>JARFIY010000195.1:11885000-21885000 GCA_036346155.1 Sinelater perroti | reverse complement strand
TTGTGTTTAAATATTGAACCAATGATTTTATATCTTTGATGCCTGATATAAATATGGGAGATGGGGGGTTAATTCAGTGTTGTTTGAAATTTTTTTTCTATATTTTCTTCTTGCAGTATATGCCGTTGTTCGCTGTTATTGTATCTCCTATTCAATATTCTTGTTTCTTTGTCAGTTCGTATTTTTCGGTTTCCTGGCTTCGTTTTTGCTATGTTTTTTTACTCGTTTCTATTGATATTTTGTACTTAAGTGCAATGCATGTGTTGTGGTTTACGGCACTATTCGATTTGTAGTAAATGGGCAGTCTGAAAAGTTTTGAGCCTCAACATGAAAATGGCCCTACATTCTGCTTCTACAATTGTACATGCATTAAAAGATAAAAATTTCAGCTATTTTTGAATGCTTAGTTGTTGTTTGACAGTCGTTTGTATCAGTCGACGTCAGTGCTTCTGTAAAAATGGAAAAAATAGAATACGATGCCGTAATTAAGTATTTGAAAGGCAATACGCCAATCCAAATTAAAGTCGAGTTAAACTCCGTTTACGAGAACTCTGCCGCATTATGGGCAGTTGAATTTAAACGTGTTCGAATCAACCAACAACTGCGACCTACACCAATAATATAGAAAAAGTTCATCAAATAGTACTCGACGATCGTCGAATCAAAGTTAGAAAGATGGGAGGGGTTGTGGGCACATGGAAAGAATGTTTTTGTCATATATTGACTGAAGAATTAGGCATGAGAAAACAGCTCACTTTGAACCAAGAATTTATTCGAATGAACGTTTTGAAAGTTCTGCTTAAGCGGTTGTAGCAAAACGAGTCGGACATTTTGCGTCGATTTATCACTATAAATGAAACTCGGGCCTACCACTATACTCATGAGACGAAGGAACGGTCAAAACAGTAAACTGAAAAGGGTTAACCTGCCCCAAAAAGTCATGGCGACTGTTTTTTGGAAAATTCTGTTCATCAATTACTTAGAAAATGAGAAAACAATAACGGAGTCGTACTACGCATCTTTATTGTGCCAGTTAAAGGCATCAATTGCTAAAATATGGCCCAATTTAAAACAGAAGAAAGTGAACTTCCAACAAGACAACGAATCGACCCACACTTTGGAAGTCGCCATAGCTAAAATTCACGAATTGCAGTTTGAATTGATTGACCACCCAGCATATTTACCAGATCTGGTCCCAACGACTATTTCCTTTTTCCTAAGCTCAAAGTTTGGCTCGGAGAACAGAGATTTTAATCAAATTAGAAGATCATCGCAACCGTAGATGTAGACGCCTAGTTGGGCGGATTAAAGAAGTTGGAGCATCGCTGGAAAAAGTGCATCGACTTAAAAGAAGACTATGTTGAAAAATAAAATTGAATTTGACAGAAAAACACGAAGATACTTGAATGCTATACTATGGCTAACTACTGTATGCTAGCGCATGCTTGATGTAAGGGCACTGGTTGAGAGAATGCCATGTTTGTTGAACGAAAAACAGGTGCGGACTTGGTTCTTGATAAAAGTTTGTATTCGACTGATAAATCGGAGCACGGCTTCAAAATACAAGCCCGAAATTCTTACTATTTACAAGTACTAATTAGAAGGAAATAGAAAATTTTAAAAATTGTTTATTAAAACTTAAACGAAATTTGCTTAACTTAACATACAAGTAATACAAAAATTCAAATAAAATTTTTAAAAACTTTGTAGCAACAAAATCAAATTGTTAAATATACCAAAGATTCAAAAATTATATACATAATACATAAACATAAATGTCACAACTAAGAGAAAATGTTAAGAAAGAAATAAAGCAATTTGATACCAAAAACCACACCAAATTAAGAACAAAATTAGCATAACGGAATAGTCTTTCCGGTTACGTAATTACTGAATATGGTTTTGTGTGAGAACAAATAAAAATATACAATAGGCACTTTAAAAATAACCAAAAATTATTATTTTATAGTGGTATACTATATAAGCACAAAATACGCTGTAAAAATTCAATTTATGCTTAAGCAAGACAATGGGATTTATAAAAGAATAAAAAATAAATAGGAATTATTAAGATAAAGAACCATTATTTAAATGTTACAAAACGCAATTGTAATGCTCTTCGGGTATAATAAAAAACTGAGCCTGAGTTGACACTAGTTTTATTCAGTGGCTCTCATTTGGAAGGCAAATTGGAGCTCCGAATAAAGAGCTACTTTCACTCTTACAACCTCGCTCATTTATTCTATTTTTGCTTATGTAATTAATATGGCTTTGTGAGAGAAAAAATAAAAATGTACAATAGAGCACTGGAAAAATAACCAAAAATTGTTATTTTATAGCGGTATAATATAAGCACAAATTATGCTGTAAAAATTCAATTTGTGCTTAAGCAGGACAAGGATCTTTAAGAGACTAGAAAATAAATGGGAATAAGGTTGCACGCATTTTAAAAGTTAAAAAGAGCAGTTGTTATAATGCTCTTCGGATTTAATAAAAACTCGAACCTAGGTTGAGTAAATGTGGCCTAAAAGTTGAAATATGGAACTTTTTTAGTTAGAAAAGCACCGATTCTTATATTAAAAATTCTTTTACTAATATATTACCTAATAAAATTATTTAAAATTCTGACATGCTTAATTATGCTATCTGTTGCGTAACTCATCCAAATCAACAAACTTTCTTTAAGCTAATATCAAAACAAGTTTCCCCAAACTTTCATTTCCAACTCATAAATACTGAAACATAGTGCACACTAGCTTTCTTCAATAGCTCTATCTCAAACATAGGCAGATTTGGTACTGACGAAAGACCTAAATACATTTTTATCAACTCGTAAACAAATTGTTTGTTTATCCATTCCTAAATTTGAGGTATCTTCGTTATCATTGTTGTTAACACTTTCGGGTGCTTCCAGTTAAACATTTCTTTACATTTTATCCAAACACTTCTACAGTATGTTGTAAAAAAGTGCATTAACACTTGTAAACAACTTTATTTTTGTGCGCCAATTAATATTAAAAACATAATTACTCTTCCAAGTACAGCCCATTATTATCAATGACCTTTTGTTACCACTCAAAAAATACTCTTTTAATCTGATCAAAAAATAGATTGAAACAGACCGTAATCAAGAGATGCAAAATTTGGGCTGTAATCCTGATACCACAAGAGCTCGGTACTATTTAATATATAAATGTTGTCTGTGCGCTTTGTGTGACACATTGTCACATTCAGATACTTTATGCACTTTATAAACAAAAAATGCATAAAAATCAAATTTTAAGTGTTTAAGTTTTAAAGAACTTTTTTACAACATGTAATGTAGGAACTCGCAAAGCGTTGATAAAAGTACTTATTGGTAATTTACGTAACTATAATACCAATTGCCAGATATGTGCACAAAGGTTGTAAGAGATGGTAGGTCAAGTACATAAGTTTAGACTAGCTAGTGCCGATATTTTGTTCTAATATAACAATTAACCTATAACGAATGCTCTAATTTTATCATTGTATGAGAATTCATTCGATTGATACCTTTCTGAAGACTACATCACACGAATACTTCCTGATTCCACAACATTATTTTTAAGAATGCATAAAATAAACTTTTTTGGTATTAAACAAAAAAATTAAACACAAAGCAGTTGAAGTATTTGGATCTAAACAAAAACTTACTTACTTCGAAAGTAAGCCCTCTCAACTTACAACTTAGAATGGAATGCGTCATTGTTGCCGAATTTTCGCTAGGTTCAGTTTATTATTGAATTATTTTCTCGCCTCTATTTTAATGCGCCACATTTACATTTTAAATAAAACAGTTTTTTAATTGATTTTATGATTGAACATTTTTGGGTACATCGTCGATTAAATACCGAAAATTATGGCTGACAAACAAATGACCACTTCGGCTCGGCTGAAAATCTTTACACAAACATTTCGCATACGTTCTGATCAATTTCATCTACAACAAGTTGAATTTTGTTCTTAAGGTGATCAAATGCTTGTGGATTGCTGGAATAAATTTTTAAAGACACTATACAAAAATAAGTTGCACGGTCTTAAATCAGAATATCTTGCTAGCCAGAGGATGTTATTTCGCGAAATTACGCGATCAGACAATTCTTGGTGCATAATCAACTGTGGCTTGAGTTATATGGCGGGTTATCATGTACTAGTAACGATCGTCATTCACATTTATAGCATTTCTAGTATCATCTTTGAAAAATAAGGCCTAGAATCTACATTAAACGGTGACTCGATAGGGGTACATTTTCCAAACTTCAAATATATTTTTTCGTTTAAGAACCCATTGTTTCGACTAAATTCTAAATCTACTTCGTGATGCTCTAAAAACCAATTGACAAATTGACAACGGTGAGAATGGTCAACAAGTTCTTGCATCAATTGAATTTCATACCGATGAAAATATTGGTTTTCAGTGGGTATTTTCTAAAAGAAGCTTCTCGAAATGTCCTATTCTTGTACATCACGACTATCACAATATGCTGACGGGACCTTACTTCACGCTGATGCTCATGAGATCTTGTATCCCTTACAAATGCAGTTTTATGAAATGTTGTAATCAGTCTTTGGACAGAAAGTTTACCTACCTCTCCTCAAAATTGTAGTTAAAAAGTAGATATTTTGACGGTGATTCAGAGTTAAGTAAGTTTTTTCTGGTCATTAACATCCTATAGTGCTTGTGTTCTCCGTAATTTTATCTATATTTGTCCTACCATTTATTATTCATTCACTTTTCTGCTTTGATTTATAGGATTGGAAGTGAAAATTTAGCAAAACTGTTGATTGACCGGAAATACAATGAATCGGGGACAGCTTATTGTTTTGTAGATGTTGTATATTGATGGACAGAGGTAATGGGGAATTTCCATATAAAAGGTGACCATAAACTTGTGACCGTCTTTGTATTCATTTCAATTGCCTTACGAACAATTCTGATGGTAGGAGGAAAAATTGAGGCGATGGTTTTTGCATGGAAGAAGTTGATATTCTAGCTTTCTTCTTTATGTTTGGCAAGCGTTGAACAGTTGTAGCCAGAGAATGCTTTTATATTTTGCTATATATTTCCATAGTTGTTTAAACAATATATGCTTTTTCTCAATCTCCATAACGCATTTCATATACTCCTTGGTATTCATGAGGGCAGTGATACTTGCCTAAACGAAAAAGTCAGTTATTTTATTATTGGTCATATAGACGGAGATATAGCTGCGATTAATGAACAGCACAATTTTGACTTCAATATTTTGGGAAAGAAAATTTTGATTTTGTGAATAGAACCCATAAATTATCGACTCCTATAATTAATACACAGGAATTCTGAGCAGAGATTGAACAGAATCCATCGACTAGTGTTCGGTGCCTCTAGAAGAGTTTGAACGTGTGCTAAACGATCATAAGTCATCATCTTCATTATAACTTGATAAATGGGATCAGCAAGAACTAACAAAAGCTAACAAAATCCACAGACTAGATATGACCTTTTTCCTGCTGCTGATTTGTAATAAGAAATTTTTTTGAACGATACTGTAACCTGTGACGAAAGTGAATGCAATATGAAGTAAGTGCATTCCATGTTGATAATAGCGTTCTTGTTGTAATTTGGAAGAATATAGAAGAATTCTTTCACAACGAACCGGAAATTTCGATTAAAATAGCCGACTTTGGTCCTTATATACTAAATAATATTTATTTATGACAACGTAAAATTTCACGTAACACGCCCGACGCTGAAAAAATGAATGGAGCTGTGCTACAAAGTTCCTCCTCGCTCATCTTCTTTGTGTAACCTTTCACAGGCAAATTTTTATATTTTTCGGAGTTTAGGTAATCACATACTAACCTAAAGACTGTAATTTGGACCACTGAAGATTTCTCTTAGCAATAAAAAATCGGATGAATTTTTTTCCCGTTCTAAACATTGACAACAAACAATAGATATGAACCGTGATTATTTTGTAAAATGAATTATTTTTATTTTATATGGTACGTAAAGTAGCAGTCAAAAGTATAGATCATTTTGTTTCGGATGGTATAAATTGCTTAAGAGTTAATCACTCTTTTCGGTTTTTTGATATGATGCAACGTACCCATAGGGCTTCCAGCCGATAGGGTTGAAATGTTCAACTAGCGATTTGGAGAAAGAATGTAGGCTCCGGTCCCAGGACTATCTATAATGTGTAACCGAGAATTGAGCTCTAACAAAAGTTTCAAAACGTACATAGAAATCTTTAACAGTACGCACAATAATTTTGTGAAAAAATATCACTTAAGGAAGTGATCTCTTTGTTCATAGTTGACCGCTTACCGAGACCTGAAGAAGAGAACATGGCCGGTGGTAAGTAGTCAAAAGTTACAGTCAGCTAAGTAAGAGCGTGTTCGGCATAATTAGCAGTTGGTAAAAGGTAACGACCCAATTCTTTCGTAAGTCGATAGAGGGAACCTTTGTCCTCGATGCTTCGTTAAAAAAGATACAGTTGGCATTGAATTATTGCTAGATAAATGCGTAAAGCATTATGAGTTCCGTATACGACTCGCGCTACGAGGCTGTGTTCCTGTGTACCCACTCGAAAGGTCCAAAAATGGCTCGTACAACAGCTGCTAAGTAAATGAACTAGTAGAAAACATTCGTCAGCAAGTGGGCGCATCGATATTAGGAGATAAAAACGGTCCATGACTTGCTGAAATGTGGCCCGATAAGCAAAGTGTCCTCTAAAGTCGAAAAACAGATCGTAAACTTGTTTTCTCGGAACCCGAGAATAACATTGCTTCAAGGAGCAGCAAAATTAAAACAAAATGTTATAGATATATCATACGTACCTATACGAACCCACCTTCATGCACATGATATTAAATGCCGTAGTTCAGTAAAGAAACCTTTATTAGGTGAAAATCACGTGACAAAGCGACTCGCTTAGGCAAAGGACAATATCGACCGAGATTTGAGCAATGTAATTTTTACGAACGAATCTTCTGTTTGGGGATATGCTACCGTTCCACGAGTCTGGTCAACCTCAAGTAACAGGTTAGTACAGCCGACCGTTAAATACCAGTAAAAGTACATCTTTTGGGCTGCTTCTCAAAACTGGGTTTAGGAACGTTGCATCTGTTTACGTACAATCTAGTGCTCCGAAAATGCTTAAGATTTATAAGAATATTTGTTATAAATCCGATTGAAGATATGTGATTCAACACCGTGTGACTTCTTTATACGGAGTAATCTGAAATGTAAGGTTTACACTAACAATTCATAAACAGTTGCTGATTTCAAGATCAAAACCCGACGTGTTATTAATAAAATTGGTCAGATCGCGTGCAAACTTGTAATCAAAAATTTCGTGAAAAGAACCAAGAAGCTGAAACGGGTATTTGTCAGGCATAATTTTCTATATTTAATCGAGCATTGTGTACTTTAATGTTCAATAAAAATCTAGTCGTAAACCTAATTAGAAAGTCGTTTTATTTTAAATTAAAATTTGGATTTCAATTTGGGCCACCCTTTACCTCGTGTAAGGAGGTAATTAAATGGTAGATTTGAAACTCTTGAATACATGTAAGACAATTAAAGAACAAAAAACATACGTGCTCCAATAAATACAGAGTTCGGCAGGAAAGTGTTGCATTATTCAAAATATTTTAATGCAGCTATTTTTAAACAAATTTCAATTTTTCGTTTTTTTTCAAAGATTACATTTATAATGCTATTTAAAAAACATAAACTACAAATAAAAATAATGTAATTCAGGTGTGAAAAATGACGCCATACAAGTGGTGACCATTCTTGTCCAGGTAATGTTGCAAGCATAGTGCATGGAGTTGCTCGAATTTCTTGAGTTATGGCTTCCGAAAGAGCTTCAAGGGTCTGTGGTTTTTTAATGTAACCATAAGGTTTTAGGGAGCCCCATAGGAAATAATCACCCGGTAAAACATTCAGTGATCGAGAGGGCTACTCCACATCCCGGCGCAGTAAAATAAGGCACCCTGGAAAATATTCTCTTAAAAAATCAATGGATTCTTTTTAGGTATGCAAGTAGCCCATCATGTTGAAACCAAACCCTATTGAGGGCAATCCGACGTCTTCTAAATTCAGACATCAAAAATTCTCTCATCGCTGTGAGTTGACCGTCACAGTGCGTTTATTTCTCGGAAAAAGTAGGGTCCAATTATGCCAAATCGGTCTATTCCGCACCATTCTCTTACTATGTAGGGGTTCTTGGTGGACTTCTCATGGAGCATTTTCCAACGAGTATTGGCAATTTTATTTGATGAATTTCGTTATCAGAATACAGTTATTTTTCAAAGTTTTCAGCATCGTTTCTGCAAACGTAAACCGTCATACAGTCATTTTCCTTTTAGTTCTTGAATCGCTACAATTACGAAAGGATGAAACTGGAGACCAAAGTGCAAAATTCGGCGAACTGACTTGTCTAAAATACACAAGCACAGCAGTGTCGTACCGCTAAACGGTGAGGGCTGACCTCCATAGCCTATTGAACTCTTTCGATGTTTTTTTGTGTTCTAAGGGTCCGATTACCTCCCCGAGCTGTTCAGGTCTCACAATTCCTCTCGTTATGGACTTGCCTGACCATTTCAGTGTTTTTGAGATTGGACGGTGAAGTGAGTTCAACATCTTTACTGTGTAATTACTTCTGTAATCGGCACTATTTCTACGAAAATAAGGCGATTGCAATAAAATTCTATTTACCTTAGATCCAACAAAAAAATTCTTTTACGCAATTTAATTTTGGTGCTTTATTTTTATATATTGAATGATCATGAAACGTTGTTACGTGTAATTTGGTAATCTCTAACTGGTAGTTGTCATCGAATATTTTAAATTTCAAAATATAAGGTAATGAGAAGATTTGTTAAACATTTTGCGACGTAGTGCTTGAGAAATGTTTCTACTCAACAACCTGTAGTTAGTGCTGCATCTGCTGATAAAGACAGATGCAGCAACGTTTTTAGTAGCTACTATGCTCCATATAGACTCAATTATCTGTAATTAACGTATACAACCATAATTTTCTAGAGTTACAAACTAATTGTGTAAGATTAAAGCTCTCGTAACTTGACTGCTTCCAGTTGGTCTCCCGAGCATAAATTTTTTGTTTCCGCCGTATTAGCTTTTGAAATGTCGTTGTACAACGTTATGTTCTCTATTTCATAATTTTTTTAAAAAAACATATTAGAAAAAGAGAATGGGGAGTTAACAATCTAGATTTTCATATGGTTTGCGAGCATCTGGAAGAGATAAGCATGAAAGTGGGAGAAAGACGCAATTAGCTCCCTATTTCTACTTTCTATTATATCTCTACTTACAATAAAAATAATAGCAAGCGACTAAAATACTCTAAACAATGTGGTGTTAATGATATTTTCCAATATATTGGATTTAAGGCATTGAAAAATTAAGAATGTTACAATGAGGCCGTTTAGATGTAAGCAATATTTTTTTACCCACAATCGTTTAATTGTAACACTTAATAATCGCAAGCTCTGCTCTTAGCCAGCCGATAGAGAATTAATACTACAGTTTTCTGATATTATAATAAAAGCGTTTTTTTTAAACAGTTTACAAAATACATTTTCTGGCGCAGAGCCTATTAAGAGGTTTTCAGTTGATGAGTTTTTGAGATAAGAAGTTTCTGTACTGAAATTCGTACTTGGAATGTTGAAAAATGATTGGAACCACAATTTTTTTCTTCATAAATATTTTATTATAAGGAAATCTGTACATATTTCATTAGAGATATTTCTCTTAAAAATCTATACATTTTTGCCATTGCTCCGAGAGTTTCCGAAAAGTTGTTCCAAATCATACTTCGACTGTAGAACGGCACCACTTGTGCACACTCGACTAAAGCTCGATCTTGAAGAGAATTCACCGCGTACTGTCTCTTTTATTGCGTCAAACATAGCAAGTCTCTGGGCGCAATATCCGAAGAATAAGTAAAGTAGCATAATGTACGCAAAAGCTTTCAGGTTAACAAAGGTGTGACAACTAGCGTATGGCTACGCATTGTCAATTTGAAGCAACGCGTTTTCGTTTCCCATGGTGGTGTTGCTGAATACATCAGAAAAATCGCTTTAGCGTTTCGCTGTACAGCTCAGTGAAAATGCTCTCACCCAAAGGAACCCAATCCATCAACAATATTTTCTCCTAATTCCAAAATTGCCATTTATTTTGGAGTAAATAATTCCAGTTATGAAAGGACTTCGAATTTACTGCAAAACTACGAATCATCTGCTGTGACCAAACACTCAGAGAGCATCACCGGCGCCACACTGTATGGCTCCAGCAACAGTGAGAGTGTGCCACAGACCTTTGTGATTTAAAAGTCTTTCTGGATGATGATATGCATAACTGCCGAACTCTCGTTCTTTTTGCTTTTCTCGGTACAGTTCTTGTCGCGTTTTTAGTTCTGCGACTCGGTCCTGTGTTTGCACACACGGCTGTTAACAGCATGTAGATATTTAAAGTAATCATCTCCTCTTCAAAAAACCACATAATCCATCATTGTTCAATATCACAACTGCACTCGCAGCACTGCACAGATACTTCATTAGGATTTCTTTAGTGCGTTCTAGCAACGCCACCTAATGACTAGTAGCCCTATAATCTTTATACACCCACTGAACGCGTGTTTCAATCTGAGGCATAAACCGATTTTCGAGAAGAAACGTCGATCATTTTTGAACATCTCAGAAATAAAAATTGTACCTCATATTTTGTTTGGAAATGGAATGGCATAATTCTTCTAATATTAAAAACACCTCGTTTTTAATTACTCAAATAAAGCAGGTCTTAAAAGTTCAAGTAGCATTAGCTTTGGCACTATTTTTAATCTTACAACAAAACTCGTGTCATAGTTTCAACTTAATATTCACTTAAATAATAGAGTACATGATAATTTTTTGTCTTGAATTAATAAAAAATGTTCAAGTGAAGGGTGCAGACAATTTATATGTACACGACTATTCCGCTTGGTGTATACAGTTCTATTTATAGTGATTACTCGTAGGAGTTAGTCAAAAGAAAAGAAATGCTTCTACGCCGCACATACAACATTTATGCAAATTATCTCACGTAACAAATTTGTGAATGTTTCACCTATAAATAATAGAATATATATTATTCTGTATCTCTTCATAGTGGGAGCTAAGTTCGCGTAGGATATAGCTTCATATAGCCTTCAATGGTTTGGTAGTTTTTAATTTCATTCTTTCTTTCTTTAGCCTTCTTCAATCCATTTGCGGATGTAGGCCTCCCCTAGTTCCTTCCATCGTGTCCTGTCTTGTGCAATTCTTTTCCATGCAAGACCGGCGTGTAGTTTTACATCATCTATCCATCGCATCTGTGGTCTACCCCTTGTTCTTTTGCCTAGCCGGGGTCGCCAGTCCTGGATTCGTGTGTTCCACCTGTTGTCCGTTTGGCGGGCATTGTGTCCTACGAATTGCCACTTCAGGCTAGCTATTCTTTTTCCCACATCTGTGACTTTTGTCTTCTCCCTTATCCAAGTGTTTCGTTTTCCGTCTTTTAGGGTTATTTGTAACATTTGGCGCTCCATGGCTCTTTGGGTCTTCATAAGTTTGTCTACATTTCTCTTTGTCAAAGTCCAGGTCTGGGCCCCGTAAGTAATGACGAGCAGTATACAGCTGTCAAACACTTTTGTTCTCAGGTATTGAGATATCTTTCGGTTTTTTAATATGTAACTTAATCTGCCAAAGGCAGCCCATCCTAGTTTCGTTCTTCTTGCGATTTCTATTTCTTGATTTTCTTTATTAAGTGTAAACCTTTGCCCTAAGTATGTGTATTCTTCTATTTGTTCTATAGTGTTTTGTTCTAGTTCGATATTCACTTCCTCTTCGGAATTTGTCATGATTTTTGTTTTTTCGGTTTATCTTTAAACCCATTTTTTTAGAAGCTTCATTTAGTTCTTGGAGCATTGAGTTTAGTTGGTCTCCATTTGTTGCAAATATTGTGACGTCGTCTGCGTATTTTAGATTATTTATAAATTTGCCGTTTATATTGATGCCTTTTCCCTCCCAGTTTAGGCATTTGAAGACATCCTCAAGGGCTAATATAAATAGCTTAGGTGATAATGGGTCTCCTTGACGGACTCCTCTCTGTATTGGGATTGGATCGGTTTCTTCTGACCAGTTGACTGTTATTGTAATATTCTTATATATATCTTGGATTATTGTCATATACCTGTGGTCTATCCTGCTGTTCCATAGACTCTTCTGTACTGCCCACGTTTCGATGCTATCGAACGCTTTTTCATAATCTATTAGTGCTATGCATAATGGGAGATGATATTTATTTGCTTTCTCTATTAGTATCTTGAGGGTTAATAGATGGTCCGTTGTACTAAACCCTTTGCGGAACCCAGCCTGTTCTTCGGATAAATACATTTCTATTTTGTTATTTAATCTTTTCATTATGATTCTTGAGAAAAGCTTATATACTTGTGATAGTAGTGTTATGGGCCTGTAATTTTTTAATCTTGTTTGTCTCCCTTTTTATATAGTAAAATCGTTATGGCCTCTTTCCATTCACTCACTATTCTTCCAGTTTCCAAACATTTATTGAACAGTGTCTTCAACGCTGTTATTATTTCCTCTTCTCCTTCATTTAATAATTCTTTTGTCAGATTGTCTTTTCCTGGCGCTTTTGATTTTCATTTCTCTCATCGCACTAATTATTTCCTCTTCTTCTATTTCTGGCATATCTTCCGAGTTTATATTTGTTATTTTCTTTTTTAGCTTTTCTTTTATTTCTGTGGGAGCTTTTCTTTGGGACTTGTACAACTCCTCATAGAATTCTTTTACTGTAGAGTTTATCTTGTCTTTCTCTCTTACTTCTCTTCCATCTTTATCTTTTATTACTATTATCTTGTTTTTGCCTATTTTAGGTCTCAATGCTTTCATATTTAGATTCTTTTCTATAACTTGTTGAATTATAACGTCTTGTTTTTTAATTTCATTTTGTCTTATTGTTTTCCTTATTAATTTATTTAGCTCAACAAATTCTGCAGTAGTTTGTTTGTTCTCCTGTGTTAGCTTCCTTCTGCTTTTCAGCATCTCTTTTATTGTACATGATAGTGTTTCATTTTTCTTGTTCTGTTTTGAGGTTATTTTTTGTATTGAGTCTGTAATTGCTTCTTTTATTGTTTCGCTAATTTCGTCTACATCCATGTTTGTATATTTTTTATCTTTTAGGTGTCTTTTTATTACTTCTCGGTATTTGTCAGAGTTTTCTTTTAGTGTTTCGCTGTTGATTTTGTTTGTATTGATCTTTAGTCTTTTTACTCTCTCCAATTTCTTATTTATATATAATTTGGCCCTGACTAGTCTATGACCGCTGCCAATGGTGCAGTTGTTCAGCACGCAGATATCTTTAATGATTTCTTTGTTTCTTGTTAGAACGTAATCAATTTCGTTTTTGTTGTCCCCGTTTGGACTGATCCATGTCCATTTGTTTTGTGGTTTTTTCTTGAAGAAAGAATTCATTGCAAATAAGTTCTCTTGTTCTAGGAAGTTGTATAGCATCTCACCTCTTTCATTTCTTTTCTCATATCCGAAATTTCCCATTCTTTGCTCTTCTTTGTCTTTTCTTTTTCCCAACTTTGCATTGAAGTCTCCTATAATGATTTTGTATTCTGTTAAATTGTCCCTCAGTGCTTTGGAGATATCTTCGAAGCAACTTTCTACCCCTTCGTCTTTATAAGATTGAGTTGGTGCGTATACCTGGACTATTTGCAGAGAAATTTTGTTATTTAGTTCTATTACGAGATATGCAACCCTGTTTGATATTGCCTTGTATATTTTTATTCTTTCTGCGCTGCTCTTGGATACGATGAAACCTACACCTCTTGTTCCGTTATTTTCGCAGTCTGAGTGATATAGCACGTTGCCTGAGTTCAATCTTATTGATTTCTCTTCTTTTCATCTAACTTCTGCCAAGCCGACTATGTTCCATTTTATTTTTGATAGTTCCTCTTCCAGTTCAAGTATTCTATCGTTGGATTTCAAAGTTCTTACATTATATGTTCCTATGTACAGTGCTGTATGTCTTGTCTTGTTTTTGATTTTTTGTAGATGGTTCTTTATCGAATTTTTGCCCTCCCCAGAATCCAAGGGGCTGACTACCGAGATAGTATGGGATTCTGAACTTTCTGTTCTACCCACCTGGGGTAATGAATCCGTTTTATTTAAATTCGACATTTGGGAGTTTAGAAGGGGTTTTTTTGGCCATTTCAACGCCACGCTGGCCAGGCCTGTTGGCGAGTTTTGTTCTTGGCCGATCCTCTGGATACAGAGGCCATTTTCAGCCGCCCAATATGGGTTTTAATTTATATAAATAAAAATCATGTTTTACTTTACGTCTATTAAACCTGCTCTAGCTGCAATCTGCGTTTTATTAGCATTGCATTTAGTATCCGTTTTCTAGGATGATAGCTCGTAGTATTGTGACGTAAATGTTAATGTGGCGTTGTATACGACGCCACTTGGAATTGCGATTTTGTTACATGCAAACTGCATTATTGAAACAAATAATGTTTATTGGGTTTAGTATTTTAAATTTATTATAAATCATCCTATATATAGATGATGATGATGATGGTTTCCGCCTATGATGATCTTTTCCCTTTTTGCATTTGCTTTTTGGGCAAATGACATCATTTGTTGCTGATATTGTATTTGCAAATCCCTTTTTTTATTTCTTCCAATGCGTCCTTCATTATTACACATTATACTTTTTTATCTTGTTCTCCAGTGGCCATACTACTTGCAAAACTATATTCTTGAGAAATTCTTTTCTCGATATAAATTTGTAGTTATTTATAACCCTTATTCTATTCCCACTATAAATGCGATTTTAAGAAGCAAAGCCGATCACACATCTTATGTCCCACTTGTATGAAATTGTACAATAAATAAATTCAAGGTTCCTTATTGTTTTATCAACAAGTGCTAGAAAGTCTAAAACTTGATAAACAAACATTCCTTCTTCTTTGTCAGAAAGCTTGGAGAAATACCTGCTCAATTTTTCTTCATAGTTTCCACCATTGCTAATTTTTTGAAGTAGGTTTTTAACTATACGAGAGGTCAAAAAGCAATTATCATGTTGGCGTTCCCGTTGGTCTTGTAAATGGTTTTGCATGATTTTAGAACGAATTGTGCAAGCATGCATGGTTGAAGTCCTTTTTCTTTACCCCTATATAGAAAGCCTTGGTATCACACATCTTTTTATAGCTTTCAATAGGTTCACTCCATAAATATTGAATTGGCGCCGCTTTGCCTTTTTTGATTTCTTTATTATCAAACCAAAGGTAACGTAACAAAAATGCAAAACGTTTCTATAACGTGCTCTTTAGGAATATTGAAACAGCGCCTGTTTTGAAAAATAATTCCTTATTAGACAATTACCACGTCTGATAATAAAAAGTATTTTTCCTGTCATTTCTTTGAATAAATTAACCAATAGTTAGTTTATTTTTATTTATCATAGTTAGTACACAGGGTGATAAGCTCCACCGTTTTGTTTAATATGCTCTTTTAGGCTGGACAACTTCAGTATTATATTTTTCTATAATGTGCTCATGGCTTTGATGTAATATGGTGAAATAGATTATTTATAATCATTTATTCCATAAAACTGTTTTTCTCTTCATTTTTTCTTATTCTTACTCAGCTGAAACTTCATATTTGCAAATACGAACCTAATTTACCTCATCTAAGTTTCCTTCACTTTCAACGTTGCTTTGTAAGTTCATGTCATCTAAATTTTTTCTATCATAATGTCAAACAGTACGTCTAATTCTGGATCAATTAAAACAAGTTAAAGCGTTATTTCAGAACACAAAAACCGCACCGAGAATAATTACACGGCGTCGTACGTGACACAAACCACATTTACTGGGAAAAACTGAGAGCTGTGAGCATGGGATTTTGTCCAGTAATTAACTCTACCACAAAGAATTGTAATCGCATCTGACGATTATAAATAACATAAGAGCAATTGATGAGGTTGTAATGTCGCCTGTGATGTCACATTATCTAGGGCTATAATAAATTAACACACGATAGGGGTGTAGATTTTTTTTAATATAAGCTGTAACTCGCCAATGCGTAACTGTTACTTGTTTACCGGTTTTGTAATCATTGCGCACTTAGTCAGGGTTGGGTACATCTTTAACTCAGTGCTTCTTAGAACACTGTTGTTCCGCAAACTTGTTAAAAACTTATTAGCTAGAAAACTGAGCTTGCAATTGATGTAACAATATTGGCGTTGCATAATTTTTTTTGCAATAAAGAATGTTCCGTAACTACAAATGGTTCAAGAACTACTTCGCTAGCCTGATGCTTTGGATATAACACGCACCAAGGAAAGGAATATGACAAAATTTTAGACATTAATATATTTTTTTAATTCAATACACTTATTAATCTTATAATTAGCGTAGACACTACGACGACATCCTTATGCAAGCTACTTGTAAACAGGATATGAGCTTACTTGAAGATGGCGAAATAGTATTGCATTGCATGCATTGCACACTAAATAATTGTTTTTTTAATTTATAAGACTAAAATTTCACAAACACTGGAGAAAAAATATTATCTATAGATAGATAAAAGCGATTATAGCTTATCATCTGTTATAGAACGAAATATTGTCAAAACTATTGAAATACCGCGATTCAAAATTTTAAAAAATGTATTTAGTAGTAATTGAGAATAAAATATGAATATATACGCTCACTAATTACATAGATTTAAAATAACATGAAAATCAATTTGTAGTATTGAAAAAAGAAAAAAGCAGATGGGTTGAACATAACCAAGACTCAATTTTTTTGATCTGCTGTCTATTAATTTGTGTATTTTCATTGCCACTAATTTTATGATAACCTTCAAGGCTATTCTTTGTAGAAGGTTATTGTAATATGTAGAGGTAGAGAAGTAATTATTTAGAAAAAAATATTTTCTAAGACGAAGACGTAACCCAAGTAGCTCTCCGCTAGTACCCTCTCAAAAGACACCTCATATCACCCGAATGCCATCTTCAACATAATTGATAGCTCGCCCGGTCTATCTATATAAAACAGCAACTTTGACCCACAAACAGCAGTGCTGCCAAGTTAGCGTGTCATAAAAACTAGATAAGCTAAAATAATGGTACCGTTTTATTCTCCACAAGGAAACAATTATGTTGGCGATGAGGCTTGACGAATGTTAAAATCTTCGACCAAGAGTTACCCTGGAAAGAAGAGACACGTAACCTTGGAGCGATTCTCGATAAGAAGCTCTCCTAGAAGCCTCAAGTAAAACAAGCAGTTGCAACGGCAAATCCCTTTTTGCTGCCTGATTTTAATAGCCGACTACCTATTTGAAACACGATGACATTCTACACCAATGATGACAGATGCCTGTGAACAAACTCCAGAAGGTCTAAAACTGAGCCCTTGGGACCATTTTTGGCATTCTATGGTTGATTAGATTCACAAGACTCCACAAAATGCCAACGTGTCAACAAGCTACTGTACGACGTCGAAGGCTATGAAAATTCCATTATTTGAGGCCGCTACAACTGCAAACTGGACAGAGGCATCAGCCATAAGTGTCTAAAGATTCTGGAGGCTGGAACTTAGAAACCCTCAAGATCGCTAACAAAGTCAACGTCAACGTCAGGACGACACACAGACTTCCCTAACGTCCTGACCCGTATTGGAAACTCCCTATGCGTAGCAATACTATCCAAAATTGGAGTACCAATCCGAAAGTACTAGAGCAGTGCTTGCCTTGGACCTGAAATGTGGCTTTTCCTAGCGGTCAGCGCTAAATCCTGACATATAGTCAGGCAGTCTGAAAAGATTTGAGCCTAACATACATAGAAACAAGTTTTTTTCTGTCAAATTCAATTTAATTTTTTAACATAGTCTTCTTTTAAGTTAATACACTTTTTCCAGCGATGCTCTAACCTCTTTAATCCGTCCAAATAGTAGTTAGGGTTTTATTCTACAAAATAGACGTCTACGGTTGCGATAACCTCTTCGCTTGATGAAAATCTCTGTGTTCCGAGCCAAATGTTGAGCTTAGAAAATAAGAAATCTGGTAAATATGCTGGGTGGTCAATCAATTCAAACTGTCATTCGTGTAATTCGTCGAAGTGTGAGCAGATGCGTTGTCTTAATGAAATAGCACTTTCTTCTGTTTCAAATGGGGCCGTTTTCAGCAATTATTTATATTATTAATAATGCTGCGTAGTACGACCCTGTTATTGTTTTTCATTTTTCTAAGTAGCCGATGAATAGAATTCCCTGATTATCCCCAAAAAAATAATCTTTGCCTTTTTTGGAGTGGGTTCACTCTTCCCAATCCACTGTCTTAAGTGTTTCTTCGTCTCAGGAGTATAATGGTAGGTCCAAGTTTCACCGACTGTAATAAATCGATGGAAAAAGTCCGATTCATTTTGCTGAAACCGCTTAAGGACCCTGGAAGTGTTCATTCAAATAAATTTTTGGTTCAAAGTGAGCAAGTGTAGGGCCCAAAGCGCGGACATGTTTCTCATGCCCAATCCTTCAGTCAATGTACGACAAACGCATTTTTTCGATATGCTTACAGCATCTGCTATCTCTCTAATCTTGATTCGACGGTCGTCCAGTACCATTTGGTAAACTTTTTCTGTTATCAGTAGAGATCACAGTTATTGGCCCGTCGTCATCGGCTAAACTAGTACAACCACGTTTAAATTCAGCTGCCCATCTTTTCAGGGTGGTAAATGATGGAGCAAAGTCCCCTTAGATGGCGTCTAACTCGGCTTTAGTTTGCGGAGGCGTATTGTCTTTCAAATGCAAGTACTTAATTACGACACCGTATTTGATTTTTTCCATTTTTATACTTATACAAACGACTGTCAAACAATAACTAAGCTGAAATTTTTGAAGGTATCTTTCAAAGCACGTACGATTGTAGTAACAAAATGATTTTGACGAGTAGGGCCATCTTCATGTTGAGGCTCAAAACTTTTCAGAGTATCTAGAAATTTTTTCCATTGCTTCTTAGCGCCTTAAGTACTATATTACCAATCGTTAATGTGTCGAAGAAATAAATAGTGACATACTTAAACTACTTTACCTTCGTCTGTTCTCCATTTCACTACCAATATAAAATAACTCTTTATAAGTTAAATTTTACAATACACCTTACAATTTTTAAGCTTCATG
Source organism: Sinelater perroti (assembly GCA_036346155.1). Classification (NCBI taxonomy): domain Eukaryota; kingdom Metazoa; phylum Arthropoda; class Insecta; order Coleoptera; family Elateridae; genus Sinelater; species Sinelater perroti. The sequence goes on along the minus strand of JARFIY010000195.1, from coordinate 21,865,744 downwards.
TTCATTTTTAAACGCCTTTTGGTAACAGAAAATTATACTTGCGTGTTTTTTGTATTCTACTTTTTGATTGATGTAAATAATGACTAAAATCTGCATATAAATTATGATAAAATGTACAGCAAAAGTAAACATCTTTTAGTTTTTAAAATTGCATTAGATTACCACTGCTTTTGGAAAAAAAGTAAAACTTAAGCCTGTACTTGAAGTTAATTGCTATAAAATGATTCAAAACTTGTGCTACTTTGCATAATGTAGAAGTAGATTGAGATAATTATTTAATTTTTCTATGCTAAATTTCATAGCAAGGTTAATAAGCAATATTTAAAAACATGTCTAGATAAGAGCATTTTTAAAATGTATTAATAAACACCAATTTTCCAGACAAAAGCATACAAGGTAAAACAAAAATTTTCAAGTTTTCTAGAATGTGACCCGAAACCAGTAACAGTAACTTTGTTCTCAGAGTTACTTGTCTGTCACAATTGTATTTCAATTCTGTAACCTGCATCACGAGATGGAAAATTAGAATTGATATTAAAAAGAATATGACCAAAACACTATCGTGTAATGGGCGGCCTTCTTCCAAAGCGACAATTTCCTCTATTTTCAAGAATTTAAGGGTAAACGGCAAACTTCATGAGATGATTTTCAAACGAAAAGTCTTAATTCTACTGTTGCCCCGGAAAATCTAACTTACAATAATCCTACATTTGGCGTTTCGTCAAGATGCGAACGGGCAAAAAAGTGCAAACAAAATGTTGCCAAGAAAAATTAACTGGATTTAATGGCAGCCATTCCAAGACAGTTGAAGTATTATACGTGATAATATGAAAAGCTTTCAAAATTGGGTCTACGTAGAATTTCTCTGCACTAGGACAATTGTTCCGTCCACAGCGCAGGAAAGACGACAAAATTTTTTAGAAGAATCTAAATTGCAGCTGCTAAGTCATTCAAACATGAGCCACAGTTGCGAGAGCATTGATTCAAGTCACCAAAAACAACTATAAATAGTGAAATAAAAAAATGTTAACTAACAACAATTTCTTTTTAAGGAGAAAGACAATAGCAGTACGAATATGGTAAAGTGTTTTCCAGTTCTTAGAACTTCATCGTCGTTAAACTGCAGAAATAGACACTATTGCTGTCCGAGGCCCTCTGCACCTACAGCCATAAAACAAGAAAGCTAGAGAAAACTTATGATCAAAACTTCTGGTAATAGCGATTGGAAAAAACATCTAAACTCTACGAAAGCAAAGCTTTTGATGGCCTTCATAAATATTTACATTTGAACTATTGCTAATTTCTGAAAATTCATGCGATAAATGCAAACGTTTAATATTTTCTACTACATCTAGTAACTACTTAACATAGAAATATCAATAATTTCCGCGCGAAGAATGGGCAAACAACCTTAATGTTCTGCACGGAAATAAAGTTGGTTCGTAAGAGGATTCTCATCGCCGTACAACTTCATAAAAAGGAAACTGCGCTGTCAAAAATTAGGACGTGCTTAATTCTGTTCTTCTTGCCATTCGTTTTGGAAAAATATAGTAGAGACGCCATTTGCCTTGCCACTAACCCTGTCTGCAATGGAAATGAAAAGATCTTTTACCTTAATAGCTAAACAAGCGAATCTGAGAAACGCATCTAGTGCAATGGCACGAGTAGCAACTTTTACATCTTAACAACTAGTAACGTTACAAAAAAAACTGACTGCCAAATTTCATTTGAAGATTAGTATAAGTCTTAATAAATAGCTCTTTTTAGATCCCATTAATACAACGTTACACTTAGATAATTCTGAAGTAATAAAATAGAATAAAATAACAAAACGATCGGACGACCGCACGACCACACGATCAAACGACCAAACGACCGGGCGACCGAAGGCCCAATAAAACCAAATGATCGAACAATGTAACGACCGAACGATGGAATGATGAAACAATAAAACGATACAAGTACCTCCATGGTACCTGGCAAATTAATCACATTATACATGACCATTTGAGTATGAATCATGTATGAGCTTGAGTACCTAGGCTTTTGGAATCACAAATATTATTTATTTTGAATATTTTATTAGGTAAGTATCATGACAGAAACATATAGTCTGCGTAATTAGATTTTCAACGAACTTAAAAAGTTCGTTACCGAATTCTATATGTCTGTCGGTCTGTCGGTCTGTCGGTCTGTCTGTCTGTCTGTCGGTCTGTCTGCCTGTCTGTCTGTCTGTCTGTCGCTGTCACAAAATTATTGATTTTTTAAAATTTTAAAATGGATTCTTATAGGAAATTTTACGCTGATTTCAAAATCGAAATCAAGTTTCTATCTCGAATAGTTTTCGAGATATTCGACTTCGAATTTCGAAATTTTCGACATTACGATTTTAAATGTGATTCTGATAGAAATTTTACGCTGAATTCGAAAATGAAGTCGAAAAATTCTATGTCGAATAATTGAGATATTCGATTTCGAATTTTCGAAATTAAATCGAAATCGAAAGGTCTTTAGTTCGTTCTGGGATTCAACAGAGCAATTTTCATGTTATATTTAATATTTAGTCCTCAAACAGTAAAATTTTGACGCATTCCTGTTTTCTTCGCTTCGTCTTATTTTTTGCTTTCTAATTATTCTGGTTCTCATAAAAATTAAAACTTATATAAATATCGTCTTACGTATTTTTTATAATTATACATTCAAGTGATTTTATGTATCCTACATATTTTTATCTGTTTAACGTTATTAACTTTTAAATCTACAGACGCAGTTTTATATGAAATTGTTTGCTCCACGTAGCACTGGGCAATCCCATTATGAAAGTATATGCTACTAAAGTGTATTCCTTTCGAATAGCAACTTATTATGTTAAAATTTCACAGTTTGTGATATTTAATATTCTTATTTTTTGCATATACAATCACACAATAAAAAAAAATTAAAAAATCTTTAACATTTTTATTCAAAAATTCTAAATAAGTAAAATAGCAAGTATCTCAAAATCTTCAACACTAAATAGAGGATATTCCAACAGTAACGAGAATGGTGTAAAACCATAAATGAAACTTTCGACAGCGGTGTGGCGAATTAGCGAGAGGTGGATTCGCTCCGAGATTTTTTGCGAAGAGCCTTACTGTGTCTTCATAAATGCGCACACAAAAAATTATGAAGTTCTGAGAACTCGCTGTTGTTGAAACTCTGGTATTACATGGGTTCGCTTCGAGATTTTTTGCAAAGAGCCTTATCATCCCTTCATAAAAGCGCATGCAAAAAATTATGATGTTCTGAGAACTCGCTGATGTTGAAACTCTGGTGTTTCATGGATTCGCTTCGAGATTTTTTGCAAAGAGCCTTATCATCCCTTCATAAAAGCGCATGCAAAAAATTATGATGTTCTGAGAACTCGCTGATGTTGAAACTCTGGTGCTTCATGGGTTCGCTCCGAGATTTTTTGCAAAGAGCCTTATCATCCCTTCATAAAAGCGCATGCAAAAAATTATGATGTTCTGAGAACTCGTTGATGTTGAAACTCTGGTGTTTCATTGGTTCACTACGAGATTTTAGGCAAAGAGCCTTATCATCTCTTCATAAAAGCGCATGCAAAAAATTATGATGTTCTGAGAACTCGTTGATGTTGAAACTCTGGTGTTTCATGGGTTCGCTACGAGATTTTAGGCAAAGAGCCTTATCATCTCTTCATAAAAGCGCATTCAAAAAATTATGATGTTCTGAGAACTCGCTGATGTTGAAACTCTGGTGTTTCATGGGTTCGCTCCGAGATTTTTGCAATAATCTTAAAATTCTATGGAGTCGATTTGTGCTACAAAAAAGTAACTTTATTAAAACGTCGACGTGTTTTATCAATATTTGACAATATATGAATAATCTATCAACTATATTAATCGTTCATTGCGTTTTATAATTATTACATTTAATTTATAAAAAATACTTAACTACGTTGATGTATAGAAATGACTAAATTTAAAGCTCATCGATTAAAACTTTAGCCATACACGACAAATAGGAACGAAGAAGGTATTGACATAAGGTACATGTATGCCAAGTTTGAAGTGAATCAGATGATTATAACGAAAGTTATCGTGTCTCCAGACAGACACGCAGACAGACAGACAGACACCATGTTAAAATCATTAACTTTCGCCTATAGCGTTCCGCTGCAGAAAGTTAATAAACTTTATGAATAAAGCAGTCTTTATGATAATATTTGAGTATTATTGTAGCTATTTAACATTTTTATAATTATTATTTTTGAATATTTTTCTTTGGTACGTTACATAATTAATATACTGCAGCAATTTGAACAATATTTTTTTACGTGGGTAGTTCAATGAATAACTTGATTGGCATATTTATAGAGAGTAACAATAGCAACTGGTATACGTGGACTGCTCGATATTTACTGCGAATTGGCAACCCTGCGGGTGCTAGGTGTATTATGTAGTTTGACATTTTGACGTACTCAAAATGTTTTTTTATGTAGATGCTACTTGCCTTGTTTTCATTAAGTTAAAAGTTTTCTGTGTTAAAAAATGGAATTAACTCCTAAACATTTTTGTGCGATGATTTTTTACGACTTTCTATTATCTCAACAACAGTGCGTAGATTAACTCACTTCGACTTTTGGTGATAAAACCCCATACAGAGTCACTGTATATCGTTGGTTCAATGCATTTAATTATAATCATAGTTTTCTGGCGGATGAATTTAAAGAAAGCCGCTCAAAATCGGCTGTGGTGGCAGCAAACATCGATGCATACATTTGATATTGCTTGAACATTTAACCGTGAAAAAGTTAGATATGGACATTGGATCCCGCATATGTCAACGATCGCTCAAAAACCGACTCATGTCGATTACTCTAAAGAAATGCTCAGGAACTACGATCGTAGTGCACCAAAAACGTTTACAACATCGTCATAGAATGCATTTCTACGCAGGAGCCCGAAAATAAACAGGAGTCAACTGCATGGGTCTTTTAAAATAAGCCAAACCCAACAGAAATCGTTCGCGCTCGAAAAACTTCGAAACAAATCTCAACCGCGGTTTTAGGGAATCGTAAAACGGTTAATTCTAAATGACACACAGACATTTATTTGCGAAAAGTCTTCGGGGAAATAAGAAAACCTAACGCGCAACACCCCATCATTCTCCACCAATGCGAGCTCACACACATCTGGCTTTTTGAGCACTCAAACGTCGAATTGATAGATCATCTGCAATACAGTCCTGATTTGACCCCACAGGTGAAAAACAAACTGCATCGACAACGACTTTCAACCCCGGAAAGAGCGGTTCAAAACCTATGTTTTGAAGATATTTAATTCGTTATGGAAAAAATGCTACGAAAATTGGTTCCAAGGTATGTAACAATTCATTGGCCGCCAGGGAGGATATTTTAAAAAACAATACAAAGTTTCCAACATTAAACGTTTTTTTTAGTAGTTTTTCGCAATAAATATCAAGCAACCCACGTATATGCTCATAGAGTTTTATTTTCTGCAAATTATTATAATGCTATTTCCTTATATGAAGTTGTTTAAACATAATTACTTTGAGTCATACTGCAAAGTACACAAAATTGGAATCATAGTGGCGAAGGAAAAATTGAAAGAATTTTGCTTACATTTGATTACTGGTGCTTTCTATAAAAACGTTTAAGTTTAAGTAAAAAAACTTAAGTACGACATTCTGGAGATCCGAAAACAAGTGTCATTTCAAAAATCATTAACAAAGTCCATAATATAATTTTGGCCGACAGATGAGTACAAATGGGGATCTCAAATGAACATGTTCAATTTATTTTGGATAACAAATTTTATATGAAAAAACTTTGTGTACGATGCTTGCTCACTCTAGAGCAGCAACGAGTATCAGTCGACTGCAAATATTAAAAAAAAATTCAACGAATTTTTTGCGGCCTCTAGTGGCCTTGAGCTAAAGTTGAAAGCACAGTAATCCAAACAGTGCGACCCTTTTCGAAAAGCTGAAGGCAGTGTTGGAAAAAAACATCCTGGAATGTTCAAAAAACATATTGTTCCCCAAAGATAACACATCGGGGGTTTTAAATCGTGCATGAACAAAAATTAACTAAAATTCTTTTTCGTTCAATCTATTTGCCCTATCTAGCTTTTTTGAAAGAACTTGTTCCTGAAACTCAAAACATTCTTGGTTGAAGAAAATTGTCGATCAAAACAAGTGATACAAAGTGAAAGCAACACTTTTACAAAAGAACCGCAAACCTCGAGGGATTATATCGATCTTGCAACTTTTTTGCAGTTCCATTAAAATATATAAATTTTATAAACCATAACTTTGAGCCACTGTTTGTTTGACTTTTGACGAGTAAGGTTGTGCTCGCCTAGAATTAGTAAATTGAACGCGTAATAAATATAAGTGTGCAGATGTTCCGTAATTCATAATGTAAACGGACCTATCGGCTACTCAATATCGCAACCGATAAGTTATCAGCCGCAGCCAAACTTTAATCTCCCTACATTTCTGGGTCTCGGGCAGAACAACAGCCGCAAAATACGAACAATGCAGGTACGCAGTCTGATTTAACTCAATTTAAGCAACTTACCCAACTCACCTATCAACCTATCATTAATTATAATAATACAACGCAGACTGTCGCAATATGTAACTACAGCGAAGACGAAGACAAAATATAGAAGTAAATATAATAAGGAAGGAATCTCCTGGCAAGATGTACGTCCCTATAAACTAAAACGAAAAATAGGCGAGAAACCCAAGCAAATGAATTTATTGTTACTCAATTAAACAAATACTCAGCTTTTAATAATCGGAAAAGTAATATCAACAGAACAGCAATAATAATGCTATAAACCCACAAGAAACTCTCACAAAGGCGGTACCCAAGCCTCAACCCATTTTCGTCGTCTATGGGGTGATTAATTACGAAAAAATTCTAACAACTTTGGCAGCTGCTGCAGAAGAAAATTGATTTATAACCAAATATTTACCAGAAAATTTAGTCAATAATTAAGGCAAAAATAACAGATTCCTGCCATAGTTTAATAAAATGTTTGCAAGCAAAAAACATTATACACAATTCGTATCAGTTGAAAGAAGAGGGACCTTACATAGTGATAATTAAACATCTTCATCCTTTAACTCCAGTAAATGATATAAAGGAAGATAGCAAAAAACAACTTTTGCCTTTAGAAACAATAAATATAAAAAAACAAAGTAATCAACAAATACAGCTTTCGGTGTTTTTTGTAGATCTGAAATCTGCCGCTATCAATAAAAATATCTACAAACAAAATACAGCTGGCGGTTCCATGCTGATTAATCGCTGAGTTTCTCCCAAACACACTTTAGTAAAGGGCCGCACACAAGTATCTCTGGTATATCAAAATTATTCAAATATTTGCTAATTAACGTACATTTTTGTGAAATAGCATGAGTCTCGCAATTTATTTCTTAACCATCCAATTCAGAATGTCAGTCTCCAGAGAGTCGCAGTAAACATCAAAATCTGTTTCGAAAATGAACACATTTCTTTCTTTTAACTAGGGTGTCATTATATATGTTGCTTTCATTTCAACTTCTAACCAAAATCTCTATTGATTGTCATTGGGTAGTGAGTAAAGTACAGCTTAAGTTTCAATTATAGTTAATGTTTGTTTTAATAATTCCATGTGGCGTTTATACTAAAGAACATAACTATAGCAAATAGTAATTTTTATTTCTCTCCGTTTGTTATTCAAATCTCTAGTTAAATCTTTAGAGTAAAAACCAAATCTTCATAGATTAGGCAAAAGGCACTTACTGTCGGAACTTTGATATTGCAACTAATGTTTACTCAATCGATTCGATTATCTCTTTTGAGGACAGTTCTTCCGTTCTTAATTTAGTTACTCTTTTGTCGCATTATATAAATAAGCATGCCTTTCCAGTAAAATTGCAAATTGGTTTGCTTAATACTTTCGATTATGCTGAAAAAACGCTAGTTGAAATCAGTACCGGGGAAATAATATCTTTATCCATGAAACTAGTTGAAAATGACAAAAATATTGACTATTTATATTGAATTACACCGACTACCATTTGTTCGTACAGACGCGCTTATTCGTGAGAATAGACGTAGTACTATCAAGAAACTTGGAGCAATGCTGACCATTAGTGTTAGTAGTGCAGAAGACATCATGAAAAACCACATGCACAAGGCAAATGCACGGTGTGTACCGCGGGTGTGAACAAAATGGTGCGCATTCAAGCTGGCAGTCGTCTTCTACAGCCGTTTGAAGACGAAGCTGATGCATTTTTAAAGTCTATAGTGAACACCGATAAAGTGTGGATGAACTACTTCATTCCCGAGTCCCAGCCGTCATCACGCAAGTGGCGGCATACCAATTCTCCCAAATCCAAGAGAGAGCAGAAGAGCCGTTTGGCAGAAAAAGTGATAACAACGTTCTTCTGGGACTGGCAGGGGGATTATCCATGTATATTTTCTGACGAATGCCAGAACAGCCAATGCAGCTTATTACTCAAACCTCCTGACAACAAACATAAAGGAAAAGACCCGATTCAAGCGGAAGACAGGTAGAAAGTGGGTAGCCTTCCTTCAAGACAAGGCACGCCCCCACACGGCCAAAACAACAATGGAAAACCCTCCGTAAATTGAAACAAAACCTTCTGCCACATCCGTAGTACAGTGCCAATTTGTAATTTCCACCTGTTTTGAAAGCTCAAATCAGACAACGACGCTGTTACCCAGACTATTCGGGAGTAAATACGCCGCCAACCAAAAGCCTTTTTTAAAAAGAGCATCAGGATGCTCCTAGAAACGTTGAAAAAAATGTGTCGACTCCAGAGGGGAGTACGTTGAAGATTAACATGTACAAGTGTTTGACAGTTTGTTTTTGTAAAAAAACCGCTTTGCATTTGATTTTACGACTCTCAGAGGACTACATAAAGAAGGATCTTAACAATGTACAAGCTGATAATGAACAGTTTGTTTTTGTAACGTGGAACAGCTGTTGCACGTGATATTCAACTTTGATGACATATAAATTTTAAGGGATAGAATCTTACAACCAATCGGTCTCTGAATCATGAACAATAGTAAATAATTATTAAAAAATTTTAAATTTATTCATATCATCCGTACAAAATAGGTTTTTATATACGTATAAAAATAACAAAAAAAAAAAAAAAAAACTGGCATGCAAGTATGACACTGTGCATAGTTGTGGTACACTAAATTTTCGAAATATTGTAATTTTATTTTTAAAATTTATGGTCCTTAGTTGGATCCTGAAAACGTTATGTCTCTATCTATCACAGATCAAAAATCATAAGGCTTGACAAATGTGAAAAATGACAGAAATAGAAACTTGTCTCCAGCTTGGAAGCTGCCTTGATCAAAAGTTGACAAATAAAAGGACGGACATTTTAATGTATATTTATATATTATATATTATAGTCTATCACATTCGTAGGACCATATACGGTTTTTAATACAACAAAAAATACAAACCCTTCAATTGTACATAGTAGGAGGCGAAGATAACTGTCCGCGTTATTAACTAACCATTACAAACATTCCGTCATAGAGAGTTCTACTAATAGATCACCAGAATAGTAGCATTTAACAAAAGTTCTTTATTTAGAAGTTGCAATAAGATCAACAAAACCCTGCACAGGTGAGCTGCATAGACTTATTTTACCATTACAAGTCCAAATCCAAAAACATCGAGAACACTTTAGTTTGGTACAAAAAAACTATATTTATAACCCATCGCCCTCCGTTCGGCCCGGTAGGACATAATTCATCGCTTTCCTACAAGTATTATAAATAATTTAGAATATTGTAATAATCAACGGTTTGAAATCATTAAAAATGACTATCTAACAAAACAAATTTATCTGCGTCTAACCTTAAATCCCATGGGGGAGTGAATGAGATAAAGTTCCAGATACTCCAGTCCCAGGGACTCGACAACTTGCGGGTGGTGATAGGTGTTTCATAATTTGCCTTTTGCTATTTTGTTATATATGGCGTTGCTCATTTCCTTTTCGTTCTGGTATAAATAGGCCCAATATTAATGTTGATAACCCACGTCGATAACGTCATTCACTGCTCGAATAACTTCTCCAGACGTGGACTTCAAATCACATAAATTGTAAGCACAAATCAAATTTTAGTTATCACTGCCATTGTGTCACTATTATCTAGCTGCCAAGCGAACTTAATCACATAACGATTTTTCATATTTACCTTTCATATTTCGAGCCCGAAAATAGGAACTTCGAGTCCATTGTTGAACTTCACGTTGTGCACCTTTCCCATTTTTGATGTAAAGAAAATTTCTAAATTTGAGCCTTAACACGATACTACTGCTAAATTTCATGGTTAAGATGTATTTATGTATGTATATATCAACACGTGGGACACCCTGTAACTGGGGGTTCACAAAAATAGTAGGGGTTCAACAAATTTTTTGAACCAAAATATAAGCGAATTCGAAATTATCCAACAAAATTTTGTAGAAATAAGCAAAAAACGTTGATGATGATTACATACTATTAAAGTCTTTTATTACGTCTTTTACAGTTTAACAGAATTTAAAAAATGGCATATACGTTGGTAAACACAGTCGAAAAGTAAAGGAAATCGGATAGGGTAGTTATAACCATAAATATTTGCAACTTCTAGCCTTTTCTCATTAAATTCTGATTAGATTTACATCAAATCTATCTATCTTTACAACTACTTAAGTTAAAACCACATATTTCCAATGATTAAGTAAAAAGTGGCTATGACGATAGCCAACCGTGCACAAACGCATTTGCAGTAACACTTTCATATACTTGTCTTTAGACTACTTTATTTACTCAATTTTTCGTCGAATTTACAGAACCTTATGAGGCAGAAGGTTGTCTTCAAAGACATGTTAGTTATGTTTTGTTTAAATTTGATAGTAGTATGCAGCACGTACAGTATGAAATTTATGGAAACAGTCTATGCCTATATTTAGAATAGCAAAATACAGTCTCAAGAACAGCTAAAGCTGAGTTTTGGCTGTAACAGATGCAGATTATTTCTCCGAGGTAATATAATATACCCAAGTTTCATCACTTTCTTTTAGCCGAGTTGTGTGTTAATAATCGTTTGATCGATCACTTTTAGACATTGACGTTTCCGATATTCGAAGAGAATTCGACAAACCCATATTTTCTTAGTCATTCCAACTTCGAAAGCAATTTAGCAATTGTTATTTAGTGGTCATCCTCGAGAATCAAGCAAGCAACGCAAATATCCTCCTCAATCACACAGTTTTTTGGACGTCGGTGATCTTCATTTTAAATTACTTTTCGTTCCCCAAAAAATTGTTTATGCCACACGAGCACTTGCGTCTCCTTAAGGTTATTATCTCTGCAGAGGCAGGCGTGTAAATAGCCGTGGAATAAATTACGGCCCGTGGAAAAACGCTGAAGTCCAAATTGTCCTTAAACAGCCCGCGCGAAAGCAAATGGAGGCGGCTACCTATATCAAAACCAACGAGTAAATTGCTGAATTTCTCGCCTGTAATTGGCTTCGGATTGCTGTTTTCTGCGTTGACTTCGCGTCTGGCTTTGCGGGAAAATTATGCGACCGCACTTGTCGGAATGCGTTTCAAAAGTGCGGCCGATGGGTATGCGGGCTCGCAGACCGAGCAAAAAAGCCCATCTGCCGTTTTTAGTTTGAGATAGCAAAACGCCCGCTGGCAGACATCACAGACCAACCACACCACAGACAAGCACAGACGATTCAAGGGCGAAAGATAGCCACACCAATCTCTGTATTACGCCTTCTCAAAATCTTGGTCTGTTTTACGCTATCTGTCATGAAAAACTTGCCAATAATCCAGTCAAAAGTATATCTTGCTCTGACATCGCGCTACTGACTACAAAAGCGGTAGTGTAAAGTATCCCGCAGAAGAAATCCCTTTTAGTCATTTCCGTTTACCTAATGGCACGGAATAAAGACATTCTGGTTTATATTTGACTCGTCCTCGCATTCTAATGGTTACGAAAACTTTCAATAAGTAACCAACTTGTTTTTCCCTTAAAAGTTAAGACTAGAAGATTTGTAAGGCACCATATAATACACATTTGATCGATGTATAATATGAATTCTTGACGACCATTCTAGTCTTATTGGTGAAAGTGTGGACTTATTTTATTATCTTATCTATCCAAGTGATAATGTGTAACTTCTTTCTTTAATCGTTTTTTTAGGTTAATAATTTGCTTCAATATTCTTAATCTTTAATATTAACTTCTTTCTAGATGATATCTCAACTTACTTTAATTAGACATTAAACATCCTCGAGTTTGGTCTTAAACTTGGACAAGATTAGTTAGATTTAGTTTTTCGAATATGACGGCATCATTAACCACATTATCATTATATGCACACTATCAGGAAAATGTATAGAGATCAGACAAATGTTATCAAGATCTCGAACAAAATCTCAGTTCCGTATAAAACAAAAAAATGAGTATGGCAAGGATGCTGTCTGTCGCCCACCTTGTTTAATATATACTTAGAATACATCTTAAAGGAATGGAAAACAAAATGCAGATATATGGGTCTACCAATAGAAGACGATTATATATATTCTTTATTATTTGCAGATAATCAAGTGATAATGGTAGATGATGAATACGACATAAAATATATGATACTTTTAGACACCTATAAGGCAAATGGCCTGAAAATAAATTATAAGAAAACCAAATATCTAACAACAAAAGGTCGTGGAAACAATCTGAAAATATATGGAAATACAATCGTAAAATGTGATGACTTTAGATACTTAGGGAGCATAACATCATCAGAAGCAAATTCAAAAAAAGATATCACGAGCAGGATGGGACCGGCTAGACAAGCTATACAAAGAGTAAATTCGTTACTGTAGTCAAAAAGCATGTATAATAACACGAAAGTTAGAATCTACAATAGTATAGTGCAAAGTATACTAATATACGGACCGGAGACTTGGGAATTGTCCAAAACACATAGACAACAAATAAATGCAGTCGAAATAGATTTCGTTCGAAGAGAGTGTCAAGACTAAAACACGTAACGAATGCAGAAATAAGAAACAGTATGCAGAAGAACTCAACATCCTTAGATGAAATAGAAAAAAGAAGACTCTTATGGTAGGGACACATATAAAGAATGAACGCAAACCGATTGGTACGTGGATAAAACAAGTGCAAGAAGACATGAGAGACAGAAACCTTGAAGAAGGATTATAAAATGACAAAGACTACTCACGTTTGGGATGCGAGAAACAACGTGAGCCGTAAAATACTCGCTATAAAAACCATAAGGTTTTGTTAATCTCCACTTTTCTCAGTCTGATGCTTGATATTGAATTATATATATATATATATATATATATATATATATATATATATATATAGAAAATTTTCTGAAATACCAAAGGTCATACACTATAAGAGGTTCATTATGACTTCACAATGGATTATTTCATATCTTCATATCTGTTTAGCCCAATTTGTTGCATGTCCTTGGTTACTCTGTTTGTGTATTGTGTGTAGTTGGATTGATCACTCATTCAAGCAAGTTGTATGTTATCGATCTGGTATGAAAGCATTCAAATCAAATGCCTATGTACGTTCTCAGTTATACATAAAAACATAATTCAAACGGTTAAAAATATTTTTATTTTGATAATGGAAATTAAATTCAGGTTAGATACATGGGAATTCATCGTTTAATTTTTCACTGTGAGGTTTTTTAATTTGGAACTTATACGCGATTCCATGTACACAAGTGATGTAATACATTTAGGACCAAATACGTTTGGCTTCCTAAAGAATGTTCTATAGGCTAAACACCGCATTTGCTCTGCCTAGAGATAAGCACAATCGAACACACCTTTCAGTAATTGTTCGAGAGAAATTCATTGAACGTTGTAACCATATATTATTTACCAGCAAACGCCAGCAATTCAAATACATTCAAAACAGTAAAGGATTGGACACAGTGGATAAGTTCCGATAAAAGCAAAATACATTCAATTATCTATAAATGGCTATTTTGACGATCTTGAAAAAAGTTGCTTACGGATAGGGATCGAGAAGCTGAAGCAACATTTAAATAAATATATTATGATATAAGAGAATTGTATTAAAGAGTCAAGAACAATCTAAAAATCACATTTATATTGTTATTAATCGTGCCGGAAGCATTTCAATTCTATTTTTTATCTCGTTCGAAAGATGTTGATTTCTTTTTATATATTAACAGAACTACGATTAGAAAATAATAGTTATATTGTTCTACAACAAAATAAAGTTATGCTCTTCACACGTATAGAACATTATATTAACTGATAAACTGTTGCTAGGAGTAAAAATTGGAATGATGCAATTACTCTCGTCGCACATATCTCGTAGAGGTCGATCTCGAGTAGCTACAATTTCGTGTCGACGTGTTCAATAAGGTGTACTCTAGCGATAACCTCAATAGAAATTCAATTAAATGTCGATAAATAAAAGTTGGTTTGAACAACAAACAATTCGAGAAAATGAAACAGGAACTATTAGTAATTATCGATGATTTCAAAATCAAAAAAGATATGACAAAACTTTTTAAGGGGTCTTAGCAGAATTCGAACCAATAACTAACTGAAGCAATATCCAAGATTTCATTGGAAATCGAATCCGTTTGACCAGGATCCTAGTGGTTTCAATCCTTTATCTTCCCCGTTTCTTAGAAAGAGAAATTTTTGCAATAAAACAATTGATCTTAATATAACACTCTATTGTGATTTTTTTGTAAACACATTAATATACAGATTAACTTTTGTATATTATACAAAAATCTGTTACAAGTTACCAAAATAAGATTTTAGCCTGAAAACATCCTAATACTCATCATTGGCGAAGGGGTGAAACGGATGGGTAACTGCGCTAAAAGCAAATTAGACAATAAATAAACAATCATAACTTTATAAATTCCGAGTTAACTTACTCGGCAAACGGGCAAACCCTGCCGTTGCAGTCAAAAGTATCGATCAAGGCTACCTCCTCTGGGCTCAACTGGAAGTCGAATATCTGGAAGTTTTCCGTTATTCTGCCCTTGTTAACGGATTTAGGAATAACGATGTTGCCTTTTTCCACTTGGTACCTCAAAACGATCTGAGCCGGGCTTTTGTTGCACTTTTGGGCAATGGCCTTAATCTTGGGGTCATCAAGCAGCTGCGGCTCGTCTGGTTTTGTCCACGGCCTATCCGGCGAGCCCAAAGGACTATAGGCCGTAACGGTGATTCCTTTCGACTTGCAAAACTCAATGAGTTTATTCTGGGTGAGGTGTGGGTGACACTCGACCTACGGGAGGATTTAAGTGAATAATTGCACTTGCTCTAGTTGAAAAAGGTCAGTACCTGGTTTGTAACTGGAATAATCTCTGCCTTCTCTATGATACGTTCCAATTGCTTCTTGTTGAAGTTGCTTACGCCAATCGACTTGGTAAGGCCTTTCTTCTGAACTTCCTCCATCGCCTTCCAAGTATCCACATAATCATAATCTGAATATTCAACTCCGTTCGGCCCGATTGGCACTATTTCATCGCATTCCTGTAAGTATTACAAGTAATGTGGAATATTTTTGTAATAAAGACTAATCATTAATAGAAAATAAAAATGGCAAAGCAAATTTATTTGAGTTCAACCTTAAATCCCATGGGCCAGTGAATGAGATAAAGATCCAGATACTCCAGTCCCAGGTCATTTAGGGTGCGTTTCAGCGCCGACTCGACAACTTCCGGGCGGTGATAGGTGTTCCATAATTTGCTTGTAATAAAGAGGTCTTCGCGCTTAACTACGCCTTCCGTTATCTTGTCGGCTACGGCAATGCCCACTTCCTTTTCGTTCTGGTACGCATAGGCGCAATCGAAATGACGATAGCCCACGTCGATGGCATCCTTCACTGCTTGGGTGACTTCTCCAGGTTTAGACTACAATTAGAGTATATTACGAGAATAAATCAAATTTTCGTCTCCACTGGTCGATGCAGGGTTATCATTTTGACTAGCAAAAATTCATTAATTCGTAGGTATCCTTGAAAACAACTGCAAAATTTATAGTTACTGCAACGGAAAATTTCATTATTATTCATCCGGCAATTGAGTTTAGTCATACGAATAAAATATCTCTCAAACTTACCTTCCACGTTCCGAGCCCGAAAATAGGAACTTCGAGTCCATTGTTGAACTTTACGTTAGGTACCTCTCCCATTTTTTCTGGAAAGTGAATTTCTATATTTGAGCCTTAATGTTACCACTTCTAAATTTCATGGCTAAGAAGTTGTTACATTGTTAAAGAAATTTAATTTCTCACCAAAAGCTAGAAAGCCTAACTATTAGACTCCTCACAGTCAACAAAATAACCGCACACCGCTATGACAACCGGTAAAACTGCAGCTTGATCACGTTATCACGTATGATATTCGCGTGTTTGGGGGTTGCTGGGATCCCAGCCCCTAACCCCCAACGCATCGGTGACATCTGGTGGTGTTTGGTTGGCCCTGCAGTAAAGCAGGCCGCCCCCGCTCCGCCCTATGGGGGATGCGGCTTGATCGAATATTGCATGTGTATTTATAGACTAGGGCCGCGACCATTGAGATAAAAATGTGTAGAAGGCGAATCTCCAGATACACAGCATACCAATAAATTTATATTTTGTTGCGCTAGGTCCTTGTTTGTTATTTAGAAATATTAAGAGCTGGTTTTGCTGGCATTACTATACAATAGCTGCATTGGAAGTTTTGGAAATAACGCAAAAAAAATTTCTGAAAGATTTTTACATTTTGATTTCAGTGCTATTACAAATTTGAGAAATTAAATTTCCAAGTCTTTTGTTTTTAAAGGATGACCTAAAAAGGAAAACCGGGTTTAAGAAATAAAACAATCTAAATCGCATTTATATTCACCATTGTTTGTTTTGTTTAAATTAACAGTAAAATAGAAATGAGTAATGCAATAATGTACCTGTAATAACAACTTTAGACAGAAATTAACGTCAATTTGACAATTAATCTAAAATTCTACATAATAAATTTTATCCATAGATGGTAATCAAAATAGGTAAGGTTCCTCTGACACTCGCTGGGTTCTTCCGCCAAATTTGGTATAGATGGTGTTTAGCATTGATGTCTCAAAATTCCTTAAGATTGAACCAGCACTATCAATAAAAGAAATCGACTCTTTACATCGGACACTGCTAGTGTCTCAAAAACTAGCACTTTGAAGATGAAGTTTGAAGATTTCTCATGTTTGCGTTTACAAGTTTTTCCGCTGCGGCTCCAGCATTAATTTATGTTTGAGCAAGATATGAGTGAGCGAGGGTGTCAACATATCCATACGTTGGCCTTTTGTCCATGGAACTAGAGTTATTCTGTCTGGTCTTTTCCCTTCACCTCTGAATAGACCAGTGTTGTTATGTCTACTAAATCGTGTTTTATTTTTAAAGCAGGATAAACCATGTGTATCAGTTTCGCTTACCAATGTGCAAAAATGTCAACCTGAAATTATTTCCACAAATCCATAATATTGTCTAAAAAATTTAAAATATAGCACTCTTAACGTGCGTGTCCATACGTGGACAGACATTTGAAAGACATGGTTAATATCTAACCGTAAGCTCGAGTCTAGTCGAATTGAGTAACATTATAATTTCGTCTTCTTGTCTCGCATGATATTTTATTGGAAAGCTTGTCTTCACTCGAATGTGGATAATTGGTATCTTCAAAATTTTTCTACAACTGCTATATGTAAACTATATTTATTTCCGACATAACATACAGTGAACTTAAAAAGGGCTAGTTACATAAGCTAAATCAACTGCGGCCAATGTAGAGACATTTTAAAATGGAAGTACACTGTGCGATGAATTCCAGTACTACATTCATAATTCGTTTAATGTTAAGCTGTAGTTGGTCTGTCTTCTTATTGCAAGCTTGTGTTTCAAATCCTCTCGAAGATGGGTGCTAAGTGGTTCTTCAAAACTTTTTCTCACAACCCGATGATAGTAAACCAATAATTTGACATTTTGATCCCCAGTAACATCATAACTTAAAAAGTAATTCATCTAACTATGTCCAGATGCGTGAATGTAGATCCAATTTCTTTGAGCGCATGTGCGATTAATTTAGTAAAATTTCTAATGTTAATTTCTGCATTATTAGGTAACGTTGCTTCACAGGTTTCAACATTCATCGAAGATCTGTGTCTAGTTGTTTCAACTATAAGATAAACAGTGATGGCTAAAGCAGATCGGTTCAAGGGATCTCCTTGTTTGAGCACCATGTTTCAGATGAAATATTTTCTCTGTCAAAACACAAATATGTTATTGTTTTGAGTAACATTTACTTAGGAAAAGGAGTAGAGACGTCCACTGAGTTGAAAGCATGTGCGAAATCAATATGTACTAATACTTCGGTTTAATTCCATTGTTGGTTGACATATGTCCTGACGGCGTGAATACAGCTCTCACATCCAAATTTTGTAGCGACTCGTAGTTCGTTTAGTAGTAGATAATTTGCCAAAGTTGATTGTACATAGGAGCAAAAAAGTTTTGCGACGAGTTTTCTAAAAGCGCTATCAACAGCAATAGAGAAAATGCTCGGACATATTTCCGGTTTAATATGTCCTGAAGCAAGGAAATTCATATTAAGTTAGGTCGTTTAGAAGTATAATAGCTCGTTGGTCTGTAATTCGACATCAACAGTTGTTGATTAACCACATCTTATCATATATTGTAGGGCGAAAGCTGTTCGTTCATTCCTAGGGCAGATCCACTAGGTATGAAATAATTTATCGTTTTAAAGAGATTGCTTAATTCCGGTACAACGAGTTTTCTTACAATGTTCTTTTAGCTTAAAATTTTAGGTCATTTTAGTACTTTAATTATCGAACGACGCGTGGGTTGCATACTTTGTGTTATCATTAGGTAGTTGAAATCTTGTAACATTTTACTTTCGTTTGTAAATTAAAGATTTTTCTTTCAAATTTCCGTCTATATAGAGTTTTCTGTAGGCAAATAGAAGGAGATCTGTTTAAAGCTTGATTAAATTCTCTTAAATACAATTGTTTATAACTTTAGACAGTTACTCTGCGACGGTAAAACGGACACCTTTAGGAATCCGGCGTATTGTCCTAGGGTCAGCTCTAGCACTAATTAAATTTTTAATCAATTCACTTGTTCTGCACAGTTCGGATGGTTTTTGAGCAGCTTTAGTTTTTGTTTTTCTCACCGCATTTGTTGGAGTGCCACATCATCGTTGTCTATTTTTCTTTTATCCTTCACATTCTAGCGGTAATATAAATAGAAATTAGATTTAATGTCGGTTAATGTGAGTATTTGAACAGTAAACAATGATTTCAAAATCAGAACCGACATGACAAAATTTTGTTATGGGATCTTACAACTTCTATACAACTTTTATAATATCCACAAATATTAGCAGGATTCTAGCCATCTAAATCGCGAAAATAATTAGCTAAAGGAATATCTAAAAGTTCAGCGGAATCCATCCGACCCTAATTCTATCGGTTTCTATTAATGTCTCTCTAGTTTTTTAAGAAAAAAATAATTGCAATAACACAATTTACCATCTATAGAACACTCTATTGTAATTTTCTCGTAATCTTCTTCTTCTTTCTCTTCTCCCATTTTACCTCACGGTGTTGGGGTTTTGAGCCATCGGTTGTAAGCGTTTCTATCCCTTGCCAGGATCTTTATTTGTTCTTTGGTCTTGCCTCTTTTCCTTGCCACTTCTCTGATGTTGTCTTCCCATACTTTTCTAGGCCTTCCTCTGGGACGCTTTCCTTCATATTTCATTGCAAACACTTTCTTGGGGTACCTTGTCTCACTCATTCGTACCATAATTGGATTTTATACTTTTCTATTTCTTCGATTATTTCAGGTTCCTTCCCAGTTAAAGATGTTACGTTCCATATCCCTAATCTTATCCTTTTTCCTGCTTTTAGTCGTCTTCGGGTTGACCGTCCATTTCGGAGGCTCGTTGAATTACTCTGAATCATGATACCTTGTGTGGGTGATTAGCCCAACGACAAGGGTCCCGTTACCTCGGGACAACTGGTGTCAGGTTATACCCCCCGACGCTGGGTCGCCAGAGCCCCGTTTGTTTTCTAGCAGGGTGTACCGGGCATTTTATTGTGCCTCTCTTGCAGGTGGGGTTGACATTTGAGCCTTGACCCTTACACCCCTAATTTTCTCGTAAAACATTAATATTCACTTTAAATTCGTATATTCTACAAATATATGTGACAAATTACCAAAATAAAATTTCAAAATACTCCTAATACTCGTCATCTGCAAGGGAATAGAACGAATTGGTAATTGACCTAAAAGCAACATCAAAAATAAATAATTTTGTATACCCTCGTCAATTCTGAGCCAACTTGCTTGCTTAACGGACAAATCCTGTTGTTGCAGTTAAAGGTATCGAGCAGAGCTACTTATTCTTGGATCAACTGGAAATCGAATATATGGAAGTTTTCCGTTATTCTGCCCTTGTTTACAGACTTAGGAATAACAGTAAATATAATAAGTATAATATATAAATGTATATAAATAAGAAAACGACAAACCCATATTTTCTTAGTCATTCCAACTTCGAAAGCAATTTAGCAATTGTTATTTAGTGGTCATCCTCGAGAATGAAGCAAGCAACGCAAATATCCTCCTCAATCACGCAGTTTCTTGGACGTCGGTGATCTTCATTTTAAATTACTTTTCGTTCCCCAAAAAATTGTTTATGCCACACGAGCACTTGAGTCTCCTTAAGGTTATTATCTCTGCAGGGACAGGCGTGTAAATAGCCGTGGAACAAATTACGGCCCGTAGCGGGGAAAAACGCTGAAGCCCAAATTGTCCTTAAACAGCCCGCGCGAAAGCGAATGGAGGCGGCTACCGATATCAAAACCAACGAGTAAATTGCTGAATTTCTCGCCTGTAATTGGCTTCAGATTGCTGTTTTCTGCGTTGACTTCGCGCCTGGCTTTGCGGGAAAATTATGATGCGACCGCACAGACATCACAGGCCAACCACACCACAGACAAGCACAGACGATTCAAGGGCGAAAGATCGCCACACCAATCTCTGTATTACGCCTTCTCAAAATCTTGGTCTGTTTTACGCTATCTGTCATGAAAAACTTGCCAATAATCCAGTCAAAGGTATATCTTGCTCTGACATCGCGCTACTGACTACAAAAGCGGTAGCGTAAGGTATCCCGCAGAAGAAATCCCTTTTAGTCATTTCATTTACCTAATGGCACGGAATAAAGACATTCTGGTTTATATTTGAATCGTCCTCGCATTCTAATGGTTACGAAAACTTTTCAATAAGTAACCAACTTGTTTTTCCCTTAAGAGTTAAGACTAGAAGATTTGTAAGGCACCATATAATACACATTTGATCGATGTATAATATGAATCCTTGACGACCTTTCTAGTCTTATTGTTGAAAGTGTGGACTTATTTTATTATTTTCTATCAATTTAAATACTAATCTTTGCAAGTTAGGTCAAATAGCTTCTCTTCTAAAACTAGGATGTAATTGACCAACTTATTAGGCATCTTTGAAAATTGTTTCACAGAGACTTATTTGTCGCCGCTGATTCAGAATATAAACCCCCAAAACTAATGTGTTGATTAAGAAAAATTAAAAGCTTATCTATCCAAGTGATAACGTGTAACTTCTTTTTAATCGTTTTTTTAGATAATAATTTGCTTCAATATTCTTAAACTTTAATATTAACTTCTTTCTAGATGATATCTCAACTTACTTTAATTAGACGTTAAACATCCTCTAGTTTGGTCTTAAACTTGGACAAAATTAGTTAGATTTAAGTTTTTCGAATTTGACGGCACCATTAACCACATTATCATTATATGCACACTATCAGGAAAATGTATAGAGATCAGACAAATATTATCAAGATCTCGAACAAAATCTCAGATACGTTTAAAACAAAAAAATGGCAAGGATGCTGTCTGTCGCCCACCTTGTTTAATATATACTTAGAATACATCTTAAAGGAATGGAAAACAAAATGCAGATATATGGGTCTACCAATAGAAGACGATTATATATATTCTTTATTATTTGCAGATAATCAAGTGATAATAGTAGATGATGAATGCGACATAAAATATATGATACAAAATCTTGTAGACACCTGTAAGGCAAATGGTCTGAAAATAAATTATAAGAAAACCAAATATCTAACAACAAAAGGTAGTGGAAACAATCTGAAAATATATGGAAATACAATCGTAAAATGTGATGACTTTAGATACTTAGGGAGCATAACATCACAGAAGCAAATTCAAAGAAATATCTACGAGCAGAGATGGGAAACCGGCTAGACAAGCTATACAAAGATATAATTCGTTCACTTGTAGTCAAAAAGCATGTATAACATAAGCACGAAAATTGTTAAGAATCTCACAATAGTATAGTGCAAAATAAATAATATACGGAACTCGGAGACCTTGGGAATTGTCCAAAACACTATGAGGACAACAAATAAATGCATGTCGAAATAGATTTCGTTACGAAGAGATGTCAAGACTAGAACACGTAACTGAATGCAGATAATAAGAAACAGAACCAGTAAGAACTCAACATGCCTAAATAGATGAAATAGAAATAAGAAGCTCTTATGGTAGGGACACATATTAAGCATGAACGCAAACCGATTGGTACGTGGATATAAACAAGAACAAGAAGACATGAGTAACACGAACCTTGAAGAAGGATTATAAAATGACCAAAAGAGCTATTCTACGTTTGGGATGCGAGAAACGAATCGTGAGCGGTAAATGATTACTGCTATTAATAACCCATAAGGTTTTGCAATCCTACTTTTCTGTCTGATGCTTGATTCTCATAAATTGTAGTATTTTAAAAGAATTAACCAAACATACTGTCATAAAAAATATATAGTAAAATTTTCTTGAAATCACCACAAACAGGTGGTCATATTACTTATTATGAGAGGTTAACGGAAGTTCATTATGCACCTTCACAATGTGATTATTTAGACCAAATATCTTCATAAATCTATTTAGCCCAATTTGTTGCATGCCTTGGGTTAACTCATGATTTGTATGTTAAATTGTGTGTAGTTGATTGATTCCACTACCAAATTCAAGACAAGTTAAACGTAATGTTATCGATCATGGTATGAAAAAGCAAATTCAAATCAAAATGCCTATGTTACGTTCTCGAGTTATACATAAAAACATAATTCAAACGGTTAAAAAATATTTTATATAATTTGATAATGGAAAAATTAAATTCAGAGTTAGATACCTGGACATTTATCGATTTAATTTTTCACTGTGAAGGTTTTTAACTTGGAACTTATACAGACGATTCCATGTACACAAGTGAATGTAATATTCATTTAGGACCAAATACGTTGGGCTTCCTAAAGAATGATTTCTATAAGGCATAAACGACATTCTTCTCTGCCTAGAGATAAGCACAATCGAACACACCTTTCAAAGTAATTGTTCGAGAGAAATTCATTGAAACGTTGTAACCATATAATTATTTACCAGCAAACACCAGAATTGCAAATACATTCAAAACAGTCAAAGGATTGGACACAGTTTGGATAAGTTCCGATAAAATTGCAAAAATACAGTTCAATTATCTATAAATGGCTATTTTGACGATCTTGAAAAAGTTCTACGGATAGGGATCGACAGCTAACAACATTTAAATAAATATATTATGATATAAGAGAATTGTATTAAAGAGTCAAGAACAATCTAAAAATCACATTTATATTGTTATTAATCGTGCCGGAAGCATTTCAATTCTATTTTTTATCTCGTTCGAAAGATGTTGATTTCTTTTTATATATTAACAGAACTACGATTAGAAAATAATAGTTATATTGTTCTTTCTACAACACAATAAAGTTATGCTCTTCACACGTATAGAACATTATTTTAACTGATAAACTGTTGCTAGGAGTAAAAATTGGAATGATGCAATTACTCTCGTCGCACATATCTCGTAGAGGTCGATCTCGAGTAGCTACAATTTCGTGTCGACGTGTTCAATAAGGTGTACTCTAGCGATAACCTAAATAGAAATTCGATTAAATGTCGATAAATAAAAGTTGGTTTGAACAACAAACAATTCGAGAAAATGAAACAGGAACTATTAGTAAGTATCGATGATTTCAAAATCAAAGCAGATATGACAAAACTTTTTAAGGGGTCTTAGCAGAATTCGAGCCAATAACTAACTGAAGCAATATCCAAGATTTCATTGGAAATCGAATCCGCTTGACCAGGATCCTAGTGGTTTCAATCCTTTATCTTCCCCGTTTCTTAGAAAGAGAAATTTTTGCAATAAAACAATTGGTCTTAATATAACACTCTATTGTGATTTTTTTGTAAACACATTAATATACAGATTAACTTTTGTATATTCTACAAAAATCTGTTACAAGTTACCAAAATAAGATTTTAGCCTGAAAACATCCTAATACTCATCATTGGCGAAGGGGTGAAACGGATGGGTAACTGCGCTAAAAGAAAATTCGACAATAAATAAACAATCATAACTTTATAAATTCCGAGTTAACTTACTCGGCAACCGGGCAAACCCTGCCGTTGCAGTCAAAAGTATCGATCAAGGCTACCTCCTCTGGGCTCAACTGGAAGTCGAATATCTGGAAGTTTTCCGTTATTCTGCCCTTGTTAACGGATTTAGGAATAACGATGTTGCCTTTTTCCACTTGGTACCTCAAAACGATCTGAGCCGGGCTTTTGTTGCACTTTTGGGCAATGGCCTTAATCTTGGGGTCATCAAGCAGCTGCGGCTCGTCTGGTTTTGTCCACGGCCTATCCGGCGAGCCCAAAGGACTATAGGCCGTAACGGTGATTCCTTTCGACTTACAAAACTCAATGAGTTTATTCTGGGTGAGGTGTGGGTGACACTCGACCTACGGGAAGATTTAAGTGAATAATTGGACTTGCTCTAGTTGAAAAAGGTCAGTACCTGGTTTGTAACTGGAATAATCTCTGCCTTCTCTATGATACGTTCCAATTGCTTCTTGTTGAAGTTGCTTACGCCAATCGACTTGGTAAGGCCTTTCTTCTGAACTTCCTCCATCGCCTTCCAAGTATCCACATAATCATAATCTGAATATTCAACTCCGTTCGGCCCGATTGGCACTATTTCATCGCATTCCTGTAAGTATTACAAGTAATGTGGAATATTTTTGTAATAAAGACTAATCATTAATAGAAAATAAAAATGGCAAAGCAAATTTATTTGAGTTCAACCTTAAATCCCATGGGCCAGTGAATGAGATAAAGATCTAGATACTCCAGTCCCAGGTCTTTTAGGGTGCGTTTCAGCGCCGACTCGACAACTTCCGGGCGGTGATAGGTGTTCCATAATTTGCTCGTAATAAAGAGGTCTTCGCGGTTAACTACGCCTTCCGTTATCTTGTCGGCTACGGCAATGCCCACTTCCTTTTCGTTCTGGTACGCATAAGCGCAATCGAAATGACGATAGCCCACGTCGATGGCATCCTTCACTGCTTGGGTGACTTCTCCAGGTTTAGACTACAATTAGAGTATATTATGAGATTAAATCAACTTTTAGTCTCCACTGGTCGATGCAGGGTTATCATTTTGACTAGCAAAAATTCATTAATTCGTAGGTATCCTTGAAAACAACTGCAAAATTTATAGTTACTGCAGCGGAAAATTTCATTATTATTCATCCGGCAATTGAGTTTTGTCATACGAATAAAATATCTCTCAAACTTACCTTCCACGTTCCGAGCCCGAAAATAGGAACTTCGAGTCCATTGTTGAACTTTACGTTAGGTACCTCTCCCATTTTTTCTGGAAAGTGAATTTCTATATTTGAGCCTTAACGTTACCACTTCTAAATTTCATGGCTAAGAAGTTGTTACATTGTTAAAGAAATTTAATTTCTCACCAAAAGCTAGAAAGCCTAACTATTAGACACCTCACAGTCAACAAAATAACCGCACACCGCTATGACAACCGGTAAGACTGCAGCTTGATCACTTTATCACGTATGATATTCGCGAGATTGGGGGTTGCTGGGATCCCAGCCCCTAACCCCCAACGCATCGGTGACATCTGGTGGTGTTTGGTTGGCCCTGCAGTAAAGCAGGCCGCCCCCGCTCCGCCCTATGGGGGATGCGGCTTGGTCGAATATTGCATGTGTATTTATAGACTAGCGCCGCGACCATTGAGATAAAAATGTGTAGAAGGCGAATCTCCAGATACACAGCATACCAATAAATTTATATTTTGTTGCGCTAGGTCCTTGTTTGTTATTTAGAAATATTAAGAGCTGGTTTTGCTGGCATTACTATACAATAGCTGCATTGGAAGTTTTGGAAATAACGCAAAAAATTTTTCTGGAAGATTTTTACATTTTGATTTCAGTGCTATTACAAATTTGAGAAATTAAATTTCCAAGTCTTTTGTTTTTAAATGATGACCTAAATTGAAAACCGGGTTTAAGAAATAAAACAATCTAAATCGCATTTATATTCACCATTGTTTGTTTTGTTTAAATTAACAGTAAAATAAAAATGAGTAATGAAATAATGTACCTGTAATAACAAGTTTAGACAGAAATTAACGTCAATTTGACAATTAAACTAAAATTTTAGATAATAAATTTTATCCATAGATAGTAATCAAAATAGGTAAGGTTCCTCTGACACTCCCTGGGTTCTTCCGCCAAATTTGGTATAGATGGTGTTTAGCCTTGATATCTCAAAATTCCTTAAGATTGAACCAGCACTATCAATAAAAGAAATCGACTCTTTACATCGGACACTGCTAGTGTCTCGAAAACTAGCACTTTGAAGATGAAGTTTGAAGATTTCTCATGTTTGCGTTTACAAGTTTTTCCGCTGCGGCTCCAGGATTAATTTATGTTTGAGCAAGATATGAGTGAGCGAGGGTGTCAACATATCCATACGTTGGCCTTTTGTCCATGGAACTAGGGTTATTCTGTCTGGTCTTTTCCCTTCACCTCTGAATAGACCAGTGTTGTTATGTATACTAAATCGTGTTTTGTTTTTAAAGCAGGATAAACCATGTATATCAGTTTCGCTTACCAATGTGCCACGGGCACAGTTATGAGTCTATAAATTTTACATCCTAGTCTTAAGGCTACACATGTTTGGAGATCTTGGTTGTCCATTAAAGTATAACATTTGCAGATGGCAATGATTCTAACTACGCTCTCGATTTACGTCGTTGAAGAGCATTGAAACGTGCTTTGTCTTCCAATGAGATATAATTCAAATTGTCATTTATTTTCGTAATTTTAATAGTGTCCCAAATTTTTTGTACATAAGCAATTGGCGCAAAAATGTCAACCTGAAATTATTTCCACAAATCCATAATATTGTCTAAGAAATGTAAAATATAGCACTCTTAACGTGCGTGTCCATATGTGGAAGAATTTGAGAGACATGGTTAATACAACCGTAAGCCGAGGCTAGGAATTCCGGCAGTACTACATTATAATTCTTCGTCTTCTTAGTCCGCTATATTTTATTGGAACGCTAGCTTGTCTTCACTACAATCTGGATATTGGTATCTTCAAAATATTTTCTAAACTGCTATATGAAAATATATTTATTTCCGACATAACATCAGTGAACTTAAAAAAAGGGCTAGTTCACATAAGCTAAATCAACTGCGGAATGTAGAGACATTTTTTTAAAAGGAAGTACGCTGTGCGATAATCCAGACTTTCTAATCGTTTAATGTTAAGCTGTAGTTGGTCTGTCTTCTTTTCAGCTTGTGTTTCAAATCCCTCCTCGAAGATGGGTGCTCTAAGTGGTTTTAACCTTTCTTTACTCACAACCCGATGATAGTAAACCAAGTAATTTGACATTTTGATCCCCAGTACCAGAACTGAAAAATAATTTCTACTTGTCCAGATTAATGTATAATCCAATTTCTTTGGCCATGTGCATTAATTTAGTAAAATTTTTATGTACAATTTCTGCATTATTAGGTAACGTTGCTTCATCAAGGTAACATTCACCAAGCTCTGTGGTCATTGTTTCAACTATAAGATAAACAGTGAGGCTAAAGCAGATCGGTTCAAGGGATCTCCTTGTTGGGCACCTGTTTCAGATGAAATTGTTTTCTCTTCAAAACACAAATGTGTTTTGTTTTGAGTAACATTTACTTAGAAAAAGGAGTAGAGATGTCCACTGAGTTGAAAGCATATGCGAAATCAATATTTACTAATATTCTGTTTGATTCCATTGGTTGGTTGACATATGTCCTGACAGCGTGAATACAGCTCTCACATCCAAATTTTGTAGCGACTCGTAGTTCGTTTAGTAGTAGATAATTTGCCAAAGTTGATTGTACATAGGAGCAAAAAAGTTTTGCGACGAGTTTTCTAAAAGCGCTATCAACAGCAATAGAGAAAATGCCGCCGTCTTTCTTCGCTAATGGGTAGAGTGCTCGGACATATTTCCGGTTTAACATGTCCTGAAGCAAGGAAATTCTATAAGTTGGTGTTTAAAGTTAAAGCTCGTTGGTCTGTTTCCTCCGTTGTTGAAACCACATCTTTCATATATTGTGGGCGAAAGCTGTTCGTTCATTCCTAGGGCAGATCCACTAGGAAAATAATTTATCGTTTTTTAAGAGATAATTCGGAACAACAAGAGCTACAATGTCTTTTACTTAAATTTTAGGTCATTTTAGTTTTAATACGAACGACGCGTGGGTTGCATACTTTGTGTTATCATTAGGTAGTTGAAATCTTGTAACATTTTGCTTTAGTTTGTAAATTAAAGATTTTTCTTTCAAATTTCCGTCTATATAGAGTTTTCTATAGGCAAATAGAAGGAGATCTGTTTAAAGCTTGATTAAATTCTCTTAAATACACTTGTTTATAACTTTAGACGGACACCTTTAGGAATCCTGCGTATTGTCCTAGGGTCAGCTCTAGCACTAATTAAATTTTCAATCAATTCATTTGTTCTGCACAGTTCAGATGGTTTTTGAGCAGCTTTAGTTTTTGTTTTTCTCGCCGCTTTTGTTGGAGTGCCACATCGTCGTTGTCTATTTTTCTTTTATTCTTCACATTCTAGCGGTAATATAAATAGAAATTCGATTTAATGTCGTTAAATTTGAGTATTTGAGCAGTAAACAATGATTTCAAAATCAGAACCGACATGACAAAATTTTGTTATGGGATCTTACAACTTCTACACAACTTTTATAGTTCCCCGTAACAGGCCTTGAAGGCCCCCTTTGGGTTCGTAACAAGATAGATCTGCTACAATCTAGATCCTACGGTCCACAAGGGTAGTAACGTGGCTAGCGCTACGTACCAGAGTTTACCCTCCAGGTACTCATTTATTGCAGCCGTAAAAATGCCAGTGATCGAATTGGCAAGAGCGGGATTTGAACCCGCAACTGTTGGTTTCGTAGTCCAGCGATCTATCCACTAAGCCACCACGGCTCAATACAACTTTTATAATATCCACAAATATTAGCATGATTCTAGCCATCTAAATCGCGAAAATAATTAGCTAAAGCAATATCTAAAAGTTCAGCGGAATCCATCCGACCCTAATTCTATGGGTTTCTATTAATGTCTCTCTAGTTTCTTAAGAAAAAAATAATTGCAATAACACAATTTACCAGCTATAAAACACTCTATTGTAATTTTCTCGTAAAACATTAATATTCACTTTAAATTCGTATATTCTACAAATATATGAGACAAATTACAAAATAAAATTTCAAAATACTCCTAATACTCGTCATCAGCAAGGGAATAGAACGAATTGGTAATTCACCTAAAAGCAGCATCAAAAATAAATAATTTTGTATACCCTCGTCAATTCTGAGCCAACCTGCTTGCTTAACGGACAAATCCTGTTGTTGCAGTTAAAGGTATCGAGCAGAGCTACTTCCTCTTGGCTCAACTGGAAATCGAATATCTGGAAGTTTTCCGATAAGACTCTTATGGTATGGACACATACAAAGAATAAACGCAAACCGATTGGTACGTGGAAAAATCAAGTGCAAGAAGCCATGAGAGACAGGAACCTTGAAGAAGGATTATAAAATGACAAAGACTATTCACGTTTGGGATGCGAGAAACAACGTGAGCGGTAAAATACTGGCTATAAAAAACCATAAGGTTTTGTTAATCTCCACTTTTCTCAGTCTGATGCTTGATTCTTATAATTGTAGATTTTAAAAAAATAACCAAAATACTGTCATAAATATATATATATATAGAAAATTTTCTGAAATCACCACAAAAGGTGGTCATATTACTACTATGAGAGAGGGAACGGAAGTTCATTATGACTTCACAATGGATTATTTCATATCTTCATATCTGTTTAGCCCAATTTGTTGCATGTCCTTGGTTACTCTGTTTGTGTATTGTGTGTAGTTGGATTGATCACTCATTCAAGCAAGTTGTATGTTATCGATCTGGTATGAAAGCATTCAAATCAAATGCCTATGTACGTTCTCAGTTATACATAAAAACATAATTCAAACGGTTAAAAATATTTTTATTTTGATAATGGAAATTAAATTCAGGTTAGATACATGGGAATTCATCGTTTAATTTTTCACTGTGAGGTTTTTTAATTTAGGACCAAATACGTTTGGCTTCCTAAAGAATGTTCTATAGGCTAAACACCGCATTTGCTCTGCATAGAGATAAGCACAATCGAACACACCTTTCAGTAATTGTTCGAGAGAAATTCATTGAACATTGTAACCATATATTATTTACCAGCAAACACCAGCAATTCAAATACATTCAAAACAGTAAAGGATTGGACACAGTGGATAAGTTCCGATAAAAGCAAAATACATTCAATTATCTATAAATGGCTATTTTGACGATCTTGAAAAAAGTTGCTTACGGATAGGGATCGAGAAGCTGAAGCAACATTTAAATAAATATATTAAGATATAAGAGAATTGTTAAAGAGTCAAGAACAATCTAAAAATCACATTTATATTGTTATTAATCGTGCCGGAAGCATTTCAATTCTATTTTTTATCTCGTTCGAAAGATGTTGATTTCTTTTTATATATTAACAGAACTACGATTAGAAAATAATAGTTATATTGTTCTTTCTAAAACAAAATAAGGTTATGCTCTTCACACTTATAGAACATTATTTTAACTGATAAACTGTTGCTAGGGGTAAAAATTGGAATGATGCAATTACTCTCGTCGCGCATATCTCGTAGAGGTCGATCTCGAGTAGCTACAATTTCGTGTCGACGTGTTCAAAAAGGTGTACTCTAGCGATAACCTAAATAGAAATTCGATTAAATGTCGATAAATAAAAGTTGGTTTGAACAACAAACAATTCGAGAAAATGAAACAGGAACTATTGGTAATTATCGATGATTTCAAAATCAAAGCAGATATGACAAAACATTTTAAGGAGTCTTACAATTTTTATATAAATTTTATGTCAATAAGTTATAGCAGAATTCCAACCAATAACTAACTGAAGCAATATCCAAGATTTTAAAGGAAATCGAATCCGTCCGACCCGGATTCTAATGGTTTCAATCCATTATCTTTCCCGTTTCTTAGAAAGGAAAAAAAAATACTTTCAATAAAACAATTGGTCATTAATATAACTCTACTGCGATTTTATCGTAAATACATTAATATTTAGATAACCTTTGTATATTCTACAAAAATCTATTACAAAATAAAATTTCACCCTCAAATCATCCTAACAGTCATCATTGGCGAAGGGGTAAAACGGATGGGTAACTGTCCTAAAAGCAAAGTCGGCAATAAATAATCAATCGTAACTTCATCAATTCCGAGTTAACTTACTCGGTCAAAGGGCAAACCCTGCTGTTGCAGTCAAAAGTATCGATCAAGGCTATCTCCTCTGGACTCAACTGGAAGCCGAATATTTGGAAGTTTTCTATTTTTCTGCTCTTGTTGACGGATCTAGGAATAACGATGTTGCCTTTTTCCACTTGGTACCTCAAAACGATCTGCGCCGGGCTTTTGTTGCGCTTTTGGGCAATGGCCTTAATCTTGGGGTCATCAAGCAGCTGCGGCTCGTCTGGTTTTGTCCACGGCCTATCCGGCGAGCCCAAAGGACTATAGGCCGTAACGGTGATTCCTTTCGACTTGCAAAACTCAATGAGTTTATTCTGGGTGAGGTGTGGGTGACACTCGACCTACGAGAGGATTTAAGTGAATAATTGGACTTGCTCTAGTTGAAGAAGGTCAGTACCTGGTTTGTAACTGGAATAATCTCTGCCTTCTCTATGAGACGTTCCAATTGCTTCTTGTTGAAGTTGCTTACGCCAATCGACTTGGTAAGGCCTTTCTTCTGAACTTCCTCCATCGCCTTCCAAGTATCTACATAATCATAATCTGAATATTCAACTCCGTTCGGCCCGATTGGCAGGCATTTATCGCCTTCCTGTAAATATTGTAAGTAATTTGGAATATTTTTGTAATAAAGACTAATCATTATAAGAAAGCAGAAATGGCAAAGCAAAATTATCTGAGTTCAACCTTAAATCCCATGGGCCAGTGCATAAGATAAAGATTTAGGTACTCCAGTCCCAGGTCTTTTAGGGTGCGTTTCATCACCGACTCGACAACTTCCGGGCGGTGATAGGTGTTCCATAATTTGCTCGTAATAAAGAGGTCTTCGCGCTTAACTACGCCTTCCGCTATCTTGTCAGCTACGGCAATGCCCACTTCCTTTTCGTTCTTGTATACATGGGCGCAATTGAAATGACGATAGCCCACGTCGATGGCATCCTTCACTTCTTGGGTGATGTCTTCAGGTTTAGGCCACAATTAGAGTATCTTATGAGAATAAATCAACTGGTCGATGCAGAGTTATCATTGTGACTAGCTTAATTTGGGCACTGATAAATCGGAGTACGGCTTCAAAATACAAGCCCGAAATTCTTACTATTTACGAGTACTAATTAGAAGAAAATAGAAAATTTTAAAAAATGTTTATGAAAACTTAAACGAAATTTGCTTAATTTAACATGCAAGTAATACAAAAATTCAAATAAATTTTTTGAAAACTTTGTAGCCACAAAATCAAATTGGTAAATATACCAAAGATTCAAAAAATAATATATAATACATAAACATAGAAAATTAAATAAGTGTCACAATTAAGAGAAAATGTTAAGACAGAAATAAAGCAATTTGATACTAAAGACCACACCAAATTAAGAACAAAATTAGCATAACGGAATAGTCTTTCCGGTTACGAAATTACTAAATATGGTTTTGTGTGAGAACAAATAAAAATATACAATAGGCACTTTAAGAATAACCAAAAATTATCATTTTATAGTGGTATACTATATAAGCACAAAATACGCTGTAAAAATTCAATTTATGCTTAAACAAGACAATGGGATTTATAAAAGAATAAAAAAGAAATAGGAATTATTAAGATAAAGAACCATTATTTAAATGTTACAAAATGCAATTGTAATGCTCTTCGGATATAATAAAAAACTGAGCCTGAGTTGAGTACTTATGTTCTAAATGTTGGAACATAAAGCTTTTTTAGTTAGACAAACACTTTTTTTTGTACTGGAAGCACTTTTACAAAATTTATTAGATTTCAACCAAAAGAAGCATGAAACAATTTGAAATATATTTTAAAATAGAAGAAGATTTATAAATCATCTCTGGTAAGAGTTTAGTGCATTTTCCGCCAAAACATGTTTTTGCCGAACTTTCACTCTTAACACAATCCTACACTAGTTTTCTTCAGTGGATCTCATTTGGAAGGCAAATTGGAGCTCCGAGTAAAGAGCTAATTTCACTCTTACAACCTCGCTCATTTATTCTATTTTTGCTTATGTAATTAATATGGCGTTGTGAGAGAAAAAATAAAAATGTACAATAGAACACTGGGAAAATAACCAAAAATTGTTATTTTATAGCGGTATAATATAAGCACAAATTATGCTGTAAAAATTAAATTTGTGCTTAAGCAGGACAAGGATCTTTAAGAGACTAGAAAATAAATGGGAGTAAGGTTGCACGCAAGTTAAAACTTAAAAAGTGCAGTTGTTATAATGCTCTTCGGATTTAATAAAAACTCGAACCTAGGTTGAGTACATGTGGCCTAAAAGTTGAAATATGGAACTTTTTTAGTTAGAAAAGCACCGATTCTTATATTAAAAATTCTTTTACTAATATATTAACTAGAAAAATAATTTAAAATTCTGAAATGCTTAATTATACTATATCATCTGTTGCGTAACTCATCCAAATCAACAAACTTTCTTCAAGCTAATGCATTTCCTGTCAAAACAAGTTTCCCCATAAATACTGAAACATAGTGCACACTAGCTTTCTTCAATAGCTCTATCTCAAGAGATGCAAAATTTTTTTTTTTTTTATTTACTGCATATTTACAACTAGTCTAACTAGACTAACAAGCAAATGAGTTAATGTACATAGCATGTGGGGGAGGAACACCAAGAGTGACCTCCTGTCATTACAAGGTATACAAGTCTTATTACTAATTTGTTAGGTCACTAAACTTTGTCCGTTTCAGGCGTCTAACTGCATTTGCATTATTTAATAAGTCTGTCACTAGAACACTAGGGTGATCACTAATACGATCGTTGTATCTGATGCAGCAAGCTTTGATGACATCTTTAACCCATGGGATCTTTAGATCGTTATGTAATGTGCGGTTGTTCACATACCATTCGGCGTTTGCTATTGCGCGAAGTGTTTTGCTTTGAAATCGCTGTAATATCTCGATGTTCGATGACTTAGCAGATCCCCAAAACTGGATCCCATACGTCCAAATCGGTACTAACGTGGTTTTATATAACAACACCTTGTTTGTTAAACTGAGCTGGGATTTTCGTCCGAGGAGCCAGAACATCTTCTTCACGCGGATATCTAATTCTTTTCGCTTAGTCTGTATATGTTTTTCCAGTTTAGTTTGCTATCGAGATGGATACCGAGATATTTGATATCTTCTTTGTGTGGTATGTTAGTGCCGTTGAAGATTATAGGAGGTGGAACAACCTTGCGGAGGGTGAAGACCACTGAAGCCGATTTGTTTTCATTGATTTTGATGCGCCAGATCTTTATCCAGTTTTCTAAAGCTTCCAGCGCATTTTGCAGGTATATTGATGCCTGAAGTGGATCTCTGTGTGAAGATAATACAGCCGTGTCGTCCGCAAACGTAGCAATTAAAACATTGTCGGTAACAGGAAGGTCTGCCGTAAACAACTGGTATAATGTCGGTCCCAGTACGCTACCTTGTGGTACACCTGCCTCGACTGAGTAGATTGGCGAGTGGCTGTCATTGATTTTGACCCGAAAGTATCTGTTTTCTAGATACGACTTGAAGAGCAGATAGTACTGTTGCGGTAGGGTTTGCTTGATCTTATATAGGAGGCCAGGGTGCCAAACTCGATCAAAAGCTTGGCCCACGTCTAAGAATGCTGCTAGGCATAACCGTTTTTCCTCGAAGTCTTTTCTACCTTATCCACTATCCTGTGGACTTGTTCCAATGTTGAGTATTTTCTGCGGAAACCGAATTGATGTCCCGGAACTAAATGCAATTCTTCTATAATGGGTTCAAGTCTTCTTAGTAGAATTCGCTCAAAGAGCTTGGAGAGGAGTGGTAACAGCGAAATCGGTCTATAAGAAGCTGGTAATTGAGCTGGTTTTCCTGGCTTTTGAATGACAATTACTTCGGCAAATTTCCATTGGATTGGGAAGTACTGAGTTCTTAAGATGGCATTATATATACGTGTTATAGCTGCTATCCCTTTTTTTGGCAGTTGACGGAGTAATTCGGACGTAATTAGGTCATATCCCGGTGCTTTGCCAGTTTTTAAACATTTAACTTCTGTTTGGACTTCGTTGGGTGTACAGTGTCGAATGGGTAAATGGAGTTGGAGTGGTGATTTAAGGAATTCGAGAATTTCGAAATCATCTTGTGGAGTTCTGTCTGATTCGTGCGGTTGAAAAGTTGCAGCTAAGTGTTCGCTGAATACCACCGTTTTATCTTTGTCACATCGGGCCCAAGAGCCATCATTTTTACGAATAGGAGGGATAGGGATAATAGGCTTTTTCAAATTCCTAGTTGCGCGCCATAAGGAGTAGTCATGGTGTTGACTGGGGGATAAGTTTCGCACGTAATCATTGAACGTTTCGTTTTTCTGTTCCTTGATTAATCTTTTTAGTTGTGTGGTGAGAGTGTTTAGTTTATTTTTGTCTCTTGGGTGTCTTGTTTGTTGTCAGATCCGTCTTGCTTTTCGTTTGTCGCTGATCTTTTGTCTAATTTCTAAGGAGTAGTTGTTAGTGTTTTTGTTACATTTATGTTGTAGTTTTATGGGCGTAGCTGTCCAAGAAGCATATTGTAAGGTTTGTGTTAGTCGTTCTATTGCCGTTTCAATTTCATTTGAAGTGTTAAGTACTGCTGGAATCGATAGATGTTCATCAATATATTGTCGAAAAATGTCCCAATCCGTAAGACTGTTGTGTAGGCTGGGCCTTGCAGGCTTGTTGATTATGCAGCTACTCAACGTGCATATTATAGCAGAGTGATCCGAGTTTAGATCGTAGCAGTCAGCAACATCGATGTAGTTGGGCGAGAAATTTTTTGTAATAAGGAAATCTAATGCATCCGGCAGTTTATTCAGATTGGTTGGCCAATATGTGGGTTTACCTGTAGCTACTGCATTATAATGATTATTTAAGATAGTTTTATATAGTTGCCTTCCCTTTGGGTTAATTAATCTGGAACCCCATAAGGGGTGTTTAGAGTTAAAATCACCACCTGCTATGAACCGGTCTCCAAGCGTCCTGAAGAAGTCTTCGAACTGGTTCTGCGTTATTGAATGTCGCGGAGGGCAATATACTGATGATACGGTTACGTCTCCAACGTGGTCTTTAATTTTGACATTTGTGGCTTGTATATGATATGTTTCAAATTTATCCATTTCGTAGTGTGATAATTTGTTGCTGATTATAATTGCCGTTCCAGCGTGAGCTGTGTTGTCGGGATGACAGGTGTAATAAGTTCTGTAGTTGTGGATATTGAGGTAGTTGTAATTAGAAAAGTGTGCTTCAGATACCAAGAGCAAGTCGATTTTTTGTGTGTTTAGAAACGCTTCTACTTCTAAACGGCGTTGTAGAAGTCCGTTTGCGTTCCATACGGCTATTCTTAGGGTATCCATTATTGGGAGATTTTGGTTATCAGGCTAGTGAGTAGGTTGAGCATCATAGTATTTTGTTGCATTAACTAGCTAAACATGGTTTCAAATTTGGAAAGGAACTGAGACAGGGAGATGTCATTGCTGTTTTGATTTTGAGTGTTGTATGAGTGTTGTATGAGTCTGTTATGAAATTTTGTTGTCCAGCCACGGCTGCGGCATAGCTAGTTGGAAACCTGTTTGCCCTATATGTGTTTGGTTGAATTGTGGCCGTCTTTAGAGCTTGTGGTGCTTGCATCCTAGGGTTGGCGGTGTTGTTTCCTCTTTAACTGAAGTTGTTGGTAGATAGAGCATCCTTTATAGTTTGTTGGTGGGCTCCATTGCACAATGCACATGTAGCAGGAGTGTCTTTTGGCTTTGTACACGTCAAGGTATTGTGGTTACCACCACACTTTACGCACGCGAATGGTTTTCTGCAGTAAGTTTTGCTGTGTCCGTATGCTTGACAACGAGTACACTGGATGATATTGGTTTTTTTCCTTGGTGACTCAACTGTAATTATCATATTTACTAGAGATCTAAGTTCGTATATCTCTTTGTTGTTACTGGCAGGCTCGAGGTCAACAAAGAATAAAGGAAGTGGTGTTTTGTCTACCCTGTGTCTTATATTCATTAAATTGCGTACAGTGTGTCCTTCTCTTCAATTCTTCTTTATCAACGCGGTATCGACTGTTGGGTGAAGGTTTCTGATTACAACTCTATATGCCCTTTCTTCTTGAATCTGATAAGTATGAAAATAATTTTCTCGTCATCAAGATGTCTCACAAGTTTTCGATATGTTTCAGGGTTATTAGTATTTATCTTGACGACGTTGTTTGCTAGTGTTTTTGAGTTGTATTGTTCAGTTTTAATACTTTTGTCAGATTTGTAATCATTGCGTTATAATTTTCTACTCCGTGTATATATACTGGAGGGGTTTCTTAACTGCAGCTTGTGGTTCGTCTCTAGTTGTTTCCATTACGTTATCTTCGTGTATGTCATTTAATAAATTAAATCTGTTGTTATCGATGATTTGGCTTTGTAATTCGAGGTTATTATCAGGGAGCGTGGGCATCTTTTTCTTTTTCATTACTTGCCACTCATGAGAGCTCGTTTGGGGTTGGTCATCGTTTGTTGCGGTCATTTCAGGTGCTGCTTGGTTATTGTAAGGCGGCTGTCCGTAGGGCGGCATGGTCGGCTGCCCGTAGGGGACATTCTGCTGGCCGGCGGGTACCCTGGCGGCGCGCCGCCGTCATCGGCGGGGCGCGTTGGGATAGCCCGCGCCCGAGTATGGCTGCTGCTGCTGCTGCGGCGGCGGCGGGTAGCCGCCCGGCTGGCCGTAATACGCCTGGTTAGGGTCTGAAGCGTAGGGGTTCCAAGTCGTTATCAACTTTAAGACTTGACAATTACGACCACATGCATATATCACTCTATTTTCAACGGAACACGGCAATTATTTAGATGCAAAATTTGGGCTGTAATCCTGATATCGCAAGAGCTCGGTACTATTTAATATATAAATGTTGTCTGTGCGCTTTGTGTGACACATTGACACATTCAGATACTTTATGCACTTTATAAACAAAAAATGCATAAAAATCAAATTTTAAGTGTTTTAGTGTTAAAGAACTTTTTTACAACATCTAATGTAGGAACTCGCAAAGCGTTGACAAAAGTACATATTGGTAATTTACGTAACTATGATACCAATTGCCAGATATGTGCACAAAGGTTGTAAGAGATGGTAGGTCAAGTACATAAGTTTAGACTAGCTAGTGCCGATGTTTTGTTCGAATATAACAATTAACCTATAACGAATGCTCTAATTTTATCATTGTATGAGAAATCATTCGATTGATACCTTTCTGAAGACTGCATCACACTAATACTTCCTGATCCCACAACATTATTTTTAAGAATGCATAAAATAAACTTTTTTGGTATTAAACAAAAAAATTAAACACAAAGCAGTTGAAGTATTTGGATCTAAACAAAAACTTACTTACTTCGAAAGTAAACCCTCTCAACTTACAACTTAGAATGGAATGCGTCATTGTTGCCGAATTTTCGCTAGGTTTAGTTTATTATTGAACTATTTTCTCGCCTCTATTTTAATGCGCCACATTTAAATTTTAAATAAAACAGTTTTTTAATTGATTTTATGATTGAACATTTTTGGGTACTGAAGTATGCAATCGTCGATTAAATACGGAAAATTATGGCTGACAAACAAATGACCACTTCGGCTTGGCTGAAAATCTTTACACAAACATTTCGCATACGTTCTGACCAATTTCATCTACAACAAGTTGAATTTTGTTCTTAAGGTGATCAAATGCTTGTGGATTGCTGGAATAAATTTTTAAAGCCACTCTACAAAAATAAGTTGCACGGTCTTAAATCAGAATATCTTGCTAGCCAGAGGATGTTATTTCGCGAAATTACGGCATCAGACAATTCTTGGTGCATAATCAACTGTGGCTTGAGTTATATGGCGGGTTATCATGTACTAGTAACGATCGTCATTCACATTTATAGCATTTCTAGTATCATCTTTGAAAAATAAGGCCTAGAATCTACATTAAACGGTGACTCGATAGGGGTACATTTTCCAAACTTCAAATATATTTTTTCGTTTAAGAACCCATTGTTTCGACTAAATTCTAAATCCACTTCTCGAAATATCCTATTCTTGTACATCACGACTATCACAATATGCTGACGGACCTTACTTCACGCTGATGCTCATGAGATCTTGTATCCCTTACAAATGCAGTTTTATGAAATGTTGTAATCAGTCTTTGGACAGAAAGTTTACCTACCTCTCCTCAAAATTGTAGTTAAAAAGTAGATATTTTGACGGTGATTCAGAGTTGAGTAAGTTTTTTCTGGTCATTAACATCCTATAGTGCTTGTGTTCTCCGTAATTTTATCTATATTTGTCCTACCATTTATTATTCATTCACTTTTCTGCTTTGATTTATAGGATTGGAAGTGAGAATTTAGCAAAACTGGTGATTGGCCGGAAGTACAATGAATCGGGGACAGCTTATTGTTTTGTAGATGTTGTATATTGATGGACAGAGGTAATGGGGAATTTCCATATAAAAGGTGACCATAAACTTGTGACCGTCTTTTGTATTCATTTCAATTGCCTTACGAACAATTCTGATGGTAGGAGGAAAAATTGAGGCGATGGTTTTTGCATGGAAGAAGTTGATTTTCTAGCTTTCTTCTTTATGTTTGGCAAGCGTTGAACAGTTGTAGCCAGAGAATGCTTTTATATTTTGCTATATATTTCCATAGTTGTTTAAACAGTATATGCTTTTTCTCAATCTCCATAACGCATTTCATATACTCCTTGGTATTCATGAGGGCAGTGATACTTGCCTAAACGAAAAAGTCAGTTATTTTATTATTGGTCATATAGACGGAGATATAGCTGCGATGAATGAACAGCACTATTTTGACTTCAATATTTTGGGAAAGAAAATTTTGATTTTGTGAATAGAGCCCATAAACTATCGACTCCTATAATTAATACAGAGGAATTCTGAGCAGAGATTGAACAGAATCCATCGACTAGTGTTCAGTGCCTCTAGAAGAGTTTGAGCGTGTGCTAAACGATCATAAGTCATCATCTTCATTATAACTTGATAAATAGGATCAGCAAGAACTAACAAAAGCTAACAAAATCCACAGACTAGATATGACCTTTTTCCTGCTGCTGATTTGTAATAAGAAATTTTTTTGAACGCTATTGTAACCTGTGACGAAAGTGAATGCTATATGATAGTCGTAAAGATAATCGAAGATGGCAGGAGTTGGATGATAAAGAAACCTTTAGACAACATTCAAAAGTAAGTGCATTCCATGTTGATAATAGCGTTCTTGTTGTAATTTGGAAGAATGTAGAAGAATTCTTTCACAACGAACCGGAAATTTCGTTTAAAATAGCCGACTTTGGTCCTTATATACTAAATAATATTTATTTATGACAACGTATAATTTCACGTAACACGCCCGACGCTGAAAAAATGAATGGAGCTGTGCTACAAAGTTCCTCCTAGCTCATCTTCTTTGTGTAACCTTTTACAGGCAAATTTTTATAGTTTTCGGAGTTTAGGTAATCACATACTAACCTAAAGACTGTAATTTGGACCACTGAAGATTTCTCTTAGCAATAAAAAATCGGATAATTTTTTTTTCCCATTCTGAACATTGACAACAAACAATAGATATGAACCGTGATTATTTTGTAAAATAAATTATTTTTACTTTATATGGTACGTAAAGTAGCAGTCAAAAGTATAAATCATTTTGTTTCGGATGGCATAAATTGCTTAAGAATTAATCACTCTTTTTGGTTTTTTGATATGATGCAGCGTACCCAGAGGGCTTCCAGCCGATAGGGTTGAAATGTTCAACTAGTGATTTGGCGAAAGAATGTAGGCTCCGGCTCCAGGACTATCTATAATGTGTAACCGAGAATTGAGCTCTGCCAAAAATTTCAAAACGTACATAGAAATCTCTAACAGTACGCACAATAATTTTGTGAAAAAAATATCACTTAAAGAAGTGATCTCTTTGTTCATAGTTGACCGCTTACCGAGACCTGGAGAAGGGAACATGGTCGGTGGTAAGCAGTCGAAAGTTACAGTCAGCTAAGTAAGAGCGTGTTCGACATAATTAGCAGTTGGTAAAAGGTAACGCCCTAATTCTTTCGTAAGTCGATAGAGGGAACCTTTGTCCTCGATGCTTCGTTAAAAAAGATACAGTTGGCATTGAATTCTTGCTAGATAAATGCGTAAAGCATCAAGAGTCCCGTATACTAGTCGCGCTGCGAGGCTGTGTTCCTGTGCACCCACCCGAAAGTTCCAAAAATGCTTCGTACAACAGCTGCTAAGTAAATGAACAAGTCGAAAACATTCGTCAGCAAATGGGCGCATCGATATCAGGAGATAAAAACGGTCCATGACTTGCTGAAATGTGGCCCGATAAGCAAAGTGTCCTCTAAAGTCGAAAAACAGATCGTAAACTTGTTTTCTCGGAACCCGAGAATAACATTGCAAAACAGAATGTTATAGATATATTATAGGTACCTGTACGAACCCACCTTCATACACATGATGTTAAATGCCGTAGTTCAGTAAAGAAACCTTTATTAGGTGAAAATCACGTGACAAAGAGACTTGCTTAGGCAAAGGACAATATCGACCGAGATTGGAGCAATGTAATTTTTAAGAACGAAGCTCGCATATCCCCAAACATGCTACCGTTCCACGAGTCTGGTCAACCTCAAGTAACAGGTTAGTACAGCCGACCGTTAAACACCAGTAAAAGTACATCTTTTGGGCTGCTTCTCAAAACTGGGGTTAGGAACGTTGCATCTGTTTACGTACAATCTAGTGCTCTTTTGTGCTCTAGTTACTCTTTATCGCATTATATAAATAAGGCATGCCTTTCCAGTGAAATTGCAAATTCGTTTTCTCAAAACTTTCGATTACGCTGAAGAAACGCTAGTTGAAATCAGTACCGGGGAAATAATATCTTTATCCCTGAAAATAGTTAAAATGAAAAAAATATTGACTACTTATATTACACACCGAATACCATTTGTTTACTGCCAATAATGTTTGAGGGGTAAGTTTAAACGGTGTAATCATTATGAATTCATCTTCACAATAAATTCTTTTAATTTTAATTATTATAACCGCAATTTGAATAAACAGTAAAACCTACTAGATTTTTCTTTATAAAAATATGACCGGGACTGATTTATCTGTAAACAAACGGTAATGAGCAGCTGCTGTGCGCCTTTGAAAAGTGGAGCCACAACCTCCATCCTCCCTCCTGCTCGGGTTAGAACCTGGTTCAGTTCTGTTTGGAAGTTGCTAAAGTGATGATCGCACAGAACGTACCGCGGAGCGTGAAACGACTCATTCTGATAAAATTCCTTGTTGGAGAAAACTTCCCGTCCGTTGATATTTACCACAGACTCCAACAACAATATGGGGATCTAACCGCATCTAACTCTCATCATTCAAATGTTTATGTTTTATTCCACATCAATAGTAATTAAATTTGTTAATTTTCGGTGGAGTTCAAATGAAAAGACTTAGTGAAAATGTCGGCTATTTGATCTTTAGATCTAATCCAACGTACTTCAATAAATTTATTAATCACACATTCTCTCACATAATGTTTTCTCACCTCAGTCATGTGTTCCAATTTGTTTCCCCCTCCAATTTTTGTATATGATTCCGCGGCTAAATTATTACACCGAAGAATTACGGAACTAAAGAAATTGTTTAAAAATTAGTTTCAACAAATTATTCAGGGTCATAACCTCCTGACATACTGCACTCATCGCTATATACTCAGCTTGACACGTGGACAATGAAACATAGCTTTGTTTATGTGTCCTCCAAGCTACCGCATCATCAAATAATTTAATTACAAATCCACAGGTAGTACGTGAATTTTTGCAATCTGCGAAACTCCTATCAGAATTAGCTTC
This sequence comes from Sinelater perroti, assembly GCA_036346155.1. Classification (NCBI taxonomy): domain Eukaryota; kingdom Metazoa; phylum Arthropoda; class Insecta; order Coleoptera; family Elateridae; genus Sinelater; species Sinelater perroti. The sequence continues at coordinate 21,821,846 of JARFIY010000195.1, read as the reverse complement.
CAGACTCTCACCTTTTCCAGTATAAGTCAGACGTCCTTGTACCATTCTAGTACCATTTAAGTACCGAAATAATCGCTTCATTATTTGCCAATCCTCCGTAGGATTTACCTGATGTCTGCTTAACATATTTACTGTGGAAACAATATCAGGTTTCACCGTATTAGCTAGATAGAGAACACTACCAACAGCTTCTCTATAAAGAGCATTAACAGGGTTAATGGTTTTAGCAAACTTTTCCTCCTCTACCTCATCTTTCTTTGGCGATTGAAAACCTGTGTAGTCACCGTAGGTGTGCGTTGAGGCTTCGAATCCGCGAAACCAAAACGTTCTATTATTTTGTAATGTAATTTTCTTGTGTCAATTTCATTACCCACGTCTTACGATTTCTTCCAATATCGGTTCCTTGGAAACTTAACGTTTCTCCAAGATCACTCATTTCAAATTCCTTTTGTAGACTTCTCTTTACCTCATCTAATTTCCTTTTGTCATTACTAACAATGGGCATGTTGTTCACATATAGAATCAGTATCAAGATTTTGTTTCCGCATCTCCAAGTAAAAAGATAAAGCTCAGTAGGGTGAGCCGTGAGTCAAATTTTGATAGCCACTTCAATAAATCGCCGATTCCATCTATTGAGAATGATTTTCAATCCACACAAGGATTTTTGCAATTTGCAAACCTTAGATTTCCTTTCCTCGTCTGTGTAATTAGCACTTTCTGGTATCTCCATGAAAATTTCCTCATTTATTGTGCCATTCAAAAAGGCTGTCTTAACGTCCAATTGGCAAGTGTCCAAATCGTATTTATTTACAGTTGACAATACACATCTAATTAGTACCAGTCGTGAAACCGTAGTAGAGGTTTTTTTTTGATAATATTTGTTTTTATGTTTAAAACCACGAATGACCAAACGGGCTTTAAATTTTGTGTTACCGTCATTATCGATTTTCCTTTTCAATACCCATCTAGAATCAATAATGTTAGGTTTCTTGCCATTTTTTAAATCCAATCGAACGATCAACCCGTTCCTACACCTTAATCTTGTACATAGATGACAATTCCTCGTCCGTAGCAATTTTCCACTCTTCCTTTTCCATTGATTGCAACGGTTCTTTGATATTAACTGGATCTAAATTTACTTTAGCCAGCAAAGCATGCATCACCTCATCTTTAAAATTCTCATCTTCAGTTATTGCCTGTTCTGATATCATAGGCGTGTCAGCAAAACTTGTGTCAGTTAAACACACTTGTACTTACGAAGCCTTTTGGGTATTATAACCAACCTTTTTCTCCGGCCTCCCTCTCTTTCTTTTTACGGGTTTTTCTCCCTCCGTTTTTAAAATTTTTCCAGGCTCATCCTCGTCAAAATTAACCAGTCACTTTTCTTTATCTATTTCCTCATTCACGTCTTTCCAATTTTTTTAATTTTCTGTTTTCCGTGCACATCTCCATATACCAGCCTTTTATTAAATTAAAATTTGGTAGAATTTTCCTTCTTCAGGGTCAAACAGAATGTAACCTGTGTTGGTATACACAACTAACACACGTCTACCAATGTGAGAAAATTTCGTTTTAGTATTTCTTGGAACTTTAAAATATGCCAAACAACCAAATCGTTTCACACGAGTCAAGTCAAAGGATCGATTTGAAGCAAACCTCTGTAGAGGAATCTCCATGTTGTTAGATTTATGGGGAGTGCGATTATATGCGAACATAGCTGCACTCAAAGGCACGTCCCACATATTAGCAGGAAATTTATTAAATTTAGCCAGCATGCAAATCTCACACATCAAATTAGAACCGTCAAATACGACATTTCTCAAATTTTTATCATCTGGATATTTCTTTTGCAGTGCTCTAAGATAGCCAATAGAAGCATTCCCCATCCTAACGTGCCAGAACATGGTCGGATTCTCAATTCTCTTTTTATCATATTCAGTACAAAGAGGGTTTTGATCCAGGGATAAATTATAATCGTTTAATTTGTTCACATCATTAATTTTTCTATCGCAAAGGGTAGATTCAAAATTTAAGACATCTAACTCCAAATTTTCATTTCTCATCTTAATATCGGAATCAAAATTATCAATGTTATTCAGACTGCCTGTAATATCGTTTGGACTCACCTTATCGCATATCTCGGTATCTATATTTGAACTCGCATCTAACTTATCTTCTTCGTTATCAAAATTTAATTATTTCTCGTCTTTACGCGTCGTGTTTTTATATTCTTGTCCCGATCCAGTCGTCAGATAAGCCGTAAGCAATATGTCAGATTTTGTGTTGTCGCGCCATATCCTTTATCAATGAATAATTCTATTTTCTAGTAAGGTTTTTCGTAAATGCTGGTAACAAATAACTTATTCAAAACAGGATCATAAATATTTATAACTTTGTTGTCCAAATAAATGTGACAATAGATTGTCAGATAGATTCAGCACAAATCACGTCACGCAATGCAATATATTTATTTTTATTAAAGCCAGTAACAATACCCACTCCCTCCGTTCCCAAGTCGCCCGATGCATCATTATTTGCGCATCTAAACATGCCCACATCAATTTCATTAAGTTTTAAAAAATTCATTTGGAATTCGTTAAATGTTCGGTTGCTCCTGAATCGGCAATAAAAGTTATCAGGTCTCTAGATCCATTAAATGAGTTTACATTTGATGCACCCGAGAAAGGAGCAGTAGCAACTGCGTTTATATCAGCTATATAATTTTTCTTACTCCTTTGTATGTTGATACTCCTGTTCGGATTTTTGGGTTTGCTAGGATTGTTAAACTGTTTATTTTTATTTCTAACATGAGCCGCATCAACTTAGGTTTTTCGCATCTAATTTGTTGTTACCCGCACCATCATTTTGCCGTTTTCGCAAGTTATTTTCGCTGTAATAAAATTTTGAATTTGATCCATTTGAATTTACATACCTCTTGAAATCCCAACCTCCTCTAGACTGGTTTTCGTTGTTGCGACTGTTGCGTTGATTGGCTCGGTTCCGCGTGCAGGTTTCGACAATGTGATCTGCCACGAAGAGCTTGCAGCGATAGCATAACTTCTTTCCAGTACCCTTGTACGCACAATCTTTGCCGTGATGTCCCCGATCTTGACACTTGTAGCATCGATTGAAATAACCAGAGGAAAATTTCTTCTTATTCCGGGCTTGTTGCCGAAACCATTGTGCTTGGTTAGCATTGGGTTAGGCCTCATCTCTCGCCTCATTTACCTCGTCTCAACCTCACGCATCCAGTCCAACGAATGGATTTCGAGGACTGAAATGACGATAGCATTAAAGAACGCATCTTTCTTCTCGTCATCTCGCATCGGCTGGCAATCGTTCAAGTTATCGTAACATTTTATCAACTCATCGAATTTTCAACAAATTTAAATATACTATCTATTCGGGAATTATAAACTAGAATGCACAATTTCTTACAAATGATAATTGATGTCATAGTGATCTCACATCTTTTAATTTATTTTATTCTTTTTAATATTTTGACCGAATCTTTGATATGAGTGGTTTTATTGTAATATTTTGAGTCTATCCGATTTATCAAAATGTTGCGAAATTTAAACTTTTTCTTTTGTATCCGCATCTACGAAATTTGTTGGTTTACTTTTAGTTTATTATATGATGCAGATCTTTCGATCGTAGCTCCGACCTCAACAAATCATAAAAAGAGTTCGAATTTAGTACTTTCAGTAAGATTATAATCATAACGATTATAGTTGTCTAGCCTCATATTACTTCCAAAGGAATTATTAGATTTACTCGCGTCTCTTAAATCGGAACAAATATTTGAAAACTGTTCTCTGATCAGATCTTGTAAAGAGGATCTCAACTCAAAACAGGAATCATCGATTCGTGGCTTTTTCTGAGTCGAATTCGCCAAGAACGGAAAGTTATTATCATTATTTGTGTATACCTCACTTCTTGTGTCCTCGTCTAACCACTGTTCATTAAAGGTTTCCTCTAGTCTTTTAAACTTTAAATTCATAGTTGGAACGGTTGCTGAGATCATGAACCAGTGTCTTAATTTTTTTCTTTTTTTTCGCGCCTCAATTCCTCAATTCTCTCCTCGTTACACCTCTTAATGTCTCTTAGTTCTTCATAGACATCATATTGGAGTCGATCGAACCTATCCTCCAACACCAATTTTGTTTAACGCGTCTGAATTTTTAAATGACAGTTTTGCAATAATACGCGGCCTTCTCATACCTTCAATGCCCTCGTCGATGCTTTCCACATCACCCTTAAGTTTTCTAAAATTAACATTTTTTTTCTAAAATCGTCCTTATCTTTATTATCTTTGCTCGTCTAATTCTGAATTTTCAAATGCAAATTGTCGAGCAGTCGACGCATCGCCTATTGCCAATTTTGAAACAATAGAATTTGAAGTAAACAGACATCCCTTAGCTTTATTCTCAATACAATCTGTTATGATTTTCCACTCGTTATTCTCGAGTCTATCTCTCTCTGCAAAAATAGAAAAACAACAATATGAACATCTGGCGTGATCGAACGTAAATCTGCCAAGATGGAAACCGAGAAAGAAAAAGATGGGTGCGCATCGCTGCTTCCGAACGCAAGAACGCTCTCCTCGCAAGCAAACGCGCAGTGGAAGCGTGCTGGGCCCATAACCTGATGTAATAATGAGGGCGGCAGGATACTTGCGAGGAGACAAAAGAACCACACACTTTAATGTAAAAGAAACTTTATTCTAATATCTCACCGTCGCATCTACACACGTCTGTACAGCTCGGGAATCCAGGCACCCTCTATGCGGCGCTGCGCTGCATGTTTGCAGCAGAGAGAGACATATACATATATAAACGACAACAATTTTAAATCTTTAATAAGATAAAGATGCATTTGAGAGGTTGTACAGGGTAATTATAATATTAAAAACAAGTGATACAATTGTCAAAAATACAAAAATAACATAAAAGATTAAATCTTGAAGTTTTTACAGAAATTTACATATGTTCAAGACGTCTACACAAGAGTCTAGTTCTTACCACACCCGTGTCTTGGTCCTTTGGAAGCGCGAGTACGATTAATTTGTTCTTCACATACGTGTAAACAACCATACTACAGTGTGAGCGTGAAAATGGTAAGGGGGCTTACAGGAGCAAGCGGATCTAGATTATATCAGACAGCCAGGCAGCTTTAAAGGCTTTATCAAGCACAAAAGCATCATCTAAACTGGTATGGGAATGCATCAACGAAATCAATGCACTGGCAGAACATAACACAGTAAAACTGTTATGGGCACCTGAGCATTGCGGCATCTACGCAACGAAAGAGCCGATGAACTTATATAGGCCCAGAACCTGCATTAGGAATTTCACGAAGTGCTGCCTGAAACTTTATTAAGGAGAGGACACGCACTAATCATCGAATGTACTGGAAGAACCGACCAGGACATTATTTCAGCAAAAAAAAAATTTTAGCAATTGGGAAGTTTTCTCCAACGAAGAATTTGATCACAATGCGTTGCTCCACACTCCGCGGTACCTTCTATTCACTCATCACTCTAGCAACTGCCAAACAGGACTCAACAGGTTGTAACCCAAGCCGGAGAGAGGGTGGAGGTTGAACGACTTGTTTGTACACAATCAGTCCTGACCATATTTGAATCACCTTCAACACCGTATCCAAAATGATAGATACATACCACTTTGCTAGGCCAATATCTTCTTTGAAACACGATAAATAAAAAAAGTTCTGTAGTTTACTCCTCCTATCGTTTTTTCTTTTTTCAACCTGGAAAATAGAAGACATTTTGCGTTAGCCTATACCAATTTCCATAATGATAACAAACACGAACCATAAAAAGATTTTTTTAAATAAATATTCCAAACAAATAAAGCAATGTCCAAGTACATTTCAGTTAAAAAAAGAAAACCAAAAAGTACAGAAAAATTGAAAACAATAAAAAGCCAAGAGGAAATTTAATGTCCGAGAGAAAATCTTCAGAAAAAAGGAAAGTGGTGGAATACTGCTAATGCGGAATTGAAAAATGAAAATAACAAATAAAAAAACCAAGTGCAGTGTCTGAACAATAAATTAGAACAAATGGAGAAAATCGAGATGAAAATGGAACGCATGGTAAAGGAGAAAAAGAAGAATAACCTAATAATAAAGGGACTGGAAATGAATAACGACAATCCCGCAATCATAAAAGAGGCGATGACCTGTTTTATATAATTGAAACTAAAGATGGTGACAAAAATCAAGACAGCACTAAGGTAACTAATAAAATTTGTATCATAGAAATCGGAGAAATGAAGAATACAGCAGAGACTAAGAGATGTTGCTGACAGGAAAAAAAAGTGAAAAACAAGTGAAAAAAAGGACAGAAAAGAACGCAAAAATTATAGAGGAGTAACATTACTATGCACTGCATATAAAGCATATGAAACAATACCTGAGAAAAGACTAAAAGAATGAACAGAAAGCACAATACACGAAACGCAGAGTCGAATCGGGCAAAACTATAACACGCAAGACTATATATTCCCAATAAGAAATCTACTAGAGAAGTTTCTAAAGTACAATAAAGAAATATAAGTACATGTCTTTCATAAAGTTCAAAAAGCGTTTAACAATGTACCAAGATAAAATAAATGGAAAACAATTAAAGAACTTAAAGTAAATAAGGAGTTAATAGAAGGAATTAAGTCACTTCACAAGAAAACCTGCAACATTGTAAGGACAAAGAATTGACAACTGGAAGAATTTACGACCACAAGAAGAGAGAGACAAGGAGAAGTGCTTAGCTCACTACCATACTTGCTTTTTATAGATCCAATAATTAAGGAATGTAGCAGGAAAAGCATCAAAACAAATGTGAGATACAGAAGAATAGACCATCCATTTGCAAATAATATTGTATTAGTAGCAAACAGTAAAAAAAATTACAAACATAATACCAACGAAAATCAATTTCAACAGAAGTAAGGTACCCGTAATAAAATAAAGGACAAGGCAATAGAACAAGTGGAAAACGTAAAATATCTGGGAACATTAATGAACAAAACAGGACAAATAGAAGGCAATATAAATAATACAATAACAACTAGACTATATTATTCCATGAAAAATGGATTCATTGAGAAGAAAGAGATAACCGATGAGACAAAAATAACAGTGTACAGAACAATGTACTTACCAACTCTCATATATGGAAGTGAATCATGGATACTTACAAAAAAGTTAAAAAAGAAGATACAAGTGGTGGAAATGAAAACCTTAAAAGTAGTAAATGTAACAATAATGGACAAAGTAAGGAATGATGCTGTAAGAGACAGGTTAAAAGTGGAAAATATTAACAAGCTTGATCAGAGAGAATAGTTAAGATGGTGGGGACACCTAAATAAAATGGGCCAAAATAGAAAAGTTAAGAAAATATGAAATGCATATAAACCAAGAAAGAAGAGAGGTAGGCTGAGGATGTACGCAGATTAATTTAAATTTCATCATCTGAAAGTGTTGAAGTGTACCAGGAATCACCTAATGATCTCGATAAAGAAACAATTTCAATCAGCATCTCTGTCACAAGAGAACACAAAATAATATTACTCAAGGAAGCCATATGAGGATCAGGTGTATGCAAATATAAATATTCATTTCCGCCATTCAAAATAAAAGGATTGTTTTTTATTAAAAAGAAATAATGGTCCCAAAGTTCAAAGAGTAAGACCACATTGTCAATAACCCAGGATGCTAAAGCCAAGCAAGAATGACCACATTAATTTTTTTCAAAAAATGTCAAGTTAAAAAGAAAAACTGGTCTACATCTCCTGAAACTATCAAAAAACACTAAAAATTTCAAATAAATGGAGTATTTTATTGGAAGAAAAATATATACAACTAATCTTACAAACAGAATCTTATTTTGTGAGTAACATGAATATTCTACACATAATACACTAACAGTTTCATAAATAATTGATTTATACATATATAAAGCAGAAAACTACCAATACAGGCACTTTCTCCCAGGAATTAAACATTTGCGAAAATCTTATACGCATGTACTTCAATTCTAAGATTGATATTAAGAGGGAGGAGGGTAGTACGGCCTGTGGGGTTGGGGCGGAGGTGTAGGGGCATAGTATGGCGCAGCAGGAACAACAGGAGGATAATGTGGAGGTGGTGCCACATAAGGTGCAAAAGGAACGCCAGGTGGAGGATTTAGGTGTGGTGGGGGTCCTGGTGGTGGAGCCGCAATGTGAGCTGCTGCTACTGGGACAGGAGGATTTGTAAAAGCAGGGGGATAGCCGCTGGCATGGGGAGTGGTTGCCGTGAATGTGGTAGGAAAAGGGTATGGGGGTGGGACTTCGGCAATAGGAGCGGCAGTAACAACAGAAGTAAGTATGTCTGGAAGCTCCTGCTTTTCTTTCTCTTGTCCGTTGGAGGGCTTGCTTGAGCCAGACTGTGAAGCTTGAGATGCTCTTGATAATGGTGGACTGTCCGGAGTTGAAGCTGAACTAGGTTGAGAATAAAGGTCAAGGACCTATAAAATTGGTGTTCATATATATAATCAATTAAACTAAAAATACATTTTATTTTAGACAGTTCTTTGCCTTCATACGTACCTGATGACAAATATCTTCGAGCAGATCCATCGTCACATCCTCCACAAACATATCCCACCAACGTAAATGCTTGCTGGCACGTCCGGCCCAATCAATCACTTCAAACTGGCTCAGCTTGCTTGCTAAGTACATTAATGCCACAGCAATAATTTCTGGTTCCCACTGCAATGCAAGTGTGGTGCACAAGCTATCATTCACAAAGGTCCATGCCATTTGAACCATCTTCTGCAACTTCACTTTGTCTCCTTTTAGACATTTGGCATAGCGCAAGAGATAGCTGTATGGATGTTCTACCTGCAAATCAAACTTAATGGTCTGCAGCAATATGCGCTCCAATGTCATTACCTAAAACATTTCCATTTCAATAAAGAACACTAGTTGAAATTAAAAAAATTACTTCTTCCTTCGGATCTTCACCAAAAGTGGCGAACTTAGCATCGCTTAAGCGACTACGAGCAGCCTTAATAATGTCTTTGCATTTCTTTGGGGTCTCTTCTACTTTACCAGCAAGGAAAAGGCAGCAGCAAGCAGTCACGTACCGGGGAAACTGTTTGAACGAGTGGAACATATAGAACCGATGAAAGTAAATTACGCCCGTTGCCGTAGTGTTATAGCCGAGATCCATGCTTAAGCCGGTGTCAATAATAAATCTTGCACCTTAAAATATTACAAAATTGTGCATGATTCGCAGGTTAATGTTCGAATATTTACCCTCTTTGCGGTATCTCATTTCGGTTTCATAGTCGATATTATCCAATGCGGAAGGAGTGTTTTTTAATTCCTTTTTGTCGTAATACCAGCACGGCATTGTAGCAATTATAATATCTTTTTAATAATCTATTAAAATGAAAACATTACAAACTTTAACCACACTTTCAGGCATATAGTCACCACTGTTGTATTCACTGATAACAAGTGCAACCAACATTATAATAGAAGATATATAAAAATAATAACTATTAGGAGTAATTTATTTATATATTTATTTTCATTTATTTAACTTTAGAAAATACATAATTAGTGAAAATTAATATTAAATCAAAATTATAATTAATTAGAAATTCATAAAAAAATCTCTAAAGTTTATCCCGTGATAAATAAAATTATATAATATATCTATTAATTTTTCTTTATTTTATATTACAAAGTTCTTTATTTAACCATATTTAAGTGTTTTATTTGTATATTTCTTTTAATGTATATTTAAAATTAAATATTGGCAATAGCATCTACTACGTCAATCATAATAAGTATTAATTCTTCGTGTTCCAAAATATTTTGGATTATTAAATAAAATAAGATAAATGATTAATTTTAGTATTAAATTAAAATAGTTTTAAAAAAATTATGTAGTTTTCAACAGTTAATATTAGTAAAACGTGATTACGGAAATGTTGCCAATCTTGGTGTTGCCGTCTCTTTTCTTTTCGTATCCTGTCTGTCAGTTGTCGTGTTCTCTTACGGCGTGTAATGGTGGAGTAGAAGGTAATTTCGTTTTATGTTGTACATTATAAGGATAAGGTCGTATAATTTAGGCTACCTATAAGTTTTCTTGCGTATACAATTAGCTGTTAATAAGCGTAAGTCTAAATAATAATAGTAATTGATCAATTTATGCGTATTCTACATTCTTAAAATGCGTTTTTGGTAAAACCGCATGGTTCGTTATTAGCGAATTATGGTCTTTTTGTGTTACATCTTGTATTTAACCAATGAATCGGAATGGCCAAGTTATTTTTATATAGTTTTTTAGTTAATTGTGCAAAAAATCTCTCTGAATATGACTTGTTACAAGTCTCCTCAAGGTAAGTGCTGCCCAATGAATGAAATTATTAGTTTGTGTTGTGATGGTCATATTCAAAGAGATCGTTTGCGTCTATTTGGATATGGCTGGTCACATTTTAACGGCGTTTTTGTATTGCAGAATTATTAGCACAACATGCCGCAGAACGAATACATTGATCGTCACCGTAAACTCTACGGCCGGCGGCTTGACTATGAGGAAAGAAAGAGGAAGAGAGAGGCCCGTGAGCCCCACAAACGCTCACAGGTGGCAAGAAGCCTGCGGGGCATTAAAGCAAAGATCTTCAACAAGCAGCGGCGCAACGAGAAGATTCAGATGAAGAAGAAAATCAAGGCACATGAAGAGAAGAAGATTAAGAAAACCACAGAGAAGGTTGCTGAAGGAGCGATGCCTGTGTACCTGTTGGACAGAGATGTTCAGTCAAGAGCGAAGGTGCTGTCTAACATGATCAAGCAGAAGCGCAAGGAGAAAGCTGGCAAGTGGGATGTGCCTATACCCAAGGTGCGAGCGCAAGCCGATGCCGAGGTCTTACGTGTTATTAAGTCTGGAAAGTCAAACGGAAAGCCTGGAAACGGATGGTTACGAAAGTTACCTACGTGGGCGAAGGGTTTACAAGAAAGCCGCCGAAGTTCGAACGTTTCATTAGGCCCATGGCGCTTCGGTTCAAGAAAGCACATGTGACACATCCGGAATTGAAAGCTACCTTCTATTTGCCCATTATTGGAGTTAAAAAGAATCCCAATTCTCCCATGTTTACCAGTCTAGGAGTTATCACAAAAGGCACAGTTATTGAAGTCAACATTTCAGAGCTGGGTCTGGTAACGCAAGCTGGCAAAGTGGTTTGGGGAAAGTACGCTCAGGTTACCAACAATCCCGAGAATGATGGGTGTATTAATGCAGTGCTTCTTGTTTAACTTGTAGTTGTAATGTATTTTAATAAAAAAAATTAATTATATTTGTTTTCTCTTTTTTTATATACAATTGATTTAATAAGAAAATAAATTTATTTCATATATAGAAAGATTTGTTCAATGTCTGTTTAATTGAATGAAACATTTTAGTATGTAAAATCTTGGTCTTAATATGTAAATTACGTTCTAGTTTTACTATTTTAAATTTTTTGGATTGTCTATATAGATCACCTCATGGTGACATGATAATTTCTGTGGGAAATTGTTTCATACATATTGTGGAACACTTAGAACTATTTGTGGGCTTAGATTTTCTACATTTGATAACTTTTTTATTTTTAAGCAAACCTTATGATACTTTGGCTTTGCAGATAACTCCACAAAATGCAGATATTTGTGAAAACCTTGACGGGTAAGACCATCACCCTTGAGGTCGAACCGTCTGACACTATCGAAAATGTCAAGGCCAAGATCCAGGACAAGGAGGGCATTCCGCCCGACCAACAGCGCCTGATCTTCGCTGGCAAGCAGCTGGAGGATGGCCGCACTCTTTCAGACTACAACATCCAGAAGGAGTCCACCCTGCACTTAGTTTTGAGGCTGCGGGGCGGCGCCAAGAAGCGCAAGAAGAAGAATTACTCCACTCCCAAGAAGATTAAGCATAAGAAGAAGAAGGTGAAGCTGGCGGTGCTGAAATTCTATAAGGTAAGCTGCGAAACTTGTAATAACTTTAGAGTTTCATGGGTGTATTATTTTTAGGTTGATGAGAATGGCAAGATCCACCGGCTGAGGCGTGAGTGCCCTGGTGACCAATGCGGTGCTGGAGTGTTCATGGCCGCTATGGAGGATCGGCACTACTGCGGAAAGTGCGGCTACACTCTGGTATTCTCGAAGCCAGAAGAAGCGAAGTAAATGTAGATAGTTAAGAGTTTTATGTTATAAAACATAACTTGGAATGTTTTTCATTAAATGTTTTAAGTAGTATTTGCTTTTTGATTTATTGCAATAAAATTAAAAAATTGAAATATTCAAAATGTCAATTGGAACTGTATATTCTAGTGATATGGCAAATGTACATCCTATTGCCGACATCTGTAATTATGTAATTTATATAAGGTTGCATAGCTGTATGTGTATATCATCAGTTCTTTAGTCCCATAGGAACGGTGTTTTTCAACAATTTATTATTTGATGTTTGACGTTTCTGTATTTATGGTTATAGAGTTACCAACTCGTATCTATTTAATGCATGTCTACTGTTTGTATTTGTATTTTATGCTTGATTGTCACTGATTATTTTTTTCATTTCTTTGGCTGTTTTAATTTAATGCCATTTGAGTTCTTTGTTGGTAAATTCACTTTGAATTTTTTTCATTAGTTTTTTTGGTCTTCCTTTTCCTTCAACATTGTATTCTAGTGCTTGTTTTGTTATGTCTGGGTTTCTTTTTCTCAATGTGGTCTATACAATTTCATTTTGTTTTCTGTATCAATTTGTGTTGCTCTCCCATAGTTCACTTGTGATTGTTTCTGGCCAATATATTTCTAGTATTTTTCTTAGCCACTTATTCATAAATATTTATAATTTTTTTATGTACGTTAGAATTATTCGTAGTTTTCACATTTGTGTTAGATAATGTGGTTTCTGTCTTCATGTATATTTCTTTTTGTAACTGGTGTGTATATATATAACATGCCAAATGTACTGCTCCTGCAGTATATTATAAGATAGATATTACCAGAATGAAAAAGGAAACAAATAGAAATTTTGTAGCTAATAGAGGATGATTCTATTGATTCAAAAACAAATCTTTGTAAGGTACAAACAAGAAACAGCTGTACTAATTAATGATCCAAGCTAACCAATGCATTTATCTGACAACAATGTGTATTCTAGTAGAAGTCGTTTTCCTTCCTTCAAATACTACAATATGGATGTAGATGACATAATACTTTCTTGGATGGAAGTGACCAAGAAGTATTTAAATGGAGTATGGAAAAATGTATGACTGGAGCTAGACATGGATGTTAACGTAAGAGAATCTGTTGATGTCGATGAAATTATCAAGCTAACTTAATGGACAATATAAATGCATAAGACATTGAATTAAACAACAATCCAAAAAGAATTAGTAAAATAAATGCATGAAAACCACAGTTGGCGTTTTTTCTTAAAAGAACTAAAAGAAACTTGCAACAGATTTTCTCAACACAATTTTAGCTACTACTATGAAAATTATTGATCAGTTTATATAAAATGATCGAAATTTTGCTAAAACTTCAGTCAAGACAAAGTGTCAGGGATGTGACGGCACAAGACTTGACAAAAAACCGTTTCCTCATGATTAAACAAAGTATTTAATCTATGATTTTTTTAATTTTCATTGATCTATGAATACAAATTGATAATAGCAATAGAAAATGTATAGGGTAATACATGTTACAAAGTAAAACGAAAAATGGCTAATTTTTTTAAATCACTTGTTTTACCCATATTCATTATTTATGAGCTAATATAATCTCATTTAATTGTTTTTTTAGAACTTATTTTTGCTGTAGTTATTAATTATATTAGTACAATTTCCTATCTGATAAAAGACTAATTGGAAAAATAGCACTCAAAACAATTCTGTATCTCATTTGAAAAAAAAAACAAGTTATAGTGAAATAAAATGGATTTTCAATAATAAAAGATTTTATTCCTAATAAGGAAGTAGCAGTCTGCAATATTTTGCAAATGTAAGTCATTTTTCTGAAAAATTTTATAATGTGAATAGCAATATGATTGAATAGAGATGTGCGATGTGTCCCACTGGACCTGATTTAAGCTTAACCCATATGAAACAAAAGACTGTTTGAAGAAATTCTGCTTAGCTTATCAGTCTGTAAAGGTCCATATCATCATGCAGGGTTATTAGGTCCAATTTTTACAGGAGTAGTGACCATATATTCCACAACCCTCTTGAAACCCGTTTAGGGAACGTCTTTATTTGCTTAAGGTATGATTCCTTTCCGTTTTATAATTGCTTCTATACATTAAAATGAGAAGCTTTATGTAGAGAGTAATGTCGTTTGAATGTTTGTCCTTTTATTTTTCAACTTTTGATCAAGGCAGCTTCCTCCTGGAGACAAGTTTTTATTTCTGACCTGTCAAGTTTTATAATTTTTGATCTGTAATAGATAGAAACGTAACGTTTTCAGTATTCAACTAAGGGCCATAAGTTAAGTCCAGATGCCAAAAATCAGCCCGATCGGAAAATCTCGAGACTGGTTTGTTTACGGAGCCCTGGACATTGTGGAATCGGAGTTCCACGTCCGTACCTGTTTCTATTATTTTTTCACTCTTAGATTTTTTATTTTGTTCCAATTCTAACTTCAAAGCTCATATATCTTTTCCAACTTCCTCCATTCTTCTTTTCTTAGGTCTGCCTTTTACCCTTTTATCTCCTAATTTCCTTACTAATACTTTCTTTGCCACTCAGTGAAATACTTGGAGAAATTGTGGATTAGCATGACACACACACACATACATGATGCATGTGTATGTGTGCATATAGGTATTGTGTATAATTTGAAGTAGATTAGGATCCTCAAGACTACATTGATTTACCGTTGATCTTTAAGACTATGCTATATTTATTTTCAAGAGGTAGCAATAAATGATTAGCGAATGATTACCCCGCGTCGTTTTGTTCATGTACCATGATTGGTCAGTTGAGAAGGTGCTACGGGAATGCTTTTTGGTTTCTTAACATAACATTGATTAAATTACCGTTGTGTATATAGAAACAGCTAATCTCAATTCATAACAAATGAAATGAAGATATTAAAAATTAGTTCACAAAATTATTAAAAAAAGCTATAATCATGGTAGGCTAGCATTCATTGGGACTGCTTACATGCAGTATTTCTTAAAAATAAATACAGTAATGGACACAGAAATATTTGGGCTCTTCTAAATAATCCATTCAACAGTGGCGTATTTCTAAACCTAATCCACTATTTTCAATAAATTCTCAGTATCTACAAAGTTTGTGCCATTGTTTAAGTATATAAATCACTCTCGACCTATTCTCACCAAAATTTCTTAGAATGCGTATAGAAATGTCACAGTACTCACTGTCGTCACTAGATTCAAATTTATTGCTCTGTAAATAGCACAATCCAGCGTTCTGAGTTCCTTGTATGCTTTATAAATGGTCTAACCAGGTTTATTCATATCACCTGAAGCGCATTGGCCATTCTCGCCCATTTTGTCTACTAGTAGTACTCTATTTTGTTTTTATTGGTTTTATCTTATGTTTCTGGTAATCAGTACGCCCTGACATATTTTTACTGGCTGTTTTTCACCATGTTAATATTGTAAATTACATATCTGTTAAGCCAGTATGCAACATTTTCCTATTTTCTCATTCATCAGTGTGTATACTGACGGATTGTTCCCTAGTAATAGAAAGAGAGACCTGGAGTTCTTGTTATCATCGCAATGTATCAGTTTAGTCTTCAATCTTGAAAAACAATCTCTATTATGATAGTAATTCAAGTAAGTTGTGTTTTTTTTTATTAGTTTCGCCTCAGCTATCTTTTTTTTTCTCTTTTGACTTTCCATGGTTTTTGTTAATCATTTTTCTTTATAGTTGCTATAAAATGTCGTTGTCCATACTATTATTGCCTTTTTTTGTGTATGCAGAGAAATAGTATCTGCCAAGTTTGATTTGGAAAAAATAAAACCAATCATCAGACTTACTCAATTTCTTAAGTTTATTTCTAAGTTAGATTATTTGCTTTCCATTTGTATTTTTGTCGATTAACAACCCTGAGTTAGGCCCTAACCAAATGTTATCATTTTTGACATTACTTTGGAGGTATTTCCAACATGACTATTGGCTATCTAGCAAAATAATAATCATAGACTTATTTAAGTTTTGCTTTCGAAGGGTACGGACGTATATCCGAGCCAAGATTGTTTGTGCGTACGGAGTGATAACAAATGCTGGCTGACCGCAAGCCCAGTCACAGCGATAAAAATTTAATGATAAATAATAAATTTTTAAAATAGAAATATCACTTGAGCCGATAATAAATAATAGTTACAAACAATTTTTATACAGGGCCGGCCAAATGGCTAACCCCCAGTATTATGCTCCAGTACCGGTAGTGCAACCAAATGTACAATATAGTGACCCAAATCAAGCTTTACAGCTTCATTATCAACAATTACAATGATGCAATCAGTGGCACCCCAATATCCTATGTACCATTAATACAGCTTTTTCAGCCGCAAAATCAAGAACCACTAGTATCCTATCAACAAACACAGTCAAAATGAAATCCTGTGATGTACAAAAACGCCTAAGAAGTCCTGAAGTACTGAATAATAGGAAACAAACAAAACTAAGTGAATATTAGCGACAGAAACCTATAGAAACAAAAAACAGATTTGGTAGTTTATCAGAAGAAAACGATGAAAACAAAGAAAAAGACCATCAAGGCAATATAAAGAATGTGCCCAAACCGTCTCCTGTAACTATCTATAAGGTAGGAGTAATTCAACACGTACACGACTTATTAAAACAAATCACAAATAACAAATATACTGTTAAAGCTACCAATTATGAAACAATTAAAGTTACAAGTCTTTGAGGCCGAACACTTTTAAAACATTAATTAAAGAGCTTGATAACAAAAATACACAATACCACACATTTAGACCAAAAAGCGAGAAAACATTTCGATTTGTCTTAAGAGGACTTCACCACGGTACAGATATCGAAGCCATAAAAACAACGACGTGGTGAACATACATAACATAAAACATCGCACTATAAAAGAGCCTTTACCAGTGTTTTATATTGACATTACGCCTAAGGAAAATAATAAGCAAGTATATAACCTAGACAAAATAGGAAACAGCATTATCAAATGTGAACCGCCTCATGTCAAAAGGATAGTCCCCCAATGCATCAGATGTCAGGCTTATGGTCATACTAAAACATTGCCGTAAAACTTATAGATGTAAAATGCGCAGGCCAACATGAAACTCGCAAAACACGTGATGACAAGGTAAAATGTGTCAATTGTGGAGGCATCCATCCTGCCAATTATAGAGGGTGCCTTGTCCACAAACAACTGCAACAAAAAATATCCTGCCTTAAGGGAAAAATCACAGCCACAGTCACAGCTTTCACCAACCCTGGAACATCTTACGCACAAATAACTAACAATAGCAAGACACAAAATAATCAAGTAATATCAACAATCAACCATCATGTGGACAATATCAGCAAACTCGAAGAAATGATGAGTAAACTCATGGAACAAATGAATACAATCCTTAACTTACTCACCACCGTCATAACCAAACTAGCATAATGAGAGAACATCCAAAATATAAAATAGCTATCTGGAATGCCAATGGCCTCCAGCAACACGCTCAAGAACTTATAACATTCTTAAATGACCAAAACATGGATATCATGATCTCTGAAACAGTATACTGACAAGCACTATATGCGGATTTCTAAATAAAAAATATATCATACAAAACACCCGAGTCACAAAGCACATGGACGAACTGCCATCATCATTCGAGATAATATAAAACACTTCGAAAGAGAAAAATTCACTAAAGATTATCTACAAGCCAACATTAGGCAACAAGTTCTTCGTAGAGGGAGACTACAATGCAAAACATCCAACTTGGGGCTCTAGGCTGACAACTCCAAAAGGCAGAGAACTCCTTAATACAATGAAAGAGAACAATCTGCAACAACTACTACTGGCGAACGAACGTATTGGCCAACTGATAGAAACAAAATTCCAGATGCTATAGATTTCTGCATTACTAAAGAAATTGATATTAAAAAATGTAAAGCAAAGACCTGCTTTGATCTATCATCAGACCACTCTATAGTAATGCTAACCGTACACTTGCAGATCTTGAATAAAGAAAAACAACCCTCCTTGCACAATAGTAAGACAGACTGGAATCCATTTAGGGAAAAATTGTACTAGCTAATTTCGACAGATCAACCGTTAAAGACTGAACTGGACATTGAAATTGGGGTAGAATATTTAATAAAGAAAATACAGGAAGCTGCATGATTTGCCATACCCACCCTCGTAACTCTTCTTAGGAAAAGTGATACATCTCCAACTATTAAAGAAAAAATTGCAGTAAAAAGATACCTGCAGAAACAATGACAGCAAGCTAGAACTGAAGAAAACAAAAGAAAATTGAATAAAGCCACTAAAGAACTGAAAGACTCGATTAAAGAAGAACAGAACCATGGCATTCAGAAATACTTAGAAAGTCTTATGCAGACTGAAGCCACGGAGTACTCGATCTGGAAAGCCACAAGAAGGCTAAAAAGATCCCAAAAACACAATCCTCCAATCAAAAATGATGACAACACCTGGGCCAGAAACGATAAAAAAAAAGCCGAAGCCTTCAGAGCTATCAACCGAAGAGGAAAACGAGATAACAGAATTCCTAGATGCCCCATTTCAAATGGAATTGCCACATGGAAAGTTCAAAACTAAAGAAATAAAACAGGTCACAATGAAAGAAATAAACAGCAAAAAGGCTCCAGGATTTGACCTTATCTCTGGAAAAATATTGCAAGAACTGTCTGTAAAATGCTACAAGCTAATAACCTACATATTTAATGCAATTCTGAGATTAAACTACTTTCACAGCATCTGTAAAGTTGCTAAAATCATAATGATCCTCAAACCAGGTAAAAAGCCTGAAGATGTTTCTTCCTACAGGTCTATAAGCCTACTATCAATATTATCCAAAGTTCTTGAGAAGTTATATGTTAAAAAACTTAATATTATAATAGCAGAAAAGGAAATAATCCCGAAACATCAAGTTGGCTTCCGCAATAAACACGGAACAATAGAGCAAGTACATAGACTAGTCAACCAAATTAATAGAGATCTAAATGCCAAAAGATACTGCACTGCTGCATTCCTCGATATATCTCAAGCCTTTGATAAGATATGGCACAGAGGCTTACTAGTCAAACTAAAGAAGCTTCTTCCTTATCCTCACTATCTACTGCTTAAATCATACATAACTGATAGACACTTCCTAGTAAAACAAGCCAGTGAATACACTGACTTATATCCCATTCACTCAGGCGTCCCTCAAGGCAGCGTACTGGGCCCTGTATTATCTCTTTTGTACACAGCGGATTTACCGACAACAAGAACTATGGTCGCAACATACGCAGATGACACTGCTATTCTGGCATCCCACACTGATCCAGTATCAGCTTTACGAATCCTTTAAGTAAACCTAAACAAAATTCTACAATGGTTTAAAACATGGCGCATTAAGGCTAACGAAACCAAGTCCTTGCATGTGACATTTATTCTAGGCAAGGAAACATGCCCTCCTGTGAAGATTAACAATTGCCAACTTCCGCAAGTCGAAGTGTCTTGGCATGCACTTGGACCGACGTCTTACTTGGAAGAAACATCTATTTACCAAAAGAAAGCAGCTAGGACTAAAACTAAGTCAAATGTATTGGCTCATTGGCCGAAAATCGAAATTATCCTTGGATAATAAACTATTGCTATATCAATCCATTCTTAAACTTGTCTGGACTTACGGTATCCAGTTATGGGGAACTGCTAGTGATTCCAACATCGCTATACTGCAGAGGTTTCAAAACAAAGTCTTGCGTGCCATCGTGGATGCCCCTTACCACGTCTCCAACGAAGTTATTCTACACGACATCCTTCTGCAATCCGTTAAGGAAGCCGTGCATGGTCCATGAAGATAATGAAAAGTAGTGGGCTGAGACATCCATCTTGTCTAACTCCTTCATTTGTGTGAAAAATTTCCGACTCTGCATTCTTGCTTATTATCTTATTTCTTGTCTCTTTGTACATACATTTCGTGCTCCTTATTAATTTCTCATTTATATTTTTTTCTCCTAAGCACTCCCATATTTTAGCTCTCGGCACTCGGTCAAATACCTTCTCCATATCTATAAATGCTAGGTAAATTGTTTTTGATCTTGCCAAAGTTCTGTTTATAATCTCTTTAATTGTGAATACATGGTCCTGTATACTTTTTCCCTTCCTAAACCCACTTTGTACTTGTAATAACTTGGATTCTACTTTTTTCCTTAGTCTCACTTCTATAATTTTTTTCAAGTATCTTCATTGGGGTACTCAGTAGGGTTATACCTCTGTAATTTTGGCATTCCATTGCATCTCCCTTTTTGTATATTGGCGAAATTAATCCGATTTCCCATTCTCTAGGTATTTTCTCTTTTTGCCAGACTTTATTAATTATTTTGAGTAGTATTTGTAGTTCATTTTCCCCTATGTTCTTAATCATTTCTGTTGTGATTCTGTCATTGCCAGGTGCTTTCCCATTTTCATTTCTTTTATCGCAGTCACTAGTTCTTCTTTAATAATTCCATTCTCGTCTTCTCTTTGCTCTGTTCTATTTATTGTTTCGTTTACGGTTTCTTCAGATTTTTCTCTTACGTGCTCTGTTTCTATTTCAAGCAATTCTTGAAAGTATCCTTTCCATCGTTGCATAACTATGGTCTCACTTCTTAATATTTCACCTTTTTTATTTTTTATTGTCATTACATCTGTATTTTTGCTTTTTCTTGGGTTTTTTAGAACTTTGAAGAATAGTTTCTGATTATTTTTACTATCTTTTTCTAGTTTTTCTCCGAACACTTTCCATGTCTGCTGTTTTGCTTCTCTAACTAATTTTTTGACTTTAGTTCTTTGTTCTTTGCATTCTTCATAATTTTTTTCTGTTCTGTTGTTTATATAGATTCTTTATTTTACTTTCTTAATTCTAACTTGTTCATTTATTTCTGCTGACCACCACGTTGATTGTTTCTTATCTTTGCTTTTTTTATATGTGCCACATACGTTTTTGGCGGTCTCCACTATTTTATTTTTAAATATTTCCCATAATTCCTCCATGTTTTTGTTATCTATTTCATCTTTAATATTCTATATTTCTGTTTCAGTGTATTCTTTAAACTCTTTTGCTATTTCTTCATTCTCCAGCTTATAAGTTCTAATTGTTTCTCTGTTTTTTTTGTTTCTTTCTTGGCATCTTGTGGGTTCTCTTTCTTGTATTCTTGTTTTATTTCTGCTATTACAAGGTAGTGGTCACTGTTTATTTCGAATCCTCTTTTAACTACTACGTCCTTTATTACTGCTTGGTTTTTCCTTTCTGCAATTATGTGGTCAATAATAGAATATTTCCCCCTGTTTGGTACTGCTCTCGTGTACTTGTGGATGTTCCTGTATTTAAATAAAGTGTTTGCGATTATTAAGTCGTGCATTACGCAGAAGTCTAGCAGTCTTCGGCCGTTGTTATTTCGTGCTTCTTCTCCGAATTTTCCAATCACTTAAAGTGTGCCATTGCTTTTTCCTACTCTCGCATTTAGATCTTCGGCAATCACAATGTTCCCCTTGGCTGCTTCTACTGTTAGATTTAGTTGTTCCCAGAATTTATCTTTGTTTTGTACCCTCTCTTCTTCATTCGGTCCGTATACTGCTGTTATAGTTTCTTCTTGTATTGTGTTTTTAAATTCAATTGTTAGTATTGCGGGGGGCTCAGGGTCCTGCGTGCCGCGGAGACAAGTTTTCTTATGTCTAACGCTTTATTTACATCAATATGTGTACAATTATAATGGCGCTATTTGAGGCGCTTGAGTGCACCTATGCGACCGGCGCACGGCAAATCTCCTGGGGTTCGCGAGAGCGACTTGGAGCGGACTTCTATCGAGCGAGGCCAGACCTGGAAGGATGGACACTGGTTCTTGGCGAAGGGAATCGGAGCGCCCTTCGGGGAGACCTTGTCTTCGTCTGCGGGCGTCCTCTGGTGAGCCTTTTCTCGGGCGACGGCGGAAGCGGTGATGCGGGCTTTGGAAGTGGAGAGTGGCGAAGAGAGCTTTCCTCAGCGCGTTCTGGAAAGCCTTAGGTGGAGGTGATTCCTTGGTGGAATCTTCTGGTCGGGATGACGGCCCGATTGACCGGGGAACCCGGCTGCAGTACGCGCAAGCGTCCTCTGGTCGGTTGCAGGGGTGACTTGGCTGTGGGTAGCACAAGTACACCCTGATTTGCCTTGAAGCACTTGGCTATGGGTGAGCGCGAGCGTTCGCTGGCAGCGGAAGTTCGTTCTGGCTATGGGTACGCACAGAACAAGCTCTGGTGCTTGACTTTTGTCTTTGACTTCTTCTCGTTATTGGGGGTCCCTGGGATCCCAGCCCCTAACCCCCAACGCTGCGGTGACATCTGTTGTTGGTTGGCCTGCTGTAAGGCAGACCGCCCCCGCTCCGCCTTACGGGGGAATCAGAATCTTCGGGCGCTTGTGGCGGGCGCCCTTGTCAACATCATAGTTGTAGAGACCACGGACTGCTGGATTGCCGTGGTCTTGGACGTTGGCGTGTAGTTGCAGGGCGCACTGGTGGTGCTTGATCATCATCATCATGTTGTCTGGCTAGCACGGTACCTGGGTCCAAGCCCTTAACCGTTTTGATCTAGGAAGGCCTGGCGTTGGTATTAGGTTGCCTTATAGGCGCTTCCTGGATGGCGGAAGCTTGGTGCACCAGGTACGTTTAGCACTTGCCAAACATGCCCAGGATGGTGGTGATGTCGGAGCGGCAGGACATTAGCGCAGTCACCACTTCGACGAAGTTGGTAGCTTTTTCTGTGGCCGTCATGATGTTGTTGGCGGCCTCCAGAAACGCTGAGGGTCTACTTTTCCAGTAGTGTCGCTAGGGTGGCCCAGCCTCGGTGTTCGGGCTGCTGCTCTGCGGCTGCTTGGATTTTTTGTCCTGCTGCAGGTTGGGTCCGGGGGACTTGTGGGGCTTCACCTTTGGCTGCCTCGGCGTAGCTGCGTCCTTGGCTGGCGGGTGTTGAGCGGGGAACTGGCTTGGGGAATTTTGGGCATCCCCTGAAGCTGGCAGGATGGGGGCCCTGGCAATTAGCGCACACGGCGGGTTCACTCCGGGGTTTCTTGCACTCCCCGGAGTGGTGGTCCATTCCACATTTGACGCAATTTGGTGCGGCGCGACAGCAACGCTGAGCGTGGCCGAAGCGTTGACACCTGTGGCACTGGCTGATGAAGTTTGCCTTCTTATGTGGGCGCTCCACCGTGACATCCACATCGAAGACATTTTTGATGTCGAATATAGCCTTTCCCGCGTTACCCCGCTGCAGCTCCAAGAACAGGAGCGGCATGGGGCGGCGGTTGGGGCCTTTCCGCATCCTCCGCACCGTGAGGATCGGAATTTTGCGGGCTAGGAGCTCTTCTTTGAGGTCCTCTTCCAGAATGTACTCCGGGACGCTTCGCAAGACGACCCGGGTGGCTTGTCCTGTTTGAGCAGGTGGAAGTGGTGCTCATACGCGCCCTCCAGGTAGCGCGTCAAGCACCGGTAGTCGTTAGACGTGGCGGTGAAAATTGCTATTCCATCCGCCACGTTCTTGGCTTTGATGAAGCCGATGTGTCTCTCTTGTATAGCTTTCCTGACTGACGGCCACGCCTCTTTGGCCCGCAGGATAATCGGAGGAATGCGCTCCTGGGAGGGAGCATTCGTTGCCGGGCACACCGCCTCCGAACGGGGACTGGAGACGGCTGGTGCCTCTGGCATCTCGGAATCTTCGAGGTCACTGAGGGCCTCGAAGGGGTTGGTGTCTTCAACGGAGGTTGACGCCGCGGGCGCAGAGGGAGAAGGTGGCAACATCGTCACATTTGCGCGGCGGCGTCGGACGCGGCGGCGCTTGCGAGTCGGCTGGAACTCGCCTTCGTCGCTGGGGCTCACCTGTGACGGGCCGCTGGGCTCGGCGTCGCTTCCCTGGGTGAAGGGAGGGAGCGGCTGCGAGGCGGCGGCACTCGTTGATGGTGTGGGCTCCGTTGGGGTGGCTGGAATGGCTGGCACAGCTGGGGCGGCTCGGGTTGCCGGAACTTCCCGCGCCGGATGGGCAGCTGGGCCGGCTTTGGCAGCCAGGGCGACTTGAGCGTGCGGGACGTACGGCGCGCTCAGGATTTGGGAGGTTACCGTCCACGAACCTCCTTTCCAGTACTTTTCGAGGACATCCTCGAAGAGGGTGGACACCCCCGCAGGATTCCCCAAATAGGTCTCTTGTAGACGTCGCCATAGGGCTCGCTGTTCGGGCTCAGCGGAAAAAATGTCCGCGAGCATCTCGTCAGGGCCCTCTGAGTCGCTATCGGTGAAGAATGCCATGGTGACTAAGTCGCCGGAAATTACTCACAACGACCGAGTTCCCACGGCACTATCGCACTTAGTCCTCGCGTGCGCTCGCGACCAAGGATCGAGATAAACTTGGTGGTGGTGCTTGAGCAGAATGCTGCGGTATTTATACCCGCGCCGCGCTTCGTCCCGAGCGTTGGTGAGGATAATTCTGGCGGGAGCAAGGCGCAGCATCTATCTTGCTTTCGCAGTCATCTCGCTCTGGCATATATCGATAACGGCGGCCTGGCGGGCCGCGTTGGCGGCGCTCGCTTGTGCTTTCGGGCGGACACCCTACAGTATTCAGATACTGCTTCCCATTTATTTAACTTACTTATAATATCTTTGTGGAGGATGCAGCCAACCCCTGATTGCGCTCCTTCATATCTACTCCATTCCATACTATCAGATGTCCCTTATCTAGCTCTTCTATTCCGCTCCCTTTCTTTTTAGTCTCTGGTACTATTAGCATTTCAACCCCGGCTCTTTCAAATTCATCAGTTAGCTCCATTTCTTTTCCTCTCATGCCCTAATGTTCCATGTTCCTAGTTTTCTTCTTAGTAACTTTCCATATCCTTGTCTATTGCCTCTGTTGTTGCCTTTATTTCCGTCCTTATATTTCATAGTTAAGTTTTTTTGCTTATTAGTTCTTGTTATTTTACGTAACTGAGCTACTAGGGGTCTTCATTTGGTGATCTTTCGTTCGTCTTCTTGCACTTCTTTGGGGTAATCTTCGTTTATCCATATATTTGTATCCTTTAAATGCTTGGCCTTCTTAATTATTTCCATTTTTTACTGAATTTCCTGAGTTTAATTAAAATTGGTCTTGCCGTTTCTTTGAATATTCTTTGGTAGTCTTCTAGATCATTTTCTTTATCGAGTTCAACTCTTATAGTATTGAAAATCGTTGTTATTTTTTCTAGTATTACATTTTCTTCTTCCTCTTTTTCATCTATCACCCCCATACATTTTTCTTTCTTATCTCTCTTTTAAGAAATTTAATCAATGAGACGATGTACGTTCACATAATACCACAACATTTTAAATTAATGAAGAACAAACGACGTACTAAAAAAACTAGCAATTGTTAAAGTAACGTTTCCTTTCTGTCGTGCAATAACTAAATTCCTAACCGAAAAGTTATTCTAATAAATACTGACAGCTGGATTTCTGTGCGACTTCCAAGAGTGACTACAAAGTGGGTGAAACGTTAATCTGAGCAAATAGTAATATTCAAGCTTTGATAATTTATTAAAATTAGCCTTTTTGAAGGTCCATAATATTTTGATGATTCTTCTCTAATTCAGTTGTGATGGTTTCTTTCTGAAGGACTCAAAACTATAATATTTACAATTTTCAGAAAAATTTTACAACTTATAATAGAAACTAAATGCTCATTTTCAGGTATATTATTTTATTTTGCCCTACCATTAACACTATGTGAAAACCTTAATTTCTGAGATTCCTAGTATTTGAATCTTATATTTCTCCATTTCGTCTATAATCTCGCATTCTTTCTCTATAAGAGATGTGATGTTCTACGGTCCAAATCTTGTCTTATTTCTCTTCTGTCGCTTCGTTGTGACCGTCCGGTTCCGAGGCTCATAGTGTTTTTCTGAATCATTTACAAAGCGCGGGTGATTAGCCCAGCCGCATCGGCCCCGTCACGTCAGGACAAATGATAACAGGTTTTACCCCTGATGTTGGGTCGCCAGAGCTCCGGCTGTTATATGGCAGGGTGTACCAAGCAAGTTAGTTGCCACTCGTGCAGGTGAGGTTGACATTTGGGTTCTAGTTGTTGGTGGACCCCTTACACCCCTAGTTTCCTTTTTATAGATGAATATTCTATGGTTACAAATAATTCAGGCATTAATTTGTTATTTAATGGTTGTTTAAATACAAGTGATTCGAGTAAGAGTGTAAAGTGGATAAAACCAGAATTTATAAGGTGATCCTAATCTTCTGGAAGGGAATACAGCAAAGAAATCTATAGGATTATTTCGCATATACTTTCTATGAATCCACTCGATTTTGGATACATTAATTCAAGTGTTGCATCACATCTTATAGGTCTAAACTAATGTCACACCAAAAATATCAACGACGACGAGTCTGTGATATGTATGGTTCTATTCAACAAGCAAGTGAAAGTATGCAAATTGAGTTTTTATTTTACATAATGAATTATAAGATGGGTGCTACATTTACTCACTCGGGAGTATGCACACATCAACAGACTGTTTGCAAGTGTTTAAGAATTCAACAGTTGTTTGAGGTGTCTGACCATAAGCAAAAGTGGAAATAAAACAATACACTACAAAGTGAACTGGCTCCGAAAAACATGCTATTGCTGGGAAAATTATGACGTTAGTCTTAGAAAAAAACTAATACTGATGAATACTATACAGAGTTTCGCATTGACCGTGTAAAACCGCCCTGTAATGGCTAAAAGTGTTGTTCTGTTACAACACATTTGCACATTCTTCCCATAACACATTAAAAACTGACTGAACTAAAGTTTTAAATTCTTTAATATTTATGTTTTGTCTGATTTATCTTTTTTGATGACTATTTGTTCTCAAAACTTGAAACTATCCTGAGTGGACAAAAGTGTAAGTCAAATTAATATAAACGAACATTTTAAGGACTTTGAAGAGAAACGTTGAGGAAACTATCAATAAAGTGCTTTACAAAATCTAAACTATTTTAAATATCAAGTTATAATTCAAGAAAATATTAGAAATAATTCAGGCTTAATCAGCTGCTAGATATGACTTTTACACATCTTTACTCCTGCAGGTTTCTCCATTTTTACTGTAAAAATAGCTGTACTAATTACAAATAAAACCATAACCAAATCAATACATAAATTATGATCACACATTTGCTAGTACAAGTAAAAGGTAATTTAATATTCCATTATATATTTTATCTAAAAAAATATATACAAAACTATCTTACAAACAGAAACTTGATTTTTTAAATAAAACCAATATTCTAAACATAACAATAACAATTTCATAGAGTTTGTTTATGCACATATAAAGTAGTAAGCTACCAATACAGGCACTTCCTCTCAGAAATTAACAATACACAAAAAGCTACATAAACATGAATTGTAAAATCCAATGGCAGATATTAAGAAGGCGGGGGGTAATATGGCCTGTGGGGCTGGGATGGGGGTGTGGGCGCATAGTACGGCGCAGCGGGGACAACGGGAGGGTAATGTGGAGGCGGCGCCACATAAGATGCAAAGGGAACGCCGGGGGAGGATTTAAGTGTGGTGGAGGGCCTGGTGGTGGAGCTGCAATGTGAGCCGCTGCGACTGCAACAGGAGGATTTGTAAAGGCAGGGGGATAGCCGCTGGCATGAGGAGTGGTTGTTGTAAATGTGGCAGGATACGGGTAACGAGATGGGACTTCGGCGATAGCAGCAGCAATAGCAGGAGGAGCTATATCTGGAAGCTCCTTCTTTACATTCTCTGGTTCGTTGGAGGGTTTGCTTGAGCCAGGCTCCAATGTTTCAGACGTTTTTGATAATGGTGGGCTGTCAAGAGCTGCTGCTGAATTCGGTTGAGAATACAGATCAAGAACCTATAAATATAACAAACCCAAATGGTGAATAAATATTACACCTTATAATACCAATAAAAAAAACATTCTGTTGCATTTTTTTTATTATTGTTCTGTCTATCAAATAAAAACTTCAATTATATAAAATGCCTTTTCATTTTGATTAGACGCAAGTTAAACCAATTGTATAGAACTGTCTAGCATCTATGGAATATAGATAAGTTCTGTTTGCTGAATGGCACATTTCATCAACAGCCTACTATTCTTACCTTGTTTTTTTGCATTTCATAATACAATGAAATAATCTGTTTTATTATAGATGCTACATAGTTTAGGGGGCTATTTTTGACTTGTGCAAAAACCATCACAAGAAATTACTGAAACCTGGTAAACAATTTTTCCCATACCCTTTTTAGCACATTATTATTAACTTTATTTATATATTTGCAAGATGATATGTAAACTATCACTGAATATATGTTGCAATCTTCCAGCATAATATTTTTGATTGTGATTTTTACATAGAACATCAACACAAACAAAAAGTTCCTATTGCAGAAATCTTTTTTGATTTATATATAGTGCACATGCCAATTAAATTCAATCTGACACTGTTACATTAAAAAAAATGTTGGCTAAAGCTACTGTTTTGTGAAGGTCTCAATTGATAAAAGAAATCAGTTTTTCAGAATAGGGCGATAATAACAAAATTTCGCAATATCACTAACCTTGCATTATATCATAGAACGCCTATTTCTCTCAATTTCAATTGCAAAATCGTTCACATAGTTGAACATTGAAATTTAAAATGAATTACAAATTACTTGGTATTACAAATTTTTATTTTAAATATAGTAAAAAAGATAACAGATCAAGTAAATTGACATGTAACTCTTGTTAAATATGTTTTAAAACCTTTAACAAAAAGAAAATTGCTAGCACAAAACAGGTGTACGATGTTGCAAAACATTGTAGTTTTGATTATATATGTTCTTACAGTCCTAAATTGCAAAATATCATTGATTCGTATAAAATAGATTTACATTGTGGAAAGTATATTTAGTCAATGTTAGCACAAGATGCTCAATGCTTTTGTATGGCCAACCCTTAGTGCAGAGCTAAAAGTTTTCAAGGTTACATTCAAAGCTTTTGCAAATGATGTTACACCATGTAAAGAAAATGTAAATGCGCCAGACAAATCTATTTTTGTCAAAGTGACCAAATCACAATAAGGGGTGTTCATGAATTAAATCAGCAAAAATATGTCAACAGGTTCTCCTGATAATCTCACGCCAGTCTTTGATTTTTGTACTACATTATGAAGACATTCTTAAAACAGCCAAAAAATTTCAAAATATAGAAATGTAACGTATCTCAAATTTTGAAATATTCTTCATACTTTAAGGTAATGTAAAATCAGTTTTGACAAAGAAACAAACTGTCTTATATGATCTTAGAGAATGAGTTGAAAAAGAGCTTAATGCTCTAGAATAAGCTGACACTCTCAGTGGTGACTAAGGATTAAGTTTCTCTTATCGTTTTGTTACCTGGCCCTGATTTTGCCGGGACTGATGTTACCTGGCCTCGATTTTTCGGACCGTATCGTATGCGACACCAGGGTCCTCGTTTGGAATTTACGATCTTAAAAGGTAGTGTTACCTGGCCCCTATTTCGCCGGAGTTGATGTTACCTTGGTTCCGATTTTGTGGGGCCGTGTGCAACACTGGGATCCTTGACCTACCGCGTCGTCTCGTGCCAAGCGGTTCCAAATCGGCC
Organism: Sinelater perroti; assembly: GCA_036346155.1. Taxonomy (NCBI): domain Eukaryota; kingdom Metazoa; phylum Arthropoda; class Insecta; order Coleoptera; family Elateridae; genus Sinelater; species Sinelater perroti. The sequence goes on along the minus strand of JARFIY010000195.1, from coordinate 21,791,933 downwards.
CGAACGCCGCCGACCATAGTCGCCACGGCATTTACCAATCAGAGCAAGGGCGCCGGCGCATTTTCAACCAGCGCAAAGGCACCCCGTCATTCATCAATCCTGGATAAGCCCCACATCCTCAGCGTGCTTCCACCCTCAAACTCTGCACCCCATCAGCAGAGTGGGGCACGAATTGAGCCATTAAAACCTAAGCCACCGAAACATTCGGTCTCAGTTGCCAGCCCCCTAAGAAGAAATCATCAAGAGTCATCAGGTGAGTCCCTTTTGGTTTCTTTTGCGCCTTGCTGTCCGGCTCGCTGCCTGATCCTGCTGCCCGGCCCTGCTGCTCGCTACCCGGCTCCGCCATCGGCCCTGCTGCCACCAGCTTGTGGTCCGACTTTACTGCGCCAGCACGCTGCCATAGCTCGCTGCCCGTTTCAGCTCGTAAATTAAGTCGTAGGTTAAGTTTTTGTACATTAGCTAAGTAGGTTAAGTTAGCTAGGGGGTTAATAGGTTAGTTCAAGGTAGGTTAAGTTCTATAAAATTTGTAAATATACGTTAGCCTAATCGTAAGTTGGAGCCGACCCTTCTTTTTTTTAGACTTCCGTGCCCCACGCGTTGCCGGTCGTAGCGTCCCGACGACCGTTTTACCACTGCCCGGGGCCCGACCTGGTAACAGCTCATACCAAGAAATGCGATATTTAGACTAATTCGAAATGTAGAGTAAATAAAAGATTAATCTATGCAAATATTGCCATTTGACAGTACACAACTCAAAATACATTTACCAGTTGAACCTATTAAAGATCTACTCACGCTTAAAAGTAAACAATGAACACAATGTCAGATTATATTAACCCGTTAAAGAACAAAATATATATGAGTTTTGACATTAAAACTGTCCTTTCTGATTTCAAAACCTTCATTTATAGTTCAAAAGAAAGAAAGAATGTTTATTCTCTTCGACTGATAATATTTAGAGCATATTATTAATCTTAAAATAAAAGCTATTTCATGAATGATTTGTCACACATCAATATAAAGCTCACAACTTACATTGATATACTTTTTATCACTAATTGTTAAGTTTTCATTAACTTCGTTATTAATTAACATGGGTCAATATACACATCAAATGAAAGCTTAGCACATAAAGAATATGATTCAAGTAGTTTTAATGATGGTTAAGCAAAATATTCATAAAAATAATGTCAGTGAAAGATGATAGACCCATTATCACCACAATACATGACAAATTAATGACCATTTCAAACATGCATTTGTTGATTAAACACACTTTGCACTCTTATGAACAGTTGAGTGTAATCCCCAACCAATTAATCGTTTTATGTTTTATTAACTTCTGTGCCAAGTGCCTTCCAAAAATGAATTTTCACCAAATGGCACTTAATCTGCCAGCCATGAGCAATGTCTGAAACTATCCACCAGCCGAAGTAGCTTATCTTCTGGTGCCAGTTGGACCCAGCAACTGCCTATTCTATTCTTCTTAACTTCCTGCATAACATGCTCACACCTATGGCTGTGTTGCGAGTCAAAACTAGACTACATTGAAGCGCTCAGCCAAACCGGCATCTTTCATAATAATGTGGCTTCTGACGCACATGATAATGTTATGGGATATCACCTGACAATATCGTCACACAGCATGGTCATTGAATTCACCAAGAAAGACTTCATTTTGGGGTTTTAATGGGCTTCTGACAAATGGTCATTGACGAATGATACCACAATCAAGAATTTCCACAATTCACGAAACTGATCACAATCAACTGCGCCATGAAACAGGTTAGATATGTGTTCATTTATATTAAGGTATTACCACACATATTGATTCACTCGGTCTCAGTTCTGCGACTTAATATTGTATGGTGATGAACTATCTGTGGTCAACTGCAAGCAAACTGTTGGCATGTGTTTGGTTTAGCTGTTTTTCAAATCAACTCAAAAGAAAATCAGCATCTGCTTCAGCCATATATGTTTAATCATTGATATGGTGACCAACATATTGTGAAACTCCTTGGGCTATCATCGGCTAAGCACCTACCAATCATGCTATTTATTGAACAAAAGAAATGATAGGGCCATAGCCACTACTTATGTGTTAATTTAAAATTGTGTGAATTAACTTTGATTTTCAATGTCATACTTATGAAACATAAATAAGAGCTATAATTGTTTGAAACTAATTAAGATCGCCTGTTTAGATGTCTATATTAGAGGTGTGTTGTTTTTGGAAAGGTTCAATAGTCTTAATTGTCACAGTTGATATTCGTAGATGATTCATTACCAAGATTCATGGGTTGTTGAATATATCAATGGCACCATTAAGAATAGATTCAAGTTCTTTGTTTGTATGAATAGAAATATTTTTCTTAGACTCCTGAGTAATATGTTCTGTATTACTTGTTCCATTTACAACATGAATTTTTTGTTTGTCTATCTGTTCTGATGCTGTTTCAGATATTGACCTGGCAACTGAAATGGTTGCTCTCCACAACAAAGACCTCCGAGATCTTGTATTTGACGAGAATTTGATATGAATGAGAATAGGATCGAAGTGAGTAAAGGTTAGTGTGGCATAAGGCAACTCTATTTGTTCAACTTGACACTAAATAAATTATATCTTTTTGCATTTGATACATACCAGCTCTGTTTGGTGAACAGTTACCTAAAGGATCATATGAACCAGGCTAGTGACATTCATTTCATTATGGCCCAAGACTTAGCATTGAACTCCAGCCAAAAAGATCTTAAGGCAATTAAGACTCTGTAAATTTACATATTTTGTTGGAGTTAGAAATGTTGCTGCTTGGTGCTTGGTAAGTTGATGCTTTATTCGTCATTTCTAATCTTTTCCTGTAGGTGTTCATAGCTTTGCATCTTGGATGTGTCAAGTAATCCGACACTATTCTCTTATCAGATGCTATACTTAATGTATTCCATTTTGATTACATTAACAAAAACAAGAACAAAAATTTGAAACTACAATCTGATGAGCCTGCATATAACAATCACTCTGACACTGAGATATGACTGACCAGATATTCTAGATGTTGATGAGCCTTAATTAACTTTATTGATTTTATTTTATTTAAAGATTCTATATGCATATGAAATTATGTTATTTGGAAATAAATATGTTGTAGGGTGCATTTAATTCTGTAAATATGTTACTGATTACAATGTTTCAAAATCACCAAGTACTTTGTTACAGATAAGAAAGCTCAGATGATTCTGTTGAATTAATTTTTAACACTAATTACCTTAATAAATAAATTAAAAATTGATAATTAGAAATAAAAATATTTTTTCAGAATGCACGAATGAGCTTTCTAAATATCTATAATTTATTAATGTGTGGTAACTCTTTCAATAAAAAATGCAGTAGTCCAAAACAGCACAGAACTTAACATTGTTCTTTCTCCTATCTTTTTCTTAATGTTACACCACTTCAAAAATTGTTAAAAAAGGATCTCCAATTCAAATCACCATTATGTTGCTGCTAGTAGCCAAGAACATCCCAATACACCATGACACTGACTAGACTAGAAATGAATTATAACAAGCTTAACTAAGAAACACTTGGGATTGTATTTGCTATAGTTTGCTTTCACTATACCTTTACAGTAGACATATTTTTCTTCTTCTTCTTCTTTAATGCCTTCTCTAATTAGAGGTTGGCGACCACCTGGTGAAATTGTTGACGATCCATGGTAGCTCGGAACAGTTGCTCAACGCTCAAAAAGTCCACCCTCTGATGTTTCTCATCCACGATAATCGTTTTCGACCGACACCTTTCTTTCCCTCAATTTTTCCTTTGATTATAAGCTGCGGTATATTGTATTTATTATTTCTTAGAATATGCCCAAAATATGACGTTTTTCTCATTTTAATTGTAGTCAGTAATTCTCTTTCTCTACCAATTCTGCATAATACTTCGATATTGCTTACTCTTTCTACACATGGTATCTTCAGCATTCTTCTGAATATCCACATCTCAAATGCTTCGATTTTCTTCATTATAGCTTTCTTTAGGGCCCATACTTCAACGCCATACAATAAAATAGACCACACATAACACTTTACAAATTTTATATGGATTGATAGATTTAGGCCTTTATTACACAGCATACTTCTGAATTTTATAAATGCGTTTCTTGCAATTTCGATTCTTACTTTTATTTCATCATCCGGATCTAATTCTGTATTTATCCAACAGCCTAGATATTTGTATTTGAAGACTCTTTCAATTGACCTATTATTTACTGTAAGTCGAACTCGACCAACAGGCTCTTTGCTAATGACCATAAACTTGGTTTTCTTAATATTCATACTCAGTCCTGCTTCCTCACATTCCTCATTTATTCTTGTCAAGAGATTTTGTAGATCTTCCATATTTTCAGCCAACACCGCAGTATCATCAGCGTATCGGATGTTGTTGATGATCTCACCATTTATTTTTATATATTATATTTTATATATATATATATATATATATATATATATATATATATATATATATATATATATATATATATATATATATTATATTTTTCTAATAGATAATAAATTTTTATTCAAAGTTATTGAAAAAAAATAAAGCACCACAACAAAATGATCTCTGCTCACCTTCTCAGGTAAGCCGTTCTTCCACAATTTGACCATATTGTTAATAAAAAAGAAGAGAATGACAGTAGATTGCAGAAACCATGAAGTGAGTTGTTTAGGGTTGAATTTTACTTTCACTGGAAAATGTACAGAATACCAGAATAACAAATTAGAGAAAGAGAGAATCTCAACTCCTTTACATCAAAACATCTGGTAGTTTGTTGCAAGTCATTCAGATTTTTACTATCCTCTTATTGATTCGAAGAGGCTCTTCAAATAATATATCAATCGGTTACTTTCAACAGAAGGGCCTCTATACAGAAAGATACAAAGCAATTCAATACACTCACAGCAAGATTGCCACACTTAGTATTCCCTTATAGTCAAGGTCAGAAACACCATCAAGGCTGCCCATGAGGGTCACCAACCAGTGTCTCTACAGAACAACCCTTTAGTCATTTTAACATAACAAACATTCACCTGCCTACTAAAAAGAACAGGTGATAGGGTTCACATGTAAATTGATGTTTTGGTCATTTTTGTGTTCAAAACCACTTTCATGTTAAGTGGAAGATGATTTGTTATATGTCTCTCATTTTGTCATGTAATTCAAATCATTTTTATTGTTTTGATAATACTGTCTCAGTCAGCTGATAGTGAATAATTAAGTTTTGTTTGGGCGATTTCATCTCCAATCATACAGTGCATGTCAAATTCATCATCATGAATTTCTCTGGAAAAAATATATATTAGACTTCTAAATATTTTCATTTTCTATTGATTTTTTGAAATGGTACAGCCCTGTGAAAAATATATATTTTGTAAATAACTCTTAATACAGTAGAGAACTAAAAATATATATAACTAATAAACCAAAAGTACTAGATACCTGGCAGATTTTTTACTTTAAAGCTTCCTCTTAGTATGTTCAAACTTAGTTGACACACACTTATGGGTTCTCTTTTAACTTACAAATTTAAGAAGAAAATACAAAAATTTGATTTTTTCTAATGTTCAAATTTTTTTAATAATTAAAGTCACATGATGCTAACTTTCCTGTTATATTACCACATACAACTGGTCTAACTATTAACAATGTCTTCTTTGCTCCAGATATCTGTATTACGAAAATATTTATTAATAAAAAGTTTTTACAAATTATTTACTCGAAAACTCCCATCACAAAGCTTATGAGAATTACACAGTATAGTATTTGGTTATTGTGTTAGTAGTTGGTGCAATCAGAGTGGGCATTTTTTTTATGTGTAAAGTGTTAGAAAATTTTCAACATTCTCCGTATTTAACATGTAACTTCTAGGGTAAAATAAGTATGATGGTAAAACTGTTTTCAGTTCTCTTCTGTTTGTTATAAACAAGTCTGAACTTGCACATGAATCATTCTGCTTAGAATGTCAGTGAAGGAATACAGTAGTGAAAGGGTGAAATGTGTAGACTATGAAAACAGACACAAAATGATTGTGTTTAAGAAAAGTGAAAAACACTTCACAGTTGTTGGAAATTGGCTGAGTTACTGCAGAAATATCTTGATCCTCAAGTAACTGTGTTACCATTATATCCATTGTACAGGAATTGCTATACTTGATACAAGAACTTTAGTGGTAACTCACCTGAACAATCATAATCATCAGAACGTAAAACTGAAGAAGACAATGCATATGTTTATATTCCTGAGGGTGAAACTGTTGATGTGTTGGATGTTAGTATTTATGTTATAGCCCCTAATATATCCCTCCTTAAACGCCGTAACAAGATAAGAAGCATAAGACAGTATGTAAAAAGAAAGGTGAAAGAACTTGAAACACGTTTTAGACAAGCAACATCTTCAAAATTTTGCAAAGTGTATAATGTAGATGCACCTACTGCAGAACTTGAAGACAGTGACATGTGCACCCAATGTGACGTGTGGTTTCAAAACCTAAACACAGCAGTCTCTGCAGCCACTTATCCTGAGAAGATACAATTACTGACACTGATACGACATAGCTACTACAAGCAGCAGTTACAGAAATACATACCCACTTCTTCACATTACTTAATTTCAAAAGCCTATAAAAAAAAGAAAAAAGGTACTTGGGCATGCCCTGATTCCTACTGTAGACATCCATTGCAGGATGATACACTTAATGTTGCTCTGGAATATTACCTAAGTGATGACAAAGATTGTAGCTGGCAAAGTCCTAATCAGGCTAATGTTACCTATGTAAGTGAAAATGGTAAAAAAGTTAAAAAGATAAAAAGATACATGATAAGATCAGTAAGAGAAACATATCTCCTAATGAAAAAGGAGAACCCAAATTAAAAAATCTGGTGTGAACATCACACGACTTTCCTTATCCTATTATTATATATATTATACCGTGTTCATCGTCTTGGCCCTGCGCTGCTCTTGTCCTGGAACTTGTTACTTTAAAAAAAACGAGGCGCGAGTCCATCGTCTCGGCTCTGCGCTGCTCTCGTCTAAAAATTTGTTAATTTAAAAAAGGGCGAGGCGCGAGTCCAACACTCGAAAGCTGATTAAAATAAACAGTACAAGACAATAATTGACTAGTACTTAAAATTTTGCTACGTCACTGAAGGTAACCGTGCGAGCTCGGTCGCACGGCCTTCGCCATTATCGCCTGCGCGCTCCCTCCTAGCGGCCAAGCGCTCCCGCCCGTCCTGCCGCAGTCGGCCCGGTAGCTCTCCGAGCGCGCTGTGATTGGTCCGTTTAATTAATTTTTAATCGGCTATAACTTATTTATTTGACCTCGAATCAAAAAATTTCATTTTTGTTTTTTTTGTTTGTCTCGGTCTGATCTATCCGGGAATATAAATTTCCCGAAACATTTTATGAACACCCGGTATATTAAAAATCCTGAATTTCAATTTCTTTTCGAGTTCCTATTTTACCAACTTTTATTTTAAATTCATGTTTACCTTCTGATAACAAGTCATTTTTATTCTCATAAATTTTTTGTATCTTCAACCGTTTAGATTTAGACCAATGGCTAAAACCAACTGTTTTGGTGTCCTGAGGCTATATTTCGTCCAGAAATGTGAAAAACTGGGTAGGTCAAATTTCCGCCGATTACATTACTTTCCTTATTATAGGATAAGGAAAGTAAAAATTGGTCTCATAATATTCTACTCCTTCTGACCAAAATGGGTAAAATACCAGCCAGTGAAGGAAATATGTACATGGATTTACTGCACTAGAGCCGTAGGGGATAGGTTGCTAGATTACGAAACCAAGAGTTGCGGGTTCGAATCCCGCTCTCGCCAATTCAATCTCTGGCATTTTTACGGCCCAGCTCGACTCAGGCTGCAATAAATGAGTACCTGGAGGTCAAACTCTGGGGTAATAATAGGCGGTCGGTACGTAGCGCTAGCCACGTTACTACCCTTGTGTACCGTAGGCTCTAGATTGTAGCAAACTTATCCTGTTACGACCCCATAGGCCTTCGTGGCTTGTTACGGGGAACTATCATTATTATTACTATTATTTACTGCACTAATTTGAAACTTATTTGTTTCACCATAAGTAGTATCGCAGATAAGAAATATACAGAGATAGACTTGATTCTTTCGTGTATACCTACTGATTAAAAAGTACGCAGAATTTGTTATTTAAACGAACCGCGCTTGAAATATTGTCAAAATCATTTTTTTTTCTAGGTTGGTACATCTGTCAGTTGTTTACATGTCAGTTTTGAGCGCAACCTGTCAGATAATTTGTGCGTAATAGCTTTGTAAACAAGTCATTCTTTGGTGTATTTTGTGAATTTCATTATGTCGAATTTAGTTGACTAAAGAATCTCCTGAAATTTTGGGTTTGCAACAAAATATCATGTGCAGAAGCATTGAAAATGTTAACGGTAGCCCATGGGGACTCAACAATGTCAAAAACACAAGCATATGAGTGGTACAAAGGGTTTAAAGAGGGTCATACTGTGGTTGATGATTTGCCTCATTCTGGTCGTCTATCCACCTCTATGACTGACTAAAACATCGAAAAAGTTAAGCATATAGTGCTCAAAGATCGTCGTATGAGGATCAGGGAGATAGCAGTTGATCTTGGTCTCTTGTTTGGATCGATGCAGAGCATTATGCACGATGTTTTGAGCATGAGACGAGTTAAAGCGCGGCTTGTGCAGAGAGTGCTGAATTTTTTGCAGAAACAGCATCGCATTTCTGTCGCTAAAGAAATTCTTTTTTTGGGTAAAAATGTTATCAAAGGCATAATTACCGGTGACGACACATGGGTCTATGAATATGACAACGAAACGAACCAACAATAATCGGAATGGCACTTCTCAGACGAGCTAAAACCCAAAAAACCACAACAAAGTCGATCCAAAATCAAGGTTACGTTGACCGTTTTCTTTGATTGCCGTGCTGTGGTCCACTCCAAATTCCTTTGGCCAGGCCAAACGTTAAATAAGAAATATTATGTAAGCGTACTGAAGCGTTTGAGGAATTATGTTCGTCGCAAGAGACCGGAATTGTGAAGAAACAACTCATGGTTTCTTCACCACGACAATGCACTGGCTCACACATCTCAACTTGTACGCGACTATTTTACCAAAAACAACGTTAATACCGTTTTGCAAGCTGACATGGTCCCGTATGACTTTTTCCTGTTCCCACAACTCAAGTTTTGGAGTCAATAAAGGAGAATTTGCAGAAGGAGCTGAAGGCGATTCCAAAATCGACCTATAAAAAGTGTTTTGAAGATTGGAAGAAGCGTTGGAATATGTGTATTGCTTACGATGAAGATTACTTTGTTCAAAGTTACTATTAACAGACATCACCAGTGTCAATATTCACGTGTTGCTCACTTTCTTGAAACTTCACACTGTTTTGCTATTGTCAGTGATCTCATTCATGAAAATGCACATGCATGCTATGCTGTCAATATGATAATTAATGAAATAGCATCTAGTGGGGATACATTTCCTAAATATGATGGTGCAACATATCATTTTAAACACTGTACAGGAAATAAGACAAGAAAATGGACATTATCAGCAACAGGGCATGGTAAAAGTGCATGTGATGGGGTAGGAGGTTTCTGTAAATATCTTGCAACAAAATTTAATCTCCAGCATGAAGCTATTGATGCTATTGGATTTGTGCATCCATATCAAAATTACTACAAAACATTAAACTGTTACTTCTAAATAAAAGTGCAGTAGGGGAATTCCGTTTTCAAAAGAAATAAGAGTGGTCTGCTATGAAGCCAGTGGTAGGAATTCAGTCAAGTCACTGCTGGGTTGCATCCTGGAGTGGCACATACAAGGTGCGTTATGAAAGTAATGTGCATAGTTCTATAAAAACTGATTTATTGATCCGATCTGTACAAATCAACAAAACTCTTCAAAATCCTGCATGAATACACTTGAACAGTCGCGATTTCCATGCCTGGAAGGCACCCTTAAAGTCGTTGGCCGGGATGTCTTTTAAGACTCTTGTAACATGAGCTTAAATGTTTTCCTACTTATTTATAGCACTGTAAAACTGTTATTTTGACTCAGAAATACCAATTTTGCATTACATTTACTCAACATCAGCAAACATTTTAAATATTTAAATGTTTGGGATTTTTTGACCTTGAGTGTAGATTGGCCTAACTTAAAAATTTCTCACGTTTTGTACAGAAAAATAGAGTCCATTCTGATTGTACTTTCCATAAGTAAAATGACTAAATAATATCCCATGCAATTTTTAGAATATTTCGGATGGGGGTTTTAGAGAAAATAATTTATAAAGAATAAAAAATTTCAGATTCTCATTTTTATAAAGAAATATTTTGATAGTTTAAGAAGTTGAGGCATTAATGTCATTGCTGACAGTCGAGTTTCCACATTATCATTTCTCAAGACAGTTAACATCCCATGACTATTCATATTTTCAAAACACGATTTTGAAGTTTGCAAAAAGTTACAAATTTTCATATTTCATTTTTCCAATTAAAGATAAAAAGAAAGCTCATAAATGTGTATGTGTTAATCATGGCTGATAGTATTGTGAACAAGGTTTTTAATAACAATAACTTCAGATCCCTATCATTTTTAGTTTTTTAATTGCAATTTTCTTATTTTCTCTTTTGTTAAGAAATTTTTACAAATACCCTCATTTAAGTAGGTTATAACATATTAACAAATCAACAGAAAATGAACATATTTTATTTTTTGATAGATGTCTTGTGAATTTCAACATATATTTTTTTCAGCAAACTTGAAATATTGTGACATTCATTTGAGATTTGAGATGAAATTGGCCATTTGTCAAGTAAAAGCTATTATTAATATTCAATAACATAAAATGCATTTCATTTTCACTGGCAACAGAATACATATAACTTCCTATTCCCTTCTTTCCTCCATACCTGATGACAAATATCCTCAAGCAAATCCATCGTTACGTCCTCTACAAACATATCCCACCAACGTAAATGCTTGCTGGCACGTCCGACCCAATCAATCACTTCGAACTGGCTCAGCTTGCCTGCCAAATACATTAATGCCACAGCAATAATTTCTGGTTCCCACTGTAATGCAAGCGTGGTGCACAGGCTATCATTCACAAAGGTCCATGCCATCTGAACCATCTTCTGCAACTTAGCCTTGTCTCCTTTTAGGCATTTAGCATAGCGCAAGAGATAGCTGTACGGGTGCTCCACTTGGAGATCAAACTTAATGGTCTGCAGCAATATGCGCTCCAGCGTCATTACCTGCAACATTTCTGCTTTAATAAGGGAGCTAAGAGAATCAAAACAAAGTACTTCTTCCTTCGGATCTTCGCCAAATGTGGCAAACTTGGCGTCGCTCAACTGACTGCGAGCAGCCTTGATAATGTCTTTGCACTTCTTCGGGGTCTCTTCTACTTTGCCAGCAAGGAATAGGCAGCAGCAAGCAGTCACGTACCGGGGAAACTGCCTGAACGAGTGGAACATGTAGAACCGATGGAAGTATACTACGCCGGTTGCCTTAGTGTTGTAACCGAGATCCATGCTTGAGCCGGTATCGATAATGAACCTCGCGCCTTAAATTTTATGAAATTCTGCATCAATCCGAAAGTTAACCTTCAAATACCTACCTTCTTTGCGGTACCTCATTTCGGTTTCATAGTCGATGTTGTCCAATGCAGAAGGGGTATTCTTTAACTCCTTTTTGTCATAATACCAGCACGGCATTGTAGCAATTTGAAGTGGTTTTTATTTTGTTGTTAGAGTAACATTATAGCAACCGTAACCTCACATTCAGACAGATTACTTTTATTACAGACATTAAATTAGAAGCGATAAAAAATAACTGAATTGGTCTATTTATGTAATTAAAGGACGTACATAATTAAGGCAAAATATGTTAGATTTAGATCAACGTCGATTTCAAATGTTTATAAACACTTTAGCAAAATTTTCCCTTTGAAAAACGCAATTTTAGTTTTAACTATTTTATTTTAACTATTTACTCATTTATAATTATGAGATTTTTATTTATTTACATAATGTATATAAAAATACAATGCAACGTTGTGTTAAAATTTCAAAGCAATCGTTGAAGAACTTTCGGAGATTTAAGATTTTGAACAAATGAACTTATATATATATATATATATATATATATATATATATATATATATATATATATATATATATATATATATATATATATATATATATATATATATATATACATAAATATATATATTTCTCCGGGGAAAATCTCAGTTTTAGTAATGGACTAAATTCCGTTATTTTTGTTATTCATTAACGTGGTAGTGCTCTTTAACGTGACTGTGCCAGCGTAGGCACTTCTTTTCGATTTAGGTAAGTGTTTTTCTTGACTGATATTCTTTTCCGTATTTCTTCACTAGAAATTTTTGATTTCCCAATCAAAAAACAAGGTTAACATAGTCAAGACCTAGCTGAGACTTTTACGTATCTTCTTTAGACGCAGTGAATTAAAAGACTTTCATTGGAACGATTCGACTTTGTTTCTGGACCTCTTTGGGGAAATTTTGGTTCACTGGCAACAGTCTGACGCAAGTCACTAACAACTGTAGAACGATGCTCTGGTAATAGTAGTCTTTGGAATGCTCTTCCGATTATCAGCTGCCGGTACTTGTTGATTGTAGCCTCTACACATTCATCATTTGTGCTGTTCGTTGCTAATCTTTCAGGACATGATTCTTTCCGTGTACGAATTTTCCAACTTCGTATAAAATATATACAGATTCGCTGCTTTACTCACTTAATCATTGCAAATGCGATGATAACATACTACACGTACTTATTCAGAGGCATCTAACTCGATATTTTCAGAACATACCTCGTGTATATTCTTACAATGTGTAAGTATTAATTACCATTGTTGTATCTTATTTTGTTCATTTCTCATTATTTTCAACTGCTCGTCATTATATAAATGTATTTTGAGATACCATTCGAATTATTGTTGCTATTATTTTTTCCTTATTTTTTAATGTGCTTCTGTATTAATTTCCGGTAAATGGACACAAAAAACAGAGTGTTTACAGTTGGACAACCTAGAATTTGTTGTTCTCTTAACTAGTAATTTTAAAACTAAAGTGGGCCCACCTTTAAAAATAAATTTATCTCACTGTGTTGGGGTATTAAATCAATTTCAGTATTCTATTTTGTTTTAGCTAAGTCTTTCCATTTCTTCTAGATATCCCTGATATTCTTCTCCCCATCCTATTGGAAAACTCTCGTTGGTCTGTACCCATCACTTCTAATTTCAAATACCTTCTTTGGATATCTATAGTCCCCATATGGATCGTGCGGTCATATCATTGTAGATATTTTCATTTTAGGTTTTGCACTATATGATCTTATTGTAGCCCCTCTGTTAGTTTTTACATGTTGGTGTCCGCAACCACCAATTTGTGTTGTATTTAATTCAACACTTCTAATTACTTGATGTCATAAATTGCGTATCTCACACTTTTGGTGTATGTTGTGTAATCTATCATGCTCTAATGTCTAAACTCTTCTGCTTCATGTGTCATTTTGTATATATCCTCGTGTGGAAACTAAGCGTTCCTTATTGATATCTAATTTGCTATACTCCATTTGCATAGTCTCATGCCCAATTTCTTTATTTTCTATGTGTGCTTTTCACTTCATTAGTATTACATTTTCTGTAGGTGCCTAGATTTGGATGACTTCTACTTTCTTCTGGAGTCCTAGATTAATAATCATGATTCAAGAATTTATATCTTCTCAGCATGTTGCTCTTACCCAGTTTATTGCTGAGATATATGCATACTTCCTTTTCTCGGTTTTTTATGGGTATGCTTGTATATATCATAGTAAAACCTTTATTAGTCATCTTTATTCTGCTTCTTTTTTTCACTTCAGTTGGGCTTGGTAGTTTATATTTCTTTATTTTTTCTATAATTTCTGTTTCCTTTCTCTCGAGGGATGCTATATTCCATATCCCAAATATAATATTTGTTCTCGTTAGTCGTCTTCAGTTGGACCATTCAGTTCTAACACTCATTCGATTTCTCTAAATTTGAATACTTAGTGCGGATGATTGGACCAGCCACTAAAGCCCCGTTATCATCGATATTTATCACAGTATCTAACAAAACAAGACCATTACCATTACATGATTGTCTTAAAGTTCCGTTTTCAGACGGCCTGCTTTAAAAATTTAGAGACATTCTGTAGCCGATTCGATCGCCAAATTTATCCAACGCAGACTTCATGAGAAAGTACCAAAAGAAGCACAGTACATATCATTACTTTGGGCATGTTGGTGCATGTGATGAAGACTTTTGTGCGGCGCTTAGAGGGATATGTTAACTTCAAGTTTTTCAATTTCTATCATTGTTGCATATCCGCGTTAGACGCCTTTAGACAAAGAATGTTCTAAAATTAAGAGGCAGGTATGGTCATGGGATTTTATTATCAGTGATATTTAACTTCTTTCAGGTGATTTTTTATCTGTTTGTTATGTTATCGATTGGCTTGTCTTTCTTGCAGCCAAAACTTAAGTGGGTGGAAACTACCAGCTCTGTTAAAATAATTTTACATTTATACATTTTATCAGCCTCTCCATATAAATTGAAATTTGCAATACGTAAAGGTTAATTAAAGGTAACTTGCATACTTATTCCGTTCAAGTTTAGTAGCAAACTAAAATAATTGACAACGTACTATTTTATTTATTTGTAGTTTATTTTTTCATAATTGTTATAAATAACTAGTGGAACCAAATATTTTAAATTGTTTTGCTGATTACTTTATTTCTTAAAAGTACTTTTCACAACGGTCTTCTCAAGCTCTTCAATAAATATCGTTTATTAAAAATGAAAGAAATTATCTGCTTTTATCTTGAAATAAATTAATTACCATAATACTGCTAATGTCGTAAAGATATCGTCTGATTTATTTTATATATAAAAATATATATAACATAAAAGAGCTTACCGCTAAATTCTTTAATAGGACAGTAAAGCAATTACTTGCTTTTGTCTTGGTCGGTACCTTAAAATAAAATGAAATTTTAACTGCAAACTTGTTTCTAAGAATTCTTAGCAAATTGGTGGTAAGGCTTTAACGTCCTGCGTGGGAGCACGGCCCGCGAACTGAAAAGGTTGAGGCTCTCATACGTTATCCATTGTGCCCGGACGTCGCACACCATCTCCGATGCGGGGCGATGTAGCAAGTACCGCGCCTTAGACGATCGCCATTATTACCCCTTCCTTGCTCAAAGTGAACACAGGCACTTTTTTTTGTAACCTGATAGATTACCCGCCAGCCATCAGAAATCCACAGGAATGGAACCCGGGTCCGTCCGCACCGTAATCTGCGCCTTACCCACACGACCACATTGGCGGTTCCTAGCAGATTAGCCCGGCATACACTATTACAATAATTTCCGCGGTGTTCTGAACGGTTTTCATTAAGGATTTCGTTCGGATTTTACGCTCATTGTATTCATGGGTAATCCCATCTAACACCCAACGATAAGCCTTACATCACTAGCATGAACCTATAAACCTTTAAATGTTTGAACATCTTTAGGCGCGAAGGACTTGCAAATTTAATAATGAGATTTTAGGCATTTATTTTATCATGATCATGTCTATTATGGATTAGGTCGTGGACCTGTTCCTGTTTCCTTCCATCTTTTTCTCGGCCTTCCTAGGTCCCTTTTTCGTCGTAGTTTATAATTTAAGGTTTGTTTTGGGATTCTTTTCTTCTCCATTCTTCCGTAGTTGTTTTGTCCATTTCTCTCTGTATTGCAAGACTTCCATATTTTAAGTCCTTTCTTTTTATTCATTTTGGTTCGTCTTCCTAAAGCTTCATTTGTTGCCCATTGTATCAAATTTGTTATATTGTTTCTGTCTGTTGTTGGATATTTTAATAGATGGTGATTTAATCTGTTCTGATATAGTACCCGTATGTTATCGTCTTCGAGATTTATTTTGTATGTATACTGTTTTGTTTGTTGTGATCGTGGATTTTGGACTTTTTTCTATCTTTCATACATCACGATCTTCGTCATGACTGGTCTGTGCTTAATTCACATCCTGTATACACTTTGGTGTCTAGAACTAATTTTGCATATTTTTCGTTTGTTAATACGTAGTATATTATACTTCTCTTGTCCCTAGCTTTCCAAGTGTATTTGTGAATATCTTTGTTGTTGTAGAAGGTGCTATTAATTTTTAGTTTATTATGTAAAGCAAAATTGACTAGTGATGTTCTATTGTTATTCAGTGCTTTCTCCATTTATTCCTATTGTTCCTGGCACGGGCTGGTTTCCCACTCTCGCATTTAGGTCACCTGCTATTAGTAGGTGATAATTTTTATTTATAGTGTTTATCTCTTCTTGTAATGGTATTTATTTTATAATATTAATAATTTCCGAGTTGATTTTCTTTCTAATTTTTTCAATGACAGTTTATTTATACAATTTTAAAGTATTGAGATTTGCGGTACATCGATTTCTCATATAGTTGACCATTTGCTTTAGTTAGTGAACGAACATTTAGCATTCTGAAGCGCTTCATATGCCTAATCGTTTCAAAAATTTTGTTATTTATATTGAAATGGGATGCTATATATTATGCTAACTTTTGAAGTATTCGGATTCTATTGAATGCCCTACTCCTAATTAGTAACTCTTAAGGCAGCAAAATCATTTAAATTAGGGGCTAACAAAACAACAAACTTTTTGGGAAGCTTCGTTGTCCGATTATTCCCTTGTTTTGATTTTTTGGCCAATTAGGCTGCTGAGAGTTCTTTGTTCCAACTGCTTCATTAAGAATAATGTAGTCATATAGACGAACTGTTTTGTTGCCTCCCATCTAAATATCTACCTAGAATCTTCTACCCATTAAATATCAAGATTATAATCAGCTTAAAATATTGTGTCACATTGCCTAGGTATAAATGATACCGTTCTTTGCTTGGATGCTTGTTAAGACCAATTTCTAGATGGAATAAACGACCGCGTTCAGGATTTTCAGCTTGTTTTTCTATATACATAATTTTTTTAAAACTGTATCTGCGCGCATCGTTGCATTGAGTACTTCTCTAAGATCATCTTTTCGAACTCTGGAAACAGAATGTCTATTGCATTTCTAATACGAATGAGGTTAGTAACGGAGCAGCAGGCGCTTCTACTAAATCTTCATCAAAACAAATAGTGAAGGTGGATCCTCAAGTCGCTTGTGTTTTTAATCTTAAGGGAAATCATAACTATAGAAGTAAGTGTGCTCGAACTTTTGACAGTGGTGCTATTGTCTAATTTCTTTCTGTAGTTTTTGCAACCTGTACAACCTATGGCAAGTAAAACAGTTTTTTAAGTTAAGGCCATTTCTAAAAATATAAGTTTTGTTCCACTACAAAGTTCCTGGGTTAAGAAGATTTTTCTTAACTACTTCTCATATCACTGCCCAAAAAACCAAGCCATACAAATTATCTATCGCAATTGACACCAACAGAGGCTTTCGAGTACTCACTTTGGAAAGTAACCAAGAGACTCAAACATCTTCAGCAGTATATTACGCCCATTTGATTAGAAAATAAAACTTGAGTCAGAAGTAGCGAAAAAAAATTCCTAGCCTTTGCTACACGCCCAGCTGAGGTATTTAAACATTTTGCCACTGAAACCATCTAGGAAGGACATAATGTTTTGGTATACCTTCAAACTCCGTTTCAAATATTACCACCCATCCAACCGTTTAAAATCGGTGAAATAAAAATTGCTAGCAACTCCAATATCAACATTCTGAGACGATTTCAGTCCAAAATTTTCAGATCCATGGTTGATGAATTTATTCGGCGAGATCTCAACATTCCTAGAGTCAATGAAGAAGAAATACATAAATACAGCGTTAACTACAGGAACAAGCTCAACATCCACCCAATCCACTTGTGGAGCAGTTAATGGAACCAGACTGAAGAATCGCGGCTGAAAAGGACCAATTACTCCGAACTAATCAACACGTTTTTTAAATAACACATAAAGCCACTAATCACTCTAGTTTTTAGTTTTTAGACTATAAGTTAGGTTAAACTATAAGACAAAAGTAATAAGTTATTATTAAGGAAATATCCAATGGATTAGGAAAGTCAGCCTAAGAAGCTAAACAGAAAGAACATTGTCTTTAAAACAGTAACTTCCCCCCAACCCCTAAAGGCCATTTAGCTTCTGGGTGATATAGCATATTTACATGTTAAAAAACAACGCTTTCACAATTTCGATAAAATGATAAGCCTACAATGGCTATATTTTGATGAAATT
Source organism: Sinelater perroti (assembly GCA_036346155.1). Taxonomy (NCBI): domain Eukaryota; kingdom Metazoa; phylum Arthropoda; class Insecta; order Coleoptera; family Elateridae; genus Sinelater; species Sinelater perroti. The sequence continues at coordinate 21,773,535 of JARFIY010000195.1, read as the reverse complement.
TACTAAATGTAATGAGACATTTTAGAACATAATTTATTTCAAAGCTAAACATTTTGACGCAAGAGTTTTTAAATAAAAACAGAGTAGCCAGATAGCATTTGGCATTAGCTTTGTAATTTAACGATAAGACAATATCTATCTCCAATCGTAGCTTTGACGCTATCAGTGTATATAACAACGTTTTTCGTCCAATTAATATGGTACTGCTTTTCATAAAATTGTCGACTTTGCTACTTATATAAAGCTAAACTATCCATCTTTCTCTAATACCATTGAGTAGTCTTTCAAATATGGTAAAAAGTTTCGGAAACGCAAATAAGTAAATTGCGCTACTTAGTCATAGATGTCGCCAGCAATAAATGAATCCTTAGTAATAGATGCTTTCAGTTATATGGCCGTGTAGGAGGTCTCCCTTTACGGAAGTTGAAAAACCGCTATGCTAAAGCTAAAGATCCAAAACAAAAAGAGACAGAAGTCCAAATGTTGGCTTTGTATTTTACGCAGTACATTTAGATGGTTAGTGCACTTTAGGTCAGAGTTTTATGAGTATTATTTTGTTTATATTCAGTAGACCTACGAGGAAAGGAAAAATAAATAAGAGTGCGTTTCTAAACAAATATTTACGCTAAATTTGTGTCATTACATCTTTGCACAAGTGTGCAATAAAGCTTCCATAGTCTGCATCGTTATAAATCAATAAATATTTTGTATTGATAAAACTCGCCGGTGTCTATCTCGTTGCCAGGTAGGTAAAAGCAGTTGTTGTGAATTAATCAGCAAATTTGCATTTAGTACATCGCGCAATACCTATTCACGAGAACCATTGCCACTCACACGTAATGCAGTTGACACCTTTACAAAGATAACAAGATAACGTCGATAGTGCCAGTAGCTGTTTTCCGAAATTGTTTTATTAAAAGCGTTATTTTGATAACGAATATTTTATTCACTTTAGGGCACTTTTATTTTTTAATTAAAGATGTACTTATTTAATTGATTTAGTTGCCTTTTTTGAATATTTATTCTTCTATACAATCAAAACATTGCAATTGTTTTGATGCTGACCATCGCTGGGTATGAAGTACTTAGGATAGTTCTTAAACTTCCTTTTTTTTAGTAGCGACTTCCTACTTGGTTCTTGGTTAGTCCCATGATGGCTTCCAAGTTGCTTTACAGAAGAATCTGGATCTTTGGAGAACGCTTTGGTCTGTGTCATAGTAGTACAGATAACAAACGAGTGGATTTCCATAGTTATAAACGCTATTATCCATATTTTGAGCGCTATTAAGCATGAGTTTCTGAATTTTTGGAATGTACATAAGAATTACGTACCCCCCCTCTATCTCTCCTTCTCTTTCTGCCTCCCTCTAGCTGTATACTTCATAGTTGAAGTGTCGTGATCTCATAGTTGTAATTTAGGTTGTGGTTTGGGCAATATTCCTCCATTTGTCTCTGTTTGAGGCATTTGTAATATTTTCTTGAAAAGATATACCGATGAATTCCTTGACTTGGTCGATCGAACGTTTTAGGGAACATTCTTGCGGATGTTTCCCTTCTATTTTCCCTTGAACAACCAGTTTCTCTAGGTTGTGGCCCTTCCTTCTGGTGACGTATTCGAAGTATTTCAAAATTTGTTGTTTTACCGCTCTTGACAAACTTTCCTGAATTTCCAGTTCTTCTTATATGGACACATTGATTCTATGTGTTGTCCAGGGTATTCTCAAGAGTCTTCCCCAGACCCACATCTCAAAGGCGCCCAGCTTATTAATGTCTGTGGTCTCCGTACATGGCAATGGGGAACACAAGTGTTCTGACTAGTCTACTTTCTATTGTCTTCGTGATGTGGCGATCATTCCAAATTTTGGTTCTTAGTCATACCTGTTTTGGCAAGTGCCATCATTATTTATATGGGAATCCACATAAACTATTTCTTTGACATTTTCTACATCACGAATGTTAAATGTAATTCCTATTTTGTTGGTGTGGTCTATTATCATGAGTTTTGTTTTTTGTCGATTGAGTTTTAGGTCGAAATGCAAGCTCTCTTGCTCAACCTTCTCAATCAGCTTTGAGATCTCCCCTTTCTCTTTCGCGTTGAGTATAGTGTCGTCTGCCTAGCGAAGATTGCTTATTGTCTTGCCGTCAGTATTCTCCATAAATGTTGAACAACAAGGGCGACAAGACACGTTGCGTTGTATATTAAAGGGTTTAGAGATCTTGTTATCAATTTTGGCTATTTCTGTGTTATTGTTATATAATTGTCTTGGTAGTATGACGAGCTGTTGAGATGTTCCCATGTCCAATAGCACTTTCCAAACTTGTGCCCAAACTCTCTGCTCTCTCTGCTCCGAACTCTCTTGCCTTCTCGATAATTTGTCGTACGTGCATTCTGCTCTCTGATGCCTTTCTCGCTTATTAATCCACCTTATTCTTTTAGAATCTGCCACTCTAAGAAGGTTTTGAGTCAATTTAGTAGAATTATGAGCATAACGTTGCTTGTGGGAAATCAGTGCGATAGTTTTGTAGTTGTTACATTTTTAGCTTGATCCTTTTTGTGCAGTGGAATAAAAGCGGATGATCTTCAATCTCTTGGCCACTGTTCTGTTTTCCATATTTTATTACAAGTTTTCCATAAGAAGTCAATACCTTTTGGAGTAAGTTGCTTTAGCATTTCTGCACTCACATTATCTCCACCTGTGCTTTTATTTTTTTAAATAACGAGTAGCTGATCGACTTCTTCTCTCAATATATCAGGTTCCTGCTTGCTTTCCATGATAGAAGGAAAGTATGCTGATTCTTGGTCGTTTGCTTCGTTTGTGTATAAGTTTTCGTAGTATTTTCGCCATATCTCCACTACGTCATCTATCTCAGTAATGACTTTCCTCTTTTGTCTTATATTTTCCATGTTCTTGGTTGAAATTTTCTTGTGATTTTTTTTGATGCGTTTAAAGAGGTCTTGGATTTCGTTGGTATTAGTTCGTTTTTCGATTTCTTGACACATGCTTTGTATGTGATGATTTTTGTCACGCCTTCGTAACCGTTGTATTTCTCGACTTAGACTCCTATATTCGATTCTTCGTTTCTCTATATTTATGCTTGTTTGTGTGTCTTTCTTTCTTTTACTAAGCTCCCAGTTTCGTCGGTTGTTTGTTTTTTGTTTCTTTTTTTGTTCTGTTGTAACATTTGCTTTTTGGTAGTTAATAAAGTTGTTTTGAGGCCTTTCTATATTTCCCCTGGGTTCGTTTGACTTAAGTTACCCGAATTGATTATTAAATTTTGCTCCAATTTTTGTTTCAATTGTTCCACGTTTTCAGGTTTCAAGAAGGGAGTTCTTTTTTCTATTTTCTTTGTGTTTATATGAATTCTGATTTTGCTAGCAAGAGTTTATGCTCACTTCAACATTCGATTCCGGGGAGTTTTCACATTATTAACGCTTGATTTCCATCTGGCAGCTATGAGGAAGAACTCAATTTGATTATTGTAGTGTCCTCCGGAAGAAGTCCACGTGTACTGTGATATTGAGGGAAGAGACTATTTGTGATCGCTAAAATGTTTTCTATGCAGAACTTTACGAGTTTTTAACCGGAATCATTCCTCGTGCCTAGATGGTATCTTCCGACCAATTGCCTTATTTGCTGGTCTTGTGTTTGTCCAATTTTTGAGTTAAAATTGCCTTGTATGCATTTTATTTCTTGATTGGGCATTTCTCTAATTTATTTTCCAATTCGCGGTAGAATTCAGAAATTTAATCTTTACTGTTGGATGCTGTTGGAGCGTATACTTAGACTATGTTTAAGTTACATTCTTCTTCTTCTTAAGTGCCGTCTCCTCTTAGAAGATTGGCTATCATTATGGCTGTTTGTATTCTCGACGTTGCTGCTCTGAACAATTCAATAGAACTGCAATTGTACCATTGTCTCAGGTTACTCAACCAGGAGATGTGTCTTCTTCCTCTATTCCTATTACCCTGTATCTTCCCTTGCATGATATTTTGTAGGATTTCATATCTTTCTCCCCGCATCACATGCCCCAGATACTGTAATTTCCGTATCTTAACTGTATTCAATACTTCTTTTTCCTTCCCCATTCTTCTGAGTGCCTCACCATTCGTCACTCTGTCCACTCAGCTGATTTTCAACATTCATCGATAGGTCCACATCTCGAATGCTTCCAGTCGATCGATCACTGATGTTTTTCTTCATCGTCCAAGCCTCCATTCCATAAAATGCTACTGAAAACACGTAGCATCTCAACATTCTGATTCTTAGCTGTAGAGATAAGTCTCTGTTGCATAGTATATTTCTCATTTTATTAAATATGGTCCTGGCCTGGCCAATTCTTGCTCTAATTTCCTCTGTGTATTCATTGTTCTCGTTGACAATAGTTCCCAGGTATTTGTATTTTTGTACCTTCTCCACTTGTTCTCCTCTAATCCATATATTTTCTTGTCGTTGTTGTGATTTTGTGATTGTCATAAATTTAGTCTTTTTGATATTTAGTGACAGAACCTTTTCTTCACTACTTTCGACTACTAGATCTAATATCCTTTGTAAATCTTCTAATGACTCTGCCATGAGTATAGTGTCATCTGCATATCTAATATTGTTTATATATTTCCCGTTAACTTTAATCTCAATTGATACCTCTTCCAGTGCGTTCTTGATTATTTCCTCAGAATATACGTTGAAGAGTAAAGGCGAAAGCACACATCCCTGCCTTACTCCTCTTTGTATCTGTACTTCTTCAGTTAACTCATTATCCACTTTTACATTAGCAATCTGGTTGAAATATAACTGAGTTATTATTCTAATATCTTTCATATCTATATTTTTATCTTTAAGCAGTCGAATGAGGTAGTTATGGCGGACTTTGTCAAATGCTTTGTTGTAATCGAGGAAGCAGACATATATTGGTTGATTGATATCCATACATCTCTGAGTTAACACATTCACTGCGAACAGGGCTTCTCTTGTGCCCATTGCTTTCCTGAAACCAAATTGGGTTTCACTAAGGTCTTGTTCTAGCTTTCTGAAAATTCTTTTATGCAATATTTTCAGAAATATTTTAAGAGTGTGACTTATTAAACTAATTGTCCTATGATCATTACATTCTCTTGCGTTGGCTTTTGTGGGTAAAGCGATGAATGTCGATCTGAGCTATTCTGTAGGGATTATTCCTGTATTATATACTGTATTATATAAATTCACCAACACGCCTATTTGTTCTTCCGTGATTAATTTTATTATTTCAGCTGGAATTTCATCAGGACCCGGAGCTTTATTGCATTTTGCCAACTTTATTGCATGTATTACTTCTTCTTCTGTTATATATGGTCCACTGTCTCGTTCTGTATTTTCTTCTATTGTTTCTTGTTGTCTTTCATCTTCGAATAATTCCTGGATATACTCTTTCCATCTTTCTAATTTACCTTTGATGTCGGGTATTATTTTACCATTTCTGTCCAAGAGGATATTATTTTTATTTGATTTTCTTATTCCCGCCATTTCCTTTATTTTCTTGTGCAAGTTGAAATCATCATGTCTTGCTTGCAATTCTTCTATTTCTGCACATTTATTTGTGTACAATTTCTCCTTAGCTTCTCTAATCTTCCTTCTTATTTCTTTATGTAAGGTTTTATACATTTCATTGTCTCTATTCTTATGCTATCTTCTGTTTTCCATCAGTTCCAGTATCTCATCCGTCATCCATATTTTATTTGTGTTATTTACCTTTGATTTTCCTAATATTTCTCTACTTGGGGTCATTATTGCTTTTTTGAATGCTTCCCATTTGTTATTTGGGTCTCCCTTCAAGTTTCTATCTATTTTTCTTCTAGTTCTTTATTAATTTTTACCGCTAATTGATCTTTTGTTGCTTGGTCTTTTAATTGTGATATCTGTAGTTGTTTTTTGTTCTGTTGTGATATAAGTTTTTTTAATCGTGTTTCGATTTTTATTATCACCAGATTGTGGTGAGTTGCTGCATCTGCGCCTGGATATGTTTTGGCCGACTTGATGGAATTGCGATATCGTTTATTTATCAATACATAGTCTATTTGGTTTCGGACTATGTTGTTGTTATTATCTGCTGGTGTTCTCCACGTATATAGCCTTCTTTCTGGCAATTTAAAGAACGTATTTGAGATTATCATTTCCTGTTCTTGGCAGAACTGTTCCAGTCTATCCCCCCTCTCATTTCTTAGTCCCAGTCCGTAATTACCTATGATATCCTCCACTTCTCCTTTTCCTATTTTTCAGTTGAAATCCCCCATGACAATCGTGATTTCTCTGTTTTTTGTGATATTTATAGCTTGCTGAACGTCGTTATAAAATTGTTCTACTTCTTCCTCATCCTTATCTGCAGTAGGGGCATATACCTGTATTATATTCATTATTCCTTGTAGTGTTTGAGTTCTTAACATGATTACCCTATCTGAGACAGGCATGAAGCTAATTACTGATTTACACAGGGATTTGTCTACTACTATTGCTACTCCATTCCAATGGTATGGGTCGTTGTTACCTGAGTAGTATATCTTTGCTTTGTTAATTTGCATTTCCCCTGAATTTGGCCACCTGGTTTCACTCAGTCCCATTATGTTAACCTTAAGACGTTCCATTTCTTGAAGCACGTTGTGGATTTTTCCTGCTTCATATATAGATTGAATATTCCATGTAGCTATCTTCATCTCTTTCTTCTTTCTTGCAGCTTTATTCAAAACCGTTCCCCCCGGAGATCCGAACGGGGAACTAGAGACTCCGGAACATTTTGCTCTGAATTCAGCCATATTGATTTTACTAGGGATGCCCAAATGGGCCTTTAATACAGTGGTTTCCCGTTGCCTTCTGTATCCTTATGCCGTTGACCACCCTCGTAGTTCTTCCGCCTTTAGGACCGTTCTCGATCCCAGGGCAAAAGAGTGCCCTATTTGTAGCCGCTCAATCTGAGTCAGACGCTACTGCTAGTTTTGGTCCGCCCCGGGTATTTTATTTCCCCGGTACCCGCCATATCTGACGGGCGTTCCCCTATCCGCCACCTGGGGAGGCGCCCAGTTGGGGATCTAGCAACCCCGCTGGGTTAAGTTACATAGTTTAGCATTAATCTTTATAGTGGGTATTCTGTAACTGATGGGGTTGTAGTCCAGTACACTTGGTTGTATTTGTTTGGAAATGATCATCACCACTCCTTGTATCGAGCCTGTCTGGTCTTCAGAGAAGTATATGGTGTTGTCGTTTTTGGTGTTAAAATATCCTTGGCTTGTCCAATGCGTTTCCAACAGATTAACTATTGTAATATTTGATATTTCTCGTTCAATCCAATTTACCAGGTTTTAGGACAAGTTTGTTCTTCACCGGGATCCTAAAGAAGCGCCTCCTGCTACCCTAGCATTACGTACCGCGGAGTACCATATATAGTTCTTAAGACTCGGTTTTAAATGACACGTATTTCATCTATAAGTTTTAGGGGCTTAATCTGTCTTATACAAAACAATTTGTTCCTAGTCTGGAGATTTTTAGTAGACCACTAGATTAGTCTTTTTAATTACCCATTTTTTCTTAGAGACATCATACTGTTATAGAAGTCTGCAGCGACATAAACGGTATCTGCTTATAATATCAACATAGTACAGAATGTTAGTAAGTTTTAAATTGAAACAAAGGAGCTTTCAGAGACATTATTTTGAAGTTTCTTCTGCCATTCATGCCGCCTCTCTTTATCAAATCTAATTGGAACCTTTTATTGATTAAGAATAAACGAATTATCTAGATTATCGATAGCAAAATAGATCAATTGAACTCTAGCTGGTGCAATTTCTTGTTAAAAACCTTGTTCTACTTCGCCAAAAACTGGATACTGCAAGTTTTAAGGAAAAGTGCTGGACTTTACAGATTTTAAAGTGATAATTGCAGAGAACCATTAGCGTTTAGTTAGTTAGGCTTCAAGGCCTTACAAAGCTAGATCGCTCAAATCATTAGAGAACTTTTTCGTAAAATCTAAGTTTTAGATAATTCTAAGGTTCTTAGTTTCATAGGTGAAATGGTGTCAATGCTCCAGATTGTCAGCGCAAAGATCAGTTTTGTCTATGATAACGTTAATTACCTTACTTTTTCTGTAGATATGGAAAATTGTGTAATTGCAAGTTATATAATTGATTCTACATTCTATTTGTAGCATTCAGCAAGAAACATGCTATAATGATGCTAAGTTACCAAGTTTTTTCTAATATTCACATTTAAATTCTCATTTTTCGTTATTTAGTTTTTTAGTAGTTTTTAAGAGCTTTTTTATAAAATTTACTGCTTGATTACAATTGATTTAATTTTCACTTGCTATACTATCATAGGAAAGTGAAAAACAAATTGGTTTTCTCTTTTTTTGCTTCCGTACCTCCCATATATATATATATATTTTTAATTGTAAGTTATTTGACTTGTTAGATTATTTGTTGCGTAATCTTAGTATTTAAATTTGATATATATATATATATATATATATATATATATATATATATATATATATATATATATATCTCAATCTGCCTACTCCCCAAGGAGAGCTATGAGTCTTTGAATAAGACTGACCTTTCGTGTGACCTGCTTGATCTTTTATAGGGCTGGAAGTGAAAGTTTGTGTGGCTGGAGATACGTTGGGTTGGGGAAAGTTTGTAGGATTAAGGGTGTTGTGTAATTGGCGGTGCGCAGCAATAAGGGACTTCCACATGACAGGCAAACGCTGGCTGTCATCTCTTGTGTTGAGACACTGTGGGCGTTTTTCTATTTCAATGGCCTCACGTACTATTTTGCTGGTAAAATGTGAAATGGGGGTAATGGTTTTAGCCCCAGAGAAATTGATTTAGTGGCCTGTTTCTTTGCTGTGTTTGGCAAGTGCCGAACCATTATCGCCTTTCCATACGGCCAGAGAATGCTCGTATATTCGTCTAGATATTTGCCGATTTGTTTGATCTATGAAGGTCCTTTGGCAGTCTCCACAAGGTATTTCATACACTCCTTGGGATTCATTGGGGCAGTGATCCTTTGCTGAGCGAATAAGCCCAGATATTTGGTTGTTGGTCGTAAAGACCGTGCGGATATTTTGCCGCATTAGTATGCGGCTTATTCTGTCCGTGATGCCTCTGATGTAAGGTAGGAATGCTTTTTGTTGGTCAGGAGGGTTTTGGGATTGAGAGTTAATGTTTTTATATATATTTTTGATTATATTGGTTAAGGACTTGTTGGAATATCCATTTTGCAGTAGGGTGGTGGTAATGGATTTGATTTCTGTTTGGCGATTTTTCGTATCGGAAAGTCTGATGGATCTGGTTATGAGAAATTTTGCAACCGAATGGATTTGGGCAGGGTGGTGATGGGATTTGGCATTTAGGTAGCGGTTAATGTGATTGGGTTTTCTGTAGACAGTGTAATAAAAGCTGTCATTAGAAGGATTTCTTGTTATGAGAGTATCTAGGAAGGAAAGGGAATTGTTATGTTCAGTTTCCATGGTAAATTTGATATTGGTGTGGATTTGGTTGAGGCGGGAAAGGAATTCTGGAAGGGTATCATCTCCATGAGGCCAGATAACAAAAGTCTCATCGACATATCGTATCCAACAGGTAGGTTTAAGGTGAAAGGAGGCGAGGGCTTTTGCCCCGCTTTTGCTCCGCACCGCCAATTACGCAACACCCTTAATCCTACAAACTTTCCTCAACCCAACGCATCTCCAGCCAAACAAACTTTCACTTCCAGCCCTATAAAAGATCAAGCAGGTCACATGAAAGGTCAGTCTTATTCAAAGACTCATAGCTCTCCTTCGGGAGTAGGCAGATAGAGACGCCGAGTGAAGAGGTAACCTCTTGAAAATGGCATCAAAGTCGATGCCGAAACGTCGAGAATTTACCCAAAATAGACGCGGTTCATCCCGTGTACTAAGTTGATTATACATAGTTAACCGCGGAAACCTATCCGAACTTATTATTACTGACCCAGGAGTAAACCTAGGACCGCCAGTGTGGCCTTTACCTCGCGGCTAGCTCTCACAGACAATATGACGAGAAAAACATCATATTTAGAAATTTTATTATTATGGAGAAACAAAACGTCCTTACTCGTCCTTGCTAGTTTTAGATCATTTTCCTTGTTTAGGAAATTGATTTTTATAAAGCATTGCAACATAAGTGCTGCAGAAACAAGGTGTTTTTAAATGAAGTGTGTATTGTTTGCTAATATTGATTTTAGGTAGATAAAATTACGGTGGGAGTACAGATATTGAATAGATAAGTATTAACGTTGTACTTTGTAACACTGCTGTTAAGCCTGGAAAATCGACCAGTTTATTATATCATTAAAAATAATAAAATCGAAAAATATATATATATATATATATATATATATATATATATATATATATATATATATATATATATATATATATATATTAGTATTACGTATATTTGATTGTTTGATATATATGTAATCAAATATAAAGCATAAATACTTAAGTGTTCCATATATAACTTAATTCGATTATAACAAAGAACTCCAAGGATCGAGGTTTCACATAAACAAGATGGGTTTATTTAAAGCGATGATGTTTGGAAATGTTTACGATACTTCTATGTTATCCCAATCTGTTAGCTGGGACTTGGTAGTTATTTCATTCGTGGGGAGAAGTATGCACCTCTTCCTTCTCTGGCAAGAGCATTTTGATTGAACCGTTCTCTGAGCGACACATCATCTACTCAGAGAAGAAATTTACATAACTAAGCGTTGTGAAAGCCTTCCCATTTAAGAAATAAGTTGGTTTGGTTACAAAAGTACTTACAATGATTCTTAAGATTGCCAATACTCTCGTGATTCAAAATGAAAACTTTGGCTTTGTAAAGCAAGCAAAACTTTAACCTACCCTCATAGCAACAGTTAGTCTTCGCTACATTTGCTAAGTTAGAATCCTGCAAGCCCTAGAGTACCTTACTCATTTTCAATTGTAAGGTCTTTCAAATATAATCCGAAACTAGAAGAAGCAGCTAGCTCTTCCAAGTATGGCAACCCTGTCAACTAATTCTTTAATAGAGAAAATGCAATTTTGTTATCGTATAATTCACATTTTGTGGAGAATACCTAAGTGACGCGTTTAACTGCAAGTGACGACACTTCAGCACCTTTTGACATATTCGACAAACTACAGGAAAAAATTTACCTTCTAATGGTCCTGTTTCTCAATTTTTTATTGCTACATTATCTTTTAACTACGAAGCTATTAAAAGCTAATAAATTTTCTCCTATCTAAACCTATACCGGGAATTGAAATGAGCACAGTAATTAAAGACTTGATTTCCATATCTGCAGGCCAATCTGGGAACGGATTGTTGGCCCTAATAAAACTATATAACTTTTTCATAACTGGAAATCTGAAGAGGTATAATCAATCTTCTTTAAAAAGAAAGACGGGGGAAACTGGCTTTATACAGAACTGCAAAAGAAACTGTTCTCATATTCACAACTCATTAACTTGAGGTACCTAGCTACTAAACGTGTATACAAAAGTGCTGTCAATAGTGTTAGAATACATGTAAATGACGTCAATAACCACAGTTATCCTGTTAAAGGAAAGTTAACGCTTCGACTCGATCAATCATACTAAAATGTTAAACAAAGTCTACGAAAGCTTTGCTCAGTGTTACAAAGAACTTCGCTACTTATTCTTCGTAGAACATATTATTTTATCTAAAACTATAATGAAACACGACGATAATTATGGCTCAATGGGCTTCATTCTCACTACATATCTAATAATTGCGGAGTCCAAACTTAATCTTTGTTACTTGGACGATGAAGAATTCATGGATGAAGCGGATATGTGATAAAAGATGTCAAGGCAAATGAAAAATTTATTTTATTTTCAGAAACATTGATGACGGTGTGCTTCAGATTTTAAAAGCCATATTTCCAGGAACGCAAGCCTTAAATAAAAACACGTTAGAAGTCCAATCTTTGAAGAAGGAATAGATAGTTTCATTCTAAACTTAAAAAAAATTATGTTTAGAAATTTTGAATTCTCACACCTTCTTAAAGAATTATTTGTTTATCTCCAAAATGACATATGTGTTATAAATCAGCTTCTTCGGCTACTTCATAAAAGAAACGGATGCTCGTCTTTATGATTTTTTGCAGTTCATTTTATATCTTAACATAAGTAAAATACATTGGATACAAGTTGTTTTCTCAATATCTAAAGGATTTTCTTGGTTCCATTTCTGGTGCCCGCAATCTTAAACACATTTGATTTCCACGTAATAATAAAAAACACCCAAACGGCATGACCTTAATTTTTGGAGTAATGGAAAACGTCTAATCTGTGAGAATGTGATATGTGTAAGTACCCTAGATCCAACTCATCTACCACTGAGTTATAAAGAACATGGAGCAGTGCAGCGAATAATCGAATTTTATTTTTGTGGGCTTAGCTTTGGACACAACGAAATTTTGATGTAAAAAAAGAAAATCATTTATTGACTTAGTTGAATCATATCTTGTCGAATACTTGGGAGACGAGCAAGCAAAGCTTTCGTTTACCAAAGAATTTAATATGCTACACAACTGGCAACGCAGCTAGTGTACTAGGAGTTTCACTTTGGAAGACATGAATTGTACACTTAAGATGTTTTTATTTATCGTTCACATTTTAAATTAAGTTAAAATAGTCCAAATTCATTGGAGTTAAGAACATTTGCTGCTCCCTTGATCTTCTCGATAATAACATTATGACGTATTTCAAATTCTTCAATCTAATCTGATCATCAATCACTCACATTTTTGTGGCTTCAGTAAATAAATTGATTTATTTATAGTTCTCGCGATGCTGCCAAGAGCTCCATCCCGGTATTTTTTTGATTCGTTGTCTATGACGTTTCCAGATACTGCTTCTAACTACTTTAAACCGTTAGGGGCCAAATCAGGACTGTACTCGACGTGCTCAAAAAGCCAGCTGTTTGCGTCGATGTGTGTCAGCTCACACTGCCATGGTGGAGGATGATCTGGTGTCGTGTGTTGGTTTTTCTTATTTTTCCGACGACTTCTGGCGAACAAATGGTTGTGTACTATTTAGAATTGGCTCTTTTACGATCCTCTAAAACCATAGTTGCAACGCGTCCAGTTTTTCCAAAATAAACAGGCGACCATTTGCTTCAAAGTGTTTCGAGCGCGAACAACTTTTGTTAGGTTTGGCTCATCTTAAAAGACCCGTACAATGGACTCCCATTTACTTTCGGACTCACACGCATAAATCCAAGATTCATCGCCTATAACGATATTGTAAACGGAATTTGAAGCATCGCAATTGTAGTTCTTGACTATTTTTTTCGGCCAATCGACACGAGCCTGTTTTTGAGCGATCGTTAACTTATGGGGGGGGGCGGTCCCAACGCACACACAGCTCTTTTACAGTTAAATGTTCATGCAATGATAATACTTAAAGATGTCTAAATTTTACAAGTCACGTGGCGATCTTGCTTTATCAGTTCGTGCACGGCATCGATGCTTGCTAGCACCACAGCCGATTTTGAACGGCCTTAAATTGATCCACGAGCGAACTATGACCACGATTAAATTCATTGTATACAGTAACTCTGTGTGGAGCTTCATCACCAGAAGTCACTGTTGTCGAAAAAATCTTCGCACGAAAATGTTCTGGAGTTAATTCCATTTTTTGATCGAGAAGTAATTTTCAATTTAATGAGAAAAAACAATTAGCGTTCCTTGGCAAAACGTTCTGGGTACGCATGCCGTTAAAAATGTCAAACTGTACCATGCAAGCGTCAAATTGCATCTAGCACATGCGAGGTTGTCAATTTGCAACAGATATCGAACAGCCCACGTATTTATCATTGTGACGTTATATCAGATTATATGCATCTTTAAACTAAAGCGGCTGTAGCAATTGAATTATTATAGACGTCCTAACTGAGTTTCAAGCGCATTGCTCTAATGAAGAATTGGCTCATTTTGCGTGTAATTTCCGATAGTTCGCTTTAAATGGGTTCATTATAACCGAGTGGCACCGTATATCTAACATACAAAGCGCGTAAATTTACTGAAAAGAACCACTAATCGTTATTGGCTCACGAAAGTACATAAATATATTTTTTTAAATCAACCTAATCCAGCCACAAGTATGAGACGGAAAGAGCGTTCCTTCAAGCGGAAGCCAAACCACAAATTTACTTTTCTGTACAACTGAATTCCTTTTTGGCATAAAAGTGTAAAAAATAAAATTCGCTTGGGACTGGGAGCCGCTTCAGAACGTGCGCTGGGGCTGTTAATGAATTTATCTCCGGATTATCGATAACGCACTTATTTTTTTATCAGCTACGGCCCAACTGGTAGAATAACGGAATGTACTTCCCTGAAAGCATACTTGTCTACAACGGTTATGAATAACTACTTTATGCAAGGGAATGTTATCTGACTTTAAAGGTCATATAGTTTACGATTAAAACTTGATAAATCGGTTTTGACCAGCAAATTTTAAGGACGACACCTAATAGATAAATAAAACGCAACGTCAGAAAACACTTTTAGCTTTTTCAGTACGATAATTCCAGCGAACTCCACCGAGATAATGATCTCTTATATTTATCAGCTTATAAATATAGCGTGCTGATGCAACCTCGCTAGTCGATTACACATATTCGCCGGTCAACAATGGTCGCATATGGCAGCACTTACAGAGGCGCCGTAATTTTATTATCGCTACTAGCGTGCGTCGATTCCTGGAAGACGTGCAAAGAAACGTTCTGCGACAAAGTGCGCACGAAGCCGACCGTCGATAAATGCAACAACCTGGACCTATCCACCCTTGAAGTGGAGAAGACGTATGTGGAAGCGGAATTAAAAACGGACAGTTCCTCGGCTTCGAACTTGAGGCTTCGGTTGGAAGTCACGGCCGATTCCATCTTCCGTCTGCTCATCGACGAAAATGATTCGAAACGTTTCCGAGCTTTAAAAGCGCTGGATGAAAAACTCTCAAAGCCACAAGAAATAAAAGTGGATAAAAATGCAACGGTAGCGGAGGTAATCCACGGGAAGAACAAGGCGGTCATTCGAGGAGGCGACAAGTTCAAGATCGAGTTCTACAACGAGGGCCGGCTAGTTTCTGTTGCAAACAGCGCCAATCGCCTTAATTTTGAAATGATCGAGCCGCAGGTGGCGGTAGGCATGGACGTGTCGTTTCCTGGAGTGCAGCGAGCTTACGGCATTCCAGAGCACGCGGACAGTTTGGCATTGAGGAACACTCTTGCGGGGGGCAACGATCCGTACCGCCACTACAATGTCGACTACGGGAGTTACAAGGTACTGTCAACCGAATCACTTTACGGCACCATACCGGTGCTTTATGCGCATGGGGTGACTAAATCGTCGGGGGTCTTTTGGCTGAACTCGGCTCAAACGTGGATAGACGTGACGACAGCTCCCGACCACGTTGATGCGCACTTCATGAGTGAAAGCGGCGCCATTGAAATGTTTGTGTTAACAGGCCCTACTCTACCGGAAGCTGTTCGGCAGTTCGCTAAATTAACTGGCACGGCTCCGCTGCCACAATACTTTACTCTGGGTTATCATCAAAGTCGCTATAGTTACATGAGCCAAGAAGAGGTAAAGGAAGTGGTAAGCAAATTCGATGAACATGAATTACCTCTAGACGTTGTCTGGCTTGACATCGACTACACTGACGAAAAGAAGTATTTCACTTGGGACCCTAAAAGGTTTTCAGATCCTGAGGGGTTACTGCAGGAATTAAATCATACCAATAGAAAACTGGTGGCCATAATTGATCCACATTACAAAGTTGACGATAAATACGATGTTCATTTAGAAGCGAAGAGTAAACACTATTACGTCCGCAACAAAGATGGTAATACCGACTTCGTTGGAAAATGCTGGCCTGGAAATAGTAGTTATATGGATTATTTCAATGAGAAAGCGTTCGATTACTATGCCAGTTTATACAAAACAAAGAAAGAATTCAACCATAAAAATATACATTTGTGGAACGACATGAATGAGCCGGCTATATTCGATGACTATGAGAAAAATGAAAACACGATGGCTGGCGACTTGCTTCATGATGGGCAAAGGAAACATCGAGATGTTCACAATATGTACGGGTTTCATATGGCAATGGCAACTCACAAAGGGTTATTAGATCGCAATTTGGATGTGCGTCCGTTTATTCTCACACGTTCGCATTTTGCTGGTATTCAACGTTACGCTGCGATATGGACCGGTGACAACTACGCTACGTGGGATTATTTAAGAATCAGCATACCGATGTGCCTCACGGAAGCTTTAGCGGGCGTGAGCTTTTGCGGAGCAGATGTAGGTGGCTTTGGTGGTATCCCCACCGATGAATTGTTTCAGAGGTGGTACCAAGCCGGAGCTTGGCTGCCATTCTATAGAGGACATTCTGCCACAGATGTTCCGCGAAGAGAACCTTACTTGTATCACAATGAAATAAAGAACAGGGTTAAAAATGCTTTGCATCAGCGTTACGTACATCTACCTTATTGGTACACTCTGTTCTTTGAACATGAGCGAACAGCCGATCCTGTTATTCGTCCGATAACTTATCACTATCCAACCGAAGCAGATGCTCTGAGCATAGATAATCAGTTTTTAGTTGGGGATAAAGTTTTAGCAGCACCTGTTTTAGAACAAGGCGTTTTGCAAATAACTGTATATTTTCCTGGTGGACCCGACGAAATATGGTATAATATAGATGATAATTATAAGGCATTTAGAGGTTCGGGATACCAGCATATAGATGTTAACTTAAATTCTACACCAGTGTTCTACAGGGGGAGGAAGCATTATTCCACGAAAAGATACGCCTCGCCAAACTAGCGTAGCTACGCATAAAGATAACTTCACCTTGTATATTGCCTTAGATAACCAAAACACTGCGACTGGGACACTCTACGTTGATGACTATGAAACTTATGAGTACAAAACAAACCACAAGTACGTTTACATCGCGTTATTCTACTCTGCCAACAACACGCTAAATTCTACTTTAATAAGCAACAACAATGTTTGCATTACCAACGGAACAATTGAGCGAGTCGTTATTTTAAATCCACCGACAAATATTGTAGGAGCGAATTTCTTGGACAACTACAATCATAGCCATAGCAATATTACAACCAACTATAGTCATAATGGAACAGTTTTGTATTTGAATGACCTGTCCCTTAGAGTAGAAGTACCATTTAATATACAATTAGTTACTAAATCTAGTTCTGTAGCTGTTACGATAAGCGGATGGGTGTTAAGTGCAATAGCAATCCGATTTGCGATAATGTAGACTTATTTTTTCTAGTGTTACTGTTACTGTTTATTTAAAATTATTTTTCCCTATTCAAGTACTGCATTTTCGTTTTCATGTACAATTGATACAAAGCTATTAAAACCCAAAAATGTTATGAGGCTAATCAAATAAATGATTCAAAAAATTGTGGTAATTTATTTGTAACAAAATTTTTCCTATAAGTGTTTTAAAATATTTAGTTTCCTGGAGTTGCCCACGTGCCCGAGATATTGGGAACAAACAACCTTCTGACACTTGACATTGTAAGTACCTTTCCAAGAGAACAATTTGAATTTATTCTAATACCTGTCTCTTGTTTTATAAAGCAGATCTTTGCGTACAACAAAAGAAATACACCAGTTTGGCAAATCAATTGCGATATGAGCTCATTGCCTCAGAAGAGTTCTGAAGAGAGTGGATTTCGAACTATTAGATGGTACTGAACAGCGAGATCCTTCAACATGTCAAATTCGAACAAATCCAAGACGCCGAATGCTATCAAATCAATTTGAACAGAAAAAATAAATTAAGACGAAATGGGAAGTTTAAATGCCGATAAGAACGGGAGAACAGTTATCGAAAGGAAAGATCTTAAGATTCAAATGAGAATCTTGAAACTTAAAAAAATGGTCTAAATTCGAATACAAACTCAGTATAACAACAAAAAATCAAAAACAATGTTGTAAAAGAATAGCTTACTAACAGAACCGGAAGAATCGGCAAATTCCACTATTATGTTGTTTAATAACAATAATTAATGTTTCAGATAGTGAATAATGTTTAAAGTTTAACAAATTTTTGTACTATCCAAGATATTTTGAGTTTTTTTCTAGCTAATTCCAAAAAAATCTTTATTTTGTTATGAACCCAATTCTTCATAATGTCTTTTTGTTTTTCAGGCTGTTTCTCATATTTAATTTGTTGTTTTAATCTTAAACCTTTCAAATAAACCTCAGAAGCAGCCGATGAGAATTTAATATTAAAATCGCCCAGAAATACTTCTATATAGACTTTCAATAGACAGATTTGAGGATAGAAAAACAAAAGGTACTTTTTTCTGTTTTAGGGTTGGCAACTATAATATTTCAAAACATCTAACCTACGATTTTTCCAACTAGTAAATATGAGACGCATAATGAAGGAACAACGAGTTATTATTGTTGACGCATTGACAATTCGGCAAAAATGTTGCTTGAAGGTTTTGGTCAAAATAGTACACCAAATGTGTGACTCAAAATTTGAGCCTTTACGAGTTGAATTTACACGTAAGTTGTTAACCATAAAGAGAATCAATAGCATAAGATTATATAAATAATATTTAAGAAGGAAAAATAGACGTTAAATGAGATAATTAAGTACTAATTTGCAAATATTGAATATTAAATATACAAATAAATACACAACATCGGGAGATAAGTGATATCACCTCCGAAAGGTCGGCTTGGGTGAAAACACTTCACGCTACACGAAGTCTAAATAGGCAACCCAAACAACAAATCAAATATTTAAAAGGAAGTATATTCAGGAATGCATAAGAATTAAAAATTTAAAAGTTTAAAAGCCAGGTATAAATTTTTGAACAGAAATAAATTAAGGTAAAATTCAATAAAAGTGATCAAACAAAACTAAGAATGAGTGAGTTCGACAAAATTGAGAAAATGTTTCAAATAATAGAGGGGAACATGAGCCAAATGAATGCAAAATTAGATACATTAGTAACAGACATGAAACAAATAAAGGAAGAAAATGTAATATTAGTGCAAGAAGGAAAAATAACCAATTTAGAAAGAGAAGTAAGAAAAAAGAATATTGTAATAAAAGGAGTAGCAGATGAAGAAAACAAAAATGAAAGCGAGTTAAGTGCCAAATTACTAACAATTATACAAAAAATAGGTATGAACTTAGACATAAAAGCCGAACCCGACCAAGTCAGAAGAATTGGGGGTTACAGTAAGGACAAGAAAAGACCAATACACGTTAAATTAATTAAAGATAGTACGAAACTAGCGATCCTTCAGAATGCGAAAAAACTTAAAGGATCCGATATGTGGATCGACCAAGACTACACCAAGGAAATACAAGAAGAAAGAAAGACATTAATACCACACCTGACAGAAGCGCGCAAAAAGGATTTAAGGCACAGTTAAAATTCAATACGCTAATTGTGAACGATCACATATACAAGGTCGATTATATAAAAAGGGACGAAAAACGGACAAAAAAAGATAGTTCAGAATCAAACACCCTAAAGAGGACAGTAACGGAAAGGTCTCCGGAGGGAAGCACTCTGGATGATCAATTGAGGATAGTAACCCGTACCGGGAGAAAAAACTGGTAGACAAAGATAGGATAGGGGGAAGTGATGACAAAAAAGGCAATGAACAAGGAAATGCGCAAATGGTAATACATCAAAAACATAAAAATAGGAAAAGAAACAAACAATACAACAAAGAAGAACCGAAGAAAATAAAAGAAAAAAGAGACTCGATAAAAATTGGTACCTGGAATGTGAAAAGTATCACAGGAAAAGAAGAAGAAATAATTGATGAGATGAAAATGCAAAATATCGACTATTTAGGCATAACGTAAACCAAAAAGAAAGGGAAAGGAGAAATGGAACTGAACGAAGGATAATGGCTATATTGGTCAGGAGTAGAGCAAGAAGAATGGGGAGCAAAAGGGGTAGGGTTAATAGTAAAATCCGATAAAGTAAATAATATTAAGGAAGAAAGATATATTACTGAAAGATTGCTGGTACTAGACATTAAAATAGAAAATGAGGAAATGTGGACGATAATAGTAGCATATGCGCCTAATGATAATAAGAGGAAAAAAGTGAAAGAACAGTTTTATGAATTACTACAAATGGAAATTGATAGAGGAGAAAGAAATGTAATTGTAATGGGAGATATGAATGGCAGAGTAGGCAATAACAATGAAGGCATAGAAAGACACATGGGGCAGCAGGGCGAAAACACTAAAAATGACAACGGTTTAAGGCTAATAGACCTATGTGTAGGAAATGATTTGGTAATTACAAACACGAAATTCATGCACAAGAATATACACAAATACACCAGGGAAGCCCGCTCCAGGAATGAGAAGTCAATTATTGACTACTTTATTGTGAATACAGAAAATTGGATGAGAGTGAAGGATGTGAGGGTGAAAAGAAATGCTGAAATAGGAAGCGACCATTATTTACTAAAAATGGAACTCTGGATAAACGCGAAAGATAAACAAGAGATAAAAAGGAAGTTAATAGTAAAACAAAAAATCAAAAGTTATAGACTAAAGGAGAGTGAAATACAAAAAAATTTCCAAGAAATTCTAGATAAGAAAATTGCCCAAAATAAAATTGAGAGTAAAGATATAGAAAGGAAATGGAGGCATTTTAAAGATAATATTCTAGAAGCAGCAAGAACTAGCTGTGGAGTAAAGAAAATTGTGAATACATACAGGAAGGGAAGTAGATGGTGGTCAACCGAAATACAACAAAAAGTCAAAGAAAAGAAGGAAAAATGGAAAAAGTATATAATAACTGGATCGGAAGAAGACTATAACATATACAAGAAAGCAAGAGCCGAAGCAAAGAAAAGTATAAAAGAAATTAAGAAAAAGGCACGGGAAGAGTTCGGAACCAGGATGAAAGAAAACTATTTAGAGAATCAAAAACTATTCTATAATACATTAAAGCATTTAAAACAAAAGAAACCACCCAAACTAAGAAATATAAAAGACAAAAACGGGAAAGTGATAATTGAAGAGAAGGAAATAATGCAAAGATGGAAGGAATACTTTGAAGAATTAACAGAAGCAGGAAATAATATAGAACAAGAGATAGAGGAAATAAGGACAGGATACGGGGATACACAGAAGATACAAAGAATCTCAAAAGAAGAAATCATGGAAGCAGTCCAGGAAACTCAAACTAGGGAAAGCACCAGGGGAAGATGAAATCATAGCTGAGATGTTGAGAAATATGGGAGAGATAGCTGTAGAGGAATTCCACGAGTTAATAAATGAAATAATAGTACAAAAAGTAATACCCACAGACTGGAATATAGGAATAATACTACCCCTATACAAAAAAGGAGACATAAAAGAATACTCAAATTATAGGGGTATTACATTAACGAGTATACCCGGCAAAGTATTAAGTAGAATTTTAGAGAAGCGACTGAGAGAAGAAATTGAAAACTCGCTGGAGGAGTCACAACATGGGTTCCGTAGAGGTAGAAGCACACAGGACTTAATTTTTACAATCAGACAATTAGGGGAAAAAATGATAAGGAAAAAGAAGGAAATTCATATTTGCTTTATTGACCTAAAAAAGCCTTCGACAGGGTAAAGAGAAAGGATGTTTGGGAAAGTCTAGAAAGAAGAGGAGTAAATAAAGACACGATAGATGTCATCAAAACACTATACAAAGACAATAGAAATAAAGTAAGGACGCACAACAAGGAGTCAGAACAATTCGAAACAAAAATAGGACTGAAACAGGGATGCGTGCTTAGTCCACTCCTGTTCTCAGTACTCATGGACGATTTAGTGAAGATCTGTAAAAAGGAATGCTATAATATGGAAGTGGGAAGTTGGAGATTAAAAAAAATAACAATACAGAAATTACTATTTTCTGATTATATGGTGCTATTAGCAGAATCAGCGGAAAAACTTCAGGATATCAATATCTATCATCGCGAGCTCAGAAAAATAAACAGGGAAATAAATATAGAAAAAACTAAAATTATGATTATTGCCAAGACAGACCCTCAACACAATATCAATATAGAAGGACAAACACTAGAACAAGTAACAAATTTCATATATTTAGGTACAATAATAGATAACAAGGGAGAAATAGATAATGAAATAATGGAAAGATTAGGTAAGGTGGGGAAAATATTTAACACACTGAAAAACACGTTCCTCAGGAAAAAGAAATTCCGGAACAAATAAAATCGGAAGTATACAAAAAAGTAGTAAGACCTTCGTTAATTTATGGCAGCGAATTCTGGACGATCAACAGAAGAAACGAGAGTAAAATTAGAGCAATGGAGATGAGAAATGAAAATATAACGGAACAACTGAAAGTGAAACCTATATTGACACTGGTAGAAGAGAGGCAATTAGGTTGGATGGGACATCTGCTCCGAATGGATGATAATAGGATAGCGAAGAGAGTATACGAAGCAAGAACAGAGGGGAAGAACGCAGTAGGTAGACCAAGGAGGCAGTGGGCGGAACAAGTAAAAGTAGCAGCGGAAAATAGGAACATACAATGGAGAGAAGTAAGGAACCTGACAAGAGACAGAAAGGCTTGGAATAAATTAATTAAGAAATGTTAATTAAGTTTAATAAGTTTTATAAGTTATATTAGATATTATATTATAAGTACTGAAAACTGGGTTATAATCCGACACCTAATTTTTTAACAATGAATAATAAACTTAGGAAAAGAATACAATTCGTTAATATTATAATCCCTTTTTATATGCAAAATTTTATAACAAATTGGTTTTTTAAACAAAATAAATTTGGGAAATTTTACAATTTTCTTATTAAATTACTTTAGTAAAAGTATACTGTAATTAAAAGAAATTTTAATAGGTATTTTAAATTATTTTCTTTAAAAAGGTTAAAAAAAATTTATAAGTTAAAAGTTATGCA
This sequence comes from Sinelater perroti, assembly GCA_036346155.1. Lineage (NCBI taxonomy): Eukaryota > Metazoa > Arthropoda > Insecta > Coleoptera > Elateridae > Sinelater > Sinelater perroti. The sequence continues at coordinate 21,750,507 of JARFIY010000195.1, read as the reverse complement.
TTTAAAAAAACTTTTTTAGAATTTTCATTACAATGTGGTTAAAGCATTCACAAAGTTATAGCTATGATCCATTTTTAACAATCATTTTTGCCCAAATTTCTATGAAAATTGGGCCTGGATTTAAAGGGATGTGTACACAACCTTTGATGCTTGAAAGATTTTGGTGGAACAATGAAATTATGATGGAAATAAGGAGTGGCTTACCGAATTCTGAAAGTTTCACAATTACATGAGCCAATTAAAAAAACAAATCGAGAAGATTACTAATTTTTGCACGAATACTAAATGACCGAGGTACTAAGATAAATATCAAAACAGTTGAGTTTACACAAGTGAGAAATCGTTATTTCGAACAGAAATATTGAATTATAATGATAGCTATAATGTGTTAACAAACAAATTAAAGGAATTATTCACAATTTCAAGGTACTCAAAAATTCATGAAGCAAATACAAACAATAACAAATGAATTGATTTGATGACAAAAAAGAAATAATTTATTAAATAAAATTATTTAACAAATTTGATACGTTGATTAATTTTAGCAATTCAATTCGAATAGAACACAAATGTTGGAATTAATCACTTTACGATTTTAAATGTCTTTTAAAGAGTGCATTTACCTATAAATCAAGGTTACTGATGGAATTTAAATCGATGAAAGAGACTATATTATATAAATAAATTTCAATTTAAAGTATGTCAGATATTACTAAAAAATTATAGTAATTAAATTAAATAGAATATTGCCGCAAAAATCTATGTTGAAGATTAGGATTTCAACAGAATTTGAACAAAAATCTAAATCACGAAAAAAAAATGTTAACATTGAAATTCAATGCGAAGAGTCTTGCATTCAATATAAGTGAAGCAAATTCGAATTAATGTCGAAAGAATCTTAAATTAGAAATAACAACTAGGTATGATGATAAACATATAAAAAATAATTCAAATGGAATTTACTAAATGCTCGTAACGAAAAATTTCATCAATGAATATAGTTTATAGAATTTAAATTATTGTAATAAAATAAATAATAGTCAAAGACTTAAATACTATTAATACCAAACAATTTAAATGTTTTCATAAGAGATTTAGCATTAATTCTTAAAAATTTTATTTGTAGTGAATAAAATTTTTAAAACTTTCTATACAATATACATTTAAAACAAAAAATACTTTATGAGGATGCAATATGTAATTCTATTTTTCAATGTATAAACTTCGGAAATGTGTTAGTTCAAATTAATGATAATGAAAATAAGTTTAATAATTTAATCAAAATGTAATGGAGACATCTGTATACAGATTATGCATGAAAAAATGATGCTAATATGTTAAGAATACTGATAAATTCGAGAAGTAATATCTCACGTTTTAATTAATATGACTAAATGTATTAAAAATCAAAAGACATAAATCAATTTGAAAAATGCACAAGAAATAATCAATTTGGTAAAAATTTAGTGTATGATTAACTAATTGTAAGATTTATAATTTAAAAATTAATTTGTACTTTAATTTTGTTATTTACATAAATTAGATATTAATCAAGTAATACGCTGTATAATTATAAAATCAAGATCGATAGATTGCAAATAGAGTGACATAAATTCGTAAGCAAGATAAGATACATAGAAATCTGACAAAGTTCAAATAGGATATAGAGTCTAACTTGTTAAAAGAGCTTATATATTTGCAAATTACAGAAAGATACTTAAGATGTCAAATGAATCAACAGCTAATAATTGCAAGATATTTGACGATTGTTCATAGTTAGAACATATGAATAAAGCTATCATTGATCTGATCGTATTTAGACATATGTACTACATATACAGTTGTAAGTACCTTAAGTATGATATATAGAATAATTACGTAGTACAATTAATGTAAAATACAATGTAATGTAATAAGTAATGGATACAGAAGATTACCAATAAGTTATCTTTCAATTACATGAATTCTAAATGCAATAAGTATTAAGCTACTTTACAAATGACAGAAAGTAATCAGAAATGCTTATAACTCATAACTATTGCAATTAAAGACAAAGATCATTAGATGTAAAGACATATTCAAAATAAGAATCACTATAAATCATGAAAGTTATAGAACTTACAGTTCAAACATGCAAATAAAATAGAAACAATTAACAAAATGAAACTAAGATTAAAACATGTAAGATTCCAAAACGTACATATGACTAAAAATAATTGTAATCGTAATAATGATGAAAGAATGTCATCTTACAGTTGAGAATAGCAAAAATAGTATCTAATAAAGTATATTAAAATAGAGTTATTAAGAACAATGACTAAGAGACAGAATTAACTAAAAATGGCAATACAATAGACGCAGAATGCAATATCATCACGAATATCATGAATAAAAGTAAGAAGACAAATTACTAGAAATAACACATTAAATACATATAAATACAATAATATAGAATTAAATAGAATACAAAAATTATAAAATATCAAGAATAGATAAATGCGATAATGTTGAAATCAGAAAATCTAACAAAAAGTATACAAGTATGAAAATATCAATAAAGATAAGACTAAAAGATCTAAAATTAGAAAGAAACGACAAACGTAAACGTCAGAACAAACTGAAAATGAATAAACAATATGAAAAAGTAATTACAAAATAGTTAAGACGATAAATATAACAAAAAGTATAGAGAATATCAAGAATATGAATCAAATAAAGAAATAATTATTAGAAAAACAAGAGATACAATACATATAATGTAAAAAGTGAAACAAGAGATGCCAATCAAGATATAATAATCAAAAATACATAAAGTACTCAAAAGTACTATAATATATATAGTATTAACAATTCAGAAAATCAAAAGACAAATTAAGAAACAAAATATAAGATATAAGTCTAACGTAACTACTAGAAAATCAGCATAGAGAATTTAAATAATAAAAGAAAAACAGCTTGCAATAAAATTAATTACACAGATCAACTTATAGAAACGTAACAAAGAAATGAATACTAAAATATGAAATATAATAAAACTAAAGAATAGAAATGTAAGTTAAAATCAAGAAAATATTGAATAAATGAAATAATCAATCATAGCTTAAGAAGTAGAACTATGAAATGATCAAGTAATTGTAAAGACAGAAACAATGATAAGAACATAGAGTGATAAAAAATACATGGAATTCATAAAATGAAGATAATTATAGAAAATAATTAATTAGTGAAAATCTAAAGAGATCAAATGAAGTCAAACAATAAGTCAAGAACAATGATACTCAATAGAATTAAACACAATATACAGTGCACATGAAATCATGGACTAAGTATAAACAGAAGATAACTAATAAATAATTCAAACAAATGAATCGAGTAAATACTAACAAGGTAATAACAGAATAAAGATATCGAAACTATCGAATCTGTCGAAGAAATAGTCTAAATAACATAGAATACATGTATAGAAAAATAGGAGAAAACAACTGAATAACCAAGAAATGATAGAGCATAGATTATAATCAAAATAGAATACTAAGAGAACTATAAGAACATGTTATAAGATAGACAAAAGATATAAAGTAAAGAAAGATAATAGATAAATAAAAGTAGTAAATTATAAGAACAAATAATCAATCATCAACAAAGATAGCAATAAGACTATAAAGAAAGAGATTAATTTTAGATACATGAACATAATACAGAAATTAATGTAAATAGAATACTAAGATGACTAATTGAATATATTGAAACTAAATTCAGAAGCAAATTTACTGAAAAAATCTCAAACAACAGTGAAAATACAAAGATTATGGAAGACATAATTTAGAAATATATAATTTAAATAAACAAGATAATTAAATAAATTAAATTATCAAAGTATTGAGTAAAGACAGTCAATTCTAATACTTACGAATACATACTAATTGAACGAAAATTACAAGATCACATGAGATAATCAAGTATGAAGTGATATAAATTAATGAGTTGATATGTCAATACAACATCATCAGATATGAAATATTGAAAGAAATGACATCTTACGAATAAAATTACAAAATTAGACTAGTAAACGAAATTTTAGAAGAAACTTATCTCAAGAGTTATGACATGTCAAAGTAACTGAGAAATGACGAATAGACCAGAACTAATGCTAACATAGTCAAGAACAGAACAAGATTATGGAAAGACAAGTGCAAATGAAGCATAGAATGTAGATAGAAAATCTTATAGTCAAGTCAATTAATAAAGTAAGTAGTTTAATTCATAAGTGAAACATCACGTTTAATATCTGATACTAATGCTACTAAATAATGCATTGACATATACACTAATGACACATTTAGAATAAAGACTTGAATTCGATCAAACTAGATGACTAGATTAGTCAAATGTAACGTTAAGTAAAGAAAGTACTTAATGCAAGATGAATCAATGTAAAACTAGATGTGTACAGTTGCATCATAGATATACTGATAAACGGATTACAAGCGAAGATTAAGTATTGAAATCATGATAATTGAAATATATATAACAGTAATCTTAAGTCTTCAATCAATGTATAGTCATTATGTGTCAATGAACTAGACAATTTATTATAATAATTTGACGTTACAACATATATGCTTAATTTGGAAGTAACGCAAATTAGATATTCAGAACAATATGATAGGTCAAGAAGCGATCTAATATGCTATGATAGCTCATTGAATTCATTGATAGGTCGATTATACGATGTGCAGCTATATAACAAGGTTAAATATGTAAATAAAAGACAAAATCTTATGGTCAGTAAGTAACTAAGATGATATAACTGGTACGTAATGCAGTTCATTCAAAGATTAGTAAGGACAAACGACTAGTCAAACATGTATTTACAATGTAACGAAGAATGCAAATTTATTCTTCGAAATATACGAACATTATAACTAATAAGCTCAGTAATTAAGATGTCAACTCTAAACATAATGAAAGATTTGCATATATCGAAGGTTTAAGTATTAGCAACTAATATGTATGACTGAAACATACTGTCAAGCGATAATTACAATCTCGAATACTAATACATGATTTATTGCTTATAAATATAGGTGTGATCAACCGGACTGTATGAAATCATTGCACATGTACTAGGAATTCCTACGAGTATATGCGACAAATAACCTTAAGCTCTGAATTCATACGATAAAGAAAACGAGATATCACTAAGATACGTTTGAAGTAGTTGACAAGCTATCTCATTCGAATTACAGTTACAATGTAGTACTCGAGTTAATACTACTCTGACTACTGATGCTGTAATCGCGAACTGATTAATCTATTACTGTCAATCAGCTAGCATTAATACGAAGGTAGTAGAGTATCGAAGTTGGATTTCGAAGAGCTCACGTGATTATAGTTGTGCTACGTTTCATTAATACCGTGCTTTAAAGTACTGTAATAGTTACTAGTAATTCAGAAGTATATGTATCTATAGATTACACATAGCTAAGATGAATTTCGAAGAGTTATTCAATACAGACGATATGAATCATTATAAGACGATTGAATTAAACGATATTCTGACAGCAGATACTGTACTATATAGACATTAGATAACTATGAGTACTGAATTAAGCATCTTATATACCATTGTACGATGAAACATGAGGATGATATCTACTGTATAGCATGACGTTACACTATCTACGTTAAATTCAGCAATGTATATGTTATTTAGCATATTTAGTATTAACTTACAATCCATGTGGCGAAAATTTACTGTGACGATATAAGATGATATTATATACGAGTAGATCGGGATCATGATACTGCGTACAATGCTAATGACACAGATGATTATCAAGTTTGTCAAAACGTTGACGCATTAGCAAATGATAATAGCTGCAATGTAAACACGTAAAACTGAAACTTATACTGACAATAAGCAGCTAGAACTTATCGATTTAGTACAATCAAATGCCATAGACCGTTCATCATTGATACTACTCTGCATCCTATAGCACTCTAATAATCTGCAATGTGCATATCAACCGAACATGAGCAACAGTAATGTATCAGCTACGTTCGATTATAAGGATCCGACATGGCAATAGAACGAACGTGAATTACAATACATTCTACACGAATATTACATCGTATAGTACATAATCAGATTTTGAATGCATACAGGCCATGAGGAAGATCACCATATTAATTAAATGCATTGTATCTGTAAACGGAAGCGTTGAGTAATGCATAAATAGAGTCTAAATAAAAATAATAGATCAATTAAATTGTTCTGATTTCGATACCACAGAACAACGAGATCCAAACATCAATTAGAAAAATTATTCAGATAAATAATCGATAACATAATAATGTACTAAATAAGCACTGCATAAATTAAGTCTAACGCTGAATATATGAACATACTGGACACTGTACTGCTATATTATGCAGTTCATAGTGCATAACCAAAGTCGTTATGATCATTTAGTGCGTCAAATATCTGCACGTATTGCTGATACAAGTTACACAATGCTGATACTGAACGTATGACTAATAACAGCAAGATATTGGAACTTCAAGCATAAGCTCAAGTCGACAAGCAATGATCTTGGTAGCCATGATTCGAGTTATCAGGACTTTAAGCTGACAGCTTCTACAGCGAATTAGAATGATGCAACTTATGACGAACATACGTTAGAAATGCGTATGAGGTAAGTACAATTACTATGTACCTGTCTAATTCATGAGAGATAGCCGATTTGATTCGCATTAGATGGATATAACGAAGATGCTAAATTCAGAATTCGAAAATAAGACCGTAATGACATAACGTCAAATCAATTTGAACAGAAAAAGATAATTAAGATGTAATATAGGAATTTAAATCCGATAAGAACGAGAAACAGTTATCAAACGGAAAGATCTAGATTCAAATAGAAGAATCTTGAAACTTACAAAATGCTGTGTAAATTGAAACAAAAAAACAAATCAACAATGTGTAAAAGGATAGCTTTGCAACATACTCGGAACTAATCTGGCAACATTCCACATTATGTTGTTTAATAACAAATAATTAAGTTCAGATATGTGAGTAAGTTTAAAGTTGAACAAATTTGTATATCAAGATAATTTGAGTTTTTCTGAGCTATTCGAAAAATTTTAAATATAGTTATGAACCACAATTTTCATAATGATCTTTTTGTTTTAAGGCTAGTCTGCTCATATTAATTTTTGTATAATTAAACTCGTAATAAACCTCAGAAGCAGCCGATCTGAGAATAATATAAAATGCAAAATACTTCTAATAGACTTTCAATAACAATTTGGTAAAAACAAAAGTACTTTCTGTTTTAGGTTGCAACTAGTATCAAAACATCTAACTCGATTTTTCCATGTAAATATGAACGCATAATTAACAACGAGTTCATATTGTTGACACATTGACAATTCGCAATAAATGTTGTTGAAGTTTGTCAAAATGTCACTAAAATGAAAGTGTCTAAAATTTACAAAATTATAAAACTAGATCGTAATGCGATGCAACATCTTGAGTATGAGTAGTGATTCGAAAGTCGTCGCTGCAATCGACCAATGTATCGGCACATAACTGACATTTAGAACCTCTTATGAGACAATTTACGACTAGTGCATTCCAGTGAACTGTTGGTTTAGAGCATCCTTAAGTGGATTTAGTTTGTCGAAAACTTTTAGGGATGAGGGATTTCAAACAAAATTGCGAATCTCGCTAACACGAACAGCAAATTATACCATTTATGATTGGCTGACGTAATATAACTTCGAGTATAGAATTGATGAGATTAGCGCACTTTCAACATCAGTCCCTAATAGCATATTTCACACTATAAGAGGTCGTATAAATCTCTAGTAGAAATACAAAAGATCTTGTTAGACATAAAATATCCTAAAGTAAGATCTAAAAGATGATTACCGATATCTTTTAAACAAATGACGAATATCTGAACACATTAAAAGCATCCAGACAAAACTAATGAAAGATATGCGTTTCTTGTTCAAAGCATTCTTAAGTTTATCATTCTAACTAATAGTACACTTTTGTGAATCTATTTTGTCATTGTGTAAATGGATCTGTTTTACACTACTAATAACTTAAATGTTAAGAACATGTAGGAAAGTATACTAAAAGACAAGAGGTGAGAGAATTCTGTACGCAAACGAAATTAGTGCATAGCTCAACATCAACGAAAAGATACATGAGATTGGATATGACGCCATACTAAATTGACTATATAATAGTCAAGAAATTCTCAACTTTCATGAGTTAAAAATTTACAGAAGCAGCTCTAGTTCGATATTACAGTGACGCATAATTCGTCATGATTTTAGAGCATCCTAAGGATTTAATTATCGACAAAAGATCTATAGGGATGAAGGATTTTCAAACAAAATTGTCATAGAAATCACTGCAAGATAACTCAACGAACAGCTAGAATATAAGTCAACAAACATTTGAAAAGTGGAATTTGGGCAAATAGAGCGAATAATACGAATAATGTTAAAGCTGAGTGAAGCAGATCATAAGACAACAGTAATCGATAAGCATGGAATAAAGTGATAGGAAAAGGTATACAACACGCAGATGATCAATTGGCTTCCTGATTATCACATATAAGTCAGAATTACATTAAGTGAGGTAAAATCGCAAGAATTAATTATAAATGTAAGTAACATTTAACTGAGAAGTATCGAAGGAACGAATAGAGCAGATTTAGTCGAACAAATAAGTTGATCATAGCAAATCATCAGCATAATTCAGGAGAGAAACTAAATATGCATTTAGAGAACATCTGCAATGGAAAATACTGGTACTTCAGAAGATAATGTATTCAGATATTGATTTATGTAATTAAAATATACCGCCGACATCTATATCAACATCAGTCCCCTAATGTAGCATTTTTCAGACTACTCAAGAGGGTTCGTATATAATCTTCTTTTAGTAGAAATACAAAAAGATACTTGTATAGCTACAATGTATCCTAAAGTAAGGATTAAAAAGAATGTATTATTCCGATTATTTTATCTTTTAATTTATCTCCAAATGGTACAAAGAACTAATTACTGAAAAGCACAGTCGTGCAAAAGCATACCCAAGACAAAACTAGATGAAAGATATTTGGCGTTTCTTCTTCGTTTTTCCAAAGCATTTTTCTTTAGAAGAATTTATCATTCTACATCTAATATACACTGGTTTGTTTCTCACATCCTAAATTTATTTATCTGCTCTAGTTGAAATGGTATCTTAACTACTTAATATTTAACTTATAACATTGTAAGGTAAAGAAATCTAGATGAACATGGTAGGAAAGTATGGACTGGAAAAAAGAAACAAGGAGGTCAGAAAGTGTACCGATGTACTTAGACAATAAATTGTAACTTCAACATCACCCACGAAGAAGGTATACATGGAGGATTCCGGATGATGTACGCCGATACTAAATTGACTATATAATAGTCAAAGAAAAATACAACAACCAAGTTAAAGATAGCAGAAGCTACTCTAGTTCGGAAATTGACAGTGACCATAATATCGTCATGATTAAATGTAAGTTACAACACAAAAAGATTAAGAAAAAAGAAACAAACAAATGGAACATAGAAACACTGCAAGACAACCAAACAACACTAGAAAAATTCCAAACAAAAACAGATAAAAGTAATATAAAAATAAGAGAAAATACAAATGAAAGCTGGGAAGACAGACATAAGACAACATAATGAAAGCAATGAACAAAGTTTATAGGATTACCTGTATACAAACCAAAAGGTCACAAGAGGTAATTGAATTAATAGAGGAAAGAAGATAATATAAGAATAACAATACTGAAGAAGATCAAAACGAATACAGAGAACTAAGAAACAAAATAAACAAGCAAACAAGAAAAGCAAGAGAAAAATACATAGAGAACAAATGCAAAATACAAAACAAAGAAATTATTCAATAAGAAAAAGAAAACAAGCTATGGCATATATAAAGATAACTATTATAACAGACAGATGGAGTAGTATATAGAGAACTTATATAAAGATGACAATACACAAAAAATACATATAAAAAATGAAGAAGAAATAAATGATGATATGAAAAGACCATCGATACTAAGAGCAGAATTCGAAAGAGCACTAAAAAGTTTCAGGAACAAAAAAGAACCAGGAATTGACAAAATCACAGAAAGCAATAAAAGCCTCAATATAAAATCAAGAAATACTATGAATGTAACAAACACAATATGACATATACACAAAAGACACATCTAGCATGACTGCAAAGTGTAGGATAAGTAACAGTCTCAAAAATCGGTAGTCAAAAGTGTGATGAACTTAGAACAATAAATTTAATAACACACGTCTCGAAAATAATAACAAAGGTAATATACACAAGAATAGAAGAAAAGGTTGAGGAAAACCTAACTGAGAACTAATTCGGCGTTCGAAAGAGAACAGGCACAAGAGAAGCAACATTAGCACTAAGAATAATTATAGAAAAGACACTGGAAAAAAACAAAAAAGTGTATGTAGCCATTAGATATGAATCCAAATATAAGTTTGATGAATGAAAGTAGGACACATGATTATAAAGATACCTAAAACAATAGGATAGAAAAATGAACTAGATTAATGATACTATACAAACGCAAAAGGAGTATAAAAGTCATGAGAGCAATATAACAATACAAAGAGTGAACAAGATCCAACTTGCTACACAACAATCATGCGTATAATCTCAGAATGACAAAACCAGAGAGATCAAATCCAGACTGAAATACTACACAAACAATTAGATTGACTGACATTGTAAACTCTAATGAATAAAGGAACTAAACAAGATTTACCAAGAATCGACATATTAAGAAAACGTAATATGAAACTAAACAAGTCAAAAGGCAAGAATTTGATAGGAGACAGAGCAGATAACAGAAGCACAAGAGCACATCAGAGAAGACAAAGAAATGACAAGACAGTAAAGACATTTGCATATGGGCAGAGTTAGCAGAGCTGAGAAGGTAGGAAGAAATAAAGTTATCCATCGAAAAAAAAGCTTCTAAACAAAGAATTTGCATCAAAATATTATTTTGAAAGATCCATTTATGAGCTTCAACTGTATGATGCAAGTAGACTTTGGAGTACAAGAAAGAAAACTCTAATCTGGAAGCAACTGTGAACTGTGTAAGTACCCTGAAGAATACCAAATTATTGGATAACAACAAATTAGAAAGTCCTCAAAAGAATAATGAGAAGAAACTGCTAAGACGAATAAACAGAAGAAGATATTAACTATGTGGCCATATACTACGAGACACAAACAGCACACAAATCATGGATAAGTAGAAGGAAAAAGAGAGATAACATGTGAAATTGACTTAGCTAATCAATATGACTGATGTACAAAGAACTACTAGGGAGACAAAAGAAAGACCAGTCGCTTGTACAAATGAATTTAAATAGCTCAAACTAAGAGCAACGACAGACTAGTGATAGAGAGTCACTTTGAGAAGAGAGAGAGATAGAGATGATATTTATCTTCGAAAATGTAAGTTAAAACTAGATCCAAATTCATCTGGATGTTGAAATGAGTACTCATTTGTCTTCAAACAGCTATGACCTCAATTTTGAGTAATGGAACATATGACGTAATCTGTCGAGAATGTGCTTCATGTTAATACCTAGATCACAATCATCTACACATTTATAAAGACATGGAGCATGCAGTAAATAAATCGAATTTATTTATGTTCTAGCTGATGTGCACAAGAACTCCATCCGAAAAAGAAAATCATTTATTGACTTGTTGATCATGATCTTGTCAGAATACTGGGAGACAACTAGTTAAAGTTCGTTAGGGGCCAAATCAGGACTGTACTCGACGTGCTACAAAGAAGCGCAGCTAGTTTAGCGTTCGATGTGTGCAGCTCACACTGCACACTGGTGGAGGATGTTATCTGGTGTCGTGTGTATGGTTTTCTTATTAAAATAGTCCTAAACTTCATGGCGTAACGAAATGGTTGATCTTCTGATTTAGAATTGGCGTATTTATCTAATCCAATCTGATCACCACTAGTTGTAACGCGTCCAGTAAATGCAACTGCATTTATTTGTAGTTCTTGACTATTTTGTCAGAGCCAATCTGATATTTTTTCGATTGCGTTGTCTATTGAGTCGATACAGTTAACTTATGTGGGAGCTCATCACCAAGCAAGTCACTAGTCAAAAATCTTACACGTTAAATGTTCATGATTAATCCATTTTTAAGATGTCTAAATTTTACAATTCACGTGGCGAATACATTGCTTTATCAAACGTTCGTGCACGGCATCGATGCGTCAAAATGTCACACACAGTCACGATTTTGAACGGCCGTTAAATTGATCCACGAGCGAACGTATGATCCACGATTTGAATTGCATATCGTATACAGTAACTCTGTGTGGAGCTTCATCACCAGAAGTCACTGTCGAAAAAATCTTCGCACGAAAATGTTCTGGAGTTAATTCCATTTTTTGATCGAGAAGTAATTTTGAATTTAATGAGAAAAAAAACAATTAGCGTTCCTTGGCAAAACGTTCTGGGTACGCATGCCGTCAAAAATGTCAAACTGTACGATGCAAGCGTCAAATTGCATCTAGCACACGCGAGGTTGTCAATTTGCAATAGATATCGAACAGCCCACGTATTTATCATTGTGACGTTATATCAGATTATATGCATCTTGAAACTAAAGCGGCTGTAGCAATTGAATTATTATAGCCGTCCTAACTGAGTTTCAAGCGCATTGCTCTAATGAAGAATTGGCTCATTTTGCGTGTAATTTCCGATAGTTCGCTTTAAATGGGTTCATTATAACCGAGTGGCACCGTATATCTAACATCCAAAGCGCGTAAATTTACTGAAAAGAATCACTAATCGTTATTGGCTCACGAAAGTACATAAATATATTTTTTTAAATCAACCTAATCCAGCCACAAGTATGAGACGGAAAGAGCGTTCCTTCAAACTGAAGCCAAACGATTATCGATAATGCATTTATTTTTTTATCAACTACGGCCCAACTGGTAGAATAACTGAATGTACTTCCCTGAAAGCATACCTGTCTACAACGGTTATGAATTACTACTTAATGCAAGGGAATGTTATCTGACTTTAAAGGTCATATAGTTTACGATTAAAACTTTGTAAATCGGTTTTGACCAGCAAATTTTAAGGACGACACCTAATAGATCAATAAAGCGCAACGTTAGAAAACAATTTTAGCTTTTTCAGTACGATAATTCCAGCGAACTCCACCGAGATAATGATCGCTTATATTTATCAGCTTATAAATATAGCGTGCTGATGCAACCTCGCTAATCGATTACACATATTCGCCGGTCAACAATGGTCGCATATGGCAGCACTTACAGAGGCGCCGTAATTTTATTATCGCTACTAGCGTGCGTCGATTCCTGGAAGACGTGCAAAGAAACGTTCTGCGACAAAGTGCGCACAAAGCCGACCGTCGATAAATGCAACAACCTGGACCTATCCACCCTTGAAGTGGAGAAGACGTATGTGGAAGCGGAATTAAAAACGGACAGTTCCTCGGCTTCGACACGTTGATGGCACTTCGGTTGAGAAGTCACGGCCTGAATTTGCTTAACATCTCTACCGTCTGTTCGGAGTTCGACGAAAACTGGATGTCGACAACGTTTCTCGAGCTTTACAAAGCGCTGGATAAAATACTCAAAGCCACAAGAAATAAAAGTGGATAAAAATGCGATGACGGTAGCTGGACGTTGTAATCCTAGGGAACGAACAAGGACGGTCATTCGATTGGAGCGACAAGTTCAAGATCGAGTTCTACAATCGAGGCCGGCTAGGTTTCGTGCACCAATACCGCCAACTGGTGCCTTAATTTTGATAATGATTCAGCGTAAAATTGACGATAAGAATCGACATTTAAAATCGTAATGTCGAAACACTATTTCCGAAAGTGGTAAAGCTCGAATATCTCGGAAAAGCTGTTCGGAGATAGAAAGTTATATGGATTTCGATTTTGAAATCAGCTATAAGAATCCATTTATACAAGAAATATTTAAAAATCCATACATTTTGTGACGACATGACAGACCGACTAGACTCGACTAGACATATAGAATTCAGTAACGAACTTTTTAAGTTCGTTGAATATACATTTGTGGAACGACATGAACGAGCCGGCTATATATAATATGTACGGGTTTCATATGGCAATGGCAACTCACAAAGGGTTATTAGATCGCAATTTGGATGTGCGTCCGTTTATTCTGACACGTTCCCATTTTGCTGGTATTCAACGTTACGCTGCGATATGGACCGGTGACAACTACGCTACGTGGGATTATTTAAGAATCAGCATACCGATGTGCCTCACGGAAGCTTTAGCGGGCGTGAGCTTTCGCGGAGCAGATGTAGGTGGCTTTGGTGGTATCCCCACCGATGAATTGTGTCAGAGGTGGTACCAAGCCGGAGCTTGGCTGCCATTCTATAGAGGACATTCTGCCACAGATGTTCCGCGAAGAGAACCTTACTTGTATCCCAATGAAATAAAGAACAGGGTTAAAAATGCTTTGCATCAGCGTTACGTACATCTACCTTATTGGTACACTCTGTTCTTTGAACATGAGCGAACAGCCGATCCTGTTATTCGTCCGATAACTTATCACTATCCAACCGAAGCAGATGCTCTGAGCATAGATAATCAGTTTTTAGTTGGGGATAAAGTTCTAGCAGCACCTGTTTTAGAACAAGGCGTTTTGCAAATAACTGTATATTTTCCTGGTGGACCCGACGAAATATGGTATAATATAGATGATAATTATAAGGCATTTAGAGGTTCGGGATACCAGCATATAGATGTTAACTTAAATTCTACACCAGTGTTCTACAGGGGAGGAAGCATTATTCCACGAAAAGATACGCCTCGCCAAACTAGCGTAGCTACGCATAAAGATAACTTCACCTTGTATATTGTCTTAGATAACCAAAACACTGCGACTGGGACACTCTACGTTGATGACTATGAAACTTATGAGTACAAAACAAACCACAAGTACGTTTACATCGCGTTATTCTACTCTGCCAACAACACGCTAAATTCTACTTTAATCAGCAACAAAAATGTTTGCATTACCAACGCAAGAATTGAGCGAGTCGTTATTTTAAATCCACCGACAAATATTGTAGGAGCGAATTTCTTGGACAACTACAATCATAGCCATAGCAATATTACAACCAACTATAGTCATAATGGAACAGTTTTGTATTTGAATGACCTGTCCCTTAGAGTAGAAGTACCATTTAATATACAATTAGTTACTAAATCTAGTTGTGTAGCTGTTACGATAAGCGGATGAGTGTTAAGTGCAATAGCAATTCGATGTGCGATAATGTAGACTTATTTTTTCTAGTGTTACTGTTACTGTTTATTTAAAATTATTTTTCCCTTTTCAAGTACTGCATTTTCGTTTTCATGTACAATTGATGCAAAGCAATTAAAACCCAAAAAATGTTATGAGGCTAATCAAATAAATGATTCAAAAAATTATGGTAATTTATTTGTCGCAAAATTTTTCCTATGTGTTTTAAAATATTTAGCTTCCTGGAGTTGCCCACGTGCCCGAGAT
This sequence comes from Sinelater perroti, assembly GCA_036346155.1. Taxonomy (NCBI): domain Eukaryota; kingdom Metazoa; phylum Arthropoda; class Insecta; order Coleoptera; family Elateridae; genus Sinelater; species Sinelater perroti. The sequence continues at coordinate 21,734,842 of JARFIY010000195.1, read as the reverse complement.
GTTGGGAACAAACAACCTTCTGACACAAAGCATATCTTTGCGGACAACAAAAGAAATACACCAGTTTGGCAAATCAATTGCTATATGACCTCATTGCCTCAGAAGAGTTCTGAAGAGAGTGGATTTCGAACTATTAGATGGTACTGAACAGCGAGATCCTTCAACATGTCAAATTCGAACAAATCCAAGACGCCGAATGCTACCAAATCAATTTGAACAGAAAAAATAATTTAAGACGAAATGGGAAGTTTAAATGCCGATAAGAACGGGAGAACAGTTATCGAAAGGAAAGATCTTAGGATTCAAATGAGAATCTTGAAACTTACAAAAATGGTCTAAATTCGAAAACAAAAACAAAATCAAAAACAATGTTGTAAAAGGATAGCTTTGCTAACAGAACCGGAAGAATCGGCAAATTCCACTATTATGTTGTTTAATAACAATAATTAATGTTTCAGATAGTGAATAATGTTTAAAGTTTAACAAATTTTTGTACTATCCAAGATATTTTGAGTTTTTTTCTAGCTAATTCCAAAAAAATCTTTATTTTGTTATGAACCCAATTCTTCATAATGTCTTTTTGTTTTTCAGGCTGTTTATCATATTTAATTTGTTGTTTTAATCTTAAACCTTTCAAATAAACCTCAGAAGCAGCCGATGAGAATTTAATATTAAAATCGCCCAGAAATACTTCTATATAGACTTTCAATAGACAGATTTGAGGATAGAAAAACAAAAGGTACTTTTTTCTGTTTTAGGGTTGGCAACTATAATATTTCAAAACATCTAACCTACGATTTTTCCAACTAGTAAATATGAGACGCATAATGAAGGAACAACGAGTTATTATTGTTGACACATTGACAATTCGGCAAAAATGTTGCTTGAAGGTTTTGGTCAAAATAGTGCACAAAATGAATTAAGTGTCTAAAGATTGTTTATAAAATTTAATAAAACTAGATCGGTAATGGATGCAACATCTCGTGAGTATTAGAGTAGAGTGAGTTAGCGAAAGTGTCGCTGCAACTCTGAAAACATCAATTTGGTATCGTGCACAATAACTGGACATTTTGAGAAACTTCCTCACTTTCATGAGTACAAAATTTACCTGACGCAAGAGCTTAAGCTTGCTGATCATTCCCACAGTCGATAACTCGTTGGTTTTTAGAGCATCCTTAAGTGGATTTAGTTTAGTCGAAAAAGCATCTTTAGGGATGAGGCGCATTTTCAAACAAAATTGTCGCAAATCCTCGCGTAACTCACGAACAGCAAATATAAGTCACCATTTGATGTGGATTTTGGGCAGATGGCGTAATACTATACTTCTTCGAAGATAATGTTAGATATTGATGTATGTAATTAAAATATACCGCCGACATCTATGAAGGAACAATCGAGTTAATGTAGCATTGTTGACACTACTCAAGAGGATTCGTCATATAATGTTGCTTGAGGTTTTGGTCAGAATAGTACAAAATGATACTTGTAGTAGTCTAACAGATTGTATCCTAATAGTAAGGATTTAATAAGAATGTATTATTCCGATTATTTTATGCTTAATTTATCTCCAAATGAGTATTAGAGTAGACTAAGTTAGCTGAAAAGCACAGTCGCTGCAACTCTGAAAACATACAATTTGGTATCGTGCACAACTAGACTGGAAGATATTTGAGAAACGTTTCTTCTTCGTTTCATTCCAAAGCATTTATCTTTACGCAAGAGTTTATCATTCTGATCATTCCCAATGTCGATAACTTTTGTTTGTTTCTAGAGCATCCTTAAGATTTAGTTTAGTCGAAAGCATGTTCTATGGATGAGGCGCATTTTTAAACAAAATTGTCGCAAATCCTCGCATAACTCACGAACAGCAAATATAAGTCACCATTTGATGTGGATTTTGGGCAGATGGCGTAATACTATACTTCTTCGAAGATAATGTTATAAATGCTGCAATTGTGAATGTCGACTGGAAACCGTTTATAACAATGGAGGTGAATAAGTTTTACCGGACATTCTGTACCATAGCACAGTTTATTTTGTATCAATTTTGCTTCTCTGATTATCAATATCACCCACGTTCAGAAGGTATACATAAGGAGTGATTCGGATGATGCAATCGCCGATACTAAATTGACTATATAATAGTCAAAGAAAATACAACTACCAAGTATAAAGGACTAGCAGATAGCTACTCTAGTCGATCCGAGAATGGTTGATCATGTAGTGAGAAATTAATTTCATCAGCATAATTTCAGTGAGAGAAACTGGAAATATGCTTTCAACAACGTCTCCTTGGAAAACGTGACTGGTAGCTTAACAGAAGCAACGTATTGGTATTACAGATATTGATTTATGTAATTAAAATATACCGCCGACATCTATATCAACATCAGTCCCCTAATGTAGCATTTTTCAGACTACTCAAGAGGGTTCGTATATAATCTTCTTTTAGTAGAAATACAAAAAGATACTTGTATAGCTACAATGTATCCTAAGAAAATTACAAATGAAATGCTGATTATTCCGATTATTTTATCATTTAATTTATCTCCATAATGAAAGCAAATGAACTAATTAGTGATAGGAAGCACAGTCGTGCAAAAGCATACCCAAGACAAAACTAGATGAAAGATATTTGGCGTTTCTTCTTCGTTTTTCCAAAGCATTTTTCTTTAGAAGAATTTATCATTCTACAGCTAATATGTACACTGGTTTGTTTCTCACATCCTAAATTTATTTTCCTGTTCTATTGGCCTGTTAAATGGTATCTGTTTTTACACTACTTAATATTTATTTACTTATAAATTGTAGGTAAAGAAGAAAAAGAGAACATGGTAGGAAAGTATGGACTGGAAAAAAGAAACAAGGGAGGTGAGAGAGTTACCGAATTCTGTACTTAGCACAAACTGACAATTAGCTATGGCACTATACATCACGATGACTATTGTATACAGGATCGATGGAATACGTATACTAGAATTGACTATATAATAGTCAAAGAAAATACAACAACCAAGTTAATAGATAGCAGAAAAGTGAAGAAGAAATAATATCGTCATGATATGAAAATGTACCATGTTACTAAGAGCAGAAGATTAAGAAAAAGCACTACAAAGTCAAATGGAACATAGAAAGCACCAGGAATTGACAAAATCCCAGCGAACAGCTAGATAAAATTCTCAAATCAAAAACAGATAAAATCTGCTAATATGAATTAACATAAGACAATATACAATATGAACAGCTGAAGACAGACATAAGACACATCCTAGATGAAAGCAATGCACAAAGTGATAGGAATAAGTAAAGCAAATCTCGCAAAACCGGTGAAGTCACATAAGTGGTGATTGAATTAATAGAGACAGATAATATATGAATAACACACGTACTCGAAGAAGATCAATAACGAATACAGAGTAACTATGAACACAAGAATAGAAAAAAAGGTGAGAGAAAACCTAACATAGAGAACAAATGCAAAGAAATACAAAACAAAGAAATTATTCAATAAGAAAAGACAACATAGCATATAGAAGATAATTATAGAAAAGACAGATGGAGTATATAGAGAACTATATAAAGATGAATGTAGCACAAATACATATGCCAAAAAAGAAGAAATAAATGATGATATGTCAAATAGGACCATCGATGTTTAAGATACTGAATTCGAAAGCACTAAAAGTCTCAGACTACAAAGAACCAGGAATTGACAAAATCCCAGCGAAAGCAATAAAAAGCCTCAATCAAAAATCAAAAAATCTGCTCTATGAATTAACAAACACAATATACATATAACACAAAACAGACACATCCTAGATGACTGCAAAGAGTGTGATAATAACAGTCTCCAAAAAATCGGTAGTCGAAAGTGTGATGAACATAGAACAATAAATTTAATAACACACGTCTCGAAAATAAATAACAATTAGGTATATGCACAAGACATTGTAAGGTTGAGGAAAACTCTAACTGATGAACTAATTCGAACGTTCGAACAGAGATTTAGGCAATACTGAATAACAACATTAGCACTAAGAATAATTATAGAAAAGACACTGGAAAAAAACAAAAAAGTGTATGTAGCCATTATGAATGCCAAAAAAGAGTTTGATAATGTCAAATAGGACACGATGTTTAAGATACTGAAAAACATAGGATAGAATACAATGACTAGTTTATATATTACCTGTATACAAACCAAAAAGGAGTAATAAAAGTCAAGGAAGAGAGGCAAATAACAATAAAAAAGGGAGTGAGACAAGGATCCATACTGTTGCTTCTACTGTTTAACATATATACGCGTTAATCTCAGAATACAAAGAAGAAATCATTTTTAAAGTCCTTTACGGACTGGAGCGTAGAAAACAATGTATGGATTTGCTGACATCTGGTACCTTACTCTACTAATGATGAAGAACGAACTACAACTGGATTTAGCCACTGGAACTAGGTCCCATATTTAAGAATACCCAAATATAATATGGAACTGGACAAGAACAAGGCAAAATTATGGTATGTACCAGATCAATATACAGAATAGATGAACGCACATCAAGATAGACTGATTAGAGACAATACAAAGAAGTAACGATATTAACATCATTTGGGCCATAGATTACGCAGACGAAAGATGCTAGGAACAAAATCAAGGTCGTATCAAGTAGAAGGAAAAAGCTTTTCTTAACAAGAAGGAATTTACCATGACATGAAAAATTACCTTACCAAAGTCCTTTATATGGAGCGTTGCACTGTATGGATGCGAGAAGCTGGACCTTTGGATACTAGAAAGAAATGACACCTGGAAGATCGACGTATGTGGAAACTGTGTCCCACAGATCAGAATCTGAAGATTGAATTGGATGGAAAGAGACAACAAATTAGAAAGTCCTCAAGAGAGATAGATGAGAGAAAGAAGACTGATTAAGACAATACAAAGAAGAAGATATTAACTCATGGAGCCATTTATCCTTCGAGACATGTAAGACATGCTACACATAAATCATGGGATAAGTATTTGCTTCTTTATGTTGAAAAACCAGAGAGGATAACTCATTTTCTTTCAATACTACTAGACAAATAATGACTGGATGTAAAGGCAAGAACCGTACCTAGGAATCTAAAAGAAATGACCCAATGATCGACGTATGTGGAAGTACCCTAGTTTCAAACTCAGTCTGAGCCACTAAAGAGTTATAGACAGAACAGAGAGAGAGAGAGAGAGAGAGAGAGAGAGAAATATTTATCCTTCGAAAATGTAAGAAGCTTCCATAAACTAAAGAATTTGCTTCTTTATGTTGAAATGAGTACTCATTTATTGACTTATTAATCAGTATCTTGACCTCAATACTTTGGGAGTAATGAGCAAGCAAACGTCTAATCGTGTGACCAAAGAATGTGTAATATGCTACCCTAGACTGGCAACTCATCTAGTGTACTAGGAGTTTCACTTTGGAAGAACATGGAGCATTGTAGCGAACTTAAGATCGAATTTTATTTATCGTTCTTAGCTTTGGACACAACGAAATTTTGATGTAAAAATAGACAATCATTTATTGGAGTTAATTGAATCATTTGCTTTTCCTTGAATACTTGTGGATGAATAAGCAAAGCTTTACGTATTTCCAAAGAATCTTCAATCTAATGCTGATCATCAACTGGCAACTCAGCTAGTGTACTAGTGAGTTTCAGTTTGGAAGACATGAATTGTACACTTAAGATGTTTTTATTTATCGTTCATATTTTAAATGCTAAGTTAAAATAGTCTCCATTCATTGGTAGTTAAGAACATTTGCTTTTCCTATGACGTCTTCTCAGATAAGTAACATGACGTATTTCAAATTCGTTGCCAAATCACTGTACTCTGACGTGCATCAAAAAGCTCAGCATGTTTGCGTCGATGCTGTCAGTAAATCACATTGCCATGGTGGATTTATAGTTCTCGCGATGTCAAGTGCTCCATCCTGGTATTTCTTGATTGGTTGTCTGATGACGTTCTGGCAGATACAGTAACTCGTTGTGCTCACTCATTTAGAATTGGCTGTTTTAACAATCCTCTGAAACCATAGTTCTGATTAACGCGTCCATTTGCAATCGCAATTGTAAGTTCTTGACTATTTAATGAGCCAATCGATACGAGCGTGTCCTTGAGCGAAACGTTAACTTATGGGTACGCATGCCGTCAACAATGTCACAAGCTTTAGCAGTTCAAATTGCATCATGCAAGGTTGATCAATACTTGCAATAGATGTCTAACAGCCCACGTATTTATCATTGTGACGTTATATCAGATTATATGCATCTTGAAACTAAAGTTCGTGCACGTAGCATCGAATTATTACTAGACATCCTAAGCCTGAGTTTCAACGGCGCTTAAATTGCTCCTAATGAGCGAACTATGGCTCATTTGCGATTAAATTTCCGATTGTATACAGTAACTCTGTAAATGGAGCTTCATTATAACCAGAAGTGGCACCTGTCGATATCTAACATCTTCAAAGCGCGTAAATGTTACTGGAAGATAATTCACTAATCGTTATTGGCTCACGAAAGTACATAAATATATTATTTATAACCTAATGAGCCAAAGTATGAGACGAATTAGCGTTCCTTCAAACTGAAGCCGAAACGATTCTGGGTACGCATGCTTCATTTTATCAACTACGGTCCCAACTGGTACGAATAACTGAATGTACTTCCAAATTGCATACCTAGTCTACACGCGAGGTTATGAATCACTACTTAATGCAAGGGAATGTTATCTGACTTTAACAGCCCATAGTTTACGATTAAAACTTTGTGAATCGGTTTTGATCAGCAAATTTAAGGATGACATCTAATAGATCAATAAAGCGCAACTGTTAGAACAATTTTAGCTTATTCAGTACGATAATTCCAGTCGAACTCCACCTGAGTTTCAATGATCGCATATGCTCTATCAGCTTATAGAATATGGCGTGCATGATGCAACCTCGCTAATCGATTACACGATAGTTCGCCGGTCAACAATGGGTTCATATGGCAGCACACGAGTGGCGCCGTATATTTTATTATCGCTACTAAGCGTGCGTAAATGTCCTGGAAAGACTGCAATGAAATCGTTCTTGGCTCACGAAAGTGCGCACATAACCGACCGTCGATAATATGCTAAATCAACCTGGACCTATCCAGCCTGAAGTGAAGACGTATGAGAGCGGAATTAAAACGGACAGTTCCTCGGCTTCGAACTTGAAGCCAAACGGTTATCGAAGTCACGGCCGATTTCATCTTCCGTCTGCTCATCGACGAAAATGATTCGGCCCAACGTTTCCGAGCTTTAATAAGCGCTGGATGTAAAACTTCTCTGAAAGCAATAACAGTGGATAATGCAACGGTTGATGTAATCCACAAGAACTAGGCGGTCATTCAAGGCGACAATGTTCAAGATCTGAGTTCTACAACGAGGGCCGGCTAGTTTACTGATTAAAACTTCGGTTAATTGCCTTAATTTTGAAATGATTCAGCGTAACAATTTCCTATAGAATCACATTTAAAATCGTAATGTTCGAATAATTTTCCGAAATTCGAAGTCGAATCTCGAAAACTATTCGAGATAAAACTTTTGATCGCTTCGATATTTGAAATCAGCTTATAAGATATAGCCATTGATGCAACCTCGCTAAAAATCCGATTACATATTCCCGGTGAACAATGGTCGCACAGAGCAGACCGACAGACCGACAGTACATATGAATTCAGTAACGAACTTTTTAAGTTCGTTGTACGATTCCTGGAACGACATGAACGAGATGTTATATATATGTACGGGTTTCATATGGCAATGGCAACTCACAAAGGGTTATTAGATCGCAATTTGGATGTGCGTCCGTTTATTCTCACACGTTCGCATTTTGCTGGTATTCAACGTTACGCTGCGATATGGACCGGTGACAACTACGCTACGTGGGATTATTTAAGAATCAGCATACCGATGTGCCTCACGGAAGCTTTAGCGGGCGTGAGCTTTTGCGGAGCAGATGTAGGTGGCTTTGGTGGTATCCCCACCGATGAATTGTATCAGAGGTGGTACCAAGCCGGAGCTTGGCTGCCATTCTATAGAGGACATTCTGGCAAAGATGTTCCGCGAAGAGAACCTTACTTGTATCCCAATGAAATAAAGAACAGGGTTAAAAATGCTTTGCATCAGCGTTACGTACATCTACCTTATTGGTACACTCTGTTCTTTGAACATGAGCGAACAGCCGATCCTGTTATTCGTCCGATAACTTATCACTATCCAACCGAAGCAGATGCTCTGAGCATAGATAATCAGTTTTTAGTTGGGGATAAAGTTCTAGCAGCACCTGTTTTAGAACAAGGCGTTTTGCAAATAACTGTATATTTTCCTGGTGGACCCGACGAAATATGGTATAATATAGATGATAATTATAAGGCATTTAGAGGTTCGGGATACCAGCATATAGATGTTAACTTAAATTCTACACCAGTGTTCTACAGGGGAGGAAGCATTATTCCACGAAAAGATACGCCTCGCCAAACTAGCGTAGCTACGCATAAAGATAACTTCACCTTGTATATTGCCTTAGATAACCAAAACACTGCGACTGGGACACTCTACGTTGATGACTATGAAACTTATGAGTACAAAACAAACCACAAGTACGTTTACATCGCGTTATTCTACTCTGCCAACAACACGCTAAATTCTACTTTAATAAGCAACAACAATGTTTGCATTACCAACGGAACAATTGAGCGAGTCGTTATTTTAAATCCACCGACAAATATTGTAGGAGCGAATTTCTTGGACAACTACAATCATAGCCATAGCAATATTACAACCAACTATAGTCATAATGGAACAGTTTTGTATTTGAATGACCTGTCCCTTAGAGTAGAAGTACCATTTAATATACAATTAGTTACTAAATCTAGTTGTGTAGCTGTTACGATAAGCGGATGAGTGTTAAGTGCAATAGAACAAAGTAAGTTAACAAAATACAAATATATTGAATAAACCATTAATTTGTCTGTTTGGTACACACAAAGAAGCGGAACGACGATCCATACATCATCTAAGAACACTGAAACAAATATGTAGTACTGAAAATGAGATACAATTAAAAAACCGAAGTGATACAGTTGTAAAAAATAGTTTTCGCTACTATAAATTCAGAGCCAACGCTGAAAAGCATAATTCATTCGATGATAATGTATAAAGCAACTGCAATTTTACTCTCTTTGCTAGTGTGTGCAGGGTCGTGGAAAACGTGCAAAGAAACATTTTGCAAACGTGTGCGTGCGAAACAGACAAATGAGTTTAACAGCCTAGATCTATCAAAACTTCAAATGGCGATACGTATGTAGAAGCAGAATTAAATGTAGACGAAACCACAAAATTGAAACTGCGGCTGGAAGCTACAGCTGATTCCATTTTTCATTTGCTCATCGCCGAAGACTAATCGACGTTTTCGCCCTTTGAAAGCGTTAGACGAAGGCCTACCCGGCCCGTTAAACATAAATGTGACTAGAAATTCGACCGTTGTGTTGGTAAAACATGGAAGCAATAGTGCGGTTATTCGCCGAGGTGACAAATTCAAAATAGGATTTTACAATGAAGGCAAGCTGATTTCTGTTGCAAACGCTGGCAATCGTTTATTATTTGAGATAGAAGAACCCCGAGTGGCGGTGGCTATCGAAGTGTCATTTCCCGGAGCGCAGTATGCTTACGGTATCCCAGCGCATGCGGACAATTTGGCGCTCAGAAATACTCTTGTGGGCGGTAATGATCCATACCTGCTTTACAACATTGACCACGGAAATTACAAGGTACTCTCAACCGAATCCCTGTATGGAAACATACCGGTACTGTATGCTCACGGAGGAGCTGCATCTTCGGGAACCTTTTGGTTAAATTCGGTCCAAACATGGATCGATATTGAGACAGATTACTATAACGTTAATGCCTATTTCATGAGCGAAAGCGGTGCAATCGAAATATTTCTACTAACAGGACCTACCCTTCCGGAAGCCGTTCGGCAGTACGCTAAATTAACAGTGACGGATCCGCTGCCTCAGTACTTTGCTCTAGATTACCACCAAAGTCGCTACAGATGCAAGTGATGAACAAATTCGACGAGCATGAACTACCTATGGACGTCATTTGGTTCGATATTGACTATACCAACGGAAAAAAGTATTTTACTTGGCATCCCATCAGGTTTTCAAACCCAGAGAAGTTAATAGAAGAAGTAAGTAACTTTAAAGTCGATGATCGGTACGATTTTCATGTCGGAGCTAAAAATAAGTTTTATGTGCGAAACAGTGATGGTGGCGATTTTGTTGGTAAATGCTGGCCTGGGATCGGAAGTTATATAGATTTTCTTAACGAAAATGCGTTAGATTATTACGCAAGCTTTTATAAAACAAAGAAGATTTTAATGACAAGAACATTCACATATGGAACGATGTGAACGAACCAACCGTATTTGATGACTGAGAAAAGTTAAAACACAATGTCTGCAGATTTGCTCCATGTTGACCAACACAAACACCGAGATGTTCATAACATATACGACTTTTATCAGGCAATGGGGACTCGTAAATTATTGCTGGATCGGAACCTGGGTGTGCGCCCTTTTATCCTCACCCGTTCCCACTTTGCTGGCATTCAACGCTACGCTGCTACGTGCTACGCTACATGGGACCATTTAAGGATAAGCATACCAATGTGTCTGTCGGAAGTTTTGGCAGGCGTGAGCTTTTGCGGGGCAAACGTGGCGGGTTTTGGAGATTCCCCGATGATGAACTGTTATCAAAGGTGGTATCAAGCGGGAGCTTGGTTGCCTTTCTATAGAGGACATTTAGATTCCTACACTCAAAGAAGAAAACCTTATTTGTACCCAACTGAATTAAGAACAGGGTTAGGGATGCTCTTCAGCAGCGATACGCTCATTTACCTCTTTGATACACGTTGTTCCGAGAACATGAGCAGATAGGCAATCCTGTTATTCGTCCAGTTACTTATCAATATCCAAACGATGCTGCTGCCCTTAAAATAGAAAGTCAATTATTTTTAGGAGACAATGTTTTAGCAGCGCCAGTATTAGACAAGGACGTTTCGCAAATACAGGTTTATCTATCAGGGGGAGACGATGAATTATGGTTTAATATAGATGATGACTACAAGATATTGAAGGGTTCAGCGTACCAGATTATAAATGTTAGCATGGATTCTGTACCCGAGTTTTACAGAGGTGGTGCTATTATTCCGAGGAAAGATACACCACGCCAGACAACTCTTGCAACTTATAACGACCATTTCACTTTATATATTGCTTTAGATACACATAATGTGGCAAATGGAATGTTTTACATAGATGATTACGAAACATATGATTATAAAATAAGGAACAATTACGTTTATATCCGTTTTTTGTACTCGGCTAATAATGTACTCAACTCCACAGTAATTAGTGGTTCAGCTGTTAATGTACTTCGTGGAAAAATTGATCAAATGATTATTTTAAACCCTCCTACTAATATTGTAGGAGCAAAATACTAATGTTACTATCAACTATACTAATAATGGAACGGTATTAAACCTTAACAGTATTTCACTTAGTCCTGAAATACCATTCAGTATGCAACTTATAATACAATCCAGTTCAACGATTTTTTAAGTCAATTAGATGTGCTAATTAATTTGGTTGATTTACTTGTTATTATTACATATTTTAACTGTAACTAGTAGAGAATTGAATGGTATTGAAAATTAAATAAAAATACCCAACATTTTTGTATTTGTTATTTAAAACCTCAGTCTGACTGTGAACAATAAATATTGCTAGTAATTTTAATATCAACCATGACCATTAGACATATGATTGAGAAACTCACCATATTTTGTTTTCGTTGTTTCCTATTTAACCATTAGTTGGATTGAACAGTTTTTAATAACCTTCATTAATAAGGTTAGATAGATCTATTGACATCAATGTTGAAATTTATTTTTCAGACACAAAATTCACTCAAAGACGATCAAACCAACCCATATCAAATATGTGAAATCCTCAAGTTTAAACCCAAAATATTTTTTTATCATTTGATCATTACAGGTGTAATGGTCATCATTGGGCAACTTCTTCCCCTTCAAGATAAAAGAAGTTTGTTAATGTTATCAAAAATATGAAAAAAATACTTCAATAAATAGAAACAGAGGAATACACAAGTGAAAGTTTATTTCTTCTTTAAAAATTGGTGTTGAAATACAAATAATAGCTTAAAGTAATTCAATCCATAAAGATCTTCAAATTGACTGTGGATAAGAGATGAACTTTATGGCCGCTTCAGACAAAGAAAATGCTAAGATCACCAAGGTAATGGTTAGCATTTTGGACCTGACTTTATTAGGACTAAATAATTTACCTTCATTTTTTTGAATTTGGGTTTTAATATTAAAAACTAAGAATCAAAAAGGAGAAGGGGAATGTTCCCGATTTGTTAAGAAAGTACGCGAACACTAGTAATGAAATCCAAACCACATATAAACTTTAACTTTTGTAATCTTTCTTTTAACTTCTCTGGAATATCGTCCAGTATTTACTTTTAATTTTTCTAATATTGTTGCTACTAATTTAAGGGGACCTTCTCGTGTTCGACTTTGAAAAATTGATTTTTTTGGCGAAATGTGTTTATCATCTCAAGATTACCCTCCTAAAACATTTCGAAAAAAATGGTTTTCGAGATATAGTTCTATATATAACTATATGTATCGGCGTCATGCCAGGTGCTGCGCGCGGGACCGGTTTTGTGCGTTATACGAGTAACATGTTGTTGTATGACAACGCACATTTGAATAAAAGGGTCTCCAGGTCAAAATTTATTGTTATTATTATTATATGAAAAAATTTCACTGATAAAATTATCAGAGAAATGTCTACTTTCTACGCTCTGGCAATTCAGCGTCACCCAGATTCTCTGGATGACATGAAGAACGAGATTTGGGCTGGATTCTACCACAAAATCTCCACCGACGAGCTCCCACAGTACGAGCATTGCAACATCGAGTGGTGCAAATACATGCAGCACACCGCAGCTGGCGAGGTCTTCGAACACCCCCCCCCCCTGGACCCGGATGTTCAAACCGTCGTCAAGGAAGTGTACACCTCCCTGACCGATAACGAGTTGTTGCAAAGGTACCTGGGAAAAAACAACCAAAATAACGAGTGCTACAACTCTTGCTTGTGGCAACTGGCACCAAAACATGCTTACATCGGTCGGGAGATACTGGAGATTGCTTCATGGATTGGTGGTAGTGTCTTCAACGAAGGTGGATCTACATTTTGATGATGCTGAAGTGCATGAGCATCAAAGTTGACCATTACGCCCTGGACTACTGCAAGAAAGCTGAGGCTGTGCGCAAAAAACAGTCCGTGCGCCGAAGTACTGAATCCACCAAACAGGGCAAAATTGACAAGAGGAAACGTGATCAGAAGCTTCAGGCTACATAGGAGCAATGTGAAGGTCTACTGTATGGCCCAGGGATCGATTAAAAAATGTAAGTCTAGTTATTACATTCGTTTTTTACAAAATAGGTAGCAAACAAATTTTTTTCAAACGCTTTTTTCTTGGTTTCACTTTTTTAAACTTGGCGTACAAGATAATTTTTGAACAACTTATCCGATTTTGATCTATAAGGGCTCATTTTGTTCGTAATTCGAAACTCTATAAGATAGACCTCGATCAATACCGTGCGAGGCTTGGTTTTTTTACAGCTGTTTTTATCCCAAAAAAGTCGTCAAAATTGTGATTTTTGGCTTGAGAAGCCCGCCAAATTGTTATTTTTCAATATTTTGAGTTCGTGGAGGTCTACCTTATAGAAAAATATATAAGCTTTAATTTGGTTCTTGATTTTGTGTTTCAGAGCATTTGAACCGGTTTTATCCTGTACGCAGACGGAAAACCCATTTTTTTGGAGCGCCACCTACAGGGAATCACGTGCCGAGAAAAAAACAAAAAAATTTTTTCATGTAATTTTTTTAATGTAGTTTCAAATAAAAAAAAGTACAAGTCTCTATTTTCTCTGCATCTTTATTTGTAATGCACATGGTTTCACTTGCGTATAGTACTGCTGGTCCTTATTGCTACTTTATAAACTCTCATTTTTGTTTCCTTTGTTATCTGTTTACTTTTCATAATTTCTTTAAATCTGTAGTATGCATTGTGTCCTGCTTTTATTCTTTGTGCTATTTCTATGCTTCTCTCGTTTTTGCTACTTATAATTGTTCCAAGGTATTTGAAGGTTTGAACTTGCTCGAATTTATATTTTCCTATTACTATTTCTGGTTTATTTTTGTGTCTGTTCTTTACTAATTTTCATGTATTTAGTTTTCTTTTGGTTTATTTCTAATCCTCAGTTTCGTCCTTCATCCTCTATTTTATTTGTTATTTCTTCGAAACTTCTCTTGTCTCTTGTCACTACTGCAATGTCGTCTGCATACGCAATTACTTGTATTGAATTTTGTATTATGGATCCGGTTATTTTACAATTTTTTATTACACTCTCTAATGCTATGTTAAATAGAGCTGCTGAGAGTCCATCTCCTTGTCTTACTCCGTTTGTTTGTTTCACTGGGTTTGTTAATCCTTCTTGTGTTATTACAACTGCCTTTGATTCCTCCAATGTCATTTTACTTAACCTCTTTATCTTGTTTGGTATTCCCAATGCTGACATGTCTTACATTATCATTTTCCTCTCCAAACTGTCAAATGCTTGTCTAAAGTCTATATACAATATATGCAAATCAACCTCTCTTTCATAGCATTTTTCTATCACCTGATTTAGCACGTGTATTGCATCAACTGTGTGCCTGAATCCATTTTGGTATTCTCCTATCTATCTTTGTATGTATTTATTCAATCTTTTTAGTATTATTGATGATAGCACTTTGTACACTGTATTTAGTAGCGTTATTCTTCTATAATTGTCACACTTTGATAGATTTCCGCTTTTTGGTATAGGCATTATCATCACTAGTCGCCATTCTTCAGGCATTACTTGTTTTTCCCATTCTGCCACTAGTAGCTCATATATTCTTGTTTTTATTTAATTTCCTCCGTTTCTTAACATTTCATCTTTTAGGTTATTTATAATATTATTTATCTCTTCATGTGTTGGGTTTTCCACTGTTTCTTCTTGCATGTTATTTGATTCTTCATCTCCGCTAACACCTTCTTCTGCTGTTTCCATGTGCTCTAGGTATTCTTGCCATTCTTTTTTATTTATTCCTATTATTGCCTTCTTCATTGTTTGCTGTCTTATTTGTCTATATAATTTTGTGTTATTCTTATTGTCCTTTTCTAACTCGTCCATTCTTACTTCTAGCCATTTCATTTTCTTATTTTTTATCAATTTTATTCCGTCTTTTCGTATTTGCTTGAACCTTTCATAATACTCCTCCTTGCTTGTTCTTATCCATTTTATTCTTGCTTCTCTCTTTTCCTTTATCATTTCATCGCACTCATCATCGTACCAATTGTTTTTCTTCTCTATTTGCTTTCTCTTTATGGCTTTTTCTGCTGTTTCGGTTATTGCATTTTTATGTTTTCCCATTCGCCTTCTATGTTTTCCTTTTTGTTTCTCCTTCCTATTTATATTCTGATTTCTTCTTGGAACTTTCTTTTATTTTCACCATTACTTAGGCTCCCAACATTCCATCTTTGTATTATTCTTTTGATTTTGTTATCTCTTACCAGTCTTACCCTTGCTTTGGCTATTACTAGATGGTGGTCTGTGTTTACGCTTATTCCTCTATAGGATCTTATATTTTCTATTATACTTTCTCTTTTCTTTTGGATTAGAATGTGGTCTATTTGGTTTCCTCCAGTTTGCCCTGGTCTTGTCCATGTCATTTTATGTTCCTTTTTATGTTTATAAATTATTTTCTTGCTATAAACAGATTAAATTCTTCTGATAGATTACATAGTCTTGCTCCATTGTCATTAGTTTTTTCATGCAGCGTTTCTTTGCCTGCTACATTTCGTATGTACTCTTCTTTTGTATCATTGCATTCAAGTCGCCTAGCAATATTAGCGTGTCGTGTTTTGGGATTTTCTCGCATGTTCGTTCTACGGTTTCGTAGAATATGTCCTTTTCTTCAGTTGTTGCTACTTCGGTTAGTGCATATAAAAGGTCCCAAAATTAACGCAAGATTTGAATTAAATAGAAAACACAGTTTTTAGTCTTTTGGTTGTAATTTTTTTATTGAATCATAAAGTACATAGGATAGGGTTATTTATGGAATAACACATCGGGCAAATGGCCTCCATGGCTTTGAATATACATATGCACTAATTTGTCAAAATTTTCCATGACCATTCTGCATAAATGTGGCTGAATTTCGTTGATGCAACGTTGAATCTCCTCCTTTAATGCACGCGTGGTTGTGGGCTTGTTGACGTAGACCTGTGATTTTAAATAACCCCATAAAAAGAAATCTAATGGTGTTAAATCACACGATCTAGGGGGCCAATTCTGATCACCGAAACGAGAGAGTACACGACCTGGAAATGTCTCATGCAGTAATTGAAGTGTTTCACGGGCTGTATGGCATGTGGCGCCGTCTTGTTGAAACCACATATTGGCCACATCAATATCATCCAATTTCGGCAAAAAGAACTGTGTTATCATGTCACGATATCGAGCACCAGTAACAGTCACTGCTTGACCAGCCTCATTTTCAAAAAAGTATGGTCCAATTATGCCTCCAGCCCAAAATCCACACCAAACAGTGACACGTTGTGGATGCATTTGTTTTCGACAATCACATGTGGGTTCTCAGAACTCAAAAGCGGCAATTTGGCGATTAACAAACCCATCAAGGTAATGCTTCGTCGCTTAGGATGATTTTGCTCGAAAAATCAGCATCCATTTGTTGATGCTCAATAATCCATTCAACAAACTCTCTTCGCTGTGCATGGTCATTAGGCTTCAGTTGTTGTGTTGATTGAATTTTGTAAGCATGGAGACACAGATATTTAGTAAGTATACGCTGTAGAGAGCTTTTTGAAATTTGCAATTCTTGTCCACGACGCCGAATTGAGGTTCCTGGATTGTCACCGACACTCTCACGCACTGCTTCGATGTTGACATTTGAACGGCTTGTTTTTGGACGACCAGTGTATTTGGCGTCTCCAACGGATCCTGTCTTTCGGAATTTTTCAATTAATCTCTTCACAGTTGACGAAATTTTCGAACAGCGGCCGCCAAGCTTTCATTATTTTTGAAATATTGTTCAGTTATGAAGACACGTTGTTCTATCGTGTAACGCTCCATTTTTACTAACCCTAAACTGTCAGCTGTCGATTTGTTTTTGTTTTAGGGTTGTCAACACTTTACTGCATAAATGGCGGCAAATTTAAATCTTGCGTTAATTCTGGGACATCCTTTACATTTATTAGATATATTTGCTATCTGGTTTTTTACTCTTAGATATGAGATTCTACCATTTATTTTCTTGAATTCCAGTATCTGCTTTCTAAATTTTTTATCTATCATAAACGCTGTTCCATTACTTCCTCGTTTTTCCTCTCCTGCATATAGTGTTGAGTATTTTTCTTTATCTATTCGACCTTCGTCTCTCCATTTCACCTCTTGAAGTGCTAATATATCTATTTTATATCTTTGCATTTCCCTATTTACTTCTTCCATCTTTCCTGTTTCTAATGTTTTTATGTTCCATGTCCCTAATCTTGCCTTAATTCGATTCTTTCTTGTCCTTTTGCTCTTTTTCCATTTCCTCGCCATTGTCGTCATCTTTTTATTTCCTCCAGTTTCTATTTGCGTAGTTAGCTTTTTGGTTTGTTTTCGTTCCTCGCCTTTGGAAACCCCGCTAGTAGGCTTTGTGTCCATACAGCCCTGCTTCCGGATTGCTTCGGTTTTTCTGCTTCTTGCGCCATTCTTTTATTACCGTTTTCTCTGTGTTTGTTCGTCCAGTGATCTTTTTGTCACTGAGCGTTTCTAGCTTTTCGCCTCTTCATTCTCATTTCCTAAGACGTCCTTTTCTTGCTGTTCTAATTGCTCGAGTGTGTAGTATTCTCCATTTACTATTAGTTTATTACCGATAAGTTTTGCCTTGTAGTTCTTTGCTCTCGCTTCTTTCATATATGTTATTAATATTCTTCTTTGTTCTCGTACCTGTTTTGTGTAGTCTTCAGAAATCCAAATATCTGTTCCTATTAATTTGTTGGCTGCTTTAAGGACTTCTATTTTCTTCTTCCATGAGTTAAATTCTACTATCACCGGTCTGTTTTTCCCTGTTTCTTGTGATTTCCTGCCTATTCTCTTTATTTCACGGAATTCCGTTTCCATGTTTAATGTTATTTCCATTTTATTTAGGATGTTTCTTATTTCTTCTATCAGTGTTAGTTCCTGTGCACTGTCGTGTTCGTTATTCCTTGAATAATTATTTTGTTTTTGCTTATTTCTTTCTCCAGTGATTCCATTCTTGTTTTGTTCTATGATTTGCGTCTTCAGTTTCCCATTCATTTCTTTGAATTTTTGGTTATCACTTTTCACATTTTATATTTCTATTTGCAGGGCATCTATTTTTGTTTCAATACGTTTGTTCCTTTCATCCATTGCTTCAAGCTTATTGCTAATTTTACCTAGTAATTCTTCCATATTGTACCTTTCTCTTCCGCGCTTCTGATAGTTTTCTTTGTTCTGGCAGTTAATTAGTTGTATCTGTTCGACACGTTACTATTTCGTTTGTCGTTTCTTCTCTTGAGTGCTGCAACCTGTTGTGTTAGCTCGCGTGTGAAGTGTTGTCTATCTACTGGCGGGTTTGACATCACCCGTCTAGTTATCTGCTCTTAGCTTACTTAGTTCGTCCAAGAACCCAGGTGGGCGCTGGCTTCACTCCATAATTGTAGAATAGATGTCGCTCTTGGTTCAAAAATTCGATTTGATCATAAAATTGAAATTTTCTTATCTCTTATTCTAACCTAACCATGTTTATTTCTAATTTACATATTTATTATTATTATTTATCTAATCTCAAACTTTCCTTCAATTGTGTATATCCTTAGTATTTCCTTTGATTCTCTGCACCTGTTTTCACTTTGCTTTTATTCTTTTTACCACTAAAAACTATTAAAACTTAGGAGTTTTATCATGACCTCAAGTTTACTCTTACTGACCCATGGTGAATATAAGATCCTTCTAAACACTAGACATAGTAATAAGAATATATAAGCTATATTCAGCAGTTTTGTGAGCGATTAAGTTTACACATTGTAAAGGTAGTAAAAAGCAAAATACAGAAATTTCCAATGATAAGTATAATTATAATGTTAGGTTAAGGTATATATCATTTCAGACTTTGATCTTTGGTGACAACATCCTCCTACGACAGAAAAAATTGTAATTAATTATGTAGATCAGCAACTGTCATGCATTGATAATAATGATGACAAAATGTGTTCATAATAATAATAGTTTCCCGTAACAGGTCTTGAAGGCCCTTTGGGGTCGTAACAGGATAGGTCTACTACAATCTAGAGCCTACGGTAGACAAGGGTTGTAACGTGGCTAGCGCTATGTACCGACCGCCTATTATTACCCCAGAGTTTGACCTTCAGGTACTCATTTATTACAGCCCAAGTCAAAGTGGGCTGTAAAAATACCAGATTGAACAAAAAAAAACAAACAAACAAAAAAATGCATAGATTAATTAATCTTCAACTTCCCTTTTTGGTTTTAATTTCCAGTATTTACTCTTCTGATTCAGTACCTTCTAGGCACTTTTAGTCCTCATTAGCCACTTTGATCTTAATTGTTCATATGGGTGTACTCACCTTTGTCTTATTGTACAGGGTCATTGGCTAAATTAAGATGTTTATGTTCTTCCTTACCATCCAATTGTACCAGAAAACTAGACACAACTGTGACATTAATTTTTGGACAATTTTTAGGATATTACAAAATTTAGTTACTTGCAGATGCCAATACATATTTAAAACAATATTCATCATAAATACTCAAAATATGTAATACTAATCTTAATCCTAAATACCATTCAAAGATAAACACATACAACTCAGCAAGCATAGTTTGGCATGTAAATCAGCGCAGATGAAGAAGTGTAAGTCTCTGTTCGACAAGGACATCACTACGGGTTTAGTTGGAAAAGGGCTAGGTACACTCTGTGACATAAATATTATAATCAAAAGGCTTGGTGCAAAAACTGGTCAACTCTACTTCTCAAACAGTGGGTGGGTTTTTAGTGCATTTTAGCAATTTTATAACGCAAAACTCCATTTATTTTACTATTAAGCTTCATTAGGCAACTTTTGTTTTGAAAGACATTATTATGTTTTTCTGCGATCTGGAATTAAACTTTTTTCTTAGAATTCTAGAAATAATTACGTGTTACTATGACTTACAATAAAAAACCAAAACCGAGCTTGTAGCTCTGATAAGAGCTGATTTTAACTGTGTTTAATAACGCAAAGATTGTCACCAGACTGTACACGATCTGAACACAACGAGAAACAGACAGGAAGTGATTTCCGACAGTGGGAGGGATGCTCGTCTACTGCGCATCCACCCGCCATGTGCCAACCTATTCTTACTGCACTGTACATGGTACTAATTCCATTGACATTTGTCTGTGCTCGGTTCATTATTTATGCATTCTAAAATATTTTATTATATGTTATTGGTTGGGAGTTCTTATAAGCAGAAGGTATTGACATGTCTTATACAAACATTTTTTGTTATTAATTTATCCATTAAAAATAGTTAAAGCTCAACTGAATAATATGTAGATTAGACCTTTACAAGTCAAATGGTAAAACACACCACAAACATTTTATCAAATATGGATTTAATGTACAGGGTCAGGCAGGGAGGTGTTACGTTTTTGAGACGAGCATAATATTGATGGTGCAGCATGAGCAGTGATTGATATGTACTTATTAGTTGCCATTTCAGTAGGCATGGAGCCTACGGACGATTAAACGACGCGGTCTTTATGACACCTTTGTTACAACCAGTCATTCAGTGTTGCAGATACAGCAAAGATTCCGAACTCACTTCAATGTTGGTCGATGCAATGCCATCCCAGTCCACCCAACAATGTTGAAATGTTTTAACCACTTCAGAATGAGAAGAACTATGAGACCTGGAGCAGCTTGAGGAAGTGATTGAATTGTTAGAACATCAGAAAACAATGGAAGAGTTTTTAACAGATTATAGAGGCCAATCCTCGCTGTTCGGCACTACGAACTTTGCACTTTGACCTCCATTTTCATCCTTATAAAATTATGGTGATTCAAAAACTAAAGGAAAATGATTATGTACATCGGTTTACGTTTGCTGAAAACCTTGGAAAATGACTGTATTCTGATAACAAATGACAATGATCATTTTCACTTATTGGGTGCTGAATACAAAAAAAATTGCTGGTACTGGTCAAAAATAACCAGGAAAGTTCACCAAAGGCCCCTTCATAGTTTCAGAGTAACTGTGTGGTGTGGAATACACCGATTTGTCATAATTGGAACCTACATTTTCTAAGAAAATGGACGCACTGTGATGGTCAACTCATAGCGTTACCTTATGATGTTGATTTTTTGATGCCTGAATTGAGAAGATATTGGGTTGCCCTTGATGAGGTTTGGTTTCAACAGGATAGAGCTACTTGCCATACCACAAAAGAATCCATGGCTTTTTTAAAGGAACATTTGCCAGGGCGCCTCATTTCATTGCATGGGGATGTGGAGTAGCCCCTTCAATCACAGAATCTTTCATCATGTGATTATTTCTTATAGGGGTACCTAAAAGCTCAGGTTTACATTGGAAAATCACTGACTCTTGAAACTCTTTCAAAAGCCATAACACAAGTAATTCGAGCAATTCTATGTGTTTAAAGGTGTATGAACAATTTTTCCACCTGCCCGCAATAATACCTAGACAAGAACGGTTGCCATTTGGATGGCCTCACTTTTCACACCTGAATTACATTCTTTTTGTTTGTACTTTGTGTTTCTTAAATGTCATTATATATATATATATATATATATATATATATATATATATATATATATATGTATAGTGTTTTGAAAATGTGACACATCCCTGCTTCATTCCATTTGTTTTTAATGGAGGCAGTGATTCATGGTATACTTTACTCTTTCAAATGCAAATAAAAATTTTCATTAAAAAATTGTCACCATTAAAAAAAAGTAATTGCTGAAATTTTGTTACTGTAATAGTTGGCAATAATTAAAATGTACAAATTTTTATACTTCAAATGTTAGTGTGACTACTAATTTCAATTCTTTTTTCACAACATATTTTCTATCATAAACAGTCTAAGAAAATTGCTAGAGGCATTTGATTCTTGCCCGACAGTGCATTGTGCCATACTGATAGAGCTATCTGGGAGATGCTCTATTATCCACCTTATAGTCTTCCATAATTTTCATCTTTGGTGTCTTAAAGAAATAGGTAATTGGAAGGAGGTTCTTATCTAGAGAAAAACTGAATGCTGTCATGGTGTTGCTGTTGTTTGTATTACTGCAAAATAATATATTTCTGATCAATTTTCAATCACCTTCATACAAAAAAGTAGACATTTGAACCTCGTAACCTTTGCTTTAAATGACTAATCAAAGAATAGTTCTTATCAATGATTTAAGAGCAATACGCAAAATTTTATTTTACAATATATAATTTTACTAATGTGTAAAGAGGAACAACAAAAACTATTCTAAAATTGTAAAATAACACAGTGCGTAATAACAACATACATAATACCATTTGCTAAAATTGACACGTTCCTAGCTTACAACTCATCTTGCGCTTTGCCAACTGTATCTTTATGGTTCTGAATAATGGACATTATCTTGTTTGTGTATGTAGGGTGAATGGAATGTTGTAATTCGTTTAAAGATTCTTCAATCTAAAATGAGTCGATTCAGTGCTGAGAACAATTCCACCTTCTCCACCCATTTATTTTACCTGCTTAAGCAAGCTTATGGAAGTTTTTAGCACCTTCTGCCACTTCTGCATCTCTATTGTGTAGAGTTTCTTGCTTCTGTAGAAGTTTAATCCACTCGTCATGCGACTTAGGAGGATCTCTGTAATGATTCAGTTATAAATGTTAGTCTAGAAAGCATTGGTTGTGACTTGCTTTAGCACATGTAAATCTAGTAATGTGTAGGGCTGCGTGTCTTCCAGTAACCACAACTTGTAATATAACATGACATTTAGGACTACCAATAAGATAAGTACACCAAAGACTATCAACGTGGCCAAGTCTGATGAAAATATACCACTACCAGACACTTTAACACTGGAAAGAGCACCTGCGGCAAAAATATAATAAGTGACAAACTGTGACCACAGCATAGAGAAAAGCTACCGATTGTAGAATGCGCGATTTCGGTCTCTGGTCGTTGTAAACTATGTCCTCTGCGCCGCCGCCTCGATTTGCGCTTTACAGCTGGAATTGCTTCCTCGCTTTCTAGATACAAAGCCTTACTGAGTGATTTGTAGAAGTCTTCCATACCCAGCCAGCAGTTTTTTTCTATGAAGCCTGTATTGAATGGATATATCATTCAACCGTTAAAATAAAAATTTTTTTGATGTAATGTAATGAAAAACTGATATTTAGACTATAACGTTTGTTATAATTTTTTTTTGAAAATTAGAGTATACTTTGTAGTATATCAATACAAGTTCTGTGAAAAATATGTCATACCTTTGATGAGACCCCACACCGGCTTCTTGTATTTTATTTGTGCATAAACAACAAGAGAGGTTTGAGTATCCGAAATCTTCTGCATGCAGTAATGTGTTAAAAAGCAAAAGCTATCAGCATAAGGAATCCCGGCATTGACAGACTCCAAATCTATGGCATATAAGGAACCAGCTTTGCTGCAAGGTAGCATTACCTATAAAAAAATTATTATATCAAATACATCACTTTTTATCAGGAAGAATAAATATTATAAAATTTGGACATTTTTAATTATTTCTATCTTACCACCACTTATATCAAGATAACTAATATTTCATATCTAAGGGTAATATATAAAAGCAAAAGCTACCAATAAAATGTACGTGAAAATTGATTTTTGACAAATGTATGCCAAATAAGAAAACAAGTAAGCTGCAAAAACTTCAAAGTTGGCTAAATTCATGATTATATATGCATATCTAGTATTCTCATAAATACTGTTACAAAATCAAACCTACCCTTTCTTTACAGCATCCAGTTATCTATAAGATTGACATACAGTTGCAATTGTCAAATCTTAAAGTTGTAGGTTACATTGTGCTTCTTGTCAAGTTAGTTATTTACCAATAGTGTGGGGTGACAAAGAAAACCGTATTTCTCTAATAGAATTACATATGCATGGAACTCAAAACAGAATCATATTTAAGACTTTGCATTCCCTGGCCATTAGCCATATGTTCGTGTGTCGAGCTATAAAACAGTTTAATGCGACCGTGAGGTGTCAAGGATCGTCCACGATCTGGAAGACTACGTTCAGTTCAGATTGTTCAAACAATCAAAGCCGTATGTGCCCGAATTAAACAAATTCCCCTTATTAATCAAAAGATTATGTCTTAGAAAATGTAAATTTCCAAAGCTTTGATATCTTGTATTATTAACTAAAATCTAGGATTAGCTCCTTATAAAAGACACACTGGATATTTGCTGACATGCTTTAATGAAAGGTAGGAGAGAAAAAGCAAAGAGGTTGCTAACTGAGTACATGCATGATGGCTACAATTTTTTTTATGGTGGAGGAATCTTTCAATAAACAAAATGTTGTGTATATTAGGTTATCCAAAGAAGCATCTAAGCTAATGCCAAGAGTTCGGAGAGACCATCATCCAGCAGCTCTAATGGTTTGGCAGGGAGTGTATTATAATGGAGCAATTGACATTCATTTTTGTGAAAAGAGTCAAAACTTCGGCCACTGTGTATGGAAGATGTACTTAGTGAAATCTCAAAATCACATGCTTTTTCGAGGTGAGCCTTGGATCTTTTAGCAAGACTCCGCATCTACCTACAAAGCATCAGGTGTAATTGTACTTACTAATAATAATTTAATAAATCTTGAAAATATTATGCAAAAACAGTTAGTCGTTTTATTTCGCTGTTCTAATCAGCGTGTTTAGGGGCCTACTATGTATTTTTTAATTTTAAGAAAGAAAGTGAATAAAACAGGCAAAAAATTCAAAGAACTTTTGCCCCATAAAGTTGCTGCAAAAATGTAAAAAGATCTCGAACATTTGTATAAAGTTAGCAAGATTATAGAGTTTCTTGGTTCAAACAGTATTAGATAGGCATAGAAAATAAAATTTAACAACAAAGTCTCTACAAGACTATAAAAATAGTTAATTGCATCAAAATGTATCCTTATGCATGGTAAACCCACTGATTTCTATATAGCTCCAAATCATTATGAAATTATAAAGACAAAAATGTATTTTATATACATTGTACCAAAAATGCCTACTGTCATTTTTGAAGAAAAATAACACTCAACAATTCTTTTGGATAGATAGCATTGTGCTACTATTTAGGTTTAGTATTATCTTAATCTTAATATGGTCTAAATATCTAAAAAATTTAATCCACCTGCTAGTTTCAAGCATAGACCTTAGAAAAAGAATTTTAGTCTATTTTAAAGATTGCCTTGAAGATGCTGAAATGGTTATTATTATCGACCAGTTTTAATACAAATAACCTTGAGCTTTCAAAAATTTTGGGACTGGTGCATCACTATTCCACTTAATAACATACATCACAAAACCAAATAGATTTGTTATGCAATTTTTGGTACAGTTAGATAGGTTAAAAAAACACTCAAGTTTACAATATATAACTATTTTTATGTATGCAAATTTTATCTTGTTCATACTTTATTTAATGCACAGCCCCTTACTTAATTATAAAACAATACATGAGTATAATGTAATGAAACTACAACTGCACCGTGAAAACTGTTAATCTAACTAGAAGGTGGAAAAGAGAAGAAATGTTATTGTTTGGATGAAGAATTATCTTCCATAAAAACATCAGGGTACTCTTATATTGCTTTCTCTTTTACTTCCAGTTTCTTGTAGCTTTTTCATTTGGGATAAATTTATGCAGTGTCCAATGTCTTTTCATAAAATATTCAACAACTTCGTGAACAGGTTGGTGTTTCTGTTGACTACACCAATGTCAAGATACAATTTCTCTGCTAGTAGCAACACAGTTCTTTAATTTCTAAACAAAAATTCTCTTAATTACTTGTTTTATTTTAGTTTACAGAAGAATTTTCAAGTATTTCTTGGTTTTCTGTGCAGTTTTTGGGGGTTCTTAACGATCAGCTTATTCTCATGATTTTCTATTTATTCCTTTACATTGTCATTATCCACTCTAAATCCAGGAACACATTATCCATAATTATATCCTCTGGTGCAGGCTCCATCCTCATAGGTTAGAAATAACAACCCAAAGTCCAGCGTCCTGTGAGAACTATTTACTTATTCTTGATTTTCCACCAGGCCTTAGGAGTTAATTTTGTTAAAAATTTATTACTTCTGCGCAGTTTTTCGATGTTTGAAATGATTTGCCAATGCATAGGTTGAATTAAAGTGGTGCTAAACAAGAACTTTATTTGCCACCAAAGGATTTGAGTGCTAAATTCTTCTTTAAATACTTTATGTTTTAATGAATATTCAGGAAAGAACCATCTTGTTCTATTAGCCACTCACATTACAGTGAATTTAGATTTGCAATATTTTTTAAAATTTTCTTGAGTTTTTAGAATGACAGATAAAAGTTTAAATTTTCTATTACGTATTAATATTAGTACACAATCATTATGAAAGCCTTTATTTCAGTAATGTGTGTTCTGGTATTGATTTCTCCTATAAATACTTATTCTCTATACAATTTTTAATATCTTCTTTATTAGCACTGTCAGCCTCTATATGTCTTATGATACTATAACTGAATGTTGCATTACATGGTCAAAAGTATCTAGCACCCTTTTAGAGAAGAGGACCTGATGATTTTCTTCCAATAACACTATCACCAGATCATTTTGTTTTTGGTTAATTCCAACTAAATTCTTCAATTACAAATGATCTATTTATAATCACTTCTTCAATGACATATTAGCCCTTCAGGCTACTTTTCTACTTTTGAATAAAATAATCTTGTCGTTAAATGTACAGATTGCGTCAGCAATGTCTAGACAGTTTACCATATTAAATGTTTATTAGTCAAAAACTTACAAAAAAGCTTTTGTCACTTAAAAAATGCTTTATTAAGTTATATTATTCAGTGTTAACTATTATTTGCTTTAATTACTTAAAATTTTTCTCTTTAACTGCACTCTGACAAAATCTGCAAACGCTGTCTCAATCAAGAGTATAGAAGTTTTAAATGTAGATTAATGAGTACACAGAATTCCTTAAATAAAAGCAAATCCACATTGTTGAAGAGCTACTTGTGTGAGTTGATGCGTTATCCTATTAAAAATGATTTCCATTCATAGCGTCACTATCATTACTATAGAATCCATAAGGTTCATCCTCAATACCATAAAGATATTTTTAGAATTATTCATAAGGCGATGATTGTTCTTCTAATTCATCTTAGCATAGATAGTAAAAATTTAATCAAAGAAAAACTTGAGGCAGCTCGTAACCTCACTTTTAATTAATTCACAAGCAAATCAATTTTTTTGGTTTTAGTAACTTCATAACTTCATTCAAGAATACACACAACGTGCATTTTCTGTCCTCTGACATGGCCGAATTTACTTGAAAATAGACACCAATATTCAAACCAACATCTGCAAGTCTTTGGAAATGAGCTCTGGGGCCTTCCGGACAATTGCCAAGATTTTTTCCTTTTAATAAATTTTTCTTGTTAAGTTCTCAAAGCAATATTATACAATCAAGTACTCAAACAACCTAATATTCCATGCTATATTGGCCATGCTTTGATTATATTCTGCAACTGAGTTTATTATTTCACCCATATCAAGATTACCATATAACTTACAAATGCGCCTGGCCTATCCAAACGTTAATACATATTTAATGCTAAAATAAAATATAGCAAAAAATTCACATTGATCTTTATATGAATTTTGCTTATGTACTCTGTAGTACAGCATCAAAGTTTTAATGTACTTTTGTATATTTTCTGTCATTTATTTTACATGATTAGAAAGACATTTTTCTTCTTTGTGGGCCTTACTTGTATTGAGTGTTGAGTGTTGAGAGACTATATACAACCAAACTGCATTTTATTAGTCATTAATCGCGCATTCAATTGTTTGTTAAACTGTAGTAAATTTTAGACTCCGTTGTGGTTAAGCATTTTAAGACAATAGTTTATAGTTTATATAACTGACAAGTAATGATGGGTTTGTTTCTTTTAAGAGAATATAATTTATATAACACTTAGATTGATAGTCATACGCACTTTTCAATTAGACTATTATTACAGCCTCAAATGTTAGCTTTATCCGTTTTGTTTTTCCTTAGTATTATTGTAGTAAATATGCATGATTAAAAATAGTACAACACTTAAAATATAAAAGCGTAATTATATAAGAACTTAAAAGTAACAGTGAAACATAACAATAATCCCATGATGTTTACCTGAGTTTCAGTGACTTGACTAGTTTTGGGCCCAACTGCTTGGCTCAGAGCTGCAGTTAAGTTCACAATCCTAGTTTTTGTATTATCAACAGGATTGTGTGTCCAAGCTGTTTGCGTGAGGTCAGTGGTTTTCCTCGACGCATGGAAGTCTAGGAAGAATTTTGAGCTTGTGAAGAGCAGCGTGAACAGCTGGTCTACATGCATTGGAATCACTTCGTTTATCACTTGCTTGCCTTCGTGGGCTGAGGTACATGTAGCTCCTTTTTGGAATCTAATACATTTAAAATTATTTGAAAATTAGAAGTACATGTAGCAATGAAAAGATGAAAATATAAAAAGACACTAATGTTGCACATAAAACTTACTTGTTGTTTTTTTCAACGTCTGACTCCGTAGTGTCAGACATATCTGTGGGTAACTGGTTATCAGTGACTGTTGCTGCACTTTTGTGATCACTGTGATTGAAAATCTGTTGGGTTTCAGAGTCCGTTTTGTCCTCCACAACTGAAGTGTCATTTATCATGAGTTCCCCTGTCGTATTAGGAGTACACTCCTAATATAAAGTCATAAAAATATTATTTGAACTGTCCTGAGTTGATAAAACTGCTGTAACACTTGTAATACCATTTTAAACACAAAAAACCAACAAGTCATTTTCTAAAAGTAAAATGTTTCTAAATTTTCTAGAATTTCCGTCTTCAAGGTATCTATTTGTATAATTTTCATTTTTATTTCTTCTGAAAATCATCATTCTTTAACTATGACTGTCTTATTTAGAACGAGAGAGCAAACTAGACTTGTTATACCCACTAATTTAGATATTGACAGAATTTTGTTCATCTCTTGGAAAATAGTCATTTTAGAAGTGCTCCCATAAAAGGAAAACATGGATGTAGTAATCAGGATAAAATTATTCTTAAATCAAGAGATTCACAACAAGTTGCTGAAAAAGCATTATTACTTGTAGAGCTGTTATACTCTCCTTGACCCAAAGAACAGAGTAATAATAAAGTACTGCCGCCACTTCCTAAGAAGTTCTATAAAAAGCTAACATTGTATTATTGTTTTTTTTTATAACAACTAGACTGTTTTCTATGACAAGGAGAGTTGTTAGGATAACATGGTAATCTCCCCAGCTAACCAGCTAAATATAGTGAGAGATATTCTTAAAGAAATATAAAGGAATATAAATATATTCTTAAAGAAAACAAATATGATGATTTTTGCTTATGCGATCAGGGACGGAAAGTCTCTCCCCGTTTCTGTTAATCTTTTAGTCAAAATCAACTATTTTTTCAACGAGAATATACTTCAGTTCTTAAGACAAAATAGCGCAAGAATCGCTAGACTAATCTAATTTGGAATCTTAAAAATCTGAAGACTGCCAGTGATGCGTCACTGACTTTTTTCTTTGCTGATTTCAGAAGTACATTGTTAATGGAGGAAATCCAAGTAAAGATGTCCGGTGAAAAAGTTTAAAATTGGAAGTTACCAATTAAGCTTGAAAAACATTATCTTTTTAAAAGTAATCATCGCCTTGAAAACTTTAGACAAAGTTGCTTTAAAATGTTCGAAATTTTCGAAAATTTCTTGTCTCTAAATCTAATTTCAGTCGAAAAAATCCTAGAGAGCATGAGAAAACAGAATGGGAGAATAACACATCTTTCTAGGCTTAAAACTGTTTCGTAACCAAGGCTGTGTGATCAACTATTGACAGGAACTAGCCAGGTTTCTTATTGGGCGTGCTGAGGGTGTACCCAAGAGTAAGGATAATTTTCTATATTCATTCTAAATGATTTATTGGATTATGAAAGTAATAAGTTTACTCACCTCTACAAAAGATTCTACTGACAATGGAGCACAAAGCTTCTCGTCTTCTGTGCCTGGCGGAATATAATCATCATCGTCACTAGTTAGACCTAGTTCTTCACCGTAGCATTGGTGAACCTGTGAAATAACCGACTCTTAAAAGGGAATACCTTCCGTGAACTCATTTATTTTATATTAAAAATATTCGAACAGAAAGTAAATACAGTATAGCAATAAAAACAAAGCATAGCTTTCCTTTCAATTCAAGCCACCTCCCTACTCCCAAACAATTAAAGAAACGAGAGTAAGAATCCTCGGCGCAGCCACCTACCCACTGCCACATCTCTTGATTAGACATTGGTTGGTCCAACAGAGCATTTTGCCAAACGCGAAAAAGCATTAAGAACGTCTTATCTCTGGCGCCGAAGCTGGTAAAAAAATATTTCTCGCTCTTTGTACTTATCAGAATAGCGTTTGGAATAACTAGCGCGGTTTTCTCCTTCGTGATAGCAGACACCTCCTTCCATTTGATGGTAACGTTCGTTTCCCACCGAAATATGTTCGCGTAGAAGCAGAGAAAATTTTGCGACGCGTAAAGACGGCCATGAACCAGTATTTCCTTTTGCAGTGCACAGGAGTAATCTGCAAAAGAAAAGGCGAATCAGTGCACACTCACCTGTGGACGGAATTGAGGCGCACAACTACTTAGGACAATCCATATTGAGGTATACGAAGCAGTTAGGGATTATCGAAATGTGGGAGATTAGATTAGATTGGGAGTAATGAGCTCGCAAAATACAGTAGAAGGACTGCTTTATCGCGACTAAGGTCGGTGTGGCCTTTTTAACGTACGCCAACCCTTTGTTTAATGTAGCGAAACCAATGAAATTATATTCTCTAAAAAGAACTTTAAAGCAAAACCATAAAGCATTATTAAGATGTTTAAGTTCAGCTGTTTGATTCAGGTTCGCTTAACGTAGCAAAATATACACTCATAACGAGAGAAGAATAATATAGCTGTATAGCGCAATTGGCAAAGCTTACCGCAATGTTTTCGTAGATTAGAGGTTAAGTTGTGTTTGATTACCTAAATGTGTTTATCTAACGTTACGGTAGCAACACAAACATTGACGTTCTGTTAACAACTCCCCTCTAATGTTAAATGAAAATAACGCGAAAAATGAAATTCTAGGTGTAGTTTTTGATTAGACTTGTAGAAGTTAAACAGGGATATATTAAAAATAACCGCGCCCGTTCTGTAGAAAACAACTATTTTTAATTCTATTTCGCCGTAATCAAGCTCCATAAATAAAGAAAAGTTGCAATATTTAAATTGTCGGTAATAAAGAGTGATTAAAAAAAATTCACTTACTTAAGTTCATACGATATTTTTATGTCTTATCTTTGGAATTATCCTAATTATTAAACTCGAACACGCTCTATTCCACAGTGTTTACAAAAAATTAAACATAATCTGTAAAACAGAGAAATGAGTTTGTTGAGAAAGGTGGGTGGTTAGCAAGAATTGTTTATTTGTTTATTTCAGTAACTTAAGTCAGTTTCTATGTACAGATAAATATAATCAATCACACGACACGATGCTTATGTCTTTGTAATAAACAGGTGCATGGGTTTTTGACATGACGATTACAACATACAGTAATATATTGCAAAGGCAATATTTCAAATTATAAATGGCTAATAACAGAATCGACACAGATTGAAATAGTTGGGTTTTGGTGATAATTCGAGAAATAAGAGATCTTGGACTAAAGGCGGTAGAAGGTCCGAAGGACACAACTTGGCAGCAAGACTAATCTAGTGCTAACTACTAGACCGAACGATATTTACCAGGCAACAATTTCATGATCACTATTGGACCTTGAATTTATTTACGTCAGATGAATCCAAGCTTAGCGTATAGAATTTGTAATGCGTAGCAATCCAGAAAAAATAAAAAAAGTTGTGGAAAGGCATTAGTTTTGCAGATGTCACACTCAGTACACAAAGTAGGGGTGTAATGGAATGCGGTGACTCTTCGTATGTAGAATTAATAAATGAAGGAGAAGCTCCAATGCATGGAATAATTAGAAAAATTTCTAGATCTGGATATACTAAAGTATGCCCGAGATGGTTTAAGGAGTTAAATTGCATCCTCCATCATCTACCATCAAGAACAGACTTTAATAATGCTTTTCGCAGAAAGCTGCCAATAGAGCTAAAAAACTTACATCATAACTGGCAAGTTTGAATGGTCGCTAAGATTGTTTTTATTTAATATTTCAATCAAGAATTTCATATTTTATTCCGTGTTGCATTTGTACTTTTATTGAAATAAATAATTTATACGTAACATGCTTTAGTATCGTGCATTTCGTAAACATTTGTAACACAAACTTATAGATTTTTGTATCATTCTGATATGTGCTTATGACAAATCAATAATAGAAGTAATTAGGTACACTGTATGAACACTAGCAAACAAAACAAACGCAAAAAGCACATAAATAGCATTTTCGTTTTAATAAACAATTTAAGTACTTAAAAGGTATTAATGTTTTTTTTTAATGTTATTAGAAACTTCTAAATATCTAATATATATAATATAAAAACTAATTTGTCCTTTATCTATGGCCTTCAGAGTCAATTAGTAGAAGCCCTCGAAACTTCGGTTTTGTCGCAGTTTGAAATATGCACCTAGTACATGTGTGAAAATAATACTATGATGCCACCAGATAGCGTTGTTAAAACGCACGGTGATGCGAGTGCAATTGTGGATAAAGTAAAAAACCATAGAAACAAACACTTATAAGCAGTGGGGAACCACGCGGTTCCTTTGGAGAGAACTCAACACCAAATTGCAGAAATGTGTTTTGGTGGATATCGGAGTGCTGAAAAGGGCAAAAGCGGCGGGCATTCGGCAAATGCGCACAAGCCACACATTGTGCAGCGTGTGTTCAAATCGATAATAGTAACAGGCGAATCATATTCGATGCACTGGCGGACGCAACATGTCTATATCGTGGAACTTTGTATACGATCATCTACGAGGACTCAAAGATGACAAAGAATTGTGCATAATGAATTCGCCATACTTTCATTGCTCAGAAGGATAGCTGCAGTTGTACAGCGTAGATCTGGAAACGTTGTACGTCTGGTTTTAGCAGACAAATCATGGTTCTGGCACTAGACGCCAAAAAAGAAATATAAATCTGTGAAAGAATTACCAGTGAGTGATGTTGCGAATCACTGAAACGACTCCAACGACGTATCAACAATTCCCCGTATTCAACGGATCTTGCGCCAATTGACTACGCTCTGTTTGATTCAATAAAAAAAATGCACGGTAAGATATCCTCCAACAACGAGCTTCAGTCGATTCTCTACAAGTGATGCTATGTTACACCCAAAGAATGTTTTGCAGCAGCTTTACATAAGCTATCATAGCTATGACAACAAGATATTGGAGAGTTATACTTCTAATGTAATGTGTACTCACTTTTTACTAATAAACTATTGAAGAGAAAGCAATCATTTTTGTAAATGTACAGCAGTAAGATTATATAACAAAGAAAACGTTAAATTAGTATTTGCAACTATCCTACGTTTTAAAAGCTTACTCGTGTCTATTACCTAAGCACACCAACATAAGTGGTAAATCAGTTACTGTTTTAAATCAAAGTTCCTCCCAAAGATTAAAGAATTAGAAGCGTATTATAAGAATAAGCAAAACTAGAATTATATTTCTTATCAAAAATTTCTAACAGGGAAAGAAAGCATGGATTCTCCGGGTCACCGATTTTGCTGAAATTTTACAGAAACAAAATATTGGTATAGAAACGCCAAATGCTATTCGGAGATGATGAATCTCTCAAGTATTTTTAAGAAATTTCGAGTTAAAGCTAAACACCATGCAGTAAGGTTATCTATCAAGTAAGCCCAGTAGCCGAGTAGAGTAGAAGCTGCGCTACAGATGAAGAGATCACTTGTTTGCAAAATTATTGTTTAAGTAATTGTATTTTATGTCTTAGTTTTATGGTTGATTTCGACATTCTTTATTGGGTCTCGGTGAAGTTATTGTCCTGATATTTGTTTTGTTTTTCGAAAATCATGCTCAGTATAGATTTTGGTAATTATGTTGATATTGCTTCAAGTCACGACAAACATTCACGCCTTTGTTTTTTGCTTTTTTAGAAACAAATATAACACGAATTTAGTAGACGTCTATCTTATGACAATGTCTTCTGATACAATTAGCTGACAGTTATTTCATGACAAGGTTCTTTCTCTAGAAATTTGGTGAATGGTCTGTTGACAATCTTCATAGAAAGCTTGTTACAATTATTTAACGTTCTCATTTTTATTCATTTTATTCGACCAAGTGACATTTTCAGTTGACGTGTAATGATTTGTGAAGAGGAAAAATCATTTGTGAACCTGTGCTTTTTCAAAATAACCCTCCGAAAGGCTTGCTGAAATGTATCAACACTCAACTGCAGTTTTTCCAACAAAACAAATTTATATGCAATTTTTTGTTTTTTATAATCACATATTAGAAAAATCATCCGCTGCTATGAGTAGGAAATCCACAAACACCAGCACCAAACATAATCACTTCACGCAAAATAATACAGGAGATCTCAAACTTGTAACGTTCAGCGGTACAATCTGTATCTACATGTGTGTTTGGAGTGATGCCATTTCTGTTATTTTTGGTGTCTATAACATATAATAGTTATGTAAAAAATACAGACGATAGTGCTGTAACAATAAGTAATTTTAGTATATATTCACAATTACGATATAAAACGTTAATAGATGTGAATTTGTTGTAGACCATCAAAATTATTGTCCTACAATAAATCCTACGAACCCATGATATCCTTTGTAGTGAAATGTTGCTTCCTGGTTTAGTTATGTAAAATAATGGAGTAGCTAAATTGCACAATGTATAATTTATATAGAGACTAACTAACAACTGTGAGTATGAACAAGTGAAGGCGCTACAGGCGGTAGATTTCAATGGTGTTTTTAAAGTATAAATAAGGTGGGTAGATTAAATTGAGAAGAAAAACACTTAGAACCAAGGAATATTAAAATAATACTGTTGTTATAAATACAAACATCGTATTCCTTCTGTAATTCAGAGGAAATAGCGAGCGCCTATTGTCTTACATGACCAAAATTGGCCCACACTGCTATCCTTCTGAAGAAAGTATTGGTATGTTCGGCGGGGAAGGTATTCAAATTTAACAAACCAATGCAAACAAGCATTTTTTGAGATATGCCATTTGGATAGCCTTAAAACCATTGTTTACAACCATCACCAAACATGCTTTCCAAGGGTGTAATATAAAATGATAAATATGGCAATGGATTATAAGGAAATGTAAGAGGAAGCTGATTCTAAAACTAAATGTTTGATTACTTTCTTTTCAGTTCTTTTAGAATAATGAAAACTATTCTGCACCACTGCCAATATTTTTCTTATTAGAAATGGAAGATGGATAAAGACTCGTAAGCTTAGTCCAGTCATTCATTACTCAATACAATATCTAATTATAGTTACTATTGAAGAGCACCAAATAAGCAATCGTATTTAAAAGAAATGGATATTTGGCTTTTAAACTAACATTAAAAAGCATAGCAAGATTATAGAAAACCAATATCTACTTTACAATATAATTGTAACGAAAAATCAGAGTTCAATACAGAAAATCTAACAGTACTGCCATTTTCAGTTGTGAAGAGGAAACAATCTTTGTCAAAACTCTAAATAAACAAATAATAATTAGATAATGCGGTTGAACAAGTCAAAAGGTACTTTTGATTTCTATCAAAACTACAGTGTCTTGGTCCATACAGGGCTTGGTATTGTCTTGTTGGAGAGCGTAGGGTAGATAATAATATACTACGTTCTCTGATGGTTATTCATCTAAATGCAAGCCATGTTGAGCATTTTCTGTTATATTTATTAGAAAATAATATCATAGTACTTTTCCGTTGCTTTCCAAAGTTAAGAGAAACTGACTAATACATTGCATTAAAATTGTTCCATAGGATAAAATAAACCAAAACACAAAGAACTACATAGAAGCGAAGTTTTAGATCAATTACAGTTCATAATTAGAAAATTCGTAATATTATCTTTGAAACATTCGAAAACAAAATTATGTATGTCATCACTTCAATGCGCCCCCACGCAGCATGTTTCTGCCCCTCGAGCGTCCGAACACCCGAAATAGCCCGATTTTCAAATGCGTTTTTAAGGTACTAAACTAAACCTTAGGTAAATTTAAAGATAATGAAGTTGCAGAGCAACTCCTCAGGAATAAATAAATCTCTCTACGACCATTTTTGACCATTTCCACGCTGTTTTTCGGAAACGCCTTTTTTCACATTTTCGCTATTTCCGCAAAAATTATTATTTTTGCATGAAATTTTTACAGTATGTAGGTACCAACAAAACTCACAATTTAAGCCCCGAAAGAGATTCCTAAGATAATTACAATCCCTGCAATGAAATGGCAAAGAATGGCCACATTTAACGGTTTTTAATTTTTTGTGCAATTTGTTGACCGATTTTAATGACCTGGGGTTCATTTTTTTCGTCTTTTTTAGCACTATAACGTATTTTTTTTTCTTAAAACAATTTTTTAACACTTAAAAATCGAAAAAACCAGATTCGACACCTTCAAGAATTTTTTTCACCAAGTT
The DNA here is from genome assembly GCA_036346155.1 of Sinelater perroti. Taxonomy (NCBI): domain Eukaryota; kingdom Metazoa; phylum Arthropoda; class Insecta; order Coleoptera; family Elateridae; genus Sinelater; species Sinelater perroti. The sequence goes on along the minus strand of JARFIY010000195.1, from coordinate 21,697,626 downwards.
GCACATAAAATTTGCTTTCCAAAACATATACATATTATTTCTACTATTTTTCTCCTAATTATCACGTTGAGAAAATGGACTGAGAACTTCTTCCAAAAAATAATCAGACCTGCACTATTAGGCGAGAAGTTGTAAATCTGGAAGTCTTGCGTGATATCAAAGAAATTATTCGATCAAAAATTAAAATTGGTGTATGCTATTTATAGTTAAATAGGATCAATAAGCAACATTTATATTAAATTTTCACTTTTATGATTTATGAATTTCTAAAATATTAAAATTGAACTGCCCCCAATTTGCCCCAAATAGTTAAGTACGACACAATTATGACAGAGTTTGATGTCAATTGTAAGTTCTTTTTGAGAACTTCTTTATATACAGGGTAGGGCAAAAGCGAAGGGTGGATAAAGTGATTTCATTAGACGCAGGTAGTCGGAAAGTTTTTCCTAGAAGGGCACTTAGCGGCCAACATGACGTGGACGAACGAACAGGGAGTTTTGCTGTCACAATACATTTGAAACAATGACCCTGTTATGGTCGTACAATGTGCTTTCGCACACGCTTTCAACTTGTGGTTCAGGCCTCCACTCCCGATCAAAAATTCATTTTGTTCTGGACAAGGAACTTCAGCAGTTCTGGTTCTCTAGTGAAAAGGGAAGAGGAACACTTCGGAGTGTATAAACAATGGAAAACGATACAGTAAGGCGTTTTACTTTGCAGTCTCCGAATAAATCGCGCACAAATATGCCGTTGCTCTTCACTTGCTTAGTTGTACTGTACGGCGAATTTTGCACCAACACTTTCATTTTCATCCATTCAAAATAGTCGCACAGGAACTTTTTAAACGTGATTGGCAAAATCGCCTAGAAATATGTAGAAATATCTTAGAAAGTGTGCTAGAAAAATGCAATTGTTTTTTACCGACGAAACGTATTTTCACTTGTCAGAATGCCTTAATAAATAAAACTTCCACTATTGTAGTGATAAGAGCCGCAAAATATCCATGAAAGACCCCTTTTCTTCAGTAAATGTGTAACTGTTTAGTGTGCGGTGAGTAAAATTCGGGTTTCCGACCCCTACTCATTGAGGAAGGGAAGTCAATGTATTACCATCATTTTCAATAGATATGTGGAAATGATTCGACAATTTCGCATCGGATCTTCATGTACTCCAACGAAAAACCCCATGTTGATACGAGGATTTGCATCTAGTCCCATTAAATTTTGTAATCAATCTTCGAATAGTAGATTCAATCAGTGCACCATTTCCACCAAAAAATCCTACGAAGTTTTCGTATCGTCTCCAAAATAGTTTCATCAAATGTGCAATATGTTTTAACAATAATGTCCTTTTTTAGTATATCGTCCCATATTTAATATTCGTAGATGACATCCGTCAAATTATCAATTTGGCCCACTCTTTATATATTATAACACATATGCACACATTTAAAAATAATAAAGCATTATCTCCAATGAAAGTTATTGAAGATTCCAATCACGTGTATTTGACTTGTACTTGGACGCATTTAACAAAAATAACGCTTAAAAATGACTGTTACCTTACAACGCCTTACAATGCCACCACATCAATGCACAATATATTTCAAAAAAGTTGGAGAAAACATTAACATATATTGTTTAAAATCCCAAATGTGTTGATTATCGAAAGTACAAGTTACACTCACTTTAGACTTATGTGTATTTTGCAGACTAGAATTAAAAATATAGATGATAAGGTTAAATATCTGCATGATTTAATAGATTCAAAGAAAAGGCACTTCCAAGGTAAATTAAAATCAAAATTTGGGATATTAATTTCGGTTAGACCTCCTTAAGATTTATTAGCTCGGATATTAATTGGAAGACAAAGGCCTATGGTTTTATCTGAGGGTCGTTTGCTTAAATATTAATTGTGTTCGATATGGTTAAAGCTATTGTTTGTTATTTATGAATACATAGTTTTTCATTGTGGTTAATGGAAATGAAGCTTAGAAAACATCAAAAAGGTATGTACCGAGAGAAATTTAAGCCTTATCCAATTAGACCGGTACAGGATGAAATTTAAATGTATTGAATAACAACATAACCTACAGGGTGTCCCAAAAGAAAAGTAGAATTTAATTTTAGAAAAAAACATTTTATTTATTAGTTGGCAAAGTTACGATATGCTTTTAAAGGATCAATATTGCCATTAAATGTGGATTAGGATATTCGAAAAATGTCCTTCACGGCTCATTTGACACACGAATTCTTCTGATAAAATTTTTGACCAATTTTCACATAACTGTGGCTGAATGTTGAAGTTAACTCTTCGAATTTTTGGTATTAATTCAAAAATCGTTCTTATTTTCGTGGCACAAAGTTTGGTTTTCACGAATCCACAGAGGAAAAATTGTATGATGTGAGACCGCAGGATTTTAATGGCCAGTTCACTTCGTCGTTTTGAGAGATAAGTTTCCAGCATTTCAAATAGTCCTCTGGGTTAGCTGAATTTTGCATGAGCGCAGATGCAGATCTTTTATTAAAATCCGCTGCCTAGTGCTTTTTAAAATGTTTATTTGCAGTGACCAACGGCGAACAGAGGTTTCTGGATGCTCCGTCACACGCTATCGTTTGCAGCTGAGGCCTGTTTTTTATTGTCTGCAACTGAACTTGCTTGTTCAAATTTTGTAATTAATGTTTTCACATTTATTTCATTTGCTACAATTCCTGTTGCGTAAATGCCACATAAATTGCGTACAGTCCCGGCGAAACATTCTCCAGGTTTGTAATGAATTTTAACAATCGTCATTCGCTCCTACACCGAGTAGCGCTCCATATTGACGAACCGCAAAATGTCTCTAAGCAGGACGTTGTCAACCTGCAAAAAAAAATTGCGCACAATTTAATCCTGCTTTTTTTGGAACATCCTATATAATTAAGCTTAGTGTTGCTATCAAAATTGTTAACAGCGATGTTTGGGCTAAAATCGCCGTTTCGACATACCATTGTGACCGAAATTATTAACAATAACGTTTGGACTGACTGCCACCTACTACTCCGATGCGGTTTCTTTACTGCGTCCTGCGCGCGTATATTCAAATACGCACATTTGCTGTATTTTTATCGTTTGCAAATTATTATTCATAGTATCGTTCTGATCGGGGGTGTAAATGCCGTACATCAGCTAGTTTGGGCCGTTAATTTTAGTCACTTGTAGTTTTCTGTATTGGAGAGCGTCTTTTACCACCGAAGATTGAACTCAATAGCGTTGTTTCTGTTGCCAAAATGTGTATATCACATGGCTTCCATTCTTAGTTCTGTACGTTTGCTGTTTTTGTCGCTATTTTGCTCACATCCATTATTTCGGCTGTCATCTCCATGTAGAAGTAATTAAATGAGCCTTTCAAACGTTATCATTAGCTTAATTGATCCACCTTTACAGATTAAAAAGCAATTCAGCCATCCATAATACAAAGAAATTACACATTTCGGTTAGCGGTCTGCCTCAAAATGACAAGTACTGCATTTATTTTTATTAATAATTTGCTGTTGTTTGCGTTTATCTGTCTAATGAAACCGAACATACAGTTCATTTCATTTTGCATCGATTGAATTAACTAAAATTGCCTTTTATACGTCAAATTTTAAAAATACTTGATTTAAACGAAATTCTTGTAAACTAAAGCAATCATTACAATCATACAAAAGCTCTTGCTCAAGTACGCTTTCATAGCACATATTGAATTGTAACTTGTATTCAATGTCCTAAACTCCTTTATAAAAAATAAAGTCCGCAAATAATGGGGAAATACAGCAAAATTGGAGCACCGAACTTGAGACAATTTATACAAAATATTTGGAAATACATTTATTAGACCTATATAGTCTTTAGACATATCATTAGGCCTTAAACTACAAAATGTTTTTCAGGCAAGACTTTACTACGTACTAGTGCCATCAATTTTTGCATAAACTCCGTTTGACTTTTCCATGATCGGAATTATTTGATGGTGTGGGCTGTTGTACTCGTTTTCTTCAATATTCCCTTCACGATGGACCAATATTGTTCAGTAAGCCTGAGTTCTAGACTATTTGGTGGATTCATATGTTTTGGTACACAATCTACATCTTTTGCAGCATACTATTCTTCCGTTGCCTTAGAGTAGTGGTACGTCGCGAGATTTGGCCAAAAAGCAGTTTCACATAGTTCTGCTGTTTTTGCTCTTTTCGATAGATGTCTGGATTGATAGACTCAGTGGTGATGAAAGCTCTGCGCTTTCTTCGAAAATTTTGCTTACCGCTTTCTTTTGTAGTCCTCTGAAGTATCCTGCCGACTGCGAGCAGTATAATTGTTGGCGAAGCAACAACCCACCACGCGCTGATATCTTGTCAATAGATTTTCGTATAACTTACGGGAACGGGACTGTTCTGTTTGATTTTGTTCTTCATCGCTATCAGGGGTTGTTTGAGCCCCAAAACATTTCAGACCGGCTCTAGCCTTTACTTTTTGCATAAAAGACTGCGACATTTTGTCTTTCTTCGCTACCTCTCGCAAAGAAGTCTTCGAATTGTTTTTAAAACGCCACAACACTCTCTGTTTCATCTGATATGTTATTCTATGTTCACCTTCACTTCCTGGTTTCCCTTCAATCGTAAATCGTTCCCTAAATTGTTTTAGCACACGACAGTAAAATTAGACTTTTCGAGCAAGCCGACGAGTACTCAGGTTAGGATTGTGGACGTGTTCGTGCAAAATTAATTTGCAACGTTCCACTTCATACAACGACATCATGGCAACTGACTCGTCTAGACAAATTTGCCCTTATCAAGTGACATTTTTGCGCTGACTAGACAGTCTGTTTAGATAGGCAGCTCATAAACTGCTGTACTTACAATGTTATGTTTAATTTTCAATGCTCCAAATTTGCCGTGTTCAGTTTTTATTATGGACAATTCTACGTCAAAAAAATTATTTGGGATATTTAACAGCGATTATCCGTCATACTATCTATTGGTTGAGTTTTTTTTTACTAGAAAGTGTAAGTTACGAATTAAAACGATATTTTTTAATTCAACATTAACGGGTTCTAGTCATGTCAAACAGAAAATGAATAAAAAGGTTTTTATCCAAAAACTTCCTGTGCGAATTTGCAAGAGTTTAGCAACTAGCAGTATTCAAAATCTTAGAATGAACCTCCGATCACCACCAGTTCTAGTTTCAAACTTTGCCAAACTCAGCTAAAGGGCATCAAAGTTTGGTAATTAAGCGCCAATATCTTATAAAACAATAAAGTTAGGAAGCTGAAATTTAGTTTGTGATATTGTAAATGACATTGATAATACTTGTATATAATTAACCCTCCGAGGTCACACCTATTTTATCGATCAAGGAGGTCACTCTGGGTCAAATTGACCCGAGGAAAACTTTCATAGTTTACCAGTTGATCATTTACTGATTAAAAATTGTGAAAAAATTCTGAAATATACTTTTATTATTAAATAATGAAATCATATAGAGAAACCGATGATTAACTCATATTAGTATGCTAAAAAAATTTGCGAAAAAAATTGTTTTGTTTTAACAGATTTTACAAAAAAATTTGTCTGTCCCAATTTTTTAATGAAAATTTAGGATTCTATTCTTGAAAATATGCTGAATGAAGGAAAAATATTTGTTTTATCGTACAATTGAAAAAGTATATTTATTTCGCTAGGTGATGTAGGTCGTTTTTTCAAGTTAGGAAAAATAACAAACTTAGCCAAACAATCCTAAAAAAATTATTTTCCTTGCTTAAATCGAAAAAAAAAGTAGAAATTATTGAACTACAAGTTTGTTCATTCATCTTCAGCACAATCGGTACACATATAGGCGCGATGATCGTCACACATAGGACGCAGCAGCTGAGACATTGCATTCTTGTTTTTTTATCTTTTTTGCTAGGGCAGATTGCGCATCTGAGTCTTTTGTCGAATTGCGGCCTATTTTCTTCTGGTCTGCTGCATTTTCATTGAGAATAAATTGAATATTCCGCCTGGTTTGTCCTCGTAGACATACGTTTTTCAACTTTTCTCGCAAAAGGAAGTAATCAAGTGCAATGAAAGTTGCTTTAGAGCAGAAGATGCAGATAACTTTTTTTCTCAATTTTTGGCATACTTGCAAGTATATAAAATTCTTGCATTAACTTGAGCTTGATCAAGTATACCGAAAAAACCGCATCAACCAACGATTTGTTGCCCTAGCACTCGTGTAAGCATGGCACAGCTTGTCAAATACATCTGTGCCTCCTTTAGTTTTATTGTAAAATAAAACCATCTCTGGCTTACCATTCGCACCAACATTGGTATTAGTAATTTTTGTACTGACAAGCAGTACAAGTTTATGTTTTTTTGGATTATAACTTGCCAAAGTGATGTCTCCACTGTGACAAAACTTCGAGTCAGGGACTGTCTTACTAGCCAATTTCATTTCATTGGGTATGTCTGGTTTATTTTTACGAATTGTCCCAGTTACTTTCAATACATACGGAGCTTCTAACATCATTTTTAGCAATGGAACGGTCGTGAACCAATTATCGCACGTAACAGAACGATTTGTGCCGTGTATGGATGGGTGTTGTCACCTTTTTGAAAAAAAATTCGTCTGAAGACTCTTCACGTGGATGGCCAGTTTTTCCCAGATATGGAATACCGTGAATCTAAAATTTGTTTTATTTTTCGTTACACTTTTCATAATTTTTGACGTATGAAATATACATAAAAATAATAGCTTACCAAATAAAAAGTTTCGGCGTCATTCAAACTAATGATTTTCAAGCCATATCTGTCTGGTTTTGATTTTATGTATACACGAAACTTGCAGCGCCCACGGAAAGATAATAATTGTTCATCGACGGTACAATTATTGCTTGGATTGTAATAATGCTCGCAATTTCTAATAAATTTTTCCCATAATTCTCTTATCGCCGCAAGTCTGTCATCTGGCGACCGTTTCTCACGTTCATCAAAACGTAAAGAAGAAGATAAAAACATAAATCGTATTCTCGACATAACACAGCGATACATGTTATACCCAATGGTATTATCCCACAGTTCATGTGTGTCCACGTGATTAGATTTCCACAAGCGTGAGTAATACAACAGCCATCATATGGGCGCAAACATCTTCGATTTGCTTATTCGTACATTCTACTATTGTATTTACCATCTCTGCATCAAAAAGAAGATTCCAAAATTCACTTACTTCTTGGCAACTTTCTGCACCATTTCTTGACCCTGGCTTTGATTCACATTCATTTATTCGATCTAGAAAATACAGAGTAAAGTATCGTATTATTATAACGTAAAAATTATGGGGAGATTTGTAGGTATATTCAGTTATAAGCAGTCCGACCGCTCCGACTCAATGTAAATATGTATATTATATATATATATATATATATATATATATATATATATATATATATATATATATATATCATACGATATACTGCTCCAAAGTAGAGGAAGGCAAGAAAAGAAAAAGAAAAAAATATGTTCTCACTAGATGTTCTCAAGCGTGCACTCATACTCCAATTCGTATTATTTTTACTACGAAGTGTGGTAGCCGGTCTCCCCCGAGTTCGGTTATGCTGTTCCAACATCCGTTGGTTCAGAGGCGTATCTTCACTGTAATCCGAACTCGAAGAATTTGTATCCGAATGCTCAGATACGTGATCGTCATCCGAGGAAGCGTCGGTGCCAAAATTCTCTTGCTCTTCATGTATGAGGACGCGTTGAACACGTGTTCTTAAATTATACGCCATTTCTTAAGTTTAAGCACCTCAAAACAATAAAAATAGGCGAACTATTAAGCCGAAAAGTTGATTTGTTTCAATTTTTTTAGTAGAATCGACGCGGAGGTCACCATATGGGTCAAAATGACCCGGCACTGATTTCTATCGATGCTCAACTGCTACTGAACGTCGTGTAGTATACGGGAAACTTCTTATGTTATAGTTGAGATCCTAATTCACCGCCAGAGGGCCCAGGGAGCGCCAATTTTTGAAATGCCTTTATGGTATAGACGAGCAAGTTTAGGCTCGGGTCAAATTGACCCAGTGTGACCTCGGAGGGTTAAAGTTTCATAAGAAAATAAGCCACATCGATTTTTGTAATTTTTTACACTCTCTAATGTGTTGATTTAGATGTAAGAATGCTAAGTCTCAAAAGCATGTCCTAATAATAAAAAAAGCATCGTAATAACCTTTAACCCAATTCCAATATCTTTTGTTTTGATCCTGCTATTGTATTTACAATCGCGCTAAGATTATTGCAAGAAAAAATTTAACGACCCTTAACTAAAATTGTTTTTTTTTGGGATAATTATACGACTATTTCTTTAGATTTTACAGTTTTTAATGCAATATTAATAAAGTATCCGGAACATTTTCTAGAAATTGTCTTCAGGTTTGCTTTGCACTACAAATGCCACTAATTGGGGTTAATACGGGGAGTGGGTCTACTTCTTGCTTAAATTTTGCTGGAGAGACTTTAAAACAGCTATCGGAACATTTCCAAGTAAATGGTACTCTATTCCTCCTTTGTATCTTCTATATTTGGATTTTTATTTAATTTTACAACAGACCTCGTTTAATTCCGAAAAAATTTTCAGTATTAGAACTATACATTTTCGCAGATATTGTCATCTATCTATTCGCCACGACCAAATCTTCCATCACACTGCTTTATAATAAATCATAATTCGTCATACCAAACTACACGTTTCTATTGCACAGTTCAGTGGATTCGTTCTTTACACTACTGCAAGTAATGCTTAGCATTTACTAGAAATGTTTTTGACTGCTTGAAAATATAATCCTTCAATTGTGTTAATTTTAACGTTAGTCCTGCGAAACTCTTGAGTTAACTTTTTGTCACGTGATAACCGATTATTTATAATCACGTCACTAACGGTTAAATTGGGCAAAGTGAGAGAAGGGTTGAAACGTCGCCGATTGATCCTAATTCAGTGACAACTAAATAACTAGACAAAGATACTCTGAGCTCCTTTGATTTATCTAATTTCTTATATTGTTTAGCATCGAAGAACGCGTAGCTTCATGTTCTTTTTGTAAGTCACAGAGACGTGCATATATCAAGAAAAAAAGGTGCTCAAAAGATAAAATTTTGAAGATTTTATTATAACCAAAAGAACTTGATAAAACAACGCTAACGGATACAAATTATAAGAAATCCACATAGTTAGTTATAATTTCAGCACCATTTCCTTCTACAGCAAAGCGAAAGACTTCAAATGCCAATGCAAATATAAACAAGTACGGACGTGGAACTCCGGTTCCACAGATGTCCGGGGCTTCTATACATAAACAAACCGGTCTCGAGATTTTCCGATCAGGCTCATTTTTGGTGTCTGGACTTGACTTATGGTCCTGAGTTGAATACTGAAAACGTTATTCCTCTATCTATCACAGATCACAAAATTGGCTTGACAGATGTTAGAAATGACAGAAATAGAAACTTGTCTCCAACTTGGAAGCTGCCTTGATCAGAAGTTGAAAAATAAAAGGACGGACAGACAGACGACTCTCTACATAAGGCTTCTCAATTTAATGTATATATGTCAGATGTTAAAATTTTACAGTTCTCTTATGTGTGTAGAATTGATCTTGTAGATTGTTTCACAATTTTTTATTTTGCACATACATATAAACAAATTATAATTATAAGAAAATAAACATTAAAATATATTAATATATGTAATGAACAAATAAATTACGATTCTATAATATTCTATGCAATAAAAATTTTTAAACGTGGTACTTACTAATAGGAATAAGCTGGTCGGAGTCCAATCGTATGCCTGGCCAATATTATCTAAGCCCCGTAAAGAACGGGCAACGTTAACAATGACGGCAAACAGAGAAATGGCAAATACCCATAAAATATGAAAAGATACAATTTGACAAGCATCTGTAACAAATTTCCGAACGACCCTTGAAGCATCACGGATATAAGGCCTTCTAGGAATCTAGCTGTTGCACATTATTCAAACAATGCAAAGGTTTCAGATGTTTCCAGACGGAGTAGCGCCAGTAAAGTGAAGCGAGATTGAGAGTGGGTGCAACATAATAGTGTGTCATTTCACGTTCCTCATTTTCTGATCACCTGTAAGTAAAATAAATAACTAGTTTTAGTAAATTTGCACGTATTATTCATCACTTTTGAGAGAGCCAGTGGCAATCGTGCGCCGAAGAGGCTGGCCGTAATCGGGTTTTAACGTGAAGAAACACATATCACAAGAATATGGAAACCCTACATCGTCTACATAGCCCATGATTGCTGAAAGGGTTTCTCAAAAAGAAAAGCATCTACCGAAGCAGGCAAAGTACGGACATGTATGAAATGGACACAAGAGGTAAATGAACTTATTGTACGAACATACTACAGAATCAATAGACTGGGATCTGACTTTACAGCTTATCAACCCAAACTATACGATGAATTTATCAGTAAACATCCAACAACAAACATCACAGAACGTTTATACGGCGAATTATGCGCAACCATTAGAAACAATTCAGCCCACCACTAATAATATATCAAATAAAACTGCAAATGCAAACTAAATTATGAAATGCAAATGAAGATAACAGTATCGACACCAGCAAGAGTATAGATACAACAAACCATAAACATTAACACACAGAGATGGGAACATAGATCACACGAAGAAAACAGCTAAGATTGAACAGATAAAAAAAATACTTGTAAAATACAATGGCACAAACTCCACAAAGAAACTAGTGGTACCTAAACAAAGAACATTTTAAAAGTTAGCTATCATAGTAAGCATCCTTAATACTGAAATTTACCAAAGCAGCTGGAATAAATAAATTAACAGTTGTAGAAGCCGATGGTTCCAAAACGTACTTAAACGATGGAGATAAAAAAGGCGACTGCAGACTAGAATAGAACGCATCATACCATATGTAGTACATCTGTATGAATATATAAAAGGCCAACCAAATCAACGGCTCAAAAAAATAATAGTAAACAAGATCTTGGATAGATATAAGGTATAAACTAGCAAGGACAATATAAAACATCACTATAACCAGATTCTCAAATACATTCAAGTAAAAAGTAATAGTATTAGTTGGAAGAGTAAGCAGACATAGAAAATGCTTGGAGAGAAGTCAGAAAAATAATAAGAGAGGCGAAAATATAAATCGAAATAGTACTATACCAAACCAAGAAGAAATTAAGCATGTTTGGTCTAACTTCTACTCATCAGTAAGTTAAGATAAATTGCGCTTTTTCGATAGATAATGAGACTAAGAATTTCAATATCATAGAAAAAATAAATAATACCGATATTATAATAGGTAATTCAAAGAATCCACAATTAGAAAGCTGCAGGCAAGGACTGCACTCACAGTTATTGGTATAAACAATTTACCTGCACTCATACCCAATTACTTGCTTATTTTAATCTTTTAATGAATGAGCCTTGCTAAAATGTCTGCATTTATAATTGAAGGAAAACCTGCTTTTTACCAAAGGGAAAGCATCAATGGATTCATCTAAATACATGCCATATATCATGACAAACATTATAACCAAACACGCAGAAGCCAATCACATACTCGCAGGAAAGTCGCAAGATGATACAAGTTGCAGCTCATTATAGATAAAAACATACTAAACCAAGCACAGAAAAAGCAACGAAACCTGCACACTTGCTTTATGGACCGCAAAGCGTTTAACTTTATAGTTGTGGCTAATGAAAATATTTGAGATCTACAAGATAAACGAAACCATAAGAAAATTTTTAGAACACGCGATACATACATGGCAAACTGTTATTGACCTCGATGACATTCACATGAAACCTATAAAAATACGAGGAATTTCTCATGGGTCTTCTTTGGGCGTGCTCTGATTCTGCTTAGCATTAAATTCACTCTCAAGAGCGCTAAATAAACCAGAGTATGGTTTTCAACTACAAACGTCAAATCAAAGGGCCCGTACAATTTTACATCCACTCTACATGGATGACATCAAAATATACGCCGCCACAACTAGACAGTTACATTTATTAAAGATTGTAGAATTATTCGTGACTGATATAAATTTAGAATTTGGTCTAGATGAGTGCAAAACAATGAATATCAAGAATGGAAGATGATGAAAATAAAAATATCTTGGTATACTACAAGCTCGTCGAATAAAATATACAACAGTTAAGAAACAAATAAAATATAAATTCACCAAACGTCTAAGACTGGTATTACAAATAAAGTTAAACAGTGGTAACCTAATTGAATGCGCAAATACCTACGCCATTCCTTCACTAACATAAGAGCTTGAACAGATGCAATAACTGATAACTGAAAGGCCAAGTTTTACAAGCATCACAAAAACTAATGTTGAAAAGATCAACCTAACAAACATCAAAGATGGTTTTGGCATAACAAACATTTATAATTTACACAACGGATACATGAAAACGTTACGAAGTTATTTCCATCAACGAAAAAATGACTCTCAACTACATGATGTCATTTGTAACGCCGCTTCGAACTACACGCCGCTTAATCTTAAAGACCAATAATCACAGCAAAATCAACAAATAATTATAGATCAATAGAAAATCACAACTCGGCAAAGCAAGGCTTTATACGGAAGACACGCTCAAAATCTCGAATGCTGAGAGGTCGACGAACAAAAACACCATTTAATTTGAGTAGTTGTGAGTGTTTTAATCCTTGTATATATTATTTTGAATGCTTTATGAATATTTTGTACGGAAAACCATTTTGGATTATGTACCTTTATTAATGCTTACATGTGGCAGACACTCTGAAATGGTTGAATTTAGTGATAAATAAAACTTATCCACCATATCATTAACCTTTGAAATATCAATAGATTTGAAAAAATCTTGTTTATTCAATTTATCTTTTAGTTGTACACAGTTGCATTTATTAAAATTAAATTTATAATTCAGTTTGTTTGTTTCCATGTTACCAAATTGAATTTTTATTCGTAGCATTGGAAAATGTGGGCCTTTTGTTACGAGAGTATATTGCTAGATTAACAGCCAGAGTGGTCCAGTGGTTGAGCGATGGGCTGCGATTCTGACGGACCCGGGATCAATTCCCGGTGCTCTCTGATGCCTGGCGGGTGGCCTACTCAGTCACTAAAAATAATTGAGTACCTGCGTTCATTCGAACAAGGGGTAATAATGGCAGTCGTCTAAGGTGCGGTGCTTGCCACATCGCTCCGCATCAGAGATGGTGCGCGACGACCGGGCAGAGAGAGCGAACGTATGAGAGCCTTAACCTCTCAGTTCGCAGCCCGTGCCCCCACGCGCGGTGTAGGGCCTTACCATTATTATTATAAATATTGCTAGATTAACTGTTAATCCTGACATGTTTGTAAAAACTAAATCAAACAAACCTTGGCAAGTTATGACTCGTGCTAATTTGAATAAATCACCTAAGAACAACAAATAATGAAAATATGGCGTGCGCTGGAGAAGCAGTATTAATTATCCCGATTATTTCGGTTAATCTTCGAAAGATTATAATCTCAAATAATTAAAATTTTTGCTATAGAATATAAAAATACAAATCTTCGAATACATGAACATGTGCTCTGTAAATATTTAGAACTGAATTAGAAGGTATGAACATTGTTCCAACAATAATATCTTAATTTTTATAATCATATTCAATATTTGACTTAAATTTAACGTATTTTTAAAACCAAAGTTCCACCCTCATCTCTTACTTTATAACTAGTATGGCAGTTTTTTAATTAAATCGTCTAAACCAATCTCATTATTTTTGTCTGACAACAGCCAAGTGGCATCATATCGTGATCCGTATTTAGTACTTGTAATTAAAGTCACTGCATTTTGGCAACAAATATTAACTACTTTTTTGCATAGCGGTCATTATTATCGGTAACACTCCTCTAGTGTATGTTGCGCGTAGGTCGTTTCATCAGTATTTTAACCTCTTTTATTCTTCGCTTTAATTTTTTATATAGCTCACGCTACGTAATTTAATAATGTGTGAACAAAATCAAAAGTTAAAGCACATAATAACTACAGAGGTTGGGTTTTCATTATGGTTAGGTTTCTTAAATGAAAGCACTTCAAAATTGATATATTTGAATTTAAACAAACAATTTGGTTTTAAATATATTTCTTAGTCTTTTTATTTTGTTCCACTGCATTAACATTCTCAAGCCCCGGGACAGTGAAGACTATTATAGTCAAAAAGCTCAGAATTAATTTCTTCCTTGTATATTATTTCATAGTGAATTGGCTAACTACAGGGTTCCGCGCTACGCGATTAGCGTGCTTGCGCGTTTCAAGTGCTTCAATTATTTTGTTTTCATCATTTCATTGTTTTTCTATGTTTTCTCAAAGATTCATGTGATTTTTTTGTGTTTGAAGGCAATGGTAGCCGCGACAAAGTATCGTAGAGCGATTTTGGACTTGAAGCTGCAAGGAGTCTCGTGAAAGAGCATCTTGAAGCTGCTCCGTGACGGTCGAGCAACTGTCTACCGGACCATCCAACTGTACAAGAAGACTGGCGCCATCAAGGATCGTAAAAGAAGTGAAAGACCTGTTACTGCTTCGAGTCCGCAGAAAGTGAAGATCATCCGAGAGCAAATACGTCAAAATCCTTATCGCTCGATACGGAAGATGAGCCAGCACCTGAAGATCTCTTCAACTTCGGCCAGGAGGATCGTCAAAGAGAAGCTAGGGCTCTTTCTCTACCGTGTCAGAACAGCAGCCATCCCATCGGAACGGAATCGTCAGGCACACCTCACAAAATGTAGTGCCCTTCTTGCCAGCACGTGGTCCGGAGAGCACCTTCGCATTGTCATCTCCGACGAGAAGCTGTTCACCGTGGAGGCGGTTTTAAACCTCCAAAATCACCATGTGCTCGTCGAGGAGGCTGATCAGAAAGGGCAGTTCATCCCAAACAAGTGATGGTTTGAGCCGCTGTGTACTCTACCGGCACGACTCCTCTGCTCTTCGTCGATCCCGGCAGTGTCAAAGTCAACAAGGACTACAACTACTTGAATTCCGTCTTGAAGGAGCAGCTGATACCCTGGAGCGAATCTCACTTCGGCACAAACCATTGGATCTTCCAACTAGACGTACCCCCTGCCCACAAAGCGAAGATCGTCTAGGAGTGGTGTCAAGCTAATCTCCCCAAGTTCATCTCGGATGCAGAATGGCTTGCCCCCTTCCTCGACTACGGGATATTTGGAGAAGAAAGCCTGTGCTCGTCCCCATCCCAATCTGGAGTCCCTCAAGACATCCCTTCACGAGGAGTGGGACAAGATTGACGTGAACTACCTCCGTGCCGTGATGGAGGCGTACCCCCGTCATCTCCGTGATGTCATCAAGAATCAAAGAGGCAGAATCGAAAAGTGATTACAGACATTGATTGTTGATTATTTGTAAAAAATAAATTATATATTTCTCAATGTTTCAATACTTTTGGCGCACCCTGTAAAGCACGAACATGTTACAACAGTTGATTTTGGTTTAGACAAAAGAAGAGGGGGGGGGCACATTTTTCTTGAAATCAATGAGAACTTTCATGAATTTTGACAAAATATTCGAGGGGAGGAAGAGAAAGAAAGAGGAATAATTAAAATAAAGCAATTAACAATTTTATTTCAGATGCAATAACCTTTTTTGTTTGTTGTTAAATCACGAAAGAATTTCCAAAATACAACAAAAACTACTTATTAAAAAGTTGATTTTGTTTCCCAAAACCGTACACAAAAATATTTTGTATCTTTTTATTCAAAATTGATGAAAAAGCTAAAAATAATTGGCAAATAAGTTCTTATATTCCCGTTTCTCAGCATGCAAATACACTACAAGTTTTGCCTTTAGCTGGAAAACTTTTCAAGGCGTTATCCCACATAAGCACATATTTTTGTGTCAAATAATATTTTTATATAAAGAACAGATGCCTTGACATATTTTTCTAAAATATGAGTCTCTAACTCATTCGCTTTGATGGAATTTACAATTTTATTGAAACTTTTTGTAACAAAATCCATTTTAAGACAAAGAATTTGACGCAACAGTGTAACCATGTAGTATTTGGCATGACTTTTTGCAATTTGACAAGACTAAATCAATGTCCTGTTATAGCCTATATATCCCTATCCCTATATAACCCTAATATCATGTCGAATACACATTTTCCGGTCGTATTCTACATAATAAAACAAGTACAGAAGTGGAAGTCCTTTCTCACCAATCTCCGGGGCTTCTATACATAAACAAAAAATTGCAGCCACTTCAGGTCAAACTGGTCTCAAGATTTTCCGGTCAGGCTGATTTTTGGCATCTAGATTTGACTTAAAAGGCGTGACAGATGTTAGAAATTACAGAAATAGAAGCTGATCTCCAGCTTGGAAGCTGCCTTGTACAAAAGTTATAAGGAATGACATATTGGAAGCTGGATTCGATAAAAACCCTTATTTTATTGTTGTAGGACATCCCACCCATAAGCCAGATCGCGAATGTGAACCCGGTAGGCCATAGCCTTATGTCTTTAGGTTCAGTGGTTGTCGAGTTGAATGTCGCGACGGACAGACAGACGCCCTCACCGTTTTAATTAGGCTTCCCTTTCAGGTATAGAAGCCTAATATCTTCTTTAACACCATTTTTCACGCCGTATTTTGCGAATGTTCTTAGTGAGCACAGTTGAAAATATCTGTGAAATCCGTCCAGCTCTAGTCAAAACTACCTACACTTCCAGATATTTTTAACAATTTGTACTTAAATATCTTCATTCGTTTGACAAGACTTTTTGACAAATACATTGCTGTTTATTGCAAATAATGGTAAAATTGTATTTAAGATACATATTTATAGCTGAGTAATCTATTTTTCTATTTAGTCTTTCTTATTTCTAAACGTATGTGGTTTTAATGATCTTTTTAATAATCTACCCATAGTTAACAAAATAATGAGTATAACTAATAACTTATCGTTAATATTTGATATTGTACTCAGTAGTCAACGTCATAGCGTATAAGTTGAAATTGATGCCGCATCACGTTTCGCTTCATATATAACGACAAATTAAAATTTGAATAATTTGCCATCGAGCACTCTTGTCGAATATGCTGAATGATTCTGGAAACACGAAGAAATAATTTGAACTACTTAGTAATAGATGTTTCCAGCCACTTGACTGTGCAGTTCGTTGTTTTATTATGAATAAAGTTTTTTGGTAAAGGGGGAGAAGATCGCAAAAAAGTTCTTATTGTAAGGGAGTCTCACTTTAAAAAAGTTTGGGAACAACTATACTAGAGCATTACACATGGTGTTTGAAAATATATTATTTCAATTGATAATATGGCAGATTACCCAATTTAAATTAAATTTTAGTTAAAAGAAACCCCAGTCGGCATAGTTAATATATCTCAAAATTCAGTTGATTAGAGTAAATTACGAGTGTGTGGTTGAAATACCAAGTACCTGAATTCTTTATCAAGTCCTTCTATTTTATAAAGATAGAGTAATCGGTTCCATAATACTGTTTACAACGCTTTTGATATCAATAATGCCAAAATTGATTATCATTATAGTAAATAAAAGATTACGTTATACAATTAAAATGCGTTTTTTAAAAAAAACTTGATCACGTAGCCATTGCTATTCATGTAGTAATCACAATAACCTTTGCTTAAACATCAAAGTCTGTAGTAAAAAAATTTAGAGTAATAATAAATTGTACAATTTCCTGTAAATAAAAACCGTAAACTAGAAAAATATTGATAATAAGTAGGCTGTAATGTTTATGATCAGAATGTTTCAAACCTAAGAGTATTATGGGGTAAAATAAATAGCAACCTAACCATGACATTTATTGGTAATCCAAAAAGCACTAAGGAAGATCATATACAAGGTAGAGCAAAACAAAAGTTATGAAGCGAAGAATAATCTGAGGGCGAAGGAAGCGATTTCATTAGATGAGAGTAGTACGAATATTTTGCCTAAAGAGTTACATATAGTAGTCAATATCCGTAGAGAAATGAACAAAGAGCTTTTGATGTCGAAGCGTATATTTGGAATGAGTATTGTGGCCAGACAAAAAATTCGATTTTCTTGTGAGTAGGGAACTCAAACGAATTGGTTCTGTAGTGAGAAGGGGCAGAACCAGTTCCATTTTATTTTCGTCGAGACGATCTGCTCGTAAACATATCACTTGTTTAGTCCTACTTTAAGAAGAATTTTGCACTAAGATCTTAGTTTTTATCGATATCAGATGATTGCTGTACAAAAACTATCAGTACGTGATTAGCAAAAATCGCCTAGAAATGTGTAAAAGTATATTTGAAAGCGTGTTACATGATACAGATGTTTTCTTTATCGACGAAGCCCATTTCTATTTGTCGGGGTGCGTTAATAAATACAAATTATGTTATTTGAGTGATAATAACCCACCAGATAGGCGAATTTTGACACTTTGATTGGAAATCGCTTGGTCCCCATAGGATGGAATCCCATCCCACATTGCAAAAGCTTCGCGAGATCTTTCCTGGGAACGCATAATCTTTCAACGCGGTGACGCCACTTGATCAGCCCATTAACTGGATCTTGCCCCGTGCTACTTCTTCCATGGAGATATCTCAAAGTCGAGATTTATAAACAACGCCTTGGGTCTCTAAAAGTCTTACGAAATGCAATACGCTAATAAAGCAGGAGTATCTTCAACACATGGCGGAAAGAGTATTAAGGAACTTCAGAATGTATCGAAAATTCTTCCGACGTCTTTTTAAAAACACATTGAACTAAAGATTTTCAGTTCTGTAGTTTTATCCAGTAAGAATAAACTTTGTATAGCTCCTATTATTTCTTCTTTATTCAACCTAGAAAAGAAGAAAGGAGATGTGTATATTGAAAATTGGTTTGTTATTAAATATTTACAATAAAATAATCGTAGACCAAAAACACCAAACTCGTTTGAGTTTACCAAAGAATATCTGTTACTACCACAAACCAAGCATCGTCTTTAAAAGTATTATTTTAAGCTATGCAATATATGTTTAAAACAAACAATACATTATTCAAAGACATTAATATTCAACCGAGTTGTTTTCCTGTCACATTTATTCCTATTAACAATGGGAGCTACTGTAAAACTGTGATAAAAGTCCAGGATAAAAACTCTGCTAAAAACCACAAGTGAGAAATTTTAGAGCATCCATTATGTAGCCATGATATAACCACCACATCCGATTTTTCCTTTGATTGTTTAAAAAATGACTTGACAACCAAATACAAACAAAGATTATGTAGTACTTACAGAAATATTATAAATAAGGCATTGGTAAATTGATGAAATAATATCAGTGGCCCAAAATGAACATGAACTATATTAAGAAACAAACATTGGTGTGCAGTACTGTAGGCCAAATTTTCAATTTTTCTGTATCAAATGAATGTGTTAATGTTACTTTGATTTTTAATAATTGCAAGACGCAGAAAGGCAAAATATATTATGTAAATTAAATATTGCTTTCTGTGCAATTACAAAACATCACAGATTCACCTTGTGTTGTGGACACACACTATGAATGTACGGCTTCCTTGAGATATATGACATTTTGTGATACCAAAAAAATAGTTGCTAAGAGTTATGTCCCATCCTCGTATTTAAAATAAGAAAAGTATTACTACAGATATTCATTTAATTTCAGTTCACTTTGGTTTCTCATTTAGGAATCAACTATTGCTTCAAAATTTAAAAATATAATATATTTAACCCCCCTAATCCCTTATTCGTCAGTTACTGAAAGAACTGTAGGTACTTCAAATCTACTAATTGCTGCTTCCAGTTATGATAGATGAATACGTGGATTTTGTTGTCATATTGCGGTGTCAGTTAAAAATTAACTTGTTTATTACAATGTAGCTCCCCCTCCTCGTAATATAACAAATAAATTGGTATCAATAGTGACAGATTACCCAGGTATTAAGTATAAGTAACTTTTTTTCTAAACGAACTTCACTTTCAACTGTAAAATGTTATTACTAAGTTTAAAATTCTCTTTTGGATGTAGGTCCCACCAAATATGTTTTCAACTGAATGAAAATTGATGTAGATATTTTTTTTTGTTCAGAAAAACAGGAAAAGACAAGAGCAATAAATATTTTATATTGACATTAAATAAGAAAATATTAAAAGGTATTTATAAATAAATAATAGAGTATATAATAACATATAATTAAAAACATACATGGAAATATTTCTATATTTTAAGGATTATAAAAGATATAGAAATGAGAAGGCTTGATACATCGTATTGTTCGTATTCACGCTATTAGGCCGTGGATGTAGTTTGGAAACTCTTGACGTTTCGTCCACAACTGCGGAGGACATCATCAGAATAAATTTTTCTAAAATTAAATTATTGTGACTGACTTCTTGGCGTGTTTGGAAGTTTCTGTCCTCAGTTTCTAACCTCAGTCTTCCTGTATGATCTGACAGGGATGTTGGTTGGCCGGTACTAGGCCGCCTTTGTACCGCCTTACGGGGGAATCATCTTCGGGCGGCTATGGCTCTGTCAATATCACAATGGATGGGTTCCCGTGTCCTTGAACGCTGTCATAGTTGTTCAGCGTTTTGGGAGATAAGTAAATTCCTGGATGGTATCTCAGAGTTATGATGCAAGGCAGAGTTTATCACGTACCAAAGAGCGCCGAAAATGATCCTAAGTATCCGATTTTGAATTATCTGGCTTCTGCACGCAGGTTTTGACGGCGCATCTCCATACCGGCGTCGCGTACTTTATGAGCTGCACAATAAACTTATAGATGATCATCTTACTGAGAAAAGACAGTGGGTACCGCGAATGGAACATCGAGCTCACAGCACGTGGGGCTTCCAGGTAAGTTTGGAAGCCAGGATCACTCCAAAGTACTTTGCTTTTGCTTTCCCGGTTGAAGATCCTGAGTGGTGTCACGCCAGCTAAGTTTCATCCTGGTGGAGAATAGAACTGTCGGGCTTTTCTCAGCGTTGGTTCTTATCCTCCACCGATGGCACCAGTCTTCTAGTATTCGAAGATGCTCTTGGCGATGTCGTACTACCACATGTGGACGCAGTAAACTGGTTAACGCCACCCTGTCGTCTGCATCAAGGTTGAGGACTTCCTCGGTATGTCTCGGACGTATATGTTGAAGAGCACCAGAAACAGAACTGAGTTTTGACGGACGCCGGTTCATTTGATTCAAATCTTCCGGCCGGACGGATCAGTTGTACTATCGGCAGGGGATGTTTGTTAAAAGCATCTTGTAGCTGACCCTACTGTGCCACACCTTGTCGAAGGCCTTGGCCACGTCAAGGAAGATCTTCTTCTGGAAGCCTTTCAAGATTTTTCCATTAGCTAGAAAAGCAGGTGGATAGTGGATGGTTTCGCAGGACCTTGAGCAATCTACAGAGAGAATTGCCGACTACATCACAAGGCCCTCCAGCTTGCTCTTCCCAGCGTTGTGCTGATGCTCTGGGATGGTAATCTTTACTTCTATAATGAGGCTTCTATACTCACGCTAGTCTTCGGGGTTCACAGATTGCTACACGCGATTCTTTTCGCGGACCCGATTCTTAAGTTCCTTTGGGGAGAGATCTCTCCCATCTTCGGTGCGGATGAGATTGCTAGCGAACGCAGTGGAGTTTTGGATAAGTTACTGTTCTGTGGGCTCTTGCTTTCATACTCGTACACGTGTGGTAGGGATGATGGTGGAAGACTGTTGTTGACGTCACCGGGTTCGGTGCTGATGTAAATCAATTTGCTGCAGATAATATTCTCAACATTTGCTAACGTTACTTTCTTTTTTACTACATGGCGGTCCGTTTTTTGGCCCCTAAGAGCATTTATTTAGATAAATCTTGGTTCACCGTTCCCTGGGCGACATCCATTATGTATTGAAACTTTCCGTTAAGGGGCACCGAAAATGCGAACAATGTTACACCAGCCCTTCTCACCTTTAAAAAGTTCAATAATAGCATTGAGATTATCCGACGGCTTTCCCATAAGTGAATACAACGATAGCAATAATTGTGAAATAAAACAAAACAAAAATCTATTACATCAAGTTAATTAAGTTAATACTATAACTCGTATAAACTTGTCTCCGTAATTGATTGTTATCCTGTGGCATAGATAAGCTCTTCAAAACTTTTTTGCATTTATAGTTTTCAGTCACCTTCGAAATAAGAATTTTTTCAATTCCATTATCAAGTATTGGTGGTTTTTGTTCCTGGGAAGTTATGCTAGAATGGTCTTGCCTTCAATTTTCAAAATATTGATTAAATACGAATTTTGTGGCGTTTAATACACATTTTTTCGGTAATGGGACAATTTGCACAATGCCCCCATACTTTCCTTATACTTAAACACTGTCCACGTTGTGCATGTAGTAATAATAAGCAAAGCAGGGGGTTTCAAACTCTACTACACATAAGTACATCCGATATATGTGCCAGGAGATACAGGGGTTCAAAAGTGAGTCGTCTAGCCACGCCGAAAATGGCAAATTTTAATTTTTAGCTATAACTTCCGTAAAAGTGAACATTTTTGACCCAGTTTTTTTGCAGTCAACTACATTACTCATTGTAATTATGGCCAACGTAATTACATTGATGTACCATTACTTCTCTTTGTCATATAAAAATCCAAAAATGGAATATTTGACAAACTTTTTAATCGCGGCTCAAAATTGCGCCCAAAGTAACGTATGACAAACTGATAATGTCTTAGTAGTTTATCGTTTATATATATATATATCAGCTTATTTCTATCGTAAACGATCAACCTTGGAATATTATGCCATTTATGTAATATAGACGAGAATAACAATGCTAGATACAGTTATATAATAATAATATACGGTGCACATCGCAATTTTTGGAACGTATTCATTTTGGAGTTCTACTAGAATATTATTTAAATGTCTAAAACAAAATTAAAAAAAGAATGAGTTTAAGTATATCTGAGCACTCATAATGCGGATAAATACTAAATGGCAATAAATTATTACGACAATTACATAGGGTACTATAAAGTTTTGTAAAATGGTGCAAATGATTGTCGCGTATCGTGACAAGTTCAAGGGTGTTGAAATAGATTCAAACTCGCATTGTATTCGGAAGAATGACTACTGGATGCCAATTGTTTCTGACAAAAGCAGAATATTGAGCAATTTTATGCTACATCTTTCTACGCGATTGGAGTGATTATCAGTGTTTGAAAATAACTCTTGTGTTAGGAGATAACTGACATGATTCAACTTGTACCAGGAGTGCCACATAGGAAATTTTAACCTCAAAGAGGCTCTGAGGTCAGGGTGGATAATATTCATCTATTATATAGTATCGTTGCTATTAGAACAGACACATGACTCATCGCCACATAAAAGAGTGTTTGAATATTCGTGCATTGGTAATTCACAACATTTTGCACAAACATTTTCAAACTATTTTTCCACTTGTCTTCATGCCTTTAACCGACGAGACAATCAATAAGTTTGAATCAATATCAAGAAAATCGTAGTAGGTGATAAAACTATTACGACGTGGTCACAAAAGCCCAAAATGGAATTTTTTAATGATGAAGACGTTCTGATGCTGTATGATGACGAGAATACTCAGGATTCCCGAGGGCACATAGAAGAGTTGATTGGACGAAGAAGGAAGAAGCGTGGTAGAAAGTATTTTAAAAGATTATAAAACTCAAAAGTATATTACATTCCTACTATTATATGTATTTCTAACTGCAGCTGTATTATTAAATAGCATCAAACACATAAAAAACTAGTGACAATCCATAAATATGATCAATAAATTTAAATACACAATGATATGGGTAAGAATTTGTCATTAGGTTGCACCTCACCTACTGCTAATTTGTCATGCTGGAACAGACTGTTCAAACGTTTCCAAATTCTTAGCTTACAAGTGTAACCAGGTGTTAAAATTCATAAAATTCAAGTCAGACAAGATAAATATCCATTTTCGGCGTTGATAAAATAAGAAAAAAATTTTTTCTTTAGGAGTTCAGAATTCTATTGGAATGTTCAAATTTGATCGCCAAAATGTTCCTAAGCCTAAGACAAAAAAATAGTATTTCAAAATTTTGGTTATGGAAACAAGAGAAGTTTTACGTGCTGTAAAAACCCACCCCATACTGTAATAGTCACATTCTGTCATATTAATTTATGTAGACTTACTAAATTGCTCATCAGTGCAAAGAGTATTCGCCTAATGAGCATTTATTAGAAGGAATCAGTTAGATTCTTCTATAGTATCAAGCGGGCAAGTTTCTAATAAATGTGTCGCTGTTTTAATGTACCGTGTTGTTCGTTCTCGAGCTGTTAAATCGCTATTTAGAAACTCTCAGAACTTTTAGATTTCCTTCTGAAGAAGTCAACTGCCGAACGAATTTCTAAACTACCACCAAGGCCTAACAGCTCGAGAACGAGCAACACGGGACACGTTCTTGATCAATAGCAATTTCCTTTGGAATTTTCCTTGTGGAAACTCTTACTTTTCACTAAATACTAAATTCTAAATGTTCTTAGTTCATCTTTTTTTCCCCTTCCGGAAAGGCTTCGCGTTCTTCGAAACTGCTGAAGAATATTCTTATCACGACTCTCTCCATACTAGTCACTCTCCAATAGCAATTGGCTATCTCTCACATATGAAGCTATGCTCTCATACAAATGATAAATAAAGCGAGTATTACAGACTGTTACTTATAGATGTATGTAACTTAGCTCGCCTGGTATATCATAAAGAGTATTATTATCTCAATATAGTTTAGAAATTATGTGACAAATGATCATGGTAGCAGATGATTGAAAATGTTGCAGTGATAGGGTAATACTGAATTTCCAGGAAACAAATAACTATTTTATTCTTTCAAATGTTGCACTATCGAAAATTTCTTTCTAAATATATTCATAGCTTAGAAGTAATATCATTGTGAATAATTGAATTAAGTGGAGAAAGTAAAGAACGACTAATTAGGAACTCACCATAGCGATGAAAAACCATCAAATTTTAATTAGAAAAGGATTGTCATACGACAACCTAGAAAGTAGTCTCTGTAAAATCCAAAAAAATACGAAACAAATCAGTCTTAAAGTTCTAAGAATCAAATCAGAGATGGCGACAGTTTTTATGGTATATGATGCAATTTTTTGATTATGTATATTCAATTCATTTAATGCTAATAGATATTAGTTCTGGGAAAAATAATAATTGTCTTTTGAAAATTGATTTGTAATTATTTTAATTTTCTTACATTACACGTTTAGACAATTAATACCTAAATCATCATACACTCACCGACTACGAGCCTCTCGTCATCCGGAACGTCTTTGAAGGTGCGTTTGAAGTCCTCCGACTTCGATTTGTATGTGGGATATAAGGCATTATACCAGGCAGGCTTCTTCTTTACCTTCTCTGTGGGCCTAATCTCCTTCTTAGCCGAACCCCCTCCTGCGTTTAGGTCCCCCGGGATGCTCTCCAAATTGCTGCTGCGGCTGCTGGCGTTGCTGTCCTGTCCCTTGAATAAAACATTCCGGTAAGAAGCTATTAGGACCCAGCGCGAGGTTCACTTCACTTGCAGCTGACCTGCATAATCTCGCCATGTCCGCCCGCAAAAACTGGCGCTAACTTAACGCCGGATCTTGGAGAACACGCACCTCAAGGGCACAGTTATTCACTTGGACAGAATGCAATTGCGTAAGAAGGCAATTTAGGAAAAATCGAGAACAAAATTGCTTCATATGCGAGCTAATCGAACTGGCGAATTTAAGCGGGCCCCTTCTCCACAGCTTGTTAATTCATAGAATTTGACGTGGCTAATGTCTATGAAAGCATCCTGTCGAGCACTTGCAATGCTTTCAACTGAAGCAATATTTTAGGCATTTCTAATGTCCAAGCAATCGCGGCCAGAATTATAAATTATAAAAATCTGGTGTGAACATCACACGACTTTCCTTATCCTATTATTATATATTATACCGGGTCTATCGTCTCGGCCCTGCGCTGCTCTCGTCCTGGAACTTGTTATTTTAAAAAAGGACGAGCCGACAACAACATTCGAAAGCTGATTAAAATAAACAGTACAAGACAATAATTGACTCGTACTTAAGATTTTGCTACGTCACTGAAGGTAACCGTACGAGCTCGGCTGCACGGCCTTCCCCATTATCGCCTGCGTGCTCCCTCCTAGCGGCCAAGCGCTCCCACCCCGTCCTCTCGCAGTCGGCCGGGAAGCTCGCCGAGCGCGCTGTGATTGGTCCGTTTCATTAATTTTTAATCGGCTATAACTTATTTACTTGACTTCGGATCAAAAAATTTCCCGAAACATTTTATGAACACCCGGTATATTAAAAATCGTGAGCTTCAATTTTTTTTATAGGAACTCGAAATTCATGTTTATCTTATGATAACAAATCATTTTTATTGTCATAAATTTTTTGTATTTTTAACCGTTTAGATTCGCGGCCGCTTTGCGATATATTTTGCGCTCTTGCGACCAAACGACTCGGCCGATTTTTACCAAAAGCTTCGCACTGCGTCCCCTACCTACAAGTAGCTCGAATACCAAATTTCAAGTCTCTAGCTCTTACGGTTCTCGAGATATCCTATTTACTGACTGACAGACAGACAGACAGACGACCGACCGACCGACAGACAGACCCACAGACCGACAGACAGACAGACAGACACACACACACCGCGCGCGCGCACACACACACTCACACACGGACACGAACCAATGGCTCAAACCAACTTTTTGGTGTCCTGAGGCTATATTTCGCCCGGAAATGTGAAAAATTGGGTGGGTCAAATTTATAGGATAAAGAAAATAAAAATTGATAAAATGTAATTTATACTGCCAGGAAGATATGTGTAAGGAAACGTGTCCAATAACGAACATTCACCTGTAACATTTACATGCAATTACTGATAAATACACTTCCTCAACTTTGTGTGAGCAAGTGAATTTGCATTTCAAGAAATAAGGTATCTATATTTTTCATTTAAATAATAATTAAACCAAAAACCTGGAAATTAGCAAATGGGGGATTTTTTAATGACTTCTAAGCACGAACACAATTGAAGGACAATACATTTTCAGCTACATCTCATTAGCCATAAAGCAATGTAATATTTACGTGCTTACATGTTATAAACGTTAGCCAGGCTAAGTTTTTTGCTACAATTTTGCCCAGTTATCAGTCGCGCTCGAATAATCCGGAGATAAGATTAGAGTTCCAGTTATATTAATGGGTAACCAGCAAGAACTGCACTTACACCATATAAAATTTTAGATATTTAGGAGTTAGATAAACATAAATGTGTACAGGTCATGCATAAACAAAGTAGCACTATAGAGCGAAGAACGTCAACTGCGAAGTCACACAAATTTGAGATGAAATATATAAATACATTGTATTTTATGTGAAAATGGAATAAAATGTTCCAACCTTCTACAGTTACACTGTATTATTCCACACAACCCTCTCAAAATTCAAGAGACTTTATTTAGTCCAAGATATCTCTAGCTTTATGTTTTCTTCTTAAACGTTACTTTCTTTGCAATGCTCAAAATAGCACTCGCGATCGCCTTTCATTCGATCGATAGTCCTTGAAAGAGCAGGTAAATTACTTTTGTGAAAGAACAGTTTTTTTGCTATCTAAAAATTTAAATTTTGATGAACCTTTTTGGCACTTTTTGTCGTATGAAACGGGGATGTTAAACTTATTTAATTATAATTCAATTTTTGAATTGATTCAAAATACATACATACTATTATCGAACAAGATACTAGTAATTAAAATATAGACAAGAAAAAATATTATTAACAAATCCAACAAAAGTGTGAGCAGATGATTATCACGAAAGTAACCGAAGAAAAATGGCGGAAAATTAGTCAGAAAAAGAAAAGTTGGAATTCATATTAGGCAACGGTAAAGTAAGTTCAAAAAATCTTCAAGAAGCAAGAGAAGCTAAAGAAAATGCAGAATAGTTAAAAGGGCGTAATGCGAAGAGAAATTTCGGAAATTAGAGAAAATTTTCCAAAAAAAAAGAAAATCAGAAATATCTCTCAAAAGATAAAAGAGACGATGATAGGAATATACGGAAAAATGCTTGTATGCAAAATCAAAGAAGGCAAAATAATAGGAAATGAGGAAAAGAGCAGATAAATGAAGAGACGCTTAATCACAATAGTACAGATGAAAAATGGATACAAAAATAGAAGTAATGCCAGTAGATAAAGAAGATACAGGGGACCAACAAGGGAAAAAATAAGTCAGATAACATAAAAAATGGAAAACAGAAGACGTCCAAGAGAAAATAATATTACAAAGTTTTTAGTTAATAGTTAGTTTTTAGAGTTAAATGACGTTTACTGTGTTTTGATCCTATTACCAAAAGGATGTGGATAATTAGATAGTTTATATTAATACCCTCGTTTATCTTTCTTGGTTCCACCTTGACAGCATATTATTACAACCGAAAATTCAATACAATTTAAATAATAAGGCGATTTAGTTTGGAAATCAAATAGAACCTCCGCAAAAAGTAGCTGTAGGACCTGGAGTGCATATTCAGACAATTAGGCGTGTCAAACGTTTAATGGCGCGTTTAAATTGTATATTTGGGCACAGAAAATGACTTCCTTTGCCGAACAAAGAAAATTAGATGTATCTATTAACTGGAATGGCCATGCAGACGCAATTGCATCAGAGCTCATAATAAAACAGCTTTTTAGAAGGTCGCCAGAAATTTATGATACCTAGAATTCACGAAATACTCCAAATACAAAATAACGATAGGTTCGTTAACATTTTAAAAAATATAAAAAATCATCTAAAACGGAATACCTTAAATTTATACAAAATAATTTAAATGCTTGTTATGCTAATTGTTACTTTAAGGAATTTTTATTTTTTTAAGAACACATTAAATATTCAAAATGAGATTTAATGAATACTTGTAGGTGAGGTAAGTTCTAATTTATATGATGATTTATAATATACTGTACAGTTTTGCAAAAAAACAATCTAAATAAGTTAATTAAAGCAAATAAGTATTGTTGATATTACATCAATTTTATGTTTAATCAACGAACTTAAAAAGTTCGTTACTGAATTCTATGTTTGACTGTCGGTCCGTCAGAAAATTTGAGATTTTTTAAAATTTGAAAATGGATTCGTTACTGAATTCTATATTCGTTCAAATTGTCTATCGTCGAACAGTTTCGAGATATTCGACTAATTTGAAGAATTTTCGACAAATTTGAAAATGGATTCTTATAGGAAATTTTACGCTGAATTCGAAAATGAAGTCGAAAAAATTCTATGTCGACTAATTTTCGAGATATTCGATTTCAAATTTTTAAGTTCGTTCTGGGATTGTTTACAGAGCAATCTCTTCGCCGGCCCCATGTTTTAATGTTATATTTTAAAATTTGTGTACTACTACTACTCAATCCCTTAATTTTTATTCAACATTATGCATATTCTTATTTACCTTGTGCGTTATTACTAGAATTCGATTATCCGGACACACTTTTATCCGGATATCCGGTTATACAAATAACATTTATAGATATTCTGCAGAAAAGTTGAAGAAAGTGAATTTATCCTTTAACAAGTAGACAATTTTTTTGATATTAAATAATTCATGATCATTTATTAAATGTGGCAACATGTTTGATGGCATCGTGTGATAGCTGAATTATAGTTACATTGAATGAAATAGTGTCGTTGGGAAGACAATTTTACAGATAAAAGGTCAATACACAATGGTGCCAACCGGACCCACTTTATTGCCGCGAACTGTTTACTTCCAAAGTTAGTGGCAACAATTTAAAAAAAATTACGTGATACATAACCGCTAAAGTTTTTACAAATTTCTTTTTAATTACTGTTTTCGCTATAACGATTTCCGACGGTTACCGCACTGGCCGTTCTATTAATCATCTCTGACAATTTGCGATCCAAAATTTCTTTTGCTACGATAACAAAGTGAAGGGGTACATCTAGAATAAACATTGTTTGTGGTCATATATCGTAAAGTGATGAGTAACAGCCTGTATTTCTAATGTTAACAGCAGAGAGAATTTTGCTCCATCTAATGACGCAAAAGCTTATATAACTTTAAGTCTAAATTTAATATTAAACAACAAAATGATCGTTCTCTATTCATCATATCCATTAAACTTTTTCTCGTTTTCAACATGAAAATTAAGTTAAAGATAAAAATGACGCACTTCAAAAGTTCGTTAGAGAAAAATGAAGATGCTCTAGAACTAATGAGTGCATAGTTCCCAAGGAACTTTCTGTGAAAATCCAGGAGCCACATTATTTATTGATAATTTTGTAATCTTTTCAATACAACTTTGTATATTATTGGAGCATGAAAATAAGGACCAGCTACCAATAGAATTACTGTTTTTAAATTGTTTTGAAATACTTTTTACTACTACCTAATTTTATTTACGAGGAAAATTAATAAATTCGGAACCCAGCAAACAGCCTTTACTTGTTAATTAATTATACATATATAAAGTTTAAGTAATAAATGTAAACATGAGTAAAGAAATAAGATAAAAAAGTTAAAAAAAACTAATTTCCAATGAATGAATTGAAAAAGGGGCGTCAATTGTAATACTACCCATGCATACGATGTTTTATCAATTTGCATAATGGGTTTTGGCTTATTAAATATTCATGATTTAACAGAAGCTACATTCTGAAAAACCGATAAATAATAAAGTATCGTCAAAAAAGCACTATAATATACAGTCGTTATTTACTTATATACATTTCCAGAATTGAAAGGTTAATTGACATGTACGAATGCATCACCTGTTAAATGACTCAACATTAATACAATGTTGTTGATTAAAACTAGTTGGGATGGAAAAACCTGAAATAATCGGTCATAAGAATCTACGCGACGTAATACATTTACATATTTCCGCGTAATTTATGCTTATTATTAAAATAACGCTGATAAAGATGCTATTATTAGCAAACTGATACGGCAATACAAGTAACACATAAATGAAAATATAAACGAAGAAAGTATAATTCTGCTTACAATTTTATACCAATCAAAAAATTTATTCAATAATTATTAATGATGTAATAGTCAATTTTCAAGGACTCCAAGGAGTAATTGTCACAAGCGTACTATTTAGAAGAATGAGAAACTTTCCGGGCTGACTATGTTCTAGGGGTGATAGAAATAAAATATTGCGGCATGTTACTCCTCTTTCCCTTAATAACGTTGCGCAATTTATGCAGCAAGCTGGCGTATGCTATCCGTTTATCACTGTGCTTCTTTTTTTAAAAACGAAAAAAATTCCTTTTAAATTCCAAAAGATCGTTGCCATTAACGTTTTTGCCGAATGAACCACCTTTGCTTTCGTTGGACATTTTCTATCCGGTCTATGCCATTCCAGTTCTTTTTGCTAGGGGATCGTAGTACGTGATCATGATTTAATTCTCTGTGACAATGGATTGAAGAACTTCTTATTTATTTTTGCGACAGAGGTTTGAAAATTATTTACAACAGGTCGCACGTTGCTGTTTTTGAAGCACTGACAAAAGTTGGTGTACTTATCTGACACCAATCGTATTCATATAAAGATGCTATGGAGAATGCGCCGCACAACTATATCAATATAGAAAGCCCAGACCTTGCTAATAATTTTTATTATTTCTAAACTCCTATCTTGAAGCACCTCATCCTCGATGAGGGCGACGTTTTCTTCTGAAAGCCCACCTGCACGTGGTTCGTTTTTGATGCTTTTTAGGCTCAAACGAAATTATATTTCCCATTTCTTTATAGTAGAATATGAAGGCCAAGGTAAACCGTACACCATCTAAACATTGTTTAACATCACTAGGACTAAAATCTTTAGTGAGAAATTTAATCGTAGTCTGGTACTTGACATTGTACAAAATAACCCGTCACTACCAGCTCAACTGTTCAGCGTTCAACCAAAGAAAACGCTATCTGAAACTACCTATTAGTTTCTGCATTAGAATCTCTCAAATTTAACAGCTCTATGAGTCGAACACTTTTCATCGCAAAATTTGGTTCTTATGGCTTAAACAAGAAATAAGTTAAACACCTCCCTATCTTGTAAGTTGAACACTCCTACATCTTATAACATTAAAATATTTTATCAATATTATATTTATTGTGTATGCCTATCGTTTGCCTGTTAAGAAGAATTCAGTGTCCCGTGTAAAGAAAACCACCACAGGTATGCACTATTGTTTTATAAAATCTCGACTATCCGTTAACTGAATTTTCGTCTTCTATCATTTAGCGAATAATGGGCGCCAGGTTAAGTTTTTAAAGTGAAAATTTTTTGTTTATTAATTTTTTGTCATCGTGTCTCAAACAAATGAAAAATTTTGGAACGAGTTAACAGTAGAGAAGAAAATGAAGTTGCCGAACTGTTTGGATGTAGGTGTCAGTTGCACAGAAGTGAGTAACAAATTTGTGGCAATAGCTCAAACTTGACTGTCGGGTATGGATTGCAAAATGTTTTTAATGCCAACGAGAGTTTTTTTTTTACAGGAAAATGTAAAAATTAAACCGGTAGTTATTGACAAGGCAAAAAATCCCCGGATTTTCAAAAAAAATATGGGAGTGACAACGAAAGATTTGTGGTCAAACTCCAAAGCCAAACGCTAATTACTGCCAACCCTTAGATCAGGGTATTATTGTGCATATACCGTAAGAATTTTGTAAAAAAAGTGATAACGAGACAACGCAGATAAGGCCTGTAAAGAAATAAACATATTAGATGCAGTGTAATGGGTTTCAAAAGTTCAAGTGCAACAATCCAAAAGTGTTTTTCGAGATATAGATTTGAACAATCGGAAAAATTGAATACCACCATTTAAGAACTGGATCCTGCCGTCATTATGACTTATGACTTCATGTCTATAGAGGACACGGGTATGTATGACAACGGAAGACATTGATAATGAAGAAGAAATCTTGAAGTCTATAATGACAAGTACAGAAGCTTCACGTTACCTTGGAAAATAAGTTCAATTTTCTGGATTGTTATGTTTAACAATAAACTTTGTTTGCATCTTTCAGATGTCAGAGATGAAACATGAACCATATCAGTGAATATGAAACAAGTTGAGGCGGCACTTTATCTATAAAATCATTTTGTTTGCCAAAACACTCACATTTAAATGCCAAAGTATCTGATTTGGAATAAATGATTTACAAGTGAGAGGCAGAGAGAAAGACTAAAAGCCAATAACAAATAACTCTTACCAATTATTTTAAAAAATTGATATAGGTTTTCATTGTACATATTGTAATTGTAATCTAGATTCTAGATTATTTCCTATTTTTAATTTATTACTTTCCTTATCCTATAATAAGAAAGTAATGTAATCGGCGGAAATTTGATCTACCCAGTTTTTCACAACTTTTGATGCAAATCGGCCGAGCCGTTTGGTCGTAAGGTCGCAAAATTCGTCGCAAAGCGGTCGCGAATTTAAACGGTTGAAGATACAAAAAAATTCATGAGAATAAAAATGATTTGTTATCACGAGATAAACATGAATTTAAAGTAAAAGTTCGTAAAATAGAAACTCGAAAAAAAATTAAAGCCCAGGATTTTTGCCAGAATTACCCAAATAATAGGATAAGGAAAGTCGTGTGATGTTCATACCAGATTTTTTAGTTTAGTCTAGTTATAGTTTTCTATAGTATTTTTTTATAATTCTAGGTTGTAAATACAGTAATGTTTTTTCGCTGACTCAGTTGTTAATATTTTATGCCTCCTAAAACTAAACCATCTTATAAGTTGAACACCGTAAGTTGAGTGATTTGCGATAGCAAACAATGTTCAACATAGTCATACCGGAAACTTATCTCTATCAACAACTTGGACACACCTTGATGTTTATGAACCCGGGCTTCAATATGCAAAACGACGAACTTCCTTACATTTGTTTTATTATTATCATACTGTACCTCAGATCTTAGATTTTAATACAAGAACTCTCTTGCGCTTTTTTATTATAGTACGCGTCTGTCCAAGATCCAAGCTAGTAATACCTAAGTTCATGTTTTTAAAATCTGCGGGTCTTTTAGTCAGTTTGAGATCTTTGATCATAATTTACTAAATACTCTATATAGCGACAATTGCATCTGGTTTGTTAATCGGCTGGTCTTTTCTAAGCACTAAAGTATCTATGAGAAGTCGAGGCATTAAATTCAATTAGTTAAAAATATGATCAAAGGTAGCTCTTAATTTATATACAATGTATATTAAATCTATCAAGATGAAAGTGATATAATCCAAACATTTTGTGAAGTGTTTACACGATGCTTGAAAACAGTAATAAAATGTTTTACATCATTTTCTCGAAACGCTGTTAGTCGGAAAACCATGTATAATATTTTTACTAAATACGAAAATAACATTAAACCTGAAAATAGAAAAAAAAATAGAGAAGATCCATTAATAGGCTTATAAACTTTAGAAACTGAAGAAAATAGTTAAAAATGTTTGCACGTAAATTTATGGTTTATAAGGATACAATTAGATGCACTTTGAAGGAAATTACAATGTAAAACCACGATATATCGATAAGCCCCTCGGAGAAATTGTTAAAATCGTAGAATATTACGCCAATTTTTTTTAATGTCACGTCACTGTACGGCTGACGAAAAATAGTTTTTATTTTCTAATACAAGCCTTTAATTCTTATACCTTTGTAACCTTTCTGTTTTCAGGTCCTGATGATCACTGATTCAAAACATCTTATTTAAATGCTTTGTTTGTAAAGACACAAACTTCAGGCCACATACATTAAATTGCTTTTAGATATATCAAAAAGTTTCAAAATTCTTGTAATGTCTTAAATCTGTGAACTGAAATTATTTTGGTATTTTGAGCAAACGATGACTATTTTAAAAACTAGTCTTGTAATTGATTACGACATTTTAATTTATCCGATATAGAAATAAGCAGACAGACCTACAAAATTATTTCTTTTGAACACAGAAGAATGGTATTAAATAGTTTCGTCTTGCTTAGATCTACAATCTATAATGAGCATCTTGAAATCTAAAGCTTATATCAAATTATCATATGTAATAAACCTGCAAAGCTTGTAACGCATAGCGAAGTGGCGAAGCAGTCTCCCAAATTTGAGAACCCTCTAGTCTAGCTGACCTTTGACCAATCAGTTTCAAAATCACTAGCAAACAAGCCTTTTTGGCCACCTGTCGATTGGTGAAAACAGAATTTGGAAATTCCCAGCCGTTCTCGAGTTATTGCTCGGACGGACGGACGGACAACATGAAGTTAGTAAGTGACTCCGCTTCGCTTCGCCACTTAATAATAGCCAGAACATAAATTGAAATTTTCTTGAAACTATGGTTTTTTTATCTATACTCCAATAAATTTTATTATGTTTACTTACTCTTTTGTGAGGGTTTCAGAATAACTCATGTTTTATATTCGCAAACTGGAATTATCCAAGTTTCATAATCATACGAGATATTCTTCCAGTAATAACCCAACTTTCGCAGGAAATCTACTTCAAGCATAACTGATAATGCAGATTCAAAGTTGCGCATCACCATTTATTTTGGGATTTTCGCAGCTAGAATGATGTAGACGTGTTTCTTCGAGATTAAATCTATTATAATTTGGAGTTCATATACATACGTTGTTAGTCAATAAAATTGAAAATGAAAGTTTTTTTACATATTAATTAAATATGTAACTTAGTACTGCAGAATAAATGTTACTGATCTTAAAACTTAATGCTGTTACGCAATAACAAGTGAAACTAAAAGTAAACTAATAAATTTGGAAAGATATGCCAAAAATGTTTCACTAATATCAAAATCTTTCTCTTTCATCAATATCATGTAAAAAATTTAGTTCCTAATAAAGTAGACCTTGATAATATTTTATCATTAGCATTTTAATAAAAAATAAAGTAAAAGTCCTACCAGAGAAATAACCTTCTCCAAAATCAAGCGAAAAACATGTACTTGTATAAGACTAAAAAATAAGTGAGAGTTTTTTAGAAACTACTAGCTCTTATGTCATACGAAATATGTTGTTCTTAACCTTTCACTAGGTGCAATGGATCTGTTAGAGAACCTAAGTAATATTTTTTATACCTTACACTAGTTTAGCATATTTTGAGCTTGAGTTACGAGTTATATTTGTTCCACTTGACACCTTACACGTTAATACGAGTCCAGTTATTGTAGTGTACGGTTACTTTCCTTGGTGACAAAAATTGTCTCGTAGAGACTTCTTGTTATTTTTGTTTCTTGTTATTCAAGACATATGTCATAGCTTACAGCTTACTTGGTAGACGTAAAACACAACTACAAAAGTTTTTAAGTAAATTTTCAAATACTTTTTTGCTCCCTTTCAGAATTATGGATTTTATTTTTCAGATTTTATTACCAATATGAATAAAAGACATCGAATTTATAATCCACATGATCATAAAGACACAGTAGTACTGCAATTTTTGATGATGAAAGAAAAACCAACGAAGAAGGTAGATTTTAAGACTGAGAAAATTCCAAACAATTGCAAAATGGTCCAAGTTCAGATAGTTCTGTTGAACTCAATGATGACAATTATTTTGTCGAAAAAACAAATCTAATTGGTGTAAAATCAAACTTATTGTCTATAGAAAAATCAAAATGCAGAACCTAATCACATCAACTAATGTTAGAAGTAAGGCAAAACAGCTAAAACACCATATGAATGTTAGATTTGTTGGATAACAGATGTAATTCTGGATAAAATCGTTTTTTTTAAACAATATGTTGTTACAATGCGAATATACATTAAACGTGAAAGATGCAAAAATTACAGGCAAAAATAAAATCAGAACTTTTATAGGCATATTGAATTTTACTTTAAAAGAGCTATTGAATACGAATGAATATAGCCTCAAATTTTTTTGTGTAGTTATGAACCTAAAGGACTTAAAATTTCTACTTTCTTGTGCACAATTTGATAATAAAATGACCGAAGAAAACTTATCAGATTTGTTGGTGTTTGAAGATATCACTTTGGTGGATACAAACATGTGGTAATTTATAATTTGGAAATATATGCAGGCAATGAACTTGAAGGACTCTATAATAGCATCAAAACATCTAATCTCCTAAAGCAACTAGTTCAACCTCTTTATGTGATATAACGGCAGATAATTAATTTAGAGATGCAGAACTTCCTACATAACAAGGGAATAAATTACGTAGACACTATAAAAAAATAAATGATAACATCTGTCATGTTTTTTCTTGAACAAGAGTACATATGCCAAAATAAGTTTATTTGCGTTTCAAAAAAATGTTACTACATGGGCTGCACGATGTTCTGACGTTTGCATCATACAGTCTAACATTTCTGAAGTCATACGTACTCGAACGTTATCACACGACGCTATTAATTTTGATTTCATTAAGTTGAAAATCTCCTCTCGACCAAAAATGTATGTAACTCGTGAACATTTTCGTGCGATAATTTTTTTCAACTTTCAACGTGAATTATCTCAACAACAGTGCTTCGTTCAACTCACTTCGACTTTTGGTGATGAAGCTCTACATAGAGCCACTGTATATCGTTGGTTCAATTAATTTAATCGTGGTCGTAGTTTCCTGGAAAATGAACTTAAAGAAAGCCGTTCAAAACCGGCTGTGGTGCCAGCAAACATCGATGCCGTGCGCAAACTGATCAAGCAAGATTTAGGCATTCTTAGGCATTAATATGACTAGCATAGGTACATTAACATTTAGCAGTGAAGGATCCCGCAAAAGTTAATGATCACTCAAAAACAGACTCGTGTCGATTGGTCAAAAGAAACGATCAAGAAATACGATCGCAGTGCTTCAAAAACCGTGCTACAACATATGCATAGGTGACAAATCTTGGAGTTATGCGTATGAGCCCAAAAGTAAACGACAATCGACAGTATGGATCTTCCAAGATGAGCAAAACCCAACAAAAGTCGTTCGGGCTCGAAGGACTTCGAAGCAAATGGTCGCATGTTTTGGACATGTTATAACCGTGGTTTTAGAAAATTGTAAAACGGTCAATTCTGAATGGTATACAACCTTTGTTTGTTAGAAACTTGGGAGAAAAAAAACTAACACGCGACGCCATGGCAATGCAAGCTCACATACATCGACGTAAACAACTGGCTTTTTGAGCACTCAAACCGTAGAATTGATGGGTCATCCGCCGTATAGTCCTGATTTGGCCCTTAATGATTTCTTTTTGTTTCCACACTGAAGAATAAATTGCGCGGACAACGATTTTCGACGCCGGAAGAGGCGGTTAATGCGTTCAAAACCCATGTTCGGGAGACACCTGATTTGCTACGGAAAAAAAATGATATAAAAATCGATTCCAGCGTATGCAACAATGTA
The DNA here is from genome assembly GCA_036346155.1 of Sinelater perroti. Taxonomy (NCBI): domain Eukaryota; kingdom Metazoa; phylum Arthropoda; class Insecta; order Coleoptera; family Elateridae; genus Sinelater; species Sinelater perroti. The sequence continues at coordinate 21,659,092 of JARFIY010000195.1, read as the reverse complement.
TTCACGGTTAGGGAAAATATTTTGAAAGACAATTAAAAGTTTCCAACATCAAACATTTGTTTTTGTTATTTTTTCCTAATAGATATCGTGCAGCCCTTGTATAATGCCCTGTTCTTAAAAAAGCAAAAATGTGATTCTTATATCAAACTTACACGATAGCACAGAAAACCAGAAATTATAATCATTATAATAACAAAAGAAAATCAGGAATTGATATAGTAGATAAAATGTGTCCAACTTATAATGTAGCAGAGGGATACTCGTCGTTGCACAAATTAGTCACAATAAGGGTAAAAGTTAAGCACAAAAATGCCGTTTATTATAACTAAGTCGGAGAAGTCCAAAATTTTAAAGAATTCCTGCAGTTCCCAGAAAAAGCCTAGAGAAGTATATACTAGTTACAGAGCTTAAAATGTTATGATAGTAAGAAAATGTGCAATATATTTTTACTTTCCTTATCCTATAATAAGGAAAGTAATGTAATCGGCGGAAATTTGACCTACCCAGTTTTTTACATTTCTGGACGAAATATAGTCTAAGGACACCAAAAAAGTTGGTTTGAGCCATTGGTTCGTGTGTGTGTATCTGTCTGTCGGTCTGTCAGTAAACAGGATATCTCGAGAACCGTAAGAGCTAGAGACTTGAAATTTGGCATGCAAGTTACTTGTATGTAGGGGACAGAGTGCGAAGCTTTTGGTAAAAATCGGCCGAGTAGTTTGGTCGCAGGTCGCAAATCTAAACGGTTGAAGATACAAAAAATTTATGAGAATAAAAATGATTTGTTATCATGAGATAAACATGAATTTAAAATAAAAGTTGGTAAAATAGAAACTCGAAAAAAATTGAAATTCAGGATTTTTAATATACCGGGTGTTCATAAAATGTCTCGGGAAATTTATATTACCGGATAGATCAGACCTAGACGAATAAAAAATTACAATGAAATTTTTTGATCCGAGGTCAAATAAATAAGTTATAGCCGATTAAAAATTGATTAAACGGGCCAATCACAGCGCGCTCGGAGAGCTTCCGGGCCGACTGAGGGAGGACGGGTTGGGGGGGGGGGATGTTGTACGGCCGAGCTCGCACGGTTACCTTCAGTGACGTAGCAAAATTTTAAGTACGACTCAATTATTGTCTTGTACTGTTTATTTTAATCACTTAAACACTTTCGAGTGTTGGACTCGCGCCTCGTCCTTTTTTAAAATAAGTTCCGGGACGAGAGCAGCGCAGGGCCGAGACAATGGACCCGGTATAATATATAATAATAGGATAAGAAAAATCGTGTGACGTTCACACCAGATTTTTTTCCTTATAATATGCAATAATAATACACAAAATTATTTTGATAGCAAATTGGATGGATACGTAGCTGATGCCGAAGGTAAATATGGAGTACCATCTTATAGTTCAATGTTGTGCTTGACAGAAGGTTAACTGAAAGTATGCGCTATTTAGTCTCTTATAGTTTTCGGCTTTTGTAGTAATAAAAACTTGTTAAAAATTTATCTGTTTGATTTTAATGTAAAAAAGACATTACTTTCCGATCCCCCTATTAATGAGTCCTTCAAAACAAATCACCTGGGCATATAAGAACCATCGAGGATTTTTAATATAAACTCTATAAAGTAAACTTATATATTCAGCGATGTATCTTCCTTTTAGTTCTCTTTAAGATGAAATGTACAAGCATTATTGCAAGAGTGACCTACTTCTTAAGAAGAACTAAATACTTTTATTCGCTGCATTATCGTACGGTATGTAATTCTGTCAAAGGACATCATATTCTACATTAACATTTCTATAGAATAAGAAATCCGTGCCAAGAACTGTGCGATTCTAAATATGCTTTTTCAGCGCCCGCTCTTTCTTTTAGCCGTAAGGGTTGGTTTCTTGTATATCTTATCGTTTTCAGGTGTATGACATATCTGCACATCAATATCGTTCGCATTGAATAACCATATAGACCTGAATTAACTAATGAGCATACATAAATGTATCTAATGCCATTTATATTATTTAGGCAATTATTATTCTTCTTTTCAAAATCAGAACACAGCGAATTAGGCCAACGCATTAATTTTTTTCTTTGGTTTAAACTGTTTTTTCGGCAATCATTCTTTGGTGGTAAGCTTGATATCAAATATTTTATTATAGCCATTATCTCAAATGCCAACCATTATTATTCATATCAACATGAGTTACAACAAAATGAACTTTTCGGGAAAAAACTGAATTTCTCTTAGGACTGGAGTAACAAAATCATGAAATTCCAAGACAAAAACAACTAATGTCAATCCAAATAATATTTCCTTTTATAATACTACCGTCGTCGAAGTACATATTAAAAAATCCGGAAGGGATCAGTTGAAGGCGATTATGGTGGATAACTATTACTAGAAATAGTCGTCAGAAATGCTTAGTCCTAAATTATAATGAGCTGCCTAGAAGGCTTTGCATTGATTTTAATTATGAATTTTAGGGTTAACCGATTAATAGAAAACTTTGAAATTATTTTGTAAGTGATATTCTATTCGATCAGACATAAAAGCTTTCATCCACAAGGCTTAGTTAGCAGCAGTCGTTTGATAAATGCGTTGTATGTTGCTCAAGTGAGCATGCTATTGATCGAAGTCTGAAAGGACAATAATAGTAACTCCATGGTCATTTTCTTCAACACCTATGTTACGAATATTTTCAGGGTGAATGGTGATTGCCGCTGTAAAGTATCCGGTTTGAGATAATGCTGAGCGCTTAGTACTGACGTTTCGCTTTATCCTTTGCTACGACTAGTTAATTTCATCGTGCCGGACTGAAGGAATTCGTTTATCTGTAGATCAATTATTCATATATAAAACAATGTAAAAATATCATTAAAACAATTTGTGTTGCATAATATTATTATTAAAAATTTAAATTAAAGTACTCGCTTCGGCGGTACATATACTAAAATTTGAACGATACCGAGAAGATTAGCACGGCCCCTGCGCAAGGGCAATATACTGTCCTCCTCGGCACAATAATAAACAAGCAGACTTTACTACATTCGCTAAACGTTGGGAACTAGATTTCTAGTTGGAGGTGACTACAATGCAAGACATACAACCTGGGGTTCAAGAACCACCTCAATTAAAGGCAGAGAGCTTTTACTCTCCATTCAAAAATAATTTAAGTTACCTAACAACAAGACAACCAAATACTGGCCTCCGATCGCAATAGACTGCCAGATTTACTGGACTTTTGCATTGTAAAAGGTATGGACCCAAAAAATTCTTAATTGAATCATGTCTCGAACTTAACTCTGATCACACCGATAATAGTCTCGGTACTTGGCAAACCCAAAAAACCGTCACTATATAGCCGACAGACGGATTGGAACCTTTTTCGAAAGAATTTAGATCATTTAATAAATCTAGAAATTCCTCTCAAAACTATTTTAGACACTAAAGCCATACAACAGGCTGCATGGCAATCTACACCAGACGCTGAAGAGCCTCGTGTAAAAGAGGAATGTCCCATAATACTAAAAGAAAAACTGGTCGAAAAGAGGAAAGCTCGGAAGAAATGGCAACTTACAAAGGCTCCATCCGATAAGCAAAAATATAACAAGCTTGCAAAAGAACTTAAAAAGTTACTGCTCAAGGCTAGAAACGAATCAATACAAGACTACCTTAAAGGACTAACCCCGACTGAAGCCACGGATTATTCCCTTTGGAAAGCCACGAGAAAACTCAAACATCCACAACTACAAATTCCACCAATAAGGAAACAAGATAATACCTGGGCAAGGACTGATCAACAAAAAGCCACAACTTTTGCGGAACATTTAACCAAGGTTTTTCAACCTAATCCAACTCAGTCACAAACAATAGAAGCTGATACTGCTAAATTTTTGAATATCCCTCATCAGATGTCCTTACCTATCAAAAAAACAAATCAGTGGGAAGTAGAAACAATTATAAGTGGATTAAATACCAAAAAGGCACCTGGATTTGACCTTATCACAGGCAAAGTACTGAGGGAACTATCTGAAAAAGGATATAAAATACTGACATATATTTACAATGCAGCATTACGAATTGAACATTTTCCTTGTCAGTGGAAAGTCGCAGAAATTGTGATGATACCAAAACCTGGCAAAAACCCCAATGAAGTCTCATCCTACATGCCAATCAGCCTTCTCCCAACTCTCTCAAAGGTTTTAGAAAAATTATCCTAAATCGAATAACACCACTCATTGATGAACAGCAGCTCATTCCAAATCATCAGTTTGGCTTTCGGAAACAACATGGCACTCTAGAACAAATTCACCGATTAGCCCATAAAATCAACTGCGAATTCGAAGCTAAACAATATTGTTCAGCCGTAGGCATAGACATAAGTCAATCATTCGATAAAGTTTGGATAGCCGGATTGCTTTACAAACTTAAATGTAGCTTCCCTCACTCAATCTATGCCCTACTAAGATCCTACCTTACAAATAGAACCTTTCGAATTAAATATCAAGAAGCTTAATCTAACATCCTCCAAGTCCTATCTGGAGTGCCGCAAGGAAGTCTTTATGGTCCAATACTATATTCCCTCTACACTGTAGATTTACCCGAAACTCCTCAAACAATTATTGCAACCTATGCAGACGATACAACCATATTGGCATCACACGAAGATCCCATCACTGCTTCTCAAAACTTACAAACACACTTCACTCACATCGAAGAATGACTTCAGCGTTGGAGGATTAAAGCAAACGAAACCAAAACAACTCACATAACATTTACGTTGAAGCGTGGAAACTGTCCAGGTGTAACGTTAAAGGGAACTCTCATACCGCACACGGATAATATAAAATATTTCGGTCTTCGCTTAGACAGAAAACTGACATGGCATACACACATCTTTAACCAAAGGAAACTACTAGGGAAGAAATTCAGTCAAATGTATTGGGTAGAAACTCCGTACTAACGACTGACAACAAATTATTACTCTATAAAACCATTTTACAACCAATCTGGAAATATGGTATCCCACTCTGGGGCACTGTTAGTAAGTCAAATATAGAAATCATCCAAAGATTCCAAAATAAAGTCCTACGAGCTATAGCAAATGCACCTTGGTATGTTTCCAACGCAATTATACACACAGACCTAGGCATATCCACCGTACGGCAAGAAATCACAACTATCAATGCCAAACATGCAAACAAGATAACACACCCTAATCAACTGGCAAACACGCTCTTTGACGATGATGAAGAGCGAAGAAGACTGAAAAGCTTCAAACCTACAGACCTCCCAGCCCGCTTCGTCTAAATTGCTGTCTTTTTTAATCATATATTATATAAATATAAATTACACATGTTATAGTTAACTTCTGAGTGTGCTCATAGGAGCACTTCTCTTCAAGTCATAATTTTGTTATTTAAGAAATAGTTTTAAGTATTTTTCATAAGATGTATTTAATGTCTGTTTTCACAGACAGATTGTACAACAATTTGGAGTTATTAAAAAAAAATCTGGTATGAACATCACACGACTTTCCTTATCCTATTATTATATATTATACCGGGTCCATCGTCTCGGCCCTGCGCTGCTCTCGTCCCGGAACTTATTATTTTAAAAAAAAACGGGGCGCGAGTCCAACACTCGAAAGCTGATCAAAATAAACAGTACAAGACAATAATTGACTCGTACTTAAAATTTTGCTACGTCACTGAAGGTAACCGTTTGAGTTCGGTCGAACGGCCTTTCCCATTATCGCCTGCGTGCTCCCTCCTAGCGGCCAAGCGCTCCCCCCCGTCCTCTCGCAGTCGGCCGGGAAACTCTCCGAGCGCGCTGTGATTGGTCCGTTTAATTAATTTTTAATCGGCTATAACTTATTTATTTGACCTAGCATCAAAAGTTTTTATTGTAATTTTTTGTTCGTCTCGGTCTGATCTATCCGGTAATATAAATTTCCCGAAACATTTTATGAACACCTGGTATATTAAAAATCCTGAGCTTCATTTTTTTTCGAGTTCCTGTTTTACCAACTTTTATTTTAAATTCATGTTTATCTCATGATAACAAATCATTTTTATTCTTATAAATTTTTTGTACCTTCAACCGTTTAGATTCGCGACCGCTTTGTGACCGATTTTGCGACCTTGCGACCAAGCGACTCGGCAGATTTTTACCAAAAGCTTCGCACTGCGTCCCCTATCTACAAGTAACTTGCATACCAAATTTCAAGTCTCTAGCTCTTACGGTTCTCGAGATATCTTGTTTACTGACAGACCGACAGACAGATAGACACACTCACACACGAACCAATGGCTCAAACCAACTTTTTTGGTGTCCTGAGGCTATAATTCGTCCAGAAATGTGAAAAACTGGGTAGGTCAAATTTCTGCCGATTACAGTACTTTCCTTATAGAATAAGGAAAGTAAAAAAAAATTAGAAAATTTTGCTATTCAATAGTAATACCTGTCTCAAGAACAACAAAAAAGACAGTTGCGGGTTTGATGTAAACTTTAGGTCCTCTAATGTTACAGCATAAGTGAAGAGCAACTACTTTTCTATGTCTACAAATGATTTTAATGATGCTCTAAGCCAGGTACAATTAATAATTTTTCTCTTTTTTTATGTTAAGGATTAGGTAATTGTTTAATATGAGAGTTGTATTATCAAATAAGCAAATGATTTATTAACTCAAAATTAAAAAATACTTCATGATTGATATTTTTTATGGCAAAAATTCAACTTTGGTTTTGAATACCTCGATCAATAGGCTTAAGATCATTTTTTAAACCCATTTATTGAACAATCTGTCTACGTCAGACAATAATTTCGTTTTTTGACAATTTACATAAATTGACTTGCAGGGAGCATTTCTGCGAATGCCCTCCTATTATTCTTAACTTAAGTCTTAGTTTACACAATTATTAATGACCAGTAAATCAAAGTTGTGCCGCATGCGCCTCCTGGCAGCTGACCGATAGGTGATGCAAACGGTCAAATTACTTCATGTTTTGACCTATAACAAGTCAACCGTGATCTAAATCGAAAATCTAAAACCTTTATGCGAGGTTTGGCAACAAACCGGTTTGAATGCGGTATTAACCTTTGAAATGGTTCAAAACTGGAGGAAAAGTTGCAATGTTAGTTACACACAAACATTGTTGCAGTTCTATAGAGTAGATAATACTACGTTAATTGAATCTTTCTGGCAAGTCTGATAGTTTAAAACTTTTTAAACGTCTTAGTTATTCTGTTTGGTAAATTAAATAATTCACTAATTTGTTTGGATGTGCGTTCCATTTCTTATTTTACTGTTGGTATGGATAAGTCCTTTTTAATAACGGTATTAGGGACGTACCACGGTGTATTCACTATCATTCGTATCAGTTTGTTTTGAAACCTTTATATTATGTCAATATTGCTATTACTTGCAGTTCTCCAAAGCTGGATACCGTAAGTCCAGATGGGTTTCATTATCACTGTATATATTAACAGTTTATTTGTTAATGTTAACTGCGACTACCTGCCGATCATCCAGTATAGTTGTCTTAGTTTCATTCCCAGTTGTTTTCGCTTATTAAATATATGTTTCCGCCATGTCAATCTACTATCTATGTGCAGCCTCAGATATTTAGTGGTGTCTGATTGTGTTAGGTTGTTTTCTGTTTGGATGGACTGGCGGGCAATTGTCTCTCCTTATAGTGAACATTATGCGAATGGTTGGTCAATATTCTTAATTTTCTTTAGCTACATTTGTATTAAGATCATTAACATCTTAATATTTTTCTCTATGCATAAAGAATGTAGTTCATTATTGGTCATTGTGTTAAAATGCGACCTTTTGCCTAATTTTTTGCAACCAAAGTAACCGACGTAAAAATACGTTAAAAGTAATTTATACAAAAAATAACAATCGAGGTGAATAAGCTGTATCGCATAATTAAGTTGAGATCACCAAAGTGTCAAAAGCATGTTCTTACAGCACGAAAGTAAATATTTCATAGACATGACAGTATCAGTCTTCCAAACTAAAGTCAAGATAATTTTTAAGGGAGTTGTTTATTTATTCTGAAGTAAAATGGAGACGATGTAAATTCTCCTTAAGCTAAAAAATATCCATAAGTTTCAACTATGACAATGACATTAGGCCAACGTGCTGAACATTCAATAAATCGGATATTATCAGATCAAAATTTTCTGTCCGATTTCTTTAGACGAAGAAAGCAACGTTTTATAGGCATACTGTATTCCAATTTGTATCATGAGTCAGTGTAGCATCACATGCTAACAATTTGTACATAAGAGATTATTAAAAATTTATAATGAAAAGTTACATTTGTGTCATTGTATGTCATACGAGTTTCAAAAAGAAGCAAATATTGAAACTTCAACAAAGAATATTCAGGACATTTTTAAAACCGTGTTATTAGCACAGTGAAAAAGCGCCCACGTAAATTTCAAATGATGATTTTAATCTAGACGAGCGATCCCAACGATTGAAGAGATTTCTGAAAGTCGAAAGATCGACAATAGACTTTTTGTGGCTATTTCTTTGGTTAGACGTCATGATGCAGAGCCTTTTTTGAATTGAGTCGTAATAGATCATCAAAAATAGATGAAAAAAATTGGAAACAGGCAGGTGAAAGTGTAGAACTCGTCGCAAAAGCTTTCGATATAATTATAATGGTTCTATAAAAGCAATAAATAAAACAAAAACTATTTTTGATTAATGGTTTTAACATATTCTACCGCACGGGCTTGCACAAGTATTCAACCACTTCCTTTTCATGTAAATATGCGTATTCTCCATCCTAGTATCTTTCACAGCAGGTAATGTTTTCGTAGAAGATTATCTTGTGTAAATAATTAGTTCACAGATACAACATTTGATAAGAAAACCACAAATGATATTTTTTATATATGTATTTTGGCATTTCAATAACAAAATGTGTTTTTCATGACACTTCCATTTTTTTTATCTTTCTTCTATCAGTAGATTTAAATAATGCGTTTCAAATTTTGATTGGAAAACGGTATTAATATTACTAGATCCCCGCCATCGATAATTATAAAAATACAGATAGCCAGCTAAAATATACAGAAATCTGCTTACCGGTAGATACATACAGGCCACAATAGATAGTGTGTTCTGCTCCGCATTTGTGAAAATACAAGGTGGTTCAAATATGACCGAAACTGATTTGTGTGTGAACAAGTCGCACTGCGCAGCAGCTGTGCGATCTTGAGAGAGTTGAGCTACATCCTCTACCCTCTATCTGCCCCTATTAGAACTTGCTCAGTTCTGTTTGGGAGTTGTTAGAATGAGGAGAGAATAGAAGGTACCGCGGAACGTAGAACAACGTATTGTGAACAATTCCTCGTTGGAGAAAACGTCCGTCCGCTGAAATTTACCAGTATGGAAAGTCTCTCACGAACCCGTGTGGTGTAAATGCTTCAGAATGGACCGCATGATCGTCGGGCGCAAACATCTGTCACCGAGCCAAACATTGATCGTGCAGACGCGCTTATTCGTGAGAATAGGCGCAGCATTCTCAAGGAGCTTGGAACAATCCTGTCCATCAGTGTTGGTAGTATAGAAGACATCGTACCACACACTTTGACGGACGTGAACAAAGTGGTGCGCATGCAAGCTGCTAGTCATTTGGTATAGTAGTTTGAAGACGAAGATGGTGTTTTTTAAATCTATAGGAACCATCGATAAAACGTGGGTGCACTACTTCATTCCTGAGTCCCAGCAGTCATCACGTGAGTGGTGGCATACCAGTTCTCCCAAATCCAAGAGAGCGAAGGAGCCGTTCGACAGGAAAAGTGATGGCAATATTTCTTAGTAGTGTTAATTTTTGCTAAATTTTAATCAATCAGCTGAAACTAGCTGCAAAGTTTTGGTATACCAAAAGTCTGAAAAATATGTCTTTCTATTCAAATATAATCACAAGATAACTTACTAACTGCTGTTACATAAAAATGTTTCCTTGTTCTTAGAGAAAGATGGTTTGTTGTTCTGGTTTATTTACTTAATTGTTTTTGTTGAAATACAAGTTAAGAAATCTGTGAAGTAAATCAAAGGCAATTTGCAATTTCTGATAAACAAAAAATTACATCAGCAAGCATACAAGACTTAACTATTTTATAATTTGCTTCATTTCACCTATTATTTGTGGCTTTCAAAAATTTTCTACAGTTTTTTTCAATAAAACAAGTGCTTGTTTCTTCTTGCAGACAGACTACGTTTAATTTAAAGATTGTCGATTTTCAGACAAAATGAGCCAAAGATTATCCACAGAATCTATTCGGATAATTCAAACTTTCAGAAACGATGCAATGAGTGTAGCAGAAATAAAGTCATAGTACAAATGATTCAGTAATAATCGGGAATTTGTTGAACGTAATTACGTTCTAAAAAATCGGTAACACTGAAAAATGTTGAATACTAGGAGTTTCCCGCAAAAAGATATTTTGGGCATCCTAGGGTAACAATTTTTCACCCGCACTCCCTCAAGTTTTTGCAAAATGGGAACGTGGAACAATTTATTTACAAATAACAATGGAATCAGTCGATGCGGAGACCTTACGAAAGTAAGATATGCAATACGATCCTGAAGATAGGCAACCACACGTACGCTCAGAGCTCAGCCACGCCAGATTTCATATCTTGTTTATTTTCTATACATGTTTATAGTAGATATATAGGCTATAATCAATAAGGATCAGCGACTGAAATAGAAAACAAGTAGGGGATTCCAAAAACTAAAGTACGCGAATTTTGACAGATCTTGGCATGAAACGCGTCGCGACGAAATTCGTTCCGCAGATACAGCAGTTGCTAATGCCATACTTCAGACTTACCAACGAACCATATTATCTGAAATAGTTCATAAACGGAGATAATACGCGGAAACAAAGTCTCAGTCAGAAGTTGCTCGCCAAATTAGGTTCTGGCAATGTGGTTCCAACTCTTAAAAAAATTATAGATCAAAAACACTACATAACCATCTGATGTTACGTGATCTAATCTTTTTCATCATATTAAAAAAAATTAAAAAAATCAGTAGCCTTAGATATCATTTCAAAATATAGAATAACTTCTTAACTGTACACATCATGATGAAGTTTTATTATCAGTATCACAGATTTGGTTTGTTAAAATACTGTTGAGATGATAATGGTACTTTTCAATCTCTTCCACCTACAGTGAACAGCAGAATTATCTGTGTCACGCAATTTTCTAGAAAGCTTGTGACTTCCAAGACTCCAATGTTTGAATAACGATACCAAATAAGTGATAGGTATCTTTGAAAATCCGTCTACAAGTATGCATTTGGAAATATAAATTTATGGCTCCTTTTAAACAATCAACTTTTCTAAAACTAATCAAAATTTTCTGTTACAAAATTGTCCGTACAAGATAAAAAAAAAAACAATACTTTATTGACGATTAATAATTTATAAATAAATTTTTGCCTTAGTAAAGTTTGCCCCTAGGTTGCCTTCAAAATGCAAAATAACTTTTTTCTTTCTGATTCTTAGGATTGCGTTCATACATTCTTCTTCAGACTTGATAAAAGTTTTTAAAATATCGAGATACTGCTGATTTTTTATCGAATAAGTAATTTATATACAGGGGACCACGGCTAAACCACGAAAACCTCACACCATAACGTTGCATCCACCATGATTCACAGTTGTTGGGACACACTAATTTTTTTAATTTTTCTGTAGGTATTTTCTGAGCTAAATAAGTTAGACTTAGTGTCTTATAATTGTATAAGAATTTTCCAAAGTTCCAAGTCCCTGTTAACTTCTTTCTATTCAATTTACTATTACGGCCTCTTTCGTGCTATTATACCCCTCATCCAAGTCTTGTAGATTCTTCTACGAATAGTTTATGATGAAACGTAGATGCCAGAAAATTGCTCGAGTTATTCCTTAATATGTTTGGTTGCAATAGTGCGATTTTTCTTTGCACGTTGCGTTACACGTGTGGTGTTGTCGTTTGCGTTTTTCTTTTCATTCAGCACTCATCCCATTTTTTCATGTTTCTAAATGATTATTGTACTATTGATTTAGAAAACAATAATCTTCTGCTTATTTTATCCATCGAATTGCCCTCTGCACGTAACCTAACGTAAATCGTAAATTCATGTTCTTTTCGTCGATTTATTTTGCTTCAATAATCTAAAAACGTTTTCTTAGTGATATTGTTTACCATTTTCTTGCAATTGTATAAGAAAAATTTACCTTCTATTTCACCCCAGGAAGAAGGGGAGGAAAGGTTTAAACGCGTTGTAGACGGGATGCGTAGATTATTAAAGTAAGAAGAGCTTATTCCGAAATCATTAGTATGAAACAATTTGCGAGTTTGCTAAAAGCATTCAAAAACGCCAATCTTCAAAGAGTTGTAACAAGAGATACGAAAGTTTCAGACAAACTGCAGAGGGTAGAATGCCTTCTCTGAGTCATAATGAACATTTTCGTACAACTTTTTTTATAAAATAATTTCTTTAACTAAAGCTACTAAATAATTACCGAAACAAAACTGCGCTTTCAACACTTTCCCTTAAAAACACATAAGAGGCTTGAGAAAAATCGTATACTTTCACCAACAAGTTACCAGCTTTGGCTTTTACATGTCTACAATTGTCAAATAGGTTCTAGCAAGCTACGCTGTGTCATTCTAATCAATTACGTGTCAACTATTACAGAAAATTAAATTGATTAAAAAGACTCAATTACTAAAACCAGAGGAAAGCAATTTAATAGAAATAAGTTAATACGTTCGTTTAAGGAAAATGTTGAAAATTATATACATTTTTCTATTTAGTCGTTCGAGTTGTAGATGTGACTGAAAAAAATTACAACAGAGGTAGAGATAACGTACCATCAATAAAGTTTTAATACAATATTTAGGAATACATATTTCTTGTTCGTTAAATAAATGTTTGTTTTGAATCGTAGAGTATGAAATACATTTATAAATGACAACATATTACTAACATGGATGTGGAAAGCATAAACACGAATCAAAAGTTATTTTTAACTAACCATAAAACCACAACTGCTCTCAGAGAAAACTCAATTATAGCGCGCAATTACGAACAGTGTGTTCTGCGAACGTTAAGGGTTACTGACGCTTTAAAAGCTTAAGTGAAACGCTACTAAAATTAATGAGCCATTATTCCATAGTTTTTTGTAGGTATTACCAGAAAATGCATGTAAAAAAATCTCGTGTGAACATCACACGACTTTCCTTATCCTATTATTTGGATAATTTGGCAAAATCCTGGGCTTCAATTTTTTTTCGAGTTCCTATTTTTCCAACTTTTACTTTAAATTCATGTTTATCTCGTGATAACAAATCAATTTTTATTCTCATGAATTTTTTGTATCTTCAACCGTTTAAATTCGCGACCGCTCTGCGAATGATTTTGCGATCTTGCGACCAAACGACTCGGCCGATTTTTACCAAAAGCTTCGCACTGCGTCCCCTACCTACAAGTAACTTGCATACCAAATTTCAAGTCTCTAGCTCTTACGGTTCTCGAGATATCCTGTTTACTGACAGACAGATAGACAGACAGACACGCACACACCCACACACACGAACCAATGGTCCAAACCAACTTTTTTGGTGTCCTGAGGCTATAATTCGTCCAGAAATGTGAAAAACTGGGTATGTAAAATTTCCGCCGATTACATTACTTTCCTTATTATAGGATAAGGAAAGTAAAAATCACCAAAAAGCGCATAAGAATTTTTAAATTTTTACTCGACCTCATCTAATTGTGAATACTGTGATGAAACATTGGTACACACCAGTATTGAGCTCGTTTTAGTAAAAATTGGAAAAAATCTAAACTCATCGTTTTTCAACATTTTCAATAATAAAATGTACAGATTATACAGAAAAAACTGGTGTATTTCGCTTAAAAATTTATATCTAGAACCTGTGCAAAATTCACTCCACAGTTGATTTATTGTGCTGCCAAGTTTCCGACTAATTTTCAAAGAAATTATAAATTAATATCAGGTTTTAATAAAATTGTCATGTCTAGAGAAATAAAAATCACTGCGTCACAGTTTTGGCGTAGATTTTGAGTTTGTCGAATTGCTGACACAACCACGTCTTGTGCCCAAATGAATGATAAGAGCATAAACTATATCTGGTTTCAAGATCATGTTTATTTCAACAATTTCTTGTATTCCATAATTAATATAACAAAATAATGACAAGACTCTAACGTCCCGCGTGGGAGCACGACCTGCAAACTGAGAAGATTGAGGCTCTCATATGCTCGACCACTGTGTTCGTCGCGCAGCATCTCTGATACGGGCCGATGTGGCAAGCACCGCCATTATTACCCCTTGTTCGTAGTGAACGCAGGTAGTCAATTATTTTCTGTGACTGAATAGGCTACGCTACCATATAAAATAGAGTTTGCATAAAATGAAGAAACTTGAAAATGTTTCCTTGAAATTAATTTTATCTTGGATGAAAACTATATTTCACTTAAAATTCGTATTATTAAGTAAAACCCGAATTAAACAATTACAATTTGTTTTAAATGGACATACATTTATTGATGATGTCATATACATGTACAAGATTACACCAGCCTGCTTTATCCTAAATGCCGACAGTATTCTCAATTGCGCTGTTTTGGAGCACTGGAGGATAATTCTATCAAGTGTTAGGGGTTTCTGACCCTCTCTATAACAAGTTCACCTCATCCACGACTAGTTATTGGTCCCGTAATTTACTTTACAGTAAAATTTTATGTTACTACATTTTAATAATTATTTCAAATTAACAAAGAATTTACTTATCTGCTGAAATGCAAGTTTATCTGCAGGAAAGTTCAATAAAAGTATTATCAAGAGTTATACCTTCAATCTGCAATACAATTTGCATATATATCAAATTAAGCGAGCTTTTTGAGTTGAGTTTACATAAATTAATTGTTATAATTGGTCTGTTTCAAAAATATCGAGCCAATGAGAGTAGACTATAATGCACATGCGTGAATAAAATGAAAGCGATTTCGCTAACCGGGTCAACCACATGTAATAGTGTGATCCTAATTTGCAATAATTAAGGAAGTAGGATCAGCCAAGATTTCCTATCACCCACGAAGCAGTTTTAAACATATAACTTTGCAAAATATTTGGAAATGTGGAAACTATACTGAGAGATATGATATTCCAAATGCTTACATCGATGGCGACTGTAGCTATGTACAATGTTACTTTCAGGATAGGCCACGTATGTCAAAACGTCAACAAAAGTATGCAAATATTCTGAAACTTATCGTTAAATAAAAATTTAAAATCAATACCAATAACAAAGAAGAATCATATAAAAGTTATTCAAAGTTAATCTAAACTTCTATTTCCTGGAAATGGAAAAACACCATTCATTGACATAGAAGGAACTGTGGTAGTTACCGCAAGATGTGTTGCAGTGCTTTATCTTTTTTAAGCTTTTCTTCTCCTAGATATTCTATCAAATGTTAATCTCTAGAAATAAGTCTGGACTGGAGCAAACATCAGGCAAAATTTCTTAGGGTTGCCGTTGTCAAACTATTTCTGTGTGGTCGGGTATTATTGTACAAAGAAACATTTCCGGCAACATCCTTGGCCGCTCATAGGTTTTATTGGAATTTTAATAGTTTTTTGTACGATACTTTCTATCAAATCAAAATCCGAGAAGACAATTGTCAAATTCTTGCCGCCAGACGGCTGCGCTTGCTTTTTTCAAACTCCTCCGTGCTGATTGTTTTGCTCTCTGGAATGAAAGAGAGCATTCGTGTTTCATCATATTTGGTTTGAAATCGATTCAGGAACTGGTAACAGTTGAAGAATCCATATTGCCTAAACTTTGCTTATTAATATTTATTTCTACTCGAAAGCAACTTTTAACTCGGCTGCAATGTCCTACACTGTTGCATACCAGGTATCAAGAATGATTTATTTCGGTTCATTTGTCACCATCCAAATCGCTGACGCTATTCGTACACTCTTGTTCATTTAATACATAATTACAGGGTGCCAACTTTCTCTATTCTAATCTTGACCAAAATAGTGGAAACTTTTAAGCCGTAACTTTCAGAATGTTAATGATGAAATGTGACTATCTTTTAACGGATTAAAGTGGTTTGTTCCACGATGATCTTCCTATCTAGAAGTCTGTCCAAACATTTATACTTTCAAAATATGTTGTAATTGTTTAGCCTTTTGTCTTTTAATTATTTTTATATTATTATTCCTATTCGTTACTACGGTTTCAAGTGCATCTTTATTGTGGTTTTGGGCCAACAAGTAGTACCTTCCTTGAATTTTTTAAACCACTCTCCCCGGATATTTCGTAAGCTTTTGCCGGCCATAAATTAGAAGTGCATATCTTCGACTCACTTTTCTATTATAGCTTTAATTGCAACAAGATTACAACTTTTTTAAAATTCATATTTAAACAGTAGGAAATTACATAACAGCTGCTGAAGGGCGCTACGCTTGAGCGGCGTCAGCATGGTATCACAACACTATATACATGGGGGAAGTAGGTACACAAAAATCGGTATTCTGCCAAGGATCGCAAAACTTCACGAGCAAATAATTACAAAAACGGCCAGCTCCGGCTGGCTAAATGTCCGCACTATTTTTTGCCTGGCACCGCAAGCAGCCTGACTGCCAAACTTTCAAATACCTGCCCATTGAACATTGCACTTGCACAATTTCAATTATTTCTTTGAACTGGTTGCTGCGATTTCGAAAGTGACAAAAATGATATCGCTTGTCACTTTCTCGGACGCGCAGGCAAGCGAGGAGCGCTTTATTGGGCTAAAGCGCGAACAGAGTAGGCGAACTGCGGTGAAACTATAATTAAATCGCCTGGACAGTTTGACCACAAATTGGGCGTTAACGTAAACAATTAATCACGGCAATTGAAGTACATGGCATACATTAAATACTTTAATTGATGTACCATTTGCAACTTAATGGTAAACAACCATCATATAATTTAAACAGGAAAGACGAGCTACGTAGAAAGTGACTCGACAAAGGAAATTGTTAAGGTAATATTAATCACTTATTTCAAAGTTCATACTGAAGTACCTCGATAAAATTATTTTGATACATATACAGTTCTGAGGGAATCGTTAAATAAAATGCGCGCTTTTAAAAAACGTTTTAAAGTGAGGAGTTGAATAGTACTAGAAAAGCTTTCTGAATTATAATCGTATAGTTTTACTTTCAATGTAACAAACATTCTAGCTTTTAAATACAAAACTTTGTAGTTTGGGTGCATCTATAATCTAAAATATTCATAATCCGATATAAAAATTTTGACTTTGGATCTTAAATTTAACGTCAAAAAAGTTCAGAAAAATTTTGCTAAGAAGCAATCGGTACATTTTATTGTAAAAAAAGGTTCGCAAATGAACGAATTGGGGTAGGTGGAAGTAAAGAAAGAGAAAAACCAAGAATTAGTAGATCAAAAAAAAAATATTCAGCCTAACCAAATATATTGTTACGTGCAAATATATAAAACCAAAAGTAAAAACAAATTTGAGAATTAAATAAATGTTTTTAGAGGAAAAATCGTATAAGCTGATATGTGTCAGTATTTCTAAGAAAACGCATCTTAAATAAGGATTTTTGACAATTTTTTGAAAATGTTTTACTTTCTTCATGATAATAATCCAATACCCTCCCTCTTTCCATTTAAAGAAGTTGAAATTCTAAATTCCCACCCTTACTTCTTACCTCGTACTATTTTTTATTTTTCCGCATGTTCTTTTTTTTTTTTTTTGGTTTTAGATTGAAATAAGAATTCCACCTAGAAATGCTACAATAGGTGTTGCTTTGCGTATAGATAAGTTTCAGTAATAACTCCCGCAACAGAAATTATTACTGTTGTTGTTACAGTAAACGACTGAAAAAGTATTTCAATTACCTGAGTTTTTCGATAATCCAAGAGAGTAGCAATCTTCTTCAACCTAGACTATCAAGATTCTGTACTTCTGGATGTACTATTACTTAATTTAGAATTATTACGATGAGCGAATCCTGACTCCCATATCTTATAACACCCCACCGATTATGCAATTCATCGACATCATCCCTGGACAGCGGTGTTGTTGCTACCAATACTCACAACAGGAAAGGATCCATATAATATAGAAAGAAAAAAGCTTTTGCTAAAAATTTGTTTCGCTAGCTGAAATACACCATTGTAACCATAGCTCAACCTTTAAAGGGGAAATGCGCACTGGACATAAATATGCAATGCATTTTTAGTTTTTTTAAATTTTTTTTTGTTTACTTATAGATGTGTCATTATTTGAGATAGCATTAGAATAATAAGTTAGTAAAAACTAACTCTGATCAGGGTGGTATTATTGTGTCAAATATAATGAATGGGGAGTGGGGGAGAGTATGGTTTCATTTTTGCAAATTATCACGCTTCACCAACCAAGTTGCACAATTGGTTACATCGATTTCGACGTTGGTAATGGTACTGCAGCTACCAACATTCAAATATTCTTTGGTAGGGCCTCATTATTAATAATGTAGTATTATTAGTATGTAGTTATAGCAAGAAAGTGTTCCTTCAACAACAAAAAAATAAACGTTATATTACATTTTTAGGCTTTATATCTTACACTGTTTTTAGAATAAGGGTCACATATACCGCTTTACAGTCAATCGGATATGTCTTAAGATGGCCATGAAAGCGTCAGGTAATATGAGAATGTAGCAGGAAGTTATGATTCACTTCTTAAAATCATGAGGACAAGGCTGTCATAAAATGTGTCAATTACCAGAGTATGGTACACCGTGAAAAAATGCGAGGTCAGAGGAAGTAACCTCAGTAAACTAGCGTACCCTGTCGTGGAAATACCGTATGTTTATTAGAAGCTCTAAACATAACGACTTTCGTTCCCTTTTATTACATGAGTATCAAATATAAAACATTAATAAATTCAAAAATATGCAACCAAAATAAGGCCTCCAAAAGATCTTCGAAGATGTATGTTACAAAATGAAAGAAGACAAAGCGACTGAAGCATCAGCACAAAAAATATTTCTATACCAAGCAATAAGCGACAAATGCATAAAAAACCTAGAGAAAGTTATAAAGTTGCTATAGCATATGTGAAAGTTATTATTATCCCTCAAAAACAAACAAACGTAAACACTATAAGAAAATGCCCACATTATTTGAATATATGGGACAGAGAAATATTCTTCAGATATGCTGTCTAAACTTATAAAAGGTTCCGAATTGTTAAAGGTACAAAATTTAGTATCATAAATGGCCGAAAGCAAAAAAAAAACAATTATCCTTTTGGAAGATTCAAGGCAGAAGTTGCTGGTAATCTCAAGAGCAGGCATACCTTTTGGTCTCAAAAGAGTAACGTCAATAGATAAAGGTAGTCTTAGGAGGTATAGTGTATTTTTTTTATTTTCCAGCATTTAATGTAAAATCAAGTTAAAAGACTTGGCAATGGAAAAACTTTTGAAACAAAAAAAAATATGTATAATCTAATAGCTGTTCAACTTTGCTTTCGGCGTTTTTTCGACATTCGAGGCTTTATTGCAAAAAACTGGTTATACATTTACGATTCAAAATATTGTCCATCGTCAGCCACTGCTCATCTTTTGATCCAATTTTTAACTTCTTCCTAAGAACGTAAGTGCTGATCAGCCAGGCCGTGTGTCATTGATTGAAGTAAGTGATAATCAGAGGGAACAATGAAAGGAGAATAAGGCATTTCAACGTTTCCAAGTATGTTTTGACCGACTCTGCAACACGCGGTCGAGCATTTTCATGCTGCAAAATCACTTTATCGTGTCTCCCGTATTGCGGTCGTTTTTCTTTCAATGCTCGGCTTAAATGCATTAATTGCTTTCGATACAGATCGCCTGTGATTGTTTCAGACGGTTTTAGTAGCTCATAATACACTACTCCGAACTGCTCCCACTAAATACGGAGCGTGACCTTGGAGCTGTGAATATTCAGTTTGCCCATCGACGTGGAAGCATGGTCGGAAAGTCTCCATGATTTTCTGCGCTTGAAGTTATTCTAATGAACCCATTTTTCGTTCCCAGTCACAATGCGATGCAGAAATTTCTTCTGTTTTTACCTTTCAAGCAACTGTTCACAAGCAAACAAACGCCGTTCAATATCTCTCGGCTTCAATTCATGTGGCACCCATTTTCATTGCTTTTGAACCATTCCAATGACTTTGAGGGATTTTGACATGACTCTTGTTGAGTCACGCCTAATGATCCTGCCAATTGTTCTTGCGACTCACGACACGTTCTTTCACTAATAGTGGTCTCGCCATAAGTATTTGAAAGTATGCGATGAGTCTCAGCAGCACATTTCTTCATATTGAAGCAGAAAATTAAAACCTCTCGCAAATGACGAGAATTTGGCTCGTAAACTGACATTTTCAATCGAGAATAACTTTACGATACGGACACAAATCGACTAATGTTTCGATGGGGTTATGTTGACAAATACCCGAGCTTATTGCATGACGTCTATATCTGTTTATTTCCGCCACTACTTACTACCTAAAGCCATCTATTGGAAAACGGTGGAAGCAAAGTTGTACACCTATTACATAATTTTACATCCTACCTAAGTATCTTAGAAGGTACATGTATTTAAGACGACTGTTTATATTCATATATATGTCACAATCAAAGCTATTGACTTCAAACGTTTTTAATTCGTATTTAAGGTTTCATATATCAAGTTATGCAAGGCATACAGGTTGTTCCTAGTAAACATATAAAGATAAGGTCATAGGGACCTAATAACCTTCAATGTGAAACCTTTAAACCTTGCTGGTTTTTGTTATAATACTTTAATGGTGATGCTACCCATAAAGCTACTTTTCTACATACTTCCCCCTTCTTTTAATGCATTTAATTCAGCAACTTTTTGATAATACTTATGTAAAAATAGTGGCGCAGGTTTCATCTTGGAGTATCCTGTGCACGAATTCCTCTATTTGAGTCGGTTTTTAAACTGCTGTCCTTTTAAGACATCCTTAAGGGGTCCAAATAGAACAGTTAAATATTTAAAATACTCAAGTAGAAGTTATAAAGAAGATTCATTATCATTACTCTAATTTAGCTTAAGTTACGGTGGTGGTGTGGAGGAGTGTACTGTGCTGTTTTGAAGAAGTACGCTTTTGATTGGAACGTCGCGTCTTTTTGCGTGATAAGCGGTTTTGACCTTCACAAGCAGATTGCAGCAGTATTGGGTACTGATTGTGTTTCATTCCATTAAAAATTAGTAAAACTACGCTTTTGTAATTCCAAAACACGGTTACAAGGACACGATTTTGATGTTGATGAGCCTTTCGTTCGCCACTCCATACTTGCTCGTTTGAACTGGAGAGGTTATGGGTTGTAGTGATAGACCCAGGTCTAATTACACAATAGTATCCAACGCAAAAATTCGTCCCGCTTCCCCTTTTTGTAGTGAGCAAGAAATATTAAAAATTTGAAGTTGTTTGTTTAGTGTTTTATGGACATCTTTTGAAATTTCAACATGTTTTTGATTACTGACTCATTTCGCTGCATATTTCGCCACTTGTCAGCCGTCGATTATTTCTAATAAACATGCGTTACATTTTCGACCTTGTTTCATTCTGTAGCGAATACATGCCATATGAACATCCGGCTTCTCGATAATGCATTTCTAACTTAACCTAGAAAGAATACAGATTGCTTCTTTTATTAAAAATTTTATAACGCATTATGAAATAGCATTAGGAACTGTCTGTTTAATATCGCGATTGCGACTGACAAAATAATGTAGAAGGCTGGCCGTGTCGTTTCAGCGTTGCTATGTCGGCAGTGAGCTAAAAGTTTCGTTTAAATTCGGCTCAATTATGTAAAGCCGCAAAAAACGCAATAAAAATGCGGTTTGCAATTTCATACTGTCATCCACAGATGACGTGTGTCGTTGTCACGCGATGTACCCGACTCTTGTACTTGTTTGTATAGAAGGTTGCTTTAAATGTATATTATTAATAGGGATTATAAGCAATCAATAATTGTCTTTTTATTATTCGAAGAGCCAAATACTTAGGTAAGACAAGAGGATTGCGATCCTTGCAAGGTGTGGTAAAATTGTCTGGTATATTTAGTAAGGTCCAACATATTTTCCATGGACTACACAATAATTTGAATTAGGGGTTATCTAGATAATTAAAATTAGTTTTAAAGTTAAAAAAAAAAAAACGTTTTAGTATAACTATAACCAAAATTTAATATGTTAAGTGTAAAGTCAAAAATATTTATAACCATATCTCTCCCCTCCTTCAAACCATTCCTTTCATTTTTAACTATATCTACGTATTCATCTAAATCTGGAGAAAACTGTGTAGGTTACAAAAGATTCAAAAACATTTAAGGTTGTTTCCGCCACGCCCTTAAGTGATTTTATCCATTTACTAACTTAACCGATATAATGACCCAATAATTACGCCTAAAATCTCAATTAAATCCAATGAGAAATACATCAGTTATCTTGCCATCTTATATTTCATTTACATATGCATACACGCACTCAGGTGGTACGCAGGCACGCACGCATTTGCATACGAGTAGATTTAAACAAGAGATGGTTTTGAGGTCAAGGGCTGGAATTTTTTGGAAGTCGTAGCTTGAAGATGTCTAGATAGGTGTATTTTCCGAAATATACCTAAAAGTGAAGTATTATAAGACAAGTGTCCTAATAAGAGTGTCAAATTTAAGTAATCTCTTTCGCGGTTACTTCCCATGGATCCTTACACGAAGCAGGAAGGTGTTAGTACCGTAGAAACTTATTACAGGGGAAAGTTACAGCGAAACAGTTCGCAAACTTTGCGAAATATTTGTCCAACGAAATATACCAAATAAATCTGGAGCTCGAAAATTGATCAAGGATAAAGGAAAATGCTGCTGAGAATTTAGAGCCTTAATTTGCTAACGTTCGCAACAATCAAACATACGAAGAAGCATCTCGTAGCGCATTATCCCAAAAAATCTGCATATAGATACTATTTGGCATAACAATTATTTGTTGAGTGGATTTTGGACAATCCGAGAATGATAATTTTCGAAGAAAATCGTTTACAGCTGAGACTTTTCATCTTGATGGATCATCAAAAACACAATAGTTAGATTTTGGACACAAAGAACCTTAAATGAGCCAATGGAACGTTTTGTATATAACAAGTGTGGAGTGATTGGTTCATATTTTCTTGAAAACAAAGTCAAAAACACGTAGAGTCATTAATGTACGTTATCGCTATATGATAATGACTTGTTTTGTAGTCTTATTAATATTATATACATCTGGTAGGCGGAAAAAAAATTTCCTGATTTCATCTCATGCAATGACAACAAAAATCGGTTATCAATATCGTAAGTGTAACAGTATAAAATCTTACAGGGGGAGAGGAGGTAAGTGTATGTAAACAAACCACATACCTGGTCCCAAGGCATATAATTGACGTACTATTGGATTCAATAAACTACAATTATACGGAAATGTTAGAAAATTTTGTCCAAAGAATGAAAATCTGCGGGCAAAGTGATGTCTTGGAGGTAAATACTTTACAATGCACTTTTTGAATATATAAATGTCTTTTATTAAGACATTAAATTTGGTGCTCTTATTGACATGTCATTTACCAGGTGTACAAGTATGAAGTGCGGATTTGTTGTGCCACCAACAAGAGTCAACATGCACAAGTAATAAGTTGAAAAAGTGTTTGCATAGTATTGTTTTGCTGTGTTCAATATGTTAAAATTTGTGTCAAATAAAGAGCATTCGCGGACAGCATTAATTTTTTGTTTTCATTTGAAGAAAACTGCTGCTGAATCATACCGATTACTTTGAGAAACTTATGGTGAAATTACTTCATCGCAAGATACGCGTGAACGATAGTTTCGGCGTTTCAAAAGTGATGATTTCGATGTTGCAGACAAGAAACACGGAAAACTGCAAAAAAAGTACGAAGATGTGGAATTGCAAGCATTGTTGGAGGAAGACGATTCACAAACAAAAACAACCCGCAGAGTAATTGAACGTAAGTCAACAAGCTGTTTCCAATCGCCTATGAGAGATGGAAAAGATTCAAAAGGTCGGCAGATGGATACCACACGAGCTGAACGAGAGGTAGATGGAAAGGAGCAAAATACAACTTAAATTTTGCTCGAACGATACAAAATTATCGTTACTGGGGATGAAAAGTGGATATATTTTGAGAATCCCGAGCGCAAAAATCATAGGTAAACCGAGGCACACCATCCACATCAACCGCAAGACCGAATCGCTTTGGCAGGAAAACGATGCTCTGTGTTTGGTGGAACTAGCAATGGAGTATATTTTGAATAAAGCACTTTTTATCATTCTTCCGAATTTGTGTTTATTTAAATCTAAAGGAAAGAAGTTAAAATGTGTAGAAGTGAAAGAAAAATTCTGTGAGCCTAGTTTTTCTTTTTTTGGCGTGTTATGATGTAAAGAGGAGATATAATAAAAATAATAGGATATTGCGTTTGATTTTAGTAACATCAATATTCTCAATTTTGCTAATTTATTTATTTTTTAATTTTGAATATATGAAAATGTATTATTAAATTATTCAGTGATATTAAAATATGCAAATATCATGTACTTCAGCAATTTCTAGCACATCTCGAGAGTTCAGGAATATTTGAAATTGCTTAACCATCGCTGTTTTATGGCAGACTTAAACTAGCAATGAATAACTGTGGTAAATGATTTTCCTACCAAAAAACGCAACACTACTTTTAAAAACAATGAATAACTTCAAATGAAAACTTTGAGGGTCGTTTCATCAACAAACACAACAGAAGAGAAATGCTCTATGGTTATGCTTAAAAATGTCTAAGAAAGTTGTATGTGAGACATCAAGAGTTTTAAAACACTCTACCACCTATTGGTGGTTACCTGACCCTTACACATGATTCTCCCCATCAGTAAATATGCAACACTACACAAAAGAACAGAGTTAGTATTGTTACTGTAAATTGCAAATTTGATAAAAATTTTGCTGACGGTACAAAAACACCATAAAATTTTTGGCCAAAGTAGTGCACCAAATGAGCAAAAAAGTCTAAAGATTGATTACAAAATTTGATGAAAATTGATCTGTAACGAATGCAGTTCCTCGTGAGTATCAGAGTGAGATAAGGTCCCATGAGAAAACATTATCCATCCATACTTATATATAAAAGTCGATGTATTTGTTCGTCACACTTGCGCGGCCGTGTGCAAAAGCATTGTTTGCCAGAATAACGCATTCGGGGCCACGCAGAAATACACGAACGGTCGTCGTATCTTTAAAGCACACTGCAATTTTAAAAACTTAATTAAAAAATTATTTATCCTACTGTTTTAGTTTTTCTGTCTTTTTTGCAAATAAGCATTCTTGTTGGTATGGAACGGGTACAAACAGCTGAGCACCTCAGAAATTACATGAGAAAACGAAGAAGTGAGCAAACCGCGGATGAAAGAGTAGCAATAAATGAAGCGAGGTGACATATATGTGCAGAAAGAACTCCTGAGGAAGTTGAAGTAGAAAACCAAGCAAAACGACAACGACGTTCTCAAACATCACTGGAAGAAATAGCTGCAGAATAGTAACGATCGCTACAGAAACTTCGTAACTCTTGCATTCTCTTATAGCAGCCAAGCGTAGCTGGCTGGATTTTCTAGTTTGGTCATATCAAGAAGCTTCCTTCAGTGAATACTCACTAAAGACTGGTACCTTCATGAGTACAAAATTCAACTGACACAAATGCAAAAGTTTGTTGACCGTTCTCATCCTTGTCGATTCGGCAATTAGTTTTTAGAGAATCATGAAGTGGATTAACAGTTTAGTGCTATGAGGCGTATTTTTAACTTAACGGGCTCGTAAGGGAAAAAATTATCGCAATGTTTGGTGTAGATTTTGGGGATAGGCCCACACTTCAAAGATAATATTAGAAACTGTGAGTGGCGAATGGCGACCGTTACAAGTACATGATCCAGTTTTTTGGCACCAACAGGGCAAAATGGACCTGGAACAAATCTGGTTCCAGCAGGACGGCGCCACCTACCTTACAACTCAAACAACAATTGATTTACTGCACCAACAATTTCCTGGTCACATAATTTCTCGAAATGCCAATATTAACTGGCCAGCAAGATCTCGTGATTTAAGAATCTTGAAATCCAACCTCTACGCTAGTTGATGATCTCAAGAACGAAGTCTGACGTGTTATCGATGAAATTGATCAGAAGCAAGATTTGCAGCCGATGCTAAGGTGGCCGTTGGTCAGAAATAATCTTTCATATTTAATCAGCGATTGTGTACCTTAATGCACAATAGAAATCAACCATAAAATCAATTCAAAAGTCATTTTACTAAAAAATTAAATCCAGATTTCAATTTGGGCCACCCTTTAGTAGTATTGGTAGGCTATCGCACAGATACTTTCTGTATTAGAGGCGATTGTTTAGTGTGGTCACAAGAAAGGCTGTGTTTTCTGAGTCTTAGATTGCTAAGTTTTGTCATCTTGTTACAATAAACTTTCTCGACATTTGATAGTCTCCAAAAAAGCTGCTTCAATGTAGGCCCACTTTAACATGCAACGATTTTAGTGCTTTCATTATCTAGCCCAACCCCACACTATCAAAATTCCAATTTAATTATTTGAAGCAACTCACCGTATAAGCAAAGTAAAAATACTTCATCGCTGAACAGCAGAATGGGAAAGGCCGGCGCAATTTCCCTCAGACGTGGCCCGCTCTTACGATTAACACTCAAAAAGTAACGGCCAAGAAGCGGCCACATGGAGAATCCAGCCTGAACATTGTAATATTTCCTGAATTGCAAAATATTCAAATCAAACGTGGCCCAAATATCAGCCAAAGTGAAAACCCCATTAGCAGCGGCAGCGCATATTTTAATTTATAATTTCAGCGGGGCCCTCACATAATTAGCTCATTTTTGGCCAATCTTCCTCCTGGTGCAACTGATTTCACTTTCGCAACACCAAGCTTATCGTCTAAAACTCCTATGCATTAATTAGTTGATTATTTATAACAAGCCACAATTATAAATTAATAGAGCCAAATTCCTTGCGTTCCAATTGAACCCCTTTTGCCACCCTAATTACCTACAAGAAAATGTTTTAGGAGGCCAATTTGCACTTAAAAACCACATGAATTATTTATAACGCAACTGTACTATTACAACCCACAGCTTTATTTGCACTTCACGATAATGTCCCTGCATAGATGATGTGAAGTTGCGTTGTGTAGCTGTCAAGAGGATTAAGTTGTATCACAAATACCTATTTAATTCCTAATGCCCTTGTTAAAGTACAGTAGCTAATTGAATAGACTTGTGTGAAAATGAGTAATCAAATTTTCCTGTCACTGTATCTCAACGTTTTTTAGATTAAATGAAAAACGTGACTGAGGGACTGTGCTCAAAACATGATTTAAAACGTAGTCTGAATCTAAAGGAACTCACTGGTGACGAGTCCTGCTTGTGAAAGCTCCCCAGAGCCTGATCTTTGTAGTTGACCGTCAGGTGGGTATCGCTGCGGCAGTGCTCCCGCTTGGTTTGCGGCCTCGGCGACGGTCTAGGGCTGCTGCGGGGGCTTGTGTTGGGGCTGGCGGACCTACAACGAACGAGAAGGTTACCAGGCAAGCTGCGGGGGCCCAGTGAACTGACTTAGTATTCTCGGGTGCGCTTTCGCTCTGTGTACTACTCATGTTCGAGCGCAATTCTGAGTTCACCATCTCTAGCCAAGTACTAGCAAGGTCCTAACGCTTCTACTGTGAAAATGAACGTTTTGGTACAATGAAAGCATGACATACATTTTCCGCGGGGTACGCACTGTCCTTCATTTCATTACGTATGAGTCTACATGTTCACCGTGGAAAACCGTTCGTTTCTTAACGAACCACCACCAGCGCTATTTTACATTTGAGCATGATGGAGTTACCATCGACCGCCGTCGCAATGTCACTGAAACCAACTGAGGCAAGCACCTGCACTGGCGTGTGGCAACAGCGCCTATCACAACAACAAACTCCCACTCTGGCGCAAAAAATTGATGATTAGTGGTGGCCACAACGTAACGAAATTGCTAAATGTACGTTCGCATAAACGCCAACAAAACCAATATTTATATATTTTCTCAATTTAAAAACACGAATATGAACTTGTATTAGAAAAATTTATTTATATAACGAATGCCATCTAATTGTAAGTCACACCTGTTGTAAGTTATATGTAAAAATTAATAAAACACAAATTCAATTTTACTAAATTGAAGAAACGCATAAGAATGAAATATTTTCGATTAAATTACGTTGCAACGAAGCGGTTCCACAAACCTTTTTTAATTTATATTGCATCGTCAAAAACAGCCTTTAATGTACACCCCCCTCCAAAAACGGGCAGCGTTGCCGCACTTCCGGTAGAGCGAAATAGAAAATGCAGGCTAACATAGAGACGACAAGGACGGCCGCTGCAAACGCGTCAATCGGCAACAGCGGCGTGATAGGTGTTAGACGCCATAAGTGTCCGATAGAATTTGTTGTGTAAAATTAAATCTGCCTTGTAAAATGCTGTGCAGAGGTAAGTTTCCGCTTGTTATAATATTCCGTGGAGTTCGTAGAAACCGGGAATGGTTGTATTTTAAGCCCGCGCAGCTCCAGATACCACCCTCGGCGTTGGTATTTTTACGCTCCCCCAAGCTGTTTTCCGTAAGCGTAAACAATGCACGCATCTACTCCGTTTAAGGCATACGCCACGGAGTTGCCTGGATCTCTCGCGCCGAACTCGAGATTATCGCGGGCAGATAAGCGGCGATGATATCCTGCCGCTAACAACAATAAAGATAGTTTGCCCTTGAGCGGTTTCTGTCGCTCGGCTATTTCGCTTAGTCTTGTGATTGAGCGGTTGCCATGGAAAAAGTGTGTTTTCGACGTGTTCACTTTCGGCGGAGCTAACAAAGGAACTATTCTTGCAGGTACCGTATTTTGACAAAATGAGCTCAGCGTTGAAACCCGCCTTGACGCCTGCCGGAACCCAGAACCCTCCTGTGACAGCGCAGCTGAACAAACCGATGCATTCTCAGAGCGCACCAGCAACGTATGGCCAGCCCGTGAGCCACATACCACAGAACCTTGTCAACATCCCACTCAACACACCTAGCTCTACCAACATACACAACCCAGCACATTCGAATGCACACAGTGTACAGCATCACATCACCACAAACACACACTCGGCGAACCACTACTCTTTAAATGTACCTAATGCCTCTCAACACTACTCTCTAAGCGGGAACACATCGGTTAGTTCACACTCAGCCCCTCCGAGCAGCCATCCTGTTTCAAATGCGGCCCAGCCGCACAGCCAATCGGCAGTGCTATCGAACCCATCGAAAAGCCTGCCCTTTACCTCCAACTATCAAACAAACCTCGGACACCCTTACAAATCAACGAATGTTTCGACAGCCCCAAACCCACCTACTTCCCAGTCTCAAACACCTGCGGCTTCTCAGGAGGATGCAGAAAAGCCGCAATCGAATGGAACTGCGGAAGCAAAAGCCTTAACAAAATCGGAATCACCGCAGAACCATGTTCCTGGGTCAGGAGCTAAGGATAAGCCTCCTGCGCCCCCACCTTTGCCTTTGCAAGCACTCCCGTCTCCAGAAAAGGCTAAGTCGGTCTCCGAGAAGCCTGCTGCCAGCACAGCGGTGGCCGAACAGAAACAGAGTTCTGATGTGAACAAATTGTCGGAAAATGCCAGTGCAGGTACTGCCTCGTCGCCTGATAAAAGTTCGGCACAAGCCAGCACTGAAGTAAGCGCAACTAGTACGTCCCCTGCTGCTCCTTCCCTCACGAATGTCTCACCGCAACCTGCTCCTGATGCAGCCAGCTCGGCTGTGACAACTGCTGCCTTAGTTACAACTGCCGACGCTGCGGCCGCTGCTGCGCCACAACCAGCCCAGCAGACCGCAAGCAGCAACTCGTCGGAAGCTCAAGAACCTCAGGATTCTGCATCTACTGCAACCGTAACTGTTAACAACAAACCCAGGGAACAGGTATGTGTCTATGCTGCAGTTTGCATTATTTCAAATTGTAAAAGTGAAATCCGTATTGTTATTTACACATTGAAATACAGTATTTTAGCAATTTGTTATCAGTCTTATGTAATTATGTTATCATGGTGTCAAAGTTGAAAGATTTGTTTGTTTCCTTCTTGTAGTGATTATTTATGAAGAGTTTAATGTTAGGTTAGGTTTGATTTGGATTTAACTTGATTAATAATTAGCATAATTAAACTAATTAAGAACCCAAGTTATAGTTGGATTAATATTGAGTGAATAAAAAACGATTTTGGTGTTACCTGATCATTAATTTCATAAAAAAAATGTAAAATGGTATAATTTGAATTGGGTCTAGTTTATCAGTAGTTACCGGAGATAAATTAGCTGATATAAAAAAAAACTTCAGTTAGGTAATGTTTGTAAGTGTTGAGTAACTTAGTGATAAGTCTTGAGTTAAAAGTGTAACATATAATGTTATCATTAATACATTACATTTGATGTTCTTGATTGATTTGGAGTGTGCATTAGTAAGTCTTAAATGTTATCAGCTGGCTCTTAGTGACAACAATTTATAATTTTTTGGTGGATTTTGTTGAACTAAAAAATTGGGAAAATTTATATCTCTTAATTTAATGTACAAACAAAAGTAAGCTCAAATTGGCATCTTAAAATGAAACGGGCATTTTCAATAATTAAAGAGTAATGTTAGGTACTCTACTAAGCTCCATCATATAACCAAATATCCAGTGGTTGAAAAAATGTGAGACGTTACTAAATATTTGTAAGAAATGGAATAAACTGTAGGTGCAAATATCATTTACACAAAAACGTCTTAAAGTCTTCTACTATGTAAACGCTTTTATTTAGTGCTTGCACACTTGCGCCATCTAACAGAAAATTGTAGTTGTATCATAGTTTCATTATTTTTGGTATATAGAGATTACAGAAATTTGGTTTATTAGTACCCATATTGGGTCAAGATGCAAGCGCGGTTATCTATATTTACAATCATGGTGTTTCACTTCAGAGTAGCCATGTATACTCACATCGGGAAGAGATCTCTACATGTTTTTTTTTTTTTTAATACTTGGGCGACAGACAATCTAGGACTAGTGTCAGTGTTGAATATAGTTTTTTTAAAAATCTATGTCTGTTAAAAAAACAAGTTTATTTTTCTAATTTTTTATGCACACTTGTGGACTCTTAGTGGTTGTGCATTCTATTCTTCTCGATCGATACACTTTACCCATTAGCATTCCATTTCTTAAAGCAGTCCTTATGTACTGTTTTTGGGATGTCTTTCAGAATCTGTGCTGAATTTGTTTTATTTCCGATTTCAATTTAGGGAAATGAAAAAGTCAACTGGTGCTAGATTGAGAAAGTAGGGAGGCTGCTGGCGAGCTGTCATTTGATTTTTGGTACACAATTCCTATTTGAAATCAAGTAAATCAATCATAACACTGAATGTAGATTAAAGACATATCATCGTAAGCTTGTTTCAACATTTGAAGTTTCAAGTTTTACACAAAATTTTGCATTGCAGAAGTGCTCACATAAATAATTCGATGAAAATCGCCAAACAATACAGACTAGCTTTAACTCAAAAAACACTAACACAGGAAATAAGCAATTAATCAAATTGAAAAATGGAAGTTATTCGTTAGATTATATTGTGCAGTGCAGTGCTGCCAACAATGGATTATAGAGCAATTGTTTTGTGGGAGCTCATGGATGAATAAAAGATGTCAGTGCTCAGAGCGGATGCCAAAAACATTCTTCAGAATTTTGTTTTTGTCCATAGCAACGTTACAAAATTTAGTACTTGCATCTTTTACTGCTCTCGTCTGAGAATTTTGGATTTCTTATACATTTTCAGAAACTGTCACGATTGGCTTGGTCATTTGTGAAACCTTTTGTTTACAAATATTCCGTTTTTCTTCTACTCGTTTTGTATTTTCTCACTTTTCCAAGCTAGTGAACATACTTCACTTACCTCTTTTGTTTTTGATAATTTTAAGAATTGTCCTTAGCCTATGGATTGTCTTTCTAAATTTAATGTTTTAAGACTTTCACGTCCATTTGTGTCTTCTTGTTTTTTCTAAATCGCCCCTTTTTTTTATTGTTATAACTATTTAAATTTGTTTGGATTATACTTAGTGTTTTTCATATTTCAAAAATTCTCCTTTGTTGTTTTTTGTGCTCTTCATGGGAGTAATTTGGTTTGCACACTCGCAGACTTATGGATGAATATACTATGATTACAAATCGTTTTGACAGGTATTTGCTGTTTGACATGTGTTTTGTATGACAATGTAAAATGGACAAAATTGGAATTAATTGTGTTATTAATTTTTTCTTTTTGGAAAGGAAAGCAATCTACGAAAGAATTTTATTTACATTTAGTGACTCATGTCCTTCCTATGGAACCATTCAGCTTTAGATAAACAGATTCAAGCATGATAGAACAAGTACTAGTCTGAAAATGCTGTCATGCTAACAATTATTGACAAAGTTTATGTCAACAGAAAAGTAAAAATTTAAGAATTAGCTGAGCGGCGGGTTCACTTAATTTTGTATAATAAATTACTTTGCCCAAGATGGGTACCATGCTCGTTCACACCAGAGCAAAAGTTAATTCGCATGTGAACGTTAGCCGATTTGAAAATTGAACTAATTTTATTTGACGTTTTGTGACCAGCGATGATTGTTGAGTTTATCACTATATACCAGAAACGAAACAGCAATTGAAACATAGCAAATTGTACAAAGTAAACTGGCTTTAGAAATGCGAAAAGCGTACCATTCGTTGAAAATGTAATGGAATGTTTTTTGAGGAAGAAAAAGGAAAACCATTAATAGTGACAACTACGCGACACTAAATAGAGATTGAGGGCAAGCATTATGAAGAAAAGTGTTCTACTGCAACAACATATTGGCGCTTTCAAAGCCATGCCACATCCATCTGACTCACCTGATCTAGTTCTCAAATTTAATACTTTCCCAGTTGGATAAAAATTTTAGTTAAAATAGATATAGATTGCAAACGAGTATTTTGAGTTCTTCTATAAAGGAATTGTGAAACTAAAAAGGTGCACTAGATTTGGGGGAAGGGATTATGCAAAAAAATAAAGTACTCTATGAAGTCCAATTTACTGCCTTCAAATTCAAGAAGTTACTTATTAAACTATTACTTGCAACTAGTATAGTTGCAACCACGAAGAGTTAAGCAATTTTTTTAGTGTGCCTTACATACAATAGCCGTTTTCCAACAAATTAATGAGAAGTTCAATTTTGTTATTGGTATTTTAAAAATCTTATTATTATTTTTGGATTGTTATCTTTCAATTTATGTCCCCATTTACGCTAATGACATGTTTAAGACATTGCATATTGAGATATTATTTATTTCTAGACTTCTATACCTATCTGCAGTAAACAAAACTGTTGTTCTGCGATAACTACTTCTTTAAATAGTAACGTTAAATGACTTTTTAATGTCGTAACACTCTTTATTTTATAACCAAAATCTCGTTTATAACTAAAACTTGAACAGAGGTGTTTTAAGTTGTATTTGATTTAATTAGGCGAATGACCTTATTCTCCATTGACTAATTGGTCAAGTCAGAAGTCTTATCTGGAGTTGCAATCAGTAATAAACCACACAAATGTAAAATAGAAAAATCAATCATGTTAAATGCAAAGATTAAGAAAAAAAATTGAGTTAAAAAACCCAAGATGAAAAACTTTTGGAAACTGATGGATTAGAAGTTATTAAAAGAAATCAGTTTTTTATGTTAAAAGTCTATTTATGAAGATTATAAACGTTTATGGCCTTTGATTCTTTCTAACTCTAATTATAGTTGATCTTGAAATCTGAAAATCAATGCAGGCTCTTATTTTGATACAAGTTTAATGGAATTCCGCCAATATATCTAATGTAGATGGTTTTGTTCTCCTCCTTATAACTATGGCTATGGTTTATCTTAGAATTTGGAGATTAATGTAGATTATTATGTTATGAGGATTTGGCAAGGCATGGATTTGAAAACCTTGCAATAGCTTGTCGAACTATGTGAACCTATCATATTATAACCCCTAAGGGATTTGCTCCAAAACGACTTGGTTTCTAGGGGGCCTCCAAAATCAGCACCCAAAATTTTTGGAGGCTTATATGGTCGTCCTATATATCACAATGTTCCCCATCTCGAGTAGATCATATATACTGAAAATTATGGAAAAATACTTTTTTGTTTTCTTTTGATAGTCTAGACTAACTGCCCCCAGAGTGAGTGAACTTATTAGAACGGGTTACTCGGGAATAACCACTTTTTTCAAGATAACGTTTTTATATGTCTGATTGATATAAGTTATGTATTTTCACCAGATCGATTTCTTCAGCATTTGCAATCCTTGTTTTCTTGTGACTGCATGTCCCGGATGGTGTGGGTAGCAGCTGACTCACAGCTCTAGCGATTTCAGAGAGTGTAGCCATTTCTGGTTACTGTGAGACAAAGAAAATTGAAGAAGAGAGTAGTTAGAGAAGTATTCATACTTGATCCTTGGCTTGAAATTTGATCTCGAGATTTTGAGATGTTTACATATTAAGTAAGAAAAAATAACTAATATTCAATGGTATGTAGAGGTATTATGGCACATGAATTTAAATACAATAGTTGATCCAATAAAGGAACAAAATGGGAAAATAAAGTTATTCTTATTAGAAATTGCTGAAACTTAAACGCCTCACCATATAACATTTATCGTTTTTATAATCAAGGATCATATATTTAAAAAAAGTGTCTCAAATAGACGAATATGCGCAACAAGTGTTGTTCTTGCAGATTTGAAAGGATGTTCTTATATCACCACTTCAAGGCGCGCAAAAGAGATATCATGTGAAAGTAGGTAACCAATACCAGGATACAAAAGCTGTGGATGAATTTGCTCAATTTAGAAAAATAATAAGGAACTCCAGAAAAGGACGATTAAGTAGTATTATGATTATTTGAAAAAATTTAAACGACACTTTCTCGAGCTCACTTTAAACTTGTCAAAAATAATGTTAAAGTAAGTTTCAAGACGATCAAATGATGTTTAGAAGTCTAATACATTACATTCATTAGTTGCTTATTGAAAAGTACCTGGAAAAACCCATTCGTGGGCAGAGGAAAGTTTGGAGACGGACTAGAGCAATTTCATATTTACTTTTTGAGATGAAATTACTATAGCATTCTATTAAACACCTCGTGGAAGGGGATTTAGAATTTAATTGCTGAAAAGATGGTTAAAATATATGAGAAGTGTTTGGTATGATTTATTCGAAAATGGTATGGAACTGATAATGAAGCGTGGTCGTTACAAGAAGATAAGGATACCAAATTTTGCAGCCGACTGTATACGACTTGGGAAAAAATTAAATTAACCGACTGGATTAATCTTCACAATTTTCTGAGAGCAATCCAGTGGATCAAGTACACACTAAAGGATAAACGAAGGCATATTAACTATTAGAAAATTATCCCAATGAATTTGGGAGATGGCGCTCTATTTCTGGTTCTTATGCTGTGTATCTAGTCGTCAGTATGCGAAATCGCTGCCATACAATACTGGATAATAATAATGATGGGATACCTTACTAAATCAGAGCTTTTGTGCGACTAATGGTAAGATTGGAATATTGTGGTTTTAATTAATGGATAAAAATAACAAGATATGTTACAAAATAACAGAATAAATTTATTTAAAGGGAAATTTCTAATAATAGTATGGATTAAAAATTATGGGAGTTGATAAAGATAACTTATTGAAAATGCAACACACATATTACGAAATATTTCAAATCCATACATGTTGTGTTATACATGCTGTAGCAATTGTTTGTTTGCTTGATAGGTTTGAAAATACCAGGCTTGTATTTCCGCAGAAACTTTTGCAATGTTAAAATATTTAAATGCATTCAAAAATCATAATTTTGAGAATTAAGATTTGATGGACGTTAATCAAACTTCTCTGATTGCACTTTGAGCGCTTAGATGTCAGAAGAGAATTTAAATATTTCATTCTGTATAGGAGGGATCACTAATCACAAATAATTGGATTGTGTAGATATTTTGCCGAAGCCAAGGAAACCTCAGTACATATCTAACTGGCTGTGGTGGACAGTTAATCTCGAAAAACAAACAACTTTGAGCTGGTTTCCTAAAATCACCCCCATCCCCAGAATTATGCCCTCCAAGTGCATCGGGGCACTTTCTAAGTATCGTATTCGTGATCAGCGACCCCAAAAACCTCTGAGTAACGAGAATGAGCTTATTTTGGCCAATGTTAAACAAGAAATAAAATATTCTTTTGAGCCTGCAAAAAGTGCATCAAATAAATGCATTTTTTGCGTGCACAAATGCACTTTTGCATTATAACAAAAAAATCTGATGTGAACATCACACGACTTTCCTTATCTTATTATATATTATACCGGGTCCATCCTCTCGGCCCTGCGCTGCTCTCGTCCCGGAACCTGTTATTTTAAAAAAGGACGAGCCGACAACATTCGAAAGCTGATTAAAATAAACAGTACAAGACAATAATTGAGTCGTACTTAAGATTTTGCTACGTCACTGAAGGTAACCGTGCGAGCTCGGCTGCACGGCCTTCCCCATTATCGCCTGCGTGCTCCCTCCTAGCGGCCAAGCGCTCCCCCCCGTCTTCCCGCAGTCAGCAATGAAGCTTTCCGAGCGCGCTGTGATTGGCCCGTTTAATTAATTTTTAATCGGCTATAACTTATTTATTTGACCTCGGATCAAAAAATTTCATCGTAATTTTTTGTTCGTCTCGGTCTGATCTATCCGGTAATATAAATTTCCCCAAACATTTTATGAACACCCGGTATATTAAAAATCCTGAGCTGCAATTTTTTTTTCAGTTCCTATTTTACCAACTTTTATTTTAAATTCATGTTTATCTCATGATAACAAATCATTTTTATTCTCATGAATTTTTTGTATCTTCAACCGTCTAGATTCGCGACCGCTTTGCGACCTTGCGACCAAACGCACTGCGTCCCCTACACACACGCAGTACCACACACACACACACACACACACAGAGACAGACAGACACGCACGCACGCACACACACACACAGAGAGAGGGAGAGAGAGAGACACAGCCACGCACTGGGGCTCTTACAAATCGAATGCCTCTTGGGACATCTCGATACGTGTACCTGCTAAAAATTTCTAGTTTTTTTACTAGTTTGCCTCGACTAATAAGGCTATTAGTAGTAGATATCGAATTGTGGTTTAATTTATATCAAAAACGAAATTTATCAGCTTCTTGATGTGATGGCCTTACAGCAAGGGATTTTTTTTATTTGTTTCTTTTTTGTTACTAAATACCATGAGCGTTGTCAATTTTTAATCATGTGAACATTAACAGTATATTTTTTTATTAAGCTGCAACTTTACAGGAACAATCAAGGATGGTATGCAAGCAAATTGGCAATCTGTAGATTGGCACAAATAGTTAACCACTGAATATGTGTAATAAATGTTTAATTCTAGATTTGGAATGGAATTGGCGAAAACAGAGCTATAGTTAGAAAATAAAAAACAAATAACTCTAGAAGGACATAAGGGGTAGGAAAAGGAGAGCTTTGGATATATAGACTGACTGCAAAATTGAAAACTGGTGGAAATCTTTTGAAAAGAATGCCCTGTACCTCCACAGTTTATAAACTAGAGATTATTGAGGATATGAGTGACTAACTTGGAGTTCCTTATATCTATTGGAATGCTTCTGTTGAGTTAGGTATTTTACATTGCTTTCTCTAACATATGTAAATACGCGTTTGTTGTTATAACAAATTACAGTGCTGCAAAACAACGGTAAATGACGAGTAATGGCAAGTATAATTGCTGTTTGAGCTACTGTAGAAGGTAATGATATTACACTCAATGTATGGTTAACTTGAACAACAGGATTTCAGATTTGTATGTAGAAGCTCAGAATATTGCGCAGAGATTTGATAACTGATTAGAACAAGAAAAAATTCAATGGCAGTTTAATAACGGATATGCTAAGAATGGTTCTTTTCCATTCCTTTTTACAATAATTGACTACCACTGAAAAAATAATAGTTAATGCAAGGCGGATCTCATATTTATACAACAATGTTGTGTGTTGCCAGCATAAACATTTTGGATTTCTATTGACTAAGAATCCAGAATATTTTCAAAGAGATTTATTTAATGTGGCCAGCATTAGCCCCCATATTAATTCTTGTGAATTTTGTAGACAGAAACAAAGTCTCCTTTATGAAACCAAAAAATGTATTACAAATGCGAGTAATCATCGTAAATGGTTATAATATTGTCATAAACAAAAAGTTTCATCTTAAGAAGCGTACAAATCAGTAGGGTAAACATATTGAATACGTTTTGCATTCTAGAGTATTTTAATAACGCTTGTTATGGAATATTTTGTGCGTCAT
The DNA here is from genome assembly GCA_036346155.1 of Sinelater perroti. Lineage (NCBI taxonomy): Eukaryota > Metazoa > Arthropoda > Insecta > Coleoptera > Elateridae > Sinelater > Sinelater perroti. Next base: position 21,620,437 of record JARFIY010000195.1, on the reverse strand, counting down.
CTTCTATAAGGCTAATGACAAGGTGTAATTGGCAGCACCTTATATAATAATACTTGCTCCCACTCATAATCAATTTTTCGATGAACATGAAAGTGATGATTGTTGTGCAAATAAATTTATATTGGTGAATTTATTGCTGCATATTTATTTTAAATTATATTTATGCATTCTTATTGTACATTGATTTATTATCGTTAAAAGAAACATTAAATTATAACAAACAAGTAAGGTCTTGATTGTTTTTCTTTAATTTATCAATTGTGTTGTTTGCAATCATTTTATAATCTGAGATTCAATTAATTTGCACTCAACACTGTCTGTGATAAGCAATTCTTTCAATAGCATAAAATTGTATATTAATGCTGCAGTAAGTAGGATATTAGCTTGATGAACAAATTGAGTTATTACTAAATATTTTTTTATTATTTGAAAATTTTTAATATATCTTTTGTTTTGATGAAATTCGTCTATAAACTTCTATTCTGTTATGTTTTTGTGGAATTAGTATGAGAATGGTGGACGTAATTTTTATTGTATATATTAATTTTATATTTGTTTCCCTAAGAATCAAAAGTTTTTGCCTGTTTGTCATTACTAGTTGGTCATAATAGATGTTAGTTAACAGTGATGGTTTCCTTTATTTTTAAAAACTAGCGATTAAGGGTTGCTGCTGGTTCACTAAAAGTTTGATATAGTCATCTGGAGATTACCAATGATGATTTGTAATTTGATCTGATCAAATCTATCAGGATGTTTGTCTTTATTTTATAAACGCAGCTATAGCTCGTTTTAACCTAACCAACAAGTATAAAAGAAGCATGGGACTGAGTTGTTCAGTGTTAAGTAATAAAAACGGAATGGGTAAATCAGAGAAGCTCATTGATTTTTGATGAGTTTAGTTGTCGGTTACCACATGAACATACAATAAATCGGACATTTCAGCCCTTCTTAATTTACCCGTCACTTATTAATAACTATGGTCGCAATAGGCTACATGTAATAACAGAAAATGATTTTCATTGCGTTGAAAAATGTAGTTTATGAAAATCGTTTGTAATCATGTGGAAAAATCACCCAGGAGTTCTTGGCTGTACATCAAGAATTGAAACAGATTTAGTTCCATAATTGAGGTGCTGTAAATGCTAAGCATTGCTTCAGTAGTATAAAGAATGATGTCACTGAACTGTGGATAATTGGAAATGTGCAATTTGGAGTGAAGAATTACGTTTTACTTACTATATGGCGGTATGATGGGAAAGTTTGGGTATGGAGAATGACATCTCTCAGAAAGTGTAACATCAGTAGTAAAAACTGGAGTGTGTGATTGTGTTTTTATAGAATGGAATTAGGTCCTCTTTTATAAAACTGAATAGAAGTCTAAATCCATGAAACAAAGACATGACCAGTTTTGTCTTACTTATCACAGAAGAACTTGATGATAACTTGTATCCTGTTGAACAGGAATTAGAATGCTGACTTGGCTACAAACCTCAACGACTTCAAGTTGCAAGTTTTTAGGGCGAATAGCCTGCTATTTTTCCAGATACATTCTGACACCTGAATGGAAGTCTCCTCTACAGACCATCGAAGCAGTCACTGGAACTTGTGATATAAGGAAATGTGGTGTATAATTCAATTTTTTTTTTGTTAAAATTTTGATCGATTGAGAAGTATATGGTGAATTTTTGCAGTTTGTTAATTGACTTCACATTATGTGGCAGTTATTTGTTTAGGTACCACTTTTTCTTAGGTGATACAGATGGTTTCTTCACTAATATAAATTAAATGAAATGGCAATCGGCAGGTTACTTTAAATTTATCTTAATTGTGAATTTCAAAGTTATCACTCAAAGAATGTGGTTTTCCAAGTTGAGGTGTATCTTCAAGGGTTTCATTATCTGAAATATAATTTTTCTAGAACCAGTTACGAGAAGTTCGTTTCTTTTTAGAATAATATATAAACTTTTTCGCAGGGCTCTGAGGTGTTACAACTAACTACATTTAAACTTGTGCACGAATAATTGGTTTTTAGTCTGTAATATATTAATTATAAATTGATGTTTATTGCTTAAAATGTGTTTATTGCATGACTTGAGAAGTTTGTCATAGTTTGAGTTACTTACCGTATAGTCATTATAGGAATTCCAAAAAATATGACTACGAATTATAAATAACTTTTTTTGATAGATAATTACACTAATAGAGTACGCCTTGTATCAGAGTAATGTCACTGTTTAAATTTAATGTAGGTTATGATTTGCGTTGGTTAATAATTTGCCTATCTTATAATTTCAGCCTAATTATTTGGTGTAATCTGATATCTTTGGGTTTATCATCGATACTTCTTTTGCTTTTTAAGTTTTTTAAGCGCATATTTGTATGGTTTTCTCAGTTAAGTTTAATTTTGTTGTATTTTAATATTTAAAAACTATTTTAATATAAAGGTTAAAATCAAATCAGATAATTAAATTTTATGATATCTAATTACTTTCATTTTGAGTATTAGTTTAATGTTTGCAAATTTTACTTTATACAAATACAAGTGTGAAACATAAACTATTATTTACATTTGTTAAAATAGAAGAACTAGGGATTTTGTAATTTATAATTTTTTGTTAATCTTGAGAGTAATGTAATTTGCGCGAAATATAGTAAGTATGAAGTGCAAACTCAAACTCCCAATAAAAACGAAAAGTTTGTATATATATATATATACATATACATACACATACATACATACATACATACATACATACATACATACACATATGTGTAATCAGTCAGTAAACCCTGTATACCTTCGGTGTAGGGTTTGTAGGATATATTAATGTCAAAAGTTAGCGCTTTGCATTACTCCAATTTCTGTTTATAGATAAATCAAAAACCAACTCTCAAACTCGCTACAACTCCAAGAACACCTGTGAGGAAGTCCAAACCTCTGAAGGCCGAAGCTACAGATCCCAAGACTCCGAAAGCAGACTCAAAATCGCCATCACAAAAGGCATCGCCTGGTTCAGGGGGAAAGAGCAAGAGGACTCGCACCAAGACGCAACCGTATCAGAGCCCACTGCCTGAAGTGGAAATGATCTCAAAGATCAGTGCAACTACTCCACGAACCAAAAACAGCGAGGACAAGCTTATCATTTTTTACAAGTATTTGCTAGTTGCTTAGTTTTTCACATTAAATCTAATTGATGATTTGCAGAAACGAATTTTTAGCGGTGCGTAATTCAGAGGGCGGATTTTATGTCTGTCAGGCTGTACAGAATATTTACAAGAGTTCGCCTAGGATAAGAATTCGTTGGCTGTCTCAGGACAAGAACGATAAGGAGGTTTATACACCTGACTTTTATGATTATACGGGTACAGTATTTTTGCTGCTCTTACAGTTTATTGCAAATTTTTATGAATGTTCAATTGTTTTTTGAAATAGACTTTGATTGCATTCTGACAAATTTAAACCTGGGACGTGTAGACAAAGGTAAATATAAGCTGCCTTCCAGTGAGAAGGTGCGGACAGATAGTATCTTAAAGAGAGCTCTAGCAGTCGAGAAGGGAGATGCCACGCCGCCTTCTCTAACAGAAGAACATCCTGATGGTTGTAAGTACATTTATTCAAAAAACTTGTAAATATTAAGTTGCCCAATAATTTAGTGGATTTGTCATTGTACAAAGAAGAAAGTCAACTGAAAAAGCGAAAGCCTGTGAAACGTAAAGCTCCGCAGCCTCTGAAAGTGGCTACTAAACCTAATAACACAAAAAAGTCGCCTGACCAACCCAAGGTCAGGAAGGTTGTTGCAAAGCCAAAACTTCCACCAGTTAAGAAGGTTACTGTGTTGAAGAAGGCTCTTGCAACGAAGGCGAAAAAGGTAGATAGTGGTCGGGCAGAAAGAGCGGCTAAGAGGAAAAGTCCAGAGCAACCGAAGGCTGTTAATGCCAAAACCAGTCCCATCATTGATCAGAAAAAAGCAAAGGTACTAGCGAAGGTTGCTAGGAAAACCCCAGCGGGACCCTCGTCCAAAACACAACCACCTCCAAAACAAAGTAAATATTTTTTCATGATTTAATAGTTGTATTTTATAGTAAATCATATTTTAGATGTCAAAAGTGCAAAACAAGTGGCTTCTTCAAAAAAACCTCCTGTTGCAGCCAAGAAAGAAAAGGCGGTAGCAGTGACCAGAAAATCTAAAAGGGGAAAAAAGTAGAATAAGCAACACTGCTGAGTTAACCTATTAATAATACACATTTTGCAAAAACTGGGATACAAGTGAAACTTAAAAACATCAATTTTTGTTTGTTATGTGAGGAATCACATCAGGTTAAAAGAAAAATACTAAGGACGTTTGCAGAAGAGATGCAAAGTGTTCGTCGTTTGAAACTTTTGCCATTTACTTTGATTGACGGTTTTCATTGTCAGTATTTTTCTTATTGGATTGTACATCAAATATTTTTATGTAGCTGACACAATTTTAAGAGTATGCTGTAAGATTATTGCGCCTTAATAATTTGTTGCAAGTTGAATGGAGGTCTTTTAAAAACACTAATATCGAAAGCGCTCAGGGCAATATTTGATTTTGTTGAATGTAATATGGTCAGTAAGTATAAAAAATACAATATAAATTGAAGATAACTTCGAATACAAAATAATCGTTTGAACAAATGATAAAAAATCGTATTTATTATATGTATTAACTAACATACTAGTGTTTTTAAAATTCGTTGCATCTTTTATGTAGTATGGCAAATATGAATTGGATTTTTCTTAGTTGATAGCATAATTCTTAAGTTAATTATTTTGTATGTATATTTCAAAATACATAGATTAAAGTAATGTATAAGTGGGCGTTTTATAAGTAATTGGATAATTATTTTAATATTGTTCGGAGGAATTGCAGATTTGACCAACACGTACCAGCAACCACAAACAGCACAAAACAAGTTGCAAGTATCATATTTAGAGTGTAGTTCATATATGTTGAGTCGTTTGTGCTTGTCAGTTAGGTAATTAAGAAATATGGAAAGATTGTAGTCTTGTTCGAAACTGTCAAGAAAATAATGATCTGATTCATTTAGAATTTATCCGAAATTATAATTTATAACATTATGAATGGTTTTCGAATAAAATGTATTTATGAACGCCACTTGTTTCATATGCTCGCATCTTTTTAGGTTTTACTTGGCATGTATCTTGGAGTGATAAACCCATTTTGACCATGACATGTTTCTGGCTTGCTATTGCATTTGTATATAATATTGGTTTTGTATTAAAGCGCTGCTACATGCTTCTAGTGCATGGGTAGCTAATTGGTATTTGCTAGAAGGTTGCGTATTTCATTTGGTAACTTGGTAGGAAAGTTGCACGTCTGAGTGATACACGAAGGTATACACATAATTGTAACTTGATAACTTCCTGGAATCAGAGGTACTGAGAGAGCCTCTCTTAAATATTTTCGTTTTAGTGCAAACATTAGTTTAGTTAATATAGACATCGTATTTTGATTTAGTTGAACTGAAGCTGCGTAAGTTGTACATATTTTAGACGTTTGTAATTATTGAGAATTGTACAGGTATTGGACAAAACCATTGAAACACTTGTCAGAAGTTGGACACTGCATAAGTCGACCGCCTATTGTTGGTTGCACTAATGGAGTATGTTTGAGAAAGTGATTATAGAACTTGATCAGCACTTAAACATCCCAGTGTCATCCAAAATAGTGAGGTGGGAACTGCATGGTTAACCAGGTCCACCCAATGGTGCAAATTTTATTTCCATACCGGAATATCATATTTCAGGATGATGATGCCTTCATTTACATGGTTGGCGGTTTTTTAAGAGCATGCTGATGAGGTTCAACATCTTCCCTGGCCCGCCCAGTCCCGAGATCTGAATATCATAGAGCCTCCTCTAAGCTATTTTGGAAAACAGGGTTTGGTGTCGATTTCCATCTCCTTTGAGTCTACCTGAGCTGGAGGCTGTGTTGCATGAAGAATGACTTCAATTCCACTCACTACCATTCAGGACTTGTATCGGTCTATTCCATCCAGAATTCAAGCTGCATTGCATGCTAAAAGTGGACTAACAGCGTATTAATACAAGATGTTCCAACTATACAAGTGTTTCTGTTATTTTGTCCAATACCTGTATGTGGATCTTGTCTTTTGACAATATCGGTTACTAAGGTTGCATCATGAAAAACAATTTTGATCTTTCTAGAAACATGAACTAAGTGTTGGGCAACGTTGTATAAAGTTATGAGATAAAATGCACGTTTTTATTACGACTATTGTAAAACATTGAGAAAGTATAGGAACAATTAGAGTTTTTTTTGTACATGTACTGATATAAATTTATGCACGTATCTAGATTCAAAAAGTAAACATGTAACTGCTTAAAACTGGCAGGAGTGCAATGCTGTAAATAAGCACTAGTGAAGAGGCGCCTGATTTTCACCGAGTCTAATCAAATGCCAATGCTAGGTCATGATTACCATTGCATGTTTTATGGTACAAAGATGGCATGAGCCATGGCTTGCGTATCTTTAGCCTAATGTGCACTGATGGGATTAACAATCACACTGCATGGATATCTGTGATAGGAGACAGCGTGTGGTTTGTTTGGGTTGAGTTTTGTCATCTGCAGTCTGTTTGCTATAAAGAAATATTTTTTTTTGCTGTTCTTGTATTGTTAGTGCTATATGCTTATGTTAACCTTATTTCTTAGCAATCGGTGTAAATGAAATATGTATAATTTTGTTGCAACAAATTAAATAATGAATGAAACTTGGCACACCAATGAAAAAATTATATAAATTTATTATAATATTAAAATATAAGTCGTATATTTGAGCAAAATTTTACACTTGGAAATTACATTTAGTACATTGTTGCATTGCTTGTAGCATGGGTACATACGAAAATACAGTCTGATATGGAATGATAAAGGTTTTATGTTACCCTGTGGAAAATCAATACATAATTGTTGCATGCTGATTTATTGATGATTGGAGTTGCTGTACCAACTAATTTTGTAATCTAAAGATTGCAAGTTTGAAGACTAAGTTAGTCAAAGATAGAAGGATGTTGATAGTACAAAGGCAGTCCTGGCAAATCCATGCTGTATGTGGGAAGACATTAATCTTGTTAAATGTCCCGCTGGAATATATAAAGAAAACCACAAGGTTATAGAATTTTCTGAATATGCCGCTGTGACCTCTATGTTTTTCTGACAATTATATAAGGTTGTTGAGGTAAATCTGGAATATGAATAAATAATGAAAATAACATTGAAATACAAGAAAAATTAAATTTATTTATATGAATACAATAAATAATATTGAAAATCATGTTAAATGTAGCTCCCATTATCAGCCACGACTTTTACGAGCCTGGACTTAAACCTGCAGATCAACAAACTTTCTCCTTGACTGAGGTCCTCAAGTTGTTCTTGGTGTTGTGATTCCTTTCATTGACCTTCACCTCGACCACGCCTCACAAGTAGTAGTTGAGAGAATTTCAGTCAGGGCTGGAAGGCTACCACAAGTAGGGGGACCAGTGATAATATAAATTATTGTATAGCCATGCCTGGAGTTTCCCTGCACTGTGAGCTGAAACATGCACTCCTGCCTAGTGACCACCAGGGTTTGATAACTGTCTCCAGTATAATGATACAGGTATTGGAGGTCACTTTTAGAGTTTGCTATTAGGCGTCACCACATCCCCTTTGCTGCTCACAAGCCTCAACACGATCACAGAGGTGGGAAACTGTATGCATAACAATAGGTACTTCAAAGTCATTTTGGCAGATTCAGCAGTCTTTTTGACGACTCATTTTTTGTACTGGGTGAAGTTCATTTCGTCTAAAAGGAACTTCAGGAAGTCAGCGCTGTCGTGCTTAATGTCGTTTAGTAGTGCTTGGACCTTTAGCGTCTCTTCTGTCCTGTTTTTCTGTCAACAGTTGGCGGTTCCTTAGAATGAAAGATTTGTAGTGCAGATCTTGGTTCACTTTTGGACTGATCGTCAACCTGGTTATGCCCATTTCTTCTGATCTATATTTTTTCTAAATTCGCGGGCAAATTCATTACTTGTTTTGCAATCTGTCGGTAATCTTTTCTTGGTGTACTTCTTTGCTACATAGTAAATTTGAGTCTTTTTGTAGCTAAACTATGCAATTTCTGTCGGTGATTTTCCATTGGGAAGGGATTCCAGTATAGCATCTTTTCGGTTCTATTCTTATTTTTTGATAATCGTAGGTTGTTGATTATGTGAAGCTAACATGTATTACCTGATAGGGGATTACGCATGCGCATAAGACAGTTTTTGACTTTTTTGCAATATACCTAAAAAAATTTAAATTTACCATGATGATTTGTAAGGTTACTTTCCACACCATGACTACTAATTTTGGCATTCGTTGTTTAACAATGAAGTTAAGTTTGTGTGCTGCTCAGTGTCTCTCCACATTTGAGCATGATGGTCATCTACATCCGGATAAAACTTAAATTTGTTCGTTCACGTCATCTGCTTCGACAAAACAACTGAAATCACCATTGTTAAAGTGTTAATAGAAGATGCAAGAGATGTTGAAAATGCATTTTGTGTTCTGTAAGAAGATATTGAGTTTGTGCCTGTCAGACGATAACATGATCCTCTTTTCATTTCTAGCTATTCTAGAGATTATCTGGTGCTTATACGTTCTCTTATGTTGTTACTGCTTTTAGTACTACCACATAATTTGATTGCAATAGTTTATGTGACGGCTAGCTGTTTGCTTATTGTTCTTTGTCTAGTTACCATTTCTATTATGGAATGGTTGATTTTGTAGAATAGGCTTTTTCAACCGCTTAGTTGTCTTTCAGATGTAATAGTTCGTACTGCTTAACTAAAAGATTGATTAATTCTTAATTTTTGAATTTTTTGTTTCAGTTATCATGTAACGTGATTTAAGTTAATTTGGTCCGCTGGTGCTCTGGTTTGATTCCATTTCCTTCTTAATTTTCTTTCTTTAGAAATACATTTTTTATTTTTTAGGTAGTTATTACCTTTTATTCTTTAGATGGTAGGTGTTGGTTTTGCAACCTAATGTTTGTTGACGCATAATCGATTCTTTATATTGACTATGATTCTACCTTTAGCTGCATTTTTAGGAATAACCATATGGTATACCCTGAACCCTTTGAATTTAATGAATGATTCTCAGAAATATAACCTGTCTCTATTTATATATTTAGGATTACTTGCAATTCTTGTTGATGTTGCAGGAGTCCATTATTCTGAGACTATCTAGCATTAATCTTCTTAGGGACAGCTCTTTTAGCGCTATATTTTATTTTGGTTATACGTTTATCAATTTTTTTTAATTGTACAGTATTTGTTAAACAGTTACAGTATCACAGTATATATTCAATGGACATGTTTGTTGTTTTCGATTTATTTTTTGCTTTGTTATTGTGATTTTGATTTATTACGAATACTTGCTTATCTTCGAACTTTTGTTGAATTGCCATTTGGGGTTGTTTGGGTATATTTGGCCATTTTGTGTATAATGCTGTCATGCGTCCTTTATAATTTGCCGGATGTCTTTCAACACAATGAACACTTTTTGGTTGGTCACATTCAGTTGTTAGATGCTTACTAGTATATCTTACGCAACGTGGCTCTTTTGTACGCCACCTGTGAGTATGCCTATAAGTTTGCCACTCTTTTGTATTGTAGCACTAGCTTAGATGTTTTAAGAGTACAATTACATAGGAATTACTGTTGTATTACCGATTCCGTAGATTTTTTGTCAGTAGCGCTATGTCTAAAAGTACTTATATTCAATGATTGCTTGGTCTCAGTTTTAGGAGTAGTTTCAAGAATTTTGTAACCGCGTTACTTAAATTATTAATATTTTTTTCTGTCTGGCAAGTATATTGATTATAGTAATAATTGATCTATTTTATTTATTTTCATATTAATGTCAACAGTAGTCTGATTCATTTAAAAGTTCAGCAATCACTTTAAAGCATTCCATAGATTTGGCATTACTTTTAATGATCTTATTTATTACTCATAATTTCAGTTTGAAAATCTTAATACTTTCATAAAGAAATTTTTAATACCATCTATGATTAATGGTGGAGAAGGGCGTACCTTTTAATTTTTTTTTGCAAACCTTGAGATATTCTGTTTTTGTTGTGGTGGTGTTAGTGAATTATTTTTTTTTTGTAATTTTTCATCCGTATTCACTCTGTCTCTTTAGCCAGTGTTGCGGCCGAATTATGTCCTTTTCTTAATAACCTGCAGAAAACTGCATGACACGGTCGTTTGTTCTTTTATATTTTAGTTTTAAATTGGGGCTTTACCCGCGCTCTGTTGGTGTATCGAGGCAGAGCCGGCAGTTGGAGTGTTACACTCCACATCGATTTGTTCACCCGCTCTGTACTGGAACTAACGTCTTGCTGTAAAACCACATTTACGTTTAACACACGATCTAGATATGCTGTCTTTCTGTCTGTTGTCTGAGCCGTAAAAACAAGTCGAGGTCGAAAGGACGAACGCTTTCTACGAGTCGCTCCCAGGTGTTCGCATTAACCAGTAAAGAACTCAAGCAACAGGTGCGTATTTTACCTTTTCTCTATTAGCAGATCCGTTTGCGGGGAATTGGAGGGCACCACACCGAGGAAAAGCTATGATCGGAGGCGAGGAAGACCTAGGAAAGTGCTGATTGTGATTTAGTTAGCCTTCCTCTTTTTTCAAGCGGAATTTTTTTTGCAATCAGCGCTACTATACGTTCCTACGATCGCGTGAACAGCAAGTTACTCTTTGCCATTGTGAGATTTTCCATTTTATTAGTCAAACTTTGTTTGTATAATGCATACATATTTCTTAATTTATCAAACTGTAGTTAGAGCTGTTTCATTTCATTAGTGACCTTATTTCTCTTGTTCTTTCCTTATTTTCCTGCATTATATGCATATTCAAGGATCATTTAAATTTACTTGTTAATATTTTATTTTGATAACTTAAACGATTTTAATTTCGGTCGATTACTTTTATCGATGTGTGAGATTTTCAGATTTTTTTAGATTTTATTGGACACCGTACCGTAGAGGACCTATCATTGTTGAAGAGTATTAGACAAATATGTTTGTAAAAATGTTTGTATATGGCTGCTTTGTGCAGCTTCAAAGCTTAACTCTATAAGTCCTGATAGATTTTAGAAATGTCTTGTATATGGTTAATTTATTTTTCAAGAATAATCGACTAGCGAGTTTATTTATCTCGTTTTTTATAGCTAATTGTTATTTGTTATTTTTATATGGGTCTTCCACGTTAGTTCTTGGTTTAAATGAAAACCAAAGTGTTTTATCTCTTTATTTATCAGAAAGAATTAGTCGTTTATTTCGACTTGTGGACATAACATATTTCTGTAAAGGCGATCTGAGTAGGTTTTTTCACTGTTGATTTTTATTTTCTATTTGATTAACCAGTCTTGTAGTAGAACCACAAAGTTCAAGTTCAGGTTATCAAAACAATCCAATTTATCATGAGACTCGAACAAGCCGGGTATTTCAGGACAATGATTGGCACGTAGTTGAAAGTAAAAAACGACTGCGTAATCCTAAAAAATTGCAAACTCAGACCAAACAAAGCAAAACTACAATATACTGGTTGAATCCCTCCAATAGATATGATGCTTTAAGTGAAGATACAGTAGAAGAAGAAGCGAATAGCAGCACAACTGGAAGCAAAAAAGAACATAAACCCCCACCAATTTATATAGCAGATGTCAAAGATATACAACCCCTAATCAAACTTTTAGAAACAATAGCAAAAAATAACTTTGAAATTAAAATTCTCAATAACGATGAGGTCAAAATTTTACCGAAAACCACTGAATTATACACTGTCATAATTAAGGCCCTAAAGGAAAAAAACATAATTCCACACCTATAAAAGAAAAGATGAGCGAAACTTTAGAGTAGTCCTAAAAAATCTTCACCCATCAACCAACTTAAACGAAATAAAACAAGAGCTTGAAAAACAAGGACATGAAGTCATGAACATTGTAAATATACGCCAGAGAACTACCAAAACCCCTTTACCCATGTTTTTTGTTGAACTGTAAGCTATGGAAAATAATAAAGAAGTTTATAATATTACCAGACTAGTTTATTCTATAGTAACTATTGAACCACCTATTGCTAAACGCGAGGTACCGCAGTGTGCCAGATGTCAACGACACGGGCACACTAAGAATTTCTTTAGTAGAGACCCGCGATGTGAAGTGCATTGATAGCCATCCACGAAAGGTGAAAGATAGTAACGTGAAATGCGTTAACTGTAATGGCAACCATCCAGCCAACTATAGAGGCTGACAAAACTACAAAGAAATTCAACAAAAAATGTATCCGCCTCCGAAACAAAGTACTATCGAATATGATACAGCAGTCAGAGCAAAACCACTTACAAAACTCTGCCTATGCTCAAGTTGTAAGAAATACTAATCACGCTGGTAATAGTATGGATCAACAACAACAACCTCCACAACATATCGACTCCAATGATATCGTTGAACTAAAAAAAAATGTTAAAAACAATAATGGAACAAATGGGAACCTTACTAAATCATTTAACAATCGTTGTCACAAAAACCGACCATGGCTCTACAGCTTAAGATAGCTGAGTGGAATGCTAATGGCCTGACAAACCATAAAGATGAACTAACAGCTTTTCTTATACAACATTCAATTAACATCATGTTAATAGCGGAATCCCACTACACGGACAGGAGCTACCTAAAGATTTCAGGCTACATTATTTATGCCACACAACATCCAGATGGCACCGCTCATGCTGGATCAGCAATTGTAATTAAAAATAATATCAAGCACTACGAACTACCAAAATATAATCTACAATCAACTACAATTACGATCGAAGATTGGAAAAGCCCATTAAACATATCAGTGGCATACTGCCCCCCAAGACACAACATTAAGAAGGAACACTTCAATCAATATTTTGAAACATTAGGTACCAGATTTATATCGATTGGAGACTTTAATGCCAAACACGAGTATTGTGGATCGAGAGTAACCACCACTAAAGGCAGAGAATTGTTGAAGGCAATAACAAATAAAGGACTACACTACCTATCTACGGGAGAGCCAACTTACTGGCCTTCACACATTGTGAAATTACCAGACCTGTTAGACTTTTGTATTCTAAGGGGCATCAATCCAAATTATTGCAAAGCAGAGTCGTGTTTGGATCTGTCCTCTGACCACTCACCAATAATAGTGACAATGTCTACACAGGTGCTACAGAAAGAGACCTCTGCTACTCTTAGCAGCAAATTCACGAACTGGGATTATTACAGAGAAATAGTAAATGAAACATTAGCACTAGACGTACCTTTAAAAACTGATACGGATTTAGTAGCAGCAGTGGAAAACTTCAATAAGGTAATTCAGCAGGCAGCCTGGAAATCAACACCAAAGAAAATGTTAAATAACATAAGCCCAATATGTCCGATTGAAGTCAAAAAGAAAATAGCTGAAAAGCGCAAAAAAGAAGAAAGTGGCAAACAACCAAACACCCTGAAGATAAAAGAATGTTTAATCGACTTGCAACAGAACTCAAAAATTTGCTTTCCAATACAAGAAACAATTCGATACAAACATACCTAAAGCGTCTTTCTCCGACTGAAGCAACAGACTATTCGCTTTGGAAAGCGACAAAAAAATTAAAGCAGCCCCAGCAACATATATCACCGATACGACTAGAGAACAACAGCTGGGCCAGAAGAAATTTTGACAAAGCTGTCGCCTTTGAAAACCACTTAACAAAGGTATTTAGACCATTTGATTCGCAATCAACTCCAACTGAAGAAGACGAGATTCATCAATATCTCGATGTACCCTTTCAAATGTGTCTACCAATTAAATCTTTTACAGTAAATGATTTCAAGAAAATAATTATAACCGAACTGAATCCAAAAAAGGCCCCTGGTTACGATTTAATTACCGGGAAAGTTCTTAAAGAGTTACCCGAGAAAAGCCACAAATACATTACCTACTTATTCAACGCTGTGATAAGACTACAATACTTTCCTGAGCAATGGAAGGTAGCAACAATCATACCAATACTCAAACCGGCCAAACCGAGCGATGAGCTATCTTCTTTTAGACCAATTAGTCTCCTACCACTGTTATCAAAGGTTTTTGAAAAACTAATGCCTTTAGTGCTGGAAAACAACATTATACCTAACCACCAATTTGGCTTTCTCCAACAACATGGTACAATTGAACAAATCCATCGAATTGTAGACAAAATACTAAATGACTTCCAGAATAAGATATTGTTCGGCCGTATTTCTGGACGTTGTGCAGGCCTTTGACAGAGTATGGCACGAAGGCCTGCTATTTAAACTAAAGAAACTCCTGTCGCCAGACTACTACACAATACTAAAGTCCTACCTCATCAATAGACACTACCTAGTGAAGTACAGAGACTCTTTTACCCCTTTATTCCCTATCAACGCTGGTGTCCCTCAGGGAACCGTGCTGGGCCCGCTCCTGTACCTACTATATACTTCTGACCTACCTACCTCCCCGGAAGCTATGGTTGCTACCTTCCCGGATGATACAGCAATTATTTCATCGCATCCCGATCCGTATATGGCGTTCAACTATCTACAATCATGTTTGCACCACTTAGAAGTATGGTTCAAAAGATGGCGTATCCACATAAACGAGACCAAATCCGTCCACGTAACTTTTACGCTGAGAAGAAGTACCTGCCCACCCGTTATAATAAATAACAAACAAATACCGCAAGACTATACCGTTAGGTACTTAAGTATGCACCTAGAAAGGCGTCCCACTTGGAAAAAACACCTTTTCACCAAAAGAAAACAGTTGAGTTTAAAAATTCGGAAAATGTACTGGGTGATGGGCCACAAATCTCAGATGTCATTGGAGAGTAAAATATTACTTTACAAATATATCATACGGCCTATTTGGACATACGGCATACAATTATGGGGAACTTAAAAAGTAAATCAAATATCGACATAATCAAACGATTTCAATAGAAAGTCCTACGTTGTTTAGTAGACGGCCCATGGTTCGTACTGAACGAGCTAATACGACAGGACCTAGGTATTTCAACAATAGACGAGGAAATACAAAAGTGCAGTGTTCGCCACCGTGACAAAATAAGTACTCACCCTAACTCGCTGGTTGAAGAACTATTAAACTCTGACGATGAAGAACCCAGACTTAAAAGATTTAAGCCAACAGACCTACTAAA
Organism: Sinelater perroti; assembly: GCA_036346155.1. NCBI lineage: Eukaryota > Metazoa > Arthropoda > Insecta > Coleoptera > Elateridae > Sinelater > Sinelater perroti. Next base: position 21,605,140 of record JARFIY010000195.1, on the reverse strand, counting down.
CCGTTTCGCATAATATTATGTGGTGTTAAAGTAAATTGTTCATTCCGTCATTACCAAACCGGCTAGTATTAGTATTAGAATTAGAATAAGAAAATTTTTGTTGGAAGCTTTTCTACATGTCATATCAAATGTCGAACCAATTACTGAATGCCACTACGTGACAGATTGTAAACTTATAAATAAATTTAAAAAACAACAACTTAATGTTAAGTTATCAGATACACCAATGGATTGAACAGGACTTAGACTCGCCTGAGCTGTCATCGGACAGAGCAGCAAGATCTTAACTACAGAGCTATGGCGACAGTGGGTTGTCTGTTTATATTTCAGGCTGCTATTTTGAGAGACTTGTCCGTTATTACGCTATTTTATTTATAACCATTATAAGTATGTTTATGGTATTCTGGTTAATTAACGGATTAAATATATATTTAAGTGAAATTTTGTTATTATAATCCACATGTTGATGTTTACAGGAAATACTGGATTTACATTAGAGTTGTCGAGTAAGGGTTGCGTACAAGTAGGTCTTGCTCATTAGTTGTATACACCTGTTATCATCTTGTTCATTTGGTTGAATATTGATATTTTGTGATTGGTACTGCCGTGGTTCTATCGTTGAGGATTTTTCAAGTTTAGCAAATGACTGTAAGCACTACAACATTTGTAGTTTGCTGAATGGCTTCATTAATATGAGATACAAGTTGCTGGTGCCTATATTTTTCGTTAATTTTCGAATTGTATTGTTTTTTTGCGTTTTAGAATATGTACTTTTGTGTTCCCCTCGAGGAAGTCTATAATTCCTAGAGGGCGCGTCTTTAGGTGGCGACTAAGGGAAAGCTTGGTGGATATATCGGGTAGGAGGGAAATAAAATACCTCCCGCGGACCAATAGGTAGCAGCGTCTGTATCCAAAATGGGCGACTGCAAACAGCACATGTTTTCTACAAGGTTTGCCTGAAAGTAATGCAGTTTGTCCGAACGCGCTGCGATCGATTGGGTTAAGTAGGGTGGAAGGCTTTACAACGCTTTCAAGTTCGGTCTTCTATGAGTTTTAGGAGCGTCAGGATCGCTGTTTTCGTGAACCTGCTGTAGTATCTGTGTCACGATATGTAATGGAGAAAACTATCGAAACAACGTTTTGTGATGAAGTTTTGTGCTGAACTGACCAAAGTCTCGTCGAAACTCATCAGTTGATTCAGGTAGCTTACAGCGACTCTGTTCTCTCCTAGTCTCAAGACGCACCGCTTTGCCTGTCCCGGAGCTTGGCAACCTTGCCCCAGCCCTTTTACAGTTCTGACCTGGTTCCGGCAGATTTCTTTTTGTTCCCTAGGATCAAGTCCGCCCTGAAAGGAACCCTTTTTGGAACCACTGAAGTGATCCAAACCTCTGTGACAAAGGCTCTAAACGGGATCCCCGTCGACGCTTTCCAGGATGCGTACCGTACATGGAAAAGTCGCTGGCAAAAGTGCGTGGATGCCCAAGGGAAGTGCTTTGAAGAATTTTAAACGTTTGTAACGATATCTTGAATAATTTTTTTTACGAATTTAACCGCATGACTTTTCGGAGCAGCGATTCCTATAATCTTAACCCCTTCAAATGACTACAGAGAATCAGCTACGACAGCGGCTGGGACGCTGAGCTGGCTAGGGGTGCTAAGGATCACCGAGTTAAAATAGGCTGTCAGGATATCACAAAATGGGTAATGGCAACGGTAAATGTACGAACATTAATGCAAGAAGAAGATATATATGAATTGGAAAAACAACTTGAAAAGATAACATGGGACGTAGTGGGACTATGCGAGACAAGAAGAGGAGAAAATTGTCACATTGAAATCAGGTCATACCTCATATCACAGAGGCACAGGAAATGAAAACCAAAGAGAAATAGGCTTTATGATCAATAAAAAAAATAGCACATGTTGTAGCATATGGCATCATCTCAGATAGAGCAGCGACCAAAACATTAAAGATCTCCAACAAATGTACAGCAAAATGCATCCAGTGTTAGGCATCAACATCATCACACCCTGAGGAAGAAGTCGAAATATTCTACGCAGATATAACAAAAATTATGAATAAAAACAAAAGTACATGTGTACTAATTATGGGCGACTTTAATGCTAAACTGGGAAAACGACATGATGAAACAGAAAAATATAGGCAAATTTGCCTATGATCAAAGAAATGAAAACGGATCTTTGCTACTGAGCATCCAACAATCATACTGATAAATTTGCAAAAATTAGAGACAAAGGAGATATGATAAAACAAAAAACGAAATAGAATATATGATATCGAAGAAACAAGAGACAATAAAGGACGTTAGTGTCTTAAATCCATTTAAAATATTTGGTGACCATAGATTACTACGAACAAGACTAGGAATGAAACATAGCTTAAATTATCAACTTGAGAGACAAAAACGGGGAAGAGCCAAGGGATAGATAAAAAATAATAGAAATTACAGAAAACTTCTATAAAAATATGTATACCTCGCAACTCAATGAAGACCCAGAGTACCAAACGCTATTAAAAAATTAGAGGACACCCGGTATTTGAACTCAAATTAACACTGAAAGCTATGAAGAATAACAAAGCACCGGAGATGATGATGTAGCAACAGAAATGTTAAAAGAGGGAGGGGAAGAGATTATCCAAAAACCATGTGAACTATTCAACGAATGTTTAAAGCAGGGGAAAATACCAAAATAATGGAACCACGCAACTGTAGTCCTGATATAAAAAAGGAGATAGAACAAACCTAGAGAATCACAGGCCCATCTGTTTCCTATCTCAAATCTATAAACTTCTTACAGATATACTAGCAAATAAACTTACAAGTAAATTAGGTGAACACTATTGTAGAGCAAACCACATTCAGAAAAGATACATGCGATCATCTCCTTGCAATGATACTACCAATTCAGAAAGCAACAGAATATAACCTTAATCTGCATTGATTTCGTAGACTTTCACACATAGAACATTGGATAATAATAAATAGCCTAAAAATGTACCTACCACAAATATACCCAGTTAATAAAACACGAACAAATAAATTTAACATTGGAAGAGAGATTAGACAAGGCTACACAATATCGCCTAAACTATTCAACTTAGCCTGCGAAGAAGCTTTTAAACATGTACAATGGCAAAATAAAAGTGTATTAATAAACGGCAAAAGACAAAACTACGCACAATTTGCCGATCATATAGTCCTTATCACAGAAAATCCAGAAGAATTACGACAAATACTAGAAGAACTAGATGAAAAATAAATAAAATAGGACTACAAATAAATCTATACAAAACAAAGAACTGACCCTTAAATAACTATTAAAAACAGTTACATTGAAAACGTCGACAGTTACATATATTTCGGACGTTAAATAAAACTAGGAAAAGAAAACCAGACAGCTGCGATATATTGTAGTAGAAAGCTAGCATGGGCGGCATTCGGGAAACTAGGGGATTTCCTTAAAAAACGAACATCCCTCTGAAGCTCTGGACACGGCTATTCGATGAATGTATCCTCCTACTACTGACATTCGGATGCCAAACATGGACAATGACAAACTGTCAATAAATAAAATAGCAATAATGCAAAGGTTTATAGAAAGGCATATGCTGGGTATATCTCTTATCTGGATTCTAAATATTACGAAAGTGAAATATGTGATTAAAAAATTGCTGCACTAAAATGTAACTGTGCCGGTCATATAGCTAGATACGAAGACGAAAGATGAACCAATACTTTTACTTTATTAGAGACCGTGTCTAGGAAATAGAACAAGAGGACGATCACCAATGCGCTGAGCATACGACCTAAAACTAATAGCGGCAGTTAACTGGACGAGACAAGTGCAGAATAGAGAGAAATGGAGGGATATGAGAGAAGCCTGTGTTTAGAAGTGGATGGTAGAATAAAGGCTTTTAGAGATTAAGACTTTCTAGGTTATAAATGTTCTTGTTGTATTTTGAGGTTCTAACCCGTGAAGGGTTGCTAGATCCCCCATCGGGCGCCTCCCCAGGTGGCGGATAGGGGAATACCTGCCAGATATGGAGGGTACTGGGGAAATAAAATACCCGGGGCGGACCAAAACTAGCAAGGGGCACACTAAAGCTATTTACTAATGAAGTACCTAAAGACTAGTGAGCCGGATACCCTAGAGCAGGGAGGTATCGACAGGAACGGTGGCGGAAGAATCTATATAGATCAACAGCAGCGACCAAAGCTCGAGAAAGATGGGACACAGCTCACTCACCAAGACGCCCGGCGAGCGCGGTGTTTTATCACCAAATTTCCCCCTCGCTCATCAAAAGAAATGAAATGTCAGTTAACAAAACACAAATACCCCAGGAGGGTAGGGCTACAAGCCCAAAATCCCTCGCTGAATTATCAGTCTGCCTCAAGGATTCTAAGGGAGACAAAAAACTGATGAGAACGCAGTTAAACCGAAATATAATACACTTTGACATCTGCACATACAATATAAGATCTATGCTACAAGATGAAAAACTATACGAATTACAGGAAGAACTAAAAAGAATAAAATGGGATATTTTGGGTATAAGCGAAGCCAGAAGAAAAGCTGAAAAATTGATAGAATTACCATCTGGAGAAACCCTATACTACAAAGGAGACGACAACATAACAAAAGGAGGCATTGGTTTTATAGTGAAGTAAAAAAAATCGCCAACAACATCAAAAAATTTATAGGAATATCGAATAGAGTAGGATATCTAATACTTAAAATTAACCTAAAAATTATACAGGTGTATCCCCAACATCTACATGTCCAGATGAAACAATAGAACTATTTTATGAACAAATCACGCAGGCGATAAGAGACGACAATCCCCGATATAGCTTAATCATAGGAGATTTTAACGCTAAAATAGGAAAAAAGCTAAAAATAAAAGAAGAGGAAAATGGAAAATTTGAACTAGGGAATAGAAATAAAAGAGGATACACGTTAATACAATACCTAGAACAAAATAAATTGTTTGCAATGAACACTTTCTTTAACAAAAGGCCAGAGAGGAAATGGACTTGGTTGTCCCCAAATGGGGCAACCAAAAATGAAATTGATTACATCCTATCCTCTCATAAAGAAATAGTAACAGATGTGTCCGTGATAAACACATTTTCTACTGGAAGCGACCACCCACTAGCAAGGGGACACATAAAAATAAACAAAAATGGAACGAGTTAAGATGGTAGCAAAAAACACCATAAAAATAGATACTTTCCGACTACAGGAAAGGAGCCAACAACCAACAAAAGTTATCTTATAACTTATAAAAAAAATATGTCAGAAGATAAAAATATTGAAGAAATAAATATAATCACAACAACATCACTAATAGAAGCAGGAAAAGAAGTAACGAAAAAACAACTAACTAAAACAAACTGGATAAGTGACTACACAAAAAACTATTTGAAAAAAGAAGAAAACAAATTAGGGAAAATAAACGTGGGACCGTACAATTTGCAGAGCTAAACAAACTGATAAGAAAAAAGGTAAAAGAAGACAAGTATAAGAAAACCGAAGAAAAAATTATAAAATTTACAGAGCATAACAAAGGTATAAAATGTCTAAGAAGGGAAAATGGACGCGCGCAAATAACATCAGTTAAACACAATGGAAAAGAAATAAAAGACAGAGATGAAATTATTTCAGCAACTGAAGAATTCTGTACAATTTTATAGAGATTAACAAAACATCCAACAACAGAAATAAAGCAATAATTAAAAAAGAAAATTATGAATTTTAATTCAGAAGAACTACCAGATAACCAAGAAGATGAAATTGAAAAATAACAAGGCACCAGGAAAAGGTAACATAATAATCGAAATGCTAAAAACAGGAGGAAAAACATTAACAACATCTCTCAAGATACTGTTTAATAAATGCCTACATCAAGCACAGATACCATCAGAATGGGACACAGCAAAGATTATACTACTTTTCAAAAAAGGCGACCGAAAACTATTAGAAAATTATCGCCCAATAACCCTTTTATCACAGCTATATAAACTCCTGACAAAAATAATAACAAACAGGTTGGAGAACAAACTAGACCAATACCAACCAATAGAACAGGCGGGATTTCGCAGTGGGTATTCAACTAACGACCATTTATTAACCATTAGAACATTAATTGAAAAAGCTAATGAGTACAATTTACCATTGGTCCTGGGGTTGAGGGGCGGGCTGCGATGCTGACGGATCCGAGTTCAATTCCCAGTGTTCTCTGATGCCTGGCAGGTGGCCTGCTCAGTCACTAAAAATAATTGAGCATCTGCGTTCACTCGAACAAGGGAAAATAATGGCGGTCGTCTTAGGCGCGGTGCTTGTCACATCGCCCCGCATCAGAGATAGTGCGCGACAACTGGACACAGAGAGTGAACGTATGAGAGCCTTAACCTCTCAGTTCGCAGGCTGTGCTCCCACGCGGGGCGTAGAGCGTTACCATTATTGTTTTATCTTTATCTTATTCTAACTTTGTGGCTTTCTCTTTGTAGTTCTTATTTTATTTGGCGGTTTATGCTGGGTGTAGTGTGTTTCTCTAACTACAACTCAATAACCCCCCTCTTTTTTTTTGTTACGTCTGATAAATTGTGTTTTGACCTCTTAAGTGCCTGATTAATTTTATTTCTCAACAATGTTGGAATTATTTTAGCTGTTTTGATGTAGTTTTGGTGTGATATGATCTTCTGCAACCAAGCTCACAATATCAATCATTCATTGCTTTGTAATTTCTTGCTCCATAAATGTAGGGTAGTTTTAATTATATTTAATTTTGTTGTTACCTTTTTTTAGAATTTATTGATTGTTCTAAAACTTAAAATATTTTATTTGTGGTTATTACATTTGAGTTTTTGTTTGTTTCTTTTACCAAATTACGTAGTTTTCTTTTCATTGTGATAACATGCTTTTTCATATTTTAGATATGCCTAGTTGAATATTGATTGCAAGCACATACAGTATCGATGAAAAATATATCAACTTTTGGTATTTTTACCATATTTTTTATGTGCCGATGATTTTGTTTGAATTTTCGGACAATGTTTTGACATTTATTCCGCAGTTATGTGAATGGAAATTTTAACCTTTTCAAACGCTTGCTGATAATAGTGTACACGTCTCTGTAATTAGTGAAAATCACCATTTTATTGACTTCTGAAGAACTTTTGCGTGGTTTTCATCGTTTTTTCTTGCATATTCTAAATAATAATGATCGTTTTAGGCATGGGTAAGCAGTCTGGCTCCCGCAACATATCCCCAGATATCCAAGAGGCGATTGCTAATCGTCGTGCCCAAGGTCGAACTCTCTGTGAGCTTGCAGCACAGTTCAACCTCCACAAGATCACCATGTTCTATTTTCTAAAGCGCTGGAGGATCCAAGGGGGTGTTGTGAAGAAGTTTAGGGCCGGTCGTTTCAAGGCTATCTCGAGACTCCTCGACAGGAATTTCATCCGCATGTCCTGTGACAACCCCCACCTCACAGCAGCTGATATTTCTGTCCAATTGTATGACCCCCTGACCCAAAACCATCTATTTGTACTATCAGACGTCGTTTGCAGCAAGCTGAACTTAATGGACGTCGCCCAGTCAAGAAGCCGATGATTTCGGAAAAGGATAGGAAGGCGTCCGTGGAGTGGGCGCAGGCACACAAGAACTGGACGACGGAAAATGTGCTCTGGAGTGACGAAAGTAAGTACATGTTGTTAGGAACAGGCGGAATTTAGTGGATTAGTCGTTCCAAGGCACTCGTTTCGATCCTAAGTACCAAATTCCTACGATGAAGCACAGAGGTGGATATGTATGTCTGGGGTTGTGCCTCCGAACTCCCCCCAGGAGAATTTGCGGCTATCTGTATTAGGACATCACTGAGAACACGATGCGTCCATATACCATGCAGAATACGGGCAGAGGCTTCATTTTCCAACAGGACGATGATTCCAAACATCGTTCGAAGCATGTCCGGGACTGATTCGCTCGCCGTCGTGCGACTCTCCTCGACTGCTCCAATGAATCTTCCGACCTGCATATCATTAAAAGCCTCTGGGCAGAGCTGGAACGTCGTCTAGTTGGCAGAAATTCCAAGAATACAGATGAGGAGCATGCCCAACTCGAGGAATAACGGAAGAACGTTTCCGTATCTTTAATCCATACTTTTCTGGAATCTATGCCTTGCAGAAGCCAGACCGTCATTGATGCTAAGGATTATGCTACTCAGTATTAGACTGTTGTTCACTTTTAGTTGATTCCCGGTGTTTCCATGTCGTTGTTGCATTTGATCATTTTTTGTTGTGCTAATAAAGTTTTCTTCAGTTTCGTTTTTTTTTTAAAAAAAAAGTCGTGTGAAATACGTCGAAAAAATTTTCTTTAAGTTATATTGGAGACTGTAAAGAAACAAAAAAATATGGGAAAAATACTGAAGACTAATATATTTTTGGTCGGTGCTCTACACTGCTACTTGGCTCTGGGTCATTTTTAGCCGGATTGTTATTACGTATATTTTATGTAGCACTGTAATCACTGCAAGTCTATCATAACTGGATTTTGATAGCTTTACAAGTATATGATTATAAGCCGCTGGTTATCACACACCCGGCCATTTAAACATTTACATACATAACAGCATGTCCGTACGTTTTAGAAACTTGAAGTGAATAAGTTACCAACTTACCGTTTATTTTTTTATTGTCCATGGGAAAGAGTTAAATAGATTTCATTTATAGAAGAATTTATTGTAAGGCATCTTAAAGGTATCTTTAAGTCACTGACAAAAAAAAACAATCAGCTGCTTTTTAATTCTTTATTGGTCCACACAGGTCGATATTCAAATGTAATTATCTGTAGAAAGACATACGTCCAGGCAGCGTACAATGAGAACTGCGAAACTCAACGCATATGAAACTTTAAGGGACTGTATATGTACATACATGGTATTTTGAAAATATACCTTTATGCAAAAATATTTTTATCGAGCCTAGGCCTTAGAACTTACAACTGGGTTTAAATACTTGCTTGTTGAATGACGCATTACAATACTTCCGAACATGTAAGGATGGCCGCATATTATCTATTGTTGGATCGAAACATTCACTACCGCGAAACATTTAATTCAAGCTCGATGGCGTTTATTTTATTTTATGAATGGTGAACAGTTAAAGGTGTAGTTGTATGCATATCAGAGTTATCCTTATTCTGTAGAACAGTAAGCTGAAGCCCATTGCGATATTGGACCTCATATTTGGTGTCTTACCATGAAATTGAATTTTAATAAAGCACAGATAATACAAATCTTTTTGTTTACAATACGGTTAACAGAATAATAAAAAACAGTTTCACCTCAGATTAGGTATAATCTTGTAAGTAATAGTTACTACCTTTTTTATCAGTCTGCTAAAGAGAAGTACAGATCACCTTTTAGTGAACTAAATTTACTAAAGGTAATAACCTACACAGCCTGTTCAATTCTAGGATGGGAAGTCTAACACAACAGGAAAGTGTCGTTGCCTACTGCCATCTGGAAAGGACATGGAAATTTCTGTTTGTACGATTGAGTATTGGTGTTTATAGTGGTGACATATAACGCTACAGGTAAGACACTTTGATAACAATAACGATATTTTGCCTTTTTTCAACTGCATGCAAATAAAAAGAAGTAGTGAATGATAATTTTCGATTCATTACTAAAATAGTCTACAGTCAAAACAAATTTAAAACTCCTTTGTTTTCTAAATTTAATTCTCTTAAAAAAATTTATTCTAAGAAGTAGCTTATAATCTAAAAACACAAATAATGATAAAATAAGGAAATGAAGAATAAATAGAAGACTAATTACAATGAAATGAATCCTAATTTAACAAAAAAGTAGAGTAATTGTCTTTAAAGTTGCCCAAGACCCTAATTGTTCGTTGATGGGCCTTCAACTGGTAACAATAAGCACCCTTTCATTATTATTATCACCGCATCCTATCTCGTATGTGTTCTCTACTCTATAAGTGCACATTCAAGGAAGCCTAAAATCCTTGGGGGCCGGTTCGTCGGGGCTGGGGCTGTCGTCGCGACGTGAGCGCACCCTAACGACGTGTCTGTGCGTGTTCTCCTCAAACTGGGGGTCGTACACGCTCCCGACGCCGTACTGGGTGCCCAGCCCCGCTCCCGCCAGGCGGACCTTCTCCGAATTGGCCTCCTCCGACGCCGAGAAGAGCAGCCCTATGTTCAGCTGGGGGATGTCGTAGAAGACTGCCAGCGTCAGCATCATGAACGTTATGCCCAGGAAAAGATACCCTGCAAAGCAAGCCGTAAAAATAAAGGCCGGACGTATACAGACATGCAAGCTGAATTCCGAATGGCGCAAATAAAAAACGGGCGGCTTTAGGGGCCGCAAACCCGATCGATGTGCCATGCTGCATAGAACTGCTGAATAATTCAGCCATATTGTGTCATTATTGTTAGTGACCAATTGTATCGCCCGACAGTTTGGACATTGTAGAATCTGGGTATCATATCGTGCTTATGTTTGTCGTTGAATATTATTGTGTCGCTGTTTATTAATTTTTAGTTCTACAGCTAGTAAACGAAAAGTACATTGAAAAAATGTTTCAAAAGTTACACTACGTATTTTGAATTTAAATTGTTTTAAATTTTTTCTTGTCCTTCAAGATCGATTAGAATTAGAATTATTAAATAGGCAGAGTTTAATTAAATAATAAAATAAACAACAGATTGCTTTACTGAAAACTTAGTTGTCATTCCAGTATTGCAATTAGTATAATTGGTTGCATAACTTGCATGTAAAAATTTTGAAAACTTCGGTTACTTATGTATATAATCTAAATAAAAAAATGAGTTTCCAAAAAACTATAGCTTACAAGTAAATTAAAAAGAGGAAACTAATATGATTCCATCAAGAAAAATTTAAAGTACATATTTGATACAAAAATAACAAAAACAAATATTTAGAAGAAACGGTACAAAATCAAAGAAATATTGTAAATAAACCCATTCAAAATAAGCTGCTTGCGAGTTCACACACTGACCTTGCTACAACTTTTTGCAGCAACTTCGGACGAATCAGGAGATTTTCATTAGGATTACTGAGCCCTTGCTTCGGGATCGTAGCCGTAGACCTACATCTCATCTCTGCTTATAATCTTTTTGAGGAATTTGCCTCATTGCTTACAGTTTTAAGTAAGTCATTGTTTCTTTTGCTCTAGTGACAGAAGTTGCAGAACGAATGTTCCGTAAAAAGTTTCATGTCAAGATCTGTAAAAATTCAAAAAATTTCATAGTTTTTGGAATCATCAGGTCATCTTTCGGGCTGTTTGCCGTCGATCCTTGTTGAGTGTAACCTGCACATGTTTAACAATTTTCAGTGTTATCTGCTCTTCTAGAACGTTGATTATTTTTAGCAGATTCTCGGCTATCGCCGCATCGTTTGTACTATACCATCACCAGTACTGCACTCATTGTATCGTTCCTGAAAGTTTGAATCATCCGAATAGTTTCTTTGATGCATATTTGCTGCTCCACTCACTTAATCATTGCGTATGCGACGACACTACATGTGCGTAAACGCCGGTTATTACTCACGCATGTATTTTACAGTACACTATCATCTGCTGCTAGATTGTATTGCAGCCGTGCAAACTGCTTTCATTATATTAATATTAGGTTACTTAAAAAACCTCATATGTGGAAATAAGACATTTTGAATATATATCTGAAATATTAATTCTTGTACATCATATGTAAAAGTAATGAGAAAATTGAAGTGCAGATATACTTAATAAAAGTGTGAAGGCAAAAAAAGTTAGAAATCAAAAAGTTTACTTAATTTACTTAATTGTAGTATGAACAATATATAAAAGTTTGTATAAATACATTAGGGATACATTAGATTTTTGCGCTAAATAAAGCCGAAATAAGTTAGAGAAGATAATTAAGTATCTAAATGATTTAATTTGAACGATGTGTTAGACGCGCCACAGTGTTGAACAAAAATAAAGAATTAACATAAAAAGAAAGATAGAATCCAGCTATATAAGGATAAGGAATTGGACTTTACCGCTTAGGAGTTAATTGGGTATGTCATAAATAAAGAAAAAATTAAAACTCTTCCATGGCACATGATTAATAGTAACTACAACATAACACTATGGCACGGTGCTGAAATGAAATACAAAGATCTTAATTTATTTATTCACACTAATGCATGAGGTTACTATAAAACTTTTATTTTAGGTATAGCGAATATCAAAGATGTTAAGTTGAATACATTAGGGAGATCAGAAAATAACCTCGAAGAATCAAACTTACCTTATATTGGGGTGGTAAATATCTTTTTTCAAAAACTCGTAAAATTAATGCGAATTAAGTTATTCTCAGGCAGAATATAATATTCCTTGCAATAAAAATGAAAACGCGTAAAGTTTGTCTGTATTGAAGACTTTACAGCTTTTCTCAGACTAAAAAAGCATCTGATAAGTCAAAATGATAATAGGTAATTAATTATTTATGGTATAGATAAACAACATTAGAAACATTACCCTAATAAATAATTGTCTATTTTATAGCTAAGGTAAAACGTGACAATTCGTTAATCTACAGAGCAAATAGGAATATTAAAAAAAGGATAAGAATATTTAAAGAAATGTTTTGATGTTTGCTAAAGAAATTGAATGCGATTTAAAGGGTTGTCCACTAGAGGCACTCGAACTTTGACATGTATAGGGGCCATGTTGGTGAAGCTACAGCTTGTCAAATTTGAAGTTGTGTCAATTAATGTTGGAAAGTTACAATGTTGAACATGGCAAGCAAATCATTAAACTTTACTATCAAAATGAGTGCTCAGTTCATTTTTATAGTGCTGTTGAGTCATTTGATGGACAAATTTGAATCAACTGGTTCAGTAAACAATCACACACCCGTACGTTGTCGAAACATGAGATCTGCAGGAAACATTGCTGTAGTGAACGAAAGTGTGTAGGATAACCCGGGGCAGTGAATTCTTCGTCGCGTCCAAGAACTTGGGCTTTCGCAGATCTCAACTTGGCGAATTTTGCACCCGCATAAAATTCAATTAATCCAAGAACTAAAGGTAAACGACCATAGGCAGCGTCGAGCATTCGTTGACTGGGCTCTGGAAGTGGACCGTAATTTCGGACGGTAATCATCTTCAGCGACGGGGTTCATTTTTGGGCGAACGGCTATGCCATCAAGCAAAATTGTCGCATTTGGGGAAATAACAATCCACATGAGATCCATTAGTTGCAAATGGTACCGCCATAACTGTCACCGGCGAGAGGTACAGGTCGATGGTAACTAATTTTTTTTGCCTAAATTGGAAGATATGGATATCAACGACATGTGGTTCCAACAAGACGCCGCTACATATCACGCAACGCATGCAACAATGGATCTTTTGTACGACAAATTTGACGTGTTTCGGCGATGTTAACTGGTTACCGAGATCGTGTAATTTAAGGACATTAAGTTTTTCCTGTGGGTCTATGCGAATAATCCGCAGATGATTGATGTCTTAAAAGTCAACATAACCAATACCATCAATGATATCGAGCCCGATTTATGCGGTCGAGTCATTGAAAATTGGACCTCCCAGATGCCCAGTGAAGTCGCGGCATTAATAATATCTCATACATAACTTGTTTTATTTAATTTTCACTCCCCACCTAATGGAAAATCATATAGGTAAAAGTCTGAAAAATTATGAGATCTTCCACCATAACACAATAAAGTGCGGTGGCGACTTAAAATTATAGATTTTGTTTATTATTTTTTTAAGAGCTCTATAATTTTGGCAAGCGACTTCTCCAAAAAAGTTCAATAAAAACAGTAAGAAATAGAGGAGTATAAAAAAACAACACGTATGTGGCAAGGACGAACGAATTGCAAAAAGAATAATTGCCTTTTTAGAGAAATTGTTATTGAATGCCGAAGAAAATATATTTTTGTAATTTGACGTATTGTAAAACCTATGTGCTTTGCAGTTTTTAGCAAAACTATCGTATATTGTACATATTGGATTGCTAAGAAGATTCAAATATATTCATAGTTTAACAATGTTGTTCTGATTAGTATAATTTTACTAAAAATATAGTTTACAGGAAGAAATTAACATTTTAAATAGGTAAGTAAAAAACTGTTGTGACTCATAAAACAGTTTTAAGATATCCACATTAATACCAGGTGCGTTCAAGTTCTCAGATTTCCAATTTCTTTCTGAAAAAGCACATACGAGAATGTTAAAACTTCTATAACTTTTCACAGTGATCTCTGTCTAGACGTACACATTTTTCACAACGTCGTCGCCATGATTCCATGGCTGCCGGGAACACTTCTTTAAGGGTGTGTTTTGCCCACTGGAAAATCGCTGATGCAACATCGGCTCGATTGAAAATTGAACGGCCACGGAGAGTGTTCTTCATGCTCGGAAATTCATGGCAGCGTTACTTGTCAACCTGTCTTGAAGAAACTTTCCACATTTTTAGGTCATCATGCAAAATGGACTCCTTAGATCTTACTAAAATGCCAAGTTTAGGGGCGACATCACGCACACCTAATAGATAGTCTTTAATAACAACTTGCTCCACTAGCGCAATCATGGTTTCGGTCCTTTCGACCTTTTTTAAATTTTCGCACCTATGAACGTATATTTCTAACATCCACTACGTCTTCATCGCATCTCTCACTCAATTGGCGAATAATTTCGATGGACGTTTTACCTCTTAAAAGGAGAAAACGGGTGATTACACTAAACGCAGCCATTTTAAGTATACAAAACAACATTTACTGCAATGACGGTAATTCAATCTGTGTACAATGTATGGTTCTGCCATCTATATTACAAATTCATAAATGTTTTCCGCGTCTTTCTACTTACCCTTACTGTACCCTTACTATATATATCGTCATTCGGATCAGAAAAATAATGTAAAGCTCAAATGCAATAAATATGATAAATGGTAGTATCGTCTTTATTAGATTATAAATGCTGAGCGCCAAATATTAAAATATTAGAGTAGTCGATGACGTCAAAAACCGATACGAAACTGTTACCTGTAGTAAATTGAATGATGTTAATAGTTGATAAAATTTAGAAATTGGTGTATCCAAACCACCAGCTAAACAGCGTGTTTAACATCCCATAGATGATTGCCTTTTAAGACACATGCTGAAAATTAACTGAGAAAGTACGCGGTTTTGGCCAAGTCAGATTTAAGTCGATTTTATGAGTCATACATGCGCGATGTTTATAAGACACCTCCAAAATCACCAAATATAATGTTGAACAAAAGCTTTGAAGTCAACTTGCCCTAGGTTTATATACATTTTTTAAATGTCATCATGGTAACTTTTGGGGAGAGGTCTAAATTGAAGGATCTACCGCGCAGAAGGGATTATTTATTTTTCAGAAAACAAATTTTCTCTCGTATAATTTTTTATTTAGCTTTTCCCACTCTTTTCTCTCACGCAATTTTTTGCAAATCACTCTGTAACAAATTTAGCTGGCCTGGTTGATTTTTTTAGTAGAACCTAACAAGGTTTTATCGTCATATGCCCAAAAAGTCCAATTCAGACAGTAATTGTGAAACTATGAGCGTTTTGGAAGAACTAGCATATCTCTAATTATAAAGATCTGTATGATTGTTAACTAGATGTTAAAAATTTATATCAACTTCATTTCAATTTACAAAAAAAAAATAAATTAGAATTTTTTTGAGATTTTAAGGCTATTTTTGAATATGCTTTCGATGTTCTCAAAAATCAGTTGTAATTCATCTGCACTTTCAAGTTGTAAGTATAATAAATATACAACAATGTATCAACAAACTTTAGCAATCATCATATGGTCTATAGAAAATTAGGGGTCTTCTTATGAGATTCTTTTTGAAAATATACTCTAGTTATAGATCAGTTGCCACTCTAAATTCCTTATTTTTTCTAGTTGATTTTTATAACATTCTAAATTTGCAATAACACCTTTAGCATCATTGTGTTTTGTTCCAATTGTGTGAGAGGTACAATCTTTTTGTAATGTTTTATTCATATTTGTATTTAAAATTATTTCATAATTATTATTATAGCTATTAATAAAAATGCGTAGAGAGATCATAAATCAAATTGTTACTAATCTTTTATAGTTCGTAGATACTGCAAGTCACATTATAGAGGTTAGAAATTTTTATTTCTAAGTTGATTTTAATTCTTGAGTCTACACTCCTATAATATAAAAATGATAGCAACTGATAGGATTATATAACTAAAACATAAATTAGTAAAGATAAACTGCGATATTAGAGGTCCCAAAAAACTCAGTGAAGCAAGAAAAGAATATTTGATTTTAAAGTGTATAGAGCTGATGTTACAGTAGTATGCTATTTGTGATAAAACAAAGAAAAGTTACCTATGTAGATTGTTTATTTACGATTTGTTTAACATCAAAATTAGATAAATACCAGCCACCAGAATAAGCTAACTTCATCAAAGAGTTTTCTACTACAGGTACTTACTAACAATAAAGCTGTTAATAGAAAAATATAAGGAGTATAACATTCTTCTCCATGTATATAAGGTTTATCGACTACAAAAGAGTATTTAACACCCTATAAACATAAGGAGTACAATTAGGATTAAAAATAGCAAAATGAATAAGTGTTATGGGCAATTATTATCTCATCTAATATAGAGTGCCTTTTGCCTAAAATATTTAAACTGGCATTGGAAAATTTGTCTAATAGAAGAAAAGGATTTGAAAAGGAATTAATTTGAACGGTTAGTACATTAATTATCTCATGGATTTTGTGATCGTAATCGTAAGAAAACTCACAGAACTACGTAAAATAAAATTAAAGGAAATAAAAACGAATTAATTTAACAAAAAAGTGATATTCAACAAAAATGGTATGTCAATAAACAAAGTTGTAAAAATTTGGAAAGTTATAAAAACTTAGAATTATAGGTCATAATAGTTACTGAATAATGGAGCTTTTTGGTGTATAGTTAAATGTCTGACAAAGATAATTCATAAGTTGAGCGAACTTCGCACGTATTCTAGACTAAATATTTGGTGCTTCCAGCAGGATATTGCTAGCGCTAGTAAGTCAAAACTTTTTGGAAAATTTTAGTTTTCCCCGTTTAAGAACAAACCAAGAGAACGCAAATTTATCAACAAGGTTTTAGCAACATGGGAGCAAATTTTTGCAAATTTGATTGCAAATTGATTTATTCTGGTGAAAGAATATAAAGCCCATTAGCAAATAAATAATTTTTTATTTAAATGTGCAGCCAGTATTTATAACATTAAAATCTAGTCATACTGACTAATGGGTTTATACACCTTATTTTGATTACTGGTTTTCTGATAGAATTTTCTGGTGTTGGTTTTTTACTTTCTCTCTCTATTTCTTATAGTTATTTCTCTATCCATTTTCTTTTAGTCCTTTTTAATATTTTATTACATTACTTTTCTTTTCTTGGTATTGTTCCCTATTTCCGTTTTTATTAGTTCTTAGCCATTTTAGTATTGCCTTCATTATTTATTCGTGTGCGTTTTCACACCTTTCGTTAAACTATCCTTTTTTTATTTCTTCTTTTATTTACCTTTATTTTTCTGCCATTTTATTTATTGATTCTTTAATATCATTCTAACTTTCCATTGACCCGGGCTTCAATTGACAGGGCAAAATAGTAGAACAGAAGGATGAGCGTAAAGAAATTTGGAGTGTTTTAAGAATTACTGAACACAAACAGAGAAGAAATAACAATAGAAGATAACCCAATTGAAGTTTTGATATAAGATCCTACATTACAAGAAGTGAAGAAATTATAAACAACAACCGTAACACAAAGGCACTTGGAGTTGATAGAAAATAGAATATTTTTGCTTATACAAAAAATATGAAAGGAAGAAAAGATGCCGACAGATTTTGAAGTAGGACAAATAATAATAATAATACATAACAAGGGAAGTCAGCAGGATTGAAGGAATTACAGAGAAATAATATTATTAAACACGCCGTATATTATTAGTACAGAAAAGGCTAAGGAAAAAGACGAGAAATATAATTGGACGATATCAACACGGCTTTATAAAAGAAAAATCAATAACAATATATGGAGCCGAAGTTATGACAATGATGCAGAAAGAAGAAGAAAAATTAAGAATAATGAAAAAAGAATTTTTAAGATTAATATTAGAAACAGTGCAATTTGCAGATAAAGGGTACAGAATAAGAATGAACCGCAGGATAGGACAAGAAGTGAAAATGGATATTGTTAGGAAAATAAAACAACAGAGAGTGAAATGGCTTGGGCATGTGATGAGGGCTGACAATCAAGAGATGACAACCATAATAATGAATTGGATACCAGCAGGAAAGAAAAAAAGGGAGACCAAAGTTGAAACGGTTGGATGAAGTAAAACATGACTTACAAAATATAGGAGTTGAGGACGTGAAAGAGAAAGTCATGGGACAGGAAATTATGGAACAAAATCAGCCAATAAATTAGATGATCGGACAGGAACTGAACCACCTTAAAAGTATCTAGAAAGCTGCTAAGAAGCAGCGAAACATGGGGTGTTAAGCCATTCATTCATTCATACTGACTAATGAGTAATTTGTGTTTGACCTATACTACTGAAGTATATATTTTATACTAAGGTTTACCTTTTAATACCTTTACTAGGTCTTTTACACCAATTTTTGCCATTACCATTCACTATTAACGTTTGGATTTTCACTATCTTTACTAAACCCTTGTTGTCTAGAAACTGGATTGTTTTAACGTTCACATGACAATCGAACATGTCTTTGTGACTTCTAGCAATTGTTTAAATTGCACTTTCCAGTTTTCATTTTCAAGCACGTTGCATGATATGAATGTTACTTTGTTTGGTACAAGTCCATAGCTAGATACTATAAGTCCAATATTGGTTTAAGTGTTTGTTTATATATAAAAACTTGTTCTATAAGAGATAAAGTAGAATCATTCCCAATCAGCTAACACATTTTCTTACATTTGATTCTAAGCTTTTCCCTTTTTTAACGTATGCGTTTCGGCACAGATTTTTGCCTCAAGTGTGATACCAAGATATTTTGCTCTGTTTGAGAAAAGTATTTGATTGTAGTTGATGATAACTGTTTATCTTAGATAATTTTATTATTAAAACTAACGTGACTTGATTTGGCCTTGCTTAATTTTATCCTACATGCTTTTGTCCAACCGTTGATTTGGTTGACGGCTTCTTTCTTGATTTCCCTACTCCTTATGGTACTCCTGCTTTAATTTGTTTTAGTTTTGAATAAGTCCCTTCTTGTTTAACTCTGAAGGATTTGTTAGAGAGTACATTGTTTGGAAAGAAATAATTTTATCAAAAGCTTGTGTTATATTTAAAAAATTATATTCTTCGGATGACCTTTCACTTGCGTCTGTAATTGATCAATATTTAATGTTGGTTCAAATCCAAATTGATAGAGCGATATTTATTGCTTTAATGGTTTTATTTTTTTAAGTGAAACTTTTTTACGTAGCATCGGCATTACAGGTAGAAGTAGAATTGGTTTAGGTATTCCAATAAGCTCTGCAACTTTTCACATATTTTATACATATCTTAATCTAAAAGTAGCACTTATCGAAGTGGTTAATTTAACTATAGCTTTCCTTGGAAGCTGTTTCAACACCACTTTTTTTTAAACTTTTCACCCAAAAATCCATTGTTTGAAGTAAGTGAAATCTCTTATTTTTCTCATATTAATTCTTTACAAAATAATTTATTTTGCTGTCCATTTGTTTGGAATACTTCTTCTAAATGATTTTTAAGCATCTTTGCTTTCAATCTTCTTTTTTTTTCAATCTTCTTGTCTTGGTGGGGGTTTATGCATTATCGGCCTCTTCAATCTTCGAGTAGTTTTCCAAATCGAGTATTACAGTATTCACAGTAATCTTAATAGAATCGCTTCTAGTTTATTACATTTTTTTTTAATCGCTGTTTGTATTGTTCAGTTGGTTTTATTCTAATCCGCTGTAGGTTGATGTCATTTATGTTTCTTCTGCTGCTTGTTGAATGTTATTTACAAACATTTGAACCTTTTTATCTACTTGTTTGTTTCTAAGCGACACTGAAATATTAATTTTAACTTTTAGTTTTGTCCAAGGCTTTCATAGTTTGTTCATTAAGTTTGTTCACCAAGGTTTGGCTACTTTCCTTCATAATAACATTTTAGCTGTAATCAGAGAGCGATCGGAATTTATATCTCATTCTTTGTCTATTTGCAGATAATTTGTAGATGTATGTTTGACAATATAAGTTATTAAGGTCGGTGTTTTTGTCTGAATTAGTTGGCTAGTACATTGGCTTACCTATAGATATATAAGTAAGTATATATTTGGTGACTTGTATTTCCTTAGTTTTATATTCTGCTTCTTTATGGTATTAGGTGTATTGCTTTATTATTATCGTATTTGCACCTTTACCAGTATTTTAAGAATATGCAATATGATGCATTCTGCTGATATAACATTTCATTAACGTTCCACTCTGTTATTCTAAAATTAGCCATTTTTCTGTTTGGGAAGAGCACCTTTTGTACTATATTTCAGATCTGTTAGGTGTCCATTACATTTGTGGAGAATTTGTTCTTGCTTATTCAGTTGATCCACAATAATATTAAGATTTGATCAATAGTCTACAGTCCGTGGGTTTTTATTATTGCTCGTGGGGCCTATCACCATCTGACTATATGTGATAAGTGTATCATTACGTTTATATATTTTATTTTTATTTGACTTTTTGTTTAACACTGTTAAATTAATGATGTTTAGGTTGAGTTGGTCTTTTTATTAAATTATTTTTAATTTTTTTAAATTTATTTAGCTATTGCGCATTGCTTAAATATAAATATTCAAAGTTTGTTTGGTTTTCCATTATATTTTGCCAATAAATTTTAATATCTTCCCTTTTAGGGATTAGTTTACTATTGTCCCCGGTTTATAAGAATGATGATTTTTGACTAAAACTTTTGTTGGTCTGTTTTATTTATTTTCATATGAATGCCGGGACATATTTTTGTCTAGGGGTATTTTACTTAAGTATCTGCAATGTTATTTATCTGGTACATTAATTACTAAATTTTTATTTTTTATGTACTTTTAGCTGAAATCACTCGCTGCACTTTGAAATGCCATTTACCACCAAGCGCAGAGGCGGGGGAGTATTCTTATTTTTTTTGTATACCAATTGAGATATTTTGTTTTTATTTTATGGAGATGTAAATGTTGCATCTATTTGTATTTTTTGTGTTTTCTTTTCTTCTTTGTCCACTCTGTCTGTTTTACCAGTTCTTGCTCATTGGTATAATATTCCACTTGGTTTATTCTCATTTGGTATGGTTAATTTTTATTTTTTCCAACTATGCATACTTTCATTGCATTGTCCAATGTTTTTTATTCGTATACAAGAGCTGCCCCCATTTTGCCATCTATTATTATTTTCTTTAATTATTGCTTGTGGTAAACACCACATAGTAATTTCTTTAGCTTTGGTATTTCAAATAAAACAGGAATAATTTATTTTTGTTGCAATAATTTAACGACTCGGACGTCACTTCAGACATATGATATCACTTATCACTTTTGCTTATTTAAAGACATAATTATAAATGCCTTTACCGTTTAAAACTTAAACAAATACTATTTATTTTGTGACATAAGTATTTTAAGGGCAAATTGGAGGAAGTCATATAAATATAGAATTGTCTGTTATTGTCCGTTATTGCCGATTCAATTTTTAAAAGGTATTGTGGTCAACAAAACGAAGATTTTGACTTACATATAGGAGATAAATACGGAAACTGAATTAAACACATAAACCATATTCCTTCCTCCAATTGTTTTTGTGTTTGTTAGACTATAATTATCTGAATAGTAGTCAAACCATAAAGGTATCAGTGTACCCTCAACAGCTTTAAGAAGTGGCATTATAACAGTGATTTTACAGCACGATAACGCGCCGCCTCATACAGCAAAACCGGTCAAGGAAGCATTTAAAGCGCTTGGTTGGGAAATATTATTGCACCCGCCGTACTCTCCAGACCTTGCCCCGTCCGACTATCACTTTTTCGCATTAATGGGCTCTGCATTAGCAGAACAGCAGTTCGCCAATTTCGAAGAAGTTAAAAAATGGGTCGATGAATGGTTTCGCTCAAAGGAAAAACAATTTTGTTGGAATGGGATTCATAAATTGCCTGAAAGATGGGCAAGATGTGCAGAATTAAATGGTCAATATTTTGAATAAATAAATTTTTCTATTATATTGAAAATTATGCATTTTTTTCAAAAAAAAAAACGGCAAAGACTTTCCGGTACACCTGGTAAAAATTGCAAAACTGATAAAAAATATTTGACGAATACGCTTTCAGCAAGATCATTGTTGTCTATTAGATATAATCAACATGTTAGTCACTTTGTATATGTTTATAAAAAAACAAAAAACTGCTAGTTATTTTAATATCTAATTGATATTCCCTAAGAAAAACTTTGTTTTAGATAATTTTTTAATATTGTAATGTAATAAATTTTCCTTCTAACGATCTACTTTACTACAATTATTCTTAAACCATAATTAACAAATATTTTTTAGAGATAATTCTATGCAATATGGACGTAATGGAAGTGAAAATTATCAACTAAGTTTTCATGCCATTTAAGTAGATCTGTAAATTAAATCTTTCCAGCCTACAAAATCTTTTTTTCTACCATCGTGCCTATTAATTTAACGGATTACTGCCGACACAATTCACCTAGATTAGGGTAATAAATTGTCCGAGCACCCGTGCCTTACCCGTTGTAGCTATCTTGTACACCGGACGATGCGGCTGATCCGGGGAATCCCCCGGGATGTAGTCACCGAGCCCAATAGTCGTCAAGGAAATGAAACAGTAGTAAAACGAGTCTAGATAGTCCCAGTCGGGCTCCACGTTTGCAAAAACTGCGGCCGGAATCAGCATGAAGAAAACGATTAAGAAAACGACTGCAATAAAAGGGTCGATTGGTGCGTTGCCGGCTCGGCTTCCTCACATCTTACCCATAACGAAGAGGTGAAGCAGCCTTATGTTGAACGGCTGGTACAAATGGCCCAGTCTGGAGTTTAAGAACTGGAGGAAACCATATGGTCGGGATCAGCAGCCGCTCCACGAGCGCGGAGAGCAGCACCAGGGTGAGGGGGATGCCGGCCATTGCGTACAATACGCAAAACACCTTCCCAGTACGACTTAATGGCGTTACGTGTCCGTAACCTGAAACAGATAGGGCGCAGGATGAACAGCCGGAATTAATTTATGGAGCTCGCGAGCTTCGTTTATAGTCATTGCGCAACCGACTGCCATTTCGAGCTAAATTTAAAGAACAGCTCCCTCGAAGTTCTGCGATAAAGCACTTTTCATGTTGCAGTAATTAATTAATGCCGGTATTTTTTATTTTTAATTACGAGGAATTAAAAATATGCGAATATATGGACAAGTACAAAGAGATTCTAAAGAACGGTGGTATTGGACAAAATCCCAGGTTCTATTATCGGTTGTCATTTGTTTATCAAAAAATAACTTATATACTTTTCGCCTCTATGTACGTAAAAAAATGTACAGGGTAAATTTATATAAGGTCGTCAAAGTAAACCAGGAAAATGAATAATTGATGTGAATAATATTAAGATTGAAGAAAAAGTAAATTTATTTACATGAAGCACAAGTAAATGCTATTAAAAATCATATCATTTAATATAGCCCTCATCAGAGGCCACGCCCTCTCCAATCTATATGTGTCATTACCTCTAAATTACCCTTAAATTATCCTTGATGCTATAATACCTCTTATTGACCTTTGCCTCGACCAGTTCTACATGTAGTAGTCAAATGGATTTCAAGTTGGAGCTGGAGGGTGAACACAAGTTGGGGAGACCAATGGTAATGCAAATTTCTGTATAGCCATGCTTGGGTCTTCATTGCCTAGTGGGCTGAAGTGGAGCCTTGCTGAAACATACTCTCTCCCAACGACAATTTCCTCTATCCAGGGCTTCATAACTGTCTCCATCACGTTGATATAGCTGTCGGTGGTCACCTTCAGGTCTTTCTCAAAAAAGTGGGATGCTATGGCACCCACTTCGCTGCTTATAATTCCTACACTATCACAGGAAATAAACTTGGTATACACGAGGGTAGGCACTTTAAGGACAGCTTGGCAGATCCAATGGTCATTTTGGCGATTCGCTTTCCTGTCCTGTATAAAGTTCTGTTGTCCAAAAAAAATCTTAGAAAGCGTTGTCGTCCTTGATGTCATTTAGCAGTGTTTGGGCTTTTAACTTCCTGTCCAACTTGTTTTTTTTTCTGTCAACAGTTGGCGATTCTGAACAACGAAAGTTTGGAGTGCAGGTTTTGATGCACTGGTAGATTTATCATTGAGCACGTCACACTCTTTTTTTACCAGGATCCTGATAGATCTGTTCTTTCAATTTGCGGACTAATTAATTACTTTTTGCTATCAGACCGCTTACTGTGAATTACATTGTTAAGAGTTACGATCTCTTTGTGGTTATATTCCTTGTACTTGTTCAAACCACGAAATAATTTCTATCGGGGATTTTGCGGGGCAATTCGTCTCCAAAGATAGATAGTTAATTAGGTACAGTTAACTTGTTATATTACGTAATAGGAAATTACTCATGCGCATAAAGCGGATTTTTGGCTTTTCTGCAATGAAACAACAAAAAAATTGTAGATTTACCTCGACGATCCGGTATAATAGATCGTAAATTATTATTAAGTTACATACATTGTGTATAATACAATTAATACTTTAGTACCTTAAAAGATACATGTGTAAATTAATTTTGGTAGCATATAATTATATGTTGGAAGTTTAATTATCTTAGATAAAGATATCATTAAAAATAGAATTTCAAAAGGTTTGTTTTTCTTTGGTTAGATAGGTAGAAGAAAAGACTTACGATGTTAAACAGACTTTTAGGCTCTTAATTGTAAATTGTGTTCAAAAATTATTACTTTTATTAGATTATCAATGATTAGAACGAAAAATAATAAAGAAGTTAGCTTTTAAGGAACGTATCTAGATGCAGATACAAATGAAATATGTCGGGTGAATGAGGATAATCTGATTTTTAGTCATGTCCCACTGCGTAATATTTATTTTCTTTAGTGTCTTACTTCAAATGTCTCAATTTGTTGGGGCCATAAATAAAAGTTTAACAAAAAAATTTAGTATCTTCTAAAATAACTTTCCATATAATATTCATATGTAAATTCGTCTGTTCAAATTTTATATTTATTGGATCTTTGTTATCTGCAACAGTATAGCTTAATACTCAGTTCAGTGTATTATATGGGATCTTTAGCCCGTTAACTTCAGCAACCACTGCAAACACAGCTTACAAAAGCTTGGGTGATATCATACACTTGTGTTTGTGATATTCATGGGAACAGAGAGAATGTGACAAAACTGTAAATTGTATTATCGTTTTTTGTCACCATCTAATAACCTCTGTTCCATTTCCACAAGGTTTTTATGTTATATTCCATTAATGGCTCAATATCGATGGGTTTGTTCGTAGTTTTGTCATGAACGAGTGGTATAAACTACTGAAAAATGGCGATACATCATATTTAGCAAGAAATATAGGTTTTGTCTGGACTCAGGTGACTACCATATTGGAGCACAAATTTGGACTTCATTGTTAGCCGAACGGCCAGAAATGGTCATGTCATGGTGTAGATAGTACAACGCTACATTTGTGTTTCTGTAACTTTAAATGGTTTTCTTGATGGTGTTGTTTTGACGGATCACTTTCCAACAACTTATAATTTACATATACCTACATAGTACGGGATTTTTTCAGAACTGCCTTCGTGCTGTTGATACATCTTCTTGACGGATTCCGGATTTGTTGCTTATAAAATCATGTATACATCTAGCTGGAACGCCTTCAGACATTTATATGATATTTGATATTTTCTATGTTAAGCTGCATCGACTTCCTGTTAAGTGTTTTTTTTTTATAGAATTGAGTGTATTTTTTGAGAAGAATGTTTTCAATTGTATTTTTGAGGTCTTATATTGTGAAAATTACATATATTAAGTCCACTAAACTCTTGTTCGTAAAAGATATAACAATGCTAAAATGCAAATAAACTTAAACTTAAAAGCTAACAATTATTATATAACTTATTTCCTAGATTAATTGGACTAAATGGAGCTTTTTAAAAAATATAATTTTTAAACAAAATGTGTATAGTAGCTAAATCTTGTATATCAATTGCAGGGTTCAATAGAGACAATCCAAATCTAGTCTTTGGCATCTGCTTCTATAAAACCTAAAATGTATATAAAATAGGTCATTAGCTAAAAAAACACTGTTATTACATATAAGCAGATACATATTATTGGCCATGAAAGTTAGTTGGCGATAAATAAGTTTGTATCACGCATTTAGAACAACTTCTAACCAAGGTTTTTCATAGTTACGAAGAAATGTTTGTTGACAGAAAAATGTTGTTTACTTAAATTGTCTTTCTTGACTCGAAAGTGTTCTACATATACTCGAGGTTTATATTATATAATATTTTTTAATGTGGCTCACAATCTTAAAACCAACATGAGAATTAGTTAAGAACTCTACAGCCAAAATATTGTCTTCTACTTTTATCTACATAGATTTGAAAAATTAAGTCTTCAAGTTAGTTTATTGTACGGTGTAGTAATCAGAGTTGACGGTTTGTTCAAGTTACAAGAGAACCAGAATAAACTAATTTTGTGTTGACGGGAAATTTGACTGTTGTTGGCTTGTAGTACTGTTTCCATGCCTTATATTAGTTGGGCAAGTCATCGTTTGTAGTTATTATGTTCTTTATGTTTTTGGGTAACTCGTGCTACATCACCCATACAATTTTTTTTTTATTTTAATGTTAATTACGTAGTCTTCAATATAATGAATTCGACATTAAGGTTTTTCAGATAAATTTTTACGAATGAGGTGAGCAAGAAACTTACATTTGCTGTTTTATCATTTTTAAGTCTGTAAATGTAAAGTTACGCTAACGAATAGCTTTTCTATTAGACATTATTTTCCCAGATATATGCTACTATTTGCTGTTCATATAAATAAAATTTCCCTCTTTCTTTTCATTTTGGTGGCTATGCATATTTCATTTTTACTTTTTTTAAATATTTGTAGTCATTTACTTCAGAACTATTATCACTTTTATTCTTCCTCGGGGGTTTTCTTAAAATTTAAATATTTTTCTTAGTTCTTTTTATTATTAGTTAAAATTTTTGTTATCTTACTTCAATTGTTTTTCTATTTTTTTGACAATTATTTTCTAGTATACTGCATGTTGAATGTGTTGAACTATTTTACAAAAACTAAGTTTAGCAATTTACTTTGGCATTTTTGATGTATTTGGATGACCCAGTGCCAAACGGTATGGAAGATTTTACAAATTTCACAAAAATCTGTTGGTAAGATTTATAGTTCACACAAAAGATTTAAAACAATTCTTACTTTTCTTAGTAGAAGACGCGATAATTAAAATTATAAATTTAGTTGTTTATGATATCAAAATTAAAGTTTTTAAGAATATAGGAAATAAAAAATTTTACAAAATCCATCTAAAAATGCTTTGAGACATTTTTAGTTAGAACACTATATTGCATTTTTCCTACAATATTAAATTTAGCTTTTTTACAATCGCAGCAGTGTCGATAAAAATACGTTTATTATTTTTTGTCAACAAATTTAAGTAGAAATAACTATTACCTACGTATGCGCTACATTTATTTAAAAGTTATATGAAAATTTTTTCGTATAACTTACATACGTGTGCTCTTACCTCGAGATCCGAATTTAGTAAGGGTGGCAAGCTCACTGATGAATTATGTAAGACCTGATCGCACCAAGCGATTTTAGGGTACGCTTCCGCAAATTTGGAGCCGCCTTATTAGGCCTTTAGCCTCTGTTGTATTGCAAATCAAAATGTGTCACTATCAGCTGTCCCTGGCGTTTAAATTTTAGCGTGTAAGCAGTTTGCTGTACAGCAATTGAGAAATAAAGTTACTGCCCGACGATTTGGCATTTGATGGCAGGTAGGGGCAATTACACTTTAGGTACAAGTATGATCATTTGGCAAATATTTCAAGGAAAAAATAAAATAAAACATGAAGAACAAAATAAGATACAGTAATAATGAAGAAGGTACCATAAGAAAAGTTAAAAATACAAAATTATTTGTTGCCGAAAAAAGTGATATAGCGACCAAAAGTTTGGGTAAATATTACATTAATGCATGCATGTGATTTGTCTCGAAAATATCGATTCATGTAATACAATAAACTACAATTAGAATAACAGAATATCTATCTGTTTAGTAAAAATGGTACAAAATATAAGAAACATTGTGCATTAATAGGGTTTTAAGCATGCTGCATCATTTACACACGGACGTAGCAAATCATCAGAAATTTCGGTACGAAAAAACGAATTTTGCCACGGCACTATTTACATCAATATTTTACACACTTTAGTCTTTTGAATCCCCACATCATCTTCTAGTTCTCAGACTCTTAGTCGCTAATTTTTGTTAATTGTAGCCTATACACGTTCAATATTTCCCAGCATTTTGTTGAATTTATAGATCCTTGGCTACTTTTAAATTATTTGTACCGTGTCTTTATTTGTATTGCACTTAATGAATTGTTTCTCAAAGGCCTCTAAATCATCCGAATAGTTTCTGTGGATAAATGTTTCAGTTTTGCACAATATTTAATGCAAATTCACTGCTCTCCTCGTTCAATAGTTGTAAATGCGACAATCACGTATTGCATATGCTTATTCACCGGTGTCTAATTCCCAACGGACTCGGCTAGTAAAGTTGTCCTTATTCACGCACGCGCATAAAGTTCACTCTCATCGGCTGCTAAGTTACATGGCGGCTGCACCAACTGTTGTCATTATATTAAGAATTGCTTTAGATATTTGGGACAGACCTTGTGTATAAATGTGCGTGTGTGCGCGTACGCAAATGTATTTTTCTCATGTTAGTTAACACATCGAACTGCTCTGTGTGACATTTGAGTGTATAGATAATTACTTTTTAAAGTTGATTGACTTAATTGACTCTAAAATAATTTAAAAAACTACTACTGATGCTCATGATTTATTAGTTTGCTCTATGCGTTCTGTTTGCACCCCAGAAACAATAAATTGAGTGAGACAGGCGTTGCATAAGAGTTTAATGCGCTTTGCCTGTCAAAATTCTCTTGTTTTGTATACCCACAGCAGAACTTTAAACCATACAATGCATTTTGAATTTAAAACTAGGTCTTACAAACTTACAGTTGTATAATTTATGCTTCACAAATTTTAATAGTCATAAAATTGTTGCATTATGTCCAATGACGCTCACTTTTACAGATCTGGTTTTGTAAAAAAATGGGTATAGGATGTGCTACAAACTTACCCATATATTTAAAATACTACAGTTTGGTGTACAACATACGCTCTTTACATTGCGCGGCCGTGTATTTTTCAGAAGGATCAAAAGACTGGTAGTAACAGGAGAACGTTTTTCGTTTGCGTTGCTGGCGTTTATTAATTTTTGAGCAACATGGAGAAGTGTGATTTCACCAAGAAAGAGCAGTAGCGCAATTTTTAAATAAAATAAGTTTCTCTAGCACTTGCAATTTAAAGTTGGGAGGCATTTGGTGGTTAGCCAAATTCCATTGTTTAATACCTGATTTATTTCTTAATAACTTATTAAGAAAAAATGCGCTAATAAACCACAAAGCATTATTACTAAAGAAAAGACATATGCACAAATTTGTGCAAAACGGTTCAAGGGCAATTCTATTACAAGATTGATTCATACGGCTTTTTTAATAAATTGTATTCCTTTCTCATTAGTATAATGTAAGTAATAAAAGATATGTAATTTTAATGCTTCATATTTGAAAAGCATCATGTCTTTCAAAATCACAAATTATAAGTAATTATAGAGATTTTTTTAATTTTATGTTCCAGAACAACCTAGAGCTAAGAGAGTGGAAGGGGTTAACTCAACACTGGTCTTCACCACCCTAGGGATGAGGAAATGCAAGGTAGTTCCTCAACAGGAAATATTAACCTCTCCTCATACGAAGACCGTCCGGGTGTTGTGAAGAACCACATTCCACATGAGATAACCCTGTCAAGCAGAACACAGCGGACTTAGACCAAAATACTTTGGCAAGGTTAACAGCTATTTGGAAATAATTCGCAAATTTGCTCACATAACCAAACATCAACTTCGAAACTAGATAAAGAGATGGACCTAGCAAGAATAAGGATGAAGTAAAATGCCTGCACGAAACCAAACAGGAACAAGGAACAGCAATTCTAGAAAATTATGACATTGGATGGCAAAGATCAAAAGGTATTACTGGAATTGAAAGAACACAACATCAACTTCTGTGTAGTGTCTAAACTAAGAAGAAAACCAAAAGGTACAATACAATATCAAGACTACAAGTTATTATACAAATGGCGTGAGAAGTACAAAAGGGCGACAGCAGGAACAGCATTGCTAGTTAACAACAAATGTAAATGCAATAAAAAAACGATTGCTATAAGAATTAAAAAGTCATTAAGGCAACAATACAACTTAACAAAAATAAACTTTATATCTATAGTATATATGCCCCCGATATCAATAAATAAGTGGTTAAAACAAAATCTTTTATGAAAGGATACAGTCAGAAAAAAAAGTTTCAAAGGAGCAAAATATAGTAATAATGGGAGACATGAATAAAGCAAGTAATGTGCCGCTAAATGGAATAAAACAAGATTCCAAAATGTTGATCTTTACCAAATAAACAGCAGTAGAGAATTGTGGAGTTTTGTGCTAATAATAGTTTAAGAATAAACAAGACTTTCTACAAACATAAACTACAACTTAAAATTAATTGATCCAACACGAGAGGTTAGAGATCAACCATTGACTACATAATATCTAAGAAGGCAAAGTGCTGAATGTAAATGTATGAACTGAACATAACCTGGGTCTCTATAAATTGTGACCGATGATACAAATGAAGAAGAAACTAGAACACAAATTAAATTTTGGGTCATTAGCAGGTAAAGCCAAAGATCACGTACTTAAATAGGCTATTGTAAAAGATCACAACAAACCCCATCATAATAGAAGGCAACGTAGAAGTGAGCTGGGAAAAAACTACGTCTAATATAAATAAAGCGGCAAGGAAGGGCTGGAAAATTAGAATAGGACACGCCAAACAATTATTTAGTTTTGAAGTAAAAGAACTAGCAAAAAAGAACAATAAAATATTTGAACAAACAAGATAGCAGA
Organism: Sinelater perroti; assembly: GCA_036346155.1. Lineage (NCBI taxonomy): Eukaryota > Metazoa > Arthropoda > Insecta > Coleoptera > Elateridae > Sinelater > Sinelater perroti. Next base: position 21,573,686 of record JARFIY010000195.1, on the reverse strand, counting down.
AGAGCTTTAAAATATGTTATAACAAGGAATGATGTTAATGTAAGTATCCATCAAATAAAGAAAGGCTATTGGACTAAATTTAAAAAATAAATAAAAAAGAGAAGAAAATAAAACGTTAATGAATACATGCAAACGTAAACGGTAGATGGGAAACATTGACAGATTACTTCAGAGATCTGTACAAGGAAGAATATGACACACTTGATAATTCAATATCACAAACAAGTACAAAAGAGTGTGCGATAGTAACAGAAGAAATTGTTGAAAACACCAATGAAAGTTAAAAAAAAAACCAAGACTATATATCAAACCACCTCCTGGAATACCGAGGAACTGATCTACCTAAGAACTCACAAAGCTCTTTCAACTTGTACCAGATAAGCAAATTATATCAGACGCGTGTTAATAGTAGTATTACGATACCTATTATCAGGAAGGAAAATAAAAAACCTAGGAATACTACAGGGGAATAACACTCTTTAGTAATCATAAAGCTTTTCACCAGCATATTAAAATCAATAACAATTAACAGAATAGAATTATGTGAAGAACAACAAGGCTTCAGAATACAGTAGATCTACTGATGCAATATTCAACACACATCAACTCTGAGAATAAGCTATGAAACATTTGATAAAATCTTGAGTAAAATGAGATGCTCACTACAAAAATATAAACCATCAAACAGTTAAATACACAATAACACCAAAATGAGAATAAATAACAAATTTACAAAAAAAATATACATCGGAATAAGTCAAGAAGATCTTCTGAGTCTAGTTTCGTTTAATTTAATAATGGACAAAGAATAAAAAAGTAGAAAACAAGCAGCGGGTACGAAATTAATGACAGCAAACTAAAGATCACTTGCTGTGCAGACGATACCGTCATAACATTGAATAATATAGACTCTCCAATGACTCTCACAAGCCTTTCACCTAAAAGCCAACAAATATAACATCAGTAGAAAAACAAAGTCTATAGTAATCTAGAAAGAACTAATTAGATGTAAATTAGTTATTAGGAACAAAATCATTCAAAACGTAATGCTCTTTCAAGTGTCTTGGTGTATACATCTCAAGTGACAGAAGATTAGTTAATGAAGTCAAGGATGCAAACTTACATGGCAGACACAATGATCACGAAAAAGATGGTCCGTACGACAGAATTGAAAATATTAGGACAAATAACAGGTATAACGTTAAGCGATAGCGTGAGAAATGAGAAAATTTCACAGCGATGCAACGTAGAGGATGTAAGATGAACACAAAAACAAACAACAAACCGGAAATTGGCACACTACCTTATAGGGACCCACCAGAAGGTGAAAATATAGCTGAACCCAACGTCGTAATGTTAAAGTTAACATATTAAAAATAATAGGGCTCCAAATCTAAAACAAGAAGAAGAAGAAGAAACTCTATAAACTATTTATATCACATTGTTTCAACAAAAATTAAATTTTGTATAAAACTCATTTCTAATGACTTAAAACTGCACAGAAAGCTCAAGCAAATGCATGCATTTAAATTACAATTTTATATAATGTCGGGTTGCAGCCATATCAGCTAGTGCTGCCCAAGTCATGCAATAACTTGAATTTTGGTATGCATTACAGCTATCGCACAACGATAATCTAATTTCCTAGTCGACAGATGGAAATGCGAACGCCGCATCGAGGAGTGCTGCCTGCAAAACTATCATGCTATTTGTAAATAAATTATTAAGGTCTCTGCAGCCCCGCCGACTTTTTGTGAAAGCTCTGCTGCAGTAACAGCGTGTTTTTAAGTTCGTGGAGTTACGCCATTATTTGAACTAATTCTATTACCTTGATTTTTAAAGAAATTATGCAACCCTTGAACAGAATGCTGTAAAATGTGGTTAAACTACAAGTTGTACTGATATTAGTTTTACAAGTATTAACGTCGGATAAAGTTTTTTAGTTCATAAAAGTACAAAGTGATTAGTAATACGCGTGGAAAAGTATTTTCTTATAACTTCCCACGTAGTTGACCGATTTCCAAAATTTAAAAAACGCTTTATTTATTATAGTATGAAGTTTATTCTAACAAGTTTTCAAAATGGCGCAGTCTACTTTTAAAAGCTTCATTTCTCTTCTAATGGCCAAAATTTCATTTTTATTACTATTTTGAGATCTTTCAGTGTTCTTGGAGACCCTCTGTATACCCGATTCTTCAGATACCTCCCTAGAAAAACGTGGCCAATTAGTTCCATCATCAGCAAAATGATCGAAGGCTAAGTCTATGACATGTGTTCCGAAATTATTCAGAAGTGTGGATAAACTTTTGGAATGCAATAAGACTTCGCACCGTTCTGCATACATTCGTAACCGTTGTGCATTCTGGCTCTCTTTGCTTCCCATAGAAACTCTTCTTCGATCATCTGCCGCCAAAGAAATATGGCCCGAGACTCTTTTCCCTGTACATCAGGCGGCTACTTTTGCTGAACGGAGAGGCTTTACAATTACAAGGAAAGATTTTTGGTACCTTAGTGGGCATGTTTTGCTTGTTAATAAAACCATGCAAATAAAAATAAGCCTTATCAGTAAACTAAATATTCAAAATATCAGTTGAACTGTCTTCCACTTTTTCAATCATCAATTGACCAAATTGGAATATTTTCTTGATATCGCGCAGCTTCCGTGACTGGTGGACTTGAATCTTGTACAAAAACATGTTCAAATGCGTTGTCAAAGTAGTTTGGATTACCCATAGCTGATCCCCGTTTGGTGAATTGCTCGCCGAATCGACAAACCTGGTTAATCTTTAAAATATCTTTAAACGTTTCGAATATTTTGTGATGTCACAGCGATAGATGGTCGGCCAAAGTTTGTGGGTCAGGCTTTTCAGATACCGTCAGTTGTCTGAAATCTCTGAATCAGCCTAAAATTGTTTTTTAAAACTTGCACGAAAATTTCTTAGAATGTATTATCATAATTATTTTGAATTATCTCTATATTTTCAATAAATCTGAAAGTATATTATTTTTTGTTTGAAGTCGACCTTATCTCTCTGAATGTTTATATTTGTTTTAATTTTTTTACTTGAGGCGTTCAAAAATGTTTAACACTACAATTGATTTCTCTTCATTAATCTTTTGTTAGGAAGAATTAGCTGCACATTTTATTACAAATATGCTTCATCAATGTCCATGCGCTTTTCCCATCGTTCCGCTGTTGCAAACATTTCCTTATATGTAGCATAGCAACAGTTATGGACAATTGACCTAAGCTAGTCGTTGAAGGAGGACTTATGGCATACAGCCTTTTATTGCGTCAAAAAGAGCGTAGCCGTATCGTGGCCGTGTTGTTGAATACTTATAACAAACGCTTCAGTAATCAGAAGAAATGCTTAATAGTACTATCAGAAGGAAACAGTCAAATTATCAGCATTTCTAGCATCTCGTGCCAGAACAATGATTCGTCTGCTATAACCAGACACTTAAAAAACTCATTTGAATCTACACTGTGTATCGGCAGCAACTGTTAGTGCATACCCCTACACGCTTTTACTTTCTGCTAAGCGGTGGAAAACCATTGTGCATAGATGATGGTATGCAAACAGACCTATTGCATTTCCCAATGTATTAAATGTAATTTTCCGTTATTATGACGGACACAATAGATAATCCTGTAATTTGCCCGTATTTGCTTTTGCTTTTTTCAGCACAGTCATTGCTGTCTTAAAAATGAGATATCCAAAGCAATTGCAAAAAATTACGCTTTCTGTTGCTGCTATTTTTATATGGTCTTCCGCTTTGTCGACAACTGGACTCTGTATAATCAAAATTAGTACATAAAACATCAAAACAAAATAAAAAAAACAGTAGCGCAATGGAAGAGATAGAGAATACATTGCAGTACGAGTCGAGTACGAGCAGTGAACCGGTTCGGATGTCACGTACGCCGTCCGATAACAGTGCGATACGCTTGACCTTAGCTATATCAACTCTTTACAAACGCAGTAAGTTTAAAATTGAGTTTATTTTAATATATTTCAATAAAAATTGCAACCCATGCAATTAAAATGGATCAAACAGCGCAACAAAAGCGCAAATTCGGCGATCTATCACCACCTATAAATGAAGTTCAAAAACGTTATGCATGGACAGCTCAAAACCTCCTAGAAAACAATAAATACTATCTTCCGCCACACCTGGAAACTTCCTAACTGATAAACAATCTTCTGAAGAAGAAACAGAAAATAACCAACCCGATACGACAAAATTAAAATTCCACCAATCTATCTGCCCAATGCAGTTAATCACCAAGCTCTTGTAGAAGACATAAAAAAACACGCAACTGGTGCGTTCACAACTACCTACAACGTATCCACACTACGAATAAACTTAACAAAAGACGAAGATTATCGGAAATTAACTAAATTCTACAGTGATAACCAAATGCAGTACCACACTTACCAAAATCCCAACGATAAACCCTTATCAGTAGTCATCAAAATGTACCACTTTCCTTAACAGACCAGGAAATCAAAAACGAACTCATAACCAATAAAATTCCAGTTCTAAAAGTAGCACGACTGTACAAAAGAAAAAAAACCGCTGCCAGTCTGCGCAGTTGACCTCACCAAAAACGAAGAAGCAAAACGTATATTCACGTTAAAAGCAATATTCTACTCTATAGTAACAGTCGAAGAAAGAAGAAAATCCAAGATCATCCCCCAATGCTGTAGATGTCAGCAGTATGGACATACCAAAAACTACTGCACTCAAAAATATACCTGCGTCAAAGGCGCAGGCGACCATCAACATACAGAATGTAAAAAACGACCCAATGACCCACCAAAATGTGCAAACTGTGGAGGAGGCCACAGTGCAAATTATCGCGGTTGTCCCCACCATATTAAATTACAGCGGCAACGTACCAAAACCTCGATCCCAAAACCCAACTACTTCCGAAATTCGGAAGTTAACAACGAACAGACCTATGCAAGCAGAACCCAAAGTGGACTTAATCACAACACCATCAAATCAGACCCAGCCAACAACATTATACAGCTCCTCCTTGAACTACTCACACCTCATCTCGATCAAATTAAATCGTTTATCACAAATACTCTCCTACCCATGCTCTTTAATGGACCATAACCAACCAAAACCAATTCAGTGCTTAACAATCCTCAACTGGAATGCTAATGGGCTCCAAAACCAACGATCCCTAATCATTGCCTTCCTAGCTAGACACAAAGTAGACATCGCTTGCATTACTGAGACGCACCTAGACGACACAACCAGCTTTAATATCCCAGGTTACCACGTCTATCGAAAGGACCGGAACGCCCCGATTGCGTCAGGAGGGTAGCAATTCTAATAAAAAGAAGGTTTAAGCATACGCGACTGCCCGACATCCCTAATTTAAATATTGAAATGACCTCCGTCCAAGTTACACTTGATGACAATAGTACAGTAACAGTAGCAAGCGCCTACAGGCAGCCAAATAAAAACTAGTACCCGAAGACATACAAACAATATTTAATACAAATCAGCCGCTATTGGTCATTGGTGATATAAATGCCAAACATACCTTATGGGGCTGCAGAGCATCCAACCCTGAGGGTAAAAAGTTAGAGAATTTGGCAACAGCAAATTCCTTTCAGATATTAGCACCGGACGAGTACACTTATTACCCGTATCGAAGAGACCACGAGCCAGACATACTTGACATAGTTCTGCAGAAGAATTTTAACAAGCCGCTGTACCAACAAGTCATAACCGAACTCAACTCAGACCACATTCCTGTCTTAGTGTCCTTTACAAATAACCCAGTACCGAAACAACCAGTACCGAAGCTAATAAACGGCAAAATGAACTGGGATCAATTTGAAAAAATACTAGAAAACAAAATATCATGCCCCACAAATATCCATAACCAAGAAGATATTGACGCAACGATTGCCAATCTCACCACATTGATTAGCGATAGTGCACGACAAGCATGCACACCAGCGCGTGTAACAGCCCTACCAGAGTACAATTACCCTCCGAGGCATCTAATTAACCTAATCAACGAGAAAAGTCAACTCAGGCGTGAATGGCAACGAACTAGAAGTCCTTCAATCAAAAACCGACTAAACAACCTTGCCCATAGGATTAAAAGAGAACTCGATCTACTCAGAGTCAACACCTATCAACAACACATAGCCAACTTTAGCCCAGGGGACAGGGGGTTATGGAAAACAACCAAAAAGATCCTAAACCAAAGAGATGAAATGCCTACACTAACAAACGACACAGGCACTGACAACTACATAACAGATGAAGATAAAGCTTCCGCTTTCGCCCTACACCTTGAAAGGACCTTCACTCCTATCATCACTTGCACTCCAACACACCTTAACCACACGATAACCTGCATTGAAACAAACGTGCCGCACCCCGATAGAATTAAGCCCACCTCCCCCAAGGAACTTAAAACTCACATAGACACACTCTCAACCAAAAGTCTCCCGGACATGATCTACTCACAAATTCTATTCTCCAGCACCTTCCCAAGAAAGCCCTAGCCAGCCTAAGCACAATCTTTAATGCCTGCCTAAGGCTAGGCTACCTTCCCTAGCATGGAAACATGCCCAAATTCTAATGTTTCCAAAACCGGGCAAAAACAAAACAAAAATAAGTAGTTATAGGCCAATAAGTCTTCTCACCACCCTATCCAAACTGCTGGAAAGAATAATTCAAGTTAGACTAAATGCCGTTATTGAAAACCAAAACACAATCCCTACCTTTCAATTCGGATTTAGAAAAGGCCACTCCTATCAATACAACGTATAAGCGAACTTATCGAGCGTGGCTATGAAAACAAAGTCTACACTGCGGCCTTATTTCTAGACATCTCACAGGCCTTTGACAGAGTGTGGCTTGAAGGTTTAAAGCTAAAATCCTAAATATTGACATGCCTCCCTACCTAAAAGCCATTTTATTCTCATTTGTCGAAAACAGAACCTTTGCTGTACGAGTGAACTCCACGCTATCACAAACCAAAAATATCCATGCAGGTGTTCCGCAGGGCAGCGTCCTGGGTCCAGTCCTATTCTCCATTTACACCTCTGACCTGCCTGAAACTAAGGCAACTCTCGCCACCTTTGCGGATGACACAGCCATCTTCACTCAAGCATCGTCATTGGACGAAGCAGTACAAGCTCTCCAACAAGCCACAAACCAGCTTTCTCGCTGGTTTCAACAGTGGAATACCCAAATAAACCCAGATAAATGCCAAGCAAAAATATTTACTCTTAGACGAATCACGAATCCCAACCTAGTTCACATTAATAATAAACCAATACCGTGGAAATCCAACGATTCAGCAGTCAAATACCTCGGTATTTACCTGGACACACGGCTGAGTTGGGGCTTTCACATTAACCAGAAATTAATCCAGGGATATGCCAGACTCAAACAGCTGTACCCACTAATTAACCGTAAATCTTCCCTAAAATTGAATGCACTATGCTGTTATACAAAACCCTGCTACGACCACTAATACTATATGGATCACCGATATGGTGCAACACATCTCAAACCAACTTACGCAAAATACAGAGGTTCCAAAACAAAGTGCTACGAATTGCAGTCAACGCGCCCTGGTACATTCGGAACACACAGCTACACCAAGAATTAGGAATCATGCCCATTGAAGACTACATTAAAAAAAGTGCAAAAAAGTTTATAATCAACTCAAGTGCGTGTAGTGGTGCGGTTCATTATGAACTCTTTCGAACAAAGATACACACAAGACTCAAACGTCAACTACCTCAGGACATTATATTAACCGATCGTGAAAATTACTGAAACAGTCACTGAAATGTTTGCTGAGACAGCTAAAAGTCTCCTTATGTTATGTAATCAAAGTCATGTATATAATTTACCCAACATCACTGCTATGTATAACAAAATTGTATTTGTTGATCTAGCAATAAATGTAACCTTTAAAAAAAAACAAAAAAAAACATTGCAGTACAAAAAACCAGATGAAAAAATAATAAACCATAATTAAATACTAGGAGTACTTAATAATGCAGCACATGAGAGATGGAGTAAAGGATAATATGCAGTATTTATAGTCTTAAGAAATCTGTGAAGCAAAGCAGTGAAATTAAAACTAATAAACTAAAGAATGTCATATTAAAGTAGAAGTAAAGTTTTTAACTAATTTAAGTTAAATGTATGCTTAATAACAGAAAAAACGAATAGGAATAATAAAGAAAAGTTTTATAGAAAATAAAATACAGTATTTTTACATTCTGTTTTTAGTAGAACTTCTTTAAAACGAAACTTTGCTTTTTGAAAATTTACACAAAGGGATTTCTTAATATGCAGATTTTATCGTTGGATTTTTAGTGTGTGGTGTGGTTCGAGAGTACTGTACATTTGTCGTTATGATGGTGATTTTTCCTAAAAAATACGTTTTAGTTTTTTTTATTTCTTTGTCGTTTTTTGTGTGATTTTTGTATTTTTAACTTTTGCATTATGATATTCTATATTTATTCACAGATGGGGAAGACACAAGAACTTAGTAACGGTGTCCGTCAAGCCATCTACGAAGTTTCCAGGTTTGGATGGTCTGTTGGTACACTGAGCAAGCCGTTCATTGTTACAAGACCGACAATTTAAAACATCGTAAACCGTTATCAGCGTTATCTCGCAAGCATTATGATACCCTTTCCTGTTCTGGAAGACCTCGCAAGACCACTTCGAGACAAGATCCTCTGATCGTCCGCACTTCGTAGACTGACTTCGCCTGAACTCTGTCGTCATAAAGAGGAAAATGAATACTTTTATGGTTTAAAACTATTTACAGCGACTATCAAGCGTCGTTTTTATGCTGTAGGGCTCAATGGACCTCACTCTGCAAAGAAGCTACTTATTTCCGTCAAGAATCGTCGCCTTCGCAAAGAAAAATCTTCAGTGGGCGCCTGCAGAGCGGAAAAAGGTCTTTTTCAGCAATGAATTCGGATCGCATATCGTATGTGAGACGTTCTGAGAGCCAGAGCTTCAATCTTCTTATCAGCTGCCCACCATCAAGCATGGCGATGAAATGCTCATGGTGTGATGATTCGTAGAAAATAAATGGGTTCGTCTACAGGAACATACTACAGAACCACATGTTTCCATATGCAAGGAAAGAGATGGGTTGTTGATAGATCTGCCAGCAAGATAACGATTCAAAGTATTTCTCTGCTCTTGTTTGCCCTGGTTCTGCCAACGAAAAGTAAATGTTCTGGAGTGGTCATTGCACTCACTGGTCTTGAATAAGTAGAAGGAAATCACCTCTGCGTGCATCAAGGAACTCGTAGAGTCCATGTTAACCAGATGTGCTTTTATTATGAAGTTAAGGAGCTTCCCAAAAAAATATTAGGTCCATTTTGTTGATTCTGATAGAAATTTGTTGAATATTATTATGTTAGAGCTGTGAATTTGTTATTGTAAAGTAATACGTCCTTTTCTTTGTTTTAATAATTTTTACTGATAAGTTCATATTTATCAAAAAAGTGGCTGTGATTTGTATTCTAGTAGTCGGTAGTACCATCGAAAACATTTGGTGACAGTTTTATGCAAAATGAAAATGATTGGCGGAAGTTATTCTAAAAAAAAAACAATACAAAAATACCTATAGTCGCTACTATACGAAAAGGAAAAGATACTAAAGGAAGATACCACAATATTGCTGTGCAATCAAAATGCTAAACTAAGTAAGAGTACGTAGCTTCTGTAGTACGAAAATATATTATTTACAAAAAAACGAACGACGAAAGTCTAAGACGAATATGGTCATAAACAGTATAAAATTTAAATATCTAAAGTAGCATAGAAGAACATGCACAAGCAAAAGAGCTGTACCCAAATAGGAATTAAATATAAAAAAAAGATTGTTGATACATAGATTTTGATTACTATGTGGTAACAGTTACAATAACACAAATAATAAAAATAATAATAAAAAAAGAAAACAAAAGTTAAGTAAAATATACAAAGCTTAGTAGCGAAAAACATATAAAGACGACGTAGCAAGAAAAAAGAAAACAAAGGAATAGTACGACGGAAAATGTCAAAAAATAATAATAAAAAAGGTAAACGAAAAAATAAAATAGTTACAAACAAGTAGAACTGCAGATAAAGAGTGTTATCAAAAAAGAAAGTTAAAATAACAAGAAAATACGAGGTGGATTACATATAACCGGAATGATTTCAATACAAACAAGCCGCACTGCACAGCAGTGCAATCTTGAGAGTGGAGCCACAACCTTTACCCTCCCTCCTACTTAGGTTAGAAAGCTGTTTAGTTCTGTTTGGGAATTGCTAGAGCGGAGCGGAGCGTGGAACAACGCACTGTAATCAAATTTCTCGTTGAAGAAAATGTTTCGTATGCTGAAATTTACCACAGACTCCAGTAATAGTATGGGAAAGAGTGCCTCTCACGGACTGTGTTTGAGTGGTGTAAGTGCTTTATAGAGGACAGAGAGCGCATGGAGAACGAACCGCGTGATCGCCTGCCGTCACCAAGTCAAATATTGATCGTGTAGACGCACTTATTCGTAAGAATAGGCGCAGCACTATTAAGGAACTTGGAGCAATGCTGTTCATTAGCGTTAGTAGTGTAGAAAACATCGTGAAAAACCACCTGCACTATCGGAAGGTGAATGTACAGTGGCACCACGCACTTTGACAGACGTGAACAAAATGGTGCGCATGCAAGCTGCCAGTCTACCAAAGCCGAGAGAGCGCGGAGGGCCGTTCGGCAGGAAAAGTGATGGCAACGGTTTTTTTGAAAAAGATATCAGGGTGCTTTCAAAACATCGAAATAAATGTGCAAGTAAGTGTTAAAAATAAATATGGATGGATCAATTGTGAACTGAACAATAGCAAGAGAATGAAAAGAGGATAGTCAAATAATTAAAAAATACAAAAGTTAATAAAAAAGAAACTAAAAAAGTTAGAGACAAAATGGAAAAACTCCAAAAAATGACATACGTATATAGGGTTGCATAACGAACGACTTTCAGCAAGCACTCGAATTAATCAAAAGAAAGGAACTAACATCAGCGTTAGACGATTTTAGTTAAAAGCCAAGTTAATATGACTTAAAATATCAGTAAACCTAATTCAAACTAATATTAACAACAGAGAAGGGTAAAACAAAACATTTTATAGGCAATAAAGACAAGATAATGACTTGATTTAATTTTGTTCTAGAGTGTGTGTTGAAGCGGATATCTAAAGGAAATAGAACAAGAGGAACACAGATAATATCTCAGTGTGTCTGATGATGTAGTGTTAATACAGTGACAAAGATAATAACAATAACAATGTTAAAGAAAATAACAAGAAAGAAAAAAGGTGAGATTAAAATCTTACTATGTAGAAATTAATTAAGGCAAAAGCAAAATAGCAAACAGAGATTAGCGTACGTATGGGAAGGAGGAGTAAAATTAATAGAATACTCTATACTGCAATAGACAGCAAGATGGAATATAGAGAGGAACATAAAAGCCAGGAGCAAAGATCAAAATAAGAAAGTAAAAAGAAAAAGATATAAAAAAATTATGGAGGGAAAATATAAAATAAAGAGCTTTGAAAGCAGCGTGTTTAGTTAGGATTATTATTATTATGAAAAGTAAAAGTTTATTCTTATTTGTATTTTGACTATTAAACCAAAAGGAAAACGTGTTGCATTGTTTTAGTAAAAATTTATTTTAAATTTTTTTTTCCATTTGTAGTACTACGAATTACAAGTTGTTGAGTAACCACCACTTTTAAAAATCAACAATTTTTTGTTCCCCGCAACAGTTAATTTCGCTCCATTCGCCAGTATTTTTGAAAATTAATTTCGAGTTATTAACTGTCGCATGAAAAATTAATAGCAACTCTGCGTTCGCTCGAAGCCGGGAATATTGCAGGTAAACAATCCTAATTAACGGTTGCGCTTGTTAATTCATCCTCTCTCATTGAAAATCAGGCTAGCAAGTAATTGCGTAACCAAATATCGAACCCGGGCGAGGGCCTGTGCGGTAAATAATAATTAAGCATCAGCCACGCGCGTTATTAACGATTCATTAACGCGACAGCGGGAGGGAAATGTCGCATTATGTGGAAATCGCGCGCCCAGCCAACAGGCCCGTGTTGCCACTTAATGCCATGTTTTTTAATCATTTTAGAGGGGCAATACGAATGTCTTCTCTAAAGATAAATTTAATTAATTAACTAGGAGAGCAAAGACGTTGCTTGATTACAATTTTCGCTGATAAATGTTTAACATCGTCGTCTCTTCAATTGCAGGGAGGTTGGTCGTTTAAAGCTATACATAGAGAGGTAGTAATATTTTTGAAACAAATAGTACAATTAGTTTAACAAAATCCTTTACTTTTAAGTTAAATATTGTTTACTTATATGTTTATGAGTTACTTAATAAGTTTCTTCATCCACTTTATAATTAATTACAATAGAAATATTTTTAAATTTAGATTTTCTCAAAGAGTTACTTTACTACGAGGGAAATTTAAATAGAAATCTCGTTAGTGCATGTGTGAGAAATAGGCCGGTATAAGGAAGTCTATATTTTGGCGCTGTACGCATTGGTTCAGCAAGCAGTGCAGGGTGAAGGAGAAGATTGTGTTACAGTTTACTAGTTCGTTAGATCAATTAAAAATAAATGCGGCTATAGAAAATCAAGTTAAATGTAAAGTTCGTGCAAACGCAAACTGTGTAATTTTACGGACCAAACATGATAAGTGAAGGTGTTGTTAATGGTGTTGCATGTTTAAAGATAGACACACTAACCTGCACGATGAGCCAAGAAGCGGCCGCCCATCTGTAGTCAGCGATGAACTTTTCCAGAAAATTGGCAAAAAGATGGTTTACACCGTAATGCTTTGACGGTGACATTGCGCTTCAAGAAGCTGTTACAGAATGGCTGTATTCCCAGGTGCGGGAAGGAATTTCAAACCTTGTAAGACGTTATGACAAGTGTGTCAATTTGCATAACGATTATGTCAAGAGGTAAAGTATTGTTGTAAATTCTAATGTGCATAATAAACATTCTTTTCAATTCACGTACATAATTAGATATTCTTGTAAGATCAATATACATATTTGTTATAAAAATTAATGTACTAGAAAGGAGTTAAAACAAGGTAAAATTAGACTAATGAGAACGATAGTACAAATAGACTGTTTATTAAAGAAAAACTCTGCACGCAGAAAATAATGGCCAGTCCAAATTAAACGCCGAATTCAAAATTCAATATATTCTTCCGAAAATATTGATTTGGCAGCGTGCATTTGGATAATATATTTCACTGAAGACTTGCCACATCTACAACATTCAACTGACCCAATAGCTAACTTGCTGACCATTGACACCCCAAACAGTTGTCAATTGATTTTGACAGTATCATGGAATCAATTCTCGAAAATTAATAAGGGCAAACATTTGTAGTCTTGGAATTTTCTTGGATGTGCCTCTAGTCACTACCAAGAATCTGAAAATTACTCATCATAATGTAATGTCACCAATTCTAGCGGTTTTTTCAAAAATGAGATTTGTATTTGTGCATTATATCGTTTCGTTTTACTCTATGTCTAAATAAAATGTTTTTTTAATCGTTTATGTTACGATAAAAATACAACTAAAGTCGACGATGATAAGGTGTCAATGAAAGACTAAGTAAGGACTGTTGTTTCTGTTGTATGTTTTTAAAAAATATAAATAGATATTGTTTTAGTTTGCGTTTGTCAGACGATGACATAGTCTTCTCTTATGTTAATTATTCTAAATCGCTCAGAACATTTCTAGTGCGTATGTCTTTTTTTGTGTGTATTTCTGCTCCTCCCAACATAATTTCATTTTTGACAGAACGGCCAACCTGTCTCTCATAGTTTAACGATTGGTCATTTTAAAACTCTGTAAAATTTGTTCATAGCCTACTTTAATGTATCGCCAATATTACATTATGTTGGAATTACTAGATTTATAGCACTATTAGTTGCAGTGTTCCTCTTCTTGGTATATATCATCTACCTTTTTAGATGTTTTGTGCTTTTTTTTCATTCTGAAGATTAGAATGTTTTGGATGTTTGCCTATTTTTTTAGGTGGCAAAAACGAACCCGTATGGCAGTATTGGTATTTGTTTTGTGACAAGGCCGTATACCGAAGAGCAGGTGGTAGTAACATGATGGGTCAGTATAGCATCAAATGCTGTTATGGCAAACTTACTTGTGGAGGGGAGAAATTTTTCAAAATAGAGAATAAAAAGTTACATTCTTATAAGGAAGATCCGAGTGTTTAAAATGCAAGTATTAGGAAGGTTAATTTGGCAGTTTAGTCCTGTCTTTAAAAACATTGAAAAGTCGTTTAGCAGATGCTTCAGTGGGCAATAATAAGCCGGAACACGTCTTTGTGACTGTATTTTACTTAAATGTCATAAAAAGGGTCTTTTTGATTGACCTGCAATAGGAGATTGAAGTAAATCTTATATAACGGTACAGAATCGGAGTGTAAGCTGGTTTACACCTAATTAGGCTATTGGTGTCTGTTTGGTGAGATTACATGGAAATAATTTTTTTCAAACTTCCTTAATGAATATGGAATATGAAAAGAACGTCCAATTTTGGCCATTCAAAAAGTGCAATACCTTATGGCAAAAACATTAAATTTTATATCGTTCAACTCGCATGATGAAAATTTATAATGGGGACTCTTTCAGAAACTTTTGCATTATTCAAACCTTAATTCTTCAGATTTTTATTTGTTGTTATCTCTGTAGAGTAGCTTCAGTGTTAAAAAATGTTCTATGTAAGCAGTCTGAATAAAAAGTTTTTAAATTTGTGTATTAAAAAAATTAAATATGTGGAAAGATATCGAACTATTTAAAGTTATTCAAAATAATTATGGGGAAAATAACAAAAGATTAGAAGTCAGCAAATAAGGTTTCAAGTATTTAAAGGTCAAATTTATATTCAATAGATAGTATTACTTCAACTTTACTATAAAAATGATCTGATAAGCAAATTTGTATTTCATTAAAAGCTAATTTTAGTCTAACCGTTCCTTCTTTTAAGAGGTATTAGCATTTTTATGGAGGTAACGGTGATTCTGATGTCCATACGCATTTCATCTTTGCTCACCTTAATGTATACGTATATAAGTTGCATGTGGATGTACTGTGTGCTTTGTTATTCTATCTCATAGGCTATGAAAACCGTAAATGTGTTTATCTATTCATTGTCAACTTATGATATTTTGAATTAAAAAACTTAAACGTAATTTATTGTTAAGGTTTTCTTGGTTTGCAGTTCCTTGTCAATGTAGACTACTTTATTTATTTAATGTGATTGGTGAAAATTATTATAACCATATTTAATAGATTATTGCCATCAACGATATAAATAATCAACGTTGTTGTTAAAACAATCGTAAATATGCTACAGAAATTTGGTTAATTGTTTAATTAAAAGAAATCTGTTGCATTTAAAGCAATTTTTGCACACGTAAGGTTAATGTTTAAAAATACAAATACTATGAAAATATTTAAACTTTATTAGGTAAGCTAGAAAAAACTGATAACACCCGACTTTTTCTGTTCATTAAAGTAGTTAGGCAGATGGTCAGTAACCGATTCTCTTACAACTCATAATTACTTATACTTTAAAAACTAGACAATTTTAAAAAATAGATCAGATTCAAGGATAAGAATACAAGAAAACTAAAAGGTAGAAGAGTATGGAATAAAGACATTAAAAAGAGATTCTTGGAATATTGAAGAATCGACACGAAAGGAAAATGTGTTGTAAATATTTTGAAATTTGACTAAGCAACAATTGCATAAACTAAAAGAAAGCTAAAACCTAATTATGTAGAAGATTGCTTAATGTTATATAGTGAAACAAAACAAAAGAACAGCTTTATTTTAAGTAATTAATGGGAAACAAAATAAATTACTATCACACAAATAAATCGTTATAAGGAGACTCACACGCGAAAAAGATAACACAACAATAGAAACTATTTAGGCAGTGAAAGAAGATAAAATTAGCAAATTCAAGTCTTTTTATAAAGAAGTGCAAAAAATAAAGAGAGTAGATAATACCTTTATGGTCTGTAGTCTTAAAAAAATATTTATAAATCCTTGTCAAACATAATAAAATATGTTAATATAGGGTAGCGCCAATTTTTTTAACATGCACTTATTTACTCTATATAGCAGTGTTTATATAAACATAAATGTTATGTTGATGTTATCTTGTTCATGCATCGTCTAGATATTGTAAAATAAGTTTCGTTCCCATGGTTAGGAAAACTTGTCTTCTGTCAACTGATATGGAACCTATACTTCAAAGTCACTGACGTAGTCGAACTTATGAAATGAGGTCCGCATCTATAGCTTATGACTTCCCACTGAAACATTTATCTTCCAGGTTAAAATTGCCACTCCTGAATCTCCTAAACTAAGTGCGAATTGTCTAAATACTTAGAGTATAACCCATGAATAATGCAGTCTCGTCTACAGTATCATTAGCAGTGTTATATTTTTCAAAACAACGCAATGGCCACAAATGCTTGCTTTGACTTTCTTTACTTAAAGTCGTACGAAAGGGCGTACGTAACACATTAGTGCCTCCATTTGTTATTTGTTTGATGAGAGAAAAATCTTTTTTAAAGAGTTAAGTTACTGGATGTAAAACTTTAAAATGTTCAAAAATTTTAATTGTATGCTCTTGGTTGAGAGATAACAAACCTTCACATTAGAAAGGCTTGGTCTTCACCCGAAGAAAATTTTGATGTCTATTTTGTGAGATTTAAGAAGTGTTGTTTATTATTAAGTGTTTGCATAAAGTGACACAAATAAATAAATAAAATATTTCCTCTAACTGAAAAGGAAGCAATCAATACAAAATAGACAGAAATAACTATTTTTTTTTATTGGTTCAATTGCTAATTTACAATCTACTCTTAGTTTTACAGAGTAATAAGTAAATGTTATGATAGGGTTGCTGGGTGACACGAATAGGGCACCATCCATTGGCGAGTCTTCAGGATTTATTCAATAAGGTCTTCCGGCAATAGTCTATTCAGTCTTCTAACGGAGGCTGGTGGGAGTAGAGGTCGGCAATGAGTTCATTTGTGTAGTTTAGATTTTTGCTTTTAGTAGCATGATTCTGTGATAAACGAAATGTTGAGATCGTGATGAAGGGTTTGGTTGTTGATGTACCAGGATGCGTTAGCCAGCCCACGCAATGTCTTTGATTGGAACGATTGTAGTATCTTGGTGTTTGATGATCATTGTTTTGGTTGCAATAGTTTTGTAGAGTAATAGTTTACTTTCTAGGGTCAGCTGCGATTTGCGTCCAATCAGCCGGTGCATACTTTTTGTTTTTAGTTGAGCTGTTGTTTTTGACTTTTAGGTAAGCTTTCTAGGTCAGCCTTTGGCCAAGTTTTTACTGGGATGAGTTGATTGTATATGGTGACCGGAGGGCATTTCAGATGCTTGATCCGGATCGGTATCAGGTGATATTATTGGAGTGTCATCTGCGAAGGTGGCAATTAAGGTGTTCTCTGTGGTAGGGATATCTTCTGTATAGAGGAAGTATAGGAAGGGACCAAGAACGCTTCTTTGTGGGTTACCGGAGTTGATAGTTTTATAAGTTGAAAGTATACTCTCGAATTGGATTTGGAAGTGTCTTTGTGTTAAATAAGATTTTAGGAGGAGGAAAATTTGGTGAGGTAGCTTTCTTTTAATTTTATATAACAACCCGCCGTGCCGTAACTTGTCAAAGGCAGGTTGGATATCCAAGTGTGCATCAGTATGTACACAGTTTCTTCCCCTCGAAGGTATCTTTGATGTGGTTGACTATTCTATGACATTGCTGAATGGTTGAATGTCCTTCACGAAAGCCAAACTGGTGAGTGGGAATTAGCTCTTCTGGAGCTGTTATATCTTCGATTCTGTATAGCAGTAAGCGTTCGAATATTTTTGATAATAGAGGTAGCAGGCTTATCGGTCGATAGGATGTGATTTGTTGCGAAGGTTTGCAAGACTTTCCAAGACTTTGCAAGACAATTTCCATCCAGTGAAGAAGTGGAAAATTACAAGCATGCGGTTGTATATTGTTGTGATGAGTACTGCCGTTTTTTAGGAAGGTATTTTAATATATTTTCTACTATGAGATCATAACCAGGGTATTTGAATAAACTAGTCAATTTTATCTCTCTGTGTACTTCAGCTGGTGAAATTGGATTCAAGACCAGCGATAATTGCCCAAGTAAGTTGAGATGTTCCTCAATTTCTGTGTTGAAATTAATATTATTAAATTCAAATGAAGTGAAAACTTGAGTCAGATGTTCCCCGAAGATATTTGCTTGATCTTCATTTGATCGGGCACAGCTTACATCAGGTTTTCTTAAGGGTGCTATTTGGGTAACAGGTCTTTTAAGCTTTTTTGTCGCTTTCCAGATGGTGTGATCTTTTGGCGAGAGTATGGAACAGTAATTGAATGTTGCATTTCTGTTTTCTTGGACAGCATCATGAAGTCGGTGAGTTAGATTGTTTAGTATAGTCTTGTGTTGAAGATGTCTGGTTCTTAGCCATTTAGCACGGGCTCTGCATTTTTCCGCTACTAATCACTTTATATGTAGCGGTATGTTATTAATTTCGGGTGCAGTTTTGTGGTTTAATGGAGTAGCTATGTGAAGTACTCAACAGTTTCGTCAATTTTGTTAGGTGTGTGAATTTTATGTGACTATTGTATGTTGTTATTGATATATTGTTGAAAATGCTTCCAGTTCGTTTTAGCAGAACAAAGTCTTAGTGATGAGGTTTTCTATATAATACTGGTATTTAACATTATTATTATGGGGGAGTGATCAGAATCTAGGTCGAAGTTACTTTCAACTTTGCTATATATATATATATATATATATATATATATATATATATATATATATATATATATATATATATATATATATATATATATATATATCGGAAATGCCCTTAGTAATAGCAAAGTCCAGCAGATCAGGAATTTTGTGAAGGTCCGTTGGCTACTAGGTTGGCTCGCCGGTTGACAAGTAATTTAAAATATTCTGTTGTACGGTGGCAAAAGCGCTCGTTCTTTGGATGAAATTAATCTGAAAACCCATGGAGTGTGCTTCTCCGGCTATTAGAAAGCGATGTTCGAGTGAGGGTAAAAATTCATGAAACTTGTTGGATGAAATAATATGCCTAGATGGGCAATAGACAGCTCCAATGGTCAGGGCATTGTGTTTACTTTTACCAGAGCTCAATGAGTTTTGTTTGTTATATAGGATGGTAACTGGTAATGATCAATTGCTCAGCTTGCATGTGCTGTTCCGTCCAGATGATTTGCATGGTACAATTTATAGTGCAGTATTTTTATTTCAGTGTAAGATGTAGAGTGGCTTTCAGAAATAAGTAACGTTTTCAAAATTCATTTCTTAAGAGGAAAATGGAGGTACAATATTTAAAACCAGTAACACTAATTGTAAGTAAATTTTTATTTTTATGTTTGGCGATTATTGGGGTTGGTTGCAGCAACATTAGCTGGATAAAAAATCTTCTTAATTGTAAAATCGGAGAAATTTAGCGTGCGATTTCTCGTTGGACAGGAAATGGAACTTTATGTTTGTGCTCGTTGTATAAACTTTCTCCACTCGATTCAAGGGTAAAGTGATGTGATATGTTGCAGCTTAGCAACTTTAGGCATGTGAAATGTACTATTTCTATGTGTCGATCGTTAGAGTGGATGCTGTGAGCGTAGTGGAATATGAAAATATAACATTAGATTGAAAATTCTATTTTCTTTCGCTTTTACTATTCAGTCTAGCCTTCAAAACTAAATACATTTTTAAAGAGGGAGAAATTTCTGTAATGTATTAATATGTAGATGTTTATGCATGCATCGCGTAATTTTATAGGACATGTAATGAGCTGGAAAATGATTTATAAAGTTTTCATTATTTATATGACACTGGGATGAATGAAAGCTTAGCATTGTCAAACGACAAAAGAAAAGAATCAACTATTGCAAAGAAAACTGAAGAGCATGTTACATAGTAGGTAACAAACAAATAAAATTAGGAGGGGAAAAAGGAGGAGACAAAAAGTAGGAAATAGGAAGTTTGAGACGGAAAAAGTATTTAAGTAGATGTAGATAGAGTCAGTTAAGAAACCGTACAGAATTAAGTTTGTAAAAAGGATGAAAGAGAGATATCAGAACTCTCAGTTAACATTCAGCTGATAGAAAAACCTATTAAGTATCAAATAGCAATTGAGCGTAATGTAAAACAAAATTTGTGTATCTATTACTTACTAATAAAACAAAAAACTTTTGGGATAACAATATATAATTTGAAAGCAAAATTATTGGTTAAAAGCTGCAGGTTTAAAAAAGAGCAACAAAATATAAACATCTGAAGAAATGTATTAAATAGAATAATAAAAAAAATTAGCAAAAATGATTTTAAAGTATTATGTTACAATTAAATGCCCTTTGATAGCAATTAATAAAAAAAATAATGTTAGAACATAACTGGTAACAAAATCAAAGTAAACAAGCTTAAAATATTTAATAACTTGAATAGGTTTGTCTCAATTTTAATAAGTAAAAATAAATTATAATATTTAAATTCAAACTTAAAAAATAAAATATTTAAAACATTTCTAAAAGTATTTTTAGAATAAATAGCAACGTCTTTAATGTAATATAAAATGAGAAATGCTTTGATATTCTAGTTATGCACCTAAGGAAGGTACACAGAAGTGTTATGTAACAGGAAAATGGCAAAAAGTAAATTTTGGAAGAAATACGAGGTCGGTTATAACATTTTATATACAATTATGGTATAAAAAGAAAAACGAAAATAAATAAATTAACAAATTATTTATGTAACAATTAAAATATTAATACAAAAATAGTTTAATATAATAAGCCTTTTAGTTTTAGTAAAAATTACATTTTCTAAAAAACACTTGAATGTTGCACGAGAGCGTTTCTATTTGTTAACATTTGAAGGGTAGGGCCCTACCTTCCGTTAATCTCTTTGGTAGGTCGTGCGGTTAAATTAAACGCTGGGGGATTTATCCTATATATAACTAAATTTACTGTCCTTATTGCCAAATGTAAGTGCAGCCGTCGTAAAACTAAATGACCCTGTACTAACATTAGCCAGAAAGGTACTGCAAGTAACTGTAAAACGGCAAGTCATTTTCCTGGTGGCTAAATTGTACATATACTATCTCATGGATAATAAAGGGTTGGCGATGTTATTCAGGAACTAAAATCAACTAATGAAATTTAACTTAAATGACACTAACAATAGAATAATGTACCGCAGTTAAAAGTGTAAATTAGTCAAACAACCCTCATCGATAATAAAATTATTAAATATAATAGTAGTGACTGCATTTATAAATTTAAATATTAATATTATTCAATTCTTAATGAATCCTCAAGGTCTTATAATTTCTGTTTGTTAATTTTTTAGTAACATCAATTATAAATGCAATTTTTTAAATTGCGCAAGTCTGTTATATATTTAGTTTACCGTAATATTCTTTAAATTAAATTATGATTTAACTCTCACAAAGCATTGTATAGCTTTACTTCTATAATTACTACATACTTTACAAAAATTTTATTACACTGTATAGAATTTTACATATTTTTTGCTTTATATGCAAATGCAAGGTAACGTACAAATACTTCTTGGAGATATATTTCAGCAACATAGTAACATTACTATTAATAAGTCCTAACCTTAATCCTACACATTTAACAATTCTTTTCCTTCAACTAATTCGTGCATTAAGATTATTGGCTATAGTGATGCAGTAGACCAGATTTATTAGTATGAAAATACAACAAATCGAAGAGCATTTATTCACCAGCCACCCTTAAGCTATTATCTAACAGTAAGAAGATAGAGGAAACTAAGAATAGTCAAGTTCAAACAGGCTTCCGAAGAAAAAATGACAAAGCCAAGAAAAGTAAATTGTTCGTGGGTATGTATGAAGTAAAGACTGCTAGAAAAGATTAATAAAATTATAACAAAAAATAAAAAATAGGATACGAGTCGTTTAAATAGACTGAAAAGATAGGAGCAGTGTGTAAAGCTAAAGTGGAATATATTATTTTGAAAAAGATAAGAGTAAATAAGTAAAGTAGAAGAGAAGACAATTATTTGCAATATTCGAGTGCTTCAAAGCAGCAATACACTGGTTAATAATGCAAGTGCAGGCACTTACCAGTGATTATAGAGAAGAAATCGAGTAATTGATTTAAGAATTATGCATTACGAAAAACTCATCAAAATACCTACTGAATGAATATAGTAAATGTTAATGCAATATTAAACAAAATTAAGAAACAGCAATATAATGTATGGCAGATGGTCCTGTGCACTAAAATGATAGAAATAATATGTTAATAAACTTTATGAGAAAACAAATTTAGGCTATCAATTTAGTATTTAAAAAGAAAAAAATAGCTGTTAAGCTCAGATAGGAGAACCAAAAACGAAATTGACCTTATCATAGCGTCTAAAAGCATACAGTAAAATACATTAATCCTTAACGCTACAAAATACAGAAAGTCTACGTAGTTTGGTGAGAGATAAAGGAAGTATCAATATTAATAATAAATTATAAGGAAAACATCTATAATTAAAACGGAACGATGAATAAAAAAAATATTATAAAGAAAATAATAACAACAATTATAAGCGAAAGACAAAATAGAGAAAGGATCTAAGAAAATAAGGACAGTTAGTGAATTATCGCTATAGACAGAATAAGAAGAGAAAAGACAGCAAGTTCACATATAAGACAAAAAGATTGTTAAAGGAGAAAAGGTAATTAACAAAAAAATTGAAAAATATATGTAGAAGCCCTTAAAAATTATAAAATAATAAGAAAAATAAAAAAACTATTAAAAAAGCTTAAGATTATTTATCTCAGTCTTGCATTTCAATTATACAAACTGTTCGTAGAAATTATCACCAATGAATTTGCAAAAAAAAATAATTAAATACACTACTCAGCAAATGAGTTTCCGTGGTGGTTACAGCAGGCAACTAAATTAAAGACAAATTGTAATTATTTTCTTAATTTGTTAAAGCATCATATAAATGCATATACACATTTATACTTCTAAATAATATCTTGACTTAAAAACACAATTTTTCCAAAGGATAGATAGTTAGTAGCGTCCCGCTACAGTAAAATGAAGGTAGCTGTCACATTAGAGAGGTTGTCATTTTGAAAGGTAATTTCTGTTCTTCAAGTGCTTATTGCAACAATTAAAACAAACGATTATCGCAGAAAAATAAGTCTGTATTGTAGGAGATGTCCCACTGTAGTTCGGAACAAATTCTCAATTTATTGTCAAATAGTCTGAGAACTTCTGTAGCTTGTTTTGATATTAGAAGAAATTTCAGCAGACGTTAATCAGTAGTCATTCTCAAAAAGCTGGCGAACAATCAAAATATTCTCCTTAATCATACTGGTCCTTGGAAAACGTTGGCGACCTTTATTTTTCATTGCTCAATTCTCAAACTTAATAACGGCATTACACACTCCTTAGGAATCCTTTTCGATTACCTGACGGTGCGTAAAAAGAAAATTTCGGCTTATATTTGATTCTTTCACGTTAGTGCACGAAATGTATTCGAAAAATTGTGAGATTTTGAGAAGGCCTTAGACAGTTGAATATTGAGCTATCATAAATTTCTATTAAACTGTTAAGTATACACAAATTATAACTACAAAATACAAGTAATACATGTAAATTTGAACAATGTGTAAAACAGAGAGGTTTAATATTTCCTAAACAGTTTACGTTGTTAAACAGTTACTCAGAAGAAACGGAGATATTATTTAAGACTTGCGAACGATGTTTAGTTATAACAGATAAACTTAACGAAATTTAAAAAAATGCCTATATGAAGAAGTACAGATTAAAAGGTAAAAAAAAAGAAATAAATCAAAATGAGACAAGGGATGTAAAACCCGGAAAGGCAACTTTCGAATCGATTCAAGTAGAGATATCGTGTTGACAGACATATACACAGACAGACAAGATCGTGATCGTATTAACTTTTGCCTACGCTTTACAGGCTTTTGAAAGTTAATAATAGTGAAAACTCTAGTAGAATAAAAATTGTATATATACAAATATACTATAAAGGGATAGAAAAAGTAAGAAAAAAGATAAGTAAATAAATATAAAAATCGGACAAAGAACAACGGTGAAGATTTAATAGAAGTAATACTTAAACTAAAATATATTGGGCACAACATAATAAACTCACAATGAAAAACGGAGAGAAATTGTGAATAAGAATCTAGGGCGACGGGAGAGAGGGGGTGAGAGGGGGGTAGGAGAGAGAAGAAAGGAAAAAGGGGAAAGGGAGAAAGAGAGGGAAACAGAGGGGGAGAGAGGAAAAGAAAGAAAGAGGAAAAGAGAGGGAGGGAGGAGAGCTAATTTTTGTTATAAAGTTAATAACCTTTTAAAAAATTCATACGTAAATTGTGTCTATTCGACTAGTCTCATTATTTAGAATCAAATTATTCATACTGTACAAGGCATATTTTATAAATAATTTGCACTTTATTCAATTAATCCTTGAGGAAGTCGAGTAACCTTTATCCACTTATAGTCTCTTTTAATTTAAAGTAGATGTCTAACGGTCTTATGAATCGATTAACAGGTGCCTAAAAAATGCTTAGATTATATAAAAATGAAATGTTCTTAGAATATTAGTGATGTAAATTAACAAGGTCAGATTTAAGCTCTGTAGTTCAAGAAATTAGTGTAGCGTTCTGGTTGAGTGCAGTTATTGATGATGAATAAGCAACAATGCGACGTGTGTAGCGAACGCGTCGTGAACTATTTAGAAAATTGTGCGTTAGGTAGCTTTCTTTTTACTTTCCTTATCCTATAATAAGGAAAGTAATGTAATCGGCGGAAATTTGACCTACCCAGTTTTTCACATTTCTGGACGAATTATCGCCTCAGGAAAAAGTTGGCCATCGGTTCGATGTGTGTGTGTGTGTGTGTGTGTGTGTGTGTGTGTAGTGTTGTGTCGTTTACGGTCTGTCAGTAAACAGGATATCTCGAGAACCGTAAGGTATAAACAGTATAAAATTTGTAGGAAAGTTAATAGTACGGGATGCAGTAAAGGGATAGAAAAATCGAAGATAACGTTTGCAAGGTAAAAATCGGTCGCAAAGCGGTCGTGAATTTAAAAAGTTGAATATTAAAAAAATTTATGGGAAAAACATGATTTGTTATTACAAGATAAACATGAATTTAAAATAAAATTGGTAAAACGAGGAACGAAGAAAGTTGAAGCTAGGAGTTTTAATAAACGGGTGTTCATAAAATGTAGAAATTATATTACCGGATAGAGAAACCCAGGCGAACAAAAAAACTGGAAGGAAATTATTTTCCGAGTTCAATAAATAAGTTATAAGCCGATTAAATATTAATTAAACGGTCCAATCACGACGTTCATTGATTTAGAATCAAATATTGCGAGACAGGGGCATATTTTAAAATTGCACTTTATCAATTAATCCTTGGGAAGGTCCGTAACCTTAGCTCGCACTTTGTCCTTCAGTTCAAAACTTGATGTCTAAGGTCTTATTATTTACAGGTGCCTAAAAATGCTTAGATTATTAAAATGAATGTTCTTAGAATATTAGTGATTTAAATAACAAGGTCAGTTTAACTCTGTAGTTGAAAATTAGTGTCGTTCTAAAATAACTAGTTCCGGGATGAGAGCACAGTCGAGACGATGGACCCGGTATGTAATAATTGGAAAGATTGTCGTGGATGTTCACACAGATTTTTAAATTTAAAGTTTTTATTACCTACCTCAGTACCACGCACACGTAAGAAATACTCTGCTGGTAATATATTCTTTAAAAGTATTTTCCAAAAATGCAGAAACCTTAAAAATTTGAGATTACAAAAGTTTGAGATGTCGCACGCAAACAGTTGCTTATTTCAGTGTTTTGTGTAAAATTTATGGTTATCGGGTAGTTTTTAGCTCATCTCTTTTTAATTAACTTGTTTGAGCTTATTACCGATTTGCTGACGAAGTTGTAATTCGCACAGTATACACATACAAATTATTGCACTTACGTCGTATTGTACGTATCAACCGACTTTTCTCCGTCAAAGACTATTTTATTTATTATTCCACTGTATATCTCTCTTACTTACAATGGTTACAATACATTTGTTCAAAGCTGTTGACATCTACTATTCTTCGTCCTTTATAGTCGTTCTAGTCGTTTTAGTTATTTTTATGTTTTTTTAGGAAAGTTGTTGCATTTTTGTAATTTTAACTATTCTGCGAATAAATTTTATTTATGCACCATGTAACTTTTTTGCTTTCTGTCAACACATAATTTTCATAGATGTAGCATAAAGTTGAAACATAGATTGTGCTCTTTCAACTAGTATAAATTTTACTATGAAAAGTTGTGGCGAATTTCCGAGAAACATCCCGAACTTCAAACTCATTTTTCATTACGAAAACAGAGTTTTGAGCAAAATGAATAGCATCATCGGGAAGAGCAGATCAAAATCTATTTATCGATTTATATTTTTTTAATTTTTTTTCTAGCCTCCTTCCTGCAAGTACGAGCGAGTTGAACACAGCGCGCTCGGGCGAAAAACGCACCGCGAGTGCCGGGTGGCTCGTTCTCATATATATATATATATATATATATATATATATATATATATATATATATATATACAACTCTATTCAAACAAAGAATGACAGTAGACTAATAGCAGAGAAAATCCACGTAACCAAAGGAATCAGACAAGGGGACTCGCTTGGTGATAAACGAAATAATAAAAGCAACACTTCAGAGGTATTCTCGTGGATATAGGATTGGAAATCGGGAAATTAGGTTAATATGCTATGCGGACGACATAACTGTTATTGCGAATAATGAAGATAACCTGCAGTAGCTATTATTCGGAATCAGTAAAGCATGCGAGACGTTTGGGTTAAAAGTGTCGAACAAGAAAACCAAAGCAATAACAATCAGCAAAGAACCGCTACGTTGCAAACTCAAACTATCCGGAGGAAGTGATGTTAGTGGAATATTTAGAAATCAAAATAACAAGTAACGGAATGTTAACAAGAGGCCCACAAAGCATCAAAATATGTGCATGCCTAAATAATACCATATGAAACAACAAACATCTAAGAAGCAAGGCAAAAGGTAGAATAGCCATATATAAATCCGTCATAAGGTCGATCATGACCTACGCAATCAAGACAAGGCCAGATACGGTAAAGACCAAACAAATACTGGAAACAACAGAAATGAGGACATTATAAATAATTATGGGCGTAACTTAACTTGACCATATAAAAAGAAAGGAAATAAAAAGCTTCAAAATTCAAAAGATCGACGAGTGGACCAAAAGAAGATGAGAATGGAATAGCCATACCTATAGCTAGGATGGAAGATACCAGGACAGTGAAGAAAGTTGGAGACCTGTTGCCTAGAGGAAATAGATCACCGGGTAGACCGAGAAAGAGATAGAAGGATGTGCTGGAATAAAACAAACTTTAAGCTTATAAAGAAGTAAACGAAGAAGAAGAAAATTTATAAACATACATATTAATTTCTTGAGGTTTTAATTGCAATTGCGTGTTATTTATGAGGCGTCTATTGTAATGTTAATAAGAAATTTGCTAAATCTCTAGGAATTTTTTGACAAATAAAGTCAATTATGTCTTTTAGTTTCATTTTTGAAAGAATTCGAGTAAATTTAACATAAAACGCAAAATCTTGAAAGTTATGTATTCTTTGCTGCATTTGTTTGTCTTCATGGTTAAGAATTTGGGGAACGCTGACGAAGCCGGATAACTCGGTGTTATGATCTGGGTCAGGTAGCGTTCCGCGATTCTTATCGCTCACGTAATTAGTGCGAGACGCTCACCGGAATAAATTACTAATCACGTTTTGTTGTGCATTTAAAATTCCCTGCAAAGTTGATGGAGGTGTACAGCGTCAAATTTGAACTCCACGAGGCAGGCATCTTATCGCCCTATCTACGCCTGCCTATACCAAGGCAAATTGCTACTTTACATTGCACCTCATTAAAAAATCCGAGCCTGCCGAGTCACTGCAGAGAATAGAATGCCGATGAGCTGTCAGAAGTTTTGAAATGCAGAATTAATTATCGCTAATACACGGCTGCAACTTTTTGCGAAAAGCCAAAAAGAGTGATTAATGTTTTAGGCGCAACGTCGTCCTGTCGATTAGCGAGGCGCCAGAGAGCTCTATTAAATGCCGCGAAATAAAGTATACACGCATTAAAAGGCGGACAAAGCTCTCGAGCCGGAGCCAGCAGTCGGTGTCGGTCCCCATAAATGAATAAATAAACAAATCCGCGCGGCGACTGAATTCATTAGCAAAAATTTTCCGTCTAGGGCGGTGCATTAATATGAATAAGGTCCTGGAGAACAACACTTCTGCACAGCCGCGCCCGCGATGATGAACGGCGCACGCTAAGTGCGGGTTTTTGAATTCAGGATGCATGCGCCAGGTTTCTTGCATGGCGAAATAAAAACGGGCGGCGGGCGATGGCGCTGAAAAAATTATTGCCTTCACTGGCAGAGACGCCTTGCAAGCGTAATGAACGCGGTTGATGTAGGGAACGAATGAATTCGTGCTAACGAGACAAATATATGGAAGGCATTGTACGAACCCCCGCAGCTAAATTTAATTGAAATTGCTTGGTGCTGAAGTTGTATTATGAGAACATTTACTTGTAATTTTTCTTTATTAAAACAGTTATTTGCAGTCTGTTACAATAACAACGAGAACGGTGTAATACCGTAAAGGAAGCTTTCTACAGCGGTGCGATGAAATTAGAATAAAAACTTTTAAAAGGAATTAAGATGTTGATTAATGTCTCCATTTTATTAAAGAGTAGATTGTTGTGTCATTATCATGAATTATGACTATACAATTTTTTCAGATTAGATAAGACGTCGTTTGTGTTGTCTGAACTGAAATGAATGGTAAAAATGCTAATGAACAACCATATATAGTGTTAATCTAAAATTTGAAATTGAAATACCGTTAAGACAGTTATGAAATACTTCCAAGTTTTGTCATCATAATGATCAGCGTAAAACATGCTGTCGAATGATATGCTGCATGACATATGTGAGTATAATGAATTTTCGAAATCGTAACGGTCACTTCCGGGTGCCGTTAACCGATTTGGCTGAAAGGTACCGGCCTCAGATGTGTGTGTATGCCAAGTTAGAAGTGAATCCGTTGAATAGAATGGAAGTTATAGTGTCTTCAGATACACAGACAGACAGACAGGATGATAATCTCATTAACTTTTTGTAAGCTCCGCTGTAGAAAGTTAATAAGCAAAGCAGATTTACGACATTACAGTTACAGTGGTAATTTACATGTGGAGCAAACGCCCAATGTCCTTTCTCCTTGTGAATTTTCTTAAAAATATATGTATATATTACTACTAGTCCGAGCAGCTGGTAATAAATGAAGGGGGGGAGGGTACACTGGGAAAATATTCCGAAGTATTTTTATATGTTGTTTGTGGATACTCTGTGGAGTAGAATCTGAGTTTTCGACCTCGAAGGCCCTGGGCTAACTTTGGGGAGAGCCGAAAAACCTCGAAATTTTCTAACTTGTTTTCGTTTTTCGCTTATAACTTTTAAACCATGCGTTTCTAGCGGAATATATTTATTTACAAAGTTGAAGAGCATTAACTTCTCCTCAAATTTCACTGGCGAAAAGTATTTTTTTGACCCAATAGTTACCGATGTACAGTTGTTTAAAAATACAATAAATTTCTCAAATTGTTAAAAATAACGGAAAATGCAGGTTTTTGCCTTATAACCTTCATTTTTCAACATTTCTATGTAAATTATGTTAGATGAAGAACTTTCCACCCTCTTCAGGTAGGGTATTGTTAGGGGAATCATTGTAATGGAATGACCTCGCTTAACCCCTTGCTCAGGTAACCCGATCAGGTACAGGTGTTAGGGGAGAGTGAAAGATAGATTCCTAGTGACCCCTCTCTTCGCTCATAAATCCCCTCTTAACGACCCTTCTTTTACGTTTCTAAAGTAAGGGTTCTTTGTAGTTGTTTCGTTGTAGCTGTTTGAAGTTAATGCTCGTTGGTGACTTCTTATTTGAGTGATATTACAACGCATTTTTCTTGGACTTGCTGTAACTCGGATTATTTTCGTTGTGGTCCCGAGTTAATATGGCATCTTCAATAGTGTTAGAACGGTGTTTTATATGGGAAGAAAGTTTGGTAGAACGTGAACTGGCTGTAGTTAAAAAGAGAGGAGTTGCTACGCTTCTTGCCTCTAGTGTCAAACGCAAAAAGCCTGAACATCAACGGTTACTGGAAGGAGTGGAGGAAATTACAGTTTACACGGCTTGTTTTGCGAGGAAAACAGTGACGAGTGCCAGTTTTCTCTTGAACAGTTGCTTGATGAAGTACTTGAAAATTCTCGTCCACATGTTAAACCTGTGAAAAAGTGCCTGGAGGAGAAGTATAAAGATGACATAATCATCTGTGATTCATCGAACAGAGTGGATTGCGTATGCGGTGGCGGGCGTGGGGGGTGTTGTTGGCTTGATGTTTCCACGCTTTTACGTTTCTACGTGGGAAATTTAAGGGTACCTAACATGACTTACATATAAAAATTAAAAAATAAAAGTTATAAGGCAAAAACCTGCATTTCCTGCTATTTTTAACAATTTGAGAAATATGTTGCACCTTTAAATACATCACTGTAATTATTAGGCCAACAAATATTTTTACCAGTGAAATTTAAAGAAAATCTAAAGTGTTTTAAATTTGTAAATAAATATATTCCGCTAAAAAGGCATATTTTAAAAGTTATAAGCGAAAAAATAAAAAAAACAATAATTTTGAGGGTTTTTGGCTCCTTCCAAGTTAGCACAGGATTCTCGAGGCCAAAATATCGTTACCTTCAAAATACTCTCCGGGTAGAACACACTTCCTGCTGGACTATAGTTGAAATGCTATAAGCGACGAGAAACATCCAAATGGTTTGAAATGTTTGTTTTGGCTCTTGCGCACTGTTGTCGAGCATAGTCAATGCTAGGGGATTTGAATGCATTTCCAATTTCTGAAATTATTTGTCATTACACTTTACTTCTTCTTTAACTGTTTTTGCATTTAAATCTCGTATTTCTTTATTTGGAACATTACTTTTTTTTATTATAGTTTAATCCGCTCAGCATTGATTTTGCTATATATGATTCGGCTGTGAGTCTTAATTCTTAACTTATACTAACATTGTGAGGGTTGCATTCCTCATATATTACATTGTACATTTATTTGATTTAATACATATATTGCTTGTTTATGAAAGTTATGTATTTATTGACATAAGTCCTGTGGGAGTCTTTTTAGTCTTTTATGTTTACCTTTTTGACCAAGGTACTGTCGCATTCACTTATATTATCAAAGAATTTGTTGCACCGTTTATTTATGTGATCGAGTAGAGGCGGTAAATTTAGTTCTTTGTGAATTTGGTCATTCGGCACAAACCATGGCGCATTCATTGAAATTCGAGCAACTTTGTTTTGCAGAACTTGTAATTTTCTGTGGTGTGTATTAGATGTATTTCTCATACAGAGCACGCATATGTTAAAATAGGTCTTTGTATTGTTTTATATATTAGCATAATGCATTCTACCCGCAAATGTGATTTTTGATTTATCAGCGAGTATAGGATATCCGACCAGGCATAGCACTCACTTAGTTTTTTGTTCACATGTAAGCCCCATCCTAGTCTGGTGTCTACGTAGACGCCCAAATGTTTAATTGCTGAATCCTTGTTCCACTCAATCTTATTTTGGTTTAATTTTATGATTGGTAAGTTCTTTATTTCTTTTAGGGTAAAGATTTTTGTCTGTGTCTTTGTTACGTTGATTTTAATTTTCCAGTTGTTAAACCAGTTGTGCATCTCATCTAGGGAACTTTGTAGATAGTTCACTGCTATTTGGAGGTTTTCACTTTGTGTTAAGATAGCAGTGTCATCCGCGAACATAGCCAAGGTAGTATCGTCAGTTGTTTGCGAAAAATCTTCGACTGAAATCATTTAAGTCTTTCAATGAGGAAGTTTGACGCAGTGTCCCAAAGTTGATTTAATAGCTCCATATTGATTTTATGACTGTTTTGTAAACCAGAAGTTTGCTGGAGAATGATAACTTAGAGTTACGACCTAGTAACCGGTAATAATTTTTTAATTTTAGATTGAGATGTTTTTTCCTCGCCCAGACATGCGTTCTCCATGTTAAGCTTATGTCGAGATGCAGGCATAAATATTTCATGCAGTCTGTTTGTGGTAGAGCTTTTTCACTCATGGTAACCTCAGCAACGATACCTCTTCGTTTAGTGAAAGTAATTTGAACCGACTTGTAGATGTTTTCTTTGAACCATCCGTAAACATTATTCAATCTTTGTTGTAGAGTTCGGGCGGCTGAATTGGGATCGAGTTCTATTGGTGTTGATGAGTATATCAGCTGTAAGTAGAACGTATAAAACTGGCCTAAAAACGCTTTGCTAGGGGACTCCGGATTTAATAGTAGAGACTGTTCCTCCAAATTTCACTTGGAAGTATCTTTCTTCAAGGTCTTGATGTTGTCTACTATTCTATGAATCTGCCCAATTGTGCAGTGTGCACCCCGAAAGTCAAATTGATGATTAGGTATGAGCTTTTCTTCTTCGATGATGGGAGAGAGTCTTTCGAGCAATAGTCGCTTGAAAAGTTTAGAGGCTAGTAGCAAACTTATGGGCCTGTAGGAAGACTGGCCATTCGATTAATTGGTTTACCGGGCTCTTGGATAAGAATCACTTAGGCAACTCTCCACTAGACTGGGAAAATTCCTGTCCGAAGAATGCTATTAAAGATTAGCCCAGTTAACCTGATTGCTTTGGGAGGCAGCTCCTTCCGTATTCGCCCATTGATTAGGTCATCTTCTGGAGATTTTTTGCAATTTATTCTTGTAGCAATCATGGTTTCCATTTTTATAACAGCGAAATGTTTGATAGAGAACGAGAACTAGATAGGGGTTGATAGGTAATGTTTAATGTCAATGTTTTCGTCTTCAGATGGTAGTGACCGAAAGACTTCCTGGAGATGGGTAGCAAAAGCTTTAGCTTTGCTTATATCAGTGCGCGCCCAGGATCTATTTTTGTTTCGGATTGGAGATGCATGTTGTTTAAGCCTATTGAGAGGACTAGTGGCTATCCAGAGGGAGTATTCTCTCTAGCAATCAGTCTTTTATGTATCAAGTGATTTAAAGTATTCTTCTAGACTTTCTGAGTTGGGACAATATGCTGCAGAGATTGTTATAGGACCTGACCAGTCTTTTACAATTATACTCGTTTCCTAGATATCTCCTGAGCAGTATATTTAGATTTTGTGATGTCTGATATGTTTTATTATTATTGCCAAACCTCCTCTAGCTGTACCATTCGTGTAGTTGGTGTTGTAAATAACGTATCCATAAAGTTTAAAGTAAGAATCGTTGGTAAGTGAGTTTCGGAAATCAATAAGATGTCTATGTTATTATGTAGTACAAATGCTTCAACTTCTTGGTGGTGATTAGCCAATCCATTTGAGTTCTGTATTGAATATTTGAGCCATTATTTTTGATTAATATTTACAAGCTGCCTGATCAGATATTTTAGATCCCGTATCTCTTCCATAAGTTTATTAATCCTAGTTTGTTATAAATACATTATTTGTTGTATGAAGGAAAGTACATTATTTGAGGTTTTTAATTGACTTGATGTTAATATATT
Organism: Sinelater perroti; assembly: GCA_036346155.1. NCBI lineage: Eukaryota > Metazoa > Arthropoda > Insecta > Coleoptera > Elateridae > Sinelater > Sinelater perroti. The sequence continues at coordinate 21,539,761 of JARFIY010000195.1, read as the reverse complement.
AGTATATGCGGGAGGAGATTGCTTACGTTTTATATTTGGCACAACTTCTTGTTTGTTACTGTGTTTGGATTTGATAACAGTATTTAGTGTTAGCTGTTGGACCTGGTTGAAGTAGTACGCCTTTCATTGAGTGGAGAAATTTTCAATTTTTATTTATTTATATATCGTGCATTCTCTATAATTGTTAGAGTATTTTTCCAAACAAAATACACATTTAGATTTGCTGCCTTTTTTTTCAAAGGACATGGTCTGTAATCATGACTCTTATTTTACGCACATTTTACATAAAGATATGGGCGAGTTTAGTAGTTCTGTGTATGACCATAGCACTGATATTTCTTGCACTGCGTTATTTCTTTCTTTTGATAAAGAGGCTCTCCTTTCACGATGGCCAATGGCCACAGACGTAAAGGAAAAGATCCGATCTAAGCGGAAAACAAATGAAAAGCGGGTAGCCCTCCTTCAAGACAATGCACGCCCCCACAAACAACAATAGAAATTCTCCGGAAATTTGAAATGAAACTTTCTGCCACATTCACCGTACAGTCCCGATTTGGCCCTAAGTGATTTCTACCTGTTCAGAAGGCTCACATCAGGCTTGCAAGGGATGCGGTTTGTGAACAACGACGCCATTATCCAGACTGTTTGGAAGTGGATACACCGCCAACCAAAAGGTTTTTTTGAAAAAGGCATCAGGATGCTTCCAGAACGTTGGAAAAAATGTGTTGACTCCGGAGGGAAGCATGTAAGTGTTTGAAAATTTGGTTTTTGTTTTGTTTTGGTTTTTTTTTTAAAAGATTAGTCCTGATCACATTTGAATTATTCCGCGCTTGTGTTTCGGAGCAAGCGGACGTGTGCCGCTCTCTGATATATAAGTGCTCGAAACGCTCTACCTGTTATTCAAGGAGAGCAAATACTATCGCGATAACGTGGCCACGGCCGCTTTAGCATTATAAGTGCAACGAAGATTAATAATTCAAACAATAAAACTCACCTGCTAAAAAGCGATATGGCCTTCTTCCCACAACCAGGAGGGATTCAAACCCAAATGGTACTACCAACTCAAAATATAACATATGACCACACCCAGATGATTAAAGCTCAGTCGCAACAAATACGAGATAACTACATTACACAGCCACAATAAATATTTTATTCTCAGCCCTATTTACATTCTTAACATCAAACCCAAACCCTTGCTTTTCCACCTTACATGATAATTGGACTAAAGTTTCGCATAAAAGAAGCACAAGATGAAGAGGAAATAAAAACCAAGCATGCAAAAGATAATGAATACTGGCTTAGCCCACCCTCCACCACTAATCGTTATTCAGCCTTTGCAGATCAACAACAAGAAGACGAACAAAAACACGAATTCCGTTAAAACCCCAATATATATAACCGGTGTAGCAACAACTGCTCATCTAATACAATTTTTAGGCACTATCACAAAACAGCAATATGAAATCAAAGCCCTCGCTGATACACAGGTGAAAGTACTACCTAAATCTTCACAATATTATACTATAACCACAAAAGCCCTAAAAGAAAAACATACACAGTTTCACACCTATAAACTAAGAGAAGAACTAATCAACAAAGTGGTTTTAAAAATATGCATTATTCCATCAACACAGAAGAAATTAAAGCCGAAAAACTAGGACATACGGTAACTAACATCTGAAATATAAAACAACATATAACGAAAGTACCTCTTTCAATGTGTTATGTGAAATTGAAAATGGAAAAAAACAAAGATATTTTTAATGTAGAATACCCCCAGCAATGCAAAATAAAATTCGAACCTCTAGACACTAAAGAAAAATTGCCCAAATTGCACGTTGTCAGAGGTACGGGCATACCAAAAACTTCGGTCATTTAAAGCCAAGACGCGTCAAATGCATAGGCGATCATGCTACAGACCAATGTAAACAAAAGAAAAATCACTCGACGTTCAATGCATTTTGTGTCAAGGGAATTATACTGCTAATTAGAAGGGCTATATGGTATATAAAAAACTGCAAAAAAAACATATCCACCATTAAGACCTAAATAACGCATTTCTCCTGCACAAGTCAAACAGCATCAGTCAGGGTTATCAAATGCTCAGATAACCAATGAATCAAACTAGCAATCGCACCCCCTACCATTCTAGTACAAATACAAAACATCTCCACCTCAACGACAATCTAATCATATAGAAGAACTGAAGGATATAATGAAAAATCTGGTTCAACAAATAGGAATTTTGTTAAACCTACTTACATCAGTACTCTCCAAACTCAAATAATGGATAATCCTCTACAACTTGCAGTATGAAATGTTAGTGGCATATTACAACATGTTAACGAATTGAATGCATTTATTTTCAACCGCCATATTGACATAATGTTAATCTCTAAGACGCACTTTACCGAAAATTCTCAACTACTCGATTTATCATACAAACCATCCAGCAAGAACTTCTCGTGGTGGAACTGCTGTAAAATTAAAAAATTTATTAACCATTATCCAACAGATAGCTACATAGAAAATTATCTACAAGTCACCATTGTGTCAATTTTGGATTCCACCGGACCACTATGTATAACTCCCTTCAAGACACACGGTTAAGCAAGAACAATTTCGAGCCTTTTTTCAATACCCTTGGACAACGCTTCGTTGCAGGAGGGATTACGATGACAAACATATAGATTGAGGATCCAAACTCATAACCCCAAGGGCGCAAACTACTCAAAACATTGGAAAGCAACCACTTAAAGCACCTATCTGCGGGCAAGCCCATGTATTGGCCTTGAGATCCAATCTAGTAGATTTCTGCATCACTAAAGGTATCATTTCAGAACTAGCTGTAGCAAAATCACGCTTTGACCTATCATTCGACCGCTCCCCGGTTTAATCACACTACCCGATAACCCAATACACAAGGATAGCCAGCCTCGCTTAAGCAACAAACACACTAACTGGGATGTATTTAGATATTTGGCAGAAGAGAAATTGATCTTACTAATTTTCCTTAAAAATAAAGAAGATATTGAAGAGACCGTTAAGTTTTTTAATAATACCATACACTAGGGAAATCACCAATCAAAGAATACCCCCCCCCCCTTAGTCAGGCAAAAATTTGAAGAAAAAAGAAGACTTTGTAAACAATGGCACAGATTGAGAACACCTTATAGTAAACAATTATACAACGCAGGAGCTAAAAGAGCTACTTAACGATAATAAAAACAAATGCATTCAATAAATTTCAACAGAAGCTAACCACTATTCCTTATAGAAGGTGACAAAAAAAGTAATTTTCTCTTTGAATCCTAGAAAAGCACTCGGCTACAATTTACTTACGAGAAAAATTTTATAAGAGCTATCTACCAGTGAATTGAAACAGCTCACGTAATTACTTAACGCAGTTCTACGCACAACGTGCTTTCCGTCTCAGTGGAAGGCCGCGCAGATTATTCTAATTCTAAAACCTTCGCCAAATGAACTAAAACCTACCGACCAATAAGTCTTTTGCCTATTGTTTTAAAGATATTTGAGCTGCTACTCCTGAAAAGAATTACTACAATTATTGAAGATAACGAACTAGTGCCCAACCACCAGTTTGGCTTTCGACAGGGACATTCCACAATACAGCAGGCTCAACGACTGGTTCACACAATTAATAAAGTCTTTAAAAACCAACAATATTGTGAGCAGTCTTTCTTGACATCTCACAAGCATTTGATAAAGTATGGCACACATGACTCGAAGTCTGTTCATATAACGTTCACAACCCGTTAAGATAAACGATAATCAACTACATAAAGAAAATGAAAAAAAATCTTGGAATCTCGATAGAAGACTTACTTGGCACTATATTTACAAAGAAGAAACAGTTAGGAATCACTTTCATCAAAATGTATTGGATGTTGGGCCGCAAATCCAAACTCACCTTGGATAACAAACTTCTACTATATAAATCCATATTCACACTGGTATGGACATACGGCATCTAACTCTGGGGCACCGCTTCTAAATCTAACATAACAATATTAGAACGATTTTAATCGAAAGTTTGGTTTATGCCGAATGCAGTCATTCTGAAAGACCTCAAAATGACAACAGTCAAACAAGAAATTTAACGTTACAGTGCCAAGTACAGTGGCCGTATAAATGCGCATCCAAACAGTTTAGTGTTAAACCTTACCAATCCTCTCTCTAACAAGAGGTTACAAAGACATGTGCCCATCGATCTGATTAGTAGATTTTAGGCATCTTATGTAGATTAATTTAGATTTTAAGATTTAGTATTTAAGTTATTTTCCTAGAAGTCAAACTAGCCATAGGACCAATTGTTACAGAAGTGAGCTAGTGAGTCCACTTTTACATGTCTGACATATACACACCACCATTTGCTGAATGCATTTGTACAGTTTGCAAATAAATGGGACATGAAAAAAATATTTTAATTACTTTGTATCTAATGCTTATGTAGGTTTCATAACTAGATCAGTTTTCAATGTTTTTAAAGGTAAAAGTTAACTTTAGATAAAAAAGAATAATTTATTATATGAGTATAGCAGGTCTTTAAATAATAAATAATTTCAAACCAAATACAATAAACCGTAGAGTTGCCGAATTGAGAGTCTAGAAAATAGCGCAAATAGGGAATATAAACAAACCACTACTACAATACATTGGTAAAGAATATAAACGATGTCTCTTTTTATTTATCTATGTTTGATGACTTTATATCTATTTAAATAAACAAGAGTTGTTTAATGAAATAACCGAAAAGGTGTGATAAAAATTGGGTGTGCGAGCGATACGATCTTGTGACAGATACTAGGCAATGGGTTTAAGTAACTAATAGATCGCATTAGCAGACCTGCGTTACGCTTAAGAAAAATAATTTCATAAGATGAGGAAGTTCCTGCAATGATACAAAACAAAAAAAAACTCAAAAAGTTCATCGGATTCATCTCTAATAAATGCATAAGTCGTACAAAAATGTATATATACATCAAAAAGTTTAAGAACAGCGCCACAAGTGTTAAGGATTATCCCTTCTATTGCAAATTAGTGCTATATCAGCTTATTATATAATTTATAGTCACTTAAAGCACTGAAAAATATGTGCAAGTTGAGTATCTAAAATAATTACATTTAAAATAAAGAGAGATATGTCGATGTTCATCAGGTGCTGTTGTATCAGTATAAAATTAAAGTAAAGCTCTTTGGTAAATATAAAAGCCAGATACACTACTAGTTAGAACAGAAGATACAAAGTACGGGGTGCACAACCTCTCGTTCCAAAACCTAATAAGCTGTTGATGCAGCAAACTACAGGCAAAATAAAGTTCAATTTTTTTTTGAAATTGTAAGCAGCCGATTTTAGAGTATTATATACTCATAGGAAGCATTGTAACAAGTGCTACTTACCAAAACCTTGTGTATTTGTCAAAAACCTCACAGGATATTGACCGCAGGTGTGTGACTTCTGCACAACAAAGTAACGTACTGCTAGAGTGTTGACTATTAAAAACTATGACTTGAGTGCATTTTAAGCCCTCCCTATTCATCTGATATTGTAGCTTCAGATTTTTACGTCTTCAGTTCACTAAAGAATGTGGCAATAGAATACATTTTCGTGACGATAATAAGGTTCACCTGGCAGTACAGTAGCCATTTTTTTCTTACGATATCTACGGACTTGTTAAGGGATGGCGAAAGTCTACTAAACTAGAAGGGCGATAGTGTGTCAGGATCAGAACAGAAAATTAATACCGACATCAGAAGGTATGACACAAATTTTAATAGTTGGTTAGAAAACGTTTTTAAAATAATTCAAAATAATGTAATACCAGAATTTTTTTCTTGGGTAGTCTTATAATTTAGTAAAACTTTTCTTGCGAAGGTTTACAACACTGTGGCTTTTACAAAATTAAAAAATATTCCCCTGTTATTAATGTTACCTGAATGTGCTAGATAAAAAATATTTTATATTACAACATTAAATAAGTTCTATATGAATTTATGCCACCACTAATTGTATACTTAAATGCGATAGAAGTTATGCAACGTAAGGAGAAGCTGTACCTTGTTAAATCAGGTCATGTTAACTAGCCGCATCGGGCTGAAGTAAAGGAACGTATGAGAGACTCATAAAGCACATAGCTACAAGCAGAGTTATCTCATTGTATCATTTTCCTAGCGCAGGTGTAATTAATTAACCTTTGAAAGGAGAAGGTGATTAAAGTTAGCGGCTGTTCATGGTGAGCTTACATAAATAGCACATCAGGCTGTGTTTGAATAGGAAATAATGCAAATGTTAGATTACTGCTGAAATTTGTAAAGCAATATCATTTTACTACACAAACAAAGTGAAGAAGATATTTGAAATGATAATGATTTTAATATTTTTAAAATGCACCAAGGATATTTGCAGAATAACAATTTTAGCTTATTTTCACGTACGTTATCACACTGCACATAAGCAATTAAAAGCTTAGGCTATTAAAAGCAGCAAAACCTGGAAATATTATATTTGTAAAACATACTGGAAATATGTTTTTAACTTTAGTAAATATTGAATTTACAGAAATTGATTAGGTAACTAAGGTGTAATCTTTGTACAAATTAAACTGATAAGCAGTGCAGCAATTTATTATGACAAAAGCATTTAAAATAAGTAACTTCAATTTGTTGTCTGAAATTAACGTGATTGCTGAAAGGTGACCCAGTTTCGGCTATGTTGGTGTGTAAAGCTTGAGATGTTACTCCATTGTGTTGAAAAGATTTAATAAAGTTCTTTCCATCTAATCAAACAAGATATGCCGCTGGGATATTCTACACCAAACGTTAATTTTTTTTAAATAAAACTGTTATTTGCACGTCCCGTGGGAATTTCCACTTTTCCAAATACGGGAAATTTGTGCTTAATTTATCCAGCACATGAAACTAGGTGTAGTTCAGAATTCTTAAATTTTTGCGAAGGATTGTACAAAACTATATTTATTAAATATTTTCAATAAGATTTTTAGCCTATTGCATCTTTTAGAGGAAATTTGGCCACTGTGCTCTCTCAGTCTGCCGCTGTTTAATTATTTTCTACGGTGCATTTGAAAAAGAGAGTTTAGTATAACAAACCACAGATTCCTTGAAGGCAAATATTATTCATGAAATATAAGCGGTGACAGTGGTCGTACTGACAAGATATTTTCAAAATATCATAGATGCATTTCTAACATGTTTTAATATATTAATAATGTATTACAAAATAAAGTTTTTGGTTCAAATTGTAATATTTTCATCAGAACTATGAAACAATTTCGGGAAGTATAAACAAGTGCTATTTGAAACTATAGTACCGAGAAGTTTTACTATTTATGTTTTGTGATTTATTTTTTAGCAGTTAGACTTAGAAAAGCGTGACCGCGTAACGTATAGTGCGTGTTATCTGCTGCGTAAACAAACTCGATTTTCGGGACTTTGCGAGCGGAATTAACACTTAATTTAGAAACCACAAAGGGCTACTAACTGAGTGGGTTATATATAAATCAAATTAGATCAGATAAACATACAATAACTAAGCTAGAGTAATTGTTGAGCTTCAACTAAATTATAAATAAATAGACAGCAACGCCTACACATTAGCTGATCACCTCCTAAAGGTGGCCATTTATAGACTTTGGATAGGCAACCCAAACACCAAAAAAATGTATGCAAGAAAACTAATTACAAGAGTTGAGCAGGATAGTAAATCGCGGCAATACTTGTAAATTTAACTTTAAAGAGTTAAACAATTAAAATTAAGAAGTTCAAAAGTTAATATAAAAGGCTAACAACAAAACTGAAGATGAGCAAAGTAGATAGAATTAATGAGAAATGAAATACGTTAGTATTGGAAGTGAAACCAGTAAAAGATAAAAATGTAAAACTAAAAACCTTGGTAGCAAAATAATTAGAGAAAATAGCTAATTTAGAAAAATAGATTAGAAAGAAAAATGTTAAAATAAAAGCAGTAGTAGATGAAGAAAATAAAAATGAAAACAAAGTAAGAGAAAAAATATTGATAATAAAGCAGAAAATAGTTATGGACTTAAATGTAAAAGAGGTTATAGTCCAACAAGAAGACTCGCGAGATATATAAAAGGCAAGAATAGACCAATATTCGTCAAGGTAACTAAAGATAGTACGAAACTAGCAATCTTACAAAATGCAAAAAATTCAAAAGCCCAGACATGGGTAGATGAAGATTGTTCGGGCCAGTCACCAATTTCTTTTATTTAAGTTTTAAAATAGGGTCGGCCGTCTTGTGGTTTCCCCTGTACGCGTTTTGTTTAATTAGAGATAACCGCGGCGGTTGGTTCGCCTGCGCGGCGACACCGTTATAAAAGCGTTTCGGTGTAGCCATGATGGTTTTGGAAACGTTCGACCGGCTTTAATGTTTCCGTGTGTACGAAACCGTTTTGAGCGAGAGTTCGCTGGCGTATTTGATTGGTGGCAGGAGTTTCCACACCTCGCAGGTCGTTTGCTGTAGTCCGATTGCGTGTACGGGAGTCGATATTTGCCGACGGAGAAACTCGGCCCGTTTTCTTTTGTATTTGACCCGGCGAGGAAAGTAGAAAAACCCTGTTGTAAACCTCGGACACGACCAACTGAAAGACCCACATCAGAAAAATAACGAGATAGAAATTAAATGGAAACAATTTAAAGAAAATATCCTAGAAGCGACAAGGATGGAAAAATGAAAAAAGTTTATACAAATCGGAACTGAAGAAGACAATAATATACAAAAAATAGTAAGAATAGAAACAAAACAAATTATAAAAAAAGCTAAGAAAAAAATCACTTAGAAAATCAAAAACTATTTTATAATATCCTAAAGCAGATAAAAGAAACCTCTCAAGGTAAAAAGCATAAAGGACAAAAATAGAAATGTGATAGTTGGAGATAAAGACATAATGCAAAGATAGAAAGAATATATCAAAGAATTAAACAACAAAATTAACAAACTTAAATTAAGTAAAGTACCAGGAAAAGATGATATCACAAGAGAAATGTTAAAATACATGGAGAATAAAGCTACAGAAAATTTTCTTGATCTACTAATAATAACCCATAAAGCAATATCTTTGGATTGGAATGTAGGAATCTTATTATCTTTATATACATATCTACATAAAAAAGGCGATACAAAAGACTGTATAAACTATAGAGAAATTACAGTAACGAGCATACCTGGCAAAATATTAGCTCGACTAATAAAGAACAGAGTGAGAAAAAAAATAGAAATTTCTTTAGAAGAATTGCAACATGGATTCAGAAAAGGCAGAAGTACCTAGTATTTAATTTTTTGTAATTAGACAACTAGGAGAAAAACTGATAAGAGAAAGAAATTCATACTTAGTATATAAACTTAAAGAAGGCCTTTGATAGAGTACAGAGAAAAGATGCCTGGGCAAGTTTCGAAAAAAAGAGGCGTGGAAAAAGAATTGGTAGGCGTCTTTAAAGTACTATATAAAAATAACAGAAACTAAAGTAGGATTAAAACAAGGAAAATGGAGACTGAACAAAGTAACACTGTAGAAACTGCTATTTGTAGATGATTTGATATTAGTAGCAGACACAGAGAATAGAAAAGATGAATAAAATCTACAATGCACCTAAAAATTTGTTCCTTACGAAAAAAGAAATCCGCAAACAAATAAAATCAGAAGTGTATAAAAAAATTGAAAGACCATCTCCAATCTACGGTAGTAAATCAACGACGAAACAAAAGTAGAATCACTGCCATGGAGATGAGGTTACTTAGAAAAATTAAAAGAATCACAAGAATGTGTAGAGTGAAAAATGAAAAGATAACAGAAGAATTGAAAGTGAAACTAATAAAGACATTGATAGAAGAAAGAAAAGTCGGATGGATAGGGTACCTTATCGGAACGGACGGTACCAGAACATTTAGAAGAATATATAAAGCTAGGGATATGAATAAATTGATTAAGAAATGTCAATATAATTCGACACCTCACGGTAAAAGGATTTCAGCTTAAGTAAATAAATAAAATTGTTAGCATTAAAAAAGATTAGCTAAAATGTTTAAGTAAAAAAGGGCTGTTAATGATTATTTTTCATTTAAATTTTATTACTTTATTAAAAAAATGGTAACATTGAATGATCGCTATTTATTTGTATAAAACAAGTTGAATTGCTTTTTTTGTATTATTGTATAACAAGTACGTTTTTTAAAATATTAATAGATAATTTGGAAACTAGTCAAGCTATGTGTAAGATCTTTTATAATAAGAGTGAATTAGTAAGAGAGAGAACGGCAGAGGGAGAAAAAAGCAAATGTAAATGTTAATATAATAATGTGATTGTTACCGCCTTTTTGATTATTTCAGAAAATACACTAAAATCAGTTCGGTGGAGATAAAGAGTGATCAGTATGCTAAAGTTGAGAAGCAACGTGCCTTATAACTTATTTTATTAATATTAAATTTTGTTTCTTGCGAATTTATCCTTCAATGGACTATTTTACACCTTATTCAATAACTAACTGCAGACCACAAAGAAAAGTCATTTATAGTGTATCTTTAACTTTACATTCTATAACGATAATTAACATTAGTCATTTATATCTGGAAGTATCTCGTACAGTTTTTGTAGTTGTGCACAGAAAATAAAGCGATTGTTTTTCTTGGTCCAAATAGAAGGATTTGGGAGAGGGTGGAGTTTTTAGACTTGACGTTTGGTGAGAGATGTCAGGTAAACGGTCCGACTAGGCTATTTGTCTTTGAGTCTTTAGAGAATGCGGATTTTTTGTGAAGTAGACAGTTGTTTGAGCCTCGAGCTATAGTTTAAAATGCAGTGCAATGTCAATCCGCATCGTTTCAACCAGAGTCCTAGAAAATGCTGGTCGAACCGTAGATGCATCATTTTTAATAAGAATAAGGTCGTTGATGTAATCGTAGCCAGATACCGTGGACCACATGTAATCTTCAAGCATCTGAATGTAGAGGTTTTTATTCATGGTCTTACGTACAATACAAGGGCTTGCTTTCATTTTGCACCACACGGTCACTTTTGGTAGAGGCATCCTGGGATCGCTATCACGTAGTGTTCAGTAATGGTAGTTACAACGACTGATAAAACTGCCGACATAGAAAACGGCCTCGTCACTCCAAAAGATGTTTTTAAACGATTTAGGCCAATCTTTATGTCAATATGACTTATGTCTGTACTACCGAGGCGTGAAATATAAAATCCTGTTTATTATAGTCTATTCAGAGACTACTTCTATCAAGAAACCAATAATACTAAAAGTTTTATAAGCAATTTTTAATGTTTAATTACTTTTCACCCATAAATATTTTTTTTGTAATCGGTATTATTTATTACTTTCCAAAAGTTTGTTGTAGATATATGATGATTAATACATTTTCTTTATAAGTTCAGTAGTCAACTGGCCTGGTGTCCGGGAACCAACCGTGCGGGCGAGTTCGAGTTTCGTTGGAAACTCATAGATGTATGATGTAGAATTGAAGTTGCATGTTACTGAACACAATAAGATTTTGAGGTTTCAGTGTCGGTAGTGCGCCCCAAAAAAGCTTACCAGCTATTCAAATGTTGATATAAGCCTAGAGCAATAAATCTACAATTTCTTGCTAAATATAATGAAAGTAGAAGTGAAATCCAAGAGATGTTAATGTAACGTGATAAAACGAGTATTAACATAGAAGTAATAAACATCTTAATAATTCACCTTTAGTAATATAGAAACTACTTCCTACAAGAGGGCTTTTAATCAATAAAAACATAATATAACACTCTTTTTACTCACTATTTTTTATTATTAATGTTTTTTTTCTGTTAGAAACGGTAAAAAACACCAAATAACTTATTTAAATAACATGTACGGCATCAAAATAATGCAGTGGTAACAATAAAGGTTATAGTCATTTTAAAAGTGAATAAGCACTGGAATTATATTGATACTTCTTTGTCTTATTCTGTATACCCTCCTGCATCAATTTTTTCTAAGCTTCTCTATTTCTTTGCAGAAGTACCGTTTCATCAATCGATTTTATTTTTCTACTTTCTACTTCTATTTGATTTATCTATTTTTATCTAGATTTACCTTTTTGTTTCTGATTTCATTATAATTTTTGTTTATTATTATTTTCCGTTAATTTTTCCACATCTATTTTTTATTGGATTGTAATATAATCTAAATGTTTATATGGTGCTAGTCTTTCTAATAGTTTTTCTTTACATTTGATTTCTTTGGTATATTGATTATCCTTATAATTTTCATTTATTGTCATTATATTTTCTGCATTTGCCTTTTTATCCTCAGATTTTCTATTCCTTTAGTTCATACGTTCTTGCTGTCTGCATTTTATTCGTTGTTTTTGTTTTTAAAACTATACCATCTGGACATAATATATTGTTTATTTTGATTGGTTCTAGGTTATTGCAAATAAATATTAATAGGTGTATAAATAAGTTCTCAGCTTTAGATTTCACAGGACGCAAATCACCGTTTACATGTAACGTATTAGTCCACCCTCTTGCGGTTTTAAAGAAATGACATTTGGTCTTTCGAAACATCATGCGATTTGGCGTTTGATGCACATAACTTCAATAATCAGCTGTATTCACGATGGCAATCACAAAAGAGCATATTCGATTTTCTATCCACTTCGCGTTTCATCTTAAGAAAAACGCTGCTGAAGCCACTGAAATGATTTGTGCTGCATATGGTGAGAATGTTGTAAGTCATGCAACGTGCAAAAAGTGGTACCAAAGATTTCGCGGAGGAGAGTTTAGTCTTGAAGATCAACCACGCGCTGGACGCCCTCAAACATTTGACACAGATGAGCTGCAGCCATTGCTGTATTAAAACAATGCGCAAACTGAAAAAGAGCTTGCAGAACAGCTTGGCGTCACTCAGTCAGCCATTTCTATACGTTTGCATGCAATGGGTAAGATACAAAAGGAAGACAGATGGGTTCCGCGTAAACTGTCCGAAGACAACAACAATTGACGGCGTGACACCGCACTCCATTTTCTTTCAAGGAACCGAAAAAGGATTTTCTGCATAAAATTATTACGGACGATGTACGACAATCCCAAGCGCAAAAATCATAGGTAAACCCTGGCAAACCTTTGACATCAACTCCAAAGCGCAATATCCATGTCAAAAAGAATTTGCTCTGTATCTGGTGAGATTGGAAAGGTGTGCTGTACTATGAACTCTTGAAACCAGGTGAAGCAGTTACGGCGGATCGCTACCAACAGCAACTCATCAATTTGAGCTACGCAATTGAAGAAAAGAGGCCATTTACTGGACAAGGAAGTCGTCCTGCTCCATGATAATGCCCGACCACATGTTGCGAAGGCGACACAAGAACACATCTTCGCGTTAGGCTGGGAACTTCTCCCACATGCGGCGTATAGCCCAGACATGGCCCCTTCCGATTAACATTTATTCCGGTCGTTACGGCATCACTTGGGTGATACGCACTTCAAAACAGAAGAAGAAATCCGAAAATGCATCAATAACTTTATCGTCTCGAAGCCGGTGAGCTTCTATCACCAGGGAATTTGCAAGCTACCCGAAAGATGGCAAAAGGTCATTGATGCCAACGGAGAATACTTTGATACTTAAGCCTTTTTTGTTTGTTTTTAAATAAAACTTAAATTTTGCCGAAAAAAGCTGAGAAATTATTTATACACCTATAATAAATAAATAGCTGTTCTTCTTTTTAATTAACTTATTTATAAGAACTATAAATAGCAGTAGGATTGAGCTACCTTCTTGTTTTAATCCTTTCATTATTCTAACTTTTCTGATCCTTTCTCTGCAGTTTTTATTTTGTTTTTGATTGCTTCACACGTGCCTTTAAATTTATGAATTTTAGAAACATTTTAATTTTTTCTGTTATTCTCTTGATTAGTGTTTTTAGGATATATTATTATTAAGTTTCTACAATATTTTTAGATATCTTTATTGTAATCTATATTTCTGCCTACACTACATAAACGGCTTTTCATTGTTTCCTAGCTTTTTAAAAATTTTCTCCGTACTGTTTTGCAATTTCGATTTTTAGAAGAGCTTTTATTTTTATTCTCTTGTTATTCCTTGAAATTGTTTTATTGATTTTTCTGGTAGTACGAGGGTGAACTAAATATCTCTTAATTTATTGAAGTATTATAAAAATACAAATATACAAATTTTTTTTTAAATAATATGTTGACTTAGAAATGCATTTTCTCTTAGGGATCGGTAGTTCTTTTTATACCGCTATTATCAAATGAAGGTGGTTTGACAGCAACATTATTGTCACATCTTTGTTCTTTAAGCGCTTCCTTTAGTAGTCCACACAATTAACTATTGCAAGGCAATAACTCCAAACTGAAGGCAGAGTGTTCGAATGTGGTTCAGAATAAATCGCCATCTTTTAAATCTAGTTTTGGTAGCTGCATGAAGCCGGACATTGTGGTTAAGGAAGGTACTGTCTAGAATTGGATAAGCAAGTTTAGCAACCGTTAATCGGCGGTCATCATTGAGAAGACGACTATCAATGTGCTCATTCTTGGGAGGCATTGGTTACCTTCATTTTCAACTGCTTCTCATCTTCCCAAATTGTTTATGTCACGCATATACTTGAATCTTTTCAAGGGTCCTCGAATTATCTCTTAAGTCTTCTCAAGCGGTAGGTATTGCAATGTATTGTACAAAAGAAATTCCCTTCAGGTGTCACTACTCAAAACTTTAAAAGACGCGCCTGTCTTTGTCACTATCATATTAAATCAAATTTTTCTCAATAATTCTTTTCCAAGTAAACAAAATTTATGTTCGTTTCTATTTTTAATCAATTATCTTTATCTCCTATGGCTATTATTTATTTTCTTTTGTCCCCTGTCATTCTTTTACTGTTTTTTTCTATATTCATATGTTTCTATTTTTGCTAGATAGTTCTCTATTTTCTTATTCTTCCATTTTGTTCTTTTAATGTCTTTTCTAAATTTGTTTTTTCCACCTATCATCCTTGCTATATTTTGTATCGTTTCTTTAAAGAGGGGGTATTTTTTATATTTTTCTTGTTTGTTAGTTGATAAATCGTCACTGTTATATTTTTCTAACTTATTGGTCTTAATAAATCATTTTACTATTATTCATTTATAGATGGATCCCATCACTGCTTCTTTCCTTGATTCAATTTGTTGAATTTTCTCTGATAAGTTTTAAGTGTATTATAAAGTCTGTTGAACTCTTGGCAACTATATTTAATACTTCAACTTTTGCAACTCTCCATTAGGCTATACATTTTTTTAATATTGACATTTACTTCTGGCTGTAAACGTATCACTCTAATTTTTGAGTTGGCAGTATTAGTATAAACTATTTTTTTTGTTTGCTTCATCTGCAACTATTTCCATTCTTTCCTTTGCCATTTGTTCTTGTTATATTTCAGAGTAATACAGTATGTGCTTATTTATTAGTTAACCTACTTCTTTTTTCTTCGTTTAATAATAATGTCTAAATGTTATTTCAATTTTCTGCCTCTTATTTGTATTTGTATTGGAAATACCTGTTTCTATTCCCCTATTTTCATGGATATTGCAATTGCTCTATGCGTTCATAATTTAGTTTTTCCCTTATAACATTTCTAATATTTTTATTTTTCTTTTATTTATATTCTTTTATGGTTTATTTTACTTTTTTTAAGTTTGTACTTTTTCATTGTCATTGTTTTATGGTCCATTATCTTTTACAAGTGGCGGCATTAGAAAAATGAAAAGCTTATTGTGTGTAAGAATACGCAAAAACTTTATCAGTAATTGTGGTTTAGAGATATTCCTAGACTAAATTCGCTAAAAAAGTCCTTTACCGTAGATGAGACAGTTTGAGGAAACTAATTGCATATGTAAAAGAAAAAATACAAAACAACCTTCAGTTAATAAGAAAATGGTGGAAAGTATTCGTGGGATAAACCAAACGGAAAGAGTTCTGGTGGATTACCAAGCACGGCTGCAGGTGGATGGATTCGAGGACAAATTCCTGTTGACTGATAAAGGAATGTTGGATGTACATAGCAAAATGAAATATTGGAGCACAAAAAATTCACTGGAAAATAACGTGATTCTAAGGATGTAAACGTTTTCTGTACCCCTGTTTTTCGTGGATTTTCACCGTTGACTTAAAGTGTTATTCGAGTGATTGTTACCCCAAGTAGAATGAGAGCTATCTGACATTTTGTAGTAAAATTGTGTCCTGATAAAATGGCATAGATTCGTGTGTGATTAAATAAGTATACCAAGCATCACTTTCTAACTGGATCGGCCGTGTTGCATCAAAGATATGGTACAGACATTTTAACCCTCTGGGTTGTTCGACCTAATGCCTTACAATTTTTTCGTTTATGGGTATGTAAAGAACAATGTGTTCATATCCCCATTTGCAAAGGAACAGATAGGTAACGTGCTGGATATAATTGATTAGTACGTGCAATTTTCTGTTTGTACCTTCTATTCTGCATTAATAGTTATTTGTCGCTTGTTTTCAGAACCTACTATTTAAAAATTTTGTCACAGTACACACAGTAGGTTTTCTACATCTGACAATTTTTTTAAATTATTTTGAGTGATTTTTACGTATATTTTACCTAATTAGCTATTTTATATTGTTATTTATATATCACTCGATTCGCATTGGCACAGTTAATAATTCTGAAAACTACCTATGCGAACTTTGCCTAAATTGAGCGAATATATACAAATAGTCGATATTGATGCGTTAAGGTACTGAATTGCCGCAAAACTGACAATACCGATATGTGAGAGTTTATTCTAAACTTTGATATATACAGGAGGTTTCACTTAAAACGGAAAAATATGTAATTAATAAAAGCTGGGTATTACAGCATATAAACTGTATCTTATATAATAAATTATATAAGAAAGTTTTATATTATTGTTTATATTTTTATTTTTTACGTAATGCAAGAAATGAAGTCCACAAAAAAACAAGGATAGTAATGTTTGCTGTATAACTAAGGTACTGCTTCCACTCATCAATCGTTCTGGTGTTTATTTCGTCGAGGTACATAATAAAATATTGTATAAAACGTTCTTTATTTGCAAAAAAAGCCAGATCGATACTAAATCTTTTAACTTGGTAATATTCTCAACAATATAAAAAAATAACAAATTTTATTATTTTTTTCACTCTTTGAATTGTATAAGAACTTTATGTTTTATATTTTGCAGCTATGGTAATTTTGTGCCGTTTGATACGAAAGTTATTATGCTAATAATAAACGATGATCAATAAACGTATTTTTTAACTTAAGTTCTTAAAAAATAGAAAATTATAGAAAGATTTTTAAGCCAAAACTATACATTTCTAGATTCTATATAAATAATCTTTAAAACAAATAAAACAATGTTGGTAGCTCTCAATTTTTTTTAAATAACCATGGAAATTATTTAGTTTGATTGATTTTTGACGTTTTTAAAATTATTATAATCAATATTGTGTAACATTGTTAAACGTGACATTTCTACACAAAGTTTTGTGCGGGAAGGATTCATTTTAAAGGTAAATTAGTTACTTCTCTTTCAAAGTATAATACCAAAGAGTGACTTTATATCATCTTCTAGGCATCGACATAGCCTTATCAAATAAAACTTATTTTGCGAATACTATTATATTGCTTTTGTTTGCAAATTGCAGGTTCTCAAACTTAGATAATAATTTAAAAGCAATTTTATCAGTACAACTGCATTTATGTTTACAAAGATCTCCCACCTGGTTACTCGGGAAATTTTATTTGCGTCTGCCTTTTTACTGGAAGTCCCGCAGCGGAGATAATTTATTACTTTTTAGTCAATATTTACAAAGCAGATAAGGTCGACGTCATCGCCGACATAATTAAGTATAAAGCCTTAAGTATCCGCCACCTCCGTCCTTCCTAAACCGCAATTAAGGCCCGGCAATACAGAATTCCCTGGCGAACTTTAAAGACTTAAAACTTTAATTAAGCGGAATTTTCAAGAAGACGTGACTGATGATCCCGGCGATCGAAGCTTACAGCGTCCTTGCCAACTTAGAAAGGATTGTTCTTCCCTCATTGTGTTTGCTCACTTGGGCTTTATTGTAGCGGATCCATTGTGAATGGATTTATTCCGGCACGATGCCGGCAATTTTTCTCAGAGGAGGCCGCTCGTTTCATAAATTTCTTTTATCACGTGGGATTGTTGCTTAAGCCCTAGTTCGGCCCAGTTCTCGGTTGCATACATCGCCCTCGCATCGCAAAGCAGTCCAGGGATTATCTTACCAGAACTTCGTGGTACAATTTAATGGCCTGGTTATTCCTTTACACCTTTTATTTATTTATATTTTGGTTGGATTGTATAATAATTAAGATTTTACAAATTTTAAATAAAATTTATAAAACAATTTTTTGGCGGTTGAGCATAATAAATATATTTGTTTATATAATCGTGTTGTAATTATTAAACGAATAGTCTAGAAAACTGAACATTATGCAAATATTTTGCTCTCATTTATTTATTTCTTTTAATTTTTATTTTTTTAAATTTGCCATAATTTATCCACATGAGAGGATGCATATAAGTAGCTAAATATTATAGGGTGTGATGTAAATTATACCTATATTTAAAAAAGAACCCAAAACGACAAAGTAAAAATATTTAAGTGCAATAAAAATTTAAGTTATCACAAGCTGTAGTACAAAACTTAACAAAAATACTAAGATTGCTACTAGCACTTTTTAAAGCTTGTGGGAAATCTGTGTGAAACGATCCTGGCATTTAAGCGCTTCTTTGGTAAACACAAGAAAAGTGTAGTGTCACTTATTAGATTATGTTATCAAAATATTACATTTGAAATACCATATAATTTATTAACGTAATAATTAAGTGTATGTGTCCTAATTAAATAATAAAATATAATAGCAGCATAAGACTAATTTTATGGGTATATTAATAAAGTAATTAATATTAACAAACAAAAATAGGTAAAAATGTTTAGCTCTTATTAAAGTAAATAAACGTAAGCTTTTATTTAGTAAGATATTTTTTGAAGCTGCTTTTAAACTTTTCCTTTAAAAGCATGTTGGTTTAAGATTTGTGCTCTATGTGGGTAGTAATCTGCCATTTAACAAGACTTCAAACACAAATAGGAAAGTACAAGGCTTGTTGACACAAAACTTTGTGGAGGACCTTCTGTAGGAGGAAACTAGAATAAAATTATTTTATAAGGCATTTGTTGTAAGTTATTTGCCAATAAGAAAGAAAAAACTTCAAACAAGAAGCTTCTTTGATAAAGGAACTATAAAAAATCCTTAAATTGGTTTTAAAAGAATCATCCGTTAGAATTGCTGTTGATTGTTTCGAACTCGCGTTAGATATATCAGAAAAATCTTAGACGGTGTAACTGGTATAAAGTACGCCTGAAGTTTATAAAGCTTTTGTTAATTGCCAAAAAATAGATTTGTAAATTTTGTGATTGGCAGTGGTCAAATGTTTTATATAACTTAGTAGCAGAGTAGAATAAGAGAAAATATTGAATTTATAAAGTGACGTGCTTTATTATTAGTTAGAGTTATTGAAGAATGTAATTTTGCAATGTTTATTATATCACAATGGTATTTAAGCATTTAGGACTGCGTATAATATATAAATGAAACTAATACTAAGACCCATCGTCCCCTTCTTCGTGTCATTGATCAAAAAGATATCAAAGAAATAGCTATAGCTATTAGTGGTAAAAAAACTTTGGTTTTAGTTACAAATGCTGTTGGCAATATCATTCTTCGAGTAATAGTGTTTACTGGATTAGCTAATCTATTAAGAGTTTTGTTTATGTAATTGATTACTTCATAAAATATTTAGAAAGCTTAATAACGCTTTTTATTTGTCACAATCACCATTGTAATATGTTCATTGAAGTCATATATGTAGCTATAATTAATAGTATTGCTGTATACATAAAACAACTACTTAGTGTTGTATTTATAAAACCGTTTTATACATTTTATAGTGCAGCTGTAGATACATGAATGTAGCATTCAGAGAAAACTATAATATAGCTTCTAGTGTTGGAACAATACATAGTTGTGCAAAATATTATTATTAAAGCCTTTTATAAAACTAAACGTGTTTTGATAGATATGCGTACACTGATGACATGTTTTTGGCAAGTTTGTGAAACAGAAAAAAAATTTAAAGTGGTAATTTAAAAAATTGTAAAGCCTCAAATACCAAAATTCTTCATACACAAGACAAAAAATGATCCAAGAAACAAAATCAGAATTTAAAAATTATTCAAAATTGCTACTAAAAACTTTCTCTATATTTTGGGCTTTCTACATCCACGATCGGTTAATTTTCGTACATCGCTATACCAGCGTATTAAAAGTATTTTTCTTTTTACAAAAAAGAAGAATTTATAAAAAAAAACAGAAACAGAAAGGTTCAACAAATCAGGAAGAAGAAGAAACCGAAAAAATAAGACTAATTTTTCAGTCTAAAAGAGATGATGGCACAGATAAGATTTGTTTATAAAAACTAAAAACAGGAGATTTTGTTTACAAGTGATTTGTACAAGTCAAATGTAATAATGGAGTTGTTTTTCGTTATTCTGTTGTGCAAGATTGGTCCCATAACACTTTTAAAAAAATGATTTATGTTTTTCACTTCAGTAAAACAAATAATGGTTTTCCTATATTATCACTAAAATTTATATAAAAATATTTTTAGTTAATTTAGTAAACAAGCTGCAACTCAAATTTATTTTTGTAAGAACGGTCACCACCTACACTTCCTTTTCCCAATAGTTTTGTGAGGTTAAGAAAATCAAAGGATATGTCAGTGCATAGTAAATTAAAACTTTACATGTTCTCCACCGCCTATTGCTTAAACTATTACTCCTTCCATTTATACTTGAATTTATTATAAAAAATGGGATGTAAGTTAGAAGAACCAGAAGATACACAGAGTAAGCAAAACTAAGCTGAGTAAAACTATGTTGCGAATGATGGTATTGAAATGATAAAATTTGTATTAGATTATTTGTTATTTATTTATTGAAAAAATGTATTTTTTATTGGATACAGTGCAACAGATACTTCGTACCCTACAATATTTTTTTCCTTGTAATAATGTAGGTTGTGATTATTTTATTCACTGTTTTTTTTTTAAAATGTTCTAATTGCATAAATGATTTATCACATTTCCAATGTTTAATCTCAGTTATAGTTTATATCGTTATTTGTTTTATAGAACTAATTTTTTTAACGAATACCTTTAATACGTTATTTTAATTTTTTTATTTTACAAGAAAGTTAATAGAAATGCAAAAAAATTTCTTGATCAACTTGAAGGTAAAAATAGAATAGGTAAAAATGTAAAATAAATATATAAAATAAAGAGAATAAAAATTGCGAAAAGAAATTAGTACTTCTGTAATAACCAGCACAGGCATTATGGTGCGTTTAATAAAAATACTTTAGGCCCATAATGCATTATCACAGTTCTGCCTTGTCAGATTATTTCTAATCATTTTTAGTCTACTGCTTAAATATGATTTTTGTATGTCTTCCTATTGTTAAGGCTTGGCCTGTGTTGAATTTGATTTTGATCATTCACCTTTTGTAGAATGGAGCAAAAAATCGTTAGGGGTTTCCGTCTGGTAATTTTTTATTGCTGGCAAAATGCTTATTATTTAGGGTAAGCATGAGAAATTTATTTTAAAAATACGATATATAATGTTAAAGCAAAGCATAAACCTTATATGAAAAGGTTTGTGAGAATCACAGCATTTAAAATGTCACAATAAATATTTAAGGGTAATTTCGCGGACTACACATTCTCTGGCTTGTTGACGAACGGTACTTCTTGCTCTTCTAAGTGTTTTTTATTTGTCTTTTATGCAAGATGGTACAATTTGTGTATTTGGGTTGTCCACTTGTACTTTGTATATCTTACATTTTAACCGGCGACACAAATAAAAATTTGGTAGTGAGGTCCGAAGACCTTTTTTCAGCTTTAATAGAATCACTTTTGGATTTATTAAACGCCACGCTTGTTGGCAGTGGATAGTGAATGTACTTACGACCGCCAAATGTTTGCATGACGGCCGGAGAGCATTAAATGTTTTTCATTAAATTGGCAGGTTGAGTTGTCTGCTCTTCGAAGACTTTAATGGTTAATTAATAGAATCGTCGCGATTTCATCGATATGGCAAAATTTCTACAAACATTGAGTAACCTGAAAACACACTAAATATAATGTATAAATTTATGTTTAAAAAACATCTTTAGTAGTATTGTAAATTATTTTTTGGACATTTTAAATGTTAGTTTTAAATACCGGCGATATCACAATGTATATTACAAATTTATTTTAATTATTGCACTGTGAGAAACTACAAAGAAATAGAAGAAGATAATAATGACATATATAATAAACAAGAATATAGCAGAAAACGTAACAACTTACAGTATAACATAAAAAGGAGCTGTAAAGCACAAACTACAACAGAAAATTATGAAAGTTAATACTCCTTAATGATAAGTTATTTTAATCAAAAAATTAGTAGTTAACTAGATCAAAGTGGAAACACAATCGGTAGGTTTAGTTTCAGTACAAGAAATTAATGAGGGCAGATTAAGGTAGATGCAATTGACATCTTCTTTTATAAAAAAGAAACGTAAACATTGATGTAGAAATGGGGAGAAATAAGATTAATAATAACAAATAAGGTTAATATTACAAGAGAATATCAGAAAGTACAAACAAATATACAAAGAAAATAAATAATAATAAGGGATAAATTAAAAAGAGATACATATAATCTCAACAAAGAAATATCAGTACGAAATAAAGAACTAAATTGAAAAATAAAGAAATGTCGAAAACTATTTTAGAGAGAATTAGGCAAAACTAAGAAAAATTGTAGATAAAAAATAAACACTAAAGTTAACCTAAATAAAGTATTATTTAATATATAGAAACTAGCAAAAATACAAAACAATAATAAAAACAAAAATTCAATAAAAGATTAAATTAACGGAGTTTTGTATATTTAAAAAAATGGATTGAAAGCACTAATATAAAATGGTCATAGACTAAATAGTTTAAGATATTCAGATGTTCTGCTATATAAATAAATAAGCGATAACTTGAAAGATAAACAAGAGACATTAAATGAATTGAAAGCTGAGCAAGAAAGGTAGAACTACAGCTTAATATATACAAAATAAAGTATATTACAAATGAAGAACGGCCGTAAAATACAAATTATAAAATAATGCATTCGATTAGGTTGCTGAATATATTTACTTGGAGCAATCAGTAGAATGCGAGAAGACTAATCAAACCAAATAGAAGAAAAGGTTAGAACGGGCCTTAGAATTGCGATATTAATTAAGAAAACAATGAACAGATTGAGCGTAACTAAAACAGCAATAAAGAATAAATAACGGATGAAGAGTAGCATACTTAAAATAGGTTACATTACAGGTCGTCAAAAAAATGGTAGGCAAAAGAAAAGTGAATATAAACCGCAGTAAAACACAACAAATCCACCCTGGTTCAGGGTAGAAGAAAAGAAACCTTCAAAATAAAAGAGACAAAAATTGGAAAAAATTGGTTTATGGAAAAGCCACATTACTATGAAGAATACGAACGAATACAAAATTACATGAATTAAAATATATGAAAAATTAGAAAAAATTGGAAAAGTTTTAAAAAAATTAAATATAATATTTATAGACTAAAGTGTAATAAGAAACCATGAAGGAATATATAAAGCCACAAAAGATAAGTAGTAAAAATATTTTACAACAATATTTCAGAACAGAACTACAAAAAAGGAAAATACATAAATAAATATCTAATCCATAATAATAGTGAAGATAAAGGTATAAAATTTAATTCAGCGATTGAAAACTTGAACATATCCAGGAGAAGATAAAAATCATAACACATTTATAACATACAAAAACGAGTTTGCAAGCCCCATTTAAGTTGCGTTCATCATATTCCAATATACAAGAAAATTGACAGAAAACTTTCAGATAACTACAATAGTATAAACGTACTTCCCACAATCCTAAAACTCCTAACAACAGTAACAACATCAAAAACTAAAAACATAATTTATAAGAAAAACAACAAAAGTTTTGCTATGGATAATCGTGTAATGATGCGATATTTATAATAAGACAACTAACTTAAAAATCCATAGAGTTTAACAGTGATCTACATCTATGCTTTCTCTATAGGAAAAAAAACTTTTGACAGAATCCAGTTAAACAATATAATAAAAATGTGCCGTCGAAAGCAGGTTCAAAATCATAAAACAATAACACATACACGCACACTAGTGCATAAGTAGTATCAGACAAAGCGACACATTCAGTTCATTTCTATTTCGTTATTTAGCAAAAAACAAAGATCAGTTATAAAGACTGACTAATAAATTTAATACAGAATGTAGAAAGTGCCAATATGAAGAACTCAAAAAGAAGACAAGAACAATAACTATAAGTAAGACAAACTATCAAAAGAAAAGTAGCAATTAGTGATAAAATAATCAAACAAGTAATGGATACGATCTATTTAGATGTGAAAATATATAGCGACGAAAATCTTAACAATGCGACTAAGAAAGAATTACTGAAGCAGAAAATATAAGTGGATGTTTAAATCAAATACTTTGGTCACTAACAATACACTAAATAAAGAAACAAAAGTACAACTACGGAAAAAACAAAAACAGCACTAAGAATTCAGCTTGCAATAATGATAATGTACTTTAGAAATGCAACGTCATACATATCACAAATTGGATACGAAACAGGAATGGAATAATCACATAAATAGAATAGCAAACGAAAGACGAAAAAGTAAAAGAAAAATAGAGTATCATAAAAAATCGAAGTACTGTGTCAAATAAAACAAGCAGAAATGCTTATAGCAAAGAAGAACAAAAAGCGCAAGCCATGGTTAGGACCAAGATTAAGAAGAAATTTTAAAAATTGTCAAGCTGGCTGTAAACGAATATTTGGAATGATCTGGATACGACAGAATGACAAAAGACTAAAACGGAGAGGCATTTTAGTATTCTTTTTCACTGAATTGTTCTTAACCAAATAATTGTTAAGGTATTTAAATTCATTAAATTACAGTATTATTTATGTTACTTTTACTATATTTCATACCGCACCTCATAATTTGTTGTGCTATTCTTACAAATATTCTTTATTTTAATTTTTGCATACTTTATTTTCATATGTTTGTTTCCTTAATAATTATTTATTTATGATTTTTTGCATAACTTATTATGAAAATACTTTTTCTGTTCTGTTTGATGCTTGTATATATAAATAATGTAAATGTAATCGATGTTTCGGCTTCCGTTTTAATAAAATTGTTAAGAGAATTTAGCTCTTCGCTCGGGGTCTCAATTTGCTCACTCCTGAAGGAAAGCTATGACTCTTTGAAGGTTAATATTTTCGTGTTCTGCTTGGCTATTTATAGATTTGAAAGAGAAAATTTGAAGGAAATGTTTTTTAAGAAAAGATGCATTGTAATGAAAAAATTTGGTGATTTGAAGCTGTTGCATAGTTGATGGCCGCACCCTGCAGGTAATGGGAGGTTTCCATATGACAGGTAAGCGTTGGCCATTATTTCTTTTATACGGGAAGTGAAGGTGTTTCTCTATTTCAAGTTGATCGCAAATAATTTTGTTGGTGGAACGAGAATGAAAGCTACTATTTTTGAATGGTACAATTCGATTTTGAGACCTGCTTATTTATGATATTTTACAAGTGCCAAACAGTCGCATTTCTATAAGGTCAAAGTGCTCACATATTCGCTTTGTTTGTTTGTTAGACCTATATAAGTTCTTTGGCGGTCCCCACAAAATATATTGAGATTCGTTAGAATAGTGATCTACGATTGAACAAACAAAACCAACTATTTTATTATTAGTAATTAATACCTTATGTAACTCTGTTTGCGCTGAGTGGATTAATAAGCTTAGCGGTTGTTGCCGGCCCAAGCTCGGACAAAAGAGGAGGCTTGTGGCGTTTGGACTAGCAATCCAACCAATGTAATAACAATAATTTGTAGAAACAGAATGAAAACTCGTTAAATGTAATCAATCGCCAGATAGAAATCCACACTTTCCAAGGAAGAAGCCTCAAGGAATACGGAGGAGGGGAAATGTAATTCTGTATTTATAAAGAATGCAAAGGTTTTAGCAAACAAACCAGAAGAGTCAAGCTCAAAAAAAAAGACAAATAGCGGTAGCCACATAGAATATATAAGGCAGAAGGACAAAGCAAACAGAGAGAGCCAAGGCAGGAGTATCAAATAGCATAGAGTAAAAATAGCAAAAATACAAAAGATAGAAAAAGTTAGGGTAGTTAAAAGAGAAATAAAAGAAGAACAAGATAAAATAATCTACGCCAACACATTGATAATACTTTAGGCTATTTACGGAAGCATAGAGAGCTACAAAATACAAGAAACAAAACTACACGACCGTAATATCGACGGATCAATGGATGGATCATTATAAGGGAGTACAAGAAGAATGAAACAATAACAGCGGGAAACCATAAATTATGCATTGGACAACCACGAAGAAGTAGATGATGTAAAACGAGCCCTGAAAGTCAAAAATAAAAAAGATAAGATGGAATTACTGAACATGAGGAAAATTAACAAGGAAAAAGTTCAATAAATCGATACTCATACAAAAATGAAAAAATTGAAATTAGAGGTTTAATCGAACGACAAGAGTAGAA
The DNA here is from genome assembly GCA_036346155.1 of Sinelater perroti. Lineage (NCBI taxonomy): Eukaryota > Metazoa > Arthropoda > Insecta > Coleoptera > Elateridae > Sinelater > Sinelater perroti. The sequence continues at coordinate 21,512,924 of JARFIY010000195.1, read as the reverse complement.
TAATTAAACAAGATTTAAAAGAAATGAAAAGTAGCAGAAACACGTTTTTCAATGATAGACAATATATGATTAGACAATTAACAGAAAAATAAAAAACATGATGCACCAGATATATAGACTTAGAAAGCATGATAAACTGACTAATACACTATAGATAGAAATAGAAATGATTGTAAAACAATAATACAATAAAAAATACAAATAGTTTACTCAAAAAAAAACAACAAGGCATAAAAACAGCGATGTAATATATCCGCACTTACTCAACGAACACATAGAAAACATACTTGAAAGTTGGGATCACAAATGCGTAGGAAGGGGAATTATTAAAGAAGAGAGAGAGAGAGAGCTAAAACATCTGTTTTTTGCTGACGACCAAATAATTTTTACAGAAAACAAAGAAAATATGGTATTTATGATTAAAACACTAAAAAACGTACTAATAAACTATGGATGAAAACTAACATAAACAAAACAGAATACATGTGTATAGGGAAAGAACAACAAGACATACCTTAATAATAAGATCATTCGACAATGTGAAAATTATAAATACTTAGGTTCAATTATCTCGGCTAATGGATCAATAGAAGAAAAACAACAGGAGCTGCAACTAGAGCATTGCATGGAGTTTTACAGAATAAGAACATAAGGAAAGAAACTAAGAAAATATGTTTCATAGGATAATTGAGAGTATTACCTTGCATGGGGGAGAGGCCTAGTCAGTAACAGAAAGCGTGAGAAGCAAAATAAGAACGGTCGAATTGGACTTTTCCAAAAGACGCCTACAAATTACGAGACGAAAATTATGGAGAACATGAAAGGTATGGGGAGAAATGGAAATAACGTCATGCATTACCAGGAACTTAGAAAATAGAACTCTTCGTTGGTATGGGCATGTAAAAAGGAAGCAAGATCATAGGTGCACGAAAAAAACTTTTCAATTAGTCGCTGAGAATAAGACGAAAAGGACGTCTATGCTATGGTTAATTAAAGAGAGGGCATCGTTATTTAAAGTGTAAGTTAAATTTAAGTGCAAGGTATCAAATATTGGGATACTGGTAAACGAAAGTTTTGAGTATTTTGTGGTATAATAGGAATTTTGGGTATAGGACGGTACTTCTGGTTTATCGTGTACTGTATACATATTTTTAGATGTTAATATGTTCTACATCAACTTTTTCTTGTTCCATTTTTTATTTATGTGCATCTTGTAATCAGAAGTTTCCAAAATATATTGATCTTTTGATACAACTTATGTATGTGCAATTTTTTTACTATTTCATTGTAAAATCTGAAGGTAGAGTAACAAAATAAATTCAGTTAAACAGCATTATCATTTCAGGTTGTATTGTACACAAAAAAATATTTAAAATTTTGACTTTGAATATCACCTACTAGTTGAAATTTTGTAATTAGCTACACATAAGTACACATTTGTAATATTGCGAATGCTATGGTTGTGCTATGTTGTGACAAGTCCCAGAGTGTTGACATAGATTCTCTCTGGATGTTAGTTGCGACTAAACTATGGCATTAAAAATGCTTGTTGATGCTCAAGTAGGATATCACCTCATAGAAAAGTAGTTGGGCATTTCTCCAACAAAGAATCATTATACTAAGTGCGTTCAAGTTCTAATATTTCCAAATTTTTCTCAGCAGTGAGAGTAAGTAGAAAGATGCAGTTTATTTTAAAAGACGCGATAAATGTTTTCGAATTTGTAATACAGATGGCAGAACCATACAATATAAACAGGTCGAATTACCTTCATTGCAGTGAGTGTTGTTTTGTACACTTTAAATGGTGACGTTTAATACTTAAGAACAGCGTGTAATTATCCGTTTTCTTCTCTTGCGTGACGAAACGTCTATCGAAATTCATCGCCAATTGAGTGAGACATGCGGCGAAGGCGTTATGGATGTTAAAAATGTGCATTCGTGGGTGTAAAGGTCTCAAGAATGTCGAGAGTAGTGTGACAATGAACCGAAGCAGCCTTGGCCACAGACTAGCCGGACCAAAATCATTATTGCGCCAGTGAAGAGTTGTTATAGAAGACCGTCGATTGGGTGTGCGTGATTGCCTGTAAAGTTGGTATTTTCGTAGAATTTGTGGAATCCATTTTGTATGATGACCTGAAAATGCAGAAAGTTTTTTCAGGAATGCTGAACCTAAGACTGAGGGGGAGGGTCTTAGGACATGTTGATACGTAATATCGCCGTGAATTTCAGGTCATGAAAAAACCGATGCTGCATTATCAATTTTCAGTGGCCCAAACACACCCCAAAAGAAGTGTTCTCAGTACCCATGTAATCGTGGCGACGACATTGTGAAAATGCGTACGTCTCGACATAGATTACGTTGACAGTAACTTTTTTGGGTAAGCACTTATTCAGAACAAAACTTGGAGACCTTAGAACTTAAAGGCACCTTGTATTATGAACGGGTTTTAATTGGAAAGAGTTTGTTCCATTTGAGTATCCCATAACATAAACGATGAGCAAATGCCACAAGACGTTTTGTGATGTCGCTCAACAAATTTAAGAACAATACATGATGCTATACTAATAACGTTGTATCAGGTTACGAAACCTGGTATTACAAAAACAAGAATTTTCTAATAAAATGGGACGGTAAATATACTTAGATTTCCAAGCATACGTGAAAACATTTGACGACTACTTTCGAAAAATAAGTATTACAAAAAGATTCTAGACAAATGCAAAACAGACATAGTAATAGTACACGTGAAAAAATAATACTACATATATAAATTTATATATACAAAGCTTGATAAAAAAAATTAGATAGGCGTGGAGATAACAAGTTATGGAAAATAGACAATAGAACTAAAAGAAGAATTTTAGCGGGTTTAAGATGTGCGAAAGTATTAAATATTATGTTGAGTGACAAAAACTTATGGTGATAAGCGGGTGCTAACTCTTGGGAATAAGGCGTGGTTTTTATCGACAGAAAAGGAGGGAAAACTACCAGAATAGCAAAGAAGGAGTAAATAAAAACGAAAGTTGGAGAAAATAACAACTAAGGAATTAGAAAAAATGTATCACAATAAAAACGTTAAGATAGCAATGCAACTAAATGAACTAAGAAGGTAGAAACGTACGTGGAGGAGAGACTCAGGCGATCGGACATAATTTTTTTACTATAATAAGCAGGACGAAATAGAAGAGAGTAAACGTGAAAATCATAGTAGAATAAAGTTACAGAAAATCTGAAAAAATTAGATTTACAAAACTCAAAACACCAAGTATAGATTGAAAAACTTTAAGCCCTAAATAAACAGCCTTTCAGTGCTGTGGTGTGTGTGTATTATCCATCTAGTTCTCCTCACATATAAGTTTACTTAAATTACCTTAAGTTTTTGATTGTAAAATTTTATTTAAGTTCTAATTTATGGTTTTCATAATTCTGTTTTTATCAATTAGTTTATAATTTTTTATCTAAATTTTGTAACTTTGGTTCGATTTTTATTTCTTCATATTTATTAAACCTTACAATAACGCAATATTTTAAATGTTTTTTAATAATGTAAGATTTTACAGCACTGTCAGTTGTACTGTAAAAGCAATATTTAAACGAAATGCTACTATCGAAGTAAATATTTTCATAGTAATGTGTATGAGGTAAAACGCAATAACAATAACATTCAAATTAATAAATTTAAATTATAAAAACCTCCGCAACTATCCAACCTGATCCAACCTACATACATTAATGTTGTTTTATTTAGTTAGGTAAGGATATAGTCAATCAATAGCCGCTGTAATAGAATTTGTCCATTATATTCGGAATTACTCAAATAAAATGCCAATAAACGCACGTGTCAATTGAAACGGCACGTTATATTACAAACAAATAACAGCCGCAATAAATTGTGATATTCAGGGGCGCGTTCGCTAGACTGTCAACAAATAGTCTTGAATTTCAATTTACAGCGCGATAAAACGGAATTTACTTCTCAATAAAATTTATTGCTTTCATATGAAGCGTCAGTTATTATTTTCTTTATGAACATTAGCTAGAGCAAGTAAAGTTCTGAATTATTAATGTGATATTAGAACAATTCCCATTTAAACAATAATGACAGTTTCTAAAATATTGAATGTGGAAGAATTCATTATGAAAAACATGGATGAATAATTGATTGTTCCCCATATGACCGCGTTGCTCCTGATAATTTAGTTTTTCTGGAATGGCACACTGAGCATAAGAAACGTTTTAACTCTGCTAAACAAAGAAGTATAAAACATCAATTTTTAATGGTGAATGACACTCCAGAAAATTGATGTTTGCCGAAAGTAATGTTGGTTGCCTAATTTTTGTGGTTATATGGGAGACGATCTATAATTAAAATACTATATCAACGATGGGTGTAGTTCGTATTTGAGTTTCGAAACGTAAAGACGTGTGCCCTACAATTCGGAAGATAAGTGCTAGTTCGGTGACCTTTTGCCTGGACGGGCAGTGATAAACTTAATCTCTTCATAATTTTAACAAAATAAAATTGTAAATAAATTGCTAATCAATAATAGTGCATATAATCGGGAACCCGGTTTATACCGGGGATAAACAACACAAGTAAAAAATAAAATGCTACCAGCAGGAAATGGCCCAGGTATGGGATTTTTTCCTAATTCGCAAAATAATATACAGGGCCAACCTTATGTTTCATAACCATTAATTAATATACACGGACAAACAATGGTTAACCCACATATGTCACCACAGATTTATCCTCAGACAACTAATCAGCTTATTTATCCTTTACAATCTGCAAGTCAGTTCTTTCTACAGACCAATCAGGAGCAATTTATGATGCAACAGAATCCATTATTTCATACAAATAATAAAAGACAACAAGAATACACGCGAACGACTTCAACTAGCGAGGAAGAAGATAATACTTATACCACTCAAGATAATACATGGCAAGTAGTAAAAGGAACTAAAAGAAGGAAAAATAGGATTGCCAAAAACAATGTAGACAAAGAGTTACCATTAAATAATGCATTCGGTTCACTAGAAGATAGCCAGACAGTTAACACTAATAAAAAATGATCTCAAAATTAAATAATATCGTTGAAATACAGCAATACTCAATTAGAGGTATGGCCAACAATACAGTAAAATTAACATGTCAAAGTTCAGATGCATTTAGAAAGTTAGCTAAATATATGAAGGAAAATAATATAATCCACCACACATACCAACCTAAGGAGGAAAGATCATATAGAGTAATAGTTAAATATTTACATCACTCGGTTGACGTAGAAGACATAAAACATAAAATTTTACAAATATGGTCATAAAGCGAGAAATGTAATAAACATCAAACACCGAATATCCAAAGAACCTCTTAATATGTTTTTTGTTGATCTAGAACCTTCAGAAAATCATAAGGATATATATAAAATTAAAAAATGTTAAACAGTGTTATTCAAATTGAACCACCAAGAAAAGTCAATATTTTAGTGCAGTGTACTAGATGTCAACTATAAGGACATACAAAATCTTACTGTAATCGGCCCTATTTATGTGTTAAGTGTGGTGGCCAACATGCCACATAAAGTTGCAAAAAATGTAAAAGCACGCCAGCAATATGTGGATTGTGTAGAGGCGGACACCCAGCTAACTATAGGGGATGCGAGTTCTACCAGAAAAATTACAAATCTAAAACAAAGATTTATCAACCTAATCAACAAAATCATCCGGTGCCAGAAATTGAAAGAAACCAAAATAGAAGCTACGCACCGGTAACTAAGCCGCGAGATTCAACGCAAGAGGACAACTAGACCATGACACTCAAAAATTTTTTAAGAAGAGTTCAAGGCAATGTTCAGTTAATTAATTCAACAAAATAATATGGTTCTCGATATGTTATTAATGTTAATTGGTAAACAAACTAATGGCCCTTAGAATAGCACTGTGGAATGCCAATGGCCTGGTTCAACATAAAGATGAAATCCAGTTATTTCTAAAACAAAACCTAATAGACATTCTTTTAATTAGTGAAACTCATTTCACCGAGAAGAGCTACTTCAAAATACTCAATATTCCGTACACAACACAAATCACCCAGATGGTTCTGCACATGTATGCACAGCTGTAATAATAAAACAAGCAATAAGACACTACTAATTACTGAAGACTACCTACAAGCCATCTCTATTCGTGTATATATTCAACCATGTGAAATAACTGTCAGTGCAGTATATTGTCCTCCAAAGCATAATATAAAAAAGCATCAACCATATTTTTGGCAGGTGGAGACTACAATAGCAAAAACACTATTTGGGGATCCCGAACAACTACCAGAAAAGGCAGAGAGCTATACAGTCTTATTCAAGATAAATGTTATTCTTATTTATCTACTAGGTTTCCAACGTACTGGCCAGCAGACATAAATAAATTGCCAGATCTACTAGACTTTTTCGTCACCAATGGTATTTCTTCAACTTACATGGACATCACACCTAGTTATGATTTACTATCGGACCACTCACCGGTAATATCCACCTACAGCACATACCCAGTATACATATAACCTGCACCTAGGCTACATAATACAAAAACAGACTCGGACAAATATAGACACAAGCTGACAGACACAATAAATATTAATCTAAAACTTGCAAATCCAAGTGATATTGAAGAAGCCATAACTAATCTAATTACCACCATTTAAGAAGCAGCTCAACAAGCTACTCCTAATATAACACATAAAAAAGACACTCTAAATATTCCTCTGGAAATTAAGATATTAGTGCGTGAAAAACGAAGAGCCAAATGGCAAAGAACACATGCCCCAGCAGATAAAACTATTCTAAACAGACTTAGCAACAAGCTTAAATCAAAACTTAAAGTTATAAGAGAAGAGTAGCTCAAAACTTACCTATCGAATTTGAACCGATATGATAATTCTATATGGAAACCGATCAAAACAACAAACAAACCTATAATAAGTATTCCTCCTCTGAAAATTGAGGAACCATCACAGGAACAGTGGGCAAAAAGTGATAAGGAGAAAGCAGAATTATTTGCAATATATCTTGCTGAAATATTCCAACCTCATGAAAACGACCCGGATGAAGAAATGATCACATTCTTAGAGTCACCAATACCAGTAACTCAATCTATTAATTCCGTCACACCTAAAGAGGTAAAAGAAGAAATAAAGTTCTTGAATGCAAAGAAATCACCAGGTATGGATCTAATAACAACAAAAATGCTAAAAGAACTACCAAAAAAAGGTGTAGTACTCCTGACTTGTATCTTCAATGCAATTCTCCGTATTGAGTATTGGCCCGAAGCACTAAAGACCGCAGAGATAATCCTAATCCTCAAGCTCGGTAAAGATTCCAGTAGTGTAAAATCTTATCGACCCATAAGTCTCTTCTCGGCCATATCAAAATTATTAGAAAAACTGGTTCTTAAAAGAATTGATACTGAATGGATTCCCAATTACCAATTCGGATTTAGGCAGGCCCGTTCTACCATACAACAATGCCGTCGTATAGCACAAACCATCCTTTCTAGTTTTAACAACAAGGAATACTGTATAACAGTGTTCTTAGATGTAAGCCAGGCTTTCGACAGAGTGTGGCACCAGGTTTAATATATAAAATCAAAACTCATCTACCAGCATATTTCAACTTAGTTAAATCTTATCTAAATAATCGACAATTCAGAACAAAAGTAAGACAGGAAGTTTTCGCTTTCCTTCCAATTAAATCTGGAGTACCTCAGGGTAGCGTGCTGGGTCCTCTACTTTATCTCTTATTTACCTCATATCTTCCAGTTTCACCAAATGTCACAATCCTTATATTCGCTGATGACACTGTCATAATGGCTAGCCACAATGAAGTTGTTCGAGCATGCACTCTAATTCAAGAATATCTGTATAGTATAGAGCATTGGCTTAAAAGGTGGAATGTAAAAATAAACGAAACAAAATCTGCACATCTAACATTTACCCTACGCAGAGACCCATGCCCACCCATTTTTCTTAATAACATAGAAATACCACAAACTACAACACTAAAATATCTAGGACTACACTTGGATACTAAATTAAATTGGAGAGTACATATCAACAAAACGAAAAAGCAACTGGATTTAAAACAGAGAGAGAGATGAACTGGTTGATCGGAAGAAGGTCCCCACTATCTATTGATAATAAGCTATTGTTATACAAATCAATTATCGAACCCATATGAACATATGGAGTAGAACTATGGAGATGTGCCAGTAAAACGAATCTCGCAATAATTCAAAGATGTCAATCCAAAATACTAAGAATCATAGTTGACGCCCATGGTATATAAGCAATTAAATGATCCACAATGACCTAAAAATACTAACTGTACAAGAAGTCATCTATGAGAAAAGTGTCGCTCACCATAAAAAGTTAGAAATACATACAAATCCTCTAATGCAGCTCCTATTGGAAGACCCTGCAAGAAGAATCAAAAGACAGTGATCAGCTGACCTATAAAATGAAAGAGACCCCATCGTTGGGTGCGATCTCATTATGCCTTATCTAAGTCTAATTGTTAATACTTAGATTGTGAGACAGCAAATTAGCTTATAGAATTTTGATTGCTAATTAAATTACAAAAAAAATGATAGGTGGTTGTTGATTTAGATTTTTTTTAAATGAGGTAATAATAGTACAGCTGCCATTAATTAGTGTTATATCAGTGTAATTTCAGATTACTAGGATTTCATGTAATTGTACGAAATCATAAAGATTTTGGGGTACCTTCGTTCTTAGACGTTTTATCTGATTTCTTTGTATTTTTATGCTTTATTGGTGTATACCATATAAATAATAAATTTAGAGTAATTTAAAATTTTTAAAATCCTCTTATTAAACTATCTAATATCTAATCCAAACTCCTGTAATATTAATTATAGCTTCTCACTTTTTCCATGTTTCGACAAGGTTTTCTGCATAATCACTTGCAAATATCTCCATATCTTCATCATGTACACTGGCTTTACTTTGAGTTTCAGTTTCATATATGTCCACACATTTTCAACTGGGGACATTCCATTCCATCGTACTGATGTCATTTTGCTATTGTCACGCACTGTATAGTTTGCTGCGATGTTTAGGATTATTGTCTTATTCTGTCAGAACCAAAAAACTTTTCAGCAAACTTCAGCAACAATTTCTGGTAGTTTATGTACGTTTTCTTAGCATTTAAATTGTTAGTAAACAGAGAGAGGCAGAAGCATCTCTAAACATGCACTTTTACAAGTGTTTTGCTGTGTGCAGAAGAATCCTATTACTCTTTGATCACCAAGTTTTCGATAAAGAAGACCATGCATTGGAAGAAAACTCCCCTTGAAGATAACAAATTCCTATCTCTATTCAAATTTTCCGTTTTCCACGCCAGTTGTTTTCCACGTACTATCCTGATAATAAAGGTTTCTTCAAAGTTGATCGAAAAGCAACAGACTTCAAATCGTATTTAAAGAGACCTAAATTCTTTGATTTGCGCACAGTATGCAAATTAAAATTTATGTGACTGCTAAAGTAAATAATTTATTTGATGTCATTTTCAGCATCTCCTAACGGAAATATACTTGGAGTGAAATGTTCGTTTATTTTTTTCTCTAAATGTTATAAGTAATAAGAAGTTTGGGCACAAAATTAACTTTTATATTTCAATATCATTTTGGTATCAAAAATTCGATTTATAATAAAAGTCTTTTATAAAACCCTCGACAGGCATGGGCCAAAGGGCACGCGCCCTTTGCTACAGCTGCATTGAGCCTGATTGCAAACATTCTCGCAACAAAAATGAAACGGCGCTGCTTTGTGCGATTTTTTGCTCATTAAATCCGCCTGCCTCAACAAACCTTTTTATTGGGTTTCCTGACGTGATCCGCGCCGTCTGCTCGTTATTTTCGCACAAATTCCGCGGATACCCAAATAAGAGTTCCGTATTGAAGCAAACGGCTCAGTGCGTCCTAAGTGTGTGCAAACAAAAGTGAATTGCGCCGTGATTGGTTCGAACAAAACGAAGAATCCGAAGGCGACGACTCCGTTGCGCTTTAGTTTCTTCCAGCTAGGATCTGGATGCTTCCGCCTTCGGAAGTTTCAGAGTTTCTGCGCGCCGCCCGCCTAGGTCGTGATAAAAGAGCAAAGGGTGCCGCCCAAGTTTTAATTGCTCGAGTTATGGCGGGCTTTGGTTTGCATGCAAAGTGGTGAGAGCGAAGGTGGAGATTAGGTTGATATTTAAATCGATCCGCACTCTGCAAAAATATTATTCCCTTAATATTAATTTAGCTCTAATGTTAGTTTAAGTATTTGCGGTTTCCTTTTGCTTTTGTTGTCTTATTCGGCTAAGAAATTTTTTTTATTGCATTTACTTTTTCCTGATAATTTATTGTTGCGTGTTCACTGCCAAGTTTTTCCTCAAGAGTCTTGTTTATTGTATTGTTGTTTTTAAATCTTTTTTAGTTTCAATTGCTTTCTCACTTTTGCGGATAATTTATTCGTGGTTACATTTATTTCAACTTTAAACATTTATCATGTGGTATTTTTAGAAATAGCAAATTAAAAAGCATTGAAGTGTCTGTGTGTACTAGTAGCTAAGTATTAAGAAGTTTCATTAAGGTGTATATGATTATTTTTTTAATTATATTTAACAAAAGTTATTTTAAGTAAATGAATGACGCTAAGGTTTTCAAGTAGCAGCAGGTACAAATTAATTAAAGGTACACCCCTTCAATGTCTACTTTTGCCATCACTCTGGCTGTATCCGGAAAGCTACTGCAATACTTTTAATGTAGCACAGCGTCCCTTGTGGACAGCCGACTAAGGCTTTTTCAGTACGTTGAATAGAACGTAGTGGCTCGGCACAACCTCAGGTAAAATGGAGCACGAGGTAGCATAATGTACCCAAGAATTTGTAAGATGGCAATGGTGTGGCGATTAATTTATTGTGATATTAAAACAATCCGTAGTAGTGTTTCTACTCACTGGTAGTGTTCTCACAAGGGCTAATCTATCAGTAAGATTCCTTCCTGATATTAAACGAACTAGATTCACAATTCGTCTGCTGTGACCAGACATTTAAAGACTATTGGTCTATTCTATCAGAGCCTCTATATATAATAATAAGGCTAAATATATTCTGAGTTTATCTCATATCAAACGAAAATAGGCACCATTAAGGATAAAATTATCCTTATATAATTTATCTATCGCTACGGGTTAACTTTTCTTCGCCTAGTTGTAGGAATCTGAGCTTCGTAAGGCCTTTGCGGCAGCACAAAATGTGGTCTGCAGTCTCCGCCTCTTTCTCGCAAAATCTGCATAGGCTGATAATTGTTACTCTTAGGAGATTTAAATGCCTCCTCACACAACAGTGTCCTGTCAGCAGGTTAACTATGACCCTAAGTTTAGGCCTGTTTAGTCGTAGGAGGCCTGCTGTAAATTTTTGTGACGGTCTCTGTATAAACTTCTTCGATTCTCTCAAGTGGCTAGTATTGTTCCGCTTTCTTGAGTTTTATTGAATAGCCATTCATTAATTGATAATCTTTTAAAGCTATTTGAAATGCCACAGAAGGATTTGAGTTTGATGGATTTTAGTTTTGATCCTTCGTTCACCAATAAGTTACTCCTGAAGCCTCCATGTCCCGGTACTTAGAAAAGAATCAGGCAATTGGCTTTTCCTATCTCTGTTAAAGCACCTGTGTAATCCCAAACAACATTTGACTTCACCACAGATGTGTCTAGAACTTTAAGTGCTGCTTGGCTGTCCAAAAATATAGCTATCCTTTTACTCCTAACGTTAAGCTTTTTAATTTCCTTCTCACAGTATTCTATAGCTATGTTTTTCGCCTGAAAGACTAGACAATTTTCCAAGCGCTATTGAAATCTTAATGTTTTTTTTTGGACCCTAAATTCCTGCTCTTGTGCCTAATTCAGGTAAAGTCTAAAGGGGCTGGAAATCCTTTGTTCCAGTGTTCTCTATCTGCTATTGTAATTTTCAAATTTTTTTCAGGTTGTCGGTGGGCATTACCAATATGTCCTTCACCCCTGACTCCTCCCTCAGTTTTGATGCTCTCCTGCATGCATGGGAATGATTGGAGCTTGTCCTTGCATGAGTCTGTGGGTAGTTGCCTGTAATTTTCCTTGGATAGATATGTGAAGTGGTGACAAGTTTAGTAACACTTGTAGAGCAGTAGTTGGCGCCGTTTTTATAGATTCTATGACGCTAAAGCAAACATGCCTTTAAACGTTACAAAGGAGCACTTTCGCCTTTTTCTGTAGTAATTTCATCCATCGTGCTATAGGTCTTACGACTTTTGTGAATAACCATAGAGTAATCTTGGGGTTTAATATCCAGCTCTTACTACATAGCCTTTGCACCTTGTCAGTGCTACTTTGGCTCTTTGTGTGGTCATATCTAAATGACGACTTCATGTGAGCTTTTGATCGAAGATATTCCTATATATTTAGTCTCTGGGAAAAGGAGATTTTCATGCTATTCAACATAATGGGTTTTATCTCTTTTAACACCATCTTTTTGATGAACAAAACTACCATAGTTTTGTGGGAGCTAGTTTGAAGTCTTTTTTTGTGCACAGTTTGCTCGTAATGTTTAGAGCAGATGGCGCTCTTTCCATAATAGTATTCTAAAAGCGCCATCTCGTGGCTACTACGAGATCATGTGCACATTCCAAGCAAAGAAAGCCCTCTGCGGATAGCTTGTTAAGGAGTGCATCTATAAGAACTATCCACAACTGTGGGGAGAAAACTCCTTCTTGGAAGGAGCTTCTGATTGTTTTCACTTTTATAGTTGCTTTGCTTAAGTACATATAATAATTTTTTTTCTTAAATTTTCTGCAATCCATTGGCATAGGGAGTCAGATATTCCTTTCACCTTAAGTGATATGATTAGGGAGCTAGTGGAAACATTGTTGAACGCTCATGTCCATGAACAGGTCTGTTGATTTCTCCGTTTGGTATACGTATTGGCGCTCATTAAGTGGAGACTTCCTCAGTCTTGTGGTTCTAACGTAGTTATCTATCAGTTTCTCAAGAGTATTTTGCATACAAGACGTAAAACTGATAGATCTGTAAAATATTGGTGACAAACCCATACTTCTGCCTACCTTGGATATATATATACGACTGTCGCGCTACGCCATGCTTGGAGAATAAACCTCTAGATAATACAAGTCCTGAAGATCCTGACTAAGAATGGAATTAAAAATTTCTAACTTTTCTGTAGCAGAATAGTAGAATTTCGTCGATTTGTAAGGAAGAAAGCTTTCTAGCGCCCATTTGATTTTGTGCAGACGAGTTATTTCTGCCGGTTCTCTCCAGTTTTCTCGAGTCTCCCGGGGCTTTAGATTTCTCTTTTCCTCTGACATTTTTACTGACCTAGGGAAATGTTTTTCAATAGTATCACACCAGACTTTCTTCTGCTGTTCCCTAGTAGGTGCCCCATTTGTCTTCTTGATGGGTCCTACTTGGTCACGAGTAACATCTTTGGTTAAAACTCTGTAGATTCTTGTACATTCAGAGGCCTCTGTCACCCCTCTTCAAAAGTTTCTTTCAGCCTTGCTAATTTTTTTTATTGTAAGTGCTTTTCTATAAGTATCCCAATTCTGGTTGTTTTGGCTTTATTTAATAACCTTCTCATCTGAGCTGTTAGTCTTTCAAAGTGCTTATTTCATCAAGCTGTCTTTGTATTGCTTTGTAGTTTCCAGGTAATTATCCTTGTATGCCTGCAAGATTGATTCGTTTACATCCTGGACTACTCCATTAAGATTCTCCCTATCCCTTATCCTATTACATATTCCCCTAAGAATATTAGTTAGGGAAATGTATAGGACTATTTATTTTATATATATTTTATACATTTACTTTACACAAATTTTATTGTTACACTTACATGTTACACTTCCAGAATGGGTTTTATAAAACAATTGATTCATAGTCTATTATCCATATATTTTTATTAGATTTACATTGGGTTCACTTATGTTGATCTTAATTTGTGATAATTGCTGAAAAATTCTGTCACCATACAGAAACTGGCTTTAAACAGTATTTTTTATTCACTCTCATTTTTAGCCAGGAAACTGTGAAATATTTCCTAAATATTACGTTGAGTGGGTATATTTGGTGTTCTTTAAAGGGAATTGACTGAGAGCTAACGCATTTATTTCAGTTTACAGTATAGAATTAGTCAATCAAAGAGCGCTTGAAAAGTATCACTTACTAAGTAGTAGGACTGAAGTAAATTATTCTTGTAAATTGCTTTGTGTTAATATTTGTAATTCGATTGAAGTCTTTATAAAAAAATATATATAAAAAAATTAGAATGTTTATCTTACATGAAAAACCCAAACGAATTAGTTTTTTTGTTCTTTTGAGTTTCTTGATGAGAAATAATTCAAATTATTGCTGGCTCATTTTTCCCGAGCTGTGCATAAAAGATTAGCCTATCAGTACCGCAAATATTACAAGCAGATGTATTCCGGCAGCGAATTTATTAAATTGTTCGTTCACAACGGGGCATTTCTCAACAATGAATTATTACAACAATTTCTGTAGGGGGCACATAACTCTCGAGCGTGTTTACCGAGTTGGATTTTCTCCGGCTGTATTTTATTCCGCGCAGGCAGAGGCCTTCAAACGTAATAAACTGAGGAAATGTGAATTTCCCTTGTCCTTAACGCAGCTGCGGCGCTCTGTCTGCTGCAAGGCGCGAAAACATGGCGACACATTAATCTCGTAAAAGCGATCATAATAGGAGCTTGCTTTGCGCACTTCGAGTGACAAATGACGTACAGCCAAATATACCAACTAAACGAAATACTCAGGTAATTCAAAACTAGTAGCAATACTACAAAAATTCCTGCAATGTGATTATGTTTAGTTTAGGTTAGATACGTTTAAATAAGTTAATATTTGTTTGTAACTTCACAAATTGCGTTTTGAGAATGTAGGCTCTTATAAATAAAATGCTATTCGCCAATTTTGCATAGTTCTTCTCTTTAATATAACTTTGAAGTTTATAACATAATATAGAATAATGTTTTGCATTATTTGTGTGCCATGTTCTAAGTAGCCGAATATTAAATTCTTTCTGTGTCCCAAAGAACAATGACCTTACTCGCTGAATCGGAGATTTTCATTGGCAAATATTTCTCTCCTCTGCTTCTCTAAATAATTCTTGCGCACTAATTCCAGCCTTATATTTTTTAACCAGGATCTTTTTTCTACCTCTTGCTCTTATATTACAAGCTAAGGTATTCACTTTTTATGAGATGACTCAAATAAACTCCCTTTCTATTTTTCATTGTTCATAAGATTTTTTGATTAAAATTTACACGTTGTAGCATTTCTTTGTTTGTTATCTTTTTTATCCATGAGATTCCAAACACATCTAATTAATCACATCCTAAAAACTTCGGCTTTAACTGCATTGTACTTATTTAGTGTCCAAGTTTCAGCTCGATGCATATAATCAAAAGTGTTTTTATTTTTATAAACACTTGCCATTTCAATTTTACTTCTAAGCTTCTGCTTAATTTTGAGTTCCATCAGCAACCTAAGTATCTGCAATTTTGTATGCTTTCTAAAGTACCACTATTAATTTTAACTCCTAGATTACATTCAAGGCTATTTTAAAAATTACTCTAAAATAAACGTTAAACAACATTGGAGGTTAATATGCAGGTTCAATGTACATATCGTTTAGTTTATATATTATCCATTTCCCCGCCTCAATTTTTATCTTAGATCGTTGATTGCAGTAAAGATTTTTAATTAACTTTATCAAATGTTTGTAATGGAGAAATATACTTCTTTTAATTTTATTCAGATTCATCAATACTTATGTAGAAAATAGAACGTCACGTGTCTCCAGTTTATTTCTAAAAGAAAGTATAATATGTAAGGTACTACTTACTACCTTCTTTGCGCTTTCTTTTCCTTTTATATAGTTAGTCTAATAACAGGATACTTTCCTGTAGTAGTATAGATGTAAGTGTATAACTACATGATACGTACATGTAATGTCAAATGTTAATAAACCAACAGGTTGCACGTGTAAACGGTACGAAAGCCAAAGTAATTGCAAATATGAGCACACAAAGCATATTACACAACTGCAAGAAGAATAGTTGTGAAATAGAATTCTAAAACTTTGAAAATCGTAGCGCAATTACAAATTCACAACCCAATCACTATCCTAAGATCAATGTCCTCAAAAGTCACAATAGTAACCACCGATGACCTACAACCAAGTGGTTCTACCAGAATTATTTTCATTACTTGAAAGGGATAAGGTCACAACAAGATTTAATGTTATAAACAAAAATGTAGAAATCAATAGTTTTCTATTGCGCGAATTGCAAGGTAAACACACCCCTTGACACTTTGACAAAAAAGAAAAAATTTTCAGACTTATGCGGAAATGGGAACGAATTTGACAGCTTTTATTGTAACTTAACTTTGTCAGCACGTACAAAACAAGAATAAATCGGTTTATGAGTTCTTTGTAGATCGTGTAAAATTAGCTAAAACCCACAAGTTGTAGGTTTTGTAAAAAATAAACCACCACTTGTCACTGACAATGTAGAACTCGAATTTACTGTTACGTATGTCTTATAGATCTGGTTTTGGCTGTCTCGTGAACTTAATATACCCGATTTTGTTTAAGAGAAGGGGGGTTTCTTGTCATATGCATTTAGCTCTTTCTTTGTCTGTTATTATGTTCTGGTGAAAAAAGTAGTACAAGTAATCTCATTCCCAAGGGTTTAAGATTTTAATATCTTAAAGGAAAAAAAATTGAACAGAAATCAACAGCAAATAAATTTAGTATTTCAGAAAGGAAAGGTGACCAAATAAATAGCAATAACATTTCAGATACAAATATATTCGTATTTAATTTTATTTATTTATCACACATAATTTTTTCTTGAACGTTTTAAATTTCTCAACAAAAAAACGTTATGATTCAAAAGATACCCGAAGAAAGCTTATAAAAAATTTGCAGACTCAAATGAATAGAATATATCAAAACAATCATGTAGATAACTCAATCATAACCAGTATTTATACACGTTTATTAGGCCTGGCGTAATTAATTAATAAAAAACAAGGTTGTATATTATTGCCAAGACTGTGACAAACCTTGATTATTGTTGAAGAGGTAATAAACTTCTGAAAGATCGACTCAAGCTTTTTTCTGCCTAAAGTCTTCTACATATCACTGAATTCTGACCAGATGAAAGTATAACACATCCAAATCTATTACTGTGGACCTTCCAAACGCGTTTTCTAGTCCGCTGGAAAAAATTCACCCATTACAAAATACGCCGACTGATCAATGCTCCAAAAAGTTACTAAAATAGTTGAGAGGAAAACAATGAAAGAACATTGCGCTTTATTAATATTAAATGGGCAGTTCATCAATATATTCTTTAAGATTTACCTTCCGGGGCATACAAAGCTTGTTTTCAAAGTTTCAAACAAAACATCAAACATTAATAATAATAATACTCAATAAGCCGAAACCTAATAAGACATTCGGATTAGACAACACACTCCTAGAATTGATTTAAAGTGGAAACTTATTTTAAAGCTAGGTCTCTTCACTTGCATTTGTTATATTTAACACACTTAAAATGCATTTGATGATTATATTATCAGCCTCAAAGTTTTTAAGAAAGCATCAATAAGACATGCCTGCTTTAAAAATGTCACCAGACTTACTTGCCAAATCATTTTTAGCAAATTCACTCACAAAACATTAAAATGGTTCTTTGAGATGCTCCAAAGATCAGTTAAAGCAAACTATAGAGGTGCCAATTTAAATAATCTTAAAAAGTATCAAGAGAGGAACGCTAATTTTGACGATTAACTTCTAGTGCCCTCAAAATATGTGACAATATGATTGTAGGCAAAAAGGTACATATTTCTTCCCTAATTAAGTGCAGTTTAGATATATCTAACCATTTATTAAGAAATGCTTAGAGATTTTTCCATTTTTGTTATTTTTTTTTAATCTTTGGTGAGAGTGGCAAGTGACCACAACAATCTTCATAAGCAAGATCAATTTTGTTGTCATTTTTCCACAGGAAAAGTTGTAAAGAATGCTACTCAAAGTTGACATAAATTACGTATATCCCATTCCTAAAAGTCGCCGAGTTTAATCCGAAAGAATTTTTTTATTGGTCGTAACAAGTGTGACAGGCCATCACCGAGCAAATTTAACAGCTTATCTTTGGATAATGAGACTGGAAAGGATGCCTAGTACATATTACGTGATTTTTTTTATTACACAATACAAAATATCCCCAATTGGTAAACATAATAAGGAATAACTTTTTTGTAAAATTAATGAAATTAAAAATAAAATAAAACTAAAGAAGCCGTATGGTTTGGCAAGTCCTTGATTGGAATTTCCAAGAGTGTTATATATATTAGTAAGAATAACAAAATTCTATACAATGTATGAAATTTTATACATGTTAATGGCTATGTCTACCTTTATAAAAATATTAATAATTCCAGTTGAATATTATCAATAAAGATAATTGACAGATTAAGAGAGTAGGAAGAGAAAACGTAAGAGAGAGCAAGATAAAAAAAATACAAAAAACTAGCAGTAGCCATAGTTACTGTTTCTGTTGTAACTAACTAATATAAAAGGAAAGAACAGTTAGTACAAACTCTTCTTTCAATGTGCTCTACTAAAACTTTTGTTTACGTTATCTTTAAAATTAAGCAACATTTGAAGTAGTTATTTATATATGATAAATAAATAATTATTGAATCTAATTAATTAGCAATTGTGTCGATAATTTACATTACTTATGTGCAGCATGGTGTATTGCGCTCAAATTTTATAGTCATGCATCGAATATTGATTAGTACATATCAATCTTTTTTAAGAAAACTGGTATTGTCTAAGATGTATTTAACCAAAGGAAAGTCTCTAGATGATTGGTCTTATAAACTTTTAGCTTATACCAATAAACAATTTGCATTTTAGTGAGAACAAATAAACATTATTACTAGGCTTGACAATAACTCGCTCGCTTAGACAATCGTAAAGATAACGCCTTGGATTACCAAATGTCTACAGAATGGTTTTATTTTTTTAATGATTTTATGTAAATTTTAAACGTGTATTATCATAATTAGGTATGCCCTATTTGTTATATAGGGCCAGGCAGAATAATCTCTCATTTTTGAAACACCAATAAAAGAAATATAGATCCTGTTTAATGTTTCATTATATCATCAGACAGAACAATGTCTAACATTTAGTCATGGACCAGTTTTAATGATGATATTGTCGAAATATCGCTTGCATAAGTGATACATTTCTGCAACCTCACCTTAAAGTCCCTCATTGCTGCCAAGTCATTTCCACTGGTACTGCTGAAATTGCGTTGCTAACAGCATTTTGTATCTTCTCAATAGTTTGAGTCTCTCGTTGAAAGTCTTTAGCCTTTAGGTGTATCCACGGAAAAAAATCGCAAAGGGCAGGTCTGATGACCTAGTCGGTCATGGGATGTCATCATTTAATAAGATGAAGCGACCTAGACGCATTTGGGTGAAAGCTTTTTAAGAAATTTTAGCAGTGCGGCAGCACTATCTTGTTGGAACCACAATGGTGTATTTCCATGTTTGTTGAATCTGAGCTCTAGAAAATTGCGTAATATCGCAACATAGGAAAGGGGGTAGATGTAACAGTCACCGCGCGTCCAGCTTCCTTAAAAAAATACGGCCTTATAATGCCAAATTTTGTAACAGCACGCCAAATAGTTATATGCTGACTGTGAAGAGGTGGCTCATGGTTTTGACGCTTATGAAGTAAGCCTAATAAATAAAAGTGAGCTATTGAGCACAACATGTTCTTGGAAGAAACTTGTCGGAAATATCAGCCACATTCTTAAAGTTCCTGGACCAAAATCAGTTTGTACGAATAAAACATGAGATTTCAGTCAGATGTTCTTCAGGCGAAAGCATGCTTAACAGCGGAATGTTGTGGCAATGTGAAAACAGTCTGCATCACCACTGATATTCTCGGGTGTCCAAACGCTACGATGTCTAATGGATGATTGATACTAATCCTGTCACAAACATAGAATCATCATTCTTAAAATAAGTCTCCAACACAAACTTACGGTGTTCACCACTTTATTCTATAATGTGCACTAAAATGGCCTGATTTGTGTTGCTTAAGGATGTACGCCTCAAATACCGCCTACAAATACGTTGCACGCAGTGATCAATTCAAAAAGGGAGATTGTTCTGCCGGATCCTGTATATGTCTGGATCTTATAAATAATAATTCGGTGCTTCATGCAAGTGAAATATCCAAAAATAAAAGAAAATAAAAGTAAAGTTAGAGTTACGTGTTTATATCCTTCAAAACCGCGGGATTGCTAAAAAATAATATAATATTATTTATGTTTCCGGAAAACTGACGGGGAATATCAAGCTAATGTATTTATGTCACTAACATTTTGGGCCGTTTCGTAGGGCAATCCGGAAAAGCCCCGTCTTACAGAAATGCCGCAGGCTAGAGGCATCAAGTCTTGCAAAATCCAAGGATGTTAAGGTGTCTTAGGTATAAAGTACTCTTTAAGAATAGCAGTTAGAAGGATCCTAAAATGTTTAAAGTTCCAAATAGACGTTTAGAAGTTTACTGTTTTGAATTATGAAACTTAAAAATAATTCACTAGATATTAGAGTTAAATAAATTACTAAATAATATATATGTAGCAAAAAATTATGTTCTAAATTGAGGAACTCATCAGACATTTAACTGCAGTGATTTACAGTGATTGCTAGTTATTTATGTTGTCTATACTGAAAGATTTATTGCGTTCTATTTCAGGATTCGAAATGAAACATTCTTGAACCTCAAACGCGTAGTTGGAGAAGTAGCTATCCAATTTTAGCGCCGAATACACAAAGATTCAATAAGCGCCATCGCCTACCGCCGCCAGCGCATCGCGCGACTTACCTATCGTCGTAATGACCGTGGTCGAGAAAAACAGCGATTGTCCAAAACTCCAGTTCGGCTCGCCTGAGACGTTGCGGGCGGCAGATACTCCTCGGTTGCTGGCACGAACAACTTCGCTAATAAGTGTCTCCAGGGCATCGTCTGAAAAGAACGTGCCAAGTTAGCAGAAAACTCGAAAAGAAAATACACTTTGGCAACTGCGTCTGGGCAGTGGAACTCGCAGCGATGTACGGCTGGCAGCAAACTTTCAAAGTTCACAAATGGATTTTATTGCATCTATTGGCCGTAATGTTCGCGGCTGTAGTGAGCTATGTCCGGCCTGAAACGGACCGATTGCAAGACGCTCGATAGCTGTGGGATGGGTAATCCAAGTGAAGTTCAGCAGTTTCTACTACTGCAATGATACTGTTATGTTACTCTTTTATTGCTGGTAGCGTGAGATATTGCTAGTAAATAATATATTTCTTTATAACTTTTGAAATTGAAGTTAGAAACTAATATTGTTTTTTGAAATAAAAACTGCTAAACGACAAATTTGTACCGATAACACTAATTTGCGATTTTGGAACTTTTTTCTGTTGTTTTCAAATGAGTAGGTGCCTCGGAATGTATTTTTCCGCATATTTCCTTCAAAATTCCGTATTACGTCCGGTGTTTCCACAAATGACAAAAATGTGAAAAAACGTAATTTTTTGTGACTGATATATGGCAACGTTTGTAACGTGTGAAAAATGTTCTGTGGGGGGGGGGGAAATGAATGTCTAAGGAATAGATAAACATAAATACATAGCTGATAATGAAAATGAAACTGGAAAGTGTGCAGTATAAGATTCATGAACGGTCTGTGTGCGGGGATTTAAAGGTGATTGGATATTGCTCGGCCAAGAAGCCGGCAACACCAAATTTCCTTACTTTATATGTGAATGGGACTCTGGAACTTGGACGAAAAATTAGGAAGCAGTGGCTAGTCAGAAGTACATTTACATCTGGCAAAAAACAAAAGTACTGTTGCCACCTTTGCACATCTAACTTGGTTTAATGAAGCAATTTGTGATAGATTTAAGCAGGAACAATAAATACTTTCTGTATCTTGGTATTGTTTGTATCAATATGTTAGTAAAAATTAAAGTCGGCATTTTTATAAGCCCACAAATACGAAAATTAATGGCGGGCAACATATTTGAAAAAAGCATAAGTGAATGCAAATTTCGAGCATGAATTGCATTCAGAAATGTGATACAAAATAGTTTGGGAAACACAAAGGCTGCCAATTATACCATTTTAGTCGAGGAGATGTTCGAATCTTATAAACTGCTTGGATGCAACATGAGCGTCAAAGTTTATTTTCTTCGTGCTCATCTAAATTACTTTCCTGACAATCTTGGCGATTTTACGAAAGAACATGGCGAGCGCTTCTTTTTTTTATTTTATTTTATTATAGCTGGCTCTGCAATATACAATGCAATACACGGCTTGGTTGTTATAGTGCAATTAAATAAGAACTAAACTACATACATTGAGGTTTAATCCAGTGGGGATTAACTGATAAATTACATTTCTATCTTAATTTGACATTGAGTTGGGTTTATATACCACATTTAAATTAAGTCCTGTGGTAGTTTACGTTTAAGACGCCTGTGAATAATTTTTTGGCCTAGATTTAATTTAGTAGCACTTGAACACAAGGTTAGATTTTGGAAAAACTTTACAGTGGATTTATTAATGAACTCTGTAATTAATGGAACAGTTAATTCACTGTGAACTTGATTATTACGCACAAACCAAGGGCAGTTGATGGCGATTCTGAGCACTTTGTTTTGGATTGTTTGGGGTTTCTTCATGTTTGTCTTTGATGTGTTGCACCATATTGGACATGCATACGTAAGAATTGGTCTGAGGATTCCTTTGTAGATAAGTACAGCACACTCAGGTCTGAGGTGAGATTTGCGGTTTATAAGGGGATATAATGCACCCAGTCTGTTGTGGCACTCGTTGAGTTTTTATTGATATGAAACCCCAGTTCAGTTTCGCGTCTAAGTGCACGCCTAAATATTTAACAGCTGAGTCCTTTGGATTCCAATCTATTTCGTTATTATTTATTTTTATTTTTGTAATTTGCTCATATCTCTTGAGGGTAAAAATTTTGTTTGACATTTATCAGAATTTATTTTAATTTTCCATTTCTGAAACCATGCACATAACGTATTTATAGAGTTTTGTAGGAGTACAATTGCTGTATCAAGACTGAGGCTCTGTGTAATAATTGCAGTATCGTCAGCATACATGGCCAGCGTTGAGTTGAGATCTGTAGGTACGTCATGAACGAACAGGTTGAATAAGGTGGGTCCCAGAATACTGCCCTGGGGTACTCCGGCCCGAATAGGTTTAGAACTAGATAAGGTTGAGCTGATCCGGACTCTAAAAGTTCTGTTAGTGAGAAATGAGTGAATGATTTTGGTTAGGTAATTTGGAATGTTTAAAAGCCCCATTTTATATAGAAGTCCATCATGCCAGACCTTGTCGAAAGCTCTTTCCAAGTCTATAAATACAACTGCAGTGTATTCTTTCTTTTCAAACCCTCTTTCAATTGATTCACTTATTCTGAGAAGCTGGTGAGAGGTCGAGTGATGGGTTCGGAAGCCAAATTGAAGAGGAGGAATAGTATCATTTTGGTGGAGGTAATCTTGTAATCTGGAAAGTATCACTTTTTCTAAGAGCTTGGCCAGGGTTGACAGGAGACTGATAGGTCGGTAGCTGTCAGGGTTTTCCTTCGGTTTACCTACTTTATAGATGGGAAGCACATTTGCAGTTTTCCATGCTGTCGGAAAGTATCCTAGTCTGAGACAGGCGTTGTATATTGAGGTTAAGTACAGAGCCTTTTTGATAGGTGCTTTAGCATTTCATTTGTTATAAGGTCGGGCCCAGGGTCTTACGCTTAGGTAATATTGTTATATAAGATTTAATTTCTTGGACAGATGTAGGAGCTATTTCGTGGTTATCCTGTAATGCATATTTGCGATTGCGCTTGTTACCTGCCTTTCGAAGTGTTCGTCTTGTTCTTCAAAATTGGGCGTAAATGCCTGTTCAAGATGAGTTGCTAATAAGTTGGCTTTTCATCATCGGAGGAGTATCTGGCGTTATTTGATATCATAGGATAGATTATACTCGGTTGTCTTAATAATCGTTTGATAGCTAACCACATAGATGAGTCACCGGGTTTAGTGTCTTCAAGGTAAGAATTGTATCTTTGGATTCTTATACTGTCAAGTTCATTCTTTACTAAGTGACATAGTTGGTTGTACAGTGTTTTAAGGTATGGTAACCGGTGTCTTTGCCAATCTCTTCTATATATATATTCTTTGCTTAATTAGATCAGGTATGTAGTTGGGAGTTCTAATATGCTCGGCAACTTTCCTTTGCTTCCAGGGAGTGGTTGTTTCTTGTATACTTGCTTGTAAGACTGATGTGTATTGTAGGACGGCATTGTCTATATCCGGGGGAAGTTCAGGTGGTCCCACCCAACGGAGTTTTTGATCAAGGGTCGACTGAAAATTGTCCCAATCAGTTTTACCATGCGCTAAGCTAGGCGTTGGAGGTATTATTTGAGGGGTGTTGTGGAGGCTGATGATGACAGGAAGATGATCAGAGTCCAATTCAGATGCCACTGTTTGATACACTGGATAAGTGACATTTTTATGGAGTGTAACATCTAAGATGTCAGGTTGATGGTCTGTTCGGTATGGATGGTAAGTAGTCGTCAGAGGCTGATACTAATATACTGGGTTTGGCCATAATGTTATGCAACTTGATCTCGTCTGGATTACTAGCACGGCATCCCGATATGGTTTTTTTGCATTTAAGGCTCCTAAAACTAACGTGGGCTCGTTGCTGCTGAACAATTCACTGATTTCGTCTTCAACAAGCCGTTTATTTGGCGGTTTGTATGCAGATGTAAGGGTTAAAGAGCCACTAGTTTTCATGTGTATTTTGATAGAAATGGCTTCTATGTTTTGAAGAACACACATATGGAGGAGGTGGTTGCTGAATTTCTTTTTAATTATAATTGCAACTCCGCCTGATATACGTGATACCCAGGAATTCTGAATTTTTCGGTGCTTACAAAGTGTGTCTCTGTGATACACGCGATATCAATGTTATGTCGTGTCATGAATTGTATAAAAGTTGAACGTTGAGATTTAAGACCATTGGCATTCCAATTTGTCACTGTTATATTATTTATTAACGGAGGATTATTTTGATCCATTATTTAGCAATGTTGGTATTAACGTTGTTAGGAATGGCATTATTTTGTCTAAATGGGGGATTAGCAGTTCTATTAATTTCTTAAGTACTGTGGAGATAAGGTCGGTTGATGATTGCTGTTCGTCGGGAGTGGAAACGTTGGGTTTGGATACAAAACGTCTTGGGGCGATGACTCATTAGTCGTAGTATTTTGTTTGTCTATTACTGCTTGGGCGTATGATCTGTTTTGAGTTCTAAAGCTAGAGTTTCTTGTTTGGTTCAGGGTTACCTTAGCGTAATAACTACAACCTTTGTAGTTCGCTGGGTGCTTTTCAAGCAGTTTACACACTGAGGATCATCTCCAGGTCGTTTAGGGCATTCGGTAAATAAGTGATTGCCAGTGCACTTCACACAGCGTGCTTGCAGTGGCAATAGTTACGTGTGTGCCGTACAGTTGGCATTTTTTGCACTGAGGAATTTCCTTCGACTTTCTTCGTATCTCTACTTCTACTATGCTGTGGTTTAGTTTTGTTAGTTTGAAAATTTCCTTGCCTTCTTGGGTGTCATCGAGATCCACCGCGCATAGTGGGATCAGATATCTGTCTTTGTTGTATAATCTGGCTGCTTTTTGCACCGGATATTTTAGAGTTGTTAATTCGTTTTTGATTTCATCTTCCATAAGGGAGACAGGGACGTTTCGGATTATTACAGATAAGCGCTTCTATCAGGATATAAAAGTGATAAAAAAAAAGATACCAGAGAAAACGGATTGTACATATGATGGCCGACTATTGTTGGATGTTAAAAAAATACTGCACGGACGAACACCAAAAATAATCCAAGAAGAAGAAGATTCGAGAAAAGCCGAGTGGTAAATATTAGGTATATTTGTTTTTAAATATGTATTTATGTTTATCTATTCCTTATAAATTCATTCAGTCCTTCTAGAGAACATTTTCACACGTTACAAACGTAGTCATATATCAATGTCACTACAAAATTACGTTTTTTTATTAATTTTGACATTGATTATAGAAAAACCCGACGTGATACGGAATTTTGAACGTCATTTTCAAAATCTGCGGAAATAATTCATTCCGGTATACTTCTTCATTTCAAAACAACAAAATCTTGCATATTAGTCCAATTACTTAACACTCACTCATTGTATAATAAAAACTAATAAA
Source organism: Sinelater perroti (assembly GCA_036346155.1). Taxonomy (NCBI): domain Eukaryota; kingdom Metazoa; phylum Arthropoda; class Insecta; order Coleoptera; family Elateridae; genus Sinelater; species Sinelater perroti. The sequence goes on along the minus strand of JARFIY010000195.1, from coordinate 21,486,456 downwards.
TCAAAACCGACTGTTTTTATTAAATATTACTTTGCTGTACTTTTCGAGTTGTCTAAAATTTAAATATTTTTAGTATCTAAAATAGAAAGAAACATTTTGAAAATAAAACTGAAGAAAGAATTCTTGCTTGGTATATAGGGTAATCCAAATTGAATTATAGAATGTTTTTCCTGAATAAAATACAAAATATTGGAACATTCCAAATTCTATCAGGCTAAAGTATAAACTTTGCAAAATGCCCCCTTCCCCCCATAACATTACACGTCTTCTGTAGGATAACACGACTAAGCCATTTAGTTTGAAGTAAAATTAGTGTAATACATGTTGTGAGACAGTTGACTTCATCTTGTTAAAACCACATGTTATTCAAGTTCAAATAATTGGTTTGATTGAAAAAGTGATTAGCATCTCCCGATAACACACGTAATTGACACCAACAGCGTTGACAGCTTCGTTCACAAAAAAGTACGCCCCAATGATTCCTACAATTGACAATGTACACACAACAATGAATTTATGTGAATACACTGGTTTTTCGTGGATTTTTACATCTCCAGGTGCGACAATTTTGCCGATTTGGAAAGCCATTTAAAGAAAAATCAGCTTAATCGTCCAACTGTTATGTCCTTTAAAATTCAAATCTCAAATGTACTGTGAAAAGGTACTCCCTTCAGGTGCGTCACTAAATATTAGATAGGCTTTTTAAACAGAAAGCGTAGAATAGTACGAAATTTTAAAACCAACGCTTAATTAGAAATCAATACCCTTAAATTTACGCGTGGTATAAGCAAAGGACGAAAACCAAGTGAAAATGGAGGTGAAGCGTAGTTGAGGAGAATATTCGCCTTGTTCGTCGCTTTTTCAAGGATAACTGCTGATTAATGGTTGTGATATGTTATCTTGCTTTACAACGACCCCATATAGCTGCTTACGATAGAGAAATCAACGAACTACCTATTATTGGGAAAATATTTTAGAATCAGTAGGGAATTATGCCAAAATATAACTTTGTATTATTACATTTTAAGAAGCTTCAATGAGTCTAAAAATATTCTCGGTTTGTATAAGGTGGCCCAAACTGAATACTGGATTTAAAATTTGCGCCTTTTTTATTTTGCGGTTAGCAACTCTCATACTTGCTAGCACAGATGTTACCTACGATTCTTCTCAGTAGTAGATATGAAGCGATGTTGAAAAGGATAGCAAGTAATTATTGTTAAAACGCAAATTTGGTGAAAATTTTGTAGAGGCGATACGAAAATGTAATAATGGATGCAAGACTTCGTGATTATCAACGTGAAATGTTTCGTAAGAACATTGCCATAGTTACTCAGTGTTGCTACAAATCCAAAAACAGCGGTTTAGCATCGTGCAGAAAAAATGCAGCAAATATTCACTAAATATCTGCAACTTAATTTCGTATAAAATTCAAATGACGCAAGATATTTGTCAGTTAGTTTTTAGAGCACATGCAACGGTTCCCAATTTAATCAAAATTGATTTTTAAAGATGAACTTTCACAAATTGACGATATCAACTGACTACTTTTTGCGGAGTTACCTGAAATCTAATGTCTAAGTCGAGATTTACAAAATTCGACGTGTTGTCGATGAAAGTGATCAGAGAATGTATAAAATTGTAACTAAAAATTTTGAGTCAAAACCAAGATTTGTAAGCAAGGCTGAGGTGACCACCTGGCAAACATAATTTTTCAATGTGTATTTCAACACTCACTAAAAATCCAATAAAATCAACTCAAAAATAGTATTAAGAATTTAAGTCCGACTTTCAATTTAGGACACTTTTTATTTAATACACTCATCGTGGCTTACAATGCCTTACAAAGTTGTTTTGATAAAGTTTCTATTCTAGCAAAATATTTTTTGGAAGTGTAATTTTAAAATATGAAATAAAATTACGTAATATACGTTATTCCGCCAATTATCAGGCTGCTTTTGCTTGATAGTCGTAAATAAACAATAAATACATTTATCTTCAACGGCCGATGTGACTTCCGGTGTACATTCAAGTTTCAGACAAAATCTTTCTTTTCACCTTTAACTTTCAAACTGGTTGTAGTTCGAAGTAAGCGCGCACTAAATCTCTAAAAGTAAGTTAAGTACAACGGTATAATTGGCTAGGTTGTCGATAAAAGTACTAAATAAATACAAAGGGAGCTAATCTGTAACTTAGATGAGCGAGTTTTTAAAAAGACTATTGAGTCTTGTATATAACTTTAAGCACTTCTACAATTGTGAGGCAAAAATGCCTTATTAAGAATGCATAATTTAAAAATTCCACCCTTTTTCAACGAACTTAAAAAGTTCGTTACTGAATTCTATATGTCTGTCGGTCTGTCTGTCGCTGTCACAAAATTATGGATTTTTTTAAATTTTAAAATGGATTCTTATAGGAAATTTTACGCTGATTTCAAAATCGAAATCAAAAAGTTTCTATCTCGAATAGTTTTCGAGATATTCGACTTCGAATTTCGGGAAAATTTCGACATTGCGATTTTATGAGTAATTCTTAAAGAACATTTTACGCTGAATTCGAAAATAAAGAAAAAATTCTATGTCGAATAATTTTCCAGATATTCGATTTCGAATTTTCCCGAAATTCGAAATCGAAATCGAAAGGTTTTTTTAAATTCGTTCTGGGATTGCTTACAGAGCAATCTCTTCGCCGGCCCCATGTTTTGATTATGCTCTTAATATCTCCGATGCCGTCACATTTATTATTTAGTGCTATTGCGTTAATAACCGTGGAAAATTATATAAAATAATAATGGCGAAGATCATACTAAAACGGTTTTTTATATTTTGTGCACTTTTTAGTAGATCCCACAAAAATCTTAAGATTTCTTAAGCATAAAAAATTGTTGGTAGCTGAATCGTGTGCATGATCGCCCCACTAGGTCAATGGAAAATATTTCTGAGCATCCAGGAACCGCAATTCGGTGCCAAGTGCCACAGTGAAGTATTTGGAGAAGCTCTCTGTATCTTAACAAAAGATGTATCTCTTTAAGCGTATAAAATTCAATAAATGCAGATATTTAAGTCGGCAAATCATGCAAACGTTGAAAGTTCGCCGCATAAGTTTTGGAGAACTAAAATAAAAACGGCAATTTTGCGAAGCAAACAATCTCTACTGACGAGTCGCATTTTGAACTGAATGGTTTGGTAAACAAGCTAAATTTTAAAATTTAAGTCGTGCAGAATTCTGAAATAAATTATGAGTTTAATGTATCAGCAACAAATTACTCTTTGATACGGTTTTTTGGAACAGGTGGAGTAAGTGAGCAAAGAATATCTATTATTTAAAAATTAAAAGAAACATACGCTTTTTAACTCATATATTTATAAAAAAGGAAAGACAGACAAAATTTCAATAAAGGTAAGTATGTCAACATTAAGACTCAACAATGCATACATGAAAATCTAAAGTTTTTAAAAAGACTACTGAGTCTTGTATATAACTTTAAGCACTTCTACAATTGGGAGGCAAAAATGCCTTATTAAGAATGCATAATTTAAAAATTCCACCCTTTTTTGATTATGCTCTTAATATCTCCTACGCCGTCACATTTATTATTTAGTGCTATTGCGTTAATAACCGTGGAAAATTATATAAAATAATAATGGCGAAGATCATACTAAAACGGTTTTTTATATTTTGTGCACTTTTTAGTAGATCCCACAAAAATCTTAAGATTTCTTAAGCATAAAAAATTGTTGGTAGCTGAATCGTGTGCATGATCACCCCACTAGGTCAATGGAAAATATTTCTGGGCATCCGGGAACCGCAATTCGGTGCCAAGTGCCACAGTGAAGTATTTGGAGAAGCTCTCTGTATCTTAACAAAAGATGTATCTCTTTAAGCGTATAAAATTCAATAAATGCAGATATTTAAGTCGGCAAATCATGCAAACGTTGAAAGTTCGCCGCATAAGTTTTGGAGAACTAAAATAAAAACGGCAATTTTGCGAAGCAAACAATCTCTACTGACGAGTCGCATTTTGAACTGAATGGTTTGGTAAACAAGCAAAATTTTAAAATTTAAGTCGTGCAGAATTCTGAAATAAATTATGTGAGTTTAATGTATCAGCAACAAATTACTCTTTGATACGGTTTTTTGGAACAGGTGGAGTAAGTGAGCAAAGAATATCTATTATTGAAAAATTAAAAGAAACATACGCTTTTTAACTCATATATTTATAAAAAAGGAAAGACAGACAAAATTTCAATAAAGGTAAGTATGTCAACATTAAGACTCAACAATGCATACATGAAAATCTAAAGTTTTTAGAAACTAGCGAACTCCTATACATTAAAGATCAAAATAATGCACTAAATATCACCGCTGAGGAAATGATTATATCTGATAATAGCCGAATGGTCTGTCAATATAACGGAAATGACTATTAAGTTGTTCCAAAAACCCCTTTATCGTCATCTTGACAATAAATATCTTCATCGGACTTTTTTTATGACACCATACTAGTTTTTAGATTTCTACTGCACTAAGTTTTTTGATGGTGCAGATTTGACTTGTGTCAATAAGACTATTATTTATTTAGAAATTTTGAAATATCACAAACCAACTGTACAAAATACTCCCACAATGAGCCATCTTTCTGAAAGAGAGTTTATTCCTTCAAAGAAAGTTCAAAAAAAGTAAACTTGTACAAAAAAGTGTATTCCCCTAACATAACTTTATGAATTTGTTCTCAAAACACACAGCTTACTTTCCTTAGAAAAGTAGAAATACAAAAAAAGTAAACTTATTAAAATATAAATATTTGATGGAAGTAAAGACATGTATTAAATAGATTGACAATAAAGTCTCGCAACAAAGCAAAAAAGAGTCAACGAGAAAATTAAAAGAAGGAGAAATTTGTAATCGAAAATTTGAAACAAAGAAAATAAAAGAACTAAAGAATAAAATTATCCATATATGAAATGTATCTGTGTATAATGTAGAAAAAGAGTCATTTGGAATTTGTTATTTCAAAGATAAAATAACTACTGAATACATTTGAACCCCTCACAGTCTTTTGGTCAAGAACCATTGGAAATCGTCCAAATTTCTAATATTGTAGAGATTTGTGTAATTATAACCCCTTTAATTCAAATACGTCTGTGACTATTAGATACAAATTGTCAACTTTTTACAATAAATTAGATTTTAGGTCTCGCAAAATCAAACAGTTTAAAATTTTTATATTTCAAGTGAAAATATTTTTGAATTTTTATTTACTTTTGCACTTTGCACATTGTTGTGCTTATACGTAGTGTCTTTTAAAAGTTTGGTGAATATTATCAGAAAACAATCAAAGTAGAAGAGACACACAAATTGCCCTTGTTGGCTTTTAAAGTGATTGTTATCTTTCATAACTCACTTTTGGCAACGTTCTTAAAACTTTTAAAATCTGTCAGCCAAGGTCTCTTTAGAAATCGATGGCAGAAGCGCTGTTGCACCTTGGATTGCTGCAAAAATGTGCATCTTTTATATAACGCTTTTTGGACAGGAAAACAGAAAGAATAGGTAAGAAAGGTAATAGTAATAAAATCTTTAGAGGTTTCTGTCCGTTTTGTTTTATGTTCGTCTATTATCTTGCATGATCCAACCGACCCGGACTACTCCCGGCCAATAAGTTTGCTATTGGTATTCAGGAAAGTATTGGATTAGATTATAACTGACAATATGGTTTTCGTGTGGGTAAATTTACGATGAATGCAATTGTGTGTGCGGTTTCAGAGGTCAAAGACTCCGGTGGATATTGCTCGGTAATAACTTTGGTCATCTCAGGGGTGTTAGACGATGCGCAGTATCCTGAAATCTTTAAGGAACTAACCAAAAAAGTTTTTCTAGGAAAAAATTCTTTATCAAGAGGATAGGACACGACAAAAAGGGAGAGGTGATCACGAGAAGTTGTCCCCAGGGTTCGTGCTCCAAACAGGTATACTGAAAGTTCGTATATGAAACTACATTCAGAGTTTAATTGTCGCGGATCGTGGTGTTTGTTGATTTATTTATTTTTTTTAATTTTAATATTTAATATTGAATATTTCAGAAGGCTCAGGTTAGATTTAACGCAAAAAAGATCTAGGCCCAATTTTTGAGATATGACCAAAGCAAAAGGGGAAGACGATATTCTTGCGTTTGCTGCAAGAATCATATCTGGTACATTGAAGTAGAAATTGACAATCGGTTTTCGTGGAAAAGTCATAAACTTCAAAAAAAAACAGGAATACTGTCCAATTCAGGTGGCGGCGAAATTATTCCAGTAAAGTGGCGGCGTGTATTTACACGAGACCAGTACAGTCGACTATTTTATACGCAATCGGATTATAGGTCAGAGGGATCATGAACTTTATCAGAATGTAGGCAATACTTATGGTCAAGCCAGTAGGTGATTACAACATCTCAACTACCGAAACAGCACTATTACTGAGACAGTTACTGCCTTGAAATTTCATTTTGCAGGAGGCAGATGGCAACCGGGCTGCTAGGAGAGATCAAGTAAAAGCAGTCTATAGAAGAAATGGGATACTCAATTGTGTGAAATATTCAGTTAGGAGGAGCTCGAGACGCGACAATTGCACTACTACGCGGACGGATGGTGGGCAGACTACTGAAGAGTGGAAGCCGCATTTGTGATCATGCGAGAAGAAAAGGTCTGTCAGGAACGAGCCGAACTCATAGATTTGAACACCGTTTTTCAGTGAAAATTAATAACTATCTTAGTGCCAGCCATATATCGATAGGAACAGAGCAATTAGTCAGATGCGTTGTAATACCTGACAGCAAAGTCAGAACTAATTGCTCTCAGAAACATGAAGGCGCCGATAAATTTGCAATACATCCCACTTCATTAGATCAAAGCGCACGTCGAGACTATCCCCCACAGTTAATACAACGCAACAAGCGGCGGAGTGCCTTAATCTAGCTTATCACCGGGCTTGGCAACTTTCAGTCTTACCTCATCAAAATTTAGAAGCCGATGAAAAAAAAAGTCAGATGCATATATAAGGAAGTCGACTACGCTATGTGCGTCCTGCTAACTTATAACGTGGGGGAGAACACCAAGACTAGAGTAGAGAGAGTTCTTATTACAAGTGGATAGAGATATCTACGAACGCGGGAGGAAATCGAGGGAATGCACAAGTTCTAGATAGTTCTTATAAAATTCCTGAACCGATGAGGGCGATTATTCGTAGATACGGACTTGTGATAGACGCGTAGGGGTTAGACAAAGACAATAAAAATTGACATACGCAGACTGCGGTGCAGATTAAGACGGATTAATCTGCTCCTTTGCGTAGAATAGATAGTAAGTGCAGAATCAATCGCTGATCTTGTGCCAGCGTTTGTTGTAATCGTTCAATCCTGTCTGAAGTTTGGCTTGACGACTGCCGACTCAAATGTCGTACTTTTCTTCCCGTTGCAAAAGCGTACGAATTAGTAAACACATTTTCTTCTTACGGAGTCTGTTCCATACACTAGCTCCATTACATTGTGAACCTAACTCTTGTAATGACTAGATTTGAAGTTCGGGTTTACCTTAACGGTTACGCGCAATCTACGTCAGGTGGCGTGTCTCAAAGTACTTTTTAGTCATATGTATGCGCGAGCATCTGACCTGCGTACCGTTGAGATATTGAATCACTCACTGAATTTGCTATAAAGTGAACCATAAACGATTATAATTTTTTATATTTTGAATCGTACATGTGAGTTGTAAATTAGCATTTGCAATGGACAATAATTGCAGACAATACGTCCGGACCCCCTCTACCTACGGGGTTTTAGTGAAATACAGAACAAATCTTTATTTTTTTTTGTCAAGTTTGAGCAAACATATGGAGCTAGGCGTTGTTGTCAAATAGGATAACACTTTAAATTAAAAATTTGCGTATTTCCCAATGATATTACAGTTTTGCTTTGGACAAAGATTGAAAAAGAATTTTTAATAACCATTAATTGATGAAAGTGGTTGTAATATCAACAATTCGCGCAGTAATGCTTTGACAGAAATATCGTTAATAAATCTTTTTCTTCCAACTGATTCTTCTAACGGTCCAAACAAATAGTAATTATAGAACAATAAGTCCGGATTGTAGGGAGGGTGTTCCAGTGTAGTTCAGAACAAATACATTTTTGTCGAGTTTTTATAGGAAATTTTAACAGCCGTTTAATCGGGGAATAAAAAGTTCCTCGTCCTCCCAAAAAATGTTTATGCCACTCGCACATTTCAGTTTTCGTAAGGGTGTTGTATGTCGTGAGAAACTTGATAATAATCCGTTGCGCAATGGGCTAGGCTAGGATCTTTTGTTCTGAAATCGTGGTATTGACTAAAAAAACGATGGTGCGAGATGCTTTCGGGGGAAAATTTTTTGTAGGTATCCTTACTTATAAAGCTGAGACGCCGCACCTCTATCCCTCCGTTCATCTCACGGTGGATAAAAAATTATGGTTTATATTAGATTTACCAACGAAAATTAAAAGCTTTTCTAAACGTTTTGTTTTGTAGTTTGCTAAATTTGTAGGAGAGAACTTTACATTAAATAGAATATCAAGAGAACTGTAAACTTATAACTTATATAAAATCAATTTTTGAGTAAAAACTAATGCCTTATTTATTTCTCAATTTTTTTAATTACTTTTTCAAATATTATATAAATATCAAAATTGAAAAATATTTGCATATTTAATTACATAATATTGTGGTACTAGAACTTAACAATATGCAGGAATTTAGCAAATCTCAAACATGTCCAGCTATGTTAGAGTCCGGGTTCCAAAGTTATCAACTTCTCCCAGTAAAGTATTTGTCATATATTAAGATTAGGTATCGTTCAGTTTTGGATTATTCTTTTTGATAAGCTAATTATTCATTTATAATGACATCCCTCAAATGTATTAAGTGTTAGCTACAGGTTAGTCATAATTATAATCATAAAATTTAATGTTTTCGTGCTGCTAATACCTGTTTTATTTGAAGGATGCTGGTTTGTGTTTTTAAAATTATTCTTCTTCTAAAACTGTCTGTTCGGTATGTTGTAATCGGTTTTTTCTCATACTTATTAAAAAACATTTATTTTTTTAGGCTTTTTAGTTATTGAAACACCCTTGTATAATGCATATGTAAATTAAAGTACAAATTATATTTTCTCAAGTTAATAAAATCTAAAATTAAGTTAATTGAATTATACCTAATTAGTAACAAAACTAATTAAAGTAGTTTTCTTTGTGTTATAAATTTTAATTAAAAATCAAAAAAAGGTGGGCGACTGCCATAACGTGCATGCACATAAACATATAATGTTTAGCAAAATTCTCATATAATTAACTTTATGCTAAGGTGTGAAGGGTACAAAGAGAAAATGGCAGTCAAATTTACACCTTAAGCAGGCGGGGATAATTAAAAAATCAACCAAAAAATGTTTTTTTATTTAGTGTGAGAAATAAAAATTTAGCCATACCGCATCGTCATGTTTAATATAGAAGTAATACTTCTTTTCTAATAAGATAACCCTCTTTAAATTTGTCTAAAAATACGTTTTGCTATTTTTTTTAATAAAGTAATATTTGAAAATAATTTTGGTGTTGTAAATATTCTGTTAGTTATTTTAGAACGAATTTAATGCAAAATGTTATAAGAATAGTTTTAAGTAAGCTCCTTCAAGTTGAGCTTAACCATTAATAATTACAATTAAAATGTTTTGTCTCGCGTGGAACTACATATATGGCGCAATGTTGCGTCGAAACTTCTCCCTTGTTTAATTAAAAATTAAAAATCAGCTTAGAAGTTTCATTCTATGTAATTCACACGTTTCCAGGCTGGAGGTCATTCCCAGGGCAGCCAGACCGCAAAATCTGACAAACCAATTATCATTAGTAGCTTCCAGACAGTATTGCTGAAGTGAATTAGTGGCCATAAAAAGTCGGTTAACGCTGTGAGTATTGGATATTGGATTAACTAACTGTCGCTTTGGATGGGCTTGCTCGAGCCTTATTGCTGGCGTTTATTATTAATTACAACAAAAACACACTCGAAAAATTACAAAGGTTCAGTGGAAAGGAAACGTTGACGTAAATGCTCTGAATTGCTTCAATGTTTGACTTGTAATAGTAATTAAAGTTGCAACGTTAGGCACTTAATATCTGTTATATTATAAATAATAATAAAGCTACATATGCAAACAAGCAACTGGTAAAGTAGAGCATATATCAAAATTTTTCGTTTTAATAAGTAATGAAAATAGAAATGTAAAACGGATGTATTTTTTAGCAAAACAAGACGGATGTAAAATTGGGAAAGTCAACTTTTGAAAGTGAAGAAAATCATGCATGTGCTCTTGTAACCCCCATATATCGGGTCTAGTGACAGCTACAGGTCTGACATATATACCGAGGAAGATATCGACCTAAGGTATCTACCGACCAAATATGAAATGAATCGAACAAGTAGTTCCACAGATATCGTGTCGACAGACAGACACACATACAGACGGACAGACCGACAGGATCGTAATCTCATTAACTTTCGCCTACGATTTACATTTTAAAAAAATTTAATTAAACTATGATGCGTTACACAGACAAGATATGCTCGGAAAGTAATGAGAATGACTTTATTGGTCTACATAGGACACCCTTCTGGAGATGGAGTATTTGGACTTGATAGTTGGTGGAAGATGTCAGGTAAACAGCCCGACCCAGCTCATTTGCTTTCGAGCTTTTACAGAGTGCAGATCGTTTGCAAAGTGTCGATCAGAGGTACACAATAAAATTTTGCGTTAAACTCCCAAAATATGCAATCTACGAGAAGGATGCTTTATCGAAGGGACAAGTATTTAAGTGGCACAAAGCGTTCAGAGAAGGAAGAATTGACGCTCATCGGCCTTTTAGACTTCGGACAATGTGACTAACGTAAAAATACCTTTGCGTTCTGAATTTTGAAGGTTTCTGCATTTTTTTTTTTTTGATAGTACATTGGAGAAAAACTATTAGCAGAGTTTTGAAGTCTAGCCTTATCTCTGGTGGTGGATATTTCTTACATATGAGTAGTACCAGTGTTGAAAATTTTGAATTTCCCAAAAATAAAGTAAATTAGAAATTCGAGTTTTTTAGGATAGTTTAAGAACTGTTTGGAGAATATGTGGCAAAACTTTCCCGGATTTGCCTGTTAGGTACTGGAAATCAATTTCTTGATAGAGCAAGCATATGATAATGCCCACCTGCATGAAAATTTATAGATGTATTCATAAGATATGAATTAAAACATAAAACAGAGGTCGAAATTTTGGTTGCATAACTGAGTTCACATATTCTGTCCTGTTTTCGTAAGCAAGTGATGGCAGGAACTGCATTTGCGAAATATGTACTATACTACTAAGTAGCTTCGGTAAAGTACTAGCATTCCTTTGATATATTAATCGTACTAATCCGATAAGTCTTGTGGAAGCACGGATCTTCAACGTTTGTCCCTAAAGGAAAATTTTTAAAGGGACAATTTGAGACATCTTCAACAGACAGTGCAAAACTGGCATTTGGTTCATATACTGCATGTACGTAATAAAAATTAATTACGACAAATTACATATTACGATTGTTTGTAAAAAAATAGGTCAAAGCAATACAAATGCAAGAAATAAGACTGGTCTTCAAAACTACTGATAACGTTCTCTTTAAAAGTACTGCCTAAAAATGCAAAAAGCTTATAAATTTAGACTACAAAATTTTAATGGAGTCTGGCATGCAAATAGTTGCTCTCTAATCGACTTCTGAGTATTAGATTGATAGTGGGGTTCAAATGGGGTAGTGCATGCGTACCGCACGGTGCCGCATCCAGTTAGCACCGCATAGCCTCTCCTACCCAATTCCGACTCTCACCTCCAAGTTGGCGAACCCCGGGAACCTGATCAACCCCATAAGAGATCGAGTAACCAACCCCGGTGGAAGATGGGGTCAGGGCTGACGAGAGCGGGAGAAATGGTCCTCCGAAAAGGGGGTTGGACTAAGGGCTAACAACCCCTAACCGTAAAACGAACCACTAGGTACACCTGTTCTGAAACCTATGCAGAAGCCTCGGATGAACGGACTGATACATCGGAAACGACTCAGGCAACGGAATATGGACTTTGAATTTGGTACATGGAACGTAAGAACGCTCCTCAAACCGGGCGCCCAAATAAATCTACTTAAAGAGTACTGCTATCAAGGATGGAAGGACGAAGGCCAGTGGGAAGACCCCGGAAGAGGTGGCAGGAGGAGGTTGCCAGAGATGCAGACGACATACTGAAAGTTAAAAACTGAAAGAGAGTGGCAACAGACAGAGACGGATGGGGAAGATGCCTAAAGGAGGCCAAGGCCCGAATCGGGCTGTAGCGCCATTGGATGGATTGGATGGATGGAGATTGATAGCAGATAAAGCAAGACTTTTAACATTTATTATGCATGAAATCGACAAGATTGGATTGCAAATGCGAAAAATGTATGCTAAATTACTTTTCACGGTTTTGATCGCTGAACAGAAGAAAAACAGCGTGTTGATTTTTCTTAAGCTTTTAGATAGTGTAAGAAATGAGTATAATTTTTGGGGAAAGAGATAATTGGTAATAAAACTAGGATTTTGACGAAAAGCCAGAGTTCTGAGTGGGCACATTACTGAGTCTGTTCGGCCAAAGAAAGCTTGAGTAAGCAACTTAAAAAAAGTCATGTTCGTTGTTTTATTTAATCTAAAAGTGTTTCCCCTAACGAGTTTGTATCACCCAGACAGACGGTCAACACAAAATGCTAAAACAGATGAAGAAAATAGTCGCGGTAATGTGCCGAGAGAGTTTCTGGAGAAACAAACTGTAGCAACGCTGGCTCAATTTTTTTATAGCTCGGACAACTTTATCGGACTTATTTTTGTTTTTCGAATCAAATTCGCTTGAGAGACACTGTCTTGAGACTGTTAAAAATGTATAGGCTGTTGTTCTAAACGAGATTTCTGTTTAAGACTTACAGGCGCTCGAAACGGAGCACTGGTACTCAATGATATTATTTCCAAGAATATTAAGTGTATATAAACATATTTTCAATTAAACGCATTTTCCAAAATCAGTCATTACTTTCTGGGCCATAGCTTGCATTTGAAAGTAAAATCAAAAAGTTTTAGTATATCACAAACATAGATAAAATAAGGTCATAAAAGATTGGAAAATTTTATTAAACTATCTAAAAATGTTCATTACATAATAGTTCAAACACTGATAATATTACGAAAGATTAGAATGTTATCACGAAGTTTTAATATTTAATATGTAATGTCATACAACTCGTATTTTATGTAAAAATAGTCTAGTAGAATTTAAAATAACATCGAAGTTTTAAATCATATATACTAGGATGTCAGAATTGTATAAATTTAGTATTATTATTTAACTGAAAACTTAAAGTCTTAGTAAAATTTAAAATATAAACTTTTATAGCGCGATATCGATTAAATTGTTTATTGTTTTTGGGGTGTTTTCCGCCATTCTTTTATTATCGCTACCATTAACCCATTTTTGTTTCTAGACTTACATAATTTATTAGCTGTGTTGTTGGACAAGTTTATAGTCAACTTTATGTCAAATTCAGACTATCCTGGCTATGGCAAAAGTTCTCTTTACACGCTGGGTGACAAAAAGCACCCCTCCTCCATAAAAAGCTTTTTCCTTAACAACACTATTATTATTGAAAGTAAGTAGAAATACAGTACTCAGACAAAATTTGCATATACATAGTATGCCCATAAATACTGTTACACAATGATTAGTAGGACAAAATAAAATGATTAACTAAGAATTTATTAAATAGTTATTGGTAGGTATAATAGGAAAACATTTATTTGAAATGGTTCCTTTAGTTTTTATACGTACTACATCCATTGGAAAAGTATTAACTGCAGCCATAAAGGCTCGCCTCAAAGTACATTAGGGTGTCTTTTTGAGCAAACCGTGCCCTCTAAAACTGCCCAAAACTTGGAATTTAATGAATTGAAATCTGGACTATCAGAAGGCTAATCCTCTACTGTTAGAAAATAAAGCACATTGTTGCTCAGCTAAGTTTGAGTTGACTGTGCTTTGTAGGCGGTTACGGAGTCTTGCTGAAAGATTCGAAGCTCATCTCTAAAAAGCGTGTTGGTGGTATACAGGGGCGATGTTTTGACCCCTTTACAAAAAATTAATATTAGTTACTCCCTCAAAACAGATTCCCCACCAAACCATTGCAGCTGCTAGATTATGGCCTCTCTGAACCTTTGACACTAGCTAAGATACTTTTTTGGGCGACCAAGCGTATATCTTATCATTTTGTTTGTTAGAAGATTCCACCGCTGTAAATATTTTTTATCCGTAAATAAAATTTTTCAATAACCTTTTTACCTTTTCTTTCATATCTATCTTTAAAGCATCTGTTTGTAACTGTTGCGTACGTCTTTTTTAAGCAGCTAGTCCTAGATCTTGCTTAATAATACGAGACATCAAAATTTTTGAAATTTGATCTTGGAGAACTAATTTTCTACTTACAAAGAGTATTTTGCTTAATTCGGACACTTACGGCGTCGATTACCTACACAGGACGAACTGAACGTGGTTTTCCAAATCTTGGACGATTCTCAACACTTCCAGTCCAATTAAACAATTTCATAGCCCGATGCACACACATACGGCTAATGCCAAGAGAATGTAAAATCTTAGATGATTACACTTTTTCAGTTCTACACTTATGTAATGCGATTTTCTTTGTCACCCCACTCCATTGGTAAATAGCCAAATTCGACAAGAAACACAGTGTAACTTATAACTTTTAGACTTAAGAATTGCAACCATATGTTAAAGTCATAGATATCTTGGTGCTTTGTAAAGAAAAGGTAGGTTTGATTTTACAGTATTTACGGTGTTATCACGAAAGATAAACCATGTTTTCCTATTATACCAAATGATACTGTACACAGAATTACGTAAAACTCACCTAAAAAATACATCAGCCAATTTATTGGACAAAACCTTTATACTATCAATAAATAACCAATATCAGCTTTCATCAGAAAAATGACGAGCTCCTAAAAGCGATCCTGGTAAGAACGCATCCTGTTGCTCAGTCCTTTATTATTTTATCTGAAGGGGCGTCAGCAAGAGTTTTTTCTCTGCAACGCGTCTGTATAGTGTTGAATAGTTCTTTTTTTTTTTGGCGCTTGTCAGTTCTATTATAGCTTCTCTTTCTACTGCTTGTTTTGTTAGTTAAAAAGGTTTTAAAAATGGGATTTAGATTTAAAAAAAAAGTTGTCGAAATCAAAGTGTATCTTGCTAGTATCTATCTTTAATATAAACTTTTACCCCTTTTTGATGTTACTCTTGAGAATACAGCAGACAGTTCACCGTGTTCGAATATCGGGATTCCCTGAAAAGCAAATTCCAACATTTTTAAAGGTTTGTCCCGGTGCTTTGTTGATTGCCATATAACGACAATTTTATGTGAAATTGTCTTCTTTTAAATTTGAAAAGTAAGTCTATATCGCCTGATGCCATGTTTCTATTTGGCACTAAGTGGCTGTTTTTCATCACTAAAATATGTCTAATAAGCAAGTTGGGTTCAAAGTTTAAGAGCAAGTTTAAGTTTCCCTGCGATAGCTCTTATAAGCTCATCTCTATTTTTTAAAGTTCAAAGCAGTTTCAACTTTTTTCTTTCAATAAATATAAACCTGTAGCGATGAGAAAAGTTTGTGATGACGTATTTATGAAACAACTTGGTTGTATATATGACAAAACAAAAATAAATAACAAAATTTATGTGTTTGGTATCAGAAGTAACTTTCTGGTCCATAATGATATAAAATATTAGGAATATTCGAATATCGGACTCGTACGAAGGCACTTCAAACGCTCTTCCGCAATTTATAGTGTGCGAAAACAGAGCGTGACAAGCCTAACAATTAATTAATTCATCGTGGCTTGCCTCAATCACAGAAAGTGTCGCTTCATTATAATCGAAGCACGCAGAGATTTGCATCGCTTGTACATAGCACCTCGGCTTACGTTGTTCGTGATTGGCTGCAGTCGATATACGTTGGTATGACGTCAGCACAATGGATAAATGATTTTCTAAATTGTATTACAGCAACAGATATTAGAATAATAATTAAAAAAGTTGTATGTTGCAGTTTGTAAGGATTTCTTTCCTCCAACCTCTCAAGAATCCTAATTAGGGATTCGTTTATTTAAAAAATCTTACAGAAGACAAATCCCCAAAAAGCAGATGAAAATAGAAATTAATTTTAAGTTAAGACATCAAATGTAGTAGAACTGGACAAGTATTTATTTATTTCATTGCATTTTTGTTATATTAGGCTGCTTATTATTACAATTTTAATAAAATTTATTGGAAGCAAAAAATAATTTTTATTATTACGTAAAATTTTTATACCAGTAAAATAAAAAAATTCTGAAAATATATATTTACAAGCACAAAGAATAGCAAACTGTAGCAATTTATGGTGTTTCCGATAGAAGGTAGAGTATAAGTTAAAAAATAATAGGAATCAGAAGTAAAAGGATTGTTAACGTACTTTAAAAACGCAAATAAAACTAAAGAAATAAAATGCTAAAGCTTGTAATACTAGACAGCATTAAAAAAGGGAGTTGTCATGCCTTAGTAAATTTTGCAGCGCCTTCAATAAAGCTCTTATTCACTTTTTCTGCTTTTAGAGTTTACTTGTCGTTTTCAGGGAATATATCGAGGCACTTGAAAACTAAAAGCCGCGCATAAATTGATCGATTTGGTAAACGACTTAAAATGCCTAAAAGGACATGGAAAGAGGAACATAACCCAAAATTAATTTAAGTAGCGTACGTTGTTTTTTATAACGACTTTCAGATTGTTATATTTCAGTTTAGAGTTGGTTTAAAGTTGCCAATATAAATTGCAAGATAAAAGGGAATGGGCAATTCGTGACTTTTAATTTCGAGTTCGACACTCATTAACATGGAGCGCGCCCTGTCGGACTGATTTTTAACGGGGCTTAATGGAAAACATGATGTGTCGAGCTTTAAGAGTTCCACGACCTTTCAGTGACGTTTTACTCATCGGAAACGACTGCTATTTTATACTGAATATTGATTCATACTAAAAATGTATGAGGACGGCACCATTCATGTGACATGCAAGCAGATGGTACGTGATTCAAACGCAATTTGGGCAGCTATTGATTTTAGCGCAGTCGAAGTAAAGGTCAAGATTGTAGTTGCAAAAGGACAAATTTATTCAGGAGTTGTTTATTATGTGCCCATTGCATTTAAGTAAATAATTATTCATTGGTTAAAAATTGTTTAGTTACTCACATTAAGTGAATATTATCTAGTTAATCTGTTAATAAGTTAATGTCTAACAGCTCATACGACCGTACACATGCGTTTAGTATTCAGGTTTTTAAACATATTTTTTTTGCAATAGTCGCTAGATTATTAAGTAGCGTCAAAATTAGTAGGATTTGTTGTAAGGTTCAAAAGTTTCTGTTATGCATTTGATGATATGAAAAGACATAGTGTACCATCTGATCAAATTTGCCCCGGACTGGTCTATTTAAACCGCGCGCGTAAACTGAATCGGCAAAAATTTCTTTTATAGGTTGGTACACCCTTCTTTGATATTCGTGTAAAGTTTGAACGGGATACGTCAATTAGTGTGTGTTTGGCAGCCATTTGTTTACGACGCAAAAAGTTTGTCTTGCGATTTTTACTATGGAAACAAAAATTGAACAACGTGTTTGCTTGAAATTTTGTGCTTCCAATGGAATTACGGCTATGGAATCATGGCTATGGAAAAATGTTGCAGTAGTGTTTTGGAAAGTCTACTCTATAGAGAACGCAAGTATTTGAATGGCATAAAGCATTCAGTAAGGGTAGTGAGGTCGTAGAAAACTTGCCTCATGCGAGTCGTCCATCCACCTCTGTTAACGACGATAACATCGAAAAAGTGAAGGAAATTGTGCTCGAAAATCGTCGTGTTGGCATTAGAGAGATAGCGCAGGCTCTCAATATCTCTTATGGATCGTCTCAACACATTTTAGTTTAGGTTTTGGGTATGAACCGCATCGACGCCAGACTCGTACCGAAAGACCTGAATTTTTTGCAAAAAGAACGTCAAGTAGAGGTCGCAAAAGAGATCCTTGCCAACGTAGCTGATGACCCTACATTCATCAAACGCATCATTACTGGTGACGAGACGTGGGTTTATAAATACGACATGGAAACTACCCAACAATTTAGCAAATGGCGCGCCAACAATGAGCCGAAACCGAAAAAACCACGTCAAAGTCGGTAAAAATAAAGGTGATGCTCATCGTTTTCTTCGATTACCGTAGTCTGGTTCACCATGAACTTGTACCAGAGAGTCAAAGGTCAATAATACTACTTGGCCGTTCTGAGGCGTCTACGTGAAACAATTCGTCGTAAACGGCCGGATTTGTGGACAGACAGTTCATGAATTTTTCACCACAATAATGCAACGTCATATTCCAGCCTGACTGTGGCTAAATTTTTGGCCAAACACGAAACAAACGTCATCGCTCAGCTACCGTATTCGCCAGATTTGGCTCCCTGTGACTTTTTTCTGTTTCGAAACTCAAATGTCCGCTCAGGGGAACGCGCCATGAGTCGATTGAGGCCATAAAAAGAAATTCGCTGAAGGAACTAAAGGCCATTCCGGCCGAGACTATAAGAAGTGTATGGAAAATTGGATTAACCGTTGGCACGCTTGTATTGGCCCAAGAGGAGCCTATTTTAAAGGCGATAATAAAGATTTGTATTAAAATACATAAAAATATTTTTTTAACCAGTCCGGGTCAAATTTGATCAGAGTAGTATTATGAATGAGATACTCAGGGCAAATAGTTATTAATACAAATTTAAAATTGCTATTAAGCTATTTTTTACTACATAATTATTTAAGACGGCGCAAGAGGTTATACGAAGGTGAGTCAAATAAAAACCGAAATTATTTTTTTAAATTTATTGAAGCATCACATAAATATAAATATACAAATTTATTTTGCTATATAATTTTCTGACTCAAAAAACCATTTTTTAAGGAACAGGTAATGCTTGATAGCAATATCATAAAATAAATGTCACTGTGACACCAGCCAATCGTGCACGAATGATTCGAGAGTACATCGTCGTCAAATCTTTGCCCTCCACATGGTTCTTTTAGAGACTTAAACAAATGACACTTGCGGGATTGTGGGACTGTAGAGATGATGTTTCAAAGTAGTCCAGAATGAATATTTTTTTTATCGAATTTGGGCAGTTGTACAGAGTCAAGAGTTATAGTGAAGTAAAATAATGTCTTAGGTTACTTGAACACTGTCGCAGATTACTACGACCTTGAAAACAATTTCAGCAACCGTTAATCTGTGGTCATCCTTGAGAAGGCGGCGAATATGCGAACAATCTCCTTGAGGGTCTTTTTAGGAGTGTTGTCCTCAAACATGTGCCCAAATTTTCAAAATTTTGGACATTGTTCCGTCTTCTATTGTGAAACACCTGATAATAATCCATTACGCAACTGATAAGGACATATATTGCTATGGAAATCGTGACACTTAAGCACCTAACGTTCAAAACCCTCTCTCTGTTTCAGTTTAAATTTGATTCACCCCTGTATTTAGTTTGAATTGGTAATTACCCTTGCATACTCCATATTTGAGTTGTCAAATATTTGTAGACATACCTTATATAAAAATGTTGACCAATTTTTAACAACATTGTTGTTTGTAACCAAAATGTTAAATTTTACGCGAAAAAACCGACACAGAAATATAACCCAAATCGACTAATTGTGAATTTTAATTAAAGTTGGGAAATTTAAATAGAAGGTTAGGAAGTAGGTAATGAGTGGAAGATTAATTATTCTAATTCTAAAATTTTACAGTTTTCTGTTATTATTAATATTCATTAGATAAAAGAACGCGCAACTTAAAATACGTGTTATTATGTTAATTAAAGATACTTTTAGTAATGTTATTTTCTAAATGACAAATAATATAAATGTATGTAAATAAATATGAAATGGTGGTTCTGAAATTTAAATTATAATATATTTTAGGTTTGAGGGTACTTTTTATGTTTTAATAATTTGTTGCAGTTTATTTTAAGCTTTCTCAAGCGTTTACAAAAAAAGTATAAAACATTCATTATTCTAATTAAAAGCCATTTTATTGTTGTGCAATGATTTTCAATAATTATTTTTTCTGTAGTACAAAAACAATTCTGATCGATCTTGAATTAAATAAAATATTAATTCGTTTGTATTACTGTTATATATTGTCTTTATTGGAGTGTGAAGCAAATACCTCTTCACGATTACTAGAAGTAGAAATTGACTTCAGGAAAAGAGTTGTTTCACAACCATTGCAAATAATTACATGAAAGCAACAAATAATAATAGATTATTTTAAGACATGAAAATATAAGATTTATTAAGAAAAACAAACCTCTTTTGGCAAAAACAGATATAGGCTACAACTCAAAGAAGTTGGCACGTGAATTATTAGAACATTACTGAAGTGTGGAAACCTTGAGAGCATTAAAAAAAATAAAGGTAGAAGAAGGTGATCACAACAAATAGATTAATAGAGTATATAGTAATCGACACGACAGTAGGTAATGAAAATTTTGAAGTAGGAATCAAACGTAGAAAAGAAGTAAAAAAGTCAATGGGTATGACCTACACGGCGAAAGAATTATCTTTGGTGAAAATAGATACAGCCCCAATGACATACAGTGTTTATATGTGTACATATGACAACCACAGAATAGCAGGAAATAGAAACGGTGTACGAAGAAATAAAAGAGATGATTAAATAGGTTAAAAAATGGGAATTTAATAATGCTAGTAAAATAAAATATAATAGTACAGGTAGTAGATGTAAATGTTATAGGCAATTATGGAATAGCCAGAAGGTAACGCAAAACCATGAAAATTCTAAACCTAAAATTCTAGACCTAATAAGAGAAAGAAGATTGTCAAAATGTCAAAGCGATACAAGAACACCAAAGATATAGAACAGAGTAAACAGAAAATGTATAAGAGCAAAGAGAGGTGCATAAAAAGTAGATGCGAAGATATAGAATCCAATATTGCCAAAGGAAAATATGATGCTGTTTACAAAAATATAAATGGAATTTAAAAAAAACTTAAAAATAGAGAATTATTGAAATCGGCGACAATAAAAAAGATACGAACATTACAAAACCAGAAACTACAGAGCAGTTATGGATGTAAGAAATGGAAAAGTCATGGTGGACTACATACCAGCGAAAATAATTAACATTGGAGACGAAAGCTGTAATGTATTTACAAACTAATATCTGCAATTTATAGACCTAAACCAAAAGTCTTCAAAAACAACATTACTATTAACAATTCTAAAAGAGAGGCATATATATTGCATATAGTAAAAATAGTTAATAGGATATTTTATAGAAGAACAGAAACAGAATAGAAGAACATCTTATAAAAGATCAATTTAGATGTAGAAAGAAATCAGGCACTAGGAAAATAATACTAGCTCTACACTTATAAATAAAAAAATACCGAGTAATCGAATAAGAAACACTTATATAACATCTATAGATATGCAAAAGTCTTTGATAAAGTCAAATGGTCGAAATTATTCGAAAAACTATTCAGAATTGTGGTTACAAAGAAAAACATAAAAATAACAATTTCCTTCTATTAGGAAAAAACCCCAATGGGCCATCATAGAAATAATTACTGCGTTCTAATGGTCGTATACAAGAGGCGCTGAATCAATTTAGAAAAGGGTAAACGTAGAAAGAAAGGAAAATAAATATGTTGAGATATGCAGACGATGTAGCAACAAAATTAAAAAGAAAAAATCAAGTTTTAATAAGACAAAAAATTTAATATCTAATAAGATTTTACTAAAAAAAGTATTACTTTTAAAATTATTTTAATGGAATATAGCACATATTGTATAGTGCAAACTTAGAAAATATTCTAAGCAGAATATTAGAAGCTTTTAAAATATGGTGCTTTTGACGAATGCTAAAAATCAGACAGATAGGCCGATTCAGCTACAAATGAGTGCTAATAACGAGAAGAAAGAACCATCTTATAAAATATAAAAAGAAGAGGTATGTAGGTAAATCAGAAAGTAAAAGCAATTTTCACATAACTTTATTCACACTAATGGAGACACTTTTTGATGTAGTTTTCAAGCACAGTGGTGTTCTTCTCATATCGTATAACAAAATTCTTCATCATTTCTCAAAAAGAAGCTTTTGGGTTACTTATGAAGCCACGTCTGCACCGCTTGCTGAACTTTACCATCCAAGTTGAACATATAATCACGCAGTGTCGTCTCCTTCAAGGAGCCGAAGATGTAATCAGACGGCCCAAGATCAAGACATCCACATTCTAGTATCGGTTTGTGCGTGATGCCGATTGGTGACCAGGTCGGCTTTCATTCTTTATACTTATTTTTTCTTACTTAAAGTGTTTTTTTTTATTCGTAGATTTTTCGTTGATACATGCTGCGTGTTCCGTATTGTGGTAACATTCAGTGATTTCCTCTTGTGGTAAAACGCTCATCAAAATTCTGCGTCAATTGAGTGAATCATACGCTGAAGGCTTTATGGAAGTTAAGAATGTGCGTTCGTGAGTGCAAAAGCTTAAAGAAGGTCGAGAGTTGCGTGACAATAAACCGAGGTAGCCTAGGTCTCGAACCAACCGGACCAAAACCATAAATGCGCGAGTGGCCACGAAACTATGGCAACGACGTGAAAAACGTGTACGTCTAAACGGAGATTACGTTGGGAAGTAACAGAAGTTTCAACTTTCTTGGATACTTTTACAGAAAAAATTTGGAGATGTTAGAACTCTAACGCACCTCGTACAAGCCTAAAAAGATTAACAAGATGCAACAAACCAATCGAAGAGATTGAAGACTAGAAGAATATACAAATTTTTCTAAGAAAAATCTTTCGGTAATTTTTATAGCTGCTACTCATTACACTTAAATTTTATATGTAAGAGAGTTATTTTTAGATTTATGTTATTGTTGTTTGTTTGTTTTATTGCAATTATAAAATTATTATTTCAAATGTCTCGTATGCTTATACCTTTTTATATTTATTATTATTATTATTATTTGATTTATTTGCTCTCTTTTTATTAAAAAATTAGGAACATTTTCACTACTGTCAAGTGTTTTAATTGAATACATTTTGCAATTTTTTTGTTTAAAAATACTGTGGTTTAAATTACTATTTCATTTTACTCCGTTCCTTACATGTATGTTGAAAGAGACTAATGTTATCTATTACCTCAGCATAATCTTGTCTAGGATAAAAATACAGAGTACATAATGAGTAGTATTTCTGAGTACGTTACTATCATGCTCCGCTGTTATGATGACTTATTGATAAGACTGTTTGTTTAGATTTTCTATTTTTGTCAAATAATAACATACAGGAAACGGGGAACTTTCGTATGAAACACTTCTTCTTTTTTAGTCATCTGTCTGTAAACTGTTTTATTGCAGACTTAGGTCCTATCCTATTAATTGGTAGACGTTTTAATTGTGCACACTTAGGGCAGCGCAGATTTTCAGTTATTTGTTGTATATATTGTATTCTCGGTCATCCTCTAGTATTGTTGCCCGGTATTATTTATTCTATAAAAGTTTTTAATTTTTATTTATTTCGTAAGGTGTGTCCTATGAATATTTTCTCCCTGATTTGTATCTGTAGGCTCATGTTTTGTTTTAACTTTCTCAAAACTTCTTTATTTTTTATATTGTCTGTTCATTCTATCTTTAGCGTTTTCTTGTCTTCACTTTTTGTTAGTAACTATAATTCAACTGTGACAACCACATAAGGCAATGCTGCATACGTATTGCATTCTTCTTCCTGGGATAATGTTAGTAGTTTTATCTTATAGAAAGCTGCTCGTGCCTGTTGAATTTTGCAATTCACTTTTTGTTTTGATTTTTCTTTCGCTGTGATAAGATTTCTTAGATCTTGGAATATTTGTGTTTACAACAAATAGTTTTTCTCGGGCATTATTATTGTATTATATGTTATGGCATTATAAAAGTAAAATTCTTTTTTTGTAATGTTGAAACGGAATGTTGACTATTTCTTTTTCATTTTTTTTCTAGTTTATATACTTCCTAATATATTATTACTTTCCTGCGTTTTTCGTACGATTGCTTGTCAATCTCCCAATAAAATCAGATTTTCAATTCTTAGCACTCTCCCTACAATTCCAAATATCTTCTTGTACATTTCTTTTGTTTTGTCTTTCTGTAATCTGGAGTTGGCATATACACCCTTATTTGTACTGAATCTGTTGGTTTTCTTTCTTCTTGATCAGAAGAATTCTTTGGTTGTGTTAGAAATATCTCTTACCTTTTTGATAGAAGTTTTATTATCTTCTTTATAAGATTCTTGTAAACTGAAAGTCCACGAAAGCATTTTCCCATTTATTTAAATCAGTGTTTATAAGTATTCTGCTATCCTTTGTCGTTAGGGCCTTGTTTGTGTAAATATATTTGATATATTGCGCAACACCGCTCTTTATGTTTAAAAATTACCTAATGATAGTAGATTACTAATAATTAATATTGAAAAATATATAGCTGTAAATTTTATTATCATTCTGTAATTAAACATAAAATAAAATAAGGTAATGATTTAATTAATGTATTCTTTAATTAAAAAAATATTAATTGCGTTATAATTGGATGCATATAATTATAAAGTTAAGTAAATGATATGGTTAATGTGTTCAAGTACAACTTTTTATAAAGCCAAACCAATCGGATTAGTTGATTCGTGCCGGCGTATCAGTGGCTAGTAAAGTAAGTTATAAATCTGGCAGGTAAATTAATTGTTGTTGCTTTGGTATCGGTATATGCCACGCAAGGCTACACTACTTTATCACCAACAAGGCAATTACAGGTCATAATAGAGAAATGCAAACTAATAAAAGTTGTAATGCTAATGCACATTGCGTGAAACTGTAATTCAAGATGTAAGCCATTAAAGTGTTCCCAACTTTTATAAGGACACCAAATATGAAAGAAGCTATGTAACTATTAGCTAAAGTTTAAAATAGATTCTATTGTAGTTTTAAATATTTAATAATTAACTTTAAAAATATTCATATAAAAAATTCATGGAGAAATTGAGAGATTATGAGAAGGTATTCAACGAAAGTTAAAAAATAGAGCAACATATTCATATTATCAAATTGTTATCAAAAAACTTTAGAAATGTATAAATCCTCTAAAAAGTCTTACCGATTAGTGAAATAATAAACTGGTACTAATAGTGGCCAAATAACTTCAAAGAACAAAGAAGAATTCGTTTCTAAAAATAGTTAGATTTAAATAAAAAATTATAACATAGAAACGACCTATTGTTGGTAAATAGCGATGTACTCAGAGAATATGAAGTTGTGTATTATAAAACTGAAAAAGTGATGTACTAAATAAAGTATACAAATATTAAATTATTTACAGAAAATTTTAATGCAAACGTTAACAAAGAATTCTATAGGGTAACTACTGGTAAGAATAACTGACGCATTGTTTCTAGAGAAAACTCCGTTGCAGGAACAATGGAGGCCTAAAACATTTAATTTAGAAATAAGAATTTGAATAGGCAAATTTGAATATTTTTAAATACAGGAATCTGAAAAACTACGTACATCATATTCTTATTAAAAAATGAAGATTGCGATTAAGGGATGACTACCACAATAATTACGGTTTTTTTTGTTTACTGCGCACTGCGTTTGCGATTAGATATAGAAACAGGAAAAACAAGAAAAACTGAGGACTATGTTTAAGATAAGATAAATAAAAAGCAAAGAAGTAACAGGGAAAAAATTAAGTACTTTTTTATGAAAGGTTTACTGCAATAAAAAAAGCGAAATGGCCCGCTCCACAAAAAATGCTAGATCGAAAATATTAGATAAAGTAAAGAAAGTAGAGAAAAAAGCTAAGAGTACGTAAAACAAAGAAGAAAATTTAGTCAGCTAAAAGATTCGAGTACGCATTTCAAGAAGATTTTCATACAATAAATCAAAATCAAAATACAGAAGTGTAAAAATATATTAAAAAGTCAAAAATTCAAAGTAATAGCATTTCAGAAAAATTTAAAATAGCGTGTATATGAATATATAGGTACCTCTTGAAAAATAAATCACTTAAGCTATTAATCTCGACTTGAATAAGTAAGATACTTTCTAAAAGTATAATACATCAATACTGGAACTGATCCAGAAAAAGAGTAATAAAGTAAAGTGAAAATTTATAAAGTAAACGAACTTCTATGTGCTAGATACAGTTTTCGATATTATCGTAATAAATAATAATAATGTTGAGATTTTAGTAAGTGGTGGGGGAGGCTTTTCGAACATGTTACAGGGCCGTCGCAATAACGGTGACAAGTATTTTTAACATATTTATCAAACAACTAAAAATTCAACAAAACAACAAACAACTATATCACTATTAGGAAACATAATGTTTAACGGGTTTCGAAGTGGCCTCCCTTGGCACGGATACACGAGTTCAAACGGTTTTTGAAGTGCTTGGAGACAATCCACTCCCAGCGCAGAGATTCCTTCAGTGACTCCAGACTGTGATGTCAATTTGACTTCAAAATGGACCACATACTGTAATCCAATGGAATTCAGATCCGGCGAGTGTGGTGGCCACTCCGAAAACGTGATGAGCGAGGGGAAATTGGTCTCGCACCACTCTTCTTGGCTGGAAAGTCCATTCTTGATTGCCGAAGTGCTTCTTGGCCTATGGAAGTACCAAGGCCTCAAGGATGTCTCGTCGGTAGACTTATTGGTTGATTTTGACCCCTTGGTCGAAAACCAAGGGGGTCTTGCCGCTGGCGTACATTCTGTCTCAAACCATGACCGAATGTGGGTTCTAACGGTATTTGACAATGGCAAAGGTGCCTGAAGCCTCTGCGAACCAGTACCTGTCGTTTTGTCGATTGTGCACCTACGGTCTGGTCCTTGAGTTGACGGCATCGTTGGAGCCGTACGCACTTGTTGTCATTTGTGAGGAGCTGGACTTTTTGGAGCTGGTAGGGCTTGAGTTTGAGTTTCTCTGTGACGATTCATCGAACTAATCGGTCGTTGATACCGATGTCACGGGCGAGTTTATTCATGGAGACCTGCGCATTTTAGTGTACTCTCTTTTTGATGATTTTGCGGAACCGGGGCGTGTTGACAGTGTGTTTTCTGTCTCGTCCTGGACGATCACTATCATGGCCAAGTTCTTTGAATCAAAGAATTGTTCTGGAGACATGCTGGCGGTTGACTTTGATCAAGCGAGCGATGTCGCATTGACGATTTCCTTGATAATGAAACTCCAATATAGCAGCGCGCTTTGGCATCGGAAAAAAATGTCATTTACACAAAATCTAACTCAAAACATAATAACCTGGACAAAAAATGCGCTGAACAAAATAGCATTATTGTCGTTATGCTGCAGTGCTATGCCTTCACGCCGGGAGTCACCAATCTTAGTCACCGTTATTGCGTCGGACCCTGTAGACTTCAATGCCCGGTAATGTCGCAAGCACCGCTCCTTAAACAACCGCATCGTTATCCGCCTCAAGCGGTTGACCACACTAACATCCTCGCTAGTATAGTTAAAGAACAAATCTAATAACAGGTCGAAGAATTATAAAAAATACTAAAGCTGTTTAAAATAAAATGGTACATCATATACTTAGCATTCAGGTCATTAAAAAAATACATACGAATATAATATTGCATGATTATCTATTTCTCATGCGTAGACTTCATATAGTACACGATTTGATCTATTGGAGTCACTTATCAGATGTTAAAAAACCCCTATTGAGATCTAATTCAGCTGGTAATAATGTCAATAAAAGACTTTAAGTGATGATTGTGATCAAGTGTGGTTTATAGAACAATTATTCCTTTTACTTAATAAGTAATATTTCATGTAGGGTTTAAGCAAAAAACAAACAGCTATATACACCCCGAAGATTAAATTTATGTAACAAACTACAACAATCGTTATAAATAATTTTTAAAAGCATAGATAGGAAAGCCGGGCATATAGTAAATGCAAATAAAGAAATTAAATTGACTAGAAAGAAAGAGTAGCAAAATTACCCAAGGTATCAGTGGAAAGTTTAAAATAAAAACAAAATAAAAGCTAAAATTAAAGTGAGAGCTTTGGTAGGTAATAAACCTTGTCCTTGCTTTTAGGTCGATAAATAATTCAAGGAGTATAAAGATAACCATATACACATTATTGGCTGTGCTTTCCGTAATTGCTGTAGTTAAGCAAGCATCTTTGCCCTCATTAAATTTTATTCCTCCAAAATGCTACTCGAATTTAAAAATTAATTCCTTAGATTTTGATGTACAATAACGTAATATCGACAAATGATACATTATGTTTAGTGTACTTTCCTAGAAAAACAAAATTTAATAGTGATATTTTTTATTGCATGTTTACAGAATTACGAGGAAGACAATAGGCGAAAAGTTTTGTAATAAAACATGACAATGGAGTTTAGGTTATCTCGAGTAAAACGAGTATTTATTGAATGTACAAGAAGTCCAAATATTCTCTTCCATATATAAAAATGTTGAAGCATTAGAACAAATAAGAAGACATACAGTTTATAGGGTCTCTACCAAAAATATATTGAGACTATGTCAATATAATAAAAACAGCTTACGCAGCTACTAGATAATTTGGCATTCGATGATAGTGAACTGTAAAGAGCATGTGTGAATGAGGACGATTTTCTGCCCGAATCAATTGGGAGGTACATACTAGTGCGTGGAAACATGTAGTGTGTAGCCGTCGCATCTGCAATGACTCCGGTAATAAAGCAGTGCATCTGCATGGAAGATTTCAGACTATCGACAATAGAAGTAACGAGGCGAAAGGTGCAAAAGATTCCAACGTACTTAGGCCAAAAAAATATACAGATTTCTTCTGTGATTTGATTCATTACTTTCGGAACAGATCTATACGTGGTTATAGCGCATACATCAGATGGGTTAGAAAAAGGGTTCAAGAAAGAAAAAGGACCAACAAAACTGTGGTTAAAAAAAATCAAAAAAAAACCTCAAAAAAGATATGAGTGAGATGTATATAGGTCTATAAAGAAATATTTGTGACGAGTCCAAATTGCACCGAAAAGCTACAAAACAGAAAAAAGGGAAATGTTAACTTAAATATTCTAACTTAAATATTCCATGATGTTTGAAATGTTCCTACAATATAATTATTTTTAAACCCTGCGCTTTTTGATAGTAGTAAGCATTATTTAAATAAATCAAATTTTGCAAATATTTATAATTTTGAAATTATAAATATTGTTAACGTTATTGATTTGTACTAACCAGACACTAATATTAGTAAAACATTCAAGTTATTTTATTTATTTCTTATCGCCCCGCCTTACGTTGCAGTCTGACGTATATATGTTCATTACAAATAAACTATTCATAATCTAAACGGATAAAACAATTATTTTTAAAAATAAATGTACGCTAATACATTACGTTTACATTCAACAAATTCAACAGCCATTAAAATAAACTCTAGATGTAGATTTAATTTTTCAACAAGAATGTATAATCATGTTTTTATTCCCGTTAAGAAAAGCTTGTTGTAGTACTACGTACATTATTAAAATTCAATTAAGGTTACGCTTTAATAGACTTGAGGTTAATTTTATTTTCTTAGAAATCACTGTGTCAATATTATCGTAAAGTCCAGGTCACGGGTGCGAATTCTGACCTTAAAAAAGTAATCAGAAATATCGTTAAAGTTGATTTTAGGAGGCTTATCGGTTATTAACGTAGTTAACATAATTTAAATCAAAGTTTCATAAGACTTACAACGCCGAAAGCAATAAATTATTTTTAGTATTTTGGTAACTGGTGCCTTCATAAATGTTAAATGTTAAATTTGAATGCCAAAATACTCTTTAATGGTAAAATATTAAGTAAAAAAATTGAATGCTTCGCCACGTAAAAATTAAAGTATAGTCAGTATTTTAAAAGTCGGAACTATACTATACCTTATGCATTAATCTGTGTCTTATAGAGATGTTGCAGCTGTCCTGATTTTAATAGTTGCCAGATTTTCTATCTTACATCAAATTTTTGTAATTTATAGTCAATTTTACAATGCCAAAATATATGAAATGATGGGCATGATATTGTAGTGGCTGGAAATTTGCTAGTCTTCACGAAATTGCTGTGCAGATGAATGTGGAAAAAGCACTATAAACAGACTAAAATACAAATGAAGACAATATACTTTAAAATAGTTTTAAGGGCAGGTCGCAGAAACTTATCTACCGTAGAAGGATACCGAACTTTTGCAAATCTTATAAGAATGATTTTTGAGAATGTGTTTAACTTTATAAAAACGTTTAAAGGAAAATGCACGTATCAACAAAATAAATAATATAAACTTAATTTTGCTAACTAATTTGTTAGCAAAGATGCTAATAACCTCCATTCGTGCTAAAATGGTCGTGTTACAGTTCGTAAGCCAAGAGATCTACGAAAGATAAGTTCGCGAAATAAGAAAAGGATCATTTTGAAGCTAATATGTAGACTTGTCATATTTTTAGTATGTTAATATATTGAATAGAAACGAATTGCATCTGCTTATAGAAACACACTTAAAAAATTTGACATAAAATTTATGTTAGCAAATAATTAAATTAACAACTGCTTCTTTTTAAACGCAGCCGATAACGCGGACCAATGGATTCGACAGTGTTCAGAAGCATTTCATTTGAAAATACAAAATATTTTCTTTTAACTTTGAGATATCTCTATAAAAATAAACTCATTGGAGTGAAATGTGAGGAACTAGCAAGTAATTTAACATCACCTCTTTGTCTAACAGTAGAGAAGGGCTCTATATGGCTGAAAGTAAATATCTATTACCAAACAACTCTTCGGCACATAAACCGACAGCATGTTTAGATAAATATCACTAGTGACAGTTTTATGAAAAAAGAATAGCTTTAAAATCTCAAATGCTAATATCTCACATTACAATCTAACCCTTGGTAAGTTCAAACAGTAACACGGTGATTTTGAGGTGCAATTGTATCAATTAATTAAGTCATTTCACTTATAAGTACTCTCATCGCTCTAAACAAGTTTGAAGTTTGCATCTTCCAAGTATATTCCCAGGTACTATTCACACAATTGTTTTACGTTAATAAACATTACATTTATTATCATTTAGAAAGTGACTAAATTTTGAGCTACCCCATATGAGCAGATTAAATCGTAATTCCAAAATTAATATAAATTTTATAAAATTTTTGAAGAGAATCTGTAGCTATTTTTGTAATGTATTTTTAGTAAATTGTATAGCTAGGCGATTGAAGAAAGTATTAATAATAATGCAATGCCAAAATATTAATTGTTTTTGTTGTTTGCACTGTAATAAAAATTTTTATTTACAATTATATGTATTTTGGCAAGTGTACCTAAATTCTTATTTTTTTTCATTTGCCTTACTGTAGTACTAACAACCCATCACATTGCCTTATGTAAGAAAATTATACCGCTAGCAGTTCGTCATTGCCTGAGTGCCATTGGGTGAGAAAACGGCGGTCATAAAAAGTACAATGACTTAATGAAGATTCAATTCGAGATTTTTGCTCAGTGCCCAAGTTCGCTAAGTCAAATCGCAGTTTGTACTCATATTACTATAGGAATATTAACATTATTATAATACAAATTGTAACATAACATTTCAAACATCCCGATTTTTGACTACATGTTTGAGTAAAAAAATAAAGTAAAATGTATCACACATCTGAAGAAAAATAAAGCTATTTAATAATATTTTTTTATCATCCTATTTAATTTGCAATCTATACAATCTACATTTATCAAATGGTAAAACAATACAGATAGCATGTAGAAGGTTGCCCAGTAGCAAGCTTGCGTAACAAATAGATTATATTCGATATTTGAGTTTTAGGATATCATACTTATATAATAAAACTTAAATTATAACTAACATAAAACATGCAAATCAAAACGTTGGGTAGGTATCGTTTGGACCTTTTGTTGCCTATGGGCTGATTTAGAAGGTTCACTGCTAGGTCATTGAAATATATTTCTCTGTAACTGAAGGGATTTGGAGGTCTCTTCTGATAACTGCATTGCACACAAGCCAAGGTGCGTTCACTATCAATCACAATAATTTCGGTTGAAAACGCTCAAGTATCCCTATATTTGATGTAGATGTTGCGCCCCAGCACTGGATCCCACATGACCAAATTGGCTTTAATATAACTTTACAAAACAACAGCTCGTTTCTGGTGATAAGTTTAGAGATACGTCCAATGAGGCAATACATCTTGGAGAAAGTCAATCCGAGGTGTTTACGTTTGGTAAAATGTGTTTTCTCCAAGTGAGCCTCCTATTGATATATAGCCCCAGGTATTTGGCTTCTTCTTGTTGAGGCAACTGTTGATTATTTAGTCGGGCAGAGGGGGGGAGTTCTCCATTTCTTTTGTCATGTTTGAATTTTATTTAAATTGGTTTACAATATTTGGGAAGCAATTACTGGGCCAGCGTCAGAAGCTAGAACTGCTGTGTCGTCTGCAAAGGTTGCTGCAGTAACAGTTGCTGTTGTAGGTAAGCCTGCAGTGTAATTCAATAATAAAATAGAGATGCATTACAATGTACGAAAAGGCAGTACATGTGTAGGTGTCAAATAAAAAGCAATTTTTTCGAGGCGCTTTTTGTTGTGAGAAAATTGTTAATAATACGTTGCGCAATAGATAAGAGCACCTCTTACTCTGACATCGTAATACTGACTAATACACGATAATACCAAGTACCCTATGGGAAAGTTTTCTTCCGACACCTTTACCTACAATGATCAGAAGTCGCGTCTCTCTCCGTTCTATTGTACATACAAACAGAATATATAGACGAAAATATAACAACATTTTTGGTAGAAAAGCCAAAATATATATAAAAACATAGGTGAGGCAAGGTAAAATTGATAATTAAAGCTGTAAGTTGTATTCATATAAAAATTAAAGAGATTGTATGCTATGGGTGTATAATTATTAATTGTATATAAATTTCGAAGACATTTAATGCATTGATGTTCAAGTTTCTGAATGCTTTGGTATACAAATTTGTAGAATACTAAAATTATATATATATTTTAATATCAAACATCAAACATACTTAGAACAACTTTCGAGAAGCTGCTTCAAGGGCAGCACTCAAAAAAGAGACTTTAATTAGTCTTTATCTAATAAAGATTACAAAGGCAACCAAAATAGTCTAATTATTCAATAAATGACCTTATAGCAATCTCCCTATGAATCCAATTTTAATTTATAAATATGTGAAGAACTGAAAAAATCTACCCCAAAATTGAGTGTTGCATATAAGAAGTTTAAGTAGAGTGCACAGCTTTTAGAACTGCTATGCAGACTAGAATAGTATTGTGCTTAGTAATAAAAAAATATTTTAGCTAACTTTATTATTAAATAGTATCGGACACAAGAAAACTGGATGATTTTCTGGAACGTAACCAATAAACTTATTTACTATATTAAGTTCCAAAATGTCCTCCTTGAACTTCATACAGAGCGCCAAGCAAAATGGAAAAGAGTTAATTATGGTACGGTTAGTTTATCTCAGTCCGCTAGAAAAAACCATTTTAGAGACTCCAAACTTCATGAGATTTAGCACATGTGTAGAAGTTCAAAATTAACCAGGCACTGTAGTTCACGCGTTTCAGGGCGGGCGAATTCGACGGTCATTATTCAGTACTATAAAATGGGTAAAGTTTTTGTGCGCCATGTTTGTGACAATATTGCCTTATGAGTAGTCAGAATCCTGCTAAAATGTCCAAATATGGCCGCCAAAATGTTCCTTGCTCGAAGGTAACATAATAAATTCAAAAATATTATTACGGAACACCTCTTGATTTACTTTGAGCCCTTTGAGTACAAGAGTAAGAGAATATTTATCTGTGGAATTAATTGTACTCCAACGCAAGTATTTATAACATTTTTTTTATAAAGAGGTTTAAGCCTACAAAACTACGTATAGTTAGATTAAATAAAAACGGAGTCTCTGGAACAAACTTTAAAATAGTATTCTAACCAAAAAGGCTTACTTTTTTCTTGTTTCCGCAGGACAGATGCAAGAGATGCTTTGTGATAAGGGCGCTAATGCTAGTTAAGTTCCTCTAGAGGTTCTTCTAATATATTCATAGTGGGTTTACAAATTAAGCATTACAAAGTTGGAACAACTTTTCTTTTTTGCAACCTGATTTTGAACTAAAACATTTAAAAAAATTTCGACGTTATCGTCATTCTTATTGTTATTCGGTTTCTAAATCTTCACATTCTTCGAACTCCAGATTGTTTTGTTTCTTGCTAAAGCTTCCTTTACTACTAACTTTAAATTGTTTAATTTTCAGATCCAGGTTTGTACAAATATTTTCTAATATCTTTACTGCATGAATAGTCTAGTATCTTATGTTATATATATTTTTTTATTTATTAAGTTTAGTGCTATAAAAGCACACACAAATAAATTGACTAGCGTAAACACTCCTAGTTACATCTATTTGAGATTAGAAGGCCCTATAAGTCCCTCGCGACAGGAATTATACTTATATTTTTCCGAATATGGTTCATGACGTAAATTTTACTGTGCTTGGTTTTATAGAGTTAAGAATAAAAATTACAAACATCAAAGCATGAAAGTTTTTAATGAGAGTCATAAAAGTAATTTACATTTTTAAAATTTTTGGAGTGTCTTTTAAGCTGTGTCTTATAATTTGCCTTCATCTTACTGTAAATTAAAATAAGATTCAGAGGAAATATTTACTTGGTAGAAGAGATTTAAAATGTTTCCTAGATTTTGTAAAATGCCGATAAAAAATTATTTTGACCGTTTTTTCAGTACAATGAAATTGCAACGGAAGCGATACATCAACGCAGCAAGCGATTTTTTTTAATTTTTCCTAAGTGCATGATAAATGATTGTATTACGTGTAATAAAAAAGTTCGATAGCTTTTTGGCAGCATCTTGTGAGTAAAATAAATTTGGCGACCTCCAGTGAATAAGTAATCACGCGAAGTGAAATAAGTGCAAATTTATTTGTTTCTTGTCTAACTACGTTTCCAATTAATGGACAACACAAAGCGACATAATGTGAAAACAAACGTTAAGAAAAGAATTGCTAATAATAGTCATAAGGTATGCATAATGTTAATGTAACACAAAGAGAAGTCCCTAGAGAGAAATAAACCGGCAATTGCTCAACTTTGTGCTGCAGCCAGGAACAAAAGGAATGAGAAATTTTCTTGCACAGTAAAGGAAAAATATTCATTTAACAAAATAATCCAGGCAGTTTATTAACTCTCTTTTAAAAAGCCTGCCGTTTCTTAGAATTCGTTTTAATTTAGTCAATAATTAGATCTTTTACATTTTTACATCATTTTATTAACAAAATTGTGGGCGAGTTGTAATTAAAGTCAATGAAATATTTTATGATCTTTACTATAAATCTATTTTAAAATTTCAACAGCTGAATAGGGTTATCGCGCTTTACTATTTTCTAAACCTTTAAACTCGTGATAGACTTCTGAATATTTTGGGCATCACAATTGAAATACGCAATAGTTAAAAATATAAAGCGTTTTCTGTAACGATAACATTTTCCCCTAACGGTTTGTTAATTTTTAATTGGATTCTTTCTCCTGCTCGAACTTCGTAGCAGGAGCGTCATCAGCGAAACTTTTTATTAGTTGACTTTACTTGGTTCAACTTTGTCTTACATAATTAAGGGAATATTAGCGTACTGCAGTTGGCACAAAAAATTCTGTATGTTTAATTACAAGAGAAAATTTTTCATAACACTTGTAAAAAATGTGTTAAATTGGGACGATTTTTTGATTATTAATTTTATTTATTATTTGTGATATTTCATTAAAATAGTTAATAAAATAAAAAGAATACAAAATTTGTTGGTGACAGTAGAATATTATTATAATCTAATACCAGTTTTGATAATTCTAAAATCAATAATTTAGTACCGTGTATTATAAGGTCGATTTCAAAACTAGTAGTCGTTTGTGCATTATTCTTATCTTGGTGACTGAATCCGGCTAATCGAACATGCGGTTGTCATATTTCAGGTGAATTTCAGAAAGTTACCAGCATTTTTGTAGTTCAGTAATTTTTAAAGTGAAACTCCTTTTAGCAGGAATTTCGATGGCAATAACGTCATATTTAATTTACCTATTTATACAAAATAACGATTAGAAGGACAAAAATTTGCTACAAAATTAAGGTCATTTTTTCTTGGTGTCTCCGAAACGTTCCATCATACTCGAGAAAGTGCTAGATGGCACTGGAGCCTTCTAAAAGGTTTGGCTTAATTTTATATAAGCAGTAAAGCGCGATGAAGCATTATTTTTAACTTATACGGGTAAAGTATAGAATGTTTAACGATAAGTTATGAGTTATATGTATTATTTTATTAAATGTGGATGTATTTTTAAAAATTATGTAATTTGTCAAGAAGTCTTTTTACGAAACAGAAAGCCTGTGTAATTCTTTGAAAGAAAGTTAATTCCCTCACAAGTCGCTTTTACATCAGCAATTACCACTAGTAAAGAGGCATTATTAATTAGCTTTTAAGTTATATTTCACATTGGGAAAACCAATAAACAGCATATAATATCCAAAAATGTTATTCCATCAGCAATTGTTAAAATGATGCTGAAGAAGAAACTGCAAATATAAAAATAATATTTTTCCCCGATAACACTATCCAAAGATGAATAAGTGATATGCTAGAAAACATTCGGTCACAAATTGTTGAAAATATTAAGAAATCTACGTACTTATTTCTATAAATGTTTTTAACAGTGACCAGTTAATAGCATTAGTAAGACATAATATATAAGAATATATGGTAGATATTCTATTTTGAAATTTATTAAAGGTCCACATGATCGTAAAATTTTTATTCAATGCTTCTATGATTTTTTCAGAAGGCTTACATGGTTCGGAGGCCCGGCGGCTAGCCTACTCAGTCACTCAAAATAATTGATACCTGCATCCATTTCAAACGTACGACTTAATCCTATAAGTAGGATTGGTGTCTTTTCTGGGCTTTTGATGAAAGCAAAACAAGAACGGTGTAATACCGTAAAGGAAACTTTCTACAGCGGTGTGAAATCGTAACGGTCACTTCCAATTTCCGTTAACCGATTTGGCTGAAAATCAATTTCATGAAAGGTACTGACCTAAGATGTGTGTAAGCCAAGCTTGAAGTGAATCTGTTGAATAGAACGAAGTTATAGTGTCTCTAGGCACTCAGACAGACCGACAGGATGATAATCTCATTAACTTTCTACTATAAGCTCTGCTGTAGAAAGTTAATAAGTGGAAAGTGTGAAAGCATAAATAAAGAAGAGACGGTCGAGTAAAACCTAAAATTAAAGGAAAGTGTAGGAGTAAACTGGAAAGCAAAGACTAAAATTTCAGTTCATGATAACATAAGATCGAAAGTAGCGTGAAATGGATACAGTGACGCGTTTATTTGGGAGGAGAAAGGAACTATTAATTTCCTAATAAAATAAAACTGTTAAGTTGTAAATATCTGTTTTAAAGTGCGCATAAATGTATGAAGGATAGGCAGAACGCAAATATTAGGAAAAGAGCTAGTAATGTAACAACCTTAAAGAATTTTTAAATATAAAGTGGAAGAGATCGAAGGAAACATCCGAAGAGATTGAAAAGCGGGAGCAATATTTGATAGCGCTCGGTAAGCGCGACAAGAACAACAGATTTAGCCGATAAACAGCAGAAAGAAGAAGGAAACAAAGAAATCTTGGGGACTAGTCGCAACACGAAAACAGAAATAAGTGCAGAGGAACAAGCAAACACGAGCTTAACTAAGGAAATACAGAAGAACAAATATGAACTAAGTAAGAAACTGGAGGATCACCAAGAAGAAATGAAAAAACTGAGAGAGGAGATAGAGACAAAGAAAAGTGTGTGGTGTAGAGAAATTGATGAGCTCGAAGTTAAAGCAGGAATGTTAGAAAATAGAATAAGATCGAAGAAGATAAACTGTGGTAATATCAAGACTACGCACAGATAATAATGATGGAAGAGCATTGAAGGAAGGGGTTACTAAAATCAAAACCTGAAAATAGATGTGGGGACACAGGACGTAAGAAAAATTTGCGAGAAACTATGCTTGGTTCGAGTTAATAACAAAGAAGATAAAAGAAAAACTACAAAAAATAAAAATATTATAAAGACATATAAACCTATATTCTAAGTAAGTTGTAACTAAGCAAGAAAAACAAATCCAGCAATCTATAACAGGATGAGCCAAAGAGGAAAAAGAAAACGGAAAGGTACTAAAAATGAATCACAATAGTTTGGAAGTATAAGGAAAGAAATGGTTATGGGATATAAAGCAAGTTAGATTAATAGAAGCACAGCAAAATATTACAGGAGTAGCTAGTAATTTTCCAAAAAACCAGATACAGAGGAAACCGGAGAACGCAAGATAATACACTAGACAGGTAATATAGCAACAAACCAGGTAAAGGAAAAAGTTATGAATGGAATAAAAAGAAATAAAAGAAAATTAAGTGAGAAAATATCTAATACATATAAAGTTAGGGAAATAAATAAAACGTGATGACACAAAGCATGACGACAAGGCAATGAACAAGGACAAAAGCAAAGGTAATAATAGAAATGGAAGATATAGTAGAAAAGTGGACAAAACGGGAGGAGGTAAAAATCATGACTAATTAAAATAGCAACGTAGAATGCAAATAGTTTAACAAACAAAGAGG
Source organism: Sinelater perroti (assembly GCA_036346155.1). Taxonomy (NCBI): domain Eukaryota; kingdom Metazoa; phylum Arthropoda; class Insecta; order Coleoptera; family Elateridae; genus Sinelater; species Sinelater perroti. The sequence goes on along the minus strand of JARFIY010000195.1, from coordinate 21,447,463 downwards.
AAGAAATAACACAGGAACTAATTATAGGAGTAACAACGGAAAGCCAGCGAAGCAAGATAAACAGTACGGAAATGAGATTCCTGAGAAAAATAAAGGTCAATACGATTTTTAGAGAATCAGAAATATACATAATATACAGAGAAAACCTGAGAGTAAAGCCAACAGAATCGACAACATGGTCTAGTGGTTAAGGCACGGGCTGCGGTGCGAACAAAACCGGGCTCCATTCTCGTAGCTTTCTACTGCATAGCGAGTGGCATACTCAGTCACTAAAAATAATTGAGTACCTGCGTTTACTCGAAAAAGCGGTAATAATGGCGGTCGTCTTAGGCGCGGTGCTTGCTACATCGCCTTGCATAGAGATTGTGCGCGACGACCGGGCAGAAAGAGCAAACATATGAGAGCCTTAATCTCTCGATTTGCAGAGCGTACTTTTATGCGGAGCGTTAGAACTTACCACCAAAGCCAATAAAATCAGTCATAGAGGAAAAACAAGTGAGATGGTATGGACATATTAATGCGAATGTGTGGAGAAAAACAATGAGACGAGTGTATGAAGCGATTGTCTAAGGCACGGTACTTACCACATAGTCCCGTATCAGAGGTACGACGACCGGACAGAGAGAACGGACATACGAGAACCTCTCATGCAGGGTGTTCGAGATTTATCATTATTATGAAAAGTAATAATATGTTCAACATTTGCTGGGCAAAATGCATTGCTATAATATTGGGTTGGCCCAAAAGCCGTTGAAGGTTTTAATTTTTACCAACTAAATTGGCACGATTTTGGGCTTATTAGAAAGCTTGTTTCCTCTCAAGATATTTGATATATATAACTTGTACTAGATCCTCTTTTTAGATGGCAACTGAAAAAATTAATATACGCATTTTCTTGCTCCAATACTTCAAGAAAGGCTCGAAAGTTGTCGTTGCTGCCAGGGAGATCTGTGCGATAAAGGAGAATACGACTAGACGACGCCGAAAATAGCATCCCGAGTTTCTTCACCTTAAAAGATTGGCATTGGTTTCGCAGGAGAATTAAACATCTTGCTGATCGGTGAGCGAAGTGTATTGAAGTAGATGGGCTGTATTTTGAGTATTAATCATCTGTTATATATCAAATTTCTTGGGAGAAATTGTCAGAAATGATACCAATACATCTGCTAAAAATTAAAAACGCGAATTACTTTCGGGACAACCTAGGATATTGATGGTGCCAGGCTATGACCATACTCTTAAATATTTTCTAGGCGCCCGTTGCTTATGTCTTTCTCAACTAGTTCTTGATACCTTTAAATCTATTTTTTATGTCTAGTAAAACAATTTTTTTGCTGGGTTTTACGTTTTCACATACGGTTGTAAACCTCTTATGGATGCCTGAAGCAATTTTTTTTCCTTCAAGAAAAACATATCTTATTATTATTAATAATAATTGAAAACAACATCCAAGTAGCGCTGAAGAAAATGAAAAATGGAAGAGCGCCTGGTCCTGGTGAAATTCCGGCAGAGCTACTTAAATATGGAGGAAATAATTTAATAATTAGATTAACAAGTCTCTTTAACAACTGTATTAAATAAAACGAAATACCAACTCACTGAAAGGAATCGTTTATTATATCTATTTATAAGAGAGGGTCTCGGAAATATCCAGGAAATTACAAAGGTTTAAGCATTAACAGGACTTTTGGTAAATTTGGAAGGGAAAATTAGTGACGAGCAGAGTGGTTTCACTAGAGGTAAATCATGCGCTGACAACATCTTCGTGCTACAACAACTTATAGAGAAAAGAATAGCAGTGGGAGAAGAAATTCATTTAGCATTTATCAATTTGAAAAAAAGCGTACGATTCAGTACCTCGAAGTAAATTATGGGAAGCTTTATACACTATGAATATAAATGAACAACTTATATACATCATAAAAGAGATGTATAGAGATAATAAAGCTTATATAAAAAATGGAAAGAAAGTTTCGGAACCATTTATACCAACGAAAGGTCTAAGACGAGGCTGAACGCTATCCCCACTGCTTTTCAACACATATTTAGAAGTAGTCCTACAAAAATGGAAAAATAATGAAGAGGAATGGGCATACCAGTTAACGATACCTATTTATTCAATCTTAACTTCGCTGACGACCAGGTTGTGATTGCACAGGATGCTTATGACCTAGAATTTATGCTGAGAAGACTTTATAAAACATACGAAAAATGGGGCCTAAGTATCAACATAGAAAAAACAGAATATATAGCAATAAACACCAATGCTAATTTTCAAGTGATGGTAAATGATACGGAAGAAATTAAACAAGTTCAACAATTTAAATATTTAGGAACTTTAATAACTACTAACGGGGTAGGCCAAGATATAATAAAACCAGAATTTAAACCAGCCGTAAAGTACTAGGAAGCTTAAATTCGATATGGTGGGATAAGCATATCTCGAGGAAAGTTACAATACATATAGGTAAATCATTGGTAGAATCAGTGTTGTGCTATGGTTGTGAAACGTGGACAATTAACAATGAATATAAAAGAAAACTACAGGACGTAGAGTTGGACTACCTCAGAAGAAGTGCGCTGGTATCCAGAAGGAACATCTTACAAATGATGAAATACGACGTAGAATAAGGGCCACAGACACAATAACGGAGAGAATTGAAATGAGAGGACTAAAATGGTTTGGACACTTGACGAGGATGGATGACCAACGATGGCCGAAACGAATCTTCAAATGGACTCCCCCAGGAAAACGGAAAAGAGGAAGACCTAGAAGATCATGGAATAACGGAATAAGAGATGCGATGATCAAGAATCAAGTACAAGAGGAAGATGCTCAAAACCGAGACATGTGGCGTTTGAGAACCGGAAAGCCGCACAGGGCGGTATAAACCGGAATATATATATATATATATATATAAAACATATCTTCCATCACTTCCATCATTTGCTTCCATGATTTTCCATTTTGTTTATAACTGCATTCGCAGCACTGCGAAAATACACTACCTTTCCTCCAATGCCATCTGTTAGCGTTGTGTGGCACTATATTTTATATTTACACACTAGGTTACTTTTTGCGACACAGATGGAATTTTAAGGGGGAGTACCAATGCTTTAAATATTTATGCGTAACATTCTAATCATATTGGCAAATTGTAGTTCAATAAAAGAGCAAAAAAATTTGATTATAACTATATGCATTTTATTTTTTCTAGGGGTGGTGTTATTCTAATCCTACATCTACCAAACACCAGCTCATTTTTATCATTTCTTGTTTGCGGGCGTATTACGTAACTTTTGCGTTAACATGATGTTCATTTGAATATAGCTTTACGTTAACATTCGTCAACGAAGCGAGCTCAACTTTATCTTAATTTATATGGTTTAACAATTTATTTGCATCTAGCTTTCAACAACACTTTTTAGTAGTTCAATAACAGTTTATATAATTTTAATCTTCTCAATTCAGTTAAAACGTCTATTTTAACAATTATAGTTGACGCAATTCTCATTCGCACTTCACAATTTAATGTGTTTTTTTCCTCATATATCAATTATTTAACTATTTAAAAAATATATATTTTAAAATTATTTTCAGACATAATATAAGAGCAGGATAACAAAAGTCGATTTGTTATAGCATGTTAATTTTAATTGACTTTAGTAGATTGTATATTACTGTATTTATGACTATGTGGCTGTGTTAAAAGGGAGAAATAGATTTTAACGTAATAAAGAACTATTCAATATTAATCACAAAAGACTATAAGGCTATCTATTCATGATGTATCAAAAAAAGATATGTCAAAGATAATATAAACATGCTGCTTTTCTTTTAGAATTGTTAATAAAAATAAAATGAATTAGTTTTATTACTTTATTGACAGTTCCTGTACTTCTTCCTGATATTTAGGATTTATTTTTAGTGTTGCCTTTACTGTTTTTTTTTTATTTTAGTCTACAAACAGATGTGACATTTTGGTATAAAAAATATTTTGTTTGTTCATTTTAGTTATTTTTAAGCATTTTACAATACAATTTTCAAGAAGTTACTTCTTTACAATTGCATGTATTTAAATTATTATTCAACTACGTAGCTTTTATAAAATATAAATTGATTAACAAATGGGACTATAATAAGTTCCATTTGTTACAATTTTCATATTACAATATCTATAAATTATGATGATATTACTCATTTATAGCTTATGACACAGCGCATGAATTATGCAATACTTGATTACACACGGGCTGCTCTTATCTATAGGAAAAACGTCTGTAAGTGTCTGTTTTTAAAAAATTACTACATACGAGCTGTTTATCAGCGATTTGAGTAGGGTACGCATCTGATTTCGATGATTTTCTTAGAAACTCATCTTATTCTTATTTCGGGGCTCGTCCGGGTAAATAAATATTAGAGTACATCCTTTGTAAAGAAAGTCACAAATTTTCCAGGAATATCAGTCGTCAAAACGTCAAGGCAATGTTAAGTAAACAAAAAAGACTACTATAAGTTCAGAAATATAAAAATCGGATCATAAAAATGTTACATAATCTGTTTTTATTAATAACATAAAATTTTTAGAAACGAAAAATGTATTTTTGTATGCTGATTTGTACAGAAAATATTTTTGAAAAATCGGCTAGTAATTACTGTTGAGCATGGTGGGAATGTTTTGGGGCGAGCTTTTTGGGCGGCTAGATAAAATATTTGAAATCATAAATAAAGAGATATATAGAAGCTTCTTAGAAATCCTTTTGGGAATAAAAGTTTATGCTTTCAATTTTATTGAGATACTGCGAGAAGAGCTAGAACGATAAGTACCAAAAAATAGCTTATATTAATTAATAACCTAAGGGATGTCGTAGATTATCCGTTTATTAAAAGAAGAAAATGCGCAACCGTTAGTTTTAATATTAACTAGCACTTCAATTAATTTATTATAAAGGAAGCCGGATAACAAATTATATAAGTAAACAAGGCAAGTGGTTTAGGTATGAAATCAAATCGCTTCGGTATATTAAATTACAAGATGCATGGGATAAAGTCTGGGTGAATGCATAATTATTGTGTTATCTGAGAAAATAAGTAAACTAAATAAAGTATGAGTAAGAGTTCATTAAATAAAACATTTTTTAAAACAAATTTTGGTATTATAGACTATTTATTAATTTACCATAAATTTAATAAATATAAAATGATATCTATAAAATGATTATTGATTAATGAAAGTAAAAAAAGCAACCAAAACTACGCCCAAACCGAAGTATAGAATGCAGAGATTTTTAGAAATAGTAAGCATCTGAAGCTGTTTATTTTAAAAAGCGGTTTATATTAACACATCTAGGTAAGATTGTTATAATAATACATTTTTATTATCGGCACTGCAGCCTCAAGAAAACTCATACACGCTAACGCCAGACCCGGCCAGAAGAGCGATGTTCTCTTCGCCAGTCAACCATAGCGGTGACCCAAATAATTTACGTAAGAAACATAATCTGTAATAAAGGGAATTATGCAATCTTGTGAGTGTGTTACAAAGGTCAATTTGTTGGATTGCCTCGATTAGCAACAATTTTAAAATAAACTTTAATTGAAGCAAAACAAATTGCACTAGAAAAAAACGAAATTGCACTGTATTGTTCTTTTTCATCGCTAAACCATATGAGAAATATAAAAAAAACAAATAGAATTGGATGAAATCAGCTTAAAGAATTCCATGTCCTTACGATGACTCTCTGTGCGGTGGCTAGAATTTAAAATATATAATTAGTAATCGGAAAATTTAGAAATATTATAATTAAAGATTTATTTTTAAAATTAAGCAAATTTTAATTTTTAATTAAATCTTCCATTAATTTTTGTTAAATTGTTAATTTAGTAGCTATAGCTCATTTTAAATACTTTATTTCTTTTTATAATTAAATTTAGAAAACGGTGGGACAGACATATAATCAAGGTAATTCCAAACAAAAAAATTGGGCTTCGTTCCTAAAAAAGGCGTTACGAGTTTTTTTATAGCTACTGTAGTTTCTTAAAAAATGGGACAATAGTTAGTAGAAGTCTGTTGAGATTTTAAGAATTTAATACATTACTGTTTACTGAAATTGCATCAAGAAAAAACGCAAAGTAGCAACCGAAAGATTATAATAAAATAAAAATTTAAGACAAATGATTAAATTTACACTTCGAATAATGTATGGCCCACTTTGGGCCCTTGTAACCGCCTTCAATTTTCTTAGAATGAACCAATGGTCTTGATGGACATTGGATTTATTATTGGCTCTGTAGATAATGGAGCAGGTTAATAACACCGGAAAGCAAACGTGCACTCAATGCAGCTACATATGAACTCATAACATTCCTGAATAACAATAAAAATGAACGCATAAAATCGTTCCTGTAAAAATACTCAAGGAACTACCTATCACGGGGGTAAGGTATCTCACACAACTCTACAACGCTATTTTGCAAGTTGGGTACTTCCCAGCCCAGTGGAAAGTTGTACACATCATTTTTGTCCTAAAACCTGGGAAACCACTCGATGACTTAAAATCGTATCGCCCCATTAGCCTCCCGTCCATAACTTCCAAAGTTTTTGAAAAGTTACTACTAAACCAAGTGCTACCAATTATTGAAAACACCGAATCAATTCCTGACCATCAATTTGGATTTAGGCAGATGTACTCCACTGTTGAACAAATTGTTTGTATCATACAAAAAATTACTGAAAGGCACGAAAAAAGCAATACTACATTGCAGCATTTATGGACATATCACAGGCCTTCAACAAAGTGTGGTACACTAGCCTTTTATTCAAGTTACGTATCCTTCTCCCCATAAACTATTTTATTGTCCTTAAGTCATATCTCCATAACAGACACTTTCTGGTTAAGATTGATGCTAAGTACACAGAACTCTATCCCATAAATGCTGGAGTGCCACAAGGTAATGTCCTGGGGCCACTACTTTATCTGCTATACACTGCAGACCTACCTACAACAGCAAATGTTAGTGCAGCAACCTTTGCAGACGACACAGCAATTCTAACTTATGACACTGACTCAGTAATTGCTTTCCAAATATTGCAAACCAATCTAAATAAAATTTAAACATGGCAAAAAAATAAAGAATTAATATAAAAACAACCAAATCTATCCATGTAACGTTTACCACACGAAGGAAAACCTGCCCCTCTATCCAACTGAATAATCAACAATTGCCTCAAGAAGAAGCCAAATATCTGGAGCTATATATATATCGATAAGAAGCTCACTTGGAAAGCAGATTTTTACTAAGCGTAAACAGCTCGGACGGACTCTCTCCAAAATGTATTGGACGTACCTCTAAACTTATCACTGAAAACAAGCTGTTATTTTATATAGTTAAACTAAAACCAATTTGGTCATTTGGGATCTAGTTCTGGAATATCTACATCCATTATAGAGATACTTGAACGTTTCCAAGCGAAAGTATTGAGTATGATAGTGAACGCACCTCGATTTATGTCCAATGCAGCTATGAGAAGAGACCTTCAAATACTTTCGGTTAAAGAAGAAATACGACATTCCAGCAGTACAGTGCTCGACTGCATGCCCATCCCAATAACATAGCAGTGAATCTTCTAAATCAGCTCATATCCAACAGAAGATTGAAACGATACCTATCCAACGATATGGCTACCAGAATCTGCTTTGCTTGTTTTATGTTAGTTCTAGTTTAAGTTTTAGTATGTACGCATGATATCCTAAAACACATATCGATTTGTTACAGAAGATTGTTACTGGGAAACCTACTACATGCTATCTTTATTGTTCTACCATTTGCTAAATGTACATTGTATAGATGATATGAAAAAAATTTATTGACCCGCTTTCGTAATTCAGCCAGATTCCAAGTCACGGGTACCGCTATATTCTTCAAGCAATGATATTTCAGATATTTCTATCGTTGAAAGGCAGGGGCATCAAAGGTTAATGATTGGATCAGGAAAAAACTTTTTCTGGGTCTTTACAATATTTTTTTATGTTTACGTGTTATTGGTATCAAAACGATTACTAAATAATAGTATACTTAAAATTAAAGTCACTTTAAGCAATATTTACAACTTATGCAATAAAATAATTTAAAATGTTACTGCCCTAAACTATGTTGTTTACTTTGTGCAATTGCAATGTAACCTAATTGTAGATGAGAGTTAATTGTTATGCACATACTTGGATTGGCTAATTCGCATTAAATTTTGTGCTAAGTTAGAACATTCGTTTGCAGAACGATGCTAGAAGTGTAGTACAAATAAAGGCATGGAGCAAGCGATTTAGAGATGAACGGATATCCGTTATAAATAATCCACGTTTTCAAAAACCAGCAAATGAAAAAAGATCCAAAAATATTGAACTTGTATGGGTTCTAATTGGCAAAGATAAGCGAAATCCTACCCTCATGCTAATGACTTGTTGCAGTCTGTTACTAATAAACGAGATTTCCGTAAAAAGATTGTAACCGGAGATGAAAAATGAGTCTGTACTTATAAAAAGTAATAGCTTAGTCATCCAATAGAAATTTTCTGGTTTGTCACATTAGAAAAGTGCGCGAGATCCCAAGATGCTTACTTTGAAGCGGACTAAAGCTACATACACGTTTCTTGTACTTTGTGCCATTTTTACTAAATATATAGTTTTATGGTATTTCATTTTAATTATTTCTATTATGTACCTCGATACATCCGTATTGAATATCATTTCTGAGTAAATGTAAAAAAGAATTATATAACTGTATATCAATACTAATCAAATCTTTCAGTTTGCACAAAATTGAATTGGATGCTCACGAGATACCGGATATCGTAAATGATAGCTTCTGATACCATAATACTTATAGTTGGCACTATGTACCTTAAACTTCGTGTTCCCTTTCTCCGCATTTACGACATATTTCTTTATATGTCTTTTTGGTTTAGACAAAATTTGGATTCATCAGGAAAAGCAATTTTATGCCACTTCTGCGACTACAGACGCTTTTCCGTTTCTTTCCCTTTCTTGTCAGTGTGCAGAGAAGTCAGTGGGAGCCACAAGAAAGGATGCCACATTTGCGAGCATGTGACGATTAGGGGGTAACTAAAATATTTTAATAGAAACGGATATGTTTTCAGGCATCGTTCTATTATATTCGGGCAGTAGGGCGCCATTACAGATCTTAACAGACATACGTACGGCGACTCGTTTATAACTGGGGGTTTGGCCAATCGCCAAGGAGATTTCAGACACCATGAGATTGCTGTTCTACTAGACAAGATTGCACATAGGCACGGAGGACAAGAGAGCAGATCAACTGGGAAAGGAAGCTGCATGGATCGAGGAACACCCAGAGTTCGACACCATCCCGAGGCCGATGGTAGTAGTTATCGACGAGAGTCTTGACTAGAGTGTTCATTCATTCTGTGGAAATGAGCTAGGCGGTGGACGAATTCCTAAATAGAAAAAATGCACAATTGGTAGTAGGACAAGATGAAGAGACCTCATGTGAGTGCGCCTAAACAAAAGGCACGTGCTGCTGGTTTGTCCATGAGAGGAACAACATCTAGCACGAGTCGAGAAAGAACTCATCAAAGAAGGACTCAAGTGGTTACAATCCCTACAGGAGATTGCGGACTTAGCAAAGCAAAGGATCTGGTGGGCGGCTAGAGACGTTAAAGAATAATGCGGTAAAGCCTAAACATGCATCTTCTTCACTGATTAAAAAAATAATAAACATTTTTTGTGGTGTTGTTTATTCGCGGGCTTGTGAGAGCACAGTGCGAATTTATAAGTATATTTGCGCAGTTTAGGTTAATAATAATAAGATAAAGTAGCTAAGCGTGCCAAAAATATAAAAACAGGTGTAGACTAAACAGTTATAAGAAGCTTTTAGCACGTAAGATAGCGTGCATCTTTGTTAAAGGTGTCCAAATATATAAAGTAGCACCAATCGGCATATCTTAAACTAGATGTACAATCTATTTAATAATAAAGTGAGCGTTGTAATTTTGAAAAAATAAAAATGTACAGTTTTATTATTTTATTGAAGTATACGTTATGAGCTTTTGCACAATCAGCTAATATATGGTTCAGTCACCTCCATTACTGATTACAGCATAATCATTTGGCAAAGATCGCTTGACTTTTTTAATTTGAAATGAAAGCTGCTTCACAGCGTACACTGACCATTCCGTCGCAGTGACGGTATATTGTTGTTTCTACGCACTGAACTGTTTGTCGAGATGTTTTTTTGTAGCACCCGAATTGTTTTGTCAGAACCAAAACACTTTTTCTTAGACCAATCAAAACAGTCTTTACAGAAATATTCTCAAACATTCACTTTTACACGGTGTTTTATTGAGTCAAAGAATCCTTTTACTGTTACAAAGACTCGTTTGTGAAAACAACATTGTTCCAATCTCGATCCAAATTTTCTTTTGCCACATCAGTTGTTTTCCACGTGCTTTTCTGATAAAGGTTGATTCAAAGGTTGATCGAAATTAAACATTTTTTTCACACAGGTGACTTTAAATCGTATTTCCCTTTCTTGTGTAGCTTCATTTGGGTAGAGCCCAGCGAAAAGCCTAGCTTGTTTTCAAAGAGACGCAAGATCGCTTTATCCTCCTTTGTGATTGCGACGCGGGATGTTTACCTCTCTAGCAAATTGTCTACATTTTCAACCCCCATATATCACTTTACCCACTTCTTAACAAATACTTCCTTATATATGTTGCAATCGCTAAAGTCTTTGAAGAGGATGGTTCTCTGTGTTGGTTGTCCTATGTACTGCTTCAGACTTCGATATTCGCGATTTTTACTCACTGGTTTTATATTTGCAACTAGTTTTTCGCAAAGAAATACCCCTTTACAAGACGCCCTCTTTTAAATTCGCCTGCATGTTGATAGTTTATCCTTTGTTGATCGCGAAACATTCCAATACCATATAAGTTGCACAAATGAAATCTAAATGGCTGTATTTTCCCCCAAACCTCATTTCTGGGGAATAATATAATCAAATTTCAGACCAATATAACTATATAATTTACTTTAACGGTTTTCTAATTATAATATGCTTAACTAATTAGAATTTCAAGGCAATATAATTTGTTTTTAATGGTACTGCAATTTCAATAAACAGTAGTGCATACATACATAGTAGTGTAAGCATTAATAATACGTTTGTGTCATGTGTTTGGCATAATTAGCAGTTGGTAAAAGGTATCGCCCTAATTCCTTTCGTGAGTCAATAGAGAAAATCTTTTTCCTGATGCTTTATCACAAAAGATTCAATTATCATTGAATTCTTGCTACAAAAATGCGTGAAGCACCATGAGTGTCGCGATATGAGACTATGTTCCTCTATACCCACCCGAAAGGTCCGAAAATGTCTGATGCAACGGCTGTTAAGTATATAAACAAGTCTAAAACATTTGTCAGCAAGTGAGTACAGCGACAAAAGGAAACAAAACGGTCGATGACAGTGTCCCCTAACGTGGAAAAACAGATCGTGAACTTGTTTTTGTGGAACCCGGACTTAACATTGTGTCAAGAGGTAGCAAAATTAAAACGGAAATGTGTAGATATATCGTACGTAGCTTATCTGAAGCCATCTCCGTGCGCATGACATTAAATGCCGTAGTTCAGTGAAGAAACTTTTGTTAGGTGAAAATTATGTTGCGAAATGACCCGGTTGGGATAAGGACAATATAGACCGAGATTAGAACTATGTGATTTTTACAAATAAAGCTTCTGTTTAAAGATATGTTATCGTCCCACGGGCCTGGTCAACCTCAACTAACAGGTTGGTACAGCATACCGTTAAACACCCAGTAAAAGCGCATCTTTGGGGCTGCTTCTCAAAACTGGGTTTCAAAACGTTGCATCTGTTCGTGTACAACCGAAATGGTCCGAAAGCGCTCGAGAGTTTATAAGAAATGTTTGTTACCTACTGCTGAACGTTGATTCATCAAGAAAAACGAGCAGTGGATTCTGCAGGAGGGCAACGACCCCAAATACCACAGCAAGCTTTGCATCGAGTGGAAATAGTAGTCTGGCATCGTTACACTTGATTGGCCATAGTACTCGCCCAATGCAAATCCGATTGATAATGTGTGGGCGTACATCAAGCACAAGCTTCGTGGAAGAAAAGTGTTCACTTTGAAGCAGTTAACACGAAAAATTCGTCACATTTGGACGTCTTTGCCGTTAATTTGATCGAAAGCATGCCTCAAAGATGGCAGGCAATTATTGACGCCGGTGGTGACTGGACACGTCATTGATACAATAGCCTCTTTGTTCTGGTATTACATGTATTAGAACTTATTTAACTAACTGTGTAATAAGCGCCTCATGTTATGTATGAAATGAGGTAATATAGAGCAATTTTGATATCCCCATAATTAATAAAAGCGACTGGATTGCTACCCACCCCTATTCACTTGTTGAATGGTTGCTGGAAAATGATAAAGTCGAGCTTAAACTTAATAGACTGAAACCATCGGATTTCCCAAATTGTTTTGTGATATTGTATGAATATTAGTTGAAGTTCTCTCTAAACTGAACTCATTGTTCACTGTAATGTAAGAAATTTGTTATTGAATTATTTCTTTTGAGTAAAATAATAATATTTTCGGTATGTTGTTCCGATTTTGCGAAAACCAAGAATAGGATGAGGAAGAAAAAAGTCAAAAAATTGGTACATAAATTTTTGGGAAAAAAATTTGGTGCGACTAAATTAATTAGAAGTAAGTAGCACGAAACAAAGAAAAGCTTTTTGGAAAGTCCAGTAAAAGATTCTCAAAAGCTAAAAGTACTTTCTTTCAAGAGAAATAAATGCGAATATATTCAACGGTTTTTTTTCTGCTGTTCCTGTTGGAATGATCCTACTGTACAAAATAAGGGAATTGAAAAAATAAATTATTTTCTCAAATATTCTGTAAGCCCCCTTTAAGGAAAAACTTTCTTTAACAAAAAAATTTATTAAAATCCATTATAGATAGTTTTACATTGTAATACATGAAGCAAATGGACACTGCACATGTTTTGGTTTTTTTTCACCATAAACCCATGATAAAATTTGGTATTTAAGTAATCAGTTAGTGGTAGAATAACATATATTTTTGAAAGTTTTAAAAGAGTCGCTTCTAAAAGGTTAAAGTGGGGGGTCAATTACCCTGACAGTACAACATTGAATCCTGTCGAGATGCACATCATATGAAAGCTTAACTCTTCAGCTTTCGATTCGCGTTTAGTTTATCTTCCCAGCTATAAATTTGACTAAGATCTAAGCATTTAAAAGTATTAAGATAAGTAGATTTTTGCGATTATTCGATTTTCAAACAGCCGTAACTCCAAACTCAGTGAATAGATGCGAATGCTTTCACGGCCGGTGTTGTGGTGCATCGTGTGGTTGGTTCTCGGGTTATAAAGCTGTGGTTGGAGTTTAGAAAGTCGACGTTTCATCTACAACTGCGGCGAACATTGAAATTATTAGAAGATTTTCTTCTGAAGATGTCCGCCGCAGTCGTGAACGAAACGTTAAGAGTTTCTGAACTCCGACCATGGTTTTGTAATCCAAGAACCAACTGCACGATGCATTCAAAATTAGCGTTCCAATTTTTTTTTTAATTAGCTATGGCATTTCTCCACGAGTGTTACCAACATACTAAATTTCATCGAAATCGGAGATGTCATGTCCAATGACCCGGCAATTTGGTATGGAATGACTCACATGTGTTTCGCAAGGGAGGGGATTACTTGGAAGAAGACAAAATAATATTTAGACGAATAAATAAATAGTAAATGTTCTACTCAGTCAGTTTACTTTTTCAACAGGGTAATATTTCATTCAAACTTGGTATTTTTGGTCGTATACTACAGAATAATCGTTTATTAAATCTGGCCGCTTTGACATGTCCTCCAGCGGTTAATAGCCAAAATCCAATTATTCTCTGTTAATTAAGTTTTAATTTGCGAAGCGGTCGCGCTAAGCAGGGCTGCTACGCACCTGTAACGGTAGGATTAGCTGCCAAAAATTGCTGCCGCACGTTCCTCAGCCTGCTAATTAGGGCCTGCTCCTCGGGAGCCTCGAGCACGTTAAAGACCGCCGCCCCGGCCAGCAGGAAGACGGCGTAGCAGGCCAGGTAGAGACAGAAGAACAGCGTGGGCCTGCAGACGTGGAAGCAGGTAGGGGCTGGGCGCCCCTCGGTGGCAGCCGCGAACAGCGGCGTCTTCTCCGTGGCACTGTCGCGGAACGGCGCCGAGATCGAGTTTTGCCGGGAACTCTGGTAGAACCTGTACACCATCTCGTACGCGAACTGTCGTTATATGAAGTCAGTGCTGAGCGCGGCGCCGGCAAGAGGCGGTCGAGCAGTGCCGAAAGCCGCAGCGGCTAATCATCCTCCCGGTTATCGCGGGGGTTGTTTATGTAACCAAATCACCGAGGCTCGGTTGTCGCGGCAGTTTTGAGTGTGGTGCGGCTCGCGATCGCGGTCGCTGCACGTGGCGAGGTGCCTGCGGATGGACTGACGCCTGCTGGCCGCTCATCCAGGTGTGCAAGCGACACTGCCGGCCTGTCGGGCGCATTCATTATCCTGCTACAAATTAGAGCCCTACTTATGGCCAAGACTTTTATGAGAGCTGGGTGGCAATCGATCCGCGTTGCGATAGCGCGGGCTCTCGAGCGGCATTCAAGAAATTTGGTTTGACGTCAATTGCTATCGCTGTTCAAACACTTTCGAGGGCCTGCGATTGTGTTCCATCGACCGGCGTATTTTTACACGTGTCGAAGTAAATATTTTCATTTCCAGTTCCTGCTATCGGGCGCAGATATGGCATAATCGCAGCTTCGAGCAGGGCGGGGCAGCGCTCTCGAGCTAAATGCAACTGCAGTACAAGTGGGTTGATTAGTTCAATCACTAGAACCGTATCGAATGAAATGAGTTTAACTCTAAGTGGGGCTTGTGACACTATGGCAACCGGAAGTACCCTTTATGGTTTTTATTTTATTACTACATCACCAGAACAAAGGTTGTGATTGTGAAATTACAAAAAATTAAATAAAAAAAATCTCAGCGGCAATAACTTGATGGGTTATCATTACAGCTCCTTCACTTACTTTTTGCCTTTCCTAATGGAGGTTCACTGTCATAAATAACACTTACATTTTCAAAATGACAGATTTAATTCGCAAAGTGCTGCTTTTCTATACTACTTCCTTCAATTTATTTTTTAGACTATTTTTTGCCTTTTATCATTTAAAATGAATTGGAACGAAGCCATATAAAGTTGAGTGTATTGGGAAGGGGGGGCTGGCAATTTCTGACAAAAAACAACAATCGTTCCAAAAGATCTTAGAGTAAATAAAACATTGTGTATGCTTTCTTATGTCCATTTTGTGCCAAAGCAAAAATACACTTTTATACTTTTTTTTAGTTTATTTATAAGTTTACAGTCTCTCACTTAGCAACTTTTACTAACAGGCTTGACATTTTATATTAGACATGTAAAAAATATTTGATAAAAATTTCCTTATATTAATACAAAAAAGTTTTATGATTAACAAATAACTTAAATACTACAGTATATCTTATACAAAACGACTTGGTAGGTTCGTTGGCTTAAATCTCTTAAGTCTAGGTTTTTCATCGTCAGAGTTTAATAGGTCCTCGACTTGTGAATTAGGATAAACACTTATTTTGTTATGATAGCAAACACTGCACTTCGGTATTTCCTCGTTTACCGTGGTAATACCTAGATCTTGGCGTATGACCTCGTTCGGAATGAACCATGGGGTGTTTACCAAGGAACGCAGCACTTTTGATTGAAATATTTTAATAAGTCGATGTTTGATCTGCTTGCGGTTTTCCATAGTATTTTATAGTACCAAATAGGGCGTATGATTGATTTATAAAACAATATTTTACTATACAAAAACAACGTGATCGAATCTTTGATCTCAGCTGCTCTTTCGTTTAGTAAAAATATATTTTTTCCACGTAAGACGCCTATCTAAGTACATACCTAAGTATTTGACATTGTTATTTTGAGGTATTTGTCTGTTATTTAATATAACGGGTGGGCAAGCCCCTCTTCTTGTGGTAAAAGTTACGTGGACTGATTTAGTTTTGTTTATGTGTATACGACATTTTTTAACCATATTTTTAAGTTGCGTAAACACCTTTGCAAATAACCAGATGTAATATTCAGATCAGAATACGATGAAAGAATTGCTGTATCATCAGCGAAAGTAGTGACTATAGCTCCTAATGAGGTAGTTAGCAGTATACGGCAGATATAGGAGCGGGCACAACACAGTTCCTTGGGGGACACCAACTTTGATTGGAAATAAAGAGAATTTCTGTACTTAACGATAAAGTGTCTATTGGTAAGATAAGCTTTAAGTACTGGATAGTAGTCTGACGGTAATAGCTTTTTAATTTTGAATAACAGACCTTCGTGTCAGACCTTGTTGAAGCCCTGCACGATATCAAGGAATACGGCTGAACAATATCTCCTATTTTCGAAGTCTTTTAATATTGTATCCACAATTGCTTGCGGAAGCCAAATTAATGGGTGGGAATGATTAGTTTCTGCAAAAGTAGCTTTTTAAAAACCTTTGATAATTTTAATTATTAATTCGGCTAATTGGTCTAAAAGAAGATAGCTTATTGCTTGGTTTGTCCGGTTGGAGTATCGGTATGATTGTTGCAATATTTCACTGCTCGGTAAAGTATTGTAGTCTTATCACTGCGTTGAATAAATAGGTAATGTATTTGAAGCCTTTCTCTGATAGCTCTTTAAGAACTTTTCCCGTGATTAAATCGCAACTAGGCGCTATGTTTGGACTCAAATCTAATATAATTATTGCCTTGATGTCATTCACTATAAAAGGTTTATTGGTAGGCACAATTGAAAGGGTGCATCGAGATATTGTCGAATATCGTCTTCTTCAGTTGTAGTTGATTGCCATTTAAATGGGCTACACATTTTTGTTGAGTGAGTTGCAAAGCGGCAGCTTTGTCATGGGTTAGAAGTAACGAATATAAAGCTCGTACATTTGTGGAGCACCTTACTGAGGTTTTCCAACCTCATCCATCAAAGAATAATCATGGGAAAGAACAGTAAATACAACTACTTGACACCCCCTACCAACTCAAACCGCTATTCAGCATATCAAAATCGCAGATGTCCAAAATGTATTCAAAAATCTATACCGTAATTAAATGCCCGGCTATAACATAATCACTGGAAAAGTCCTAAAAGAGTTGCCCTTTATTGGAATAAAATACTTTACACAACTATTTAACTTTATCCTGCTTGTTGGGAAATCAATGGAAACTGGCTCAGATTGCCTTAATTCCAAAATTGAAAATTGTATCGACCAATAAGAAGAACTACTACAGAAAAGGAGTTTTAGAAAATGCAGAAACTATTCCAAATTACCAATTGAATTTGGACATACGCGATCCACGATAGAACAAATGTATCCAGTTGTCGACAGTACTGCTTTGCTGCATTTCTTGACATAAAATAAGCATTCGCCAAGGTATGACACATCGGCCTACTATACAAGTTATTTTTAAACCCCCCTTTAAACTATTTCCTTCTTTTTTTTAAAGAAAAGTTTATTGCCAGATCAACAAATGACAATTTGTTATACGTAGCATCGATAAATTCGAATACAGTAACTAAATTATAATACAATGAGACTAATTAACAGTCTCATGGGTATGTAAAAACAATAACGTTAACTGCGCTTCTCAACACCTTGTTTTGAAATCTCTGCAATTTTTGTATGTTGCTTTTGGAAATCTTACACCGCACAGGAGAAGCGTATAGTGCCAGAGGTCGTAGCAGACTTTTGTACAATAGTACCGCACATTCAATTTTTAGTGTTGAATTTCTATTTATCAAGACATATAATTGTCTTAGGCTAGTATAGCTTTGCATTAATTTACAATTGATGTGGTATTTTTAATTTAACCGAGTATCGAAATAAACTCCTAAGTATTTAACTGCAGGATCATTTGGGTTCCAAGATATTATACTATTGTTGATATGTACGTTAGAGGAGTTATTAATTCTTTGCAGCGTAAATATTTTGATCGGAATTTATCAGCGTTAATTTGCACAATCCATTGTTTCAACCAGAAAGGCAGGCTATTTGTTGCATGTTGTAATACTATCACTGCATTTTCTAGTTTGGGCGCTTGAATAAAAATGGTCGTGTTATCGGCAAATGTTGCCAGCGTTGCTGTAATTTCAGTTCTATCTGAGGTGTATATGTTGAATAGGATTGGTCCTAGTCTGCTGCCTTGTGGAACGCCAGCACGAACGTTTTTGGTTTCAGACAATTTTCAGTTAACCCTAATTTAGAAGGTTCGATTTTCTAGGAAGGAAAAGATGATGGCTTTAAAGTTAATAGGCATGTCTATGTCTAGAAGCTTCTTTATAAGACCTTCAGTTCACAGTTTGTCGAAAGCATGTGCGATATCTAAAAAAATTCCTGTAATATTATTCGAAGCCTCGTTCGATAAGTTCACTAATTCTCGTAAGTTGATAACAGGTTGAGTGATCTTTTCGAAAACCGAATTGTAATGTGCGTAATATGTTAAGGTTTTCGATACTGTTAATCAAGTGTTTATGTATGATCTTTTCTAATAATTTAGATAGTGAAGTTAGCAGGCTTATCGGTCTGTAGTTGTTTACTTTTTCCTTGTCTTTTCCTAGTTTTGCGAACATAATTATTTGTGCATGTTTCCATGATTACGGAAAATAACCCTGTCTTAAACAAGGAGTATAAGTGGTACTTAAGTAGGCAAGTGCTTTATTTGTTAGGTGTTGGAAGATGTTGTTTGTGATGAGATCATGGTCGGGAGTTTTCTTTTTGGATAGTGTATCTATTGTACTTTTAAGTTTATTGGGTGAAGTTGGTTTTATGCGATCCGGAACAGGTAAGTTTTTATTAACGTCGTTAATTACTTGCATAAGATGAGTTAATGTGCAGGTTTCCTGGACTAAGCTCAGCTATTTGTTGCTTGTAAGCATTTATTCCTATGTTGTCTAATTCTCTTTTGATTAGGTGTATAATATTGTTCAGGCAATTTTTGGATATGGGCTCTTGGTTTTTTGCCATTCACGTCGAATTTGGCTTTTGGTTTTTTGATTAGTTCGATTATGTATCTCGGGGGATAATTGTAGTTCCTAGAATGATTCTTCTTTGTGGTTTTCAGGCCAATTTTGTACTGCTTTGTGTTGGAATGTGGTTTATCATCGAATATATGTCCTTGGTGGTGTGGATGCTTTTAGAATAATGCAAATTTTTGTTTAAGAATTTTTTTAATTGGTTCCAGTCCATTTTCTAGTTAATAAGTTTTGGGTTGGGTTGTTTGACAAATAAGATATTTGCAAAAGACACAAGAACTGGAAAATGATCAGAGTTGAGTTCTGTTATGATGTTTTAAAACACTGGTTTATTTAAGGTTTTTTTGAAGTCATCGAGAGTTAAGATTTGGAATGCGTTGTTTATTGCAAACTTTTCGAGTTTTATTGCCTCTGGGTTAGTAGCTCTACAGCCCCATAATGTGTTTTTAGAATTTATATCGCCTATGACTAATAGTGGTCAAGTTGTATCGAAGATTTTTTTAATATCTTTTTCGATTAGTTTTTTGTTTGGTTGCCTGTAAGCACTTATTACTGTAATGTGGCTCTGGTCATCTAATGTAACCTTTATCGCTGTTGTTTTAATTTTTAGATTGTTGATTTCTGAGAGTCGTGTGTGTTCGAATTTTGTCTTCATAAGAATCGTCACTCCTGCGGCTACTGTAGAAATCCGATCATTACGATAGGTGTGATAGCCTGGAATTTTAAATGAGCCTCTGTCATGCAGGCCATGTCTACATTATATCGGGCTAAGAAGGCTATGAATAGTGAACGTTGGGTGTTGGTTCCGTTCCCGTTCCAAATAAGGATGGTTATATTTTGTATGACCCTTTTATGTTTATAATATATAATAAAGGATTTGATTTGACTTAGGTAAGATGTTATTAGGTCTATGATGAGTTGTGTGATATTGTCGGGTATTGTTAGTCCATTAGCTGAAGTGGTTGTCTTGTTAATTATTTGGATTTATTCCGCTCATGTTTTTTTTTCTGAAAATGTCTGCATGTTGTTTGTATTGGCATACGGGCACACTGGTGGCAGTTGGTTATTGGTATGTGGTGTGGGCATCCACGATAGTTTGCACTGTGGTTTCCTTCACATTTTGCCCATGTGGATCATTAAATTTCTTTTTGCAGTCTATGTATAGGTGACTGTAGCACAATTAACCTATTTGCTAGTTTCAATGCGAAGCAATTTTTTGTATGTCCATATCGTTGATAACGCTGGCATTTAAATAAAAACTCAAATACCCCAAAGCAGTGTTTTTAGACTATTTCTGTATTTCATATACACTTCCGAACTTCCAACACCACCTGAAGTTCTAACGGCAACGTCAGGCTGCTGATTCCACTGTCTACAAACCGCACTTAATATATTCCTTGTTACAAACTGTATAATTAAAGCTAACGTTATATACAAGGTCCATCCCAAAAGAAATGAGCCTTATTTTTTTTCGGACGCGAGTGTACATTCCGGCGTGCTCTGACGCTTGGGGCAGGTGGTGGGGGGTCTTAGCTTCCATACGCGGTCGGTGCAAGTCGGCTCTCTCGGAGCGGCAGGGTGTTTCCGTGAATGTCTATTTTCAATTTTCGACACGGCGCGATGGATTCAAATCGATCAACGCTACGCAATTAAATTCTGCTTCAAACTCGGCAAGAATGCTACCGAAACGTTTGAATGCTTCAGGAGGCCTTCAAGGATGATTGTTTATCGTACTCGCAAGTTAAAAGTGGCACAAAGCTTAGGAGGGCCGGGAAGAGGGTGACGAACCTCGGTCTGACGACCGTCAACCTCGAACCGACGAGAACGTGCAGCGAAAGGTCAGTAAGCGGCGCGATCAAAAACGACTGGAGTTTGCACCACGACAACGCGCCGAGCCACACCGCGTTCATCGTGACCAAGTACCTGGCCCGGATTCAACTCGGCGTGGTTCCCCAGCCCCTACAGCCCGGACTTGTCTCCCGGACTTCTTTTGTTTCCGCGGTTGAAAAGAGTGCTAAAGGGCAAGCACTGGGACTCGGTTGAGGACATCCAAGAGAATGTCACAGCAGCCCTCAAGGACATCCCTAAGGAGGCCTACGGAAGCCTTCCGGACTTGGAAGACGTTCCAAAAGTGCATTGATGCAGGAGGATCCTATTTTGAAGAATTTTGAGGTGTTGTAGCGATCTGCTCAATAAAACTATTTTTTTTTTAAAAAGGCTCATTTCTTTTGGGATGGACCCTGTATACGTTAGCCATACGAAAAGAAACTTGTCTACCTGTTCATCTAAACTGTAAATAGTTACCTCAGCAAGAAGAAGTGAAGTACGTTGGAGTATACCTAGATAGAAGGTCTACCTAGGACAAGCATATTTTTATTAAAAAAAATAGGTGATATTATGACTTAGGACGAAATTCAAAATTTATCATCAACAATAAGCTCCTTGTCTATGACAATATTGAGATTCTGAAACTTTTTAAATCCAAATTACTTCAGATGCGGCTAAATATGCTCTGGTATGTACCGAACGCAAAAGCGATAAATATTGGTAAAATTTTGAAGGTCAAAAACTGATCAACGAGAAAAATAAACTATAGCAAAAATGGTTAACATAAAACGTGAAGAAGATTGTAGACAATATAAAGAGAAAAACGAGAAACAGAACAAAAAATCATACAGAACAAGAAAAAGGTTGGGATAAAAAAAGTAAAAAGATAGATACCTATATAAGTAGCAAAAATGGTAATAAATTATGGAAAATTATAAATATAGCTTAAGCCGGAGAGAAAACCAATATGACGCTACAATTATTACCAACATCAGAATAGATTCAGCAGAAATGTAAGGAATGAGCATTCAAATTCACCATATATGCGTATATGACCTTCAGTTTGCAAATGATAAAGAAAATTTAGTTTACACGGCACTGAAACTAAAGAAAGAGTATGAAAAATGGGGTCTAAAAATAAATATTGAAAAACAGAGTGTCTATGTATTGATGAAGGAACAATACATCTAACTCTACAAGACAATGAAATCATCAAAAAATGTGAAACTTGTAACTACTTGGGAATTAATTATATGGAAATAACAACGAGAGTAAACAAAGCACGAAGAATAACTAAATGTCTAAACAGAATACTATGGAGCACAGAGAAAGAAACATAAGAGAAGATAAAAATATATAACAACCCGATAAAAGGTACGTCGATATATAATTCAAAAACATGGAGGATTAAAGGATATATGAAAAGAGAAGTAGAAGCTACCGAAATACGCGCCATCAGACGAGTAACTAGAATATCAAAAATTGAGAGAATCCGGAATGACACAATGAAAAAATGGGCATGACTAAGTCAACTATAGATTGTATTGAGGATGACTTGTTGATCCGGCATGGTCATATACAAAGGATGGGCGAAGAGAGACTATCAAAGAGGGTGATGAAATGGGTATCGGCAGAAAACTGAAAGAAAGGACTTTAATTATAATAGTGTAATTTTCGGTAGTTTTTCGGTAAAATTTTTACCTCGTCATTATTTAGTATTTTAATTTCTTAGATATTTTTTGTTATTGTTTAGCAGAAGTTTAATTCATGATTGTATAACCTTGACTCCTGATAGTTAGTAGTAAAAAAGGACCTAAACCTCCCCCATTATATATATATAATGAGGGAGGTTTGGGTCCTTTTTTTATTACCGTTTGTTTCTTTTTGTAATGTATTTTCCTTAAAACTTCATATCTATTAAGGGGGTTTAACCGGTACGTTGTATTTTTTGCTTTGCGTGGTTTGCCTTTGCGACTTTTCAAAATTATGCCTTTGTTTTTTACTTTCAACTACTTACTATTCAACGTTCTGAGATAACCGGGTTAAGTAAGTCTGATGATAAATTGGATTATCCTGGTAAAATGAGCTTATATTGTATTTGCAAGATATTATTTAGTTCCATATTTAGATATATATTAGTTATTGGCAGTTGCTGCTGAAACTGATAATTTTGTTGTGAATATTGGAACTGATAATTCTGTTCTACTTGCATAGGCACAAACTGTTGTGCGTTTTGTGTAGGTGAATCTTGATTAATATGAGCCATCTCTATTGTTTAAATTAGCCTCGACTGTAGGGTCGCTCGATTATCTTTTGTCTGTAACGATAGTGCAGCTAATATGCCTACTACATTTAGAGGTACAACGCTGACACAATAACTAACACTTAATATATAATTACTTATGTAGTTTCGTACAATAATTCCTAGTATTGACGCAAAATAAAAGCTGCTTGAGCTTGAAGCAAAAATTTTAACTAGTTGTTTTACAATTTTTTATATCCCATTTTTGCGATTTGGAAACATACATTTAGCAAATTATATGATAAATATACAAAGTGTAGAAGGGTGCTTATTAACTCTCTTCATGTAAAAGTAGATTTTTAAACCTTGTAGGAAATTAGGATAATAACTAATTTTAAATCTAACTTAAATTTAAAACAATCAAAATTTATTGGGAAATGCATTGGATGAATATCTTATGAGTATGTTATTGTTTATTAGCTGGTTTATAAGATTTTTTGCCAAATTGTATTTATTTCTCTCGCACTGATCTTCTTATATCTTCAGTCCATGATTTCTAAGGTCTCCATTTTTTTTTCGATCTTCTGCTGGTACCCATTTCATCATCCTCTTTGGCAATCTCTCCTCACCCATTGTTTGTACATGACCATACCGGATCAACTGTTTTTCTTCAATACAATCTATAATTGACCTAGTCATACCCATTCTTTCATTGTGGTATTCCGAATTCTCTCAATTTTTAATATTGTAGTAACTCGGCTAATGGCGTCCATTTCGGTTGCTTTTATTTTTCTTTTCATGTGTTCTTTACTCTCCATGTTTCTGAATCATAAATCAGCGTACTTGTTATTAGACTGTCATATATTTTTATCTTATTTTGTGTTCCTATCTCTGTGCTCCATAGTATTCTGTTTAGAAATTTAATTATTCTTCATGCTTTGTTTACTTTCGCTGTTATTTCCATATATTATCTGTTTCTTTTTTATTAAACCTAATTTCTAATTAGAGTTGAATGTGTTGTCATTTTACCAATACATAGATACATTGTTTTTTCAATATTTATTTTTAAACCCCACTTTTCATACTTTTCCTTTAGTTTCAGTGCCGTGTATTCTAAATTTTTTTTCATCATTTGCAAACTAAAAGATATACACGCATACATCGTGATTTGAATGCCCATTCTCTTACATTTGTTTTTCCAAAACATTAATACTTTGAAACATATACTTTAAAAAACACCGGAGAAATGTAGCATCCCTGACGTACCTCTTTATTTATAGTAAACCGTTCTAATATATTGTGCGCGATTTTTACAAAGGATTTTATTTTTTTATACAAGTTCAAAGCAGATCTTATAAGTGTGTGATTGATATTTTTGAGTTGGCGCACCTCCTATAATTGAATAATCGGTATGTTGTCATACACTTTTACAAATCCTTTCCAACTTCTTTTCTATAATTTATTTTAAACAGAACACGTCTACGGAATAGAAAACCATATTTTTCCTTCTCCCTCGCAGCATTTGTATTCTTGTTCAATCAAGTCCCTGAATATTCTTCCATATACCCTACTTATCGTACTTGCTATATATCCATGTAATTATTACAATTAAAATTATTTTCTCTTTTGTGTATCGTTAAAATTAAAGTTGTTTTCCATTCTTCCGGTAGGTTCTCATCATTTACACATTGTATATATCTACATTCCAGAGATTCTTATAACTTTATCGTTCCATTTTTCAATAATTTTGCATCAACTTCTCGAGGCCTTGGGGATTTTGCATTTTAAGTTGTTTTATTGTATTTTAATCGTTTATTTATCTATGTTTATTTCTTCCTTTCTATGTGTATATCCGTCTGAATTTGTCTTTTGTTTTTTGGTCTATATTCTGTCACCTGTATAGGTATCTATCTCTCTACATTTTTTATCCCAAGCTTCTTTCTTGTTCTCTATAACTTTTTATTTTGTTTCTCGTTTCTTCTCTTCAAGTTGTCTGTAATCTTCTTCATGTTCTATGTTTAAGCATTGCTGGTTTAGTTTCTTTTTCTAGTTGACTAGTTCTTCAGTTTCAAAATTCCAAAAATATTTATCAATTTTGCGTTTGGTACAGAGCATATTTACCATCACCTGAAGCACTTTGCATTAACAACGTTTGAA
The DNA here is from genome assembly GCA_036346155.1 of Sinelater perroti. Lineage (NCBI taxonomy): Eukaryota > Metazoa > Arthropoda > Insecta > Coleoptera > Elateridae > Sinelater > Sinelater perroti. The sequence goes on along the minus strand of JARFIY010000195.1, from coordinate 21,422,073 downwards.
TTTCAATGTTAGATTTAGAAGCAGTGTTTTAAGGTTGTATTCCATAGAACTAAATTGGTTTTAGTATGGCTTTATAGACAAGCAGCTTATTATCGTTGATAAATTTTGAGTTTCGTCTGAAGTCAGAATAAGACGTAATTGGTTTTCTTTAAATAAAAAGATGCTTGTCCTAGATGAAACTTCCATCTAAGTATAGTTCGAAGTATTTGACTTTTTCTTGCTGAGATAGCTACTTATGGTTTAGATGAATAGGTGACAAGTTTATTTTCGCATGGTGAACGTTGTATATACGATAGCCTGAATTCTACATTTTGTAACCAGGAATGTATTAAGAACGATATGTAGAGTTTGCATAACAGTAAAAACATATAATACCGCCTTAAAATAGATACTAAAAAAGTGTTTTACACAGATTCATACGGTTTTAAAAAATAATAATGAGGAATGGTAAATATTTTAATTACAGGCTAGCAATAAATTGTTTTAATTGATTGTTATAAACTTTAATTTTTGGCTGTAGTAAATATTTTAATACAGGGTTGATATTATTCAAAATAATTTGAATTTTTTTTAATATTATTTATTAGTAACTTTTTTTATTTGTTTGAAAGCATGACTGTATGTATAAATTTTGTTCATATATAACTCCTATTTTTTGTTTTTATTTACTTTTTAGTAGAAAATATGATACATAAGTTGAAAGTACATAATTCAATAACGTTCAACGTCGACATCACATTTGGAAGCAAATAATAGCAGTTAGAAAATAAACTGTAGTTTCGTACTATCAAAATGATCGGAACAAATTTTAATATTTCACTCCATTGTGATTGAACGCTATTTTATTTAAAAACTAAAGCAACAGTTACACTCTTCTTAACCTATTATTTATAAATAATATAATTACTTATAAAAATAAACGTCTTTGTCTTTTTTACTATGGTTTGAGCAAATAATGCACTATACTCTACAAAAATGACAATACTAAACACAATATAAACTTGTATTTAGCCTGTAAATTTAAACTCTCAAAATTTATGTAAAATTAAAACTGAATGCGAAAGTAGTCATGTTACTACTGCTCAAATTGTGACAAGGAAATGTAGAAGTTTTCCTTTTATTTTTTTATTTACTCTAATCAAAAGACACAATTTAAATAAGTTTGTTTTATGGTGACTGTTAAAAAGGAAAACGATTTCTTGTTCGTAGAAGTGATGCCACATTTTTTAAATGTTATTAAAATAATCTTTTAAAGCTTTTTCGCAAAGAAACTTACTTCTGGAATTATTTAGTCATAAAAATGTTTGATTCCGCCTTTTTGGCAATGCAAATAATTTTCGGAGTGTGCTGAAGGTAATCAACTTTAAAAAATCTTTTTATAAGATTTAGAATTCGTGCGTTTCTATTTTTGCATATCGAATAATACCATATCTACATTTTTATAAGTTACATCTATAATGATAAAATATTTTCATTTTTTTCGTTTCAAATTTTCTACAATGCTTGCGTTGAGGCATATTGGCTTTCGTTATTTTTATTTATGATTTTCTTCAAACGATGTTGTAATATACTATATTGAAAAGTTTAACAATATTTCAAGTTGATAGTATGCGGGATCGGAATTTCTGTTAATTTTTATATTTTACCTCTTGGCTCCTCAATTAGGTTTGTGTTTCACAGATGGACCTTATTAGAATAAATCAGTTAAAAATCTAGAAAAATTAATTCGATTTTTCAACTAAATCCCAAAGGAGCAGAGAAAAAATATATTTTAAAACTTCTGCTAGATAATAAAATGGTTATTAATACATAAAACAAATAGAAGAAGAAAGCCAACAAGAAAAAATTCTTAGCTATGGGTTATTTGGAGATTCTTATTACAGGCAACACGGTATTGATATTTTACTTACATTGAAAAAGGTATCTTATTGCATATTACTATAAATAGTTGTCGCTAAAATATATAACTGATATTATTTTTCTGGTTTTAAAATGACCAGATGGACTAAGCAATATACTCTAATAACTCAACAGATATTATGCTGCTTGGAAATATAAAATACGTTACACTAATGGCAAAGATGTTCAAATAGATAGAAACAAATTATAATTTAATATTTGATGCAATAATAAAAAACAACTTAATGCTATTGTTTAGAACATAGAAAATTCAGATTTTTTTTGCTTCAATGAACTCAAAATTATTTTACTTCAATTTTGAAAAACTATGTATACCACTGTTAAAATTATTCAAATTCCACTCCAAGGCCTTGATAACAGCAGGGCCAATTTAAATGAGTTTAAAAAAGAGATAAACAAGATCGTTACATTAAAAATAACACTTATAACAATAGCTAAAATGCATAAGATGACGTTGAGCATCTGCATGAAAAGTTTAAAATATTAAAGTTCTTGAAGTGATAAATGAACTATTTGTAAATTTAGATATTGAAAGCAAACAGGAAGAAATTATATAATCTAGACTTTAAAAGATGAAGTACGAAAATAAAAAAAATTTAAATAAATTGGGTTGTTCTAATTCTCCTAAACCTCCAGAAATAGCAGCCCATGTAGCAACTCTATCTAAAGCTCTAAAATATAAAGTAATCAAAAAGCAATTTAAAAACTTTTCTCACTCGACCAAAGCCCATAAATAATACTCACTGTCAATGAAAGATATAGAAAAAATCAAATCAGGTAAAGTTCTCAGTTTTGAAATGACGCAGCTAAAGTTTCTCAAAACTACGGTGTGCACGCAAGAACATAGATAAGCTGGTTTTACCCTTACGCTTCTTTAACGCAAGCAATCTCATTAGGAAAAAAAATAGAATTATTTTTGCTTTAAAACCTAATAAGCCAAAACATTTGTTAAAAAGCCAATAGTTTGTGGCCATTTTAAGTTTAGGGTAGAAGAATATTGCAAAACAGAGTAGAGCCAAAAAGCACAGAATGTATGCACATACTTAGAAGTTGGCTTCCAACAGACGGAGGTTTTTCTGATTTTTGTCAACCTGACTGTTGGTTATGACATGGTACGGAGAGTGTCCCTTATGCAAGATATCATGCAGCTACATCATTGCACTAATTAAGAATATGCAGAACTACAGACCATTTCAAATAATTAATAGTAATAGCAAACCATAATTTGAAGACTAAATAGTAGAATACCGTAAAATTCGTATAAGTTCCTGTTTTATTGCATATTTATATTTTTGATGTATCAAAGTAAATACAAAAATATTTAGCTTCTCCTAGTCTTTAATCTTCTCGATTGGTTTATTATATAATTCTGTCTCAATTTTTTACGGTAAATTCGTATTTCTCATTATCTGATGCATATAATGCAATATTGGCCATCCAGGTGCTTTTTTTACATATTCTATTGTTGTTTTCAATCCGCCTTTATGTCTTAGTATATGACGCGATAGTTTGTCTCTTCTTTTCATTAAATCATTCCAAAGGGGCCTTTTTCTTGCATTCTTGCTAATACTTCTTTGTTGCTGACTCGATCCACCAGTCTGAGCTTTAGCATTTTTCTCAAGAACCACAGTTTTCTGTTTTTTTAAATGAAATCATATTAGGTATCAGTAAATTATTCTTCTTATTAAAAGTTGCTTTAGCTTGTCTAATTCTGTCTCTATAGCATAATCGAACATCTTTTTCACATTGTCAAATGCCTTATTTTCATCATATCTGTCTTTTTTCTAATCGTTGTCAAGTTTTCTAAAGTTTTGTAAAATTTAATTAATCTTTTGCAAAGGTATAAAAATAATTTTTTTTATTTTTCTATAAACGATTGTATTAATTATTTTCGCGTATAAGATTAAGCTTATTGTCATGCAGTTTTGACACTTTATTTTGGAATTGGTATAATGTTTTTTTGAAATCTTTTGGTACAGTAACTTGTAATTAATTTGACATGATGAAATTGTAGATATAACATCACAAAATTATTTTTTATGCTTTTTTATTACAATAAATTTTGATTAATAAATTACTACACAAGCTACATTTTGGTACTTTTGAGTAGTTTCAAATGTATGTAAATCTCGTACATGAATGTGAAAAAATTAAGCACATGCAACACGGTAATCACAGAAGTAGTTGTAAATATAAAATCAAATTAAAATTCCTAAATCTGATGTCTAAATTTCATAAAATGGTTATTTTCTCTAGAAAAATAGATATGTACTTATGTAGAAAGTAATATATTTTCAAACCATGATGAATCCATCTTATGTATTTTAGAAAATGTGTAGAATTAATGTCTACAAATATAATGCCACAATAACAAATAAAGTACAAGAGCACCGTTAGGAAAAACTTTGTTCCACTTGCAATGAAAATATCAGGACATTTTGGATTTAGTAAATTCGGTTGGGAGATAAGAAAAGTAAAGAGAAAAGGCACCTTAAACGTCTATTTAATCTTCTTACATCTTTTCTTTGATTAAAATTTATTCTGCTAATATTTAATTTAAAATATTTTGATTTGTATTAATTGATGAAAGTTCAATTAAGACAATTATAGCTATTGTGGTTATAATACAAATAACAGTTTTATATTTAACGCATATCCGCGGTGATGTACAAAATATATATAATACTGGCTTTAAATAGATGAAAACTGTAGCTATATCTTATATTGTCACTCCGAGTCTTGCTAATGCAATAAGACTAATAATATACTATAAATTCAACAGTTGCAAAAAACCACTCCATGTGTGAGAAAGAATGATTTACATTGTAAGGCTAGTAACAGTCTAACGCAAAAAAATGGTGACGCAAACTTCGTGTTTGATGAGAATGTGAGTCATAACTGGCATAGCTTTAAAAGCCATTACAACCTTAAGTCACAGTTCTGTCAATAACAACTAAAATACTTGTAGTCTTAAGCGATTATATGTCATAGTTGTAAATATGTTTTGTTATTAGGATCCCTTGTTGATTTCAATAATGTGATAATTGCTTTTGCTTGGTATATTTTTTGTTTGTTATTGTCCATTCGGAGAAGAATTTGGAGTAAACATTATATCATAGAAAAGTTTTCTCATCATTAGTACAGTGCATGTTGAAGTAGTTTTGTTAAAATGAATGTGGATCAGTTAAGTATTTAAATCTATATTTTGTTCTGATGTACATATACATTGCTTACATTATTTAAAATTTGTAAGAGAGATTTATTTCAGGTATAGCTCGCTCAAGACCAGAAATAATCTTTTTTACAAAGAACAACAATTCTAAATACATTAGAAACCGGTAAAAAACAACCACAAGAGATTTGTACTTTTATTAGCAACTGCATAATATATTTTCTAAGAAACAAAATTATATGAAGCAAATAAAAAATAAAAATATAATGTAGTATAACTGAAAATAAAACAATAAGATATACTAATCCGAAATGGAATCGCTAGCGTAATCCTGTGGTTGCGGGGCGGGCTACGGACGGTCCCGGGTTCATTTCCGGAGCAAAAAATAATTGAGTACTTGTGTTCATTTTGAACAAGCGGTAATAATAGTGGACCAGGCAGAGTGGGGAATGTAGAGAGCCTTAACCTCTCAAATCGCAGGCTGTGCTCCCACGCGAGACGTTAAAGCCTTAGAAAAAAAGTCTGAAATGAAGTTTGCATTGAGATGGATCTAAATCAAGAATATTAACATTGACAAATACCAGCAAATAATGGTACATAATTCTTTGAGAGTGAATGAATGGATTATTGTTACAAATATGAGGTAATAAGAATTTTTAATAGTATGAGCTCTGAGAAACGCAAAAAGGAAGAAAAACACATTTCAAAAAGAATACATAATTATAATAAGATACCGTTGCGATGAAAAGCTAGTACTCAAATATGAATTACAAGTATTTATTATAATTTTGATGACTTACAGCCACATCAAAAGGCTTGTATATAAAAGATCAATAAGATAAACCAAGAAGGAAGTAATAACTTAATTAGATAGTAATTAACTGCAACCTAAACTGATTGTATGGCGTATCTAACCTGAGATTTAATGTTGGGATAAATACTGCCACGAATAAACATATAGCACAAACTGCAGAACAACAAAATTACTATAAAATAATTCAGATCAGCCTGATAACCTTATACAGCATACCACGGGAGAACAGAACTCTTGGTATAAGGCAGTAGTTCCTAAAATATGAGTTGCCACACTCTGAAGTTCGTGTCATGAATTCAAGAATGTAAACATGACTACTTTTACCTCCTTAAAAAACATTAACAATTTTAAGGAACGTAAGAAACAATTACAAAGTAAAAAGCACATGCTTGCTTTTTTTTAAATTTGAAAAGTTACTGAAATATGGGCTCTAAATTCGATATACACACAATGATGTTAGTTTTTAGTTGAGGTTATCCTTTACTTTTGTTTTGATAGTAGTCATAAAGAAGAAATCTAACTCGCATTAATATATTACAAATGGAACCAGACCCTTGACAGTTTTATTTGTCAGTTGAAGGTATTCTTAGATTGTCCAAAACTAATCTGGGTTCTGTAAAAAGTCTAGTTTCAACATTCTATCACTTGGTATTTTAATTAGTCATAGAGTTGCTTTAAATTGTGCAAATGGACTCACATGTTTATAAATAGTTTTGGAGCACAATAATTGGTGAAAAATAACGTAAGTAACAAAGAAAGAAATTTTGTTACTTGATAACAGATGTTCCCAGCCAAGGAAGTTTAGTCTCTTAAGTAGTGAATGTAAGGAGTTGCTACAAAAATTCTTTTCAAAAAAAGGCTCCCCTTAACAGGAGTTTTAAAAATATTAGTTTAAAAAATGGATTGCACCAAAGTGTAAGATAAGTCAAGAGTAACTAAAAATACGGGATCAAATTCAATATAAACCAGTATTATTTTTTAAAATTTATTTAAACAAAGATACAAGATTTTTTTTATATAATTCCCTGACTCAGAAACACATTTTTTAACCAATAGAAAGTTTTTGATCTCGATATAGTAAAATAAAGGTGGTTTGTGCCAAAATTATACGTTTGAGGTCTGTTTAAGGGTATTATTCCAAAATTTAATACACCGAATATCTATATCACATCATTGCCGCAGGTTGCGGAGGTAAAATATCTCGGCATGCATCTCGACAAGGGGCTAACACGGAGGGCACACATTGGGCATAAAAGAAAACAATTGGGGATCAAGTTCAACAAATACTACTGGATGCTCGAAAGAAGATCTAAGTTATCATTCCAAAATAAACTCCTGGTTTATAAGATTGCATTCAAACCAATTTGGACCTATGGCATTCAGTTATGGGGTGCAGCAGCAAATACCAACATCCAAGTCATCGAAAGATCCCAGGCAAGTGCTACGTGCAATATATGACGCACCTTACTATTTAAGAAACGTTGACATCTTGCGCGACTTGAAAGTAGACACAGTTAAAGAAACAATTACCAAACTAAGTGAGCAATACTTAAGTAAATTGGAGTTTCATAATAATCCCCTAGCGCTGAATCTTCTTGATAATCGTTCAGACACTCAAAGTCTAAGTCGAGTTATACCACTACATCTACCTTAGTTCTTGTCTTTCCATTGTATAAACCTAATCAACATCTCCACACTTTTTTAAGTAACCTATAGGTGTAAGTCATTAGATTTTAATCCTAACGCCTATTCATGTCACTTAATGACTTATGTATCAGATTTGCTTATTGTGTATGCAGGTTGCAAATAGTGAATAAATAAATTTAAAAAAAATTATTCCAAAATTTAATAATAATCCATTGAGCAGAGAACAAAGTACTTCTTGCTCTGCCATCTGAAGTGCTTTAGGTATTCCTACCTACAATACTAAGAAACTGTGCTTTTCCATCTTTACCTAACTGCAGGTAAAAAGAATATTCATGTTCTTTGTTTGACTCTGGTAAGTGCAACTTTGTGATGTTACATTTTTATTCAAATAAAAATATTTTTTTTTATATTTTCCAATTTGAAGAGGCTGTTTTTATACAATTCAAATAAAAAATCGAGATTTCATAATTCGAAAAATTAGCAAATATATTAATTACTTATATTTTCTTTATTTCGTAACACCTATTGGTGCCTAAAACTTAAAATTAAGTACTTATCTACTAAAGTTACTCCAATTATGTCCTTTATATCATTAGGTTAACTATGTATATACAATACATGACACCCGCAACACTAGTGCGTTGACCCAAGATAAAGCGGTTTGGTTCTCTTCAGTCTTTGAACGTGGGGTTGGTTGTCCAGCAGCTGTAGAACTTCTGTGCTCACAAGAATATGTAGCATGGTTTTATGCTTATCCAGCAAACCTTTTCAGTTTTTCTTCTACAATAAGAATACCCAAATTTCGATGAGGATGTGCGTTGCGCATATACCACAGAGTATTTATTATCTTGCGCTATACTTTATTTTAAAAAGTTTGAATTATCTCAATATTACTACTACTGGTGCAGCTTCATAATTGAAAGGCATAAAGCCATACCGGTTTTAGGTTGTTTTTGTTGTAGTTAGTTGGGATCCCCAGGTTACATTATTGGCATTAAAGTCACCCCAATGATAAATCTTTCAGCTGAATGTTGCAGGAGAGTTAGATAGTTCTCTTTTTTTAGATTGTGCCTGAGTGGACAATAAATGCTTTCTATTCACAGTACTTGTTTGATAGATTTAATCCCTACTATTGTGAGTTGTATGTCTATTTGTTGTACATGGCATTCTTCGAAGTGATTTATTGATTCCTTAATTATTATTGGACTACCACCATTGGCTTGATTGTTTGAATGAATTGTGTGGTAGATTTCTATGTGTTGAGTATTAAGAAAGACTTTTGGGTCTTGATTCTTGGACAGAATGCTATTGGAATTAAATGTGGCAATTTTTAAGCCCTTTAAATCCATAACAATGATTTGTTTTTAACTCCAGTATTTTTGGCAAATTGTCAAGTCTTACATGACCCCGCTCAAGAGTTTTCATCATACTTTGGATTCTGCTACATAGTTTTGGATTGCTTGTGAGTATGACACTTGTTTTGACTATACTTGGTATTATGAATCTTGGTTGTGCAACTGTTTTCTTGACTTTAGAGGTATTATCTATTCCTTTTCGTAGCTCAATAGCTATGGCGCATTCTCTATAATTAACAGGGCATTTTTATTACAATTAATGTACGTTGCAGGTTATATCTGAAAAATAAAATATTCCTTTAACTTCAACTTACTTTATAATATTACTATATGTAACAATGGAAATTGGGCAGTCCATTTCAAAAGTAGTCTTATTATTATTATTATATTGTTATATATGCTTGTTATTTATCCGTTTGGTAATTGAAACTCACATTTTTAGAGAAAGTCTTTTGCAGTGTATTCATACTGTGCCAATGAAATGAATTTTATGCTTCAATAAAATATTTGTTACATTAATTACATAATACTTTCTATTTTCAAGTCTCTTGTTAATTTATAGAAAGGTTGTTACACAAATTTATACTTTAATTTTTTATATAAGTATTAATTTTCTTACTACAATTTCACAGTTCCGGCTAGATATATTGTTGCTAACCTATTTTAAAATTCCTAAAAATTAAAAACAAATTAAACCTTAAATACAGGGACTGTGTAATTCCTTCCCAAAGGATGTTCACTTGGGCTGCAGCTTTCGTCAAAAATTTTGTTTTTTATCGTGCCCTTGTGGACATCTATTATCCCTTTTGTAATTTTTTGTGCTGCTAAAAAATAATATGCAACAATTCAGCTCCTAAGATATTCTGGTCTTTTCATAAGTACCACACTAATGCGAATGGTAGGTCTGCAATGATAAAATCTAGGGAGGTAGCAAGATACGTGTGTTATAACACAAAACTTGTATTTTTATCGGTGTATGTGCCAATTGCTTGTGTTACAGATTATACTAATACCAGTGTTTCTGTTAGAATTATTTACTAATATTGGATGTTTAGTTACTTGGGGGTTTAATTTTAATTTTTATATTACTTCGTCTACTTTTGGTGGTAGAACTAAGCTTTATTTGCTTTGTTTTTGAAGTAAATGTTTATTTTTAATTTTTCACGTTAATAAATAATTTATGTGTGTTTTAGTCATGGGAATTACTAACATAACAAGACAAAACTCTTAAAGTCGTAAATCGGCAAAAAATAATTCTAATTAATGAGGAGATAAGCGCTTTTCTTGAATCTGAGGGTGACCTTTGTGCCTCGAGGATTAATGAACGTGATAATAGTTATTCGGATTTCTCAGTAGATCTACTCAAACATGACAGGAGTGAACCTGCAGATACCATAGGACTGTTCACTGCTTTAACAGCATCAATTACTACAGCGAGTGTTTTATCATCTCTTGGTATGGCATGACAGTTACCATCTTGAATGTAAAAGGTAGGCACTTATTGGCGAGAAGAACCACTCATTGCAAGTCGAAGTATCAGTAGATTCCACCCTGGGCTTGCAAATCTGTGGAAATGCTATATAGAAAAAACTTAATTTTTATATTTTATTCCGCCTGTTATTTTGCAAGAAATCTGTATATGCACTAATTGTGAGGAACGGTGTTTTGCTGTTTAGAATGGAATTGAGTGGAATCAGAGAAGCCCGAAGTATTTATTAGAATTATTTTTATTTACACAGGTGTTGGAAAAAACTGGGAACTTCCTGTTATAAAACTATTCTTAAGAAATAAAACGAATTTATATTATTGTATCAGTGTGCATTGCAAAAGTTATTGTCGGTCTGCAGGCCACAGCTGAAGTACCGTTTGCACTTTGTTCAGGAACATTTTCAAGTCTTTCACCAAAATTTGCTGTAAATACCGTCTATCAGCTGGTTGATGTTTGGGGTCCTCTTGGACATCTGTAATCACAGTAGCGATATTATCAATCGAACGGCTGTTCTGGCGCCGGCCACGTCTGCTACAGTCCCGTGTTGAGCCAGTCTCTTGACTTTGCCTACGTGTATTCTGTTTCTGTTTACTTTACAAATGTCAAAATCATGATGAAATGAGATGGCATTTGCAAAAATGAGAACATCTTCCAATATGGTAATGATTTTTGCGCTATTTATTACTAAAAACCATTTTACGGAACCTGAATTAGTGTTGACGTTTCCAAGACTACAGTTCTTATTTGCCTAAATGTTAAAAACAAAAAGAATTAAGTAGAAGAACTAAAGCACCATAAAGAGATATTTAGAACTGCATCTAAAAAAATAACAGATGAGTGATAGAACAGACAGCAAGTTAATTTATAACCAGCATAATGGGTTCTTAAGAAAAACCCATTTGCAGACTTTGCACTGGAGAGGATTAAACATTCTCATTCATTATATATAACTACAAAATTCTCGCTTGGAAGATTTTAGAAAGTTTAAATTAGAGAAAACGTGCTGAAACAGTTACTTAAACCGATAAAAAGTGAAAACCTTTTTCTTAAACATGTAAACGGATGAGTAGTATAGTAAGCCTTAATACTACTACTTATCATTCATTCTAAAACAGAACACAATAAAGCAGCAGTTTTAAGGCGTAAGTGCATAAATTGTATTGGTGTTTGAATAACGAAAATAAATTTAAAGTTCAAGGTGATGCAGTTAGAATGTGCTTTTTGTTTGCTATCTTATGCCCGGATCTTAAAAGAAACCTCAGTTCTCTGAGAAAACAATTAGCTTGATGCATAATTATCTGGCGTTTTTAAAAATAATTTATACTGAAAACAAAATGAATTACAATTTTATAGTTACTGACAATAAAATTAATAAACTCCAATTACACTGGTGTCTGGCCTGTTGTGAAATTGGTGTTTATAAAGAGTTCGTCAATAGAGACGCAGGAACGTTAATTTGACACGTTTTGTCGTGTTTTTTTCGTCAATCTAGCGTCATTTTTTACTTTAAGGTTTGCCATTTTTTGTTTTGGAGTCATATTCGATTGAAGACCGTGTTAAAGTAATTATAGAATAGTGAAACAATGGTGAAAAAATAAGCAACACCTAACGAGCCCTCCGCGACTATTTTGGTCGTCATAATCGTCCAAATGAGACCACCATCGGTTGGTTGGTGCAAAAATTTGAGGCCAAAAAGTGGACGACCTAAAAGTGTTCCCATATCGTAAATATCGCTGAGTTGAAGGAGAGTATGAAAGAGGACCCAAAACTTTGAATAACTTGTCGATCGCAAGAATTGGGCATTTCGGAGACCAGTTTACGCCGTATTATACATAAAGATTTGAATGTACACACAAGATCCAATTGATTCAAAAACTCCAGCCAATTGACCATTTCAATAAACGTGTGTTCTCTGATTGGCTCCTCCAACATTGTGCAATTGATCCGAATTTTTCATCGAAAATCACCTTTAGCTGTGAGGCGCATTTCACATAGAGTGGGACGGCGAACAAGCTATTTCTTCCCAAAAATTAATCAAACTGACATAAATGATGTTTTTTTTTCAACAAAACGGCGCGACATGCCACAAAACATGTGGGAATATCGTTCGGTGAACATTTCGAAAAATGGAAATGTCAATTGGCCTGCTCGTTCATGCGATTGGACGTCGTTAGATTCTTTTGCAGGGATATATGAAAAGTAAAGTCTACGTCAATTAACCAGCCACCATGCAAGACATCAAGAAAAACACAATTGTCGAGATAAATGCCATTGAAGAGACTCTATGTGAAAATGTCATCAAAATTTCGACCATCGTATCGTCATCGTGGTGAACATTTGAGTGAAATATTGTATACATAAAGGACCCACATGAATGTTTAAAATAAAATACCCTACTTGATTATACAACGATTACTGTAGTTTTAATAAGCGTTTACTTGCCTGCGCCTGAATTCGCGGATCCCATAAATTATTTAACAAATGTGTAACATTTTCTCTAACTTTACGTGTCTAAAGCTACTTATTCACAAATAATATTTGAAATGAAGTTTCACCATTTGTCATACAATCATGTGACAAATACTAAGTTCAAAACTATGAGAAATAATTTGTATGTATGTGGAAGAAATACATCGATCACTACAGGAATAATTGCTCCTGCTTGTTTTTAGAAATAGCATCTATCCAATGATGCATTAGTTATGCTTTCTTGCTTTTAAATGTCCTTCAAACTAAGAGAATTAAAATTTTTTCTGCGCGACCGCTATATTTCAAAAACGTAAACTTGAATTTGGAAGATAAGCTGTATTCCGAAAGTCCAGCGGCTGTAGGTCAACAATCGTTGCAAACTGCTCCTGAAGATGCTTTGAAGCCGGATACACAAATATGTACAACTTAGCTAGTAATCTTGAAACACCCTAGTTTTCGAATGTTCAACATTTGCACAAACTTAGGTTTAAAGCAAAGTCTGTAGGTCTGCGGGGCCACACGAGTTGAAGTAAACAAACTCAAAAAACAGTTGGAAGTCAACAATTTCTGACGTAAAGGATAATTTGCTTAAATATCATGATATAGAACACACCACAAACTTATAAGCAATGCTCAAGAAAAAGTTTCATAAACATTTTATTCATCCTATGCAACCTAAAAATTGCTTTATTTATTTTATTAATATTGACCTACCACTGACCTTTAGATTTAAAAATTTAATTAAGAACCCGCTCCATTCATTTTAATCTACAATGAAATGATTAAAATTAAACGATAAGTTGTATTTGCACATAAAATCTTTATTTATTTGATTATTAATTGATTATTCTAACAACCTTAATTAAGCTTCTAGAACAATAATCATAATATAATCAAAGTGCTAGTTTTAAGTAAATTGTAAATACCAAACAAGAAACATAAGTTATTAATTACTAATACGCATATTTGCTTTAAGAGGAAGAAGATTATTTAGTACGTCAATGAGCAATTATCGATTAGAGAATTCCACAAGTAAACAACTGAAGTGTAACTCTATCGATATTTTTTGTTTATTTCAGCTCAGATTAGGAACTCTTTGAAAGGAGGTTATAATTAGAAAAAATCTTAAATGCACTTATACTGTTTCAAAATTTCGTTGTGCGTAAAGATTGCTCCAATAATCAAAATATTAATTTTAACCTTCTTAGTAATAACAATAATAAATAAAAAGTTTGAGTAATTTAAAATGTTCAAAACGCAACAAAATGTAACTAAAAATATATAAAAGTATTTAGTATGCTATTTTGATGTGCTTCATAAGGTTATTAGAGGTAATTATTAGAGGTAATTAGAGGTAATATATACAATTGAGTATAGTGATCAATTGTACAATTAGGTCGAAACTTCTGACCACCTTTTTTGAACTCCTCATTAAAAAGTAGAATAGGAATGTCTCATAAACCCGACCCATTGAAACACCCCTAAGGGGGGTTTTCCCGCTTTTTTTATTTTAAAGTGACATATCTCATGAACGATAATATATAGAGTGCTGTGACCTTCATAGTTGATTGGTTGGTCTAAGTTTGAGTTTCCAAGGTGTTTATGAGTTTCAACATTTGTATATATTACCGTTCCGCCCACTGATCTTGTTAACAATTTAATTTTTTTTAAATTTTATCGTCAGTTATCCTATACATTTGCTTGTTCACTCATAAATTTCCTTCACGATTTTTTATTATTGTCTATATCTCCACATATAGTATAATACAAAAAAGTGTGATGATTTTCATAGCTTGTTTGTTTTTGTGCGTGAAAGAAAAACTTCACAGCCGATAGGAGTAACAATGAAAAGATTTGTTTCATTCGGTCATTATATGCGAATCTCTGAAATCGACTGTGGTTGGCGATTAGCAAAATAAAACTTTGCAGCTTTGTGAAACATAACACATCAGCATGTGAATGTATCTTATTGTTTATTGAAATTGCAACAAGAAAATGTGCAAGTTAATCAACTAAAACATTGCAAATTTATTTAACACTGGGTTGTGGACGCCGCTGTATCTTTGGCACAATGATATTTCAGTCATTTAGGCATGTGAAAAGTCAGATGTCAGGGGGGCTATGGAAGAGTTTTTATTCTGTTTCATTAACGGAAGTTTAATGTGTTACGTGACACATGCGGTTGAGCGTTACCTTGTTGAAATATTGCCTTGCTTCCCCCACAGGAAAGGGAGTACTATACCAATACCATAATATTTATAGTTGGCGTTTTAGGCTTTGCAGGAATCTAATTTACTACTCCTTTCTTTGCGTTTATTTCTTTTTTCCTTTTCCTTATACTCCAAGGCGTCGAGTCCTGTGTCCACTTTAGGAATTACCCCCTGTTCCTCTCTAACCTTTTTGCTTCTTCTATACTTTTCCCTTTTTTTCTACCATGTTGCTGATCGTGTCCATTCATGTTAACCTGGGCCTTTTCCCTCTTTTCTTCCTTTCTTTTCTTGCTTCCATGATTTTTCTTGGTAATCATTCTCACATGTCCATACCAATTCATTTGTTTTTTTTGTATTGTTTCCACTAATGGCTCTGTTTCTAGTTCTCTCTTGTTGTGACATTTCTTACTCTGTCTTTTCGAGTTCTCCCTAATATTCTTCTAAGGTATCTCATTTCTGGTGCTGTTATCCTGTTTTTATACTGGAGCGGCCAACTTTCTTCACCATATATTAGAGTGGGTATATTAATTGCTTTGTACATGTGTAATTTGGTCTCGTTACTTAATTCTGTCTTGTTTATTAGAGTAGCATTAATTTAACAATATACCATTGTTGCTTTTATATAGGTTGCAAATTTCTTACTCAATTGTTCCATCTTCACTTATAATTACCCCTAAATATTCATAATAGTTTACTTTATCTAGGAATTTCCCTTGCATTCGATATTTATGTTTCTTTCTGGAACTTGTTTGTTTATAAACATTATTTTGCTTTTATTGGTGTTTACATTCCCTCTTCTTCTATTTTTACTCCATCTGTTTACAGCTTGTTGTAGTTTTCTCTCATTATCTACTATGAGCACAATATTGTCAGCGAATACCAGTTTTTGAGTGTTTTCTGTGCTCATGTTTCGATTTCCTAATTTTATATTGAGCATATTTTCTCTGCCCTCTTTAATGATTTGATCCATAACTATCATAAAAAACAGTAGGCCCAGCGAGTCTTCTTGGTTAATGCCCCTTTCCATATTAAAACTATTAGACTCTCGGCTTTCTATTCTTACTATTCCTTTTGCCCTTATGTATAGTCTTTTTGTCGCCTCTATAAGTTGTTTTGGAATCCGTATTTATTCCAGAGCTTTTTATAAAGTAGATTTTGAAATCTTATCGAAGACTGATTGTAGATTTACGAATGATTGATCTTCTATGTGGCGTCTGATTTTTTTTCTATTATTTTAGAGTTAATTTTGTGTATGCATGACAAGAGACTTATAGCTCGGTAGTTTTTTTTGTTTCCTTCTTGTGGAGCAGTATTATCATATTTGCTTTCTTGTCTTTGGGTATATCGTTCCCTTCTTAAGTTTGTTGCAATACTTTCCTGATCTAGCTTTCTAATCTTCTTCCTCCATATTTTATCATCTCGAGGCTTATTTCGCCTTTTCCGGCTAATTCTTCTAGTTGCGTTTTTAAATTTCTTGTTGTACCTCTGCTTTACATACTGCCTCTATCTCTTCTGCTCTGTCTTCTTGCTTTTCTTCTGTGTTATTTATATTTCTCATTTTTCTGGTCTAGTTTGGACTGGTCTAAACTTCCTGTCACAATACGTCTTCCGTGTTCAATTATTTTATCTTGTTTTTTATACCAAGTTTGTTTACCGTATTTTCCTCTCAAATTTTCAACTGTTGTTCAAAACTCTCTCTTGTTTCCTTGGTTCTCTCTAAATTTTTCCTCTATTTCTCTATCAAATTTTTCCCACGAATTTATTTTGCTCTTTTAGCTTCCTTTGCTTCATTTCTTTTTCTAATGTAGTTTCGTCTATCTCCCTTGTTTGTATTTAGGTATCTTTTCCAAGTCACTTTCTTTTCTCTGATTATCTATTTTACCATTCTACCATTTTGTTAATTTTTGATTAGAATCTATTCTCTTGATTTCGCATACTTCCTTTGCTGTTTTAATAATTGAAGTGCCACGTCCCCATCTTTTCTTTATTTTCCATCTTTGGGCCTGTTGTTATCCTTCCTTGTCGTAAGATTCTAGGTGGTCTAGTTTGCTTAGGTTTGTTTAACTATTCGATCCTTTCTGCGGTATTCTTAATTCTTCAACTTTAATTTTTTGGTGTTTCTTTGATAATACTGATTTTCTTGTGTAGAATCTTGCGTCAGCAATAACAGTTTGTGGTCTGAGTTTATTTCCGCCTCTCTTATTACGTTCGCATATAATATAGAGTGTATTTAACTTCTTTCGTGTAAGTGATGTAGTCTATGGTGCTTTCCGCGTCCCTGTTATCTGCTTTGAATGTAATTTTATGTATTTCTTTGTAGTTGAAGGTACTATTTCTAATTAATATTTTGTTGTCTATACAGAAATCGATCATTTTACTTCCATTCCCATTTATAATCCTACCATTGCAATATTTTCCTAGTACTCCATACTCTTTTTCTGAAGCTCTACCTACCCAAGCGTTGCAGTTCCCTAACCACTACGTATTTTCTTCTGTTATTGGCTTCCTCCAAATTTGTATAAAATGCATATTTTTCCATTATGCCGGCATACTCAGTTAACGCATAGATCTGTATAAATGTTACCCTTTCATTCATTATTATATCAACCGACATTATTCTTGAGTTTAAGAATCCGACCATAGTTTGAATTGAATTAACGAGAAAAGATAAGCCTACGCCACAGACGCCTTTCAGTGGCCTATTGTAACCTTTGTGGCAGATTGAGAAAGGTCATTGGGAGTCGCAAGAAAGGATATATATATATATATATATATATATATATATATATATATATATAGTTGAACTAAGAAACAAAAAGTTAAATTTGTTTTGTAATTTAAAAAATATTGGTTTTGTTGTTATAGGACAATTCAGATGATAAAAATAGTAGAGAGCAAAAGTGGACACTTAAATATTATGAAAATTATTGGAACGAAAATTGTTAAACCCACAAGGTCACAGAAAACAAAGAAGATTTTTAAAATTACCCAAACATACGTAGCTCTAATATCTACTATACTTTTTTTTATCTTAATCTTTGAGTGTAAAATTACATGATATTTATTAGCACAGAAATTATAAAACTTTATTTCTACATCTACGATTCAAGTATTGTCTTATAGTATCTAGTACGAATTAATATGAAGGTTGTTTTAGTAGCCTTGATCGTTATCGCATATAACAGCTAAATTTAAGCTAAGTACTCTCGCTATATGAAAACAGTAATTTTGTAATTTATAAAAAAAACAAAATTAGCCCATAAAATGAAAAATCTTTTTTTTTGATATATTAAATATCTCAATTACTGGAAGCCAGCAACTGCCAAATAATTTTATTTTGTTTTCTATGGTAATTGTTGCTGTTAATGCCTTAATTTATTTGTCTGTGAGCAGGGTGTCTTAAAACGAACTGCACTATTTTTTACAATTTTTTTATTTGAATAAAAGTGGTTTGGCCAATAAAAATCGTTTATGTCAACTTGCCAATTATGCATGGAATGTAATAACCGCTTTTGGTCACGCTATAAATACGAGTTTACATTTTGAATAATATTGTCACACGTTTCCAGAGTAATCTTGTTGCAGATCTTATCCTTAAAATGTCTAATTGTGTCACGCTTGTTGGCGTACACTTTTATTTCAAATATCCCACGGAAAGTAATCGGGGGCTGTTCAATTTGGTGAATGAGAGGACCAGTCGATATCGCTACATTTTGATAGTTAGCCAGGAAATGTCGTTGCAGAAGTTCCGTTGTACGCATGCAGTATGCAATGTAGCGCCATTCCATTGAAATCAAATATATTTTAAGCGAAATTCAGTAATTTAGGTCGTTAAGTTCTATAGCGTGTTTGTGCTACCGCCAATATGAGACCTCTAACCCAAACTATGCATCAAATAATTTCTCTATGAGAGTGCAGAGATCGTTTATGAATTACTTGATAATTTGGGTTTTCCATGTTACAGTCGCGTAAGTTAAAATTAGCTTCATAGCTATTACCAATTTTCGCTAAAATTTTGGAAGTTTAAAACAGTTTCATTCCATTGTCCGCAGCCTAAATGGCTTCTGGGCTAAAGTTCTTGCATTAACTGTATTTTGTATGGGTGTAAACGTAAGACTTTATATTCCCAAATGAACCATACGTTTCTAAATCACTTATGATACGGTAGACAATCGCACTTGTAGACACATTATTTCGATCTAATAAGTCACGTAAGCCACCTATTTAATTAGATAGCCTAAAGAGGAAAATATGACCATTGACACAAACAAGAAAGAAGGCCGCCGACAAAAAGAAACGCAAAAAAACTCTAGCGTTGCTACTTTCTATAACTGTAAGCTGTCTTTCTCATAGTGTTGCTCACTTAAATATACACTGAATGAAAGTATGGCACATTATTTGGCCAAAGTGCCTGAAGTCTACTGGTGTTAAACTTAAAGAAGTAAGAAGTCGTCTGTAAATTCCGCCACACTGCTAATAGTATGCAATGAGACGTTCAAAAAACTACAAAATGATTGATTTGACTGCTAGCTCAACCAGATTTGATGTCCGACTAAAGATTGGTATGGAAAAGCTACAGATCTTAAGATAGAGGAAGGCTTTGCAAGTGATAGAAACAAAAAAGTAAAAGTTTTATAACTATAGCACAATGTCAAATAGCACAGAAGAAAACCGTTGGGGGTAAATAATCAGATGATAAGAAAAAGAAACTGTCTGCTTTGTTTCAATGTCAAGTTTTGATTAATGCATAGAAAAATTTGCTATCTGCGTTTACATGACTGACATTTAATTATTTAAATAATTTATTAGATATCCGCGTTTACCATCAAACCTGTTTTCACTTCCTAATATAAAAATTTGATGAATAAAATATCAGAACATTTGGACCTGCGGTTTATTGGGCTAACGTACTGTTGCGTCTGACTTTACATAATACTTCAGAATAACAAATTGGTTGTTTGGAAAAACGATTATTATTGATGATTAATTCAAGCGATTCAGGATGAATAGTCGTAGCACAAACAAACAAAATTTGTAATTGCATGCATTTAATCTGGAGTTTCATAGGCGAAGCATTAATATGCAATGGTACAGGTGATGGAGTTATATCGAAACCAAATATCTAAACGACACATTTGTTGATCTGCTTACGAGCTGATCTTACATGCTTCGATATTATATTTAAACAGCAAAGAGTCAAGAAACTATGTAGTAAAGTACGCGAATGCACTTTAAGGCATCCTCCACTCTAAAGGTAAAAGTTTAATTTCTTGAAAATAGATGACAGTAAATTTTTGGTACAAAATATTCTTGGAACAACGGATTTGATACCTTCGTATGCTTACGTATATGTAAAATCTGCAACTGTTGAGATATTTCTTTTTCACAGAAAATGTGAAAGATAAATTTGAACTGTATGTTGTACGTTAGAATGTTTGAATCCGGAATAATATAAAATAAGTTAATAAATGGTATTAATACACAGTCCTGTCATGAATTATCTTGCAAACATTAGTTTCGTAAGCATCATATTTGTTGTTCGAGATAAACCATGCTTTGATATCAACCAATCACCTCATCTAAATCTCCATAGTTTTGCTAGTTTTTCAGAGAGTGTTTGACCTGGTAATTCGCGGAGGTCTTGGTAACAGAGTGGAGGTGTTTTATGATTAAATACGGTATGATTCTTTTATGCCGTCTTTTGACTTAAATAAATGGCAGTATAAAGACGGCCAGATAAAAGTAGCTGTTAATATGGACTTTTGTCATTTCTTTCCCAGAAATATCAACTAATATTTTTTACAATTCTAATTAAATTAAGAGTAAGGAATTCAAAAATATCTTCAAATACATACTCTAAATTAACGGACTAAAAACAACATTGTAAATAAAGTTTTCAATATAATATAATTACATTAGTGTAAGAATAATAGTAACAGTAAATATAATTGAAACTAGAACTTACAAGTTATACTTTGTTGAATGTTCTTTATCATCATACAGCGATTTTAATATTTAGCATATATCATCTATTGCGTCTACCGTTTTGTGGGGCATTTTTTTGCCATTTTTGTCACTACTGTCGTTAACTCGACCTTGTTGCTAAAATTGCAAAGTATTACCGGAATTTGCAATGGCATTATACAAAATTAAATATAATTTGCCACTATACCCAATGGCACCTCACATTGTTATTGTAACTACTCATATTCACAGTCTTGTAAAAAAATTTATTATATAATTTGACAGACGCGTCTATATCCAGGCTAGACCACTGTGATTAAGTGACGTATCGTTAAAAGTCATCTGGCCGAGAAAGCATTTTTGCGATTCTATCCACGTTTTTTCTTCAGGAAGTATATTAGTCAGTCTCTTTTGCGACCTATTTGCATAAAACCACATTATATAAGTAGCATCGAATAGTATTCCTATCCTTTTTGAAATCTGAGCCAAATCAACACTGTTTTTGGGGAGACAATTTCTCTTATCGCTACTCGTTTTGTTCGTTACCAGAGTCCTAGAAGGCCAAATCTTAGCAATGCTTCTTTCAAATTTATTTAATTTATTTATTCATTATTGACAAAGGTATTTTTAAGTACCAGCGGTTAGGCTCATGACTAAAATTACCTAAAACTTTGCATCTTGGTAAGCGCAATATGGTTGAAATTGTCTATATTTTGGAATTTTATTTAATTGGGGGAAGTTTACTTCTTAATTATTATTTTAAATTATCAACTTTCACTTAGCTTTTACTTTACTCTGAGACCCTAGTGTAACTAAGAAATTGTTGTACTTCAACTATATGTGTGTTGCAAGTACTTTTTTAGATTTCTTTTCTTTTATTTATATGTACAAGGTGCTTGAGTGGCGTAAGTGGTTCAGAGAGGGTAGAGAGCGCGTGGAGAATGAACCTCATAATCGTCGACTGCAAACATCAGTCACCGAGCTTAACATTGATCGTGAAGATGCGCTTATTTGTGAGAATAAACACAGCTTTATCAAGAAATTTGGAGCATTGCTGTCCATTAGTGTTAGTAGTGTAGAAAACATCGTGAAAAATCACCTGCACTATCATAAAGTGAATGCACAGTGAATACTACGTACTTTAACGGACGTGAACAAAATGGTGCGCATCCCAGTTGCCAGTCGTTTTCCACGGCAGTTTTAAGACAAAGAGAATGCATTTTCGAAGTCTATACTGACCACATATGAAACTCGGGTGCACTATTTCATTTCCCGGTCCCAACAGTCATCGCGCGAGTGGCGGCATTTCAGTTCTCCCTCATTACTCAGACCTCCTGGCAACATACGTGGAGAAAAAGATCCGATCCAAGCGGAAGATAAGTGCAAAGAGGGTAGCCTTTCTTCAAAACAATGCATGCCTCTATACGGCCAAAATAACAATGAAAACCCCTCGTAAATTGAAATAAAACCTTCTACATCATCCGCCGCGCAGTCCCAATTTAGCTGTAAGTAATTTGTACCTGTTTTGAAGACTCAAATCAGACTTGCACCTCATGCGGTTGCGCCATAATCCAGACTGTTCGGGAGTGGATGCGCCGCCAACTAAAAGTCTTTTTTGAAAAGGGCATCAGGATGTTTCCAGAACGACTGATATGTGCAAGCATTTGGCTATTTGTTTTTTGTAAAAAATTAGTCCTTGTCATATTTGAACTACCTTGGATGTGGTAGTATTAAATTTTTTGTATTAGACTGAGACGTTTCACAAGATTATAATTCTGCCACTCCTCGCCTATCAAACGTAATAACTTTTCTATACTCTCCGAATATTCTCTTTAAATTTTTAAAACAGATGAATATATTTTTTTCTCTCTTTGTTATTGTAGAAATAAGTTGGGTTTGTATATTAAGTTTCGTTGTTATGCGCACCAATAAATTCTCTACCTAAAGTGTGACACTTGGTAGACAAGTCAGATATCAGAATTGCTGTTAAAACTTTAAGAAACTGAGGAAAGCTTAGTGTTAATTTTTTCTGTCTCCTTAATTAAAAAAAATAATACATTACCTTTTTTGTAAGTGATACCCTTACGTTTATTATTTTTGAGCCATTTAAGAATTATGTATTTTAAAGCAGGAATTGCAAACAGCAAACGTTGAATTGCTAGGGAAACCTTCAATTTTTTAAATTTTATAAATGGAATTATGATGCTGACAATAACCACTTTTATTTTCTATGGACGCCGTTTGGCTTTTATATAGAAGCTTTCTTCGTACGTGTATCTTTTAGACTTATCGTAATCTAGAAATAAGGTGGTAACGTGGAACAATGTTCCACAGACATCCCATGCTTTTATAAATATAAATTTTTATTATAAAATTATCATGCTGTCAGGATGGCCGAGTGGTCTAAGGTGCTGCGTTTAGGTCGCAGTCCACTCTGTGGGCGTGGGTTTAAATCCCACAAGTTATTTTTAATTTAAATAAAGATCTGAACAAGCCACGAACAGGCGGACGGACGGACAGAGACCGTACGCAATAAACAGGTTTTTACTTTTATATGTAAAAAAGTCTAAAACTATTGTAGTGCTTCGTTTAGGGTCAAGTAGTGCTATTTGCTTGTTTGATTCACCCCTAGTTCGTAGATTAAAGTAAGTACACAGTAATGATATACAAGTGAGTTTTAGGTAGTAGTGTAATGGAATAGGTTGCCGATCGAAGGTAATAAATAACATAAAGGAAGGTAACCCATAATTAAGATGAGTGCTTTTTTTAAAAGGTCCTTGAATTTCGTTAATATATAACTGTAACTTTGAGAACTTTTCAGGTCAAAAATGCTTTGATTGTTCTAATTTTACTCTTAAACGTTAGAAAATGTATACCTTTTAGTGCCTAATATAAAAACATTTTTAGGTGTTTTAAAGTATAAAATATTTTAAAGTACTACATGAAACCTTGCCATTGTCAATATTTTTAAATAATTCAATGAGAGAAAGAAGCACACAGTACACAAGACTTTAAAATGATACGTCTTTTTACTTTATTTGCTATCAAATTATTTGTAATAAAACTTATGATGAAACTGTGTAGTTTCTCGAAAAGCATTGTAGTAGTAAATTAATCAAACAAAAAAAAAAATAAATATTAGAGAATTAGCTATCATTTCTACATACTTTTCGATTTAGAACAGCAATATTCAACGAAAAATTTAACGTAAAACTGATTTCCAGTTAATAAAATTTAATTTGTACAGTTTTTGATTTTTGTAACAAATAATTAAGAAAAAAATGATTTTAACCAATAATAGAATTAAACCAAACATTTCTATGTGATTAAGAAATTTGGAGTATCTCAATGACTCCATTAAATGATATATTGATATATAACCGCCAACTTGAGTGTATACAACTCTTACAAGGTTATTCTACAATTTTCTCTTAGAACCTGCGCCCAAACAAAAATGAGCAACTTTATTTCCCAGATATTGATGTTCTCCTTTTCATATAGCTAACGTGAAAAAATCAGCAGTGTTAAAGATACTGCAAACAAAATTTACACCGTTTATAGAAATGATGCTATAAATATTCAGACAGTTTGCGCTTGCTTTAGAAAGTTTTGAGCTGGTAATTTTAACCTGAAACTTGAAAATCTCAACGTTAGATCATTTAGATAGAATCTCATCAAAGCCGCGACTGAAAAAATCCACCTTATACTGTTTATAAATTAAGCGATGGTTTAAATATTCCCTTAACAACAATACACAAACATTTCATAAAGCGCAAGTAAGGTATGAGATCAGATAATATAGAGCAACCTTCTTAACTGTGTTTTCACGTGTGATTTCCGACTTCAGAGGAAGAACCTTTTTTTTTAAATTAGTTATAGATTCCCTATGAGCATGTTAATTGTAAGCGCTGTTTGTACTAAAATAAAGAATATTTAATAGTAACAAGGTGTGGTCTTTGTAAGATAAAACCATTCATCATCATCATCATTAGCCATCTTCGGTCCATTTCTGAACATAGGCCTCTTTCATGTTTCTCCAGTGTTCACGATTTTGAGTCTCTCTGATCCATGCTAACCCGGCCGTTCTCTTAAGGTCGTCGGTCCAGCGCATTGGGGGTCGTCCTCTGTTTCTTCTTCCTAGGTATGGTCTCCATTTTAATAAAGTGTTAGACCATCTTCCATCTTGGTATCTAGCAACATGTCCTGCGTAACCCCACTTCAGTTCTGTCACTGCCTCCACAACACCTTTAACTTTCGTGATGCTTCGAATCCATGTATTCCTTCTACGATCTTTTAGGGATATTCCTAACATCTGACGCTCCATTGCTCTTTGCGTCACTTTCAATTGGCTCATTGACTGTTTGGTGAGGGTCCACGTTTGTGCTCCGTAGATCAGCACCGGTAATATGCACTGATCAAATAGTCTGCTACGTAAACGCATAGGTATATTTTTATTTTTAGTGTTTTACTTAGTTTTCCGAACGCGCTCCATGCTAGTCTTTTCCTGCGGTTTATTTCTATTTTTGATTAGGCCTTCCTAACGTTATCATATTTCCAAGATATATATAGCTTTCTACATTTTCGATTTCTATGTTTCTTACATTTATTCTTGGATTTTCTGGGCACATTACTTTTGTTTTTGTAAATTCATATTTAAACCAACTTTAGATGCTTGCTGTTCTAAATCACTTAACATATTCTGTAGCTCCTCAGAGTTTTCTGTGATAAGTACTACGTCGTCTGCATATATGAGATGGTTTAGACGTTTTCCATTTATTAGTATGCCTCTGTTGTCCCAGTTAAGTTGTCTGAATATATCTTCGATAACTAACGTAAATAATTTGGGAGATAACGTATCTCCTTGTCTTATGCCGCATTTAATTGGGATAGGTTTAGTATGTTCATGAAGTTGTATTGTCGACGTTGCATGTTCATATATATATATGATAAAAGTATTGAGTACCGATGATCTACCCTTGCATTATTTAGCGACCTTTTGATTGCCCAGTGCTCTACGCTGTCAAAGGCCTTCTTAAAATCAACAAAGGCCATATGTACATTCAGATTATATTCTACTGATTTTTCTAGGAGAATTCGCATATTTAATAGATGTTCATGTGTACTGTAGTTTGTTCTAAATCCAGCCTGCTCTACTGTCAAATACTGTTCTATTTTGTTATTAAGTCTATTTGTAATAATTTTTGTCAATAGTTTATATACCTGTGAGAGTAGACTGATTGGTCTATAATTCTCCAAATCCGCCTTGTTTCCCTTCTTATATAATATTACAATTACCGCATTGTTGAAACTTTCGGGTACTCGTCCTTCCATGAGACATTTATTGTAAAGATCACATAGCTTTGATATTATGGGTTTTCCTCCTGCTTTTATCATCTCTGTCAAAATTCCATCTTCTCCTGGCGCCTTGTTATTCTTCATCTGCCTGAGTGAGTGGTATACTTCTTCTATTGTTATTTCGGGCATCTCCTCTGATCCTATGTTGGTTATTTTTGTTTTGTATTCTCTCCTGTTCTTCTTGTTTCTTTGAACTGTACAAGTTTTTATAAAACTTTTCTGTTATTTCTAGCATAGTTTCTCGTTGTCGTATCTCTTGTCCTCTCTCATCTTTTAATACCACTATTTGTTGTTTTCTATTACTTCTTAAGCTTTTCAATCCCTGTTATTTTCTATTATTTTTCTACTTCTATTTCATAGTAGTTTTCGAGATCCTTTCTTACTAATCTTCTCGTTTATTTAGCCATTTCTCTAAATTCGTCATATTTACCTTCTCTAAATAACTCTCTTTTGTTCTATTTTAATCTTAGTTGTTTGCTTTAGTTTCTCTACTTTTGTTTTTTCCTTGGTGCAACTTTATCAGCGGTATCTTTCATTATTTCGTTCAGTATGGTACTTTGATCATCTAAGTTTTTACTATTCCATGTCTCTTCTATTTGTTGCAGTGCATTTTGTAGATCTTGCTGATATTCGTCCGTTTTCTCCAATAATCGTTGAGTGTCTGGTAGATTATATTTTTCTTTTCTTTTCTTTTTTGTTATTTTGCTATTAATATTTATTTTAGCTCTAACCATTCTATGATCACTGCCTATGTTAAAAGAATTTAGCGTTGTTACATCTTTTACTATATGCTTATCCTTTGAGAGAATATAGTCTATTTCGTTCTTTGTTCGGGTGTCCGGAGATATCCACGTCCATTTACGTTGTTTTTCTTTTGAAAAATGAATTCATTGCATAGATCTTGTGGCGTGTTAAAATTCAAGCATCATTGTTCCGCGCTCGTTCCTTTCATCAAAACTGTAGGGTCCTATATATTCTTCGTTTTCTTCTTGTTTATTGCCTAGCTTTGAATTAAAATCGCCTATGATGAGGGTATAATTAGTATTTTCTTTGGATAGATTATCATTGATGCATTCGTAGAAGCTTTCCATTTCTTCATCATCGTGGGCAGTTGTTGGGGCATAACATTCTATTATTTTTAATTTGTGTTTATTTGATATTTGTATTGTTACTGATGCGACTCTATCTGTTTCGCTATCTAGCCTGGTTATATTGTGTATTAGTTTTTTATTGATCATAAAACCTACCCCACGTTGGCTTTCGTTTTCTGATCCTCGATAATACAATAAGTTACCTGATTCGAGTATTATACTTTCTTCTCCTCTGCGCCTTATTTCGGATAATCCAATAATATCCCACTTTATTTTAGTTAGTTCATGCTCCAGTTCATATATGTGTTGATCGTGTAGTAGTGTTCTGGTATTTATGGTTCCAATCATTAGTTCAGTTATTTTTGGCAGCCTGTCCTAACCTGGGATTCTTAGCACCCTGGTCTGCCTCATTATCCGACCGCCGCCATGGTCGGGGATAAGCGGACCGCCGGGGACTCGGGCCTTTCCTTAGGGTTTAATATCATCATGAAAGATATTTTGGCATTAAAACACCACGCTTGCCATGCGGGTTGGTGAGTTGGTTTAGGATAAGGTACGGTAAATTTTGTTAGGTATGATAGGACTTTGGGTAGGGACTTGATTTCCTCCTGTTATAGGAGGCGGAGGATAATCAAGAGCTCACGTAGGCAGGGTCGCCACCCCCTGAAATAGGTCTGTCCTTTACCGGGATCGCAAAGAAGTACCTATTCGCTACCTGTGTATAAAACCATTAATTCAACAAAAAACTGCTCTCTAGTGAATAAATTGAAGAATGCAATTATCACAAAAAGCCAAAAATAACGAACCGTTCTCCAGCCTGGGAATCTGAAGCTCACGTGTCTTTAGTTGATAACATTTAATAAAAATGTTAAAATTTATCTTCTATACTTTCTAAATGCTACTTCACGTGATCACTATCAAGTTTTTTAATTAAAAAGTTCCTTTTGCGATGAAAATTTAATAAATAAGACAAGAATGCACATGAAACAGTATTTTACTAGTAAATCACAAAAGTTTCGCAAAAATTGCATTATTGCATATATACATAAAACATAAAATACTGGGCTTATATTACTTTATGGACAATCTTATACTTATATTTTTAAATTTATCAACAAATATTTTTCTATTATTATCTTTGTTGTTTTCTACGATTTTACGTACGTCATTATATTCAAAATAATTTACATAAATTAAATTCTGTAATTGTTAACTTATTAGATTTAAATTTTGTACATATAAAACGTCTCAAATTAACTTGATCTGTTGCTTGTATTTTTTATAAAGCTTTGTGTATAAACTTAAATGTATAAAAAATATGAATACAGAAGAGTGCATTATTGATCAATATATAATTAAATTAATAATATTAAATTTAATGAACCCACTTATTAACTAGTTAACTAGTTATTATTGTATATGGTTAAACTTCTGGTGCGTACATCGTAGAGACCTCAGACTAGTGTCATTCGACTCAGATTGAAGAGTAGAATCCGAAAAACTAAGTGTCATCCTCGGGCGCTCAAAGGTTAAAAAGTTATAAGCCTTTAAAAGTAGTAAGTACAGACTAATTTACTTTAATATCTAGGAGGCGTATATGTGAAATAATTAATCTACTTGTAATATTACTGTCCATTTGTGTAATTAGACAGCTGACTGGACAGGTGACTTCAAATTAATATCATTAATATTAATTGAATAGCAATGAAGTTAAATTAATTTTAGTATAATAGATACTAATTTTATAATTAGCCAGTTTAATGTTTACTTTTAAGTATGTCCCCCAGTAAAAATTTATATTTCTTATAAAGTTATTGTTGTTTAATAATTTATATTATTATTGTCTTGTAGGTTATTATTATTATAATTTACTGTATTTATATTAATATTTAAATTAGGCTATATTAACTTTGTCGAAATAATAAATTAATAATCATACATATTTCATAAATAGTAATTAAATTACTCCAGACGCATTTGTTTACAAATGATTATTTTCAAACTGTGTATTGCGCATTTTGATAAGGTATTAATCGTTGAATTTTCACTGAAGTTTTTTCCACAAATAATGTTGGTTACTGTTTGGAATGAAAACAAAAGAAATATACGAATAAAAAAATATTTTAAAAAACAGTATTTAAAACTGACATGGACATAAGCAGTAATATAAAAATGTTCACTAATCGGTTTGTGATATTTGCAGCAAACAAACATTAAATCTATAAAAATGACAAAACAAACTAAATTAAAAATAACAATTATAAATATAACCACTACGATAAAAAGGCATGTTTCTCAAGACATAGCAATCTAAAAACAAAAACAACAGTGGAAAATTTTGCAAGCATCTATCAGCGTGATTGTTAACTAGTAAAGTGGCGAAAGTATATGTAATGTATACAATGCAGTAGCCAATTCACGATTAAAAATTAAGGTAATTAAAGCACTGGAATTTTCTAGCGAAATGTATAGTAGAATATAAAAAAGGGATTCAAATGTAGTAAATGTCAATAGTGTCATATAAAAGGTGACTAAATATTTTGAAGAAGATAAGACGGAATAAAGTGAAAAAAATTTTAATAAACACTTTTAAATGTTTTGGTTGGTACTTTAATTGGCTTTAATTTTGTTACTAAATCTAATAATTTTTCTCTCGATTAAAAGGAATAGGAGAGGGTTAATAATAAAAGATTTACTATTTGATAAACATTTTCTAGTAATATAGATGAAAAATGTATGAAGGGTCTTTGGCGCGCCATTTGCAGGATTTAATAAAAATTAAAAGTTTGTTTTTGTGGTTGCAGAGCAAGTTTTTTGAGATAATTGTCATTAGTTTCTTATTGTTGACATATAAATGGTAACCACCAGCACAAAGAAAGAACTGGTTCAGACTACATATGAAATTTTTTTTATACATTTATTTACTATTTGCAATCTGTAAAAACATTACAATAAGCAAATGTTAAGTGTACATAGTATTGACGTGGGTTTACATGAGAGCAAGGTACTAAAACCTTAACCCTAAGTTTTCTTAAAAGCTACGCACAACTTAACTATTTCCTAAATAATACATGTTACAACTATTTTAAAACCTGTCAATCAAATCCAGAGGTTTATATCTATTTAAACGTTTAATGTACTATTATTAAGGAAGTTAATGGCTAAGGTGTTACTGTGCTGTTCCAACTTGTTTAAATATTTTTCTCTGCACTTTTTAACTGTCTCTTGCACTGAGTCCGTTGTCAAATCACTAAGAATGTCAACATTTCTAATGAAATAAGGGGCGTCACACACAGCTCGTAGTACTTTTGCTTGAAATCTTTCTATAACTGCGCTGTTACAGTTCGCTGCTATACCCCACAGCTGAATTCCATATGACCAAATTGGTTTAAACGCAACGTTGTATACTAATAGTTTGTTTTGTAGAGTTAACTTAGACTTTCTCCCAAGCAGCCAGTAGTGTTTACTGAATTTAATACCGAGTTGTTTTCGCTTACTGATTATGTGTTTTTTCCATGTTAGACCTTTATCTGGATGCATGCCCAGATATTTGACTTCTGTGACTTGTGGTAGTGGTGTATCATTTATGAATGCGTTCGGTGAAGTTCCTCTACATTTGGTAAAGGTGATATGAAGAGATTTTGCTTCATTTATCTTTATTCTCCACTTTTTACTCCATTTGTCAATAAGATTTAAATGAGTTTGGAGCATACTAGCGGCTATTGTTTGATCTTTATGTTTGAACATGATTGCTTTATCATCTGCAAAAGTGGCTGTAAGTACTTGTTCATTAGTAGGCATATCAGCTATATAAAGGCTATATAGAAGAGGTCCCAATACACTGCCTTGAGGTACGCCTCATTCTATACGATAAAGTTCTGTGAGATGTTGACCATACTTCACTTGGAAAAACCTTTCTTCTAAATATGCTTTTAGTATAACATAATAAGCGTGTGGAAGTGTACTTTTTAATTTAAAGAGGAGTCCATTATGCCATACCTTGTCAAATGCCTGTGTATCGTCGAGGAAGGCTGCTGTGCAATAAGATTTGTCTTCGAAGGCTTGGTTGACATAATCGACTACTCTATGTACCTGTTGTATTGCAGAATGTTCTTTTCTAAATCCAAACTGGTGCTCAGGTATTAATTTGGAATCTTCAACGACTGTCATAAGTCTTCTAGCGATAAGTTTCTCAAGAAGTTTACCTAGTACAGATAGCAAACTAATTGGTCTGTAAGAACCTACTTCGTTTGGCGGTTTTCCTGGTTTTGGTATCAGGATTAACTGAGCCACCTTCCACTGGACCGGATAATATCCCAGTCGCAGAACTGCATTGTATAGCATGGTAAGCATTACCATGCCTTTTCGAGGCATTTCTTTGAGTACCGCTCCTGTTATTAAGTCGAAGCCGGGAGACTTCTTTGGGTTGATGTCAGTTTTAATCGCCCCTTTGACTTCCTTGACGGTAACTAGCTTTGGCAATGTGGAAATTTGATATGGGGCTTCCAAAAATTTTTGTATGTCGGACTCTTCTTCAGGAGTTATGTCCGATGGTAAAGGTTTAAAAACATTTTCTAAATGTTGAGCGAACACTGTTGCTTTTTCTTTATCCGTTCTTGCCCAAGAGTTATTTGCTGTTCGTATGGGAGGAATTGGTTGAGTTTGTCGCTTAATTCTTTTTGTTGCCGTCCATAGTGCATAGTTCGTATCATCATTAGGACTTAAATTTTCAAGATATTCCTGAAAGCTCTTATTTTTAAAATCTCTAATTGATCTTTTGAGATCAATGCATGCCTGATTATATTGTGTTTTGTCAGACGTGTATTTAGTGTTTTGCCAAATTCTCCTCAATCGTCTTTTTTCAGCAATTTTCTTTTTAATTGTTACTGAACAGCATTCCTTTTTTCTAGCAGGGGGAATTTGAGGAGTAACTTCCCAAGCTGCTTCTTGAATAATTCTGGTAAAGTCGTTAACTGCCAAATTTAGTTCCTCTTTAGTAGTTAAAGGGATTTTCATATTTTACTTGGTGTCCATTAAATATCTAAAATGATCCCAATCTGTTCTCTTGTTACATAATTTAACTGGTCCTTCTTTTTTAATAATCGTAGTACTTATCGTGACTATAACAGGCGCATGATCTGAATTGAGATCTAAACAAGATGAAATATCTTGATACCCTGGAGCTATATCCTTAGTTACAAAGAAGTACAGTAAGTCCAGAAATTTATTCATGTCTGTTGGTCAGTAGGTAGGTTCATATGTTGACAGGTAATTTAAATGTAGTTCATGAATAACCTGTTGCAGTACTCTTCCTCTGCCTGGTGCAGTTATACGTGAGCCCCACAAAATGTTTTTAGCGTTATAGTCGCCCCCAGCGATGAATCTATTGCCTAAACTTTGGAAATAATTTACGAAGCCTTCTTTATTTGTCGTTGATTTGGTGGACAGTATGCCGCTGACAGTGTAAGTGGACCGTACCAGTCTTCAATTTCCACACTAGTTGCTTGTACAAAGTTTTCACTGAATTTAGATAATTCATGATGTTTTGCTTTATTAATATAGCTGTTCCTCCCACGGCGCGTCTTTCCGCTACCGGGTGTTCTGTGGTGTAAATGATGTAATTATGTATTTTAAAGTGACTTGAATTTTTGAAATGGGTTTCCGAAATAAGAAGGATGTCTAAGTTGTGTTGTGATAGAAATACTTCTATTTCCTGTTTATGTTGTGAAAGCCCGTTGGCGTTCCAGAGTCCTATTTTATACATTGGTGCCATTTTTGATTTTAAACAATTCCTCTCTCAAAAGTCTGATCTGTGTAGTCAATTCATTAATTGTGTGCTGCTGTGTTTGAATGGTTTGTTGCATTGATATTATTATGGATGTCGAGTCTCCCCCTTGTTGTCCTGAAATTTGGTTTTTAATTTGATGAGATTGAGAAGAAACTGTGATTTGTGCAAAAGTAGGGTAAGTTACTGACGATTCTGTGTTTTCTGGTGTATGAGTATAGTTTTTCGTAGTTAATAACGTTTGTTGTTGACTTAAGTCTTGTTGTTGTTGAAATGTCTGATTTTGTGACATTCTGGGTTGTGTCATGGTTTGATTGCGGTTAATTGCGAATGGAGTATACTTTTCCTGCTTGACTAGGGTACCTTCTACATAGCCAACCTTTATAATTTGCAGGGTGCGCTCCGTTACATAGCACACACTTTGTAGGTCTACCGTTATTACCGGTTTTTTGCATTTCCGATAACCATGTACCTCTGCGCATTTAACGCATTGGGCGGGTCTAGTACACCTGTTTCTAGTGTGTCCATAACACTGACAGTTTTTGCACTGCTGTATTTGGATTTTTTTATGGGTTCTTCAACTTCAACTATTGCATTGTTAATGTTTTTAATTTTGAAGATGTCTTTATTGTTAGTATTTCGTTTTATATCATTAAAGAAGAGGTTTTTCTTCTGTTTCGTTTCGCGGTTTATAACATTCATGATATTTACTACATCGTAACCTTCCTTTAGAAGTGCTTGCTTGATTAGTTCGATATTAGTAGAATGATGCATATGTTTTAGCACGACTCTGAAAGTTTTTTCCTCTTCTAAGCTATAAGTATGTCGTGTTATTTTATTTTTATCTAAAACGTCTCTTAGCGTTTTATATACTTCTACATTTTTGGCTTGCAACTTCACTTTGTTTCGTTGCATTAACTGATAATAATAATAACTTTTTTTATGTGGCTATTTATTAAATTTAATAACAGATTAATATCTGTAATATAATGAATTATGAATGGAGGAGGTTGTATAATTTTCTCTGTGGTATTTTCCTTGTTACTAGATTGCCCGTTACTATTACTTTCATCGGGAGCCGCGAACCTATTTCGGGTGGATATTCCAGAGTTTACTTTTTTTACTTTCTTGTGTTGAAAGATCACTACCTTTTCTTTTTTTACGGCGTCTTATTTCTTGAAATTCGTTTAAAGTAATTACTTCTGATTTACCACTTGACATAATACCGTCGTCAATATTTGTGCTTGTTAATAACTGTTGTGTCCCATTATTGATATTAGCTTTAGCTGGTAGCGTTGGAAAAGATTGTAAATATTCTGTGGATGGCGGTACGTAATTGTTTATTAAATTTTGTCGTGGAAAGTTAGATTCCCACATAGGTAAAAACTGAGGTGGAGCTTGTTGGATAAAATTACTAAGCTGTTGCTGATTGATTTTTGTTGGATTCCACTGTGATGTAGATGACTGCTGGTGTTGTTGCCACTGTGGTACTTGAGGAGGTCGCGCTTGCATTTGCCATTGCATTTGAGGTTGCGAGTTATACATTATGGGAACATTATTATTTATTGACTGTTGAGAATAATATGTTGGATTTACCGGATATCCCATATTGTTGTTAGACATAATGATTTAATTATTCTGTGTTATTTAAAAATTATAAGTTTACAAGTGTACCGACCTTACAGCTGGACACAACCGATAACGCGGCGCTGATCCGATACAGCACGTGAACTTGAACTTTTATCACACTCACATTCACTAGGTCTTTACTCATTGCTGTTCAAAAGTAAACTTTTTTTAATGACTGCGAAGGTAAAACCGCAATGCACATAATAGCTTAAGGAACGCTGCGATCGCTGCCGCGATTATAACGCAGGTATGAGTAAATACGCCCGTTTGGCTTCGATGCACGGTCATCATACACATCCGCTCGCTTTCACTATCGCAAAGCGACTACATATGAAATTGAGTTACAACATAATAAGAGGATCAGTACAACAATTTGTGTAAAGACCCTCATTTGAAATTGATTTCTTTATTCATTTTTAACAGGTTAGTAAAAAAATTTGAAAAAACGAAGTGTTTTTGACGATAAAGTATTAGCAGGATAAATTGGATTTGTTTCCATGTAAAATTCAGTTCCATTAGCGTTTGCTTTAAAAAAATTTCATCCAATTATTTGATTTTGTAACGTTTTGGAGAAGATTAAAAATGAGCAAATCGATATTGTAAAGACATTTCACTGAAGAAGCTTATTTTTTCTTATATGGGTATGTGAATAAGCAAAATTTTCGCACGTATGGTAACAAAAAACCCCGTCTGCCGGTTGTATGCTCATTCTATCCTCAGAAAGTCTGTGTACGATAAGCAATGTCTTGTAATGGATTATAGATCAGATATTCTTAACAAAATTTTTGATAGTCAAGTCTATCGTAAAGAAGAAGAATTCATTTTTATTGCAAGGCAAAAAAGAAACTAAGATTGTCTTGGTTCTAGAAAGATGGAGTTACTCTAGCTATTGAATATAAAAACAAAAATAAAAGAACAAATTGACTGCCTAAGTTTGGCAGATCTAAATCCTTGTTATTTATAGCTGTTGGATTATCTTAAGAATTGGGTATTAAAAAGTCAATCTAAAATGTCGACCAACTAAAATAGAATGTCAAAATCAAATTTAATGCCATTTCTGTTAAAGTTTGATCGTACAATAATAACGGTTTAGACCCTCCTTAAGTATTTAATTGCAAGTGAAAGGATATACTTTAAAATCCTTGTGTGTTGGCATAACGTGTTTATTATTTTAAAATAAAAACTGCTTGAATTAATTGTAAATTAATGTTTTAATAAAATTTTTTCAATATCTATGTATTTTTGGCAAACCCTTTAGTGATTACAGAGTTCAAATCTTCCATTTTTTAAATAAATGCAGTTGGTTCTGCTTCCTTGGCACAATATCTACAATGAAAATATAAAATGTAAAACAAATATCTCCATAGATCTAGGTGCGTATCAGTAGTTGATATGTGAGTATTTTTAAATTATAATCAATATATGTTACTTCATTCTAAGTAAAAATGTTTACACTATACAAGTACTCTGAAAAAAAAGAGAAAAAATCAGGGAATTGAGTGAACATATAAAATTAAACTCAAGCATCGTTAACATTGTTTGATTGGATTTAAAACTGACTTTATCTAACACTAAATACAAACACCATATTGATACAAAACGAATCTCTAGCAAATAAAAAGTCAGCGCTATCATAAAAAATGCGAAGAGGACTACTATTGCAGAGATCGCTGTATTAAACTAATTGAAGACCATCAATTAAAGCAGTGCAATTTCAAATTTTATTAAGCACAGAAAATATTACTTTTAGCCTGTAATTAAAAAAGATATATATTTTTTTAATAATATTTCTAATGGAAAAAGGTTCTGGCATAACAAATGCTTAATTCAGTTGAAATTAACTTTAAATAACAGTATCATCCTAATTAAATACTCGTGAATATTTAGTAAAAACACAGAGAGAAACTTTGCATTCAATTAACATAAGATAATAAACAGGGCATTGTTATTATAGCTTGCTCACAAAATTATTACAGCACCTGCAAAATCTAAAAAAGCGGTTTAAAGCAAAAGCGCCCTACCCAACTTTATCAACAAACTTGGGAACTACAAATGTAGCTAGTCGGCATGAGAAGAAACTCGAGTAAATTTCTTTATATTGTAAACCATTGTATTCCAAAAAAAATCAAAGTTTAGGCAGTAATATTGTTGTATTTAACTAAAATACAATAGCAAACAATAAATAAAATTAGAAATAGTATAAACCAACAAAATAAGTCATCAAAGGATAAATCAAATCGATTAAATCATTATTGTATTCTGGGCTATTTTTGCCATGT
Source organism: Sinelater perroti (assembly GCA_036346155.1). Classification (NCBI taxonomy): domain Eukaryota; kingdom Metazoa; phylum Arthropoda; class Insecta; order Coleoptera; family Elateridae; genus Sinelater; species Sinelater perroti. The sequence goes on along the minus strand of JARFIY010000195.1, from coordinate 21,384,894 downwards.
TCTTGTCACAGCTGCCATTAACTCTCCATGCGGTAGTTGCACGTGCTTGATGACAAGATACTCCACCCTTTGTTACAACATTTTTCCTAAGTAGATTGTTATGATTTTAGTGGTGGAATTTACAGTTCACACAAAATTGAACCTAATTTACTACCATATCAAATGGCACTTTATACCATTTTTGTAGTTTCTCCTTGGTGAAGGAATTTATCATCAAATTGGTTGGACAAATATCTCTACACTCAGGTTTGACTACTTTTACTAAATTGAAAGTACCGGTTTTTATCAGACAAAACAACGGATCGTCAAGTAATCCGGTTGAGAATGCGTCACTGTTACTCAATTCTGCCGACACTTTCTCTAAAAGAGTTTTAGAAAGGTTTTTTGTTTAGCATTTTTTTATACATCCTTACACTATATGAATATCATTTAAAAACGGTCCTGTTTCTTTCTGACTAATGCACCAGAAATTTGGTGTGAAGTAAAGTAAGAGTTTCACACCGTGTATGACATGTAACTTCATCTTGTTAAAACCACATATCATTTAAGCTCAAATAGTCGGTTTTATTGAAAAAAATTGTTTAGTATTTCCCCATAGGCTACACCATTGACAGTAGGCCATAATATACAACAACAAGCCCATTGTTTTTTTGTGAATAGAACTTGGATTTATATTACCCCAAATGCGATAATTTTTATTATTTACAAGCTTATTTGAAGAAACTGACTTTATTGCCTAATACAAGTTCTTTGCAAAATTCAGTATTAACAATTGTGTTGTGTAAAACCCAGTTCACAAATGTACATCGTTTCTTCGTATGTTTAGATACTGATTGTGCAAATGCAAACTTCTAACGTTTCTAAGGTTTAATTTGGATCACCCTATATAAAGCACATGATACAAAAAGGGTAAATGTTTTAAATTATTTTTGTGTATAATTTATTTTATGTAGCTTCTGCATGTGTTTGTCTTTCCAACAACTTTCCAACAATTAAAATTTAATTAAACCCTAAAATGTTTTGTTGTTTGAGTTACAGTTTTATTAGTTATTTAAATTTAAAAAGTGTCTAATAGTTCTTTAATTGATATTTACAGCTGTTCGTGCTTAAGCTAGAGATTACTCATAATTATTTTATGCTGTTATCAAGATTATGGTTACACATATTCATTTGCATCCGTAAAATACAAATAGGGCATACACATTATTATTACAGCATTGCTATTTAGTCTGCAATTAGTTGGGTAATTTAATATGCATAATGCAACACGTCATTAATGGTTTGGGTTGACATTTAGCCGAAATTTTATTTTAACTTATTTTGTTACATATGCGTGTGCAGAGTATAGTTTTTGAATAATTCACATTATAGGGCGAGTCAATTATTAAATGTAGAATTAATATTTTATTTATATTGTTTTGTTGCATCGTTATAAACTTTCGTAATGCCCATATAAATAGGTCTTTTTAAGGACTTCTAAAAACTGTCATAAATAATGTTTTCATCTAACCTAAAATGATATAGTTTTACCGTATCCCGCTTTTTTATATTGATTATATCTATACCAATACAACCTATCAATTTTTTTATATTGTTCAACTAAATCGTTTTCTCAATCTTCAAAATTTATTCACCGACTTCAATAATAGTTTAGTTTTGTGTGTAACTAATTCATACTTTATTTAAAGTCACATGTTATTGGTTCAAAAACGTCATATTTTCCCCATTTTTTCTCATAGCTTCTCTGCAATCTCTACATCTCTTTGTTACAATCCTGTGCCATTAGGTGTCTTTACACTCCTTAAAACTACGACTTTTTAAAGTGTTTTGACAGGCGACAATCCGACAAGTGGCTAGGGTGCGCACGCTAGTCAACCGCTTGTCAGATTGGAGTCTGTCAAAACGTCAAATAGCTGTAAAAAATTAGAAAGGTCATGGATGAGTCTTATAAACAAGTTAGGACATAATGGATAAACTTACACCAAATTTATCATTACAAAATATCTCGCTACGTACGAAACCACTCAACATAGGTGTACTTCAAAGGGTTATAAAAATTAGTAAAGAGATTATAGACTAGTCCTGAAAAATATAATGTGTTCCCTGATAGAAGGCTGGTGATCGAACTTAAAGAAAAGTTAAAAGTATGAACGAAATGTGCAAAAGAACTATTTAATGATACCAGAAGAAACAACATAGAGAAGATTAAGATGGAAAACCGTCCTAAAATATTGATAGAACTATCCAATAAGAAACATGAACAAATAGAAAAAACATGGGACCACATAATGTAAAATGCGTAAAAGAGGAAATGTTACATATCCTGCTAGACTTATTTAACAAAATATATAGCACTAAAATTATCCCAAAGAAATGGCTAACCTCTACTTTCATGACCATACCAAAAACAATAACTTCAAATAAGTGTGCCCGTACTATATCGCTAATAAGTCACTCTCTAAAGATCTTCTTGAAGATTATACATAACAAAATATACCGAAAATTCGGTTCGGATTCAGAAATGGACTAGAAACTAGGAAAGCCTTGTTTGCCGTAAGCATGTTGTGCAACAATCTCTAGATGTAAATCAAGATGTAATTGCCTACATTATAGATATCGAAAAGACATTTGACAAAGGTCAACATAAAAAACTTATAGAACTGCTAAAAATCAACAATATAAATAAAGAAGACATACGTATCATATAATAATTATATTTGGAATAATATGCGGTAGTAAAAGTTGAAGATTAACAGACTGAGGAAATTGAAATTAAGAGAGGGGTTTGACAGAATGTGTACTATTGCTCCTATTGTTTATCTATATAGCGAAGCAACCTTTGCAGAAGTAACAGCAATGGGAAAAAGGAAATTATGGTCAACGAAAAAACAATTAATAACATAAGATACGCAGATGATACTCTGCTGCTTATAGATAATCCAGATTGGCTACAACAATTATTAACTACTGTAAATAACTACTATAACGAATATGAAATAAAAATTGATTTTAAAAAAAGACACAAAAACAAAAAACGTTAAAATTAATATAACAATTTGAAATACACAACCAGTAAATGGATAAAAATGCTTAGGAAAATGGCTACAAAACAATTTTGACCAAACTAAAGAGATGCGTGCATGAATAGAAGTAGCTCGTCAAACGTTCCTAACAATGAAAAACTACTTGTGCAATCGCAATCTTACCCTACAACTGAGAATAGAATAATGGGCTGCTATATTTTCACAGTTCTACTATACGGTTTAGAAAGTTGGACACTTAAGAAAAATCACATAAAAAAATAGAAAATTTTGAAATGTATAGTTATAGAAAAATCTTAAAGGTACCGTGAATTCATAAAATAACAAATAAGAAAATATTGTTTAGAAAGAGAAAAGAATGCAGAATTAAAAAAACAATATAAATCAAGGAACTACTATATTTAAAATCTGTACTGAGGAGAACAGATACGAAATAATATAATTAATAACACAAGAAAAAATTATAGAAAAGTTAAAAAAGCCAAAACAGCTATAGCGATAGCCTACCCCCACTAGAAATCGGCAATGAAAGAAGAAGAAGAGTAATACAATATTATTGTAATAGTCAATCAACAAAGTGAAAGTAAAGAATATCAGTTACAAATAATGTGCCGTCATTAAGTATTTAGAGACAAAAACAAAAGTATGATAAATTTTACCGTTTCATAACTTTATCTGTTTGATTTAATAGAGCAGATGGTACGCAAAACAAGGTTTGAAGCTAGAAAATGCTGAAACTTATAAGAGGAGACTATGAGGACAAGATAAAACCTGGTATAGAGACAGCATACATGTCCTCATTCCGTAATAGTACGGGTTCGAAGACGTATATGAAAAATTTATAGAAAAATAACACATCCAGTTGATACATATATCTCTGATTGGCACAAATTTTATGTTTGTTTAATAGGTTTCAAAGAAGAAAATGTAGAATTTTTTATTTCCCAGTCCAGCAGCATTAGCTTGAAAATACGGACTTCAAGAAGTCATAATTTATCATAATCTATAAAACATCTGTAATCAATCTTGCACACTTTTATTTGGTGATGCATCGTGCTGTTGGTTCTCGGATTATTAGGTCGTGGTCGGAGTTTGAAAATTCTTGAAGTTTCTTTCATAATTGCGGCGGACATCTTCAGAAGAAAATATTCTAAGAATTAAGTTCCTTTTGCTTTTATACTCGTGCGCGTCTGGTAGGGATGTTGGTGAAGGGCCACTGCTAACGTCATGGAGTTAAAATATGACGTAATCGGGCTAGTTGCTGACGTAATTTGTGTGGTTACAAGTAATATTTTGGAATTTGCTTTTTCACTGCATGGCGGTTTGTTTTTTGCTCCTTAAGAGCAATAAACCAAGATGTAGGAACCAGAACCCGTCGTCCCTGTTAAAATTATTTTTATATTTATAAATTTAAGATTCAGATAATATTTTCTACAATTAGTCAAAACTTGTGTTTGGTCGAACTCTACCTTATGACCAAAATTTTACAAGGCATGTTCACTGAGGTGCAGGTGTCTAGTGGTAATCGTACGTCTCGGAGTTCCAATATAGATTTGCTCACACGAATATGGTATGCAGTATACCCCTGGTATATCCTGTAGGTTTCTTGTATCCTTGGCCAGTCAAAGCAAATCTTGTATTTTAGTAACTAGCATTTTTTAATTCAGAACTGTTCCTGTCCGATCCGTAACCCTGTTAATATAAGGTAGAGATGCTGTGCCTACCACGACCGATTCCGGATGTATATTGCGTGTGCATCCGTTAGCTTTTATTGTTCTCTCTATCTCTGTTCTCGAATTGCCATTCCATTCAAAAGGCTGATTACAGATGTTTTAATTCTTTATCTAAGAACTGCGATTGAGATATTTGCAATGTTCGATTTACCAATCTACTACACATTTGAACAGAAAGTAAGCAAAGACAGCTGATATGGAATGTGGCATGGCTAAGTTCTAAGCGTACGTTTGGTTGCCTATCTTCAGAATCGTTTTGCATAACTTACTTTCGTAAGGTCATCGTACCGATTTGTCGCACTGTTGTCATTTGTATTGTAAATAAATTGTTTCACGTCCCCACCTTGCAAACATTTGAGAAAAGTCGGGTGAAAATTGTCAGCCTAGGAACGCCAAAAATATCTTTTCGAGCAACCCCTTGTGGTTTCACAATTTTGACTTAAATGGTGATTCGACTGCTTGTGGAGGTACTTGTCCGTATGCATGGGTTTTGTGTATAGAATGTGTTGTAAATGTTCATTCTCCAATTTAAACATCTGTACGTCTAGGATAGTAATCGTATTGTTCAATTCCAGTTCTATTGTAAACTATATACCAAGATGTATCAAATTAAGGTGTTTAAGTCTCTACGTCGTACTTCCACATCACAAACGTGCCATCGCCGTATCTTAGTTATGTTGTGGATTTTAATAGTGCTGTACTGATGGCGATCTCTTCAAATTTCTCAATGCAGTAGTTGACTATAACAAGACTAAGTAGACTTTTTATTGCTACTCTGTCGTTTTGTTCGTAATACACTTCTTACCAAGCAAAGTAACTGGACGTAAAGCACCCTTAAAAGAGCTGTAAGATATCATTAGGGAAAATTTCTTCAGGTAGTCTAGAAAATTTTAGATCGAAACTTTAGTAAACTCAAGTAATCAAAGGTCTCCCTCCTATGTCTAGAAGTCTTGAAGGTGGGTGACAAACTATACGGAGTCTTTTATGTACTGCTGGTAACAGTGGTACACAATCTTTGTAGATTTTCGGGAGTTTGTATATGTTTGGAGGCAACGCCCCTGATCTTAATGGTATTATCCAGAGAGGACGTTTTATCAGTTTGTTTGGGATTACGTTTGAGCGTGGGTGTTCAAATCGAGCAGTTCGGTCATTATGTAATCATCCTGTGATAGTCTTACTGAGGCATTACTGTTGGTAAGATGGTGGCGGTATCGCCGTTCTAAAGCTTACGAGAGGCATTTAATTTCGCTTTGGAAAGATTCCTCTTAGGCGGCTTAGCACGGCACAAGATGCGTGAAGTCTCAATCCGAACTTCTTTTGTTTTATCCACTGGTAGGTTTCGTATAGCTGCTTCTACGTTTACTGTGAGATTCTCAACTATAGTAGATTTAGATGCTACCGTAAATTTTTCTTAATGTGTGCACTTATAGCTCCACGGTTTGGAAAGGTTTACTATTGTTTATTTACTATTTAGTTAAAACTCTAAATCATTATTCGTGTGAGCAACTCTATATTGGGATTACGGGCCGTACGATTGCCAACAAAATTAAGAAACACAAACGTTATCTACGCCTCAATCAACTCAAAAAATTAGCCGTTTCTTAATGCATTGAAAAATCCTCACTACCAGATAGAATTCCGGTAAACACAAGTTTTATCTATTTGTAAGAACTATTACCCGCGATTATACAGAGAAGCGATGGATATAAATATAAAAATAATTTTATCAGGAGCGACAGATTTAATTAATCTAAATCTTAGTTCACTGCTCTTAAGGGGCAAAACAGATCTCCGCGCAATGAAGAAACAAGTGACGTCAGTAAATACCGAGATATTTATTACCCGATTTACATCAGCATCTAATCAGATCATGTCAACAACAGCTCTCTACCAGCATTCCTAGCATACGTACACGAGTATAAAGCGAAAGTACACGGGACACTCAATTTTCAGAAAATTTCCTTCCGAAGATGTCTGCCGTAGTTGGTGGGGAAACATCAACAGTATTCAAACTGCGACTACGGATTAACAACCTAAAAACCAACAACAGGATGTATCAAAAGCGACATTTATTTCATTTGGTGGTTTGTTCAATCATAGAATTCCTCAACAGATATTGCTTTTCAATTTTCAACAAGTAGGTCAACATTGACGTATTTATGTAAAGCCGTGTTTGATTTTTGCCACCAAAAACCTTAAGGTGTAAGATAAGATAATGAGCCCGTAAAAACAATTTTCTTATCTAAATGGAAATATTTGGTATCTACTCAAATTTTGACATTACTTATAAGAAATTTTATGGACTTTTTAAATTTTAGTACTTCTCAATCTTATATTATTATTTATAAGAGACATGCTCGTATTACAACAAAATATCTGTAAAAAATATTTTTTTAGTGGTAATTTTAGAAAGTTATTATCGTAGCGCAAACTTAATTATTTAAGGTTTACAATTTGCTTTATTCATTAGCATCGTGCATTTAGTATATTCAGCTACTGTAGCCGTTCCGCTATCTTACCGGATCTGCGCTTGGTTGACTTTTTATATGGATGCCCTTCATTCAACACAAGTACAAGGTCTATCGAAAAAGTAACCCAACTTTTTAAATTATACAGCAGCCAATCCTAAAAACGTGCGATTAGCAGTACTACAATTAATATAATCTAATGAATAATTTATATTTTTGGATTTGTTGATACATTATTTAGATTTTGTGTCATTGTTTTTGAATTAGAGGTAATTATTGACAGGAGTAATGTTATAATGCAAAACTTGAGAAAACATTTAGGAAAATCCGTGATCAGTGTTATGGGTAATTGATTCGGTTTAAAGGTGGTTACAAATTTTATGCCAAAAATTATCCCCATCAGCCTTTCTACTTCCCAAATTGTCATTCGTGTTGAAAATCAGGCGTTTTGGGTTATTTGAGAAAACTAAAACGAATTTAGAACAGGGTCTGACAAAACTTTTAAAAACTTTTAGTTCAACCCATTAGGAAACACGACAACACTTGGAGAAGAACAAATCAAGAAAAGGCAAACACTTTCGCAGATCTTCTGATTTTAGTATTCCAACCACACTACAGATCCTGCCACTCAAACGAAGAAACACTTATACATCAACTCTCAACGTGTCCAACAACGTCCCTCAACCTATAAGACCTGTAAAAATTAGTGAAATCAAAACTTTTATAAAAATTTTATTCAAAAAAGCTCCCGATTACGACCTAATTACAGCCAAAATACTAAAAGAGTTGCCAAAAAGGCAACTAAACTTATAACCTACATAATTAATGAAACCTTTCGTCTACGAACGTTTCCAGATCAATGGAAATCGGCGCAAATTGTGATGGTAAAAATCCAGAAGAGATCACCTGACACCGACCGAACAGTTTGCTATCTGTCTTGTTCAAAGTCTTTGAAAAGATACTCCTGCAAAAAATATAACCAATACTAGACCAAAAAAACATCATACCAAAGCACCAATTTGGCGTTCAAGTGCATAGAGTAATCACAAAAATAAACCACGACTGCATCTAAAAAGATAGTGCTCGTGAGTATCTCCAGATATTAGCCAGGCCTTCGACAAGGTACAATACTATGAGCTGCTAAAAACATACCTGTCGTAAAAGAGTTTTCATGTCAAATTTAAAGGTGCAAAATCATCCTTACGGCCAATTCAAGCAGGTGTTCCACATGGCAGCATTCTAGGGCCTGTCTTATATCTCCTGTATACGGCGGACTTACCAACACCTGGTAGCTACATGCGCAGACGATACTATAATTCTCACATCACATAACTATCCCCAAATAGCATCGCAGATACTTCAACAAAATCTCAGAAAAACAGAATGGCTGAAACTATGGCGAATAAGTGTGAATGAATCAAAGTCAGATCAAGTAACCTTCGCTCTACGGAAAGAAACTTGCCCACCAGTAACACTAAATAACATTCTCATACTACAACAAGATAGCATAAAATATCAAGAAATTTATTTAATATTAGAACTTGGACGAAAATTCCATAATATGTACTGGATGATAAGAAGAAACTCTCAATTATCACTTAAAACAAAATACTTCTTTATAAATCATTTTTAAAACCAATCTGGACTTATGGAATCGAGTTATGGAAGTCTGCCAGCAATTCCTATCTAAAAATTTTGCAAATATTCCATAATAAAGTAATACGGTTAATAACTAATGCTCCTAGGTACACCCTAATTGGCTACTTCAACAAGATCCACTTATTCCTTCAGTTAAAGAAGAAATTTTACGCGCCAGCACCAACTACTAAACAAAACTTAGCTGCTGCTCTTTTAGAACAACGATTTGACAAACGACTCCAAAGATTTGAACCCCTAGACCTGATAGATTCGTTTTAGAATTTCTAAGTTCAAGTTAATGCAAACATAATTTATTATAAGATAAAGAAGTAATACTCAAGGGTATCACTTTCTCATAATATATAAAAATTCAAATAATTTATTAAATGTTGATATTTTTAACGTATTGTAAATATTCACAGCAATAAATAAGTAAAAAAAGGCTTTGAAAGACATCTCAAAAACGATTGATTTATGAAATTGAAATAGCTGTGTAAATAACTAAAAGGGAAAAGTCTATAAGTTTATTGGTAAGCCCAAAAAATTAGAAAAATGAGGATCGGTTACTTTTTAAAGGCATTTCATATAGTTTTTACGTCGGTAATCAGCTGAAAGCAAAACTCAAAACCCTGAGGGATAATTCATTTAATAGCTACATTTCAACCTTAAACAGATACGACAATTCAATACGGAGATGTATCAAATCTTTTCTGAATCCCCAAATTCCATCTCCCATCAAAACGGAAACTCCCTCCAGCAGATGAGTTGGTTAAGAGAGATAAAGATAAGGCAAAATTATTCGCACTCCACTTATTCGGAGTTTTTCAACCACACGATGATCTACCTGATGTTGAACTCCTTGACTTTCAACCACCACCTGAAATATCCTCTCCTCCCATGCACTACTCACACCGAAGACAATTAAATCTGAGATCCAACGATTAAGACTCAACAAAGCATCGGGGTCGGACCAAATTACACCTAAACTGCTCTGCGAGCACCCAAGAAAAGGAATATTGCTTCTAACATACATATTTAACGTTATACTCTAACTTCAGTATTGACCAAAGGAATTCAAGAAAGCGGAGATAATGCTCATCCCTAAGCCCGGCAATGATCCCAGCTATGCGATATTCTACCAATGACCTTCAAGCTCCTCGAGAAACTTGTGCTACGAATCATCGACCCTGAATTAACGGCAACTAACTGGATCCCGGATTACCAATTTGGCTTCCGTCGATTTCAATCAACTATACAACAGTGCCACCGCATTACACATAAGATTAATGAGGAGTTCTAGCAATCAGCCTCCTGCATAGCCGTCTTTCTGGATATTCGCCAGGCGTTCGACAAAGTTTGCCATAAACGACTCAAACATAAAATACAACAAATCTTACCTCCTCAATTTTACAAACTTCTAGAATCCTACCTAACGGACAGACAATTTCGAACACGAATTAACAATTAAGTCTCAGCAATGTATCCAATTTAATCTGGGGTTCCACAGGAAAGCGTCCTGGAACCTTTCCTCTAAACGTTATTCACCTGCGATCTTCCAACCACCTCAATCACAACTGTAGGCTCATACACTGAAGACACAATCATCCTTGCGAGACATGCAGACTTAAACACCGCATTCGAACACCAAACCCACATTTATCAACTTGAAAAATGGCTCAAGAACTGGAATAGAGAACAAAAGGTAGAATAAATCTTAAACCCTTTTAATAGTGCGACATTTTTCTTATATACATTTACAACCACAATTGTATGAAGTTGATATAATTGATACCATGGTTTTAATTAAATAAAGCTATGGGTTGCAGAGATTACTACTGCTTTTAAGGAAAATGTTTCTGGAGAGAATGATATGGGGTGAAACACACATTTGTTTTGTCCCGCCCTTTGTTCTTTTTTCTTCGGGCTTTATAGACCAAGAACTTTTGATGTTTTAAGTCAAAATCAACAGTGGTATCATGGCCGTTTTTTTCACCGTTTGACTATGTAATTTTACTAACGGCTAGTAGAGGGTACATAGACTTTTTCCTACTATCGTGCGCAAAATTTGAGTTTGCGCACGTATTTGCGTGCGCAAAGTACTACTTTTCCGCACGCTTTTATCTCTACAGCTGAGCGTGCGAGAAAGTAGCTGAGCGTGCGGGAAAGTAGCTGAGCGTGCGGGAAAGTAGATGAGCGTGCGGGAAAGTATAAGAAGGCGCGCGCGTATACCGACAGTGAGCCATACGTGCGTCACTGTTGCTATACACACAATGCTTCGCGAAAGCCGCGAGAGCCGTTGAACTCGAGCGCCGGTTTGTTTACATCTCGCTAGCTTGATCTTTCTAAGTAGATCTATCAAAACCTGCATATATATTTTGTCTTTTCACTCGCTGTTTTTTTTTAGTACAGCAGAGAACGTCAGGTCGCGAGGCAGGTCTCGCTTCATATATTTTTTTGAACGTGTACAGTGAAAAGTATGGCGTCTATAAATACTTGTAATAGTGATAGTGATGATGCATCCGAGGATGATTCAAAGAGAAATGTAGCAATAAATAACGCAGTTGATTTAAATACTTTAAAAAATGTACAGTTTATTAATTGCAATGTAACAATTAATATTAATAATGGTAATAATAAATTAAAAAATATATCAGTTGGAGTTAAGCTGCAGGCCCGTTAACATAGTCGGTATAATTAATTTTCCCGCCAAATGCGGGTTGAGCAGCATCATTCGTTTCCTACAGGCAGAAGGAAATAGCTCGGCAGAAATTCATCGGATAGAATGGTGTAAGAAATTTAAAAATGGTTGAATTGATGCTTATGATAAAGGTGGACAAGGATATAAGTTTGTGGCTAGTGAAGACTTTGTTCAGATAATTGACCAAGTGGTTCGATAGCGATTTTTACATTTTTTGAGAGCTGAAGAGAGTTTTGTGAGACCAGCGCTTCCACACCAACAAAGAGCTTCAAGACACCCTAGAGACCAATCTCAACGCGCTGGCGGAAACCTTCTACGAAGAAGGTATTGGGAAACTTGTTCATTGATATGACAAGTTTGAATGTTCACGGCGACTATGTGAAAAAGTAACATTGATTGTAATAAAACCATTTTGTTATTCAGAGTTGTCTTTATTTAATGCCCTATCGGAGGGTGAAAAAATAATCCTTGTATCATAAACTCTCTAATAAAAAATAATATAATAATGAAGGACGCCCAATATAACAGAGCTATACAGTATTAAAGCGTTTGACTGAGGATTGCCAACAGTAAAAGTGCAACAGATCCATCAATTGATTGATTGCCAAGAGAAAAAGAGAGGGAGGGGGACAGAAAGAGGAAAAACGAGAAAGGAAGGGAGAGGGAAGTAAAAAGAGAGAAAGAAAAAATATATTTTTTGTATTTTAAATTTAAAAAATCGTTGATCTTTAATCCATTTAAATAAAAAATTTAGAATTTTTAAAAACTGTCATAATTTTCGCCGTGATGATTTTCTGTAATTATATTATTTGGCCAGAACGGTAACATCATGTTAAAAAAGTTCATTTCTAAGTCACCAGAAATATAATACATAGTTTTCTAGAGCTATGCTTGGGTACTTTTTTTAATGTGCTATTTGCTAAGATAGAGTTACTGTTATTCTTAAAACGACCATCATAGTAAAATTTAGAAATAATTTTAAGGAAAAATGTAACCGGCATCGAGCGTACATGGAAAACGATCGCCATTTAGACAGTTATTTTTAAAACCAAATAAAAGTTTGCATTGTGTATTTTATTATAATATAAAATAAAATTTAAAGCTTCTAAAGCTAATTTTTTGTAGTTGTTTAATGTGGTAGGTACAGTTGGGGCGTTAATTTTGCGAGACATCACTTTGCTAACGCATTAAAGGTTATTTGCATTCAAATGGATACAAATTACATTTTCCGAGCGACTCAACTGTATCCTAGATAATCATTGATTAAACTTTCAGCTGGCTGTATCAAAAAAGATCAATACTGTATAAATACGTGGGGCAGTTTTGAGATTACTTTATGATGGTATTATATTATTATTAAATAAGTTATAAATTTATAATAAAATAGTGGGTCTGTCAATAAATAATGTCAGTTTTTTCGATTACTATTCGGTAGTACAAGATGATATCATCAATGTTAGTTTAGGTATTTTAGCGATGTAAACATGTCCAAGTGTTATTGGAAATTTGAAAATGACGCATACCATATTTGACATGAAGATAAAGTGAATGCCAGTGTTAATGATGATTTAATAAATTCCGATCTGGAAACCGTAGCCTTTAAGACAAAGCATAATTTCGACGATTAAATGAATTTAATAAAAACAGGCTGCATTTAACTCTATAGAAAATTCTAGTGTAACGCTACAGGAATTGATCTAGTAATTCCAGTCTACTTCTGCAATAGTTTAAAAATATCTGTAAAGTGTTAAAATGGTGTTTAAATCGAGTACATAAATCTGCAACAATTAAGCAGTGCTTTTCGGCAGCTCCTGGTTGAAACAGAGAACGGTTTTTGAGTAGATTGGTGTTTGGTACAAAAATATTATACGATATTACTGAGCGGAAACATCTCAACTAACACCGAAATAAAACATTTTTTCCTGCAAAATTTTATTACGTATAGACATGATAGTATATAAATGATGAGTCATTAAAGTTTTAAAAGCTAATTAGATATTTAATTGCTAGAGTGGTCTAAGCGGTTCATTCTACAGTGCTCTCTGATGCCTAGAGGTCTACTTAGTCACTGAGAATAATTGAGTACCTGCGCTCGCTCGAGCAAGGGATACTAATGGCGGCTTGTATAAGGGGCCCCGCATCAGAGATGGTAAAGTCGGACATATGGGAGCCTTAACCTCTCAGTTCGCAGGCCGTAACATTATTTATTAGATATTTAATGTTAGCAATTAAACCGACTTAAACTGATACTAGAAAGAAAGAGTGCCTCTCGGGTCATTAGACGTGATGTGTTCTTTCGTTATAAATGCTGCAAAAATTGTAAATCTTTATCTAGAAAATCTTGCACTACCCTTTATATTTCACCTTACAATGTTCATGTTTTAAAGCTTGCAAAATTATTTTCCCGAAAAAACTAAAAAATTCCGCGAAGATGTAAATTTTCAATTCGAAACAGAAGATTTTCACAGGGGTATTCACAATTTATCATAAACAATGGTAGAAACTACATTGTTGAGTAAATTTTAAACAGAAATGTGTTTTGTTATTTTATTTGTGGATAACTAAAACTGATATTACAAAATCAATAGTTTTGTTGTGATACGACCATTTCTTATATAGTGCCATTTAATGTGCTAAAATGTGTGGCATTTGCATATAGTTTTCAGTAACTCCATTTATTCTCAATCTATCTAAAAATAATAGGCAAATATAATATTTAGCGATAGGCAACACATTTTTTTATAATTAGGGATAAGTGAGTTTACATTAAAGCCATAATATGTATGTAAATTTAAAGTTTGTTTTAAATTAGAGGACTTACAATAATCTCTAAGGATTTATAACACGATCGGTGCGTCTCTTAGCTGTTATCAAAAGGCTGACAGCGAGAGAGTTAGGGTGCACTTCAAGTTGTGATAGATGTTTCTCACTCGCGCACTTGGGTTCTTCCAGCATAAGCTTTATTTTGATGTTGTGGTGTAAATATTGGTTTTGTCACATCCAAGGAGAATCTGTGGTAAATCTTGGGGTTTTGGATTAGAATTGTTGAAGTGGTACTCTATATTTGTATGGGATTACTCCACATAAGTAGTTAAGATAGTTTAGATTTTCTACCAATTAACTAATAGAGTTTAAAGAGTTTTAAGACCAAGATGATTTTTTAATAAAAATGTGCTGTTTCTAGTGTAATGTTCGATTAAGGTGCATTCCAAGATATTTTGCACAGCAGGCTCGGGGGACTTGATGTCCATTATGTATCACATTCGGATATGATTTCTTTCTTAAAGCAAATGTAACGCGCTGAGATTTTGTTTCGCTGACATTTAAGTACTACTTTTTAGTATGTCATCAAGAGCCTTTGAAGTTTACCAGATACACATCTTGCCTTCTTACTTTTCACCATAACCGTCGTGTCATACTCAAAGATGACTACAAACGTATTTGGTCTAATTAATAAGTGAGAGGTGAAGATTTTGAAGAATTATGGGACCCAAGGTACTACCTTCAGAAACTCATATTGTATCCGGTAGATAACAGTTATTTCCACTTTATATTTGATCTTAAATATCTATTGGTCAAGTATGATAGTAAAAATTTTGATTTTAGTTTGGATATTAGGCCTGGGTACTATACCTTATCGAAGGCTTGTATGCGAGTCACAAATACAGCTGAACAATACTTTTTACCTTCAACGTATTATTTATAATTTCCACTACTTTGTGCACTTGTTTGGTTGTTGCGTGTCTTTTACGAACCCGAACTGATGTTCATGAAAGATTTTTAATTCGTCAACCAGTAGCTCTAGTATCTTTAGGAATAATTTCTCAAACGCTTTTATCAGATAGACAGAAATGTAACGGACCTAACTTTAAATATTGTATTATTAACTTGTGTTAAGATAACGTTTCTATGGATTAAGGTTTCTATAGATCACATTCTTAACTTCACAAATGCTCATGACGTTAATGGAAAGTACCATTTAAAATAGCATTTCAAGGAAAGGGGTTATTTCTTCCCCTTTTTCATGTGATATTTCCATCGGAGTGGCTAAAATAAATTTGTTTATTGTACTGTAAAGGTTTCAGCTTTATATTTATCTGTCCTCGCCCATATCTTGTTCCATTTTCTGATAAGTATTTTTTTTTTATTAGTTAAGTAAATGTTTAAATAAGTCCAAGTATTTTTTTTGTATTAATGGGTACTGTTGGTTATTGAACATTGATGATTGTTATTATTGTGGGAGAATAATCCAAGAAAAGATCGAGGTTTTATTCTGCTAAACTATGACCAGGAGGAATCCCTTCAATACTATAGAAGTCTATGATTCTTCCTACCGCTAGGCTACCAGGTAGCCCTACCAGTAGACATTTTAACTTTCCATCTTTACTAGTTATTAATTGTAACCCTCATATAAGATGTTTCGCATTGTATTTATCTGGCAAGAATGTATTGTCTAATGTGACAAAATATTCAACATAATGATCTTCCTAATTATGATGAGAGAAACAATAAAGTGAAGATAAAGTTAATATTCCTCTCTTATCTCCGACTAGAACATTAGTTGCCTTAATATGTGTTATGTATTTAGGAGCTTTGTGGTGCTTAGTTGTCTTTTTCATCATTCCTGATTGTTATACAATTTTAAGTTTTCGGTGTCTGGTGCAATACTTTCAAGTGTATCCCCATTCGAGGCATCTTATATACTGGGATATTTCTTTTGTTTGTCATACTGTTTCAATTACTACTTTATAGCGTTGTAATTGAATTATTAGATATATTTTTGTATTATTATCATTTGTTTTTAATTTCTGGAAAACCTGGTTAAAGGTTTGTCGCCCTTGTCCTTTTTTGTGTTATATGCATTTATAAATTTTGTTGTTAAAGGAAACAATTTCTCATTTGACCTGTTCATTATCAATGTTATAATAAAGGTGTTTTGTAAATACTTAAAAACTTTCTCTTGTTATGTATGTATGGTGCCTTACATTTTCTTTTGAAGATCTAACATGCTATTTGATAAAATGTTTTATCTTCAGTTACCAACTTGATTTTACTCTTTATTAATTTAAGTGAATATTTATCCTTTAATCTAGTATGCCTATTTAAAGTTGTAATAATTAAATTACTTTTAACTCTTGATGATATAGTCATTTTCTTTTTTTAGTTTCTTTTAGGACATTCTCTAATACTTGGATTTATGTTCTTGTACTTTGTAATTAATTTTTGTTGAACATTACTGAACGTCTCTAGTAAAGTTTTCTTAGTTTTGTAGCTTTTTACTACTTGCTAATCTAAACTTTTTAAAAAAAAATTTTAAGAATTTCGGGTTTCAATTTTTTTGTGTATTTAAGTATTCATTGACTGCTGTCTGGATAGACATAATAAAGTTTAATAGACTTATTATAAATGTATTTGTATTGATACTACTAGCTGAGGCCGGTTGATAAACAACGTTTGTTCTTGCAACGTCGCAATGCTGCCAGGCGGTCATCATATTTGTACAAACTCTTATAAGCAAATTAAAGTTTTATTCATAATCATGTCTAACAGAAATAAATACACTATTAGGTAGGTACTGTTTGTTATTTTTATCAATTTTTATGATTACCTTAACTCGTACAATAATTTGCGACTTTCAGTAATAAATAAATAAATTAAGAAGATATGAAAATCGGTAGTTTAGAAAACAACATTTACTTTTAAAAATACCAAAGATATAACTTTAAATGAAATATGAAAAATATTGATTTTTATTACATTATTGTACACGTAGATGGACGTAATAAAGAAACACTGTGTTATTAAAACCATGAGGCTTATTCCAAAACCAACTCGTAACTCATTAACAAAAGTCAAACATTAAGAAAAATTTCTATGCATAGGAAGGTTTTGCAAATTACTTATTAGGCAAGCATTGGGTTTATCTATAAGCTCTTTATTAGTTCTAAAGCAGTAAGAGGAAGTAGCAATAACAAAGTCTATTATGTTTGGTTGTAAAACTGATAAGAAACGATACTTTACTGGTCGTTAGAGGCAATATTTGATGTCATTATGGCAACCAGTTTATTTTTATCAGCATATCAAATATTGATTTTGAATAAACTCGTATGTGTAGTATATAGAGCAGAAGTCTCTAATGCATTCACCATCTGATCAGCAAAATAATATTAAAATTCCTGTCTTCATAGATTCATCTAAGAGAGAATAGTAAAAGATGGATAATTAATTCTTGAATCGGTGGCACTAAGAAAATAAACAATTGTTAAAAGAGTGGGTAGGTAGAGAAAGTTTTAAAACTTAAGTAAAATTTTTGATTGATGCAACATCTTTCCTTGGTTTCACTAATACTAAGATGTAACGTACGCTAGAACTAATTAAATTTGTAATTAAATCAAAATCTGTTGTTAGCAACAGAAAATAATACTACACATTTATATTAAAATCTGTCATTTATAAAATATTATATTAAGTGATTAATATAATTAGCAGGGCGGTGAATAAAAGAAAGTTATGTGCAGTTTGTATGATAAGAAAATGATTATCATCATTTGGTAATCAGTGCTATCTATGTTAATTTATTCAATTTTACTTGGTGCTCTTTTGCACAGTATATAGTTCGCAGGTACATTATGTTGTTGATGATCTTTACAATGAGTACAATATTCCTGAAATGATATGAGGCAGTTTTTAGTGAATCATTAGAAAGAACCGAAACGGATGCATGAAATCGGGCGCATTTGTTAAGAAGTGGATGAAGCGATATTTGGAGATTAGGAACGGAGGCGATCTTCGGAAGCAAAACATATCCCATGTTTCTTTGAAGCGAAGCCAGTTCTTTCGCTGCTTTATTTCCAAATAATGCTCTTCAAAAAAGAAATTCGGGCCTTTCTAAATCCGATTAGAAGTTGAATGCGCGAATCAAAAGAGATAGAGATCTAAACAGTAGCGAAGAAAAAGAAGAGATCTTTAAGAAAAGTAAAATAGTAATTAGATCACCAACACTAAAAATAGAAAAAATAACAGTAAGTGAAAGAAAAATGGGAGATCTAAAAGAAATTAAAGACATGATTAAAATTATGAGAGATGAAATTAAGAAAAGTACAGACGAAAATCAGAAACTACGAAAGGAAATGGCAAAACTGGAGATAAAATGGGAATCGGAGAAAAAACAACTCCAAAAAAGAATCGAACAACTGGAAGATAAGTTTGAAAAAATAGAAAAAGAAAAACGAAAGTGTAGGTTGATAATCAAGGATGTAAAATTAGTAGAAGATCGAAAAGAAGAAGAAACAAAACAATTCCTCCCAGAAAAATTGGGAGTAGAAGTAGAAGTAAAGAATGTAGTAACACTGCAAGGAAATAAAAGTACAATTACAAGTCTGGTTGAAATGAAAGACTGGGATAATAAATAGATGGTCATGAAAAATAAATATAAACTGAGAGGATCCACCGTATACATAGACAATGATATGACGCCAAAAGAGAAAGGAATACAGGTCGAAATAAGAAAAATTGCAAAAGAAGGGAGAAGTAAAGGTAGAAGAACGAAAATCGGTTATAAGAAAATCATCATAGAAGCAGTGGAATACGTCTGTGATGATGAGGAAAAAGGGGTTATAGAGAAATCAAAAAACTGATAAGAAAAAAGAACCAGGCCAAACTTATAAAGAAATATGCGATGGACATAGACGACGATAAACAATATAAGATGAACAACAAAGTGAAGAGCGTAAGAATAGACAAAAGTAAAGAGAAAGAAAAGGATAAGAGGAAAGTAAGCAAAATGCAACAGGAAAAGTTGAGAATAGGAACATGGAATGTGAGGAGCATTAAAGACAAAGAAGAAGATTTAGTAGAAGAAATGATAGAACATCAAGTGAAAATCCTAGGAGTAACAGAAACCAAGAGAAAGAAAAAGGTATGAAACGAATCCATAAAGGATACTGGCTATTTTGGTCAGGAGTGAAGGAAACGAAAGGTGCAAGATGTGGGGTAGGATTAATAATAAATCCAGACATGCTAAAAGACATTATAAAGGAAGAATACATAAATGAATGGATTTTAAGATTATAAATGAAGCTAATAGGAGAAGAAATATGGAGTGTGATAATAGCATACGGAGAAAACGAAGATGCTAGAAAAGAAGATAAAGATAAGTTCTTTCAGGAAGTACAAAGAGAAATAGATAATGGAGGAGAAAATGTAATTGTTAAATGGACGAGTAGGAAAACAGAATACAGGTATAGAAAAGTACTTAGGGAAAGAAGGAAAAACGACCAGAAATAATAACGGGGACAGAATCATAGAACTCAATTTAGTGATCGCAAACACAAAATTCAAACATAAGGATATACACAAATTCACAGAGTAGTAGAAAGCAGGAACGAGAAGTCAATTATTGACTATTTCTTAATAAGTAAACCAAAATTGAAAAAAGTACAAGACGTCAAAGTAACAAGACAAGCAGAGATAGGAATCGATCATTATCATAAAGAATAAAAAAGAAGAAAAAGAATATAAGAGGAGAAATAAATCAGTGGAAACTATAAAAACATAGAAACTAAAAGAAACAGAGAACCAAAAAAGATATAGGGAAATTATAATCAAAAAATTTAGAGCAAAAGATAATACAAAAGGGGTAGAAGAAAAGTGGGAAAGATTTAAAGATACCATACTAAACACCGCGAGAGAGAGTTGCGGTACAAAGAAAATAGATAATAAAAATATGAAGAAAACAGCATGGTGGAACGAAGATATAAAAGTAAAGATCAAAGAGAAAAAGCAGGCAGGGAAGAGATACTTAAGTTCAAAAAAAACAGACAACTACGAAAAATATAAAGAAACAAGAACAGAAACGAAAGTGGCGGTGAGAAAAGCAAAAGAAGAATCATGGATAAAAATTGGAGAAAAGATGACAGAAAACTTTCGGGAGAACCAAAAACTATTTTACAGAATCTTAAAACAACTTAGGAAGAAAAAGGAATATAATATAATGAACATAAAGGGAAAGGACGGAAAAATAATAACAGAAGAAGATCAAATAATGGAAAGAACATTTCGAAGAACTAACAAAAGCAGAAAACAGTACAACAGATGAAAAGAAAGAACTAGACGAAAGAGAGGAAATCGAAGAAATACAAGAGAAAGAAGTTAGGGAGGCCATAAAGAAAATTAAGTAAGGAAAAGCAGCAGGAAGAGACAAAATAACACCGGAAATGATAAAGTTTATGGGAAATGAAAGAATAACTAAATTTTCAGAATTGCTAAATGAAATAATGAAAACAATGATAATACCAAAGGATTGGAATATAGGAATCATACTCCCCATACATAAGAAAGGTGACAAAAGAGAATGTGGTAATTATAGAAGAATTACGTTAATAAGTGTCCCTGCAAAAATACTGGAAAGAATAATTGAGAAAAGAATAAGAGAGAATAGAAAATACAATAGAAGAGACTCAATGTGATTTTAGGAAGGGGAGAAGCTCACAAAATTTAATATTCATCGTTAGACAAATCAGCGAAAAATTTATTAAAAAAGGGAAATACATATGTGCTTTATAGATTTAGAAAAAGCTTTTGACAGAATACAAAGAGAACAAATATGGAAACCACTAGAAAAAAGAGGAATAGAGGAAAGAACGATAGAAATAGTAAAAGCAATGTACAGAAGTAATAAAAACGTAGTAAGGACTAACAATGAAGAGTCAAGGGAGTTTGTAACAGGAATAGCAGTAAAGCAAGGATGCGTGCTAAGCCCTTTGCTGTTCTCAATAGTGCTAGACGAGGCGATGAAGAATGCAAAGAAAAAGATAAAATTGGGATACTGGCAAATGGAACAAACAGAAATAAACGAACCGATGTTCGCTGACGACATGACGATAATAGCCGACACAGAACAGAATCTACAATACAACCTAGAGGTGTTAGAAACAGAGCTACGGAAAATAAATATGAAAATAAACACAGCGAAAACTAAAAGTATGGTAGTGGCAAGAGAGAATATAACACACAAAATAAAAATACAAGAAGAACAAATGGAACAGGTAGAAAATTTTAGATATCTAAGATCAATAAGCGAGAACAACGGCAAAATAGATAAAGAAATTAATTATAGAATGGGGAAAACAGGGAGAATCTACAATACTCTGAAAAAGAAATTTTTAGGAAAGAAAGAAGTACAAAGAAAAATAAAAACAGAAGTAGTGAAAAAAGTGGTGAAACCGTCAATAATGTATAGTAGTGAATCGTGGTCTTTGACAGAAAAACATAAAATAAGACTAAAGCAATGGAGATGCTGTTCCTAAGAAGGATACAAAACAAAACGAAAAGAGATAAAATACGAAATGAATCGTGCAGACAAGACTTAAAGATAAAACCTATAATGGAAAAAATAAAAGAAGGACAATTAAGGTGGTTTGGTCATGTGTGTCGTATGTCAAAAAACAGATTAGTGAAAAAAGTGTAAGAATCGCGAGTGCCGTGTAAAAATAAAAGAGGAAGGCCAAGGAAAACCTGGAAAGAAGGAATAAGAGAGGCAGCAGCAAACAAGGGAATAAACTGGGAAGGTATAAAATAAGTAGCCCAGGAGAGAAAACTATGGAAAGAAAAATATACAGCAACATAACAAACTCTTCTCCCACCTGCCCTACACCTAACGGTAAAAAGGGCATAAGGATTAAAAAAAGTAATTCCAGCTTGACTTATTTTTTCAAATATCATGCTTATGACTTTATAAATTATATTTAGTTTTCTTTTTAATTTAGGGATCCGTAGATCCAGGTCTCTAGTTAATTTAATACCTTCCACCTGGTGTTACGGCTTGCGCTTATTTTGAGGGTAATATATTAGTTACTTTTCCACTTTGTGGGTATGATCCAATCCGTGTTTTTAATAAAGCAAGACGAGGTAAAAGAGCTTTGCATAGAAGTTTATTTTCTTCCCTCGCTTTTCTGATAACAATTTTTTTTATTCAACAGCATTTTTATGTAGTGTTTCTTTTATTTAATATTTTGTTTTTGTCGCATTGTGTCCTGTTTATTGTTAAATTTATAAATTATTTTTTGTAATACTATTTTAATGTTGTCTGTTACAAGAATTTTTGTTTACTATAATCGGTTTTGTTATTTTACGTTTTATTGTTTCTATTTTTAGATACGTACAGATACAAGCTTATCAGTTTCACTTCTTTTTTAGGCAAACTATGTATGTGTATATGAAAAAATGCTGTTTGCATTTATGGAATACAATTTACTATTTTATAAAATAAAACAAAGAGGTATATTTATTATTAATTATGAAAAAAAAAGACTAAAACCGCCCGCACCGAAGCCCGAGCCTTAACCACTGGACCACACGATTATAAATAAAAATAGATAGTAATAATACGTTTCGTTAAATCAGAGTGCACAAGATGTCACTACTAAATAAATAGAAAGTGATCGGAAATATAAATAGTAAACAGACTTTATTACAGATAAAAGATGATTTGTGGTTAGCGATGCTAAAATTAGTACTCTTAATAATTTTTCTATTGCAATGTACTTGCATAAGGTATATTTTTAATAAAATAGTAATATTTATTAAAAGTTGATTAAGTGAGTAAGGTAATAGACAAGAAGTTAAAATGTTCAAACCTATATTGCGCGCGGCGAGATTATTTAATTCGAAAATATTAGTCCTTGACTTTATTTTCAGTCTTTGTTGATGGCTTTAGCTTTAATAGTTCAACAATATTACTTTTTATTCTTCTTTCTTCTCTTCTATGTTACCCTCTCGGTTGTCAGAGTCGGGTTATTACTTTCCTTATCCTGTAATAGGAGTATGTAATCGGCGGTTTGACCTGTTTTCACATTTGTCTGGACGAAATATAGCCTCAGGACACTGTGCAAGTGTTGGTGTGTGTGTGTGGTGTGTGTGTGTGTGTGTGTGTGTGTGTGTGTGTGTCTGTCGGTCTGTCAGTAAACCATATATCTCGAGAACCATGAATAGAGACTTGAAATTTGGTATGCAAGTTACTTGTAGGTAGGGAACGCAGTACGAAGCTTTTGGTAAGAATCGGCTGAGCCGTTTGGTCGCAAGGTCGCAAAATCGATCGCAAAGCGGTCGCGAATCTAAACGGTTGAAGATACAAAAAAATTATGATAATAAAAATGATTTATTATCATGAGACAAACATGAACTTAAAATAAAAGTTAATAAAATAGAATTCGAAAAAAATTGAAGCTCAGGATTTTTAATATACCGAGTGTTCATAAAATGTTTCGGGAAATTGATATTACCGGATAGATCAGGCCGAGACGAACAAAAAATTACAATGAAATTTTTTGATCCGAGGTCAAATAAATAAGTTATAGCCGATTAAAAATTAATTAAACGAACCAATCACAGCGCGCTCTGAAACCTACGGGGCCGACTACGGGAGGACGGGGGGAAGCGCTTGGCCGCTAGGAGGGAGCACGCAGGCGATAATGGCGAAGGCTGTGCGACCGAGCTCGCACGGTTACCTTCAGTGACGTAGCAAAATTTTATTTATTTTAATCAGCTTTCGATTGTTGGACTCGCGCCTCGTCCTTTTTTAAAATAACAAATTTTTAGACGACAGAAGCGCAGGACCGAGACGATGGGCTCGCGTCTTGTCCTTTTTTAAAATAATAAATTCCTGGACGAGAGCAATGCAGGGCCGAGACGATGGACCCGGTATAATCTAATATATATTTGTGTTATCTCCCTAACTAAACTTATAATTCTATCTCCTCCTAGACGCTTCAACCGATTTCCTTGAAACACACCACATTCACAACTATATTTGCTAATTCGGCTCAAAAAATCAGCCTTCTAACTTTAACCGTTTTTGAATTATTTAAATATTTTGATTACAAGGGAAATTCCTCCCAATGTTTAATAATAGGATAAGGAAAGTCGTGTGATGTTCACACCAGATTTTTTTAGTCTATTTATTTATTCATTTATTTGTTAACAGAAAATGTGTTAATTGCTGATATTTTGTTCGTGAGTTATTTTTCAAACAAATGAAATGATCTACACATGTGACGTAAATTAATGAATTCCTTGAAGTGCACTCTAATACGCTTTACAAGCTGTTTTAAAAAGGAGATTTAAAGCAGTGCTCCTGTGTTACCACTAAATCTAAGAAATAAGTACTGCAGCGGCAGAGTCTCCCAATTTCGTATGAAAGTAGATAAAGCAATAACAAAAGGCAAAAGCTATAAATCAGTTCTCCAACTGAATAAAAAGACTTCTTCTTCTTCTTCTTCTTCTTCTTCTTCTTCTTCTTCTATAACCCTTTTACTCTAGACGGGTGTCGGGTTGTCCTTCGGTTCATTTCTTATCCATAATTTCCATTTCTTCCGGTCTCTCGCGTCCTCTTTCATTTCAATTAGTGTTTTGCCCCTGCTTTTTCCTATTTTGGTAACTTGTTCTAGCCACGTTTGCCTGGGTTGTCCTCTCTTTCTTTTGCTGCTTTTTTTGGCATCCATTACTTTCCTGGGTATTCTTTCATTCGGCATTCTGCTAAGATGTCCAAACCATTCTAAATGCTTATGTTCTATTTTCGTACAGATTGATTCCTGCTGTAGCATTTCTCTTATATCTTCATTTCTTAAGTGGTCTATTTTAGATATGTTTACAATTTTCCTCAGTACTCTCATTTCGCTGGCAGTCAGTTTGGGTTTATACTTACTAAGTATAGTCCAAGTTTCACTAGAGTATGTCAGTATTGGGGATAAGGTGGTATTATAATTTTTCAGTTTATTTCTACTATTTATCTCTTTTTTTCCAAAGATAGTTTTATTTAATGAGTAGTATACCATGTTGGTTTTCTTAATTTTATTGGTTATTTCTAAGTTGATTTTACTATCGTCGGTGAATGTGCTTCCTAGGTATTCCTTAGTTGTTACTTCTTCCAATATTCTTCCTTTGTAATTAAAAGTATATGTATCGTTTATATTCATTTTGTTGAGTATCATTATTTTACTTTTTTTTATATTTACTTTCATCTTGATGTTTTCAATTTCTTCTATCCATATATTAATTAGTTCTTGCATTTTCTTTTTGTTATCCGCCACTAACAGTATATCATCCGCGTATAATAAGACATCCAATTGCACTGGCCTCAGGTTTGTTATACCCTATTATAGTTTTGCTTTTATTCCTGGCATTCTTTAGAATTCCATCCATGACAATTATGAATAGAAAGAGGCTCAGGTTATATTTCTTAGAATGTATATGTTATCGTTTGTTTGCTTGTCCGGTTTAAAGGCTGCTTGTTCCTCTGCTAGATTGTTTTCAATGGAAGCTCTGATTTTTAGTTCTATTACTCTTGTATATGTTTTGTATATCACTGATGATAGACAAATTGCTCTGTAGTTCTCGAAATTTGTTTTTTCTCTTTTTTTGTGTATGGGAATTATTAGATTTTTATCCCAGTCCTCCGGAATTTTGTTTGTCTTGTATGCCTCCATAAATATCCCCCATATCCAGTCCAATCCAATATCTCCCAGATACTTGACCATCTCTGGCTCTATATTATCCTCTCCGCAAGCTTTTCCTATTTTAATTTTTGCTACTGCATCTAATACTTTTTTTATACTTATACTATGTTGCTCTATATTAATGAATTCCTTGAAGTGCACTCTAATACGCTTTACAAGCTGTTTTGAAAAGGAGATTTAAAGCAGTGCTCCTGTGTTACCACTAAGCCTAAAAAATAAGTACTGCAGCGGCAGTCTCCCAGTTTCGTATGAAAGTAGATAAAGCAATAACAAAAGGCAAAAGCTATAAATCAGTTCTCCAACTGAATAAAAAGGCAATATTGGCAAAGTATGATAGATCCATGGTAAGATAATTTGAAAAATCCAAACATAACACTTTGTCAAGCTCGCCTATGGAGTTTAAAAGCCCACAACATTACATGACGTTAAATAGGATTTAGAACGTTTCAACTGTTTACGAGACGTTAGAGACGTAGAAAACGTAGTTAAAGTATATAAGGAGTTGCTCGAAATTAAAACACCGTTTTATAAGAAGATGAGAATCTCAAACATTACAGCCGACCTTATACAATTTGGAAAAACAAATATAAAATCAATGATTGGATTGGCCTTCACAGAGCCAATCCAATAAAATGCTCTTACATCAAACGCTACTATTAGAAAGTTATTTTAACAGATTCAAAACAAGGAGCTTGCCTTGTCGCCAGTATGCAAAATCATTACCACTAACTGGATAATAATCTAATGGTGTGTAAACAAAAATTTACGATAAAAATAAGGTACAGTGTATATTTACTTCAAGCCATTTTTTAGCCATTATTAGACTTTTGCGCTTATAATAAATCCTTGTTACCAATATTATTGATTTCGCATATTTCCCAGAAAGAGCGTTTTCTGAGACTATCATGACTGGAGAGGCAGGCGTGTAAATAGCCGTGCCCTCGTGGTGAGGTGTGGGGAACTAAGTACGGTCCGTTTTGAAAAGTAAAACGTTGAGGCCCAAGTCGTCCCTTAAACGGCCGGCGCGAAAGCGGATGGGGGCGGCTACCGATATCAACCGATAAGTAATTGCCAAATCGCTCATCTGTAATCGGTTTCGGCTTCGGCGGCGTTGGTTTCACGGTGGCCACCTTGTTGCGATGTCTTCGTGCCTGGAATGCGACCGCATTGGCCGAGATGCGATGCGGATCGAGTATGTCTTGCGGGGTAGTTATCTGCGGGTTGGTTAAATGCGACCGAACTGGCCGCGTTGCGGGTCGAATAATGTCGCCGGTCTTCGCGACTGGCTTAGCGGTAGATCATTTGCGGGAAATCTTAGTGCGACAGCACTTTTCGTCTCAAAGGGTGCCGCCGACGGCATATGCAGACTCGCCGGCTGAGCAAAAGCCCAGATGCCGTTTTGTGTACGATAGCAAAACGTGGCGGCAGATATCAAAACCACCAGAATGCCGCCGCGATGCACAAGCGGTTCAAGGGCGAAAAGGCCGCCACACCAATGACTTAATTCAAATGACGGATTTTTTAGACTTTTCTATTAATTCTTTATTTTATAACATGCATGGTGTTATTTTTATTATATCTATGGTTTTGTTAATGAATAAAATATTGCTGAAATTTGAGCTTCGTCATAACAAGTGTTTTTATGTGCATTGTAAGTTTATAGCCCGAAGTCACATTCTAATATGGAAAATTGTATATTTTTAATATGTTAAAGTATTCTTTATGTTTATTTGATCGTTGAGTAGTTGGATAGTATAATATACAAAATTTAAAGCTTTAAAATGGTATACGTTGGCATTTTTGCTTTTAATATTCTACAATACTTAAATCGTTTTCCTAATTACTCTAAGTGTTCTATCTTGAAAACCAACAATAACTTCCCCATTTCTTCAAGTCAGAACAATTTATATTTCACTAAAGTGGTCTCAGTCTATTGCCTCTTACACGGTACTTGAGTTATTTTTGCTTTCTTCTTTGCACGTTTTATAATGAGTGTGAAGTGACCTCACTCATGTAAAATATATTTTTCGCGATATTCATTTCTACGTTAGGGATCCAGATCACAAAGAACTGCCGCATACATAAACGCAGTATTATTTTATTTGATTCTTAACAAATGGAGCAAACATTTCTCAGTATTATGATGCACTTCAAGTTCTTCTGCTAGGTTACCTTGTGTAACAGACGTAAGTCTTTAAAATAATCATGAATTATTTGCTGATAATTTTCATAATTTTTCTTAATTTTGCAGCATTTGCAGACCTCAAAAGATTTGTTTGTAAAAAACATTTTGCCGTACTTGAAATATTTAAAGCAATTGCAAGTTTTATTCTGACTCAGCTGTTTTACCAAAATATCATTACAATACTTAACTTTTTTGTTGCAGTTCCAATTTTAAAATAAAATGTAGCACAAAGCCTTTGATCTTATATGCTAGTTACTTGAAAAGTAGCAAAATATAAATATTATAGACTCTCAGAAGTATATGATGTAAGAAAGTATAATTTTCATATCAACATTAAACCCAAATACTTATTGGTACTGTAAGAGAAACAAATTTTCTTCAATGACTCTAAGACACTATTTTTCAAAATGCCTGCCTACTTGGTCATTAAGTAAATGATATAATTACAAGTAAATATGGCGCAGGATGAGTTTATTCTAGGAAACACTCCAGATTTAACATAAAAACACAAAATATGGTAGTATCGCAACTTGCACTTAGGAAGTACTGTGATAGATTATTCTCAGTACTTTGGACTGGTAGCGTTGTAGTTTTGCTGGATTAGAGTCGTTAGTTGCATCTCAGAATTGAATTTTATAACACAAAATATGTCTGACGGCGACCTAGTACACGACTAGTTTATTTTTAAGAGAGAATTGTGAATTTCGCCCCATTAGTCAATAGTATTTTCTAAAAGTGAGGCCTAACTGTAGTCTCTTATGGCAGATATGTAATTCTAATGTGAGTTAACGGTTCAAGTTTATACTGAGATACTCGTTTTCATTTTTTGAGGGAGGAAATTTATTTTTAGTCGGACAGAAGGGCAACAAAGATGCTATGGCATACCCATATTTCAACGGTAAATGTCTACTGATAAGTTAAAATTAAGGTGTCATAAAAAATGTGTGTTCGGCTACGTTAGTCTTTGCTCAGAAGGCTTGTGCCATATTTTGTCGAATGCTTGGGTCACATTTATAAATGATTTTATGCAGTATTTTTATTTTAGCAGCAACTCAATGTACTCGTCAGTGGAAGGTTGTTATCGAAAATCAAATTAACTCTTTAAAATGAATTAAAAAAATCAACATTCTTTGTAACTGGAGTTTTTAAAATAATCTTGATATTATTAATATTAAAAAACAATAAAAATGTATTCATAGTGGATTAGTTTTCTCGTAGCTTGCTATAAGTACTACTCAGTAGCTTCGATGGCTGAAAAATTCGTTAGATATTTATGATTTTTTGATTTTTATAGTAATCGGATAGTTTTTTAAATTCCTTATCAGTTCTGTAATAAGTATTCCCTCTTCAGTAGCCTATTAAGAAAAAACCTTTATTACAGCCCTTTTAAATGAGAAATTTGGATTTCAAGCATTATCAGACAGTATTTTACATGGTTAGTTTATTTTAAGTGGTATTGCATTTAGTTTTTATTTATTATTATTATTATTATGAGAAAGCCTACAATAAAAATTTGTTTAATTAAATAAAAAGATAAGACAGGCAATATCCCACTGAGACAAAGCGATACTTGCAAAAAGGTAAAAACGCTGAATTAAAAAACTATACAGTGAAGACAGCAAATGGAAATAGTTTTAGTACCAGATGACCAAGTCCATAAAGATAAAAATGCTGGAAAAATTATATATCGCAGAAATGAAGAAGTTGTAGAACAAACGCTAACAGAAGATCAACTTGGTTCAGAAAAAATTTCGGTAGAAAAAAATCAACAATAGCTTTTTGTGTAATCATAGAAAAGGGGATAATAAAAGAAACATCAACGTATATTGCCTTTATAGACTAGGAAAAAGTCTTAGCCAACATAATGTTCAAAACTTTAGAAATAGACAAACTATTTCAGGGCTATAAGAGCAACAGACAGCAGTAATTAATGTCGGAAAAGCAAGTAAAGAGGCGATAATTAAAAAAGGCGTTACACAAGTCTACGCGCCATCATCATAACCATTTCGTGTATGTATACCAAAGGCATTGAATAAAATACAGTGAAAAGTCGAGGGGCTATTAAAATACAAGGAGAAGAAGACGATATAGCTTTAGTGGGGAAAACGAGCAGGGCTTGAAAGAAGCGCTTACAGAAGTAAACAAGATTACAACATAAAAATAAACACTAAGAAATTCAAAATCCTAGTCTGCAGGAAAAAAAACCAAGACAACGTATAAAAATTACAATCGACCGTCACACTAAAGAGAAAAAAATTTATAACTGAAAAGCAGAATAAATAAAAAATAGATTAAGCCAAATTAGCGTTTCTGAAGAAGATGAAATTTCTAATATCGCGTAAAATCGCCAATAAGACTACAAAACAGCTTCTGAAGATATTTGAAATATGGCACTTTCTGAAATGAAAAAAATAGGCTAGTAATTTTTGAGATGCGGTGCTAAGGACGGATGCTGAGGATAACTTGAATTTATAAAATAACAAATAAGACAGTATTAGAAAGAGTAGGCGAGAAACGAAGCAAATGAAAAAGATAAAGGAATTAAAATATACCCCTAGAAATTATAATGAGTTACAAAGAGGGAGGGGAGAGTAGCGCTTGCAAACTTCAAGCTCAAGGCTTTTCTATGCTTGCTTTGTTGTCAGTTGTCGTACAGCGTTTCTGATACGAAACAATGGGATAAACATCAAGCCTTAAACAGTCATATTACTACCTATTATTCAAATCGAACGCAGGTATTTAATTATTTTTAGTGATTGAGTTTCCAGCTCCGAAACAGCATTGAAACTAAGCGCTTTAATTGCTTAACTACAAACTGTAGATTATTTTTATTAAAATATAAATATTTTATGGTGTAAATACGTTTACTGAAATATTTTTAATATTAAACTTTCAGCATTATTACCATGTACGCACGTTCTAAAAAACTTTTATGTTTATTTTAGCATTATATACAAGCTGCCAGGTATAATCCGTAGGATTATAATATGGCGACCACGAAGAACGTGCAACGGAATATTCATGTTCAGCTTGTTAGGCTAATAATAGCAGAGTTGAGTAGCCACTTACCTCTAAAATTGAATGGAGAGGCTTAATTATATCACGTTGTCTGAGGTACTTTTCCTGCCTTATTATATTTTAATCATCCATTAGCGAAAGATTTTTTGCTTTTTCTATAAAGTAATATTTTTTTTAATATGTAGCATGTTACTTATGCAAAAAATACTTTAAATTTACGTGGTTTGTTCAAATATGATTTTTGATATTTTAGATACTAACGAATGCTAATTTTTTATATAATTTATTTAATATTGCCTTTATGATGAAAAGCAGTGGCAATTTAGTTATTTTTTATATTTTATTTATATTAGTAAGTTGTACGGAAAGTTCGTATCGATTTTCATTAGATAGCATTGGAAAATGCCTGAATACATTACAATTATAGAAAACGCATGACTTGTACGCGTATTCTTAAATGTGACATTTCAACGCATCTTTAGAAAAAAGTTCCTTACAAAAATTGGTTTATGTCACTCTTCTGCCCTTTCGAAGATGAAAGAAAACAAAATTAATTTTTTTTAATTGACAATGTACTCATTTACAATCTACGTCTGTATAGAGTATAAGTAAATATGTGATAGGCTAGCAGTTTGCAAGAGAAACATTCAGTAATGTTTTGGTGTAGAGCTGGTCTATTTGCATGTTGTAGGAGGCACTCATTCTCGAAATTTCACTTGTGACAAATGGGATCTTCAGATCGGTATGAAGTGTTTGGTTGAGCACATATCATGGAGCGTTAGCAAGTACTCTTAGTGATTTGGATTAGAATCTTTGTATACTATGGATCGATGACGACTTCGCACATCCTCAGAGTTGGAGGCCATATGTTCATATGGGTTTCAGTATCATTTTATAGATCAGTATTTTGTTATTTAGTCAGAGTTTTCTTTTTCTGCCAATGAGCCACCGCATTTGTCGGAATTTTGTGTCAAGTTGTTTCCTCTTGGCTTGGATGTGTTTCTTCCATGTGAGCCTTTGGTCAAGATGAAGGCCGAGGTATTTTGTCTCTGTCACTACAAGAATTCGCTCATTGTTCACCGTTACAGGTGTACACACTACTCGTCTCATGGCAAACGTAACTTGCACTGATTTAGCTGAGTTAATTTTTATTCGCCATCTAGTGTACCATTTTTGAAGTACGTTAAGATGGATTTGTAGGTTCGCGGAGGCGTTTATGGGATTCTCGTCGGTGGCAATGACTGCCACGTCATCAGCAAAAGAAGTTATTTGTATGTCGGCAGTTTCAGGTACATCTGCGGTGTAAATGAGGAAAAGCAGTGGTCCTAATACGCTACCATGGGGTACTCCAGAGTTAATAGGGTAGAAGTTCGAGTGTTGATCTGAATGTCGAACAGAGAAGTGTCTGTTAGCTAGATATGATTTAAGGAGGAGGAAGTAGTTGTGGAATTGGGCGTTTTTTGATTTAAACAGTAAGCCTCTGTGCCAAACTTTATCGAAGGCTTGTGAGATGTCAAGGAAAATCGCGTTGCAAAATGTCTTGTCTTCAAAACTTTGGGATATTGTGTTAACGATTCTGTAGACTTGTTGGATTGTGGAATGGTGTTCTCGGAACCCAAATTGGCGATTGGGGAGTATAGTTAGGAAATCATGATCGGCATATAGACTTTTTAGCAAGAGTCTTTCAAAAACCTTGCTTGCGATGGGTAGCAGACTAATGGGTCTATAAGACGACGGTTCTTATGGAGGCTCTCCTGGTTTATGGATCATTATTATTTCCGCATATTTGCAGATTGTAGGGAAAAACGATAGCCGAGGCATGCCATTAAATATGGTTGTTAGGAGAACAAGGGGTAGGTGATTTAGAACTTCTCCCGTGATGAGATCATATCCTGGGGCCTTGCGTATGTTTAGGAATTTTTTGTCTTCCTGTACTTCCGTGGGAGATAAGGCTTTTATAGGTAGAGACATTTGGCAAGGTGTGTAAATAAAACGTTCTATTTCTTGGTCAATATGGTCTGGCCCAGTTTTAAAGACATTGGTTAAATGTAAGGCAAAAATCTTTGCCTTTTCTTTATCAGAACGAGCCCACTCGCCATTTGATTGACAGATAGGAAGTACAGGTGTCTGCGGTCTTTTTAGCTTTTTTTTGTAGCTTTCCATAGTATGTAGTCATTTACAATTTGATTGGTAATGTAATGTTTAAAGGTGTTATTTTGCACGTCCGTGAGGGCTTTTTTCAGTTTTCGGCTTAACCGATTGTAGATATGTTGGTCTCCAACAGTTCGTGATCTTTGCCAAATTCGTCTAGCGCGGCGTTTTTCAGCTATAAGCTGACGAATGTGTAGTGGTATATTCGTGATATTTGTTGTATTTTGTTCATGTTGTGGAGTTGATTTCCAGACTGCTTCTTGAACTACTTGAATAAAGTATTGCGCTATTTCCTCAAGGTCTGTAGCGGATTTGATCCGTAGCTTGAGATTTACTTTTTCTATGTGTTGCTGAAAGGAAGACTAATCGGTGTTTTTCGAGGGTGGTTTAGGTGGGGGCGATTTTGTGATAACAATAGTACTTATGCTGGTAGTAACTGCAGTGTGGCCATATGCGAGATCGTAATTAGATTCTGTTATACATTTATTTCTTGCTATTCCTCTTGTTATGAAGAAGTCCAGGAGATCAGGGAATTTTCTAGGATTATTTGGCCAGTGAGTGGGTTCACCGCTACTAAGATATTCATAGTTGATATCGCTCATTGCCCGTAGTAGATTTCGACTTTTGTTGTAATTAGTCGATACCCCCAGTGTGTGTGTTTAGCGTTCCAGTCTCCCCCCGCTATAAATCTAGTACCAAGGGTGCTGAAGAAGTCTTTGTATTCATCTGTAGATATTGCGTGCTGTGGCGGGCTGTATATCATTTTAGACATTTAATCCTTCTTATTAACGAAACGACAAAAATTCCACACAATCAACAAAAAATATCTACTATTTACGGAGAAGATTCTTTAACTGAAACAACTGTTGAAAAATGATGCACTAAATTTGGAGCTAGTGATTTATCTTCCAACTGACGATAAGCAAATCGAAACTTAGTAGAGATACTAAAAATACCGAAAACTATCGTCCAAGAGCATTCTGTGAAGCTTGGTTACGTAAATCGCTATAATGTTTGGGTTTCGCACAATTTGACCATTTAATGAGTCGCATTTCCATCTGTGACATGCTGTACAAACGCAAACGAAGCAAAAAGGTCTTGGGGTGAACAAAATTAATCTCCAAAAGTGGTTTACATCCAAATAAAGTAAAAATTTGCATCTAGTGAGATTGAAAATAAATTCTGTATTATGAGCTCCTACCAAACAACCAATCGAAAAATTCTATTAAGTACTATTTACAACTGGACGAATTAAAAGGCCATATAAATAGCAATTGCTTAATTGCATTTTTCAGCTTGTGTACATTATGGCTCTTAATTGTAGTTCTACGGATTAACGGCGCCTTTAGTAGCGAGCCTCTATTTTTGACTGGCAGCTTAATTGCAGCCAATTTCCTCGCGTTAAGCGTTCTAGACTTCGTGGAAGGCTGGCGGTAGTAATTTTCTCCTGCGAACGGCACGGTATGGATCGCGAATAGTAAAAACGTAGGTCAAAGATCGCGCCATTGATCGCAGCATAACTGACCTGCTTTAAGCGCGACGGCCGAAGTTCGACGTTGCCGGCTAAAAGCGGCAATTTTCCGGCACAATAAAGCTGATACTACGAAGGAAATCGCCTTAGTTAGATATAATACTGAAGTCACGATTTCGATCTGACTTTCAATTCGCGAATGCACTGCAATTAACCGATTGAAGTCGTTGGTATTTTTCTAATTGTCTGCGAATTTTTTGTTTGATACAAAATACATCTAATTACGTAAAATTAAATGACACTCTTTATAAAATGGATAGTCTAAACAGACAAAGGTTACTTAATTGCCACTATATTTAATAAAAACATCAAAATTATATCACACAACATTCTCTAAAAAGTCTTGAACATTTAAAAAATTAGCATAAAATCAAAAATTAAGGTAAAAATAGTTTTTCATAGAAAATTGCTAAATGCTTCATAATATTATTTGATTACTTGGATCAAACCAAATAAGCAAGAAAAAGTAAAGCTTACTCACATGGATGGATGGAGCCTACATACACTGAGATCTCTTTAATAGTAGATCTTTAAGACAAACGTAATTTAAGTAAACTTTCAAAGAGGAAGTGGTGTCTCATATATAATCCATAATGCAACTTGCATTACGTAGCATCTACTCTCAATTCTACTATCACATCGAACTTGGAAACCTAAGCAACTACCCTAAAGAACTGGTAGCCAGTCCTAGTAGAAAGATTGGTCCTCCGAAAAAGAAGTTACATAAAAAACTATAATCTTAAGTGTAACAATTATTTTTATAAAAGATCGCTACAGTTATGGAAATAAATTTGCAAAGCAGGATATTATTGTGTACCAAATATCTACTCGAAGTAAAGTAGAGCAGCACTAGAGTGGTTTTGGGAATAGCCATAATAATTTACTAAAGGCAATAGTTGACGTTTAGCTCTCCCGAGCAAATATAGTCGTGCGCTGTGCTCCAACACCACCAAATAAATTAATTATTGCCGTATAAATTTTTGTTAGTGTATTATTTCAGTTGGGTATTTTTGATTTGTACGATTATTGTATTCATTATTTTTTCTTTCTTTTATACCTGTCCGTATTTATCTGTATTTATATTTAATTGTCATTACAATGGGCATTATGACACACTTCTGTGTGCGTCACAACTTATTCTCTTTCAAATAAATATTATTAAAAAATAATACTTGTACGCAAATTTGGTAACTTATAAATAAAAATGGTACACATTAAAGGTTCTTAATAAAAGGTCAGCATGTGGAATACATAAACGCGCCAACTTATAAGTACATACTTATGTCGTAAAACAAAGATCATGTTCTGCAGAGTTTGTAATTTAAAATTACTGATAAGTTATAAAAAAAGCAACTTAAAATTTGTAGCCAATGGCACTAAAAAAGAAACAAGTAATATTCAAAAAAACAAAATATGATCGAAACAGAAGTACAACAGAAAAATGAGGCATTAAAAAGAAAGACAACTGTAAAAATACTACCTGAAGATGCAAAAAATACGAGTATTAGAATCAATATGAGCAAAGCACATCAAAAATAGTATATGGAGAATATAATCAGACAAAAAGCATAAATGTAAAATTAGTTTAACAAAATATAAAGAAGTAGAAAAATTTAAACAAAATTAAATAATGGTAATTATGCAATACACGAGACTGTGTGGGCGCACGGTTGAGATACGTGACTGAGGTAAAGACCCGGGTTCAACGTAAAAATGATAAAGAAAGAAAATAATCATAATAATAAAGGGCTAGTAATAGATAGCAAATATAACATAAAAAAGAAAGTAGAAATATATCTAGATAAAGAAGTATAAGTATGCATTTAAAATAAGCAAGAATGAAAAAAGAGCAATTATAAGCAATGATTCAAACCTGAAAACAAAACGAAACGTAATGATAAATATAATAAAACTGAAGGCAAAAAAATAATTATAGGTAACGATTGAACAATAAAGGAAATTATTTACAGGGGTATAAAGAATAGAAAACAAGTTCAAAATATAGTAAGCTAGTGAAAATAATAACACGAAAAACAATGGCGAGGAAACTGACGACATTTTATGATATACAAGAAAAAATAATAGCCAATAAGAGATAGAAAAAGAATATAATAAAATTAGAATTGAGAAATATAAGAACGCTATTTATTCCAAACAAATTACAAAAAACACTAATACAACTTATAGGATATAAAATAAATAAAACAGTAATTTAAAAAATCATATCAGTATTCAGTATCCTCAGTATTCAGTAATCAGTATTCTCAAATGTAAATAAAGCTTACATACAAAACTTTTGTATTGAACATTATTTTCCAAAATAAATCGCCGCATCCATACTTTTAACTAACCCTGTATTAGGGTAGAATGCACTTAACATGTTTTTCTCCGATCTACACCCATATTCACACACACATGCCGCCTAATTAAAAAGAATTTCTGGCAAAATTTGGAGGCGATCTGATAAGTTTAAGGTCAAGTCCGGTCGATCCAAAGATTTTGGGAATTAATGATTTCGCGTGGTCGCATCAGCTGCCACTAGGTGGTCACACCTTCAGGAGGGCGCTGCCGACCCAGATGGGTCACGCGCCCACTACGTTACTGTATTGTCAATGTACCCAATTTCTATAGCTGTTTACCCAATTCTGCCACCCAAAATATATCCAATTCGCAAGGGGACCTTGTGTTCGGTTCTGGGTCACTTTGCAGAGCTTGCAGCCACTCAGATACCTTCAATAGGCAAAATTATACGCTTCTACAAGTTCCACTATTACCAGCAACCTCGCGCCAACTCGAAGACGATTAACGAAATGGTCGAAACAGTGGCCAAAGAAGTCATCCATCATTGGAAAATGGGCGGAAGTATTTACGCGCAGAATCTGAACGCCGCCAAGATGAAAGTCAAGCACTACGAGAAACGAGTGGCGCATTGGTTTCATCGGCACGCGGCGAACAAGGAGACAGATGAGTGGAAAGCAAAGATCCAGGAGCACCAGGCCGCATATCGTTCTCTTTTCGACATTGCTCTTTGTCAATCTAAGCTGGAAATTGACTGCAGGTGTGTGTTGTGCACCAAGCTAATGGAGAAGAGTGACGTCGAGTTTCTAGACGACCAGCGCGGCAAGCGGTTACGTCACATATCTCTGAA
This sequence comes from Sinelater perroti, assembly GCA_036346155.1. Lineage (NCBI taxonomy): Eukaryota > Metazoa > Arthropoda > Insecta > Coleoptera > Elateridae > Sinelater > Sinelater perroti. Next base: position 21,346,770 of record JARFIY010000195.1, on the reverse strand, counting down.
TCAACGAAGATTCGACTGGATCGCAGAATCTCCAGGCGAAGAGTGACAAGTTCAATCGCAACCAAGATTGAAAACGCAAGGCGCTGGAACGTCTGCTGAATCGAAATGAAGCTACGCCTCAAATTGATTTATCTGAGATCATCTCCGACGACGATGAGGAGGAAGAGAGAGCGGCAAATACTCATCACCGAATTTGGCCGCACCTAAGTCGGAACGACGCCGGCTCACTGTCCCCAAAATAATTTCTTGTTACCTGTATATGCAATAAAGTGTCTCACAAAACAGTGTCTAAGATATTCAACTTGGTGGCCTCCCAATTTGCTGTACCTTACCAGATTACCAAAGGTGCCATCCAAAGTGGCATCAGCTCTCTGGGGTTGTTGGTAACTGCCCAGTACAAAGACAAGCTGCGACACAACCCACCCAATGCCATTTATTTCGATGGAAAGCGATCGATTAACCAGCGATGTGAACGGCGGAAAGACGGTGGTTTCACTCGAAAACCAGTAACTAACTAGCATATGACTGTGCTCTTGATGACTCGGGTGGACACTGAGCTAGAGTTCTGCACCTCACTCACCATTCCCGAGGCGGACGATGACAAGAAGGTATGTTTGCTATTGAATTTTATCTAAATTCATTGTATCTATTTAATTGCAGGCTGCCGATGTTGCAATCCGAGTTTTGGTGGAATATTTTGAAGATCGTGAGATCGACATCGGAGCGAGCCTGATGCTCGTGGGGTGTAACGACTAGTATCATTCGGCGACTCGAAAAACGCCTCAAGAAGCCACTTTAGTCGGTGATTTGCCTAATGCATCTCAACGAGCTTTCTCTTCGAGCACTGAAGCGCAAACTAGTGAGGAATACAAAAGACGCATCAACCTACAAAAGCCCCCTATTGCCAACTTTTGGCCCATTTCCTGGAAGAAAAGCAGAGCATTCCCTTTCCTACCTGGCCGTACGAATTTATTTAGGTGCGTTATAACCAAGCCCAGCTGTACTACCTGTGTCTGGTGACCAAGACCAATAAAATCAGCGACATCTCCAAGTAAGAACTCACTCAAGAAATCCCAACTCCTAATCACTCGCGCTAGTTCACGACCGTTTCTCGCATTATCCCTCGATTCTTGGCCAAAGAGAAGCCCAACTCGGTCCTTCAATTCAACCTCTTTTATAGTTGAATCACCCATTTGTGATTCTCAAACACTTTTTTACCTTACTGTTCTATTATACAATTGTTTCTATTTGTATTTTCTTCTTCGTTTAAATTTTCCTCTTTGACTTATGTTTTTTTAACATAAAATTATTTTTTGTTGTTAGTGCGCACAAATACGATGACTATTAAAGGGAGTACAAATAAGTCTCCGCCGTTTTTTTTTTTTAAAATTGGGCATTTATTGTGAAAGAACGGACCTTCTGTTTTATTCAAAGTGTTGTCCATCACTAGCCACTACTTTCTCCCATCATTCTGGCAGCATACGGATGCCGCGTCGGAAGAACGCTTCATTTTTTGAGGCTATCCACAAATCGATCCAATTTTTGGTATCTTCATATGATGTGAAGTGCTGCTCAGACAGGACATGTGCCATCAATCGAAACAAGTGATAATCAAAGGGGCAATGTCTGGTGAATGGGGTAAGACTTCCTAATTGAGTGTTTCCAAGTAGGTTTTGACCGGCGCCGCAACATGTGGACGAGCAGGGGAATAATTTTGTCGTGTCTGGAGTAGTAGTGAGCATGTTTTTCTTTGAGTCCTCAGCTCAATCTCATCAATTGTGTTCGATAGAAAGCCCCAGTAATGGTTTCGTTCGGTTACACGACACCAAGCTGATCCTACCAAATACACAACATGAGTTTTTTTCCATAAATATTCGGCTTGGCTGTCGATGTTGAAGGATGGACACGTGGTTTCCATAATTTTCTCTTCTTTGGATTATCGTAGTGGATCCATTTTTTATCACAGTGGCTATACGATGCAAAAAACCTTTCGTTTATGCTTGAAAAGCAGCATTTCACATGTGCAAAATCGGTATTCTATATTTCTCGGTTTCAGTTCATATGGAATCCAATTTTCTTGCTTTTGAATCATTCCCAACGATGTTAAACAATGTAAAATTGCTTGTCGAGTCACTCCTAATGTAAGTGCAAGTTCTCGAGTTTGGCAGGAATCTTCCTCCAATAATCCTTCCAATTCCACGTCTTCGTACATTTTCGGGCTTCTGGTACGTTCTTTGTCTTCGACGTTAAACTCACCGTTTTTAAACTTATGAAACTGCTCACGACAACTTCTCTCACTTAAAGCAGTCTCACCATATGCTTCTACAAGCAATCAATGCGCCTCAGCTGCAGATTTCTTCAAATTAAAGAAGTAAATCAAAAGTTCCCGCAAATGACGCTTATTCGGCTCAAAACTCGACATTTTCGCACGAAAAAAATTATGATACTGATACAAAATCACTAATATTTTAAATTATAGTGTTGCCAGATGTCTAACCTTACGATATGACATTTTACATCTGACAATTTTAACCATAACTTACTGATGGGGTCATCTTTTATCAAACGGCGGAGACTGTATTCCCTTTACAATTTTTGATTTTCTTGTAAGATTCAGCTATTTACTTATTTTTAGAATTTCATTTGGTTTTATATTTATTGTTTTATAGAGAGTGTTTATCGCACGTTCTCCTTATAGTGTGCCATTGTAAATAAAAATATATTATTGTGTTTTTATATTCTTTTTCTTTGTTTTGCTTAGAGGGAATGACTGTCTAAATTACATTATCTGACTTTTTGAATAGCTTTTTTTTAATTTTTATTGCTATGTTGACATTTTTATGGTCCTTTTTATTGCCATTGTTCTCATCGATTACGTCTGTTTGGTTCTAAGGCTTGTTTTGAGAAAATTTGCAAGATGTTAAGAAGTTATTTTTAAAACCTATTTGATCACGTGTATATTAGTATTTATTCTCGTATAAAATATTATAACGAAAAACATTAAACCACGTCAGACCACCCACAAGGGCCTGCTCATTGGGCCCTAAATAATTCACGAGCAATAACAAACCCGATTGCGTAGGCGGCGTTCTCTGAAACCACTATAAATAAACAGCGGCCGATGATCGATAGCAATCACAGATCCTTACGCAAGGCTCGCTGTTGACATCCCACATAAAAATTTTCCAGCACATACGCCGAGCGAATTGGTTTCTCGGCGGGGCGATCGGATTTAATCACGCCTGATCCGCCGTCTAATTACACGCAAGGTTTGTGAGTGACGGAACTTGTTAAGCCTAATTACGGGAAGATTTCCAGAGTTAGATTAATATAGCGCGGATTAATTGCTTCGCCCTCCGAAGCAACGAAATCGATATTTTAGAAGTAGTGAGCATCCGATAGCTGCTGAATAAGTCGGCCGGAAGCACTGACTTCGCTATTAATTCCGTCTTGGTTTTCCTGTAGTACTACAGCAGACGTTTACATTGCGTGGGGGTCCAAACTGATATAAAAATAAGATCGTGTTTTGTGTGTTATCACTATTATGTTTACTCATTTTTTATATCGGTAGTAATTAATCCATAGAGTCGAGAAGCACGTCGATAATTTTAAAACGATCAGCGCAATGAAATAGTTCACAATAAAAGTTATCAAAGGGGTCATAAACTTATAAGTGTTTATTTCTATTGCACCCTCTTAATTGCGCATATGGTACGATCAGATAGTTTGAAAATTTTATTATAAAAATTGAGTTATTTAGACTGACTTTTTAAAAAATCTTTTTTAAGTTTAATTAGATAAAGTGGAAGGGTGTAATTAATAGAAGACAAATTATAATTTTCTAAAATCACAAAAAAATCAATTTTCGAACTGGAAATTGCATACAAATTGCATAAGGTAACTCTAACTAAAAAAGGGAGTTGAAAGTGCTGCTTAGCGTAAGAAAACCATACAAAAAGTGTAAAATCATGTGTAAGTTTAACAAACACAGAATTTATCGACTGTTTTGCATAAAAAACATAAAAAATATTTACAAAATACAAAATATTATTTTGACAACCAAAAACAGAATGGTCTGTGGCAAAGATAAATAAAGAAATGCCTCAAATGCTTATCGAATATCTAGGTATTATCTTTCACACATTTATACTGAACATACTCGGGTAGATAAAATCACTCTATTTTCGAAAAATCTTTTCAAGAAGCTTTTCTATAATAGCCACAAAAACTAACTAAAAAATCATAAGGACAAATTTAATATTTAAGGAACACAGATTTAAAAAATTGATATGTTTAAAATTATTCAGTATAAGTTGCGATACAAAACTAGAGAATTTATCGGTCGGTTTGGATTTTTAAAAACTGTAAACACTGAAAAAATGTATAAAACGCTCAAAGTAATACGAGTTGCATTCAAGTTATAACACCTCCAATTTTTTTCTTACAAACTAATAACACGAAAACTGAAACTTGTGTCAGTTCTCGACGTAATCTCCCTGCAGCCGTACACATTTTCACAACGCCGATGCCATAATTTGGGGCCGCTGCGAACGTTTCTTTAAGAGTCATCTTTGGCCACTGAAAAATGGCTGATGCAATAGCGACACGATTAGTAACTTTGCAACCACGGACCGTGTCTTTCATCGTTGGAAACAGCCAAGCTAAGAGACAGGTTAGGTAAGTAGGGAGCATGAGAAATCACTTCAAAGTTGTCACGAAGAAACTCCTGCACTAATGTGTTGCCTTGGTGAAAGAACACACGTGCAGCCTTTTCCAGCCGTTTTTCACAAATCGCTGGAAGAAGCTTATTCTTCAAAACATCTTGGCAGGAAGCACATGTCACTGTAGTGCTCTTTGGAACCCAATGAGTAAGAATTACGCCATCGGTGTCTCAAAACACGGCCACCATCATTTTTTCAGGAATGACGCTTACCCGAAATTTTTTTGGTGGTGGTGAGTCTGCGTGCTTCCATTGGCCTAACTGGCGCTTCGTTTCAGGATTGAAAAACGGCATCCATGTCTCATCCATTGTCAATCGATGAAAAGAAAGCCCCATTCATGGTGTCATTACGCGTCAATATTGCCTGGCAACATGCCACGTGTGCAGCCTTATAGTCGTCCGTCAGCATTCGAGGCACTCACCTGGAGGACACTTTTCGCATTTTCAGGTCTTCATGCAGTCTTGTGTGCAAAAATTCCAAGAAAATACTAACTTTGAAAGCGATGTCTTCCACATTCATTAGGTGATCCTTCAAAACAAATTTCTTCATCCGCTTGATTATGCCGTTAGACCGGCTGCCGCGAGGCCTAGATTGTCTTGGTTTGTTGTCACACGACGTTCTGCCTCCAATGAACTGTCGTGCCTACAAACGCACATTAGACACATCCATAACACCATCACCGCATATCTCACTCAACTGGCGATTAATTTCAATCGGTGTCACACTACGCAAATGGAGAAAACGAATAATTACATACTGTTATTGTAATGAAAACGTCACCATTTTAAGTATTAAAAATAGTTCTCACACTCGCCGCTGCCGCTAGAGTTCTGTGTGCCGTGTAGTGTTGCCATCTCTGTCACGTATTGAAAAGAGTGCGCGCGTATTTTGAAACAAACCGCTTGTTTCTATCTATTCCCAGTCCTGATAAAGAAAATTGGAGATGTTATGACTTGAATGCACCAAGTAAAGTTAAAACAGAAAAGTTGAATAAGGAAAACACTACATGTGTACAAAATCGATTTATGTAGTGCGAAACTACAGACCTGAAAGTTTTATTTTTGTTATTGTTTTTAAAGATAATATCGTGCTGTCTATCATTTTCATGTACTGTTGCAGTCGTATTCTTAAGTTTATTAGTCTCTCAACATGTGTTAAGGAATTTGCCTGATTTTTGTCGTATTAGATTTTGTAGAACTGCAGGGTACTAGGGCAATATTTGTAAACATTAAGTCTTGCAATATCCCTATAGGTAGAAGTCACACGTTGAGTTAACAAAGTGTTGACTGCGCCGAGAAATTAGGTACCCATAAATATCTACGTAAGGTGTAGTTCCATTCTGTTGTATCTAAACATTTCCCAGTTGGAAAACGTTCCTGTGGAGAGACTCTTCGTGGGGATATCTTGTAGGTTGCTATTGCTCCAATTACAAAATTTTATATGTGGACCATTTTTGTCAAGACATTCTTGTAGACGAGTGGCAAAATTGTCCATACTCCTTTGAAGCATGTCACGCGCAATCCTTTGAATTTCTCGCGTTATGGTTTTGAAAAGGGCTTCGAGATTACGAGGTTTGTCTATGTAAACTTTGGCTTTTAGGCAACCCCATAAAAAGTAGTCACAAGCTGATAGGTCTGGTAACCGAGCAGATCACAGCAAATACTCACACAATGAAATTAGGGGTCTAAGGAAATGTTGTCTTAAAAAAGCCGTTATTGCTCTTTATGTCGCCCCATTCTGCTAAAATAAAAACTGTGTTGAAGTTAATGCGCCGTCTTTTTCATTGACAGGAAATAATCACACAACATGGCAAGATAGCGATCTGTGTTAACAGACACTGTTCGTCTGTTTGTACTAGAAAAATAAGGCCCAGTAATGCAGGTTTGAGATATACCACACCAAATAGTTACTCTCTCGCAGTACAAGGGTTGTTGATGCAATTCTTGCTGGTTTTTGGGTATCCAGTATCGAAAATTCTGTTTGTTTACCGTCCCAGATAAATGAAAGTGAGCTTTGTCGCTCATGATCAAAACGATATCATCTGTCAGCAAGTCCAACATCGTTTTTGTAAACCTATGTCGTCTCACAAAATCGTTTTGCCGCAGTTCTTGAACAACCATAACCTTGTAGGAATGGAAATGGAGGTCAAAATGTAAAATTCGGCGAACTGACCTGCCTGACATCCGAAGAACGCGAGAGTGACGTACCACCGAAGGACGAGAGCTTGTCGCACTCTTTCAATGTTTTCCGGGGTTCGTACAGTTCGGTCAATTCTCCGTGCAGTCCCCGGTCTTAAAAAAATTTGTTGTGAAAACCATTTACGCGACCGTGACGACCAACATTAAAATGGTTCCGAAACCGTTTCAATGAAAGTGTTATAAGCAAATACACGATGTACTACAGACCATTGCTCCATTGCTACTAAAATGGCATTTATAAATGAGTAGACATCAACTATTCTGAAAACATTTAGTCCACCCCATTGAGCATAGCAGTCTTTTCAAAAACACCATACCGCCCTACTGGACTCTGTATAAAGTAGATTTTTCTTTGTACACGTCAACTTCTGACCGTTATAACTATGGATGCTCGAAGAAGATTTCTTCTAAAGGGTACCTTCTACCATTGTTTTTTTAGTCAATATGTTACGACAAGAAATTCATTGTATAACAGATTATTATCAAGTTATTCGCGATCAAGTTTTTAGAACTCTTAAGGTACAGTACAACAGAAACATTCTTAAGGGTACTCATGGTATAATACAATATAATACAATTTTTGGGACAAGAAGCAATTACGTACAAATGATAATCGCTCAAGAATAATAAAAACATTCATCTCTTTCTCAAAAATTAACGGTTGCTAACATTAACGTTACTCTGCTTTACGACAATTTCTGGCTTTATACAGGTGCCACAATTTGCTCTGAACTACACTAGAACTTTTTTTATAGTCCGAGCTTATCGTCTTGCAATTAAAGACAACATCTGGAGGACAAAGATTTGATAACGATGATGATGCCGAGGGTTCGTGCGCGACTAAGTATTGTTACAACCACCTTCAATTACAATCGTTTCAATTATATTTTAAACGAAGGTCATGGGCCATGTAAATTTTTATAATTACATTTAAAAGTTGTTTCTAAAATAAGAATTTTTATTGGCAGATATTAAATATACAAACATTTAATAATGATGATAGCTCGCTGATCTTATAACAGCCGCAGCAGTATTGCACGTGCAGCGCTATACACAGGCGCACGTCGGAAACGGAAACGTACCGGTTTGTAAACGTCGAATGGGGTCTTGTCCGCTGATGAAATATGCCTGGACGGGTTGAAGGCCCAATATGGGAGAATCACCTGTTGTTTGAAAGCCGTTTGTTTGTTGTCCTCTTCAAACATCCGATTCCGGCGGTTTTCTTCGGTGGACCTAACGTTTGTACAGCAATAGTCTCAGATTTGTTTTGTTTAATTTACCCATCATTGTAGCTCCCTAGCTTATTTTTACTCAAATCCGAGTTCCTAAATTCCTTTGGAAAAGCTCACTTTAACAAAACGGAGTTTGTGATAGTTAAAAATATGCCTCCACGACTTTTCGTGCCGATCTCATATTTAAAGGATCCATCCCAGTTTGTTCTCTTTTCTGAATTCTTTCCTGATTAGAAACCCTGGTCGCCGACGGAAGAGAACAAGACAAAGTTATCGAGAGATGCGTCTGATTTATTAATCTTAATTTATCAGCTAAATTGAGAAGGATAAATTTTTGTTTGCCTGTAAGAACGATTAAATTAAAATTTTTTATAGTCTGTTAAATTCATAAAATAAGGTTACTGTTTGAACTGAAATAAAATCTGTTTTATAAGTCTGTAATTAGCCAGTTGAGTTCCTTTACTTTTAGATCTATTTGTTTTTTTCTTCTTGAGGTGTTCCTTCCAATTTAGCTTATGATCTAGGTGTAAGCCTAGATATTTTGCCGTTCCAGTTGTGGTATTTGTGCATTATTTATTACGACTGGTGGGCATATCTGTTTTTGAGCGTAAATGTTGTGTGTACCGACTTGTTTTCGTTAACTTTGATTTTCCATCTGTGTAACCATTGTTGAAGGAGTACTAAGTGGTTTTGTAGGTTGGCCGATGCAGTTGCAGGATTTTCATGTCTGGACAGTATAGCAGTGTCGTCTGCGAATGTTCCTATTGTTGTATATTGTGTCGTTGGTAGATCCGATGTATATAGGACATAGAGCAAAGGCCCCAGAACACTGCCTTGTGGAACGCCTGAGTTGATAGGGTGGTAATCTGATGTTACTTCATTAATTTTTATCTGAAATGTTCTATCGCTTAGATATGATTTTAGTAAATTATAGTATGCCAAAGGGAACGTTTGCTTAATTTTGAAAAGTAATCCGGGTGCCACACTTTGTCAAATGCTTGACTAATGTCGAGAAAGACAGCTGAACAGTACTCTTTGTTTTCTAGTGCTTTATTTATGGTTTGTGTAATGCGGTGTACTTGTTGCACGGTAGAATGAGCCTGTCGAAACCCAAACTGATGAGAAGGTATCCAATGTTGGGGCAGTAAGTCTTCATTAATTCGACGAAGTATGAGTTTTCTAACAGCTTTGAGGTCACCGAGGAGGCTGATAGGTCGATAGGATGTAACGTCGGTTGGTTCTTTTCCGGGTTTTCCGACCATTATGATTTGTGCAGCCTTAAAGCATTTTGGCCAATATCCTAGCCTCAGGATTGCATTGTAAATATAAGTTAAGAGCACTAGGCCCTTTTTGGGAGTTCACGCAGCATTTTGGCAGTTATCAGATCAGTTCCTGGGGTCTTCTTGAGGTTTAGCAGATTTATTTCAGATTTTATTTCGTTTGGGGTAAAGGGTTTAATTTCATGACGTATGTCAGGAGGGATGGAAAGACTTCGCTCTACTTCTTGGTCTGGTGCGCTATCAAGTGGTTGAAAGACTGAGGATAGATGTTCAGCGAAGAGTCTGACTTTGTCTCTATCGCTTTTGCCCAAGGTTCGGTGTTGCTTTTCTAATTGGTGGTATTTTGAATTTTGGTTTCCTAGCTTGTTTGATGGGTTTCAGATAGAATCATCAGTTCGATTTAATTGAGATACATAGAGCTCAAATTTCTCATTTCTGATTTCTTTGAGTTTTGTTTTTAATTTATTGGTCATATGGTTGTAGGCGTTTTGGCAGCAGGTGTATGATTTCGTTGCCAGTTAGCTCTAGCACGACGTTTTCTGCGACCATTCGTTTAATTTCTAGTGGTATGTCAATGTTTAGTTGCTTTTGTGAAATGGTTGGTGTAGCTTGTTGCGCAGCTTGCTGGAGTTTTGTTATGAGTTCTTCAGTAGCTGTTTCAATTTCTTCGCATTCCTTGAGTCGAATGTTTAATTTTATGGTTTCGCTTAGAATATTACGATATGTAGCCCAGTCCGTTCTAGAGTTGTGTAATCTGGTTGTGAGCTTCTTGTTTACTATAGATGCCCCAATTGTTAGTATGATAGGAGAATGATCGGAAGTTAGGTCATAACTGGGTATTACAGTAGTATATGCCTGATTGATTCCATTTACGACGAAGAAGTCTAGTAGGTCTGGTAACTTGTTTGCGTCGGTGGGCCAATAGGTTGGTGTTCCTGTTGATATAAATGAGTATTTTTGTCCTCCATTGACTTAAGGAGTTCTCTACCTTTCGTTGTTGTTAGGCGTGAGCCCCATCTAGTATGTTTACTGTTGTAGTCCCCTCCGCTACGAATTTGTGACTTAGTGTTAGAAAGAATTTGTCAAAATCTGCTTTTGATATTATGTCGGGGTGGGCAATAAACTGCAGCAAGTGTCAATTCATATGGCAATGTTTGTACCTTGATTGTGGTGGCTTGGATAAAGTCTTCCTGATATTTTATTTCTTCATGGTGTTGAATTGTTTGCTTGACAAGAATGGCTGTACCTCCATGGGCAGTACCGTCTGGGTGATTGGTATGATAGAGTTCATAATGAGGTATTTTGAAGTAAGTCTGTTGTGTGAAGTGTGTTTCACTTATTAGCAGTACATCTATGTGGTTATGTAATAAGAACAATTTTATTTCTTCTTTATGTTGCGTTAGGCCATTAGCGTTCCACAGAGCTACTCTGAGAAACTTACCCATAATTAGGCTAGTTTATTTATTAGCGTGCTAAGCATGTTTAGAATCATGCTATTTTGTTGAATGAGTTGATTAAACATGGCTTTGAATTCAGTTAAAAACTGAGGAGAGCGTTGTTTAACATTTGTGTTGACTCATTGTAATTGTTTAGGGGTTGGAGTTGTTGGTTACTGCATTAGCGTAAGATTTATGATGTTGACTAAGATTCAGTGACTCTGTTTGCATGCGGTGTTTGCATTATTTTTGTGGATTGGGGATAACATTTATTTTTGATAGTTGTGGTGCGAAGGTTCTAGTCTTGTTTGGGATTATTTCTACGAATTAGTTGTTGATAATGATCACAACCTTTATAGTTGGCTGGGTGGTCTCGCCCCATAATGCACTAGCTGGGGTGTCTTTGCTTTTTTGCAGTTGATTGTATTATGTGCTCCACCGCATTTGACGCAAAAGGGCCTGTTGCAATACGTCTTGGTGTGGCCATAGAGTTGGCACCTCGTACACTGTACAATATTATTTTTGTCTTTATTCGGAGGTTCTATTATTACTACGCTATTTTGTATTCTTTCAATTTTATATACATCTTTGTTATTGTCTGCTGGCTCTATGTCAATGAAGAACATGTTTAAGGGTTCTTTGGTTATTCTATGCTTCGCATTTATAATATTTCTAACTTTATGTCCTTTATTTTCTAATTCTTCTGAAATGTCATTTGTGTTCATTGAGTGATGAATGTGTTTGATAACAATTCGTATGCTCGTTCCGTCTTTAATTGATATGTGTGGTGTATTATGTTTTGTTCCTTGAAGTATTTTGTTAATTTTCTGTATCCATCAACTGTATTACAGTTAATTTTAATTGTATTATTGGCTAAGCTCTTTGTACTATATTGTTCATCTTCTAAATGATCGCGTATTTGGGTGAGCATGTTTGGAAAATTTACTACCCAACAAAAATCGGAGGAGGTTTGGGTATTTTGGCTGATTCTGTAGTGATGCTGTTGGTAGTGTTGTTTGTGGAGTGTCATCTATTGTATTTGTTAATACGCTATACTTGTTGGAGGTTTGTGTAACATTTCGTCACCATTTTGTTGTGCGTTTCCTTATTTTTCTGCGTTTCATAGCCTTAACAGTTTGCCAAGAGTTTTCTTTCGATGTTGTAGGGGTTTCCATTTCATCGTCGCTAGTTGAAAAACATTCTAACAAGTTGGGGATTATTAGTTGGATAGGCTCCTTGAGGCTGGTAAGTGATTAATTGTTCTTGATTTGGAGTGGAATAATTACTGGGCCCTGATGATAATTGAAGTGATTGTGTGTTGTATGGTGCAGGAGTTTGAGTGTTTATGAAACTTTGAGTTTGATACGTATTTGGAATTTGTAACTTTTGGGCACTTAATTGAGGTTGACACTGTATATTTGGTGAATATGGTTGGTTATATATGTAATTAAAGCCAGATCCATTGCCTGCTGGAAGCATTTTGGTAATTTAAAAAGAAAGATTACCTAGCTGGATGTTTACTTTCACTAGGAGGTCAACTTCTGACTATTGTAACTATGGATGCTCGAAGAAGATTTCTTCTAAAGGGTACCTTCTACCATTATTTTTTAGTCAATATGTTACGACAAGAAATTTATTGTGTAATAGATTATTATCAAGTTATTCGCGATCAAGTTTTTAGAACTCTTAAGGTACAGTACAACAGAAACATTCTTAAGGGTACTCATGGTATAATACAATATAATACAATTTTTGGGACAAGAAGCAATTACGTACAAATGATAGTCGCCGACGTCGCTCAAGAATAAAACAACATTCGTCTCTTTCTCAAAAATTAACGGTTGCTAACATTAACGTTACTCTGCTTTACGACAATTTCTGGCTTTATACAGGTGCCAAAACTTGACAAAAAAGTGGGAATTTGCTCTGAACTACACTAAAAACTTTTTTTATAGTCCAAACTTATCGTCTTGCAATTAAAAACAACATCTGCAGGACAAAGATTTGATAACGATGATGATGCCGAGGGTTCGTGCGCGATTAAGTATTGTTACAACCACCTTCAATTACAATCGTTTCAATTATATTTTAAGCGAAGGTCATGGGCCATGTAACTTTTTATAATTACATTTAAAAGTTGTTTCTAAAATAAGAATTTTTATTGGCAGATATTAAATATAAAAACATTTAATAATGATGAATGCTCGCTGATCTTATAACAGCCGCAGCAGTATTGCACGTGCAGCACTATACACAGGCGCACTTCGGAAACGGAAACGTACCGGTTTGTAGACGTCGAATGGGGTCTTGTCCGCTGATGAAATATGCCTGGACGGGTTGAAAGCCCAATATGGGAGAATCACCTGTTGTTTGAAAGCCGTTTGTTTGTTGTCCTCTTCAAACATCCGAGTCCGGCGGTTTTCTTCGGTGGACCTAACGTTTGTACAGCAATAGTCTCAGATTTGTTTTGTTTAATTTACCCATCATTGTAGCTCCCTAGCTTATTTTTACTCAAATCCGAGTTCCTAAACTCCTTTGGAAAAGCTCACTTTAACAAAACGGAGTTTGTGATAGTTAAAAATATGCCTCCACGACTTTTCGTGCCGATCTCATATTTAAAGGGGATCCATCCCCAGTTTGTTCTCTTTTTCTCTGAATTCTTTCACTGATTAGAGGAAACCCTGGTCGCCGACGGAAGAGAACAAGACAAAGTTATCGAGAGATGCGTCTGATTTATTAATCTTAATTTATCAGCTAAATTGAGAAGGATAAATTTTTGTTTGCCTGTAAGAACGATTAAATTAAAATTTTTTTTATAGTCTGTTAAATTCATAAAATAAGGTTACTGTTTGAACTGAAATAAAATCTGTTTTATAAGTCTGTAAATATTGTAAACCTAATCGCTCCTCATATATTTATTATATAAAATACTGTTGCATTACAGAAAAAATTCTAAACAGTATCTAGATCTGGTTAAAGGAATTTCGTCTTTGTAATAGTTTGTAAAAAATGTTTAATACGTCCAAAAATACTGATTTTTTTAATTTTACATATTAACCTTTATTTCTGAATTTTAGATGGCAATTGACAAAACTATACTTTAAGTTTGATTTGCTATTGCTGGAAATTGAAACTGGTAACAAGAAACTGTGAGCCACGTGACTATTTTGAAATGGTATAAGCGGTTCGATTCTGGCGCTTTTAAGCTTCTAGATTAATCAGGTCCTGCAACCATTCATTTTGGTTGAGAAACACTTGCAGGCTGGTTTGGATGCCAAACCTTCATCAAGCACTTACAATTTGTCAGGTGAATTAGGCGTCTTGTACGTGAATGTCTGGAATAATTTAGATCAACCCGAGTTTGTGCACAAAAAGGCAAATATAATGTATCTTTAAACTGATTAATACATAAGACGACCAGCTAGTCGAGATTTGTCAACTGCGATTTGTCACTTGTGATAAAAAAAATGGTTGATATTTTCAGTAGTAACCAATCTATGTGCTTGATTTATTGGGGCCAAAGTTCAGTTGCTCGATAGGATCGTTTTGGCAAGAAAATTATGTTTTTGATTTGGTGGTATGTTGTTGGTTCAAATAGAAGAGTTGTACATACCGAGCTGTAGAGTGAGCAAATTGAAGCAACCCCAAACGAGCTTTTTTTTAAACAAAGCAGCGCTACAAAAGGACCACAGACAAAATTGCTGTACTGGATGGAATCGAGATCTTGTCGCACCTAGCTTATAACTCAGATCTTGCACCTTCTGATTATGACCACTTTAAAGAATCAATTGTGTTTGTATGTAATCTTAGTTGGCAATAGCTTTTTAAACATATTGCAAAATTGCACCTTATATTAAAAATTTACTAATAGAATTAAATTTATAAAGTGGTCTTTCTAATGATTTTTTTCCTTTGTTTATGACTTTTGTAAACTGATATAAACATAAACCGAGAGAGTTCTTTTTTGGATAAGTATCAAGTTCTATTTTATTTACCTTATAGCTACAACAAAATGTTAGTTTTCCATTATGGCACTGCATAAAAGGATGAGAAAAGAGACCTAAATAGCCACAGAAGACTAAATTTCCGACGTAAAATTAAAGATTAAAGAGTATTTCTCCCAGAAAGATTATGTATAGTTAATTTATTTAGTATTAAACAACTTCTGAAAAAGATATCTAGCCATAATAAAGTATATATAGATCCATTGCATATGATAATATCCTCAGAAGGAAACTGTGGCTTACTCTACAGTACAAAAAAACAAGAAAAAAATTGTATAAACTGATTATTTATAAACGAACATGTATATTATATAGTATATGTTTAGTTGCATGAATCAATATAATGAAAGTGATTTACGTTTTGGAAGACCAGCAATGAGAAAAATGTTGACAATTAACAAGGATCGGTCACTGCCAGTTTGAGAACTACAAGATGAACTGATTCCAAAAATTAAGATCTGTGAAAGTTGGACGGAAAAGCTTGGCATAAAACTTGTTTAGACTACTACCAGTAAAGCAGATTTTGAAAGCAAAGAGATTCCAGATCATCGAGCAATTCGGTCAATATGATTTTAACACAAAACTTTATAGAATGTTCTGAACAGCTGAAACGACATATGTTGAGATCTTAAGTTTCTTACCTTAAAAATCTTATGTTTTATATTATTTTTATTAATTATATAGATTTTTTATTATTGTAATTATAATATTTTATTAATTGTATATGCCATGTCCGGTATAGATCAAATAAGTGGTAGAATTTATGTGTCAAACAAAAACTAAACTAATAAGGTATTTTAAGAAAAGTTTAAATTATATAACTATATTTTCAAATAAACTGAAAATCAAGGCTAATCAAATATATTTTGGCAAGTTTGGCATATTTGTATAACAAGATTGTGGCTTGGAAAAGTATTTCCTAATTAATTCATTGGTGCTAGAGTTTTATGAGCCATGACATTAGAGAGTTGTTTATTATTTATCATCATAAACTGCAATTGCATTACTTAATGCAACAAATATGACTCTAAAAGTGTTACGATGTTACTCCACATAAATGAATATTTTTAGTACCAGAACTAGTGTCTAGGCAATAATGCTATTGTCTCTGAAAGTAATACATTGGAATAGTATTAATTCTACCATCAAAACAGGTAGTAAAACCTGTTCAAACGTAATTAACTACGAATGTATTATAAGCTGCTATGTTTAGTTTTAAGCATACATAGCTAAAAAGTTATAAACCATATTGTCTAGTTTGATAGAATATACTCATATAATTCAAATCTAGGGGACGCGGTGGCTCAGTTGCCTCTGTCCTCTAGCCGGCACCACTAATTTAATGAGGTTTAGTATAAAATGCTATAAGAATAGTAGTCTTAGCAGGTAAATTTATCAGACGATTAGTTTACTGGTGACTAAAGGTGTCAAAATACAACGTTTAGTAGGAGAAATTTTTTTAGGGGCTCCAAAGATATTTTATTTATGTTTGTAAGAGTTATTAATAAAAATCAAAGTCACTTTTTTACAACTTTTGTAATAAACTAATTTCAATTGTTATCACCTTGTGTTTTGTTGCATGTAAATTTATAGGTGGTGAACATACGCAATCTGCCCAGAAAATATATAGGGCATGTTAATATAGTGAAACAGGTGGCCACTATCTAACCAAGCAGCTGATAAAGGTAGACTGTGATGCATATGCGTTAATGAGGACGACTTTATTGGATGGGCCAGTTAAAAATTAGATGCCACTATATAAGTTCAATATAGTTGCATTTAAAATAACTGGAAAATAGAGCAGTAACTCTATATAAAATTTTTTGAGAAATTGAAACATTTAGCTTCAAAAACTATTGGATGATTTAGAAGTTTTTGAGAATGGCGCAATGAGTACATTACAAATGGAGACTTGGTGCAAATGATCTAAAGATAGCTGGAAATTTATTTAAAAAGATCTACATTCTAGAAGACCAGCAACAAGTAGAAAATCGGAAAATGTTAATCGTGTGCGGGATACAATCAACAAGGATCGACAATACTAGAACTAAATTATACTATGGTTTATATTTGGTATTTTGCGACTTCTGACTGTTCTTCAAACTTAAATCAAATTTAAAAAGAAAGGTTCCAGTTCGTCTAAAAGAATCGACAAGGCATTTATTACCAATTTTAACGCAGGATTTTGGAATGTATTTTGACCAGTGGTAACGTTTGTTCTAGAAATGTTCAGTTAATTTTAATATGATGAAAACCTGGTAGTCAATGAAGATGTACTGTAATGTGTTTGTGCGTAGACAACAATTTTAACAAATTCTGTTGGAGTAGTTGGGATGTTTGTTTGCAAAAACTGTTCGAATAGTTTAGGAGACTTTCAGAAACAATGTAATGATTGTAGCATATATAAAGGCACGATGTAAATAACTCAGAGAGACTAGGAATCTGTTTAAAGTATTTTACGTTTTGGTAGACCAGTAATGAGCAGAACACTGGAAAATGTTAAACATGCAAGAGCTACAATTAATAAGGTTTGGTGACTAACAACCCGAGAATTAAAAGATTAACTGGAAAGCCCAAAAACTAAAGTGGGTTAAATTTTGAAAAAGATCATAGCATCAAACGTGTCACGACAAAATTTATTCTGCGGTTACTGTTATGAGAGCAGATAGGACATTGTGCTGCAATTGCTAATAATTTCGTTCAAATTGCTACTAATTGAGAAACAAAGCTTAATCGTCTTAAAAATTGCCCAAAAAAGTGTGTGGAATCTAAAAGCGGTTACTTTAAATGGGACTGGAGTTACATACAATGTCCCTTGCAACTTGTACTACTTTAACTAATTATGTAAAATTATTTTCTATTGCAATTATAATATTTTGTATTATATATTTTGGAATAGGCCACGTGTTTCACCCCATTATCATTGTAGACACTTTACTTTTGCAAAAATATAAAGAAAAAATGCAAGCCTGTATTGATAACCAGCTCTCTGAATTCACATAGAAACAAATTATAAATTTCTGAGACAATTTTTTAATAAAATAGCAATTTCAATAATATAAAAAACATATTGAAATGTAACCAGGGCGCTAATGTACGGCCTTGGGCAATTCTACCCTTCCTTCCCCTCCCTCTCCGTAGATATTCAAGAAAATACTTAGAAAAGAAATCATCAGCTGAAACGTTTGGTCACGTACTTATGATTTTTCCTATGAATGAATTTTGATAATTCGGAACTAATTCGCTTTCTTATGCTTATAAACCAAATTAAACAAGCTTATGAACAGTACCGTGGTTAATGTATAGGTTATGAGGCAATTATCTAAGATTGCAATATTACAGATCGGCAACAAAACTAATATAAAATTATTTTTGAAACATTATACGGCACAAGAGCAATGACGGGTTTCCTTCCTTATAATTGACAAGTTTGTTTACTGATTAAACCATTTAGTTTAAACTAAATTTTATTCAATACCAATAACTTGAAAGAAATATTACTTTCAAAATATCTATATTGCAAAAAATAAACACATGCAACTCAGTTTATATTTTATACAGTCTTCATAATGATTTTTCTTTGTATGCTATAAATCACAAGATATTCTTGTCTGTTTAAATTGTCGGAAATTGTTAAACGATATCAGCAATAAATACTTATTGTCAAGCGTTGTGTAGTTTATGCTTTATTTCCAGCGTAAGTCAGATCTATTTGGAAGGTTCATTTAAAATGATTAGAAAATTCAGATTTACCCCTAAAATAATAATATAAAATAAATTATGAAAAACATTGTATTGATAAGACATATTTCTTATCTAATTAAATAAGTTATAATTAATCTTTTATTTATTGCATATTTGCATTTAGTTAAAAAACAACATGTGGGGAGTAATAAAGTAAGGTGGTCTTCAATTACTAAATTAATTAGTTAAGTCACTAATGTTTGCTCGTTTCAGGCACATCTTGTTACATTTACTCTATCAAGTCTGGGGGAGGGACACTGATAAATATCTTGTATCTGGTGCAAATCTATTGGACTACGTCTTTAGTCTATGGGATTTTCAGGTTATTCGTGTACCATCCGGCGTTTGACATTGCACCAAGTGTTTTACTTTGGATCAAAAAATTTCATTGTAATTTTTTGTTCGTCTCGGCCTGATCTATCCGGTAATATAAATTTCCCGAAACATTTTATGAACACACGGTATATTAAAAATCCTGAGCTTCAATTTTTTTTCGAGTTCCTATTTTACCAACTTTTATTTTAAATTCATGTTTATCTCGGGATAACAAACCATTTTTATTCTCATGAATTTTTTTTATCTTTAACCGTTTAGATTCGCGACCGCTTTGAGACCGATTTTGCGACCTTGCGACCAAACGGCTAGGTGGATTTTTACCAAAAGCTTCGCACTGCGACCCCTACCTACAAGTGACTTGCATACCAAATTTCAACTCTCGAGCTCTTACGGTTCTAGAGATATCCTGTTTACTGACAGACCGACAGTAAGACAAACAGACAGACACACACACACACCTACACGAACCAATAGCCCAAACCAACTTTTTTGGTGTCCTGAGGCTATATTTCGTCCAGAAATGTGAAAAACTGGGTAGGTCAAATTTCCGCCGATTACATTACTTTCCTTATTATAGGATAAGGAAAGTAAAAATTAGCAAATACAAATCTCGATAATATTTCTAGTGAGATCATATTTGAGGGGAGAGACGCATTATTAGAAGCTTTATAGTTAACTAAATAAAAAGTCAGTAGAATGTAAAAGAACTAAATAATAAAAACACCAGAAAAATTAAAAGGATATAACATAAATGAGGATGAAACAAAAAAACAATGGACAAGAATAAAAGTATGCATAAACAGTACAGAGAATTTTCAAATAGGGAAGACAGTAAACAGACCACATCCAGGATGGTATGGACGAGAAATGTAAAAAAATAGCTAAAAATAAAATGAAAGCAAGATTAAAATGGATTAGATCAAACAGAGAAGAAGACGAAGATGAGTATAAAAGGCTAAGAAAGGAATCAAAGAAAATAAATCACAAAACAAAAAAAATGGAAAACAGAATAAAAAAAAATTGAAGATAATAACAAACATGAAGATACAAAAAACTATTAGAAGATTAAAAAACAAAACAGGGTATATAAAAAAGGTAAGACCACGGGAATCAAAGATGGAAATGGAAAATTAGCTAAAAGTGACAGCCAATATGTGAAGACGTGGCAGAAATCCTTTAAAAGATTATTGATAGATACAGATATGTTTGAGACCGAAGAAAACGAGACCGTAGCACCAGAACAAGACATGATAAACGAAGTACCAACAAAAGAAGAAATAAAAGAAAGAAACTATTATCAAAAGCCGTGATAGTAAAGCACTAGGGAGAGATTGTATAAATGCT
Organism: Sinelater perroti; assembly: GCA_036346155.1. NCBI lineage: Eukaryota > Metazoa > Arthropoda > Insecta > Coleoptera > Elateridae > Sinelater > Sinelater perroti. The sequence goes on along the minus strand of JARFIY010000195.1, from coordinate 21,326,475 downwards.
CATAAAGTTTGGGGAAGAATTGCACAAGAATACGTATGCAATAATAAAAAGAATATGAAAAGAAGAAAGGATACCCGTGGAAGGGGAATTTGTGCAAATGTTTACAATACATAAGAAAGGAGACCAGCAAATATTATTGAAAACTGCATATAAAATCATGATGTCACTAATAGAGAAAAAATTAATGAATACCAAGGGGAATTTAATAGGTCAATACCAATATGGATTCACTAAAGACAGATCAATAACTGATAGGCTCCACATAATAAAGCAAATAATAGAAAAAGCATATAAATATCAAATTACAATGAAACTTTTATTCATCGATTTTAAACAAGCTTTTGAATCCATTCAAAGGAGTAAACTGGTAAGGCGTTACAAGAGCAAAAATGGATACTAAGATAAGAAGACTAATACAGATAACAATGAGAAGAACAATAATGAGTGTGAAGACGCAAAAAGAAGAAAAAAAACAATTCAAAATAAATAAGGGAGTGCGACAAGAAATTCCTTATCCACAGCGCTATTTAGCTTAGCACTGGAGTACTGATTGCAAAGAATTCACAAAAGCACAATAAGAAAAAGTGGTACCCAGATTATAGTCTACGCAGATGACGGTGTGCTAGTGGCTAAGAACCGCACATTAATAAAAGATAAGTTAATGCAAGAAACAAAGACATATGAATGAAGGAAAGAATAATAAAAGGCAATAGAGCATTTCAAGTAAACAAAAAAGTGCTAAGAAGCAAAATATTTGGAAAGAAAACAAAAATAAAAATATACAAAACAATAATAAGATCGACTATATTGCATGGTACGGAAATAATGACGAAAAAAGAGGAAAAAGGGTTTAGACTATTGGAAAGGCAAATATGTAGAACAATACTAGAGCCAGTAAGAGTATCAGAAAATGAATACTGGAGTAGGATGAACTTCTAATTAAAACAAGAAAATGATGAAGACATAGTTAAGAAAATAAAAGAACAAAGGTTGAGATGGTTGAGTCATAATTAAAGTGCCCAGGTTGTAAGGAAAGAAGGGGGAGACCAAGGACAACATGGATACAAGAAGTAACAGAAGACTTAAGAAAAATTGGGGTTAAAGACCAAAGCAAAAGACAGTTAACTTCTAACATGAAAACATATATCACCCGTGGAAAATAGCTTTTACATCTATTTTTACTACTTATAATAAAACTGTTATTTAGTTCAATTAATGAAATTAGGAAAACAGCTACAGTAAACTACGTATAATATATTTATCATTTTTTAGATCAGTTGTAAATGTTTATGAAAGTATATTCAATGTACAAAATATCAGATAATGTACAAATATTCAGTTAAAATAACCCAAACTGCAAGACAATTAAAGGAGATAATAAAATTTTGCTACAGTGGCTGCTGTAATAAAAAATATAAAACGCCAATATAATTTTTAGTAGCGCAGCATTTCGTCAACATTGCGTCAATTTGATAAAACTAACTGAAGCTTTTATGCTAACAAACCGCTCGAGGGGCCACAAATCATTTCAACTATCGTTGCTGTGTTCTAGATTTTATAAAACTGGCATAAATCCAAGGGTATAGTTAGGTTGCCAAATTCGAAATCTAATAGTTTCTATCAGAGCATAGCTATGACCCATTTTAAGAGGGCAAACGGGTGATGCTGGATGAAACCCAAACTAAAACGCAATCTCAGCAACTATCAAATTACTTCATAATTTTCAATTAAGTGTGCGTTGCACTTTTCTCTCGTGTTTCATTTTAAGGATTTTAATAACTTAATCGTAGATTTTACGATACACTGGGATTTTAATTAACCCGCAAAATAAAAGTAAAAAGCCCTCCCAAAAAAGCTATGAGATACTAATACAGGATGACGTACGTGGCAGAATTGGGAGCTTCTTAAGTACTACCTGCAAGATTTGACAAATTTCCTTGGATTATGTGGTTCATTGGTTTTATAGATTGTCATAGTACAACAATAGTTTTCAAATAAGTAATCGCCAAAAAACAAAACAATGATGTAAAACTTTTCATTTAAATTTTAGTATTAGTATTAATATTAGTATTGCATTTAAATCCAAATTAAAATTTAATCCGTTTCGGTATGAGCTTTGAACGTTACTCGTTTAAATTATGCAAAGCCACTTTATTGTTCTGGATAGAAATTGTAAGCTGTAAAAGAACAAGACAATAGCCTAGAATGCAAATAATAAACTCTTGTATTAAACTCTATCCCTCCCCAAAACCTAATGTAACACACACGAATTATAATATTCAGGGTTCATAATCTTTGGCAAGAGTTATATCTTTAGAAAAAGCTAGTAATACCACGAGTAAAATTTATAATTAACACTTAAAATTTAAAGAGCATATATAAAGAAAACTATAGCACATTCCAAAAATAAGGGCAGGGGAGCGCATTGCATAAATGGCTAAAAACACAGATGATGAGATGGAAAGAAAAAAGTTTTATTGATACATTTGATGTAAATTTCTAAAATAAAATCAAATAAGAATAGCGTTTAGAAGAGACGCAAAACTTTTAATTATACCAACCATGGAACTACACGTAAAAAGTTATCTACAAGTTAATGGCAGAATCATGTTAAAATAAATGGACAATCATTTAAAGTTAACCTAATAAAAGTACTTAAAGTGTTCAAAAATTATTAGCATTATAATTTTAGCACAAATTGTCATGCTGAAGAAATGCACCACTTCTCCATTTTCCGTGAGGGCTTTGTTGAATACGTCGACGAAGTCGCTTCAGTGACTTACAGTATCAATCAGCGGTAATGATTTCATAACAGGGTAACCAATCCATCAGCAAAATGCTTTTTTTAATCTTCAAAGATAGTTATTATTTGTTATGTGATAAACAGTCTCGGACGTCGTATGGTTTTTAGGAAGAGATGCGTTATTTTATAGTCTCATGCCAGTATCATGATTTTTTGTGACTATATACTCGAAAACGTCTTCACATTTACGCTATATACCTGCAGTAATTGTTGATGTACTTCCGTGTGCTTCCAGAGATACCCATTGTGTACAGAATTAGGTTATTCTTTAGCCTCCATGGATAAGGGTATGCGAAGTTCTGCGACACAAACCTATTGCTAACATATAGTCTGTTTGCCATTAGCAAATCGGACTCACGTTGAATAATGTATAGTTTGCGCGTATTTTTTTGCTTTTGGTTTTTTCTTCACAATCCTTACCATCTGTGAATTTCAATATATGGTGAAAAATTTCCTTAAAAAACGCCATTAATCGCTGCATTTATGGCAATGCTCCAATGACTCAGACTTTTTCTTCTGTGTTTATCATCACATACGCACTGGGTTAGCAGTTTAATTTGAGAGACAACCGAGGAGTGTCAATCATTGTTGACTTTCTTAAACATATATCCAGTATTAAACAGCGCAGAGAAAAATTTTAAAAACTAGTATAGTAGTCTGGGTCGCTATTATAGGGGTGATAGAAATTAAATATATAGTGGGTCTAATTGTATGTAAAAAATAATAGTTGGTATAATAATAAAATATACTGTGTGAAAGACACAAGTTTAGAAGTAAAATTAAAAAATGCAAAACCAAAAAACCGGGGCGAGTGTTGACTAAAAACAATGGCGTGCAACTTATATTAGAACTACATAAGCTGATTCAAACTGTATATGGTAACAATCAAGGCATTAATATAGAAAAAGAAATTTGCCAGAAGAGTGTTTTGTTTCTCCTATTATTTAATATATGCAATGTTGCTTACATAAACAAAATATTTTTATGCGATCTCCATAAATGGGTTAAGATTAAGAGAACTGTGATCAACAGTACAGGACATTCCGACGGTACCGTTGTGGTCGTGAAATAGGAAAACATTTGCCAATATTATCAGGTATCTCAACGACAGAAAGTTATGTTATACAAGTGGAAGTTAACACTTGGGGGACAAATGGTATTTAATGTATAAGCATTTTAACGATTTCATGAACGAGGAGACATTTGGAAGGCTCATTTTGTTGGTTGCAGAGAGTTTGGCGGCACGTGGGCGATAGACTGACTAGACGTTAAAGCCCCTTCGATGTGGTTGGTTATTTAAGAATAAAAATGGTCTAAATGTTTCAGCTGATCCGGCCACCAGACAAAGTTATGGGCTGGATGTTCGCTTCCGATGGTAGTTGGTCGCACGTGGGTGACGGATTTTCTGGGTTTTGAAAGGGTTTTAACAGCGCATTGCCTCGGCGTATCCGGGTAGATATAGTTAATAAGTAATAAACAAACTCCCTTCAAATCTTTGTTTTATTCGAAAGTATTCTTACATTAACCTTGGTAAAAAAATAAACAGCCGATAAAACTATTTTATAAAATCATTATCAAAAAATTACCCATTTTTATGAATATGCTTCCAGAATTATTCATCGTAATAACATTTAAAATCCTTACATGTTATGTGTTATGTTTATTGTTATAAAACTGCAAAAAAATAGTTGCTGAAATAAATAGACATTAAAAAATTGAATGAAAATGCAACTAACGCCAAATACTATGGAAATCATAGAGTAGAACAACTAACGAAGAGGTAAAGTTTTGAATATTCGCAGTTAAGTAATAACATTAAAATTAGAAAGATAGATAGGCATTTAATGCAACGCAAAGAAATCAAGTATATTAAAATAGTACTAAAATAGAAAATTTAAGATAAACACTACGTGGAAAAAGAGAGAAAGTTATGATTGGGAATATAAAAAATTGGATCTCCACGCAGATAAAAGAACAACCTAAGCTCAGGATAGAGAAAAATTTGCCATTACTGTTATCAATTTTAATTAAAAAATTCACTTAGGAGGAGTTTATTCCTCAAAAGTATTTAAAATCTATTTTTAGAGAAAATATTAACTACCAATAATTAAACTATGCATGTATAAATATGCATAATAAAATTAAAAATATTTTTTTGTTAAAGATACAGCTATAGATTATAAAAAGGAAAAATATTTAAAATAGCCGCCCTTTGCTTGCACACACTGTTGTAATCTATACAGGACCAGTCATTTACTGTCGCACAAAAGACATCGAATTGACCACTACTTCAGTTAGTCCACGTTCCAAGGACTCAATACTTGGATGCATTTTGGGGCAACCCTTGTCCTTCAAAACTGACCATAATTATAATCCAACTGACTAAGATCGGCACTTCTCGAAAGCCACTCTTTAACAAGTATCAAATGCAAAACTATTTTATTTATGGTTTCTTGTGGCTATGTGACTTAAAGCAAAATCCTGTTCAATAGCTTTACCCAAGATTTCTAAACTGTTTATTAATACACTATAAGATTTTTGCCCTTCCATTAAGCTGTCATAACATTTTTTTATTAAACTACAATTGAGGTGGAGTGATGACCTCTTTGAATCTTTTTACCACCTTGGCACTTATCAGGAATTCTTAAAGTATTTTTCTGCTTACTAAAATGTTCCTTCGCGGTAAAAATCTCTTCATCTGTATAAATAACTAGAAAATCCAGCCAGTTACGCTTGGCTACTATAGAAAATGCAAGTGTTACGAACTATATGTAGCAATCGTTGCTACTGCTGTCCTCCAACGATTGTGCCAGTGACAAATTTCGTTTCACTTTGGTGCATCGCCGTAATGAGCGTTGACGTTATGTTGACATTACGAAATATATGAGTGCAATGTTTCCTTAAAGCAATCAATGGTACGATAAACAAACATTTGGCTTATTCCAATGTTGACTCTCTCCATATCACCTTTCTGAAGTGCAATAACTGGGATGCAGTTTTCTGTATCACTCAGTTTTATAATTATCATCTATAATACAGGATTCAGTATTGCACGTTTATATTTGACAAATTGTAAATATAATTTGATATATTGTACCATGCTAAAATATCAATGGCTCGTTTACTATAAATACATCAGGTTTTGTAACAGCATTTGTGGCGAAACTAAGTTATTGAAAAGCAAATTTCGTTTAACGCAAGAAAAATTAGTTTTACATTTAGAGTAAAATATAATAATAGAAGCAAGTTGATTTAAAAACATTATAAATAATAAGAATGTTTACAACAAGAGAGAAAATACTAGTGCAAACAGACATGAAAGAAAATAGTGAAAAGAGACGGAATACGAACAGGATAAGTTAGTAATATAAAAACAAGGTATTGTGGCAAACATTTAGTGGTGGGAAAAGATAGAACACGTATACTAAAAAAGAAGTGACAAAGAAATAAGTGGTTTTTGGTAATGCGAGAATTACGGGCACTATAAAAGCTCAGAAGATATAATAAATAAAGCACTTAATAAAAATAAACGAAGTAAGAGCAACTAAGCACATTTTGGATACAGGAAGGAAGGAGGTGAGCGAAGGAAAGGGATCGTCTAAAGGAAATGTCGAAGAATGATATTTTAAAAAAGAAATTGACGATTGGAAGGAAAAGCATGAGACAGAACATATATATACTTACAATATTTGGTAGGAAAGTGTTTATATTCACATTATAAATTGACAAAAGTATGGCATTACATAATCTATTATAGTGCAAATCAACTATAATATGCAATAAATTTTGTAGAAACATATTTTAATCGGAGGAAAACATATATATCTAAAATTAAGAAATATTAAATCATTCTCCTATTTAAGGTTTAAAATTATTTGACATGATTTAACTTAACGATTGTATTTATTTTCAACTATAAACAACAACAGTCTAGTTACTTATCAAAAATCTGGTGTGAACATACACGACTTTCCTTATCCTATTATTATTATTATTATATATATATATATATATATATATATATATATATATATATATATATATATATATACTCGCTCTTTTTAAAATAACAAGTTCTGGGACGAGAGCAGCGAGGGCCGATATATATATATATATATATATATATATATATATCCTTCGGAGGACAGCGCTTGAGAGCAGGCTGTCGACGAGCTAGTTACCTTCAGTGACGTAGAAAATGATAGAGTCAATTATTGTCTTGTACTGTTTATTTTAATCAGCTTTAGTGTGGACTGCGCCTCGCTCTTTTAAAATAACAAGTTATATATATATATATACGGCCCTGCGCAGCTCTCGTCCCAGAACTTGTTATTTTAAAAAGAGCGAGGCGAGTCCAACACTGAAAGCTGATTAAAATAAACAGTACAAGACAATAATTGACTGTACTTACAATTTTGCTACGTCACTGAAGGTAACAGGGAGCTCGGTCGCACAGCCTGCGTGCTCTCAGCCGCCAATGTCCCGTCCTCCCGAAGTCGGTCCGGTAGCTCTCCGAGCGCGCTGTGATTGGTCCGTTTAATTAATTTTGAATCGGCTACAACTTATTTATTTGACCTCGGATCAAAAAATTTCATTTTAATTTTTTGTTCGTCTCGGTTTGATCTATCCGGTAATATAAGTTTCCCGAAATATTTTATGAACACGCGGTTAAAAATCCTGTTTCAATTTTTTTTCGAGTTCCTATTTTACCAACTTTTATTTTAAATTCATGTTTATCTCATGATAATAAATCATTTTTATTCTCATAAATTTTTGTATCTTCAACGTTTAGATTCGCGACCGCTTTGGACCGATTTTGGACCTTGCGACAAAACGACTATGCCGATTTTACCAAAAGCTTCACACTGCGTCCCCTACCTACAAGTAACTTGCATACCAAATTTCAAGTCTAGCTCTTACGGTTCTCGAGATATCTTGTTTACTGACAAACAGACACACACACACACACAACGAACCAATGGCTAAAAACAACTTTTTGGTGTCCTGAGGCTATATTTCGTCCAGAAATGTGAAAAACTGGGTAGGTCAAATTTCCGCCGATTACATTAATTTCCTTATTATAGGATAAGGAAAGTAAAAATATTGTGATGGAGTTATTAGACAAAAACAATGTAAATAAAAGAGTTTAAAAAAATAAATTAGAAATAAAGGCAAAATAAGCAGTTTGAAAAAAGTTAATGTAAATTTTTTGTCACATTAGACCTTAATAGTAGGTGTTTATTAATCTTCAGATAGGCTAGACGTGCGTGACTTTAAAATGGCCAAGTTAGTGAAGTCGAGTGAGGAATGTAATCGAGAGCGGTAACGAATGCTTGTGGTTTTAAAATTTATTTGTTATTTATTTGTATTGGATGTTGATAAATGAAGCTACCCTGCATCAAATTGTTACATAAGACTTGAGGCGCAGGTTTTACGTAATTTTTATGTAATACGCAAATGCCGTCTGAGGCTGTCGAAACCACGAAGGCCCCCTGCATTTGCTTGTTTACGAAATTCTGATCGTCTAATAATCCAGTATAGAAAATATTGAAATAATTGCTAGTTAGTTAATAAAATAGTTCTTGCAGATCACGTGTTTGCTTTCAAGTAGTCCTTTTCAGTTTCTTCGGGGTCTCTTTTTATCTTAATTTTTTTGCTTGTTTACTATAGGGCAATTGGAAGTATAACAGCATCTGGTTTATTTGGGGTTGCTTTCCAGCTTGTCCGCTTAATACTAACTTGACGGCAGCTTCAATATCTTCTGGAGACTTAAGAGGAATATTTAGGGTTAGTACTTCATTCACTAAGTATCTGAAGGTATCTCAGTTTGTATGTCTATTGCTTATATCAGTAGTTATTTTTTATTATGGGCTTTAGTAGTAAGAGTAATCAAGATAAGAGAATGGTCTGAATAAAGTTCAAAGCAAGATTTTACAAAAATGTGGAGAAATGTCTGTTGTTATGCAGAAATCCAACAAAATTTGTTTAGGTCCTTAAGCCAATAGCTGAAATCTCCTGTTGTAAGTTATTATTTTGTAAAGTTTTATTTAAGTTTTCGTCTATTCGTCGTTACGATTCTGGGACCCAATCAGTATGATTAGCGTAATAATCTCTATCCGCAATAAATCGTTGTTCTAGGATTCTAAAATAGTTTGCAAATTGTTTCACTTTTACTACATGTTTGGGAGGGGTTCGCTACGTAAATTTTAAAAGTATCTAGTAATATGACAAAAAATGCTTGTGCCTCTTACTTGATGAACCGTTATTCTGGTGTATGTAAACTTATGTTTTGCATGCAATTGTTATGCAGTGAAATCTCTATAAAGGAAGATTTTTTCCGAAAACAGATTTGTCATAATTTAATTGTTGTTATTCATTTTTCTTCAAAACGACCACTCCCTAATTCAGTCGTGACTTTTTATTTGGGTTATATATTGTACATGCATAATCACTTAATAAAAGATCTAATGTACCTTTAGAGAATTCTAGCAGTACGTAGAATTGTAAAATGTAATTCCAGAATATATTAAAATAAATCTTAACGGTTTCAGTTCAGTTTTGTTTTACTGTATTCATAAGTTTCATCAAAATAGAGATATTAAACATAGCAGTAATTTTGAGTAAGACAATTAAATAGAGCGGCAACTGATCTATCATACCTTAAATAAGCAGAAAATTACAAGCCCGAAGCAAACGAAAACAGTGCTATTACAGAACGGCGAATAAAAAATGTCAAAAGTACTTTAAACTGCATTCTAAACGATAAATATTGATTAATCTTTTCGTGCAGATAAATTTAGCAGAAAATGTGGGCATCTATATAGAATTTAATGACGTAATGACACAGCGAAACAAGATTCCATTTTTTCAAAAAAGATTTGGTATAAGTAGTATAAAAATAAACTTTGGAATTTGCAAAATAGGAGAATTAATTACATAACTAAGTAAGAGTGTACTAAAGTTAGATATTTAAAAAGTCTAAGAAGTATTTTACTTATTTATTTATTTATTACAAAATTGGATTTGTTTTTCGACGCATTCGAATTATGGCTATTTTGTTGGCCGTGCCTCATATATAAATACATGCTTAAATGGCCGCCCCGTCAAATTACAGATCTCTAGATTTGAAATTCTGCTCTTGATCTAAGTACATCTCGAAGTGTAGTCTAAAGCGATTGAAAAACTTTCAAGTAATGCTTTAGCGGCGGTGTACGCTTCTTGGCCCGACATTGCAAGCTTTAGTCCATTTTGTAAAGTAGTCCTTGGCAACGAGGATACATTTGTTGTCGCTTTTTCTGTTTGAAAATAGGTTAGCATTATCGATTGTATTTAATTCAATAAAGTATTTGTTATTAGACTTGCTTGCGCCTCTATCGATTTTTTTATTTTCTCTAAGGCTAAAAGACTAATTTAATGGAAAATCCTCAGTCAAGTGTATTGCATGTTACAGATACCAGGACAAACCAAATATAAACTGAAATTCTCTCTATCAATTTTTTTTTATTTTCTCTAAGATTAAAAGACTAATTTAATGGAAAATCCAAATCAAGTGTATTACATGTTACAAAACCAGAACAAACCAAATATAAACTGAAATTCCTTCTTTACGAGCCGTAAAATGGATGGAGAGAAGCGCAGCTTTTGAGTGTTGCAGGTAAAAATATTTGAAGTGAATTTTTCTCCTATAGTTCCGTGCATTCCCTTTTATTAGTCGGTATCACGATATCAAAGCAAGAGGTAACCTCGTTCGTTGCACAACGGATGATTAAGTTTCCCACGACAGATGAAAAATAGTTGAAAATAAAGGTTACCAGATGACTAATTATTTATTAGAGAATAACTGTCGATTTATGGTTACAGAAGTTGCTTTGGCGATGGAATAAGGTACGGTAGTAATCATAACTAATGATTTTAATTTTTGAAAAGCGTGTGTTTTATATAATTGTTAAACTTGACAAAAATCGGGACTTGTTTTGGACTACACTGAAACAGCTTCTCTATAGTTCCGATTATCACTTGTTCAGTTCACTAAAAGAAGAAAAGGTGACAAATATTTGACAATTTTTCTGTTAAAGCAGTTGTGGGTAATTGTTCCTATCACAACCACCTACGTTTACGATAATGAGATCTAAAACTATCTATTTGCAGGAAAAAATGTTTTTGATAGTCAGAATAGTATATAAATAAACAACTTTTTATGTTCGTATAATTATGATACTTTAATAAACAAAAAGTCCTTTATGTCTGATTCATCCATGTACGCATAATATCAGTAATATACTGTTTATTGATATTACGGCACCCTTAAATAAAAACATTAAACTTTGTTTGCTCGTTCGATCTTTTTTAGATATGAGGTTCGAGGAAAGTAATGATATCACGTATAAAATAGACATAAAAGTGTGTTCAGCTATTCATATTTAGCATGTGTAACTTATATGGTGTAAGAATGCCTTATCAAGGTACATAATCAATGTTAGTGAATTTGAAAAAGAGCACATTGTTGGTCTATATAAAGGAGTGTTTCTCTACAAGAAATAAGATGAAGAATTAGTTTTTCCAGCAGTACTGTGGCACAAATGTAAAACCAGTGAGCCTAGAAAGTACTTATTTATGAAACTGGGGTTGGAGCAGTACATATAGCAACCAAACAGGAGGACCGTCGCCTTCATAAATTTTAAATTACAGGGAGTAATTCAAAGTTTGATGTCAATCCCTCGAAATAGGTCTAACAGCTCGACGTATTTTCTTGTCATTATTACTGACTTCTCTACATTAGCAACAAAGGTAAAATTAGGTAATAAGAATTTTATAGGGCAGTATTACTGTTGATAACAATTCAAAATATGAGGTAAAATTACAGAAAATCTTCCTTTTACATCATCTTAATATTATTTGACGTAAGACAAACTAATTACAGTTAAAACCGTGTAGGTAGCTCGGATGATTTAAACGTTTTCAGTCTGTTTGGTTCCAGTTAAACAAATACTAACGGGGGCGTACGAATATAATATCCCTAAGCATTTGCTTTTTATTGATTTCAAGGCCGCCTACGACTCCATAATTAGAGATAAATTGTATGAAGCAATAAGAATACTAGGAATCCCAGAAAAATTAATAAGACTGATAAAGCTGACGTTAAAAGATACTAAATGGATGGTGAAAGTAAATGGGGAAATAACAGAAAGTTTTGAAGTTAAAAGGGGAGTAAGACAAGGGGACCCGCTATATATTCTATTATTTAACGCGGCACTGGAAACGACAATAAGGAAAAGTGGAATAAATAGGAGAGGAACGATTATGAATAAGAGTCATCAGTGTCTCGCTTACTCGGATGACATACTTTTAATAGCAAGGAGCAGAAAGGAGCTAACAGGAATGGCTGGAAAACTGCTGCAAGCTGCAAAACAAATAGACCTAAGAATAAACAAAAGTAAGACGAAATATATGGAATTAAAGAATAAACATGCAGCAAATGAACAAAACAAACTGAGACTACAAACGGGAGAAGAAGAAGTACTAGAATACGAAGAGGTGGAGGAGTATATGTATTTGGGAGCATTAATAACCAATAAATGTAAAGAAGAAATAGAAATAGAGTTAAGAATATCTAAAGGGAGTAGATGTGCGGAGAGTATGAATAGCATAATAAGATCAAAGGATATCTCCAGAAATGGCAAAATTCGGATCTATAAGACCATATTGAGGCCGACAGTACTGTATACCAGTGAGACATGGACTATGACAAAAAAAACACAAAACAGTTTGGAAATATGGGAAAGAAGAATACTAAGAAGGATATATGGTAGAAAGAAGGTGGACGGAGTATGGGAGAGAAGCACAAATGCAGAATTATATGAATTATATAATGATCCAAATATAATACAGGTAATTAAAGCCAGAAGACTCCAGTGGTTAGGTCATATGGAAAGACTGCCTGATGACAGAATAGTAAAGGGGTTAAGATGATGTATCCCAGAAGGACGGAGAAAAAGGGGGAGACCGAGGAAGAGATGGTGGGAAGCAGTAAAAGAAGACCTAAAAGAAAAAAAAGGACACAACTGGAAAGAAAATGCCAAGGATAGAGTGAAATGGAAACTATTCACAAGGCAATGGGACTAGAAAGGCCTGTGAAGGCCATATATATATATATATAGTCTGTTTGGTTCATTGCTATTATCGTTTATTAGATGATGCACAGTATAATTTGGGTGAGCACTAAGTCTCTTTATATCGCGTGCTGTAGTTTTGAATTTTAACTGTGGATTCACTTAGGTCACTTAAAATCACTCTATTGAGAACGTACTACAGTGCATTGACGGTGGCTACGGTGGCTTGTAGCATTTGCCATAAAAAAATTCCACAAGTCCATATTGGTTTAAGGACTGTTTTATAGATTCATAACTTAGCTTCAACTGATAGTTTGGATTTTTTTTCGATTAGCCAATATAATTTACGAAGTTGTAGTCCAAGTTGTTTCCTGTTATTGAATATGCGAGTTCTCAAAGTTAGTCTCCTATCAAGATGCAGTCCCAGGTATTTAAGTGACTCTGGCGTCCGTTTAAAGTTACTGATGGACAACTATCTCTTTTCATAGTGAATGTAATATAGTGGAATTTAAATCCGTTTACTCTAATTCGCCATATCTTAGTACGGTGTTGAATTTTGTCGAAGAAAGATTGCAGATACCTCAATGCAGCATCTAGGTTTACATGGGAGGCCAAAATGACATATCATCTGCATAACTAGTTGATGTTAGACGAGATGTGGGTAGGTCGGCTGTATATAATAAATATAATATGGCACCTAGGCCACTAGCTTGTGGAACGCCCGAGAAGGTGGGTAAAAGAGTTGTAATTTTGTCTTTGTATTTTATCAAGGGCTGCCGATTTCATGTGTAAGATCTTGAAAGTTTATATACCTGATAGGGTAAGCATGTTTTTAGTTTGTAGCATGACCCTTGATGCCATATCCTGTCAAATGCTTGTTTTACGTCCAAAACACCGCAGAACAGCATTGTTTTCTTTCCAAATTTCTGTATATTCTGTCAACTATCTGTGCACCTGGCCGATGGTGCCGATCTGACTTTGGAAGCCAAATTGGCATTTAAGGATTAATTTTTGGTTGTCCATGATCGGCATGATTCCACGTAAAATGAGTTTTTTAAAAACACTTTGACAGAATAGGGAGTCGGCTTATAGGTCTGTACAATATTATTTCTGCTGGTGGTTTATCTGGTTTTAGTAGCATAATTGGTTGTGCTGTTTCTCATTGGCTTGGACAGAGCTAAGTTGTTATAATTGCATTGTACAGTTGTGTAAGAGTTTGTATAATTTTTCTTGGTAAATGATTAACGATTTCCCCAGTTAGATCGCAGCCTAGAGCTTTTTTGTTGGGTTGACCTTATTTATTTCTTGTTCTATCTCATTTGGAACGATCAATCTGAGGATTTCTGTTTTTTAGTCTAGGAGTTGACCACGGAAAGATGTAAAAGCTTTGGTAAGATGTTCAACAAACACATTCACCTTTTCTTTGATGTTGCGAATCCAATTGCTACCTTCCTTTTTAGCAGGGGTTATGTGCAGGGTTAATCTATTTAATTTTCGTACCGCCTTTCTAGCGAGTAGTTTGTTTGTTCATTTGCCCTAAGGTATTCTAGGTAATTCTGAATTCATTGATTTGTATGTTGGCAAGGAAGTTTTTTTAATTGTTTGTTAGCCCTGTTTAGGGCTTGCTTTTTTAAGTTTGACCTAGTTGCCAACGTTTTCCGAGGCGGCATTTTTCAGCTAGTTTTATCTTTATGATGAGAGAAATATTTTTAATTTGTGAGGTGGTCATCAGTTTTGGAGTGGCTTCTCATGCTACCTGTTGAATGAGTTCTGCAAGTGAAATTAGTGCTGGTTCCATGTCATGTTCACTTTTTAGTAGAATTTTATAGACCATGTAGATCTCCTAAGTACTCGAGTGTGTTTAAAAAATATTTTTAATCAGTACGGTTGTTATAAAATGAGGGTTGTGGTTGGATTTTAGTTATGTAATGGCCAAATGATCTGCTGCTAGTTCGAAGCAGAATGCTATAATACACTGACGTACGTTTAAGCCCTTAATGATACCGAAGTCTAAAAAATCTGGGATTCTTTGACGGTCTGTGGACCACTAGATGGGTTCTCCCTTAGACAGGCAACTAAAATTGTTTCCTTGGATAACAACCAATAATCGTTCATCAGTTCTTGTTAAGCGGGAGCCCCAATGCTCATGTCTTGCATTGTAGTCCCCTGCTGCTATAAATATATTACTTAGAGTCTTGAAAAAATCACTGTAACCTATTAGAGTGATTAAATGTTTAAATGTGCAGTAAACTGCTGAGGTTGTAAATGGAGCGGTTGCATTTCCTATTAAAACATTTGTGGCTTAGAGACGATTATCTTGATATTTCGCAAGTTCGTGATTCTTGATATTATTTTAGATAATTACAGCTGTTCCGCAGTGAGCCGTGCCATCGGGGTGATTTGCTGTATAAATTTTGTTGTGGAAATTTAATGTAGCTCTTAGTGGTGAAGTGAGTCTCAGATGTGAGCAGGATATCTGACTTGTAGGTTTCAAGAAATATTTTGATTTCTTGAGCGTGTATGCTCAACTCAATGGCATTTCAAGCTATAATTTTGATTAATACACGAGTACCATAGAATCGTCTTTCCTAATAAATTTAAATAAAAGCGATGATCATACACAAATGGTGTAAAAAACTGCATGTGTATGAGGCACACAAAATCATTTATAAATATGATTATGATAGTACGTCACCTCTAGTCAGAATTAAAGGCAAGCTGCTTCTGACTTCGACTATAGTAAAAAAAATAAATTAGTATATCTTTATCAAACCAATAAATTAGATCTACAGGAAAAATGGCTTTGAAAAGACACTTGGTTTTGTGTCTATGTTGTTCTTTAAGTGATAGGTAATAAAAAGTTTTTGTGGCTTAGTTCTATAATTAAATTTAAATAATTAGAAAATTGTAAGCAATATATTAAAAAAAGTTAAAATTATACTATAAATTCGTGTTATTAAAAACGTGTAAACGTAACAGAAAATATAAAATTTAATTTTGTACTAAATATAAACAACAAAGAAGAATATACAGAATATAAATAACTAAAAAACAAAAGGGAAAAAGGAAAGAAAACACGTTGTTGAAACGAGTAAAAAAGTAGCTCAAACACCGATTAAAAAAATAAGAAAATAACAAATAGAGTGGTTTTGTTGACTAAAGAAATCAGAAAATTAAAAATTAAAAAAATACTTGGATAACGTCAAATAGAATACAGGAAAGGAACAAGAAATTTAATAAAAAATGAAGAACTAAGACAACAAAACTAATTTAAACAAAATAATAATAGAATATAACTGAAGGCAATTTAAATGTTATTTGAAATGATAGAATATACCAAAAAAAAGAGTAATGTAATTAATGAAAATAAACACAAGAAATTACAAATGTATTATCAATAATAATAAGACAAAAGGAAATCTAAAAGTGCAAGTATAATTAGAAATAACAATAAGAAAAAAAAACACAAAAAACAATAAATTAATAATTAATGAAAGGGCTTAAAGATAGAATAAACATACAGATGTCGTAGAGCAAAAATTAACATATACAAAAATGTAGAAAATATAAAGGACTTTAAGAAAATACACGATAAATATATGTAAGAGAAAAACGTGAAAAGGTAAGAAGGGGGAACTAACAGAACAAGTAGAAAATTTAAACATAAAAATAGTAGAATTAATAGAAACAAATAAAGACAACGGCTATAAACTAATAAAGAAGCATCTGATAATTTACACCGGAAAAAATGCAGCAATAAAGCCAAAAGATGAGATAAGGTGGATCATACTTAAAGTTTAGGGGGAAAAATAATATGTAAATGCAAAAATATAAAAAGGTAAATTGAAATAATTATATCATAGAAAATTGATCTTATATGCAACGTAAAATTACTTACAAGTTTGGCAACATTGCAGTTTAGATCTGCAATGGCGCAGTGTTCAGCCTCTGGTATTTCCTTTCTTTCAAAAGGTTCCCCAAGAAAACCTTTTAACGCGATAGCACGTTAACCTTTCCTCAACAAAACAAACTGAAACATTTTTCATGGCCGATCACCTTACTTTTCACCAATTGAAAATGTCTGGAATATCATTGCGCAAACAGTAAAGCGATATCTACGATCTTCAAGGATTCTCGCGAAATTGTGCGAATGCGTCAATAATAAATGGAATTCATTTCTTTAAAATGCCATTCATTCATTGATTGACAAGAAGAATGGAAGTTGTCGCAAAAGCTTAAAGTGAGGTCATACATTACTGAATAAATGTTTATAAACAAACGTTTCGCTGAATTTAATCATTTATTTGTCTCATACTGTTAAATAATTTGCTTTAATTGTTAATATGCCTTTTTCTTGATGCTGCAATTTCAATAAACAGTAGGTTGCAATGTATATAAACTTTGCTTTATGTTTACAAGTCATAGTTGCTTTCAGTTATTCAAAAATAATGGTTCTGCTATTAATATTTTTATTTTTTTAATATATAGAACAAACAAATAATTATTTATATATATTTAAATATAAAACAATAGTAAAATACAAGAGTGCGTAATAAGGACACGAAATATAAATATTTAAGGATCTCAATCAAGATTTAATAAAAAAGAAAAAAGTGGAGATTAAAAGTAGAAATAAAATTACTTCAATTCCTGAAAACACATCAGTTTTAAATTTTATAAATCTCAGAAAAGATTTGTCTTATTTTAGTAAAATAAGCTGGCATAACAAAACCGGCTATTCTCAACCAGCACTCGGACGATTGGCACGGTTTCTCGAACACTTGTTGATGCAATGCGTTATTTACCCGGCGGCCCCTCCAGCTTCTTCTGTAATTCCTGGTCTATCCTTTTCTTGGCGCTCACGACTTTAGAGAGGATGTAGAAGGAGCCGCCCCTCGCCTTCTGGTTCGCCTCGAAAAGAAAATTAAAGCGCTGCTGTATCTCCTGCGGCTCGAGCTTGTTTACGTTCAGGATTTTCATAGCCTCATCCAGCGCTAAGCTGAGCTTTCTTCGATTATTGCCGCTCTCCAGCGGCTTATCCTTGTACCGAATCCGGGCGGCTTCTCGGCTCATTTCGATCTCCTGGAGGACGGTCCTGTAAACGGCTTTGCACACGCTCTGCGCGCCGGCGATGACGATTTCGAAGAGCAGCTTTACCACGCTTTTCATGTTGCAGTTTTACTTAATACGCGTGTTCGGTGGAAAATCATTGTTTTCGAACAGGAATTTGGTTTGTCTTAATGTGCATATTTATTAATTTAAGGAATTATCTGTGCTGGAATTTGACATGGATTTTTCTATTTTTGCTAATGGTGACATTGACAGATTCAACTAACATTCGCGTAATACAAAGGTTTTTTGAGAATATTTGGACACCCCTTATAACATTGAAAATAAAATTATTTAAACTATAAGAACTATCAGATAACAAAATTAGTTAAAGAGTTCAATGACATAATAATAAAAGAATTGAGCTAAGACAATTAGAGACTCGGGTTTATAAAGGGTGTCCCAGAATTAACGCAAGATTTAAATTTGCCGCCATTTATGCAGTAAAGTGTTGACAACCCTAAAACGAAAACAAATCGACAGCTGACAGTTTAGGGTTAGTAAAAATGGATCGTTACACGATAGAACTACCTGTCTTCATTATTGAACAATATTTCAAAAATAATGAAAGCTTGGCGGTCGCTGTTCGAAAATTTCATACAAAATATGTTCGGAATAGTGTTTTAATTTCGTCAACTGTGAAGAGAAATTCCGAGAGACAGGATCCGTTGGAGACGCCAAACACACTGGTCGTCCAAAAACAAGCCGTTCAAATGTCAACATCGAAGCAGTGCGTGAGAGTGTTGGTGACAATCCAGGAACCTCAATTCGGCGTCGTGAATAAGAATTGCAAATTTCAAGAATCTCTCTACAGCGTATACTCACTAAAGATCTGTGTCTCCATGCTTACAAAATTCAATTAACACAACAACTGAAGCCTAATGACCATGCACAGCGAAGAGAGTTTGTTGAATGGATTATTGAGCATCAACAAATGGATGCTGATTTTTCGAACAAAATCATCCTAAGCGACGAAGCACATTTTCACCTTGATGGGTTTGTTAATCGCCAAAATTGCCGCGTTTGGGTTCTGAGAACCCACATGTGATTGTCGAAAAACAAATGCATCCACAACGTGTCACTGTTTGGTGTGGATTTTGGGCTGGAGGCATAATTGGACTATACTTTTTTGAAAATGAGGCTGGTCAAGCAGTGACTGTTACTGGTGCTCGATATCGCGACATGATGACACAGTTCTTTTTGCCGAAATTGGATGATATTGATGTGGCCAATATGTGGTTTCAACAAGACGGTGCCACATGCCATACAGCCCGTTAAACACTTCAATTACTGCATGAGACATTTCCAGGTCGTGTACTCTCTTGTTTCGGTGATCAGAATTGGCCCCCTAGATCGTGTGATTTAACACCATTAGATTTCTTTTTATGGGATTATTTAAAATCACAGGTCTATGTCAACAAGCCCACAACCACGCGTGCATTAAAGGAGGAGATTCAAGGTTGCATCATGTACTTTATGAAAATTACAATCAAAAGACTAAAAACTGTGTTTTCTATTTAATTCAAATGATGCGTTAATTTTGGGACACCTTTTATATAGTTCTATTTGGAAATACATCTGTGTGATTTGTTTTTGATACTGTAAATGTAGATAATACTCGAATTTATCAATGTGACCCAAAAACTAAGCTATAATCCAGACGAGAAACTTCTGAGAAAAGTTAACGTAGATGCCGTGTTGGTAAAAATTGGTGGTTATGTGATTACGCTGCCTTTAGAAAATAAGAAAATAGCCAGTACTCTAATACGAGGAAGATTACTGATCGTTTTAAGTAATGTTGTCTGTAATTTATAGCGAGGGAAATCTTTTGCCCATAAAATTTATCTTGTTACAATATCTTTTTAAAAAAATTAAACCTGTTTTTCTTGGAACATTTGGAAAACCCCGGAGATGCATAAAATGTTTTTGTGTTTCGTTTACAATTCTACAAAAAGATATTTAAATTTTTTTGATTTTGCTTTTGGTGGATGAAATTATGTCTTTCTGTGTGTCTGGAGACACTATAACTTCCGTTCTATCCAACGGATTCACTTCAAACTTGGCATACACACATCTTAGGTCAGTACCTTTCATGGGATTGATTTTCTGCCAAATCGGTTAACGGAAACCGCAAGTGACCGTTACGATTTCGAAAATTCATGTCTTTCTGTGTGTCTGGAGACAAGATAACTTCCGTTCTATCCAACGGATAGATTGCGCACCGCTGTAGAAAGTTTCCTTTACGGTATTGCACCGTTCTTGTTTATATTTATTTTTTAACCAATCCCCACTTTTCACCATTATCACTCAAATCAAAAATAATGTATTATGTCGTGCGTGTGTCTTCTTTTTCCACTACTTTTATATAGGCTACCAACCTGTTTCCAATCTCACAGTCGTGCGGTATTATCAGCCATGTACTTGACGATTGCCAAAAGCTTTAGTATGACGACCAGGAAATTCTCTGTTGGCTTTGACTCAAAAGTCTAACCCATTATGGCAGGTCAAGACTTTTATGTATAATGATCTTAAATTTCTGTCAAATATATTCTACTTCCTCTTGTAGAATTCTATATTATTTTTTTCAACTCATTCTTTAATTATTTCTTGGTATCTTCTATCGTATTTCATCTCTGTTGGTTTGTAAGTTTTAATTTTTCCGCAAGTTTTTTTTGTGCAAACTGTTCTTCCTCATTGTCAATTATTTTACAAGATGGCATAGTTTTCTTATTAGTAAGAAATTGACTTCCTATCAATTATAATCGATTATTGATTTTTCTATTCTACTTTTTAATTCACTATCGTAATGGATATTTTCTTATGCCCACAAAAAGTGTTTGTAACAATAAGTTGATTACCTCTGCAGTAATTCAATAAAATATTTTCCTTATTATTTTTTTATTCTTTCTAAATTTGTCTAACAATCTCTGACAAGTGATAGTCCCCTCTCATATCTTCCGTTGAAACAACTACTTTCTTCTTTAAGTGTCGTTAAATTTCTTCAAAATTAATTTTTGTTCACTTTGTTATCATCTTCCTTGATCCATGTACTGTTAGTACTATTAGTTTACGTTTGCGTTTTGTTACTACCACTGACAATAACTTTTTTTTTTTGTATACGTTCATTTATAAATTGTTCTCGCCCAGTTTTGGTTTATAACAGATGCTATCTGTCCTTCTATTCCTTGTTTTAGCACCACTTTATTGTAAATTATGATATAGTTTTCGTCTAATTTTTTCTATTACGTTTACTATTTTTTTTTGCTAAAACCTCTTGTATTACAAGTTGTTCAATTACGTGTTTATTCTTTCTCTTTTTCTATTCCATTTTATATTGAAATCAGCTTATCAGTCGCTGTCTATAGAATTGTTTACTTTTCCTAGTTTTTGCTTCTTTTACTCATATTTTTACTGCTCTCAACTATGCAAATTTTTCTAAACCCTGTTTGAATTTATTCTGTCTTTTTGGGCGTTTTCCCTAGTTATCCTTTATATTACCTGTTTAGATAGGTTATTATTGATGTCCTTTAGTCTGCCTTGTCAACACTTAAATTTTTCAATTTTATTATACAAGTTTTGTGTCTTACCTTCCTAGCTGATTGATTTGTTATCTATCCCCAGTTGTTCTTTAATTACGTTTGGTTTGCTTCCTTAAAGTTCCTTACAATTTTAGGATCTGTTAATAATTTTTAAATTACTACATTATTTCGTCTCTTTTTATTTTTAATACTTTTTCTCTTATTTTTTTTATTCCTTCTTGTATATCTTCTGATCCTTTCAAACTTCTTTAACTTCTGTTGTAAGACTATGCCTCATAATATATATTTTCTGTAGTACATCTTTTTGGTGTTCTTTCTTCTAAGGTAACTTTTCCTTTGATTTGTTTCTGCTAAAATATCTATCTATTCCAAAAGTTTTCGTTTCTTGGTCTAATAATTGTGTATCTATCTATACATTTGAACGGAAAGCAAACAAAGGCAGCCGACATGAAATTTAACATGCCGCGCTTTGAGCGCTTAATTTACACGAGGCTGTGCGTTCGTGCACGCACATTGGGGCCGCTCTCGCTCTTCCGGGCGACCACGGTTGCCTTGTACCTGTTAACCCTTTCATGGTGTAGAAACAAATGCACATTTACTAACTTAATTATTAGTTCCCTATCCGTTGTAAAAACAAAACCAAAAAGTCTACAATACTAAAGTTAGTTTAAGCAATTTCAGAATCAAAACAAACATTCTGTTACTGCTGCCAATGTTAATCTAGGAAAAATTTAAAAATTACTGCAAATGTACGTAAGAAATACGTAAATTTGAACGGATTTCAACTTAAAGTATTTGTTACGTAAAAAATACAGGAGTGCATTATGAACGAGCGTATAAGATTTGCATTTATTTAACTTTACGTATTACGTGCTTCTTATTGACGGCTTACATCTACGCCAAGTATGAATGGGTGTTAAATTAAATTGTTCAAGTTTCCGATCAGAAAAAAAAGACAATTAAATTAAAAATTTATACTTTCACACCTTGCAAAAATTTGAGGAAAGGGGGGGGGGTGAAAAATTGTCAGCCTAGGACGCTAAAAATACCTCTTGGCGGAAAACCTCCTTGTATTGTTAAATTTTAATACGGTTCTGTCTCGTAGTTATAAATTATAATCATGAGATTTGTGCACCGCAATAAGTCTTTCCCAAATTAACTTTTTTTGGAGTAAAACTCGTTTGAGACACCTAATGATTTTAAATAGGCTTCTCTCAAGAAATATTTTTAGCGCAATTACTGCAGCTCTTTTTAATATTACTTTTTATTACCAAGCGTTATATGAATTTAATGGGATGAATTCAAGAGTTATGATATGATTTAAATACCCACCTAATTTTTCTGTAGGATCGAACTTAGAACATAATAAAAATATAACAAATCTAAACTAAATTATCCTTAAAACGTAATTGGATTTAAAAAAATTAACTCTTACATTTAGTCTCCATGGAAGTTAAATAAATACATTTATATTTGTAGCGAAAAGTTACTGTATACTAATTTTGATACATCCATTTTTAGCATCTCTTAAAATATGTTATTTTATAAACATCACGCTTTTTTATTTTATACACTAAATTAGGAATATTCTAAAGGACGTGTTTATTTTCAATGAGTTTATATTAACTTTATTCCCTTCATCTTTTGCAATTTCTCTGTTATAGGTGCTAGATTGCTTATTTTATTCATTTATTTATCATTAATGACCTTTATATCAATATTAGGACTTCCAACGTCTAGCAATTTTTAGATATTTAATTTAAAAAACTTACCCCCTTCCGTTTTATCACAATGGGGTATTTACAAAAATGCTAACACACATTGTATTTATTTATAATAGTCCATATGCTAATTTATATGTTTTTGTCATAAATTATTTCTGCGGTATTTGCATTAAAAAACTTTTAGTGATTCCTTTCACTTCTTAAAAGTTTAAATTTAAAAAATATGGATGTATGTTCCATAAAATATACACTCCGTAGATTTTATGTATTTATGTTTAATGGTTCTGATTGAAATATATAAAACAAAATATGGTGAATCATTTGTGTAGTGCTGCAGGTGCAATTGTAGACAAAGCAAAAAACCATAAAAGCAATAGTGGGCATTGATGGATGGCGTGGTTTGTTTAGAGGGAGTAATTGACTGCTTCGGATATACATACGCAGTTAGCAGTTAGCAGCCGTCTATGAAAACACAGCATTGAGTTTTAAAACCGTCGCTGGATATCGAAGCTTACACAGCGTTCTCCATTTGGACTTAAGGACAACTAAGATCTGAATACAATTACTTTTCCATACCCCCACCACTCAGTAAAAGTAGAAGCGTGTGCTAATGGTTTGTCCAGCTCAATAGCTTCGATCCGGACATGTTCTTTTGAGATTACAACAAACGAATCATGGTTCTAGTATGAGATGCCGGAATAGAAACGTCAGCCTATAAAAAAGCGTCTTATTGGAAGCTCTCTTCCCAAAAGGACAGTTGGGATGGATTATTCCAAAACACATGACGGTTGTCTTTTATAATTAGAAGAGGATTCTAATAATGCATTAGCTACCGAAGTGACTCCGCTATGGCATTCAACAACGCCACCACAGGAAATAGGGACCCGGTGTATGGCTGCAACGTAAAAATGTATTACCACATCAGTCGCCATAAAGCTGCCACCCTTGCGCCAAGTAATTACACTTTACGCGGCTGTTCACAAGTGGTGCCGTGCTACATCAAAAGACTTGTGTGCAGCAGATTTACATTGAAGGATATTAAAGGAGAATATCTTTAACTAAATGTACACTTACTTCTTCCCAATAAAAAAATTGGTGAGGAAGAAAAATTGTAGTGCCAATTATTTTTAAACAACCTAAATAGTTTAGTGCATAAAAACGAAGTAACAATATTAATTTTATTGTTACTGTTAAAAGTACAATAATCGTATTATGATTGTAACTAAGTTATTAGTAATATAAGATTGTAAGCATATACAAAATTTCAGTGCCTTTAAAACTGCTATCAATAAAAAACTTTTGGTACTAAAAACTAAAAGTTTTTATATCCAACAATAAATTTCATTGTATTATAAACTTCAAGAGAGATTATTATATTTTAAATGCTTTCAAGCAGAAAATCATAATCTATTTGTCAGTTTCTATTTTACTTTCAAATAGAAAAGACGTATCTTGCGGTTAAAAGTGCAAGTGGTGACCGCGCAATAACCTGCAAAATCGGGCTTTATTTATTGCTACACATATTTCTAAATTTTAAATTTAACGCTGCGTGTTAAATTAATCCTATATAACTGAATGAAGCCGCAGCAAAGAGGCCTTTATGGCCTACTACCAGCCTCCGGGAGGGGTGCAACCCCCCCAAATGCCACCACTAATGCAACCATCAGTATTGACACCGGACCAAATCCAGTCTTCTACAGCCAATTCCACCAAACACTAGGTAATTTTCCACTTCAAACGCAACAAACTCAAACATTTTATTCCCAAACCTCTTATCAAACCCAACAAAACACTCATTCCAACGCACTCCCGCAGCCACCAAAAAACACTAATAACTGGACTACAGTTTCCTAGAAAAGAAACAGAAATCTATATGAAGTGGAAATCAAAAATAAACACCCTAAAGAGAGCGAATATTGGCTTAGCCCACCCTCAACATCAAATCGCTACTCCAATCTAAACATGGAAGGTGACGATACACAACATGAATCAAACGCTGATAACACTAACGAGAAAATCTCATAACCTCCCTCCATTTTTGTATATCGTGTACTAACTATTGCACCGCTAATACAACTGATAAAAGAAAAAGCCAAACAACAATATGACGTTAAAGCTATAGCCAATAATCAAGTAAAAATTCAGCCCAAAACACCCAAATATTACAGAATAATAACAAAAGCTCTGACTGAAAAAGGTAGGGAATGTCACATTTATAAACTAAAAGAAGAGAGAAATTATAAAGTAGTGCTAAAATATCTACACCACTCCATCGACTGTATAGATATCAAAGGTGAAATTGAAAAATTAGGGCACGAGGTCACAAACATTTGAAAATAAAGCAATTTAAAACTAAATTGCCTCTCCCAATGTTTTATGTCGAGCTTAAACCAGCCCCTAACAATAAAAGCATTTTTAAGGTAGAATACTTACAGCAATGCAAAATCTAGTTTGAACACCCAAGGGCAAAAAGAATTATTCCACAGCGTGTACGCTGTCAGCGTTACAAACACACAAGGAACTTCTGCCAGCTACCCGATAGATGTGTAAAATGTGCAGGCGATCACCTCACGGAACAATGTAAAAGAAAAGAAAAATCCCGCGATGTCCGCTGCGTCCTGTGTAAAGGACACCATCCTGCGAATTACAAAGGATGTACTATATATAAACAGTTACAAAGTAAATATTTTCCAACCCTTCGACAAAAACAGTACATACCACCCCCACAAATTAGAAAATGCCAACAAATACAACTGGGACTATCGTATTCACAAATAGCTTCAGTACAACAACAAAACTCTGAACCTGATGTAAATCTCTCACAAACAACAAATACTAGCCATCCAAACCAACAAGAAAACGACATACAAGAATTAAAAACATAATGTTAAAGCTATAAGAACAAATAGGAACAGTATGTAAACATATTAACAGCAGTCCTTGCAAAAATTAAATAATGGACAGACACTTACAGCTTGCCCAACGGAACGCCAACGGCGTATCACAGCACCTTGAAGAATTAAAACTATTTATTACTAGTCACAACATTGATGTGTTACTTATTTCGGAAACACATCTTACTGATCGGAGCTTTATCAAAATCCCAAATTATGCGGTTTATACCACGAACCATCCAGCGGGAACAGCTCGTGGCGGGTCTGCCATAATAATCAAAAACACAATCAAGCACCATCAACTAGAAAGCCACAGTAGCGATTTTCTCCAAGCAACAAGTGTGTCAATTGATGATCTAATAGGACCCCTCAACCTCTCGGCGGCGTATTTCCCCCCTAAACATGCTGTTAAAGAAGAACAATTTACAAACTATTTCAAAACCCTTGGACAATGATTCATTGCGGGCGCCGATTACAATGCCAAGTACACTGACTGGGGTTCCAGAATTACAACGACAAGGGGACGCGAACTAAACAAAACTCTTGAACACAATAACTTGCGGCACCTATCCACGGGAGAACCCACATATTGGTCCACGGACCCAAACAAATTTCCTGATTTGGTGGACTTCTGCATAACAAAAGGAATTCATCAAAGTCATGCCAATATAAAATCCTGCTTCGAACTTTCCTCTGACCATTCCCCAATCCTGATCACCCTTACCACTAAACCCCTCAAAAAAGAAACAACCCCTAAATTAAGCAATAACCGTACAAATTGGAACACCTTTAGGTACGTCGTAAATCTTGAAGTAACCTTAAATACTCCACTGAAATCTCCCGAAAACATAGAGGCTGCAGTCAAATTATTCAATGATGTCATTCAGCGGGCATGTTGGAAGGCCACGCCAATTATACCCGATACAGTCACAATTCCTGATTGTCCCTCAATTATTAAACAAAAAATTCTAGATAAAAGAAGACTTCGAAGAAACTGGCAAAGGCTGCGTACACCTGAAAGCAAACTACTACTCAACAGAGCAACTCGAGAGCTACAGGATCTCCTTAATAAAAACAAAAGCGATTGCATCGAAACATTCCTTAAAGACTTGTCACCCACAGAAGCGACGGATTTTAACAACTAAAAAGATTCTCTTCGCCCATCCGTAACATCCAGGGCAGCTGAGCAAGAAGAGATAAGGAGAAGGCAAACGTATTTGCTGTACACTTAACATCTGTGTTCCAGCCACATCCTTCAGAACATCTCCCCCAAGAAGAAGACAACCTCACTTAAACACTGTTTCAACCGTACCAACTTGAACCGCCTATTAAAAAATTCAAATCTGCTGAAGTTCATGAAGTCATTAGCACACTCAACCCTAAAAAGGCTCTGGGGTGATTTAATAAATGGTAAAATACTCAAAGAGCTACTTGCCATCGGTACACAGTTCTTAACTCGGTTATATAATGCAGTCCTTCAGAATAGTTATTTTCGATCCCATTGGAAAGTGGCACAGATTATACTCATCGCAAAGCCTAATAGACCCCCCAACTACCCAAAGTCCTATCGACCGATAAGCCTTCTGTCTATAGTAGCTAAAGTTTTCGAAAAGCTCTTAGTACAAAGACTAATCCCAATTATTGATGACAAAGAGCTACTACCATCCCATTAGTTTGGTTTCCGAAAGTTGCGCTCAACAACTGAACAGATACATGGGGTAGTTCAAACAATCAATCAAGCCTTTGAAGACAAACACTACTGCTCAGCTGCGTTCCTAGATATATAACAGGCATTTGATAAAGTGTGGCATACGGGACTCCTATGCAAACTAAGAACACTCCTCCCCCTAAACTACTTCCTAATCCTGCAATCCTATCTCCTTAATCGGTACTTTCTGGTTAAATATGAAACTGCAACCACAAATCTTCTTCCGATCAACTCTGTTGTACCCCAAGGCAATGTTCTCGGACCACTGCTCTATCTCTTATACACAGCAGACGTCCCGACAATACCAGAAATCACAACAGCTACATTTGCGCATGACACTGCGGTTCTGGCTACTGACAGAGACCCAGTCGCAGCCTCACAAAAACTTCAAGCCAATTTAACTGCAATTGACAAATGGTTAACAAGCTGGAGAATCAAAATAAACGAGTCTAAGTCAACTCAAGTAACCTTTACCCTGCGCAGAGATACGTGTCCCCCGGTTCAGATAAAGAACAATCCTTTACCGCAAAAAGAAGAAGTAAAGAACCTTGGGTTACATCTTGAGAGAAGGCTAACATGGCGTAAGCATATCTTCAGTAAGCGCAAGCAGCTGGGATTAATTTTAACCAAGATGTACTGGCTACTGGGACGTAAGTCGAAGTTATCATTAAACAATAAACTCCTTTTATACAAGGTAATTCTCAAACCCGTATGGAGCTACGGGATTCAACTTTGGGGTACATCTGCCAACTCTAACTTAGAAATCCTAGAACGCTTCCAATCTAAAGTGCTGCGCATGATTGTGAACGCGCCCTGGTTCGTGTCAAACGCGGCTATCCGTAACGATCTTCATATGCCTTCAGTGAAAGAAGAAATCAGCCGTTTCAGTGCTAAATACAGTGACCGTCTTAGTGCACACCCCAACACATTAGTAATGGATCTTATAGTTCCCTAAAATCTCAATCGAAGACTCCAAAAATATATACCAAATGATTTGCCTACTAGATTCCCTACTTAATCAATAGAAAGTATTGCGTTAATTTTATTTTAGTTTTAAGATCTAGTTTATAAGTTTACTTTTATACCCAAAAACTCAAAACTCATCTAGATGACAATTGTACAGAAGCATCCTACTGGGAATGCTTCTACTGTCACAGAATTTACTAAATGCAACTTTGCAGATTGTAAATAAATTGGGATTTCAATAAAAAAAAATCTACTTGAAACATAAAAACAAACATAAGTTATATATTTATGTAGTTACAAAAAGGGAAAGTTAAAAAGAATAAAACCTTTTCATAATATTAATCTCTTTTTGACTTTCACATGTTTTGTTGCATTATATACAAATTTCTATTTAATGTTGTTACAAAATACCTTTTGAAAGCCTGTAGCTTAAATAATACCCGTCTGAACTTCATACACTTCACAGCTCTGTCAAAATTCCGTGTTTTTGCTTGCACAGAAGATAAATCGTAATTTCTTTCTTGCTCTCCTATTCGAAGAGGGTAATATATTGCATCTTAAATAAAATTCGTTTTTATATGTAAAAAGTTTTAGTTGCCCGCGCAGAAAGTTTGTTATTGATGAATGAGCTGAAAATTCAAAGACAATCCGTCAATTTTTTGATAAGAGATGCGGGCAGTTACGTTTTTAGCTTGAGAAAATTCCGATATCATATTTGCGCATAAAAATATGCGAATTAAACAATTTTGTTAGAGTTGCGTATTTGATTGGCATTAAGTATTTTATACTTATGCTTCAGTTAAATATAGGATCTCAAAAAAATAATTGTTAGTTTACATATTAGAAACCTCAAGTGGATTGTTTCTACAGATTTTTATTATGTTTATATAAATTCAGTTTTTATATATTACAGGTAAATTTTAGTAATATTTCTAATTACTATGATATTATTTGATTAGAGAAAACAATTTATTTAATTAGTACGAACTATTTCTTTGAGACAATTTCAAAATAAGTGAGACATATATTTTTGGAAAAAATTAGTCTATTCTGTTTGTATAATATTATTTATATAAACTTTTGGAAATGTGTTATAACTTTTTTATTAATTTTTTGCTTAGGAAATGGTACCGCTTATAAATAAATCGTTCAAAAATTTATTATTAATCTAACTTAATAGTTTAAATTTAGTTTTGTAACCCAAATTAGCTAACAGTTGCAGATTTATTTAATATAGAGTCTAGCAAAATAGTTTCCTTTTCAAGATAACAATGAAAAAAAAACTATAGATTCTGCACAATGTTTTGTTGTATCATCAGAAAGAACAAGCCTGCTATTTAGCGATCAACCAGTTTTGTAGATGATATTGTCCAAATGTTTGCCTACACAAGCGGTACACTCTTGCAGCTTCATCTTAAAGTTCCCCATTGTTTGCCGAGTTAGTTCCACTGCTGTGATCGCGTTGTGAATATCATGCTTTAATTACTAAAAAGCTCGCGACTTACAATAAAAAAACTCTAACCTGCAGGTGTTCCTACAGAAAGAAATCGCAAGGATATAGGTCTGGTGACCTGGCTGGCCACGGATGAGGCGGTCTGAAAACATTTGTTTCCGAACTCATGGAGAAATTTTTATGTATGTGCGGTAGCGCCATCTTATTGGAACCATAAAGGTGCATTTCATCTCTGATGTCTATTGAGCCTGTGCTCCAGGAAATTACGTAACATTGCAACGGTGCGTAGATGTGGCAGTTACCGCGCGTCCTTTTTCTTAAAAAATACACCCCTATGACACCAAATTCTGTAATAGCACACTAAATAGTTACAAACTAACTGTGAACAGGTTACTCATTAAGTTTCTGAATAAAAATTATGCTTATCGATGCATCTCGTTAATTAAAATGAGCTTTGTCACTAATGAGCACAATAGCAACAGCTGGAACATTTACCAGGCAGCCTAGCAGATATACCAGTCACATTCTTTAAGTTTTACCATCAATTTGTATAAAATGTGAAATCGCAGCGTAGAATTATCCACACATTGCGGTAAGATATTCCCAAGACGAGAGCATGCCTAGTGACAGAACGTTGTGTCGATGTGACAATAGCCTGCCACACTGCTGTAATATCCATTTTAATGTTAAACCAAGCTATCGGGAATCGGGTATCCACAAAATTATAGTTTTCTTGGTCGGAACTGTTTCGTGACGACGAAATAGCCGTTGCGTCACAATCATAAAATCGCCATTTTTAAAATGTATCCAACACAAACGCATAGTGTTAACCACTCTACGCCATGATGGACATTAAAATGGTATGTCTTGTATTGTACAAGGATGTACGACTCAAGCACCGTCCACCAATAGAGTGAACGCGGTAGTGAATTCAAAAAGAGGAATTTATTCTGCCGGACCTTATTACTATAAGACAAACAAATGATAAATTTAAAAAACATTTGTTCATAAATATTTATATTGACTTATAAATGACTGTTCATTTGACTAAACGGATACGTTTAATTTTATGCTGAATTTTAAGTTGAAACTATTTTTTAAGTAGTAGGCACCGATCGTATCGGCTGAGTGTTAGATTCAAAGTGTTACTATTGTTTAATAATAGTTGTAAAATACCTGGAAATAAACTAAATTAGTATTGAGATCAGAAAATTAGTATTGTAGAAGTGGTTCTTAGCAAAGTTGTTCTTGCGAAAACTCCTAACAATTACAAAATGTTCAAACTCGAGGCTTTTTATCAAATAGTTTGGGAAACATCATAACCTTGACGATTTTCCTAAATCGCGACGTCGAAGTGGGTCGGTAAATGCAAGAGCTGAGAAGATTATTTTGAAGCTGCTGAAGTCGTAAGAATATTTGTCTGTTCGTGAAATAGCCAAACAGGGTAAATTCATTGTAAGTCCTGTTTAGAATATCAAAAAACAAAACAAAACGCGTACTTACTTTCTGCCGAAGAAAAAGAAAAAGCAACAACTTCGATTAAATAAACGTTGTTTTAATTCAAAATCAAACTCATTCTTATGGATGACGAAACATACGTTAAAATGGATTCCGTTGTAGAACAATATGAGCTTGATAAAAATAAAAATTAAAATAATTAAATTTCACATTTTTTATGTGGTATCATTGGAGACGAAGTTTACGGGAAATAATGCATACAAAAACCGTTAATTAACCCCTCTATTCGTAAGCACAATATTCTCCGATTATTTTGGCTAAACTTAGCATCTGCCCACTATAGTGCATTGTTTATATTTTTTATATAACTGCTAGATTCTGATTGTTGATTTTCTGAGAAACCAAACACTTACTTTATTCTACCGATTCCGTTCGTTTTTGATCAAACAAATAGTTTGTAAAAGTACTCACTTGCAGTTTCATATCTCATTTTTGGTTCTTAATTTTGATAAACATAGAGCGCCACATTGTGAGAGTGGCAGAGACGATATTCTTATAGTATTCATCTAAATTGATTCAAATTTTTCAATGTTGTTTCTAAACCAAACTATAGTTATAGAAATGTATCATATGCTATGTTAAGCCTATGGATAATTTTGGAAACTTGAGAGGCCTATATTTCGAGAGCAAGGAATTTGTGAAGAAACATCGCTTTACTTTTTGTTTATACACTGAGTAGATCATACAAAACTACTTTCATTAAAATCAGTGTTATCACATCCGCGGCCTTCCCTTTTTGTGTCATACATAGAATTATTAACAGCGTTGGTATAAGTGCAGTTAAACAAAAACTTTACTTAATTATATAAGTATAAGAAAGGCATTTTGTTACATCATTGTGACTGATAAAAATTGGATATAAGCATTTGAAGTTGGATCGAAAATGTAGCTGACATAATATTATCAACAGGTCCTAATCTAGTCAAGTCTAGTCTAATAAAGCAAACCTAAGTCATAAGACAATTTAGTTTTTCTCAAAATTAAAACCCATTATAACTGTCGAGCTTTAAATAAGTGTTACTGCAGAATGGCACACAATAATATATTTATCAAAAGTTAAAAATCTCGTTTACGTGCCATCACGTAATTCTGAGTTGCATCTGTTTATTATTTTTATTTTCTCGAATAAAGGTTAAAATACATTGCGCGCAATATGTAGCTCCCAAAAATAACCAGAAAAACTGCAAAAATTTTATTTCAGAAGTGTCTCGAGAAGACGTTATAGAAAAGTTTTATCGAATGCATAATTGTATTGAGTTGAAACAAGTTTTAAAAATAATAATAGAAATAATTTTAACACTTTAATTAACACTGAATATGATGTCAGCTAAGATAAATCATTTAACCAAAAACAAGGTCTTCATTGTGGTCGCCTTTTACGAGAGGGGCCAAAGTGCTATTAAAGCGCTAACTGATTTTAAAGCTAAGTTTGACAAGCACACTACCTTGTCTGTCTCTACAATAACAAAATGAAAAATACCATGATAAAGTTTGCTCTCTAATTAAATTATTTTACCATGCTGCAATAGGCTGACTGAAAAGTTTGAAAAGACAAGAAGTGTACTGGATCACAATTTGTTAAGAACAGGCAGACCAGTCACTGCGACCACTCCCCAGATCGTAGAACAAGCTCAGGAGTTTTATGAACAAGATCCCACAATGTTGGTCTCTAAAAGCGCAGCTTAACTAGGTGTAAGTGTGGGTTCTTTGTACACCATCCTCAACAGGAAATTGAATCTATTTTCGTATAAGATTTAATTGCAAGCGCCTCTGACCGAGGTCAATATTTATAAAAGATTCACTTTTGCTAAAGAAATCATAGAGATGGTTCGGAACAAAACTTTCAAGTAGATGGCTATGTTAACCAACAAAATAACTAATACTGGGGTACCGAAAGCCCACATTTGACTGAAATTAGTTGATTGCAATCAGAAAAAGTTAGTGTATGGTGTATAATTTTCCACTATGGGATTGTCGGTTTACTGTTTCATGCAAAATATGTAAACGAAAAAGTCATACAGGACAAGCAAATAGTTTAGGTTATCAAATCCTACCGGTGTCACTTAAAAAGCTCTCAATGCTGACTGTTTCGTTACTCTATATTAGTATTACATAGGTTCTTTGGAAGTAATTTTCATCTTTATTTTACGCGTTCATTAAAATCCCAGCATATTGTAAAATCTCCAGTTAATTTATAGCAAACTTTAAAAGAAAACACGCACACTTAATTGAAAACTTGTATTTTATTCAACATTATCCGTTTGTTCTCTTAAAATGGGTCATAGTTAAGCCCCGACAGAAACTTCTAGATTTCGAATTTAGCGAACTAACTTTACCCTTGGATTTATACCAGTTTTATAAAATGTAGAACACAGCAACGATGGTTAAAATAATTTATGGTCTATCAAGTGATTTGTTATCATAAAAGCTTTAGATAGTTTTATCAAATACATCCAATATAGATGAAATGCTGCGCTACTGAGAATTATATTCGGTGTAAGTTGTGTTTTACATTTTTTATAGCAGCAGCCGTCATCGCAGTATTTTATTGTATCTACCATAATTTCTTTTGCAATTTATTTTAATCAAATAAATTGATATTTTATACTAAATATGCTTTAGATATGTTTACAAGCTATCTGAAAATCAACCATGGGAAAAGCGGCATTATACGTAGTTCTAGCACATTATTTTTTAAATTTATTATAATTGTGTGTTTAATTTCAATAATGTAATTTAAAAAATTCTTATTTGTAGATAGTAAAACTGGATGAAAAAGCTATGGCTTTACTGGTAATTTAAGTATTTATATTTTAAGTAAACCTTCAGATCAGTATTTATTTTTCTCTTTTTATTTTATTTACGTTATGCTACTTTGTTTAATCTTTCGATGACCAAATGTTATTTTAAAACACAGAATATCGTTTGAACAATTTTAATTAACTTACTTATTAAAAATAAGGATATATAAAATGCTGAATCAACGTTTGTATCAGTTGTGATATCACTTTTATTTCCACTTGCCAGCGTGTAAATCCATCGTCTAAAGTGCGACTTGTATGTTACCAATAGTAATCGTAATAATCTCTTAATTAACATTGAGAAACTGTGCTTATTGTCAAACACCTTAATAATTACGCCATCGTTTGATCCATAATTATATGATAGCAAAACGTGGTTGCTAAAGAAATTACAAAACAAATTCAAATAAGAAGTAAAGAGCACTAGAGACTGAGAAATGCGGCAATGGACTCGATAAAATTCAAAAGTGTCCCTAGTTGTAGTAGTCAAAGCGGTATTTTCAATTTGGAAATTTCTTATGTTGGTTCAAGCGATACAGACCAGGTGGTCGAACAATCCGACAAAGAAATAGACGAAGAGAAGGACAAAAGAAGTTTAGAGCGCTTGCGAGGTTTGGATGCAATTAATAGCATTCTTAGAACAGCAGTCGCTTACAAGTCGAGCTATACTGTTACAGAAATTTTATAGCGAAACAACGACACACAAAAAGCATGCCGTATTAAGAATAAAAAAAGTAAATTTATGAGGAATAAACGTGTTCACGCGTCTTTTCACATGTTGTGTGTCGCTATAAACTAAGAAATAGAATACCACAATGTGAAAATCATTTTTCTTGCTCTAGGTAGCTAATGGAGACGAACTCACAGCGATATGTTCTCCAAAAGAAAAAGACTAGCACAAAGCAATGTAAGAAGAAAGATAAAATTTTATAAAATTAACAAAACGTGAAAGTTAGTCGATTTGTTTCCAGTGAAAAGATTGATCTAATGCAAGTGGTTCTTCAAATTGAAAAGAAAGACAAACGGATCGATTGAACGATTCAAAGATAGATTAATTGCGCGGAGGGCCACTTAGAGAAGAGCCATCAAACACTGCTAGCGCTTGTGACACAGGTAGGCATGGTGTTAGAGTAATTTAACGTAAAAATTTAAGAATAGATCTCTATATTCCAGTATCAACAGCAATAGATAGAACTATAATAATGTCCAAAGAAGAAACAAAAATATACTATGTAAACAAGCCTTGGGATTACTTTTTTTATTAACCATACCATCATAAGAGAACATATTGCTTAGTGTGAAGCCCTCAGTAAATTCTTAATAAACTCAAAACCGGCATATTGCCGTCGAGTGCAGCGAGTATTAAAATATTTGAAAGAGCTTCTCTCATATAAAATACGCCAGCGTTCGAATTGACCTGTTATTGTGATACAGACTATACAGGGTGTAGAGACACGCGACGGTCAACTAGTAGTTTTGCGTTTCTTTTTGCAGGCGATGCTATAGCCGCAGGCATCAAAGGAGGCGCGATATGGTTGAGAAGATTAATCAAAGATATGGGCGATTGCGATATAATGCAGTTGGTTTTAAACTTAAAGTTTTACGAAAGAGCCAAACATCGATATTCAATGGCATTTTGTTAGGGATGTGTAGGCGGAAGAAATCATCTCGGTCTAATACATCGTGATGAAGAATTAGGTAGTCGATCTTCTGACCAAAGCGACGTATTGGCATGCTTGCAACTTGGATATCATAGAAGCGACCTAGGCAGTGGATCAGGCTACTATCAGTGACTCTGATAGTTACTGAGTGTTTGCATAAATTGTGATATTACTTCATTTTTCCATTCGGAATCAATCGCCTAGAATGTGAGTTATACATAACCTTCACTAATCATCATTAATAAACTGTTCTTATTTTCTAACACCTTCATAATTATACCAACGTTTGATTTACAATTATAGATACTTAAAAATATAGCTTTAATATTATCAATAATTCTTTGACCTTGCTGCTTGAAAAATGTGTTTCCTATTTACATGAACTACGGCCGATTTTTTTATAGCATTGAAACACCAGAATTTTTTAAAATGCAGCATATTCTTGTCTCATTTTACATACATCGAATACATTTTTGCAAAACTATTAAACTATAATTCACCTTTCTAGCGAAACATTTAGTTGAATTATATTGATCAGCCTTTATTAATATGTTTGCAGACTCTATAGAGTATTTAGGTACACCTAAAAGCATTAATGACAAGAATTTATACAGAGCTCCAGATATTTTAATTGCTAAAGTAGAAAAGGCAATAGAAATTAGTAAGAAAAAGTAATCTCCAGGTCGAGATGAGATGAGAACAAAATATTTGAAGAAAGTGGACGAAAGCTAATCTTTTTAACATTTTTTATACACAAGGTAAACTTTCTAATGTACGGTTATAATCGGTATTTGTGACAATACCTAAGAAAATAAATCCAAGAAAGTGTGACGATTTTATAAGCATCTGCTTAATAGACTATTATAATAATAAATGAAAAATAAATGCAAGGAAAGCATCAGTGGATTTAGGAAGGGTATGGGTACTAAAGAAGCGCTTGTTTGCTTGACAGTTCTAGCAAATTAATGCCGAGATTTGAAACAAGAACTGTGTATATATTACATCGACTTAGAAAAAGCTGTAGATAAAGTGATACACGGGAAACTAAAAGATATGTTGTACCAACTTGGACTAGACTAAGGAGACATAGAAATAATTAAAAATATATTTTTTAATAAAAATAAGCAAGACTAAGAGTTGTAAATGAATTAACAGACGAAATAGGAATCAGAAAAAGAGTGCTCCAGGGGTGTATCCTCTCATCCATATTTATTATACATTTGAGAGCAAAACAATCGGCTCAGTAACATGCTCAAGTTTTCAGAGAATATGTATCCACTCCGCTAGCATTCCAAGTAAAGTTCAGTGTACTATTTGAAAGCTTAAAAATTTTTACTTTTGTTGGAATCGGACCTGTTCTGACAAAATTATGAGTCTAAGAATATGTATAACACAACAGAGTTAGTTAAAAGGAAAAAAATTATGAAAGGACAAAAAAGTAAAATCCTCAGTTGAAATTAATTTAATATTTTTTTCGATAGATGGTGTTGTCCACTTTACCCCTAGTTGCACTTTCCAAGCGATTAAGTTTGGATTGAATGACTTCTCACTCTTCAATCAACGCCTCTCTCAGTTCTATTATACTCTCTGGTGCAAGATTTCTGACCCGCTCTCTTCGCTTAAGCTCATCCCAAATATGCTCAATTGGGTTCAAATCTGGGCTACACGGAGGCTAGTCCATTTTCGGGATACCGACGTCAGCCAGGTAGGTAGTGGTCACTCGCGCGGTGTGGCATCGGTCGTTGTCATGCATTTGAAATGTTAAAATGTAAAAAATGTTAACAATCTCTTAGACACAAAGAGTGAGTAATGATAAAATATTGAGACGAATTGGAACAGAAAGAGAACCAGTAGACAAAATAGATAGTACGACACGAAGAAACATTACAATACATAATATAAGGAAAACATTGTGGATGAATAACATAACAAATCGGTTGGGGATGAATAGAAAAATGCCTACAAACACAGAACTGGAGATGAAGATATGCCACGGCAATTGCTAACCTCAGAAACTGAGACGCCACCGAAAACGAGAAAGGCATTAATCATAGATTTTTTATTGTTTGATCTGATAATATTTTCTAGAATTATAGAAACACCCCACGTATTAAACGTTCACGCTAGTGGTATCATTTTCCAAATTCCTTTCTTTTGAATCTACAATACAGATAAGCTTTGCTGTTCACCGACACAGTGGCATAAAAATTATTTTAAGCACTTGGGTGGCGTACAAATCCAATAAAATTGCTAATGACGTTTCGGTTAAGCGGTTTTCCGCGCCACTAGCTCGGCAAAATGCTAAATTAGATTTTTGCCACTTTGTTACGGGTTGGTCGGCCGAATAATTAATTGCCGTTCCTAATCAGATCTGACGACGTAATTTCGCTTAAAATGCGTCGAATGTAAACGGCGGCGGACTTGCAGCCCTTTAATCGGCCGGGCTTTCCTGGGGGTAACAGATTACCCAAATTAAAAGACCTGAAGGCTGGCAATTACAGAAATTTGAAGAGAATTGGCCGCGATTTACGTGCTGAATGGGGACTAAACGGCGGCGTCTAGGAATTCACAGCATCGTGCTCGCTTATTAGGGCCTCATTTGTTCTATTTGAGAATGAAAAGCTGAAATGTGGTTTGTCGTGGATGCGACATTAACTGTTTTATGGCTTCGTGTCCAGACAAATAATATTATCATGTTTGTTGTCCGCAGACAAGAAAATACAACGGAAATATCGATTTAAATACACGTGGTAGCCATAATACGAATTACTTTCTTTAGATACGAAAAACGTACCACCTTTCATCTGTCATCCTTGAAAATGCGTATGTATCCTTACCATGCATACAAGATTAGATGTTACAAAAAAGCTAATCTAAGAGATGGATAACCATGTAAAATTTTGTAGCGTTTAGTAAAAAAGAAATAAATCTAAGTTTTATGCAAAAAACAGACCCACAAACTTTTACGAGAGCAGTTTGATGAGTAACTTGGTTTGCTATTAAAGACAGCAATTTGAGTTTTATTAGTTATCTTGTTTTTTAACATAATCCTTCGGGGTTTAACGCACATGAGCTAGCGCTTCTCGAGGTTTAGGATTCGTTTGTGTGTTTCTTCGAGGGCCCTTAAAATATTCGTTTATTCTCTCTGCTGCCTTCGCTTGACCCAAATTTTGTCCAGTCTGGAAGTTCTAAGTTTTTGAAACAGATCCTAACTCGAAGGACTTAGATCGCACAAATAGGTGAGTTAATTTGTGCTTTACACGATTTTAATACGCTGGTGTGTTGTCGTAGTGGAATAACACTTTTTTGGTTATTTCAGAACGCTTTTTTCGCGATCAATGCCTTTACTCTCTCCAAGAATGCGGTGTAATAGTAGTCAGCAATAACAATTACCATAAAAATCAATCAAGAAAATTTATTTTTTGCTTTAAAATACTGACGCTTTCACCTTTGTAGCGGAAGATAAGCCCTTTTCGAGTCGGTTTGGCACAAACTGCAAATTATACTAAAATGCATAATTGCTAAATAACTGACATAAGAAGGACGACACTATAAATTATTTTACCGACTTCTTATATGGAATAATGGGGATTTTTGTTTATAGTTTTTTTCATGTTCTAAACATCAGCATAAAAGTAATGACTGAGATTTTATTATAAGATAAAAAATACCTGACGATTCTTGCTTTTAAATTATTTATTTGCCAGCTCAACAATAAATTACAATATTATTCATGGCATTGTTAATGACAGTAATATAATCAATAGCTTATGGGGGTTAACAGTCCCTTTATATGTTAGTGAGACTTATGGTTACTTGATTAATCAGTATCTGATTCGCTTTTAGTCTATGATAAAATTTTGTCTGTCTATATTTTAATGTACAGCATCATGGCACTCATGTATGTGTTTGAATTTGTTAGCACTCGTACTGATATAGCTTTGTATTGTGGATATGTCTATTTTATAATGAGAGAATTTTGTTTTGCAGTCTTTGCACTTTTTCTAAGTTGAATTTGACTGTGTTACTCCAGACAGGTGATGCGTAAAGCACTAGTCTTATTAATAATTTATACATCAGCATGGAACATTTTTGATTGAGAGAGGATTCCTGTTTATGAGCGGATGCAGCTGTGCTAGTCTCGCCTAGTTTTTATTTAATTTGAGGTTTATGTGGAGTTTCCAGGTAAAACGGGTACTTATTAACACTACCAGGTATTTCACTACTACGTCGGTAAATGTCTAGTAGATAACTATTGTTTATTACTATACTATGTGGGTTTCTGATTTTTCTGGTAGAGAATGTTTTTGCTTCGCATTTAGTGGGATTTATTTGTATATTCCGTCTGTTGTACTATGAGAATATTTAGTGTATTGCGGTCTGTATTTATCTCTATGGCTTGGATAAAGTTAATGGTTAGGTGTTAGGACTGCCGTATCATCCGCAAAGGTCGCTAAAGTTGCCTCTGTGGTTGGATATAAATATATTGAATAGCAGTGGTACCAGTACACTTCCTTGCGGGACGCCTATTCTAATAAACTTTGTTTCAGAAATTGTAGAATTGATGTGTATGGAAAATGTTCGGTTATCTAGAAAAAAAGAAGACTATTGTTTTTAGGTAGTAGGCTATTCATAGCTATTCATATATATATATATATATATATATATATATATATATATATTTTCAAATCCGTCTCCTATTTTTTTGTGATGTGCTGTAGTTAGGGTAGTGTTGACTATTTCTTCATAAGACCGAACTGAAACGATGGTAACATGTTAAATGGAGTTAGTTCACTTATTAGGCAAGAAACCAAGAAAGCGATAAAGTGGATGAAAACGCCTACAAGCTACTTGGTGTTAGAAGTTTGGAGAAGAAAATTTGCAAACAGGTAGGAATAGAAACAAAAGCTGAAAGAGGTTAGGCCTCGATTCGGGCTATACCGCCATCAAAGAAGAAGAGAAATGTGAGAAAAAAGGGATTTAATGGCTGAAGAATTTAAGAAACTGGTGCAGCGAAAGTAGTGTTTCTTTGTTTCGAGCCGCAGCAAACAAATTACAGACAGCGCTATTGATCGCCAACCTCCGATAGAAGAGGCACTATAAGAAAAAAATAAACGTAAGGCGAATGAGAATGTAGAAAAGCTATGCGCAAAATTTTTGTTCTGGGAAACAAACTGAGCCCTACCCATTTATTCAGAAAATCGCATCAAAGCCCACCTTTATATTGCGAGGGTAGCAGAAAGGTGCTCCATTTTGTTGAAAGTAAATCGCTTTATCATTAAATACATTTTTGAGGCGTGGACCGAAGTCAAAAACAAATAAAATTAAAATACCCAATTCTCGTATTCTACACCACAATGTAAAACTAAATGGCAATATTTGAGAATATGCAAATTTTAGGAAAACGAGTAGATCCACCTGTGTCGATTAATTAAGCCGTTTAGTTTAAGTATTTATCTAGCTACAAATAATTGTAAGTAAGTACTGAATTTGTTGTTTAAAAAGTGA
Organism: Sinelater perroti; assembly: GCA_036346155.1. Taxonomy (NCBI): domain Eukaryota; kingdom Metazoa; phylum Arthropoda; class Insecta; order Coleoptera; family Elateridae; genus Sinelater; species Sinelater perroti. The sequence goes on along the minus strand of JARFIY010000195.1, from coordinate 21,284,682 downwards.
GAAATTATTTTCACATTTTTTACAAGCCTTTATCATGGCTCCTGTTTTGACGTTTCTTTAACTGTACGTTTTAATAATAAGACTTGAGTTTAGTCCATGTGTATATAAACAACAGATAATTACACAATCTCCAATTAAAGTTAAGATATTAAGATAAAGACTTTCAAAATGCAAAATAGTGTCAGAATAATTGATAATAATTACAATATTAACGACCATCAGCAGCTTTCATTGAATTTTTGCATGAACAGAAAATTTTAATATTCTGGGGAACAAATTTGGTGTATAACAATTACCGTCCTTTTAGTATTTCTAAACTATAAATGAGGTCAATGAATGTAAGGATATTTTCACAAGGTTGCTTTTTAATTTCCAGTACAAGTACATGAACTTGCGCAAACAAATATATAACTTTTAATATTCTAACCACACAATAAAGGTTTCTTTAAAATGGAGCATATAAAAAGCGATTTTTTACTTTTCTAATTTTTATATCTTTTCCTAAAGGAGTTAATAAAAGCCGGATGTATTTTTTGTTTGCGATCATAATTGACATTTGAATAATTTACTTTAACGTGCAACAGGAGCTAATAGAAAAGTTGAGTTTACATATTAATTTGGAACGTTTGTTGCGTGCCCAACTTGCTGAAAGCTCTTTTCTGCTACTTCCGCTAAATTTTACCGCACTTTATTCCTCAAACCGCAGTCACCGGACTTTTCAATTCGGACAGAGACTGTAAACCTCTAAGTACTTTTGTACTCGCTATAAAGTTAGTTGTGGTTTAAAAAGCACTGCTGGCCACTTATTGCTTGAATTTTCTTTTTACAATGTACTACTTTAATGGTGGTGCTACTTTAATGTATAATTTTATAACGTTTATAAACTATGATTCTTTTCTTAAATTGTAAAGTGCTTTATTAAAACGTATTAGTTTAAAAAATTAATATTCGTAATGTTTACAGTTGTTGGAAGCGTATTTAGAGGTAAAAAGCACAGACAGCACGTGTACAGTAATCTAAATGTAATAGAATGTTTTTCAACTGCGCCAAGTACTTTTTAGTATTTAAAAAAGCTAATGAGAAAACAACTAATTTATTAAAATTCCAAAGCAATTAAAATCAACGTGTCATATTTCAAGGCTCCAGTTGTTTTATACTTCTTTTTTATGGCTGCAGTGGAAGTTCTTTTAAATTGATGTTGTTATTATTTAACTCCGGTTTTATAATATACTAATTAAAAACAGAAAATGTAAATTTTAAATTTAAATATACATAATTAATAGTTTATTTATTTAAATTATACAAGGCAACATTATATAAAATTTTCTTTTTCCTATTATGCAGGATATTCCAGCTTCTACGTCTAAAAAATAACTTTGTACAAATTATTTTTGTCGAACTACATAGTAAACCTATAAATACTGTTACACATTAATCAAAACTACAAAATAAAACGGTTAACTGTTCTCGCATATTTTCAGGATCTACTAAACGGTTATTGGTAAGTATAACTACAACGAATTTATTCAAAATGATCACCCTTAGCTTCTATACAAGCTTTAAGACGTCTGGGCCAATCATCTATGGCAGCACGCACTACATCCGTTGGAAAAGTATTGATTGCTGGCGTCAGGACTCGCTTCAAAGAAGCAACATTAAGGTGTTCTTTAGAGCTAACTATGTTCTCTATCTAATGAATTGAGATTTGGGCTACTAGAAAACCAATCCTCTACTGTTAGAAAATAAGACACAATGTTTCTCAGCCAAGTTTAAGTTGACTGTGTTTTGTAGGCGAGTGCGGAGTCTTGTTGATAGGTTGGAAGTTCACTTAGAAGAAGCGTGTGATCACAATAAACTCCCCTCCGAACCTTTACATTTGCTGGATAATGACTCTCTGCACCCTTGGCTTTAGTTGAGATCTTCTTTGAGCGATCTAGGGTATACCTTGTTATTTTGTGTGTTGAAAAATTGCTCCACTATAAAAAAATATTTATTTGTAAACAAAATTGTTCTGTGGCCATCATGCAAGCACCCAGTCAACAACCTCTTGGCTTTTTCTTTCCTACCTTTCTTTAAAGCCAATGTCTCGTACGCCTTTTGTAAATAGCTAGTCCTAGGTAACGTTTTGGAAATTTGCATCTCCTGAGATATAATCTAAAAGGTCCAAAACTTGCCTTGAAAAAGGTGTCATTGAAAGGTTTTACCATATCTTCTAAATATCCTGTTGATTCACAGTGGCTCAAGATTTGACTCTCTTTTCACAAAAATGAATACCGATCACTCTAACATAACAAACTCTTTATAAAACCATTATAGCTGCTGGATTACGGCTTCTCTAAACCCTTGGCACTAACTGAGATGCTTCTTGCGACGACCTAGCGTATACCGTGTAATTTTGTTTGTTAAAAAAATCCTCCACTGTAAAACTGTTTTCATCCATAAACAAAATATTATTTATTAGCTCTCATGGAGGTACTAAGTCAAAAATCTCTTTGCTTTTACCTACCTTTTTTAAAGCAACTGTCGGCAAATATTCCGTGCGGCTTTTGTAAATAGCTAGTCTTGGATCATTTTTAATAATACAGGATATCTTATGCTTACAAAGAGGATTTCGTTTAATTCGGATACGGCTTTGACTGCTTAAACTGGTCTTCCAAATCTTGGACAATCCTCGACTCCTACAGTCTCATTAAACAATTCTATGGCTCTATACACAAACATACGGCTTAAAGGTTACAGTTTTTTCAGTTACTCATACTTATGCAATGGTAACCAAACTTGTCATCAATGTAACTTACAACTTTAAGACTTGACCATTGCAACCATATATTAAAGTCACGGATATCTTCATGTCTTGTAAAGTAAGGCTGGGTTTGATTCTTAACAAGTATTTATAAAACTACTAGGTAATTTAATAAATGAAAAATAGTAACTATTTTATACAAAGAATTTTTTTATTGTTTTATAATAATTTTTGCGCGATTTCAGCAAAATGGTACTACAAACCACATAACATACATACCTACAAGAGATAGATTGAGAAGTATCTGAAATAATCTGGGATTGAAAATTATTTAGTTACTAATTGGATGAAACAAAACTTTAAAGAGCAATGTTTTTTATATACAAGCTGATTCTAGAAGATGGGCTCAATTTTGTACAGAGGCATTAGTGGAATATACATTGAATGTGAATTATTTACATAAAAAGCAAGTCATACATATTCAAATAGTTTAAATAGCTAAAGTATTCGCCTAGTGAACTGTGTAGCAGTGTCAGCTGTGAATGAGTGCATCCAATTTTTTTTTTTGGATGTGTAGGCTTACTAAAATAGGATGCACATTATTATCGATTTAAAAATAGACCTTAAAAAAGAAAAAAATATCTATTGTTAAAAACTTCGATTTATGCAAACTGGTTGTGTAAAGGTAAAAGCTTAATTAGGTTACGTATGTGAGACAAATTTGAAAGAATTTTGAGTGTAGCTCGGACAAGCAAACACATATGAATAGAATACTTTTACTACTACAATTTTCTGTTTCACTTGTGTTAAGAAGTTGTACTGCTTACAACTAATATGAGCTATTCGAAAATCGAACATATGCATTAATAATTTGTGGTTGCTTGTCCTCTATATGTCGCAGACAGTTAATCCCAATAATTTTATAAAAAATGTATCAATAAGAAAAAATAGTCAGAAGGCAAATTTATTGTAATTACAGGATTATGTAGACTAAATAAAGAAAAAAAGAATCAGCAAAATCACATAATATATTAGTTAAACCTAAACTAATATTAATATTTGATTGGCCAATTCTTTTTTCGATAACAAATTTGCATCTTTCAGTTACTTAATTCACTAATTTCTACAACTCTTTATTCAAAATACAGTGATGCTAAGTTTGAATTTGGTGTTCAATTACTTTCGTATTAGTTTTTTTTTAGATACGATGTTTGTTAATTTTTGGCATAAGTTTTCTGAAATAGAAATCCAGATATTGCGTTGGTTAGGCAATTTTGTTGGTGGTTATTTAGTATTGAATCTTTTATCCTATGACAATGTGCATTATCGTCCTGAAGATTAAAAGCTTTATCTCCAAAGAAGTCTTTCCTACTGGACAACTCCTTAGGCAGACACGCATCCCCATACAATAACAACAGTTGAATGTTTAATTATAGAGAGAACACATTTTTGTAAATAAAAGTTTCATTAACTGTAGACGAAGTTATCAGAAAACGCAGAGAAAAATAGAAATAGAATTTTGAAAAATGAAAACAATACAACTGCAATAAATGCTATTCGTAAACTACATGGTGATAGTGGCAGATTCTGAAGAAAAGTTAAAACATAACTCAAATGAATACCAAAAATAATTAAGATAAAAGTAAATATAAATAAAACCAAGACCATAATAATGGCTAAGAACAGAAAAAACAATAAATAAAAATAAATGACAAACTAGAATAAATCAAAAGCTATAAGTATCTGGGAAAAGTTATAGAATACAACGGAAAATAGATAAAGAAATAACAGATAAAATAGAACAAGTAGGAATGCTATACAATATGCTTGGAAAAATAAAATATCAAAAAAGATTAAAACACGAGTATACCAGAAAGCTGTAAGACTTTTCCAAACTTATGGTTGTATAGGTATTAGGGTGGTAAATCATAAATATAAACAAAATCGATGAGTAAGACGTATATTTTAATGTACACGGTACTGTGACGGGTAAGCTAAAAATAGCTAGCGACAAATTTTCAGTAAACAAACGTGCAACTGGCTACGGCTTGCCGCGGTCTGGTCTGGTGTAGGCCGATGTGTCTCTTTCAACAGCTAAATGTTAATTCCCTGCTTTTGTCGTTCGTAAACCAGTTGCAGGTAAGGGTTGAAACTTGTCTATGTTAGAGACAATGGAGGAAAATATTTCCTATAATTTTGGGAGGTAAAAAAAATGTCCAATTAATTTGGTATGGGCTAATTGCGGTCTGCACCCACTGACCATAGAGACATTAAAAATATCACCGTTATAGTAAATATTTTCAAGTATTCGCTCCGCTACAGTTGTGAGTCTAGAAATCACTAGAAGCGACAAGAAACATGGTAGTAGTTATGAAGTAACAACATTGTTACAAAACAGAAACGCATGGAAAAGAAAAATTAAAGATTAAAATCTGAATTGTATTGTGTCATACAGGGTGTCCCACGGGAATGTTCCAAGACTTAATGTATAGGTTTTTTAAAACATTTTAAGTAAAAATTCCAATAAACATGAATCAAATTCTCAACTCTTTTTTGAGTTATCGACGAAGCAAGTTCTCTTCTTTCCCGCAACCGGTCATCAATTTATCTGATGCTATAGTTACCAAGAATGTTTAGTTTTGTTTTCTATTGTCATCAATGAAAATGAGAAATGTCATAGGAAGGAACAATTTAACACAGAATCAGAAATCCGAATCGGCGCTCCACATGTCACAAAACATATCTACGCGTTTTTCTTTCTCTCCGGGGAAATATAACGTTTGTAATCTGAAAAGTATTAAATATTTCTTTATTCTTATTAGTAATTTTTAAGCTGTTTTAAATAATATAACGTTCTTTCAATAAATGCCAATTCATTGTTTTACGAGGTGCATTCAAGTTATAACGCCTCCGATTTTTTTCTCACAAACTAATCACACGAAACTGTAAAACTTGTGTCAGTTATGGACGTAATCTCCCTGCAGCCGTACACATTTTTCACAACGCCGGCGCCATGACGAAATTCTGAAGCGAAATATACTTTTAAGTAAAGTTAGGACAAACGCTAACGTCGACAAAGCGCAAACTGATTAGAGAATTGCTGGAGCGCTTTACAACAAGTTGTTCAAACCAATTGAATCAGACAAAGAATATAAAGACTTCTTCGCCCCACAAACGAAAGCACTTTTGAGCACAGAGTCCAAGCTGGACAAACTGGCCTAAGAATTGATTATATATATATATATATATATATATATATATATATATATATATATATATATATATATATATATATATATATATCTGGTAGGTACATACCACACGCATTCACTCAAAATAAGCAAATGTCTGCATTCACTTAGAATAAGGAGTAATAATGCGATTGTGTACGACAAGTGGTAGTGGGGGGTGAACCTATAAATGTCTTGATATTCTAATCTGTAAGTTATACTCTTTCACGGAGTTAGGAGGCTCATTATTAATAAAGATTTAAAAAATCATAAATAAAGTAATTTTGGTATAAATTGTTTTAATTTTTAAACCCAACATTCCTCCAAATTTTCGACTATTTAGATTTTCTTTGTGTATTTTTAAATTTAATTCAAATTTTTTAATTTAACATTTCTAAATTAAAAACCAGTACCGCAATCATATTTAATAAAAATGTGGTTAAGAGAAGAAAAATAGCGCAAATGAACAAGTGCGATAATCCCTATGCGTTAATCAATCTGTTATTTCTGGTCATTTGCTATATATTCTTCCACAACCTTTATACGATTTTCCATTTGGATCCTCTTTTAGCTTCCATTTTTGCATTCTGGTTGCCTTAAATTTTACCATTTGCCATCTCTGGAAATCTAAGATAGTGTGTGTTGTTAGTTGTCCACTTCTAAAGGTAAATTGTAATTACGTTTTTGTCTGTAATCTGATCAGCATTTCCTTTAGAGGCGCAAACATTTCAGTGTAAAATTCTCAACAATTGTTATTTATTATTTATTTAATAAACACGTTTATCTTTATCCTTTAGAAATAATCAAACATTCAAAATAATTTTACTGAAATTTTTATTTAACCAGAAGCGTTGCATTTCAAAACCAAGCAGAATTCTAAGAGAAAGAAATCAAACAAACTCTATAGAAATCAAATAATTTAGACTGTAAAGCGTAATTTTCTTAGTTATTCGTTTATATAAAACTTTTTTTATATTACAGTCTGTTAATTATTGGAGAGGCAGGCATGTAAATAGCCGCGTCCTCGTGGTGCGGTGTGGGGAACTAAGTACGGCCCGTTTTGAAATGTAAAACGCTGAGGCCCAAATTATCCCTTAAACGGCCAGCGCGAAAGCGGATGGGGGCGGCTACCGATATCAACCGATAAGTAAAGCCAAATCGCTGACCTGAATCGGCTTCGGCTTCGGCGGCGCTGGTTTCACGGTGGTCACCTTGTTGCGATGTCTTCGTTAAATGCGTTAAATGCGACCGCACTGGCCGCGTTGCGATGCGAGTATATATTGCGGGTCGGTTAAATGCGGCCGTACTGGACGCGATGCGGTGTGCGTATGTTGCCGGGCTTCGCGGCTGGCTTAGCGGTAGGTCTTTGCGGGAAATTTTTAACTCGACAGCACTTTTCATCTCAAAGGGTGCCGCCGTCGGCGTATGCAGACTTGCCGGCTAAGCAAAAGCCCATATGCCGTTTTGTGTGCGATAGCAAAACGTAGCGGCAGATATCAAAGCCACCAGCATGCGCCGCCACGATACACAGGCGGTTCAAGGGCGAAAAGGCCGCCACACCAATTATATCTTCCTAGTCAAAAGGCCCTTCCCAAGGACGGGCAACTCAAGGTAAATATTTGGTTCAGAGTTTCGTAGGCAGTTGAAGAAAAATGAGCCAATAATCGTTTTATCAGCCATATATAGCGCATGGTGACATTCGTTCTGCTATATTAGATTTTACATAAATCAAAGTTGTGCCGCATGTGCCTACTAAAGGCAAGAATTGGCCACGTAGTGCATGAAATACAGATAGGTGCAGTAAACTGTCTAATTACTTTACGATAATTTATGTTTTTGACCTATAACACGGCCCAACAAAAAAAATGTTGTAATGTTATCTTCACTTTATAAGTCAATTCTTACTAATTTTGAGTTGAGAAAAACGAATATGACAAACAGAAAATTTTATTAGCTCTAGTTTCTGTGGTAGAGAATAGGTGAACGTTTTTCATTCTAAAGGATTACGAGAATACGGTAAATATTAATTACATATACTAATAACATTAAAAGTGTGATCGTTATTTTTTTAATGGCAGTTGTATTCTAAATTGATGAAAGAACAACTACCATGTGGTTGGATCTACAGATAATCAATTGGTGGCTTCATGAGATTGTTGTCTTTTATTGTTTTTCTTGTGAGTTCTGGAGCATCCTTACACAAAAACCAGAAGTAATCCACAAGCATTGCTTCATTCCAGCGGGCTTGATATCTCCGTTCCATCACAGAAGTATTCTGATGAAACTTTTCTCCGTGCTCGTCACTGACAACTCAATCTGTACGGTTGATCATCTTTTTCTTCAAAATCAGGTTCTTCTCCTTCTTCCACACTACTTCGATCTGATAATTTTGGGTTGGAGTAGGAACTGGTAAACTGTCTGAATGTGGAATAGGTCGAATATTAAATAGAAGATTCGGGTATTGAACGGTTCCACTTTTTTCATTGACAATCCAGCTTTTATAGGCGGAGTCGAGCAAAAAAAACCATAGGCACAGCAAAAGTCATCGATCGTTTTTTTTTATTTTTCAACCTTCTCGTAATAAAACTGAACATGACTTGCAACATATATGTGGAGTCCACAACTTATCCTGGCTCTCTACCGTCATACCAAAATAATACTGATAGGCAGTCTTCACAAAAGGCGTCAAATTGCGATTCTGTGACGAAATTGTTATTCTACCACAAATGTAACAAAAATTGTTCACTGAATATACACATTTCCGCGGCAGGTTGATGTAACAAATTTTACTCTTTAAATTTTTAATTTCTTGTTTTGGAGTGTTCTCTCCAAAACAAGAAATTCTGCACTAATTACAACAGAAATAATATGAAATTTACCGACACAGCAATAGTGTTTACGTTTGTAACATACCCACAGCTAGATTACTGTTGTATTTTGACAGTGCCAACATCCAAAAATAAATTTTCACCAAACTAAAAATATAGACCGTAAATAATACAAGATGTCACTGTATCTCCAAAACAAGAGCTAATCGGTAATTTATATGGCGATTTTTGAATTCGGCGGGTAGAAATATATAAGAATCGCCTATTTTTGAGCCCGAAACATTTCCATTGTTGGCCAGTGCAATAGGTCAACTGTGACCTAAATCGAAAAACTAAAACCTTAATGCGAGGTTTGGCAACAAACCGGTTCGAATAAGATGTTGACCTTAGAAATCGGTTTATAACTGTAGGAGGAATTATAATGTTAGTTACAAATAAACACACATGCATAGTTACATTTTTGCAGTTTTATAGAGTAGATGATTGTGGAAATACAAAAGTGCTTATAACTAAAATTGTATTTTTTCGCTGCATAGGTATTCAGATTTTCAGAACCAGATCTGAACGTAACCAAGCTTCTTAGCAGAAGAAGTCTCAATTCATTGATTACACTATGAACCTACAGTTTTAACAATAAAAGGTCGAATCTTAGTTCGTATCTGAAAAAATCAGAATATTTATTATTTTACTAAATGAGATTCATACCATCTATTCGTTTATCATCGTATCTGTACATGAATCATGTTTCGTTCTTCGGGTGCTAAGTGAGACACATATTTTTTCAAGAGAGGTTCAAGAAAAAAGGGAGATATGGAATATGCAGGGAAAGGGGATACAGGTTTTCTTTCTTATTAAGTTAACCAAAGTACCCTTGGTTATCTAAATGATTACAGAAAGCTTGCATAGACGCTGTTCCAAATGACTAGTTGAACGAATAGTTAAATTTTCCGATCACAGACACTTGCAGCTGAGTTCAAAAGCACTTTTGTTTGAAAAACTGCAAGCTTGGAAGTTATGATTTTCAGTAGAAAAATTAACAATTTTGCAAAACTGCATCAAGAATTCTATAAAATGTTAATTGTTTTTAAGAAGATCGAGCAAACAGGAAGTAAATAAAACAAACTTCCCAAGAAGTGAGTATGGATATTTATAAATCAAATAATAACCTGAAGAATACCCACTTTATTATCCTTTTGTGTCATAATCTTTTTATTTGTGCAAATTTTCAGTATATACTTAGTAAAAATATATTAACAAGTCTCAAGAGTTAATAAGGGGAACGAATGTTAGGTTAATATCAAAGTACAAAATCGCCCATATGTGTGGGTGATGTAGAAATTGTTTATTTAACACAGTACAATTATCCTGATTGTATGTTCTTGTATAATATGTAACATAAATTACCAATAGTTCAACCAGTTATTTGGATTCTCAAGAACATGAGTTTCGGGGTGTATCAAATGTTCTGGGTATAAATACTTCCAGGAAAATTTTTATATCACTTGCATTTAAATTAAAAGTTAAAATTAGTTGTACAAAATTTGTCAGAACAGTTTCCGAACTGAACTCGTAAAAAGTAGTTTATTTAACTTAACAACTAATCATCCTAGGCCTTGGCAAAACAGTCTTCTCGGCTATCTATTTATAGCTAACAAAGGATGCTTCTCAGCACATGTGGCTCTTCCGTTTTGATTGATGCAATATTTTTATGATATTTTCTTCTCAGTGACATTTTTACATAGGCAACAAAAAATATAGGAAATATGGTAGAGCAAAGAGGTAATGTTTGGGCACAAATTAAGACAGCATCTCTGAATTGATTGACACAAACATTTCAGTAATGTAAAAGTTTTGGTTTATCATTTGTCCTTTATAATATTCACGAAACTTTATTTTGGCAATGATATCTAACGTACATGTGAAAATAATTCTAGTTCTTTCCTACAGTTCAGCAGCAATTTGATATCTTACATTAACTGCCTCACACATTCCATATTTGCAGTGGTATGTGATGTTGACGGATTTCCGACATTGAGATAATTCAGAGATATGGCTTCCCAATAATGTCTTGCCACCACATGCTTTCTGTATCATATTTCATATTTCCCTATTTGCATCAATTAAATGATTTGTGTAACTTTTCAGTAAATATACCAACAAGTGAGTTGCTAAGAACAGCCTCGCCACCTAGTGTATTCACATAGAAACACTCTCAAGGCCATGCCTATTCAGAACATATGTCTGGTGTAACTTTTCTGACAAAGGTTATATGTCACTGCTTTATTATCAGTTAAATATTTAAGTTACTGTTTATTCATACGAATTCCGGGATATATAATTGCCGCCAAGATTAGGATTATGTGCAAGATCAAAAATCTAATAAATACACTATTGTAATGAACTAAAGCAAAAAAGCAAATTTTTAAAATGTTTATAGTACCTCGACACAGTACACCATAAAAAACAAAGATTAAGACCAAATAAAGCAAAATACAATTTTGTACCTCATTACTTTAATACCGTTAGAAAATTACATAGTAATAAAGCATTACGCGCAAAACGGCTATTTAAATACAAAAGGGAGTTTAAAATGCCGAAGTCTGTCTTGCATCGGTAACAAACCTAGAGTTTAAAATAGAAAAGTGAGTAAACAATTATTTGAATATGTGAGATACCAATTTTTGAGCTTAAGTAATTTCTGCGAAAAATAGCAGTGAGATCTGGAATTTCGAAGGATAATAGTAATAGTGACTGCCAGAGTGGTCTAAGCGGTCGAGGTGCGAACTGCGATGCGGACGGACCCGAATTCCATTCCTGGAGCTTTCTGATACCTGACGGGTGGTCTACTCAGTGACTAAAAATAATTGAATACTTGAATTCGTTTCGAACAAGAGGTAATAATAACGGTCGTCTAAGGTGCGGTGCTTACCACATCGTCCCGCATCGGAAGTGGTGCGCGACGACCGGACAGTAAAGTCAGACACATGAGAGCCTTAACCTCTCAGTTCGCAGGACTAGCTTCCACGCGGGGCGTTAGATCCTTACTATTATTACCAATAGTAGTAGTAGAAGTAGTAAACTACTAATGATTATTTTTCACAAATTTGAAATAGATTAAAAACTATAGTGCCGTAAACAAGTGTATGTAGGAGACGGGTTTTTATGGGTTTAATCGATAGTCCTTAAAATAAAAATCGATGCGTACAATTTTCTATAGAACTGAAATAGGTCAATTTTTTCAACATTGGGTCTACGGCAAAAATCTAACTTTTGAGCCTCTATATGACTCCCGTCCATGATTGGCATTTTGGCCAAACTTTCAGAATAATATATGATAAAAATATCGGTTTATATATATATATATATATATATATATATATATATATATAATATATTGATATTTATTTATATATATATATATATATATATATATATATATATATATATAATATATTGATATTTATTTTCAAATTATAACACAACACAGAGCATCTTCCAAAATCTGGACCTCTTGGACTTGGAGTAAGAGACAATAAATCTGGTTTATTTAAATTAAATAATGTGAGATTTTTTTTTTACTTTTTCTGAATCCAAAAAAGTTTTATACAATCAGGTTATCTAGTGTAGCAATTGGAAATTGACTAAAATCGACTTTTTTAAAATTGATATTTGGCGCCCCCTAATGTATGAAATAATTTATATACACACTTTTAATTTCATCGCATCAAATAAAACCAGTTTTCATGCTATTTTCAAGAAAAAATGTCAAAAATGCTACGCCCCCTGGCGGCCACATCTTCGGGTGTTGCATCACTACACTTTGCCAAAACCGATATTTATATCATATATAGTTCTGAAAGTTTGGTCAAAATACCAATCATTTACGGGAGTCATAAAGAGGCTCAAAAGTTAGATTTTTGCCATAGACCCAATGTTGAAAAAATTGACCTATTTCAGTTCTATAGAAAATTGTACGCATCGATTTTTATTTTAAGGACTATCGATTAAACCCATAAAAACCCGTCTCCTACATACACTTGCTTACGGCACTATAGTTTTAATCTATTTCAAATTTGTGAAAAATATAGTATATAAATAATAAATAGTATATAAATAAATAATAAAATATAGTAGTTTACTACTTCTGCTACTACTATTGGTAATAATAGTAAGGATCTAACGCCCCGCGTGGAAGCTAGGCCAGCGAACTGAGAGGTTAAGGCTGTCATGTGTCTGACTTTACTGTCCGGTCGTAGCGCACCATCTCTGATGCGGGGCGATGTGGTAAGCACCGCACCTTAGACGACCGTCATTATTACCTCTTGTTCGAAACGAATTCAAGTACTGAATTATTTTTAGTCACTGAGTAGACCACCCGTCAGGCATCAGAGAGCTCCAGGAATGGAATTCGGGTCCGTCCGCATCGCAGTTCGCACCTCGACCGCTTAGACCACTCTGGCAGTCACTATTACTATTATCCTTCAAAATTCCAGATCTCACTGCTATTTTTCGCAGAAATTACTTAAGCTCAAAAATTGGTATCTCACATATTCAAATAACTGTTTACTCACTTTTCTATTTTAAACTCTAGGTTTGTTATCGATGCAAGACAGACTTCGGCATTTTAAACTCCCTTTTGTATTTAAATAGCCGTTTTGCGCGTAATTCTTTGTTGCTATGTAATTTTCTAACGATATTAAAATTGTATTTTGCTTTATTTGGTCTTAATCTATGTTTTTTATAGTGTACTGTACGCTTAAGTCTAGATCAGTTCATTTCTTATCAGACTATTTTTGAATTTATTGAAATTAAAAGAAAACAATGTGGAGGTACTATAAACATTTTAAAAATTTGCTTTTTTGGTTTACTTCATTACAATAGTGTATTTATTAGATTTTTGATCTTGCACATAATCCTAACCTTGGCGGTAATTATAAATCCCGGAATTCGTATGGATAAACAGTCACTTAAATATTTAACTGATAATAAAGCAGTGACATATAACTTTTGTCAGAAAAGTTTCACCTGACATATATTCTGAATAGGTATGGCCTTGAGAGTGTTTCTATGTGAATACACTAGGTGGCGAGGCTGTTCTTAGCAACTCACTTGTTGGTATATTTACTTAAAAGTTACACAAATCATGTAATTGATGCAAATAGGGAAATATGAAATATGATACAGAAAGCATGTGGTGGCAAGACATTATTAGGAAGCCATATCTCTGAATTATCTCAATGTCGGAAATCCGTCAACATCACATACCACTGCAAATATGGAATGTGTGAGGCAGTTAATGTAAGATATCAAATTGCTGCTGAACTGTAGGAAAGAACTAGAATTATTTTCACATGTACCTTAGATATCATTGCCAAAATAAAGTTTCGTGAATATTATAAAGGACAAATGATAAACCAAAACTTTTACATTACTGAAATGTTTGTGTCAATCAATTCAGAGATGCTGTCTTAATTTGTGCCCAAACATTACCTCTTTGCTCTACCATATTTCCTATATTTTTTGTTGCCTATGTAAAAATGTCACTGAGAAGAAAATATCATAAAAATATTGCATCAATCAAAACGGAAGAGACACATGTGCTGAGAAGCATCCTTTGTTAGCTATAAATAGATAGCCGAGGCGACTGCTTTGCCAAGACCTAGGATGATTAGTTGTTAAGTTAAATAAACTATTTTTTACGAGTTCAGTTTGGAAACTTCTGACAAATTTTGTACAACTAATTTTAACTTCTAATTTAAATGCAAGTGATATAAAAATTTTCCTGGAAGTATTTATACCCAGAACATTTGATACACCCCGAAACTTATGTTCTTGAAAATCCAAATAATTGGTTGAACTATTGGTAATTTATGTAACATATTATAAAAGAACATCAAATCCGGATAATTGTACTGTGTTAAATAAACAATTTCTACATCACCCACACATATGGGCATATGGGACTCAACATTCGTTCCCCTTATTGACTCTTGAGACTTGTTAATATATTTTTACTAAGTATATACTGAAAATTTGCACAAATAAAAAGATTATGACACGAAAGGATAATAAAGTGGGTATTCTTCAGGTTTTTATTTGATTTGTAAATATCCATACTCACTTCTTGGGAAGTTTGTTTTATTTACTTCCTGTTTACTCGATCTTCTTAAAAACAATTATCATTTTATAGAATTTTTGATGCAGTTTTGCAAAATTGTTAATATTGGTTAATTTAAAATTATACTGAAAATTATAACTTCCAAGCTTGCAGTCTTTCAATCAAAACTGCTTTTGAACTCAGCTGCAAGTGTCTGTAATCGGAAAACTTAACTATTCATTCAACTAGTCATTTGGAACAGCGTCTATGCGAGCTTTCTGTAATCAATTAGATAACCAAGGGTACTTTGGATAACTTAATAAGAAAACCTGTATCCCCTTTCCCTGCATATTCCATATCTCCCTTTTTTCTTAAACCTCTCTTGAAAAAATGTGTGTCAATGCCAGAAAATAATTACTAGAAATATTACACTCATTTAGCACCCGAAGAACGAAACAGGATTCATGTACAGATACGATGATAAACAAATAGATGGTATGAATTTCATATAGTAAAATAATAAACATTCTGATTTTTTATGATATGAACTAAGATTCGAACTTTTATTATTAAAACTGTAGGTTCATAGCGTAATCAATGAATTAAGACTTCTTCTGTTAAAAAGCTTGGTTACGTTCAAATCTGGTTCTGAAAATCTGAATACCTATGCAGCGAGAAAATAGTTTTAGTTATGAGCACTTTTGTATTTCCACAATCTACATTTTTAGTTTGGTGAAAATTTGTTTTTGGATGTTGGCACACCTGTCAACTGTCAAAATACAACAGTAATCTAGCTGTGGGTATGTTACAAACGTAAACACTATTGCTGTGTCGGTAAATTTCATATTATTTCTGCTGTAATTAGTGCAGAAATTAAAAATTTAAAGAGTAAAATTTGTTACATCAACCTGACGCGGAAATGTGCAAATTCAGTGGACAATTTTTGTTACATTTGTGGTAGGATAACGTTTTCGTCATAGAATCGAAATTTGACGCCTTTTGTGAAGACTGCCTATCAGTATTATTTTGGTATGACGGTAGAGAGCCAGGATAAGTTGTGGACTCCACATATATGTTGCAAGTCATGTTCAGTTTTATTACGAGAATAGCTGAATAATAAAAAAAACGATCAATGACTTTTGCTGTGCCTATGATTTGGCGGGAGCCTACAAATCATACAAATAACTGCTGTTTTTGCTCGACTCCACCTATAAAAGCTAGATTGTCAATGAAAAAAAGTGGAACAGTTAAATACCCGAATCTTCTATTTAATATTCGACCTATTCCACATTCAGACAATTTACCAGTTCCTACCCCACCCCAAAATTATCAGTTCGAAGTAGTGTGGAAGAAGGAGAAGAACCTGATTTTGAAGAAAAAGATGATCAACCGTACAGATTGGGTTGTCAGTGACGAGCACGGAGAAAAGGTTCATGAGAATACTTCTGTGATGGAACGGAGATATCAGGCCCGCTGGAATGAAGCAATGCTTGTGGATTACTTTTGGTTTTTGTGTAAGGATGCTCCAGAATTCACAAGAAAAACAATAAAAGACAACAATGTCATGAAGCCACCAATTGATTATCTGTAGATCCAACCACATGGTAGTTGTTCTTTCATCAATTTAGAATGCAACTGTCATTAAAAAAATAACGATCACACTTTCAATGTTATTAGTATATGTAACTAATATTTACCGTATTCTCGTAATCCTTTAGAATGAAAAACGTTCACCTATTCTCTACCACAGAAACTAGAGCTAATAAAATTTTCTCTTTGTCATATTCGTTTTTCTCAACTCAAACTGAGTAAGAATTGACTTATAAAGTGAAGAAAACATTACAACATTTTTTTTGTTGGACCGTGTTATAGGTCAAAAACATAAATTATCGTAAAGTAATTAGACAGTCTACGCCACCTATTGGTGTTTCATGTAGTAGGCGCATGCGGCACAACTTTGATTTATGTAAAATTTAATATAGCCGAACGAATGTCATCATGCGCTAGATAAGGCTGATAAAACGATTATTGGCTCATTTGTTCTTCAATTGTCTACGAAACTCTGAACCAAATATGTACCTTGAGTTGCCGTCCTTGGGAAGGGCCTTTTGACTAGTAAGATATAATTAACAGACTGTAATATAAAAAAAGTTTTATATAAACGAATAACTAAGAAAATTACGCTTTACAGTCTAAATTATTTGATTTCTTTCTTTTAGAATTCTGCTTGGTTTTGAAATGCAACGCTTCTGGTTAAATAAAAATTTCAGTAAAATTATTTTGAATGTTGGATTGTTTCTAAAGGATAAAGATAAACGTATTGATTAAATAAATAATAAATAACAATTGTTGAGAATTTTACACTGAAATGTTTGCGCCTCGAAAGAAAATGCTGATCAGATTACAGACAAAAACGTAATTACAATTTACTAAACAACTAAAAAAGGCAGACTTACTCTTTTACTCTACTTTTTACAAACACGCACTATCTTTGATTTCCTGAGATGGCAAATGATAAAATTTAGGGCAACCAGAATGCAAAAATGGAAGCTAAAAGAGGATCCAACTGGAAAATCGTATAAAGGTTGTGGAAGAATATATAGCAAATGACCAGAAATAACAGATTGATTAACGCATAGGGATTATCGCACTTGTTCATTTGCGCTATTGTTCTTCTCTTAACCACATTTTTATTGGATAGGATTGCGGTACTGGTTTTTAATTTAGAAATGTTAAATTATAAAATTTGAATTAAATTTAAAAATACACAAAGAAAATCTAAATAGTCGAAAATTTGGAGGGATGTTGGGTTTAAAAATTAAAACAATTTGAACCAAAAAAATTTTTAAATATTTATTAATAATGACCCTCCTAACTCCGTGAAAGAGTATAACTTACAGATTAGAATGTCAAGACATTTATAGGTTCACCCCCCACTGCCACTTGTACACAATCGCATTATTACTCCTTATTCCAATTGAATGCAGACATTTGCTTATTTTGAGTGAATGCGTGTGCTATGTACCTACCAGATATATGGAGCTTAGGACCAAACATTTTAAGCGCTTGATCACCGACTGACTGAAAATTGTTTGATATAATAATATTTCTACACTAGTGTGCGTACATTGATTGTTTTTTTAATAGAATTTATATTATAAAATTATATTTGTTAATATTTAAGTATATT
The DNA here is from genome assembly GCA_036346155.1 of Sinelater perroti. NCBI lineage: Eukaryota > Metazoa > Arthropoda > Insecta > Coleoptera > Elateridae > Sinelater > Sinelater perroti. The sequence goes on along the minus strand of JARFIY010000195.1, from coordinate 21,266,594 downwards.
GAATCTATTTTTTCTAGATATTACAGTGCTTATCTTACTTATTCAGGATTTTCGCATAAAATCCACGCGGCCTCAATTATAGCGCAGATTATGTAACAAAAACCTGGCTTCTCGGCAATAACAGGCGGGGAGCTTTCAAAACTTTAATTAAACCCGTACATGGCTCTCCATAAGCACTTCACATCCCGAATCGATAACTTTCACTTGGAATACATTTGCAAGCATTTCCAGATTTACTTTGGAAATTGCCTCTTTAATGTGATCTCGCAAAGACCTAATCCGGCGAATATTGAATTCTTCTGCGACAAGCCCCGCTCTAATGTAATTCCGACAAAGAAGTCTAATGGAATTAGACCTGAAGGCCGCGGCGCCCTGGGCCTGAATCTGGCGATTTTATGAGCAGTTATAGCGTGTCACTCAAGCAGAGTGCCGCACTTTGCTTTTGGGGAAAAATAACAAAGGATTAAGTCGAGCAGACGACAAATTAAAAGGCTGCTTTCAGCGCGCTGCTGGGAAGGTGGCGCCGTAGCTTACAAGCCGGCGCTGCAATTCAAAAAAGCCAATTAGGCTATTCGGACTAGTTAGGAATTAGTTAATAATTCTTTTAGAAGTAAATATTCCTGTAATGGTATGCTAATATATTTGAATGCAAATTATTATTATTTTTTAATATTAAAGATTATTATGACTTATTTTTTTATATTTAATATTTATTTAATTACTTACAAGAATTGTTTAAATATTTTCTCTTTTATTTACTTCTATGTTTACGTATGCCCTATTCAAGCTACTATATCTTAATATAATCTTCTTGTGTGTTTAATTTAATCAAGGTTTTATCTAAGAAGGAAATCCAATAAATAGTAAAAATAGCGTTATAAAAGTGTATTACAGCAGAATACTCTTTTTATATAGTTATATTAATAATCAGAAATCATACAATCTATGGGCTAATTTAATGTAGTACACAACTGTACAAAAGAATTGCGTAATAAGATACATTATTCAGCAATTTTATATCAGATTTATAGAAAATCTTTTAGCGAAAGTCTTTGTAGTCGTTTGTTTCTTAATAATTGTTAAAGATACCGTACTGATTTGTTAGGATCATTTTCAAGTATTTCATGTGCCTTATAATTATTTCGTGCATGACTGTGCTTAGATATGGAACCTTAAGATCTATACATATGTAACACATCACTCAATAAGTTCGTAGAATGACTGTTAGTTGGTGCCACTATTGACAAATCCATAGAATTTTTAGGAAGTTCTAACCTTCAAATGATACATGTCAAAATTTCATGACAACTGACGTTTAGTTCACAAGTTACAGTGGTTTTAGTGACGCCACTTTTGTAATTTTCAAAACTATGGAAAAATCTGAATTTCGTGTGTTGATAAAGCATTGCTTTTTAATAGGAAAAAATGCCATTCAAGGAAAGCAATGGCTTGACAATGTTATTCGGTCCCTGCTCCATCGAGGCAAATGGTAGAGAAGTGATTTGCTGATGTTCAACGCGACCATACAAACAGCGACAGTGCCTTACATTCTGGCCACCCAAATTGGGCAGTTGTTCCAGAAAACATAAAAAAGACCAGAAAATAGTTTAGTCGATCAAAAATAACAACGCGTTGACGATTCAGAGTGTTGTTTGGAGCTGTTTTAGCGCAATAAAAAGGATTTTCATGCGGTATGTGACAATGGATCCATCACTAGACTCCAGAGTCAATCGGTAGTCAGCTGAGCGGACAGCAAAGGGCGAAAGCCGCCCAAAGCGACCAAGAACGCAAATGTCAGCTGGTAAGGTTTTGGCCTCCGTATTTTGGGATTTGCACGGTATTTTATTCATCGGTTACCATGAGAAAGGAAGAACTATCAATAGCGAATATTATGAAGAATGGAGAAGAAAAAAGTGTTCTTTCACCAAGACAACGCACCGTGTCACAAGTCGATCGTAACAATGGAAAAATTGCACGAATCTCACTTTGAATTGCTTCCCCATTCACCGTATTTTCCAGATTTGGATCCTAGGGACTACTACCTGTTTGCAAACCCAAAAAGAATGCTCCAGGAAAGAGATTTGCCTCCAAAGAAGAAGTGATTGGCGAAACTGAAGTCTGTATTGAGGCCAAAGATAAATCGTTCTACAAAAAAAGACATAAAAATATTAGAGAAGCGTTGAAATAAATGTATCACTCCTGAAGGAGACCATCCTAATGAATAAAGTCGAATTTTGCCTAGCAGTTGTTGTTTCATTAGTCATTCTACGAATTTATTGAGTGATGTGTTAGTAGGTAGTTTTTAACATACCAATATTTGTCTACGGTGGTACAAAAAATTTCAAATTGGTTTAGTTTGATTATGGCTATGTTAACAATTTTAAGGTTTAAGTCTATATATGGGTTTTTGTCGGTCAATAGATATAATTTATGACCCATTAGCCAGTTAAGTTTCTTTATATTCAATTTGATTTAAACCCTTCTATTTAGCTTATGTTGCTTCTAGTTCAGTTTTGAGTCAAAGTGAAGTTTTAGTTATCTAACTGCTTCTTGCTGTGATACATCGACTTGATTTAAAATTGATGTTTAAGCAGTTTTTTTCTGGTGGTAAAAATTATTGTGCTAATTGTAATTCGCCAACCTTTATTTTCCATTGGTTTAACCATTCTGCAATAAGGTTCAAGTGCTGTTGAAGATTGGATGCAGCCACTATTCGATGGTTCTCCGTTGCAAATATTGTACCATCTGCCAAAACACTTTTTGCTGCATTTTTAGATGATATGTTGAATACATAAATAACATAGAAAGAAGGGTTAAGAATATCGACTTGGGGTACACCCGATTTAATGTACAAATATGGCCGGGACTGATTTACGTATAAACAAGCCACACTGTACAGCAACTGTGTGGCTTTGAAATAGTAAAGTCGCAACCTCCACTTTTTTCCTACTCAGATTAGAACCTGTTCAGTCCTGTTTGGGAGTTGGTAGAGTGACAAGCGATCAGAAGGCACGGTGGAGCGTAAAACAACGCATTAAATTTCTTGTTGGAGAGAACGTTCTGTCTGCTTAAATTCACCACAGACACCAACAACAGTATGGGGAAAAGTGTTTCTCACGGAACCGTGTGTTTGAGTGGTGCAAGTGCTTTAGAGAGGGCAGAGAGCGGGTAGAGAATGAACCGCATTATCGTCCGCCGCAAACATCCATCGCCCAGTCAAACACTGATCATTCACACGTGCTTATTCATGGGAATAGGTGCAGCACCATCAAGAAACTTGTAACAATCCTGTCCATCAGTGTGGGTTGTGTAGAAAGCATCGTGGATAATTACCTTTACTATCGCAAGATGAATATACGGTGAGTACTATGCACCTTGACGGACTTGGACAAAATAGTGCGCATGAAAGCTGCTAGTCGTCTCCCACAGCAGTTTGAAGACGAAGGTACATTTTTGAAGTCTATAGTGACCACCGATGAAACGAGGGTGTACTACTTCATTCGCTAGTCTAAGGAATCATCACGCAAGTGGTGGCATACCAGCTTTTCCAAATCCAAAGGAGCGCGGAGGAGCCGTTCGGAAGGAAAAGTGGTGGTAACGTTCTTCTGAGACTGGCAGGGGGTTATCCATGTAGACATTCTGACGGATGCTAAAATAGTCAATAAAGCTTATTACTCAGACCTCCTGAAAGTAGACGCAAAGGAACAGATCTGATCCAAGCTGAAGACAAGTGGAAAAGGGGTAGCCTTCCTTTAAAACAATGCGATCCCCCATACGGCCAAAATAACTCTCCGAAACTCCATCATCCAGGCGGTTCGGGAGGCGCTATCAACCAAAAGCCTTTTCAGTAAAAGGCATAAAAAAGCTCCCAGAATGTTGGAAAGAATGTGTTGGCTCCCAAAGGGAGTACGCTGAAGACTAACATGTGCAAGTAAGTGTTTGGCATTAGATTTTTTTCTAAAAAAATTAGTCCCGGCCATATTTGAACCACCTTGTAATATTGGCTGGAGATTTTGGTTTTGAGGTCTCGTTAACGTACCTACGATTTTAATAGATTGAACTATTTATTGAAAAGAATTTTTTATTTTGTATAGTAGGCCTGAATGGCAAGCTTTGTCGAAGGTCTAGTTTATATCTGAGAAGGTTGCTGTACTTTTTATTTTTATTGAGTTTATTGAGTACATTAAACAATGACATAGTTGCCTGTCGCAAGCCAAATTGATAATCTGGAATGCAATTATGAAAAATATCAAAATTTTTCCTGGTTTCGGTATGGTTATTATGAAGATTAGAAATTAGTTTTAATAGACTGTTCTGGGAAAGTTTTTTAAGCATTTTGGCCGTGACTAAATCGATGTCTAAAGCTTTTTTTGTTCAATTTATTGATTTTGTTCGATGTATTTTGGAGTAAATAGTCTAAAGTGTTCATGTGTTCATGAATGGGTAAAGATACATTTTGTTCTACATCTTGAATTCGATATTTGTCGTGAGAAAAGACTTTGATAAGTGCTTTGCGAATAAAATAGCACTTTTGGTCCAGATAAAGTAATCCCTTCTAGATAATGTTGATTTATTAAATGAAGCTCTTTCATTCTCTGAAAATGTGCTTTTAGTTTGTTACTTATTTGATTATATTTTTATTTGCTTTCAGTCGTGTGAGTGCGCTGCCAGATTGACCTGATTGTTTTTATATTACTATCTTTTTATCGTTGGTGTTCAGTGAATGGAGTCGATTATTTGGCACCGTCCTGGCATAGATAGGTAAAATTGTCTGTTTCTTAATTAATCTCCTCTGATGTTTTTAAACTTAAAATTAAGTTTGTGTTTTTACGTACGATTTGATCGCAGGTTTGGAAGTAAATAAGAAGTATTTGTGTGCCCGAAAGTTTATAAAGAGAATTTTTTTCTTGATAGACTTTTATTAGTTTGTGACCTTTAATAGTTGTAAGAGTGATTCCCGTAGAGTTACAGTCGCTCCCATAAATATTGGTCCCAATGCATCGAAGAGTACTTGAAGTTGTTTTTCTGTCAGCTTATGTCTGGATAGACAATAAAACACAGTACGTTTATGGATGTTGCTTGGATATAATCTTATATGTAATTTGGTAGCTTGTAATAGCTTCAGTACTGAGTAGTTTGTACATTACAATTTGTATTTGAGAATATTAATTAAATTATACTCTAACAAAATTTTTACTTTCTTTTTGTGGTATTGAAGACTTTTGGCCATTAATTGGACGAGCCTAAGACTAAGACTTTTTTAAATGTATTTTGTTAGAAAGCATAATATTAGTTGTGTTATCATTATTGTTTACGATTTTAGGTGCTGTTTCATTGTAGGTTGCACATTTTGTTTGTATATTTATGGAAGTCTTAATGATTGCTGCAAGTTTCTTTTGTTATTTAATTAGTTTGTGGTAGTAGTCACAATCTTTATAGTTAATTAGATAGTCTCCGCTGGATAACGCGCATCTTGCATGTTCTCACAGAAATTCTCAACGAGCTTTCTGTGGGTGTCAGGTGTCTTATAGCTGATTTTTACGATCTAGTTAGCTAAAGTTTTTGTATAATATTGTTCATCCTCTACTATTTCTGTTATTCGCCTTGGAATTTTGTTGTAGTCCAATACCTTTTAAACGAAGATTCGTGCAAGTTTTGGTGTAAAGTGTGGTAGATAAAAGTATTTGGGTTTCCTACTGACATTTAATTAGTTTAATCGTAACATACTTTTAATCTAAATATAAATTGTAAATAAGTAAATTGTAAATAAGTTTACAGGAAATATTATATTTCAAAAGTATCTGAGGCCGTTAGAACCAATGTGTGGAAAAAACACCATCAGAAGAGCAGTATACAAAAATTTGTTTTTGTTTCAATAATGGAAATTGTTGTATAACATATGAGTTCCATTAGTAAAGCCCAAAATTAAGCCAACCTAACCGTTTGTACTTTTCTGCTTAGTCGTACTTATTTAGTTTGTTAACAACATCATCATTATTGTCCTTAATTCTTATTGACACCTTTAAATTAATGTTGAGAATAAATAAAGTATGGATGAATATTAATAAACAAGCAACTCCCCATGCAAAATCTGGTACTAATCTGACTTAAAATAATGTTTTTAAATTAGGTCGAATAAAAAGTGTAACTTGTACTCCGAGGAATGTATTCATTATTTTTTTACTTTTATTGTTAAAAACCCTATCGCCCAAGAAAAACAATAGCATCCAGTCATTTTACAGCATGATAATGCGCATCCATAAAGCGAATATATAAAGAATATTATTGTAGGGTTATTTGCCCTATCCCTTGATCTATTTTTTTAAGAACTTTAAAAAAGCTTTAATAATATTTTGTAAAATGTAACTGTGTTTAAGTAAGGAACGTAAAAGATTTTAAAACAAGATCTTCCAAAAAATACAATTAACTATAAAATTAAACAACATAATAAATTTTATACCAGGAAATGCTAATTGTAATTAATAATATGGAACAAATTTAGAAAGTGGAGAGGATAATATAAGTCCCAGACTTTTAACCAGATAGAAGAAGAAGAAAACATGGTTTAGAGCACACCCTACAAAAACTTTAAAGCAAATGCAACATTGAAAAATTGTAAAGAAAATCTTATAATATCAATTCAAAAAGCACAAGATAAAAATTAAAATAATATTGTTAAATAGTTATAAAAAAGATACGGAACTGAACTTCAAAATCATAGGCTTACAATCAGTGTTTGATACAATTAAAAAAAAACTGTCATGGATTATTTAAAATGTAATAAAAGTGTAAACATATACATATAAAGTTGTCATAGCCAGACACAAAATAATAGCTTAATATCTTTGTTATAAAGAAAAAACACAACAATTAAAAGCAGTAATGAATACTACAATTTAGTATTATTAAAATTTGAAAATTTGTTGTACTAATATCGTGCCAATGAAAATGAAATAATATATAACATACAAAAGCTATATGTATGTATAACGGTGACGGAATGTAAATATTTAACCATATAAAGAAGTGTGGAAGAAAGAAAACATATTTACATGAGTGCAATTGTTATAGACTAATTTTTGTATTTTCAATGTATAAACGCATAAAATATCTGCAAGTAAATTTGTATATACAGATATTATGCAAATGGGGCAAAACGCGTCAACTGCCCCAGCGCTACCGCAGGCTACCGCGCGATCGCCAAACACGACGTTTTCATTTCGTCGTTTCGGCCTCAAAACATTAATAAAAAAAAAATATTTGAGAACACATTCTTACGTATTTTTTTCTCAGCTTTCCAATGGTATCATTATTTTTAACGAATTTTTACTCTATAACCTCAAAAAATGTAAAAGTTTGAAAAACGCTATATCTTTTTATCTTCAGATTTTGAACTTTTTAGACCATTTAGATCGAAAGATCAGACATTTTTACATAAATATAGATAATAAAAAAATGGGGGTTTTGTGTTTTTTTCGAGTATTTAAACGACGAATACAAAGATGCGAGTCACCGCGCGCTCGAACGCGAGGCACTTCGACTGTACTGAGAAAAAAATACGTAAGAATGTGTTCTCAAATCATTTTTTTATTAATGTTTCGAGGCCGAAACGACGAGATGAAAACGTCGTGTTTTGCGCTCGCGCGGTCGCCTGCGGCAGCGCTGGGGCAGTTGACGCGTTTTGCCCATATGTCGTTGGCAATAGCCTTGGCTCTTTCCAGTATGTTGGCAACATTTTTAAATTTAATTCTCTAACAGCTATCAGTTTCTGTTGCAGCCGTTCTAAACTTCGCTATATACAATCCCAAAAAATTCGAACTTAAGCCTGTTTACAATAATCTAAAAGACGACAAACCGTCAACTACCGCATGCATTTATGCATGTTAGTAATTTGAATTTCATCGATTTTTAGCTATCGGCGTTTTTTGTGATTCCTAATTTTTGTTAAGTAAATTACAGCAAAGGCTACTGTGTTGGGGCTGGACATGTCGGCCTAAAATCCACAAAAAGTATTTATTTTTCGTTGGGACGCATTTACTGGCAATGCAAGAGCTGATTGTGTATTTTAATCCGGAAAAAAAGCATTGTCGCCTACAGCAGCGGCTTCCACAATAAATTACGTAAGGAAATTGTATAGGTATTAACAAGATATTTTTCTTGAATTATTCTCTAGTCAAGTTACTAAAGCATTAGCGAAAGAATTTTGTAAATTTGTCTTTCTTAATTCTTGATAAGTAATAAGGAAGATGTTACGAACGATAACCGAATACGTGGGTTAGTCAAATATAAATTAAAATTATTTAATACATTTTGTTGAAAGTGAATTTTATTTTTACGATATGCTAAAATGTGTCTGTAAATTTAAGTCGCTAATACTCTTTTAGATAATGAAACAGGAGATTACTATGTACTGTTCTTCTTCTTCTTCTACTCTGATATAGGCTATAAGCCTGTTTCTAACTACACATTTCGTGTAGTACTATGAGCCATGTTGGGCGTACCCCGGGCAGGTGGCTAGTCTGACCCGTTAGAAGAAGGAGAATGTACTTTACGATCGCCAAAGGTGTTTATATGATGGCCGGGGGGCACTCGATGTTTGCCGTTATTTTTGACCTGGGAGTCGAACCCAGGGCCCGCCGCGCGTTAGTCTGGCAGGCCGAGACCTTTCCGTCGCGGCTGTCGTGCTCCCTATGTACTGTTCTGTTTTATGCAAATAATAAACAACTCAACTTAAATAAGTCTTAAAATGTACCTATACTTCAACGACGTCCAAAGTACAATGAAGTCTTCATATAAGTACAGTTACTTTAGTAAAAATGGAGATTGAAAAGGATCTATATTAGGTAAGTAGAATATTTTGGGTTCGTTTATCAATCGTATTGATAAAACTTTCGAAAGAAAATATATTGCAAACATGGGAGTTATGCATGATTACAACATAGGATTTTTTGGCTAGTTTTGAACAGTAGAATCGAACCTGGAAAAAGTGTGTGGTATCCCAAGCTGCTTACTTTGAAAGAAGCTGAGGCTATATTTCTTGTATTTTGTATTTTTTTTTGTTATTATAAATATTTTGGAACACACCTCATACATCTTCGACAATAAGATTACCGTTTCCATATTCACAAAAAAGGTTAAATAGATACTCAAGTTAAAGAAAAATCTTTAATTTATATATATCAAAAAACAAATATTTCTGCTGCCAAATAACACAAAAAAATATTTTGTCCATCCATTTTTTTTGCAAGTTAGTAATAATAATAAAAAAATAAATTATTTTCTAATTTATTGAAGCATTATTAAACACACAAATATAATGTTACTTTTCTACACAAGTTCGTGACTTAAAAAGACATTTTTTTTGTAACCAAGAAGTAGCTTTTACGATTTAGCTATCGTAAGATTAAGGCGCACACCATCTTCAATAGCAACGTCGTTGTCAAACGTCTATCCTCGAAGTGCTTCTTTTAATGATCCAAACAAATGGTAACAGTATGACGATAAATCCAGATTATAGGATTGGTGTTTAATTGTAATTGAGAATAATTCTCTAATTGTTTTGTCTACTTTAGGCAGCTACAGAAACGTTCTCATAAAGCAAGATAATGTCTCGGATTAGAGATTCACACCTTTTCCGATAAATACGAGTTTCTTGCTTTCAAAAGTTAACAGTAGCATGTAGCGTTTATATGTAGTACAAAGTTTTTAGGAAAAATCGGTGTACAAAACTCTTTTTAAATAAAAAAGTCCAGTCCCAAGAATTTTTCCAGTTAAAAGACGAAGGTTGGCTTGGATGTGTGCAGATTTTCCCTTCTCTCTACACTTTGTACTGGCTTGTTTGAATTCCGGGGTATGATGGTGTATTTATTGCAGGTAGTCTGGTAGTGTGTCAATAGCCATTCGCACACCTATTTTTAATGGCGAGAGATCCATCTTGCGGCTACTCAAATTTTCGGCCAGTCTTGCGCCTTCTGTCATAATAAACTTGACAATAATCTGTTGCGCTATGGACGAAGATACTTTTTGCCCAAATACCCTAATGTTAACTAAAAAAGCGGAAGTGCATTTTTATCTGCAACGTTTAGCATCCGCATACTTTTTCGTTAAGCTTACGACGCGTTAAAAAAATATTGCAACTTACATTTGAAGCATTTCTGTAGCAGTTAATTATGTTGTTACGGATTTTTTTATGTTTATCTTGGTCTTACACATTTTTTGTTAGTATTTGAAGATGCGCACGATTTCTCTTTAATTTTACAGGATTAGTAAAATTAACATATAAATAAGGTGATAATGGTTCCAGAGAAATCAATAATAACAAATTAAAAATATAAAAACTAAATTAGATACAGTCAGAAAGATCCACGAATAATAATATAAATGAAAATCTAAGAATAGCGGGCAAACTTAAGGGTGTTAAAATAAATTAAATGCCCTTACAGCACAAATAAGACTGAAGGCACTAGATAAAGTTTATGAAAATTAAATGAAAAGATAAGAAAGAAACATTGGAGACATAGCATAAAAAAATTAATCGAGAACATAATAGTAGCATGTAATAAAGGCATTTGGAATGAAATAAAATTCGGCACAAAAACGTAAAAAATCGTAAACAATAAAACAACAAAATGTGAGTTTAAAAGAAAATAGCAAACAAATAGATATGTTTATCTTGTGGGGTTATTACGACAAGCGCAGGGCGAACATCGACGCAGGTAGGCGAAGAACAACTTGTGCCGCAATGATCACTTATTTGTCCACCTCCTTCTGGTCGCTGACTTTGTATGTCTCTTTCTTTGTAGCGAAGATGTCGATGCGGTTTAGCTTGGTCTCAGTGTCGATGGCTTACCGCTGGGGATAAGCATCAGGAGGCAAGGATTGATTAATAATCCGACTTGTTCTTGTGCGGCTCTGTCAGAAGAATGGAAACTATGCTTGACGTCAAGCTAGTCGTCAGCTTACGTGGGTGCTGTTTGAACAGCTTCTTTGGGGGCATTTCTTAATCTTGTCATGTGTAGCGTAGTAGTTTCAGTGCTTGCGAGCAGCAATTTCCTCCATTATTTTTGCCACTGATATGTTTTTTAATAGTCAGCGACATGGCAGGCTTCTTCGTGGGAGCTACCTTCTTGCTGATGCACTTGTAGATCGCTTTCTTGTGGAACATGCATGTCCTCAAGATTGTCCAGGTTGTAGTTTTTTAGGCCTCCGTGATGTTTTCTTTGTTCCACGGGGTTCTGGGAGCCGTTTTCTATACAAATCAAGTACGCGAGTGAATTAAATTTAAGTTAATAGAGAAGGACGCGGCTGCTAAACTTTGTAGATATGGTTTCCTAATAGGAATTCCCACCGCTTATTTAGTTAGTTTTATAATATCAGGGCAAAGGTACCTCGTCTGTTTGTAATATATTATTTCTAAGTTTACGACGGCAGAAAGTGTAAAGCACCTTGACATTTTTTATTTTGAAAGCACATTTTAGAAAAAACACTCATAAGGAAATAATAGTGTTCGTGTGACATACAAAATTTTTGAGAGGACAAAAGGTAAAATTCATCTGCGTAGTTTAAACACCAGCGTGGCCAAGCAAAATATTCCCAATATTTTCCGCCTTGTCGATGGTATTCGAATTGTTTTGTCAACTTCTGGCAAACCCCGAGCCCATACAACTGCTAAAATTATAAAACAAAATTAAAAATTTGTTCTGGACTATTCTGAATAATCCTCTCTACAGGCCAGACTTTCGCTTTTGTTCACTAAAAGTATAATTTTGAAGACAGATATTTGAGAATGGTGTTGCTAGAAACATTCGTGCTGATTTGGTTGGTGCTAAAATTACCTTAATTTTATGATAGCGGGATTAAAACACTACCTTCTAGTACGGTGGTTAGTACGATTTGTGTTATTTGAAAAAAATCTAGGACAACAGTTTATAGTAGGATTAGGAGTAGTTGTAATCAAAAGTGCTAATAAAAACGTAAGGTATTTTGAAAAAAACTTCTAGAAAAATACAGTTAACTATAAAGTTAAAAAACAACAAATTTTTAAACCAGGTAACACTAATTATCATTAATAATATGGAACAAGCTTTAGATATAAGTTCTAGAATATTAACCAGATAGGAAGAAAAGAAAACATGGTTTAGAGCATACCCTACAAAAACTTTAAAGCAAATGCAATATTAAAAAATTTAAAGATAGTCTTATAATAATAGGGAGACCAAAAAGTAATGCCGTTTTTGCACATGCCGATATTCTTTTTCATTTATCAGCTCATTGTGTACTTTAAAGTTGAGCCAAACACATTTAAAGGTTAGAGTGACTTGTTTACTCGTAAATAATTAAATCTACATATACATATAAGATGCCACAGCTAGACACAAAATAATAGCTTAATATCTTTGTTATAAAAAAACACAACCATTAAGAGCAGTAATAGATACTACAATTTAGTATTATTAGAATTTGAAAGTTTGCTGTACACAGATAATATTGTGCCAATGAAAATGAAATAATAATATATAACATACAAGAGCCATATGTATAGAGCAAACACTAGAACGCTGACAGAATGTAAATATTTAACTATATAAAGAAATGTCGGAGAAAGAAAACATATTTACGTGAGTGGTTTGATAAATAACTTGTTTTGCATACTCATAGAAGACGGTGATAATAATTGTATATGTGACTACAAAGTTTCCTTTCTATAGTTGTATATTCTGTGGTAACAAACAATTCCAATAATAACTTATGGCTTGACATTGCCTTAAACACAAACTGCAAGAGGTAAGTTTGCCCTGAAAACACAAAAATCACATCAGTCGCTGGAAGGGTGGTGGCGTCAGTTTTTTGAGACGTAAAAGAAATTCTCCAGATCAAGATAAGAAAAAAAACTGTTTCTGACAAATGTTATGCAATACTTTTAAAATGTATGTATCATTTCAACATTGTACTGGTGCATTCAAGATTGAGCAATAATTAACAGAACTAAAGTTTAACATTCTTCTGCATCCCCCTTAGCTGGCAGATCTATCTCTATTAAATTACCATTTCTTCCCAAATATTTAGAACATTTCCAGTTCATCAAAAATGTCAGCAAACGACGAGGAGGTGTGGAACGTAAATAAACGAATATATTTGGAATACTTGAAACTCACTTCTGCGACCCTGGAGAAACGTTGAAATAAGTTTATTAAACTTTTAAGAGTCGTTTTATCTGTAAAATGCAAATTGTTGTCTCTAATACGAAACAATATATAAAAATAAATAGTAAACAGTTATTTAAAAAATAAAATATAACAGTAGTTCCACGAAAACAAATAATTTAAAAATAGGGTAGTAGATCCAGTAACCTAAAAAAACTACAAAGAAAATATAAAATGACTTAATTATGTTATCTTTTTAAAAAAGAAAAAATATGTATTGTTATAAGAAGCACTGACAGCATAAATAACAAGATAAAAAACAACCAAGGTCTAAAACAACTAGTATAGAAATGATAGCATAAATAGATAAAATATAAAAATAAATTTAATTAAAAATCAAATAAATAACATATACGACGCTTTATAAAAACATCAGGAGTAAAGGAAGAAGAAGGAGGAATTAAAAACATTTTGATATACGTCGATTTGAATTTTATTAAAAAGTTATGAAGCAACCCTTCGTTATCTCGAGTACTCAAGCCGTGCATTAATCACATTTGTTACATAGTGTTTTTGTTTGGTTGCAATAGAGTTTGTTGTAATTACATTAGGGCCCCCCATTTACTCCTAATTTCTAAAGCCTTTTGTACGCGAGTTCTTGCCAAAAAGTTGCTTTACCACCGAGCGGCGAACTTCAGCGTGTAGGCCAGCAGTTAATCCTTCCCGTCCTTTGACGATAAGCTTTCATGTTATGAATGTAGAGTGCCGGTTAAAGACGACTATCGACCGTAACGCGCCGCCCGCTCCTGAATTATGAAGTGCCGGGAAAACTCCACTAAAAAATTAAATAAACAAATCGATCGGTGCTGAAAGGCTACCTGAGCACGGAAAACAGTTTAATCCAATTTCGCTGCAAGTTTTTGTGGCGACTACATTGACGTTGTAGACGCATTAGTGGTCGGAGGGCCAATTTGGGAAACCTTTGAGCGGCGCCATATGGAGCGGTGCATCCTCCGCTGAGTCTTGCATTGGCAGCACGGGCGCATCATTGTAAGCCCAAGTGACAGAAATCCAATAACAGCAGCCCCCTCGAGACTTCTAGACCCGAAGATCTCATTATCACTTTAGCTGTCAGTTTCAGTGAGTGGTTAATCTCGCTCTAAATTAATATACCGTTCAAATGTGACATAGAGCTTTGCAAATACTTTTCGAAGGGTTCTCTAGGAGCAGCTGCATGCCGTTTTGAATGAACAGGGAGAGCAAGAGAGGAGTAGCAGGTATTAAGTTGCAACTTTAAATTTCCGTTTAGTTTTTAATAACAAAATCCTTATTTTAACAATCAGGATTCGCCTGAAGCTTTCTTTTCTGTAATTTTATTAATACTTCTGAGGATTATTAATAGGCTAAACAATAATTTAATTAACCATGCTTGAGCTTGATCGGAATTTCTACTGGCCCGCTGCGTTTGACGCCTGTCTGTTGTCTTTGTTTGCAATCGACATGTGTATGTCAACGTAACGAACAGAGAATTTTTCCAATTATACGAGTAATATATTTCAATATGCATTTAATATTGTATAACTGATAAAGGTAACTATTTTTCGCAAATAGGAAGAAAGATAATTTTGGCTCTTTCTTCACTTAGTATTGTCGTTTTCTTAATTAGCAGATGACTGCTTTATGATATTCATCAGCATCTAAAATTTAAGTCGTAAATTCTGGTTTGAGTTAACTCTTAATTAAATGCGATAACTTGTAAGCGCAATTTACGCAAAATTAAACGTCGGATTAAGTACACTAGCAATAAATTCGGCATAAATACATTTCCGTTGCCTCTACAAGCAATTGTAGGCGTTTGTATCCGACATGTGATGAAGAGCAGCTGTGGAGATATTCAATTCTATACCCAAATTTTTCTTGCTCTATTGAGTGACAGCAATGGTTAAAAATGGAAACTCTACAGTAAACACTTTTTATGTTCCATAACCTGCAAAGCATATCATAATATTTTTGGTATATAATTTCAAAAATATCTACAAGAGGCTAGTTGTAAACTAACAATGAGGTAGATGATGTTAGAAGTGTTAAAAAAGTAAGTGGAGAGGCAGGCGTGTAAATAGCCGCTCTCGTGGATGCGGTGTGGGATACGATACCGATGCGGCTCGTAAGGACCAAAAAATGGAGAGGCAGGCGTGTAAATAGCCGCTCTCGTGGTGCGGTGTGGAAACGTAGTACGGCCCGTAGTGGAAGGTCAGCCGATAAGGCCAAATCGTCCCTTAAACGGCCGTCGCGTTAGCGGATGGGGGCGGCTACCGATATCAACCAATGAATTGCCAAATCGCTCACCTGAATCGGCTTCGGCTTCGGCTTCGTCGGCGATTCCAAGGTGGCCACCTCTGCGTTGCGGATCTGGTATCTTCGGGATGTTGAGACACGACCAAATTGGCCGAGCTGCGATGCGTGAATATTTGCGGGGATGCGAAATGTTTCTGATGTATGCGGGTTAAGACACGACCGTACTAGCCGCGCTGCGGTGCATGAATCTGAATTTATGCGGACTAAGACACGACCGAACTGGCCGCGCTGCGTGGCGTGAATGCTTCGGCTAAGCAAAAGCCCATGCCGTTCGTGTGCGACGGCAAAACGTAGCTGATATCAAAGGTCCGCATGCCGCCGCGATATAAAGCGGTTCAAGGGCGAAAAGGCCGCCACACCATACTCCCCGCCTTGAAAGGTCCTGAGCTTTCAAAAAAATTACTACTTTATCAAGAAGCTATTAACAGCGGTTTGAAACAATATTGTCATTAAATTCCTGAAATTAACTATTATATTTCAGGTGCGTTAAATTGCGGTTAGATTTATATCGTAACAAACTATTTATAAATGCCCTATTAATACACTATCTATATATACATGAGTCAGCTAGAATATTGTTTATTGGGTTGGCAAAGGATATAGCTTGGTGACAGGACGTTTGTATGTACCTGACCCGGTTTTTACTGAAGCTACGCGGATTACACCATCCGATCCGGGAAAAGTCTCTGTTATAACGCCTAGTGGCCAAGTTAAAGGAGGTACATTATCTTGACTCAAGAGAACAACAGTACCGATCTCTATTGGGCGATCGGGTGATCCCCACTTCTGCCGAACTTGCAGCGTGTGCAAGTATTCAACTCGCCATTTTTCCAATAAGACAATACAAGCTGATCTAAAAGCCTTTTGCGGTTTGTTAAGTTCAAGCTTTCTTCTGTCAATTCAGAAGAAGGTAAATACTTGAGGGACTGGACATTAAAAATGCGCCGGAGTGAGCATCCGGATGCGGATCTGATGATAAGACACTAAGTGGTCGAGAATTTACAATACCTTCCACTTGCACTAGCACGGTCAAAAGTTCCTCATAAGTGAGCAACTGCTTGCCCATGACTCGATACAAGTGTGTCTTAACGGTTTTAATGTTAGATTCCCAAATGCCTCCGAAGTGCGGGGCGCGTGGCGGAATCATTGTCCACTCAATGCGTGTTTTAAGAAGCTCCCTTTGATATCAGATTGGTCAGTGGAGTTTAACAAAAGAATAAATTTCGCCGAGCTGTGCCTTAGCTCCGACAAAATTGGTGCCATTGTCTGAGTATATAACAGACACTGGACCGCGGCGGAAATAAACCTTTGAAGGCTGAAAGAAACGCATCGGATGTAACTTCCGATACAAGTTCGATATGTATGGCTTTAGTAACCATACAGACAAACAAACAAATGTAAACTTTCTGAGAGCGTTGACCCCTACGGCGAGTAGGTATATAAGCGACAGGTAAATTATCGTGTATTTTAGCAATACGATTGCTGACAAATATAGACCACCTATGTGGCGATGAGTGGATCCACGAAAGCGCTATTGTAGAATCCGAGAAGGCGTAAACACCTGTAATAGGTACACGAGCGGAAAGTTTGTCACGGACCACGCGAACAAGCTTAGACAACAGCAAAGCGGCGACAAGTTCTAATCGAGCTAGCGTTGTTATTTTAACTGGAGAAACCTTTGACTTTGCACATAAAAGCCGGACGGTGATATTACCTTCAGGATCAGTGATGTGCAAATAAACACAACAACCGTAACCACTGAAGCTCGCGTCACAAAAGGCTACGATGTTCACTACGGCTTTTCCGCAATGCCAATATGGCGCGGAATTTTTAGAGAAGAGAGTGCGGAAAAATCGGTGCAAAAGCTGAAAAGCGACTGATGATGGATTCCGGAGGAACCTCATCCCAGTCTATTTTAGCTAGCCATAGTTCCTTAATAAGAATTTTGGCGTACAGCACAACTGGAGCTACAACGCCAAGTACGTCGAATAAGCGGGCAACTAGCGATAGAATCGTGCGCTTTGTGCATTTATCTTCTACAGCGATTGTTGTCAAAGAAAAGTAATCGTCAGCAGGATCCCAGGTTAAACCAAGGATTTTAAAATTGTAAATATCGTTACCCATGCCAGAAAAATTTACTGGTGAGCGGTGAGACTCGGGAAGAACCTCCAATAAAGCGGGTGAATTAGTGGCCCATTTGACAAGGTCGAAAGAGCCTAATTTAAATAAATCGATTAATTCGCGAGACAATCGCATGGCAGTCTGTTCATCGGGAACCGAATCGACATAATCATCCATGTAAAACTGAGTTTCTACCAGTTTAGAAGCCTCAGGGAAGCGGTCACTATGCTCGCACGCTAAGTTGCGTAACGTATGCATAGCTAGGTAAGGGCTAGGCTTTAGCCCGAAGGGTACGCGGTCAAAATTGTAAGTGCGAATAGGTTCGTTCCTACTGAAACGAAATAAAATTCGTAAGTATTTACGATGGTGCTCGTTTACTCCGATGCGCAAAAACATTTGTTTTATATCAGCGGTCATTGCTGTTGGGAATGTACGAAAGTCGAGTAACAACGAGAACAAGTCGGCCTGCAAATTAGGTCCGACATGCAAAATGTCATTAAGTGACAGCCCTGAGTGCGTTTTAGCACTAGCGTCTAAAACGATACGGATGCTGTCCTTATCTGGTCTGACAACGGCGTGATGCGGTATGTAGTAACCCTCCTCTGTCAATTCAGAGTCAGGCACCTGGGACAAATACCCCTGCGTTATATAATCGGCGATAGTTTTATTATAATTTTCGCGTAGGGTTGGCACGCAATCGAATTTACGCTCGAGCGCAAGTAGACGACGGTGAGCCAGACCGCGTGATTTACCCAACTCCGAGGGGTTTCGAGAAAAGGGTAAATCAACAAAATATCTGCCGTCTTTAAATAAAATCGAAGAGTTAAAGTTATTTTCGCAATCTAATTCATCTGGAGTAATAAAACGTTGAGATGGAATTTCCTCTAACTCAAAGAACTTCCGTAAACTTGACTCAATGTCAACGTTAGCAAGCGCGGTAAACGAAGATGTAGTACTATGTAGGCAGGTTGCATCATAATGACATGCAATATCTCCCATAAGCACGTAACCAAAGCTGGTTAATATAGCGGGTGGTGCGCGGTTACCAGAATCGACCCTATCTCCCAAATAAATATAAGGAAACAGTTGAGCACCAAGAACAACGTCAATTTCTCCCGGTACATACCAGGATAAATCGGCAAGCGGTAAATTATTTAAATAGGACATATCTTCATTTAATGTAATGAAATTTGCGGGAAGTTTGTCTGTAATACAGTCAACTACTAAAGCACGAATGTAATATTTGTTGTTAGGATTAATTCGTGATTCTATTGCGAAATCAATAAAACCGTGTACAGGTCGCGAGGTCATACCAACACCTTGTAAAGATGAATTGCGTAATTTAATTATGGGAATGTTCAAGCGTTTACAACAATCCATAGTAATTAAGTTATTTTGCGACCCGTTGTCTATTAAACACCTGACGACGAGCGTATTTCCGTTTTTACCATGTGCATAGATCTGTGCGGTCGATAACAATATAGCTGAACTAGAAGAAACTGCTGCACTAAGCGATACGGAAGACGTGTCGTGAGATTGTGATACTGATTGCGTTGATATGGGCGCACGGTCACCTGCTTGCGGTCCAGCCGCCACAGACGGCTTGATAGGGCGGTCATTCTTTAAGTTGGAAAAATGCAGTAAAGAATGATGCGGTTTTTTACAAATTTTACAAACGTTCCGTGATTTACATTTAGTTAACGAGTGAGATAGACTTAAACAGTTTATACAGCCGCGTTTCGCTTTAATTAACTCGAAACGCGATTGCGGTGATTTCATATTTTTAAATTCAATGCAGCGAAATAGCTGGTGTTCTCTGTCGCATAGCGGGCAACGCGTATTAAAAATCTGTTCACTCGATACAAACGACTTGCAGTCACCTTGTGCGCCACGCCCAAGGCTGTGATAAGGTAAACTGAAATTTGCGCGCGGCTTAGTCTGCGAATTATTAGCATGCGAGCGCTCGAGTACTTTGACATAATCTTGCGTAAATGAAATAAATTGTTTACAGGAGGGTAATTCTATTCCGCTCACCCTATTTTCGAATTGTTGAAGCGTTTGGGGATCAAGTTTTCTTAAACCACAATGTAACAAGACAAAATCTAATAGGTCGGGAATATCTAACTGTTTTAATGCGGCGATGGACGCGGAATATTTTTCTATGTATGTATTCAAACTAACAGCATTACCGACGCATCCTTTGATGTCCAGAATGTTATTTAGATAATGACTGCCTAAACTACGTTTATCTTGATACTTTTAACAAGACTATCCCATATAATATTATAAGTATCCCTGTAGGAATAATACCTGCGGTTAATTTTAAAGCGTCATGAGTTAATTTACTAATCAAATACTGCACACGCTGCGCGTCAGTCAAATTGTATTTAAATGCACATTGCTACGAAATATTTCGTAAAATATTGGCCAGCTCTCAGTCTTGCCATCGAAAGAAGGAGTTCAATTGGCGGTAATTTTACGATACCTCTTTTTTGATCTAATGTAAATGTTTTGCTGTTTGACAATATAAGATTGCGTTTGTATTTAATACTCGAATATAAATCTTCAATAGAATTTAAACATGAGTAGTCTGGAGGAGTCTGATCAATTTCAAACCGCAAATTGTTAATTTCTTCAATTATTGTTTCAAACCTGCTGTATGATTCACTAATAGCTTCAGTTTGAGATAAAAATAATTCGTTTGAGCGTAATTCATAATTTGAAATATTTTTTGATATGTTGTTATATAAACGATTAAATCGTTCGAAAATCGCCTCTTTTTTTGGCGGTTAACTTAACTAATTTTAATTCAAGCTTATCCATTCTAAGGGAACTTTACTTGAATAAAGCGTAATAAATTGTATCTGATACCAATCCGGCTCGTAAGGACCAAAAATGGAGAGGCAGGCGTGTAAATAGCCTCTCTCGTGGATGCGGTGTATGCGGTGTGGGATACGATACCGATGCGGCTCGTAAGGACCAAAAAATGAAGAGGCAGGCGTGTAAATAGCCGCTCTCGTGGTGCGGTGTGGAAACGTAGTACGGCCCGTAGTGGAAGGTCAGCCGATAAGGCCAAATCGTCCCTTAAACGGACGTCGCGTTAGCGAATGGGGGCGGCTACCGATATCAACCAATGAATTGCCAAATCGCTCACCTGAATCGGCTTCGGCTTCGGCTTCGTCGGCGATTCCAAGGTGGCCACCTCTGCGTTGCGGATCTGGTATCTTCGGGATGTTGAGACACGACCAAATTGGCCGAGCTGCGATGCGTGAATATTTGCGGGGATGCGAAATGTTTCTGATGCATGCGGGTTAAGACACGACCGTACTAGCCGCGCTGCGGTGCATGAATGTGAATTTATGCGGACTAAGACACGACCGAACTGGCCGCGCTGCGTGGCGTGAATGCTTCGGCTAAGCAAAAGCCCATGCCGTTCGTGTGCGACGGCAAAACGTAGCTGATATCAAAGGTCTGCATGCCGCCGCGATATAAAACGGTTCAAGGGCGAAAAGGCCGCCACACCAGTAAGTACAAATACAGGATGCGCAAAAAAGTATTAAAATGCAGTAATAAAGTCCGTAATTTTAATGAAAATTTATTAAAACAAATTTTAAATATATTTTATTACATACGAAAACAAAAGCAGATTTTTATATTTCAACGTAGTCATCGATGGTGTGAACCAATTTTCTCGAACAGTCCAGATTCGAATGCACAATCTCTTGTACAACTTCGTTTGGGATATTGTTAACCATTCCCTAAATTTGTGCCTACAAGTCCTCTAATGTAGAAGGGTTTGTCTTGTTCACCTCCTCTTTTACATAGATCCATAGGTAAAAATCGCATGGAGTGAAACCTGGACTTTTTGAAGACCAGAAAATGCTGGTTTAACCACGCGCGCACAGTAAGAGCAAAATGGGGTGGTGCATTATCTTGGTCAGACACTGTAACCTACACGTAATCTTCAAGTATCTGATTTGCATTTATGGTATTCCGTACAAAATATAAACTTATGAGTCTTGTTGCCATCATTCCACACCACACGGCTACGTTTGATCAAATTTGCATCCTCTCAACCGTCATTTTAGGATTGCTTTCACGTGACGTTCAGTAATGAAAGTTATGACGATTGAAAAACTACCAAGATAGAATACAGTTAAACTCTTGGACATTTTTGTTTACATTACATTTGCTGCTTTAATAGTCAAAATTACTGAGTTAGTAGTAATCAGTGCGAAAACAAGTAAGACATTTAGAAGATTGACTACTTTTTTCTTGTATCCACCAGTGAATTTAAAAAAAAAGAAAAACACTGAGAAAAGATAGTTTACTTTACTTTCTTTATATTAATTTTGAAAAGAAAGTTTTCCCAAGAAAATTGATTTTTAAACAGAATTGATTTAATAGAATAAGCTTCGGGACAAAAATGTATTATAAATCTTTAAGGAGCATTGCTCAAGTGTACAAATGCAAATTAGCTGACTGCTGTGAAAAAGATAGCTGATGTTTTAGGGCGGTAGACGATATCAGAATAATAACATAGGCTTTTTCTAATAGAGACTTTTCAATTTCTTCTTAAGTTACTTTTTTAGTGAAAGTATGTCAAATATTGTGTATAAGTACCATTTCCACTTATCATATTAGCCATATTGATTAGAGTGTGAAAAAATCTAACTACTGGTTGAATGTGTCTTATGTAAAGGGAATATCAACATTGGGCGTTTGCAGTATGCACTAAACAGCTCAAAGATTTAGTGTTGCACTCCTTCTATTGTTTAGTACACTTAGTATAGTCAAAAATTATCTACACTTTCACCACAACACATTTTTAGGTTTGTTACATGGCTTTCTGTACATACACGCTTAAAATTGGTACTATTGTAGTTAAGTTATTAAAGTTTGAGATTGATAGAGTCATTTTTGTTGCCGCTTTGCTAGTAGTATCCAATTTCTCTGGTTCGGAAAATATGTTAAAGGCTAAAATTTATCGAAGACTTACAATACGGAGACAGTACTATATTATGTAGAAGTATGTATAAGTCGACCCAGAAATTTAATCCACCAAGAGAGAGTAGGAAGCCCGTGAACGTTCAGCACTGACAAGAAGATTTAGCAAGCTCGAAAAATCGTACAGACAAACCGGTTAGTTATTGTCGATAATGTACCGTGTTCTTTGCAGATTAGTCATTGAGCTGCCTATTAAATCATCTACCGAGAGCTTCTATTCCATAAAATCTACAAAAGATGGGTGCTAAGAGAGCTTACAGCAAAGCCAATACTTACTCGACCGTTACAACAATAAAGGCAAGGAGTTTTTAAGCAGAAGATTCACAGAAGATAAAACTTGAGTAAATTACTATGAGCCGATATCTAAAAAGCAAGGTATGAAGTGAAAGTACCTAAGATTGCCAATGAGGAAGAAATTCAAGACTCAATCTTTCGCGGGGACTCTCTTGAGACTCACAAGGATCTATACTAAAAAAACTACCTGAAAAAAAAACGTACGGCAAACAGTACAAGACAGGAATACCAAACGCCGAGACTTATTGTCGAGAAAGACTGTTGAACTCATTACACACTAGGTCTTGTCTCTCTTTGGATCGCTCAGACACTTTACGAGGTCGTCAATTTTCTATGGACAAAGAAGTAAAGGAAACGATGCATAAATAGTTGAAACCGAAAACTTTCTTAGAGGGAATACGCGAGCTTGTGGACCGCTGAATTAAGTGACTTGAAAGGAAAAATACTATGCAGTGAAATAACGTAATTGTCCAACTCCTACATTTATGCAAAAATAAATGGAAAAATAACGACGAACGAAATTATACCACTAACCAAACCAATTTTTTAATTATGTATTTAAGGTACTAATATAGCATGAACTGTATTGTATTATAATAATTATAAAGTATATAAAAATTCAGATAAACGCAATGAAAGAAAAAATACAGCAATAAGCATCCGTATATATTGAGTAAATTTATTCCCAGTGCTTGCATGTACTAAATTATACCAATTTGGTAATCAATTTTATATACTGACATATAAAATGTATATTGTTATGCGCATCAAATTCTTCCGATAAGTAACACAATTGTTCTTGTACCTTTAAGTTTCTGTGGTACCACATATACGGAGTCATATGAAGTTCGAGGAGCATAGTCGTATAATATTTACCAAAATAAACTGAAAAATCCCAAACAAAGTGGTTTACAGCCAGCTTTTTGAAATTCCACTTTATTCAAAACAACTTTCGTTTCTACATTAAATTAATCAAAACTGACGGTATAAGTTTATGTCAATAAGAAAATATTGGTACCATTGTAAAAGTTAGACACCAGCAATTGTCTATTGATGTTTAATAGACATTATCAATTAATTTATTAAGTAGACTGCTGTTAGGGCAAAACGTGTTTTTTTTTTAAATTTGTTTTTATTTTTTATACTCGTTTATGCCATTCGTAAATCAACCATAAAGCACAAGTTTCTTTATGACGTTGGTAAAAACAAATATGATACATTTCAAACGTGATATTTAAATAAAGAGCTTCAACAAAGAGAACCTGTCATAGACTGTACAGTAAAGAAAACTGCACAACCTGTTTTAAAAGTTAAGTCATTAGTTCATGTAACGTGTGTATCAAAGAGTAAAACCATATCGACCAAAACTACTGTAAGCACTGTATGATGATAGAAAAATAAAGTTCTCCAAAAGATTTTTCTTTTTGAAAACCATTTTGTAGGCTAATGAAGTCTTTTTTAACCTAAGAGAGCGCTTAAACATACACAAAGGTTTTGTAAATACCATCTAAATGACTATACAAATCTTAGGTATTCTTAGTATAAGATCCCACATAAAGTAGAGGGGTTTGTGGGATTATTTTTTTTTAAAGGAATATATGTATTTTCTAGTGAAATATACCGTTAAATGTTTCAAGAGATGGTGCTATAGAACTTTCTTTTGTGATTAGATTGGACTCTATAGAATGTGAGTATTTTACTTTGGAGATTTCAAATAATTAAAGCTTTTCTTAGAAATTACTTGTAACTTTCTCTAGTAATTCTTTTAACATTTAGATGTAAATCGTTAGTTATACTGTTGGTGCTCCGACGGTGTGTGCTCAAAATAATACTTTTTATTTTGAATAAACTTGTAAAAATGTGTAAGTGGGTAAAATATAAACCATGTCATTTTTTACACATTGTGGAGGGTGAATACAAGTTGGGGGACTAGTGGTAACACAAATTGTGGTATAGCAAGGCTTTATGGATTGGGAAAGAACCTTGTTGGAAAACGTATTTCTGTACAGCAGTCACCCTGTTTACCTAGAGGTGGTCACCCTCAGGTCTTCCTGAAAAAACTAAGGCTCTATGACATCTTTCCCGCTGCTCACTATCCCCATAACCACGAAGGCGAGAAACTTTGTATGCATGAGGATTAGGCACTTCAGAGGTATCTTAGCAGATCCAAAAGTCATTTTGTAGATGAACTCTTTTATTTGAAATAATCTCAAAAAAAGCACGCTGTCATGTTTGATATCGTTCAGCAGTGGTTTAGCTATTAACTTCCTGTTCATCTAGGTTTTTCCATTCAAGAGTTGGCGGTTCTCACAAATAAAGATGTGTAGTGCAGATTTTGCTGCACTGCTAGACTAACCATCGACCTTTTTGTCAAGTCGTCCAGGATCCTCATAAATCTTCTCTTTCAATTTGCAGTCAAATTTGACACTTCTCTTGCAATCAGATCGCTTGCTGTGAGTTGACCTATTAGTAGTTACTGCTGGTAGTTAGATTCTCTGTAGCTCTTGTTTACGTCGTAAACTTTAGTCTCTTTGTAACCAAACCACGTAATAATTTTTGTCAGAGATTTTCCGTTGCGAAGTGATTCAAGTATAGACATTCGAAAATGGTATTAAAATTATTCAAATTTTATGGTGCATAAATTTAAATGTTATAAATTGGTGAAATGTGATATATATATATATATATATATATATATATATATATATATACGCATTGCAACTATTCGAATTGCACTCTATTAGTTCGTGTTTTTGCCCGGCTTTCTTAACTACACAACTGGATTTTACCATAAAAGGCGTATGTAAATCTATCATAAATAATATTACAACTTTTATTAAAACAAAGAATGTTGACTGATAAAATTTTACTCTTGATTGACTTGTCGTATATTTTAAGTAAAAACGAAAACCTCGCACTTTTGCTGATTTCTGCAACATGCATATTACACGCTATCAACTCCAGTTGTTACAAATTATCCTCCGTTAAACTAATTGACAACAAAGCATAAAGCTATTTTTCAGAAAATTTAACCAACGACTGTCGAGCCCCTGAAAATTGATATTATTTTATCTAAATAATGGATTAGTAGTATGTGGCTGAAGAATTGAGAGCAAAAAGATTTT
This sequence comes from Sinelater perroti, assembly GCA_036346155.1. Taxonomy (NCBI): domain Eukaryota; kingdom Metazoa; phylum Arthropoda; class Insecta; order Coleoptera; family Elateridae; genus Sinelater; species Sinelater perroti. Next base: position 21,240,550 of record JARFIY010000195.1, on the reverse strand, counting down.
ATTAATTTTAACTATTTTTATGTGGTTAATAATAATGCCATAAAACGAATTTCCATTACCAACTTCAAGTCATTAAACATCTATCTAGTTTAGGATTCTTAAAAAGGTGCATTTATAAAAAAATTACTTAATATTAGAACCTTGTCAAAGAACAAGCATATAGTACATTTTTGTTGTAAAAACGTATCTATTTGTCGTTTTTAAAGACAACACCAAAAAAAAATAGCAAACGGTAGTTCAACATGAGCTTTGGACCTGTATTTAAGCCAAAGAATGATATTTTTTACACTATAACAACGCCCACTCTCATATCTAATGACGTGTCGTTAACAAGAGATGAGATTTACGCCCTCATCTATCTTATTCTTTTACGAAACCCTTAACAGACTATCACGTCAGAGGCTCACTTATAAACTACAAAATGGACATTTTTAAATAATAACTAAATAATGTCTAAAAGACAGTAACAATTTTATATTGTCCTGAGTCAACAGTAATGTTGAAATACGAAATTTTCATATCTTGTAGCTGTAAATGGTTTTCAATTTGAACGTTACATTCGTATTTATTAATTACTATTAAAAAAGAAAACAACATTTGCGTAAAGAAAATTGTATCCATTTAACAACTAATGGAGGTGAAAATTGGCCATGGTAAACAATTTTCTCCAGTAACAACAGTCCAATACAAATTCTTAAAGTCAGTTAATTGCACAACTTACTGTATTTGACGCATAACGGAGAATTCCAACATTTCTATTTATGCTTGCTCTTCAAATAAACAAAGGCTGAGTAAAGTTCTTTCTTATTTCAGACATTATTAATACGCGGTAAAACTTGTACTGCCAAACATCAATTGTTCTACACAACAATGAAACTATCACCACGCGTATCAACTAGCTCCGACACTGTCTTTATCAATTTATTTTTACAGGAACGATGTTTCGGAATTATATCAAGAAGACGAAGCGTGGAAAAATTGCAATATTTGAAGCACCAGGCGCAAAGCTACTTCTGAATCTTCCTTAAGAAAAGCAGCTTTAAACGCTTCCATAAACAATAACCTTAATAAGATACATAAAAAACTATCACAAAAGCAAGGAACGCCACCAACTATCAGTTATGCAAAAGCAAGAAAAATATTTACCAGTAACCAGGAAAGCCAACTCTTAGAATGTATTTTACATTGCTCGAGAATTTACTATGGGTTAGCTCCTACAGAAATAAGAAAAATTGCTTATGAATATGATGTCGCAAATAAAGATTCTAACTAGCTGGACTGAACAGAGGTTAGTTGGCTTCTGCTGACTGATTTTTTTTATTTATGAAACGCTTTCCCACATTAACAATTCGTATACCAGAGGCTGGAGCCGTGGTGGTTCGGTTGTCAAGATCATCGTTCCTCGAGTTCGAGTCTCGCTCAACCCATGGGCATGTGTGATATCCTAATTTAAGGTGCATGTTAGTAAGCATAATAAGCCATTGTGGCTGCAGTGGCGATAAGTGCGCCAATAATAATAATAAAAGAGGCTACTAGCGTAGATAGAGCGACAGAAAATAAATTCAATGTAAAAACCTTCTTTGATAATTTAAAGGTTGTCTTAAATCGTCACAAATTTGATTGTGCGTCCATTTGGAACACTGATAATACCGGTTTGCAAATAGGCCGGAGGCCTGAAAAGATAGTAGCGGAAAAAGGAAAGAAATATTTGGGCCATATCGGCAGCAAGAGGAATGACTTTGACTATAATTCTACTAGACCACTAGACTAGGTCTGTATTTTGACCTTTCAAAAAATATTTTTGTTGCATCTGATAGGTGGATGATTAGCAACCTGGGAAAAACCATTTCTGTCTACGACACACCTATAACTCTAAAGAAAGCTTTGCCTGATGCTATAGCTCCCAGAAACATTTTAGCAGGGTTTAGAACTAGAAGAATTGCACGTTTTAACCCTGACATTTTCAACGAAGCAGACTTTCTATGTTTTGAAATCACCAATAGGCCACTGCAAAAACCAAATAAAGAACAAAACAATTTTTCCCCTGACATGAAACACAAACAAGCTAATGACTATGAGCAGCAGCAGCTTAATAATATACCATCAACCAGTGGAACTGTAGCAAAATTACCAATCTTCAATGAAGATATGTCGTCAACAAGTTGCAGATTAGTGAGCTCACCACAACTAAGACTACATCCTAAAGCATAACTGCGTTTGCAAACCAGCATTCGCAAAAACAGAACATCAGAAATCTTAATGGATATTCCAAGAAAAAAACTCTTCGAGAAGAGGAAAGAGCTAGAGGTATAAAAAACAAAAAAAAGTAAAATTGATACAGCAAAACGTGATCTGAGTAAGCAAATTAAGAACAAGGAGAATCATTTTAAGGTAGAAGGAAAGAAAAAAGCGAAGAAAACGTCTATCCATCGGACTGTCAAAAGATGAAATTGAAAAGCTACGACAATTCAGTTAAAGATGATTCATTTGCTTTTGTTTGGTTTATATGCAACCTTATTGCTAATCAAATGAATAAATCAATTGCAGCAAGTGTCAAAGATGCAGCAGCGGAAAGGCTTTTTATGTTTGCATCAACTGTGAATCTAATGATGACGATTCCAAATAACTTGTTTATGGTACATTTTTGTTTACAATGATTTAAGACTAAAATGTAGATTTTTTGTGTAGATAGCTACTTTTTACTTTCCTTATCTTATAATAAGGAAAGTATCGTAAAGTAAATAAAGGAAAGTAATCGGCGGAAATTTGACCTACCAAGTTTTTCACATTTCTGGACGAAATATAGCCTCAGGACACCAAAAAAGTTGGTTTGAGCCATTAGTTCGTGTGTGTGTGTGTCTATCGGTCTGTCAGTAAACAGGATATCTCGAGAACCGTAAGAGCTAGAGACTTGAAATTTGGTATGCAAGTTACTTGTAGGGGACGCAGTGCGAAGCTTTTGGTAAAAATCGGCATAGCGGTTTGGTCACAAGGTCGCAAAATCGGTCGCAAACGGTCGCGAATCTAAACGGTTGAAGACACAAAAAATTTATGAGAATAAAAATGATTTATTATCCTGAGATAAACATGAATATAAATTAAAGTTGGTAAAATAGGAACTCGAAAAAAAATTGAAACTCAGGATTTTTAATATACCGGGTGTTCATAAAATGTTTCTGGAAATTTAAATTACCGGATAGATCAAACCGAGGCGAACAAAAAATTACAATGAAATTTTTTGATCCGACGTCAAATAAATAAGTTATACCCGAATAAAAATTAATTAAACGGACCAATCACAGCGCGCTCGGAGAGCTACCGGGCCGACTGCGGGAGGACGGGGAGAGCGCTTGGCCGCTAGGAGGGAGCACGCAGGCGATAATGGCGAAGGCTGTGCGGCAGATCTCGCACGGTTACCTTCAGTGACGTAGCAAAATTTTAAGTTCGAGTCAATTATTGTCTTGTACTGTTTATTTTAATCAGCTTTCAGTGTTGGACTCCTCGTCCTTTTTAAAATAACAAGTTCTGGGACGAGAGCAGCGTAGGCCGATATATATATATATATATATATATATATATATATATATATATATATATATATATATAAAATAATAGGATAAGGAAAGTCACACCAGATTTTTTATCTACATACACCCCCATGTTTGATAACTGTATCAACATGCTCCTGGCATGTATCAAATTGTCCCAATTAGGGGCATTTGGATACATCGTGCATTGTTCAGATAATTTCAGAAATTCGGTAGGAAATTCATATATCAACAACTCACACATTCTGCGTCTAAAATACATATGGTTTCTTATCACGCTAGTTATACTTTATTATTAAAAAATTATTCCAAATAACTGAAAAGTATATCAAGTAACCCCAGTTTCCCATATTTTGACTAAAAGAAATAGCATCACATTATACAACGATAAGAAATAAACAAAATATTTTTAATTACAAAATAGTAACAATAATTTTTTTATGTAATGACTATTGTTATTCTTAAAATATCAAGTAATATTTGCCAAATTTAGAATCGTTAATACAGTTATTCTATTCAGGAACATTTATGTGAAAATAAACAGTTCTAATTACACGCTCCAGGCACTACTTACATTTGTATCGCAAGTAATAAAACGCAAACAATATACATGGTCTATTCCAAAAGGTATTGAGTCATATAGTACAAAAAAGTACATAAACATTAGCTCTATATTTCTGCTACACATCGTGTATATCACAAATGCGACTGAATTAAACGTGGAATAATAATAAATTGTCTAACCAAATACTTAACCACCAAGAGAGTACTTTAATACTAACTTATGATTGTAGGTACGTCTTAAGTGTAATAATAAGTAATCTTAGGTAACAGTAAAATGTAACCAGTGTTTTTTTTCGTTCCCGTTACTTTCATACTGTGTAAATACCAATAAATAAAAATTGCTCTCTTATGTTTTAGTATTATATTACAACCGGAAGAGATAAAAAAAAATTGTTTGCTCCATAATTCGTTCAGTCAGTATTCAGGAGTTAGTTCCGTCCGCCCCGGGAAGCTGCCGTCCCTGCTGGCCGATCTCTGCTGGCCGATCTCTGCTGGCCGATCTCTGCTGGCCGATCTCTGCTGGCCGATCTCTGCTGGCCGATCTCTGCTGGCCGATCTCTGCTGGCCGATCCCTGCTGGCCGATTTCTACCGGTCGAAGAAAAATTTCGACGGTGCCAGCTGGTAGCAGCAAGCAGTTCTTCCGCATATTATATTATAGGAATAATTATTTTAATATTTTCTAAAATCATCTTCAAAATAATTTGTTAGTTAAAAACCAAAATGACATCTGCAATGTCAGACCAACATTTACAACGTCAAAATCACATTTGCTTTGTCAAATTTAACATTTTAGGTTAGAGAATTTGTCAAAACGAAATACAGAGTGGTCCAATTTGTGATATACAGGTTGTTTCAAAAGTAAAAAGAGAAAAAATAAAAAAATCAAAATTTTACGTAGTAACTTTACAGTCCATATTTTTGGGTGGTTGGTAACGAATGTTTATTTTAATGCTAATTATATGTGGTTGGTAACTAAAATTCTACATGACTTCTGCAACCTCAAACCAACATTTACAACGTCAAAATGACATTTTAGGTTAGGGAATTTGTCAAAGCGGACCAATTTGTCGTATACAGGTTGTCTGAAAAGCAAAAGGAGAAAATAACAATAAATTAAAATTTTACTTAATGACTTTAGTTTGTTTACCAATTACTTAATGCAAATCCATGTGTGATTGATTAGTAAATGGAAAAAACAATATTAAAAACGGGAGTTTCCTATAATTTAAAAAATATATAACAAAAATCGTTCGTGACTTTCCGCGCGGCCCTTAGCTCTCCCGAAGGACAAATTTCTGGGCCGGCGGCAGGCGCAGCCGAGGTATTATATTTCCGGAACCGCAAACGATAAAAAACTTTCGTTTGCTCCATAATTGAGAGCGGGTAATAAAGCACTCGTGTGCCAAAAATCACGTTCCTACGATTATTGGTTCCGTCAGTATTCGCGAGTCAAGTTCCGGATATGTTGGGGCGCTGCGGACCCTGGGCCCTGTAGGCCCTGCCGCGGCGATCGCCTGCCGAAATCTACGGGGATGCAATTAACGTTTTGTAAAAGCATCTTGACTTCACCGATAATACGAATTTAACTTTGTAAATATATATAATAAGTTGTTTCAAAAGTAGAAAGAGAAAATTATATATATAAAAAAAATTATGAGTGCTGCTGCTGCTGTCACACAGGTCAAATGTCAAATCGTTCGTGCCGACCCGAGCGCCTCTCCGAAGGACAAATTTCGGCCCGGCGGCAGGCGCGACCGAGGTAATATATTTCCGGAACCGCAAGCGATGGAAAATTTTCGTTTGAGATGGGGTAATAAAGCATTTATATATAAAAAAAATTATGATATATATAAAAAAAATTATGAGTGCCGCCACACAGGTCAAAGGTCAAAGTTCAACTCCAACTGGGTATACGTAAATGCGTTGTCATGGCAACGGTGTACGTCAATTATGTCAAACAGAGCTTTTTAATCGTGTTTTTATTTATTTTAAAACTACTATGCGAAGGGGCTCAAGCATGTCGGAGTTGGACAAGCTCTCCGGGGGGCCGCTGCCAGACCTCGTTATAATAAATTAAATTTTTACTTAGTGATTTTTCAGTCTATAATTTTGTATGGTTGGTAACCAATATTTTTTTAATGCATAATTATATGCGGTTGGTAACTAAAAATTAAAAATGACATCTGCAATGTCAGACCAACATTTGAAAAGTCAAAATGACGTTTGTTTTGTCAAATTTTCTCACTTTAACTATTGAAATGTCAAAATGACGTTTGTATTGTCAAATTTTCTACCTTTAGGTTAGGGAATTTGTCAAAACGAAATACAGAGTGGACCAATTTGTGATGTACAGTTTGTTTGAAAAGTAAACCAAAAAAAAATTAAATTATATAAAAATCATAATTTATTGTTTGTTTAGCAATTTCTTACTGCAAATCCATGTGTGATTAATTACTAAATAGAAAAAGCAATATTAAATGGGGGAGTTACATATAACTTAAAAATTTTTTATAGTGGGAATGTAAAATTCAAAAAACCATATATTTGTATTTACTACTGTGTACAAATGTAGCCCGGAATTTTGTTATAATTTTTGAAATACATATTTATTCTTAAAAATCTATTTCATAGCCTTCGAAGTAATCCCCCTCGGCTGCAATGCACTTATGCCAGCAAATTTTCCACTCATCAAAACACTTTGAAACGTCCTGTTTCGGTATGGCCTTCAGCACCTTCTTCGATTCGGCTTGAATCTCTTCTATCGTGTCAAAACGGTGTCCCCGGAGCGGTCTTTTCATTTTGCTGAATAGCCAGAAGTCACATGGACCTAAGTCAGGCGAATACGGCGGTTGCGGAACGATATGGGTGGAATTTTTAGCGAAATGGTCACGAATAAATTGAGGGTTTTTGGAACCAAACGAGATTTGACTTTTTTGAGGCACAAAACTTCCTTCAAAATGGTGTTGACTGCATTTGAAATGCAAACGATGTCAGCAAGCTCTCTAGTTGTCAATCGACGATTTTGGAGCACCAATTCCTTAATTTTCGCGACGTGCTGTTCGTCAGTTGATGTTCTTGGACGTCTTTGATGTGGTTCGTCTTCAACGCCTTCACGACCCTTTTTAAACATTTTATGCCATTCGTATACTTGTGTTTTAGACATAGTCTGTTTATCGAAGGCTTTTTGTAACATTCTGAGCGTTTCCGCAGCAGAAATATAATTTATAATATAAAATTTAATTGAACTTCTTTGTTGAATATTTTCTGACATGGTAAAAATCGATAAAGTTAATTTTGGTTGTTTACGAAAACGAGCGTCACTCTTCAACTAATTAAGATATTAACCTAAAATTTCACACAGATGTCAGTAGCAGTCCTACCAACTTAAAACTAAAAAGTTTTGTGCCCAACGAAATGCCCGCGCAGTTAAAATTAAAAATTCCGGGTTATATTTGTACACAGTAGTATACTCCTATGTCGACCGCTAGTTAAAGCGTACTGGCAAAGGGGTTTCCTATAAGAACGATATGATTTTAAAATAAAATAAATTAAACACTATTTCAGATAAAACCAAATTTTTATATTACTTTAAAGTATAGTTTATTGCATTATGTTTTGAAGAACACATCCCCCTCGACTTCGTGCACACGAGCAAATTCGATGACTTTGTGCAGTAACTCGGGTCTAATCAAGATTCATCAAGAGTTTGTGGTTTGTTTGCATAGACTATAGATTTCAAATAACTCCCTAAAAAGTAATTTGAATGAATTAAATCACAACTCATTGGAGCCAATTAACAGTTGCACTTCTTAAAGTTATCCTTTCACTAAACTTTTCTTGCAATATGTCCATGGTGGCATTAGCAGCGTGACATGTGGTGCCGTCTTGTAACCGCATATCCTCCAAATTAATTTCATTTAAATTTGGCCACAAAAAAATTGTTAACGTTAATTGGCACCGCTCACCAGTTACTGTAATTGCATTTCCTATCTCGTTTTGGAAAAAGAACAGTCCGATGATGCCACTATACCATAAATCACACCGTACAGTGTACTTTCCGTAAATCTCTTGTCGATTGTTTTCACACCCTCATAAATGGTAGATTATTGTGTTTAACAAATCTAACTTAACCAACAATTCTAGAAAAATAGTAAAAATAGGAGTGTGCCCTATTTAAAAAAATCTCCAGTAGAAGAATATGAAATACAAATGTTTGTGCCTTTTATCAATTGTTTTTTCTTACAGGGGTTTCCGATAGACAATAGAGAAGCGATCTCAAAAAAAACAAATTATCAAAAATGTGAATAATATAAAATTAACAATATATACAAACAAAATCATACTCTTTAGGGTACTCTAAAGCACTCTCGAGTCTAAATGTGCTTCTTAAAACACGAGCCACGTTTTGCTCGTTTGCAGCAGCTTCAGCCCACACTGATAAATCAAAAAAATTTTGCGTTGCGAAAATAATTTAGAACCCACGCTCTGCGGAGAAATGTGTCGGAAAGCTGTCAAGATGTAAATCATAACAAAATAAGTCTGTTCCTGTTTAGCATTCGCCGAGGCGCGACTTCGCGTGTAATAGCCGGCAGCTCAAGCGCTCTGAGGGCTGCCTCGCACCCGCACTACATTATAGTGGAGAGATTACTCTTTAGTTGGGTCCTACCTGCGGTTACGTAGGGGAATTACCCGGCTTTATTGTATTTCATCCTAACGTGTTCGGAATGACAACATAAGCCTCGCTCCAGTGAAACGCAAAGTTGCGCGCAAAAATATTCGTTTCGCGATGCACGTACCCGGCTCCGGTGTTCTAAACTACTGGGAGGTCAACTTTAAAAGAGACTCGAGTAAGCTTCCGATAGAGATGAAGTAATCGTTTCAATTGCCCACTTTATTAATTAATCGGAAATGCGGCATTTACATTTCTGTTTGAGAGTGCTCCCTGTTTAGATTGCCAATTAATGAGTATTAAATGTTTCTGTTGGAGCATATTAGCTACATACGGTATCAAATATTAGTTAACGATAGATAATCAACTACAGGATCATCCAGGTAAATCCGGAAAATAAATAAATAATAAAAATAACATTGACGTGCAAGAAAAATTTATTTACCTGAAACTTAGCACAACTGAAATAAATAGTTATGAGAACCATATTATTCTGTGTGGCCTTCATCAGCAGCTACGATTTTCTCGAGCCAGGACTTGCTGGTTAACAGAAATTTCTCTTTGTCCATATGATAAAGGTTCTTAAGCTGTACTTGGTGTTACAATACCTCTCACTGATCTTTGCCTCAACCATACTACACATATAGTAGTCAAAAGGTTTGTAGTTGGGTTGGAGTGGCCGCAAGTCGGAGGACCAATGGTAATACAAATTGTTGCATAGGCAAGCCTGAGTAATTTTTGCCTTGTATGTTTCCTATATCTAGAACTTGACAACTGTCTCCAGCACGTTCTGATATAGATGTCAACAGTCACTTTCAGCTCTCTCTCAAAGCAGTGAATCGCCGTAACATCTCTTTCGCTGCTCACAATCTCCAGCACCACCAAAAAGGCGGTAATATTTATATACATGACGGTAGACACTACAGAAGCATCTTGGAAGATTCATCTTCCTATCCTAGATGAAGTTATTTTCGTTCGAAAAGAATTTCCGAAAGCTAGCGCTGCCGAGCTTGATGTTGTTCAGTAGTGCTTGGGCTTTTAAATTTCTGCCCACCTTGTTCTTTTTAGTTAACAGGTGGTAGTTCTTCACGAAACACCTGTAGTGTAGGTCCTCGTGCACTGTTCGACTGATCATCGATCTCGCCACACCCACTTCTTTTTTGAGGTCAGTAATGCTCAGGATTTTGATTGAATTTCTCTTTCCATTCGCAAACGAACTCATTACTTCTTTTGCAATCATATCGGTTGCTCTGTTAGCAAGTCCTAGTGGTCAGATTTCCTATACTTCTTGTCTTCGTCGTAATCTTAGGTGTTTTTATAACTAAACCACACATTAATTCCTGTCGGTGATTTCCTGGCGCGAAGGGATTCGCGAAGCGGGTTGCGCATGCTCATAAGATGGCCTTTCGGCTTTCTAACAATACAAACTAAAAACATTCCAAATTTACCTCGACGACCCCGTATATAGTGATGATAGACGCATAGTTTTTTTATATTATTTTAAGAAACAAGAAATACACTTCTTAGAAATAAGTAATAAGTACAAAATTTTAAATTAAATAAAAAATTAAAATAATATATTTGCATAATAAAGTATATCCATTCATTAAAAAATATTCTTATATATTAGCCTATTAATTTGATAAATTGTAATAAAAGAAAATATATATTGAAATTAAATGAACAAAAATGTATATCGTCACCAGTACCATACGTAAAGTATCTTCAGCTGAGTGATTAATTTTATTTTTGTTTCTACAGCACAACGCGCTAATTATTATAATTTGAATTTGTTTATTAATGTTGTTTCTAAATATTTGTTATGAATCCTTAACGCCAACGCTATAAATATCATCTATTGTTTATGCTTATTAGAAATCACTAACTTTGTTTTTATTATTAGCAAAAATAATTAGTAAGGCCACATACCAAACTATTCTCTAAAATCAATGATAAAAGCTATCCACGTAGTATAAGAGGACCACCGATCTTTACAGTCACCCCATTAACATCTATAGCAACATTAATAGTTATAGGGCATTACATAGTTAACGTCAATAAAATAATGTCATATTTGATGTTATAATATTTACATACATATCCAAAGTTGGATTATAGAATTACGGACAGGTAAAATCAGATATTGGTAAAAAATCATCATCAAAGAGTTGGCTTAAAGTTATTAATGCTTTTTATTTTCATATCATGGTTATACAGTTTAGATTTGATATTTTTAATATTTGTTTTTTTATACTGTGATAAAAGTTTTATAAACTCTTCTAGAATATTTCTTTTAAATATATTGATATTTTAGAAATTAAATACAAAAATCACCAAAGTTTGTAATTGTCCAGCCAACTAGGGGTTTCAGTAAAGAGTTTTAGAATAAAAGACTGCAATACCTCATTATTTGTCATCGTCTTCTTTTGCGTGATCTATGCTAAATATTTCATAACTCAAATTATTTCGATGGCACAGCTTGGGAAGACCACTAACATCATGGTTTTTGAAAAATTACTGCTAACCAACATATCAATTAGTTTTTCATCAGTTTTATTTTTTGTTCGTCCGTTAGTTTATGCTGCACAAAAAGAGAATAGACCTTCCGCCAAACCATACTTTCGCGAATGATAATGCTCATTGTATTCTTGTTAATACCCACTTCCTCCGTCATCAATCAGAATCAGTCATCGACCTCGTGCGAGCGTTTGTTGCACTCGATGGACCATATTGGGGAATCCGCTTGTCATCCACTGATTTCAACGTGACTCATCATCAAGTATTTGAATTAGTAAATGCTTTGCTCATGGTTTCTGTTCTGTACACTTGCGCTAATATTTTATACATATTCGCCGCCTCTTTACTCGATTTGTATTAGAACTTGATATTCACTCATTGTTTCATTGAACTATGACCTTTTCTCTCACACTGACTATGTTTGATTGCCCATTGACTTTGACAGTTACGTATATTTCACGGTAGCTGACGCTTATTAAAGTATTTTTGAATAATCATGTGCATGTGCATGCATATGACCCATATTATCTGACCATTCATCGAACTTTCAGACATATCAAGCATATCACATATAAAGCAATATTTAGAAGTGTCTTTTTGCTACTTTTGCATAGATAACCTCAATAATGGCATTCTATAGCGCTCTAGTAAAATTCTTTTTAAATAAATTTGTTATAATTCAAAGCTGCTTAGGTGACGACAATTAACATTTACAAAAATTTTATTTTTAAAATTTTTTTGTTATTTGTGTTTTTAGTGTAGCAATAATCTTTACCTTTAGATTCCAAATGGCAATTGATAAAATTAAGTATTGAGTTTTGATTTGCTATTTCTAAAAACGCGAACTCCCAATAAATTTAGTTCGGAACAAAAGCAGACGCTATGGTATTGGAACGTCGTTGCTCTCTAGAACCCAGAAAAATATTTATTGCCCAGATTTTCTATGAAAATCCAAATTGTTTGTTTGTTTAAGTAAACTATCGAACAGTATCGCAGGACCGAATGTTTACGCCAAGAAGATTTTGCTGTGTATGCGGTGGTGGGATCAGCGAACCGTTTTTTTTTTTTTTAAAGGCACTTAACAGAGCATCCATTTGGTAGAATAATCGTCGTGCGTTACCAGCAGCATCTAATATCTGTGAGTATTGCACTGGACTCAAAAGGTCCTTTTGTTTTAAAACAACACTAAAATGAATTGGAAAACGATCGCAGATCTGGAGCTAAAGATTTTATAACATCCAGTTTATTCGCTAGACTCCCTACAATATCATATGGATTTCACTTTTATCAAAGATGTCGAAAAAAGTAAATTGCAGTAAAATAATTTTGTCTTTTAAATAGATTCAGAAAACAGCCGTAAAGTGGTGTATTTTTTATTAATTATAAATTGATATAATCTGTGATCTCATCTTGAAATAAAATGTTTGCTATTTTCATTCTAAAAGGAATCTGATTCTAATGAGAGAAAAACCCTGGGCCCAATTTTATTACCACAATGGAATATTTCCGATGAAAAGTATTGCAGGGATCTAAATAGTGGCAATGTAGGTGCATAGGTCGATTAAATTAATGCATTCTAATTAAAATATCTGATTTTTGTGTGAATATCTGTGTTTTGAGCTGGCATAAATATACTAATATTTTAAAGTAAACTACGTTTTAAATATTACAAAAATATATAGCAAGACGTCAAAGTTGGCATTCGAGCTTGAAGAACTTAATGATAACGAATCATTTTAATAGCAGAAATGATTTAATTTCCTATGTATTTAGCAAAACGTGCAATTTCTTTAACGCTGGACTTTACTTTCAGTAAACTTAGTATAAAATCCAAATTATGTGTTTATTAATATTTTTTTGATATTGACAATGCAAAGAAAATGTTAAAAATTGGAATAAATAAAAAAATAAAAGTCAGAAAAGTGGTACACAAGTTTTTCTGAAATAATTTGCAAAATAATTAAAAAAAGAAAAACGACACAAAAGACTAGGAAACTTCAATAATGTTATTTAAATAGATATATATATATATATATATATATATATATATATATATATATATATATATATATAGGTAGGAACTAAAATATCTAGACAAATGCCATGGAACAAGCTTAAAAACATGTTAATGTTATGCCAAGGCCCACAAGCAGCCAATTATCAAGATTGCAAGGTGTATCAGCAATTACAATGTAATAAACGAAAACCCATGATTACTCAAAAAACTCACAACTCAAATATATCAAATACTATCCCACCAATTACTACAACAAGAACTCCAAATATTTAAGTAAACAACAGAAGCTACGCAAATATTGCGGCAGGTCGACAAAAGAGTCCAACACAAGGAAACAACAATTTCTAACCAAATTTGATACAATGTAAACTAAACTTATAACATCAAAATATTATGATGTCTACTCAGCACGCAATTAACAAATCGTCAACAAACTTGAGCTATTTTTTAAAAACAAAATATTGGCATTTTATTGATTTCCTAAACACATTTTACAAACGACATTTATTTTAACATCCACAGATATAAAACAATACTACACAAACCATTCCGATGAAACCGATCATTAATGATTATATTAACAAATTGATTATAATGACAAATTAAAATGGAAAAGTTTACAAAAATTATCTAGAAGCAACAAATATTAACATCAAGAGTAGTATCGGATACATGGTGGCAGCAGCACTCTACTGCCCATCCAAACACCACATTAAGCAAAACCAATACAAAACATTATTTAAAAATTAAGCAACCGACTTATAACCGGTGGGGATTTTAACGCAAAACATCTATTATTATCTCTAAAAAGAACTGAACTCTGTACAAGATCATGTTAGCAAATAACTATTACCAATTATTCACCGGTGAGCCTACTTACTGGATATCTGATATAAACAAAATACCCGATGTCGTAGATTTCTTTGTCATCAAATAACCGCAAAGTGGACCCTTTCTTTAACGTCTTTTCAGATTACTTATTCATAGTAACCACACTCAATACTTCTATCATCACAAAACAAAAAAACCTTCACTTTATAACGTTCGCTCAAATTGGGAAATGTTTGAAGAATACTTATACAATGATTATACTTTTGCTAAAAATTAAAAACAAAATCAACACTGCAGTAGAAAATCTCACTTGTAACATACAATATGCATCCTGGTTTTCAACATCTGACAGTAAACCAGACATATCAATGATTAATTAGGTTAACTAGAAAACTGAACGATTTACTAAAAGATTAAAAACATAAAACGTTCAACGACTATGTAAGTAATCTATCGCTGTCTCTACACAATGACTATACTTTGTGAAGAGCAACGAAAAAGCCAAAGAGCCCCAAAAAACCTAACGTGGGCAAGAACAGAAGAAGAGAAGGCAGAGCTTTTTGCTAAACACTTATTTAATATTTTCCGACCACATTCTTCAACAACACTTCAAAAAGAAAAAAAGTATTAAAATATCTAAATGTTTCATTGCAATTAAGTCCACCCTTACAACACTTTGTGTCTGAAGAAATAAAATTGGAAGTTAAAAATTTCAATGATAAGAAGGCCCCGGGTTATAATCTCGTTACATCCAAACCCTTAAAAAATTACCTAAAAAGGTATTAATGACAATTACACAAATATTTAATGCAGCAATAGGATTATAGTACTTCACGATACAGTAGAAATTTGAGCAGTAAAATTATTACATAAACCAGGAAAACTTCCATATAAAGTTACCTCATATAGGCCGATAATACTCTTGGCAGCATTATCAAAATTGCTGGAGAAGATCATATTGAAAAGACCAATGCCCGCAATACATCAATACATCAATTTGAATTTAAACGCAAATACTCTACACTAGAACAAATTTACAGAGTTGTGGATGTGATAGAAGATCTTAAAGAACACCAATATTGTGTGGCAGTGTTTCTAAATCTAAGCCAGGCATTTGACCTTGGCCTACTACTCAAAATCAAGCAGTTCTTACCACACCAATGTTACCTACTTATAAAATCATGCTTAAGTGACAGGAATTATTAGGTGAAATATGGTGACGGTCATTCTAACCTTTATCCAATCAGCGTTGGTGTTTCGCAGGAAAGCATTATAGAACCCATTCTACATCAAACATTTACAGCAGATTTACCATGCAACGGAAATATAGTCACGGTCATATTTGCAGACAATACTGCAATATAGATCCCACACAAGCTGCGGTACAACTATAAAGATCACTTAATAATTTACAGAAATGGTCACACAATTGGCGCATAAAAATTAACGAGAATAAATCGACAGCCACACCATTCACTACAATTTGCTATACTTAATCATCAATCACACTAAATAGTATACAAATTCTACACAAACAAGAAGCTAAGTACCTTGACTTGTATTTAGATATAAGATAAAAAAAGTTGGACATCAGAATGCATTACATGTATTGGTCAGAAAATCTAAATTTTTGCCTTACAACACAGTGTTAGTGTACAAAGTAGTGTTAACACTTGTGTGGACTTATGGAATCCAATTCTGGAGTTGCGCGAAAACAACGAATATTGAAATAATAGAAAGATTTTAAAGCAAGACTCTTCGCAGTTTGGCAAACGCAGAATGATGCGTCAGCAACAAAACATTGCACGCTGTTCTCAAAGTTCCATTGGTTAGAGACAAAATCAGAATTTATGCAACTAACTATGTGATCAGACTACAAAGTCATCCTAGTGTGTTAGTAACAAATCTTCTAAAAGATGTAAATACTACTCGACATTTAAACATGGCAGAAAACACTAGATCTTACTAAAAGTGGTTAGTAATTATAAGGGATCGCCGCTGGGCAATATTCTCTCTCATGTTATTATAGTATTACAAACATATTTGCGTGTTAGTCCTAGGACTAGTTGTAAATATAGCAGTCAATAATAAAAAATATATTACTTAAATAATTCATTCATAAGTTATATAAAATTCTTTGATTAAGTAAATTGTAGGAAGCTGTGGGAAATATTAAGTAAAAGTAGGTACTTGGAACATTTAATTAAAATAAGTATCTAAAATAATTATTATACATAAATCTTCCTCGTTTACTGTTTCTTCTTCTTAGAATAATTATTCGGTTTGTTTATTTATCCATTTATGTCCTGGTTTTTAATTTCTTGGAAGTGGAGGTCCACGATTCTAGACATCTGTGGTCTGCCAGTCATCTGTGCGTAGGAAGTTTCTATATTTTGCTATTCTTACAAGTCTGTCTTATCCATTCATAACACGTGTTCATTCTAGCCTTTTCTCCATCCCCGGACCCATCTCATTATATTGGGTATGTCGCATGTTTCTATTTCCGCATTTGAAATTATCTCTCTTAGTGTGCGTCCAGTTATTCTTCTTTTAACCTTTATTTCGGTTGTTCTTAGAATTTTATTTTTGTGGTGTCAGCTGCAGTTTTGGCAGCGAATGTCATGATTGACTATATACAGATTTTATGTATAGGTATTTTATTCTCCTTATTGCATATGTTTATTGTTCCACATAGTATATTTTAATTTTGCAGGTATTTTTGTAGCCTTGTTTATATGGTGTCTTACTTTGCCAACTCTATCTTAATATGCTATTCGATTTATTCTCAGGTACTAGAATGACATAACTAGTTCAATTATAGTGTCATATATGGGCAATTCACAGCGGAATGGGTCTTTTGATATTACCGATGTCTACCGATATTTCCATGTTACATTTTGTAGCGGTCAGATGGAAAAATCTGTAATTATCTTTGTTATTCATCTTTGCGTACTTAAGTATTTATATTCATCCTTTAGTAGTTTTATATCCTTGCCCAGCCGTATTCACACTCTCAATGACTTTATCGATTACAAGACTGGAGAGCAGTGGGCTCACAGTTGTGTTCCTGTAGCCCCTGATATGTCTTCTGTCAAGCTATTTCTAATTAACACCCTTATCATCGTGTTTGTGTTCAATCTTAAATTACCTTAATTATTTCAAGTGTAATATCTTTTCTTTCAAAATGTTAATGACATCTGCAAGTCTAATTCGGTCGTAGGCTATGGTCAAATCTATAAAAAAATAAATCCCTGCTGCTCTTTATATACATAATTATAGTGATTAAAATGCGATTTCAATTAAAATATAGTCAAGTTCTAAGATTCTATATGTTATGATTAACAATATGTAAATTTTTAGCAAATATCTTAATTTTGGTTTATTTCCAACTAAATCGTTGTATAAATTGTTGCAAAGTTAAGACTTTTTATCGTATGTAAGAAATGTGCTATTTTTCTCTTTCAATTTTACAGTAGTGTTTTTGTAGACACCCTCTATATTACATAAAAATATATAGCGTTTGGTTAAATAATACTTTGAACGGGCTACACAAGTCCATCTTGCTATGAAGATTCGAAAATTAAATTATTGTATAAACTAGAGTTTACTATAGTTTATTTTTAAAGCACTTGGTATATCCATTTGAACAAGCATAAATACAATTTTTATTTGGAACAGTTTACATGTGAGAACATATTTATAAGTTTGGTCTAATTTCCTTAAATAAACTAGTTATAAATCATAAAAGCTGTAGCTAGATTTTTCTTGATCTATACAATGGAAATAACTACATATAATCAACCCTTTAAACCAATTTAGTTCCATAGTATACGACTATGCGGTTGTGTCAAACCGTGTCATATTAATGATATACAGTGCTTCTAAAACAAGATGATACATAATACTCTTGTTGTATCGTGGTACGTACACAATTGTGTACGATTAGAACTCGAAGATGTGGCTGATAAAATTAGAATCTGTGTGGCTGAGGCAAGATTAAATCAACAGTCTAATAAGACAATCCAACTACTTGATGTATAATTTGCATGTAAAACTAAAACGCAAAGTTCTATGTGGAATGTGTAGTTTCAAGTGCAAGTTAGAAAAAATAAAACGCTAATCGGTGAACTTTAGACTAAGAGTTTAGTTTTTAACGTTTTGAAGTAAATTAACGGTTGGTCGGTCTTTTAATGCTAGTTTTAAAACGCCAAACTTAATGGATTTAAAATTGGAACAGCACGTTCTGTAGAAATCAACCTATAGCACCGTTTTTTTTTTGTATTCTTTAATTATGGAGCACTGACTAACTACTCTGAGTAAAATAAAGTGTGTTTTTATAGAGGTATAGAACTTTGAAATGGAATAAAACAAAGATGAATTTTTTAAATTGACATGAAATTTACTTTATTCGTAAGATAATCTTCTGGCATTATAATTTAAATATGACTTCTGGCATATGACCGCCACGGCTGGCTCGGACGTAGTCTAATCTGGAGGTCCAATTTTCGATGACTTTTTCCAACATTTGTGGCAATAACGCGGCGAATGTTGTCCTCCAAGTGATCAATCGTTTCGGGCTTATCGGCGTAGACTAGCGACTTCACATATTCCAACAGAAAATAGTCTAGCGGCGTTAAATCGCACGATCTTGGAGGTCAATTCACGGGTCCGAAACGTGAAACTATGCGGTTACCAAACGTTTCCTTCAATAAATCAATTATGGCACGAGCTGTGTGGCATGTTGCGCCGTCTTGTTGAAACCACAGCTCCTGCACATCATGGTTGTTCAATTGATAAACGAAAAAGTCAGTAATCATGGCTCTATAGCGGTCACCATTGACTGTAACGTTCTGGCCAGCATCGTTTTTAAAGAAGTACGGACCAATGATTCCACCAGCCCATAAAGCACACCAAAGAGTCAGTTTTTCTGGATGTAACGGTGTCTCAACATACACTTGAGGATTACCATCACTCCAAATACGGCAGTTTTGTTTACGGACGTATCCATTCAAACAAAAGTGAGCTTCATCGCTAAACAAAATTCGCTTATGAAAATCGGGATCAACGGCAATCTTGTTTTGGGCCCATTCACCGAATCTACGCCTTGCTAGGTGATCGTGTGGCTTCAATTCTTACACGAGTTGGATTTTGTACGCACGCAAACCAAGATCTTTCCTCAAAATCTTCCATAAAATGGATGGACACATATCCAATTCCTGCGCACGATGGCGAATAGACTGATTCGGATCTTCCTCTACGCTACGCTCTACAGCAGCAATGACTTCTTCTGTACGCACTGTACGACGTCTCTGTGGATGCGTATTATCATTCAGAGTAAACGTGGTGCGAAAACGTTCCATAGTTAATCGAATTAATTGCTCTGATGGACGATTATGTTGACAGTAAATTGGACGTAGTGCGCGATACGTATTTCGAACAGAACCATGATTTTCAAAATAAATTTGCACAATTTGGAAGCGTTGTTCAGGCGTCAGTCTATTCATGTTGAAATGCCAAACCAAACTAAACATAAATCACTTGACAGCTGACAAAATGATCGCAAGTTAAAAAAGTGTTGCCAACTTAAAGTTTTATACCTCTATAAAAAACACCCGTTATTAAGAGGTTGTAGAATTCGTTGCCCGTATCATTGACGTAATCATTGACGTCTTAAAGAGTTGTATTTTTTTAAAGTTACCTAAACATAAAACGTTCTAACAGTAAAGGCGACCAGTAACAGTCCTATTCCCCAAATTTTTTATCATCAATATTACATCTTGCACATTATTTGGTCGATTATTATCATTAATTTCAGATCAATTCTTATCGTCGGCTGTCAGGAATCTCAAAATAAACTTCAGTAATTTATTATCATCATTAAAAGCTAACCGGTGAATTACGACAAGAATCCCATTGCCAATAAAAAAGTTAAATTGCTAATCTAGAACTAATGTAGAAGTATAATAATCTTCAATCCTAAAGATTAGACCAAATAAACACTATCGTTGTCAAAGAGAAAGTAAAGGTGCTGTCCATAAGTGATCTTGAATAAAACATATCCACAGGTAAAGCAAATTTGTACAAACGTTTATTAATGATAGTTGTAAGCATTAACGTAAAGACCGATTTATCGAATTCTAGTAGAATTGTGAAGAAATTTCCAATTATGTCGAAAGGGAATGTTTTTAAATCAAAGTGCTTAAATGATTTAATTGTAAGATCAATAGCAAGTATCACAAATATTATCTTAATTTTACAACTCTCTCGTCACTAGAAATAAGCTAAGTAGTTCTCTCTAATACAGGACGATAGCCATTTTAGAATTATTAATATAACTAGTTTGCTACACACTTTAGAGACAGTAATGAAGAAAATTATTTATTAGTGCCCTTGTATCGCGATTGAAAACTTCCAAAAATGTCATTGGATATCCTAAGTATGATTCCATAAGCTCTTATAAGAAACGAAAAACACTGTTCCTTATAACTATATCCCTTAAACCTTACCGTTCGCAAAATCTGTAAAAATCAATTTTTAGGCACCATTTTAACCATGAACCAGTGGGGATAAAAAGTGAGTCTAACAAACTTCCTTATCTTACTTTCAATCGAACTATCGAATTAATCTGCTGAGATTAATTATCAAAACCTCTTTTTAACAATCGTTAGTTGTCTTCAATAGGAAAAGATCAAGACGACTCGAACAGAAATTGATAAATCAACGTTGGGACTTATAAACATTTAATACCGTTGGAGTAATACCACAAATAGTTTTAATAGTCGGTCCATTTTTTCTTTTCAAATATATACAGCATTTAAAACAACATTACCCATTCTGTAAATCAGAAATTATATGAAATTTTGCTAACAATAGCTAATTGATTTATAAATCCTTTATTTTACTACGAATGTAAGCACTTTAAATTAGATTTAATGTAAACGAAAAGGTAAACGAACTAATATAAGGCGTTCTGCTTTAAAAAGTGATTAAATAACAATTCCATATTAAAGCAACAATCAATATAAAGGATAAAGACACGAACTACTGCGTGAATATATACACCTCGCATATGTTATACGATAAATAATATGGTTACTACTTATTGATCTAATTATTAATTATACTGGGATTACATAAGAAACATTTATTACATGTATAAAAGTACTCCAAAATTATTGTCTAAAAAATCGTTTAAAACATGTCTTTTATTATACCAAATAATTAATATCAGGAATTCTTATTTTTTATGTTTTAAAAATGCAAAAACTTTGTGTACGTTGAGGCTACAAATTTTTGTACACTTACAGAAAGGACTAATTTTTAAAATAAGTGCTGATAATTTTAACTTGTTTTTTTATCAGCAACACCAGTTACAAAAAATCAAATGATAAATATATGTAATTTTTTAAATAAATTACCTTGTAGAAAGGTTGCATTAGCAGACGTGCAAGCCAACGTTTAATTGAATTTAACGCTAAGGCCGCAGAATTACCTTAGTGTTTAATTTGCCTCTGAGAATTCCAGAGAAGCTAATCTGGTTGTAAGAGAATTAATTGCTTCAAACATTGTAGTTTCCCGTTACCTCAAGAATTAGAGATACAAGGACTGGCCAAAAATTATAAATATTTCTCTAACGCCAACAACTTGTTTTAATGAAAACAGTTTTAGATTTTTCATTTCACTTTTTAGTAATTATGTGATCCATCTTTTTGCTCAATGGTATTTATGTATAAACTTTTCATTCCAGTTAAGCTAAACTTTAAAAGGTTTATACTAATAAATTTCGTTCAGACGAAAAAAATTTGTTTTATCCAATGTATTTCTGACGTTCCTTATAGGATTCTAAGAAATAAGTGAAGTACTTTGTCAAGTTAATACTTAACGTATTGAAACTGCTGGTGTCTTCTTTATTTGCAAAAAATGTAACTGGTAGAAAGCCTACACACAATAAAAACTTTGGTATTTGATCTAAGAAAGCAATAATTTTGAAAAGGTAACATCTAGTTCATGTGGGCTCTCTAGAAGAAAGCACACAGATTCAATTTTAGTTCAACAAAAATTATTAAAAATTCGTAGTAATTATTAAAAAGGCAACTATAATGGTAATGATTTCTGTAAATTGATAACATTCCTAAATTTATACTTTTCTTTTTTTTAATTTATTTAGCCAGATCAGCAGCGTCGTGCTATACATGGTTCTGTTAACTATTGATTACATGTAACACTATTGTCGCTTAGGAATTGCCTATTGGCTTACCCATTCACTGTTTAGTTTTATTGTTGTATTATTTTGGTTTTGTCACTACACTACACTTCGTTTTCACTACTATCATCAGTTGAAAGGAGATCTTGCGTCAGTTTACGTTTCAAGCGTTGATGTACTATATGTGTCTCATTCCTAGTGCGTAATGGGCTGCTCCTGCACAGTTGTTTAAATTTTTAAAGAAGGTTGCCGCTCTTCTATGGTTGGGATATTTAGTTCAGCGTGTAGTAGGTGGTTCCTTATATACCATGGAGAATTTGTGGCTATTCGAAGAATCTTATTTTGTAGTGTTTGTATTTTGCGGATGTGAGTCGGTGAAGCAGATCCCCATACACAGCATGCATACATTACCACTGGTCTAATTATTGATTTATAGATTAGCATTGTACAGTCTATGTGTAGAGAACTTTTTCTGTTTATCAGTGGGTATAGTAGGGCTAATATAGTATAGCTTTCATTCAATTTGTGGTTAATATGGAAACCAGGTTAGTTGTTGGTCTAAGTATACCCCTAGATACTTAACTGGGCTATTTTCCATGGAATTCCTTCGTTATTTATTTGAATGTTGGGTATATCTCTGAGGAGTCGTAAGGTAAACACTTGGGCTTGACATTTGGTTGAGTTAAGGTTTATGTGCCATTTTCCCATCCAGCTTGATATTGTATTTAGGCTGGATTGTAGTTCATTTGATGCTTCCAATAGTTCGTTGCTCTGGGTAAGTAGCACAGTATCATCTGCGTACATAGCAATGGCTGCATCGTCTATTTGAGGTATATCATGGACGTAGATATTAAACAGTGTTGGACCCAATATGGATCCCTGTGGGACGCCTGCATTGATAGATCTAACTGTTGAGTATGTGGAATTGATTCTAACGGAGAAGGTGCGGTGTGTGAGAAATGATCGAATAATATGTATCAAATAATCTGGTATGTGGAGGCGCTACAGTTTATAAAGTAGGCTTTCTATCCAGACCCTGGCGAAAGCCTTAGCTATATCCAGGAATGCTGCTGTAGTATAAGCTTTATTTTCGTAGCCTTTTTCTATATATTCCACAATTCGTTGTAGCTGATGGGTCGTTGAGTGTTTGGATCTAAATCCAAATTGGAATGGAGAGAATATGTTAAGCAAGTGTAGGTTTTGAAGTAGGCGTCTGTTCATTATTTTTTCTAACAATTTGGATAAAGTTGAGAACAGGCTAATTAGTCGATAGCTCGTTGGAGAGTGCCGATTTTTTCCAGGTTTGTGAAATACAAGTATGGTGCATACCTCCAGGCAGCAGGCAAGTAACTAAGTCGCATGCAGGCATTGAAAACTGTGGCTAAGTAGGCATGTACTTTAGTTGTGAAGTTTTTAATTATTATGTTTATATGAGGTTGCTTCCTGGGGCTTTTTTCACTTTAAGTTTTTTAGCTAATCTTTTAACCTCTCTGGGCGATGTTGGTTTGAATTCACCACTTGTATTTGATTCGCATTGTTGGAGATATTGTCTTACTTCTTCATCAAAAGCATTATCATTATTTGGTGCTAGAGTAAACACAGCTTCAAAATGGTCCGCAAATATATTGCAGATTTCTTCATCTGCTGTAAAAGTTGTGTTTCCATCTTTTAGTGGTCCAATTATCTAGGGCTATCGAAGAATTTTCTTGGCAGCTTGCCACATTGTAGGGTCATTAGGTTGTAACTCCTGGATATAGCGTTGGTATGAGTTAAATCTGTATTCATCCAGTTCTGTTTTTAATCTGCGTATTAGTCTATTTAATTGCATTTTATATTGCTGCTGTCGAGTATTTTGCCAAAGTCTTCGAATTCTATGCTTTTCTTTTATTAATTGTAGAATTTCCAGCGGTGGGTACTGGTAGTTATTTGGTCTTCTTATGTTAGTGCTGATTGTCGCTGCCTTAATGGATTCTTTTGTTGCTTGTAGGAGGTTGCTTATTACTTCATCAATTTGTTGTGTTGTGTGGATTTGGCTAGAACATTTGATGTGGTCGCTCAATAGGTTTTTGAAGGTTTGCCAATCCACTTTACCATTGATGAGTTTCGGTAATGGGACTTCTTGTCGTATAGTAGTATTGAAGGACGTTACGACTGGTAGGTTGTCGGAATCCAACTCTGTCACACCATTATGATAGATTGGTCTTGTAACATTCTTAAGTAGTACAATACCTAGTATATCTGGGAGTCGATCTATCCTCTATGGGTAGTACGTGTACTGACTCGGGGCTGCTATTTGAATTGTATGTATTGTGCTGTAGTTGTTTAACCTTGTTCCATTCGGGTTGATAGTTCTGCAGCCCCAAAAGGTGTTCTTGCAATTAAAGTCTCCAATAGCCATTGTTGGTTGATTATCATTAAAAATAGATTGAAGATCATTTTCATTCAGTCTCCGGTTTGGTTATTTGTATATGCATGCTATTTTTATCTAGATATATTTCTCGGATTTCCAGTTTACGTTTTGCTATAATTGCTATCATACCTGTTCGATCATTCCTGAAAATGTTATAACCTGGGGTTTTAAAGTTTTTTGTGTTAGTTAGGTGTGTTTCTGATACGCAGGCTATATCTATGTCGTGTCGTAGTAAAAAAGCAATAAATATACTGCGCTGTCTTTTGATGCCATCAGCATTCCAGTTCATTAAAGTAAAATTATTAAATGTAATTTGTGTTGATATAGAATTGTTTTGTCTATTAGTCGCCATTTGTAGCGCCTGTGAGTAGTGGTACGATAAGTGATAAAAGTTTATGTAAATGGGGTTTGAGTATATCTGAAATCGCGTTAATAATAGTTGTTATAAGGTCTATTGAATTTTCTGGGTTTTTAGGGAAGTTAGTGTTTTGTTGCTGAGTTACTTCCGAGTAACTCGTTCTTCCATCTAAAAATGCTGGTTTCGTGTTGGTTCTTGGTTGTCGTGTTGGTGCGTTATGTGTCATTTGTCTGCCTTGTGTTTGCTTAAAATGACCACAGCCTCGTAATTTGCGGGGTGATCTCCTCCGCAATTTACGCATTTGGATTTTTCATTTGGTCCTTTGGAACAGTCTGTATATAGGTGCGATCCTAAACATTTAACGTATCATGGTTCTAATTTGCAATAGTTGCGTGTGTGCCCGTATCGTTGATAGCGCTTGCACTGTGGTATGTCCTGAGATCTTTTTCTGGGATCAACTGATACTATGCAATTCATAAATCTGGTGAGATTAAATATTTCGTTGACGTTATCTGTTTTCTCGAATTCGAGCGCACAAATTGGGATCGGTATTTTGTCTTTATTGTACAGCCTGGTGACTTTTGTGATTGGGTATTTATGTGTTTGTAAATCCCTTTTTATTTCCTCCTGGCTCAGTGAAGGGGAAACGCTACGCATCACGACTGATAATTGTTTAGCTTGGGCTTCGGGATCACGGAATGTGTGGTATTTTAAGTTATTTTTTATCATAGAAGCTTGTAAGTTTCCGGTAATCATCTGTGCTAGTTAGGTTTATTCTAAGGAATTTACCCTTGTATGCGGTGGTAAAATCTGTTGTTGCTAGTTTTTTAATATCTTCTATTACTTTTTGAAAGTTGTCACCTTCGTGTAAGTAGATTGGGGGGATTTTCTCCTTATTTGCTGCATCGTGAGATTCAGCTTCTGTGTTTGTTGGTAGTGTTGCATTACACTCTTTGTAAATTAATTTCGCGCTGTTTGTATTTGGCGGGATATAATATTTGTTGGCTTCGATTAATGTGCTGTGTTCAAACATATATCTTTTACTGTTATCTGCAGGTGGTGATAGGTTGCTGCTATCGCGTTTATTAGTGTTAGACATATTTTTAATTAGTCCTGGAACCCTTCCGACGGGCCCAATATAGTTTAAGGAACTTAGTTATTAATTTTAAGTAGAACAACTGGTATTGTGAGAACAATTCGCTGGAAAATATTATGTTAATTTATCGCTTGAGGTTCACTGGCCGCACCGATAACACGTCCGGTTCCGATCACAGTTAACTCGCGACTCTATATACTTTTCAAATTATGCTAATTGAGAGCCCCAATTTTAGTTCTTAGAAACACTGACATGTTTTGTATTTATTTTTTTCCATTCACTTTACAGGCCATAACGCTGTAAATTTATGTTATAGTTTAAATATTGTAATTTATTAACTTTAATGGCGTTCATAATTATAGTTGTTTCATTTAATTTACTTAAGGTTTTTACAAGACATTCGTAATCTAATTTAGTGGAAATAAAAGAGTAAAAAATGAAAAACTAGAAATAGAATTAATAGTTTTAAGTTTCTTAAAGGCCAAATTGGCCTTTATATAATCTAAATTTTGTAATTTATTGTCACAGTTTTTAACTAGAACTAGTCACGGCTCTTTATAAAACCACTAAACTAGTTGCAATTGATTGCTGAGACGAAAAATTTTAGGTATAATTGATATGCTTTAGGTAAAATTAAAGAAAGGTAACTATAATCTCAACTATGAAATGATACAATTTATTTTTTTATAATAAATTAATGCATAAATTAAGACACAAAAGTTATAAAAGTGTACAAGATGGTAGTTGATAACACTAAAATAAATAGTATAGCGGCAATGTGCAGGTCTTAGTTTATGACTATAAAAAACAGTTAAACGATGTTCAGAATAATTCTATAATATATATCGATCAAATAGTCGTCTGTATAATGACAGAATTAGAATTACGGACGTTAATAACGTGATTCGATTGGAATGCTGCGCTTAGTTAAGAGAGGATGACTACACATCCATTGTGAGCTTAATCTTAATATAATGAAAACTAGAAATTTATGTGCTTGTGCTTTATTATCTTTTAACATCGTAGATACTTTTGAAGTAATATATTCAATTAGAAGCAATTGAACATGACGATGTTGAGGATTTTCAATTATATTTTGGCAATTACTGCCGCATATACAAGTAGTTATATGTAATTTTATTATAACTATTCTGTTGTAAATATTTTTACGTGTAGATACTATAAGTCACTGAAAATGTCATTGTGCTCTAATTAATAATAATAAGTTTTAACAATATTTTTATATTCCTTTCAATTCCAATTCCGTTCAACCAATTTTCCACTACTTTCAATTTTATAAAGCTTGATGCAATAGATTTTCACTACAGGTCTATTCAGAGAAAAATCCTGATTCCAGTTATTTACCTGGCCGCGGCTGAGGTAATCCTACGTAATAAACGGTGAATCTTCCAGTATTTTAGTTATTTTTGCAATCCATTATTTACGCAAAATACTAAGCTATTTTTTCTTTACACATAATAAGATTACAAATTTAGTTTTATTGTTTTTCATAAAATTTAAACCAAAGAAGTCTACGAAATGTTAAATAGAAATTGGAAATACGTTTTTATATTATTTTGTGAAATTTTTGCTAGTTATTTAACAACGATACATTTTTAATGAACATTTCAAAAATACATGTTTATGCTGCATTATTGTTCAGTAAAAATAATTAATATGCTAATGAATTAAATAGTCTCAAAAGTAAATTAAAACAACGTTAATAATGAAAAACTATTTACAAAATTCATGTTTCTTTATATATGTTTATGAACCTATTATGCATTGTTTATATAAAAGCATTTTTTGAAATTTTTTAAACATGTATTTTTAATGATAATAATTATCAAAATTTTATAATTAAAAAATTAAGTCTACTACTTTTCATTCATTGAAAGAGATTAATAGAGATGAATCAGAGCTTACTTAATTACAAAAAAATAACCCATTGCTCTTACAGCATTTTAGATTTTAAATTAGACTGTAACTATTTGGGGAATTATTAAAATCATTTATGTGCTTTAAATATTCAACATAATGGTAAGTATGGAGAGCAAATTTAATTTTTAGATAGTTTGGTATTAGAAGATCTAAGTAATATTTCTATTTCTATTATATTCTTTGTATTCCTTAAAGAACGCTAATAGTTTGTTGGGTCTGAGAGATAAAATAATGATGACTAAATTAGTTTTGTATACTTAAAAGTTAAGGTATGCATGTATAAATGTTTATCAAGAGTATTCAAAGAAACTCTAGGGCCAAAATATATTTTTGTGTTACAAGCAATTTTATACACAATAAATCATTAAATAACCAAATTTATAATGTTGGAATTGTTATATCCATTTATTATTGATTTTAATAATTTTTTTAATATATATTAAAATCCGTAAACACACAAACGTATTTTTTGATTTTCCATATTTCTCTTTCGATTTTCCCGATATTAAAATTTGCTGTTAAAATTGTGTTTAATTAAAAGTGTAGTGTGGCCAAAATTTCATTAATTAAATATTATAGTTAGTAAATTGCTTTATAATTTATTGTAATATCTTTTACGTGTTTAAAAAGTTTTTTTGTCGGATTTTTTCTTTATACATTTTACATACATTTGAACTTTATGGAAACAAACAATAATTACAAAAAATGCATTTTTTATTTTATTTGTGAGTTACAATTTTTTCAGTACGTAGATATGTACCATTGTTAAAGATATGGCATAAATTTCGAAATTAGTAAGTTTTCTTTTAAGATAGCTCTCATAAAATTCAAAGTATTGTCATTAACAAGACCTTGATTTATTAACTTCCACATGTACCGTTGAGATTATTTGGAAAATTGCGCATAACTGTCTAAAATTTTTAGAATGAATCATATAAAAAAGTCATATTTTAACACGAACATGTAGAATGACAAAAAACCAATTTTTAGTGATTACTTAACAAGATAAAAGCAAATTACTAGTAAACATTTTGACCGATTACTTTTTGAATGCAATTCAACCATAAGAAAATATTATTTTCTTCTATAACCGGCTGTACCATCTAATATAATGACTAGACGTAACAAAATGCCTCTTCTGACTTGCAGAGTAAGTGATTTTGATCTATAACAAGATTTATATTGATAGTCAACAAATAAAATTAAATTGTTAATTTGTGAGTCAAAACAAATATCTTAAGTTAACCCATTAGAGTATCATTTTCGATAAAATAGACGCTTTCCTTCTTTGTAGCAGTTTTATATTGAGCGATATTCAATATTTACGAAACTATTACGCGTTGAGAGTTTAATTAACGCAAGAGAAAATTAGAAATCCCAAATCGAGTACAGAAAATAATTTGATAAACTAATAGTTGTGTTAAAACGCGAAGAGCTACTGTTATTATATTTGTATTAAGTATCTAAATGTATTGTCTATCAATCATTCTAAATGTGAAGTTCCTTAAAACTTCCAAAAAATGGTTTTTATTTATTTTGTAGTTGTTTTTGACAACTAACAAAATTAAGCTTCTAATATTAATCCATCCTTTATGGAAACGGGAACTGTCGACAAGAGGCAATTTATAATAATGTAGACTATGTGACTGTTTTAAGAAGGCTTGATTCTGATTACTTTAGCTTTGAAGGTCAACCACATTCCAATTAACTGTTATGGATGAAAGCTATTTCGAATCTTGTTTTGATGCTAAACCTTTATCGAGCTCGCGCCACTTAGCTGAACTTAGTACCCCATACATGACTGTCTAAAATCAATTTCCTCAACTTGACTTTGTAAGCAAAAAGTGAAAATAAGATCTTTACGAACTGCCTGAATTAAAACCCGACAAACTAGTCAAATTTTTTGGTAACCTTTGGAATAACCGGTTTTGATAACGCATTGCTTACTTGTGCTGGGCGACAAGTCGCTGTCATTTGCTTGATAGGATCGTTTTGGTAAGAAATTTATGATCTTAGTTCATTATAATGTTTAATTCGTCCCAAATGCAACTGGGACGAGTTTAAAAAGGCCTAAACCAAAAGTGTCTAACTTTGATCAACCTCAACGAGGTCTTCTTTAACAAGACGAGTCACAAATACCATAGACTGTTGAACTGGATAGAATTGAGGTATCGCCGAACCCAATATACAGCCTCGATCTTGTATCTTCTAATTACCGTCTGCTTCAATCTAGGGTGAATTTTTGGGCGAGAAGCATGCCAAGAATTTGTTTCGAAGTCGGCAGATCTGTACTGTGAACAGATTCGAGTTGAAAAGCCCCGACAAAAATGTATTAATAATTATGGGCTACATTTTGAAGAATGGCTTTTGTTGTATTTGATATTAATTTTTAAATCAAGTTTGCGAATACAAAAGACTATACATCCAGCATGGTTGTTTATTTTATTGGATACTGTACTCCAACATAAAAAATTCTTTAATTTGTACTAACTCTAAACGAGACTTAGTAAAATGCTGATATTTTCTTTTCTCCACTAGTTGTTGGAGCTGACAGACATTAACGTCAACAACAAAAACGATAATGAACAAACTAGCGACATCAAGTATCTTGGAGCAAGAATGCTTTCGACATTGTGTAATATATAATTAATTGTGGAGAAAATGTTTATCAGAATGATAATATTGTTTTCTTGAGTTGATAACAGCACAAAAAATAAAACATTTCAAAACTTTGAGTGTGCACTGCAGTTACGAGCTGGGACTCTTCGTTAAAATATTTTTAATTCTTTCTTTATATATCATAACGTCACTAAACTCTAACTTTAATTTAAATGAAAGTCTTGGCGTGCACCTCTCCATAAAATAGCAGTTTGTGAAAGGCAAGCCAATTAAGTAAGTTTGGCTACAAAAACTGCAAAAATTTAACGAGGGAAGAAAGTAATTATGAGATTCACAAAAGCGGCAGAAGTATGCCCGAGACAAATTTATTTTGATAACTACTTCACATCTGTCAAGTTGCTGAAGCATTTCAAGGAGAAATATAAGCAGCAACGGGTGCTATAAGGAGTAACCACGCAGAAAAGTGCTTCTTAAAGCTTTAAACGTAAATATAAAAAGAAGCTCATTCAGAGTAACAAAAAATAGTTTGCTTAGTAGGTGGAAGAATGATTTGGTAGCGAATTTTGATAAGGTAATCGAATTCTCCCGGTATCGGAGAATAAAGAACAGCCACGGAAAACACAAGTGTGTAAATCAAAACTATTCAAAGTTATAATAACATCATAGGGGAATTGATAAATCGAAACTATTAATAGTTATTTACAGAATACGAATGAGGCTAGGAAAATGGTGGCGACAGATTTTTAAAATATTACCAACATCTGTACACTTCGTGAATACTAGCTGCTGATGCAGAAAAAAGGCCAATTATTTTCAACTGAAATTCGGAAGAAATGCTATAATTGTGCTGTGGAGTAGTCGGAAGCCGTCTTCAACGCGAAGAATCCATGCGTTCTCAATCACATATGTAAGAGTTGATAGGGTGGGCTTTGGTCCAAATCGGAAAAAATATGCGACTATTGCGAAAAAAATAAAAATTCACCTGTAGCGTATATAGAAAGAGAATGAATCTGAAAGAATTATTTAACCTTTTTCTTTAAGCGCTTAGTTTTCATGCAACACATTATTATAACGAAAAGCCTATGGCTTTCAAGTTAATAAAGATTTATTTAAAATTCCTTATTTCTTTTACTGTATATTTTCCTACTGTAAACGTACTTCAGAAAAAATAAAAGATCATTAAGTGTAAACTTTGTACACCAATAAGTTACGTGACTTAATGGTAACACCGCCATGTAAAACTGCATGCAAATTTAAGTATCTTCCACGAAGCAGCGTATTCAGAACATGTGCTACTACTTGTCTTGAATTATGTCCTTTATAAATCACGGGTCGCGAAAGTGCCCAAAGGCAATCTACACGGCTAGTAAAATTTTCCATCCCTGTGTTAATCATATTTTAAATCATAAGTACCATAAGTTTTAATACTATAAAATATTAATGTTTTAATATACAAGAAAGTAAAGTAAGTCATTTTATCTTTTAAGTGCCAACCGGCTTTAAAGAAATGTATTCGAATAGCGATTTTATTAAGGTATAGCATGGTATTTTTCGTTTGTCTCTCCAATTTTCGACGATAACGACCAAAATTACTTTGGCTTGTTTGTGCAGTTTCTTTCCGGATGAAAGTCGGTTTTCTTGGGTTTTGTAAGTAGGGGTATGTAATAGCGTTTTCGTTTTCTATGTCGTTAAGCCTATCAAATATTTAGATGTAAAAATATATTCAAATTTCGAGTCAAATGTAAAGGTTTCAGTAACAATTTTTTAAAAAAATAGCATACAGATGAAGAATGTTGTAATTAAGTGCCGTCTTATATAATTTAAGACATAATCATAGCTGTCATAGTTAAGAATAATAAGGTGAGTTATTTAGAATATTTATAAATTTCTTTTCTTTCATCAACATATACTATCACTTACCTGTAACGCACTTCTTGTGCTCCTCCAGGAACCTGGTCCTCATGGTCCGCAGGTCCTGCACCCTTTGGAACTCGTCGGGGCCCTCGATGGCTGAGAAGATGGTGGCCCCCACGATGAGAAAGAGCATGTACCCTCCTACGAAGAGCACCAACCTGACGACCCCTCGGCTGACGAACGCCATGCTGAAGCGGCTGGTTCCTGGGGGCAAAACTGAGTCGTCAAACATCAGGGCGTTCAGACAACAGAGCTGCTTTCAGCTGAAAAGGAATACTTAAGAAGTTAGAAACAAGCAGTCCCGCAGCGGCGCGCTTTGCAAGGAAATGGAAGCGAAACACAGTTACGCAGCACTTCGACACAGCTATAAAAGATAAACCTTAAGCTAAACGGTTTTTCAATGCGCGGCGAGCTTCCATTGAAAACCGCTTAATTTTCAGATCGAATGCGTTGCTTTCAATAAATAATGGAAAATAAAAACGCCGTAATGTGTTTTGGAGACACAAACGGAGAATTTCATGAGGGGTGGGCATTTCTGCTTAGTGCGCTTCAGATTACATATTTTTAAAAAGCTAAGCATAAATCTAAAATGTCCTGAATAATTAAATGTAAATATAAAATACAAATAGGATTTCAATTTACAGTAATAAATACGTTCATTTCAGTTATTACATATTTGAAAGATTATATTGAAATTAAGCTTATCAAAATTTTAAATTTGGAATAATTAAGCAACTTAAAGAAAATAACAATTTAGAATAACAATGCAGTTAAACATTACCATTCAATATAAATAATCAGTATAAAATATCTAAAATATTGTTTTTTAAAGTAACTTAATCCTACAAATCACATAACTAATAAAATACATTTTACATAAAGAACGAGTAAAGACATTTAAACAACATTAACAATTTATAGATGGTCTCAACTGTAACGTATTCATCTTAACAAAAAAAAAAAAATTACACTACATACATCTGGGGTATAGTTGTCAAGAAAACCAACTTGTGAACTATAAATTATAACCAACCTTGAATGAAAAGTCTCAAAGTAGAAGTAACAGCTTTTACACTACAATAATATTACATATATATTTTATTAAAAAAAGCGAGTACACATTTCATTAGAGGCATTTCCCAATACCATCTACTTTTAACATCGCTCCTTATACTATACTTATACTATTTAGAGAATTCTGAATTTTTCAATTACTTTCAACAAATGTTTCTTCGGCCTTGTATATAAATTTAACTTTTTCAGTTTGTAACTTTACAAACCTTGTCAAGCAGGTCTGGAAGTTTCCATGCCATGCGAGGATTTATATGGTGTGTCAGAACAGAAGCAATCTTTACCGACTTTAAGGTTGGTACAAATGATTTTGTGTGTTCTCCCATTTATAATTCATCTTGCTTGCTAGTGTTTTCTGTATGCGAACTTTATCTAGGCTTCTTGGTATAGTTTTGAAACGGAAATGGAACGAGTCCGGATTTTTGTGGCCTGTTCGTTATCGATAGTGCCAACGTGGGTCTAGTCAAATAAAACGTCATGTCTGTTCTTTGCTTAAGTTCCTTCGCTAGCCTCCATACCTCAAGTTGGAATTTAATTTGAGTCCCCATGTAGCTTTGTGGACAGTCAACTGAAGTTTGTTAGAGTACACTATCTATTTCATTGCATCAAAAAAAGCACAAAACCGCACGGTATATTCGAAAACTTATAGTTTCTATAGTTGTCAGTCGCAGCAACTACATGTTGCGTCCTTCGTTTCCGGTGGTGGTGTCGCTATATGCATCAGTGGAAGGTGATTCAGTGATTCACAGTACCGCTTTCTGGTAATGCTCTTAAGTCGGAAAATTATGTTTAGAGGGGCCCTTAGTAGTAGTATGCGTGTCCTGGACAAACAAACAGGAAGTTTTTGCTGTCGAAGCGTACGAAACGGAACTTGGTGTCGGTGTCTTTTGTGTTCGTCGCATCGCAGTACGGGGAACGAAAGCTTTAGCGTGTCTGCCAGAAATAAAAGCTTTGAATGAAGGGCGATTTCATAAATTGTACTTTTCCAACGTCTTCATCTGCTTTCATTAGGTTCTCAAAAACCAATTCCATATCCAAGTTGTATAGCTGCAAGTCTTCGCATACTTCCATACGCTTTTGTTGCTACTTTACGGGAAGAGTACAGAAAGAGTATTGTACAGATCTTTGTCATTTTCAGATCTTCATAGAAAATGGCGACATATTATGCAGTCAAACACATGCTGTATAATGTGGAGCTTGCACGCAGTTGGTATTTTTATTTTTCTACTTTCGTAATTTTCTGTTTTGTCTACAATGCACTCGCGGCACTGCACGAATAACTTAGTACCTTTTCTTCTAGCCAATTTAGCAACGCCTTATGGTGACATCACACAGTACTATAGTCTATCTATTATATATATATATATATATATATATATATATATATATATATATATATATATATATATATAATATTGTACAGTCTAAAACGTCAAAAGCCTTATGGATTTAGATAAGCTCAATACCACCTGATAAAGATTCTCCAAGTGTTCAAATAAAATTTTTTAATTATGTTAAAAATTTGTTTATTAATTTTTAATTTTAATCTCTTAAAATTATAACTAATTAGAAATTTAATTTTTTAAGATTATCGCTTTAATAAAAAACAAGGAAGTCTCCAAGATTTGTCAGCGGAATATAACCAGGAAAGATTATTATTAAGTTAATTAGAATATCTGTAAGTTTCCGACAGCATGCTCTCTTACTTTTTATTAATTTATTTATAGCAGTGGTTGTACAGTATTTGTTTAACTAGAAAAATTTTATGCTTTTATTCTGACAAGGCGATTTTGTTTAACATTCTCTAGAGCTTTCTTCTTTTCACGCATAATACATCATTTCTGATCAGTTGATTCGAAGAGGTTGCAAATTGTACAGGTGTACATTAACTTATTGAAAGGGTTTATTGGGTATCTGGAGAGATACAAGGTTTTACCATAATTATTTTTATAATAACGCATATACCCTCTAAACTCTTTTGGATGGTAAGTTATTGGTTGCGGCTAATAACTGAGAATATATATAAAGAGAATAATTATAAAACTTTATTTACTCTATTCGTATTACAACTTTGTGTTATTTTAAAACGATTCCATCTCCACTGCTTAAAGTTGCAGCTGCAGTATAAAAATTGTATCAAATATTACTTACATTAAACACTTTAAAATTCAACAATGTTGGTACTTTACTTTGTCTTGTTTAAAAATTGGAAATAGCGGAATGACTGCAAACGAATTCACAAATTTTTATCGATTTAGACGATAAATACATAGACAGATTAAGTAAAAGAAGATAAAGTAAGATAAAGATAAAGGCGAACTAATGCAAAACAGCATTATAGTGAAGAATTGTGTTAAAGAATATATTAAGATGTATATAGACATAGTGTAACACACTGGCGGAAGAGTAACTGCAGTAAACCTGAAAATTCACTTTCTAAATTGTAATTTGTTGCTTCTTAACCTTTTTTTAAATTTTGTTACAAGAAACCCAAGAGTTTACGACAAATTGTGCATGCAGGCTAATTAATCGACAAGAATTGAAAGCTTTAGCTACTTGGTAGTAAATAATCGTGTTTTATAGCAATTTATAAGTTGACTAAAAAAATTCCAAAATAGCATGAGATCTGTGACTGATCATCTATAAGGAACACAGGCGTAGGCAGTTACAGTAAAAAATATAGGCAGGTTTTAGAAATTATTTATAAAATCGTAGCAGCTATTCAAAAAACACAATTGGAGTTTTACTCTTATCTCTTGTAGTTTCAGTACTTGGTATACAGAAAGTGAAGAAACATTACGCAAATTAATTTTTCAGAATTGCGGCATTAAATGAAAGATTAATCATGTTCTGAATAGTCTATGATTGTACTCTGTCAGGACTTATCTTTAGTGTGTCCTTATGTTCACTTCGTTACGTATAAGTGGAAAATGGAAAAGGAAAGGAAGAATAAGCCCAGAACACCTAGCGTACTCGTGAAAGTAGATGAGATTTATTATCATAGCCGTGACTTCTATTTGATAATTTAAATAATTTCACTGTAAATGTGATACTTATTTGATAAAATACATAATCAATTCAAAGAATTAACATATTAAATGGCTTATTTGATTAATACCAATTTTTTATTTATATCTTGCATTGAAATTCTCAGTTATTGTTATATTTTTCAATTGCATCAATGCTTTATTCTTTTTTTACTGAAGATTATTTTCCAATTACGTGTTGACCAATTTTTTTAGTCCTCTTACAATAATGTTATCAAGTAGCTGAATTTAAGTACTTGTAGAAGTACAAGAAAACTTTGACTTTAAGACACACACAAAAAATTAGAAGTCCTCATTAGTCCTCAGACGACGAGATGGCCAGCGCTTTGTGGAGCAACACATTGGGATATTAGTCTTAATGTAAAATTGGTTGAAGATGATAGACAGAAGTAAATGTGTTTGTCCAATTGGCAAAATTTTTAAGAGTAATAATATAAATTATAGTTTTTTAAATTTTTCCGTATTTGTATTTCGTATAAAAGTTAAACAGAAGTATTCTGGTCCAGCACAGTTTTGAATATTACTCAAGTGACAGTGTTAGGGCCAGTAAATTTTTATATATTCTGTAAGGTTTCTGTAGCAATACAACGATAAAATTGTAAATTGTGTGGTAAATTGGTAATAAATAAAAGCTTTATCAAATTTCGGAAATTTTGCTTTGTTTATATTTTATTTTTTGATGTACAGTGTGAAGCGAAACTCTTTTTTCTTTTTCAGTTGGAATAAAAGATATATAAACATTTTATTTTTACATGGTAAAACTAGATAACTGGAAGTTTTATTTCAATGTATTGTAAAAAAGATATCCGCCAAGTGACGACTTTCCTTTCCGGTGCACTGTTGAAGTCTCATTCTAGGGCTCTTCATTGCTCTTTTTAACATGTTTTGAGGAACACGCGTTGAAGAGTCCTAGAACAATGTTTGTAAACTTTAGTTTTGAAATATTTTTATAGGGAGAAATCATAAGTGTGAGATAAGGTGAACGATCTGGCCAAGCGACGTTACCGTGTTCAGAAATTAGGCGCACAAAAAGTTCTTGCTGTGACGACTGTGGCTTTATCCCGTTAGAACTAAATATTTTTTAATTAAAAAACATCAAAATTTCGTGAAAAATTTTTTAAATCATTGCCAAATATCAATTGAAAGTGACAGTAAGACATTGCTCTTTCTTCTATAAAAAGTAAGGGTTAATAATCTCTCTTTACTTATCACAGCCTTAGCTTAAAAAGCCTTAGTCACTATTATTTCTTTTGCTTATACTTAGCAAGCATACCGTCGTCCACAACCGCAGTTTTGTTAGACTTTGTCACGCTCGGGCAGCCGACATCGTGCACATGTGCCATTATACAAATGAGGCAAAGTTTCCAGATGTTTCCAGGTGCTTTGCGACCCTCCTGATAGATCCGAAACAGGCGTAAATATTACGCATTCGAAGTGGCGGCAGAGAAGTGAAATCAATTCCAAGTGCCAAAAGCTGTGCACGTGGATCTCTGTAAATCAAATACATAAATAGAAGGAAATTTGCACGTCCTAAAAAACATTATATTATTAATTTTTTATATATACAATACAATAAACTTATTTTTCTGTTGATTCTATGTAGCCATAAAGTCTGTTAAATCGTATGTTACACATATAGGCACTCGGTAAAAATCTTTAAAATTCATTAGCTTTTTACTTGATTTCAATTAATTTTAAAATTCTCCCAGATGTACACATCTTAACACAATTTATTTTCTAATGTTGAAGTATTAGGTAAAAATTAGTTGCCGCCACTTCTTAGAAAATAGTTTAACTATATAATCCTAGATATGGAGAAGTCAATCCTGGTGGATTTAAAGACGGAGTTTTAACCCATTAACTATTTCGATCACAAATACAAGGAAAGTGAGAGAATACAAATGGTTTACAAGATGTTCATAATAAAATATAAGGTTAAGAGAGTAATAAAATTAATAAATTCGGGCAAATAAAGCTGAGAGAAGGCTACTTCCGCGGGTCGACTTCTGATCGCGTACCAATAACCGCATAAGCTAGTTGGCATAGGTCCAGCCTTATTATAAAAAGGCTAAAATTAAAAATAAATAAAATAGCGAAAAAAACAAAGGTGAACAGGTCAAATTTGTAATAAAGCTGAAGGTAAAAAAATAAATAACAATAAAATGTTCGTAACTAACAGTGATGATCACTTCATTGGTGACGCAAGGAAAATGAAAATAAGTTAAGCAAAAAATGTCAAGAATAGAGCGGAAATATTCCTTTAAGAATAAATTAATCAAAAATAAAAAGGTAGTGAAATCGAAAGAACGATCAAAAAATTGGAAAAAATCTGGCAATGGAGATTATGGTGGAAATTGAAAAGAAGAATAACATATAAAATCTTATCAATATTAAACAAGGAAAATCTACAAAGAAATTAACAGAAGAAGAAACAACTAGGGAATGATCGAAGTGAGTATTCAAAGGAAGTAAAAATTCTAAGAGAGCAAAAGGAATGCTAAGACCTGAAGAAAAAGAATAAGAAAGTACAAATCCTACATAGTAGTGGGCACGAATACAAACCATGTATTAGAAATATCAAAAATAAAACAGCAAATTTCCAAAATAAAAGAGATAGCATTGAGATGTAAGAGATTCAATATAAATAAAAAATAAAGAAAAGCTTATACAGCATTGGATGGTTTGGCAAATTCTGTAGAATTACACTAAAACACAAAAGTCAAACAAGATTTATCTATTGCTAAACTATTAATAAGACTAATTTTGATAGAATAAGAAGAATAACAAAATAAACCCCTCAGAAAGAAAAATAAAAACTAATTCAATAGACAGAAAAACATATAATTAAAGAAAATAGAAATTTCTATCAAGAAGCAAAAAAATATAAACAACCATACTCCATGGTGACACCGCTTACTAATGGTAAACAGTGATGAAAACTAGAAAGATAAGCGGAGTACCTTGAAGAATTGAAATAATTGAAGCAATCGGGAACTCAAGGCACAATGGAAACCTTGATAAAAATGAGGTTTCTGCAGAAGCCCTGAAAAAGGAGAAAATCTACTAAGGAGAATAAGCTAATCGCTAAGAATATGACAAGAAGAAGACATCTTCAACATATAAACCAAGTACTGTATAAATAGGAAATATAGGCGCTTAATCACCAAATGTCAACAAGATTGGACATTTGGGAGAAGAAAATTCTGCATAAAGTTCTTAAAACAATATAAACACAGATGAAGAAAGCATTCGGTGATCGATATGTATCGAGAAAAATTGTACGACAGTGGCACAAGCTGTTCAGAGAAGACGCACTTCATTCTGCTTGTCCAACATCAATAATCGAAAGAAATGTCGAAAAAAATGAGAAACAAAGTAATGGAAAATCATGATTTTACTACAACAGAGCTGAAGATGTTGGCATATCAACAGGTTCAATAAAAGCAATTTTAAATGATGTTTTAGGCTTGAAATATTTGTCAGCAAATGAATCATTATTTCTTTGAATTATTTGCAAAAATTGCTCCGTAAGAATTGTATTCTTCAGGTGTGATCAGTCGATTAACAAAAAAACACTTTGAGGAACCTGACTTGACGCAGTTGAATCGATAAAACAAAAATTGATAGAGGTGCTGATTGAAATTCCAGAAACTAAATATTCTAAGATTGGCATATATGTATCGCAACGGTAAGGTATTACTTTAAAGGGCACCAAAATAAATTTGGACAAATAAATAAATAGTATGCCACTTATTCAGTCACCTTACTTTTTGAACAGAGTAGTATATATGGTTTATATATTGATTTTTCATTTTTTTACCATAAAATATAGAGACTTATTTTATCAGTAGAATGTATTTACGATTTTAACGGGTTAAGTATCATTACTAGAATAATAGTAGATTTTATATCATACAAACTATAAATAACACGTCACATTTTATTTAGTTATATTATTATCAGCACAATAAGCACACTTTCTCTTACTATATTCTCCATTTGAGAATGTAGAGTTGTCTAGATAGTAATAAAATATTTAATTTCATCAATATCAAAAGTGCACTTGTAGTCACTTTGTTTTATTTCACATATTAACTAAGAATTTATAAACTTTATTAATATAGTATACATTTAAACAGAATGTAAACAAAGACAGTTGAAATGTGGCGTGGTTGAGCTATGAGCTTACGTTTGGTTGCCTATATTTAGGATCGTTTTGCATATCTTACTTTCGTAAGGTCACCGCACCAGCTTATACCACTGTCACCCTTTATAAATAAATTGTTCCACGTACCCACCTTGCAAAAATTTGAGGGAAGGCGGGTGAAAAATTGCCAAAAATATATTTTTTCGGGCAACCCCTCGTATAGAAATATGCGACATGTGCAACGGGGTCGTGCACTTCTGTTTCATTTAAATTAGATTAACGCTATTGAGTCGTAGCAACTTGGCCACGGAAATATTATCTTCTTTAGAATCATCATATGAATTGTTGACATATCTACCTGTAAAGTTTCATTAAAAATTAATTTTAGTAAAATCAAAATTTCTGGTTTCGAAACATTTCCATTTTTAATTAATATGTTCCTTTTTGACTAACGTACTATTTATTAAAAATAAATAAACTTATAATTTAATTTTCACATTTATCTAAACTAAATTGCAAATGTCAGGCAGGAGCACAATAAACAGTTATTTTATGCCACGTTTCATTATTTTGGTATACTTGATTTATTTCCAGAAAACTTCGAGGCTGCCCTCGTATATAAAAATTACAATTTTTGTGAATATTTATTTTAAAAGATAACATTCAGTTTTCGTTTACGCATTTTATAAGTCAATGAAACTAATATTAAGAAATATATGTTAGAGTTATTATTATAAAATATGCTGTATAGCTAGATACTATTTGGGGCATACCAGGTAGGCCAATCGAATGCTTAAATATTTATTTATTAATAAACGTAACCGGATTTTGGAATAATCGTAACATAAAAAATTAAAACGCTATTTCTGGCAACTTACAGCGGCGCCGGACAATAAAACCAAGAACGGAAATGAAAAACTAACAAGGCCGCACCGAACCAAAACAATTCCAAGCGGAGCCGAAGTGCTCAAATGGGAACTGGCGAATTAAAATGACGTTTTTGTGAGGTGTAAAAAGCCCCGAAAGTCACAACTTGCATAATTAAAGAGCTCTCGGCGCGGCTCATTGAAAACCGTAGAATTGGCAGTTTTTCGATTGTCAAAGAAAATTGGGGAGGAACTTGAATGAAGAAGCCTCGTCGGCGCTTCCGGGCAGACTTATTCAAAGATGCGATCGTCTCTTCGCAGACTCGCCGCAAATTAGTTTAGAAAGTTGTTCAAAGAAAAACAAAACGAACGTATCCCGCCAATTGGATTTGTAAAAAAAGGCGGGCAATAAAATTGAGAAACGTGCCGAGCCCAGGGATTTTAACTTTAAAATAAAATATCTTTAAATCTACGTAGAAGTGTGCTAAAGTCCCGCGCAACAGAAAATGCAATTCAAAAATAATATAAAGCTGAAAACATTAACTTACATTGCGTATACGAGGGACTTTCGGAAATGGAAATTTCTATGCGCATTTAAGTGGCGATTAAAACTGAAAAGTGTATTGGTTACAGTCATTTTTGTAGTTTTCAGCCATGTTTAAGCTAAACAAGCAAATAAAAAGAATTTACAATTATCATTAAAGTGCGAACATATATGGTAATGATGTAATGGATTAATCTACAATACGGTGATGGTGAAAAAAATTTAATGCGGGGTAGAAAAATATTTAAGTGGGCGCTTTTCTCAGTATATATTGTAGAAACAATGAATTATCATCTGCCCGAAACAATTATGAATTAATCTGGGCAACTGAAGGTCAGTATGGCCTATTATTACTCACCTACTATATAAACAAATCCTATCCTATCCAAGTTAATCAAAATTATCACTCTCAATATGTGCCACCAAATGATCAGTATCTACAATAACGGATAGTTCAAAAAATTCCTATTCGTAACTTTCCATAAGTAATAAAGTAAAATCGTAGAATAACACAACAAATCAAGATCCTGAATGCCACAAAATAGAAAATAGAAAACGTACCCGAAAAAAACTAGTAATAAGATGATTATTTAAACGAAAAGACACGAAAACTAAAAACTATAGATTGCATCTCACCAACCTGTGTGAACTATTAGATTCCAATGATGATAAAACAAAAAATTGAGCTTTTGGGAAGGCTAATTTCATCCTTCGTCTATGTTCATATCTTTGAACCT
Source organism: Sinelater perroti (assembly GCA_036346155.1). NCBI lineage: Eukaryota > Metazoa > Arthropoda > Insecta > Coleoptera > Elateridae > Sinelater > Sinelater perroti. The sequence continues at coordinate 21,197,450 of JARFIY010000195.1, read as the reverse complement.
TTAATCCAGTTTTTAAAATTTATGGCCAACATGAATACGTAATTAAAGTGTTATATGATGAGAAACCTCAAATAAGTATTCAACCACAACTATTGGCAGATAAAAATACAGAATTTCATACCCAACAAGGGAAACCGGATCGCCCACTTAAAGTAGTTATTAGGAACCTGCCTCCAAGTATCAATATAGATAAAATGAGAAATGAAGTGAAAACACATGGTTACCAGATTATCAACATATGAAATGTAAAGCAGAAAATTACAAAGAAACAATTTCCACTCCTTTTTGTAAATCTTAAGCCAACTGACAATGACAAGAAAGTTTATAAAACCGGCCAACTTGCTCACTAAGTAGTGAAAATCTAAACTTCCAAAGATAATAAATTTTAGTTTAAGTTGGGGCTTTACCAGCCGTCTATTGGTGCTGTTTGAAAATTTATATGTTATAGGGTAAGATAACTTCTAAATTCAGTCTTAAAATGCTTGACCTGCGGCCAACTCGCACTTGCGTTATCACACGGAACAGGGGCGATAGCTGACATGTCCTTGCTTCGCGAAGTTAAAACCGCATTCGAGTGTTCCGTTTCGCCTCGACTTGCTCACCCGCTCTGTATTGGATCTGCTGTTCCGCTGTAAAACCGCATTGTTTTCTAACCCGACTTACTCCTTGGATGTGCCTTTGACAAAGCCGTCCTTCTGTGTGCTGACTCTGAACCTAAAACGTCGCGGCCCAAAGAAAGAACGCTTTTCACGAGTCGCTCCCAGGTCTTTCTATTAACCGGTAAAAAACGCAAGCAACTTTTCTCTATTAACCGATTCGTTTGTGGAGAACTGGAGAGGGTACCATTAAGGAAAAGCTGTGTCTGGAAGCAAGAAAGACCGAGAAAAGTGGTGAGTGGGACTTCGTTTGTGTTTTTTCCTATCGCATTTTATCTTTTGCAACCAGCGCTTACTATATGACGATCGCGTAATCAAATTTTGGCCCTTCGAGTCGGATTATTAAATTTATTTAAAATTACTTTTGCCGTTTTCTCGTAATTGTAAATTTTAATAATTATTCATTTTTAATATTATCTTTATATTTTCAATACACTATAAAAATCCGAGTCTGATTCAGAAACCAAGTTCGACCACATTTTGGGAAAATTGGATAATTTGATATCACAAAGATCTTTAAAATTTTCTCATGTAAATAATATATACGATGTGGTCAAATTGTGTAAGGTTGCTGACCTAGATCGATTTAAAGTTCGAATGAAAATGATTTCCGATCTAGAAAAGAAAAGTTTTACAATTTAAATTTGGATAAATAAACGCAATCTCTCTTTGGAAGAAATCAAAATGGTGGATATTTCGGTGGAAACCCAGTTGTCATTTGATGAATCAAAACTTTAACATAAAACTGAAAAAAACAAGAACCGATAATATTTTTCTCCCGCAAATCGAAATTCCTACTTTTAACAACTAACAGAGAGCAGGTAAAGACAAAAGTTAAACTAAAATTAAATATCTTTGGCTAATTAAAGAAAAGGTACGATTCGACCCCAAAAGTCCCAATGTGACAATAGCCAGCGATTTAGTCATATCAAATACCCAAGAGGTGTCAAATGTACCGGTGGTCATGTAACTTCTCAGTGTCGGTGTAAATAGACATCTAATGACATGAGACTTGTGAACTGCAAGGGACTGCTCTGTATACAAATAATTTAAACAAAGAATGTTTATTCCCGTTATAAAAAAAGCAATCACCAATATATCACTATAATAATAAAAAAGTTGTATGGAGATCCGGACTAAATACGACTAAAGATAGAAAACTAATAAAAATGATAAACATTGGTTTACTTCGCCTATTGACGAGTGAGCCTACCCGCTAGCCTACACATTTGATGATAAATCTACGAAGTTTAGTTACATTTCTGTAGTTAAAGGAATCAAACTAAACCATTAGAAAATTGAGTCCTGCTTAAATCTGTCAACCGATTATTCTAGAACCAGAAACTAGTGTAACAACTTGTCAAAACAGATTTAATTTATATAATAAATACACTAACTGCGAGTTATTCAGATAATTAGTAAATACTACACTATCGTTGGATATAGTCCTTAAAAATGGAGATGATTTGATAGAAGCAAACATAAATTTTCATTTGAAACTGCACAACAAGCTTGTTGCAGACTACTCCTAAACAAACATGCCTGACCACAAACTCTTAATGACCTATACCAATAAATCTAGAAATTGCTAAAAACCGAACTTGTTCAAATCTCTGTCACCAGAAGGAGTTACTGAGTATTCACTATAGAAAGCTACCAGTTGTGGACGAAATGTCAAGAGTTTCTAAACTCCGCGGCCTAACAACCCGAGAACCAACCACGCGATGTACTATACGAACTATACCACACCCAACACCAGATCAAACAACCATAATCTCTCCTATACTAAATATGTAGTTATTTCAGGAGATAAAATTTATTACTTAAAGAAAAGGTGTAAAAATGTATTTAAAAACAAACCCTAGGTGAGTTCCTGTAAAAATAAATATTACGTATTACAGAAACTTTGATAAAAACAATAAATGGAGATGCAATTAAATTCAGATTTTTTTCTCACACACAAATCACACGAAAACTGTGAAACTTGTGTCGCTTCTCGACGTAATCTCCCTGCAGTCGTACACATTTTTCACGACGCCGACGCCATGATTCTATGGCCACTACGAACGCTTATTTAGGAGTAGTCTTTGACCACTGGAAAATTGCTGATGCAATAGCGGCACGACTAGTAAATTTGCGACAGTGTCTTTCATCTTTGGAAATAGTCAAAAGTCGCTAGGAGCCAGGTCAGATGAGTAGAGAGCATGAGAAATCACTTCAAGGTTGTCAGCATTCGTGGCACCAACCTGGAAAACACCTTTCGCATTTTCAGATTTTCATACAAGATTATGTGCACAGATCCCACGGAAATGACAACTTTCTGTTTTCTTTGAACTGTCGCACCTACAAACTCAAATTAGATCCATGACACCATCACCATCAGCACGTCTCACTCAACCGGCGATGAATTTCAATCGGTGTCACACCAGGAAAATGGAGAAAACAAATGATTACACGCTGTTCTTGTAATGAAAACGTCGCCATTTTAATTATCAAAAACACTCCTCACTCTCGAAGTTGCCGCTAGAGTCTTGTGTGCCGTGCAGTGCTGCCATCTCTGTCACGCATTTACAAAGAGTGCGTGCATACTTTGAAATAAACCGCATGTTTCTATTTGTTCCCTGTCCTGAGAAAAAAATTCGTAGGTGTTATAACTTGAATGCACCTCCTATATTCTGGTCTCGCCGCATGAACAGTTAGTTTACGAAAAATGTGGTTACGAAGAGGTACATCGATTAAAAGAAGTGTATTTCATTAGTGTACCGTTCATGTGTGCGATCATTACTAAACAACTTAGCTGTGCGTATCTAGGCGATCATCTCAAAGAAGAACTAGTGTGCCCGCTCCATACAGAAGAAATAATTAATAATACCAAAGCTATACAATTAAATTTAAAATCTATAAAATTAAATCAATTGTACAAATTAACACTAACTCTCGACGATCCTATTTTCAGAATAACATTCACAAGTAATTTATACGCTATGTATTATGGTATTAAATTTATAATAACATTGTTTATAATAAAATTAATATTATACATTAAACGCATTAAAAGCGTAAAAAAATAATATTATAGCGCGATATAAGTTTAAGTGGACTGACCTAAATCTATTGCAAATTGGCAACCCTGCATGTTAGGTGCGATCTGACGTTTACATCATACAGTTTGACATTTTTGACGACATACGTATTCGTTTTGTTTTTATTAAGTTGAAAATTTCCTTTCGGCAAAAAAATAAAATTAACTCGCTAACATTTTTGTGCAATACATTTTTTATACTTTATACAATATGCCGACCAACTCACTTTGATTACTTTTGGTAACGAAGCCCTTTCTTCCGCAAATCGAAATTCCTACTTTTAACAACTAACAGAGAGCAGGTAAAGAGCCAATTAAAAATAAAATTAAATATCTTTGGCTAATTAAAGGAAAGGTACGATTCGACCTCAAAAGTCCCAATGTGACAAAGGCCAGCGATTTAGTTATATCAAATACCCGAGAGGTGTCAAATGTACCGGTGATCAATAACTTCTCAGTGTCAGTGTAAATAGACACCTAATGACATGAGACTTGCGACCTGTAAGGGGACTGCTCTGTATACAAATAATTTCAACAAAGAATGTTTATTCCCTTTAAAAAAAAAGCAAATCACCAAATCTTACACACTCTCAGATTGTAAGAGGTAATCTCCAGTAATACTATAACAAATTCCAATAAATAACTCCTCAGATGATACAAATGAGCTCAAAAAGATGATGAAGTGACTAATAAAGCAAATTAAAAAAATGTCACGTCTATTAAAGACCAGCAATAGCTCCACACTTTCATCTTTAAGCAATTTCGATCGTTGTCGAAGACAATGCAGACTTAATAACATTATGGGCAGTGCATTGTATCCCTCAACACAATAATAAACAAGATTACTATAAGCACTACTTTAATACATTAGAAATCTGATCTTTGGAAGCTGACGACTATAATAATAAAAAATCTGGTGTGAACATCACACGACTTTCCTTATCCTATTATTATATATTATACCGGGTCCATCGTCTCGGCCCTGCGCTGCTCTCGTCTAAAAATTTGTTGATTTAAAAAAGGACGAGGCGCGACGCCAACACTCGAAAGCTGATTAAAATAAACAGTGTAAGACAATAATTGACTTGTACTTAAAATTTTGCTACGTTACTAAAGGTAACCGTGCGAGCTCGGCCGCACGGCCTTCCCTATTATCGCCTGCGTGCTCCTTCCTAGCGGCCAAGCGCTCACTCCGTCCTCCCGCAGTCGACCGGGAAGCTCACCGAGCGCGCTATGGTTGGTCCGTTTAATTAATTTTTAATCGGCTATAACTTATTTATTTGACCTCAAATTTCATTGTAATTTTTTGTTCGTCTCGGTCTGATCTATCCGGTAATATAAATTTCCCGAAACATTTTATGAACACCGGGTATATTAAAAATCCTGAGCTTCAAATTTTTTTCGGGTTCTTATTTTACCAACTTTTATTTCTAATTCATGTTTATCTCATGATAACAAATCATTTTAATTCTCATAAATTGTTTGTATCTTCAACCGTTTAGATTCGCGACCGCTTCGATTTTGAGACCTTGCGACCAAACGACTCGGCCGATTTTTACCAAAAGCTTCGCACTGCGTCCCTTACCTACAAGTAACTTGCATACCAAATCTCAAGTCTCTAGCTCTTACGGTTCTCGAGATATCCTGTTTACTGACAGACCGACAGACAGACAGACAGACAACCACTTTGATTACTTTTGGTAACGAAGCCCCACAGATATTTGTTGTATATCGTTGGTTCAATGAATTTAATCGTGGTCGTAGTTCGCTACGGGTGAGTTTAAAGAAGGCTGTCTAAAATCGCCTGTGATGCCAGCATACATCGATGTTGTGCGCGAACTGATAAAGCAAGGTCGTCATGTGACTTATCGTAAAATTCAGACATCGATATTGCATGAAAATTAAACCGTAAAAAAGTTGGATATGCGTTGGATCCCGTACAAGTTAACAATCGCTCAAAAACACGTTTGTATTGATTTGTCGAAAGAAATGCTCAATAAATACGATCGCGATGCTTCAAATACCGTTTACAACATCGCCACAAGTGACTAATCTATGAACTTAAAAATAACCGGCAGTTCAGTGTACGAATCTTCCAAGATGAGCCACTTTGTAGCAAATGGCAGCCTGTTTTTTTTTTGAAGAACTAGACACGTTACAACTGTGGTTTTAGAGAATTGTAAAACTGTCAATTCTAAATGATACGCAGCCATTTGGTTGACTCGCTTGGGAATAAGATAATTAAATCGACCGAGATTGGAGCAATGTAATTTTTACCGGCAAAGCTTCTGTTTGGGGATATGTTATCGTCCCACGACCCTGATCAATCTCAACTAACAGGTAGTGCATATTTGGGCTGCTCCTTAAAACTGGGTTTCAGAACGTTGCATCTGTTTACGTACAACCTAACTGCTTCAAAAATGTTCGAGATTTATAAGACATATTTGTTATCGACTGCTGACCGTCGGTTCAATAAGAAAAACGATCCTGCAGGGGGACCCCAAACATCGCAACTAATTTTGCATCGAGTAGAAAGAGCAGTCTGGCATTGTTGCACTTGATTGGCCGTCGCAGTCGCCCGTTGCAAATTCGATTGAGAATGTGTGGGCATACATGAAGCATAAGCTTGCCGGGTGAATACGCCATCAATTCATTAATTCAATAGCATCTTTGTTCTGATGGAGTACAACGCTCCTATGTATTTGAAATTGCTTTTAAATAACTTTTTTCCACAATAACCTGAATATGCTCTTACTTAACTGCATGTAACTAGAAAATATTTGGCAAGACAACATTCTAACTCCAAAATCACTAATTGGTTTCCAAGAATTAAAACGTTCTCGGGCCCCTAGACCCCGACAGTAGTAGTTTCGACAGTAGTCATTTTCGATTAATTCTATTACTAGCTTAAGGGCATGACTTATGGTTAGTTTTAGCTTCAACGAATAAACAATAAGTGTGTATTTAAAGGAACTACTATTATCAGTATATAGTTAAAAGTTCTTATTAAAAACATTACCGCGGAGTTCAGTTTTAATTTGTGCGGCGAATTTGTTGTATACAAGTTTCGCTGAAATGATCTACATAGGGCCGTAAGGGTTCCAGCACGTGCCTTTGAATTAATATTCTGATTTGCGGAAATTAACATCGGTTCTGGGAACTTCTACAAATTTGGCTAGTCATGTGTCGTCAGCGAATTCTAAGAATTCCAAACATTCGCGCAAAATGTATTATCAGTGTCTTTAGCATCACAAACATGCTGAATTGTTAATATTATAGGTTCTAGAGCGACAATTAGCCTTTATAAGTTCAAAAAAAACTTAAAAGACGCATTCGTTAGATGTACTTACATTCAAACATCTGCAACAAGATTATAATTGTGGAAAATGTTACAAGCTTGAATGAATAACGTAAATCCACCTTAACTCGATACCCAGTACGCACCACTTCCTAATTCTAATTGTAACTCATTATTATTTTGTTCATTTTTTATACGTGCAGTTTAACCTTGCAATTTGCTGTCCACTCTTAAATGTTGACAAGGCGAAAACAAGACGAAACCTAAGTAATCCCCGGCACGCCATCCAATCTGAAAAACAAATAACACGGCAAAGTTGACCTCTGACAAAATACAAACAACCCAACACCAACAAGCAGAGGTCCTTCCGAAAGAAATAAGATTTCCCGGAACTTTTTAAATTAAATAATCCGGGGCTTCCGCAAATATAAGCAGTCGGGGCACGCGTGCCTGTGAAATCCGCTTCGATATTAGTTTTCAGCGAGAGACAACTTTTTTAATGGCCGTGGGGCTGAGAATTAGATCGATGAGGCGCTGCCGAACATAAGCAAGACAATGCTTAGGACGCCGATACAGGTCGCGCAACCGTAAATAAAAAGTTTGGAAAACGTGATTTGAAGTCTGCAGGCCATAGAAAAAGAATATCGCCCCTTTTTGTTCCGTCGCGACGTTTATTACTCGAATTTTCACGGTTCTGTTTAATCAAGCGGATTTTTATCGTAAATTATAATTCGCTTGCAATTCATCAATCTATCACAGTGCATTAAAAGTAATATTGGATGTGATAGATGGCAACACTATTTTGAGATTATTTACTCACCTGGATAGTTGGTTAGTTGTAAGAAAGAAGAGCGAAGAGAATATGCACGTTTGCGTGTCACAATGTATTATAGTAAAATTCCTGACGAAAGGAGGTTCTAAACCATCAGAAATGTATTCAAGATTAACAACATAGTATGACAAGGATATATTGTTAATTGTTAGTATTTTCAAGTGAATTAGTAGATTTATTTATTTGGGAAAACAACAATTAGAGTTCAATATAATAATAGAAAAGAAACATGATCTAAGTTACAAAATTCTAAACTATAACCTAATACACATTTCTCACTGAGAGATTTAATATGGAACAAAGTTGGATGTTAGTGACGAAGCCCGTAATATAAGTTTTACTAAATAATAAGTTAAATTCTGTTTAATAAAACAAGGTTTGAAATAAACTAAAAAATATTTAAAGAAAAGTTACATTAAAATTAATTTAATGTCATTTTTGAAGGCCTCCTTGCTTTTATTATAAAAATCACAGGTACTAAAATAACGATTAAAATCGCTGCACATTCTGATCAGTGGAGCTCTTTGACCTGTGTTAGTACGACACTTGGAATGGGGAAATACATGATTCAACCTGGATGTGGAGCGTGGACCCGGATATTTATTTTTGCTAGATTAGGACAATCTACATCAGAAAGACAAATACTTCTTAATGTCATCGCATCACAAAGTAACCGTCTATTTTACAACGTTGGAAGCTTATGATATGATAATTGTGTATTGTAGGGGGGTTGTTTTAATTTTAATCGATGGGAAAGCATCTTGAAAAATTTTCTCTGTATGGATTCTAAATTTTTTTTATACATTTCATAACATGGACTCCAAACAACAGAACCGTATTCCAGCTGAGACCTAACAAGATCTTGATAGAGTGTCAAATACGTAGAATGCAATTTAAACTTCTTAGTAGTTAGGTATATAATTTATTAAAGAAAGCGAAATGAGAAATAAATTTTAGGTGTCGTCTATAATAAATAAGAATAATAACCATGTATAAGCGACAATTTCAAAAGAATAGTCTATGATATTAAATATCAATAAAGTTATCGCAAAGAAATTCATCATACAGTATTTTCGATACTACAAAATATACACTCAATATCGACTGACCAAATCAAGAATACAAAAAGAAAAAGGATAACAGACAATATATGGGTGTGTATTACGTTACCTCCCAGACTGTTATCCAAAATCCAAGAAACTAAAAAAAATACTAATGGTAGAATTACAGACGCCAATCTGTGGGCCGAAAGCTATTATTTGGGGCTGCTCAAAGGTCTAGTGCAAGCAGCTACCAGAAACAAGGGGAAGCTCAAATATTTTTCCAATATTAGACACAGAACTGCTATTATCATGAAAATAATCTATAAACTTAAATAGAATTACACTTTACATCCGAATCTTGTAATCTAGGACTATTCCTTTTAGGTTCCTTAAAGAAAGATATTATCCAAGCTGTTTAGAAGCAGTTATACCGACAACCAAAATACTTTTTCTTTGGCGGAATTATGATAAGATACTATTCCTTCGTTGTTTCGACAAGTGCCCCCTACTCCTTCCAACAGAGCCAGTAAAAATTGCTGTACTCCATAGGGTTTCTTGTACATTTTTTTTGTTACTAACATTATCTATTCTACTCACACTAAGTAAAGCATAAAAATATCAGTTTGTCACTTTCACCACTGTTAAGCAATACTTAGGTAATGAAACACCGTCGTATTAAGGAATGTATAGTAATGTTTACGTTCTGTTCTACTAATATAATTTTTCGTTCTCAGAAAATGGAGAAGAAATTACTCACAGACTTAATGATATTGAAAAAAATCGGAAAATAGATGTTACCGAAGAGAAGGTTAATCTGAGATCAGAGTACTCTAACTCGGACTACAACCCTGAACCGGACGACAGTGACTGTAGTGTGACAACCGAAGTCTTTCCAATAAAGCTTTCTAGTAATAGTAGCCAATATTTAGAAAATAAAAGAAAGAGGAGGAAAAATAGGAAAAGAAAATAAAGCACTAAAAAGTTTAGACTCTACAGCTGGTACTTTGAAAAATGACGACTACATTCTATACATCAAACGGAATAAGCTAACTTTGAAAAACAGAATGATCCGGAAAGCCGAAAGTGTGTAAGGAAAAGATCGACTAAATATACAGACAACATTCTTGAAACATTCCTGCTATTCCGTTCTTTTCATATTTTAGAAGAAATAATGACTAACGCTAATTTTGAAATCAATCTACAACGAATGCAGTATAAGCTGAAGTCTACAACGCTAGCCGATACATGTATTGGAGAGATAAAAGTAACAACAATCTTGTTCGATGCCAGAATATCAGGTGACTTATTTTCTGTCACTCTCTCTAGGTGGTGCTTGAAATTTCTCATAAATTGGTTGCGACTTGACAATAGAAATTACAGAAACAATCAGGATAACCTTGCCCTTGTTCCCAACTATGGAAGAAGTTGATTATAAACTGTAAAAACACTGCAAGCCACCCACTGTTGCATTTAAAAATAAATGATCAACTTATAGGTTTTAAAGGGCGTTACCTATTTAAACTAGACGAGTATGGGATGAAGTAGTTTATAATATGTGACATTGCTACGAAATATATGATGGAAGTCTTTTCCTACTTGGATTTGTTCCCACAGAGTTCTACGTTGAGATACTGGTGACTACGTAAAAGAAACAAACTGAAATTTTAACAATGGATAACTGTTTTACTGAAATGCAATTATTATTAAAACTAAAAAAATATATATAATATTACGGCCGTTGCAATCATACAAAGAAATAGAAGGGGACTTCTACAAACACCAATTATGAAAATTGGAAGCAGGTAGAACGTCCTTTATTTTTCATGAAGATATTTCGATAGTGTTTTATAAGCCCCATAGAATAGTATGCTTGGGATCGACGTTTCACGGCGAGGCTTACATTAACAACAATAATTACAAGCCTGAACATGTTTTGACCTACAACCAAACAAAGGGAGGAGTGGATACGTTTGATCAGTTATACCATGCAACAAACTGTAAAAGAAAGTCGAAAAGATGACCAATGACTTTTCTGCTACATGACGAATGTTGCGCCATTAAACGCATACTTGATTTAATGCTACTATTTCTTCATGAAGCATCAGCATATCATCGGCAACGAGCCTCAAAAGTCTGGAAAGTCTCCAGTGCTTTCAAAACCACTTTCACAATTGGAATTCTTAGTTGTCCTCTTTGATAGGATAACTTCGAAGAATGGCTTCGAAAACGACTCAGTTTTATTACGCAACATCGGCGAGCAAAGGATAAAACTGAAAAGTTCTGGTAGGATCAAGTTGGAAACCGTGAGACAGAATGGGAAAATGGTCAGCTCGAACCAAAATAAATCAAGAAATCGAAGAACAAGTCGATATCGTTCTTATCGATTAAGAATAATAACCAAAAGTATTTGCTTCAAGTGCTTATCTTCAGTTTGTGGTGAACACCATGTTACTCTATATTGTAAATGCTATAAAATGAGCGCTGGAAGCTAAAAAATAACTTGAAATGGTCATCTTTAAAAATGTTATAAATTTTTTTTATATTTTCCTTCAACTTTCAACTTTTGTAATTTTTTACATTTACATTTTTTCTGTTGTGTTAGTGGTTAAAAATAATACTTATTGTGTATATTTCATAATTACTAATTAGTGAAGAAAAAAGTACTAAAGATTAAATTTACCAAAACTGTAATAAAACATAACAAAAAAATCTGGTGTGAACATCACACGACCTTCTTTATCCTATTATTACATATTATACCGGGTCCATCGTCTCGGCCTTGCGTTGCTCTCGTCCCAGAACTTGTTATTTTAAAAAAGGACGGGGCGCGAGTCCTACACTCGAAAGCTGATTAAAATAAACAGTACAAGACAATAATTGACTCGTACTTAAAATTTTGCTACGTCACTGAAAGTAACCGTGCGAGCTCGGCCGCACGGCCTTCCCCATTATCGCCTGCGTGCTCCCTCCTAGTGGCTAAGCGCTCCCCCCCCCCCGTCCTCCCGCAGTCGGCCAAGGAAGCTCTCTGAGCGCGCTGTCATTGGCCCGTTTAATTAATTTTTAATCGGCTATAACTTATTTATTTGACCTCGCATCAAAAAATATCAGTAATTCTTTGTTCGTCTCGGTCTGATCTATCCGGTAATATAAATTTCCCGAAACATTTTATTAACACCCGGTATATTAAAAATCCTGAGCTTCAACTTTTTCGAGTTCCTATTTTACCAACTTTTACTTTAAATTCATGTTTATCTCATGATAACAAATCATTTTTATTCTCATAAATTGTTTGTATCTTCAACCGTTTAGATTCGCGACCGCTTCGCGACCGATTTTGAGACCTTGCGACCAAACGACTCGGCAGATTTTTACCAAAAGCTTCGCACTGCGTCCCCTACCTACAAGTAACTTGCATAGCAAATTTCAAGTCTCTAGCTCTTACGGTTCTCCAGATATCCTGTTTACTGACAGACCGACACACACACACACACACACACACACACACACACACACACCCGCGCGCGCGCGCACACACACACACACGAACCAATGGCTCAAACCAACTTTTTTGGTGTCTTGAGGCTATAATTCGTCCAGAAATGTGAAAAACTGGGTAGGTCAAATTTCCGCCGATTACATTACTTTCCTTATTATAGGATAAGGAAAGTAATAAATTGAAAACTCCAGTGGAATTTGTTACAGAACAGGTTATCTTAAGTCCCGTATATCTAGTATCGTCTTGGGAATATATGTCATAAGTTTTTAAACCTTCTTTAATAAAAAATAAATTTTAAGTTATCCTCTCGTTAGAACGGTAATATCGATGCCGAAGTTGCCATCTAGTTTATCTGGAATTACGTCATCCTTTTAAAACTTTGCTCTGAAACTTATCGCTTTTTATGTAGCAATATTACACTGGATATTAGATAATTTTAAATTTATTTTTTAAAATGTTCATATTAAATTGCTTAGGGTGATTACAATAAATCTACACTGGCAAGAAATATTTTTGTGTAATTATAGAGAAAACGTTAATCAGATTGAATGTTTGTAATATAATTAACAGGTTTTTCATAATTGGCTACCAATACTTTTTGCTCATTTTTTTTCCTGTCATTACTTATCTACAAAGCGATTTTTAGTTATACGTCTACCTTAATTGCAATTCAATTTCTGTAGTGCATGTTATAGTAGTCGTTTGCACTTTTTGCTCTAAAATGAAGTCTACAAAATTAGCTATTACAAATTAACTATAGGTAGAACTGCTAATAAGCGGAACTTAAAAGAAATGACCTTTACAAAAAAGTAATATTTGGGATAGAAAAAAACAAAATATAAAAAGCTGCAGACGGGGTCTGTTTTGCGGATACCAAAAAGAAAAAGAACAGTTCTGTATATAAATAGAAAGATCGAACATCAGAAGTATAAGAGGCAAGGGAAAAGATTGAATTGAATAAATAAGAAACTAATTTGGATTAGATGAGAAAACTGAAAGTGAATAACAAAACCAAGAGCTAATGGAAACAAACAAAATAAAATAGGAGAAATTGCGGAAAACTGAACAGGTAGATTTAGAGAGAAGCGTGAAAGATAAATACAAATCTATTAAAAAAAAGCAACCGCCGTTTAACTTTTAGATTAAGGTTTTTCAGATTAAATGTTATTGCTGTCGATTTACCCTCAGTAATTTTTATGTGCCACCTGTGTAACCATTTCTGTAAGTTATTAATTGATATTTGTAGTTGTACTGCAGCTTGTGTGGGATGTAGACGTAACTCCATTTCTTTTTGCATAGTAGATCTGCTGTAAATATTTGGTATAGAATAGGTCCCATTACGCTTTTCTGTGGAACACAAGCGCAATTAGATATAGGTTAGAACGACTGTCACCATATTTTACCTGATAATATCTGTCACCTAAGTATAATTTTATAAGTCTCTGGTTAACTATTTAATCCATTTTTATCATTGAGATGTTTAGTTCACTGCCAGATTTTTCTGGCTCTTCTTTTTCAGCTATTTTTATTCTGATATCTAAAGATTAATGATCAATAATTACATTTTTAGATTGGATGGAGTTGGAACCAGGATGCATGTTGTATGTTACGAGTGAGATTTTCTACTGCAGTGTCGATTTCGTTTTTAGTTTTTATCAAAACTTTAATTATTGTGTTATCTGTTAAGTATTCTCTAAACATTTCCCAATTTGTGAGACCGTTATAAAGTGAAGGTTTTCATTGTTTTTTGATAAGAGAAGCATTGAGTGTTTTTATTACGGATGAGCGATCTGAAAAGAAATCGAAGCAAGAGTTCACTTTGCAGTAATTTTATGACAATTCTTTGATGACAAAGAAATCTACGGTATTAAATGGTTTGTTTATATCAGATGGATAGTAAGTAGGCTTACCGGTGAGGTTAATTGGTAATAGTTATTTTGCCAACATGATTTTGTACAGTTCCCTTCCTTTTGGCGTGGTTAATCTGGAACCTCATACTTGACGTTTTGCGTTAAAATCCCTACTGGCTATAAATTTGTTGCCTAATTTTTGGAAAAATGTTTTATATTGGTTTTGCTTTATGGGGTGTCTGGGTGGGCAGTAAAATGCTGCCACCACTATAAATCCCATGTTACTTTTGATGTTAATAATTGTAGCTTGTAGATAATTTGTTGTGAACTTTTCCATTTCATGATGGCACAACTTGTCATTAATGATTATAGCAGCATCAGTATTATTTGTGCAGTGTTTTTTATATCTGTGGATGTTAAAATAACTGTAGTCTGTAAAATGCGTTTTGAAAATCAATCTTTGTTCTTGAAGAAATAACTTCATTTTAAGGCGACGCTGACGTTCCAAGTTGCTATTAGGAGGACATCCATTATTAGAATTTGTTAATTAGCGTGTTGAGTGTATTTAACATTGTACTATTCTGATTCATGAGTTATGTAACCATTGTTTCAAATTTGGTTAGAAATTGGGACAATGTGATGTCGTACAATATTTGCGTAGTTTCTGCTGTTTGAACTTGCGCTGCAGGTATTTGAAATTGTTGTTGTAGTAATTGATGGGATAACATATGGTATACACATCTTGTGAGTTCTTTGAGTAATTTTGTTTATTAAATTTTAATTGCTAGTACACGTAACAGCCTTTATAATTGGCTAACGTGGACTTGGCATAACGCACAGTTGGTAAGGGTATTTTTGTCTTCTTGCAATGTAAAGTGTTGTGTTCGTCTCCATATTCAACACACAAGTAGAGTCTCGTGCAGTAGCTTTTGCTTTGGCAATATATCGCATACATTGTATAATTGTATTTTTGTTTCGTTAACTCTATGTATGCCTAATGTTGATAATCACAGAATAGTGCAGCTTTTTTATAATAATTCGATGTGCTCTGTCTTTCTTTAACTGATAGGTATGTATAATAAACGATATTTTCAATTATAAGTTGTGTGACTAATTTTTTGTAGGAATTGGGGATATAAGTATAAATTTTTATTGAATTATTTGTTAGCGCTTTGCTTTTGTATTGTTCTTTTTCCAATACATTCGTAAAATTTTCGATCATTGCTCTATAATCAGTAACGTTATATATAAAATAGGGGGAGGTTTGGCTACTTTTTTCTGGATATTATTACTATTTGGTGTTTCGTCATTAGTTTTCATTAGATAGTAAATTATGTCTATTATTATTATTTAACAAGTTTCTGATTTTATTGTTTGATGTGACCTTAAGTTAATCGTTTACGTTTTCGACTTATATGGATTTTCTGTTTCTTCTTCCTTACTTTCGTATTTAAAGTTTGACTTTGATCAGGAATTGGTGCAAATGTAGGTACGTATTGGCGCTTAGAAAAAACTGCCCATAATTCTGATTTTGTGGTGTATGCATATACAAGGTGATTCACATATAACTAGGGCTGTTTTTTTTTACAAACTTGGATGTCATTCTTCAAGGTACTTTCCTCCGGAGCAAACACATTTTTCCAACGTACTGGAAGCATCCTGATGCCTTTTTCGAACGAGCCTTTTGGTTGACGGCGTATCTACTCCCGAACAGTTCGGATAACGGTATCGTTATCCGTAAACCGAATGCATTGTGTTTGATTTTAACCTTCCGAAGAGGTAGAAATAACTTGGTGTAAAAACGAGACTGTACGTTGGATGTGGCAGAAGGTTCCATTTTAATTTCTGAACAGTTTCCATTGTTGTTTTGGTCGTATGGGGCGTGCATTGTCTTGAAGAAAGGCTACCCGCTTTCCGCTTTCTCTGGAATCAAGATTTTTTCCTTCACGTCTGTTGCCAGAAGGTCTGAGTAATAAGCTGGATTGACTGTTCTGGCATAAATCAGAGAGTCTACATGGATAACCCTTTTTGCCAGACCCAGAAGAACGTTGCCATCACTTTTCCTGCCGATCGGCGTCTCCGCACTCTCTTTGGTTTAGGAGAACCGATATGCCACCACTCGCGTGATGACTGCTGGGACTCGGGAAGTAGTGCACCCATGTTTCATCGGTGGTTACTAGAGATTTTAAAAATGGACCAATTTTGTCTTCAAACTGCTCTAAGAGACGACTGACAGCTTGCATTCGCACCATTTTGTTTACGCCCGTTAAAGTGCGTGGTACCCACCGTGCATTCACCTTGAAATAGTGCAAGTGCTTTTTCACAATGTCTTTTACACTTCTAACACTAAATAAGCATAAATAAGTGCATTTGCACTATCAATATTCACAGAACAATCACACTTAATTGCGGTGGTACCGTAGAATCTCTGCTAGAGATTAGTGTTGCTTTACATCAGGAGTAGTCGTACTGACATTGCAGGTGTCTGTTAAGTTCTGCGAGTCTCCAAACGCTGGTACGCCACGTGTTCTATAAAAGTTGTTGTGCAAGCTATAGAATCTTTTATTGAAAACACTGAGGAAACGGTGCATCGTGGTTGGTTCTCGATTTATAAAGCCGTGGTCTTGACGTTTCGTCCACAACTGCGGCGGACATCTTCAGAAGAAAATCTTCTAAAAATTAAGTGACTGTCCCGTGCGAGTGTGGTAGCGATGGTGTTGGGGGGAGTTGTTGACGTCACCGGGATGGTAAATAACGTGATCGGGTCGTTACAGGTAATATTTTAGCATTCTCTGACGTCACTCGCTCTTTCACCGTATTGCGGTCTGTTTTTTGCCCCCTGAGAGCGATAAACTAAGGCTTAGGTAGATTTAATTCGTTAAAATTATTTTTATATTTATAAATCTCCACCGCCTCTCTGTATAATCTCGGGTAGTAATTTCTACAGTTGGATAAAACTTGTGTTTGCCCGAATTCCATCTCGTGGTCAGGATTTTCCAACGCATGTTCAGCAACTGCTGATTTATCACATTGATTAAGGCGTAGATGACGTTTATGGTCCTTTATCCTGGTAGTAATCGTTCGGGTCGTAATCCCAATGTAGACTTGCTCACATGAGCAAGGTATGCAGTATACTCCTGGTGTATCCTGTGGGTTTCTTGTATCTTTGGCTGGTCTAAGCAAATCCCGTATCTTAGTGGTGGTAGTATAGATGGTTTCCACTTTGTGTTTATTGAGAACTTTTCCTGCCCGGTCCGTAACCCTGTTGATGTAAGGTAAAAAAGCCTGACCTACCGTAGCCGATTTTGGTTGTGTTTTTCTTGCGCATTTGTTAGGTTTTATTGCTCTATTTATCTCCTTCCTCGAGTAGCCATTCCCTTGTAAAGCTTGTTTCAAATGTTTTAGTTCTTCATCCAAAAACTGTGGTTGACATAAACGTCTTGTTCGATCTAACAACGTTTTTGCAACCGTTCTTTTTTGACTTGGGTGGTGATTCGACTGCTTATAAAGGTATCTGTCCGTATGCTTGGGTTTTCTATACACTGTGTGTTGTAAATGTCCATTTTCCGATTTCAACACTTGTACGTCTAAGAAAGCAATCCTATCTTTCGATTCCAATTCCATGGTAAACTGTATACTTGGGTGTATGGAATTCAAGTGCATAAGAAATTGTGGTAGGGTCTCCTTTCCGTGTCTCCATATTACAAAGGTGTCATCGACGTATCTTAGCCATATCGAGGGTTTTAGAGGTGCTGTGTTGATGGCAATCTCTTCAAATGTCTCCATGTAGTAATTAGCGATTACAAGGCTAAGTGGGCTACCCATGGCTACTTCGTCTTTTTGTTCATAATACCAATGTGCGGAGTCCTTGATGTAACTGCTGGTATGGCCAATGTACGGTTGTAACAGACTGGATAAGTATTTGGCGAACTTGTAAGTGGGACCCCCGATGGCACTGACAATGGGTCGTAGCGGTATATCGTCCTTGTGTATTTTGGGGAGCCCGTATATTCTTGGGGGCAGCGCCTCTGATATTATTAGTCTCTTTTTGGTGGTATCATTCAGAGAGAAAACTCTTTATCAGTTTGCTTGTGTCGCATAGTATCCGCGATGTGGGCTCACGTTTGACCACGGTGTAAGTATTCTCATCGAGTAGTTCGGTCATCTTCTTCGTGTAGTCTTCCTGTAGTACAATTAGTACAACAGTGGCGTTACCTTTATCTGCTGGTAAGACAATTATGGTGTCATCATTCTTGAGTTCACGTAGAGCCTTTAATTCCGCCCTAGATAAGTTCTTCTTAGGTGGCTTAGCATGGCGCAGAATGCGTAAAGTCTCGACTCGTACTTTCTCTGCTTCGTCTGTTGGAAGGTTCCGTATGACTGCTTCTATGTTAGCTATAATGTCCTCAATCGGAATGGATTTGGGTGTTACGGCAAACTTTTCACATTTGCTAAGAGCACTGATGGCTTCCTGGCTAAGCTAGTGTTTGGAAAGGTTTATAACAGTTTGCTTATAATCCAGTTGTGTGGGAGCGCTTCTCTTCTGTAAACACTGAAACTTAGAAGATTGTCTAACGGTGACGGCCGCTCCGTGTTTCTCCGTAGAATGGAAAGTGATGCGGTCTACAGTATCCCAGTCATCTTTATGGATTCTGCTGGCTAAGCTCACATGGACTTGCATCAGTTCTAGTGAAGGACAGGAGTTACTAAACTCCGACCACGACCTTATAACCCGATAACTAACCACACGATGCACCAGAACACTGGGCGTGGAAGCCTTTGCATCTAACTGATAAAACGGTTTGTATGTGTACTTTTTACACGTATTATACAGTTGTAAGGGTGTTCATATTACAAATATATAATATTTTCTAAGGAACACAATTTTCTCTTGCCACTTTAACGTTTTCTCATATTAAATAATATGAAATAAGTATGTGACTGTTTAGAAAATATGTTAAGATATACGGTTTCATGTAAATTGTATAAAACCAAAAAAATATATATGGTTACATTTCAAATGAGGTCCGCAATATATCAAAGTTTGGAGACAAAAGGAAGATTATTAAAGAAGAAGTTTAAAACATATGTGTTCTAAAATAATCACTTTTTTGTTAATTAGGGTGACGGGTACGCAGAATTTTCTAAATACTGTCTAGCTACTCAATACACAATCTTGCATCCACAGTTCGACACTCAAAAACCAGTTACTTTATGCTGCAAGCATTCTTGACAAATTATGAAAAATGACTTTTCTTCCTGTAAAATATTTTTATTTGTCTAGATTATAAAGAAATATGCATTTTTTATAATTAGAATATTTTGGGCCTTTAAAGCAGATCTTCACAAACCTCCGACCTGTGCTGAGCTTGTACGTCGGTCAAAACATAGAGATCTATTGTAGAAGTAAACACATTTTCCTCTGGTGTCAACAAAGTATGGACTTGAAAGGACTAATTCTTGTGAATAGTTTCCACACGATTACTGAAAGACTCAGGCAAGGCACAGTATTATAGGATATTCTAGTATATGTTATTATACTTCACTATATGCATTTAAGTTGTAGTTACATGGTTTAGATTAACATGTATGTAAATAGAAAGTTATAGCCCGATAAACAAGAAAGAAAAATGAATAATACAGTGTAATCATAATCTAATATAGTCAGATATAAGAGTAATAGGATGTGGTAACTAAAACACAATTTGTATTAAAAATTTTGCATAAAATATACGAAAAGAGAGAATGAGAAAAGATAAACAGAGGGGGTATGCGATAGAGATAGAGAGAGAGATTAAGAACCCAATGACGTGGTTTAATTGAGATTTAGCAACTAGAAGATAACTGTAAATAAACAGATAAATAGCAGGGAAAAAGTAAAGAAACCTAAAATCACATGCACATACGACTAAAATTTAATATTGTGGCAAAGATCATTCCAAAACTGTCACTGAAAAAGCATATAAACATACATAAGAAAAATTATAATTTTGATATTTGGTCATTTGCTATCATACTTTAAGTATATACATACAAAGTCAATTCCCAGTAAAACGGAAGACATAATTTTGACTTGTAACGGGTAACATCTAGACGGTAACTGAATTTAATCTACCCTCTAAGAAGAACTGTTGCAATACAGTTTTCTATGTCCTCCAAAGTTGTTGATAAAGACGGTACATAAATTGTATCCTATCAGATCTCAGAGGCCGGAACTTAAAATCAGGTTTTTATTATGTATGCCTTTTCTCTGTTATTGAGACAAATATTACTAAAAATAAAATGTTTTGAATTTTTATTAATTCGAGGAAAATCGGTTTTACAGCGTCAGTAATTGGGGTTTTATAAAAAAAGAACGGTTGATAAAGCTACTTTGCCGTTACGACACAAAACGTTATCTCTCAGAGAGTCGCTCTTGTTCCAGTGTTGCATAAGGAATTTGTTATTCCTATATGAACTTATTGTTTATTTTCCTACTTAAATGAAACGTTGCTGCACCACTAAAATTTATACCCAGTAATACCAATTATAGGCGATACATATTAAACACTAAACGGTGACAACAGATGTAAAATAGTTGGTTTTGGTATTTCAAGTTTTTATTGGTTATACGAGTCTACTTGCTTGAGTTACCCGCAACGATTATATTCTCTCACGATATATGCAATAGATCTTTTAAGTTTACACGACAACCAGTTTGCTTTAAATAATAATTTCAACTGCAAATGCTATTCCTTGTTAGAGGTTTAATTAATAACGAAATGCACTTTGCCTGTCAGTTGTCTGCTTGGTTTTAATAAATCAAAAAAACTTTGTATTTCATAGTAGATATCTCGGTCACAACTGGCGCCACAACTTTTGCTTGAAGATTCCGCATTGATGTTATATTTAAATATTGAAATGGTAAATATATCAGAGACGCAATTTTCCTCATTGGTGCAAGTTTATTTCAGTTTTTGACCTCTCTTTTTTTGGAAAACTTAATAATTTTTAACTTTATTGCTCTTTTCTACTTTAGTCTTCTTTCGTTTTATTTGCAAATTAAAGCGACTGGGTTTTGAAACAATCCAATAACATTTTTCTGAAAAATTAAATAATATTGCCGATCAAATTTTAACAAACACTTTTTTATTACTGCATAAAACATGATTTTGCCTAAAGAGTTAATGAGTAAATTTCTCTTAATTTTACAAAATGAAAGGTTTCTTTAATTTTAATTAATCGTAATTTTTTGATAAAAGGTTTTTGTTACAAACCATTTAAATTATTAAAACATATGAACTGCATTATTACCCTAATTACTTTATAATAAATCGACATATAAACTTTTTAATTATTTTATAACTTTTCTTGCAAATATTAAATCTCGAAAAATAAATGGTTACAATGTAGTCCACAGTAGTGGCGCAAGACTAAAAATTTCCTCAATTTTAATCCCGTAAAGTACAAAACATCACAAACTAATTTTCTAGGCATCATTTCGTAGTCCCAGGTGGTGGTTAATGTCAGACCAATGCGGCTCCTAATGGATATTTAAAATTTCATCACTGCCGATGTGAGCCTTGTCCAGCACATAATGGACTCGATAAAATCAGTTACATGTCTATATTGAGCCAAATATCAATCATATAGCCTTCGTTATTTTTAAAATTTAATGTTAGGTATTTCTTTAAGATCAATTTAATTGATTATTTAAATACATCTTTTTTGATTTTGTTATAGTATGAGTTGAAAAATTATTTTTAAAAAGCTAGTTATAAATAACTGCTCGGCTATTATCAAAGGTGCTATTAAAAGTAGCTAATAATAAGCAGGCACATTCGGTACTAGCGTAGTTGAAATATAAATACTAAGAAAGAATGGGATTTCGACGTTGAAGTTCTACCGAATTGTGTACTAATCTAGTAGTTAATCGTAGTTGCAGGCAGTAGCTTTAAGAGTCAACTCCTAGCCCGGGAAAAAGTTTTGTACCGCGTCCCTGAAGTATTGTCCTTGATCTCTTTACTAGTCATTAATATCGAAGCAATTCTTACATTAAACGCCACTAAAAATCAAAGTCTGTTTTTCTTCTTCTTCTTCTTCTTTTTCATCATCCCTTGTACCATTAAGGTGTCGGGTAGTGTTCTAGGACCCAATTTTTCCATTGAGTTCGATTTCTTGCAATTTTTTGTAGTTCCTCAAGTGTAGTGTCATGTTTTTTTTTGCTATATCTTGGACTATGTTGGTTAACGTTTTCCGTGGTCTTCCCGGTGTCTTCTTGTGTGTTGTTTTTGATTGTAGATATTTTTTCGTTGTTCTTTCGGGCTCCATTCTTATAATATGTGCTTGCCAATTTAATTGTTTATTTTCTATTTTGTTTGTTATCTTTTCTTGTTTGAGTTCGTTATATATCGTTTCGTTTTTTATTCTGTCTAGTCTAGTAACTCCTTGTATTTTTCTGAGGAATTTCATTTCTACAGTAGTTAATTTTCTTTTATGTTCTGGTAAAGTTGTTAGCGCCTCTATTGAGTATAGTAATGTTGGTGCTACTACTGTGTTGTATACCATTTGTTTTGTGCTTATTCCTACTTCCCTTTTTCCTAATATTGTTTGGTTTATTGGATAATACATGTTGGTCGCTTTTCTAGCTTTGTTAGCCACTTCCATTTCTATTTTGCCATCGTTACTGATTATTGATCCTAGATATTCGAATACCGTTACTTCTTCTAGTTCATTTCCTTTACATGTTAGGTGGATGTTTTCTTCTTTTTTCCTTGTGACTTGCATTACTTTTGTTTTGTTTTCGTTAATCTTCATTTCCATCTTCTCCAGTTCTGATGTCCATATGTCCATTGATTTTTGCATTTTTGTGGTTGTATCTGTTATCAAAACGATATAATCTGCATATATGAGTGCTTCTATTTTTATTGGATTCATGTCTTTATATCCTATTATAGTTTTTGGGGTTTTTTTCTAGACAGTTTTTCATTATTCGATCTATGTATATAATAAAGAGTAACGGGCTTAGCGAATCACCTTGTTTTAATCCCGTTTCTATTTTGAATGGTTTTGATTCCATCCCATTTATTTGGATGATTCCTGTGACGTTTTTATATATGCTCTTTATTGCACTCCTCAATTGTTTTGTGACTTGTTCCAGGCAGTGCCATATTTTGTTTCGGTTAACCGTGTCGAAAGCCGCTTTCAGATCCATGAACGTTAGGAATAGTTGTGTATTTGTTGCTATTCTATCTTCTATTAGTTTTCTTATGACTCTGATATGGTCCGTTGTTTGTCTAGCTGCTCTAAAGCCTCCTTGTTCGTCTTCTATTTTGTCTCCTATTTCTTCTCTTAGTCGCTTTTCTAATTATTTTACTGTATATTTTATTGCAACTGATGCTAGACATATCGCTCTATAATTATCACAATCGTTTTCTTTTCCTTCTTATGTATTGGAATTATTGTGTTTCTCCCCAGTCTTTTGGTATTTCGTTGTTTTTCCATATCCTTTTTATTAGGTCTGTCATCCATTCCGTTAGTTTTGTTCCTCCCCATTTATCATTTCTGGCCAACCTCATCTGGTCCATTAGCTTTTCCTGTTCGTAGTTCTTTGATTGCATTTGACACTTCGATGTATGTTATTTCGTCTTGTTCTGTTTCTACTTCTTCTTCGTGTTCTTCCATTTCTTCTTGTGTTTGATGTGTGTTTTTGAATTTGTTTTCAAAGTATTTTCTCCATGTTTCTATATTTTCTTTCTGGTTTGAACTAATTTTTCCTGTGTGATCTTTAACTAGTTTTATGTTTTTATTTCTCTTTGTTTTCAATGATTTTATTATGTTCCAGAAGTTCCTTTTATTGTTTTTGTATTTTTCTTGATTTCTTTCCCAAATGCTTCCCAGCTCTGGGTTTTTGCTTTCTTTACTTCATTCTTTGCTTCATTCCTTCTTCTTATGTATTCTTCCTTATCTTCGTCTTTCTTTGTTAATTGGTATTTCTTCCAGGCTAACTTTTTGTTGTTTATTTTCTGTTTTACCTCATTATTCCACCATTTTGTTCTTTTTGTATGTTGTCGTACTGTCTTTTCCCCACACACTTCTTTTGCCGTCTGAATAGCTTCGTCTTTGAGTGTGTTCCAAATATCATTTATCGTCATTTCTTTCTTTCGTTCTTGAAATTGTTCTAGTCTTTGTTGTAGTTTTTCCTGGTATTTTCTCCTAGTTTCGTCATTCTGTAGTTCCCATATCTTTATTCTCCTATACTTTTTACTTCTTCTGCTTGGGGTAGTTTTATTGTTATTCTTGCCGTTACTAATTTGTGTTGTGTACTTAATTCTGCATTTTGATTATTTTAACATTTTGGATCAGTGTTTCCATTTGTCTTGTATATACGATGTAATCTATATGGCTTTTCGCTTTCTTTCTATTGCTTCGAATGTGTAGTTTATTTCTTGTTTATAGAATGTATTGCCTATTCTTAATTCATTTGATATGCAAAATTGTAGCATTTTTTCTCCATTACTATTCCTTTCCGTTTCTCCATAGTTTCCTACGGTCCCTAATCCCTTGTTTTTGTCTCTTCCTATTCTGGAATTACAGTCTCCTGTTATTAGTATGTTTTCATACGTTTCTCTTAATTCGTCTAATGTTTCTTGTGGCTCGTTATAATATCTTTCTAACTCTTCTTCTTCCGTTCCTTGGATTGGAGCATAGATTTGTGTTATTGCTAGTTTTGTTTCTAATTCTATTTCTATAGTTATTATTCTTGGGTTTATTGCTTTCCAGTTCAATATTCTTTGATTAATTTCGTCGGTTACTACTATTCCAACTCCTCCTTTAGCTCTTGTTTCTGTTGTGTTTCCTGAGTAGTATAGCGTATATCCTTCGTTTAGTTGTTTATATCCCTTCCTGTGTTTTTTTGTTTCACTTAGTCCCATAATTTGTATTTTCCTTTGCTTCATTTCATCTATTATTTCTTCTTCCTTTCCATTTAGGGATGTCACGTTCCATGTTCCTATATTAATTTGCTGTTGTTCTTGTTTCAATTTATTTGTTATCTTTGGTGTAGTGTTTATTGTTTGCTTTATTGTTTCCTCGGTGTTTGTTGATTGTCCTTTTTCGTTATCATCCGTCATCGCTTGAGCCGTCCAGTTCCTGTCCCCTTCTATAGGTTTTTGGGGTATGATGTTTCCTTCCTGTTTTAGTAATGTTCCTGAGTGTTCTTTTATGTTCTTCGTCTCCTTTCTCTGTTCTTTCATCGTCATTGGGGCTAAGATGGTTTGCATGTAGTTTTTTTTTTGGTACTGCGCCTTTATTAAAATTTGTTTCCTCATCATCGGTGGATCTGTTTCTTTTCTTGTTTTCTTCTGTTTCGTTTTCTACTGTGCTTTGTATTACTTCAATTTCTGTTTTCTCCGGTTTCTCATTTATGGTTAATTCCTCTATTTCATATTCCTCGTTATTTACTATTAGTTTATTTCTCCATATTCTTGGCCTGTATCCTTTTTTTTTGGCATTCCTTAAATGTTGTGTTAGGATTTTCTTCTCATCTTGTTCCTTTTTTGTTAGGTCATTACTGATCCAGATCGTTGTTCCTTTTAATTTTTTTGCATTTTTGTATATTTCCATCTTAGTATTCCAGTTTGTTAGTGTCGCTAGTATAGGTCTCTTTTTCTTCTCTCTGTACTCTCCTAGTCTTATAACTTTTTCTACTCCTGTTTCTGCGTTTACCACCGCCTTTAGATTATTCATCAGCTCTATAAATTTCCTCTTAGTATTTTCTGGCGTCTCTTCTTGGTCCTCCTCTACTCCATAGCATATAATATAATAAACCAATATAAACTGTTACTGCATTGTGTTTTGCTGTATGGAAGTGCACAGGTGATAAACATACGCGATTTACCCAGAAAATATCCAGCCAAACATGTAACCTAGTGGCCAATGAATGTGAATTGTAGTGAGCACGCGTTAATAAGGATTACTTAACTGGTTGGACTAGTTTGGAACAATGTAATGTGTGATTGTCGTATTTGCAATGATTGTGTAAATAGAGTAACAACTCTGTTTCAAGTTTTATACAATTCCGGAATATTTGGCCCCAAAAAGCCAGCAACGAGCAGAAAATGTTTCCAAAACTGAAATCACAATTTAAAAGATCAGATTCCAGGCAAACAAGAAATTCAGTCCAATACGACGAAGCAGTTATTCGCGATTCCAACGCAGGATTTTCCAAAATGTTATGACCAGTGGCAACGTCTGTCCAGTTAATTGTGATACGATGGAAAGAGTTACGATGTAACCTGATAGCCGATGAAAGTATGCTATAATACGCATGTATGAATGACGACGACTTTACTGGTAGCGTCAGTTTTGACTGGGTAAGTAAAGTAACTTTCTCATCAAATTTTATTGGCAAAGCTGGAACATTTTTCCAAGGGAACCATTCGGATGATTTAGAAGGTTTTCACGGATTATGCAATAAATGCAGCATAAATGAAGCCATAACATAAATAACTTACAGAGACCAGAAGTCCGTCGAAAGTCTTCCACATTTTGGTAGATCAACAATGAGCAAAACACCGAAAAATGTTAAAAATACCCGGGCTGCATTAAATAAGGCTCAGTAACTGACAATCCAAGAACTAAAAAATAGATTGAAAATTTCAAAAACTAAATTATGTAAAATTTTGAATTTTGAGAGGTTACACACAAACCAGATTTTTTCAAAACTGTTTTAAGCGAAGACAAAACGTGAGTATACGATAGGAAAACAAAAGCTCAATCATTTCAATAGAAATCTTCTGATTTGCTGCGTCTGAATACGCATTTAAATCCAAAGGTGCTTACTTTAAAGAGGGCTGTATGATTTTTTTTTGATTATGTAAATTTTTTGTTCTAATTATAATATTTTGTATAGGCCACGTATTTTACCCCAATTATTATTTCAGATTGGTTTTATGGAAATGTAAGAGAAAAGGTTGCAACTGCATATTGATATAAATCAACTGTCTGAATTTGTATAGAATCGAATTACGGGCTTCTGAGGCATTATTGTAAAAAATAGCAATTTTATTAATATAATAAACAAGACATTCAAATGTAAGAACTATTCTAACACCCCTCTCCGTTCTGCAGACCTAGTCACAGGTACCATAATTATGTTTAAATGGTTTGCAAATATATCCGAAAAAATTAACTTATATGCATAAACGAGCACATAAATAGTTTGTGGATAACAGGCGCGTTAGTATTTAAGAAATGTCTGAACAAGTAGGTGTTAGTATAGTCATCATTAAGATTATAATCCGAATTGGGAAATTTAGCTTGTGGATACTAAAATTATAAATTTTTAGCGAAAAAATAAGGCTTCAAGAAGTTTGTAAAAACGCAACAATTTTTTTTTAAATTGTCGCACACAACTCAAAATTTGATCGCGACAGCTGCGACATAAAGGCTTCGGCCTGCCAGACCAACGCGCGGCGGGCCTTGGGTTCGACTCCCAGGTCAAAATAACGGCAAACATCGAGTGCTCTCCGGCCATCATACAAACACTTTTGGCGGTCGTAAAGTAAATTCTCCTTCTTCTAACGGGTCAGACTAGCCACCTGCCCGTGGTACGCCCAACATGGCTCATAGTACTACACGAAATGTGTAGTTAGAAACAGGCTAATAGCCTATATATAAGAGTAGAAGAAGAAGAAGAAGAAGAACTCAAAATTTAAAGAAAATGATTTGCAAATTCGTACTAGAAGGTTTTCGGGGGCACTGATTACAAATTTGCTATCAGAATTACAAAATTCGAAATGGTAAATGCAATATGGCGTCACCAAGGGCGTTTTAAACCCCAAGCAAGCCAACCTCATATAACTCAGGTCGTTTAACTCGAAACAATGAAATCGAAAACAACAATTTTGAAATCGTCACAAAATTTTTTATTACAATTAAAAATTATACCTAATATATAAAACAAGAGATTAAATTATAGTATAATATAATTTGTTTGATACATATACAATAACTTTTTATTAAACACACTAAAATTATACGACAGAAACAAATTTCTTGCGTCAAAATGATATTACATAAATAATAATACATTGCAATTATACATAAACTAAATTACATAAAAAAATAATACTACATTAAGAAATTTACGTTGTCCTCAAGATCATTAACATCTACATCTGTTTCCGACTCAGAGGCTGAGCTACTATCTACACTTTCTTGCTCTGTTTCTTCTCTATCGAGAGATGGAGACGATCGTAAATGAACAGCCTCTGCGGATAGAGATTTTAGCGGTTTAGTTGGCAATTTTTGACAGCTCGAAATATAAGGATCAGAGGCTACTAAAAATCGTTTGACAACATCCTCCATTGTCTTTTGTCTGTAATTCTTTCTAGCAAAGCTGAGGTGATACATGGAATAAAATTTATTGCAGGCCTCCTGTGCATCTTCTGACATTTGTCCGATAGGTAAAACTGAATTTTGTATAATTTCTGGGCCATGAATTAAAAGCTTATGTACTAAAGTAGGCATGTTGTACCACTCGTAAGTTTGTACAATTTCTTTAGCTAATTTAACAGTGTATTGGCGAAAATTATCCACATTAATTTCATGACCATTTGAGATGGCTTGCAATATAATATAAAAACGATATATTATATCTTGATCGATGCCAGTTATTTTCGCAGATTGCTGATATTTTTCAAAAAAATGTCGAGCTATATTTCCGTCGTTCGAAGTGCCACTTCCAGCTTTCGGCTTATTAACATTGAGGCCCATTTTTTTTTAAAGCAGCTTGTATTATTTTTTTCCGATTTTTTTTCCTCTTTATTTCGTGCTTGCCATTTTTGGATTTGTAATTTGTAGGATCAATGCAATAAAAATTCGAAACATCGAATCCAACAATGTAAAGATGATAAGCCAAATTTTAAGTTATCTATATTAACGTTTTTATTTAGCATTGCATCTATATCATTAAATGTTTTTGAAGTACAATTGCATATATTATAACGCATTTTAGACATTGTGTCAGTTAATGAATTGCACACTTTTGTATTTATCATTGTTAAAGTAAGGTCAGGTCATACTTTATACTCAGGATTTTTCCATCAACAGTAGTTTCAAATGGTGTTAAATTATTTATCTGCTCCTCTACGTTATTGACTGTTTTTTTAGTCAAGTCTAGGGACTCTTTCGCACATTGAATTTTAATCGGCCGACAAAATTTTGGTAATGATGGCCTAGGATTTTTCCAAACTACAGTTGTTTCCTTCGTCTCAGAGTCTCTGTATATGAGTTGTAAAGGGACGAGGGAGCTAAAAATATTTTCGTCACTGACTTCGTTTCCGTCATCTAGGTTGTGCTTATATTTACTGTGTCCTGAACTACCATCACATCACAGCCCCACTTAATGATTAAGGTCAAATTTTCGATTTTTTTTTCAGATAAATATTTAACAACTTCCATTTAATACAAAACTATACGATCAGTTGTGTGATCTAATAATGACTGCAATTTAACTGATGCTTCATATTCATTGAAAGAAAGACCTAAAGCCTGATAGCATTGTAATTTTGCTTTTTGTAGCTTTTTATAAGATGGCAGCATTTTTGATTTTTTTTGTAGATGTGCATTACGCAGCTGCTGATATTTGCTTTGAGATAATCCAACCATATATACAAATGCCAATAAATACTATCACAACCAGCTCCTATGCACTCACAACATCAAAATACACCCATGTACAGTAGTCAGCCATTTAACAATCAACTATTTGTTAACACAAGTTACAAGTAACAACAAGTTACAAGAAAACGAAGAAGGCCTCTGGAAGAACAAGAACCCAGCACCTCAAACAAAAATAAATACTGGCTTGGGCTCAGTAATAGGTATACACCGCTCTCAGAAGAGAATATGGAAGAAGGCAAACAAACTACTGCAGTTGCACCTAAACCACCACCGATATTCATCTCAGGGGTAGAAAACATTACACCACTTATCACACTACTTGACGAATTAGCGAAGGATAAATATATCATAAAAACCTTATACAATAACCAGGTAAAAGTCCAACCCCTAGAAGACAAGATGTATTCCGTGATAATTAAGGTATTAGTAGAAAAAAATACTGAATTCCATACATACAAACCTAGACAGGAAAGAAGCTTCCGAGTGGCTCTGAAGAATTTACATCCAACAACTGAAGTAAATGACATTAAAAACGCCTTACCAGAAAAAGGACACAAGGTAATAAATATTTGGAATGTAAAACAAAGAGGGGACAAAAAAACGCCATTACCAATGCACCTCATAGACATCAAACCCAGCAATAATAACAAAGAAATATACAACATGGATTTACTATTAAACACCAAAGTACAAATTGAAGCTCCACATGCCAAACGCGAGATTCCACAATGTATGCGACGTCAAAAATTTGGACATACAAAAATTGTAAAAACAATCCAAGATGCGTCAAATGTGCGGCAGACCACCTAACTAGTGCTTGCACAAGAAAAGGAAAAGATAATAAAGTTAAATGCGCTAACTGCCAGGAAAACTATCCAGCCGACTACAGAGGGTGTCTGGTTCATAAGCAAATACAACAAAAAATGTACCCAGCTTTAAGGGAACGAAAGATAGAAACGAGATACGTTCAACCAGGCATAACGTATGCCCACCAAACCCAAGCACAAATGACAAATCAACAAAATCCAATAAACGTAACAGCACCCGGAAATTACTTAAGTGATCTAAAACAAATGATAAAGAATCTTATGGATCAAATGAGCACCCTCATTAACTTCATGTCAATGCTCATCAACAAAAAATAAATAATGGCTCAATTATTAAAAATAACAGTATGGAACGCTAATGGCCTGTGTCAACATGAGCAGGAAATAAAATTATTCATACAATTATTTGATCTAGACGTTCTATTAATCCCAGAAACATACTTTACCAGCAGAAGCCATCTAAAAATACCATACTACAACATCTACAGCACAAAACACCCAGACAAAACAGCCCACGGAGGTACGGCAATAATAATTAAGCAGAATATTAAACATTACGAATGAGCTGATTACAGACACACCAGCATACAAGCTACCAATACTGCTATTGTAGATAATACAGGAGAAATAATAATATCTGCAATATACTGTCCACCGAGACACAATAACAAATATGGCGACTACAACAGATTTTTCAAGACATTAGGAAACCGATTTATAGTCGGATGATACTATAATGCGAAAGATACTGTATGGGGGTCAAGGACCATAACAAGGAGAAACAACAACTTAAATTATCTATCGACATTTCAGCCTACATACTGGCCCTCTGACCCCAAAAAATCCCAGATCTTTTAGATTTTTGCATAATCAAATGCCTTAATACCAAAATTTTTTTAGTAGAACCATGTTTAGAATTAACATCCGATCACACTCCAGTTCTGGTAACAATATACACACAAATATTGGGCAGGCCGAGGAAATCATCACTTTATAGCAAAAGGACCGACTGGGATTATTTCAGAGAAAAACTAGAGGAGCAGATAGCTCTGAAAATATCTCTAAAGCCTGAAATTGATATAGAAGAAGCTGTAGTTGACATAACAAAAGCTATACAAAATGCGGCTTGACAAACAACCCCAGAGAGAAATGAAGTAAGATCTAAAGAAAAGTGTCCAATAATAGTAAAGCAAAAAATATCAGAAAAACGCAAAGCTCAAAAAAGATGGCAGATAAGAAGAGATCCGATGGACAGACAAAGGTATAATAAGCTAGCAAAAGAACTCAAAAAGCTACTATTCAAGATAAAAAACGACTCCATCCAAGAGTAGCTAAGAGGTCTAACACCCACTGATGCAACAGATTATTCTTTATGGAAAGTCACTCGAAAATTCAAACAATCTCAGCAGCAAGCATCACCGATACGACTCAACCAAACAACCTGGCAAGAACAGATAATCAAAAAGCCACAACATTCGCCGAACATCTGACCACACTTTTTCAACCTTTTCCATCACAAATAACACCTGCTGAAGAATAAGAAATATATGATCAACTACAGTCTCCATTCCAGATGGCTCTACCAATAAAAAAAGTTTCAAAAAGTGAGATCGAAACAGTAATACACAAAGAAATCAAAAGGAAAAAGGCTCCGGAGTACGACCTAGTCACCGGTAAAATACTCCAAGAAATATTCCAAAAATGTCTTGCAGCAATACAGCAGATATTTAATGCAATTTTAAGAATAGAACATTTCCCATGTCCATGGAAAATGGCTCAGATCATAATGATTACTAAACTAGGGAAAACTCCAACCGAGGTGACATCATACCGGCCAATAAGTTTACTTCCAATTTTATCAAAAGCCCTAGAAAAAATAATATTGAAACGCTTGACGGTAATCATAGAGGATGAAAAACTAATACCCACTCACCAGTTCGGATTCAGAAAACAACACGGAACCACTGAACAAATTTACAGAATTGTAAACAAGATCAACAACCCTATGGAAGAAAAAAGATATTGTTCATTGTCTTCATTGATATAAGTCAAGCTTTTGACAAAATGGTATTTAGGACAACTATACAAACTTAAACACACAATCCCACATCCTTTCTACTATCTCATTAAATCCTTCCTCTCTAACAGAACATTCCATGTAAAATACCAAGAAGCATATACCGAACTCTATCCTATCAAATCTGGTGTCCCACAAGAAAGCATTTTGGGCCCCACATCATACTCACTCTATATGGCGGATCTACCTGAAACTGATACAAGTATGATAACAACATATGCTGACGATACAGTGATCTTAGCTTCACACAATGACCCCATATGCGCAACCAGAAATCTGCAGGACCACGTAAAACACCTGGAGCTTTAGCTAAAAAATGGAGAATGAAAACTAATGAAACAAAATCGACACAAGTTACCTTCACCCTGAAAAAAGAAACTTGTCCTCCGGTGATCTTAAATGGAAACTAAATACCTCAAGCGGACGTAGTGAAATATCTAGGTACACACTTGGACAGAAGACTTACTTGGCGCACTCACATCTTCACTAAGAGAAAACAGCTAGGAGCTAAATTCAAACAAATCTACTGGTTAATCGGAACTATCAATGGAAAATAAATTGTTATTATATAAAATCATTTTGAAACCAATCTGGACATACGGCGTGCCCCTATGGGGTTCTGTGTGGAATTCAAACATAGAGATCCTGCGAAGATTTCAGAATAAGGTTTTAAGAGCAATAGTAAATGCTCCATGGGACATAACCAACGCAACACTACATGCCGATCTAAAGATACCTACCATCCGCGAAGAAATCACAAAATACAGCACAAAATACAAAGCACATTCAAACGAACTGGCTACCTCACTGTTACTGAAGAAGAACCAAGAAGATTAAAGAGATTCAAACCCTCTGACCTACCTGCTGGATTTTAGTGTGTTAACTTAGCTAACAAATAAGTCAGAATTATGTAAAAATATTCTTAATGGAGGATGTCCACTGGGACATTACATGTTATGTTGTTAATAATTTAAGTCCTAGGTTAAGCACACACAAGTTGTACTTATAGCTGATTGTACAAATAAAAGAGTTATATAAAAGAAAACAATTCTTTTCACTATCCTTTTGTTCTGAATTAATATTTTTTGTTTTTTTTTTGATCACCTTTTTTAACTTAACAGTCTTACTTAACCAATCGTTATTTTTTTTAATTTTTGTTCAGTCCTATTACTTAAATCCCATCTTGTTTTCATCTTACAAACCAAATCTGATATTTGCCGTTTCCAGTCTTCTCATAAATAATAACTCGCACTTTGGTTTTCAGACAAAAATTTTTCGATCCTTGCATAAATCACTTTGATATCATCCTTCAAAATATCTTTTATTATTTGAAATAATTGCAACCTTGATAAATCACCAGTAGTCGACATACTGAAACCTAAAAGTAAAATTATTTTTATAGTTGTTGAATTCCGTTGACGTATTTAATAAAATGTATATCGAATATAAACTTAACAAAAAAAATCATAGTATAACATTTAGTTTGAATTAAAATACTACTATTGATTGTATAGAAAAATAGGAAAACATCTGACTATACAATTTTAATTTTTTAAATTAAATTTGTATATTCTTACACTAATCATAAAAGAAAACCAATGAAATTTAGAGTTTGAAATTATCCGTGGCTATTAAAGTAAAACAGAAAAATTAGTGCGCGCACATTTTCGCACACACCCAAGCACATCGATGATGTAGGGAAAGTTACCTTCCTATATAACTAGATCCCCTCTTCACTGTGTACGCCCCTTCGCCCCTCTTTTTCAATCTCATTCTCCTGTCTTGTATTATGTATGTGTAGTTCTGACTTCTTTCTTTTTAATGCTCCTATTTCTTTTATTTCGGATAATTTATTATAACTTAGTTGTCAAATACTCTATTTTATTAAAGAAAGAAACACATTACAATTCAAGTGACAGATAGTGGCAGCTGAATTTTGTTTTAATCGATAACTAATACTTTTCCAAGTAGCCTCTAAAAGGTTCTAAGACAGCATCCAACAGCGTTTTATTGTTATTTGATTTGAAAAAAGTACCCTTATCATTGTATTTCTAAAAATTTTCTGTCAAAGAATTAACATTTACAAAATTTTTTACGTATTTTACTAACCTTCAGACGTAGCTTCCATTTGTTTTTCTTAGATTTCCTTTGGTGCAAGCACTTTCACACTTTACAATTTTTTCCTGTATATCTACAACAATACTGCGCTTGGGAAAAGGCCAAACTCCAACTGAGAGTAAAGAAAGGACTTGGGCTATAGGACGTTACTCTCAACGATTTTAAATTCTTATAGGATCCCTTTAGCTAACTGCATGCTAAAAGCCCCATTTAGAAATTTTTATTTTTCTAATTGTGGCCGCATTGTGCGACGGTCCGCTCCCAAGTAACGCTTCATAGTAACTACATTTCCGAAAGCCGCACTACTCTAGTTCGTTGCATTTACGCAGTGAGCCAATGAAATCGAAACTTTCTTTTGCAACATCCAGTATTTTGGTTTAAAGAGCAATTCTCTTGCAAGCTACATACAATATTGTTAATGGTGGCCAGAAAATTTCTGAACACGTACCTTATAGTCCAAACTTGATACTCTGTAAGTTTTATTAGTTTAGTAGGCTTAAAAAGCTCTGGGTGGTCGAGTGACTTGTAGACAATAATACAATAGGAATCTGTATCTACAATTGGCTCGTGGTATAGCCCAAAGATTTTTACAAAACACAAATACAGATGTAATTGTTTCTGGGTTTAAATAATGTTTACTTACTTTGCTCGTTGGATATAAAGTAGGCAATAACGTGGCAAAATTTGACATATTTTAAATACTTAGGTAAAATTTAATCAACTTGTTGCAAGTGACGTTAATGAAATTATAATATAAAAAATGAACAAAACGAAAGGAACTCCCTTGGACCACTATTCAACTACGCGAACAATAAACAAAGAGTAGGTGCGATAATAAGAGCCAGAAGCCAACTAGTAAGAAAATAAACGGCAATTAAGCAAACAAATTTGGATGGTAATTTCAAACAAACAAAAGACTTTAATGCAGTGGCAGTTCAAGCTCCTTAATTTTCTTGTTTACTTCGAGGATTGCAAGCTCTGACTATAAATAGTATGCTGCAGCAGCTTAAATTTGATTACATTAAAAGTGATTTTTTATTACATAATATGAATAGTTAAATGTTTTATCCCTTTAATTCTAATTAAAAAATGGTGGTGCACATCACATTTAAAATTATACCTTTAAGAACAAGTCACTTAAAGTAATGATAGAAATTACATTTTAATAAAATATTATTTAAATCATCAATTTATTTATTTTGTTTTTCATGCTTTCTAAAATCTTTCTTTCCATTAATTTTATTCAAACTTACTTTATAATATATATATATATATATATATATATATATATATCATTACATCAAAATCTTTGTTACAAAAATCACATATAAACAATAAAACAAAAAGGAAAATTAAATATAAACCGATTTTTTTAATTTATCAATAATACAAAATTATTTGTCTACATAATTCCTTTACTTAACTTAAAAACACATATTTTTATTCTTTCAATCCCGCTATTGTAAAATAAAGATAATTGTAATAACAACTAATCACGCACAAACGTGTCGATAGATCGCCGTCAAATCCTTGTTCTCCAAATTCTTCTTTTAGTAGTTTCAGCGAACGATATACTATAACTTGTTGCAAACTCAGAAGCAATTTCAATAATCGTTAATCGTCAGACATCTTCGAAAACGCAACATATAATGAGAATATACTTCTTAGTCACGCTAGACCCCAAGCAACGTCTGCAACTACTTTTGAGTTTTTCAAAAATTGTTTATGGCGTACGTATACTAGCCTTTTTTATGGTATCGTGCCTAAACTGAACCTTAAGTCTTCTCAAAATTTCGAACCTCTATTGTAAGAAACTTGATAATAATCCATTATCCTATAGAACGACCGGTAGTGTAAAGTATGCTGTGGGCTAATTTCCTTCAGACATCGCTATCTACAACACTCAGTAGACACTCTCCTCTAAATTTCCCACATAGTTTGTAAAAACAAGTTCAGCTTTATATTTGGTTCACCCACGTAATCACCATGAAAATAAACAAATCCTCTGCCTTGGTGTGCTCAGTTATTTTCTACCTCTAGGCGGGTATGTCCACTTGCACCTATTCTCAAAACTTTTAGTTGTTTGCAAAAAAATTACCATTAAGCAAGTCCGTTTACAATTATTATTCGTTTAAGGTGTACGAGTAGTTTTCTTGGTTGGTTTGGGCGAATCCACCTTTGCGAATTAAGAAAAAATCTAACTGCTCTTATATATGCCCAAGTATTGTTATTTTAATATCAGTTGCATTTACTTCCCCATTGTAAATGCACTGTACATTTTACTTTATTTTTACTTTTATTGATCTACTGTAAACTGCATGTTATATTAAGTTAAATTTTGTTGGTAACAAGGAGGAGCAGAATTGATATTGCGTCTTATAAACGAGCAATAAAGAACATATAAATAACAAAATGAGCAAACATTTCCAAGTTTGACCTATTAACTTTTTATAATTCTTTGCATTACAGAGAATAAAATTTAAAATTAGACTATTAAAGTATAAAACATGTATTCAATAAAAAAAGGAAGCTGCTCGTGAAGAAAATATGACAAATTTACCATGGATTTACTCCCAAGGAGTTTGAATATAAACAGAAATATCCCTGAGTGCGATATAACAGTAAAATTGGTGGTATCGACTTGTTTTCATCATTTTTTAAGGACTGTGTACTATCAGCAGCATATGTAATTAGTGATTATGAGAGTATTTTCGCTTAAGAGATTTCAAGATAAAATAAAAACCGGTACCAAATTTCTTCATTCTAGTTTTTTAAGTTTTCCAAAACACCTTATCATAGCTGTAAGCTCCGCTCCGTACCATAAGGCATGATAATTGCTCTTCACCCCTTTATACCGACTCCAAAAATTAGATTTGCATCTTAAAAATCCTGCGACAAACATTCTTTCCCCTACTGCATAAAGTCTGACACCCTCAGGAAAATAAATTATTACTTTAAAATAGAATTATTTGGTTTTAAACCGACAACGAGAATTATCTGTGAGAAAGAAGTGTCAGATATTTTTCAAATGATTATTCGTCACATGATGCCCTAATCATGCTCATTCTACAATTGAACACTAGGTTTCAGCGCGTATTCTTAACTTTATAGATCCTTTACCACTTTCCACAACCAACAATGCTATCTCATAGTTGTCCACTGTTTCTCATCGTTGTCAAGGCCTAAATAATCAATACAGCCTTCTTCCACGTTGCGAATGATCTAGAATATTAATTTATAATAACTTCCACAAAATAAACTCTATGATAAGCAAGCTTCTTCATCACAGCATAATAAGCAAAGAAAAATAGAAATCTTAAGGAAAAACTGTAGTGAAACTAAGCCTTCTTCCGACAATCTTGTTAAAATTTTGCAATACCCTTAAGGTTATAGACTACGCACTATGCACCCTACACAGAGCTTGTGCGTACCTCCCTGTTCCTTAACACACAAACTCCCCTGCTGAAAGCAAACTCTGCTTGAAAGTTCAGCATCTTCTTTTTCGTTTATAAATATAAACCACAACTAGTGACACAGGACACAGCGTTTTTCCAGCTTGCTCATCAAAAAGAGACACAAGTCTATTTGAAAAATAACGCAAAATAATTTCTACCCCAATCTGGTTACATAAGTGTATTACAAATTATCGGAATAAGGGAAATTATCTCTTCATACATAAAGAGGGAAGAGGAAACAGTGTCCATTAAAAAATAAAAATCGCTTTATAAACCGAGAAAACCTTAGAAAAGCCTCAATACCACTCAACCACAACCCTCTTTCCATCCACGATAGAAGACATCCCGTTCTTGCTCTACAGAATGTACACTGAGAGAAATAAATTCTAAAAGAAATAACAAGGAGTAATCACCAAGTTTACCGCCCTGATTATTTGCTGAGAGAGTGGCGATATAAGAATATCTTCTGGTGGCTAACACAGCGATCATGTGGCTTGAGGTTCAAACATTTCACATTTTGCATTTATGGATCCTATTTTTTTATTTTTAAAAAACTTTTCACTGTTCCTGCTTTTAATTCGAAGTTTGCGTATTTGAGTACAAACAATATACGAGGTGTGTAAATAAACTAATGAGAATAATTTTTTATCATTTTATTAGACAACGATTGTTATACTTGGACATTATCCCCTTTAAAGTAATTGCTTTGGTCGGCCACACAGCGCTTCCACTCGTCACTCGGATACTAGAACCGTGTTTAACCTATGTTCGATTCTGTCTCAAAATGACGTCCTTTGAGGTGCATTTTCACAAGTGTAAAAGCAAAAACTCACACGGACTCAAGTCGGGGGATTTTGGCACTTCGTTTTGGGGTCGTACTGAAATACCCAAGTCTCGTCACCAACAATGATACGTTCCAGAAAACGAGGTTCCTTTTCAATCCCCTCCAAAAGTCAAGGCACGTATTCATCCGGTTGTCCTTTTGTTCTAGCGAAAGGTTTTTCGGAACCACACCGTTGCTCGACCTTACTGTCACTCATTGTCAAAACGAAACAAATTGCTACACACAACGTACTGCCTTGCGAGAGTTCCGACTTACACTGAACGCGCATCGGATATCGACCCGCCTTTCCTCCAAACGGACAGTCAGTGTTCCCAAACTGCACACTACAGTCCCATTACTTTATTTATGCACCTTGCAAGTCACTTGCAAAGTCCTTGTAAAACTAAATAATTTATTCTGAGACCTTAAAGAAAGTGTCTAGAGATCATATCGAATTTGATTATATAAATAAATGCTAAATGAAGTAGTCAAATAAATTTTTAGTAAAACAAAATAATCAACGAGAGAAGAAAACCAACATAATATAAAATTGAAAAAGAAACAATAAAGTTTATTTATACATCATATTTATCTATCCTAAAATAAAAATCTGGTGTGAACATCACACGACTTTCCTTATCCTATTATTATATAAATATATCTCGTCTAAAAATTTGTCAATTTAAAAAAGGACGAGGCGCGAGGCCAACACTCGAAAGCTGATTAAAATAAACAGTACAAGACAATAATTGACTCGTACTTAAAATTTTGCTACGTCACTGAAGGTAACCGTGCGAGCTCGGTCGCACAGCCTTCGCCATTATCGCATGCGTGCTCCCTCCTAGCGGCCAAGCGCTCCCGCCCGTCCTCCCGTAGTCGGCCCGGTAGCTCTCCGAGCGCGCTGTGATTGGTCCGTTTAATTATTATTAATCGGTTTACACACACACACACATTCCACACACATTAGCACGCACGCACGCACGACGCACTACACGCAACACGCACGCATCACGCATGTCTTGCACGTTCCATTTACACGCACGCACGCACTTATTTACGCACGCATCAGTTATTCACGCACACGCACGCACACACATTATCGCAAATTTCGACGCACGCACGTTACGATCGACGACACGCTTGCACGCACGCATTTGCGCACGCACCTGCGCACGCAAACGCACGCGCACGCATTTACCAAGCTACGCACGTCCGCACGACGCAGCACGCACACGCACGCACGCACGCACGCACACCAGCACACACCACCACACACGCACGCACGCACGCACGCACGCACGCACGCACGCACGCACGCACGCACTTTTGCGCACGCACGCACGCACGCACATTCGCGCACGCAACAGCGCACACACACGCCGCGACGCGCACGCACACTTTTGGTGTCCTGAGGCTATATTTCGTCCAGAAATGTGAAAAACTGGGTAGGTCAAATTTCCGTCGATACAATAATACAAGATGCTACAAACGAATGTTTAATACCCAAATAAATGTAAAAAAAATCTGGTGTGAACATCACATGACTTGCCTTATCCTATTATTATATATATTATACCGTGTCCATCGTCTCGGCCCTCCGCTGCTCTCGTCCTGGAACTTGTTACTTTAAAAAAGGACGAGGCGCGAGGCCATCGTCTCGGCTCTGCAATGCTCTCGTCTAAAAATTTGTTAATTTAAAAAAGGACGAGGCGCGAGTCCAACACTCGAAAGCTGATTAAAATAAACAGTACAAGACAATAATTGACTCGTACTTAAAATTTTGCTACGTCACTGAAGGTAACCGTGCGAGCTCGGCCGCACCGCCTTCGCCATTATCGCCTGCGTGCTCCCTTCTAGCGGCCAAGCGCTCCCCCCGTCCTCTCGCAGTCGGCCAGGAAGCTCGCCGAGCGCGCTGTGATTGGTCCGTTTAATTAATTTTTAATCGGCTATAACTTATTTATTTGACTTCGGATCAAAAAATTTCATTTTAATTTTTTGTTCGTCTCCGTCTGATCTATCCGGTAATATAAATTTCCCGAAACATTTTATTAACACCCGGTATATTAAAAATCCTGAGCTTCAATTTTTTTTCGAGTTCCTATTTTACCAACTTTTATTTTAAATTCATGTTTACCTTATGATAACAAGTCATTTTTATTCTCATAAATTTTTTGTATCTTCAACCGTTTAGATTCGCGATCGCTTTGCGACCGATTTTGCGACCTTGCGACCAAACGGCTATGCCGATTTTTACCAAAAGCTTCGCACTGCGTCCCTACCTACAAGTAACTTGCTACCAAATTTCAAGTCTCTAGCTCTTACGGTTCTCGAGATATCCTGTTTACTGACAGACGACACCAACACACACACACACACACACGGACCAATGGCTAAAACCAACTTTTTTGGTGTCCTGAGGCTATATTTCGTCCAGAAATGTGAAAAACTGGGTAGGTCAAATTTCCGCCGATTACATTACTTTCCTTATTATAGGATAAGGAAAGTAAAAACTCAATCTTATAACTTTATTGTCTGACCTTTACCAAGCATGTAATTTGCAATATTTGTTTGTAATATTTTAATTATTTTTTTATTTAAATTAACTGGGTCATCAATAACTCAACACAAAAAATCACTCCGTGGCGTTTCTCTCTTCCAGCAACAGAAACTGCGATACAAGTAACAACACACTATTTCCAGGCGATAATAGGTTTCATCAGGACGTATTCACGGCGCGTTATTGGATATCTGCTGGAATGCCGTCATATCATGTCATAAATCTACAATCCACAACTTCGATTTCCTTATTGCCTCCGCTGTCATGCTGCAGACGAGGAAGCTTGATTTGCAATCCAATTATTCCAGTTTCGAATTCCATTAATACTACTGTCGGACGGCAGGTGCTCCTGAAAGCTCTTGTGACTTAGCTATTACGCTAATAATCACGAACAAGGATTCGCTGGTTCCTTTATCGCAGCGTTAGAGATGTCGTAGGCAAGGACGATTATATTTTTCGTGCTGTAGACGGGGGTTGATATTGATTCGAATACACAAATGAAAATCAAATGTTAGATTTTTGGAATGCCTCATTATATACCTAATTACAAATTAAAATTATAAATTTATATATATATATATATATATATATATATGCTACTCCGCTTTACCAACATAACTTTACAATTTTCTGTTATGCTCTTCTTGGTAACAATCTCATCGGCCCCTTATTTTTTACCAAAAAGGCTTTCAGGAATACCTTACTTGCGTTTTTTGCAAAATAATCTGTATAAGTTTCTAGAAGACATTTCGATTGCTCATAGGCTGGGGGTTTGTTTTATGCATGCCCGTGTTCAGTTTTCCCATATTATCATCGTAGTTAGGAGTTTTATTAAACAGTGTGCATTCTTTCTATTTCAATGTCTTTATATTGGTGTTTCTTCTTCTTAATCTCAGCTTCTCCCTTGGAGGTTGCTGATCAGCATGGCTATTTTGACCTTTGATATAGCTGCTCGGAATAGTTCGACTGATGTAAGATTGAACCATTCTCGTAGGTTACGTAACCAAGATATTCTGGGACGTCCGACTCTCCTTCGCCCAGCAATTTTGCCTTGCATAATGAGCTGCAATATCTCATATTTAGAATTGCGGGAAATGAGGCCTAGGAATTCTAATTTTCTTTTCTTAATGGTAGGTAAGATCTCCAATTCTTTGCGCATCCTACCCAGAACCTGCTGATTCGTAATTCGGTCGGTCCAAGAGATTTTCAATAGTCGTCTATAAATCCATAGCTCGAAGGATTCAAGTCTCTTTGAAGTTTCTTTATTTAAAGTCCAACCTTCTAGACCATACAAGAGCACTGGGAATATGTAACAACGGACCATTCTTGTCCTTAATGCTAGGTAGGTAATGATAGGTTCTGAGCAGTCAGTAGTTTTCTCATTTTCATGAAGGCTGCCCTTGCTTGTTCTATTCTTGCTAAGATTTCTTCTCTATGTGTGATGTTTTTGTTTACTATCGTGCCAAGGTACTTGTAGTTTTGAACTTGTTCAATAATCCTATTGTCTATGACCAGCTGACTGTCTGCGGTGTTTCTTTTAGATACTACTAACATTTATGTTTTACTAATATTAATACTAAGCCCAAATTCTTTACTTGTTTGAGATACTCTATCTACCAGTGTCTGAAGGTCTTTTAGGTTGCTTGCGATCAAAACGGTGTCGTCAGCGTACCGAATGTTATTGATACATTTCCCATTTATTATTAGTCCTGAACTTTCATCTTCTAACGCTTCGCGGAATATATATTCGAATAAATGTTAAATAACATGGGTGAGAGAATACACCCTTATCTGACACCTTTTGAATATTAATTTCCTCGGAGAGAGTTATCCACTTTTATTTTGCAGTTTGACCCCAGTAGAGATTGATAATTATTTGTATGTCATGATGGTCTACGTTGAGTTTCTGCAAAATATCAACTAGTTTATCGTGCTTCACGTTGTCGAATGCTTTGCTGTAGTCTATGAAGCACATGTAAATATCCTGGTTTACATCTATAGATCTTTGTGTTAAGATGTTAAGAGCAAATATGGCTTCTCTGGTCCCTGTTCCGTTGCGGAGACCGAATTGTGTGTTTGACATTTCCGCTTCACATTTGCTATATAACCTGGTGTGGATGATTCTTAAGAATATTTTTAGTACCTGACTCATGAGGCTTATGAGTCGATACTCATCGCATCTAAACGCTCGGGGTTTCTTAGGGATGGGGACAAAGGTGGAAAGTAGCCATTCGCGTGGGATAGCCCCTGTTTGGTATATATCGTTAAACAAGTCAACAATTATTGAAACCGACTGTTCATCTAATAGTTTTAACAGTTCGCAGTGTATACCATCAGGTCCTGCTGCTTTTCCAGCTTTT
The DNA here is from genome assembly GCA_036346155.1 of Sinelater perroti. Classification (NCBI taxonomy): domain Eukaryota; kingdom Metazoa; phylum Arthropoda; class Insecta; order Coleoptera; family Elateridae; genus Sinelater; species Sinelater perroti. The sequence continues at coordinate 21,153,310 of JARFIY010000195.1, read as the reverse complement.
GCGGTTTTTATGGCATGGTTGACCTCACTACATGTTATTTTTGGTGCGTTTTCTGTTGCTGTAATGCTACGTTCTTCTGCTCTTTGATCTCTAAAGATTTGTTTAATATACTTTTGCCATAAGTTTGACTTTGATTCTGTATCTATGACTAAAGAACCTTGGTCATCCTTCATTATCCTCGATTGTTGTTGTGTGCAATACCAGTGATTTTTTTTATTTTCTTGTGAACATTGAAGCTGTCATACTTACGTTCATACTTTTCTATTTCTTTGCACTTATCATCCATCCAGGATTCCTTTGCTGCACGTATCTTGCTTCTAATAATGTTATGTATTTCTCTATACTTTATTTCATCTTTATTTTTAAATTTTCTCCTTTCGTCCATTAGAGCTAAGATTTCCTCTGTCATCCACTTCTGCTTCATCTGTTTCTTGTGTTCTCCCATGGTTTCTTGTTGTGTCGTTACTATTGTTTCTTTTATTTTAGACCATTTTGTTTCCTTATCTAAATTACTAATATTTTCTTCTTGCATTTTATGGAAGTTTTGGTTTATCATCTTAGTTGCAGAATTTCGTATATCTGGTTGTTGTAATCTTCGTGTATTTATGTAACTATTTTGGTTTTGTTGTTGTCGTCTTTTCTTCAATCTAATATACATATTCATGACTACAGGATTGGTGTTTAACATTGATTTATTTGTGTAAATCTTTTTAATCGTGCGGTGAAGTGTTTGTACGGTTTTTAACACGTCATAATGCCTTGTTGTTGTGCCAAAAAATATACCATTGTTACATGATGGTCGAGGGCAACGTGAAACTGCAAGAATTGTTGGTATAGCTTAGTGTTGTACAAAAGGCGCACCGGCACTTTGAACAAACTGGCCTGATAACCAGAAGACCAGGACGCGGTCGAAAAAGAGTCACCATCCAAAGAGATGATCGTTTTTGGTGTTCGCAAGTTTGCGAAATGAAACAGTTTCTGAGGTTTGGCTGCGAAATCAACTGCAAGAAATTAGATATGTAAATGTTAGTTAAAAGAAGACTTGGTGCTACGGGACTGTCTTGTAGAAGAATGGCTACGCCATTGTAACACCGGCATTTCAAGATTGGCTTTTGCGCAAATACATCATTATGACTGGAGGGTACTATTTTCAAAAAAAGACACCTTTTTGCCTTTGGATAAGACACAGAAAAAGATACGCTACAGTTTGTATTAACGAACGACTTTCATTTAGCGGTGGGTCAGTTATGGTTTGGCGGGAATCTTTTCACAAGCCCGCACAGAGTTGGTTTTTATGCAAAATGTCTCCTTGACAGCTTACAGGTTCTATAAGATTACCTTATGTCTTTCATGATCGCTACGGACGAGCATGGTATTTTCATGCAAGATAATACTAGACTCCACGTAGCCAGAGTTATCAAAGGATATCTTAATGATGTGCGAATTAGGCGGTTTGAGTGGCCACCTCTCAGTTCAGACATGAATCTCACTGAACGTGTTTAAGATAAGCTGGGATGTCCTGTCTGAAGGCATACACCATCTCCAGAAACTGATCAAAAGCTGAAAGAGTTGCTATTGTAGGAGTGGAATAACATCCAGAATGTGATCCCCGACTTAAATGAAGGGATGCTTCGTTTACTTCAAGCAGTCATTAATCTATATATGTTATTAATAATAAGTTTTTCATTGGTTTATTTTAATATCGGTTTTAATAAGAAAAAGTACAGCTTTGTTTAAAGTGTAAAATTGTTGCCTTTATTTTTAAATTTAGCTTACAAAATATGTTACTAAAAGATCAGTCTGCTTCACAGAATCTAAAAGAACCAAAAAACTGACAAAACCTATTTTTTTATTAAAATGGATTTAAAGCGATATTTTTAATGTTATAATCTGGTCTACAGACCAATGAGTAATTTTTTTTCAACATAAATTACTATAGATATAATATTAAACTAAAGCCGTATTCTCTATACTCCTTAGTGTCTCGTAGTATACATACACTTCAAATTACTGTGTACACTGCCGCACTTTACTCTGGTTTACTTTACTTTAGTTACTGAGCTAACTCAAACGGTTTAATCCTTTTGAGTCTTCTTACTATGTTAATGTTATCAAGGAGATGGGTCGCCTCGATGTTCAAATGGTTTAATACAGATTGTTCGTGGCTTTTGGCAAATTTGATAATAATCTGATTAATTGCGTCTATTCCAAGGTCTCGGTGTACGTCACTGTTACAGACATAATAAGGTGCGTCAGCAATATTGTTTAGCACTTTGTTTTACAATTGCTGAATTATGTAACAATGAGTTCTGTATTTACTAGCACAGCCCAATAATTGGATGCCATATGTCCACGCATGTTTCAAATTTTGCTTGTATTGTAGCAGTTCATTATTTGTAAACAACTTGGAATTGCTTCAAAGCAGCCAATACATTTTTTTATATTTTATCTCAAACGTCTACCTTTTTTACGTGGACCTTCCATGGTAGCCTTGTATCAAGATTCATACCCAAATATTTAGCCATTTTGCCATGTGCAATCTGGGTGTCGTTTATTTTAATGGGTATATATTGTTATTGTTTGTTAGTGAAGTTTATGTGTACACACTGAATTTCATTTAACTTGGTATGCTAAGTTTTAATCCAATTATGGAATTTGGAGCTTTTCAGCAGCCTCTTTATTTTTTCCCCAACAGTCAAAACAGCTGTGTCATCCGCGAGTGTTGGTACTGTTTCCTGTTCAAAGTTAGGGACGTCTCTAATATATAATAGATAGAGTATTGAGCCCAGTACAATCCCTTGCAGTACTCCCGCCTTAATTTCTTTTATTTCAGGGTAGGCCCTTTCTTTTTGTTTATTAAGAATTTAAAAGTTGGGAATACTGTCGTGGCAGAAGCATATTTAGTTTATGAAACAAGCCTTTATGCCAGACTTTATCGAAAGCATGGGCAATATCGAGTAAAATAGTAGAACAAACTTTCTTTTCTTCTAGCGATTTTTCAATTATATCAGTTATTCTATGTACTTTATTACAATTGATAAAATGCTTTTCTCTCAATCTAAGGTAATGAGAAGAGACTATTTTTTTATTATTATCTCTTAAGAAGCCAATTTTTTTATAGAGTTTCGAAATAATAAGTGGCAAGGAGATCGACCCGTACGTTGTTACTTTATAAAGAGGCTTTCCTTGTTTGAAAATCATCTTCATTTTTGCTATTTTCCACATTTTAGGAAAATATCTTAATCTAAATGATGCGTTGATAATATTGGTCAGTTTTCTTTAGAAGTTAGTGCAATATTTCTCCGATAATTAGATCAAATCCGAGAGTGTTTTTCGGATGAATGTTAGTTTTAATATCATTAGATACTTCTTTTAGGAAGGTGGGTCTGATAGGAGCATCGTCTTGTTGGTACAGACCAATCCTGAGGATAATCTCCATCGTTTGGTTGAAAAGTTATTTCTAAATCTTCTGCAAATCTGCTCGTTTCTTGTGAGTTGCTATAGACCCAACTTTCATCAGCATTTCTAATTGGTAGATTTTGTAGTATAGGGCTTTTTATTTTCGTTGTGACTTTTCATAGACATTAGTCTGATTTGTTGTTCTTAATAAGTTCAGTCACGTATTCACCAATCAATTTATTCATAATATCATGTATTTCTCGTCTTAACTACTAATCAATATTGTAAAACTATTTAATCTGTAAGTGATCTGATTTGGTCTGTTACCATTTTTTTAATGATTATTTCTCTAATCTCTTTCCGTTCGTTCTAGGTTTGTTTTCAGAGGTATTTTCTCACGTTGGTTGCTGGATGTTTTTGACAAATAGTTTTACTTTATTGTCTGACTGTTCTGCTGTCGATCGAGAGTTCAATGGAGTTTTTAATACCGATTTTGAAGCTTTCTCAATCCGTCAGTCTATTTAGAAGTATGCAAGGTAGTTCTTTTTGAATAATACTGTCACTTAAGAAAAGGTGTATTGGAGTTTGATGTCCCATACTTTTTGGGCGTACAAGTAATTGATAAAACGTTCTTAATTATAAAGAAATCTATGAAATCTGGAAATTTAGGCACATCTGTAGGCCAGCTGATAATATTTCACACATTAGTTGATTATATGTTTCTAAAAGTTTTTTAACTTTGGTTGTTATCAGTCTAGACCCCCATTGTATGCGATTAGCATTGAAATTACCTCCAACTATAAATATCTCATAGTCTGTTTAAAAAGTTTTTGTTATTTCTTTATAGCATATTTCAGTGGACAATATAACGCTGTAATAATAATTTCGTATGTTTGAAATTTGACATTAACGGATGTGGCTTGTATTTCTTTTTCGTGATAATGTAAAATAGATTCCTTCGCGATTACTGCATTTCCGTTTCCTTCTGTACTATTTTAGTGAATGGTATGATAAACCTTATATCCTTTAAACTTAACGTGTAATTCTTTGTTGAAATGTGTTTCAACAATGAGACATACATCATTTTTCTCTAAATCTAGGACTACTTGTAATTCTTGTTGATGCTGCTGGAGCCCATTAGAATTTCATTCCATAATTCTTAGCTGATTAGTCATTTCTAATTTTGGATACCGGTCCTAGTTAATTTTAAATGAAAATTAAAATTAAATAAATTAATCTTTTAATCGCAGTAGCAATGTATAACTGAAAATCACTACCGCAAGGCTCGCGACTTTCTTATTTAAGTTGGACGTATTCGGTCTGTCAAAAGCAATAACAGAAAGAGAAGCTTTATCGATTTATAATCAGGAAATACATTATTACACAAAACCTATACTATTAAAAATCTGTGAAGTGTGAGAGCATAGTTTGTCTCGAAGGAATATTTGAAAGGGCGACACACATATTTCTAAAACAATCCGACAATTGTAAATTAAAAATAATATAAGTATACGCACCTACATCTGCATAGGAAGATAAAGAAGTAGCACTTTGATACGAATATTTGGAGTAAGATTGGCCTCAATGCAATTCTTGGAAAGCCACTCGGAGGTAAAAAATATATAGAAAAGTCAGGCCACTCAGAGATTATATACAATAAATATTTACTTTAATTAAAAACAAACTCTGATACTAATATTAAAAAGGAAATCGACTATATTCTCCGTTTCACAAAATAGATTGTTCATGACAGTTGTAAATATATTTAAAACTGAAAGTAGTCATCGTGTGGTAAGAACAACGATTGTAATGACAAACACAAAAAGGGCAAAACGTAAATAAATTTACAGAAAACGAATCTTTTACACAAGAGAACTAAATTAGAAAATAAAAGGCACCAAACATATTAAAGAAAATATAAATAAGTTATTCCAGTATTCAACCATTTCAACACTAGAAGCATAATTAAGGTAGGAAAAAGAAGATAACCGAAAGCTAAAACGCTGCAGGTATAAATCAAACAAAAAAATATAAAAAGAAGAACCCTACGAAGAAAGTAAATACGTAAAACAAAGATATAGAAAAGTCAGACCCACAGAAAAATACTAGGAGAAATAAGAGATAGAAATAGTTTTACCCATCGAAAAGTTTTATAAAGCGCTTTGCAGATTGCAAATAAAAACGCCCACACAATGCACAATAATAAAAATACTCAATTCCAGTTTATAAAATATATCCGAGCTAAACAGGAAAGAAATAAGATTTACTTTGCCAAACATAAAACATAACAAGTCGTTGGAAGATTATAAATTGGTAAAAATAATGATATAGGCAGAAGATATAACAATACTAAAACTCTCTCTGTTTTCCTTCTCCCTTATGTCCTAAAGCGTCGGGTCCTCTAACCACTTCCGGAAGCTGTCCCGGTTGGCTGCTATTCTTTTTACTTCTCTTAGGTGTTTTCCTCTCTGTTCTACCCTCTTTTCTAAGCACTGTTCCCATGTTTCTCGTGGCCTTCCTCTGCTTCTTGTTCCCTCTGGCTTTGCTTCTAGAATTCTTCTGGGGTCTCTATTTCTTGACATATTCACTACGTGCCCATACCACTGTAATTGTCTCTTCTCTACCTCTTGTATTAGCGGTTGCTGACCTACTTCTTCTCTGGTTATTGTATTTCGTATGCGATCTCTTTTTGTTCTACCTACTAGTCTTCTTAGATATTTCATTTCACTCGCCGTAATTTTGCTTCTGGTTTTATCTTGTATTGTTCAGCTCTCCGCCCCATACGTTAATACTGGTGTGTATATGCTTTTGTATACCCTAAGCTTTGTTTGCATGCTTACTTCTTTTTTCGCTATTATTGATTTGTTAATCGCATAATATACTTTGCTTGCTTTATCTCTTCTATTCAGAATCTCCTGTTCTATCGTGCCAGTTTTATTATCGTTCCTAAATATTCATAGTTATTGACCCATTCTAGTTCTTCCCCATTGCATATTATTGTTGTGTTTTCGTTTGTATCATTTTTCTCGATTTTCATAATTTTAGTCTTGTTTGTGTTTATTTAATACTAAAACTAAGATCCTATTTAATGAACGTCTAGCATTAGGATAAATTCCTAAATTACGTAATAATGTCTTAATAATTATCAGGCATAAAAAAGACATTACTATTACAGAATTATTTGCCAATAACTTCAGTTATATATATATTTTAACTAGACTATTATCAGTCAATATAAGTGGCATTTGGGAAAGACTACAGCACCATCGACCATCCGTTAACGGTAAATATACTTATAGAAAAAGCTGTCAAATACAATCTCGACTTTTGAACCTTCGTAAATTATGACAAAATTTTCAAGTGTATTAAAAAATGGAATATAATGAGAGGACATAACCATCCAAAAATAAATTATTATTATAAAGGGTGTCCCAATAAAAACGTAGAGTTAAAATTGTGAGTCCTTTTTATCTTGCAATCTTAACCACGTTATAGTTGGTAACATTTTGTAGTAGTCAATTAGGAGAGCTACTCGACGGATGAGTGAGTGACAATTGTTAAAATTTATTATAGACACGGTGGGGCTGTGCGGAAATTATGTGGCACTTTCGGAAGCAGAAATGCACCAAATGGAACAACTGTGAACGCTGCAAATGGCAATGTGACGGAACGTCATTCAGAAACCTCCGTGAGTTGTCGGTCACTGCAACTAAATATTTGCGATTTAAGGTTTTCGTCAAATGTATTCTCACTGATTTTATATATAGAACACAAACATCGACCACCACAAGACAAATAATAACAACGAGCCATAAAGGGATCGTTGTTGTGTATCACAATAAAAGACAGAAAACGAAAAGAGCTAATTAAACAAAAACACAAACAATAGACTTAGTCAAGAAAGTAACACAAAATAGAACTATGGAGGGCACATAATAATGTCAAGTGGAACAGTAAAATAATACAATAAAGACCATTGTTAAAAAAAAAGAAACAACGACGGCCCTCAACGAGTTGGTATGATGGAATAAAAAGAAAAAGAGTATTCCAAAGGATTCCAAAACAAAAACAAAGACGATTAAAAGAAGCTTATGTGTAATACTAAGCTACTGAAAATATTTTCTGTACGTTAGATGTGAGAAACATGCTGACATTTTTGAATGTATTTTTCGTAATAAAAGAAATGTTATTTTAGGATTTAAGTGGATAAGAAACATATTTCGTAGGTGTTGTACACAACAGTTGTAGGTGAAAGTGCATACAAGACTCAAACTTTATTAACTTCATAACGTTGGTACTTTCGTAAAAGGAAATAAGAAAATCGGTTAAGTGTAATAATTTTATCTATACTTCAAATATACCAATTATTTAGAATGTTGACAGTGGTAGGCACTTATAAAACAAATAAGTATAGCTTAAAACTTAGAATCGTACACTTTAAATTCAGCCCAGTTGAAAAGTTGTAAAAGACAAAACTGATAAAACTTAAAAAGTTAATTGTTTAGTATATTTACGCACTCGAAGGAGTTAATTTAAAGAAACGATGGCAGTACAGAGTTTTTTTGTATTCGCTGAATGTATAATAAGTAACTGATTAGTATGTCCTTTTGGTTATAACCTACAACACACAGCGTAAACCTTCATAAAGTAACTAATAACTAAGGGTAATAAAAAAATCAATGCTATATTTCAAAATAAAAAATATAAAGAAATGAATTGATTTAACAGAGAACAAAAACAACAAATAACATGTAAAAAGGGTAATGTAACTAAAATAGTATTATGCAAGACATGTTTCTAGAATAAGATACAGTAGTAAAAATCACAGCCAACTACAGAGAAGAAACAACTGGTAACAAGATGCTCTAACATCAGGTTACCGGTCTAATTAGAGTTAAGGCTTATCTAAGAAATGTTTAGTCACGATGCTGAGAGCAAAAGGAATTGTACGACGATTTCTGCAAAAATAAAGAACATGTTTTAAGTATTTAATAAAAGAATTGGATTGTTATTAAGTTACGGTACAGCTATTGTATTTAAAAAGGGATAGAACATTGCATAATAATGAAAATGTATGCTTCTTTAGGCATTTTGTGTAATGTTTGCCTATTATTATTACAAAAATCCCAAAAAGATAGGTATGTTATTAACACAAACAATCGATTTTAGCACATAATTTATGTGTCATTAGTTATTTAAGAACTAGATTTAAAAAAATTACAAAAAATTCTTTGTATTAGTTGTACTTGGAGTATATTTTGTTAAAACACATAATTTATAATCTAAAAAAACAACTTAAAATGTTTAAATTATTTATCAGAATTATCTCATATAATTACTGGCTATTGAATACTTCTAAAAGGTTCGGTCCTGATAATTAATAAGGACGTTAATTAGAGCCTTAACTATTGTTTTAAGACTGCTTCCTGGTGAATTTCATCTAATTTGTAATATAACTTCGTTCGAGTTTAACATTTTTTAGAAAAAATTTGTGTTAAGACGTTTGCCCCAAAAACATCAAGCCAATGTTAGTATAATAAAAACAGTTTGTACGGGCTTTATAAAACCTGGTAGTCGATGAGAGTGCACTAAAGTGGGCATGTATGAATAAGGTCGACTACACTGATTGAGTCGTTCAGGAGTCAAACGTCGGTAAATGAGCACATGTAATCCATTGTAATAACTAATCGAGTAACAAATCAACATCAAGCTTTGTGCGAAGCCGGACACAATTTGGGTTATTTGGAAGTCATCGTTTCCGAAAGCCTTCTGAATCATCCAGATAGTTTTCAGTTAGTAAAGCACAAATAAAGAAATGATGCAAATAATTTACAGATAACCGAGACTCTGTTGAAATCATTCACGTTCTGGAAGAGTACCAATAAGTAGATCACCAAAAAAATTTGAACATGAAAGACTATAAAAATTAAGGATTGGCGACCGGTAGTTCAAGCTTCACAACACTTTCAAACTTGGTCTACTATAAGCTCTAAACTGCTAAACTAAGCAAAAGCCTTGCCGAAACCCACCAAAGGTGGTTGAAGTTGTTTAAAAATGGTCGGGAGGAGGTTGAGGGTGTCCTCCGCACTGGACGGCAGTCAACCAGCAAAACTAAAAAAATGTGTGTCGTGTTTGTGATATTTTAAATACAAATCATCGAATTATAGCAGACTCTTATTGACAGTATTCCGAAAACCATTAGACACGAAATTGTCACCAACAATTTTCACATGTGGAAAATGTGTGCAAAGTTGGTCACCAAATTGAGTGAATTTTTCCAACGTGTGTAAAGGAAATGCCATTATTGAAGACAAAACATGGGCTTTCGAGTACGATCCGGAAACAAAGCGCTTAAATTCCAAATGGCACACCTTGAGTCTCCTCATCTCAGGAAGGCAAGAATGAGCAAATCAAAGGTAATAACCATTCTCATTGTCTTTTTTCACGCCAGAGGGTGGTTCACCAAGAAACCGCAACCTGGTAGCTGCACCACGACAACCACATCCAGGAGTTTCTAGTCAAGCACAGCTCGGTAACGTTGTTCCAGCTCCATACAGTCCTGACCTGGCTCAGGAAGAGTTCGTTTTGTTCCCGACGATTAAGTTCGCCCTGAAAGGAAGCCGTTTCGGAATCATTGAAGCGATCCAAACCGCCGTGACAAAAGCTCTAAACGAGGTCCCTGTCAACTCTTTCCAGGATGCGCACCGTGCATGTAAAAGTCACTGGCAAAAGTGTGTAGATGCCCAAGGGGGATAACTAAAAAAATTTTAAACGTTTGTAACGATATCTTAAATAATTTTTTAGGAACTTACTTGCATTACTATTCGAACAAACCCTGTATACTGCTGAAATTTACAATCCTTAGAACTTTATGTGTTTTTAATTTAAGGTTACATCTTAATACAAAGAATTATAAAAACTTCGAATATGTTTAGTAGTAAAGTAAGGTCTATTTATTTGTACATTCGGACAAGCTAAAACTGTAAAAAATGATTACAAATAGATAAGAGTGACAAAGAAATCGAGTGAAATCAATCCCCTGAAGTTTGTTTTTACAGTTAATATTTAACTTATAAATGATGAAATCCAGAACAGCAAAATGGGTTACTTTTGACCATTTTATGCCTATAGTGCAATTACAATGCTTATATCACATTTTTGATACACATGCTATGAATAAGTTAATATTATATATGAAATTAAGAATCTTAAAAAGAATCAGTAATATAACTTACTATGAGATGAGTTTAAGTTCTAAGTTCTCGAAATTTGTTTCTCAGCAGTGAGAGTAAGAAGGGAGATGCTGTTAATATTAATATAGATACATAGCAGCACCATATATGTACACAGGTCGAATTACCGTCATTGCAGTGTGTTGTTTTGTACACTTCAAATGGGTACGTTTAGTGATCAAGAGCAAGGTGTAATCGTCGTTTTATTCTCTTGCGTGGTGAAACACCCATCGAAATTTATCGCCAATTGAGTGAGACACGCGGTGAAGGCGTTATAATATTAAAAATGTGCGTTTGTAAATGCGAAAGTTTAAAGAAGGTCGAAAACTGTGCGGTAATGAACCGAAGCAGCCTCGGCCACAAACCAGCCGGACCGAAACCATGAAAATGGAGTAAGTTGATACAAAAGATCGTCGATTAAGTGTGTGATATCACCTCTAAACTTGGCATTTCAGCACAATTTGTGGAGTCCATTTTGCATTCTGAAAATGGGGAAAGTTTCTTCAAGGTGGGCCAACGAATGCTGACTAACGAACACGAGACTACGCAGGTGGTAATGTCTTAAGACATGTTGACGTGTGATGCCATCATGAATTTCCAACCATGAAGGACACCCTTCGTGGCCGCTGATTTTCCAATCGAGACTCTGTTGCATCAACGATTTTCTAGCGGGCAAAGCACACCCCTAAAGAAATGTTCTCAGCAGCCATGAAATCATGGCAACAACGTTGTGAAAATGTGTAGGTTTAGACAGAAATTGCATTGAGAGATAGTAGAAGTTGTAACTTTCTTGGATAAATACTTATTCAGAAAAAAATTTCGAGATCTTAAAACTTGAATGCACCTTATAATACTATTTAGAGTAAAATGTGCACATGTACTACTGACCGTGCAAAACACTTAATTGACATGGGTAAATAATTTAGCTACAATAATTTCTTATTGACAGACTCCAATTTACAACACCACAGATGGCTACGAAAAAAGCGAGACTCAAACAGCTCGGTCTCGGTGCACGATAGTGGATGAAGCCCTCAAAATATTGTACTACCTACCCTCGACTAAATGAATCTTACTAATGCAAGAAATTTTGTGTAAAAATTTTTATGTTGTTAATAATATTTACACAAACAATGTCGCCGACTAAAATAAACTAAAGAATAAAATCTGTCTATGAAGCTTCTAAGAAAAACCGGAGATTAAATTAATTTTGGAGTATAAAGAAAATTACTTTATAATAAAAAAAATTCCCTAAAAATATTTACAAAAAGGTATTATATAACAGAAGTATTCAAGCTATGAGAATAAGGTGAGGGAAGAAAAATTAAAATTTTACTGATTCGGAAGGATGAGCTAGCGAACATGACTTCATATGCATGATGTCTGTCTTTCGTCTTAAACAAAAATGTTTCACTTTTTTTGTTAATTTAGTTAAAAAGTAATTATTTTAACCGATAATCAAATTCGAACTTTAAAATTTTAGAATAAAATGATTTTAAATTTAGTGTTGTAAAAGAAAGAAAATTTGGTTCTTTGAAACCAAGCATAACTGCTCTTTCTTTACAACCCCAAACGTAAATCCATACCGGGGCTATGTATTATCTGTTGATAAACCAATTATTATATTTTAAATTGATAGTTAGGGTTATATTCCCAGAAGCATACATATGCTGTTCTATTTTAGTTTTAATTTAATTGTTTTATTTTTAACATATTCTGTCCACTTTATTGTGGTATCTAAATTGTATTAGGAGTTTTATTTAAATTATCTAGGAGATGGTTGGGAGATTGTTTGTGAAATTAACATAAATAAATTTTAATTCATTAGCCTTTATGCGCTATTGTAAGTATTTATTTGTCCATTGTTTCTTCTCTACGATTTCCTACAGCTGATAATGCAGTGTCACCCAAAAATGTAGCTAATTCGATGTTTTATTTTTCAGAAATGTTACATGTATGCAGCAGATATAGTGCTAGCCCAAGGAAACTCCCCTGGCGAACCCCTGCTTTTATTGTCTTGGGTTCGGAATACCCGTTCTCTTGCTTAATTTTGAAAGTTTAGTTTGTGAGATATGACTCAAAGAACTAAATATATTGGATAAGTATTTTTTAATTTTAATTAATACACCCTAGTGCCAAGTCTTGTTAAATGCTTTGATAATACCTAAAGAGACTGGTAAGCATATTTCCTATTCCTTGGAGAAATATATTTATAATGTGTATTTGATCTACCGTAGAATGCTTAGTGTGAAACCCAAATGAGTTATTGTCATTCAATTACCCTTTTACTATTTTTAAAAATACCCTCAAAATAGCTTTGATATTATAGGCAACAATAATATTGTCATATATAAGCTTTCCCAGTTTGAGTATCATAATGAATTTAGCTGTTTACAGGAGTCTACATTTTAAAATATCATTTCTTGGTAAGTGTTTTAATATTTTTCACTGATCAGATTGAATGTTAAAGCCTGTTTTGGGGTGATATCTGCTTTTATTTCTCTGGATACTTTGTTGTGAGTAGTTAATACTATATTTATTATTCCTGCAATCGGTTCCGTTTGGGTTTGTACTTCCATATGTCCTGCATGTAGAATGTATATTCTAAATAAACAGAAAAATATTTGCTTTGGTCTGTTAGTCCTTACCCAAGGTCCATATTGTTTGTGTATCGGTAGAACATGTCCTACTAGTCTATTAATTTCTTTGTGGTCTTCCATAGTAAGTGGTTAAGATATGTATTAAGTAACCTAATTTTTTAGACTTCCCTTTTGATATGTAATATAATGAATTTAAATCTTTTCTTATTTTCTCTTATTCTAATTTCTACCACGCATTCTAGTTTTCTTTTCTTTCTGTCTTAAATCTGTAATTTATTTACCATGATTGTTCTGGCCATCTTTCTTCCGATTTGTGATATATTATTCCGTGCTGCGTAGCAACAAACTAGATGGAAAAGTTAGCATTCAATTTAAACATCAGTCGTTGCTAACAATCTTAGGATTTTTAAATGCAATGCTAACGGATACAAGTCTAATTTTAAAATTAAAAAATTATTAAAACTAAAAGACCATTTCTCGTCTCTCTCGTCTTACATCTACAGAACTCAGCTATCAGAGGAGCTATCAAAATTAAAAACAGTATAAACCAACGTGAGAGGGGAAAATGTAAGAGATTTATCATAAGAGGATATTTTAACATAAAAAACACACTTTGAGAGGCGGACTAACGACCGGATAAAAAGCTTTTATTATCCAATCAGAACTTAATGACAATTGGCATTCAAATAATACACCCACGTATTGGGCATTGGATAACAAAAAAATCTCCAGATCTCCTGGATTTTTTATTTTAAGATAGAAGACATTATTATTATTATGTATAAGCATTTACCTATCTTTTTGCCATTAAGGAAAAACATGATCACCGGAGATTTTAACACAATGTTCACTAATAGATTTACAGATTAAGACGGCCTTAAACTAGAGCTTAAAGAAAATGTACAAATACAAATGAAAGAGTAGTTGAAATATGAAGAGAAGAAATTTGAAGTAATTAATTCATGATTGATCCTGAGTTTGTTAATAATAATAGTTCTCCATAACAGGCCACGAAGGCCTATGGGGTCGTAACAGGGATAGGTCTGCTACAATTTAGAGCCTACGCTACACAAGGGTAGTAACGTGACTAGCGCTACGTACCGACCGCCTATTAGTACCCCAGAGTTTGAACTCCAGGTACTCATTTATTGCAGTCTGAGTCGAGCTGGGCCGTAAAAATGCCAGCGATTGAATTGGCGAGAGCGGGATTCGAACCCAAAACTCTTGATTTCGTAGTCTAGCGACCTATCCACTAAACCACCACGGCTCTTTGTTAATACCTACATTAATTCGAGTAATTATAAATAGAATACTTTTAAGACCGAAAACTAAAAGAAAAATCTAAATTTGATTGGGAAACACAACAGCACAAGGTGTTGGCTTTTTTAAATGTATCGATGCACTGTAAACGATATGAAGTATCAAGACAAGAAATTTTGATACCATCTACTCATAAAGTAAAATGTAGCGAAAATTATTTTTTGGAACGAGATAATGCGTTGTATCATACAAATTTAAAAATAAAGACTTGATTTTTTTTATGAAAATTTTAATTTTACTTTTTTTTAAACAAAAACCATATAGGAAGATCGAAAAATAATTGTGAAAAATCCAGTTCAAAGTATTTTATATTTAAAAAAAGGAGATTTGAATTTAAAATCTTGTAAACACTATTTCAAGATGAATATCTTCCAAGTGGCTGCCTGGCTCTTCTTACAAACGGCCATTCGTTTTTTAAAATATTCATAGTGTTTTTGCAGAACCGCGGTTCAAGTGCGCAAATTACAAGGCTAATATTTTGGTTGAATAATTGCTGCAGTAACCGTCAAAGATGGGGCTCAGCAGGTTCAATCAGTTGGCTCTGTCCTCTAGTCCGAGTTCGAGTCTCGCTCAACCCTTGGGTGTGTGTGAATATCCTAGTATTAAGTGCATGTTAGTGGGCACAATAAGCCCTTGAGGCTGCAGTGTCTGTAAGTGCGCCAAAAAGTCTCCATTTTGAGAAATTATGGTTCAGGGAATTTTTGTGCCACAACGCAATTCATTTGCAACTTGTATGCCACGCAAAGACGTTGAAAATAAATTATCTTTGTCTGTGGAATCCACTTCTGGACAGAAAAAGTCACTCAGAACTTCCCGGTAATACACACTATTCACTGAAGTGGTCTCACCAATCTCATTCCCATCAAAATATAGACCAATTACGCCAGTAACCCAAAAGCGCAAACTATAACTGGTCGGAAATGAAAAAGTTTTCGACTATTTTGTGTCGATTTTCAGAACTCAAACGCGACAATGTTGCATATATACGTACCCAGTGAGGTAAAAGTGGGCTTCATTATTCAGGATAATTTTCTTTAAAATATTGAAGTAGTTTTCGCATCTTTGACAGCCAATTAACAAATTTACGGCTAGACTTTATAAGCCTTTAAGTCTAGATGTTTGTAAAATTACGGTGCAGCTAGTTCGCGAGATGCCCTACTGTTGCAAACATCTTGAAATCGATAAATTCGGATCTTATGCAACACTTTCGCTACAGCAGGGGTATTCCCAACAGATTTGGCTGGCCGAGTAGGTTTTGGGTTTTTTACATCCGAAACTTGAACAAAAAGCCCGCTTTTTTATTAGTTTTACAATTACTGGGCTACAAGGCGCTTCATATCGATCGAAAAGTGTACAATTACGAACTGTTTCCGCATAATTTCTACCATTTTTGTATTGAGTTTAATAAGTTATGCAAGCCTGTATCGTTGCATTTTTTTAACTGTTTAGTTTTTACTACCCACACGTCAAGTAACAAAAGTGCTCACATTAACAGATAAAAATAGAAAATCTTTTATTTGGCAACGTCACATTTAAAATATTTAAAATTACAATGTTTTAGATGTTAGTAATGTTTAATAAAAATGTTATTTTTGAATTCACAAGTTCTATAATACTAGCAGCTTATCAAGGTTATGTTCATTAGGAATACTAAAAGTAAATGTAGTTTTATTGTAATTAAGGAATAGCTCAACAGCTATCACAACAACTGTGATAACCTACATACGTTAAATGCTTTTTGATTGTACCAAATGAATACTTCGACAATAACTACAGAAATTAAGCTAATCTGATCTTTTGAACTTTTCGTAATAACATAAATGTTTCTGAACAGTTACTGGACAAAATTGTTGTGAGTGTCCTTTTCTGACTTAAAGAGAAACTTTTTTATTAACACAAAAATAAAATAAGTCTTTACTAAGTCTTACATCCAATTAAAGAAAATATATTTTGTACCTTCAAAAAATAAAATCTTACAGTTGCGCCATATTCCGAGTCTAAAAATTATTAAAAATCAGCAGTCCAAAGCTATATTTTTAATATAATTTTTTGTTCTTAGCGTTAGTTTGTTATCTTTGTTCTATTTCGGATTATATTACCACATTACCTCAAGTTTTCCGTATCCCTTCCTTCGACCGTCTTATTTGAACTTTTCTGTTTTATTCATGCTTTGTAAGCATCCCACCAACTTAACACCAAGAATGAAATTTAAATTACAAGCATAGCAATGACATCCTAAAGAAAAGCAAAGAATAGACAAGACCAGATAGAATAAGAGACCATTCAATATGTAAAGAATTACAAAAGCATCTATATTTCAATTTTTTTGTAACAACACTCTTTACTTAGTGTCTAGATTTTTATAATACAGAGTGAAGCAATACAAATATTATTGTTATGCTATGATGCAAAAAATTAAGCAAAAACTCTAAAATTTGTCAAGAGTGAAAGAATAACTCAAAAAAGTTTGGTTTTTATAAGAGTAAACTTACAAAAATCCTTGTTGTAAAAAGCCTATTTAATATGGCGATTAATTACGAAATAGAGCATCGTGTCGTTATTATAAAAACATATTTAGAGAGTAAATCGCCAATCTTCATACAATAGAAGATCCAAAAAGCATTTCTTGAATAGAGCATTTCTACTAGGAAAAGAGTATATGCTCATAAACAAATTCTATGAACTTGAAAATTTTAATGATCAACGGAGATAAACGCGAGTGTCCGTAGAATTGTGGGGATAGATTGAAATATGGCGCGTGAGTTGAAGTATGGTACAGAGCCCTAAAAGATCAGTTCGACGGCAGTCCATGCAGCTAGGCATT
Organism: Sinelater perroti; assembly: GCA_036346155.1. NCBI lineage: Eukaryota > Metazoa > Arthropoda > Insecta > Coleoptera > Elateridae > Sinelater > Sinelater perroti. The sequence continues at coordinate 21,135,935 of JARFIY010000195.1, read as the reverse complement.
TCCGTGAGATGAATACGAAGAATCCTTCGATACGAACTGTAAGTCTTCCCGTTTATGATAAAATAATATGATAAGACTAGTGACATTGACAAGTATCATATGTAGTTTTATATATTTACAAATAAGCAGAACTCCCGACCATGGGAAAAGGAAAACCACTTTCAAATAGCTTTGTCCTCACTAAAAAAACGTCCAATTTCTTTGAAAATTATAATAACAACTGGATCACTGTCATATTGCAGTAACGTGTAGTCATTCCGCAATATCTTGCTGTTTGAAGAATCCAGAAGAATTCGGCTGTACTCACCTTTCTAGGCAAATGACTTTCACTTAAAACGAGCATTAATTGGTTGTTGAAGTCTTTTGACCTTCTTACTCTTTCTAACTTTCTTTTAAAAGGATTTATCAAGAAAGAAATTGTTAGAAAACAGCCGCGCTCTCATTGATGTTTATCGATAAATGGGTATTATCTATGATAACTGCCTGGAGGCGGTGGGTTAGAAGTGTGAATGAATAAACAGCATCTAGCGCCTGTAGACTATCTAATTTGAGCACAAAGCGAGGGAATATCACTGGTACTGTTAGGCTTGCTCGTAAATGTAACACGCGTCTGCTTTTTTCTGCAACGACATAAAAAACTTGCTTAATGTTAGTATGTTTGTGTAAATAAATATGATGATATTGTAAAAAGGTAATGACACTTTATAAGACAGGATATTTCAGGTTTATAAGAAAGATATAACTAATGCTATATACTTTATCTATTAAAAAGTTATCACAAAGAAAGCGAGAATGTTCAATAAACCCTTGCATTTTGTCCTTGTAGACAATCAAATAGTTTTCATATTTATCCTCCTTTGGTTGAATAATAATTTTAAGTTTTCCGCTATCTTTCTAAAAACTGCATTTCCGCTGCATTAATTTTCACTTCCTGATTATCTTGCAATGTTCACGTTTCACTCGCGTATGTGAGTATTGGTAGTACCACTGTGTCGTACACTTTTATTTTAGTTTTCGTGTCTATTTCCCTTTTTCCGAAAATTGTCTTATTTAACGCGTAGTAAATTTTAATGCTTTTATTTGTATTGACATTTATCTGTCCGTCTTTTGTTGTTATACTTCCTAAATATTTGTACGTTGTTACCATTTTTGTTTTCTTCTTTAATGTAGATTCTCTATTTCCCCCTGTTATCTTGTTATTGATAATCACTGCTTTGCATTTATTTACCATACATTCATTACTATTCTTAGCTTTTCTATTTCTTTGCTCCATATTTTCACCATCATTTTATGATTCTCCGCTGTTAAAATTATGTCGCCTGAATATAGTAGGTAGTCGATTTTTATTGGTATTAGATTATTATATTCTACTACTGTCTGGCTTTGTTTAGTTTTTATTCTAGTATTTTTTACTAGTCTGTCTACTAGTTACTATGAATAGTAGTGGACTTAGACTATCTCCTTGTTTTATTTCTACCTCCATCTTGAATTTTTCTGACTCTTCTCCATTTAGTTTTACCGTACCATTTATTGTTTTATATATTTTTTTTTTACCTTTAATAGTTCCATTGATACTTTTAGTAGTTTTAGACTAGAAATTTCTTCTCTTTTTTCCTCTCTTCTTTTATTATATTTCTTAAAATATTTATATTTTCATGTGTTTGTCTTCCTTTCCTAAAAGGTGCATCTTCTTCTAATTTAATGTCGATATATTTTTTTAATCTTCTTTCTATTATTTCTCATTATTTCTCATAGCTTGTGGATTGGAATTATTATATTATTTTGCCACGTGTAAGGGATCTTTACTACCTACCATATTTCCTGAATATATTCAATAACTATTTTCTACCTTTCTTTCCTAGGAACTTCATCATATCCGATTCTATTATGTCTTGTCCGCTTGCGTTTCCTATTCTGGTACCTCGCATTGCTTCGTCTAGTTCTTATGTCTATAACTTCTAGGATTTCTTCCTCTTTATCTAATATTTTGTCTTCCACTTTATTTGTGGTGATTCATTTTTATTTCTTTTTTCCATTCTAAATTTCTTTGAGAAAAACTCTGTTCATATTCCTAGTATTTATTTTATTTATTGTTTGTTTTTTAATTTTTTTTCATGCCTCTTATGACATTCCAAAATTATATGTTAAAGCTACAACTTCAATAGTAAAAAAATATTAAAATTGTCAAGAAGCAAATACCAAGCACGCTTGCAGTTATCAACAGTCAGAAATAATTGCAGAACAGAAAGCGACTTATAATTTGTAAGCGTTTGCTGATTTTACCACAAAAAACACTACTGTAGAATTAGAATCACATTCTCAAAGTCGTCTAAAAGGGTTATCTACTGCTAATTCCACAATTTCTACAATCATATGTAAAAATCTCACTTTCAATTTAAAACCATTTTCATAAACTGGCAAACGATAAAATGTGTTATTCGTCCACTAAATGTATATATAAATATTAAATTAGGACTTTAAACAGCTACTGTAACAAAACGTTAACCAGATAAAATGCAAAATTGTTTTCTTTCATCATTTCACTGAAAAATAAATCTTTTTATGTATTTGTAAATTTCTGTTCTTATACACTTATGTTGGTTCTTAAAATATAACTAGATCGTTATAAAAGTTGAAAAAACCTGTTTTTTGCATCATGGAGCAGGGGAAGGTCGCACGTTGCAACATGTTCAAGAGTATCAAACTTGCAATATACCCGACAAGACCACCATCACTAGGTGCTAGTTGTTCTTGAATTGCGATAGTAATAAAAACAGAATACTTAGTAATATTACACACGATTTGAGAACTGATCAGTTTGAAGAAACCACCATATTGAGGTAATATTGGAAGTTCCAAAAAGGAAATTTTAGTCTAGAAGGCCCTCGTCTTACTATTTACGAAGGAGAACATTGTTAGTATCAGGAAGTTGATTGAATACTGCGGTTATGTGACTTATCACTAGGTAAAATTCTACAACGGCCGTACATAACATTCTTCATAATCACTCTAAAGTGTGAAAGGTTTTTTTTGGATGAATTAACTAACGAACAAATGGCACGACATGTTTTGAGGTGCTTCAAGATGCTTAATCAGCTTGAAAATGGAACATCTTGCTATTTCAGTAGTATCGTAACTAATGGAAAATCTTGAGTTTATTTTTAGGACATGCCTTTTGAAGTTTAAGGCAAACTCTGAGCTCATAGATAAAAACAATTCAGTTTCTATCTGAAGAGTAGGAATCATTTTCTATGTTGACGATTGATTGCAAAAAATGCAAAAGGTGTACAGAATGTAATAAAATGCATTTTGAGAGATTGTGAAAATTAACAGAATACATTGTAATTTAAACTGATGTATTCAGTTTCATAAAGTTTCGAATACTATCGCTAGAGCGCCCATCCCTAGTGCATAGTCACGCAACAACCAATGTTGGCGATGCTGCAAGTTTCTTGCATTTATGAGTTCAGTAAAACAATGTTGGCGACTGCATTTTGACTGCATTATAACAATGAAGAAGAATATTTGTCGCTGAAATCATGAAATTGCTAAAACTAACTGTTTTGTGAAACGGCAAAAACACGGGCTAACCTTATGTATCTAAGGAGTTGTGGGATAAACTCGAAAGAGTTTAGAACGTAGCCCAATAAAGTCAACTTGTAGAGTAAGCAGGGAATATGGACTGTCACAAAATAACTATCTGGCGTCTCTTGAGGCGCCGTTTAATTTTTAAACCTTACCATCTACAAATAGTACAGGCTCTTCAAACAAACGGCAAGTTAAATATGTGAGGACACTTTTTTCCACGTTTCATTTTTAGTGACGAGGCAACATTCCACCTAAGTAGGAAAGAGAACCCACACAATGTTCGGATACGGGGACTACAAAATCCCCAAGCAACAATGGAACATCAGAGCGACTCCCCGAAAGTTAATGTTATGTGCCCTGTCGAGAACAAAGGTTTATAAACTTTTCTTTTTTGATAGTAACATGGTTGCTTGGGTAATGTATCTCTCGATGTTGAAAAAGGGTTTCTTCCTCAAATAAATCAAGGCTCAGAAAACTTTATTTTCGAGTAGGATGGAACTCTACCATTGACGCCGGAGTGTTTGACGTTTTCTAAATAAATCTCTACTTCAACGATGAAAAGGTTACATGAAGAATGAAGATTTTGGCTCCCGAGATCTGCTGATCTCACACCTTGCAACGGTTTCTTGTAAGAGATTGTAAAAGAAGCAGTTCATGTACCATCTCTACCAACAACTTTGGACGACCTAAGAAACGTTATCAAAGCTGCAATGAATTTAATGACGCAAAATATTCTTTTTTTATAATTATGAACTTGAGTGTAAGTGCAACCAAATTTAATTACATTATATTTGTCACTAGTCCTAACTTTGAATTGTAGACTTACAAAATTTAGTCCATCATTTTGAATTACCCTGTATTCTAAAACTTTCAGAATATTTATGTATAAAGCGACAGCCGTATTTTGAAGGAAACTACAATCAAAAGAAACAAGTAGAAAGGGTGACAATTTCTGCAAGTAGCAACAATAGTGCATTGCGTGTCTGCCGTTGTAGAAAGCGATCACTTCAATACAAGATTAAATATGCTATGATTAAAGAATTGCAACCTATCTAATATCTAAATCCGAGAAATATGATAAAACTGAAATTCTGAAAGGTGATTATAATTATTATCTATATGATGAAACGCAAAATTGTGGTTAGGTCTATTAAACTCACAAAATAAATATTAGCAACACGGCAAAAGTCGCCAAATAATGTAGGTACTGCAACTAAATACATTAATCTAGGCGATGGATTGGTTGCAATGTCTGATTCATTAAATATTGACCACAGTTGAAAACGGAACTTTATCAAACAAACCTAAATACACAAGAAGAATGAATTGCTTGCATTACAGATTGTTCATACTGATATCAGAGAACGACACGCTGCATATACAGAAGTAACACGCAATTATACTGCACGTATTTATATAGTAAGTATGTAGGCTTATAATTTAAACGCAATATAAATATACTATTTATTATTTTTGCAAAATTCAAATTATTAGGTGGCAAAGCGAAGCGGAGTCACTTACTAACTTCATGTTGTCCGTCCGTCCGTCCGAGCAAAAACTCGAGAACGGCTGGGAATTTCTAAATTCTGTTTTCACGAATCGAGAGGTACCAAAAGGGCTTGTTTGCTAGTGATTTTGAAACTGATTGGTCAAAGGTCAGCGTTAGTGACCTTTACGATTTCAAATTTTCGAAATAGCAACATAGGACATGTAGCATATCATTCAACTCGTCTTTGAACACTGATTAATTTAAACATAAAACTTTGAAATACTACGTGACCTTTAAGTCGGAAACGCGATTTCAAAAATTTGGGAGACTGCTTTCGCCACTTCACTCTGGGTTGCAAGCTTTGCAGGTTTATTCAAAGTAACAGCTGCGTTCATATGCTTTTATAATGATTCATGCTAGCATATGTTTCTCAAAATATTTTCCTTCGACATGTATAAAAATTAAAATTAAAATTTACTGCAATAATCAATTAGCAATTATTTTGTCAGTCAGCTAATAAAAAAATAAACCAGTAAGATAAAAATAAGTTTCCAACTAGATAATTAAGAGGTTATTAATTAACTATCTCGAAAAAGGAAATAAAAGACTGAAACAAACCAGAAATAAAATTTATATTTTCCGTTTTGGGAGTTAAGCACTTACCAATTAAAAAAATTACCCTTCACTATAAATTTAACGTGAACTAGAAACATTAACTGTAAGTTGTAGAACGTGAGGCGGTCTCCTGATGTTCGTTTTGTCGCAAATTTATCTAATATAGAAGAAATATTGTGCAATAAGCCAAATGAGGTGTTTGTTGTTTATGGTAGCGTAAGGTACGTGCGCTACTTGCCCAGCGTTTATTTTTAACCCGGATCGATTGTTGTGTACGTAAACCGCTTACGATAATTAAAAAAATACGTGTTAACTCAACACGGCTGTTTTATGGCAAAACAATTATTTATGGTTTGATCTTGCTCAGCGTTTCTGTTTGTTTGTGGAGTCGAGCTCATTTATATATATATATATATCATGTATCTAGAATTTTTAAAACGTGATGTAATTTATATTTTGTTTCTAATTTATTTAAACGTTTTTTTTTATTAATTCATATTGATAACGAGGGTTTTACATGTTCTATTGTGAGAATGTAATAATGGTACAGTACCATCAAGACGATGGTTATAAAATTAAAGACAGTCATGGTGGCCGTAGTCTTGCTTAAAACACAAAATAAAAAATACATAGAACCTAAAGTTTTTGTGTCTCTGATATTACAGAAAAGAAAAGAGAACTTTATACGTCTGTCGATAACATGACAGAAATTTTATTTAAGAAACCATATTATTGCTACGTGGTCTGTTTCGAAATGATCAAGCCATTCTTTTTTCTTTTTTTTTTGATTCAATGGCGTTTTTTCTACTTGATAAATTATATTTTTAAATTTTTCCATACGTTCTTTACTTCTGGTTCTGTGTCAATGACATTTAGTTGATCTTCTCATGATTCAAGTGGATTTGCTTTACTTCTTAATTGTAGAGTTGTTTGGTATTTGTGTTTTTTGTTTTTTGCCCTTTTTAATTATGTTTAATCTTATCCGTACTTTTTTAATGATAGATTATGGTCTGATTATATATTTGTTTCTAGCTATACTTTGACTGCATTCTTAAATCTTTTATTAGTTGTAATATAATGTAGTTTATTTTATTACGCAAGATATGTTGATGTGTATGAGATCAAGAAAGTATTTATAATCGCTAGTTCAATTAGTGCACCAAACTGTATAAACCTTTCTCTTTGTAATTATTGTTGTTTAAACCACTTGGACTTTAGTTTTCAAATCTTTCATTGAACTAGGGATCTTTTTCAGTTTTATTTGGCTCGTAGTCTATTTAATGTCACTTTATAAATATTTTACCACATTATAAAGATAGGCAACCTCTGGGGCGGATACTTTAATGAGATTTAGGTTAAAAGGTTTGATTTGTATTTTGAACAATATAATCCTGACGGATGTCACAAAATTTATTACTGCACCATTAAATTGTTTTTTTTGTATCCACTCCAGTTCAATGCTGTGTATTGTAGCTTCTTAAATAATAAACGCTGTAATCACCTATAACACATCTGCCCTCATTTCACTTATTCTCAGTACAGTTTAATTTCTTTAATGATGTTATGCATTTGTTGTTAAAATTTTATGTTTCAATTTCTAAACTATCACTTTTCTTACATTTATCATCGACTAGTCAAAATATTATTTCTGTTTCTTATCAAGCCATATAATACAGAACATTTACATTTACGTTACAATAATAAAATAATAATAAAAATAGTATAAAATACAAGAGACATTGTAGGGTGTTTCAATACACTTCAAAGTAAGCATCTTGGAAACTCGCATACTTTTCCATGTCTTACTTCCATTATTTGTAATATTCTGCAGATGTGCTGCTCAATATTTTCGCAACACACCTCATATCACCTAAACCGTCTATCAAAACAATGTAGTTAGCAACCTGAGATGAATTTTGGCATTAATATTTAACTGAACTTTAATTCTCGTGTGGGGTTGCTAGTCGCCCATCGGGTTCCTTCTCAAGTGGCGGATAAGGGACTGCCTATCAGATATGATGGGTACTGGGAGATTCAAATACTTGGGGTGGATCAAAACTATAGCAGCGTCTGACTAGTGAGGCGGCTGCAAACAGCTTATGTGCATCTAGTTAGGAGCTGCAGAGTTACCCCCAGAAAAGGCAACGTGAGACCACTATGGATAATTACCCTAAGTTCCGGGTAGCTGTTAGATGGGAAAGGGGTGCGAAGTATCTCCCGGCTCAAAGTAATGAAAACCTAACTGAAAACTGCGACATGGCACGTGCAGGAAAACTAGATAACACAATACAGGAGATGAAGGGACTTAATATCAACATACTAGGAATAAGTGAATTAGAATGGCCAGACACAGGTATATGCGACAGAGGATGGAAACCTATATTACTCAGGAAGCAACAGAAACGATCAATATAATCGAAATGGTGTAGCTGTATTTGTGGAATTGAAATATATCAAATATGTTAAAAAGTTTATCTCAATTTCAGATAGTTATAATACTGCATCTATGTCGGTTCTTTAATATAAACATTTTAAAAGGATACGCTTCGACGGCAGATAATATGTATGATGAGGAAATAGAACATTTGTACGACAATATAGAGAAGACAATAAAAGCAACGGAAGATATAAACTTCGTTATAGGCGGTTACATTGCTAAGACAACCATGGCGAAAAGACTTAGTTGGCAACTATAGCTTGACAGAGAGTAATGGAGAGAAAAAAGGCTTTATCAGTTTTGCTAGAAACAACAAATAGTAATTGAAAAGATTAGATCGACTACATTCTCATCAACAAATGATACGGGAACTGCATCAAACGAATATCAATATACCCAAGTAAAGACATAGAATCGGATTATAAACCTCTATAATCTGTTCAGCGAATACATATAGTAAAAAATTGTTAAAAATTCTTGCTCATTTTAAATAACTGTCTGTTATTAGCCGGTTTAAAAAAGTGCGGGTATTTCAGTAGTCAGGTACACACTGACCCATTTTTAGGCACTCGTGTGTTAGTGATGCGGCTAACTTGTTGTAGTTAGAAGTGGCGATTTAATTTGTATATCACTATTAATAATAATGTGTATTGTAAAAGTGAGTTGTTAAATTTTGATGTATCTGTTTAACACAAAGGGGTAAATATAAAATATTATTATAAATGCTACTTTGTAAACCTGGCTGCGGTGCACATCTTTCTGCGTTTCAGGGGCGGTTCAGGGGTGTGTTATAATGATTTATTACTATATGTATTTGTTGAATATATAATAGTGGCAAATGTATCACTTAGACTGAAAAGAATTGTTAAAACGAAACGGTATGCAGTGATAATGAGATCATCAAAGAACTAGACAAGTTAAATAACGCCTAATACACAGAAATAGAGACACTATGACAAGGCCTTAAAATATTATTGAAAAAGTTTGTAACAAAGATCTTAAACCGGATAGAAAATTAAAAAGAAAGAACTGGGCGAACTGAAATTGACGGATAAACGTATGAAACTTAAACGCAATGATAATGAACATAAAAAACAGCGAAAAATAAAGAGAAAATAAGGATAAAAAGTTAAAAAAAAATAACGGGATTGCAATATGTAGTTAAATTACATCGGAGAACTACTTTAAGACAAAGTGATATGCATATAAAAGCAGAAAATTTGGAAGGCCCACAGATACTAAAAGTAGAGGTAAAACATGCAGTGAAGATTTCAAATAAGTAGGCAACAGAACAAGACGCAATTCCTACCGAAATTCTAAAGCTTATAAATGGAGTAAGTTAGAATATAGTAGTAGAATTATTTAATAAGATATGTGCCTCCGGAGAACTTCCAGAAAACTGACTAAAGTCAGTATTCATTCCTATACTACAAAAATCGGTCACCAAAAAATGTAGGTACCTTTTTAAGGTCCTTTTTCACGCACAAATTAAATGAAAATGCGAAAAACATTTAGACAACACTCAGTTTAGCTTCAGGAATGGTTTTAGTCCACGTGAAGCATTATCGGTTTTTATAAAAATGTCGAAACCAACAAGGAGACATGTTCGCTTGCTTTATTGATTATGAGAAAGAGTTAGACAAAGTGTAACACACAGAGCTGATAGGATTATTAAAAGCAGTAGACGAAAAATATCTTCGAATTATCAAAAACCTATATTGAGAACAAAGAGCATCAATACGGCTGTTATATTCCACCGGAGTACCGATTAACAATATTAGATATGCGGATAATACTGTGTTACTAGCAGACGCCATTAAAGATTTACAAAGACTCCTAAGCAAGGTTTAAACACTCTAAATAGATCTACTGAAATGTAACTAAACCATTCTTGGAGATTTCTTAGCCAAGAAATACGTCTTCTGCCTAGAGATTTTTTAAAAATTTGGTTTATGCTAGGCATGATGATTTAAACTAGGGATGCTCTGGTAAACTTTTAATGTAATGGTCTCCCTTTATCTTTTGCATCTTCATGCCGTTGACCTGTTGGTTTATTCGCCTTTTGGACCAATTCTTAATCTAACGAGAAGAAGTTTCCATATCTTCCATCAACGACAGAAGGTGGATTGATTATACCGGCAATCATTTGGTTTGCTGTTTGGTCGGAAATTGCTTATTCGTCTAGAACTAGGTGCTCTAGCTTATATTGCAGCTAACCTTTCTATGTAAAGGTCATTTACTATCAGTCACCTGTGATCCCGCTAGTATCCTGCAGCTTAGCTCTAGCTAGAATTATTTACCACCATAAAACAAAGAAAAGTGACTTATATGGTCCATATATTAAGAAAGAAATATCAAATGCTACAACTAATTGTGAAAGGAAAAATCGAAGACCAAAGAGAAATTGGAAAATGGCAGTTGTTATTGTTGGGGAATTTGTCACAGGGCAGAGAACCGAAAAGTATGGACCACAGTGATCACCAACATCTAGAAGACTGAACGTGGTAGAAGAAGAACAACCTTAATTGTTAAAAAGTACATTTGTTAAAATGTACTTTTTCTGACTTTGTATTTCGTTTAGCGCTTTTTTATAGTTTACTTCCTACAGTTATATTTAGAAATACTGTACTACAGTATTCACCCCTTTGCCCTATTAGGTAAAAGTTACATTTAGTAGAATTGTTACAGATGACCTGTTATGAATAAAATTTTAAATTTAATGAATAAGTATTAAAAGGAATTTAAGTAACTACTTTAGCAGTTTTAGATTTTTTAATTTTACTAGCTCTGAGGGACTCTAAATGAGCTGTATATAACCATTATGTATCTAGCTCCTTTAATTTCTTATCGTAAAGCACCTGCAGCAATTTAGATACATTTTAACATCTCTACAACTGGCAGCGCTATTTCCATCGGATTTAAACAGCGGATTTACACAGAACAAAGTTGTCAAGAAAAAGGCTTAAAAGTAAAAAGGAATGTTACAAAAAATTAAAATTGGTAGGCTGAAAATACTTAAGAACGGCAGAAGATTGCAACTAGCTAAAATAACTCGCTCGCTAGGCAGATTACATTTTTGCTTCGTTATTATTTATAATAATTTTGCTTGCCTTTTTATAAATTCTAGTTAAATAAAATGCAAGATAAGCATAAGCTCACTTTTGTAAAATAAAAACAGAACTTGCCATATCCTAGGTAGCTTAGGAGGTATGAGTTAAAACCTGCTGTCGTGTATGGTGAATCATGACGTAATGGTTGGAAACATAGCAAAAAGTGTTGAATACAAATGCTTTAAAGTTATTTGCTACGCAAGGTATTACACACGTTAAAAACATAATAAAATAATTTGAATTTGTCGATTTAACAACTCTTTTATAATAGATTAAAACCTGGTCTTTCTTAAAAGTGTCATAAGAAGCTTTAATTTCTTAGACACAAATTTACACTGCAAAAATGAACAGGACCCTTAATTACAAGAGATTTTAGTATCACCGATTTAGAAAGTTAATGATAGTAGTGCTTTTAAAGTTAAATAATTTATGTACTACTTTCTGCTATTTGAACAAAGAAAACATTTGTAGAAACAGTTTTCTTCAAACTATCTGATGTGATTAACAAACGGATCAAACGCATTCGAACATTATTTTTAGAGGGAATGTAACATAAGGGTGTGACATAATGGTGGAAAGTATACATAATCTTAAAGGATAGACCAAATAAACTTTTAAACTTATAAGCACCTATTGCACCTAAAAAAGACTTATTTTTATTTGGTCTTTATCCAAATCTATTACCTGAGATATTTCTTGAAAAAAAAACATACGACATGAACAAAATAAAACATTCGGAATCTACTACCAAAGATGAGTTTTGTGCAAACCTCAACGAAAATGAACTTTACCGCCTCTCCAATAATTATACAGACCAAAATATAGAAATTAGACATTATCTTAAGTTTGCCTTGATCTAAGAATTTAAGATTATAAAAGAGTTCTTTCTTCTGCTAGGTCATTCTACAACACCTGTAATCGACCAGTTTATAATATGCGACAGAATCCCTACACCAAGAGAGGTTTGTAAATTTGCTGTTACGGTGCAAAACGCGTGGAACCACAAGTAAAATAATTGTTAGTTATTGTAGTTGTTGGTCAAGTTTTACAAGTAAACGCCGATTTCTTTAAAAACCTAAATCTGAATTTTCATAACCTACAATAAAGATTGTCAAATCAAGTGAATTCATAAGAACAAAGGAGTTTTAAGTCATAGAAAACTTTCTAGTTGAAAAATTTAATTATATTGTATCACTAATCCGATAGGTCTATTTTGGTAGAAAAATTTCAATAAAAGAACCAAAATAGAAGATTTAAAGAAGAATTTAGTTATTATTATAGATTAATACAATCGTGGTCTAATCGGTTGAGGCGCGGACTGCGATGCGAGTTCTATTCTCGGAGCTCTCTGATGCTTAGCGGGTGGCCCTCTCAGTCACTAAAAATAATTGAGTACCTGCGCTCACTCGAGCAAAGGGTAATAATGGCGATCGTCTAAGGCGCGGTGCTTGCCACATCGCTCTGACCGGACAGTAAAGTCAGACATATGAGAGCCTTAACCTCTCAGTTTGCAGGCCGTGCTCCCACGCGGGGAGATAAATCCTTACCATTATTATTATTATTATTATTATAGATTAATACAAGTACTTCTACAATTAAATAAAATTCAAATAGTCTAAAATGGATACTTCTAATGACGGTGATTTTTTCTGCCATGTGTCTGTTCATATCACAGATGTAAAGGATTTTATACATAAAGACACATACATTAAGTCGCAACGAGTGTTCCTGCATATGATTTCGCTGCTAATATATCTCTAAATATACACACTTAAACATTTTGTATCAATTGCACGATACGTTTAGACGTTTGCTCTTATTATTTTTTGATTATAGTATTTTTGATATGACGATCGGCAATAATCCACATTTTTATTTTTCCATTACTGCTGTATTGCAGTATATTTATGTTCTTATATTTGTATGTGAATAAGTAAACAAGAGTTAATAAATTTTTTTATTTTTTTAATCACTCCTGGAGTATTTGAAAAACCCATAAGAAACTCTATTGAATGTGGAAAACCTAAATCTTTGAATTAAAAAAAATATGATCAATGTTTTTAAAGGAATTGCAGTGCACTTAATTAATTTATACCATAAAAATATTATGTAATACTTTCGTTATTTGACGAAAAAGAATTAGAATGTACAGTAAGCTTTTTCGTTGTTTATAAACCTACAAAAAGTGGTCTTATTTAATTTCAAGGCAAACACCAGTAGTAAAATTATCCATAGTTTGAAGACATATTAATTTTCCTAGTTTATTTTTTACGAAAGATATCTTTTGACCAATACATTTTTCTCTATTTTCTGGCTTTGTTAGTTATTGCTTATTGACTAGTCTTTTTCTTATATTATTTCTTTTTTCTAAAGTCTCTTCTTTTTATGTTACTTTTCTAACAATTATAAAAGCAGCAAACTTTATATAGACGTTAAAAAAGTTGGCAATTTTCTTTATTTGAAAACTTTAAGTTTCTTAATAACCCGTTTTTTAAAGATCTAATTTTTTATTTTATTTAAAAAGTTAACAGTTTTTTCTTTTCATTGCTTGTTTTTCATTTTTTTCATTCTACTTGCTTATACTATTTATTTTCAGCGCATATTTTAAATTTTTAAGCCACGTAAGTGATATAGTTTTGTTAAATAAAACACAAGTAACAATTTTTTAGATTTTCTACGAGTTAGCTTTAGCTTTTCATGTATATGCGTTTACGAAAGCACTACTTTTCGAAGAAACTGAAACCCAAGAGAAAAACAAAATTTGTATTTTTTATGCAAAATCATTGCTGCTTAAACCAATAGAAATTAAAAAATATATATCTAAACAATAAATTTTAGATATAAACTTAGAGATAGTTAAAAAGCATTTTGAAAAACTGGTATTTCTAAGTTAATAAAGATGAGGAATCAAACTTAATATTCATAGGAAAAAACAAAAAGCTTTGACAGAAAATTATAATACATAAAGGACTTAAATCGCACGTGTAGTATAAGAAAATGTTAATGTATTTAAAAAAAAAAACAAAAATTATGACGGATTTTAAGAATAAAGCCAGAACATTTTCTAAAGGCAATAGTGACTTAAAAACCAAACTACATAATTGAAAAATGAAAGCATTACAAGCAAAGAGAAAAAAATACGTATATAAAAGACACCTTTAGAAATAGGAAAGCCACCGTCAAGATTCAAATCAGAAAGTACATTAAAAGACAATAAGATAGTTAACAAAACAATTTTTATAGATATAGATAATTGACTTACTAGAAGGAGCACAAACATTCTCATATCCTTCCTCTAACTGAGTATTTTATAAATACCTATGTATCAAACGGTATTTTGTAAAAACTATGCTTTCGATCAATAATCCACGTTGACACTTATTCAACATATTTCCTTACTTTTTATTTTTTATGAGGAACAGCCCCTCTTAGAATAAATAAAAGCCATGTTTACATAATATTTTCTGTTTGAAACAAGGCGCAATACTTTTAGCCAAACATAACATGATTTTCATTCTTAATTCTATGTACCTGTTTTTAATTTGTGTAACTTATTTATTGCCTTGGATAAAATGGCCTTTAATAAAAAAAATATCTCAATATACTATGAAAAACAAAAAGTATTTTGAACAGTATTATACTGTCTTCCTTTGTATATGTCTTGGAAATTATTTAAATACTGTAAACTACTTCACTTACTTCCCGGAATATAAAAAAAAAACGATGATTGAGTAGAGGTGTATCGGTGCGCACATGTTATCTACAAGTATACACTCAGCTGGCAACGATCTTTCTAGTGCAAGTTGAACTTTAAATCATATCCTGTAAGTAAACCATAATTATATTCACACAGCATGTTCCCGCCTCAGCATTAAATTTATTCCAGTTATCAACAACCAATATTTGTGAGTCAACCATTAATGGTTAAAAATACAAATTCTCGTGCATCAAACACAGCAAGTCAATTTCAGTCACCACTTTTTTTATTAAAACGCATTCGTACCATGGCAGCCGTCAATGAATTGGAATTTAGATAACAATCAGCAGAAAATGGCTCTGATGTAGACTAACAGATCGAAGAAGCTTTTCCACGAAATATTCTCGTTGTCCTCAACAAATTCACCTAAATGACAAGTTTAACTTATTAGTCTAGGTAAGCGTTTTTAAATTCGACTGCAAAATATTGTCAACAAAAAATAGACAACTGAGTTTCACATACGGTTTTACTAATTTTGACGCGTTAATACATAATTCAACAAAAGTTTTAGAATATTACTAAAACGTTAGTGAATAATGTAGCAAAAATAAATACCAGACCATCAAATACATTTCAGAAACTTGTTAGGTATCTAGACAAAGATAAAATAATCTATCGTACTTACCAATTTAGAGAAGAGATTACGAAATATTTATCCAACTCTTAGCTACCACAGACCAAATACAAACCAAACTAGAAAAACAAGGCCATAAAGTACAAAACGTAACGAATATCAGACATAGGGCAGAAAAAACACATCTCCTCTTTTTTTCTTCGTAGATCTAAATCCTGCAAATAATAACAAAGAAATCTACGATTTGCGATATCTTTTACAAACACAAATTACTATAGAGCAACTCAAAAAAATGTGCCCGGTGCCAA
Organism: Sinelater perroti; assembly: GCA_036346155.1. Lineage (NCBI taxonomy): Eukaryota > Metazoa > Arthropoda > Insecta > Coleoptera > Elateridae > Sinelater > Sinelater perroti. Next base: position 21,120,057 of record JARFIY010000195.1, on the reverse strand, counting down.
TCATATGGGCCTAGTAAAGAGTACTATAAAAAGTTTTTCATATGCGTCAAATGCGGTAACTATTGTAATACAACAACAATAAAACTCAAGACACACCCGCTAAAGAAGAAAAAAAACGTATGAACAACTGCTGACCAAACGAGGGTATCCAGGATGCAACAGAAAACCCAGAACAAACCTTAGCCACACCCAACATAAGCACAATACCTCTAACAAGCTGCGCTGCAACAGTACGACCACAACAACAAATTTAGTTAATTAATGCAACAGAACACAATGATGATCAACTTACTGTCAAGCCTAATAAATAAAAGTTCTCATCACTAATGGATACATTAAGGTTAATCACGTGAAAGGACTTTTACAACATAAATTTGAAGTCTAAGCGTTCTTTCACACACACAAAATATACATATTTCTATTTGAAGCGTATTTCACACACCACAGTTAACTCAATATACCCAATTACATAATGTGTTTTACTGGTCATCACGCTAACACGGCAATTATTATCAACAGCAAAATTCCACACCATGAAATGAAAGGATTTGAAACACTTCACCTATAAGCCACAAATATTAAAGTCAAATGGTAAAATGGGGATACGGCGGTATCTACAGTGTACTATCCTTCTCGGCATACAATTAAGTAAGACCAATTTGAAGATTTTTTTAAGATTCTAAGTAAAAATTTATTGCAAGAGGTAATTACAACTTTAAACATTTATCTTGAGAGTTCAGATTAACTACCCCCAAAGAAAGATAGCTAAGACACACTATCTGTTGAAATAATTATAAATCAATAGCTACAGGTAGATTTACATAATGGCCAAAAGATTCGAACAAGTTGCCAGACACTATAAAATTCTTCATAGCCAAAAACATCTCACTCAACTAGTTTGACATTATCGATTCCTACGATTGAAGCTTCGACCACTCTCCTATAACATAAACACTAAGTAACTCAATGATCACAAAGCCTAAAGGATTTAAACTATACAACAATTATATAAAGTGGAACATCTTTAGACAGTATATAAATTATAATCTGTCAGCCACGCGACCAGTAAATACGTCAACAGAAATCGAAGAAATAAGAAAAAGGCTAAACACAATCCTACATGATGCAACTTGTTGTACCACTTTCTACAAAACAGATATGCTAGCAAAATTTTCAATTTTATTCTAAATATCAGACTAAAGATAATTAAAAAAAAGAAAAACAAGACTTAAATAGTAGATGTCAAGGATAATAAAACCAAGATAAATCGGCTGCTGAACTCAAGTATATGATCCAAGAGTGCAAAAATAAAACATTCAATTATTGCTTAAAAAATGTATCGCCTGACCAATACAATAAACATTCTCTATGGCACGCAAGCAAAAAAATAAAATGATCCCATTTCCCGTTCCACTCATTTACAGAATGAACGGATGAAGAAAAATCAGAAACGTTTGGCGAACACCTTTCAATCACACGACCCAATTAGAATACTGCAAGCAGACGCAAAACTACTTGAGTACTTTAAATTCCCACAATTAACTTGACTTACCAATAACATCCTGTACGTACGAGCAAATAGTAAACGCAATTAAGTGCTTCAAGCATTACAAGGTACGAGGTTATGATAAAATTATAACAGAATTGCTTCGATAACTTTCAAGGAAAACTGTTTACTAATAACAGAAATATTTAATGTAGTTCTGAGAACCCAACAATTTCCAACACAATGAAAATTTGCTCAAGTAATTGTCATACAGGAAACAAATGAATCAACTTCTGGTTTTTCCAAAATACTTGAACGAACAATATTAGCAAGATTAACCACCACCATCGAGGACCAACACCCAATTCCTAAGCAACAGAACAAATCTACTATCGAAAGAAATCTCGAAGAAAAAAGCGGTATTTAAACATAAACCATGTATTAGACTGAGTTTAACATCCTGACTTGTGATATAAAATCAAACAGCAACTTTCTCGCCAAATTATCTATTGTTGAAATTATACTTGGAAGATAGATTTTCCAAACCAAATTAAATGACAGCTATTGTTCGATGGACTCCGCTCTAGAAGATATACCATAAGTCAGTGTATTGGGTCCTATGCTCTTCCAACGATTTACGGTTGACTAACGTAGACAAAACATCTAATTCAAAAGAAAGTAGCTCGATATGAAAGTAAGGACGATGCACACTGGTTATTAGGGTGGTGTAAATCGAGATTAACTCTTGACAATAAGATCAGAACCATGATACTGCCAGTTTGATCATATGGGGCTAGGCTAAATCATCTAACCTTGAAATTTTACGCTTTCGAAGCAACACTTTCCGTGTGATAGCAAATCAACAATAAAATAATTTATAATGATTTACAAATTTCCTAGGTAAAAGATGTCGGCAAATTTTGCCAAGAAATACAAAAAGTAAATTCGTAATTATTCTAGTGCACTAGTGACAACTGTATTAACTAATGGCAACACACCAAGACGTTTAAAAGGAACTAAATTTAGTGATCTTACAGACAATAGCTAGCAGAAGGCCACATTAGAGTGATACTCCTTAAATGTCACATATTCGTAGTTATTAAATTTACTTGTTAGTTTAGTCAGTTCATCACCCAATTCAAAACTTTGCACAATGTTTTGAACAGTGAAAACGGCGCAGAAAAAAGCATATGAAATTCCAAGGTGCTTACTTTGAAACGAATTGAGAAGACCACGTATAAGTGTTTGGTATTTTATATTATGATTACTAAATATCTAAATTTTTTGTTATTGTTATTGCGCTTTTCTCTCCTATATGATTCGATACTTTCGGAACAGATCATGTACATCGAATAATTCTCAAGACACTTATCTCCGAGGAACGCAAATGAGAGAATAAATCAGAAATTTACTTAACAACTCAAACTCAGAAAACCGATTGCGCAAATTCACTACGAAACGGCTTCTGCGTGGAAATATAGCTCAATAAGCCGCGCCAAAGAGGCAAACGTAAGCAACTCGCAAGTTTTTCCACCGTCAGACTAAATTTACTACACAAGATTGAACACAATCGAAATAAATTCCGGGCCCGGCGAAGCACAATGTATTTCACTTAATCGACGCGGCGCTTTTGTTAAGGGAAATTGAATAAAGTAACCGTTCGAATAAGATAACAAAAGTAGCACCAGCTCTGATCACTTTGCGTAGGAGGAAAATTTCAAATTATTTTTAGCACGACATGTGGGAAGGAAGGTGGACGTGGTCGGTAGGTGCTTTGAGCGGCGTTCTATTTCTGGAAATACAATAAGGGTTAAATATCAGAATAATTATACTTATTCACTCATAATAACGCTATAGGTGATAAAATTATTTTAATTTTCCTTAAACTAATTATGCAAGGCACATTCAAAACATTTAATTCTTTTATAGACTAGTTATTTGAAGATTAATATATGTATGTTCTCTCTTGAAATATAGAAAAGACTAATAAAAATGAAAACTTTATGATTTATTGTATATACAGAAGAAAAAATACTAGAAGAAAACATCCAAAGTCATTCGATTTTTTTGTAAATAAACCTCAAAAATTTTAAATTGCAAGCATGGCGTAATAGACAACACAATGTATAAATAACTTTTTAAGAAATATAAAAGAGTAATGTAGAAAGAGCAACACTTTAGCGTTTTGATTTATAATAAATAATGTATTAGAAGATTATTAATATTTATTATCATTTTTCTTTGGTTTCTATTCCAATGATTTTGCTTTTTTATGTTTGATTGTCCTTCTGTTCTGCTTCCGGCAAACCACTTTCCTTTATAATCCCTTTTTATATAGGTTTTCCAAGAAAGAGTTGGTCTGCCTATGTTTTTCTTTTCCTCTGGAAACTACAGCGTCAATTTCTTTGATCATCTGATATACGTCTTTACATATCGATACTATTAGAGAACTCTATTTTCTAATGCTCTCGTGATTCAGCATTTTTCTTAAAACTTCTCCGGTTCTGAGACTGACCCGTCTGTAACTTGTAGACATCTTATAAAATCTAATTTTACTGTTTTGATTTAATTTCTTATATTTTTCGTAAGAAGCCATATCTCTTCTCCATGCAACAATATGTTTCCCATCATACTGTAAAATATTCTCTATTTGGTGTGTTGACTGATGGAGAGGCAGGCGTGTAAATAGCCGCTCTCGTGGTGCGGTGTGGGATACGTAGTACGGCACGTTTGGAACGTCAACCGATAAGGCCCAAATCGTCCCTTAAACGGCCGTCGCGAAAGCGGATGGGGGCGGCTACCGATATCAACCAACAAGTATTGCCAAATCGCTCACCTGAATCGGCTTCGGCTTCGTCGGCGATGGTTCCACGGTGGCCACCTTGCTGCGCTGTCTTCTTGTATGTTGCGGGGTATTAAAAACACACGACCGAATTGGCCGCGCTGCGGATCTCGTATGTATACGGGTTGATAAGACACGACCAAACTGGCCGCGCTGCGGAGTACTTATTTGTGGGTGTTAAGACACGACCGAATTGGCCGCGCTGCGGATTGCGAATGTGCGGGTGTTAAGACACGACCGAACTGGCCGCGCTGCAGAGTGCTTATTGCGGGTGTTAAGACACGACCGAATTGGCCGCGCTGCGGATTGCGAATGTTGCCGGGCTTCGCGCCTGGCTTGGCGATAGGTCTTTGCGGGCAATTTTCGTTCGACAGCACCTTTCATATCAAAAGGTGCCGCCGACGGCGTATGCAGACTTGTCGGATGAGCAAAAGCCCATATGCCGTTTTGTGTGCGATGGCAAACGTAGCAGCAGATATCAAAGGCCCGCATGCCGCCGCGATATAAAGCGGTTCAAGGGCGAAAAGGCCGCCATACCAACTGATATTCTTATTCAATGTTACTTTATGTAATGCTGTTGTAGATTTCTTTTCCGTGATATTTTTTTTGTTGATGTTTTTCCCGCATACATCTGCTGATGCACTCTGAAGTGAGCCTAAATATTTAAATATTGTGCAGGCTTTGATTTCTAGTTTTGATTCTGATATTTTGTCTTTTTGCCTATACACATGTATTGCGTTGTTTGGTAATTAAATGTGCAAAATCTACTTCCCAAATTCTATATTAAATTTTTTTAGCATATATTCCATATCTTCTCCATCGTGCGCGAGCAAAATCTGATCATCCACAAGTAGTAGAGTGTGAAAGGTTGAATTATCTATTTCGATTTCCTTTATTGAATATTTGTTGTACCACACGCTTAGTACTTGTTCAAAATATGTATTAAACAGTAACGGTGATAGATCGCAACCTTCTTTGGGACCTTTTGTTATTACGAGTATTATGATCGGAGTTATTTTATTGCTTATTTTTATATGTACTTTTATCTTGTGATAAGTCCGGTTTTCTCGTATATTCACATTCTTCATAGCCTTCCGTAATCACATCTGAGTACACTCCATCATATGCCTTTTCAATATCTATCAAGGTCATATGTATGTTTATCCTTGCTTTTTCTATTAGCCACCTAACACAATGTATGTTGTCTAAACAAGATCTTCATTTTCTAAAACCATTTTGTTCTTCATTTAGATTTACTTGTACCTTTTATTTTAATATTTATGACATTAAAAAAAATTAGCACACATTTTTTGGCGATACTGCTTTATTTATATGTAATTAGTTTTTTACCCCGTTTTCATTTACTGTTGTTATACTATATAGTTTGAATAGGTTGAAGTTACCTTTTTTAAGTTTTTTAATTCTCTATGTTCCTTTTCTGTTATTTTTATATTCCCCTTTGTGTATGTTAGATATCCTACTACCATATAATAATTTCATGCACATTTTGGTTGTTGATAGTGCCTTATATCATGCACTTGTACTTTTTGTACTTTTTTATTGTTATCAAGTCTATGAGAGATTTTAGATTTCTTGGTTAGTTTATCCAGTTATATTTACGGATGGCTTTGTATTTAAACAATGAGTACGCAACCACATATTCGCATTTTCTGCAAAAATCAAAAAGACGTTTTCCATTCTCCAAAACAGTCCACTACATCAGGATGCCTTCTCTCCGCACTCCTATTTAAGTCACCTATTATAATTATTTCTTTTTGGTTATATTTGTTATATTTTCAAAAAAGTAAACTTCTTTTCGTTTTGCATATTTTCCTATAATAGTTGGTTGCTCATCAATTTCCATTCCAAATATAATAATTAAAAAATAAATCTTTGTATTCTTTGAATGCGATGATATACATCTTCCATATTTTTGGCATTTTGATGCTTATATTATGGTAATAATTCTTAAAGTTTCTTTCGCCTATTACTTTTTGGCCTCTTTAGAGATTACTACATCTAACTTTAATCTTTCAGTCTTTTTAATAACTTTTTTTGTTAGGTGCCTATACCTTGTATTAGTGTTTTTAGTATTTTACTACACACCAAAACTCTCCTTTTTGTCTTCGAGCATTTTCCTTAATTTTAAATATTTATCTTGTTTAAATTACCTTTCAATCTACGAATCGTTTTGATGTAGCTCTATTATTTCTACGCTAGTGACTTGCCCAAACCAGACAAAGTCTTAATAGTTACGATTGCAAACGATGATGTTATGCCAATAGACTCAGTAGTGTATTGTGCGATTAAACAGAATGAAACTAAGTCTAATTACGCTAAATTAACAAACAAAAAAATATATAGAAAGTTATACTGGTTTATCAGAATAAAATATGTTTTTCCATATACGACAAAATGTTTTTAGACAGAAATTTTCAAATAATTCCGAAGAGATATAAGTGAATGGTTTAAGTGTTATATTTAAGAGGCCTCTAGCCACATTTTGATAAATCACATAGCTTATTTACAGTCTTTTAGTTAACGTTGTTTGGCCGTGGTTATTTAATTCTAGGAGGACCTCTTAAATGATTAACTTATTCGTTTGGATGTATTACAAGTCTATTTAAATATGTGGTGGTAAGCCTGCACATTTCTTCTCCCACTAGTGACATTTTGGAGTCAGCATGCAAAGTTTTGTTGTTGACATAGCATGAGACCTACAATATTATCCTTAAGGTTTTGAATCTGATCATAGAGTTTATGTATTTAAAAATTAGATTTTATTTTGGATATGGGCAGAAAAAATTTGTTTTCTATTGTGAATTTAAATTTGTACCAGAAAAGCAAATTTAATTACTTCAGTTTATTTGTGTTTTCTTCGCAATTGCATGCGATTTCTATATTAGCTTATTGTCAAATATCACTCTTAAGTATTTTCAACTAATAATTGTAGTTCCTTTGTTGATTCAAGTATACAGTCCATTTGTTTATTTGTGGAGGTAATTTGGCTTAAGTAATTTGCAATCACAAGGTATGAAGTTAGTCTTTAAGTGACTAGGGTGATTTTTGGCACATAATTTATTAACTTTCCATCAAAGCGTTATATGCATATGACTGTTATATTTTGTAATTTTATTTATTTCCACCCCAATAACTTATGAATAGCTACTCATAATATACCCTTTTTTCGTAGGTCCTAAAGCGTTTTTTATATTATTATTTTTAAAAGATCTTCTAATCAAATGTTAATTGTTTTGAGGCCATGTTTCTGTATTTTCAATAAGAGTTTGGATTTCTTCGACAATTTGTTTTTATTTCTATGTTTTTGTTTAACTGCTATATTTGGCTTTCCTCAGCTAGATTTGATTTTAAAATTTTTTGGTTTTGTTATTTTCTGTTAATTAAAAAACGACAGGAGGTAAACAAAATTTAATTTTATTATATAAAACCGCAAAATTGGAAGTTTTCTTTCAATGTGTTTAAAAAAAAGCATTACTCTTATTGAAATTTTATTCTAAAGTTCTTCATTAATTTTTTCCAGTGAAAGAAGAATATGTCTAATTTCTTCAGGTAGAATGTTTCGTAGAGCTTAGAAATTTCTAAAGAGGGGTTTCTAAAGCTCAGCTTTGAGGTATCCCCAAGGTCACCGGGCTGGGCAAGCGGATTCACCGCGTTGAAAGATTAGACTCTTAGGAAAAATCTCATTCATCAGTTGGAGTGAAGCTCATGACGTGCGAGCTATGGCTCCATTCTGTTGAAATTAATCATTTTCCAGTTGGAATGCATAGAGATTCGACGAGAATTACTTCTATATCAAAATGATTAGCCACCCTCCTCAAAAAAATAAGTGCCAATGACCTCAACTTTATCCACCGCACATTAAAGAATACACGTTCGCTAGTGGAGGGCCTTTCACAGATATTTCGTCGGTTGTTATCACTTTAGTAGCAATTTTTTTCATTAAGGTATTTGAACAAGTGGATATGAAAACAACTGCATCATGGCACACTTTTGCGGTTTTTTATAATGACGGGAAGTATCCGAGTCTTGCAAAGTAGCTGAAGATTGAAGCTAAGTATGCTAATGCCCGTTGCATGTGCTGCCCGAGTTCTTGGAATGATGCAAGAACTACGTCTGCAGTCTGCTGGTAGAAGTCTTGTTTGGCATTTGTTATTTGGGCATCGGTGATCGGATCAATTTAAACTTGGTGTGGCGTAAAGATCTACTTCAGATGCGTGGCTATGATTTCTAATTTTTTTTTTAAAGTGTATGTTACGTTATTATCAATTATAAGTTGTTTTTATAGTATTTTAGTGGCTTGTCATATAGTTGAGCTTCCAGGATGGATTTCTACAAGGTAACTGTTGTATCTTTCTATTCTAAGGCTATCCCGTTTTATTTTGACTAAGTGATGTAATTTATTATATAACGTTTTAAAATATGGTAGTAGAATCCTTTGCCATTCTTTCCCGTATTTATTTTTTAATTTAACTAGTTCTTCCCCCCATATCAATCACTGTAAGCTCGAAACTGTGAGCACCTTTGCTTCGAGTGGTCGAAATTTTGGCCTAAAAAACAATTCATAAAATGTCAAAAATTTTTAGCAAATAATTGTACGATTGAAATCCAATTCTTTTTAATTGTATATCAAAATGTCTTGAGTTTAGGCCATTAATGTGAGCCGAAATGACAACATTTAGTTTAGGAAACACTTGTCTCCAGTCTCCCAGACCTCTATCACTTTCATTATTAGAGTATTTGTTTTGAAGAAAATGCTATAAAATTGAACAAAAAAATTAATATCAGATTGTTTTGTAAAACTTTTTGGACTTACTTTGAGTGGATAGGTTGAATCTCTTCTTCTTTCATTGATCTGTTCTATCTGTTCTGTTGACATATTAGCTACTCTTCTGCTTTTATTATGTGCCTCATTTTGTTCTGCGGTACGTTTATTTTTATTATACTGACGGAAGTACGCTCTCCTATCGCTCATTCTTTCAATTTAATTAAATTGTTTGCCAGACTGTTATCACTTCTACTATATATCGCTTGCCAGTATCCGACTATCACTACCTTTTTCAATTTTTTAACTAAAAAGTGAAAACTAATTAAAACTAATGAAAGAAAAAAGTTACAATACTTGATGTCAGATGTGATTAATCTTCGCCCCGATGTCCAGACTTCGCCTTGAGGTCAATGGGGATGTGATATAAGTGATAGACTGTTCGCTGATTATGGTGTGGTCACTGATAGTCTTAATCGCAGAACTGTTAGCGATTAAAGTGTTTTAAAAAACTTTTTTGTCGAGCAACATCTTAAGATTAAAATCTGATCCAAACAAACGATTAAATAAATATTGTGTTAATAATCAAAACACCACTTCTTCTTCTTGAGTAAAGATCTGTTGATATCTATCTTAAAATGACATTTATTTAGTTCATAACAGCATTTTGTCCACAATTAATGCATGCTTGACATAATTAGACACTACTTTATTACTCGTGGTATTCGTCTCTCGACTTTAAAACTGATGATAATATAAAATATAATAAACAATCGATTTTATAATTACATACTTTTGTAATTGATTTGATGTTTGGTTACGTCCAGAGAGAAGTAGTGATCATTTATTAACCATGCTTGAGCCCCTTCGCATAGTAGTTTTTAAAAATAATAAAAACACGATTAAAAAGCTCTTTTTGACATAATTGGCGTACGCCGTTGCCATGACAACGTATACCCAGTTAGAGTTGAACTTTGACCTTTGACCTGTGTGACAGCACTCATAATTTTTTTTATATATAAGTGCTTTATTACCCCCTCTTAAACGAAAATTTTCTATCGCTTGCGGTTCCGGAAATATATTAGCTCGGTCGCACCTGTCGCCGGGCCGAAATTTGTCCTTCGGAGGCGCTCGTGTCGGCACGGAAAGGCACGACCGATTTGACCTTTGACCTGTGTGACAGCAGTAGCAGCACTCATAATTTTTTTTATATATATAACGAGGTCTGGCAGCGGCCCCCCGGAGAGCTTGTCCAACTCCGACATGCTTGAGCCCCTTCGCATAGTAGTTTTTAAAAATAAATAAAAACACGATTAAAAAGCTCTGTTTGACATAATTGGCGTACGCCGTTGCCATGACAACGCGTTTACGTATAACCAGTTAGAGTTGAACTTTGACCTTTGACCTTTGACCTGTGTGACAGCAGCACTCATAATTTTTTTTACATATAAGTGCTTTATTACCCGCTCTCAAACGAAAATTTTCCATCGCTTGCGATTCCGGAAATATATTACCTCGGTCGCGCCTGTCGCCGGGCCGAAATTTGTCCTTCGGACGCGCTCGTGTCGGCACGGAAAGGCACGAACGATTTGACCTTTGACCTGTGTGACAGCAGCAGCAGCACCACTTATAATTTTTTTGATATATATAATTAGGGTTGTTATATAGGCAGGTGTCCAACTGTGTGAGGTAAAACTTTTACGTTTATACGGCGTTGTACCATGTTGTATGCTCTCTTGTATAGTATATTTTGTTAATGATTTATCAATGTCCATGGTGGTTTGGAGCGGTCCAGTTCATCTAAGTGTTTGATTCAAGATATTTTAGAAAATAGTCCAATCATTCATTTCGTCTGTCAGTTTGGGGGTAGATGGCCTGGTTGTTGGTATGTCATAAAAAAAACATGATGACTGGAAGATAATCAAAGTCTATTTCATTTGTGATTATCTGTTGTATTGGTTTTCGTAGATTCTTATGAATAACAATGTTTAATATGTCAGACTGCTCTAGACGCGAAATATGTATACTAGTGTCCGGCAGCAATTAAAATATGGTTGTGTAGTATTATACTCTCCTGATTTGTTGCTCGGAATCCCCAGATATTGGTTTTTTTTTGAGTTAACGAGCATCGTAACTTCAGTGCTATGGAATAAAGTGGATAACGTTTCAAGTAGTTTTTTGTTGAATTGTTTGTATGCACAGATCAGGTTCAGTGGAAGGTTATTTTCAGTGTTTGCTTCTATAGCAGTGGCTTCAATGTTTGTTAAATAGCTGAGGTGCAGTAGGTGGTGTTTATTTTTTTTTTGTTAATCAATATTGCGACATTCCGAAGCCTTATCAGCTTCTCGGTCTTTACAATATATTCGCAATCTTGGAATTTAAAACTTCTGTGTTAATAAAAGCGTCTCTGTGACGCATGCAACTTCGATATTGTATCAGCAAGAAAATCTATAAAAGTTGAACGTTGTGTTTTAAGACCATTTGCGTTCCAATAGGTCAAGGTTAATTTAGTAAATATTTGTTAGATATTTGGATTTGTTAGTTAGTAGGATTAAAAGTAAAGTTACTAATAGCGGCGTTAGCTTATCTAAATGTGAATTTTCTAGTTCCACTAGACATAGGAGGATTAGGTATCTATTTTTGTTGTAAAGCCTTGCGATCTTTTTAGCTGGGTATTTTAGTGCTTTAGTTTGATTTTAATTCCTTTTTCTGAGATCTTTTGAATTATTATTAATAAATTATTTGCTTCGAGGTCCTTGAAGGTATGGTAGCTTAGTCTATTATCACTATAAATTTCGGTCATGCAACGGTAGTCTTCTGTGCTTGTTAGATTGATTCTTATCTGGTTGTTTTTATTAACCACGGTGAACTCGTTTTTGACTTTTACTTTAAGTTCGGAGATTTACTCTTGGTAGTTCAATTTGTCTGCGTTGTGCAAATATGTCGGTGAGACTTTTATTTTATTTTCTGCGGTGTTGATAGGGAGGTATTCATTGCTGGAATTGCCGCAGCGTGTTTGACTTGATAGATAATATTACCAGCATTTTCAATTTGTTTTCCATTTATGTAGTATTTGTTTTTTGGAATGAAGTTTTGTGGCTCGAACCAGTATTTTTTGTCGAGTTCCTAGTCTGATGGCAAGAATTCGCCGCTAAATTTTTATTTCTGTTGGTGGTCATAATTATTCACCCCCCCCCCTCCCATTTGTTAGGTTTTTAAAAGGATGCAGTGCACTGTCGCTAAGGATTAGGTCGCAGAAGGGTTACAACTTTAAACAGCCGATATTCGTTGACACTTTTACTTCCTCATCGTGCGGATCGGAGATAACGTTTTTACGCCAAGAAATTTTAATTGTAACTCAAAGTAGCTTGTAAAAAATTTAAAATATATATATATTGTAGGAAAGTTTAGGTACTTTAGATGTTAAATGACTATTACCAACGACACTTAGATATCTGGTTGTTAAACAAAGATTGGCTAGCATCTCTTTGTATTCCCATTAAATAATTAAATAAATTGAACTTTTAGATCTCCTACCAATAATAATAATTACTATTACGTTTTTTAACAAATTTTCAATTTGTCAATACTTTCTTTATCTGTAATTTGATGCTTTTTAACTTAATAGTTCCATTTTTATATTTTGCCAAACTTGTTTTTTATTTAGTTAATGCAATGATTTGTAAAGTTTTGTGATAATATTAAAACAAAAAATTATATAATTTACTAATACTTGCGTAGGTTTTTCTGGTTATCTTATTTCACCAAATAATGGTTATTTTATTGTAACGTGCAGACAATCGCCAGAGTGGTCCAGTGGTTGAGGTACGGGCTGTGATGCTGACAGACCCGGGTGCCATTCTCGGAGCTCTCTAATGCCTGGTGGGTGGCCTACTCAGACACTAAAAATAATTGAGTACCTGCTTTCACTCAAACAAGTGGTAATAATGGCAGTCGTCTAAGGCGCGATGCTTGCCACATCGCATCGAACATATGAAGCCTTAACCTTTCTCTTTGCAGGCCACACGGGGCGTTTAGAGACTTACCATTATTATTATGTTGCTAACATTTGTATTTTTTTTGAGAATAATTATAGACTTGTAATTCACATCCGATCAACTATCCAGTAAATTATAAAAATTAACTTTTATTGTACTACCACTTAGTTTAGTTGTTATCTAGATAAGGTGGCGCCAAAAATAATTTTAAAAAATAACGGTAAATAACAACATATATTGTTTAAGATATAAATAAGCAATAAGTCTTGTGGGATTGGCTGTATTAGTAATATATAACATTGTCATATATATTTTTACGCACTAATAGAACTATTGACCCGCTGTTTATTAATTCTTTATGAGACACATACGTGGTAATTATCAAAAAGTGCAAATAAGATGCTCTAAACAGTATGTTCGGTAATAGTAATTTTAGCAACAAAAGCAAGAGATAACGATCGACGGGCTCTTATAATAAAATAAAATACATTTAATGGTGTCCCCAACCTTTATGTTATTTGAAATTAATCCAAATTAAATTATTGTGCAATACAGGGGAGATTACTCATCATCGATTTTGTTTAGTTGTGCTAAAGAAATTAAGTTTGTTATCATTACTAGCGTTGGTACAAAAGAGTAGTGTGAGGGATTAGTATGGGAAATAGACATACTTATGTTCATTATAAGAAAATAAAAACTACATATTATTTTAATTAATTAACGTGCTCATAAAGGTGATTAATTTATGTGTAACAAATTTACAATTTCAGAACTCGTACATGCATTTTTATAAAATTTTATAATTATCTGGTTCTGAATAGTCATAGAGGAATTAAATTGTCATAACTTTTGTATACGGTATACTACGTTACATATAACTATAAAAATCTACCGCGTGGTAATGAATATGTAGTTTTATAATTTATATGGTAAACATAATTATATATATTTACTTTTGCGTACTACAAAATGTGGTTTCTCATTAGTTATAGCCAAAATTGAGATATATGTATTTATCTAACATATGTATAAGCAAATGTACACTTGAATCATACAGTTTTACTATTTTACCCATGTGGGGTAATCATTAAACAATATCAATGATCCACTGTTGGCTATAGGCTTATACCCTACCAAGTCTAATATCTAACAATATCCTAGAAGACGATATACCTGGACAAAGCCTAGAAATACCAAAATGTATCAAATAGACTTTATCCGTTTTCAAAATCAGGTTAAAGAATGCAGAACTCATCCTAGTGCTGATGCAGATACAGATCACAACCTTTTAACAATGAAACATAAACTGACTTACAAGAAGTTGAAGAAAAACAAAACTTGCAGCTGGGGACAAATAGGCATAAGAGTGTAGAAAATCAGTTAGAATATTCAGAGAAAATTAATATAGAAATAAGCAAAGCAGATAATGAGCATAAAATGGAACAACATTTAAAAAGGATTTATTAAAACAACTAATGACATACTACAGCAAAAGAATATACCAGCATGTAAACCGTAGATTACAAAACAAGTTATTGAGTTAATAGAAGAAAGAAGGAAGTATAAGGGCACTAAAAAAAATACCTAAAACTTAAATAGCATCAACAGAGAAGCCAGACTAGCTAATGAATAATATATAACAGAAGAATGTGAGAAAATTGAGAATCAGAATAAATAAAATGAATCAAGCATATAAACAAGTTAAAAAATTTTTCCAGGGAACAAAATCCAAAACAAAGGGAATAAGAGATAGTAAGGGTAATATGCTGTCAAATGAAGGAGAAGTTGTCGACAGATGGAAAGAATATATATAGCGAAGAAATAAACAGTATACAAAGAATGGAGAACAAAGCAGTAAATGAACAAACAACTACAGAAGGATACATTCTAAGAGACTGAAGTCAAACAAGAGCTCTGCGGTAGATAACATTCACGCCGAATTCATAAAATAAATACAAGTTATATAAACTAACGTCAGAAGTTTATGAGACAGAAATACTTCTTACGGATTTTACAACCACAATTATATGATAATCAAATTACAATAATAACTCAAGATGGAATTAGACAAGCCAAAATAGATAAAGGTGTGGGGCAAGAATGTGTTCGCTCGCCGGTACTTTTTAACATACACAAAGTGGTGCGGAGCCAACTTACACATTTCAAATTTAAATAGTGCGCCGCCGCGATAGCTTGTCGTGGTTGGCGGGAGAGGGAATGATAGAGCGGTGGGACGCCATTTCATGAGGTGCGATGCCGCAGTATGTCAGTCTCAATGGACCATTGAAACGTGCACACCGTGTTATCTGTGTTCGTAGTTATTACAAAACAAATTCTGTCACGAAAGTGCAACGTATCTATCAAAGACAGTTCAATATTGATCGACATGGTCACGTACCGTCTCACAATACCATATTGGCTTAGGTGAAGAAATTTGAAGAAACTGGTAGCGTATTAATAATAATAATGGTAAGGCTCTACGCCCCGCGTGGGAGCACGGCCTGCGAACTGAGAGGTTAAGGTTCTCATACGTTTGCACTCTCTGCCCGGTCGTCGCGCACCTTCTCTGGTGCGGGGCGGTGGGGCAAGCACCGCGCCTAAGACGACCGCTATTATTACTCCTTATTCGAGTGCACGCAGGTACTCAATCATTTTTAGTGACTGAGTCAAACTGGCCACCCGCCAGGCATCAGAGAGCACCGGAATTAAACCCGGGTCCGTCAGCATCGCAGCTCGCCCCTTAACCACGGGACCACGCTGGCTCTAGGTAGCTTATTAAACGTGAAATATAAAGCTCCATGAACAATGCGAACACCAGAGTACCTACAGACAGTGAGGAAAGCTATTGAACACAGTCCTCGCCGTTCGGCGCGTCAGCAATCTCGCATTTTAGGCATCAGTAGAAGTTTAAATCGAATGCTAAAGGAGATAAAATTTCACCCTTACAAACTGCAAGTTGTGCAAATTAACGAATGAGAAAAGAAAGCACCATGAGCGGTTTGTTACGGGAAAATCTAGACATTCTGAATAATTTGCTAATGACCAACGAAAGACATTTTCATGTTTCTGGCTAGGTAAATAAACAAAACATGCGATACTGGTCTTAAGTGGACCCTAAGCAACTGCATGAAAAGCTCTTGCACTCTCCTAAAATGACGGTTTGGTGTGGAGTCGGTGCTTTCGGAAATGTAGGCCCACATTTCTTTGAAAATGACAGTGACCATTGATTTAGAACCTTATGTGACTATGTTGAAAAGTTTTGTTGAACAAAAATTACGATAGTTTATCATTGACCCTAAAAACTTATATATCTAGCAGGATGAAGCAACAGCCCACACAGCGCGAAACATTATGGCTGTAGCTCATAAAATGTTCAGAACTGTTATTTCTCGTTTCTGCGAAATCGCTTGGCCTGCTCGGTCATCCGACCTCAATGTACCAGACTTTTTCCTGTGGGGGTTCCTGAAAGACCGTATCTTTCAGAGGCACATCATGAGTATTTAAGAACTCAAGCAAGCCATTGGTGATGAAGTTGCAGCTATTGACAACTTTAAAAAACGATTGCATCAATGCGTTGATGTAAATGGAGGCCATCTGCCTGATGTACTTAAAAAAAACTTATAATCGGTGGTAAATAAGTGGCATACTTGGTCGTATTTATAGACACTTTTACTTATTTTTTTCCTGCTTCCGTATATAATATATGACTGGTTGAAAAATGCCAGTTGGTTCCGCGATACCACGTATATACAACAAGCCGTATAAAAATATAATGAGAGAGAATATGTATGATAAGGTAAGCTAATGACAGAGTTATTAGTTGAAAACGAAGAAAAATTTAAACTACAGCATGAACAACTGGAAGTTATACTAATACAAATTACAAAATGAAACTAAACAAAAAGAAAACTAATGTATGTGGTAAACACAACATAGGGATTATAAACATTGATCTAAATGGGACACGACTACAACAAGTTAATGAATTTCCCTACCTACGTAGCGCAATAACAAAAAGTGGAAGATGCGAAAAGAAAATTAAAACTAGAATTGCACTAGTGAAAAGGGCTTTTTACCAAAAGAAGAGCTTACTAATAACAAGCGCAATCCCTATTTCAACTAGAATAAATTTCATAAAAACATATGTTTGGAGCGTACTATTGCATGAGGCCGAAACATGGACTATCGGATTGGCATCCAAAAAAAGACTAGAAGCGTGCAAACAGTGGTGTTATAAAAGAGCTTTAAAGATTAGCTATCTCGATAAAATAACAAATGAGGAAGTATTGAAAAGGATCGGACAAGAGAAGTGTTTGTGGAAGAATACAAGAACGAAGGAGCACTCTAATAGGACACATAATAAGAAAAAGAAGAATATTTACCACAATTATTAAAGGGTGTATAAAAAGAAAGAATGCTCGTAGATGGAATATACTAAACAAATAATTGAAGACACAAGATGTGCCATGTATAGATCTATGAATTTTACACACTTTACTTTTTGGGATCCCCAATTTATCTTCCAGATCTCAAAATGTCAATCGCCAGTAACCTGCACACATTCAACATTTTTTGAGAATCTGTTCGATGTTAGATCACTTTTAAAATTAGCTTCTGAAAGTATTCTAAATCATACGAATAGTTTCTGCGGAGAAATGTTCCAGTTTTGCACAAAATTTAATGCATATTTGTTATTCTACTGCATTGCAGATGCAACAATCACGTGTCCTCATCCGAGCCAGTCAGTACAATCGTTCTAATTTACGTTTGCGCCTTACAATCCTTTCTGATCAGCTACGAGGTACACTACAGCCACGCAAACTGTTTTCATTATAGTAACATTAGCCCGACATTTTTGGAACAGACCACCTAAATTTAAAATTTGAAAAAATTCCCTAAAGCTATCAACTACCACTCCAGTTTATTACGTGGTCAACATTTGCACGGAAGTTCCCTGGAAAATAGTTATTTATTTGGAAAGGATTTGCGGCTTTTTTATTCTTGTAGGTGTAGTATAAAGCGAAGATCTCGATAAAAAGGGTGCGGTAAAATTCCAGGTATTCTGGCCAATGTGAGCCGCAGGCAAATTCATTTGTTTTCTTCCTTGTGCATATTCTTATTAATTACAAAAAAGGATAATGTATGTTGCTTCCATTACTGTGATCTAGTAGTAAACTTAACTTTTACAGATATCGTGTGGCTCAAGTTATAAATAATGGTGACTAATATTGTATATTATTAGTTTTAGTTTTAGCAAAATATACCATAAGAACCAGCCAAATATTTTACCAAATATGCGTTAAACATACAGTTTCAAATAAACTGAACTAACATATGAAGAAATGTATCTCCATACTCCAGCAACCATTTATTTTTATCGGGTCGCACTGTCGAAGTTGCCGAAAGGAAGTATCAATCGAATACCTAAAAATGCTCGCAGCTGCAAGATTGCGCGCCCAGAGCAATCATGGCACCTAAAAACTTCCCGCGAAATTACATTGTAACGAGCAAAGTTTAGCTTTTAAGATTAAATGCCGTATATCGTAAAAATTTTATGTGCTTGAATGTACATGCTGACTACTGTGGCAATGCAAGCTTTTATCCGGTGCTAAAAGATTACTCCTTCTGTGGGGATAACGTTGCAGATAAAATTTTGATAGCACGCAGTTACTGGATGACATCATTAAACTTCGACGGTTAATATAACTGGGGCAAATATTTAGCCCAACAAGTGTAGCAAAAGTTAATATATATTTTATAAAAATATAAAAAATAAACGACTAATTTCCTACTGCAACATCACCGACATTAAAACAAATAGAAGGAAGTTCCAGTTAAAAAATGTTGCTGTGCTTGAAAAATTATCATACTAAATAAACAATCAGTAGAACTTTTATTTGATATAAAATAATTATTTTATAAAGCTCTGTGTATAGATTGTGGTCCACAAAAAAGTTTTTGAAGAAAACCACTTTTAAAAATATATAAATAATTCAGTGTATCGGCATAAATCAAACAGAAAAAACCTTGTATTATATATTTTATTTTATTTTATAATTAGAATTTTGCTAGTGACGTAATAGGATACGAGCGTGCATTATTGGTTGCAGCCTACCTTTTTATTAGTATTGCTTTCTTGTTTCCACTTATGAGGCGTCTAGATCTTTATCATATATTAAGCCACTTTAAGTAGAAACCACTTTTTGATTTTTTTCTTGAAAATTATAATTTAGAAAAATACTAAAATACGCGTTTCTTATTTTTAAAAGCATATCTAATGCAAAAACTTCATTTTCTGATTGAAATATTCCATTTAAATTTTTTTATTTATGTTCAAAATGGTTCAAAATTTTTATAAAATTTACTTTCACTATTCGAATTTAAATATCAGTTTTCCCACCCATCAAAACACCCAGGAAAACTGAGCAGAAAAAACGCGAGCATTTGCAGAACACATAATAGAGGTTTTCCAACCACACCCTCCAAAAAGTCAACTAGAAGAAGAAACTGAGTTAAGCTCTTTTTAACTTGACTGGCTAGCCCAACGCTTTAAAATCGCTGATATGCAAAGAGTTATTGCAACGCTACACCCAGAAAAAGCACCGGGATACGATCTGCTAACAGAGAAAATACTCAAGGAACTACCTATCACGGGGGTAAGGTATCTCACACAACTCTACAACGCTATTTTGCAAGTTGGGTATTTCCCGACCTAGTGAAAAGTAGCACAGATCATTCTCATCCAAAAACCGATCAAAAATCCGATGACTTAAAATCCTATGGTCCCATTAGCCTTTTACCGAACCAATTCCTGATCACTGATTTCGGTTTAGGCAGATGCACTCCACTGTTAAACAAATCTATCGCATTATACAAAAAAATACTGAAAGCTATGACAAAAGCAATACTGCTTTGCAGCATTTTTGGGCATATCTCAGGCCTTCGACAAAGTGTGGCACACTGGCCTTTTATACAAACTTTACATAAACTAATTTATTGTCCTTAAGTCATATGTTCATGGTACTTTCTGGTTAAGATTGATACTGAGCACACAGAACGCTACCTCATAAACGCTACCTCATAAACGCTGGAGTGCCACAAGGTAGTGTCCTGGGGCCACTACTCTATCTGTTATACACTGCAGACCTACCTACAACAGCAAATGTTACTACAGCAACCTTTGCAGATGACGCAGCAGTTCTAGCTTCTGACACTGACCCAGTAATTACTTCCCAAATATTTCAAACCAATCTATATAAAATTCAAACAAAATGATTCAAAAAGAAATGGAAAATAAAGACAAATATAACCAAATCTATCCATGTGACGTTTACCACACGAAGGACTCGCTGCTCTCGCGGCGTCAAATATTAATTATTAAAAATTGATTACTGCACGGATTTCTATCAGGTAAGGAGCTACTTGTAGCTTTTTTATTAGCTTCACTTTTGAATAAGAATGTTTTGTGATTTGAAAGTCGTTACCAAAATATTCGCTAACAACCGTGTTTTGCAACATATTTTATTATTTTGCAACCATTAACAACCAAAACAAGTGGTTAACGATTCATTTATTCGAAAGCGCTAATTTTTCAATTATCATCAAAACAAAGTGTTAGATTTCTTTCGCGAAAAAAATATAGGACGCCTGGACTATAAGTAGGCATTCTTGGTACCGCCCTTACGAGGGAATCAGAATCTTTGGGCGCTTATGGCGGGCGTCGCGGTCAACTTCGTAGTTATATAGGCCACGTATGAGTAGGTTCTTGTAACCTAGAATGCTGGAAAGGAGATTTTAAGCGCATTGGGAGATGTACTCCTGGATTGTAGGCATGTCTGCATCTCTGTGCAAAGCTGTGTTTTTGATGAACCACGCAGCGCCAAAGATGATCCTTAATCCTCGATTTTGGATGACCTGGAGCTTATCAATATGGGACTTTACGGCATACCCCCACACTGGTACCATGTACGTCATAATGGACACAAAATGGTCTTGTAGAAGGTGAACTTGTTTCTATAGCCGGTTTCTCGAATGGAATATCGAGTTTAGGACTTGCCGAACTACCTTAGTCTTATTTGCGGCCCCTTTTACGTGAGCCTTCCTATCTATAGTCACTCCAAAGTATTTAACTTCCTGGTTTTCATAGCACATCTCCGTCAAAAATCCTGAATGGAGTCATGTCGTTACGTCAACTATTTCTTGTCCTGGTGGAGAATACAACTGCCGAACTTTTTGCATTTACTCCCATTCTCCACCGTTAGCACCATTTTTCTATAAATTCCAAGTGAGCCTGGATCCACCGTATTGCTAAGTAGCGCTTTGGTGAGCTGGATAGCACCGCCGTATTGTCTGCTTACTGAGGCATCATCGTGGAAAGTGTCTTGGGCACGTCCCCGGCGTAGATGTTAAAGAGGATAGGAAACAAAGCCGCGCCTTGTAGAACACCGACTCGAAGACGCCGCACCGATGACTTCACGCCACCGATCTTGATACAGAACTTGCGTCCTAACGAGTAGTACCAGACAATTGGACCACCGACAGCGGGAGGACCACCACAGACAAAATAACTCAACACTTTCACTGGCTATACAACTACAAAGATAACAAAATCAGTCCTTTACCATAAGACAAACTTTATATCGAGCCATACTACGCTCTGACTTTGACTTTACCACAAACACTCATATAAATTTGATGATTTTGTAAAATTCCAAATCACTTAATTTATTCTTTTATTTCTTTGTGCTTTTTGCTACTCTCTTTCATGTTTATAGTCTCTTGGTATGATCACAGTTTTCTGCATTATTTTGGCCAAAAAACAATATGCTAAAAAATACTATTTGGTGCTTTTTCTTCTTATTGTGCGCATTTAATGGTTCTCATCCAATAAAATATCTTTTATTTTCTACTACACAACTGGCAACTGAACGATTTTAACATCACGACTGATGATTATGTTTGACTCCCAAATCAAAACGTTGTAAACAATTGTGCTGTAAGGATCCTAAAATATTGGATACTAAGCCGCTTATATGACAGACGATTTTTGACATTTTGGTTCATAGTTCACGCAGTAATTTAGTTATAAATATTATTAATCAGATATTTTTATTTAGCGTCAAATTTGATCGCCCGGTTTGGTCGTTCGTTTCTGATGCGTAAAATACCGTAGTTTTTTAAATTTTACTAACGGCTTTACAATCTGGTATGTAATGACATTTAGTAAACTATAAAACAATACACATATGTGAAAAATACAAGAAAATAGTTCACTAATAAATTCTTTATTTTAATTTAGATTTCTCTAGAGATAAGTGTTAACACAACACTCACATCTATTGAAAAGATCCGGCATTATGAGCCGAGGCTACTCTTATTTGTTTTCCAGTAAACTTTAAATTAGAACAAAAAAATTATTTTGTCCATATATGTTTTGTACATGTTAGTCGCTTCCCCAGATTAATTTCCAAATATTTGGCGTTCTCTACTTGTGACACCTGCTGGTTGTCTATTAATTCAAGTGGACATACAGGATGGTATCCAAAAGTAGTAGAACTGATTTTTTTTAAAAAAATTTATTGAACATTTTGGTACATCGACTTAATACTCTTCAAAATAGGCCCCTTTGCATCCACACACTTCTGGTAGCGAGCCTTCCAGGTCGTGAAGGCCTTCTGGAAGTCCTCCTCCGGGATGTTGTTCAGCGTCCTTGTCGTTGCCGCTTGGACTGCTTCCACCGAGTCGAAACGATGCCCCTTGAGCTGCCTCTTGATCCGGGGGAACAGGAAGAAATCCGGCGGTGCCACGTCAGGGCTGTAGGGAGGTGAAGCAACGTGGAAACGCCGAATTTGCACACGTTTCTCATCGACAAATCCTCTGTGATGATGCGTTGAACTGTCCCGTACAAAAGATTCAGCTCATCACTAATTAATTTAATGCCCAATCGTCGGTCAGAGTTCAAAAGATGCTTAACTTTCAGCACATTGTCGTCCGTTCGCGAGGTTGACGGACACGCCCGGCGGGTTGGTCGTCCTCGACGAGCTCCCTCCCCTCCCGAAACAACTTGTGCCACTCAAATACCGAGGAACGGCTCATGGTATCCTTCTTGTAGGCCTGCGTTAGCGTGTCCTTGGTTTCGGTCGCTGATTTTCCAAGTTTGTAGCAAAACTTGAATGAGTACTGCTGCTCCAAATTTCGCTCCATCGCAACTGACGACGAGGCGTCACAAACAGGAGGTCACTGAAACAGTGGTTCACACTCAACCAACACACGCAGGCGACTGCCGCAGGTCGAAACCTATTCCCAAGGCTCCCCTCCATAACATCCGACCTTGCAGACCCCCTCCATCGCTACGCGCGCGCGGAAAAAAACAATCCTACTACTTCTGGATACAACCCTGTATACCTCTTCTGGTTGTAAATGCGATATGTACTGATTTTGTTTTGCACTTCTCAATTACTTTTAATAGTACTGGAATTAAACTGTATGACTTTTTTCTAGGCTTTTTTGGTTTTCGAATTTCCATACTTGTAATTTTCTTCTACGCCGTTTGTAAAGTCATCTTTACTGCAAATAAAATTTTACAAACATAATTTTTTAATAAAGCGTACATTTAATAAATGGATTTATTTTATATTAGTTGTACATAAATAAAAAAAATAAATTAAATACAACGCCTCAATACAGCCCAATAGCTTTTTAAACTAACGCGCACAGTTGGCGATTCCGACGAACAGCAGCAGACGTCATTCATACACTCTCTCGGACTCGCTGCTCTCGCGGCGTCAAATATTAATTATTAAAAATTGATTACTGCTCGGATTTCTATCGGGTGAGGACCTACTTGTAGCTTTTTTTATTAGCTTCACTTTTGTATAAGAATGTTTTGTGATTTGAACGTCGTTACCAAAATATTCGCGAACAACCGTGTTTTGCAACATATTTAATTATTTTTCAACCATTGGCAACCAAAATAAATGGTTAACGATTCATTTACTCAAAAGTGCTAATTTTTTAATTATCATCAAAACAAAGTGTTACATTTTTTTCGTGAAAAAAATATAGGACGCCTGGACTATAAGTAGGCATTCTTCGTACCGCCCTTACGAGGGAATCAGAATTTTTGGGCGGTTATGGCGGGCGTCGCGGTCGACTTCGTAGTTATATAGGCCACGTATGAGTAGGTTCTTGTAGCCTAGGATGCTGGAAAGGAGATTTTCAGCGTATTGGGAGATGTACTCCTGGATTGTAGGCATGTCTGCATGTCTGCATCTGTGTAAAGCTGTGTTTTTGATGAACCACGCAGCGCCAAAGACCTGGAGCTTATAAATATGGGGCTTTACGGCATATCCCCACACTGGTACCACGTACGTCGTAATGGGCACAAAATGGTCTTGTAGAAGGTGAGCTTGTTTCTATAGCCGGTTTCTCGAATGGAATATCGAGTTTAGGGCTTGCCGAACTACCTTAGTCTTATTTGCGACCCCTTTTACGTGAGCTTTCCTATCCATAGTCACTCCGAGGTATTTAGCTTTCTGGTTTTCATAGCACATCTCCGTCGAAAATCCTGAGTGGAGTCATGTCATCACGTCAACTATTTCTTGTCCTGGTGGAGAACACAACTGCCGAACTTTTCTCCGCATTTACTCCCATTCTCCACGGTTGGCACCATTTTTCTATAAATTCCAAGTGAGCCTGGATCCACCGTATTGCTAGGTAGCGCTTTGGAGAGCTGGATAGCATCCCCGTATTGTCTGCTTACTGAGGCATCATCGTAGAATGTGTCTTGGGCATGTCCCCGACGTAGATGTTAAAGAGGATAGGAAACAAAGCCGCGCCTTGTAGGACGCCGGCTCGAAGACGCCGCACCGATGACTTCACGCCACCGATCTTGATCCAGAACATGCGTCCTAACAAGTAGGACCAGACAATTGGACCATCGACAGCGGGAGGACCACCGCAGACAAAATAACACAACACTTTGACTGGCTATACAACTACAAAGATAACAAAATCAGTCCTTTACCATAAGACAAACTTTATATCGAGCCATACTGCGCTCTGGCTTTGACTTTAACACAAACACTCGTATAAATTTGATGATTTTATGAAATTCCAAATCACTTAATTTATTCTTTTATTTCTTTGTGCTTTTTGCTACTCTCGTTCATGTTTATAGTCTCTTGGCACAGTTTTCTGCATTGTTTTGGCCAAAAAACAATATGATTAAAAATACTATTTGGTGTTTTTTCTTCTTATTGTGCGCATTTAATGGTTTTCATCCAATAAAATATATTTTATTTTCTACTACACAACTGGCAACTGAACGATTTTAATATTACGACTAATGATTATGTTTGACTCCCAAATCAAAACGTTGTAAACAATCGTGCTGAAAGGATCCTAAAATATTGGATACTAAGCCGCTTATATGACAAACGATTTTTGATACTTTGGTCCATAGTTCACGCAGTAATTTAGTTACAAATATTATTAATCAGATCCTTTTATTTAGCGTCAAATTTGATCGCTCGTTTCTGATGCATAAGATACTATTACTTTTTTATGACCAAAAGTTAGTTTATATAATTTGGCTGCGACTATAGCGTCGGTTTTAGTGTAAACAGTTCAGCTTTCGACTATAATAACAAAAGAAACACCATACTACTTGTACGTTGTGCCGCTAATTGAAAATGAATTTCAAAACTTCACCAGTTAGTATAGAAAAGTAAATTAATTCGCCCTGTTCTTTGGCCCAGTATCCAAAAAACTTTAAAGAACTGCGCGTATATTGGTTAAAGTCACAATGTTCACAAATTATTCAAGATTACCGGCACTGCTCAGGATTTTTCAAATCCAATTCTGTCACAATATCGTATGACGTACCAAGTTGGTTTCACCTATAACGATGAATATTTCTGGATTTGTGCGTTGGATTTTTATATTTCAGGTAAACCGTTATTAACGAACACACAAAAGGTAACTAGAGTACTGTTTTTATAAAGATTGTACTGTTTTTTTGCAATGACAGATTTAGCAATTTATTCATCAATTGCACCATACAAGAACTGATTTTTACCTGTGTGAGGGTGGTACCAAATATTATGTCCGTTTTGATCACAAAACCGTTCACATATGAATTAAAGTGGACACAAATACTTGCGCTTGATTATCAACAGTTGTTAGCACTAAAACTCTTCATACATAGTAAACCGTTCGCACTGAAAAGTATATGGTAGGTAATACCCGAGTCCGCGTACCGTTTATCTCTTTTAGCGTTAAATCAGTTCTAAATAAGATATCCTAAGATTAGACCCAATCGCTGTTATGTATTAAGTTTTTTTGGGTACTGGTATTATCGTGGGCTCTCTTGAACTCATACCAAACTGCCTGCTTATGGCATTTGCCGTTAAATCTTTTGCCCTTTGCCTTTCCGCTCTGCTGCTCCTCGTGTATCAGCAAGACTAAGACAAACTGAATTATCATCTACAGCAGCAAATTCATAGTTTGCTTTTCTTCTGCAAGTATGTCGAAGAATTAAATGATGTAACGGTAATTAATCAGTAGTTTTAGTGATCATTTTGTAGTTTTCTTGAAGGTGGTTAAGATCACCAATCTGATGAACTAATTCTTTCACCTTTATAACGCGTTTTACTGTTATTCCACTTGGCCGCATAATATAAGAATTTTTAATAAAGGATGTAAATTGATGTTTTGCATTTTGTTTATAGACCGTTACAGACGATTCCATATTTTGAGCAAGACATCGAAGTTTATAACGTAACACATAAATAGCGTATCTAAAGCATACACAATATCTATTGCAAATTGGCAACCCCGCGTGTGCTAGGGGCATCCCACAGTTTGACATCGTTGAAGGTATACGTACTCAAAACGTTTTGTCATACGAACGTTATTTATTTGGTTCTTATTAAGTTAAAGATTTACTCTCGGTCAAAAAATGGAATTAACTCGTGATCATTTTTGTGAGATGATTTTTTACGACTCTTGACGTGGATTAGGTCAGCAACAGTACGTCGATTAACTCACTTTGACTTTTGGTGATGAAGCGCCATACAGAGCCACTATATATCGCTAGTTCAATAATTTAGTCGTGGTCGTAGTTCGCTTGCGAATAAATTTAAAGAAGATCGTCCAAAATCGGCTGTGGTGCCAGAAAACATAGATACCGTGCGTGAACTGATAAAACAAGATTGCCATGTAACTTATCGTAAAATTTGGGCATCCTTAGGCATTAATATGACTAGCATACGTATTGCATAAACATTTAACCGTGAAACAGAGAGTGCGCATTGAATCACGCAGAAATTAACGATCGCTCAAAATTCGGTTCGTGTCGATAGGTTGATGAATTGTCGATGATTGCGATCGCGGTGATTACAGGTGACGAATCTTAGATTTATGCGTATGAGCTCGAAATTAAACAGCAACCGGTCTTCCAAGATGAGTCAAACAAAAGTCGCTCGCGCCCAAAGTACTTCGAAGCAAATTATCGCCTGTTTTTTCAAAAATTTTGCAATGTAGCAAGCGTAATTTTAGAGGTTTGTAAAACGGCCACTTCTAAATGGTACGCAATCATTTGTTCGCCAAAAGTTTTAGGAGTAATAAGAGTCATTCTCCACCATGGCAATGCGAGCTAACACACATAGACACAAACAACTAGCTTTTTGAGTACTCAAGACGTCGAATTGATAGGTCATCCGCACTACAGTCCTGACTTGGCCCTAATAATTTATTTTTTTCTTCGCACACATCAAGAACTGCGTGAATAACGATTTTCAATGTCAGAAGAGGCGGTTGATGGGTTCACAACACATGTTTCGAAGATACTTACTTGATTAGCTATGGAAAGAATGCTATAAAAATTGGTTTCAGCGTATACAATGTATTAACTGCCGGGAAAAAAGTTTTGAAAAACAATAAAAAACTTTCCAACATTAAATATTTGTTTTTGTTAGTTTTGAAGCCAGTGTGGTCCCGTGGTTGAGGGGCGGGCTGCGATGATAATTAACCCGGGTGGATGGCCTACTAGGTCACGAAAAATAATTGAGTACCTGCGATCACTCGAACAAAGGGTAATAATGACGGTCGTCTTAGGCGCGGTCCTTGCTACATCTCCTTGCATCAAAGATGGTGCGCAACGACCGAGCAGAGAGAGCGAACGTATGAGAGTCTTAACCTTTCAGTTGGCAGGCCATGCTCCCACGCGGGACGTAGAGCCTTACCATTATTATTTTGTTAGTTTTTTTTAGCTCATATACCCGATAATAGTACCCATTATTATCCTTTTTCACCCACTTGGCTTGATTCTTAGTGCAATTTGATCACTCGCGTCATCCTTTGATGTCTAAAAATAAAAGTTTATCTAAAATTTCTAAACCTCAAAGTCTTGATAATATTAAATTTCACTACACAAATTTTGCTGTATTTAACAACATAATCGCGAAACCCTACACACAATGGCCAACGCAAAATTACATATAAATATTATCACACGCACTTTCAACCACCAACAAAATTATATAGCCAAACCTTCGATAACAATCACAAACAAAATTAAATTAACTTATTTCAGTTAATTGGCCACTGGTCCTATAACCTGTTAAGTTACACGAGTTGGTAACCAAAAATTGAAATAAACAAAACAGTATTTATTAACTACTTGAGCCGGCACAAAACAGGTCAACTCAGTCAATTGCCACACACACATTGCTCGGAAAATACTTGGCCAAATCCATGACCTTCTAAAGCACACCACAAAAAAAAATATTATAAGCTGTAGTAATGTTAATTAGAGTACACTTAACAATTAATCAACATAAATCGGTTTTTTATATGACACTGAAATTTACAGTTATGTTTTCGGCAATTTATATCACTTGTACTTTATTTTACATCTAGACAAAGATGGTCATACTATTATAAAGCAAGGCCATAATTCAAAAAGAAATGTTTTTATTGAAAGTGAATAATAAAATAAATAATATTTCTGACTGAAATACTAAATGATATCTAAGTACTTGAACGCAAGTGGAAGAAGCAATTTTTTGTTTCTTGATATATTTTTCTTTTTATAGTGCCTTTTTTCCACTTTATTAGCCCTTGGACGAAACAATTATGTATTAGTTTTACTGTATCAATCGTTAACATTTTTCAAACATCTATCTTTCTACGATTAACATTTCTTAAGTTTACCCTGGATTATAACCTTTGAGATGCTTATCTCTCATACTAAAGTAAAAGCCTTAGATAATTTTGATATATAGTACTAATTCCGGTTCTTTAACTACTCTTTCAAACTTCTCACTCGGATGTAGAAGGAAACTTTAATATGCGCATGTAAATCCACATTTCAAAAGTTTACAGTTGTTTTGTTGTCTGTTTGTTGAGTGTCCAGGCTTCGGATCCGTGTAAGTGGAAAATATATAAAAACAATTTTTCCATTTTCATAAAAGCTTTGTTCACTTATACAATTCTGATTTTATTTCCGAGGAACAATTACACTGATTTTCAACAACTGCTAGATATTTAAATTTCTTCTAATAATTCAAAATTGTACTTGTTTAAAAACAACCATAATTTTTATTTATATTATATTAAGTGCTATAACTTTATTCAACAAGCATTACATATATCCTTCAGATACGGCTAGCAGAACTGCATTCCCGCGTGCGTTGGTTCTTTATGATTTGACCTCTTATGTTATATAACACCTATGTAATATTCTTGTCATGTTTTTTAATGTAAACTCGGAGTATAAGTTGAATAATAACTATCAAAAAATACAGTTTTGCTTTATTCCCTTATGAATATAAGTTCGGACATTTTGTTGTCGACTTGAATTTCAATAAAGGTTCCCAATAAATTTAATATCTTTTCAGTCTAAACCAGTCTCCAGCAGAATTTTATTAGTTCTGCATAATTTACATTATCGAAATCTGTGTAATATATAAAACAGCTATAAATTGTCTCATTTACAACTCTACATCTTTGCAGTAGAGCTTGAAGACTGATTAAAGCTTCATACATACCTAAGGTATTTCTAAATCATAACATACATTCTCCATATTGCAAATAAATTCTGGCATGTACCATTTTCAGATTTATTTTCAAGACATGATACATTAAAATTACAATCCGATAATTTTGGTATTTTTACGTTCCTAGTTCTTAATATATTTCATAAATATTGTTAAATAGTTTTGTAACAAATTTTATACCATAATCGTTCAGCATTTTAATTATTATTAACGGGACGCTATCTGCCCCTTTTCATATCCCGACTTTTGAATTTCATTTGGTTTCCTGACTCCCTCCAGAATAAGGAGATCTGATACATCTACATGTAAATAAATGGGTAAGCGGTAATCTCTAAATAGTTCTTTAATAAACCCTTCCCACAGTAATATTTTATCTTCTGCTTTTGCTGTAATATTATTGGTTTCTTCGATTAATATTTCATTTATTTGTTTGTATTATTAAATGGTTTATAGGCATTAAAGCTATCATATTATTTCTGTAAAATCTGATATTTCTGTTCGATATGTTGTATTTTTGATGTCATTTTAAGGGTATTCTTTATTGAACCTCTTTTCAAATTTCTTGTTGATTGAGCTTTGTTGTATTTCATCTTTCCTTTACATTACAATGTTTTTACATTAATTATTTTTAGGCGAACTTTTTTTACATTATAAATATTATAATCAGACCCAACACCAGTACTGTGATATGTTTTCATTGATATTGAATTTTTATATTAATCACCGTAGTCAATTTTATAATTATGTTTTGAGGCTTATCAAGCAAATACTTCCATTTATATAAGTCTTCCTCTAAATTAAAAAGTGATTATTTTTTTGGCAAAACTGTATAAACCTACCTGTATGATTATTTCTGGCCCCTAACCCTATCCTGCGACATTCGCACATCTGCCTTCACCAATCTGGCATCAAAATCGCCCATAATGATGTTAATGTAAGGTTTTAAAACTTTGAGGTGATAATGTCTACAACACTACCCGAGTAACATATGATGTAGTGTTGTGCATGAATTTTTCCTAAATTGGCCATTTAATCTCGCTGTTATTCAAGAGAATTATTCTAAGTCTTTGTATTTCTAATACAGTATTGGCCAATTCTTTACTTTGTCCATAATTTTGAGATTTCCATCTACAATTCTCATTTTCCTCCCATATATTTTTTACTCTCTGTCACCGCTTAAGACAGTCGTTTGTTATTTGCAATATTGTTTTTTGATATGGGAAACTTTATTCCATTACCTATTTCTTTGGCAATCTCAGAGTTTAAAATAGTCAGTAATTATCCGTTTTTGCCATTTTTCTAGACAGTAATGTCTGAAGCAAACTTTAACTTAAAATTACATGTTACTGATTTTACTTTTTATCTAGCAGATTTCAAAATTGCAAATCAAGTTATTAATTATAAGTTTAGTTTAACAAATAAAGTCAAAGTAACAGAATAGAAGTACAAATGAAAAATATATCAAAAACATTTTTAGATTTTAGAGGAATTAATAAAAATGTATTCGTAAAAAATTATTAGATTGTTTTTTGTAAATTCAAAGCCAGTAGAATCAGTGAATCAAAAAAAATAAAGTCGTATTTTCTATAAAATATAATATATGGCTGAGAAAATTAATTAAATATGTTTATTTACGTACCTATCCGGCTTTAGTTAAATGGGAACACTATAATTATTACTAATGTAATATCTTTGAATGAATAGGCAAGTTGTGTATTACGAACACCTGACAAATTAGTTTTAGAGCCAGAATTCATTATTGAATGCAAAAATGTATGAGCTTCACTGTTATATTTAAATTTGAAAAAATACAATAATTTACGTATATTAATAAACAATTTTAATCACTATAATACATTTACAAATTATTATTTAACTAAAAATGTAAAGAAAATCCCTAACACCAAAATTTAGAGTCTACTTGGTTCATTTAAAATTAGGTTTTATCTCTACATCTAATTTGTGAATGAGGAATAGGCAAATTGCTAAAGTTTCGTTTTACAAGGATAAAATAAAAAGTTTGTAATGTTGTAATGGAAGCTAGTTAACACAAATTTAGTACAATTCTAGAATAAAGCTAATCCACTTGGAGAGTTATATTAAGCTTAATTTATTAGTAGCATTTATATCGTTATTGGACTCCAGGTACTTACTACACATTTCTCGTACATTTAAATTTGGTAGATAAATAAATTTTACGTATACAAAAGTAACTTACTAAAGTATATAAATTTGGTCTTCGTAATTGGTAAATTAAAATCTGGTCTGAGTTGTATCAATAATAAGCGTTAGACATTTTTTTAAATCAAATTGTCCGTTTTATTATATATTATAATTAGGGCCTGGGAGTTCGCATAGAATTCGTCATGGTCGGTCTGCCGCTGCTCGAAAAAGCGCGCTCACTTCAATTTTTTCAGAATCCAACAGATTTTTTTTCTATGTCCCTCTTTAGTAAAAATATTCTAAGTACGCCAAACTCAAAATATTTCAAAGTTCAGCAACTACGAATTTTATTCTATGTCCGATTCCGCGCTGGTGTTTCGGGGCAAGCGGACATCTGCCGTTCTCCGATATAGGTATAAGTGCTCGAAACGCTCTACCTATTATTCGAAGAAGTAACGCGGCCACGGCTGTTTTATCATTATAAGTGCAACAAATATTAATAATTCCAGCAATACAACTCACTTACTAAAAAGCAATATGGCATTCTTCCTACAATCGGGGGAGATGCTAACCCCAATGGTACTACCAACGCCATTGATAACACATGACCATATCCAGATGATTAATGCTCAGTCGCAACAAATACCAGGTAACTGCATTACTCAACCACACCAAATACTTTATTCCCAGTTCTATTTACAATCTCAACGCAAACCGCTGCTTTACCACCTTACATAGCCCAGCATGGTAACTGGACTAAAATTTCGCACAAAAAAGGCAGATCACAAGATAAAACGGAAATAAAAACCAAGCTCGCAAAATACAATAAATACTGGCTTACCCACCCACCACCACTAATCGTTATACAGCCCTTGCTTCGATTCCTGTCTGTTTGCAGCTATTTCCATCAATTATGTGCTGTGTGCCTTTTAATATCATCTGTCCATCTTGTCGGTGGACAACAACAAGAAAACGAACAAATCACGAATTCTGTTAAAACCCCAAAAGCTCCTCCAATATATATAACCGATGTAGCAACAATTGCACCTCTAATACAACTTTTAGACACTAACGCAAAACAGCAATATGAAATCAAAGCCTTCTCTATTAAACAGGTAAAAGTGTTACTTAGATCTTCACAATATTATATTATAATTATAACAGTCCTAGAAGAAGAACAGACACAGTTCCACACGTATAAACTAAAAGAAGAACAAAACTACAAAGTGGTTTTAAAAAATACGCGTTATTCTATCAACACAGAAGAAATTACAGTCGAAATCAAAAAACTGAGACATACGGTAACTAACATCAGGAATATAAAACAACATATAACCAAAGTACTTCTTTCAATGTTTTATGTACAATTGAAACCAGCTTCCAACAACAAAAATATTTTTAATGTGGAATACCTCCAGTAATGCAAAATAAAATTCAACGCCTCAGACACCAAAGAAAAATTGCCCAATGTGCACGTTGTCAGATGTACGGGCATAAAAAAAATTTGTCATTTAAAGCCAAGATGCATAAAATGCATAGACGGTCATGCCACAGACCGATGTATACGAAAGGAAAAAACACGCGACTTTTAATGCATTTTGTGTCAAAGGAATCACCCTGCTAATTATAAGGGCTGCATAATATATAAAGAACTACAAAAAACATATTAACTATTAAGACCTAAACAATACACATCCCCTGCACAAGTTAAACACTATCAACAAACCCAGCCAGGATTATCATATGCTCAAATAACCAATAAATTAAACCCCCTACCAATCTAGTACAAAAGCAAAACACATCCCTACCTCAAAAACAATTCAATCATTTGGAAGAACTAAAGGATATGATAAAAAATCTGTTTCAACAAATAGGAACTATGTTAAACCCACTTACCTCAATACTCTCCAAACTCAAATAAAGGATAATCCCCTACAACTTACATTCTGGAACACCAATGGCATATTACAACATGTTGACAAACTCAAAGCATTTATTTTCAACCGCAATATTGACATAATGTTAATCTCTGAAACACACATTATCGAAAAGAGCTACTTGAAAATTCCCAACTACTCGATTTATGATACAAACCATCCAGCAGAATTTGCTCGTGGTAAAAGTGCTATAATAAATAAAAATTCTATTAACCACTATCAAACAGATAGCTACACGGAAAATTATTTAAAAGCCACTAGTATGTCAATTTCGGATTCCACCAGACCACTAACTATTACGGCAGTGTACCTCCCTCCAAGACACACGGTTAAGCAAGAACAATTTCAAGCCTTTTTTAACACCCTTGGGCAACGCTTTGTTTCAGGAGCGGATTATAATTCCAATCATACAGACTAGGAATTTAGACTCATAGCATTGAAAAGCAACAACTTAAAGCATCTGTCTACGAGCAAGTCCACGTATTGGCCTTTAGACAGAGGTAAAATATCCGATCTAATAGATTTTTGCATCACTAAAAGTATCCTTCTAGAACTAGTTGTAGCAAAATCATGCTTTGATCTATCATCCGACCACTCCCCGGTATTAATCACACTATCCGATAGCCCATTATACAAGCATAGGCTGCCTCGC
Source organism: Sinelater perroti (assembly GCA_036346155.1). Classification (NCBI taxonomy): domain Eukaryota; kingdom Metazoa; phylum Arthropoda; class Insecta; order Coleoptera; family Elateridae; genus Sinelater; species Sinelater perroti. Next base: position 21,085,136 of record JARFIY010000195.1, on the reverse strand, counting down.
TTAAGCAACAAACACACTAACTGGAATATGTTTAAATGTCTGGTAGAAGAGAAATAGACATCGATTTTCCTTATAACTAAAGAAGATATCGAAGATACCGTTAAGTTTTTTAATAATACCATACAAAGGTCGGGTTGGAACGAAACGCCAGAAACACTAAAGAAATAACCAATCAACAAATACCCCCTTCAATTAAAAAAAAAACATTGAAGTAGAAAGAATACTTTGTAAACAATGGCACAGATTGAAAACACCTTATAATAAACAATTATACAACGCAGCAAGTTAAAGAGCTACTTAATAATAATAAAAACGAACGTATTAAAACATTTCTTCGGGGACTTTCACCTACAGAAGCTATTCCTTATGAAAGGCAACAAAAAAACTAAAACGAGTTAAAAAAACTCGTCACTAATTAGAACTCTCCAAGGCGCCTGGGATAGAAGCAATAAAGAAAAGGCAACGCATTTGCGGAAGTATTCCAACCATATCCAACAAAAAAGAAACTTAAACAAGAAGCTTAGATTATTCATTTTTTGAAGTCCCCTTACTAACTAGAACCGCCACTTCAACATTTTAAAACCACTGACATCCAAAAAGTAATTTCCTCTTTCAATCCTAGAAGTCCTCGGACACAATTTAATTACGAGAAAAATTTTAAAAGGACTACCTACCATTGGATTAAAATATCTCACGCGATTATTCAACGCAGTACTACGCACAGAATACTTTTCGTCTCGGTGGAAGGGTGCGCAGATTATTCTGATTGTAAAACCCGGAAAATTGCTAAATAAACTAAAATGCTACCGACCAATAAGTCTTTTGCCTATTGTTTTAAAGGTATTTGAGCAGCTATTTCTGAAAAGAATTCACTACAATTATTGAAGATAACAAACTAGTGCCCAACCACCAGTTTGGCTTCCAACAAGGGCATTCCACAATACAGCAGCCCCAACGATTGGTTCACACAATTAATGAAGCCTTTGAAAACCAACAATATTGTTCAGCAGCTTTTCTTGACATCTCACAGGTATTTGATAAGGTGTGGCATATTGGTTTCCTTTGTAAACTACGTCTTCTCCTTCCGTCAAATTATTTCCTTATCCTTGAATTTTACCTAGATAATAGACACTTTCTAGTAAAATTTTAAACTGAGTACACCAAATTGTTTGCAATAAAAGCTGGAATACCTAAAAGCACTGCCTTTCTGTATCTGTTGTACACTACGGATCTGCCAACTACCCCAGAAGCTCTAACAGCAACATTTGCCGATGATACTGCAATTTTAGCCTGTGACAGTGATTCTGCTATTGCCTCTCAGAAATTACAAGCAAACCCAAATGCAATCCAACAATGGTTAAACATATGGCGAGTAAAAGTGAATGAGTCTAAGTTCATCCACAAAACGTTTAACATCCGTTGAGTACATTTAAACAATAATCAATTACCTCAAGAAACTGAAGTCAAATATCTTAGACTAGATCTCAACAAAAGGCTTACTTGGCCCAAACCTATATTCACAAAGAGGAACCAATTAGGAATCACTTTCATCAAAATGTATTGGATGTTGGGCCTCAATTGCAAACTCACCTTGAATAACAAACTTCTACTTTATTAATCCATAATCAAACCGGTATGGACATACGGTATTCAACTCTGGGGCACCGCTTCTATATCTAACATAGCAATACTAGAACCATTCCAATCGAAAGTACTACGGACGATCGTGAACGCTCCCTGGTTCGTGCCGAACGCAGTCATCCTGAAAGACCTCAAAATGACAACAGTCAAACAAGAAATCCAACGCTACAGTGCCAAGTACAGTGATCAAATAAGTGCGCACCCAAACAATTTAGTGTTAAACCTTACCAATCCTCTCCCTAACAGGAGGTTACAAAGACATGTGCCCGCCGATCTGATTAACATATTTTAGTCATCTTAGGTAGATTAGTTTAGTTTTTAAGATTTAGTATTTAAGTTATTTTCCTAGAAGTCAATCTGGCCCTAAAGACCAATTGTTACAGAAGTGAGCTTCTATATGTCTGATATTATTATACACACCATTTGCTGAATATATTTATACAGCGGCAGACCGACTACGACGAATTGTACGCGAACCCGGGCCCTAATTATAACAGACTATGCTAGTAGCACCCTAAATTATGATTATAATAAATAATGAAAATGTTGGTTATTTTGTCCTCTAGTTTTTAATATGCTTAAATATTTAATCAAGCAAATTTGAAAAAATGAAAAAGCGACATTTATAGGGAAATCGATAAAACTATTGTTATATAAATTTAAACTATAATTACATAAACTGTGTTATGGAAATAGATATAGGCCAATAAAATTGCATAACAAACCTAGTGCTATGACATCATCGCTTTCCAATTAGTTCGTTACGCAGTGCAACGACTAGAAATACAAAAAGACATCTAAACTTCACCTCTTACAAAACAATTACAGATTGGGGTTACTAATTGACTCCACGTAGTAAAACATACTTTTAAATACCATTTGATGTCACTGTAGGCTTATTACTTACAGAAATCGACTTATCATAGTTGCTTACAGGCCTGTTAAAACTCACAGGTATTGGAGCCTATATATTTTTGTATTCTTAAAGTGCGACTATTTATTTATACAGTAAATGGTGAGAGTACAAGACTACTCAATTATTTGATACACGCTGAGCTTTCAACCGTTTTTAAGATATCTATGAAGACCCCTAACGGTTGAGAATTCCACCCATGATTGTCAAAACTTTTTTACTCAAAAAGATTCAAAATACCTGTACACAAAGTCTTGGGAAACAGTAATATACAAGCAACTAACTTTAATTAACCACCCCTCAATTCTGTTCCTTTTCAAGATATTTATAACTTCAAAGGACTTATCTAAAAGATCAATCAAGAGATACTTCTGAAATTTTATTTTACATAATAAGTTAATTATAAATCTTACAATTACAATTAAGACCAATAAATTACCCCACATTACATAGTTTACTGTATTATAAAATGTCGTGGAAAGATTAATGAGAAAAATACAAAAATAGTAAAAGAGCAAATAAAAAATTTACCGGACAAATAAAATAGAGGTTCAAAAATACAGAAAGTAATATAAATTCAAATATATTAAAATAAGAAAATTCTACTTTTATAAGTAAACACCAGAATATTAAATTATAAAAAGATGTCTACAAAAAATAATTTTGTAAACAAAAATTAAGTGACTAAATTGTAACAATAAGGCATTCAACAGAGACAAAATGAAAAATTAAGTTAAACAACGTAAATAAAATTAAAGTTAAAAAGGGTAAAAAGAAACTTGTGGACAATTTTGCACTCTGTTTTACGTTAGAATTATGCAAGACACACAAAGACATCCAAAATAGCACCTCATCAATATATGGGAAGCGCTCACTAAAAATGTTACGCTCCATTAATCTTAATTAATAGCAATTTAAATTAATAAAATAATTTTATAATAAATAAAAAAAAATTATGTGATAATTTGGAAAATATAAGAAATTAAGTTTCGAATACAGCATTATTTCTTTGAATTCTTATCAATACGTGGTCTGGTGTTGTTTCGAGCAAAAAAAAAGCTTTTTAATAATTCTTTGTTAAGCTCTAACCGTTAGATCTGGTAGTAATAACTAATAGTAGAGTATCCCTTCGTGGTTCCATCAGATGCATAAGAAAACCTTAAGCCTATTGATATTGCATTTTTCAAACCCATATAGTTGGTTTTCCCGGATCTATCTAACTTTGTTGCATTTTGTCACCAATGACTATACCACAAGAAAGTGTTTCAATCTTATAAAAGTATCTTGAAACGATTGCCAATTATATACTTATTCTCAACTTCTTGGTTGTACAATAATTTATTGTTCTTTTCTAAAACAAGTTATACTCGAACCAAACTACTGTCACAAATTCTCTAAACGTGTTGTCCTTTTGACAGTTTTTTTGCTGTAAATGTCCAGGAAATTTTTTGCGCCTATTTTCGTTTAAAGCTTTAATTTGACTCTTTGCTGTCTAGATTATTTAAAAAATACAAACGTAATAATCAAAATGTATCATTCTTTATTACAGTTTATTCTTATAAAAGTAAACTTATTGATCAAATATTATATATTTAGAACAAATATAGTGGTACTTAGATGTGTATGTAACACATATTTTATAAAAAAAATATTCCTACGAAAATAACAATTACCGCAGGCTTCAAACTAATTTATCAGGGTTATTCTAAAATTAAGTTATTGTATTTAGTAATAAAAAAAATAATAGTCATAATTTTCGGCTGTAAGGAAAATGATCAAATTTTTAGTCGAACACGTCTTAGTTTTGTTGTCACTAAAGAGTATCATCTTTGATGAGCATTCTATTTCTTTTATTTTAATTGGAGATTCAAAGCTTCCTCATAGTTTCACAATAAAATTCTAGTATCATGTTTTTTAAAGTATTTTGTGCTTTAGATTACTGCAGCCATTATTTTTTTATTTGCATGTGTTTTATTTAGAGAAGTGTATGTGTTCATTCTTTAGATTGCTTTTTGTATTACAAACTGACCCGGTGTCTTATCATCAAATTTAGGCTCTGTTGTAAAGCTTATTCCTTTCTTTTTGTTCATGTTAAAACTATAGTAACTTAAAACCACTCTTTCAGTTTTGAATATTAAATATAAAATTAATAAGTTGGTTTCGTAATATCGTCCTGCTGTTCTAGTGCTCAAGGTGCATAATTTTTATTAAAAAAAATATGTGTTACCGACTCAACAACTACTAGAGGAAGCAATGGCGTGTTGATCTTATTTAGTTACTAGTAGTATACAACTATTATATAATCCAGTAGTCAATGATAAATTAAATTAATCCTAGATGATTCGTTTAATAATACATTATAATAGAACGATATGTTGTATGTATATACTAATATAGACGAATTTAAAGCTAACAAAGAAAAAGGAAAATCTTTGATTCAAGGACTAAATAAAATATGTAAATAATTCTTAGAGTGTAAAGTAAGGTACAACGCTAGGATCTTTAAAAAGATTACTCAAGTCTGTAAAAATTCAATGCTTTACTTAATACATCTAAAAACAATTGTAAAAAATTGAAATAAAAAAATTATAAAGTAGATTTAGCTTAATTTAAAAATCCAATAGACTATCTAAATAATTTAAGACAACCATACATGTTAAAACTAAACAAAACTTATACTAAATCTTAAAACTAGAACTAACATAAATAATAATAACTTTAAATTCTGGTAAGTAGATCATTGAGCAAGTGTCTTTGTAACCTCCTGGTGATTATGGGCTGCTTTTGGCGATTCGTAGGCAAAACATTAGGATGGACTCTAAGCCTAGCACTATACTGGACGCTGAACCGTTTGATTTTCACTTTGATAGTTTGGATTTGAGAGTCCCTGCGCATCATACGCGGTAATTTTGCTTGAAATCGTTGAATGCTGGATGTTGATGCTGTTCATCCAATGAAATTTGAAGATTAGCCCTAACTGTTTACATTTAATAAAAATGTGTTTTTTCCAGGTTAATCTCTCGTCGAGATACAGTCCTGGTTATTTAACTTTATTCTGTTGATGCAGCAAATGGTTATTTATGTGGACCAGGGGACAATTACCTCTTCTTGTAGTGAAAGTCACGTAGGTAGACTTGGTTCCATTTATTTTCATTCTCCATTTTTTGTTAGTATCGGATCTCTGTTAGATTGGTTTGCAGCAACTGTGTAGCTATTTCTGGGTCACTATCAGACGCTATGATCGCGGTGTCATTTGTGAAGGTTAGTATTTTGACTTTTAGTGTAATAGGAAGATCTGAGATATACAATAGGTATAATAGTGACCCAAGTACGCTGGCCTGAGGTACACTAGCATTTATAGGGTAGGTTCTGTACACTCAGTTTCGAGCTTGACAAGGAAGTTTCTATTTTGGAGGTAGAATTTGAGGATGATGAAGTAATTTAAATGGAGGAGGGCACGCAACTTAAATAACCGTCTAACATGCCAAACTTTATAAAATGCCTGCGATATTGTTTGTTTTCGTAAAAGATATATTTAACTGTTAATGCTAAGGCTCTAATACCCTACGTAGGAGCACAGCCTGCGAACAGAGAGGTTAAGACTCTCATGTGTCGGCCACTATGCCCCTCATGCACCATCTCTGATGCAGGGTGACGTGGCAAGCACCGCACCTTAGACTACCGTCTTTATTATTCCTTTATTCGAAGCGGACTGCAGGTACTTAGTTATTTTTAGTGACTGAGTAGGCCACCCGTCAGCCATCAGAGAGCTCTGTAAATGAAGCCGAGTCTGTCACACCGCAGCCCGCCCCTCACCCACGGGACCACTCTGGCGATTATGGAGTCAATTGGAACTTTTTAATACAATTTACGGTATAATAAAGCTTGAAATATGATACAATTAATTCCAATTCTATCTACATAACTTTAATAGGACCAAACCTAAAAAGGTTAGCAAGGAAATTTTTTTCAATATTCTAATTTAGTCTAAAAAATGTTTACTTGTATTTTAAAATCTTTTTAATTTCTTTGGATAATAGAACAAACGTGAAAAAATATATTATTTCTAACAATTTTTGGAAATAAAATTCGAATTTTCTAACTGGACTATATTTGGTTATGCTGTACTAAATGAACCATCATACCTTTTATTAATATTAATTTTAGTAATATTCTACGCATTAGATGACACTTGGTTCTGTCAAATATTTTCCAAATAAGATATTAAATAGTTATTATTGTGCACCTTCAATAAACATAAAAGCTTCAAAAGAGTTAATTTTCAAATGGTTGGAAAGCCCAACCTAATACTTAAAAGATTACTTCGGTTATTTCCTATTTTATTTCCTGAAGAGTGCATCAACACGAATCTACATCTCTTCCAGTCGATTGCAAGGTAATGTAAGCGTTAATAACGTTTTATGTTGCAATAAAATGGGTATAATAGCTGTAGAGCTAGAGCCTTTTTGTTGTCTGCATTTTAATGAAAAGCTCTTTATATGGCTTTCTAGACGGTGGTAATCACTCCTTCCATTTATTGCGATCGTTATCATAATAGATCCGTTCTCCAATTGATAATTGAGTTTAGAAATAAAACTAAAAGTTTGCACAACAATAACATGAGTTTATCATTATGTAAGTATCCAAAATGCATTTTTCCACATACGATTTACCAAATAAAATGTATAATCGCAGACGGTTGTTTTCGTCTAAATTTTTCTATATACGTCGCAGGAATGGCGCGCTAAAATTGAATTGTCGCGCTGTAGGTAACTGAGTTAGCCATGTAAGACAGGGAATTGTTTTGGGGTTAATTAGATTTTGCCGCTGCACCATTCTACCATAACTGAGCAGGAGCGAATAAAACAATGATACATTACTATTAAGACTTGCTTTCTACAACGTGTGAAGGGAATATTTATTGAACTTGCAATATTATGTATTTTTATAACTTACAATTGATAATATTTATTTTTAATGAAAAATTACGAAAAGCTAAGAAATGCTCCTTTTTTATATTTTTTAGACTATTATTAAATCTATATGTCTATTGTTATACCAGTTAAATTTAATAAAGTATTTTAGTTACTATTATCGATATAAAAATGTGTTAGTTACTAAATATTATAAATAAACAACATTCATAAAAAAATAAAAATAAACGAAGCAATTAACTTTTAAAAACCAAGAAAATGTGTCTGAAATCATCATTTAAAATGTAAATTAATAGAACTCGGAAAGAGTAAGAGCCAGACATTATACATAGACGTTTTTATTCGTAATTATCTGAAGGGTAAACTTAGGTGAGAAAGAATATCTAAATATTGAAGGTTGAACAAAAGTCTTCTTCTCTTCTTACCTTTTTGATATCTACTACCTTGAAATTCCAAATAATCATTCCTTTCTTCTCTTTGTCTGTACGTGTATTTATTTCTCCACTCTTCTTCCTTTATGCCCTTCTCTTTTCGTATTTTTTTAGTCCTTTCCTCCAACTTTACCCCAGCGTTCTGTTTTCCATTCTATTACTTTCTTCGGAATACGGCTTTAATTGGACTTTTTTATATATTTTATACATCTCCTTCTACTTCAATTATATTGTTTATTGTTTTTTATCAAACTTTATCTAATCTTGAGATATCTATTGAATACCTCCAATAATCCATTTTCAGTGTTTTTAACTTTTTGTTTTTTTTTTCTTTAATGGCCATGATTGCGCTTTATATGCTTTTGTACTTCTCACTTTCTACTCTACAGTAGCAAATTGCGCAAGACTTGGTTTCCTTTTACTGCTGTGTTCTTCATTGCACTACCGACCATTTCATTTTTATCTCTATTTTATTTTTATCCAATTTTCTATTTCCAGGTCTTCAGTTTATGGACAGCCTATCGAATATTCTGTATAATTCAACTCTACCATTGTATGTTGTCTTGTTTTTGTGTTATAAGAATTTGGTTCTTCGAAAAGTCTCTATCCGCCCCACTATATTTACTTCTTCTAGTGCTTTATCTATTTATATTTTAAACAGAGGAGGTAATATTGCTCACCCTTGTTGTAATCCCTTACTGATTTTAAAATTTTTTGATAGCTTGTTCAATAACTTTGCTTTTGACATTTTTGTTTTGGTACAAGTTTTTTACGGTTCAAATTAAGGTTGCTTTAACATTCACAAATTCTAACGCTTCCTAAGGTCTTTACTGTGAGGTGGGTCAATAATAAGTGTAGTTATTTTTCTACGTCAATCGCTTTTTATGTGATTTCAGATAGAGTAAATATATTATCCGTATATGATCTTTCTTCTTTAAATCCATTTTGTTGTTTTAATTTATGTCTACTGTATTGTGCTTCCAAAATAAATAAAATTTTAATTATCGATATTTGCGTTAATTAGTTTAACTATACTTAGAACACGGATAACCCTATATATATATGGTATATATATTATATGTATATCATATATAAAGTTAGTATTCATGGGTATATATATCTATCCCATAGAATATATATATATATATATATATATTATATATTATATCTTTTATGGCTGGAATAGGTTTTGCGGTTAATTATGGTTTAAACAACTTAGTTCACGGGATGAACCGCGTCTATTTTGGGTAAATTCTCGACATCGGCTTTGATGACATTTTCAAGAGGTTAGCTCTACACTCGGGGTTTCAATCTGCCTACTCCCCAAGGAGAGCTATGAGTCTTTGAATAAGACTGAGCTTTCGTGTGACCTGCTTGATCTTTTATAGGACTGGAAATGAAAGTTTGTTTGGCGGGAGATGCGTTGGGTTGGGAAAGTCAATTGAGATCATAGAGTTTCAAACCAAATGTCCTTTAAAAAAGAACATTAGATAATACGACAAAGTAATTTTTCAAGTTTTATTGAATATTGGGGTAACCAATATGTTTATCATTCATACTCTATTTTATTCAAGAAAACTTCAAATTCCTTCAATTGAAAATAAGATAATACTTAATATGATGGATGTTGAGAACAACGACATTAAATCAAAACGTTTAGATCCTCTAAAATACAACTTATTGCATCGATGAAAAAGCGGAACATGTTACTCATAATATAAGCTGAAGATGGCCGTTTAATTGTCTGAAAGCTACACTTGAGAGCAAAACAATCAACTCACTAGCTGCACGCGCATTTTCGTCTCCTGTTTTCGGTCTAAAAAAAAATGAAAACATAAATATTAACGTATAAGGAGTATCCTTATTGTTACCCTTTAAAAAATTGTTGCTATCGTACTAATCGGAATACGTATTCAAAAAAATGTGCATCACAAATAGTGTTTTACGAATCTTGCTAATTGGAATTGGATTGGCCTACAATACGCTTATAATCCGATAATTTATCTTAGTCACTTATCCAAAGTTGATGTAAGTAAGTAAGTGACGTAGACGCTCAAGTGATTTGCAAGAAAATGGATATCATTGCCGCCGAAGCAGCCTAGGCAGTTGCATTGTTGAGAAAAAGCTTCAGTCAGAGGGCCGTGGCAAATCGACTAAATCTGAGTCAGTCAGCTTTGTCGATAATGTGGCGTTGGTACCGAGAAACGGGTGAATACGTCCTCCGGCAAGGAGGCGGCCATAGGCACGTGTCAACGGAGAGAGACAATCGATTTCTTGTCTCAATATTCCTCAGAAATTGACATATGACTGGAGTTGACCTCAAGCAAAAGCTGAGTGCGATCAGAGGTGTGGTCGCCTGCGCTTGGACAGTGAGAAAAAGACTGAAGGTAGTCAACCTGACCCCAAAAAAGGCAGCTACGAGTCCCAAGTTGACTGCAGTCCAAAAGTAAAGACGACTGGAATTTGCTCGGAAACTTTCCAATTGGGAGCTCAGCCATTGGAGTTGGATATTGTTCACCGACGAGTTCAGGATATGCCTACATGGAAACACCTAAAGACGTCGGGTTTATAAAAGGCCATGGGAGCGATTTGCTCATTGCTGTATTTCAGAAACTGTCGTATATAGAGGTAGCTCTTGAATGTTCTGGGAGGGAATTTTCATGCACGGAAAAACCGAGTTGGTTTTCATGTCTAGTGGAGAACGCGGAGGAGGTTTAAGAACGGACCGCTACATCAGTGACATTCTGGAGGAACATGTTGTTCCATTTGCGGGATTTGTTGGTGAGGACTTTATGCTAATGCAAGACAATGCGCGATGTCGCATTTTCCCTTTCCACTCTTTTGTGTTACACATATCCTTAGGTCATTAACTTTGTCAGAACAGGTCCGATTCTAATCAAAATGGTATTATTTGAAACCATAGTTCTTAAGCTTCCAAACAGTACACTGAACTTTACTTAAAATGCTATCGGAGTGGATACACATTCTCTCAAATCTCGAGCATGTTACTGAGTGGATTGTTTTGTTCTCAAGTGTGGAAGAATTAGTTTTTCATGCAGCAAATATTTGTTTATATATTTTCCGTATTTTACAAAAGTTTGTTGATTATAGAAAGATAATTTTTTTGCTGCAACTTCACGACATTAAAGCAAAATGATCACTAATAATCTTATATTTTTTTAAATGTATGTCATATACATAAAATAAAAGTGTCGTTTTTTATCCAAGATACCTTATTATATTTTTAAGGTGGCCCTTGGGGAATAATGATGCTATTTTTATTGCAGCAAACAAAGTTTCTGCATTGAATTATTTATTTAAACTTCAAATGATTTACTGACATTATACGACACTATTTTTACACTCTGATATTTATTAACTAATGCTTGGCAGTATTACTACAGTATTTACTTAGTCGACTTTATCGATTCTGTTGACCGTCTTACATACGCGTTTAAATATTTGCGGCATCCATGACCGCAGGACAGCGTGTTAAACTTATCGAATATTTTCTATTCCTTTTTGGTGACTGTGGTATTTCTCGGGTTTGGTATAGTGGCAGCCAATGGGTCACTTGCATTTTTTAATTTGCAATTTTTTTAGAAGGCTACTTATAGAATACGACATAAGGTTTCGAATTCTGTTGCATATTTTTAACAAAGCTAGATTCCCTATTAAAATCTATTTTTCTTTATTTTAAAATTCTGAATTTCTATTCGAATAGAACATGAAAGAAGTGCAAAATCTTCGACACTATTTTAGATTTTATGGGAATCAGGAAGATCATTTTTCTTAAATTACTAGTTAATTATTTTAACCTTTTTTCTGTATGATACATTTAACTTGTTCTAGCAATGCAAGCTTACGCATTTTTACATGCTTAATAAGAACCAGTGCTTAAGTGATTACAATTGCAATTAGATCTGACTATGTCAGGATATAAAAAATAGAAAAGCCCTAAAGACAATGCAAAATAAATCAAATATATGAAAAAATAACAGCTTTATAAAATGTACAACGTTCACTGCGTGCGAAAATACTATACACAATTTTTTTATTTATATTTATGTTTACCTAATATTTTTTTATGTATTCTCTTGCTTTATAATGACCTTGCCTAGATAATTAGATAATACAAACTTCAAGCAACGCATTATACATTTCTGTGGGGTTATAGTCACGTAGTTTCATTCGTAATTTATGTTCATTGATTTTCAATACTAGGAATACCCAAGGTGGCCGCAGACTCTAATTCTAACACACATCAATTCAAATCGGCGTGCACGGACGAAATGAGGAAAGCAGTCTCTGCTTTATTAGGTTTTCAATTGTAAGTTGCTTCGCTTTCACAAGAAATTCTAGAATCTTTATGATCTCTGCAAAATAAGTGTTTATGAGATAGTCTGTTGTGTAACTCTCAGTGTTTTAAAGCTAGAAACAAAATTATAGATTTAATACAGGTTAATAATTTTAAAGCAAAATTTATTTATTTTGTTTTTCTGTCATTTAACTTTCAACATTGTTTAAAAAACCTTAAGCATTTTTATGTAATGGAACTATTTTTAAAGTTTATTTTTTCATATTGTTCTCTTCTATTGCAATTGCACTTACAGTGATTTTCTTTTTGCTCAGCGATATATTTATTGAAATGAAATCTTAACAACACAGACAAACATACCATAAAAATATTAAAATTCATTTAATATAGATTACAGAGGGTGTGAAGAGAAAACAAAACATTTCCATTCGAATATCAAATTGACTTTTTCGAGGTGCAATCTATTTTCACATATAAGGATATGGCGATCGAGTATTGGTGGTGTAATAATAACACATACTAAAACCTGAAGTAAAAATGACAATAAACGGAGTTATTTGACAACTACTAAAAACGATCATTTAGAAGAAAGAAAGGAAAACTCCACGTTAATAAATGAGTATATTTAACTTTTTAAATAAATGCAAATACAATGTCTATCATAAGATATTTCAAGTTTTTAAAGTAAAACGGCCCCTCGTTCGAATTTCCAAAAGAGAACAACTGGCGAAAACAAAATAGGAGTAGTTTAAAAATTGATCCTTGGAATATTACCACACTATTAAAATGTGGAAAGCTTATAAAACATCAAAGAAGAAATGAGAATTAATAGATTTAATACTAGTCTATTGTGTCAGGTGGTGACAAGAATCAGATCAATATCAGCAGATAACAGAATTTTGAAATTGAAATCATAATGGGGAAAGAGGTAAGTGAAAAAATAAAACGGTGATTCTTACAGGCGAAAAATAACAATAGCTACAGCTCCTAAAGGCGCAGTCATTGTATATGTACATACCAATCATAGAACATAAATAGCAGGTAAAAACAATATAAAAGCTGATTAAATAAGTCAACGAACATAAGAATTTAATAGTTCTAGGAGATTGGAATGCAATTTTTAATCTAGTAATAAATTGCAAAACTACCCATGAGCAGATGCAAATAACGACCGTAATTTAGTAATTATAACGTGCAATTTAAGATTAAAACATTTAAAAAGGTTTACTAAAACAAGAACATGGCAAGTGAAAAGCGTATAAAGAAAAACCAATAAATGTGAATTAAAAACAAGGATTATAGAAAAATTAGCTTAACAATATAGAACACTAGAAGAAGTAGAGGAATTATGGCAAATACTAAAGAGTGTAGTGCAACAGGGGCATAATAGAAGTAAAAATAAATGCACACTAGAGTAAACAGAGAATATATGAGAGCAAAGAAAAGCACATAGATCTCTTTTACGAAGGTATAGTATCCAATATTACCAAAAAAGAATATCATATTGTTTACAAAATGTACCTAGAAAGAAACTACTATCGAAAAAAATGAAGAAAATTATTATTGTGGAATTCGTGGAAATAACCAAAACCTTTTCAATACAAAAAATAAAAACTGGCACTACGGCAGTGTCAAAACCAGCAATAACGAGGAAGATATGAACATAACAAATAAGAATGTGACAGAGTAGTTATGGATTTAAGAAATGTTCATTAAACAATAAGAGATATAAATTGATAAACATACAAAGACAATTATGCAAAAACTGAGGAGAGTAAATATTAAGTGAGAAAGATATTTAAATTATTATTATCTTTCTGAATAGCTTGTTCCAAATTTTAATTTAAGCTTTAAGGATTACTTAGTTTTTTAATTTTCTATTTAATCATTAGTACCGTATACACAGTCATCGTAAAATCAGCTGTCATAAAGACGCCATACAGCGGAAAACATAGATTACCTGAAATTGCTACTAGCAAAGCGCTATAATATAGTGCGGTTAACAATTCGATTCAACTGTAAAAACTGCAATTAAAAAAATACCAATTTTAAAATTTAGAATTTTTTGCTGATACAGCCGAAATAAATAAGACATTTGACTTTGGCAATATGATATTTATTTTTCACGAACATTTTATTAAAAATATTGAAAATAAAATATTTTACGTAAAAATTGCGTATAGCCCAAGGTTTATTAAAAGACTTCAATCTTATCTCCTTGTACTTCACTAATTAATGCAAATTACCATTTTACTTTATATATATATATATATATATATATATTATATATATATATATATATATATATATAATAGTTCCCCGTAATAGGCTTTGAAGGCCCTTTGGGGTCGTAACAGGATAGGTCTGCTACAATCTAGAGCCTACGGTACATAAGGGTACTAACGTGGTTAGCGCTACGTACCGACCGCTTATTATTACACCAGAGTTTGAGCTCCAGGTACTCTTTTATTGCAGCCTGAGTCGAGCTGGGCCATAAGCAATGCTTCGTAGTCTAGCGACCTATCCTCTAAACTAATTATATATATATATATATATATATATATATATATATATATATATATTTATAAATTTTATAATATATATAATATTATATATACAATAACGTTTACCTATACATATTATTACACCAGAGTTTGACCGTATTATTACAGCCTGAGTCGAGCTAAATTTTAATATTATAATATATAATTATATATATATATATAATATATATATATATATATAGGCATACCTAAGTACTATTCTTAAAGAGAATATTTAAAGTCAGGCTGAACACATAGATATACAGAATGTGACGAAATCCTTTCCACCACGTAAAAGCAATGAGAAACAGTGTAAATGCAGTTTATTAGTTTAAAATTCAGTCATGTTAAGAACAATAAAACAATAAATCAAAAGAAATAAGTTGTAAAATATATATAAAAAATGCTTAAAATAGGGACATCAAGAATAATTAGCCGTAAGAGCAGAGTAACGTAAAACCGAAAAAAATTAAACAAGAGATAATGATACATCTCAAATTAATCTGGTAAACCTGATGTCTAGATGGATATTACTTCTTCTTCTTCTCTAATCCTTCATGCCCTTTCGAGCGTCGGATGAGATGGATATTACAAAAAGCAAAATTATAAAAGAATAAGAGAATAGAAGAGTAGATAAGATAAGAGATTATACATCAGCAATTAGCAGAAAATGTAGATCTACATAAGATAACAAAAACAAAAAATACGAAATTTCAAAAACTAATAGGGTACCAATAACAAATTTATAATATTAAAGAAAACAAACAGTTGAATAGAATATTTACTAAAATTTTAAAAAATAGGGGAAAGACAAACATTGCAAAGTTTACGTTTGTTTTAATTAGGATGCTGGTTTAAAAGATAAGTTAAAGTAAAACAGTTAATTATGACATAAAAAGACTAGAGAATTAAAACGATTACTGGCCCAGTATTACTGCTGATATAGAATACAATTTATATGGTGCTCAAAATAGAATAAATGAATACTCTCAGACATCTGCTATGAATAAGGATACATTAATACAATATTTTAGAGATCTATATAATGAGATAAACATACACCTTGAAAGGAACATGATGATTGAAGACGCAACAACTCGAATAGAGAGATCATTAGGCATAGAGCTGGTTAGAAAGCTAAATAGTAGGAAAGCGCCTGGAACAGATGGAATACCAAGTGAACAGCTTCAATATGGCGGTGAAGGTCTATATAACCAGTTGACAATGTTATTCCATGAAATAATAGATACAGGAACTGTTCTGAACGAATGGAAAAGAGCATAACTATAACTATACTTTAAAAAAGTGATAAAAGCAACCAGGTAATTATAGAGGCATAATTCCATAAATTTCACAATGAAATTGTTTATTCAAACCATTGCAAAAATAATCCTAAATATATCACAATTAATGAAGAGTAGCAGGGATTCAAAAAAAGCAGGCCAGTAATAGATCCTATATTTACATTACAACAGGTCATAGAAAAGGGTATAGAGTTTTCCAAACCAGCGTTTATATGTTTTATAGATTTAACTAAAGCCTACGACCGTATTAGTTTGCAAATGTCATTAAGATTCTAAAATAAAAAGAAATTCCACTTGAAATAATTAGGGCAATACAAGAATTAAACACAAATACGATAACAAAGGTGTTAATTAACAACAGCTTGACAGAAGACATACATACTTTGTAAGTCCACTGCTGTTTAGTCTTGTCAGGGATAAAATCACTGATAATGTCAAAATGTCCGGGCAAAGGTATAAAACTAATACCTTGCTAAGCGGACGATGCAGTAATATCTAAAGGCGAATTTGAATTACAAATATTATTGCAGAATTTTCATCTGGCATGGAAATATTGGTACACAAAACAAAAACTATCACAATACCAAAAATCCCAATCCAAATTAGCCGTAGACGACACTATAATTGAACAAGTCATTTATTCCAGTACCTAGGAATAAATCTAACAGCGCATCAAATAGGGTTAGCAAAGTAAGATATAAAATAAACAAGGCTACAAGAATATTTGCGGCATTAAAAGATACTTTATGGAATAATAAATATATGCAAAAGAAGAATAAAATACGTATATATAAAACCTATGTAGGACCAATAATGACATTTGTTGCCAAAACTAAAGCTGATATCGTAAAATTGAAATCCATACTAAGAACTACCGAGGTTCTAAGAAGAATAACTAGACACACCCTAAGAGAGGGAATCACAAATGCAGTAATATGACTAACATGCGACATACCAGCTATAGTGAAATAGGCCTGAGGAAAGAGAAGAAGTTAAAAAGAACGTGTGTTATAAAAAGGAAAAAACAGTCTTGGAAGAATAGCAATAGATGGGAAGCCCCTAACACGTAAACTATCTGGCAGACCACCGAATCGATGGTTTATAATGTGAACCTCCACTTCCCAAGAAATTAAACACGATAACGCATTGAATAAATAAACAAACGGCAGGCTTATTGTAAGAAGAAGAAGAAGAAGAATAACAAAGGAGCACGACTAGACAAAATTAAAACAAAACTTATGTAAGCACACTAAAAATTAGCAGTAGATTGTAAGATTATAAAAAAGACATACATAGAAAATATTTGGGAAAACTAGCAAACCAAACGAGAATATCTTTTATAAATACAATAACAACAAAAAAGCAAAATAAATAAAAATATTTATAATAGAATAATAAAGAAATTGAGCAAAATTTCATCAAAAATATTATGTACCAACCACATACTATTTTATTACACCAAACAGCTAAAACACAAAAAATAGGGGTTAAATTTATTAACTTCAAAAAGCTTAAATTCAATAAACCAGAATATACCCATGCTAATTGTGTACAATATTTTACTCCAAAAAAGCAGAACAGAATCACAAAATAAGATGGAATTAGTGGTTTGCTAAAAATGTAGTTTTACATCGATAATACAAATTGGCTGGTAAACAACAGAGTACAAATTGAGGAGTAACCAACAAATTGAAAGATGTCATGCATTTTAAAACGAACAAACTCCAAATGTAAAAAATTACAAAACTAATAAAGAATACAAAAAAGAAACTTGAAACAAACGAAAAATATAAGTACGAAAAAAACATAATCCAAATATACAGAGTGAAGAAAATGATGATCAATAGAAATCTTCATCACCAAAAATATTGTAGCTGGAAAAACGTAGAGCTCTCATTAATACTGCCTGTACAGAAAATAATTTTAACAACTACCAGTCCAAATGAAAACAATCTAAAACTTGAAAAAAATTCTGCATAGATATTCTGCAAGATGCTGCAAGTCTCTAAGTCTACTAGAGTCAAAGATAACATATTGAGGCAATAATATATTGTTTTAAGGACAGATTGTAAATGAAAAAATGGAAAAAACAAATGGAGACGAGCAGTAAAATTAAAAATAAATATCTTTTATACTTTTCCAACCCATAAAGAAATTACATAAAAATATTTCCCTTGCCGTTTTGATATGAACTTCGACCTCAGCTATTGCCGAGGTTCATCTGTCATTCGCTTCAAAAAAGCAAATCTTTCATCGCGCATTTCATGTACTCTGCAAGCTTTCCGCAGATTTAACCCCAATGTTTGCTATATCCGTTACGGCTTTTAAACTGGTGTTTTCTTTCAAATTTGTCTGTGCGCCGGTGCCACAGAATTTCCCCTTTATTTGTGTTTGTTAAATTCCTGCCGGAAAGGCAAACGAAAACAGAAATTTGTTGGCCGTGGTTAATTGATAGGTGTCCAAATAGCATTTCGGTTTATTTAAAGGTGCAACAAATTAGAACGCAACGTTCGTTACGCGTCGGTTGTGCGTCGCGTTTGCACTTAATTAGTTTTTGTATATTGTGCTGCTATTTTTCATTTACTTTTGCTTTAGGGTTTCTTTTTGTCGTGATAGCATTTTCTTGGAAAAACAACCGACGGCAGTCTTGAAAGTACATTAAGATTTATTGCATTTTCTACATTTAAGTTACTTCTAGTGTACAACTCTGTTAATTTAATTGGACTTAAAGATTGATAAGCTAAAAGAAATGTTAGGATCCAGCGACTATTTGAGTTAAATTTTAATAAACGGTACTGTTTGATGTTGTTTCTGAACTTGTTCCTGATGTAAGACTTTCTAAGTCATTAAAAAAAATTAAGGACCAATTTAACTTATTCTTCTGTGTTAAGCACTGCTATTTTATATAATAGCAGCTCTAAACGTAATTCAAGATCAACAACAAATTAAAATTACTATTTAAAAAGCCGTTAATAACCGAATAAATATTCTAGATATTCATATCTTGAGAATTATTACATTTATTACAGATGACGGCAAAAAATTTCACTTTCGCGGTAGTTCATGATGGTAACCTTGCAAAATCAAAAATAAAAAACTGTATCAAGGAATATTCTAGATAATTATTTGGCCCATAGTAGTTGGGCAGATTTCCGGATGGTGACTTTAATATAGACTACTGACCCCACTCTTAAACGGCCATTCGGTATTGATGTTAACATTGTGCATACTTTAATAGAAATAACCAAAGGGTTACAACTGAAGAGATTGCTGAGTATCATAATAGTAACAATGCGACTGTATTTTGCCAATTAAAGAAACTTGGATTCAAGTTTAAGCTCAAATTCCAATTTGAGTCTCATAGAGTGAGGAAGAGTCTGTTTGTTAAAGATATTAAGTTAAGATCTCCGAACTGTTATCGTTTATTGAAAAGGTAAATGTTTTACAAAGTGTACTCAATAATTTTTACCATGCAAAATACATGATGGTTACCCTCTTAATCAGCTTATGTGCAATATCAAAGCCCCGTAAAATTTACGCCCAACAAACAGTGTCAACTTTAGTCTCTAAAAACCTACTACATCACAAACGTCAATGTTCAAGTTGCCAGTGGCAGCTCAGACTAATACGTTACTTACTCTAAAGTAAATACAAAACCTTCTTTATGCCAGTTGTTATCCATCCCATATAAATTTCATGGTCGTACAGGTAACAGATGCACTAGACTAGCTCGCTGTATCAAATGCGCTAAACTACATGATTACCGCATTTATCCAAGAAAACACAATGCCGACAAACCTACTAAATGGATTCTATGTCAAGGTTAACATATAAAGGCTGTTGAAGTTTATCCAGAAACTCTAGTTAGAAAATTCAAAATCCAAGCAAATTCTAGCTTACATATAAATTGTAGAATAAGAGCAGCAGCCACAGCCAAAATAACTACCATTACAGTTTACTATTATTTAAATTATCTTAACAACTGCAGTATTAATATCTCATATAATGGAATACACATCCTCCTTATTCCCGAAACAAGCTTGAATAGCAAAACTCACTTTAAAATATACAAGTATCAGCTGTGACAGACAAGCCAGAAGCGGCACAATTATGTTATAATCAAGTAACATATAAAACATCCTCTTTTGTTTCCATTCAAAGAGAATTTTGTGCAGACAGTAACTATTGAGTCTTTTTTATTGAGTTCGCGTTTGACTTTCCAACAGCAAGGACATGTACGGAGCCTAGCGAAGTGTGTACAACGCGATTGTTGTACGTTATGTTTATTAAATTTGCATCTTCTTTAATATTTATAAACACAAGTAAATCAATCTGCATGTTATCAACATGGACCAAAATACCATACTCAAATACCCCCGACAGTAACTAACAATGTTATACCTGTGCAAGTAAGCAACTGACCAGCTATGAATATGTCTGTTAACGATAGTGACATTAAATCCTCTACAACACAAACTAATGAATAGCAGTGTGTACGAAAAAGAAAAATCAAAAGAACAACAAACCAACCAACACTAGACAAAGCAAATAATGTCATGCAAAATAACAGATACAGTGTTCTCTCTAATCTTAACAAAATACTACTGCTAGTACGCCAAACACAATACAAAATATAGTGCCCAAACCGCCACCGATATTTGTTTATGGAGTTAGAGATTACAAAAAAATGATTAATGTGCTAACAACAGTTTAAAACAAAAGCGACGTCTAAGAACATGGTTAAGATAACTGCTAATAGCTCCGATTCATACCGAACATTAAAAACATACTTGAAAGACTCTAAGGTAATATACCGCACGTATCAGATGAACGAGAATAAACCATATAGAGTTGTCATTTGTAACCTACACCACAGCGTGCCTACGGCAGAAATAGGAGTTACTAAAAGAAAAAGGATTTATTGTTAGATCTATAACAAATATTCAACAAAGAATTGAAAATAAAAACATCTTTACTGCTGTTTTTTGTAGAGTTGAAGCCTGTTTTAAACAACAAAGATATTTATAATCTTCAGTATTTCAATAATCAAGTTATAAAAGTTAAATCACCACATAGAAACACTTCTGCTGTATAGTGTACGAGGTGTCAACAATATAATCACACTAAAGCTTACTGTAATTATTCAAAATGTGGCAAACTTTATGATACAAAAACTTACAAAAATACAAAATCGCCTGTGTGTACCCTATGGTGGTGATCGCTCTGCTAACTACAGGGGCTTACACAGTGCACAAAGAATTACAAAGTAAACTCAGATCAGGTATACAATTTAAAGGTCGGCTTATAAACTAAAACCAGTTACAACAATCAATACACAATAGGATATTTTAACACCTTTAGCCAAGTAGTACAAGACAACACAGCACAAAATCAAAATCAAGACCCAATCTTACAAAAGTTCTTAGAAGAATTCAAAATATGTTTTCTCAGCTAATGCAACAAAACAGCGTAACGATGTATTTTTTGTTTACTGTTTTAAATAAACTTATTCGTTAATGGTTAATATCCTATGAATAGGTTTATGGAATGCAAATGGCATCCTGTCAAAATTAATGAAGTGGAATTATTTTTAAAATTAAATAATATTGATATATTCCTTATATCAAAAACGCACTTTACAGTTAGATCATACCTAAAAATATCATATTGTACGTGCTATTATACATAACACCCTGACGGTACGGCCTATGGAGGCACAGCTATGGTAATTGGGAGCTCAATCGTTCATTATAAATTACAAAAATATCAAGAACCATTTCTGCAAGCAACGTCAATTCTAGTTAGTAAACTACCGAACCCAATCACAATATCCGCTATATATTGTCCACCCGCACATCAAATTTCCAAAGAGGCTCTTAGGCCATTCTTTCAATCACTGGATAATAATTTTATGTGTTAAGGACTTTAATTGCAAACAAACGTACTGGAGCTCTCGCCTAATTACGACTAAAGGCAGAGGACTGTATAATTTCATACGCGAGGAAAGTTTTGGTTATCTTTTAACTGGTGAACCCACTTAGTGGCCCACGGACCGGGACAAAATCCCCGATTTATTAGATTTTTTTGTTACTTTGTTACTTCTAACTATACTGATATTGTTATCAGCCTTCACTTATCATCCGATCATACAGCAGTGATTGCTATAACCATTACAACATTGTATAACCACAAAACGAATTGAGATATATTAAGCGCACTTGTTAAAGAAAATCTACAAATCGGTATCAGTCTAAGTACTTTACTTCAGCTAGAGGAAACCACCATCCATTTTATTGTTATTGTACAACATGCAGCATGGCGTTCTACACCTGTGGTTACAAATGAGGCACGCCAAAATATAAATACCCCCAAAAATACTTGAACTAGTACAACAGAAGCGTAGGGCAAGAACTAAATGGTATATAACACGCAACCCAGCTGATAAAACAATGTATAATACGTTAGCAAATAACTTAAAAATTGATTAAAAATTCTAATAGAAGAAACCTTTAAGCACTATTTATCGCTATCAGAACGCTAAAAAACCCATCCAAAAAATAATTATCTTATATGTCATCTGCTTTGAATGCCTATTTAAGGCTATAATATTTTCCTAAAGCACGGAGACGTGACCTAATCCTATTGTTCCCACAGCCAGAAAAAAACAAAAAACGAATTAACAAGTTACAGACCAATCAGTTTATTGTCCACTCTTTCCAAAATCTTAGAAAGTAATATATTTCAGGCTAAACACTGAAGCCATGCACAGAAACATACTACCACTATTCTAATTCAGCTTTAGAAGATGATTTTCCACAGTTTACTAACTTTAGCAATTGGTAAATCTCATTAAAGATGGAAAGATATTTTTCTAAAGCTCTATGAATCAAAACTATCTCTGCTTAGAAATTCCATTCACTCAACGCGAAAAAACTTTGATTAAAGCATTTTTCATAAGTTAACCTCCTCAATACAGCGGATTCCTTCTCTAGGACAGTAGGTTACAACATTTCCGGCTACCATACAAGAAACTGAGCTATGCAGGCTTTCACAAAATGGTTTTCATTTTGCCATTACTCTAAATCCGAATAATTAATAATTCCTTGAAAATGTGGCAAATAAAACCAGACAAAATGTAGCTAAAGTGTTACGCATAACTGCAATAACAAAATCGAATATTAAAATCTTCGAATTACAAGCCTTCAAATATATAAATCAAAATAATTATATTATATTTTTCAAAGTAGACAAAGCAATGCTACAGTGATCCCAAATGCATCAGACTACATAGATAAGATAGAAAACTTACTAGAATCATCAAACTAGCGTCATGTATTTAACATTTCGACTACATACTTTGAAAATAAAACTAAAACTGTCATTACTAACTCAAACTCACCATCTTTTCCTATGCAAAGATGATGTTATGACCAGCTTTGATGTGGTCTCTTTATTTACCAATGTCCCAATCCTTGAGGCTTTATATCTATTGAAATTGTAATCAAAAACTTTGTCGAAAAAACCAAAACTCGCAGCTGAAGCCGAGGTGATTATTTGTCGGGCATAATTTTCCGTTTTTAATCGGAAATTGCATGTTTTAAAACTGAATAAAAATCCAATCATAAAACCAATTCAAAATCGTTTTATTTCAAATTTAAATGCGCGATTTAATTTAAAACACTCTTACAAAGAAGACAATTGGTAGTAGTAGATGGTTTTATACAGGGTGTCCCGCGAGGATGTTCCGAGACTGTGTATGGGTTCTATTAAACATTTTAACAAAAAAGGGGTTTTTGGGGCTGCTTGATCGTTCTAGCTCTTCCTTCTTCCTCAAAGCCGATCAATATCTTACCTAATTCTATGGTTACCAAGAATATGTAGTTTAATTTATATTATCAAAACATTGTATGTCACTGTTGAAAATGACAGATATGATAGGAAGCGACAACTTAATTTGTGTTTCTCAAATTAATGTGGTTTAATTATTTAATTAAATTTGTACAAATATCGAATCAGTTTTGTAGGGTAGAGGCAAGCCCGATTCCAGGGAAATAGTTATTGCAAGAATTCGGGAAGATTTTGATACAGTTCGTGAATAGATTGATCTACGACGTCGCATTGCTTATGTTTTACAGTTTTAATTTATTCTAATTTTAATTTATCCTCATTAATAATTGTTCAGTTGTTTTAAATGATTTAATCATTTGTTAAATAAATGGGCATTTGTTTTGCCATATATTTATTATTTTAGACCGCTAATAGCAATGTCACAAAGAGCTAATCTTTTAAATACATATCATCTTTGTTTACATCTAGTTTCGTTGACAACGAAAGTTAAAATGATAATAGTTGGAGGAAGAATAAAATATTAGAACAATCAAGCATCCCCGAAGACTCCTAACTTGATTCATCGATATCTCAAAAACTGTTGAGAGTTCGACCCTTATTTGTTGGAACTTCTTTGCTCAAAATGTTTCAAAAAACCCTATAGATAAGTCTTGAAACATCCTCGTGAAACACCTAGTATGATGTTTTATACAACAGATTATAGTATACACTTATTTAGTTTCCATATGACCATTTCGAATGACAGCCATAATAAGTTAATTATTATTATATTGTTTCTCTTAACCTAAATTTTTATAACACATATTGCAATTATTTCGATATAGTTTTCTTATAAATATAGAAGATTTTAGCAAAAGCGTTTAGTTAGTGATTCAAATATATAACTTAAAGGAACGGTTTTGAAATATTTATTGGGCATATGTTCAAACCGCTAATTTTTAATACTTTTATTTTGCTTTTATATATAAATATTATTATTTATTTATTTCAGTTATGTTTAAGAAATTTAATTTAGGCTGCATGTAGTATTATAGAATCCTAATTTATTTTTATCATAAAAGCATTTTTATTTTTATTTTATTATGATTATAATTATTTTATTGTGCCGGTATAAAATAAAATTTATTCAGTCACAAACTATAGTCCGATAAGCCTATTGATTACTCTTTTAAAACCTATCTACACACGACTGATTAAAATAGTACAAACACTTTAAATCATCTGAGCCCTCCAGTTTGGCTTTGAAAAGAAACACTCGACTTGTCATCAGATGCAACAAATTAACGAAATTATTAAAAATGGGTGTGAAAACAAGCACTAAATTACAGCAGATTTCTTGGACATAGTCCAGGCCCTCAATAGGGTCTGACTTGAAGGTCTTATAAAACTGTTTCTAGACGTTAACATACCTAGCTATCTCCAAGCAATTATATTCTCTTTCTTTGAGGAAAAAATATTCGTAGTAAAAGTAAACTCAACCATTTCAAGAACAATATGCATATAGGCGGGGGTGTCACAAGGGAGCATTCTAGGTTCCCCACTCTTTAATATCTACACGTCAAACGCTCTCTCTACAAATAACAACGTCATTGTCAACTTTGGTAATGACACAGCCATTATAACTCAAAGTACATACTTAACAGGAGCAGCGCTAAAACTACAACAAAAAAAAATAAAATCTGTAGATGGTTTAAAAATTGTAACATCAAAATTAACCCATCAAAGTGCCACTGCAAGATCTTCACGCTAAGTAGAATACACGCCACCCTCCATCGAAATAAATGGAAAAATTATTCCCTGGAATGCTAAACATTCTGCAATTAAATACCTAAGGGTCTACTTGGATACTAGACTAAGTTGGAGCTATCACGTTAATAAGAAACTAATGCAGTGCAATAACAGATTACTACAGCTGTATCCTCCGTTAAACCGAAAGTCTATGCTACCAGTAAAATATGCTATTCTTACGCACAAAACACTACTACGACCGTTAGCCTCTCCAGTATGGTGTAACATAACCAAAACCAACATTCAGAAGATACAGAGGTTTGAAAATAAAGTCTTATGAGTAACAGTGAACGCCCCATAATACATCCGTAACAACCAACTATATTATGAGCTGGGAGGATCGTATGTCCAAGACTATATTAAACCAAGTGCCAAAAAGTTCGATAGTAATACAACTAGGTGCGTCAAAATAGTATATCATAACTCACGTAAGACTCAAACGAAAACTTCTACAAGATATAGTAACACCTAACGAAGACAGTAACTAAACTAGCATAGAGCCTTTTTTTCTATATCGGACATGCTATATGTTTTAATTTTCAACGAACTTAAAAAGTTCGTTACTGAATTCTATGTCTGTCTGTCAGTCTGTCGGTCTGTCACAAAATTATGGATTTTTTAAAATTTCAAAATGAATTCTTATAGGAAATTTGACGCTGAATTCGAAAATGAAGTCGAAAAAATTCTATGTCGAATAATTTTCGGGATATTCGAATGGTTTTTTTAAGTTCGTTATGGGTTTGCTTACAGAGCAATCTCTTCACCGGCCCCATATTTAAATTTGGGTTTTATTATACCCCCAGATGATGTAGTTATTACATTTTATCCGGTACTTGCTCTCGATGACCTCTCTGTTTACGAAAAAAAACAAAAATAGTAAAAACCGGATATGGTCCAATTTAACCAATTATAACTTTTGTACATTACTAAGTTTATTTTCGAAATTTAGCACACACTTGCACAATTTTACTAGCTTTGTTGTAGCGTAAAATGGAATTAATAGTTTACCTTCTAACAGAGTGGTAAATAAGTTTGTCAAATATTCTATTTTTGGACTTTTCCATGTGACAAAGAGAATTAGTGGCACATTGATGTAATTACATTTTCAATAATCACCATGAGTAATGTATATTATTACAAAAAAAGAATGGGGTCAAGAATGTTTACTTCTACGGAAGTTATCGCTGAAAATTAAAATTACCATTTTCGACTTGGCGAGACAACTCCCTTTGAAATTCTGTATCTCCTGGCGCATATGTCGAATGTACTCATATGTGGTACAGTTTGAAAGCCCTTGCTTCACAACAAGAGCAGTGTTTAAGGAAAGTATGAAGGCATAGTACAAATTGTCCTCACTTTACCAGTACCAAAAAAACGTGTGTTAAGCGTTCTAAAAATTTGTATTACTCAATATTTTAGAAATTGAAGACAGGACCACTCTAGCATGCCTTCTCAGGAACAAAAACTACCAATGCTTGATGGGACAACATTGTTATTTTGAATGTCACTAAAGTTCCAACTATTTCTAACCAAACTTGGCCTACATTGCCAAAATACAAATTATGCACCAAAATTGACATTTTATTGCAGTTTGTCATTTAAAGTCGGATATATTGTGGTTTAACTGGACTCGAAAAACTTACGTTATTATTCATAATACTTAACAATATTTGCAAAAAGTTAATGTTTTAATCCAGGATAGTTAAAATATTGTGGATATATAGAGTCGGCTCTTAACTATGTAAAACACTTGTTATTATTATGTTTCGCATTTAATTAGATTAATTTTTATACATTTGACTAGTTTCTTGTGTTATACTTACAAAGAGAGTAAAATACAACAATTAATACTAAATGTTTGTTGATATTAGCCCTCATTAAGAAATCCTATTTCAAACCTGTTTGGTAAATATGAACTTTCTTTGTTGTCATAGACTCCTAGACATGCCATAAGATGTCTAAAGGATGAATTGCGTGATTTGGTAAATACTCAGGCCATAAAAATTCATAGTTGTTAGTGATTTTAGACTTCTTAAGAAACTTTATAACAGTTACCTCCATGAACTTGACGACACCAATATTGTAGTCATTAAAACAGTGGACCACAACAAAATGACCGGGAGTGTAAATATTTGCGTTGTCAGCAGTTCCAAGAAAAATCTTTTTCCAGTTTCCTGCAAAGAATAGTTCAGGCTTCAAATTTTGTCTTTGATAACGCTGTGAAGGAATGAAAAACGTGTTTCTTAAACAGTTTTACCAACCGAAAATCGTTCGTTTCGTGAAATACTAATTTTCTTAACATCATTTTTCTGCACATAAAATAATTTACGAAACTCATTCAAAAAGCTTACACTGCAATAGTTGAACATATCTGTTGGTGATAAAATTTGTTTATCTCCTGCCTTTCGTGTAAGACTTTGCAATCAAATTGACTGTTTACGATACCAAACGGTGCATCGCATGCACTTAGTAGTAACAACAATACACAAATTCCAAAATTGATTAAGAGCTATATATACCAAATATTAAAATATAATCACGAATACATTATTAGAAAAAACTTTAATAATTTATTTGCATTTTTCCCATAATGAGATGGAAAATACTTCTAGTCGGCCCGCATTGAAAAATCTTGTTGACTGTTCATGATGCTCAGAATCATCTGACATGTAAACAATTTATGATACGTATGGAAAATCTATTTTCAATAGCTTTACAAATTGGTTTTGAAACGCATAAAAGGTGATTGTATTATATGTTTGCTCTTCACCAATGTTTTGAAAATAAACTTTCTTTCTTTGGCGCAAAACAAATTTACAAAGAAATAATGCACAGCAGTTTACTTTCTGGCCTAATGTAAACTCTCAAGTTTATCCTGGCTTACAAAATCGAAGTTCACTGCGAAATCAACCTTTAAAAGAAGTTCATTTCTTTCCACTGCGCGGTAAACCGATTCTGCATCTAATATAAAGGTGATCTTTTAGAAAATGTTATAGCTCTTTTCGAATCTTTTGCTTAAAGTTGGACACTAATTTTGGTATTTTAACAGCTCCATCCTGTTCGTGTTTTTCCATTGGTAAAAAATTACTTCTTCCACGTTTTCCAACTCCTCAAAAAGACTTTCTACAACTTTTTCTCAAGATATAAAGAACACAGTCCCATCATACAAACGGCAACGCAGGGCACATTGTCAACTACCCAACTAATGTCGATGTCCTTTGGTAATCACAAGAGTAGCTGTGCAAAATGTTTATATATTTCACATACGCATATGAGGCGGCAAATAGCATTTTCCATCCACACATATTTTTGCGGCTTTAGTAAATAAAATAAAGAAAGTGAAATGTTTTCATCGGTTTCCATTTTAAATTCTTGATAGAGTTCCGCCAAGGTAACTAAAGGTCTAACTCGTACATAGTCTGTTACATTTTCGTTCACAACTTTTTTCTTCGTGGCTTTGAAGAACCAAACACGGGCTGCTGGATATGAGAAAGCTCCCATGTTATCACGAATGTCAGGCTTTATTAACTAAGTAACGGCTACAACCAAACACGTTCTTAGTTTTACTCTTTTTGGTAGCTTTGTTACATTTGTTAATATAGTATTTTATTCTTTGATCACCATCTTTCAATTTTGATTTCGCTTACTCGTGAATCTACAATGGTCCGTTTTGTCATTGTATTAAATCGTTTCTTGAGTTTTGTTTTCACACGTTGGTACTTCTTAGGAACTTTGCTTTCTGATTTTACTGGAGATACGCCAATGACATCCAGTACCTGGCCAAATTCATGGGTCGCCTGATATTTTTCCACTTACTTTCAGAACTTTCGGTAGTATCACTGCATGGATCATTTGTGCTACCATTTTGGTGACTGATGAGGTTTTATTTTTAGAAATGAATATGTCTTCGTCATATCTTGAACGTTTAGCCGCAGTTTTCACTCCCTTCTTCCAAAAGCTGGATTATTCACGGTTGTAAATCACTTAACCCCTACATTTATTACAAATAGATCGACCAACAATTAACTTATCACGTAATTATGGATTTGTTTCGGCCATTTCGATAGTAATCCTTCCCTTTTCCTCCGATGATAATTTGTGTTTTTGCACGTCATGCGGATTCAAGTAATCTCTTTGCTTTGTTCAAGTTTCTGTTTCAATCTTTTATAATTTTAGGCGACTAATATCACAAAAGAGACTTGGTAATTTCTTTTGTATTGGTGGTTTGATGATCCTCCAGACACAAAGGTTTAAAGCAGACGTTTTGGCGATCTCTTAAAACTTCAAGTTGTTTTCGATAATATTCACAAATCTACAAATCAACACAAAGTCCACTATAAATTAAACTAAATCCCGTTACAAGTTCCTTGGAAATCTGGACTTCGACTACTGATCTATGGCGAGACAAATGTCTATGAGATTTCAACGGATTGGAAGACTTTCTAAGTTGTGGATTAGAACACGTGTTTAGCTCAATGAATTGATGAAAAAACGTCCTCGATTTTATTTTTAGGCACTTAATGAAAGCACAGCAATGAACACACTCAACAGTAATTTTACACAACTAAACTAAGAAATCTTGCGTCTTACTTCATATAACATATAATTATTCTCAGATTAAAATAAAATGATAACAAATCGTCTGGTTGTCAGAGTAGCAAAATAGCAAAAACAACCGCCTTGTTTACAACAGCACTACACATACATCTATACACTGTTCGGAGAAACCTTAGAAAAAATTAATAAATGACTTCAAACACATAGGTAAAATGTAAATGTAGAATAGAAACATTCGCATTTGTGTAAAATGTAATATTTAAGTCATTCGAGCCCAGTCACACCACAATATTTTGGTGCATAATTTATATTTCTGGCAATATAGGCCGAGTTTGGTTAAAAAGAGTTTCAACTTCAGTGTTGAAATAACTTTTTCAACACCATTTGGATTTTATTGTCCCATTTTCTTATAACTCCACTTATACAATCAAGTGTTGGTGGTTTTGTTCCTGATGCCGTCTCCAATTTTCAAAATATTGAATAATACAAATATTGTAACGCTTAGCACACATTTTTGGGTAATGGTAAAGTAAGGATAATTTATACAATGCCCCCGTACATTCCTTATACTTAAACACTGTCCATGTTGTGCATGTAGTAATAAAAGCCATGCGCTAATAATAGTCTCGAATGTTAATGTAATACGATGCGAAAGTATTATCGTTAACTAATTGTTAGTAATGTCATATATAACACCCATAATGTTGATCTGACAATTGTGAACAGATTTTGAAAGCCCTTTTTCAAATAGTAAATATTGTTTTATAGAACTCGAGTACGTTCTACAAATTCGATATATTTAATGTGTACGAATACTTCTCTTAATTTATTAAACTCTCAATTGTCTTATTTGCACTTGAAAAAAAGTACAACAATATAAATTCTAAAAATTAAAAAAATCTAATTTGGCATTTTTGTAACATCTGTTAAGACAGGAAAATGATTTTATTCTTCCCATAACAACGTTATGTTTTGTTAGATGAGCATCTATATCGATTCATTTATGTAATAACGGAGTAAGTGCAGCCCGAAAAAAATATTAATGGTATCCGAGCTCTTTAGATTGAGAACAAATTGATATACAAAGATTTTAATGGGTATGAATTTACTCACATGTCTGAAACACTAAAACAAATTTACTATTATTGCTACATTAAAAAATATAGGCATAAATAGGAACGATGGTTTTTAAGACAACATTTACTAGAAAATGGGGCAAGACAAGCAAAAGTAGTACAGTCTCTAAAATTATATCACTTTTAAATATGTTTTTTAACTTTACATAAAAGCAAAAGCCATACCGAGTTAAAAATAGTCAAGAGTTTGTATATAAATCATTTAGTTTTGATCCACTTCAATACGTTACGCAACCGTGTATGACCTCTAACTAATTACTCACTCGTACTACATGTAATAATTTATAACGTAACTGTTACGTTCACTACAAATAGTTATGAAGCACAAAAATGTTGGCATATTAAAAAGTGAAGCTTGAAGAATCCAAATAACTAACAAAGTTGTAAGGAGTTCAATGCAAATATTTTTGACTTCCCCCTTAGTTCGGCAAAAATTAAAGGTTTCACATGCTTGAAAACTTTTTTGACTCCTCAATTTATATAGTTTTTTATTATCTAACAAGAATTTAATAACAATAAACTTTGTAAAAACTTCAAGTTTGATAGCAAAAAATTATATGCGAGCATAAAAAATTGTACATTCTACTTACCTGTTCTACATCTTACAATTAAACTGTTCCGGCCCGAACCGGCATGCCGCCGTCTGTTCAAAAAAAAACTTGGGGGAGTGCGACGACGTGTCTCGGCCCGGCGACGCTGCCTAGCGGAACATGATAGATGCTTCACCTGTGGCTGTTCGACCGCGCCTGGCATGCAACCAGTCGCGCATCAATGTCACGCGCTGCCTTCGCGCCTGCCCCCACAGCTGCGCACACAACTGGCGAGCGCGCGATTAAGTTTTTAAACCCCGGCCCGTCTGTGCGCGGCACGGCCAATTGGTCCTCGTGGGGGCGATAAACCTAACTCAGGAATTAACCTCCGCGTCTCTGGAAGCATCCGCGCGGCCCTTCGCGCCCGTGACGCGCGCAGTAACTTGAAGGGAGCAAAGATAATGAAATTGGAAATTAATGAGCTGCGAGTTCGGAAACAACGGTCTGTGGTAGCTCTGCCAATCTAAGTTAAGTCCCGGCTTAATCCAAAAAACAGCCGACCGCGGACAGCCAAGAAGGGATGAGAGATTGGTCTATTAACGTAAGATCCAAGTCAATCAATTAAAAAGCAATGTAAACGTTCACGTCTATTCACGTTGTTATTTTTGAGAAAAGTTCTACGTCAAAAACTAAAGAAATACATTTTTTAGACTTGTGTTGTAAAAACTTTTAAATAATAGAAAAAATGTATAAAAAGTATTCACTGAAGAAGGCAAGTAAAAATTTGATAAACAGAGAGTTTTAAGTCTTTTTTGAAAGTGGGCAACACATCTATCAGACAGAACAGCAGTTTTGCTGGAAGCCTTTGTCACAGCGATTTGGATCGCAATGGTTCCAAAAGGGATTGCGTTCAGCGTAATGACATTGTCTAAAAAATCAGGTGTTCTTTGTACTCGTTCCAAAAGTTCACTCGCGATCGTCACTGAGCGCTTTTGTGGTTGTTAGTCAACAATTTGTTGACCAACTTGGCACACACTTTCCTTAGAAATTGTCGGTAGCAATTTCGTGCACAGTCGTTTTCGGTATGCTGAGAGTCTCTGTTATCATTCGAACACTCATTCGATGATCGGCATTTAAAAGATCACGAACATGAAACACATGTTTGTCACTTTTGCTGGTTGACGGCCGTCCAAAGCGAGAGTCATCCTCCACCTCATCCTGGCCATTTTTGAACTTCAACCACCTGGAAAATTGAGAATACGAGAGAACAGAGTTTCTGTAGGCTGCCTGAATTATTTGGTGTATTTCGGCAAGGCTTTTGTTCAATTTAGCACAGAACTTGATCGTGTAACGTTGCTCGATATTTTTCTCCATTGCGCATCGTGACACAGGTACTAACAGCAGGTTCACGGAAACAGCGATCTTAACACTCCTAGAGCTTATAGCAGAACAAGCTTGGAAGCGTTGCAAAGATTGTAACCCCCTCCCCGCCCCAACCTCTAATCCTACTGGAGCGGCGCGCGGCGCGTTCAGACAAATTGCATTACTTTTCGGACAAACTCTGTATTTTATCATTTCCTGCCTCTTGTCATATTTGTTGCCTCATTCCGTGTTATTCTCTTCTCTTTAATATTTCTCCTACACTATTACTTCTTCCCAGTCTACTTTTGCCTGACACTTTCACTCTCCGTGCATTTTCACTTGTCTATTACTATCCATTCTTTGTACCATTATATACTAACCACTTTAACTTTTTATTACCCAATACAAAATAACGCAAAAGCAATCACTCGATTTTCTAAAGCAGTAACTTTGTTTGTAAACAAAAAAAGTTGGCTCTGTTTGTTGATTGTCTTCTGGAGCGCGGACGACTATAATTTGGAAGCCATTCTGGTCAACGAGGCCTATTTCAAGAGTGGAGATGCAGTCCAGCTTTCATATTATACATGCTACCACACCTACCGTCTCCTAGCAGGTAAAGGAAGTACTGCCGTGTTCGTAAAGACTAACTTAAAGCACCACCCAGCCCCGATCCCGGCAACCGAGCATCTGGAAGAAACAGCCGTATGCCTTCAGATGAGGGATTACGGAAAACGACCATCTTGACTGGCGATATCAACGCCAAACATCCCTCGTGGAACAACCAGTACACGAACACCACCGGCAGAACGCTGCATGGCTTTACCCAGCCTCGAAATCTGGTAATAATGGGCCGTCCTTGACATCGCCATCTTCAAGGGCGCCCGCATACAGCATACCCCCGAGAACGTCCTCGAGCTTGACAGCGATCACAACTTGATTCTCCTCACTCTAGGGATTCCAGATGAAACAGACGACGTCTCATTCCGGCCCAGCGTCTTATGACCTGCCTCCACAGTCTACTTAAAGGACACTGCAACGCCGCCTTAGAAGAGCGAGCTGGAAGTTTTCGACGCAAACGACAATTTGCTGTGGCGAATGGTTCAGGTCCTACGGAACCCAAGACCCCTCGGTACCGCCTATCCACGGGGAAAACGGCGTGGCACACCGCAGGAAATAAGGCAAAAGCGTTTGCCGATCTTTACCATTTTGCCACCGTCAATTTCATGTTGGGATACATATGAGACCTCGGCTGCGACGACCACCTGCAGCCAGCCTCCCTCGAGAAAATTCAGCAGCTAAACAACGCGCTGCCACTCCGCAAGGCCTCGGACCTTCTTTGGTGCACGTTCACTCGGAGCATTGCTTTGACTGTTCCTTGGTCTCTGGTGAGTTGTGATGGATCCATGTTTCGTTCACGGTTACAAAACGGCGCAAAAACTCATTCGAATTGCGGTTGAACATCTCATGTGAAGTGGTCACACGGTTGCGCTTATAGTCGCGGCACTCACCGCGCGGATAGCTTTTCATGTGCAAATATTCGTGTAAAATGTGACTTCTCATTTGCAGATCGACCAATCATGACATTGCATGTTCATTCTCCGATCGAATATCATTCCATGGTTTTTATCGAACGTCCGGCGTCACTTGTGCTGGTACGACCACAACGGAATTCAGTAAACCACTTCTTAACCATTGAATTTGATGGTCCCTATAGTATTTATCAAGCCTTCAAATAGAAGTTCAGCAAGGATGTCTACTGTCTTTTCAAGAAGCATCAAGCCATGCCAACTGTTGTTAACACAACAAGTGGATGTTAGCATTAACTACAACAAAAACAAAACTGACGTGGAGAGAGTAAATCAGTGTTCAAGTTACTATCTGTTCTAATAAAAGATTTTAAAGTGACGGAAAAAGGCTTTTTTTTACTTGTTTATGTTGTCAGCACCTGCCTGTTCTATAGGAAAATAACATTGAAGAAATTAGCCGCGACATACTTCATAAAAGCTATTGAAAGTAACTGACTAATCGCAGTGGAATGAAAAGTTGTAAAGATTCAAATAGCAAACTATTATCCAATGCACATAAAGCATTTGGTCGACATTTTTCAGAAAAAGTTGCAGCTACGGAATGTAAGTCATTGAAAGGTTATTTTCAAAAGGAAGAAGAAGAAAGAGAAAAGACTCAGAAAAGAAATAAGATGCAATGTTAGTCGCCGTGTACTTGACTGTTTTCGAGAGTATCATATTTATCTAAATTACCCCTAAAATACTAAAAAAATAAAAGATAAGCATATTTTATATTGTTTTCAACGGTTTACATAACAGTTAGAGTTGAACTTGATAAATATAATTTTTTTATATAATCATAATTTAAAATACTAAAAACAATGTATGCATATTTTTATTGTTTTCGACGGTATCAAACTAGATGTAAACTAGTAAAAACATTCTTTAAATATATAAATGAAGGTAAATACTTATTACATGACTAATACAAAAATTAAAAGATATGCAAGGTATATAAGTAAGAAATACCTTATTCTTTCTAGCTGTAGTATAGTATAAAGCAATCACAAAATGTTATATAAAACACGTAGCCTGTGGATATTTAAAAAAGATAAATTGACGTAGTGTAACTGTATAAAAGTTTATAGATATTAATACCGAATCACTATAGTATGGAGCATTATGTGCCTGATTTGGACAAATGAGGTGTTATTTAAATGAACGATAACCTTTACAGCTAACCAATGTTATAAAAGGCAGATAATCCTTTCTAAATTTTCACTCGACCATATTTGCTAGCTGCTTAGTCCAAACAAATGTGTTGTCTATTGTGGGGACGGCATAACGAATGTTCCTCACATATTGTTTTTATTTACAGACGATTTTTTACATTAATTACAACAAGAGTTTATCATAGCCACGAGAATGCTGATATCCCGGCCGGCAGTTGGGTCGTGTCCGTGGCGTCAGCGTACATTAAGGGTTGGTTCTTGCGGTTCGGTGGTGACCCGAACAGTGTTCGCAGGCCGCGCTACAATCGTTCTTCAGTCGGTGACGCCGCTGGGATGGAGATTCATCGAACAGTACTTTCAAGAACCGTGCCCGGTGTCTCTCGGTGGGTCTCTTTTGGGGTGTCGTTGGCAACAGGGACAGAGCTTCTGGTACCGCCGTTCTTTGGCTCGCCACTGGTTCCAAGAGTACTTTTTTGGAGGTGTCGATCAGGCGATGTTGGGACTGGTCACGTAGTTGTCGGAGGTAGCTCACGATTCGGCAAGATCCTATGCCTAGCGGCAAGCTCTGTTCGATAAGGGCCAAAGCTTTTAGATAGCTGCAACGCCTGTTTGAAGGCTTTAGAGTAGTGGCAGCAAACTGTCTTGGACTGGCGTGGGGCACGCTTTTATCCCCCAGGGATTGTGCCTAGGGGGTTGCTCTTCCTAGAAGAGATGGTTTCTAAGAATGCATCTTGGCTCGGCATTACACTAATTTGCTCGCTTCACGACTTTGCGTTCTGATATTAGGCTAATTCTTTGCGTCCCGACATCCATTACAGGAGAGTGAATTAAAGTTAATTAAATTTTTTTTTTATTTGAGAAACAAAACAAAATACAATTTATACAGTACTTACATTATTACATCGTTACTTTCAATTAGTAAGATGTCCAATCTTCAACCGTGTCTTATGCAGGCGACTAAGTTTACAATGTAAGAAGAGAAAAGTGAGTGCTGTATCTTCTGAATTCGTTGCTATAATTTTTTGTTTTTTTTTTTCTAGCTCATTGAACACTGCTCATATATTTGAATCATTTTTTCTGTATGTAAAAACTCTGAAAATAGACACATATCATATTTCACATACTCGCTGAAACAATTTGAAATATATAGATTAAGGGGGCGCTTATAAAGTTCTAGAGTACTTTCTTTCTATGTATAGATTAGTACTACTTCAAAGAAAACCAAATCCAAACAACTAATTTTTTAGGTGCTTTTAGGTAAGAAATACTTTAGTACGTAATGTTAGAAGCTTCTGAACATCATTTGATTATCATGAGCCATACTTACATGTCATTTTTGGCAAATTTAAGCAAGCTTGGCAAAGACTTAAGGTTTGATTTTTTAATAATCGTACTATTTATATTTACAGCTTTTGTTTTCCTTATCCGTGTTCCCATAAAATAGGAGACTTGAACGAGAACACGTTGATGCTTATTTATGGATCTTTGGAGTGATGACAATGCCGCTTCAGTTTTGTTTTCAGAATTAACACTCATTGTAAAACAGCACCATTCAATTTACTGCATATTACAAAATGTATTTTAAAGGATTGATTTCTAAAATATCGACCGTACTAACTGTAGCAGCTCTTTTTTTGGTATGTTTAACTAAGTTTTATCTTTAGATTGTCACCTCATTTGTTTAAATAGGAAGTAGACTTTTCGATATTATCTTGGTGAACTATGTCGACTTTCAAAGTCTTAGTAACGTTGGTTAATTATGGATTTTTAATCTTAAGTTAAACCACAAAACCATTAAACTCTATTTTGTTTTTTACACTTAATTTAAATAAGATTTTTTATTACGCCCCCAATTTAAACAACACCAAATAAGTACCATTGCACAACATTATTCAACCTTATCTTAATCCTTGAATCTTCAAGAGAAGCAACGTTTACAAGTTCAACTTGAACCTGAAAATAAAATATAAATAACTTTTCTATAGGAAAAATATTAATATAAAAACTAGCCCTGACGTTACTTTATGTGGTTTTTCAAACTAAAACAATGCTAACCAATCTCGTTAGTATAGTTTTTCTCTATAATATAATCTTATTTTAAATTGTTTGCCAAAAATCAATTAAACTCAAAGGAACCTTAGCAGCGCACCCAACTGTAAGCCTTCCATGTCCTACGACAACAGTTTCATTTAAGTAAGCAATGCTACTAGTACGTGCGTACCTTCGCTGTTTGCTTATTTGCACTTGTATAACATTCCCTAAGCTTAGTTACAACTTACGCCCTACAGCTTACAGATAGTTGTTAATAGATTTGCAGGAAACTGCGTTAAATTATGCGAACAGTGGGGTTAATCGAGCGTCAAACCGGATTACGTATGCAAATAGGACTAAACAACGTTACACATCTATGACAGATTTTGCGCTAATTTTCAGGGCTCCCATTCAGGGGTGATATTTAAACTGAATTTTGTTACCTCAACTAATATTGTGAAACAAATTTAAATTACAGTTGGGAACTAACAGCAGTAACATTTTTCAGAAATTGTAATTTAAATGGTAACGAATGTCTCTTTAATGTTTGCTGCTACCTGAAATTTTTTTCTAACTTTTCATATTAATTAAATTAAGTAATCACGTGATTGTTATATAAAAGTATAAAACAAAAACAATGACACATAGTGAGCAGACTTAAATTGAAACGAGCGTCTTGTAAACGTAATGACTAGTTTACAAAATATGTTTAATGTGTTTTTTATTAATTTATGCATAACTCAATCCGTCTTTTCCACTCTTCTATAATGCGACAAAGCATGCTACAATATATTTTTGATATGAGTCAGGCTTCGCGTCCTTCCTGCATGTAGCCCTCAAGTTTCTCCACGTACAAGCGTCAAACAATTTGTGATTCTGGAAGATTACCCGATCAATCAAAACATTTTGAAAATGATTTACAAATTTACGAATTATTTTGTACCAGAACACCGTCTTGTTGAAACCAAACCGAGAA
The DNA here is from genome assembly GCA_036346155.1 of Sinelater perroti. Classification (NCBI taxonomy): domain Eukaryota; kingdom Metazoa; phylum Arthropoda; class Insecta; order Coleoptera; family Elateridae; genus Sinelater; species Sinelater perroti. Next base: position 21,046,087 of record JARFIY010000195.1, on the reverse strand, counting down.
AATTAAATTTTTTTACTTATAATCTTTAAGTAATATTTGTCTTATCTCCCTAACTTTCTAAACTTATAATTCTATCTCCTCATAGACGCTTCAACCGATTTCCTTGAAACTTGCACACCACATTCACAACTATATTTGCTAATTCGGCGCAAAAATAAGCCTTCTAACTTTAATTGTTTTTGAATCATTTAAATATTTTCATTATTGTCGTAGAAAACCAGATGACGACTGTTATTATGCTGTTTGGTTTGTATTGTGTTTACTCCTCTCTTTAATAAACACCGTGAGATCAATGCTAAATTACATTGGTGGCATTTGTAATGTTCAAATATGAAAGTTTTCATGTCCTCCCTATGTTTCTATTGTTTGTAGTATTAAATGTACGCAAAACACGTGGAATGTTCTAGACGACTGCCTGGCGTCTAGATCAGGCTTCGTCGACGAAGCCTGCGAGGTTCTCTTGTTAGTTATATATTTTTATAATCTGAGTTCGGTTCGCGCATCGAAGCATAGTAGGCGTGTGCGAACAATTTGTACCTGCGATATCGTAGAGGCTGAGCCACAGCCTTACTCAAGTGCAAGGTTGTAAACATCAAGTGCTGAAAGAAATACAAGCGCCATAAATGTTGCGAACCTCCAAGTCAGCGATATTATTTTAATATTTACATTTTACTTTACATATAATTTAATTATTTTTCACAGAAATTTCAACAAGAAATAATCGATTTTAATCAACCAACTAATTATTTTATGGGACAAATAATAGCAAATACCACACCAATCAATGTACCCCCTACAATTATATCCTATATATAATCAAGCAGCATAACTCCTAACTTATAATAAAAACTAAATCGACTAATCATTTCCCCACCTACATGGAGCAATCATATCCCAACCTGCAAAACAATGATTAGCTAATTGTATCCAACAAGAAGCGCCATCAAAGTCCTTATAAAAACTAACAAGTAACCAAAAAAAAACAATACTAGCTTGGAAAAACAATAGAAACTAACAATATATTCGATTCATTATCTGAAGATGTCGACTAGCACAAGAATATAATGTACCCACTGCCAAGAAGCCGCTACAACCTTTAATTTTTATAGCTAAGGTCAAATTAAGGTCCATTAACAACACTTCTAAATGAAATCGCCAAAGACAATTATATTTTGAAAGCCTAAACAAGACCAAAGTTTTAAAATAGTGATTAAAAATATAAACTATAACAATAAAGATATCTACAAAACAAAAATATTGTTGAACATAAGTGTTATAGCAGAACCTCTACATACAAAACGAACAATTTCATAATACGTAAAATGCCAACGCTTCGGACACACGAACAATTACTGTTAGCATATTGTGTGCTAAATGTACTCAACTTCATTTCACAGGAGAGTGTCCGAGAACAATCAAAGACGGTAAAGTTCAGTGTGTGAAATGCAATGGTAACCACCCGGCCAATTACCGCTGTTGCTTAGCCCACTACCAATTACAAGAAAAACTATACCCACGATTAAGAAAAGATGAGCAGAATTGTATAAATCTGAAACAACTTCAGGGACATCATACGCAGATAAATCAAATCACCAGACACTACCAACTTTAGACAACCTTTCAAAAAACAATACAATAATAAACAACAAAATTAACAAACTAATGACGGATGAGATTAAGACTATAATAAAAAATCTTATTGCACAAATGGGGACTATGATAAATCTCATCATAAAGTTAATCAGTAAACTAACATAATAGCACAATTAATCAAAATTGTAGCTTGGAACGCCAATAAGGTGAGCCAACATGGCGAAGAAATTAAAATATTTCTTAAAAGCTACAAAGCAGATACCCTGCTCATATCTAAGACTCACTTCACCACTAAGAGCTATATTGAATTTCCACATTACATTATTTATACAACAAATCATTTCGATAACACTGCTCACGGCAAAACAGCTGTAATTATCTAAAATATCAAGCATCACAAACTCAAAACATATCAAAAAAATTATCTCTAAACCACAGATGTTTCGATAAAAAATTCAACCGTTCCATTTACAATCTTAGCAGTTTAGTATCCACTTATACATTTAATTACTTCATCAAGTTATACTAATTTCTTTAAGAATACACCTACTGGCCCACAGATCGTCGAATAATCCCAGATCTTTTAAACTTTGGTATCATTAAGAGCTTAAACGTACGCCAGTATACCAACACATCTTGCTTCGAGCTAGCAGCAGATGATTTGGTCATTACAATAAATGTATATTTGCACATAACTAAAATCCAACCATAACCCGCAATTTTTAACAAACGTATAGATTGAAAATACTTTTAAATCAAACTCGAGTACTTAGTAGATTTACATGTTCCATTAAAAAGTAACCACATAGAACGAGCAGTAGTTTTACCCACAGAACTCATTTAACAGGTAGCATGGGAAGCTACTCCCGATCTGATAACAACCTCACAAGTTAAAACATTATTATCATCATAAATGATAAAATAGATAAAAACCGCCGTTTTAAAAAACGTTGATAACTTACCAGGTTAGAACTAGATACGCGACCCTGAAAAGAACTAACAAATAATTAAAAAAAATGGCAACATAAAAATCAAATAATTTAGGACTCGCTGGAAAGCTTTAGTGCAAATAAGCAAACAGACTACTCGCTATGAAAAGCAGTACGATTTTTATTTATTAGTTAAAAAGATTAACCCTGTACATACCCCCTGTTAAAAAGAAAGATGGCAATAAGATAAAGGAGAACGTCTTTGCTAAACATTCTACCAAAGTCTTTACACCTTTCCCTTGTCAACTCCCACACAAAAAACAGAAATCCTCCAATTTCTGGACTCGCCATTTCAAATGAGTCTACCCCTTAAACCTTTAACCATTAAAGAGGTAGAAAAAACAAATATGGTCAACACAAAAAAAGCTCCAGGCTATGACTTAATTATTAAAGCGATCATCAAGCATTACCCAAGAAAAATTATACAAGCTCTTACAATGCAATTTTCATAACTCCGCACTTTCCAAGCCAACGAAAAACAGCTTAAATAATTATGCTGGAAAAATCAGGTAAACCACCAGCCGAAATAACTGCTCCCTATCCTATCAAAGAATAATCCCCGTTCAGGACAACCAAGAATTAATCCCTAAACACCAATTTGGCTCCCGATGTCAGCACAATACCATCGAGCAGGTACACAGGATAACTGACAAAATATACAAAGATTTGGAGGAAAAAAAATACTGTTCTGCAGTGTTTTTTGACATAAAGGAAGGATTTGACAGGGTACTTACCCTACCAGGTATATAAACTTTTGAGGTCTTACATATCAAATCGGCATTTCTTTATAAAATACAAAGACGAATCTACCACTCTTCAACCCATCCCGCCTGGCGTTCCACAGGGTAGTTTTCTAGGTCCCATATTATATTTACTGTATACAGCCGACCTACCCACATCTTGTCTAATAATATCAGCTATTTATGAAGATGATGCGCCATTTTAGTTTCGCATGTAAATCCACAAGCTGCATCGAGGTATCTCCAAGCTCATCTTGACAAAATTCAATACTAGACTAGGACACGGCGAATTAGAGTGAACGACACTAAGTCCCACCATGTTACTTTTACTATAAAAAGAAGTAGTTGTCCATCAGTAACCTTAAACCAGCTTACCCACACAGAGTCAGTGAAATACCTGGGACTGCATCTCGATAGGGGGCTAACTTGGAGAACTTACACATTCAGTAACAGGAAAAAACTGAACTACAACTTCCTAAAATATATTGGCTAATTGAAGGAAATCTAGACTAGCACTGCAAAATAAGCTATTAATGCATAAAATAGTCCTCAAACCAATATGAACCTACGGGATTTTCCTGTGAGAAACTGCAACTACATCAAACTTGAAAATCCTTGAAAGATTCCAAAATAAAGTGCTACCAACGATCGTCACCTCACCGTGATACGTCCCCGATAGAGTGATTGCAAGTGATCTGAGTGTATTCAGTAAAATATGAAATTCAAAATTATATAGACAGACTTAGCGCTCATCCAAATGATACTGTGCATCACCTAATGGACGATGTTAACGAGGAACCAAAAAGACTAAAAAGGTTTAAACCATTCTAGCTACCTACACGATTTCAACTGCAATTAATTTATCTTATGTCAAATAATATTAAGATAATGTAAAGGGAGGGTTCGCTGGAACCTTATCTCACATCCCTAATTGTTATCAGCGGTGTTACTGCACTAAACTTTAATCTCTATAAAATACTTATTGATCAATTTTATAGGGCAGATTGTATAATAATTGGAGATATTAAAAAAAATCTTTTTAATCTGTGTAGGTAAATGACAAAGAACCGACGATTCAATTATATGCCGAACAGATAACAGGCAATTAATTCGATGTAACGTTGTTTTCATTTAGTTTTTAAACATATTTCTGGTTTTTTTATGTATCCCATTTATTTTCAAACTGCATAAATACATTCAGCAAATGGTGTGCATAATATATATCAAAGACGTGGAAGAGGGCTCCAGTAGCTGACTTCTGTAACAATTGGTTTTTAGGGCGAGTTTGACTTATAGGAAAATAACTTAAATACTAAATCTTAAAAACTAAACTAATCTACTTAAGGTAACTAAAATCTGTTAATCAGATTGTCAGGTACGTCTTTGTAATCTCCTGTTAGGGGGGGATTGGTAAAGTTTAACGCTAAAATGTTTGGGTGCGCACTAATTCAGGCGCTGTGCTTGGCACTGTAATGTTAGATTTCTTGTTTGACTGGTGTCATTTTGAGGTCTTTCGGGATGACTGCATTCGTATTTCTGATAATTAAGAATATGTGTTTTGTTAAATAATTTATTTCTCTGTTAACGTAAAATATTGTAGCATGCGCAACATTTCGTTATTATAATATCACAAAAATTATATTATATGAGATAACTGGACTGCGGACCGTATAGCCTGAATTGAGTGTTTTATCCTTGTCACATAGACGTCACTGTTACACTGCCGAACTTGCGGAGTTTATCTGCCGGTTTCTTTTGTTAATTTGCCGAATTAATTAATTGAAGGGGAAAGAACACAAGCTGCCCTCTAACAACCTTAGCCTCTGCTGCCTTTTTTCGACTCCGACGAACTTGGAATTTTGCAGCAGCATTTGAACTCGACGCGGAGTTTATTCGTGCGCCAAGAAAGCAGAGAGCCTTTGTTTTGCTGTGCTGGTGGGTAGTTTGCTACTTCTACTTAATTAATCAATATTAATAGATAATTTGTTTCGCAGCCCATTATCTTTACTACTAAAATTTGATCTTTCATCATTTGGACTATTATTGGTCTATTATTAAAGGTCTAGTTGCTAAGGGAAATAAATTAATTTTGCAGTTCTCGTTCTCAACATTTATGACGCATTCGAGGAAATATGTTTATACCCCAGTTTAATAAACTGGCTACTTTGGAAAACTTTTTTAATAAATTTAAAATAACATTTTAGAATAACATTTTCAAAATGTCCGTAAACTTCAAATAATCTTTGTCAATATAATTTTTAAAGTTAAATATCCTTATTTATGTTATAGTGGAAAGGCCATTAAGCTAGAAATAGAAAGGGTGCTTTTCATGTCGTTTGGTAATTTAATTAGGTTATTTATCTGCTTTATCTGACATTTTCTGAGGTTTTTCATTTCCTTATAATTTCGCTTGCGTCTTAGCTTTGTCGCCATATCCTTTTGTGATTTTTTATCAGTGACTTTTGTTTTCCAATTCTCTGTCTCAATTTTCTTAAAGCTTCTATAACCTGGTACCACTACCCAGTTTTTGGTATTTCCTTTTTTCTTGTTTCTATTGGTTTCTATTTAGCTAACTTTTTTACCATCCTCTCCCTTTTCTAATAATCTAATTCTCTATACATTAATATTACTCACATTTTCTTTTAGTTCTGGGTTTCATTATTTTTTCTTCTGTCCTATTTGATACATATATTGTTCTTAGTATCTTGGGATCCAATATCAGAACAAATAATAATAGCTAGATTTAAAATAAAATTTATAAATATATCTACTATTAATGCATGCGCCTTGACAAATACAAGCAAACCAGAAAATAAAAATATATAAACATTATTTTAGGAGACCAAAACTAGGTAGTGGTAGTACAGGAAACGAAGAAATAATGGGAAAGGAAGAAGTAAAAAATATAAACGAGAATTGCACGATTCTCTCAAATTTCCGTAGTTTAAACAATTTTATAATTGGTAGGGTGTTCAAGAATAAGTTAAAACATAAGGATGCCAGGAAAGCACAGAGATACAATACGAGAAACCAAATAAATTACATAGAAATAAACATAAAATTTAGGAGAAGGCTCTTAGATGCAAGAATTATGTGGGCTGCGGATATATGCAGGATCTAACAACCCACTTTTTAAGAATAAATTAAAAAAAAACTTAAAACACAAAAACAACAAGTCTTTTCAGAAGAAACTATACAATAAATCAGAAATGAAGAGGAGCAAATGGGTATCCAACAAAATCTACAATCAAGACTATAACACAGAAAAATAAAAATTATATATAAAATAAGTATTAAAAATAGTAGAAGCTAAAACTAAAACAGTAGATATAAAAAGGGGTCAAATAAAAGATTGAAAAAAGAAGAAATGTAAATCTGCAAATACTAAGCAAAATAATTGATGAAAAGGGAGGGTAGGTATATTATATAAGAAAATAGACAAAAAGTTAAAAAGAGCGCTAGAAACGTCAGAAACTCCCACAGAAAGAATTGACAGGAAAACGGGAAAGTCAGTATAATCAAGCAATATTAAAACTGCATACGAAATAAGAAATAAACTTTCTAGAATAAAATTAAAATAATTAACACATATAAGACATACAGAAAAAAATTTACTGAAGACAGAATACAACATTCTGAACAGATAAAAAGAATACTTTGGTGATATTGATAATAAGCAGAAAACGTATACAAGAGAAGTTAATAAAAATAAGATTATGAAGAACTAGATATAAATAAAAAGATCCATACGTAAACTAAAGAGCGGTAAGGCAGCAAGTAAAGGAAGTATATTGGCAAATCCAATAAAAGCAAAAGGAGAAATAGTTACAAAGCTGATTTACTGTTAATTAAACAAAATAACTGTAGGAACATGGAATGTACAAGGATGGAGGAATAAAGATAAGGAAGTGATGGAAGAGTTCAAAAAAATGAATCTGGATATGTTAATTTTGAGTGAAACAAAAAAGAAAGGTCATGGAATTCAGGAAATTGACAACAACATACTTTGTTGGAGTGGAGTGCAAAAAGACAAGAGAGCAAAGGCAGGAATAGGAATAATGGTAAAAAAAAGATATAGAAGAAACATAAAGACCTGGGAACCCATAAATGAAAGAATAATAAAATTAAATATGTCACTACACGGCAGAGACATAGTAATACTCGGTGTTTATGGAATAACATATGACAGTGCAGTAGCAGAGAAGGAATCATTCATAGGAGCACTAAAAGAGGAAATAGAAAAAATTAAACGAACTTAAGAAATAATCATAGCAGGGGACCTGAATGGAAGAACAGGAAGGAAAGAAAAGGACGAGGTAGTAGGAAGGTCCGGAGAGAACATCATAAATTACAATGGAGAAAGATTAACAGAGGTATGTGAACTATATAATCTAAAGATCATGAATGGTTTTTACCCACACAAAGATATCCACAAATACACATGGATACAAGAGACAAGGCAGCTGAGATCCATAATAGACTACGTAATACTAAAACGAAACAGTAAAATGAGAACGAAGAACGTAAGAGTCAAAAGAGGGGCAGAATGTGGAACGGATCATAAGCAAAAATAGGGCTCCCACGGCAAAGAAAAACAACAAGTGAAAAAAGAAACACAGAGAAAACAAATGATATATCGAAAGAAAGACAGCTCAAGTTACACCTACTGCAAGACACGACAGTGAGAGATTTATATAGGAAAAGATTAGACGATAAATTAACAGAATTCAGATAGGAGAGCATAGAAGACATCTACTAACACATAAAGGAAAGTTTAAAACAAGCGGGATTCGAAGCATTAGGGGAAAAAGAAGAGAAACCACACAATATAAACACAAACTCACAAGCGAAACCCAGGAAGCAATTAAAAAAAAAGGAACTATACAGCAAATGGTTAAGCACAAAAAAGGTAGAAGACTTAAGAGAGTATAAAAGTAAGACCAGAGAAGTGAAGAAAATGACAATAAAAGAAAAAATGACAACTGGCAAACAACCTGTACTAATATTGATCAATACCTGGGGAGCACTAGATGCTCTGAATCATGGAAGTTACTAAAAAATCTACGAACAGACAGGAAAGAACACCTGCAAATACAGTACATTGAAAACAAAGAGTGGAAAGCATACTATGCGAACCTGCTAAAAGAAAACAGACAAGAGTACATGAAGGACATCGAAGAGCAGGCAGATAAGGAAAAGGAAGAGAAGAAGGAGACAGATAAAGATAAAGATGAAGAAGAGGAGATGGTGTCACTGGAAGAAGCAAAAGCGGCAATTAAATTATTAAAAAACAATAAGGCTACGGGACCAGGAGGGATACCACCGGAACTCGTAAAGTATGGAACGGAAAAATTGTTCAGAATGATAACGATAATGGTCCAGAAAGTGATGAATGGAGAAGACATGCCTAAGCAATGGAAGGAAGCCTATCTTGTCTCCATATTTAAAAAGGGCGATAGACGAAATGTGAGAATTACAGAATCAGTGTCATTGCTATAATGGGAAGAATATACGGACGAATACTTAAAAACAAATTAGAAAACACATACAAAACAACTACCGGATGAGATTACGTGCTCCAGCAAGAGTCCGCTTCAGCCCACGGGGTAAGGAAGGCCCAGGTATACAACAATTTGTATTACCATTGGTATCGTCATACTCCACTCCCGACTGCAACTCTCTGAACTACAACGTGCGGGGAGTGGTCTAGGCAAAAATCAATTAAAGGCATCATAACACCAAGGACAGCTTCAGGACCTCTATAATCGCGGTAATGACACATATGGGAGAAAGTTTTATGCACATAAAGTAGTTCCTAGAATAGTTACAATTGTCACTCTGAGTAAGTTTCCTTTTGCCCAAAGTCATTAGAAACGAAATAAATTATAGTCTTGAATTACTCACAGTGTTAGATATTGTGATCTTTAGATTTGTAGACTGTTTGGTTGCAAGAAATTGCTTATTATATATATATATATATATATATATATATATATATATATATATATATATATATATATATATAGTATTCTATTGTATGTATATTTTGTTTCAAATAGTCTCAGTTGAAATATTTCAGTGCAAACTCACTAATGGTGTCAGTGGCCCATTTATTTAAGTTTTATGAATTTAATTTTGAAAACTTGGGCTCAAATCAGTACATTGACACATTAACTTGAGAACTGTTCAGAACTGGCTAATAATTTCCTGTCATTCATTGAAAAACAGTTAATAAAAGGATAAATAATATTTATTATAATATTAATTAGCAAATGAGGGGCTAAAACTAGCAAATATACCAAAATTGATATGTTTATAGTCAAAAATCAAAGAAGCTTTCAGCGGAACTTTCTTTGAGTTATAGTACTAGATAAAAGAAACTGCCTTGCGCGTTGGATTAGTCCATTTTTAAATAAACAATGCTCTTGTAGCTTTGTAAGCGAAGTTTTGTCTAAAACAACAAAACAAACATAATGTTTGAGAATCTTTTGAGATGTGCAGACGGATTATCTGTTACATATGTTGAAGAATAGTTTCATTTTAGTATTCAAATAGCTTTACAGCGTTTTGCTAGAAAATTGCAATTTGCAATTCAATTGCTTGTTTTGTGTTTCAGTCATGCATAATCTAAATAAATAACTACGAAAAAAAAAAAAAAAAAAAAAAAAAAAAAAAAAAAAAAAAAAGCGTATTTTACCTTTCCGCCTGTGTAAAATTTTAATGAACGCGGACGTCTAATGACGATTCAGCTTAAACAATGGTGGTAACGAAGGTTCGATCCGCAAAAGTTTGCGCAGGTTGAAATTTGTAATTATCACATGCTCGTCTGAACCTCAAGCAAATATAATTATCTTAAAATGAAAATATGTCGCGTTTTGTAAATGCTAGAACAAAATTAAATGAATTGAACGTAAGAGTCAAATGAGGTCAGATTGTGGACGGATCATTAACCAATTATTTTTCTACAAGAAAACATCAAGTGAAAAAAACACAGAGAAAACAAATGATATATCGAAAGAAAGACAGCTCAAGTTACACCTACTGCAAGACACGACAGTGAGAGATTTATATAGGAAAAGATTAGACGATAAATTAACAGAATTCAGATAGGAGCATAGAAGACATCTACTAACACATAAAGGAAAGTTTAAAACAAGGGGATTCGAAGCATTAGGGAAAAGAGATAACCACACAATATAAACACAAACTCACAAGGAAACCCAGGAAGCAATTAACAAAGGCCAACTATACAGCAAATGGTTAAGCCAAAAAAGGTAGAAGACTTAAGAGAGTATAAAAGTAAGACCAGAGAAGTGAAGAAAATGACAATAAAAGAAAAATGACAACTGGCAAACAACCTGTACTAATATTGATCAATACCTGGGGAGCACTAGATGCTCTGAATCATGGAAGTTACTAAAAAATCTACGAACAGACAGGAAAGAACACCTGCAAATACAGTACATTGAAAACAAAGAGTGGAAAGCATACTATGCGAACCTGCTAAAAGAAAACAGACAAGAGTACATGAAGGACATCGAAGAGCAGGCAGATAAGGAAAAGGAAGAGAAGAAGGAGACAGATAAAGATAAAGATGAAGAAGAGGAGATGGTGTCACTGGAAGAAGCAAAAGCGGCAATTAAATTATTAAAAAACAATAAGGCTACGGGACCAGGAGGGATACCACCGGAACTCGTAAAGTATGGAACGGAAAAATTGTTCAGAATGATAACGATAATGGTCCAGAAAGTGATGAATGGAGAAGACATGCCTAAGCAATGGAAGGAAGCCTATCTTGTCTCCATATTTAAAAAGGGCGATAGACGAAAATGTGAGAATTACAGAATCAGTGTCATTGCTATAATGGGAAGAATATACGGACGAATACTTAAAAACAAATTAGAAAAACACATACAAAACAAAATAGGGGAAGAACAGGCCGGGTTCACAGCAGGAAAATCATGCGTGGATATATAATAGAACAATTACTGAAAAAGAAAGGAGCTAAAAACAGAACGATATATCTGGCATTCGTGGATCTGGAAAAAGCATATGATACGGTTCCCAAAGATTATGGACAGCAATGGAGAGGATAGGAACTCCCAACCACCTAATAAGGGCCGTTAAAAGTTTGTACAAGGGAAATAGGGTGTACATAAAAGCGGGACAGAAGATAATAGGTAACTTCCAGACAACAAAGGGGTTATTACAGGGATGCTCCACATCACCGACTTTATTTAAGATCTATCTAGAAGAAGCACTGAAAAGCTGGAAGCATAAATGCGAGGGTATGGGAGTGCCAGTCAGAAACGAATATCTATACACGATGTGCTACGCAGATGATCAAGTGGTTATAACGCAAGATGAGGAAGATTTGAGCTTCATGATGAGAAGACTGAGCGAGAAGTACGAAAAAGCGGGGTTACAGATAAACTACAAGAAGACCATGTATTTAGCAACAATGGAAGAAAAGTTAGAAGACCTACAAATAGAGAAGGATATAAGAATAAAAGCCACAAAAAAATTTAAATATTTAGGGTTTACAATAACAGACAAGGCAACAACGGAAGAGGAATTTAAAAATAGACTGGGACAAACAAGATGGTGTATTAGACAATTGCATCCAGTAATATGGGATAGACAAATTACGAAAAACACAAAAACGAGAATATACACCACAATTGTACAAAGTATAATGACGTATGGAGCGGAAGTCTGGGTAATAAACAAGGGAAATAAAAGAAAAATAAGAGCGACAGAAATGGAATATTGGAGGAGGTGCTGTGGAGTAACCAAGATGGAAAGAACCAGGAATGAAGAAATAAGAAGAAAAATGGGAGTAGAGACAGACATAATTCATAGTATCGAAAACAAGAGACTCGCATGGTACGGACATGTAAGAAGATCGGATGTCAACAAATGGATCAAACGAGTAACAGATTGGAGTCCCGCAGGAAGGAGAAAGAGAGGAAGACCGAGGAGATCGTGGGGGGATGAAGTGGATGAAGCGATGGAAATGAGAGGTTTAGAGGAGAATGACTGGCAAGAACGAGAAGCTTGGAGAACCTGGTTGAAGGAAGGAAAACGGCGACAGCTGTGGAATCTTTATATATATATATATATATATATATATATATATATATATATATATATATATATATATATGTATGTATAAACAAAATATGAAACACAGAAGACATAAATTTAAGAAATAATCAAGTGGGATTTAGATCACGCTGGAGATGCATGGACTAAATCTGTACTCTATTTGATAAGGCTTTAGAATTGAAAGAGAAGATCGATGAAGATCTTAGACGAAGCATGACTGCAAGATAAATCAAAATAAATGGGCGTGGCAAGATCGATGGTCAGTCTAGCACTGCATCAGGACCCGTACTACAAGTTTTTTGCTCTGAGGAACTTTCTATTGTTGGCTGAGAAAAACAAGATGTACGGAAAGCTAAAGCCCCAAACACTGCTGAACAGATTCCTAAGATTTTTTCGGCCGAAAAGAACTTTTTCTAAGCTAGGAAGGTGAATCACTAAAATGGCCTTTGGATTTGCCAAGATGCCTCTGGGGAAGGCTTAAATGTGACCGCCGATAGATATATCAATATGTTAGAGAAAGTTATCAAACCCTGGCTAGAGGAGGTGGCTACCGCATGAGAGTACGTGCTCCAGTAAGATTCCGCTTCAACCCACGGGGTAAGTAAGACCCAGGTATAGCTATACAACAATTTGTATTACCATTGGTATCGTCATACTCCACTCCCGACGTCAACTCTCTTTACTACGTGCGGGGAGTGGTCTAGGCAAAAATCAATTAAAGGCATCATAACATCAAGGACAGCTTGAGGACCTCTATAATCGAGGTAATGACACATATGGGAGAAAGCTTTATGCACATAAAGTAGTTCCTAGAATAGTTACAATTGTCACTCTGATTAAGTTTTCTTTTGCCCAAAGTCATTAGAAACGAAATAAATTATAGTCTTGAATTACTCATAGTGTTAGATATTGTGATCTTTAGATTTGTAGACTGTTTGGTTGGAATAAATTGTTTATTGTATATATATATATATATATATATATAGGCTTTACTATATCAAAAAATACATCTACAGAAGAAGAAATAAAGAACAGGTTAGGACAAACTAGAATAAGTATCAGACAACTACATCCCATTCTATGGAACACACACATTACAAAAAATACAAAACACAGAATATATAACACAATTATCAGAAGTATTATGACATATGGGGCAGAAAACTGGATAATTAATAAGAAAAATAGAGGAAAAATAAAAGCCACAGAAATGGAATTTTGGAGAAGGTGCTGCCAGGTGACACGACTGGACAGAATTAGAAATACAAAAATAGAGAGGAGAATGAATGTAGAAAAAGACACACTGACTTACATCGAGGAAAAGAAATTAATATGGTACGGCCATGTTAGAAGGACGGACAATAATCGATGGATAAAGAAAATAACAGAGTGGAGTCCTCCAGGAAAACGAAAGAGAGGAAGACCCCGAAGAACTTTCAGAGATGAGGTGGACGAAGCCATGGAAAGAAGAGGGCTAGCAGACGGAGATTGGGAAGACAAGAAGGAGTGGAAGAAACGGCTGAGTGAAGGAAGACAGCGTCAGCTGTGAAGATCGTTTTGTATATATATATATATATATATATCTATATATATGTATATGTATGTATTCTATTGTATGTATATTTTGTTTCAAATAGTCTCAGTTGAAATATTTCAGTGCAAACTCACTAATGGTGTCAGTGGCCCATTTATTTAAGTTTTATGAACTAATTTTGAAAACTTGGGCTCAAATCAGTACATTGACACATTAACTTGAGAACTGTTCAGAACTGGCTAATAATTTCCTATCATTTATTGAAAAATAGTTAATAAAAGGATAAATAATATTTATTATAATATTAATTAGCAAATGAGGGGCTAAAACTAGCAAATATACCAAAATTGATATGTGTTTATAGTCAAAAATCAAAGAAGCTTTCAGCGGAACTTTCTTTGAGTTATAGTACTAGATCAAAGAAACTGCCTTGCGCGTTGGATTAGTCCATTTTTAAATAAACAAAGCTTTTGTAGCTTTGTAAGCGAAGTTTTGTCTAAAACAACAAAACAAACATAATGTTCGAGAATCTTTTTTGAGATGTGCAGACGGATTATCTGTTACATATGTTGAAGAATAGTTTCATTTTTAGTATTCAAATAGCTTTACAGCGTTTTTTGCTAGAAAATTGCAATTTGCAATTCAATTGCTTGTTTGTGTTTCAGTCATGCATAATCTAAATAAATAACTACGATTTGTACATGGCATTACAAACAAAGCAATCTCTAGTTGTTAATAGAGAGCAACATAAGTACAGTTGACGTAGACACATCTTCGTTATGGCGGCATTGTCTGACATCTGTTGCGACAACCCTTTTCAAGGAAGCCAGCGATGCGAAAGCGTATTTTTACCTTTCCGCCTGTGTAAAATTTTAATGAACGCGGACGTCTAATGACGATTCAGCTTAAACAATGGTGGTAACGAAGGTTCGATCCGCAAAAGTTTGCGCAGGTTGTGGAATTTGTAATTAACTTACATGCTCGTCTGAACCTCGCAGCAAATATAATTATCTTAAAATGAAAATATGTCGCGTTTTGTAAATGCTTAGCTGACTTAATTTAAGTTCTGCAATTTAATTTGAAACCCCAATTAGCTTTTTTAGGATTTGTTGCGCACAGTTATTAACCGACTATTATTTTTCTACGTAGTCTCTGTTACATACAGCCTCTTGTGAGGTGTATAGATTCCTCTAAATATCACATATTTCTATTATAATTAAGAATTTTCCTTCCATTTCCTTTTTGAATAGTTTAGACAAATGATAATTACTAATAGCAAGGTTAATGAATTCTTTACATGTGTTGTTTTAATTTTGGTTACATTGATGACAGTTATTGCTTATTTAGAAGAATAATGCAATTATTAAAGTTTTTGTCTTAGAACAACATTTTATGAAAAAAGGTTAAGACCCGTTACTTCGGTATGCTGCTTTCTTAGTATAGTGCCCGGCAGCCAAAGCCGATGTTATTAGAGGATAATTTGCTTTTTTATCATAATTTTAAATAGCCACTTGACAAGTTGGTCAAAAATAAAGAGAAGTTCAGTTTAGACCATATAGTCTGCAGTCTATTTGGCTCTAACTAACTACGATGTCTCTTCTCTTAAACACGAAAGGTTTTTAAGGACATATGGTTACCACCAATAAATGTAACCAGAAACAAATATTTGCAAGAATTTGCAGCGTGGCTGTTAATATGACATTTTTGTCATCGGCTACGCTAAAGACCTACCAAAAACATACTTTATCGATACAATTTTACGCTTCTAGAGAGGGGAACAATTTATAGACTACTTAACACTATTGTTTAAGTTAATGAGATACATTCGTGGCTGTAATTTTTAAAATTATTTAGAATAATAACGAATTTAATGAATCTCTGGGCATTCGGGAGAGGCCAGTAGTAAAAGATGTTTACTAGTTAAATAATCTACTTATATGATCAGAACCATCATATCAACATTAAAGTGGATAATTATTCAGTATCATTTCAACCCGAGAAAATAACTAAAAAAATTTCTTTATTAAAGTTTAAAGATCCACATTTACAAGTCCTACTCTTTAATGCAAAGCAATCATAAAATAACGATCTTAAAAGTATATAAACTTTTTACAACATTCTAGTTATAACAAGACACAAATCGTCCTTGTATACAGGAAAGGAATTGAAGGGTAGTTCTTATACGACTTCAAAGTGAATTTTCTTGGTACACATGCAAGCGTAATTTGTTTAGTTATATAAAATATGTTTACTTGATTAAATAGATAGTTTAGTGCTACATCACATTTAAGTAACTTGGTTTAACTCAACATAACTGGTTGGTTTATTTAAGTTTTCAATTAATGGCACTTCAGACATTTCCGTATTCAAGATTTTATTAAAGGTATATATTAAGGTAATCCTAAACTTACCTAAGATAAGCGATTATATAGTTTGAACATCAAAATCCAAGGATAGCTAATATTAATAAACTATCAAATATAAGTAAAGGTTTACACAAAAAAGAAAACTTTAATATAAACTCCGTAACTAATTCGTTTTTATATGCACATAATGGGATGATAAGAGGCTTACAAAAAATAATAAGTGTAATTTTTTTAGTATAAATTTTATTCTTTTATGAATAAAGGTTATTTCCTTCAAAACATTTTTCATTGTCCGTAGCAGTTTCGGAAAATTTCTATTGAAATGCCTTTTAACTTGGTGATTACTCTCTTTTAGATATTGTACCAAAATGGTGCTTTTCAAATAGTTTTCGGCCAGGAAAATAAAAGAAGTCGTAGGAATTGAAATTTGATAAACAAAAGACTAGAGCACTATAAATATTCTTTTCTACCAAAATTTGTTCATGAAGATTACTGTGTGAGGGCAATGTAGGTGGTGCAGCATACAAATAGTGCAATTCTTAATCTCAAATATTTTCAATCTTTACTACGTGCGGGAGTGGTCTAGGCAAAAATCAATTAAAGGCATCATAACATCAAGGACAGCTTGAGGACCTCTATAATCGAGGTAATGACACATATGGGAGAAAGCTTTATGCACATAAAGTAGTTCCTAGAATAGTTACAATTGTCACTCTGATTAAGTTTTCTTTTGCCCAAAGTCATTAGAAACGAAATAAATTATAGTCTTGAATTACTCATAGTGTTAGATATTGTGATCTTTAGATTTGTAGACTGTTTGGTTGGAATAAATTGTTTATTGTATATATATATATATATATATATAGGCTTTACTATATCAAAAATACATCTACAGAAGAAGAAATAAAGAACAGGTTAGGACAAACTAGAATAAGTATCAGACAACTACATCCCATTCTATGGAACACACATTACAAAAATACAAAACACAGAATATATAACACAATTATCAGAAGTATTATGACATATGGGGCAGAAAACTGGATAATTAATAAGAAAAATAGAGGAAAATAAAAGCCACAGAAATGGAATTTTGGAGAAGGTGCTGCAGGTGACACGACTGGACAGAATTAGAAATACAAAAATAGAGAGGAGAATGAATGTAGAAAAGACACACTGACTTACATCGAGGAAAAGAAATTAATATGGTACGGCCATGTTAGAAGGACGGACAATAATCGATGGATAAAGAAAATAACAGAGTGGAGTCCTCCAGGAAAACGAAAGAGAGGAAGACCCGAAGAACTTTCAGAGATGAGGTGGACGAAGCCATGGAAAGAAGAGGGCTAGCAGACGGAGATTGGGAAGACAAGAAGGAGTGGAAGAAACGGCTGAGTGAAGGAAGACAGCGTCAGCTGTGAAGATCGTTTTATATATATATATATATATATCTATATATATGTATATGTATGTATTCTATTGTATATTTTTGTTTCAAATAGTCTCAGTTGAAATATTTCAGTGCAAACTCACTAATGGTGTCAGTGGCCCATTTATTTAAGTTTTATGAACTAATTTTGAAAACTTGGGCTCAAATCAGTACATTGACACATTAACTTGAGAACTGTTCAGAACTGGCTAATAATTTCCTATCATTTATTGAAAAATAGTTAATAAAGGATAAATAATATTTATTATAATATTAATTAGCAAATGAGGGCTAAAACTAGCAAATATACCAAAATTGATATGTTTATAGTCAAAAATCAAAGAAGCTTTCAGCGGAACTTTCTTTGAGTTATAGTACTAGATAAAAGAAACTGCCTTGCGCGTTGGATTAGTCCATTTTTAAATAAACAAAGCTTTTGTAGCTTTGTAAGCGAAGTTTTGTCTAAAACAACAAAACAAACATAATGTTTGAGAATCTTTTTTGAGATGTGCAGACGGATTATCTGTTACATATGTTGAAGAATAGTTTCATTTTTAGTATTCAAATAGCTTTACAGCGTTTTTTGCTAGAAAATTGCAATTTGCAATTCGAATTGCTTGTTTTGTGTTTCAGTCATGCATAATCTAAATAAATAACTACGATTTGTACATGGCATTACAAACAAAGCAATCTCTAGTTGTTAATAGAGAGCAACATAAGTACAGTTGACGTAGACACATCTTCGTTATGGCAGCATTGTCTGACATCTGTTGCGACAACCCTTTTCAAGGAAGCCAGCGATGCGAAAGCGTATTTTTACCTTTCCGCCTGTGTAAAATTTTAATGAACGCGGACGTCTAATGACGATTCAGCTTAAACAATGGTGGTAACGAAGGTTCGATCCGCAAAAGTTTGCGCAGGTTGTGGAATTTGTAATTAACTTACATGCTCGTCTGAACCTCGCAGCAAATATAATTATCTTAAAATGAAAATATGTCGCGTTTTGTAAATGCTTAGCTGACTTAATTTAAGTTCTGCAATTTAATTTGAAACCCCAATTAGCTTTTTAGGATTTGTTGCCAGTTATTAACCGACTATTATTTTTCTACGTAGTCTCTGTTACATACAGCCTCTTGTGAGGTGTATAGATTCCTCTAAATATCACATATTTCTATTATAATTAAGAATTTTCCTTCCATTTCCTTCTTGAATATTTTAGACAAATGATAATTACTAATAGCAAGGTTAATGAATTCTTTACATGTGTTGTTTTAATTTTGGTTACATTGATGACAGTTATTGCTTATTTAGAAGAATAATGCAATTATTAAAGTTTTTGACTTAGAAAAACATTTTATGAAAAAAGGTTAAGACCCGTTACTTCGGTATGCTGCTTTCTTAGCATAGTGCCCGGCAGCCAAAGCCGATGTTACTAATGGATAATTTGCTTTTTTATAATAATTTTAAATAGCCACTTGACAAGTTGGTCAAAAATAAAGAGAAGTTCAGTTTAGACCATATAGTCTGCAGTCTATTTGGCTCTAACTACGATGTCTCTTCTCTTAAACATGAAAGGTTCTTAAGGACATATGGTTAACACCAATAAATGTAACCAGAAACAAATATTTGCAAGAATTTGCAGCGTGGCTGGTAATATGACATTTTTGTTATCGGCTACGCTAAAGACCTACCAAAAACATACTTTATCGATACAGTTTTACGCTTCTAGAGGGGGGAACAATTTATAGACTACTTAACACTATTATTTAAGTTAATGAGATACAATCGTGGCTGTAATTTTTAAAATTATTTAGAATAATAACGAATTTAATGAATTTTTGGGTATTCGGGAGAGGCCAGTAGTAAAAAATGTTTACTAGTTAAATAATCTACTTATATGATCAGAACCATCATATCAACATTAAAGTGGATAATTATTCAGTATCATTTCAACCCGAGAAAATAACTAAAAAAATTTCTTTATTAAAGTTTAAAGATCCACATTTACAAGTCCTACTCTTTAATGCAAAGCAATCATAAAATAACGATCTTAAAAGTATATAAACTTTTTACAACATTCTAGTTATAACAAGACACAAATCGTCCTTGTATACAGGAAAGGAATTGAAGGGTAGTTCTTATACGACTTCAAAGTGAATTTTCTTGGTACACATGCAAGCGTAATTTGTTTAGTTATATAAAATATGTTTACTTGATTAAATAGATAGTTTAGTGCTACATCACATTTAAGTAACTTGGTTTAACTCAACATAACTGGTTGGTTTATTTAAGTTTTCAATTAATGGCACTTCAGACATTTCCGTATTCAAGATTTTATTAAAGGTATATATTAAGGTAATTCTAAACTTATCTAAGATAACCGATTATATAGTTTGAACATCAAAGTCCAAGGATAGCTAATGTTAATAAACTATCAAATATAAGTAAAGGTTTACACAAAAAAGAAAACTTTAATATAAACTCCGTAACTAATTCGTTTTTATATGCACATAATGGGATGATAAGAGGCTTACAAAAAATAATAAGTGTAATTTTTTTAGTATAAATTTTATTCTTTTATGAATAAAGGTTATTTCCTTCAAAACATTTTTCATTGTCCGTAGCAGTTTCGGAAAATGTCTATTGAAATGCCTTTTAACTTGGTGATTACTCTCTTTTAGATATTGTACCAAAATGGTGCTTTTTCAAATAGTTTTTCGGCCAGGAAAATAAAAGAAGTCGTAGGAATTGAAATTTGATAAACAAAAAGACTAGAGCACTATAAATATTCTTTTTCTACCAAAATTTGTTCATGAAGATTACTGTGTGAGGGGCAATGTAGTGGTGCAGCATACAAATACGTGCAATTCTTAATCTCACAGATATTTTCCTCTTTTCGGGCCTTTCAAGAGCTTTTTGAAAAAGTTTGATTGGTACAGATTTTTTGTAGACCTATCTATCACCAGGAACGCAAATGAGCACCGATTTGATTTTTGATTTGTTCATTCTCGCTTCCGTAAATGTTTGCAGCTTTCCACACTCGACTTTAGAGTTTTATATTAAGGTTGCACTCATAAGGCCTTGATTAATCACTTGTGATTACGTGAATGGAAATTTATAGCTTCTATTCAAGAAACTACAAAAATCAAGATACAGATCCTCTGATTGGACTTCTTCTCAGCTGTAGCGTTCTTTAGACCCATCTTGGTAAACACTGTTCTGATAAACGGTAAACCGATTCTAATTTAATCAATTGTTTGAATCCACACTGTCGTTTGCTGTTAAGATTGAAGATTTTCCCGCACACAGGAATTTACTTCATTTTGGTTTTCTAGAAACACTTTGTGTATTTAAACACTTGTGTCCTAGACATGAAATTTTTTCCATAAGCTTTCTATAATTGTTCATAAATCACAGTAGCGAATTCGTTAAGTTCCACACAAAATGTGATAACATAAAGTTGCTCAAACTTTTGGTGGTCAATTTTCGTAACGCACCTTGAAAATATAACTTACCTCAGATTACGTGACAGTCACGTAGAAACTGTACAATATCCATATGAAGAAAAAGGCAGTAGCATTGTTGCACACAATGTTGTTAGTCTCTTTGGTTTTTTGACAAGTTTTGTATTTTCTTTCATTTCAAAAAGACCGGCATTTTGAAGAATAGATCAGAAACCAAATATGGGTATTGCTTAGGTCTCTAAAGGCACAATTTACTTGCCTGTTTTTGGATTTTACAAAAACATAACAATTAGTATGATGAGATAAAGAAAGTTGCGGGACTCATCTGGCATCAAGTTGCACGAAACAGAAATACAAGGACATATATGAGAGGAGCTTATATCCAATGGATAGAAAACGACTGTATATTTTGAAACTACAAAGAGAATTGACGAAAAATGTTTGTGACATATTATTGCATTTAGCAACCACTTCACACAACACAAAAACATTAAGGAACTTTATTGCTCAGCTTGTGTGAGCTTTTATTAATAAAATACATTAATTTAAGTAATACATATTATGTAAACCTTTTAAAGAGTCGACATCTACATGTACTTACCGCACAAAAAATATTTTTATGTTTTGTGTTAAGCTGAAAATAAACAAAAACTAGTTCATAAATTTTCTTACCAAACAGAAATATTCTAATTTAGAACTAATCATAATTGCCATGAATATCTGGCGATTAAATAATAAAACACTTGCGCCATTACGGCCCTCATAAAGCGTAAAATATTGATCCGGCCAAGCACATAATAGCACGCGAATCTGAAATTTAAACTGAAATAATTGTTGCATGATTCGCCGGCATAAAGCGCGTGTGCTTGAAATTCATGAATCTTTAATATTATATTCACACGATCACGCGCATCGCGGCTAAGGAGCAGCCCGCATTAGTGCTCTGAACAAGCAACCAAAGTATTCGCGCTGCAGCAGACGGATGCTCCAAGACGGCAGAAAATTTCGCTTCCAGCGAAACGAAGCTCAAGTGCCTTCAGCGATGACAAGGCGAATTCATCAATTTCACCTTCAAATTCTGGTAACCTTTTATCTTACCCCTCGCGCTGCGCTGTACAAATCACTCTGCCCCGGCCTTAAGCTTAATGGTTTTAGAAGCTGACGCATTGCTCTTCAAAGGAGATTTTCTTGTCCGATTTTGGATGTGGAATGACTATTGGGCTGCTATATAAAGTACTAAGTGTATTGTACTTACATTACTTAGGCGGATTTGCTTAAAATTGAAATTTCTAATTTTATATTAAATAAATGTAGAACCTAAAAGCTATAGTTTTATCGTAGTTAACTACAACAAACGTCAAAGGCAAACGGCAAGTAAATTTTGTTGAATATTGTTAAAAAAAGTAATTAATTATAAAAAAAATAATTGTCTCATCTCACTATTGGCTGAATAAAACATTCCATTACGAGACCATATTATTATGGAAAGGGCGTTTAGCACTCATTGTAACCAGCAGTAAAGAAGAAAAAATCAAAGATATCCACGTTGATATAAATTAATAATGTAAGGTATAACGCGTTAATGTGCTAAGTAATGTATGGTTATACTTGAGCTAGTCGCTAACGGAGTTTCTTAGATATCTAATGATCTTTGGTAGTACTTGGCATTATCGTAATATGTCCACTGTAGGAGAGAGCGGTATGGTTGTCACAAAGTAATTTGTTCGCAACTCAAATAATAGTGAAATATTATATGTAGCTAAGTTATGGATTGTCTACTTGAATGTCCTACAAAGTATCAGCTCATTCGCACAGAGGGCGTCAAAATAATAGCGATTTATTTGATTTCGATGCTCCAATGTAAAACTTTCTTCCTTCAGATTTCGACAAAAAAGCAAATAAAAAAAGCATGACTTTTATTTTTCTTCAATCATCTAGCAACTATAGCCCTAGCGGTTTGTGTGAGTGTTTTCAAAGTGTAGGAATATCACAGCAATTAATAATCATGAAATTTTTGTAAAATGGGTCATAAAACAAACGGGTATGGCTATCGCGTGTGACAACCAATCCCATAAGAGCATTTTTTTGCAGTCTACTCTCTATTTGTCCTATTTTTACATCTATTTTTATCTTATATTTACTTTTTATTTATCCTATTTCAGCACAACCCCAATTCCCCGAAGATTTGTTAAAAAACAAATCATGGAGAAACATCTGATGTAATTAAGATGGTTCGGACAATAAAGCGCAAAAGCAGATTAATTCGAAGAGTCGTTAAGATTAAAATATAAATTACCGTACCCTAACCAGATATTGCGCTAAAATGTTTGCGAGAAAGATAGAAAGAAATTTGCTGCAACCTACAATCGGTTACATCAAAAATAGGCAGGTTTTAATGATGCACTTGAAAAAGAACTTGAACAGTATATTAAAAAAGATTAGACATATGTTACGGTCTTAGTCTTAAAGCAGTCAGGAAATTAGCATACCAACTAGCATTAGCCAATAATCTGAAGTTTCTAGCAAAATGGTCGAAAACTAAACAAGTCAGAGCTGATTGGTTTACCAGTTTTCTAAAGTGAGGTACTACCTTTTAGTTAGAACGCCAGAGGTAACTAACTTAGCCCGTGGAATAAGATACAAAAAAATGTTACTGTATTCTTTGAGAAGTTATTTTCGGTAATGGACAGATACAAATTTTTACCTCAAAACATTTAAAATATGGACGAAACGGGGACCACTACCTCTACAGAAACCGAACAAAGATATAGGATGCCAAAGCTGTAATCAAATGGAAACCCTTGTTGCACTGACACACGGCAATATTTGATAGCGGAAACTGTATTCCGCCATTTTTCGTCTTATCTAGGGTTTATTTTAAAAACCATTTTATTTGCAATAGCCCAGTAGGTTGTCGTGAGACCAGTAATTATTCAGGGTGGATGAAAGAGGAGAATTTCATCACTTTTATCCAGTTTGTTAACCATGCTCAAAGTTCAGAGTTCAAAGAATCATCCTTGCTTATTGTTACTCGATAATCATGATTCCCATCTTTTGACTGAATTACGTTAAAGATAACGGTGTAATAATGCTGACATTTTCTTCTCACTGTACTTACCGTCTTCAGCCGCTAGACCGAACCGTATATGGTGCGTTGAAGAGATATGCCATTTGCTTTTACGATGCTTGGGTGATAAATTATCCTGGCTCTACAATGACCATGTACGACATACCTGAAATAGTTGCATCTGCGCACTCTCTGACGTTCACGCTTTCAAATATACTATCAGGATTCAGGAGTTGTGGAATTTTTCCCTTTTACAAAGACATTTTTGGCACCCATGATTTTTTACCCAGTTTTGTGGCAGACCATCCAAATTCAGATGATTCGGGGAATCCGCCTTCAGTTGTGGAGCAAGAAAATCTGGAAATATATTAAAATAAATGCGTGTAAAATACCAAATCTTCAACCATTTCATTTATTTTCCAGCGGCTATACCGGCCCTAATATCATAATTTCTACTGCTTCTCTTGTGGCTAAACCTAATCTTGGTAAAACAGTTTTACCTTTAGAAATTCGACCGTTGCCGCAATCAGGTGTAAAAAATGAAAAGGGGACCCGCAAGAAAAGGTATTTAGCCATTATTAACGATATACCAGAAAAGTTGTTAATTGAGGAACATAAGACAAACCAAAAACAAAAGTAGGCTAAGATATTTTTAAGAAAAATAAACGAATGAAGAATGTACAAAAAGAAATAAAAGAAGACAGCAAAGATGAAGAAGACTGCTACTGTATTATGTGCTTGGTTGCATTTTTAAACAGCAAATCTAAAGAAAAGTAGGTGTAATGCGTCAAACGTAAAAATTGGGCACACGAAGCCCATGTATATGTTTGCCATCATTGTGACAGTGATGGTTTAACTGATTAGATTAGACTTGTACTAGCCTAGTCGCATATAGAATTCTGTAACAAAGCATTATTTTTTATATATTGCAATTGAAATCTTTGTTGAAATTATAAAAACTAAGAAAATACCATTCTGTTAGCTACCTATGCTTATATTTCTTAAATCCGCTTCCGATGGGACTTGTATTAAACAAAAATGTATCAATAAAAGTTTTTTGAGACAAAGGTTGGAAGTAGCAGTGCCGCTTCGAGAGTAGCTTTATTGAGAACGACTATTTGCCTATTTTATTCCTTTTTATTTAACGTATACTTTACGCATCGTAATTATAATGTCCCATAGCATTATATGTGAAATTACTCAAACTCTGAACCAGGAAAAAATTTTAAGGCTATTTTTCGTATTCAGCGACTTATAGTTTTTTAAAAATTTGATGGCATCACACAGTACTACAGTCTCTCTTAACGTATGCACTCAGCGTGAATTTCAATCTGCGACACAACCAAAGTGCTAAGCATTTTTGAGAAAAGATGTTGCTTTGTTGCTTATATATATATTTATTTTACAGAAAAAAATCGATAGCATACCTGAATTGTTTCTCCTTTAAATTATACTCTTTTACCTTGATTATTTTCGATAATATACTTATTTATGATCTATACTGTCACAATAATATTTAATCTAATTCTACCTAATACCATATATTGGATGGGTATACTAAATATTGTCTAATAACTAAATTTTAACATAAATTATAGTAAAAACAATATCTGTCATGTCATTTTCCAAATTTTATGGTGTGTTACATATATATATTTCATTACTGCGATGTTTTAAAAGTGGTCGTATGCAATTGTAATACCTATTGCATCAGCTTTCTTACACGAGATGTATTTTAATAAAATCTGTTAATTTTATATATTCACTCATCTTATGAAACCTGAATACCATAATGGAGTTTTTTACATAATTTAGAAAATTTATTTTGTAAAATTGCCAGATACAGACAACAAAATAGAATTACTCATTCCAACGAACGATATACATTAAATCAACTTTTAACTATTATTGTGCATTAGTTACAACTCTAATATTTTAAGTGTTGCCACTTTTATTTTGTATTAACAATATTTTGTTATCGTAAAGTCTGAACAATGAAAAATTGGGAGCAAATTACAAAAAGTTGCATCTCTTAGTATAGCTCTTCCGAACTAATGAATTATTGTTTTTATACTTGTACCTACATTTTTTTTATGTTGGTGTTTTATCTGATGACATTAAACATAAAATTTTTTTGTTACATTAATCTTTCATTATTTTTATATTATTCAATAAGCAATATTAGACAATTTTTTTAATATTGTTTATATACAACATATAGCAATTAACGTAAAATAAAATTATTAACATTTTCCAAATCAAATAAAATATTATAAAAGTAAATAAAAAGAAACCATTTAGAAAATCTTACAAAATATACAAAAAATTATTTAACGCATGCAGCAAAAACTAAAAATATAATAAAAATTACTTACAAAATTGTTAGAGAAGTACAAAAATATAGAGAGGCAGGCGTGCAAATAGCTGTGCCCTCGTGTTGCGGTGTGGGAAACTAAGTACGGCCCGTTTTGAAATGTAAAACGCTAAGGCCCAAATTTTCCCTTAAACGGCCGGCGCGAAAGCGGATGGGGGCGGCTACCGATATCAACCGATAAGTAAAGCAAAATCGCTCACCTGAATCGGCTTCGGCTTCGGCGGCGATGGTTTCACGGTGGCCACCTTGTTGTGATGTCTTCAGTTGTAACACGACCGCACTGGCCGAGATGCGATGCGGATCGAGTATACTCGTAGTTATCTCGGGTTGGTTAAATGCACCGCACTGGGCGTGTTTCGATGCAGTATATATTGCGGGTTGGTTAAATACGGCCGCACTGGCCGCGATGCGGTTTGAGTCTGTTACCGGGCTTCGCGCCTGGCTTAGCGGTAGGTCTTTACGGAAATTTTTAACTCGACAGCACTTTTCTTCATCCGCCGCCGGATGCAGACTCGCCGGCTGAGCAAAAGCCCATATGCCGTTTTGTGTGCGATAGCAAAACGTGGCGGCAGATACCAAAGCCACCAGCATGCCGCCGCGATATACAAGCGGTTCAAGAACGAAAATGCCGCCACACCAAAATACATAAAAGATACAGCGAAAAAAGAACTCAAAAAAGGTGCAACTATAAGAATCGTCTACTACAGAATGGAAATAAATGGGGTACAGTCAGAAGGATCAAAAGTTTGTTGAAATAATAGAGGACATAGGCCATTAAAAGAACTGATAATAAACTACAGTCAAGGTTACCAGGCAAAGAAATTGCAATGATGGGATATGGACTTTAAAAAATTAAATAAACCAACTGAAAAACAAAACAAAAGAAAATAAAAAGCAGAATAATACTGAATTAAAAAATAAAGAAAGAAACACGAACTTTCGGAAGCAGAAAACTGATAGCTTTCTCATCATAAATACTCTTATAAATAAAACTAAAACAGAGTAATTAAAGAAAAACAGTACTTTTGGATTTAAAAATATAGTAGAATGAAACATGGAATATGAGACTCATGCAGCCACAAATAATAAAAGAAATGGACACACTAAATATTCAGATATTAAGGTAAGAGACCCAAATGCTAGTGTATTCGGTTTTCAAAAAAAAAGCAAGGAGGAACGAAACGGGATAGGGTCTCTGTTAAATCATGAAGCAAAAAAGCGTATTACGCTGAAACATAACGTCAGACAGATAATTGCAGTAAGTTTAAATTTTCCAATAAGAGAAATTAGCGTAATGCAATGTTATTCCTCAATGAAGGTGAACGACAACAAAGGGTAATACGGGCTTGGTCTGATAAAAAAACGCAAAATTAAATAAATCACATTTTGATGCAAGTAGATAATTTATATACTTAATGTGCGAAACAAATTATCATGATGTGTGGGTGCGATTGTTACTCACTAATCACCAGCGTACAACACTAACAAAGAAAAAAATGATTAACAAGAAAGGACAACAAAATAAATAATAAATAAAGCCCCTTTTAGAACAAAAAAGGACAAAATAGGAAAAAACAGCTCAGTATAAATTAACAATGAGAAATAGTTAAGAAAGCAATATATAAAGTCACGAAGATGTTCTAGGGTAAAGAAGAAAAGAATAGATAAACGATCACTGTGGCAATTCATTAAAGAAAGGGAAGAAATTAAAGTAAATCTAAACAGAACACAAAACCCCCTAAAGAAAATCTCAACATTGTTAAAGAATACTAAGTCACAAATAAAATGGTACAAAAAAGTATCAAATCAGACAAGATAAATTGAACGAATAATATGGCAAAATTAGTAGAAGAGACAGCAGCGACAAATAATATGAAAGAACTGTATAGAATAACCAGATAGTCGGTCAACAAAACCATAACTACGACAAAGCTCTAAAGAACAAGAAAAAATAATTGAATCGGTGGCATGAATACTACACGGAATTATTACCTAAGACAAGACAGTTTATGCATAGTGAATAAAATGAAAGACAGCATAATATATTATACATAGATATAGAGAAACCAATACAATGTGAGATTAGAAAAGCATTCCGGTATGTGAGAATAAAATGTCAGGCACAAAATTATGGAAAACTAACACTAACATTACCACTAAATTAATAGCACCATTACTAAGAAATACAAGGGAAGAAAAAGTTCTCACTGAATGAATAAACGAGATAATTATAATCCACAAAAGAAGATGCACAAGATTGTAAGAACTGAAGAGAAGCACCATAACCAAAAGCAGATTTATTTGCAATAAAAATGTTGAGTAAAATTGAAAAACAAAATTTGTATGTGTCGATGTTTATTTATTCACTTCATCAGTTCAACAATATTTTTCCAACTTTTATGTATGTAATTTGAAAATTACATGCCTCTAAAACTTCTTAGGTTCTTAAATGAAAAACTTCTTAATGTGGATTTTTATGGTTTTCAGAGTTGAAGTTCTTTCTGTTAAGAGACTTCTACAAATACTTAAATAAGCGCAAATCTGAAGATGCAATGTGTAGTAAATATGGCAGGGGGTAACACATCCAAGCTCCAACAGGTAAAAAATACATGAGGTCAAGCATCATCATGAAGAAATGCAACGCTTTTTCTGTTAGTTAATTCTGCACGTTTTCCAGAATCGATATCTTCAATTCGTTCGATTGCGAACAGTATTTATTTGAATTTATCGAGCTGGTCTCTTGATAGAAACTCGTAGTACAGGATTCCTGTTCAATTCCACCAGATATAAAGCATGATTTTCTTAGAATAAAGACCTGCTTATATGTTTCTTGTGTCACTAAACTGAATAAAAATTATCAAATTTTTAAATTAGTAATTACAAATTAAATTACATTTTCCTTTATTAAACAATGAAATTAGTAATTTTTTAAGTATTACCTACAGTGTAAATACCAACCGCAGCTCTTAAAAATCTATTTGTGATTAGTCGTTGTAAAAATCCAAATATTTTTTATTGCCTTTTATGTACAATTATACCCTTAGCCGTCTTATTAACCCTCAACGATCAATTGGTTGTAAAATTAGACTGCTCCGCCTCTTCGCATAAATAAATGATCGCAGTCTATACATTAAGATAAACCAAGTCTGATAAACAGAAACTACTAATTTATTGCGTTTCAGATTCACACAATACAAAAGTAGAATGAAATTTTTACTTTTACTTTCTTTTGATAATCTCTCTAGAAGTGCAACTAAAAAAACTAATATCAGCAATTGTACGTGATAATAACTTCAAATACTAAATAGTATTTTTTGCATATTCTTTTAAATTATAACAGAATTTATTAACTTACAATATCGTGATATATTTGGTTTTTAATGGTAGGGATCCCTCGCGTGGGAACACGGCCTGCGAACTGAGAGATTAAGGCTCTCATATGATCGCTCTGTCTGCGAGGTTGTCGCGCACCATCTCTGATGCGGGGCGATGTGGCAAGCACCGCGCCTAGACGACCGCCATTATTATCCCTTGTTCCAGTGAACGTAGGCACTCAATTATTTTTAGTGACTGAGTAGGCTACCCTCCAGGCATCAGAGAGCTCCAGGAATAAAACCCGGGTCCGTCCGCACCGCAGCCCGTGCCTCAACCACTGGACCACTCTGGCAGTATCGTGATATATTAAATTTTAAAATTTTCAGACTACAACAACAATGTTAAAGATGTTTTGAGCAAAATTTTTATAGCCCTCTTTGAATATTATCTTAAATAAATAACAAAATTAAAATGACTTGAAATACTGTGAAATTGTACGTAATAAATATTTAAAAAATGTTGTTCAAGCTTTTTACATGCTACAGTGCCTTAGGCTGTCGACCAACTTAGGTTAGCTGAACACAATTTTGCAAAATTCTGTACATTTTTAGGTTTGGTTATAAGAAATTTGGATTACTTTTGATTATTTTTATTTTAAAAGTTATGTCTAGTCATTTCCTGATAAACAAAAATCATATTCCATCCCAAAACTGTTGTTAATGTAGATCATAACATGGTCTTGTTCTAGCAGTCAGTTCCAGTTGTTTTCGTTTAGCATAATATAATAAAATATTTTTAGGTAATCCTTGGACGTAATTATAAAAATATTTAAAATATTTAACTGTTCACCTTACACCTTAGGGTAAAAGCTTTTTAGATTATATATATATATATATATAAGCACAATTTATTTTAATCAAGAAATTGCATAGCGATAATCTGAGGCGATACTTCAATCTTATTTATGGTACCCCACTTTCAATTCTGGTCTTTTTCAGTTGCAAACAATTTTGCAATATACCATCACGTAAATAAGCAGTTAACTGCTTCGACTTAAATTTTTTTATGAAAAATTCCCATTTCGTAACATAGCTGATCGCTCTATTTTGTAACAGTATTTTTGTTACTCACATTTTTATCATACAAAATCCCAATCATTGGTCGACTAATTATTTAATTATCGCGTTAAGTTATAAACAAGATTATTTTATTGCAATTTTCACACGGCGTAGATTAAGCTACATGCTTTTTAAAATGTATATATGTCCAGAAAAACTTACATTTTCCAAATAAACGAAAGAACTATTGTATCTAATGAGAATAAGAAATTATAAACAGCTACTAATCCAGAGTCGATTCAAAAATCCCATAAAAGAGGATTATGTACTTAAGCATCGCAAACTATTACTGTTGTAGGAAGGTCTTTAATCGCAATTAGGAGAGTTAGTAATAAAGACAATAGAAGAAACAAAGCCCAAACTAAATCTATTTTTAAGTTATGAAACCATAGGGAGCGGGTAAATAAAAATAAAATAAAAACAAACATAAATATACTCATTAAAAGCAAGTATACAGAAAAATACAGATATAACGGGTGTTAATTATAATGCTGCTTATGGTGTCATATGCCCGACCTTCTGTTTTACTTATAATTGTCATGAGCCATATTTTCAGATGCAATAAAGAGTGGGCATCATTTCATGATAAAACAACAAACACAAAAAGTTTAATGAAGAAATAATAAAACGCTACGCCAGAAAAAATGAAACCAAAAACCTATAATTTTCAGTTTTTATTCTAGCGTATATATGGTTGCCTAAGCTTAGTAACTAAAATTAAAGAAATAAAGATTATATGCAAGGGCCATTTACAATCTAAAGCATGTGAAAGAAAATAACAAATTTGGCCATATATTCACAAAATGTCTAGACAAATTTATATTTGTTGACTTGAGATAGATAACAATAGTTGCCAAATTTCAGTTGCACAATAATTATGGTATCGATTAGAGTTCTTCTCTGGGCCATTTTCTGCCATTCTCCTATCATAACTGCCACTAACTTTGATAATTTTTTGGTTATGCTTTATTAAATAATCTGTCACAGGTTTTCAACCGGATTAATGTTTGAAAACAACCCCGGCGATAGCAAAAATTAAAATTGTTCGTCTCCTTTCTACGTGGTAGTTGTATGCGTTTGACCATAAGAAAAGTCATTCTCTATGAAAATATTACTTTTAATGAAAACGTTATCACTAAAGAAAAGTAGAGGTCTACCACTAAAAATTCTATTGAATTTGGCAGCATTTATGGTGCCATCACATAAAATTAAATCTAATAAGAAAATAGAAAACGATTAAATAGCCACGATTAAAAACCGCTAGATTTAATAAACAGATTTTCTTAACAATGCTGTGCTGTATAAATTATAAACCATTTAGTGTAAGTTAAACTAGATATAGATTAATAAAGGTGAGACATCATTGGATGCTCTACGTTAAACCAACTACTGAATGTCGCGCTTCGACAAATTGTAGGTAATTAAAAAAAAAGTAGGGAAGCCACGTTGCCCAAAACACATTTTACATTCAATTCTCTACAGCGTTCAATTTCCACATTTTATCATCGACTGCTACTATGAGAAATTAATAAGACACTTGTTGTACATCCTCATTTGAGCTGTTTTCAGTTAGATTAAGTACGGAGTTGTCTTATTACTTTTAACAATCTACATATTTTAAAATTAGTTGTTCTTATACAATTTGCATTTGTATTTTTGTAGTTAAATTTATTTGAAAACTTTAATTAAAAACAATTGTAAAATTCTGCAAAACTGAACATTCTCGCAAAATTAAAAAAATAAGCTAATTTTGGTCCCTCCTCTTATCTTGCTGTAAAATTAGTCGACTCTATAACTTCAAAATGAATTGTTTCATCAGATTTAAAGGCCATAGTTCAGGCATATAAAGAAGACGGAACAAGAAGCTTGTTATTATTACTTTGCATAAAGGAATGTACGTACAACCGACCTCCAAAGGCAGGCAACAGAACTATTTTCTATAGACAATTTTATGCACTCTGTTATAAGAAACTTGATAATTCATTAAGCAATGGACGAGGGTATCTCATACTTTGACATTGCCCTTTTGAAGTATCTCAACTTAATTTAATTCTCCTTGTCGTATTTTACAAACTTTTGTGACTTTTGTAAAACAAAACCTCAGTGTAAAATGTATTCCTGTAAACACTTTACAGAACTTTAATCTAAAAGGTGCAAAGCTAGCTTCGCCCATAGCAGCCACTGCCAATTTCCTCGAGGTACGTACTCAACTCAAGTGCGTGTAACATTTGACACATGAGCGATTTAAATTTGGTCTTGCGGTACCCTTGTATTTACAAATATTTACAATAAAATTTTATTTTTATTAGCGTTGATTTTATTTTGCACAAAGATAAAATTATTTTGTGTTACAAATTTAAAAAGCTCATAGGTTTATTATTTTATCTTTAGTCTGCTTTCAAATTGGTATCCCTAATAACATATTTTAAACATAAAACTTGAACACTATGATTGCTTACAAATTATATTGGTATAATAACAATGGCAAGGTTTTAACATCCCATGTGGGGCTATGATCTTTCGATCGGAGAGGTTAAGGGCTCTTATGTTTTCGATCTCAGGCGATGTGGCAAGCACCGCACCTCAATAGACTACCCGCCAGACTCTAAGGTCCGCATGGCAGCCAAACGCCTTGACCTTTCGGCCACACTGGCGTTAATTAGATATTCACAGGAAAACGCAAATTTGCTTTTATAAGAGAAAACTTTAAACAGACATGACAAAATGTCTCTTTTAAATCGCATTTGAAACATTACAACTTGGAGTCTAAGAGGTAAAATATGACTGACAAAAATAAATGATCAAGCAAAACTTGATGGATTTTTGTCTTAATGAAACTAAAAATTAACCATAGCTCCAAAAAGGGTATTAAAATTATTAACGACTGCTTTCAGGACTCTATTCTGCTAAGATTTTTGATATCGTTGAACTTTTTAATATACCATTATTAAAGTAAGATGTTCTAACATTTAAAGTTGATTTTTATAGTTTCTTGTCGAATAATCATCCTGTTATAACAATATAAGAATAAACATCTTTTTAACAATAGACTTTTTGAGTGAAAATAATTTTTGCACCAATTTTTTATTTAACACTAATAGCTATAAGGCTATAAAGTATCTTGACATCAACTATAAGTACATATTAAATTTCAGATAATTTGTCAATGCTATTTCAGTGACAATACATCGCTAAATAATACAATACAAAAATCTTTAATTTATAAACTGTTATTTTGTTATTCTGTTACCTTACAAAGTTTAAGCATCAGTAACTATATATTCTTTAAATAACTGTTAATTTGAAATATGCATTTTTCATTTAGGCTCATTGCATAAAAGCATCTGACACAGCAGTTTGTTTGGAATTTTTTATTTTTGGTACAAGTCCTCTCACTGTACACGAATGCTTCAGCTCTTCTCACGTCACGGCGTCGACCTTTCGCATGTATAATACATATATCAAACTAAAGATCAAACAAGCCGGCGACATGTTTCCAAGCTGAACGATACTTCAAGTTCCACTTTGCTGCAAAACGAGAATAAGGAATGTTTATTCCTATGTGCATGGAAACGACGTGCTTTCTTACTGGCTGAGAACAAAACAGTAAAACACAATTCACATCTGCAACGTTGCTGCAAAGTTTCAAGTTGGCTTTTCGCTGCTTTGAGCGCATGGGTGCACCTTTTACTGCTGTTTGAAAGGAAGCAGATTTGGAAAGAGTTTCAATTACTTCTAATTACACTGTAAAATTCAATATACATAAGATAAAGGAAAAGAAGTCAATATTTTTAAAACGTAAATATTCAGTATGGATATTTTTAGTCATCTAATTATTAGTCAAATTCTTGCTACATTTTGTAATCACTAGTTTAAAATTAGATCAATAAATGTCAATGGCACATACATATAGATTTTGACATACAAAAAAAAGGAAGGAACAGAAACTTTAAAGGCAAAATATTTATGTCTTTGTAAGGATAACAATTACTTTAGAGGTGGGGGTGACAATTTTATAAAACCATTTCCATACTTTGTTAAAAGTGTGAAAGAATATATCGTACTACTGTCATATGAAGTAGTAGTGTATTCTGGAACCGAGAAATAATTTTAAAGCATATCAAAATGTGCAACTTTTCTAACATTTCTTTATACTAAAGAATACGTACATTATGCAAAAAAAACATTAATTTTGGAAGGACTCTTTTGTGTAGATTTTTTGTTCTCCAATTATAAATATTATTTAAGTCTACTGTAACACTAAGGTGACATTAATTTATCACTCAAAATATCACGATTAAAAAAAAGCATGCGTCCTCTACAATATAAATGTAACTTATAGACACTACATTCATATTTGCAGTTGCCTTCTTAGCACGTTTTGTATTATTTTTCCGAAATTGTCACTGACAAATAGTTGTCATTTTGTAAAACACAAAGTTTAAATTAATTTATTAGACTTGCTTATTTGAGTGTCATTTTATGTTATTTTATTGTTTGGAGCCGGTATAGCTACTGCCAAATATTGTTATTGGATAAGAAATTACAAATTGTCACCGACCTACCAGGTAAGCTAAAGTTATTAAATTTTACTTTATGAATTGTAAAATACAATATTTTAAGTCAGGAAATAGTTATTTTTAATAATAACTCTGCCATACGACATAATGAAGAAATGCTTCCGCATATACAATTCAAAGCAGAAAATATATCATTAAATACGTTGACTTGCTTTAGGATTCTAAAAATTGCGTGAGGGTATTTAAGTGTACAAGAACGGTCAAAAGGGGAGTTGTAAGCAGTTGTGGTTAGACATAGTTTTTGTAGTACGCTGGGAAATAGATCTGCCAACGAAAAAATTATTTGAATAAATTACCATTCTAATCTAAGTTAAGTTACACAAACTAAAAATAGCGGAGCTAATAAATGAGTTAAAGGAGCAACTTTAGAGTCGACAGGGAGAAAACAGTGCTCTAGAAAAGATCACCGTAGCTCTTGATGGACGAAGGTGAAACACAGGTTCAAAATTATGAATGCATGCGTCAATACAAAATTTTGTAAAGAACTTAAAAGATTAGCTCAAAACTTTAAGATAATTAATAATAATGCCAACGAACAATTCAAACCGTGATAGTTAAATTAAAAAAGACATAAGAATTAAAAATGAGTACGGAAGAATAACCCAAAGAATCCATAGAGAAATTACCAAAATTGGAGATAAAATGAATAAACAAACCAGGAATCTAACAGAAAACTCAACCAATTTCAAAAATTTAAGTAAAAAATTTCAAAGAACCCGAAAAGGCACCCAAGATACTGTAAACGGAGAATTGAAAAAATAATTACAAGAAATAAAAGTAGATATACATAATAGAACATTTTATAAATGTGAGAAAGGAATTATGGATAAATGCGGAAGAATATTTCAGAAGTTTGAACGGAACGTTAAAAGAGAAGTCACACGTAACAAATACAAATGCAAAAGTTTTAAAATAGAGTTAACACTGACTGACGATGAATATACCACAGATTTTAAAGAAAAATTGTAAATATATACAAAGAAAAATTCTATGAGATTTTAAAATGAGTTAAACAAAAACACGGAACAGTGTTAATAAAGTTTGAAAGAGAAATTACAGTTGTTGGAAATAAAAAAAGATGCATTGCTAATAAGAGCGTGTAAAAATAGGATGAAGTAAAAGCACCAAGGAGCGAAACAACGGTAGGAAAAAATTAGATCTCTTACCCAATGGTGCTGAGGGACTGACAAAGCAGTCACATTTGTCATAAATGGATAGGAAAACTTTTGACCGCTGCATTCAATAGAGCAATAATTAAGGCGCACAATAAGTTAAAAAAATTTCCCTTTAAAAAAGGTTTGCGAGATGTACGACTTTAAAGTTTTTGAAAAACCATCATTAATAGATGTCGCTACTTCTTGTTTCGCTTGATGCATTGACTCCGTTTACAAAAAGGATCAAATAAAATAACGTGTAGGAGATGACAAGAAATTGATCATTGAAAACATTTCTGAATCAATATGTGTCACTAGTATACATGGGTTTCCTCCAATATGTCATTTGTTTCTTCTTCATGAGTATCTTCTCACCTAAATGATGAGATATCAAGAGAATATTTTGGGATTAAGACGTTGCAAAAGGTTTGAAATCGATTCTAGTGAGCTATAAAAAGGTGTAAAATAATTCCGGAAGTACAAATTGTGTATATCAAGAAATAGCCTCTTTATTAAAAAAATTGCCATGAAACAATACGACGCAGAAATTTCAGAGAAAAGAGCATACTTGACATTTCTGGTTTATCCCTACCAATAGATCTGAACCATACGTGATATCAAATCACGAGTCATCCATTGTTCAATGCTCCTTCTATCATTAGAAGAAGTCCGTGGTAGCATAGCGGTTCCCCTCCAATTCTTTCTACAAGTGGCATAGGTTATCTTAGTTTTGGGGTAAATGGAGAGTAGTACAATCGGGTGTTATAAACGAAGGTTTCAGTAATCTACTTGGCACGCCAATGCAGAGTATCAAGAATTCTGCAAGCCGTTCGAGGCATTTTAGAAGGCAATTGTGGGCGATTCCAGACGGTTGCTCTTAGGCATTCTTTACATTGTAAAGTAAAAATGAATAGTCGTACCTATAAACTGAGTTTATTACAATAATTTCATAAAATTGTTTTGAGGAAATCATACACATGAGTTGATGTTATTTAAAGTCAACATGAAGCAAGCACGATCAAAACTAAGAACATGATAGGTGCCGTCCTAAAGGATGGTTATCGAACTTGAATGGTAAGCGTGGATAAAGCGTGTTAAAATGGCTTGTTAAAAGGCAATTTGTTGCTCTGTTGCAAGATAGGTCAGTGCATTTTCTTCGGATTTGTATAGTCGGCATATTTGAATCTCATTCCGTATTATTGAGCGTTGATGAATTATCCAAAAATTGTTTGTAGAAGTTGGACTCAGTTCGCACAAGAAAAATTATCGCACGCTAAGTTCCAAATATAACCACAAAAATACAAAAATAACTCCGATTTGGAGTAACTGAACCTTTGGATAGATACCACAGCTAATGGGATATATTCCTGTAACATATTAACGAAACTTAAACCATTAAATTAATCGCTACAAAGGATTCTTACATGTTACGTATTAGGTATGCCGGTAAGAATACATCACTTCTAGCATATATTTAAAAAATGTTGCAGTAGCTTAATATAGAAGGGATCCAATAAATTGTTGCATTTAAATTTAGTAATGTGTTTGTACTACTTAGATACCATTGCTACATTTATAACGGAGTTGCGATTTGATTTTCTTAGTGTAAATCATTTGGAAGTTCAAAGTGTCAACGAATATGGGGTGTTTAAAATTGTGACCGTTCTGCGGCTTAATCCTCAGCGACGGTCCATCAAATCCTCTTACATACCTAACAAGTAAATTATCTTTTATTCAGAATTCCTGCGGAGGGGTTATTGAATAACTGTTACCACCAACAAAAATTAAAAGATTCAACGACGAAATCTCGCCATCAGGCTATGAACCCGATAAACATACGCCTTCCAGACACAACTTGTTTTTAAAAACCGAATATTACATAAATAAAAAACTAATTGAAAATACTGACTATCAAAGCAAACAGGTTGCAGCAATAAATATCTATATCAGACCAAGTCCCTATCGACACCGACAGGAAAAAATGAAATTGAACTACCAAGAATTAATCTCCAAAACTTAAAGTAAAAGTCAAAAACGAGTTCATCACAGATAAGAATCAAAACAAGCACAAAAAACTGCCCTTACGTGACGAATATTTACAGTGATAATAGA
This sequence comes from Sinelater perroti, assembly GCA_036346155.1. Classification (NCBI taxonomy): domain Eukaryota; kingdom Metazoa; phylum Arthropoda; class Insecta; order Coleoptera; family Elateridae; genus Sinelater; species Sinelater perroti. Next base: position 21,007,144 of record JARFIY010000195.1, on the reverse strand, counting down.
CTAAGCTATCGTACCTTCAAAAACCCCGAAGCATATAATCTACCAGTAATAATTTAAAATATCCCTGTTTCACTAACAGAAAAAAAATTAAAATCGATCTAACAACACTAAAGTACCCAGTTAAAAAGATCGCAAGGCTTTACAACAAAAATAAATACCCAATCTTTCCATGTGCAATGGAACTAGAAAATTCACGAGAAAGTAGAAGAATACTCAGTCTAAATAAATTTGCATGTAGCATAATAAAAATTGAACCACGAAGATTCCCGGAAGTTTCTCAATGCAAGAAATGTTAATTATACAGCCACGTGCGCAATTACTGTCAGTCACAACCTCGCTTTGTAAAGTGCCCAGGAAAATACCTCTATGTTAACTGTTCTAAAAAAGCAAACGAAGACTCCCAGTGCGTTAACTACCTAGAAAAGCACCCAGCAAACTATAGAGGATGCAACCACTTCTTTAAAATTAAACAACTAATAAACAGTCACAGATCACTGAATAAATCATATGCCCAAGTATCTGCAAACACTATCCCAATTACTACCACAAATCAGTTATCTACCCTTTGTCAACATCAAGGTCGATCACACCAAACTAGTGGAAACTCCCTCGACGACTCCCAAAGTACAACTGACCTAATCACAACTATCTTAAAAAAAACTCGTCGTATTTCTCATCCCATATTAAAATAAACTAACAGCATTATTAGGAACTTCACACTCAATCCTACTAACTAATGGATTCAAATAACAAGCAAACATTTACTAAAGTAACTTTGGCCAATTGAAACGTTCAACTTTTCTAGATTTACTTGCTAGATATAAAAGCTTTTTGCATTTCGGGATTTCAAATATATTGTAAAGACGAAGAAGCTGATAAAGCTCTGGGGGTGTCGCGATACTGATTAAGAAAAAATGAAACATCATTTACTACTCCTCAGCGATTTAATAAGCATGAAAGCCATTGCTATACAAATACGCACTGAAAATAACCGTCTACTGAACCTGACCTGTGCATACAAACAACCCAACAAAAAAAAACTACTTGAAACTGATGTTGTCACTTTATTCTGTAGCTCTAAGAAGACATTATCTAGTAACACCGAGCAACAAATTCGGAGGGTATAAGACTATACAACATTACCACAAACCATAGTATTTTAATTGCTTACCTAAACCAATATACATAATATCCGTCTACAGCAGTCTAACATATTAGACATTGTTCTTCATAGGAACCTACAAAAACCAATACAACAAATAGTGACAGATGAAATAAACTCGGATTATTTTCTAGACATCATGTCTTTTTATAGCTTACCAACAATCAGGCCACCTACCCGCAAACTGATAGACAGAATAACTGACTGGACTATTTTCCAAAATATCTTGGACCAAAAACTGAGATTGTCTAAACCGCTCCAAACCACCATGAACACTGATCAACCATTAACAAGATACACTAATAATCAAACTAAAGGTGGATAGGTACAGAATAGCAAGATACAACAGTTTTCACAAAAAGACTATTAAACAGCCTAGAATTATTTACTCTATAACTGATAATAACGTAACATACATTGTTCAAGAAAAAGAATTAGAAATTATAGCCAAGCATTAGAACAGGCTTTTACGCCAAATCAAATTGGAATTGATCCTATCTTCGATGTCCCAATATGGAATGCCATACAAGGCTTCTAACAACACAAGGTTGTAGACTTAGTTCCTGCGTCATATTTGCAGGCAAAATAATAACTAAATATTTGCTGCCCGCCAAGCTTTCCGCTCGTGCATTTATCATAGAGGCGTTAGTAAAGAACTACTGCTAATTTCGGTTAAGGTAGTATGCAGGATCGCCATGGTAAACCTGGAAAATGAATAAAGAATGAAAATAACATTATATACATAATACAAAAAAATTTAATTCATTTACATGAAACTTAGCACAATTAAAGTAAATAGTATTAAGAATCGTATTATTTAATGTAGGCCTCATCAATGGCCACGACCTTCTCGAGCCGGGACTCAAAACCTGCTGAAGGCCAACACAAATTCCTTTTTGTCTATATACGTCATTATATCCATGATCGATCTTCGCCTCGACCACGTCCCATACGTCGTAGTCAAGGAAATTGCAGTGCCACAAATCGAGGGACCAGTGGTAATATAAATTATTGTATAGCTATACCTCGGTCTTCTTTGCCTTGTGATATAAAGTGAAGCTTTGTTGAAAAACTTTTGCCCAACGATCACCTCCTCTATTCAGAGCTTAAACAACTGTCTCCATCCCGTTGACATAGCTGTTGACACTAAACTTCAGAACTTTCTTAGAAAAGTGGGATACCATGACATTCCTTTCGCTGCTCGCAAGCCACAGCACTATCGCAAAGGTGGAAAACTTTGTATGCAGGACGGTAGGCACTTCAAAGGCATCTTGGCAGATTCACCTTCTTTTCTGGATGATGGTCTCTTCGCCCGAAAAAAATCTCATGTGCTTGAAGTTGTTCAGTAGTGCTTGGGCCTTAACTTCCTGTCAATCTTGTTTTTCTCAGTCAACAGTTAACGGTTCCTTAGCACAAAAGACTTGCTGCGAGTTGCCTTGTCAGCAGTTACCTTCTCCTGATTAACAGATTTTCTGTTCCTTTGGTTAAGTCGTAAACTTGGGCTTTCTGTAATAAAACTAAGCAATAAATGTATAGCTAACTTATGTTGCCTAATAGAAGAGCATGCGTATAAATTTTTTCGGGTCTCCCGCAATATAACCTAAAAAATTCTAGATTTTCATCGACTAAACTGTATGTAATAACTCTTCATCACATAATGACTCTCATCTGACTTTTTGTTACTGCATGACACTTGGTTTTGTAACTCAAAAGTTTTGGAAGCTGTAAAAAAATAGCAAAAATTATATATTTTTTAATACAGTATCAGAACCCCGGGCACAACCAGTTCAAAAATTCAAGATGTTTACGACTGTTGCGTATAAATTAATAAATTGTTGGTATAACAGTTTCATTAAACATTTTATTTTGTTCTAATAATAAAATAATGTTATTTAGAAAATGATTTTTTTAAATAATATTGAATAAGAAATATAGGCTATATATGAACTTATTACTTTGATTGGTATTATCAAGAAAATTTGAAATATTTTGAATTTTTTGCTTATTTTCATTTTCCGTAATTTAATATAATTTGTTGGTTTATTAAATTTCTAGGATTTAACAAATACGCAACATTAATATAAGTTTTAATTTAATAAACCAAAATTACAAGCGGCTGTAGTTTGTGATATAATAGACCCCAAAACTAATTTAGAAGCAAAATACAATCTATATTAACATTATCATTATAAATATAAATACATTAATTTACATTTAACAGGGACATTTACAATATAAACTGTTAAAATTAAATTCAAGTACATAAAAATATATAACACCAAAAATACAGTTTTCAAAGTTTTTATAAAGACCGCAGTGTTTTTTCTACATTTAACAAGTAAATCTAAATATTATATTTAATATTAGGTATCCTTTATTGTTATCGCATGTATTTAATAAAATGATAACTACAGGGTGATCAATTAATAGATGTCGGAAAGCATTATTATTATATTAAAAAATAATGAGAGAAGGTAGATCAGTGGCATCTATCATACATAAAAGCTACCTAATTGAAATTTTGTAGCAAACAATAAATAAAATGACTATCTAATTGTAAATATGAAATCCTTAACCTTCCCAAAAAGGCTGTTTATTCTACAGAATTTCTACAAATTTGGAAGAAGTTGTGTCATAGTTCAACGGGCCTTTAAAGAGTCTCCTTTAAGCAAACGCAAAAATTTTAAAAGGACAGTAAGCAGCTGAGAAAGAGTATTTAAAATTTTAGGGTAAAAACCTACAAGAGTTTGTGAAAATTTTTCTCTCTACTTTTAGGCTGATTCAGAGATTTTAAACAACGGGCAGTGTCTGGAACACCCGACCCGCAAACTGAACAGCCATCTATCACTGTAACGTCACAAAATATGAAAAAATTTGTAGATATTTTTGAAGATAAGTCAAATTTTTCAATTTTGCGAGCAGCTCAACAAGCGGAGATCAACCATAGCATCTAAACTATCCTGATAAAGCAGTTGAAAATATTCCCGTACAAGATTTATGTCCATCAGTCGCTAAAGCCGCACGATTTCGAGGGAAGGTCCCAATCTGGCTAATTAATTATTGAAAACGTAGAAGACGGTTCGATCGATTGCAAATTTAGGTTTATTGATGGGGGCTCATTTTTATTCGCAAGGTTTGTTAATAAGCAGAACATGCGTAACTGGAATACCAAAGATCCTCGCATTTCAATTGTGAAGCCTCTCCATTTAGCAAAAGTGACCATCTCGTGTGCAATTTCAAAGAAAAATAATTCTCGGGCTGTATTTCTTTAACGACAAACAACTCTCAAAATTAGCACCAAATGCCAACGGGGAGCAAAGAGAGTCAAAATTCTCAACAGTTATTGGTTTATGCAGAACAGCGCAAGGCCTTATTGCACTCCGAAAGTTTTTTCCACACTTCTGGATAGTTTTGGAATACGCATAGGCTTAGACTTCGATCATTTTGCTCGTGATGGAATTCTCCTGACATTACTTCATGTGATTTTTGATATCTGAATGGATCGAATCTTCTAATAGTTTCCAAGAACTCTCTAAAATCTCAAAATAGCCCAAAAAAATAAAGTTTCGGCTATTGGAAGAGATATTCTTCCAGCAGTAAATGAGGCTTTTGGAAGTAGCTTGTGCAATCTTGTTGATAACCAAGATTTATATTTTAAAAATTTGTTAAAGTAAACTTCAGACGGTACCCCTCAGGAATTACCTGCACTGTTAATTAAAATATCATAAACACCACAATAAAACGATTTCTGAATTTTGAAAGTTGGTCAACTATGTGAGATGTTATAAGCAAATACTTTCTGACACATATTATTGATCACCTTGTACTGGCAGACATTTTTATACAAAAATATAGTAAAATATAGTACTAAAAGAATATATACTCCTTCAAATTAACATTGACTTCCAAGATTCTATTTGGACCTATCTACAAATTAATCAAATACCTGTGTACAGTTTTTTTACGAAAAATTGTGGAAAATCCCAAACAAAAAAAAGTAAACTATATAAAAACTAGCAACAAAACAGCGATTGTTTGATAAAGATTATTTTTAACTTACGAGATGCGTTCAAGTTCTAAAGTCTCCAAATTCTTTAGGAAAAAATACTTATCCAAAGAAATTGAAACTTCTGTTAGTTGTCAACGTAATCTCTGTCTAGGCGTATACAGTTTTCATATTTTCATCATTCCATGGCTGTCGGAAACACTTTTTTAAGGGTGTGTTTTGCCCACTGCAAAATCGCTGATGCAACAGCGGCTCGATTAGAAAATGAGTATCCTTTATAGTCGGAAATGGCGGTATTACAGGGCAACATGTCCTAAGACATTGTCACCCGCGCAGCCTTATGTTCGTCGGTCAGCCTTCGAGGGACCCACTTTGAAGATATTTTCCGAATTTTCGGGTTATAATGCAAAACGGACTACACAGATTCTATGGAAATGCTAAGTTTAGAGGTGGTATCACGCACACCTAATCTTCCACTTGCGCAATCATTGTTTCGGTCCGGCTCATAGATAAGAGCAAAACATTATAGTATATTGCTTATATTAGAAATTTATTTCGGATATTAAAACTATATTAAACTTCACAACTACTCAACCTGTCATACAAATCATTCAGACGGAACCGCTTATAAATTACCTGCAGTGTTTATTAAAATATCACGAACACAGGGGACGCGGTGGTCAGATGGTTCAACCAGTCGTCTGTCCTCTAGCCGGAGCGCGCGAGTTCGAGTCTCGCTCAATGGGTGTGTGTGAATGTCCTAGCATTTAAGTGCATGTTGTGGGCACAATAACCCCTTGAGGCTGCAGTGCCTGTAAGTGCGCCGAAAAAAAATCACGAACACAATAAATATAATGAAGAATGCCTACAAGCAGCTGTGTGATCACAATTGAATAACGAGGTTTACTTACAATCACTACAGTGTACTATTCACTACCTATACAAAAAGAGCAATTTGAGCAATTTTTACTACACTTGGTAACAATTATTTTTTCAGCTAGCAACTATAAAGCGAAAAATAATATTTTAAAATCTATATTAATTCCTTCTAAACAAATAAAACTTTTTTTGGGTGAGGAACCACGTATTAAAACACATATCCACTGATGACTCTAGTTATTAGTCCACAGAAGCAATGACTTCTGATATGGTCAACTTTGGCAACAATGAAAGAATATCGGAAGTATTACTATTATTAGCACAATCTTGCTTTAATCTCTCATTGAATCATTCGTTTTATTTAAATACAATCTTTATTAAAAAAGTAAACACCTACTATTTTAGGTAAGTGTGAACTTTTAAATAACAAATTAAAATTGAAAATTCTGCTAAAAAGTATTTTGTTATTGATATTAGTGTTTAAGATCTAACTTGTTTTATGCAATTAGAAGCAATTAACCAACCCAACAACAGAACTAATTTTTACCCCAAAAACTGCCTGATTAAATAAAAAAGACCAGAAAAATAAAGATTACAAAGAAACGCGACGAAGAACTTGAGCACCACAAGCAGTATCACAACTAAAGATCCACTAAAGAATCATAGGAACAACAAAATACTAAACCATTTATAAAATTTGACTGCAACGGAAACTAATGAATATTCAGTCTAAAAGATAACACTTATAAAGACAGTAAGTAGCGAGCCAAAAGTGACAAGGATAAGACTGAAATTTGTGAGAATTTTCTGAAAAGAGTCTTCTAATTAAAGCATAAGGTTTACCTGTTCCTATAAATTACTTTAGCTAAGTCTATCTTCACACAATTTTGCAATAACTAAAATTTGCTAGGCATATATTTGTCACCTAAAAATTTTTACAGAATTTTCAAAAAAAGTACTTATAAAACTTAACCCAAACATACACAACCTGTCTAAAAACAGACTCTTGTGGAAGGTGAATGAGTGTATCTCTCGACAATATTAAATGTTGCAAATTAGTCTATTATCGATTTTGACAAAAATTATTGCTAAGGAATCCAACAAATTAGTCTCAACTAAATATCAAATTAGCCTTAGATCGATGCATGCAAATATTTAACAAATTTACAAATTAGAATGCATTGGAAGGTAAAAAAAAGTGATCACTAAAAGTATGAGGCACCTTTATATTTGTAAGTTATCTTAACAACTAAAGACATAGATGCCTTTGTTGTTGTTATTATGTTTCCAATAACTACAAATCAAAATACAAATAGTGCATACAAGGTCAATAAAACAACTGAGGCAAAACTTGAAAATGTGTTTGCATACGAATATTTTAAATGGCAAAAATTGCTTTTAATGCAAGCACGCGCTTCGTTATCGGCGATATGTAAACGGACTTTGAAATGCCGGTTATTATACAGTGAGAATGCCTAAAAGAATGGAAGTTAGTATAAGGGAATGTTAACGGCTTCAATTTTTTATATGAACAGTATAAGTTTTCATGTTGAATAGCAAATTATGTTAAATGTTCTTTCTGGGCTTTTAAAACACTATAACACATATTAAAAACATTAGATCATGCATAAATCGGAAGGAAATAGTCCGAATATGGTAATTTGTGAACGTAAAGACCCAAAATGATCTGGAAGATCCGAAAGACGCACAAACACTGAATAATATTTTACTGTAATGGAAATGATTTTGCGTCCATCTTATACAAAGGCCTTTGGTGACACCAACATGAACAACATTAAATTTCAGCAATATAATGCACCCTGCCCCAAATCTACAAGCAGCATGGAGTGGTCTCAGAGCAATTAAGTGCAGCTATAAAACTGGCCAGCTCAATTGGTAAAATTAAAGCAGATGATACGGATACATTACACTATATAAAGAAGCAACTCACACTAATTCTATACGAAGAATAAACTGCTATTATTCCGTAAGAATGTCGAAAGTTATTAGTTTGTCCCAAAAAACATCTAACGTTATTAAATTTAAAAGTAAGCCAGCACAAAATTTAGTACTTAACAATACCTAATTAATAGTGAAACAAAACTGGTGTACTTTCTCTCCAAAACTTTTTTGCAATTATTTCTACATTTAAATTTTATTATAAAACAGTTTCTAGTTTTATCCACGATTTTTACCTAGTATAAGTTCATAAATACTGTGACAAAATCAAACCTACCCTTGTTTTATACAGCATTAAAATATCTGTGATTTTAAAATAATGCAATGAATTTGATTTGAGTGCGGTACCTTTTGAGGGTCCGTGTCTATTCTGGAATATCGCTAAATCGACATAAATATTGCCCGGCGGGACGACAGCGAGATTTCGAAGTTCAAGTTCGCAGTAACGCCAGTGAGCGAATCTAAGTGTGAGAAGTGTGTTGACATCAGTAGTGTGCCGTTTGCGTCAATAGTTGTATGTATCTTGTATATAAATAGCGTTGTTAATCTGTATAAACTGTAAGTAGAATAAATAAGTATTTTTAAGCAAATTTGACGTCTTATTCACTACTGCCAAGAGCTAAAATGTTACAATTGTTGTCAGGTGTGGAGTATTTTTACCTTTGTAACGTAAGTGGTGAATAAATTAAAATAAATACAAAAAAGCATGGTGACGAAGGAACGCTTTTCGATCTTAAAGGGGCCGACCTCAAACGAAAGCTAAAAGAAAAATATTTAGAAATTATTACAAAAAAAGCCGTATTATAGCTCAGGCTTAAGCAAACCTTAATAGATGCTTGTGAGGATCCAGAATGTTTTTATTTTAAAATTGCGGGAGGATTTTCGGAGACGAGGGACATGCTGAACTGGTTAAAATCAGATTTAAAAGAAGATTTGAATTCTGATATAGCAAATCTAAAATTTTTAGAACGTTGGACGTTAAAATAAATCAAATCAGAGAAGAAATCAATGAAAAAATGTTAAAGTTTGAAATAAAACTAAAGCGTAATTAATGAAGCAAAGGTAAAAATAAATGAGCAGGGCGAAAAAATTGATGCTTTTGAAGATAAAATAAAAGAAATTGAAGGCAGGTTCAGTGGCCTGATCAAGATCACTTCCAATAACATACCTGACGAGTCTAATGAGAGCAGTCAAGAAAGCCGCCAGGTTCAGCGGCCATTGCCTTGCACCGACATGATAAGAACTAAACTCCAGTCTCTAACGTTTGATGGTAAGTCTTCTTGGACGAATTATAAAAAACAGTTTGAGGCTAGAGTGAATGAATGATTGAAAATTAAAAACGCAGCTGATTTAATTGTTGCTCTGCGTGGCGATGCTCTCGATATACTCCAGACTGCGCCCACTAACGGGCAAAAAAGTTACAGCCAGATTGTCAAGCGTCTTAAAACGCATTACGCCCATGTTTATCTGGATGAAGTTTATTGCACATATCTCCAGAAAGGTGTACAAAAATCACTCGAAACCCTTCAAGATTTTGAAGCAAATGTAGCTCGTCTTGTACGTATTTCATATCTAACAGCACCAGATGACTTCTTGGAAGTACTAGCTGTCCGAATATTTATTGACGGCATTAACAATATGGAAACCTAGCAAGCAAAGAGGTTGGCTAGACCAAAAACATTGATTGACGCGTTCACGCACACACTAGAATTTGAAGCTGCCAAACAGGTGTCTAGAAGACACTAATATAAGAGAAATTGCGACAGATAGTGATAAACTAAATAAAGCACCTGTAGAGAACTTAGCAGAAAATATTGCAGTCATATTGAGAAAAATAAGAAGGCGATTGCGCTGTAGGCATTATGGTAAAATGGGCCATATTGAAAATCGGTGTTAGAAACCACAGAAAGCGGGAGAACAAAAACGAGTTAATGAGAAAAGGCCTCTATCGACCACTAATGGTACAGCTTAGGCCACGGAAACAGAAACTGCGATTTCTGGCCCATAATTCTAATAGTGTTTATGTCAATGGTCGAGTAAATGGAAAGCTGCATGCTTTTGTATTGGATACAGGCGCGACGCAAAAGATTACGAGACACAATGTTATAGAGACATTTGAAGGTTTTTTGCCAACAAATTGGAAACTTTGGACAGCAACTGAGATTTCAGCAAAGGTCTATGGCGGGATAGAAACTCAAATAACCATCGGAAACGCTACGTTTAAATATCGTTTATTGGTAGCTGACGTTGAAAATTACGGAATCCTTGAAATGGACATTTTAAAAACTTATGGTTGTAAAGTGGACTTAGAACATACGGTACTGAAGATAACGAGACAAGAAATTGTGCTCCATATTGGCACGTGTGAGAGTAACTCAGGACTCTATCCTCCCAAAACTCAGTGAATCGGTGATGGACGCTGTTTTAGATTGTAATCTCCCTCATTCTTATCGAACCAAGAAACAATGAGAAGAACACCGGAGAGAGGATACTGGTTGGGAAGACATTAGTTGGAACTGGCAGCGTAGTACCGGTCCGAATCATGGATGTTAATGGGTATCCTTGGACGTTGAAGAAAGGCACAATCCTCAGTCATTGCACTTTGGTCTCTTCGGTGATTTATTAAGTTAATAACATCCAGCCAAGATCAACCAGGATACCTGAAGAAGTGATCGCCACATCCTGCAGTGGCTTAACTAACAGGCAAATCAAGACCTGTGTTCCAATACGACAAGAGTTCAAATATCAAAACAAATATTGTGCGTCACAAAATAGACACTGGCAATGCTATTCCCATACGATAGAATGTTGGACGATACCACTAGCCAAGAAAGAAGAAGCTGAGAAGATAATTTCGAATATGAAAAGCAATGGCGTGGTTGAAACTTCGTCAAGAAGAAGGGCGGTTCCACCAGATTTTGCGTTGAACTACCTTAGGCTCAACAATGTCACAAAGAAAATTAGTTGTCCACTACCGCGCACTGATGACATGCTAGACACCCTGGCCGGATCCAAATACTTCTCAACCTTATATCTAAAGAGTAAATATTGACAAGTCAAAATAGGTATCAAATACAAAGAATAGATAGTCATTTTCATTAGGTTTGGGCAATGTCAGTTTACTGTGATGCCATTTGGACTTTGCAGTGTCCCTTCGATCTTTGAAAGATTAATGAAGACAGTGCTCAATAGGCTGTTTTGAAAAACATGTTTGGTGTATTCGGATAACATTATAGTAACTGGGAACACTTTCGAAAAGCATCTAAAGAACTTAAAACAGCTATTCCACCAAATGAAAAACGCCAATCTGCAATTAATTCCGAAAAAATGATCTCTTCGGGAAGAAGGTAAACTATCTAGAACATGTAGTGAGTGATGAGGGTATAGCAGTTGATCCAGAAAAAGTTAGGAGCATGAAGGAATAGTCAGTACCAAAAAACAAGCACGAGGTTAAAAGTTTTCTGTGACTGTGCACTTACTACCGACGATATGTGTTTGGATTTGCTAACATTGCAAAGCCTTTGACACGACTAACGGAAGAAGATTGATGTTTCGAGTGGAGCAAAGAGTATCAAGCGGCTTTCAAAAACTTGAAGCTTGTCTTTATAAATCCACCAATATTGAGTTACCCGCAGCCAGAAGAAAAGTGTATATAGATGCGAGTAATGTAGGAATTGTTAGCATGTTATCACAGTTACAAAATGGCCAAGAAACAGTCATCGTTTATTTCCGTAAAACGTTATCAAAGCCTGAACGCAACTATTCCGTAACTAGGAGTGAGCTCCTTACTGTTTTCAAATTTGTGGGCACATTTATAAATATTTGTATGGCAGAAAGTTTCTTTTGAAAATTGATTATGCTGCCTTGCAGCAGCTATTGAATTTTAAAAGTCCAAAAGGCTAAGTAGCAAGATGGATCGAAAGACTTCAGCAATACCACTTTGGAACGGAGCCTAGAGCTGGAAGTAGTCATCTTAATGCCGACGTTTTGTCGAAGAGACCGTGTCCATAAAACTGCAGACACTACGGTCGTGCAGGGGAGAAAAAGGCTTCTACACTACAAACTGCTGTGACGAATAACTTGTGGCAACCCAGCAAGTTAAAATGTGACCAGAAAAAAGATCCGACTTTAAAATATGTTGAGAAAACACAACTGAACAGAAGTGGCTCTATGTCGCCAGCAGTGAAATTGTATTGGGCACAATGGAATTCCATCACTGTAGAAGACGATGTCTTACAGAGCGTGCTGAATAGCAAATATGGATTTCAGAGAAAATTCCAGTTGTTGGTTTCAAAGAAGAAGATTCCAGAAGTGTTGCAACAATTTAATGATGTTACGTCTGGTAGCTATATGAGAATTGCAAAGACTCTGGAGAAAGTTTGCGAGCTGTTTTACTGGGTAAATTGTAAAAAAGTTGTTAAAGATTAGTGTCGAAAATATATGGTTTGTGCAATGAGCAACGGCCCGCAGGGAAATCTAAGGGCACCAATGAGACAGTATAAGTCTGACCATCAACGAAACTGGGACCAATATCTACATCTGTTTTTGATGGCGTACCGTTTGTCTGTCCATGGGTCTACTGGTCAAATACCATCCAATGTTCTCTTTGGTCGTAAACTGAAGCTACTATTTGGAAGTTAACCTGAAGAAAATATGGTCAGAGAATACTACCTGAGTGACTTGAAAAAATGATAAAGATCTACGACAACGTGCGATATAACATCAACATCGCAAGTGGCTGGATAAAGGATCGCTATGACGTCAACGCATTGAGAAGGGATCATAAAGAAGGCGACCGAGTATGGTCCGAAGCGGCGACGTGGGTTGTCTTCAAAACTTCAATATTCCTAGAAAGGTCCATACAAGATGATGAAGAAGACAAATGATGTCATGTACCGCATCCGAAAGCTACCAACTGGCAAGCTTAAGATTGTTCATTTCAATCAACTATGTGCTGTTATTGGAGATAAAACTCCCCGGTCAGAGAATCTGATGTTCTTGAAGTGTGCAACATAGTTCAAAGAGATCATGGAACTCAGCGAGTACATTATAATGTTACCAGAAAACTACAAGACTGTATATCGTTGGTTCAATAAATTTAATCGTAGTCATAGTTTGCTGGACGATGAATTTAAAGAATGAAGTCCAAAATTAGCTGTGATGCCAGCAAAATCGTCATGTGGTTTATCGTAAAATTCAGGCATTCTTAGGCAGTAGTATTGCATGAACATTTAATCGTGCGCGTTGAATTCCGTATAAGTTAACGCTCGTTAAAAAAAAGGCTCATGTCAATTGGTTGAAATAAATACTCAAGAAGTACGATCTCAGTGCTTTAGATGCCGCTTACAACATTATCACAGATGACAAATCTTAGATTGATGCGCATGAGCTGGAAACTAAACAGCATTCGACTGTGGGTCTTCTAAGATGAGCCAAACCTAGCAAAAGTCATTCACGCTCGAAGCACTTTGAAGCAAATGGTCGCTGGTTTTGTTCTTGTAGAAACTGAACATATCACAATCGTGGTTTAGAGGATCGTAAAACGGTCAATTCTGAATGATACGCCACCATTTTTTTTGGCAGAAATCTTTGGAAAAATAAGAAAAACCAATGCGCGACGCCGGATCATTCTCTACCACAGCAAAGAGAGGTTACACACAACGACATAAAAAACTGGATTTTTAAGCACTTAAAACGTCGAATGCTGGAAAAGGCGATTGATGCGTTCAAAACCCATGATCGCTATGGAAAAAATGCTATGAAAATTGGTTTCCGTTATGGGGAATATTGTGAAAAACAACAAAAAAATTTTAACCTTAAACATTTGTTTTTATTATTTTTTGCAATAAATATCGTGTACCCCATGTATAAATAAAGATAAAAAGTTATCTCGATGGTTTGACTGAAAATCTAGTGAGGCGATTAATAAGACCTAATTATTAGTTATATATTAATTAGTCTGGCCTAATTAACAGATTTTTAAATCGGTGAAGGCTATGATATTTCTAAATAAAAATAAGAAATAGTCAGAGTTTGGCTATTCGTAATTTTTTTCTTTGTTATGTTGTCATTTTTTTATGATAACTAATATTTTTATTTTATTTTGAATTAAAAATTTTATTTAATCAATTAACTTTATAGTAAATCATAAGTTTATTACATAAAAAATACTGCTTTTTAATTCTGAAACAAAAATAAATAATATTTCACATAACCAGTAACTCTAATTCAAGGAAAACATCCAACAAATAAATAAATAAATTTGTAAATTAAAAAGTCTATTATTTTTAACCTGCAGGCACACACTCATCTTTGTTTATATTTTGCGTATTGTATTGACCAACTTCATGAATTCTATTCACAAATGAGATTTAGTTTTGACACCACTTTTTCTGGATAAGCATGAAATATATATTAAAACTTTTGCCCCTAAACTGAAAGCAGTTACAGTGAGTTAAGTAAGATTGTATTCGGCATAATTAGCAGTTGTTAAAAGATATCACGCTATTCCTGCGTCTATAGAGAGACCTTTGTCCCCAATGCTTTATAACAAAAAATTCAGCTGACATTGAATTCTTGCTAGAAAAACGCGTAAAGCGCTATGAATGCCGCGTACGAATCGCGCGACGAGGCTGTATTCCTCTATATCCGCCCGAAAGATTCGAAAATGTCTTATGCAACGGCTGCTAAGTACTTGAACAAGTCAAAAATATTCGCCAGCAAGTAGGTGCAGCGATATAAGAATACAAGAATGGTCGGTGACTTGCCGGAAAGTGGGTCGATAGGCAAAGTGTCCCCCAAAATCGAAAAATAGATCGTAAACTTGTTTTCCCGGAACCAGGGCTTAACAATGCGACAAGGAGCAGCGAAATTGAAACAGAAAGGTGTATATATCGTACGTAGCTATCCAAATCCATCTCAGTGCACATGATATCAAATGCCGTAGTTTAGTGAAGAAATCTTTGTTAGGTGAAAATTATGTGACAAATCGACTTACTTGGGCATACAATAGTGACCGAGAGACGAAGCTTTTGTTTGGGATATGTTATTGTGCCACGAGCCTTGTCAACTTCAACTAACAGGTTGGTACAGTGGACCGTTAAACACGCAGTAAAAGTAGATTTTTGGTGCTGCTTCTCAAAACTCGGTATCGGAACATACAACCTAAATGACCCGAAAATTCTCGAGATATATAAGAAATATTTGTTACCGACTGCCAAACGTTGATTTGTTAAGAACAACGAGAAGTAGATCCTGCAGAAGGACAAGGATTCCAAACACCACAACAAGCTTTGCATCGAGTGGAAAGAGCAATCTAGTATCGTTACACTTGATTGTCCGTTGCAGTTGCTCGATGCAGATTCGATTGAAAATGTGTGGGCATACATCAAGTATAAGCTTCTTAGAAGACAAGTGTTCACAAAGGAAATTCGTCGCATTTGAAAGTCCTTGCCGGATGAATACGCCATCAATTTGATCGAAAGCATGCCTCAAAGATGTCAGGCACTTATCGACCTCGGTAGTGATTAGACACATTATTGATACAATCTTTGTTCTGGCGGATTACAAAGTATCCATGTATTTGAAAATGTTTTTAAATATTTTTTTTCTCTATATTAATTCGAAAACGTTCTTGTTAACTAATTGTATGTCTCTTACGTGATTATTAAAAATCCGAATTATTATTAAATTTACTGGTTTAGATATTTTTAATTGTTTCAGGAAACTTTTTATATTAGTGTGGTTTGAAGAACCATATTGAGGGTGAATGTTAAATAATAATTTGAAAGCTTTTTATCATATTATCGGCAGTTTCATTTATATTACACTACTAATAATAATTTCCCAGGTATTATATATGACGTCCTAGGCTGACAGTTTTTTATTCGCCTTTCTTCACATTTTTGCCAGAAGAGAGCGTATAAATTTTTAACTGGATCGGATTTTCTCTGGATCGAGAACGTAGAACAATTTAACTTACAATCAAACAAACCAAATTGTCGAGGTAGACGCGTTTTTTGCGTTTGACAATGCAGAGGCCCGATAACCGCATCCGCCTGGCCATTCGGTATGGAGCGAAAGCAGCCCCGACATGCGTGCACGGTGCATGGACCTCCTTGTGTAAATCAAAAGCTCAAAGTACCACCATGCCAAATTTCATGTCAGCCGTCTTTGTAATTTTCAAGAATAATTAAAAATATTTATACTGGAGATGTTTTTTCGAAGAAACGATTTCTAAAACTAATTTAAATGAATGCAAATGCAAAACAAAATATTATTCATGATCCATATTAAAAATAATTTTGGTGTTTTAAAAATCTTTAAAAGTTGCAAGTAGTTTTTTAACATTTTTAAATAAGAAATTGCAGAAAAAGAAACCTTAAAATAGTTGAAATCAATCTATTGAGGCCTTAAAAACGTATATATGTACACTTGCAAAAATTTATTTTTAGGCGTAAATTTCTGTTAATTTGCTTTAAGATCTTGTAAACAAGTCCAATTTGCTCGCTTTACAGATTGGCTTTAGAGCTCTATCATCATTCTGCGGAGCAATTGGCGATGGATTTTTCAACTAAAAATTCCAGCGTTTGGAACAATCATGATTAACAAGATAAACTAATTTTTTTATCGTAAGTGACAATGCGCCCCTAAAACTGGGCATCCATCGGATTTTTGACTCGGTAGTCGGCTTGTGCTTTAGTTAGTGCATGAGGATCTCGTTTTGACTTCTTGTGCATTAAATCGAGTTAAGAGAGACAGTAATATTATCCTTAGACAACATCGCTTATTAACAGTTCCCATTTCCAGTATTAGCGGATCAAGACTTTTCAGTTGTCATGGAGATTAAAATGGTTTCAACAAAATGCACAATAATCAAATTTTTGGTAAGAATTAAGAACCTTATTTTGCAATTACAAGAAATACACGGATTTTTTGGGTCACCAATTTCGCCAAATTTTCACAAAAAGAAAATATCGGTATAAAAGTACCCAACGCTATTCGGAAACAATACACTTCTTGAAGGAAAAAGTGTAAGTTAAAATTAAGTACATGGTTGCAGTAAAACATGTATTAACCCTAATAGCCGAATAGACTAGACGGGATGTTGGCATCCCCATTGATTGCACCTTTTCTTTACAACCTATTAAATAGCAAAATACTGTTGATTGATATTTCTCTTCTGAAAAATTGTTGGTGACAAACATTCATAACATGGTATGTAATGCTTTGGTCATAAAGGAACTTTTAGCATAATTGCTACCGTATTTGCTCAATTGGAAGCATTAGAACACAATAGTTGTATATATAGTTTTGTATATGTAGTCCAGCCATTGCATCCGTGGTCGTCCTCTGCCTTTCTTTCTCTCCGGTCTTGCCTCCATAACTTGCTTTGCCAGTCTCATGTCATTCATGAGGAATAGGTGTCCAAACCAAGTGATTGTTCCAGTGATGTTACCTTTACTGATTCTCTTATTCTCGTATTTCTAATCCTATTCAGTCTAGTTTTCTCTGATGTCTTTCTGAAGTAACGCATTTCTACTGCTTGCATTTTATTTTTACTTTTCTCGTTAAGTACTCAACTTTCAGATCCGTATTCTAGTACTGATAGATAAACTTGTTTATATATTTGTAATTTAACCTTGGTTCTGATTTCTCTTTTTCCGATTAGGGTATCTTTCAGTTGATAGCATACGCGGTTCGTCTTTGTTGTTCTATTGTTTATTTTATTATCTAGCTTTCCATCTTTAATAATTATTACACCTAGATATTCAAAACTATCTACTCAATCTATTTTCTTTTCGTTGGAATATCTTTTCATCTTCTTAGTGTTCTTCCTGATTTTGATTTGTTATTTTCACTGTTTTGCTTTTTTCTTTATTAACTTTTATTTCCATTTCTCTAATGAAGATATTCTATATATTTATTGCTTCTTGTAATTTTTTTCTTTCATCCGCCACCAATACAATGCATAAACTAGTGACTAGATTTTTACTGGTTTTATTCTCCAGTTTTTAAATTTGGTAGTTCACTAATTGATTGTTACTACAAAATTTTATTATGCAACCTCTGTTGTCGTCATTTTGGTCATGTTTGGTCATTTTCGCACTAATTGTCCAATTGTTCCTAGTCCTTGTGTAGCATCGTTTCCTATTCTTATATTCCAATCTCCTGTGATTATCATTTGGTTAGTTATTCGATGGACCTTGTCTCGATTTGTTTGCGATTCTCTGTAAAATGCTTTTTTATCTTCAACATGTGTATCCTCTTTAGGTGCGTATAGGGGAACAATTCCGACTTTTCTCTCTATTTCCGTT
Source organism: Sinelater perroti (assembly GCA_036346155.1). Classification (NCBI taxonomy): domain Eukaryota; kingdom Metazoa; phylum Arthropoda; class Insecta; order Coleoptera; family Elateridae; genus Sinelater; species Sinelater perroti. The sequence continues at coordinate 20,988,822 of JARFIY010000195.1, read as the reverse complement.
ATTACATACATTCATCTGGAGTTGATACTTTCCCACTGTGTTATTCTCTGGTTTATTTCTAGTGTTGCTATAATTCCTACAATCTCTTTTGCTCTTTCATTTGGTGCTACTCCTGAGTATCTCAAGAGGTAACTGTTATCTAAGGTTTTCTCCGCATTTCCTTTCTTTTTAACTTTACTAAAGCTGATTGTGTCGACCTTGTATTTCTCTATTTTTTCTATGATCTCTACTTCCTTTGCATTTAGTGTTTTGATGTTCCACGTTGCTATTCATGTCCGTTTTCGTCTGCCTAGTTGTCGTTTTTTATTCCAGTCCTTTCCGAAGCTATTATATTTACTTCGAATATATTTATCTTACGCAGGTGATTAGCTTAGCCGCAAGGGTCCCGTTACCTCGGGACAACTAGGGTCCAGTTGTATTTTCTGGTATTGAATCAGTATGTTGAGAGTTGTCTCAAAAAAAATATAGAAATATTTTTAGTTCAAAGTTATAGCTATTTGGAAATGTTTAAAGCAATTCAACAAATTTAGATTTGACTCCAAAAAACTAAAATATAATCATCGCACTAGATTGGATATAATGAGAAGATCAATGTTTGTTCAATCATTTGGGAAAGTAAAGTGTTTTGAAATGTTTAAAAAATTATGCTAATCGCTTATCTAAAAAAACAATCAGAAGATAACATCAAAAAGTTTTTTAGTTAAACTAAAGGAAAATTTGAGAGAATTGTGCTAAAATCATTAAGGTAAAGGTGATTCCTTATTGGGCTTCCTTGGGTCTACTAAAATACCATCGTTCAGTAAAAGTTGACAAAACTATGTTTGAAATTGTACTGCAACACATTATTCTTATGATTTGAGTTCATCGAAATTTCACTTATTCTCACAATCCAAAATATTCCTGATTGGAAAGAGCTTTCAGTATAATGAAGAACTGATACAAAATCCCTTTGTAAACTGGAGCAACGTTAGACTAACCGCGTTGAAGTTCAAAAGGATAACAATGGAAACTAAAATACAATTTAAATAACAATTATTTTATTTTTGCTGTAATTCCAATGACATTTTTATTCTATATATGACACTTTTTTTATCTTGTTCTACTTTTAATTCCAACTAGGTGGTCGTAAAGTTTTCGTTTTCACTCTTTCTATAGTTGATATCTTCAAATATCTCAGAATTTACTTCAGTTAACATATTTCAATTCTTTATTTTTTTTTAATTTGTTTATTCGTATAATTTTATTTATTGTTTAATTTTTGCATTTTGTTATTATATTATTCATGTATATGATGAATAGCAGTGGACTGAGACTGTCTCCCTGCTTTACCCCTCTATTCATGTAGAATTCCTCAGACTTGTGTCCATTTAGTCTTACTTTGCCTACTACTTTTTTGTTGATGCTTTTTATTATTCGTATTAACTTTTGGCTTGTCTCTAACTCTTCCAGTGCATTCCATATGTGCCTTCTTGGTACCAGATCAAAAGCAGCCCTAAGGTCTATAAAGGCCAAGAAAGGGTCTCTGTTTTTGTCTATTGTTTTTTCTATTATGTTTCGTATTGTGAATATATGGTCCTGGGTTTGTATGCCGGGCCTGAACGCTGCTTGTTCCTGCTCCATTTTGTCCTCAATCTCATTTCTTAATCGTTTTTCGATGACTTTCGAGTACACTTTACCGGGCACTGATGATAAACATATTGCTCTATAGTTGTTGCAATTAACTGTTTCTCCTTTCTTATATATGGGCACTATAATATTTTTCTCCCAGTTCTCCGGTATCTTTTCTGTTCTCCACGCTTGTTGAAATATTATCTGGAGCCATTTTATGATTGTTTCTCCTCCTATCTTGAGCATTTCTGATGTAATCTCGTCTTCCCAGGGTGCTTTTCCATTTCGTGTTGTTTTTAGTGCTTGTTTTATTTCTTCTTCTGTAATATCATCGTTTTCATTCTCCTGATCTACTCTTTCCATTTCTGGTTCTTCTTGAATATCTTCTTGGTTCTTAAATTTATTGTGGTAGTGGTCCCTCCTTGCTCTTAAAACTCCTTCGGTCGTTGTTTCTAGTTTTCCTTCTTTGTTCTTTATATTTCTTATCTGTTTTGCTTGATTGCCTTTTAGTCTTTTAATTATGTTCCAGAACTGTTTTTGGTTTCCTATATAGTTTTGTTCTATCTTTGTGCCGAACTGTTCCCAGGAGGCCTGCTTTGCTTGTTTTACCGCCTCTTTTGCTTGATTTCTTTTTGTATATAAAGGTTTCTGTCTTCTTCTGTATTTGTTCTTTTATATCTGCACCATGCTTCTTTCTTCAACTTAATCTTCGCTTTTATTTCTTCGGTCCACCATCTTGTTCTTTTCTTTAGACTGCTTTGATTTACCATTTTTGTTCCACATATTTCTCTGGCTGTTTTAAGTGTGGTTTCTTTGAATTTCTGCCATTTCTCTTCTAGCTTCCAGGGGGTCTCTAGCTGCCCTTCTTGTGTTTCGAGGTTATTTAATCTATCTGTAATTATTCTTCTGTATTGTTCTCTTGTTAGTGGGTTTTCTAGATTTTCTAATTTGATTTTTTCGTACTTCTTCGGTACTTCTATTTTTGGTTTTCTAAATATTGCATCTGCTATCACTAGTCTATGGTTTGTGCTTAACTCTGCTCCTCTTATCACCTTGACATCATGTAATGCATATCTCATGCTTTTGGTTATGGTTATATAGTCCACTACGGTTTTGTGTCCAAGTTGTTCGGCTTCGTATGTTATTTTGTGTATCGTTTTATGTTTAAACAGGGTGTTTCCGATGAGTAGTTCATTAGTGATGCAGAAATCGATCATACGCTATCCATTGTTGTTTATTTCTCCCTCTACTCCGTATTCCCCCATTGTTCCGTGTCCCATCTCTTTGTTGTTTCCTATGTGGGCATTCCAGTCTCCCATATCATAATCTAACACCAGTAATGACCCAAGATTTAATTTATGCAGATGACATACTCCTAATAGCCGGAAATGCACAAACACTACAGAATAACATAAACATTTGGAAAAGAAACCTGGAGGAAAAAGGAATGGAGATAACACCAATAAGAGTAAATTTATGCACATTACAAGAGAAGATAATATAGAACAAACTGCCATTCTGATAGAAGATAAACAACTGGAGTATGCGGATAAAATGGAATACCTTGGAACAATCATCAGTAAAGATGGAAAAATAGAAGAGGAAATTAGACACAGAATAAGTAAAGCAAACAAAATATACTACCAAATAAATAACACTTTAATAGGCAAGAAAGAGCTTAAAGTTAGAAGAAAAATGCATTTATACAAAACCATCTATACACCTGCACTAATATACGGAGCGGAATCTTGGACATTAGTGGATAAACTCAGATCAAAAATAACAGCTTCTGAGATGAAATATCTACGGAAAGTAGTGGGCAAGACCAGGATAGATAGAGTTAGGAACAAAAGCGTAAGGGACGAATTAGAACAGCAGCCAATAATAGAAGAAATGGAGAACAAACAATTAAAATGGTACGGACACCTTATGCGGATGAGAGCTGACTCATACCCGAGGAAAATTTTTGAAACCAGACCAGAAGGACAGAGGAAGAGAGGCAGGCCCCGAATCAAATGGGAGGATAATATCAAAGAGTTGGCAAGAAAAGAGGGAAGACCATTCAGGAAGCTAGGACGTTAGCGATGCAAAGAACCAACTACAAGAAATGGATAGAGGCCCCAACGCTGTAAGGCATAAATGGGAAAAGAGAAAGAAAGAAAGAAGAAGATTTAATTTTTGCTTTGTTTTTGTTAGTTTCTTATTTTTTAAAATATCTATCATATTACTAGACTAAAAAATACATATTAATTTTATTTAAGGTAATTGTTTGGGTAAATTAATAGGTTAGCAATGAAAAAGAGTAAAAACATTAAAAAATGGTTAATAGAGGTAAGCTTCTGTTCTCAATTTTAATTTAAATGTCATTAGTCCTTTTATTTAAAAATACATTAACTACTGAATGTAGAAACCTAGTAATTTAAATAACCCCACAAAAAGGGTCTCTTGACATGTCAAAGCTCGCACGGGGAATGTCAGTTGGACTGACACTAAATGTGCGTGTATGTAGATCAATATTACGGTCTGGCGTCGCGACGCGGACGCATGCGTTTCTCCCCCAATCAATTCTAATGATACTGTTGTACTTAGATATACACCCTTCGCGATAGTGGCCGAATCGTGCACAAACACTGTTATTAGCGCAGGTTCTTCGCCCAAAACAAGGTAGGCCAACTCTTTTTCTGCACCCTTTGCATGCAGCCAGGCGCCGCTCGGGACGGGCGCTGGCGGCCCCATTAGTCACTGCAATATTCCGCTCGGGGCGAGCTCCCAGTCACTATTTTCTAGTTTAAAGTAAACTTGACACATTTGCCGCAAATTGGAGCAGCGCATGATAACATTGCTCGTCACGTTTCAGATAGTAGATATTCGAATTTTTCGGCTTACATTTCCGCTGATCCGTGCTGATGGACCGAAGGATTAGCTGCGTGATTTGAACGTTTCTATGTGGTTCGATATTGCATTGAACTTGCTGAAGGGCACCACTGAGAAAACCTGCCTGATTTTGCCAAAAATTGCGAAAATGTGTATGCAAGCTTGTTTTTTTGTTAAAAGTGAATCCATGTAATCTTCGTCATATATTTTACAGGTGATTATACTCACTATAGCATACTAGCGTAGTGCGTTTGTAAAAATAAATGAAAACCCGATAGGTTACGTGTTATATAGATAAGACAATTATTCAATAATTTTTGTTGTTAACATTTAATAAACATATTTTTCTGTTAAGAACTCAATCGGAAAATAAAACATGATTAATACTTTTTTTAATGTTACTTTCAATTACAATATAACAAGGAGAAAAAAGTCAAAAAGCAAAAATTAATTTTCAAATTAAAAACCCTTTTAGTCGACCACCTTTAAAAAAATACTTTTAATTTTTTGTTATTTTATTTTCTATTTATCTTATATGCAAAGCGTGTCACTTCGTTAATTGTGATACATTTTCACTTTAATTTAATCAACTTAACCATTTTCAAGCCATTAAATTACGTATGATAGTATTCCCCATATAAAGTTGACAATAAACTTCGTCGGTTTCATGTTTATTGCATACATAAGTAATCAGTAACCTTATTTGCCTTTAAATATAAAGCGTTACATTTCACTTATGTTCATGATTATACATATACTTCATTTCCTAAAAATAAATTATTTTCACTTCTTTCTCTTCATCATGGTGAGCTCTCTTGTTATCTTCTATATTTTTTGATTCCATAATCTTTGGTCGTCCTCCGTTCTTCTTCTTTGACTTTTAGTTCCATGCACTCTTTTAACTGGTCTGGTCTCATTAATTCGCATAAGATGTCCTTACTATCTTAGTTAGCAGTCCTCAAATCTATTTTGTTACTGATTGTTCTCTGATAATATAATTTTTTAAACGACCTCTTCTTGTTCGTCTTAAATCTCGTTTTTAGTCTCTTTGTTGGCAACCAGGTTTTACTGCCGAATACTAATACAAATAAAAATACAACTCTGTATATACTAATTTTATTTTGCAGAAGCTTCTCCTTTTTCCAGAAAACTACTACTGAGGCTGTATTCTGTCCCAATTTTTCTTATTTAAAGGTGTCAACTTGTTCTATTTGTACATTTAGCTCAATACTAACATTTGTCTCCCACTAACCATAATTTTTGATTTATAGTTCCTTCTTTTCTAATTTCTTATTCTATATCTGTAAGTTCCTCTTCAATTCTCTTTGATATGTCTCAAATATATTACAAGACCGTCTGCAAACGCGCATTCTCTTATTCGAGCTGGTTTTAAATTTCAGTACTCCACATTTCAAGTGTACTTTCTTATCTTAGCTTTTTTTATTACATCGTCCATTATCAGGTTAAACAAAGTTGGACTTAGGACACCTTATCTTACCTCTTTAACCTCCTTAACCAAAAATTTTCTTAACTGCATGATGCTATTTCTGTACATATCCATTGTTCTTATTAGTTTCACATCAATTATATTTTCTTTTATATTTTATATTTGTTTGTGGCATTCTATCAAATTATTGTCCTATATCAATAAAAACTGAGTATATTGTTTTGCCATAAGTTTAATCGGAAATATATAAACTTATTGCTTCCAATTTTCCTGCAGCTACCTGGAGGCTACTTAATTTGGAGTTTTAGCTCCAATTTAGTTTTATTTCCAAGACTCCTTTGTATACCTTTGACGCTATACTCAGCAGCTTAATTTCTCAGCAGTTATTGCAGTTTTTTTAATTGTTTTTGTACATTGACAAAATACCACCCCTTCTTCGCGTGCATATTTTTGTTAACCCGTGTTTTTAAAATACATCTTCTTTATTTTTAATTGCATCTTTTTATAGTTAGTACCACTTTGTACTCATCATTAACATACCTAATTATTTTATTTTATTTTTAGGTCTTAGGTTTAATGTTTTAAAAAAACAACTTTTGATTTGTAGGAAAATTCGTTTCCATTCTTCTTCCAAATTTTTCCCGGGATTCTCTTTTCATTTCTAATATTGTGTCTTTTACTCTTTTCTTCTATCTTGTGTATCCTTGGTATGCCTCATTATTTCCTAGTTACATATTTTGTTCTACTTTTTTTGCTTTAATTTTTTCTTGACACTTTTGTTTCATGCGATTGCTTCTTGTTTTTATTTATTTTTGTTGTACCATATATTTCTTTTACTACACTAAATAAGACATTTTTGAAGGCTTTTCATGCTTCCTGTAGATTACAGTACATGTTATTTCTTGTCTTGTGTGTCATTTTTTCAATTTTTTGTTATTTTTGCTCGCTGCTTTCCTATTCGATGGTCTCTATTGTTTTTTTGCTAATGTTCTTTTGTAATTGTGCTTTATTGTTATTATTACCTGCCTCCCAGCTACCTATTGTTGTCTTCGCTTTCAAAAGTTGATAATGGCTATTTATCTATGATGATTCTAACATCTCTTATTTTCCTATAGCTCCTGTCTATTAGCACGTAATCTGTTATGAATTTTTTATCTCTATTTCAAACTTCCATGATGTATTCTGAGTTTATTATTTTTTTAGCTCTATGCATTTTCCCATAACACTACTAGTTCTAACATCCTTTATGTCAGTTCTGTCACTTAAATTTCCTATTATTCCAATTATTTCTTTTCAACTTTCCACTATTTCTGAGACTTCTTTCCATAACTTAGCCTTTAATTTTCGATCCATCATTATCATTTCGATTGTATAAAATTACTAGCATGTAACCTATTATTTACTTTCATTTGCGTTTTAATTATCGTTATCTCTCCAAATACACGTTTCTATTTTTTTAGGTACTTTATTATGTTCTTTGTATTATACAACTCTTCCTTTGAGTTTTTACTTATTTGTGATATTTATATCTCCATTTATTATATTAAAGAAAAATAAATAATATGTGAATTACTACTTTGATATATTTAAATAACCAAATAGCATCAACAATTTGGAATCAAATAAACAAAACTTAGTATGACCACTTAGAAATCTGCATTATATACGAATAATAGTAGTAATAATTCTAACAAATCTCTGACAATGAATTAGAATTAACAGCTCATAAAAGTAGACATGATCAAATCCGGAAACTTAGATCTTAAAATATATGTGTTTCGAAAATGTCAAGCCATATAATTAGAAAAGTTGCAATTATCATAACAGAAAATATATTTAATGAAAATGGTAGCAAATATAAAAATATAAAAACACTTTCTTCAAAGTTATTTGGGTTGTTTGAAATATTCTACAAAGCCCTGCATTAAAATTGCAAATAGCTGTTTCGTCGTATTAGCTTCAAGTATGACACAAGTTATTAGCAGGTGCAGTATGGTATTTCTTCCTGCTCTGGTAAAAAGGGCCGTAGAACAAATTTGGTTACAATACGTTTTATGCCACGACATTTGTCAAAATATCACATACATTAGTGTTTGAAGTTCCCATCTCATCTTATAGTTCTCGGACTGGTAATCATCAATCCTTATTGCTTATACAGTGAAAACTGTTGAACTCGTACGGGCACGTTCACCATGTGTGCCATCGCTTATTAGTGCTGTACTAATGATATTGTTTCAGAAATCTTTCTGAATTATTCGAATAATTTCTGCGGCCAAATGTTTCAGATTTGCACAAGATATCATGCAAATTAACTGCTGTGCTCACTTACTTATTGAATGCAAAGATAAAACAGCATAAGTGTTCACTCACCAGCGTCTAATTCCCAACTGATCCACAAGTAAAGTCGTCCTTGTTTACGCATGCGCATTAATATTCACTTTCATCGACTGCGAAGTTACATAACAGCCGCGCAAACTGTTTTTATTATATTATTATTAACATAGGTTTATGAAAAAATTGCTATATTTTCAGAATAAGTTGAACAGGTACGGCAACATAGCAAATATAAACTTAATAGTGATAGTCTAAAATTACTTAAATGGCTGGTTTAGATTCTTAGAACAACCCTTGCTATTTTACAACAAAAGTCACACTGGCATTTTTTAAAATATATTATTAATGCACGAAATCGTTTATAACAGAAACAGGAGTGCAAATTATATTAAACCACATCTTTAAATTGAAATTTGTTGAGGATCTTGCTATTTACCCTAATAACCAACTTGAAAGCAATTTCAAATTGTTGAATTAATCGTCTTTATGACAATAACGTTTAAGTTGCTAAACTCAAGAATTGCCTCTTCTGCCACAGGCAAGTAATAACCATGGAAAAAGAATCAAAGAGGTTGCCAATGCCAAGTTAAAAGTGTGTTCTGATTTTACCATTCTCAAGCATTGTTACAACTAATCAAGACTTGTTGGTCTTTTTTCTGTCTGTCTTCACAAAATCAATACACTTTTCGTAGAGCCTAACAATTTCAAGAAAGGGAAATTTTTTCAAACGTTGCAATTTCTCGAATCGAATCTGGAAATCTTAAAGTTTGTTTGTAATCGGATAATTATATTTAAAATCTATTTAAAAATCGTTTTCGTAGCTAATCTACGCCATTTTTTAATTTAATTGAAATTTGGTGCATGTTTCAAGAGATTAAAAAAAAATTATCTTTAGATTCTAAGTGAATAATTTTGAAAAATTCTGGAAAAATCTCTATACGTGTACGTAAATACAACTCTGGCACCATTTCGGTTAAATATTTCCAGTTATTGGTCTTTAAAATCTTTGAGCTAATACAATAAGATATTTAGAAAATTTATGAATTTGTCAATAAATAGTTGCATCACATTTTGACGTGAATGTAACCCTTTTGCTCTATCTGTTGTCCTGTCTCCTTGTTAAACGTCTAGCCCACTGCCACTTTAGTTTGGCGGTACGAGATATCACATCTTCAATTTTTGTTGTTTCTAATCGACACATTAGTTATCCTATCTTGTAATTTTATTCCAAGCACAGATCTTTTCATACATCGCTCTGTCACTATCGGCTTTTCCATATCCGTTTCTGTGAATGACCATGCCTCTGCTGCATAGGTGAGTATGGGAAGGATCCACTGGTTATACATTTTCGTTTTCAAGTGTTGCGGGACTTTTAATTTGAATACGTCTATAAGTTTTCCGTATGCGGCCCACGCCAATCTTATTCTCCTGTTTATTTTTTCTTTTTTGGGATTTTTTGATCATAGTTAGTAATTGCCCAAGATATATGTATTTACCTACTACTTCTATAGTATTGTTATTCAGTGGGATTGGTGTTGCGTCCTTACGATTTGTCATAATTTTCGTTTTACTTATATTTATCCTCACTCCAACTTTTTGTGTAGCTTCGTACAATTTCATAATTGAATTTTCTAGTTCTTGAATGTTATTGGCTGAAAGTATTATAATATCCAAAAACCTTAAATTTAATAACCGTTCTCCGTTTATGTTTAGCCCTTGAGTTTCCCAAGTAAGTGACTTAAAAACGTCTTTCGATAGATTCATGAAAAGTTTCGGAAAGATGGTCTGAAACTGTAAGATAAAGTTAGTATCTTTAATGGTTTGAATCATCATGGTTGCGTTTTCGTATACATTTCTGATCACTTCTGTATACCTATAATCAGTTCTACATTTCTCATAGTGTTTATCAAGGTCCAGGTTTCGACTGTGTCGAAGGCCTTTTCGAAATCAATAGATACCACATATAATAGTAAATTACATTCGTGAGTTTTCTTCATAATTTATTGCACTTTGTGGATGTGATCCATGTTACTATGTGGTTAAGAGGCGTTCAGTTTGTTCGTCACTCAGTTATTATTTTTGAAAATAATTTGTTTAAATGACACAATAGTGAAGTAGAGCAATAATTTTTTATATCTCGCTTGTTTTTTTCTAAATATTTTGCATTTTTTCAGTCTCCAACATCTAGGCAATGGTTGAATAGCTTTTCTAGTTGCTCCAAGATTATGCTCCCGCTATCCGTACAAATAATTAGTTTAGTTTTAATACCTTTCAAAATAAAGAATGCTATAATTTTAGAAAACAGTAATTAACATTTGAATAATGAGAAACTACAGGCGATTTTTTTATAAAAATTCCATTATTTTAAAATTTTATTAAAAATGGAGTGTTCTCCAAAAATCAGTTGGTATAGAAATATCTTGCCAAATTAACTAATTTGAAACATATCTTGACACGTTTGTAATTGTTCATATAATTTCATTTCAAACCCTTGCAAATTCGAATTGTTAGTTGTTCATATTAGTTTAATTATATATTTATACAGCAAAAGTTTGTTCTTCATCGTTAGTTGGAAGTTTCAACATATTAACTAAGTTGTGGCAATTTTAACCCTTGTAGAAACTTCTTCCAACTATGCGTCTTTCAGGTAAATCGCCTATCTAAATGTATTCTAAGGTACTTGACATGATCTTATTAGGAAAAGGAGTTGCCGTTTAATGGCATACACGTTTTGTGACGCAAAATGAATAAATTATGTTTACTTTAATATGACAGATCTTTAATGAGTATTTATTATCTTTAGAACAATGTTATCATTAATGCTAATACTGTAATATCATCTACATAAGTAGCTTCTATTTTGCTGCTATATTAAAGAAAATTTAGTAGGTCAGAAACTGTATATTATGTATACTTCAAGCCCAAGTATGCTATCCTGTGAGATTTTTAATTGTATCGAATAATGCAATGTTAGATTTTTTGACATTTGAATGAAAATAGGTGTTATCTAAGTATAATTTAGATATTTTATAGTGTACTAGCATTTCTCTTCTAATTTCCCCATATCAAAAGCTTAACAAATAAAACAAACACTATTTTTTAAATTATAGGTCGTTACTAATTTTTGTAATTATTCTATGAATTTGTTCTTTCAAATCTAAGTAAATAAAATATTTTTTAATAGTTGGTTTTATTATTTTTAAAATAAATTTTCTCATACTTTAAATCGAAAGAAAACTGATATGATCTAGGTTTTAACAATTTTTTCAGGTTTTAAAATTACTACCATTACTTTCCATTAAATCTTCTAGTAATCCTTTAACTGTTTGTCAGTTTTTATATTGTAGACAGGAGCTTTATTTAAATTAAAACTTTTATTAGTTTGATTTAACAAATTTTATGATCTTAACATTTCTATATTTTTCTTTCTACTTATGCAGGGTAGGTCTAACAAAATAATTAAAATACTTGCCTCGGATAAATAGAAAGACTTGTTTAATTTTCATTTGTTATTCTAATAGCCACACTTGTTGTTTTTGCTTTGTGATTAGGAGTGATGAAACAAATAAAAGTTATATGTCTTGTCTTCACTTTTCGACACTACTGTTGATGCCTTTCTTTTGAAAGGTACATGGAACTAGATTTCGACGCTTGTCTACTATATTTAATAATTATAGCTGAATTGTGCCTATTACTTTTATAATATAAAAATCCATCTTACTGAAGACTAGAAGGTTGCTCCACACCAAGTGATGTAAAATTTAGGTTATTTTTATTGTAATAATTTTCTTCCTTAACATAGTTATTTTCGAGCCTACTGTTAATTTATTGACTTAAATTGCCTTCATAAATATAAAGAGATCCGAGTATGTCAAAAATTTCTTTAAAAATTTTTTATAATAGGTGTAGAACTTTGCTTCCACCGTTTTTAGCACAATCGAGGCTTTATTGTAAAAAACTGGTTATACATTTACGATTCAAACTATTGTCCATCGCTGACCACTACTTTTTCCCATCTTTCGGGGAGCGTATGAATCCCGCGTCGAAAAAATTGCTTATCTTTTGAGGCGATCTACGTATCAATCCAATTTTTGACTTCTTTATAAGAACTAAGTGATAGACAGAGGGAGCAATGTCTGGAGAATAAGGCGGGTAGAGTGAGACTTTTCATTTAAACGTTTCCAAGTATGTTTTGACCTACTTGTCGTACTGCAAAATCACTTTATCGTGTCTCTCCTTGTATTGCGGCCATTTTTCTTTTAATTCTCGGCTCAAACGCATTAACTACTTTTGATGTAGATTGCCTGTAATTGTTTCAGACGGTTTTAACAGCTTATAATACACTACGTCGAGCTGGTCCCACCAAATACAGAGCATGACTTTGGAGCTGTAAATATTCGGTTTAACCGTCGACGTGGAAGCATGGCTGGGAAATTCCCATAATTTTCTGCGCTTGGGGTTATCGTAATGAACCCATTTTTTATCTTCAGTCACAATGCAATGCAGAAATCTCTTCCATATTTCAAACAAACGCCGTTCAACATCTCTCGGCTTCAATTTATGTTGCACCCAGTTTCCTTGTTTCTGAATTATTCCCATGGCTTTAACCCGTTTTGAAATGGCTTGTCGAGTATCTCTTAATAATCTTAATAATTGTTTTTGTGTTTGACACGAGTCTTCATAATCTAATGTTTCACAGTTCTTGAAACGTTGAAACTGCTTACGATACGTTTTGCACTAATAACGGTCTCGCCATAAGTACTAGATGATGATGAGCCTCAGCCGCAGATTTCTTCATATTGAAGCAGATAATTAAAACCTTACGCAAATAACTTTACGATACGGACACAAATCGTTTAATGTTTTGATTGGGTTACGTTGACAAATGCCTAAGATTATTGAATTACTACCACTTACCGCTTAAAGACATCTATTGGAAAACGGCGGAAGCAAAGTTGTACATCTATTATTTATTGGAGAGCAGTACGTTACAACTATAGTATACTACAAGTTATTCTATCGGAGTGATTTGTAAATAAATACTTTATGCATAGAGCACCCTGCACAAGGGTCTCTTTTTTTTAAATTTACTATCCAGCAATGACAATTTAGTCAGTTATACGCAAGAATAAGTGACAGATATAAGCATCTTAATGTAGCTGTGGTCTAGCACAACACATTCAACCCGTTTGGAAGCAAAAACTGAGCTCTCACAACGAAAATATAAATTACTTTTTTAAGAACAGTGTGTATCTCCATAAAAAACAATAAAGAATCAATCTTATCTAGATTTAACAAATTGTACCAAAAGTGTTTCTTAAAATTTCTTGATGTACAGTAATACATAGGTATAACAAAAAGTACTGTATGTCAATATCTAAAAAATGCAAGTAACATATATTTATATATTATGTTAAATAATATATCTGTTTTATCTTTGCTTTTTTCTATAGTTTTTCCAGAATTATTAAAAATCATCTTTTTTTAGTTAAAAATATTAAAGTAATAAGGCAAAATTCTAGAATTAAGTACCACATATTTTACTATAAGATACTTTTTTAACAGGAAAAATGGATTAGTAGTTTTACATAGAATATAATAAAAATTATAAACCAACTTCTTTTAATCTGTGTGAAGTTGTTCTAAAAATTTTAACCTTTAAACCGTTAGGTATGCCAATATTACTACAAGATATATGAAATACGTATCATAATAACCTCTAATGTATTGACTAAAGACATGCTGATGCGTTTTCCTGCAATATTAAGTAGCCTCATTGTAGTAATCTGAATAACCAAAGCGACATAGACATTCGGTTAAGCAACCCGTAGTTATTAAGTTGCACACACTTGAAGGTTGTGCATCCATCAACATTCATCAAAAAATAGATGCTGCAAATGTTTTTAGGGTGCGGACAAAAAGTGTGAAAATAAAAAATTTAGCCACAATATATTTGTATGATCAGGCTTGTCATCAATGTATGTGTGTAGATAAACTAATTCGTGTTAATCGCCACTTACAGCAGAAAGATATCGCTGGAGCTGTTGGAATTTATTTGAACAAGCAGATTCTCGATTTATTTTCTAACACAACAAAAAAACTTTAACATTTGTGTGTGTGTGTGCATGGACGGAGATAATGATTTCGTAAAAAAGTATTTAACTATCTATTAATAAAGTTATCACCAAGGAGATAAAACTTATTATTAATAACACATGGTAAACTAAACAAAATTTAACTAAACAAAGTAAATATTTAGAGACACTTAAAGCGAAAATGGAACCATTCTAAACGATTCTAATTTTAAGGCATGCAATAATACTCTAAACAAAGGTTTTTCACTTGAACGCTGCCAAGAATATCAAAGTTTATTAAAAAAATAAAAATTTGCATAACATTACTAGTAATTATATAGACGTTTAGAATTTAAATACATAAGATCTATTCCATAGTATCACAGTATACTTTTTAAATTTTCTTATTTGTTAGTTTTACAAAGCGGAGTGAAAAGTTCTTGCAATTTTTTAATCAACCATTTGTACATTAATTTTAGTAATATTAACATCCTTAAAGTTACTCTAATAAATAGTTACAAATAATTTTTGTTTTGGAAGAAAATGCAAAGTCTGTTTTTAATAAGCAGTCTAATCACGGTAATAATACAGTACAAATAGGAATAAAATGATATTCTTTTGTCTGAAATGAGTGAATCAAAATTATTTATTTATCATGAAATGTTATCAGGAGAAAGATTATACAACACTTGGAAAGATGTCACGTTAACAGCTGAGAAATTATAATCAACTGAGAAATACAAAGATGGGTTACAAAATTTTAGTTTAAAAAATATCTATTAAAGAAGACCAAAACTTGGAAATTATTTGTAGAAATCAACCTACAGCAGCTCACTAGTCAGTAATTAGCCAACAAGCTAAACAAATTATTATTTACCATAGGTATATAGCTATTTTAAAATAAGGAAAGTTTACAACATGTGTATTGGGAATTTGCGCGCGCTTAATGTAAAGAATGTCAGACCGCATACAACAAAAGAAACACAAAAATGTTTGGAGTTTGTCAAACTTGTTAGTTACCATTCGATTGTTTAATTTTAAGTTGATAAAAATTTCTTTGAAGAGAAAAGGGTGTAGAGAAATTACCCAAAAAGCAAATGTAAACAATACCGTATAAAAAAGTGATTCAAATACCCAGAAAATATCGAGCAATATTATTTGCGCGGCCACAATGTAACCTGGCAATCAATCAGAATGGACTATAATGCGCATGCTTGACTGAGAACGACTTGTCTATACGGGTTAGTTAGAAGTTAGATACCGATAATCGATTTTGTCTAATGTGTAATCGTGATAATTGCAAAGATTAAGCGAATAGAACAGTAAATTTGTATCAAATTATGTGCGAAGCTGAAATATTTGTAGAACTCTTCAGTTGATTCAGATGACTTTAGGAAACGATTCAATGAATGTAGCACAAACGAAGACATGATATAATAAATTTAGTTATGAGATAATTATATGTGGGAAACGTGGACATGTACAGACTGGAATACAAATAGAGGGTGAAATGATAAAAGAAGTTAACGAATTCTGCTATCTGGAAAGCATTATAACACAAACGGAAGATGCAAACGAGATATAAATATTCAATAAAGTGAAGGATCTCCTGACATTAAATAGCATTAAACTAGCAAGAAGAATCTAATTATTAAAACATATGTAAAGAGTACAGCTTTGTATGGGTGCAAAACATGGACCGTTGTAAAAAGAAATGCAAAGATTCGAAGCACCAGATATGTGGTGCTACAAAAGACTATTGAAAATAAAATGGACAGAAATGATATCCAACGAAGAATTGGTCCGAAGGATTAAAGAACAAAAGAATTCAAGAACAAATTCGAGAGGAAGATCAAGAATGGAATATATAAAACAGATAATGAACGATGTCGGTTGCCAAAATGATAATGAGCTAAAGTGATTATCGGAAAACAAGCAGAAATAGAAACTACAAACAAATCTAAAGATTAATGACAAGAAGAGAGAAAGATGACCTAAAATTTGTCGCAATTGATCCATGTTCTGGGAATGCATCATCTAACAGAAGAACGAAAAATGTTGAACATGTATGGGCTAATTTTTTGCATTATGTAGCTGAATATCTTTAAACCAGACCACATATAATTGTTGTCTATCTTCTTTATACGTAAAACTGATAAATTAAAATGGAAGTTAGTTATGACTCAGTTGAATATATAGAATATGAAAAAAAATGTGTGGGCTTACCCGGCTACAAGTTTGTGCAAAATGCTGACCAACCAAGATTGTAATAATCTGAAAATTATTATTCAAAGCACATCTGAATACCAATGCTTTGCTTGCAATACTTTTGGAGCACTCTGGGGTTATTTTAAATATGGCTTCTTCTTTAAATTCTCTCTCAACATCGCAAATTTTATTTGCAGCGGCTGAATACTTAGCTTCTTAAAGCTACAAATAAATTTCAATTTCACCGTTTAAAAGCCACTTTATTGAGATAAGCGATACATAATAGAGAATATTAAATTATTTTTCGGAAAAATGAGCTAACATGTAGCCAAGAAATTATCAGCTATTGATTTCAATTTGACGTTCAAATAATTTTTAGTTCTATTTCATTAATTTTCGCTTTTATTTATTTTTTGCTTCTAAGAAATTTTCACTGACCAATATCTATGTATGCAACATGTAATTATCTTATTCTTCCCTTTGTTATTTTATCTGGTATCCACAACCACTATAAATAAAATAAAAACATTAAAAAAGCACTACTTCGTAATAATGATAATTTTTACTATTTTGTTTTTTTTTAAAACTATTCTTATGCTGAGCATACTTATTGACATTTCTGTAATTGTTGCAGTTCATGTTATGTCTCTTTTATAATATGTCAATTTTCTGAATTATTACTGTTATCTCATATTTTATTGTGTACAATTCCTACTTTTGCTTAAATCTTAAATTATGTAATGGGTAATTATATCACAGTTTGTGGTTTGTTTTCACTTATTGAATTGTTATTTGTCGTGACCCTTTATCTGTTTAGTGAAAATCTTGGTTATACGATAATAAATTATTTATAAGTATTTTTCTCTCTAAATATAATTTAATTCAATTATGTCATATAATTACCTATTTATTTTTATTTTACGACTATCGTTTTTTAAGATTTCAGTAAAATATGTAATTATAATAATAGAGAGACTAATAGCCCGAATGGGACGTGCAAAAATAATTACTTATTCTCTATTGTTTCTTATCTCTTTTATTTTTTATACTTCTGTTATGTTTTCCAAAAAATTTATTTCGCAAAATGCATACAGTTTCTTTATCTGGAAGAGCTTATATAAACATACATTCTTATCTATTAGACGTTAATATTTTTTTATCGTCATTTAGTTATTGTAGATTATGTTTCTTTGCAATGAAAAGTTGTGCACGTATTTTCATGTGCCTGTAAGCGTTGATAACCAAAAAAAAAAAAATTTGTAACATGTACAACAACTACAGATAAGAAACTCATAAAGATCATAAAGTTTTTCTAAGTCGATCCCTTTAAATTATAGCTTCTGTTTTAACTAACAGAGAGTTTTTAAGAGCATTTCCAAGTCTAATTTAAATAGATTAATTACTGGGGAGGGGTAAAAGATTTTCTGTTAGAGTATTAACCGTAAATGTTCTTAGTTTAGCAACAAGTTTTGTTTAACAATTACAAGGCTTCGTGAAATGAAAATTTTGATGTCTATTTGATTTATTATAAACATAGTAAAACATTAATTTAATAAAGTACTGTTTCCAAATGGTCAAATTAAGGAAAAAATTGCCACAAAACAACCAAAAGTAGCAAACAGACAGGCGTCCTGCGCGTCCCGTGCGTCATGTCTTCGTTTTTTATTTTTGAATCCCCTTAATTTATACACTTTAACATTATCTTTGTCTTCTTTCAATAGCTAGCCATTGCTCAAATTTTAAAATTAATAAAGCCTATAACCATTAACGTCTTATGATATTTTTATACCAGGTATACAAGTATGAAGTGCGGATTTAAGACAACAGATGGTGCGCCATCCGCAGTGTGGAGTATAAAAATTTAACGTATATGCCATTTTGTTATGCCATCAACAAGAGTCAACGCTAACAAGTGTTTACATAGTATTGTTTTTCTGTGTTCAATATGTCGAAATTTGTGCCAAATAAAGAGCATTCGTAAACAGTATTAATTTTTATTTTAATTTGAAGAAAACTGCTGCTGAATCATACCAATTACTTTGAGAAGCTTATGGTGAACTTGCTGCATCGCAAGATACGTATAAACAATGGCTTCGCGTTTCAAAAGTAGTGATTTTGATGTTGCAGACAAGAAACACGGAATACCAACAAAAAATACGAAGATGGGAATTGCAAGTATTGTTGGACAAAGACAATTTACAAACACAAAAACAACTAGCAGAGCAATTGAACGTTAGTCAACAAACTGTTTTCAATTGCCTACGAGAGGTGGGAAAGATTCAGAAGGTCGGCAAATGGATACCACATGAGCTGAACGAGAGGCAGATAGAAAGGCGCAAAAATACATCTGAAAATTTGCTGAATTATACAAAAGAAAGTCGTTTTTGCATCGTATCGTTACTGGGGATGAAAAGTGGATATATTTTGAGAATCCCAAGCTCAAAAAATCATAGGTAAACCGAGGCACACCATCCACATCAACCACAAGACCGAATCACTTTGGCAGGAAAACGATGTTTTGTGTTTGGTGGGACTAAGAAAGTGTGGTCTATTATGGGCTATTAAATTAAACAACAATTGATCGAAATATCGAAAAAGGCAACACAACATTATTTTCCTCCATGACAATGCTCTATCACATACGGCAAAACCGATTCGTGACACGTGGCAAGCACTCAAGCTGAGAAGTGCTACCCCATGCGGCTTACTCAGCAGACTTGGATCCTTCCGATTACCACTTGTTTGCATCGATGGGCCACGCACTTGCTGAACAGCGCTTTGGTTCGTTCGAAGATGCGAAAAAATGGATAGATGAATGATTCGCGGCAAAATGGGAATATTTTTACTGGCGTGGTATCCACAAATTACCCGATAGATGGAAAAAATGTATAACGCAATGGAGCATATTTTGAATAAACCACTTTTTATCATTCTTCCGAATTTAACGTGTTTTTTTTGAAAAAAATTCGCATTTCATTCTTGTACACCTGGTATATATACTCACCGCATTAGTTATATGTAAATTATTTTTACTTTTTGTATTATTTATGAGAATATCCTGTTAAATTGCTATTTCCTAGTTGGCCATTAATTATTAAACGTTGAACGGACATATTATTTTATTATTTTATTTTAACTAAATCTCTTTTCTCTTTCTCCTCTTTGCCGTTTGGTATTTGCTACGAGAGTATTTCGTTAACACATATTTATTTTTAGAGAGCAAATCTTGTTATTTCAAAGTATTTTGTTTTGTTTCACGAGTTTCATTATATCAAGAGTATTTTTACATATAATGTGCTTATTTGTAAAAAAGGTTGTATAGGAACCACTCATTGGTAATGTTTTCACGAAGTACAACCAATCCAGTGGCAAAGTTCTTCCGATACCAAAAAAAATCTTTATTTGTCTTGGAATAAATAATTTTTGGAACAAGGACTTGCATCACATTTAATAAACATTTAAACAACGTTTTTGGATACGCTCTGTACAACTGCAGCAACCGTTAGCATATATTTACATCCTACTACTGAACTGTGATATTACGGAAAACTCAATGCCCACAGACCTTTGTCATCTTTAAGTTTTCATAAATGATGGTATGCAAAGATTCACGAGAGAAACCTTTCATCTGACAGTACATAAAATGTTATTCTAAAGTTTGGCATTATTGCATCTACCATGCGATGGATAATATATACGGACGCCCACTGCTTTTGTCTTTCTCAGCAGAGTCAATGTTGCCTTTAAATTATGATATCTAGCGAAACATTGTTCTGCGACTCAATGTTGCACACGTTCTACACGTGACTACTAACCTTGCGTGGATATCAGAAGCGGTCACTTTTTGTACTTGAGAGATTTATTTTAATGTATTTTAAAAAGATAGTGGCCAAAACGTTTCTCTTATTTGTGATAAACTGTTGAAGTCGTATTCTAAAGTTCTGTATTAGTGTTTTCAACACGTATTACATTTCGTAGAGCTTGGAGGATCCCAGGACAATATATGTAAAGCTTAACCATAAGATATCTTTATAGGAAAAAGTCACATAGAGTAAGATTTTGTAGGCAAACTGGCCAAGCGACGTCACTAAGTTAAAACGTTAGGTTCCTAGAAAATATCTCATGCAACACTTGGAGCGAAGCTTTTTGCTATATGAGTTGCAGCTATATCGTGTTGGAACCAAATATTTTCCATTTGGAGTGCATAGAAAGTGAGTGCTAAAAATTGTCGAATTATTTCCACATATTAATTGGAGGTAACAGCAATACATAGGCCTCCTTCTTTAAAAAGAGACAATAATCCCAGCACATTTTGCCAATCATAGTTCTTACGCAACGACCATTTTGTATAAGTGAAAAGAAAGGTTTCGGTGCAAAATTCGTTGCACAGTACTACTAGACAAATAAAAAACAACGGCTGTTTGTGAATGAATCACCTAGCAGGTTGTAAAATGGAATGTCTTCCTTTATCGATGTTTTCGATGTTTGCGTACTCCAAAATTTTTCCCTTTCTCTTTTCACTAGAAGATCGGCATTTCTAAAGTTCTTTATCCTCAACAAAATCTATTTTTAATCGGGAACGGGGACACGAGGCGCAAGTTGGTAGTGCATCCAAAAAGCAAGTTCTGCTTTATTCGTTTACCGACGATATGTTGGCTATTAAGGGCCCCGCTGAACAATAATTCTGCGCCTAACAAAATTACTATCCCCACTCTTCGCTTTATAATCTTCCCTTGGAATTAGAGAGGGACCTTTGTCCCACTCTATAATTATGATGGATTTCCTTATGAATAACATTAGCTATAATAAAATAGTAATAACAGAAAATGTGTGCAGTAAATGTCAACTTTGAATATGTAGATGATGTATGCTAAAAATAGTCAAAAAAATTCTACTCCCATTTGATAAGAATGGACAAGATAGTTCATTTGCATTAAAAAACTAAATTAATGTTATAAAAAAATGTTAAACAAATAAGAAAATTACCGTAAATAACAAACATTTCTACTTTGATAAAGTGCTAGACAAAAATAAAAACAAAAATATGTAATGTACATAAAGCATATATGGCACTGAAAAGGATGTTGTCATCAATTAGTTTAAATAAAATTAAAAAATTCTTTAGTAGTAAAAAGTACTTACTTTATTGTATACCCACGAGAAAAAAAACACGCAAAAATGTAGAAATTCGCTTTTAGTTATTAAAAACAATTCTACTAATACTTTGATCAAACAAAATAAAAGAAAATAGTGAAAAACAATAATTATATCATTTATAAAAATAACATAAAAGAGGACTTGGCATAATTAATAAAGTAAAATAAAAATATTATGAAACAATACTTAGAGGAGTGTTAGTAGAAAAATATTCCTTACAATAAAATTTGTGTAAGGGCAAAGAACAGAAATAGTTGGCGAAAACC
This sequence comes from Sinelater perroti, assembly GCA_036346155.1. Classification (NCBI taxonomy): domain Eukaryota; kingdom Metazoa; phylum Arthropoda; class Insecta; order Coleoptera; family Elateridae; genus Sinelater; species Sinelater perroti. The sequence continues at coordinate 20,966,854 of JARFIY010000195.1, read as the reverse complement.
AGCATCGTAACATATTTAGTGTCTCAAGTGAAAGTTTAAACTTAGTGCGAACGTGGTATGTTAGGCTAGTAGGCAAATCATTCTTCAAATTCTTTGTGAAGCATATCAAAATGACATATGTAAATACACCCCGTAATCTTACAAATAGTTTACACCGTATCATTATTTTTTACAGCAATTTTCTTTTTAATTCTACATAACTCAAAATAATTTTTTTTCTCTTTATATTTTTACAAATTGTCTTGTGTATTTATTTCTCTTACTTCAATTTATTTTTTTGGACATAAAATTATTTAAAAAATTTTATTTTAAGAGTTGCTGTATTATAATATAATTATTTTATATTTAATATGTTTTTTGTTTAATTAGAAAATCAATTTGGAAATAAAAAATAAAATTTTAATTAAAAACTGTTTGAATGAAATAGCTTTTCACCAATAAAATTTTCTAATCAAAGCTATAATTCCAAGAATTTCATGGATATACTATAAATTTTAGAAGAAGTAAAAGTAATTACATAACAGTCTACTAATTTTTAAATGCCAACAGCTGCAGCATATTTGAAAATAAAGACGTAGTAATTAAACCGCTAACAAGCTAAAAAAAAACAATCAAATCTATTTATGCAGTTTTATTTTTTTTTTTTTAAGTAGGTCAATTGTGAAAATAACGTTTAAACCTAAGGTACCTTATTGCAAAAATTTTATGCAATAGAACAATGATTTTGAAACTAAAATTAACAAAAGCATATTTTTATGAAGGTCTGTATTTTATGGCTTAGGACTTTGGTAACTAGCCAGGATGGACATACGTAGAAGAGGATCGATTTAAAAATTTGGAGCTTGGTTTTCCTAAAATACTGAGTAGAATTCCACCAAATATGAGAAATACACCTTTAGCAATTTATTTTATTTATTTTCTATATCTATTTCGCATCAATTTCATTGTTAGTTACTATTCTATGATTTGATGTTCTTCCAAATCTCATATTTATTGTTAGCACTACATTTTCTGCTTTAAATTTTAATTTTTCCAGACTTCTAATGGTATCTTTATAGGTGTGATTGCTTAATATTACATTGTCCTCATAATCTAAGTGGCTTAATTGTCTGTTTAAGTTCCATTCTATTCTAAGATGAGTTCCGAAAGTGACATTTCCCATAATATCGTCTATTATCAAAATGAAAGTAAAGGACATAGTAAGTGTCACTGCTTGATGTCATATTTTACTTCTATAGTATCCGTTAAGCTTCTATTAGGTTTAACTCTGCAATTTTATTATGCTTTTTCTAATATTTCCCATAGGCTTCTTTTTTTTAAACAATCCAAGGCTTCATTAAAATCGATAAACAGTAAATATGCGGTTATTCCTCACTGTAAGTTTTATTCTATGATAATTCTCAAAGTATTGATGTCGTCTATGCACGCTCTATTTATCCTGAAACCCGTTTGTTCGGGCATTATGGTTTGTCCGACGGCATCTTAAATTCAGTTTAGTAATATTCTTGTAAATATCATTGATGCGACTGTCAGTAGAGTTATTCTTCTCTAGTTTCTTTGACACTTTGACTAGTATTCTTTGTTTCCAGTCGTCTGGGATAATTTTATTTTCCATATTTTAACTAGTAGGTAATAAAGTGTTTGCTGATGTTTGCGGGTTTAATGGAATACTTCAACTGGGATATTATCGATTCCTGGCGATTTTCCGTTTTTCATATCCTTTATACTATTCTTTATTTCTTTCTTTATGGGAGGTGTCATTTTTATAACTAATATTGTCACCTTAAATACTTTATCCGCTGTTTCCATTTTGAAGAAGGTTGGGTATTTGTGTAAAATGTTTATGACACATTTCAACTTGTTCTTCTAGTGTTACTAGCATTTTTCCTTCCTTACTTTTAACTCATTTGTATATTTCGCTTAGCAAGCTGTTTATCGTTTTATATAATTCTTGCCTATTTGCCCATTTTCTTTTGTCCCGCCTTGCACTTTGTTTTATTCCTATTCCCTTTTCTGCAGTTATATTTCAGAATGGTTATTGTATTTGGGTTTTGCTCAGTGTTTGTTTATTGTGTGAACTCATATTTATCTTTTATTTTTCCTTTGTGTTATCTAAAATTCACTGTTTTCTTCTCCTTTCGCTGTAGTTTCTTTGCCATTTTCTTTAACATTTCTTTAAAATTTTCCAGCTATTATTTACGTCGTATTGTTTAGAGTTTCACATTATTTTTAAGCTAGCTATGAAATTGTCTTTTCCATTTCTATATCTTAGTTTTGATATATATCTACTGAGCATTTTACGTTAATGTTTCTTCTAGGGCTAGTTATTTTGGTTTTATTTAACTCATTAGTAGGTGATGATCGCTGTTTATATCTGCACCTCTTTTATCTCACATCCAGAAATGTTTTCTCCATTTTCTGCTGATAGTTATGTAATCTATCTAGTTTTTATCTTGTTGTCTGGTGAGGTTCACGAATATTTGTAACATTTTTGTGGAAAAAAGTGTTTCCCTTAGACTAGATCCTGCTGGCTACAGAAGTCAATAAGCATCTCTCCATTTTTATTTCTGGTCCCTAATCTATGGGTAGCTAACAGTTTCACTATTCCTTCATTTTTGCTTTTAACTTTAGCGTGTAGGTTACACATAACAATCATAATGTCTTGCTTTTTCATTTTTCTTATAATTTCAGATAGTTTGGAGTAAAATATTTCTTTCTTCTCATAATCATCTACTTTGGTAGGTGCGTAACATTGTATTATAGGAACATTTTGTATTTTAAATTTAAATCGGGCTAAAATTATTCTTTCGGATATAGGCATTTATCCAATCAAGCTATTTATTGCATTTCTGCTCAATATTAGACTTACTCCTTCTTTATGACTGTCGTTTTCATTTGTTGTTTTTCCAAAAATTCAGTCCCAAAGTTTCTGTTTTATAAATTTTCTTGTATTGTTTGCTGCACTCTGCTGGACTCTATTAGAATTCTTACATTCCAGGTGCAATTTATACAAGTAACACTCGTTATCGTCTGGCTATTTACTGTTTAGAACTTTTTAATCAGTTGATTGAAGTTTTACGGGCAATTAACCCGTCAGCCGATTCTGGTGGTAGAGCTGCCATCTGTAGCACCCAGACATATCTCGGGTGCACAGGTATTTGTATTAGTTATACCTCTAATACTTGATCGTTAGAGCCTCGTTTGTTTTTTAGCAGAGCATACCACATGCATGTGTCTAAAATTGATGCCATTCATTACCCTTCAGAAAGAAATTATACCATCAGTATATCTTCAGCCTTCTACAATGGTAAAAAAATTATACAAAACAGTGATAACTAACTAAAAATGTAGAAAAACCGTAAAAAACCCTACTTAACGTTTCAATAATAACAATTTGTAATTTGTATAACTAATATTGTTTTTAACTTACATTATTCTTGTAGTATAGCTTACTAACTTGTTTGCAACAGATCCGTTAATATAAATTTAGAAAAGTTTTCTATACTTGGGTACAAATATAATTATGTCTTATCGGGCAGTTCATTAGCAAATATAACGGTACTTTAATAATTCAATCTAAAAATTTAAATAGACTGGTAGCAGTACTTAAACATAGTTTATTTAAAAGTGATACAAAGAAACTTTTTCTGAAAAATTTTAGAAATTCGCCAAAATTTTACAATTAATCAACATAACGGGAGGAAGATGTGATGTTACTATTACAATATATATTTGAAAGCAAGCAACTGGAATTCTAAGAGCAGCCTCGTTTTAACCGACAAAGCATTGTCTGGTTAATTAGTATTATGTAAAACAGTGTCTGGTGAAGACATTCCAGAATTGCATTATAGCCATGTGGCATAAATCGTGGCTTTGATTCCTTATTGCCAAGAAGCTTATTTAATTAAATACATGTGTATTAAGTTCGAAACAATTCATAAACCATAAAATTTAGGAAAATAATTCTAATTACACTTATTAGTTGTTATTTAGTAGTAGTTATGTAAAATAGATGTAATATTAAATAAAAGAAAATGTTGAATATTACAATCAATATTTATTCTAAAACAATTTATATAATATAGTTATCTTCTTTGTAGACAATTGGGATTTGAGCCATGGGGTGCTTTGGGGAGTGCTGGGACGCCGGCCCTCCGCCCGACAGCATCCTGTTCATTCCTCCCCCTCCGGCGCCGGCTTTCCTTCAGCCCTCTTTGCCGGATTTATTGCTTAACACCACACCCTGCTCCTCGGCACAGGTTTGCGAGGCTTGGGTCAACCATATCCAGGGAAACAATGCTGGAGCTGGCTCAGGTAGCGGAGACTACGTGGAGTTGCCACGAAAAGGTAAGAAACCGACAGAATACTTATGATACCAACCTGGTATTTATTTCCTTCTTTCCAATAAAGTAAAAACACTTATTTACTCTTTAGATATGTGGGCGTTACCAAAATACATTTTTTAAAAATAAATTAAGATTTTTTACTACCCAAAATGTTTTTGCGTAAAATTATTACATTTTGAATTCAGCTTGTTTTTTTCTATTAAATATTGACCTTGTGGCAATCTTCTATTATGAATGGCAACAATTCCATGTAAAATCAGCAAAATTAAACTTACATCTTATTTATTACATTAGAAGATGAGTTTAATACGATGAGGAATTTTTTTTCTACTTTTTAGTCGTGTCATACATACTAAAGCATAATTTTTGCTAGAGTTCTTTAGCCACATTCATCACAAAATACCATCTTTAAACTAATACCATATGAGTAAACCCAAACTAAGTAAAATTCAATCTGTGCCACCATTTTATTCTGAATTTTATAATATCGTCATGATTTTCTACAAAGCATTATCAACAAAATTAGATTTTGCACAGAATTTTATTAGTTAGTCGTTATTTTTTCTCTGTTTTGTCTTAAATGATATTTAGTTTGCAAAAAGCCCTGTAACGTTTGATAAAAATTTGATTTTTATGTGCGAATTTATGTCACATACAAGAATTATTTTTCAAAAAGAGCTTATCATTATCAATTACTCTTATCGACTATCTTCAATTTGATCAAACGATGCTTTCTTCTATGATGAGCGACCATCCAGCGGGTTTTCAAGCATTTGACCATACAATTCGACTCGTTTGTACGCTTATGTTTCAGCCAGTTCGTGAAATTCTCGTCTGGGCATCCTGTACACAAATCCATGTAGACGCAAATGATTTTAGACAGTAATGTGCAAACACTACTTTGGCATCCACAACAGTTTGCAACTTTTTTTTAGATGGCCAGTCAAAACGTAGTTGATTTTCTAAGCTAAAGTTACCAGAACCGTCTTATTTCGAAACAGTCACATGGCTTACAGTCTTTTGTCTTCTGGAAACACAAGCATGCCTTGTTTATAGTTCCTGTATCCACCAATAGCATATCAAAACTCAAAGTTCGATGTACTTACTTGGTATCTGAAATCAAAAATAAAGATTACTATTACATCATAAACACAACAAACACCAAAATATATAAAAATAAAAGAATTTTTTATGACCTGCTCTATCAAAACGTGTTTATTAAGACTTTCTACTACAATATATATGTTTATTCCCTGTTAGTATGAAGGTTTCTCTGCCTTTCTGCATTTTTTCTACTCCGTTACATTGATCTTATTGTAAGTATACATTGTCTTACTGTAAGTTCTAATATAACATGTTTATTCCATTAAAAAAAAGGATCTATTTTTGGACATACTTTACCCAAGCTAAATTAGTATTTAAATTTTTTTATCTAACATAGCAAACATTATTTTTGTAAAATCTTTCCAAAATGTGCTAAACACTTTCCAAAGTTGTATTAACTTTTTACAGAATGTTTTTCAAAGAAAATTGTAATCCAGTATATTTAAATCTACACTCCAAGACCTTCAATAACAATAATAAGCCAAAGATATTTAATCTTTTTAAAGTAATAAGGCCTTGAAAGATTTTGGAACATCCCTTTACATCGTTTGATATTTTCTTCCCAAAAATATATTTACGTAGTGATATTTTTTGCCAATCTTTGCAACTTTTAATTAATTCAGATATTATTTTAATAGTGAGTTTTTGGAAATACGTTTACATAAGTGAATCAAACTTAAACTTAAATTGCTTTTTTATATGCCATGAAGTGACCGGAGAAAAGCACAGCTTCTGAATGTTATAGGTAATAATACCTAGCAGGGATTCCTCCCATAGCGTACCTTGTATTATCGTTTTTTTAGTCAGTATCACGATGTCAAAATTTTAAGGAAACTTAAGGAACAATTTAAAAACAAATTTCTTTTTAAAACAAAAAGCAGTTAAAATAAAGATTATCAAAAGGTTCAAAAACCAACCTGACTGAGAAACATTTGCAAATTCCCGCCTATTAACACTTTCTAAAATTACTTCTATTAACTACTGACGGAACAAAATTTGCTTGTCGTCAGAAAAGATCAGCAAATGTAATGCTTTCTCTAAAAACCGTACTTATCACCTTTCAATTGTTTAGGTCGCCAAAAAAAGCACTTAGAGATCGGAGATTTAACGATTATGTTGCTATCGGAGTATTCGTGTGCGATTGCCTGACATCTCAACCATCTCCATTTTGTGATAGTAAGGTCAAAAACCTACTTATCTCTAGACAAAAATGTTTTTCTAAGTCAGAAGATTGTGTACCAAAATAACTTTGTATGTTGATATTTTTACAGAATTAATTCTTATATAAATAGAAAACAGTAATTTATGTTTATTATTGATTCACTTCCATACAACACAATTTCTAGCATTTAAAGTTCCGGCATTCTTTATTTAATTTGATTTAGTTTTGCTCTGTCTCAAAAAGTTTGTTATAACGTTTTAATAAACTATACGGGGAATCGAGGTAAATCCGGTATTCTTTTAGGTCGTATTTCAATAAAGCCAAAAGGCCGTCTTATGAGCATGAGCAATTTTCTATTAGGTAGCACTATACGTTAGTTTCACGTAATAAACAATTTACAATTGTTGACAAATTTGACCGAGAATACGATAGCAAAGACTCGAATTCCTTCGCACTGGAAAATCGCCGACAAAAATTATTGCGTGGTTTGATTACAAAAGTCACAAGTTTACGATGTAGTAAAAAGTACAGGATATCTGAAGTAAACTTGTCCGCTAATTGAAAGATAAGATCGATCAGAATCCTGACAGAAACGTGACTATCTACGTAAAAAAATTGGTGTGGCAAGGTCGATGGCCAGTCTAGCAGTGTATGAGAACACGCACTAAAAATTCCTGCATTGTAAGGAACCGCCAACTGTTCACTGGGAAAAGCAAGGACAAGAAGTTAAAAAACCAAGCACTGCTAAATGACATCGTGCACAATAGTGCTGATTTTCTAAGATTATTTTTGCACGAAGGCAAGATACGAAGGCGAATCGCCAAAGTGATCGCTACATCTACAAGATACATCTGATGTACGGGATGTCATGCATACCGCCTTTTTGATGCTGCCGGGACTTGTGAGTAGCGAACTGGATGTTGTGGTAATCCACATCTTTGATAAAAGCCTAGAGATGCCTATCGACAGTTATATCAACGTGTTGGAGTCACATTCTTCAAGTCTTGGATAGAGGTGGGCGCTGGGCGGAAGTACGTGTTCCAGCAAAACCCACAATAGAAATCCAGACATGACTATACAACAATTTGTATTACCACTGGCCTCCCGACTTAAAATCACCCTCCAACTCCGACTGCAATTTGCTTGACTATTACTTGACGTGATCAAAGCGGTCAGTAATAAGTATTATAACCTCATCAACAATTAAGAGCCTCCATCATGGAGGTAAGGACACATATGGACAAAGAGGGAGTTGTATTGGCCTATAACAGGTTTAGGTCCCGGCTCGAAAAATCATGGCTACTGATGGAGGCTATAATACTATTTGCTTTAATGGTGCTAAGTTTCATGAAAAATAACTTTAATTTTTCTTGTATTTTAATGTTCTTTTCCGGATTTACCTCGACAACCCTGCATTCAAGCTTCAATTAAAATTTTTATCTTAACCTTAAAACAAACTAATATAACACTAATAGAGAATAGTTAGTGTTTGTAAAACACGGGACATCGAAACGACAGATAACTTTTAGCAGAATTTTGTACACAATTGTTTGAAGATTGCACATTTTAGTAAATTAAACACAATCATCTATATATACTTTTATTTTCAAATGAAACGAACTAAATTGCTTCAAAGATGTATTTTCACTTTGCTATTGTCTTTCTGTTACCATCTCAGCTAACTTATGTCGAACGATTTCATTTGGTTGTGTCCATTTCTTCTGCCAAATTTCGTATTTATATCTTTTTTTTTTATTTCTTGTATTTTAAAAAAATTAATTTCTTTCGGCCACTGGCTACAAGCTTCAAGATGCTTTAAAAGTAATTTTACATTATAATTGTAACTAATGTGTCATGTATTTATATTATACTTTATGCATTCAAAAATATTATAGAAAATAAAAATTTGATTCTTAATTATTTATTTGATTTAAATTATTATTTTGATATTGTATCATAAATTAATTATTAATATTTTATATCGTTTTTTTCTTACTTGGTGTGCTCTATGTGCTCTAAAAACAGCCAAAAGTTAAATTAATTGTATTTTTTAGATTTAGAAACAACGTGGTCAGTTTCCAACATCGACGACACGTGGCTGCTGGTGTTGGTGGCTTCCTCCATCGGAGTCTTGCTGCTGGGCGCCCTTTTGGCCATGTTTTTGTTAAAATGCAGAGAGTAAGTAGCAGGCAATATTATTTTCTATAAACAAATAAATAGTAACAAAACAATTAAGTAATTCTACGAATAGAAATGCAGCTGCGTTGAAATTAACGCCATTAACTAACTTGTGCCGAAACGGCTGGGGCTTGTAGAAATTCTCAAACTAAAAATAAGCGTGTTGCAAAAGCCATTACCTTCTAAGCGATGTGGCTCGGACAGTGATGAATGTGGGTAATTAATAATTCTATTTTAAGTGAATTTGCATGTGCTAACATCTGTATGGACGCTACAGGTACGCCGTAGCAAGTCAGAATAGAGTAACGATTGATTAATGAGAAGGCTAGTGGTTACAAATGGCATTGCATAGAATCGCCGACTTACGCAAAACTAATCCATTAAATAACAAGTAGGTAGTAAGATAGGGACAGTAAATAAAATGTTTTTTATCAAATGATAGTTGAAAAACTAGTATTTAAGGTATCATGTTTTAGTAATAGAAGTTTTGAGTGAATATAACTACAGTAACTTGATTAAAGCGGAATTTACTAGAATCGCTAATTAGTAGATTAGTGACCTCTAATTGGGTAATGAGTAGCAAATCAATTTTCCAATTTAAAGCGGCTTATCTAACAATTTAACTTGTCCTTCTATGTTTAGAAGCTAAATGAGGGTAATACACTCTAACTAACATTTCCTTGAAAATTGCACTTCAGTTGTACTTCTTAGCCTTCATAGAACATTTATTTTTAAAATTTCAGTTTATTTTGCACTGGATTTATACAAAAATATTTACTAAACGGTTTTCATCAAATTTTTGGAAAAAGGATAAACATTTTTAAGTAGAACAATATTTTTTATAATGCATTTAAACAATCTTGATTTACCTAAATATTTTTCAATCATTTTTTTCTTTGTAAGACACAAATATGCCCATCTAAAAACAAACGTTTTTATTAAGCAGAAAAATAAATTTTGAATTTAGAAATTGCTTCATAGAGAAACAATCATTGTTTAATGTACTGCTCTAAAGGTTAAGTTATATTAAGATAATAAAAACAAAAGTAACTACTGCTTAATCAAATAATGTATGCAAACAATATTTTTTCGAATATAGAAAACAAGAGTCACTTTATATTTTGTTTTCTTCTCCAGATCATACCAAAAGTTCAATTTTTATTATTTTAATTTTTGAGCGATACTCAACCTACCTCTCTTTCTCTCTTTAAGTGTTAACATGCTTGCTGCAAATTATAGCGTATCCCAAAGAAACGTAGAATTTAATTTATTAGTCGGCAGTTATGACACTATTTCAGAGGGCAAACTTTAACGGCTTATTTAATACTTTTTAATACTTCTGACAAAATTCTAGATCACTTTCGCAAAACTATTGCTCAATTTTGTCAATAACTCTTCGAATTCACGGTACTGTCCTGCTGGAACCACAAGTCATCCAAATCCATGCCGTCCAAATGAAGCCAAAAAACATCTCATGATAACGTTAATAATTGATAGTCACTTCATTTCCGCTTTATTAAAAAAAAACAGACCAATCGCCAGCACAAAATCCACACCGTGTTAGTCTTTAGGTATGCATAGGCCGTTATTGAAGAACCCAAGAATGTTCTTTGCCTCAAATGCGACAATTTTGCTTATTAACATATTCATTAGGATAGAAGTGCGCTTCGTTGCTAAACATGGTTTTCCTAACAAAATAGCCATCAACTTCTTAATTCTCTGGCGTTTGAAATGTAGCGTAGTCAATACTCAAGAAATATTTTCTTGGCTTTAGGGTTGATCGGTGCCGACCGCAATTAGCTCGTACCAAATTAATTGAGCATTTGGTTTCTTTTACCTGTCGAAATTAGAAGAAATATTTTTCTTTATTGTCCCCAAGATAGGCAAGTTTTAACCCTTACCTGCGAGCGATTTAGAAACTACAAAAACAGGTAGCTGGCAGTCAGGTGTAGGCAATCGGTTCAACCCTAGCCTAACCAGGTACGTGTCTGCCTACTGAAACTTTCTCGCTAGCTATTTTGGACTTGCTTGCCACGTACATTAAAATATACGTTTAACACATCGATTGTGTTTATATTTACACTTAACCACCTAATGCCTATCGTCTGCTTTTTGTTGCATGTAATCAAACCTGTTGGTTTATTTTGTTAATTAGTTTTCTACAGTTGTCTCATTTGGTGTTTTTCTCCTTCTCAACATGCAATGTCATCTGCGCGCAATCGTGTCGAAACATCCTCCGTGCTAGTAATAAAGTTTAACAATTGTTATTTACTTTTGCACAAAAAGTACTTAAGCACAATGTTGTCAACTTTCTAAAACAAAAACGGGGCACAGTTTAAATGATGTATCTCTTTTGGGACACCCAACACAGCTTTCCCCTCAGATTAACGTCAGTTAAACCAACTGAGTATACCGCAGCGTTCATTAACCTGTCATATTGTACAGTTTTAAATTTTAAGCACATATTTACTTTTTTCTAAAGAAACAGATTATGTTTTGTATACTGGACAAATTATTCAAAAACAAAGGCACTTCTCTTAAAAAATTGTCGAAACTGTAGTGAAACATAGTTTTCAATTTATTATCTCTTTTTTATAGATTAGTCACACATGTTGTTTTAATATGTATACAATAATGATTATGCAAAAATGTGAAGTGATAATATTATTCATTTTATGTAAGACAACGCACATTTCCATCCGTTTTAATTATGTAAGCAAGTAAAAGTTTAGATATTGGTCTGTTAATAACCCTGACGTTAGCAACATTAGTCTTCTTATTGTAAATACATGACAGCATAGTGCTCTATACGTAAATTTTAAATTTTTTATCCTTTTCTTAGGAAGACTAATATACTGTCACCATGAATTGAGATTGGTGTATTTTATTGATGCGGGATTTCCTGATTCCAATAGAATGGAGATCGTCTATGGCAATATGCTTCTATAGTCACATATTATTTCTCGTGGTAACATTTCTTGTCATGGCGATTGTTAGATCTGTGCAAGTTTTTCCTTCGCTGTTGTCAAACTGTACAAGAAGAAATTACAAGCAGTTTTAATTCTAAAGAACCAAATACCTTCAACAAATTATGTAGAGCTTCACTAACAAATTCCAAAAGTCTGTCAGTAAAATGGATATCAATTGGGCAATGTCTTTATTATGATCTAAATACTATTCGTTAATAGCTTCTCTTTCAATATTACAGATGGAATTTAAAGATACAACAAAACATTGTGCAGTATCTTAGACATATTTTATCTTATTCATTCAATATTCTTTCCAGGCAAGAACTAAAATAAATAAGATGTTATAATAATAAATACGTAATTAAAAAGTGTCATTTTAATGAATTAAGTTTATTATTGAAATCTGTTGGTGTTCAATCGGTAAATGGATTTTATTTTTTTTAGAACTTCAGGAATTTTTATTTTAAAACAAAATAATATGTATATTAATACGAGGAAACATTAAATTTACAAATGCAATGTGGTAATTTAAATATTAAATTAGATTTACTGCGATATTCATTACGTAGGAAGATTCCAAAAAAAGTTGGGCAAATTACATGTATTTAGGGTAATTCCAATATATTATGTACCTAATTAGATGTAAGAAATTGATTTCTACTATATGTAATGGTAAACTATTATTCAATCAATTAAAGTACAATTTACTTCAAAGTTTATTAGCTAATTGTTATTATTTATATAGTTGCCAATTGATCGCATGGTTGAGGCTACGATGCCGATAGATCCGGATTTAATTCTGGGCTCAAATTCCTGGTAGATGGCCCACTCAAACACTAAAAGTACGGTACTTGCTGTATTGCCCCATATCAGAGATGATGCGCGACGATCGGACAGTAAGGGCGAACATGAGAGCCATAAGCTCTCAGTTTGCTGATCATGTTCCTATGAAGGGCGATGAGCCTCATCACCATTAAATTAATGTACTTTTTTATGAGGCATTAAATTTGGTAAGATATCACTGTTGCCCAGTCATTATGAGCGTCCTTGCTCGCTACAATTTAAACGAATACGGAGTAAGGACGTGCAGTTCAACGCTCAGATAAGTTTCTTACGAACGCGACCCTACCGCACGAGATTGTACAGAAATAACCCGGTCTCTGACCGAAGCGACGTGACACAAATATAAGTAAAATATGCAAATCGTGCGTCTAGTATCTCTACGGTGCCAGCTGAGACTGCTTAGCTAACAAAATCAAGTCTTTTTCAAAGTGTTGAAACAGTTACCTAGAAAGGGAATAGTAAACTAACCAAAATCATAAATGTAGCATTTCAAGTGATATACGTACCAAGCGTTTGGATAGTGACTGAAGTAATAATAATATAGAAATTTGGAAAGCCACCAAACTAAACAATATCATATCGACTACTTGAGAAGTTGTTTTTTAAAATGCTAAAAACAATCATAGAAAGGAAAAAAACTGATTTCAACACCCCCACTTCTATTTAGATAATCAGCATTCTATGTAGGTTAAGTTTTCAAGCTAACAAAACGTTTAGTATCAAAGATTAAACCTTAAATTTAGAAAGGTACTGCCTAGGCAATTTTTCGAACTACGAAAGCCTTACATTGCAGGTAGACTATTCAGGATTAAATAAGAAGGCAAATACTTCGACTTGCATGAAATGAAGGCAGGAGTATCAGAGGGCTCACTATACTGGGGGCAGTGCTTTACCTTTTTGTACACCGTTAATGTCCCTTCAACTAACCAAGTAATGATAGCCGCTTTCACAGTAAGAATTACAATACCAGCAATAGAAAAAGCACTACAGAAATAACAAAAATGCTACAGCAAGCCTTAAATTGTAGCAGATCTGTGCATACCAATTTTAAGAGCAGGGGAGGATGATCATTTACAAATAACACTAAATAACGTCATCTTACCACATGTTAATATAACAAAAGCACCTTAGATGCTAAACTACGTTTGACAAAGCACATAAAGAATAAAAAAGAAGAGTTAAATATAAAATATAGAAAAAAATACTAGATAAGGAGAAATTTTCAGCTGTCAATCTCTGACAAAATACTTTTGCATAATTAGCTAATAAGACCAGTATGGACATTTTGGATTGTGGTTGTACAGTAAAAGTGACATTTATAAAATTAAATTGTTTTAAAACAACGTACTAAAAAACATCGTAAACGCACCCTGGTATATCAGAAACAGCGATATCCACAACAATCTGGAAATAAAAACTGTATTAGAGGAAATAAAAAAATGCCGAGAAGCACAATACCAGGTTTCATAAATACGTAAATACCATAAATATACAACCCCTAGATATTGCAGAGTTAGAAATACAACTCAAGAGGATAACACCATTTGAGTTAGTGTGAAGTCACAGAAATGTCAGTTTAAAAGCAGAATAAAAGTATTAACACGTGTAAAGCGTGTACCAGAATGGCAGAACCAAGAAAATAACTGATAAATAACATAGTAATACGTAAACTTTAGATAATTTAAATTAGATCAGAATTTACAATGTATATTTATTCTTAAAAAAATTATGAGCGTCGATAATCAACTGGACCTACAAAAAATACAGCTCCTGCAATACCAGTACCATGTCGTGGCTGAGGCTTAGCACTCCCACCTCTTTCCCTAGTTAGGTACTGTAATGCAATAATATCTGTTTGCAATAGCACCAAAAAAAATATGATCGATACATGGACTGCACAATATCTATTGCGAAAAACAAATGTTTAATGTTGCAATCTTTTTTATTGTTTTTGAAAGTATTCTTCCTGACGGCCAATACATTGTTGCATACGTTGAAACCAATTTTCATAGCATTTTTTCCATAGCGAATCAGGTATCTCCAAAACATGGGTTTTAAACCCATCAACCTCCTATTCCGACGTTGAAAATCGTTATCTACTCAGTTTGTTCTTTACGTGTAGAAATAAAAAGAAATAGTTATGGGCCAAATCAGTAGTGCACGGCGGATAACTGGTCAATTTAATATTTTGAGTGCTCAATAAGCTAGGTGTTTGCATCGATGTTGTGAGCTCGCATCGCCATGGTGCAAAATGATCCGGCGTCACACGTTGTTTTTTTTTCCGAAGACTTCTGACAAACAAATGGTTGTGCACCATTCAGAATTGCTCGTTTTATGATCCTCTGAAACAACGGTTGCAACATGTCCAGTTTACCCTTCCCCCCTTCCCAAAAAAACAGGCCATTTGCTTCGAAGTGCTTTGAGCGCGAACTACTTTTGTTGGGTTTCGCTCATCTCGGGACACCTATACAATCGATTGCTGTTTACTTTCGAACTCATCTTGGGCGATTATTAACCTATACGAAATCCAACGCGCACATAGCTTTTTTGCGGTTAAATGTATGCTTGAATTTCACATCACATGAGGATCTTGTTTTATCAGTTAGCGCACGGCATTGACGTTTGATGCCACCATAGCCGATTTTAGACAGCTTTTTAAATTCATCCACCGGCAAACTACAACCACGATTAAATGTGGTTCTGTGGGGGGCTTCATCGCCAAAAGTCGAAATGACTACATGTCCATTACTCAGCAGGCAAATATGCAAGATCTACATAGCCAAACCTTAGCAAACCTCTCAGCAGCACAATCTTTACGTTTTATTCTGAAACGGATATCTTTATGTACATTTATTAATTTTCTTAGAACTAATTTTATCAACTTTTTATTAAATACCAACATTAATGTTTCCTCAATACTCTACAATATTATTTAAACGCTTCACATTATCATCAATCAATTGAGTGAGTAATTGTCTAACAAACCATAAATATTGTTCAGCTTATTTTCGTTAGTAATTTTTGTACCCAACAAATACCGTAATTATCATTATAGTTTTAAGCCATTTATTTTTATAAGGCAGAAATTCCAAAATAATACATGAAATAAATTTGAATTTGTAAAAATAAATAAAATGATTTATATTTTTATTTTAGAACGGCCCTCGTATTTTATTACCATGTTTGCGTATTCTAGTTTACGACAATTATTTTAAATCTATTAAATTTGTGCTGCCATTAAAACAGATTTAATTGATTCTTAATACTAAAAAGTAAAATCAATCACTCATTAACTAATTATTTCAGGCAGCAGAATTTTTAAGTGCAACTCGTTCTGCCGATTCTGGCCTGATTTAGCAATCAAAATCGCTAGACTGTGGTTAATTCGATGTTTATAGTTTTATTGGCACTGTTTGGCAACTCGAGATAATTAAAATACGCCAACTTATGTAACTTTTATTATGTATGAGCATCATGTAGGTGCGTGTAAGTGAATTGCGCGCCGAAATGAACAAATATGCTTTGTTGGTGTAGGTGCATAGAAATGACGTAAATGGATTTAGCTGCAATTCTGTTATCGGGAACAACAAAGCTGCCATTGTAACACTAATTGCCACAAGTTGCTTATCACTACAGTAAAATGAAAATTGCATGTTCATGGAATTTCGTTTCCGCCGACACGTTATTTGCAATATGGTGGAATTGGCCTTTGTCAAAATTTAAAACTGATTTTCTTTTTTAATAAACTATTAAGTATTTAATTATTAGTGAACCGAAAAGCCCATAAAATTCGTTCTCATGAAAAAGGTGGAATGTTTTTTTAATTGTAGAAATACAGTTTTATATAGTAGGTTGTTGCCTAATTTCTGTTATACTATTAGTTAAAATTTAAACCATCAAGGTTTTGGACGGACATTTATTTAGTTGATAATATATAGACCATTATTTTCAACAGTTTTTCTTCATTTACAGTCTATTCAATAAAAAAAAAACATTGCAATCATTGCGTTATGATTTATTGCGTAATTATCATATCTGCTACAATCACCCTCATTAATGACCATAACCTTTTTCCCATAATTTTGAGATTTTCTGCATAATCATTTGGCAAAGATCTTAAATCGCAGCCGGTCCAACGTGTACACTGGCTTTCCTTTGAGCTTCATTTCCTATTGCTGGCCGTTCCATTATAGTGATGTTGTTTTGTTCCACGTACTGCACAATTTGCTGCGATGTTTGGAGTTATTGCAGTACCCAACTTTTCAGCAGGCTTAAGCAAACAATTCTGATAGACAATGCACATTTTCTTCGCATTTAAATTGCCTTTAAACAAAAAAATAAGCAAAACTGCGTTTAGAAGAGGATCTCCAAACATCCACTTTTACAGTGTATTTTACTGTGTACTGAAGAATCCTATTACTCTTCACTTATCACGCTTTCGATAAAGAAGATCATACCCAGAAAGAAAACTCATTCACAAAGATAGCATTATCTTAATTTCTATCAAAATTTTATTTTGCCCACACCAGTCGTTTTCCACGTGCTTTTCTAGTAATAAATGTTTCTTCAAAGTTGGTAAAAAATGATTTCTTTACATAATCTTATTTAGAGAGACTTGGATTTCTTTCTCAATGAGTTTAATTTCAGCGCAGCTCAAAGAAACGCAAAATCGTGTTATCCTTCTTGTTGTGACGCGAAGTGTTTTCCTGTCTAACAGATCGTTTATATTCCAAACCTCCAAATATCGCTTTACTGGCTTCTTATCGAATACCCCCGACTTCCCCATGTATTTCGCAGCCGATTTATACGTTAGTTTCAGTCCATTCACATGATTCACAAAATAATTCGTATCGTTTCGGAATTTTTCCCTCACTATAAAAACTACAAACTGCCCAAAAGATCACAAAATAAAAATTCAGACGAATTAACCCTGCGGTGTGTCCTTACTAATTGACGACCGTCACTTTCTTCTTGCCATACAAATTGTATTAGGCTTATCAAGTTCCCATGCAAGAAGGTTATTGGCGCAAAATCATTTGTGTTTTAAAATTTCTTTTTATTTTAAAAAGTTTTACAAAAACAAAAAGTAACCCAACCGCACAATTAGGCTAACTCGTTCAGTAGTAATTATCCTTTGAAAATGTAGTTAGAGTCTTTTTTCCTTTATTTCTCCATCAAACCGCGATAATTGCACATGATACATATAAGCTCTAACGGTCTTTCAATAGGCAGCAATTTATAATGTAGGGATTCTTGCCGATATATCGGATACACAACATATGTTTTTGTTGATGCACTCTGAAATTAGGAATAACTGTAGTCTTTAGTAGAAAAATATTTGACTCTCTTGCGCTCTATATTTTTGTTTTCTGTTACCAAACGGCCCAAAGATAGCTCAAAATTGTGCCGTACCAACAGATAAGAACATATGGTCACTCTATTGGCCAAGTTCGCTTTGGTGAACTTTTAAGCACACTCTTATTTATTGTTATACCGGGACATGGTTGTGCAATCAAAGAGCATTTTTGCTCATCTCTAGAGCTGTTAAAAATGATCTTCGGTTAGGCCATCTTTGAGAGCATCCTCATTAAAATAAAAAAGACGTTCTGTACGAGGTGCATCTTTCAAATTAAAGTTGCCCCATGGAATTTTGCAAATTACTTCTGAACCGACCAGATGTCAACATTTTGTTCTAACGTTTTACATATAAAGTTTTGATTTCAATAGTTGCATTATTACCTTTCGACTTCCATCTCTCTGCGCGAAAGGTTCCGAATTAAATTTCGAAATAATGTAAAATTAAAACACAATACGTAATAATAAACAAAAAATTAACAATTGTTTTGCTAGAATTAGTTTAATGACTATTACGAAATGTTGAACATATTAATAATAAGTACAATAAAAGGTATTTAAAGTCCTAAAATTAACATTCTTTACAAAGAAAAAATTATTTGAGAATTAAGTGGTGGATTAAGAAAAAGGTTTGATTTTAAAGTTTAAAAGTGATTTAAAACTGAGGTGCTCAGGAAAAACGCAGCCTGATTTTAATTATAATGAAACAGCAGCTTAATTACAGCTGTATCTATATAAAATTTTATAATCTTATAATATAATTGTCTTATCTCCCTAACTTTCTTTCTTTCTTTCTTTCTAAACTTATAATTTATCTCCTCTA
This sequence comes from Sinelater perroti, assembly GCA_036346155.1. Lineage (NCBI taxonomy): Eukaryota > Metazoa > Arthropoda > Insecta > Coleoptera > Elateridae > Sinelater > Sinelater perroti. The sequence continues at coordinate 20,948,074 of JARFIY010000195.1, read as the reverse complement.
GACGTTCAACGATTTCCTTGAAACTTCAATCATTCACAACTTATTTCTAATTCGCAAAATCAGTCTAACTTTAACCGTTTTGAATTATTTAAATATTTTGATTATTGTATTGTATAGATGTCACACCTGTGACAAATAAACATTTTTAAAACAGCGCCATCTGTTGGACGTAAAATCAAAGCCACAACAACGTGCGGTACAGCTATTTTAGAATAAAAACAAACATTATGTTACTGTTGCCAACATTAATCTAAGAAAAATTAAAATTACTGCAAAAACGTAAAACGTAAAAATTACGGGAGTGCATTATGAACGAGCGCATCAGCTTTGCATTAATTCAACTTTACGTATTACGTATTTCCTATGGGCGGCTTATTCTTACGTCCACCATGAATGGGCGTTAAATTGTTCCATGTTTCTGATCCATAGAAAAAGCCGGTCTAATTAAAAATTTATACGTTCGCACCTTGCAAAAATTTGAGGGAAGGCGGGTGAAAAATTGTCAGTCTAGGACGCCAAAAATATCTTTTAACTCCTAGTTCTTTAATAATTGACTAAAATTAGACACGATTACAATACTAAAATGTTTATTAGCTTTATATAAGATTAGAAAAATAAGTAAGTATTCATTAAATAATTATCTTCCAAGGTTTTTAAAAATGGTTTATCAAAACTCTTTAATTCTAACATCTTTTCAATTAAAAATGACAATTAAAAACGGCTATGTTTAGAATATACTCTAAATGTACGAGAAAACTCAACTAAGGTGAATCAATTTGTTTAAGATTATTTTTGTAGTACATCAGTGTTCTTCTAACGAGGGACAATTACATCACTATATAGTTGTTTTAGCTTTTAAAATTTTTTTTATAAACTCCATTAGCATACAATCTGCTCTTAAGGCATTATATATGTTTAAGTTTAACTTATGGCAGTGTAAACTACTTTACAAGAGTTTTGTGGAATAAGGCTTTTGTGAGATTCCTCTATATAAAAGGTTATTACGTAACTAAACAGAATACATTAAGAAATTTGACATATTGATGAAGTATATAGGTTAATCAAAACAAGCCAGCAGATTAGAAGGTTTATATCTTTTTAGTCTTCTTGGTTTTCATCTTCAAATAATAATGTATAGACAAGTTTATTTGGGTAAACAATCAGTCTGTCTTTGTATTTACTTTTTGCAAAGTTTTGTATTACAGTTTTTACTGACGAAATACGCAATATACTCAATATCACTTTATTGGGCACGTACCACGGACCGTTAACGATCGTACGAAGCACTTTGTTTGAAAGCGTTCCAGGATCTTCACGTTGGATTTGCTCGCTGTTCACCATAATAATATTCCGTAAATCCAGATGGGCTTAAAGGCTACTTTATAAACTGGCAGTTTATTATTTGACGATAGTTAATAGTGGAGTTTCTTCCAATTAGCCAGTAAAGTTCCAACTGCTTACGCTTAGTGAAAATATGCGTTTCCAATTCAGTTTCCTGTCAAGGTAAAGTCCAAAGTACTTAACAAATTTGGTATGGTTTAGTTACTGGCCATTGTATGATGGGACTTAGATTCATTAATTTAGATTCTCCAAAGTCTAAGCCATTGTTGAATTTTCTTTAGGTGTGCTTGCAAGTATCTAGATGCAGATTCAAGTTGTAAATGGGACGCTAGCACTTCTATGTCACCGAAAGTGGCTATTGTAGTTCGCCGCGATGTTGTAAAATCAGCTGTATACAGCAAATAAAGTAGAGGTTCCAAGATGCTTCCCTGAGAGACTCCAGTATATATCGGCTGCAGATTGATAATATTGTCTTTGTATTTAATATAAATATGTCGATCAGTTCGGTAGAACTTTAAAATAAAAACTTTAAAGTTACTTTTATAATATCCTTAGTGTAACATATTTCTTTTCTTAATTCGTCAGCCTTTCTATATATAGTATAGTACATTATACAGGGTATATAAAAAACTTATTCTTGTAAGATATACTAGTATATATAACAAATTAAATAAAAGATTTCAACAGAGCGAGGAAATTAAAATTATTTATATAATTCTTCATGAAAATAGTTTGTTCTCTATTTTAAAGCATACAGTACAACTTTCTACATTTTTTAACATTTACATTGTAAAACAGTGGCTGTAGTGGAGTAAATTTAGATAATGATACATCTCTCTGGTAACTCCCGCGTGAGAGCACGGCCTGCTAACTGAGAAGATAAGACTCTCATACGTTTTCTCTCTCTGCCCGATCGTCTCCCACCATTGCTAATGCAGGGCGATGTGGCAAGCACCGTACCTTAGACGACCGCCATTACTACCTTTGTTCGACTGAACGTAGGTACTCAATTATTTTTAGTGACTGAGTAGGCTACGCCCCAGGCATCAGAGAGCAACGGGGAATAGAACTGGGTCCGTCAGCATTACAGCCCGCTCCTCAACCACAGGACCAGTCTGGTTAAGTTTAGATAATACTGGGATAGTTTTAGAAAACTGTAGATATTCATGAAATATGTATATACATAAACAACTCGTATTTTTGGATGACGTTCTATTTCTCACTAGACTAAATTCGCTTAATATAAAAACAAATTTGTGTATTAAAATTTAGTTGTTTTACCTCTCGTCGGTTTCAAAGTCTTAACCCCAAAATGTCCCTCAATTTAACTCAAAAACATTCTAGGAGTTCTCTATAAAAAGCAGATTTTGAAGATAGGGCTTTACTGCACAATCAGCAATATCCCAAACATTTCTATTAGATTAATGTCAAGGGACTGACTACCCATAAAGCTTCGAATGCCATTTTTGCTGGCCACTATTAGGTCAACTTGGCAGTGTATCAAAAGCGTCACTTTTTATAAACAGGACAGGATCTTTTTCAAGTTGCTGCAATTAGAATACCAAAAAAAAATCTCTAGCAATGGATTTTTTCAAGTTAGTGTTGCCTATATATTCCACAAATTATTTACTCCATCACACTTGCAATTGGTTCATGCTAAATTCTTGACTAGAAACTTTTCAAACCCGTATTGGCCCGTTGTTAAGTAAATAGCTGCTTATTAAAAAATATGCAAAATATTAATTGCAGCAAGAAGTGATTTCCCCTTGGCGATCTGATAAACATACCTAACAACTCTGTTACGATTCATTTGCAGTTGTTCGGCAGCGTTAGGACGAGGATTTGCCTCGATAACTAGTTTTACAGCCCCCAATTGTTGATTATTAATTTCAACATACCCTATTAGTTTTCTTTCTTAACTTTTTGAACTGCATAATGTTCCAATTGATGATATTTAGGTTTTAGGTTATTTACCTCTAGCTTATACCAATTTTATATTGCATAACAATTTTTTAAAAGTTTTAGACCTATTTTTTAACACCCACAATGTCGCTGTGCTCAAACCTGTAACAAAAGACAATTCAATTGCCGGCTTAATAAAACTCACCAAATTTTTAATAATTCATTATTTACTCATGGGTACTTTTGTATTACAGTTGTGGGATTCCCAGTAAATTTAAGTTTTTTGATTACTTTCTTACAATAATTTCTTATGTAGAGACAACCATGTTCTAATTTCAGACTAATTAGATTCAGCAAATCCTTGTAGAAGAATATTGATAATTTGCTGTGCTATAAAATATTGGCTATTCAACTATTTGTATGATTTTTATCACTGATAAATTTATTCACCGTCAAGATCTGAGCCAACCAGGTAAAAAGTAATTATTTTTTAGTACTCATTTAAAATGATATTTTTTTCTTCTATTTTCTTCTTGCGTTTCTATAATTATAATGCAAAACGGAAAATATATGAATACAAGTAATTTTTAATAAATTAGGTAAATTTGAAGATATTTTGTAATCAGAAACGGTTGATTTGATTTCAAAATTGGCAATCTCTTAACGTAAGTGACAAGTAATACAAGATTTGAAGAAAATGTATGCTGCCTAAATTTATATCTGAGTTTCACAAAACAATAAATTAAAAATAAGCAACAAAACTTTGTTTCCCCATAATTAAAAATATATAAAATATGAGACGCAAACACTATTTGGTCAACGTATGCCATTTTCGCCCAAGAAAACAATTTGCGATTTAAATTCAAATTGTAGTACCAGGTGATGCACTCACCATGTGCTTTAAAATTACAAGTTTATAACAAATATAACAATAAAGCACAATATTTATAATAATAGTAATCTTTCTTATGCAGAAGAACAGAATCGTGTGTAAATATAATTACTCTTAGCCTTTACATATAGTACTTTTAAGACACATAAAATTTGCCTTATTTAACAATTTACTGTACATAACCATTACCAGACGCCAATAGTATCCTGATATAAATTCAAATTTATTTTGTAATTTTGGCAAAAACCTTCGAAAAATTTCTGGATCATAAAATGTGTTCAAAATTCTTGGAAGTTAATTTAATCAAATTTAAAAGCATTTCCTTTAGGTTGCTTTTGCAGATACCAAGATTCCAATAGTTTTTTATATATATTTTGGCCATTGCACTACAGTCAACGCTCAAACACATAAAAATTATTTTTAAGGAAAATTCAAGTTATATAACTGTTGAAAAATACCTATTGTCTTAGATTTGCCATTACTTTTTTAGTTTAAGCTGCTACAAATTTGATTACAAAGGTGTAGGCTTTAGAGTACGTGCACTGGTATGGTATCTATTGATACTTTATGGATCCCCAAAGAGTCTTTTGATTTCACTTGAGAACTATCTATCCTAATGATGTAACTATCGAGCACCAACTGGGTGATCTTTTTTACTTTTAATAAACTCAACGCCAAGTATGCTAAAAATGTACTAGAACAGTTGATTATACTTAATAATTTATAGTTAAGCTACTTTTGTGACAAATAGATGTTTTATAACTAAGAATACTAGGAAAAAACGACTCTGCTAAAATTTCCAGGACAATACATTACTGTTTATTTAGAAATACCATATCTTAGGTTCTTTATAGAGCAAGTTATTACACTAATCTGTTATCTATTTTATATGCAAACAAAGCCCAATCGCGTGTAAGATTGCCAATTTAAACATTGACAAAAATACAGGCATGTTCTGCACTTTTTCATTTTAGCAGGCAAAAACAAGTAATTAACAATTTATGCAATATTCACTAATTAAAATTTATTACACTTTCTTAAAGGTTTTATAATGCATAGTCCACTGAATTTATTTAGTGGAACATTTAAACAATTTAAATAGCAAAGTAGGCCAAATAAAAATTCTGGAAATATGTGAATACTTTGCATGTTACATATTACTGTTCAAGAATGGTCGTTCGCATTTTATTGCTATCTATGTTTACATAAAGAAGCCTTTCTGACTATTATTTGTCAAAATAAAAAAGTGCAGTCAAATAGCGATAAGGTTTTGTTCCATAAGTTATATGTTACGGCAATAAAGATCTTAATATCCAAAATTGTTTCAGTACCATTCATATTTATTTTCCACAAAAAATAAATAGCATAAAAAGTAGAAACTACCACAATAAGTTAGAAAACTAAATTTTTATTTAAATATAATATATATAATAAGTACATTTTCAAATAGAATAACCAAACATTAAACATTAGTCGAAAACCTGTTATATATCAACAGAGAAAACCTGTTTAATATAAACAAAAACATCTTCTATTTAAACTTTTATGTATAGCAATTTTACTTCTATGGATACAAATTCCAAAAATATTTAGTTATGGCCAATACATGTCTAAAGTAACACAAAGAACTATAGCTGGCTCTAATAAGAGATTTATTTATGCTTTTCAGGATATTTATACACCTAAAAGTCACGCTTATGTTATTATTATACTTTTAACAAGCTTCTTTATGGTATATATATATATATATATAATGTGTGCTTCTTAAACCTTATCCATAGTAATGTAGATCACAACAGTTGGTAATTCTAACAGCTGCGCAATAGTGAATTCTTTAATATCCGAAGTAACATAAACAAGTCACATGATACTTAATTAATTTGAATATAGTTACGTTATCGTAGTTTAATCACTTTTTCACGTAAAAATACAATGTTAAATAAAGTTAAACATTTATATATTTAAATTGATGCAATGGAAGTTATCTAAAGAATATTGAATGTATTTACAAGTAAAACAATATATTAGGGTGGCAATTATTGCGATCAACAAACAAATCATGCAAATTGTTGACTACCTAAATAGATAAAATAATACAATATATACCAAACTTAAATAGAACAATGCTCTATGTTATTGCATATGGCTTTATCTATGAGTATTGGTCATCCTTTGCATCTATGTACTGTAGATACGACTTCTCGGTTGTAAAAAATACTGCTGATATTAAAGTCTGCAGTTTGATTGGATAACTGAAGGGTCCGAGGTGTAAAATCAAATCTAGATAAATTAACCTAAAAATTGTTAATGGTAATATTTGAACAAGAAACATGACCATGCAAGCAGTTACCATAAAATCTATGAGAGGGTGTTTTAATCAAAATACAAAAAAGAGCATAAATTATCACAACTCTATTAAACGGCATTATGCCTAAGAAAGGTATTATCCACAATACAGTAGGATCTAGACATGGAAATATGAATCAAAGATCTCAAAATTTTTAGCGTAATTGAATAACCAAACAGTGACTCAATTTTTGTTTTAATTTGTTATTTGACAACATCTATATTATAAGTACTATAAATAAAATCTATAACAAAGTTCTAGTTTTGATAGTTCCAAACTATCTCTCGTAAAGGTAGACTATTGGTGAATGTCTACAAAAACTTCACTACTACATTCGGACCACGGCTGATTACTTTGAACATTGATCAGGATGGTGAGTTTGTAACATATTCCTATTACATATAAAGGGTTTTACAATAAGAACGATATTACTCTAAAAATAAATAAAATAAGAACTATTTCAAATACAACCAAACTTTTTATATAATATTGAAGCATGGTTTATTACATTATGTTTTAAACACGTTTAAGTGTCCTCCTCGACTTCATGCACACGAGCAAATTTAATGAACCCAATTTTCAATTACTTTGCCCAATAACTCGGGTCGAATATCACAAATGCAGCGTTTGATTGATTAAAGCAGTTAAATCACATTTTGAAGGCCATCTAACTGTTACATTTCTTGAAACTATCCTTTTACCAAACTTTTCTTGCAATGCATTAATAGTGGCATTCGCAGTAGTTAGAACCACATGCCTTCCAAATCAATTACATCTAAATTTGGCCACAAACAATCTGTCACTGTAACTGCATCTCCTACTTCGTTTTGGAAAAAAATAGTCAGATGATGCCGCCATGCCAAAAACCACACCATTCAGTGACTTTTGCGGATGTAAGGGTTTCTCGTAAATCTCTTGTGGATTGACCAGAAATGAGCTCCATTTGAAAAGATAATTTTTTGCCCAAAATTATGATACTTTCGAAGTTGTTCTAAAGCCCAAGTCCAATGGCTTCAGTTCTTGGGTCAACACAATCTTATACAGGTGTAACCCAATTTTTTTGTACAATACGCCAAGTTATCGTTCTTCTAAGTGCCACTTCTTGAGCAATGTTCTCTACATTTCTTGCATTCTTGGTACTTTCGCACCATGAAAAGTAAAATGAGATACAGGAATTTATAAAATTACCAGTTATAAATCAAAATAACGATGTTTTACATAAAAATAAGATAAGAAGATATTTCATTCTAAAGGACTTCTTGGTGTGCAGTAAGGTAATATTTTTTTTACAAATTAATAAAAATTTTATGTGACTGAGATATAAATGAAACAGAATAATAGTAAAAAACATTTTTTAAAAGAATTCCAAATATTTGTATATTTATTTGTTACATTTTTTATTATAGCGATCAACAATCTATCACATAGACGTTTAATTTCACTGCCATTTGAAAATCCATAAAGTTAGCGAATTCTGTTTCGTTTTATCTGCAAATTTCTTATTGTATGTAAGATTTCAAACGATTGTAATTTTTTTGTTACTCGTACTATCGACTATATCACTTATACAAACACTAAAATTTATTATTTGCAAACTAGCAATAAAATGACAATTATAAGCAAACAAATGTATAAATATTTTACATTTTTTAAATATTAATAATCCTTTGTTGTAAAATTTCTCAAATACCTCTGCATACATTTATATTAAAACAAACGCTATATAAAGCAATAAAACCCAACACTATCTTGTGTACACAAGCGTCTTTAGATTTTATATTTCCAACATACAATTATTTCTCGGTTGATTCAAAAGTCCATCCGTTTCTTATTTTTTATTTGGAATGGACTTTCAAATGGTATAACAATTGTTAAGAAATCATGTGTAAAAAATAGAGACAAGATGAATCTTTGAATCAACTTAACAAATATTTCGATAACTGACTTACATTTGCTGAACTGCTTCCCAAATTTCTAATTGACTTTCTTCAACAGTAGTTTTATATTGGTTACATTTTCTAAAGTAACAATTTTAGTACAATTATTTTCTACACAAAAAAATTGTTTTTGATTGTTTATGTAAAAATGCGTTGTTGTATACAATTCATCATACTACCACTGAGGAAGGATTTTAAAAATATCTCGGGAAGATTCACCTCTCAAGAGAAAGCACCATTTAGAAGACTTCGCATATATCACAGCAAGCGCTGGAAGGTCACTAGATGGTCACAGACAGTCCTGTCAAATAGATAATTAATAAATTTAGTTCAAATTAGTCAACAAGGCTAGATGATATTTCTCCTGCGTTTATATGAAGGGGCTTGTTATTACATACGTTTTACCTGAATGGCAGAGAACTAAAGTTTTTTTTATTACTAAAATGAGAATAAACTTAATTTTTTGGACTCTTCAGCTCCACGTTCTTTTTCTTAAAAATAATCATCACGCGTACAGAAAAGAAAGGTACACTGAGACTACACACATATTACTCTGCAAAAATTAGTGAAATTGGAGAGGAGAAAAATTTATTATAAAAAATTGCTCTAATAGTACTGTTTGAGATAAAAGGTGCGTTTGATAAAACAAAGACAATAATTTTTTCTCCTTTCTTAGTCTAGACGTTTTTTAAAATTCTTTTGCACGTAAACTTACATAAATTACAGCTTGTACTAGTTATAAGCCTATTTTTCTGTTTTGTAATAGGGTGCAAGTGTAAAATCATCTAAAGATAGTGTAGCAGAATTGGCTTCTTACTAAATCCATTAAAGATAGACATAATTCTTCTCCCGAAATGAAAAGAATGAAAAGATTTTGGGTTCCCATAATATACGATAAGGCCTTTATATGTATTAACAGAAGAAGTTACGTACTTACCAATGCTATTAGATAGCAAAATAAGTTGGATGTCGCACATCAACAAATTTCATATCCCCATCCTACTTTGTGTCCTGGTGACTATAGATTGAGTGAAGCACCACAATCACCAGAATAAAAAAAATCAAAATCTTGATAAATATTTGTTGGAATATCTTTTTGGAGCTCCTTAATCTTGCCAGGCTAGCTTAAAACAAGTGAAAATTTGCTCTACGGGTAAAGAGCGGACCCATGAAACTAAACTATTGGGTTTAACGAAATTATGTTCAAATGAGAGTGAATAGCGGCAAAAATTTAGCGACTGGCTGATTTTTGGCATCTGGACTTGACTTACGGTCCTTAATTAAATACTGAAAACGTTATGGCTCTATCTATCGCAGATCAAAAGTTATAAGACGACAGACATGACAACAGTAGGAGCTGGTCTCCAGCTTGGAAGCCGCCTTACAGGAAAGCTACCTAGCAAGGGTCCGCTAATGATTAAAAGAGTGGTTGTAGAACAATCCGATAATTGCACGAGTAACAGAGAGGGACATCTTTATATTTGCAAATAAAGTAATCGAATCACAAGTCAAAAAAGGTTATTTTCTTGTAGTCCCTTAGCGGGAGGAATAGAAACGAGCAAAGATAAAATTGTTGAAAAACCGATGATTGCCAGCTGCGCACTTTTAAGAGAAAACACTACAGTGACTGACCATTTTCGAATGCCTACTATGAAATTTTTTGTTGAGAAAGGAGTAAAGCATAGAAAAAAACTTCTAGGCTATATTAGACATACATCTAAGTGTATAAATTTTTTTTATATGTCAAAAAAAACAAAATGGCGGCGCACAAGTCGCTGTAGCACGGGCGATTTTCACTCAAGTCTCTCTGCATCATGCAGTAGAACTTTCGTATACTAGAAATATTTTTATTAAATATATTAATTTTAGTAGAAAAGTACCAAAGGAAATTAAAATTTTCAAAAAAAAATTAGAGACGAGTTTGAAGAAAAAGGTCGATTTTTCGACCATAATATTCGTATAAAAAGCTATATATTTTTTACAATTCTCAATCAACTGAAAAAAGCTCAGTTACTTTTTTTTGAAATCTATCTAAGAAGCTACGGTTAAAATTTCAATTCGATCAGACAGAAATTGTTTGAGTGATGCTGCGTGCCGATTTCAAAAACACAGTTTTGAGAAAAACCCGTTTAAAGTTTTTGGAAGCAATAACTTGTTAATAACTTTTAAAAAATTTTTCGTAATACAACGCACCTATCGGTAGAAAATAAAACTTATTTCAGTCGGTAACTTTTTCCCTAAAGATAATAAATTCAAACGAGTCGAAAACTACTGCGTGTACCAGCATCGCATTGCCAACGGCATTTTTCAGTGCTCGGGGCGCCTTCGAAAATAGTTCGAAAGCCTTTAAAAACAAATTTTTAGCTATGAACGTTATGCCTCATATTTTTAAAGATTCAAATGATTTTTTAAAGGTATTTTCAAACGATAGATTTTTTTTAAATTTTACTATGGTGTCCTGCCTTAAATAGGATTACGATGGTCTTTCTAGCACAGCCATGCACACACTAACAACAGCTATTGTAAACTAATTAATGTTTATATCTAAAAGTAGAAAGTTAAACAAGTCTAGATGCTAGGACATAAAATTATCGTAAGCAATAAAACAGCGGACAAACTCGCTTAGTTGGGAGTCGAAAACTATTTTTAATTGAATAAATACGAAGGTTTCACGGACGGTGTTATGGTGCAAAAATTGAAAAATTTAGAAGTTTTTCTTCTGAAGATGCCCGCGCAGTTGTGGACGAAACGTCAAAGTTTCTGGACTCCGACCACGGCCTTATAACCCGAGAACCAACCACACGATGCACTATTTTTAATTGGCTTAGAATTATAAAATAATAACATACCTTAGAAATAGGTTCTGGGAATAATTCCATCTAACTAAAACTTCAAAGAAAGAGTTAAAAAAATTCTTAAGTTGTCTGACATTAGAGGATAGTTTCTGAGAAGGAAGTGGTAGAACGACATAGTAAGATAGTTGGTATTAATAAAAAACCCAAAACAACGTATAGCTATTGTGCTGCTTTTTAAATCAATATTTAAAAATAGAAATGCATCTTTGACACATTGTTACAAGGAGCAAAATTTATATCTTATAATTAGATTATAGAATGATTGTGGAATAAAGTGGAAAAAGTGGAATATTACTGTTCTCATTAAACTTCTACAACAAAGAAAAACGGATGACTTTCTTCGGGCAATAAATATTTATTTTGTTATTTTTATTAAAACACTTCCCCTATAGCACTAAACAAACAAAACAAAACAAAACCTTCTACTACCTTTTCACTAAACTAAAAGGTATTTAGGGCCAAAATGGAGGAAAATAGCAATTAATATGTTTTTGAATAAATTTAATGGCGGTTACGATGACAGTTGACTAAATATAAAAAATCTTTAAAAAATCATCATCCTCTATATAAACGTCGACCAAAGTATTTGATTAATATTACATAAATCTCAAAAAATCTATAATCCACAACAACGCGGAAGTACTTTTGTTAACCCTGTTTGTTCGTGAGACACAAAAAATGGAGCCTGCACTTTGATCTTGCGATTGGCCGCCGGCGTTTGCTTGATGCGATATTGCATCGCAGCCGCCTCGCGATCAGAAGCGAATTCGCGCCGTCGACGGTAGAAAATTTATGCCGAAACTTTCGGGGACGCCAATCTAAATTTTAAATGGCCGCGCTGATTTAAATTACACTTTCAATTAAAGCCGAATTAATTAAACCTCCCGGCCGTAAGAGTTCGCCAAGTTTGCGCTATAAGACGAAAGCCCGCGCGGCAAAACTCATTTAACAATAAGTGGAATTGCAGTCGGCGATAGGCCGCTGCTGATTAACCCGTACAGCCTGGCTTATAAATAGGTTCGGTGTTATCAGAGATGATAAAAAACGGTAGGTCCGTCCGCACTGCGCGCTTGGTGCCAGTTTTTAGCCCAGATAAAAATGAGAGCTGGTGATAACTGCTTCTAGAAGGATTGGTAAAAAAAAATTGTTTTGTACACTTTAATATAAATTGAAATACGGTAGCTACTGATATCGATGTTTCAACTAAATGTTAAAAATAATAACAGCCAATATTGTCCCTAATAGTAATAGGGCCTAATTGTAATAGGGGTAACTTATGCATTCTAGAATCACAGGTATTGGACAAAGTAATGGAAACACTTGGAAGTTGGAACATCTTGTATTAATACGGTGTTGGTCCAACTTTAACATACATTACAGCTTGAATTCTGGACGGAATAGACCGATATATGTCCTAAATAGTGGTCAGTGGAATTTGAAGCCATTATTCACACAGCACAACTTACAGATCAAGTAGAGACGAAGGAGGTGTAAATCGACGTCGAACCCTGTTTTCCAAAACAGTCCACAGAAGTTTGATGATATTTAGGTCTGGGAACTGGACGGGCCAGGAAAAATGTTGCACCTCATTAGTATGCTCTTAAAACTAGTCTTGAACAAGACCAGCGGTGTGACTAGGGACATTATCATCCTGAAATATGGCATTTCCGTTTGGAAATAAAGCTTGCACTATTGGGTGGACCTGGTTACTCAAAAGTTCTCTATACAATGCTGCTTCTGTGACGCGACCGTGTAATGTGACAGGGGGCTATTGAATACCATGATTTGGCGCTCCAGACCATAATAGAGCCATCATCGTGTGTGACAGTCGGATTACAACAGTCCATATCGTATGCTTCAGAAGGTGTTCACCAGATAAACGCGTGGTGGGAAAGAATCACCTGTCACGTTGCCAGTCCACCAACATCCAGTTTTTGTGAAAATTACACCATACACGTCGCCTTTCAGCATTCGTGCCTTTATTAGGGGCTTGACAATAGCGACATATCCATAGATACCCATTTTATGTAGTTCTCGCCTTACTGTTTTGGATGACACTGATGTGTTTAGATGCTTATTAAGTTCTGTAGTCACTTTCTCAGCCGTTGTTTTCTTTTGTGATGTTATGGTACACTTTAAGACCCGGCGGTCGCTACCCTGCATCTTTGCCTTTCGACCACTACTATGCTTCGCCGACTCTGTCTTACCGTGCATTATGTATGCGGTTATGACTTTCGAAACCGTGCCTTGTGTTACACCCTATAATGTTGCTGTTTTCTCACAGATGCTCCAGCTAAACGAGCACCAATAATTAGATCTCTTCCAAACTCCGTCAAGTCGAACATATTGGTCACTCGCTACATCTGCACAAGGTCCACAACCATACTGCTTAACTATACTATTACTACACAGTCCATATTACCTACATTAAACAAGAGATGGTTGATTTACGCAATGCACAGTAAAAATATGTCTCACTTTTAACGAGTGCTTCAATTATTTTGTCTAATACTTATCTTTCATTTCCAACCAAACACACAGATTTAATTTATAATATTTTGCTAGCAGTGCAGTGTGTGAAATTTTAAAAAATTTTAAATTATCTTATTGAACTATATTAAATATTGATTTAGTAAGTAATATTGTTTCCAAACACTTGACCATTTTAGTGGTCAAGACTTATCAGAATTTAATTCAAAAGTGTTCTATCTAATATTAGTCTTTTGATACGTAGCCTAATAAGGTCTGTGGTGAAGACATTTGGGTGCTCGCTGAGTCTTGTTAGCATAGATGTCTAGTATCTCTAAATTAGGGTGTATGATCAGGTTTGGCGCATACCAAGGTACACTGCAAATAACTTGCAGCAGTTTTAATTAAAAATGTTAGATTCTTTGAATGTTAGAGTTGTAAGCTGATCCCCATAACCTAGATACGATATGTCCATCCTGTAGTTTGTAAGAGCAGTTTATTTTCCAGACTCAGATGACTTTTTCTATTTAATATCCAATACGTCTTACAATAGGGGAGGTGTAGTTGAAGTCGTTTTTGTCATATATGTAAGCTGAGATATTTTAAATTTTTTTCTTGTAGAAATGAAATGTTCTTTATCATTACTTCTGAATATGTCCCTTTTTTAGAGTGAATGTTATATGGGTCAGTTTAATGCTATACGCCATAATTTCAAACATTTTTACTAGTTTATCAAGATGTTTTTATAGAAATTGGAAACCGAGGGCAGAATTTTAACTACACGCTAATATAATCGTGTCGTCGGCAATAGTAACGATCAAGATAGGAACAAGAACGCTTTCTGTGTGACATCAGATTAAATAGGCAGTGTCTATTTTTTACGATGAATTGCAATACTATGCCAAAGAGATAAGGTACATATTGTTTTTATTTTGATAATGCTTTAAAGAGACACCAAGAAAATCAGGAATCAGTACCTATTGCTTTTTAGATCATATATTTGACAACACAGTAAACTTGTTCAAAGGTAGAATGTTACTGACTAAATTCAAATTCTTCTTCAAACGCCTTAACCGTTATTCATCGTTGGTGATCATGTTGGCAATTTTGACCTTGTCAACTGCAACTCTGGAAAGCTATACTGAGGTTTATCCCTACCACTGTCTCAAATTTGTTAACCATGAGACTGTTAGTCTGCCTGGGCCTCTTCTGCTATATGTTTCCTTGCATTATAAGATGTACTATGCCATATTTTCTTGATGTCTGATAATGTGACCGAAATATTCTAACTTCCTTCACTTCACAGTTTTAACGATTTCCATTTCTTTATTTATTCTTCTTCAATCGTGATTCTATCCGTTCAAGCAATTCTTAGCAGTCTCCGGTAAACCCACATTTCAGAAGCTCTCAGCCGCTTAAGTAATTCGAAGAGGCAAATTTATATTATAACTGCGTAGAGTTTTCTTCATACGTAGAAATACAGCTCGGGCATATTCATATTCGTCTTTTTATCTCATGGAGGAGTTCCAATCTTTATTTATATTGCATCCAAAGTATGTTATTATGCAGTAACTTGTTCTTACTTATTATCATACATTTAGTTTTTGATGTCTTAAGTTTTAGGCTGTATTCTTTGCACGTTCTAGCAATCCTTTTCATAAGCGTTTGCGGATCTTCATATCTGATATTGTTTATTGTCTTTGCATTTACTACGATTTTCTCCTTTACATCGTGCAAAGCTGCCTTAAATAGATAAATTAAATTAGATTAAAATGCGATGTGCGGCAGGTCAGCTGTCAACTCTCCAGACTACGGAAAAAAGGTGCTGTTGGGATCAAATTTACGACGGAACAACTAAAATAAACTTACCACACGTAACGTTCTCTTGTAGCTTGGCGGCGTCAAACCCAGGGGTGGGTTCCTACTTGGCTAGACGTATGCTTATTGGAATACCACGGACGGGTGCAGAACACACAAAACGGTAACAGATAATATTATTTGTGAAGATTAAATATATCAAGGTTTTTATCATATTCTCCTATTTCTGAACTTTGTTGTTTGTACTATTGTGCTTTTCTATGTCTTGTTTTTCTTCTAATTTCTTTGTGAATTCCATTCTACATTATTTGATTTTGATTTTGTATTTCAAATTAGTAATTTGAAATTAGCCTTCTTTTTTCTTATTCTAAGAAAATTTTCTTGAAACGTTGGTAACATGGACGGAAGGCTACTATCAGATGCTAAAAAGTTGTTTTTGTAAAATCTTTATCAGATTTAAGTATTACGATTATATTAGTTAGTTTCCATTAAGAGAGTAAGTAGCCCAATCTTAACATAAAGATTTCAGTGATTGTTTTGAGGCCTTCGTATGGGAGCTTCCCGTTATCAGATCGTAACCTGTATATTTTTGGAATTTAAGTTTATATTAATTACCCTGCTGACTTCAGATATTTTACAAGTTTTGATTGGGAAATCAAATTGGCAGGGAGCATCGATTATTTTGCATATGTGCAAGTCTGCGGGGGAATCTTTATTGAAAGAGATTTAAAGATATTGACAAGATATTTGGAAAATTTGTTTGCATTGTCTTCTTTTTAGTCTAATTTCCGTCTAGCTTTCTTATAGACTTATAACTTGAGAACGCTTTATCTTTTTTGTAATTCTCCAAAAACTATAATCAATTGAGTCGGCAGCCCATAAAGTTTCTATAAATCTCTCGGCCCCATCATGTTTGTTTTTATTAAGTTTTTTTTAACATTTTTGTGGCTGTATTGTAATTTGTTTTGTCTCTGGATGGCTTGTAAGTTGCTAACGCTTTTTTAACATTTACACTTTGATGCAATTGAGACAGTTTGTCAGTTCTTATGATTCTTACTTAATTGGAGTACACCTCTAAGCAGCCTGTTGTACATCTATAGTGAGCTGTTTTAAATAGAAAGCTTTCGTTTAAGTCGGTTAACAGTATGTTTTAAAAATGCCTCTCAATCAATCTTCTTATTAGTCAAGAATAGTAGTATATTTTTACTTTTGATTCAAGAGTCTAGGATAACTAAGAGTAGTATATGGTCTGAATAGAGTCAGAAGTCTTTTAATATAACTTTAGGTTATCTGTTATGATATAAAAGTCTATGGTATCGGGAGTTTTATTTCTATTCGTGGACCAATATGTTGGTGGTCACAACGAAAGCGGTAGAAGATTATTATTTATCATAGTCTGATAAAGTATTTTTTCATGGGAGGGTGGCAAGTCTAGAAACTCAGTACTAATGTTTAGCATTAAAGTCTTCTTCAACTATAGATTTAGATCTAAGACATGTAAAGAATTATTAAATTTGAAGGGCAACATACTGCTTAAAGTAGTATTATTCCATTATTGTCTTCCATTGCTACAGTAGTTACTAAAATGGACACCACTAACAAAGTCACAAAAATCAAATGTGACGTTTAGAGAAGGTTGATTGTTTTTTAATAGAGAGTTTCAAGCCCCTACAGAGGTCGTAAGTAGCTGGATGAATCCCTCCTCGAAGTCCTTTGTGAGTGGTAAACTATATCTAAAGCTAAATAGAACTACGAAATCGATAACAAACGTCAAAAAAAAAGTTATAATCAAAATCTTTACTATATGAAAGCTCGAATATAGGAACAAATACTTTATTCCTGGGAACAAAAAATCCACTAAAAAGAAATAATGTACAGTAATACGCTGGAGTTAGTTACTGGGTCAGAAGTTGTTGATCGTAGAAAATAAGCCTATAGGAAAAAACAAAGGACATGTTATGTTACTATGACAAATAAAAAAGTAAATTATAGGTTTCAGAACAAGATTTAATTAAGCATACTCAAATACATTTTCAAGGGTCGAGATTGATGATTTAGAAGATAATAATCTCCAAATTGTTGAAGAAATTGTGACGTATTTTTCAGGAATTAAAACTTATTGTAACACATAGATACATTTTAGTAATTGTATCATTGACAAAATCATATAATGGAATAACGCATACATCAATGAGCAAAAAGTATGAAAAATATATGAATACATAAAAATATAATGTTTATCTTTCTTTAAACAGTATCAAGATTTTATCTATACTATGTTAGAGCTAAAAAAGGAGACGAGCTGAAACATATGTGTAACTATTTTCGAAAGCAATGTTTTCTTATGCAGTATATTCTTAATAAGGTGGGCTAATAACTTTGTTTATTAAGAGCAAGTTTTGTAATGGCATTTTCACGAATTCACATTGAAATATAAAATACTCAATTGTTTGGATAAATTGACTAACAACAATAAATCAACCTCAAGTATAAGAAAGGCTCCAAACAAAGCATACTGCGTATTTCTACACATTTGCGTGCATAATATATGTAATGCAAGATAGCAGACGAAAATTTCGTCCTCTATTAATATTTTCGACTTCTATGAGTGTACAGGAGTATACTGATGCATTGAAATTAATGCAACTGTTATATTGCAAAGTATTAAAGCTCTAATGAAAGTTGATGGCAAAAGCATTTCTGTATGGTGGTGTCGGTGTTTATTTCGATAATCATGTCGTATACTACAGTATAATTGATAGCATTATGAATAAGTGTAGCGCTTTCACTGTAAGTATATTTGTGGTTGAAAACCATTTCTCAAAAGATAAAATTGTATTTGCATGAAATTGTACAAAAAATATTTGAGACACTTATTTCGATCGTACTCCGTCTCTCAAAACTGTAAAAAAATGACTCGGAAGATTTTAAAATAATGATTTTAACCTGGGTGATTAGTTCTCCTTTAGACAACCGCTCGGAATTTATATATATATATATATATATATATATATACATTACTATTTAAATAAAATATAAGGCCTTCCAGACATACAATTTTAAAAATCTTCTCAATGTTTACTAAAATAAAAATATTTTAAATTTTCAAAGCATATCATTTTGAAATAAATTTCATCAAAGAAGAATTGAGGTCCCATACAGATGTCAATATAAAGTTTTTTGTATTCTGTAATTTGCAGCTTAGTTTATAGTACCGAAGAACACACTTCCTACATCGAATTCACTTCTCTTTCGGTTTCTCCAAAGGAAGAAGGTTTCCACATGCAGAATTTTTGACTTTATTATTATATTTATTGTTAACTATCACATCACCTTTGTAGTTTGTTTTTTCTTTATTTTAGTAGCTGTGCCTTGCGAAATTACATTTTTTCGATTAATTATTTTTGTGGGGAAAATTTGCCCCTACGACTGCAAAACTACTTCTAGTTGGCATCACTGACTTCTTCTTCTGCTTGTGCCGTATCCTCATTGGACGTTGGCGATCAGTCTGGCCCATCTAATCTTGTTTGTCGCTGTTCGAAACAGGGCGACTGATGTCATTCCTGTCCACTGCCTAAGGTTGCGAAGCCATGAGATTCTTCGTCTACCAGGACCTCGTTTGCTTTCGATTTTTCCTTGCATAATCAACTGCAAAAGACGATATTTATCATTTCGCATGACGTGACCAAAGTATGCTAGTTTCCTTTTCTTAACAGCATTAAGGATCTCTCTGTCCTTGTTCATGCGCTGAAGGACTGTCTCATTTGTTACATGGTGAACCCATAAAATTCTGAGCATATGGCGATAGCACCATAGCTCAAAAGCTCCCAATCGTTTGTTTGCAGCTTCTGTGAGAGTCCATGCTTCTGTCCCATATAAAAGAATTGAGAAAACATAACATCTAAGCATTCGAGTACGAAGTTGCAAATTTAAACTCAAATTACAAAGTACTTTCTTTAGGCGGTTAAATGCACTCCGCGCCTTTTCGATTCGAACTTTTATTTCCTGAGTATGGTCCCATCTCTCGTTTAACGTACATCCCAAGTAATTAAACGCCTGTACTCTCTGTAAAGGGGATTGATTTATGTGGAAATTCACGTTTATGTTGGCATTTTTACTCATGATCATCACTTTTGTTTTACTTATGTTAAGCCGCATACCGTAATTTTTACTAGTTTCTGTTACGCGGTCTATTAATCTTTGCAATCCTTCTGAAGTGTTGGCCAGCAGAACCATGTCGTCCGCATATCTAATGTTGTTGACTATCTCTCCGTTTATTTTGATTCCATCTTCTGCACCCTCTAGGGCTTCTTTGAAGAGGTTTTCAGAGTAGGCGTTAAATAACATCGGGGACAATACGCATCCTTGTCGAACACCTTTGCGGATGTGAAATTCTTCTGATGTTCTGTCCCCTATACGGATTGTGGCTCTTTGTTGCCAGTACAAGTTGGCAATGATTCTGGTATCACTGTTATTATTCCTGCTGATTTTAATGTTTGTATTAATTGCTCGTGTTTTACGCGGTCAAACGCTCTTTCAAAATCAATAAAACATGCAAATATATCGTAGTTGACATCACGCGCTCTTTGTATTAGCACTTGTGTCGAGAATAAGGCTTCCCTTGTTCCAAGGCCATCTCTGAAATCAAATTGCGATTCGCCGATATTTTGTTCTAACTTGCTGTATACACGTTGGTGGATGATGTGTAGAAAAACCTTTAGTATATGGCTCATTAGACTAATTGTGCGATGATCTTCACATTTCTTGGCCCCTGGCTTTTATGGTAATGGGATGAACGTAGAGAGTAACCAGTCATTGGGCATGTTTCCTGTTTCGTATATTCTATTGAACAAATCTAATACGCCCTGCGTGTGTTCTTCTTCCAATAACTTTAGAAGTTCTCCATGGGTTTCGTCTGGTCCCGCTGACTTGTTGTTTTTTATTCTCTTGATGGCTTTCAACAACTCTTGTCTAGTTATAGTTGGTCCTAATGTGCCAACTATTACATCAGCGTCATCTCTATGTTCATCCGAAAATGATTCCTCCATGTACTCTTTCCATCTTTCTAGTATTTTCTCTTTGTCGAATATTGCTTTATTATCTTTGTCTGTGACTATTCCAGTGGATTTTTTTCTTACTATTCCTGCAGTTTCCTTGATCTTTTTATGTAGGTTTAGTGTATCATGTTTTCCCTCTAAGGTTTCAATTTCCGCACATTTGCTTCCTAACCAGGCTTCCTTCGCTTCCTTAATTTTTTGTCTAATAATATTGTGTATTCGCTAATAATTTAGTTCACTTTTATTTCTATATCTGCGCCTTTCTTCCATAAGATCTAGTATTTCGTCCGTCATCAAATCATTGTTTTTCTTTCTTGGGTTCTTTGCTAGCTTATTCTTTGCAATGACGTTCAGCGTTTCTTTAATTGTTTCCCATTTTTGTTCTATATCGTTGCCCGTACTTTATTTAGTTGATTTAGCTGTTGTTTTACTTCCTGCCGTACATTCTCTGTTTTCAGTTTCTGTACATCTATTCTTGTTTGTCTCGTACCACTTGCCGTTGCTTTCTTTAATCGTAACCTGAATACAGCTAGCAAGAGATTGTGGTCAGATGGAACATCTGCGTCAGGATATGTTTTAACCGATGTAATCGAATTGCGGAATCGTTTGTTTATCATTACGTAATCAATCTGATTTCTTACAATGTTGCCGCTTCTATCAGCGGGGGATTTCCATGTATATAATCTTCTGCTTGGTAATTCAAAATAAGTATTCATAATAGAAAATTGTATTTCTTTACAAAACTGTACCAGCATTTCTCCACGCCCATTACGTATTCCAAGACCATATGTTCCTACTATTCCTTCGGTTGCTTCGTTGCCAACTTTAGCGTTTAAATATCCCATAATTAAGGATATGTCTTCTTTCTTTGTATATTTTATTGCTTTCCTTACGTCGTCATAAAATTGTTCAATGACTTCATCATTGCTGTCCGTTGTTGGCGCATAAGTTTGTATTATGTTCAAACTACAAGGTTGTGCATTTATTTTTAACATAGCAACTCTATCCGATATTGGTAGGAATCCGCTTACTGCTTTTTGAACGCCCTTTGTTATTATAAAACCAACTCCATTGCGATGTTGCGGACTATCATCACCAATATAGTATATTTGATGTTCATCTACCACACACGTTCCTTCGCCTGGCCATCTCATTTCGCTGCATCCCAATATGTCAATATGTAGCCGTCGCATTTCTTTAACCACGTTGGCTGCTTTCCCTGCTTGGAACATGCTTCGTATATTCCACGTGCCTATGTTCAGTTTTGTTTCAGTTTTAATTTTGGGGCAATATTGTCTCTTATTGTACAGGGATTTCGCTGGCTGACGACCTGGGAAGCCCTGTTATCTTCCCTTGCCGGATCTTGGTTTCCGAGCCCATGATCAGTACATTCTTTAACATTATATTTCTCTGCCATCCTAATTTTTCTTGGGAATATAATGAGGTAGTTTCCCGTTGCTTTCCTCATCGCAGTGTTACAGCCGGGTGTATCATAATTTGATAGCCACCTGTAAGTATATGATGACAAGCCTGTTACCGAAGTCATTCTTCTGCAGCCTTGACTCATTAATGACACAGCTGCTTCCTATGCCATGCTAGTTTTGGTCCGCCCCTGGTATTTCATTTCCCAGGTACCACCCATATCTGGGAGGCATTCCCCTATCCGCCACCTGGGGAGGCGCCCGATGGGGGACTAGCAACCCCACACGGGCATCACTAACTAGATAACAAAATTCGTAGTTAGGGGCTAAAACGAGCTTCGTTACTTTACCGAGTAAGAGCCACAAAATCAATATTATTGCAAATGTTAACGTTGTAATAAATTTGCTAGTTTTGGAAAACTTGTCGACCACAGCTCCCATAGTTACTACTTTCGCAGATTTTTATAAAATGGTCTACTAATCTGCAGGAAAAAAATAAATTGCTACTAATAGCCTGAGCTAAAAGAATTAAAAAGATGAAAACAGTAAATCACATTAATACTGCGTGTGTGAGCAACAAGATCTTTCTGCGAAGGCTTACCGTAGATATAAAATGCTGGACCCATTTTTCATGTAAATACGCAGTAACTTAACAGAACTTGCAAGGTACTCCCATAGTTCTTGAATGCGTTATCCAGAATCTCTCTCATTTTATAAGACTCTTAATTTCCTCTTATACGGCGACTTTTTTGAACTTATAGTAAAGGTAATTTTTTTCGAGAGTTATTCATTTTAGTCGCAAAATTAAAATTCTAGGCGTTTTCCTTCTTGAAATTTCTAAGGTGGTTGTAAATATTTTTCTGGAAAAGAGGTACTCATCTATGTTCAGCAACATTATTCGTGCTTAAAAATATGATTTTATTACGTATAGAAAGTTGAAATGTCACGCGATGGAGATCCATAATAAACAGTCTATAAAATGATTTTTCATCTCCATACAGTACTCAACTATTTGGCACTTTAATTTATATATCGCAACTAGTTGTATAGTAATTTTTGTTATACTAATTTTTTTTCCATTGAGATCTACTTTTTACATAAAGTTGCATTAAATATCTTGTTTGCAGATTTATTACTCATCTGCACGTATAGTGTCTTTAACAACTTTTATGTCTTATTTTTTTGCGTGATGTTATCTAGAAAGTAATATACAACATTCCTCCTTTGGTGCGAAATAAGAAACATTAAAGGGGATGAAATAAAAAAAATTACCAAATTCACTATCGTGAAAAATAATGAGACTACACTGAAAGTACACCCAGAGGACATAAAAACGGCCTAGTTTTAATAGTTACTTACGGAGCTGCCAAAGTATAACTGTGAACTACGAGGGGATGAACAATTCGTTAATTTTTTATACAACCCGATGCACCTGCTGTATTGTAGTTTATCTATCTGAAGTCAAACTGATGATTGAGTATTAAATTATTGTTGCCAATAATCAGAAAAAACTTTTTAAATAAGACCTTTCGAAAATTTGTAAAGAATGAGTGGAAAACTTATTAGTGGTAATCGTATTGAATGAAAATATTTAATTGCTATGCGACTCATGTACAGTTCGGCTTTACGGGTGTGTTTGGGACTTCTGGACGTCTGGAAATTTTAAGCGGCTGAAAGTGCACGTCCTCGTGCCGCGAAGTCCTTCGATCACTTTCGTTTACATTTTTGGGATCATTATAATACGTTCTCTTGAGCTTGGAGATGATGGATTTTGCAGAAATCTTAGTCATCGTTTTTTATCTTTAGAGTTTTCTAGTAGTAACTATTAAAGTTAATTTAGCAGGTCTTCCGATTCCTTTTGTTGGCCGCTGTCGGTTTAATGGTAAATAATTTTTTTCAGTCCTTTGATAATGGTCGATTTAAACGCTGCAGCCTTACGAAACGCTAGTTAGTAATTTGGCACTGATCGTAGGCGTAGTACCAGGGGTAAACAATTGGGGGTTAGAGCTGTTTAATTATGAGGACTTTTGATTTTTTAACCGCAGCTTTATCACTTCCTTTATAATTTTTTTGAAGTATTTAACTAAGAAATTACAATTTACAACATTCTAGTAGCATAGCTCTATAAGTTTTATCTTCCTGCATCAAACTCGGTGGATATAGTCGCTATCTTTGTAATTAATTGAATTTTTTGGAATCCAAAGTTGAAGAATTCTTATTTCTAAATCTCGGGTCATGTATAGCTTGCATTTTTATTGTTTTGCAAGAAAAATGTAAAGAAAGGATGATTTAGTCCCGAAAAAGCTCCTGCCGATTGAAACTTAAAACTCTAGATCTTCTGGGTTGCTATTTTAATCTACTGTAGATGTAAATATTCGGAATCTAATTGTTGATTTGATTTGTTTTAAATAATTTTTGGTACATAATTACTAATGACTTGTAAATAAATCGATTCTGTATATTAGTAATATATTTATCCGTACACATAAATTATTGCTGTCGTGTAAGGCAACTGGGTGTTATTTACACACCCGACTTGACATGTTTTTCAATAGCAGCTGCCGCTGTAAAAAGATGTCCTGAGGCAGACGTGGCATTAACATTACCTTATATTTATTCCGACCAGATACGGACAAATAATAGTATTGATTTACTTTGTACAGAATGCTACTCCGTTATAATGGGTGGCGCAAAAGACGCATGTTTTTTGAATGAGTGGTAAAAAAGGAGAGGTCGATGACCACCGCACATCACTTATAAATATTTTAGACAGTTCAATTTTAGCACCCACGGTGCAATGGAACGTGGAAACCGCGTTTTTGCCATCGACCAATTTTTAGAAGTAATGTTTTTGTTGTTACTATTTAACGTCTTTTCCATATATTGTTCAATGTTGTGCATGATGGGACAATCTGTGATAGTAACACAGTTATTTATTCCGCATAACTTGATCAGTTATGAAGAGGAAATTAACTGGCCGTCTCTCTACGACTCGAACTCCAAAAAATGTTTAGAACGCGAGAAGGTTTATACTTCTTAAAGGTCTACTATTTTGAGCCCATTTCGTGGCTCGCTATATCGCATCATACAAGGTTAGTTGAAATTCCAATCGTACAAAATTATGATTGTTTAAAGCCGATTTTGTCTAAGGCAAACTGTTTTCTAAAAGAATTCTTGAATTATAGCTTCCAATGATGTAATTATGATAATATGTAATTAGGCACATTTTCAATTGGACTGTCAATTTTCTTCATAGTGCCAAGGTTACAGTTTCGAACGATGTTTCAAAGGCATGGATGGTGGGACTTTGCTTTTCTGAAGAAGAGGCTACCATAACAGTGACTTTAGAGCAGTATGTCGACATACCAGGCATTTTTTACGTCCACGAATCAACATAGAAAAATGTGATTTCAATAAGGCGAAGCCATAGCCCATACGCCAAGAACTTCGACGCCAGATATTACACAAATGTTTTCCCAATACGTAATACCACGTTTCAGCTATGTTTTTTGGCCCCCCAGATCAGATTTGTCTGTCTGCGATTTCTTCCTTTGGGGTTACCACAAATTGAAAGTCTATCTTTGAAATCCTGGTGTAGTCTACGAGCTAAAAGTGGTCATTTGCGAAGAAATTGCAACCATGCCAAAAGAAATATTGGTAAATGCAATGCAGAACTTTGAAGAGAGGCGCCGGATGTGTGTACACCAAGGACGTCATTTTTCCGACTGCATTTATTACAGATTGTTTGGTGTTAATAAAAAAAATATAATAAAAATTAACAAAGTTGCATTTTCCATTTATTTTAAAACTTGCGATCTTATTAACGTACCTTTTATAGATAAATAAAAAGTAATAAATAAAAGAGGACTGAAACTGGCCGAACAAATTATAATTATATAAAGACATTAGTACAAGGTTTATAATTACATTACAAAACTAATTCAACTTATAGCATAGAAGCATCTGCAAGAATTTTTAATAGAAAAAATTTTTATATCCATGGCTGTGATCTTGATATTTTTTCTAATAAACTTTATAATAATAGTACCTATACCATACCATAATGTTTCTGATAGAAATGTAAAATATTCGAAATTGTTGTGATTATTTATTTACTTGTGTTCGCTGATTAGATATTTTCTATACAATTATACTTTATAGTGTTGTAAATAATCATTGTGGTGATCGACTAATGATGATATTGTTCGTAGGATGAATATCTTCGGAAACAACGAATGTTCGATAGTGCACAGCAGAGACCATCGCCAGATCAAGAACCCCGAGCCACGGGAATGCACCGCCATCAACGGCATGAACACCAACAAGCTGGTCCACCCCTCCGAAGCGGTGCTGTACACGGGCCCCTCCAACATGCAAGACAACCGCATGGTCTGGGCGGCCCTGACGCCGCGCGGCACCCAGCACTTCATATCTGAAAATTACCCCCGCAACCTGATAGATTACGCCGAAAGCGACGACCATTACGAGACTATCGATAACGTAAACATACAACCCGTTCCCACTGTAACGTACAACACGTGCCAAAAAGGTTTGGAATTGAAATTAGCTAGAGAGAATAAAGGTTTTGATAATTCTGGGTTCGTAGATTATGACTATGAAGACCCAACCCCGCTCATTGAGAGCTATCAGCTGAGCGATATCGAAAACAGAGACGATTCGCCCTACTACTCTTCTTTAGGGAACACTGACATGCGGTGCGCCAGCCTGGGCAGCTCGTACCGACGGGGGGTCCCCCTAAACTTGCCCCTGAGGCCTCGCGTCTCATCTCCCACGCGCATCGAACATCCAAACTTGCCGCCACTCAACCTCTACCCCCACAAGGGGGCGAACATGACCATGACTTTGAAGAGAAACAATCTCGCTTACAGAAAGCCCGATAACATTGCTTACCGAAACACCGATAACCTTTTGCCCAAATACGGCTGTTAGTCACGAGCGCAACTCTTTTAAGTTGCATAACACCTGAAATTGGTTCTGAAAATACTCCGCGCGCTTGCGGATGGTGTCGCAATAGGTTGAGTTACTTCTTAGCGGTGGATGTTGATTGGCCCGCGCAAACATTTCTTCTTGTAACTATGCTTCTTCATGTTGTTATTACTAATTGGCCATATTATTTACTAACTGATATTTCTCAATGTTCCTTATAAGCATTTGTTGTAATCTGTGTCCGATGCACGTCAAGTATTAATTATGTAATTTATTACAATAAATTATCAGTATACTATTGCTTTTTAGTGCAGACTGCAAATCTGTGGTGATTTAATCGAGTAATAAACATCATTAGCACATTTAAAGCACCAACATATAGAAGAGGTTAAATAAAACATACTAATAGAATGTTGATTTGTATGAATTATAACAATATAAAAATAGATTCTTAGTTTACAAAAAATCAGTCGATTAGGTGTTAGAAAAGGGGAAAAGAGCAACCCGATAAAAAAATCAAAAGTATAAATTAAAATATTTAAATGAAAAACAAACAGATCATAATTAAAAGAAACAGCAATTACTTCATTTAAGAAAAAAAAATAAAATGTGTTAGTCGTGTGAAGTTTATAGTACAGTAACAAATGTATTTAAATATTGATTTATGTCACATTCAGTATTATTGTATATTAGAAACTGTGACATAAGATCAAAACCATAGAAAAATTGTCAAAGTAGCTAGAGAAAACCCGGTATTTAATTTAATGACTAATGTATTTTATTTAAACGTTAATAAGTACTAAGGATTGATTAAACATTATATAGCCATATGGCCACAAAAAAGTAAAATAAGAGTTGGAAAATCAAACTTCAAAGAATTATTAAGGGTATAACAGGTACAAAGAACCCAATGCTAAAGTGACAATTTAAGTCTAGTCAACTTAGCTTAGTTTTAAGTCATTCATTCTTTAATCATAAAATATATTTTTTATTTTGAAAATAAATTTTGACCCACAAGACTAGATCATATTGACCTATTAGTATACTCAAATGTTTTATCTTTTTATCGTATAATATAACACATATCAAGTAGAAAGATATCTAATTAAAAATAAAATCATAAATTGTGTGTAGATCGCAAAAGATTTAAGACATCTCTTCGCTGTGCTTTGGCCCTTCAACTCGCTTCCAGCGGTTTTGATAAGATTTAAATATCTAATTATTTAGCTAACTGCAAATTGCAATTTTGATTAATCCAAGCATTGGTTCGGGTTCAATAAAATAATTTTTATTATTTTTTCGATAGTGCAGTAGTTTTTCATTACATGATATACATTTATGCCCTGTCCATTATTATATTAGAGTAAGTTTATTGTGAGAACCAGCGTGGTCCCGTGGTTGAGGGGAGGGCTGCGATGCTGACGGACCCGGGTTCAATTCCCGGTGCTCTCTGATGCCTGGCGGGTGGCCTACTCAGTCGCTAAAAATAATTGAGTACCTGCGTTCATTCGAACAAGGGGTAATAATGACGGTCGTCTAAGGTGCGGTGCTTGCCACATCGCCTCGCATCAGAGATGGTGCGCGACGACCGGGCAGAGAGAGCGAACGTATGAGAGCCTTAACCTCTCTGTTCGCAGGCCGTGCTCCCACGCGGGGCGTACGGCCTTACCATTATTATTATTATTAAGTTTATTGTGATTTTCAGGAGGTTATTATACAATGCAGATATTTTTAATCCAGTTTAGAATTTATACGGTAACAACCTAGACTATCTAAGTTAACTTGACTTTCTGTTAGAACAAGAATATTATCACCTCGTTTTTGGTAAAGCTGTTCAGCTACTCCACGTCTCGGAATTCTGTAGCATATTTTGTCAAAAATGTATTTGCATGAAACTGAGAAGATACCCCATATATTCTAATTCCAATGCCATTGTCAGTTTTGGACCTGTCTATGTGCACCAGAGCAGTTTCTAAATATAAGCCTCTCATTCCAATTTGTCTAGGTGAATTAGTGCCTTTTTCATTTCCAGCAATAGTTTTGTGACAATTTCTCTTACCACAGTCTGACCAAAAGTCTATAAAAAGTAAGGCAAACTTAGTAGAGCTTTCATAATTTCGGTTGTTTCTCATTACACCCATAATTCGTGAGTACAACCAGTTCTATCTTGTCTTGAAGCTGTTTTAATTTAAATTGCCATACTAGCATTTGATCTTATTACAGCAGAGTAGAACCACTGTACCATGCGAGGTTTAGATTTACAAACATTATTTTTTATTTGTTTATAACTTTTTGTATATGTAAGTTCCAGATTAACTTTGCATCCAAGAGCGCTTATCTTCCTCTCACTTGTGATTTTATTGAAAAGATGTAGTAGCATCAGTGTTTATTCCTTAAAATTTACACTTATATTCTTCTCGATACATCATCTTTGCATAATTTTTCTAGCATGATATACCCCTATCCATCTGTAAACGATGTCTTCTATTCCAAGATTTCTCACCACAGCTAATTTGACTTATAGGAGGTGTAATTAAGACCTTCTGCAATGCCTAGAAAAATTATTAATACCATTTCTGAGATCTTTAATAAATATTGTCAGCGTAAACGTAAGATATTTCTTTAAAAATTTCTAGAGTGCCAATAATCGAAATACAGTAGTACAGAAGTGACAAAAACCCGAATGAAACTATTCGAAAGCTAGAAATGGAATGCAAAACAATATGTAATCAAAAAACCATAATTCGCTAACTAACTTTATTTTTTTGCCACAATTTAAAAAATGTAAAATTTAACTTTTATAAAAAACTATTTTTAAATTTTTTTAATATAAAAAGTCGGTTAGGTCGAAAAACAGTTAAATACAAAAGTGTACTTGATAATGAAAGAAGAAATTCTAACAGAGGACAACATCCAAATACACCTGATGGAAAATCCGAATACTTTGATCAGAACTGCCTGAAAAAACTCTTAATTAAAAAATGTCCATACATTTGATAATAAAGGAAGACTTTAGTCCTCTAGCCTACAAGATTCAAATCTAACAGCCATTGGGTGAGAAGGCAATTAAATACCTTGATTGATTACCATGTTTCACTGACTTAAATTCTTATAAGTGTTTTTATGAGGTTTAACCAAGGACATTAATACCATCCCATTTAAGAAAACCAACATAATTTTAAGATTTTCAAAGAGAAAATTACAAAAACTGTGAATTCAATTTCAGAAAAAAAGACGGGCAATCATGACCCATCTTTTAAAGTGCTTGTAGCTATAACCAAAGTCAAATAAAGACATTTTAAAACAGTTTTAATGTATTCAAATGTTTAATTGCTTAAATTCAACTGAACTGGTCTAAATACCTTTTACAGTTTCATTTGCAGCAATTTTTTGGGCACATAGTATTTGCTGAGTATAGCTGACTACGTACAAAAACTACAAGATTAGCTTAAAAATAATATTTAGGCGAAAGTTATCTTTTGATGGCAAATACGCCTAATCAATGACTTCTTGAAGCAGATAAAACTTTAAGAACTAAGGCAGTTAGTAGTTAAATTAACTTGACTTTAACTATCAACCGGTGCTTGAAATTGATTGACAGTACTCATGGACTAAATTCAAAGGACTAGATGATGATTTTCACAATTTATAGAAATGATTACGATCGTAGCAAAATATTTCAATACATTTTAAATATGTAATTAAAACTAAATAATTGTTTTCTTGATTAATATTTTAATTCATTGCTTTAAAATATATTTAAAGGTTAAAGAATATTTTGTGTGAGAAAGTGTTGTTCCTTGGGTCTGATGTACTTCGAGTCATTTAGTACTGCATGACTATCTCTAGAAATGCTAAAGACGACTAATATAGTTACTTTTTGAAATAAATTCTTTGTTCTTTAGCCCGTATGGTTTAAAAGAAAGAAATATTTAAAATGATAGAAATAAAAATAAAATTCTTAGTGAGTCTTCTTATTTTCCAAAGATGTAAACAATGTTTATTTTTAAAATTGAATAACACAAGCAAATAGTTTATTTTTTTTCTTTATTTACTAGTGTGCATTTAAATAGACAAACAAGCCGCGTTTCAAGGCCATTTGTTACTAAACGATTTTTTATGTTACATTTCTGATTACACAGGTTGGTTTAACGTGCACACAACTCATATGTTTTTATCATACATCCTCTAGAATTGTCCACCATTGATCATAACTCTCTTTTAATATATTCCGTTTGTTGCGGTCTTGGGAATCTTGTATCCAGTTTCCTGTAATACATTTTATATTATCACTCTATTGTGTCGGAGTATGTCTTCTGTCTTGGCCGCCACTTCATTATTCGTTTAGTCTATCGGAACATAATCAACCCAGTTCCATTTTAGCAAAATAATTTTTTCTATTGCGTCAGTGACTTTAGTTTTTCGACGTAACATATTTTGTTATTTATTATGTTCCTTTATGATAATCCCAACGTAGTCCGTTGCACAGCGCGTTGTGCAATTCTTATGTTATTAACTGGCTTCTTTGTTAGAATCAGAATTTCGGACCCATAGGTGAGATTGAAGGTCTTGTGTTTGAGACATTGGTATCTCCGCCTTGAGAATATCTTATACCAAAGGCGGCCCAAGTTAGTTTAATACTTCTTTCAATCTCGGCCTATGACTTAAATATTTGTAAGATATGACCCTATAGATTTCTTGATTCTCTACTAGAATGTTTGGTGTCGGGTACTAGGTTTGTCATAAACTGATTTCAAGCCTAACGTAATGTGAGACTGTTATCCGAAGCATAAATAACTTAGGTCATTAATATTAATGACTGTTTCGTTTACCTCTAACGTTTTAAGCATGTACAAGAGTGGAAGCCGTTATATAGTACAGAGACATTAAAATGCTATTCATCCTTCTTCATCGTTATATATATAAACTGACATGGTAATCTTTGATACTATTAAAATTAATTAACAGTAACATTTTAGGACCGATTTAGCAAGTGCAAAACAAGGTTATGCAGTAGCTGGTGATATTGAATTGATATCAAAATACGAGGAAAGCTATAATAAAATTAGCTGCAACCCGGCAAATTAACAAATATGGGTATTAAGTTCATGTTATCGCAGCATGACCACTTGTTTACGGATTAACAATTCGACACATAGTACTCAATTCTTTGTAATCTCATGAGCCAAAATTATTTAACCGTAATTTTAAATGTAACAAATTTACTTAACATTTTCGATGTGCATGATGTGCTGTAAATTCGTTTTTCTTTATGACTGGTTTTCACTGCTCGTACTATGAATATCTTTATGCACAAGAAATACTACAATAGATGTTAGAATGTTTTTGACTGTAGTAACAATCATAATTTATGTTAAATT
This sequence comes from Sinelater perroti, assembly GCA_036346155.1. Taxonomy (NCBI): domain Eukaryota; kingdom Metazoa; phylum Arthropoda; class Insecta; order Coleoptera; family Elateridae; genus Sinelater; species Sinelater perroti. Next base: position 20,915,707 of record JARFIY010000195.1, on the reverse strand, counting down.
ATTAACTCACTCGTTATCTTATTAAGTTATTTAACTTATTTTTATTTGAATTTTTTCTGTAACGCCGAAGTGTAACTTTCAGGTAACAGGTAGGACTCTCGACTAGATACTTGTGTGGAACATTTACAACACACATCGGGCGGCCCGCAGGTGGCAGATAAGGAAATACCTTCTGGCTTGCTGAAGGGTGACATGCTTGTCTCCCGCAAATCAACAGGATTGCGCCTTTAACTTTCAAAGTGCAGCAAATTTCGACAGAGAAGCGTCTCCGAGTTGCTTCAGCCTAGTAAACATCTTACTTCAACTTGCTTGCTCGTCTACTCTTTCACTTTAATATTTTCTTCTGCCAGGTTACTTTTGACCAACTTTTGTTATTTCAAATAATCTCTTTTCTTTCTGAATTAGATGAAATAATAATGGTCTGGCAAAAATACAATCGCAAACAACCTTCATTCAAAAAAAAATGATAACGGAGAGGAGGGATTTATCAACAAAACATTTACAGAACAGGGGCCTTAGAATATCTTAGCACCGGTCGATGTGGTTAGTGTAAACAAGCCACTTCCGACTTCAGTAGGCAACTGTTCAACATCTCAGGTAGGTGATCAAGCCAGAATTACAGACTTGAAAGTGATTTGAAGAACAAAGAAGGGCGCCTACAAATCATAATAATTAAAATACTACAAATAAATTTGGGGAGAACCCAAGCAGTCCGTAACTTCATATATACACTTGCAAAATAATATGGTATTTATTATAAGCAACTGAACAAAACGAGTATGGAAAGAGATGAGTAGACTAAAAACCGGAAGAGAAATATTGCTAGGGTATTTGTAAATAGTGGCGTTGGAATACGTAGAAACAAGATGTAGGAATAGATATATATATATGCATTAACTTAAATAAATATGATAATTATTGTTACTATGTTTCTACTAACATCATCTGCTAATAATATTAAAAAACGTAGATCGGATTCTGAATATAGTTAAGAGATAACAATGAAACAACCGATAGTAATAGGTAATGTAACCTTGAAATTTTCTCAATGACGATTGCCTACAGCGAACACTAAAAAAGTATTTCATTGAGCGACTGTCAGAACTAAATATGATAGTAATAAATATATATACGAGGTGTGTAAATAAAGTAAGAAGACTGATAGTGTACGGTGCGATCTGGGAATACCGGGGGCTGCTCGTTTGGAGGAAAAGCGGGCGACATTCGATGTGCGTTCAGTGTAAGTGGGAACGCTCGCGTGGCACTACGTTGTATGTAGCAATTTGTTTCGTAAAACGTTTTCGGCTAGTGCGTTTTGACTATGAGTGGCAGTAAGGTCGAGCAACGATGTGGTTCTGAGAAACCTTTCGCTGGGGCATAAGCATATCTGGAGGAATACATGCCATGACTTTTTGAAGCGGATTGAAAAGAACCCTTGTTTTCTAGAATATATCATTACTGGTAACGAGACTTTGGTGCTTCAGTACGACCCCGAAACGAAGCGCCAGAGCTCCCTTGTTCACCCGACTTGAGTCGTCTGACTTTTTCCCTTTTCCACATGTGAAATGCACCTTAAAAGACGTCGTTTTAAGACAATATCGAACACTGGAAAGGCCGTAACCGATCAGCTGAAGGCAATTCTAGTATCCGCGTTCCAGTACTGCCATGCCGGGTGCAAAAACCGTCTCCAGCTGCTCAAGGCAATTACTTTGAAGGGGACAATGCCCAAGTGTAACTGTTATAGTCTAATAAAATGGTAAAAAATTAGTCTTATAACTTTCTTTACACTCCTTATATATAGCAATTCTAAATAAAACCAGTTAAAATTACCTAAAAATACTATTCTAAAAAGTCGTTGGTAATAGACAAAGAAGTGTTTTAAGCTAATCGCAATCTTATAATCAAGTATTTTAAATCGATATATTACTTAACATAGTAAGCTATGTAAGCCTTAATAACGACGAGGCTAGAAAAATAAATACATAATATGAGAAAACCTTTATGAAAGTTACTTTGGATTTTTCAAAGGAAAGTTTACAAATGAGGCTTTAGAAAAAATGGGTTACATCATGTTGAATGTGGCAAATGTATTTAATATTGCGTTTCATAATGTAATAAAAAAATAAATATATTTTGAATTTCATTGTAGAACTAATAACCAACAACCTGCTGCATAGACCTAGTAATTACACGAATATCTTAAGCTTTCGAACTGGAACTGAAATTAAAGAGGCAAGTTACTAACTCTAAATTCGCTCTTGACTTAGAGGTTATGAGTGTAGCAGAAGATAAAGATACTTTAATAGCAAGCAAGAAAAATGAATTAATAGAGGAAAATAAATAAAAATTAACATCGAAAAGATCATTTTAAAGGACATGAGAAAAATACACAATTTGCTTCACATAGGCATAATAACAATACACCGTGTGTAGACTGATTAAAATCAAAAACCGAAAAGCGCATTATTTTATATGAAGCACCAATATGGTATAAGAGGTTTAATGTTAAAAGGTCTAGTTACATCCTGGTCAAAGCTCTTATTAAAATAGTGTCTACTTGTCGAACCGTGTCTACCAAGGCAATATAAATGATTACGAAAGTGCTACTAATTTCTAGTAAAGTAATTGAGGTGCGTATATAACCAGGGAGATATAAAATTGGTACAAGAATATTAGCACAAGCAGTATGGCAGTAGTAACTTTGATGGGGTGAAAATGATATCAAAGACCAATAGACCAGACGGTTAATCCCTAATAAGGAAAGTTGGTTAAACAGGAGATTAAAACATTACCTTACTCAAGAGACGGGTCTTATAAAACATAAGAAAACAAGAAACACAAGAGGGACGCATGCGTTTATTGAACAGAAACTAATATAATATTATAAACCATACGAGAGACAGTACACACACACAGGGTAGAATATCTCCTAAGTGCTAATAGCCTAAGAATTAGTAAATTGCATAAAATAGTCCAAGTACAACTGAGATAACATACAAGTCAGAATTAAAAATTAAAAGTGATGAAAAATAAGGAAAGACAAGAACGCCAAAGCCATAGAAGAGAGTTAATAGTGTTTTCAGTACTAGTAACCTAATATGGATAATAAAGCTATTTATAGTCACAATAATGAAAAAGCTAAAAATAGTTGTTGGGCACTGTCAGAGCTACAAGCATCCACTCAAGTCCTTGCTTTGCTTCCATGACATAATAATAAAATAATCATCAACGTCTTTTAGTAAATAATAATTTTCCTTAATTTGTAAAATTTACACAAAGCATATATAAACTTGTTTAAAGCAAACAATGTATTTATTAACGCCAATAGTATATTTAACATAAACGTAGATATTTTTTTAATCCACTATGTCTACTTTGTGAAGAAGAGTTTTGTCTCGGTTGTCTACTTAGGACAGACCTCTTAATATCAATCAAAATAGTTTTGATTATTCTCATAAATAAATACCATCCCTAATCAACAAAACCCATTTTAAAGTTGGAAATGTACCTAATTACTTTGAATAAAAGTAATTTTTAAAAAACTTAAACTCTGACTTGATTCTTCGACGAAGGCACGAAGAGAGAAATATACATCCCATTGTCGTGTATTCAAGACCAAAATAAATTTAAAAATATTTAATTTAACTTTCTAAACTTAATATTTTTTTAAATAATGGATATCTGAGCTATTTATGCTTTGTGATTTTTTCAATCTACTTTGTGTGTTCCTAAAGGACACTTAATTTGGTGGGATAATGTTGGGAATACTTTTTGCTATCACGTTTACGATTCTGTATGCTCTAACATATGATTAAATGACATTTGTGAACCTTAAGTTCACGTCGAAGTAGTTTTGTAGCTATGTTAGCATCATCGCAAAGTCTTTTAAGAAAAGCATCTTAAATAATGTGCTCATATGAGGTAAAACGATAAAGTCACATATTCTAATTCTTTACCAAACTTTAGTATCATTGTGATACATATAACATTGAATAATATGACAAACTAAATATTCGATTATAAATTGTTTTTAATAGCATGTTAGCTATTCTGGGTGACAAATTTTAGAATTTCATCTTTTATTGATTCACGTTAAAGAAGTCATATTGACTATAACTGATGTAAATCGTTTGATTCACAATCTGATATGATATGTTAAGAAATTTTTCAATTTTATTGTTATCGAGTACTGATAGAGCATAATATAAATTTAAAACGCCAGATACATGTTCTGTAAACGTTTCAGCCTTCTCCTTATTAGATTTTTATGAGTTGTACAAAACCACTGAATTTTTAATAGTTCTTTATATAAAATAATATTATTTTGATTTTGTAACATACTGACAATGAATAATGTTGTTATATGTGAATAATAGTGTGTTAAGAGACTATAAAGTAAGTATTTTTATTTAGTTGGCGTTTTTTCTTTCGGGTTTTCTGTTTTTCAGTAATTAGCTAAAACATATTATATTTGGAATATACCTGACTGATTTTATTATTTGTGCCTAATTTGAGCTTTACTTTGTTCTTTGAAACCAAACCTCAGTTTAATTCAATTACTATTGCATTGGTATCTATGTCATATGACATAAAAAATTCTAATAAGTCGGGAATCCTGTTGAGGTCGGTAAGCAGAGTCACCATATAATGGTGACTACAGTTACTATTGATAACAAGTCGGTTATCTGTAAGAAAATTTTCATTCCAATCTGTGCTATGAGCTTGGACAATGGATTTTCCATTTTCCTAATTTTAAATAATGTATTATCTTTGGGAAAACCTTAAAAGAGGTTAAGAAGAAAGAAAGGTTATAATAATGATTCGTTAAACAACAGAAGTAAAGTACCTTCTTACAGTAAACGTTGAAGAAAAAAGACAGATTTAATAATTTTCAGTAAAATTAAAGACATTAATGGAATATTCTACGGTTAATGGAAGAAAAAAAAGTTCAAATGACAAATACTTTAATAGCACAGGTTTCTAATGAACATTTAGTACCCGGATATATACTTGGTAGTTAAAATAATGGCATGAATAATTTTAGATGAACTTAGCAACAGAAATGTGGCTAGCTTCAGCAGACGGACTATATGGGTAATATTCCAAACGTTGCCATAACAGTAAAAATGCTAAAGATCACTCTCCCTGTAGCTCAATATATCAATTTTTTTATGGAATAAAAAAACTAATTCTTCAATAATCATATACACTTCGTTATGCAGAACAAGATTACACAAAAAGTCTTTTTGATGGTCATAAATTAGGATAAAGTAAAGAAGGCTAAATTTCCCCGAATTAAGCAACAAATAGAGAAAACTTCAAGAAAATTTTCTTAAACAAAGTAACTGCATACTGAAAAGTCAAGAGACAATCAAGCACAACAATGTCAAAGAGTAAGCTTGGAAAGTAAAACAAGGTAGAAGCTAAAGCTAAGCAAGATCCTTGGGGGCTGGAGTACAAAACCATATCATCCAGAGTATTTATTAACAAGGAAATATAAGAAAAGAAATGAAGGCATCCTTATCATAACTTACGAAAAGAGAAACTAAAAACAGTGGGGGTATATCGAAATATCGCATTTTATATAATAGATGTACACCTTTGCTTCCGCCGTTTTCCAATAGATGGCCTTAGGCGGTAAGTGATGGTGGAAACATATGCAGACGTCATACACTAAGCTTGGACATTTGTCAACATAACCCCATCGAAACGTTAGTCGACTTGTGTTAGTATCGTAAAGTTATTCTCGATTGAAAATGTCAGTTTACGAGTTAAATTCTCGTCATTTAGGTAAGGTTTTAATTTTCTGCTTCAATATGCAGAAATTTGCGGCTGAGGCTCATCGCATGCTCTCAAATACTTATGGCTAGACCGCTATTAGTGAGTGGTTTCAACGTTTCAAGAGCGACATCGAAAACCAGCATGGCGGTGGAAGAGAGAAGGTTTTCAAAGATGCAGAATTGGAGGCATTACTTCATGAAGACTTATGTCAAACGCAAGAAAAATTAGCAAGGTCGTTAGGAATGACGCAACAAGCCATTTCAAAACGTCTCAAAGCCATGAGAATGATTCAGAAACAAGGAAATTGGGTGCCACTGAATTGAAGCCGAGAGATGTTGAATGGCGTTTGTTTGTTTGTGAACAGCTGGTTGAAAGGCAAAGACGGAAGGGATTATGCATCGCACTGTGACTAGTGACAAAATTTTTTTTATTAGAATAATCCCAAGCGCAGAAAATCATGGGGAATTTCCGGCCATGTTTTCACATCGACGGGTAAACCGAATATTTACCGATCCAAGGTTATGCTTTGTATTTAGTGCTAAAACCGCCTGAAACAATTGAAGGCGATCTGTATCGAAAACAATTAATGAGTTTAAGCCGAGCATTAAAAGACAAACGGTCTCAATACAACGAGACAACGACCCCATGTTGCAAAATCGGTCAAAACATACTTCGAAACGTTAAAATGGGAAGTCCTACTCTACACCCCCCTCCCCCACCGTATTCTCCAGATATTGCTCCTCCTACTTCGATCAATGGCATACGGCTTGGCTGACCAGCATTTACGTTCTTATGAAGAAGTCAAAAATTGGATCGTTACCTGGATCGCCTCAAAAGATGAGCATCTTTTTCAACGCGAGATTCATATGCTGTCCGAAAGATAGGAGAAAATAGTGGCCAACGGTGGACAATATTTTGAATCGTAAATGTACAACCAGTTTTTTACAATAAAGCCTCGAATGTCAGAAAAACGGCGGAAGCAAAGTTGTACACCTAAAGAGAAATTATTAAAAACGATTAGCGTCTTCCGTAAACAAAAACTCCCTGAATAGCTGAAATTCTAAAGTGGTGGCTGGTATTAAATCGAATTCTTTGTTGTCCTTGTAAAATTTTTCTCTAATTAAGAGTGTGTTCAACATCCATTTGAGAGAGGTTCGTCTAGTTTTGCTGACTAATTGAAAGGATAATCTATGTACCTACTTTGCGAGCAGACATATTTGCGTATTAAACGCTAGTGAAAACTATATAAAGAAATTTAAAGCTAATCTAATCACAAATGCGGCATTGTCACATTAAAAGTTAATAATAGTAAAAACAAATTACTATTCGAGGCCTATAGTTATTATTGCTAACCTAAATATTAAAAATGCATTTAATTCTGCCAGGTGACCTCAAATATCTTGCACGCCTTGGAAAGTGGTTTTGGAATTTCCATGTACCTTTTACGAGCACTGGAAAATTATTTACACAATAAAGTGTTATTTTATGATACCAACCACTCAAACAGACTGTAACAATTAATGTCCAGACCTTAAAATAACTGCAAATACTGCTAAACCAGATTATAGAAAAGTTTAATTTCCAGATAAAGCATCGCAAGCTTTAGCTAACAATGCAAGAAATCTAATCTAGTGCTGCTAGCTATTCAACATATCAAAAGAGTAAGCTGAAACAGTAACCACGCACTTAGTAAATAGAGGCTATTTATATTTGTGGCCGCAGCCGTTATACTTTATGTTGAACCAGGGTGACTGCTGTGCAAAAGAAAAGAGTCGGTTTGTTGCGTAATGTGCAATAATAATCGTGTGTGTGATATCCATTGGTGCACTTCTGAAGGCACGAGACTGCTAAAGCAAGCCTAAATAAATCATACAATGTTACTGATCATAGCTGCTTCCAAGCCTATTTGCATAGAATTCAGAAAGCCCCGAAATTACAGTGCCTATATTATGGAAACGTATGGGATAATGTTCAGTGCACAATTTTTTAATATGAAAAATGTATAAATCGTACTAACAAGAAAGTAATTAAGTTAAACAGAAGTTGGCACGTTATCAACAATATGTTATAGAATTTCTAACAGCAAACAAGAGAGATCAGATGAGACAAGCGTATGAATGCGAAATACCCATTACAAGAAAGATATAAGAAATTAAGAACAAGGATTAGTTGTTTTTAGTGGATAAAGCTTCCATACTACTTGGGAGCATGAAATTTGCCTTCTTTGAAGATTGTCCAAATTTCTTTTTTAAAAAATATAATTGTTGCGATTGTTACTACTATTGTTTATTTTTATCATCCTACAGTAATTTTATATTAAGACTGATATAGCCCTAAAAAGTGACTTCTTGGGAGACTATCTCGTTATTTAGGCGTTAACTTATTTCAACAGCTCATTAAGAACTAAATAAATCAATAATTAAAGTAATGAAATGATAAATAATTTTAGAAATTTTTAAACCAGTAAAAACATTAAAATTGCTTTTTTTATAAAATAAAAATTAATTAAAATTTAGCTGTAACATTATTTAATACACCTAAACTTCAAACTCAATTAGTTATTAAATCAAATATTTTTGAAACGAATTTTGTAAGTAACTCATGCACAATTAGGTACTTTAATTGAAGTTGGCAAGCCACAACTGTAAACTTTTGTTAATTTGGCAACAGGTAAAACATCCGTTATGTGTCTAAGTTTGGCTTATTTAATCTAGTTCTTAACTTAAAAATAACCACACCACTTCGTACTGAGCAATATCAAATTATCTTTACAGTTAATTATTATAAAATTAGTTAAACACATTTTTGTCTACATCACAACTCTCAAAACAAACTGCAGTACCAGAATATGTGGTTTAAGGTTTTGATGTGACCACACCAAACTTAAATGAAAAAATACATAAACAACCTTATCATGAAATTAAAGTATCTTAATAATTTCTCCTCTTCCTGTATATCACACTGCCGTAGTTCGATAAGCTTAATTTGTACATTAGTAGGATAAATTTAAAACTACAAAGAGAAACTTTAAGTAAACAACTTTTAGTTTTCAATAGCTCAATCCTTACGATTTGTACTTAGTTTTATGTTCTAGTTTGCCTCCTAAAATAAAATATATTTTTATTGTTGATTTTTTAAGTGTACTGCTTGAAAGCTTAAAAATTGTGGTTTCAAATGATATCACTTGGACTGTAATCGGACCTGTTCTGACAAAGTTATGGGCCTAAGAATTATATACATAAAAAAAATATGAGTGCTGCTGCTGCTGGTGCTGTCACACAATTGTTCGTGCCTTTCCGTGCCGACCCGAACGCCTCCGAATGACAAATTCTGGCTTGGCGGCAGGCGCGGCCGAGGTATTATATTTCCGGAACCGCAAGCGATAGAAAATTTTCGTTTGAGAGCGGGTAATAAAGCACTCGTATGTGTAACACAAAAGAGTTGAAAGGGAAAAGATGATTATGAAACGGAAAAAAATGAAGTTTTCAGTTGAAATTAATTTAATAATTTTTTAATGTACATGGTGTTGACAGCTCTACTCATCATTGCACTTTCCAAGCGATTACGCATGGATCGGATGACTTTTCCTATGCTGTCTTGAGGGATTACTTCCCACTCTTCAATCAACGCCACTCCCAGTTCCATCACGCTCCCTGGTGTAAGATTTCTGGCTCAAACACTTCGCTTAAGCCCATCCCAAACATACTCAATTGGATTCAAGTCTGAGTTACACGGAGGTCAGTTCATTTTTGGTATATCGACGTTAGCCAAGTAGGTAGTAGTCACTCGTCCGGTGTAGCATCGCGCATTGTCGTGCATTAGTATGAAGGCCTCATAAACAAATCCCGCAAATAAAACATGTATCTCCAGAATGTCCCTAATCTAGCGGTCTACTGTTAAACTTCCTCTGCGTCCTCCACTAGGGACGAAAACCAGCTCAGTTTTTCCGTACTTGGAAATTTCCGCCCAGAACATGAAAGAGCCACCTCCATATGCGAGATTTTCTTGAATACAGCAATGAACAAATCACTACCCTAGCCTTCTATAGACCCGACATTTCCTGTCGTTGCCAGGTAGGCACATCCTGGACAATGGCCGATGTCTCAATCGAGATGTTTGCGAGCAAATTTCAGTCGCCTTTGCTTTTGGATTTCAGTCAGCTTGGGACTCGTAGCTGCCTTTTTTGGGGTTAGGTTGGCTGCCTTTGGTTTTCTTCTCACTGTCCAAACGTTGGGGACCACACATCTAACAGCACTCAGCTCTTACTCGAGATCAACGCAAGTAAAATGTCGATTTGAGACATATTGAAACGAAAAATCGATCGCCTCTCATCGTTGTCACGCTTCTACGACCATCTCTTGCCGACAGACGTAGCCACCGGTTTTCCGGTACCGACACCACACAGCTGAATGGCTCATATTTAGTTGATTTGTCACGGCCCTCTGACAGACCTCTCTCAACAATGCAACTGCCTGGGCTGCTTCAGCGGCTGTGGTATCAATTTTCTTGTAAATTACTCGAACACTTACTTACGTCAACTTCAGATAAGTACTGTATACCAAATCGTCGCGCACGTGCGTTTCAATGAGCAAGATTTGTAAAACCCCTTTTGTGATGCATATTTTTTTGAATGCGTCTAAAAGCTCAATAATAAAGACTAGAAAATCCAGCCAGCTAAGCTTGGCTGCTATAGAGAATGCAAGTGTTACGAACTTTCTACAACAATCGTTACTATTCTGCAGCTATTTCTTCGGATGTTCTTTGAGAACGTCGCAGTCGCCTTGCTTGGTTTTTTGCTGTTATTTCTTCCGGGGTTCTTTGTAAACTTTGCTGTCGTCTTGCATCGTTCTCTGCAACTTTTTCTTCTAGTGTTCTTTGAGAACGTCGTTGTCGTCTTCATCAACTTCCTCCGGAGTTCTTCCGGCACATATACGTCGCCTCGCTTCATTTATTGCTACCCTTTCATCCGCAGTCTGCGCACTTCTTTGTTTTCTCATGTAATTTCTGCGGTACTCAGCTGTTTGTACCCGTTCCATACCAAAGAATTCTTATTTGCAAAAAAGAACAGAAAAACTAAAACGGCAGAATAAATAATTTAATTTTAACTTAAATTTTTAAAAGTGCAGTGTGCTTTAAAGATTCAACGATTGTTCGTGTATTTCCGCGTGCTCCCGAACGCGTTACTCTAGCAACTCTAACACAACCGGAGGACCGGAGATCAGGGACCTCCGCATCGTGCTTTAAAGATATTAGATAGATAGATTAGATAGAATAGATCAGATTAGAATGATAGATACTCCTTGCACGTTAATGTTTTTATTTTTATTTTCCTTAGTTTGAAACAGAAGAATAAAATGCGGGTGCAGCTAGTGAGCCTATTATTTTGCTCACAAGTGTAGTATATTAGAAAATAAAAAAAATGTTTTATTAAACCATTTACTCTATTAAAAGTCTTCTTTTTCTTCTTCTTCGTTTCCTCTCCTATCTTTGAAAGTTAGCTATCAGAAGGTTAATTTCTATTTAGATACTGCAGCCGATAAAAGAGTTTCTAAGGATTTTAAGCCAAAATTCTCTTCTATGTCCAGGGCTTCTTTTTTCATTTTCTTTACTGCGAATTATCAATTGCAACAGTTCATATTTTGAGTTTCGCATGACATGATCCAGATATTCCAATTTTCGCTTTTTAACTGTGTATAGTAATTCTTGTAGTGTGTTTATATAACGCAGTATCTCCTCGTGTCGAACTCTGTCTGCCCAAAATATACGTAACGCACTTCGATATGTCCACATTTTACAAAATGTATCTGTTAAAGTCCAAGCTTCTGTGCCGTAAAATACAATTGGAAATATGTAATATTTTAAAACTCTTCTTCATAGTGAGATGTTAAAATTCCTATTGCACAGCAGAGGTTTCATTTTGATGAATGTTTTTAGGCCACGCTAAATGTTCACTTTCTTTGTTAATTTTGTACCCACTTTTAAATTAGCCTTCTAATACCAATAAAGGTTTTCAGTGATGGCTATATCTTGCTTATCTAGAGACAATTTTAGGCAGTTTGTCATGCATAACTCGGTCAAACGCTTTTTTGTATTCCACAAATCCTTTTGTTTACATCTTAACATCGTTTTATCAGTAAGTTCACAGCAAATAAAGCTTCTCGCGTCCCAAATCCATTTCTGAATCTAAATTAGGCATTTGTTAATGTCTCTTCACATTTCTTGTAAATTCAACCGTGTATTATTTTTAAAAAGAGCTTTAGTCTCATAAGACTATAGTGCGGTACTTCTGGCAGCGCTTAGGATGAGGAACTTTAGGCAAACTAACAAAAAGTAATTTCAACCATTCTGTGGGTATGCGGCTTGCATATGTTTATCATTTCTGTCCGTATTTCATCAGCACCCGCAGCCTTTACCTTTCTTCGTATTTTCTTAACTTCTGTTGTTCTGATTTTTTACTAAGAAAATAGTGCGACGGTTTCCCTCTTGCCTTTCACACCGCTATATTCTTGCCGTTATGATTATTCAAAAGGCTTAGAAATGTAAAGTGTTTGTGATAAGTTCTCCTGTAATGCAATTTCTACAAAAGTTGGAGAACAACTAAACAGAAATTACTATTGCTAAATAATTTAATATATTAAGTTACTGCAAACTTGTTTCTATTTATACCGGTTGTTTAGTTATAAATTTCTATAAACAATTTTCACCCACTAAATGAACTAAATTCACAGTAAAACTTTAATTCCTTAATGTATGGTAATAATTGCTGTAAAAAATATAAGGAATTTTCCACAAAATAACGGGTAAGGCTCCCCTGAAGTTGTAAACTTTATGATGCAATGCATGATGAGGTTAAAGCACATTATACGTTCGCCAAAGAATACAATAAGTGGCATTATTGCAAATTAGCGTATTTTACTTGCGTAGCCTTGGCATTCTAATGCTTATCCGACAAAAGTGCAATTTCTAGCATAACATAATATGAACTTACCTTGCATGAAATAGAACTTGATGCATTGTTTGCTTTCACTTAAGTAGAATATATGAACTTTTGTGTCAATATTTTTCAACATATCCTGAGATAAATTGCTACACTACAAAATCTGTCCTGAAAATATCAAAATAATGTTAATACAATGAAAATAGTTGCGCCAGCATCGATGAAATTCAGTAGTCAAAGAGAGTGAACCGTGATGCGCATGCGTGAACAAGAACGACATACTGACTAGGTCAATTGAGAGTTATATGCCGGTAAGTGAACACGTTTAGCGTGTTATTGTTGCATTTTCAATGATTGAAAGAGTGAAGCAGCAAGTTTGCATCAAATTTTGTGGAAAATGGAAACATTCGTACGTAGAAAATAAACGGGTTATTGAAAAGGCGATACATTGAGTGCATCACCAATAAGGGCGTAGTACAAACATTTATAAATGGCCAACGTGTACGAGCTATAATCCACAAGGCGACTAACAGTGCTAAAACATGTAGATAAGTTGAGGATTTTAAAAATTAAGCTTTGATAGAAAACTGTCACAAAACGTGTTGTAACAAAATTCGTTTTGCGCCTACTGTTATTGGGATATAAGGATTTGCCACTCTATAACTTCTAGTTGTTTTCAAAATTTAAATCGTTTCTGAAAAAAAATTTTAAGCCGTGGGCAAGACTCCGATCAATACAACGAGGCGGTTATTAATGTTTCCAGCACAGAACTGTGCAGAATAACTTTGTAGAAATAACTCCGGGGAAAATGTGTAAAGTCCTAGGGTGCTTACTTTGAAAGTTATTAAGGCTACATAAAATGTTTATTGACCTTGTACCTTTTTTACTAAATATGTAGTTTTTGTTTTGTTATTATAATTGTAATTTTCTGTATTATATGACTTTTGTTACAGACCATGTATTATTATTATACATACTTTCCACCACAATCTATATGTTTCTACATTTTTCTAAACTAGTTACTGAATTAATTTTCTCAAGGTTTCTTAAAGATTTGAGTACATTTGACATCTTATATCATTATAAGGTCATCATCTAGTTTTAAATATGAAAGTTGTAAATTCATGCTATCAAGTCTCCGACTACAAATTAAAAACATTTGTAAGTAAAAGAATAAAAAAGAAATTTTAACAATGTGTTACTTGATTATGGTACATTTCAACGTATGCAATATTAGGTGCAACAATATATACTTCTATGCACAAAATTCGTATAAAACATACAACTTTTTCCATTGTGTTTATATGGATATATATATCACTATACAGTATTACAAAAATAACTATCAACAAATTAAAAACAATACAATAAGCAAAACATTTTTTGATTCGTAACTATTTTAAATTTCGCTCTAATAATTCTGATCTTTTTAAATTAAGTTCCAATTAGGTGCTTATGGATAATTCGCCCAAACATAAGAAAATAATATAAAAAAAATGTGCTACTAAACACCCGAGTAGCTAAAAGATAAGCGCTTTTTATCAGTTTGGTATACATTTTTAAGACACCATTACCTCTTATATCAATTAAGTCCAGAAGTCTATCAAATCAGGAATAATATTGATTCTACATTAAAATATCTAGTGTTTGTAGAATTCTGTTTTTGCTGATAACCATATCGTTACACTGTTGTATTATGCCCTATAAAATACGAGGTGCGTTTAAGTTCTAAAGTTTCCAAATTTTTTCTGAAAAATTAAAATGATTAGCCAAGAAAGTTGAAATTTCTGTAACTTCTTAACGTGATTTTCGTTTACACAACGTCGTTGCCATGATTCTATGGCTGCTAGAAACACTTCTTTAGGGGTGTGTTTTGACTATTTGAAGATCGCTGATGCAACAAAGGCTCGATTGCAAAATGAGTGGCTACGGAGAGGGTCCTTCATAGTCGGAAATTTATAGCGGCATTACGAGTCAACATGTCCTAAAACCTTTTTATTAAAAATTAAATTAAAAATAATAATAATGGTACGGCTCTAACGCTCCGCGTGGGAGCACGGACTGAAAACTGAGAGGTTAAGGCTCTCATATGTCCAACTTTACTGCCCGGTCGTCGCGCACTATCTTTGATGCGGGAAGATGTGGCAAGCACAGCGCCTTGGACGACCGCCATTATTACCCCTTGTTCGAGTGAACGCAGGTAGTCGATTATTTTTAGTGATTGAGTAGGCTACCCACCAGACATCAAAAAGCTCCGGGGATGGAACCCAGGTCCATTCGCATCGCAGTCCACGCCTCAACCGCTTAGATCACTCTGGCGATGAATTAAAAATAAACAAGGTAAATAAGAAACAAAAATAAGGAAGCACTTTAGTATAGGAAAGCTATTAGACATAAACACCCAACAAAAATACAAAAAATAAATTGAATAAAGCTGCCAAGAATTAGTGTAGAAGATAATCAACAGCATAAACGACAATTTAAAGCAACTAAAATATATAATTAAGAAACCACACAGAACGTTGTGCTTCTCAAAAAACAAAAGAAGATAGAAACATGGTGGGATAAAGAGTTCCGAAAAGAAACTGAGAAAAAAGGAACTAAGAATGAAAGCAATACAAAAAAAAACAAAAAGATAACCACAAAGCCTACAAAAAACATCGAGTGAAAGTAAATCAGTTAAATAGAAAAAAGTAAGGAGACAGAAACAAACAAAAAGTGACTAAAATAGAATCACAGAAAATTAAGAACTTTTATAGAGAAACCAAGAAAGAGAAAAGCTATAACTATGGTCTTTGTATTGGAGCCGAGAAAGGTAAATTAAGAAGGAAAAAGAAAAAAGTATTTCTTTAACTTGTTGAACCAGGGAGAAAGAAAGAGAAGAAATCGGAACAAAGAATAATAGCAAACAAAGATAATAAATTAATGGAACCAAGAAAATAAGAAATAGAAGAGATCCTAAGTAGCACAAAGAACTACAAAAGCTTTGGCCAAATGAAATAACAATAAAAAACATAAAGTACGCTTGAGGTGATTTAAACCAGAGAATATATGAAATAATTCATAGTCTCAAGAGAAGAAAAAATGCCGAATTGTTGGAAAATTGCTACGATAGTGCCAATTCAAAAAAAAAGGGAGACGAGAGTGATTGTTATAACTATAGCAATATACAAGATAGTGCAACATGTATTAAGAGAAAATTGGAAGCGCGAATAGGAGAATACGAAGCCGCTGTTAGAAAAGCTAGAGGAACAACGGGCCAGCTGTTTATAAAAAAAAACCTTAACAACATGATATAAGTATAACATGCCCATGGTAGTCCTATTTATTGATTTCAAGAAAGCGTATGACTTTGTGAAAAGAAACAAAATCAACGAGGTACTTAAAGAATTCGAGGTACCAAGAAAGGTTATTCATGATGACACTGAAACGCACCATGAGCAATGTAAAGGTAAAAGAAGATACATCAAAGAATTTATGCAGATTATCTAGCCATAATACCTGGAAATAAAAAAAAATCAAAGACATAACGGAGAAAATAATAGAAGAAGCACAAAAACTAGGACTACAGGTAAGCAAGAAAAAAATATAGTTATGAGAATAGAAAGAAAAGACCAGACAAAGATGAAGGATGGGATGTTTAAATTCGCGGAACACGACAAATTTGTTTACTTGGAAATTAATAACAAATGTTAAGAAGACAAAGAAATTGATGCAAGGCTAAGCAGAGCTAACAAAGCAGTGGGAATGCGAAGCTGAGAATATACAATGGTGTGATAAGACCAACGGCATTACATGGCTGTGAGACTTGGGTCAAAAGAAGTACTGAAAAAACGGGAAAGAAAAATTCTAAGAAGAATTATTGGATAAAGAAAACGGAAGATGGACATGTAACAAGGACAAACGAAGAAATCTACGACATTTTCAAATAGACATGATTGTAATGTCTTTGTAACTTGTAAAAAAAAATTAGTAATAAATAAAATTTTTCTCATTATATAAGGTTAATTGATTGAAAACTTGTATTTTTGCAATTATTGTCAAATATCGACGTCAATTACATTTTGAAATGCTTACACCGATAAGCAAAGGAAAACCTTTTATAGTAAATTTTTTCCCATACTTAACTTTCTAATGTTTTTATTTGAATGACCCGCAAAATACGAGCGCTCTGTAGGGTTCGTGCTCCCTACGGGTAGGTTGCCAAACGCCACTGCTTGCGAGACATTGTCATCCGACGACATTTGCTACTTGACTTTATACAGATTTAAAGAAAACTGATTGGGATCCAAAGTAGCCACGTTTGTTTTTATTTCTTTCTATTTTCTAAATTAGTTTGTATCGTTAATTTCATTAAAGTTTGAAATATTTGATATATAATCATATTTTGGGAGTTTTATTTTTAACTTGCAAATTAACCTAGAGACCTTCAAAAGTAAGGACTTTGCATAATGTGTCGATGTGTCATGTTTGGTCTTTAAAGAGTCGGGTCATTTTATTTTCAGAAAGTTTTAAAAATTATATCGGCATTTATGGTTTAAGACATGTAAACGCCACCATTGGGATTTGCAACGAAAAAATTCAAAAGCATTGCAACTTGCTTATGGTTTGATTTTCGTGTATTTTCCGAACGCGTCAGCAAATTCAATATCTTTAATGCATTGTTTAGTGATGACAATGACACGAACACGGACATCAAAAAATTCATTAAAAACGCGAATAATTAAAACCTATTCTGAGATTGTTCAAAAAATATTTCAATGAAATCGGCGATAACGTTAATAAATTTCGATTAGGAACGTAATTAAATTAACGCAAGGAACGAAAGTCAATGTTACCTAATCTAAAGGTTATCTTTTGTGCATGTCCAAAAAAAGGAGGATATTTCGAATCAAGTACATTGAGTTGCTTAATCGTTTGAAGCAATTAAGCACCGTTGAACTCTATCAACCGATAACTCAAATGAGTACATAGTTCAGATTGCTATCAATCAAGTAACAATCGTAATTTATTGGGGTCGTTAGAATTTTTAATCAGATACAATCGGTAAAATCTTATTAAAGTTTATTTTAAAATTATTTCAAAAAATCATACAAGAGTATGTGGGAATTGACAGGCCACTTTAGTAAACGGTGTCACTCTTTATAGGCCTTAAAATAGCCAGTTAAACACCGAGATGTTATATTAATCAAAACGAAAATGGAAAAATTAGCTACAAAATCTTACTATATTTTATCCCATATTCTAAGCTCTTCTTCTTTGTATATTATCTTTGTTCGTTTAATACTCCAAAAGCTATTTTTTAATATATATTTGATATTCTTATGTCATTTCTTCTTGCTAATCATGTTACTGCCAATTAATAAGTATGAAACATGTTTGAATCTCTCGTGAAAGAGGCACCGCCCTGTAGGGATGGTGCTCCTTGCGGGTAAGTTACCAGACGCAACTGCCTGTGTACCATTAACATTCGATCACATTCTTTTGACTTTTAGTTTTTATTTTTGCTTTTCGTTTTAAGTTATAAATACACACGTTTAATGTTTCTTGAGTTTTATTTATAAATTACAATTCAACTTAAATAAGAACCTTTAATCATAACGGTTTTACAGAGCGTGTTAAGCTAATTAATCATAAACCGGTTTAAATTATCTAAAATTGCAAACTCCTGAAGCCATTAAATTAAAAGAAAATGAAACGCCTTTAATCCACACATATTCCTTGCAAATGATGCGCTTGGTGAATTAAACGAAAAAACCTTAAAATAAATATAATTATAGACTGTCTAGATCTTCCTACATTATGTTTTTGAAATCTTTGAAAATCTTTAAATATAAAATTATTGATGGATGAAGGAGTTGTAGATCCTAAACTACATTTTATTTTTTCTGTAATGAAATTCTTATTCGATACATCGTAGTTTAATGGGGATATTGGTTTACGAAAATATTTATGAAGAACTATGACTCATAATGGAAAAAAACTGAAAATAACAGTAGAACGAGTAAGTAAATTATGGCTCTCTATTTATGTTATATATTGTTTTCTTTCCATTTCATTCTTCGTCCTCTTCTACAACAACCATGAGCTATTTCCATGCAAACTAACCAATATAGTTTTTATCGGCAGTAGACTTACTCGTCTTCTTTACGATTTTGGCGTGTTCCTAGTGAAACTACGATCTCAAGCCTTTAATTTCATTTGAAATAGATTAGAACTATTTTATATTTTACAGTTAAATTTTGAATTGCACTTTATAGCGCAACCCAGCTTTTACAAAGCTGATGAGTGAAATTTAAAAGACATAGTAGCAGTAATTTTTAGTAAATGTAAGCGGTTTTTTTTATGTTACAATTCATCCAACATAGAAAAACTGTAATATAAACCAAAAACATAATATTGTACAACTTATTGCATGACTAACTTCACTAGAATAGAAAACATACATGTACGTTTATTTGTGCTTAGTATTGCGTCATATTCTGGGACATGCATTATGCTTGTGTCCTCTTAAAACATGTTACATGCATCTAATTGCTGAAAAAATGCAATGATTAAACGCGCCTTTACAATAATTTTAAGAAAAAAAAACTATAATTTTTTATTTGCTATCTAAAATATATGTAATACCCTTAAAGTTACAATACGCCAACTCAAATAAAGCAACTCTCAGAAACAGCTTTCGGAGCAGGCGATCGCGTGCCGCGCTTCAATATGTAAGTACGCAGAATGCTCTACCTATTATTAAACTCAGGGCTGCATATATTTTTATATTAGTATTACGAGTTATATATTTCAAAGCACAAATTCTACTTCTAATTTAACTGCTCCCACATTACTCTGAGACTATTGAAAAATCAAACCGCATCGACCTCGAATGCTCAACTATACATACCCGTGCATACCCATTTGCAGATGGTTTAACAAAATTATCAATACCCCAATAATTTTCCAAATCCAAATCAAATAATTACGAACACACTCGTTCAAGATACATTTAAATCTCCCAACGTGGCATCATATCAGCCACATCAATTTTTTCCAACACCACATAATACAGAATGGCAACTAGTAAACCACAAAAAACTTGGCAGACTAAAAAAGATTGATTTTTTAACGCACTTACCGGCACTGCAGCTTCAAGAGCTTCTTGTGCACTTATTATTAGGACAACACACCCACCTATGAGTTGAGCGAGACCCAAACTCACCCGCGCCGGCTCGAGAACAATGAAACGACGATCTTGACGCCCGAGTCAACGCGGGTCCAGAAAACACTGATACTCAGGCAAACCAAAACAAGCAACCAAAACTCCAACCTACTGGCTGGACTCAATCGTTTTAGCCCGTTTAATGGTAAGACTCCGCAAGAACAACCGCTAAAAAAGTAGATCCAAAACGTTCTCTGATATTCGTCTCGGGTGTCAAGACTATTGAACCTCTAATCACATTTTTAGAATCAATAGCTAAGAATGAGTATTTAAGGCTTTAACACTCGGCGAAAATAATATATTTCCTAAAACACCGAAACTGTACTCACTAATAGCCGAAGGTTTAATAGAAAAGAACACTGAATTTCACACATATCAGATTAAACAAGAACGCAGCTTCCGAGTTCTTGAGAATCTACATACATCCACAAGCATTAATCGACTTAAGGAAGAACTACAAAAAATTGCTTATAAAACAGTCAATTTACGCACAACAAAAAAGAGCTACACCTCTTTGTTGTAGACCTGACATCATCCGACAACAATAAAAAAATATACAACATTGGCAAATTTATGCATTCTGTGGTGAAGTTTAAGCCCCCACACGCCAAATGTAGTATACCTCAATGCTCTAAATGCGCAAAACATTACCACACTAACAATTTTTGCAACAGATCTCCACGCTGTGTGAAGTGCACTGGATTGCATTCTACGTTATAATGTCAAAACAAAGGAAAATATCAAAATGTCATGTGCGTCAACTGTAACGGGAATCACCCTGCCAGCTACAAAGGGTGCCCTGTCTACAAAGAACTCCATCAAAGAAATTTTTCCTCTTAAGACAAAAGACTGCCGAACACAAAATTTTATCAACCGGGACTAACATACACTCAAGCAGTAAACAGCAACTATCAACTAATACAGCTACTTCCCCCATCCCTCTAACATAATTCTACACCGGCAAGCACCTCAACTGACATATCTGAACTAAAATACATGCTAAAATAATTAATGCAGCAGATGACAACTATGCTAAATCTTTTAATTACGATTGTAACTAGAACACCCAATCTACCACTACCTTGAAATAGCAGTATAGAACGCCAATGAGCTACACTACAAATACAAAACCGTCTTCATTACAAATCACTGTTTCGACATAGTACTAGTCTTAAAAACTCACTTCACGAAATGTTCCCACTTCACAATACCTAAATTCTCAATTTATAGAACACGCCACCCGAATGATACTGCTTATTCCGGCTCTACCATAATCATCAAGAACTCAATTAAACATGACTCGCTACCCAACTACAAGCTACATTTACAGTTGTTGAAAACTGGCGTGGTTCACTCACAATACCTGCGGTCTATTGCCCACCCAGACATAACAACAAGCAAGAAAGTACGAGATTTGTCTCGGGAGGAGACTGCAATGCCAAGCACACCCAAACAATAAAAAAATGCTGCAATAATCCTAATTTCAAAACCCGGAAAACCTACCGATCAACCAACTTCTTACACATCTATCAGCCTACTATCAGCACTGTCCAAAGTCTTTGAGATAATGCTCTTACAAAAGTTATACCCAATTCTTCTACATAACTACTTTATCTCTGACCACTAATTTGGTTTTCGAAAGCACCACGCAACAACTAAGCAGGTACATCGTATACAAAAACAAAATCGCTAAAGATTTCGAAGAGCGCAAGTACTGTGCAGCAGTATGTCTAAACATGATACAAGCTTTCGACAAAGTCTAGTTTGAGGGTTCGCTCTGCAAAATTACCCACGGATTATTTTGAACGTCTGAGCTCTTACTTATTCAACCGATATTTTCTCGTCAGGTATGGCAGCGCCATAACAGCAACATATTCCATTATCTCCTGTATTCCACAAGGGTGCGTACTGATAGTACCAATTCTATACCTTCTATTTACGGCCTCAACTATACCTGGAAACATGGTTGCCATATTTGCGGACGACACAGCAATACTCTCATTGCACGCCGACCCTAACATAGCTTCTCACCACCTACAAGTTCACTTAAATGCAATCCAGTCCTGGTACCAAAAAATGGAGAATTAAAATAAATTAAAGCAAATCCGTTCAAGTTACATTCACGCTAAAGAGCGGCAACTACCTACCTCTGATACTTAAAAATTAACGGATCCTTCAAACCGACAATGCCAACTACCTTGTTATATATCTGGGCAAGAAATTGACCTGGAGGACGTACATGAGAGCAAAAAGCAAACAAATAAAAAAAAAATATTGGCTGATAGGAGGTCGTTCACAACTACTTCTGGAGAACAAATTACTCCTTTATAAGACAATGTTCAAGCCCATATATTCATATGTCATTGAACTTTGGGGTACCGCCAGAACATCTAACATGGAAATATTAAGAAGGTTCCAGTCAAAAGTCTTAAGATCCATAGTAAACGCTCTGTAGTTCATCTCCAACGAAATCACTCAAAAGGATTTTGTAGTTCCAACAGTATATCAAGAAATTTAACGGTTTTGTGTGCGTTATCGTGATCGAATTAGTGGTCATCCAAGCACTTCAGTGGAGTGTTTTAAAGAAAATGATAAATTGCAGTCCCGCTTAAAACGGTTTAAACATCTTGGTCTTGGAAACAGATTTGAATAACACTTCAGCAGTGCTTAACATGTTAATATATGTTTATTGTATCGTAAATAGTACTATTAAATTACTTTAAAGATTAGCATAGGTGTGTATCACTGGATGCACCTCCTGCATGACTATTACCTCTATCATGTTTGTTGAACAAACTACTGAATGTCACTTTATGGTACAACAAATAAATTAAAAAAATATCTTAAACGAACCCCTCATCTTATTACCCGGATATGATCACAGGTCAAAACATCAATATATCACAAAATTTCAAACCAAAAATATAATAGTTCTTTGCGATAGACATCCGAATTTTGCTAACGTCATTCTAGATTACCATACTTGAAACTCCGACAATCTATAATACCAATCCTCAGAATAGTACTTATTCTATATAAAAGAATTGGAAACCTATAAAGATGGTAACGACGTGTGCTCTTGATTAATGCATAATAAATATAAAAGTGTTTTTTTGTGGGTCATATAAGAATGTTTAGGAACAAGCAAACTTAGTATTGATAGTAAATTTGTATTGCCAATTATTCAGAATTTTACCCATAGCATGCTCCTTTTTAAACAAATGTGCTTCTGCAAGTGATGGATCAAAACCCAAAAAGTGCATTACGTCTTCAAATCTTTTGTAAGGACAGCTTCAGTACAAAACAGATTATTTATAAACTAGCCCAATAAAGCAACAGAAATAAATATGGTTTCATCTGGAAAAGAACCTAACAAAGTTTTATAATAAGCATCGGTAAATCATTAAAAATATTTTATTGGTGTTAGTAAAATATTCTTAAAGTGTCTTTATCGTCTGTATTATTATCATCAAATCAACCTTTATAAACTCGTAACCTCGAAATATAATAACATCGCTCTAACCGACTTGATCTCCCTATTCTATGTTCACTTCTCTATTGTTTTTATATTTATGTTCAACGCTAATTTGATAATAAACTCGATACTTAGAATTGCTAGGATTTACATTTTAAACTTGACGTTATATTCAAACTATCAAATCCCGCTCAGAAAATAAGGGTATCTGGTTTTTCCTCCAGAAGTACAACAAAATTGGAGTATACTCTCAACGAAAAGATTTTGATTAGAGAGACTATCAATAACCAATATGTTATGGACAAATAAATATACAGTTTTTGCTGTCAAAATGTATATTGAAAATAATAACTCTGTTCTTGATCAAAGATCGAATTTGTTGTGGGTAGAGAATTTCAAAAAGGAAGAAGAACGACGTTCTTTACCTTTTATTTTAGTTTGCCGTTTTCTGTTTTATCTCTTTCATTTTTTCTACCAAAGCATCCGTCTTTTCGTTTATTTTCTGCATATTTCTATTTATTTGTTGGGACATTTTTCTACTCTTTCTATTTCGCTCATCTTTTTTGTACACAGCTCTTGTACGCGGAAAAAATCAGATTCAAGTCTAGTCGTCGGAAGTCCTAATTCTTATCCACCTTTAGCTATCGACTTTTTCTATCTATACGTTTCCTTGAATTAATTTCCTTTGTTTGTCGTCTTTTTGTGAATATGGGTACGCCGCTTTCCCGCCAGCCATGGTTTCGTTCTTATCTTATTGTTACTTTTATTATCAAGTAACCTCAATTCTACTTATCTTTTTCAATGTTTGTTTTTCTGTCGATCTTTTACTATATCTTTACACCTGGATTCTTATCTTAGTTTCTCCTTACGACAGTATTTGATTTTCTCTGTACCGCTTGATTTTCAAGTTTAATGCAGAAAAAAAACAAATATGTATCTTATTAATTCTGCAACTAAACACACATTAAAATAAAAAAATAGAATTCTAAAAATAAAAATGCATAATTTTCTGTATATAATTTTATAATACGAGATTTGCTCCAAAAATATTAAGCCACTGTTAGTACAGTTAACATAATTTGCGCGGACACAATGCGGCCTAGTGGTCGATGAAAGTGGATGAGGATTACTTTATTAGTCGAATAAATTTACGATTATTAAACGAGTAAAGTAGCGAATATACATCAAGTATTGTGTGAAGTTGGAACATTTGTGCTCAAAAGTCATTGGGACAATTTAGATTTGAAACGACGCCATGAGTGCAGCACGAATAAAGACATAGTATCTACAGAAGTAATATACGTTCTGGAGACAAATAGAACACCGGAACGTGTTAAACATGTACGAGCTATGTATAAACAACCAGGATCGACGAATTATAATCTGACAATTGAAAAATTAGTTAAGAATTTCAAAACCTACAGTTTGTGAAATTACAAGAGTAGGTCTTGGTATTAAACATGTTGTAGAAAAATATATTTTACGGCTACATTGTGCTGCAGTTGCTGATAGCTTCTTTCAAATTACTATCAGTACACTATATTTAAAAGAAAGAGATTCCAGTTAGTCTACAAGATTTAGACCAATACAACAAGGCCGTTCTTTGCAACTTTTGACAATATTTTGAGCAGTGAAAATAGCGCACACGACACTAAGTTTCTCAATTTCGGTATCATATTCTGAACATTTTTTTGTTGTCAATTTTAATTTTTTCGGAATTTGAAAAGTCTTGGAATTTTGTCCGCAGCTGCAGCAGACATATTCATTCAGGAGCAATACATTTTGAAATTGACTATTTTATGCACCTTAACTTTTGTTCTCGCACGTGTAAGATAAAGACTGTAGAGAAGGACCACTGCTAACGTGAATGCTAGATGATGTTAATCTGCTCGCCGCAACTAACGTCTCCTCGACAATTGTTGACATCACTAAACATAACACATTAACATATAGATAAGTAAATCTCCATCTCTGCGATAAACATTTTCACATCTATAATTCTCCACTACCTCTCAGTTTAATCTAGAGTAATAGTTCTTACAATTAGATAAAACTCTGTTTTCCTAGAGTCTATTCCGTGGCCAAGGACTTCCAGGACATGGTCAAATATGGCTACTTTTGTAGGCAACTCGAGACATAGATGTCGTTGATATTTTTGCACTTATTTAAAAAAGACAATATATAATAATATCAGGTCATTTAAACAGTACTACAGTTATCTTTTGTTTTCATTAATAAACTTTGCTGTAAATATTATGATTGCTTACCTTTCTATTTACGTTATTAATGACCACTTACTGTACTAATCTTTGTCAACATCTGTTAATATATTAGAACTTAAATATCAAAATGTACGTATTCGCCTTATCAGATAATGATTAAACATTCAAATTTTACCACTAATAAAATTAAAAACTAATAAACAGAAAAATATTTTTCAAGTTGGTTTTAAATTTTCTCCCTCAGCTTAACTAATTTTTTAGGCTTCAGTCACAATTTTAGTTTTTTTTAATATTTCTCATTTTCATAAAAATTTTTGGGTTATTTTTCTATTTTGAATTTTAGTTTAGGAGGTTACTCGTATGCTGCGAACAATAATCTGCATCATTATTCTAGTTTTTTAAATCAAAAAATTTAACTAAATTTGTTTTTCACTTAACATTGTCCCAAAAATATTTTCCAAATATTTGCTCAACTGGTTAACAATAAATTAAAAAATTTAATTACATAATTTAAAATTACAAGCAGATTTTACTCTGTAAAGATACCTAGTTAACATTTTCTTAATTAATTGTAATTTGGGCTCTTTAATGCTCTTCCGAGTAATTGTTTCAATAGTTTTCACAAAACTTTTAGCTTAAAATTTTTAAGGATAGTAATTTCGGACGTACGGAATGTGTTCAAGTTTTAAGGTCTCCAATTATTTTTTTCTGAAAACGTAGTTACCTAAGAAAGTTAAAGCTTCTGTTACTTTCCAATATAAACTCCATCTAGTCGTACACACTTTTTACAACATTGTAGCCATGATTTAATGGCTGCTAAGAACACTTCTTTAGGGTGTGTTCTGCTCATTGCAAAAATTCCAATACAATATTGGGTGGATTGAAAAATGAGTGGTCACAGAGAGTGTTCTTTATAGAAATTCGTCACGTGACAACATGTCCTGCAACATTGTCATCTACGCAACCTTATGTTCGTCGGTCAGCATTCGTAAGACCCACCTTAAAGAAACTTTCCTATATTTTCAGGTCATCATGCAAAATGGACTTCACATTCCTACGGAAATGCTAAGTTTAGAGGCAATATCCTGCACATCTAATCGACGGTCTTCCATAACAACTTGCTCCACTCGTGCAAGCATGGTTTCGGTCCGGCTGGTTTGTGGCCGATATTGCTTCGGTTCATTGTCACACAGCTCTCGATCTTCTTTAAACTTTCTCACCCATAAACACACATTTTTAACATCCATGACGCCTTCACCGCATGTCTCACTTATTTGACGATGAATTTCGATGGACGTTTCACCAAGCAAGGAAATAGAAAGGGATGATTACAAGTTGTTCTAAAACACTAAACGTCGCTACTTTAAGTATACACGACAACACTCACTACTATGGCGGTAATTCGACCTGTGCACATTATATGGTACTGCCATATATATCACAAATTCAGAAATATTTTTCGCCTCTTAAAATTCACCGCAAAAAAAACACTCCCTGCTGAGAAAAAAATTTGGAATCCTTAGAACTTGAACGCACCCCGTATTAGAAATATCACCAAGGAAAGACAAATAAATATACGTTTTAATACTCTACTTGCATTAATCTAAAAAAATTTGAGTAACCATTTTATATATGTTTAGTTTTAGCACAGTTAGTTAATTTTTAATACCAAACCCTAATGGTATCAGTAGGATTCAGCGATTAAAGAGAATGTTGGTGGGATTTAAATTACAGTTGGAGTAGGTAGATTTTCTGTAAACAGTTTAATAGAAACTGGCAGATAAAACTTTTCTTAATTAAGACAATTCAAAATGAAAACACATTGTTCTATTGTAACACTAAAAGCATTTAATGTTATGCGCAAACAAAAATATAATCAAATGAAAATAATAAATGTGCGGCAAACATCATTTATTACAAATGTGTATAAAAAATAAGTAAATGTAATTTAAAAACCAGTAGCAAAATTGTGGCTTATAATTTTACAACTTATTTTACACCTTAGAAAACGATAAAAAAAAATTAGGCGATTAAATTAAATAAGTGAGCATTGAAATCGTATCAGGTAGAAGTTCTTTCACCAATAGTCAATGTAAATTTTCTGCTTCTTTTTACTCGTTTTAGTTTGACTAAAACTCTAATATAATACTGCTAGTTTAATATATAACGTATCGATGTAAATTGATCATTACAAATGTTCGTACGCAATTTCCACATGTGTGAAAAATAATTCCGTATGGGGAATTGGTATAGCGTCAAAATAAAGATCTTGGAGTAAATCAAATTTATACGTAGAAATATCAAAATGGGGAACAAAAGTTACATTTACCATATTAGATGCTATAAAAGTTTAGAAAACAAGATGGTGTTTAAAAACTACAAAAAAATCCTTAGAGGTGTTTATTTGTAACATGCCCCTATTTTTATAACAGTAAAGTGTATACTAGTGGGCCAGAGTAAAATAGACACTAAGTCAGAGTTTGTAACTGAAATTGATAAAGTAAATTTTGCGAAAAATGGTAAACTACCTGCAGGTAAATAATATTCCTAAACATATATGAGTAACTTAACGTTGTTTAAATCACCGCAAGTGTGTCATACGCAAGGTTGACGATGGTGTCGTAAAGAAAAATAAGTGCGTGTTTAAAAATACCCTCATTAACAGTGAATCAAATTATTTCTAAATTTAAAGACAACCATAAATGATTTAAGATTCGGCTTTCCAGAACCCTCGAAACGAAAAAATCCGACAGTGGTAAGAGAATCTATTAAAGACCCTACTAAAATCAGTAGCTAAATTAAGGCAAGCATTAGAAAAATATAGAAGCACCATTCACTTACATTGGCATTATGTGGCACTATACAAATGCGTTATTAACAAGACAAAATGTCCACAGAAGTGAGCATTCTCGACCGGCTGATTTTTAGCAGTCTGTCTTTTTCTTTGACAAAAATCGATACTGGCATATTAGTGAGTGTGGTCAAACTTAGATATAAAGTTAGTATAATGGTATGAGCTGTCATTGGGTGTAGTGGAAAATCTGTGTAATTTTATATAATTGTAACTACCTCCAAAAACAATGAGTGTCAGATTTTTGTCTTTAATAATTTAACTGGCACACCATTTATCACTGAGTGTGACAACTTTTACGCATATTACCAAAATCCGGGAGCTGGCGAAGGACCAAAACATGCGAGTGTAAAGAATTCGACGACGCGATGCTGACCTGCAATGATGAGGAAGAGACTAAGACCAAAGCAAAGAGGGTCTTCATCACGAACGAGTAAAAATGACTAAGAATGCAAAAAAAGATCGAAAGATATTCTGGAATGGTAAACATTCCTTGCGGTATTTATTAAAATAGATTCATCTGTTTACTTACTAGGAGTTTCGAAACTTTTGATGTTTTGTCCACAACTACGGCGAATATCTACAGAAGAAAATTATCTAAAAAATTATGTTATTGTTCAATGCGTTCTTTTTTTTATACGTGTGCAAGTGTGCTAGTAATGGTATTGGGGGGGGGGGGCGTTGTTGACATCACCAAGCTAGTTAGTAACGTAATAGGGCTAGTTACAATTCGAGAATAATTGTAAGAAGATATTCCAGCTAATGTCCGATTTTGCCTTTTTACTGCATCGCCAAGATCAAAAGGTCACTCCGAAGTATTTATAGGTCAAACACTACCTGCGTACCTCTCAATCCTAACGAATTTATCAAAAAAACAAATGCTACCTTAGTCTGAGAACAAGTGCATGCTATAAGAAAAACATTTGCTCTGTGTTTACTAGAACACATGCAAATGCATGTCAGCTTAACCAGCAGAATTTATAAAGACTACTAAGATACTGTAGATCCCATCAATTTCCATTCTGTGAAAAAAAAACACGAAACTGCTATCACTAACCTCCTAAGTTTTAGCATTTATAGAAGAAAAGCACTTCTACACAGCTAAATTGTGAACCTACTATGATAAACCTTTCCAAACATAAGCTTAGGCAAAAAACCATCAGTACTTTAAGCAAAAGCGAAAAGTGTGCGGTAGCACCTAATATCATTCCGGTTGAGTGTATCATAGCTAACGTAGAAGGAACTATACGAAACCTAACTGATTAAGCATAAAAAATTCGAGTTAAAACTTCACGTACCTTGCACCGTTCTAAATCACCTAAGAAGAAGAGCGAAATTAAATGCTCTACTTAAGAGTGACGACACCATCGTCGTCTTACCAGCAGATAATGTCTCTCTTGTACTATCACAGAAGGACTATACAAAGAAGACGACCGAACTGCTCAATACGAACACTTACACTGTGCTCAAATACAATCTCACAGCATAGATACTACGTGACATAAACAAACTGATAAAAAGTTCCTCTTTAGATGGCACCATCAAGAAAAAAATAACATCAGAGGCGGTGCCCCCAAGAATATACGGGCTCCCCAAAATACACTAGGGCGAAAAACCACTGCGACCCATTGTCAGTGCCATCGGTAGCCTTACCTACAAGCTAGCGAAATACTTATTCATTCTGGTACAGCCATATACTGGACTTACCAGCAGTTACATCAAGGACTCGGCATACTTTGTCAACCACCTTTAAGACGTCCAGCTACAGGAAAAAAGATCTAATAGTCAGGTTTGATGTAACATTGCTGTTTACCAAAGTGTCGATCCCTGACGATATCTTGCAACTATTTCAATAGTGTCTTACATCTAGTTACTTTGTTTAGCAGGGTGTATATTACTAACAAAAAAATAGAGTAGCTTACTTGGTCCTGTAATTTCCAACTACTATATGGATTAATTTGAAAAGATCACCATCAATATAGCACCGTTGTAACCTACAATGTGGCTAAGATACGTCGATAATACGTTTGTTATATAAAGACACAGAAAGGAGACAATGTCGCAATACATTTTACCATCGAATTAGAATTCAACGATAGTATTGCTTCCTTGGTTGAATATTTACAATGCACTACATACAGAAAACCCACCCATATGGACCGATACCTTTAGAAGCAGTCAAATTGCCATCCAAGTTTAAAAAATCGATTCTAAAAATATTAGGAGATCGAGCACGGCAAATATATCAACCTTAGTCGTTGGATAAGGATCTAAAACATTTGAAACAAGCCTTACAAGGGAATGGCTACTCGGGGACGGAGATAAATAGAGCAACTAAACCTAACAAATACTCACGCTAAAGACAACGCAATCGGTCGCGGTAGGCAAAGCCTTTTTACCTTACAGCCTAGTACTTGCATTGATGCTATAACGTGTTAACTTGACTCAGTGCGCCGTGCCATTTTCAATTTTTGAAAACTGATCGTATCAGAAAACTTCAATTTTTGATTCGCGTAACCAATGAGTTATATACAATTTTGATGCATTCGTTTATTGAGGTCACACAGGTTTACAATATGGTCCACCCATATGCCATAGGCATCAGTAGCCATTGTTAAGAATTTAAATAGTAAATATTTATTTTTTCATGGTTTGTGAATATTTTATCCAACTTCTTGTGTACGTGAAAATCTGAAAAATTCTAATAGACATAACCCAAGTTAATTATTGCGAATTAAATATTCACTATAGGTAACTTTGTATAGTCAGAAAAAAAATTTTAATGCACGCGAGAAAAGCGCAACAAAACTTGACTTTTACATTTTATCCGTAGGTTAGTCGCAAAAAATTTTGGTCGAAATTAACGATTTTCCCAAATTTGATCGTTCTCTGCTGGAGTCGCCCATAATAACTATACATTATACGCGAGTTATGCGAAGAAAAAATCTCCGACGCCCCCTGAATCCGACGAGTCTATTCTGATTTTAGTTTCCATGGAAACGTCATTAGATATTGCCACCGACAATGCCAATTTCATTAAAATTTGCATCGGTTTGATAAGCGACGCCTAGCAGACGTATTGCCGCATGACCTTCAGACATTTTACTGCCTCAGTAGTAGACTGTAGCGTGTAATACGTTTACTGTAACCGACCAAATGCTTACTAAACTAGAATTCATTGGAGCTCACAAAAATAGCAATTTCATACAAGATTATATGCGGTGATTGTATAATCAATGTGGCGAAAAATTTGAAAAGCTCAAATTCCTGTTTAAAAAACTTACCTAAAGAAGTCTGAGATATTTTAAAAATTATTTAAATGGAACATTCAGAGTAAAAATATGCGTGTTAAGTGACTCGCCACTAACTGATCATAAAAAATCTAACAAGTAAAACGGTTTATTAAGTAGATAGTACTAAACTTTATATTGTCTTTACTCCAATAAATATGAGATTTAAAAAATTGCGACATAATCATCAAGAAAACAATTATGCGATATGAGAATATTCTGTAGTTTTGACTAATTATTCATCTTACATTCGCAGCGGTGAAATATTTTCTTATAATTTTAGAAAGACTAGAAATTGTTAAAGATTACTTCTAGACGCATTGTTACAAGTTTATATTTCCATCATAAATAAAAAACTTTAATATTTGTTTAAATTATTAGCTACATTTGCATTAAGTTTATAATGATTTTTGACGATTCTTCTAAGAAAAAATTACTATCGACTTCAACTGAACCTGTGAAAATATCTGTAACAATAACCTCATAGAAGTGTAATGATGGGTACTACTAAGATCTTTACCCAAAATCTATTAATGTGATTTTTAATGCATATACTGTCATTGATGGTTTTATTATTTTCTGAATTAAATGAAGTTAGTAGTATTGAAGCAGAATAATAGTTTTGTGCCTTCTGAACCTTTTCACTAGCTTCTAGTGATCTTGTAACATACATTTTTCTTTGTTGAGTATTTATAATCTCTTTGAGCTTGTTTTAAAAAATGGAAAGAATTTTGCTTCAATTATTTTTCATTTTATTAAGCACTTTGGTTTTAATGTCCCCAAACACTGCAATTGTGCTATGTTGAAGTATCCCTTACAAGAGTTAATATGTAAAACATAAGTATTCGAGCATTATCATTGATAGGCGTCTCCTCTGCTGTTTATAAGTTTCCAAACATATGGTATGAGAAAACATAGGTATTTTTATTTCATTTCAACATGAGGATTTGGACTACTTTCATTCTTATGTATAAAAATTGCGTTGTAACTTTAAAAGGGATTAAAGACAAAGTTGTTTGAATATGCTAAATGCATTTAACTACACTTACAAATAATTTTGGCAAAATAAGGTAATACCAGGTTGTAAAAAAAATTTATAGTAACAATCTTTATCTTTGGAGTATAGTTAATAAAATTTAATTTGAACTTTGATTGAAATAAAAGATTCTGCGAAGAAAATTAGCCTGTAAGATCAACCTGGTTGCGTCTGACCATCTACTTTAGATTAAGAAGACTTGGAACTTGCTTGGAATGCTGAAACTTCGTCAACTAATCACCATTTGTTAACCGAGCTTAGTATCTTGCACATGACTATCTAAAATCATTTGCGTCACCTAAACTTTGTACACAAGTAGCCAAGGCAAGTTTCTCATGAGCTGGCCGAAACAGAATCTAATAAGCGAGTTAAGATAAAAATCTACCAGATGACTGGTTTTAGGAACATATTGTCATCCGTAGTAACAGTTGAGTTTACTTTGTGAATCATAATCGCTCCAAGCAGCGAATTTCTCAGGGACAAAACCCATGACCAGCTGCTGAATGGATCGTTTTGACAAGAAAATCATGATCTTAGTTTCGTAGAATGTTGACAAAGAGCAACTGGAAGGTGTTTATGAAGTCTAAAGCAAAAGTACCCGACTTTAAACCGCAAACGAATTATTCTTTAATAAACAACGTGTGCACTCATCATAACATAAGGGCCACAAACTAAATTGCTAAAATGAGTGGAATTGAGGTCTTGGATCATCCAGTTTCAGCCTTAATCTTAAAGCTTCTGATTACGGCCTGTTTCGGTGTATAGCACATTAAGTGTTAATAAACTTTTTTAAAATCTAGTAAAAGATAAAAGCCAACCAAAACGAATGTTCTCCGATTTATATCCAGGGGTCATGTATTCTAAATTGTATTGTGGCTATTTAAAACGGGAGATGCGATGTGCTGTTTATATTTGTTTATATTACAGTTATATATTGGAGTATCAAACAAAATTTTTGGGATCTAACAGAGAGTATGAGAAAATTAAATTTAAAAATATTGTTAATTGCATTTGTGAAAGTGAAAGCCTGGAATTTTTATAAAGTTAAAGTTAGTCTTGCGAAAATAACTATAAAATGGAAGTTTTTTTTAATTTATTTTCATGCTTATTTACAATCTACTCTTTAA
Source organism: Sinelater perroti (assembly GCA_036346155.1). Lineage (NCBI taxonomy): Eukaryota > Metazoa > Arthropoda > Insecta > Coleoptera > Elateridae > Sinelater > Sinelater perroti. The sequence continues at coordinate 20,881,778 of JARFIY010000195.1, read as the reverse complement.
TTGAGTAATAAGTAAATGGTAGAATATTACATGTCATGTGGAGGAATATAGCCAGAGCTATTCTCCCGAATAATGAATGTAATGGTTTTAGAAACTAGTGGATGAGGTTCTGTGAGTCTGCGGACAATTGCAGGTGGGTTAGACAGCTAATCGATGAGGTTGTTTTCGTGCCCTACGAGCTGGTGGTGATAGGTCGTGGCGAGTCTCTGGATTTTATATGCAACAGTTGGGATGTTCAAATTGTGTGGAGGGTATCGTTCCGAATGTACCAAAGCGCATTAGTAATCAAGCGGAGAATTTTAGATTGGAACCGTTGTAATATTTTCATGTGAGAAACCTTTGTGCAGCCCCAACGTTGTACCCCATTGGTCCATATGAGTTTTAATATGGTCTTGTATAGTAGGTGTTTGTTTGTGAGGGAAAATTGAGAGCGGGCCCAGCAACCATTACATTTTCTTGAGTTTTAGGTCGAGTTGTTTTCTTTTGGCTATAATATGGGTGCTCTAAGTGTGTTTTGCGTCGAGATGCAGCCCTAAATATTTCACTTCAGTTTTTAGGGAAAGTGGGGTGTCATTGAATCTGGTTTGTGGACAGAGTGCTCGTTTGGTGGTAAAAATTATTTGGGCGGATTAGAAAATGCAAGTTAAGTGTGGAAATATAGAATAGTGTAAGAAAAAACATTATATACGTCACAAATAGACAAAATTTTAAATTTTTCCTTTATCTAGGAATATTAAGAAAAGAAAAGAAACATGACGTGTTGCTAACAAGAGGCAAAGTCAAAAAAAGCATAAAAAGATAATACAAGAAAACTAATACATTATAATGGTTAGTAAACAAAACAGACTAATAACAGTACCTTACATTACAAATATAGTAAATAACAAAACAAGGCTTAATATCACAACTTCAACGGTAAAACTACGCTAAAGAAAGCAGGGTCACATAAAAACCTTTTTAAAAATCAAAACACAGTGAAAGAACTAAAATGGGAAAACTGGTTGCTACTGCAAAGTAATCAAGTTTGTAAACTAATATACCAAATTATAGACTAACAAATCAAAATTTAAATTTAAAGTTGTAAAAGAAGGCAGCTTTTTCGTCAAAAAAATAAGAGACTGTATCATAATAGTATAATTCTTTCAATGTAAACATATTGGAGATAATGTGATAGCTTGAGAATATTTTAAAGATTTTTTTATTTAGACTTTCTGTAAACCAACGCCATACCATCCGGTATTTTATTTTAAAATATCTTAATAATTTTACTTGCCTACAATCTCACCTCATAAAATGTGATTTCGGTAATCACCCATAGCCTTGATAAAAACAAATTACTCTTTTTACCTGTAGGAGGTTTAAATTTTTTAATTTAATTTTATCATGTTTTTAGAAAAGTGCTAATACAAATATATTATTGTTATATATATTGTTTGCAAAGTCGATGATAAAATCATTCGATAAAAGCATTTCGTATTTTTACTGAAGATTTCTTATGTTTTCTGTCCCTGGCCAAAATAATACTTTTATAAATAACAAATAAATTAGTATAATAATAAAGTATTTGTAATATATGGCAAATATATATTTTTGTGCTATTTTACTATTCCTTTGCATTCTCTGTTTCTCATATTGATGTTTGGAATATTCTCATAATTATATATAAAATTTTCTCTAAATATAGTGCAAAATTTGTTATAGTTTGCCAACTTATACCATCTTCTGCCTCAATAGTTTCCGTGTTTCTGTGTAAAGAAACCCCAATGTAGATATTTTGACGAAATTGAATACTTTCTTTTTAATATGCTGTTCAAAAATCTTAGGCCCTCTACTACTTTAAGTTTCCATTACAGTTTTACAGAACCCCATTTGGTTAGTCAGGTCTTGCAAAAAAATATGACTAAATATCCCATTATCACCGTGACCAGCTGCATATATAGTCAGGAGAGTAGGATATCCCTTACAGTTTCCAGTTTGTCATGCATTGCTTTCCCTTTTTTATATTTTTAATGCAGATTTATCCAATATGGATATTTCTTACAAATCTTCAATATTAACATTTAAATAAGTAAACTAATTATCTCGTCTAATGCTATTTATAGTTCTAGTTTTTTTGAAAACTATTATTGTCTTCAATAAGAAATTTTAAAGCTGCTTTTGAATGAGACTTTAGTAGTACGTGAGCAACTCGATAAATGTGTATTAAAAGGTTTTCCACCACTGAAATAGAAACCTTTAGTCTTTTCAGCAGTTTCCATAGTTACATAAGACACCCCTGTGATCTTTCGAAAATAATAATTTACTTAAAACATATTTGTCTTAAAATGTCAGAATAGCAATAACTTTAAAATTGACTACGTTATTATTGGTGCATATCGTAAAAAATGCATTTTTAAAATTCCAACAAACACAAAATAAATAGTTCTACATTTATTTGAGTTAATACATTTTTTATATATATTTTTGTCAGTAAGTGAAGTTTTGTGGTGTCGATTTATGTTAGCACTTATTCTTGAAAATCTCAGAAAACTCACCACGCCTTAAAACATAATTATTAGAATATTAACGGTAAAGAAGAGTGTTAACTATCTTATCAACATTCTAGGAAATGCTAATAATTGCAAATAATAAAACCACAAACCGAATAATTGCTGCGTCTAAGAGATTTTGATGAGTGAAAATTAAATATTTATAAAACTGTAACCTGAATTAAAAAATAAAACTTAGGTTCTCTAGACAAAACTTACAAGAAAACAGGAAACCATGTATTTATTAGACGAAAATGGGAAAATAATAGCAGATGTTGAGAGAAAAATAAAATTGTGGAAGGAGTATATAGAAAAACTATTTCAAGACAATCGGGTGAAAGACGAAGGGAAGATAGAAGAAAGTGGCCCTGATATAACTGTAGAAGAAATAAAATATGCCATAAAAAATACGAAAACCGGAAAAGCACCTGGACCAGACAATCTCCCAAGTGAAATTCTTAAGCTGCTAGAAGAAGAACATATTAATACGCTACAAGAATTATTCAACAGTATATATACAACTGGCATTATTCTGGAAGAATGGTTGATCTCCACATTTGTAGCCATTCCAAAAAAGAATAACGCCTGACACTGCAACAAGTATAGGACAATTAGCCTTATGTGTCACACACTAAAAGTATTTCTTAAAATTATCCACCACAGATTATATAGAAAACTAGAGGAGCACATAGGGAACACACAATTCGGGTTTAGGAAGGGACTGGGAACGAGAGAAGCACTTATGGCATATAATATATTAATCCAGCGGTGTCTTGACATGAACCAAGACGTCTTTGTCTGCTTTATAGATTACAATAAAGCATTTGACAAAGTAAAACATGACATCCTAATGAAATTGCTGAAAATAAGAATATAGATACAAGAGACCTCAGAATTATTGCCAATCTTTACTACAATCAAAAAGCGACAATACGTATAGAAAACCGAACATCAGAAGAAATCGAGATCAAACGAGGGTCAGACAAGGGTGCGTCCTATCACCAGTTCTATTTAACTTCTATTCAGAACATGTAATAAACGAAGTATTAGAAAATGAAACGGCGGGCGTGGGAGTTAATGGAATTGCAATCAATAACATCAGATATGCGGATGATACCATCATAATCACAGAATCCCTCGAAGACCTGGAAAGAGTAATGAGAAGAATTGCGGTGGTTAGTGACGAAATGGGACTAAGCCTAAACACAAAGAAAACAAAATTCATGATTATCTCTAAAAGAAACTACTATAACGTTAACTTAAATATTCAAGGAGAGCAGATTGAAATAGTAAAGAAATACAGATATTTAGGCACTATAGTCAACGATAAAAATGATAATACCAGCGAAATAACCTCTAGGATAGAACAAGCAAGAAATGTATTCTTATATATGAGAAATGTCCTATGCAGCAAAGACCTCTCCCTAACACTTAAATTACGAATAGTAAAATGTTATGTTCACTCCACACTTTTATATGGAATGGAAGCATTGGACATTGAACAAACATCTTATGAAAAAATTAGAAGCATTAGAGATGTGGACATATAGGAGAATTCTGAGAATCTCATGGGTCGAAAAAATAAGGAATACGGATGTCTTAAACAGAGTGAATAAACAGGAAACGGAAATATTGGATGAAATTAAACGGCGCAAACTTCAATATTTGTGACACGTGATGCGGGGGGAACATTATTATCTGTTGCAACTTATCATGCAGGGAAAAATCAAGGGCAAACGTAGTGTGGGAAGAAGAAGGATGTCGTGGCTGCGCAATCTTAGAGAATGGTATAACTGTAGCTCCAATCAACTCTTTAGAGCAGCAGTTTCAAAAGTGCAAATTGCTAGGATAATTTCCAAACTCCGTAGCGGAGATGGAACATAAAGAAGAAGGTTCTCTAGAAAAGCTACATCAAAGCATTAGAAAAAATTCTACGTACACCTCTTAGGCATATTATGAATATCTAATAGTACCATAAAATTTCAAATATTAATGTACTAGAAAAAGTTGGTTGTAGTAGTGGTGCATGACTAAGGTTTAATTTAATTGTAAGACAAGCCAGTTGTTAGTCAGAATAAAAAATAATCGTATTCCAAAATTTGTGTTCTATGATGACGTAATTGCTAGACACCGAAAACAAAGTAAACCATTGAAATGACACATGAAGACAAAATAAAGATAAACAAAACTGTTCTACAAAAATTCAGCAAACAAAGTAGCATGAAGAACTTTAACGGTAAATCAAATGCACGAAAGCGCATAGAAAAACCATAAGATCAAATAAACAACAATCCCGTCCTTACTGAAAAAATATATAAACTATTAATTAGTCTATTTATTCATCAGAGGACATATTTTTAATACAATTAATCAATCAATATTATTTTAACGAGTCAAACACCACTTTTCCAACGGTACATTCCCTACCTTCTTGTTTGAGTTGACTATTTGAAGTATCAGTAAATTCCAGTAATATACTGAAACTTTGTAAAGTTTCAATCTTTTAAAAAATTTCAAAAAACTCATTCGCTATCTTTCATAGTTTATAAAATGTAGCTACACAAATATTACGACCATTCATTCTATCATCGAAAATACCTTAAACAATAAACTATTTTAACCACTAAAAAAATTGTCGATTTCCTCTTCTTCTTGAAGTGCCTATCCGTTCCGGATGCTAAAGATTATTTTGGCTATTATTACTTTATTTATTGCGACACGGAAAAATGCAGTTGTTGTGAGGAAGCGCCATGTTTTAGATTTTTAAGCCAAGATATTCTTTTAGGACCGGTCTTCCTGCAATCTGTCCCTGTAATATTAGTTGCATTAAGCTACAATTCTCGTTTTTCATTATGTATCCCAAATATTCGAGCTTTCGTGTCTTTATCGTAATCATTTTCCCTGTTTTTTTTTTAATTCTTCAAAGAACTTCATTAGATACATTCTTAACATTCTTTGATAAAGTCATATCTCAAAACCTGTTAACTTCTTGGTGGTTGCTTTTGTTAGAGTCCAGAGTTCAACACCATAAAGCAAAACCGAGAAGACAAACCACCGATGGCGTCTTACTTTGGTTGACATAGAGTCTGAAATAATAAATTTATGAAAAAGACAAATTTGCATATATTGAACAAATTATTTTGCATCGATTCACAAATCGTATCGAAAGCTTCCCGAATTCTTGCAATAAGTATTTTCCTTGAATCTGGTTTGCTTCTGCCATACACAAGTGACTTCACAAGACCCAAAAAAAATTCAAACGATTGTGATCAAAGAACCTTTTTTTGTTATAAATTTATTATATTATACCGATGATAGCAATGTTATTAAGAACTAATCTTTTAAGTACAACTCATCCTTGTCTACATCTAGTTTCTTTGGCAGCTAAAGTTAAAATGATAATACTCGGAGAAAGAATCGATATCTGAAAAAACCGTTAAGAAGTCGACCCGTGTTTATTGGAATGCTTATCTTAAAATATTTTAAAGAACCTATACACAAAGTCTTGGAACATCCTCGTAAGACAACCTGTAGACGGATTGAACCCAATATAAGTGCGAATTTATTCGCCAGTCTTGCACTAATCGGCTAAATAGTGCTTATATCAATGTTAACATATTTACATCTCTGAGACAGCACTTATATATTCAATATAGCTTTTCTTGTTCCCAGTGTATTTCTAAATCAAACTAAGTTTTCGACATGTATTTATCACAAATTTTGTATATTTTTTATAGATGATTTTTAACAGATAGCTCATGAGGTTAATAGTTAGTTCTATATTTCTCACATTTCTTGGGTCCTGAATTTTGGGAATTATTATAAATTTAGATTTAACTATGATTCTTCTCTTGTATCTGAGGGTTTAGACTTGCATCATCAAACAATTTTTTTATGTGGTTTTTACACGCTTTTACCATCTATCATTTTCTTTTATGACATTGCCTTGTTGGTGAGCTAATCTAGCCTATGTTATAGTTTCACAAGTACAAGTTGTTTCTTTAGCCTTCTTATACATAGTGGAGCTGTCATGTTTCTTTTGTAAGGTTTACATTTCTTTACGGTCTTCTCCTAATTTTATTTATATGTGTTTGTGGAAGCTGAGATCTTCGCTTTCCTATTTGTTTTTCAAAATTCTTCTTTGGTCCATTAGTTGTAGAAACTTGTTAGACATCGAAGATCCTTCTTGATATTCTTGTTAAATGGTTTTAGATACTAACGTTTACTCCAGTCTTTATTTATATTTATTTAAAGGTAAGTTTTTCGTCAACATTTCTTTCATTTATGTAATCGGCTAATTCACTTCTTACTTTTAATGCAACGTTAAATTCTTTGCGTTGGAATTTTTATTGTTTGTTTTTCTTCTGACTATTTCCAATCTTACGTTTACGACGCCCATTGGTGGATTATGGTCTGACACTATGGTATCTTTTAAGTGAAGTAAACGCATTGTGGTATCTTTTATTGACTAATATATAGTTAATCTTATCCCCGGAGAGTCCGTTAATGATTTACAGGTATATAACTATTTTGATGGTAATTTAAAAAAGGCGTCGAGTATAATAAATTTGTAATCGAAGCCCGTCACCTCATTCAATGTATTCACCCATTTTCCCTTTTCCTATTTTAGTATTAAAATCTCCCATAACGATATTTTATCTATGTCTCCGCTGTCTGGTTCAAGGACGTTCCATCTCCTCGATAACTGCCTGCGGTCAGTTTTGAACAACCAGCTGCGTTGTCCTCTTGCTTGTTATTTTTGGTCCACTCAAAGTATTTAGTTTTCCCGTTACTACCCTTATCTGAGAGGCATTCCCTTATCCACCAGCTGAGGAGGCGCCTGATGAGTTGACTTTCTTAATAGATATTTTCACCTAATTACTTGTACGATATAAATTGTATCGAATGTTGATTTAGATTTGAAGTTTGAGTCATCCATTAAATAAAATTATTATTTATGTATGATGCTGACTAATAAATAAGACGTACTTTGCAATTTTATTTAATGTTCTAGTATATATTTGTCACTTTACAACCAAACCTATTTTTGCCCTAGTGCTATCTGAGTACCCCCAAATAAAAGATCGTCGAAAAGTAACATACAAACTTCCATAAACTTACCCCCTAAACATTTCCTTGGAAGCGAGGATGGCATCTGAAAATTTCTCCCCTCTCCTAAATATCTTGAAAACGCATAAAAATATAGGGATAAATTGCTATTAGACACTTCATCTCATGTTATACAAAACTTCCGTAGAGTTTAATAATGATAATAACAATAAGCTTCAAACTTTTTTGTTACTGTACACTTTTACAATGAACATTCCATTGCTCGTTTGCTTCTTTGTTATAATATTTTCGATTATGTGGTACTACATATGTTTTATTATTTGATTATTCTTGAAAAATCGAGAGCAGATTGCAGTTCATTAAACTGGTCAAATCATTTGGCTCGCAGCATAAAATGGCAATCAATCCAACTATTAATACTCGTGCGATTGTAAAGGTTAAGCACATTAATGTATGCAGGAAGTGCAATAATCTGTATCCTATTAAATGAACCTTAACCTAGAGATTACGAAAGTGTACTTCTCATATTCCACATGTCCTTCGTTGGGGCACAACAACAGCTGATGGGGCCAGTTCTATGAAAATTGACGACCTTTTAGTTAGCTCGATAAGAAAACTCACATAAACAGTCGAGCCGCTGCTTTATGATACCCATTGTTATCGCAAACATGCATGCAACGCAATATTTATGGCCGAGCAGAACAGAGCAAAATTAAAGCAATGGTCAATAAAACACAGACTTTTAACAATTGTATATTGTTGGCAATTTCTAACAAACGTTTGATAAAATATCTTTGCATTGATATGTCTAGTAACGTACATATGCCACTACACTTATGTACTTTGTACATCACGATTTGTTAAATTATTGTCTAGGTATAAAACAACAACAATATATTAACAAACAATACAACATACAAAAATATTTTATAAGAAAATGCCCGTTGAAGTATCGATAATGCTATACACTATGAACTATGTAGGTAAGATATACATAAGGCGCTTGCTACATCATCTTACATCAATATAAAATTACAAAAGAAAATAAATAAATGCAACAATTCGCTCGAAACCAAATGTCAACGACATAACTAGCAGAATAAGCAAACTAATTGTTACATTAAATTAATTTCTAGGTTAATCATAATTATTGTCGAATGCTTGCCTCTTCTTCAGGCCGGTCATCGACAGTTTCTGCAAAAATAGGAACTCAGTATTAGAACCTTGGACACACAGCTAACCAAATTTCGACATTCTGCTTGCCACATCGTCAGACAATCGATTTCGAATTTTGTAACGTTCAAAAGTAAGCAACAATGGGAAGACTATAATGACCTTGAAACTTCCATCTGTTACATAAAATAACATTCAAACTAGACTTGACCTCTACGCTATTTATTTTTTTATGCAGTGGTTTATTAATCAGAAAGAAACCTAATTAAATACTATTTTGTTAAATTTTAGGATTATTTCTCAAACATGATAATGTTCAATGTACATTTAATATAGGAAGAGCTTCTCACATTATCACTGGCCCCTTTAAAAGCTTAAAACTGTCGAATCACACAGTAGAGCATTTAAATTCTTATTGAATATATTTTAAAAGACACTAAATCGTACTTTTTCATCCCTTAAAAAGCTCGGAGTGCAAAATCAATTTAACACTTCACTACAGCTGTAAGTCTGTCGTGGTTGTTTAAAAAAGTGGCTCAATAACCGGAAGCAAACGAATAGCCAATTCTGCGCGGGTTTCAGTTCTACGATAGCCTTTTTTTAAACCTAACATTTTACGAGTTATTACTCCCAGGCCGCACCGTGCCAGCTGCACTCGTCTGCATTTCTCCCAAAATACAGCGGCTCGTTTCGCAAAAATGTGCGTAAAAAGAGCCGCGTTATTTTACGCTGAGCTATAAATACCGCACCTGAATCACTACTATGAGCCCAACAAAGAAACCGCACGAGACGTGCCAAGAAACCACGAGCCAAATAACGAGCCCTTTCTGTCTTTAGCGCCGGCTGCTGCCTTCAACCGAAATGGCCCAAACGCAGCATCTCCGACACGTTCTCCTCCGAACAGCTCGGCGAGCTAACTCCAGCGCGCATTCTATTCTTCGACTAAAATAGGCCATCTATATTTAACTCGGTTCTTGTGCAAGCTCATCAGCAGAACACCGGACAGAGAGGTCTGCTGCAGCAAGATGAACCCAGAAGTCGGACGTAGAAAGTTGCAAAATTGCGCTATTGAGACGAATGGCCGCTCAAACAAGATAATTTAATGAACTCCTGACAGCTTTAGGCCCCACAAAGTAAATTATTGCTTATTTTTGAACGCACAAAGTGCACCGTCTGCCTCTACTTCATTAAGCCAATTAACTTAGATTCAATTGGTCGATGGCACATAGACTAGACGGCTACTTCTAATCCGCCTGTCTAATTGAACTTTCTGAACAAGGTTGCACTACAGCCTGACTTGCACAGTACTACCACGTCCAGCTCGTCCCACTGCATAGTATAATGGCAGGTTGGCCTTTTATTCGATCATTGTACTACGCAATTGTTAACAAAGCATGTGCAGATTGTCGGACGAGCATGCGTAGCGAGGCTTATCTGCCGAAAATAAAGCTATCCAGCTAATTACCCGAATTGGACACGCTACACTAATTTCGATTACGCCTCCTGAAGCTTTAAGATCCACTATTCGCGTGTGTCGGAACGTAAATGTGGCTTATTCTATTATCAAATGAGATTTCGACAGTCTTTCGGTGTTATTAACTACTAAAGTTTAGAAGAAATCGACGATTAAAAAAGAACATTATTATCAGTCATCATAATTTTAAGAATTGTAATCAGCCATATATTTTTACATGCCGTAGCTTATGTACTACTCTATTATAATTTGAGTTATATAAAAACATTTAAAGTCCAAGTACAATGTGTTTATTTGCTAACATAATTCATCAATGTTATCTTTGTAAATGTCGTAACATTTGAACATGTGAAAGTTTATCAACCGTTTAAACCTTATGTAACCAAAGCAAAATTAATATAATATAAAAGGCACTAAAGCCCAACTTAAACCCTTCTAATATAAAATTAGTCTTATAACAATATCAATTTTTGTAAATAAAACATTTTGCCAACCAACACCATTAGTCTTTTAAGACCGTAACATCATATAATAATTGTCTTGATAGGTATCACAGTTTTTTAGCTTATCACAAGATATTTAAGCGCTAAGTGAAATTTAAAGCATCCACATAGCGGATAATGTCTATACTTCCTAAAGTACAGAATATCTATAACATCGTTTATTGGTACAGTTTCCGTTATCATCACACGTACATGAAGACATGACATTCTTAGAGATAAGCCTACCTGAGCTACACAATTTCCCATTTGCCTTGATCTCTAGCGTGTGGCCTCCTTTTAGGTGCTCGTTGTTGAGATTCTTCTGATACTGCAGCGGCTCCGCGCAGGGGTCGTTCGAGAAAGTCCTCGGAGATCTCACGCACCTTATCGAGAACAGTGTTAAAGCGCCTACAATAGGTGGAATACCCGCGTATATAAAGGCTTTCTTGTAGGACGACGTCTGATCGTACAGCATTCCGGCCAGAAACGGCCCTAAAGTCAAAGGCAGCGAGCAAAGCCCCAAGAGGCAACCGATCGCCTGAGTCGCCCCGTTTTGACCACACAGCTCGAATGCTATGGGTCCCAGGAGAGAAATAAAGCAGCCGTCGAACAACCCCATACCCAGCGAAATTGCTATCAACCACCCGAACGAGCCCTGGCTTGCAGGCATCAGCATGGTGAGGACGCCCATGCTAAAAAACGATATTTGTTGCAAGAAGATTCGGTTAACTTTAGGTAGATCTGCGATGTAGCCGAAGAGCAGCCGCCCCAGCAGCGACGTGATGCCTATGCAAGTAACCGGCAATTTCCCATCCGCATTCTTGGAGATTTCAACTTCGACGAACTTGGGCAAATGCACATAAGGCACAAAGTAACCGAAAAGTGATATGGGAACGAGCAGTGCCCATATGACATACTTTTTGTTCTTCCATATAGATACGTTAAACGCCCTCCCGCACGTGACCCGCTTCTTCGACTGCGGCGGGACGGAGAGCGGTTTGAACAGCAGCGCACAGCCCATGATTCCTCCGACCAACACGGCCAGCACCCTGAACGTCCAGGGCAACTTGGCGTTTTTAATCAGCCAGTCCGTGAAGTAGGACATGATAACAGTGAACGTGGAGCTGCCGGCAGTCACGACGCCGTTCACGACGCCCAGGTTCCTCTTGAAGTAGTGGCCCAGAATCGCCAACGACGGCGTGTACGCGAGCGCGCCGCCCAACCCGAACAGGATTCCGAAAGTGAAGTATAAGGCCTCAATGTTGTAATCACAAAATGACGAGAGGAACAACCCGCCCGAGGCTATGGCGCCCCCGAGGAACGTCGTGGTCCGCAGCCCGATCGAGTCCGTCAGAAAGCCCGCCACGGGCGACACTATGAAGACCGTTCCCATGATCAAAGATTCCACCAAGGCTGAAACAGAAACGTGTCATTAGAAAAATGCGTAAGAAGCCGACGAGTCATTATTTATTTTTCCATATTTTAAAAGCTATTATATTACACTTTATAAAACATTTGTACTTTGTGCAAAAACATTATTTTTAAAATTTTGTGTTTCATTAAGGTTTGGAAAAAGGTCACCATAACAGATATGTCAATAATAAAAACAATAATAACTTTTATATGTAAACATCTAAACAAACAATGATAAGTGACCTAGGATTAAAAATATATACACTACGTAAAGCTCAAGCTTCAGAGAGCAGCAAAAACGCTCGTATGACAAAATCTATGTGATACATTCACAAGAATACACTAAGAAGGATATAAAAATCATGCTGCTCCTTCAAGGGCAATACGGAAAAGAATGAATTACATTTACATCGCTTTAGAGTGTACCAGGAGATAGACCTGGATCATTAGGATTAGGATAAAATTTAAACAATTTAGCATTACGGCAAGATGGTCGTTCAAACTTTATCTTCTCTTCTGATCAGGTGTTTGTCGGTGTTGACCTCGATCTCCTTGACTGCAAATTATAGTCTATATTTTGAGAGATGAACTACAAAAAAGACACCCCGTGATCAAACGTCTAAGGAGCTTTCTTATGTAAGTAACGAAACTTTTCTTCCATTTCTTCCTACTAATGGCCGATGCTCTTGCTTTGCCGCCTTTCCTCTAGAATTTATCCAATTTACTGGTTCCAGGATATTAACTCTATCATTTTGAGATAACTCCAGATTTGCTTAGCTATTGCATCTTTCTTTCAACAATATCTCAACTATATAGTCTATATAGTTATTTGCACTAGACTTTAGTTTGCTAATTTTTGACAACCTATATATATAAAAAATATATATATATATATATATATATATATATATATATATTTTTGAATTCTCTTTCTAAATCATACAATCTATTACATTGTTCATCTGTCACATACTTCGAATTAACTCTGCATCACTTTCCTAGTAGATAAGCCCCTCCAGATTTGCTTAGCTATTGCATTCCCTTTCTTTCAACAATATGCCTCAACTATAATACTTGTCTTTTTTATATAGTATTTGCTAGACATTGTTTGACCTGTCAATAGTTTTTATGTTAGACCGAAGACTCTCTTCCATATATATATATATATATATATATATATATATATATATATATATATATTTTTTGCAAAAATTATAAGTTCGTTAGCAAATAAAAATCTCTAATTTTGATTAGATTGTAACTAATTACGATATTTTCCATGTCCTCATGCGTCTTTTCCATCTTTATGTTCTTAATTTATCTGTTATCATTTAATTTTACTACATTGTCTGTGTATTAGTGTATATTGTGTATTCTAAGAGTTAATTTTATCAGGACGTTTTTCTTGTGTATTTATTTCTAGTATCAAAGGCCTTTTTCAAATCGATTGGGTATAAATAGGTTAGTTTTTGTTTAAATGAGATTCTATCAGAGCCGGTACCTTATGCTCTTTCTTATGAATTAGTACGATAACTGCCGTTTTCCAATTTTTAAATATTATTTTAGTATTCCATATCTTGCTAATTAATTTATGTAGTCATTTAACTCACATATCTACTATTTTTTGCTTTTTCAGCGCCTCTTGTACTTCCATTGAGATTCCTTGAATGTTTACTGGTTCTGAGGGGTCTCCCCACTCGACAATGTGAAAAGTGTTGTTCCATCTTTTTTTACTTCTTCATATAATAATAGCATCCCATCTTTTGCTTTAATTACTCTAAAATTAGTTGCTTTTCCATTTTGCCCGAAATCCCCTCAGGATCTCTGTTTAGCTTCTATATTTTTAGCATGTATTTTTTGTATTTTGTATGCTTCATTGTCTTCTTTGGTTGCATTGAGATATTTTCTCCAAATCACATTCTTCTTTTTAGTTACATTCTTAACGACAGAGTTCCAGCATGATAATTGTTTATTTTTATTTGTTTGTTTGGAAGTACCACACTTCTCGATGGCAGAATTTAGTATTATTTCTATGATTATTCTCCAAAGGTCTTCTACCTCTTTCTCTTTTCCTGGTATATATTGTTAAAGCTCCCTTCAGACTCATTTATATATAAAACCTAATATATAATATAATATCTATTTTTACTATTACACATATAATGCATATTCCTACTGTTAAATAGTAGTCAAAGCCAATCTCTTGTGCCCTTTTTACTTTAATGTCCCTCATATTAAACATACAACCCCTGTTTGTGTTCTTTCAAGTTTCCCAATTCATCAATTAAATCTTTTTTTCTCTTTAAACCTGCATAAGTTTGAAGTGGCGATTTTCTAAAAATTTTCCTTTTTCTGTTACGCATTTTTGTTTTTAACTTTGATCATCCTAAACTGCAGTTGGCCGGTATTGGCAGTTGGTATCTTCGCTATTCGTTATCATTTTTTTGGCACCTTGACGAAATCATCTTGTTCGTCTTCCCACACTAAGGTGTCACCATTTATTATTATTATTATTATTGTTTTATAAACAATTTCTACCTTTATGTTGCTGGATTTGTAATTCTCTTCTATTGCAATTTCTCATAATTTCTGTTCGATTTTCCTTCCTTTAACGGTGTTCGTTCCCTAGTATAATGTTAACTCCCTTTAATTTGTTTTTATTTTTAGGAATTGATACCTATCACCTCGTTCTTCAAATTTAACCACCGCTATTTTTGTTACCGTGCTTGGTATGAATTACAGTCGAGTTCTTTATTTTAGGTGTGATTTCTAACTTTTTGTAGAATAATTTTCGAACTTGCTTTCCCGGGTCGTTCCTTCTATATTAAGATGTTTATAAAAAAAAACTATTTCTTTTTTCCTTTTTCCTCTTTTTTATTTTTTTTAGTTTTGTTTTCTAGGGTTACTAAATGTGCTTTAAAAACCCCAATTACTTTTTTCAGATCCTCTATGTTTTTGCAGTATTCCTTCTGCTCCTTCTTTATTCCTCGAATTTCTTTTATTATAAGGATTTTTGCGTATTCTTGACTCTGATCTTTGTTTTCATCGCTTGTACTGCTCTTATCTGTTTTTGTTTCTTAATTTTCATTATCTCTTGTTTTCTTCCCTCTTATTTGATAGTTTCGAATTAACTGTAAGTTTTATTTGCTTTAAACTTGTTTATACTTTTAGACTTCGCACACTTATTTTACACCCTGCTCGTTATTTCTTTGCACCTCTTACTTAAAAAAAAACGAGATTTCATTTTGACAAAGCGGAAACGCATACACGCTTAACACTATATTGCTAACTAAAGAAAAATCAACTTCTTCTGTCCTTTTTAATTAGTTGAACCTTATATATAAAAACGTAAAAATATAAAAATCAAAACGCTAGCTTAAATTATTCAATGCAAATACATTTTTATGATATTTTAAGAAATAAATTTACAATATCCACGTTAGATCACCCTATAATAACTCTTAATCCTTAAAATACTGTTCGTATAAAGCCTTCTTTTAAGAAATTCGCTTTAAAGGCAAGACATGTACTTTGAGGTAAATTGATAATCCAAGATTTAGTAAAAAGGGCACTTAAATAAACTGGATTTCCTTTTCAAATTCGGTGTAATAGATAACTAGGCAACTAAATTTGTTCTGAATTGCCACATCTTAAAAAATAATGATAAAACCTAGGACCGTCTACTGCAATGTTTACTTTTATTATCATAAGTACGCTTTTATGTGGCGTCGGAATAAGTACGAGCGTACTATGAATAAAAAACCAGTTACAAACAGTAGCGATAAGAGTATTAGCATTTCATTTTAGGTACTTTCATATCTCCTTTAAAATGACTATTTATTTTTTAATACTAAACAAACGCACAAGACATTTTTCTCTAAAAATTACTAATTTAAAAAATATTTAAGAGAAATGTAGGAAAAAATATTAAAATATATGTTATTTACTTAAGAAATATCTTTGGAATTCTTCTAGCAATTTGTAAGAAATAATTCCAACGGTAAATTAACAAGAGCTAAACAAATACGACAATAGTTCAAACACATGTCTGAAAATCCCAAGTCTTTATCGTTAACACCAATTTGACCTAGAATAACAGATTTCTTTTCATGATAAAGTTCTGAATACTACAATAATATAGTCTGGCAACTTCTTCTCCTACCGCTACCAACTCAACGTTGTTTCCCCATTTTTGTGTTTTGTTGGCCATCTTTTGTTGGATAAATTAGCGTCATGTATGGGGACCGTTTTGGCCATGGCCAAAAGTCAAATATGTTGAGTCTCTTTTCACGACATATTTGAACACACTTGATGACAAATAACGCCAGCTTCAATGAAAACATGCTCTTAATGAGAATGTTACTATTGAAGTCAAATAGAATTCGATCACTCAAAATTAACGTTGCCATCACACAAAATTAAACGCAATCTGCAACCATTTCAAATGGCTCCCCCATGCATAATAATTTAGTGTACGAATTTATCACCAAATTTATTAAAGCAATTTTCCATACTGAGGTTTGACTACTGTCACTACACTGTCAGTATAGACTTTTGTCAGAAAATGAGCGATTCTATCGACGCTTTTCTGTAAAATTGTCAGCAAGGATTTATTCTTGTTACATTTGTACAGCCCTACCAAACAAATAACGTTAAATAACACCCCCGCGCCATTTGGCCGCCGTTTTCAAGGGTTGGTCCTTAACAGTTTCTCTCACGGCAGTTCGGCTTGTTTGTTTCAAGAATCTTGGGAGACCGGGTTTCGAGGCATTACGAGTACCCTGAACAATTAAAACAGTCTTATGACACCCTAATATACTTCTGTTCTCTTACTATTCTTCATTAATATGATAAAAAAGTAAAGTAACAGCAATCGAGATGCAATTTGTCTTTCGTTTAGATGTTTCCTTTATCGAACAAAAAATAAAAATAAAACACAATGGAATGAAATTTTAGATAAACCATAAAATATCTCTTCGGCACTTTTATATAAATGCAATAAAGAGATATTAATAGAATTGGCTTATCACATTTTAATCTTAAGTATTTTATAAATATCCCAAGGTCGTTTCCACAAGATAAATCATCCTTAAATGTAATACATAACTAAAATTAATAAGTTAAAAAAATGAGAGCGTTACTCGAACACGTCACAAAAGAACATGCAGTACATGGCAATTACTGACAAATAGTGGAAGCAGCAGACTATTTCTAACAACACAATTATATGGATGAACATACCACCAAGATGGTAAAAATTAAGACAGTTGCCATACCATGTGTATAAATTCATCTAAAATAGTTTTGTAAATTATGATAAAGAAAATAGATCATCCTCCCCATTCCAAGTGAGTGTTGTAATCATCTAGAACATATTTTTATGTTTGTAAATGTTATACACCAGATCAGATCAACATTATTTTTTTACAAAACCTAAACTTCTTTTGTCATTGCCATTTTAAAGTATCGGCGTCAGTAAATTTTTGACTACCACTATATAACCGTTTGAGGGATTCTAGAGAATTCTGAAAAATCTCAAGGTACCTTAAACACCTGCCTGTCCTTTTTACTAAAAATTTATTAGCTTGCATAATCGAATATGATTACTTATTACATGATGCTGAACTTAACAAAAATGATTTTTGTTGCCCAATCAGTCCAAATTACTTGTAGAGTGTGATTTTATTAAATTTTTATTTTTAGTTTGAAATTCTTTTTTGCGACCAAATAAAATCCGATGCATCGTGTTAATCATTCGGCATACATGAAACATATTGAATTTTATTTAATATTTTCCATGCTAGTATGCTTCACTGCTCATTATTTTTAAAATTGCGCCACCCTAGTTAGCTATTGTATCCGATCCTGTAAACTATTTAAGTTTAAGTTTATTCTATTTAATCTTTGACAAATTAAAATTCTTTCAAATGGTAAAGTCTGCTCTTTTATTATGCTTCTTCATCAATATATCAAAAAGCATTCAACCAATTTCACTTTAAGATCTCGGCTTTCAAATGATAACAGGTAGTGCGCTATTTGTGTTTTAATTCAGTTTTGTTCTATTTTTATTTGTCAAAAGAATAAAGAGAAAACACACTAAACTAAAATTTTAGATGAACCCTACAATCTCTTTTCAGCATCTTCATACAAAACTAATAAAGAAAAGCCAATAAAATTGGCAAATTACGTTTTAATCTCAAGTGCTTTATAAATAGCATTACAAAAATGATAACACGAATATCATGAAAGTATCAGCTATTTCCAACCGACGCAATTCTGTGCGTTAACAAATCTACAAAGCGGTGATTTGCTCACTCAAAATCTGAATTACAATATATAATTTTCCAATGATTTCAAGTTCACCACTTTAGAAAGTCATCTAACATGGTCATTTAAAAAGATAATTCGTGTAATAATTTGTGTAATACTTTTCTGTATACGTCTAAGTCCTTGTTCAGGGTTCGCTATGATAACTGTGTTATTTGCATAGCACAGTTGGCTTATTTTAAATTGTCTCACCTTCCAGTAATCCATTTTTACGGTTCAAGTTCTTGCTTTGCTTCTTTCTGTCGCTCGTCTAGAACCAGTGAAAACAATAATGGTCCCAGGGTGCACCCTTGTTTTACTACTGATGTTTCAAATAAGTTCAATCTTTCTTGTCTTATTAAGGCGTAATTCTGCGTATTTTTATATAGACTTCGTATTGCTCTGCTTATTGTATTTGATACTCTTCCTTTTTGTAGTATATCCCAAATGTTTTCTCTAAAAGAGAAAAATTTTGCCAAAAGCTTTTTCCACATTGATGAAGCACAGATGTACGTTTCTACCTTCTTTAATTACATCATTTCTTATGTGTATCATTGTAAATATTGCAATGTTTACCACTCCATTTGAAAAAACTAAGCAAGCAAAAACCTTTGGACAAGACATGATAAAGAGATATCCGTACAATAAATGTTATACAAGTCCGTCTAAAATAGATTTCAAAAACTATTTGCCATAGTTAATTTAATTTAGCCATCAAAAATATGGCGATAAATGACCACCCAGATTAAAATATGTTTTTGAAACCAAAAATCTGTCTCGTTCTAACTGAGCCTGATCGTAATTCTTGGTGTGAAGCCACGATCAACAGAAGGTTGCAGCTGCTTTGTTAGCTACAAAATGCCATCGTAATATTTACTAAATGCAATAAATTCCAACCAAAAATATTAACACAATAATACTTAAATAGCAATTTTCACAATTAGCCTAATTAAATTTATTTCAATCTTCGATAGACCCACCAGACTTTCTTCAGTAATTTTTATTATATATGTCGTAAATATTTTTTATTGCAAACAACAAATGTTAGAATACCTAACTAAATTCTGAAAGCCAAACGCATCAAGAAATAGTCCAAATTTTCCCAGCTCATTAAAATTTCTCGTTTTTAAATTAAAACCACAGGTTTATCATCATTTTAGTGCAACAACAAACCTTTGTACTTCCGGAATAATACGCACAGGAAGTTGCTATCTAGAAAATGTTACCACAATACATTAGATGGGAAGTTAAATTAAACAAAATTTAAAATAAATAATAGTATTAGGTGTAGCTACTACGTAACTTAAATAATGTAACAACTGATAGTAATTGCGTAACATCAAAAACAATGATTACTCAATTTTTAATAAATTCGGATCCTTGTTCCCAGACGTATATAAAAGTTTCGAAACTTTTGAAGGAGGTATTATAGATTGTTGTACATAGCGCCGTTATGTCGCAATAAGTGGAATATTTCTATAAAAAGATTAAAAACTAAAATTATTTCTTACAATATTTAAAGGAAACTCGGATTATTAGTTCATTTACAAGTTAAATACAATAAACTTTGCCAGCTAACTGTAACAAATGCGAAATTTAAATCCGCTCAATTCTTTGAACTCGAACTACAATTTCTAATAATATTCGAACCTTCCAAAATAACTCTTATCGAACGCGAGATCTTATTAAGCGGAATTTATTACCTTACTCCCAAAGAAGATGGGAATCTTAAAAAAACTCGAAGCTCATTTCATAAATTGCTTTTGGAATCCAAAATTGGTCCACTGCCAGCCAAGTTATTAGAATTCCGCTGAATAACGACCCATTGAATAAGCAAGCGTTGCTCTTGGAACCTTGATTCAACTCGCTCAACTTTCGAAATACCTCGAGAACCTTAGATAAAGCTCTCATAACAATGGAACTTCTTTGATCACCTAGTTGTTTGTTTAAAGACCTAAGCATTTTATCTGATACTATAATCTAGTTGGAATTTAGTTTCCGATAACCTAATTCGAGCTCTATCAAGCACATGCAGGATTGTAAAAACAGACAAAATATTATATAAACAAATTTTCAATTTGCCTTGTTTGAAAGCCAGGTATATTGTTATAATAACACAAAAACAAATAATTTTTTACGGCGAAGGTACTTAAAATAATACTAATAGTATTCCTAGAAAACAAGTTAATATCACAATTATAAACTTAAAGTAAAAATGACCCAAGCAACTCATCTTAGTTAAAATTTATTTGTATTGTGTGAAGAAGCTAAAGCATCCTAATGAAATACAAAACGACTAAAGAACTATAAAATATTAAAACTCTTCTATCGGTATTAAACAAACTGAATTAAATAACACAAAGGCAAAAGGTTATTAAGAAAAAAATGATCAACAGTACATTAAAATATATTAAAACTATAGCAATATTTAGACATCCTAACTAACATTCTACTTTGTTTATAATTTTTCTTTGAGACGATTTATTGCAATTTAACTCAACTCATGTTTCCCTTATATTTAATAGAATTTACAGATTATCATGTCAAATACCTTTTGGAAAACTAAATTTAAAAAACGGAAGATTAATGCATGTATGATGAACAAATTATGAACAGTCAAACAAGTGAAAAGAATAAAATATTTGGGTAACAACAAAGGCTAATAAGAAGTGAAAACATCCAGTCATTTTAAAAAAATGTAATATTAAAACTTTCAAACTCATTTTTTAGTACTAATTTTTTCCCTTGAATATATTAGATTGTCATAACAACATTCATCTAAAAGAGAAATTAAATTTATCTACTCAAACATAGTAACTTCAAAAACAAAACCAGTTATATGAGAGATGCGCTGGATGCAAAGCATCCGAATTTCGAACCTTATAGAGGCTCTCAGACACTCATTTAAAAGAAAGACCCTTTTTGAGTAAAAGTTACCATAATAGAGGTTTCAAAATTGGATAAGGCTAACACTGTCCAAAAACCTAACATTTCCGATTTTTTGATGTCTATAAGACTAACTTAAAAGTAGTACATGCAAGTTAGAATCAATACGTAATAAAAAACGTATGCCGTAAACAAGCAAACGAGTGCTGTTTTTGCAAAGAGATTTGAAACGATGTCTTTGTGTCACCACATCAAAGGTTCACAAAGGATTATTGCAGCGGCAGCCTGTTACTTACACAGGCTTCCTAATCTTGAGTGTAATTAAATAGGGATACCAGGAAAAGTGCACAATTGAGTAAGGAGTTAAACAACAACGGCAAAGAACAACGAGCAATAGTACGACTATTTAAAGAAATCCAAACTCAACACTTCGTTAAGTTTAGAGGAGGGCTGAAGTAATGTCATATTCATTGATGAGGCATCGTTCAGGGCTTGGTTCCTTTTAAAATGTGATGGAAATAAACTAGGCTAACTTTCGTTTTAGCGGAAGTGTCGGACATCCTGGCGAGATTGTGAGTCGAAGCTGGAAGTACAACCGTGGTCGTCGTGAGACACTAGATACTCAGTATAATAGAAGATAATTATGATTGTTATCAATACATGCGACTTTGACTGATTACTGGAGAGAATATGATGGTTTTAGCGAGCATAGCTATATCTATAATCGCGTTAATCACAGTGACAATGAGCATCGGTTTATTGGTAAGTAATCAGAATCGGTATTCGTTTTTAAATTCTTATTTACAGCTCTAGATAGCACACGCGCCCAACGAGTCGAGGCGCCCAGACATAGATTGGTAAGGTAATCCTAATCATTAAATTATGTCTTGGTACTTATATGGCTCTTGTCAGGACCTGACTAATAAAGGTTTACTGAAGGACTAGGGGAGTAACAGTGGTCCTCCCTAGACACGCTAAGTAGCGACTAAATTGTCAGCATTAATTGTTCTAATAAATAAATATGCTGCATATTCATTAAACATGCATTCATGGTTAGATTGGGTTAGGTTAAGTTCCCTTTAGACAAAGTTAGGTTAGGTTTTTGTCGCTTTTGATAATGTAAGGTTACGTTAAGCTTTTGTAGTCTTCGACAATGTAAGATTAGTTTCAACGTTGTATGGTGAGATTAGATTTTCAACAAAAATTTTTTCGTAATGTATTTTTTATAACCATAGATAGTATTATCAACTTTTTCTTTTGACGAGTCTACCAAAAACAATGTTGTCTACGACCATAGTTAGCACATTTCAGTGGGCGTAACTCTTGCTCCCAGAATTTCCTAAAATTTAGAAGGGTCTCTTTTGACTCAGCTTGTAGATGTAAATTGAATGATATAAGAATCCTGTTAAATTGCATCATTTAGATGGACAGGGATATTACAATTTTTTGTGGAGACAAGATGACGAAAGGAAAGATACATAAGAAGTATTTACTGTGGTCTGTTTGAACACATTACCGATAATAAAGTATGGTTGTTGCAAGGAAATAACAACTCCAAACAGTAGATTGGATTGCCAGTCCAATCAAGAATGTCCTTTTTGCTATTATTTTTGAAAGTTCAGGTCAAAATATGTTGCGCCGAGTCAAAAAACAGTGAAGGTCTTTTAGTGACATTAAACGAAAATGAAAGTTGATTTGTTGAAAGTCATAATCATAGCTGAATTTTTTGCATAAAACCAATTATTATCGAATATAAAAGCAAAAAACACATCTGAAAAAAATGAAAGTTAAATAAAATGCTTGCTCCGTGACCTATAAAAAAAGAGTCTTGGGCTTCCCAAAGGAAAGCCAACACAATTCCTGGTGATTTCATCCAACCTAACTTTGCCTGCCTCACTGTATTCGCGTTATTCTTATTGTGACTGCAATATTTTGAATCTCGTCAACCACATAACATATCATAACTTTTCGCATACGGCACCTCGCCGAAAGTTATTTTTACACTTATTACACTATATTGCCTTTAATTAGACATCTCGGCGGAGACGACTTCTTGTAAGAAACTTGAAGCATTTGAAATGTAGCTATACCGACGTATTCTAAAAATCCCGTGGGCAAACCATATCACTAACCAAACTGTTTTCGAAAAAATGGGTAAAGAAGAAGAACTCCTACTAAAGATAAAAACGCGTAAACTTGAATAGCTAGGGCACATTATGAGAAATAGACAGCGATACGAGTTCCTTCAACTGATTGTTCAGAGAAAGGTGGAAGAAGAGAAAGGCCCTGGTTAAAGAAGAATATCGTAGCTGAAGAACTTTAGTATGTGGTTTTATACAACAACGGTCGGACTCTTCAGAGCTGCGGCGAACAAAATACGAATTGCCGTAATGATCGCCAACGTCCGGCACGGATTGGCACCATAAGAAGAAGAAGAAGAAGAAGAAGACATCTGCATGTTCATATTGTGTGTACCAGCCCCACAATTACAGCTGTTCAAAAAAATGTAGAGCAAAATCCAACCACATCGACTTGTACTCAACAATTGAATGTCTCACAGTACTCTTTACAACATTCTGGCGAAAGATTCTTTATAACACAACATCTAAAGCTAACTGATCATGCCTTTCCTCATGAATTCGTTACTTGAACGCTTAAACGGTTAAATAAACGTTCTGATTTTTCCATACAGATCATTTTCTGTAATAAAACACTTTTTTAACAAACAAAACTGTCGATTTTAGGGTTCCGAAAGTCCTATACATTCATTCATCAGGCAGAACAACATCCGAAGAACATAAATATTTTATGTGGCTTTCAGTCGGGTGAGTAATTGGGTTGTATTTTTTGAAAACGATCAAGGAAATTCACGAGCAATCGGAATCCATTATCGCAGCATGACTGAAATTTTTGTGGTCTGAATTGGTTGGTTTCAATCTAAATAGCTTTCGATTTCAACGAGAAGGTGCCACGTCACACATGGCCCCGGAAACAAGCGACTTATTTAAATAAAAATTTCAAGGTCGTGTGATTTCGCACAAGCCGTTAGTTGGCCTCTACGAAGTTGAGAATTGACACCGTTGGACTATTTTCTATGAGGCTTGTCTATAGTAACAACGCCCGCACAGTTGAGATTTTTAAAGACAAAATTCGAGCCGAAATTTCCCAGATTACGCCAGAAATGTGTTAAAATTTCAATACAAGAATGGTTGATTGTAACTCCGCTTTTGGGAGTCATATGCCAGACATTTCGTTGCACGTGCAATCGTCATAAACCAAATTATAAAATGCAATAAAAAGTTGGCCTCTTTTCATTAAAGATATGTTTTATATTCATTTAGACGGTATATAGTACTTTTACCATTAACTTCATTTAACTAGGATATTAAAAAAATCCTCAAGTATTCTGTTGTGATGGGTCAAAAAAATATAATATTTTTTCGAAGGTTAGAATAAGTGTGCAGAAGGATATCTTCGAGTCAGGTCAGGTATCTGAGTTTCGAAGGTCATTATGTTGAAAAGCAGAGACAGTAAAATTTATACAGGGCAATAGTTATCGATCTATACAATGGCAATCTTATCGTACATATAAAAATATGAGTAGAATAATGCAAAAAGAATGAACAAATGCATCGGCGGCAAACTTAACCGCCAATGTTACAGGCGAACTTAAAATATTATATTCTAGCAATAAGAAGAAATTCTAATTCTGTGGAAGATATGAAAAAAGAAGAATAGGCCACGTTTTACCACAAAAGTTCGACCGACGAGAAACCGCCCATCCGGAAAGAACAATTGGCGCAAGCGGCGTATAGCTGAAGCAAATGAGACTCTTGCACTTTCCATCACTATCAACCATCTTTAAAATATATTTTTTCAGGCAACCAAGCCCATTTATGAGGATTTAGTAGCACAAACTTATTAGAAAGATGTTTGGGAGCAGAAACTCAGAACGAGTCACTAAATTCACTTATCTAGACCTTCTCCCCAAAACGTCCATTCTGGCTACTTATTTGGCAACTCAATTTTTAACAAAGGTTTTTTACCACTTTTGTCAATTATGGATATTGTGGGCATCATTAGGGGTAAAGCTGAATTTTACGCTGCCACTCGAGATGAGAAACAAATACATCTATCGGAGCAGGAAAGAAGGGCAGGATTACCAGACGGGAAGAACCGAACATATCAGAATAATCGCAAGTACAATAATTTTGACTCGATCCATTTTCAAAACTTTATAACCATGTTTTCAAAACATGTTGACATGTTTTCAAAACATGTTGACATGTTTTCTCAGAAACTAATTAATCTACCAAGTATACACATCTTCAGGGATGTTTATCTACAGCCGGAACTAAAATATATTAAAATACTTATTCTTGCAAAAGTTACAGCTCGAAAACCGACGAAATAAAACTCGAAATTTCATTTTCAAATTCACTTACTTAGTTCCGGCTGTAGCTGCAAGCATTTGTTTAAAAATCTTTTTTTTATTGTTTCGAATTATCTGGAGAGCCACGAACATGTCAACCAACCAACGCAGTTTTTTTCACCTCAACTTTGGAGCTTTGTTAAGCCATTCTTGTATCTATCGCTTTATAAGCAAAACTTTTTTCATTAGTTTAAATGTTAAATAATAAAGAGGAAAAGGATTCATAACGTATTGTTCGTCCACTTTTTAAAAAAATTTCCAAAGAATGCTATGAAATAGTGCCCGTCACACTAGACGATAATTTTGATTTACAAAAAAAGAATTTGCTTCTGTAACCTAAAAGATCTAATAATTGTATTCGTATGTCGTCGGCCAAATATAAATTCGCCGAATTATTGTTTTTGTTGTGGAAAAAATCGAATACCCCTCGTAACAACGTAAGAAAACTCGTGAAGGGAATTAATAAACGTGGAACTGTTACCAGTCGCTTCCTGGGAATTAACGTGAATGGGTTTCTGTGTTAGCGGCCGGTTGTTTTTAGCCAGTAATTGATAACGCAATTGTACTACGAACGATACTACAGGTGTATCCGCGCCTCCGCGCGCTTGGCTGATGAAATAGCGCCATGGCCGCACGTGGTCGCCAATAAAGCATTCGCCCAATTTTCAAGGTTTGATCGACAGCGATCGCACCGCCGCAATCATTGAGGAGTACGCAGTACGGCGCGGCGCAATTGATTTCCAATAGCGGCGGCGGCGGCACTCACCAGATTTGCCGGAGGCCTCCGTGTCGTTCATCGCCTCCAGGTGCCTGGAGAACTCCTTGTGGAAGACGCCGCTGGAGTTGATGATGCCGAAGAGGATGCCGTTGCAGAAGAACGAGCACGCCATCACCACCCAGGCGCGCGCGCCGCCGTCCGGGGGCACGAAGCAGTCGGCGCCCTCGTCCGCGGCCTTTTTCGGCTTCGTCCCGTTCTGCATGCTGCGGACGTCGACGCTGTGGGTGTTCACCAGGTTGCTCTGCGCGCTGTCCATTGATGACTGCTGCCGCGCTAAGACACTACGGCGCTCGCACTAGCACGTGCTGGCAACTTACAGGCTGCGCGCGGGTCTACCGACGCTTAGAAATAATAACGACCCTGTGTACGCTGAAGCTGGTGTACTCCCGCTACCGGCTTCGAGGCTTCCGAAAGGCCGAGCGACGGCGGCGGCGGCCGACCCGTATAATTAGTTGAACAATATCGCTCTAATGTAAGATTCTTCACTCACTTACTTCCGCTCTATATTGTATGTTACTCAAACCAAATTCATTCTCCATCTTTTTTTCCATACTTGAACATCAGATACCAAGTAATTAACGTAATTAAATGGATCTCATTATTTCATATTCTTACTTTAAATTAGTGAATTTTAGCATACGGAAGCTGATAAGAAATTTCAATACCAAAAATATATAGATATGATAGCGTAATTTTATCTTATCTTACAATTTTGTCATTTTAACTCAATGAATAGGGCCTAATTAAACCGATAGGCTGAGTATACTGCAGCCTAATGCACCACAGTGGAGGGGGGTCAAAATTTTGAATTAAGGAAACGAAAAACTTTAAATAAGTTATAAATATTAAACTTTGAATCGTACATTCATCGTTCATCGACGTATAATTTTTTTAAAAACATTTGCTATCAAAAAACATTGCAACAAAATTATTTAGGAACTTAATTTATTGAGTGTACAAATAAGTTTCCGCCGTTTTTTTATAAACAATTAAGAAATTATTGTAAAAAAAAGGTACAAATAATGTCATTCAAAATATTGCCCATCGCTTTCTACTACTTTTGACCAT
The DNA here is from genome assembly GCA_036346155.1 of Sinelater perroti. NCBI lineage: Eukaryota > Metazoa > Arthropoda > Insecta > Coleoptera > Elateridae > Sinelater > Sinelater perroti. Next base: position 20,854,168 of record JARFIY010000195.1, on the reverse strand, counting down.
CTTTCGGGCAGCAAGTGGATACCCCGTCTAAAAAATTGCTCGTCTTTTGAGGCGATCCACGAATCGACCCATTTCTTCAATTCCTCGTAAGAAGTGAAGTGCTGCTCAACCAGATCATGAGTCATCGACCGGAATAGGTGGTAATCTGAAGGAGCAATGTCTGGTGAATACGGCGGATGGGGTAGGACGTCCCAATTCAGTCCTTCCAACGTTTCCTTTACGATTTTTTCAACATGTGGCCGAACGTTGTCATGCTGAAAAATGACTTTATCGTGCCTTTTGGCATATTGTGGACGTTTAATCTTCAATGCTCGGCTCAATTGCATCAGTTGTTCTTGGTAACGTTCCCCGGTGACGGTTTGATTAGGTTGGAGTAGTTCGTAATAGATTACTCCAAGCTGATCCCACCAAATGCACAGCATTAGCTTCTTGCCATGAATGTTTGGCTTGGCTATCGAAGTAGAGGTATGCCCGGGCTTACCCCATGACTTCCTACGCTTTGGGTTGTCGTAGTGGATCCATTTTTCGTCTCCCGTCACGATTCGATGCAGAAATTCTTTGCGATTTTGCCTTTTGAGCAATTGTTCGCAAGCGAATAAGCGACGCTCGACGTCTCTTGGCTTCAGTTCGTAAGGAACCCAATTTTCTTGCTTTTGAACCATACCCAGGGCCTTGAGACGTTGTGAAATAGCTTGCTGAGTCACTCCTAACTCTTGTGCAAGTTCTTCTTGCGTTTGGCATGGCTCTTCCTCCAGTAAAGCTTCCAATTCTATGTCGTCATACACTTTGGGCCTTCCACTACGTGTTTTGTCCTCCACGTCAAAATCACCACTTTTAAATTTCTGGAACCACTCCCGACAACTTCTCTCACTCAAATTAACATTACTGTATGCTTCTACGAGTAGCTTATGCGCCTCAGCTGCAGATTTCTTTAAATTAAAGAAGTAAATTAGCAATTCCCGCAAGTGACGCTTATTTGGCTCAAAACTTGACATCTTAACACGATGAAAACTAAGTGATGCTAGCAAAAATGTCAGAGGTATTAAAAGGTTATACTGTTGCCAGATGTCAACATATACTATACGACTTTTTACAGCTGACAATTTCGATGTTATCTTATCGGTGGCGCCATCTTTTGAAAACGGCGGAAACTTATTTGTACACCCATTATCATAATCATAAATAACGAGAAAGGTGTAAACCCTAATTTGCAACTACCGAAAGAACGTTTTTTTGCTGAAAATATAACTCATGCTTTGTTTTGATCTGAAGTTCTTGTGTACCAAATTTGGTGTCAATCCGATCTTTAGTTTTCAAGTTATCGTGATGACAGACACACGCACAGACGGGGTTGTAATGTCATTAATATCGATAATAAATGGCAAATTAGTCAAGATTCGTTAAAAAAAACGAGTAGAACATAATTCAGAAAACGTTCGAAAGAGTGTTTCTCAATTGTTAATGAATAGTGATTTGGTGGTTTATTAAAAATCAGTCTGATGAGTATTTTGTTTGCTGTGCAAAATTTATAGAAAAACGACATTCCTAGCAATTGATGAATTTGATGATTGCAAAAATCTACTCTATAAAACTGCAAAAATGTAACTCTATGTGTGTTTGTAACTAACATTGCAACTCCTCCTACAGTTATAAATCGATTTCAAGCTCAATTCGAACCGATCTATTGGCAAACCTCGCATAAAGATTTAAGTTTTTCGATTAGGTCGCGGTTGACCTATTATAGGTCAAAACATAAATTATCACAGGCCTGCGATGGAAAAATTGTTTACAATATAATCAGTGATTCTTATAGTTTTTTGTACACTGATTACGGAAACAATAATAAAAAATCTGGTGTGAACATCACACGACTTTCCTTATCCTATTATTATTATATATTATACCGGGTCCATCGTCTCAGCCATGCGCTGCCGAGTTCGCATGGTTACCTTCAGTGACGTAGCAAAATTTTAAGTACGAGTCAATTATTATCTTGTACTGTTTATTTTAATCAGCTTTCGAGTGTTGGACTATATATATATATAATAGGATAAGGAAAGTCGTGTGATGTTCACACCAGATTTTTTGTAACTTCAACCGTTTATATTCGCAACCGCTTTGCGACCGATTTTGCGACCTTGCGACAAAACGACTCGGCCGATTTTTACCAAAAGTTCCGCACTGCGTTCCCTACCTACAAGTAACTTGCATACCAAATTTCAAGCATGTAGCTCTTACGGTTCTCGAGATATCCTGTTTACTGACAGACCAACAGACAGACACACGCACGAACCAATGGTCTAAACCAACTTTTTTGGTGTCCTGCGGCTATATTTCGTCCAGAAATGTGAAAAACTCGGTAAGTCAAATTTCCGCCGATTACATTACTTTCCTTATTATAGGAGAAGGAAAGTAAAAATTCCATCCCGCACAGTTTAGTCGGGTGGCAACACTGAGTAGCTGTCAAACCTTTGTTTGCTTTCCTCATACAGTGTGTCTCTTGACTCTACTGTATACATGTGTTTTCTGATTTTTGTTGAACTGGCAAGTGTTACATTTTATATTTTGAGTTGTTAATTATAATCAACAACGTAAATTATAATTTACGATAGCTTTTAGAGCATGTGATACTTCACCCGATTGTTTCTGCTACATTTATGGTAATTATGTTGTAAAAAAGAACAAAGACATTTCCGATTTCGTTAAAAAAGCTTACTTCACTTACTTTGTGATGAAGTTGGACGATCAAAATAAACCTTGGGCCCCTCACAAAGTATGTTTAATTTGTGTTAAAGAATTGAGGCAGTGCAGTCAAGTTAAAAAACAATCGTTTCGTTTCGAGGTACTATGGTATGGAGGGAACCTAAAAATCACAGCGATGACTGTTATTTTTGTTACTGCAACGTGAGAGCTTTCAACTTAAAAATAAAAGGAGATATCTTATCCTAATATTCCGTCAGCGATTCGCCCTGTTCCGCATGGGCCTAGTATACCGATACCTTCTCTACCAATTAGTCTAGGTAACGTTTTATATGAGATAGACATATTGCCTCAACCGTGCGCTAGTGAAGAAGACAGTGAGATCACTGACATTTATGGTTGTGGCACAAGCGAATGTATACTTTTCACTCAGTCTGATCTGAATGATTTGTTTAGAAACTTAGGATTTCCAAAGAACTCAGTGGAGGTTTTCGGTTCAAGATTGAAAGAAAAAAAATTGTTGGCTTTTGGTACATTTTTTTGGTGGTATCGACATAGAGAAAAAGATTTCGTCTCTTATTTTTCTCAAGAAGGTGACCTAGTTTATTGTAACAACGTCCCTGGAATTAGGAAAGGTTTAAATGTGGACTATGTACCAGAAGATCGGAGACTTTTTATTGACTCCTCAAAAAGAAGCTTCAACGCAGTTCTTCTACACAACAGTAATAAGTATGCTTCAGTACTTGTTGGTCATTCGGTTCACTTAGAGGAAACATGCCAAAACCTTAAAGTGGCCTTCAACAAACTTAGCTATTCAAGCCATAAATGGACTATTTGTGACAATTTAAAAGTCATTTCACTGTTGCTTGATCAACAAAGTGAGTGCACAAAAAATCCTTGTTTCCTTTGGAAATAGGATAGCCATAACAGAAAACAGGATTACATTAAGAAAGAGTGGCCAATCAGAAGAACCTTAGAGATCGGTACATAGAATATTTAGAGGGTGAGTCTTTTAGATCCAAAAATGTTTTGCTTTCTCCACTTCACATCAAATTGGGTCTGATGAAGCAATTTGTTAAGCCGTTAACAAAGAAAGAATATTGCTTTCGATATCTTTGTCAGCAGTTTTCTGGTTTATCTGAGGCGAAGTTAAAAGAAGGAGTATTTGTTGGGCCTGACATCCAAAAATTTATGAAGAATGACAACTTTGAGAAAAAAATGAACCCAAAAGAAAAAGCAGCATGGGTATCTTTTAAACTTGTTGTAACCAGATTTCTTGGGGACGAAAAGGATCCTGACCACAAGGCCATTGTAACTGAAATGTTGGAAAGCTTTAAGAATTAGGCTGTAACATGAGTCTAAAAGTACATTTTCTCCACTCACACCTAGACTACTTTCCAGACAATCTTGGTTCTGTCAGCGAGGAACAAGGTGAAAGATTTTACCAAGATATAAAAGAAATGGAAAAGCGATATCAAGGAAGGTGGAATGTTAACATGATAGCGGACTACTGCTGGATATTGAAAAGAGACGATTCTGGCGATCTTACAACAGAAGAAGCACAAAACAAAGTTTTAATGGAAAGCGAAATCGATACTACAAGGACTATTAAACAAGAAGATCATTTAATCTTACTAGTTTTGTGTTGTTTTTATGAATGTTTGGTTACTTATGATTTTAATAAAATGTAAAATAAAATATATATATTCCATATTTTTCTGTACTTGGCTTAGTATTCTAAAAATATATTTTTCTTTTTCTGAGAAAACCCTACCTGATAGAAAAAAACGGGTTTCGTTTTTGAAACAAAAATAAGTAACTAAAGTTAAAACAATTTTTAAAAAGTATTTTTCTGCAGGCCTGTGTTAACGTAAAATAATTAGACAGCTTAAGCTAGGGTTGTTCCGTGGTTGATGGACAAGCTGCGATGCTGACGGACCTGGGTTCATTCCCCGGTGCTCTTTGATTCCTGGTGAGTGGCCTACTCAGTCACTAAAAATAATTGAGTACCTACGTTCAGTCGAACAAGGGATAATAATGGCGGTCGTCTAAGCTTGCCATACCGCCCGACCAGAGAGAACGAGCATATGCGAGCCTTAACCTCTCAATTCATAGACCGAGTTCTCACGCGGGGAGCCGTACCATTATTATTAATTAAACAGTTTGCGCGACTTATCGGTGGGTCATACACTACGTGGCCAATTCTTGCTGTTAGTAGGCGCACGTACCACAACTTTGATTTATGTGAAACCGGATATAGCCGAACAAAAAACAATTAGTTTTTCTTCAGTTATCGATGAAACTCTAAACCAAATATTTAGTTTGGGACGAGCCTTTTTACTAGTAACCATAAAATGAAAGATCATAACAACAGCAAAGGTGAATTTCAAATATTTAGTAAAATCGAGTTTTACAAAGAGTAGACTGTAATATTCCCTTAAGAGTTGTTAAAGTTGTGCGGTTTTTACTTTCTTGTGGACTAATTTACGCCGATAACTAAATATTAGGTTTTGTAAGAAATGGTAACTTATTATGTAGGATTTAGTTCAAAATTCAATCACTTGTGACTAAACATGTAGTAAAATTTGTAATAAAGGAAGAGATATTCTTCCATACTTATCAAGTATAACTGCCAATAAATTTATTATATAGTTAACCAACTAAGTTTCGGCACAGATTGTCCAAGTATAGTAAATGTATTATTCTATAAATGCGGACTCAACGCTAGATGCGTCGCACACAAGCTAACTAACTTTTGTGGTATGCTATACAAGGTGCATTTAAGTTATAACACCTCCGAATATTTTTTCTCAGGACTGGGAATAGATAGAAACATGCGGTTTGTTTCAAAATACGCGCGGCACGGTATGGCACACAGGACTCTAGCGGCAGCGGCAAGAGTGAGGACTGTTTTCTTTTTTTTATGCATTTGCGTGGTGTAACACCCATTGAAATTCATCGCCAGTTGAGCAAGACATGTTGTGGTGGTGTTATAGATCTGTCTAATGTGCGTTTTTGAGTGCAACAGTTCAAAGAAGGCAGAACGTTGTGTGACAATAAACCAAAACAATCTAGGCCTTGCACCATACGGTCTGACATGATCAATCGAGTAGAGAAACTTGTTTTGGAGGATCACCGAATAAGTGTGGAACACATCGCCTCCAAAGTTGGCATTTCCGTGGGATCTGTGCACACAATCCTGCACGAAGACCTGAAAATGCGAAAAGTGTCCTCCAGGTGGGTGCCATGAATGCTGACGGACGACCGCAAGGCTGCGCACGTCGCATGTTGCCAGGCAATGTTGACGCGTTATGACGCCATGAATAGGACTTTCTTTTCATTGATTATGATAATACATGAGACATGGATGCTGTTTTACAATCCTGAAACGGAGTGCCAGTCAGCTCAGTGGAAGCACACAGACTTACCACCACCAAAAAATTTCGGCATCAGTGATGAAAAAGTGATGGTAGTTGTGTTCTGGGACAGCGATGACGTAATTCTTACTCACTGCGTTCCAAAGGGCATTACGGTGACTGGTGCATCCTACCAAATTATTTTGAAGATCAAGCTCCTTCCAGCAATTTGTGAAAAACGACCGGAAAAGGCTGCGCGTGTGCTCTTTCATCAAGACAACGCACCATCGCATCGGGCGAACGCGACGCAAGAATTTATTTGTGACAACAACTTTGAATTGATTTATCATGCTCTCTACTCACCTGATCTGGCTCCTAGCGACTTTTGGCTGAAAACGATGAAAGACGCTATCCGTATTCGCAAATTCACTAGTCGTGCCGCTATTGCATCAACGATTTGCCAGTGATTAAAGAAGATCGATTCCTAAAGAAGCATTTGCAGCGGCCATGGAACCATGGCATCGACGTTGTGAACAATGTGTACGACTGCAGGGAGATTACATCGAAAATTAACACAAGCTTCACAGTTTTCGTGTGATTAGTTTGTGACCAAAAAATCGGTGATATTATAACTTGAATGCACCTCATATGCTATCTACGGGAGTTCCTGTTGAACGATTTTTAATGTTTATTCTTAACTGTGGACATAAAGGTAAAAATGTGACAAATGCTATAATGTCGACTGTAGATTTTGTAGGTCTTGATCTAAATAAGTCGCGAGGGCACAGTTACAACATATCTTTATAACAACAAGTCTTCAGACTAGAATAAAAGAAGTAAACCCTCTGGCAGACCACTTTACAACTATTTGGCTCCGCAGCTGCAGAAAGCAGCAAGTACTTTTTTTAGACAAACAAATTTATAAGTTTTTTAGTTCTTTGACCAAAAGATAAGCTATTTTAAAGTCTCGCCTTAAAAAGAACTTCTTATAGTTAAAAAAGTTTTCTACAACTTGATGGAATGTCCGTGCTGGTGCCAATGAAGCATTATACAAATCGTACCCGAAAATTGTTGATACTCTGACAAATACTACCTAAAATAGCGATTAGATTAAGGGCGCACACTATTAAGCAAATGTAATATGGAAGAAATCTTAGAAGTCTTAAAATAACATAACTGATATGTTTCTGGAACAATATCCTTCCAAAGCTTTGAGAAGCAAGTTAAAGGCTTCAAGAAGAAAGTACAGACATGCCAAAGATTATTACTCTATACACAGTACTTTAGAAGCTTTTATAAACACTTTTTGAAACTAAAATGAGTTTTCAAGGTTAGAAAACAAATCAAAATTGATGTGTGAAACTAACGTCTACAAAACAAAAATTTCAGGAAGGAAATTGCAAATTTTCTGAATGACTTTGCATAAAAAGGACAATCCACACAGAAATTTGTATTTATTTTGGATTTTTATGGAAAAAAGAAAGGAAATTGCTAACAACAATAAAATTTAGAAAAACGGCATACCTTGGCTACGTACACCAAAGCTCAACCTACAACATCCTAGAACTTATAACAGAACAGAACTGAGCGCAGACAATGTGGTTGAAAAATATCCGTGATTGGACGAATACGAATACATTATCCCTAATTCGCTCTACTCAAGACCGCATTAAATATGCCGAGATTGTTACCAATCTTCAGTAATGGAGATGGTACCCGAAAAAGAAAAGGGAAAATCGCTCAACTGAAAAATGACAGAATAAAAAATCGGTTAAGTGACCGGCGCCAGAGTTGGTGCACATTAGTTTCCATGACTGTTCTCAAAACTTCTGGCGATAAATTCTCCACTTTTTGTCAGATGTTCTCTTTTAATCGCCAAGATCTGTGGCTTGTTCGTAAAAACGCGTGACTTCAAAAAACCCCGAAGAAAGAAGTCTGCAACGGTCAAATCGGGCGATCTTGCAGGCCAGTACAAATCGCCAAAACGAGAGATTAAGCGGCCAGGAAAGGCTTGCTTTAAAATTACCACTGTTGCTCACGCAGTGTGTACGGTTGCACTGTCCTGTTGGAATAAAATATTTTTCAAACCCAATTCATCAAATTGAGACAGCAAGAAGTCGTTAATCGTGGTTCTGTAGCGCTCACCAGTCGCCTCGAAAAAATATGGGCCAATCATCATTCCTCCATAAACTCCTCATCAAACAGTCGACTTTGACTGAATGTAATAGATCTTCGTGCATTACAAGTGGGTTTTCAGTTTTCCTAAGACGATAATTTTGCTTATTCACATATTCGCATAGATGGAAATGCACCTTGTAGCTCATGATGATTTTCGATGGAAAATCATTCTCATCACGGTCGAGGTTTAGGAAAGCTTGGCTGAAATTTACACGGGATTGCTGCCGGTCTGGAGGCAATAGCTGATACACTGTTTACATTTTGTACAGGAACATATTCAATTACTTCATCAAAATTCGATATAAAAACCGCCTATTGATGCTCAATTGCGTGGCCCGTAGTTTAGTTGATGTTTGAGGATTTTCTCGGACACCTGCGAACACAGCAGCGATATTCTCGACCGAAGGGCTGCTCTAGGCCCGGTCACAACTGCTACTGCCCAGTGTTTAGAAAGTTTTTTTAAGGAAAGCAGCTAAATGCTCAAGTCTTGTCCACTTGATGCCACACGACCAGGTAATCGACGACGAAATCTACGTTGAGTCAAAATCACCGACTGATTATTTGTCAAAAACATTGACACAATTATTTTACTTTCTTGAGGAGTATGGTAATTTATGGTTTGTCTACGTGTGTATTCTGCGTCTGTTTATTTCACAAAATGTCAGTCACGATGACATGAAGCGCGATTTGCAAAAATGAGTGCACCTTTTAATACCGTGATAATTTTTGCGCCACCTAGTATTTCTTGACTGTGAGTTTCTAACCTTTCGTTTGATGACGTAGTCCAAAAGTTTAGTAATTCGAAAAGCCAGGAAAAGAAATGTCTTTTAAATAAAAGTTTTCAGAAGAAATAGACATTTGTTTTTATTTTTCCTCGTTGGTGTGTGAATGTACCTAAACATTTTGCTAAAATGTATGTATGCAAAGAAAGTTGAAAATATTTTGGCTATACAATCAACTAATTTTTAATTTTTTTATAACATCCGAAACATGCAAAAATTTGAAGGTTGAATAATGTAAGTAACATTTCTGCAATATTATTGTTTGCAAACCACTTTTCACAAACCGTCCTTTAAAATAGACAGCACTGTTGTGCTAATGCAGATAGCCGTCATTGCCAAATAGTTCTTCCAACGTACCAAAGTAAATCGCTTTTTATATCCTTTTGCAATTAGATTTCTATTCAACTTTACGAAAAAGCTCATTGATTTCTATGAAAGACACCATCTACATTACAAAGTTACCTATTGCAAAGTTTGGCATTGGCACTGAATATTCTGACAGGTGGGTTCTTCAAGCATTTGTCACATTCAGACTCTCTTATCCGACTACTACATAATAAAGTGTGATTTGTTATCCCAACCATTCATATTCAATCGCCTAATCTATTAACGTCGTTCTTTAGAGCACTGGAGAGAACTCTTAGTATTTATAGTAACAATTTTTGACTGCACTCAATTTATAGTTCTTTCAATTTACCAATTTGCACTGTTTAGCAGTGAATAAAAAATATCTTATGTTTCTTATTTACAAGAAATGTTAATTTGCTAACTAATAAAAATAATCTAAGCTTATTTCATTATTTTTGATAAACAATAGATTAATATGTAATTTAAAAATTAAAATTTTACTTTCTTACTTTCTATTACAAAACCTTTTTCTATATAAAATTAAAAAAGCGTTGTATAAATGAGTCGTTCTGCATCACCAGGCTTGTGTCATAATGATTTATTACTCTATCTGTTTAACAAACCAATATTAGTGATAACAAGTTTGATTGTTACTATCTTGAATACTAAAACGGTTTTATATAGAACCAAACCCGTAATTTGGGATAATTTTATTGTTTTTTATTATGGAATTTAACCCTTTAAGTTTGTTTAATATTGGTAGTAAAGCAATAGGTTTCTAGAAATTAACGTCATATGGAAATTTTCTAGACTTTTTATTATGCTGGAAAATATTCCAGCCTCATAACGGTATTATATCACGGTGAACATTACAAGACGATTACGTAGCAGTTTTTAATTAATTTTTCTGTAATTATATCGTAATTGGGAACTTCTTCTAAATATAGGTTGTATGCGATCCTATTTTTAATTTCTTTTATCGTCAATATATTTTTATGTAGAGTGATCTAGCGAGGTATTCTCTAAGAGTTTTGTACTTCTAATTCCTCATATATAGGAAACTGCATAGGAATTTGTTAAAATGCATTTTTTAAATGTGCAAAAAGATATTATTTTTTATGTTCTGTGTATATTTATAAACCGTTTTCTTTTTTTAGCGACGGAATTAGTTATTTTTGATATTTTATGTTTTAGGTCGCTTTTCAGAATGCGTACTTGGGTGTTCTGTGTCGGACATTTGATAAAGCTCTTAATTTTAACCTCTTAGTCAATTCCGTCAACTTCGTTAATGCTTGATTATAGCGTTACCTATCCGAGGGTTGTCTTGAATTGTGCAAGTTATTTTTCAGAATTTTATATTGTCTATTTCATTGTTTATTTTAGATTGTCTAAGGAACAACATTTTTGCCCCTTCTTCCTTAAATGTTGTTTCTCATATCGTATCTTAAATTATTTTGGTAAATTTTTGAACAGCTATGCCAATGTACACATTTGTTTATAAATATATTTGCATTTCTAAGCCGTGAAGAACGATGCGTCTAGAGCAGCATTAAATCCGTATGTTTATTATACAGTCGTACTGGTTTTCTTTTTTAAGTTCCTTTTTAATTTTAGAGGTAATGTTGTATTAAAATAGCCTGTAGCAATACCTTTCATCACAAAGTAGTCAGGCAGATCAACTGGCTAGTATGTGGGGCGGGGGGAGACTGTAGGTTGATAAATGTTCTAGATATTGGAACAGTTTATATAATACCTTTCTTTTATCAAATACTACACTTTGCATTATAATTATCAAAAATAAATTTGGTATATAAGTAAAAAGTTAATTTCATTATATTAGCAACGCCGAAAGTCCTCCGGGATTTCATTCGTTATTTGCACAATTGCGGGTTAATAACAGGCAAATTAAAGTGAAAAAAAAGTGAAGTGAGTGTTAATAAAAGAATAGTGATCTCCGTGGAGTAAATAATAAAGACAAGTAATTTACAAATTTTGAAAATTTAAAATTAATACAATATGGCGAGAATACTCACATTTTACAACCGATAAGAGTGATAAAAGGGAAATGTAAGCAAAACAGTGCTCAAATTTAACAATTGGTTATAAGTTTATAAAAATTGTTATGAGCAACCGTATTTAAAAAACTAAATCAGAAGACACAGAAAGAAAGAATTCAAATAAAAAAAGGGGCGAAAAAGCTTTGAAAGTTCTAATACAACTTTACAAATGAGTAAATTAACAAAAATAACCCCGGATAAGGGTAAGAAAACAAATTAAGAAATAGATGTTATAAAAGAAGACACAAAGACAAACATTAAGCAGATAAAAAACAAGAATAGTATGCAAGCGGATTTTATAAAACTAGCAATAAACACAGCAACGAAAATAAGAAACGCTATAAAAAATAGGAAAAAACTGAAAAGAAAAGATTAAAATACTCAAAACAAAAATTGAATTAGAAATTTTAAAGACTAATATAGGTACATTACTAATAACCTCGCAGACAAAAAGATAAGAAGAGACAGTTTTATCGAAACTAATATATAAAGAAAAACCAGATGCCTGTAGAATATATTACATAAGAAAAAAGATCAAAATATAAGAGAATGAATGAATCATATATCATTAATCAAAAAAACACTAATAGGAGGAAACAGACTCCATGGTAGAACAGCGAAATAAATAAAGAAAAAATTTTGTAAAAAATGCTTACAGAATAATAATATATAAATACCAAACTCAAAAATAAATAAAAATACTGGTTAAGGAAATATTTTGAAATGCAAATGGAAAAACTGCAGAGAATACGCAAAACTGCTATACCATACTCTAAAAAACAAAAAATATATATAAACAAAACCCTCTCAAGAAAATCAGTAATAAAGAAGGGAATATTTTAACGGAGAATGATAATGATGAGGTAATGCAAAGGTGGAAGGAGTACTATAAGAAACTATTAAAAATTGAAGAAGTAAAACAACCAGCTCTAGTAGAGACTACGGATAGTATGGGAAAACAAGAACAAGGGATGCAATACAGAAACTGAAAATGAAAAAGCGCGCAGAAATAGACAAGATAAAACTAAAGATGCTAAAATGTATTGCAGAGAAAGGCAAACTACTACTTACGACGTTAATAAATCAAGTCAGCTTAACAAATAGAATACCTTCTAAATGCAGAAAGGTGATAATCAACCCAATCCATAAAAAAAAGGAAATTATACAAACTGCAATAATTACAGATGGATATCTCTATTATGTACTACTTTAAAAATCTACAAAAGTATAATTGAAGCATGACTTCCAAAAATAGAAATTACCTTAAGTGACAATCAACCGACATTTTAAACAAAAAAATCAACAGTAGGCTGTAATCAGACAAATTACCGAAAAACTAATTGAAACTAAAAAAATATTTGTGGAAGCCATTGATTTAGAAAAAGCATTGAACAGTATAAATAGAAATAAGCTATGGGAAACTTTTAAAATCAGAATTATAATTTATGATAAAACAAATACATAAAAAAAAATGATTTTTATATACAAAAATTTTAGACAAGTCAAAATAAAACTGCCGTATCCACCAACAATAAAAAAGACCTAATAAAGACAACAAAAATTAAACAAAACAAATGAAAAAGTACGATCTTAAAATAAATATAAAAAAATACAGAAAATATAAAAATAGTCAGAGGAGAAGAGAGTGACAAGATGGACGAGAAGACATTTAAGAAAATGAAAAAATTAAAATATTTGGATTATATCAACAGTTACCGGCAGAGTAGACTAAATGAACACATAATAAATTGAATAAATGACACTATAAAGAATATTATATAGTCCATTCTTCAATAAAAAAGCAAGTATCAGAGAAAACAAAAATTAAAATCTATAAGTCGGTTCTGGCGTCAATACATATTAATAAAAGCAAGGCACGAGTACTAACCGATTATCTAAGAAATAAAATTACTGCAAATGAAATGAAAGTCTTATGTAAAATAACACTAGTGACAAAAATCGACAAAATAAAAAAAGTTAAAAAGCAACAGCCGAGATGGTTCAGGCATTTAAGGGGAATGGCAGATGATAAAGTGGTAAAAACTATATGGAAGAAGCCAACCGAAAAAAAAGAAGAGGAGAAATATTAAGAAGCACTGAAAAAACAGATACGAATTGGATCCAAACAAAGAACTAGGCCAAGAACGGATAGAAATGGAAAAGAATAATCACCTCTACACCTAAGGTAGAAAAGGTCGTCTATAACTAAAAAAGTATATTGGAGAAATATTTTAACTTTATTTTTGTGATTTTAAAAGCTATTGACACTCATAATGCAAATTTATACATTAGAACTATTTTTGTTGCTTAATTCTTCTTTGGGTAACCTAATTTGTGCAATGAATTCATTAATAATTTATAGTTATTTTAGGATGATTTGTTGCGATGAGATTATTTTAGCTATAAGATCGTTGGTTTATTGATTTACGGCTTGATTACACAATTGTGAAGGATGAGAACATATACTTTTGTGTACTAATCTATACTATATACAATATCAGCTGTTTGTCTGTTGTCCGAATTTTTAAATTTGAGTAAAGTTCAAGTTATATCATATGAAAGCGTACTCAAATATCTTTAAAGCACAATGCGAATGTCCCCGGTCCCCGGCCGTGTGAGAAGCATTGGTTTCCAGAGTAACGTGTTCGGGGCCACGCGGAAATACACGAACGATCGTTGCTATATATTTCGTAATGTCAACTTAATGTCAACGACCATTACGGCGATGCACCAGAGTGAGAGGGAATTTGTGACTGGCATAATCGTTGGAGAGCAGCAATAGTAACGATTGCTATAGAAAGTTCGTAACATTTGTATTCTTTATAGTAATCAAGCGTAGCTGGCTGGATTTTCTAGTGAAATACAAAGTACGTAATTTGTGCTTTCTTCTGTTCTGTATTACGGTTTGTGTCCTGTTTGTTACTAATTCCTATATCATTAGCTAAGGGTTAATATTTTTCTTAAATAGGTGTTCCTAGGTTTATCCGTTTAGCCGTATTGCAGAAGACTGTTTTCGTTTGTATGGTTCGGCTTCGCATAGTTTAATTACTTGAAAATTACATACTGCTACTGACATACCATTAATGTTTTGTTCCGATTTATTTAAGGCTATATATAATGAGGCAGGGTTCAGAGAAAAACAATAATCAGTTTGAAGTTTTAGTTTCGTTGCGTATGATTCCAAAAATCCTACAACTGATTATTATTTTCTAAGGAAATTAACAATTGAAAGAAAAATTTAATAAATTATTCTATGGGATAATAAAAATTTTAAAATCATTATTTATTACCAGTTATTATATTAATTTTTGCCAAATGACGAGTTTTGAGCCGAATAAGCGTCATTTGCGGGAACTTTTGATTTGCTTCTTCTTTAATTTGAAGATATCTGCAGCTGAGGCGCATAAATTGCTTGTAAAACTATATGGTGAGGCTGCTTTAAGCAAGAGAACTTGTCGTGAGTGGTTTCATAAGTTTAAGAACGGTAAGTTTGACGTCGAAGACAAAGAATGTAGCGGAAGGCCGAAAGTGTACAAAGACGCGGAATTGAAAGCATTATTATAGAAAGATTCCTGCCAAACGCAAAAAGAACTTGCACTTACATTAGAAGTGACTCATCAAACAATTTCATCGTTAGGAATGATTTAAAAGCAACCAAATTGGGTTCCATATGAACTGAAGCCTAGAAACTTTGAACGCCGATGTTGCACATGTGAAATGCTGCTTGCCATGCTTCTACATCGACAGCCAAGCCAAATATTCATGGAAAAACTCATGTTGTGCATTAAATGGGATCAGCTTGGTGTCGTGTATTATGAGTTGTTTAAACCATCACTGGAGCTATCTACCGAACACACTTAATGAGATTGAGCCGAGCACTTAAAGAAAAATGCACCTTCTACTACTCCAGACAGGACAAAATTATTCTCCTGCATGATAATGCTCGGCCACATGTTGCGGCGCCGGTCAAAACCTACTTGGAAACACTCAATTGGGAAGTTCCACCCCACCCGCCGTATTCACCAGACATTGCCCCTTCGGATTATCACTTATTTCGATCGATGGCACATGGCCTGAACAGCACTTCACATCATATAAAGATATCAAAAATTGGGTCGATTCGTGGATAGCCCCAAAAGATGAAGCGTTCTTCCTACGCGGTATCTGTATGCTGCCAGAAAGATGGGAAAAAGTAGTGGCTGGCGATGGACAATACTTTGAATAAAACATAAGGTTCCGTTCTTTTACAATAAATGCCTAACTTTTGATAAAAACAGTGGAAATTTATTTATACTCCTTTTACTTCAATTTACAACCATAATTGGTAAGTAAAGTAAGTTATGCTTTTCTTCAGAGAGTAGTAACAAAATTAGAATAAACGGTAGTCCATGTGTTAATGCGACATGTTGAAAAAACCAGTGGGAGTTGAAATATCTTTAAATTCCATATCTTAACGGTACAGCACAACGTATATTGAAATACATATACATACGTCTCACTTAGATCTCACATACAATACAAAGAAGTAGTGTAAGTTACCATTTGTAAATTTATTTTGTTTAAACCCAAGTTTATATCAATTTTTAATGAAAAGCAAATAATAAAAATGAAAATCAAATATCAAAATAAGATGAAAGAAAAACAAAAAATCATTTAATTTTTGTAAAAGAATTTAATTTGAGTTTTGCTGACTTTACCATTTCTTTTTTTAAATAGTTGTGAAGATATCAGTAATCTTTCACACCATTTTATATCTCTTTACAACAGTATATGCATATAATTTATCATAAAATATTCAACGTTCTACATTTAACGGTTCTAAACCCCGTAATGACATTAGCAAAGCTAAGAAACGCCCATCCCATAAAGATATTTATATTTAAATTCAGCCATAAACGAAAAGGTGCAATTAAAATGATAAGTAAAGAGCAGTAACTTAATTATTCTCGGCTGGCTGTAGCGTCTTCATACATTTACTTTGCGATATTCCTTGTAATGAGTAAAGCAAAGGTTAAGTATGATCTTAACAATTAGAGTACGTAAATTCATTAATTGTGAAATATCTCTTAAAAAAATTACTAATTTTTAAAAGTTAACTACTGTGCTTACTGTTGGTTCCAGCATAATTTAATAAATTGCAGGAAATTGTTATAGGCCATGCAACGATTACAAAAATTCTAATTATGATTAGGTATTTTATTTAACAAAGGGCTGCATGAGATTTATTAGTACAACCAAAGAGGACTTAACCAAAATTTGTAAATTAGATCACGAAAGTGCCACTGCATGGCTTTATCTTTTTTACTATAGTTTTAATATATTTTCTTATTTTACTACAAAAAAAGAAGCTACACATTTTTGTAATTTTGAAATTCTACTCTTAAACACATATTTTAATAATGTATCGCACTACATAACGATATAGGGGTACATTGTGTGATGAATCGACTTAAAAGTAATATGTTGATGCTCAGAAAGTTAATTGCAACAAGAGCTTATTGAAAAGATATTCCACGAAAGTGGATATTTAATTCAGTCCTGAATACAAATAAACAGAAATACCAGTTGCTACTTTTCCATAAATAATTGCCACAGATCCTCTTTCATTGCGGTCAACTTTTTTTGTTTCGGTCTCCTTCCCTTTTTTAGCTATTTTGTTTATTTTCCGGCATGCTTAGAACATATCCCACCCATCTTAATCTTTGTACTGTGTCTATATATGAAGACTTTTATGTGGTTCTTTAATTATTTAATTTATTTTTATTCTCCAGCCTAATTCATCTGTATCCCCCCAATTATTTCCACAGAATTTTCTTCTTCCAAATATGCAACTTTGTTGCCATTTGCTTATTGGGTATCCAAATTTCACATTCATATAGCACTGTTGGCTCTATTGTTCTATATATTCTCAGTTTTATTATCCTGAATAAATACTTTTTCCAATAATTTTATAAGCTATATTGCTACCCTTTGCCATCTTTCTGCTTAGTTCTACCTATTTTTCCCAACCATCACTCCTACATTTACGATATACGTTATTTTTCCAAAATCAAACTCCTCATTACTTAAAGCCTTCATTTTCTTAATGTAACATATTTCATGTCCAAGTGATGTTTTCATATCCATAGATTTTGTTTTCCTATAATTATCAGTAGTCTATATTTTCGTACTTGAACATTGTTTTGCTAGTTACTTCTTGCTTTTTGCTATTAACGCTACGTTATTAGCGTAGGCTACACATTGTTGTTTGTTATTGGTCACATTTTCTAATTTTTTTTCTTCGTCTTTTGTAGAGTGATTTTGGTTAGGTTAATTAATTTATTTTCTTCTTTAGAGCCTATATAATTTTCTTCTTATACTTTTTATACAGAATTTGCTTTGTTATAAAGATTTGGTCTTTTTTAACAGTATGCTTCTTAATGCTGTTGCCAAAATCTTATAACATGCGTTATACTCTGTTTTCATTTTATTTTTTTATAAAAAACACAGTATCGCTGTTGGACGTTTATTCTTGTCGTATTCTTTTTAGTAATTTGCATGGTACTGATTATTCTTTAAGTTCCTGATTACTTCAATTATATCCTTTGCAGATTTGAGATTTTTCTTCTATATTTTTCTCCTTCTCTTCTTGGTGCTTCCTTTTGTAGCCTTGTCTATTCAGTATTTTTTAGTATTGCGCCAATCTCTGTATTTTTTTTCTTTATTAGCTACTAAAAAGTTTTCTTTTATTTTATAATTCCGTATCATCATCCAGTATGATTGTTTGCATGTTTGTGTTTTTTTAGCCAGAAATTTCTCATTTCTTTATTTACATAATGTTTCTCCGTTCTTTTCCGTTTATTTCTTTTTCTTCTTTGTCTGGTAAGTTTGTTTTGCTACTGTTTTATCTTACCAACTCTTCTTAAATAATTTGATTTTGTTGATTTAACTCCATTCTTTTTTAATGCTGAATTTGCTGTCACTAATAAATCTATCTTCTATAAGATCAGACGTCACTTATTGCTCCTGCCAATTGATTTTCTATTATATTTAATTCTTTATTTTGCATCAGGTAATATCCATTTTATGTTGGTATGTCTTCATGATCGAACGAAGTGGTCGTTACTCTCATGCTGTTTTTCATATAAAAATCATTGCAAAAGACTTCTGCTATTATCAATGTTTTCCAGATGTTCATTTAAATCAGTAAAATAATATTACCGTAGTTAATTGCTAGTAATTATAATAACATATATTAAAATAAAACATTATAAAATTATAAACAATATGCAAATGCCATAAATATATACCTAGAAATCTCTGTTAAAATTAACTAAAGTAAAACATCTTAAATCTCCTTTGTTGTGGCTATTTAAGAAAATACAAGCTGAATGTAACGTAATATAATTTATAATATAATAACATAAGTTTGTATTTTCGCAAGCAAATGCAAAACAATTCGCACCATCTGTTTTGAGCTGTATGTACATGCCGGTAAGCAGATTAGGAATAAATATTCCTAATAAAAAACGCACAATTAACATGATTCTGACCTTATTGCAATATTTACGCATTTCCTTCGCACATAACAAACGAAGAAATTTTTATAGGAACGACTGAGGCTTTGCTTTTGAATCATAGTCATAAACCCAAGTTTTAACTTTAGTTATAATCTTTTTGAAGATGGCTGGTTCATTGGCAGCATAATGTTCCTAACAGTAGCCGCAGAACGGAAGTTTCATGCCAAAATTTTCTATAAAAATAACACATGCTTTAATGTTTGGATGTCCAGCTTATTAATTTGAATCTATACATGATCAATTTTTTTGAGTGTCAGCGTCCCTGTTTTTCCATATCATGGATCACATACAACAGGTTTCCGCTCATTTCTAAACGATTTGTGTTGCACTCATTGCATCGTCTTTGAAAACTTTTTTGAACAGATATTCCCGCTGTCTAAAAATATGAAAATTTGCTGATCTACTGTCTCGGTCATTTTCAAATGCGACCATCACTCACTACATGTACTAATTTATCATCGACATTTAACTCCCAACTGGCCTGGCCTGTAAAGTCATCCTTGTTAATTCTTATCGGTTGCCAAGTTGGGACTATGTATCTTTCTCTATGTAAAGTAATGTGGTTTTTATTAATACTGTACCCATCGTGGTATTTCAAAAGATATCGAAACAATCAAGTGTCCGTAAACTTATGCTTTCTTTGATAGGCCCGGAGCACTTCGAAGAAGCCCACAAACAAGTCATAATTTTAATGCTAAAATGTGTGCAAAATAAATGGATATAAATGTACTCATAACTAACTTACCTAATACGAATGTTAATCTAAGTTTTATTGTTTGTAAATATATTAAACCTTGCTTACTCTTGTGTAAATGTACATTACGTTTGAAAATAAAATTGGAGGCTGTATATCAAGTTTAAAATTCAGACAATAGTCTTGAGCAATTTTTTAATTGAAATTGTTGTCAGATTGCATTGTATTTTATAATTTGTACTTTACATTTGAGAGGACCTGCTGCTACATAAAAATTTTAAGAAATATAATCCTACACAAACATGCACGTGCAGAAAAAGAACAAAGGAGGAAGTTTATGTTAAAAAAAATGGAACAAGTTATTTGTTTAATAATAAGCATCTGTCAGCTGAATATAGTACCACAGAAATTAAAACAATGATTTATTTTTTGCGTACAGCGTATTCAAAAATATTTAATTGAAATATTTAATTTATTAATAAAACCGTCACAAGATTTTTATAAAAATGAACGAATTCTGAGCATGCACAAATAAAATATTTTTTTTAAATTTGTTCATTTACTATTTGCAATATGTATACACAATAAGCAAATTTGATGCATAAATGATTAAGTGACATGAATAGGCGTTAGGATTAAAGTCCAATAACTTAAACCTATAGGTTACTCAAAATGTGTAGAGATGTTGATTAGCTTATTATAATGGAAAATCAAGAACTGTAATCTTGATTGCTAGATAAATCTATAAAGTAGATGTAGTGGTTTAACTCCACTTAGACTTTGAGTGTCCGAACGATTATCGAGAAGCGCTAGGGGATTACTATGAAACTCCATTTTACTTAAATATTGCTCACTAAGTTTGGTAACTGTTTCTTTCACTGTGTCCACTTTTAAGTCGCGTAAGATGTCAAATGTTTCTTAAATAATAAGGTGCGTCACACATTGCACGTAGCACTTTTGCCTGAAATCTTTCGATGATTTGGATGTTGGTATTTGCTGCTGCACCCCATAGCTGAATGCCGTAGACCCAAATTGATTTGAATGCAACCTTATAAACCAGGAGTTTATTTTGGAGTGATAACTTGGATCTTCTTCCGAGCATATAGTAAACTTTGCTGAACTTGATCTACAATTGTTTTCTTTTATGCCAAATGTGTGCTGTCTATGTTAGCCCCTTGTCGAGTTGCATGCATATATATTTTACCTTCGCAATGATGTATTGTTAATAGAGTTTTGCGGTGTATTTTCCTACATTCTGTGAAAGTGATATGAAGCGATTTGCTGTCGTTCAGTTTAATCCTCCATCACTTGGTCCTTTTAACTACTTAGTTTAGATGTTCTTGCAGCATTTTGACGGCTATTTCAGGATCTTTATATTTAACCAGGATGTCTTTATCATCCGCAAATGTGGCTCTCGGAGATTGTGTGTTAGTGGGTACATCAGCCGTATAGATCAAGTATAACATAGGTCCTACAACACTGCCTTGTGGGACTCCAGATCGTGCCGGGTACAGTTCACTTAGCTATTGTTCGTATTTAACCTAAAAGAACCTATCCTCTAAGTAGGATTTCAATATGATATAATATGAATGAGGCAATGTGTGTTTTAGTTTATAAAGAAGGCCATCATCCACACTTTATTAAACTCTTGGCTGTCATCCAGGAACACTGTCGTGCAGTATAGTTTCTTTTTAAATGATTTGTTAATGTAGTCAACCACTCGATGAACTTGCTGGATAGTGGAATGCTTATTTCTAAAGCCAAACTAATGGCTAGGTATAAGATTTAGCTCTTCTATGATAGGTGATAGTCTTTTGGCAAGCAGTTCTTCAAATAGCTTACTTATAATTAACAATAGACTGATTGGTCTGTAGAAGTCAATCACGTTTGGTGTTTTTTCTGACTTAAGAATCATAATTACTTGGGAAACTTTCCATTGTGCCGGCAAGTAGCCTAGCCTCAAAATCGCGTTGTAAATAGTGATTGCCATTACGTATCCTTTGCGGGGGAGTTATTTTATAATTTGCCCCGTTGCTAAATCAAAACCTGGGGCTTTATTTAGGTGAAGATTTGTGTTGATTATTTCACGAACTTCTTTTACTGTGAACAGCTTTGGCATTGGCGACATTTAAAAAGGGACATCTAGGTATTCCCGATTTCAGAATCTTCTTCAAGCGTTACAGCTGAGGTTAGGAACATAAAAACTGGTAACCATTTTAACTTCTAAATTTTTATGACTATTATATACTCAATAAAAAAATTAAAATGCGTGTTTAAAATTATTATTGGATTATTTAAAATTTTTATTAATAGGTGTCAATTTTTATTCAAAATAATCAAGATAATAAAAGATAACGTTGCTGACATTCTTGAAAAATGCCCTTAGTGACAGTGTCGTCTCATCTATTAGATCATAAAGATGGCGTCTATAAAAAACACATGCTTTTCCTTAAGCCTTAGTTATAGCATAATTTGACAAAAATTGTTAGAAATAGTCAAACAAATAAATGCTAATTGTAAAATAAACCCTTACTAATTATCTATCATTTGGCAACGCTTACCAAAAAAGACCAACGCAATATGGGGTAACACCAGCAAAATCAATCTATTTATAGTTTACAAATTTATCTTATTGCAACATTAAATCTAGTAAAGGCTAATCCAAATTAAAGCTTAAGTTGTTTTTCCTGAATAAAACACAAAATATTGGAACAATCCAAATTTTATTGATATCAGTGTAAAGTACAGACTTAGAAGTTACGTATAAAATATGATATCGGCCAAATGCCCTTTGCAACTCCGCTACCATGCGACCATTCTTTTAGTAACGTTTTCCAAAATGGTTTTCCATAAATGCGGCTATATTTCAGCAATTACACGTTTGGTATTTTCTTTTAGCTCTGGAATAATTTAACAGATTTATTAACATAAACCCTTTTCTTCAAATATCCCCAGAGAAGTAAGTTTAATGGGGTTAGAACACAAGATAGCAATGTCACCCTTCTGTGAGATAACATGACCAGAGAATGTGGTTTGAGTAAAATCAGTATTTTGCGTTCTGTGCGAAATGTAACTTCATTTCGATGAAACTACATGTCATTCTAATTCAAATCGTTAGTTTTATTGAAAACAAAGTTTTTTAGCATCTCTAGGGAGTGTATACCATTGGCAGTACCAATTATGGCCCAAAAAGTACGAGCCTGTAATTTCTCCGGCCCAAAATGCACATTAAATTGTACATTTTTGTAGATGCGATGGTTTTTTGTGAATAGTGCATGGATTTTTACTACTCCATATACAACAACTTTGACGATTCACAGAGGCATTTAAGAAAGCTTTATCACACAAAATGCATTTCTTTGCAAAAATCAGCATCAACCAGTAGTTTTGATTTATTACCAGAGATCTCTATAGTCATGGCAGTCATACATTTTAATGTAGCTACATTATTTATAAATAAACGTTCACGGGTGGCTGGCACTTCAGTTGTGCTGCAGGTTGAAATATTTGCACAGTGAACGTGTGAAAATAAACTATAAGCCGCGTAACTGAATAGCGTTGCTGGAGCGCATAAAAGAAAAGATAGTGAATTATTTGTGTAATGCTGTGGGTTCAGTTATGAACAAAACGGAAAACATAAAAAAACAGATAACCATAGATAGCCATGGATAGCGTGCTTTTCTTCGGTGGAGAATACGACTGTTTCGAACATCCATAGAAGCAAAGGCAGTGAGCATCCGACAGATTCCCGAAAGTCATACATCAACCTAACCTGATTATTATAAATGTATTGGCGAACACAAAAGGTCTGCCTTATGGAACTTTGCTATGAAAGCGTAAAATAATAAAAATCTGCGCATAATGGGTTTTCGATTCGCGCATCTCTCAGCACAAACAGAAGTATATAGAAGTATGCCAAAGCTTGCTAATTCTTTGTGGTTACAGCAAATAAATAATGGTTTTAGCATTAGAGAAAAGAAAAAATAGAAGCAGATTAGAAGTATTTGTAGCAAGAAACCATATCCTGCTGATTTAAGCAGTACTGCGAGTCAGCAAAGTGGCTTTGCTGGGATATGCAGCAATGCCGTTACAAGAAAAGAAATTGTTGTGCATTTTTTCAACACGACAATACGTGGCTGCATATCGATTGCCATATATTTAACAGCCTGCAGGATCTTCACTATTTCGTATTGCTTTGCGTTTTACATTCTAAAAAATTATAAGCAGACGCTTTGTTTAATGAGGGGTAGAAAGTTCTACAATGACCAGCTTCAGTCGGTCATCTATATGCAGTGCCATGCTACATCTAAATTTTGCTCCAACTAATGTCAAAATTGGATAAATATTTAAGAAAAATACATCCAGTGAAATGTGCACTCAAATTTTTTTAATAAATTATTAGTAAGGATAATTCAAGAAATAAATACATAATATTTGACTCTGTATGCATATTTGTGTTATGACGTAATAATACCATATTTGTTTAATTTTGCTAATAAAACTTAATAATTATCAAATATAAAGAAAATAAAATTACGGCAGTACTTATTTAGTATTTCAGTTTTAATCCGTATTTTCTGAATATTTAATTTATATTTCATACTCGATAAAGTTTTTATGAAACGTGTGATTTAAATGAGCATTAATAAAATTTAAGATTTTTAATTTGAATTAACGTTTCAGGTGAAGACAGTAATAAAAATAAATCCAATATCAGAGAATCTTATGATTCTACATCAAAGAAGTGCAATATTAGAAACTTTGATGATATTATTCATTCTTATACATCAAATTATAATAAATAAATAGCCAATATAGAAAAAATTTGGTAATTTTAATTTAATCATAATTAATAATTTAGTTTAGTTTCGAAAATATATCCATTAATGTTTAATGCTTTAGAAGCTTTAAGGTACAATAATAAACGTGATACATCTATAAATAAGTTTCTCTTTCTGCAGCTGCTCTAAATATTTGTTGAACATTCGTGCCTGTCCACTGCCTTATATTCTTAAGCCAAGAAGTTTTCCTTCTACCCCTTCCGCGTTTGCCTTCAACCTTACCCTGTATGATAAGTTGGGGTAGGTTATATTTTTTATTTCTTATTAGGTGTCCCAAGTAAGCGGTTTTTCTTCTTTTTATGGTAGTTATAATTTCTCTATTACAGTTCATTTCTTTGTAGTACCTCTTGGTTTGTAATCCTGGCTGTCCATGGGATTTTAAGTATTCGTCTCATCAACCACATTTCAAAGGCTTGCAGTTTGTCTATCTCGTGTTTATTTAGTGTCCAGACTTCCGTTCCATATAACAATATTGACCATATATAACTCTTTACCATTCTCCATCTGATTTGTAAATTTTGATTTTTATTTGTCAGGAGTGTTTTCATTTTTATAAATCCTTGCCTAGCTATTTCTATTCTACTCCTTATTTCTATATTTGAGTTTAGATCTGAGTTTAACCAGCAACCTAAATATTTGAATTTTCCAACTTCTTCTAAAGCGTAGCCATCAATTGTAAAATTTATACCACTCGGATTTTTACTCACTTGCATGACTTTTGTTTTCTTAGTATTGATTGTTAGGCCCATTTGTAAACTTGCTTCGTATACTTTGTGAATTAGCTGTTGTAATGCTCTAGGTTTGTCTGCTATTAGTACGCTGTCATCCGCGTATCTTATGTTATTTATCGTTTCCCCGTTTATTTTTATTCCTAAATTGCAGTTGTGTAAGGCGTTCTGAAAAACTACTTCCGAATAGAGATTAAATAACATTGGGGACAGTATGCAGCCTTGACGTACCCCGCGTTTAATTTCTACGTTGTTTGTTTCAGTGTCTTCTACCATTACTTTAGCACGTTGGTTCCAATAAAGATTTTTGATTAGTTTTATGTCTCTTTCGTCTAAGCCAATGTTTTCCAAACATTCTATGAGTTTGATGTGTCTTACTTTAGCAAATGCTTTCTCATAAACTTGGATACACTTCCAAAATTTATTAAAAATTTAAATAAATTGTTCAGTTTGTTAATAAGAGCATTCTACGTTGAACCTTCTTAAGCAAGTTCAAACGTTTTCTTAACTCATTACAATAGACCCTCTCGGCTTTCATAAGCATTTTCTTATATATGCTGAATAACTTTTTTGAACTAATCCAAATTTGTAATTTTATAGTCATTAAGTTCGAAAATATGTATATTATTGGGTAGAAAATTGATCAAATAGATCTGCGACCAAGCTTGAACCACATTTGCTATGTGGGCTGGTGCTCTATCTTGTTTGTAGACTTAATAATAACTTCTGTAGATAAAATTTCCATGTTATAATGTTTATTTGGCGGTGACTAACACCTTTGACGACAAACACCAAGAAAATTTACTGGGACCATTCTTTAAAATTTAGAAACGATTCTCTGGATTTTTGTTTTGTATCGCCACTACCCACAAACGTTTTTTCCGGCAGAGAACATCAACGCATTATAAGCGCGCCGGTTGCTTTTTTAGCTTCTTTTCAGAAGCTTCCGCAAATTCATAAACCCTATGTATTTTGTAACTACGACACCCAAGAATCGAAATTTTATGCGTGGATCCCCTAGCAATATTTAGGTAGTCTGCCAATGATCCTTCAGGATGGTGTTTTTTTATCAAATTCAGTTCCGCACGATTTTTATCACTCGTTGCAGTTCTCCAAAGAAGAGGTCGCAGTACATTTTTTATTGTTTTGTAGATAAGATTACACTCCACCTTAAACTTTTTTAAATTTTTAAAAATAGCACCGAAACGCTCCCTATTTAAAACCGTTTTAAGAACCCCATCACGAACTACCTTATCGTGCATTGTAAGTATATATGTAAGTGATAAAATATGACACGACCGCATGTGCTTGCATAAACGTAGACGTCGAACTATCACGCATACATGCAGGCAATATATATTGGTATCACTACTATATGCACCCGGAAAGAAGTATGCGAATTTATTGGATATGGAATAAAAGACAAAGGATAACTACAGAAAAAAACTGAAATATAACCCTTCTTAAATTTATTTATTTTCCAAGATCAACTAAAATTTTCTTTAATTAAAATTTTTATATATTTATTGTTTAATATATAACGTCTGAAAAACAACACAAAAAGATAACTCAGTTGTACTTTCTCTTCTTACGTGTCCTAAGAATACACTTACAAAAATTGACCCTTCAATTTCATATTGAGTTATTACCCCGCAGACAATAAATTACTTAAATAAATTTTTCTTTTTCGTTGACGTTTAAGTTTTAGGTAATGCATTAGCCAATCAAATAAATAACGTTGTTTTTACAAGAATCAGAGTTTGTGTGGTTGTGTATGTACATAATGACTAATTAACTACTGTTGAGTAACTGCAAAACAAAAATTAGATGTTTGTCTGTTTACCGGTCAATTTCCCAAGTGTAAACAAATTTAAAATATTTCTATTTTTCTAAATGCTTATGCCAAATAATGTCATTTGTGCTCCTGCTTTATCGATTAGTACTTGAACGTAGCAGTTTAACAAAATTTGTACAATGTTTGGAAAGTAACATATTAAAATGGTTTTAAACGTTTGATTTAGAGCTAAACTAAGAAAAAATATTAATGTTAAGTAGTGTTGCTTAAGGGCTTCAAATAATGGCAAATCAAACTACATTTATTTGCATTGGAACCGAAATGGAAGTTAATGGTACAATAGAAGAGGAAGACGAGCTTACAACGTTTCAATATTTAATACTGCAGAAAACTAATAATATAATAATAATAATGGTAAGGCTCTAATACCCCGCGTGAAAGCACAGCCAGCAAACTGAGAAGTTAAGGCTCTCATATGTCTGACTTTACTGCCCGGTTGTTGCGCACCATCTTTGATGCTGGGCGATATGGTAAGCACCGCACCTTAGACGACCGCCCGTATTAATTCCTGCTCGAGTGAGCGCAGGTACTCAATTATTTTTAGTGATTGAACCGCCAGGTATCAGGGAGCTCCGCGAATGGAAACCGGATCCATCCGTATCGCATTCCGCATCTCAACCGCTTGGACACTCTGACGTGCAGCAAATTAAAGTAAACCATATATCTCGCATTTCAGTTTTAAATCTTATATCAGGAAACGTAGCTACATTTGTATTTTACCAGATTACATTAAAAATATAAATATAACATTTTTAATACGGATCATTAAAGGCCTGAGCTAAATAGAAGTCAAGAATAAGATTCGCACTTTATTGGCAAATGTTAAATCAGAAATATTTTGGATCACACTATTATGAACACATGTCTATAAATACGTAGGCAAGTCAAATTTAAACAAAATATTTGTCTTGTTGCTGATATGGCAACTAAAACGAAGTGGCTATTAGATGATGGAGCTTATTATAGTTGTTACATCTATAGATCATTTTAATATAGATAATCATCCATTCACATAGTTTAGTCACTAACAATCGTGATAACTATACAGCCAGTAACTAATGTTCTACACTGTAATTGATACGATGATATGTACGTCTGCAACCTCTATAAAAACAATGCTAAATCTCCTCCACTTTACTTAGTGGTGGAATTTCAAATACTGGTACCAGCTTACAAATTAAGAATAAGTGATCATTGAAAATGCTCCATAAAACGGTAGCCAACACCGAGATCTTCAACATACTAAAAAGAACTGCAGACCGCTAAAATGAACATCGAGAAGTGTGATAAAAACCAAAAACAAGAAATGATTCAAAAACAAACTTCTGCATAGTATAGCTTAAAAACAGAACGCAGTTCTAAGGTGTTTGTGGTAAGAACAGGGTCATCTTACTTCTGTCTTCCAAGCTGGAATAACAGCCAGAACGATATGTGCAAAAAGTATGGCGAATACGGGTTCTAAAAAAAAGACAAATCTCTATTTTAACAAACCGCCAAGCTGCATTACGGGCTTTGTAAAGTATTAAAATACAATTTCAAGTCAAATTCAATTGTACGAAAATACTGATGACTTTGGCACAGCATAACAAAGTTTGCTTAGAATGGGTCTCAGGACACCAAGGTTGTCAAAGTGAAAAAATAGCTGACCATCTTGCCTTAACTGCAAAAGAGATTATCGAAAACCTATCGAAAAAATATATAACATCTACTACGAACAAATCCAGGAACACAGGCACTCTAAGACGCTAATGATATCGCCGCCCCAGTAAGAGAACAAAAAAATGCTGAAACTAAGCAGGAAACAACTAATGAGTATAATGAGATTATTAAAGGTAGTCTTAGAACATCTTATCAAAACTTTTATTGTCAGTCATCCAACTTGCAGGTTACAATATATCCAACTTCTATAACGTAACAGTTCTAATTACGTAAATTACTTCATGGAGCATAATAATAATATAATATAATAAAAATAACTTTTTGTGCAGTGAGGAAAACCCACACCCAGAATAAATAAAAAATAAGAATGGTGTCTTACAGGGGATTATAATAAATCTTATAACAAGGAAAATGTTAAAGCGGCTAATATTTTGTCTAGATTACCAGAAGATCAAATGGCTACGGAATGTAGATGCGGCAGCTTTGCATGGCAATACGAAAATATACTTTGCTCATATTAACACTCAGTTAAGTATCAAAGCAAGTTAAAATTTTGCAAAACGTCCTTAAGATTGGCCCATGCCTTCTTAATGCTAAAGACTGCGACTTGACTAAGAAGAGTAGAAAAGATAATTATTGTATAGGATGTTTGATGAGGTTTGAATTTATTATTGCACCCCTGAGTTCAAATAAGCAAGTATGGAATAAAAAATGAAAAACAAACATGTACCACCAAAATCAAGATAACCCTATCTACGGAAGGGGTATTTTGAGACCAAAATGATGTGGCTCTTCCTAATTTTTTAATATTATCAAACAATCAACACACTACTAGTAGGATCTGCTAATATAAACGGAAATTATGCAAAAACAAGCAATTTCAATCAGTAAAATATTTCTTCTTTAAAACAACATTCCCATTCACACTACCACCACAATGGCCATATGGGGCAAAAAAAACCTCAACTCACGCTTTGCGATTATTATGGCCTTTTAATAAAGGTTTAGAAAAGTAGTTCTCCAAAAGCAACTTTGGTTAGACTAGTCGGACTACTAAGAAATAATTGCAACATTAGATATAAAAACTTCAAGCATAGGTTTTATGCAAAACTTTTTTGGTAGAGTTAAATTGTAAACCAATAAAGGAACTTTTTATATGGTTTAGAATTTTATCTTTAGAGGTCTTTTAATCATTTTTTTGCCTTTTATATTTTTTCCTTTTATTTAAAAATAACTTTTGGCAACGATTATATATTATAGCCAAATCAGTAGTGAGCTAAAAATTATTGTCCTCAAAAAACAAAAAAAAAAATAGAAAATGCGTCCAATTAAAAATTTTTGATTAAATAAGTAATGTATTATAAAAGCGGAATTAGGTTTATACAAAAAATGGTTGAAAGCACAAAAATTTTACTTTGTTCCACAGACCGTATTTATTTGATAATTATATTTCTTTCTCTAATTTAATAGAAGTAATGGTTTATATATATAATATAATATAATATAATATAATTATAATATATATATATATATATATATATATATATATATATATATATATATATTATATATATATATATATATATATATATATATAAAATAATATAATAGAGACACGACAGCCGCGAGGTAAAGGCCTCGACCTGCCAAACTGGCGCGCAGCGAAGTTCGAACCCCGGCAATAACAAACATCTAATGCTCTCCGGCCGTCATACAAACACCTTTGACGGTCGTAAAATACATTCTGCCCTATCCTCTCGCCAACCCGCCCGGCAAGCGTGGCGTTTAATTGCCAAATCCCCCCAAAAAGGGAGGCCTATGCTCAATACTGGGCGCCAAAAGGCTGACAAAAAAAATGGTTTAATGAAATGAATAGAATAGAATAAGATAGAACAAAAGGAGAAAGAAAATGTTAAAAATGAAATGGCTGGGCAGTGTAGTAATTTTTAAAAATAGAAATCACATGCTAACGACAAAATGATAAAAAAATGGCGCACGAGCCTTGGACCATAGCCTATAGACCGAATAAAAATTTTTGAGCGGATTAAATAAAAAAAGTGTATTTAAATAGAAGTGTAATTTTTATGGGCATTGAAACCTAGTGTAAAGTCTCTTACGAGGCAGTAATGTACGTGTATAAATATACGTAGGCAAGTCAAAAATTATCCACACTTTTGCTATAACCCATCTTTAGGTTTGTTACGGTGCCTTTTAATTAAAAACTAGTGTTGTCACGTTATTGAAGACTGATCTTAACAGTTACTTACTTTTTCTTCAGTCTAAATATGGCCGCTCCGCTAGCAACGTGCACTAAGGTTCACCCGATTTCTCTGGTCGAAAAATTAGTTAGTGGCTAAAATTTAGCATAGGTTTACAACAAAATACGGGGACAGTACTTTATCACGCAGAAGTGTATGTTAGTGGATCGAGAAATTTAAAAGTGGCCAAACAAGCGTAACGTAGCAAGAGAGAGCAGAAAAACCGCCATCCTTCACCACTGATGAGAAATGGTACTGGCAAACTGGTAAGTTACCATCTAGCGTGTTCTCTGCAGATTAGTCATAATTCTGCTTGTCAAATCGTTCACGGCAAGCTCGGCCTCCACATAGTCTATGCGAGATGAGTACCAAGTAAGCTTATCGCAGAGTGTTAAGATCTATAAACTTCTAATCAACTGTTACAACAATAAAGGCTAAAAATTTTTGATCAGAATAGTCACAGAGATAAAACATGGATCCAGCACAATGAACCAGAATCCAAAAAACGAAGTATAGATTGGAAAAATTGCATAAATATTGGGTAACCAAATGCATCGAAACTGATGTAAATAAATAAACTATGCAGGTAATTTTTGACTTCACTTGTATGTATAGGTCAAAACAGCAGAATAAGTTAGTCTTGTGTAGAACCACAAAATGCTACCCGTTGTGTTTTCATTTCAATAATTTACTTGTAGTGATTTTACTAGAAAGTTTTCCAAATTGACTCAAAGAGTTTCAATTATTATAACTACATAGTGTCTATTTTGTTTCATATACACTAAGTTGAATTATATAAAATCCAATCTTGGCCCCTCTTTCGCGAGAATAGCATATTAGAATTATAAAAACTTATTATGAAGATACTCAGTCCATAAAAAGACTCATCGCAGAATTCGTGACTTTAAATTGTCCTTCTGAACAAGCAATTTGAAATTAATTGAAAAAATTTACATGCACACAAAATTCAACAGATTCAAGAGTTAAAGGAAACAGACCGTCGGAAACGAAGAAATTTTGTTAAAACAAAAAGCAACAGATCCACATATTACCCACAAAATCATCTTTAGCCATGAGGCTTATTTAAAGATACAGTTAATAAACAAAAATATTAAATTGGGAGGAAGAAACTCCTTTAATAATTTACTAACAACCACTTTATGCACAAAAATGTACGGTTTGGTGCGGTTTATAGTCTGGAGGAATCATCGGCCTATTTTTATTTGAAAACAATCACGGCGAATGTACAGCGTTATAATGCAATACTACCAGACTTTTTATGGTCTGTACTAAATGGCATTAATACTGAAGATGTTGAAATACGAGAAAACATCGCGTTATTGCGCATAAGATTCCTTGGACGTTTTATCTCATGGAATTGGCCGCCAAAATCTTGCGACCTGACATCTTTAGGCTTTTGTTTCTGGGGCTATTTAAAAAGTAAAATTTAAACTTATAAGCCAGCAAACATTTACAGCCCTAAAAGATAACACCCGAGCCGCCATAAAGGAGATTACAGCTGTCATTCTTGAAAACATACTACAAAGTTGCCAACGCAGCCGTGGTGGTCATTTAAACGATATAATCTTTTATGTTCAATTGTAATTAATGCTACTTTAATTTAAAATAAAAAAACCCAAACTATTCTGTAAAGTTTGGTTTTTATACCAAAACAACATCTTAGTCATTTTTGGAAAACCCCTTATATTCACTTACCGTTTATTGTTACAGATTGCAGTAATTTTTCTTGGCGACGTTTCCTTTCATATCCTCTATACAAAGTTTCATAGAGGCAAGACGAAAATTTCCGTTTATTCGTTTTTTCTGTGTAAAAAATTATTTGTAATATTTAAGACTTACTACGTAATGAAATTTATTCTAAAATATTTGTATTTACCAAAAAATGCGTTTACTTGTTAGCGTTCGTAAACCTGTTAACAAACGCTATGTCGAGCTTAATTTATAAATTTAAACTGCGTAAATATAGTAGATTTAGATAAAAATTTATGTATGTAAGACTTCGGTTGTAAATTTTGTTAATTTTCTTCAATTTACAAGTCATCACAAAGCTTCTTATCAAACAATCTTGCCTTTTTAAGTAATTTGTCAAAATAGCACGCTGTCACACTTTACAAATTTATATCATGAACCACAATCATTTTAGTCACGGTTCACTTAAATACAAATAAATCTATGTTACATTTTTTATGGATGCATATTTACCTACGTTGTACATAGAACATTTTATTCCTTTATGGTTGCAGTAATCATGTGTAGAGTATTTATTATTTGCTTTTAGCAAAATTTTAGGCCATTGCAAATACGGAGAAATCTTGAATTGTGTCACAGAAAACGGGACGGTTAGCTTAAGAAAATCCGTTACAAGAACTGTTAAAAAAATCTTTTATAAACACAAAACGAAACAGATAATCAAACAATCTAATTTTGCTTTAAATATTACTAGTAGTTACAAAAATATAATATTATTTAAAAGGCTGTATTTTATCACTTTAAAAATTTGTATGCCAACAACGGCAAAATTTTTGTAAAAAAATGTGTTTATTTGAATATTGCCAATCTGTAACTACCTTTGCTTGCAAAACAAAAAATAATAAATTCTGAAACGCCGAGATAGTTGTAATATTAGCACTAGTTATCGTACGTTTAACTGATACCTTTTGCACAAACAAAATGTACTGAAGGAAATAGAACTTTTTGAAAGTAGTAAATATAAAAATTCTAAAAAATAAAAATTGATTTTAAAAAACTTTTATAGATAATGTAAGAATCAAAGATACAATTTCACTGAAAAGGAACGTCAGTTGCAGTTAAAAATGCAGAAAATCGGTAAACTAGTTTTGCCCTCTTAGTGCAAGTCATTTTAAATTAATGAGATTGTGGTATTTCAAAATCAAAAACATTACGCAAAGAATAAAAACCTCTCAGACATAACAATCAACGATAAATAACCAAACTCACCAAAGAAATTCCGAAAATAAAAATGCTACTGGCAGGAAATTGATTTGGTTTATTTAAGCATCCATTATCTCAAAATTAACAGGGTCATCTACAAACAAGTACTCCAATTTCCAAATACTACTCGTAAATAGTAAATTTCCTTCAATAAACACAAAATTAGTCAACTAACATTAAGTGCTGACATATTTCCGTCCAAAGCAAGAACAATATAACAAGGGCAGTCTGCATGCGCACATCTAAACGCTCCAACTAATGACTAACAAATATAAAAGCTTAGCTCATCAAAAGAAAATCTATAACAAGCAGTAAAAATCACAAAATGGAGAAAAATAGGAACAAACAGAAAAATGTGGAAGGATAAGCAGAATTAGACTATCTAATAAATTTACAAGAAAAACTAACAAAATATACAGACATCTACCAGAAATTAGAGAAAAAAAATGTCGCCAAAATTATGTATAATAATACAATCAAACTAAGGCACAATTTAAAAAATAAAATTAAATTATATACTATACATATTAGCAAAACTATAACGGGTGTTTAGATTGGTATCTAAATATGGACTCAAAGTCAGAAGTGCTATCAACCCAAAACACAGAATCTCAATTAAGCCTCTGAATTTATTTTTTAAGATCCAGAGCCATTTTAAAACAATAAAATTCAACATTTACAGAACAACCATACTTTAATCGGACCACCGAAAACAGATAAGAACAATGGATATAATTCCAGACCTAGGGAACCATCAAGTCGTAAAATACGCTAGCAATTTGTACTTTTCGTGGAGGTAGCAATCTAACCAACTACAGAAGAGGTGAATACTCTCATAATTTTTATTTCAGTCTAAAAACCATTACTGCAACTCCAAGAATATTTAAATTACATCACTAAGTTTACCTTTAATTATCATCGTCCAATAAACTGTGCTAATACAACCAGATAGAAAAAACCACAAACAATACCAAATAGTCACTTAACCTCCTCTTAACAAATTCTTGGAATAATTTAAATCCAAATTCACACAGCTCATTCAACAAAACAACACGGTTCTTAACATAGCGACAAAATAGATTTCTAATAAACAAGACATGTTTTACAAAAAAGTCTTCCTTTAAAATCCCCAATTATCATATTTGTTGCCTCAATTATCCAGACAAAACTGCATACGCAAAAACCGCTGTATTAATAAAACAAAGGTATAAAATACTCTCTGCTATCTACTTACAACAACGAAATGCTACAGGATACATCCATTAAGGCGCTTGCATATGAACCCACCATTATGGTTGTGTATTATTCTCGTAATCGTAATATCAAAAAAAAAAATTTAGAACAATTATTTTGTACATTTGGATCCAAATTAATTACTAAAGAAGGTTTCAACAGTAAACATACTACCTGGAAATTTTAATTAGTTGCTACTCTAGAGAGAAAGTTATACAAAGTTATCTAAGAAGAGATAAGTTTATCTTTCAAAGAAAATCACAACATATTGGCAAACGAATCCCAACAAACCATATAACCTTCTTAACTTTTATGCCTTCAATGAAACATCGGAAAGTTACATAAATATTTCAGCAAGCTGTGACATAACACTAAACTGTTTACCAATTATAGCAACCTTCTAACAAGAAAAAATATCAATTTTCTCGTAAATTCATAGAGAAAGGTGTTCAGGATTTTCTTGTCAGCACCACAACGGACTATATACCATTTTCTCTTTCTGCTAAAGTTTTCAAAAATGTCGATTTTTACGACCTCATCTTCTAGCAACCGTTCTGTACACTTTTCTCTTTAATTTTTTCCTTCACTTGATCAGTACCCACTCGTTCCTGCTGCATGTGTGATTGTGTGGTTTTGCAGTAAGTTTTGTAGAGTGAAAACTTTTGATTCCTGATTCGATTGGTTCGGAAAATGTCACATTGTTACTAGCACTAATATTAAACTTTATTAACGACTTTATTGATCACAAAAAACAGTTAGACTGCGAATAACAACGAATGCAAAAAACCTATCAGCACCTATGACACTTATGAAAGAAGCAGAGTGCACAGAATAGAACATCACAGAATGGACAAAGCATAAATCCAGCTGCGGTACAAGGGCAGAAGCCATGGGTTTTATCGCCAAAGAGGACATCGGCGTATGAAGGAAAACGGAAAGGACGAATGATCACATAGCCTGCCTTGAACCACTCGTAAGCCTAATGGGTCTGGAACATCACCTTCACAATGTTGTCTCTCTTAAAACGGGAAAAATGTTGAGGTGAGCAATAACGACATGATCATGTACCTTACGCACAACAGCTTTGAATTGTCTGTTAAATGACGTCTAGAGGCTAAATTCTACCAGTTGAGTCTGCTAGAATGTGCTCGATGGTGACATCGAGGCCACTCGATATGTATTTGCGTATCTCGCTGTGATTCTTCCAGCAGCTCCAACTGTCGAGAAGAAGCATAGTTGCCTGGGGAGAGTCAACAAAGGCAATGCTTTTGAAGAACTCGCCCATCGTAGCGTAGCCCATAATATGGGATTTCCACAGGTCAGGTGGACATTGTCTAGAATAGGAGGCGTCTTGGATGGGAATTTGTCAGACTGCTCTCCGGTTTGCATGAAGAACTTCTTGTAGAGATGGCTTTCATTGTCAGCCGTATTCTGAAATATCTATTACATTCAAAGCAACAATCGCGAGAAAAATAAAACCAATCAATCAATCGATATTTTAAAGAATGTTGCAGCCGATGTGGCGCGTACAGGAAGGGCCTATTCAAACATGTAAATTCACTCCTCGAAAATGAGGCAAAACTTTCTGCACCCAAAATTTGCTCGAACCAGGATCAAAATATTGTCACTTCTGCACTTTATCATTACACCACGCGCCTCACTGACGAGTGGAGTTGAGTGGAGAATCAAAAGTGTGAAATGAGAGAAAAGAGGTTTTGTGAGGATTGTGAGTTGCAGAGGGGAGTCAGTAATGTTCGCCTTTTTGAAAACTTTTGCACTCACTGGGTATAGAATGCTACTCTATAATAGTTTCTTATTGAAGTTTTAACTATCGATTCGCGCGATTTTAGACACAAAAGTATAAATCCTTGTAAGAGATTACATCATTTAAAAGGAAATTGGGAGCTATATTCTCATAAAGAAATGAGTACAAAGATTTAAAAATAAGACTTAGGCACCCAAGAACATGATATATATTATTAATGGCAGCAATTTAGCTACCCACTTTTTTTAGACTAT
Source organism: Sinelater perroti (assembly GCA_036346155.1). Lineage (NCBI taxonomy): Eukaryota > Metazoa > Arthropoda > Insecta > Coleoptera > Elateridae > Sinelater > Sinelater perroti. The sequence goes on along the minus strand of JARFIY010000195.1, from coordinate 20,816,928 downwards.
AGAAAAATTAAAAAATAGCTCAAAATGGAAAATCCAAAGCTCAACAGCAAAGAAGCCACCATCTATTTGACCAAGCAAAACTTGATGACATAAGGAATCAACTTAAAACTTTACTAAAACTTAAGACACTAGGTAGAAACTTATTTATAAACCACATTTTAAGTAAATATAACAACTCAATTTAAAAGCTAATAAAATCTTCTGTAAAACCCAAAACTAGATCATTTTTTATACAATAACCATCTGCTACTAATAAAGTGAGCTAAAAATAATAAAGAGAAAGTAGATCTGTTCCGCATATCTTGCAGGAGTATTCCAACCATGTGACGACATAAGTGATGATATGCTAGAATACCTATCAACCACAGCTCCTGTACCTATAATACTAATTACCTAAAAATTAAGTAAAAGATCGGACCAAATTACACCCAAAATATTAAGAGAATTACTAAAACTATTTACTTACATTTTCAATGCTTCATTATCAGTCAAATACATTTTAAATAACTATTTGTTTCAAATCCAGGCAGAAATCTCAGCAACAGCGTTTATTCGTCCCAATAGCGTACTATCAGTGATTATGAAATTATTAGAAAAACTAGTAATATAAAACGTTTACGGCAATAAATGGGATACCAAATTACCATTTGGTTTCTGCAGGTTACACCAACTATCCGCTAGTGCCACTAGATTACACATAGAAAGCGCTTTAAGAGAAAAACTGTTACGCAGATTTCCTCTTAGATGTTAGCTAGACTTCCTACAAATTCTAGGAAAAGCGTTTCTTTATAAAATCAGACAAATTATTAGAATCTTACTTACGAAATAAACAATTTAGAACAGCGATAACACTTTCAGTTATGTATTTATCTAATCAAATGTACCTTGGGAAAGCGTTTTGGAATCTCTCCTTTACATATTATTTACCTCACAATACCACAAACACATCTACAGATACTTCAACTAAAGATACAGTCATTTTTGTAAGTAATGAAGACGTAATTATGGCATAATTTTATGTAGAAAAGTACCTTAGAGAACTTGAAAACTGTCTAAAAAGTGAAAAACCAAGGAAATTAAAAAAAGTCAAGTCATGCTCACCAATGCTCATAAATGTACCATTAGATGCCTAACAACCTTAACTGGTGGGAAAAAGACACAAATGGCACTGAGACATGCTAACTGGACAAAAAACATATTTTTTCTAGACAACAAAATTCTGATTTTTAAATTATAATCAAACCCATATAAACTCGGATTTTGAACTGTAAGGCTGTGCCAGCAAATCAGACATCACTATCGCGCAAACATATCGACCTCGGTATTCCATTTATAAAAGAAATCATATACGAAAGAACTTCGTAACACCTTAAATGATCATCAAAAGATTAAACAAACGTTGACCCAGTGATTTTCACTAAATAGAACTCAACAATCTTTCTAGATTTTAATTTTTTGAATTAGTTTTAAGGATAAATGTATTCTGATTGCTGATTACAAAAAAATTGGAAAACTTGAAACCCAAAAACAAGTTAGAACGGGAAAATTTTGGAGCTATATAACTCTTATTTCTCCCAAGAAAGGGTAGGGGGTATTTAAATCTGCGCGCCCATGTAATGGCGCGGTAAGAATAGGTTGTTGCACTGCTCTTTGGAGATATAGTATCCATGGAAGTATACCCTGAAGACCATCGCGCTTTTTACGTACGCGCCTATTATCGCAATGGTAATTCGATAGTCACAGCTCAACGTTTATATCGTGCAGAATTTAACGTACAGAATGCACCGAAGGACGATACCATCAGAAAATGGATTCAAATGTTTAACAATACCGGTTTGACTGTAAAAATTCTCAATCAAGGTCGCCCGCGCTCTGTTCGAAGCCAACAAACGATTGAAGAACTGAGAGTTTCAGTGCGTAAAAATCCGTCTCAATTAGTTCGCAAACGCAGTCAAAACTTAACATTAAAAAACTGCCGTTGCACAACATTCTGAAGCAATATTTACAACTTACAGCCTACAAAATTCAGGTTATTCAAAACCTGGACGTTACTGACTATCCTCTCCGGCTAAATTTTGCAAATGAAATGCTTCAACGTTTCCCAACGTTCGAAAATGTTCTGTTTAGTGACAAAGCGGAACTTTCACTTAAATGGTCACGTAAACGAACACAACTGCTACTGGGCCAACGAAAATCCAAGACACATACATGAACGAACGTTAGATTGTCCAAAAGTTGTGTGGGCTGCCATGTCTAGTGAAGGCATCATTGTGCCTTATTTTGTGAACGGTATTGCGACATGTTAAGGAACTTTTTAGTTCCACAACTGCAGGAGTTTGAAGGTTTTAATGTGCAAACATGGTTTCAACAAGATGGTGCCACTTGCCACACCTTAAATCAATCACTTGAGGTTATCAATCAACTTTTCCCGGAAAAACTGATTTCTCATCGAGGCATCATCAACTGGCCCTCGAGAAGCCCCGATCTTATATCCCTTGATTTCTTTCAGGGATACTTTAATGAGAAAATGTATGCAAACAAACCACGAACTCTACTGCAATTGAAGCACAATATCAGCACTGAAATGGCCGCCGTTTCCACAGAGATGTAGACGCGTGGCGGCTAATTTCTGTGTTCGGTTAGAGGAGTGCCAGCAGCGCGAGGGTCAACATCTGGACAACATAATCTTTGGCACTTAATTTTCCAAAACTTTGTCTAAAGATTAAAAATAAAAAATTATTTTTCTGACTTGAAGTGTTTTTTTTATTAAATTTAAAAATACCCCCACCCTTTCTGGACACACTTATAAAAAGCATTTTACGACTTCGAATTAAATTTGATGAAGACGTGCTTTTAATAGAACGCAGTTAAGGTAACAAATTTAATTTTGAAAACATTACATTTAGTGTTAATTTTTGCGAAAAAGACTAATTTTAGCAGTTACCAAACTGAACATAAAACCCCAATAAAAAAATATTTAAGAGGGCAATAAAATCACCTTGGGCATTAACATGACTGCGATAGACAAGGTTTTATATGATCATTTGGGTGTAAGCAAGGTCCGTTGTCAGAAACATCATATAAAATTATAAAAATGTTGTAAATAAGATATATGCATTTGAACCGAAATCAAAGAGGCAATTAGTACAGCATGCCCTGATTCAATCAGACTAAATAAATCTCCAAGTGTTAAAAAAAACTATAGCGGCAACTGTTGAGTTTACAGATAAACAGGTAGTTATCACATAATTGTACATAATAGTATGCCTGCTCAATGCTTTTGAATTTGAACCTGAAAGGGTTGTTTACGCCTATTTAAAAATAAAATTGTTCTACAGGACGAAATTATTTTTTATTTTATTGACTAACAAATGAAATTTAAAATGCACAATATGAATCTCTACAAGCAAAACATCTGCATAATAAACCCTTCATGGCTGAAATAAAAACGAAATCGCGTGGACATAGCAACTAAATTAAAATAAATGTGGTTGAAGGTTAGACATGCATAAAATTAAAACAGCTCATGCATAAGCAATACCTTTCTTCCCTACAAATAAAGCTATTGATCTTACGGAAACAACAAAATTTAGAACTCTAAAAAATACTAATAAAAAAGCGGAGATTTTATTTAATTACTGTCTAAAATAAAACATACAAAATTACTTATGAAATGGCTTTCATAATTTCAACAAAATTACTGTGATATTATTTTTTAAGCTTAATTAGAATTGTATGGATTACGTGTTAGATGTGTAATAAAAATGTTGGTATTTACATTAAAGTACTTTATAGTATTTAACGTTTTTGCTTGTTTAACTATAAGTATGGAGCATCTTAAAGAACTACTGGAGGACATGGCTGGACATATTATTTTTAGAATGTGTGTGTATTATCTTCAACAGACAAAATCACTCCGTGGATGCTTACATCTTCTTGAATATAAATAAATGATTCAAAATTCAACATTCACATTTTGATGCGGTAAGAAAATTTCTCATATGCATCAGTGTGAATCTAACAAAGCAAGATAACAACATGTTTTTTAGAAGCACGGATTGATTATAATTTTTGTTTTATTACAACTGCTGTAACTATTATTGATTATTTGAGGAGTCTCAGATACAGTTAGGTTAAAACAAAACACGTACACAAATTCTTTAAATTTTGTTCCTATTTTTTCTATCAACAGCATGTATATTACAAAAAGTTACCCAATGTATAGCATTACCAACAAAATATTGTAACTTTGTTGCCAAAATACCTAAAATGTGTATTTAGACTGAAAAATAATTACACAACACGTTAGGGTATCAGAATAAAGTAGGCAAATAAAAGATAATAAATTTTATTAATACAACACTTACTTAAATATTTGACTAAAACCTACAATTAATATTTGCTTGGATATTTTTTACTTCCATGCAATGCTTTTTATGCTTTGGGGCATGATATTGATTAAATTGTTTATCGCTTTTTAGAGTACTTCCTGCCATTCTTCTGTCACCGCTACTATTCACTCGGACTTGTCGACTTTCATAATCTTGTAGTCATGTTTTATTAGATGATGATGTGCCATATGTTTTCAGGCAGGTTCATGCCTGGAGACTGCCTTGGCTTGGGCAAAAGTCGAATTTGTTACTCTTGCTTCCACTGGTGCTAAATGACAAGAGACACAATCCTTCGTTAAAGCAAGTTTCTCATTTTAATTTTAAGGTATTTAATATTACCATATCATATGACACCTCACACCATGCTAAATCCTGGTAAAATATGGCCCAATTAAGTTGACGAATAGTCCCATATCCAAGTTCGACCACCGATAGTAAATTGTTAGTATTGGCGTTCGACAAAAAAAAATAACGAACCATCAAAAGACATTCAGTCTAGAAAACATCTTTGTTGGCCAATAATGTAAACGCTCTTTTTGGCAGTTTCAGGAAGAGTGTCTTCGTACCTACGCGTTTGTACAAACTCACTCTATAGAAACGGCATTAAATGTTGCTCCTGCTTTTTCTGGAATTTTAACCACTATATTTTGGTCTTACCATTGCTCTTTTTTAATTTCTAGATTTCTGACTGAATGCTAGCTGTGTCTATCGTTTGTTGATTTTTTAAAAATATAAGTATTAACCCAATTCACTGATGAAACAAATATTTTTAAACACGCACTTCTTTCTTGTTGTAATGCATCACGATCAGCGCAGCCTAAGCTATACCTGCGAGTAACATCATCTAAATCGTTACATCCATGTAAGCGTGGCATAATTCAAACAACACTACATTGTATATATGTTTAATAATTTTATTTAGCTCCAGATAGTTTACTCTTCCTTGTGGAGTTGCTAGTCCTCCGTCGGCCGCCTCCCCAGGTGGTGTATAGGGGAATGCTTCCCAGATATGGGTAGTACTGGAGAAATGAAATACCCGGGGCAAGCCAAAACTAGGAGAACATAGGGCAGCAGCTGTGGCATTATCAAACCGAGGCCACTGAAGAATGACTTCCTTAAGGGCTCTGATTGGAAAACTCGCAAGCGGCAGTTGCATTTTACCTAACCGGCTGAGAAAACTACCGCACTAGATATATACATTTCCCAAGGTAATCACATGGCTGAAAATATAATATTAATGGCCGTCAGTCCGGGGCACTCCTTAACTGGAGAGACGGTGCTAGAAATCGCCCCGTCAACCAATCAAGGAAATCGTCTTAGTATACATAAGAAAAAAAATAGAGTGACAACATGAAATGTGCATAGGTTGTTTAAAGCAGAAAAATTGGACACCGTTACAGGGAAATAAAACGGCTGATCATTAAAATATTAGGGCTAAATGAAATCCGATGGCCAGATTCTAGAAGCTCCACAACTGAAAACAGAATATTCTATTACTCCGGAAATGATGGAAAAGAGCACTATAATGGAGTCGGAATCCAGGCTCAAATTTATGCTGTCACAGCAGGCAAGAGTGACGATAAAATAAAGGTATTTCATGGGCAGCTCCAATACAAAATTGAGTAAAAGATGAGGCGTAACAATTGTTAGGGGCAATTACAATGCCAAAATAGGTAAAGATGGCCATGACGATTACGTGGACAGATTTGGACTAGGTCAGTAAAATGTATGGGGAGATCGCATGTTACAGTTTTGTATGGAAGAAGAATTAGTTATAAGCAATACCTTATTTAAACTACCAAAGACACTACACGTACAAAATCACCTGGTGACAGTAAAGACCAAAAAATACGCAATCAAATTGATTATATACTTGTAAACAAAAAATTTTGAAAGTCTATATAAAAACAGTGAAAACATATCCAGAACCTTAACCATGTTGTTATAAAAATGCGAATCAGGCTAAATAAAAAACAGCAGCAAACGCAAAATAACAGGTTGAATATCCAAAGTTTGTAGGTATCAAAAGTCCGCAAAGCGGTGACTAAGGCTATAAATGAAAATTCCACAAACTGTAACAAGAACTCGTTGCTGATCTAGATAAGGAGGCAAAGTGGATCAAAATCAAAGAAACAATAATATCAACTCAACAAGAGATCATTGCGAGAGCTAAAAATACAAAGAAGAAAAATGGATGACAGAGGAATTTTGACATTAATTGACTAAAGAAGAAAACACAAAAACAAAGACATTATCAAATAAAACACAACATATAACTGAAAGAAACTTGAATAGATGAAAGGTATGCGGAGATTGAGAAGTTGAAGAAAAAACATGACAGTTTTAAGTCACCAGTAATACAAAAATTCGACAAACGAGTATATTGAAAAATGACCAAGATAAAATAATTATTAATTTAAAATAGAAGCTAAACTTACGGTAATAAATTATTTCAAGGCCAAAGATTAGATCAATATAATGCTACGAAATCAAAAAGCGCACCGAAAATTACACGGAAAGAAGTGTAACATGCCATAAATACACTGCAGTCTTGAAATTGTTGGACGAACATTCAGTAGTAAATTATTTAATGACATTTATAGAACAGGTCATATTCCTCAAGAATAGCTTCTTTCTACCTTTGTTCTCATACCAAAACAACTAAGTGCGATGAGCACAGACTTATAAGTCTAATCAGTTATGTTTTGATAGCTGTCTTAAGGATTATACACACTAGAATCTACAGTAAATGCAAAGCAAAGACATCAGATACACAGTTTAGGTTTCGTAACAAAATGGGTACCAGAAAGGCCATTCTTGCTTTGAACGTCCCATCACAAGGAGGTGTAGATATTAATCAAAGTTTATACATCTGTTTTATTGACCATAGTAAAGCTTTCGACAACGTGAAGTATGAAAAACTTCTGTATATACTATAAAGTTTAACATTGACTATCACGACATACAGATAATAGTCAATCCTTACTGTGAACAGAATTTTGAAGTGTAATATAATAACATGACAGATGAAATCAGCATCCAAAAGGAAGTTAGGCAGGGTTGTGTCCTTTTTCTAATGCTGTTCCACATTTATTTGGAATTCATGTTTCGAGAAGCATTGGAGAATGAATCAGCAAGTGTGGTAATAAATGGTAGTCCAATTAACAACATTAGTACTGTCCTCATTGTCCGTGGTCTGGAAGATCTGCAGAGACTGGAAAAAAAGTACAGTTAGCTAAGAATATTGGCTACCCATCAATATTAATAAAACGAAAATTACGGTGATTTCAAAAAGAAATAACAATGCAGCCTACCTAACCATTGGTAATAAAACGGTAGAAAATGTTCAGCATTTCAAGTAAGTCGGCACTATGATTAATCAGAATATCACACATAACACGGAAATATTGTCAAGAATTGAGCAAGCCAGACAAACATTTATTAAATTAAGCAAACTACTCAGAATCTTTCACTGGCCTTGAGAGAAACTACAATTGTACGGTCTTGAGAATGAACTTTGAACAAAGAAATCACAAAGAGGCGAGAATCTTTTGAGCTCTGGGTATATAGATCTATGCTAAAAATTTCCTGGACGGATTACATTACAAACCAATAGGCCTTAGAGAGAACGAAAAGAATTGAAGGTTCTCTTCGTCATCAAGAAGAGAAAGTTATAGTTTCTGGACCACATTTTACGCAATGCTAAATACAGGATTCTCCAGCTTATCATGCAGGGCAAAATAATTGGATGAAGAATTGTCGGGCGACGAAGAATTTCCTGGTTGCGCAACTTATGTGATTGGTTTGAGCTTTCATCTGTACAGTTATTCCGTACAACCCTTTTAAAAGTCAGAATTGCCAAGCTGATCAACAACTTCCCAAGAAGCTGACATTAAAAAGAAGGAGTTTACTGTTTTCGCATAATTTACTCCAACACTTTAAATTACAAATATTTGTTTTACTTTAGCACACTAACTCCCTTTAATAGAAATTTGGTTGACGACCCTCTCCTTTCTTCCTCTTGCTTCCTTTAACTTGATTCATAAAATAACGACTGCACGGCCAATTGACTAAAAACGTCTTTCACCAAGCATCTCAACTTATTTTTTTGCAGGCATTATCTATCATGATTGCCGTAAAAGTTTTTTTTTATTATATACACCATCTATCGCCAAGTAGCAAAATTTCTTTTTTAGTGTTTCTAGAACTCTCTACCCTATTTTAGAGAGTGCTATATGGCACTAGAGCCTCCTAAAATTTTCAGTTTAGCTTTATATAAGTACAATGTACATTTGACAATCGAGTGCAATATAAACTACTAACACTAAGTTACCAGTTATCTCCATTAATTTGTTAAATATAGATAGATTTAAAAAATTAGAACCATGTACATCTGCAAGTGACAAGAATTAAAAAAAATAGATTGGATAGCAATCTTAAACATAATTTTATTGGTATTTTCAATAAACCACAATGTGTTGGTTTTACAAGTTCTATCAAAAGGAAGTAGGAAGGTTGACAACTATTTTCTTCTTGAAAGGTAAAGGATGGTATAACAAAAATGTCGTGTGTCAAGGAAGCTGTGCATTCAATGTATTTGTTACTTACGTTATGAAATACGAAAGTGAATCACTTAATAAGACGTTTTGTTTTCTTTTAGAAATTCCCTTCCTGAACTCCCACAACTCAGATCTTTAACGTACCTTAGCAGCGTAGAAGATTACGACCTATACTTTAGGAATCGCCGTAATTTTAATCAAAAATTGCATTAGAATAATGATTACAATAATTATAATCAGGATTAATTTTACGAAATGCTCTTGAAAAAGTAAAATCTCAACATGGTTGTTTTCTGCTTATTAATTATTCAAAAAAATTAACTACATCTGGTTAAAGAGAATGTCACTTAAAGTATGTGACATATATATATATATATATATATATATATATATAATATATATATATATATATATATATATATATATATATATATATATATATAGTTGCAGATTAAGAACTCTAATAAATGCTCTAAAAGCACACAAATTAAATGGCATAATGTCTATAGTTAATGACGGTTTAAATTTTTTTTATTGTAAAATGATAAAGGACGGTATTGTTGTTATAGAGATTTTAATTAAAAATAAAATAATTAAACACACATTATTATTTGATTTAACAACTTGTGTTATACACAATTATTGTTTGTACTGTGTTTACAATTTTTTACAGCTTGTGCAAACTGATTCGATTCGAAAGTATCTGTTTATATATGTTACTGCTATTTTTACTTATAAAATGTTATTCAAAATATTGTGTTATTTCTTTTTTTTTATTCTAAAAATATTTTTATGTGTGTATTTAAACTTTGCGACAACACTTTTAATTTGTAATTTACTTTTGAATAAGTTTTGTGATTTTTTATTTATTTTTTTACTTAAAACGCAGACTATACCAAGTTAAGAGTCATCTTTAGTTCACTGAAATTTTTCTAGCCTCGGAACATATGTATGCATCGCCGTGATAGTATCGCGATTCCTCTACAGCTCCTTCAACATGTGGCACAGGTACATCGGTACCTTAACAATAGAGAAGATGCTAACCAACTGTGTCAATAGGCAACTCCTATATATTGTTAAGTAGAAATAAATAATCAAATCTATAATTTGAGTTAATTATAAATCTATGTTAAATATTAGTGAAATCTATGGTTTACAGATGTATCAAACGTAGTACACACTTTAAAAGCAACTGTTTCACAATTTTTTCTCTTGCAATTTTCTTTAAAATTATCTTATAGATAAAGAAATTATTAACAGTTTGTAAATTTTGAATGTCACATATACCTAGATATAATAATATACACTACAGTCATTCAACATAATTCATATTTATTGGGCGATGCCAAACTTAATCTCTTTTTTTTTCTTTTTGCAGCTTAAACTTATTTTTCGCACAAAATGTCCCTACTTTAGCGAATTGAAAACATGTTCTTTCTGAAAATTTCTTAGTTTTTTTTATATTTTTGTATTTATAGATATTTGTACTTATTTTTTCTGTTTCTGAAGTATATCTGTTTTATTTTTATTCTGTCATTTTCTCTCTATTTGTTTAATATGTAGTGTTACCATGTTTCTTTCAAATGTTTAATACAATTGTTGCATATATTGATTGTTATACTAAAACACAAAAAAACTATTTTTTTTAATTCTACTTAAAAGCTAAATATGATTCGATATAATATAATAGGAGGTAAAAGTAGAACAATTAATGTTTAAATTGGATGCTGTAACTGATTGTTTTGTAAAAAAGCGTAAATTACCACAGTAGTAAACAAAAAATGAGTGGAAACATACAAAAGTTACAGTTAAATATAATAATATACTGCCCTAATCATATCTATAAATAAACAGAAATTTTCTTAAACTGCTCACACGTACATTAATTGAAAAAATGGCTAGGATATAAATCGAAATAACATTACATAAAATTGTATGAATATCTTTACATTTTTAATTTCGCCATAAATTTAATCATTAATTTGAAATAAAAGAAACTTCATTAGCGTGACATAAGAACTAATACATAAATGAAATGGGCTTTAAATATATTAAAAACAAGTTACTTACGACAAGAAAAATATTAAAAAAGCCAACTTTATAAAAGGTAAAAATAAAAAAGTTTATATACTCCCATTTTTATAACGTAAAAATAACGTCAAATAATGTAAAGCAAATGTTGAAAGCTACAGATCATTAAGAACAAAATAGTAACATCTAAAGTAGAAAATTATTGTAGATTATAAATAAAAATAGAAATACATATAGACAGATAAATGGTTATAAAATACTATACCGAGAATCAAAAAAGAAACAAATATGAGTCTAGCAAAAGTAAATAGAGAAAAAATAAGTAAATACGTCTATGGAAAGTAGAGCAGTTATATTTATGAAAAGCACATGCACAAGGTGTGTCTAGAAAGTTCGGAAAGTAATATAGATCAGGTGCACGCATACTCATGACATACAAAAACAATTTAAGAAACTCACTGTGGGCAGTAGAACGTAATCATTATAGAGATGTAAAATTATAGTTCAATAAAACAATTAAGTTATTCTACAAAGTAGGACAAACGGCGATAAAAACACATAAAATGTCGGTAGATGTGTACTACATGGAAGCCGTAAACAGAAAATGTATTTGATATTTGTATATGACGATGGAGAAATAGAAAATAAGCAAGGACATGGTGCGCACTATCGTCTGCAAAAATTTTAGTAGGCGGGAGATCTATTTTCGGTTTGTGCCGCACAACCTGACAAACGAATAGAAAACAAAACAGATAAATAGACTTTATTATTCTATGATTATAATATATCCTGATAAAGCGCATTGTGGTTTTTTCTTGTTTTCTTGTAATCGGCGGAAATTTAACCTACCCAGTTTTTCACATTTATGGACGAATTATAGCCTCAGGACACCAAAAAAGTTGGTTTGGGCCATTGGTGCGTGTATGTGTGTGTGTGTCCATCTGTCTGTCAGTAAACAGGATATCTCGAGAGCCGTTAGAGCTAAAAACTTGAAATTTGGTATGCGAGTTACTTGTAGGTAGGGGACGCAGTACGGAAAAAATGGTGAAAATCGGCTAAGCCGTTTGGTCGCACGGTCGCAAAATCGGTCGCAAAGTGGTCGCGGATCTAAACGGTTAAAGACACAAAAAATTCATGGGAATAAAAATGATTTGTTATCACGAGATAAACTTGAATTTAAGTAAAAGTTGGTAAAATAGGAACTCGAAAAAAATTGAAGTCCAGGATTTTTGCCAGAATTACCCATATAATAGGATAAGGAAAATCGTGTGATGTTCACACCAGATTTTTTATTGTTGTTAGAACAACACTTCCCATAAATGACGCTTGTTTGACTTGAGTCTCGCCATTTATTGATGGTAGATGTCAAAACTAAATTATTACGTCTTTTTAAGTTACAGCTATATGTCGCTAAAGGATGGAAATTTTGAATACTACCAATACATTATTCAGTAGGGGTACTTACAACTTTCTGTTAAAAAATGAAAGCTTGTTGTTTAGTTTTCCTCTAAATCTTTATATTTCTTTCCAGCAATTCTATTTCTTTTTGTGCACTTTATATTTTATTTTAAACAACCAGATAAATTTTTGCTGTAGACTTTTCTATAGACTAGTTCTCTCTGGTAAATCGTATCCACTCTTTTAAATTAGGATAATAGATTTTAAAGAATGGTACTTCATCAGAATTTTTTAAGTTAAGAAATAGGTAAAAAAAATAATACACGCTAACATATTTTTCGTTAATTTTTTTTCGAAACAACATTGGATGCTTGTGTGTATTTGTTGTAGTTGCTTAGAATCTCACCAGGGCTTATGTTATGTTTATTAAGCTTTTTTCTTTTAGTTAGAACAGCAGAAATTGTAATGGGAACACTTTTGCTTCTATAGTTGTTTCTCGAATGATAAAACTACTCAGACTCACTTTCGTATAATTTGAAGCAAAGATAACAAAATTCAAAAATTTGTTTGGTAGTGCTTCCAGGTTTTAAACAATTTTTGCCTCACAAACTTGTAAAACTATTCAGCAATGTCAATAGAAAAATCTATTATTGATTCGTCTTTAATAGCACGATTTTAATATTTGCGTAGCTCTCTTTTGGTTCATCTTTCTTGGAACTCAAACCCATTCAGTAATTTACGTTAACATTCATTTTTTTAAGTTTAAGTTTAAACTCGAAAAACAAATAACTTTAAGTTGGTTTTCCAAAATCGCCCCCATTCCCAGAAATATGCCCACCAAGTGCATCGGGGCACTTTCTAAGCATCTAATTCGTGATCAGCGATCCCAAAAAATCCCCAAGTAACGAGAATAAGCGTATTTTGGCCAATATTAAGCGAGAAATAAAATATTGTTTTGGGTCTGCAAAAAGTGCAACAATTAAATGCATTTTTTGCGTGCACAAATGCACTTTCGCATTATAACAAAAAAATATGTGGTAACATTTTTTTGCGAGGCTCTTATGAATCTAATGCACCTTGGAACTAAAAACTTCGAGCTTTTTTACTAATTTGCCTCGACTACATCGACGCGCAGTGAGAAGAAAATTTGAAGCTTTTCTTTCCTTACCACTGCCTTGTTTTCTGTTGTAGAAGTTTTTCCCGATTTTTCTTAATAATTCATTAATTTTCATATCCTATTTCATGCATCGATTTAATTTTTTTTAAGTTATTTTCTTACTCATTATACAGCAAATTCAATTTACATCATTCATATATAAACTTTTATTAATTGATTGATTTCTTATGCACTTTCATAAAGTTTGTATAATATTTGAAGGATGAATTAATTACTGGTTGGATTCAAATGTGCTTGTTTATGCAATTAAGCTTGTCAAAAAACCACAATTGCAAAAATAAAACACTAAATATAACAAATAAACAATATAGTTTTGCAAAGTAACTTTACATATCACTTGAACCTTTAAAAAACACAATGTTTATTATTATTCACATCAAATAAATGAGAAAGTCCGCACGGTTATCATTTTGATATATCAAGTTGTCTCCTCATGAACTGTTAAATTATGTTTGAGAGCAGACAACACAATCTGTCTTATTCATATATTGAAGAGTATATATGATGTTCCTTGAAGATAACTCTAGACATATATTAAATGTGAGGCTTTGAAAGTGCAAGCAATGTTTCAAGTATTAAAAAATATTTTTTCTAGTTTTTCGTTCAATCATCAACACTCTCGCTTGAAACTCTGGCTGTGTGGTAGATTGAACCAGATTATAATTCCACATGATTCCACTATAAGCTGTTGTTGTAACGCACAGAAGAAAATGTAGTGAATTATTAGTTTTATACTTTAAGTGCAATGGTAGACAAAGCGAAAAATCATGAAAGCATACAATCATGGCCACCGATGGACGTCAGAGTTTCTTTAAAGGTTTGTGTTTATTGTATAGAAAGACTAGTAGAAAAAATAAAATAATATTCAGAAACTCTTCCAAGTACAAATATAATTAGAAATCTACATTATTATTTTTTTATTTGTAATTTCTTTATTCCTGTTTACTCTTTATATTTTATTCTTCTTAGATAGCTTTTATTGTTTTTGGTATAATCATGCATTATTACTGATTTTTTAATAATAACGGATTATTACAAAAGTGTCCCTTAAAATGTCTCCCATACGTGTACTTTGACCAAGAGGAAACAAAAGGCAATAAAATAAATTATCAAATTATAGTTTATCATGACCTAGTATGTACATTTATTTTTTAACCAACTTTGTATAACTCACTAGCAGCGTGCTTTCTTCTATTTGTTCTAGATTGGCGTTGTTAATAATAATTTTAAACCTTATGGATCGTTTTTTTTATTTTTGCTTTAGTTGTTAATATTTGGCAGTTGTAATCTGCAGATTACTCGTTGCAAATTGTTTTCTGAATTTGCAATTATAACTTGGTCTTCTGCGAACAGTATTGTGTTGACATATGTATTTGTATTTATTTAGATTCCCTTTGGTGCTTCTTCTTTCCAAGTCTTTACTACGTCATCAATATAAATATTAAACAGAACGGGTGATAGGCCAGATCCATGTCTTACACCTTGATTTGTGTATGTTAGGCTTTTGCCTTTATCATTGTTTTCTATAGTAATTTTGATGTTGCAGTAAAAACTTTTTATTGCTTTTATAAGATAAGATAAAAATTACAGAATCGTCCTTTGCGAAAGCCGTTCTGCTCTTTTAGGATCACTTTGGCTATTGTTTATGTTCTTGCTGTTATGATTTTCTAATATAATTTATATTCTGAATTTAGTAAATTATAATTGTTGCAATCTGTTCTATCGCCTTTTTTGGAGAGTGATTTTATTTTAGCTATTCTTGAATTTTAGTTTGCTTTCGGCACATATTAATGAAGTGTAGTAATCTTAACTTTAGAAACATGCCTCCGTCGTTAAGTAGTTCAATATTAATTTTATGAGTTTCTGTGGTTTTCCTATTTTTTACCTTTTTTATTGCATTTTTTAATTCTTTTATATATCGGTTAAATTTTTCCTTTATAAGTTTATATTTTTGCTATTATTAGCTTCGTTTTCTTCTTCCGAATTGTACCACAGTTCCTTGTAAAGTTTTTATAATATTTAATGTTGCAGTATCTTTCTCTTCTTTGTTGAGCTGTTTCACAATTTTATATACCGATTCTTGTAGTCCGTATACATCTTCTTCTATACGTAACTATCCCATCTATTACGATAGTCTTATTTTATAGCTCTTTTGGCTTCTGCACATTGTTATTTGTAGTGCTGTTTGTTTTGTTCTGTTCTTGATGTTGGGTATTGTTAGTATGTTCTGCGTTTATTATTTATTAATTGTCGTTGTTCGTTATTCCATATCTTGGCTCCTTTTCTTCTATAGTTCTTCTGTTTTGTTTCTACGGTTTCTGCTGCTGCTATAATTGTTTTTATAGCTTTTCATTCTTCATCTATTTTTTCTTTTGCTTCTTCTTGGGATAGATAGTTTATTAAACGTGTTTGGTATAAATGTTTGGCGCTATTATTTTGCAGTAGGTATGTTATATATGTTTCTTCTGTAGTTTCCTTTTTATGTTTCGTATTGGATTTTACTCATGGTTTTGGGATAGTTATTTTGCTTATTACTAGGTAATGGTCAGAGACTATGTCGCTGCCTCTGTATACAGTTATTGTTATTTACTATAATATAGTCGATTAGACTTCTTAAACCTTCTGCGTGCCATGTGTATTTGTTAATGTCTTTTTTGCGAAAGAAAGTGTTTGTGATTTTCAGATTATTATATGCAGCAAGCTATCGTATTTAAATTGCGTTATTGTTTGTTTCCCGTATAGGCCAACTATATTTTGGATTGGTGTATTCCCCACCCTAGCATTTGAATTTCCTGCTAGTATTATGTAGTTGTTTGGTTGTATTTTATTAATGTTTTTTGTAAGGTTTTGTAGAATGTTTAGATTTCGGAGTGTTTTCCTTCTTCTGGGGAATATAGTCCTATAACAGTGAGTGGTCTTCTTTTTGTTTTTAAATCAACTTTCAATATTCTTCCGTTTATGTATTCATAGTTTTGTATACAATCTTTCCAATCTTTGTCTATTATAAGTACTACATCTTCACTTTCTTCTTCTTAAATTGCCTTATTCATTATTGAATGTTGGCAACAATCGAGGCAAAATTTTGTCTATCTTTAGTGTCTCTTATCAACCAATGTGTACTCATATGGGTCCAATATCTAATGTTCTTAAGCCAGGAGCATCTCCTGCGACCTCGCCCTCTTTTGCCTTCAAATTTTCCTTCCATAATGAGCTGCAATGTATTGTATTTGTCATTCCGATATAAATGTCCAAGATAAGCTGTTTTTCTTTTTTTAATAGTTAATAGGAGTTAATTTCTTCTGTTCATTCGTCTCAGGACCTCTTCGTTTGTGATATGCTCCGTCCAATATATACGTAGCATTCTTCTAAACACCCAGTATTCAAAAGTTTGTATTCTCTTTTCTGTATTAGCCTTGAGGGTCCACACTTCAGCACCATATAATAGTATTGAGTATATGTAGCACTGCACAAATCTGTATCTGGTTGTAAGACGAAGACTGCGGTTGGTAAGTAGTTTTTTGAGTTTTTGGAATGCTGATCTTGCTGTTTCTATTCTTATTTTTATTTCCGTTTCTGGGTCTCCATTTTCTGTCAGCCAGCTTCCCAGGTATTTGAATTTTTGTACTTTCTCTATTTGTCGATTATATATTATAAGTTGTAATTGTGCTATTGGTGTTTTGCTGAATAATCATGTATTTTGTCTTTTTAGTATTTATCTTTAACTCTAATGCGTCTTCTTCACGGCTTACTGCATCCATCAGCCGTTGTAGTCCTTCTAGGCTATCCGAGATTATTGCACTTGCTCTCTGTTTTTGTGTGACTCTACTCTATATAATAAGGTTTTCCTCTATATCAACTGTTCCTTTTAGTTTTTTCTTGGTTTCTGTTGGTTTCCGTTAACTAACTTTCTGTCCGGTCCGAGGCTCTTATTGAACTTTCGAATATTCTTAGTATTTCTCTATAGTGTGAAGTACCAATACATAGCTATAGATAAGTTAGATGGTAGAATTGCCACCTTGAGGCTTTCTAACTTTCCCAATTTTTTGTAAGAGTGTGTCTTCTTAGCCAAAAGTACCAGTTTTAAGGCGCCAGAAACTCGCCTTCACTGTCTCTCGTTAGAGTTAACCAGGGGGTACAACGTGGACGTGAGATTAGGACTTGTTGGTATTGCTATATGGTGGAATAATAGCGGTGGCGTTTCTTAGTTTTTTTAGATTCACTTCTGAGAACATAACTTTACCCCCTAGACGTCAATACGATGGTCAAAATTTTCGATAACATTTTCGCATCAAATCGCCCAAATGAGCAGGCCAATTGACACTTTCATTTCTCGAAATTAAACATTTACCGAACTTCAACAGCAATAACTCGATTTTTACACGTGTTGTGTCATATATTAAAGTCGTCTGGTAAAATATAAACATTATTTATATGAATCTGACTACGTTTTTAGATGAAATAGTTATTAATCGTACCGCGATATCGTTTGGAATTCACAGTAATTGCATTTTCAGCCTCAAAAAAGGTCTAATGACACCTCTTGACCACAAAACACACCAGTCACTTTTTCAGGATTTACTGGTTGTTCTTGATATTCTCTTGGATTCTCGTTGACCCAAATACGACAGTTTTGCTTGTTTACCGTCTCATTCAATGTGAAACGCACCTCATCGCTGAAAATAATTTTCGATAAAAAATTCGGCTCAATTGCACGATGTTGGAAGAGCCAATCTAAGATAAACATCGGTTGAATAGTTAATTGGCGTGAGTTCTTGAGTCAATTGGAACTTGTAAGAATGTAAATTTAAATCTTTGTGCATAATATGACGTAAACTGGTCTCCGAAATGCCCAATTCTTACGATCGACAATTTATTGAGAGTTTTAGGTCTTCTTTCACACTCTCCTTCACCGCAGCGATATTTGACAATGGTCGAATACTTTTCGGTTTTTCACTCTTGGGCATATTACTAACAAAATCGGTAGCCTTAAATTTTTGCACCAAATGACCGATGATGGTCTCATTTGGATGGTTATGATGACCGAAATAATAACGAAGAGCTTGATAGGTGTTTTTTATTTTTTCACCATTTTTATAGTGTTCTTTAATTACTTTAAGACGGTCTTTAATCAAATATGACTTTATAGTAAAAAATTGCAAACCTTAAACCAAAAAATAACGCTAGGTTGATAGAAAAAACATAGTGTCTGTGTTAAATTGACATTTATTTTCCTACGTCCCTATTGGCGGGCACTTTAGAAGCTCTACTTTTTGTCACAAGCAACAAATCTTTTGATGAAACGAGCATAAAAATTATTGAAGAGTTGATGACAAACTTGAAATATTTTCTGTACTCGTGTTCAAATTAATTAATGCCATACAACTCTAGAGCTCTTTTTCGCTCTTCCAAGTGCAACAAATTGAAGATGCACGGATGATTTTGGTCCTGAACTTTATATTATAGTAGCTTACGTGTACTTATTGTGGGGTTAACTTAAATAGTTTAAGATGTGACTTCTATACCTACCATACAAGTTGACTTCAAAAATCGTTTAAATTTTTAGAACCATACTTTTACTATTTCATAAATGACAGCTTGATTTACGTTAGCAATGGCAAATGTCGGAATTTATATAATAAACATTCCTAAGTCATTGTAATTTGCTTCAAGACATTTTTAAAGATTAATAATATTAACGGAAACTATGAAGTTATTCTAAACTAATAGTTATCCCTTTAATTGCCATAAGCACCTCAATCACTTATTATTCGTCATATTAGAACAATATGATAGCAAAAGTGGAAATGAAAATTACAGAAAATCTATGTATGTTTATATGTATGTAATTTTATAAGAAGTGAAGCCATAACTCAGAGTCAGTGAATGCTTTTAGCATAGTTCCTGCATATTATAAGCCCAAGTAATAAATCTAAATTTTATACTGACCATGTCTTCAAGTGGCATTTTTGAAAGTGTAATAAATTAAATTTTTGCATTTAATTGTGGGTTAGTTATGTGACAAAAGTGGATGGCCATCCAACAAAATACAATCCGCGTTCGATGTTTTCATCGTGTACTTTTAGTAAAATAAAAAATATAAAAAAAAAAACAACCTCATATATATTAAAAATTACTAAAATTTGCTATCAAAACATTATAATGTGCATAACAAGAAAAGACGTCATAGCAACGCAAATTTATTTAAATATTTAATTTAAATGTGTGGAATTTTTCAGGAAGAGATTACTTCTGTTTACATGTTGGAACAATGAAAATTATTGTTTGCACTTTGTAATTTTGTATATACAATATTATTAGAACTTTTTGGGCTTGTATTTGTTTGGTTGATTTCTGTTTTTTTGTAGATTTTTTATGTACAAGGTGAAATGTTTTAAATTTTTTAACTGTTATGTTAAAATAAACAAGGTTATTAGGACATACCAAATCTGATATAATATTTAGATGTCTATCTGTTAATGATTTCTGGCTGGAAGTTTTCTACAAAACTAGCAATGAATTTCTTCTACTTATAAAAAATACTTGCAAAAATACCATAATGCTATATCTAATTTTGTAGCCGATCTGTACATCATATGTAAGAATGGAACAGCTGAAAATTATGGAAGAATTGGAAGGTTTCAGCTTTATAGAAAAATAGTTCCTCGAAATTTTTTTTAAATTCAGTTTTTTCTATTACAGTTATAAAATAAATAAAATAAATTTTAGCAATGCAATTTATCTTCGCACATTTTCTTGATAACTAACTTTAATCCTCTTGGAATAGTTATTTTGTATGTTCTATTTTATTTAGTTTATTAATATTTCACTCTATTTTTAATAAGACATCATACGAAATTACTTTAATTTTAATTATAGAATTACAAGTTGGGTAAAGTCAATTGTTGAGAAATTAAATTATATATGTTCAGAACGCTCAAAATATCTTGTACCAACTATCAAGAGCATCGAATCTACATTATCGGATGATCACTCACCTAGTCAGCCCATTGTATTAAATTAATATGGTAACTGTCAATATCCAGGAGCCAGACCTCCTTAAAATAGCCGAGACCAAGTACGATAACAGAAAACTGTCGAAATTTGGATAATTTTATGATTTAGCGCATCACGAAGTAAAATACTAGTTCGATACACCGACCTCTAATTGGAAAGATTCCTAAATTACGGCATGGGTATTTAAGCGTGTATGAGAAACAACCAAAAGAAATCGGGCGCGAGGACGAACGCGCAAACCATGGGCCCAAAGCACGACCAAACATGCAAAACAATTGCTGTAGAAGTCAAAACCATCGTGGTCAAGTCACGACATACTACCAGGGATAGCAGATTAGAGGTCCTCGATGTGGTTGTTAACTTACTCTGGAGGATGGTTAAGGTACCATACAAACATTTTTCACTGTTGCTACTTGACCACGGGAAAAATAACATGGCACATACGTCAACAAAGATAGCAAAAGCGCTCTCCGGCAACCTAGAGTGCCAATGCGACTTTTACCTACAAAACGCCGACCTCGACCACTTTGACCTTGTTGATCGTGTTGTTTGGCGCCTGCAAAATACTAAAAAGTCCCCTAAGTGATAAAATCGCTAAAGCCACAGAAAGTGCCTTAACCAAATACCATTCCTAACGTTACCGTCAAAGCTCTTCCAAGGACCATAATCGCTATTGCTGCTGTCTTGAGGTTATGACATTTTCTCGGCCAGTAAACAAAGGAGGATGTAATAAACCTTTCTTCAGAACCGATCAGCCTGCTACCAACATTGGGAAAAGTATTGAAGAAGATCATCTACCATCGTGTGAAAACAGAGGTCGAAGGTCTCGAGCTAATCCCAGTAGATAAATTCAGCTTTCGCTCGTGCCACCCCCACTGTATCTCACCCCCCTCCCTATTTTTTTAAGTGGTGAGACGTATCACCGAGAGCTACAATAAAAAAAGTTACTGGTACTAAATTTCTAGACATGGCCAAGGCCTTTGCCAAAATGTGGCGTAACGGACTAATGTTCGAGATGACCTCGGTATTCATTTCACTGCCGATAGCCCAACGGATTTGATCTTTCCTGTCAAACAGAAGGTTTCGCATTGAGATCGGCAACTTGAGGTTTTTGGAGAGGCAGTTTCACTGCGCTTTTTAATATTGAAATATCAGTGTTTTAACCAATAAGCAAACAAGATCTGACAAGCAAAAGCTTAGGAAATACTGCTATGTTACTGTTTGAAACTGTATTGCAATGAAAGAAGTATACCAACAAACTTTATTATTTTATATTTACTTTATCTATTATTAAGTGGCGAAGCGAAGCGGAGTCACTTACTAACTTCATGTTGTCCGTCTGTCTGTCCGTCCGTCTGAGCAAAAACTCGAGAACGGCTGGGAATTTCCAAATTCTGTTTTGACCAAAAAGGCTTATTTGTTATTGATTTCGAAACTGATTAGTCAAAGGTCAGCGTTAGTGACCTTTACGATTGCAAATTTTCAAAATAGCAACATAGGACATGTAGCATATCATTCAACTCGTCTTTGACTGCTTCGCTATTTCGTTATGCGTTACAAGCTTTGCAGGTTTATTATACTAAGGCTTGCGCAATTAACAGACTGTTAAGTTTACAAATAATGTGCGTACTGTACACTTACAGTTATTTAAAGGTATTAAGTTTGGTTGTACGACGTTTATTATAAAGTCCCAGTCACTAAATTAAGTTATGTTTATTATGCGCCTCTAACAAATTATCTATAGCTCAACTTCAAGGTTTAGCTTTTTTGATTAACATCTAAAGTCTGGAAAACACCTAACCATCGAAATATGTTTCAAAGTTTTTGTCTTTTTTTCTGGAAAAATTTGCACAAGCTTTTTTTGCTACAACTAGCACATTCAAAAACTTGCAAAGTTTGTGGTGTCTTAGCAGTTTCAAAACCTTTCTTGATCTATTACGACTCTATTACAGAAGAACTGATGCTAGTTGCTTCTGCCTGTTTTTGACTTGAATAATAACTCCCACGCCATAGTTTCATTAGCCATTTATTTTTTGATGTTTTGCTCACTCCATACTTACAGTTGTTTAAAGCACTTATTTCAGCTTAACTCTACATAATCATATTAGAAAATCCAGCCAGCTACGCTTGGCTGCTCTAGAGAATGCAAGTGTTACGAACTTTCTGTAGCAATCGTTACTATTCTGCACCTATTTCTTCCGATGCTCTTTGAGAACGTCGCAGTCGTTTTGGTTGGTTTGTTGCTTCTATTTCTTCCGGTGTTCTTTGAGAATGTCGTTGTCGTCTTGCTTGGTTTCCTACTTCAACTTCCTCCAGAGTTTTTTCGACACATATACATCGCCTCGCTTTATTTATTGCTGCTTTTTCATTCGCAGTCTGCTTACTTTTTCGTTTTCTCATGTAATTACTGTGGTGCTCAGCTGTTTGTACCCGTTCCTTACTAAAGAATGCTTATTTGCAAAATATAACAAAAAACTAAAACATTAGGATAAATAATTTAATTTTAATTTAAGTTTTTAGAATTGCAGTCTACTTTAAAGATGCGACGATCGTTCGTGTATTTTCGCGTGGCCCCGAACTCGTTACTGGGCAACTAATGCTTTTGCACACGGCCACGCAAGTGTGACGAACCAACACATCGCCTTTTATATATAAGTATGATGATGATAATGATAAGCTATACATACATTGATGGAAAGTTTAATAAGAGCTCCATAGCTGCAATTGGCGTTACACTTTAATAAGCAATTATTTATATATAGTCTACCAAAAATGTAATTGATTTTACAATGTTCGTGTATAACCATAAAATTATTTTTAAGTTTTTAGGTTTTTTTTTTGGAAAATCTACTAGACCTTTTTACTATTTGTGTTACTCTTGCGAGGTATTGATTCCGTGTAAGTAAAATGATTTTTAAATTCCTGAAGAATCAAATTGTAATGCGATTTAGCTCCGACAATCTCAATTCGTTTAGTACTCTTTTATAAGTAAATAGAGAAACAATGGCTTTAGGAGGTAATAACAACGCTTTCCTTCTGACGTCATTTGTTTGTTGTATATAGAGTACACTGAACTCATTTCTTGATCATTCTTGCAGAGTGTTTAAGACAACAAGGCCATCTCTTGACGTTCTGTTAAAAAGATTATCCACAAGTATTATTCAGAGAAGTGGCGAAGAGACCTACGGTCAACCCGAATGATTGTTTCAGCCAGAATAGATAAGCTTGCTTCAACACACTGGTAGAGGTTACCACTTATTTTCTTCTAAGCTTCTCTATGTTCACATCACAATTGCGGTTCCTTATTTCCTACCTGGTATACTTACTGACACCCACTAATAATAGTTATTTTAAGAAACGTCATTAAATATAGTTTTGCATCAGTTACTTATAGTCTTCTACATAAAGGAAGAGATGTAAATGATGACAACAAAGTAGAACATTTATCTTCTTTAACAAATTCATGGTCATCTTTGAAACACTTTAATTCCACGAATTTTTTTGTTTGTTGTAGCCACCAATAGCATATTTTAAAATGTTTCCAAATTTCAGTCGCAGTTTTATGGTAATAATTTGCTTCTTAGAATTAATCGCTTCATCGATTACAAAGCCACATAAAGAGAGATGTAAAAAAATTAAAAATTGGTTAAGTTCGCGCTTGATTATAATACCTAAATATATGCAGTAGGGTAATTTACGATATGCGTCTATATTATGTTCGGTTCGTGCAAAATATTCAAATACTTAGAACATTAGATATCGCCTTGCACTTCAAAGGTATTTTTAGTAAAGCTAAACAAAATTAGTAGAAATCAATAATTATCAATTATTGAAAATTGTGAAACAGCAAAACAACTGCTTTATCTGCATTAACAATTTTGTTGCTTATTTATGTTAGAGAATATATGAAACTTCATATAATTGTGATATGAACATATCATGAATAACAACAATATGACGTATAACAAAATAACTTACTAAAAAAGTAAAAACTGAATTATAGATTGTACCGGCTTTGATTAAAGAAAAGCACCATAAACAATTTAAGGCTCCAATAAAATAACTACATTTAAATTTGTAAATATTGATATTTTAGTTAGATCAGCATGCAAGGATTTTTAAAATAAATTACACTAATTGTGTTTCCTTGATAAAACTACAAAATACTCATAAAGTTATGAAAACTACAATTCCCTAAAATGCTTAAGTATTAAGCCACAAAAGTTATTGTACTATTATACTACATCACGTTACTTCTACGAATTTTATAGTTCGTAAACAAGAACAATATAAACATAGAAGGATATTGGTTTTGATTATAATCTACAAATATCATAACTCTAAAAATGTTTGCAATTCTTCTTAACTACGTTACATACAAAACCTTTATTTCTAAATAATAAAAAATTTAAATTATTTAGTGCAAATTGTCAGCTTTATAAGACCTTAAAAGCTTTACTGAATAATTAATATGAAGGTCAAATTATTACTATAAAAACTATAAGTACCATAAACAAAATTGCAGCACCACCTTTTTTATTATAAAAATATTGGCTGATTATATCTTACTTTTAATAGTCACAATAAAGGCTATCCTTAGCTCAAACTAAAAGAAATCTATGCTATGCGATGTATATATACTAGGGTGTCAAAATAAAATAGGCAGATCCAAAATTTAAACAATAAATTTTATTAATACAACACTTATTCAAATATTTAACTAAAACCTACTATTAATATTTGATTAAATCTCTTTCACTGTCATACGAGTACTAAAATCTTCAAATTTTTTTCTCCGCAACTACTTACCTAAGAAAGTTGAAACTTCTGTTACTTCTCAACGTAATCTCCGTTTAGTATTACACATTTTTCACAACGTTGCCGCAATAATTTTTGAGGGGTGTGTTTTGCCCACTGTAAGATCGCTAGTGCAATAGCGTTTCGATTGGAAAAAGTGGCTACGGACAGTGTCTTTCATGGTCGAAAATTTGTGGTTGTCAACATTGCCACCCACGCAACCTTGGGTTCATCAGTCAGTATTTGTAAAACCCACTTTGAAGAAACTTTCCGCATTTCCAGGTCATCATCCAAAACGGACTCCACAGATCCTACCGAAATGCCAATTTTAGAAACGAAATCATCCACAACAACTTGCTCTACTCGCGCAATCATGGTTTTAGTCCGGCTGCTTCCTTTCATTGTCACATAACTCTCGACCTTCTTTAAACTTTCGCACCCACGAATTCATATTTTTAACTTCCATAACGCCTTCACTCAATTAGAGATGAATTTCGATGGGGGTTTCACAACGCAAGGGGAGAAAACGGATGATTACAAGTTGTTCTTGAAGACTAAACGTCGCCATTTAAATCATACAAAACAACACTCACTGCAATGACGATAATTCGACCTGTGTACATTGTATGGTGTTACCACCTATCTTACAAATTCAGAAATATTTCTGCATTTTTTAAAAGTAACCGCATCTTTCTACTTACTACCACTGTAAAAAAAAATTTGAAAACCTTAAAGCTTGAACATATCTCATACAATGCTTTTAGCTTTTAAAGTAGGGTATTGATTAAATCGATCATCGTTTTTTTGATGCATTTTCTACTACTATTCTATCCCAGTTATCAGCAATTTGGATATGTTGCTAAGCTTTCGTAGTCTTTTAATCATATTATAATAATGGGCTACAGGTTTCAATAGGGTTTATATCTGGAGACTGCCTCGGTCGCAGCAAAAATCGAATGCACTATTTTTCTTTCCGCGCAGTAGTTTTGCTCGCTTGATGACAAGGAACGCTAGCTCCCATAAAGACATTTTTAACAAGAATGTTATTATTGAAGATAAGTAGAAGTCGACCGATCAAAATTTCAATATATTTGGTGATATTTATGGTGCAACCACACAAAATTAAATGCGATCTGATACCTTACCAAATGGCAAATCACTCCATTGTGCTAACTCCTTCATATTTGACGGCCGAATTAATTGTTTTGTAATCTAATTAATTAGACAGCCCAGGTTTGACTACTATTACTGAAATAGCAGTCTTAGTTTTTGTCAGAAAAAGTAATAGACCGTCAAAAATTATCTGGTCGAGAAAGCACTTCAGTTGCTCAAGTCCGTAAGGGTGTCGGCGAGACTTTCTTCTTTTGAGCAAGGCATACTCTGGCAAGCTTTAATTCTATTAGAACTTAACTAAAAAAACATTTAAATCATTCCAACATAACCGATATAAGTTTTTTACATTTCCTACCTTTTTTGACCAAAAGCTTGTTACACACTCAAATAAGTTCACATAGATATTTATCATTTTATAAGATGATAACTGCGCAAACGCAAATTGTAGCTTATTCTTTGAATCACTGTAGTCCTACACACTAAAAAATTTCCAGATAGCCATTTAACGGATAAAATAATTTTGTTTAGCAAAACATTTCTTATTTAAGAAAAACACGTCACTAGATAAATTAAGAGTTTTGGATATTTACTTTCTACCAAAGTTGAGAAGTTTTCTCAAATATACAAAGTATGAAACAATCAAAGCTAGTTATTTTACATGAAGCATAGCATATTTGTAGTAAAGACTACTACTTACGAGAAAACATTATTAACATGTTATCAATTTGCATTTCGCATTACAAAACCAGTAAACCACAGGCAGTTGCTAAAAATCTGATTGTATTAGCAGCTGTAAAAATAGTACAAATAATGTTTGGTGAAAAAGAGACTACAAGGTTAAAAGCAATACCTACCTCCAATAATACTATACAAACAAAAATAAGCAAAGAAAAGAAATTAAAAAAAAGGTGTTTGCACTTCTTCCCACAATTTGGTGAATGCACAGATATCTTCAACTGTTACTTAGCTTATAGTATTTGCAAAATACGAAGTGAAACAAGTATAGATGCGGAACTCCGGTTCCACAGATTTTTAGCGTCCTTAGTTGAATACTGAAAACGTTATTTCTCTATCTATCACAGATCAAAAATTATAAGGTGTGACAGATGTCAGAAATGACAGAAATAGAAACTTGTCTCTAGGTTGGAAGTTTCCTTCATCAAAAGTTGAAAAATAAAAGTACGGACAGACGGACCGACAGACGACATTAATCTCTACATAAGGCTTTTCATTTTAAGGTTAAAGAAGCCTAAAATATTTAATATACTTGTAAGGTGAGAAATTAGAATACGTAAACCTAATTTTTAGTTTTCTATGGTCGCTTATATTGTCTTTTCTTGCTGATTACTTTAAATATTTAAATATTTTGAATAATAAGTTACTAATTTTTATGGGATCTAACCCAAAATTGCGTTCAAATGTTCTAATATATAGTTAAATACTATTTTTAAATGGGTTTCTATCAACTAAAGAGCTTAGTACTGTGGGTTAAAGCCCTACCTGACAATAAGATAATGATGCAGGTATGGAGTTTAACCACCTCCCCCCCTAGTCAATGCTTTTTTTGTACAATATTTGTATTTTTAGTTATTATTTTATTATTCATTAATTATAATTCAGTTCATTATATTATCATTTTATTTTATAATTATATATATAAAAAAAAATGAGTGCTGCTGCTGCTGCTGCTGCTGCTGTCACACAGGTCAAAGGTCAACTCTAACTGGGTATACGTAAATGCGTTGTCATGGCAACGGCGTACGCCAATTATGTCAAACAGAGTTTTTTAATCGTGCTTTATTTTTAAAAACTATGCGAAGGGGCTCAAGCATGTCGGAGTTGGACAAGCTCTCCAGGGGGCCGCTGCCAGACCTCGTATATAATAAAATCTAGATATAAGAATTGTTTGTACATAAATTTATTAAGCCCTACGTTGCTTATTAAAGTTGTAATTTCCAAAACTATAGAAACGTTTCATGTAGATAAATAAACCTTGCGCACTTTTTTGATATAAAAAAATAATCTAAAATGTTTATAATGGAAAATTATTTGTTATTAATATATGCTGCATATTTAGTGTTCTTGATATTATTAATTTCAGTTGTTTTTTAGCGATGTACTTAGCTATCTTACAACCTTCATGTTAAATAAAAATATATTCTTATACATATGAGCACACACGGCCGATTGATTAAAGGTTAATAACATTACTTACAACGCCGTTGTACGGATAGCATTTATTTTCAAATAACTAGCAAGATTTAACACATAATCGGTATGGAAGAATTTAAAATAATTTTTTATTTATTTCTTTTTTGTTTGCATGCGCTAAATTCAACACATTTTAATCTCACTGGATAACATGTAGAAAACAGCACCGTTATGTTAATGCGGCACGCAAATTGCTGCCCAGTATCAGCACCGCGGCGACAACGTTGCCACTGAAGGTCAAATGCTGCTTATCTTTGATTAATTAGACCGGGCTGCTATTAAACTGTGGCTCGTGCAACCAGTGGTAAACACAATCAGCCCAATTATTTGCAGTTGGCTTCAACGACAGCGCTTTCCCTT
The DNA here is from genome assembly GCA_036346155.1 of Sinelater perroti. Classification (NCBI taxonomy): domain Eukaryota; kingdom Metazoa; phylum Arthropoda; class Insecta; order Coleoptera; family Elateridae; genus Sinelater; species Sinelater perroti. The sequence goes on along the minus strand of JARFIY010000195.1, from coordinate 20,787,877 downwards.
GCTTTAAATTTATTTTCGTGCAAACAAACAAACAAAACCTAGCCGTCCCGTGGTGGTCTGAACGATTACTCTGTAGGTTATCAATCGCTCCGAAGATACCGTTCTGATTTCGGATTCGGTTTCTCACAAAACATCTCAGCGTGGCTTCGCTTTCAAAAATGTGGGCGACCTTTGCTCTTGTATTATCTAATAAGCTGTTACTGTTTGTAACGATACCACCATATCATGGAACTTGAACCTTTTCCCTCAAATTTCATTATAAAACAAAACTACTATATATTTTTGTTTGAAATAACTTTACACTTTATAAACTTTATGTATAACTACATTTCTTCTAAGACCAGGTACTACCGCTAGGCATCTAATTAAATATCATTAAAAATAGTGCGATACTGTTGTCGTGCATTTTGATTTTTTTAGTTTACATTTGTAACGTTTCAATATGATTAAGAAGTAAAAAGTTAAATTTTGTGTTAATTTAGAAGAGACAATAAATCTAGAAAGGTGTTGGTAGATCAGGGTCATAATCCAGAAATGGTTTAAATGTATCACATTGTGCGTTAGTTTTTGGTTTCTACGAATATGTCAGTTTTCAGCACTTTTGTTTTTTTGACGTAAGTTGTAAGTCTTTTTTATTTCTGTAGTTTAGTAAATAGTGCTTTCCGCTTTTGGTTATTATCTTACAACATTTGATATTAAGGATAATTACGACAGCAACAAAATCGACTCCTTCCTGGACCCCCCTGCTAGCTTCATTTACCCATCGCACCACTCTCTCCAGCTAAAGTCCATCCTACGCACCAATAAACGAAAAGTTCCCGAATACGACTTCATAATAGGAGAATTATTACACCACCTCCCACTCAAGGCAATAGTTCTTATCACCACCATTTATAATAGCATACTACGCTTAACCTACTTTCAGATGCAATGGAAGTTCGCTGAAATCATAATTATTGCTAAGCCTGAAAAACCATCTTACCAATTCTCTTCCTATCTACCAATAAATCACCTTCCTCTCCTCGACCAGATCATACCTTCCTATCAATTCGCTTTCCGCGAGCACTACTCGACGATACATCAAGGTCACCGAATCGTCACCCAAATAATGGAGTGCCTTGAAACCAAAAACGTCTGTACTCCTAGACATAAAGCAGGCGTTCGATAAGGTATGGCACCAGGGGATATTGTACAAAAGTAAACTTCACTTTCCAAGCCAGCTCTATGTGCTATTCAAATCTTACCTTGCTGACCGGCTATTTCAAGACAAAATCAACAACCCGGTCTCTGACTACTATCACATTACATCAGGAGTCCCGCAAGGCAGTGTACTAGGGTCACTCCTCTACCTACTTTACACTTCCGACCTGCAAACTACAAACGACACAGCAATTGCCACATTCGCAGACGACACGGCTATCCTAGCAGCTAGTGAAACACCGCAGGTTGCAACCGATCGCCTTCAACACCATCTCGACCTACTACAGGACTAGACCCATCATTAGAGGTTATCAATTAATACTGAAAAATCCGACCAAATAACTTTTACTACCAGACGAGCAATCTGTCCACAAGCCAGATTCAATGACACCCCTCTTCCCTGAAAACTTAAGTAAAATATTTAGGGCTGCATCTCGACGCAAAACTCTCTTGGAGCACCCATATTAAAGCCAAAAGAAAACAACTCAACCTAAAACTCAAGAAAATGTACTGATTGCTGGGGCCCCGCTCTTAACTTTCCCTCACAAACAAACTCCTTCTATACAAGGCCATATTAAAACCCATATGGACCTATGCGGTACAACTTTGGGGCTGCACAAAGGCCTCTCACACGAAAATATTACAGCAGTTCCAATCTAAAATTCTCCGCTTGATTACTAACGCACTTTGGTACATTCGGAACGATACCCCCCACATAGATCTGAACATCCCAACTGTTGTATATGAATTCCAGAGACTCGCCACTACTTACCACCACCAGCTCGTAGAGCACAAAAACAACATCATCGATTAGCTGTCCAACCCACCTGTAATTGTCCGCAGACTCCAGCAAAATTGGCCAAGGATCTCATCCACTAACTTTCACAACCATAACATTAATTATTCGGGAGAATAGCGCTGGCTATATTCCCCCACATGACATGTAATATTGTATCATTTACTTATTACTCAATAAAAAAGTAGATTGTAAATGAGCATAAAATGAATTGAAAAAAAATTCCAGTGAGAATAGAATTGATAGCAAAACAACTAATAACTATACTAGGTTTTCGTCAAAATGTGGATAAGTTACATAAGTTTGCTCAAATAGATAGTGAAGGTCAATCAGTACTACATATTAATCATACGAAACATTTTAAACGCTTTTATACATTCAGATAATTCATTAAAGGTTGCCCATCTGGCAAAACGTCTTGTCTAAAAGCTAACTATTACGTTATCCAAAAATTTTCAAGCGTTTCATTTTTTCATCAATTTATTTAATAATTTTAAACAACAACAACTTATAACAACTAAAATCGAAGTATTTTCCGTCAACACTGATAACTTCCTCCAACTTTTTCGGCAGCTTCATGATCCCGCGTAGAATTTGGCATCTTTGGAGTCAAAGAATTCTTCAAGAGATTCTCTCATTTCACCAATGTTTTCAAACGTTTGACTTTTACAAAGTGTTGCAACGAACAGAACAAATAAAAGTCTGATGGCGCCAAATCAAGAGAATAAGCCGGATGATCAACGCAGCCTTAACCAAGTTCGATGATCTTTGCATTTGACAAATGCGAAGTTTTTTTGCCGATCCAACAAAGTTTGACTGACATTCACCTGTTTCGTCTTTTGAGCAGCAGACAACTCAAGCGGAACCTAACGCGTCTTCTTCCAGACCTTACCGAACTCGTGGAGGATATTGTCAATAGTCTGAGGGCTGCAATCGAAATCATCGACTAACATTCGGCATGTCAATGACGGAGTCTCTTCAGTGGCTTCAAGAACGTATTGGCTATCAACCTCTTTTGGACGGCCAGCTCCTTGCTTGTGATCCAAGTCTTCATTGCCGGCTTTAAACTCTACAAAATGCATTCGAACCATCAACTGTCCAACCGTACCTTCGCCCCATACTTTATTGATTTGGCGAGCGGTTTCAACAGCATTTCGTTTTAAACTCAACTTGTACTCGTGCAGCATTGACAATATTTTTTGCTGACGCGTAAGCTCCGTACTGAAACAAATATACAAGTATAATATATCAAAATTCTCGGGAGATTACGAGCTTTCAAAGGAAACCAAAATCATGCAATAACAATACAAAAAATATGAAAAAAAAAGTAAAACGTTTGAAAACTTCTGGAAAACCCATTAATGCAGCAAAAAATCGGTCGCTTTGACATAGTGATCAAAGCATGTCAATAGGCAGTACCAGCAAAAAAAATGCAGTGGAAGTCAAGTTATCTAAATAGCATAATGTCTTTGTCTATGCCCGACGCTCAAACAAAAACAGCTTCTTAATTCCTGAGCGGTATCATTCACATTGTAAAAAAGTTCTCTAACATTTGCAAAAAATTTGATATTTGTGCACACATTTTTCAATATACAAACCCTTATTATCAATATTTTGAGGTTAGCACTGTACAAGTTGTCGAACCTGTTTACGATACCAATCTTCCAATTTCAACACAAAGAATTTTTGACGTGCTTCTTTAAATTGATCAAATGACTCAAAAAGTGCCCCATAGACTGAAACGGGCCCTAATCAAAAGGTGCGGGATGTGACGAGACCTAAATTTCATCTAATTCAGCAATTATGTCTGTGGTCTTTGTGGCGTAACTAGCAATTAGTCAAAGTTGTATACTTTTGCTTTAAGACTTTGTAAATGCATCCAAGTTTCTCGTTGTACAGTTAGGCTTTTTATTTGCAACAAAATCAAAGTACATAATACCGTCAATATTCCACCAAATCGAGATTAACTGTTTTCCAGACGATTCTATTGAACAACTAGAATGGATTTTGGTTTGGAGGAACCTTGCACTTAGAAAAATTGCAATTAACAAGGTAAACTCATTTTTCATCACAAAATCCAGATGATCATAAAGCAATTAATGCCAAAACTTAACTTGCTTATTAGCTTATAAATTAATCAGCTCGTAAGAATCTTGTCTTAACTTCTTCTGCACAAAATTAACTTGACACAAATTATTCTAGTCCACACAAGAAACTTTAGCTTCAAAACTTAAAAGTCTCTTTTATCCAAAACAAATACTTTATGGTTAAAGCAAAAATTAGAAACTATTAAGAAGCATACTCGCGTCGAATTCTTTGTTCTTTAGCATATCGCTTAAAGCATTTGTCCCTTTAAATCTAAGTGAAAATGACGCGCCCGTGGCGAGTTATTTGTTAGCAGTGAACACAGTGAACTCTAAACTAACACTGTTTATTAGGATCACTACAGGGAAATAAACTAATCTCGTGTGTACGCGAGTACAAGCTACAATCTTATTGGTTACCATTTTGAATTCTCATTGTTTATTAACGAAAAAACACGAGCGTTTCCATCTGTTTCCGATCTTGTCCTTTTAAATAAGAGTGGTCTTTCATCTTCGCCTCCTTTGAGATTATTTTTTCAGTGATCTATCTTAATAGTTTCTAATCTTTGGTTAAAACTTGTACCATGACTCATGGTTCCTTTGCCATCACAAATTTTATTTGCATCTTGGTGATAGTTCCCATTTTTAGCAATAATAATAATAATTATGTGACTCAATGTCTGCGTGGTGAGGCTTGGCCTGCAAACTGAGAAATTAAGACTCACATATGTTTACCTTCTCTGCCCGGACGTCACGCACCATCTCTAATGCGGAGCGATGTGGCAAGCACCGCGCCTTATACGACCGCCATTATTACCGCTTGTTCGAGTGAACACAGATACTCAATTATTTTTAGTGACTGAGTAACCCACCCGCCAGGCATTAGAAAGCACCGGGAAAGAACCCGGGTCTGTCAGCATCGCAGCCCGCAATTTCTAGCAATAGCGGATTTAAATTCAAAGTTCATTTTTCTCAATTGCCATCCGGAATTAAAAAAAAAATCGTTATTACACAAAAAACAAAGAGTAAGTTTTCAAAACTTTTTAACTTAATAATATAGAGATGCAATTTTCCCTTTTGATCGCATATAATTCACTTAATTTTATAGCAACTTATTCTTCTTTTCACCGTTGCCTTCTTCTACCGGACGTTGGCGACTATCAATGGTATCTTTTGGATACTGCTGATCGTAACAGAGATTTTGTACTTTTATCGTATTACTGACGTAAGTTCTTCAGCTAGGATGTTTGTCGTCTTCCAACACTTTTTTCCCATCAATTTTGCCTTGAATAATCACTTGTAGTATCTGGTAATTTTTATTTCTCATTTTTCTTCTTTAATGCCTTCTCTAATTAGATGTTGGCGACCACCTGGTGAAATTGTTGACGATCCATGGCAGCTTGGAACAGTTGCTCAACGCTCATGTTAGTCCACGCTCTGATGTTTCTCATCCACGATAATCGTTTTCGACCGACACCTTTCTTTTCCTCAATTTTTCCTTTGATTATAAGCTGCGGTATATTGTATTTATTATTTCTTAGAATATGCCCAAAATATGACGTTTTTCTCATTTTAATTGTAGTCAGTAATTCTCTTTCTCTACCAATTCTGCGTAATACTTCGTTATTGCTTACTCTTTCTATCCACGGTATCTTCAGCATTCTTCTGAATATCCACATCTCAAATGCTTCGATTTTCTTCATTATAGCTTTCTTTAGCATACTTCAACTCCATACAATAAGATAGACCACACATAACACTTTACAAATTTTATACGGATTGATAGATTTAGGCCTTTATTACACAGCATACTTCTGAATTTTATAAATGCGTTTCTTGCAATTTCAATTCTTACTTTTATTTCATCATCCGGATCTAATTCTGTATTTATCCAACAGCCTAGATATTTGTATTTGAAGACTCTTTCAATTGACCTATTATTTACTGTAAGTCGAACTCGACCAACAGGCTCTTTGCTAATGACCTTAAACTTGGTTTTCTTAATATTCATACTCAGTCCTGCTTCCTCACATTCCTCATTTATTCTTGTCAAGAGATTTTGTAGATCTTCCATATTTTCAGCCAACACCGCAGTATCATCAGCGTATCGGATGTTGTTGATGATCTCACCATTTATTTTATTCCTTCTGTTGCTTCCCAAACTGCATTTTGAAAAATTTGTTCTGAGTATACATTAAATAGGAGTGGCGGTAGAACACACCCTTGTCTCACTCCGCGTTTAATTTTAATCCCATTCGTTTCGCCATCTTCTGTTCGTACTACCGCGGTCTGATTCCAGTATAAGTTTTAATTAATCTTACGTCTTTGTCGTCAAGTCCTATTTTAGCCAACGATTGTATAAGTTTATTGTGCTGAACTCGGTCAAAGGCCTTCTCAAAATCTATAAAGCAGACGAAGGTTGTTTTGGTATTCTCTGCACTTCTGCAGTAAGGTGTTCATACTGAATAGTGCTTCTCGAGTCCCTAGACCGCTTCTAAATCCAAACTGAGAATTGGCCACCATCATGTCACATTTTCTGTATATTCTATTTTGTATGATTCTTAGTAATAGCTTTAGTGCGTGACTCATTAGGCTAATTAGTCTAAAATCGTTACATGATGTTGGGTTATTTTTCTTCGGGATCGGAATAAATGTAGATTTGAGCCAATCTGCGGGTATATTTCCAGTGTCATATATTTGATTAAACATCTTCGTTAGCATACGTGAATTTTCTTCATCAAATAACTTGAGGATTTCTGACGGGATTTCATCTGGACCAGCAGCTTTATTAGTTTTAGCCATTCGCAAAACATAGTCGACCTCTGACTGTAATATTTCTGGGCCTTCCATATTTGCTTCTGTATCTTTTCCTATATTTATATCGGCCCTATTATCATCAAATAAGATTTTAATATAGGTTTCCCACATTTTTGCTCTGTCTGCCGGATCTAATACTAATTTATTATCTGCGGTTTTAAGTATGCAGGGTATCTTACGTTTTACATTACCAGTTACTTCCTTCAATCTTTTATGTAAATTAAATTCATCATGTTTGGTTTGTAATTCTTCTATTTCTTTACATCTGTCCTGCATCCAGTTCTCCTTAGCTTCCTTAATTCTCCTTCGTAATTTTAGCTTTATCTCTTGGTATCTCATTTCGTTCGTATTTTTAAGCCGTCGCCGCTCTTCTAATAAATCTATTATTTCCTTTGCCATCCATTCTTTTTTCGCTTCTTTTCTATGTGGTACTAAGACTTCCTTAGAGATTTGATCTATAGTTTTTCTTATTTTACCCCAGTTTTCTTCTGCCGTGTCTTCATTCATGTTTATTTTCTTTAGCTCCTTATTTAATTTACACTGTAGTTTTTCTTTCACTTCAGAGTTTTTGATGTCATTTATATTGATGTTGGTAGTATGGGTAGATTTTCGTAGCGCTCTTAGTTTTATTCTTATATTTGCTATTAAGAGATTATGGTCGGAGTCAGCATCAGCTCCAGGGTAGGTCTTTGCACTTTTAACGCTATTTCTAAAACGTTTATTAATTAGAATAAAATCTATTTGATTTCTCACTATCCTTTCGTTATTATCTTGAGGCGATCTCTTTGTATAGAGCCTTCTTGGTGGTAACTGGAACCAGGTATTTGTGACGATCATGTTTTCCTCTTCACAAAATTGAATTAGCCTTTCACCTCGTTCGTTTCTCTGGCCCAGTCCATATTCTCCTACTATATCGTTTATTCTACCTTTACCTATCTTGGCGTTATAATCGCCCATAATAACATTAACTTCGTGTTTCTTGAGACATCGTGTCAAGTCTTTTATCTGTGTATAAAATTCTTCAACTTCCTCATCATTTGCATCCGCTGTAGGCGCGTATACTTGTATAAGATTTATATTTATTGGTTGGCCTCTCATTTGTATCATTATCACACGATCAGAGTAAGGAACAAAATTTATGACTGCATCACTGATTTTTCTATCAATTAATATAGCTACTCCTTTTGATGAACATTATCATTTCTGCCATAGTAATATATAACGGTGTCGTTTGATTGTAACTTTCCGCTTCCTGTCCATCTAGCTTCGCTAACGCCTAGTATATCAATTTTATTTCTCTTTATTTCGTTACTTATATTCCTTAATTTCCCTGCCTCGTACATAGTCCGGACATTCCATGTCCCTATTCTTTAATTGTCACTTTTGGGTCCGCCCGGGGATTCTTCGCACCCCTGTCCCATTCAAGGGACGCCGGGCACTCGGGGCCATTACTTCATGCTGATTCTCCATGGTGGTTTTTCTTGGGAATCCCTAGGGATCTATAATGCAATGGTTTCCCCTTGCCTTTTGCATCCTTATGCCATTGACCATATCTAGTTCATCTGCCTTCAAGGCCAATTTCTCGACCTCAGGACAAAAGGGTGTCCTACTCCCATGGTTCTTCCACCCGAAGCTGTTGACCAGTAAGGAGGGAACTACTTATACCGGCAGTCATTCGGTTGTTGCTGGTTTTGGTCCACCCCGGGTATTTTATTTCCCCGGTACCCGTCATATCTAACCCCCTATCCGCCACCTGGGGAGGCGCCCGATGGGGGACCAGCAACCCCACGCGAGTTTTCTCATTATATGCCTTAAATACTCCAACTTTTTTAATAGTTTCTATAATTTCTAATTCTTTGTTCATTTGCTGCAGTACTGCTTCGTTCCTTATTTTGTCAATCCATGAAATTTTAAGCAATCTTTTGTATATCCAAATTTTGAGAGCGTTCATTTTGTTTATTGTTGCTTGGGTCAGCTTCCGTGCTTCAGCACCATAGAGCATAACGTAGCATCTCATTATACGCATGCGTAGTTGTAAATCAAAATTTCTGTGAGTTTTTTATTTTTACAAGGGTAGTTCTCGCTTGTTCCACTCTGCATTTAATGTCTAAACTATGATCCCTAACTTTCGATTCATAAGCAACGTTAGATATTTTTATTTCTTTACCTTTTCCAATTGTTCATTTTCTTGTTTTCTGATTTGGTTTTTACTAATTACTAGTTTTCGTTTGCGTCTTATTAATATTTAATAAAAACGCTTTACTTGTGTTATGTACGTGACTAATTAGCTGTTGTAAATCCTCTTCATTTCTTGCCAAAACCACTGTGTCGTCAACCTATCTTAGGTTATTTATCAACACACCATTTACTTTTATACCTTCTTGTCTATTTTCTAGTACTTTGTTAAAATGATTTCGGAAAATATATTAAGTGAGAGCGAAGACAACCCAGTTGTACTTCTTTAAGAATTTTAATTGTACTGTATTCTCCTTGTCAATCGAAATAGTAGCGGTTTGTTTCAAATATAGATTATTTATTATTTGCACGTCGTTGTTTAGCCCAATTCTGCTTAAAATTTCCAGTAATTTGTCGCGTTTTACATTGTCAAAAGTTTTCTCGTAATCAATGAAACATGCCTAAACGTCCACATTCACATCCCTACATCTTTCAACGAGTATTTGCACGCCAAAATTTGCCTCTCTGATTCTTAAACCGTTTCGAATCCCGAATTGTAAATCGCTCAATAACGTCTCGCACTTTCTGTAAATTCGTCAATATATTATTTTAAGAAATATTTTTAACATGTGGCTCATTAAACGTATGTTTCTAAAGTCACTACATTTTTTGGGTAGTGTTATAAAAGTAGATGTTAGCCATTCATCTGGTATCACTCCCGTTTCATAGATGTCATTGAACAGATTTGTCACTATTTCTATGTTTGTTTCATCTAACATTTAGATTATTTCTGTGCTCAATTTATCTGGTCCAAGTACCTTCTCTTTTTTTCCTGGTTAATTGCTATTCAAGTTCTTTTTTGCATATTCTAGGTCCTTTATTTGTTCCTTCAAAATCGGATGCCACACTCCTGTTATTGTGAAATAAGTTCTCAATGTAGTTTTTCCATGTTTGTAGCTTTTGCTCTGTAGTAAGCTGTATTTTACCTGCGTCATCGATTAATAAGTTACTTACGTTTTTTTATCTCTTCTTGTGGCATCTTTTATCTTCTTGTGCATATTAAATATATCGTATTTTTTATCTAGTTCTTCAGTCTCTCGGCATTTATCAATCATCCATTCTTGTTTTGTTACACGTATCTTTTGACAAATTAGTTTTTGTATCTTTTTGTATTCTTGTTTATTATTCTTTAATAGTCTACGTTTTCCATTAATTATATTATTTCGTCATTTATCCCTACTATTTTTTGTTGGCTGTAGTTTTTCCTTTGTATTCCGTAGGAGCGGTTCTTTAATCATTTCCCAATTTTTATTTATTTTGTTGTTGTTCTTTATCTTTTGTTTTATTTTCAACATATTGTTTTTATTTGTCTTTTTACATCTTCCTGAATTTTAGTACATGCTTCTATTTGCTTCTATCTGAACTTGCTTTTTTTTAAGAACTTTTAGTTTCGTTCTAATGAATCCTACTAGTGGATTATGGTTTGATTTTATGTCGGTTCCAGAGTAAGACTTAACCCCATATAAACTATTTCGAAATCTTTGATTTGTCAGTATATAATCGACCTGATTTCTAATTATATTCCCTGGTGTATGTTTTGGTGATGTCCATGTAATTTTTTTCTTGGCAGAACTTATAAATATAATAAATAAATAAATAATTTAAACGATGGTGCATTTCTTGATAAATCCAAAGTTAATAATCCTCTTACACTGGCACGAGTACATCTTTCTTAGAAAAGAAATTTTTGCATCAACCAAAAAAAGATTAGGTCTAAGAAAATACTACTGATAACCAACTTTCTAACCCTTTTCAGTATATCTATGAGTGGCTTGCCTAATTAATTATCAAAAGCAACATATGACGTTATACACCAACAGCCGTATTTAAACTTGTTACAAGAAACGATGAATTGACATCAACACAAACATTTTAAATCAACCAAATTAATTTATATTGACAAAGAGTTGTTGTAAACTACATGCAAATGTAAGAAAAAACAAAATACCTTAAAGTTATCGTGTCTTCTACAGGAAAATTCTACGCATTTGAAATTAAAAATAATGTGGCCATGCGTTACTCCCCATAGTTAAGAAAAACTAATCTGAAATAAAAATTCTGAAAAAGAACTTGAAATGTAGCACGACGCATTCACACTGAAGTAGAACAAACCGATTAATTTTTTGCATTTTATAGATAACTAGGAATTGCCCGCCAAAAGATATTTTTGGCGTTCTAGACTGACAATTTTCACGCCTTCTTCAAATTTTTCAAGCAATGATAAATTTTAATTAGACCAGCTTTTTCTCTGGATCAGAAACATGGAACAATTTAATGTATATAATATAATATAATTATAATATATATAAAATAGCTGTACCCGTCCACGCGTTGTTGTGGCTTTGCTTTTACGTCTAACAGATGACGCTGTTTAAAAAAAATGTGTTTATCTGTCACAGGTGTGGCATCTATACAATACAATAATCAAAATATTTAAATAATTCAAAAACGGTTAAAGTTAGAAGATTTTTGCGCCGAATTAGCAAATATAGTTGTGAATGAGGTGTGCAAGTTTCAAGGAAATCGGTTGAACCGTCTAGGAGGATATAGAATTATAAGTTTAGAAAGAAAGAAAGAAAGAAAGAAAGAAAGAAAGTTAGGGAAATAAGAGAATTATATTATAATAATCTAATAAATAAATTTTAAAAACTTTTAGTTAACACTTTGTAAAAATATAAATCTAAACGCAAAAACCTTGATTATACAGCCTTTCCCAAAAGTATTAGACACTCCCATAATTTACTTTGTATTTTGATTTTAATTTAAAAAAAAACTTTTGTTAACTAAATTGGTTTATTTGTATAAAATAATGTAAAATTTCAATATTATGTCGATCTACCCTTTAATTTAATGACAACGGCGATCCTTTGGGCCATGCTTCGTATAAACTTTGCACATTCAGTTACACTAATCTCGTTCCACTCGAGGAGTAACGCATTTTTTAAAGCTGCTTTAGAAATGATGCTGTGCTCCTTGACTTTACGCTTCAGAACGTCCCAAAGATGCTCGATTGGGTTGAGATCCGGAGACTGTGCAGGCCAATCTAACAAGACAATACTGTTTTTAAACCAGCGCATCGTAGTCGGTGACTTATGACAAGCAGCATTGCCTTCTTGGAATCTGACTCCATCTAAGTTAGTGTCGCCGAAAATACGCGTTAACGAAGACAGTAGAGCAGTTTGTAGCACATAGACGTACTTTTCACTATTCATACGGTCATCGCAAAAGAACATTTCACCTGCACAGTCGGTAGCCATGCAGCCACAGACCATTATGCTGCCTCCCTTGTGCTTAATAGCCGGCCCCACACAATCTGGATTGTATTCTTCGCACACGCGTCATCTCACGAATATCACATCATCTCACGAATATCACACCCGGGATTCCGCATATCTTTAAAAAAAGGTACCTTAAAAAACTTATTTTAAAGACATGAGAGTAAAATAAAAGTAACTATTGTTATTGTGTAATTGCAATGTTATAAAACCTTACCTCAAAATTGGATTCATCGAATTAGACAATTGACCAATCCTCCTCCGTAAAATGTTGGTGTTGTAAAGCCCATTGCAGGCGTTTTTTGTTTTCTCCTGCTACGGATTTTTTCTGGCTTTGCACGCTTTTCACTCCACTTCCACTAATCTTCTTTTTGGCTGTTCGAACACTTACTGGTTTTCCAATTTCTTTGAGAAAGCTGCAGCGAGTCCAGAAGACGTTTTTCCGGTCTTTTGCAGACTCTCGTACACGTTTTCTGTCCTGGCGCTTGGTACTCACGCGTTTTCGGCCCGTTCTTGGTTTGTTTGTGTGGGAGTCAGTCTTCGAAAACCGTTTAATAGCAGATTGCACTGAACACCGCGAACATTTTACCAACTTGCCAATCTCGATTTGAGACTTGCCTTGTTCGTGTATTTTTACATGTTTTTCCACACTAACTTCATGATTTTTTGCCAAATAAATGATCAAATTCACTAATCAAGTCCATATAACGCCTTCTTCACACCATAACCTGCAAATAGAGTTGTTTAAATATTGAAAGAACTTCACAAGAAATCACGTATTTTCTACTTTGCACGCCAGATGTTTTATGACCTTTTAAATGTGCTACCCATTGCTTACTTGAACGTTTTATGACGCCGGCTTAGCGTTTATAAAAAGTGTTTAAACTTTTTTCAATAATAAAAATGTTATTCATGTTTTATAGAGATGCCTAATACTTTTGGCCAAGGCTGTAAGTTTCATAGTTGTCCTCACTTTAACATGTGTAAATTTTTGGTAGCTTTATAAAATATTACTGTTTATATAGACATAAGAATTACAATGTTTTGCTCTCATTTGTATACATCCTCTACCTCACAAGTATTCAGCCGTACTTTTTTAAACTTTAAAATAGTGCTACAATTTAGTCTTAGACTAATACGTAACTTGTTTCTAACCTACAATACTAAAAGTCTTAGTAAGAGTCACCCATTGATGTCTTCTTAGGTAAGATGAACCTCTAAAGCACTTTTTCTATGAACTCTACACAGTTTACTCTGCTTTAACACTAACAATTCGCTACACTAACTAATGGTGTTTGCTCTTCTTAATTGATTGTTATAGTCGAGTAGCTGGATGACCCCGACGTTTTCATGTTCTAGAAGTCGTGTTTCGTGGTTTCTTGCATATTTATAAATTTCTTTTTCGACCTATTCCACTTTGAGATTCCTATTGAAATATTTGTTTCTAATATACCCAGACGCGTTTACTGCGTTCCTTAGCACATTATTTTGAAACGTTTATGTAATTTTGATGTTTGATCAACACCGAAGCTGTAACCCATACGTCCACAAGTTTTAAAATTTGCTTGTACAGAAGAAGCTTGTTTCTTCCCAGGAGCTAGTACATTTCTTATATTTGATGCATAGTTTTCTTTTTTTTCACATGGACTTTCTAGCGAAGTTTTGTATCTAGCATAAAGCCAAGATATTTTGCTATACTGGCATGTGGGACTATGTGTCCATTTATATCTACAAAAGTAGCCACGGTGTTATTTTCTGATTCTGGAAGATCACTAGTATAGAGGAGGTAGAATACCGACCTCAGTACACTAGCTTGCGATACTCCAGCTTTAATTTTTTAAAAGCGGAAACAACATAGTTTTGCTTGATCCTGAAAAATATGTTTGCTAGATGGTATTTTAAGATATCCGAATATTACTTAGGTAGAATAAATTTTGATTTCCAATGCAAGTCTTCGTGTCACACCTTGTCGAAGGCTTGCGTGCATCGAAAAAGACTGCAGCGCACACTTTTTCTTCTAGTGCTTTTTGTTTAATGTATATAATTCTATACACCTGATCTACCGTTGAACGTCCATATCTAAACCTAAACTGGTGGTCTAGGATCAAATTTCTTTCTTTATAAATGGCTGCATTCTCTTGAGGAGCAATTTCTCAAAGAGTTTAGATATGAACGGTAATAATGGTATCGGTCGATATGTGAAGGCATATATATGTATATATTTCCGCTACCTTCCATTATGTAAGTACATATATAAGCCTGAATGCGGCACTGATTAGATGGGTTAACTTGACAATCGCTTTCCTTAGAAGGTTCTTCAGGATTTCGACTGATTAGGTCAAATCCCGGAGCCTTTTTTGAATCTATGTTATATTTAATTTTTTTAATAACTTTGCTTGGCGACACCGATGGTATATTTTCTTCTTCCGGTGAGATTCTGCAATATAATACAAAAAAAATTACAACTGCAATAGCAAAATATTTCTTATCGTAAGACCATCAAGAAGCAAGTAAATTTTGAATTTAGATGGAAAAATAGACTTATGCTAGTTGAAACCTACTAGCCATAGTTTTAAAATAGAATTTGAGTTAACTACACCATCAATTAATATTAAGAATAATTTAACCGAAAACGCGCTGCTGTCTCGTACCCATTATTCTTAAGAATATTATGCAAGTTTAACAACACTTTCTAAAAACATTAGTAATAATAATAAATAATGGTTAGAGATACGTCTGAATATAACTCATACGTTCTTGAGGAAAGAAGTTAAAAGATTCTAGTATTTGGAGTTGTTCAGAAAACAAATTAATGGACCCGATTACAGGAATAAAATTGGCAGACAAGGAACTAAAGATAAGTTTAAGTCTCCAACCTGTATATTCTATAACGCAAAGCATTGAAGCCAATACTGCAGAATCTCAAAAAATTGAACAAGGAAAAGTCAAAGCTAAACAATGTTGTTTCTGATGTTTAAAATCTGCTCGCAACTGCAAGTCCCAAATTGAATGTTTAACCGTAAATATCATGCAATTCTATGTGGCACTATGAAACTGTTAACTCCAAATATTAAATTCATTCCTCAAGTTCACTTAAACAGTTTTAATTGTAACGAAGCGGTAAGTTTACAAACTCTACAAATCAAAATAATCTTCTTCTTCTTATGGTCCTTCTCCTTCACGGAACTTGGTTATCATCATTCTTATACGGATTTTGTCGACGGCTGATCGAAATAGTTCAATGCTGCTGCAATTAACCAATGAATTTTTTAGCCAAGACATTTTAGGCTACAACATTTCTTTTCCCTTTATCTTCCTTGCATGATGAGTTGGAGCAGTGCGTATTTGGATTCTCATTACATGGCCTAAGTACTCTAGTTTCCTTTTTAATCTGTATTGTATTATTTCACTATTCCTTGCTCATCCTTGTCAAAACTGTCTCCAATAGTTATTCTTTCAATCCAGGCTATACAGCAACATTCTGCGGTAACACTCTACAAATCAAAGCAATACACAACAATAAAAATTACAAAATTTTAGCATTACTTGATACTGGATCACAAAATACATACTTGTTTGATTCTATTGCAAAACGTATTGGGCTTCACTCTGATAATGGAGTAAAATAGCTTAACGAACTGTTGTAACTGTAGAAGATAAAGAAGAATTTCTCCATAGATTAGATATACTCCAAAATAGGAAAATTTGCCCACTTGTTACGGAGATAAATAAAAAAACCCATGGATTAATAAATCGAAGCAGAAGAATATTTGGATTTATGATATTAGTTACAGAAGTTAGGGTAGACATTTTCTACGAACTAAAAAAAGGATTACTGGCAGTGAAAACAAAACTAGGCTGGGCAGTAATGGGTAATTACAATCAAGTAATAAAATAAAAAAGGCAAACAGTATAAGTTTATTATTTGTTGAACTAAAATCGTTCAAATATTTATAAAGTTCTTGATATCAAGGGTTCAATCAAAATTAAATCAAAGGGTAAAGTAGAACTCGAAGCACAGTATCATTACCAAAACAATCTGAAAGTTGATAACAAAGAAAGATATTCTGTCTTGCGCAGAGAACTCTAAGTTAGCTGAGTTACCAAGTAATAAGTTTGTGGATAAACAAAGATTATTCACTACAACACAGAGACTAAGACAAGCAAATATGTTTGAATATTATGACAAAGTTTTCGGGCTAGACCAAGGAAGAATTAAAGGAACCGATAGAAAAAATCTCAAGACCTAAATGTTACTACTTGCCGCATCGTGAAAAGAAAATTGGTCTCATTAAATAACAGCCAAAAAGTTTTTCAAATAATAGAAATTTAGGAAGAAGACCAGGGTCGCTCACGGTTTTTGTAGTAGAATCCAGACGGTGATCAGCTGCAGTAAATTCCTTCTCCGAGCTATTCCAAAATATCATTTGAATAACATCAAAGCACAATACTAAAAATTAAGAAAATTCCTTCACGTGGACAATATAACAACCTCAGTCTCTAGTAAGAAAGAGTACCAAATCTTAGGCCTATGAAATAATAAGTAATCGATTCTTCAAACTCCGTCAGCAAAATCACAGCCTTTATCCTAGCATCGGACTACATAATAATTGCGGATTGGGCTCTAAAGTGACTGTACCTGCCAGGGAATCAAAAATCAAAGTTTTAAAGTTACTTTGAAATATTGAAATCAAATACTCGTACTTGTGGCTACAAAATTAAAACCTTACAAGAGAATAAAATTATTAAACTTGGTTCACAAGTTTTCTGGCCGAATTGGGTTTTGTTCCAGCAATAGTTTCTCAAAAAATTGCTGAACATATAACGCAGAAAATAAAGAAGTTTATTGAGGATATTGAATTAATTGAAGAAGTAAAGATCCCTCTTTGCACGACAATAAAAACTATAGAAAATTCACAATTATATATGTTATATATAAGGCCAATCAGGAGTTGTACCGATGAAAAAGCCACTATTTCAGGGATGTACTATGGGGAATCCACTAATACATAATATAGGGTTGAGGAAAAAGTTCGTGCCAATTTGCTGGCAAGCAAAACTTGTTTTTGGTTTTTTAAGCTCATTTGAAAGCTCCGCTTCTTGCGCATCGATTGATATATATATATATATATATATATATATATATATATATATATATATATATATATATATAAATTTGTCTATATTTGTTTTAAGATGGAATTGGATTGGGAGCAAATTCGCTTGCTGCTTATGTACGAATGGCGGGTAGGAGAAAGTGCTAGCGAAGAGGCGCGCAAAATCAATAAGGCGTGGGGTGATGAAACAGTTGCAGAGAGGACAGCTCAAAAGTGGTTTGCAAGGCTCAAATCTGGAGAAAAAACTTGGAAGATCAGCCATGCTCAGGTCGCCCAAAAGAAGTTGACCGACAAGCAGTTCTTGCCGCTATTGAAAAAACTCCGTCGTTGACCACTCGAATGCTGATCGAAGAGTTTGATTGCGACCAGAAGACTATTGTCAACATTTTGTACGAGCTTGGTAATGTTTGAAAAAAGACACGATGGATTCCTCATGAGTTGACTCCAGCACAAAAGACAAAATATTTTTCAATTCAAAAGATGCCAACTTTTACCGTCGTGGAATTAAAAAGTTACCGGAAAAGTGGCAGGAAGTGATCGATGTGGACGAGAATATTATTAGTTGGTACAAGTTATTTTTGTTCGAAATTATTCAATAAAAATATAAAAAAAAAGAAAAACGGCACGAACTTTTTCTCAACCCATTAATAAAGCAGCAGTTAGAGTTTCGAAGATTCCTGCTTATTGTTGGATGGACTCTAGCACGGCACTTTACTGAGTTAAGAAAAATAATTCTTAGGGAACATTTGTTAGAAATCGCACCACAAAAATCTTCAATTTCACAAGCACGAATTCCTGGAGAATTATTCTAGGAGAAATTAAATCCCGCCCCGTTAAGTATAGGTGATTTTAAAAGAAAATGGTGAATGAAAACAACTTGGCTCTACGAAGAAGAAAGTTTTTAACCAATGCAAAAACCATCAAAGTTTCAGTAAGCTTCCAGAGGTGATTAGTGTATTACGAGAGTAATTTGTGTAGAAGTATGTAGAAACTTATAATTAATATATTAATGTTAAATATAAGACAAACCTAACTAATTAAATATAAGTTAATAATCTGCTATTTGTCTGTCGTCGTTTAGAACTTGTCGATAATAGGCATTTTCTATGAATTTAAAAATAATCTGAAAGAAAAAAGCATTTCTGAATAAATAATTGTTAGGTCATTTCAGATTAATTATTATTGGAGACACTTTTAAGTGGAAGTTATTTTTCAGATAGAATATAAAAAATTCCTACAATAACCATATCCCTTATTTAATCTCCTCCATTTTTAGATCATATGTAGATACATATTTAAGGAATATATGTGTCCAATTTGGCAAGAAATGTAAAGAATATTAAAAAAACATTTGAATGTTGTTTTCCCCCATTTCTTTGACCGATGTTGTACATTTGCGAGCGAGATATTCAGCTGACAAATTTGTGTTTCATTTAAATGTGATAAGAATTGTCTATAAGATCGCGTTATATCCCAAGAATGTGTGCGTGTGTGTAGTATTTGAATGAGAAGTGGTTTTAAGGCTTGAAAAACGTAACACAAAAAACTACAGCAATTTTTTAGGAGATCTAAAAAACAATGTTTATAACTTCAATCTTCCTCAAAATAGACATCTCTCAGCGTTCTTTCCACTGTTCAGTATTAGAATCACAAATAACTGCCTCGTTGTGTTGGCCTGAATCTCGCCAACAATCTAAAATCTCTCCCATTGCAAAAATTATTTAAATTTTGTGAACAATCAAAAGTTGAAATTTGAATTGCAGAGTGGCTAAGCCACCTACACAACGTGATGATTCAATTCTACACGAGATGTGAATGGGTAGGTACTTCGTCATAGCTAAGCTATGAATTATCAGTCACATTCATGCTGCATCATGATAGCATGGTTCCTAAACGCCTTCCGAATCATCCAAATACTTTCTATAGGCGAATATTGCAACTGTGTACATAATTTGATGCAAATTCACTGCTTTAGTAGCTCAATCATTGCAAATGCAATAATCAGATATTACATGTGCTAATTCCCAAGTGACCCGATCAGTGGAGTTGTCCTCGTTCATGCATGTGCATTAGGGTGCGCTGTCATCGACTACCAGGTTATATCAGCTATTTCTATTATATTAAAGTTGGCTCAAAACTTTTAAGATTTCGTGCATCCTATTTCAGCAAAACATATCCTGCTCGCAATTTAAAGTTTTCTTATAATTAAAACAATACATAAAATTGGTATGTAGTCAGAACACCTCTAATGAACATTTGTTAACAATATTTTTAACATTTTTATACTAACTGTAGGCATTCCAGACGTTAGGCTTCTGAAAGATGAAAGATACAGCTGGTTAACGTTTTACTAAAATTTCCTAGAATTTCATAAAGTGATGAACTTCACTCTGAGACAACGGTAAAGAAATGGAATAGAATAGAATCTTTATTAAACCATTCTTTCCACTTTCCCTTTGGTTTTACACAATTTTAAAATATTTTCTTGCATTTTTATTATTTTTTGTTCTGTTGCCCGATTAATGTCTTCGATATTTGATAACTTCTTGTCTTAATCTCAAAATAGCAACCTTTTTATTTAAATACTAATAACCCTAGTCATTATAAATGAAACTAGCTAGAGAATTCCAAAATAAGTATCTCAGTTTAGCTCCTTGAATAATGAAATAAATTACGTATTCGACATGTATTTCTTCAAGAGCACCAATGGCATTTAAATATCAATGTCCGATAGCAAACAATTGACCCAATGCATTTTAGTTAAGGGGCGCATAAAAATACTAAAGCACTACACAATACATGTGAACTTAAAAAACAATGATAATTTAGCAGACATCTTCGTCAATAAATATAAATTTGTTTCGGTTTGATAACGCGGAAGCACTGGCTGATTTCAAAAGGGGTCTTGAAACTGCTAAAAGCATAATACGTACAATCTTGAGAGTAAGACCAAAGTACAAGAATGCAAAGTCAGCTAAGGATAGAATAACAAAAATCTTAACGGCCGTTGACTAATTAATCTTCATAATATTGTAAATTAGTTTATACCGACCGATTTTGTCCTCATTAGACATAAACTATGATTTTTTATTTATTTATATGTTAAGTGATATGTATTTGTTTGCATAAACAAATTGCTATCAGGAACTGATCTAATTTGAATAGACGGAGTTGAAACATTAAAAAACATAACGAACGCATGCATTTACACTATCGAGTATACAAAAGTAAATTGATGTATATAAACAATACAAAAGAGTAAATAATCGTACCTATGTAGGTTTACGTATAAATATAAAACTCAAGTATAATTAAGTTAATATTTTTTCAGATAACGATATGAATTATAGTAAATTTTAACACAAGTTTGTGCTGTTTGCACTAAAAAAAACAAGTTGATAAAAGAACAATAAATATTCTAAACCATCATTTTATGTTGGACATTATATTATGTTGAACCTTCATTATGTGACGCAAACAATAAAATATTTATTATAAAAGAACTACGCAAGATACATTTCAAATTTTTTTATTATGATGATAAATAAATGTTTTAAAAATGAGTGCCTTTACTAGACAAGGTCATTTCAAGCTCTTTTCCCGGCACTCTCAATTGCGGATTTTTAGATGT
This sequence comes from Sinelater perroti, assembly GCA_036346155.1. Lineage (NCBI taxonomy): Eukaryota > Metazoa > Arthropoda > Insecta > Coleoptera > Elateridae > Sinelater > Sinelater perroti. The sequence continues at coordinate 20,766,722 of JARFIY010000195.1, read as the reverse complement.
CCGCAGAAATGGGAAGAACCTCTTCTGTACTTCGATTTTTGAGTTTTTCAATAGACTGGGGTTTGTTCCGAATAAGCCTATCTTTAAAATCACCCCATAAGAAGAAATCATATGGGTTTAAATAAGGGGAATTTGAAGGCCACTCGATGCCACCTTCTTTCTTAAGGGGGACGTTCAGACTTATCATTCTTCTATCAGAATAGCTCCATCTTTCTGAAACATTTGGAATAAATTTCTCGAAAACTTCTATGCGATAAACTTCTTCATTCACATATTTTGTGAGAAACAGTGGGCCGACAATTCCATAGTGAGAAATTGCACACCATACACTAATTTTTTCAGTCGAGAAGCTTCGGTCAAATTCGGGTTTTCGCTACCCCAATGTCGGTAATTTTATTTGTTGACATAGCCATCTAGTTGAAAAACTTTTTGGTCAGAACCATTTCCATAATTACTTTTGCAAAAGTAAATCTTTTGCCAATATTTACCTCGGTCATACGCGTATGCAATGAAACCTTATGCAGAAATGGATTCATTTTCTTGGTGAGAATAATGTGTCTAAAACCCACACTCACATCGAGTAGAACTACGCCTTTAAAGACCGAAGTTGTGGCTCTTTTTCATAAAGCTCCCGATCTTGTTATGCGGTCTCGAGAGTGGTCACAGTAATTGGTCTGCCTGTTCTTGACAAATTGTCATCCAGTACACTTCCTGTCTTCTCAAATTTTCCAATCAACGTATTATAACCTGATAAAATAGGCAATTAATCATAGATCAAATTTTGTCATGGCATTTTTATCTTGCTATTGTAGAGACAGATAAGGTATTGTGCTCTCGTAAAAGGCGGCCACAATAAGGACCTTTCTTTGATTGAATAACTGGTCTTAGCTGACGCCATATTCAGTGTTGACCTAGAGTGTAAGCAATAAATATCTACCGAACTATAACTAAGGTCAATCATAAAATTGGCTGAAAAATTTGATCATGGTAATAAAAAACTCTTTTGTGTGACATAATGAAGACCCTGTACTTGAACGGCCTGAAAGTAGTCCGTTGCAGATTCGTCGAGAGACAGAGGAGAGGGAGAGATAGAATTTTCCGGGCCAGGGGTTTCTAGGAGCCTGGACAGGCTCTAATATATTGTTCTTTATATTAATAATTTTTTTATTATTTTTTTTAATAAAATTTGATTTCAAACAAATCCAAAAAGTTGATTAGTATTAAAACACATCCTTTTTCTTTACATTTGCGCATTAGAAAAACAGTTTTAAATAATACACAAGACGAAATACGTGGTCTGTCCCAAAAGTATAGAGCTATACAATACAAAAGTATACATTTAGTAAACATAATACGAATTAAGAGAACGTTGTACGTAGCTTCAGTCACCTTCAAAATAAGCACTTGATCTCACACACTTTTTTGAACGTTGCAACCAAAAGACTTACCATGAGCGACCTAGCCGTTTAATCTTTGATTGTGATATTTTTAAGGAAATTTGGTTAATTAGCACGATGTTCCTTCTGTTTTGCTAAAAATAGCCTTCTGTCAAAACTTCACACATAAAATTCTCAACTTCCCAAGTTCTTAGACTATCAGTCGCTGATGCTTATTTATTTCAACCCATACAAGTCAAAATTTTTCCGATATTTACTCTTTGATCCCAAATTGTCTTCATTTACGAATTCGTATTCATCCATTCTCATCGACTGTCCAGTTAACCATTAACTTGTTACCTCGCATGTTCACAATCTGTACATTCGCATGCAATATATAAGTAGCTTAAGGCGGTATTAAAAACCCATAAAGATACAAAAAAATATTTTAATCTAGTAAAAAAAATCCCGGACCGGGCATTAGCTTTCGAAGCCCCTACCGCTGCACATCTTTGAAACAGACTAAATCAAATCCCAAAGAATTTTTGCGATAATATTTAACATTTGACTTTAATATGTATCCATGGATGGTTCAGAATTCAATAAACCTGCAAAGCTTGCAACGCATAGCGATGTGGCGAAGCAGTCTCCCAAATTTGAGAACCCTCTAGTTAGGTCACTAACGCTGACCTTTGACCAATCAGTTTCATAATCACTAGCAAACAAGCCTTTTTGGTCACCTGTCGATTGGTGAAAACAGAATTTGAAAATTCCCAGCCGTTCTCGAGTTTTTGCTCGGACGGACAGACGGGCAGGCAGACAGACTGACGGACAAAATGAAGTTAGTAAGTGACTCCGCTTCGCTTCGTCACTTAATAATAAAAGATTTTAGCAGTACCATATTTCAGAGTTAAAATAAAATATTTTAACATGGCATGAATAAGTTCTCAGCTTTTTTCTGCAAAATTAAAATTTTATTTAAAAACAAACAAAAAAAGCTTAAGTATCAAAATATTCTCCGTTGGCATCGATGACCTTTTGCATCTTGCGAATTCCCTGGTGATAGAAGCTCACCGGCTTCGAGACGATAAAGTTATCGATGCATTTTCGGACTTCTTCTTCTGTTTTGAAGTGCGTATCAGCCAAGTGATGCTGTAACGACCGGAATAAATGATAATCGGAAGGGGCCATGTCTGAGCTATACGCCGCATGTGGGAGAAGTTCCCAGCCTAACGCGTCTACAGCTCATCCGTGTCAAATGTTTAAGGGCGTCCAGCGCGTGGTTGATCTTCAAGACAACTCTCCTCCGCGAAATCTTCGGTACCACTTTTTGCACGTTGCATGGCTTACAGCATTCTCACCATATGCAGCACAAATCATTTCGGTGGCTTCAGCAGCGTTTTTCTTAAGATGAAACGCGAAGTGGATAGAAAATCGAATATGCTCTTTTGTGATTGCCATCGTGAACACTGCTGATTACTGAGTTTATGTGCATCAAACGCCAAATCGCATGATGTTTCGGAAGACCAAATGTCATTGCTTTAAAACCGCAAGAGGACGAACTAATACGTTACATGTAAACAGTGATTTGCGTCCTGTGAAATCTAAAGCTGAGAACTTATTTATACACCTAATATGTTGTATAAATTACAGTAATAGATGATCCAATATTAGCTGTCTAAAACAATTTGCTTGTAATTATAATTTGATCATATAATAACCAACTATTTTAATTTATTTTGAGACATTAAATACAATAACTTTTGATATACTAGTCAGAATATTACAAGTAATAATCATCATTCTAATCTTTAAATTTTTGTGCCGCTTGTTTATCGTAAATATGCCATCTATCAACATAAACCACCAAATTTAAAGTTAACTAGAGTGACTTGGACCAAGGTAATAATTCCATTCCTTGCGGCAGTTCATCTCAATAAACAGATAAAATATTTAGAGGTACTGATCTGTTAGGGATGAATGAAGCAGCATAAAGCTCACTCTTTGGCATGGCAGATAACAAGGATAATCAGATGTTGTGAGCTAATAAGTTGCACTTTTTAAGATAACTTTTTAAATAAGCTGGCATACTAGCCTAGGCATCTCTTTCAGCAATGACTTGATATAAAATAGAAAGCAAAAACTCCAACAGAAAAAAGGCTAATTATATTAGGTAGATGAAGTATTGACGTAAAATAAAAATATCCAAAACAAGGAAGTGAATACACTAAGTGCTAAAATAAAATATGTTTGTTGATGTCAAAAAAAAAAGAAACTTAAACAGAATCTTATGTCGGATAAGACATAAATTATTCGTTTAAAGATAAAGGTACTATGCATCTGCAAAAGTTGCAAAATAAGATAAAGACTGTGCTTGGTTAAACAAAAAGGTTAAAACAAATCATGGGAGTCCGTTAAATTGATGATAGACATGGTAACAGAAGAACAAAAACTTCTAATGAGCCTTTATGCAAACTTTGATCTAGTAAATTAAGGATCATTGTTCTTGCACTGGACTTGTTATAAACTCACATAGGTATCCTCAGACTACGTCACGGAAAAACAAATTCACCACATCGTTGTCATTTGTAAGTTCCGTAGGTAGCAATTTGACAATACAGCAGAACCTAATCCGAGAAAAAAGAAAGTGAAATATGCGGAAGAAAGAAAAGACTTCATATGCTAAAAATTGAAAACATTAGATATACACAATACGATACTAAGAACGTGAATAAAACAGTTAACGAAAGCATGCAAAGATTTCAACCAAGAAACAACCTGTGCAGAAATAAACAAGGTGGACAAAATTATAATAATGGGCAAAATACTTCGAAGAACTGTATAATGACGAATAAAAATAAATCCAATTCGAACATAAGGGCAAATCTGACCAAAAATAGTGGGGAAAATAAAAATAAAACCACATAGATAAAGCACTGTAATAAATTCAACGATAAAAGAAGCCCTCGGTATTGACGGAATTCCGGTAGAGACAGTCGGAGAAAGAAACAATTAAATAATAAAAGCAATCCGTAGACTCTTCATAACAAATTGGAGAGTTGAAATAATTCTAAGAGATAAGAAAATTGATATTATTTAACCCATCTTTAAAAAAAAGAGTAAACTCAAATGCAATAACTATGAAGATATTATTTTATTAGTGGTAATATATGAAGCACTTGCACGCATCATCCACAAAAGATCAATGTCACTTGCAAAAAATATAATAAACGAACCTTAAGTGGGTTTTTAATAAATTTACTAACGATCACTTATTTACCATGCGCTAAATTCCAGAAAAATGCTGGGAATTTAATATCGATATACACCATTGACTTTAGAAAGGTACACAACAACATCAAACAACATGCACCATATAGAACATTAAAATGCTTTTAAATCCCAATTAAATTAAGAAGAATCGTCAAAATGACAATAGACAGAGCAAAAAGCATGTGTAGAATAAAATGTCGAAATAAAAAAGCGAGTAAAGTAGGACGACGTACTATCGCCACTGCTCTTCGGCTTAGTACTAGACAAAGCAATAAGAAACATTACCCTCAATACGAGTGGGTCAGTATTCAAAAAATAAATACAATTACTGGCCTTTGCAGATGATGTCACCATAATAGGAAATAACTGCTATTAAAGTAATACTAACGGAATGACACTTGCACACAACAACTTAATACTTAACTACAATGAAAGAAATATCATAGTAGCAGATAAGAAATTTAAAAAAAACAAGCAAACGTAAATTCCTTGATACATAAATAACAGAAAAGAACAGCACTAATAAGGAGATAAAGTCGAGAATAATGTCAGGATAATACATGCAATAGATCATCTACCTTGATCTAAAATCTTAAATAAGCATTGTAAAGAAAAACTATACAGAATACTAATAATACCAGTTGTCTGCTGTAGTAGCAAAACGTGGATCTTGAGCACTAAAAACAAAAAATGATTAAATAGATTTGAAATAAAAGTCTTAGAAAAGATATAAGACCTGACATATGATGAAAACTGGGCGGATGGTAATAAATAACGAATTTTAAACTACAAGATATGCAAAATGGATCACACTTATCGCAGTGCAAAAAAGAATTGGAAGGGCTTTACTCAAGATAGGGCCAAGGCTCACGACGGGCTGTAGTGTAACAGTGTGTATATGTAAGAAGCAATGAAGACGTTGAAAGCAATATCGCTTGGTCGTGGTAGAGAACATCAAAGTTACTCAAATAAATAAAAGATTAATTGTAGAAAAGAAAAACTTACTCTTAAACTGCGGAATATATTTGAAATTAAGAACCAAGCTCAACAAATAGGGACTAGGTAAATATAAAAAAAGATTAATAAGAACTTCATGAGATTTAATAGCAACTTAAAGAAAAGTGAATATTTAAAATACTTAGAATAAAAACAAACAACAAGGGCTCAACAGCATGCGGAGACTATGTAAAGGTATGTTAAACAAACCAGTCAAAAGAAAAACACCATACGATAAGTAAAAATAAATGAATAAATAAACGCAAGTAGCGGAAAAGGCTGTTTAGAAAGATAAATGTAAAAAACTTTATATTGTAAAAAAAACAGAAAAAAGTTTCAGAAAATAGAGACTTGTAAAGACAAAATTTTATTCACAATGCAAGAAAAGCAACTGGAAATGTGGGTAGTCTCTAAATCACAAAGACGTTCAATGGTGGCAGATGGGAGACACCTTGGGGGCTATGACTACTCGGAAGAAATTTTAAAAAACATAATAACTCTTGATGTAGATAATAACACCGACAAAATTATTCAAAATAAATGAGAAAATTCCTGCTGAACTATCTTAATCTCCAATAAAGAAGATTTAGCATAAGGTCCTCTTCAATATCAGATATAGAATTCCTTGAAGTTTGGCTGTGCAAAAAGTAGACTGATGTCTGAGCAGAACAAAATTATCTGGATCTGCTCAATAAACTTTCGTGCAATTCCTAAGCAGAGTGACGAATTTCAAACGACTCTCTTCATTTAATCATCAAGTTTTGTAAAGTGTGTCAGAAGAGTACGGCATACCGTCAAAGATAGTAATGAAAAAGGTTCTTAAAGATGATGCGTTTGTAAGAATAAGTCTAAAGGTTCTATCGAAGTTGGAACTAATGTCCATCAAACATGTGTTCTCTCACAGTTTCTCTTTTTAATAGTATTGGAGGCTATTACCAGTGATATAAAAGACAGTAGAAAACGAGAAATTTATTGGGATCTGAAGAACAATATCTGACATAAGATTTAAGTTGAAGATATTAAATGAGATAATATAAAGAGTAAACCTTAAAATGAAAACTCAGAATAGATGTAAACGGTAAGTAGCTGCTAGATCTGAAACTCTTTCATTTACCTAAGAAACATAGTAATCACAAGTTGAGATTCTGGAGAAAATTTAAAAAGCCGTATCAGGAAATCAAATCTCTCTCTTTCTCTCACACTCTGACTCCCCCCCTCTCTACCCACTCTCTTTCTATAGTAAAATTAAGAAAGTGAATATATCAATAACCTCCCAACTATAAGTATTTCTTCATAGCTATATCTGACAAATCATAAAATGTTTGGCGACTGATGAACACAAGTAAGAATGACTAAAATAGACACAGTAGTGAAGTATTGGAAATAGAATCGATAGAGATGTAGGATAATTAGACCACAAAATACCTGAAAAAGACATTTGATGAATAGGTAAAGGATGTAATAAAAACCTAGAAAGTGTTGAGAGCATTAAGTAACATAAAGACAAATACAGAAGAACCATAAAAAGTCAAATTAGAGAAGTTATAATTTTTGTTTGGAAATACTTTATCTGAAAGTATACTCTGTATATTTTCATTGATTAGATTACCGAACTTTTTGTTCAAGATAAAAATTCCTTTTTCAATAATCAAATTTTGATACACATTATTTATGACTTCATCAAAAGCACGATTGGTCGTATTCAGATTGCGTCTTAATTGTTCTACTAAATTGTTACTGCAGCCACGATATTTGTACAAACAAATATATTAAAACTACAAGAATTCCATTATAAATAGACGTGTTTAAAAACAACGCAGCTCTTATAAGGTGTGACCATTATAGAAGCTGTTACCTCGATACTGGAGTCTAATTCGGGCTGCAAGTACATAAATACCAAGATATTTAAATATAGCGCAGCTCTAATGTGCTTGGTGAAATACAACCGTCGCCATTACAAAATTGCACTATATTATATATACGGAACATAAGATCAACAGCCTAGAAAATTTTATTAATCACTTAAGTATAGTTAAGTTACAACATGACTACTTTTAACAACATGACTAAAAAAAAATTTGTGAAGTATAATCTTCAGTGTAAGACATCAAGCCCATGATAGTTACATTTAACCCACTGTGCTACATTTAAAAGCAATTTTTGTTCCATTGTGCGGCTTACTGGTCATTATCCTATCTTTGTTGTTATAGCATCACAGTTTATTCTCGTGTTACTTTTCTTTTGCCCCTGTTGTTTCTTTCTTTCTATTCACAAACAGTTCTCTGTTCCTCTGCCAAGAGGACTTTAAGAACGTTATATCATACAGGAGGTGCATACATTAAAAGCGCACCACCCTGCTTAGTAATTCTCTCTTTTTTCTTATATTAAGCATTATTCAAATTACCGCTGCTGCTCTTTCCTCTATCGTTCTTTTTCAATATGTCTCTTAAAGCTTTCATTATCATCACCTTGGACTTTCCGTGGTTAACTCCATTTGAAATCGGTTATTCACTCATCTAATTTTCTGAGAAACTGTTTTGTCCTATATATAGGTGTATAAATAAGTTCTCAGCTTTAGATTTCACAGGACGCAAATCACCGTTTACATGTAACGTATTAGTCCGCCCTCTTGCGGTTTTAAAGCAATGACATTTGGTCTTTCGAAACATCATGCGATTTGGCGTTTGATGCACATAACCTCAATAATCAGCTGTGTTCACGATGGCAATCACAAAAGAGCATATTCGATTTTCTATCCACTTCGCGTTTCTTCTTACGAAAAACGCTGCTGAAGCCACCGAAATGATTTGTGCTGCATATGGTGAGAATGCTGTAAGTCATGCAGCGTCATCAACCACGCGTTGGACGCCCTCAAACGGATGAGCTGCAGACGCGTTAGGCTGGGAACTTCTCCCACATACGGCGTATAGCCCAGACATGGCCCCTTCCGATTATCATTTATTCCGGTCGTTACAGCATCACTTGGCAAAGGCATCGATAACTTTATCGTCTCGAAGCCGGTGAGTTTCTATCACCAGGGAATTCGCAAAGCTACACGAAATATGGCAAAAGGTCATCGATGCTAACGGAGAATACTTTGATACTTAAGCTTTTTTTTGTTTGTTTTTAAATAAAACTTTAATTTTGCAGAAAAAAGCTGGGAACTTATTTATACACCTATTACAAGCCAATCCGAATTTTCTCCAAAACCTCTACTCATAATATAATTCGTTAACTGTAGCTTTAAAGCTCCATCACAAAGGAATAGTTTTAAAACATGGTTGATTGAGTATTGCGACTTCTATTTACTTTGTAGTTCTGGTATTATGACACCCCATATAGTCGTATTAAAGACGTTCTTGATGTCTTTGGTGACCATGCTAACCATTTACACTTGCAATTAATTATATCTTTCTTACTACATTCACAAAACGTCTTTTATGAAAAATGAGGACTTCATATAACTTGCTTACTATATTGACTATGCATATTGATCTATAAGCATTTGTCACATCTAGCTGTTACCCCTTTTTGGGAATTATAATAATCAAAATAAACTCCTGTTTTCTTAGCAATTTATTTAGGATTTTCACCTGGGAGAGACCTTTTACAATTCCTAATAGTTTTAAGCGGTACAATGTCTGGTCCTGGTGATTATATATGCACCTCCACAGTATCCACCATTTCCCAACTGTCACTTCTTGGAAATACTTTTCCAGCTATTTCTCATGTCATATAATCCACGGGCATGACACTGCAAATTTTTCCTATTACAATTTTATATCCATTTTCTATATATTGTCCTCAAGATCTTTAATAAACTCTTCCCAGCGCCTTTACTTAAAATTGTTTGTTATATAGCTCTAATATTCTGTTCGCCTTATTTCATATTCTTCTCAAATTTCTGCTATTATTTTTGCTGCACTTGCATTCTGCTCTATTCCTTTAAATTTTCAAGATTCGCGAATATGGTATCGTTCTCATTCTTACATTTTAAGGAATTACTTGTGATACAGGGAAAGAAACACATTTCATTAGTTATGCAGACCAGATGAGATGGTAATGCTTTATAAGGCCCTATTAGAAGATTATCAAAATGACCAGAAGTAACATTCTGTAGGTAAACTTGCAGTGCTGTTATAATAGTGAAGAGTGTGGAATATACTGGTAGATGAAAAATCAAATAAGAAAATAGTTTGGGGTATAAATTGGATAACAGTTAAAAGATCAGACGTGGTTGTGTCTTTTAGAAACAAAAAGATGTAAGCAATAAAGCGGCATATTTACATTCATCTAGGGTTGTAGCATCATTTGCAGTTATATATCCCCAAATATTTCTCTAGAGAAGTTTGAATCCGAAGTTAGTTTGTAATCGGGTATAGAATAGTTTCGTATTATTATCTTTTTTATTCTCAATATAAAGGAAAAGATAAACTCTTTTAGTTTTTTGCTCTACCTCTCCTCTATTAGCACTCGTCTTTATAGCACTTAATAGGAATGGTATATTTCCCTCACTTAGAAATTCAAACATCTCAGTGACAGGCATTAGGCAAAATAATGAAAACACTTGTAGAAGTCTGAATACCTTATATTAATACGGTGTTGGTCCACCTTTAGCACGCAATACAGATTGAATTCTGGAGGAAATAGACCGATACAAGTCCAGCTCAGGTAGTAGGTGTTTTCCAAAATAGCCCACAGAGGCTCGATGATATTCATATCTGAGGACTGGGCGGGCCGCTAAAGATGTTAAGCATCAGCATGCTCTTGAACAAGGCCAGCGGTGTGAATGGGGGCATTATCCTGGAATACGAAATTCCCCGGAAATAAAGTTGGCACCGTTGGGTGGACCTGGTTCTACTCCGAACAGCTGCCGCGCAAGCAATTCCCGCCAGGGGCCAAATTTTTAACTTTTAACTCGCAAAAACTGACTGAAAGAATAGTTATAGAAATGTGATTTTTGCATGCGGGTACTTTGGGACACCCTTTCCATTATAAAACAAACTATATTTTTTTATCACTTCCGGTTTTAAAAATGTACTTTCTTCAGTCACTCTGTATAAAATACACAAAAAATTCATTTACAAAAAAAGTAGCCCCTTTAGTCCCTATAACATGGTAATAGAACTGTTTTCCTATCTCTTGCCGTTTCGAAAATATAAGCGAAAAACTAAAATTTTTTTAGAATTCCCCTGACCGTTTTTGGGCAGGACATGTTGCCAGCATTGAACCATGCACGTTACCTTTGAGCATTCGTGTCTATTATTAGAAGCTTGGTAATAGCAACATGCCCATAGATTTCCATTTTATACAGTTCCCGACTCACTGTTTAGGTGCCCATTAAGTTCTGTAGTCACTCTCTAGGCCATTATTTTTTTCTGCGACGTCACAATGCGCTTCAAAACCCGGCGGTCCCTATCCTGCAACTTCGTCTTTCGACCACTATTATGCTTCACCGACCCTGTTTTGCCACGTACTGTGTATGTGGTGATGACTTTCGAGGCCGTGCGTTGTGTTACACCGCATTATGTCGTTGTTTTGCTCACAGATGCCCCAGTTAGACGGGCACCAACAATTGGACCTCTTTGAAACCCCGTCGGATATACCGATCACTCACCACACCTGCACAATGTCCACAACCATGTTGTCTCACTCTATTATTAGTGCACAGTTCATACTACCTGCAACAAACAAGCAAAGGTTTCCATTATTTTGTCCAATACCTATATTTCCAGGAGGCATTTTGCTATTCTTCCTATTATTCTCTTATTGTCTTGCTCTCGTGGAAAAACTACGATGGACTTATTTTGTTCATTAATACTTTCAATTAGGTCTACCTCATCGATTTCGCCAACTGATTAGCTAGTATATAAGGTGGTTCAAATATTAGCGGGAACTGATTTGTATGTAAACAAACTGCACTGTGCGGCAATTGTGCGACCTTGAGAGGGTGGAGCCATAACCTCCACCCTCTTGCTCGAGTTAGAACCTGTTCAGCCCTGTTTGGGAGTTGCTAGAGTAATAAGCGAACAGAAGGTACCGAGTAGAACAACGCATTGTGGTTAAATTCCTCGTGAAGAAAATGTTCTGTCCGCTGAAATTTACCACAGTATGAGGAAGAGTGTCTCCCACGGACCGGTGTGTTTGAATACTGTAAGTGCTTCAGAGAGGGTAGAGAGCGTGTGAAGAATGAACCGCATGATCGTCGGCCGCAAACATCCGTTACCGAGCTAAACACTGATCGAGCAGACGCGCTTATTCGTGACAATAGGCGCAGCACTATCAAGAAACTTAAGCAATGCAAAGTGTTGGTAATGTAGAATACACTATCACAAGGTGAATCCACGGTGGGTACTACACACTTTGACAGACGTGAACAAAATGGTGCGCACATAAGCTGTCAATCGTCTCCCACTGCAGTTCGAAGACGAAAGTGATGCATTTTTAAAATCTATAGTGACCACATATGAAACGTGGGTGCACCGAGTCCCAACAGTTATCACGCGCGTGGCGGAATACCAATTTTATCAAACCCAAGAGAACGCGGAGAAACCGTTCGGTAGGAAATGTGATGACAGCGTTCTTCTGGGACTAGCAGGGGGTTATCCATTTATACTTTCTGACGGATGCCAGAACACTCAATGGAGCTTATTACTCGGACCTCTTGGCAACAGACGTGAAGGAAAAGATCGGATCCAAGCGGAAGATAGGTGGGATGCGGGTAGTCTTCCTTCAAGAAAATGCATGCCCCCATATGGCCAAAACAACAATGGAGACCCTCCGAAAATTGAAATAAAACCACCATACAGACCCTATTTGGCCTCAAGTGATTTCTACCTGTTTAAAAGGCTCAAATTAGACTTGCAAGGCATACAGATTGCGGATAACGACGCCGTCCGATCATCCAGACTGTTCGGCAGTGAATACGCCGCCAACGAAAAGCCTTCTTTAAAAAGGGCATAAGGATGCTTCCAGAACGTTAGAAATAAATAGGTTAAATTCAAAGAGGAATACGTTAAAGACAAGCATGTGCAAGTGTTTGTAAAAGTCAGTCCCGGTCATATTTGAACCACCTTGTATTTAATGTTTGTACTTTAACTTCTACCTTCTCTTTTGTATCCTTTCTAGTCATTTTATTAATCCTTTCCTATTTTATTGTTGAATTATATGATTTACAATCTTAGTCATAAAACTGCTAACTTTTCTTGATTGTTAGCTAATTGTAGTTTTTATTTCTTATTTCCTACCTCCTTGATTTTCTTCATGTTATTATCGTCTTTAGCCAGTTTGGCCATTGCCTTAACCTCATTGTTCACATTATTTATGATCATTGTAGCATGCTTGTTATTACTTTTTATAATTTCCTTATCGTTTTTTCTCTTCCCTTTTCTCCATATTTGTAATCTCCTTGGGAGAATTGTCTACTGAAGCACTGGGTTTTCAGTACTCTTTTAAATACTTAATTGATGCCTTTATTACTCTCATATGGTGGATGCATATGAGAGTTCCACAATTAATCTCACCAACTCCACTTGTACTCTTAGATGGAAAAGTCGTACATAAACTAAATCTCCTCTCCATGGATCCACAGAAGTTACAGAAAACCTGTTTGCACACTCACCACTACACTAGTACTGGGAGATTCAAGACCCCCAGTACCATAGACTTTTAACGATTCCTTTCTTGGTCCATATTCCTTCCTTGTAGACTGCTCACTGTCATGTTCTTGTCAAGTCTATCATAGTACACTCCATCTGAGAAAAAAAGCAGGAAGTATGAATATGTACCCTGGTCCTTATTTCTCGATTTCCAAAAGGAAAAAGGAAAAACAGACATATATGAAAGGGGGGAAAAGATCCAAGAAAAAATATCTACCTAGCTGTCATCTCAGGGATTCTCCTCTCCTAACAATCATAACGTACTAATAGATTCGGTACCATTCTAGTGATCCACAGGAGACAAATCTCCTACCATTCAGTAGAACTGTAGTGTTCCCCTGTTGCAAAGGATCATTTCTAGGGTTTATCAACTTACAAAAATTAGAACGAATTACTTTAAAGCAATAAGATTATGTAAGTCACAATTTATCAGATGGACAATATCTGATGTAATCTGCAAAAGCTTGCAGCTACCTTGATAGGATATCTTATAAGATACATTCCACTTGCCCTTACAAGCAAAAGCTCTATTTGATTATCTATAGTGAAGCCAAAGAAGTCACAGTACCTTATTATTATAATTGTAATCATAATCAACTTTATTTTCATTTACAACAAAGGTTAGCTTAATTTTAAGAATATTCATTAACTAACGAGAAAATATCTTACAAATTTATGCTGTTTGTTCTGTAGTTAATCACTTATTAGTCAATTATCCATAAAAATAGATTAAGATACATTTCATTTTTCTTAACGTTTTTTTACACAGTAAATATTTATTACTTACAAATAAGTTTACTTTAACAAATTCAACAAAAATATACAAAGTGATTGTACATTTTAAGTGAAAATCAAACTAGAGATCATTTTTCATATTATTAGGGAACTAATTTTGATTTAAACAAATCATTCTATCCTGTACAAAATTATTAGTGAATGAAATATCACTCTTATATTATACAAACCAAGAACCTACTAACACATATGAGTAAACTCCAGCTACAAATTTTACACTCTAATTTTCTTTCATTTAACTTTTATCTGCACTTTGTTTCTTATACTCATTAGCTATAGATTTAATGATGGACATTTTTTCTTTTAATAATTCAGTGGCACTTTCCGCTTCTATACCTCCGCCCAGCATTAATGTCACTAAATCTGAAAAACATCAAATCAATTTACTCATCTGTTAAATCTTCTGAATGTCCTTACCATGATATGAAGTCAATTCAGCTGCTTGCTCAGCATTTAAATGTTGCTTTAAGAATGACAGAATTGATGCAACATGTCTTCCGCTGGCATGTAAAATATTCTGTGTTGCACTAATAAAAACAATTAAGCTACACAGGTGCAAGGCCAAGGCAGGATCCTCACATTTTTCGAGTTGCTCAAGAAGTCCATGCTTATGATTTAGTACCACTGTCCTGTCTTTCTTTTTATCGATTTTCTTCAAAATCATACTGCACGCAGTTAAACCATCCTCAACAGCAGCAGTAAACTCTTCAATACTTTGACCGGTAAGTGTCTTAATAATAGTTTGTAATGGGCCTTTATAGGTTGCAGGTAAATCGTTAACAAATTTGAGACGTTGCTCATTTGTAAAATTGTCAACAACAGTATTCATTCCTTCTTCATTTGATATGTAATTCAACATCTCGCTAACTATATCTGTGCAGATGGTCTTTAACAGATATTTACATAGATGAGGCTGAACATCTGTTGGCATCAGCTTCAATCCTTTTTCAAACAGACGAACATCACCCAACAAAACGTTCAATTTATTTTGCACATCATTATGTGTATGTCTACGACTAGCAGTACGATCAGATACTGTTGCAGCATAAATTCCGGCAGCAATTTCCAATCCTTTTTCATTCAATAATGGTAGAAGAAAACTGCAAATAGAATCCAATAGTTCATCTAAGCCTTCCTCTTCCAATTCATTTTGTATGAGAAGTTTTATATCTTCAATGGTAATAATTTCCAGTGCCCCTTTCTTTTCTGGCACTTCCAAATCATCATCATTGTCAACGCTTTTGGCAGCACGAGTAGGCTTCTTAGTCGACTTAGTTTTTGTCTCCCTACCTTGAGTACCACCACCACTTTTACCACCAGCAGCCTTCTTCCGTCGCTCCTCGCGTTTATCCACCTTCACATCTTCTACATCGCCCTCCCCTTTTTGTACCCTGCTAGTTGTTATCTGAGTTTCCATTTGGTATTGCTGATATTTACCAGATTCCACCACCTGCTGGGCTTGCTCCTGCACAAGTGATTCGCACTTCTGAGCCAACTTGTCAATATACGACGTGCTCAAAACGAAATTGTTTATCACAATAACTTGCTTCTGCCTTTGTGGTGTAACCACCTTGTCTAGGACAATTCTAATGTCAGCCTCGCTGAACACCGACGGGAGATTATTTTGCACATCCACATAGGACTTGCTCGATATGCACTCATCAATGTCAGCTTCGAGTCGCTCAATAACAGACTTGGAGACGATGCATGACTTTAACAGCATAGTTTCATCACTTGCAAACTGCTTCTTCAAGTATGTTTTGTAGTCAAAAATTCCAATTCGTGTCAATGCGTTGAATTCTACATAACCGTTCTGTTTGTAGAAGTTGGAGACCCATTCATTCTAAAACGAAAAATTAATAGTAGTAACACAAGAATTTCCAAATGTAGAGTTTTGCATGTGTGAAATGTTACCAAATGCATTTTAAATTGTAAATAACAAACCGAATAATAATAAAAAGTCGCTATTAAGTCAATAAAAGAAATAATAACACTGAAAAATATAAATCTAACATAGACACAATTCTTAAATTACTTTAATAATGTTCAACTACTCACTTATTGTGCTTTTGAAATTTTCTTTTGTCTAACAATAAGTAAATTAAAGTGCAGTGTATGCTCCAACCATTTATGTTGTACTAAAATTTACCCGATCAAAAATGAACTCCGCACGAACATTTTTGGCCAGACTAGGAGTGGATACATGGTCATATATCTCGGCTCATGATAAATCTATATAAGAAAAAAATTTACAATATTTTTTACTGTTTGGCATGTAGCTTAGCTATTCTATTACACAAGAACATAAGTTGGCTAATAATTTTATTCATATCTTGAGTTCTAAAGTTTATGGATGGAATATTAGCAATGTGAAATAAAATTTGGTTGTGAAAGAGAAAGTAAACATTATTTGGAGTTAAAAAAAAAAGAAAATCTGAATTAAAGAATTGATATGAAATTATAGAAATAAAATCTTTCATACATGAGAAAGTTAATATTAATAATTAGATTAGATCATAATTTATTAGTTACAATACCAGTAGTTAAACAATTTTGTTTTGTCTAAACCAACAGCCCAAATAGACATAATGTTTGTAACGAAAAAATTTAAAACTGAAAATGTAAAACTTGAAATAGGTGAACGAGTTTAAACTTTGGTAGATTACGTATAGGAAGATCTGAAAGAAACTTGTAGTCCAAATTTAGAAAAATATATGCTCCAATATCCTCAATGTTTTTATAATACGACCCTGGTCAAAATATTGAAATTTTGGGACAAGAAAAAGGAGTCAACTGCAGTGACAATAATTCATCAAACTCTCACCATTTCACAAATGTTAAAATGTACAGTTACACATAAATCAAAGAAAAAAATCTGAATAACTAGACAACTGTTCAAATAAAAAGTGACTAACTGCAAAACCAAGTATGATGAAAATGTTTTGCTTTTAATAGACTCTGCTTGTCTGGCTCATTTGGCAGTTAATAATTTAAAAATATAAAGCAGAGATCTCTCCTCCATAGACTATAGCATAATTAAAATTTTTAAGAGAATGCAGGTATGCTAATTCAGACCAATAAATATACAGAGAGTGCAAAATAACAATGTTTGATGCTGTTATGCTGCTGAGTAGAACTTTACCAGACGTTACACCATTTACAATCCAACATTCTTTAATCCATATTGAGTTATTATCAATAGTAAACATACTACTATATAAAAACTGTCAGTCATCTATTAAAATAATTTCTGAATAGTAGAACATTTGAGGACTGCAGTACATATTAGTAATATAAAATAAGTTTAAGTAATGCTAGTGAGAAATAGGCTAGAAGAGAAAAAAAAAAGAAAGAGACGAAAAGAGAGAAAATAGGAAGTGGAAGAAACGAGTGAAGAGGAAAGAACAAGAACGAAATATAAATGAAAAAATTGAATTTTAAGTTTTCTTGACTTTAAATTTCTTTAAAGGTTTAGAACTCTCTACAAGATGTCCACTCTTCAATTAGAATTGACATTAGATAGAAACCTTAAACCAATTTGTTTTAATTGATATTCTTCTTAAAGGTATATCAATTGTAGTTCTCAAATATTGATTAAATAATTTTATTAAAGGTATTCATGTAAATCTAACAAATTTCCCAAAGAAAACAATACAGCAGCTTAGAAGGATCTATTCTGGGAAAACTCACAGAAAACGTATAACAAAATAATTTTAATTTTAGGATGGGAGCTGAAATCAAAGGGACACAAGCTAATAATAGGAAAATTTGGAGAAAAACGAAGAACCCTTAATGGAGAAAAATTGATATGACTTCTGCAACAAAATGGAATGATTATATAGAACATATTATTCCAACATAAAGACTGCCACAAATACATGAGAGAAGAGCCAGGAAAGGATGAAAAATCAGTAATTGAGTACATTATAACTGAAAAACCTAACAGGAAAGTCAGCAAAAGTTCTGAATTATCAACCAACCATTACCAGAACAGAAAAGGACAAACCATATTCAAACAGTAATAAAAACTATTGAGACATATATACTACAAGAAATAAGAAGCATATATAGCAAACTGGTTATAGAAGAGGTAAAAAAGAAAGAAGAAGAGATGAGACAAGCAAGCTTAGAATACAAATAGAGTGTGTTTAAAAAAACTACAAATGACCCAGCCATGAAAGCATGTGATATGGTAACGCAAGGCCCAATGAGAAAAACCAGCTGATGGAATGAAGAACTTAAACAAACCATCAAGGAAAAAAGCAGCATGGAAAGAATATCTGGAAAGGAAAACATCAGAAAATTATGAAAAATGCAATAAAACTAAGAAACGATCAAATAATAAGATTAAAACAGCTAAAACAAAAGAAAGGGAACACTTCAGAACAAAGATGGAGATGGATAGCAAAAATAACCAAAAACACTTTTATAGAATATTAAAAAATATGAGAATCAAAGACAAGAATACTACCAGGGAACAAATAAAGGATAAAGAAAGAAGAATACTTATGGAAATAAAAGAAATAATGGTGAGATGGGGAGTGTTTCCAGAAAATGCTAGATACAGAGGACGCAGAAAGTGAGGAGATAATCACTAATAGTATAACCATTGAATTATAAGAAACTGGTAACATATATTTAGATAAAGTGTAGAAAACAATAAAAAGCTTAAGTGCAGGTACTGAAATATTTTCAGTGACTGAGTATGCCCGTCAGGCATCAGAGAGCTCCGGAAATAAAACCTGGGTCCGCTGGACAACATAAAAATATAAATAATAAAATATATGGGAAAAGAGGGAATTAATATACTACATACTATTATAAATGAAGCGTGGAAAGCAAAGGGAGTACCAAAACACTGGAAAACCTCAGTAATATTACCAATATTCAAGAAAGAGGACGGAAAAGAGTGCCACAATTATATAGGAATAACACTACTATGCACTGCATGTAAAGTATATAAGACAATAATTGAGAAGAGACTAAAAGAATTAACACAAAACACAGTGGATTCAGGCCAGGCCATAACACAAGAATCATATATTCACAATAAGAAATCTAGTGGAGAAGTTTCTAAAGTACGATACATGTGTTTCATAGACCCTGAGAAGGCATTTGACAATGTATCAAGACAGAACATTTGGAAAACACTGAGAATTCAAAGTAAATGAGTTAATAGAAGGAATTCAGTCACTTTACAAGAAAACAGGCAATGTGGTAAGGACAGAGAATTGACAATCTAAAGAATTACTACCACAAGAAGAGTGAGACAAGGAGTGCTTAGCCCATTACTATTCTTGCTATTTATAGATTTAATAATTAGGGAATCTAACAGACAAAGCATCAAAACAAATGTGGGCTGCAGAAGAATGGAGAATATACAAATAAATTGTGTTTGCAGATGACGTATTAGTAGCAAGTAGTGAATAAAACTTACAATATAATACCAACATTTGGCCAAAAGCATTAGAAGAACATGGAATAAAAACCAACAATAACAAGACTAAGGTGATCGTAATAGCTAAGGACGAGCAGAAAATAAATATAAAAATAAAGAACAAGGCAGTATAACAGTTGGAAAACATAAAATATCTGAAAACAGTAATAGACAGAACAGGACAAATAGAAGAAGGGATAAATAATAGAATAACAACAAGATTATATCATTCTATGAAGAAGAGATTCATTAGGAAGAAAGAGATAAGCGACAAGACAAAAATGACAGTGTACAGAACAATATACCTACTAACTCTCATGTATGGAAGTAAATCTTAGGTACTTACCAAAAAGTTAAAAAAGAAGATACAAGTGATGGAAATGAAATACTTAAGAAGAGTAGCAAATGTGACAATAATGGATAAAGTAAGGAGTGATGTTATAAGAGGCAGATTAAAAGTGGAAAATATTAACAAGCTTGTTCAGAGAACACAATTAAGATGGTGGGAGCACCTAAATAAAATGGATCAGAACAGACAAGTTAAGAAAATATGGAATGCAAATCAACCAGAAAGAGAAAGAGAGATAGACCAAGACATGGGATAAAGTAATGGCAAAAATAATACAAGAAGACTAAAGGATGTCAAGGTAACGTTAAGAAACAAGGAGAATTGGAGAAAGACAGTGAATGGGAACAGAGTGAACCCAGAAAGAATAACCTCTTCTCTTAACGGTAGAATAGAATAGGATTATGTATGTATAATTTTACGAAATGTCAATATTAACTGATCAGCAAAATTTAAATCCAATTTTCAGTTTGGGCCACCCTTTATATTAAACGCCATTTAAAATGTACTTGCACTTACCTGTGATCTAGAATACACATTTGGAATATACAGAGCCCCAGAAATGCGACTGGTCAAAAATCCATACGTAGAAGTCTGATCAAACAGCGAAAAAAATAATTTGTCCGACATGTTGATCAGGTTCAGAATGGCAGACACAGGAGTAGGCCTGGTCAAACCCACCAAAGCACCAGCAATCTTTGCTTTGCTCCTGGATATGTAAGACTCTGTGAAAAATATCTTCGGGTCATTCTTGTCCTGCTCGCCATGAATTATCTTCCCCAAATTCTTCTCAACCACATTGCGCTGCAGAAACTCGGCAGGCAAGTCGTACTGTATGGTCAAGTCGCTGATGCTTCATCTGGCCCTGCTGCTGCAGCTTCTCGTTGACCTCACCGGCGATTTTGGTGATGTACGTGCTGTCGATCAACTGGCCAAGAATGGAGTGAACGTCCTTCTGGCCATGCGTCACTTCGCTGATGTGAGACGTGATGTGGCTCAAGTCAACCCCGATCGTTTTCGCCAGCTCCACGAAGTTGACTCGGCCCCCGCTCACGTACAACTCGGCCCTCATTTCCTGAACCAACTGGGAAGGCGTCAAGTATTCTTTGCCGTCGGTGGTGAATATCAAATCGACCAGTTTCCTGTTGATTAGCCATGACACGATTTCCACGCAATTCCGCTCTGACAACCTGGAATTTCGGATTTGTAACTGCGTGAAGTGGAATGAGAAACTGTTACCTTTGCGTTGTGGAGCTTAATTGCACTTTCTGGAAATCTGCAGCTAACCTTTTCACTTCCTCCCAACTTGCCATGGTAATGGACGTTTTACACAATAAAACACAAATTTAGGTTAAATTGTTGGTTTATAATAATTATTGCTGATAACGGTCAAAACGCATTAATACGTAACGTGGAAATAATTTAGCAACATATGTTATATGGAAAAATATTTGTGTTAACATTTGCGCAATATATAAAACAGGTTAAGTCGAAAGTGCTACATCGAATTATTAATTATTTATCGAATATAATTTTTTAAATACATTTAAATTTTATAAATAAATTATTTATAAATCTTTATTGTAAAAATCAAAATAAATATTACAAACAAAAATTCAATAATTATTACAACCTTAATATATAAAAACATATATTAAAATATTTTATTAAACATCATAGATTATTTCAAATTGTTTCTTCTGGATTTCAAAAAAAGTATACATGATGACATTAGTATTGAACCTTTAAGAACATCTAATAATGATTTATGTATGTAAAAGTAATTATTGGTTTCAAAAATTTCATATGAATATATAACCATACACTAGGATCATTTAACCTGTAAACATTTAATATAAAATATGACACATTGACTCTAATTATAATTTAGGTTTATCTTTTCTTTTTCGTTAGATAGTAAGGTGCTATAAGGAGAAGAATAATACAAAAAATAAATAATAATAGATCCAACTGGTCAAATAATACCAACCAATCTGATATACCAGTCTGACTGTACAATTAGATAAAAGCACTAAATGTAATAACTTTTCTCAATTTATTGATAAAGAAATACTAAAAGCTACATCGAAATAAAACTACTAGAAATGCGGAAGTGAAAATAATTAAAATAAACAAAAAAGGACCATAAAGATAAATTGATATGGCATAGAAGGTGAGGGATAAAATTTCATAAAATCTACTTATTTTTAGTTGTCCTAAAGATGTTTGTAGTACAATTATCAAAGATTAGTACTTATAGGTGTATAAATAAGTTCTCAGCTTTTTTCTGCAAAATTAAAGTTTTATTTAAAAACAAACAAAAAAAGCTTCAGTATCAAAGTATTCTCCGTTGGCATTTTCGGACTTCTTCTTCTGTTTTGAAGTGCGTATCAGCCTTAGTGATGCTGTAACGACCAGAATAAATGATAATCGGAAAGGGCTATGTCTGGACTATACACCGCATGTGGGAGAAGTTCCCAGCCTAACGCGTCTGCAACTCATCCGTGTCAAATGTTTGAGGGCGTCCAGCGCGTGGTTGATCTTCAAGACTAAACTCTCCTCCGCGAAATCTTTGGTACCTCTTTTTGCACTTTGCATGACTTACGGCATTCTCACCATATACAATACAAATCATTTCGGTGGCTTCAGCAGCGTTTTTCTTAAGATGAAACACGAAGTGGATAGAAAATCGAATATGCTCTTCTGTGATTGCCATAGTGAACACAGCTTATTATTGAGATTATGTGCATCAAACGCCAAATCGCATGATGTTTCGAAAGACCAAATGTCATTGCTTTAAAACCGCAAGAGGGCGGACTAATACGTTACATGTAAACGGTGATTTGCGTCCTGTGAAATCTAAAGCTGAGAACTCATTTATACACCTGATATATATATATATATATATATATATATATATATATATATATATATATATATATATATATATATATATATATATATCCATTTGTCACTAGTTCGTGAACAAGTAAGTTTATGAGTAGAGATAGATTACATAAATTCTTTTTATGCAAGTATGTAAAAAAAGGGTCTTAGAACCTAGTAAACAAAATAAGTCCTTTTTCATTATCATATTAAATAAATCCAGAACCAGTTTCAGTTCTTACTCAAACTTTACAACCGATGAGAACATATATAATTGCAGAGGGATGATAAAATCCAACATCTACATAAAAAATAAACTCAATAAATATGGCACAATGTTGTACGTATTATGTGATTCTTTCATTCCTATGTACGGAATTGTGAAATCTATACAAAAAAATTCAGTAATGTAAACGATAACAAAAGAAGAAAGAAAGCGTATTTATCTCTTTTATAAATCATGTAATGACTACAAAACGCGTCAAAAAAAAAGAATAAAAATATAAACAAAGCATTTTAAAGCAAAATAAATAAAACTAAATTACAATATTTGAAGGCAAAAAATCATTTCTGATATAAATAATCTCTTAAGCGTTTCTTCGCTATCTTAATAATTAAATCTCATAGATTTAGGAATATAATTGATTAATTACATTATAGTATACGTTACTCTGTATTTACATAGACAAAATTGGTTTTTAAGAACACAAATTGGATTTTTTTATTGTAATTATAACATCTTTGCCCATCTACAAAATAATATTTTTTAAACAACAAAAACTTTATTAAAGTAACGTTTCTGCTAATTAAGGCAAATTTATAACATTATTTATGTACACGAGCTACATACAACTAACTGCATATTATTTATGTAAACACAGCTCCCGTTGGATTCGCCCGCTTGCTCCACTTAAAACCTTAATCAAAGTCTGAATTTGGAATCTCTCCTGGCGGCCCGAATACCGCGAACATTCGCGAAACGAGGCACTCGAACCTTGTGGAACGTTCGTGCCAGCTGCATTCCTAGAAGTGTCGGACGTCGAACGTGAGCAATGCAGACGTTAATCAGTC
The DNA here is from genome assembly GCA_036346155.1 of Sinelater perroti. Taxonomy (NCBI): domain Eukaryota; kingdom Metazoa; phylum Arthropoda; class Insecta; order Coleoptera; family Elateridae; genus Sinelater; species Sinelater perroti. The sequence continues at coordinate 20,742,884 of JARFIY010000195.1, read as the reverse complement.
GCGCTACGGGGGGCGTTCGAAAACTCGTTACATTACTAGTAGTCGAGTAACCCGATAAAATTAACTCGTAGAATGATCTACAGTAAACAAGACTATGTAAAGCTATTAAAACTGCTTCTGCTCTTACATGGTTATAAAAACACCTAGAGCATAAGCAAACTGACTTAACTTTTTGACAAGCACGTCAATATAAAAATTTTAATCTAGCCGTTTTTATCCAAGATAAGACTTAAAAACTTAGTTTCAAAATTATCTGAATTATTATCATGAATGTAAGAGAACTTAAAGTCATTGTTTTATCTTTGTTTAAAAATTTTATTTCTGTTTGGAAGGTTGTGTAGAAACTATCTTGGTAATAGTCAAATATATTTACATAAACCAACTCTATACCAACCGCTTTGATAAATTTTCCATGGAAAAATAAAATCTTAGAAGTGGAAACTCTAATAAAACAACAAAAAAACTTTTTCTGATAACATGAAAACAAAGAAATTTAAAAAAGTGAAATACAGTATCGAAGGAAGTACGGGCAGTAAAATAGAATCATCGTACTCATATTATGCCTAAAATACTAAAAAAAATGTGATTTGGTTTATATTTTTATTCTTTTACTAACTAGTATATTGCAACGTTTTTGTTCTTAACAGTGGCGAATAATGTAAATTTATTTAAATTACATATTTAGTTTACTTATAGAAAACTAAATTATTTCTTAACATTTATATATACTAATACAAGAAATTACTGACAAAATAATTCTCTATTACTCTAGAACAGTTCACTTCACTTCTCATAACTTGACTTCTTCCCCTGGCTGTTTCGATCCGTACAATTTATATTTCCAGTCTTTCTTCTAGACCTTTCTAGTAACACTGGCATCATATGGTATGAATTGAAAATTTTCCGCACATCTACATACACCCCGAGTCCCGACAGCAGTCGCTTGTACTAAAGGAATTCTGTTCACCGCTCGACCGTGATGAATTGGTGGCGATCCGAGATTAGCCGCGAACGTCTAAGGCGACGGTGTCCCTATGGGGGGTAATTCAGAAAAATTATGTTTAATTTTGATGGAAATAAGTAAACTATTACATAGAAAAAATAATAGTGTAGTTTAAAATTATTTTTCTTTAACTCTATCAAAATATTGCAAGAAACTTGTAGTACGTAAACGTTACATAAGGAAAATGAAAATGTGAAATTAAAATTTTTATACGTTTCAAGTAATATTGCTAAATAGACGTTACCAGTTTTTCAAATTTATGACTTCAAATGTTAAATAGAAAAGAGTAAATTATATATGACGCTAAATAACAATAATAGTATATTAGTTTTAAATTAACACTGGTGATTTAGTTTAAAAGTAAATAAATTATAAAAAAAATAAGTATTTCCGTTAAGGGGTTACATGGGTTTCAAAAAAGCTCATTTTCTTGATTTTTTTACATATAAGGAACGCAATTTATTATTCATATTTTCTTATACATATAAGGTAACTTTTGAACCATATTTTGTGAAATTTTGACGATGAAAGTCCCAAAATTAAGCCAGTTCTTAAAAAAAAAGACGGTTTGCGGTAGTCAGAATTACTCAACGACTGCTTCATCTGAAAACAAAAAAAAACCCTTCTTGTAGTATGAGAGTAAAACGAAGGATAAAAAAAATTGAAAATTGAATTTTTGGCAGAGGTTTTAGCACAAAATGCAGTTTTTGGGTGAAATTTTCGGTATTTATTACCTTATAAAAATTTTTGCAATTGAGGGAAAAAATCCTTCGTTCAAAGACTAGAAAATGTTATTATAAAGAAGTGTGCAAAATTTGAGTGAGATCAGTCGAATAGTTTTCGAGAAATCTTGTCCACCGTGTGTTTCGAGAAAAATGCATTTAAAGTTTTGTGTAGCTAAAAAGTAACAAAAAGTAACAAAGGTAAGCAGCTGCGTCTATATACCTGCGGCGCTCCCGGCAGTACAGTAAAAGGAGGGAAACTTCAAATGGCTCTAGCTCTTACAATATCTAAAAGGGACTTGAGATTTTGGGAAAACATTCTTAAAGAGTTGTACTATTGAATAAAAAAAATGATTTTTTGAAAATCTGAAACCCGTGTAACCCCTTAAGAAGTTCTAGTGTCACATTTCAGCATGTTCCAGCATAATAAAAAAGGAAGCTACAGACAGACAATATGGTTGAAAAAGGTAAAGCTTAAATGAAACAGGTTTTTCATAAAAGTGAAACCTACCCATAACAGATTTTCTAGATTACCAACTGCAGTTTAAATTAAAATTTGTGTTATTTATAAAATATAGACAATTTAAAAATATAGAACAAATGAGAACAATGATACATATTTCACATTTTTATTCTTTCTACAATATTCTAATCAGATCGAAAATAATTTAAGCAACATTTTTATTGTCTTCTCAATCAACATCTTAACATCATGTTTTTTATTCCAAGTTTGGTAAAAAACATCTCTGAAATTACGATCACATTTTAGAGCTATAAATAGTATTATACATTTTGTAAATTTTCCGTTTACAGATACGAGGCGCGTTTTTAAATAAGTGCCGTTTTGAAATGTCGCCGCTGCAGTGCTGCGGTCAACATCCCGCGCATGCGCGCCTGCATCTGTTGGCAAACCACAGACGTCAGTTTGAACAAATTCGACCGCGTTTACCTTTTAATTGCGAGCAGTTAAAATGTATCCAACGATTGTGAGCCTCGCCTACTGTGATTCGTTTCCTTTGTGCTAAAAGTGTAGCAACGGCTGAAATTCATCGGCAGATTAGTTAAGTGTATGGTGAAAACATTATGAGTAATGGAGTGGTGCGAAAATGGGTTAGGAGTTTCAAAGATAGACAGACAAACATTCATGATGAAGAACGAAGCGGACGGCTTTCTGTCATCACTAAAAATTTGGTGCAGAAAGTTGATGAAAAAGTAAGAGAGAACAGACAGTTTACAATTTAAAAAAAACATCTGGGTAGTCAGCACTTTGAAGACGATGATGAGGTCAAAACGGCTGTGTTGCAGTGATTGTCAAATCAGGCGGCCGATTTTTATGAGGATGGGATTCAGAAGCTTCCTGTGCGATATGAAAAGTGCGTTGATGTTGGTGGAAATTATGTAGAAAAGTAGATTAAGGTACAGGCTTTAATCTGGAAATATAGTTTTTGAAAAAGTCTACTCGTTTTTTTTAATAACAAAACGCGCCTCATACTTTAAATTAAATATTGTCTGCGTATCTTATTATTCGACTTAAATGAATCACAGCGGGTACTTCACATTCGGCGGGGCTCACAATCGGTGGAGACATTTTAACTGCTCACAATTAAAAGATAAACACAGTCGAATTTGTTCGAACTGACGTCTGTGGTTTGCCAACAGATGCAGGTGCGCAGCGCGCATGCGCGGGATGTTGACCGCAGCGCTGCAGCGGCAACATTTCAAAACGATACTTAAAAATATTGTCTGCGTATCTTATTATTCGACTTAAAATAGCTACATTTGGTTATCTATAGGATAGGTAAAAAGTAACTAAACTTTAAAAATTTGCAATAAAGATTATATTTCTAATACAAATTTATTGAAACAAATTGTAGATATACTTTACAATACAGTGAAATGAAAGCAAAACTTTAAATTTCAATGTAGGCACCGGCGTCGTCAACCAGTTTCTTTAAACGGTCGAGAATAGAATATACAGTCTTTTGAAGGAAGTCATTTGAAATAATGCCAAGCATCTTCTAAATCCTCCAGTATGAAGCTTTATCCTATACACCTTTATTCCATAGCCATACAGGTAAATATCACACAAAATCTGTAATATACTTCTTAGAGAATATTTATATTGTCTATCTCAGCCAACATCCTGGAAAGTGCTGGTCTAACTACGCACGTAAGCATATAAGCAATTACAATTACTATCGTTTATTTTGAGAGTGTTTCCATCACTACTCCAATGATGTTATAAGTTCTATAGCTAATTTTTAGTGTTTAATTTTCACTTACTCTGTAGTTCAATAGATCAATTTAGAATTGTGGCGACTACACTTCTACCTACGAGGGCGTGCTGAAAAGTAATGCCTCCAAATTTTTTATTCTGTTCTCAATATTGGTTGAGGTCATGCATATTACTCGGTCGACTTACCCGCTTCGCTGGCGCAAGTTGCAACCCTCTATCGCTAAAAGCATGGCGGTGTGTAACGTAGCTATGTCGGTGCGTGAGAAACGGCGTACTGTAATCGAGTTTCTAACGGCAGAAAACGTGCCTTCAATTGAAATCCATAGAAGAATGAAAGCGGTGTACGGTGATGATTGTATCGACATTAGTAATGTGCGACGTTAGGTTGTTCATGCTCGTAATGAAGGAAACGGTGGTGCTAACCTCAACGTCTGTGACAGAGCTTGGAGTGAACGACAACGTATAGCAACTAACGAGACTCATCGGAATCGGATTGATGAACTCATCAGAGCAAATCGTCGGATACCACAGAACTGCGGTACAGAAAACTGTGTGCACGGTGGGTGCATCGAATGCTCACTTCTGACATGAAACAGAGGAGATTGGACATCTGTCGACAATTTCTTTTGCGTTTTGAGCGTGAGGGCGATTATAGGTTCCTTAATAACATTGTAACAGGCGATGAAAGCTGGGTTCACCATTTTGATCCCGAAAACAAGAGAGCACCAATGAAGTTCTACCACAAAGGATCACCGACGCCAAATAAGTTTAAGACTATACCATCAGCAGACAAAGTCATGCTCACAGTGTTCTGGGATGTTCAAAGTGCGGTGCATTTGAAATTCATGCCTAAAGGCCCGCCATAAACTCTTCAAGGTACTGCGAGACCCTCAGAAAATTAAAAGCACGAATTCGAAGAGTTCGTCTATACATGGACCACCCTCTCCTTCAGCATGACAATGCCAGATCACACACAAGAGTTGCGACATCTGCAACAATCCGACGTGGGTTTGCTAACATCGATCATCCTCCATACAGTCCCGACTTGATCCCATCCGATTTTCATCTGTTTCAAAAACTTAAAGAACACCTTCCAGGCGTTCACATTGATAGTGATGAAGCGGTGCAAGTAAAAATGAGTTTGTAGCTCCGTCAACAAAGACAAACATTCTACAATGATGGTATCAACAAACTGGCTCTCGTTGGGAGAAAAGTGTTCGTCGCCAAGGTGGCTATGTTGAGAAATAAATATGTAGACATGAAGAATAAAGTTGTAGAATGTTAATAAAGTTTGTTTTATTTAAAAAGCTTTAAGAGTTTTTACATAAAAAATTCGTAGGCATTACTTTTCAGCACGCCTTTGTATATATATGCTAGGAGTGAACAATTGGCGGTAGCTAACAGTTGTTAATAGCTTAAGAAATAAATTAAATTAAAGAATGTAAGCTTTATTTTCTCGAGCGGTGTTGCTCGTCGGGCACCTTCTCGGATAGTGTATAAAGAAGTGCTCACTCCATAAGGCGTGTTAGTCTATATCACATTTAAAACAAAATCTTTAACTCAATAAAAAACCCTACAAAGAATAACTATCTGGGTAAAAATCTATACCTCGCAAAGAGAGTAGGGGGGGTCAATTCTGCGTGAAATTCTCGAAAAAGAAAACAAAACAGAAATAAACCCTAACAGTAGGAATACATAAATTATTACAACTGGTAACAAAAAGGAAGGGGATAACAACGGAAATAAAAAACTAGACATAGTAATATTTACCGATAAAAAAATTTAAAATATTTTAAGAAACACAGCGAAACTACATTTATTTATGGAGGGGCGAAGAAAAAAGTAAAAAAGCAAATAGTATATTGTCAATATGAATTAAAAATAAATAAATCAATAGTCACGGAACGTAGGAGGAAATTAACGACTGTTTACTAAAGATTAACATGGACAAAGTATAAGAATTTTAGGGTTTTATGCCTTAAAAACGTACAAGAGAAGAATTTTTTAATACGCAAAAAAAACAAATAAACAAGAGCAATGAACAGAGCGAACTTATTATACTATAAGGCTTAAAGAGTATTAGAACGCAAAGAGAGAAATAAAGTACAAATATTTAGAGAAAGAACAATTACCTGAACAACCTGAGCGGGATACATAGGCTGATAATAGCCAATATAATATTTAAACATTAAGATATCTACAAGTACACTAGGATAATAGGAGGACTCAAATCACTTATCAGACCAAAAGATAAAAAAATGTTAGAGCATACAGACAACCTAAATGAGGATCAGACTACCACTTTGTTACAGAAACATTTATCTGTCACAGAATGAAGACTAAGAAATGATAAAACTAACAGAGCATATTTAAAAACTTAAACATCTACGGCAAGAGAGCATTAGAAAATTATACCGAGATAGGGTAGAAATACATCTAGATAAGTATATAGTAAAATAGTCAAATAAAAAATACAAACATATAATTAACTAGTACATATTTAGCAACAAAGAAAGCAATGAGTAAAGAGGAAAAAAAACACAAAAACAAAATGTTCAGTGCCGAATTAGAGCAAAAAAGAAAATGTAAAAAGAAAAGTGTGGGTATAATGTATGGGTAAGGAATAAAACAAAGTCAAAGGCAACAATAAGTAGAATGTAAAAGACAGATAGAAGAACAAGTGAAACGAGAAAAATAAAAATATTGGAGCAACTTGTGCAGAAACATTGGTTACAATAGGATTCAATCAATTCAAAGAGTAATTTGAAATGTACAATAAGAGAACAGATATAAAAACAACGTTAACTTAATAAAACCCATCAATCGATAGAATACTACAAGATATGTTTACAAAATAGAAAACCATAATATATGAACTAAAAGAAACAAATAAAAATCTAGGAGCCGTAGAAAAGTTAGAAATAAGGAAAGAATATGTAATAAAAGTACTAATATCAAGTAAGAATGATAAATCAAGAGGTCTAGGAAATGTCGGAATAGAGTTAATAAAATATGGAGAAAGTAAGCTGATAAAAATAATATCAAATATTTCAGAAACTGAAAGAAAAGAAAATACACCAACAGATTTGAACTAATCCTACATTGTACTAATACACAAGAAAGAATATAAGACCATACATACCAAGGAATCAGTGTATTACTAGCTTGAGCAAACTATTTGCAAGAATGACAAAAATTTCTATAGAGGTAGCAGATTCTATTAAACAAGAGTGTGATTTTAAATTGGCCATATATGTGTAGACAATATCCAATGTATCAGACAAGTTATAGAAAAAAATTCAGTAAGGGTTATTAACACAATATTACTTTTGCTAATTTAGGAAAGACATAACAATGTAAACAATGAGAAGAATGAGAGTCCACGAGAAGTGAATTTGATTGACAAAAGTTTCATACCGAAAAACTATACATTTTAAGAATAGCGTATATGTTAGAGGGGTAGTATAAAATAATTTAAAAAAACCTCTAGCGGACTCTACCAAATAAAATCTTTCACTTCTTTGTCGAAAGCATAATACCTTACGAAGAAAAACTTTGGCTTTTGAAATTCAGGAATAAAATAAGAAGGGTAAAACTATATTTTATGAGGTATAATTTACAATATAGATGTATAGATAGAATAAAAACGGGGCACATATGAAGAAAAATGGAAGTAGAAACATCAATTGCAAGTAGACTGCAAACAGAACACCAAAATAGTAGGTACACGTCCAGAGAATAGAGTGAAAAAGGTAGACCAAAACAATTATAAAATGGTCACCTACGGGAAAAAAGGATAGCGAACACTTAAATTTAGAACAATGGTTCAGAATAGAAAGACAAAAAAAGAACTAACAAAAAAAGATTGAAGAAGACAGAGCCTTGGAGGGGTTATTTGTAAGTAAAACTAGTGCTACTATTCACTCTCGCATCAATTTATCTTGTGTTTATCTTAAAGAGATTTTTTTGTAACGGTTATTTTCTGGGGGAGTTCTAATTTACTGCCGTGGATCTATTTGTTTATCTTATACTTCTGCAAACTTTATATATCTTAACTCTACTTTCAATCAGCTATTTCTATTTTCACTATTTTTGCAGAGCTTTTAACTAATTAATCAGGCTTTACTTGTTAAGTTGTTCTCTGATGAAAAAAGTTTAGATCAATTTTCAGTGTTTCTAATTTTTATTAATTTATTATCTAATCACCAAATACAGCTTCAGCTTTTTAAAAAGAAGTAATGGATGTCAATTTTTGGAATAACCAAATTTTCCTAAAAAATATTGATTTATTGCTATATACATTGTAATATGTTTAAATAAGTCTAAATTGCGCTCAATTGTAAGTAATTCTACTCCACAGTGCGTTCATTTTAAGAGAAACATTCGGGCTCTCCGATGTCTGTGACGTTCCCCTTTCGAAGTCGACAATTTTTACTTCAGTTTCATCCACGGTGGCTGATGTCGCCCGTATCGTGGACCACCTCGCAGGCTTGCAACTTCTGCAACCAGAAATGCTGACTAAATGTTAATCTAGCTTAACATGTTCTTACGTATACCTTTTGAAGTTCACTGCATCGTCGAGTACGTCCGGAAACTCCCTGTTGTGGACGGTTATTAGAGTAATCGAACAAAACACTATTATAATGGTGCAACATGAAAAGGTGGCTAGCGCCGAGGTCAAGTTGGTATACACGAACGGCATAACCAGTCGTGCAGCTATGGTGCTCAGTTGGTCAAATGCGACAGCTACGCTGGTACTGAACCCTCTGGTTTCCGTAGGGAATATCCTGGGCGTGAAGTTGAAGATAGTGAAGAACGCCAAAGAGAAGAAGCCGTAGATAGCCAAGTGGGGTACCAGCAGCAACTTTTCTAAAAACTGACGAAAGATGTTGTATTTAGAACTAAGATGCTAATTAAATCTGTTGATAAAAGCACACATAAAATACAGCTATCTAAAGGAAGTTTTAATGATACTGAAATTTAACATTTGTTATTATATGCTTTTGAAAGAGCAGTTTATTGAATTATTTTAGAAGTTTTACTTTGAAATGACTGATTTTCAAATTTTAAATTTTAGATGGCATCTTAATTTTGAGAATCATATAAAGGTTTCAAGAATATGGTGACATAGATTCTAGCTAACTCAACTGATTTGTTATATATGAAACAATTAAAGTGAGATATTGTTAATCCGTAGATTTTAAAAGCATTAATTTAAGCAACTGAAATTTGGTAAACAAAAACATTATCTACAATTAGCCTTTTAAATAATTAAAATGGGTATTGTATAAGGTTTTTAAAAACTTTCACATTCTAGCAAATACAAGAACTTATTTTTAGGTAAATTATCTTAATGTCAAAAATGTTTGTTAAGATCAAGTTACACTACAAGCGTCAAGATTGGTCGTAAACCGGTGGCCAACGCTCCAGCAAGCAGGACAAAGTAGTCCAATTGCTGTAAAAATGTAAGACAATAAAATCAATTTAACTTTTAGTTTCAGTTCGAAGTGGATCACATAGGCAAACGCCCACGCTAATGTATGCAAAATGGTGCTTCACTACCTGTACCATATTGACACGGGAACTTTCCTATACATCAATAGACCATAAAAACACCATAAATGGACATTTAGGTCACTCAAATTTGCTTTCTAAGATTATCTTAGGTCACAAATATACCAATTACTACAATACCAAAAATAATTGAAAAAGTGTCGTAACATCATATGAAAGTCTTAACCTCTGTGTTCGCAGGCCGTGCTCCCTCGTGGGATGTTAGAGCCTGGCCATTATTATTACTATAAGTATGTTTTTTTATTTTTTTATTATTATTAATTGTAATTTTTAATTATATGGCCCAATACTTTTGGAACAGACTTTGAATGTAGTATTCTTTTTAAATTTTCGAATTCTTTGTGTATTTTTCTCGTTCTTTCATTGCTTTTAAACATAATTATCTAGGTTTTTCAAATTTTTAAATTATTTTTTGTAATACCATGTGTTGTAACAAAAACTTTTTTTTTAAACACTAAATAACAATGAGGAGGCACTGCACTATGACAAAAAGTATGTCCTACTAATTGTAAAGTTAAGGTTTCCATGTTTGCTTTCATTTCCTGATCATCGCGTACTCTAGCACCAAACAATGTGCCAGCACCGCGACTTATATAACCGTATTATTATTTCTTGTTTTAAGTGAACACAAGTACTCAATTTTTTGAGGGATTTGAAAAGCCCAGGATCAGTCTTGGGTCCGCCTACATTACAACCATGCTCCTTAATTACTTGGCCACGAACTAGCTAGCATACAAATTTTGTTTGTTTTTTGTACAAGAATGGTTTGACAAATAACGTGTTTTAAAATGAACAATAAAATTAAATCTTATTAATTTAGTTATTTCAGAACGCTTTACCGCGAACGTTTTCAACATTTCAGACCAAATTAGCACAGGATACTACGGCCCTCCAGTATGAGCGGTAATCCGACAGCGAACCTATGTTAGGGGCGACTGAAGTTTCATCTCCCAACCCGCCTAACCAGCGTGGGAAGATTAAGGCTGTATTTTTCATATGTCAAATTTCAAAACAAACAAAATGAAACTCCCACTGAGTTGGACCATTAGTCCAGAATCTTACACTGGTGTTCACACATCAGTCTGTCTCGCGGATTATGGGGGAAACACAAATTTGGCAATTTTAAAATCCCAAAAGAAACACTATGGTAAATCAAAGTTAATTATTGTCACATATCACCTAAGATCAGCACAAAAATATTAATTGAGATATTTTAGGACTAGCTAAAATCAAAACAACCGGTAAACACCGCTTAACCTTAACATCTGGTTATATATTCTATTACAGAGGAGCAGCACTCGAGGAAAACAACATAGAAGGTGTAGGTTTTATAATACATAAAAGAACAACACAATGTAAAACGTTACAATTCCATATCAAAGCGAGTGGCTTATATCATCTTACGCATATCCAAATTTTGCAATATAAAGATTATTCAGGTAGGCATAAGATCCAACGACAAATAGGAAGACGAAGTGGTTGAATCATTTTATGAAGAAATCTTAGCAGCAGTAGATAATAATCAATGCCAATATACACTCATGATTGGAGATTTTAATGCCAAAGTAGGCAAAAGAATAGATCCAAGTAAAAATAAGACCGGAAGTTACGGGCTAGGAAAAAAAGAATAAACGTGGACAAACGCTCGTTAACTTTGCAGGACAACAGAACGTATATGTAATAAATACCTTTCTCAAAAAGAAACCCAGTAAAAAACTTGAGGTAACCCTAACGAATAATATAAAAACGAAATAGTCTACATATTATCATCGCATAAAAATCGTTAAAGATGTAACTCTATTAAATAACATCTTGCGAACTAAAATACAAATAAACAAGACATTAGAAAGAAGAATGAGAATAAGCAACCCAAGGACAACGATGGAAACGCAACATTTATAAGAAAATAATATACAATACGAACAGGAATTAAACAAAAACCTAGAAATCTCTGAATTACAGAAGATGTCTAGAAACGATATGAACATCATTATAAACAAATCCATGTTCCGAGAAACAAAAAGAAAATTGGACTGTAAAAACAAAAGAACTATTCACTAACACAAGGAAACTTTTGAAACAAGGAAAACAGAATACCGTAGAATACACCGAAACCAATAAGAGTCTAAAAAGCAATAAAAGAGAATAAAAGAAAACAATTAGAAGAACAAATTGAAAAAGTAATTGAAGAGAACAAAAATATAAAAAGCATAAGAAGATCAGTAGGTAGATCAAATATTACAGCAATTAAAAGATAAAGAAGGAATATTAAAAACTACGAGCGCATACTATGAAGAACTATATAAACAGAAAAATACAATACCGTATACCATAGAAAACAAATTAAAAAAGAAAATAACAAACAAAAATGCAGGAGGTATTCAAGGAAACAATAGAGTTCAACATAAAGGCCATCAAAAACCGCAAATTTCCAGACCACAATAAAGTAATAGATAAACTAATAAAAGAAGGCGATGATGCAATAATGAGGCTACTGCAAACACTTTTCAACAAATGTATACTTGAAGAAAAAACGCCTGACGATTGAAGTAATTACGTGGTGGTTCTTGTATTCAAAAAAGGAGATAAAACAATCCTTAATAATCATAGGCCGATATATCTATTGCCTAAATATGCAAACTATTTACTAAGATTATCATAAATAGATTAGAGGCGAAACCAGAATTTTATCAAACGATTGAACAAACGAGATTCAGGAACAACTTCAACACTAGTGGCCATATTCCTACTATCCAAATACTTATAGCAAAAGCCACAGATTACAATCTTCCTTTACATAAAGCCTACGTCGACTACGAGAAAGCGTTTGATTCAGTTGAACTGTTGGCGGTAGAAAAAGTGTTATAAAATTGCAGCGTAGACCACCGATATTGTCAAATTATCCATTCCATCTACGACTAAGCAACAATGGTAATTCGATTACATAAAATCACCAACAACATTCTTATTGGTTGTGTAGTAAGATAGGTGGACTAGATAATCCTGAAGTTATTCATTGCAGCACACGAAGATGTTTTTAGAAAAACCTTAAATGGGAGCATGAAAAGGTAAATATAAATGGCAACATGCTCAACCACTTAATATATGCGGATGATGTAATAGATATATCAGATCTACAAACTATATTAAAAGAACTAAAAGTTAAATCGGAAAAAGTGGAGTTAAAAATAATCAAAAAACGAAAGTGATGATTAACTAACTAGGACACGAAGACATCGTAATTGATAATCAACACATAGGGACAGTAAAATATAATTATTTAGTACAGATTATTCATAAGACGTTAGACTACAGTAAAACATGTATAGTAAAACAGGCTAACACCCTATATATAACAGTAGAAAAAGATTATAGTATGTAAAATATTCAATGAAAGCTTAGAAATCCACAGAAGCATACGCCAAGCATGGTCAGCATTTGGAAAACAAAATAAAATTCTGAAAAACTAAAAATGCCTTTAAAACAGAAAATCTGTAAATTACCAATGCGTACTCCCAAAACTTACTTATGGTGCACAAACATAGACCTTAAAACGATCATTAATGGGAAAACTTGGTAAAGTCCAACGACTCATGGAAAGACAAATGTTGAATGTAAAATTAAAAAACAGAATAAAAACAAAATTAATAAATGTTAAAAGATTGTAGCATCTCTAAAATGGAGATAAGCTAGTCATACCATGAACTAGAGCAACGAACAATGGAATAAAGAAATTCAACAATGAAGACCATGGACTGGTATAAGAAGCGTGGGCCGTCCGTAAACCACATAGAAGGATGACTTAAAGATGGCAGCAGGTTTAACATGTACAAGGATAGCTCAAAATAGAAACTTATGGAGAAATAAAGCGGAAGCGTATATCCAGCATTTGATGACAACAGGATAATGAAGAAGAAGAAGCATATTTTTCAATAATACTTTATCTTTTCCAAGGAACTCAATCAGAATTCTTCTTGTGTTCGAAAAACACGCCAACACACATTTCCGGCAAATAGTATGCTTATTGCTAATCGAAAGTTGTAGATCTCTAATGATAAGCTGTCATCATGTAGGCACGAACATATTAAATATTCATCAATGAAGACACTGGTATAAGATCGTGGCGGCTAAATTTGAATGATTAAAGATACAGTTTAAATGTTCAAGAAGTGAATAGAACCACTTTATGGAGAAATTTTGCGAGTTATATCCAGATTTGATGACAACATGGATATAAAATTAGATTTTCTTCAATAATACTTTGACTGTCATTAACAATCAGTTCCGTTTCGTAAAACATAACACAATTCGAATAGTAGCTTCAGTTAGAATACGTTTCCATGTTATGAGAATACCTCAATAATAGCGACACAAAGATAGTGAAAAATATAGAATCTTTTGTTCAATAATAAACCTAATCTTTGTCCAAATTCAGAAATTCGTTTTGAAAGATATAAAATTATAAGTAATCTTATTTTGCAAATAGATCACTTAAAATATTTTTCTAACAACTATTAAAAATACGAATAGAATAAGAATAACTTTAGTATAGAATCTAATAAACGCACACAAAAAACAAATTTGAAAGTATAAACGAGATAATAGAAATATAAAAATATAAATCTTGAAAGTCTAAAAATAATATTTCTAAATACTATTAAAAAGAAAAACAAAAACCAACGAAAAACAGAAGAAACTCTAATAAACAAAACAAGTAGAAAAAATAAATGAATATTAAAAATAAAATCTTAAAGTAAAATAATATTATAAAAGTAACTAAAAACTAAAAACAAAAAATTAATAAACAAAAATTAAAAATAAAGTCAATACAAACATAAAGTAAAAAAATTAAATTATAAATAAGTAGAAAATAAAACAAATAAATAAAAAACAAAAAAAACTAAATCAATAAATTAATTAATAAAAATAATTAAAAAAATAAAAAATAAAAATAAAAAAAAATTGGTTTATTTCAATGCTTCCATATAGTTTGGAACTATGGGCAAAATGTAAAGAAGATCGCAATTATATTAGACAAAATATGAAATAAATGAAAAGTTCAAATGATCAAAAAGAAATAAGAGAAAATGCATTAAAATGGTATAGATATATGATTAGAATAAAGCAACGAAACTAATAAAAACAATATGGAAAATAGAAAGGCCAAAAAGAAAAAGAATAAAAAAAAGATATTTAAAATCAAAAGAACTAAATTGGTGCAAAATAAATGTAATTACAAAAGTGAAAAAGAAAATTATAAGAAGACAATAATTAGAAGAATTACAAAACCTCAACATTGTAAGAAGAAAAACTTTCTAGACATAGGAACAATTATTACTGCACTGTTCAAATCACTCGCATGTTTTTATTTGTAGTTCTATTACTATCTCTATCTTTTTTAAATATTTGTACATATTTGTTGCTTTGATAAATACAAGTCTTTTTTATCTTACTATCAGTTTAATTTGAACCTTATTACTATCAGCATATTATTGCACTTGTCTCTTTTATATTAAAACCCCAATGATCAATGCTACTTGTAGAGAAATAGCTATCCCGAACTTGCTTAAATTCTGATAGTAGAAGTAGGAATAAAGAATGGTTTTGTGTATTCATCAGATCCATTGGTTAAGTAACCTACTGCAACGCGGATACCTCTTTTGCCGAAATATGCCTCTGATATGGGCCAGAAATGTCAAGTATCTTTTTTTTGGATTTTCTACATTGAGGTATTTCATAAGTGTTTTTCTTTGGTTAAAGTAACTTCGGCGGTACATATACTAAAATTGAAACGATACAGAGAAGATTAGCATGGCCCCTGCGCAAGGATGACACGCAAAATCGTGAAGCGTTCCACATTTTTTTTTGGTGTGTAGGGTGACTGTTAGAGGTAGCACCTCTACTTCCAGTACTGTCGGGCTATCCGGGTAACTGGGTAGTCGTACTGGGGTTTTGGTCCTCAACATTCACCCAACTCTCATTTATGGCTCCTAGTAGCTGTAAAGATAAAACAGCGGCCACATACCGGTAAACTGTATCGACATACAGGCCAAACTAAATGAGGGGCAAACCAGGGGCAACTTACAAGTATTGGATTTAATCGCCCTGGTTGTAATAACTTTTGAAGATGGAAGCGGGTCTCTCAAAAAAAAAAACTGTAAGTGAAGGTGGAAATCGAGGAGATTGGAACAGCTTCACTTATGGAACCTGATGGCGGCAGCGATGGACGCTACAACCGGCAATCAGTACCGCGATACAGAAGGCAACGGAAAACCACTGTATTATTGTTCCAAGAAAATTACATGGCAGCACGAAACTTAATTACGGCCCCCAGTCCTCGGCAGGTTTTAAGTAACCAGGGGGTGCTAAGAATCCCCGAGTGGAAAAATATTAATTCAACCATTAAAATAGGCACATGGAACGTCCGTAGCCTATATTCACCTGGAAAATTAGCAAATCTCATCCAGGAGATGAAAAGAATAAATTTACAAATTTTAGGAATCAGTGAAGTACGATGGCCTGATTCCGGAATTCTAAGATCTGATGACAAAATCATATATTACTCAGGAAATCAAGACAAACATACAAATGGAGTAGCAATTGTAATAGACAGTAAACTAAAGCAACATGTCCAAAATTTTATACCATACTCTGACAGAGTCATGCTCTTACAGTTGAAAGGCAATCCTGTCAACATAAATATCATTCAAGTATACGCTCCAACAACGGAAAGATCTAATGCTGAAGTTGAAGAATTTTACTGCAAATCAGAGACATGACACGTTTGACAAAAAACAAGATATAAACATCATAATGGGTGATCTGAACGCAAAAATTGGAAGTGGGAAGTCAATGACATTGTAGGTAAATACAGCATAGGGAGAAAGAAACGAACGAGGAGATCGGCTAATCCAATTCTGCCAAGAGGAAAATTACGTAATAAGCAACTCATGGTTCAAACTGCGAATTCGCAGACTATATACTTGGACTTCTCCTCAAAACAGGAAGGACAACATAGTTAGAAATCAAATCGACTATGTGCTTATAAATAAAAGATATCGTAGCAATATACTAAGTGCCAAGACATACCCGGGCACAGACATTGGATCAGATCATAACCCCATAATCATCAAAATGCGAGTCAGACTGAAAAAATTATCAAGAAGAAGAAAACAAACAAAAAACTAAACGTGGATAAACTCCGAAATGCAGAAACAAAAATACAAGTAATAAATAATATAAATAAAGAAATAGCAAGTTTGATAAGTGATGGCTCACAAACAACAGGAAGCACACAAGAAGGTATTGATGATTTATGGCAAAAATTGAAAACAACGATACACACAGTTGGAAATGAAAGTCTGAAATTCAAAGGAGAAGAGAAGTGGATGACGAAAGAAATATTAGACCTAATGGATAGACGGAGAATTGTCAAAAATAACAATGAAACAGAATACAAACAAATAAATAGAATTATACAAATTAAAATTAAAGAAGCAAAAGAAAAATGGATGTGCGACAGATGTACAGAAATAGAAAGCTTGAACGAACAACACAACATGTTTGGTTTATATAAGAAAATAAAAGAAGTTGTCGACACCAACAGAAAGAAAACACAAATGATAATAAGAGATGACAGCAACAAAATAATAATGGACGAAACTGAGAAAATAAGAATCTGGGAACGATATATAGAAAAATTGTTTGACGACGAGAGACCAGAAACAATTATACAAAACAGAGGAGAAGAACAAAAAGGACCCACAATTCTAAAGCGAGAAGTAGAGAATGCAATACACCAAATAAAAATAGGAAAAACCCCAGGACCGGATAACATATATATGGAACTAATTAAACTAATAAACGAAGACAACCTAAAGGTACTAGTTGATTTGTATAATAAAATATATGAAACGGGCAACATTCCAAATGACTGGTTGGAATCAACATTTATTACTTTGCCTAAGAATGCAAATGCGAAATCTTGCAATGATTACAGATTAATAAGTCTCATGAGCCATGCCCTTAAAATACTCTTGAAGATAATGCAAAACCGAATATATAGAAAATGTGAAGAAGTAGTGAGTGACAACCAATTCGGCTTCAGAAATGGATTGGGAACGCGTGAAGCTCTCTTCTGCATACAGGTAATGATGCAGAAATGTAGAGATCAGAAAAAAGATGTGTATCTGTGCTTTCTCGATTATGAGAAAGCATTTGATAAAGTAAAACACATTAAACTCATAGAATGTTTGGAAAACATTGGCTTAGACGAAAGAGACATAAAACTAATAAAAAATCTTTATTGGAACCAACGTGCTAAAGTAATGGTAGAAGACACTGAAAAAAACAAAGTAGAAATTAAACGCAGGGTACGTCAAGGCTGCATACTGTCCTCAATGTTATTTAATCTCTATTCGGAAGTAGTTTTTCAGAACGCCTTACACAACTGCAATTTAGGAATAAAATAAACGGGGAAACGATAAATAACATAAGATACGCGGATGACAGCGTACTAATAGCAGACAACCCTAGAGCATTACAACAGCTAATTAACAAAGTACACGAAGCAAGTTTACAAATGGGCCTAACAATCAATACTAAGAAAACAAAAGTCATGCAAGTGAGTAAAACTGAGGGTATAAATTTTACAATTGATGGCAACGCTTTAGAAGAAGTTGGAAAATTCAAATATTTAGGTTGCTGGTTAAACTCAGATCTAAACTCAAATATAGAAATAAGGAGTAGAATAGAAATAGCTAGGCAAGGATTTATAAAAATGAAAACACTCCTGACAAATAAAAATCTAAATTTACAAATCAGATGGAGAATGGTAAAGAGTTATATATGGTCAATATTGTTATATGGAACGGAAGTCTGGACACTAAATAAACACGAGATAGACAAACTGCACGCCTTTGAAATGTGGTTGATGAGACGAATACTTAAAATCCCATGGACAGTCAGGATTACAAACCAAGAGATACTACAAAGAAATGAACTGTAATAGAGAAATTATAACTACCATAAAAAGAAGAAAAACCGCCTACTTGGGACACCTAATAAGAAATAAAAAATATAACCTACCCCAACTTATCATACAGGGTAAGGTTGAAGGCAAACGCGGAAGGGGTAGAAGGAAAACTTCTTGGCTTAAGAATATAAGGCAGTGGACAGACATGAATGTTCAACAAATATTTAGAGCAGCTGCAGAAAGAGAAACATTTGCCAATGTAATCGCCAACCTCTATTAAGAGAAGGCACGACAAGAAGAAAAAGTAGCAGTGTAGCTACCAAAACAGCATTAGTATTGAGCCAGTTATTGTCTTTACATTCTATTTTGCAGGACGTGGCAGATGGGGGACGGCTGACAACTGGGTTGCAGCAGCAAATTTGAGAGGAGTTGGGGTTGCGGCTAGGCAAGATCGAAAGAAAGCTCTCCATGAAGAAGGCGGAATACCTAGCCGAGCAAGATAAAATGCCATTTAGTGAGAGCCGCGTTTGTATTTATTTGAGTAGAAAAAAAGATCCATCAAGGGCTTTGCGTAGAAATGCAAATGTTAAAAGGACTGGGAGCCATCACAGATTTCGAATAACCTGCCTTGATTCGGGTTTTGTAGTTGTTCCGTGTCTTGCACTAAAAGGAATATCAGATATAGTGAATTTTCGATCACGGTAGATTTTAGAAACTGAACGTGTAAAAATTCAAGTTTAGAATCTAAGAATAACAAAATTATTTGTGATAGTGCTGGTGTTAACGTTAACTGAATGTTTACACATATCTGAATCAATAAATTGTAAGATGTCTTTTCGTCGCATCTGCCCATAGCTCTTCCAGGGCTTTCTGGGGTCGATTATTATGATTATTTTGATTGTATCCCAGTTTGAAACGACTTTGCTGCATTTTTGACCTGGTTAAATCTTAACTAGATTTTAGTTACCCTCTAACAATAAAGTACAAATATTTAAATCTAAATCCAGATTATTTTCATGTACTTTTACAAACTGTAAAAGGGATAAAGACACAAAAGTAAATTTTAATGTTGATATTCATCAATTTCAATGGCTAACATGGTCACGCGGTTGAGGCGCAGGATGCGGTGCGGAGGAATACAGGTTCATTCCTAGAGCTCTCTGATGTTTGGCAAGTAACCTACTCAATCACTAAAAATAATTGAGTACCTGCGTTTACTTCGAACAAGGGGTAATATTAGCGATCGTCTAAGGTGCAGTGTTTGTCACATCGCCTCGCATCAGAGATGGTGCGCGACGACCGGGCAGACAAAGCGAACATATGAGAGCTTCAATCTTCTCAGTTCGGAGGCCGTGTTCCCACGCGGGGCGTTAGAGCCATACCATTATTATTATTAACCAATTTCGTTTAGAAAAAACTACCTGCCCTTCTTTCCAATAAAGACTGTACGCCACAACCGCAATAGCGCAACCCGCAATACTGCTTAGCACTATGACAGCCTTGTGGTGTATGGCGTAGCACAACGCAATGCTCAGCACTGCGGCCAAAACGTTAATGGTTCCGCAGAACACCAGCGCTTTCAACGTGTCGTCGTAATTTTTCCACATGTGCACCAAAACCATGTGGTTTACAAATGACGTCGCCAGCCACATGAAGTATAAGGCCAGCACGAGCCAGCGCACAGACGAAAATCGGAGCATGCCGCACAGGAGAACCTGCCGTTTTGCGTTTGCGTTCTGAAAATTAGGCGAGCTATCGGAAGGTGGCAAAAACTGACGCACTGACTTACAGACGTACAATGATTTGCAAGGGGCGGATTCTAAAAGTGGAGGGTCAGCTTCTGGCCACCGAACTGTGCGACTGACACTAACACCGTCTCTGCTCGTGTTGTCTTGTTCTGCAGTAGCAACCAGTTGGGGGATTCTTCAACTATGCTGAAAATACATTGTGCGTTAATTTTTGCTCCAAGAGAAGTAAACAGAACGAGTTTAAATTCCAAAATAATAAACATGGCTGCGAAGCACAAAATTATCTTTCAAAATATTTCAGGAAGATCAAGAGGGAACCAATAGCAAGAAATATTTAAATCTGATGGCTATGTTATGATAGAAGTTTGTCAGCAATAAAAAAATCTAATTATAGTGTTGTATTAAACAATAATCAATATCTTAATTAATATTAAATAAAGAGATCAATAAATAAATAATAAAAAAATAAGTAGAGAACAGATTTATTTATTGTAGGCAATATAAAAAGAGGAATTACTAAAAAAGTTGGCCTTTTGCAAAGACAGTAGGGAGTTAGAGTTAAAGAGTCTTTAGTGTTTTATTTATTACTGATACTGATTACTCATATCCCCTTATTTTTAATTTTCAATATTCAAACATGACGATTATTAAATACAGGAACTTCAGAAAACAACTCCTGATACCAGATAGACTAAAAATTTTCATATGAAGATATGCCTAAAAATGCATGTTTCTATGATAAATAGCAATAATGATCATAATATTAGTACTCCATAGAAACACTAATCTCAGTTACGTTTTTGTAAAGTGCTGTTAATATTATCTGTTATTCATGTAAGACACAAGTAGAGATGCATGTATTAACAAGCGACATACAAATTTACCATACTCTCATGAGAGCAACCAAATCACAAAACTTTTACAGTTTTCTATAGTTTGTGAACGACATGAAGTGCTTACAATAATTATAGTGTTTAGCTCTTGGTAAATAGTTTGTCGTCCAGGTTTATGTCAAATTATTGTGTTGAGCGTCTTACATGAGAATCATTACTATCCCTATCACTTGTAACATGTACACGATTAACTCCAAAAAATTTTCTTTGAAGGAAAAGGTTTTATTAAATTTATGGGATTTATGTCCTCCATCCTTTTCATAAATAATTTTTTTTAGTAGGAACGACATCTTAAATCTGCGCAAGAATTGTTTATGAACTACTAGGTAGAATCTTCATAAATCATTCTTCCACTGCACCTAAATGGCTTAGAGTGTCTGCAATTCCCGAAAAACATTCTACCTGAACTTCTTGAAAATGTATCATTTTCAGTACGATATGTCACCTGGCTCATGCATGATGGAGTTCCAACTTACTTCATTGTTAACGTTCACTACCACATATGTCAATAACAGCTTTTCTGACAGATTGATCGAATGAAGTGGTCCTGCTGTGTAGCTACCCGTTCACTAAACTTAAACTCCTTTGACACTTATATTGTAATTTGTGAGGTTATTCGAATCTTATGTTAGATCGTATTACACTACCTGATAGATCATTTTTTTAAATATGTTCTTGTGTAAGGATTTCTAATTTTCCAAAACTTTTTCAACGTTTCAAAATCAAATTGGTTCGCATTAGTGGGTTATAAATTGCCACGACTGTCTTGCCAATAACAATTATTTGGGATTATTTCAAATCTCCAAGTGCAAAACCAATCCTCAAGTTAATTTATTGCTTTCTACAACAAGTAGTTAATTAAAGAACTTGTTGACAAATGCCTTTTCACTCTTTGATCATAAGTCTGATAAAATTACTCATGGACGTATTTAAAATGGCTAGAAAACTATTAGAATTCTACAATCAGCTACAGCTTTGCAAAAAAGATTCTTCTCTTAAATAAATTGAGAAATATAGTCACCGACAACAAATTAGCCTTGGATACTGCTATACTTCCTTTTCATCACATTACCATAAGTGATTTTTCCTATATATACCTGTAGAAATGTTGAACAATAAATCTAGGAAAATCACAGATTGATCTCATCTCGTCACGATGGATTTGTTGAATGAAGCTGTATATATGACTCGATCAGTTGTAGCCTCGAGTCAGAATTTTCAACAATTAATAATATATTGCAAGTGTGAATGTGGGTGCCTACATTTAAGGAATGAATTTTTATATTACAATCAACTAAACAACAGTTGGATTATTGAAAACGTTACGATACTGTATTTCGTTTGTTCCGATATTTAGGGCGTTTAAAAATGATTAGGACCCTTTTACAACTTCAATTGTGTAGAAAATTAACATTTGCGTTCAATTTATGTGTAAAAATTATAGTGTTACTACCAGATAGCAAGCCTGAAATACACAAAAAAAAAGACAGTGAGTCATTTGTGCAGTGTTGCGAATATAGTGGATAAAGCAAAAGATCATGGAAGAAGGTAAAGTAATGGATTGCTTGGTATCTTTGAAGGAAAGGAGCGACTGTTTTGGACATCCATGCGAGGTTTATAGCCGCGTGTAAAAATGCAAATACAGGCAAGCCACATGTTATCATCCATCGCGTGTCTGACTTGATAATAGCAAATAGGTGGATGATTCGAATCATTGGCGAATGCAACAGATTTGTCTTACGGATTTTGCATTCAAGGTTTTCTCATATGCAGGGGTAAAGCGTTTCTCATTCTGTATTTGTCGGATTTCGGCAGTTCTCAGTGAGTTTTCTTCTAACTACAGGCTTCAGTCGATTGTCTACAAATGGTGTCCTGCTACACTCAAAGAAAGGTTTGAAGAACTTAGCTTTACATATACTGGCAAAGCAATGACAACAGTGTATGAACTCATAATAAAATTAAAATAAAAAGATTAATAAAAAACCATTTGAAATGTCAATAATTTTTAGATGCCTAAGTTCACGCTGTTTTATTAACAATGTTGCTCAAGAGACATTTAATCGCCTTTAATAGTTAAAATCACTACAATTAACAAACATTTTATACCCCACAAAAAATGAAATTTTCATTTATTTATTAGTGCGTGACAAAGTGTGACAAAGCCATTATTTTAGAAGATTTCTTTATTTTCGTTAAACGACAAGAACAAAATTCATCTGTACAAATACTGTGTAGTAATGCAAGCGGAGGGCTGCGATGCTCAGATCACTAAACATCAGTTAAAAGCAAACTTTAATATGATCATTTCCATCATTATCTAGGACACACGGTAGTAACCAGAATTTTTGATAAAATTTTAGAAAGATATCTCAACTTTACAACAGTACCCTTATGAACAATAAGAGTACTACGGAATTACTGCGCAAATCAAAAAACTAGCAAAAGAGTTCGAAAGCGTAAGTTGAAGATCTTTAACGCCACATAAAGATCAGTGAAGGTCCTCATAAATATACTGTTTCTGAGCTCACCCATCTACGAAAAAGCTAAGGTGGAATGCATGAAGTAATGCAATTATCAAGGAGTATAAATTTAAAGATGCTAAAAGAAATGAAATAATCAGGCAACTTATAAACTATAAGCGTAGAGGTGCAGAATCAATATAATGCAAAAAAATAAGAGCAACTGCTACCTACGATAATAACAAATGTAGAAAGGTAAAAAATAAAGTACTAAAGAAACATAGGAAACGTATAAGAACGAATAAGACATCATTCAACTAAAAGCAAAAATACAAAAAGAACTTGGCAAAATTAAAAACAGAACAAACAGGCAATGATGCTAGATAAAATAGCAAAAAATCGTATGTTGAAAATGAAATATAAAAATATAAAAATTAGGAAAAACTTTAACAATGTTACCAAATCAAAAAAATCTGAAGGCAGAGCAAAATATTCAGCTAATGCAAAAAAATTTATAATTTATAAAAAAACAATCAGGAACATCACGTATATAAATCTTGAACACAAGAAATAAAAAACTATAAACTAGAGATATTAACAACAAGTGACCACTGTACATCTGTAATGATTTCGGTTACTTAAAAATAATTTTTACCAATCATTATCGCATAGTCATGTTCAAAACATGAATTCCAATATAATTTAGTTTTCTATTCAAATGTTTTCGAATTCTTGTTAAATTTTACAACTAAATGAATAAACAACTAAATGGTCAATATTCTGAAGGTCTGACTTTGTTCTGGCCAACACAATTCCCAGAAATAAAATTAGAAGATAGTAAAAAACATTTTTATTCAGAATCATGTAATTAAAAACTATTTAAAATTTGAAATGTCAAGTTGGGGATTTTAATACGAACTCGAATATATATTTATTACAGTTACAAAAAAATATATGCTCTCGACTTGACAGACAATAATAATAAACGTGTTTCGGACAATAAAATTGTCCTTCTAACCTCCTTTTAAAACTCAAACACTTTACAAAGATAATAGTTAAAAAAAATTGTAGTACAATAAATATTATTTTTATTATTAGTTTTTATTATATTTTGTATCATATTTATAAAATGTTACAACTGAATAATAAGTAAATGTTATGAAATACATAAGCTAGTTGTAAACTAGCTGAGAAAAGTCGATTAATAAACTTTTATATATAAAACTATCTACACAGTTGTTTTATTTCATATTTATAATATTCTTACATTCATATGTTCAAACAATACGTTTAATTAAACATACTGAGCACCATTGTTATCTCTTGGATGAGTAAATTGGTAGGATGTACAAAGAGTCTGTTTCTGTATTTAACTCAATATTTTTTTACTCTTCACCCTGACTAGAAATTAAGGTCGTTTCATATTACACAATTAGATACATATCACAATGCATTAGCAATAGACCTGAGTACATTTTTCTGTAATCTATAACATTTTTATTTTAGAATTACTGACAGTAACCCAGAATTAAATACAATACGACTAGATAGATTTTAGAATAGACTTACAATAAAAGTTTATTTTCAAATTGCGATTTCTTGTCTAGTAATTAACATATTTCATTTTAGTGCTATTACTAGTGATATTTACTACTCAGTCAATAATTGTCATCACTGATAGCAATTACTTTTAGACTAATATTCGGTTTTTACTATTGCAACTTAAAATCTGTTTTTTTTTGAGAGCCGTTTGACCTCTGTCTCCAGATAGACTTACTGTTTCTCTCATTTTCTTTACAGCACTTTTCCCGGTATCTTTGTCTCTTGTACTATTCTGTACAAATCTTTTACTAAAAACTCAAAATTCATACACTTTTTTTATTGTTACTGTTGGAATTTGTTGTTGATTTAGTCAGGTTGACTATAATACGTAGTACTATTTGCAATTCGGAATTCAGCTCACAATTAGCTTGCGTTTGTGAATATGGTACTTACATGTTTGCCAAATTTAGCGCAAATGTCATAGCTAAATAATATGATAATAAAAATAAAATAAAACCATAACTTACTAGTCGCTCCAGCCAAATGCACCAGTCTTGCGGTCTTCCCTATTTGTTTTTTTTTGTCACACTTGGTATCACTAACGCTTGGGCTTGAGCTTTGAAAATCAATTACTTATCAACCCACCCTTATTGAAATTAAGTGCATTCATTGTCAGTCCAATTTTTTTTAATTTTAATCTTTTCCTAGAATGTATTAATTTTATCACAGGCTTCAATGTAGACAAAAACGTTAACGGAAAATTCAAGCACCACCCACGGAACTTAAAAATACTTTTCTACAAAAATGACGGTGGATCGAAATCCATCTAATATCTCTGATATTTTTGTTTTCTTGGTTTTACTATTCTATTTTTACATTAACAACCCAGCCCGAATTACAAACTTTAGCAGTCGGAGTTGTACCAGAAGTGTGTCCATAACAACAGTCTTATTATTGCTTTGTTGTTTTTCCTTCTTATAAGTACTGCTGCTTACTGCGCCTAAAATCTACCATCTCACAGAGACTCGCTAATTTTAAGAGCAATCAAATCCGCCCGTTTATGCAGCGTAGCCGATGATAAAATCCTGGATCAGATCGGATCTTAAATAATGACAATACTAACTACAAACTCTAGTAATTAAAAAAAACATATAACAATCATCGTATCAAAAAAAATTGCTGTGAAAATAATCTACTGCTGAAAACAATAAACTTCTTGAACTATTACTCAGCACTTGAATATTTCTTTCCGTTCCTATCCCTCTCACTTTCGACATCGCCCTGGTCCATCATGAGTAACATCTGATGCAGGTAATCAGTTCATCAAACTGATGAGGAAGCGAAATAAAAGATAAATACTCCCAATATTGCTGCAGAGTTTAACCGGGGACATGATAAAACAATATCAGTCAGTACAATAAAGCGGTGTCTTTAGGAGTGTAATCTTCATGGGCGTATTGCGACCACAAAACGTTGTTACGGCGTGGTAACAAGGCTTCAAGAGACGCAAACGCATCGTTCCTATACGATTGAATAGTGGCAAAATGTAATGTTTATGATGACTTTTGTTTGTTTTTAACGTGTCGTATAATAATATATTATATAATAAATTGTTTTCTTACATAAAATGTATAAATTCATTTTTAATTTAGTGTCTAAACTTCCATGAGCGGTAGTTTATTTTATAACAAGCGGACGTGTAATTTTGCTCTGCGATATTGGTGCTCGAACCACATAGAAATTCGCTTGGGCGATAGAAGGTCACGTCTGGATTTAATTTATTATTTTTGGTGTATTCTATAATATTAATTAAGCAACATAAGTCAACTCCGATATGTTACACAACAAGAGTTACCACTACTTAAACTGTCTTGTACTGACAACAAATAGCAGGTAGAGCAAAATGATAAAAAAATTCAGAAAATTCAGACAAAGGAAAATTCCTGATTATTGGTTGCATAACTCAAATACTATATAGTAACAATAGCTATGCCAGTTTAGAAAATAAAAATTATCAACATAACAAATCCAGAAGAAATTAAAAAAAAAGAAATCGAAAACCATCAGTAAGTTTTATAGCAGAAGTTAAAAATATCCAAACCATAAATAATAACATTGCAAAACAAATACGTCTAAAGGCATTAAAGAATACTCACATAAAACTACAACTTTTAGAAGACGTATCTTAAGATACCATCATAAAAGCATTAAATGAGAAAAACGCACAATAGCACACATACAAATCTAAAAAATAAAATATTTTATAGATTTAAAGAATATTCACTCGTCGACCATCATATAAGCTATTAAACAAAATTTATAATGTATGGGACTAATATTTGTAACATCAAAGCACAACTAATAGAAAAATAATTACCAATGTTGTTTGTGGATCTCAAGCAAAGTGAACAAACAAAGAAATACATAAAATTATTTATAAAAACTGTACCTTACCCTAACAAAAAAAATAACTCATTGTACAAGATATCAAACTTTCGGGCATATGGTAACATTTTGGTACAAAAACTTCGAAATTTTTTCCAAACAAATATAACAAAAAAAGTAATCCAAGTTAAAAGAAAAGAATAGTAACATAAAATATAACTAAATGTATAATAAATATAACACACTAATAAAGGTTTTCACTGAGCTTAAGATCATTTGAAAAACTTAATCACTCAAATGGAAATAATTATTAACCTCATTACCACATTAACTACGAAAATATCATAATGGTTTAATTATTAAAAATTGTAATGTCTACATTGCTATGTACATATAGTTCAAAGAGTTTTAAAGATCAACAAAATTAATTTAAAAAACACATCTGACTAACCAAAGTCACAAAAGATTAATAATTATACAATCTACAATACAATATTCTGATGGAACTACACATGTTAAAATTGCCATCATAATTAGAAACAAATCAGTACCTTGTATTTATCAGCAGTATAATGTCCACCAAAGCGTAAAAAAATTATTGTTAACAATTTTAAGGCTCTTCGAAAACTATTAAAACCCATGAAGAAGATAATTTAGGCTAATATTGGCCTACAGATTTTAACATAATAATGTATCTGCTGGATTTTTTTGTCATAAAAGTGTCCAACAATAGGAACACGTTTACTCTAATTTTGACATGTCTTCTACCATATACTTTGATATACAGTATATGACTTAAAAACCAATATTTACAATTATGAGAAGTAACTAGGATTATCTTAGAAAAAGAAACAAGCTCCTTAATGTTAATATTTCACTCAAAACTGCAGAAGAAATAGATTAGACAATGTAACCAAAAATGTCTAAGAAAATTGAAAAATGTTCTAAAACAAAAAATTTCTTAAAAGCAAAAGCTGAGAAAACAATGGCAGCTTACCAGATCTCAATCAGACAAGAAAAATCTTAATAAATCCATAAAGGAATGCAAAATAATACTTATGCATTTGAAGACCAAAGCCATATTAAAATACCTAAATGGCTTACCAGACACGGAAGCAATTTGTGGTGAATTCAGGGTGAAAGGCAACGAAAATTTTTTTACCAATTAGAGAACGCAAGGACCAGAAGTAATAAACAAAAAACTGTTACCTTTGCTAAATACCTGAAAATATTTAAACCGTTTTCTACATAAATAACATCAAATAAAGAAATTGCTTGAAGCACTATATCAAATGGATATACCTATTAAAACAGAGTATCTTGAAATTGAAAGTACTAGAGAAAAAAATCTGAAAATAGCTCCAGGTTTTACGTTAATTACTGGAAAATTACTTCGAGAACTGGCAACCAAAGGAATAAATTATACATTGTATATATTTAATGCTTTGTTAAAATTAGGATGTTATCTAACTTCCTGGAATGTGGCTGAAATAATTATAATCCTCAAGTTTGGTGAAAAAATATTAATGAAGCAACATCACGTCCGCCAATTAGTTTACTTCTGATACTTTACAAATAGTTTGAGAAGATAATATTGAAGAGGATGAAAACAATGTTAGAGGAAAACTAATTAATTCCATGTCATTAGTTTAGGTTTCGAAACATTAACGGAACAGTAAAACAAATTCATCGTGTGATCGTTAAAATCAATGAGGTTAAAAAATGGTTATATTGCGCTATCTTTCTTAGCATAAGTGAAGCGTTTGACAAAGTATGGCATAAGAGATTATGTTACAAAATTAAAAATAATTTACCATATCCGTTATATGAATTATAAGTCATATTTACTGAAAGATATTTATAATTTCTTAAGGAGGCGTTTTGGGACAGATACTATACTTGCTATATATAGCAGATCTTTCAAGGTCTAGATAAACAACAACGAACACATTCACAGAAAATACAAATATATTATTTTTTCAGCTTAATTCTGCAGCTGATACAAAGAATATGCAATACAACATAAATAAAGTACAAACATGGCTACGAAAATAGAGGACGAGAGCAAATGAAGATAAATAAATACAAGTAACCTTCATACTGAAACAATTAAAACACGAAGAACATACAAAATAAGCAGATATGTACCTAGATCGGAAAATGGCATAACAAGAACATATATTCACGTTAAGGAAAAAGTTGGACAATATAGGACGATAATTAGACAGTCAAAACTAATAACAGAAAATAAATCATTGACATATAAAGTACTAACGAAATTCATATGAAGATAGGCCATCAACAGTAATGTTGCAATATTCCAACGGTTCTAATAATGATTTTTGTATCTTCAGCCCAAGAAGAAAAAAATCAAACTGGCAGAATGACAGCAAATACGAATCAACTACTCGATAAGATTATAGATACTTGTATAATTATTATTTAAGTAACAAGTCAAAAATAATAAGGAAAACATTAGTAGTCTTCCTCATAAATTTGTATTTCAGTTTATTCGTCTACTACACTGTTTAAAAATAAACGCTGCCATAGAAAATATCACCAAATGTGAATTGTGTACAGTAATACAATTTCTGTGCGCAAAAAAACTTTCGGGAGCTGAGGTTCATTGTAAACTGTCTAATGTTTACGGGCCAAACGTAATAAGTAAAGGTGTCGTGCTTTAATGGTGTCACGTATTTAAACATAGATACACTAACATACACGATGAGGTAATAAGTGGTCACCCATCTGAAGAAAATTGACAAAAATGTTTGCTATGTTACATGAACCAGAGGCTTGCAACGTACCGCTTTAACGATTGCACTGCGGTTCAAGATGCTGTTACAGGGTGGTTTCATTTTTAGATGTGGGGATTTTTTGTAAAAGAAATTTCAAACCTTGTGAGACGTTATGACGTGTGCCTTATTAAGTCGAAAACTGATATACTGTTGTAAGTTGCTAATATATATAGAAAAAATTCTACATCTACGTATGTCTCTTATTGATAACCAAACGAAAGTTTGTTTCCGATTTGCGTATTACACTATATGTATATATATTATATATATATATATATATATATATATATATATATATATATATATATATATATATATATATATATATAATTAATTATAAATTTATTTTTCCTTTACCTTTTGTTTCTTATTTTTTTAAACAGTTGAATTATATAAAATGTTTCAAATGATAATATGTAATAAACAAAAAATCCAAAAACCCTACTTTAATCCACTTGTACAACAATGTATAATTTAATATTTTACACAAACAGTTTTATAACGTCTGTATATGCAGTACTCTATTAGTATAAATATAAACATTTATATAGCTTAATTCACTGTAACAACCTTCTTAAATTCATCAATATTTATTTAATTCTAAGATTAAATTTCAAGCATCCCAAATTATTTCTAGTTGAACACTCAGTACTTTCTTATATTATGTAAATTTACATAATGCAAAAAAACTAGAGTTTCTAGAATAATATTACTTTATAAGCAACCGATTCTCTTACTAGAGCAAAGCTTTTTATGTTTAACTCTATAAGAACTCACAAGTAAGAATTAAAATTGAATAATATATCACTATCACTATAAGCCCATTGACATTCACTATTGAATGTAGGCCTTTCTCATTTTCTTTCATTCCTGTTCATCTGCTGCTATTTTCATCCACGTTGTTCCGGCAATTTTCTTTATATCGTCTCGCTATCGAGTGATACTTTTAGTACATCTTTCATCCTTTGTTCGGCTTATATGTCCTGTCTATTGCCACTTAAGTTGTGCAATTCGTTACATGACGTCTGTTAGTTTTGTGTGTTATCTCATCCATGTATTTCTTTTACGGTCGCTTAATCTAATTCCTAATTTATATCGTTCGTGTGCTCTTATGTACGTGTTAGCCTTTGGGCGTTCTTCTTTGTCAAGCTTTACGTCTCTGCTCCATAATTCAGTGTTGGAAATGAGCATTGGTTGTATATTTTCGCTTTTA
Source organism: Sinelater perroti (assembly GCA_036346155.1). Taxonomy (NCBI): domain Eukaryota; kingdom Metazoa; phylum Arthropoda; class Insecta; order Coleoptera; family Elateridae; genus Sinelater; species Sinelater perroti. The sequence goes on along the minus strand of JARFIY010000195.1, from coordinate 20,711,337 downwards.
ACGTATCTGGAACATCAGACCTGACGACACAATTTAGTTTTCCAAATGACTTCCAAGTCAATCTTATTCTTCTTGTTCTTTTTTCTCTGATGTGGTCTTTTTCTTTTATAGTCTTTTAGCTGAGGTATATACAATTATCCACATTATCTGGCCCTGAGATCTTGTCCCTTTTTATTTTGTTCAACGCATTGTTAATTTCAGCTACAGTTACCTCCAATTCGATGTTTTGTATTTTCCTCTTCCTGTCCTCTTCTTGTTGTGCCATATTCGCTTGTACTTTAGTGTCATAAAGCTCTGTATAGTAACGTATTATTTCCTATAGTATAACATCTCTGTTATAGTTATTCCACCTTTGTTTTGTGTTTTCAGTATTTCCTTATTTTCTTTCTGGCTGCTTTTGGTCATTTATTCGCTTCGATAGTTTGTAATATAACTTTTGCATTGTTTTCTTTATTTTTTTGTAATTCTTTTTGTATTAATTTATTTAGTTCAGTCAATTCAGCATTATTTCTCTTTCGTTTTGAGATTATATTTCTTCTCTTCTCTATGAGTGCCTTTGCTTCAGTATTAATTTGATTTAATGTACTTTTGTTTTTTGCTGCTATTTTATTTGACACTGTCGATTTCAATGTCGTGAGACTTTTATGCATGTTTATTTAATTCTATTTTCTAGATAAGGCCACACTTTTAAACTTTTCTGCTAACTCTTTTTGGTATTTAATTTATGTTCAGAGAGTTTTACTATATTAATTGTTTTTGATTGATCTTTATTTAGTACATCGACACCTTTTACTATTTGCTTATTCTTCGATATAATAAAGTCAATTTCGTTGTTTGTCCGTCTGTTAGAGCTTATCCATATTTACTTTAGTTCCATTCTTTTCTTTATATATATATATATATATATATATATATATATATATATATATATCATAATATACATATCATTCGTTTTTGTGAAGTTTAGTGCCTCTCATATTTTGTTTCCCTAGTTCATATTAATATTAGTATAATAAATCTTGGAAACAATTGATCGGATAATCTAGAAAGAATAGCTTTATACAGTTTTTAAACTTGTGACAATAAAATAACGCTGCTATTGCTACGCTTGCTTCGCTAAAAAAATAAAAATGTTTTTTTGAACCTTAGCGCATTTAGTTAATTATTGAACTTTTGTATTTCTCCTAAATGTGACCTTTTTATATTGGGTTAGTTCCATTTAATTTAATTTCTTTCTACCGCAGAAAGCTCTAAAATTCTGGAGCAGATAAAAATCAAATAAACGAGTAGATATATTATTTTTGCAAAACAATCCATTCTTTTTTTTTTGAAATATTGCTCACTTCTATAAAGCCATTTCGTAATATTAGCTAGTAAGCGTTTGTTCTTTCTTTTCTTGATAATTAATTTGCAGATTTTTGCGTTTCAACTTCTTCAATAATTCAAAACTATTTACTTTATTATTTTAATTGTATTTTTCATTCTAATAAGTAGCGTTAAATTTACTTCTTATCCGTAATAACAAATTGTCACTTGAAATTCATTGATTTGTTTTAACGAACAGCAGTCGTCGGCAAAGTTTTAAACTAAAATGTATTTTTGCTTGGTATTAAACAATTTGATTTTTAAATATTTTTGCGTACCCAATTTATTATGTAAATTATGAATTAATTATAATAACATATTTCGATTTCCTACACTTCGATTATGTTTAAATCTTATATTAAATATTGCCAACAGTTTATCTTTTTGGTTATCCAGACGCGTCGACTTTTGTGTGCTGGCAAGAAATAAATATTATAAACAACTACCATGAGCGCCCAATCTGAATTTTATTTTATCTTAGAATTAAATAAAATAAACGCTACTTAAATATAACCATATTAAAAAATATGGTTATTATTATGGTATTATTATTATCCGACTGGGTTTTTACCAAAATTACACCATTTGACAAATTAATGCGGCCATAGATAACTTTATAGAAGTGCACATCAAGCTTATGTAAACTACTCACCTTATAAGAAGAACCAGAAGTATCTGCGGAACCGACAACAACAAGATGTTCTTCATGCTATCCGCAATAATCATCCAAAAGTATGGCAGCAATGTTTGGCCAATTGAAAAAAACAGGCACAGCAGTCCAAGGTCAAACGTTCTCCATCTGTTCATTGCCATTTCAACCGCTAAAACCGCAAAATTGTAGCGTACACGCGCTAAATGTTTAATTACAACAAGCAGTACTTAAAACAATAACTGATAAGACGCTTCCAGACAGAGACATTCCGTAGAAGAACCGGGTGATAGCGAAGAAGATGAAGTTTGAACTCGCGCTCACGAGAATTCCGGCGCACGGCTGCAGAAGGAAACATATTAGTAGCAGGTTTCTTCGTCCCCACCTGAAAAAGATATCATTAACAACGGAACTCTGAAGATTAGTTTGTTACCTGTCCGCTAAAAAACCGCTGATTATGAATCCTAAGGCGAGTCCACTTTTGAAGCAAATATTGTTTAGCCTAGCGTCTATCTGCTTATGGCACACCAAATTCCACTGCAAAATAATGCGCTATGTATCGCAACGTACGACTTTTCTGTAATACATCTCAAATGAAGATGTCATATAAAAGTAAACATTTTTTATTGGTAAAATACATTAATAAAATTCGTGTGCTAAAACACGTGTTTTGATATTTGTTCTTGTATAAAAACGACCTTGAGTTTTTCAAAATTTCCTTTAAAAATCTAAAGGCTTGTCTGAAAGTTAAATAAGACCTGGATTGCACGGATGTACACTTTCGACGTTTTATCAGCAACAACTGATGATCACGATTACATTCATCACTGTGTCCAGGGCATTTAAAACGACCTGTTTTGCGATAAAATCACCAGAATGCAGTGAAAAAAGATTTTTGTCAAATACCTATTGTAACATTTTGTGTACTTCCATAATGGATTTCTGTAAACGGACACAGACCGTACTACTCATTAGAAAATTACTATTTTTCTGGCAGCAAATGGCGGATATTTAAATTTTATTGACTGTCCGAAGAAACTCGTTTCTATTTAAAATATTGTTTCACTACGTAGAAAAAAATCATTATCACTTATATTGACTTTTCGTTGTATAGATTAGCACCCTTCTTGAAGCTCCAATTGTGTCACAGATTGATATATCTGTCTAGTGCATGTATGAAAATTATAATGCTACGTGATGCTACCAGATAGTATAGTTGGATCGCATAAAAAAAATATTTGTTCAATACTGCTAATGGAGTTGTATACAAAGCAAAAAATTGTGGAAGCAGACAATGAGTAGCAGTAATAAACAGGGTGGTTTATTTAAAGAGGAAGTATGACTATTTGCTAGAAATCTTAGTTCAAAAGCCCTAAGGACAAAACCAGAGATCGTTCAAAAAATATGCACAAGCTCCACACTATCCAGCATATAAAATAGATAAATTACATTTGAAGTATTAGTAGAAGCAACAGAAATTACCTTAACATAAGTTTTAGTAGTGTTACCATTTGTTATTCGGATTGTTTGCTGTTTTAGACAGTGAAAAATCTCCTCAAATGTAAATAGAATGTTTCGATGATTATTGTTAACCTATCACTAAACTAATAACTTGCAGCTTTTTATGGTCGTTTTTCTAGACCAAGCAAGACTGTGCCCCCTTTCCACAATTATAGATCATTGCGTTGTATAATATTATAGTATCTACTTCTTTGAGCAGTATATGTTCTGGCGTAATTTGTCTGCAGCAACACCTACCTTCTATTAGTCCTGATTGTTCCAAAATAACATACCTTCGGTTAATCTATTGACATTAAAGCCCGATGATGATGACACAATCTTCAAAAATCTCCTCAAACTAAATCACACGTTTGCATTCCATCAGACGCAAAACATTGTTGTATTTCACAATAGGTTCTGTAGCTTGACCTTTACTAAACCATCAAATTAGTCTGCTTGGATTACGAATAGATATTCACTGTTCATTTCTAGTAACAATTTACCCAAAAATTGAAGATTCTGAGGATAGTCACACATTAACCCGGCGTTCAGCTTGCACTACCGTTAAACCACGAAGCACTTTTTGGATCGTGGATTGACTTTGTCTAGTTTATGCAAGTGACTGCTGGTTGTTGATTGGAATGATCAGAGCTATTGTGCTTATAGCTGGGAATGTTAAAGAAAAATTTTCAATTTACAACAGAAGTCGATTCGGATCGAAATCACATTTCAAGACTAGTGTCACTGCAAATAAATTTTTTAAGACAATTTTGATTTATACGATTTGATATCGGATCTTGACCTTTATTCTTGGAGACTATTTGATCCATATTAGCAGAGCTTTGCCTTAGTTATTAAAAAACGACCAAAATTTCAACATTGGAATCGGGTGTACTATTTATATTTTAAGTTCAAATTTTAAGGAATGAAATTCAGTACAACAAATAATCTACAAACTTATGTACTTTAACACGACGTATAATTTATCATATAGTTCATTTGTTTTGACTTAAAACTAATTACTCAAAAAAAAAAAGACTTTTGCACCACCCCAATAATAATAAGATAAAAAACCCATTACGTTGTTAGATGTCTGAAAAAACACTAGAATATTACTACCAGCCAATAAGCTACAAATAATCTTATTGTGCCTAATATCTTAAACTTGAATTGACTAAAGATGGGACTTAAGGTCAAGAATTAGACTTTCTAAAGTTATGACTGACAAGGATACTGACGTACCATAAGACCTGTTTAATACAATACATGACTCAGGCATTACCCCAGAAGAATGGCTTAAGTCTACCTTTTTTACAATAAAAAGAAAAATGCAAAAAGATCTAGTAAATACAGAACTATAAATTTAATGAGTCACGTACTAAAATTAATTTTAAAGTGATATATTCAAGTTTTCGTACAAAAATGCCCAGACATGAACATAGACGTGCTTTCTAGATTATAACAAAGCTTTTAATAAGGTAAAATATGCAAAACTTCTGAAAATTCTAAAACAAACAGGATTAGATGATAAGGATATTCGAATTATTACTAATCTTTATTGGAACCAAAAAACTGTAGTAAACTTTGAAAAACAAGAAACCGAATATATACATCAAACGGGGAATGCGGCAAGGTAGCACATTGTCGCCATTATTACTTAACATATATTTGGAAGCATTACTTAAGGAAGCCCTATACGAAAACAAAGAGAAAATAAATAAGCTTCAGTAAAACGGCGAGATAGTTCTAATTGCAAATAGTGAGCAAAACCTACAAGCACTTAGTCGTTGAAATCAGTGAGGGATACAGACTCACACTCAACACTTCGAAAACAAAAATTATGGTCGTATCACAAACACGTCTACATCCAAACATACTAGTAACTGTGGGTAATAAACCGTTAGAGACGATACCATCGTATAAATATCTAGGATATATGTTAAAGAAATAAGACCGTGCATATAACAAACAAGAGGCGCATTTGTTGAAATGAAAGGTTTATTAACTAACACGAATCTAAACTTAAAACTGAGAATCAGAATGAATAAATGTTACGTCTTCCCTGTTTTGCTGTTTTGAGTTATGGATGTACCATAGAATACTAAAAATTAACTGAGTAGAAAGAGTTACAAATGCTGAAGTTCTCAGACGAGTTGACAAAGAGCAAAAATTATAACAACAACCAAGAAAAGAAAGTTTGAGTATCTTGGGCCTGTAATAAGGGATCAATGTTACCGCCTTCTGCAATTGATAATACAAGGAAAGAAAGAAAGAAAGAGATAATGAAAAACCTACGTAAATAGTACAATACAACCCACTCTTCAAAGCAACTGTGTCCAAGACCCAAACAGCCTTAATGACAGTAAACCTCCAAAAAAATAAGATCCACTAGAAGAAAAGAAGTTATTATAATAGCATACTTAGATGTAACTCATAGTAATTCAAGCAATCCGTATCAAACGTTAAGGTTCCCTTAATAGCTTTACATTTTCTAAAATAATCTGCTAAAGTTAAATGTAAGTATTATTCTTATAAAAATTAAATTAGCAGTTTTGGTAGGTCTAATTTGAGTCTCTATTTCCGATGCAGATATACGCAGCAATCAAATTTCTAGAATTACACTACATATAATATCAAATATATTTACAGAAAACTTTGATTACAAATTATTTCTAACTGTTGAATGTTTTTATTGTAATTTACAATTTTCTCGAGCACAAAAATCTCTAAAGACAGAATCTTTAAAAACAAACAGGTCTTAGAAGAGTACTAAAAAACACAAAATCTATTTTCCCAAACATTATTTATAATAAAAAGGACTATAACCGATATTTGTAAAATTACGATTTTACATTTAAATAGTTTAAAAAGCTGTTCTGTGAGTATATACCTTAATGAATTTCGTACAAAACAAAATTGTGATCGAACGTGAAATAAATATCTGCAGTAATCTACAGGCACACGCATGTTACTTTTAGCATACAAAAAAAAACAGACATTCAAAGTACTTTTAATAAAGTAGTAAAAACAAATAAACGATCTTTAACCTTTAAGAAGCAGACATTGAAAAATTACATTCATTTTACACTACTTATGATTGAACTAAGAGAGTAAATCTCAATCCAAACGATAACAACCACAGGTATAAAAATTAATATTTCCTTTATTCTAAATTACAGTTACAGAAGATTTCTCAACCACATATGAGAGTGAACGGCTCAGAATTAATTTAAATAATATTAACAAGTATATAAACCTTACAAACATTTACTAGGAGTAAAAGGTAAGCTTTTAAAGTTAGAGAAACCCTAATAATCCTAATATGGAGACAATCATTCAGAATGTCCCATTATTTATTACGAAGAATAAATATAGGGTTAGGTAAGCTGAAATATTCAATGACTTTATTATTAAATAATTAAAAATTCAGTGCCATTAATCAAAGTAAAACTGAGTAATACAAAACTGCCTAAAATACATTTAATTTTGATAGACTACTTATTGTGCTAAGAAGAAACAAACATCCTACAATATACCAATTACCAGCTGGTAGGTTATAGTAAAAATTACTGCCATTTGCCTCCGAAATACTTGAAGTGTACTACACATCATCATTACTTAATATGTAATATTAAAGAACTTAAAACTAAGATAAATACCAATATGTGTACTATGGGGATGAACAGCCAATTTTATAGGCTGCTCATATATGTACAAAGTCTATCTAGCGACATGCAACCAAAACAAACAGATGTTCGAACAATTAAACCTTCCACTATAATAACTACCAATATATACGTACAAATTGTGGTAAACATTCTAACTCCTCAAATCCTAACACGACAAACAAGTGCATCTCGTTCTAACTCTCTTATATCCAAAATTTTCTAAACCACTATTAAACTCGTTACTCCACAGTTTGATCAAATAACATTTTTAACTGTTTTTCGTTTAAATGCTATTCCGAAATAGCAGAAATCTTATACCCATGTTAACCCTTCTAAACTAGAACCTTAACTTTTATCATTTTTTTCATCAGACATGTGATAAACATCACCGAAGTTCGTATAGTCTAAAACAAAATGTTCACTATTTCGAAATACATAATTTACAAAAAAGAGTGAGTAAAGCTAGTAGAATGGGGTGTCCCTGCAGTAGTTATTAAATACAACATAGCCGTTATATAAGTGGAATTATCACTTATAATCATGCCTAACCGCCACTTTTGCAGATGACAAGATTATCATGACAAGACACGAAGATTCAGTTCAACTCTTCAACAGAGCCTTGACCAAATAATTCAATGGACCAAGCAATGGCGAATTCAACTCAATGAAACCAAGTCCTTCTATATCACGTTCACCAAGCGCAAAGGAATTACACCACTAGTTTAAGCAAACAACATTTCGCTAGCACAAGTCAACGAAGTAAAATGTCTTGACCTACATCTTGATAAAGGACTAACCTGAAAACCACATATATGGAAGAAACGTAAACAACTTGGTATAATGTTTAGCAAGCACTACTGGCTACTTGGAAGGAAATCGAAAGTATCCCTAAAAAGTAAACTTCTCGTCTACAACACGATTTTCAAACCCATATGGTCATATGGTATACAGTCATAGGGTACAACAGCCAACTCGAAAATTCAAATCATTGAAAGGTTTCAATCCAAAGTGCTACGTACTATGTGTAACGCACCATACTTTGTAAGAAATAAAGACACACTATGTGATTTAAAAGTTGACACCGTCAAGGAAGTAAGTGAAATATAATGATAATTGCCTTAGTAAACTAGATCATCATCCAAACGCACTAGCTCTTAACCTACTGGACAATAGTGAAAATATGCATAGACTTAAAAGGCACAAACCGCTAGACTTTCCGCACAGATTTAACTAATCATTATATTTGGTTATTGGTCGTAAAGACCGTGTGGATATTTTGCCGCATTAGCATGCGGCTTATTCTATTTTTATTTATATTTTTGATTATATTAGTTAAGGATTTGTTGGAATATCCATTTTGCAGTAGGGTGGTGGTAATGGATTTGGGCAGGGTGGTGATGGGATTTGGCATTTATATATATTTATATCATCATCACCATCATCATCATCGGCTTTCCTCTACCCATTTACGGATATAAGCCTCTCCCATATTTCTCCGTTTAGTGCGGTCCTGTGCTAATCTTCCATGTTAGTGTCGCTTGCATTTTTATGTCATCCGCCCACCTCTTGAAGGGTCTTCCTCTGTTTCTATGTTCTCCCCATGGTCTCCAGTGCATTACTTTCTTGCACCATCCCTCTTGTTTTCTTATGATATGTCCTGCCCATTGCCACTTAAGTCTTGTTATTCTTTCTATGTCCTCAACCTTTGTTTTTTGTCTAATCCATCTGTTGCTTTTGCGATCTTTCAAGGATATGTTTAAAATTCTGCGTTCCATTGCATGTTGGTGTACTCGTAGTTCGTCTATCTTTTTTTTTAGTAAATATTTTCACGTTTCACTTGCATTTGTGGTTACTGGCAGGATACATTCATTATATATTTTTGATTTTAAGTATAGTGGTATATTTAATGATAAACCGTCTTTCAATTTTCAGTAGGCTGCCCAAGATAATTTGATTCTTCTTTCAATTTCATCTGTCTAATTGTCTCTTGTAGTTGTTACTATTTGACCAAGATATGTATATTTGTTCACTTTTTCTATAACTTTACCTTCTATTATTACATCCTCTTCATTAGTTTTATCGTTTGTGCATATTTTTGTTTTATCTAAATTTATTTTTAGACCTTTTTTCCGGCTTCTTTCTGTAATTCGCTTAGCATTGTTTGTAGTTCTTCTTTAGTCTCGGCTATTACTACTACGTCATCAGCAAAGCATAAATGACTTAACCTTTCTCGTTATATTAGGATTCCTTTGATCTCCCATTCTAGGCTTTTGAATATTTGTTCGAGAGTTATTAAGAATATATATATATATATATATATATATATATATATATATATATATATATATATATTCCTACATATATAAGCTGCGAAATAATAAACTTGATCTACAAAAACTATAAAATGCATTTGAATGCGCGCAGCTTAAGCTACTAATCGGTGACTGGAATTTCAAAAATACAAAATGCAGTTGTATAAAAACGTCGCTCAATAGCACAAATGCAACACTTATATAACTTACCTTTCATCTATAGGGAACAAGACAATATATTTAAAAACTGAAACCCAAATAGGCATTATCTCTAATATAATTCTCAACATTTTTCAATTCATATTTCAAGAATGATAGGAATAAAACAAAAGTTACTTTTTAATATAGTTTATGTAGTTTAACACGTTTATTACATCTTCAAATAAGTATTTTAATACTTTGATGTTTTATATTCAAAATTCTCCAAAGCAGCCTTTTGCAATACTTCATCGTTTGTAAATTTTTAACCACAAAGGTCTCTCTCCAATTTTAAAAATAAATAATAGTTACTGAAGGCAAAATTTTCAAAGTCACAGGCCTTTTTCGCCTGGGCATAGATCGTTGGAGTTATCGTGCAGAAGGCGGACAGATCGACTCAGTATGTCACTTCTCTAGCCAGTAATCTGACACCATAATCTTTGTTTACTACAATGTTTCTTTATTTAAAAACAATTATCAAAATTATCTTTAAGTTTCAAAAAATCGTTGCAACAATCTTTTTTGTCGATTTAGCTACATTTGCCTTTCATTGGACCTGTAGAATTTCATATTTTTTTGCTAAAGAATTATATTATCTAATAATAGTTTTATCTCCTATTACAATAAATTAAAGAATCTTTTTTTGTTACTGAGACAAGGATTTAAAAATTGTTCATAATAAATAAAACGTTGCTGGCACTAATATTATTCATATAAATGTGCTCATGGAAAATGCGTCGTACAACTGTATTGGGAAGGCCTAATCTTTATGATAATTCCTTTATCTTTAAACGGTTATGTTGCAGCACCTCATGTTTAAACAGGGCCACATTTTCTCTTTAAAGTACTTCAGCTGGCTAACATTCACGTGTTTGATCTTGAATGCTTTTTCGAGTCAAACGAAATTCTTTTGCCAATTCTTTTACAGTAGAACATGAAGGCAAAAATTTACTGTATACACTACCCAAACGTTGTCTAATATCACTGGGACTAAAACTTTATTTAGTATGAAATTTAATCTTCAACATTGTGCAAAATGACACGGCACTACCAACTCAAGTGACTGTTGTTACGCTACTAAGACAACTTAGCTGCTAAAGTGTTTACGAACATTGAATCAAATATGGCACATTTTTCTACAATATAAAAATATGACGTGACCATTAACTAAACTAGCTCAAAGAAAAATGGAGCGGGTAATGCTGAGTATATCGCGCGACAAAAAAAAACACATTGATAAGCAGAGAATAGGTGTAGAAGACGTAGTAACTAAGATGGTAAGACAGAAATGGAAATGGACTAGAATGGGTGAAGAAAAGTGGACAAAAAATTGTGCAATGGAAGCCATAAAAGGGAAAGAGAAATAGTGGACGATCAAACATGAGATAGATTGATGACATCAAGAAAATTACAGGCCCAAAATGGATAGAACTGGCATAGGATAAAGAACAGCAATTCGGGAGGCTAATTACCTGTCAAGTTATGTTATATAATATTCCAGCATATTAGAAACCTCTCCACCATACCTAACGTCCTAAAAAAATTATCCATATAAATAATATTCTTCCACAATTCCAATTTTGATTTTAAAATTCTCATTATACAAATAATCAGATTTTACGCATAGGAAAATTAAAATGAGGTTCGAAAAAAACATCAATAGTTTTTCTAGATGTTGTATAAGAGTTTTACTGACTATGAACAAATTAGTCAATATATAAACTAGAAAACTTGAACTTTTCTGGTTATCTATTGCTAATTATTAAATTATTCTTACTGGAAAAACATTTCGAGTGCGAATCAATGTTTGCACCTTTTGACGCATCGTAATAACGTTGTGATATCATAAGAATTTATATAGGGTCTTATTTAATATCTTATGTATAATGTTACCGAATCATTTAATATAACTATGGCAGTATATGCTGATAACACAGCGTTAATGACACAAGACACAGATATTAATCTAATTACGCGAATACTCTAGGAAATTGTGGACCGGTTAGCTTCCTGGTTCTGAAAGTGCCATGTAAAACTAATAAGTGAGAAAAATAGATTCCTATTTTTTGCCGAAGCCTAGACTTATCAATAATTAAAAACACACTTATTTCAACTTTAAAGTGTCGTAAAATATCTTTTCATTTATCTTAATTGCTTTCATACAAATAAGAAACTAACTGGATTTTACGCTAGCTTATCCTAGCCAACCTCCAACCTTTCGCTTAAAATCTTCTTTGATAAATGTAGATTAATAATTCACAATTAAATCGAATTCGCCTGTCGATGACTTTACCTCGCCCTTTTCTGTCGGCGATAAGGAAGAAAACTAGGAACTAAATCAAAGAGAAAAGTAAAGAGTATCAAGTTAGGGACAGATTTCTTTTTGCCTTATAGATTTGTAATAAAAGTTGTCAAAACCATTTCGTTTCCTAAAAATGGATTTGAATAGCAACAAACTACATACCACTTAAACTGTCCAATGACAACTATCGGTAAATTAAAGAACACAAATCGGGACTATCGCTGTACAAACTTCAGATTCACCAAAGAAAATCGTCGGTATCAGATAACAAATTGTTTTGAACTAACAGGTGATTCTTGCACCCAATCACATATTCGGATCGATGTCTTCCACCCATTTGGACAGAGTACAGCAGCGAATTTATTTTAGGATCTGAGATCTCCCCATTTATATGTCTGCTAGAAAAACCAATTTCAACAGACTATTAGTATTTGGAAACAAAGTATTACGTATTATAACTGGTCCTCATTGGTTTGTAAGAAATTTCCAAACACATTCAGAAACAGATATGTTATCCAAGCCTATTTAAGTAAGAGTTGTCACATCTAACCGATAGTTTATCACTACATAGTGCAATCCTTATTAAGTAATATCTCTATACTCACAATCAGTCGTCCAACCTGGCAGTACCATATGGCAAATGTAATCATATAAATGTATAGCGTTGCAAAAATTTCAAATTTATATTTCTAAAAAACGCTATTATTCTCCTGAATAAAGTATCTTCTCACAATACCCCATACATATTTGGAACAAATAAAGGAATTTAAATTTAAACTGAGCATGAATACCATAAGGATCATAGAATGGTTTTTTACTCATGGTTAGGCAACATTACAGTATTAGAAGCGCATTACAATCAAAGGGGGCTTTATAGAGAAGTCTTAAGTGTCTTCCTCCAAGGCAATTACTTTATCTAGACTTACTACTTAAATATTTCCCGCACCACACAATCCATTTATAATATGGCAACAGTTGCGCAATTAAAATCAATTTTATACCTGAAACTAAATTAAAAATCAAATCAACCTTTTCCGTAATGGTATTTCCATAGCGACGGGAAAACTCGAATTCCTGACACACATCGCCCATCTCGGTATAGCACTGATCGCTCGGCCAACGCCTTGCCGTCTGCGTCTTGTTGTCTTCGGTGCAGTTGAACTTGATGTGCTGCGGAATCAGCAGTTCCGAAGCGAACATGTTGGCGCCATAGTTCATCATTATCACGCAAAATAAGGACGTAACCATCAGCCGCCACCATACCGTGGGCCCAAGGACGGCGCCGACTAGTTCTTCAGGTACATACGAGAGAGACGACGATCTGCCGGAGACAGACGTGGAAGGACCTCCTCCCTGATCTTCGTGATGGTAATTTATAACCACACGGCGCGGTTTGGTAAGAGTCCCTAACATAGCGATGTGAGTTCATCGCTGACACTGACAAACTTAAATCTAATGTTTACAAGGATTTCTTGATATTATGTAAAATGTTTTTTCCTTTGTTATATATACTGGACATTATCTTTTATTGTGTATTTATAACAATTTAAATAAAATTATGTATTAACATGAATAGAATGTTTGTTATCACAAATAAAGCGTAATTCAGATAGAGAGAGTCCTTGAGAAATAATCAAATTTATACTTTGAAATCGACAACTTCAATTTGAAAGCAATCTATCAACAAAATTTTGTGTTTTCTGAATCGGCCGATCTATTTTCTCTAAAAGATCACCAAAATTAAAATGAAATTTGATTGAGCTTTATTGAAAGCTTTATTGAATTTACGTGCTGATTTTACCAGATTTCTGCCATAAGTGAAACGAGAAAATACCAAAGTATCAGTACAAGTCGTATCAGCGCTGTAAATAATAAAAAATAATTGAGATGCACCAAAACACTTTCTCGATAAACCAGTCTGTCTTCCCAATTTCCTCCATTTAGTCTTTTCTCTTTCATTATATTTTGAACGTATGTTTTCGATTTTACTACTAGTGAACCTGTTCTATTTCTTCTAGACGATCAGTTTATAGCTGTTTTAGGCCCATTTTTTTTATTGATTTTTTTGGGCGTATCACTTAGTGTCATATGTTCCAATAATCTTGTAATTTACATATCTTTCCATCTTTTCTATTCTTAATGTAAACTTTTCTCGTAACATTTAGTTCTACTAATTTTAATTTTATTAATCATCGACCATAGATCTCCTACATATGCTGTAACATTTTTCACAACGGAGCAAAATATTTTCTTTGTATGTTCTGTGGAGTTCTGACTCCATATGAACCCATGAAGGGCTTTATTTGCCCTTCTCTCTTTTATTACTTTGTAATCTGTATTGTGATTTATTTTATCCAAACATGATATAATTAAACCCAAGTATTTGTATTCAGCATAAGTTCTTATTTTTTCTTCCCCTACGTTTAACTCTCGTGTTTTTTTTCATTACACATGTATGTCGCTTTGTTAAAGTTTATTTAAAATTTCCCTTTCATATTTTTTTTAGATTCCATAACATATATGTCATGTCCTCTTAATTTTATGACAGAATTAGCTAGTTATCGGAAAATATATCTCATAGATATACCCATTATCTGCAGCTAATCTTATAGAGACTATAACAGCACGATCCACTTGATCTACCGACAAGTGTAATTAAATAATTTTATTCTTAGGTTAGTTTTTGAACTTTTGTCCAAATAACCAGATTAAGTTTAGCTAATAGAGTGCTCCCACTAGGAAACTTTTTTACCCTTACTAAATTTTATTTTTATATCTTCTTCTTAAAGTGCCTTATTCATTATTGAATGTTGGCAACAATCGAGGCAAAATTTTTTCTATCTTTATTGTCTCTTATCAACTCATGTGTACTCATGTGGGTCCAATCTCTAATGTTCTTAAGCCAAGAGCATCTCCTGCGACCTCGCCCTCTTTTGCCTTGAACTTTTCTTTCCATAATGAGCTGCAATGTATTGTATTTGTCATTCCGATATAAATGTCCAAGATAAGCTGTTTTTCTTTTTTTAATAGTTAATAGGAGTTTATTTCTTCTATTCATTCGTCTCAGGACCTCTTCGTTTGTGATATGCACCGTCCAATATATACGTAGCATTCTTCTAAACACCCAGTACTCAAAAGCTTGTATTCTCTTTTTTAGCCTTGAGGGCCCACGCTTCAGCACCATATAATAGTATTGAGTATATGTAGCACTGCACAAATTTGTATCTGGTTGTAAGACGAAAACTGCGGTTGGTAAGTAGTTTCTTGAGTTTTTGGAATGCTGATCTTGCTGTTTCTATTCTTCATTTTATTTCCGTTTCTGGGTCTCCATTTTCTGTCAGCCAGCTTCCCAGGTATTTGAATTTTTGTACTTTCTCTATTTGTCGATTATATATTATAAGTTGTGTTTGTGCTATTGGTGTTTTGCTGAAAATCATGTATTTTGTCTTTTTAGTATTTATCTTTAACCCTATTGCATCTCCTTCACGGCTTACTGCATCCATCAGCCGTTGTAGTCCTTCTAGGCTATCCGAGATTAGTGCGATGTCGTCAGCGTACCTTATATTATTAAAAAGTTTACCGTTTATTTTTATTCCGTCTTCGGAGTTTTCTAGGGCTTTGACAAAAACTGTCTCTGAATAAATATTAAATAATAGTGGTGAGAGGATGCAACCTTGCGTCACTTCCGTATTTTCATTATCTATTCTCACTGTGGCGTTTTGGTTCCAGTATAGGTTTCTAATAGCTTTTATGTCTTCTTGATCAAGTCTTTTCTCAGTCAATACTATATCAATAGTTCGTCGTGCTTTACATGGTCAAAGGCTTTTTCATAGGCGATGAAGCACACGTAGATATCTTTTTGTGGGTCACGGCATTTTTGTAGCAGAACTGACAGGCTAAATAGTGCTTCTCTGGTACCAAACCCTAAATCCAAATTGGGAGTCGCTCAGATCTATTTATATAAAAGATTATAAATATTTACTGATGTTATTAATAAAAAAGTATCGATTACCATGCTTATATTCGTATAAATGCAGAATTTAATTGTACCAGATAAATTGCTCTTATTATCACAAATCGGCTGCCGGGTGTATATTTACCTAACCTATACCTCAAAAAATATGAAACAACGTTAGTTAAAGAAACATTTACATGTATTAGAATTAACTGACCATTATTATAGAGAACTCAATCTGTAGCCAGTCAAACCTCCCTATATTAGAAGTTATTGTTATTTGATGTATAGTAGTGCTCATCGTACTGCACAAATCATTGACGTTAGCGATAAACGACTTACTTTGCAGCTTCGTAGCATATAAACCTATAAAATCTACCAAGAACAACTTAAATTAGAGCTTTAGTAAAATTAAACATATTGGTGCTTAAAGTTGACGCTGTTCCTATAGTACGGGAGTATTCTTAGTTACGCTTCAAAAAGTATAACTATTACGATCTGAATAAACACCGTCATTAGTTTGCCATTTTTTAAGTATACTCCAATGCTCGTATTTCTTTTAAATTTCTAACGAATTATCCGTAAAAAAATTTTGTATATAGCACTTGACACGTTAACCAATTCGTAGCATTTTTACATAATTTACTCTACTTAGTTTTTCCACTTGTACGACGATCACCCATATAAAATTATAGGGAGAATGTTAGTCAGATCTTAAAAGTACTCCGTCTAATACCTGTTTAAAGCATAAGTTTTGATAGTACATTTGGCAAAGCTTTACTGGCACTTAATAGACACTAGAGAAAAAAGCGTTTCCGTGAAATATCGGTTATGGTGTAAATTAAGCAAAAATGTAACCACGGATGCTGAAAAGTTGTTTTGCCAAATTTGTAGTGCAGTGGCAAGTAAGTTTTAAATATTCTGCTTTAATTTGGCTACAAATACTTAACCTTTTAATTTACCCAACCCAACTGAGAAAAAATAGCTGCCCATTTTTTAAAACTCAACTCAATACATGCGATTTCCTTTTGCTGTTGTTCATGTTTTGTATGATTTATATACCAGAGACATCTAGTATGACTAGTTGATTTACTAAAAATCCTTGAGGCACAACAACTTATTAACTCCGTACTTGGAAACGTTGGCAAAGGCTGCCAAGAGAAGTTGCAGGAAATGCTGGAACAAAATTCTTTATTGACAGACATTAATAAAGTAGAGGATGTTCATGTAAACGGTGCTAATAGCGACTGTTCTTTAAACTGCCACATAATAAGTTTATTAAAGTTTGCTCCTATTACATCCGTAGATATGGAGCGATCTTTCTCATATTATGACAAATCTGACTCAAGAAAATTTAGAAAAATTTTTAATTTGTGCTTAGGAATCTGTCAATATGCATAAAGACTGAATTCTTTGTATAGTGTAAATTGTATATACCAAAATTGTAAATATATGTGCAATTTTTTTATCTATTTTACCTTTTTTGCCTTTTTTATGTCTTTAATTTCACCTAATTAACTTTTTATTTTACTTTTTTTCGATTGTTTTACTTTACCTAAACTACGGTCTGTACTGATCATACAGATTTGTCGTGGTTCGATTTTCTCATTTCACATTTTTGCCCACCGCCCAACAGTATCGACAACCACACAAAACTTATCATAGACAGCACTTATTCGTAATTAAACATCAATGGGTGTACAACACTTAGCCGTTATGAACTCAATAACTGCGCGTTGCTTCAACCTGTTGTCTAGATCATTTTGGTCACTACAATAGGATAATCTAATGTTAATGGATGTTTTGGTAATCAATTAATTAGAGAATATACGATACTTACATCACAGTACTTACTTAAGTACCCAAATTTGGATATAACTATTAAAAAAATCACTCGACTTTTTATTTAAACACGAGGAATAACAAAATATATGTAGGTATTTGAATTTTCTATAAAAATAATTTACGATCAAACTTGACAATGATTTTTTATTCTGTAAAAGTACACTTATCGGAAACTTCAAAAAACAGAAACTACCAAAAGTACATTGCATAATATTACATTATCTAGTACACAACATTTATATACAAATAAACTTCAAAGTTTAACATAAAATTGAATACTCAAAATCAGGGCAAAAACAATTCAGTTGTCAAGTAAATTTCATATACCATATATAACAAGAACTCTGCAGTTGTGGTAAAGATACCAAAGGCAAATGTTTTGTTTATTTAATTTTTATGAACGATTAAGTTTTCCTATAAAAACTTGATGCTAACTGGGAAAAACTTTCATAGATATCCAAAGACTTTCTCAAGACACAATGTCCTAAGATAAAGTCATTCCTTTAATTTTTCTGCCTTTCAGGAATTAATTTTTAACTTATCATTGATGTGTGTAATATGATTAAAAATTTTAGTTGGTACAATATGTACCTTTTTTTTATCAGATTACCGTTATTTTTAAGACAATTTGCAAAAAAGTTGGTCAAATACTATCAAACTTTGTAGTCCAAGCCATTTTTCATTAGCACAATATTTGCTAGCCCTTAATCTTCTTAATTTTTTCTTATAGGTTTTGTTAAAAACAAAATTTACCAAGGTGTTCTAAAGATAATCCCAGGAAAAAGTGATAATTTAAAATATTTTTTAGGATGGACGTGGGCAAATCAATAATATTATTTTACGCCTAATTAGGGAAATGAAAAGCTTCTGGATATTTTAGATAGAGATGCGTGAAGGCCATTTTCCCCGTACTACCACTTCCTTACTCAATACTGCAATGTCAAAGAAAGAGGTGCCTTTAACCGTTGCACAATAGATTTTTATCAAGTTTTTCACGACGAACGACATAAAATGGTCCGAAATTTTGAGAAGACTTAACTTTCAATGTGGGAACCACGCCCATAAAAAGACTCAAATGTAGACATAATAAACAATTTTTATAAAAACAAGAAGTAGTTGAAAATGAAGATGGCCGACATGATCAGTGTAATTAAGAAGAATATTTGCATTATTCTTCACCTTCTTGAGGATGACCAACAATTAGAGTTGTTTAAATTGCATTTGGATAAAACAAAATTCGCATACTGTCAAAGAAGATATGAATTTCCAATCCCAGGCGTTATCATGCTTTACAATAATATCTGATCCCCCACAGTCGCCAAAATATCGAGGACTTGTTTTCAATATTTACGATAGCTCTTGATAAAATTTTCTCAATATTTACGATGTAGTTTGTTCTGAATAGCCAACAAACAATACCCAGTTTTAACTACGGAACCTATTATTCAAATATGAATTATTGCTTTTTGCAATTAAAAAAATTTAATGTAAATTTTCTGATTAAGTGATTTCGTTGCTATAAATCACTATACTGCAAGAGGTTAAGCTAAATTCTTTCACTATTTTTTTAAGAAAATAGCATTAGTTATAAAATATATAAATTAGGAAAGGTTACTAACGATAAGAGCCCTATGTCCCAGTGAGGAATAATGGGATTTACTACTACTACTACTACTACTAACGATAAGAAATAGGGTATTTATAATTTTGATTTTTTTATCCTAATAAAGCTAACTTTTATGTGACACTGTTAATGGCACTGCTTAAATAACTCAATCTTTTTAAGAAGCATTTTATAACAATGGTATTTGCTTAAAAGTCGTAGTATGATAAAATACTATTACATAACAAATAATTTTCTATATTACGTAACTGTCTGGTAAAGTAAATTGAAAATGTTTTATAGTAGATTAGATTTTAATTGGTTATTAAATGTAATTACCAAGATATTTAACAATAAACATTATACTTCAATTAGTGGTGTATTAAAATAGTTATAAAACATCTGGAAAGCTTTATAATATCTATTCAAAGTATAGAAGAAGCAAAAACACAATTTACACAAATTTAAAATTGCATATAGGTAATATAATTTTGTTTTATATTGCTTTGTCCTTTGGGATTAACCTTAATCACGCTGTTTCAAATTCCCAAACATTTGGTATCGCATTAATATGTATGTAAATAACTTTACATATTTCTTACGTACATTTGCAGTAATTGATAATTTTGTTTTAGATTAATGTTGGTAGTAGTAACAGAATGTTTGTTTTGATTCTGAAATTGCATAACCTAACCTTGTATTTTCGACATTTTGGCTTTATTTTTACAACGGATGGGGAGCTACTAATTAAGATAGTAAATATGCATCTGTTCCTATACCATAAAAGAAAAAACAGATACAAAAGCAGCCGCGGCCGCCCGGAGGAGCGAGAGAGGTCACAACATGCGTGCACGAACGCACGGACCTCGTGTAAATTAAGCGCTCAGATCGCGGCATGCTAAATTTCATGTCGGCCGTCTTTGTTTACTTTCCATTCAATTGTATAAGCTGTCTTTGTTTATTACGCACGGATCTCCTCGTGTAAATCAAGGGCATAGGGAACACAACATTACTTTGTTTACTTTCTGTTCAAATGTTTAGATAGAAAACAGATATTAGATTGTCCAAAAATTTTCAAGCGTTTCATTTTTTTTCATCAATTTATTTAATAATTTTGAACAAAAACAATTTATTACAACTAATAGAAGTATTCTCCGTCAACACTGATTACTTCCTCACACTTTTTCGGCAGCTTCATAATCCCGCGACGGTAGAATTCGGCATCTTTCGAGTCAAAGAATTCTTCAAGAGATTCTCTCATTTCACCAATGTTTTCAAAACGTGTTGCAACGAGCGGAACAAATGAAAGTCTGATGGCGCCAAATCAGGAGAGTAAGCTGGATGATCAACGCGGTCCCAAACAAGTTCGATGATCTTTGCATTTGTTGACTGGCATTCGCCCGTTTTGTCTTTTGAGCAGCAGACAACTCATGTAGAACCCAACGCGTCTTCTTCCAGACCTTACCGTGGTAGTACAATGAAAATAGGCGATTGCATTTTGTTTACGGGTGTATACAAGAAATATATTTTTGGAATCAGTTTTATGATTCACAAGAAATGGAAAAATCAAAAAAATTTTGAGGTAGTTTCCAACACTCCCTGTTACATAAAAATAAAAATCAGGTATTGATAAATCTATTTGGTAAATGCTCACGCACCTACAAAGATAAAGAAAAAAAACTGCATTTTACAAGGAATTAGAAAAGTTATTTTACAAAATGCCTAAGTCTGATTTAAAACTAGTCTTAGGATATTTTAACACAAAGATAGGAAAAGAACAAATCTATGAACCAACAATTTAAAAAGTAATTCAAACAAAGAATATTTGGTAAGATTGGCTACTAAACACAAGCTACGAATTATGGAGACCTTTTATGAGCATAAAGATTTACATAAAGGTATCATTATACTAACTAAATAAATCACTTTTTAATGGAAGAGTAACACAAAAATAGAGTCATGAATGTAAAAGCCTTTAGAAAGGCAAATATTGATGCAGATTATTTTTAGCGGTACTAAAAATAAAGTAGAAGACGTTAATGGACACGAAAAGAAAAAACAAAGGTACGAGGTATAATATGGACTTGCTTAAGAATGGGGATTCTGAAAGGTTACCAAGATCAATAGAACAAAAACTGAGAGGAAAATGAGAGTAACAATTTAAATAAAAAAGAAAAAAGTAGAAGCCGTTTTATTCGGGGTAAAAGTATAGAAACAAAAAAAGCAAAAAACAGAAAAGAACGGTTTGATGACAACCAAAAAGTTTTAAAATGAAAAGCAAAATTTAAATTTAAAATGTTGAGATAACTTGGAAAAAAATAAATGGAAGTGCCAGATAACGAGGGAGACAAAGCAAATATATAGATGAATGAAAAAAAATTATGAAATTAAAACTGAAAAAATAGAAAATAAAGAGATGACGGAAATTTGATAGGTAATATAGAAGGAAAAAGAAGAAAGATAGCAAAATTATTTCGAAAACATGTTTTACGAAGAAGAAAAAGCGAGAGCTTAGAGATTGAACTCGGCACGGAAAGCTAAAGAATAAAAGTCCAGGTGAAAACGGAATTTTTGCCGAAAAGTTGATGCACGGGGGAGACAGGATGCACAAATGTATTTTTCAAATAATAAGAGAAGTATGGAAAGAAGAGAAAATGCCGAACCGATGGACATAAGCAGTTATTCAACCGCTGTTGATAAAAGAAAACAATCAAAAATGTGACAACTACGGAGGAATTAGCCTGCTAGATGTCGTTTATAAGTTACTAGCTATATTAATTAAGGAATAAAAGAATTAAAGAATATACTCTAAAAGCCATCAACGTATGGCGCATGCGGATGATGTGCTGATCCTGGCTAGAAGAGAGAGAGATTTGAAAAGTGGGATAAGGAAATTTGAAATAGGCGTGAAAAGTTTGGGGCTGCAATAAATTACAATAAGACAAAATTTATAGACTTACGAATGCAAAATAAAAGGGGGAGAAGAGAAAATCTGAGTCTAGAAGGAGAACAGGAGTTGAAACAGTTTGAAATAAAACGAGTAGAAAGTTTTATATATCTGGAAGCTGTCTTTCACAAAAATGGGAAAAATAAAGAAGAAATAAATTACATCAAAAAAGATTCAACAGGTGATGGAGCTCTCGTGAGCTTCCTAACGTCAAAAACGTCAAAAACTCAGAATTTATAAGACAGTTATGCGGCCAACAGTGACGTTTGTATGTGAAACATAGACAATTACTAAGAGTGTATTAGACCAAATAGATATATGGGAAAGAAAGATGCTGAAAAGAATATCTGGGGGAAAAGTGCAAGAGCTGTGGGAGAGAAGAAACAATCAGGAGTTGTATGAGCTTTATAATGAAACAAAACTATCAAAAGTAGTCAAAGCCCAGGGAATTCGATGGATGGGACATATTTAACGGACAAAAGAAAGAAAAACAATTAAGGAAATTCTGAATACGCAAGCTATAAATAACAGGGGGAGAGAACGACCTAGAATCAGCTGAAAGCCACAAGTTGAGGAGCAGCAGGAGTTAGAAGATGGAGAAAAGTAGCAGAAGACGGGAAAAATTGGGAACAGTAGTGCAAAAGATTCCTTGAACAATAGTTCTACAAGCCTTGGGCCACTAGACCTGTTGTGCTTATATATATATATATATATATATATATATATATATATATATATATATATATATATATATATATATATATATATATATATATTTCACAAATACAGCTTTTATTGTATTTTTAAATCTAAATTCATATTTCTTGAATAGCTTTATTTTTTTTTATAAAACTACATAAATATAATTCTTTCTTTAGCTACTTAGTGTTATTTGTCTATATTTAACCGTAGCCTTTACAAGCAAATTTTCCTAGGATATTATTAGCTGTGCTTACTAATTATCTTAATTCACGTACTATGCTTGTGATAGATTCAGATCAATTACGAAATGAGCTTCAAGTATTAAAAACCAAACAAAAAATATCAATGAGATCAAATATCTGAATGTGCTAAGCAGAAGGCACATATGTTACGCCATATACCCCGGTTTATCCAGTACCTAAACTGTATAGCGGGTTGCTCCGCCAGTTGCATCCTAGAAGCAAGGCGCCAGCACGTGTTGAGCGTGCGCAGCTGGGTTTTTTGATCTCGCCGTTTATTTAAAACATGTTATTGAAAGTTGAAAGTGCTGGAAGTGCAGCAAAGATTCCCTAGTCCCGTTCGAGCTGTCAGTGCGGCGCCGTGCAGTTTCCAGCTCTGAGATGGAGGGTACGCACGACCTGGACACCCTCATGGGCCACTTGGGTACGTAAGTTGCGGCCGAAAAACACGCGCAGGCCATCCGAACAGAAATTAATTACATTTCGGGGGCTATTTTGGTAGAAGCCGGAACATAGCTCTGGTGATCATGAAATGCAGTTTTTTATTTCTTGATTATGCAAATTAGTATATTGTTGAAAACCTAACTTTTTTGAAATGGTCGGCTGAATTTCGCCAAAATTTCAGCCTCCAGTTGCCTTGAACCGATAGATAAAGAACATCGGCTATTGATTTCGGAATCGTAGATAATTACATATCAGCAAGTAACCAAGTGGTATGACCAGCTCTATCGCATTGATTTTACTTTCAAAGCAGCTTACTACATCAATCCATAATGCATAAGCAGGTTGATTTTGCGCTAAATACCTAAAGTCGACTTTCACTCAAATCGCACGTTCGGCAAAAAGCTAGAGCGGGTTTGTTCTGCTTGATGCGTCCATGCAGTGTCGGCTATTATTTTTAGAAGCTTTGTTTTCTCGGCGGAAAGTTAAATATTGTTAAGATCGTACCTTCATCAAAAAAATAGAACGAAATGAGAGAAAACAAGATTAAAAGGAAAGAAGGTGCGTGTAGGCTGCGCCGATTATCCTGTAATCAGGCAGTAATATTCATGCAGACGTTAGTGTGTGCGTTTTAATTGGAAAACAACCCATTATGCCAATTAAGCGGTACTTCTCATTCAAGGAAAGCGTTTACGTTGCTTTTCTTGAGTTTTAATGATATGATGGTGTAGGTGCTGCAGGAAACTAGACTTAAACAGAAGACTCACCAAGCAATAACATTTTGTAATTAGTCTGTCCTAACCATAGATAATATAACTCAACTTTACCTCATAACTACATTAAAAAATTCGTTGTTACGATAAGGTGACCTTGCAGCACGCCTACAAAAATTTGCAAAATTAGTAGCCACTGAAAACCCACGCGATTTTTATCATTACGCGAACGCGATTAAAAACACTATTTATAAATGATTGGATATTTCTAAGTTTTATTTCAAGGCCATCAACATGATAACTAAGTAATAAAAAGTTGCACAATATAGCCTGCACTTTTAGTGATCATAAATTTATCTAAACAAATGGACTATTATTTTAGGCTATAAAGATCATTATAAAATTTTCAGCTGTCTTCTTCGACATCCGCTAACCATTTTTTTTTAGTCGTCTTATTCCCTTTGTGCTCTCCAAGCACCTCCTCATTAACTGTCTAGCTATTCTGTTCTGTGCTAGTCTTTAAGTGTGGTCTAGCAAGTTTATCATTTGCGCTCTTATAATTTGGATTATACTAGATCGATTGTATAGATGCATCACATTCTTATTTGTCTTTGTCTCCTACAGATCTCTCACATTTCTCCACTAAATTCGTAGTAACATCTTTATCTCCAGAATTTTGCTTACTTTTGTTGTAATCACATGGCTACGTAACACATGTATAAGTAACTGTCTTATCTTTAACTTAACATTACGTGACACCACTTTTAACGATATTATACTTTGTATCGCATCCGCATACATTTCACCTTTAACTAACCTTACTTTAATTTCAGCACTTTTTTTCACCGTTTCAGTTATATAACCACCTAAGTACAAAACATTGTCCATTCTTTCTCTTTTCACTTTACCCCACTTCTCTAATTTTATTGCTAGTGTTTTTGTTATCGTGTTGGCCTTCTTTTCTATTATTATGAACTTGGTTTTTGCTGCATTAAATCACAGCCGGCTCTTGCTACTCTGGTATTATGAAATCTTTATTATCTTTTCAAGTTGAAATGCTGAGTTTGTTAATTTTTTTACTTTTTAATTGCCTTTTGTTAATTATCGCTTCTTTGGTTCTTATGCCGCTCTCATTATCTTTTCCAGCATCAGATTGAACATGTGATAACCCTGTTTCACTCCTTTCCTCAGGCCAGAACTCTTAATATTTCCCCATTACATCTGAATTTACTTTTAGTATGTTCCAATGTCATTTAGATTAGGCTCAACAACTTCGGCGGTATTTGTAAGCTTTCCAAATCTTCAAAAATTTCTCTCTGTTGACTGCATTATACACCTTTCTGAAGTCAACAAACACTACGTTCGATGTGCATTTAAGTTATAACACCTCCGAATTTCTTTCTTAAGACTGGGAACAGATAGAAACATGCGGTTTGTTTCAAAATACGCGCGCACTCTTTGCAAATGCGCGACAGAGATGGCAGCACTGCACGGCACACAGGACTCTAGCGACAGCGGCGAGAGTGAGGACTGTTTCTGATACTAAAAATGGCGACATTTTCAATATAAGAACAGCGTGTAATTATTTTTTCATTTGCGTGGTGTGACACCGATTGAAATGCATCGCCAGCTAAGTGAGACATGTGGTGATAGTGTTATGGATGTGTCTAATGTGCGTTTGTGGGTGCGTCAGTTCAAGGAAGGTAGAACATCATGTGACAACAAACCAAGGCAATCTCGGCCTCGCACCAGCCGGTCTGACGACAGGATCAAGCGAGTGGAGAAACTTGTTTTGGAGGATCGCCGAATGAGTGTGAAACACATCGCTTCCAAAGTAGGAATTTTCGTGATATCTGTGCATATAATTCTGCATGAAGACCTGAAAATGCGAAAAGTGTCCTCCAACTTTGAAATGATTTCCAACGATGAAAAACACTGTCCGTGGTCGCAAATTCACAAGTCGTGCCGCTATTGCATTAGCGATTTTCCATTGGCCAAAGAAGACTCTTAAATAAGCGTTCGCAGCGGCCATAGAATCATGGCGTCGACGTTGTGAAAAATGTGTACGGCTGCGGGAAAATTACGTCGAGAAAAACTCGGAGGTGTTATAACTTGAACGCACCTTATATATGGCTGTGCCGTGGTACCGCTTATGATTATTCGCTTGACGGTAAAAACATGGTAAATAACCGATTGATTCTGTGATACTTTCCCAAGATGTTGTTCGTTCTTTAATATTGTAGTCATTATTTTGTAAGCCGTGTTGAGAAGTGGGTATCAACACAGCGTTTTTCCATTCTTATGGCATTTCCTTTGTTTTTCAGATATTATATATATCTTCTCTACATTTATTACATTCTCTGAGTACGTCGTTATCACCTGGCGTCTTTCTGTTCTTTCATTTTTGTATTATTCCCATGTTTTCTTCTTCTGTTGGTGTCTCAATTGTGTCCATTGATTATAAAATGCTTTCCTTTGCTACAATTTCTACTTCCATTATTTTACTATTCTCCTCATTCGATGCTTATTTTAACGTAGACGTTTTGTTATTATTTCTCTTCTTTGTTCTTTTTGCTTGCACATAAAAGTTCCCTAATTTTTTAATCTAATTTTCTATTTATTGTCGCTTGGCTTGTCTGCAGATTTCTTTGGATTTCATTTTTAGCATTTCAGACTATTCTGCGTTCTCTTCCTTTCCAGTTTTAAACATTTTTATTCCAACTAGCTTTTCTTCTCTAACTCGTTTTTGTCCTTGTCAAACCATTTATTCCTTTTAGTACTAATACTATTACATTACTTAACTTCCGTTGTCTCTCCGAAAGTCATATATTTTCTATTTCAATTTTTATCTTACCTTTGTGTTTATACATTAGTTATCAGCATAACATTTCGTTTTTTTTTATGAAGACGTGATCGATCTGATTTGTTACCTTTCCGTTTGATTTACGCTGCGTTCATTTGTACATATCCTTTCTTTGAAAATATGTGCTATAATATTTAGTTTTTTTATTATTTTTGAGAAACTGAATAAATAAGCGCTAGTGTCATTAACCTTACCATGCTTACTGAGTTTTGTCAATGGTTTTAAAGTAAATATTTTTCTTATCAATCATTACATTGTTATCCTACATCATTAGCTTAACATTCTGAGTTGGTAGCTGGTCACATACTTTTTCTAAATTTTTGCAAAACTTATCTTGTTTTCCTTTTCTGTCGACTATTGTGTATTCACTATTATCACGTTTTGATCTTTATTTCTGATTATTTGACACTGTTTCAAATCAGATTACTTTTTTATTTCTATGTCAATTAAAAAAACCCGGCCTTAGCATTTTCGTTTCACCGCATCTGTTGAACCTTTTTTTGTTTTGTTGGTTATAGGTGCAGCACACCTTCTTCGTAATAAGTTTCTCTTACGTTTGCTGTAGCCAGAAGTAACTCTTTTCTATTTCTGTTTTCCTTCGTTTTTGCTATAAACTTCAAATTCTCTCTTTCTTGCATTCATGTTTGTACTTTGGTCGTGTCGTTGTATGCTTCATATCGGTTACCTGCCAGTTTTTTAGCGAAATTTTATTTCCACGGCTGCTGCTGCCTGTTTTTATTAAGCTTTCTATTTTGCATTCCAAATGTATGTATTGTCTTGATTTTCTTATTCCTTTTTCTTTATCTGTTTTTTCCTAATTTTATCTTCTGTTTTTTGTTCTTTTTTCATTAAGTCATTGTCAATGTGTATTTCACAGTGTTTAAACTTACTTTTATTCTGCATCAACCTGACTTTTTATTTCAGCTATTGTAATGCTTCCTCCCGTTTCTGTTTTATGTGATGCACAGTTTTTAGCCTTGTCCGGGCTCCAATAACTTTCTCCAAAAATTGGTATACTCTTAATTTAATATCCTGTTTATCAGAAACGAATGCAATGGTTTTATCACTATGTTACTTCCTTTTCTAAGTTCCTATTTTTCTTTCTTAATGTTTTTGATTCTCCCAAATATTCTTTCTGATCTGATTAATTTTAATTAATCTTTAAATCATTTTGCCCATTGTTGACATCGATTATTCCATTCCTTTTTGTCTGTATTTTCTTTGATATGATTTTGGTTTTGATTGACGTTCTTGCATTTTTTTAATTTATTAAATATTTTGGGAGTATCTGGTTCTTTTATCTTTTTTTCTTTTCTTGAGTTGATTCTTTATTCTCTTCGTTTGACTTTTCTAGGTCATATCATTGCCGTATATGTTCATTCATGCTTACGTGGTAGTAACTTTAAAAACTTATAATCCTCGTTTGCATAGCGGCATAGCCGCTTTTCTATCTGGTTCAAGGCTACTGCTTTTACGTTGCTTACCTTCTAACCTCGCCCGTCCAATTTTGGCTAGTTTGTGGCTCTTACCTTGTTATATAAATTTCTGTTTATAAATTTTCTGTCCTTTTTTTATTAAAATACCCTTAGGTCATGTTTAGTTTAAATTTTCTCAACTTAGCTTTAAAATAAGTAATTTATTTTGGAGTAAATTTATAACACGTATATCAGAACGCAAACACCACCATACAGATGAAAATGATCTCACTACTTACATAATCCTTAAAATAATTCTTCCTTGCTTCTTGCTATGATATTTAAGCTACGTTCTGAGGAGCTGTCGAATTTCACTTAAAAAAATGGGTAGTTTAGAGTTGACAAACTCAAACAGATATTTCTTAATGTTTTCGACAGAAGTAGAGCGAGTATTAGCCAGGTGATGTTGCAGGGATCTGAAGAAGTGACAATCTGAAGGGATTAAATTTAGAGAATATGCTGTGCGATAATTTTTTTGCCAAAGTCGTTTTGGCGATTAGCAAATTAACCTCCCTTCTTCCCTTGGTAGTATAAGGCCTTTGCGTCTAGTGCTTCACTAACACACATCAGTCGCTGCTGCTAACACGCGGAGGTTCCGTTTTACCAGGTAGAAATAACTCACAGTACATAGCCGCATATCTTTAGAGAAATTTGACTTCAACAATATTTTATAATTTAGTATATAAGCTTGCAAACCTAATATTGACCATAAAATTGTTTATTAATCCTCTTACAATATTCAATTTATAATACTCTAGTCGAAACAAATGTATCATTGTGTTTCTATTCTTGTTGAATTTTTCACGTGACATTCATTTTAAACAGCAACTATTGCAAATCAGCTTCTAAAAACTCTACTAGCAGATTGCAATAAATTCTTAAAGATGTTTTTGGTCATCAATTGGTACCCTTCCAAAGGTGCTTATTATTGTTTTTCTTGTGGATTTGTATATATACATATGATATGTATGCTTTTTGCACTTATCAAATAAATTTTATCTTTGCTAAATTAGATATTTCCAATGGTACAAGCTCATGTTCATTCAAAAATTGAAAGCGGCGATATCGAACAAAGAAGAAAATTATTGTTCTAAAAACACGTAATTAAGTGCTGGTATTCTTATATAGGCCTTTTATATAACCTTTACGTTTACTTAAAAGAAGATTTTTATAATATCAGTACTCTACAGTTGTTCTGAAACCGCACTGTTCTGTTTAGAACTTGTAAATCACATATTTTAAAGGGCCAACAAGTAAATTTTATACTCAATATTAAGTCTATCAACTTTTCTATTAAAACATGAAATTCTATTATAATTAAATTTTCTTAAATATCTGCATCTACTATGTAACGCCTTCCTGGTACTATCATATAACCAGCAATATCTTTCTGGCCAGGATATTCGGTCGTGAGGTACTGGTCGACAGTTCACTTGGCTAAATCCAAGATTTTCGCTCCTCCGTCTCATGCAGAATCTATTTTTGGTTGCGATTGACAATCTGATGAGAGAAATTTTTTTATGAAATCTGAAAAACGACTTTCGTAACCGAGTTTGTGAATAATTTAATGGTATTTCTTACAAATCTCAACTTGTATGAACGTCTAAAAACAGCTTAACTTGTTACTCTGATTGTGACAGCAAAAATTGTTCCAATTCTTTTCCACTGTTAAACCATAGAAATCGCTTTTTGAAGGTACTATAGGAAATATTATGTTTTGCTAAAGCCGCACAAATCATTTCACCTTTGGTGAAATCGTATTAAGGGGGATGTGTTGCAAATACTATCGCACAACAAACTTCCACTGAATTAGATAATGCTATAGACGTAACATACTGCTTTAAATAATTGTTAACAGTACCGGAACTTTTTTGGGAGATATTTTAACATCTCAGCAACTATTAAATAATACCCGAGGACATTGTGGGAATTCATCAATTTTATCTCATTTGTAACTTCTGATAGAGAGAAAGCCTTTATAGGCAGTGATAGTTGGCAAGGTGTCTCAAGATAAATATTTATTTATCTTTTAAATTGTCTAGTAGGGTGAAAATTTTGATAATATGCTTTGCAAATGCTTGAGCCTTTTTTTTATTAAATATGACCCAGTTACTGGTAGTTCGTTTGTAGGAGAATTTGATGTTGTCAGTTTTTTAAATTTTATAGTAGCTTTCCATAATGTATAACCTACGGGTATCAGATTTTTTATATAATATTCCAATGACTCATCAGATACCATAAATATATTGAGATTATTTTTGTTTAGGGGATTTCTAGTCTTTTACCACATTTCACGTGCTCTGTTTTTTCTGCTAGTAGTTCTTTAACGTGACAAGATACATGTTTATAGTAAAGGTGTTAGCTTCCAGGTGGATGTTACAATAATTGTGTTAGTTATTATACTGATCCTTCAATTTCTTTACATTCTTTTATTGGCATATTAAGATATAAACCTCTAATTTTTATAGCTTTCAAAAATAGTTTCAATTCTCTTGTTTCGTACATAACCTTAAATCAGGTTTTTCATATAATTTCGGTACTTGAAGTAACTATAATAGAACTCATAATAATTATTTACTTAATTTTGTATTTATACATAACACAATATTTCTTATTGCTTATTTAGTTCCCATAAGCTAAATTCTAGCAATTGTTTGTACCTCACGTTTTTATTTAATTTTTTTATTATGTTACATACAATTTTTAAAAAATATATAGACACTTGTCCTTCATGTTATAATTGTTTTCCTAAATTTTGTTCGAAGGGTCGCTGCTAACTTCGTTAACTGAACTCGTTATTAATCTATTAATTATGCATTAATATTCTTATATTTTCTATAGCGATATGTTTTTAATGAATCTATTATTACTTCTTTTTTTATTAATATTACATGTTTTCTTTAAGACTTTCTATTTTTCATATTCCTTATAATTTCAGTAACTATCTCTTTAATTGTATTCTATACATTTTCTTTTGGTAGTTTATTTCGTGGTTCTTATTAGTTTTATTTTTACATACACTTAATTTTCCTACTTTTTTTCTTTCGGAAAATGTGTTATCTCTCTTTTCTAGCTCATTCTAACTTATTTTTAGATTTTATTTTTATTCTTAATCCTTTTTTTATCTTTTTAAGTTTTATATTTAATTATTTTTTATGCTCTTTATTTATTTTGTGATTTTTGGGTAGATTCTTCACTAAACTATTTTTTTCTGATGTTTTTACTCTTATTTTTGAATTTACTATTTTCTTACAAGCAAATCTAGGCTTAACCCCCGGTTCACTTTCTTCCATGTCCTATTTATACTG
Source organism: Sinelater perroti (assembly GCA_036346155.1). NCBI lineage: Eukaryota > Metazoa > Arthropoda > Insecta > Coleoptera > Elateridae > Sinelater > Sinelater perroti. The sequence continues at coordinate 20,679,252 of JARFIY010000195.1, read as the reverse complement.
GTTTTCTCTTAATTGTTTACAAACTGCGTTATATTTAGTAAGGCAGTTTTTATTTCTCTTCTTTCTAAAATATATTTTACATTCTACAACTTACTTATATATTTGTTTTTTATGTTTCTCTTGTCCCTTATATTTCATTAAAAATGTTTTTATGCTAAAAATATGTACGTATAATTTTCATTCACTTTACTGCTATAGAACCCTCTAATATAACTATTTTTTTAGTTTCTGATCTAAAACATATTCTAACATGGTAGTTTTTCTTCGTTTCGTTCAAGTGGGGTGAACTTGTTTATTTAGCCATTTGTTTTATCATTCAATTCCATATATAAATGGCACTTTTTCCCACATTTGGTTGGGAACTTTTCCATTTCTACTATACAATTTTTTCTTTTTGTATACCTCCAGTTTTTTCTAAATGTTTAAATACTTTTCTATAAAATGTGTCGCTTACAATGTATTTATGGCAATGTTAGCCGGTCGTTTAATTTTCCAAGAATGCAGCACATTTTTATATTTGGCGGTTGAGTATAAGTTTTTAGATTATTTAATTTATTCTTTGTATTTCCCGCTGTTTATGTATTATATTTACATAAAATTATATTTCGCATATCTTCCTTCAAGTGCACACAACTTTTTTCTGTTTTTTCTACGTGCATTTCATATTAAATTTATACTCTCTCTGTTTCAATCCTGCATTCTTCTCCAGCAGCATACCTTGCTTTTATTCTTAATTATATCAGCCGGATTTTTTTTCTTATACCTTTTTCAAAGTATTTTTGTTACAATATTGTTCCTTAATGGCATTGGTTATCTTTTCGCATAGAATAAAAAATAATAAAACCAAAGTATTAACATTTAATCCTTTGGAGAATTCAAGCACAATCATGCAGTAGATTTCCGCCAACACCAAGGAAGAAGGCAACACATTTAAGACATCGTTTACATATCAATCAGTATTTTTACAAATGCCTGTCGTGTTTTTCTAAACCGATAGACGATCAAGCTCCAACTTTAGTAAAATTCATTATTCAGACACTCTACTCACATATAATGAAGTAAAAAGTTTTTTTTTGTTCTATAGTGGTCCGGAAGGTTTAGTATATCACGGATGTTACTTTTAAATTTGCCTCCTCCTTTTCTGTTCCCACATTCGTTTATGTTCAGCAAAGGCTGTTGCAAAAGATTTCCGTTGCTTTTGTTAAAACGCTATCTTTGATTAGGAGTTTCATTATTAAAATATTTAAACTGAATCATTTTAAAATGTAAAGTTGGTAGGTGACCACAAATAAAATTAGTCCTACAAAAGCGTCCGCTCCGATAATAAGAAATTTTTACTTAAGAAATAAAACAAAATACAATTCATACAGCTCCATGCCATTTCCGAGCAAACAGCATTAAAGTGACTTTCCAGATATAAACCAACAAATAGTTTTGTCAATAAACATAACGCTGCTTAATTTTATCTTTAACTTTTCTTTACTTACAAATGTCGCTTTTCCAAGTACTTTTCAATAAGCTACGGTTTTGCGGTTGTACTTTGTTGTCTAACGTTATGAGTTTCTAAACATTTTTTGATTGCTATAAGCTGCACTGTAACAACATTTTTAGTAACTTTAGGCGGACTTGAAGTGTTAAGTTTGATTTTTTTAAATATATAATTGTCAATTGCCAGGATTGTTTGTCTCTTTTTATTTGGTTAGGCAATTATTCTACAGTTATTTTTACTCATTTGCAAGTTTTTGCAGCAGTGACTCAGGAATATCTCTTCGAACCTCTTTGTAAAAACAGTACAAGCATATCAGAGAGCATTGTAACTTTTTTTTTAGCAGTTTGTATTTATTTGCAATCTGCTACATTAGCAATAAGCAAATCATATTACTATAATGGAAATACATAGCAGTGTAAATTACATGGGAAGTAACGCCCTTTGACGTTCCTCAAATGAAATTACTTTCAACAATTAATAACTAATAATAAGTAAGTAGTAGGGATATTATATCTGTCTAAAAACGATTAGGAAGATCTGACGGCTTGAAACGTTTGAGTCTGCGCACTTGTTCACTTTCATCAATTAGTTCTGTCACTAGTGGGTTAGGATGAGATTCTAGTCGCAAGAGGTGTTTTTCACTAAACTTGGTGATTTCTTCTTTCACTGACTTCATTTTTAGGTCTTTCCGTATTTCCGTGTTGGGTATGTAGTAGGGGGCGTTAGTGATGGTGCGTAAGGTCTTCGCCTGAAAGCGTTCCAGAATTTCGATATTGAATGAGGCGGTACCCACAACTGGATACCGTAGCTCAAATTGGTTTCAGTATACCTTTGTAGATTAATAATTTATTACTCAGAGAGAGTTTGGAGTTGCGACCTAAGAGCCAGTAGTAACTCTTGAGTTTAAGATTCAGCTGTTTTCTCTTAGTCCATATATGAGTTTTCCAGGTCAGGCCTTTGTCTAAATGCATCCCAAGGTATTTCACACTGTCGGTACGGGGTAGAACTCGGCCGTCCATTATCACATCAGGGACGTTTTCTCTACGTTTAGTGAACGTGATTTGTAGTGACTTTTGAGAGTTGATTTTGAATCGCCATTTTTGGAACCAGTCGGTTATTGCGTCTAAGTTTTGCTGTAGATTACTAGCGGCTGTAATAGGGTCGGTGTGAGAGGAGAGAAGCGCTGTATCATCAGCGTAGGTTGCGATCAAATTGTTAGCATTCGTAGGGAGGTCTGCAGTGTATAGAACGTATAAGACCGGACCTAGGACACTACCTTGCGGAACGCCTGATGTGATGGGATGGAGAATTGATACTGCTTCTCCGAATTTCACTTGGAAATTTCTATCTTCGAGGTATGATTTTATAATTTGGTAGTAAGTGTAGGGTAACATCAGCTTTAGCTTAAAGAGTAGGCCTTCATGCCAGACCTTATCGAAGGCCTGGCTGATGTCAAGAAAGACGGCCGCACAATAGTTCTTGTTTTCGAATGCTTGGTTAATGTGTTCAACTGCCCTGTGTACCTGTTGTATTGTTGAGTGGTAACTCCTAAAACCAAACTGGTGATCAGGTATTAGGTTTTCGTCGTCCAGGATGTGGGTGATCTTGTTCAGAAATAATTTTTCAAAAAGCTTTGAGAATAGCGGTAACAGACTAATAGGTCTGTATGAATTGGGCTCGTTGATGGGCTTTCCAGGTTTGGGGATAAGTATTATTTGAGCAATTTTCCATTGTAACGGAAAGTATGCTGTACGCAGAATACTGTTGAAGATAAGCGTGAGTATACAGATAGCTTTAGGAGGCAGTTCCTTCATTATGTGACCAGTGATTAAGTCGTGTCCAGGAGACTTTTTGCAATTAGTTTTTCTATCAATCATTGTTTGAACTGCAGCCCTAGTGAAAGGTTTGATGGGAAACGTAAGTTGATTTGGGGCCGAGCATTGTAACTAATTCATTTGTTTACCATTGTACCATTGTACACCATCCAATTTTACTATAATGTCAATCGGACACTCTTGTGGAACAAAATGTACATACGTAGAAGAAAAAGTAAATCCTTAAATGTCCCATACTTGTCATATTTGTATATGAAAACTAAAAACAATAGGTAATTGTTCCAATTTACATCATTATTGAACATTTTCTTTTCAACTATACACAAACATTAAAGTTCGAAATTTGTCTTGTATAATTAAAATTATGTAAACAAAATTGCTTTCACTGGATCGCCTTTGAAATAATAATTTTGTTATCGTTCGATTTCAACTACTTAAGTACACCAACTATTACATTAATCCTTCACTTTCTTTTAACTGCAGATTGAGGTCAGATATTTTATTAAATGTTGAATTTGTAAAATCGTTGTGTAATACGATAGACTATTATATTTATACGGTCTCTGCTACGCAGATTTTTAATCCCGTAGTAATATTAATAAGACATTGTGCAATAAATTATCTACACAAGTCTTTCTACACACTCGGTCGTAAATTTTGGGTTTCCAAATAAACTACTGTTTGCCAGGCTATTATTAGTAACCGCATTATCTGTTAGCGTAAATAAACGCGATAACGTACTTCCTCGTTTTACCACAAGGAAGAATGAAATAAAAATCATGCCGCTTTAAAAAATACAAGGAGTTTTAAGTAGTACCGTTTCAAAAATTAATTTTACAATAATAATAGCACTTTTCCAATATTAATTATTGCTTCATTTATTATTAGGTAAAATTATGTGAAACTAAAACGACAGTTAATACGGAAAATCGGAGGATAAATGGTTGAAGATAAACCACAAAACAATAATTTAGACTATACAACAAAACAAATTTAACAATTCAAAAAAATATTTCCCAATGTCTTTATAACTTGCTCTAAGAAAGTAGAAAGTAAGGAAACAAGCAAACAGCTAGACCTACAAATTTCATAGTCAATATTTGTATTGTTCTAGAGAATTAGAAAAAATAAACTTTTGGTTTTTTAAAATCATCTTCCAAAGAAAATAAATGAGCTAAACAGTGAAAAATTAAAATTTTGGAAATTCCGAAATTGAGTTCCAAAATTTAGAACAGAGAGGGTAAGTGGTAAATATGAAAACAAAAATCGCACTATTTTAAAAATAGTTGAAGCTATTTTTGCAGTATATCGATAAGAAACTAAAGGAAGAAAAATAAACATTAGTTTGGTTGCAATATCTTTAGCATATTTCGACATGAAACAGTTTATTCTGATTATGCGAATTATTTGCTATTAATAAGGGGACTAAATATTAGTTGCATACTAAAATATTAGAGTTTTGTTAAGACATCCAGCGAGCAGGCTAACAAAGCATCATTACTGCGTTAAAAGATTAGGCTCCTAAGAAACATCTCGCGCAGCATTTAAGGCGAACCCCTTACTATGTGGGCTGCGGCTCCCTTTAATTAGAGTGCATAGAGATTCGCTCTGAAAAATTATTGAATTATAGCCACATATTTGATTGGAGGTGACAGTAACATCTTGGCGCCATTCCTTAAGAAAGTACCACCCACCAAACAGTAACACTTTTGCCAAAAAAAGGTCTTTCAGGAATACCTCATACCTTATAACTCTACAAACATAAGTTTTTTTATAACGCATCCTAACGAGTGGCAAAGCGTTTCCTAATAAAGAAAACAACTGCGTTATGTAGCACACTTTCCAAGATGTTTCCATACATTTCCATAAGATTTTCCCAATCACATTCAGAAAGTTTCTATACAACTATTTTGTGGACGACAACGAAATTCTGGCTGCAAAATTCGCCGTGCAGTACAATTTAACATGTAAAAGGCAACAACAATTTTGCTGCAAAATAGAATGTATTATGTCCTTCCTCTTATCGTCTCATTACGAAACCAGAACTTCTGAAGCCCCTACCCACAACAAAACCTATTATTGTTCAAAAAGTACATTGTACGACCACAACAGAGTCATTGCTGTAAATGTATGCTTCGACAGCTCTCTGTTCGATCGACCACATGTTGGTTACTAAAAACTCTTCTAGGTAAAATTTTTCGACAACCTGCTTCTATTTTGTTTTATAAACTTTCTTTGAAATCATGGGTTTTCCAATCAATTGTAACGTAACGAGATTGCTAGGAAATAATGGATATTGAGATCAATCTTGAATGAAGCTGCAATTTCTATCTCACTAAAGAAACTAAGAGATTTTACCCTAATGTTGTTGTTCTTATAGGAAAAAATTAGGCAGTTTAGCTGAAAATACTAAAATACAGTAAAATGAGAAAATATATGACAAAGCCGTTGGCAGCTAGCACTCACTCATTGCGATAATATCTTTTTCTTACAGGGTAAGTAGAATGGCAAGATGTTTTGAAATAGCCACTCTTTAGAGCTTTTGATATAACCTTCAACCTGAATGTTGTAAAAATTCTACCCACAAAGCCAAAAATGTAACTCAGATGCTTCGAGAACGTATAAAAATTATTTGGGAAAAAAATACCATGACCCTTATAGAAGGACTTCAAACACTAAACAGGTTATTTCAACATAGAATATCTATCGGTTGGCTTATGAGTAAAAAATGACGTATCCTTACAAGAACTTCAAATAGACACTCCCCGTTGCTGAATTGATGAGGTTAAAATGTGTAAATTTGTCTCATCAGTAACCACAAAAAAAATTATTTCAAAAAACAGCATAAAAGCTTACTTAAAAATTAACTCCAAACAGAAAAAATTACCGATTTGCTATTACAAGTTGGGTATTGATGAAAAGAAATTTGTGTAAAACAGTAAAAGATATCGGAGCATAGAACATAAACTTGTACTGTGAGAAACATTTCAACAACAAACTGAGTACTTTTAAATGGAAGAACCATAGAACAAATTGATTTATTTTACACCAATTAAATGCTGCATACACAATATACAAATCTGTTGACTCTGTAGTGAAAATAAAAGATGCGAACTACTACCCTGTGTAGTTCCTGCAAGCCCTTCAGGCATCTCCTTTCATACGCTTTAAAATAAAAACCATCATTTATACTCTTGAAAAATAAAAAGCCTCTCCAATTATGTAATATTTACTATATTACTATAGTCAAAAATAAATAATATTTACGGCCAGAATACTTCAGATTCTATTTAACTCTTTTAATTTAAGTATTTACAGCTTCTCTTCAAGGTATGTTTTGCTCTCATTAGCAATGCTCAAGTACAATCTTTCATATCATAGGTGAATGTGTTGCTCGATAGTCTAATAGACTTTTAACCAAGTGAGAAATCTGTCGGTGTACCAAACAGGGGCAATAGAAAATTAACAGTCATATGAAACGTGCAGATAATTCCATATGATTTTTTCTGTCTTAGATAATCCTGATTTAAGAAAGAATGATATCATCTATTCAGCAAATATTTTAGAACAACAATTTTCCAGTAAAATAAATATGTGTTAATCAATTATTTGTGAGATAATTAGTTTTCCAGTATATATGGAAGTAACACTTGTTATAAACATGGGCTCTTGTTATTTTTAATTTTTTTGTGCTGTATCATAAGCTTAACTTCTTGTGCCTGTTAACCTCAAGTCTAACTCACTGACACTAAGCATTTACTAAAACTAAAAACGAGTAGACTCTCTCTTTCTCCCTCCCCCCTCTTACTCTCTCTCTCCCCTCTCTTTCGTTTCCAGTCTTCCGACTAGTTTGTAACAGTTCTCCACATACGTTGATCTTGTTTTACTTCTTTTAGTTCCTTGTAGGTTCTTACGTTTACATCACTCATTATTTGTTTGATGTATTTCAGCCGTGGTCGTCCTCTCTGGTTCTTTTCTTCTACTTGTCCTATGATTTTGTGTATTATGTCTTCTTTTTTGTATTGTCTTAATCAGTTTTCTTTCTTCACCTATTTTTCTGAGGACTTCCTCATTCGTTGTTCTTTCCATCCAATTGATTTTGAGTATTCTTCTATGGGACCACAGCTCCAGTGCTTCCAAATGTTTTCTTTTTACTACTCCAGCTTTCGTATCCATGCAGTGCAACGCTCCATACAAAAAACTGTAAAAATGCTTTTCTCGTCTGTTGGGAGATTTTTTGATATTAAATACTTTTTATTAAAGAAATCTTTCTTTGCTTGGTAGATATGGTTTCTTATTTCTTTCTTACATCTTCCATCTCTGCTAATCTTGCTGCCCAAATATGTAAATTCGTCTACTTCTTGTTTTTCTTCATTGTCTGTCTTGATGTGTTCTGTATATTGATTGGGTATACACCATAAGTTTAGCCTTTTTTTCTCGTTTAGTTTTATATTATAATCATTATTAAGTATATTATTCAATGTGGTTAGATCTTGTTGTAATTCGTATTCATCATTTGAGAGTAGTACAATGTCGTCAACAAATCTAATTGTTTTTATGCTCAGACTGTGTATTTTTATTTCTTCTTTTTTCCTGAGATTAGCGTGTCTATGGCTTTTTGTATGTATATATTAAACAGTGGAGATGACAGTGTGCACCTTTGCCTTACTCCCTTTTTTATTGTTATTTCCCTCTGCTCTTCGTTGATTTTTATTATTCCTTTTGGTTAGTCTACAGGTTATATATAAACCTTCTGTAATTGTAGTCTACTCCTATGTTTTTTAGTATCTTAAACATCATGTCCCATTTGACATTATCAAACGCTTCTTCGGCTTCAATAAAGGCTCCATGCACTTTTTGTTATTTCCAGTGTCTTTTCTATAAACATTCTTAGTGCTAATATTGCTTCTCTTGTACCTGTTCTCTTTTGATTCCCGAATTAGTTCTCAGTTATTGTTATACAGTTGTTATGTCTTTGTTGTAAATGAAAATAAGCTTATTATTAAACTACAGAGCCATATTATGCAAAAATAAGAGTTTCTTAAAGAATTTAAGACGCTATTAGTCAAAATTAAACTAAATTTTGTATTAAAAATGATTACACGTTATAGAACGCCCACATACATGATTATAAAAATTGTCACTATTAAATTAACTGAGAAAGATAGAATCATTGAAACATTAACATACAGCTGGCGAGGACAAGTAAAAAATTATTTGCATTAACATTGAAGTTGTATCAATTAATTCATGTTTCTTATATTAATAACCTTATGAGCAAGGATCAAATCCTGTGCTAATTACATTAACTTTAACAAAGTAAAATTCTTTCACCATCTGCATTCTTTGTAAAACACATTTTTTTCGATACTTAACCATGCGCTGCTAATATTCTCGAAAAACTACTGCCTCAAATAAGTTACCCTAAAAATATAAACGGATATAGTCCATTTCCTGATGCATTGGCTGAAGGCCAAAATTTAATTTGCAGCTAGAGGTCTAATTTTATTTTAGTTAGACTGAATACTTGACGCTAATTAACTTGACACCATTTAAAATTCTCTTCAATGGTTTCAGAAATTTGAAATGTACGTAGGTGTGATGCTACCTTCCATTTTTGAAAGGCTTGGAAGGTTTGAACATACCACAAAAAAGCTGAAATATAATGCTATTATCCATAAAGTCTACTTAAATAGCATGTAACTGAAAGTGATCCATTTTGGACCAACTGCTTAGTGCCAGTAAAGTAATCTGTTCTATAGTAGCTTTTCTAAAATATTGGTCGCATATAGTTACTCAATTTACATCCATTGGCCTAAGCTCATTTTTTACCCTCCACCCATTACCATTCAAACTTCCTTTAATCGGTAACATATAGATCACTCATCTTATATTGGTTTTTAGCAAATTTTGTTATCTCAGTTAGGGTGTAAGTATATTTCTCATATTTTTTATTTATACGTATTTTCTTTCTACTATTTAATTTTCTTTCGCAAAATATGTTCATGACCAATTTTCTTTTCCATGACTAACATATTCCTTTCTTAATGTATATTTGTTGTTTAGACCTTTCTGCACGCCCAAAAGCTACGTAGGTCTCCATGGTATTGGTTTGTCTTTTAATATGTCAATAGAACAAACACCATTCTATTTATTGCCGTTAATCGCATTCGTACTTTCTCCATCCCCAGGACCCTGCTGTAATACTTTTAAAAACTTGCATTTTTTGAGGCAGATGTTATCCTAAACTATAAATTTCTAACCTTCCCCCATTTATTTGCAAATCCTATTATGCTATCACTTGCACAAATCTTATTCTTACTCCTTTTAGCTCCTTCTTACTCCTTATTAGCAAAATTTGATCTTGATATAGCATAAGCAGGCATAGTTTTGCTCTACATATGTGGCTCTGATAGTATTTCTTCTAATATAAAGTTGAAGTCGGTAAGATATATCCCAAATCCATACTCTCCATTTCATCTTAAATGAAATATACTTCAATACCATTTCCACTAATTGCTCTAAATAGGATTTTATCGTAATATTTCTAATTATTTAACTGTTTTCTTGGTTTATTATATTACAAACCCGATAAAAATCAATAAAAAACATATTTATATATGATATAATTTAGCAGTACCACCGCAGGTTATTGACTAGTTTGCAAACTATTACCAAAATAGTGATATTATCAGCACACGCTGGACATTGGACGATTTACTCCTATTTTTCTAATTACTTTCTCCAGAATTATACTAAAAAATGTTGTAGATAAAGGGTTACCATGTCTTAGTCCAATTGATGTTTTAAATTGTTCAGAGATTCTATTGTTGACTTTTATTTTAGTTGTTGAATTCTGTAGTGTCACTTTTACGAATCTTATTCTATATCTTTCATTGTTTGATACTCTATTTATTGAATCATAAGCTCCTAGGAAATTTAGAATAATAACGTAAACGTCAATGCTATATTCGCACGTGGTGTTTGTAATTCTTTTAATGTAAAAATTTGATCAATCACTAAATGATTTTTTCTAAAGCCACCTTGGTATTCTCCTAAATGTTTTTCTGAGTGTCCCTGAAGTCTGTTGCGTATTGCTATAGCTAATATTTTGTAGATGGTGTCTAATAATGCTACCCCTCTATAGTTCTAGCACTCTGTTTTGTCTTGCTTTTTATGTGATGGTTTAATTATTGGTTCATTCCATGTTTTCGATATCTCTTCTTTGTCCCATATTTCACTTATTAAATTGTATATTTCTTCCTTTAGTTGATTTCCTCTATTTTTTATCGGCTCTGTCGTTATACCATTCTCTCCGGGTTTGCCGCTTTTCATTTGTTAAATAATTTCTTCTATTTCTTGACTCATTAGTGCTGACACCTCTACTTCATCTTCGTTCTTATAGTCTTTTTATTCTCTTGATTTATGACGTGTTTTGGATTTAAAATTTTTGTGAAATACTCTCTTTATATTTTAACTAACTCTGTGTTTCTTGTTGATCTTTACAGAACAGCCATCTCATCTTTCTTTTGGCAATGTTCTTCCAAATTTCATAATTTATTCTCGTAGTACTGTCTCTTCACCTTTCTGTACATACTTTTTGCTCTTCTTTTCTGATTTATGCATATTTCTACATCTTCCGGTTTCTTAGTGTGTAGCATTTTCAATCTTGCTCTTATGTTTTATTTCTACTTTCCTTACATTTATCATTGAACCAGCTTCTTTCCACTTTTCGTCTTTTATTATTTATTATCTTGTTCTATTATTTGATTCGGTAATATAATAATAAAAAAATATAACTAGGAAATTGAGGATGTTGCGCTACATCCTCGCAGCTTAATCAAATTAGAAAAGTTAGATATTTAGGAATAATGTGTTAATTTTTTGTTGCGTAACGCCATATGAGAAAACCAAAGGAAAAAAGGTGTAAGAAAATAAAAGTCTTGAAGGTTAAAGGGAAATTTATTTGTATATTTAGGTATTGGTTTATAAATATAAAAAAACTAGTTATTGTGTTTTTTGTTCTCGAGCTATTAGGTCATGTTTGCAGTTTCGAAATCCTTGACATTGAGTCTATCGATACGGTGGACATCCTGAAAAGAAAATTCTTCCAAAAATTAAGCTACTATCTCGTATGCTTTAGCCTTTGTACCCACACACTGTCGGTAGAAATAATGGTAAGGATCTCTGCTAACGTCAAATTTTCTTACCACCATGATGAAATTGGAAAATAGTTTTAAAAGATCTGCAAGCCAATAAATTTATTAAAAAACAAAAGTTTCTTCAGATAGGCAGCAAGGGTACATAACAAAAAAACCTTCGCTCTGTGCACACCAGAACTGATGCTGTCAGCCTCGCCAAGAGAATTTCGAAATACACTTAGTATAGTGTAATACAATACATATTTGGTTAACACTACACTGTTAACAGTCTTGACTGTTTACAGAATAAGAGTGCATCTTCACATCTGAGTTACAGACAAACTAAATTGAAGCTTTCAGAACATAAAGTTAGCTAGGAAACCTCACTGTCCTAAACAAAGAAGTAAAGTTTGCAATAGCACCTAAATGTATTCTAATAGAAGACATTATAGGATATGTAAAAGCAGCCATACCAAGCGAAATAAACGTATCCATTCAATTATTTTTAGTGATTGAGTAGGCTCCCCGTTAGACTTCTGAGCCCCAGAAATGAACCCGAGTTCGTGACGCACCTTAATATTGCGGTCACACTAGTGCCACATACTAACCATAATTAAGTTTTTCCGCCCTAATAGGAAATAAGTTAAAAAGGGTGGGCCACTACAATTGCTTAGTGATGACCTTCACATCTAAAGAGTCCAAACAAATAATATAACCAAAAATGATCTTAAATCTCATCGACTTTCAAATAGGAGAAATGATTTTTTTCAAATTTTTTCGAACTATAGGAAAACAGATCAAACCATATGGTAGAAAATCAAAAGTGGACCATTCTTTTTATGAAGTATTTTCCAATAAAATTAACAGGTTAACAGGTTAACTGGAAATGCCGAAAACAGAAAAATTGTATTAGCGATACTATTACTTGTTTGTTAGTATTATTTTATTTTTTTCCTATTTTTAATCTAGAAAAATTTGTATCTTTATACTCCGTTTGACACATTTTTTTACTAATTTTTTAAAACCTCCCTTTACAAATTTTTTTACATTGCAACAACACACACCAATAACTATTTTTTCTTTATCAGTTATCTCTCTATCTTAACATTATTTTTTATCTTATTATTTGTACATTACAGTGTTTTCCTGGTCATTTATCGTTTTACTCATGCTTTAAACATATTTTATTAGAAGTGCTTTTCCATGAACAAGTTTGTGCCATTTAAAATGGACTACAACTCATACAATACCTAAAATAAAATCCTGTTTTATGACATAAACACAACAAAATAACTGTTTAATTGTTTTAATCGACCTTTATTAATCACTCTTTATCTACTTATTATATTATTACTTTCTTTTGCAAGATTTATATAACGGTTTTAAAATTTGAAGTCGTTTTAGTGAATATCTACTTTAAAAATCTTGCCAAAAGAATTTATATAAGAGCATGCTTTAAAACTATTGCCTCCTAGCCAACCGGTCTGTCAATATTTCTTCTAGGCAAATTAAATAGGTATCAGAATATTATACACAATGATTATTAAGACAACGGAAGTTTAATAGTGAGCCAGGTGTTCAGTTTTTCCTGAACATATCAAAGGTGACCTTGATATAGTTACAGATCATCAGACCTACAACCGTCTCCACGAAATATGTAGCTGTCTGCGTAGCCACCACGATGCCCTGTGATGATTCCGGGAATGCGGTGGAGTCCACGTTCTGGAATCACCCGGTGATGGTGATCCAGCTCTGGTGTTTAGGGTGCGGTAGCTGGAAAACTAGAGCATCCCCTCTCGTAACTGCGGACATCTGGTAGTATTTCTCCGACATTATAGTCCTTGGGATTCATCGGTATGAAAAAATTGGTGGAGACTGCCAAAGGACCTACACAGGTCAAACAAATCGGCAAATATCTAGCCGAATATATGAGAGCATTCTCTGGCCGTACGGAAAGGCGATAATAGTTCGGCACTTACCAAATATAACAAAGAAACAGGCAACAAAATTAATTTCTTGGGGGCTAAAACCATTGACCCTATTTCCCATTTTACCAGCGGGATAGTAAGTGAGTCAATTGAAATCGCAAAACGCCCACAGTACCTGAACACAAGAGATGATAGCCAATGTTTACCGTTCATATGGAAATCCCTTATGACCCCGCACTGTCAATTACGCAATATCCCTAAACTAACAAACTTTCCCCAACCCAATACATCTCCCGCCAAACAAACTTTCACTTCTAGCCCTATAAATGACAAAGCAGGACACACGAAAGGTCAGTCTTACTCAAAGACTCGTAGCTCTCCTTGGAAAGTAGGCAGATTAAGACTCTGAGGGTAGAGCTAAACTCTTGAAAATGGCATCAAACCCGTTGCCGAAACGTCGAGAATCGTCTCAAATAAGACGCGGTTCAACCTGTTGCTAACATTTTCGGTTTTTTCTTTTCCAGGCGAAAAGAAAGAAAACTCAAAGGAACAGTGTTATATTAATAATGAGAAGATAGACTTTGTTTTCCAACGGAATAAAACACTGTGTTCAGTGTCGGCGTACTTGTGTAGACAAGAAAGATAATTTCGTAGAAAAGTAAAGACACTTCTTGATAGAGGACATTTCGACCTGAGAGGAAATGCATAGCAAATTTTGTTACACGATACTATATTAAATTTGAATACAAAATGCTGAAAACGACAAGACGCATTTGCAATCCCTAATCCAACAAGGAATGCGACCCTTACCTTCGGATTAGTTACCGGAGTTGTAAATCAATCTTTTTTTGAGAAAGACCCTAACGCCTGTCTCTTTCTCCACATAACTTGCCTGTCCAGTTAGAATCTGCTAAGTTTTCTGAATATAATTTTCTAATAAAAGCCCGACTTTAAAATGACTATAATTGTACACTCCTGCTTTCTGAGATTACGTTTATCAACATACTAAAATGTTAAATAAAAAGCTGCTATGGTTACTAGAATTAATAATTTAATTGAATTTACAAAAGTGTTTTCTTTTTAAAAAAATTGTAATTTAACACAAATTTTGCTTTTTAAGTAATTTTGAAACATGCCTATATACGAGGTGTGCAGAAAAGTAATGAGACTGATTTTTTATTTACCAAAGTTTTTATTTTTTTCAAGCATCAATGTTATCCCCTTCAAAGTAGTTCCCTTGGACAGCTACACACCGATCGAGACGTTGTTCCCACTGTTGGTAGCAGCGCTGGAAGTCTTCAACCGGTATGGTCTTCAGCATGTCCGTTACACTATTTTGGATGTTTTCTAAAGTCCAAAATTGACGTCCTTTGAGGACATTTTTTAGTTTAGGAAAAAGGAAAAAGTCACAGGGACTGAGGTCAGGTGAATAGGGGGGGGATGCCTTTTGAGGTCCCTTTCGCATGTGCAAATGTTCAGTCAAAATTTGATGAACGGTAAATCTGTCCAGATTTAATTGTTCACGCAACATTCTTAATGTTAAACGACTGTCTGATCTCACAAGAGTGTTCGATGTCTTCGTCGGTTTTCGAAGTTGAAGGCTTCCCTGAAATTCCGCTGTTCCAAAATACAACTTCACTAATAGCAGTTACAAAAATCACGTAGTTAACGGAACGAGTTGAAACTGGCACTGAGCTATGGGAGGGTATTTATACACGTGCTCTATCAAGGACAACAGCATAGCGTTGCCAGATCGCTTGTAGTGTTGCCAATCTCATTACTTTTCTGCCACACCTCGTAAGACTATCTTCAAAAGACTAATTTAATTTTTTTTTAAATATAACAAATACAATTTACTCAGACCGTCATTACGTTTGCCTTAGCAAAATTTCCAATTACTATTATTACCCACTATCGCATGACAACCAGTTCGCGTGCTGACGACTATATTTAACCGTGAGAAACGGAAAGCGAACTCAATATTTCCCGAATTCGTCGTGAGATTGCCAACCCAATCTATTGATTCTATTTTCTTCTTTCCAAGTCGTACGCAATGGGCTGTCTGTTGCAGTGTTCACCATTAGTCAATGTCATTTTTGAATAAACCATAATAAACATGTATTTAATGAAACAAGCTCAAACATGCAGCTTAAGAGGGTGTTTAATAGAGCGCTGAAGCAGTTTCTTTCAGGACCTCTTTAAAAAGCCAAGTCCAAAAAGTTAATAAATAAGGCATGGCTTTAGTCCCTCTCTTTTCTTTATCTACAAATGTTAGTAAGCACTAATACTCTAAACGTGACTTTATTATAACATTTTAACATTATTTTTAACAAGTTTGATAAAGTGTTAAGTTTGGATTTTCTTCAAATAATCATGTAATAATAATAATAGTTCCCCGTAACAGGCCTTGAAGGCCCTTCGGAGTCGTAACAGGATAGATCTGTTACAATCTAGAGCCCACGGTACATAAGGGTAGTACCGTGGCTAGCGCTACGTACCGACCGCCTATTATTACCCCAGAGTTTGACCTCCAGGTACTCATTTATTGCAGCTTGAGTCGAGCTGGGCCGTAAAAATGCCAGCGATCGAATTGGCGAGAGCGGGAATCGAACCAAATAATCGTAATATCCCTTAATCGTTTTTTGCCTAAGTTGCTTGTCCTTTTCCTCGATTAGGCAATTCACCCATATTTTTTCCTAATATTATTTTCTTTATTCCTTTATTTTTAAGTGCGTATAGTAGGTAAACAGTTCAGTTAATCGGTATGTACATCATTTTAACTGCATTGATTGATAAGCGAAAGAAAATATAGTCGAACTGATAATAATTAACGAGTCTCTACAAATTGCCATTGTAGCCTCTGCTAAAACAAATCAGTAGAGGCAAAATTGAGTAATCAAAAATTAATTTTCTATACTATTTATATTTAATGTTTCACTGCATTTCTAAAGATATCGACTAAAATCGCTGTAAATGTTAAGATTTCACAAATCACTTTGAATTTGATTTTTTATATTCAATGTCATTTAAATGTTTGATAGGTATTCCAAACATTTTCTGTTTCAATGGAAGTTTATTACTTCCAAAAATTACTTAAATTCAGGCTCCTAATTGCTTTGTAACTTTGAACCCATGCGCACTTTCTCAATCGCCCTTCTGTGCACCTTTAAAGAACTTCGGTTAATTGCTACTTTACTTTGTGATCACTCGTAGGAACATTGTTATCTGCTTTCAATAAGACCATCTCCATTTTCAATTGCAAAGCCGGTTAATAACTTTCATGATGTTCTTAATATACCTTTTCACGCCTCGCATGGCAAAAAAATACGTAATTTTAATATCTGCATCTCTTGAAATATGAACCTCTATCTAGGGCAGTAAGTATGGTAAATGGTTTAACTATTTTACCTTTTTTCATTAATTCATTTCTGCATAGCCAACTGTATCAAAGTTAAGATTAAAGACTGTAATTGTTCTTAATTGAATCATACATTTCAGAGCAGCTTCTTCTAGGTTCATAATTAACCGAAATTATGGCAAAAGCAAGATTGTCAGGATGGATAAAAAACAACTGTTTAGAGTAACCAGACATACATAACTTAGCGCAAATAAAAATTGAGATAGTTTCAGTAGGAATAGATCGCCGATTATAATACCTAACTACCGACAAAAGAAATGTTCGAACTGTATTTGTGTATAAGAATATTTTTTTACTGCTCTTAGTGCCTATATGCGTAGAAAATATAAATTTCAGCTCATAAAGGCCCATAAATTAATTTTACAAATGTTTACAGTACATGATACCGCAGCGATGAAAAATTTTTATTGTTTAACTAAGAAATAATGACAATATTTTAATAACACAACTGTCTATATCCCTCATAAATATGTGGTGAACATGGGAGACCGAACAAAGGAAACCTATAGATCTCTTGCTAAAAACGAAAGAGCGACAGTGAAAATAAAAATGAATATTTTATTAAGATAAAAGAAGTAGAGGAGAGGTTTTTGTTCGTAATCCAATGTTGGTTATAATGATTTATAATACATACACAGCTATGGCCATAAGTAAGTATAAGACACCCTATAAGAATCATCCTCTAGAATTCATTTATTGTATTGGAAAAAGGGTTGGGTCGGTTTTTACATTTTAGTTCATTGTTATTGACAACGTAATAACACCAGCAGAGATATCTCTGCCTTTTAATTGTTGAAATAAAACGCAAATATGAAGCCGCCTCATGCTTTTGGCTACGATTACAACTTCAAAACAGAGAACACTTTGCATGCGATCTAAATGGAATACTTACTGATCAGAAGTAATTACTTTATTACGTAACTCGACTACAAAAAAATATCTGTGACAATTCTGGTTTAGAATTTTTTCAGTTATCCATGTCGTTATCAAGCTTTCGATTCTTGTTGAGAAGTATTAGGATAAATGGCAGCGCAAGTCCTGGAGATTGAATTAAAACGAACAAACTTGCTCCCATATAGATGTTCATTAGCCATTGCAAAAACGAATACTGCCTCTCAATATACCGAGACTTGTAGTAAGGCGTAGCATTCGCCAATACATCTCTCACCAAAAAATTTTTGCACTGGCAAATGCAAAAATGCTATATGGAGGTGAATATCAAACAACTGTGATCGATGTGTACGTGAATCTCGATTAGTTTAAAAAATATATAAAATAAGAATACCAGTACTGGAAATCAGAAAAATAAAGAATTGATTATTAAATTGACAGAACTAAGCATTCGAAAAAATTAAACTGCACATTCGTGTCATAACATACATTCCTAAAAATAATGAAAATGTGTTGGTATAGTAGTCGCAGACCTTTAACGAAATTTGACTAAAAATATTTCAGGTTCCAGTAAAGGCCCCATAAAATCATAAAATTTCTTTATTGCCCCCCTTAAATCATTTTATTCACAATGGTTAGAATGGAACGATGCCATCTTAGGGCGGACAACTGCAGGTAAATGCATACACTGATAACACAATAAGCCTTCTTGTAAGTAAACTTAAAGGCTAGATTCGTATCCCCTATAAGAATTTGAACATTTAATGGCTTTTTTTAGAATAATTGGTGCCTAATAGTACTTTATATTTTAGTGGTGTTAACAGTATTAATAATTAATAATGTCCTGTTTTTCTTTGTCGCCATTGCTTTCAATTTTTGGATAAGAAAATGTGAGCTTGTGTCGCTCTTAGAAATACAGATTCAGAAAGGATGTAAAAATAATCGACGTCATAAAATGTGGCTTAAATTTAAATACTCGATTTAAACTAAAAAATTTGTAAATTTAGTAAAGTTTGTTGTCGAAATAATACATCAAATCCGAAGGCTAGATCTTGTAAGTATCAGTGTAAGACACTGAAGACACCGTAAGATTATAGTTGCCACAGTCAGAAAAAGCTGCAAATTTAAAAACATCGACAGAGTAACATCCACAACAGTTGGATATTAAGAAAATCTCCTTTCAGCAAATACTCGCTAAAAACCTACATATTTATATGTAATAAAGTCAACTGATACAAGCTCTTAAGCTTGCTGCACAGTTTCACCATCAACAATTCGCCAACTTCTTTTTAGAACATCATGAAGTTGATTCTTAGTTTAGTCGAAAAATCATCTTCACCAATAAGCCACATTTTTAACTAGGCAAGCAAAATTAGCACATTTGGAGTTCAAAAAATCCTCGCTTAACTCGGGAAAAGCAAATGCACCCCCCAACGAGTCACTGTTTCTTGTGAATTCTGCGCGGGTGGAGTGATACGTTTATACTTCCTGAAAAATGATGCTGGAAATGCCGTAATTGTGAATGGCGACCGTTATGGTTACATGATAACCCAGCTTCTAGCAACAATTGGGCAACATCAATCTAGAACAAAAGCGGTTCCAGCATGGCGGCGCCACCAGCAGCTCCAGCAACATTTTTACGATTTACTTACCTAACAATTTCCTAGTTGCATAATTATAAAATGCCGACATCAATTGATTAGCAAGATCTTTAAATAGACAAGCCCGGCAAGTGATTTTTGTAGCCTTCGCCGAGTAAGTGAAAAAATTTAATTATTCGTAATGCAGCTAACTATCACTGCACTATAGATTACTAATCTGCTGCCAAGTAACACTTCATATCATAATAGACAGTTTACAAAAATCGTTATCTTAGCAGAAATTATAGAATAAAACTATGTCCACAAGTTAATGGTGTACTTCGTTAATAATTTGGCTTTATTAATTTTGGCATTACTTTAAGGTTCTCTCTATAAGAAGGTGTGTTAAATCCCATAGAAATTGCGTGGAGCCGTTTAAAACATAAAATAGGAGAAATAATCATTCACCAAATTTAGATGAAGCTAGATTTTTTGAATAGATTCGTATATAACCACTAAGACGAAAAATAAAACTTTCTATTAGAAGACAAGCTCGTATATAATACTAAAAACACTCCCAAAATTTGGTTGATAATTCTTCTACGCTGAAACTCTTCCTTATACGCCAGAGTGACCTAACGATTAAAGCTCTTGGCTGGGGTACCAACAGACGCGGGTTCAATCCTGTGTTCAGATGCCTGGCGGGAGGCCTGCTCAAGCAATAAAAATAATTGAATACCTGCGTTCGTCTAATGCGCGGTGCTTGCCACATTGCCCCATATGTGCACGACGACCAAGTGCGAGGTGGATCATATAAGAGCCCTAACCTCTCAGTTTGAAAGACCATTCCTTGAATGGACTAAAGCCTCGGCATTGTCTAAAACTCTTCTGTTTACAACTGTATTTCAGCAACGACGGTATATTGAAAACAATTAGCTATAAATGTTGTTCTGTTGCGAATAACTTGTGCATTACAGAATCAATATGTAATAAATAATGGTAAATTTTTACTAGTGTACAGAATCGAATATTTATCATTTATTTAATATTTCGTTAATTTTACAAATTTTTGATGTGACAAAATGCATCATACATTTATCACAAAAGTTTACACTGCAAACATTATTTATTGTAAAAAATTAAAACAAACATGTTAATAAGTTATAATTATGTCGTTCTGAAAGATTAACAATAATAAAGCGGTGCTATCTCAACTAATTTAACTTGTTTGTATTAAAACGTACAATATATGTAGTCTTACAGTTGTTTTGCAAAAAGGTGTTATCATTATTTTTCAAGTACTTCACCTTTCTAATCTTTAAATTGACGGTTAATTTAAAACCGTCTTCTTTTAAATTATTTTCGAGATTAGTTGTGCTTTTTTAATTAAACGGAACTAGAGTAACGATAATTTTAGGAAACCCAACTATGTAGCAACAATAATAAATTCAGTTTTCTTTTTAATCTTAACCTAAGTGGTTGTGGCAGCACCTTATGTAGGTTTGTCAATATTTACTAATAGATAAGGTGTTATGGAGTGGCGACAACGCTATTTTTTTGTTTGCAATGATAAAGCTGTAAAATTCAATATATTAGTTACTAATAAATATTACGAGAATAAATTTAAGTTTAAATTGTCTATGTAAATTGTAAAACTGTTGTATACTTTTGTTTAATTGGTTCTACGTAGCATTTTGCCACCAGAATACAACAAATATCACAAAAATGATACAATGACTATAATTTAGCAGTATAACCGCAGGGTACTAATAAATTGAAATGGAAATTTAATCTATTCATTGGATTTTCCGCCATTTGTATTCAAATCAATGTACACCTCATAAAGTAGCTGCGCTAACCACTCAAGTTTAAATTAGATATATCACATATAGGCAGTTACATAAGATAAACAAAACAATTAATTAAGCTTAATTGGCTGGCTACAGACCTTATTATAAGAAAAACAATAGGTAGATAACAAGTGAAGGGTTTTTTACGGGTTTCTTGGTGTTTTCGATTCTTATTACTTTGATTCATATAGTTCTTTATAGAATTCCTGTACTATTTTTAGTATTTCATCTTTATCTCTTATTATGTCCCCATTTCTGTTTCGTAATGCACATATTTGTTTTTTTCCGAATGTTGGTCGTAGTACCTTCATTGCTCCATTTTGCTGAATTATTTTATTTATTTTCTTCTTGTCTTTTGATTCTGTTTTCTTTGATTTTTCGTCTAATAGTCTTACATAAGTTGCCGTATTCTGTTGTATTTCTTTTATTTTCACTAACTAGTTGTCTTCTTTCTCTTAAAAGTTGTTGTATTTCGTTTTGAGTTGGGGATTTTCCATTTACTTTCTTTGTTTATTTTGGTCCCATGGGAGATAGCATCTAAGATTTCCTTGTGCAATGTTTCAATTTTATTATCATTATTTCGTTGTTCGAGATCGTTTAGTTTATTTTCGACTGCTTGTTGATATTCCTCCTTCTTGTTTTCTATGTCCTGTATTTTAATATCGGTGTCATTCTTTTAAATCTTTTAGGCGTTCCATCTTTGTGTTGATTATTACTTTCGCTCTTACGAGTCGATGGTCGCTTCCTACATCGAAACGATTTAAGGTAGATACGTCATGAATGATGTTTTTATTGTTACTTAGAATGAAATCAATTTCATTTTTACTTTTCCATTCGGACTTATCCAGGTCCATCGTCTATTTGGTTTTTCTTGAAGAATGTATTCATTGCATATAATTTATTTTCATTTAAGAATTCAATTAATTTGTCCCTCTTTCGTTTCGATGTCCTAATCCATGTTTTCCCAATATTCCTCTTCTGTTTTCTACACCTAATTTTGCATTAAAATCTCCCATGAGTATACTGTATTGTTTTTTCCTTTGACAGGTTCGTTTAAGGCGATTCTAATGTGGTCGTAAAACTCTTCTATTTCTTCTTCTTCATGAGATGTTGTAGGAGCATATATTTGAATTATTTTCAATACACTTGTTTTGTTCAGTTGGAATATTATATATGCTACACGATCTGATATGGCTGTAAAGTTTTGTATGCGATGTGCATGTATCTTCCGAATTATAAAGCCTACTCCATTCAAACTTTCGTCGTCTTTTCCTTTGTTTAGTAGTATATTGCCGGAATTTAGTGTTAACCATGTTTCTCCTTTTCTTTTTGTTTCACTGAGGACCTATTATATCCCAGTTAATTGTTTCCAATTCGTTTTCTAGTTCTGTTATGCGGTCTTGTACTCGTAATGTTCTTATGTTTTGAGTTCCTATCCATAATTTTGTGGTTTTCGTGGTTTTCTGGTGATGGCTTTCGTTTAGACTACGGGGATTCTTAGCACCCTCTTTGCCGTTCCATCGATGGTCGCCACCTTTTTGCTGTTTAATCCCGTCGGTTTTCCGGCTGCCGGAGACTGAGGGCCGGTGCTTGTTTTGCATTTCTTCATGAAGGGTTTTTTAGCCTTTAGAACCCCACGTTGGCAAGACTGGTTGGGGAGCGTTCAGTAGTCTAACTTACTAAGACTTTGGTAGCCGCCGTTGACTATGTTAGTTCATCCGCCGCCTTTCCATAAGGAGAAAGCCTGTTCCTGCTTTCCCAAAATTGAGCCATTAGGTCCGTCATTCGGAAATTGCCTTCTGTGTGGTTTTGATCCGCCCCGGGTATTTTATTTCCCCGGTACCCACTATATCTAGTGAGCGTTCCCCTATCCGCCACCTGGGGAGGCGCCCAGTTGAGGATCCACCAACCCCGCTGGGAAATTTTTAACTAGGCAAGCAAAATTAGCACATTTGGAGTTCAAAAAATCCTCGCTTAACTGGGGAAAAGCAAATGCACCCCCCAACGAGTCACTGTTTCTTGTGAATTCTGCGCGGGTGGAGTGATACGTTTATACTTCCTGAAAAATGATGCTGGAAATGCCGTAACTGTGAATGGCGACCGTTATCGTTACATGATAACCTAGTTTCTAGCCACAATTGGGCAACATCAATCTAGAACAAAAGCGGTTCCAGCATGGCGGCGCCACCAGCAGCTCCAGCAACATTTTTACGATTTACTTACCTAACAATTTCCTAGTTGCATAATTATAAAATGCCGACATCAATTGATTAGCAAGATCTTTAAATACACAAGCCCGGCAAGTGATTTTTGTAGCCTTCGCTGAGTAAGTGAAAAAATTTAATTATTCGTAATGCAGCTAACTACCACTGCACTATAGATTACTAATCTGCTGCCAAATAACACTTCATATCATAATAGACAGTTTACAAAAGTCGTTATCTTAGCAGAAATTATAGAATAAAATTATGTTCACAAATTAATGGTGTACTTAGTCAATAATTTGGCTGTTACAGCCGGTCACATTACTTTAAGGTTCTCTCTATAAGAAAGTGTGTTAAATCCCATAGAAATTGCGTGGAGCCGTTTAAAACATAAAATAGGAGAAATAATCATTCACTAAATTTAGATGAAGCTAGATTTTTTGAATAGATTCGTATATAACCACTAAGACGAAAAATAAAACTTTCTATTAGAAAGAAGCTCGTATATAATACTAAAAACACTCCCAAAATTTGGTTGATAATTCTTCTACGCTGAAACTCTTCCTTATACGCCAGAGTGACCTAACGATTAAAGCTCTTGGCTGGGGTACCAACAGACGCGGGTTCAATCCTGTGTTCAGATGTCTGGTGGGAGGCCTGCTCAGGCAATAAAAATAATTGAATACCTGCGTTCGTCTAAGGCGCGGTGCTTGCCACATTGCCCCATATGTGCACGACGACCAAGTAGCGAGGTGGATCATATAAGAGCCCTAATCTCTCAGTTTGAAAGACCATTCCTTGGACGGGACTAAAGCCTCGGCATTATCTAAAACTATTCTGTTTACAATTGTATTTCAGCAACGACGGTATATTGAAAACAATTAGCTATAAATTTTGTTCTGTTGCGAATAACTTGTGCATTACAGAATCAATAATGGTAAATTTTTACTAGTGTACAGAATCGAATATTTATCATTTATTTAATATTTCGTTAATTTTACAAATTATTGATGTGACAAAATGCATCATACATTTATCACAAAAGTTTACACTGCAAACATTATTTATTGTAAAAAATTAAAACAAACATGTTAATAAGTTATAATTATGTCGTTCTGAAAGATTAACAATAATAAAGCGGTCCTATCTCAACTTAATTTAACTCGTTTGTATTAAAACGTACAATGTATGTAGTCTCACAGTTGTTTTGCAAAAAGGTGTTATCATTATTTTTCAAGTACTTCACGTTTCTAATCTTTAAATTGACGGTTAATTTAAAACCGTCTTCTTTTAAATTATTTTCGAGATTAGTTGTGCTTTTTTAATTAAACGGAACTAGAGTAACGATAATTTTAGGAAACCCAACTATGTAGCAACAATAACAAATTCAGTTTTCTTTTTAATCTTAACCTAAGTGGTTGTGGCAGCACCTTATGTAGATTTGTCAATATTTACTAATAGATAAGGTGTTATGGAGTGGCGACAACGCTATTTTTTTGTTTGCAATGATAAAGCTGTAAAATTCAATATATTAGTTACTAATAAATATTACGAGAATAAATTTAAGTTTAAATTGTCTATGCAAATTGTAAAACTGTTGTATACTTTTGTTTAATTGGTTCTACGTAGCATTTTGCCACCAGAATACAACAAATATCACAAAAATGATACAATGACTATAATTTAGCAGTATAACCGCAGGGTACTAATAAATTGAAATGGAAATTTAATCTATTCATTGGATTTTCCGCCATTTGTATTCAAATCAATGTACACCTCAGAAAGTAGCTGCGCTAACCACTCAAGTTTAAATTAGATATATCACATATAGGCAGTTACATAAGATAAACAAAACAATTAATTAAGCTTAATTGGCTGCCTACAGACCTTATTATAAGAAAAACAATAGGTAGGTAACCAGTGAAAAGCATTGAAAACCCCTTTTTTTATTTGAATATCTCAACAATAACCAAATTAAAATTTTAAATTAAAACATGGGGCCGGCGAAGAGATTGTTCTGTAAGCAATCCCAGAACGAACTTAAAACTTAAAAATTCGAAATGGAATATCTCGAAAATTATTCGATATAGAATTTTTTCGACTTCATTTTCGAATTCAGCGTAAAATTTCCTATAAGAATCACATTTAAAATCGTAATGTCGAAAATTTTCCCGAAATTCGAAGTCGAATATCTCGAAAACTATTCGAGATAGAAATTTTTTAATTTCGAATTCGAAATCAGCGTAAAATTTCCTATAAGAATCCATTTTTAAATTTTAAAAAATCTCAAATTTTGTGACGGACCGACAGACATATAGAATTCAGTAACGAACTTTTTAAATTCGTTGAAAAAGTTATGATCGAAACTTTGTTTTTGCTCTCAGTGTAATACTACAATATTCAATATAATATATAATAAAAATATAATAAACAAATAATAAAATATATAATAAATATATTAATATCTCTTTCGTTACCGTAGAATGTGGCAACAATAATTACTTTCTTTGTGAAAGGAAAACTAAGATAGTTTCCAGCTGCAAAAATTGATCACAATTTAAATTTCATAATGATTATATAGTTTCTGGAATATAGTTATTTGACAGAATTTAGCTTCTATTTCCAACTGGTTACCACAATCATCATATTATGTATCACGATATTTAAAGAATATAATTTATTGACACTGCTGCAAAGAGATCTTAGAAGGAAGAATAGTTTAATGTATATTACATTCTCATAAATAATGTATAATAACTCTGTTCTCTATAAACTCTATAGATATTATTTTCTTCTACCAATGATTAAACTACTTGATGCAGGACTTACAAAAATCAAAGGTCAAAACCTAACCTACCTAAAAGGATTCAACTATTATTTGAAATTGAGAAAAACTTTGTTTATCTATCTTGTTTCAATGTTGTACTGCGCGTCTTGTAATTCTTTTACAACCTCATTTAAATTTTTAATCATTCACTACCACTTTACATTCAGTCTTTGAAAACATTGCATAACTCGTAAAAATAACGGGTTCCTCATTATTAGTGTAACATTATATTAATAAAACAAACATAATAAAGGTGATAAATTATAAAAATGAGATTTTGATGTTGGGATAAGATCATTTGCCTATTTACGAATTGATCTATAAATAACAAAGAAAAACTCTTGCATTGCTTGTTCTTAGGCTACTATGCTGGATTTGAAGATTTAAAACTCTTAAAGTTCGGTCTATAGCTGGGATGAATATCTTCAGAAGAAAAATCCTCTAAGATTAGGCTACTGTCTCGTGCGCTTTACTCTTTGTATTCGCACAGGTGACGTCAGTCAACTGGCTATAAGTAACGTTTTCTATTCTACAGCGGTCCGTGTTTTATTCCTTAAGAATAGAGAGCCAAGATTTCTACACCAACTACGCAACGCATTTACCGAGAAACTGAATTTATCTCAAAGAGCAAGCGAACGCCACAAAAATAACTCGCTTTGTGTTTACAACTCATGCAATTACATGCGATTACTATACCACGGACTGAATCACAATAATTTTGCAGTAAGACGAAGCGTACTCTTTTACAACTTAATTGCAGACAAGCCGTAATAAAGCTTCCAGAATATAAACTTAACTAGGTATCCCCCACATGGCAATACTAGCGCCTAAATCTGTTTTACTAGAGAATATCATAAACAATTTCGGACCATACAGAACATTATAGCGAACGAAACAGAAGTTTGCATTAAAATTTCTCGCAATTTACGCCTTGCTAAGCTTTTGTGTAGTCTCAAGAATGATGACAGCATGTCTTTCTGTATGGTGCCACTAAAATCCATAAGGTTGGTGTATCAGTGCGACGACTCTTTATTAATTGCTTACCTAACTGGCCAAATACTTAACTATCCTATTATAACCACACATTGAACTTATTTTCCATCACATTAAAGACTCTGCCTACCTTGTCAACCACTAATCGAGACATCTAACTGCAGAAGTGAGATGTAATGATCAATTGTGATGACTTTACTATTTACCCGTTACAATACAATATGCCTTGAATCGCTTTAAACAGCTCTTTTCTAATGATTTATATCAGCACATCTGACAGTACTTTAGATCTAGTTATTTTACATACCAAAGAGTATATTACAAACAAAAAGAGGGTAATTATGAAAATCCTGGTAATTGTAATTACAATGTGAAGAAATTTGAAGAGATCTGTGGTGTGACTAAGATATGTCGATGACAAGTTTTTAATATGGAGACATGGTAAAGAGACACCACTTAAGTTTCTTAAACAATTTAATTTGATACATTCAAATATATAATTTATCGTAGAACTAAATGAAAACGTTAATTGATCAAAAACGACCAATATACCAGTTTCAGTTATTCAAGGACGAAAATAGAAAAAGTAATAACATTCAACAAAGACTTACGTTAACTACAATTGAAATCTATACAGGAAAAAACTTTTTTACCTTTTATTAGCAAAATTACAAACCACACAAGGAGGATCTTCAGCAAATGCAAGACGAATGCCATCTATACCACTACAATAAAGTTTATAATTTGTTTTGCATAGCAAAGGACACAAGAAACCCACGGAACACACCAGGAGTGTACCATTGCGCGACCACCAACCAAAACTAAAAATCACTCACTGAGGTACATGTCTTTGAATATTTTGACCACAAGATTACTTTGAAAACACAAGAGTTCCTATCTATCTGTAAAAGCTGTTACCCAAGATTGTATAAAGATGTGGATTTTTATAAACTTAAAAATAATATTAACTTGTGTTTTGGTTTGCGCTCTTAAAGATCAAAAAATAAACCGCCATATAACAAAAGCCAGAATAACCAGTGACGTCAACAAATGGCGTAGAGACGTTGCCTGCAGCGGTTCGGCTGACACCAACAACTAGCCCATTGACGTCAGTAACTGTCCTCAACACCATCCCCAACGTATGAGCCTGAA
Source organism: Sinelater perroti (assembly GCA_036346155.1). Lineage (NCBI taxonomy): Eukaryota > Metazoa > Arthropoda > Insecta > Coleoptera > Elateridae > Sinelater > Sinelater perroti. The sequence goes on along the minus strand of JARFIY010000195.1, from coordinate 20,650,944 downwards.
TATAAAAGTTAAAATGCACGAGATAATCACTTAAGTTCTTCTGAAATTGTCAATAAAAAAATGGTTGAAGCAAAAGTGATAACTTTTTTTTCGAACAATTCTTCTAAATTGTTAGTTTTTAAGTTTCATAAAGGAACGGCTTTACAATAACTAGCATCTTTAGGGAGACATTCTTACACACACTAAATTTTATAAGGATAAAGATGCAAATCCTCTCTTAAAGTTTGTCAAAAGGTACGGTCCTAGAACTGCAATTCAGCAGATCTTCTTCTAGTCGATGTTTCAAGAGCTCCAGCGACGCACTTCTCTCTCTCTCTTTTTTAATGTTTTCTATAGTATGGTCAGCCCGATATCAGTATGTGCGTTTCATATTTCTAGCTGAACCAAACTATATAATAACTCTGTTGGAACAGTTCTTTTCATTATATGTCAATTGTTAATGATTTTCAAGAAATAATTTTAGTATTTCAGTTTGCTGTGCTATCTCATTTCTAAGCGTGATATTAGGAAAACTAAGTTTTAATTTTGTATAAAACCTCGACACTACTACCACTATTTTATACCAAATGAAGCAACCAAAAAATAAATTTGAACAATTAAAAAATGCTTTTTACGTAACGAAGCTCAATATATAGATATCAACCATTAAAAAATGCAACCCAAAAACGATAGTTTCTTTTCTCCAACACGGGACACTAATAACAAATTGTAATAAAAAATCAATTCAACTTGATTGCTACACAACTTTATCCAAGTATAGAAGATTCTTCAGAGATGAAAAATGAAAACAAAACGTTATTATAATTTTTGCGGTTTACTATTTGTCTCCGCAGTTAAAAAACTGGAAGGTCAAGATTTGAATGCTAACGCCAACGTGGGGATTTTCATATCCCTGCCTACCGGTCTACCTAAAAAGCCGTTATACTAGCCGATCTGTATGTATGTAATGCAGTAGAATTGAGGATAGCTTAATTTACTTTACTTAATTTAATATATTGTTTAAAGTCGCTTTTATTTTAAAACTACACTTTAAATTACGACTGCGTAAATTCTAAATTAAATTAAATTAAAGTATAAAGGCAAAAACTTGTTTTCTTGGCGAAATCTAGGGGCTACACTATTTTTTTATTGATACCGTACAAGCTGTTTTAGAATTCTCTATTCAGAAACAATCATACTTAATTATAGGAAAAATTCATTACGTGCAAAAACAATAAACAAAACTCATAAGGCGGAAAATATTGTCTAAATGAAGGTTCCAGTCTATTAGTGAGATTTTGTAGACTGTATAGGAGTCATTTGATTATCAATAGGCTAATTTTCAAGCTTCGCATTATAACAATTATTTTCCAAGATTTAATAAGCTTATTTGATAACAATGTAATTCTGGGAATTCAGAAACCGCATAAATTGTTATATCACAGCAGACTGTCTTATACACCATACGACCAAAAGAATCCCGACGCCTCTCTAGATAAGTGAACCTGACTGTTACTCGTACTAAAACGTCATGGAACGGGATAAAAATTCAGAGAGTAGGTGATAAGTGTGCGTTAGATAGACAATGAATGACTTTGAACGTAGCATGACCATTAAGTACAGTTGTTGCAAGAAATCGGTTCGTAAAATATAAGCTGCCTAAAGCAATTGTAAATGATGTCATTGTAAAATGGAAACGACTGGGATATAAATCAGCCCCAACACGAAGTAATAGGCCACATAAACTTAAGGATCGTAGCCATTCTCGGTGGCAACGATCACTCATCATTTTCAAAGTCAAAGTACGGTTTGTCGGAAGCTACAAATCATCGATTTTCACAAGCCCAACATAAGCACGATCAATACCAAAAGTCGGTTGTAATGGAGCAAAGCTCATCGCCATTGGAACAATGGAAACAATTTAAGTGATGAATCTTGCTACATTATCTAGCAATCCGATGGACGCGTCTGGGTGTGACGAATGCCAAGAGAACACATTTTATCCGAGTGTATTGTACCAAAAATCAAATTTACTAATGGGGGCATCACGGTTTGGGGCTATTTTTTGTTCTTGTAGCCAGAAGGATAAACGCTCGGATGTATCTTGATAGTCTTGATAACACTATGCCTCCAACTCTCTGGCAACAACTCGGGGAAGAACATAAGATAACTGTTCATCCACACAAAAAAGGTTATTCTGCTGTAGTTTAAAGATATGAGTGTTGAAAAACTGAACTTACTATCACAGAGCCCCGATTGAACACCACTTTTGAGAGCAATTGGAACGCGGATTGTGCGCCAGACTAAATTTCCCATTTTCAATGGCTGGACTCGCTTCAGTTTTCATGGAGAAACGAAAGACAACTTCTACAGAAGTAAATCAAAAGCTGACAAATGAGTACAAGTTGTGACTGATGGTAAAAATGGACCGACATACTATTAACACATGCCACATGTATCTCTGATTCTACAACAGTGGGTGTCGGAATACTTTTGGCTTATGAATTGATATAATCCTCAAAAAATTAAGAACCAGCTAGCTTGCAAACGTTCGCGTTAATATACTACCACGCAAAAAAATCGATAATACAATGAATTGTAAATCAGTAAAATTCGGTTGCAAATAACGAAACAACTAGTCGTGCTATTGGTGTATGGATTATAACCGCCTCACTGTAAGTGCTACATTATAAGCTAAATTACTATTCCAATTAAAACATCATAAAGACTGTTGTATTTCTTCTTTAACTATCCACATTTTTGATGTCATATTTGATACCTACAATTGTAAGTACACAACTGCATATCTTTATTGCAAATCATTCCCAACAACCGACCATTTAAATATCCACGTTGATGAAATTTTTAAAAACTATTCTTTTTGAAAGTGTGGGAATAATTTGCGAGCGACATGTTCATCCTTATTCCTTTATCATGCATCCCATTATTAGTAGAAAAATAAAAAACGACTTACCAATTCTTGAGTTGAGGGGCTCTGCATTCACCTAACCCACAGCAAACGTTAAATTTTCTATTAGGTCGGGGAAGGGGTGTTTACGCACCATTTCCATAACCGGGGCGCGCCTGAACTCACTCGGTCCGCTGGTGGTGAGAAGATTTCTTCCAAGCTGGGAACGGCATACAAGGAACGTCTCGGGCGAAACCCCAAAACCGTTGTTCAAAAATTTTAATGGGAAAACTCGCGTCCGCTCGCGCGCGCTGCTATTAACAACTGGCCGAATATCTGCTATGCAGCTAACTTGAAGTAAAAAGTTTGCTTTTTTGCAAACCGAACGAAGGATGCCATGACATAAGAACTACACCGCTGTTATCGAGTAGGTAATGATTGAATAACAGTTTTGTTTTTGATATCATTATGTATGGTATTGATATAAGTAGATTGAACTTAATGCAAACATAAGCGTTTAATTACACTTTATCTCTATATGCTATTTACAAAATATTAATAATTAATAAAGGCTTCCGGTCATCTACAGGAGTAGTCAAACCAAAATATTTTCTAGTAATTTTCTAATCTATTTTTTGCGCACTTTTTATTTTCTCCTCGTTAATCAATAACTCCGCGTATTTTACGGTACTTAACAGCGAAAAAGGCATCTTTATATCTAGTACAGTACCCAAGAAGTGGAATTTGTTGTCAATTTTTAGAGCTTCTTTGACCAAGAAGGAGTAGGAATAGGGGGTTGGTCTATTTAACGTCCCACCCTCCTTTCAAATGATCTTGATCAAAATAAATTGGTTGAAAATAAGTTTAACTATATTTTATTACTATGGAAAAGGGCATCTAGCAGATATTTGCAGTTCGATTTTATTATAAAATTTCTTAATTTATCTTATAAGCATCCTGTATATAACCAATTTGCAATAGCTTGTAACATTTATGTTACACGACAAACAATTAAACGTATTTGTCACCATACTAAATGGTATCAAATTATGCTAATTCCACCATATGTTACAGTCTGATAAATGAATTTATAATCCAGTTGATTGGATTAATGCTTCCATATGGAGGTTCAGCCATTGTTACTAAGTTGACAGTATTGGCTTTTGCGATAAAAAAAGTGATAGATCCCCAAAGATCATCTAGTCGAGAACACATCTTTCTCTAGAAGGGTGTCGGCAAATTTATACAGCTTCATACTAAGCAAACTTGTGTTTGTACTTTTTTATGGCATTTTTGCAATTTGGCATTGATTTTGGGATTCTTAACAACTTATCTTACCATTTCTCGTTTTGTTCGTTCAGGAAAACCGGGTTTTGGCAATGCTGGTCGTTTATTGCTTCTTATAAATTGAGTAATAATCCTATTCATTGTTAACCAGATTTTTTTACATACACTTATTTCTCCTTGCAATGCACCACGATCGATTGGGTTATGATACGCTTGCAAGTGATAGAATCTAGATTTTTGCATCCATTAACACTAAACTCTCTACGGATATTCTTTTTTCACTTTCATTTGATGTCTATTATTAGTGCGCATAATTCATATTCAGATTAAGTTAGATAAACATACATATAACAAGCAAAAAATAGTGCAATTTGGGGGTTGAGTAGAATTTTAGGTAACATAAGCTAACATATCCTACATAAACAATAACAAAAACCTTATTTAAACTAAATTGAAGCTAAAATTAATAAAATAATATTTTGAGAAATTAAACTGTAGGCATTATCGTTATTTGGAAAGGTATAGCATTAAATGAACGTATCGGCTAGATGAAATAGTCAGCATAAAATAATAAACCTGTTTAGGAGTGGCTACGCATAGTTTCAAAACTTTGTACGTGTTTATCGCAACCCTGGGTTCTGGATTCAATTCGTACATGCAAACAATGAAATCTCAAATATCATTTTTAAAAATTACAGTACAACAAACAGAGTACTCGTGTAACGGGAAAATATATTTTTATAATAGTAAATGAAATATAAATCGGAATTTCTTTTTACGCGCCGTGAAATGAACGGAGAGGAGCTCGGCTTCTGAGCGTTATAGATATCAATACCTGAAAGGGATTTCCTTCGTAGGCTAAAACTGCCTGAAAATTCGAAAAGACTTAAAGAACAGTTTGGGAACAACAACTTTAAGAAAACTCGGATGTGTACGTGGTATAAACAATTTTTATGTCGATGAAAAGCAGGTGAAAATAAAGGCTGCCGATGTCATCCGAGGATCAATGTGAGTGAGGAGAATATTAGCATTGTGGCCACCTTCCCCGCCGCTGGTTAACCTTATCTGAAATTACTTCTGTCAACTTTTAGGTGCAGCAAATCTTGCATATGGTGGTAAAAGACGTAAAGTTTCAATCCTGCTCCATACAGATGCCCCAACTCGACAAAAAATTAAGAATTTACTTTGGATTCCACAAAATTAACTCTCTCCAATCATGTTGCTATCGAAGTTTTTGTAATTTACTAATGTCATAAACACCTTCATTTTGCAATAAAAAACTATCTGTTTGTTTAAAATATATTTCCAAGTTAGAAGAATATGTAGAAAAATCATTTTGTATGTTTGCAACGAAAATAAAAACGTTAACGTGTAAGGAGTATCTTTATTATTAAGTTTTAAAAAACTGTTGCATTAATCGGATGACGCATTCAAAAAAATATGCATCACGAACGAAGTAATTCGCAAGAAAATGGATACCACAGACGACGAAGCAGCCCAAGCAGTTGCATTGTTGAGAGAGGGCCTCAGTCAGAGGGTCGTGGCAAATCGACTAAATCTGAGTCAATCAACTGTGTCGCAAGTGTGGCGTCGGTACCGGAAAACCGGTGGCTACGCAAAGAGCAAGAGGTGAGTGTGGTCAGAAGTTGAGTCGCCAGCGCTTGGACAGTGAGAAGAAGACTGAAGCCAGCCAACCTGACCCCAAAAAAATCAGCTAACTGGTTGATGTCGATATACAGAGAATGGATTGACATCCGTGTAGCACAGACTTGAATCCAGTTGAGCATGTTTGGAATAAACTTAAGCGAATGGTCGGGGCAAGAAATGGAACTGAGAGCGACGTTGATTAAAGAGTTGGAAGCAATCCCTCAAGACAGCTTAGGAAAAGTCATCCGATCCATGTGTAATCACTTGAAAAGTGCAATTAGAAGTAGAGGTTGCAACACCGTGTATTGAAAAAATCATTAAATTAATTTCATTTGCCGATTTTATTGTTTTCCTTTCATAGTCAACTTTTCCCTTTCAACTCTTTTGTGTTGCACATATTCATAGACCCATAACTTTGTAAGAACAGGTCCAATTCCAATTAAAGTGGTATCATTTGAAATATAAAAATTCTGTTTATATACCCTTGTAATAAACATGATTTGTGTTGATAAACCTTTTCACTGTATTTTTTGGCGCATTTTGAAATATCTCATGCGCATGATCCCATAGATTTGAAATATTTAATAATTTGCATTAAAATTTTTGTAATGGCATTGTAGGCACATATTATTATCAGCTAAATTTTTAAGAATTATGCGAGGTGTTAACAAAATTAAATAATAGCTTAATACTTTTGTTATTATGTATATAATAATGTATATATATATAATGGAAAAATGTGTTTTTTAAATTTTTTTAAGTTTCATACAGTAGTGAATTTAGAGATATAATATTATAAAGCGTAGTACAGTATATTGTGTCTAAAAAGTCGAGTAAATGACCTGATATTTCATCATAAATCAGATGAAGCAACGCGTAAATATCAAGTTCTGCTATATTTTGATAAAAATGGCGACGAAAGCGCATGAAATGTTAGTAGTTACGTACAGGAGGTAAGCTATAAGCAGAAAATTGCCGGCGGGTTCGAACACTTTCCTAACAAGAAGGAAACGACTGAGAATGAACCATTTGGTAGGCCGTCGACGAGCAAAACAGCACTCTACGACTGATGGCGAAAAAATTGAGTCTTATCAAGGACGTAATGCGCGCCAATGTCTACAAGAATTTGGAATTGAACAGAAAGCAAAACTCATGTAAATCTCTAGAGATTCTATTGTGACCAGAATTCAACCTTTCTGCGAACCATCATCATATGATATACTACCTGTTAGTATCGCTTTAGTCTGAAATCCAAAAGGAAATTGATGGAATCGCGTTCATCGTCTTCCCAGCGACCCAAAAGGAATGATGAAAAAAGCTTTTGCTTACAATTTCCAGAATCTTTATAAACGTTGCCAAAAGTGTGTTGTGACAGATGGCGATTATTTGGACGGTATTTTATTTTTATCTTGTTTCGTTTGTTTTCTTATACCGTTTACCGAAGTTTTTAGACATGCCACATATATAGCCCTCATAAAACTAAATAAATTAATCAACCATTTTTTGATTTGAGATTTTGCTATAGGGTAATTAGTTTTTTCGTAAAATAAAACAAAAGAATATCAAAAACAGCAGCGACCATCGTTTACTCAGTTTTCATGTAAATATTTCGTAACAAAATTAAGGATTACAAAAATACCTTTCAAAACAAAACAAAAATCCGAATTTGGTCGTCCCCATTTTGAAATCATAAGGTTATTTCAAAAAGCTTGTAGAAAAAATTTACAAACATTAAAACTGCGTATTTAAAACCACTTTGGTTTTGTCAATGGAATAAAAATTAAATTTGAGTAGTTAGGTTTGACTATAAATAAATTGATAAAACAATTGAACTTTTTAATAACTTATATGTCATATTAACTAGCCTAATTTATAAATTATTCTGTGTTGTATTCAATTTCAATTATTTAAATTTGAACTTAAAGAAATAGGTAACATGCCTCATCGGAATGTTGAAATTTTGAGTGTTTTGAAACACCAGTTTGATGTGTGTAGACAATTGCTTAAAATTTCTTAGTGTCTTAGATTCTTTAGCCGGAACGTTATCAGTGACTAAAAATGTATCTTTGTAATTCGAACAGATCAAATCAGTGATGAACTAGAAGTCAAGCCGCGGAATCAGTTATAAAATGTAAAGTTTTAGGCTAAAATCCTTTACGTCTGGTGTGATTTATTTTAAACTGGTTCCTGAAGGTCGGGCCATCAGCGTCGACTTTTATAATCAACAGCGACACCCTTGTATGCTTAGAGTGCGTAACAAAATACCATATACGGCCCAAAGAAGTCGACAGGAACTGGAGAAATCGGAATCGAACTGTTACTCCAACTGATCTATAGTCTTGATTTTGCAGTATCGGATTGCCATCAATCAATAATTCACTGTTTAGTCAGTTTCAGAAAATTTAAAAAGAATATAGTCAATTTTTTTATTACAAACGACAAAAGTGGTACCAACAAGGCGTAGAAAACTCTCCTTTAAAGTAATTTCTTAAGCAAAACTATTATTTGCCAAATATGAACTATTTTAATTTGTAGTCTGTTTCTATCTCTTGTTGTGGAATTTGGAAATTATCATAACAAAGTTAATGTTCGACAAATACTTTTATTAAATTAGTACATTTTTCTAAAACTTTTGTCAGAATATTATCGAACCGAACTGCCTGCATTTGCTTACAATATTAGCTTATAAAGAAACCTCAGTGGGTTGTTACAAAAATAAGAAATCGGCTACGATTGGTCTAAATGCAATTAAAATTAATTAAGAAATGTGGGGCGGCCAATTACAACACATAATCAAGGGCGAGAGCTTTGAACATAACTAAAATCCTTGAGACTATAATGAACAAGGCGGGCGACCGTTCTGCATGAGTTACATTTGCTCTTAATACAAAATAACTTTATGAAAGACCCTTACAGTCGTGTAGACGCTGCATTGCTAAATACACAAAAGTCTTTGTGTAGGACACAGAAGTAAATAATGGGAATAACAGGTACAAGGGCGGAAAAGAAATTGAATCATTTTGATTACATTTGTTGCGGTCGAACCAGCAATCATTCTATTTTAAATTATTCAACGCATGCATAATTATTTTAAAATCATAACATTAAGTAATCACATAATTATAACATAAAATATAACACCTCCCCCTACAGATTGAAGCTGTTAGCTGAAGCTGCAGATTCAGGAAAGCGTTTCCTTACGCTAAATGGAGTAATCGACTATTATAACGCTCTAATACTAGTCACTGGTAATTGTAGTCAAAGTTGGAAGATCGGCCCATGTTACTAGAAAGTGATTTCTTGAATCCCAGTGGAGACTTGTTTGAAGACCTTAGGTGATATGGTGGTGGCACAGTAGCCTAGAGCCGTATGCTATCGCCGTCGTTTATTTCCGTCGTGGAGTAAATGATGTCATTGTTGTAAATCCATTCATTCGAATGGAAAATTCCCATGCAATTATTTAAATTTTGCAATAGAACGTAGTTCTGCCAACTTTATTTAATAATACTAGAGATGACAAGGATCGCCAAAGATGTGGTCGACCCCACCCAGCCAGTCTAAGCCGTAACTGAATGAATTAAACGAAATTTTTTCGTAGGCTAAAGATTATGTTTCGGGGGATGCAAATTATTTAATGTAACCTAGAACTAACTGCTTATAAAAAAACATACGGAACATTTGCTAACAGGTGGTTAAAAAAGTGAAGGGTAAATCAAAGAGACAATTGATGGTTATAGAAATTTTTTTTTGTAGATGAAAACATTTTTACAATAAGAAATTTTTTAAAATTCAAATTGACATAGTCTAGAAGACTTCACAAAAAACGTCTCAATTAGTGTTAAGGGTTCAGAGAGGCCATCACTCAGCTTCTGTGATGGTTTGGTTAAAAATCCTGCTACCATAAAACAACCGATATTTATTTTTGTGAAAAACAAGTTCCACCAACTATTATACATTCAGCGAATACATATAGTAATAAATCATCATAACTCACGCCGAAGCCAGGTTTACAATGTAGCATTTACAATAATATTTTATATTTACCCCTTTGCGTTAAATAGATGAATCAAAATTTAACAACTCACTTTTACAATAATATTCAACGCCATTCTCACTGTTAGATACTATCCAGTTTCTTGGAAAGTGGTCCAAATAACAATGATACAGAAGCCTGGAAAAACACCTACTCATCCCGCTTCCTATAGACCAATTAGCCTCCTTCCAATCCTCTCTAAGATTTTTGAAAAGCTACATCTAAAAAGACTCCAGTCAATACTGGACAAAAAATAATTAAAACCCAATCACCAATTCGGTTTTCGACGACAACACACAACTGTAGAACAAATCCACCGAATAGTAGATCAAATATACAACGACTTTGACGAATATAGGTATTGCTCCGCGGCGTTCCTAGATGTATCCCAGGCCTTTGACAAGGTCTGGCACTTGGGACTATTATATAAACTAAAAAAGCTTCTGCCATACCAATTCTACGAAGTACTAAAATCTTACCTATCAGACCGGTATTTCTACGTGAACCACCATGGCGAATTCACGAATCTACAGCCCGCTGTATCTGGAGTTCTCCAAGGCAGTGTTCTGCTACTGCATCCCACAACCTGCAAGTCTCCCTCAACAAAATCCAACAATGGCTAAAAATATGGAGAATTAAGGTGAATGAAATCAAATCCCAACACATCACTTTCACCATGAACCGTGACAACTGTCCGGCGGTTACGCTCAATGGACAACAACTGAAACATGGCGATTCCGTAAAATATCTAGGACTCCATTTGGACAAACGCTTAATCTAGAAAACTATCATTGGAGAACAAACTCTTGCTCTATAAAGTCACGTTAAAACCTATCTGGACGTATGGTCTTTCTCTGTGGGGAACAGCCAGCAACTCCAACCTAGCCATCATTGAACGATTCCAAAATAAAGTGTTGCGTGCTATATGCCAAATAAAGTTATCTCAAGTGATTTGCGTATACCCACTATCAGAGAAGAAATAGAAAAAAGTGCCCAAAGATATAAAGACCGATTACTGACACATCCCAATCAATTAGTGAACACTTTGATGGATGGACCTCATAAACCAAAACGTTTAAAACGATTTAAACCTAACGAACTTCTAACACGCTTTAACCCATAATCTAAATTGTTGTAAGCTCTACCACTCACTTGTATATTATGCTTAGTGAAATTTATAAAGAGTGGCTTATTGTAGCCCTACTCTACATGCCTTAAGCAATTGGCAGTTTCTACTGCTGCTTGCATTCATTATTATTATATGTGTCACGCTAAGTACTTATTGTCCCTTGTAATTAGGACAGATTGTATAACAAAGGAGTTAAATAAAAAAAAATATTTAAACGAATTTAAGGTTAAAATGGGAAAATTAAAATGAGACGCCAATTTCTATAAATACTCTAGCAAACTACCTAATACATGCTTCTAATTGAAAATAAGAAGATTTTGTTTCTGCCTTGGAGCAGAATGATATAATAAAGGACATATTTAACACAATAATAACAAATATATTGGCTAGTGATAACGAAGTCTTAACTCTTATTAAAACTCACCTTTCGGCCATTTATATTATCACACGAGATTACGTTTTCTACTAAAACAAATTATGATTTATTTATTCGTTAAGCATACTGTGTGAAATGGTTATTCTATACTGTTTTTCCTAAAAACTAATTGAAGATGAGATGTAAATCTGAATTTTTAAGATAAAGAATTTGACTATGATTAATAATTTTCTTTCAGTTTTTGTGGTTATAATTGGGTAATCAGAATGTGATGATATGTGATTGTGACTCTTTTAGTTTATATGCAATTAAATACGCACCTAATGGAAAACATAGCATCTCCTTTATACATTAATTGCTACTCTGCGTTGAAAAAATCGTTAATGGCGCGTAACTAATAGTAACATTCTCATAATCCCTCATTCAACTATCAGATCTAGCTCAAGGCTTGCTAATCCAAAAATAAAATTCTTTAAATTCAGCAGCCCAGCATTTTCTAAATATAACCTTTATGTTATCAACTCTTCTTAATTTTAAAATGTTTCTAAATAACTGTTTGGACTACAAATTGAGTGTGAATCATGAAAAATCCATCGTTGTTTCTAAACTTGTATGTGTATCGCAAAATCTTATCTTGAAAATTATTACAATTTTGATAGGTTGTACTTTCTAATCGCACATTTTAAGTTTTATTATGTTTGAAAATATCAGTACACCGCATTCCATGTAACAAGGTAAAGTTAACTTACTTATCTAAAGTAGATACTTTACATACAATACCTCACGTACATATGTAACTCTCATATCAACGGAATACTTTTAATTATATATTTAAATAATAATTTACTATAGAATCACAATTGTGCAAAAACCATTAAAATGACCAAAATCGTGTAACTTTCAAAAAACATAATAATGAAATACGAAGTATGTCCTGAAACTAACTTTTAGGTCACTATAAAGCGAATAATTAACGTAAAAGTTATTTAGCAACAAGATCACATATTATCACTTCATTTAAATATAGTTGCTATCAGTATCAAGATACTTATGGTAACGGGGTAATTTCCTGCTAATTTCTACTACTAATTACGTGGGCAGTCTAAAAAGTTTTGAGTCTCAACATAATGATGGCCCTACTCGACAAAACCTATCTGCTACTATAATCGTACAATTTTTGAAAAATACCTGTACAAATTTCAGCCATTTTGAGCATTTACATGTTGTTTCAGTTTCAGTCAGTGCTTTCGTAAAAATTACTCGCATTTGAAAGGCAACGCGCCTACGCCAATTAAAGCCGAGTTACACACCGTTTACTGGGAGTCTGCCTCATCCTTCGCCACCGTGAAAAGATAGGTAGCTGAATTTAAACGTGGTCGTATCAGTTTGGCTGATGATGAGCGTTTGGGACGTCCAACATCTGCGACCTCCACCGATAACATCATAAAAGTTCACCAAATGGTACTGGATGGCCGTCAAATCACGATTAGAGAGATATCAGAAGCTGTGGGCATGTCGAAAGAACGCGTTTATCATATATTTATTGAAGAATTGGGCATGAAAAAGCTGTCCGCGCATTGGGTTCCGCCCTTGCTCACTTTGAACCAAAAATTCATTCAAATGGACATTTACAAGCTCTTATTTAAGCGGTGTCAGCAAACGAGTCGAACTTTTTGCGTAGATTTGTCACTATCGATGAAACTTGGATTTACCATTACACTCCTGAAACGAAGAAACAATCAAAACAGTGGACTGCGGGAGGTAAACCTGCTCCAAAAAGGCGAAGACGGTTTCATCGATTGGGAAGCCGATGGCGACTGTTTTTTGGGATATTCAGCTAATTGAATCAGTTGAAGGCAGCAACTGCAGAAAAACGCCCCCATTTGAAAAGGAAGAAAGTGCTCTTCCATCAAACGCACCAGCTCATGCTTCAACGGTTGCCATGGTCAAAATTGCAGTTTGAATTGATTGACCATCTAACATATTCATTAGTGACTATTTCCTTTTTCCTAAGCTCCATGTTTGGCTGGGAGGACAGAGATTTTCATCAAACGAAGAGGTCATCGCAGAGCAAAATGCCAACTACCATTTGGAGCGGTTAAAGAGGTTGTAAAAACGTTGGAAAATAGTGTATACCTAGACTTAAAAATATGTTAAGAAATAAAATTGAATTTTTCAGAAAAAATACTTGTTTCTATGTTAGGCTCAAAACTTTTCAGACCACCCACGTATATGATGTGCCAATTTTCCAGTAAACCTGAACCTTACATATTTAATTTGTCACCGTACAAGTGACTAGTATCTTATACAAATATATAAAGCAATTAATCTATAAGTATGTGAGGAATATTTTTAGTGCTTATCATGTTCTCTAATTGTATACATTGTATATATATTTAACATGGAACTTTGTAATAAAATAGTTCCCTAATTTTACTAAGGTTATAAAAACCTTAACATGCTTCTTCAACTACATCAAATGACTTAAAACTGCGACCGCGCTAAAAGTGCACCGTAGATCAAAACAGGTGACTGCGACAGGACCTCAATTCCACATTTTGTTTGTGATCTTTATAGCATAATAAGCGGGCGCGTTGTCTTGTTAAACAAACGTTCGTTTGTGGTTGATCACAATCGAATACTTTTGCTTTAAGTGTTGGTAAACTCGCCCCGTTGCTCGCTGTACAGCTCGGCATTTGCGGCTTTTCCATTTAAAACCAATTCAAAATGCAAAATACCAAACCAAGATCATTTTTCTTGCCAAAATGATCCCACAACCTTCTAAGGAACCCAGCTCTTGGAATCACAATTAACCGGTCCCTAACCAGAATTTTAAGTAATTCGCGATAAATCTTGCTTGTCGGCTTATGTTTCACTCGCTTCGTGAGAATGTTGTTTTTGCTTGTTAAGCATTAAAGGATTTGGAAGGTGAAACGTTTTGATTTAAATAAACGAAAAATGTGCTCAATCAGAGAAACTTCGAATAGATTATAACTATTAAACTCGTTTATCGACGCATAATAAATTTTTAAAAACATTTGTATAGCACCAGAAATAACATATCACAAAAAAATTATTAGCGACACTCTTCAACTTACAGAACCTTCCTATTCATTCTAGAATCGGGAGTTTGAACATAAGACATTCGCAGCAATCGAATAGGAGTAGACATACAGCGAACAACAGTGGTGCAAATAAATTAGTGTTGTTAAAGAAAAGTTTTGAATTAAATCGTCGTTTCATTCACATTCCTTTTATCATAAAGGCTGAACAATGAGTGGCAAATATGGTCGAGATTTGTTAAAAAAGCAAGTGAAACCTATGGGAACTCCTGTTAAACGATTTTTGTACTTTATTCCTAAATGTGGCCATGAAAGTGAAGAGATGGAAAACTGATGTGTGAAACTGGGGTCTACAAAACAGGAATTACAAGAAATAGAAAGACAAAAAGTTCCATTAGGTGAAAACAAAGATTAAAATTACGAGTTTTCTGGATGACAGTCTTTTGTGATAGGTTTCTATCATATTATGCTGTAATTAAAACGAAAAAGAACATTTTATACAGAAATACATAAGAATTTTGGATTTCTATGAGAAATTGCTCAAATGAAAAATGACAGATTACGACGGAGGGCAATTTAGCTACTGAAATAGTATGCTTTTAGATAAAACATTTGGCAGTATTTTTAAGAAGTGATAAAAGTATTGACAAAGTATATAAGAATACCAAATCAAAAACACAATTAGAACTACAAGGGCTCCTATAATCCATTCAGCGAATACATATAGTAATAAATCATCATGAAACACCCCTGAACCGCCCCTGCAACGCAGAAAGATGTGCATCGAAGCCAGGTTCACAATGTAGCATTTATAATATTTTATATTTACCCCTTTGCGTTTAACAGATGAATCAGAATTTAAAAACTCGCTTTTACAATACACACTATCATTATTAATGAAATGCAAACGAAATCGCTACTCCTAACCACAATAAGTTAGCCGCAGCACTAAACAACGAGTGCCCAAAAACGAGTCAGTGTGTACCTGACTACTGAAATACCCGCACTTTTTCAAACTGGTCAGTTACTGAGAATTGTTTAAATTGAGCGGGAATCTTTGACAATTTTATTACTATACGTATTTGCTGAATGGATAATAGTATTCTTAAAGTCATGAGACGTAGAGTCTAATTTTCCCAATACTGCTCGACAGTTACTAACTGCACTATAGAACAATTCTTTTCTGCTTTTAAGAGAGTGAAAAATTGTGTGACATCAATGTTAAAACAAGAAAAAAGGCGAATCCTGCACTTGCATTAATTGAGTCTTTTTTTTATGGCACAGTCCAGAGGTTTGCTAATTCTAAAGCCAGGAAAAGAAATGTTTTTTAAATAAAAGTTTTCAGATGAAAGAGACATTTATTTTTATTTTTCCTCATTGATGTGCGAATGTATATAAACATTATATTGAAGTGTATTGAAAATTGAACGAAAATTGAAAATAAAATAAACGTTTTATCTAAACGAACAACTTCTTTGTAATATTTTGCTAACGTCACAAGTATGTAAAAATTTGAGGAAAGGCGAGTAAAAACTTGTCAGCGTAGACGCCAAAAACTTTAATCAGAACCTGACCAGAAATGATTTCCGACAATCGTATGCGGGACGATAAATTGCGAGTATTTAATAAAGGTTCAGCATCTGAAGCAGCCTGCAAGCTTCGTTTACCAAAAACAGGTGGTCGGCAGAAACGATGTTGATCTTCAAGGCTAAATCCACCAGAATCCAGCTGCTTGAACTCATGCCACCTGAAGGCAAAGAGAGAATCTGACAAGATGTTGTATTTCCGATTGCAACGTATGTATCAAAACTATAAAACAATGTTACATATTATCAGAAAATAGAATGACATGACGAAACTGTTGCGATACTTTTGAAAACTATGGTAGAATCGAGCAGAATGTTCAAGTAACTCTAGATAGGCTGCGAACTACAATTGCTTCGTCCAGTCGCGGCAGGATCGAAACGTTTCTAAGCCCATTTGGGCTACTATAACGCAATTACCGGGTGCAATCAAAATGTAAGTGTATTAGTCAGTTATTACTTTGAGTTTTAAATAAGTGCGTCTGACAGGTAAGTAAAGTTGAAAATAATCGAATAACATAAAACGATAGTATAAAGGTTGAAATTTTAATATGTTATAAAGAAATACGTAAGATATAAGAAAAAAATAGTCTGACGCGTGTGAATGGGTGGGAACTCCTTGTCAGACGCTTTCAAAGATGAAGCACGCGCGGAAGCGGCTCGTACAAGGGCTGCATCTTTGAAAGCGTCTGACAAGCAGTTCCCACCCATACACACATGTCAGACTATTTTTTTTATCACATCTTACGTATTTCTTTATAACATATTAAAATTTCAGCCTTTATACTATTGATTTACTACAATTACATTCACTTTATCGCTCTCCAAAGCACCCACTTTCTCGTTTTCTCACTTCAAAAAACATGAAATTTTTATTTAATAATTTCTTGGGCACGTGTAAACTCGGGCTTATAGCTGCTTAACTATTATTATGAAACAATTTATATTATTGCTGCAGAGTGCGGTGAACGTTATATACAAGTAATGTATGTACGACCTAACTAACGATTGCAAAAATTGCACTTCAGATTTAAAGTACCAAAAAACCACGTTTCGACAACTTATTTATTTACGTGGGAGCATTCCATGTAATGATGGCCTTTTTTAAGCGGTGGGAAAATTTATTGTTGGCTGTGGATTAACGAATTTAATGGTTAGTGCAGATATGCTTGCAAGCGGGAGTGTGAATTGATTCATCGTAGGAAACCATTTTAACAGATGCAAAAGACTGCATTCAATAGTCTCTTTAGCTATTCAAATGCTGCACTTTGAAAGTTTTATGGACAAGTCTAATTATCAAATGACAATGGATATAAAAGAATATATTTGTAATTATAGAAGCAGCGTTCAGTACTTCCAATAATCGAAAACAACTAATTGAATAATTTGATGCATAAATACAGTGAATACAAAAATGAAACGTTAAACGATGATCACGAAAAACCCCGCAATTTTGCATGATTTATGTTAATTTAATCAACTATTATTTTGCATTGAATAGAAATATACAGATGCCAGATTTTGAATTGTTTAAATTTATTTTGCCAAAAATTTACTTTTTTTCTCTAGAGCAACAAAACTATTCATGTTATTTGGTTAAATATCACGATAATTTAATAAAAATCCATAATATACACCCTGGATTACCAGAACAGCTTGAGAGATGATCTTTTGGAGTTAGAAAAAATAAACCTTTTTAATGCAACTAGTCGATCTTACTCTTGAACAAACAATCAATGCAAATGCTGCCAATAAACTAACAGGAATTAGTCACACCACAAATTCTATTTCAGCTCGACAGCGGTGGTGTCATTCGATCTACTATAATAAGACACGTTATGGATGCAACAAGCTTGCAGAAACATCAAGGTATAACAGCAGATCATCAAGAAAGTCGGATAAAAACAAATAACGTGTACACTACCTCCTAGTTTTGTTGTGGTTATTTCAACGCGCTACTATATTTTTTATAGCTACAAATTCCAGTTATACAAGGTGCATTCAGGTTATAACACCTCCAAATTTTTTTCTCACACCCTAATCACAGGAAAACTGTGAAACTTGTGTCACTTCTCGACGTAGTATCCCTGCAGCCGTAAACATTTTTCACAACGTCGACGCCACTGGAAAATCGCTGATGCAATAGCCGCACGACTAGTGAATTTGCAACCGTGGACAGTGTATTTCATCATAGAAACAGCCAAAAGTTGCTAGGAGCCAGGTCAGGTGAGTAGGGAGCATGAGAAATCACTTCAAAGTTGTCAGCATTCGTGACACCCACCTGGAGGACACTTTTTGAATTTTCAGGTATTCATGCAGGATTGTGTGCACAGATCTCACGGAAATGTCAACTTTGGAGGCGATGTGTTCCACACACTCCAAAACAAGTTTCTCCACTCGCATGTCGCCAGACTGGCTAGTGCAAAGCCGAAATTATCTTGGTTTGTTGTAACACTACGTTCTCGTTCTTTGAACTGTCGCACCCACAAATGCACATTAGACACATCCGTAACACCATCACTACATGTCTCACTCAACTGGCGATTAATTTCAATCGATGTCGCACCAAGTAAATGAAGAAAACGAATGATTGCACGCAGTTCTTATAATGAAAATGTCGTCATTTTAAATATCAGAAACCGTCCTAATTCTCGCCGCTATCGTTAGTTCCTGTGTGGTGTGCAGTGCTCCCATCTCTATCACGCAAGAGTGCTTGCGTATTTTGAAACAAACCGCATGTTTCACACATAATGCATTCAGTCCCACAAAACAATTATTTAACTAATAACAACATATTTAATTTAAAGTTTAAAAAAAGTTAAAATTATTATGTTAGTTTAATTACCCAGTTACTCATTTATGAATTTTGATTTGCTGTCGATCATGATTCATCATGATCATCTGCCCAATTCAGTCCTTTGTTGGACGTAGGCCTCTCCAAGCATCTTCCATTGGTCCCTGTTTTCCGCCTTCTGCATCCAATTGTAATCTGCTACTCTTTCGATGTCGTCAGTCCACCTGAGGGGGGGCCTGCCTCTATGCCTTTTGCCTATTCTTGGTCTCCACTGCAGCATGCTCTTCGTCCATCTTTTATCTTCTAGTCTGGCAATATGTCCGGCCCACTGTCATTTCCCTTTAAATATATGTTCTATTACATCTTTTACTTTTGTTTTATTTCGAATCCATATATTTGTCATCCTATCTCTTAGACTGATTCCCAGCATTGCTCGCTCCATTCCTCTCTGCGCTACCCTCAGTTTTTGCATATTTTTTATCGTTAACGTCCATGCCTCTGCTGCGTAGGTTAAAACAGGGAGTATATTCTGGTTGTATAACTTAGTCTTTAGTGTTTGGTCTATGTTACTTTTGAATATTTCTTACCATCTACCGAATGCGGCCCAACCAAGTTTTATTCGCCTTTCTATTTCTTTTGTTTGACTATCCGATTGTAGTGAGATGTATTGTCCAAGGTATATATAACTTCCTACTTGTTCTAAAGTTTCCCCGTCAATGTATATATCAACTATCTCATCTACTAGATCGTTTATCATTATTTTAGTTTTCCCTCTGTTCATTTTTAATCTTATGTCTTTGGCCTTTTCGTTTAGGTCTGTTATCATTTCTTCTAATTCTCTACATTGTCCGATATGAGCACGACGTCATCAGCAAATCGTAGATGGTTCAATCTTTTCCCATCTACTCTTATTCCTTTATTTTCGCAAGCGCATTTTTTAAACACATCTTCTAAACATAGGGTAAATAATTTTGGAGAGATAGTGTCTCCCTGTCTTATTCCTCGTTCTACATTTATCGGATTGGTAGTACTTTGCAATTTGATTGTACAGGTAGCGTTTGTATATATATATTTTATTAATTCCGTGTATATGTAATCTACGCGGCTGTTCTGTAGAGATTGTATTATGGCCCAGTGTTCAACCGAATCGAATGCCTTTTCAAAATCTATGAAGGCAAGACATAATGGTAAGTTATATTCTTTTGATTTTTCTATTAAATTTCGCATAACTTGTAGATGGTCTTGGGTACTATAGCCGCTACGAAATCCTGCTTGTTCTGGTGGTTGGTAGTTGTCTAATTTGTTAACAAGTCTATTCGTAATGATCTTTGTCAGCAATTTATACATTTGTGGTAATAGACTGATTGGTCTATAATTTTCCAATCTATGTTTGTCGCCTTTTTTGAATAGTAATATTACAACTGCGTTATCCCATTCTTTAGGTATTTTCCCTTCTTGCAGGCATTGGTTTAATACTACTTTTAGTTCTTGTAATATCGGCTGTCCCCCTTCTTTTAGCATTTCTGGGAGTATCTCATCTTCGCCTGGTGCCTTATTTCTTTTTGTCTGTCTTAAAGCTTTTTCTATTTCGTATATTTCAATATCAGGAATGTCTTCTGAAATTACATTTACTATTTTCCTTTCTATATCTTTTATATTTGTATCAGTTTTTATGCTATATAGACATTTGTAGAACTGTTCCGTTTTTTGCGTTATTTTATTTTGGTCTACAATTAAGGCTCCATTTGCGTCTCTTAGCGATGTCATGATTGTATCCCCCAGTCTTCTTTCTTTCTGCCATTGTTTTGTTTTTCCTCCATTAATCAGTGCTTCTTCAATTTTTAGTTCATGCCATGCTTTTAAATCTTTTTTCATCTCTCTTCGTATTTCTTTGCTTATTTCTTTTAGAGGCTCTATATTTTCTTCCCAGTTGATTGCCAATTTCCTTCTTTCTTCCATTAACTTCTTTGTATTATCGCTTATTTTGCTGTCTCTTGGTTTTGATGTTTTTATTCTAGACGAGGCTTCTTTAAGTGCCGTTGTTATTTTCTTATTTCTTTCTTCTAAGTTGTCTTCCGTTACTATATTTACTTCTTTTAATTTTTTGTTTAATTCGTTTTCGTATATTTCCTTGTTTGCTACTATATGTTTTCCCCCTGTCCAGTTTTTAGATTTCTGTATAGCTTTATATCTATCGTTTTTGTAATTGATAACAATCTTACTTCTTATTAACCTATGATCACTTCCGGTATTTATTTTTTTCACTACCGATACGTCTTGCACTATGTTTTTGTGTGAGGATAAGATGAAATCTATTTCGTTCTTGGTTTGTCCATCCGGACTAATCCACGTCCATTTATTTTGTAATTTCTTCTTAAGGAAGGTATTCATTGCATAAATTTGCATGATTACGGTAAAAAACATGTACAATAAATAGAAGAAAAATTTAACGCATAAATGTGCTAAATAAGATGAAAGGAGAAACATTGCAGATATAAACTGTAAAAAAGATTAAATAAAGGACTCCAAAATACAATTAGTATAAGAAAAAACATTTATTACAAATAAAGGAAAAGAATAGCATAACTTAATAAAAAAAAACTGACAAATAAGAAATATATGAATTTCTAGTTTAAAAATATCATAAGAATAAAAATCAACATAGCAAATAAATTTTGGTACATAAATCAGATAGCATAAATATAAAACTGAAAATAAAAAGTTGGTGTACATGAACGATATTAGAATAGAACACGGAAATGTAATGTAAATTTTAAAAATTGTCAAACAAGAATATCTAAAATAAATATACGGAAGTTGTAAAAATGATGAAAAGGAAAATGGTATTTAACACTAAACGAACAAAATTAAAAGAGCATATTCTCTTTCTAACAATTCTAAAGTAATATGAATTTGAAGAAATTAAAGCTGTCGAGATTTAAGACTAAGATTAATCAAGATTAAGAATAAAGGAACTTTAATGAACATTCAGAGCTGTAGTTTAATACAACAAATTATCCAGTAGGCATTTCATTAATATGTAATTATTTTATCAAATCGTTACAATGATAATAAGTAGTATTATCTTCATCTGCTTTTAACATTCTCTTTATTCTCTTTATATGACGACTTACTGCCTACAAGCGTTCGTTTTTTTGAAGCTATCATTTATTTATTTATATTTTATTTATTTAATTCCTTAACCATTTTGAAAAAAAATTAGGTATGTGGAATCAATATTATTTCTAAAAATTTCTTTGGTGGATCGTTTCTCTGGTTTGAAAATAAAGTCTTGACTCCAAAGAATATTTTTCGTTTAAAGTCGCTTAGTTTCTATTAATTCTAGATATGAAGGGATAACCATATCCCAAATGAGTAACTAGATTTTGATAAAAAAAACTTTTGAACTGATTTACAGTTAACTGTAATTATATTATTTTTTATAAGAGGTCTTGTAATTCATTTTACAAAATTATACGCACATGTTTTGTCAAAATACTTACCGAAATGTATAATTTTGTAGAGGTGCTTTGTTATGTTGAAAACTTTACATAAATGCACGCTACAAAGTATAAGTGTATAAATAAGTTCTCAGCTTCAGATTTCACAGGACGCATATCACCGTTTACATGTAACGTATTAGTCCGTCCTCTTGCGGTTTTAAAACAATGGTCTTTCGAAACATCATGCGATTTGGCGTTTGATGCACATAACTTCAATAATCAGCTGTGTTCACGATGGCAATCACAAAAGAGCATATTCGATTTTCTATCCACTTCGCGTTTCATCTTAAGAAAAACGCTGCTGAAGGCACCGAAATGATTTGTGCTGCATATGGTGAGAATGCTGTAAACCATCCAGCGTCATCAACCACGCGCTGGACGCCCTCAAACGGATGAGCTGCAGACGCGTTAGGCTGGGAACTTCTCCTACATGCGGCGTATAGCCCAGACATGGCCCCTTCCGATTATCATTTATTCCGGTCGTTACAGCATCACTTGGCTGATACGCACTTCAAAACAAAAGAAGAAGTCCGTCTCGAAGCCGGTGAGCTTCTATCACTAGGGAATTCGCAAGCTACCCGAAAGATGGCAAAAGGACATTGATGCTAACGGAGAATACTTTGATACTTAAGCTTTTATTGTTTGTTTTTAAAAAAAACTTTAATTTTGCAGAAAAAATCTGAGAACTTATTTATACACTTACTAGAAGGAAATTGTAATCTTATTAAACTTCTGCTAATTTCTTAACACCCCCCACCCCGGGGACAACGGATCAGCTCCAAACCTTATACAGATATCTTCCTACAGTTTATTCACTAAACAATTTTCATTCAGCAGCGTATTACAAAAAAAATGAATGAGTTTTTTGGAATTAATAAATATAAAAGAACAATATTTCTATGTCTAATGATATCTAGGAATAAAAGATGCTTTAGTAAAATGAATAATGAGAAGGAGTGTGAGTGAATCAAATATAAACCGGGCTTGCCATAAAAAGAACGGAGAGAGGGCGGCTTCTGAATATTGATATGGATGCTTGAAGCCAATTTCTCTGTAAGGTACCTTACACGACCACTTCTTCAATCCGTATCACGATATTAGAGCAAGATGTACTCTCGTCTGTTCCGGAACGGATTATCAAGTTTCTGGCGACAAATGAAGTAAGACCATTGGCAATCTCAAAAAGACATGCATAGTTCGGAAATAACGCTCTTAACAGGACTCCAGTATACGCATGCCATAAACAATTTTAAGGGAGGAAAAACAGCGGAAAATGAAGGTCACCTTGTTGCCCAAAGACCAATGTGATTGAAGAGAATATTCACATTGTTCCTTACCTTCTCGAAAACGGTCGCTGATTAACAGTGATGATGCTGCTTCTGCCAATTTTTAAACTAAGCAAAACACACATATTGTCGGATAAGACACGAATTTCCAATCCGTGACATTACCCTACTTCACGACAACATCTGCCCCCATACAGATATCCAAACTTAACTAAAAATTAAGGATTTGTTCTGAACTAAACTAGAACACCCTTCCTATCACTTAGACTTATCGCCCTGCGATCATCATTTGTTTGGACTACTAAAAGCACTTGAAGAACAAAGAAAAAGAAAGACAATGTTGCTGTCAAAATGTTTTTGCACGATTAACTGGTGTCACAACCACCTTCACTTTATGATAATGGGATCAGAAAACTACCTATTCATTGGAAACGTTTGTTTCTAACTCAGAATGTAGAAAAACAACTTCAGATGATTCTGTTTTATGGTGCTCCAGTCCTAAGCCATCCTAAAAACCATCCAGCCTAAAGAGGAACTCCCGTTCCTATTATTTCTGACGCTACAGAACATCTGAACCGAGATAGAAAAGATGATGAAAATGAAAAGGAAAACCGAGATTACATTTAACACAGGGAAACGGCTTTTAATTTCCCTTAGTTCTTTTTTCTCCCAGAAAACAACGCAGCTAGCCGGTTTTGCACGAAAAGACGAACAGTTAAAGGTCAATCTGAAATATCTTGACCTATGACACTATTTAGATATCTTGAAATGCTCTTTTAATTACACCTTCTTTCTTGAAATTTATTAACTTGTTTATGAGTCAAACAGCCAACAGTCGGGAACAGTCATACCTTCTTATGCACCAAGAAGCAGCAACGTACAAATGTTTTTTCCACGGCTCTAACACCCCGTGTGGGACCACGGCCTGCGAACTGAGAGGTTAATCTGCTAAATTTTACGATTTATTGTTGCTTAGATATTGTCTAAGTTTTAGAAAAATTTGACACAATAATGCATCCGTAGAAATTGTTCAACCACATGTTACACAACACCACACACGGGTTACCTAGCATAGATTGACTTCTCTTCTGATATTATTAAGTATTACATAAGCGTAATAAGGTTCAGAACCTCATAAAGCCCCACTTTTACTTATTGGCTTCAATTGAATTTTTAGAAAAATTAGTATTTTGAATAAAATAGTATTAAGCAAAAAACGCTTATTTGTCAATTTACATAACCTAAATGGAATATGGCACTTTAATCTCAAACAGGTTATTTTCTGAACGTCCATGTTGGATTAATTTGTCACTATCATTATGTTCTTGTTTGGAAAATGCGCAAAGTAGAAAGTTAGAACAGTTATAAATGTTGAATTTTTGCTGTTTAGAATCACTTAATTGTATCACACCGTGTGGCCCCTTTTAAGAAAGGGCACTGCTTTTTGTGAGATTAGTAGCAAGCTAAACCAAAATTATATATTTGCACTTGTATATTCAAAGGTTAGATAAAGTTAACAACCTCTATAAAAAATAATTTTAAAAACACTTCTCTATATTTTTAACCGAACGGCTAAAATTAATGAATTTTTTTTTTATTACATGCACAATACTTTTAAAATCTTGGAAGTGGATGTTTCATCCATGTTATAGAACAGGATAGTGGACTTTTCTCTGTTTAGAACTTTAAATATATATAATTTTTCAACGTATATAACTTACAAGACTAACTAGCTTAGCTTTTTTAAGTGAAATATCTTTGTGTTTCTATAGTCACAGTTTTTGTCCCAGGAAACCCATACCACTATATTGAATAAAAAAGCCGGCTAGTGCTATAATTTGGACAACTGCATAATTACCTAGTAATCACAAGTAATAAGCTGGCCAATGATGAATTACTGCTGCAATAAGCTCTCTCTTGCCTCTCCTCTTTACTCTCGTGTGCTGCGCTAAACCCTGCCCCCCCCCCCCTTTCAAACATATCGCAATTGACGCTACCGTTTCTCTGTTTGGTCGGCGGGGGTATTTTATTTCTCTCCTATCCGGTATATCTACCAGGTATTCTCCTAACCGCCACCTGAGGACGCCCTTTTAGCGATACAGACCCCCCCCCCTCCCGGTGTGCAAAATATTTTTAACAATCATATTAAATCGATATATTCTTTTTACAGGGGATTTCGGCAAATACCAATTCTGGCAATACATTCTACACCTCTTGGCAGCAGTCACTGCCGGATTGCACATGCTGAGTCTAGTCACCGTGGCAGCCATACCGGACCATAGGTAATTTTTAACACAATTCAGTTGAACAAATTAGCCCTCCTCTTTTATTTTACCAGATGTTTTGTACCGGAGGTAGACTTCAATAGCACCATCAGCAACTACACGGCAGCCGATCTGGAAAAGTTCATCCCGAAGCTTGCCTCCGGGAAGTTCGACTCATGCAGCATCTTCGAGCACAACGCCACAAATGCTTCCTACTCGCACTGTAGTTCGTGGGTTTACGATACCACCTACCACGTGTCATCTCGGGGGATGGAGTGGGACTTCGTATGCCATCGCAGATGGATGGGGGCGGTCGCCAAATCTGCGTACATGTTCGGAGTGTTCATAGGCGCAGTAACCCTCGGCAGTGCCGCGGATAAATACGGGAGAAAAGTGATCTTCTGCTGGTCAGCAGCCCTGCAGCTGATTTTCGGCGTAGCGGTTGCTTTCGTCCCCGAATACTACACGTTCCTTGTTGTGCGATTTTTGTATGGCATCTTCGGGTCCGCAGGCAGCTACATTACTGGATTCGTGCTGACCATGGAGCTGGTGGGTGCAAGCAAGCGCACCATTTGCGGCATTGCTTTCCAAGCCGCGTTCGCTTTAGGAATAATGCTGGTAGCTGGGTGGGGTGCAATCATTCCAGACAGGCAGCTTCTGCAAGTGGTATATGGTCTGCATGGTATATTGCTAGTAGGACACTGGTGGTTAATGGACGAGTCCCCCCGGTGGCTTTGGGCGCAAGGACGAATAACCGAGTCTGTAAAAATTGTTCAAAAAGCACTCAAATTCAACGGCAGCCCAATTACTATAGACCCATCAAATTACGTTTCTAAAGGCAAAATTGAAGAACGACAGAATGACGATAACGTAGGAATAGCTGACCTACTAAAAACACCAAATTTGCGGAACAAAACTCTCAACATTTGTTTATCTTGGTTTGCCAATTCGTTAGTCTATTATGGACTATCGTTCTGCACCGGTGATCTCGAAGGAAACCCGTTCCTTCTTCTATTTCTTGTAGGAATTGTAGAACTGCCCGGTTATGTAATTACAGTCTACCTAATGGACAAGTGGGGTAGGAGAGCTCTTATATCTTTTTATATGATCTCAGGAGGAATTTGCTGTATCACTGCGGCGTTGCTCCCCGGAGGAAGCAGCTCTGCAATATGCGTGGTAATGTTGGGCAAGTTTTTCATCGCGAGCTCTTTCGCCATCGTTTACAACTACTCGGCAGAGCTCTTTCCCACGGTGATACGCAATTCGGCGCTCGGAATCGGTTCCATGTGCGCCAGGTTATCTAGTGCCTTAATGCCTCTAATCACGTTACTAGATTCTTTCAACCCTACGCTACCTTCCATCATCTTTGCCGTAATAACAGTCATATCTGGCTTTCTGATGCTATTTTTACCAGAGACTCTCGGGGCGCCTATGCTTCAATCTATAGAAGACGGAGAAACTTTTGGTGTAGGGGATACCTGCTTTACGACGTGCTACAGAAGAAGCCGAAGAAAATCAACAGAGACCGATCCGGCAGATACCAAAGAGCAGATGGAGCCACTGAATACAAGCAAATAACATAATCAGTTCCTACTACAATTTGAAAAGTTAGTCACAAGCATTATGCAGTCTGTTTTTGGAACTTCATATACGGCAGAGTATTAGACTATCAGGCAAAATATACGAATGTTGAAGTTAAATTATTAAAATTTACAACATTAAGTTTTTCTCTTTTATCGATATTTAAAAATGTGGAAGTGCTCTTGTCACGTTCAACTCTTGTTATTCTGATTCAAATGAATACGTTCAAAATGAACTGTGATAGATAAATGATAATTTACAGATACTTTCCTTTTGTGTATAAACAGACCAATTTCATTAGTCAGTACTAACGTAACGTATGTTAGAGTCTCTTATAAATATTTTTGACTATACCAAGACGCATAATCCTATTGTAGCAAATATAAATATTTATAACAATGCCATTTTACCATTTATTTATTCCTTTAGTTTTAATAACTGTAAAAAATCATGATTGTTAGTACATATTCAATATTAGATGAACCTAAACTAATGCTTCACTCATTGCTTTGAACGCTATAATAAGAGGTGCGTTCAAGTTCTAGTCTCCAAATTTTTTTTTCTGAAAACTTACCCAAAAAAACTGAAACTCTAGACGTACACGTTTTTCACAACGTCATTCAATGGTTGTCGAGAACACTTCTTTAGAGATGTGTTTTACCCACTGGAAAATCGCTGATTCAACAGCGGCTCGATTGGAAAATGAGCGGCCATGGGGAGTGTCCTTCATGGTAGGAAATTCATGGCGGCATCAAGTGTCCACATGTCCTGAGATATTACCACCCACGTAGCTTGTGTTCGTCGGTCAGCATCCGTGGGCCCACCTTGAACAAACTTACCACATTTTCAGGTCATCATGCAAAATGGACTCCACAGATCCTACGGAAATGCCAAGTTTGGAGACGATATCATGCACACCTAATCGACGGTCTTCCAAAACAACTTGCTCCACTCGCGCACTCATAGTTTCGATCCAGCTGATTCATGGTCGAGGCTACTTCAATTCACTGTCACACAACTCTCGACCTTCTTTAAACTTTCGCACCCACGAAAGCACATTTTTAACATCTATAACATCTTCACCGCAATTCTCACTTAATTGAAGATAAATTTCGATTGGCGTTTCACCGCGCAAGAGGAGAAAACGGATGATTACACGTTGGTCTTGGACGCTAAACATCACTATATACGAAACAACACTCCCTGTAATAGCGGTAATTCGACATGTGTATAGTGTATGGTGCTGCCAACTATATTACAAATTCAAAAATATTTCCTGTGTCTTTTAAAATTAACCGTATTTCTCTACTTACTCTCATGGCTAAAAAAAATTGAAACCATAGAACTTAAACGTACCTACTAAAATAGAAAGCTAATGGATAAAGCTTTTGTAATGAAGTACAAATTTTAAATACTCTTATTTTCACACAAATTTCTTCAAAATCTACATTAACAGAAGTAACTCTCTTTTTCACAACTTTGACTATCCCAAACAAACAGAAATGCTAAATCTAAAATACAAGTAAAATAGTGGAATAAGACAAAAACCAATAAAACTATGTTTGTTTGATGTCTCTTCCTCCCTGGTCTATTTAGCGCTCAAAATTATAGTTTATGTTCAAAAACCTCAAAGAAGACCTTTCCTGGCGCCCTTCTGAAAGAAAAAAAAACATATATGTCACTATTAAAAGTTTTGTCTCCTATAAAAGATCCATAAACTATCACTTAGCTTACAGCTAGTAATTACATTTTAAACGTATTACGTCATTTCATGTGGATAAACCGACTGCAATGCTATTTCTTTTGTATGATAATAGCTGTAGAGCACCATCAAGGGCTTGTCTTTCACTACCGATACTTTCGTTATCCCCACGTCCACCATTTAGTCTTCTTATATGCGTAGCCCGTGGTCATCGCCGCTCCATCTGGTACCTAAGAAGAACACAGAGTGGAGACCATGCGGCGACTATCGCGCACTAAACGCTCGTACAGTGCCAGATAAATACCCGGTTCCACACGTGGAAGACTTCTCACAGCATCTCCATGGCAGCAAAATATTTTCAACAATCGACCTGGTGAGAGCTTACCACCAGATCCCTGTGGCAGAAGAGGACATACCGAAGACAGCCATAGCAACACCCTTCGGTTTGTTCGAGTTCCCCTACATGAGCTTTGGACTCAGGAACGCAGTCCAAACCTTCCAGAGATTTATTGCTACGTGTACATTGACGACATACTCGTTGCTTCAAAATCGGAAGAACAACATATGGACCATCTCCGCCAACTGTTCCAACGCTTCCGCGAAAACGGCATTGTAATTAATCCGTCAAAATGTACGTTCGGAACAAGAGAAGAAAAATTTCTTGGATTCCTAGTCACCAGCGACGGACTCAGCTCATTGCCGGACAAAGTCAAGGCGATTCGAGAACTGCCGGCGCCGCAAGCAGCAAAAAAACTTAGGCAGATACTTGGCATGATAAACTATTACAGACGATTTGTGCCAAACGCAGCCAAGATACTAGCTCCACTCAACGAACTATTAAAGGGAAAAATCAAAGGTAACCAAGCCATAGTTTTGAATCAGCAGGCTCTCCACGCATTTGAAGCAAGCAAAGAGCAAATCGCAAAAGCTGCTCTGCTCGCACACCCAAAACTGGAGGCAACGCTTGCAGTAACGACAGACGCATCCGACACAGCAATCGGAGGGGTCATTCAACAGCAAGAAGCAAACGAATGGAAACCTTTGGCATTTTTCTCGCGGGCAGTAAGCTCGACAGAATAGAAATACGCCGCATACGACCGCGAACTGCTGGCCATCTATACAACGATAAAGCATTACCAGCATCTTCTCGAAGGAAGGCATTTCACGGTGTTCACGGACCATAAGCCCATCACATTTGCATTCCAGAAAATGTTCACCAAGACAGTTCCGATACTTAGATTACATCGGGCAATTTACAACGAACATACGACACGTTGCAGGGAAAGAAAACATCGTAGCCGACACTCTCTCACGAGTAGATTCAATACAACAAGATATAAACTTCAAAGATCTTGGGGAGGACCAAGAAAACGACCAAGAACTTCGAACATACCTAAACAGCGACAACACCGGCCTGCAATTGAAACGAATCAACACTTCAGACAACTGTTACGTATACTGCGACGTATAAACAGCCACTGCGAGACCCTTCGTTACGCAGAAGTTTAGAAGAACAGCCTTCGAAAGCCTGCATCAGCTCTCGCACCCTGGAATCCGCGCGTCAACAAAATTGGTCGCGGAACGATTCGTTTGGCCAAAACTACGAGCTAATTGCCGAAAATGGGCTCGTCAATGTCTACAATGCCAGAATTCGGGGTCACCAATTGTGGGGAGCTCGGGGTACCGCCGTCGCCCGAGAAAAGGTTTCACCAGAGGACGCCCGCAGACGAAGACAAGGTCCCCCCGGAAGGCGCTCCGGATTCCCTTCGCCAAGAAGCAGCAGTGTCCATCCTTCTAGGCCTAGCCTCGTCCGATAGAAGTCAGCGGCATCCGTGGCACCTACATCAGCATCGGCCCGCTCCAAGTCGCTCTCGCAGACCCCAGGAGATTTGCTGTGCGACGGTCGCATAGGCGCACTCAAGCCTCAATAACGCCATTATAATTGTACACACATAGTTGTAAATAAAGCGTTAGGCACACAGGAAATCTCGTCTCATCGCGGCTCGCATCATACCGAGCTCCCCACAGTACCTACAATCTTTCTACATTATAAACTGATTATCTTCAAATTAATACGAGATGTATTACTCGTTTGGTTATGTTACTTTGTTTTGACACGTATTTTCTCTAAAGAAGTACATTAAATTAGCTGCATGCCTTTTACCTTCAACAAAATAAACAGAATTTGATAAATGATGATAAAAGTAAATCCATTCCAACAAGAATGAAGGTCCTTAGTGAAAGAGACATTACTACAAAACTGATTATGTCTTGCCTCCTCTAAAAGAATACTGCAATTGTGAACGCATCGAGGAATACAACTCACAGCAAGAAGCTGCTGATTGTATTCATTGTTATGCTGGTTATACTTAATTGCATACTTAGATTAATTTAAGACATAAATATAGAAACCAAGTAAAAATCATCTACTAGCATATATTTAACTTGACAAGTTTTGCATACATATTCTCTTTGAAGTGGAGAGTTCGTTAGTAAGCATTTTCCTAACGCTATTCAACAACCCAAGTGCTTAACTATCCTTAATATTATATTATATTGCAAATACCTTAACTAAATGAGCTAAACTGACTCAAAAGAACATTGAAGTAAGTGAAACAAGAAATCAAAGACTAGAATTGTTGTCCGTTTTTCTAATAAAGTCCATAACTATAAAATGTCTAAGACAAAATGTTCTTATTAACTTGAACGTAATTTTTAAGAAGAAATTTGTGATCAAATTGAACTAGGTCTATGAACAATTGCTAGAAAATGAAAGAGTGAATTTAGAGATTTCTTAATTAAATAAAACAAAAAGGAAGTTAAAACCAAAATTAGCCATAAACTCTATAAAACACATCATCTTTCAAATTATGCTAGGTGAGAAGAAAACAAGAAAAACTTCCCTCTACCTCACGAGACGCAAAATGGCAAAAGGAAATTTTAGGCCAGATAATGCTCAAACCCAGCTAAATAAGCATAAAAATTGGTAAACCAAGCTAGGTAAAAAGTTTCGAGAACGATTTGCTACTATAATCTTAGTTAGAGAACATTGCAAAAGAAATAGAAGCCCAACCTAGAATAGATCTATTCAGGCAGGCAAACTTCATGCAAAGCCTCATCAGTAGTGAAGGTAAAGGTAATATGGGGCTGCATGAAGAAACTGTAAGACAACAAAATCTGATAAACTAACCATGTAATTTAAAAAATATTGGTTGAGCTAGAACCTATCTTGTATTTCCAATTAACAGGAGCTATTAATCATCAATAAATTAGATGGCACATACGACCATGGCAAGGTAGAAAGTCAGGAGAAAGTAAATTGTTTAAGATTTCAAGGATACTGCACAGGTTTTACACTTGAGCGAGTACATCGAGTTATACAAACAAACCTAGTCTATGGTCAATCACTATAAGAATTTAGCTAAGTTTGTTTAACATTAGATGGAGAAAAATCAAATCTGAAGAGCCATAACAAGCAGTCACTCATAGCTTTGGAGACTAATTAAAGATCTAAACCTTAAAGGTAAGCTGTAGATGGGTAAATTATTAAAGGAGTATAACATATTTGCCACGGATGTGAAACTTGGTACCCAACCTTCAACAACCTGTAAGCTATCTCATACACTTCTAATCATAGACTGTTACTTAATAACTAATTATTCCATGAATATATATTTAACCAGTTTATATTGTAGACTTAAAATATGTCTAGATACTAAAAAATCAATTTAGCATAGTGCAAAGTAAAAATGAGTGAAAACATCAAGAAATATAAAAATACAAAACAGTGAGTCGAGCTCAATTGCAAGCAATTCTGCGATTTTATAAAAAAACTAAACATGTATAGGTAGTTATATTGAATATAATTTTGTACAGAGCGAGTTGCACAAAATAAACGTATTCACCTAGAACCCATTAAAGCCACAATCGAAAACACTAACAAATGACTACATAGTTTTACTGCACAATGTTCTTAATTGTGTTTTGTCGTGCTTAAAACTTATCACGAAACAATTAATGACACAGTTCGTTTAACAACAAATTTATTTACATTCATAGATTATGGTCACTTAAATAGAGATAATCTTACAACCTTAAATGTCGAACATTTTATAACAGATATAAGACATTTTTACATTTATTCACGCCATCTTGCATCCACATTTGCATGCTTGCAAAGTTTGATATTCTTGAAGCCCAAACAACGAATTCATTAGGATATGCTACATCTGATAGGGTAATCATCCGTCCGCAGATGCTGTCGACTGCAAAAATAGTAGTTCACCTCTAGGTTCACTTGCAAAGCATTAAAATGCGCTATCGCCTCCATGTGTGCTAGCTATAAATCACAATAGTTCTGAATTATTAGTTATGACTTCGTTGCTTTTTGGATATCCATCAACAGCTGCCTCCTGTTGTTTTACATATTAAACTCGTATATTGCAGGATAGGTAAGTGCAATGACAATTACAGCTCTGAAAGAACGCTTTCACAGAGAGTCGTCGTTTCAGCGATGGAAACCAACAGACATGAGAACAACTTTTTCACAGCTTAAAGACAACAGTGATGTACATCTGCATGCATTGTAAGACAACAGTGTTTGGCATAGGCTTGTTTAGCGAGTAGAGTAAAACATCAAGAATGGCAACACGAATGGGACTTAACTAGTTTTATCTCAAGCCATGCCACCGATCCACTAAACTACCGTGCCATTAAGATAAACTCGAGTATATTGCAGAAATCAAATTTAAATGGAAATCACATGCACCAAATTGTTTAACAACAAAGCGTCTTGCAGTAATGTTATAAAGCACATACTTGAATATCATACAATTTAAAGAATGTAAGCAACTTTTACAAATTATATGAAACTTCAGAAGAAAATTTTTAATTTTTGAAGCAAACGATCTTTTAAATAGATAATGGTATCATAAAGTTCTCAAAATCAATATGTATAAAAAAATCGTAACTTATAATGCAAATTCAACTGTGATTATTGGTTAAAAATGTTTTAAAAAACCTGTTATGTAATCTATAGCTTTAGAGCTTCATATGCAGATATTACAACTTTAGCTGCAGCTCAATAAATCTCAAACCATATATTATTTTTTAAATAAAATTTAAGTTTGATATCAATCTAATTCTACAAAAAAATGAATTTAGATTTCTACAAGCAACAATCACTGAAGCAAAGATATAGATACAGACACAATATGAAATGTAAGTTAAGAATTAAGATTCAAAATTAAATTCAAAATATTTCTTAATGCTATATTTTAGTGCACAAACATAAATACCACATGTTGTAATAGCTTTCCCCCGCTTCTAATTGATGAATATTTTAAGTTCAAAGGTGATAATGTGTTCATCATTAAAGTATAAGGTATTTGGCGTTATTTAATACTCCAGCAACATAAATCACATGGTACTCTAACAATTAACTTTCTACAAGTACAAGTTAGAAATGTATATAAATTTTAACAATCATAACACAAACACAAAATGACTCCAAATTATATGTATGTTCCATTTTACATGATACAATAATAGCTAGCATCTTATAATTTACAAACATACATAAAACCTCACTCAACAAACTTCATCATGGCACTATTATTATCAAATGCTTCACTCATTTGACCATGACGCTAACTATGAACAAATGAATGACGCTTACAATTTTATTCAATGAAAAAGAAAAATATTAAATTAAGCAAATTTTTTAACAATAATTAGTTTGACGATAACAATTATTTACAGACCATCATTAACACACGACTGTATAATAATAATAGAGAAGAATCAAAATTACCCAACCCATTACCTTACATGTTCCATGAGCTCATTTAATCACATCATAATACTGCTGTTGTTGAACTGTCATTCAAATTGCTCAATATTATTTAAGTTGGATCACCAGGCCTCCCCCATATCATGAAAAATTTAGATGGAAAACAGCAGGTACTTAATAGTGCCACTTTAAGCATGTAGCTGTGCTAATAAATATAATAAAATATATTAATTCTGCAACAAACCACAAATAGTAAACGAGTAACTAAATAAAGCATTTGTTGCCTTTGATTTCTTATCCCTTAATATCACAACAGTTTATCGCTCTTTTAAAAGAGCTGCGTGGGGCATCAATACACTCTTTATCACTAGAAACATCCCGATATTTTAAGTTGAAGAACGCGAATAAAGTAATTTTTTTCATCTACATAACCCTACAGGAGATCCATCTCCTCCTACCACAATGTTTTGACACCCCACGTAAACACATTACTAAAGGAACATAAACACCAATGAACAAGTTAACTCCGTTGTGGAGGGCAAGCAGTGTGAAGAATTTTTGGTTTGGCCCCCGCCTCAGATGCAGCCAAAGCGGTGTGAATGACGATGCCCGGCTGGCCAGGGCTAGGCGGATGCACCTCATGGGATGAGCCTGGAGTGAGAGTAGCAAGAGCAGCTAGAAGATCGTGATTGATGATGGGCTCGGCCTCTGGACGCGGCTCCCAGTCCAAAGGAGGAGATGCAGGAGGTGAAATCAAGAACTGCTTGAAGGGAGCAGGTGGCTGCAAGCTGCTGTTCTTGACGGGCGTCACAGGTTGAGCAAAGTAGCAAGTTATCACTGACTCGTTTATTTTATACTGATGTAGCTGGATACGAGCGCTGGCGGCCGCCAGAGGGGTCTGAAAGTTTACCGAACGCGCTTGAAACTGCGCAGCCAATGGAAGGTCACCTGGGGATCGTAAATACGAAAGAGTTCTTCCAGCTCTTCCTTTTTTTCTGCAAAACTAAATTTAAAATTATAAGTAAATAATGATTCAGTAAAGAAATAGCAGATAACATGTTCCAAAACTAAACTAAAAAAAAACGCAAATTTATCAAAGGGCAAAAGAAACAACTGTACATGTGGCCATAAAATTTCTTTCTTATAAATAAATATTCCATAATTATAAATCATTTTGATACCAATTCATTGTTTAATAGTTGCTTAAAATTGGTATTCTTTTTAAAGTAAAGGTAGTCTATACAAGAATTTTGCCTACATGATCTACAAGTACAGAAAATACACAATATGCTTCTAAAACTCCAAAAAACAACTATTATGCCAGAAATCCTAGACAAGATCCAAAATATGCAAGTTAACCGAGACCACGAGTATCTCAAATGAGTGAGCACCTTATTTTTCCTAACAGTTTACATATAATAAATCTTCTTGCAAGGTAGGTGCTGTGTTTACTCATTCCAGTGCAAAAGCTAATTTATATATAAACATCAGCCAACTGTTTGCACAAGTTAAAGAAGAATCCAACAGATTTTCTGTGATGTTTGCGACGCTGAACGGAAGTCGTACTTTAGAAAGAGCAGGTCAAACGATGGAGCTCTTGAAGTGGTTCTGAAAAAAGTAAAAATAAACCATCTGCTGAAGAGGTGATAGAGTCAGTTTTTTGTGATGTAAAAAAATTTTTAATAATTGACTACTTTGAGAAAGGAAAACTATTACTGATGAATATCATACGGCATTTTTGAAGACAATGAAAGCGGCGATCACAAAAATTGTTCAGAGTGTGTTGAAACATTAACCCGATTTTCATAAATAAATTCTTGAAAAAACATCCGTTTACTTAACTTTCCCCCCTTAATACCTCTTTGACCTGTTTGAACATATGTATTGATGCAACCAGGGCATGAAATCATACATTTTATTTTATCATAAAGCTGATTTGTCCGGTTGTTGCTATGATCGAAATCAAAAAATCATTGACATTAATGAAATTGGCATACCACCTAGTCTCGCAAATATTTGATTATCAATAAAATAGAAAAACAATTTAAACACACATGGAATGATCTAAAAGTAGACATAAGCATTATCTTGTTGATGAAGCACATAGGACTACAAAATATCTTCATCATATTATGTACATACGTGAAAACCAAATTATTAGACTCAAACTCAATTTTCTGCTAAAATATTTAAGATAAATAATTTACAATATAAGTTGGCTTTTATAATTTTAACCAATTAATTTCACCTTTTTTATGGCTTCATCCTGATGTCATATATGCATCAAAAAGCTTTTTGATTCTTATATTTCTGTCTAGTGTTTCCTTAACAATAATCCATAAATTTCTATCAAGTTCCTATCAGGACTATTCACTTGTTTGCTTTGTAATATGAAACACCACATGCAGTCTTAGCTTGAAAACCTAAGGCTCTAAGACAAAAGTTCCGTTTTTAGGACTTTACTGATCTTAAAACCTAGTCCTTTCCATTATGTACAGTATGCTTGAACCGTTGATGTACATCATATTCTAAACCACCATTACTGGTGCTGGGTGTTTGGCCAATTGCTGAACATAATTGGAACTAAATAACTCCAGAGTTATAGGTACATTGAGTACATAGAAGATGTATATCACTGAAGCATACCTAAAAATAGAAATATTATTTATTATATATACGGCGAATTAAGACATAACTTCAAGAAATTTTCAGAAAAAAGTGATGTTTCAAAATGATACGACAGAAAAGGAAAACAAAAATTGAAGTAATAATACTCACTTTACTTCAACCTTTCAATTCAGACTAGGCAAGCTTCTTTTTGGACATAGATGAAGTGATTTTTGATTTCATTCTAGATATACAGGTTTTCAGTCTGAACTGATATAAAACTCTTCATATGGTTGTGGAGCAGTAATTGAAGTTAATGGGGATTCTGTTCCAGGATAATCCTTGTAACGTATTTTTACAATAAAAATTGTCTTTAAAAACACCAGATAATTATACACCAACTTAACGCCAAAACGGTACATATAAGCAATATCCACTCTCAGCACAAAAAACATATGTTTACAACATAAAATTCCAAACGAAAGTGGATGATCATAGCCCCACCACTTATTAATTACAAATTATGAAATGAATATATAAAAGGAATAAATATATAAAAGGAATATAAAAGGACAATAGAAAAGTGCTTACAATTATGCATTGGT
The DNA here is from genome assembly GCA_036346155.1 of Sinelater perroti. Taxonomy (NCBI): domain Eukaryota; kingdom Metazoa; phylum Arthropoda; class Insecta; order Coleoptera; family Elateridae; genus Sinelater; species Sinelater perroti. The sequence continues at coordinate 20,612,807 of JARFIY010000195.1, read as the reverse complement.
ATAAATTAAATATAGTCATATTTAAAGTTATTATATAAATTACAAGAGAATATAATATAATTCCATACAAGCCTAATAAATTGACTTCGCCTTTAGTCAGCAATGCTCATATTACTAGTGACAAATGATGATAATATGCAAGAGTTCTTCAGACCATTACACCAAGTAGTAGGAGATATGTGTAATGTTGTGTGTGTGTGTGTGTACACACGCACACACGCACGCACGCACGCACCCACGTATGGCCCCCCTTGAGACTGACGCCAATGTTCTCAATGTACAAACGATTTTACAATATCAACAGAAATGGCTCTCACCAAAGTACTTAAACAAAAAACGACTTGGCTTCGTTAAGACTCCAATGAATTGAGCGGATAAATGCAAGAACGTAATTTTACCTAACAAAAGATTTTTTTAATTTAGGCTGGATAGGCTTCCATTTTATTATCATGGTCTTCAAAACAAACTAGCTATTGTTGTCACAAAATTTCTTGGGTGACTTTTGCAGAATAAAGACGTGTCGATCACTGCTCTCGTATCTCTATAGGTCGCCTGAGTGATAACGGCTTGTGCACACAACTGATATCGCAGTCAGTGTTGCACAGATTAAATTCTAATTCTAATTTGTTTACTCATGCAGGGTGAATTTTTCCAACAAGATAATGCTCTAATCCATACGTCTAGGCTTATGAAAACAGTTTCGAGATTATCATATCATGTTTTTCTTTGGTCGGCGAGATCTCTGGACATACATATTATCGGAGATGTCTGGAATTATTTAGTACATCATGTTTACAAGAGTACTAGTGTCCACATCCCAAAATAAATTAAAAGAAATAATCATCCAAATGAAACAAGATACCACAAGAATTTATCGAAAAATTCTATAACAAAATAACATTTTTTAAGTTATTAAGCAACATGATGGTCATATTAAACATGAAATAAATAGTTTTTGCATCTTTTCTTTTTTTTTTCACTTTCATTGTGTGGTAATGAGGCAATTTTTACAACTTTATCAGAGGTATTAAAACATGTGCACTGTCTTATGACAATTCACAGTTTATTTTATTACAACTTTTGAAACACTAATACTTTTAAAAATGTTCTTCTATAAAACATTTACAATGATTAAAATATTTGTAACACAAAAAATTTGCCAACAAACTTTTGGATCAAACGTGATACTGATGAATAAACTGTCTTGTAATGTCCAACATTATATTTAGAACAAGCAACTCCTGATGCCAAAAATTTTTAAATTTGCATTTTACAGCCAAAGAGAGGTTCTAACTACTAACATTTAGTGAAACAAATAATTTGACGTCCTGCAAAAATTTACCATTGTTGCAGAAATGACTACAAAACTTGGTTTGGTAAAGATAACTTGTTTACAAATTGAATTGTAGTCATAAGCACTCATCAGGTTGATACTTTATAATGTCAGTAACCCACTTTTCTGGTATTCATCATCATCATAGGTCGTGTTCAGTCTTCCGAAAGTTGGAGATCACTTTGGTAATACGTTTAGGTCTTTTTAGGTTTTTCGCCATAGTGATGTCCTGGGGATTAAATTGATTCAAAATGGTATCCTGTTGGCCTTCTCTGAATGGTTATAGTAAAGATTGAAGGATAAGAGGTATAGTTCCCATCAATATTAAAAGGTGAGGAGAAAAACCATGAAACTATCTTCTATGAAAGATCATAGAAGAGTTTCTACTTGCTATCTGGTTCTGGTATTCACCTTCAATAAATATCTAAGTAATTAATTCCCTACCAATTAATTCATTGGCATCTTTGTTCTACTTGGAATAGGTTAGGTTTAAATATATTTACATATTAAAATAATTTTAAGTTAGGTTATAGTTTACGTCAGTTATATGCAATAATAAAGATTTTCGCAACTCTGCAATACTTGAAGGTCAACGGTTTTTTTTATAAAAAAAAAATAAAAGAATCTAAAAAGAAGCAGTGCGAGACTACTTGGATTGTCCTTTTTTATGTTTGACTTCCAATTCTCTGAGGTCATCTTTATGCATAATCAAACATTACATGAGTGCTGCAGAACCACATACATGAAAGGATACCAGCAAAAAACTTATACATTAATGAGAAAAACAAGTAAACATGTATTGCATGACAGAAAGTCTTTTGGTGTACAGCATTCCATATTTCTTCCCATTTCTTCCTCTTTAGCACAACTCTGCTGTGTTCCCACCTTATTCTTCTTCTTTCAGCTGCTTTTTTCATTTCTCTTGCCACCTTTTTCTTGGCCTACTCTTTTGCCTTATTTGTATACTTTTTTCATCATAAATTCTTTTAGTTAATTTGATTTCATTGTTTCTTTTATATGTTCATACTATCTTGATTTCTCTTTTCTATCTTACCTTATATTGTTCTTACATTTTATTTATCTTATACAATCCAATTTTGTTTTCAATTTTTCTTAGGAAGCTGATTTCCATGGCTCCACCATATTTTTTGTTTTTATCCATATCTTAGTGCATATATTAGCATAAATATTAATCCTACCTCCGTTGTATTTTGTGTCTTTGTACGTTCTTTCCTATTAACATAGTTACCTCTTTGTTTATGTTATTTTGATGTCGTTCTTTTTCTGCATCGTTTTACCCATAAATTTCTCCTTTTTAGTGATTATGATCATGTCATCTGCATCAAATATTGCTCATATAATACCACAGAAAACAGTAACAGGCTCAAAATACAGATTAGATTTTTTTGCAATTTGGTACTTCGGGTTTATGGAAGTGGACGCCATTGTGAAACCTGATCACTACAGTTTAGAGATGTCGAAATCAACTGTAATGAACAAGTGGAAGCCACCTGAATATTGGAAAAGAGTAAGCTGAATCATGATGATTCGTGCCGGGTATCAAGATTCTGCAATTGTGACAGCTGCTCAATGCTCTTTGAACATTGCGAAAGCAATAAAACGTGAAATGAAGAGCTGCAACAGCTTGGCTTGTAGAAAAGGACACAGCAATGTTCTAATTGCCTTCGTACACCAAAATTCATGGAACAACTGCAGAAGAAAGTGATGGAATGCTCAAGGCAAGGAAATGCAAGCTTTAGTGCAAGAAATGGGTTTGCAGCTTCCATCACAAAGCTGGCCTTGAGTGAAAACCTTCGCTACCACTCAGAAGACTCGGAAATAGTTGTTTGAGAATTTTTACGACTTCAACAGCCCCAACATTTGGTCCCCTAACTCCCCTGATTGCAATCTGATCGATTATGTGTGGGACATGATTGAGAAGGACACCAACTATACTGCTGATAGGCAAAATAATGAAGATATTTGTGGCTTTACCTAGGGATACCGTAAAAGCCACATGACTTCTTTGAATGATTCTGTTATGATTGGTTTAATCTTCATACCACCTTTTCTATTTTTTCAAATACATTTGTTTTTGGTTGAGATATTCACCTTTTTCCCCTCTATAGGAAATTGTCAAGTTTATCCTGAACACCCTGTATATCTCTATATCAGCTCTGTATGCCTCTTATCCGATTCCATTTCTTGTAACACTCCATATGTCTTAGAAAAGAGTATATGGAATAACAAATGCAAATACTTGTAGTTAAGTAATATTAATATAAATTTAGGTATCAGACTTTGACTATCAAACTTACGAATAATACTTCAGTGACATAAGATACTTCTCTAGACTTTTTGTAGACAATCTATACAAAATCAATAATACTATGGACAAGCTCTAGTATGGAAAACTCCTAAGTACGCTTGCCAAGGCCACCATTACAGTTGTATCTTTTAGTATAACAATTCAAACTAAATGTCAAAGCATATTAGACATCACCGATCGCAAAAAGATACTTGTCATAAAATGGCCTTCACAGTTCCTAATTTGAATATCAAGTTGCTGTAAAGAGAAGGCTAGCAGACAAAAAAGTGAGAAATGTGGATGAGATATTCAAATAATGAAAGAAAAAACAAAGGTTCCGTAATCAAATATCAATAACCTCATAAAAGCCTTCTTTCATCCTTCCAAGAAATTACTAACTACAAGTTATTCCATCAACTATAAGTGTGAGTAGAAACCACCAAAAACAAAATGTTCTGTAAAGAGACACATGCTAACTACAAGTAGCAGGCATTCGCACATATCATGAGACAAAACAACAAAAAAAAATCCCATAAAGAAATTGTACAAAAAACATCCTTAATTATATTTTATAAATGAATATAATCATAGTAAAGTTTATAAGGGAATAATGCAACTCAAATTATAGTAGTACTGAATATGCATTACATAAACACCATTTGGAATGTAAAGATAGCATTACTATCGTGTGATATGACCTCTAATATTGCATATATATACACCTGTAACTGTACTACAATATTTTTGAATTGTAAGCGCAAAAACTTGCAAGTTTGAACGTGAACTTTATACTACTATTTGAAATGGCAAAATTGAACAAACTTTGACAGTTACATTATTATGCGCTTCTTACCAGGACTAGCAAAGACACTGTCATGTATGTTAGTCACAATGAGAGAGGTCGGCAGGTCCTCAAACTCGTCGTCGGTGGCGCGGTCGGGGCTGTCCACCTCAGCCTCCGCAAGCAGATTGGGGTGGACGTTTGGTAAGCCGTCCTGGTCGTTTATGATTATGTTCTCCTCGCTCAGCTCGCCGTTACTATCAGCCATGGCTACGTTCTGGTTCTGGAAACCTACACATGCAACGTTGTGATAGAGGTAAACAAGACCACCTTACCAGGAAGATTTCGGACTTCGGCCTATTATTTGAGCATAACCCCCTTCTGCCTCCTTAACTTCCAACTAACGCACTTTATCCCAATCCGCTGTGCCGGCAGAGCAAGAACGGCAGCGGAAAGCGATCCAAGGAGCCTCAACACTTATTACACCGCTTTCCTTGCCATACAAATCGAAATGTCAAAAGTACAGGACATTTCTGTTCGATGTGTCTCAATACACGCTTGGAGGATTTTTGCAAATTGTTGCATCATTATTCCTAGTTTGTAGGAAAAATTAAATTTAAATACAATTTGCTCTAGTTCTATATGTATAACACAAATGATAAATTTGTTGCAATATAAAACTACTTTATCATTCCACATTATTGTTAATGCTATTCTATTTTTTTATTTTTTTGTAATTTTAAAATATTTTATATTTTCTTTTGTTTTCTAAAATTTCATCTATTATTTTTGCTTATATTTATTGGTTCAATCCGGTTGTTATGCTGAATTAAAGTTAACACTGTTTTTCTGCATTACATTTATAGTTTCTTAACCTTGACGAGAAAATTGTGCTCATTATATCTTTGATAATATCTATAGAATACATATAAAATTATCAAATTGTTATCAATCATATTTATAATGTTATTTCAAAATTTTCCAGGCAGTCACAAAGTTCTCATATTCATTATTATTGTATGTATTGTAAAAGAATTCTTTCAACAATAAATTGTATGGTAATATTTAAGTAAACGAAAATATAAGAAAAATTTAAAATAAAAAAATCAAAATAGATATTTTGTTGTTGGCAAATAAAATTGAATAAAATAAAAATTATAATAAACACAAGTAAATGGTACTGGTAATAAAACAAATAAGTTATTAAAGAGAAAATAGTAGGTGTATAAATAAGTTCTCAGCTTTAGATTTCACAGGACAAATCATCGTTTACATGTAACGTATTAGTCCGCCCTCTTGCGGTTTTAAAGCAATGACATTTGGTCTTTCGAAACATCATGCGATTTGGCGTTTGATGCACATAACCTCAATAATCAGCTGTGTTCGCGATGGCAATCACAAAAGAGCATATTCGATTTTCTATCCACTTTGCGTTTCATCTTATGAAAAACGCTGCTGAAGCCACCGAAATGATTTGTGCTGCATATGGTGAGAATGCTGTAAGTCATGCAACGTGCAAAAAGTGGTACCAAAGATTTCGCAGAGGAGAGTTTAGTCTTGAAGATCAACCACGTGCTGGACGCCCTCAAACATTTGACACGGATGAGCTGCGGACGCGTTAGGCTGGGAACTTCTCCCACATGCGGCGTATACCCCAGACATGGCCCCTTCCGATTATCTTTTATTCCGGTCGTTACAGCATCACTTGGCTGATACGCACTTCAAAACAGAAGAAGAAGTCCGAAAATGCATCGATAACTTTATCGCTCGAAGCCGGTGAGCTTCTATCACCAGGGAATTCGCAAGCTACCCGAATGATGGCAAAAGGTCATCGGTACCAACGGAGAATACTTTGATACTTAAGCTTTTTTTGTTTGTTTTTAAATAAAACTTTAATTTTGCAGAAAAAGCTGAGAACTTATTTATACACCTATTATCAGAAGCATTGCAACAAATCTAAAGATACTACACAGCTAAAGTAAAATAAAAAAGTTAACTAAGCACAGAGTAAATAGAAAAAATTGTTCTTTGTAATTCCATTTATGGATTAAACTTCAAACATTGTTAAAATTAAGTCTAAACTATCAGTATAGAAATTTTATAGCTATGAAATATATTTTGTTGTTTCACCCATTAGGTGAAGATGCCATCAAATCAATTATCTTTCATTATCACTTTATTTGTGATTTATGATATATTATTTAATTTTACCATAAATGCTATCACACTTTTTCACGTCAGTCATATATTCAATTTTAACATTTGCAATTTCTTTGACAAGATAAAACAGTTTGTATTTATCTTCCAACACTAGTTTTAGATAATTGAAAATTTATGTTAGAGAATTTTATACGATAAGAAAATCAGTGAATTCATTTTCTAGGTTTTATCAAAACTTAGTGCCTTCAAGGTTGAAGTACCACACTTTTTAAAGATTTATAGACACTAGATCATAAAAACTGCTATTAGTGGCTATTTGTATGTAAGAAAATCCCATGAGGAAACAACACAATCCTGTAAACTGAATATATTTTGAAGATAAAATAATTTTCTTCCTCCTCTTCTTTTTAGGTCCAGAACGTTTCATACCTTTCTGTTGTTTGCTTTCTTCTTCTAATTTCTTATGTTTTTTTCTCTTATATTTGCTTCTAGCGCTTTCTTCCGTCTTTTCTTAGATTTTCTTTTTGTAAGTAGGTTGCTTTCATGTCACTATCTTTATAATTTTTTGTTTTTCCATCTTTTCCAGTGATATAGTCGCCAAAGCCCTCTTAATGGTAACACTTTATTTATTATATGCTCCTTATATCTCAGACCTTTTTTACTTCTTTTTGCATAATCTTCTTTCGACGCCTTTTAGCCTCTTACCCTTTTTATTATCTTTCATTATCATCACATAAATAATTTTATCATTTTGTTGAGCACTCATGTTATAAATCTGTAAAGTACTGTTGGTTTTAGTATAGTTTTGTAAATACTAAATTTTATATTCCTTAATAAATTCTTTGATTTCATCAAGTTATTGATTAATCCCGCACTTCTATTAATTTTCATTATATTTAAATGTGTCCTTGACTCATTTCTAAGTTTGTTTGTGATTAATGCTTTCAGGTACTCTAACTCTTTTACTTGTCTCTTAATCTTCTAGAACCTCTGCTTATTAGCTTGCCTGTACTTTGGTTTATCTTTAGACCTATGTTATATGTTGATTCTGCTATTATTTTTTTTAATTTCTTATAGCCCTTTTTTGCCTCTCTTATCATCTGGTGACTTTAGTACGTTGTATTGCCTTCCGATTTAGATAGTTATTTCTTACAATTTTCTCTAGTAAAAGTTAGTGCCAAGAACTAATTTCTTTTAAATGCATGCCACTGTTTGTTTTGTTCAGCGCCATTTTCAATAATTTGATCAATTTGAGGGTAATATTAAATTCTTCCATTACCTCTGTTATTCGATGTTTTCTAATTGGGTGGCAAGCTCTTCTAAAATCTCTGAATATGTAACACCACAACAGGAGTTTTTATTCGTAGCAGATTTTTGAATTCTTTCACGGAGAATGTTTCCTTTTCTAAACCCTGATTGATTTGATTACTGTTGCCATTATTTTATAAATATCTAATAATAAATTTACTCTATAATTGTCGCAACTTATAGTATCCCCTTTCTTTAAAAATGATATTACAGCCTTTTCCTACATTTTTTGGCATCTCTTATTTTCTCAAGATCTCTAAAATGATTTCTTAGATTTGTTTCAGATTTCGTGCGCACTTTATATTTTTCGCTGTTGTTTTGTTTATTCATAGGCTTTTATTGTTTTATTGTTCAGCTGTTTTATAATCTACATTTTTGTCTTGTGGATTTTTTAATTTCCTCTTTCTTAAATACTTCTCGACAAATATCTTCTTCTTATGTTTTCTTCTATTAAGTCTCCATTTTTATCTTTGACAAACATTGCTTGTTATTGTTTGTGTTTTTCTTATATTATCTCTTAGTAAAATTTTTGTATGGCTTTCGTCTTATGGTAATTCTCTATTACTTGTCTATTACTTCCACTTCTGTTCTTTTTTGAAGTTTTTTTTTTGTTATGTCCTTTATTGTCTACATGCAGCCTTGTCTTCACGTAGTTGTGTATGTTAGGGCCTTTATTCTCAATTTATTTCTTATTTCTGTATCTTATTACATTCTTTTTGTTGGACTTTTTCTATTTTTTTAATGTTAATATAGCTCTTCTTGTCCTACTCTTGCAATTATGTTATTTTTTTCTTATATAGTTGTTACGTTTTCATCTTCTATAGTTCTCTTATTCTGTATTCTTTTCGTTTAGGTAACTATTTATTTCTTTTAGATTTCTTAAACTTCAAGTAAATTCTTACAGCGTAGTGTGCTTAAAATTAATTGAATAATTTAATCAAGAATAAAAAAGTGACCGTGGGCTAATTGCTACAAACTAAGACATTCTATTAAGCATAAAAGTGTTTCGAAAACACAACACGTTTTAATTTTATTAAATTAATGTGTGTAATCACAATATAATTTTGACACAACAGGAAATAAAATTTCATGTTTAATAAATAAGAAAAGTTGAATAAAAAAGAACTTTAATATAGATGACCAAAAGCAGTTTGCTATTTGAGATTTTTCGCCCACGTTTTTCGTAGTTCTTTCAACTTTCATTTAAAAAAATTTCATACAAATGCACGATTATAACCATGAAGAGAAACTTTCTGTAGATTGTGAAATAAGATACGCTTAATCTTTTCATAAGCATTGTTGTAAAGTTTTAACTCAGATGTCTATCTAAATGGTTATGAAACAACTGATATTACAGTTCTTCATAAAGTGCAAGAATCAATATCTTAATTTTTTTAGAACCTGAGTACACTAACAAGATGCATATTTACTGCACAATCAATAAAAAATATAATAAGCGAAGGCCATTCTGGCATGAAACAGTTGGTTATGGTTTGAGAGCCTAATATTTCTAAAAAATGTCAGTAGCCTATATGCAATGGCTTGAGGTTAAAAATCTACTGGAGAAATGCAGGCTACTTTTTAACTCCACAGCTGATGTTTTTGAATAATCAGCTTTTTACAAACAAAAATATGTTTACAATTGAAGAACCTTCAATTTGTTTATGTTTAAATCTCATAGAAGGTTTATAAGAAAGTTCTGAAAAACTTCTATCAAAGTGTTATTTATATAAACAGAGACGGAAAGTGTTGAAGCTTGTCATTTTTTGGGGCAACATCTTATACAACAAGGAATAATTGAGATTTCAACAAATAACAGCACCAAACTATCAGACCTTCTAAGACTGGCCGTAGATAAATTCCTGATTTTGACCCATTATAATACAAGTTACAGGTTTTGCAGAAAACTTTATAATATTGAAAGTTTAAAACACTTTATGATTACGACACTGATGAAGTTTCTATTAAAGACTACGTTGCACAATTAATGCGTTGATTTGTTCTTTGAGTTTATAACACATAAAAACAATGTTTAACTTTTAGAAAGACAAATCTATCTATACAATTGAACCGAAAGTAAACAAAGAAATGTGACGTAGTCTGAGCTTTTGATTTACAAAAATGTATGTTCCCACCTTGCAAAAATTTGATGGAAGGCGGCTGGAAAATTGTCAGCCTAGGACGCCAAAAACACCGTTTTGCGGGCAACCGCTCGTTTAAAATATACAAGATATTGCCTCATTACTTATGACAAGACTAAATAAATGTAAAAAGATATATAATGCTGAAGGACAAATCGTTGGTGGCTTTGCATGTTATTATTTCAATAAATCATAAGCCTTGGTGGCATTAGTCAATTATCACTTTTTGTTGATCAAAAATAAAACTGTTCACTAAAATAACTTTTTTCCATAAACATTTGAAAATTTTGACCACAATCCTCACTCAAAAAAAATTGTCTTGTGAAAGTAATGGTGGTTCTACATGATGCAGGCTGGAAAGCAAAGCAGAAACTAATAGTTATAAAATGCTAGCTATAGTTTTTCAGAGCAACCACAAAGTTTTTTAAAGTCAAAATAGATAACATTTTTAGTTCTACATCAAATTTGATTATGACAGTTGAGCCCAGCAGAAAAAACTGCTGGTTATGAACTAAATTGTTACAGATTTTGTTTGATCTATATCTCCTGCAGCACTGCCTCATGTACTTACTGTACTGGTCGCTGCGCAACTTCTCCATTCAGCAGCTCATAGCCATTACTTTATCTCTGTAGACTTGAAGTTCGTGTACGAGGGCTTCATTGTTTTATTCAGCTAGTAGGTGCATCTGTTGGGCTTCCTGCAGTTTCAGTTCCGTTGCTTCCAAGAAATCTGGTAGTGGGGTAAATTCTTGGAGTTATTCTTGAAACTGGTGACTATTAAATTTCTAAGTTTACTTGTTCGCTGATGCTTTTGTTTTCTATTTCCATCATGTCAATTTGCCTCTTCTGTTCTTCCAGTTGGTGCAACTGAAGGTAATTTTTTCGGTAATCATAAGTTCCGCCTGCAGGTTCTGAATTAGAACCCTCAACTCCTCAAGTTCATCTCAGGACTCTAAACCGCAGCTTGGCCACACTTGTAGTATTTCATTTCCTTTCAGAGCCTGCCATCTTTCCTTCTGCGGCCTTCTTCATCTCGTCCTTAGCAGTTTGCTTCAGTTTTTCAGAATCTGTGCGTAGCCCGGCTACTTTGGTGAACTTCGTTTTGTAGTCGTCTTGTAGATGGTTGTACTGCTCACGCAGTTTCTTCAACTGTTGTTACGAGGATTCTCTCCCTTTGAGGTGGTCTTGAGTATGCTGATTTTAGACATAGAAATGAAACACAGTGATGGTGCACACAAGGGAAAAACCTAGGAGGAAAGTATCCAAATGCAACTGTTCCTTCTGCTCAGCAACCAATTAATTTTGCATATTGTGAACTTTGTTTTCCAAATCATTTAGTTGCTGGGTAGTTTTAGAATACTCCTGTAGTCCTAACTACACGTGGTCCTACAAGGCATTTTTGTTTTACTTTTGCCGTGCTTCAGATTCTTCGAAATTGCTTTTGTCGTAGGAAGCGGGACAGGAGTCCATAAGCTGGAACTTCTCGGTTAGCAGCGAGTTCTCTTTGGATACGACACGCATTTTACCCTGCAGGTTGTTGAGCTTGTTTTATAGGCTCCTTGTCCAAGAGATTTTCTTGGAGCTTTTATCTTTTCCCTATGTCTGCATTTTCGATAGCCAGTTTCTCTTGCATGTAATAACATTTGCTGAGTCGTTTGACAAATTGCAGCATCACATTCACCGGATGGGACAAGTAGCTGGTTTTCTGAAGCGGTATCGACTTCTTCTTATCGTCACACACAATGATCTTCGACATGTTGTCCTCCGTCGCGTCGCATATGATCACCTTCGAGAGCATGTCTTTGTTGTGCTTTGCAACGATCGGAGGTTTGAGCGATATCAGGTTCTCTAGCAGGCTAGCCTTATCTACAAAAAACTGGGTGCACTTCGTTCTTCCCCTCTAATTCTTTGGCATCCATATTTGTCATTCTCGATTTGCTTAGTAGTTGCGCGACTCGTTACTTAGCGTTCTTCTAACTTTTTGATTATCGCTGAATCAATATTGGGATCATAAGGAATTGGTGTTGTGGTCTCATCCCCCTCTGTTGGCGCATCTTGTCTTAGGGTAACATTTTCCGCTTCACTTTCGATCTTCTTCATTGCGTCCACATTAGACTCCGTTCCATTTGTAGTTTCCCCTTCTGTATCCCCAGTTTCGGAATAAGGGACCGCGTTAAACGATTCGGTATTTTCTAATTCGTCCCCGTTCATCGGACGACGCACTGTCACTTTCAATTGTTTACAAAGATTTAGTTGGGGAGAGTTCCACCTTACTGCATCAAGTCTTAAGACATAAAATCATCGTTTCCGCCTATCTTAATTTCGTCTTTGGTGTCGCGGCTGTGCGACTACTTTTAACTTCTCTTGATTTGCCTTATATATATATATATATATATATATATATATATATATATATATATATATATATATATATACAGATATTGTACTAAAGCAAATACTCTCGTTCTCGTATTGATGACATTTGACAAAATAGAGCTTAGTGTTACCTAACAAGCAATACCATAAGAAATTTAACTTCCAATATGTTATTGTAAAGCTGCGGTGGAGGCTCCAAAAGACTGGTAATGTTGTCCACAAACAGATCTTTTGTTGTTAAACAACTGAAAGATCATGGTTTGTATGTCTAGAGGCCTGAAAGATGCATTTCATTAACACCAAACCACGGAACAGTTTACTTAACATGATGTAGGGAACATTAAGCTTGGACCAATAACTAGTGGCGTATGTATTTACATCTGGTGGGTATGTAAAAATAAATATTACCAAGAGAACATCTATGAACGAGATTATTTCGGAGGTACTGATATCCTGGTATGAGCTGGCATTCTAGGTTTTTTACGTCTCGATAACATTACTATTACAGCAATTATTCAGATCTTGTAATCTAAATTTTATTGGACATGCTTAGGATATGCCCAGAAAACATATTGTAAAAAGGAACCTCCTATTTGTTCTTTTTTTTTCTATTCCTCAATTTGATACTTTCATATGCAGTATGCCATATTATTGGTTAGGACACATTTCTTTTTTTGTGTGTTGTATATCACTTTAAATGTTCTTTTGTAACATGTGTCTATCCTTATTGTTTTCATTTGTATCATGCAGTTGTACACCAATTTAATTTGTATTAAATGACCGTGTGAGTTTAAATTGCCTTAGTATATAAAGTATTGTTTGGTTTCACCAGTGTTCCATAAGTTTTCTATAGCCATTTAGAAGTAAAGTTCAGGTTGCTGTATATTTTACAAATATTCTTAATTTAATAAAACATTTTATTTAAAGTAATGATGAAGTAAACAAATTGGGTCAATATACAGCAGTAAATATTTTAGAGATTGTTGCGCCTATTGATAAACATACAAAAGCAATGTAAAAATGAGTGTTTAGGTTTAATATGGCATATTGTAAATTTTGCATAAATTTCAAGTTGGATAATAATCACAAAACTACTGCTCTAGAATGTGTAAGCTACATCCCTACAAACATTCTCATACCATATACAGAATTCCAGTCAACTGCTTCCATATTAGAGAAATCCATATTGCTGAGATTATAACATTGATAAGGACCAGGTGACAACGAGGATGTAACAGTCGGGGATGAAATAGGAACAGCACCGACTGTGCCAACAGATGAGGTGCCGATAGCAGACACAGGGTAGGGTGTGTAACGGTAATTAGCTAACGTGGGGTAGCTACCCAATAGCTTTCCATATTCTGTTATGGCGGCAGTTTGAGCCTCAGCTGCCGCGGCAGCTACTGCTGCTTGCAAATGTATCTGCGCAATCGCCAACTGGTTCGTGGTTGCTATCGGCCCGATCACTGGCGCTGCCATTTGCAGCCCAAAGCTACTCAGCATCAGCTGCTTGCCGAAGAGGCGCGCGCTCGCTTGCACCGCTTCTCTAGGCTGAGCCTTCTTGCACTCCACCTTTTTGTTCTTTATGGTATGGAAATGAATTTCGCATACGCGGTCCACGGCATCCTCGCCCTCAAAAGTGACAAATCCAAATCCCCTATGACGCTTGGTCTGTTGGTCCATGAGCATCACTGCCTCTTCTACTTTATCAAACTGGCAGAAGTAAGCTTTCAGTTCCTCAGCAGTGGTGTCTTGGCCAACACCGCCGACGAATACCTTCTTAGTTTTGCTCAATTGTTTGGGCCTGTTCTTGGGCGTCGCGTGCTTGGGATCGATCTTTTTCCCGTCCAGCATGTGAATGGGCACATTTAAGACGTTCTCCACACTAGAGGGCTCCGCGAACGTTATAAACCCGAAGCCTCTGCTGCGCTGCGTGATAGGATCCCTCATGATGAGGACATCTGTGACGTTGCCGAACATACCGAAGTACTCACGGAGCTTTTCGCAGGAAGTTTGCCAGCTGAGTCCCCCGACAAACAATTTGCTTGGAACCGAGTCATTGTTGGTGGTTGATGTTTTGAGAGCTGACAACGTATAATGGCTATCGTCAAAAGAAATAATATCTTGATGCACGACGTGCCGTACCAGACAGTTATTGTCGTCGATAGCCATAGAGTACGGCCTTTTTGGCATTGTTAGTTTTAGGTTAAACGAACGTATACTGTCAGTTTTGTTTGCGATTTTGGTAAACTGCACTTTGACATTAGGTAAACTGTATGCGCATACAACTTTGATATTATTGTTTAGCTGATTAGAATTCTATCAACTACTACTAATAATAAAATTAGTAATTTAAGATGAATTTTATTATTGTAATCTTAAAATATCAATTTTTGTAACAATAACGTCTTCTATATGTATAGCATAGACATCAGGTCTAGGCACTGGTAGTGGTGAAATATAAGCAAGGTTTAAAAGTTAAAAAAAATATGTAAAAACGATTGCAAATTTAATATTTGTGAAAAATTTATAAACACTATAGAAACGGAAATAGAAAGCATGTATACTCCAAACAGAATGCCAAACACACAATCCAACATTGACGAAAAGTAGACTATACTAAATGTCACACTGCTAAAAGCAAGAATTTGAAAAAAAAGTAAACGAGATTATAAGAAAGAGTAGATGATCCCCGAATTACTGCAACCAATTGAAGAAAGGAGAAAAACAAGAATTGTACAATAAATGAAAAAGAAAAGTAAAAACAAATAAAAATAAAAGAATTGTTATAAACTCGCGTTTCTATAACATGACAAGAAGTATAATCGAACAAATACAAAAGAAAATCCATTACCACGGCGCTGAACATAATCGTTTTAAATATAAAAGACTAGAGGAAAATTTGGGAAAATACATCTAACAGTTAACATATTTAGTGACAATATGGATAATGTATATTCTCCAGTTAACCCATAGGATTGACCTGAAATTTTAAAATCTCAAGTTGAATAAGCTATAAGAGATGATTAACTTCCAGTTGATGCAAGAAAGTGCAAATTACAAAATAACCAATATTTTAAATGTGCTGTTATAAGTAATATATAATCAAATTAGGACAGAATGTAAAGAAAACTGACAGATGTATGAGGATTAAAAAAGATCTATATACATAGTACATAATAATAATAATAATGGTAAGGCTCTACGCCCCGCGTGGGAGCACGGCCTGCGAACTGAGAGGTTAAGGCCCTCATACGTTCGCTCTCTCTGCCCGGTCGTCGCGCACCATCTCTGATGCGGGGCGATGTGGCAAGCACCGCACCTTAGACGACCGCCATTATTACCCCTTGTTCGAATGAACGCAGGTACTCAATTATTTTTAGTGACTGAGTAGGCCACCCGCCAGGCATCAGAGAGCACCGGGAATTGAACCCGAGTTCGTCAGCATCGCAGCCCGTCCCTCAACCACGGGACCACGTATACTACATAGTACATAGATTATGAAAATATTTTCGGTAGAACTAAAAATATAGAGTTCAATATAATCAACTTGGATGGTAAAAATATTAAAAATGTATACCGACTTTAAAAAAAAACGTCAGTGCTGGTTGAAAATGATAAAACCAAAAGCATCGATAGGCAGGGTTGTGTCCTGTCCCCATTATTAGTCAATAATTAATTTTAGAAAGTAGTACAAAGGCTATTTGTGGGCAAACCAGAAGAAATCAAAGTAAATGAGATAATAGTAAATAATATAACGTATGCAGACCATACCATAATTTTGAGGATAATGAGGAGGACTTGAAAATTTTAAGTAACTGCTTTAACATAAAAAGTGTTAAAATAGGATTAAATATTAATAGGTATACCAATGTTGTATACAAAATTAAGTACTCCAGATATGTTAAAACTGAAACAGTTACTGATTACCAATTGTTGGTTATAAAGGGTTTTCTTTTTTATCAGAATTGTATCTTAGTTAAGTTATTTGGTCTCTAAAAATAATTGGCGCTGTGTCTTGCAGATTGAAATACGCGTCCGGGGTGTGTAGCGCATAAAACGTACAGAAGGAAAAATAGTATTTTGTGTATTGCATTCCATTCTATGTTCTTTCCCATTTCCGTTCTTTTTTGTTTCACATAGGCCTAGTGCTTCTATTTTGTATTTTTCTATCTCTTCTGTAGGTTTTATCTCTTTTCTATTCAGTGCTTTAATATTTCACGTTCCTATTCTTGTCCTAGTTTGACACCGTTTTTGTCGTCCAGTAATTCGTCCATTTCCGAGGCTGTCCTCTCGTCTCTGAATCATTAAATCCACCTTGTGGGTGATTAGCACAATGAAAGTGGGTCCGGTAACCATAAGACAACTGGACCAGGTTATACCCCTGGCACTGGGTTGTCAAAGCCTCGTTTGTTGTCTAGCAGAGAGTACCGCGTGCAGGTGAAGTTGACATTTGGGTGATTAGATGTTGGCGTCACCCCTTACCCCCGCCAGATTATCGTCTGCCAAAATAAGCTGCAAAACACACAGTAACAAATGGTTGTAAAATTACTGCTGTAAAATAATTCTCGAGTGTACGAGAACATCCAATGCAATCCACTTCAAAGTGTTGTAGCAAGGGACGCAGGAGTTGTAGACGAGCCATAGGAAGTGAAATGCGTTTCATGTGTGATACAGCATGTCCAGTAAAACAGAGAAAAACAATATTATGTTATAAAAAAGAATTATAATCAATATTTTAATCGTCAGTTTTATTTATTCAGATAAATATTCGACTAAGTTAAATGTTTTAAGTATTTTTCTTTGTTCCTAATAATAGCTGCCAAGCGCATCATAGAGTGGTTAATGTTTTTTTACCTTTTTCCTTCTGACGTTAAATTCTGTTTTTATGAACATTTCTAGACTCTCAAAATTCTCTAGACTAGGATGATGCACAATGAATAAACTCCATAAACAGTAATCACAAGGGTTTAAGTCAGTAGGGTATGGTGGACAATTACTGACTTTGATTGCCTTCTCACTCGACGACCAGTTGATTTGGATGTTGTAGGTTAAATGTTCCAAATCTTCCTTTATGATCAAACGTAGTAAAGATCTCATTTTTGATAGAAGTATTTGGATTTTCTATCAATAGTTGTTTGGGTGTATTCATGTTATCCATCATTTGGACTAAGCGTGGTTGGCTTGTCATATTTCCTATACTCAACCAGTTTTAGTGAAATTTTTATACTAAAATTATTTTAAAAACAAATTTTTACGTCAGGTAAATTCACATTTTTCTGGCAAAAATAAAGTTACTTAGTGTCAACTTGTTTTCCACTTCTTTCTTTCAACGCTTGATTAGTTTTATTTTATATATCGCGTGATTCTGATCGCACCATTGATATAGACTTATTGGACATGTAGTAACAAGTATATTTTCATACTACAGCCATTTCTATAAAATAACTGCTTCAAGTATGTTAAAGTACTAAATAGTTACCAGAAGGGGATTCTGTTAATGGATTGGTTACTCCTCGTGAGAGCATTATCAGTGAACGGATTTCCAAGTTCTTGAAGCGACTCCACCGACACGTTCAGCAACGCCGCCACAGAAAATAAAGCTGTGACGCATTGCTTCGATGTGACAATGCACAGTCACATGTTAGTCGCCACATCGTTACTAATCTACAGATTATGAGTACACTACATTGGCTGGCGCCCCATATTTTTCAAATCTTGCACCGAACAACTATATTCTATTGACGCAATGAAAGAAGCAGTGCACGGTAAGAAATTCTCCTCCAACGACGAGCTGCAGTCGGCCGTTCACAAGTGGTGTTGTGCTACACCGAAAGCAAATTAAAGTACATAGACCTAAGAGAGAAGAGAACTGTAACAAAATGTGTACTCACTTCTTCCAAATAAAAAATTAGAGAGAAGAAAAAGTTGGTTGCGACAATAATTTTTGAACGCTCTAAGACTACCTTCCATTCAAAATATTTTGACTGCTTGCTACAAGCACTGATTTTACATCAATTGTGTTTTATTTGATATTTAAATAAAAAGCCCTTTTATGATCAATTCCATTTTACTAGTATTTCTCATCTGTAAATTAAAATATGATATTTAGATGCTGACGTATTTTAAGGCTTTGTATCTGTTTTATTTTACTACGGGGGGTTGCACCGCAAAAGGCATTTTTTGCGTCCTATACTGACAATTTTTCACCCTCTTTCCCTCAAATGTTTGCGAGATAGCAACATAGAATAATTTATTTACAAATGATAACAGTGCAATAAGTCGATGCGGTGACCTTACGATAGTCAGATATGCAAAACGATCCTGAAGATAGGCAACCAAACGTACGCTCAGAGCTCAGTCATACCACATTTCATATCGGCTGTCTTTGTTTACTTTCTGTTTAAATGTATAGTACGAGGCGCGTTTTTTAAGTAAGTACCGTTTTGAAATGTGCAGCGTTGCGGTCAACATCCCGCGCATGCGCGCTGTGCACCTGCATCTGTTGGCAAACCACAGACGTCAGTTCGAACAAATTCGACCGTGTTTACCTTTCAATTGTGAGCAGTTAAAATGCCTCCACCGATTGTGAGCCCCGTCGACTGTGAAGTACGCGCTGTGATTCGTTTTCTTTGTGCTAAAGTGTGACAGCGGTTGAAATTCATCGGCAGATTAGTGAAGTGTATGGTGAAAACATTATGAGTAATGGAATGGTGCGAAAATAGGTTAGGAGTTTCAAAGATGGGCGGACAAACATTCACGTTGAAGAACGAAGCGGACGGCCTTCGGTCATCACTGAAGATTTGGTGCAGAAAGTTGATGAAAAAGTGAGAGAGAACAGACGGCTTACGACTTCGTCATTATCTGATGAGTTTCAAAACGGCTGTGTTGCAGTGGTTGTCAAATCAGGCGACCGATTTTTATGAGGATGGGATTCAAAAGCTTCCTGTATGATATGAAAAGTGCGTTGCTATTGGTGGAAATTATGTAGAAAATTAGATTAAGGTACAGACTTTTATGTAAAAATAAAGTTTTTGAAAAAGCTCTACTCGTTTTTTTTTAATAACAAAACGGTACTTACTTAAAAAACGCGCCTTGTAGATTGAAGATTAGAAAACGGATAAAGTAGTCTCGCTTTGGTATACTCTTATTTTTTGTTTGTAAACTTAATACCAGTACTACTTTATTTGTTGGAAAAACTCCATGTACTCTAATATTTGTATACTCAGATACCTCCTTACTCAATAAAATTGGTTTAATTTTTTTTCATAGTATTTTTGTCTTACTAGTTTTTCCAGTTTAAATAAAAAATAGATCATCCATTTTATTTAATATTATGCGGCATAAATTCTTCTGTATTCTTTCTACTCATTCTGGACGAATAAGTTTCTTTTCACTTCATCCTTTTTGTTAAATACAAATTATGTAATAAATAATTTTTAATTAAGTACAAAACTAAATAAACCTGCAAAGCTTGCAACGCATAGCGAAGTGGCGAAGCAGTCTCCTAAATTTGAGAACCCTCTAGTTGGCCTTTGACCAATCAGTTTCAAAATCACTAGCAAACAAGCCTTTTTGGTCATCTGTCGATTGGTGAAAACCGAATTTGGAAATTCCCAGCCGTTCTCGAGTTAGTGCTCGGACTGACGGACGGACGGACAGACAGACGGACAACATGAAGTTAGTAAGTGACTCCGCTTCGCTTCGCCACTTAATAATAGTTATGTCTGAGGCAAACATTTTTTTCTAACATTTATGCACTTTCGCGCCCCATGTAAAGCGTTGTTTACTTGTTCTGTAAAAATCGATGAGCTCAATTGTGAGCCATTTTTTCTGTTGAATTATTGAATCCAATCAAAAATTGGGCTGTCTGTCATTCCGCGTTGTGTTGTCGGTAAATTGTGCTTGGACTGGAATATTCCTTTGTTTGAACATACATAAGTAACAAGTCACAGTAATATTGTGAATATTTTTGCAAAATATCTACAAAATTACTTTATACCTAAGAAGCCCCGTCTTTAGATCTGTCGAATTTTGCTTTCATTGATGTCTTCTTTTGTTTTCCGTTTTATTTTACTTTTTGACATAGAATTCATATATCACCTGTAGCAAAAACTTAATCTAAAAATTGTGTACTCATTCTTCAAATAACTGAAATATTCTTTCACTTTTTTATTTTGTTTAAAATTCAATAATTTTGCCGCCTATCTGACTATAATCTTACGAAAATGAAGATAATCATAAACTATAATCTTGATATTTATTCGTTGAGGCGCACTTACTGGCATTGCAGCCTCAAGGGCGTATTGTGCCTACTAATATGCACTTAGAGGAGCAATGATGGTGCCCACTACGTCAAATGGGCGCCCCAATCTAATGCTTATTTCTTCAATCATTTCTCTACTAGCATTTTGACTTCTCAAAATTGTTCTCAGTAATATTCATTTACGAACCCAGCCAACCTGGATCCAAGAATGGACCCAGGCTCTGCCTGTCACAAGCCAAGATGAATGGAGAGTGATGGAGGAGTAACACCTCCTAGAAAAAACCAGAGTTCAGCTGGCCCGGCTGATAGCACCCTGTAAGCGCCCCGTTCAGGGATATGGATAAAGGTCGGTCAGAAGGGATCATAAGCGAGACGTTGGACCAATCCCTCACTCTATATAACTTGCTAATAAGATTCAGAGAAATTCGACATGCGGGACTAAGAAATACGAGATGGATATGGATGGATTAGAAGCGAAGATTTACCTCACAAATTAATAAAATGGATAATACAAATAAGAGAAGCCTCGGAATAGGACGGAACCAACAAAGACGACCAAAAGCTAGAAACGGAATAAGACTTGGAACATGGAACATTACCACGCTGACAGGAAAAGAAATAGATGTGACAGAAGAAATGCAAAAGTACAAAATTCATATTCTAGGACTAGCAGAAACAAAGAAAAAGGGGAACGGCAAGAAGATGCTGGACAAAGGATATACCCTAAGATACGCAGGATCCCATGTAGGACGAAGAGCAACAGAGGGAGTAGGGATAATTACTAGTTGTGGACTGGAAACAAGAGTCACTAACTGAGAAGCAGTAAGCTCGAGGATAATTACAATAGATATACAAGTACAGGAAAAACGGGTGTCATCCAGGTCTATGCCCCAACAGAAAATACCATTGTAAATGATAAAGAACGCTTTTACGAACAGCTACAAAGGACTCTAGAAAACATGCAGACCAAGAACCGACACGTAATACTCACGGGGGACTGGAATGCCCACATAGGGAATAACAAAGAAATAGGATATGGAACAACGGGTAGCTATGGAATAAACGTCGAACTAAATAACAACGGCGAACGTATGATAGACTTCTGCATAACAAATCAGCTGTTGATTGGAAACACATGGTATAACCATAAAAACATCCATAAAATCACATACGAGAACGAAGCACTAGGACACAAATCGGTAATCGATTACATCCTAATAACTAAAGGAATGAGATACGCACTACAGGACGTAAAAGTAATAAGAGGAGCAGAACTATCTACGAATCACAGACTCCTAGTAGCAGACACCCTAATCACAAAACCTACAAGAATAATCGAGAAAAGTTATATAGGCATAAAAATAACAGAGTTGGAAACCCCCTAGACGAAAGAAAGATACGAGCAAACATTAACGAGGAAACTAAACGCACTAGAACTAGAGGAGAACCAACAAGAACAATGGAGCATAGAGGAAAGATGGAACCTATTTAAGAAAACCCTACTGCAAACGGCTCAAGAAATATGCGGAATAAAGATCAAGCACAACAAATAAAAGAAGACTAAGTGGTGGAACCAAGACGTAAAACAAAAGATTAAAGAGAAAAAAGAAGCTTGGCAAATCTTCAAAAGAACTAACACAGAAGAAAGCAAAATATATTACTATCAGAAACGAAATGAAGCCAAAGAAGCAGTAAAGGTAGCAAAGAGAACTACATTAGAGGAGTTTGGAAGAAAAATAGAAGAAAACTATGTAGAGAACCAAAAACGATTCTGGAGCGTAATAAAAAGGCTAAAAGGAAACCAAGCAAAACCAACACGAAATATAACAAACCAAAAGGGAGATATAGCAACAACAACCAAAGAAGTCCTAGAAGTCTGGCAAAGACATTACGAAAACAAATTCCACAATAACCTGGAGGCCAATGATCAAGAACCAGATAGATAAATACAAGAAGAACAGCAAACAACGCTAGAACAGGAAGACCAGGAAGAAGAAGAAGAAAATATAAGAGAGGAAGAAATCAGGATGGCGGTAAAAACAATGAGAAACGGGAAAGCAGCAGGGGAATATGATATCGCCCCAGAATTAATATTAAAGGGAGGAGATATAGTAATGAAGTGACTGAAAACAACCCTCCAACAAGCATGGGAAACGGAAACGATTCCATCGGATTGGCAAAAAAATATAATAATACCCATACATAAAAAAGGAGCCACCACAAACTGTAAAAACTACCGGGCTATATGCCTGACATCAGTGAGTTTAAAGATATACTCCAAAATAATAGAAAAGAGACTGACAGCCGAAATAGAAGAAAAACTAGAAGACGAACAAGCCGCTTTTCGCTCAGGGAAACAGACGCAAGACCACATACACACTATTAGGCTAATCATCAGCAAAATGATAGACAAGAACAGAGACCTGTTTCTAGCATTTCTGGATCTAAAAACCGCTTTCGACCAGGTGCCGAGAGAACAAATATGGAAAGCCCTTGAAGAATTACAAGCAAGCCCCAAATTGACAAGAATAATAAAGAGCATGAATAAAAGAACAATAGGAATAGTCAGAATAAATGGGGAAAAGTCAAAGGAATTTAACATGGGGAAAGGTATAAAACAAGGGGATAGCCTAAGCCCTTTACTGTTCATAGTATACATGAACAGTATAATAAAAAAAAAACAAAAAATGAAACTAGAAAATCAAGTTTAGGGTATTACAATATGAATCCTACAAACACACAAGACCTAATTTATGCGGACGACATCCTGGTAATGGCAACAAACACAAGACAGCTACAACACAACATAAATATATGGAAACGAAACCTCGAGGAAAAGGGAATGGAAATAAATACACAAAAAAGTAAAATACTACATATCAAGAAAAACAACAGAGAAGAAATAGAAGAACCCGTTTTCCTGTATGGAACTCAGCTACAATATGTTGAAAAATATGAATATTTAGGTGAATATATAAAAAATGATGGAAGAATAGATGACGAAATAAACAATAGAATAAACAAAGCAAATAACACTTATTATCAGATAAGCAATATCATCATAGGAAAGGAAAAACTAAGCACCAAAGCAAAAATGCACCTCTTTAAAACAATATTCACCCCGACTCTGATATACGGAGCAGAAACATGGGCAATAACCGATAAACATAGGTCAAAAATAACTGCATTAGAGATGAAATACCTCAGAAGAGTTCTGGGAAAGACTAGAAGGGGCAGAATAAGAAACAACAGCATAAGGGAGGAACTGAACCAATACCCAATTGTCCACAAAATTGAGAACAAACAATTACAGTGGTACGGACACGTGCACCGCATGGACATCGAAAGATACCCGAAACTGATAATGGAGACAAGAATGGAGGGAAGAAGAACTAAAGGCAGACCCCAAATACAATGGGAAGACAATGTAAGGCTATCGGCTAGGAAAAGAGGAAAAAATATAGAGGAGGTAAAAAGAATGGCAAGAGAGAGGAAACCCTATAGGGAATGGATAAGGGGCCCAACGCCGTGAGGCATAAATAGGAAATGAGAAAGAAGAAGAAGAATATTCATTTACGGACGTCGTCGGTGTCAGTCGATTTTCTCCCTCTTCTTTAAACACCTTGCATCACCAGTAGACTTATGAGAATGAAAGCTGTCTACTATCGGGTATGCAGTCATACACAAATTTGATATGAAAATATTTTCAGAAATGAAATACTTGATGGCAATGCGTTGAACATTTGCCAATAACATTTTCTTTACAAACACAGATACAGAATTGTTTAAATGTAACCTTGACACCTATTGTTATGGCAATCATTGGCGACTAAATTAGTACATAGTTTGGTAAAACTGCAACATCTAACTTCTATCCCTTTTTACCGCTATTGTTAGTAAAGAGAATTAAAGTAATAAAACGTAGAGAAGACTTTTGCATATTATCAGAGCATTAAAGTCAAAACAGTATGATTTAATCATCAAAGAAGTTTAATTCAGTGTTATATTTGCAGTTTTTGTTAGTTACCCTACTTCCTTTCGTCATAGAAAAATTATGAGCTTATGTTTTACCTAATCAGATGTAACAAGGTTAATGTACTTTTAATTTTCTCAACTTAAATTAAGAATACATATATTACCAGACTAAAAAGACTTACAAAAATTAAATTTTTATAAGAATTCGAATTTTAATCTGTTAATTCTTTGTTTCAAAATCAATAGATTGGACTGTGAATAGATTCGATAACTTGCAGAACTACATTGATAATAATGGTCTGTGTTTGGGAAAATATTTGTTGTTTTAACATTAATTTTCCTATAAAAATTTAAAAAATATTTTTATAATATAGTAAATGAAAAAGTATAACTACAGTTTTTATTTATAGCCGTTTTGACAATTTTAAACAATTTAATATATTCACAAATTACCTGTCTAAGATAATTTATAATCCATTTATAACAAGTTTTAAAAAAAGAAATAGAAAACATTAGAAAAATTAATGTCTAACGATTGTTATGTGTAGCTAGTGTGAAGTAAAAAGGACAATAAAGACAAAATGTCTACGATCTATTCATTGTCAAATACCCAAACGACAAAAAAGTACAAAAACAATTATCTACACATTTAATGCTATTACAAGGAAAGGTTTTTTCCCATATTAATAAAAAATAACATAAATCATTTTAATCTTGCACAAAACCATTACTCTTGTTACAGAGAAAGACGCACCACTTTAGAACATATACACAGGATGGTCACAAAAATCGTTTACAGCCTTTAACTTAAAACGTATCGGTCTGAAGTTTTACTTGCTGTGAGTCAAGTTTTTGATAAAGTGTGGTCGCAGGTTTGCCATTCAAGATATAAAAGAGAATTATCAGATTAATATAAAATATTAAAATCGTACCTTACACGAGATACACTGCCAGGCCAAATATCAAGAGCCTTATCCAATAAAATCAGTATGTACGCACTGTAGAAGTTCCTTCAATAAGACAGGCCATTTTAACTGCCGATGGTGTTACAATGTTAGGTTCATAGAATAATCTAAACTAGGAAAAAGCCCGTATGCATTGCGTAACACTTGATATATGAAACCTTATATAGAAATTAAAAACTAAAAATATATGAATACAAACAGTCGTCTTCAAATATATGTAATGAAGTAATGATACTAGGAAATCCAGCCAGTAACTTTTGGTTACTATAGAGAATGCAAGTGTTACGAACTTTCTGTAGCAATCGTTACTATTGCTGCCCTCTAACGACTTTTATTTAGCATTTTGTTACATCATCTCCCGTAACACCCTATAAATATGAGCACGTTATATTCTTCAAAAAATCATAATTATATAGAAAGGTAATTAAAGGTCTGGAGCATTAAATAAAAAAATCAGTCCATGTTATATTTACTTGTGGCAAAAAATATGTACCCCAGTGAATTTAACTGAACAAGATGGCGTTAAGTATCTCAAAATGCATTTAAATAGGCTACTTTCATTTGGAAGAAGAAGCTACAATTAGACTTAAAGTTTCATCAATTTTGTTAGTTAACAGGTCGACATTCATCTTAACTATAGAGAAAAGGATTTTATTTTATACGTGTGCAATTAAACCGAATGAGCCTAATATATTCAGTTATGCGGAACAACTAGCAATTTGACGTTTGAGTTTTCATCAAAATTCTAAAACAAAATTTTATGAACAACTGTCAGTCCCCTAGCGATCATAACAAAATACATATTTCAACTACATAACAAAATAGGTAATATTTTTTACTTGTGCTTCACTGATCGATGTTGGAAATAACTTTCTTCCAAAAAGCAAAATTGTTTTTAAATATTGCTCCATCAACATCAGATTGTATAAGTCCCAGATCACTATAATTTAA
Source organism: Sinelater perroti (assembly GCA_036346155.1). Taxonomy (NCBI): domain Eukaryota; kingdom Metazoa; phylum Arthropoda; class Insecta; order Coleoptera; family Elateridae; genus Sinelater; species Sinelater perroti. Next base: position 20,586,243 of record JARFIY010000195.1, on the reverse strand, counting down.
ATGATAAAAAGTATATGTCGCAACCATATTAAAGTTTACTACTGGATACAAAACTTAAAATGTGATCTTTGGGAAAAGAACAATAAAGATATAACCATAATTTATGTTCTTACAAATGCAAAAATCCTCACACATACAGCAACTTGCCTTTTTAACTAATTTTTAATTAAGACAAACGTCGTTACAATCTACATAAGTGTTCTGTTTTAGACCGACATATTCCATTAACAATTTATTTATTAGGACTTATTACCTGTTATATCCAAAACAAAAAGAAAAAAAGGAGAAAAATATTCACTTTAATGTATATTTGTTTAAAAATTAAAATTTTGCAGTACTGGAAAACAGGTTAATACTAGAGCTCATTGTCACAAAATAAATAAAACCATGCTCTTTATTATTATAGAAAATGGGAAAAAATGCAACACATAAATCTGCCAGAGATTCTGGTTTTGACAAATTAATTTTTATTTTTATTCTTCTTGCTTATTTCTAGACAGTTTCTTATTTTATCCAGTTTATTACACAGACCTTCTCCGTCTCCGCATCTGCCTGACTTTAGACCTTTTTCCTATTTTCCTCTAGTGATCCTGACTATTCTATTTTTCTCCACCTTGGAAATGTGATCGTCCTATTCTTTTCTTCTTTTTTTGTCCAATCAATCGCCAGCAATGTCCAGTGGTTGAGACACGGGTTGTGGTGCGAACGGACTCCATTCCCGAGGCTCTCTGATGCCTGGTGGGTTATCTACTTATCACTAAAAATAATTGAGTAACTGCGTTCACTCATCTCGCGCTCGTCTAAAACCTGGTGTTTGCCACATCGCCTCGCATCAGAGATGGTGCTCAACGACCGGGCATAGAGAGCGAACATATGAGTCTTAACCTCTCAGCCCGCAGGTCGCGTTCCTACGCGGGGAGTTAAATAGAGCCTTATCAGTATTTTGTCCAATCGTTTAGGGTTTGAACTTGGTACTAGTGCTTTATGTTTTCGCTACCTATTCAATCCCATTTTATTTTACCACATATTATTTTGTTTCTAGCGTTTACCTTGTTTTTGCAATATCAGTAAGTTCTTAGGTTGATATTTTTTCTAAACTTCTCCTTCTTCTTTTTCTTCTTCTTCTGAGAATAAGCCCGCGGCTTGTTTATTTATCCAATTGCGACCATGTCTTTAATTTTTTTAAAAGGAGAGGTCCAGGTAGTCTACGCATTAGGAGCTTCCTATCTCTTGTTGTTCTTTCAAATCTGTTTCTCTCATTCGTGACACGTGTTCCTTCCAGCCACTTCTCCTTCCCTAGACCCATCTCACTGCATCTGATATTACCGCATTTAAGATTTTGTCTCTTAGGGTATATACAGTTATTCTTCTTAGAACCTCCATTTCAGTTGTTCTTAACATGAATTTTGTTTTCTGGTTTCGACAGTGAATTATTGGTCGTACACAGATTTTATATATGCTTATCTTGTTTTCCTTTTGCATATGTTTATTGTTCCATATGGTGTCTTTTAATGCTGCAGATATTCTTGTAGCTCTGCTTATTTGGTGTCTTTGCTAATCATATCTTGATGTTCTGTTAGATTTACTCCCAAGTACTGGAATGGCATGGTTTGTTCGATTACAGTGTCGTTTATGACTAATTTAGAGCAGATTGGGTCTTTTGATATTACCATAGTCTTTGTCTTGTGTATCGATATTTCCATGTTATATTTTGTGGCGGTCAGATGAAAATACTGTAATAATCTTTGTAATTCATCTTTGCCTTCAGATATTATTACTGCATCGTCCGCGTGGCGAGGTATTTTTATTTCTTCTTTAATAGTTTTATATCCTTGCCCGACCATTTTGACACTTTCAATAATTTTATCCATCATAAGACTGAATGGCAGAGGGCTTAGAATCACCCTGTCGTATGTCTGTAGCCACTGGTATGTCTTCTGTCAAGCTGTTGCTAATTAAAATTTTTGTTATCGTGTTGTGTTAAATGTTTGTATTACCTTAAACTTTTCGGTTAATAAAATAATGGAAATTTTACACATTATCATCTCTTGTGTCTTATTATTTAAAACCATAGAATGGTAGTTACATTATCATTATAAAAGGTATTTTTAAACACTTAAAAGGCTTTTCTCGCCTGTGTATAATATTTAAATTTTGTTTTGATCTAATTTCTTAAATTTAAATTAATTTTAACAATTTTCACTTAGTTTGAATATATTTTTTAAGTTGCGTTGAGTGATGTATGAACCACGTGGTATAAACATGAAAAGTTTAACCATAGGTATAAGGTTTTTCTTGGCTTTGTATCGATTGTTACGATTTAATATCTTGAATTCAAATTGTTTTAAAGATTTTCGTATAGTTAAAATCTACTCTTTAAGGTGCATTTTTACCTTATGATTTTGTGTCATAGATTATAAGGGTACAAATTTTATCATATATAATATAGCAAGTCATTCAAGCATATCCTCCCGCACAACTATTTATGTATCTTTATTGATGTCACATATGTTTTTAGGCCTCGGCTAACTGTAGTCTAATAGAATCGTGCTTAATCAAGAAAATGGTCATTGTGAAAATTTACTAACCAAACGTCCAATCTTTGTATTCTTCTTTAGACATATTTCTCTCTCATGATCTTTAATAAGAGTAAAAACAGAGTTTTTCAGCGGTGTTTAAGTGTCCTTATATAGTTTATAAATAAAAGTATGTTCCTTAAATTTATCTTAATCTATTAAATATGTTTTGTAAGTATTTCTTTAAAATATTAATTATAGTATACATATTTAGGTATCTTTAAGCGTATATACAAACCTATAAAATGGCGTAATAAACGACTGTTAATTCAAGCATTACTGAACAAAATAATAAACTTTAAAATCCAAGTATAGTGTAATTAAATTGGCTATACCCTATTTTAGTGTAATTGTGTCACACAATTTGTATGCATTGGCGACCCTGATTTGTTTGACATCCAACATGTTTTGTTGATTTGTGTTTCTAACCTAAGGGGTGCCTGTGAAAATATAATTGTAGTATTACTTTAGCCCTGAAGAGCATAAGATGGCAGGTGTCGACATTATTATAGAGGAGAAAAAGGAAGATGCGGTTGATCGGCAGAAGGTAATTTAACATGATAGTATAATTACCTGAATCCTTCCTAACCTAAAAATATATGAAACTTTCCTTGCTCTTCTTGTTGTTTCTTTATATATTATTTTAAACCGCATACACTTAATTAAAGTAGAAGAGAAGTTTCGCTTGCTTGTTCAAATGGAATTTACATCATTTGGAAAACGCAACCAAAGAGTATACATTATTGTGTCGATGATGGATAATGGCAGAGAAGAAGCGAGGTGGTGGTTATGCATTTTTACTGATGATTAAGAGGACGAAACAAATCTTCAAAAAGATTTTGATTATTTTGTACAAACTTAATTGTCTTTTTTTTTGTTTTTAGGCTATTCACTTGCCTTAACTACTTTAGTGTTGTAAGCCATCTTAGATATAAGGTTTGTTGATGTAATTGTAAAAAAATTACATTAAGTAGGATATGTCTATCAAATGATTAATTTTCAAAAAGAGTGTGTTATAAACAATTCATACATAAACATATGATTCTTTATTACCAGCGAGACAAAATTTATATTTAAAGTGTTTAAACAGGTTTTTTTCAGACTTACCTGAAATTTGTGCATCATGTGGTTGGTTCTCGAGTTGTTAGGCTAAGCTCAGAGTTTGGAAACTCTTGACATTTTGTCCACAACTGAGGCAGCTTTAGAAGAGAATCTTCTAAAAAATTTTAAAGTTTCCAAACTCCGACCACAGCCTAACAACCCGTGAACCAACTACTGTCATGAAAGACTGCATTTATTTCACCTGAAATTGCTTTTGAAATGTTTGTCCTTTTTTTCTTTGTATCATTTGACACTTGCACAACATCCAGAAATGTGTTGGGTGTATTTGGCAGAACTGCTGAGAATTGTTAATTTTACTAATCTATGCAATTGTGTTCTCTGTAAGAAGGTAATTATTATGGCAGCATAGTGGATAGAAGCTTTACCTGGCCAATACAGAATCTTTGTATCTTATCCAAGGAACGAGATTTTTTTCGAATACTAGTTTTGCTAATTTTGCCATTTAGACTTTTTTCCACAGTTCATCACAAAATTTTACTTTGGAATAATTTTGCTTCTATAGGTGAGCAACCTGAAATAATTGATAATGGCTGGATGCAGCTGTTTAGCTGAGATTCAGTGTTGGCAATCGGTTAGATTTTTGCTTCTGGAAAAACTACCTTTTACTAATTTTGGTCATTGGTTATCTTTGAGTAAGTAAATACAATAGTTTGAACTTTGACAGACATTGTTTTGTTTATCTCTTGCTTACCTGTTTGCTTGTGCAACGTCTGCTAATTTTATTGGTGAATAAATCTGGATCACACCTTATTTTGGGGCGTTACGTCAAATGAATGTTCGTATTGTTCAATTAAGCTTTCATCTCAATTACAGTGAAAAAACTGGAATAATGTGAAAGCAAGCATATGCTAAATTATTTTGTTTGTTCTGTTAGACCATAAATTATATAATTATAAAAAGGGAAGGTGTAAGGGCTACAGCAGTACTTCTGACACCTGGTTAGCTGCCCTCAGAGCTCTGAGGAAAGTGTTGAAGTAGGGTTCATAGAAAAGATTCATCACACATCTTTGCTTACAGTGGTGTAAAGCTAGATGATGACAGATCCTTGAAATTTTATATGTGTTACATGGAGCAATGAATCGCACACATTTGGTAGCTGGATGAATATAGGTAGGAGTGTCAGATGACTTGGAGTTGTTTCTTATTGTTCAGACTTAGCATACTAATTCTGGGAAGAAAAGTCTAAATTTAGAAGTATATCTCTGTATTGTAAATAATTATGCCAATCATTAGGTAAAGGTCCATTGTTGTTTCAACACATAAGTATAAGCTGTGCAAAATTGATTTACTGTCATGAGAAATTGGATTGCTTTGATCAAAGTCTAGATGTCAATTTCATAGAACATCTATGGGATAAATTAGAAAATTCACCACAGTTTATCCAGACTGCTCTATATTAGAGACAAAATGAATGTTGGTCTTTGTACTTCTGACTTCCTTAGGTTAAGATTTTTAACATAAGCAAGAACTTAGTAAGTAGATTTATCAAACATTACAGTGTAAAGAATTCTCAGACAAATTCTAATGTTACGTTATTTAGGGCGTTTGTTAAAAATTGGCACTTTTCTTTGAAATTCATAGTCATGAGCAACAGTGGACAGCATAGTTTTTTCAGAAGGAAAGAGACTGCAGCGCCAAGTTGCAGAGCTGTATCGCTGGTGTTTTGGTACAAGACGCAAGTTTATGAAAAGGCACCACATTGGAGGCGTTTCAAGGAACTGCATTTGGGATTGTTTATTTCAAAACAAATGGTGATTGTCTTTTGAGATCAAGATGAGATTCTATTGATCTCTTGGCTGCGAGTTATTGAACTGACTTTACTAATGTGATACACAGCCATGTGTCAATCGCCACACCATTATCTATAAAATTTCCAATTTTTTTTGTTAATATAATTATTACTTCTAACAACTCCCCCAGCTCTCCTACACTTATTTATAGTGCTCACAATAATAACAGGTTTTTGTGATTCGTTAGAGGTTGGTGTTTTGGTTTATGCTATAAGTGATAAGCTGATTATATTACAGTTTGTGTTTACATTTGACAATTTTACTTAGTTTTTAGGCTTTTATACATTAAAATGAAAAGCCTTATGTAAGCAGCTTTCAAGCTGGAGATTAGCTTCTATTTCTGTAATTTTTGACATCTGTCAAGCCTTATAATTTTTGATCTGTGATAGATAGAGAAATAACGTTTTCAGTATTCAACTAAGGACCATAAGTCAAGTCCAGACGCCAAAATCAGCCTGATCGGAAAATATCGAGACTGGTTTAACCGGAAGTGGCCGCAAATCTTTGTTTATGTATAGAAGCCCCGGACATCTGTGGGACAGGAGTTCTACGTTCGTACTTGTTTAAGTTTGTCCACTCATTCATTTGTTCTTCATTTATAAATGATACTAAGAGATTGTGTTGAAGCTCGATTAATCTTACATTTTTTCACTCTAATGATAACCCTTCAAAGCATAGAGTCAATATTTCTATTTAAGAAGCAAGTGCGTTATCATTTAAGCCATAGGTACTTGTTAATGTTGTTCTAAAGGATTGAAATACCTCTAAGTTTTGCTAAATTAGCTCAGTTATCATCTTTTTCTAGTTTTTGTTTTAATGTCTTTTAATTCATCACTTTCTTCTTTATGTACTTCAGTATTTATAAGTGGTTTGAGTGGTTTATTTTTCTAATTTTTGACTTATATGTATTACTCTAATCGATCGAGCAGTGGTCAGTCTTCTTACTAAATGTTATTAATGCAAAGACGTTTTCGAAAATTTTCATTTGTTGACATGATTTATCCTTATTTTATTTTTTGTTGCCCTATGTAGGCTCATCTGTGTCCAATTCCCCTGTGGATACTTTTAAAGAAGTTATTTATAGCGTATATTTTCTGTTGCTCTCTGTACTCTATAATTTCTTACTCTTTGGGTTTTGGATTCCACAACCACAGTTTATAATTTTGTCTTCATTCTCTTCCATTTTCTTGTTTAATTTTTTATCAGAATATTTATTTTTGTAATGGTTTTCAATTGCTGCTGTTATATCCTCACAGAATAGATTAATTGTTGATTAGTTGACAAAGGTATGTATTTGGATTATCTGTATAATGTAAATTTTATCCAATATTTATGTTATATAAACAACTTGATCTGATATGTTTTACTAGAATTCAATACCATTGGTGCTGATAAAAGAGAAGAGATGTTTGTATCTTTTTGCATCTAAGAATTATAAGGAAATAAATGAAAGAGATTAATACTTAAAGTGATAATTCTTTAATTAAAGTTCTTACTTTGAACTGTTATATAATTTTATCAGTACCCAAAGTCGCTAAGCTTTATTTATTTGGGTTGATTTACATGTGTTGCATACATCAAATCTGGGCAAGCGATCAATTGGGGGTAGGGGATTAGAAAGGATGAGGATTAAATGGTTTCTTTGAGGAAAAAATATTTTAACTTAATTAAATTGGTATATACCACTAGTGCTGAAATAAAGTTTGATATCTAAACTTTTATGCATAAAAAATTTCTCTTTCCTATTCTACTCATCAAGAGGATGCCTTTGACTGTGGAAATATTCCTTATTTAAGATGAATGACCAGTGTGGCTTATTGAGAAGATTTTAATGTTTTTCTGAATTTCTCTTAGGAAAATTGATCTCATTTTGAATCTCTAGATTTTTATTTATATTATTTTAATTTTCTTTATTTGTGTTTTATTGTTTTTAATTTTGCGGTAATACAGTAAGGAAAACTTTTTTGATTTTGATTATTTTTTTGTTTACATAACATCCTTTGCAGGTCTGCCCATTTCTGTTACGGGTCTTTGTTTCCACAACAGGCCACCACCACAAGCCAATGGATTACAACAAGGGCAACGTGCCACAAAACGAGCTGCAGATATATACCTGGAAAGACGCAACCCTGAATGAGCTGGCCCTTCTTGTCAAAGAGGTCAACCCAGAGCCCGCCGCAAAGGCACAAAGTTTGCCTTTGCTCTGGTCTACCCCGACATTCGCGCTCCTATATACAGGATGCGGGAGATTGGCAGCACGACCACGGGGCAGAAGGGTCCAGACGACCTGAAAACCTGCAGCAAGCGCGGCTGTCGATTGGAGACTACATGGACATTGCCATCACACCTCCTGATTCATGGAATGCGAACTCCCGCAAAGGATACTCACAACCATACAGCAATCACCGGCAGCGGCCTTACTAGTTCAGGCATTTTGGCGTTTATATTTTATTTTTATGGTTTTAGGACAGTATACATTACAACTTCAAATAAAAGTCTGTATTAATACCAACTGTATATTGTAGAATTCTATTTAGGTGAAAGTAAACTGGTAAACCTTGTAACAACAAATGTTCGGATTTTTACATGTTTAACCTGACTGCTACAAGCTAAATTGTGTCTGAAGAAATTATTTCAATACAAAAATAAAAAATAAAACAAAGTTCCTACAAATCTTTTAGTTAGTGCACCCTTTATGTACATTGCACATTGACTTAATTGCCATTTGACAAATTTGAGCACAATTAAGTAATTAACATCATTTGTAGTACTTTATGTTAGGATGTTAATTGTGGATAGATGAAAAGAAGAATAATGAGAAATAAGAGTGAAGTGGGAAAGCATGAAGCAGGTAGAATTTGGTTGTTATTAGCAAAACCTACATTTGTACATTGACGTTATTTTTAAAGAATTTAATTATACTTATTAATTAAAACTTATAAGAGTTAGCCCATTCAATTAAATAGACTAAATAATAGCAAAGTAGAATAGAATATAATAGAAGTAATAACTAGATTGAACTAAGAAATTGAAATACATAAAGCATTACAGCAATGAATTGAGGAGTCAACAACCACAAGCAACAATAAAAATATACTAATGAGTAAATAAAAAGTAGGCAAAACTGTAACATAAAAGTGAAGATAAAATAGTCATTGTAATGGAAAATAAGCAAAAACACATAGGTAAGAAAGCTAGAAATTACTAAGATAGAGAGTAGAGGAATAGGTAATAGAAGAAACAAATAATGAAATTATCAGACTTAAAAGAAATATATATTTCTATTGTGCACTAATTAAAGTAAAAAAAGAAAAGTAACATGCAGAACTACATAAATGAACAAAAACAAACAGAAATATAATAACCAAAAATTAAAATAGTATTAAGAATAGCTAAATAAGCAAATATTAAAATATAAATTTTATTGAAATAGAAATACAAATAAGAAAAGAGATGAAACAGAAAGTGAAAAATAAAGTAAAAAAGTGCGCCAGAGAGAGCAAATATATAAAACAATCATTTTGTTTGTAATGAAAAAGTGAAAATAGAAAGAAGATAAAGGTTATTAAAGGACAAGACAACAAAATAAAAAAAAAAGAGTAAGAGTAATGAGTAATAAAGCAAAACATGCAGTGCATAGAGTAACAAACTATAGAGCAATGCATTTACTGCAATGCTTGCTACAAAAGTATAAGAATGATAAGACTACTAACGCTAACAGTGGAATAGCTTCAGAAGCAAATAAAATAAGAACTAATTTCACTTATTAAAGCATTAACGAACAAAAATGACAGATCATAGTTTTTTATTTTAAAATAAAGGAGAAAACTTAAAAAAGGAAAGGTAGTAGACAAAAAGTGAAAATTAAATTTACAGCAATGAGAAAGCAAAAGTAAAATATTAATATGAGAGTGAATGAACCGTGCATATTTCTAATAGTAAGAATAACAAAAAGAAGTAAAAAAAGTAAATATGAAGTAGTTTGAAATGGCAGCCATAGAAATAAAAAATTCAGAATAATAAAAAGGATAAGACTGTTAAACAATTCCGTAGGTTGGAGATAAGAGAGAGAAAGTAAAATGTAATTAAGAACGGAAATAGCAAAAGTAACAAGAAAACAGACCAGTAAAATTACTTCTGACCTATAAGGTAAAAAATAAGTTATTAAGTTTCTTTAGTTTATCATGCACATTAATTTTTATATGCAACATACAATAAATTTAAGGAAAGGGGAAGCAATTTTATAAAAAAGTATTTTAATTAAGAAAAGAGTAAAGATAAAAATAAGAAGAAAGAGGAAGGTATTTATTATACATTAAAAACAGTTGCAGACAGGAGGCACAATAATATTTTACAGTATACACAAAATGAATACGAAAACAAGTAATAGCTAAAAGCAACCAAAGCACGAAGAAAAGAATAAAAAATATGTTATGAAAAATTAAAAAGCGGAAAGTTGACACTAAGTCTTACATTTAGCTTAATAAATTATAACAAAAAAGTATTGCTGAAAAGTAAAGAATAAGTATAGAGGATACATGTTAAGAAGAAAACACAAAAATAAATTTAATAGAAGCAAAGAAAAGCGAATTAAATCATTTTTATTTGTAATCCAAACATTTTAATGAAGACAAAAAGCAAAAGAAGAATTAGAGATTAACATTTAAATGTAGAAAAAAAATAGTTGTAGAAGCAAGTTATAAAAGAATAAACTACAGCTGCAGAGTGTATTTAACTAAAGAAAAACAGTAATAAATAGAAAAAATAAGGAGGATAAAAGAAAACAATGTACTATTTACATGACACATTTAAAGAAGTGTAAGAAATGTTTAACAACGTAAAAGAGTAAATAGGAACAAAAGATAGTTCTATAGCTTTTAATTTAACAAAAAGAGAATAGTAAAGGACATATATATATATATATATATATATATATATATATATATATATATAAAGATATTTAATATACAACAAATTTGAATATAATATAAAATAAGCTGCTCAAATAATAGATCTATTAAAATAAGCAAAAATGGTGATATAGAAAGTATATTACGGATACAAATAGGAATAAGAAAAAGTTGAAAATATTTAGGAAAATAAGCAAAAGAACATAATAGTTACTTTATAAAAAGTAATAATTTTTTTGGATAAACAACAGTTGTGAAAAAGAAAAAGTTCAATTTCAAGAAGCCTCTCGAACAAAAGAAGTAAAAGTAGAAATAGAAAAGATCAGGACGTGCATTAAACTTTAAATATATTAAGAGTAGCTAAGACAAATAATTTTCTAACTATAGCTTTTCTGCAAAACTAGGAAGAACACGATAAAGTCTGTTAAATAGTAGAGAAGGAATTAATATGAAGTTTCCATTTTATAAAACCAAAGATGAAGGATCTACCTACAATGATATAATTTCCATGCAAATGTTTTGCTAAGATTAATAATACTTAAGGTATCTGAGAAATATTTACAATAAAGCATAGAACTGAGTAAAGCGATAAAAAATAAATAGAAGAAAAGGTACAACTTTTGTCAAAGTAAGTAATAGAGCGCATTGTGTCAAATGGCAATTAAACAATGTCAAGCAACCGTTTAAAAACTCGACGAAATCACTTCAGCTATTGACTATTTCCGTTCACTAGAATCATAAAAATTTGTACAGTAGACGAGTCTGTGCAAGAACGAGTCACGATTGACTTCAACTATAACAAGTAAAAATTTTACACCAACTGTAAAACTCGGTAAACTAGCTACGGGGCCATAAAATTAGATAAAAGCTACTATCGCGCTTAACTCTAGGCCTTAATGTACTGCTTTTTGTTCGGTTTGCTGGGGAGGATCTGTTGGGGGGGCAGCTCTTCCGGCGGATAGTCTTCCTCGGGGTGGTCGCACTTGTTTCCTGCCTCGTAGTTGTATTCCCTCCTCGTGCCCTCCGGATCCACGTAGCCATACTTTCCCCTAATAATGCAGTCAGCACCGATGGTCTCTTCCTTGAAGGTCCCGTCTTCGTTCTCGAATCCCCACGTGATGCTGCCGTCCTCGTTGTCTGTGCGATACTTGCGGATGATCTGTACCGGGGGCTTCCTGTTCCTAACTCGACGCCCTTCCTCGTCTTCTACGTACTGAGGCTGAGGCCTCGGGTTTGGCGCTAACCTGGCTTTTTGCCTGGCTGGCTGGGGCGGTGGCTGCCTTATCTAAAGAAGATGCAACCTCTAAACGCAGTCGAGCAAGTTAGAAATTAAAATTACTTGAGGGGCCTGTCTGGTTATTTGCGGTGGGGGCTGGCGCAGCACGGGAAGGGGGTCGTCGTCCAGGTCCTGCCTGATGATCGGCCGCGGGCTGAGCGACTCGCGGAGGTCCTGTCGCAGGACGGGGACTGGTCGTTCGGGTCTAAAAGGGAGAGGTTTTGGAGGTTCAGGGTCATTTTCGGGCGCCTTAGCTGCTTGCAATGCAGATATGCTTAACCTTGCAACTTCGTCATCTAGGATGGATGATGACCGGTCGTCACCTTCCTCGGATTCTTCACGGATGGGAATGGAAATGGGTATGGGTTTTCGCAACCTGATGGGAGCAGGACCCACGTCTAAGGGTGCGTGGTGAGGTCTTGGCTGCCGGTGGGCGGGCGCCTGTCGGCCTGGCTGCACCAACAAGGCGCCTGGTATGTTAAATCTCGGGGGAAGCTGAGCTTGGATCAAAAGGACTTGAAGGGTTATCTGAAAAACATTTGTGATTACTATGCACCCAGAAATGTGTTATGGTAACAATCATTTATAGCCAGCCAAGTGAAAAATGTTAATGGCAGCGAATTACGGTTTACCTTTAACATTTATTCCCAATAACATTTCCTGTTCGTTGCTGTGGTCTATTAATCTAATTAATATGTAATGACTGAGGCTAGATCGTGTTGTTGCTATAAGAAATAGCTGGCAATTAACTCTATGTAAATGGTAAACTTTAAAATAGAAACATGCTGCATAGTTAGTTATAAACTGCTTCACGTACGTGTAAAAGCAGGTGACAATCTTTTAAGTTGTTTTTATAAAGAAAATTGCTTTAAAAATAATTGGATGTGTTTGTTAACAGCAGAAAAACATACGGACCTGATACTTTTGCAACAAAGATTAAGTACTACTAATCAATTTTCGATACAAAATAGAAAGAAAACTAAAAAGGTATATTGGGCATCAATAAATGCCTTTGTAAGCTTTGAAGAGAGCTGGACATAACACTGGGCTTGCCACTCCTGACATTTAAGTAGAAGTGGCTTGACAAGAGTACATCTTTGATCTATTAGTATGCAACTAAATGCAGGAAGTGAGAAAATCAGACACCGCCTATGGAACGAGGTCTCTTTTAAATTATCGCGCGGTCTACATTCCTTCTCATGGCTTTACGTGATATACACATAAATTTGAAACGAGGCTGCCGTTGAAGGAATAATCAATATTACAGATAGTAGATAATTGCTACTAACCGCTCGGTACTATAAAATAGCGCAAGTGTCTTCGATACGATTCCTTTTGTTAAGGATCCTGCATTAGTATTAAAAAGTAAAATAAAAATACAAAAAGATGGTCGATCCACTATAAATGTTATTGGAGATAGTTTTTTTAGGCCACACGCATGAGTGATGTAAATACATCCATAGATAATGAAATTTGAGCACAATCGAATTGAACTGACATTTTATTAACGTAATGATACAAACAAGTTACTAAATTTGTTGGATGATATATTCCAAATCTGGGATACTGTGTCATATTGGCAGATGGCGTTTAAATTTATCCCAAACATGCTATATGGAGATGTATCGGGGGGAGTGAGTAGGCCATAAAAGTGTCTGGACATGACCTAGGCAGTCTTGGGGAACCTGTGACGTATGTGGCTGGACATTATTCTGTTGGAATATGACATTTAGAATCTTGACCAGGAATGGGAGTACATAATCCGTACCTGAATCTCATCCACATCCGTTGGGCTGTGCACCATGTAGTTCTATTAGAGCGCACTTGTTATCGTCAGTTATGACTTTCTAGACTATATTGTTTGCAGTAAAAAAAGTATGTTATTAGATAGCGAAGTTGGGATTGTGCTGTTTATTAAAGAACTTTCATACCTGAAAACGATAATCATTTGTTTCCAAAACGGGCGGTACCTATAAACAAACCGTCGTCGTTTCGATGTTATAGATAGGGTTTTAAAGGAGATCGGGATTGGAATTTTGCTTCCTCGGAGCTTCTGACAATTGTTGGTGGGCACCTAGAAACCGCTATATGTGCTCATATAGTAAACTGGGTCATACAATTCCTTGATTATCTCTGCTGGTGGACTGCCCGGTTTACACAGAGCCGATTAGCCTTATATGGGTAACGTCACGTATCCACTTCTTCTAACAATCCGACGGCATGATTAGAATTATCTATGTGGTAGGCTGTACGGTGCGTCAACTATCTTTGTGTCTTCAGCCTTATAATTTTTTTCTTGTAAAAATCAGCGTCTCTGTGGCTTACTCAGCATTTTTCTCACTTTGTATCCTTGTTTGCCTCGATTTATACTTTTTCTATTAACGGGGTTTTAATTGTACGATGTGTGATTGAGACAAACTTAAATTATTAGCATACCAGCAATATACCTAACTGTTTGCATAGTTTTGTGATTGCACTTGAATGTATATACGTAGAGAAAACGCTTACTAGAAAAGTTTTGATCTTTGTAATTCCTCAGATTATTTTTATCACACCCTATGCACTAGTACACCCTTCGAAACTAGAAGCTGAGCCAAATGTCCCATGGTTGGCGGGGATCTCAGTACACTCGTTATCTACGCAATTAAAAGTTTTTCGTTGTAGAAAAATCATCTCTCTTTTAGTCTCTTTTTTACGTAAGATTTTGCTATTGACATAAAGAGATGATGCTTTTTCATACTTATTATTATATATTGTGGCACCACAAAGCGTATTATGGTATCTCTTTGTGGGTTAAGACAGAGTACTCTAACGTAAGTATTTACACTTAAAGAAAGTTGTCCAGAATGGTATGAATTACCGGTGTGGAAATGCCCTCTGATGATAGGTTGCATGCCTGTTAAATTTGATTTTTTTTCCTCTTCCGTTACAGACAAGAGTCTTCCAAACTGAAATTACTTTTGGACTTTCCAATATCACCTGATTAAGATTGTACTATGAAGACAATTGACTTTCAGGACACGAGTCATTTTTCCACGTACTTATCAACTTATAAATTGCGAGAAAATTTGTAGCGCAAAGTTATCGGGTATTTCGTTTTGACCAAGATGACATTTCAAGCTCTTTTTACTGTCAATTTCAGAAATAACTGATATCCAATGCAAGTTTTAACTCTACATTGTTAAACCTGTTCCAAGTTGCGATTGTCACTCGAGTCACATTGCAAAACTCTTCTAGTACCCCATGTATGAAATTTAAATTAAGAGATGAAAAGAGTTTGCTAAGAAGTTCTTAATGACTTATCTGGCAAGATCTGTTAGAAATTTAGACTGGACATAAGACTGATACACCTTTTGCAAAGGTTCTGTGTAGGAAGATGATGGCTCAACATCTACTTTGGTATTTTTCTACTACTGAATCAAATACAGCATTAGATTTAAAGAAATTTTTATAAACCTAATTGAAGGTAGGTCTTAAAAGAATTGGTAAGTTTAATAAATCTTAAATCCTGAAATCTGTTTAAACTATTCTTCGCTATTTTAAAATATATTATTTTCTTTTTATATTTAAATTAATTAAGGAAAACGGGGACTTCTAATGGGGTAGTGAAGCGCAATACATAGCCTAGCCTACTCAAATGTCAACCTCACCTTCGAGTCGGTGAAGTCTGTTCAAAACAAACGAGGCTCTGACGACCGAACATGGGTGGAATAACCCTAAATCGACGATATAGGAAATGATATCCTCAGTAACTTCAACTTTAGAAGTTGTGGCGCTAGGTGCAAGCAGCCTAACACACGTAAAACAAAAAAAGGGCTCAGACGAAAGCAGAATGAAAAGGAAACTTAAAGTAAAATTTCCCGGTGGCAATCCAACCTCCAGTGGAGGGAGCCCCATCGGTTACGGGAGTTCTGCGTCAACGTTATTGAACCCTAACCTTAACCTCAACCGAAACGGAAAGAAGAACAAACGAGAGATCACAGTAGGAACATGGAACGTACAGGGATGGAACAATAAAGATCTGGAAGTCATAGAAGAATTGAAGAAAATGAAAATAGATATACTAATTACCAGCGAAACAAAGAAGAAGGGAAACGGAACGGAAATTATCCAAGACGTTTTTCATTGCTGGAGTGGAGTCAACAAAGAAAAACGGGCTCAAGCTGGAGTAGGAATGATAATAAGAAAGAAACTGGCAGAGAGAATCAAATCCTGGGAACCAATAAGCGAGAGAATCATCAAAGTACAAATAGAAATATATGGAAAAGAGATAGCAATTCTCGGCGTATATGGACCAACTGACGATAGCACTCAAAATGAAAAAAGAGGACTTTATGGAAACGCTAGGGGGGGAGGAAATCCAGAAAATAAGAGACTCCCAAGAAATTATAGTAGCAGGTGACCTTAATGGTAGAACAGGCAAGGAAGCTAACAACAAGACAATAGGACCATTCGGAGAGGAAGTTACAAATGATAATGGAGAGAGAATTATAGAATTATGTGAAATAAATAACCTCCGAATAACGAATGGGTTTCAGCGGCATAAAATGATACACAAATATACTTGGGAACGGATGACAAGAAATCTGAAATCAATTATCGATTACATCATAGTAAGAATCAACACAAAAATAAAAAATGTACGAGTTAAAAGAGGGGCGGAATGTGGCACAGACCACAAATTATTAATCGCAAAGATGGAATTCCCTTGGTATAGGAAAACAACAATAACCTACAAACAAACACAGGAAAAATAGATGATCAGCACTACCAAGTCGACCAGCTACATGACGAAAAAATAAGAGAACTCTATCAAAGAAAATTGGATCAGAAACTAAATGAATTCACATTTGATAATACAACAGACATGTACGAACATATAAAAACTAGTATAAAAGAAACAGCTCGGGAGGTACTGGGAGTCAGAATAAAAGAAAATAATCACAAGATAATCCTTGGTGAAAATACGCTAAAAGTATCCAGGAAAAGAAAGAACAATATAATAGGTGGCTAAGCACCAAAACGCAAGAAGATTAACAAAAGTACAAAGAGAAGAACAAAGAGGTAAAACGATTAGTAACAAGAGAAAAGAATGATCAGTGGAAAACCATGTGCACAAACATTGACCAATACATAGGGGAACAAAGAGTTCAGAAGCATGGCGAATACTAAAACGTTAAGAACAAATTCAAAAGAAAAGGCATACATACCGTTCATACAACAAGAAAAATGGGAGCAATACTACCAGGACCTGCTAACAGAAAATAGAGAAGAGTTTAAAGGACAAGCAATAGAAAATAAACAAAATGACCAAATAGAACACGAAGAAGTAGAAATAACAATTGGAGAAGTCAAAAAGGCCACACAATCATTAAAAAATAGAAAATCAGGAGGACCGGGAGGAATAGTACCCGAAATGGTAAAGTATGGAACCCCGAAATTACTACGCATGATGCAACATATGTTTCGTAAAGCACTAAATGGGGATGTACTAACGAATGAATGGACAAAAGCGTATATAACGTCGATATTTAAAAAAGGTAATCGCAGAATATGTGACAACTATAGAGGCATTAGTATGATCTCTCTAATGGGAAGAATTTATGCAAAAATAGTAAAAAACAAAATAGAAGACCAAACAGGATTCACAGCCGGAAAATCCTGTATAGACAACATATATACCATCCAACAATTTATAGCGAAGAAAAGAGCGAAAAACAGGGACATTCACTTGGCCTTCATAGACCTCAGAAAAGCGTACGACTCGGTTCCCAGAAAAAAACTGTGGGAAGCGATGAGTAATATAGGGATCAACAAAAGTCTAATCAGGGCAATACAGCAACTTTATGGAAACAACCAAGTGGCAGTGAAAGTGGGGCAGACGATCAGTAATTACTTTAAGACAACAAAAGGACTCCTACAAGGATGCTGCACATCTCCAACCCTATTCAAGATATTCTTAGAAGATATCTTAAAGAATTGGAAAAGGAAATGTGAGGAATGGGGATACCAGTGCGCAATGAACATCTTTATACACTAAGCTACGCAGATGATCAAGTGTAATAGCCCAAGATGAAGAGGACCTGAGTTATATGCTACGAAAACTAAAAGACGAGTACACTAAGGCCGGTATGGAAATAAACTTCGACAAGACAGAATATTTAGCGATTACAGAAGAAGAGGTAAAAACTTAGAAATAGACGACAATGTAGAAATAAGAGGGAAAAATAAGTTCAAATACCTGGCTTTACTATATCAAAAATACATCTACAGAAGAAGAAATAAAGAACAGGTTAGGACAAACTAGAATAAGTATCAGACAACTACATCCCATTCTATGGAACACACACATTACAAAAATACAAAACACAGAATATGTAACACAATTATCAGAAGTATTATGACATATGGGGCAGAAAACTGGATAATTAATAAGAAAAATAGAGGAAAAATAAAAGCCACAGAAATGGAATTTTGGAGAAGGTGCTGCCAGGTGACACGACTGGACAGAATTAGAAATACAGAAATAGAGAGGAGAATGAATGTAGAAAAAGACACACTGACTTACATCGAGGAAAAGAAATTAATATGGTACGGCCATGTTAGAAGGACGGACAATAACCGATGGATAAAGAAAATAACAGAATGGAGTCCTCCAGGAAAACGAAAGAGAGGAACACCCCGAAGATCTTTCAGAGATGAGGTGGACGAAGCCATGAAAAGAAGAGGGCTAGTAGACGGAGATTGGGAAGACAAGAAGGAGTGGAAGAAACGGTTGAGTGAAGGAAGACAGCGTCAGCTGTGAAGATCCTTTTGTATATATATATATAAGGAAAACGCAAGAAAAAAGGACACTATAACATATTTCGGAGAAAATGTTAAGGAACGTGTAGAAAAGAAATAACAACAAGTGATACGTAGAACACTTAGGTAGTTATAGAAAGCAACAACTAAACAAGTGTTAGATGCACCAAAAATCAAAGTTCGGTTAGGAAATAGGTTTTAAGCGTTTTACAAATAAAAAACTTATTGGAAAGAAAAAGCGTGACGTAGGGTATACTTGATAAACAAGTTAAAAATTTAAATAATATTACAAATTAGGGTTTGGTAGTGAATTATGTTCGTTTTACTGGTTCGAATTTCACTAATTTTAAGTGTAGTATTTCAAGTGGATAGAATAAGTACATTGGGTGCCAAAATGATATGTTCAATGAAAGAAGACATTTTTGTTAAGTTAAAAAATATATAGAGATAGAAAAATAAGGTCACATTTTATCGTTCAGCTTTTTTTCTAAAATCATTTTTGGAAGTTAATAGATCATTTCAATCTATATGTGTCGTAAACATTAAAAATATTTTGATTTTTATGGTAAGAGTTTGTCTAAAGTATATTCCAATTTAAAAATCAGCGTTAATTCAATATAATTTACAGGCACAAATAGCAACTTATTTGAATTTATAAGAAATGAACATCGACTTAGATCTTGATTTGCTATTGTTTCTCGTCAAACAAATTGAACATCACATAAAGGCTACAAGTAGGAAGTCAGCGACATCTATAACTAATTTCAATTATAATCTCTCCTACATCTCTTCGAATATGAAATGACCTTTGTGAAAAGCAGTATTTCACTCTTTGGAAACTTCTGAAACTACTAATATTTTCTGGATATTTAATTGTAATGTTACAAAATGGAGTAAACATAGTAATTAAATTTTAAATTACTTGCACAATGTTTGAAAAATTATTTCAATTTGCTAAATTATTATTATTTGTTTTAGTCACCGTAATTTATTTTTTATGGATAGTTGTTTTACTTTAAAGCATTTCAAACGTTGCAATTTTTTCTTCTCTCTTTCCTATCAAAGCACGAACCTAAATGTTGTTCTTTGTTAAACGTCGAAATACGCACATGTGATTACTGCTAGCTAATTAATTTAATTTTATTTCTAAACGTCTGAAGAGCATGATTTATCAACCAGTGAGAAGAAAGTAGGCACCAAAACATTTTTGTAGATGCTAGATCCTTCAAAAAAGTAAAAAAGAGTGAATGATATACCAAAGAAGAACTATTTTTGAACCCCCGTTTTGTTAATTAATTATAAATTTTTAACAAATGTTGTTGTAATGTTCTAATCAAGGTGCACTAATTTAAAATAATATTTACTAGTGTAATTAGTTCATATCAAAATTTACGACATAAAAAATGCTTTTGGTTATTCATTTTCTTTTAATTCAACATTTGACTAATAAGTGTTGTGGGATAATTAGCTTTCAGAAAGTATTGTATGAGCTTAAACAATCCATGCGTGATCTGTAGAAAAAGCTACTAATAATATTAAAATGGAAACTTTAAATTATTTAGCAACGGTTTTGTAACAAGAAATTCTTTATTTGATTAAAAGAGAAAAAAAAATTTTGACTTTTACACTATTGTATAAAGAATTTTATTAATGTTGCCAGCAGATTTACTGCTGTGTATAAGTTGTTATCAAGCAGCTTGCATAACACGGCGGTAGTGGCAAATACTGCTAGAGAGTTCTCAACTGTCAGAAATTTCCAGTGCCAATTTTTTATTCCAGATTTGAAAATACGATCAGACGTTTGGCATATTAAAACCAAATCGAAACACTTGTGGGGATGGTGAAAAAAGACTATTTACTTTGGGTTTAATATCTAATTTAGACTATTAAGAAGCAACTTACAATAACAAAGAAAAAGAGAGAAATGGGCTATTGGCTGATTTGTCACGGGGTATTTATTGAATTTGTAAATTTCTATTTAAAGTTCCCATAATGAGACCATCAACCAACTCTTTTGTTAGAGAAATGTATACCACCACATACCTATCTCTTTTCAGATCTACTATATAAACAAGAAAATTGTAGTAAAAAATACATTAAGCAAATATATAATACTTTGAAGTAATATTCAGTTTATAGTTCTTTATCTTAGAATACGTTTGTGTTTCTGTCATTTAAATTTGAAGATCTTGCCTAAGAACTGATCTAAAGATTATATGTTGTGTACACACTTTCATAAGAATTTAAATTTGTTTACAGTTAATAGAATGTATTTATTTAGTAAGTTAATTTTTTAAAATTAATCGCAACGATTCTCGTCAGTTTAGAGCGGTTGCAAGTAAGACCTCTAGATTCGAGTGCAAATGTATTTAAGGGGAGGTTCTCATGTAGAATTTTAAAAAATCGATTTTTTTGCATTTTCTGAAAACTAAATGTGTCTAAATGCTGGTATGAAAGGGTTTTTTGATCCGCGCCTTACAAAATTTTCTACAGCCCATTGTTTGTAGCATTGCACGGCTGCCGTAGGACGCCTCAAGAAGAATGTAGTTTTATAAATTAACTGTAGATAGGAGCACTTTGCCGAAATTGAACTGCGTTTGCTTGTGGTATAGTTAATGGCATATAGTAAGTCTCATACAAGCCGGTCACGTGCGTGTTTGTTTGAAATAAACATGCCAAACACGAAAAAAGGCGCGTGTGGCTCAAAAAGGCGTAACGGTATAGCAAGAAAGAAGAAATTTCAAGGAAATCAATTCACATCCGAAACCGATATCAAATATGTGAGCACGTCAACGAAAAAGTTGATAACCGCGAGTTACGAGAATATTGAAGTTAACGCGAACAGCAGTTATGGATGTGCAACTTTTTGACTATTTTCAACTTCTCTAGTCAATGTTTGGTTTTGCGCCCTATTTTGTCAGAAACATCGACATCCTAAGTGACTTAAAAGTAAACACAGTGCGCAAAGAAATAAGTAAGTGCAGTGCTAAATATTTAATTAGACTATCCAACCGTCCAAACGCCTATGCGGTCAATCTGCTTGACAATAGTGAACAAACACATAGGTTAAAACGGTTTAAACCTTTAGATTTGCCTCACAGATTTTAATGACTTTATCTTGTTGCAACTTAAAACCGCTGTGCAAGTCAAAACAGAGAGGTATTCGTTGAATACTCAGACCTGTATTACTATTGTATGTTATACAGATTGTAAATAGTAATAAACTAAATTAAAAAAAATGTTTGGTTTGTAAATCGTGTGGCGGAGATGTGACATTTAGTCGTACAACTGGAGCAAGTGTTGCTTTCAAACTGGTGGTAAGTGTTTGTGCGAAACGCAGTATGTGAATTCGAGCCCCAATATCAGTAATGCTTGTGAAGTAAACCGGCGTTTCATGTTCGCTATGCGCATGTTAGGAGTCGGATTACAAAGTACGAAAACATTTTGCGGGCTGATGAACGTGCTGATGTACAGTTTCAGCAATAACATATATTACAATTTTCTCCATATGCTTCGAAGTGCTGCAAAATCAGTTTTTGAACTGATTCAAAAAAGGCTGTGGACGAGGAAATAAAGCTAAATGAAGCAACGGTAATGAACCACTGCAATTAAGTGTTTCAGGAAACGGTTCTTGGAAGAAGCGAGGTTCATATCTTTTTGGTATCGCGACGTTGATTGGGAAGTATACCGGCAAAGTTTTGAACTTCGTTGTAAAATATAACGAATGGTTGGAGTCTCATGAAGACTGCAAATCACCATGGTAGCGCAGGTAAAATGGAGTTCGACGCGATGAAAGAAATGTTTTTGCGTCCCGAGGAATTACTTGGTGTAAAATATGCCAATTACGTCGGTGACGGCGACACAAAAATATTTAAAGATCTCCTTGAATCATACGATGATGTTACTCTGCATAAAAAAGAATGTGTGGGTCACGTGCAGAAGAGAATGGGAAGCCGACTGCGGGTGGTGAAAAAAGGAACCAAGGGACTCGGAGGAAAGGCGCGGGCAAACTCACAGTCAAGCTGATAGCAGATTTGACAACTTACTACGGACTGGCCATCAGAAGACACCCTGAGTCTGCAGACAAAATGAAAGATGCCATCTGGGCCACATTCTACCACAAATGTTCAACTGACGATGGTCCACAGTGCCCTGAAGGTGCAGCAGTTGGTGCAAATGGTGTGTCGCGGAAAAGAAAATCATAAAAACATAACCCTCCTCTTCAAAAAAATGTTCAAAATGTCATTAAACCCTATACGAGGCACTGCAACGATGCAATGGGGGAATACTCAAAACTCCAATAAAAATTTCAACGTGTGTATTTAGAGACTGGTCCGAAACATCTGCATTGCAAAACTATTGAAATCGTTACTTATGTAGCTGCACATGAAGGACACTCGTTATTGCTGAAAATAATGAACACGCTGGGAATTGCTGTTGGGCTCGAAGCAAAAAATTTGGCTAAAAAAGCTGACAAAAAACGTGTGCATGCTGCCGAACTCAGGATATCCAGTGCAGAAACATCGGCTATTCTCGCTAACAAGATGAAGAAAGAACAATTAGAGGACGGACTAGTGTAAGGGTCTGGAAT
This sequence comes from Sinelater perroti, assembly GCA_036346155.1. Classification (NCBI taxonomy): domain Eukaryota; kingdom Metazoa; phylum Arthropoda; class Insecta; order Coleoptera; family Elateridae; genus Sinelater; species Sinelater perroti. Next base: position 20,563,174 of record JARFIY010000195.1, on the reverse strand, counting down.
TGCAGAATAAACGTAAGTTACAAAAAAACTTTTATTAAGTTTTGGCCAAAATTGAATCCATCATTTAGAATTTTGTCAGTCTAACTTCAGATTTGTGTTGAGCGACCGCTAAAACCCTTATATTTAAATTTTCGTTAACATTACTAAAAACAATTTTTTTTGTTCCACCATATTTGATCCGCTATTTTGAATTTTTCAGATCTAACATCAGATTCGTATTCAGCGGCCCCAAAAACTTACATAAACATGTGTTTGTGGCGCTAATTGAATAAATACCAAAAATAGTGCATATAAAATTTTCTCAAAATTTCAATCGCGTTTTTTCTCGAAACACGATTTTTCAAATTGCGTGCAGCAAAATGAGAACGGTTTCATCTATTAATTTCTACCCTTGATCCACTTGAAGTGAACACTTTTCTTGAGACCTTATACCTACTATATTAGTAGGTATTACTAATTAATAATAATAATTAAATAATTTTTTTAAATATTAACTAATTTTTTAAAGCCATACAAAGTGAAATAAGACCTTAAAAATCGCTATCAAACGAGTCAGCACCATGCCGTCTAATTTAAAGTTATTTTATTGTGCTTAGGTATAAGGTACCACAAATTTAATGTAGATTTGACTGATGTATTCAATTTTTAATTTCAGACGAGTCTTGAGTCGCTGCAGTGCACGCATTCGGGATACCTTCTTCGGACAAGCCTGCAAACACACGCTAATAATGGGCGCCATTTTGTTTTTTTGTAAATAAAAAAATTGAAAAAAGTTAAATATACCATTAATCATAACCCCCAAACAGTCGTTCGTATGTTTTTTTATTGTCTTCAAATAAATTGTCAAACTTTGCCTATTTTTTGGTCATTTGAATGAGAACCTCCCCTTAAGCGTGTACGGTAAATGATTAAGAAAAGAGTTGTAGTTAAACACAATTTGTTGGGTGCCAGGGGAAGATTGATCTGTGAAAATAAATAATTAATGATAATATTAGCGCATCAATTAATTAGCGGCTAAACTAACTGCATAAATAGTCATATAGTGTTAAATAATTGTTAAGTGAAAATAAATAAGCGATCTTAAAAAACTGAGATTATTATACCTTTTTTTAAACAAATATATTTGGTGAATCAAATCAATTTGTAACTATTGAAAGGTGAGAGACAAGAATTTATTCAAAGTTTTTTTCTATTTATTATTAATTAAAGTATAGAGTTACTAGAAGAGGAGTGAAAAATTAGATTGCAAAAGCGAATATCATCCAAAAAATTTTTAAATGTCTGAAACGTCATACCGTCGAAAAATAATTTAAAACTAATAAAAGAAATACATAAGTAGTTCTTAAGGAAAACCCCATTTTGGATAGAGTTGTGCAGAAAGAGACAGTAATTCTGTTACCAGTAGACACACTATATATTTAGGAGCCAAGACGGATTCGAAATGCGACATAATTAGAAAAAAGACGTAAAGTAGCAAAAATGTAGTGTTAAAAGTCTATAAATTGTAAAGTCTTGACTGCGTGATTAAAAAATGGCCATATAATATAAGAGTGCTAAAAAGGATAATGGATAAGAAGAGAGTTCAAATAGATGCAAAGGCTTTCACGGCCGGTGTTATAGTGCATCGCGTGGTTGGTTTCGGGTTTCGTCCACAACTGGGGCGGACATCTTCAGAAGAAAATCTTCTAAAAAGTCCGCCGCAGCTGTGGACGAAGCGTCAAGAGTTTCTGAACGTCCTTATAACCCGAGAACCAACCACACGATGCACCAAAAAGAGAGTTTATAAAGCAAGTAAAAATTTTAATCGGCACTGAAAGTGATATGACCATTCGAGCTAGCTTTGACCATTTAGTGCAAACGGCAGATAACAAAACAATGAAAAAATGTAGAAAATATGTGTATGTGGAAAAAAAGTAAAAACAGACCTAAGAAGTTCTAGATTGACAAAATCCTACCAGTGATTGTAAACAACTAATTTAACTGGACAACAGGCACAGGAAACATCAAGAAACAAAAAGAAACCGCTTTACCTAGGTGGTGGAGAACCTTCTTGCAGCATTTAGGCTAATTTAACAAAATAATCGTTATTTTAACTTTTTATGTTCATGATCAACCCTTATTTACACGAAAAGATATTTAAACATATTTTGATACAAATGGCTAGAAGTTGGGAAAGCAAGCAAATTGGAATAAACGACATCAAAGGCATATCCAACAGATATGTTTTATCCGTTGTCTGTACAAATATTAATAACATTTATATTATACTACCGCTCGGAGTATTCTGTACAGAAGTATACAACGGAATTAATTTTTTTAAATTTTGTTTGAGTAATATAAAAATGCAAACATCAAAGTTATTTTTTACAAAATCTTCCGACTTAAAAATATAATTTTTCTAGCAGATAGGTGGTTTTTTGATTTCAATATTGTAAAATAAAGGTGGTTGTTACACTAACCAATCGCGATTGAACACTTCGACATCAATATCGTCATTAAATCTCCAATTGCTTCTTTTAATGGTTTAAACGAATGATAATCGCGGGGCAATAAATGAGGATTAGAGGGAAAGCATTTTAGTGTAGTTCAGAACAAATTCTCAATTTTTGTTGTGTTAGAGCAGCTGTATGGGGTCGAACATTGTTGTGAAGCGGCAAATAATGCCAATATTCTCTTCAGTCACGTTAGTTCTCTGATGACGCTGTTGAACTTTTTAACTAATTCTGGCCCTAAAAAAAAGTATTCCATATTTATAATTGAGCCTTTTTTAAAGGCGTTGTCCTTAAACTGTATTCTCAAAATTTCGGACGGTTTTACGCCCCCTGTCTTGAGAGACTCGATAATAATCCGTTATGCAACAGACTAGGGTATCTCTAACATCGTGATATTGGTTAAAAAAGCGGCAGTGCGAGATACCCCACAGGAAAGTTTTCCTCAAGAATCTCTGTTTATAACTCTCAGAAACCACGCCCCTCTCCTTTCATTTCATTTTGCATAAGAAAGAAATCTCAGTTTATATTTGATTATGGTAATTTATTTCTTCGCACATATTTTGCAGTGATTAGCTGCAGATATCTTTGAATATTTTGAAATTGTTATGAAAATTAAAAGCTTAGATTAAACTCAAAATCTTTAGCAGTTTTTGAAAAAACAATAAAAATAATTCTAACGCTATGTTTGTAGATTGTATTTTTTTAATCATAAAATTGTTAATGATTCGGGTAGAAATAATGCGGTTTGAGAAAATCTAATTACGAAAATATGTTTCAGACATACGAAAGACTAATATTTATGATTATAGTGATCAGATTGGAATGGAAAGACCAACATTAACAGAAGTAAACTTGTTTTAGGTTGAAAACGGTATAAGATTAATGGCTCACAGATACGCCTATATCTGTAAACATATTTGTGCAAATATAAATTAAGAAAAAATTAAAAAGTGTCTAAAGAGTTTCTCCACTATATATGCATTTCTTTAGGACTACGGTGATAATGAAGAATTCAGCTAATGGCAACAGGAGCAAGAGCGGAATAAACAAATAGAATGAAAATAATTAAGGAAAGAAAATAAAACAGAAATGAAAACGATAATCAAGCTATAAAGACAAAGAGTGGTAAAAGCAAACATAAAAAGCATAGAATTAAAATAAATATCAAACATTAGTTTGATCAGAGGGAACATCAAAAAAATTAATAAAAAAGATATAATTTTTTAGTTTTTAATGTTGCTTTAAAAACAAGAGGAATTTACCATAAATTAAGAAAAGAAGATTTAAACTAAAAAAAACGCAAAAACACTTAAATAACTACGAAACAAGACAGACGTCAAAAACGAAGAACAATCGTTAAAAAAGTGCCAGAAAAAAATAAATAAAAGGAAAAAGCTTTCCCATAATTTTGTCATCAACTCTACGCGAAGAAATTGCCAAATAAACCGACTCACTGTAATGTTATATTTATTTTTAGTGATGATTTATTTTCATTCATTTTCAAGATTATTTTTCCATTTTTCTAAGCAAAGCCATAAAGTTTACTTTTTGAATATTACCTCTAAATCATATTGGTGGCAGCAAAACTTTAGGAATGTAATGGTATTTCTTTCTAAACGCCCCTTGTACATTGCATATCCTATAAATTATCGTTGCTAATTTTTCAAATATTTCTACTTGAAAGTTTTATAACGTGTTCGCCCTTGAAACAAATTGCAATGTCTGGTTGGAGCCATAAATGATTGATCATGACAAACAATTTTTTATCCGTTGGAGTAAGCGAGTGTCCTTCATTTTTATCGAGAAAGTAATAGTTTATATGTCCCGGCAAAATGACGAATTTGTGGTTAAATGGAATGGAACTGAAAGTACTCATTAATTAGGTGATGTAAGAGACAAGCCGAGTCTTACACAGGTGATAAAAATCTTTATTCATTTTTACACGGAATATTTTATTGAAGAACACAAACATTAAAGGAAATAATAATTCAGTTCTCGGACTGTGGCACTTTTTTGATGGTTACTAAGTAACATTAAGCGATTTCGCAAAAAATGTGTGAACTTTATGTCTGCAAACAGGACCAAATGGATCCTATAAATTTGAGCAGCTGGCATTTGAAGGCAAATTAGCATACCTTTAGCTACCTGCCGTAGCCGACTAATTAATCGCAGAAGGCTTTCGAATTACGTGCGAAAACCTTAATTTTTCTATTATGGCGTAAATTAGGAGAATTTCTTTACGGTATCAGGGCCGTGCGGCCAATTAAATGCACCGCGTTCGCTCGCGCTGCCACCGATCTGAATAAATTTAGGTTGCGCAACTAAGCCGTAAATTTCGCTTTCTGTCCCACTTTCTTAATTTATAGAATTAGGAAGTCAAATGTCCTTACCGAAAATTCACTTCGCATACGCGATAAGCTTAGCTATTTTTTCGCCTTTTTGCGGTGATCGAGTTTGTAATTGGGAAAAAGTTGAGGAATTTTAATGTCTCGTTGTACGTGGGCTATTCAACTTAGTCGTTGCAGGAAACGTCAAAAAATTAATAATCCACACTTTCGATCGAGAAAGCAAACGGCGCAAATCGAGCCAGATCGGAAAAAGGCAATCGCTTTTCAGGGCGCCTTTCACGGCTTTTTATGCACTCGCAACATAATGCAAATAATAACGAGATCACTGAGCACTGCCTGGGTGCTTTGAACCCGGCTCTGCAATAAAACCGCTCTTTCAATAAGAATTTAAAAAAAGTCCGCTTTGGCTACCTGTGAAATTCCAGCACTGAGTTACGATATAACCAGACATTGTCTGATATAACCATTATTCATTGCTTTAGTCCACTTGTTCACTTGCTGTACAATAATTTTGTAGACCGACAATTCAAGTATATTTTTCATTTTATTACGCACCACATTTAGTTTTTTTAAGTTTAATAAACAAGAACGTAACTTATAGTCTAATCACAATTGAAATTTTAAAAATTATAATACCTGATAATTACCTAATTATTATTAATGACTTAATTCAAATTAATTACTAAATTAATTACTAAATTAGTTAATTACTAAAAGTACGGTTTGAAACGTGAAGAAAGGAGCTGGGTCTTACTCTAAAAATGGAAATGCATTTTAAGCAAGCTGCTGCAGAATCTATTAATGGAATTATCTAGAACGGAATCAAACAAGGATATGGTGGCTAGGAATTCATTATGCGGGGAATATTTAAATAAGCGGCAAGGTCAGACTTGAGATACCACGCTTTTTGCATGTGCTCTTAAACAAAGAATTCTAAGCATTGCAAAAGTAGTTTTATGATATTCATTGCCACTGACATCACAGCAGTGAATAACAAGGCAGAACGCCATCTTTTTGGGGTTTAACTACAAATGAAATTGTCATGTTAATGAATACTAGTTGCTTTGTCCATTTTTAATCTATTATTTTTGCTAATTGTTTTGCTCCTTAGGATGTTCTTTACTTATAGGACACTCCGTGTTTTAATTTCTTGTGTAATTTTTCAATTTTCATTTTTGTTACCAATTGTCGCTACTAGACCCTTGAAATTTTTAGCTGCTTTAATTTTGTTTCTTCCCATTATTATTTCTTTTGTTTTTTCATTCGAGTATAATAGTGCTATATAAAATAACTTCAGTATACTGACACTTTAAAGCACAATCTAAATAACTATTTTGAAACTTTCTAGTAGGAGACGGTAAATTTGGGGATCGCACATAACTAGTATCATGCAAGAAAAGAGTCTGTCAATATACTGACCAAAAGATATCTATAGGTTATCAGATCTTTTAAATTTTTTTGTCAGTAAATTGCAAAGGAGTCCTGCTCTACTTGATAAAAATGAATTTAATAAACCGAATAATACTTAAAACAATCAAAGAAAGGGTCGTTTAAAATTTCCGTGTCCAATCTGAATCGCTAACCTAGACCAACGTGTCCTCCTTTAGTTCAAACACAATGAGTTAAGAGTTTGAAAAACATCTTTTTGATGCAATTCAGTCTCATGTTAAAGTACCAGAAGACGAAATATCAAAATTTCTCAACTTATCCTTACAAATAAACCCACTTATCAACCTAGTCTAAATGTGAGAAAAACGTCCCAGATGAATCTAATAAGATGCCAAAGGAGTTTCAAAGAAAAGAGACGGTACTACTAACTTACTTATTTAATGCAGTTTTTCAACATCAATACTGGTTTTAAAGATTTAAATTCTAAATTAGATCCAACTGCCGCTAAATTGTACAGATCTGCAAGTTTACTTTCCGCTATATCAAAATTACTAAAAACACCAGTACTTTAAAGAATCGATCCTAATTTTACCCTTTAGGATTGGATACTTCATCACCAATTTGGATTCCGAGCCCATTTGACAATCCAACAATGTCACCGTATGTCCTCAATGCTTTTAGTAATAAAGAATATTGTACGTCGGAACTTCTTGACCTAAATTAAGTTTTCGACAGGGTGACATACAGATATAATATATAAAATCAAAAATATTTTGCCAGGATTCTGCCAATATTGGAATCGTTTTTAACTAATTGGAAATTTAGAACGCAAGTGAAGAGAAAAGTTTCAAATCTACTGTATATCAATTGCGAGTCTTGTGGCCGTTTACATTAAATCTCTCCACATGGTCAAATATTACATTAGACACGTTTTCTGGAAACACTTTTGTATTTATTAGCCAGACATCTATCCACCAAGTACATTATACTCTTTAAGAGTATTTCAAGTTCTAGAGAAGCGGATTATAATTGAAATATTAAAATAAAGAGACGAGATCTAATCACATCACATTTAGCTTACGAAAACATCCATACCACCAATACAATTAAATAACATCAGTAAAATATTTAAAATGTACCTTGACAGCAAACTTAATTAGAAAGTACGCATCTGCAGGAAAAGAAAGCAAATGGATCTTCGGTAGAAACAGATATATTATAAAGTTTTATTATATAAATTAATATTTAGGCCAGTTTGAACCTACGGAATAGAACTATGAAGCTGTGCTAGTAGTTCAACGTTTAATTTAAAATTCTACGAGCAATGATTAAAGCTCTTGTTAGATCGTCAACTAAAGAAGTGTTACCCATCCCAAAGATTAAAAACCCACAAATACTCTCTTTTGCGCTCTCCTCTAAAAGACACTGTAATGAGAAGGGTTAAAATACAACGCTCCATTAACCAGTAGTATTAATAGGAATTAGTAGATCCTATCATCTCACTATGCCAGTTAATCTATATAATATTTTATTAGAATTTGTTTTAGCTTATTAGCTTACAGAATACTGTGTATTTTTATTGCTAATTTATTTAATAATAAAAAAAATATATCCTTATAATGCTTATTAAACATTTTTATGAAAAGAAAAATAAAGTAGAGACGAAAATAAGTCCGTAAATTAATAGAAATATAGAAACAAAAAGCAACATAAATAGAGATATAGAAACTGACTGATCTAATATATACATAAGTCATGACTAAATAAAGAGAGTTTAGTAAGGCAAAAAATATTATCAAATGAAGCAAGAGATAAATAAATTGGTCAGAATTAGGGGTTGAAAAATTGTTTTATTTAATCATAGATGAAAAAATATGGTGGTTAGTCGCCAACGTTATAAAATGACAGCATTATGACAAGAAGAAGAAATGGATAGCGATAAGAATAAAAAAAAAAATAAGGAAAGAACGAAATTAAGATAGGAATATACCGCTGTAGCTTACTGGTCAAGATTATCGTTTCTCTGTCCTTGAGCCGGCACAGGCGAGTTTAAATCTCGCTCAACCCATGGGTGTATATGATGTAGTATTAAGTGCATGTTAGTGGACATAATAGCCCCTTAAAGCTGCAGTGCCAGTAAGTGCGCTCAAAAAGTAGGAATAAAAAAGCTGTTAGACGTAAACAGCATTATAGCAAATTTTACAATAGTAATGTTTAGGCACAAACAGAAAGGAGAAAAATAGCATCTATAAAAGTAGCAATTTTAAAAAGCGATGCATTTGTAATAACAGAAGATCTAAATGCCAAAAACGGGAAAGAAGAATATTTGTCATGCATAACAGTTAAGCAATTTAGTAATAAATATTTTTATAATCAGAACTACATTTGTGCATAAGAACCAACATTAAGTTACCTGGTTTCTACCTGAAAAGATAACCAACTATTAAATGGATCAATGTGGCTCATCTCAAATAAGAGAGAAAGAATGATACAAGACGTAAAATTACATATGCTAACAATACCAAAAATATGTGTAAGATGCCAGCTAAAGATAAGCGGTATATCGACATGCATAGAAGAGATGAAGAAATGCACAAGAAGAAATTTAAAAATAGCTGAAAAGAAATAAAGAAAATAGAAACATTGAAGAGAATCGGAAAGACTTAAAAAATTATTAACACGATAGATACAATAATATTACAAAACCAAACGGAAATGAAAAATAATACTTTCATATTCCGATAAAGCTATAAAGGAAAAGAAAAACCAGAATAAAAGGAGATGGAAAATAAACTATATCAAATAATTACTAAACACTAAGGATAACTAAAAGAGATACTACGAAAGTAAAAATATATACACAAATTAGAAGACTAGTTATAGTAAATGTTAAAAATGTAAAGTGGAAAGAACATTTTAAAAAGTTATTACTTGCAAAATAGTTCATCAAAACAAGGAGGTGGAAAAAGAATAAAAGAACACAACAGAAAAGAGAAAGTTAATGAATTAATAAGTAACTTTTAAACTGCGGAGGCCTCTGGACCAAATAAACTGAAATAAAGGGTGTACATGAATATCATGATCGCTCCAGTAGAACGTTGGGTTAATACATCTAACGGTATGTGCTAAGTTAAAATTTTAATAGTATATTATTAATAAAGTTTTATAGCATGATCTTAAAAAACACATTAAATGATGTAGATTCCAATTTATCTAAATTGATCCATAAATGTCAGTAAGTTAGCTAATTAAATGTAGTTTTATATCCTGCTAACAGAGACATTTAAGCTGGTAAATATGTATAATTATTTTCAATAATTACTTTAATAATTAAATCTTATATCCAAACAAACAAAAGTTGCCCAAACTTTGCATTTCAGAATGTGATTGTGATGATTTTGTTAGTTAATTAAATAAATGTATTAATTTAAAATTTTTAATTTTTTTATTGTATATTTCTTATGCGTTTGGTTTGTTATTTTTCAATTAATTGTTATTACTTTACAAATATTTAAACTTTAGGGCTTCTACTTTTTAATAGAATCTAAAAGAAGATATTTGCGGTTTTAGGGGGGGGAGGTGATGTAATCGTTGAGAAACAATTGGATATAAAAAATAGCTTCGAAAATTATAACACTGCTTTTTAGATAAGGAACAAAGCCAGAAATACGACAATTAAGGAAAAAAGTCGTCCAGTTAGCTACATAAAGTCCTCACTTCAAAACATTACTAATGAAATGTAAAGGGGCAACATTTAAAGTATAACCGCCTATGAAACAAAAAGGACAGCAACTTCAATAGAATGTTTAAAAACTTGAATTAGAATATAGAAAAGAGATTCTAACGAAAATTCTTCGCAACTAACAAAAACATAAAATAGGACAACTCATGCAAATATATAGGTATGTCAAACAACGAACGCAACAATAATGAAAAGGCTAGTAAATTTTGTAAAAGCAGAATAATTAGTAATAATAGGTTTTTACTTTCCACAAAAGATATTATTATTAGATATTGCAAGTTATGGAAGTACAAAATGCAACACATTATTATTTGGTACAATAAAAAAACACTAGATAATTGAAATTGGGAAATGCGAACATAGAAAGAAATAGAAAAAAATTATAATTACGACAGCAGTAAATATAATAAAATAAAGAACAGTAGACAATCTAAAGTAAAGAAAAAAGAAAAACTGATTTGAAGAAGGATGCGGAGAAATAGAAGAATATAAAAGAAAAAACAAGAAAAACTAAAGTTATATATAGAACACACCAGAACGAACATACTAGAGAAGGCTGTTAGGTTACAAATAAAGTGAGGGAAAATACCAGACAAGATATAAAAGTCCAAAGTAAAGTGGGTCATTTTTTTACAGAGAGAATAGAGTTATAGTACGATAGTTGGGGTGCTTTTCTGAATAATTTCATAGGCAAAAGTAACAAACTAAAAATAGTCCACGTGAACAAGATTTATTTATAAAAAAATAGATATGTTAAATTGCGGAGGCTACTGTCGTATAAGTTTGTTAAGTGCGGCATATACGATTTTGATTACAATAAACCTGCAAAGCTTGCAACGAATAGCGAAGTGGCGAAGTAGTCTCCCAAATTTGAGAAATCGCAGGTTAAAGATCACGTAGTATTTCAAAGTTTTATGTTTAAATTAATCAGTGTTCAAAGAGTTGAATGATATGCTACATGTCCTATGTTGCTATTTTGAAAATTTGAAATCGTAAAGGTCACTAACGCTGGCCTTTGACCAATCAGTTTCAAAATCACTAGCAAACAAGCCTTTTTGGCCACCTGTCGGACAACATGAAGTTAGTGGCTCCGCTTCGCTTCGCCATTTAATAACGTATAAACAATTTGAATCTTCTTATAACACATAACATACGGCCCCACACAAATACACTGACATGTATGTATGAGTATACATATGTGTATATCTATATGTATATGAAACGAAATATATATTCAGATAAAAATAAAATGAGTGCATTAGTAAGGACAAATAAAAAATATTTCTGAAATTTGTTAAGTTGCAAAGTATAAACGTGTCATAAAGAAACAATAAACTCACATAGTTAATTAAAAAGATAAGTTTGGTGTTTAGTTTGTATACTCTATTTTCTCTATTACAAAAAATAAAGCTAACATTTTACATTTATAAGTACTTGAACATAATTAGAAAACTAACAGGAACATATGGCATATAAAATAAACATCATGGAATTTTTGGAGTTTTAATCACGTCTACAAATAACAAACCTAACATTTAAAAACAAATAAACATAAACACATAAATTTTGACTAATATAAAGCGACTATACTTAAAATAAAGATCTCTTATGGCAAGGTCATCAAGAGGCGGGGGATTTAGTTTTGATATCAGTCAAACTAGAATTCAATCCTTTATCTGATTCTCTCCAGTTTTGGATTGTATCTAAGTATACTTACATCTAAAGAAGATACCTACTAAATTTAGCCTGAATCTGCCAAAACCGCAACACTTACAAAATATTAAAAGCATTTGAAGATTGTTTTTCCCCAATTCTTTGCATGAAACAACATAAGTATATTACATCTATAAAATTTACATAAAAATGAAAAAACTTTAAATTGCATTGATTAAAGATATGTACTAACATTAAGATTTTCAGCCAAATAACATTTAAGGTACTATTAAAGTTATAATGCGTATAAAGCTACAACAAAAAATGTGTAGCAACAGTGGTTAACGTGATAAATAAAAGTGTGAAATCAGAGAGTACTTTGTTTTTGCGCATTTACCGGCACTGCAGCCTCAAGGACTTATTGTGCCTACTAATATGCACTTAATGCTAAGACATCACATACACCCCTGGGTTGAGCGAGACTCGAACTCGCCTACGCCGGCTCGAGGACAGAGGAATGAATTTTGACCACCGAGCCAACGCGGCTATATCATAGAGTACCGCTGTATTTAATGCTTATGTTGCAGAGAAATAATAAAAAAAAGCTAAATGTGGCTGGTCCAGAAGAACAATGTAACAAGTCAAAAGCAATATTTGCCAGAAAATGCAACTTAAATTTTCTTAAAACTTTAAAATTCCAAATCTTACGCATAAAGAAGACACAATTTAATAAAATTCTGTATTCTCAGCAAACAAAATATTTTTTTGTATAGGAAGGTGTCATCACACTTTATTGCCTTGTGATATTTTTCTTCTCGTCTAACAATATTCATAAGAAGAAGGAAAAAGACAAACTTTGATCGTATTGGAAAATTACGGGATAATGGTGATACATTTTTATCAAAAAGGTAGAGTGTATGTATTAATTTAAAGTATGTAGTATTAGATTATCGCAGGAAACAAAATCATAGAAAATTGGTCAAAATTGCCCAAAAAGAATTTACGTGACCACAGCATATAAATTAAAAAGGTCTCAACCTTAATTGATATAATAATAATAAATTTGTTAAAACAGATTTAGAAAAAATATTGGAAAAACGGAAATAAAAATTTAAGTATAAAAACAATTTAAAGGACACAGTCCAAATAACATAATAAGGAAGTAAATATAAATACGTAAAAAGTGAGAAACTCAAAAAAAAGACCAAGAACTAAAACTGACATTAAAATAGAGAGACCTCATAATGCGTAATAATAAATATATAAAATTGATTAACAAGGAACACATAATAGAATTATTACAATACAAGGAAAAAAGGAGGGAAAACCGAAAATGATAAGAAAATTAAAAGAAAGTTTCATAAATTCTGTAACAACTATTTTAGATAATTGACTATATCTATTAACTAAAACATCAAAAATGACTAGCATAATGGATACAAAGGAAAACCACTCAAATCCCTCTTAAATCAGCCAATTTCGTTTTAGAAACCAAAAATATCCTGACTGGTTTCAAGATAAATAATAAAATATCGACAATAAAAAGCAACAAGAACAGCACAATCAAACGCTGGCAGATGGTAATACAAGAGATGGACCATAGGAATGATATTTTACCAACGGACAGCGAGGAAGACACGAGAGAAAACGCTGGTTTACATTACACAGAGGCAGAATAAAATCCAAAAAATCTTGCACGAAACAATCAAAGTTGAACTTAAAAGATACCTTGATAAAAAATTCTGTGTAAGCGTTTAATTGTTGTACAAAGATGGGTTGGGTAACTAATAGATGAAATAGCAATAGAATAAGATCAAAAAAGTAGGAAGAAATAAAAAAAGCCTTTATACTGAAAAGTATGAGGTACTTTCAGTAGAAAGTGAATACAATTGTATTCTATGTTCCCAAACTACTGAAAAACCCACCTCGGTTACAAGTCGGCCCAATTTACTTATCGCAGAGAGGTACGTTAACCTCCTCTGACATTTATATCAACCGCAAGCACCGGCATTTAAAGCTAATCATCCGTTTCGGCGCAAGGCGCCTCAAAAACGCGGTTTCAGGAGCATCAACTTTCTCGACCAAGGAACAGCCAGTTACCGAAGAAAAACCGCGCCGAATGACAATGCCGCTGCACGACCATCCCGAATCGCTGCTTGGTTTAGCCAGCTCCTGGTCACGAACGAACCAGCGAGCCATGCGAGTTCCTAGTTGCATTTCTAGGAAAACCTTCGCATCCGCGCATACTTATATTGCTTCGTTAATGCAGCCGCGCGGCCTTCAGAATTTCCTTTTGAAGTACCGTTACTCTGCTGCGGCGGGCGACTGTCATACAATTACACAAGCGCAAGGCGACTGCACAGGCTCTGGAAGCGAGAAAACGACACCGAATTTACGGGAAATTCAAGGCGAGCGAGTGCGCGCCACTTCCTGGTGAATAATTCGAATTATTGCAGGAGATTGGCAAGCACCGGTTCTTCATAAAATGGCAAATTTACTAATTAGTCCAAAAGTGGACTTCGTGGCACTCCTTTGCGATTAAAGTGCGACTTAAGTAGTGAGAAGGTGAAAATGGCACATTAAGCTTTTCAATGTCGTGATATATGGAGTTATTTCTTTTAGAAGGTCGATAATAAAGCTTCTTTGCCAACCGAATTCGGCTACTATGACAATCCAAACGATTAAGATCCAAATTTAGAGCAAATTCAAATATCTGTGTCGAGGAGAAACAAACAAGGGTTCAGAACATGAAACTGGGTGTGGTAAATTAACTATTGGTGTTTCGTTTCTTGCGGCATATTGATACGTCAGGCATTTTGCCGGTCAAATTGCGGTGGCTTATGGAGTAAAGGTCAAAATATGTAAGGTCACTTGTGGGGACGGGATAAATCCGTTGTTAATCAGATTATTCCTTGTTTATGTTTTCTAAACTTTTAAATAATATTGGGCTTTCATAAATATAGAGACCCATATAAAACCCGTTTGGTTCCTTTTGCAGCTAGTTTTCAGCTACCGCCGGCTTGTTATTAAGTTTTCATTGCCAACGTAATGGTAATTGCATAAGCGAGAAGTCATAATAAAACAGTTAAGTGCCTCGTCATTACCTCAGTCCGGCTCTCAACAGCAATTTAAAACAAATGCGGCGATTGTGCGGCGCGCGCCTTGAAAGGGTACAGAAATGTCAATGTCTCGAGCGCGCCGGCTGAAATTTCTCTTCAGCGGCGTCGGGCTGCAGCAGAAAGCTCGCATCTGCGGCTAATGAGAGAAATTTATGCAGGACGCGCAGCTTATCACCGTGAATGACAATTAAGCCGATAAAGTCGGCCTGAAGACTGAAACTGCACGAGCAGCTGTTTGGGGTTATTGTAAGGACCAGTCGTGGACTCGATTGTGATATAACCCGCGCGCTGCTGAAAAATTAATGCAAGCCGTGGAATAACTTAATTGGGCGGAGAAAGCGGTCGGTTTTCGAATTTAACTTGGGGCAGTTACGCAACGCCTGCATAATAAAGGCAAGGAAAATAAAGAAATTGTTTTTTACGGGTGTGGTGCAAGAATGCGCCAGTAATTTCTATAATAAAAGTGAGCTCGACAAAAACTAATTGCAAATAAAAAAGTTTAGGTAATACTTTTAACCGTTAATTAGCGAAAGGTTAGTAACCACCGACTCCTATTTAATGATTTCATTACTTTTTCTCAAATACAAATAATTAAACCAAGACAATAGGTAGGAATAAAGATGATCACTGCCAAAATTAAATCTGCCATAATATACAAAAGTATAGTCAGAAGTTAACCACCCCCCAGGAAACGCAAAAGAAACTCACCACCAGCACAAAACACGCGCCCGAACATCCTCCCATTTTGCGAGTACACTACTGTCTCATAATAATAACTAAAACGCAACAGTAAGTTTTAAAGTGTTATATATAAGCCGCACCCCACTGCATTCCGCCCAACCCAGGCGGCAGCATCCACTTTCACACTCGGTGGAGTGCTCTTTTGTATGTGTAGTCTTGCAGAACTGCCTAACTGTATCGCTGCTGCGTCGCACTTGACATAGATCCAGTTCACGCAGTTTTGGCAAATCACCGGTGGAGCCTCGCAGGTTGTACTCCAATTCCGAGATAGGTCAATTGGCAAAGAAGAGCGAGGCTGCCGACCATGGAGAAGTGCGAGGGTGATCGGCTTGCGCTCATCACGCTGCTGGAGCGTAACCTAAAGGTCAAAATCGGAAAATGAGATGGAGCCGCTGAGTTGGTTGGGCAATGATTTTGTTTGGGCACTTGTTGTCTTACGAGAATGGTTTCATAAAAATCCTTTGGTTGATTACCCTTAAATTGCACGCAATAGTATTACGCAAACTATTGCTCACTCTTATGCTTGTTTAGACAGCAGAACCTTTTGTTTGCTGCTCAAGAATCTTTTTTTATCAGATTATCTTAGATATTTTCTCAAGGAAAAAGTCTACCGACAAATTACTAGGTGTTTTCTAGGCAATGATTTACCCAAAGATTTTTAAAATTTTATAGAAAAATGGAATCGGAGGATTATAGGTTTCTCTCTGAGCAGTGACAATCTTGTGGATAGGTTTGTCTTAGCACTGCTTCTCTAGATTTCTTTTGTTATCGGTCAGTCCTTTTTTATCTCCACGTTTTTTATTATTTGGGGTATATATATTATAATCTAGGACTGTTTTGGGTATCCTTTTCAGCTGTCACAGATTCTATTATTATTTGTATCTGAATGCAGTAACATATACTTATTCTTCTCAGTATCTCTCTCATTAACTTTATTTCTTCTTTTATACTTCCTAGTAGCTCATTATTTGATATCTTGTCAATCCATTTTGCCATTAACATTTTTTTTTATAGCACTATGAGTCGAATGTATGTACTTTGCTCGGTTAACTCTTTACAATTGTGCAAGTTTCATCCCCTCATAGCGCGATGTTCTATTAGAAGGTGTGCAGTTTTCTCCTACCCAAAAAAATTTTACTAGTTGCTAGTAATTGCTTTTTCTTGAAAAAAATTACTTTAGCTGTAATCCACGAACGATTTCTCTCTTAGTTATGATGCTATTTTGGTAACAAAACTCTTTATTATTTTTCTATTCAGTGCAAATTGCATGCTTTCATGCTTTACATATTTATACACCATTGTTCTTTATTTTGTATTCTTTCATTGTTAAGTTCATTTCATTCTATTTGTTCTTTGTGTGTATTTATTTTCGTGTTTATTGGTTTTCTGCTTTTATTGATTGTATCTTGTATATATATATATATATATGTATATATATATATATATATATATATATATATATATATATATATATATTTGACTTTATTAATAGACCTGTGAGCAATTATAAATTTATCACTGCTTTCTATCCTCGGTATAAGGTTATCTCGTCTCTGTTTATTCATTTTTCAAAGAATGTATATGTGAACCATTTATAAAACTTCTTATATAACTGTATATATTGTATTAATTGTCAATATAATTTGATTTATTAATAGACCTGTGAGCAATTATAAATTTTAGATTTGAAGAGAAACGCGCATTCAAGCCGCTAGAAGTATTTGGGACGCTTTTAAAACTTACTTTATAATTCGAGTTTGGTTTTAAAATTGGTCAAAAAATTTGAGGATTTCTGATATCCCACTGTAATATAACTTTCAAAAGTTTTTGACTTATGTATTTTTTATCTAAAAATTTCTTAGTACAATGTAGACAAAATTTATATAACAAACAAGGTCTTGCTTATGCAAATGACAAAAAAAAGTTAAAATACATTACCGAAACCCAAAAAAGAAATGTAGACTACGTACACTAAAATAAAATCAAATTTATAGTTATAAAAAATGGAAAAATAAATTGAAAGAGTGAACAGAAACATCAATTGCCTTTTGGAAGTATACACAGCTTTTAAGTATCTTAAAATAGTATCAACAAAAACTAAGAAACAGAAAAGAAGAGATTGGAGCTACCCAATAACCACATTTATAACAACTCAGTCTTTTTAATTGTGCCGTTATATCATTTTATAAGTTTTATCATCAACATTTTAAAATACCACATCATTAAAACTTTCATTTAGAAATGCCTTTAAAGTTATTTTAATATTACTTTTTGCTTCCTGTACTTCCCTTAACGTATCTATAAAAAATTATGTTTACCATTAAAATGTTATGTAATTATTTTTGTCAGATTATTTAAATCGATAAATTTATAACATAACATTTTTAACTTTAATTATCTTTTGGATTTAAGGGAGATTATAATCTGTATATAATAACTCGAAAGTTTAAAACATTTATCAATAAATTATAATAGCATTAAAGTAACTAAAAACTATGTCAAAGTAATTAATATTTTGTTGTTATTACGCATTAGAAGTGCACTCTTATGTTAATTGCGAATCTCATTAATTAACACTTCCCACAACAAATTACCGCATTATAATATTTCAAACTGCAAAAGAATTTGGAAATTTTCATTATTATTAATTAGATTTCAATAATTGCGTGTATTTGTTTGACATTTTAAAGTCTACTATTAACAAGAGTAAATATTTAATAATAAGTTAGCTTGAGGCAAGTACTACCCGTTGGGAGTTCTCTGTAAAGCATTTAGTCCAAGTTCTTTTAGTCTTCTATGTTCCATAGGTGGATCGGACAGTTTTTTAATTTTCTGATTTGTGTAATCGATGCAGTGTGAGTTCTTATAATCTCGTTCATGTATAAATTTCAAAAATCGTTATGCATGGTTAAATTTGAAACAAACCATAAGGAATGTTTCTGATTGGAAAGCTTGGGGATTTTTGTATTTGAGAGCTAGTTGCATCTCAGCATCCTGTACTTACATCCATACGTGTTTATTATTGTATTATAGGTGAGAATTTTGTTATCCACAGATAGTTAAGATTTCATATTAATTATTCTATTACGCTTTAAACTTTAAGCTCTAATTGTCTAATTTTTAGCTTTGATGTAGGTCCCTTAAATAAGTTTTTCATCTGAATGAGACAACGTATTTTACTTTACTACTTATCGGTATAGGATTATTATTAATCGTGAATTGTAGACTGATCCTTTTTTGTTGCTAAAAGTAAGTTTACCAGATTTTTTTTTCTCTTAAAAGAAAAGATGATTTTATAATTTAGGTGACGCTCATATAGGGTCTTCTCGTTGACAAAATTGACATCTAAGTATCATAGGCAGTTAGCGTATCTGTAGTGTAAAGTACAAAAAAGAACCCAAAGCAATTCAAAGCTTACTTGGAACCGACAGTCTTCTAAATAGGAATACTAGGATGAAAACCGGCTGCGGAAGAACATGTCGAATGTCTGTTAGATATGAAGAAAGGATATCTTGTAGATTTTTTTCTTCTAATCTCTCCTTGATGTTATTTAAAATGTAATGACACAATTGGATGTGGAATGTGCTTTCCGAAAGCTAAATTAATAGTTGGAAATGAGTTCCTTTAGAAACACATATTCTTTTGGTATGTTTAAGATTAGATGTACAAGCGTTTTAGACATAATAGGAATGGGGCTAATTGGCTGATATAAAGTAGCTTCAGTTGATAGTTTGCCACGTTTGAGTACTATTTTTATTTGTTCATTTTTATTGGGCAGCAAATGCTTTCTTGGGAAGATTTTTAAAACTTCTCTACTGTAAAATTGAAGCCCTGAGTCTTGTGGGAATTTAGTAGCTTTATTTTCTTGCAGGGGGTTTGTATGGAAACTCCAATATTATTATCGATATTGTTATTTTCTTGAAGGCCACTGAATGCCGTTTAAAGAGTTTTGCAAAAATTATAGCTTTTTATAAGTTCAATCGAGCCTATAAACTGCCAGAAACATTTGAACAGAAAGTAAACAAAGACGGCTTATGTGAAATGTGGTGTGACTGAGCTCTGAGCGTATGTTTGGTTGCCTATCTTCAGAATCGTTTTGCATATCTTACTTTTGTAAGGTCACCCCTTCGACTTATCTCACTGTTGCAAATATTTGAAAGAGAGTGGTGAAAAATTGTCAGCCTAGGACGCAAAAAATACCTTTTTGCGGACAACCCCTTGTAAAAGTATAAAGAAAAATTAGAGAACATTGGAAAAAATAAGATAAGCCTATATCATTAACACAGATGATAAATTGTCATTTTTTGACAAACATTGCACTATAGCAGATGCTGCCAACAACTACGATTAATCAAATCGCTAATAAACACTTATTTTGGTATTAAACATCTGAAACAATAGCAATACCTTGGCTATAGTACGCCTGCAGCTAAGGTTTTTTGGGGAAACGAAAGCAGCAATCGTATAATTATTATATCAGATAATAATCAAATTCAATTATAGTATATATGATAATAAATAGTTTGATAATAAACATTTTCTGTATTTTTAGGTCAAAGAGTCATAGAAATACACTCAACTGATTTGAGCAGTAACATACACTTAATTCTCTTCAAGTGATTGTGATTGTAATCCAACAGATTAATTAAAGCTAACAGAAGATAGATGGGTAGTAAAGTATGTGAATAGTTAGAAGGTGTTTGATGAAAAGAAACCTTAACATTATTTTGAATGTTAAGAACGTAAATATTATTTAAAAAATGTTGACGCTAATGAATAATGATAATCTAATGCAGAACCTAATATCTATTTCTCACTCAGTATGATTTGTTTGAGTTTGCTTATACTGTATGTTAACTATGATTAGTTAACAGTTATTTTCAGAACTATTTGATCATCTACCGTGACAAAGAGTTCCAAATCGACGAAGATGACTTTGGATTGCAATTTTGGTCTAGCAAATGCTGTTCTATACAGAATGTGTGTGTAGTTATAATAAGATATTTTTGCTACATTCTTTTAAAATAACTTTCATAACGGTCTTGATTAGATTAGTGACAGCTGTTGTAACCGTTCAGTTAGTGTGTGCACATTGTGATTAGTATCTGCTGCTATCTGGTAATTTTGGTAAAGAATTTGATTGAGTTTATTATATAAATTTTCAATAAAAGCAAATTGAGTGAAAATGACGTTGAAATCATGGATTCGGTTAATATGAATACAAAATAAGTTTGTATTTTAATTCTTATTTATTTTCCATTTTTTAAATGTAACACTTAAATACATGGGATACTAGCGTAGCTTTACTAAATCTTTAATTTCTAAAAATTTCAAAAAAGTTTCCACCACACTTTATGCACTTCTCCATTCTTCTAAATTAGTTAAAGAACCAACTGTTCTATATTTCTTTAAGGATCTAAGGACTCACGTCATTAGAAAGTCTTAGTCATTGAAAAAACCACCTCTTTTTAACCTGTCCTTTATGAAACGTTTTTGCTCTATTATCATGTTTGTCGTATAGCAAAATGTTACACTTTCATATTTATTGCACCATAAAACACATGATGCTATCTGCTCGTCGGTTAAAAAATGAAGTATTCAAAGCAAACAAACTTTTTTCACTTGAAGGTTGTTGTGCAGAACAGTACTAAACTCTCTTCTACCTAACGATAGGCCACAAGTTGCCAAACTTCTCCGATCATACTTCTCGAAGAGAGATGAAGATAGGTATCTTAAACTCGAGGAGTATTCCGTGCTGAAATATTCTCTCTGAAACTTTAATATGGTGGTATGATAAAAACAATCCTTTGCTAGTTTATACTGCGTGCAAATTTGTTCTAATAATTTCCTGTATTTCTTTTTTGAGATAAAGCTCTCAAAGGTTGTCTGGCGACCACGGTGCATATTTTTTTAGACATGTAAGTTCTGCTTTATTTGTACAGTTAACTATTTTATCCCTTGAAACTAATTAAAAATTGATTCTATCGATCCTCATAATTTATAAAACATATTTCGAAAAGAAAAGGTTGTAAAGAGGAGAGTCGAAGAAAAATATTAATAGCAGGTCAAAAAATAAGAGGTAACAAATCAGAAGTTGTTTTTTAATTTACTTGAAGATGTAGAAAAAGAATTAGTAAAAATTTTAACTTAAAGTCAAATAAAATATTAATGAGATGGTTTTTGAACATACAAAAATCTAAAGTAGTTGAAATATGTCGGGTTTTGGTTTTATTTATTTCATAACGGAATGCTTACAAAAATAGAGTTATTTGAATGCGAACTAAACTTACGAAAGTATACCTTGGATAGAGCGAGACACTTAAAACACAGGTCTCGTAAATACGATTCATGGAAAAGTCATTAGTGTAGTTCCTGAAAAGATATGTTGTCTAAAAGATTTATTTAAAGTGCGTAAAAAAGCTGGAATATCTAAGCTACTATCTGGGCAACTTGAAGAAACCTACGATACTAGATGCGATATCCAAACCAAAATGTCAAAATCACTTTTTCAATTACTTGGGACGGCATCGGAGTGTTCAAAATACTTTTCGGGCCATTCATGGCAGGGCTGGAGTACTTCAGAGTACTCGTAAACCAGGACATTAGATACGATACTGAAATCAGAGCAAAGTTCAATTTCAGTATACATATTAAGATACTGCATTAATCAAAATACTTTTCTCGTAATACTAGATATAATATCCTAATTAAAGCGGTATCTACATCGCACATTGAAACATTGATGGCGGGTTTACTGTGTCTAAAATATTGTTTGGGGCGAATAACTGCGATACTATATAGAATATGTGAGCTGTAACAGTATTCTGGGATCTGGGCGCTAAAGTTGAAAACATTTTTCGCAGAACTTGCGACACTATAGTTGCTCAACTTAAAAGAGTGTCCGAATCGATCTTTGAAACACTCACGACTTATTTGAAGTGTCCAAAACACTCTCGGAGCACTTGCGATACTAGATATAATACCAGAACAGAGCGCCAACGGTGCAGTCTAACATATTCTTTGAAGCCCTTATGTATTAATTACGACACTAGGTGTAATAATTAAAACAAAATGTTGTACAAAGCCTTCCTCAGAGTACACATGACGATCCTGAAGCATTCAAAATACTCTTTAGGGGCACTCATAATACCAAATATGATACCCGAACCGAAGCGGTGTCTATATCACTCTTCAAAGAATTCAAGACGGTACTAGAATGTCTAAAATACCTTTTCGAGTATTCATGCTGGGTTCGTGAATGATTATAATACTAGATACATTAACTTGCATTAGAGTAATATTTAAATTTTTCTTCGGAGCATACATGATATTGTTGGAATGTTCAAAATATACTTTGAAATACTCACGATGGGATTAGAGCGTTGTCCGTCTTCAAAGCACGTATAACAGATTGTTCAAAACACTCTTTAGAGCACTTGCAACATTAGATATGATGCCATTATTGAAGTGGTGTCTAAATCGCTCTTTGTAGCAGGTACGTTGACACTGGAGTATTTAAAATACCCTATCTATCAAAAATATTTTCTGAGGTACTCGTAACCTATTACAAAATTAGATACAATACCTAAATTATAGCGGTGTGCAAATTTTTTTTTAGAGCACACATGAGACTGCTGGAGTGTCCACGATCTTAACGGCACTAGATAGGACACCCAAAGTGACCAAAAATTCGAATCACTAATGGTGGAGTTAACTTGCGTAAATTCTTCTTAAGTGCACTTGAGAATGACTGCAGATACGATATCTGAGTATTGAATACGATATTCGAACTAAAACGGCCCAAATTACTATTTGGAGCACTTAAAGCAAATTTGAAGTATTCAAAACATTTTTAAGCACTCACGAACTAGACATGATGTCCGAATCAAACTGGTGTCTAACTAAATACCCCTTCAGAACATGCACTATGGCTCCCAAATGTCCAAAATCCCCTTAGGAGCACTTTTAACTACCACACTAGATCCGATGGTTGAATTGGAGCGGTGTTCAAAACCCGCAACGCTAAGTATGATACTCGAACCAAGGCGGTGTCTACATTTTGGAGCACTCGCGATGGCATTGGAATGTATAAAATATCAGTGAGAGTACTCCCGTCAGAGTCTAAGATACTCTTTAGAGCATTTCGGAAATACTTTAATATAAAAATAACTTTTAGATGCTCCCTTGCTTTGTGTAAATTGAGCTAGACGTCCGTATTCAAATCAGAGTAGTGAGGTGGGTAAAATATAATAACTTGAACAATAGAGGGGAAAAGGTTAGTACTGGGAGGTATCGAGTTTTTGCCAAAAATTATTTTATATTCTTTACTTTAAACAAGCGCAAAAAAATATAGGAGATAGAATAAAGAAAAGTAATAAGCAAATTGTTATAAAAATGCCATAAAAATTGTTTTAAAATCTTATAGTACTTACTAATTGTAATAATATACCGTAATCTGTAAACAAATTACATCATTCGACAAAACAAACTCTCTCTTGGCGAAGTTTGGTAAGCAAATTTTCAAATCGTCAAAATATTTACTAATTAATAGTGAAGTTACAGTTACAACATGCTGCATTTCACAAAGTTTAAGAATAAATAATTTAGTTTTTCTTTATCAGACAAAATATATATAAAAATAATAATGGTAATATATATGCAATATATAATGGAACTGATATTAGTTTTACTGCAATTAGTTTTTACGGTTGTAAAAATAACACTATTGTGCGCAAGTCACTCCTAATGCAAAAAGTACTATATTAAAATGACTTTACTTTTATCGACTTATAAACACACAATATTAAAAAAATATTAAAATGATGTTTTATATATCAAACTGTCAGTGGTACGACTTGTGAGCAGTACCATAAAAAGCAATAATAAATATCTTAGTCTTGAAAACACTGGCTGCAAGGACTACTACCAGAAGGCGCTAATATCACTATAACCTTAGTTCAGTCTAATTATAGAGTAAATTTTATTAGGTACTGCAACATGTTTCGGTGACTATAAAAAACTTACAGAATTTGAAAAAAGGGGGATTGTTGTTGGGTCAGGGGCAGGGTGGTCTTTTTATTGAAATGGCCACTACTTGTATTAAGAATTAGAACTGTGTTGGAACATAATGTTTGAAACAGTAAAAATATAACCCAGAATAACCACCAGAAGGGAAAATTGTATTCTGCTCGACAGACGCGATCTTTGCCCATTCTCACTGTAGTGAGGTGACTTTCACACTATTTGCATTCGCGACATCTTGTACATTTTATTGATATCCTAAACAATAATTCTGTTTGTAGTTTTGTAGACGCTATGGATGTCCAAGGAACAGCCATGTATAGTTTTTAGTGACAAATTCAGCTTTTACTGGACATGGATTGTACTCGAGTAAAGAGGAGAGCAAAATTGGAGCTTGTCGTTTTGACCGACACATTAATAGAAGTGGTAGCGTTATGGTATAGTCAGAAATTTTTTGTAATTTTGTCTTCTCTGATAGTAATCAAGAAACATTGATGGAACGCTTGTTTTCAAATAAGTGTAACTTCGTTAATTTTCAATATAAAAATTTTTCTTAACACCCAACTGCACTAAATGCAGTTTTGATAGATATACATTGATTATTTAATTACAAAAGATTATATCGGAAAAATAGCACACATTCGGAGCTCCTATTTAAAGTTGTGCATTTCACCAAATGTTTTCTGGCACAGTTACAATTTTTTCGCGAATGGTGCCTCGTCTACTGTCGAAGAATATCAACGTAACATTCGGTTTGAGACAATTTTAAAGACAGAACTCGCAGACAGACAAATGTGATAAGCATAGAACGAAGGGATATCGGCAAAACGTGAGATTATTGGTATCGAACCGCTTGCCGTGTAAGCTATGGCTCCTTCTTGATAGAACCATGTTTTTTTCATGCTGAATTTGTACGGAATAAAATTTCAACTTGCCGTGTAAGATGCGCTGTCGCGAGCGATGGGACAGATCCAATCTTGGAGCACGACGCCTAGTGGAGCGCCGAAGACTTTGAAAATCGACCGATTCTTTACATTTCTGAAATCCGTTTAATAGTAACAACGGAATCGTTATTTCTAAAACGCAAATATGTGATGATTTATTTTTCACTGTACCGTTCCAGGACTATTTTTTCAAAACTCTTCTTAGGTTATCTTGTTTTCAAATTGGATCTGGTGCAACAATTAGGACATGCGTTTTTGCAATATATATAGTTTGTCTTAAAAGTATGAAGTTATATAGTATAAAAATTTAATTACATTAAAAAAACATTTTACATAACTTAGTCCCTTCAAAACACATTTGAGTCTTATATCAGAGTGTCGTTTTTGCCATGTAAAAATATTCTGTATAGTATTGGGTTAGAAAAGGTTTTGAATAAGTACCTTCTCGTATTGGCCTAAATCTTGTAAACGGTCTGATATCTCTTCCTCTTCACGCTAAGAACTTTTGTCAAAATTTCATACGCTCTAGTTTTTGGACTCATTCATCGTGTGGTTGGTTCTCGGGTTATAAGGCCGTGATCGTAGTTCAGAAACTCTTGACGTTTCGTTCACAACTGCAGCGGACATCTTCAGAAGAAAATCTTTCTGAACTCCGACCACGGCTTTATAACCCGAGAACCAATCACACGATGCACCATAACACAGGCCGTGAAGCCTTCGCTTCTTTTTGTGCTGCACTCATTACAATGTTTTAAAAATCCATTTTAATGATCCTAATAGTCTCTGCAGATTAATGTTTCAACTTTAATGTAGATTCGTTGCGCTCTTCTTATGGTTATTGTAAATGTGATAATCACACACTAGATGTGCTCACTTACCGGCGTCTAACTCCCAACTGATCTGACTAGTAAACTCGTACTTATTTACGCATGTACATTACAATCTATTCTAACTGCGGGCGCGCAAGTTATTTTGACTGTATTAACGTTGGCTTAATATTTTCGTACCACTAGACTTCTTTATACCTTAATACTAGGCTGTATCATCGTGTGTATTGACACTGGGGTGATAAATTAATTCTTTAAAGATATTTTTAACGGTACAATGTTGCTGGAAGAAATAGCTCATTTGTCTTGATATTGTAATTTGTTATTTCCGATTGCTTGTGAAAACACTTAAAAAAGAGTTGCAAAGATTTATTTAATTTTATATTTACTGGCAAGCATCAAAATCTACCTAAATTTTGCTGTTAATGAGAAGAGAACAAAAAGGTTTTTGAAGAACATCGAAGTATATTGATTCGTTTCTACACCTTTATACATTTTATACTTTTGAGAAGGGAATAACAACTTTTGATTTTTTATTTTTTATGGTAATCTATTTATGGATTTTGTTCTCATTTGTTACTAACTGTACCCAATATGCATTTGTATTTTTTATAATTTTTTTTATAGAAGGTTTATTATTTAGCCCACTCTCTGAAATAAGATTCTTTATTTTATTATTGCCATATTTTTCCCGACTTTCCTAACTTATAATCTGTTGGAAGTAGCGTATAGATGATAAGTACAAGATGTGTCAAATTGCAGCGTGGTAGGCTGTATGATAGAGTTATTGGGCCGTACTGCTTTGAAAATGAGGATGATCTATTTTGTAATAATTAACTCACTTGTTACTTTGCAACATTCCTGAGATATCAAGTTATCCCTTGTTACCAACTATGAGTTCAGAAAAATGGTGCAATGCACATACCTCAAGTGTTCCCGATACTACGTTTCCGGATGGATCATTTCCAATTCTAGAAAGTTGTTAGTGTGTAATCATTTTATTTTACATTTTAAGGAATTTTGAGTGATTTTAATTAAAAATTACGTAATCGTTCCGAAAAACAGTCATAACTACATTACATTTATATCCAGTGTCATACATATTTAAAGAAGCAATTTAACAAATGGCTTATTGTACACTTTATGAAGAAAAGTTACATAAACAAAGCGTTAGGCTCATACAAAGTTATATTTGAATGTATCTGTGAATTCGAAATTACCAAAGCTTATTATGAAAAGAACGATTTCTAGTTACTTCCTGCTTTACACATAATTAGCGCGAATTGCATAAATCACCTAACTGGCATAAATTAATATTGTAAGACGATTACCTAATCTAATTAAGCATTTTTAAACAAATCCTTATACATTCTTTGTAAAAATTACATTTAGTATACCAGGGAGAGTTTTGTAATGATCATGTAACCTAACATTATGTTACTAAGGTGTAGCATTAAATTATCTTATTTATTAAATATTAAAATTATTACAATTTATTGTAAAGAATATTTAAATATGGCTCACTTAAATTTGACGTATCTCTCAAAAATAATTACTGTTTTAACTTCTAAAATCAATTTTTTTACTTTCAAATAAATTGCAGTTTCATCTCAACGGGTATGTTAATAAATAATTTGCTACTGAGAACAACACTATTTGAGAAATCCACATGAAAGACCTCTTCGTGATCAAAATGTATCAACAGTTTGTGTTTCTTTAGAAAAACCACCACGTAACTATAGTGAATTTTAATAACACGTTGTCCAACTCTGTTTATATGGCAAGACAGATATAGAATGGGGTGGGCCCAACGGCCTTTTGCACTTTGATCATTAAGGTCTATTGTACACTCCTCTAATTTGGTAGAGCTCTCTCTCTAGGCCTAGGATTTTGACTAGCCCCCAGAGTCTAGAACGAGGCTCTTTTGAACAGTTCCCTGACTTTGGTTTCTTCGCCGAATTGTAAAAATTTGAGCTTCGTAAGGCTTTCACAGTAGCACAAAATGTGGTTTGTAGTCTACTCCTCTTCCTGGAAAAATCTACGCAAGCTGCCGTTTGTTACTATTAGGAAATTTGAATGCGCGCTAAGGCGACAGTGTTCTGTCAACAGGCCAACTATGACCCTAAGTTTGGGTTTGTTTTGTCGTAGGAGGCCTGCTGTACATTTTTGTGGCGGTCTCACAGTGAGGTGGGTTTTGTTTCTGATTTTTCCTTGGCCAATAAGTCTGCCATCTTGTTACTCCTGAAGCCCCTATGTCCCGGTATCCAAGAAAAAATCAAACAATTGTCTTTTCCCATTTTTGTCAAAGCATCTACGCAGTCCCAAGCAACCTTGACTTCGTCACAGGTATGGCTAGAGCTTTAAGTGTTGCTTGGTAGTCCGAAAAATGGCTATTCTCTTACCCCTAATGTTAAGCATTTTGATCTCCTTCGCACAGTGTTCTATAGCTATGATTTTTGCCTGAAAGACTGTAGGAAATTTTCAAGCGCTGTTGGAAATTTAATGTTCCTTTTTGGAACATATATTCCTGTTCCTGTGTTTAATTTAGTTTTGAAGCCATCAGTATACCAGATAAAATCTGGGAGACTGCAAGTCCTTTGTCTTCTCTATCTGATATTATATTTTAAAGTTTTTTTCAAATTTAAAGTAACTGAAAACCAGGTTGTCGGTGAAATTCCTAGTGTACCCTTCGCCTCTAACTCCTATCTCATTTTTTAATGCTCTTCTACATGCTTGTGGATGATTGGAGCTTGGCTTTGCATAGGTCTATAGGCAGTTACCCCCGTTTCTCCCTGGATAAATATGTGAATTGGTGACAAGTAACACTTTTAGGGCTGCAGTTGGCGTCGTTTTCATAGTTTCTGTGACACAAAGGAGCTTTTCCGTCTTTGCCTGTAGTGTTTTATGGATCTTACGATTCTTGTGTATAACCATGAAGTCATCTTGGGGCTTAATCCCCAGCTTTTACCACATAGCATTTTGCACCATTCCAGTGCTACTTTGGCTCTTTGTGTGATCATATCTAAATGTCTATTACATGTGAGGTTTTGATCGAAGATTATTCCTAAATATTTAGCCTCTGGACAAAAAGGGATTTTAATGCCATTTAACACAATGGATCTTAGCCCCTCTAACACCCGCTTTATGGTTAATAAACCTCCATGGTTATGTGGGGGCACCATTTGCTCGTAATATTGAGGGCAGATTGCGATATTTCCTTAATAGTGCTCGCAAAGCGCTCTCTTGTGACTACTACAAAATCAGCTGCATATCCTAGGCAATAAAAACATTCTGCGCATAACTTGTTAAGGAGTGCATCCATAAGGACTACTCACAACAGTGAGGAGAGAAGTCCTCCTTGGGAGGTTCTCACTTCAGTAATTGCTTCGCCTAGAGCAGATATAGTAATTATTTTTCTTAGGCTTTTTGCAATCCATTGACATGGAGCGTCGGAAATTCCCTTCGTTTTAAGTGATTTGATTAAGGAGCCAATGGAGACACTGGCAAGAGTTATAAATCAATTTGGATATATTTCTAATATACATTAAAGAAATATAAAGGTATAGTTTAATTTAACATTTTGTTAAGCGTACACTTGTAACAAAATAGGACAACAAATATTTTTACCTTTTTAACCAGCTTCAAATGCTTTTCAAACACTTTACAAGTGGCACACCTTGTATAGGCATTTTATCGCACATGTACTGGACAATTTTCTTGAACTGAACCAGATATGCGATTTTATAGTTGCCGAGTTTCAAATGAATATATGACCACATGAAGAAGTCCATATGGTTCAATTTTGGGAAGTTGGGTAGAAAATTAAATTGAACTGACGCCAAACCTGAACCACATTTGCTGTGTGAGCTGTGCGATTTTTGTAGATGCGTGTTTTGTTTTATAATAATGATTGTTAATTGATATCTTCGTCATCGAACATCAGAGGAAGTTTTCTGCACTTACAAACTGCTTCCCCACCCATCTTAAAGGTATATTCTAAAATCGAAGAATGCTTGTCTGGTTTTCCAGGCCACGTTCAGTCCTTAAAAAAATATTTTACTTTTTTTGTTGTTTTCTAAAAAAAAATTGAGCTTAACTCAAAGCTTTTTTAAATCTTTATAAATGGCACTGTGATCTTTGTCATTTCAAAACTTTTTAATTTGTTTTTCGTAAACCTTTAAACTCTTAACTGATAAGTGATAAAAATTTGATACCATCCGCATTTACTTGCTTAAACATAGATGCCATATTACCCACATATGTTGGTGCGAATGCAAATACAGTATACAGTGTAAAAGCAGTTATCCGGGAGAAATTCAAAGCCAGATATTTATTGGACAAATTTTCAAGTAGTTTGAGGTCTATAAAAGAAAATTGGAGACTATCTAAACCTGTTTCATAAATTGATTATTTTGAAATACCCTATAAAGGCGATAGTATGCTTATAATAATTATTTTAAATATATTTGCAGTTTACTATAAACTTGAGTTAATACACAGAAAGTATCTTATTGTTTTTATTTTGAAACTATTTTACTTTGGGGGAGAACGAAAATGTCAATTTGTATCTTTAGTATCGGTTATGGATATTAGATATAAAAGTTCCTTTAAAAAGTTTAGTGAATGGCATCAGGAAATAATAAAACAAAAGATACAAAGGGATTACCTTCATTGGTCTTCAAACACAATGCTGCCAACGTTTTAAAGTTTCTAAAAACTGATACCAAAAACCTCTTCAGAAACCAATAGCAAAATTAGCAGGCCAGGCCTGCAAAACGTGAGTCTTTTATAACGCATTTTAGACAAGGAAATAAAACTGTAGGCATCAGATCAGAAAAGAAAGACATGACAATAATCACATATAGTAACAAAATATCTAGAGGATTCCATCTGAAATACTTTTTGTTCGTTTATCAGCTTGCGACTTTGCGGATAGTGGTGAGAACCGCATCCATGCTAATGCTTAATTCCTTCGTCATTAATAATGTTTGGGGTTGTGTTTGTCGACATCTCGTTTCAAACGCGATTTCATCAGGAAAGGGTGTAAATCAGTCGCAAACACATTTTCTTCTCGTGGTTTCCGTCCTTACACTTGCACCAACATTTAATGCATTTCCGTTGCCGTTTTCCCAAATTTATTGACGAATTTGATGTTTACGCGTTTGCTCTGTCGCATTACAACCCTATCCCTTACAGTCGGCTGGCCGATGCGAGTTTACCCGGACGGTTACGTTAGGTGGCGCTTCTTGAAGTATCTCTGGATACCCTGGATACCTGGCCCATGTTACCGTTCACTAAACTTTTTAGACCTCTAAAATTTTTAGAGCTAATTTGATTTCTCGTTAGTAAAGTAAAATTACTTTAAGTAACATGT
The DNA here is from genome assembly GCA_036346155.1 of Sinelater perroti. NCBI lineage: Eukaryota > Metazoa > Arthropoda > Insecta > Coleoptera > Elateridae > Sinelater > Sinelater perroti. Next base: position 20,531,524 of record JARFIY010000195.1, on the reverse strand, counting down.
TTTTTAATAAGATGTTACTGTAGTATCTTAAAGAATACTTATATCATATAACATTACTTTTTTTTGTATACAGTTTCACAAAAAGTTCAAAAACTTAACTCTTACAACTCTGTTTTGGCTTTAAGCAAATTAGCTGTAATGCATGAATTATCTAGATATGAACAGATTAGCAGATAGTTTTGTACAATGTCGCATACGTAATTATTGTCAACATCAGCTGATAAAATCCTTTACTTCCGCAAATTGCTTGTGCATCTTATTGTTGTTAAGCTTCATTCCGTTTAAAGTTCTTTACACCGTATAGGGTGGATCCTCGTCCAACGCCTGTCCCTTTTAACCAAAAATTTGAGTACGTATTGGTCCATTTTTCTCAAAGCTGTGTGTTTCAAACGTTCAGGTTGTAAGGGCAAAATTTCTCTTGATTTCAATTGTTGAATATGCAGTAGATGACAGAGGTCAGTTCTTTGCTTGGTTCTTTATTGTTGTAGGGCAGAGTAATTTCTAAACAAAGTCAATTTTAGTCAATCTATTATGATGATAGCAGTATTATTAATTGCGATGCTAATCTATTTAGTGTGCGTTGAGGCGATCCAGACCGGCGTGACGTACTTAGTGGCCGTGGCTAAGATCTACAGTTTCTACGGATTGATGTAGCAGATGTATCTCGTCAGTTTCTTGATAATGTTGTCTTAAAAGTTAATTTTTTTTAAGTTAGTGTAGAGCTGTTTGAATGACAGCAGGCAAGTCAGTATGATTCCTAAGTATTTTGTAGTTAGACAATAGTAAGCATGCTCTATTCGCTATATAATGTTCAGCTTTCTTTATTGTTAAGGTGAAAAGTATACTAATTAATGTTGTTTGAAAAAAGCTTAAATTGGTTATTACTGTAATGGATAGAGCATAAAAGGTCGTAGTCAGTTTCTTTTTTAGTTCAGTGAAGCGCGAACTTCGTGCGACTACTATTGTATCATCAGCATGTTTTGGAGCTTTTGTATAGCTCTGGTGCAAAAAGGTTGTTTGGGAAAAAAAGGTTTTTTTATCGAAGAAAATAGGGATTTCCTGTAGCTCACGGTATCGTAGGTAGCTAACAAGTTGATGCAGGCCGCTTTAGTACTTTTTTCTTTCCAAGTCACCCTTACCGCTTTGGACGATGTTTAATATGTGATTGTAGTATGGTTTACTCTATCAAAATCTTGATTTATTTCAGGTAAACTTTATCTTTAGTAGAGAAAGAATTTTGGGCAATTAGTTTTTGAATAGTTTGGCTTCTTCCTGCCTTGAGAAAACCTAGCATACGTACTTTTCTTGTAATTTGAAGATTAGTGTATGTGTTCATTAGACTGAAATCTCTAGTTTTGACTAAATTTTTTGATCTGTTCACTTTTCAGTCTGTCAATGTCACTTACTCTGTTGATCATCATGAAGCTGGCAATTTTCAGTTTGTCCGTAGAGAAGAGTTGCTGGAGAAAGTTTTCCCTGAATTTTTCTGCTTAGTAGTAGCTGGGCCGTTATCTTGCCGGCACACATTTTACTAAAGTTGTGCTGCAGTTTTATGTTGTCTTTATTGGAGCTTTTAAGTTTTTAAGCTCGCCTGTTATTTATTTTTATCTCAAATTTTCTCTTATGCTGTTTTATATTATTTTGTGGTTGTCGTCTATTCGGTTTTCAAGTTTAAATAGCGTCATTAGCAAAAACCCCGTTTTCATACAGGCTTTAATAGTAATCGAGCAGTGACGTTGTCCTCCGAAGGTCTCACGATATACTGAATTTTACATTTTCTTATTATAGAAATGAGTTCTTAAGAAAATTGTTTTTTGTACCATCGTCATTGCATATGCCAGTTTCCTGTTATGGCTTAAAAATGCAACATTGTCGTCATCAAAAAAAACCATTGCAAAAATTCTTTTTAAGCAAAGTTTTCGTAGAAAATTCTGGAATTGATATCAGAAATGAAATCCCAAAATGTGATCTGTAAAGGTCTATGCTTGCTAATTGTAAGCCCAAAATATTCTTGTTTTGCCTTTAAAACGGACACCTACAAAAGCAATTCACAAAATACAAGATATATAGAATGTTCAGCAAGAAAAATCAGCCAAATTAATTTTAAATGGAGAAAAGAGTTGGATTCGATCCAAAGACTACCTTCAATGTTACTATGGAAAAAACGAAGGTCAAGAAATTTGGTTTCTAACTTATAGTCGTCGGAATTATTTCAGAAAGAGAACCATGAGTACCACCAAAGTAAAAAATAATGCAAAAGACTACGCTGAAGAAGTGTTGAAGTCTTTCTCGAAAAAAATACTTACAGGACTTTACCGTGGAGAGGAAAAAAAGGTGTTCACTCGTTATGATGCGGCCAAGGCTAATACTGTAATTTATTCAAAACTACTCTTGGTGCCAGTTCTATGGATTTTTTTTGGCCTCGGCTGGCCAAAACAGTGTATTTTCTAGCATTGCGTTACCATATTAAATTGCCGTTGGAAAATTTTACAGAAAAAGTAAAACGATCCTTCTCCTAATATGACAAAGTTTTTCAAAGCTGCAGGAAAAGAGTTGAGAATCAAGATTGTCAGATTTTTTACTAATTAAAGTTGTTGATTGTATCACTTTTTGTATTATTCTTCTTGTGTTTGCTGAACACGCCTGATAAAAATGTTATACATTTAAGATAATGGAGATTATTAGTGTACTGAATTTTTAGAAGAGTTTTTTTCTGTTGACCTTCTTGAAGTTATTTTTCTAAAAGACACATTTTTTGGCTTTATGACGACGGATAATGCCAACAATAAGCTAGCTTCTTGCACTGGCAATGAGTTATTACTTTGGAAGATATAAAGATGCTGTCCTAGATCAGCTGTAGGCTATTTATCTTAATCCATACTTTCAGTTTCCTTGTTGGCAGACTTTTAGTAACTTAACCCTATACTCCGCTAGTTAAAATAGCTTATCATAAAGTTCACATTACCATAAGTAAAGTTAATTGGCTAAAAAAAGAACGGAAAACGACATCAGTTGTATTAGAGATTGAGGTGATCCAATTTTGATGTTTTTCACAGCAAATAATGTCAAAATAATATTTATACTAACTTGTTCAAGATTTTTCTAAAATAATTGATTTGAGCATGGTGTGTGACCTCTTTGAATTTCGAGGACTAGAAGAATATCGCATGCATGCCTGCAGCACAAGTTAGGCAGTAAATACTTGTCTCTAAAAATTTCTTCCATGTTAATTGATATTCTCTTGGTTAGGTTGACATTGTATGGTAAAAGAATTAATCGTTTTCTTAGCAATCTTACTTAGACCTAGTTCAATTGTGGTGCATTCCAAATAAAAAATTGTAAATATACTCAGCAGAAACATAATTTATGTAAATTATTATTGTATATCTATCAGGGTAGAGTTTAATAAATCAAATTATTTTCTCTATAATCCAAACTAAAATTTTAAATATTTTTTATTATGATATTTTTTATACCTTAATTAATATTTTTAGAAGAACTAATTACATTTTGTATAATTGTGTATTTCACTTTTTAAAATACATTAAAAATTAATATTAAAACATCTACATATGTCTTCCTTACGGTAATTTAATTTCCCTTGATATCTGCAAATTGAATTTACTTTATATATCAGACAAAGTTTAAATGCCAAAAGTAAGTATTTATTTGTAATACGGTAGGTTGGGCTAGAAAATAAATCTTAATTGGAAATCTACTTGTAAATGCTGCCATGTTAAAGTAAAAATGTATTATTTAACCAATGGAGCATGAAATGCTACATGAAAGGTGGGAGAAAGTAAGTTAATTGCTTATTTGGATGAAGATCACGCATACGTTCCTCATATAGCTGTCGCGTAATTTTATTTGAAATTTAAATAGGATTACTGAGTGAATACCGATTTATTGGAAGAATGTGCTTTCCTCAGTTATGCGTTTTTTTAAATATAAATTCTAAAAGTATAACTTTTTAATGTACCTGTGTTTTCATCTTATATGATTGCATAAAGGCATCCAAAATTGGAATTACTTTATTTTGTGGCGAAAACATTAAAAAATAAAAAATGTAAAACATAACATCATTAACGATAATTTTTTTATAGCATTTTACAGTACGGATTGTACAATTTCCAAGTTTGTGTTTTCTATTTTACAACAGATCTACTAATAGATTAATAGACAACGTTACATAACTAGTAGATACCATAACCAATGTTTGACATTTAACCATATTTTAAATTAAAATTGAAACTGAGACTATATCCTTTGTAAAGGACTGAATATTATTTACCCAATAGACTCGTTTTTGTTGATAAATAAAAAGATAGAATGTGGGTAAAAACTATTAATCGGGTATCCCGACGGTTAGTTGACTTCAACACCTTAGAACGTTTTATATAAAGTAGTTCTTCAAAAGCTATTATAAGAAAAAATATATTTAATCAGCTACATTAATGATTTAACCTTAGTTTTAGTAATAAAAATTAAAGCATTCTAATTTAGTGATTGTCGAATAAATTCAGAACTAGAAAAAATGAAAAAATGAAATCAGAAGAAATGTACACGATATCACTTTTCAGGTTCACAAATATTAATAGAAAAGCAAGATAAAATATTTAAAATTGTGATATTTCACCAGCAGTAGTACAGAGTTAAACATTGATGTTCAAGGGTATGTATGAGTATACAATGTTTTGTAGAGCACTATCATGGAAATAGGTATTGATACGTTTTTTTACTTTCCACATTGGTGAATCATGTATAAAATTACTAAAACTACTTATTTATTTTACTTATAGGGAATTAAAACTATTATTTGTGTACACAGAATTAATAATGTAAAATTACACCGTATTTATTTATAACACTAGTTACGTTGTATTCGCACAGGACGTTTCACTTCCGGCACTTCACTTCTTTTTGGTTGCCTCTCTGCGTGATATTTAAGTTCTAGGGCCGCTCACTGTGGTGGCTGCTACGAGGAGCGCTCGGCAATTCATTACATTGCCCCCCCCTCCTTATAGTCCAGGAGCCCTATATTTTTTTCATCAAATAATTGTTGAATTAGGTTTTTGTTGTTGATAAATAAGAAAAAAATACATACTTTCGAATGAACTAAACAGTAACCACGGATTTTGGTCGCGTATTTTTGAAAAATAAGAAAATAAGTTGGAAAACACTGTTATTCGCGTTTATCTCGGTAATCACACTTTGCACAACCGTATAGCCATAATATTAAATGTAGTTAATAAAAAAAGGAATGTGTTGGTCTTTACCTGATGTCAATCTGTGCAGTAATTATTTTTTTAAAATTAATATTCGATCAAGTCAGCGTAGCGGACGCGAGAGCGGACTGGCGTCTACTTAGTGACTCGCTGTTACTGTCGCCCTCTCGCATCCACTACGCTGACTTGATCGAATATTAATTTAAAAAAAATAATTACTGCACAGATTGACATCAGGTAAGGACCAACACATTTCTTTTTTTACTAACTACATTTATTAAGTAATTCTAAAGGCTATTATTGTTTGATGTCGTAAGTTACAATGTTCTCATAACAGTTTTTAAATAGTTCAATAAATCTTTATCATTTTAAAGTGTTATTTGGATACATTGTTTTTTGAACTGACCAGGTATAGGCTTTTTTGGGCGCACTTACAGACACTACAGCCTCAAGGGCTTATTGTACCCACTAACATGCACTTAAATGCTAGGACATTCACACACACCCATGGGTTGAGCGAGGCTCGAACTCGCGTGCGCCAGCTTGAGGACAGAGCCAACTGGTTGAACCATCTGAGCCACCGCGTCCCCAGGTATAGACTTATCGAGATTTGCTATTTTTATTTCTCTTTATCGGTTTTTTACAGGCAAATGCGCATATTTACTTCTAGATGGCAATAATTGATTTGGAAATGATTTTTTTAATTAATCACAACTTCTAACGACTGTAAATATTTTTTATTATTATTAATCTGGTCACTGATGGTGTTGTTACCCTTGATTTAATTATTGCTGCTAATTTTGTTAAAACTGTTACCAACTTTGAAAACAGCACTGTTTATTTTTTCTACTTGTCAACTACCACAAAACTCAGATCATGAACAACAATATAACTTTTAGAAATAAGCAGCGTAATAATTAAAAACCGTTCAGATATAATAACAAAAACCAATTAATAGATATCTATTGAAATGTTCTTGCTATATTTAAAGAATCTACAACTGTCCTCAAAGGTGGTTTGACTACTAAGATCTACTAATCCAAACAAGACAAATTTTCTGACATACTATTCTTTTTAAAAAATAAGGTGATTTCTTAATTTAAAGCTTGCGCAAAAGTCGTTTTTTTTCTTATGTTGGCACAACCCTCAGTGGTATTTGCTTTTAATTTTAGTTTGATATGTCAAATAGTTTATAAGTCAGAGCAGTTTTTTACCTAAACATTTTCCTTTTTCGATTATTAAAATGTCTAATATTCTTCAACAAAAAAGTTGAGTTAAATTTTGTGTTAAAAATAAACGTTTAAAATAACATAGGAAACATTTTGTAAACAATCTTTATTGATCGAGCAAAAGCTGTTCAAGGAAGATCTTCAATTCGTAGAAAATGAAGCTGACTTTGGCGGTCCATTAAGATCAATAGCAAAAAAATATCGCAAACAAAAGCCAGTAACGGGAAATCGTTATTCGACTACAAAGCTTACTGAAGATGTTGGCATATTAACAGGTTCAGTAGACGCAATTTTGAGTGATGTTTTGGACTAAAAACATTTGTTAGCAAAACTCAGCAATCATTGTTCGGGAGTCTTCCGTCAAAAATTCGACAAATATGGCTTTAAAGCCACCTTATTCTCCAGATATGCCACTGTGCGACTCTTTCCTGTGCATTCGATGAAAAGAAATCTTCGACAAAGTCTGTTTGATCCAGATGAATCGATAAAACGAAAATCGAAGGCGATGCTGCTGAAAATTTAGTTAATATAAAAAGTGTTTCCAAGATTGAAACGTTGGCGTATATGTATCTCAACAGGAGAAGATTACCTTAAAAAGACAAAATAAATTTGACTAAATAAATAAATAGTTTGCGTTTTATTGTCATCTTACTTTTGAATAGAGTAGCATTACAAACACGAAAGTTAAGAAACGTTGTCATATAAACATAATATATAATACAATATTGAAAAATAATGAAAAAATGTAAAATATTGTGTAAGTCACTAAAATGAATATTACCCATAATACTTAAATAATATTTATGCAAATGAAACAAAATTGTTAACTAAATTTTTCGAATATGTTTTGCTGAGACAGGGAGGCAATAAAAGTTGCATATATTTTTCTTGTTGAGCATTATAAATCTTTTCATTTTAATTTTTTAATAATTATTTTATATTTTGAAAATTTCAAGGAAATTGTAATATGTTGTATTTATTTTATATAACTTTTAAATAATTAATTTTGTAATTAGAAATATTGTAGACTATTCCACAAAAGTAAAATGTTTTTTAAATGTTTTTTTAATACTTGATAATAAATTTAAAAAATCATTGTATTGAACAGATAAATGCCAGTATTATTTAGGTAATTTAAATTTATATTTTTAATTTTATCAGTGATAATATGACGAGGCTCAGCATTCTTGGTTGCAGCCGTTTGATTTTCTTATATTATTGTTGCTTATCTTTTCTGCATATGAAGTGTGTACCTTTTAATCCTATTATAACTTTAGGCGAAACCCGCTATTTTTAATGCAACAAATATAGTATTTTTTATTTAAAGCTTGTCTTGTTTTTTTCTGTTTTATTCAGCTTCTTTACCCAACCACCAATTCGAGTTCATAAAATAAACAATGAGTTTGAACACAAAAAGTACTGCTCTGCTGTGTTCCTGGACATCAAACAAGCGTTTGACAAAGTGTGACACCAAGGACTACAACATAAACTGAAAAAGATATTACTATATTACTATTATGAAATTCTCACATAGTACTTGGAAGGCAAATGGTTCCTGGTCAAGCAGAAAGAAGAACAATCAGATCTATACTCTGCTGCTTCTGGAGTACCTTAAGGTAGTGTGCTTGGCCCAATACTATACACTGTTCGCCGATAATACAGCCATACTAGATTTTGATAGTCGCAACTGAAAAACTGCAGTACAACCTAACACGAATCGAAGATTGGATAAGAAAGTGGAAAATTCAAGTTAACAACTCTAAACACCGATAATACTTAATAATGCTCCAATCCCACAAATTGAAGACGTGAAATATCTGGGCATGCACTTGGACCGATGGGTGACATGGCGCAAACACATATTCACTAAAATAAAACAACTTGGTATTAAATTCAGCCAGATGTACCGGATTTTGAGCAGAAAATCACCACTGAAAATAAAAATAAAATCCTACTCTATAAGGCTATTATTCGACCTATTTGAACGTACAGAATTCAACTGTGGGGTATGGCTAGTGAATCCAACATTAAAATCTTACAACGGTTTCAGAATAAAGTGCTTAGGTGTATTGTTAACGCTTCGTGGTATGTGCCAAACTACGTAATACAAAAATTATAGTGTTAAATATGATAGTAGACTCACAGTGCACCCTAACAAACTATAGCCACCGAACTAGCACACAATAATGATACTAGAAGGTTAAAGAGACCTGTCCATCAGGTTTGTTTAAATATATATTGTACCTAGTCACATGAGAATAATGTATTGGTTTTAAATTATACAGTTACTTAGATCATTTCTAAAATAATAGAACTATCACTGGATTGTTTTAGGCAATTCATATTATTTACTTAGATTTAATGAAACAGTCACAATATTTTATTATTGTGTATATGTAACATATTGTAACTATGCTATGTAACAAAATAAATTAAAAAAAAAATCAGTTTCTCTTGGAGTGGAGATTCAACTATCGTACCATTTACCACGTCTTGTATGTACCTTGTGTTCTTCTCGTATTGTTGCACTTCTGGATCTTTAATAGTTTTCAATATTTTTATTTCTGTTATTTGCAATAGTTTTTTATGCAGTTCAGCTTGTGTCTGCTACATATATCGGTATTGATCTTACTTTCTTATTTCTTTTTCCAGATCAATTCTCTTAAATAATCTAATATTCTTGAAAATTTCTTAACTTGAGTGCGTACTTTTAATATAAATTCCTGAGTAGTTCACTGCGCATTCAGATGGATTTATTATTTACAAACAACTTGCATGTAACAGACTCTCTTGCTATGATCATAGATTTTGTTTGAAATCAGCACATTTGTCGTTGCAAGTCATCTTCGGTTTCTGCTATTATCGGCATAGCACAGTATTTTTATTACTTGTCTCATTTTTATGCACCATTGATTGTCCATAATAAAGACTAAAAAATTTGGGCCCAAACTATCACGTTGGCGAAGTCCCCTTAGAACGGGTTTTAATTAATCTTTAATATGTACACTAGATGACCAAAAGTGTAAAATTGCAGACTCATGTGGTGTATATTAATAAGATGTCAGCCCACCTTTGGCATCAATCGCAGTCTGCACTCATCTGGGAAGCCTTTTCACCAGATTTTGTATATGTCTGTATGAATTGCCTTCCATTCCTTTATGAAAGCTGCAACGAGTCGAGCCACTGACCGTTTTGCGTTCCAGTTAATTCCGTAGGTATTCGATGGAATTAAAATCGGGGTTCTTCGAAGGCCAATACAGTTTTTCAAGATCCATATTTTTAAACCTTTGCACACTAACTCTTTCTATGTGGATAAAACAGTTATTTTGTTGGCACGGAAAATGTTCTCCCTCGAACTGTTGAACAATCGATGAAACCATAGAATTGTTCATCTTTCCGGTTGTAGAAACTAAGGGGCCTAGACCAAAACACGAAAAACAGCTATAAACCATATCTGCTACCAAACTTAAATTGTTGGCACAATACACTCGGATAAAATGCGTTTTCCTGGCATCCATCAAACTCAGATGCGGCTACCGGATTATCAGATCATGAGAAGAACTTTCTTTGTTGAATAGTCCAGTGCCGGTGAGCTTTGCACCATTGCAAACAACGTTTAGCATTGACAGTGCTTATGTTGGGCTTGTAAGTGATTGTACGACCGTATGTTTTTTAATTGTTATAAACATCTTGAAAATCAAGTGGTTGTTGCCATTAAGGATATCCGATTTTTTTATCACTACCTTTTATAAAGTTTGGGGTTATTGATTTAGGCCAATATTATTCATTGTTTGTTTAACGCATGTGTATGACTTATATACATGTATGCTGTGTGTATATTTGCCTTATTCTGTGACGTTTCAATACGCGTTACAGCCATATTCACTTCTTCATAGGGATGGCCGGATACCTTTTGTCATATAGTGTATATAGTCACTTGTGTTCCCAGACTATTTCTAAAACATCGACTAGTTTTACTCTACCAAAAGCTTTTTGGATGTTTAATAAGCAAATAAATAGGGATTTATTACACTCTATAGATTTTTCGATTAATTGTCTTAAGGTAAATAGCACATTGTTCTTAATATATTTTGGTTTCACTTATTACTTTTGTATTTATTATTATTGTTAGCAGCTTACTTCTATTATTTAGTAACAATATTGTTTTGTAGTTCTTGGGGCCGTTCTTACTTTACTTTTTTAAAAATTACCGTTATGCTTTTTCTCTATTCTTTGAGACAAATTTTGGACTAAACTTGTATTACTTTCTCTATTTGCGGGACACCATATTTCAGCACGTTGGGGCAGTTATTGTTGAATTAAAAAGTTTAACAATTCTTATTTATATAATGGACAAGGCTAATAACTAATAACCGTAAAAGCAATAATTACTTAAAAAATGTTCACCAAGCAAAAATATCTCTTATTTAATCCCAATATTTTATTTTTGAGTTGAATATTTCATTAGTATTGTACAAAAATATTATTTTTAAAGCAGTTGACTTCTGTAAACTAAAAACTAATTGTAAGACTAAATTTTTCTTCTTATCCAGTTATATCTGACACTCAAAACTTTTTGTCTCACTACGTATAGATTATATTGGAATATGTGATTTTGTTAGTAGCAATTGCAATAACTGCAAAATTAGTACTACTGTACAAAACCTTATAATACAGTATTTAATAAAAAAAAAAGCTTTCGATATTCTGTCCAAACTGCGTCAATAGTTCAGTAGAGACGCCTTATCAAAAAGTCGACTGTACAAGTGGCACAAAATGTTGTATGTGAGACAAAGTTAAGTCGAAAATGTAACGAATGTGCATTGTGCTAGCACCAGCAACACCTACACGAACACAAGTTGATTTAGTGTTTGTTGAAAGAACAAAAATATGCGCTGAAGTGCATATAAATCATGGCAGTATCTATTCAATGATTGTAAATGCGTTTAAATTTAAAAAATGGGCGTTTCTTTAATGTCGTTCTAAAAACTACGGGAATTGCCCCTTGCTGTTTTTGCATCAGATTTTGATGTATGAGACTTGAGTTCATCACCCTCTAGTGTACACAAACAGCTATGGACTGGCAAAACGAAAGACGGACATCCAGTCATCAAAGCCTAAAAGGTGCTGTCTGAAGGAAAGTTCTTCAATCATGTTAAATGCTACTGAAATCTAAAACATATTTTCTTCAAGATATCGATAGTCTTCACGCAACCGTCATAACTAGAGTTAAAGTAGCGAAAATGCATTGGATGACAGTGGGCCGTCTTATTGCAAATTTACATTTTCGCATTGGGCCATTACGACTATTTAGGCAGATATTTGAAATTCCTGTCCAAATGGCCACTCTTTACAAAAGTGGCGTCAAAAGGTTTCCCATTTGGTAGATCAGGTGTATCGTGATTTGCATTGTCATGATTCACTTTAATAGTTTAAAAATTTGATTTAATTTTGGTATATTCATATATGCATATTGTGGAGAAAAATATAATTAAAGTACATTTACATTTATTTATTTATTGAATCCTAAAGCAAAAATTAGATAATTTTAAAGTATGTACTTTATCATGCTACAAATCGACCTAGTTGTAATGAATTCTTACAAGGGAAGGTTCCCAGGTGTAAATTCTGGAATTAAATAAAAAGCTGTTTTTTGTGCTTGAGGTGTGTGGTATTTGTGTGCCGGTGCACTTTTTCCGACATTGGACGTTAAGACCACTTTAAGGCCGGCTCAAAACCCTGTCGATGACAGACATTGCACTCCGGACACTGGAAAGAGGTCATGATTATTCACACTTTGGGCCACATTGTATGGAATTCATTAGGATAGATTAGGTTAGGTTGTAGGTTGTGGGTTAGCTAGCGTATTCACATGCTTCTTTCTTTGTAGGTCTTCCAAAAATGATCAACCCAAAGAACATTTGTATCGAAGTCTGTGCGACGTTTCTTTTAGAAACGTGCGACCATCAGCCTCGGCAACAGAATAGGAGAAGGAGATTGCACGAATGTTGTTTGCAACGCTTCAAGAGCAACTAGTTCCTCCAAATGAGATAGATTCTTGCGATTATATGGATTATCAACGTGAGGATACAGAAAACGAAGACAATGAACTTTTAGATTCTGAGGAAGTGGAGAACTTAGAAGCAAGCGGACATGACTCGTGGACTCGGGAGCAAATCCTTTGGATCATTGGATGACATATAGTGCAAAACATAAAAGCCCTAGAAGACCTTTCCGTTCAGTTTAAGCAAAATTTCCGAAGCTTACTTCCCCCAAGGCAGCTTCATCGCTTTCAGCAACAAAGGGAGCAAGGAGGAACCCGATGTGAAAAAATTAAAACGATTGCTGAGACGGTTGCGAATCAGTTTTGAAGTGCTAGATCACAGAATCTGCCAGTGAATGATCGTTATTTGAGAGCGTGGGCATACCAAAAAGCTCAACAGATCCAGTTTGAATTTAAGTGGTTGCATCGTTTTAAAAAGAATAGACAATAACGTCCCGCAAGGTAACGAAAGTGGTTACAACGCGATATAACACTGACTATAAGAAAATAGCAAAATCAGCGAATGAATTTGTGCTCAACCCTTGCTCACTAATCTATGTTATTAACACAGATCAATCAGGTTTTAATAAAAATTTCAAAAAAGTTGGTAATGCAGTTCTTCAATAAATGCGTGAAACCTGTAATTGGAAATTCAAGATTCATGGACTGGACACAAAGACTAAACCCTGTTGGATCAATGTTTCAATGAACAATGCAAGCAGCTAACTATTCCTTCAAAAACGGCTGGAATGATTCAGCCATTGTATGTAAGTATACTTCTTCAGACAGCTTAAGATTTTGGTGAAAGCAATATACGATCATGTGATGCTTAACAATTTGTCTGATTTGAACATATACAGAAAACTTCAACATACTTGCGATGCACTCATTTGTATTTAATCAGTTACAGTCACTGGTGTTTGGAGCCATGCGAAAGTATCCTTAGATAAAAATTGGATATAACGATGAAGAGAAGCAAGTTTTCCAGAATGCTAGTGAAGTCAGCTTCAAGGATGCTAATGTGAAGTGTAGCCATAAAAATGCGAAGCTTACTGTTTTATAAAATATGTTTATTGTCATATGTTTTTGTGCTTTAACCATGTATTAAATGACAACATAACACATTTGCATAAATAAAGATTTATTTTAACCAAAAAATGATTAACTACTTCATAAAAAAGTTCTTAAAATCACATAAAAATGTCAAAAACCATCATTTTAAGCATAAATACACCAATAAGTAAGGTAAAAGCAAAAGTGCCAGACTGCGGTTCGATCCAGCACTCGAATCCGGCACTTTACCACTGCGCCACCTTGCCTCGCCTGAAGTGGTGGGCAACAAGCACCACCTCATTCAAACATTGGCAGTGTGGCCAAATTTCAATCGGCCTTAAAGTGACCTTAACATCTAATGTCGGAAAAAAGTGCACGACACACAAAAAGACCACACACCCCTGTACAAAAAACAACTTTTATTTAATTCCAAGATTGACAGAGCGCACTTACAGGCACTGCAGCTTCAAGGGCTTATTGTGCTTACTAACATGCACTTATTCTAGAACATCCACACACACCCATGGAGTGGCTTGAACCATCTGAGCCACCTTTTCTTGTTAGCTTCATAAACTAAAGTGTAAGTTATCAAACTATAAATTTATGATGGCTTAGCTTAGAACATTTAATATAATAACTGTCTTTCCTTTGCTTTTTAGAAGTTACTGGTTCTCTTGAAAATAAACTCTTAAAATAATAAAAACAATTCAACGTAAAATTTACACTCTGTCAAAAAGCTTCTAGTATATTTAAGAAATAGACTTTATAATTCCCACCCCCTGTAGTTTGCATAGAATTCCAATTGTTGTCATGTGTAGTAAAAAAAACAGAGTAATTAATATGTTATGTAGTGTTGATAACTTGCTCAATATTAATAAAAAATGTAGTGCTTATAAAAGGTGATAATTAAGAATCTCAATGAGCCAATAAAGAAAGCATCATTTAATGTGACAATTAAAGTATAGAATGTTGCCTACACAAGTTTTAAAATTTAGAGGACGATAAATAGGTGGCCTACACTTAGGAGTATTACAGTGATTAAAAGAAAGAAATTGGTTTATTCTAATTAATTAAAGCTGGTTATTTAAAACTGAGTGTATTTTATTCTTGTACGTGTATAGTTATAAAATAAAATAGATTTTCTACAAATAATTTTTGTTTAATCTATAATTTTTAGTATAAAACTTCAGTAATGTGGTGAAAATATTAAACTATATTTGTCAGGACTTTTATGTTAATTTTAATAATCATTTGAAAACTTCTACAATTTATGTGAAAGAACATGCCCTTAATTATCAAGAAATTATTGCATTTTCTCTTTTTAAGAGATTTTTGTTTCGATTTAATTTTACTTAATTCGTTATTTGGTTATTTATTTATAAATTTAGAAATGAAAACGATTACTTCAATAAAAGTTATTTAGACTAGATCAAGTTAGATTATGTTCTTTAGAAGATGAAATTATTGTTTTTATGGTAATAATAGCTGAGAAACATAACTTACAAAAATATAAGCAGATAGTACCAAGTACCTGGTAGTTTACCAGTTCGGGGCATTCTTGCATCCGTTTAGGTTGTAAAGAAAAACTTTGGTTTGGATAGTCACTCACTTTTCTTTCCTGTTTTTTTGAATCTTAGCATGTAGAAAGGAACTGTCTAAGAGCAGGTAATTGCCATAACTGTTTTGAATTTCTTTGCTGAACAGTCACAGTATTTTTGTTTTAAATTATGCAAACTTATTTGGATGTCTCGATAGACGTGTTAGAATTAGTTAAATATTCTTTAAAATATTGTATGCCGTAGAATAAATCTAACTTTTTCCCCCATTAAAGTAGACCACAAATCAAGGTTTTATATGAACTTTATCCGTGGCTGATATATTAACATTTGCCCTTGCAAACTGTTTCTTCTTTTTCGGTGCCATTTCAAACAAATCCGGCAACTATGATGGTGAAATCGTATCTATTTTGGGTAGGATGAAACTATGTTTGAGTGTTTCGACTAGTCTATTTCTTTATATTTTTGACCACAATTTTCTCTTTCTTCCTTGGCCTCTTTTCCCTTCTATTTTCCTTTGAGCAAAGTTTTTAAGGTTTCATATTGTGTATGCGTAATAATATAGCCGAAATACTCTGTTTTGCGTTTCTTTGTGACATTTATCAAGTATGATTGTTGTATGTTAATTCTGTTTAATACTTCATCGTTGGTTACCCGGGAAATCCATGGTATTCTTAGCATTCTGCAGTATATTCACATTTCAAAGGTTTGTTTCTTCTTTTATCTTTCTTTATTGTCCATGGATCGCAATTATGGCCACATATAACACTGTAATATCCCGAATCTAACTTGAAGTTTAATTTTTAGTTGCACAATATATTTTTATTTTTAAGAAACTTGCTCGTGTTAACTCTATTCATCTCTTGATTTCTTCGAAATGATTCATGCTGTTATTCATTTCTTGTCCTATATATGTATTTTTTAACATTTGCTATTGTTTTGTCATCAACGTCAAGATACTTCTGTTATTGTCTAATTTGTTAAACTTTGTGCATTTTGTTTTGAGTGTGTTTTTGTTAAGACCGATATATTTACTTTTATTGCATACCCTATATATATATTATATAATATTTTTGTAAACTATTCTATTTATTTTTATTTTTTCTGACCTTTCTTTTAAGGCATTCCGCATAGCTGACTCTACATACACATCAAATAAAATTCGAGAGAGCACACAGCCTTGTCGAATGTCTATTAGTTTTTATTGATTTTGTTCTTTTTTTAGCCTATTCGCACCCTGCTGTTTGCCCTCATAATAGTTGTTTTTTATAATTTGAAGGTCTTTACCCCCAGTTTAATTTTCTGCAGTTGGTTTAGTAATTCGTTGTGCTGTATTCTATCGAATGCTTTTTCGTAATCTGTATAGCACGCTTGCACTTCTTTCTCGACTTCTAAACAGCCTCATATTAATACTACCAAAGCAAGGCTTCTCACGTACTCCCATCATTACAAAACCAAATTTCGCTTGATTAATCTGATACTTACATTTTTCTCTAAATCTATAATTTATTATATGTAGAATTATTTTTAATGCATGAGACATCAAACAAATGTTTCTATAATCCCGACACTATGGATTTTAGGTTTTTTGGTATTATTGCAAAAGTCGAGTGCAACAACTCTTTTAATGTATTACCATTTGCGTATATATTATTATACAAACATTCCGCTGTTACATCATCGTCGTCTGCGGCTTTTCGAGTCTTAATCATCTCAATTGCACGTAAAACTTTTTATTTAAGGTTTATATGGACCTTCAGTGAATGTTATATCTGGATCAGTAACACTTCTCACATCACTAAATAATTCTTTTATATATTTTCCATATTCTCTTTTCTCTTCCATGTCCAACACTATCCCATTTCTTTCGTTTCTTATGTTTATTGTCATCCGCCTTTTATAGCGTCCTGTCATTTTTTTATTCTGATGATAGATTTCGTTCATCATGATTAGTACTTTTCTCTAATCATTTTTCCTTTGCTTCTTGTTATTTTGCTATCTAGTTTTTTATATGTATCTGCAATTTTTGTTGTTTCTTTCGTCCATACGATTTGTTATTTTTCCGTAATCTATTAGTTTTTGCTTTTGATTTTTTGGGCTTAGAGTATTTTATCCTGTTTTTTAGAGATTGCTTAAGATCTACTCAGGTTTATTCACTTTCAACTTCTACTATTGTTTGTAGTTTATTTCTTATATTTTTACTGGTTTTAGTTTAATTAGTTCCGCCTCTATTTTTTGTACAAATTTGTTTCTAATATCTTTGTGTGCTAGTTTTTCCCAGTCAATGCTATTATTATTTATTTTCGGCTTTGCTATCTCTTTAAAATTTGTCCTTATCTTTATTAGGACTGAGTGATGGTCTGATTTGATGTCAATACAGGAATACGTCTTTGTACTCAAAATACTATTTATAAAATATTTATTTATGAAAATATAAATAAGTTCCTAACAATATGCTCTTCTTTGTCTTGTGGAGGTACAGCTTTCTTTTCGGTAATTTGAACCAGGTACTTAACATCAATAAGTTATGTTCTTAACAAAACTCGTAATAGTTTTATACTTCTTTGCCTTTTCCAATCCAAAACTACCCACAACGTAGAGTTCTCTTTTTTCTCCTAGTTTGGCATTAAATTTCTCCGTCAGTAAATTTACGTCGCTTTTCTGTGTTAGCTTGTATATGTCCGTTATCGCTTTCAAAATTCTTCTACTTCTTCATTAGACTTGTTCTCTGTAGAAGCCTAAGCCTGCATGCTGTGTATATTAGCCAGTTGACTTTTTAATTGTATCGTCATGATTCTATCAGATAGAGGTATACAATTTCTTACAATTATCTTCTCTTCCCGAATAATACAAATCGTATATATATATCCTTATTTATCCATCTAACTTCACTTAAATCAAGTATATCGATATCCATTATTTCCATTGCATTAGTTAAATTGGTTAATTTTCAGAATCTGTTAATTGAATTTAAATTTAGCTTACACCTTAGGATTTTTTATACCATCTGGTTACCTAAAACCCGCCGGGGATTGAGGGCCGTATTGTGATTACTATTCGCCATTGCAAAGCTAACAAAGTTGTTACTGTCAATGTTGTAAGCTATCAGAAGATGCTAAACAATGTTTTTCAATAAAATCAATGATTTGAACTTGAAAGAAATAGTTTTAGCAAGATGGAGCTACATGTTAGACAGTATGTATGTAAATTTAAATCAATTTTTTTGGTCGTGCTATGTTACAGTGGGGTGACATCGATTAAAATGTAACCCCATTAAACTTTTCCTCTAAGGTTATTTGAACATAAAGGTGTATCCCAACAAATATATTACGATTCCAGAGCCAAAAAAAAACGTTGTTATTGCTAAAAAGCTTTATTTATGGAAAGTGTGATAGAAAACTACGCTAAAAGAATGGTCGCATATCAGTGGGGTTATGGAGAGTATTTGTGGGACATCATATTTTATACTTAACTGTTAAGTTTGTACTGTACACTGATAGCAATAAAATTCCGGTTGTTCCAATATTCTGTGTTTTATTCGGGAAAAACATCCTAAAGTTCAATTTGGAGCACTCTTTATGACTTTTAGAGATGATAATTTATCTAGGATTTGATTCAGAATACTACTTATTGATTAGGAAGTATATAAACAATACAAATTAAAAATGATTTTAATTACACGATTTTGTAAATGTCTGTGTTTAACCGGATTTGCTTTAGTTCATAGTGTTTATATGGATATCCTGATGACGTTCTATGGAATTCAGTTTTAAGCTGCAATTAATTCTGTAGTGGGTATATAGCATTTCAAAAGTTAGTTTTTTAAAGATATAATACGCTTACTATTTTTATCATTCGTAAGTAATTGTAGGTTTTGTAAGTAGGTGAAGTATCTCCTTACATTCTGTTGTAATACAAATGTTAGTGGGCCATATTTTATCTAAAATGGGTATTCGTGGGTACTCGTCCTTTAGACTAGTATTAATACTAGTTTTAATTTTGCTTTTATTTTAGGTTTTGTAGTGAAATGCAACTTGTATAGCATATTTAAAAATTTATAAATATTAACAGAGTATTCATGTATTAAGTTTCATAGGAATTAAAAATAAAATCACATGATTATTTGAAGTTGATTAAAAATTTAAATTTTGCATAATATTCTTACTGAATTTATTAATTAAAGTATAATTTAAGATCGATGTAATTGCTTATTGCTAGGTGTATCCAGACCATTTTTTATGTTTTGTTGTTGTTGCCAGAAACTAAACCTTTTGCTTTTGTTCAGGAGGTAGTTCTAAATTAGTTTTGAATTTTGACTATTTTATTGATGTATATTATGTTTGTTTCTATACAAAACATGTAGGTTTGTCAATAATAAGGAATATTTTTAAAGACATGTACTTAAAAATGTGTTAGTATTAATCATAGTAATATAATAGATTCATCTGGTAGCTTAATAAAAACTTAACACATGCATCGTGTATGTTACAGAACCCATTCACGCCAATTGTAACCTCCTCATAATTTTGCTTTCCTAATTATAAAATTATGAAATCTAAAACATAGTTCTATAATAAACTGTGACAAAAGTATAAGTTGTTAAAATTTGCCAATGTTACTACTCACTAACTCACCCGCTCATCGTAATTATCAGGCACTTACGTGGGGGTAGAGGCTTTAAATTTTTAAACTTTTTACCTCAAAGGTTTAAAATCAGGGCCGTTTTAATGTTATGTCAGTGGTCAAGTCAAAACTGGATCACTAGCGTTTAGTTATCGTTAAATGAACATGAGCAAACACACGACTTATTTAAACTTTTGCCTCATCTTACATAGTTGATTTTTTCTTACATGGATTTGAAAATATTGCTGATTTGTGATTTATTCCTGTTAGATTTAAATCTTTATGATTTATTCTTATTAGATTTATATTTTTCTATACATACTTTCTTAACTTTCTTAACCTATGTACATCTCAGTTATACAGCACAAAACCCAAGATACCTACATAAAAATAATTTACACTATGAGGGCAATCCTCATGTTCAATAAATTTTCTCCATCACTACCATAAGTCATAACTTTAAGTCCTAATTTCCTAATTACATATGAGTGCATGATTTGGATCAAAGCGAATAAATATATAAAAACAAAACTTAAAATTTTGAAAAAAGGGCGAAATCTCTGAAAAAAACGATAAATGTTAATATTAAGGTCAAGTTCTTAGCCAAAAACTTTCAGCCCATAAAAGTTGTGAGATCTAAATCATTTTTTGAGAATCATGGAGAAAAAAATGACAGATCTCACACCTTTTATTGGCTGACAATTTTTGGACAGGAATTTGACTTTATTTTTAATTTCAATTGTTAGAAGAAATACAAGATGTGGGAGTCGAATACGAGTAGTAATACAGTGCAGATGCAACGCGTGTGCTCCATTATTAGCGCATTACATTTGGCCTTCTAAGCTATTACTAGCCTATCTGTGAGTACAATATTTCCATTTTAATATTTACATACAAAGAACATTACGCTAAAAATCAAACATCAGCAAATAAAACCAACATACAAAATCAAGCGCCTCTTAAGCGCAATACTGATCACTTATCACCATCTATAAACGAGGTGAAAAACAATACCTACATACCTACGATAACAGAAGACTTGTTAAAACAAAATAAATTTAATCGACTATCACAACAACAAGAAACGGATGATATTAACCAAAGCCAAATAGAAAACACGTCGCAGATAGATATCAAAGAGATGGCAAAAGGCGAGTTCACAACAATGTGTAATATAAATACCATCCGCATAAATCTAACTTAAGAAAACGACCACCGTACTACCAAACACCAAACTCTTATCAGTGGTTATTAAAAATGTACCTCCATCACTAAATAAGAAGGAAAGCATTGACGAAATTACCCATTATTAATATAACACGACTTAAATATTTAAATTAAAAGCACCACACCACTCCTTGGTAAACCGCAGTATTATAGATGGGCAGAGCTATGGGCACACAAAAATCTACTGCACCCTTACCCAGAGATGCGTAAAATGTGCAAGAGCTCACAATCATATGAAATGTCCTGAAAAGAATGAAGATAAACCTACATATGCCAACTGGATGTAGTCACCATAAGGAATTGCAACAAAAACGCGCAAACAACAATCGAAACATCAACACAAATGTAAAGAGAACACAGACCTTCGCCAACAGTAAAAATCTCTATAACACAACACCTCTCTTATCTATTACCTTTATCAATGTCTTAATGGATTTAATAACATCTTACTTGCGTCAAATTAAAACCTACATCATAAACACTATAGTACCTCTACTCTCTAATGGACCATAATCCGCGAAAGCTCCTAGAAAATATAATAATACTAAACTAGAACGCAAACGTCATTATCAATCAATCTTCGGTCTTTATAGCCATTTTAGCCAAACATAGAGTTCATATTGCGTGAATCTCTGAAACTCATTTAACTGAAAACGACTGCCTAAAAATACCAGGGTACAAAGTATATCGTAAAGACCAAAATTCCAGAATAGTCTTTAGAGGAGTAACAATTATGATCAAACAAAAACTCGAACACAGTCATATCCCTGACCTTCCCAACCTTAAGTTAGAAGTCACCGAACTAAAGGTAAAACTCAATGGCGATAGCCAAGTTACCATCCTAAGCATATACAAGCAACCAAACAAAAAACTGGACGATAATAAACTCATAATTATATTTAATACACCTAAGCCAACATTGGTAATTGGAGATCTTAACAGCAAACACACAACATGGGAATGCAGAGTAAATAACTCTGAGGAAATTAAACTCGCACATTACTCAATAGTACACAGTTCCAAGTGATGGCGCCGAATGAATACATTTATTTTCCATCCAGAATTGACCACCAACCCGACATCTTAGATATTGTCCTCCAGAAAAACACCAAGCAAATAAATCAAAATGTAATCGCGGAGCTAAATTCCGACCACTTACCTGCATTAATAAACTTTCTTTGCAAACCAAAAACTAAAGATCCCCTACTTAAACTAACCAACGGACCTATCAAATGGAACAATTTACAAGCTGCGCTGGGCCACAACCTCTCGAGATTACATGCATTAAATAATAAGAAAGACATTGATACAGCTGTCTCTAATATCATTGGATCAATTACCAATGCCGCGAATACTGCTGTTATAGCCTCAGCAAGGCACCAGAGCAGTAGTTATAATTATCCTCCAAATTACATTATAGACTTAATTAAAATAACGTAGTCAGGCAAGACAACAATGACAAAGGACTAGAAACACTGAGACAAAAAGCCTTCTGAATAACTTAACACATTAACTAAAAAGAGAAATGGATGACTACAGAATCCAATCCTATAGAAAGCATATTGAAATCATTGGGCCTGGAGATCCGGGAATGTGGAGACCCACCAGAGGAATCTTAAAGAAACATGAAGGATTACCTACGCTAACATCTGGCAATGATACCTTCACTACAGATATTGAAAAAGCAGAAGCTTTTGCTGACCTTTTAAAACAGGTTTTTACACCCGCAATCATCTGCACCCCCACAAAGGTAGTGCAAGTTATCATTTATATAGAGAGGAATTATCCTGTAATTACAGGCTATGGAAACCTGCCCATGTTCTCATGTTTGCCGAACCTGAAAAAAATAAAAATACTGCCAAAAACTATAGACCAATAAGCCTATTGACTACTCTTTCAAAATTGTTAGAAAAGGTCATTTCTACACGACCGACCAAAGAAGTACAAACACTCCGAATTATCCCAACTTTTCAATTTGGCCTTAAAAGAAGACACTTTATTTGTCATCAGTTACAGAAAATTAACGAAATAATTGAAAATGGTTACGAAAATAGGTGCTGCATTATAGCGGTATTCTTAGACATAGCTCAGACCTTTGACAAAGTCTGGATTGAAAGTCTTAAGAAGATGCTCTTAGATATTAACATACCCAGCTATCTTTAAGTAATTACCTTATCCCTTCTTGAACAAAGAACATTTGCAGTGAAAGCAAACTCGGCAATTTCAAGAACCAAATGCATCCAGGCAGGATAGTATTCTAAGTCTCCTACTCTTTATATCTACACGTTAAATACTTCACAAACATCGGCGTCGTTGGCAGTTTATGCGGATGACACAGCAATTATAACTCAAAGTGCAGACTTGACAGAAGCAGTGCAGCAACTACAGTAAGCAACAAATAAAATCTGTAGGTGGTTTAAAGATTGAAACATCTAGATAAACCCTTGTAAATCCCAGTGCAAGATCTCACATTAAGAAGAATAATCAACCTACCCAACATTGAAGTTAACCGAGATATTATTTCTTGGAATCCTAAAGATTCTGCAATTAAATACCGAGGCGTATACTTGAATGCCAGACTAAGCTGAAACTTTCACGTAAATCAGAGACTTATTAAATGCAATAATAGATTACGACAACTGTATACACTGATAAACCGGAAATCTACGCTAAAGGTCGAACGTGCCATTTTCATGTACAAAACACTACTACGATCTCTAACATTGTATGCCTTTCCAGTATGGCGTAACACAAACAAAACCATAATTCAGAAGCTACATAGGTTTCAAATTAAAGTTTTGCGAATGGCAGTAAATGCCCTATGGTACATTCGATATAACCAACTGCATTATGAGCTAGGAGTATCGCATGCCCAAAACTATATTAAAGAAAGTGCCAAAAAGTAATATAAGTGCGTGCGACAGAGCTTTGTACTATAACCCAGGTGAACGAGATACCCATATAAGACTTAAACGAAAACTTCCCCAAGATACAATAACATCTGATGAAGACAATAACTAAATTAACATTATCATAGAACACGAAGCGCCTATAATTAAGTCTTGAATGGTAATGTAATACAACTGTTAAATATATATAGTGACTGATTGTTAAAAATGTCATGTATAACATCTATAATGTTGATTTGACAATTAAAAAAGAACAACAAAATTTGGACGGTTTTTTATTGTGGACTCTAAATTTTTGTGGAAAATGGGAGTTGCAGACATTAGTAGAGTTTGAAGGTATTATGTCGATTAAATTTAAATTATTTTTATTTTAAATTTCATTTATTTTATAGTCGTATACAAGACAGTTAACTAACATTCAAATTTTATTTTTTGAATCAATTAAATGAGCTGCCCCGATTGCATTATTCCAAGCTTTAAAATTATTTAGACGGTAAGTGATAATAGTTTGATGGCGGTGGCCTTTAGAATCCTATTTTGTTAGGATGCGTATTTGTTTAGTTCGTAGATAAGTTGCAGTGTAATGTGCTCAGCTATAGACGATGAGCGGTAAGAAAACAATAAATAGATAAAACTAAACATAAATTTTATCTGTAGTACTTATTCCAAAAATATTGTATTTACAGAAGAGTTAAACGAGTTCTGAATCGTCATCTTTAATATACAGGGGAAATATTTACAAAGACAAAATTTAGGAGGTGATTTCAAATAAGATAAACCCGCTTCCTGCCTAATGGTTGAGCGTTCGTGGCTATTAGGCCGCTGCATTGCCCAACGCAAAAAAGCGCGTCTGCCACGGCCATTTGGTTTGTTTCCGCCGACCGGAACTTCGATTGTAAGTTAAATTGTTTCACGTTTCCGAGCTAGGGAAAAAGTCGATCCAGTTAAAAATTTATACCTTTTCACCTTGCAAAAATTTGAAGAAAAGCAGATGAAAAATTGTCAGCCTAAAACGCCAAAAATACCTTTTGGCGGACAACCCTCAGTATTGAAATATTAAGTGTTTTGGACTATCTTGTATATTATAATGTCAACTAGTATCATAAAGCTTACATACTTGAATGTACTTTTAGTGTTATTAATAAAAATAGTAAACTAACTCTACCGCACAGTTTAGCAAAAGGGAAATGATTATGAACAAAATGATCTCATCCCGACCTGTTAAATTTTGCCCATTAAATAATTTGAAAAATACCTATGATCAGTAATTTATAGTTCACGGAATTAAAGCTTTTGAGAAATTTGAAAGGCATCAACAACTTAGTGATTTTCAAAGCTGGATAAATTATAGTTCTGAAAGTAAGTTGATAGACCGACTGACCAGAAACTAAACAATGTTGTTCATTAACAATATAAAAATAAACTATAGTGGATAGTTTCAAGGATATCAAATATTCAAAACATTGTAGAACGGAGGATAAAATACTAATCGGCCTGTAGTTTTTAACATTATTTCTGGTCTCTGTTGTAAACACCGAAATAACAAAGTTATGCTTTCAGACAGAGAGTTAGTTTACCACATTTTAGAGACTTAATTAATTAAAATAAAATATAACTTACAAAATGTGCGCATTGAGCAAGCAGTCGAGGAATACTCCTAACTAGCGGGTTTATTTATGTTTGGTTATATAAGACTATTGTAAACATTAACAAGAAAAATGTTCAAAAAATTTAAATATATCAAAGGTATTACCAACACAAGGTAATTAATTCTATATTAAGTTTGCTCTTACAAATTTTGCAAAATAATTAATAACTTTTGTACCCCTGCAGCTTATTCTAGAATACAATTTTTTCATTGTGCTTATAAATTTTTAAAAATATTTGGATTTGTTTCTAAATTTATTTCCAGATTTAAAAATAAAATTGGCGTATAGTTTCAAGGAACAAACTTTGTAATTTGTAATAACGTTGATTTGTTCTAATTGAAATAATCAATAAATCACAGATAACTGAACTGGAGAAGTCATCAGGAAGTTGCATATGTAAGAAAGAAGTTGAGCTGATATCTGATTTGAATAATTTTATGTACAGGATACTGACTTGTAATATATTACAGGTTTTCATAATTAATTTGGTACCGTTGATGGTATTCTGACGTAATAAAGGCTAATAACATGCAAATGCAAACAGCACGTCTCATGAGGATAAGCGAGCCATCACAACAAGTTGTGTAATGGTGTTATGTAGACGTGCGAGCAATATCGCTGAATACAGATTCTACTACATTTTTATTACTGTAATTGCATATATAACATCAAAAATATGACAAGTCCAATTGAAGTCTGATATCTCATCATATATAGAATTATAAAGATTTGATGCTGTAAAAATGATGATATCGCAGTTTAAGGCTGGAATATTTATTTGAATGTCAATGAGTTTAGTCTCAAGTCTTGGTAATACAGTACCGGTCGAAAATATATCAACTTTTAGTATTTTTGTCATAATTTTTTTGTTTCTTTAAGAATCTCTTTTTCTTCGAAAGCAAAGAGATTCTTAAAGAAATTTTGTCTATATTTGATGATTCATGCAACCGTAAATGACTTGAAGTGCGATAGAAGAAGCAGTAACGATCCATCACATTTCAGAGGTTCAAAATAGCTGTTATGTCACAAATCAGCCACAAAGACCTTGATATTATTTTAGATAACAAGTATATGAAAGTAACTCGAAAAAACCATTTCCCTGATAAAATCTTTAAACTGGAGAAATGTTTTAACAAATGAGTTCTACTTTGTAAAAACTAAATACTTTATACAACTAAAATTGTAGTCTTTAATGTCAAACCAAGTTACTCACCAAACCGCTTTCGTAGATCTGATGTTGCATATGCAGGTAATTTTTTTATTTTAATATTTTTCATATTTGTTGTAAACACTGTAAATATAACCTATAATAAATATTCTATTTAATTTATTTGTAAACATATAGATAACCAGGGCATTATGAATCATTATCTACATGAAGATGTTTTCTAGAATACTATGCGTCCACAAGCCATGCAGAACATGGGCAGAGGCTTCATTTTCCAACTGAACAATGATCTCAAACATCGTTCAAAGCATATACAGGACTGGTTCGCCGTGTGATCCAATAGATAGTGATTCATAATGCTTTGGTTTCTTCTAAGGAGAACGATGTTTGGGATCATTGTACTGTTGGAAAATGAAACTCCTGTCCATGTTCTGCATAACTTATGGACGCACCGTGTTCTCGAAAATGTCTTTATATAAATAGTAATCTACAATGCTCTGGATTTTCCTAAAGGAATCCGTGCTAAGGTTAGAGCCGCAACTCCAGACCACGACACTTCTGCCTCCGTGCTTCATTGTAAGAATCTGGTATTTCTGATCGAAACGAGTGAGTCTCAACGTAGTCTTAAGACGATATGTTGCGAGAGACAAACCTATACCTGATAAGACCATTATTATTTGAAAAATGCAAAGAAATGGAAGAACAAAGATGAAAACCATGTGAAATACGAGTTCTTTAAAAGCCAATAAGATGATGATTTTTACTAATTACAGTGATTTGCATGCCAGTATCAACAGGCGTTTGAAAAGGTCAAAAATGATGTCAAAACATTGTGCAAAGCACAGCACATAAAAAAGTTTTAGGGAGAAATACCAAAAGTTGATATATTTTTGACCACATATATAACAAGATCGGTTTTTAATGGATTTTTAAACGTTGAATATTAACAATCTCTAAATATTACTCACATAACGTATATTTAAATTGGATTTTTGATGTTGAAGTTGTTTTTCTAGTTGTTTCCAGATATTATTGAGGTAGTCACGTTCTTCAGCTGCAAGATCATTTTGTCATGGGTGAATGGCATATGTATTTGATTTTGACAGAACATTATTATGTTAACCAAGAGCGAGTAGACAACTTTTAGAAAACAACAAGAGACAAGGTTTAGTGACTTTTAAACTATATAATGTTTAAAAAAAAATGAAAGGAGATTTTGGTCTTTGACTTACAAAATTCAAATGCATAAACCATTAAGCAACAAAGCAATAATTGAAAGAGATAATTTTGTGAAAACTTCAAAACAAATGATCGAATCAAAAGAAATTGATTATCAAAAGATATGGTTCTTGGATTAGTGAGATTATGAATTTGAAGGCTATATTAACGTTCAAAACTACCGAACAAGGAGAACCGAAAAGCCGGAAATAATAATCGCACGCCCCTCACACTCAAAGCAGATAACTGGTTTGCCATTAACTACTATGGCATAGTAGACAAATTTTTCGATCTCAGCCGAAATTCAATTAAACAAGAATTTTGGTTTATGCAAGATGGCACCCGAGCCCAACAAGCTTATCAAAAACATGGCTGCCATATCACGTGTTTTTGATTAGATTATCATTGCCTTTAATGCAAAAATAAAGCCGGGGGGGGGGTACTGATTAACCACTAAATTTAAACTCCTGTGACTTTATTCTGGAGTTCCATTCACGTCAAGGAATAATAGAGAACATCTGTGACCTCAAAATTCGCATTAAAGATGCTATTAATACGGAAGAAAAAAACAAGATACAAAATTATTGATCACTTTTTGAAACTCAAAGAAAGATATTTTGAAAATATTATTATCTAGTCCTTTATCTAATCAATAAATAGCAATTTACCCGGTATTTTTGTAATTTAATTTCAACGATCAGCATCCTATCAATGACCACCTCGTATCATGTTATTAATTAAATTGTATGTACCACACATAACAACCTAATAACGTCATAGTATAGTAAAATTAAATAAAAATGTTTTGCTATTATTTTTGACAATAAACAAGTTTTAGGAAAAATTTTGCAAGAAAACATTTTGGAAATTTAAATGTATCCATCTGACACATGGAAATTGCCTGGTTTGTAACAATTGTACTGGTGACGTTTAATTTAATATGACTATATAGCAACTAACAAAAATGTAATGTATACAATCATAAATATTTCAAGGTCATTTATTTCTTCTACCGATATATATATATATATATATATATATATATATATATATATATATATATACATAGTTAGAAAATTGATGAATACGAATTAACGAGACCAAATGTTCATTAGTGTATATTAACGCAAAATAACTTTACAAGTTAATAAAGTAAAATAATCAGACTCATTTTGTTAATAAATTAAAAAAGCTTCAACGGTAAAACGTTGCATACATTATACGTACATTAAATACGTACCATTAAGTGCTTAACTTTGCAAACACATCACGTAACTAGTTTTCCACTAAATATTCAAGGTTAGTGCTTACATAAAGGTTTATCTTAAAGATACATTAATCATACACAAGAAAGATTGTTATACTTATGAATACACATAACTATCAGTGGCATTGTACTTGTAAGATTATTACACCAAACGACATTAACCTTGATTTTAATTCAAATATAAAAAGACGGCATAAACTTAAGGATGAAGTAATTATGTTATATACACGTTTAAAATTTTAAAAGATAATAGAAAGCGTGTTTTTAGCCTTATAAGTATATTGACTCTGATCCTTAAAATAAAATGATTTTATTTATCAAAAAGTATCTAATTATATATAATAAAATATACTTAATATTAAAAGTAATTTAGATAAAAAAATATTTTACGTATTTTGGAACAAAACGCAGTTGAATCAATGTGTTTCTTCTTATTTTAATTTGCGATAAACAAATTTACTTTGCATACTCCAACATTGTATGTCTATAAAGCTCTTGAATTATGATTAGCCTCATACGTATCATGTATTTGATAGAAGCTTTTGTTTTTACACTTCATATATATTTGTTTATGATAAAAATGTACAAAGTTAAAAATATACAGGGTATTTCAAAAATAATCTCCATTGAGATGCACCATATATATCCATACGGTAGTCAAATTCGTTTCAAAATTTTGCGAGCATATTTGGATCTATTGCTGACATGGTAGCTGTTATGCGGTTCCGCATACCTGTAGTTGGAAGAGAAAGCACATACACATAGTTTTCTCTAAACCCTTACAAAAAAAATCATACACAGCGAGGTCCGCTGACCTTGGAGGCCAGTGATGTAAAGCTGAACCGTCAGGTTCCATACGGCCGATCCATCGTTGTGAACTCTGATTATTCAAAAACTCTCGAACTTTCAGACTTCTGTGTGGTGGTGCCCCGTCCTGTTGCAAAATGAAATTATCCGAATCGATCTTGAACTGTGGGAAAAGCCAGTTTTCAAATATATCTAGATATGTTATTCCCGTAATAGTGTTCTGTAAGAAGAAAAAGGGACCGTACACCTTTCCCGAGATACTGCACATAAAAATTAAGTTTAGAAGAACCTCTTCCATGCTGTACAGTTTGGTGTGGTTGCTCTATAGCCCATATGATTCCCTCTTTCTAACAGTACCTTATTTGATTAAAATCGGTTAAAAGATGAATAGTTATAATTTTTAAATAGGATGATTCTTTTTACAAACACCCTGTATATTAAATTAAATGTTCATGTTTGTGCAACTTTATTTCAGATCAAATCGTCAGACCTTAATCAATTTATTATTTGGTCGAAATCTCTTTTCATTCAGAAGTATTTTGACTTTTTGAAACACATGGAAGTTAGAGGGAGTGAAATCAAGCAAATTCTGCAAACTTGTACTGAAAGATGGCGCTTGATTGGCTCAGTATTATATCGTAGTAAAACAATATCATTTTTTGATTATTCCGAGAAGTTTATACAAAAAATAAGCAAATGTAGTGTGTGTGCAAGAGCACGCTATAGCTGCTCCATAGTACGATATCAAGTTTGAATGTTTTGCTGCTGTATTTATGTTAAAAATTGATATGCGAAGTGTGCACAAAGCACTGATCGTAAACACCAAAAAGATTGTTATTTGCGACAGTTGTGGAGAGTCATCTTATCAAAGTAGTATGAACATTACTAATACAGATGAACGATCTCTTGCTTTGCAGGACAAATCTTTAAGGTTTTTTTTGTTAACCGTGTCCAGCTTCTCTGAAAGAACTTTCCAAAATTAAATCGCTTCCACTGAACTCAAGAGTAAAACCGCTGATTTACTTGCTGGACGGGAACATATCACTTATAATTAAAAATGTTTATTTGCTTTCAAGAATATTATATAGGAAATAAGGGAGCGTTAGAAAAGATTGATCAATCTGATATTATTTGGAATTTTTAAAAGTAATTCGCCTATCTTCTTCTTAATAATCAATCCGCAGATTGGTTTGCAGCGATCCATCTGTTTCTATCGCCGGCCATTTTCTTCATGTTGCTATAACTATCAGTGCCAGCGTACTTTATTGTTTGTTTTATAAATTCAAGCCGTGGTCTTCCCCTTCCTGGTCTTTCTTGCCTTTGCCCTTCTATCACTATTTATTATAAATTGATTATGTCTGTATATATGTCCTAGCCACCTATGTCTTCTTTCTTGTATCAGTTCCCATATATGTCGGTCTGCATCGATTCTTTCTAGCACTTCGGCATTTGTAATACGGTCTGTCCATTTTATTTTTAATGCCCTTCTCCAGCACCACATCTCAAACGCTTCTATAACTTTTTTATCCGGTTGACTGAACGTCCATGTTTCACACCCATATAGAGCTATACTCCATATAAGGCTTTTTACTAATGTTATTAGAACATAGGAAGTTTCTTTTCCTGTTAAATGTAGCCTTAGCTTGTGAAATTCGTTGCTTAATATCTGTTGTACTTCTTCCATCTTGAGTTATTCTGCTTCCTAGATATTTAAATGTTTTCGCCTGCTTAATAAGTACGCCGTTCAGTTTGATGTTAATTTCTTCAGATTCTTTGGAGCACACTAGTATTTCAGTTTTATTTTTGTTAATATTCATTTTATATTTTTCTTGTAGTATATTTTCCATACATTGTAAAGGTCTATTTAAGTTAGCTTCATCAGGGGAGATGTCGTCCGCGTACCTCAGCATTTGTATTCTTTGTCCATTTACCTTAATACCTGTACAAAACTCTTTGCATTCCTCCATAGCTATTTCTATATATACATTAAATAGGTATGGTGACAAATTACACCCCTGTCTTACACCTTTTTGGATTTTAGCTGTTTTAACTTCACTGTTGTTGATTTTTATTTCTGCTTCTTGTTCTTTGTATAGATTGTATATTATACGCCTATCTCTATAATATATTTGTGCTTCTTTTAGCATCTGCATCAAGAATTTCCAGTTTACATTATCAAATACTTTTTGTAGGTCTACGAAAGCAACATATAATTGTCTATTACATCTTATAGTTTCCTCTATTATAATTCTGAAACCAAACTGGTCGTCTGAAAGGTTTGAGCCAATTTTAAATGCTATCCGTTTTTGAATAATGTTGGTAAGTATTTTGGAGGAATGTGATAGAATGCTTAGAGTTCTATAGTCTTCACATTTTTTTGATTTCGCCTTTTTTGGTAACATTACCATTCTACTCTTTTGGAAATCAACGGGTATTTTTCCCGTCTCGTAAATCTCTTTAATTAGCAGGTACAAAATGTCCTTGGTTCTGCTATCTAATGCTTGGAGGAATTCTGTAGGAATATTATCCGTGCCATACGCTTTTTTTGTTTTAAGGTCTTTCAATGCTTTTTCAAATTCTTCTCTCATTATACTTGGGCCTAAATTATCTTCTTCTACTTGTTTGTTTTCTATTTCTCCTGTGTCTTCTTCCTATTCTCTATATAGTTTTTCAATATATTCTTTCCATCGTTCAGCTATCTGATTTTCCTCTATTAAGATGTTTCCGTCTTCTGACTGTATTGCATTTACTTTTATCTTGGAGTCGCCAAAATATCTGCTAATTAAGCTGTATGCTTTTTCTAGATTTCCTTTATTCAGGTTTTCATCTATCTCGTTACATATATTATTTAACCATTCTTGTTTTGCATCTTTGGCTGCTCTATTAACGGCATTTTTAAACGGTTATATTTTTCGTTCATTTCCTCGTTTTGGGCATTTTTCTACTTCCTCCTCTCTTCTATTAATTTGATAACATTATCGTTTATCCATGGTTTTCGAGGTGCATTCTTTGGTAACCCTAAAGTATCGGTTGCCGCTGTGGTAATCGCATGTTTTAATTGTTCCCATCTATCGTTAGTTGTAATAGCAGATATTTTGTTATTATTTAGGCTTTGTTTGACAGACGTCTGGTACAATCCTATATTTTCTTGTGTTTTTAGTTTGTGTGTCCCATCCTTATCCTATAATAAGGAAAGTAATGTAATCGGCGGAAATTTGACCTACCCAGTTTTTCACATTTCTGGACGAAATATAGCCTCAGGACACCAAAAAAGTTGGTTTTTAGCCATTGGTTCGTGTGTGTGTGTGTGTGTGTGTGTGTGTGTGTGTCTGTCGGTCTGTCAGTAAACAGGATATCTCGAGAACCGTAAGAGCTAGAGACTTGAAATTTGGTATGCAAGTTACTTGTAGGTAGGGGGCGCAGTGCGAAGCTTTTGGTAAAAATCGGCAGAGCGGTTTGGTCGCAAGGTCGCAAAATCGGTCGCAAAGCGGTCGCGAATCTAAACGGTTGAAGATACAAAAAATTTATGAGAATCAAAATGATTTGTTATTATGAGATAAACATTAATTTAAAATAAAAGTTGGTAAAATAGGAACTCGAAAAAAAATTGAAGCTCAGGATTTTTAATATACCGGGTGTTCATAAAATGTTTCGAGAAATTTATATTACCGGATAGATCAGACTGAGACTAACAAAAAATTACAATTACATTTTTTGATCCGAGGTCAAATAAATAAGTTATAGCCGATTACAAATTAATTAAACGGACCAATCACAGCGCACTCGGAGAGCTTACTGGCCGACTGCGGGAGGAAGGGGAGGAGCGCTTGGCCGCTAGGACGGAGCACGCAGGCGATAATGGGGAAGGTCGTGCGGCTGAGCTCGCACGGTTACCTTTAGTGACGTAGCAAAATTTTAAGTACGAGTCAATTATTGTCTTGTACTGTTTATTTTAATCAGCTTTCGAGTGTTGGACTCGCGGCTCGTCCTTTTTTAAAATAACAGATTCCGGGACAAGAGCAGCGCAGGGCCGAGACGATGGACCCGGTATAATATATAATAATAGGATAAGGAAAGTCGTGTGATGTTCACACCAGATTTTTTAGTTATGTGTGGGCGTTTGTAAAATTTTTTTCTATACTTCATACACACTAAATTGTGGTCGCTGTTTACGTAAGCACCTGGGTATGTCTTACTTTGCATTACTTGTGATTGCTGTTTTTTCCTCACTATTATGAAGTCAATTTGGTATCTGCCTGTATCTCCGGGTTTAATCCTAGTATACCTTCTTCTTAGCGGTTGCTTAAACAATGTGTTGGTTATAACTAATTATTTTTCTGTGCAGAAATCAATTAACCTCTGTCCTCTTTTGTTTCCTTTTTCTTCTCCCACAACTGCATTCCAATCACCTAATATAATTAAATTATCTTTTTTGTTTACGTATTCGAGAACTTCTATTTGTTCGTATACTTCTTCCACTTCTTCATCAGAGTAGCCCGTTGTTGGCATGTATATTTGTATTATTACCAAGTCATGATTGTTCGTTTGTAACCTGATTAACATGATTCTGTCGCTGTATAGTAAATAGCTTTTTACTCTTTTCTAATACAATTCCTACTCCTATTGTTCTATCGCAGTGCCCTGAGTAAATCATCCTGTAGTTTCCGCTCCAAAAGTCTCCTTCGTCTTGCCATTTGATTTCACTCATTCCAAGTATACCGATATCTAGTCTTTCCATTTCAAGCTTCACGTTTTCTAATTTTCCACATATTCCCAGCGATCGTACATTCCAATTTGCAATTTTTATTAGCTGCTTTTTGCTGGTATTGTGGAGATTTTGTTTGCATTTATGACATTCGTTCTTTTCAATGAACCCCCCTAAACCAGTCGCCACCCGGAGATCCCATTGTGGGACTATTTTAACTCCGGAAAATTTTGCTTCAGAAGGAGCCATCATTATTTAATTGCATAGTTGCTGCCGTTGAGAAATATTTAATATGGTGGTTTCTCCTTTCCTTCCATATCGCAGTCCAGCAGCCGGCTTACTCGATACCATTTACGCCTGCTGGTGCCTGGTATGTAGCTGTACCAACAAAACTTTGTTTCCACCTATATCCAGTACTGCAACAGCTGCTACCCTATTGCAGTTGTGGTTCGTCTGCTTTTACAGCCGTTGGAGTAGTCACTCTCATCCGCCTTTCAGCCATTGGCCGTTTTTCACCTGTAACCCTAGGTAGGGGCCCTTACAGTGTATTATCAACCGGGCCAGTTGAACCCTGGTTTTTTAATGAGGTATTTACTCCTCCCCCTCCTCCTTTCTCATCCTGACTTGGGACAGGCAACGGTGGAGTTAAATTCGCCTATAGGAATTGAAAAAGTCTCTGCTGACTTAGGTGTTATTTCTGAAGTTATTGATAAGATCTAAAGAGAATATTATGATAATGAACTTTTTCAAACCACAACTTAGAAAAAGATGTGCGCAGAAGTCAAGGTAAAATTTTTGAACTACCTAAATTAAGAATTAACTTTAAGTCTACAAATATTAGTATGACCTTGGATATGCAACTACGAAGCAAACTCGAGGAGCAAAAAAGGTAGACTCTAATTTTACCATCCGATCTGTTAACATAACATACCAACTCCTAGTAGATAACTAGTCCACAAATAGAGTTAGTGTTTACTACGAAAACATTCGAGGGTTGTGTACTAAATTAGATGACCTAAAAACCCAATTCCATTCGTAAAAATCAACACTATTTTTTCACAGAAATATTTTGAAATGCTGGTATAAGTGACAAAAAACTTAGATTTGTCAGTTTTAATGTCTTAAGGACTGATAATCGGGAATTGAGCAGCTAAAAATCCTTTAGTGGTAGATATTCAAAATTTTTGTTTTATAAAATTAGCACATTATTTAGTAATGTTGAGCATCTATTTGTTAATCTTTGTCTTCTGATGCTGGATTAGAAAGCGTTATTTAATTTTGATAACTTTAATATGAATGGATTGAAGTGTGATAATAATGATAAATTCGATATTAGTCGACGTTTTAATGATAAAGAATTAGTAATTTATGATAATTTTGTGAATAATCTAGGTTACAAAAACTCAAGGTAGTAATATACCAAACTATGCTGACAATCGCCTTAATCTAATGTTTAGTGATTTTCAGATTTGATAAATCTTAAGAAATCTTGTTCTGAAGTGAATAGTTTAATCCTCAACTTATGATAAAAATTAAGATATACTTTGATGTTGATCCTTGTCATCTAATAACTAATAGGATTAGCTATGATTTTCAAAAGGGAAATGCATATGAAAATGAAAATCTCTTGATGAACATGCATAATTATTTACAATTGCTATTAAATTGTTTGTTATAAAAAATATTTAACTTTTATCGTTATCTATTGTAGTTCTTTGTAAATTTAATTAAATTAGTTAAAGAAAGGATTACTGTTCATTGTTAAACTGATCTATTCACAGATTATGACAAATTTTAAGCATTAGAAGGAAATATAATTTTATCTAAAAAAATGCTTTGCTGATTTTATTTAAAATGCAAAATAAATTTTTTTTGAAATTATATTAATTCAGTTAAAAAAGTAATAATTCATTTCCCTTTGAAGGGCATAATTTGGGCATTCTATCACTTACCAATCGGGCGACCCGCAAAAAATGTTTTTCTAAATTATAGGAATCGGCGACCACTAATCACTGGCGATGACTGCGTCCTTTTTAACATTCTCGATACTAAATTTCAACCAATTGGTTAACCAATTTTTATCTGTCTATGACCTTTCTCTTACTTACCAGAGCCTTCTAAATAGGTCAAAAATGTAAACATTACTTTTGATTGGTTTTATTTTTGCTAGCCACACTAATGAAATTTTATTCACTAGTTACAGGTAAAATTGCTTATTTAACACATAACAATTCAGTTTTTCAAGTTCCAAGGTTTCTATTTTTTTTTAAGTACTTACCCAAGAAACTTGAAATATCTGTTACTTCTCAACGTAATTTCCGTTTAAATGTACACATTTTTCACAACGTCGTCGCCATGATTCAATGGCTGCTGAGAACACTTCTTTAGGGATGTATTTTGCCCACAGAAAATCAGTTATGCAACAACAGCTCGATTGCAAAATGAGCGCCCACGGAGAATGTTTTTCATGATCAGAAATTCATGGTGGCATCACGTGTGGACATGTGCTGAGACATTACCACCCACGCAGCCTTCGAACAGTGTTCGTCGGTTAGCATTTTCAGATCAGTATGCAAAATGGACTCCACAGATCCTACAGAAATGCCAAGTTTAGAGGCGATATCACGTACACGACGGTCTTCCATAACAACTTGCTCTACTTACTCAACCATGGTTTCGTTCCGGATGGTTTGTAGCCAAGACTGTTTCGGTTTACTATCACGCAACTACCGACCTTCTTTAAACTATCGCACATTTTTAACATCCTTAACGCCTTCACCTCATGCCTCACTCAATTGGCGATAAATTTCGATGTGCTTTTTACTACGCAAGAAGAGAAAACGGATTTGTTTTACATTTGTTCTTGAACACTAAACGTCGCAATTTGAAGTATACAAAACAACACTCACTGCAATAACGATAATTCGACCTGTGTACATTGTATGGTGCTGCCATCTATATTATAAATTTAGAAAAATTTTCCGCGTCTTTTAAAATTAACCGCATCTTTCTACTTACTCTCACTGTTGAGAAAAAATCTTAATGTACTGAAAATTTAGATGATAAAAATTAAATAATTAAAAATCAATATATTGCCTAGTTAGAATAAAAATTATTTAATTTTTATATCCGTAATCACCATAATCTATTCTGTATAAATTGATGGCTATATCTCTAAAATTATTCTATTTGTATTTCTGACTTTACTATGCAAACCACTTTCGTACCTCAACCAATTTTATTCCACAAACGTCTTTTCGTCCATACATAATATAATATAAGCAAATTTGAAAATATTGATAAGAAATGGTTAAAAAATAAGGTCAAAGAAATTTCCCCAAACACATTTACTAAAATTTATCTCAACTGCAATGTGATACACGAATGTATTCTTACGGTTAATTTGTCTTCAGTTCACATTATTTTCCAAATTGTTTATATCATTCATATATTCTTGCACGTATCACTGTTCGTTTTAAATACTGCGTTTGCAATGTTTTCAAAATTCAAACTTATTTTATATTTTCCTTTATATACAAATGCCACATCGATTCATAAATCTATTACAAGTTTAACATTAATTATTCTTATTTTTAATGGAATTTCTTTTGTAGATTTAAAATAACTCTATGCAGTGCCACGGAGTAAGCTAAGATGCTAGAATGCTTACGTTAATGTTATGAAAGTCTATATTGCTGTTGTACCAGCTCAGTAAAGATTGGAAACAAATTCTCTGCCGATTTAAAAATAGGTTAAGGACTAAAATAATGTTCCTCTTCTATCCAAATCTATTCGAAAGTAGTATTAGGATTTTGTAAAATAAAAATCGAAAATAACATCATCTATAGCCTGCTATTTGTATTGATAACTGCTGATGGTGAAAATTCAACTATATGTTACGAAAGCTTCTAGAAGGATATGACAAGTGGAGGCTAACAAAGAATATAAAAAGGCCAAATATCATAGTAGGAGTTGACATTAGTTTGACATAAACATAACGATGAAAAATTGTTCAACATTTAGGTACATTGGAGTAACTTTGTCTTGGATTGTAGGAGTCAACAGCATATTCTAAATAAATTGAACGAGGCAAACCCATGATTCAGCAACTAAACTTCTTATTCCAGGGGAACAGAATCTCAAAGAGAATCAAAACAATCCTCTGCAACACAAACATATTGTTTATGAATGCTAATACACTTCTGCCATCGAATATTTGTTGTCTATTTCTTTGTTATAAAATGTTCTAAGAAAAATTAATAGAGTTAATTACTTACGAATACTGCAATGTCGTTTTTGGTTTGAAACCGCGGTTTTCCTAAATGTTGTTTTAGTAGGCAAAACAAATGGTAAGTGTAACGAAACAAGTCAGAACTGTAAGATGGATTTTTTTGTTATACCACTAGTATGCACCACTAAGCTGTGGTACTCCATGTAGTTTTGTATAAGAGTACTTAATAATAAACTATATGTCCCCAAGGTCATCTCAGAAAATTGCAGCTATAGTTGTCTTTCATTCCGGAAGTATTAATCCATACTAAACTTTCCTGTTGCAGAAATGTAATGATGCACTCATATTTTATGACACGTTACGACAGTCTAGAGATACAGTCGTTTTGCATTTCATATCTGCGATATCTGTTAACAAACTTCAACGCGCCGCTTCTAGTGATCAACAAACAATAGACGTGAAACTAATTGTGCACTGAGTTCTCAAATCTATAACAATTCTCACAAAATGCATTGCACATTACCATAATTCATGTTGGTTTATCGACGGTTTATTCACTTTGTCGGTTGATGCTAATCAGTTTACGATTTTGCTGAATAATGACCGGTATTCTATTGGTGCACGATGAGCACTTGAAACTAGTAGTGTATTAAACTGTCCAACATTTGGTAACGTATCAACTTCTACCCCACTACACTTACATTTCTCTTTATTGAATAATTTGTATTCTTGTTGGTTTTATCTTCCTAGCTGATGTTACATAAGATTAATCAATAACAAACATTAAATTATAAACATTCCTCTATTTTAAAAGTTTTACCTATCTAGTTCGAGATGTGGTGTTTCAGAAGAATACTGAAGATCTTATGGACCCAAAGAAAAACAAACGCAAAAGTACCAAAAATAAATAAAATATTTGGAGTGAAACTGAGAAGCGACGAACGCAAACAATAGGCCACATAATGAGAAGAGAAGAACTGCTAAAAATTATAATAGAAAAAAAATATATCCGAAAAAACCCAAAGGAAAGACCACGCCTGCAATATATTAAGCAATTAATAACACACTCGGACAATGGCGGTTACGTAGAAATGAAAAACAAGGCTTTAGAACGAAAAATATAGAAAGCTGCGACAAATCAGTTGTTAGACTGACGACCTTGGAGGAGAGAGATGACCTCTCTAGTTATCTATTAAGAAGTGAACTTAAATTTGTAACTAGTTATAAGTGTATGTTGTATCACTTTGTGATTACAAATGATACTTATGAGTGGCCTACTGCAGCAAAATAGTTTAAAAAATATTTCTATTGGACAACGTTGTTTTGTTATTCGAGTGTTAATATTTGAGATGTTCATCAAGGTGTTCCAATTCTCAATAATAGGGTTTAACATATCAAGTATCCTATTAATTCGGAACTTATGAATTTATCCATTACCAAAAAGTAGAATTAAAAAAATTGCGAACCAAGGGCGAGAATTGAAACTGAATCCATAATGCGTTATATAAATGTTATTCATTACGCTTCCGAGGTCGATACTATAAATATTGTAACGTTATATATGAAAAATAAGAAGCAGAAATCTTAGAACATTTAGAAATGCTTTGAAGGACTTTTTGCTTGTCTACATGATAATTCTTGCATAGGTTTTATTGCTTAATTTAACAAACACCATTTTAATTTATTTTCTAAACAGTCATAAACATAATTTTATAGATGACTCATCTACGTATTTGTACGTATGATAAAGGTAAGTTATTTCATAATCATGATATTTTATTAAATTGTTTTTTATAATTATGCTATTATAAAGACAAAAAAGTAAAAAATAGCTTTTTACTACTTTGATAACTAAATTAAAGTTTCCTTCTAAATGCCACACACTTAGTAGTTTAAATACTAATCAGCCCTTTATTTATTTTGTTGTATATATATATATTTAAGTCGTAAATAAATTTGCAAAGACACATTATAACAATAATGCTGCCAATATTTACACTTTTTTGTGAGAAACTTAAAATTTGTTGTCTAAAATTTTCTTTTAATATTATTGTCATATTGTAATAGATCACAATACTACTGAATTTATGTTTTTTATTATAATTCAGATAATTCTCAAATTTTAGAAAGATGATTTATTTTTATTTACAACGTCGACGCATATATATTCGCCAAACATGTGGTCGACTGACGTTTTATTATGCAGCAGCACATTCTACCTCTACGTTGTCGCATTCCAGACGGTCGGCGTCCGCTTTGTGCACTATCAACACTTTGCATAAGCCTGCACCACCATGCTGACGTATCTGTCGATACTTGGAGAACCCTTGTTAGCAGCCGCAGGTCAACCAAGGGACACTATATTTTGCCATTATGTCAACAGTATATCATCTGAAATCTAATAAATTAGTGTAGCGATTACACAAAGAGATAAAAACCGCATTTATGTGTTACAAGATGGACCGTTGAATTGAAATACATATTGTTTTACTTGATGTACGAACGACTATGATAAAAAACAGCAGCACTGGCGTGACAGTACTCTTTCTCTTAAATCCCGGATTTAAAATTAGCGGCTGATCTACTACAAAGTTAAATGAGACCAGTTGCCGGTACTAAGTTTCCAAGCTAACAGCAGCAGTTTAGGCATAACGTTGAATTTGCACATGAAGATAATGTCACTTTTCCATGATCATGTTTTCAAATATCGTAGTACATTGAAAATTTATCAGAATGACGTAAAAATATGCGAATTTCAGGTGTTACTCCACGAAGTCACTAATTTCAACACGCATGGTGTATTTCTTAAAATAAACTACAATTATATATATATATATATATATATATATATATATATATATATATATATATATATATATATATATATATATATATATATTAGGATAGATTTCCGCGGTTAACTATGTTTAAACAACTTAGTTCACGGGATGAACAGCGTCTATTTTGAGAAAATTCTCGACGTTTCGGCATCGGCTTTGATGCCATTTTCAAGAGGTTAGCTCTTCACTCGGGGTCTCAATCTGCCTACTCCCCAAAGGGAGCTATGAGTCTTTGAATAAGACTGAGCTTTCATGTGACCTGCTTGATCTTTTATAGGGCTGGAAGTGAAAGTTTGTTTGGCGGGAGATGCGTTGGGTTGGGGAAGGTCTGTAGGATTAAGGGTGTTGCATAATTGGCGGTGCGGAGCAATGGGACTTCCACATGACAGGCCAACGCTGGCTGTCATCTCTTGTGTTGAGGCACTGTGGGCGTTTTTCTATTTCAATTGCCTCACGTACTATTCTGCTGGTAAAATGGGAAATGGGGGCAATGGTTTTAGCCCCATAAAAATTAATTTTGTGGCCTGTTTCTTTGCTGTGTTTGGCAAGTGCCGAACCATTATCGCCTTTTCGTACGGCCAGAGAATGCTCGCATATTCGGCTAGATATTTGCCGATTAGTTTGACCTATGTAGGTCCTTTGGCAGTCTCCACAAGGTATTTCATACACTCCTTGGGATTCATTGGGGCAGTGATCCTTTGCTGAGCGAATAAGCCCAGATATTTGGTTGTTGGTCGTAAAGACCGTGCGGACATTTTGCCGCATTAGAATGCGGCTTATTAAGGTAGGAATGCTTTTTGTTGGTCAGGAGGGTTTTGGGATTGAGAGTTAGTGTTTTTATTTATATTTTTGATTATATTGGTTAAGGATTTGTTGGAATATCAATTTTGCAGTAGGGTGGTGGTAATGTATTTAATTTCTGTTTGGCGATTTTTCGTATCGGAAAGTCTGATGGATCTGGTTATGAGGGATTTTGCAACCGAATGGATTTGGGCAGGGTGGTGATGGGATTTGGCATTTAGATAGCGGTTAGTGTGAGTGGGTTTTCTGTAGACAGTGTAATAAAAGCTGTCATTAGAAGGATTTCTTGTTATGAGAGTATCTAGGAAGGGAAGGGAATTGTTATGTTCAGTTTCCATGGTAAA
This sequence comes from Sinelater perroti, assembly GCA_036346155.1. Lineage (NCBI taxonomy): Eukaryota > Metazoa > Arthropoda > Insecta > Coleoptera > Elateridae > Sinelater > Sinelater perroti. Next base: position 20,488,629 of record JARFIY010000195.1, on the reverse strand, counting down.
TTTGATGTTGGTGTGGATTTGGTTGAGGTGGGAAAGAAATTCTGGAAGGGTGTCATGTCTATGAGAGAATTTTCTCAAAATAGACGCGTTTCATCCTATGAACTAAGTTGTTTAAATATATATATATATATATATATATATATATATATATATATATATAACACTTTTATATATATATAATAACATTTTTTTAATTTTTTTAAATTTTTTAAATTAATAATAACAAATCTAAAAACATGGGGCCGGCGAAGAGATTGCTCTGTAAGCAATCCCAGAACGAACTGAAAAAAACCTTTCGATTTCGATTTCGAATTTCGGGAAAATTCGAAATCGAATATCTAGAAAATTATTCGACATAGAATTTTTTCTTCATTTTCAAATTCAGCGTAAAATTTCCTATAAGAATCACATTTAAAATCGTAATGTCCAAAATTTTCCCGAAATTCGAAGTCGAATATCTCGAAAACTATTTGACATAGAATTTTTTCGATTTCATTATTGAAATCAGCATAAAATTTTCTTTAAGAATTACTCATAAAATCGCAATGTCGAATCGAATATCTCGAAAACTATTCGAGATAGAAACTTTTTGATTTCGATTTTGAAATCAGCGTAAAATTTCCTATAAGAATCCATTTTAAAATTTTAAAAAATCCATAATTTTGTGACAGCGACAGACAGACAGACAGACCGACAGACATATAGAATTCAGTAACGAACTTTTTAAGTTCGTTGAAAATATATTTATCTTTATTTATGCAAAGGCTAAAAGGTGTTATTGACATAACTGAAAGGTCAATATTATTGTAAAGCAGGTTATTTACTTACGAAGCAGCGCTATAGCTTATATTAAACCTTGTCTTTTGGTCAAAACCCCCAGATTCTTATTTGTAAAAACTTTGTCGCATTATCTGTTATAAGTACATCTTGTTCCTTCCTTGGTGGTGCTTGATATATTTTTTTTCTAAGCTTTGTCCTTTTACCTATTACAATGTAGTGTTACTTTACAGAAAGAAAAGTTTGGTTTGCTTCTTTGTCTATTTCTTTTATTTTGTTTTATTTTTTTATCGTTATATAATAATACTTAAAAATATCCAATACTTCCAAATTTCAATTTTCTAGTATAAGCTTAGCCCTTCTTTACTTATGAATTTAATATGTTTATTGGATTGTTTTAGTTTGAGTAGTAAACTTGCGATGTTTTTCAGACGTTTTGATTCGTTATTCTGCTTGTATGAAATGTTCGGCAAGGTTTCCATGGTTAATCATGTTTGAATAATTTAGTTCATGGGTTGAACCACACCGTTTTTAAGATAAATCTCGATGTTTTGGTATCTGCGTTGATGTTATTTTCGAGTCCAATTATTTGCTTGGGGCCTCAATCTGCCCACTCCTCAAGGAAAGCCGTGAATCTTTGAAGAGGGCTCAGTAATTATTTGTTGTATTCAGGCATTAAAGGTGTTTTTTTTAAATTTTAATTGCCTCAGAAATGAGCCTGCTGGTGGAATAGAAAATAAGAGCAACGATTTTTGTCCGGGAAAAGTTAATTTTCTGGGCTCTTTTGGGAATTATCTTATATTCGGCTAGATATCTGCTTTGATACTTCATAAATTCCTTGGAATTTATTGAGGCAGTGATCTTTGCTTTTAATATAAGACAAGAACAGTTTTTCTAACATCTTAATAATATGAACCATGCATATGCACGTCTAATGTGGAGTACATATAACGGTTAAAATAAACTTTCTGCGAGTAGTTGAACGTAGCCAGAATAAGAGGTACCGTTACAGTGCATTGGAGTAACGTATGAACATCAAGTTCTGTAACATATTACGAAAAACGACATTAGAAATACTTGCAATGTTATGCAAGCGTATAAGGGTTTATAATTGGTTTAAATGCTTTTCTGGAAAAAAGAGAGCGATTGAATGACGGACTTTACGATTGGTAGAGAGGAAAAATTAGGCATTAGCAAGGATTAGATAGGTGAAAAATCTGTTTCATATTAGTGTAATCCAAGAACATATGACGGCACTTTTGCAATAATTATTTAAATAAATTTTACGGACGTTGCTTAAAGTATATTGTGAAGGAAAAAATTATTTTGAAGACCAGTAAAAGTAACACACATATATTTTAAATTATGGTTCCCAATGAGTACACATAATTTCCTTATCGGGTACATCAATAGCCAGATATTTACAAAACAAATTAATTAGACGGCAACAACTCAAGCTAACTCAGATCACTTATTGGTTCTAGTACCACTTTTTAGCAAACTTCAAATAAAAAATTCTCGCCAACTTATTAATAACCTAATCAACTGATACATTTTGGATTATATTCCTATCAACATCACGACATTGATTGTAGAGGCCTACCCTACAACTTCCAAGAAACAATAAATTTAATAAAAGAGGCCAAACAAAACGACAGTGATAAAGAAAGAACAAGAAATTCTAAAACTAAGAGGTAGCTGAATAGACTCATACGTTGTCTTAGAAAACAGAAAAAAACGAATAATTTTCTCTTCAATTATACAGAAAATACAGATATTGGTTTTGGTAATTCAAGAATGTGGAAAACTAACAGCTGAGTACTACAGAAGCATGTGTGCTGTCCACTGCCAATAACGTATATTATACAGATTGTAAAGAATTAAAGTACTTGCTGCCCACCAGCTAACATTCACACCATTAATTATCTGTAACCCTATATGAATGTGCCACATAATCAATTACAGTGAAAGTAAACATACCGTCCTAGTTGAAAATATTAAATTCATATTTTTAAAATAAATATATTAACTGATACTGACCCTCCCAAAACGTGAAATCACCTTCTTGAAAAAATGATTTACATTTAGTTATAAATATCTGCCTAAATCATAAATATTCTGACACCTTTTTAATTTGTCTTTAAGAAAGAACATTTCAGTAGCAATCAATTATATTACAAGCATAATTAACACTTACATAAAAAAAATTGCACAATAAATCTTGGTCTTGGAATTTTATAATCAAATCTCCATGAATAACTTTTTAACCTTTGAGCGCCCGAGGATGACACTTAGTTTTTCGGATTCTACTCTTTAATCTGAGTCGAATGACACTAGTCTGAGGTCTCTACGATGTTTGCACCAGAAGTTTAACGATATACAATAATAACTAGTTAATAAATTTGAAATAATAAATAGAAAAAGATTTCCAAAACAGTAGTTTCTCTAAATATGTTACAAGCTTTCGGCTAGGTATGAATTGATATAATATATAAACTTTTACAAACTTTTAAACTCTAATTATAGTATGTCACATATTTTTTAAACATTACTATGTGCATTTTATGTCGTTAGAAAGACATCAACAAAAATATTTCACTGAAGAACAAACTTAATAACGAAATATACAAATTACCATATTTTAAATAATCCTAACTAAACTCAGACGAACCTTGGTCACAGAGACATGTTTATTATATTTAATACAAGCTTCATGGTGTGAGTCTCATTTTTGTAGTTTTTGTACATGATTCAAGTAAATAAGGAAGATTTAAAATCTGTTTATGCACGAGCTTGCTGTACGGTCACGTTTTCATATGGGTGAATTAAATGTAAACCAACATTTCTTTTTTATGCGCTACGGAGTGAACAGAGAGGATATCGGTTTCTAGACGTTGTACTTAGGAATGCCTAAAATTTTGAAGTGCCGCTTCTTTAGTCAGTATCACGTTTTGCAAAATGTATTTTCGTATTATTATTAAGAGCTAGTTTGGGAACAACACTCTTAAGAAGGACTCAAATGTACGTGCAGCATAGAAATTTTTTGAAAGGACGAAAAACAGTATAAGTGGAGGTCACCGACGTTACTCAAAGGCCAGCGTTACTTTGAGCTGAATATTAGCATTATTCGCTACCTTCTCAAGAATCACTGCTGGTTTTGACTAAGAGAACGCTGTGAGAACCACGCTCATTGCAGCAATGGAGACTCTTCTAGACCTCCCACCTCTGCACGTAGTGATTCAGGGGGAGGCAAGACTGGGTCGCTACTGGCTGCATCATTTACTGTACAAGACACATACAGATACAGGCCATACTAGAGTAATTGATAGTCTGGGGTGCCCTCTGCTTGAAATGAGGACGGACCACGTGAACTCAAAAATATGTGACGACTCTCTATTCGAGGTGATCATCCAGGATCGAGGTAAGAGCGAGACATTTAGACAGGGAATTGCATCTAGTAACCTAATCTGGTACACATATGGTTCTAAAACCGAGGTGCGTACCGGAGCAGAAATATATGTCCCAAGGTAGAGCTAAGCTTTCACCTGAGTCAGTACGCTTCTGTCTTTCAGACAGAAATATTCGCTACACTACAGTGTGTGCGTGAAAACGTTAAGAGGGCTTACAGGAGCAAGCGGATCTATATTATATCAGACAGCCAGGCAGCTTTAAAGGCTTTATCAAGGACTAAAGATCGTCTAGACTGGTATGGGAATGTATCAATGAACTCAATGCACTGGCGGAACACAAGACGGTAAAACTGTTTATGGGTACCTGGGCATTGCGGTATCTACGGCAATGAGAAAGTCGATAAATTAGCTAGGCAAGGTTCTAGTAAGGCTTATATCGGCCCAAAACATGCTTTAGGAATCTCATGAAGTGCTGCCGAAGCTTTATTAAGGAAAGGACACGCACTCATCATTGAATTTACTGGAAGAATCGACCAGGACATAATTTCACCAAAAACTTCAATAAGGGACCTTGCCAAAAGAGAGCTGCAGAACTCCTTAATCTAAGTAGGCCACAGCTAAAGACAACTATAGGGTTTCTTACAGGACATGCGAATGTTAAAGAACACCTCTGGAACATTGGTAAATTTAATAGTGACCTTGCATGCAGACTGTAGCAAGGAATCAGAAACAGCCTTACATATCTTATGCAACTGCGATGCGCTGTGCAGGAAAATGCAACATACATTCGGGTGACCAATCCTGGAACCGGAAGATTTCCAGACACACCCTGTAAAGGACTTGTATGTGTTGATTTATGGGACACAAATTACAGATTGGTTGTGAATTTAGTTTATTAGGGTAATCACAATAAGCCACAGGATGCAGTGAACATGGATCTATCGAGTAAGACATGCTCTAAGCGGAAAAAAAGCTACGACAGCGCTTAGGTAACCCGAAACGTTAAGCTGTTTCACAATGCTCGACCTCATACAAGTGCTTTACGCTTAACATTTGTTTGAACCATTTGAAAGATAAAGATTTGACTATGAGGACGCTGTTGTTTCACGATTACTTTTATTTTACGATAGCAGAATCCAAAAGCTACGCATTTGACTTTAAATCAAGAAATTATACAGAAAAAACTTTGTATATTTTTTAATTATTTAATAAAATAAAAACATCGGACATATTTAATTTGCCTTGGTATACTTCTTCACATTATTTCTCTAAATCCCACAGATTAAATTAACTTTTCTAAAATTGTAATGTGAAAGACGATAAGCTACAACTAAATTTTGAAACTATTTCAGTTAATTCAATAGTGTTCTATTTGTCAAGGTAACCTAATTACGGTTAGCGGCAGGCGCCAAAAAGTTCAAAGTAAACAACATTAGTTTTGTTGGTTTCTCTGATTTTCAAGGTGTGATAGAGAATTTTATGTTATCGTAAAATTACAAAAGTTAATGATAATGAAATTATAAATGAAATTAGCGTGTAAGAATTTTGATTTAGAGAGAGAAAATTCTGATAACAAACAATAATTTGGCCACCCCTTTGCTCTTATAGATGGTTTTATTTGAAAAGTATGGTGCACATTTATTGGAAATGAACGTTGCTTTATGTGCAAATTTCTTGCACCATAATCCATACAATTACTATTACCTCACACATGGAAAAGTCTTTATATATGCTTCTTGCATAAAAATTACTCAAAACGAACGAAACCATTACTGGGGCTCTCTACCGAATACAATTGATAAGATTGAGCCGAGCACTCAAGGAAAAACGCTACTACTCCAGACACGACAACATTATTCTCCTGCATGATAATACTCGTCCACATGTTGTGGCGCCGGTCAAAATCTACTTGGAAACTCTCAATTGGGAAGTTATACCCCACCGCCGTATTCACCAGACTGCCCTTCCGATTATCACTTGTTCCGATCGATGGCACGTGGTCTGTCTGAGCAGCACTTCACATCATATAAAGATACAAAAAATTGGGTCGATTTGTGGATAGCCTGAAAAGATGAAGCGTTCTTTCGACGCGGTATCCGTATGCTGCCAGAAAGATGGGAAAAAGTAATGGCTAGCGATGGACAATACGTTGAATAAAACATAAGGTTCCGTTCTTTCACAATAAATGCCCAATTTTTGATAAAAAACGCGGAGACTTATTTGTACTCCCTTTAAAAAGTGAGCACATAAGCGCTATCTTGAAAAAACTTAATGAGTTAATGTGGCAAAATTACACGTTTAAAAAATGACAATTCTCTCTAAGATTGGTGTTCTCTAGGACAATTAACAGAGCACAAGAATAAACCTTACAAAAAGTTGGAATTTGCCTTTTAGAGTCGACATTCAGCCACGGTCAACTATATGTCGAGCTCTTAAGAGCAACATCAAAAGAAGGAGTAATGGTTTACATAAATATGAACACCAACAGAGAACAGTTGATGACGATAACCAAAATTATACATTTGTGCCATTAAATAAATTTCCATTTCTAATAATTAAAGTTTTTAACATTAAATGTTCCAAAAACTTTTACAATAAATGTTTACATTGATCTACTGTTTTTATTAATTAAATCTTCTTGACTCCGTTGATAGATAGTCTATCAATATAAATCTACTCCTTGTTAAATTTGTACCCAAATCAGTGACAACCAATATTTGTATATTATATGTACCATTGTAATTATTTTACAGTGTCATGTCCGTCTCATATCGTCGAAAAAAGGGTAATTTTTTAAAGTATTACTCAAATCAGTTTTGATTATTTAATTACAGAAATTAATATAGGATATATGACGGTGAAGCCTCTCTTAACAGTTCTGCATCGTACTTAGCAACATTTCTTCTACCGCCCTTACAATTTCTTTCCTGAATTTTAAGTTCCTTTGATATACAAAAACTTTGAACTTGAGGTAACTCCAAAAAAGAAATTGTAAACCAATAGACGTGGGAGTGAAGAGATATTGCCGAAAGGTTATATTACGTATTGAGAAAATGTTTGTCGAACAACTGGCATCGAAGCCCTTGCCATATGGGCTGTAGCTCCATCTCGTTGAAACCATATTTTTTCCTTGTTGTTCCGTAAACATCGAAGGTGCAGACGCAAATAAGTAGCACGTTGACATAGTGCTCTAAAGTTGCTGTTACTTTAATCCTTTTTTCTTCAAAAAAGTAATGTCTAGCCATCCCTCCTTTTGAAACGTCATATAGCACTATGAGAGATTTATAGTGTAATCTTTCTAGACTTTCTACTGCCCAAAATAGACATTTTTTGTCAAATAGAAATGTACCCATCACTCATAAGCACAATTACATCATACAGAAGCAATTATTTTAAATATTTTTTACAGAACAGTTTGTATTGAACAAAATCAGCTTTTAAACAATCATAATTTTGTACGGATAGAATTTTAATTCTCAGTTGGAGCAGGACGCCTGATGGAGCTCTGAGGACTCTGAAGAACCGACCTTCTCACACTCTCAACGATTTTTGGCACCGTAGTCGTACGGGTACGGCCAGTTCATTTTCTCTTTATAACTAATATATTTGTACGAAACGATTCCTCATTTGAGTAGTGTGTTACAGTCAGGAATTGCCCCATCATGCGTAACATTGAACTGGCGCCAGAAAAGACCCATTCATAAGCTCTGTGAGTAACGGGCTGTTGTTTTGAAACACCATACTTGAATTAATCTAAAGTTTTGTAGCAATAACAAAGTAATTCTTAAAATTAAGAAAAAAACTTTATGAAGCAGTAATAATGAACTACTCACAGGCGGTGTGTGATGGTCGCTAACCTCCTCTTTCCCAACTACTACACATTTTAAATACATCTTTTTGCACCACCCAGCAGTACACAAAATTAGAATTATAATAATAAAAAATGTATTTAGTAAAACTGATACAAGATACATGCAATATTACAAAGTAAGCACTTTAGAATCACACACACTTCTACAAGTATCGTTTTGACTATTGAAAATAATACAGATGTGCAGTCTTAGCATGTTGTACTGTACTTGTTGCATCCAGAGGTCCTCTGAATTATTCTAATAGTTTAAACATTTTTTAGCCTTGCACATAATTTTATGCAGATTTTCTGCTCTGCTTCTTCAGTTATTGCAAACGAAATAACCACGCACTACATGCTCTTACTAACCGGCGTCTAACTCCCAGATGATCGAGCTAATAAAGTCATGCATATGTATTACAACCTATTCATCGCCTGTCAAATAACATCGCGGTAGCGTAAGCTGTTCTTTATATATAATATTCTCTCGGTATTTTCGGGATAGACCTTGTATGCATGTAAAATGAATTAATTTAGTTAAAAAAATTTATTTGCTATTTTTTAATTATAAAACAAACATTACTATAAAAAGACTTGTATTTAATATTATAGAAAAAATCGTATCTGTAATTAATATGAACTGGCCAAAAAAATTACTCTTTATTTCGGTAATGTACTTTGCATATACGTATGTTTGCATGTAATAGATATTGAATTACAACAAATATAATAAAAAAACAGGACAGTTTACTATATACAATTCATTTGTATAAATGATGATTTAAATTGGCGATGCGTGCGAGAAACTTATAAAGTGTGTAACTATATTTCTACAAAAACTGTGCCACTCAATACTTCCTCATAGCGCTTTCCGCGCAACACGGTTTCCTTCAAATCCTATCGGATAAGTTGCAAGGATGCGGTTAAGAAAAATTCAAAAATTAAGGTTGACTCAACAAATATGCATGCTAATTGAACGACAACTCCCAATAAAAGTTTAGTTATTGCAAAAATTAAAGGACATTGCAGCTAAACAAATGGTTCTGGCGCGGCATTGACATTTAGCAGGTCTACTTTGCGAATCTAGAGCTGATCGCGGCTGCTACAGCGCCGCGCGAGAATTAATCATAAAAATCTAAACCACATGCAACGGTATAATTTGCTTTAAAACGACAACTTTGAATAAAATTCCGAACGCAATTCTGTTTTCCATGAGGAAGTCCTGGAGGCTATTTAAATGATTTAAATGATTTGAGCGTTAGAACAGCTCGCGCGTGCTAAAGCAAGGAGTCAATGTAAAGTGCAGACAGCTCTTCATTCAAGTACAGGCGAAATTTATGCAACGTTGTCATCGTTTATAATTGCGCATTACAATTTGTAAAGGATGTGTTGTGTATATAAAAGGCAACTGCAAAGTGCTTAATTAGAGCTGCAAAGGAAATGAAAAAGGTTTTGTGTTTTAGTGCAAATAATCTGGCGGAATTACAAAACCATAGTCATTCAAAATAATGTAAAATAACCATTAGGATCTTGCAATTAGTATTTTTCTTTGTTTAAAATTTAATGTAATTGCTATTTGTTCAACATTAGATTTATTGTTAAAAGGGGGAGGGGAAACAAGCAACTTAAATTTATTTTAAAAATTGAGGGCAACTGAAATTACTGTAATTTTTGTTTAGTTACTCACTGTCAACTCTGTATCAAAAAGCTTCTTGATTTTGTTTCTTTAATTATAAATAAGTTTTACAAAAGTTCATGCCAGACTTCCATTGGTGGCTGAAATATTGCTGCATGGTGGTGCTTGTATTTGTTTTCTAACCATGCTGCGCCAAATCTATCTAAAGCTTGATATGTGGCGACAGAAAACTAATTTTCTTTATTGGTCTTTAAAATAATTGCCATCCTTTACCACACACTTTTAGCAAATTTCATAAATCTTCTATATCTGTCAGCAAAAATCTCTTTATGAATCACACATTTTTGGATAGTCGCCACGTCCACAAAATGTGCACCGTTCATGACACTCTTCAAGCGGAGAAACAGAAAGAAGTCCATAAGCGCTAGTTCATGGGAGGAAGGGTGGGTTTTAATCACATGCGGTAATGAAGTATTTAGATGTTTCCATTCGCTTTGCTTTCTATCCATCTGTGAGAAAAAGTAAAGATTTTCTAAGCGTACAAAGAATACTTGCGGTTAAGGTGGCAGGTGCTTACAACAACATAATTACCTACGATGCGTTAGTATTCAGCTAATTACCGCCTTTGCATTTTATTTTTCAGGAAGCAGCAGGCCAGATACTTCTGGCAACCGGGCTGGAGCAACAACTTTAAGAAAAGCTGGGGCTGCTGTTAGGCAAGATCGAGCAAAATTGTTTTATGGCGCATACATTGGACTAAGGTGGGTGTCAAGGTTCCGGGAAACAAACGTGAGGACGAGCAGTGACAAGACAAGAATCGCCAATTTTTGAGACTATTGTAATGGGGCTCGTAAAGAACCGGTTACGAACTAGAACGCGAACAAGATGGGAGCAGAGATGGTAAGCAATGAAGATGGGCATATTTATCCTGATGGTCAATACAGCGCGACGAGCTGAGTAGTGCCTTAACCGGATGATCGTTCAGCTCCACCTAACATATTAACTTTGGAAGCTGACAAAGAACGAAAACAGGTGCACATGTGGAAAAATTAACAACTGCATGCACGCGGGGGTAAAGACCAGATCCAGAGTGAAAAAGTTTCTCATCACAAGCTCTTGTGAATATTTACGGAATGGCGTGCGAGATGGTTTTCTAGACATAATGCCCAAGTTGCTGCTGTATCTTTGGCATGTTGCATGTGAACCTCCACATTTCACATAGGCAAAGGGCGTTTTCGTATCACTGTAATTTTGACAACGTGTGCATTGTAGTGTCTGGTTGTTTCTGCTGGGTGCCTTTACGACAAAATTTTTATATTTTAAGTATTTCAGTTTATATTCTTTATTGTTAAAATTTGGATGTTGCGTCTGTAACTATGTAGTTTGTTTTTTATATTGTTTACTGGGATGGTAGAATGAAGGTGTTAATACTATCCAGTGAGCTCGTTTAGTTTTTATTTGGTAGGTATGATAGATTATATTATTGTCATTCATGTAATTGATAAAAATATATTTAAAATTTTAGTTTGTTTTTACTACATTGTTTGCAAGACTTATCGTCTGCAACATTTTTGAAATTATTTGCCATTTGTAGATAATCCATAATCTGTTGTATGAAAATTGGGGGTGGTTTTTATATTTTTCTTATTTTTCTTCAGTTTATCGTGTTGATTATTGTTATTTTCTGAAAGTGGTTTATATCTATATGTTTGGTTTAATGGTCTAGCGTTAGATATATGTGTTTTATTACTATTGTTGTTACATACTATCTGGAAGCTTCTTTACAGTTTGTGTAAATTTCCACAATTTTAAAATTCTGTTTCAAAATGTTGGAATTGGTTTTCCAAATGATTTAGGAATTTGTTGTGGTTATATAAAAACAAGTACGGACGCGAAACTCCTTTTTCACCAATGTCCGGGGGTTTTATACATAAATAAACGTTATGTCTCCATCTATCACAGATCAAAAATTATAAGGCATGACAGATGTCAGAAACAGAAGCTGATCTCCAGCTTGGAAGCTGTCTTGATCAAAAGTTATAAGAAATAACATATTGTAAAATGGGTCCGCTAGAAACCTTATTGTATTGTTGTAGGACACCTATGCCAGCTCGCGGATGTGAACCCGGTAGAACATGGGCTTTCGAATGATAACCCCGTTATGTCTTTAAGTTCAGTAGTTTTTGAGTTGAAAGTCGCGACGTACAGATGGACAGACAGACGTTCGCACCGATTTAATTAGGCTTCCCTTTTAGGTATAGAAGCCTAAAACCTCTGTTTTCAAACCCTCCCTTCTGTGTACATTCTCACAGCCACAAAAATAGTCCAATATGGAAAAAACAAAAACAATTATTAAGTGTGTGAACCTTTCTTGGGTAAATTAAAAATAATGAAAAAAACTCAAAGTTGCAGAATGAGAACGGTCTGAAGAAAGAGGTTCTATTTTTTCAGCATAACAATCTTTCAGAGTGAAGTAAAAACGAGGTTAAAATTGAATTTTTTACCCAAGGATGTATGTTTTTTTAAATTTGGGTTTAGAACCAAGTCAATCCCTTAATTAGTTCTCGGATAATATTGTACACAAATATGGAAAATAGGGTAAAAGTGTTATGGAGTTAGCTTCGAAATTGTGCTATTGAAGATTTTATTAGTATTTAGGAATAGGTGCCCATATAAGCATCTTTACAATATTTCTCTCTGAAACAGATCTTTATATATTAGTTAACTACTCTTAGCCATATAGTGGGGTCGTATGGTTATAGTCCATTCTTAAAGCCTGTGAGCAGCGGTACTTTGCACCAATTCCTTACGGCTTTAGGGCAACTCTCGTGCCGGAAATTTTATGTAAATATATAGCCATGATAGCTTTTACCATATCGTCTACAAATTTAAAATTCTCCTTGTGGCAAGGTCGTATTCAGTAATTAATTCTTTAACCAAAGAGTCGATCAATTTTTTTTTCCTTTAATATTTTTCTTTCCTGATTTTGTCCAGTGGGCTTTTCATTTTTTTTTTGACATGACTCACTCTACTTAATTTGAAACTGATTTAAGGGTTTCCGAATTGTCGTCACTGATATAGCTGCTTTCAAATTACTAAATACCCTATCTACTTCCATTTTGAGTGTTTAACCTTTGTGATTATAAGTACAATTTTCTTCATAATTTCGAACCAATCTTTGAATTCTTGTGAATTTTTATCTTTCCATTCCAACTAATTTACAAACATGACTGACCAAATCAATCACTTTTCTTGTGTAATAGCCGCTCAATATAACTACTCCAAATAATAAAATATTTTTTCCAAGAGCCATTCCCAGAAACTTTCAAATCAGTTAAAAGTCTTTTATATTTTTTATTTTCTTCTTTCTTTCCATTTACTACCTTTTTACACAGAGTATAAAATGCCGTTTTCGGAGAACTAGTAGTGCAATTAACTTTGAGTACGTAGAGGAAGCTAGTGATCATAGAATTAAGCTTTACACAAACCTTAGCGTGGACAACTTTTTATCGCTACATAGAGTTACAAAAACTAGTCGAAACCTTTACCTTTCAAATTTAGGGACTGGGTAAATAAAAAAAGACTAGAAAATAGATTTAGTCTTTTACGTTCTATTGTAGAACGAATGCGTAATAGATGTTTGGGGTGCTCATGAGGTAACAATAAAAGCTGGTGATATTTTGCAATTTTTTTCTAAATCTGTAGCAGAAAGTAATACAAAAACTATTTTTGAACCAGGATCTGTCATCATTGCTAATTGTGGGTTTCTAAGCAGCATAACTAACCTTAAACAGGAATAGACGTATAAATAACAACTTCCAAAGCGAACAGGAACCGTTTGATAACAAAAGTGCGTTTTGCTGTTAAAGCGCGGTATAGAAATATTAGAAAGGTTCTGAAATATCTGAAACTACGATTTCCAAATATAGTCTTAATGAATGCATTGATGGAAAATTTTAAAGTAGCTGCTGTTTTGATCAACGCTTTTCCTAAAATAATCGAGTCGGAAAATGCTATAGTGCAGGGACAAAAATGGGGGAACCTTGTATAGGCTCGTTTAACCGGCTAAATGGAATAGAATTTCAAGAGTTTCAAGGACTCACAAAACAAAGTTTATACCCATCGTCTTTAAAACTTGTCAGCTTAATCAAGTTCGTGCTTATAAGTATCGTAGAAAACATTAAAAATGGAGAGTATAAGGTACAGGTAGCAACTGATCGGTTAAATATAAATCGTGCTGTATCACATGAGACCACTATTGATTCGTGCTTAAATTTAGTTTCGACACACAAATAGACGCAGTATACGTGTAAATTCCCATCAATACAGCCTTGCAGGATCCAGAATGAGTTGTCGAGTATTAATGCAGTTATATTTCTGGTTCTCATACTGTTGGTGTTTGTGTACTATTTGTCTAACCTTCGCCATGGAACTGTTAACCTCCCATCAAATTTTCTTGATTTCCTGCAGTAGTAGAAACGAAGCGAAAAGACACACCCAAAAACCACCAAAGCATGCAACAGCTCTATTTCCGGTCCTGATTATGACCGATGCTGAATAAAAATCCTAGAGATACAAATCAAGACTCCACGTAGTGCATTCTGGATAACGTGAACATGTCTTTGTGAACATACACTCTAATAGAGTAAAAACCATAAGAACCTCTAGTGCCTTGCGCATTGACACTGCTTAGTACGTTGAGTGTTATAGACTGGCATTTATTTAAATTCTGAGTATCTTATCTGAGCGGGATCTATGTATACCATATAGTCTAAGTTCTAAAGCGTGTAGCTCAGCCCAACAACGACCAAAAAAGTTGAACCCATTGACACTTTCGACCAATATTTTATACTCTAGAACTGTAATTAAGTTTGATAAGTGAAGGCACTTCATTAATTCTAGCAAAAAGTGAATTTTGTATTGGTTTTAATAATTACAATATATGTTTACACAATCATATTGTCTTAGGTTTTGTACCTCAAATGTAATTATATTCTTACTGTTATTTATGCCTTTATTTTCTTAACATTGTATTGATGTAAATTGTGTTTTTATTAAAATTAATTACCAGATAATGCTATTTTATTGCTTCGCTTTGAAGGTATGACTACAAGTGACGTCATAATATCAAATTTTTTTGCTTAGTAACCAGATTTTCTCTAAAGCACTAATTTTATAACTATCTTATATTTACCTTGGATCAATAGAATCTTTTAAAATCTTAAGATTTGCTATGTAGAAGCTGTAAATTTATTACAACCATTGAAGTGCAATAAGAAAAAAATCTACCCTCTAGATGTAATAAATATTATAGCAACAAATTTCAATATAACTAACTGAATAATTAGCGGATAAATCATGAAATTAAATAAATGTAATTAAATAAATTTAAGTTCAATAAATGGATAAAACAATATTTAAAAGAAATTTACGGCAACTCTTCTTTTTATCTTCTCTTTGTTCTTGAAAAATAATTCTTTAAGCAATTCATAAGCCACCAAGTTAGCTCTACAATCAGATCGTTAAAAGTAGGTCTCACTGTCACAACAACGAGATAAAACTGAACTTCGCCCAAACTGAAATAATAAAAAGATTTATGACCGACAAAATCTAATGTGAGGGTAATGACCATTTGCTTGGCAAGTTATTTTGCAATTTGAGCTCTTTAAATGAAACTGAACTTGTAGCTTCTATCAGCTGATAAGTATTAAAATGTAATTTGTTCACAGTTTCAATTATTAAGAAAACTAAGGAATCCTGCTGTTATATAATATTATATATAATTTTTTAGCGTATTACAGACATTTTTTAACTAAAAATTTACGATTTGCATCACAATGTTTATCGTTATAAACCTAACGAGTTAAATAGTCCGGTTCTTCTTCTTTTTCTTATTAATAAGCAGATTTTTGCCTACTCTTTAAATAGATCTGAGATTAGACAATGTCTTTTCATATGTTGGTGTACCGATGGCTGTTCCACTCTTTTCTTCTGTAATTTACCCAGTCACACATCCATCTTGCTTTCTCGCTCTCGTTTCTACTTTACATGTAATGGTTGGTTTTACTACATTTTGGGTAAATGTTCCGGACGTAGAATAAACCATAGACTTTATCTAGCCCTACACAAAATAATGTAACGGCGCTAGATCAGAAGTCGTAATATGTGAGAAAAAAGAGCAGGGACATCATAATGCATAAACCATATTCCCTGCCTATTGGCCTTTGGAATGTCTTCTAGAAGCTCATACAGATTATTTTGCAAAAAATTCAGGTAAGATATTCCCGAAGGCCTTGTTGGTAAGAGAAGGGGTCCATGAGATTGTCACCAAGAAGGCCACACCAGACATTTAATAAAAAAGTATGTTGGTAATGCGTAGTAGCAGTCGTATTTTCGAAAATTAATAATTCCATTTTTGATAAAGCAAGATTCACCGCAGCAGACAGCTTAGGAAGTTAGGATCTCGTGTACATTGCCCAAATTAGCAACTGGAAAAAATATCTGCGCTTGGTATAATCTTCCGGTGACAAATTTTGCACACGCGGAACGTGAAATGGATTGTTGCTCGCCCAATGTTCGCCAGACGCTTATACATAAAACATCTAAACGAAGTGGCAATCTTCTAGTGCTAGTACTAGGAAATAACTGATCAGCATAGAGTATCCCCTCCTAAACGTTAACAGTTTGTCGAAGTCTTTGTCGATCAGCCTTTAGTAGTTGAGGTTTTAGCGTGCCAGTTTTCCTAAGACGTCTCGCAATGGCTTCAAACATTTTACGATTTGGTATCCTTCTAGTGGGAAATGTTTTATGTATCTCGCCATACATTAAAAGTATGTATTTTTCTGCAAAAGTAAACAAATTTGTGGTGTCTCTTAAAATAGTAAAAAATTTAAGAGTCTTCAAAATACTAATTCAGTACTCTTTCATGTGATCAAACTTTCACTTTACTCCGTTTAAATATTAGGATAACAGGTAAGCAGCTGCTATTATATTTAGCATAAACTTTATTTACAATAAACCAAAACGGATCTAAAGTTAAAACGCTTAGAAATTAGTTCTCTTGAAATGCAACTTTTCTTATTATTCCTGTGGTATTTAAAATTTTTTTTTAAGTTGACATACCTAGTAATAACTGATAACCCCTCCTTCAAAACTTAATTGCATATTTTCCTTATCTGTTATTACTCATTAACAACATGTCAGGAAATTTTTGTACAGCAATTGAAATCGAGTTAATCCACCTCTTGCAGTACGTTTATGATTAAGAAAATAGTTGGCGTATCGTGATCTTAATTGTCAATATCTTTGAAGAACAACACTACCGCAAGATGAATATAGGCTTTATCAACATTTTTTGGAGTTTCTTAAGTATTTCATTTTCCGTAATTTTTATCATTATCGGAAGGAGACTAATAAAACCGCAATTCTACAAGAAAGATACCTCATCAAAATATTCATAGTTAACATAAAAAAGCAGACGTTTGCGTTTTTTCCCCAAAAAATTTCGCAAAACTAGTAAGCCGTACAAAATTAAAAAAGGTAACTTTCAATAGAAGAGATTAATAAAAACAAATATAAACTTATAACGCCAGAATATAATGTTTAATTACCGTTGGTATTTAAATATATATATATATATATATATAGATAGATAGATAGTACTTTAAATACCAACGGTAATTAAACATTATATTCTGGCGTTATAAGTTTATATTTATTTTTATTAATCTCTTCTATTGAAAGTTACCTTTTTTAATTTTGTACGGCTTACTATATGTTATATCTCATGTCCACTGATATTTTATCTACCTAACACCTAACATTTTATTTCTCCTTATGTTACTTACTATATTTTCAAATTCTGCTCTTAATATTGAATTTTCATTATTGTTTTCTAGGCCATTTTCTCTGTTTTAAGTGTATAATCATTATTTTATGTAATTTCTTTATGTATCTCTTCCATTTCTATTATCTTATATTTCTTGATTTTATTATATTTGTTCTTCCATTGGTATTTTTCCTTTCTCATCCTTCATTGTCTGATTTCTTGTCATAAAAGGTAAGACAATTTTTTTATCTTCTTGTATGCTCTTTATATTTTCCGGTTTCTATGGAGCTGACTATTTCGTCATATTATTAGTCTTTTACTTAACGTGCATTTTTTATTTACTCCTTTTTTTACTATTCCTACTATTTATTTTATAATCCATAATTTTTCATTCTATTGTCATTTTCTTACTAGTTATTTATTAGTCGTCAGTGTTATATATTGTTCTACGTTTTACATAGTTATTTAATTTATCTTATTATTCTTTCGCTTTGTCAGTATTTCGTCTAGCTTTTTCCCTTTAAAGTAGATTTTTGAATTTTAGTTTAATTATGTGTTTTAAAAATTTGTTTTATTTTTAGCATCTTTTTCTTTCTCCTAGCATTATCCAGGTATACCTTTTTCATATAGGATGTTGAAATAGTGTATTAACAATTAATAGCTTGTGTCTTGTATGAAATTCTAATAGATCATCTATTTCATTTTTCTTTCTTAATCCATATATTTCCAATATCTTATTATTTCCATGCAACTCTTTCACTACTTTATATCACTCTCCTAACATATAGAATATTGACTTTTTTTTAATTAATCTTCCTATACATTTCTTGTATTCCGTTTTTTTTTAGTTAGAAGTTGAGATAGATACCATTACCAGTACTGTATCTGTTAGTTTTAGTTCTATTTTAACCATAAGAATTAATAGTTGTGTTAAAAGCGTATCTTTATTATTTTTTTTTTAATATTATATAATATAATAAAATAATAAAAACTAAACTTTTAAATTGTTTAGAAATCTTTAAATGAATGGTATACCGATGCATCATACATAGTTATATTTAAAAACACCCGAAATTAGTGCAAATAACTTGTCTTTTATAAACTTTTTAATTTCTTAGTTATTTGGGTTACATCTAACTTTGTTCAAATATGCAGCATTGGGCATGACTGCAGATAGCTTTATTATACTTAGAAAATTTTAAATATTATTTTCCCACTTTCAATGAATTGATTAAGATTTTATTTATTTATTTTATCTTTATTTATATCTTTATCTTATTAAAGGTCAAACCAACAAAATATAAATTGATTATCTCTTAGAATGATTAAAATACAGTCAAAATTTATAGATTTATAGAAAAATAAAATATTCAAATTTAAAAAAAATTGCATTATATCGTTATTCGAAATTTTTGAGCTTTTTAAATCAATTTTATGATCAACGAATTATTTCATTTTATGGAGTATTTCAAAAAGGAGTAGCATATAAAAATTAAAACATGGGGCCGGCGAAGAGATTGCTCTGTAAGCAATCCCAGAACGAACTTAAAAGACCTTTCGATTTCGATTTCGAATTTCGGGAAAATTCGAAATCGAATATCTGGAAAATTATTTGACATAGAATTTTTTCTTCATTTTCGAATTCAGCGTAAAATTTCCTATAAGAATCACATTTAAAATCGTAATGTCGAAAATTTTCCCGAAATTCGAAGTCGAATGAATATCTCGAAAACTATTCGAGATAGAAACTTTTTGATTTCGATTTTGAAATCAGCGTAAAATTTCCTATAGGAATCCATTTTAAAATTTTAAAAAATCCATAATTTTGTGACAGCGACAGGCAGACCGACAGACCGACAGACATAGAATTCAGTAACGAACTTTTTAAGTTCGTTGAAAATAAGGAGGATAAAGGAGGGGGCAAAGTTTAGCTGTGGATATCCAGAATATTTGAAAAGACAAGGTTTACAGACGAATTTTAGGTTAAAAAGTGTTACTAAGAATTATTAAATTCATTGAATATAGAAACAAATTTCACATTAAAACGTAAATATATAATGTTATATTTCCTTAAATAGTTGTTTAGCTGGCTGAACACGATTTCTTAATTGAAATATGTTTTGCACTCTTCTATATAGGTTAGAAGCGTGGATACTAAAACAAATACATCCAAGTAAACTGGCTGCTTTTGAGCTTTGATGCTACGAATGTCGTGGACAGAAAGAGTATTAAATATAGAAGTCATTGGAAGGGTGTGAAATGGACCAGAAGCCTGATAAACATAAAAAATAAGAAATTTGAATATTAGGGACATGTAACGAAAGACAGAAGTCCGCATTGCTACAATTAATTCAAGGTAAGACTTAAGAAAAGCGAGGTGTGGGCAGGTGGTTTGGAAATGGAATTATTTAAAGCCTAGGTTAATAAAGTCCAAATAGCCATGATGGTTTTCAACCCTTGATAGGAGAGGAAAAAGAAGAAGAAAAACTAAAAAAAAAGTAATAAAGAAATAATAGTCCAGTATTGAAAAGAAAGAGAGGAACATCTCGGAGTCTACGAATACTGAAAACCATTTATCATAGTAAAGAGATAGTTTGCAGTGTGCATATGTCTATTTTCGTACCAACATGCCGTTGCTCTTGACTTTTCTAATCGTAGCATAAAGCAAATTTTGCCCAAAGATTTTTGCTTTCATCTACACAAGATGGTTGCTATACAGGAACTATCAAACGCGATTGGCCTATTTGGCTAGAATTGTGGGCATATCTTGGAAAGTTTGTCACATTACGTAGTTGTTTATTGACGAAGCTCATTTTCACTTGCTAGGAAGCATTAGAGTGACCAACAACCCGCGATATATTTATGAAAGATGGTGTGCGGTGATTATCGGCCCATGCTTTTTTGAAGAAGGAGACTAATTGACATGTAGAAATTATTCGACAATTTTTCGTTTCAAAATTTAATGCTGTAAAATATTTGGTTTCGAAAAGACGTAGCTACAACCCAAATAGTAAGAGTTTTGTTCCAAGTGTTATGTAAAATGTTTTCTAAGGGCCTAATCTCTCAACACAGCGACATTGCTCGATCACCACGCTCATCGGATCTTTCCCCATATGAGTTCTTTCTGTAAAGAAATTTTAAAGCTGATATCACGCCTTACAAAATACAGGGTGTTTCAAGAACGATCATCCGATTTAGAAAAAATCATAATTATTCAAGTTTTTGATCGAACAAGGTTCTGTTAGAAAGAGGAAATTTTCGCAAATTTAGGCAATTGTCTATAAGTAGCACCAGAGCGCTTCGTTAACTTGCCACTTCAGTGTTTATCAAGATAGCGACTAGACAACAGAAATCATTTTGTGTTCTACGCTTTGCGAAGTGTGAGTCCAGTGGTCGTGTGTGTTAGACGAAGTCCACTCGCCGTGCCGGTAGAAAACTGAACATTTCCTTAACGTCTATTTGTCTGTGTTTTGCAGCGACGTTTGATTATGAAACCGTTCAGAATTCAATTAATGTAAGTTCTTCATGCAGGTGACAAACAATGAACTGTGTAGTTGTGTGAATGTAACCTCGACAATGTGGCAGAAAAAGACAATTTTGTGACATGCTTAGTGATTTCTATAAAGGCTACTTTTTATTTAAGTGGTAAGGTAAACGTCCATAATGTTAAAATAAGGTACATATCTAGATATACTTAAAAACTTTTTAGCTTTTGTCACAGTTAGCGACCGATTCGAATGACTTCATTCTTCAATAGCTCGGGCCACCATCACATCTGAAAGTTCAAGAATTTATGAATAATCAGATTCCACAACGATGGATCGGCCGTATGGGACCTAACGATTCAGCTTTACATCATTGGCTTCCAAGGTCATCGGACCTCGCGATTTTTTCTTATGGGGATTTATAAAAAACTACGTTTATGTGTTTCTTCTTCTAACTACAGCGGTAGAACTGCGGAACCGTATAACAGCAGCCGTGACAGCAGTAGATCCAGATATGCTCGCAAAAGTTTGGAACGAATTTGGCTACTATATGCCGCGCATCCCAAGGGAGGCACATTAGGTACTTTTAATTTGGTATGTTTATTATTTTCATAATACAAACGTTTCAATTAGATGATTCTTTATAAAACACCATGTACAATGCGTCCATAAATCAAGCGCACTGCTCAATACATAGTGGAAAAAACAATAAAGAACTTCAAAATACAACTTTAAGATTGCACCAAAAATTATGGACACCATTAGACTAATATTCTTTTTAAATTACTTTGAAAAAAAACTTCCGAGTTTGTAGTTCTACCAATTATAAACAAGAACGGTGTAATACCGTAAAGGAAACTTTCTACAGCGGTGCGAAATCATAACGGTCACTTCCGGTTGCCGTTAACCCATTTGGCTGAAAATCAATCCCATGAAAGGTACTGACCTAAGATGTGTGTATGCCAAGTTTAAGTGAATCCGTTGGATAGAACGGAAGTTATAATGTCTCCAGACACACAGAATGACATGAATTTTAGAAATCGTAACGGTCTATTCCGGTTTCTGTTAACCGATTTGGTTGAAGATCAATCCCATGAAAGTTACTGACCTAAGATGTGTGTATGCCAAGTTTGAAGTGAATCCGTTGGATAGAACGGAAGTTATAGTGTCTCCAGACACACACACAGACAGACAGGATGATAATCTCTTTAACTTTCTACTATAAGCTCCGCTGTAGAAAGCTAATAAGGTTTGCATGCTCTTTATTATTTTTCCTTTATTGAACTATTGAAAGGGGGGAAGAAGTTTTATCTTACCTCGTAGCATAAAATCTATCTATCTATATAAAAATCAATGTAACGTTTTATTTAAAATCAGTTGACGGAAAAACCGCTGAACAGATTCAAATGATTTTTATGAGGTTTATATCATTTAACTTTAATGATCGATTATCTGTGTGCTGAGATAATTGACCATTAAAATGTCCATTGAATTTAAATTGGAATATGCAATTCATTGTTGGAAACTCGCGCATGCTCGTACAGTTATTAACTTTCTACAGCGCTGCTTATAGTAGAAAGTTAATGAGATGATCATCCTGTCTGTCTGTCTGTGTGTCTGGAGACAAGATAACTTCCGATCTATCCAACGGATTCACTTCAAACTTGTCATACACACATCTTAGGTCAGTAACTTTCATGGGATTGATTTTCAGTCAAATCGGTTAACGGGAACCGGAAGTGGCCATTATGATTTCGCACCGCCGTAGAAAGTTTCTTTGACGGTATTACACCGTTCTTGTTTTCTATTGTTACATTGTTAGCAATTATTAAATACAGTGATTAGCACCGAAAAATTGTTGAGGAGATCAACTAAATGATTTTGGAGGAGATTCCCGGAGATATTAAGACATTTCTTTCTGTCGATACGATTGTTGAAGAGAGCGAAACTGAGTTCTTGAACTCATTGGACCCAACAAGCATGCCTCCTTATCGATTAGCCTTAAAAATAGAGCAATTGTAATTTTACTTAGGAATATTCAACCTCCCAAGCTGTGTAATGAAACACGACTCAGCGTAGAAAACTGCAAGAGTTATCTACTAATCGATTATGACTGGAAAATGCAAAGATAAAAGAGGGTTTATTCAAAGATATCTTTAATTCCCACTGATACCACAATTCCATTTAGAAGGCTTCAATTTTCGGTTAGACTAGCCTTCGCCGTAACCATCAACAAATCACAAAATCAAATTCTTAATGTTGCTGGAATCGATTTAGTTTCACCTTGCTTCAGTCATAGACAACTTTCACTTTCAAAAGTTGGTTGCCCTATCTTGTTTTGGCATTCCGATGAAAAAACAAAAAACATTGTTTATCAAAGAGCTCTCAGTGAATTACATATCTAGAAGTAATCACTAGCAAAAACGGAACTAACTCTAGCCGTGTTCTACGGAATTAAAATGGGGCATACGCAGCGTCAAAAGAGAAGTCTCTTTTGTTTTTATTCACTTTTCTTCTTCTACACAATTCGTTCCGTATTTGCAAATTTTCCAAGTTTACAAATTTAATTTTTAGGGCCGTACCTTATGTAGATGCACTTGTTTCTTGTTCCAATATCTAAAATCGAAGTTAAATTATTTAAATCATTTTTGATCGCTCTTTATATTTCAATATAATAGAAATAAATAATTACCAGTTTCTAGCGTAAGTTTGATAGATTGTAAAAAAAATTGGAAACTATATTTGTGTAAAATATTTTCAATTATAATAGTAACTTACAAAAAGCACTTCTAGAATAGTTTTTACATGCATTTAAATGAGCTAAAGCATTGACCTAAATTTGTCAAAAAACCGCCTTCCAAAAAAAGTGATTGCGCGATCTGTGCACAGTAATTAGAATTACAGCTTAATAGAAATTACCCTTTTAATGTTGCATTTATTTTCTTCTAATCCGCTGCTATTATGTGTTATATTATTACAGAGTACATTTACTTTCTCCTTGCATTAATCAGTTAAATGAGCCTGATTTAATTGCACGCTCCTTACCGCTAGTCGTTACAACACGTAAGTGCACGCTGTGACGGAAGTTGCAATACAGGGACAGCTCTATTGACATAAAATCTAATGATCATCATCAGGGTGGCCTTAGAGCAAATGAGAGGCAGTCCTCGCATCAGCGATGCAACGCTCCAATGCACCGATGTTTTTCGGATAAAGCTCTTATTTGTCCTGCCGAAGTGCTGCGTGGAGAGCACGTCCTGGCATCTTCCTCATTATCCGGCAACAAGGTTAAGTTCCGCCTACATCCAACGCGGCAAGTCAAAACACAGGCCGAAATTTCCGCTTTGAGCTGTCGCGGCGGCCAGCTGATGTGTGTCAAGTGCACCTACAGGGTGCCGCGTTTTAGCACGCGCACAAGCATCATCTAAAGTGTTCATTGTTCTAATTATAATTGCCGGGGTGAACGACTGATAATTATCGCATTCCGCTGCGCAATTCGAATTCTGCAACATCAACGGCTTATGCAACGCTGTGCGAAACAACAAGCATACAGTTGATGCAACAAAAATACGGCGTGCAGTAATGCGAAAGCTCGCAATTGCTGTTATTACTAAACTGCAAGGATACCTCACCGGTATGCTTAAAAGCCTAATTGTTGTACAGTATAAGCGGCGCAAATAATTTACTTTTTGCGAGTTTGCAGTTATCCAAATGAAGGTAATGATCAAACATGTAAAAATGCGACAGCAAGGCGATATGTTTCAATTTTGATTAATTTTACATCAGGATGATTTTTATTTTTTTAAATTAATTAACTGGCTCTACAATTCTTGTTGCAATACACGGCTTGGTTACATTATTCAAATCTATTTCTAGGAGTTATATCATATATAGAAGTGAATACATTTACACCTCTGTCTAATAGTAGTTGATTTCTGATATAAAGTAAAGATGCATCCAGTAGGTCTTCGGAAAGATTTCGCTGGAATCTTGTATGCATGTTCTTTTGGGCGAGATTTAGTTGAGTTGTACGTTTAAAAAGCGCAGGATTATTAAAGAAGTTACCACTTAGCTCTTTTATGTAGTTTGTAATTAGTGGAACACTTAACTCTTGATATATTTGTGTATTTCGTATGAACCAGGCGTAGTTAATTGCAACATGTAGTGCTTTGTTCTGTATAGTTTGCAGTTTTTGAGTGTTGTTTTGGGTGCGTTGCTCCATACTGGGTATGCATAAGTTAAAGTAGGTCGGAGTATCGCCTTATAGTGAGCATTCTGATCTAAGCCGGAATCTTCGGTTGATTAATGGGTACAATATGTGAAGTCTAGTACAACATTCGTTAATTTTCCTGTTAATATGATATCCAGTTAAGTTTGTACCGAGGTAAATAGCTGAGTATTTTATTGCAGTATCCTTATGATTCCATGGGACGATGGCATTATTCATTCTAATCAGTGTGAATATGTTAGCTTGGGATTTGGTGGAGATTTGCAGGTTATATTTGTTGTGTTCTGTAGATGTTCGATTGCTGTTTCAATTGTTGTACTCGGAGTAAGGTTTTCAGTGTCACCTGAGTAAACTGCCAGTTGAATTAATAACTACAAACAGATCATGGACATATATGTTTGATAAAGTAGGTCGGAGTACTCTCCCTTGAGTAACTCTCACTTTGAAAGTTCTATTGCTCAAAAAGGAGTATATTATTTTAATTATGTAGATCGGGATATATAACTTTATCATTTTATCTAGGAGTCCTTTCAACCAAACCTTGTCATAATCTTCGCACAATTTCTCCATTAGTTCACTTATTCTCAGAAGTTGATAAACGACTGAGTATGCTAGTCGGAACTCAAACTGGTAAAACGAGAAAGTCTTGTAGGGAAGTGAGAATTGCTTTTTCTAAAAGTTTAGCTGGAGTGGGTAATAAGCTAATGGGCCTATAGCTGTTTTTTTTCTTTTCCCAAATTTAAAATTTTGGAGTATGTTTGCGCTATTCTATGATGACTGAAAGTATCCGAGCTTCATACAGGTGTTGAAAATTGAAGGTAGATATGTTAATGCTTTATTGAACATATGTTTTAGTATTTCCTTGTTAATCAAGTCAGGATTTAGGGATTTGCGATTAGAAAGAAGTTGCATGTGCTACTCGAGTTCTTAAAAATATACAGGAACTACACCTATAATCTGATGCTAGTGAAGATCTTGTATGGAATTTGTTATTTGGGCATAAAATGAGTTTCAACTTAGTTTGGCGTAAAGCTCTGTTCCAGGCGCATGACTACAATTTCTGATTTTTTCGCTTCAGAAGTGTATGTTACGTTATTATCGATTATAGGGTAAATAGAGCTAGGCTGTTTTAACAGTTTTTAGTGGCTTGCGATATGGTTGAAAATTTCTTTAAGATAACCGACTATCCAGCGTTAACTAATCCAGGTTAACTAATGAATGAAGCTTTCAGAAGTTTAAATGTAAAATTTGAAACTCTACAATCATGATTCCCACCTCGATAAATTTCTTGAGAACCTTGGGGACTTTAGTGAAGAACAGGGAGAACGATTCCATCAAGATATCAAGGTCATGGAAACTCGGTATTAGGGACGATGAGACGTTAACATGATGGCTGACTAAGGGAATGAATAAAGCTTTGTTTTTATATTTAATTATTTATTTATAAATTTATATTTATTCATTTATGTATTTGTAATTTATATATTCATTTGTGTTCACAGTCATTGTCTCAAAACAGCCCTTATAAGGGCTATGTGATTTACAAAATCTCTCCACGATGTACATCGGGTAATGCTAACGCTGACTGTCCTACAAATGTTATACAGGGTTATATAGAGTTCAACATCTTGGGAATTATGAGGATATTTTGTTTTAATTTTGTGTCGATGGGATACCGGGTTTTAGGTTTAAAATCGTTTGGGATTACCGGGTTTAACGATTTTAGTGGATTTTGAAGTGTTTTTTGAGGTTATGGCCAAACTCTGACGTGCTGGGGTTAAACCGACCTCGGATTTGGATTCAGCGACTCCAAAAACATACAGTGTACATAGTCAGACCCTCAAGCTGATTTTTTTTGTGTAGCTGTAATATTGATGTTAGCACCTCTAGTCCTGTAAGTTCACCGTTAATTCGATCATGACCTGCCGCTTTCCCTTTCCTACGTGCTCTTATAGCTTCTGTCACCTCATCCACTTGTAATTCTTCTATTGTTTGGTCTGCTTCTTGGTCATCGTTTCCTTTTTCTTCCTCATCCTCCCCTGCGTCATCCGCGCTTAGCAATTCTTTAGAATATTGCTTCCATCTGTACATTATTTGATTCCCTTCACTGAGAATATTTTCATTTTTATCCTTAACTAGTTTAATCCCGACCTGTTAATTTCCCGTTCTTGCAGTCTTGAGTCTTGTAAAAGATCTTTTGATTTTTATGAAAGTTTTTTTCCGTTCTAGAGCCAAAGTCCTCCCATGATTTTTTCTTTGTTATTCTTACAGCCTTTTTGACTTTCACTTTTTGTTTCTTGTATTTTTCATAGTTTTGTTGTGTTTCTTCTTTTAAGTATTGCTTCCATTAGTTATTCTTAAGTTTTACCTCGCATTTAATTTCATCGGTTGACTATGTTGACTGCTTTATATGTCTATTCCTATTTGTTTGTATTGTACCGCTGTGTACTAGCTGTGTCTACCATGTTTTCTTGTACCAATTTCATTTTATTTTGATATCTTTCCCTTAGATGTAATTATCTGTGTTTAATAGCTTTGTTTCAAGTTTTTTTCTGTATTTTTATGCTATTTCCTTGCCAGATAACTTGTACGTCTTTATTCCTTCTAGTGTGTTGTTTGATGTATCCATTTTATTTGTTTTATTGTTCTTTGAAATGTGTGGTCTTATGTATATTTTACATTCTAGCAGATAGATGGTCAGTGCTAATCTCTACTCCTCTTTTTACTCTCACGTTCTTCACTTTTTCCCTGTTAGTTTTCTAGATTAGCAGGTAGTCTATAATTGATCTTTCTCTTCTACTTTTGACTTCTCTTGCGTACTTGTGGGCATCCTTATGCTTAAAAAATCCATTCATTACTACTATACTACTGTACGCCCACTCTTTCGTCTCCGAGTATGGTTACTTCCTTGTTAGTGTCATCTGCTATCGCCGTAACTTCTTCCCAAAATTTATCTTTTTTGGCCTCTGCTTTATCGTTATTTGGACCATACAGTATCAATATATTATATGCTTCCAAATTTTCTATTTTAAGTTTTAGTCTCAAAATTTTATGCGAAATATACTCCCAGCCAATTACGTATTTATTCGACTTGTTTTTGATTATGCATCCCACTCCTCCTCTGGCTCTCTCTTCCTCCTTTATTCCACTCATTATCATTAAGTGTCCGTCATCTAGTTCGATGTTCTGCTTACCTTTCTTTTTGGTTTCTGTGATCGCTCGAACGTGTAGATCATAATTCTCGAATTTTTGTAGTAGTTTATTTTCTTTCCTCCTTAAGCTTTTAATGTTTCACGTTGCCATTTTGAATATGCTTTTTTATTGCATTTTGTATTTTCCTTTTTACTTCACCTATTTTCTTCGCTTGCCTTTTGGCTTGTATTTTTATCTTCTCGTTTTCTTTCTTTTGCCGTTACCATTGCACTAGTCGTCTCTCCAGATTTCCGTCCTTTGTGTTTTTTGTTAGTTTTTTGGTGTCTTGCCCATTGTCCTATTTTGCGCCTTAATAAACGTCTCTAATTTTTGGGTTTCCTTCTTCTCTATCCAGATTCCTTTCCCCCTCGCTTATCAGTTTCTGATATCCCACCTTGACAATTTCACCTTTTGCTGTTTCTTTTTTCTGGCAGCTTTCGGATCACTGCTTAGACCTTGCTTTCCTCTTTTGTCATATAGTCGTTGTTGTAGGCTTTATCTGATAATTTCGTAATTTGTTTTTTCTGCTCATTGTTATGTTCTTATATTCTTTGCTGTTTAGTTCAATCAGACATATATTATCTCCTAATTTACTTGCTGATTCTACTTTTTTTCTAAAAACCCTTCCAATTCTTCTTTTAGTACGCTTGGGTTACTTGGTTTAATTTTTACCCCCTATTGAACAATATTAATACATATAGAATACTACACTATAAAAACAATGACATGATTTTCATTTATAAACTGTCTAGAAACTGAAATTATTAACTTTGTGATTTTTTACCTTAAATTTTAATTTTTGAAAAAACGACTCAATCGTTTTTGCTACAAACTTGGATTTCAACTTATTTTAATGTATATAATTGAATGCAGTCATAAAAAACGTGGTGCAAATCCAGTCGATTGAAAGGCCTTTCAGGCCCACCGTGCTTACCTTTCATTAGAGTTGGTTACAAGTTGTTTGCAATAATTTTTAGATGGTAAAGTTAAAAGTCTTTTGTGGTTTGACCAAATACTTTATATACTTTATATCGTAAGAGGGCATGTCACTAATTTAAACTTCAGGAAGGTTAATTAATTTTCTTAACGAGAGGTAATGTATCAATGAGAGTACATACTTATAAAGGAAATAGCAAAGTATAAGTGTAGTTCCAATTAAAATAATCTGTAATTAAGGAAAAAGTGCAATTTTAAATAATTATAATTACATTAGTATTGGTAATAAACAAGCTCTAGATAATTAAAACAACCTTATAAAATACTACTTATAGAATAGTATATTTCATCTAATAGTTATTTAAATATGCAACAATCAATACAATAACATAGAAAATGGTAAAAAGAACCTCAGAAGTATGCAAAGTAAACCAGAAAAAAAATATTTTAGCCATAAACATGCACAGAGCTGTAATCGTTAAAAATATACAGAATATTGTTGGAAATAGTGAAAACGATAAAACAAATTAAGGGACAGCATTGAATACACAAATTATTTTCAGAAAATTGTAAAAATCTATATTTAACATTAAAAATACAATATTTTACTATTTTCACTAGGAATATTAGACAATATTGGTAACATCTAAATATTTTTTAGCATTTTAATAAGTGAATTTTGTATTTAGCTGTTGTTTTCCCTTAAAAGCAAATTGGAAGAAAATTGGACCAAATTAATTTAGTGTATTTGTCATCTTTGTTTAAACTGCTCAGATATTCTAGACTATGCAGAACACCACAAATATAGACTTAGAAAAGGAACAATGAATTAATACTAAAGAAAGCACGTTTTGAGGAAGACATTTTAAAGTAGCTTCTCAAACTTGAGTAAAGCCATTAATTAATTTAAGGTTTATCCATTCTGCATGGTTTACCATCGTATATATTAAAATATTTACTTTAAACCTACAATTAATATTATTTTTTATAATAAGAATGTATCATTAAAATTTTGTTTATTTAAATTATATATTTTATTTCATCAATGTATTCTAATTTTCTATGCTGCTAAAGAATATGTTTAATATATTACGTAAACACTTGAAATAATTTGCTGATTACACTATAATCATGCTGTGGAACTTAAGCACTGAAAATATGAATTATGCAATTAACGCTAAACCGCAATATCGGATGCAAAATAAAATTTTGGTTTACGTAACCAGTTCGTGCACATCTCTAACACGCTGACCGCAATAAATAGTCCAGAGATTTTATAAATTTTCTACCTGACATTTGGTTAAGAGCAAGGCCATGCGGAGTGACATAACTAATTCTTATTAAAAAAAAAATCAAATTAAAAATCCCAAAAACACACAGTTGAAGTGAAGGTCGGATGAAAATTTCCCAAGCACAACAAAAGCAGCCGTTCGTATAAATATTAAACGATGCTGGCTGGTCCGTTGTAAAAAAATCGCCTCTGCAGAACTTCGGATTTCAACTAGCTATGTAGCAGAACAAATGTATCCTGTTTTAGTAAAAAATCACAGGCATTGAATCATTTAGTTATTTCCTGATAGATCCTTTAACTCATCCTTGTACTAATATTTCTTGATTAAAAATTCTCTGTAATGCGGTTTAGTTTTAAATAATACTGATAAAGGTTATCGGGCCATGCGCTTTGCACGGATATTTCATTTAGCAAATTATAAGATTATAAACTCGCTTACAACAAATTGTAAATCAGACATTACAAACAAAGATCTAGAATTTTCCCACGATAAACCATTATTTTATTATTTTGTAATGTTTGTTGGTTGCACTAAAAATAGAAAATAAAGAGCTGTCTAAAAGTGTTGCATCACATAGCCATCAAATATCCGAATTTCAATATAATTAAAAATAAATAGATCTTTATTCAGTATTGTTTTATCCTGCAGTTTTGTTCTTTCTTCACTATCGAACGTTGTTACATACCGACAGAATATTGTCTTCTTTACACTAATTACGATGTTGTTTTTTGCTTGATTGTAGTATGTAGATAATGACTATATATATATCTTTTATTAATTAGGTGACTTCCTTGCACCTGTAACCTTCAGAATTATCATAGTTTATAAAAGCTATTGTAATGTTTTACTTATTGTTAGTTAGGTAGATGTGTTAGTTAGTTTACTGATACTGAAAGTTTCTAGTGTTTGTTCCTACTCCGTAACTCGAAGTAAGCGCGCACTAACGCTCTGCAAGTAAGTTAAAAGTAACAAATGAGCATAAAGTAAGCTAACCTGTAACTTGGGTAAGCGCCTTTTTAAATATGTTAATATATAATTCTCTAATATAAGGTTGCAATTAAAATTTAAAAATCAACATAAATTACCTCTAAATTTTGTACGTACAAATGTTGTATATCCAAAATGTCATGTATGACATTATATGTTGATCTGACAAAAATAAATTTATAAGAAAAATGTTGAAGCAGCAGATGATTAGAGAATCAAAGTATCGGTTGTGCACATATAATTAACAAGCACTGGAAGCTCCATTATGTCTCTCATATATTGGTATACATCAAGTTTCCACTATAGAAAGTTTCAAATAGTCTTATGCAAAAGAAAAATTCTCTCATTTTCGAACTTTATCAAATTGAATTGGGCCAAAAATAGAACATCTACAAACAGATTTGCGAAAGCTACTTCCATAAAAATTGTTTCTTTAAACATAGCTTTCAAATAAAAACTAGTCTCTATTTTACCAACTTTCTTTCTTTTTTTTCCCTGGTTTCCTATATACTTTTACGGGTGTTAAATATTTGTGGGTTACGTGGCCTTTACCAATTTCTTTTATCCTTTACGGTCCTTTGTCATTTTATTCATTTTTTCTATAGTTTTTCCTTGCTTTTCCTATCTCTTCTATGTGCTTCATCTATGTCAGTCTTTAGCTTCCGCTAATCTGTTTTTGTCTAGTCTGTATATGTCCATACAATTCTAGTTGTTTCTACACTTTTTTGTATTACCGTTTGTCGTTTTAGTTTTCTTACAATTTCCTCGTTTCTAATGTGATGCAATTTAGTTTTCCCGCTATCTTTCTGAAGTACTTCATTTATTCAATCAGTTTTGGCTTGTATTTCTGTTGTAATGTCCAGCTTTCACATACATATAGGATCGTTGGGATCACCATTGTACTGGTTTTGATGTTCAGCTTGGTTTTTCGTTTATTTATTTTTCTCGAAAATTGTTTTATTTACTGTGTAGTATAAGTTGTTTGCTTTTTAAATTTTGTTAGTTATTTGGAGGTCTATTTCCCGTCGTTTTCTATGATATTTCCCAGATATCCCCTTGTGGTCATTTCTTCCATAGGTTGATTTTTATACCTTATTTCGTTTTGTTCTTGTTTTTTTTATTTATATGCATTATTTTACTGTTTTCTACATTGACTTTCATCTTTCTATTTCTTCGGTCCATATATTAATCAACTTTTGCATTTATAAGCTATCCATTCTAATTGGTACCAACTGTCCTTTCAATAAGCACTTATATTTTTTACCAATAAAATTTTTATTACCAAGGAGATAACGTATACTTATTTATTTTAGAAGCGAAAGTAGAAAAGAGATTGTAAAAATGATTACCCCTAAAAAATGATAATTTGGTGGAAAATTAATCATCATAGAATAATGAAGTTACATTATCTTTAAAAATGGTGCAAAATTTTATTAAC
This sequence comes from Sinelater perroti, assembly GCA_036346155.1. NCBI lineage: Eukaryota > Metazoa > Arthropoda > Insecta > Coleoptera > Elateridae > Sinelater > Sinelater perroti. The sequence continues at coordinate 20,455,570 of JARFIY010000195.1, read as the reverse complement.
CACCAAATTCAGTTCCAACTATATAAAAATAGTTACAGAATTACGTTTCAATTTGGCAGTCGAACAGTATAAAGTGAAATTATACAAACATTTTTTATTTTTGACAGTTTTGACGGCTTTATGGCTACTGAACTTAACAGTAATCTGGAAAAGAAAAAAGAATAACAAAAATTATAATTATAAATTCCTTTACTACAAATCAACCTCCAGAGTGGTCCAAGCGGTTGAGGCGCGGACTGCGATGCGGACGGACCTGGGTTTCATTCTCGGAGCTCTCTGATGCCTGGCGGGTGGCCTACTCAGTCACTGAAAATAATTGAGTACCTGCAAGCCTGCTTACACGCGGGGTGTTAAAGCTGTACCATTATTAATTATTACAAATGCTACAATAGATCATAAAATCATATAAACTCAGAACATAATCTGCAGCATCTCTATTAATTAATTAAAAGTTTTTGTTGTGTTAGCCTTAAAAAAATACATACCGATATGCTTCTATATAATAATAGAAACTAAAAGTAGAGTTTCAACTCAAGAAAATGATTACACAGTTCAAGGTATGAAAAAATAATAATTAGGTCATTTAAATCGTGGTTATTCAATGTATTTAACAACTCTTGCTACCTAACGACACCATAGAAAAAGTTAAAACATATCTAATTTACAAAACTGATGTTTAAAACTGAAGATTCAGTTCTGTATCTTCAATCATAAGAAGACTATAAAAAATTATTTTCTATGATGCAAACATACTTTCTCATAATATTCTAGGAAGTAGCTTAACCATCAGAAGATATTTAAAACCGAACTCAAACATCACCGTTTTTTTTTCTGGATATAACTGACAATAACAACTGCTACTTCTAATGCAGTTTTGAAATTATTCTAACTGCAACTCTGGAAGCTTTAGTCATATTGAAATAATATATTGAAACATACATTCCCACAGTTACAACAAGGTATTTGCATGGTTTTTCGGTATCTTAAATAAACTTCAACTTGTCTATGGACTTTATATTGTAACATTTAACTGCAAAGAAGTGTCCAGTGTTTCTGTTTTCCTTGCTGGTAGATTGAATGCCTCCATTTTAGGATTCGTAGATTATCAATATTGAAAAGATACAAACTATACAGATCGGGGATAGAAGTCTAATTAAAAATCCCTTTGAATACAGTGAAATGTTATGGTATCAAACCATTACAAATTGATAAATCCATAAAATATTTAGGAGCCACCTTCGAAGACAAAATACGTTTTTTAGGCGGACTCGCTTCTCTTGAAAACGCAAAATATCTGAAAACTTCCATGTTTTATCAACGCCAAAAAATTACAAGTATAAATCAATTTATTTAGTCATCAATAGTACACCTGTTCCACTCAACTTCACTTATGAAAACCTCAACACATTTCCTAGACGCTCTAGATGGGTTACTCTATGATTTAGTAAGTGAAATTTTCATACTAGCTTAAGACTCGGCAAATTCAGATGTATATTCATAAGAAAGTTATAACGGTCTAAATTTAATTAACGTCAATTTAAAATCAAACACTTAAATACACAAAGAACCACCATGTTAATTGCGACGGAAACTTTTCTAGGAGATTGAAACAGCAAGAAACTAAACTCAAATACCATAAATATAGTCTTGGAAATTCAAACACTAACAACGCATTCAATCGGAATATCGCTTATGAAGAAGGTGTAAAACATTTACTTAATCTACGTCCATAAACTCTTCCCTATTTAATAAAACAGGACTTTCTGGTAAATATGTCACTTATTGTAAATTACTTAATATAGCAGAAGTAAAAAGTAAACACAATAAGCTTTAGAAAACATTATCGAGCGTTTTTGGCATTAGTCCTTTTGATACGCCCTTAAAAAATAATTTCCATATCCACGTTAGTGCTTGTATTGCCCGATAGCTCAGAAAAAATATTGGAAGTTTTTAAGACATATAAATTGTTACAATTGTCATTAATAGGAAGAGAAAGTATGCAGGTATAATATAACTCACAAAAACCCTTAAGGTTAAAATGGAAGAAATCTATGAATTATCTATTAAAGGCTTAAAACGAAAATGGACTCCAACTGATCTATTTTTGTTCATGATTTACTAACGAAGTAATGCCTAACAGCTTAAAAAATTCTTTTAAAATTAAGATTATTAAATCAGATTATTAGCAGTTAAAAACCAGTTAAAAAATCTTGCAAAACCATATTAAAGTATTTTGTTCATTATTATTACCAAACTCATTATTCTTAAATTATACAATATCCTAAGGTACGATGAATGTATCATAATAAAGTACAGTTATTTATTTCCTTATTAGTGCTGACAAATAGTCATGAAAAATATCAAATTTCTTTGTAAAATATAAAGAAGAAATCACAGATTTTTATATGATACATTCTGGAGTCTTACAAGCTCTAGCTCTAAGCTCGCTGACCTGCCCAACTCAAGAGAAACCACAATAACCTTTGCTGACAATATATCTGTGCTGAAACACAAAAAAATACCTTCATGCCCATTTTCACAAAATATAATATTTAATCCAAGTGAACGAATTCAAACCTTTCCATGTCGTATTCACTATAAAAAGAAATAACCGTCCACCGCTGACTAAATGGTCAGCAACTGAAATTTCGAGCTGCACCTGAATAGAAGGTAGACCTAAGAAACGCACGTTTAACAAATCCAAGCAATTGGAAATCATGCTTTACAAACTTTACTGATTAATTGAAAGAAAATTAAATCCGTTAGTTTATAAAGTTGCCTTTCAGTTCATCATAGAAAACGAGGTATAAATCCACCGTGGAAATTTTAGAACGGTTCTAAAGTTAGGTACTTTGTATTATTGTTATTAATACTTTATGGAACGTGATAAATACAGCAATTCTGGGTAATTTAACTGTACGGGCTATAAAATACAAAATCCAAAATTAAACAATAAGTATAAAGATGGACTGAGTAATCGTCTAACCTCACTAGTTGACAACCTAAATGGTTAAAGATAACAAATCAAGAAGGTTACAAAAGTTCAAATCCTCTAAACTACTCACACATTTCCAATAATGCTTTGTAATTTTCGTTGTCATGATTCTTAACATATTCAAAGAATTAAGATAATTTTGTACGAAGAGGGCACGCTAAAACCTTACTTTAAAAGACTAATTGTTCAAGCAGCCCACACTGGTTTTACAAAAAACCTCACGGTGTTCACGTTAAAAGTGAGCACGCACAATTTCATAAACTTTAAGGACCTGTACTTTATCTACCCCAGTTATGGTAGCTTAAATGAATCTTAAAGCTAAATTTAATTAAAAAAAAAAGATTAAGAAATAAATTGTAAGTTCAAATATGTACCTCTAAAATGAACAGGAAATGATTTAAGGAGATGGAATGAGGAATCAGATATCGTCAAACCACTAGAGATAACACAAAACAAATGATAAATATACTTGGGTGCTTGTCAGCGTCTTTTCAAATAAAAAAGCAATCAACAGCCTTGCGTTAGAATTTTAATAAAATATTGTAGCCCGATAAGGCATCTTTCCCTTGTGCTACTTTTAGAATCAGAAAATTGTTGTGTATCAATACATTAATAATTTGAAACAAATATTAAATTTAAGCGTTCCAAATAAGGCGAAAAAATTTGAGTGTGCGAATAGAACTGTCTGCTGCTGACCCACATAGAACCTCGATAAGCAACAGTGATAGGATAATTACATTATTTTGAGCATTAGTTGTCAAACACTAATTAAATTTAACTTTTCGCGACCTTTTGTGTCAATTTGGAAGCGAGGCTTACTGAATAGTGATTTTTACTTTGCTACGATATCAGCAACGAGGCCGCCTGCTTTCTACTTGAAGTGCTACAAACAGAGATGAGTTTAGACGACCGAACGTGAACAGTCTGCCAAATCAGATCTCATTACATTTTTTATCAACAAAAAAGCACTAAAAACACTTTTATTTAGACATTATTTTATATATATCTCTTAAGTTTTACTAGATTGGGAAAAAAGTTTATGCGCAAATTTATTTATCAAAATAAAGTCCATCGTTCTCAATAACTCCCTGCCACCGATCTGCGAACATCCGGATTTGATCAAAGTACCATTCGGCCGCCTTTAAATCGAAGACTGCTGGCAATCTTTCCTCAAACGGCTCAAGCCGCCGACCGCGCAGGAAGTGCTCCATCGAACGGAAAAGGCCGTAAGAAATAATAATAAAATAATATAATAAAGATGGAGCAAGGTCCGGATTGTAAGCTGAATAAGGCAGCACATTAATTCAGCCCAATTCTTTGAACTTCTCCTTACTCTCACCGCTCAGTAGAAGAGTATGGAGATATTCCAGCAGGTATATGGTGATCCAAATTGAACTTTGGATTTGAATTGCACGCCGTTTGCGTTGTGTGACCGTTAAAAGTTTAACATTTGTACAGTTGGTACCTTAACACACGGCAAAGTCTACCAAAGACCATCAGAAACGCCGTACATATATAAACTAGGTTTTAGAAAACCTACTAGTTGATGCCGGTTTTTCTAAAAAATCATATTAAACAATAAAGCTCATTTTTCCTTAAATGACTTTGTAAATAGTAAAAATGGTTGCATCTGGGTAGTAAAAATTTAAATGTTATTCACGAAATACCAATGAATTCACCGAAATGCACTGCTTGGTGTGCATTGTAGGTTAGAGGAATTATTAGTCCATACTTTTTTGAAATGAGCAGTTCAGATAAACGCTTTAAAAACTCCTTATCCGTTACTAAGCCGCATTTCACTTCACCTAAGGTATGCAGCTCTGTATTTGCCAGCATTGAGGGGCCATCTATCACACGCAAAACAGTAAATAAAAGTATAAAGACACAACACATAAAAGCATCGACTAAAGTATGATAAAAGTCAGTGTTCTGACCAACAGTTGTAAATCTACTCTGAAAACCAGCAACAATATATTTTTGATAAACAAGCACAACTCTGAAATGCGTTGCTTCAAAGTAAAAATCCACTGTAACATTCGTTTTAAAGCTTGTAGTTTGTAGATTCCTACTTGGCACTTTTACAGCATAAAACCAGTGCTACAACATATTGAGAAATCTCCGAAACTGCAAGGTTTTATATGGAAGTTTCTAATAACTTGAACAAAAATTGGTTAACATGGAAACCCGAGGGACAATTACATTATAAAACCTACTCGTAATTCATACAGTTTAAAAGTAAACCTAGGAGCTAAATGACGGAATAAATGCCTGTTTTATTATAAGAATGATCAGTCCTAGAGGAGTTAACAAGTGGCAGGCTCTACTTCCTCGGCTGCTGAATGTTGATTGGAGTCCTCGCAGAGTGGATGACCGGGGGCTTCTCTTTGTGGATGTTTTGCACAGCCTCTGCAGGAAAGTCCGCGTTCCCCTTCGGGATCGCTCCCGATATGGTGGTGGCCTTCGGGGGACTGCCCGACACTTTTAGGCCGGTAGTATCTTCAGATAGGCCCGCGGGCTCTTTTGGAACTTTGTGTTGAGTAATCCGCATTCCCCGGCTTTGACCGCGGGAGGGTGGCCCGCCTTCAGGTGGCACTCCGTTTCCTTTGGACTCGACATTTTTTGAAAGGTGCGACAAGTGTGGCTGTAGTATGTTGGGAGGATCGCAACGTGCGCCTGATTATATCCAAACAGAAACACGTCCGCACTTCTACATAAACACCGGAAATGATAAAATTTATGGGAAATGAAGGAATAACTAAATATACAGAATTGCTAAATTAAATAATGAAGACAATGATAATTCCAAAGGATTGGAATATAGGAATCATACTCCCCATACATAAGAAAGGTGACAAAAGAGAATGTGGTAATTATAGAGGAATTACGTTAATAAGTGTCCCTGAGAAAATACTGGCCAGAATAATTGAGAAAAGAATAAGAGACAGAATAGAAAATACATTAGAAGGGACTCAATGTGGTTTTAGGAAGGGGAGAAGCACACAAGATTTAATATTCATCATTAGACAAATCAGCGAAAAATTTATTAAGAAAGGAAGAGAAATACATATGTGCTTTATAGATTTAGAAAAAGCTTTTGACAGAATACAAAGAGAACAAATATGGAAAGCACTAGAAAAAAGAGGAATAGAGGAAAGAACGATAGAAATAGTAAAAGCAATGTACAGAAGTAATAAAAACGTAGTAAGGACTAACAATGAAGAGTCACAAGAGTTCGTAACAGAAATAGGAGTAAAGCAAGGATGCGTGCTAAGCCCCTTGTTGTTCAATAGTGCTAGACGAGGCGATGAAAATGCAAAGAAAAGATGAAGAAGATAAAATTGGAATACTGGCAAATGGAACAAACAGAAATAAACGAACTGATGTTCGCTGACGACATGACGATAATAGCCGACACAGAAGAGAATCTACAATACAACCTAGAGGTGTTAGAAACAGAGGTACGGAAAATAAACATGAAAATAAACATAGCGAAAACTAAAAGTATGGTAGTGGAAAGAGAGAATATAACACACAAAATAAAAATACAAGAAAAACAAATTGAACAGGTAGAAAGTTTTAGATATCTAGGATCATTAATCGAGAACAACGGCAAAATAGATAAAGAAATTAATGATAGAATGGAGAAAACAGGAGAATCTACAATATCTGAAAACAAACTTTTAGGAAAGAAAGAAGTACCAAGAAAATAAAAACAGAAGTAGTGAAAAAAGTGGTGAGACCGTCAATAATGTATAGTAGTGAATCGTGGTCTTTGACAGAAAAACATAAAATAAGACTAAATGCAATGGAGATGCGGTTCCTAAGAAGGATACAAAATAAAACGAAAAAGAGATAAAATCCGAAATGAAACGTACAGACAAGACTTAAAGATAAAACCTATAATGGAAAAAATAGAAGAAGGACAATTAAGGTGGTTTGGTCATGTGTGTCGTATGCCAAAAAACAGATTAGTGAAAAGAGTGTATGAATCGCGAGTGCCGGGTAAAAATCAAAGAGGAAGGCCAAGGAAAACCTGGGAAGAAGGAATAAGAGAGGCAGCAGCAAACAAGGGAATAAACTGGGAAGGTATAAAACAAGTAGCCCAGGACAGAAAACTATGGAAAGAAAAATATACAGCAACATAACAAACTCTTCTCCCACCTGCCTTACACCTAACGGTAAAAAGGGCATAAGGATTAAGTAAGTAATTTTTGAAAACGAAGGTGGAAACGTTGTTATTGTTAATGGTGTGCGTGATCGAAAAATGCTTATAACCTTTTTTCCAATTAAAACAATGATTTTGAACTTAAATGATATGTTTCCAACAAAATGTAGCTGTCACACACAACTTGCAACACCCACTTTACTTCAAATCAAAATTTTTGGTGGTATTATTTCGCAAAGGGGTAACATTAATTGTCCACCACGGTCTCGTTCTCTAAGAAGCTTATGTTAACACGGCTAAAAGGGAACAGCGTGTAATTGCTCAAATAGAACCACATTTACGGAAAAATTTCGCTGAAAGAATCGTCACACAAAATTATAGAAATATTTGCTAAGTCTGTACTTTACAATGATAATAATAAAATTCATATTGTTTCAATATTTCGTGTTTTATTCCTGAAGAACATTATAAATCTAGTTTAGATCACCTTACGTAAAGCATAAATTTGGAAACATTCTTTAAGTGTCTGATAGAAATAAAAAAATTATGGTTCTAAGCCAATAGAAAAGAAACACCAGTTTATAGAATGGCAGCACATCGGAAACCTTCGCAATAAAAAGCCACAATTGGGACTATTTTAAAACAAAAGGCGATTGTCTTTTGGGACAACTAATTCTGGTGATATATTGGCTACCAATTCATAACAGCTCTACTAGTGAGGAAGGATTGTGTAAGTCATTGGAGTAACTCCGTCGACGTATTCAGCAACTCCGCCATAGTAAATGCTTTAACAGAACAATATGCGATAGATATATGACATGTCGGGTACACCGTTTGTCGAATTTTGGGGCGAGCAACTACCTGTTTAACACAATAAAGGATTAAGTACGCAGTAAGTTCTTCAATCGATTATTCCCAACTGGTGCCATGTTATATATAAAATATCGTTTACAGCACCTTTACGAAAACTATCGGAGTGATGGTAAAAGTAAATAAACATTGCAGGGCATTACCTCTACCAAGCAAAATGATATTAACCTTAGTCATGTCAAAAATAAAGCCCGGCATTCCAACCACGTAAGGGGAATCGTAGCCGGAATAACAAATATTTATTACTGTTTCTAAAAGCTTTGAATAAAGCCCATTTCCGGCCATACCAATTCAAAATCATTACTGTAGTTGCGCTTCGATTAAACGCCAACGACATTGAGCGCCAAGTTTCTAACCATCCATTTGGACCATTCGCCATTGCCTATGTTCCTCGGGAATCTATTTCAGGTGCACCTCGCCAAAATCCTTTGTGAATGAGGGCAGGAGGGCATAAACATATTGGGCAAAACACCATTTGACGTGCAGAGTGGAATATATTCATTTGGTCGGACGAGAGCAAGTATATGTTGTTTGGAGAAGTTACGGTGACATACATGCAACGCACCAAGGCACTTGCAACGACCCTAATTACTAGATTTAAAAATATGATGAGGGTGTTTTGGTATAGGAGTACTTCTTCTCTAAGGGAGCGAGCCGCTTAGTATTCATTAAAGGCACGATTGAGTACAACAAAATGTTGGAAATGAAGTTGCTCCCATGGTGCGCAATTCTCAATAAGATCTAAAGCATAAGAGCAAGACGTTCTTGAAATAGTTTCATCAGGAAAGGATCGATGTCCTCGACTGTTCCAATTAGTCTCGTAATGTCAACGTAATGTGGGATAAACTGAGAGAAGGCTGCCAGACAAGAAAGTTTTTAATGCAAAGAGAAGTTGTCACAACTAAAGGCATAACGGGATATCATTTCCCAGACGATTATCGACAAGCTTTTCGACTCTCTCCCGAGATAGATGCCAGGCAGTTATTTTTACTAAGGACTTCACAACGAAGTGCTAGTTTATTTATTATTCGTTACTCGCCACTTCTTAGAAATCACCTTGTCGTGTTTGTAAATAACCCACTTTTTGTTTTTTATCACTAACAATTTAATGTTTTGGCTTGTAGCTGTTACTTCTTTCTTAATTTTGGCATTGCAGCGTACTAACATACAACTGAATTTCTATGACATCACATAAACCTGTGGATTTTCAGCGAGACTCGAACTCGCCCGCACCCTGAGTTCTCAAATAGAGGAACATTAGATAGCGACCAGTTGATCACATCATTATTTATTTTTAACCATAAAAAATAGATAAATGTTTCAGACTTATTTATTTGCCGCGTAGTCTCAAAAAAATTGGGGAAAGACAATATATTTGTGTTCGATACTGTGAATCTGAAAGAAAGAACTTAGAGATTACATTAGAATGACTTTAAGCAATACCACACAAAACTAAATATCTGGTTTCTGTCGTTTGAAGTTTTAATTTACTGTTTTTAAGCTATTAGAAAAAATAAACCACTTTAAAGATCTCGCTGCCCCAAAAAATCGATAAAGTTCTTAGTTGTGTATGTTAGCTTTATTGAGTAATTTTATCATAAAGAAACTTTACAAGTTTATTTGTCAATAGCAGAGAGCAATATTTCTTGACCGCTTAGGATGAAAATACTGGCAGTAAATAGGTGAAAGAATTTATTGTTTAACTTCCAGCTCGAAGTTTAAGGAAAGCTCAAGATAGATTGATAGTCTCGATTTAATGTTGTACTTGGAACATGTTTTTAGCTTTCTGATAAATGTATTTTGTTATTTAAAAAAATGTGCATAATATAGAAGAATTATAAACTTAGAGACAAAGGACATAAATATTTATGTTAAAATTATTGAATATAATATAATAAAACAAAAAGAAAAGGAAAATTAATAATTGATTATTAATTGCTAAAATTAATTTTTTCCATTATTTATTATTCTGTTAAACCACCTAAAAAAATATTATTTTACCATTTTATTGACAATATAAATTTTTATTTTTTAAATATAGAAACTGCGCTAAAGTATTTGTTGTTCTCTTTTTGGGAAAGAAAAAATTAGATGAATATTTAGTCAATATTTGCTGGACAGATTTTTTTACAATTTAAAAATATTTCTTATCATTTAATTAATTCCTTATGTCTTAAGAATCGAAAATATTACCTGATTAGATTAATAAAAATGTATCGAAAAATTTATTTTCTTATCTATTTACGCATAAAAATCATAAACAAGTAAACTTTGATTATCGAAAAACATAGCCTTTTTATTGTTTTAGACAGTTCTTTAGAATTGTTTGTGATTATTATAGGTAACATCTTATAATGCTTATACGAGATCCATTCAAATTATACCCTCCGAATTTTTTCTCAGTACTGGGAAAAAATAGAATCATGCGATTTGTTTCATAATACGCGCACATTCTTCGTAAATGTGTGACAAAGATGGCAGTACTGCACGGCGTACAGGACTCTAGCGGCAGCGGCGAATGATACTTGAAATGGCGACGTTTTTATTACAAGAACACCATGTAATCATTTGTTGTTTCCATATGCATGGTTTAAAACTAATTAAAATTCTTCGCCAGTTGAGTGAGATGGTTTTATGAATGTGTCTAATGTGCGTTTGTGTGTGCGACAGTTCAAAGAAGGCAGAACATCGCGTGACAACAGACCAAGACAATCTACTTCTCGCACCAGCTAGTCTGACGAGATGATCAAGCGAGTGGAGAAACTTGTTTTGGAAAATTATCGAATGAGTGTGGAACACATCGCCTCCAAAGTTGGCATTTCCGTGAGATATGTGCGCACAATCCTGCATGAAAACCAAAAAATGCCACCAAGACAATGCACCAGCGCATCGGGCAAACGCGACGTAGGAGTTTCTTCGTGACAACAACTTTAAAGTGATTTCTCATGCTCCCTACTCACCTAACCTAGCTCATAGCAACTTTTGGCTGATTCCAAAGATAAAAGACACTGTCCGTGGATGCGAATTCACTAGTCGTGCATCAGCGACTTTTCAGTAGTCAAAACACACCCTTAAAGGAGTGTTCTCGCCATAAGCGTTGACGTTGTGAAAAATGTGTACGACTGCAAAAAGATTGCGTCGAGAGTGCCACAAGTTTCACAGTTTTCGTGTGATTAGTTTGTGAGGTGTTATAACTTGAATACACCTTGTAACATGATCTTATGGCAAGTACTACTAAATTAAATTGTAGATTTATTTAATATCAAATGCCAAAAATATAATTAATACCATTAGATATGTGATACTAAATTATGGAAAAACGACATATTTACTGCAAAGTAAAAATTTGGGCAACTAAAGAACTTTATGAGAAAAATTAGAAGATAATAAATCAAATTGTTAAAAACTAGAAATGTTCTTTTGTTATATAAATAACTTTAATAGTATTAAAAGTTATAGGAAAAATATACCAGTTAGTGCTTATAGAATGGTAGTCAAACAGCTAGACTACAAGTTTTACAAACTAAAACAGTACGACTGTAAATTGACGCAACTATCGTATCCAATTTAGTCACTTAAACAGGAAAAAGAAAAACCAGTAACATCAAACCAAATAAAAAAACGGTTAAAATGGACTATAGAATCCCAGTATATAGAATCGTAGTACATCGGAAGCCATAGTCCCAAGAAAACGTGACACGGGTTGTCCATTTTAAAAGAAATGGCAAATGTTTTTTAGGATTAAGAGAGAATTCTACTAATGGATTGGCTACCACTTCCTAAGAATATTATTAATGAGAAGTACTGTGAGTTACTGAAACGGCTCTATTGAAGTACTCAGCAACTGACCACAGGATAGTAAGTGGCTATATATCAGAAGCCATGTCGTTACCTTAGTATTCGTTTGACTTTCAAACTGTAAACATCGTGTCACAAGTGTCGCCTATAAAGAAGTGTTAATCGGGTATCATTCAACGCGAGTGATATCCGGCGGCCGTGTCACGGTCGTTCAGCTATCGCGTAGTACATATGTTTTATCAAACACCGCCAGCACAGTCGCCGAATGAGGCGATATTAATACAACAAAATAATGCACTTTTCCAGGAAAATAGTGCAAGGTCACAAAATGAACAAGTGCTCTTTGCTGCTTGGCAAAAATCGGAGAATGAGAAAGCCAGTATTATTAATAGATTAAATGCTCTTCAAACGCAATTAGAAAATTTACAGAAGGTTAATGCGGATTTACATGTTAAATTTGCAATGTTAGAAAATAGTTCAACCCAAAATCCTCCAACATTACAGAAGGAGGAAGAACTAACGGAGTACTTCACGGATGAGGAAGAGCTAGCAAAAGAGACCGAGTGGGTAAGAGTAAAGAATAAAAAGAGAAAAATGAATACATCGCTTACCCCCCCCCCCCCACAAGACGGGCAAAAGGTCTTAGAAAACAAAACAATATAACCAAAGAAAGATCCACAACCACCGCCTATAATTGTGGACGGAATTAATAACTTTAATGACATCCATAAACTCATAAGTAACTCGATTCGTGGTTTTCAAATTAAGATAATAAATAACCAAAACATTAAAATTAACGTCTCAAATGGGGAAAGCTATCAAGCCCTCACGAAAGCTCTGTGTTGACAATGAGTACTCGTGGCACTCTTTTGAAAATAAACAAAATAGACCTATTAAGGTGATGGTTACTAGGCTTCATCACTCATGTAATTCGGAAGAGATAGTTAGCGAACTACGAAAAAGAGGATATAAAATACTTGAAGCAACAAAAAAATTACAATACAAAACAAAACATCCTCTAAACATGTTCATGTTGTCGTTTAGACATGATGAAGACACTAACAAAATTTTCGAAATAAAAGATATCATGGGCATTCGAGTAGAAATTCAACCCATTAAAAAAAAATAAATTAGTGCCACAATGTAAGCGGTGTCAAGCATATGGGCACACACAGAAATACTGCGCTAAAGAACCCAGATGCATAAAATGCACGGGTAAACACTTTACTGCAGAGTGTAAGAAACAAAAGGAAACTCCCCCAAAATGTGTATATTGTGGGGAAGCACATCCAGCTAACTACCGTGGATGCATGGTAGCAAAAGAAATGCAGATGTTAAAGAATAAACAAATGAAGAAACCGAGTCTACCCAAACAGCCAAACAGATTCGACCAACAGAAAATAAACCCCATTCCATCAAAACAAGATAATGCTCCTAAACCAAGGACTTTTATAGCCAGGTGGCATCTGAAAAGCCGCAGAAACAGATTGAGAAAACACCAAGTCAACAAAACTCGTCAGTTGAACACACGCTCCAATTGAGCTTGGAAAAATTAAGTAAAATGGACGATCGTATCTCAAAGCTGGAATATCGCGCTCAAGGAGCGATACCTAAATCTAAAAATGGCTAATAATAATATCAGAATAATGCAATGAAACGCCACTGGACTACTTCAACATCATCATGAGTTACAAGCAGTCCTGGACATAGAAAATATCGATGTGTGTCTTATTGCTGAAACCCATTTTACCAAGGAATCGCATATAAAATTCAAGGGATATAGGGTATATCACACTATCCATCCAAAAAACACCGCTAGAGGCGGTAGTGCAATAATAATAAGAGAATCCATTACACATTATCTAAAAATTCAATATCAAACAGAGGAAATTCAAGCTACAGCTGTTAAAGTTAAAACAAAAACCTACGAAGTTGTTATCACATCATTATATTGCCCACCTAGATACGCGATTAAGAAAAATCAATACTTAGACTTCCTCGAAACCCAGGGATGTAGATTCATTATTGGAGGTGATTTCAATGAGAAGCACACCCATTGGGGATCGAGGCTAACGACTACCAAAGGTAAATAACTTCTATCAGCATGCAACCAGCTTAACTGTGATACAATATCAACTGGGAAGCCTACCTATTGGCCAACCGATAGCAGTAAGATTCCTGATCTAATAGACTTCTTTATAGTAAGGAATATATCCCCCAATTACTTATATGTTGAGGAAGCATGGGGTATGAATTCTGACCATTCTCCCATACTACTCACACTAAGTGACAAGATAATTAATAAATAAAACCCGCCGAGGCTTGTAAACAAACTGAAAAATTGGAATAGCTTTAGAATACAACTTGAAAATTCCATTAATCTATCAGCTCCACTTAAGAATGAAAAACAACTTGATGAAGAAATCGAACTGCTTATTAGGAACATTCAGCAAGCAGCCTGGGATAATACTCCAGAAATTAAACGAAAGGTAAAGGGAAATAATTATCCGAAAGAGATTATGGACCTAGTTACAAAAGAGAAAACTAAGAAAAGATGGCATCAAACCAGAGCACCTACGGATAAAACTGCCTCAATAATGCCACTCAACAGCTAAAGGGAGATCCTACGAATTAAAATGAATCTATGAGCAACTTTTAAGTGAATTGAGCAATGACAGCAAAACGGACTATTCCTTTGGAAAGCCACAAAAATCTAAAACGGCCTATTTTACAAAATCCACCGATCAAAATGCAGATGGTACCTGGGCACGTAGTAATCAGGAAAAAGCTTGTAGATTTCTAGAGCACCTAGAAATGACTTTCCAACCAAATGAAGGAGACGATTCACGAGACTGGACAGAACCAATACAGGAAGATACAGTCATTAGACCAGTTACACCTAAAGAAGTCTCTAAAGAAATCAAGAACAACATTAATCAGAAAAAGCTCCTGGCTTCGATCTTATTACAGGTGAAATTTTGAAGCAACTCCCAAGAAAAGCCACAGTAAAATTGACCAATCTCATCAACGCCTCATTCAGACTTAGGTATGTTCCTAAGTTGTGGAAAGTAGCAGAGGTCATAATGATCCCTAAGCCAGCAAAACCGCCACAAGAAGTTTCTTCATACAGGCCTATCTCACTTTTGCCTGTTATATCAAAATTGTATGAAAAATTACTCCTTAAAAGGCTGAAACCCATAATCGAAGAGAAGGCTCTAATTCCTCATCACCAATTTGGTTTTAGAGAAAGACATTCAACCATAGACCAAGTGCACAGAATCACAGATATAATTGAAAAATCACTTGAAGAAAAGAAAGTCTGCGCTACTGTCTTCTTAGATGTGGCACAGGCTTTTGACAAAGTATGGCACAAGGGCTTGTTCCACAAATTAGATATATTGTTACCTCGGCAATATACGTAAATTTTAAAATCTTACTTGTCAGAAAGGTACTTCAAAATAAGACAAGGAGACGCCTATTCTGAATTGAAAGAAATTAATGCAGGAGTACCACAAGGTAGTGTACTAGGTCCAGTACTATAGTTACTTTATACCAGTGATATTCCTGAACTCGAACACGAAACTATCGCCACCTTTGCCGATGATACCGCAATTCTTGCAGTTGGAAGTGATCACGAAGAAGCCACGAGGAAACTCCAAACGTCTATTAACAAGATCAACGCCTGGACTAGTAGGTGGCGGATAAAGTTGAATGAAAGTAAATCTGTACATATCAATTTCACCAATAAACGGAAACAACACATATTAATTAATGAAACCCAGATCCCATACGCTAATACGGCTAAATACCTGGGTATGACACTCGATGCGAGGTTACGCTGGAAGGCCCACATTAAAAAGAAAAGAGAAGAACTCGGTTTAAGGTATAAAAAAATGTATTGGTTAATAGGACGAAACTCCAATTTGTCCACACATAATAAGTTACTACTATATAAGCAAATATTAGGGCCCGTGTGGGCATATGGCATCCAACTCTGGGGTTGTGTCAGCAAGAGTAATATTCTTATCATTCAGAGATTTCAAAACAAAGTATTAAGGAACATTGTAGATGCACCCTGGACTGCCGCAACAATGATATCCATCGGGACCTCGAGGTGAAGACTGTAGAGCAAGTCATTCTTATGTTTGCCAGAAGTCACGAACAACGGCTTCTTCAACATGTGAACATAGAGGCCATCCAGCTCCTCGATAATTCACAGCTAGTGCGAAGACTCAAGAGGACCAAGCCCTTTGAGTTAGTTTAGTGATTTCTCCAAAGCAGAGCATAGTGTGTGTCTAAGTGCGTACGTTAGGGATAATATACCTACTTAGTATTATCAGAACTCTAAGGACACTGATGAGTAAGACCTTAGTTTTAAGTTTCTTTTTAGTTATTTTAAGTTAGAATTGAATTACTCATTGATCTATTAAGATCAGATTGTAATAAAATAAGTGTCTTTGCACTTACAAATAAAAAAATGTCTTTACCTTTTTGCAAGCTTTCGGATACACCGCGTTGCTTCATGCTCGATATTTTTAAAATTGGGCGCCTACCAATTAAGTGAGATAAGTTCTTTGTCAACGACGAGTTTCGGTAGGCTGTCCACAAGTGGTGCTATACAAGAAGAATGATGTACAGTGTCTTTATAAAAACTGAATTGTTAAAAGTATATTGACATTAAAAGAATATTTCCAGTGACACATGTACTCACTTCATTCTAATATGATATTAGTGATAAGAAAACAATTGTAGCTCTAACCGTTTCTGAATACTTTAATTACTACATTAAAACATAAATTTAATTTTACTACAAAAGTTTAAAAAATAAAAAAGGTATATGAAAAACAAGTATGGCTCTTATAGCAAATGATGATGGAAATTGATTTAACTGACCAAAAAGATCGAGATATACCATCGCAGCTGCGATGGACATTTGGCCGACATAATTAAGCTCAACATGTCTACTTTATAAATTAAGAAAAATTGACTAAACAAATAATAATTTACTGTCTTTCACTTTCAAATTAAATCCGGCGTACCCGATGGGCCACCCATTATACATATACATACGAGTACATACTCGTATTTAATTATTACACCGTGTTTATTAAATCAAAGCTGATAAGTAAATTTACCTCTCGCTGGTATTATTCTGTCTTCACTTTATTTTTAATTGAGGCAATTAATGAATTGCCCATATCCTCACTTTTGTTTTGCAAAGCTTTGGCTTTCTGTACGAAATAGGCTATTGTTTCTTAACACATTCTTTGTTTTAACAGGTGGCTGTACAGCTATATTTATAAAAATGTTGTTAAATAATTCAGACATAAGTTTAACCGCACAGTGTGTGCAAACAAGTGGATGTTAGTTGATAACAATCTTATTATAGGTTTACTTTTCAATTTTGTGTTGGCCTTGGAATTTTATAGCTTTCAAAGTTAAAAACAACGCAGGAAATGGCTAATTGTGCTTAAGCCTTCTATTTTTATTATTATTTTAGCCAAACGCTTATTTATTTTTACAAAATTAAATAAAAAACATTCTTGTAGTAGCAGGACTTATTGTAGATAAAAAATGAAATTCCTTAATGGCGGTATTGAATGTACAAGCTTTTTATATTTTTTTCTTGAACTGATCGATGCAAACCAGATTGTGATTTAACCACATTTTGTTGAAGCTTCTTATACATTTTGCTCTTCAAGACTCTATAGGCAATAGATCAAGACTCTTAAAGAGCGTGTCTATTGTATGTATTTCATTCTTCACACAACAATTCTTAATTATTTTTGCTGTATGGCAAGCGGTGTCAACCATCTTAGTTTTTAAATAAATAGTAAGATATTTGAGATATTGGAGTATTGACAATTCTATCTGTAATATGAAGACATCCCACTTGTTGAGTAATAAAAAATGAGACAAATTAAATGTTCACATTTCAATATCAACCATTAAACTTCCTTTCCTCTTTGCATTATCATTTTAAAATGAAAAATTTTCCTTTTTGTCTACGAGCTTCTTTTATTTCTTTATACTATTTTTCAATATCTCTTATAATTCTGTTTTATTGTTTGATTTTTTATTTACAATAACTGACTGCATCTAGCGGAAAGTTGAAAAATTACTCCACAGCAAATAGAACATTAGACTATTGATCTTACTTGATCTTTTTTTAAACCTCAAGCAAAGAGTTAAGTAGTAGTTTCTTTCGCCTAGTTCTTATCAGTTTTTTCCTTTTTAACCAACCATAAAATATCGAACTTCGTCATTTATGATAAAGCTGTTCAAAGATTACATACAGGTTCTTTCAGTTATTTAACACTTAAAGTAATTACTAAATATTTTTTAAAAATCACAAAAACTTTGTGAATTTATTTGGCAATTTCTATCTCCCATACCATTTATTTTTCCTAATAACTTATCATTCTAGAACAATATGAAAAAACTAAAGTAAAATTAAGAAGAACAAATATTAAATATTTTGTCTGTGTTTTATTAGCTTAATTTCTTCAAATTTAACCTGGATAATTTACCGTTCTACTAAAGCAAAATATGTAAAAAATAACTTATTTTTGACTTACAACTGCACTTTTGTAATTTAACGGAAATCGCAAGCCAGGTTAAGCTCCAAATCGGAACAATCATCTCTCATTATACCCACTGATGTTATAACATGCCAGGCAGCAAATTCGTAATAAATAAGCATAAATTTTACTAGAGGCAGAGTGAACAGTCTACTGAGTACCATAGTCGTTAGGAGCAAATTCCGACAAGACGTGTATATCGATTCCTGAAGAATGGCAATGATATGACCACTCCCACTTATTATCATGTTAAAGCCGGGCTATGCGGCTCTATTTTCTGTGGTATTGTTGCTCAATAGGCTGGTGGAGAGCTTCGGTGACTCGCTGGTAATGTTGGCAGCCAATCTATGAATAGAATTTCCTGTAATCCTAAAACACAATCGCTATTTGTTTTGAACCAGTCCTAATTATGGCTTCTTAAAAAAGGTTTTCAGTGTTTTGCCATTCGATAACTGGCATTTCTTTTCTTGACTCCCGTACCCGAACGATAGTTTGTTTACTGTTACCAGACTCTTAAAGAACGTTATGCAATTGTAATAACTGTTGGCATACCTCCGCAATCTTCTACTTCTGCTGAGAAGTGGGAATATAAAAAACCTACGGTGTACAAATTTTTATCATCTTCAAATCTCTATGAATAATAGTAATTAAAGACATCCTGTTGCATCCTTCAGTGCATTGAATTGATTCGCAATACAGTCCTTGCCGGCTTTGAACTCCAGTAAACAAAACATAGTTCTAAGACGCGGTGCTGCATTACAATACTTGGATTTTTTTCCTCTAGGGTATGTCTTTCTTGATGGATCCATGTTCACTGCAGCCTATGGCTTATTGTGATTACCCTGATACAGTAAATTTACAACCAATCTGTAATTGATGTCCCCTAAATCAACAGATACAGGTCTTTTACAGCTGTCTGAAAATCTTCCGGTTCCAGGATCGGTGTCCCGAATATGTATTATTTTTTTGCATAGAATGTGTAAAGCTGTTTCTGGTTCCTTGCTACAGAGTCTGCATGCAAGGTCACCATTGAATTTACCAATTTTCTAGAGGTGTTCTTTAACAGTCGCATGTGCTGTGAGAATACATATGGTTATCTTTAGCTGTGATCTACTTAGGTTAAGGAGTTCTGCAGCTTTCTTTTGCCAAGGTCCTTTATTGAAGGTTTTGCTGAAATTATGCCCTGGTCGATTCTTCCAGTAGTACATTCAATAATGAGTGCGTGTCCTCTCCTTAATAAAGCTTTGGGCAGCACTTTTTGAACTTCCTAAAACAGGTTTTGGGCCGATATAAGCCTCACTAGATCCCTGCTTAGCAAACTCATAGGCTTTGTCATTGCCGTAGATACCACAATGCCCAGGTGCCCATAGCAGTTTTACCGTGTTATGTTCTGCTAGTGCATTGAGTTCGTTGATGCATTCGCATAGTCTAGATTATGCTGTAGTGCTTGATAAAGCCTTTAAATCTGCTTGGCTGTCTGATATAATATAAATCCGCTTGCTCCTGTAAACCCTCTTACCATTTTCACGCTCACACTGTGGTATGGCGTACATTTCTGTCTGAAATATAGAAGCGTACTGGCCCAGGAAAAAGCTTAGCTCTATCCTGGGAGCCTCAGCATATATTCCAGCTCCGGTACCCAGCTCGGTTTTAGAACCATCTGTGTACCAGATTAGGCTAGCAGGTACAATTGCCTGTCTAAACGTCTCGCTCCTACCTCGATTCTGCATGATCACCTCGAATAGAGAGTCGTCACATGTTTTTGAGGTCATGTGGTCCGTCCTCATTTCAAGCAAAGCCCCCAGACTGTCAGTTATTCTAGTATGGCATGTACCCGTATGTGTCTTGTACAGTGAATGATGCAGCCTGTAGTGACTCAGTTTTGCCTCCCCTTGAATCACTCTGTGCAGAGGTGGGAGGTCTAGAAGAGTCTCCATTGCTGCAGTGAGCGTGGTTCTTATAGCCCCTGTAATGCCTAAACATGCGAGTTGTTGTACCTTACCTAGATTTAGTTTGGTGGTTTCTTGTATAACTTTAGTCCACCAGACCAAAGCTGAGTATATAAGAAAGGGTCTAACCATTCTGTCCTTGCACCATTCCTCACTTTAGCCCCCACGAACTATACGCGGCTACTTCGCTAAGATGTCAATGCATTTTGTTATTGCTCCGACAGTTTTCGTAGAGTCGCTGAATATTATAGCACCGCTTGTAGACAGCCGACTGAAACTCATCGTTTAAAGAAAACTTTTTACCATGCTTCAGAGCTAAGTCACTCGGTGAAGAATTCAAAGAATATCAAACGAGTACAACATGATATAGCTAAGAGCCTGCAGGTATGGCGACTGACATGTGGACGTCCACCGTCATATTGAACCAACACATTGAGTCGATTTTCTGAATACTTCATCAGAATCGCTTCGGTGACTCTCAGTACCGTTTACTAGTAATTCTCTCACAAGGAGGCAACATCATTTTCTAATTCCAAAAGATAATTGCCATTTGTTTAGAAATAACTAGTTTCGGTTATGATTTCTTGGAACAAACGTTTCTTATGGGGTTTTATTTCATAGACTGGCGTTTATTTTCTCACAGTTGTACCAAAATCATGCTTCGTCTGCTGTAACTAGGCTCTTAAAGAGTATCTTTTGATCTGCGTTGTATAACTGCAATAACTGTTGGCATAATTTTACGCTTCTCCTGAGAGGTTATATTTATTCTTCATGGACAATGGTGTTCAAAGCTCCGTGAGATAGAGTTGCATCCTCCAGTGCATCAAATATGATTCGTCTGTTTATAATTATTAAATTGAACACGTGCTGAATAATGTACAGCTTGAGGATATTTGCTGGACGTGCTGTTTTTACTTCCTTCTGCGTAATCCTTGCTGCTTTTGAATCCTAATATCCAACTAAACCACATATGGCTATTAACTTATGGATACTTGAAGCGGTCACTTCCTCTGAAAGACACTATGGGATCCTTCGCTGTCTGCTTTTCTGGTTTTCCGCTTTGTCTACAACCCCAATAATAGCTCACTACCTCAGTACCTTGCCCTTCATATGTTTCACGAAAGCCTTTTTTAAATATCCGCACCATATATGGCACAATAAAAATATCAAAGAAGGGGTCGGGGTTGATTGACAATCATTTTTGAGCTTTCTAAATAGTAGGTATTAATATATTGTACAAATTGTTATTATACAGATAATTTGTTTATCAGTTTATCAATTTAATTTATTTATGTTTACTTTCATTTATATACACATAAAAACTGTTTTTGATTTTTTCTCTTCCATTGTTTCTAAATAGGAACAATGTTCTTAAATAATTATGTAAGGCATATTTTGTACATAGATTGACTTCCTTTATCTCAAAACTAGTACAGCATAAACTAAATTTGTTTAACTACACAAAACTAATAATTCACGTAATTTGTTGTATCTGCTATGAATAACAAAAAAGCGTGAAAAGCCTTGATAAGGCAAGACGTGCTTTAGCAGAGAAAATAGTGATTTGCAATAATTTATGCTAACACCTGCAAAAACCTGCCGAATTAGTCACTATACAAAAGCTAGCACGATAATTACACGCACGCGTTTGTTATCAGCTTCGTAGCTTTATTTTCATTATCAGTTGTAGGTGAGCCATGAGCAGGTGCGGACCGTGCAAGCCATCACAATGAGTTCAATTTTCGTTATTGGGAAGGAGTCCGGCGAAGAAAATGATTCGTGAGTGTTTACTTCGTTATTGACGTTTATTATTTGTTTTAGCATGTCATGCGAATATTAAAATTTTATAAAAGAGGAAGTTTTAGTAAACTTTTACTTTTAAATAAATAAATTGTACTGCACAAAATGCAATAGACTAAAGTAATGAATTGACGTTATAACAAAAGGTTGACGCAAATTGAACGCCGGATTTAAACTTTGCGCCTTTTCTGTTTTTCAGTTGGTGTCTGATATTTCACAGATATCACCGACGGTGGTTCTGATTAGTACTAGGTGCGTAACTAAGTTTCCGGGTTTTTTCGATTAATGAAACATAGAAAATTTTAAGAGAAATGCAAAAAATGGTTTATGCAAAGTATCATCCTTCGCTAGCTACACATTTTTGCCATCTCTGTGGCAATACATGAATACCGCGGCGATAAAACGATGCGTTTTTGGACCAAAACCATTCATTCAACCAATTTTACACTTTTTTGAAATTGGCCAAGTGTAGCCCAGTCAAACTATGTGCAATCAACCGGAACAAGTGATAATCAGAAGAGAACAGGTCTGGCGAATACGGCGGGTGCGGTAACAACGTTTTGATGGTGTCCTGGATGATGGCACGGAGCATTGTCGTGTGCAATATCACTCGTTCGTGTCTCGTGTCTCATTCTGGGCGTTTTTCGAGCAATGCATGGTTCAAACTTATCAGTTGTTGTCGGTAGCAACCCCCATTGACAGTTTCGTCCAGTTTCAGCAGCTCATAGTACATGCTTCGCCAAGTGATAGTCACGATTTTTCGAGTTTGGGATTCTTGAAATATATGCACTTCTTATCGCCAGTAACAATTCAATGCATTCATGCCAAAAAAGCAAAATTTTGGAAGTGGCTCTTCGATTTTCCATCTGTCTTTCAGTCAACAAATGCGGCACACTTTTTCCTTCCTTTTGAATTTTTCCCATGGCATATAAATGTTTGGAAATAACTTGGCGAATCATGTTTAATGCCTTCGCAAGTTGATCTTGTGTTTGCGTATCATCTTCATCCAATGACGCTTGCAAATCGGCGTCCTCAATTGATTTTGGTCTTCCGGAGCGCTCCTTGTCCACAGTGTCAAAATCGTCACTTCTGAAGCGTTTAAACCAATCTTCACAAGTAGTTTTCGATGGTGCATGTTCGCCAAATGCCCCCTCAGGCAAACGACGTGTTTCGGCTAAAAAATTTTTAAGTTAAACAGAAAAGCAAAGCTTCCCGTAAATGCTGTTTATTTGGCACAAAACTCGACATCTTCGTTGTTAGAAAAAATATTTTTGCGTTGCGATATGTGTTGGTATTACGACTGGTTATTATTAACATATGTCCAAGCTATAAAAAAACACAACTTTGGACATGTATGTCGACTACATGTGTCGTTAGCGCCATCCATGTGTGAAACCCAGAAACTTAGTTGCGCACATACTCAATACGGAACGTTATACGGAAAAACGGCGAGTTATTGGTAAACATTTTGCTGAACCTCTGTGGTACTTTTGTATAACATAGTGCTTTAAATGAATAAATAAATTGTTTCGTAATGGATACAAAACCTGCATTAGTATAGGATGAGATACCGTGAAAATATTGCCATAGCTAGTCAAAGTATCGCTGCAAATCTAAAAACATCGACTCGGCATATTTTCAGCAAAAGCTCGCTAAAATGTACACAAAATTCAACTGATTTACGAGATTAAGCTTGCTCATTATTTTCACTGTCGATAATTCGTCGGTTGGTTTGCATAGTATCATGAAATAAAATTTTTAGTTTAGTCGAAAAAATCATCTTTTATAGTAAGGTACATTTTCAACTCGTTCATCGTTTGGTATGGATTTTAAGCAAGTGGCATGATAGACTGTATTTCTTCTGATGATGCTAGAAAAGCCATAACTGAAAATGTCGATTGTTACTGTGACATGATAACCTATCTTTTTTCACCAAATAAGAAATATGCGCCTGGAATAAAAAGACTCTATTGTATATCCTATAAAATATTATCGTTTCTTTTTGGTCATGATTTGCAATGTTTTTTTGCATGGAATAATCCAGAAATGTTTTAAATTATTTAAAAGAACAAATTGTAGTAAATGAAAACGACAAATGCTATCGTAAGGACTTGTTTACATACTCCGCGAATAATAAGTAGCAGTTAATGTAATATAAATCAGACATGGAACTGAATTATAAAGTTAGCAATAATAAAACATCTTTAACTACATGTCCAGCTATAAGGAGTATGCATTTCAATCCTAGGCTATAAACCCAAGTAATAGTTGTTTTTCTCAAGCCTCTCAATGAGATAATGACTAATATTAAAAATGATAACAATGGAATGCACCCAAGGTTTTCTCTGTCCTTATTTATTTTATTGTTAATACAGCAGAAATGTCATTGAGTAACTACAAATTCATTTGTATGCATTCTTTATATGTGTTTTATTTGGATTTTATTACTAAGGTGCTGATGCGTTTCAGGACTAAAGAATTTAGTGGAAAAAATTTGTGGTTAAATTGTTTACTCCTATCTAGAAGAATGTATTGTTTTATTACTTGCACAAGATTTGAGATTAGTAATTGTTATCACTCTGGAATTTCTACTAATCTACAAATTGTCAACATACAATAATAGCATTATATTTTTAGCTGACTGAATTTCAAGATAAACTGCATTAATATTTACCAAAAAAAATTATAAATATTCTAACGATAGCGGTTTATTAATAACTTGTAAATAAATTAATAATTGGTAAAAGTCCCCAAATATAAATATCAAGCCCATGGCAGTTTAATGAAAATACGCAACCACGATGTAACCTGTCAGCTGACGAGAGTAGACTGTAATGCATATGCTTAAATTTTTTATTAAACAAAACATTAGCAATTAGAATAAAATCGTTTCCTATAAGCTAAAGTGTTGACTTAATAACTGGCGTGGTAAATACCCGCCCGGCAATGGTTCTTCGTTGTGAAGATCAGTGGCCAACGTCGTTTGATCACTTCTTGATGAGAGTGGTCAGACAGCAGAAGATTGGTGTGAAGATATTTTGTTGTTCTATGCTACATGAATTGTGTTATAATCCAAATGTCACGCCGGATTTAAACTTTGCGCCTTTTCTGTTTTTCAGTTAGTGTCTGATATTTCACAGATATCACCGACGATGGTTCTGATTAGTTCTAGGTGCGTAACTAAGTTTCCGGGTTTTTTCGATTAATGCAACATAGAAAATTTTAAGAGAAATGCAAAAAATGGTTTATTCAAAGTATCATCCTTCGCTAGCTACATTTTTGCCATCTCTGTGGCAATACATGAACACCGCGACGATAAAACGATGCGTTTTTGGACCAAAACCATTCATCCAACCAATTTTACACTTTTTTGAAATTGGCCAAGTGTAGCCCAGTCAAACTATGTGCAATCAACCGGAACAAGTGATAATCAGAAGAGAACAGGTCTGGCGAATACGGCGGGTGCGGTAACAACGTTTTGATGGTGTCCTGGATGATCGCACGGAGCATTGTCGTGTGCAATATCACTCGTTCGTGTCTCGTGTCTCATTCTGGGCGTTTTTCGAGCAATGCATGGTTCAAACTTATCAGTTGTTGTCGGTAGCAACCCCCATTGACAGTTTAGTCCGGTTTCAGCAGCTCATAGTACATGCTTCGCCAAGTGATAGCCACAATTTTCCGAGTTTAGGATTCTTGAAATATATGCACTTCTTATCGCCAGTAACAATTCAATGCAGTTTCTTATGCCAAAAGCAAAATTTTGGAAGTGGCTCTTCGATTTTCCATCTGTCTTTCAGTCAACAAATGCGGCACCTTTTCTTTCCTTTTGAATTTTTCCTATGGCATATAAACGTTTGGAAATAACTTGGCGAATCATGTTTAATGCCTCCGCAAGTTGATCTTGTGTTTGCGTATCATCTTCATCCAATGACGCTTGCAAATCGGCGTCCTCAATTGATTTTGGTCTTCCGGAACGCTCCTTATCCGCAGTGTCAAAATCGTCACTTCTTAAGCATTTAAACCAATCTTCACAAGTAGTTTTCGATGGTGCATGTTCGCCGTATGCCCCCTCAGGCAAACGACGTGTTTCGGCTAAATTTTTTTTAATTTAAACAGAAAAGCAAAGCTTCCCGCAAATGCTGTTTATTTGGCACAAAACTCGACATCTTCGTTGTTAGAAAAAATATTTTTGCGTTGCGATATGTGTTGGTATTACGACTGGTTATTATTAACATATGTCCAAGCTATAAAAAACACAATTTTGGACATGTATGTCGACTACATGTGTCGTTAGCGCCATCCAAGTGTGAAACCCGGAAACTTAGTTGCGCACCTACTTAATACGGAACGTTATACGGAAAAATGGCGAGTTATTGTTGTTGAAACGCATTTTAAATTCGGTAAAAATTTTGCTGAACCTCTGTGGAATTTTTGTATAACATAGTGTTTTAAATGAATAAATTGTTTCGTAATGGATACAAAACCTGCATTAGTATAGGATGAGATACCGTGAAAATATTGCCATAGCTAGTCAAAGTATCGCTGCAAATCTAAAAACATCGACTCGGCATATTTTCAGCAAAAGCTCGCTAAAATGTGCACAAAATTCAACTGATTTAAGAGATTAAGCTTGCTGATTATTTTCTCTGTCGATAATTCGTTGGTTGGTTTGCATAGTATCATGAAATAAAATTTTTAGTTTAGTCAAAAAAATCATCTTTTATAGTAAGGTGCATTTTCAACTCGTTCATCGTTTGGTATGGATTTTAAGCAAGTGGCATGATAGA
Source organism: Sinelater perroti (assembly GCA_036346155.1). NCBI lineage: Eukaryota > Metazoa > Arthropoda > Insecta > Coleoptera > Elateridae > Sinelater > Sinelater perroti. The sequence goes on along the minus strand of JARFIY010000195.1, from coordinate 20,428,625 downwards.
CTGTATTTCTTCTGATGATGCTAGAAAAGCCATAACTGAAAATGTCGATTGTTACTGTGACATGATAACCTATCTTTTTTCACCAAATAAGAAATATGCGCCTGGAATAAAAAGACTGCATTGTATATCCTATAAAATATTATCGTTTCTTTTTGGTCATAATTTGCAATGTTTGTTTGCATGGAATAATCCAGAAATGTTTTAAATTATTTAAAAGAACAAATTGTAGTAAATGAAAACGACAAATGCTACCGTAAGGACTTGTTTACATACTCCGCGAATAATAAGTAGCAGTTAATGTAATATAAATCAGACATGGAACTGAATTATAAAGTTAGCAATAATAAAACATCTTTAACTACATGTCCAGCTATAAGGAGTATGTATTTCAATCCTAGGCTATAAACCCAAGTAAAAGTTGTTTTTCTCAAGCCTCTCAATGAGATAATGACTAATATTAAAAATGATAACAATGGAATGCACCCAAGGTTTTCTCTGTCCTTATTTATTTTATTGTTAATACAGCAGAAATGTCATTGAGTAACTACAAATTCATTTGTATGCATTCTTTATATGTGGTTTATTTTGGATTACTAAGTTGCTGATGCGTTTCAGGACTAAAGAATTTAGTGGAAAAAATTTGTGGTTAAATTGTTTACTCCTATCTAGAAGAATGTATTGTTTTATTACTTGCACAAGATTTGAGATTAGTAATTGTTATCACTCTGGAATTTCTACTAATCTACAAATTGTCAACATACAATAATAGCATTATATTTTTAGCTGACTGAATTTCAAGATAAACTGCATTAATATTTACCAAAAAAAATTATAAATATTCTAACGATAGCGGTTTATTAATAACTTGTAAATAAATTAATAATTGGTAAAAAGTCCCCAAATATAAATATCAAGCCCATGGCAGTTTAATGAAAATAACGCAACCACGAGGTAACCTGTCAGCTGACGAGAGTAGACTGTAATGCATATGCTTAAATTTTTTTATTAAACAAAACATTAGCAATTAGAATAAAATTGTTTCCTATAAGCTAAAGTGTTGACTTAATAACTGGCGTGGTAAATACCCGCCCGGCAATGGTTCTTCGTTGTGAAGATCAGTGGCCAACGTCGTTTGATCACTTCTTGATGAGAGTGGTCAGACAGCAGAAGATTGGTGTGAAGATATTTTGTTGTTCTATGCTACATGAATTGTGTTATAATCCAAATGTCAAGGTCTAAATATAACACGGTGTGTTGGTTAATACTCGTAGTATTTTAAACTCGTGTCTTTGCATGATGGCAATATTTGACTTGCTGGCACAGTCCCACAGTTCCACAAATAGGTCGATATGGGCTTAATGATAGTTTTGTGTATTAGAAGTTTATTATCCAGTTATAGGGCTGAATTTATTTCAAGAAGTCAATAAAGGGTATTGAATTGTAGTTTTATTTATTTTTTTTTGCTAATATGGTTCCACCAAGTAAGTTTATTGTCAAGGTGAAGACCTAAATACATTATGTTTGGGGAATCTCGATAATGTTTAAATAAATTGGTGGGCAGTGTTTTTTCCTCAGGGTGAATGTCACGTTTGATTTCATTTCATTGACTTTCATCTTCCATTTCTTGAACCAGTCTTAGAAAAAAATAAGGTGGCTTTGAACTTGACGTGAAGCGGTATCATTGTGTTTTGTAAGTATAATGGTATCGTGGGAAAAGTACCCATCGTTATGGTAGGTGTGGTTAGGAAGTCTGAGATGATTGCATATAGTGCTGAAGTAGCATCGTTGAATCATGTTCAAAATTGTCGATGGGTTAAATAGGACTATAGCAGCTTATAAAAGAAGGAGTGGGATTTGTTGAATTTTAAAACGAGTCCTTTATGCAAGACCTTATCGAAGACTTGGCTGACATTCAGAAGGATGGCAACGTAGTCGGATTTTCCTCGAAAGCTGTATTTATTACTTGAGTGATCAGGTGACACATTGTTGGATTGTTGAGTGCATTTTATAAAAACCAAATTGATAGTTTGTTATTCAGTTTGTTGATGTGAATTCAGGGTCAAGAGTTTCGTAGCACTAGCCTTTCGATGAATTTGGAGGTTGCAGGTAGAAGGCTTATTGGACGGTAAGATGTTACGTAGTTAGGATCTTTACCTGGCTTAGGGGTGAGGATTATTTCAGCTTTTTTGAGTTCTGTAGGCCAGTACTGAAAGTCTCAGCATGGCGTTAAAGATGTAAATCGGGGATATTATTTACATTTTTTGAGAGTTCACATAACGTTATTGATATATCCCTAGCTTTTTCTTAGGATTTAGTTATTGTATCTCAAATTTAATGTCCTTAGGTGTGACTGGCAAAATGGGGGTAGGGGGAATATTACTATATCGGGTTCTCTGAGTTTGTATCGTTGAGTGTGGTTGAAAGACATCAAAGAAGCGGTAAGAAAGTAAGTCCGCTTTTTCTTCGGTGCTTTTAGTCAATCCTAGTTCTGGTGGTAGTTTTCTGATAGGCAGAAAAGTTGTTTGAAGTTTTAGGGAGAATTTAATTGGTTTCCAGATTGAATTGTCGTACCTGTTAAGACTTAATACCTAAGTTTTTAAGGAGTTTTTCTCGTAGGTCCTTTAGTTGATTACTTAGCTTATTGAGTTTTGTTTTATCTGATGGATAGTGAATTTCTTGCCATTGAACTGTAGCTTTCCGTTTTTAAAAGACTAACTATTTAATTTCAAGGAGGATGTTATTGTTGTTTTTTTATGGTCGGTGAAGGGTTGACTAGTTGAGTTGCTGTTGTTAGTATCATATTTATATAGAGTTTTGGTATACCATTGATGATAAAATTATCAAGTAGGCCGCGTGTTTTTTAGGTATCCATAGGCCATTATGTTGAGGTGTTTATTGACAGGTAGTCGTAATTGTTTTGTTGTAAAAACTTGAGCAGCTCTCTATCTTTGGTAGTAGTTAATTGAAAGCTCCATGTGGCGTGTTTGCTATTGAAGTCGCCTCCAGAGATGAAATTGGGCTCAGAATGTGAAAGAATTTTCCGAAGCTCTATTTCTTGATGTTGTGTTGATGAAGATAACAAACCGCCGTCACCGTAAGTTGAAAAGGTAAAGTAAGCACTTTAATGAATGTAACCTTAAGAGTAGTTTTCTCATAATTGGGGAGAGCGTAATGTTTGATGCTTTCTTTTATCAAGATGTCGGTGCCTGCGTGTCCAGTTTTATCGGGATGATTAGTGTAACAAGTTATATAGTTTTAAAGTTTTGTTTAAAAACAGGGCAAGTTTGTTTTTATAGGCCATTGGCGTTGCATTGTGCAACTATAAAAAATTTGTCCATTGGTTGGTTTATTGACTAGCATTGTAACCATGTTTAAGATCATGTTATGCTGTTGAAACAATTTGAAAAAACCTGGATTTGAAATCATCTAGGAACTTGCTGAAAGTGCGACTAAGTGATTGTTTCGTAGTGATTACAGGAGCGACTTTATTGACCGAGTTATGTGAGAGTTAAACGTCGATAAGTAAGCACTTGTAATGTGTGACTGTTAAATTTGCAGTGATGAGCAATTTTCTTCAAATTTTGTACTATTTCCAAAACTTAAATCAGCTTTGAAAGAAAAAACATTCTAGATGATCGACAATATTAATATCATAAGCATATGAAATTTCAAGCTGGTTACTTTCAAACTATTTATAATATTTATTGTACTTATTTTGTACCATTTTTACTATATATGTTAACTTGTGTTGTCATAATTATTATTATTATTTACATTATGTATGCAAGTGCAATAGTAAGAAAAAGTTTCTTACCATCATTATCCTGTTACTTGGCATGGTTTTAGTTTTTTTACTTTTCCTTTTCTCCTGCTTTATAATTCTCTTTTCACTCTTTCTCTTTTCTTGCAATATATCAAATACTTTAATATATTTTTGCAATTTTTTGTTATTATGTTATACTTTTTCTATTCTTCTCACGGGTGTCTGAAAAAATGTACTGGTGATTTTGCACTCCCCATAAATAATACACGCACTTTAAACCCAAAGTGATATCACGGCGGGGCGTTTGTATAGAAAGTGTGTTGTTTGTAACCATTATATGCGACTATGTCTAGTGAAACTGCTTTAGATATAAAATTTTAACGAATTCAGTAAAAGTCCAATTGCAAAATGTTCAAAGGCTAAAAGAATAAAGTGCCATCTGAAACAATCTACATCTAGTCGATCAACAAACATTCTTATACCAAAGAGGGTGAAGTAAACAGCCAAAGAGTTCGGTGATAACAACCTTTCGATTTAATCTAGAGCTTTAAAGTTTGGATTTTCTAAAATCTGGCAGCAAGAAACATTATAGAAAGAAACGGTTATTTTGTATAGAAAAAAATCATAATATCGTAGCTCAAACTGTTAATTAATTTCTGTGGAACAGGTGAAGGGCAGTTGCTGGTTTAAAATAATTCAGTTTTTGTTTGTTATGATTTTTACAGTGACAATAAAATTTAGCGTTTAGGTAAATTTGCTTATTAATCCTCATTATTTTTCTATTACGTTTATAGTTGCATTACTCTTAAGAATAATGTGACGTTCTTAGTTCCACATTGTTTTCTAAAACAAAATTGATTACCTTTTAGAGTTTTCTCTATTTTCTTCTTTATTCGTCTGTATATAATTTTGTGTGGGTTTTTCTAATTCATGTATCGTAGATCGTTCCTTTGGTAGTTTGCACATTTTTGTTCGCTGTCGTTTTTCCTCTTATTGTCTTGAGGAATACGATGGTATTTTTTCCACCTCCTTCAATAAAGTTTTCTTAACTTTTAATTATCGCTGCTAGTATTTTATCTGTACCCAAAGCCTTTTCATTATAAGTGGAAGTCTTTTGATCCAATTTGCATTGTTTTGTCAAGTTTAACTCTTAACATTTTATCTTACATATTATCTTCTTATATTTTCTCTTTCTTCTGTATCGGAATTGTCATTCTTTTTTTCACCTACGTTAACATCCTTTTGCTGTTTATCTATACCTATACATTTATCTAACACATGTATGCATTTTTTGAATTTATATTTGATAAGCTAATTTTTAGTCCTCTTAACTTTTTAAGTTTTTCTTTAAATACATTTTTAAGTCTACTGTATTTACAGCTTATAAATTGCTTTGTTGTTCACATATTTTCAATATTTCTGCTTTTTGTATCTTGTGTCATGCTGCTTATTCTACTCTCTTTTTTAATCTTTGTAATACTGGTACGCTATTTAGTTTTTCATGATTTCAATCGACTGTTTTATATGCGTGCGTAATTTTTGTAGTCTTTTATATTTTTATTTTATTAAGAAATATTTAATTTTATCTCTTGCTATATGTTAAGCTACGCTTCCATTATTTTTTTATATGTTATATTAAAAAAAAACGTTTTGTTATTACGCTTTCAGTTATCTTACCTACCACTACATTCCAATCTAATAACAATGTCACGTTATCATCTTCTTTGGTTTGTTTTAACATATATCTTCCAATTTCATCGTTTTCGATTCATTTAATTTTACTTTAATGATTCTATACCATGTAGAATGTAGCGTTAGCTCTATTTTTATAATTTTTTTACTAGTGATTTGTACATTATTTTGTTTTACTCTAAAAACCAACCCGTTACTACCTTTCTTATTTTTACTCTTTTTCTCGCCCTTCTTCCGCATATTCTAATGGTTTATTTTATTACTTCTAAATTATGTAACTTGGAAATATTTCATTGTAATTGTAAATATTAAAAAATATTTTTGTGGTTAGTTTTCTTTATTTTTAAGTAATATCCAATTACACATTCCACGGCTTAACATTTATTAGCCTAAAAATAATATTACAAATATTTGGTTGCACAGCTGTGTTAATTTAAAAATAAGGGGTACTGACGTAAATTCGTGGTTTATCACTGGTTGGGATAAGCTGTGCTTACCTAATCTTTACACCTTTTTGCGCCAAATAAAACTTAATTTTAATTAAATAAAACGTGTTGCAAAAGAACCACACAACTTAATTTAATTCATTTATTTATTTATGTAAAAGAACGAAACACGGTATGACGCAAATTGCATCCTTATTGAAAGTCAAACAATTTATTAACTTGCGCTTGGCGCTATTTTGCGCGCGCTTCCCTCGCAATACCATGTTTCGGTCAAAAGATCACGCTTTTTTTGCTATTATCTGACCATGGTTAATTCAGATTGCATTCAAAACTATAACTCGCACCCCGTCTTTTCAAGACGAATCTAAAAAGCCCTTGACTATTAAAATTGGTTACTTCTTCGATTCACGGCGTGTGTTTTTCCTTGGCGCTTTAATAATTTAGATTAAAATAAAACAGATCAAAACAAATATTTTTATTCTAAGAAAATATAGCTCTTTGGTAATCATTGGTAATACAGACCCATGTTCGTCAGACGGCTTAGAGATAAGACCCCTAATATTAGGTGGTTAAGTACACTACTTGTAGCATATCAGCAACTTGATTTATGAAAACCCGGTATTTGCTTGTTTTACTAAAGGTGGAAGCTTCTGTAGATTCGTAAATGCTTAATTAATAAAGCTTTGTAAATTAAAAATTAAAGCATTTATCGTGTTATTATTGCACATTGGGACAATTCCATTTACTCGCGGGTTAAACTACTGGATACAGATTTATTCTTTGGCATATTCTTATTTGCTATAAATATGAGCCGAGATATATGTGTTTTCATTTTTTAATGTTTATATTTTACAAAAACTCGCATTTGTTACACCTGTATTAGAAAATATGTTCGTATTGCAAACTATTTAGATAATCTCTAGACGAGTTAATGTTGCTTTAGCGTGGCAGACTTATTTTCCCTCAATATATGAAAGACAAGTAATATAAATATAAAATGAATGTATAAACAGACGACAATGCGTACATGCAAGCGTTTAGCTTTGTTATGCGGTGCCATACTAACACCACAGCGCGTGTAATATGCTGTGTGTTATAAATAAAATAAACAATGCTAGTGACGAGGCAATCAAAGAGATCCTCACTCAACTTTTGCAATACCGAGGACATATTCACGCAATTTATTCAATAATCAGCGCCCTTGACGAGATGTACGAGAGCACAGTACAAACGCCACCGCGTCTACCGCCGAGTCAAGATAATTATGATGTCACCTCTACCTACACCTCAGCAACCTAAAGAAGAACGTCAAAATTAGCCCATCGCCAGACTCCTCTCGTACACTATGGGAAAGCATCTCTTCCGTAATCTTCGGAAAAAACAAACTTGGCCTACTATTAAAACAATTTTAATCTATGTACTGCTGCATAAAATTATGAGTGGCTGACTCGCTTTCTAACAGAAGTGGAAGTATAACATTACTTTCATCTGCTGAAAGAGATAATACGAAGCTAAATCAAACAAATCAAATTACTGAAATATAGATATAACCATATACAAGCAACAAGTGGAAACGTAGACGACTGGTTAAAAAATTTGGCAATTTCTACGGTATATTGTCCACTTGGATGTGTCATAAAAAATTTAATCACTTTTTTAACACTCTTGGAAGCGGATCCGCGAAATTTACAACCAATGAAAGAGAAATGCTGAAAACAATGTACAATTTTTTTATGCAACTGGTCAACCAACTGATTGACTAATAGACATCAACCAACTGCCTAATTTTATGGAATTCTGTGTGATAAATGATATTGCAAAATTACTTCAAAGGTAAATCAATCTTAAATCTAACGGTAGACTACTCGTCCATTACAATTACGCCCAATTTTCAGATACTTAATCACAACAGACCTCCACAATATGCAATAAGAACTGGAAAATAAAAAAAAATGAAATAAAATACCATTCAAAACTGAAAACAGTATTTTAAACTCAGTTAAACGCTTCACTACAACAATCCAACAAGCTGCATGGCAAGAACTCATATTTTATCTCAACTTGACAATTAGGAAGTTATTTCTATATTAATAAAACTGAAAATTGCTGAGAAGCGTAAACTTAAGAGAATATGGCAAAATTCCACAACTCCAAACGATAAAAAGTACAGACTTGTAAACACTATGACGAAGCATGGAAAAAGTATCAGTCCAAAACTATTTAAACACGTAGTTTCTCATGGAGGCAATGAGGATAACAAAGGGACTCGAGCAATCACAGCAATATATATTCCTCCATTCAGACTACCAAATGAAAATTAAGCAAAAAGCGATCAAGACAAGCTGGCTTATTTCTCAATCATTAAAAAGAAGTATTTATAACATATAAGAAAAAAATCACATTAATTAATACGTGGACACTACCTTTCATTACTTATTAAGAAGCTGCAAGAAAGAAATAAAATTACTATACTCACTAAATTAAATATAAAGAAGTCGACAGATATAGTCTAATAACTAGAGAATTTTGAAATATCTGTCAGAACCCTGAGTGAATCCGATCACATACAAATTCAATAACACATTAAAAACAGGATTCTTCCCTAACCATTCAAAAATCGCACAAATAGTACTAATTCTAAAACCTGGAAAACTGCCAGAGAGGCATCTTTTTACCAGTCTATTAGAATCCTTTCTTCCTTGTCCAAAATATTCAAGAAAATCTTCTACAAAAGCTCTTCTATAAGATTTAATACCAGAACCCTAATGTTGATTTATAGAACAACATTAAACAAAAGATATTGTTCAGTAACTTTTTTGAATATTATGCAAACTTTAGAAAAAGTATGGCACGTGGAAATTCTGTACTGTCCTCCTACAGTGCCTTATAATCATGGTTGATAAAAAGACATTTCTTGTAAAGCTAAAAGAAGAATGATTAATTCGGGAGTGCTTCAGGAAAGCATGTTGGGATCAACGCTGAATCTACTGAACACTTTCGATCTTTCAACTACAAATGTGACAATAACAACCACCTTTGCCGATAGTAAAGCTATTATGAAATCTCCGGATTACTTACACCATAATTAAAATAAAATCCAATCATGCCTTAAAGAAAGAAATAGCATATGACTTTCACTTTACGCAAAAAACTGTTTTTTGTTTTCCTGAACAACTATCAACTTTTACAGACAGATTATGTGAAGCATTTAGTCATTTATCTTAAGCAACAACTTACGAGGTGGGTTTAACTTAATTTTCGTTTAGAAGTACACATTTTCACAACGTCCACGACTACTGAGAACACTCTTTAGTGGTATATTTTGCCCATTGAAAAATCGCTGGTACAACAGCGGCTCGATTGGAAAATGAGCAACGGCGGATAATCAGGGTCGGAAATTCATGGCGGTATTACGTGTCAAGATGCTCTGAAACATTACCACCCGCGTAGCCTTGTGTTCGTCGGTCATCATTCATAGGACCCACCTTCAACAAAATTTCCACATTTTCAAGTTACCATGCAAAAGATCCTATGGAAATGCCAAGTTTAGAAGGGATATCACGCACACCTAATCGAAGGTCTTCCATAACAACTTCTCCACTCGCACAATCATAGTTTCAGTTCGACTGGTTGGTGGCCGAAGCTGCTTCGGTTCATTGTCACACAACTTTCGACCTTCTTTAAACTTTCGCACTCACGAACGCATATTTTTAACATTCACCGCATGTCCTACTCAATTGACGATAAATTTCGATAGACGCGTCACTACGCAAGAGAAGAAAACGAATGATTACACGTTGTTCTTGAACACTAACGTCGTCATTTGAAGTATACAAAACAACACTCACAGCAATGGCGGTAATTCGACCTGTGTACATTGTATAGTGTTATCATCTATATTACAAATTCAGAAATATTTTCCTTTTAAAATTAATCGCATCTTTTTACTTACTCGCACTGCCGAAGAAAAAAAATTAGGAACTAGAACTTGAACGCACATCGTACATTAAAAAAATATCTAGACTAAAAGAAATAACTGGGTACGAAATGAGTCGCCGTTCTCAAATATCTTTATATAAAGTAATGTTGAGGCCAACGTGGATCTAACGGCTAGTTATAGTTATATAGATTTGCTGGTAAATTCAACTTAACAGTACCTCACTGCAATTCCAGTCAAAGGTGCTGTTGTAAATGCTACATGATAAAGAAGAAACACGTAAACTCAAGAGGTTTAAAACAATAGAATTTCCAAACAGACCCGCTTAGACTTAATTCAAGCTTCTTCTTCTTCTTCCTTTTTTTAGCCTGTTTCTAACCGCACACAGTTGTATGGTACTGTGAGCCATGTTGACGTACCTCGGATAGACGGCTAGCCTAACCCGTTCAACTTTATTGTTCTTTATTACAATTATAACTTATTTACTTATTGTTATATTACTCAAGACGGTTGTACCTGTATACTACCGTACATGTTATTGTTATCGCCAATGAAATTAAATGGAGAAAATTAAAAAACTGTAGAAAAACAATGGTTGTTGAACAATAGAATTCCATACTTTTAAAAGAATTATTTCTTGTACAGGGTACAGCCCAAAAACTCCGACCGTTTTGCTGTGTTTGGCAGCATCGAGTTTGCATGGAAAATTTCCCTGCCCCATTACACTTTTGAGAGGAAACGCTGATTAGGCCCACTCGGCTAAGAAAGCCCAGAGCCGGAAAGCGAAATTAGCGCGGCCAATCTGCATAATTCGGGCAAACATCCCGAGCGGCCGCTCCCCCTGCAGTACCCCCAGAATCGGCCGCGGTGGATGGCTTTCTAATTTCTTCCGGCTCGGCGAGTGCGAACTCGCGCTCGCGATAGACGCGGGAGAATGTTAAAGGCCGCCCAATGTCTATGTAAGCCGGAGCACATGGCATTGCACGCTAGTTGCTTGTCAACAGTCAACAATTAACTTCCGACCAAAGCCCGGTGCTTGATTGCCATCCGAGTAGGTACCGCGCCGCCGCTGCCCTACGCGATGACTGAAACCGCGGCCCGCCTGTAGAGTGCTCACTGAAAACGAGGTTTTCGCTGTAATCTGTGTATAATAAAACAAGTAAGTTTTTTTGCAAAATACTCTCAACGCAGCCATGTACGATATTTGCGTCAACTGCTTAATTGGCTGCAACTTCTGAAAACAAAGTTTAGCGCAGTCTAATTTATTCTGCTGGCAGATTTAGACGCTACATTTCAAGTGGTTGTCATGATAATGTGAAATTTTAATGCACAATTGTAGTGATGTTTTGTTATGTAGCAGAAAAATTAATTAATTTCAAAGGTAAATATTCTAGTGACTATGAGAATTGAGAATTTTCTTTAAGGTAATTAAGATATTTGTTACATTTGAACTGTAAGCATAATAAAAGGCACTAAAATTTTAATTCATTTAAGTTAATAAACAACAATTTTCTTAAGCTGCACAACAACAAACAAATTATGCAGTTGTTCGTAGGGATTCATTAATTCGCTTAAATCTCTACTAATTTATTTGTTGTTAAAACTCCTGAAAATTTAATTTCCATTTAAAGTTGTGTTGTACAGGTTTTTAATTATAAATAATTAAACGTGCCTTACAAATAATCACCTTATTTGTTTATTTGACGTAGTGAGCTACAGAACTTTTAGACATTGATAAACCGCATCCCTTTTTGAATTTTTATATATTGACAAAAATGCACCTAGCTTTTCTTAAGTAGTTTTTTAAATATTTTTTGTGTAACAATTAAAAATAATTTTCTATATTTTTTTAAATCGTCCAATTTATTGGTTTTTTTATTTTTACACCAAAAAAGCTTGACTTTCTTATACAAACAACTTAAAATAATAGTAACTCAGTTTAATAATAGCGCAGTAATTTTTGTTTAGAGGCAAAACTTTTTACTGCGCCATATAACTTAACACAATAACTATAACAAACATGTTTTGATGGTTTTTCTTTAAAATTCAATCATAATCAAATACAATAAGGACATACAAATATGTACATGTTCTCTTCAGCGAAACTGGCGTAACAGTGACCTGAACTAAACAATAATAATGAAAAAAATTATCATCGTACTTTTTAGATTACCCTAAAAACTAATTTTTAAATTTGTGTCTTTGATAAATCGAAATTTTAATCTGGTTTCCGTCTGATTTTATTTATTCTTTCCTTTTTATTGTAATAATAATAATTTTAATTTTAAGTAAGCATCAACAAAGAATAGCAGCCTATTTATAGAAAAACTTCTAATTATCACAAATTTAAATTTTTTATTAACAATCAGAATTTACAATTCTATGAGCTAATGTGCTCGCTTAAGGTACTACCACATGATGAAGATCATTCCAGTGTCCTCTTCAACCATCCCATAGGTTCGTCGACCGGCTTCTTCTTAAACGTCTGTCATTACGTTCTTCTACAAGTGGAAGAAGCAGAATGTAATGACTTTTCAGTTTTTTATTGTCGTTGACACTTCGATCCCTAACAACATCTGTGACTTAGAACTCTTTCAGACCATCGTGTAATATCTTGTTAGTGACGTATCAGCGTGCATTTGTAATAATTGGTAGTATTTTAGATTATAGTTATATTGCTTTTGTTTTCACATCCCCAAAGCTCAGTTCCATAAAGCATTTAGATTTTATGGCTGTTTTATACTGTAGTAATTTTGTTCTCTAATGATAAATGTGATTTTCTTCCAATCAGCTAGTGGATATATTTTACTTTTAAGTCCAGTTATTTTTAGTTTTTGGCTATATGTTCTTTTCAATTTAGTTCCCTATCCAAAAAAAAAACACGTTATTAGCTGTGTTGGACTGTGTTACGTCTACGCCATTAAAGTAAAAGTGACTTGCACAGACTTGTTTCCTTTTATTTTAATTTTCCATTTCTTTAGCCATACTTACAGCTCATCTAGATAGTTTTGTAATGTAATGGCGGTTGTTTGTGAGTCTCGGTCCCTGACAAAAAACACTGTGTCGTCTGCGAATGTTTCGATTGTAGTGTTAACAGCAATTGGTAGATCGGATGTGTAAAGTACATTCAAAAGTGATCCGATTACACTCCCCTGTAGAGCTTCCGCTTTTATTTCAGATGTGTTTGACACTTCTTGAGTAATCCTTGTTTCAAATACACGGTCACTTAAATACAATTTAAAAATTTTGAAGTAGTTTAGAGGCAAGTAACGCTCGATTTTGAATAATAAGCCTTCTTGCAAAACGTTATCAAAGGCTAGGCTAACGCCTAGGAAGATTTCTGTGCAGAATCAATGGCGTAAATGATCCAGTAGGGCTCTTGCACAATTGAGTGGCTACTTTTAAATCCAAATTGATGGAAGGGCATTAACTCGTATGGCGCTAGATCTTGCTTTAGTCTTTGAAGTAATCGTCGCTCCAAGACGTTCGATATTATAGGTAATAGGCTAATTTATCGATATAATGTTGGTATTTTTTTATCCTTTCTTGGTTTCGGTATAAAAATAACCTTAGCTGTTTCGAATTGTTTAGGTGATTCGCTAAACCTGAGTATTGCATTATTTATGTACAGTAATAGTACAACTCTTTTCCTTGGGTTTTTTTATCATTTTCTGTGTGCGTTATTGTCTGGATGATTACTATAATACGTTTTATATTGCGATATATTAAAATAAGATCGATTAGTAAAATGAGTTTCACTGATTAAGCAGATGTACCAACTTAATTGTTATTAAGGAATAGTTTGATTTTATCTTTATGTTGTTGAGCACCGCTGACGTTGGTGTTCTTTAAAACTTAGCCATTGCGCATTTTAGTTATAAGCGTTGAAAGCATGTCTAAAACTGTTTTGTTGGATATCAAAGATTCAAGCCAAAATTATACTAATATCTGTATTTAGAGAAAATATTTGACACATTCCACAAAAAACTATATGCTTTTGTTTATTTCTCAACGTAATTTTCGTAAACGTTGAGATATTTATCCCAGAGTGAACATTCCCTCACGGTACTGCTGCTTGTCAAGTTGCTTGAAGTAACCCACAACGGTACCTTGCAATTCCTCCTGAACCGCAAAGCGTTCTCCTCCAAAAATTTCTTTAAAGTTCTGAAGAAATGAGTATCCAAGAGGGCTAAATCTAGACTTTACGGAGAATGTTGCAGGACCTCCCAATTCCGCTGCGTCAATTGCAGTTTAGTTTGTTTTGACGTGTGGAGTCTTGCGCCATCGTACAAACGTTTAATTTCTTGGCGTAATCGTCTCGGCTTTTTTCTTTCAATGGCTGTGTGTAATTTCTGGAGAGCTTCTCAGTATTTGTCGCTGTTAATGGTTGTGGGCGGTTCGAGAAATTTACACATCAGTAGGCCTTCACTATCCCAAAACATTGTGGTTATGGTTTCGTGGGCATATGGTTGAGTTTTAAATTTTTTGAAGAGAAAGCTAGGCGTTTTCATATCGCGGACTGTCGTTTCGTCTCTGACGACTCTCATTGAAAGCATTTGTTGTCACCCGTGTGTCTTTGGTCTGTTTCTGTTCTTCTCCGGATCATCATTTATCACCGTTTGCCCATTTTTGGCTTAAAAGGTTCGGGCTATAAACGCCCTCTAATCGGCGATGAATTTCGCTCTGATTAACTTTCGGCTTGCAAAAATCTGATAACTCCGTACACCTCGCACTTCGAATATTCTGCGATTACACACACCAAGCTAAACTGAGTCTTGAATACAACAAATTTAACTAGACGCATAAATGAGTATGGTCATGCATTTTGTACGCAGTTTGTATAAAAGCTCTTAGACACCCCTCGTGCACTCTTGTTGAATGCTGAATTTTACAGGCAACACAGCAATTATTTAATATGGACCCACACATATTAATCATGCTTTTTGAATATGGATAAATAAAGAAGATGTTAAATTTCAATAAATTTGGTCCATATTTTGAAATAAAACAAACATAAAGAGGATAGAATAAGAATCATATGATAAGATGTGGTACTCTTATAATAATATTTGTGATATTGACTAATATTTTTTCTTTTTCATCCTTCAATCCGCAGATTGGTGGGCAGCCTTCCATCTAATGTTGTTGTTAGGCCTTTTTTTCCGGGTATTGCTCCCTCCATAATATTATAAACTTGTTATGTCTAATTATGTGCCTTATCCACGAATGTTATCTGTTTTTTAACATTTTTAGTAATGTTCTTTCTTCTTCCGCTCTTTGAAACAACTCTTCATTAGTTATCCAATCTGCCCATTTTATTTTTAGCATTATTCTCCAGCACCATGTTTCGAATGAATTTATGGTTTTTTCTTCCTTTTTTCCTGTGGTCTACGTTTTTAATCCACACAAAGCGATACTCCAGATGCAGCTTTTTAAAAAGTCTTTTTTGTTTGCAATTTGAGACTGTTTCAACACATTAGTTGTTTTTACAATATTATAAAACATGATCTTGGCTTCTCTTATTCGTGGTGTAACATTTTTTTTACCATATTCTGTGAATATGCCGCCTAGGTATTTGAATTTTGATATTTATGACGTTTTATTGTAATATTTCACCATCTTTTAAGTTTGAGTGGACGTACTCGCTGAGCTCGCTGCAGCTGTTGCTGTTGATTTGGCAAATTAAGCAGCGGATGCGCGTGTGTCTTATACTCCTTTATTTTCGTGCTGAAACAATAATGGGTTTAAGTTGTGGTGTGACATAGTGATAAAACGTCAGTAAAAATCTTAACTAAATAAAGTGTCCAGGAAAATGTTGTTGTATTTAGTAGACCAAATATTCTCTAATAAGTCAACCAGCTGATGTACATCAATATTATTCATTTAAAAACACACAAATTAATCCCTCATAAAATCATAGATAAAATCAGATTTTATGCAAAACGTCTTCTACTAGTAATGAAGGGTACAATACGCATGCAAACAAGTAACAAAATAAATATCCATGGCAAGAAGTGAAAAATATAAAATAAATAAATGTGAACCTTGAAAATCAAACTTTAGTCATACAAATATATAACAGATATAAGTATACAATAACTTGTAGCAACTAATCATAATATTTTCCGTCCACATCGATCACTTCCTGCCACTTTTCCGGTAACTTTTTAATTCCCGACGTAAAAGTTAGCATCTTTTGAATTAAAACGTTTTGTGCTGGAGTCGACTCATGAGGAATCCATGGTGTCTTTTTGCAAACTTTACCAAGCTGGTGCAAAATGTTGACAATAGTCTTCTGATCGCAATCAAACTTTTCGGTCAGTATTCGAGTGGTCAACGTAGGCGGCAAGAGCTGCTCGTCGGTCAACTCCTTTTGGGCGGGCTGAGCGTGGCTAATCTTTCAAAGTTTCTTCTCCAGATTTCAACCTTGCAAATCATTTTCGAGCAGTCCTTTCTGCAACTGTTTCATCGCCCCAAGCCTTATTGATTTTGGGCGCCGCTTCGCTAGCACTTTCTCCTACCCGCCATTCGTGCATTAGCAGTAAGCGAATTGACTCCGAATCCAATTCCATCTTAAAACAAATATAGACAAATCATATATCAATCGATGCGCAAGATGCAGAGCTTTCAAATGAGCTTAAAAACACCAAAAACGGCACAAACTTTTTCCTCAACCCATAATTCAGCTAGGAATCCAGTTGAAGCGTATGCACTTTCCAATGTCGTAGAGATTTAATCACAAATAAAATCATCTACAGAAATGGGTTATCTGTGTAGATATTTTTTAAAATAGTTAAGGTACTTAATAAGTTGTTAAAGTTAATAAACTCCTTATTGTTTTATTAAAACGCACAGTACTGTAGTGTCTACCACAAAGCACAAGTTTGTGTTATATATACCTAACTATCTTTTGATATCTCTTAGGACTAATGTAGATCTAGAGCCAGTTTTTGAACCATCAATATAAAGTATTCCTACTTTGAGATACTTATTTAATATTGTTAAAAGCTTCTATCGAAATAATATTGGAGCTATATCATGGTTATTATAATAGATTAAAGTCGATATAATTTCAAAGCGTGGCACTAACCAAAATACTAGTTCTAAAAAACCAACAGGTAATACTTCTGGTAAAATTTCTTTCTTTCAAAAGTTGTTCAGTTTGTATGCATAATGGTCCTGATGTTGTTTGCCACTTGAAATTATTTCTACAAAGATAAGTGAAATTTGTATAGTTGTATTTTGCTCTTATTCTGCATATATAGGAAAACATTGGCTCTGTCCTTTTATATATATTATTATATATATATTAAGAAGTTACAGTGTTGATTTGCAATATAAGTTATAATTGGTGTGCTATGGAAAGTACCTGTACAAAGTGGATTACTGTGATGATAAACTGGATTTAATAATCTCAACGTACTACGTGATACTGAAGCATAAACAGCACAATCACAGTCTAGTTTGGTTAATATTAAAGTGCGGTATGTTCTTAAAAGTATTTTTGTTTCGCGCCGCACTTTGTTCCTACTAAAACATTTAACATACTTATAACATATTTGGTGTTCTTTTTTTAGTTAAAAATAACTCCTATAAATTTAACACTATCATTGCATCTAATAAAGTTATTTTTTATGTAAATGAATGGTTATATAACTGGTATCTTATTTGTTTTGTATTATATACCGCTTGATTTAAGATTGTTTTTAATTTTGTATTGATATCTTTCATAATTTGGCAGGGTAAAAAAGCACCAAGGCCACCATTTACAACAATAAGAAATAAGGCAGCACTAAAGTTGAACTTTGTGAAATTCCAAAATTCTTTTAGAAGATAACGTATTTTCCATTTTCTTGAAAATTCTGCCTACTAAAAACAAAGGTAGATGTCCACTAATATTAATTACATTATTTCTGTAATATATAATGTTTTTATGTTGTATCATAAGCTTTTGGAGATCAAACAACGCTACAAATGGGTTTTCTTTCAGAGCTACCTATACTGAGTGTTACAGATAAACTAATTGGCCAGTAGCTGAGCTAAATTTTCAAAAACCAACTTTATAATTTGTTAAAAAGCTATTGGTTAAATTTGTGAGATAATCATTTATCTTATCGTAGGGATGAAGGATTTGCCATGTGCAATTGAAATTTTTGATCATTGTCAATGAAACGTTGTAACCAAATCTAAAGGTATTTTACACTTTAAAAAGTCCTGATAATAATTAAATGAGCTATTTCATACTTAAAAATAATCAAAAGTAGTTTTACAATTCTAGTTGTATCTGATATATTCTCTCTGTCTCATTTTGGATATGTTATAGAAGGATTGTAGTCTCTTCCTTTTATTTCTACACTCTTGAACACTACTGTCAGACAAAATCCCTGATATATAGATTTTCCAAAATACTCTGTTGTTTTTCAATATTTTTCTTCTTTTTTTCTTTCTTTTTAATAAAATAAGGTTTTTGTGATTGAGTGCTATTTAACTTTAAGATAATGGCCTCCTCCACTCATACATTTCACTCTTAATTTACGAACTCTACCCACAGTTTTTTTATTAGATACATTTTGTACTTCACAACTTCTGCTCAGTTAGATTTTTCTGGAAAAGCTATGTTGGATATAATAAAAATATGCTCTCTTTGTTGTATGTCGGTAGTGATCATTATAGTGAAATGATCGCTACATTAAAGTATGTAAGTGAGCCATCATTCATAAGTATAAGGTAAGGAGATCTGAGCATCTTTCCAGTGATTTATCCTTAACCTCATAGGTCGTTGTGAACCTTGAAGTCTACAAGCAACTGTTGTATAATGTATTGAATATCGTGAATATTCGAGTTAACATCCGACAAGTAAGTATTACAAATCCTTACTGCATCAGGTAATAACATTCTTACAGTTACTGCTTGGAAATGGCTGACAATTATAACTGTTTAATATTTTTGCATCATCTCACATAACAATGATCACACCAGTCTTTCATCTAACTTTTGAAATTACATCTTTCTGATTATGGGATAGTTTTCTAGGCTATAATTTTTATCGAGTAAAAGATGTTTCTTAGAGATAGTTAAATATAGTTAAATCATATAAAAAATAACTTTAGTTCCAAATAGTGATATACAATATTATATATACTCCATTTGAATATATTTTTTATATAAAAAATTACGCCATCTATTTAACATAATTACTTCAAATAATTAGAACAAAGGCTGTATAATATTATTAGTAGCTAATTTGAACCTAGTAACAAAATAAAAAGCAATGTATTTCCTAAATCTGTTTTTACTCAATTATAGGTTATCGCTTTCGTCAATTAAAAATAAAAGACAACTTTAACTAAAGCAGTTTATAATATCTTTTCAAAATAAAGTTTAAGATAATCAAATATATTGCAATGTAAGAAGGGGGGCAGAAAGAAGAGCAAATAAACAGTAAAAATCATTTTTATTAGAATTGTTCAGATTAAAGAAAATTATGTGATTTCGCAGCTGATAACCCGAGTGATTTAACATTCAAAACATAAATAAATATACAGGGTTTTAGGCAGAGAGGAGAAATCAGATACATCTTAGACTAGTGACGTACTAGAACACATATGCAATACAAGAAGTCGGAACATATACAGCATCCAGCACTAATACAGACCAATACTTGGTACTGGCTAAACTAAAACAAAAGTTTAATAAGGAAAAATTCATTTATAAAAGATGGGAAATAAAAAAAAACTAAATTACAATGCTAAAAAATAAGTATAAAATAAATAACAAAGCGGTAATAGAAAATAATAAAAGAAACTGCAAGAAGAACATAAAAAACTATAGGCAACAGAAAAGTATCAAATAATAAAAAATGGTTTAACAAAGAATATAAAACTATAGTAAAACAAAAATGAGAAGTGTGGAAAATGCTTAAGAACTGTAAAAGAGCAAATATACGAGGCAAGGAAGAAAGAAAGCTATAAAGGAAATGTATTAAATCAAGCAAACGAAAAATAACCGAAGCTTATAAGAGGCATTAAATAACCAAAAAGAAATGGTAGACTAACTAAGTAGTAGAGGAATAGCTAATGTAGAAGGACATATTGAATAGGATGTGAAAAGAATGAATAAAATATCAAGGCAGTATTTTTCAAAATTAATAATAAAATCAATAAAAAGCAAACTCGTAAGGCAAGATAAAAAGGAAAAATGGAAATAACAAAAGTAACATACAAAGAACTCCAACAAATTGGGAACAAAATGGAAAACGTAAAAGCAACAGAAAATTACTAAATGCAAGTTCAATTAATGGAAGAAAAAACTACAAGAAAAAGTATATCAGCTTATTCTAAACCTATAAAAAAAACAACCTAATAAATGGGAGATTGGAATAGTAGAACCTAAAAAACATTTTGACTACACAACTATCCAGGTATTACTTTCCTAGCCACAAGCAAACTTCAGACATTAATAATAAACGGTAAACAAAATTAAAGTTAGAAGATTACCAAAATAAATTTAGACCAAGAAGACCAACCAGCGACGTAATTCACATGAAAGCAAAAATATTAAAAAGATACTACAAAAATAAATATGTTATTTGTTGACTTCAAATAGGCTTTTGGCAAAATAAGCAAAAAATGTCTAATTCAGGACATGGCGCATTACAGATATTACAAAAGTAATACATTTAATTAAAATTACATTGAAATAAACAACAATAATAGTTAAACTTGAAGGAGGTATGACTGACAAAAGATTAACAAAAACGATTGCACGACAAATTTTTTAATATACATACATAATGAGATGAATAGACAAAGATAAAAAATAAGAAACAAAAAGATAACTGTAGATAATTTTCAAAAAATTATGAAAAAGTAGCTCACAAAAACAATCGGTTATATACAACACTCAATAAAGTACATAAAATGCACAAAAAATAGAAAAAATAAATACAGAAAAATCTATATTCAAAGAGATAAACATTTATAAATACATGAAAATATTAATAAACAACAAAAACAATTGCCAAATAGACATTACAGGAGAAATACAAAAGGATAACTTAGTATATTATGTAAATAAAGTATATGTTGAAAAACAAAAATATAAACAAAAAAAAATAAAACTCCAGATATACTAAACACTAATATAACCTACAGTAACATATAGAGGAGAGGTATTAAGTTTAACAAGAAAAGAAGAAAATCAAGGCTATAAGAGCGCAAGATATAAAGAACAATATATGGACAAATCAACATGGAGGAAATAACGCACGTGTTATTACAAGCCTTAGAAATAAAAAATATTGTAAACAATATTAAAATATAAAGAACAGGATATGTGATAAAGATAGACGAGAAGAAAATAGTATAGAAGGTCAGAAAATAAAAAGTAATATAAACAGGGAAGAAAGGAACGCTCAAAGGTAAATGACAGAATCAAGTTATAGTAGATTTTAAAAAGTTTCGAATAAACAATTGGAGAGCAAAGCTTACTGATATGAAAGAATGAAGAGCAATTGTGACAAAAGTCGAAATGCACACATAATTATGAGCAAACGAAAACGGGGACCAATCCGCCCAAAAATAGATTAGAAACTCTTCAAAAAGGAGCACCAAAATATTATAGGAATACAAAAGCCTGGTATATAATGATAAAGAAAAGAAATACAACACACATAACAACATAATTAAACTTCATTCAAGTAATTTATTTTTTCTTTAAGCTTTGTAAATATTTAAGGAATATTCCATCTGGGTGTCTATGCCTGTATGTGTATATCATCTTTTGAAATCATAAAATCCTTAGATTCAGATAATAAAAAAAAATTGACGTTTTATAGAACATACCTTTTCCTATGCAGTACTCGTGTTTTTTTACTACATTTATTGGCTTTTCTTGTATTTTCACAAAATATAATTACATGGTGGTGGCTCAAGTCATTTATACTCTCTAATATGCATATAGGTTGTGAAATTCAAAAGACATATTTCATACAGTGAATTATACTAACAACTACGATCTTCAAAACTGATAAAAAGTCAATCTTTTCTGGCACAGGCCGAGATGACTTATGAAAATCGAATTATTTAATTCGCAAAACGGCTGTAGGTTTGCTAGCATACTCTTTGCTTCCCGCAAGTCATAGTTATTGTGCTTGTTGCATTTCGGCATGCATCTTAATAGGAACCAATGACGCCATAGTTTAAAATTGCTGACCGTGCGGTCACCTCCGATTGTGGGTGAAGTAGGCTTTGCACGTATGGGTCTGAATTTTCACTTCGTAGAAAATGCATGTTTGTTTGTTCACATTTAGAAGAACGTGACGTTCATGTAATCATATATTGCCAATGTAATGTTTGTCATAAAAATTAGCTTCGACAGGCATCCATAATACTAGGCTTCGACTCATAAATCACGTAAATGAATAGGAATTAACGCCGATTTCTATGCATAGTTCTCGAAACATGCGCTGTATGTTTCTCTTTAAAAGTTGACTAAATTTGTAACTTGTTTTTGGAGCTTCCAAATCATTCAGATGGTCCTGCGTTATGATTTTCCACTAAACCTAATTTAGCTGAGTTTTTTGCGCTATTTACCCTTTTTGTGCCGTTTTATATGGTTTTCTTTCTTATTCCTCCTTGTTTGTTAAGAACTACTTTTGTTCTCTTCCCCTAATTCTATGCCTACTTCTCTTTAATGTGCAAAAGTATAATTAAAGGAAAATGTATAAGTTTCTTCTGCTAGGAATGATGAAACGTGCATTTAAGAAGTCCTTGCATTAAAAATGCTATTAAAAAATAACTTATCGATTACTGTACGTGTAAATTGCGCAAAAATGTTTCATGCCTCCCAGATCGCCTGCCACGGTTGTTAGACCGCCGACTGCGCTCAGTGATGTTGAAAGAACGTAAAGCAAGCCATAAACATGCTAGTCCATTAAGCTCAACCGCGAATCGCTAATTAATTGTATTTAAATAGTTGTAAACCAGCATTATTCTACCAAACAATCAAAGGCACACAAATACATTTTTGAATATTCAAGACCCCGGCAAAGTCAAGGTTGCTTTTGCTTGTTTTTATTGCTGCCGTCAAGTTCGGTGTCACGGCTGCTTTTATCTGCATTTTCAATGTTGGCTCTTGGCAATACGTGATCATTTTTTATATGTTTATTGCTCTGAATATTTACATTGTGTTAAATATTAAGATTCAGTAAATTGTTTAAATTATTACGTGACACGAGGAAGTACGAGGTGCGTTCAAGTTTAAAGGTTTCCAAATTTTTTCTCAGCAGTGAGAGTAAGTAGAAAGATGCGGTTAATTTTAAAAGACTCGGGGCAAAAATTTAAACTTATAATATAGATGGCAGCGCCATACAATGTACACCGGTCGAATTACCGCCATTGAAGTGAGCGTTGTTTTGTCAAATGGAGAAGTTTAGTGTTTAAGAACAACGTGTAATCATGCATTTTCTCCTCTTGTGTGATAAAACGCCCATCGAAATTCATTGCCAATTGAGCGAGACCTGCTGTGAAGGTGTTATAGATGTTGAAAATGTGCGTTCGTGGGTGCGGAAATTTAAAAAAGGTTGAGAATTGTATGACAATGAACCGAAGCAGCCTCGTCCACAGACCAGTTAGACCGAAACCATGAATGGGCGAGTGAAGCAAGTTGTTGTGGAAGACTGTCGATTCGGTGTGGGTGATATTGCCTCTAAACTTGGCATTTCCGTAGGATCTATGGTGTACTTTTGGTAATTAGTACTGGTATGTTAAATTTCTGCTTTCCTACTTAGGAACATCGGCTATTATCCTTATTATATTATTTTGGAATCGTTGTAGTATTTCCAGGTTAGAGTTGCCTGCAGACTCCCAAATCTGAATTCTATAGGTTATATTAGTTTCCATAATGTTTTATATATAAGTATTTTGTTTTGCAGTGACAACTAAGATTTCTTTCCTATTATCCAGTATATTTTACAAAGTTTTAATCCAAGTTGGAACCTTTTTTGCTATGTGATTGTTCCAGGTCAAGTACTCATCTAGATGAATATTTTACACTATTTTGCTGAGGAGTCAGAGTGATATTCAATATAAGTAACAGGCAGGTTACCTTCCAAATAATAAAAGTTACTTAAATCGATTTTGTTTCGTTCACATTTGTGGATTACTGTGTGAAGACAGAACTGCTGTGTCATCTGAATACATAGCTACTAACGTTTGTGATGTTGACAAGTCCGCTGCGTAAACAAAGTATAGCACAGGACCTATATTGTTGCCCTTGAGTGCATCTGCTTCGATTGTCTGAATTAATGATTGTGCGTCTTTAAATTTAACTTGAAAATTCTTTTCCGACAAGCATGTTTTTATCAGTTTGTCGTATTTTATTGGTTTTACTGATTTTGTTTATGTTACTAGCCAGATCTTTCCGAAGGCCCAAATTGGGTTTTTTTGCTCTAATTTTAATGTTTTTGGTAGTATCTTTTAAAAACTAAATTAAATGAGTAGCAAGCTGATGTATTAGGTATAAACTATTTTTTCTAAGTTTTTTCTAGGCTTCGGTATGATTACAATTTATGCACCTTTCCATTGCTTTGGAAACGCTCGTAATCGAAATAGTGCGTTTATTATGTAGGTAAAGAGTTTCATTGTTTTTTCCTGTAGCTCCTTTAGGATTTTGGCTATTATTGATTGTAACCTGGAGCTTTCTTTGAATTAAAATTTTTGATAACAGTTCTAATTATATAAGAAATAAGCGCGGAGATTGTCTCCTACAGTTTTTCCATAAAGAGAAGTTAATAGAAACCAATACTTTCTTCGAATTACTATCCAGAAGACTATATGCGGACGTTACCTGATAACATAATTAGAAATCAGAATACATCCTAATCAACAAAAGATTTAGAAATGGTAAAAGCTGTTAAAACGTACCCAAGTGCAGATAAAGGATTTGATTGTAACCCTGTTGTTGCAAAACTAAAAACTATCAAAAAGAAAAACACTGCACAGGAATATGTAGAGAAAAGTTTTAAGATCCAAACATACAATTGCAAATAGAACGTAGTTTGTTGAGCGAGATGAATGGGGTGAAGCAAGAAATGAAAAAACAATACTAAACAAAATATGAAAATCAATCAAACAGTCAATAACCATACTCACAGAGAATGACTAATAAAATACTCCAAGGCATGGAAAAACGGAGAAATAAAAACAAAAATATTGAAAAATACAACAGGCGATCCGTAGAAAAATACAGAAAGCAAAAGACAAATGGTTAAACGACAGATGTGAGGAAATCAAAAAAATAAATAATAAATATGACATATTTAACCTGCATAAGAAAATCAGAGAAGTTACGGGATCTTATAGAACACATATTACAAATATACTTTTGAATAACGAAAATAAACAGCAATATATGAGAAAATTATTCGACCACATGATACAGACGCAGACACCGGATCTTATACTCGTATATGTAAAGAAGAAGTCATATACCCAATCAAAAATGCAAAAAACAGCAAAGCCCCAGGTCCAGACAAAGTATTCTCAGAAATTTTAAAGATGGTGAACGAAACAGGCATAGACGTCTTAACTGGACTATTCAGTGTAGTTTACAACACAGGGAGAATACCAGACGAATGGTTCAAATCAACTTTTGTGGCGATACTTAAAACAAATAACGCTAAGAGATCCAATCAACATCGAACCATACGTTTAATGAGTCATACCCTAAAGATATTTTTAAAAATAATACACAACAGAATCTGTAAAAAATGCAAAGCAAGACTTAGTAAATGTGAATTTGGATTTAAGAATGGATTGACCACCAGGGAAGCCCTTTTTAGCCTATAAATACTAGTAGAAAGATGCACGGATGTCAATGTGGATGTTTATTCTTGCTTCGCTGACTACAAAAAAGCTTTCAATAGAGTGCGACACAAAAAACTGTTGAAAGTTTAAAAGATATAGATATTCGCATCATAATAAACCTTTACGGATCTTATAAATATTAATAATATAAATAATTAATGAATATAAAATATTAAGAGGTATGACAGGGCTGCATTTTATTGTTAATTTTATTTAACAACCGTTCTAAAGCGATAGTCAAAGATCCCTTAGAAGATAGGCAAGAAGAAATTAATGTCAACGGTTTAAGATTAAAAAATTTACTTTACGTAGACAATACCGTTCTATTAGCGGAACATGAAAAAGACCTACAAGTATTGATAGATCGTGTTAAAAGTAGAACTGGACAAACTAATATTATGGAGAATAGAAGCCGATTGGAATAAGTTAAGAAATACATATATCTAGGCTGCAATTTAAACGAAAATTATGATTAGAATTAGAATTAGAAGTAGAACACACAAGAGCATCGTTTGGAAAAATAAAAAACTCATCTACTGGCAAGAACTAAACCTACTACCCGTTCTCTTGTACGGAGTAGAAGCATGAACGCTTACCCAAGCAACAACTAAAAGGATAGAAGCATTTGAAATGTGGATTTACAGGAGAATACTGAGAATATCTTGGGTTGAAGGAATAAGAAACGAGACTGCCCTACAAAGAATGGGGAAGGAAATGAAAATAATTAACATGATCAAAAAAAAGAAAAATAGAACACTTAGGACATGTGGAGAAGATATTGGGCAAGAGAAGCGATAGAAGGAGAACATCCTGGTTCAAAAATCTACGAGTATGGTTTGGGAAAAGCACAAGATCCTTATTCCGAGCAGCAGTATCGAAAGTTGAGATAGCCTTGATGGTCGCAAATCTTAGTTAGGAGATGCACTATAAAAAGAAGACGTTCTGATTTGACTAACTTTTATTGGTCTTACATGATAAACGATGTCATTAGATTAATTGAGAATTTAGTCTATAAATAATTCATCGTCTGCTTGATTTGATTTTTATTAGCTTGTTCTTGTCCGGGTTCTGTCACGTTTTCTTATAAGTGAAACTACAAGTTTTGATGCTTTTAGTTTTCTAATAGTGTCCTCAGTGGGTGTTAGGTTTACTAAGTGTTTTTCCACTAATTGGTTTTTAAGTTACTTAGAAGGTTACATGAACATGCCTTATTTATGTTGCGGAATTTAAACCTTTTGACTTTGTTGTGAGATGTGATAGTTTTATCTTTGTTATTTGTAACAAATATAAACATAAAATTAAATAACCTATAAAGCAACTTAATGAGTTAAAAACAATGTAACACACCTCGATAAGATAGTCCCGATACAAAAGTTAAAAAAAAACAAAAATTATTTATATGTGCACAATTCAAAATAACGTAAAAAATAAGTTTATATATAGTCTAATATTTTTTAAATCGAAATATTCACTTTATTGCCTGTACCATAAAGTTGTTTATAATAAATAAATAACGGTGCCAGTGGTATCCAATGCGACTGCTTTGTTAATAATAAATTTCTAGTTCAAATCCCATTAACTCATTTGATCGAAAACTTCAAATACATGCTGCTGGAAACGTATGTTTTTTTTTTTAATTATCCATCACTTTACTTGCTGCATATAACATAGGATAGCAAGACGTTTGCAAATAATATGGTAGAAGTATCTCCAGTCAGTAATAATTTATTAAAAAATGAAAATTATTACGTATAAAAATATTAGCTAAATATAAATTATTTTAGTAGACACTATAGAATATAAAAATAATTCAAATGTAAAAGCAAAAACACAAAATGTAAAGAAACTCCAATGTTCGCTTTCGTAAGCAATTTTTAATTCTTTGTAACAAAACATATTTATTTGCTTTAATACTAAGCTGGGATAAGAAAGAACATTCATATATCTAAAGATTTCATTTAAAAATAAAATATTAATCTATCAATAACAAAGTACATGGTGATATGCTTCAACTTATCGCGGTTGCTTACATAAGAAATTTACTTATTAATTTCCAAGTGATAGCTTATTTCAAAGTCTCTTAACTAACGTAATTTTACAGTATAACTGTACCGAGCCTGAACACCAACATTGCCTAACTAACTCGTAAAGTCTACATATGTACGGGCCACAGTCACAAAGTACTTTTAAAAATCGCATTCGAAAATAAGGTTAGTTTAATTTTTTTACTTGATTAAAAAATTTATTAAACAAATAATAATACGTGTATGAGGGCGGGGGCCAGAGAAGAAAAGGGGGAAGAAAAAAGGAGAGAAAGAGAAAGAAAGTTGAGTCTCTATTCCGTTTGGAATTACAGCCACTCATATTAAGCTCACAAACCGTTTTTTTCATGTTGTTCAAACATGTCTGGTCTAATTTGTTGCTTGTTCTAATTTCCTCCGTTATTATTCCAACTTCTACTTTTTTAGCTATCAATTTTGTACCTGCTTTTTGATCTACCTTTTGATTTGGTATTGTTTGGTCTCCATATTGTATCTCCTTCGCCCTTTTTGTTTGTTTTTTCTGCTTCATGTATTTTCTTTTTTTTTAGTTTATTATAAATCCCCTTTTGCTCTCTTTCTTATTTCTTGAATGACGTTCTCTTAATACTTTTATGTCTGGCTATTACCTCTTTAGTAAAAGCGTGCGCTGCTATTTGCTTTCCTTTATTTAAAATTGTTCTAATGGGATACAGTCTTTAAATGTGACATTTAACATTATATTAAACAAGCTAATTGACAGTTCACCTCCCTACCACATCTAAATTAATATTAAACTCTTCTCATACCCCCTTTTCTTTAATTCCCTCATTATTATTTCTATTAATTTTACTATCTTTACAGATCTTACCATCTTCTTCATGTCTTATCGCATTTTTGGCTCTAAATATTTAACATTTATGTAGAAAATTCAATTTCATATTCGTAGGATTTCTCGGCCATTTGGTTTATTATGTTACTGATACACTTTCCTATTATTGATCCTGTATGTTTCATCACTTTATTGTTTATTAGTGTGCCCAATATTTTTAATATTACATTTAATGAGCTAATTCCTTTTTAAGTTTGCACATACTTTTAATGTTCTTCAATGCCTTTTTCGCTAAGCATATATGTACCTTTACGTACCATTTAATTCAAAATGTCCTTCCCCGGTCCCCCGGCTTGTTCTGTTTAAATTTTCTAATTATTTTACAGAACTTCAACTTTTATTGGTGTTCCAATAAATTTTAGAAGTATTTTCACCATTCTTCTCCATTTATATTTGGTGCATTTACTTTTCTGTTCTATCTTATAACATATTTTTTAAATCTATACCTTACTCTTACTTTTCTAGTGTATCTATTGTATCTTCCATCCGCTTTTTCTTCTTTTTTAATATCTTTGCGCACCCGTTACTTGATATATTGTTCTCCTTTTCAGCTATGTGACCTGTGCCCTTATTCTTAATGGATTAATGACCAAACCAGGTGGTGTTTTTGCCTATTTTTTGCCTATTATTTTGCTCGTAATACTTGCAATAGTTTTTTACGAGATTGTTCTCTAACTGACGTGTTACCCTACTGTAATGACTAAAAGAAAAAATGACATAGACATTTGAACTAAGGGTTGTGCATTCATTGAAATTCATTGACAAATGAATGCTATCTATGAAAATGCCTATGTGGATGTTAGCACTGTTAGTGGTTGGGCAAGATAAAAATCCAGCCATAACGAATCTGCACGATTAGCCTTGACAATCGATGATAAATATATCATTAAGCTCATGTGAATGAATTTATTCATGCTAATCGGCATATAGAGCAAGAGGTCATAAATTTCTTAGGAAAGTAACGACGTTCATTGATAAAGAATATTCCACTTTTATAAAAGAGTATGTAATTTATTTGTATACGTTGTGTATTAAAAAAGATAGACTTCTTAGAACATCTTTGTATATTATTCCATTTTTTTAATAGATTCTCTCTCTGCGTTTGCGAATAATTAATTTTTTATTTACATACATTTCTTTTCGATACAGATGCGCTTACAAAAATTATATTAACTACATTGTTTCTCATTTTGAGGTAGAAAATGTCTTTATTAATTATCTTGAATTCTAGTAGATGTTTTTAATTTTCTGTTTACTATAAATTCTCTTCGATGACTACCTTAAATATTTTCACCCTTCTGAAACCAATCATACTTTTTCTTACCAATTTGCCTTTTCCTTTACATGTCACATTGTAATTTTATAATTCTAATTTTTTACGGCTTTCTCGATTTTTCCTGACATCAGAATGATTTGAGTATTCTACGTTTCTAATCTTTTCCTATCTCTTTTATATTTTATTTTATCAAAAATCGCTTCCTATTTCTTTGCCTTGTTATTATTTACATTTTGCTGCATATTTATTTTTGCCTATTTTTGAAATGCTTTTACTAATTCATAATTTAATTTATGTTCCACAATCCTCCGCTTAATTATACAAATAATAATATTAATAAACAATTTAAATACAGATTGCAAAAATTAATCTTTTATTTTGATCGTTAACAACCTGCAAATGCTTTCTACAAACATACAATTGCAATCTTGGGACATTAAGTATATAAATATTATAGGGGACATTGCATAGATTTGTTCTTCCATATCACCATATGTAACAAATAATAAAAAATACAATTAATAGATGGTTAGAAGAGAAACAGTCACATACTGAGGTGTACACAGATCATTAACCTTAGACTTTCACCAGGACTTCAATTTTCATTCATAAATGAAATTAACCGAAGATTTACAAAACTTTGTTTAAGAATCACAAACTTATTGACAAGACCAGTGTGTGATGTTAATTCTACATCGAATGTGCGCAGTGTTTACTTGGCAATAGTCATCTGCACTGATTTTTAGATAAATAGTGCTCTTCTCTGCTCTGACAAACTATTGGTTGAATTTGAAAATGTTCTATATGGCTTTTATTAATAAATTCACGTGTGTTTGACTGGAGCTAATTTTATATTTGAAATATGTTTTGGGCAAGTTTCTCATAAGAGAAAAAAATTTTACTCGAAGTTAGTCGATACCTGTTATGCTCTATATTTGAAGACTACTGAGTTTAAATATGCTTTATTTATTTATTAACTATCTAGTCATTAGAGGTGTAACAGACCACCACTGAGCAAATACAGTAGTCTACCCTTCGTTAGAATTTATTACCAATGACCTTATTATGTTTCTAAAATATCATGAAAAGAATGTATTTAATGAGAGTGTTGTGATTGCAGACAGCTGTTATCGTCTATTTATGCTAACTTGAAAAACTGTGCTGTGCTACTACATGTGGTAAAGATTATCTGAGCTAATTTATTAATTTTGAAACGCATTTTTTTTAATCAATTACAAACTGTATTTAAATTTCGTTATATTGTTTAGACTATTTCAACTGGGTATTGGTTGCTGTCAGAACTGCTGTATCGCCAACGTATGTTGGGATTTGTGGTATGTCAGGTGTCTATGTGACACACGGGACACATTCCAGAACGCTCCCTTAAAAAACCATTATTTAATAAGGTACAAATCTAAATTTTTCTCCAAATTTTACTTGAAAAAATCTCTTTCCAAGATAATATTTGATTATCATGTAGTACTTTTAACATAAATAATAAACCTTTAAGCTACACTTTGTCAAATGCTTGACTTACATCTAGGAAGCCGACTATGCAGTAGTTGTTGCCTTTTAAGGTCGTCTTGATTTTACCCACTGTCCATAAATCTGTATTGATAATCACGTATCAATTATTAGTATTCGAAGCTGAAATAAGCTTTTCCAGAAGTTTTTTGAAAAGTGTTGGAAATTAGTGGTCTAAATTTTATATCCTTACAAGGTTCTTTCAGTATTCTCTAGTGATTATTGTAGATTGAAAACGTTTGCATTTCTATAACTTCTATAAAGAAAAAAGGTTTCATGGACAGTAAAAACTAAAAAAGGGGCGTTAAGTAGTTCTTCATTTTATTTTGTTTGTGAGAATCATTTTTTGGTGTCCACAATTGGAATTTTTTAAAGTTGTAGTGCTTTTAGTATATTAAATCAAACGGTAACCTCATTATCCAGTATTCTCACATGATATTTTTTTATTGCCTGATCATTTCTGTTAGTTCTTCTTCGTTGAGTCTTCTAATTTTTTACTTCTATTTAGTATTCACGGTTAAACTGTTTTTGTTGTCACCTTATTGTCCTTGTCTAGTAACCGCCATATTAATTGATTGTATCAGCGTATTTCATATTTATTATTAATTATTCTTCTAAAATACCTCTGAAATAATTTTATGATTTATTAAAAAGTTTTACTTTTTACTTACAAGGCTGTGATCCGAGCTTAAACTGAGATACTATTCACCTTTTATGTAATCTTGTAGAATACATTTAGTAACTAAATATCCAATAAGTGGAGAATTTTTATTTCCAGTAAGGAGTTCGAAATGTTAAGATGGTGTTGGTGTATAATTGATAGTAAAATTCTTCGCAAGACTTTATTTGATTAGTCGTCGAATGAAAAATAAACTGCAGACGGTTTGTTTTATTTATTCTTCTATAGTTACACTGATCGCTTGTATAAATTCTGAACAATATTGCTACTCATCTTCTAGATGTATCATATGAATAATTTGTACTGTACACACGTAAGTTGAAGTAAGATTGTTTAGTGAAATGCGATATAGATATCAATAAAATATCTACTTTATTATATAATATAAATTTTTCCACTTCGTGGCTATAACTACCAGAACTATTAGCATTCTTGTGTGATTGAGCTATTATTTGTGATTAGTTTGTCATCCGCCTTACTATATTTTACTTTTAGAGCTTTTATTACTTCCTTAAGTTTTTTTATTATAATTCGCTGCAAGTTTGTTTTAGGCTACATTAAAGACACGATTTTGGAGCTCTTGTGACGTTATAAGTAACGTATAAGTGTGAGGCATTTAAATACGTATTACATCTTACAAGATTTTTAATTTACTTTTACTTGAAATGCAATATCCGTATTTTATGCTTGTTTTTCGGTCAAGTTTATTGTGACACGTATTTCTCTAAGTGGAGGAAATCTTCTGTTCCTAATCTGCCTACAAACTTGGCATTCTCTGTAGTTAACTCTCAAATACATAACACTATTTAACATTTTATTTTTTAGGGCATTTTGTGCAATAATTCTAGATATATTATAACATTTTAGCAATGGCATTTAGTAGAGACTATTGTTATTGTTTTAAATCAACAAAATTAAATTTAAGAAAGAATTTTTCTTAAAAGATTTTATAAAGGTAATATCTTTTACTGATATCCACGTCTTCAATGTCCCTATTGTATCTTTGTGTTAATTTTTTTATTGCTACTCTAAAAAATTTATCCACAAAAAATATAAATGTGAGGAATGATTATATTAATCTATAATTGTTTTTATACGTTTCTATTTTTTGACTATCGGAAGTAATAATTTTATAGTACCTGATATAGTCTAATAATAATACAACGTTATACTTGCTTTACAATTTAAATATCGCGGAATCTGTTGCATTTGTTAGATTGCCTTCCATACCATATTGTCTGATCGCCCAATTTGTAAAGTCCAAATTTGTAAAATCCAAACTCAACTGTCTTCTTAAGACTGAACGAAGTCTTCAGTGGTCTTCAAAAAGAGCAAGACTAATCAAAATTTTAAGAAGCCGCTTAAAGATATTTTAGGAACATTAGAGACTCGATAGAGTTCTAGGCTTATTGTCAACAGACTTTTTGCCAGTAGATTTTGGCACACCAAATCGCTCCATAAGCAGATATATTGGTTCAATCAACTAAAAAAACTTAAAAAGCTAATTTGAAAATATAGTAAAAATTCTATCGCAGTTTGCTAATCACTGCAGAATGTTGAGTGACTAATTTCATTAATTTGAAAGATGCACTCAACAAAGTCTTTATTTGAAATGTAAATGTACGCTTATTTTTGTTGCAATGAGAACAGAATATGTTTGAGAATTATTTTTAGCGATAATAGTGGTGAGGCTCTAACGTCCCGTATGGATGCACGCTCCCCAAACTAAAAAATTAAGGCTCTCTTATATTTGCTCTCACTGCTCGTCCCCTTGTTCGAAGTGAACGTAGATACTTGATTATTTTTTAAAGTTGTCTAGGCCACCCGCCAGATATCTGAATGTAAAATGAACCCGGGTCCGTCCACACCGTAACCAAGTCTGTTAACTGCTAAGCCATTGACACATTGTTTTTAATGATAGCATAAATTGAGGGTTTAAAATGAACTATAGGAAATGGGAGATGGATTGGATATAAGGTTGTTTGTAGTATATATGTTCATAGATTAATATCACTGTACGAGTCTATAAAAGATTTAAGAAACGAAAACAAACCAAAAAATCAACAATAATTGAAAAAACTACTTAATGGACAAGCTTCGGTACAACATTCACAAGTATTCTCTAATTTTAACAATAACGTTCACGGCAACTCAAACTTGCTATCGTTCCAAGAACGATCCATCATCTTTCGTACTCAAATAAATTTTAAAATAGTTGTTCTAGTAAAAATTGCAAAATAAGTCAATTATCAAATATTACAAAGGTTCTAAAATTGTACCCTCTAAATTTGAAAGGTTAGATTCACTGCATATGTAGTCAATAAACACATATTTCTAATTTTAGTGCCACCTTAGTACATACAGAGCAACGCAATTATGTTACATTAGTCTCTATTATCGGCTGCAAATCATAAATGGTAATCACAATTACAGGTTATTCTAATGCTCGTGCTAATATGCCTGCTATTTATAAAACATCGACAGCTTCCTCGACATAAATGCATAGCAGTCTAATTTAATTAATTACGCTAGTCTAAATACATTACGATCCTTTTTAAATGACGCCAGCGAGGTGAGACATTTGTTATTAGAACAATTTACAGTACATACACATTACCTTTAAAGATTAGCATGCGACGACTTCAAGCGCGTCAGCAGACGCTTTTGTGTATACATCATTAATTTTTACATATTTGTTATTGTTAAAACAAAGAGGACATGATATACGCAATAGGTCGCTGTCTTATTAATTCTTGAATCTATATTGCAATTAGTTTAATTAGATGAACAGCAAATTGCCTGACTAGAATGCAAATTTCTAATAGTTACTTAACAAGCGGTCGACATGGGAGTATAAGTGTAAAATATATGGTTTTGAATTTTATTTAGTTTTTTCTATAAAATTTTTTTTAATTGAAGTTCCACCGTTTAATATTGCTTTTTCTAGTTAGTAATCGATCACACATGCTTATTAATTAATCACACATAGATTTGCTTTAAGTAATCCTAAAGAAACTATAAAAAAATTAATAATTATGATTTTTACATAATTTAATTTTTTTTTTGTTTACTTTTCAAACAACCTGTATATCACAAATTGGTCCACTCTGTATTTTGTTTTGACATATTCCCTAACCTAAAGTTAGAAAATTTGACAAACCAAACGTCATTTTGACGTTTCAAATGTTCCCTAACCTAAAATGAGAAAATTTGACAAGACAAACGTCATTTTGACGTTTCAAATGTTGGTCTGACATTACAGATGTCATTTTAATTTTAGTTACCAACCGCATATAATTATGCATATTGGTTACCAAGCTTACACAATGTAGGGACTAAAAAATGACTAAATAAAATTTTAATTTATTTATATTTTCTCTTTTTACTTTCGAAACAACTTACTATATATATATTTACAAAGTTAAATTTATGTTATCAATCAAGTCGAAATGCATTTACAAAACGATAATCGCTTCCCCGCGGATTTCGGCAGGCTGCCGCCGCAGCAGGGCCCGCGGCGCGTATACCGACCGAAGGATAATCGTAGGAACGTGATTTTTGGCACACGAGTGCTTTATTACCCGCTCTCAATCATGTAGTAAATGTAAATTTTCTATCGCTTGTGGTTCCGGAAATATAATACCTCGGTAGCGCCTGTCGCCGGGTCCTTCGAAGACGCTCGGGTCCGCACGGAAAGTCACGAACGATTTTTGCTATATACTTCGTGATGTCAACATAACGTGAACGCATATTTCATCAATGCGTCAAAGCGAGACGGAATTAGATGACGGGCAAACGAAATTATGGCGGACGCCGTCGAAATTTCCCTTCTTTCTGCTGGGACGACGGTTTTGGCGGGAAGGCCGAAATTAACTCGCGAATACTGACCGAAGGAATAATCGTAGAACTGTGACTTTCAATATACGAGTGCTTTAGGGCCGGTTTTCAATTTTAGAGCAAACGAAAAATTTTTATCGATTCCGATTCCGGAAATGCCCCGTACAATCTGCATGAAAAAGTCTTATACGAAAACAATGTCCCCTCTTAAGCTCCACAATCTGGTAAAGGAGCCGTCTTCGTATCTCTAGCCGTTTCGTAGGTGTAAGCGAAAAAGTGATTTTTTCCGACTTTGGGGCCGTTTTTGAGCATGAAGGGGGCGAATAAGGGTACGGGTTATTGAGCGTTTTTAAAGCCACTTTATAGTTCTACAACTAGGTCTTTACGGAAAGTCGATATCTGCGAAACAAAGGTTTTTCTTCGAGCCTCGATTGGGCCGCCCCCAGTCATCACATTTTAATTAAACTTTTTAGGGAGAATTTTCCTTGAGGTACCTACAAAATATCAAAAATTCGTTGAAGGTACCCAACCCAGAAGGGGGGTAGCCAAGAGAATAAAATTTAGAGTTTTGTTCGAAGCCATTTCTGGCGCAGCCGGTATCATTGTGCGCTCGCACCGATAACATCGTCTTCGTAGAATAGAATCGAACTAAGGAATGGTGAAAACCGCGTCCCGCTATCTCTTGTCGTTGCCGAGATCTGGAAAAAATTTTTTAAACTTTGACCACTCTTTTTACCACGAAGAAGTCGAGATGGCTATGTCGTCCATAAGAATTATTTTCTTCGATATGACCGATATGTCGATCCCCGGTAGTCGGATCGCCCTAACCAAAACGTGACAAGAGGGTATTTTGGGAGTATAATTTGGGAGTATAATTGGGAGTATAAGTATAGAAATGAGCTCATTTGTATACTTATATTCCCAAATTACAAGGTCCATCCCAAAAGAAATGAGCCTTATTTTTTTTCGGACGCGAGTGTACATTCCGGCGTGCTTTGACGCTTGGGGCAGGTGGTGGGGGGTCTTAGCTTCCATACGCGGTCGGTGCAAGTCGGCTCTGAGCTCTCGGAGCGGCAGGACGGGTGTTTCCGTGAATGTCTATTTTCAATTTTCGACACGGCGCGATGGATTCAAAAATCGATCAACGCTACGCAATTAAATTCTGCTTCAAACTCGGCAAGAATGCTACCGAAACGTTTGGAATGCTTCAGGAGGCCTTCAAGGATGATTGTTTATCGTACTCGCAAGTTAAAAGTGGCACAAAGCATTTAAGGAGGGCCGGGAAGAGGTGGCCGACGAACCTCGGTCTGGACGACCGTCAACCTCCCGAACCGACGAGAACGTGCAGCGTACAACCCGGACGCACAGTGAATGCCGCCTTCTACCTGGAAGTCCTCAAAGACTCAAAAGAAAGGTCACAAGTAAGCGGAGCGCGATCAAAACGACTGAGTTTGCACCACGACAACGCGCCGAGCCACACCGCGTTCATCGTGACCAAGTACCTGGCCCGGATTCAACTCGGCGTGGTTCCCCAGCCTCCCTACAGCCCGGACTTGTCTCCCCGGACTTCTTTTGTTTCCGCGGTTGAAAAGAGTGCTAAAGGGCAAGCACTGGGACTCGGTTGAGGACATCCAAGAGAATGTCACAGCAGCCCTCAAGGACATCCCTAAGGAGGCCTACCAGGAAGCCTTCCGGACTTGGAAGACCCGTCTCCAAAAGTGCATTGATGCAGGAGGATCCTATTTTGAAGAATTTTGAGGTGTTGTAGCGATCTGCTCAATAAAACTATTTTTTTTTGAAAAAGGCTCATTTCTTTTGGGATGGACCCTGTATACTCCCAAAATACTCGCAATTATACTCCCAATTAAACTCCCAAATTATACTCCCAAATACTCCCAATTATACTCTCAAGTAACAAGGGTAACTACAACTGCATCTTTTACATATGATACAGTAGTAGTAGCGTTGCATACTACTTTAGTAATGGCTATAAAATTTACAGGTTAACATAAGTAAAATTCAGCAATAACTAAAGACATACAAATGACTCCAAATTTATCCAAATCACAGTTATCAAAAAAATAATTTCCTCACAATAGCACTCCATTTGGCCGCTTTCCATACTAATTGGCGCTCCCTGGTATGTGCTTAACATAATACCATGTAAAAGTTTAAAGAGAAATATAAAAATATAGTCCTAAATATAGCAAAAAAATTAATTTATACCCTACAGCCTTGCTAACAAATGGGCCACCGTTTTTGAGATATCGATTAAACAAGTTACGGATCTTTGGGGGGTGCTTGGTATTGTTAGGCTAGGTCTGTACGCCAAGTTTGTTTAGTCTTCTGCTTAGTCTCCAATCCTATATAGGTTGTCTATGAGAGCGTTTGGATGTCCTGTAAGTCGTCGTCGATAGTTAATGGAGACAGTATTTATTTCTTCCGTCATGTATGGAATACTCAGGTCTTAGCGCAGCATTAAAGTGCGGGCGTATCATGGCGCATTAACAATCTCGTAAAGTGTTTTGTTTTGAAATATCTTATATTTCAAGTATGCCGAACACTGATAAACAATCAGAGATTTACCTGTTGATAAATGCAAAAGTTGTGTCTGAATAGAATTAAATCGAGTGATAAGATAAACTACCACATTCGAGTCATTAAGAGGTTACACATGGCATTTTTCATTATAAAATTATCTTTTAATTTTAGAACATAATGACCTACTATTATTCGCCTGCCCCATCAGTAAATACATATCAACAGTATTGTGAAATGCAGTTGATCAAAACCATAACATACAATATGTTCCAACGAGATATTAAATATTCGCAACAATAACTTGTTAATAATAATTCACAGGCATAAAGAAGCGTTTTGGGACCTGTATTATATCAGTTGTATACGGCTGAACTGCTAGCAACAAGGGTAACTGCAATTGTAACATTTACAGATGATATACAAGTCGCATACTAGTTCAAATAATGGCTAAGAAATGTATAGGTTAACATAGGTAAAATTCAACAATAACTAAAGACTTGCACATGACTCCAAACCTATCAAAGCCAAAGTTTACACAAAAAAAGATAATTTCCTCACAATATCACTCCATTTGCAACGCTTTCAATACTAATCGACGCTCTCTGGTATAAGGAGAAATATAAAGATAGAGTGCCAACTGTAGCAAATGCATATCCCTACAGCCTTGCAAAACAGCAAGTTATGGATTTTTGAGGTTGCTTGGTATTGTTTAGGTAGATTTGCAGACCAATTTTGTTTAGCCTTCTGTTTAGTGATTCACCACCGTATAAGTTGTCTATAATAACGTTTGGATGTCCTGTAAGTAGTTGTCGATAGTTAGTGGAGGGGTATTTAATTCTTTCATGATTTATAGGATGCCAAAGCATTAAACTGCTGATGTATTATGACGCATTAACAATCGTGCAAAATATTATGTTTTAAAATGTTTGTATTGTCTTTAGGCGAATAGATTTGGCAGATCCTCAAATCTGTAAGTCATAAGTCCATATTGGTTTTAATATAGCACGATTTTGAACAATTTCATTGACGGCCCATAAGCCAAGACATCTGTTTGAGCTTGAAGTCCAGCTGTTTTCGTTTCATCTATACGTATTTGTGCCATGTTAGCTGTTGATCTAGGTGTAATACTAGATATTTATCAATCTACTTGTGCAAGCACAGGCACTCTGTTAACACTAACAGGTGGACAGATTTCGGTATTAGTAATAACATTTACTTGAAAAGATTTAGATTGATTTATTTTAATTCGCCATTCATTGAGCAGATTTAGGTAGGTTTATATGTTTTTATAAGATGTTACAAGAGGTTAGCTCTTCACTCGGGGTCTCAATCTACATACTCCCCAAGGAGAGCTATGAGTCTTTGAATAAGACTGAGCTTTCGTGTGACCTGCTTGATCTTTTATAGGGCTGGAAGTGAACGTTTGTTTGGCGGAAATGCGTTGGGTTGGGGAAAGTTTGTAGGATTAAGGGTGTTGCGTAATTGGCGGTGCGGAGCAATAAGGGACCTCCACATGAAAAAAGCAGAGCTATCTCTGCTTAGAAACTCCATCCATGGTACCCGTAAAAACCTCGCCAATACCAATCTGGAACTTTATGGCCTTTTCCATAAATTAAGTTCCTCCAAAATTCATCCTATTATCTGGGATGCTTTCTCTAGGATTATACAGGACAAAGCGTGGTGCATATCCGAAAAGAAAACCGACACCCAGAAATGCAAACTTTCCAAGTTGTGCCAAAATGAAATTCCCAATACCCAACCATCCCTGACCAACACGACGGTACATAACCTTTCTGACTACCCTGTAAGTAACGTAGCTATTCAGGCTCTGGGAAAAGGTTTTAACTTTGCTGTAACACCAAACCGCGTTCCCACTGAACAAATTATATCCCAAATAGAATCCTCCATTTCCACCCTTCCCGAAAATGTAGCCAATAAAACCAGGCAAGATGTAGCCAAAGTGCTACCTACAGCCGAATTACCAAAACCAAATATCAAAGCCTCCGAATTACGCGCCTTAAAAGCTCTAAAAGAAAATAATAATATTACAATTGTACAGGCAGATAAGGGCAACGCTACAGTGATCCTAAATACCGCGGACTACATCGGTAAGATGCGCAATTTACTTAAATCCTCTGATTATCGCCATGTACCTAATAATCCCACTACCTACCTCGAAAAAAAACCAAAACCCTTATTACTAACTCCAACCTATCATCCGATACCAAGAAACTCCTCATACCCCGAGAAAAATTGTCCAGAATTCCCAAATTGTGTGGTCTTCCAACAATTCACAAAGAGAACATTCCTTTACGCCCTATAGTTAGTGCGTTCGGTTCTCTCACCCACAACCTAGCCAAATACCTTGCCAAGACTCTTCAACCTCTCACAGAGCAGGCATCATCCTACGTCCGAAACTCCTATCATTTCCTAGAAATACTGAAAACCTTCCCTATACGCAAAGGTGACATCATAGTTAGCTTTGATGTCGTTTCTTTGTTTACAAACATCCCAATTCCTGATACCCTACAGTTATTAAAGTCAACGTATAATATAAATAACAATATCCCCTCCCTAATAAACCATTGCCTATCCAATACTTACTTTACCTTCCAAAATAAATTTTACCGCCAAACTAATGGTGCTCCCATGGGTTCCCCACTTTCACCTGTCATTGCTAACCTTTTTATGACCGATTTTGAAACAAAAGCCCTTGCCTCCTTTCACTTTAAACCTACCTGCTGGATACGATATGTCGATGACACTTTTGTTATCTGGCCTCATTGACATGACACCCTTCCAGAATTCCTTTCCCAACTCAACCATATCCACACCAATATAAAATTTACCATGGAAACTGAACATAACAATTCCCTTCCCTTCCTAGATACTCTCATAACAGGAAATCCTTCTAACGACTGCTTTTATTACACTGTCTACAGAAAACCCACTCACACTAACCGCTACCTAAATGCCAAATCTTATCACCACCCTGCCCAAATCCATTTCTCATAACCAGATCCATCAGACTTTCCGATACGAAAAATCGCCAAACAGAAATTAAATCCATTACCACCACCCTTCTGCAAA
Source organism: Sinelater perroti (assembly GCA_036346155.1). Lineage (NCBI taxonomy): Eukaryota > Metazoa > Arthropoda > Insecta > Coleoptera > Elateridae > Sinelater > Sinelater perroti. The sequence goes on along the minus strand of JARFIY010000195.1, from coordinate 20,387,064 downwards.
ATGGATATTCCAACAAATCCTTAACCAATATAATCAAAAATATAAATAAAAACACTAACTCTCAATCCAAAAATCCTCCTGACCAACAAAAAGCATTCCTACCTTACATCAGAGGCATCACCGATAGAATAAGCCGCATACTAATGCGGCAAAATATCCGCACGGTCTTTACGACCAACAACCAAATATCTGGGCTTATTCGATCAGCAAAGGATCACTGCCCCAATGAATCCCAAGGAGTGTACGAAATACCTTGTGGAGACTGCCAAAGGACCTACATAGGTCAAACAAATCGGCAAATATCTAGTCGAATACACGAGCATTCTCTGGCCGTACGGAAAGGCGATAATGGTTCGGCACTTGCCAAACACAGCAAAGAAACAGGCCACAAAATTAATTTCTCTGGGGCCAAAACCATTCCCCCCATTTCCCATTTTACCAGCAGAATAGTACGTGAGGCAATTGAAATAAAAAAACGCCCACAGTGCCTCAACACAAGAGATGACAGCCAGCGTTCGCCTGTCATGTGGAAGTCCCTTATTGCTCCACACCGCCAATTACGCAACACCCTTAATCCTACAAACTTTCCCCAACCCAACGCATCTCCCGCCAAACAAACTTTCACTTCCAGTCCTATACGTCACACGAAAGCTCAGTCTTATTCAAAGACTCATAGCTCTCCTTGGGGAGTAGGCAGATTGAGACCCTGAGTGAAGAGCTAATCTCTTGAAAATGACATCAAAGCCGATGCCGAAATGTCGAGAATTTTCAGACCAAACGTAATTTTTCGTTCTGAGACGAGTTCATTTACAGATAAGGTACTAGCAGATGAAGCTGTTGTAAAAAATTGTGGAAGAATATATTGAAAAACATCATTAAGAACGGAAGATTACATCTCACAAGAATAAAAATTAAAAAAAATAAAATCTCTAAAGAATAGTTCGTTAAGAGTCGGAAGGGAAAAATCAAAAATCTCGTTTGTAGATGTATAAGGAAGACATCGAGGCTCTAAAAATTTCCAAAAATTAGGAGCAACTAGAAAGAAAAGACAAAAATAAATGAAGAAAGATAGTTGGCGTGGGCATGTTTTTTTAAGATTTTTTGAGCTGTATAAAATTGTTATGGGACAATATAGAAAAATATGAATAATTAATATTCCCACAAATTTAAGTGACATTGTACTAAATAGTAAGCTCCTTTAATGCCGAAAATTGAATTGTTTTATTTTTAATAACAGTGAAGAAGTCCAAGTTCCTAATCCTCCTATTGTTTTCTCTCGGGAATTATATCGTACGCTAGCACAATTTTCTGTGTAAAAAAGCGATAATTAAAAACTAATTATAGATTCGCATTTAACCTATTACCAAATGATGCGCGTGCAGTTGCATCAAACACGATCGTGATTCATACTTCATGTTTACAATTCTATGAATCGTACGAACTGAGGTCTTGTAATTATTGCGTTTCAGTATCAGTTACAGCGCAGTTCCGAAATTTTAAACACCAAGGTTTCGATAACGCGTCCAATGTTGCTATTGATTTGCAAAAAAACTATGCAACTACAGAGTCAAAATTGAGGGTTTTTGCAAAACAATTAAAACGCTTTCTAGTCATCTAGAACACAGAATTATGAAACAAATGGCCATTTTTCGTGTTCCGGCTCGTTGACTGCGCGTTAATTTATCAATTGCTGTAGCAATTTTTCCCAACGCTATTGTGTCATTTTAAAATTATTTCTGCAGAACCAAATAACCTTTCGTTTATGTGTCTAAAAGTAAATTCATATTATCTGGTACAAATATTTTAAATATAGATATTTATATATGGCGTGCAACTAAATTATTGGCCCCTAATTGACAATAGTATTTATTTGAAATAATATATCGTACCTTATGTATATAAACAATAAAACATCATCTATCTGCTTTCCAACCCCCTGAAAGAGATTCCTGTTCTACCAATGTAACCTAAAAATTAGTGATAAAAAAACAGTGTCATGCAGCAAGCAACATTTATGATTCTATCTCTAGATTTCAACTGAAAAAAGTTTAATTGAAGTACCAAAAATGATTTGTGTGAATTTATCATACGGTACAGAACGCCATATACAGCCAAGAAAAGTTTGAATATGGGGAACTGAAACAATTATTTGTCCAGGGTTTCTATCATAGGCAGTCAGAGCTCATAAAGGAACTCGGAACAATACATCCAGTCAATTACGCACCTAATTTGACGGATCCGTTCCTCTCAGATATAACGCATTTGGGGGAATAAATACCTACGATAAAAACCATTGCAACATTTTAATTGTAAGAAACGCTATGATTCCGCGCCATCCTTGGGCGAATAGTAAAAATCCACCTTAATCCTTAACAATCAACAGTTGTTCAGATAACATTGTTATGGTATAAAATCTTACAAACAACTTATTGCTATTTTCAAAACAATTTAATACTGTTATAGTATTATACTGCATTACAGAATATTTAACATGGCTGTTTAATTAATGCGATTGTGTGTCGCTTGTAAGAATTTATAACAAAAATATGTTTTTCGTTAATCAAAAATTCCAGTTTAGCAATGTTTGCTGCGTGATTAGTTAAATTTCCTGGAAAGTTGTTAGAACGCAAATTTTATTTTTATAATTACATGTGATTAACATTATTTGATTAGAAACAATGCAAAATCCTTGTGTATAATTCCAAATTAAAATGTTTTAAATTTCTGTTACTGTAACAGCAGTATAAAATTGGAACAAACTACACAACTTATATGCACAAATTTGTTTTATGTGCTAAATCCAGTTTTACACACCACTAAATAGTCTTAGAATAAAAGTACTTGACTTGACTAGACTACGTGAGCCAATTCAAATACTATTAGATCTAAGGGACTTATGCAAGATTATCTGAAGAAAATATGGAGTCACATGTCTTAAATCCCATATTAACTCAAAATAGCATGCAGTTAGCGTGTTTTGTCTGTTTGCTAAATAGCCCTTATTTAAATTAGTTGTATTACTTTTTGAAATTTGGCCTCTACAACTGTAGCAAAAAAATTAAATATTTTGAACCGAAAGATATCTATATAAGAAAACTAATACAAAATCGGCATAATCAATTTTGGGAACACAAAAGCGTGTTGGGCAATATCTTAGAAAAGTATATGTGGTAGTATTTACCTCACCATAAATTTGATTAAGGTTCTGACACATTTTAAACAATTTTTTAATTTATCTTATTTTCTCTTGTGCTCTAAAAAACCCCAACTCCTACATATTTTGCTGTTTACGCATTCTATTCATGATGTGTAAAAAGTTTAATGAAGAGTATCAGGAACCATTTTTATTTGTCTTCAGAGTAATCGCCATACTTCACAATACACTTTTGGTAACATTCATAAACTATCAACAAAGGCTTCTTTAAGAATCGGTCGCAAAACCGCTGTCGCACCTTCTTGAAATGTAACCACTTTTAAAAAATGGATATCTTTTATGACACTCTTCAAGAGGAAAAACAGAAAGAGGTCCGCATGCTCCAGATTAAGAGAAAAGATATTTTCCAGTCACACATACTATCTATCTCTTTTGCTTTCTTTAATCTATCCAAATCTTTATATGCAATGGTAGGTACCATGTCTTTGCTGATGCTCATTCATCCTCCATTATTTATAGAGTCAGACGTCTCGTGCCAACATTTGTCGCACTTGTTCAATCATGACTGACGTCCTGCTTAAATGTAGATACCGGATATAAACGTGCCTTCCTTAATAGCCTTCTTCTCGTTGTATTGGAGTTTGAACCAGTTATAAACACATTTTTAAGGCTTTTTTATGCATTTATGTGTCATTTTTTTTCAATTTGTAGCAGAATTTGATGCTTACTTGTTACTCTATTGTTACACTGAGTACGTTCGGCTACCCGCAGGTTTACCTGACGGTCATGTGTACTTCACGCTAAATAGTTTCTAGATAGCCATATGTATCTTTGTTCACCTGGTGAGCGTTATCGTTGAATATCAGACCACTCACCAAATTTTTAGACATACCTACGGATAATTTTTTGAGCTGATTGAACCATAGATGTCGTTGTAATTATTCGACCCATACTTCCAATATATGCAAAATACTTTGCTGTGCTTGACTAGGAAAAATAAATTGCGTGTTTTTGTTGTAGTAGTATAGATGTTTTTCATTTTGTGCTGGTTTATAATCATCTCTATGACTTAACAGAGAAGATTACCTTGTTCGATTTCACTGTGGTTTGCGTTCGCGTCTATTAGGTTTTATAGCATTTTCTATTTTTATTCCACTTGTAAGTTTTGTTCTCGATGTTTTAACTCCTTGTATTATACGCTGTATCCCATACACCAATATTTTAACAATCTTTTTTACTTAGGTACTAAGTAGACTACTTGTGATTTATACAAGTAGGTTTTATTATATACTGTGTTGTAGATGATTATCATACAATCTCATTACATGCGTGTTCGAAAAAGCAAACTTATTTTTTAATTCCTATTTTGTGATATACCATATATTTGCATATACCAAATTAAGATGTTTTAGGGACTGCAGTAGTATCTCCTTGTTATGTTTTTATGATACAATTACAATCAAAAATATTAATATTATATCAATTAATAGTGTTGAGCTAATGACGACCTCTTCTAATTTCTTTTTCTAGAAATTACCGATCACGAGGCTAAGTGTTATTCTTATAATTATTATCTCATTTTATTCATAATACGCGACTTGTACAAAATAACTGTACGGAAAATATCATTGGAAGAATTACAACATGTCACTTAAAAAACCTCTCTAAGGCATGTTGTATCAAACATTTGTAGAATTAAAATGAACTTTTAGAATTTTTCCTGCATCTTAAAGATGATTGTCAAAATTGCTTACACGCAGATGTAAAAGCTGGACAAATATAGTCTGTAATATTAAAGCGTGTCGCAAATTACATATACGTGGTCTGTATTAAAAATAATTTACTGAACTGCGTTGTCATCTAGCAACCCATGAAAGTAAAATGCGCATGCGTGAATGAGGACGACTTTATTAGCTGGGCTGATTGAAAGTTAGACACCGATAAGCAAGTACTTCTAGTGTGATTGTCGTAATTGCAATAACTCAGCCCAGTTCTTGTTATTACCACTTATAGCCTGGCATGTTTATCAGGAGTATTCTCGCATAATCCATAAATAGCTGTTGTCGTACCTTGATACATTTGAAGGTAGATACTCTATGAAACACCACACATATAATGGCGTCGGAATATTGTGACGATCAATTTGGAAGATCTAATTATCATTATTTTTGCTTAACATTTCTTAACAATTAATAAAAGACCACATTAGTATAGTTACAAAATTTTGTCAGTGTTAAGACTATACATAAAGTCATAAAGTATCAAACTCACGTATATTCAAACAGCTCCAGACGTACACCTTAAGAAATTGCTTAATTGGCATTTTTGGTAAAACTTGCTTCTGCATTTCCCAAGCTTTTCTCCTAGAAAACCATGCCAAAAACTTGTTACTAAAGACTTATTAGCTTTTATTAGGGTGATGTTGCATTTGAGTTTGTCTTTATCTAATTTATTCATTCATTCACGTAAATATTAAATTTGAATTGTTCACAAGTAGTTATATTAAGGAAAACGTTTGTTTTTCCGACAACTCTTTCTTATAAAACCCCGTTTGGACAAATCAACATCTCCCTAACCAATTAACTAATTTACTTACAGCCTTTTTGAATGCTGCATATATTTAGTATTCGCATAAACCGCGTGCATAATATAGAGCTTCAACTCCATACAAGTACTACGTACTTATTTTAAAACTAATATTATTCTACAAACCTATGTTAAAATTCAAACACCAAACATTCTACAAAAAATTGTTGGCTATTAAGTAGTCACCCTTTTTTGCTTTGACAAAGATAGTAAGTAAAAAAATAGTAATACGTTTTAACGCTACAAGCTATACTTATTCATTTTGTGAATATGGAAACCAACAGCACTAACAATAGGTTATTGTGGTATGCAAACTATGTGAATTTTGGGAAATAGAAATAATCATTAACCTTTCCTTGTTCGAGCCATCCTGAGAGAAACTTTTAATGTTTTACTTGTCTTACCTACTATCCATTCTGCAGAAGAATGGTGTCAGTTTTTAAATTGAATAGTTTACCCTGCTATGACAAAACTACTGTTATATTATCTTTAACCAATGATAATATAATGCTACAGTGGTTCCTGAGATCACAAAATTCTTTAATTCTGCATTGTGTAGGTACTTTTGACCACTGAACGAGGCAAAAAATAGGTAAAGTTTTGACTCAAACCTTTTCTGTTTAGACCACCCTAAAGAGATTTTTGCATTAATAAAATACAGTTCTTCTAACTATTTTGCTTGGCAAAACACATACTACAAGCAGAAAGCCGGAATAAGCAAATTTATTTCTACACAAATCGATTTGAAGAGATTGGCATTAGTACATCACCATTAAAAGGCCGAGTATTGTTAAGATATCTTACGTTTGTAATATCAAAGCATAGCAGGAAGGCACTACTAGAATTCCGAATACACCCTAATTTAATACATTGAAATGTGCAGTTTAACTAGAAATGAACAATATGATTGCCTTTCTTAGCGAACAAATGTTGAGATTGGAGAATGGACATTTACAACACACCATGTATAAAAAACTTACGCATACAGACCAATACCCTTATAAGTAGTCGAATCTTCATCAGTGTCAAAAAGAATAGTTATGAAAATATTGGTAAATCGGGTACACTAAGAATATCAAGCTCAGTTTTATACAACATGAATAAGAAAAAACAAGCTTTACAAGCAAATTGATTATTGATAACGGAGATAAAAAGAACAATTAAATTTATTAAATATGCAAGCAATCCATTGTTAAAATCGGTTATAATAGGCACATCTTTTCTGCTAACTTAATAACATGGAGGATTCTTAACCAGCATAATATTGAGACCATGGTGCACAATAAAAATGCGTTATTGACTTTGATCAACCAAGAACAAAAACCCACAAAGTATCCCAAAATATATTAAGATTATGCGCCGAACAATTAGCATTCGAATAAACAAACACGGCCGACGCGACACTAACTTTAGAAAATCTATCTGTAAGAAGTACTATCCGGGATTATAGAAAAAGTGAAAATTTATACAATTAAAAATTATTTTAACAAAGAAGACAGCTTTTGCTTATCTTATTTTTAGATATGGGAACAACCAGTGATGTTGGCAACTGCGGAGAAGACGTTATTTATATTGAATCAAATAACACAGTAGTTCATTGGTATACACAAACTAAAGCGCAACAGACAGTAGTTTCTCTTCCTCCCCGCAGACGGACAGGAATTTGTGCCTCCGCAGTTGAAGAGCAAATTTGTGAGAAGAATCGGACACGGCAACGTAGACAGCAGTTTCTTCATTCCGATAACCAACTAAAGTATAAGCTTCTGACAATTTGGAGCGTCAGTGCTTTCTCGACTATCCTTACCCTAAAGCTGAAGCTGGACCAAGCTGTTGGCACTAACATCATCACAAACCGTAAATTGCAAACTCTCCTAAAAAAGCAGCCGTTTGCGTCACCGCTAGTGCGAATGCTGTCCTCCGCCTCCGTTGCTTTCTCAAACCCTAGAAAATGGCAAGCTTCGTGATACTTCCCAAGTTTTCTAGAACTACCAACCCATAAATTTTACTAATACGTCTGAGAAGAATGGCAAAGTAGATGATTCATCACATTCTACAGACAATTGTTGAAACCCTCCAGCTAATTTCAGAAAATCATTTTCAATCTCACTCTAGCTACTCCATCTGCTCCGGATAGTGAAAAAAATTTCGAAAGTATTTACCAAGAAACAGACTACCACCGCAGTCTTTCTTGATGTACCCAAGGCGTAAAGGACTCGTTTAGAAAATACTTTCAGCGTCCGTCCCACTGTCGATGATTCAACTGACTCGGTTCCTTCTCTCCTATCGGACATTTCCAATCAAACTCGGCGGCATTAAAAAAGTCATTAGAAAGGCGTCTCCAAGCTCTGTGTTGTCAACTGTGTTCTTCAATCTACACGTCTAGGATAACAAGGCGATGCCCCAAGATGTAGACGGCCTAGCAGTGCTATTAAACTTACCACGGCCCTCCCTAGCAATTCAACATGTCCAGGAGAAACAAAGCTGGAAATATTTTCAATAAAAACCCGAATTTGTTGACGAGAAAACCTAACCAGTTTTAGAAACTTAGTAGAGACGTTTGACAAGTTCACTCGAAAGCCTCACCGAAAGAATCATCAGTTGCGAAAGCAACAGTCCGGCAGCCCCTTGGCTCGCTTCGCAACAAGATAACACACGATTATTTACCTGATAACTGATAATGATGTATGTTAGTACCGTGTGGAACTGCACACCAAAACCCACACAAACAAGCTCTAGGTGATCTCTGGGATCTCGGATCCTTGAGATCCTTCAAAACATAACTTTCTACAGAATTCCAACGCGTGATACTTTCAGAGTAATAGTCAGCTCTCTTTTGTGTTGAAACCACAGAAACTCCATCATCTAAGGCATCTATAACTATAAGATCAACAGAGGCGCCCAAAAATTTTAATTCCTCGTAAGGCAGCATGGAATGACCAAACACAGGCCAACTAACATCAAAATCAGGTTATCAAATGTAAAGGATTGAGCTCGGGAACCCGCAACATTGTCAATAAATTCAACGTTAATGTAAAATAGTAGCTTAATTTAAATGATACAATTTTTTTAAAATTGGCTAATTCCCAACACGTTCTTTGCATTTAATTATACCTTTATTCCATACTCTACCTTTTACTCTCTGTCTTACAACGGTAAAGTTATCTTTCGTGGCAAGTGTTATCTAAAAAAACATTGTCTTTGTTATCATTACGTTTTTAATTCTTGTCCAAATTGTTTTAGGCCTTTTTTAACAAAATCAAATGTTCTAAACGCTAAACGCTGCTAAATTATGAAACAAAGGAAAATTTATGGTAAAATTACACCACAAATACCTTCAAATTTGCACTGGAAAGGGTGAAGAAAATATTACTAATAGAAATACAAATACAACCACATTGCGAATAATTATAGACGTACTTTTGTATGTTCCTTATTTTATTTAATCAAGTGACGTGTATTGGTGTAATTTAGTATGTATGCGAATAAATAGTTGTATTATTTTGTAGTTGAAAAATATAACAAAGTAGTTGACTTTATTACCTTAGCTACAAATCTGTTTTATGATCCAATATTTATTTTTGGATTCAAATTTTTTCCATCTTACGTATGTTTTTATATTGCAGCAGCGTTTGCTTTTGTAAACGGCTTCACTGAAGCTGGTTTTGATATTATATACTTTTAATCGATATAACCGACTTTTATTGTTTCTTTGTCCTTTTGTATTTTCATATTTATAAGTAAATTTAAGCGTACAAAACAGCATTTCAATTGTTAAAATTTTATTAGATGTTTGTATTTATTTAATATTGCCTTCAATTCTGATTACTTTATTTGTATGTTGCTCTGTTTTGTTTTCTTTTATTTATTTTATTATTTATTTTTAATATTATAACAAACTGCTATATTAACTTATTAGTTAAGATTTTTGTCACTTGTATTGTCTGCTTTGACAAATTATTAATTATTTAAAGTAATTACGTTTAATCTAGAAATACTAATTTGACAAGTGACAAATTACAATCTAGTAACATTCACATATCCTTAAATCCCCAAGTGCTCTTATATTTCTCAAGATATTGTTATTATAAGTATTCCTTCGCTGAGAAAAAAGAATTATTTTGAAAAGGTAGAAGTCACTTCTACAACATAATCGACATAAAACTATCTAAAAATTCCAGACATAGAGCACTTCCGCAAACATTCATTAAGACTCTTTAAAATTAATTTCTTGCAGCTGAATAATTGTATAGACATTTCTGCTATATATTTTTTGCCTTTTCTAGACTTTAAAGAGTTTTTGATCGGATATTTGTTAGAAGTTTCATTGCACATAGATAACAAAATACAGTCAAAATTTTTGAGCAAATTATCCTTTATTTCTATCGCGTGGGTTTTTACTAGTTACTTTTGTACATTGGTTATTTGCAAAAATTGTTCACGCTTTGAAAATGTCGAAAAAATAAGCAATCATATTTTAAAGGAAGTTTTATTAATCAATTGCATTGTTTATAAAAGCTTTCTAATGTATAGCAACCTTGGAGATTCATCGTTTTAAAAAAATACATGAGTTTTTTACGGCTTCTAAGAAACTAAACTTTTGGTCATTCAAACAAGTTTGCTGTAATTGGGATAGATAAAAATTTAAAGAACCAACATCTGAAGGATACTTCCGTACTACAGAACTTTCTATTGCAACTCTTTCAGTTTCATTGTAGCGGAGAATGGTGTAAACCAAATGTTTTTCCGAGTTTCTACATTGAAGTTGGCGAGTATTTTGCATTACTTTTTTCAGTAGGTGGAAAAAACGGAAGAAATTAATTCCCTTACGATCTAAGCTAACTTTTATCTCAAGTTCTGCACTTTCACTTGATTATTTCCAGCTTTTTATTGAATGATGTTGCATGTAATTCCCTTTTTATCGCATAATAAAACTTTATTCAAAAACATTCTTTCTAAAAACGTCAAAAATAGAAAAATGGCAGCAAAGACGCATCGCACTTTATAATTGTTCATTAAGGAGTAGCGCATTTAAGCACGGAGCTTAAAAATGAATCCAAATTTTCATAATTAGTGAAACACAAACACAATATATAAATACAAATTTGAAGCAATCTTTTCAATTATAATTTTTGGATTGTTCTCCACCAAGGCACGCAATATGTAATCATCAAATCGACTTACAGCAACGGTGTCTAACACTATATTAACTCATAACGCTACATTCTTTGGAATAGCCACAAAACAAATGTTACTGCCATGTAAGGATGTTTCCGTCACCTAAGGTGGGCATAAACTTTTGCAACTATCCGGTACTTTACTGTAAGTTCTGCTTCAGTTTGTTTTTACAACTTCTGACTTAACGAATGGGAACAATTTGCTTTTTGACCATTATATGAACAAAACTGATGAGATTTGGAATACTACCTTATCCATTCCAACTAATCAATTTTTTATTCTCTCTTTCTCTCTCTCCTATTTCCTCTCTCTTTCCCCTATCTTCTTTAAAAAGCTAAAATGTTCTTTAAACTTTCAAATAAGATATGTGAAAGTGAAATAACGTCCCAGATCCTGTTGATTTCTCATTATCTCTGATTTTTCAGACGTTTGCGACAATACATAAATAAAGCATGTCATTTACAGCATCACAATTATCAAATTTTATTCTTTAAAATGATACTGAAGAAGTGTTTCTCCTAGTAAGCAAAGATCCTTCCAAATAATTTACAAAAATTTATGTATCTCTTGCCTTAACATGTTTAGCGAGTTAGCCAAAGACTATAAACGTATAGCAAACAAAATACTTTTTAGGTAACCCTAGAAAAAGAAGTTTGTAATTTCGTGAATGTGCTGGTTAGAAGATATATATATATATATATATATATATAGATAAATAAATAGATAGATAGATATAGAACTATGTTCTTACTTTATCTCGTTTTAATTGACCTTTGGAAAAATATTTTGATAAATTGTAACAGAAAACATCCAAAAAGTTGAGCTTTATGATTTTAATTTATCAATGCACAACACAGCACAGTACTTGTTATGCACTTAAAGTAAATGTTTTGGTGCCTGTTTATCAAAATTAACATATATATATATATATATATATATATATATATATATATATATATATATATATATATATATATATATTACTAAAGATCAGAAGATAGGATACAAAAAGCTTTTAAAAACTTGGTTTTGCGTTGTGATATTATATAAACCTTGTCTTAGATGGATAAAAACTTATGTCATCGAAGTTCAAGTTTCTAACGCAATATGATGATAATTTTTTTAATATTCCATTATTTAAAAATAAATTTCTGTTGCAACAATAAATATTCCTCATATTTTATCTAACCCTACAGTTCGTTTTTCTTTCCTATGTGTTTAAATCAATTATTTTAACTAATAAAAGAGTTATATATACAACCAATATAAGAGTTGAGTACATCATTTATAGTACATAATTTTTTTTAAAGGGCAACAATGTAGATGTTTTACCTTAAGCAGTCTGAGAGTGCTAATGTAATTCAACAATAGCACTATAGGTAATGCAAATCTTAAATCTTCACACTAATATAAAACAGCAAAAACGTATAGATCTAATGCACGCTTTACTTAACCACACTATTAAACATTGAAAGTTGTGCCAATAAAAAAATTAATATCAAGTCTACTTTAAAAAACAGTACACTGAGTAAAAGTTAACCGAAGCTATTTTATTTATTAAATCATTTTACGATCTACCACTAGGCGGCGTTCAGTTATTTTTTAATGACGAATATAGTGATTTGTATACTGCTTTAACCTAACCTATATCTAAATTAAGTACTTTACTACACACATCACATAAAACTTGAGTCTCTTTAGTCTTGACTCTTTACTATCTATATCTGATTTCTCATTGACTCCTGAGTGTTGTCACATAATTTTGTTGGGAACATACAAAAGTGTGTTTAGGATATCAATGTTGTTTGCAGTACCCCATAATTGTTTTTCATAAGACAAAATTGAATTTTTGTATTGTCCTGCAATAATCTTGCACCAAATTTCTAACTGCATCAGATAAGCTTGGAGATAATCAAATGCTGTAATGGGGTGACAATTCGACAACAATAGAGCTGTGTCGTTTACGAACGTAGCAATAGTTGTTGCTTGTAACATAATTAGGTCTGATTCCTTGAGGCATGCCATTTGTAAGTATTTTAACAAGTAATTACTTTTAACAAGATTAGCAGCATGTTAATATCATTCTCCACAAGTTTTTCAGGTTTAGGTATGAACATGACTGTAGCACATGTTCATAGCTCAAAAATACTTTATACCGGTAACTAATGGATTTATAGCCTCTTTCCGGAAATTCTTTAAAAATTTTTCCAGTAAATAAGTCGTATCTAATAATAAGAGTTTAAGACTTTTAGAATGTCACTCTCATCTTAAATGGGTGAACTAGTGGAATCCTTTAAAATCATGCTCTAAGATATTTATAAACTTCCGTTTCTTTTCCATTTGTAAATTTAGCCGCAAATGATATAAACCCTTCAGACAAATAGTCAGATTATAACCTAAAGCTTTTCCTTGATCTCTTTTTGACCAAGGATCATTTTTTATCAAAGAGGTAATATATTTTGTGGTGACTTTCGTCTTTTGATGGCTTTCCAGAGTGAGTAGTTAGAGCCTCCGTTTGTGTCAAATACAACAATTAGTCTTCCACTACGTACATTTTTAATTTCAATTTTGAAAATTTGTTTGTCATCTGGATATCTTATCATTCGCCACTTTTTACGTAATTTCAGCTTTTCTGTGCGTTTTTCTTCACTGCTATAAAAATTGGGGTTTGTGCTATTACTACCTTTTATGAGCGCTGCTCGTTACGTAACTTGTTATACTATTTTTTTAAGTTCTAACTTCTAATATAAGATCTTCGGTGTTTTCAATGATGTATCTAATTTAAGAGATTCGTCAATTAATTTTTAGAAGAGTTATCAGTTTGTATTTTTATCATGTAGAGTAAGAGTTTTAATTGTGTTGTGTTGTTAGAGTTGTATTGATTATAATTGCTTGTTTGTGGTGGTGAAAATACTTCTCTTTATAGTTTCTTATAGAATAAACTTTGTAGTCAACATGGGAGATTATTGTCTTTACAGTTAACTTGCATGACTTTTTGTTTCTTTATTTGTGCTAATATTGTGATGTCAAGTAGTTTCCTGTGAATTTAATATTTCTTAGACTTCTATTACAAAAACTCTTAGTATAACCAAATGTATTTTCTTTTTATTATTAAATTAATTAACAAAAATAGCAGAAATTATATTTTATTTTCTTTTTGCCTCGACTAATAGCAATATCAGTACTTTAATTTTGTTGTTGTTTAATTTTGGTGTCATATTTCTCCTTTTCTCAAAAGTCGTATTAGTGGTTCGAGAGACTTTACACTAGATATAAAAATCGGTAGTGGTTTTTCTTTTCTTTCAGAATTAATGATTTCATTTGCAGCTGACTCGTTGTTTAAAGACTTATAGCGAATTATTAGTTTTGAAAAGTGACATAGTTTTACGTTGTTTGAACTATATATTATCATTATTTTCCTTGCGCTCTTGCTTCTTGTTCTCAACTAACTGCCGTTTCGAATTGAATTGATTGAGATTGACCGAAGTTTATATTATTTTACAGAGAAATGTTTGGAATTTTATTGAGATGTTTATTTATTAATGCGTTTTGTATATAGTAAATTTTTGGTAAAAATTGGTAAATGCTATTAGTTTTGTCAAACATATGGTGTCTGGTAATTTTGGTCTATTTGTACAGTAAATATATTGTGCAGGTATGATTTGGTTGTAGTAGTAAGACCTGCTGGTAGCTTTATGTTTTTGGTACTTTTAATACTAAATAGTTAGTTTAAAGACTTGCACAATGAGTTTGTAACACAGATTTTATCCGAAGGTCGCTTAACGCCGCTCACAGTCGGAGCACAAATTTGTAGAAGTTAATCTTCTTCTTTTGTCATTATGTTCTTTTGCCCTTTAGGTTGTCAGAGTTTATTTCTTTCTTCAGCTATTCACCAAACACTTGCTATTTTTCCTTAGTTTTCTATTGCCTCTACTTGTTTCCATCACGTCTTCCTGGGCTTTCTTTTCTTTTCTTATATTCTCGCTTTGCATCCATTGTCTTTTGAAAGTCTGTTCTGCTTCATTCTATCTATGTATCCAAACAAGATAAGCTTTCTCTTTTTGACTTTATGTAATATGAGGTTCTCTTTAGCAAAGAGTCCCTAATTTCTTCATTTCGTGCTCTATCCGATCATGTTTTATTTCATCCGCGATTGCTATGATCTCGTGTTTTCTTTGCGTTACACATGACTCAGGTGCATATGTTATCGTTAGTATGGCTATGGTATTGTATACCTGTAGTTTCACTTTATTCTCTGTTTTCTTCTTTCACTTTTTTGTTCTATGTACTATTTCTTGATCTATTTTTCTATTTTCTGTAAACATGGTGCCACAATATTTAAGAGTTTCTTTTAATTTTCCTTTGCAGGTTACATTTGTTACATTTATTCATTCTTTTGCTTTTTGTTTATAATCATGCATTTATTTGTGTTCACTTTTATTTTGATTCTTTTTATCTTTTCTGTCCATGTTACTTCTTGTAATTTTGTATAGCTACTAAACAGTATGGTCTGCCTATTATCCGATGTTTGTCTTCCCTTCTTGTATGCATCCTGCTCTTCTTCTAATTTGCTTTCTACCATTCTTCTTATTCTTCCTTCAATTATACTCTTATGTACTCTAAAAACCGCTGAAGGTAGATTCGCATTGTAATTCATTAATAAGAATAAAAATAAAAAATGCAATTAAAGGCTCGTAAATTAAACAAACATAAAAGTGCCTATTGATAAGATTTTTTACATACAATTTTCTATCATCCATTACAAAAATAAACAAAAACATTTTATAAAATTAATAACAAACATAATTTACATAACACAAAAGCATTAAAAAATACAAGCCATAAAATATTTAAAAGTTTCAATAATCCAGTTGCACTTAACAGCACGCTCACTTAACTTTAATGGGTTTAAGAGTACAAAACGTATTTTCAATAAAATGAATCGTATCTTCAACTTTTAAACCTTTTCTTATATTATTTATGTTTGTGTTATTTATAGCACCCCCTATTAAAGTTTTGAAACTTCGGTTCTAAAAAAGCATGATCCACCTTATTGTAAAATGTTTGACCTTGACGTTTAATTTTGCTCCTACCAACTTTTCTCCTTATTCATGTTATGCAATTGTGTGTAACATAATTCTTAATTATAACAAAGAGCGCAGTTGTGCAATTTCCATCAATTAGTGTGAATGCATAAACTCGTTTGCTGTGACGTCTTCATCGCCGTCAACTTTACTGTTTATAAAAAATCGTAAATACTTACACTATATAGCTTTTCAAGAATAAAATAATTATAAATAAAATCATAATAGAACACCTTTCTTGCTTTTCATCATCTCAATAACGGAGCAGTTATAACAAACACATATTTCACAATATTCATGACATGCAAATCAAATGGTTGATGCAATAGCAAACTAGATGTAGTCAGAATTGATTTAAGAAAATTTGTTTACTTTATTTACTTGCGTCTTCTTTTACTAGCACCACATTTTTAATTTTTTGTTGTTATACAGATCATATATACTAAGCCTACTTCTGTTAAATCGGTGATCTAATAACGGCATGTCTGATTGCTCGCAGTACTCTCAAACCCACATAGCTAATAATAAATATCTGTGGTAGAACCGTATGTGATCGGTTTCGAGCAATTTCTGGTAATTCTTTTAAGATTTCTTCGCTTATTAGATTATATAGGGGTGCTTTTTTATATTCAATTGGAAGAGTATAGTTTTCTTATTTTTTTTACTTTTTTCTTCTTAGTAGCTAATATCGTCTGGAAGAAAGTGTTAAGGTATTCATGGATGCAGTTCAACTCTATATGGTGTAAATAGTTGTTGCTTTTTAGAGGAAATAATCCGTTGCTTCCGTGGGAGGTAAATTGCTTAAGTAGCATTAGATTGCTTGCCCCTTTATGTCATGTAAAAGTGTTTTTGTCTGTACTTACTGCATTTAGTCTGTTTTTGTCATTTGATACTCTTTAATTTTTCCATAATTTCCTAAGTCTACGCTTCCCAGCAATTTTCCGTTTTACTAATGTAACAGGAGCTTTCCAATTATCAAAGTGAGATGCTTACCAGCAGCTTGTTAAATTGTTGTAATTAAGCATTCCACTGAGTTTAACATGTCATTTTTAATTTTGAGTGGTACTTTGAACGTGCTTTTTTCTCAATTAGATTTCTTGTTGCGTTGTGTAGAAGGTTTGCAGCAATTAAACATCTAAGTACTGAGCGTAATTATGGAAAAATGGTCTAACGGTAAATCAAACTTTGCATCAATATTAAGGTAATTTTGGGATGCAATAAAATCAGGTAGTTTGTTGATATATGTAAGTCTGTAGATTGATTAACCAGTTCAGAAGGTAAATTGTTCTTTTTCATTCTGTTCAACAGTTCTCTTTCTTTGGGTGTAGCCACTATCGAATACTAGTGGTCATTTAGCGTTGCAGTTTTTTGCTGCAATAAAATAAACTTTCAAGATATTGAAAGTAAAAATTGTTTTCGTTTTATGATATGTCTAGGTGGGCAATATATCCTAGAAACTTTCAAGGTTCCTAGTTAGTCTTACATACTTACACGTGTTGCTTTTATAGGGTTATATCTATATTTCGGTAGTTCCATGCGTTTAATCGAACTTCGTATTGAACAACAGTACCCGTATGTACAGTACCATTAAAATAATGTTTACTGCAGATGAAATAATTATGAACATTTGGGTAGGAACTTTCAGTAAAATAGATTTTGGATATTAATATATTATCTAGCTTGCCGTTTAATCTATATCCTTTTAACTTTTCCCTCTGTCGGCAAAGTCTGTTGGCGTTCCATTCGGTAATTCTAAATGTACGGAGCCTGGCAGAGAGTTGTTACGTTTTGAGAGGGCCTAAAATTGATGGTAGAGGAACTACTGTCAGTTGCCATTTCAGTAGCCATGGAGCGATGGATTATTGAACAACGCGTCTTTGTTTACAACATCTTTGTTGTAACCGGTCATTCGGTGGTACAAATACACTGAAGATTGGACGAGATACGGTTCAATCTTGTCCAACAATACTTAAATGATTTAACAACTTCAGAACGAGAGAAACTGTGAAATTTAGAACAACTCGGTGATGTAATCGAACTGTTAGGATACCAAAGACCATTAAGAGAGTTTGAGAGTCTGTGAAGGCCAACCATTACTGTTCAACGGTACTACACGCTCGCGCTTTGTGCACACCAAACCTCCACTTTCATCCTTACAAAATCATAGTGATTCAAGAACTGAAGGAAAATGGTTATGTACGGCGGTTTACGTTTGCGAAAACGATGCCGAAAGCCTTGGAAAATGACTTTTCTTACAACGAGTGATCAGGCTTATTTTCACTTATCCAGTGCTATAAACAACCAAAATTGCCGGTACTGGACAAAATATAATCCATGGGAAGTCTATTAAAAGCCCCTACATAGTGAAAGAGTAGCTTTATGATGCCCAATAGCTCGATTTGGCATAATTGGACTGTACTAGGATATTGCGATAATTTTTAATACCTGAATTGAGAAGATCGTCGATCGGATTGGATTTCAACAAAATGGGACTATTTGCCATACCTCAAGAGCATTCATAGCTTTTTCAAGAGAACATTTTTAAGGCTTCATTTCAATACGCGTGAGTGTGGAGTAACCCTCTCTATCAGAAAATCTTTTACCGTGCGATTATTTCGTGTGGGGCTACCTTAAGGCTAAAGTTTACATTAAAAAATCACGGACTTTTAAAACTATTTCGAAAGCCATAACTTAATAAATTTTATCAATTCCATGAGCTATGCTTGAGAGGTGCATGGAGATTTTTTCCACCAGCCTGCAACAATATCTTGACAAGAACGTTCACCACTTGAACGGTGTCATTTTTCACAGCTGAATTACATTCTTTTTCTTTGTTCTTTATATTTATGAAATGGCATTATATGTAATTATTGAAAAAAAATTAAATTTGTTTAAAAACTTATGTGACGGACCTTGTATATTATGTCAACGTGGTTAAAATTTGAGTATAGTACTTTTCTATTTTTAACTCATGAATGTCAACTCATATGTTTCGTACATTGTATCGATGTTATTCGGTGCTTTTCTGTTTCAATTGAGTAATATATTCCTAACAAACATTATTATTTTAAAATCATCTTGTTTATTCTGCTGCATTTCTTATTTTTCGCTATTTTCCATGCATTCTGTGTTAAACGCGGGAGATTTGTATTACATTCTCAATTTGTTGCAGCGTGTTATACATACATGATGTATATCCAAAGTTTGATTGCACTTGCGATAAGTAAGTAGTTTGTAGATATATTTGTGTTACATACCACACCGGTTTATCTATCTGAAACATACATGGAAAGTATCCATTCTGGTTACCATACAACGATCAAATTATTTATCACTTAATTTGCATCACTTCTTTAGCCAACATCCAAGCAGAATACTTAACATATCTATGTATTCGAGCAATGGGAACTCAAATAAAAACTAAATAGTAAATATAACCGACCTTAATCAAGTTGTAGACGCTACATTCCATATAACGAGCACAACACATCCGTTCCTAACAATCTGAACCTGTAACCAATACGATACGTGATCTAATCGAGTAGCACTTCTAAATTGCTTATCTATACTAAAAATTTGTATAAACTTGACTGTATTAGAATCACCAAATAATAAACCCTGTCCCTGTGGACACTAGCTGAGAGGTCATCTTTATTAACTGCTATTATTAATAAAAACAACTCCTAAGCATCGCATTGTAATGAATGAAAAAAATATCACGTGTACAACAAATTTTTTGTGGGCCCAAAAAGCCCATAACAACAATCGGTGGTCAGACTTTTCAGCCCTGCAAATACTAATTAGATTCTCACACTGCTTTATCGGCAGTCTTACGAAATATTGATTTTCTAATAGTTAACAGTGCAACCAAAATGTTTTATAAAACCTTGTACTTGAAATCTAACTGAAGGCATCATCAAACTCCGTTTTTTGCCTGTAATCAGTCACTCTTAACAAACATCAAATCGGGTTTTCGAAGCACGCTTATTTAAATCTCAAATCTTAAACTTGACTCATAATTTACTACTCATCCCCTCTTTTAAAAGCATTAAATGAGTCATTTAGTCTCTTGGTCATGGCCCCTAATACACGGCCAATGCATGAGAAAATAGCTGAAAACTTAAAAGAGACCTTTGACGCCGAAGTGCGAGGGAGATTAGACAAGACAATTATATAGTTTTTCTATAACTCCACATTAAAATAAGTAAAGTGGTTTATTCAACCAGCTAATGCACTAGATAGACTTGTAAAAAACAGTCACTAGTACAGAGTTATTATTACTCTATACACACCCGATAATATCCCTTTTAGATTAAAAGATATGACCATGTGTAAAATGCAAAAATCTCTTACACTTTTTACTCTGGGAGCCGCGTGGGAGCCGCGTAGGATCACGGCCTGCGAACTGAGAGGTTAAGGCTCTCATACGTTCGCTCTCTCTGCCCGGTCGTCGCGCACCATCTCTGATGTGGGGCGATGTGGCAAACACCGCGCCTAAGACGACCGCCATTATTACCCCTTGTTCGAATGAACGCAGGTACTCAATTATTTTTAGTGACTGAGTAGGTCACCCGCCAGGCATCTGAGAGCACCGGGAATTGAACCCGGGTCCGTCAGCATCGCAGCTCGTCCCTCAACCACGGGACCACGCTGGCACACAGAAAATCTGTTATATAATAATAATAAAATAATCATTGAATAGAATTTCTCATTTTCATATACTTTTTCTAATTAAATAATTAACTATTTTAAGGATATCAATTGTTGCCTAAGAAAAACCAAGTGAATTTCAAAATGTTTAATGTTCCTTAGTCTCTATCGTGGTCGCCAACTTATCTGACCCGGCATTGGATTCAGGGCAAATGACTCAATACTAGTCCTAATACAATAATTTACAATAATATGCAGAAAAACAGGCTAATCTGCCTTAATCAGTTTGCATTGCACACCAGCACCAATTTGTCCAACCGTCGCACATTTACGTGAAATCTCTCGTACCGTTCCGCAAATACTTCAAGAACCACCCATCATTTGTGAATTCTTAAAAAGCCTTAGATCTTTCTCACTGTGGGGCTCGTAACGGGTTCTTCAGAAACCCTATTGAAACCATCTTGAAAATCGGTGGTCCTGGTATTGTCACTTCCTTTTTGACCAGCTGGTCGGCACGCTCGTTTTCAAAGCCAAATAGGTGCGCTTTGGTCTAATACAAATAAATCTCAATCTTAGTCGACAACGTCTTTGTAAATTTCGAAACCTCAATTTGAAAATCCAGTAGCGCTCTCATGTGTCTGAAAAAAATAACGCTGATTTGTAATCGGATATTACAGATGACTATCAGCTCGCACTGGAAAATGATGTTCCGGTCTGCAAGTTTGGATCGTTTGTGATAGATTTTTTGTTCTCTTCGTATGAACGCGACTTCCGCTCGTCTATGGTCCACTCACGATTCGTACGCGTAACAGTACAGTTGTAGCGCCTCAGGCCCCTTTTCGCTAAATGAGATGCTATCTTGCTCGGTCAAATGCCTCGTTTTCTCTATGAACCATTTTTGCTCAATTTTGCCTTGTCACAGTTCTAGATGCTCTAAAATTTCTCACTTCAACCCAATTATCAGCCACTTCTTGAATAAAATACAAAAGCTCAACTAACACCATTTCGGTACCTACTATCTCATTAGCACCTGCCGCCTTAACCGCGGGTATCCTTTATTTTCTTAGCAAATCCCTCGTTCCTCAGACTTTACACTCTTCCACTCCAACTATACTGCTCCCTTAAATACTAGCGCCGCCACTTAGCTGCGAAAATCGTATGTTAATATGATTCTTCCACAAAAGCCGTTTGTTAATCTCTATACCAAGGTATCAGATGTAATCCTTAAACACGAAAATCGGCCTCTGTTACCCTAGTCGCCTTTTAAAAAATACCACCCACAATTTGAGCGCCCCGAATGTCTCCTTTCCGCGTTCTTTTAAAATATTAAATTGCGCCGTTTAAGCTATCAATAAAATATCGTCTGCAAATTCCACGATACTGTATTTTTGCCGAAATTGAACTCTAAATATTTCAATTTCAAGTATACCGGTCCGAAGCACTAACCCTGAAGGTACTCTCTAATAGCTTGTCGCATCGTGATCTTTTTGATGAATTGGTGTTTTACTAGCGAGAATAGATTTTGTGAAAAATCCTTCTCGGATAGTTGCCGGATAATTCCTGGCTACCACACCTTGTTAAACGTCCCCGCGATGTTCAAAGCTGTCAGAGCACAATAATATTTATTGTCCTTGCATCTTTAACCTCAAAGATCGCGTACACAATCGTATCCATCGTAGATTTGTTTACTCGAAACCATATTGTCAGTTATGACAACAGCCGAATTACTCACACAGTAAGCGCTACAATATCCTCAGGTTTTACGTACATCCCTTGTCTCATAAAATTTTAAATCCAACAGAACTACGGTCTTACTGACAATGATACCAAGTTAAATAATAACCCTGTTAGTTTTACTCGTTTTTAAACAGATGAACTCGGCGACATTATTATCTCCAATGCAACAGCTTTTACGTAGTTTTATTTTTTCTTTCCACTCCCATTCATAAATTTAGTAAATCTAGAGTCAATCTTAAAGCGCTGAAGAACTTTCAATAATTCTTGCAAAATAGAACCAAATGCCTAGATGAGGTTAATAAAAAGAACATAGTACATGTGGTATTATTGAAGCGAACTCCACTTACGTCTTAAATGCATTTTTGTTTTAGATGTGTTGGAAGTTTTGGAAATTGATTTACTCAGCGGGTTTCTAGTTTTGTATATTAATATTATAGAACTTTTGAAAGTGGATTTCTTAATATTTCAAATAATAAACATCTAAAGGAATGGTGATCTTTTAGCTCGGAAGTGCTTTAAGTCTTCTGAGCTTAAAAAGAAGAGAACTGATATTTTCCAACTGAGCCTTATGTAATTTGGAGTCATAAATAAGGTGGTGGTTCGGCGAAATACTTAAACCACAGCCACAAACAATAATCTAATTACAAAACAAGAATTAGATTACCTTGTATGCAGATGATCTTATTATGTGATTCTATTGTTTAAAACAAAGCATTGTTATGGTTTCCAAAAGTTAGGTTAATTATAGCATTCAAATTTTGCAATCTATTCTAAACGTCTCTGTGTGTGTGAAATACTTCTTGCAAAACTGCGCTATTAACGAAATAGTAATTTTTGCACAACAACCTCGAAAGACGCATTGGTCCTGGGCTCGGAAGTTGGCAATCGCTTCTGTTCCTCTTGGTGCGTACTTCTAGAATTTCTATCTTACTCGAGTCTGGGGCTATCCTTGTAGAACTGATATTGACAATGTAGGTCGTAAATTGAATAACAGACTTTTGAAGGATAGATGGGTTCAGTAAAAAATCTCCTGAATATTTTTATTGGGGACGGTGTCTCAATATCTGAATTACTTGGCAACCACTTTTTAGTTCTAACATTTATCATGAGTGGCCTCTGTTGATTTATCTAGTGATATAAGCTTGGCTTGGGATAACGGCTAGAATTTCTAAAAAAATTTCAATCTGACAGTTCAAATCTCTACTGCATTCACTCATTCGAATGCCCTCTTTTAAAGTATATGTCGAAAATTTTTCGGCATACATGATTTTGATTATATCAAAGGTAGTCCCTCTACAGTACTGTTTATGATCTTTTTAAGAATAACCTACGAGGGTAAAGTGAAAAGTTCTCGGCCTGACAATGAAAGACTGCGACTTTCAGTTAAAAAATGATTTCATTTTTCTACATAATCTCCCTAGACTTCAACGCACTTAATCCAGCGCCTCTCTAACATCAGTATTCCTTCTCGGAAGTGAAAATCTAGAAGATTATGAAAATATTCATCAACTTATTCATTGGATGCGAAGCGCTTCCCAGAAAATTTTTTTTTTAAGTTTGGGAACAGATGGAAGTCTGAGAGTGCCAAATCAGGAGAATAGGGGATGGTGGAGCAAATCATACCCCACATCCCGCAGTTTTCCCATCGTCAACGCAGGTGAGTTGTCCTGGTGAAAGATGATTTTTTTCTTCTTCAAGCCGGGCCTCTTCTTGTAAATTTTGGCATCCAGCTGGTCAAGAAGGTTGGAGTAATATTCGCCTGTAATTGTTCTGCCTTTTGCAAGATAATCAATTAACAGGATCCCTTTCGCATCCCAAAACACGCTGGCCACCTTTTCGGCAGATGTGATCGACTTCGCTTTCTTTGGCGCTCAACCACCGGCTTCCCCCCAGTACTTGGACTGCTGTTTCGTTTCTGGCGTGTATTGGTGGACCCATATCTCATCCATGGTGACAAATCGCCGCACAAAATCGGTCGGATTTCTGTTGAATCGGTCCAAAGATTGCTGCGAAAATCGTTTGCGCATTTGCTTTTGATCGGCATTCAGCAAATGCGGCACCCATCTTGCGCAGAGCTTTCACATCCCTAATTCTTCGTGCAAGATGTTTCGCACCCTTTCTTCCGATATCCTCACAGCCGCAGCTATCTCACTCACCTTCACTCGCCTATCGTTCAACACGATATCATGCACTTTTTCGATGGTTTCTGGTGTGGTTGCGGTTTTTGGCCGTGCTTCACGTGGGTCTTCTTCGAGGGATGTGCAACCACGTTTAAATTCAGCTGCCCACTTTTTAACAGTTGACATGGAAGGAGCAGAATTCCCGTAAACTTTCGTCAACTACGGATGAATTTCCTTAGGGGTTAATCCATCCAAAACAAAGAATTTTATAACCGCACGATATTCAAGTTTATCCATTTTAACAAAAAACATGCAACATGTCTACTGAAAAAATTTGTGTTAACAAACTACTTAAGCGAACAAGTTGAAACTAGTCATACGAACTAATGACACATGCACCCAAGCAGAAAGCATAATTGTTTGCCGATTGCAGCACCATCTCTGTGTCAGGCCCTCGTATATCTTTGCTAAAATTGATTTGTTAGTAATCCGCTTTTTCACATGTGACGTAGATTTTAGGGAAATTAAAAACTCATTTTTTATTTACCTTGAATATAATTTCTTTTTTTCTTTTTTGTAGGCTAACAGTTTAGAAATATTAATTTCTACAACTATTTATTGTTTGACATTTAATCCAATTCAACGAAATTGAACTCATCTGTCTCATTACATCACCTTTAAATGCAGACTCAATTTAACCATATAATGGAGGGTGCTTTATTGCTGACATAGACATAACTATAAGACATGTTCTTGCTTCCGGCATAATTAAAGATGCTTTTTCTCATCCGTGTGAAAACGTCCACTTGTTGCACTGCTTATCTCCGCATTTTTGTTGTCTACAAAACCGGCTATCGTTTGTGGGTCAACGCTTCTGATAAGATGCTTGGGGCGTCTGTTTAACGCTTAAAATAAAGCACTTCTCATCTTAACTGCGCAAACTAATGTCAAAACGAGCATTAAAGTTTGATTTATCATTTTATTCAAACCAAAATAAAACGCGTCAGTTACATATTTCACGTTAAACATTATTTTCTGCAACCACGAAGAGCTTATTCAGTAGTGGTTTGTAAGCAAAACTTTCTTGTTTTACTCGTATTGATTGAGTGTTTGTGTATCTGTACTCTGCTGTGTGAATTTTTGAATTTTGTTTGCTACATTTGTCAATGCTTGATTGTATTTCAAGATGATCCCAAACGGCAACCCCTATGGGTAACTAAGTTTACTTTATCTTTAACAATCAAACTTTATGTGGAAAATATAAATGTCATTTTGGCAATTATATAGTTCGTAATTTTTTGGTACTTCGGTTACATTTGTTTTTAACCACTTTTTTCTTACAAATATAAATTAATGCAATAATTAAACTAATAGCAATAAATTTAGTAACTAAATATTTACAACAAAAATAAATTTAAAAAAAATGTAATTAAAACGTGCTGACCAAAATCTTATTTTTTTTTTATTAAAATTTATGGAAAATCTATTGGTCTTACATTTTCATTTATAACTCAATTTAACGCAAATAAAGGTCAAATAACAGATCAATAGTTTTGTGAAATTTAAACCTAATTATGTTCAAACTAAATCTCATACCTCTACAAATTAAGTTATTCTAAAGGTATGTTATATAAGGGTGAAACTGGAAAGTTAGACTCCCATGTGTTCACTTCCACTGCATTGTCGTTGTGCACTTTCTTTAATGCAGGGCAATGTGACAACCACCTATGGCTCAACGCAGGTACTCAATTATTTTTAGTGACTGAGTAGGCTACCCACCAGGCATCTAAGCCCAAGATCAAACCCAGATCTGTCCATTCCAAAAAAAAAGCACCTTAATCACTTAGCCACGAATTGACGGGGGCGATCAGGCAATTTAAGTATTTTAAAACTATTTTTTTAATACTCTAAGTCTTGCAGTGGATAATTTGGCAATTTTGTAATAGACAACGATTATTGCACTCTTTTTTTGATTGAATAAACAAAATTAATTAACTAAAATGTTGACAAACAAATATAAAGTTTTAAAAAATGGTAGACTGTTATTGTCGGCTCCAATTTAAACCAACTTTTATTCAGCCTCGCTATTAACAAAACCCTCAAAGTCACCTCCCACTTCATTATATTTTCTGTCCTGATTATGTAAAAACATACATGTGGTAGTGTCTGTAAAGTAAATATACAGTTTATTCAAAAAGTGTTTGAATATTAAATTTATTAGAGGTAATATATACAATTGAGTATAGTGATCAATTGTACAATTAGGTCGAAACTTCTGACCACCTTTTTTGAACTCCTCATTAAAAAGTAGAATAGGAATGTCTCATAAGGGGGGTTTTCCTGCTTTTTTTATTTTAAAGTGACATATCTCATGAACGATAATATATAGAGTGCTGAGACCTTCATAGTTGATTGGTTGGTCTAAGTTTGAGTTTCCAAGGTGTTTATGAGTTTCAACATTTGTATATATTACCGTTTCGCCCCCTGATCTTGTTCCAATATACTACTAAGTATTAATGACTCTTTTGCTTTTGCTCTTACAGTAACTTTCGTTTCCAAATTCTTTTTTATTTTTTTTCGTGACAGCGGTGACATCCATAAAACGTATAAAGTGTCTGAATTTGTTTTCATCCTCTCTATTACCATAAATTTAATTTCATTTTTTATGAAAAAGCAAAAACTATAAAGAAGTTTTATAGAAGTTTCTAAATTTCAAAGTACTGATCCTATCTTATCCTCTATTTTGGTTTGATAAATTTTTTTTTTGTTATTTGGATTTGTTAAAGGTATTTTAAAAGAATGCATAAGCAGTTATGAGAGCTACTATATAGATAATAATTTTACATCTTTCTTATATATTTATTTTTTATTCCATAAATTTTGCATAATTTTTTGATAATCGAAAGCCTTTGTCTCCAAAAAACCCCTTATAGCAAAACAGGAGCGTTTTACCTTTTTCTTATTTTTTCTTAATCTATGCACTATTTTGCCATAGTGACTAGAGTTATCCAGATTTCTCGTCTGCATGTTTTGTATGTCCTTTAATAATATTATTCGTAGCCTGTAAGGCTCCAAAGTACCACAATGGCGCGTTTTCAAATTATTTTCTAAAAATAAATTACAGCAACCGTGATCCGGTAAATAGAGTGCTGAGAAACCACAACAATGCTTTTTTCTTAAAAAATTTGTTGGGTCATTCTTTTCTCATGCCCAAATCATGTTTTCAAATCTGAATGGCGGTAAAGCGGTTCAAATTTAAACTGCTACTGATTATTCTCAAGATTTGATAACACATCGTTGCTCAAACTTTTGCCAGTCTATTTTGGTAACGCACCTCACTCTAGGCACTCTCAACAATCGCGTAGCACCTATAACAAGTTAAAATTTGTACTGTAGTTACGTCTATTCGCACAGTGCAGCAGGTTTCATTATTTTTCTGTCACATCTGCTATATAGAGTATTAGGAAAGATTTACAATATAGCGCAATTAATAGCCGCACGTTGTGACAAGTCCAAGCGTGGTGAGACGAAATATCAGAAAATTTCATGTTACAACTTGCTTTGCACACAATTGAGTGGCCAGTATTTGACAAAAATGACTCTGATACTGTTATGTTCTTATACTCATCGTACGATCACATTTAGGTGTTATCGGGAGTTTTCGAAGAGAAACTTCAATCTGAATGATGCTAGAATCTGATAAGTATGAACCTTGTGTTAGATAAAGAGAGTGTTGAGACTGCATAACCACTTTCGAGTGAGAACTATGTGTTTTTTAGGGGTATTCTGTCTTTACCGAAAAGCACATGGCATGGTGAGTTTTATAATAGCGCGAAATGCTCAACAGATATAAAAATGGAACATCTCACTATGTCAATATAATCGTCACTAATGATAAAACCTTATATGAATAACGTGCTAAAAAAGCGACTGTTTTCCAACCACGAATATCTTCGTATAGCGTGAGACTACAACTGTGACCAGATCTCCGAGTGATGGTGGTGTAATATTATTTATAAATTATGAAAATTAAAGCTGTATTGCAGAAATTTCCTAATAGCCTGTATATTGTTTAGTTTTTTATTTATTACCAAGACTAGAACCAAATATTTTTTAACAATAAATCATCCAACACAACGACAGTAACCACGATCACATCAATAAAATAAAAAATATATATTTACAACGATCTTCGCAACATGAATTCTAATATATTAGATTTGCAAACATTATCCATACGTTTCTATAGTCTCTTATCAGTCTTAAACAGTTTACTTGTTTTAAATTTTTACAGATTACGTTAACCAATAAGAAAAACATATTTAACTTAATACTTTACTTAGCACCAAAAAACGTTATTACTGAAACTCCAAAATATCCTAAAAAAGAAATTTTGGAAAATCTATTTAAACGTACCTTATATTTGATGAAGCCGTTTATAGTTGACGAAATCGGGGTAAATATAAATTTAATTAAAAAACATTTCCTTTATTATTACTTCTAAAGAATCAAAAATTTTATATCCAATCTGAAAATGAGAAGCTTTTTGAGTGCGAAACCGCAGATAAGGACTAACAACGTAGTACTACAAAAGTAGATGTAAATAAAGAACTACTTGTTATAAATTATTTATTACTCATTGCATGAACGCAAGTGGTTAATGTGAGCACGTAAATCTAATGTTTGTTTATGTTGTAAAATTTTCAGGTTAATCGCTCAGGCTAACGAATGTAAATTACATTTCAGCATGTAAAATGAAATAACCCAAATTTACTAGGTTAGCCTGACAAACAAGCTACCGCGGGATTAGCTTTATTGTTTGCATTACTTTGTTGCTCTGCCCAAATAATAATTTATAATATACAGTAGAGTCTTTATAATCCGACGTATATTAAACCAGCGGATGATGCATTACTGTGTAATGTCAGGTGATTGGATTTAATAATAAATAAAACTACAAAAGCAAATTACTCTGTTATTAGTGTACTAATTTAATAGAACTAATCGCATAATTTAGACAGTACTGCACAAAATTCCAGAGCTATTAAGTTATTAACTATTTTTACTACATGCTATACTGAAAGTATTAATCTGTTGTTGACTACGGCATAATTATTCTGCCTTTTTTAAAAAACAGTTCTGGTTATAAATGGCTAAAGGTAATCCAGTTTTCTAGTTTTTTAATAGCTCACCTTCCTTTGATATAGTAGGTTGAGCAAAAAATAAGTTTTTATATCAAGAAATATCTTCTCTGTTTTTGTTTAACAACTTTCTCCATTTTCAGGCCAATTAAAGATTCCATTCCCCCAGAAGTTCTCAGATTTTGGTCAAAATACTGATCAACATTATTTTGCACCCTGTGAAAAAATTATACTTTATATTGGAAAATTTCTGAAATCTAAATAAATAAAAATCTAGTGTTGCCAAGTGAGCTAAATAAGAACAAGTATATAGCATCATAACGATTACTAAATTCTAAACACTTTTGGATTGCTAGATTCAAGCGATTCAATTGGCAACAATATTTGTTGGAATCAATTTCTTGATTTTGCGCATACAGTACATATCTTTTCTGTATCGTATTCTTCTTTAGCTAAAATATTAAATTGTCAAATACCAAAAGTATTTCTTATTTTCCGCAAGATTTACGATGTCACAATAAAAATAATAAACTAATTGTAATACATGACTTTTGTAAATACGCAAATAAACCAAATCTATACCAAGAAAATATATGTTGTCAGATAGTGAGTGAGGATTACATTAAACACGTCTTAAAACCATCTGCCTGCAAAATAAGGAGTCTATTTTTGGTCAACCCAATCATTGAATTGGTCTGCTATTTTCTACTCCATTTTTCCTATATTTTATACCGTATACAAGGTTTTCCACACAAACAACGAAAGTCCCAGCGCAAACTGATAAATGTTGCTACCTTCCTCCTCACACAGCAATTAAAATAACTTCTGCCGTAGATTCAGTGCAAGTTTGATCTTGTTACAATTGGTACACGATTGTTCAAAACGTCTGACGTAAAGTTGTATTGGTAAAGTGTATGAAAACAAAGCGGAAGAAAATTGAACAACTCTGTGCTGTCAAATTTTGTTTAAAGATTGACGAAAAGTTACAAAAGGCATACAGAAAACTTTTTCTGTTTATTACGTAAGTGTACAACTTTCAACCATTAACCTCTAAAACGGGCAACGATGAATGAGGACTTTTCTGATATTAGACGTAGAGAATAATCATTAGTGCACCAGTGGTTTCAAATAACGTCACCACGACTGGACAAAAAGGCTAATCAGAGATAAGTGTTTTCTAGCATTTTTTAGTTGAGCGATCAATCATGGATTTGAGAGAGCCGCACTGCTAATTTTCCCTGTTTCAAGAAAGCAAAAATGAACAAAGGAAAAATCAAATTGATGCTCAATTTGTTTTTTAACAATCGGGAGATTGCGTACAAGAAATTAGTGTCTCCAAAATACACTTTTAATCGAAAAGTTTATTGTTTATTTCTCCATGTGAAACAGCGCTATTTTGGTACTTTTAATAATATCCAGAACAGGATAACCGCCGAGCTGAAAAGCATTACAGCAGAAGCTGCTACAAATAATAAAAAAAAACGTCTTCATCGGTATGTAGCTGCATAAGAATTATTTTAAAGGAGATAATTTAATATGTACAAAGAATAAAATTCTTGGTTAAAAGAGTCAGACCCATTATTTGTTTGGCAAATCTCGGTTAACTATTTTCACAACTTCCTTTAAATTAGATTTCCCAATTTTGTTCTTCTTTTATTGTCTTATTATTTATCTAACTAAAATAAACATAATATAATACTCAATGTAATCAACATTGATATTTAAGAATATAACACTTTCCCTTATTTTAGTTACTGATACAATTTAAATTATTTCACATTATTGAGGATTATTCATTCTGTAATGCCGCAAAACAGTCGTTCTGATTAAATTTATAAACAATATTACTTCACATATTTTTATTTTTATTCTAAACTGGTATTTCTATTTTAAGTATTAGCTTGTATCTATATGGCTGGTTGGTATGATTTGTTCATTTAATTAGCAAAATAATACAGATATAAGAACGTGGGTTCATTGTCGCGTGCATGTAAAGCAAACTCTGCGCCTCAAAGTACTATATTTATTAAAATACACTTCTTTCTTACAGTCTAAATTACTGACGTTAGTTGACAAGCTCAATAGCAACTACTGGTATAAAAAATAAAGAGGGGCAGATCTAATGTTTTCTGCTTAAAAAAAAAACGATGAGGTCCAATCAGTTGATAACAATTTTATCAGAACAAGGCTTTATTTGATTTATTATTAGACTTGCCAAAATAGTAAATCCCAAGCATATTTTTGGCTTTCTGGAAGTGTCTTACCGACATTCTAACGTGGCATGCTCAGTTTGATCCATAACTTCTAGCGATGACATTTTAAGCATAATCTTCAAGGCCATGAGGTGTTAACGGTGCGTGGGGTAGATGCAACCGATACATAACTCTCTGGAGCTGGCTTTAAGAAGCCATTGAGATTGAAGCGCGCTGCTACATATTATAATACTAGGAGATCACACGAGTGGCGGATAAGAGCGGCGTTGGCGGCCGTAGTTGCGCTGCGATAGTAAAAAAACTACCCTTGTCACTCGACCAGAAACGTAGCTAGCTGCATCAATGTGACTTAATAATGGTACGGTGCTGTTATAGTAGCGTCGACGTGAAATCCAACAACTCTGCTGACACGCATTCATCTCTTCTAATCAGATGACGTCGATATTACCAATTTTAAGTAGTTCTCGCGTGCATGTAAACAGCTACCAATTTAAAGAAAGAGAAAAAGTTGAGTATTTTTGACTTAATACTTTTATACACATACTCTCCCTTCATATAAAAGCGGAAAGGCCTAGTCGGCTAACGAGGATTTTCCAGGAATAATCCCGGAAATGGCCGTATACATAAAGCCTCATTTGATTTATTAGTACAGGGTGGGGCAGTCAAACCATACTATTTGTAGCTATTAAAAAACGATTGATTTTTTTTCATTTATTGCAACAAATGTTAAGAGCACAGATGAAAATTGGTATAAAAGCAAAAAAAGTTTTACTTTTTAAATATCACTTCAGGAAGATAGCGACTATTTTGTACGCATTGTCTGAATCTTATACGAAAATTCTCACTGACACGTCGTAGTACCACCAGTGTTATTGCACGAACTTCTTCTTCAATCCGCACTTTTAAGCCGAGTGTAGTTACTGGGCGAGACTCAAAAACCTTAAACTTCCGATATCTTCATGAAAAATAATCACAGGAATTCAGATCTGGCAATCTTGAAGGCCACTGAACATCCTAATTCCTACTGATGAGGCGGTTTTAGGAAACTGTCTTTTAGAAAGTTTATTGACACCCTGGATGTGTGACTAGTTGCTCCTTCTTGTTGGAAATGAGGGTTCTTATTCGCAGGAAATCGTTGAAGTTCTGGAATAAAGAAGGTTTCCATCTGTTCAACTCGAAAGTTCGAGAGCAACGCTGTGGCACTTGGTAGATCTTCGAAGGCTTCTTGTAATTGCTGGTCGTACAGTTCTTGCACTACCACCTCTTCTTATTATTGTTTGATCCATTGCACGTAAGTTGTTAGCCCACACAGAAATGAGTTTCCTACTTGGAACAAGAACGCGAGGCGGAAAATGAAAATGTAGGCGGAACTCACATTGTGCTCGTATGTAACTTCGACCATTTTCTAAATATGCAGTAACAGATAAACCTCATTGTTCAATGGTCCAAGGCTGAATGGTTACTAAACTTCCAACTGTGTGAAATGTGAAGGTTACTGTCTATTTCCCCTCCCACACACACCCATCATACAAGCTTCTTAGAAACGTACAGTTTGACTACCCCACCTAGTGTTGGCAAATTCTAAAATCAAAATTAGAGACCAAGAGAATACTTGTATTGATACAAATATTTTATTTACTAAATTAGCTCTGGTGTTTAGTATTTCTGTATAACTTACAAAAAATAAAACATCATTTATAAATTTTCAAAATTTAGCCTACAGATTTATGTGTTAGTTCTTTGGTTTTGAATTTATTTGCTTAATATGTAACTCCTAACTTTTACTTTTAATATAAAAAGATGTATATGTGTATTAATAATGGATTACTTAGTTTTATTTGGACCAAATCATCAGGCAATTTATTTTGCCGTTTCTACTCTTTGCAAATGTTTATAATAAATGGAGTAGAAATAAGTCTTCGCCGTTTGACAAAAGATGGCCCTACCAGTAAGTTGCGATTGAAATTGTCAGTTGTAAAACGTCATATCGTAAGGTTGGACATCTGGCAACACCACAAAATATATAGCGATTTTGTATCAGCATCACATAATTTTTTTCGTGCGAAAATGTCGAGTTTTGAGCCGAATCAGCGTCATTTGCGGATACTTTTAATTTACTTCTCTAATTTGAAGAAATCTGCAGCTGAGGCGCATCGATTGCTTGTAGAAACATATGGTGAGACTGCTTTAAGTAAGAGAAATTGTCGTGAGTAGTTTCATAAGTTTAAGAGCGGTGAGTTTTACGTCGAAGACAAAGAACGTAGCAGAAGGCCGAAAGTGTAGGAAGACGCGGAATTGAAAGCATTATTGGAGGAAGATTCCTGCCAAACACTAGAAGAACTTGCACTTACATTAGGAGTAATTCAACAAACAATTTCGCATCATTTAAAATCCTTGAGAATTATTCAAAAGCAAGGAAATTGGGTTCCATATGACTGAAGCCGAGGAACGTTGAACGCCCATTTTGCACTAATGAAATGCTGCTTGCCAAGCATAAACAAAAGGGTTTTTGCATCGTATAGGCACTGGAGATGAAAAATGGATCCACTACGATAACCCAAAGAAGATGAAATCATGGGAACCACGTGGCCATGCTTCAACATAGACAGCCAAGCCGAATATTCATGGAAAAAACTCATATTGTGTATTTGGTGGGATCAGCTTGGTGTCGTATATTCTGAGTTGCGCTGGGGCTCTCTACCGATGAGATACTGATGAGATTGGGCCGAGCACTCAAGGAAGAACGCGCCCACTACTACTCTAGACACGACAAAATTATTCTCCTGCATGATAATGCTCGTGCACACGTTGCGGCGCCGGTCAAAATCTACTTGGAAACACTCAACCCGCCCTATTCACCAAACATTGCCCCTTCCTATTATCACTTGTTCCGATCGATGGCACATGACCTGTCATAGCAGCACTTCACATCATACGAAGATACCAAAAACTGGGTCGATTCGTGGACCGCCTTAAAAGATGAAGCGTTCTTCCGACGCGGTATCCGTATGCTGCCAGAAAGATGGAAAAAAGTAGTGGCTAGCGATGGATAATACTTTGAATAAAACATAAGTTTTCGTTGTTTCTCAATAAATGCCCAATTTTTGATCAAAAACGACGTAGACTTATTTGTACTCACTTTATATTATATTATATGCCAATGAATCCTGTTCGATAATTATTGAGAATAACTCATAACTAGGATAAAATTTAAATTTTTGTTACATTTAAAAATCGAAAATTCAAAAATTCTAACACAAAAATTTCTCATTTCTTACCATCAATGATCGATGCTCCAAATACCCTTAATTTTCATAAAATTAGTACTTATCTTCACTATTTTAACATCAAAAGTTTATCCTAAGTATAAGTTCAATGCGGATAATACTTTATTACAACATAATTAACAAATTCATTGAAAACCAATTTGCGTTTGATTTTATTAGCAGGTTGTTATAAAAATATATGTAAATCACACAGATTAAAATAATCTATAAATAAAATAAAATTCGTAGAGTTTAAATTGCTATCGGGAAATGTTATAATTTCTTGACCTACATTTAAAAGGCAGCTTTGTTACTCTTATAAATTACACACCTGACCTTAGCAAACAGGATTTTCAATGACGCTTAATGATGTTAAGTTCATTGGAAATATTTAAGGACAGCGACAAGAGCAATGACACCAATTAATTGCAAAAGTGACATTAATGATAAATTCAACGGTTCAATTCGATTTTTTATTATTTAAAAGCTACAAATGCGTTGATATATCTCTGCCATTTCTTGTAATTTCCTAGTGAATTTTGTTAGATCAAATTAGGCTTTTAAGTGGGTGAATCAAACAAGTCAAGAATCTAATTTTTAAACTTATGAAATATTATGAATACACAAACATACAATGGTATTTACATAACCTTCTGATTTAAAAACATATTTTTCAAATGATATGTAGTACGCTGTCGTAAAATAAAGGTGGTTATGACACCAGCCAATTGCGCATAAATACTTTAACAGTTACATCGTCGTTAAATCTTTGTCTTCCAAATGCTTCTTTTAGTAGTTCAAATAAATGATAATCGCAGTGTCATTAATCGGAACTGTAGAAAGAATGTTTCAATGTAGTCCAAAGCAAATTCACATTTTTTGTCGAGTTTGGGCAGCTGTAGAGGACTCGGTGTTTGCGATAAATGTCGAATTGCCTGAACACTGTCTTAGCTTATTCCAACCTCAGAGCAATTCCAGCAACCATTAATAAACAATCACCTTCGAGAAGGCGACGGACATTGCGAATATTCTCCTCAGTAACCCTGGACGCTTGTTTTTATCTATTTGTTTTCCAAAAATTTGTCTATGATGCGCGTACACTTGTGTTTCCTTAAGAGTGTTGCCCTAAGATTATATTTTTAGACTTTTTAAAATTTCAAGCACTTTTCGGCTACTAACTAGAAACATTTTTGAAGTATACATTTTGCAACAAACAATTGGGGTATCTCTTGGTTTGGCATGATACTGACTAAAGAATCAGTAGCACCCTATGGGAAAAATCCAAGCATCACTCCTTATAACAGCGCGTAGAACGAAAATTCCTCTGCCTATTTTATTCATCCATATGCATATTAAATTTAAATAAATGAATTCTTCCAAGATCTATAATTTTCAAAATAAATTTCAAAATTTTAAATAAATTGCTTCATATATTTTAAAATTAAAAATAAATAAAGACGTTTAAAAAATAGACAGCTCTAAGATCTCCGCAACTATTTGTTGAATGATATGTTGAGTTGTATTCCGAAAATAGTTGTATAAAATAAGATAACTCTCCGTTCTCATGTTAGCACGAAAAAGTGAAAGACTCAAATAATGTCGATTTGAAAAATTAAATTTTGTACCTTCTTATCACAAAAAAAACAAATTTCTTCGAGTTTGTGAGTACAATTAGTTGCTGTCCGTACTTTTTTATTTGGGGTATCTTCTATTTTACAAACTTAAATTTATAAAAAAATTATCGTTGTTTTGGAGCGCTTGGCAACATTTTTAACTCTATTAACTAACTTTTAAATATACAAGGTAAGTAATAATTACAGAGCTAAATTTTAGAAGACGATTACTGATAGAAAAATGAAAAAGAGCAATTAGATAAACTA
This sequence comes from Sinelater perroti, assembly GCA_036346155.1. Lineage (NCBI taxonomy): Eukaryota > Metazoa > Arthropoda > Insecta > Coleoptera > Elateridae > Sinelater > Sinelater perroti. The sequence goes on along the minus strand of JARFIY010000195.1, from coordinate 20,350,058 downwards.
ATGTCCATTACATTGCATGACACTATGCCAGTTATTTCTAACAACTTTAAAATGGACGTGCTCCAATGGATTTTAGTACAAGCACGAACGTATCTAATCATGAATTATCAAACCTATTCAATTTTTTTAGGCTGTATCCGAATAGCACCACAGGTTGCAATGATACGTTCTTCCTGTTTCTGCAGACCCGAAATTTTTAACACATCACTCAATAAGTTCGTGGGATGACTAATAAAACAAGAACTGTTAGGCCAAATTTGACTTTATTCAACAATAATACATTCATTCCAACGCTTCCTTAACATTTCGATGCCTTTTTGTAGAACGATTTTTTTGGCCTCAAAATAGGCTTCAATTTCGCCAATCACTTCTTCATTGAAGACAAATCTCTTTCCTTGGAGCATTCTTTTTAGGTTTACAAGTAGCTAGTAGTCGCTCGGAGCCAGATCCGGAAAATACGGTAGATAGAGAAGCAATTCAAAGTGCGATTAGTGTAATTTTACTATTGCTGCGATCGATTCGTGACACGATGCGTTGTGAAAGAACACTTTCTTCTTCTTAATTTGGGGTCCTTAAAACTCACCAACAATGCCATATAATATTAGCTATTGATGGTTCTTTCTTTCTTAAGGTAATTGATGAATAAAATACCGTGCGCGTCCCAAAATACAGAAGCCAAAAACCTTACCAGCTGATATTTGCGTTGTTTGTCGCTTTGGACGGCTTTCGCCCTTTGCTGTCCACTCAGCTGACTGCCGATTTGACTCTGAAGTATAGTGATGGATCAATGTTTTATTCATTGTTACACATCGCATAAAAAATTCTATTTATTGCGCTGAAACAGCTCCAAACAGCACTCTTAATCGTTGACGAGTTATTGTTTTTGATCAACTGTAAACAAACGCAGTAACGACTTAGAACAGAGCATTCTCATAGACAAATATTCATGCAAAATTGTGAATATACCGCCTTCTGATATCTTTAAGATGTTAGCTATCTTTCGATTGGCCAAAATTATTTTGTGGATTTTTTTATGTTTTCTGAAATAACTGCCGAATTTGGGTAACCAGAGCGTTCAGCATCATCGGTGTATGTACGGTCGCATTTAATATCGGCAAACCACTTCTCTACCATAGATAGAGCATAGTCCGAATAACACTTATCAAGTCATTACTTTGCTTAAACGGCGTTTTTTCCATTAAACAGCAATGCTTTATCAACACACGAAATTCAGATTTTTCCATTATTTTGAAAATTACAAAAGTAGCATCAGTAAAACCACTGTAACTTGTGAAATAAACGTCAGATTGTCATGAAATTTTGACAGTATCATTTAAAGGTTAATACTTCTAAAAAATTTTATGGATTTGTCAATAGTAGCGCCATCTAACAGTCATCCTACAAACTTATTGAGTGATGTGTTAGGTGGCGTTGCAAATAAAAGTTGTCAAAAAGGTTTAAATCCAATGACTGGCAGCAGGACCACTTGTTCTAACCATTTGTCGAGAAAGCTGTTATTAAGATACTGGTGGACGTTAACAGTGAAGTGAGCTACACATACACATCTTCAACAAATAAAGGCAAAGCGACTCTCAAGAATTTTAGATATATTGAGGTATTGTCATATTGTGAAAAAACGTAGTTACCAATAATCACAGTCAGTACATTAATGCTATACCATTGCTGATAGTAAACTTCGATCATTTATGGAAATTCTGCTTAGCCTACAGATAACTGTTTCGTAAATTGATGACAGCATCACTATCAAAGATTGCTATATCTGTGAAGATAATTAAAGATAGGAATTGTACAATGGTAATGGTCTGTAGCAAAAAAAAGGATAAAACCTTTCTTTTTAAAGAGTTGTTCGCGATAATCCTTCCATACGTAGCAAATTACAGGGATTGTAGAGGATCTTATTCCAATTACTTGAAATACACCACTCTGGTGGAATAGCTACTTAGAGCTTATATTGAAGTAATCCTCAATGTCTTGTAAAACACGTTCTTCCAATATAAATTTACGAATGTCACGCATCCATCCTTCGGCTTCACTTTTGCGATCAGACGATCCCGCGTCACATAAACAAATTTTTGCAATTCGGTTGCTGTAAAGGTAGGTTTCCTGACAAATTCATGCAGCTACCTGACCATTTCCAGTTGTTTACCTACGCATATAAATTATCTCTGTTTGTTTCTAATAAGGATATCTGAACATTTTAACAGCAATTTACAACACATGCTTATTTAGGAGCGGATGTATGGGTGAAAATAAACATAAAAATACACTGCAATTGAGATGACTGTTCTTGAGGGGAATTATTATATATCATGGAACAGGGATATTTTTGGATCTATGTTCAAAAGAAGTTTTATATTCCTATCCTATAAATTGTAGTTTCACCTTTCTTGTATATGGGCACAATGATATTTAGCTCCCAGTCCGTTGGTATCTGCTCTGTTTTATAGGCCTGTTGGAATATTGCCTTGAGCCAATTTATAATTTGTTCACCTTCTTTTATATGTAATTCTGGTGTATTATAATATTATTATCTCCGTGTTGATTTTAAGGCTTGTTTTATTTCTTCTTTAGTAATATCATTCTAATTTCGGTTTTTTTTCATTCTCTTCTTCCTTCTCCGATTCTCTACCTTGATCTTCCTAGTTTTGAAACTTAGTTTTGTAGTAGTCTTCCCAAGCCCTCAATACTCCTTTGGTCGTGGTTTCCAGCTCTCCTTTTTGGTTCTTTACGTTTCATATCTATTTTTCTGGATTTTCTTTTAATTTTTTTACCATTCCAGAGCTTTTTTTGATTTTCTTTATAGCTCTTCTCTATTTTTCTCCCAAACTCTTCTCAAGATGCTTCCTTTGCTTATTTTACTGCTTCTTTTGCTTGGTTTCATTTTTGTATGTAGTTGACTCTGTCTTCTTCTGTGTTTGTTATTTTAAATCTGCCTCACGCTTTTTTTTCTGCTTAATTTTGTCTTTTACTTCTATGTTCTACCATCGGGTTCTATTCTTTTGCTTATTTTGACTTACTACTTTTTCTCTAAATGCCTTTCTTCTGTTTCTAAAACGTTTAATTTAATATTCAGTGTCCCCTCGTTTTCTAGCTTCTTTAGTTTTATTTTGTTATATTTTTTGTTAGTTCTTTTCTTGGTTTTCTGATTGAAATGTCTGCTAACTAGCGTCTATGATTGGTATTAAGCCCTGATCCTCTAATTACCTTTACGTCCTGCAGTACATATTTCATACGTTTGTTTATTGTTATGTAGTCAATCACGCCCTTGTGTTCAAATTGTTCGGCTTCATAAGTTATTTTGTGTATCGTTTTACGTTTGAAAAGAGTGTTTCCAATTAGTAGTTTATTGGTGATACAGAAATTAATCATCCTCTCCATTGTTACTTATTTCTCATTTTATTCCCTGATCTCCCATTGTTCCATGTCCTTCCTCTTTATTATTTCCGATGTAAGCATTCCAGTCCCTCATTATAATGAGATTTCTGTTTCTGTTTTGAATTTTTTCCATTGTTCGCTGTAGCTCTTCGTAGAAATATATAGACTATTAAACAGCAAATACAATGAAAAATTGTAGTGCCATATATGATTTAAGTAGTTTAGTAAAACAACTTTCATGTAAATTCCAAATACCACAGACAATATTCTCTGACAAATATTTTGATGAGCCTTTTTTTACAGAATGCCTGCAGAAAAGACCCCAGATAACCTCAAGCCTGTCGAGGAGGAAAACGACATCATCTCCAAAACGATCGGCGAGTACGGGCGATGGCAACTCCAGTTCACCTTCCTGCTATCTCTCTTCAATATCCCCTGCACGTGGCACATTTTCGCCCCAACCTTCCAAGCGGCCGAAAGAGACGTGTGGTGTGCGAGACCAAGCGCCTTCCACAACGTGGATCCGCAAATATGGAAAAACTACACGCAACCTTCCGGAATGTGCTCCATCGTGGATTTCTCTTCGAGCAACTTCTCGATCCGCAATATCCGCGCCGTGCACGAATATCCTGCACCGAAACTCGTAGCCTGCGATGGGTGGGAGTTCGAAGGAGAAGGTAAATTTGTCTGAATTTAAGTTTCGTAAATTCGAATTAAAGTTTCTACAACCGCTTCTAATTATACAACACTTAAGATGCACCGCAAATCGCCGATTTGTTAATAGTCGAGCATCAACACGTAATAGTTTGAACGAATGAAGTAATTTCCGCTCCGAAAGTGAATAAACTGTATGTAATTGTTCGTGTAACGCTATAGAATGATGAGGTATCAGAACAGTGTCAACTGTATAACTTTCTACTTATGTAATGCACCGCTTCATTATGTCTAACATTCAGATATAAGACATTTGGGGCAATTAAACAGATTTTTAAAAATATTTAATCTACATTTATTATTGGAAACCAAATTATTTTCAAATTAATACTTTTTTAATAAAAATGCACACGTAAAGGCTACATTATAGGTTCTACATAATTAAAAACATTCAATTGAAAATTAAAAATTCTTACAATAAATTAAATAATTTACTATAATTCTTTGAAATAAAATAACAGAATTGAATTAATTAATTTAAAAGTTTGTAGGCCTTGAACTTCCAGTTAGAGAGTACTGATTTTAAATATTAGCTAAATTGATGATGTAGAAGTATATTATTTCTCACAAAACATTCGTTACTAATGTTCCACTGTAGCCGTTCAGGTGTTACAGATGCTAAATAAATGTCCTCAGGGCCCAATATTTTAGTTTAAGTTACGACATAGTCACATACCCTTTAACATCATAATTTCACAAACAGGGTCGTTACTAAAATATCCAAATGTAGCCGTTCAAACTGCAATTATTTTACTATAGCGATCATGCTGTTGAAAATCCATTTGTACCTCAAATAAAGTTTATTAATTTTAGTCGTTAAGAAGCTTTATCGCTCATTACCATTTCTAATGCACCACATCTGGACTAAGTTCATGTCATAATGTATTGTATTGTGACGCAAGTCTAGTGAATCATTCATTTAAAATATGGCCACAATGACTTATGGGTCCAAACTGTGATTTACCAAGACATATTATGTTTACGGGGTCATTGAGATCACTTATAAATTGCGTGAAAACTTTTGTACCCCCAAATAAAGTTTATTCACTTAGCTTAAGTCGAAATGAACTTTATCGCTCATTACCATTTTATTGCCAATGGCCTACACATATTCTTAGACTAAAGTATCTTGTGTCACTACATGTATTTTAAAGTGCCAGCGTTTGGTGTAGACGCAAGCTGCATATGAGAGTTCATTTGGTTACTGATGCTGTGGCCAGATATTACATTGATAGCAGTTCGATCTCGAACTAATACCACTGGATCAATCTTAGCTCGATATTAATTACAATATTCTTAGACGGAAGGATGATAATCTATTTATAACTACACTATATATTTTAAAATTATTGATAACACAATAACTAGTCATAACCATGGAGCCAGAGTGGTCTAAGCGGTTGTGGCGCGGACGAACCCGGGTTCCATTTTCGGGGCTTTTCTGATGCCTGGCGGGTGGCCTACTCAGTCACTGAAAATAATTCAGTGCCTGTGCTCGCTCGAACAAGGGGTAATAATCGCGGTCGTCTAAGACGCGGTGCTTGCCACATCGCCCCGTATCAGAGTGGTATGGCATGACGACCGGGCAATAAAATCGGACATATGAGAGCCTTAACTTCTCCGTTTGCAGACCGTGCTCCGACACAAAGCATTAAAGCCTCACCATTACATTACCACCAGTCATAATTACAGGCATACTAGGTCGGCCCAATAAGTACAGTCTTATCAATTATAAACCCTTTTAGACACAGGAATCTGTAATTATGATAAACATAATACACTAATAATTGTGTCGAGTAATCATCACATGATTCTTAAATCTCTATGATCACCCCCTCAGTTACTTTACTTACGTAGTACATCTACAAGAACACTTGGTATTGCGTTAAAGTAAGACTCTTTAAACTGATGACGACACGGTATTCGTTCTTCCAAACCATTCGTTAAAATGAAGAGTACAATTTGATGTTCAAAGTATTAAAATAATTTCAGAAATCAAGAGCAATATTTTCTGATACAGTAATCATGACCTACAGCCTAATTATTCAAAATTTGGTAGACAATAGTGAGATTCTGTTAAAAATTCTAATCGAAATTATACAAAATTCCTTAATCATTGGTTTAGCTCTGTTTTCAATATTAAAATGCAGATGCGAGAAATTAGCCTGGTCTATGCCAGCATTAATAAATCTCTACATAGTACTACACCTAAATTTTCAAAAGCTATAAGCTTTTTGAGAATTTTCGAAAACTACCCACTAATTTCTCTTATAAGTCCCACAACTTTAAGCTATTTGTAATTACCATATATTATCATAAAATACAAACTACAAAAATAGAAAATATAAATCAAAACCATCAAATAACCAACAGCAAAAATTATGATATAATTTACGGTAAAGCCAAATGTACTAGTCAAAAATCATCTCATCTATTTCTAAAAGAATATATTTATTTTTTCACTTCTAGTTTCCTTCAACTTTAAAGTTAAAATGTTGGATAATATTATTGATAGTAATGACAACAGAAGTATATTTGAAAACCAATAAACCAATAAACTATAAGAAATTCAAATATTCGATAATTCAAATATTTTTTAAATAAACGTTTAAAGATTTACTTGATTGTCTGAAGGCTCGTAAAAACCAAAAATAAAAAAATTAAAAGAAAATGGAGAAACTAAATAAGTTATATACAAATTAAACATAAATATTTTTTTAATACAAAGTACGTCCGGAAACTAACGAAATTGATTCCAAAAAATTGTTTAATTGAAAATATAGTTTGATTAGAACAAGCTGACGCAAGTTTCAGATAAAGCCAACCGAATTGTTTTGTAGTCGTCTATTTAAATTTTAAAATTAACTAATTCGTAAAGATTTGTTAATCTCCCAGAGCAAGTAGTCAGATGATAGCACTATAATGTTATCGCACGATACAAACGCGACCGTGATTTTAAATCAATAATTTTCATGCACGACCAGCAACTAACGCGGAGATGACTTGAGATTATTTGCCGGATCGGAAAAACGGTTATTGCCACGTTAAAGAGGGGATTTTTTCATATATGTTCCTCAAAGAATTAGCTGCCGAGCTCCGAGCCCCTCGGAGCTACGGTAGCTTACAATAAGTGTAAGGAATGCACAGGAAAGTCGACCCGTATTCTATTCTTGATTTCTCCTCATGCCAAATGTTCTATGCATGCTCCACTGACGTTTGCACAAGCCAGCGAATGGCTCAGCCGGTTAGGCGTCGTGCTTGTAATCCGGTGGTCGAAGGTTCGATTCCCATCTAGTGCAATTTTATTTTGCTTTTTTTTCTTGCTTGGTCAAGTGTAGTTTTTCAATTTTTTACATGTTCTGACCTGTATGATTGATTTCACTTGCACGGGAATTAAAGTCCCCGTTTCCATTTTTCCCGCCAGTCATGTCCTCTGATCCCGGCGTTGTTTTACATCTGGTTATCCAACAACTCGGTCCTCCATCGACCGATACTCCCTCCAGAGAAGCTGTCAAGATGACCGGAGTCGTAGCTCGGCAGCTAATTCATAAAAAAATCCCCTCTTTAACGTGGTAATAACCGTTTCTTCCGATCCGGCAATAATCTCTGGTCATCTCCGAGTAAGTGAAAAACGAAAACCGTGAGTGAAAAATGATTAATAATTATAGTTCAGTATCTTGCCAGCAGTGAATTTTATCAAAAAATAAACCCGCAATAGCAACCGGTAATAAATAATTCTGCAATTCCTCATCAAATACGGTCAGCGAATGAAACATGTAGTGAACAAATGGCACGTAACTTTTCCATACGGCCATACCAAGTACAAACTACCTCGATGATACATAACATAATGATTGTAGATTCTAATAATTTCCACTTTCAAAGAATGACGTCTACTAGTGAGAAGGAGGAAGACATCGTTAAGAAAGACAACAACGCATGGCAAGTAATGAGAACTGCAGAAAGAAACAAATATATAAACAGCAAAAATCTCAAGAAAAAATAATAAATTCTAATAATAGATTTTCTGTGCTATGAAATGAGAAAGAAACTTCAACAACAGTAAACCCACAAAAATATAATATCCAAAAACTTTCACCATTTTGTGCAACAGTATTATTAACTATAATAAAATGGTAAAAAAGACTAGACACATAGCTGAAGAGAAACAATATGTTATAAAAAGTCTAGATAACAATGTTATTAAAATAAACTACAAGAAAACAGATAAATATAGAAAACTCGTAGAGAAAACAACATATATTGTTATACCTATCAAATAAGAGAAGAAAGAACATACAGGGTTGTAATTAAATATTTTCACTATTCAACAGATACCGAAGGCATAAAGAAGGAATTACTTATATTAGATCACAAAGTTAGAAACATCATAAACTCTCAGCACAGAATTACCAAAGAACTACACAACTTATTTTTTATAGATCTTGAAACAGCAAAGAATAATAAAGACATATATAGAGTAATTATTGTCAGCGTGGTCCCGTAGTTGAGAGGCGGGCTGCGGAGCGGACGGACCTGGGTTTATTTTTTGAAACTCTTTAATGCCTGTCGGGTGGCCTACTCAATCACTAAAAATAATTGAATGCCTGAGTTCACTTCAAACAAGGGGTAATAATGGCTGTCGTCTAAAATGCGGTGCTTGCCACATCACTCCGCATCAAAAATGGTACGCGACGATCGAACAGAGAAAGCAAACGTATAAGAGCCTTAACCGTGCTCCTATACGCGGCGTTAGAAACTTACCATTATTATTATTATATAAAAAGTAAATGTTTTGCAAAACAAAATAATAGAAATTGAATTAGATTTAACTCGGTCAAACAAAAATAAATCGGGCGGGATCAGGTCCAGGTTGCAGGGAGGTTCGAATAGCAATGGACAAGGCTCTACAGGTCAAAAATTTTTTCATCTTTTGAAAGGCTTGTCTTGATTGCTCTATCCTACATCTAATTTCCTGTGTTCAGTCCCAATTTTCGTTGACATAACAGCCAAGATATTTATACGATGTTACTCTCTCTCTATCAACTCCTCTCCCACAAATATATTATTCTGTACGTCATTATGTTGTTTACTAACGATTAGCCATTTAGTTTTTTTTGACGTTAAGTTTTAACCTCATTTGTTCACTATGGTTTGTCACTGCTGATAAGAGTTTTTGTAGATCTTGCATGCTTGTGGCTAACAGAACAGCATCGTCAGCATATCTCAAATTGTTTATTACAACTCCGTTGATTATGATCCCTTCTGCTCTTTTTCGGTAGTCTTGCGAAATAAATTTAACAACAGAAGGGGGAAGAACACACCCTTGTCTTATTCCTCTCAGTATAGGCATGTTTTGTGTAACAACCGCTGTCTGACCCCAATATCTTCTTAAAGTTCCGATCCGTTTCGGATGTTGGAAACCATGATAGCAATACGGACTTTATCAACAGCGGCACGAAACAGTCCAGTTGCTGTTGTATTGAACCATACTCGCAGGTTTTTCAGCCACGATATGCGTCTTCTGCCGATGCTTCTTTTTCCTTCGATCTTACCCTGGAGGACCAATTGTAGGAGCCCATATCTCTGATTGTTGCGCATGATGTGCCCTAGATACTCCAGCTTACGAACCTTTATTGTTGTGAGGAGTTCTGTTTCTTGTTTCCCCATTTTCCTCAGCACGGTGTGGTTGGTAACATGCTCTGTCCAAGATATACGGAGGATTCTGCGGTACAACCACATCTCGAAGGCCTCTATTTTTCGTCTTGATGCCTCTGTCAGTGTCCACGTCTCTGCTCCATACAGCAATACGCTGAAGACATAACATCTCAGTAGTCTTAATTTAATGGGTAAAGATAATTCATGGCACTTGAATAGTTTGGCCATTTTTACGAACGCTGCTCTCGCCTTTTCAATTCTACACTTTATTTCCAGTGAGTGGTCCCAGTTTTCATCGATTGTTGTCCCAAGGTAAGTATATTTTCACACGTTCGATCCTGTTGTTGTCAATCGTTAATCCGGTGTCAACAATGTGATTTTTGTAATTATCATATATTTGGTCTTTTGGTATTTAGGGTCAGTCCGAACCGCTTGCTAACTTCTGTAATTCTGTTCATAATTCGTTGGAGACTGGTGATGTCGTTTGTAAACACTATCGTGTCATCCACATATCTAAAATTATTTAATATTTCTCCGTTGACTCTGATTCCATCATCTATGCTGCCCAGAGCTTGCTGAAAGATGTGTTCCGAATACACGTTGAACAGAAGAGGAGAAAGCACGCATCCTTGCCTGAGACCGCGTTTTATCTTGATGTCTTCTGATATCATATTGCCAGTTTGCACTGCTGCTTTTTGATTCCAATAAAGGTTGCTTATTATTCTTATGTCTCGATTATCAAGGCCTATTTTTTGAAGTATGTCTATTAGTTTATTATGTTGGACTTTATCGAAGGCTTTTTGCTAATCGATGAAGCAAGCATATATGTCATGATTTACATCTCTGGCTCTTTGAAATAGAACTTGTAGGCTAAAAATAGCTTCGCGAGTTCCCAAGGCATTGCGGAATCCGAACTGTTCTCTACTTATTTGTGCTTCACACGTTGTAAAAATTCTGCGGTGTATAATTTTTAGAAATAATTTTAGGAGGTGACTCGCAATATTTAGCATTTGGTTTTTTGGGGATTGTCACAAATGTTGATCTTAACCATGGTTCAGGGATTTTTCCGGTGGTATAGATAATGTTAAAAATTTTTACTAGCCATTTTACACTCGCTTCGTCCATCATTTTTAAAAATTCGGTATGTATGTGATCAGGACCTGGAGCCTTTCCGATTTTTAACTGTTTTATGCATTTTTCCACTTCGTCGGTGGTGATGGGTAAGGGCTCTACTTCTGGATATTCTTGAGGTTCATCTGATCTATCAACGTCTTCGAAAAGGTCTTCAACATATTTCTGCCAGGCAGAAATTTTTGCGTCTGGTTCTATAATTATTTTTCCGTCCTTGTTGAGTAGCCTTGTTGTATTGTTTACTGTGTAGATTCCTGCAGCTTCTTTTACTTTTTTATGCATGTTAAATGCATCATGTTTTTGTTCTAATTGTTCAATTTCTTTGCATTGTGTTGTTAGCCATGTTTCTTTAGCCATCCTTATTTTGTATTTTATTAATTTCTGGATTTCTTTATACCTGGTGTCGTTATTTTTTGCTTTTCTTCTTTCATCCATTAATTGTAGGATTTCGTCAGTCATCCACTTTTTTTTCTTTCGGTTTTGTACTGTCAGATACTTATCTCCGATTTTGTCAAAGGATGTTGTCATGTCTCGAAGTGCTTCTTCTACCGTTTGGTTTTGTTTATACTCTGTTCACATGCTACACCTAGTTCTTGTGTCATATTCCACGCGTTTGCGGGCTATCACTTATTTTCCTAAGGTCCCATTTCTTTTTACAATTTTTCTCAAGCATTTCTTTAGTTTTAATCTGAATTTTCCTACTAATAAGCAATGGTCTGATGCAATGTCCGCTCCAGGGTATGTTTTGGCGGCTAAACAGCTATTGCGATAACGTTTGTTTATTAGAAGATAGTCGATTTGGTTTCGTACTCTCTTCTCTTTGGGTTCGTCGGGGTTGGTGGTGGCGGTCCATGTGTAGAGTCTTCTTGGTGGTAGCTTATATAATGTATTAAGGATAACAAAGTCTTCTTCTTTTACGAACATTTTAAGTCGCTCTCCCCGCTCATTTCGTACTCCCAGTCCGTATTCACCGATATGCTCTCCGCTTCTACCTTGGCCTATTTTAGCGTTTAAATCTCCGATAATAAGAGTTAGTTCTTGCTTTTTTAGTTGGTTCAATGTATTTTTAAGAGATTCGTAGAACTCTTCTATTTTGTCTTGCTCCGCTTCGGCTGTTGGGGCATAGACCTGTATTATATTTATGTTTATGGGATTTCCACTTAGTTGGATAAGTATTAGTCTCTCTGATACAGGTATGAAGTTAGTAACATATTTTTGAAGTTTGCTTGATAGTATCAATCCGACACCATTTATAAATTGACATTTTTCGTTTCCTGAATAGTATACGTGGTGTTCGTCTATTAAGTATTGGCCATTGTTTGGCCATCTCATCTCGCTTACCCCCATTATGTCCAGTTGAAGTCTTTTGATTTCAGCTACTGCGTTATTAATTTTTCCTTGTTGGGCCATCGTACGGACATTCCAAGTTCCAATTTTGATTGGACTCTTTGACAATTTTAGCCTTTGTTGGTCTTGTGATTTGCAAGGGTTTCGCTGGATGACGACCTGAGAAGCCTTGCTGGTGTTTCTTCTCCTGCCGAATCTTGGGTTCCGATTACCATGATTAGTATTCGTTGTATTATTGCAACTGTTTGCCACCTTGATTTTTCTTGAAATGCACTTTGTGCCTCTAATCAGGTGGTTTTCCGTTGCCTTCCTGATCCCAATGCCGTTGATCTTCTTATCGATTCCTCCGCCTTCGAAGGCGATTTCTCACCCTCTGGACAATAGGGTGCCCATCCTGACCCGGGAGTCAGGTTTGTTTGCTTATACCGGCGCACATTCGGTCTCCAGAGCTACGTTTGCCACCAATCCTTAGGTGTTCCCATCCTTTACCACGGGGAGGTGTAGTTGGAGTTTCTCTATCATCGAGCTTAAGACCTTACGGCATTTCTTAAACTCTCCAGATCTTATAAAGGACAATATAAGTTGACTATTATCATATATCTCTACCGTCTAGACCAATTTCCCTTAGAACTTGGATCAATTTATAGTGCTAAACGATGTCAAATTCTTTTTCATAGTCCACGAAGCACATATACACATCCACATTAACATCTCGACAGCGTTGAGTAAGCAGCTGTATGTTAAATAAGGCCTCTCGTGTTCCAAACTCATTTCTAAAGCCAAATGAGAGTCACTAATCTTTACATACATTTCGGATATATTCTGGCATGTATAATCTGTTGACTTCCCATAACTCTAACCCAGTTCGTCTAAATATGAATAGGATTCTTTTTCTTAATTTAATGGACCTTCATATTAAACTTGATAAAAATCTATCACCACGTGCTGATAGGCGGACAGGCCTATTATTAATAAGATTGGGTCTGTTAGTCTAAGGAACCTGCCAACTAAATTTAGTAAAAATCTATGAACGCGTATGGGAAAGACCATGTGTACAGGCAGACAAAAATATCTAAAACAACTAACATTCAAATGCTCCCTATATTTAATAAATTCAGCAGCGTATATTCAAGTTTCTGATTTTAGTTTTAACAAAAATTGTTGTTTAATTAAAATTAAAGAATAGCATACTAAAAATTAAATAATTATATGATTTAGTATTACTTCAAAAATAATAAAACACTTAAATATGTGCTAATAAAAGGTTAACTTTATTGAGATAAACAAAAGTTGTAGAAACCAAATAAAAATAGAGGATAGATAAAAAGATCAGCTAATATTTTTGACATTAAAATTCATTTAAACAACGATAAAAAAAGAATTTTACCTTTGTTTAAACAAAAAAATGCAGTTAAAGATAAACTCATCCCTCGCAAAAAAGTACTTTCTCACTATTTATAACATAACATTCTTTGTTAGCTAGCCTCAGTCCAAGCCTTGCATTCTACCTTTCTCTAATATCCCGATGATGAAAATTGTAGTTAAAATCTCACACTGCAAGTTTACGTGAACTAAATTAATACTTGTGTTGCATAAAGGGAAACATTAAATACGAAAGGCAAACCGCAGGAAATGATCCGTTCATGTGTGAAAAAAGACACATCATAATCACACGCGAAAGTTGTAAGACTTGAAGTAGCTTTTACGCAACATAATTGTTTATAATAGATCACCAGTTACGTAGTGGTGAGAATGTGTAAGCATGCCTGTTGAGAGGATTACAACAGGCCACGCTACAAGGATTGACCAAAAACTAAAATACAGCCAACTATAGAAAAGATGTGTATCTGCTATTTATCTGTTTTACTAATGTTCGACGGTTTCTTTATTAATTTATTTTTGCCGTTATTTTAATATAAAAATATGTTGTTACATTCTACTCCACCTAAAATAAATATTTTATTTTATTTTTCATTAACTAAATAACGAAACGTTTACTATTATTTGTTAAATTTTCAGTAAATTGTAGTGCTTTTACTTAACAACAGTAATTTAACTTTGTAAAAAAGTGTAGTATTTGTAATAATAAAATTTCTAGAAATCATAAAAAAGTAAAATGTGCAGACTGTTGAAATTCTGCCTATACATGTGTTGTTGGTCGCCCGCAAATAAAGAGGAGCTTCTTTGTATCAGCCACAGCAGCACCATTTTGTTTTGAAATAATTTAAAAAAAAAATTTTATGTACTTTAAGAGTTATATTAATATGTGTGAAAAACCAAAATAAAAAATATCATTTCATTTTTCCTATATTAATTGTAGAAAATGATCCTTGATGTCATGCACACAGGGTAGTATTACCCCTTAAATACAATAACACTAAACTCATGGTTCTAGATGACTTTAATTTACATCATGTGGACTAGTCAAATAGTGAAGTATTTTAAAAATTAATTTGTTATCCAATAAGGTGCTAAAATTAGAATCAATTCTTTTATAAATCTATTTTCTTTTTGGCAGTATAATTTAATTAAGAATGTGAATAAAAATTTCCTTGACTTACTGTTTTCCAATATCAGAGCCAGCATTAATACTGTTCTTCCAATTGATATACACCCATCGTTTGAGATTGAAATTATTGTACGTAACAGTTTGACTTCCTTACCTAGCAGAAGCTTAATCTTTGTTGGTTATAATTTCAATAAATTTAATTTTAGCCATATTCTTAATAAGTTACAAACTAAATTTGTTTTATTGATTTTTTATTAAATATTCGGTTAATGCAGCTGTCCCTAAATTGGAATGCAAGTTATCTCTTTCATTGAGAAACATTAGCAAAATGAAATAGTTATTGCTCGGTTATCAGTAATATAACTAATGTTTTAAATTGGCAATAGAACTTCACGCTTTTTAATTAATTGAGAACAAAAATAATACAAAATATAAATATAAATAAATGTTCTATAATATCTTTCTCCAGCTGTCATTCTAAATTACTTTTCAGTTAAAGCAATTCAGTTACAACATAAAATGGGTCAATACATTTTACAATCTAGAGCCATCATTAACTTGAATTTTTCATTCAATATCTATATTAGTTTAAATAAGGTCTACAAAATTCTTCGATTTTTACATCGAGGTAGTAATAAATTTGCTATTTTTTAACATTTAAACTTCTCTTTTGTTCTTTGGTTAAACCTTACTTACAATTAGAGTATTATTTATTAATATAATAATACAAGTAAAGAAAAAATATTTAAACATGAAGAAATATTTCAAAACGTCAAACTGCCAAGAGAAATAAATCATATTACCAAAGAAACAAAAATGCACAC
The DNA here is from genome assembly GCA_036346155.1 of Sinelater perroti. Lineage (NCBI taxonomy): Eukaryota > Metazoa > Arthropoda > Insecta > Coleoptera > Elateridae > Sinelater > Sinelater perroti. Next base: position 20,334,479 of record JARFIY010000195.1, on the reverse strand, counting down.
AAGACGGATAACAGAAAAAATATAACTGAAATAACAGAAAAATAAATAAATGCAGCCATTAATAATATAAAAACGGAAAAATATGCTGAAAAAAGATACAATAACTTTAGAAGCAATAAAGTTAAGTTGATAATATGAAATAAATAATAATGCATAGAAAAATAAAAAATCCCGAACAAATGAGTACCGAACATAGTAATATTACATAAAAAAGAAGCACCAGTGAACCAGATCGACAGGATGTCAAAAAAATAAAAAGCAGTTTTTAAACCAAGAAGACGGATATGAGATAACATACACACTATAAGAATAAAAATTTAAAATTACAATAAAAAAACGAAACAGCTCCATTTAGCATTTACAAACATAAAAGTTGCATTTAACAATATATCAAAAAACGCATATGGAAAACATTGGAAAAATATAGAATAAACAAGTGCCTTTACCAAACAATCAAAATATATACAAACATAGAGAAGATAACGTAAAAATAGAGAAATGTCGAAACCCTTTCCTATGAATAAAGGAACAAAACAAGAGTTTGGACCAGCTGCTTTTTCCATAAAAAAAGTACCGGAAATTTGTAATTTAAAAAGCCCCCGCTGATAATCAAAAAAAAACTTTTTTTGGATAAGTTAATAGCACTGTCCTTAATTACTATCCCTAAAATGAGCGCGATCTATCAAACAGTTTATTTACAGCAGCTGGTTGAATCAGTACATCTCAGTAGTGCGTGACGAATTTTACAATGAACGAAAATATTGAACAAAGAATTTGCCTTCAATTTTGCATTGCGAACGGAATTTCGTGTACCGACTCACTAATTATGTTAGAATCACGAATGATAAATCAGTTTTACTAAAAACACGGGCCTACGAGTGGTATAAAGCATGCAAAAAGGGTCGACAGATCGTTGAAGGCAATCCTAGTTCAGGGCAACTTCAAACGACGAAAAAGTGAAGTAAATTGTGCTCAATACTCGCTATTCTAGCTTAACAGAAATAGCATGTGATTTTAAGGTCTCTCACAAATTCGTTCGTTTAATTTAGTGGATAATTTGGGCATGAGACGCGTTGCCGCTAGGCTCGTTCAAAAAGAACTAAATTTTATACAAAAACAGTTCCATAAACAGGTCTCTTTAGATATACTGAATCGCGTCAGTACTGATCCCACATTCATAGAACGCATCATAACTAGTGATAAGACATGGGTATGAATTTGAGAAGAGGCAAAGATTACAAAATTTGGAAAAGTATTTCAAAACACGATAAATATATGGAAAGCAAGACTAGAGCAGACAGGATTCAAATTAAGCATAAACAAAAGTACAGTGATAAAAATAAGCAATAAAAAACGCGAATGGAAAGAATAAAAATTGACAACAGGTTCTTCGAACCAATGAACAGATATATGTATCTTGCAACGACCAAAAATAGATAGGAAAATACAGCATAGCGGATAAAGCAAACCAAACGTGATAAATAATACCTTAATTGGAAGAAAAGAGATAAACTGGGAAGCAAAATTGGGAATATGCAAACTGTAAGAATTATTGGATGAAGATTCAAATTAGACGCAAAAACAACTTACACAAGTATTAAATATTACTTATTTTAAAATTAATAACGTTTGATAGCTATGGAAAGAATTACAAGATAGGAAAATGGGTGCTATACGAATTGGGAGAAAGAGACATGGAGGCAAAAAATCGTTTGCAAAGTCCTGTTTGATAGGCGATTTTGTATGACAGGCTCACTAGGAATAAAAATAATGTATTTCGATAATTTCAAAAGCAAGAAATCAATTTTTTATCCGAGGCAACCGTCAACATCCAAAACAGAATATTCATAAAAATAAGGCAATAGTCTGACAAGAAAGTACTTTAACTTGTTAAAACTACGATACTAATGAACTTTTCCAATAAGAATTAATCAATGTTAACCGAGAGTTGAAGGCTAAATGTCCAAAGCATACCAAAAGAGTCGTGCCGTTTGGCATATTCTGGTCTTTCAACAGGACAACGCTATACAACATACTGAAAAACAGGCCAAAATTACTTGACTTGGCTTAATTCTTACCCCACCCCTCGTATTCATTAAATATTACCATGTGTTTAGATAAATAACATATGCGCTTGCAGAACAACATTTCATCTCATATGAAGGTATCTAAAATTGGGTTTCTTTATGTGGGTAAATACTCTCTTGTAGTCCCGGTAGAGATAGGTCTACTTCAGAAAAGCGACCCTGCTTACGCGAGCTACAACTCTCTCACCCACACTGAAGCAGAGCCGTATTCTTACCTAAATGGTCCTATCCCACCTACCCCATCCTTTCAATTCCCTAAATCCAACAAGACGCATAGTCAGTGTGGTGCATTACGGCTAAAAACTCCCCAAAATGAAACAAGTCAGAAATCAACGGTCCTTAGTCCCCAGCAATCTCACATCCCCCGATTACGACGATGGTCGGATAAGGAGAGAGGCAAATGGTGCTAAGAATACTTGCGCTGGACTGGTCGTTATAGCCAAACGAACAATGGAAAGAAACGGGCCATATACATAGCGAAATATAATGTGAGAACAGAAACTATAAGAGTTACAAAACGAAATACAGAATATAAAATGGGACAAAATATGTCTGCGTATAATCAAATGTACTGGAGAACATCCTCCAAATTTAAATTCAAAACACATACCTTACAGTAAGGGACAATCTAAAACAAAAATTAACAGGGTTGGATTTTTAATACATAAGGACTTGGCAAACAACGTTGTAGCCTACGAAGGTATATCCGACAGAATTGCGAATGTAAAAATTAATTTAAATAAAAAAAAACTCAGTCACACACCTACTAGAAAATCGGAAGAGGGAACATAGAAAGTCTTTGCAAAGAACTAACAGAATGTCTCCAACAGAGCCAAACCACTTATTTGCTAATAATTGGACTTTAATGCGAAGGCAGGCAAAAAACTGAAAGAAACTGAAAATAGTATGGGCCCACATAGAATGTGGCACAGAACCATAGAGGAAATGTGTTAATAAAGTTTGTAGAATCAATCAACCTTTACATAATAAAAAAAAGAAAACAAAGCAAATGAACATGGCGAAGCCCTAATCATACAGTAAAAAATGAGATAAACTTTATAATTTCCACTCAAAAAAAATATAATACACGACGTATCAGTCCTAAGCAAATCACCAGATGGTAATTACTACCACAGAATGGTCTGGTCAAAGCTGTAAATTAATCTCAAATTGCTTAGAGCTAAGAAATTTATAAATAGAAACCAATTGACACTAACAAACTGACGGAAAATAAACCTGCAAAGCTTGCAACGCATAGCGAAGTGGCGAAGCAGTCTCCCAAATTTGAGAACCCTCTAGTTGACCTTTGACCAGTCAGTTTCAAAATCACTAGCAAACAAGCCTTTTTGGTCACCTGTCGATTGGTGAAAACAGAATTTGGAAATTCCCAGCCGTTCTCGAGTTTTTGCTCGGACGGACGGACAGACGGACAACATGAAGTTAGTAAGTGACTCCGCTTCGCTTCGCCACTTAATAAGTTACTCTTTCAGGAAGAACCAACAAAGAGGCTGACACCAGATAAAACAGTTTATGTTCAAGATATAAATAAACTTAACAAACATATCTCGTCGGGAATAATAAAAGCAGCACAAAAATTAGACAAGAAACAAAACACCTCATAAAGAGACGAAGAAGCTTCAAAATAGAAAATGACTTAAACAAGATAGAATTAGCAGAATTGAATAAATTGATTAAAAAATAAATACAATAGGATATGAGAAAGTTTAAAATGAAAACTATACTATAGACATAGGAAGAAAATAAAGGACCTAAAACTTTAAAGAAGTGTCTTCGAATATGCCAAACAAAAATTGTGAAATCAAAAGCAAAGAAAATACATCAACCAAAAAAAAATACCATAAAAAACGAAATCGAAAGATATTATACTCAACTCTACAAATTAATATTAAACCCAGACGAGAGACAAACTGCAGTCTCAAAAAGAAAACTCTTAAATATAGATTCGAAGGAAATACCGGGCATAACAACCGACAAAATTAAAAACGCCTTAAGATAGGTCGGCAACAATAGATCTCTAGAGCCAGACTATATTATTAAAAAGAAACCAGAAAGAAGCTATACCAACAACTTGTAAAAATATATAATTAATGCCTAGATATTCAAGAAATCCCTACATCATGGCAAACAGCGAAAATCATAATTATCCATAAGAAAAGAGATATTGCAGAGTTAAATAACTACAAGCTTTTTGGCACAACTCCATAAGCTATTCATAAGAATAATCAATACTGACTGACGACCAAATTTGATACCGATTAACCAATAGAGCAAACGGGATTTAGATCAGGACCCAACACATGCGACCACCTTCAAACAATGCAAAACTTACTAGAAAAGAGCAAAGAATATCACATCCATCTATACATAGCCTTTATAGACTACGAAAAGGCATTTGACTCCATACAAATCTGGGCAATACTCAACTCATTAGTCAACTGCGAAATAGACAGCAGATACAACCAATTAATAAATAACATCTACAATAATGCGAATATGTATATAAAAACAGACCCAACTACAACTACAGATAACATACCTATACAGAGAACAGTAAGACAAGATGTGATCTCCCCAAAGCTATTTACTAGTGTGCTAGAAGATGTTTTTCGTCAAATGGATTGGTATAAATATTGACGAAGTAAACTTGAGCCACTTAACAATTACTCAAAAGAAGTTGGACTAAAAATGAACAAAACAAATACTGAGATAATAACAAACGCAAGTGAATATTCAAAATATCATTGTAGCAGGTACACCGTTGGAAATTGTTGATAAATATATATATATATATATACTACTTAGGTCAACAAATCTCAACAAGTAAATAAAACATGTCCAAAGGAATAAGAAAAATAGTGCGAATAGGTTGGTCTACATTTGGAAAGATCAGCTACATTCTAAAAGCCAAAGAAGTTTCAAATTATTTAAAGTCAAAGGTTTACAACCAATGTGTCATCCCGACGACCACGTATGACCGTGAAACCTGGAGACTCACAAAACAAAACTCTCGGTGATTGGCAAGTACACAAAGGGCACGTAAAAGGCAGATGCTCGGAATAAAACTAATAGATAAGAAACAAAAGTTAACGATATTATGAAAATAATTGCACAACTAAAATAGCAATGGGCTGGTCATTTGGCACTTAGAGAAGATAATAAATGAGACCGCGAACTTACAATAAGAAAAAGGAAGACCAAGTAGAAGACAACGAGATGAAATACAAGACGTTACAGGAATACAGTGGATAACGTTAGCTATGGACAGAGGAAGATGAAAAATTGTGGGAAAGGCCTACGTCCAAGAATAGACAAAAAAAGACTCATCGTGATCGTAATCGTAAGGATAACCTCAACAGACAAGTTGTTCTTTCAAAACGGAATCCATAAATTGCAACAATTACAAAGAAAAATCATAGACAAGAATTGTTAATACTTTCATTGATATGCTTTTTTATTTTATGTGTTCAAAAAGACGGTAACTTTTGTATAGTATCATTAGTACGGAACAAATAAAAAAGTTCTAAAGCAATTCAATGTTTAGAAAAATATAACAAAAGTATAAAATTACAACAAGCAATGACGACAATGTTGGTGAGTAAAAAACCACCACGAGTTAATACAAGAAGTCTATTAAAAAAGTTTTTAAATAGCTGGGTTTAATTGTAACATAAGTATCACTAACAGAAAATACAATTATAAAACATAATTTAATAGGAAAAAAAGGTTTGTTGTCAGTTATACAGTGTTGCCCCAAAAATGTATTATTTTTTGGCAAGCAACGAACGCATGTGGTGTTATATTACTGAGTTATATACGGTCCAATCTGTTTTATCACCTTTCTCCCTCTATCTAGAAGCCTCATAATCTAAACTTTTATAAGTTGTTAATGCAATATCGTTTTAAATATCTTTTGATGTTATTTATTGAACTATATTGTTTCGAAGAAAATTTTTTATAAAAAAAATAGACAATCACATTAGAAAAATATCAAAAGATGATAGATAATAAGGCAAAACATCCTACTTAAATTTTTACAATTTTTTTCTAACCGCTAGATACGCATGTAGCCTGATATTATGAGATGTGGAAACACTGTTAAAGAAATTGCTCTCTATCAACTGATAGAGAGTCTATACTTAGTCGAGCTTAGTATTGTTCAGAAAATGTTTAAAGCATTTACTAATTCACAAACAGCGTATTTTGGATTTTGAATATGATGGGGATCCATATATACATATAACAATAGACAATCAATGTGGTCTTTAACTTTGACATAAAAATTTTCAACTTAAAATCTCCTCAACCTAGTACGAACTGTCTGAATACTAACACCACCACTCCAATAAACAAAGCAAAACCTGTTTTCTCGATCAAAAGCAATATTGCCTTTTATTTAAAAAACTCACCGTTACAAACCGCAAATGTTTTCTTTGATTTTCTTTACATAAATGTGTACGAAATAACGTATGTAACTCTTTAAGGTTAATGACGCATATCCTACGATAGCTAAGCGACTACTAAAAAGAATAACATCAACGTATGCATATTTCTGTTAAAAAAATTTTTTTTTTTAACAACGTTATAGAACAAAACATTTCTACAAAGCTTAAAAGATGATCTATAAACACAACAATAATGCTAACAATTTTAATAACAGTTGCAAGAAAACTCAGACAATAAGAAAGTTCATCAGAAACTATATTCGTAGAACAACGAAAAACAAGCATAAAAATACAAACTTCAAAATAATACTAAAATGAAGTTAAGAAGAAAAAAGTTGGATAATTACATCCATCAGAAATATAATTATTAACTGATTGTGAGACGTCCTTTTAATGGCCTACTCTCCTTGGAGTTACGGTTTGTTGCGTAATTTATAAATAATTTCATTGGCCTCCCATAAACTATGATTGCAACTTTTGCAACTAACGCTAACTATACATTTCCTATTTGCTTATTACAAAGTTTCATTGACCTCCAATAGAAAAAGCCTTTGTTTTCGTCTAGCAATCCTTGCTGAAACATGTTCGCAGGTGAGACAACAAGGCGCCGCTGCTATTGATTAAGAAATGTCTGGCAAATTTAATAAGTCTCTAACACGTTTTCCAAATGTGGTGCGCAAAACAACTTATGCTTTTATTATGGCAAATAGACATGCACTATGAAAAATATATTTAGTACTTTAAGCTACTGAAAATGTTTGGACTTAAAGCTTTCTTGTCCCATTTGTCATTTGAATATGTTAGACTGGCTTTAAGTTTTCTAAAATACGGATAGATAGATAAATATATATGTAATTTTATAATTTGTTGTAGGAAACACCCTAATAACCGAGTTCGAGTTGCTCTGCGACAAACAACACCTCATCAACGTGGCAGAAATGATGTTCCTAGCTGGCGTGGCCGTAGGCGGCTTGATCGGAGGCATCATTTCCGACAGATACGGGCGTAAACGCACGCTAATCAGTGCCATTTTCCTACAAGCACTTATAGGTGCATCTAAACTTTCTTTAAGTTACTTCAGACTTATACTTCGCTGATATTACAGGAACATTAATAGCATTTTCGCCTTGGTTTGAAATGTACGTGGTGCTGCGCACCTTGCTGGGACTCATCTCGGTCTCGGTAGTATTTTCCGGATTCGTGCTTACCGTGGAGCTGGTCGGCGGCGTTTGGAGGATCGTCGCGGGAGTATCATACATTTTTCCCGTTTCATTATCCTACATGAGCATTTCTGGAATTGCCTGGTTGCTCAGAGACTGGCGCCAGCTCCAGCTAGCCATCTCGTTGCCAGGCTTTATATACGTCGGATTATGGCAAGTCATGGAGGCGATGTGCCTTCCGCTTTACTAGAGCTTTGCTCGATTTCCAGGTGGATTCTGCCAGAGTCCCCGCTGTGGCTTTTGGCGATGGGGCGCACCAAGGAGCTCATGGCGGTCCTCCAGCCCGCCGCTGCGACAAACAAAAAGGAACTTCCTCACAACATCGACAAACAAGTGCTTCCGATGACTGAAAGTAATGGCGAGGCCGGTGGGGTGCTGGACCTGTTTAGAACGTCGAGAATGAGGAGAACCACGTTCTTCCTCGCCATCATCTGGTTTTCCATGTACCTCGTCTACTACGGCCTCGTTCTTAACCTAGGAAATATTGGCGGCGACTTGTACATTAACTCAGTAAGTTTACTCTGCAATATTTAAAAATAAGAGCCTTTTAAAAAATAAATGACAAGTTAAAGAAAAAACTCACTAAAGTTACAAATACAAACTTAACCGCCTCATCAAAAATTTGGAATTTTAATTGTTGTAGTATCTGTGATAATAAAACACTGATTGTACGATGCCTAAAAAACTATTAGTACCAAGTTTTTGGTCTCATTTATAATATATAACAAGTATGTTGTAATCAATTTCCAATTAACAATGTAATATTTGCGAAATCTTTACTCAAAGGCATTTCCCCTATTTTGGTAATGTACTGGTTTCGTTGGATTTGCTCTGTAATAGTTTAAGCTAACAATAAGATACGTGTGTGCTTTTCTTTTTTAAATTGTTCTTCTTGTAGCTTATTGAGTATTATCACAAAAATATTTTGCGCTTTATGAAACCATAGCCGGGAGTTTTTTTCCATATTCCACTTTTGCTTCGGTACCTGCTATTGTAACTCGTACAATCAGATCTTTCTTTTTACGTTTTAATACTTCTACGATTGCTTTATTTGTTTAAAAATTTTAAATTCTCCTCCAGTACCACTTTTATTTTTCTTATTCCGGTTTAAGTCAGCATTTAAGTCTGAACTCCATATAAAATACTGATACCATAAGTCACAACTTAAAATCTTGTCTTAAATCTGATTAATTAATTGTTACGATAAAAGTTTAAAAGGCTTTATGAGTATCATCTGAATCGTACATATAACATTTCGTAAGTGATTAGTCATTAGGGAAATAGTAGTATTAAAGTATTTATTTCGTTTGCTAACTTTCTCAAGTGTTTGTTCAAATTTTTATGCAAAACTCATAAACATTTGTGTTAAAATTACAACTGTTTTGTCTTAGTATTTGATCAGTATAAATGATTTATAAAGTGTCGTATCTACTTCCAAAATCACTTAATGGTTCTTCAATGAGCTTTTCATGCAACTTGTGTATTCCGTCATGTATTTTTTTTTAAACGATTTATTCTCTGCATTTACAACATTTTAAAAAATTTCTTTCATATAGGAACAAAAAGTAAATTTATTATTCTCGTGCTCCAATCTGTACTCGACCAGTTGAGATATTTGGCTGCGGTGTGCGCGGTCCCATGTTTGATTCTGGACTCAACTAATTGACGGGTAGCTACCCAATTACTAAAAATACCGAGTATTTGCGTTAAGTAAGTAATTCGGTTGTTTGAGGCATAGTATTTGCCACAACTGAGCTAAATTGGGAGCGTACAAAGTGCAGATGTGAGGTCAAACGGTGCCTTAGAACAACTCGAGATTTACGGCATCAATTTTGAACCTGACAAAAATGAATTGGTAAATAACAAAGTAGGGAAAAATAAAGAATGTTAAAAGTTATTAATTAAACTGACTTAAGAATTGTTCTTGACTAGTCATTAATGCTCAAGGTTCAAAAAACAGAGAACAGCGCGCCATGGTGCAGACCACATAGTTAAGTGTTACAGAGGTAAAAACTATAAAAACAAAATTTATAAAAAACTGAGAGGTTTAAATATCAATAGAAAGTGAGATTTAGAAGCGTTTAAAACAAGTAAAATAATAATTAAATCTCTACTAATACAACAAACGTACAGCTGGACTAAATTGGATCCAAATCGCACAAAATCGTGATAGGTGGAAGGAGTTAGGGAAGACCTACATCCAAAAATGGATTTAATTAATTACATAATTAATTGGGCTTAGGAGAAGAGAAGAAGAGAATACAACAAAAACGAAGAAACTCAAAAACACAACAAGAAGAAGAAAAAGAATAATATCAAGGAGTACAATACCGAAGAAAATAGAACAGAGCAAAACAAGATAACCGAAGAAGAGAGAAAGATAAAAGCATCGACGGATATATAAAAAAAATGCTTTATGGAAAACACACCAGAAAAAAATTAAAAAATGAAATGCAAAAGAGAGAAAAATGGGAAAATGAACAGAAACTAAATCAAAGAATAGATAAATCAGAAAACCAACTATAAAACACGAATAAAAAATTTAATGTAGTGATCAGGAGTAAAATCAAATATGCAGCAAAAAAGAGGCAGTTTGTTAAAGATAACCAGAAATAAAAGAATAACTATAATGAACACAGGGAAAAAATAAATACAGTAAATCTAAAAAACATGGAATGCAAAGCAGGGAGAAACAATGAACAAAAACGCTAAAGTAAAATCTTCAAAAATATATGTAGTTAACGATTTAACATTAAAGGAAAGATATAGAGAAACCAAAATCAGAAAAAAACACAAAGATATAATATCAAAAAGGTTATTATCGAAGATCCCTTATCTAGGACGATGAGTAAAATGGCGTAGAAGTAACAAAAAATTAAAAGACAAAATAAAAGATACCTACCACAAATTTGGCATTAATAAATCTGATAAACGAAAGAAAGAAGCATTAAAAACCAGAAATAAAAGAAAAAATATTACTATAATGAGCGCAGATACAGTCCACACAAATACAAAAGCAAAGCATTAATAACAAACTCAAAAGCAACCAAAACTGTTTAAAAATAGGAAAGTAAAATATCTAAAATATAAGCGGGATAAAATAACTAAGGGCAGATTAAAACAATAAAAAATTAATTATTTCTATATTTTGTACAGAAACAATAAAGAAAGAACAGGTCTAAAAAGGATAGTACAAAGGTATCAGATCTGTTGGACAGGGGCAAACAATAAAAGAGCTCAAGCAAGTGTAGGATTGATAGTAAACCCAGAAAAATAGAAAGTGAAATTAAAAAATATATGTTTAAATGAAAATAAACAAATGTATGGACAACAGTTGTAGCGTACAAACTAAATAACGATAACCTAAAAGAAACTAAGAACAAGTACTAACAATAATTGCTAATTAGTTTAATTAGTCAACAACAATTTTCCCATACACTAAATTTAGATTTAGAAAATAAATACATGGGGATATTTTTTATATCTCGTTTGATTTTATTAATAAGCAGGTTGTGATCTGATCTTATAATGTAGGCAGTCGGCATTTTGTGAATTCTCAGTCGCAATCTGAGAATTGAAGATATATAAATCCTACAAATTTACATATTAGCAAATCCATTTCTAGTGCTTAATGAGTGCTCTGTAGATATTTAAATCATGCAACAGTTACAATTATTTTCTTGCGAAAATCCTCACTTTTACTGAAATAAACACTCTTACTCCACCTGCAAAAATTTGGTCTAGTAATTGTCTGCAAACCAAAAACCAAACTAAATAAATAAATAATTATTCGAAAATCTTTTTTTGGTTTCACAACTTTACTTCTTTTGGTCGCGTTTTGATAATTAAGATTTCAATCGCCTTTTTAAACTTGAAAGCTTCTTGTAAATTGACATGTGCTGTTTAAAATCTACGTAACGGTTGACCTTATTTAATTAATCAGATCTTTTGGATATAATCTTTTTAATCTTCTTCCAATTAGTGATTAGTTAAGTTTCCTATTAGGTGATTGTCGTGAGGTTTTTCTACGTTTTGTCGTATGAGGTGCGGTTATTTGAATGATGAGTGACATTCCCAGATCTTCATAGAAACCCTTACCATGAAACATCTACCACTATTTTAAAAGTTTCCTGCTGAAAAGTTTGAAGAATTTTTATGTTCATGACTTTGACACAATCTGGTGCGCAATCCTATACATCCATATGGGTTTGAGTATTTATTTGCCTTGTCTTTATTTGTTAAGTGCTATTTTTTAAATAATAGTGAAACCAAGAACAGATTGCTTGTTTAGTGTGACTGAAGGACAAGTGTTTTTTGTTTTTCTGTAAACAAAATCTGAATAGACCTTTTATTATTATTATATAATCTAGTAAACTAAGTAAGGTCTCAGAAGACTTTCTTGAGAAACTCCACATTATATTAAATAATAATAATTGGTTATTTAAATATAATATTCAAGAGGTGGGTAATATATTTGACTTGCTAGTACTTTGCATCAATTAATATCCAAGTTTTCTTTGATTAAGTTGACATTCCTGTGAAATTGTGGTATCATAAAATGCTTTTCTCTAAATCCAAACTGTTACTGAAGTATAATGTTTTCTTCAGGAGCCCCTTTAGTTATTCTCTTTAGTGAAATATTGCAAATATTCTCGATATAATGCAAAAACAGCGTATTGGTCGATGTAACTTCAGTTGGTGGTTATCCAGAAGACTTTAAGCATACTTAATCGGATAATGGAATAGGCGCAGATGATTGTTACTAGGGTCTTTCTTAACAGATGTTTTAATATATTAGCAACTATTAATTTAACAATTTTAACTCATTTGTGCCTTCTCATAAAGAGAAGGTTTTTGCAGGCCTTGATTACAGGACAAGATGCGTTAAAATAACTATTTCTTGATCTTTAAAATTATCATTATGGAAGAATTTTGATTTTTTTAATGACTTTTTACAATGTATGATCATCGGGTGTCAGGTTTTTTATATAACGTTTGAATGACTTGTTTTTAGATTTTTGTATAGCTACACGAAGTCGATCTGTATATACTATATTCTTCGTGCCTTTTTTTGCTACCAGTTTTTTAATGAAAGAAAAGGTATGTTTTCGTAGTTCTTTTTGTTGTTTTGTGGAGGTGTTACCTTCCAATTAATATCTTGCAATTATGGAGTTAAGTGTTATATTCGTTCTTCAATTTCCTCGCTATCTTTTATTCCCACATTTAAATTTATAGTTTTATTGGTCATTTCCTGAAAACTGCTTTAATTTTTTTGTTTTGTACAAAGCTTTGAATCGGTTCCCTCCATATAATTTCGGTGCTTAAAGCATTTATAATGAAATTATGACCTAAACTGAGGTCAATGTGGGATTTTATTCTACAACGAGTACCTGGCATTTTTTTTTGCAGTTGCAAAACTTAATAGCTCTGGTAATTTGTTTCCGGCAATTCTTTGGTTAAAGTGAGTTTAAATTTTGATTTTAAATGACCTTGATTTACCTATAATGAGGCTTGTCCTATGAACTGAAAGGTTAAGGCTCGCGTATGTTTGTCTTCTCTGCACACCATCTCTGCGCTTTAAACAACCGCCATTATTACCCCTTGTTTAAGTGAACGCAGATACTCAATTATTTTTAGTGACTGAGTAGGCCACCCGCCAGGCATCAAAGAGCACCGAGAATAGAACCTGGGTCCGTCCGCATCGCAGCCCGCGCTTCAAACCATGCATCCACGCTGGTATTCAATTTTTACCTTTAGGTGTCATAATTCGTCAGCCTCAGGTTTTGTGTTTTCCACCCCACTCTTCTGCAACAAGAAAATGGAATCCAAGTTAAAAATTCTTCATATTCTTCAATAAAAATAGCAATAACAATATGATATAGTCATTAGAGATGCGAATGATTCTAGTTTCAGTATGGTACATTATGTTTTATTCAATGGTCAATGATTCTAATGCATTATGTTCTTAAAAGAATATCTATTTTATTAAGTTTCAAAAAAATACCAATTAAAATTTATGATTGGTAGCCCATTTGCATTCTAAGCTGCTAGTACAAAAATAGCAATTAATGCATAATTTTATCAATAACTATCATAAGCGTGTTTTTATTCAATAACTCGTTGAACGTATCTTTAAACTCTTTAATAAATTATGTGATAATGCTTTCTACGCTATGATTGTTAGTGTTTGTTACATTAATATTTGAATTTGTTTTATTTATATGTTGGTTTGCTAATTAGGTATACAATTTATATTTTGTTGTTATTGTTGTTGTTGTAGTTGTCTTCTATATCTGTTGTCTCTATTCTATGTATTTAATAAGCCGTTGTAAACTGTGCATCTTTTGTGGTTAGCCAAGGCGACTTCCTTGACAAAGGGCGCAATTTGCTGAGCTTTTTACATACTTCACACGTTTTCGTCCGCATTTTACACAATCATATGACACAGAACAATAATAGTGACCATAACTCTGATATCTTGTGCATTGAATTATTTCTCGTTTTCTCCCGAGAGGTTCTATGATTTTAGCACTAAAACTTCTAGATAATTTATATCTTTATTATCTGATTGGGGTCCTGGGTCGATAAAGAATAGAGATAGTAGAGATTTTCATACCATTTGCTTTATATTCATTCTATTTCTAACTTAATGACTTTCTTTTGTAGTTTTGTCATTTCATTAATTATTGAGTGATAAAAACCTCTTGTTAGAAGTCGTAGTAGGTAAGTGTGGCCGATAATATTCTCTTCTTGTAGGTATCTGATTCACTACTGTAAGTAACAACAGTGGACTAATTAAACTTGTATTGATAGTGATTTGGTATATGTATCGGCTTTTGCAACCAAAGCTAAATTTTCAATCATTATTTGTAGTGAGCTACTCAGTAAATATATTTTGAAGGTGAAGATCTTTTAATAGATGCATTAGTTGTAATCTATTGTTTGTTGAATTGTTGACTCTACGGTTCCTTTATCACTTCCTTTAATTGTCGTTTCTTAGTACTGTTTGTTATTGTGCATATTTCCATTTTGTGTCGACACATTGTCGTTAGACATTAAAAAAAATTGTAAGTCTGCCGTTGATTGCTTTGTTATCAATTTATTTTATATTCAAATCGACTGTCATCAGTTGAGAGTAAAACATTTGTGGATCTGACATATATTCATGTTACTGATTTCGGAATGTTTGATATATATCAAAATTAGGCTAACCCTGTATGTTCATCACATGTTGCATGTTTGAATAACCTTAAACAGGTTGGTTCGAGTACACAGATGGATAATCCTGTATATTAATTGGCGAATTTATACTTATATTTAAGCTATATTGTTACTTGACCCTGGATCGTTGTCGGCTGACACTATTTTATCGCAGTTTTACAAATGTTTATTTTATTTATTTATCACCGAGACTTTTTACAACACGATACAGGTTTCTTATCAATTAAAAACTCAGAAGACAACTCAAGGTTAAATTAACTTAAATGTTTGTAAAATAAATAGGTTTTATTAAACGTTTATATGACAGCCACAATTACGGTCACTGTTATCACAGGAAAGTGAAACACGTCCGTTCATGGAGATATTCAAAACCGACCTCAAAATCACCGTTTTGTTTCAAAAGTATTCTTGCTTTGATTGTTTTTAGTTTAATATGAAAGTCAACAGTACATAATCAAGACTTTTTTTATTCTTTTCTTTTAAAAAAAGCATAATACTTTAGATGATCATTCACTCAGTTCTAGTTGATTCACGACTCTCGTCAAGTCTATATAATAGTTTCCATTAAACACAAACGTCGCTTTTTCTTTATCGTCGAAGTATTTATGATACTTATATCTACTAAAAAATTCTATTGCATGAAACTCTCGTGATTTTTAATTGTTCCAGTTTTCCTAAAGCTTGAGCTTTGTAATAGATCTTGACGACTTTGACTAACTTTGAAATATATAATCCAATTGAGCAACAGTTTGTATACGATTTTTGTCCCATATGCACTCAATAAAAAACATCTCGCTCAACTTAAAAGTTAACAATTTAAGAGCGTCCCTCAAGCACAGTGTTATATAAAGAAAATTTAACAAAAGCCCTTATTTGAACAATACAAAATTTTCGCAGAACAAGGCTTGGCAAAAAATTACACCTTTGGATAAAACAACAGATTGTAAGTGATAGGAGGACAACCCTCTTTGAAAACAGGATTTCTGTTATTCTACAACTACAATCTATAATTAAATTTTTGAGTCAAAATCTTTTTGCCACACATCAGTAATTAACTAAAGCAAATACAGGCGTTGTTCTACAAAATTTTCCGGTATGCGGGGATGTTTGCGTACCTTATTTATACACCTCATAATTCGAAAAATTGTAGCCAGTTCGCATCAAACATTCACGCAACCAATAATTATCAAAATAACCAGAAATTATAGAAAAATTTTGTCAGTAAGTACCTAAGTAACGAAAATATTCCTTGTCAAATATTTCCTTTTTAATCTTCCAAATTGAAGCTATTTAATAAGACGATTTTATAACCCATGATTATTAGTGACCCTTTTGACCCACGGTTTTAATTTATGTCGTGGTTCTGGGTAAAGATTTACGTCAAAGTTTCCTAGAAGCCTAAAATCAAGAGTAACTGACCTAAGCGATCTCATACAAAACAACATGCGCATTCAATAATAACTTGAACATTCAGCTTTTATCGTATACTACCTTTTTCATTCAAAATTTGTAGTTGTGTATGCATGTTTCTATTTCTTTATTCCAGACTATGTTAGTCTTTCATTCGTAGCTTCAGAGTATCGCAGCAACCTTTTTTAACGTCTTGCAGTTGAAAATTATATTTATATTCATTTTCAAATTTGTTACACTAAATACTTTCTAACGTCCACTTTTGTATTATTTTTCTATCTCATCTCAACCCATCCGGTATCTTTAAATTCTTCTTAAAGTACCTATTCGTTTCGAATACCATCTATCATTATGGCTATCATTACTTTATTTACTGGGCTACGAAAAGTCCGTTTGTGGAGAACCACGTTCTAAGAATTTTTAGCCAGAAAACTCTTCTATGGCCCGGTCCACGTCTTCCTAAAATCGTTCCTTGTAATATTCGTTGCATTAAACCATATCTTCTTTTATTTTTCGATTATAATCGAACTTCCGTGTCTTTGCTGTAATCATTACTTCGGTGTTTTTCTGCATCCTTCAAACTTCACTAGTTACATGGTCCATCCATGAAGTTCTTATTATTTTCAAAACCTTCTTTGTGATTTCTTCTGTTTAGAGTCCAGCGCTCGAAACGATAAAGAAAATTTTATTTTAATTTGCATATTGAGAAAATGATTTTTGAAGGCTGACGGCATTTTAAGGAAGACAACTCTTGCTTTTTCAATACGACATTTTATCTGCACCCAGGTCTGTATGTACATCTTTGCACTCTACCCTTTTCTTATTCACTAGGAAGTTTCCATTTGGAATATATTTAGTTTTGTTAACATTAGAATCTAAGCCGTATCTCATGTTGACTTCTATCACATTATTCATAAGCTATCTTCTATATTAGCTGCAATATCACCAGCATACTGTCAACAAAAACTTTGTAATTCCTATTTGCGAGTGCTTTTTTGATCATATGTTCTAAGAGTGCATGTTAAGCAGTAACGAGGGACAACACAAAACCGTCTTTTTTTTACCGGTACTGCATCCCAAGAGCTTATTCTTAATCAACTTAATACTACGACGTCACATACATCCATGAGTTTCTAGCGAGATTCAAACTCGCTTGGATCGGATGCGTATAGCAGAGCAACCTTGTCTTGCTTCCTCTATTATACACTCAGCGAATACATATAGTAATAAATCATCATGACACACCCTTGAACCGCCCCTGAAACTTAAAAAGCTGTGCGCCGAAGCCAGGTTTACAATGTGGCATTTACAATATTTTATATTTACCCCTTTGCGTTGAACAGATGAATCAAAATTTAACAACTCACTTTTACAATACACGATATCATTAATAGTGAGATAGAAATTAAATCGCCATTTTAACCGCAACAAGTTAGCCGCAGCACTAACACACAAGTGCCTAAAAATGGGTCAATGTGTACCTGACTACTTAAATACCCGCACTTTTTTAAACCGGCCAATAACATACAGTTATTTAAAATAAGCGCGAATTTTTGACAGTTTTTACTATATGTATTCATTGGACGGATTTTAAGTATTTCTACAACTTTAGATTGTTTTCCATCTGTCTTGATGTAGGCGCATTATCAAACAATTCTTTTATATAGTTTTCCCACGCTTTTATCTCCTCATACTTCTCTATTATACCCTTGTTTATTAACTAATGTAGCTGATCTTCTACTTTTATAAAGAACAGCTGCTTCTTTAACCTCCTTATACATATTTAAGCTATCATATTCTTTTGTGGGATTTTAGTTTAATTACAGTGTTCTTCTAACTTTCCCTCCTTATCTTGTCTAACTATTCTTGGTATGTGTTTGTGAACTCTGAGATATTGGCTTTTATCTTTGTTTTTCAAAATTCTTCTTTAGTTTATTAGTAGTAGAATCTCGTCACTGTTACAGGACTTCTGATTTATCTCCTTATTAATCTTTAGATGGTTTTTGGTGATAGTGTCTACTTCAGTCTTCCGTTTATTTATTTTTATTAATGTATGTTTTCAAATAAACATTCCTTCTACTTACGTATTCGGCTAGTACACTTCTCACTTTTAATGCAAGGTTCTTTTATCTTTCTTGTAATTTTGGTTGTTTTCTTTCCGACTATTTTTAATTTTATTACTACTAACAGATTACGGTCTGCCTCAGCTCCTGGATATGTATTACGCTATTTTTTATTGACTAATTTGGTCCCTGACTGGGACGTCCATTAATAACATCTAGGTATACAAACGCTTTCGTGATCTTATTCCCAAGCGGGAAGCCCATCTAAATACTAACCGCGCCCGATGCTGTTTCATTTCGGTGATCGGAGGAAAATCGATGTTTCAACGTAGTATAGTCGTTACTTATATTCTGCTTTAAATAATCTTACCCCGTGAGGGTAATTGGCCCCGTTACCTTGAGACAACTGGTATCGGGTTGTGCCCCCCGATGCTGGATCGCCAGAGCCTCATTTGTCATCTAGCAGAGGGTACCACGTGCAAGTGAGGTTGACATTTGGGTGACTAGATGTTGACGCTACCCCTTACCCTCCATGCTTTCGTAGTAATTTATAAAAAGGTGCTGAGTACAAGTTGTTTTTCTGTCCCAAAAAATTGTCGTTTCATTCATTCCTTTCGGTTGTCTCTCTAACTTCCAATTAGTCAGATATTGAAGTGAACAATAGTTTTCCTGGGATGTCTATAATTGGACAAATTCAATGGCAGGTTTATACCATATGCGGCAAATTGATTTGCTTTGCTTAAAATAGTACTATTAGTATTATGACTCATTTTTAAAGGACAGTATTAAACAATAAAACAAATTGTCTCTCCGTCTCAAACCAAATTTAATATTTCGATTTGATTAGTAAATTCCATTGTAGTAGTAAAATTGTTCGGATTCATTAACTAATTTTACAAGTGTATTAGCTTTTAGTGAGGGTTACAATAAATTCAATTTCGTGGTATAATAATTTATTTTAACGATAAATTAAAGTTTAAATATAATAAAAGACTTAAAGATCACCGACATTTCTGACGTTTTCCCCGTAGCGGCACTTAGTAAATTTTATCTGGAATGTTTTACCCTAGCCCATTCAACGATAACCCAACAATATCCGTCCATCTTCATAGGCATTCGTGGAAAAATCAGATTAACCCGGCCCTCATTCTGTTTTGAGAATCTCGAATAACGATATCATCTGCCAGTTGTCGGAACCGTCGACGAGCAAAGTTAATATTGCAATATTCGGGCCCAATAATCTTGCCAAAAATTTATATTATATTATAGATTAATATGCATTTGAGCTATATTGAAATATATATTCAAAATAGCTATTTGTAGTACAAATTTTATTTCGAAATACAATAGGGATGCCCAACAGCCTACTCTATCACCAAAAAAAGTACCTATATTTATTTTTAACAAGGGTAATAATGAGGTTATCTAAGGTACAATACTTACCACGCCCGTTCAATTATTAATATAATCTTTCATTGTACCTTAAATATTTTAACAGGTAAATTATCCGTATCTAATGCTTTATTACTTTTTAAATGACAATAAGTTAACTGTCCTAAATTTCTCTACCCTATCAACATCTATTTATGCACCCTCTTCCTCTAGCGTTTGATTTTTATTTAACAACCAAAAAAATCCTCTAATTGACAATATTCAATTTGGTTATTACAATTTCATTGTTGTCTATGCGTAAGTTTGATTAATTTTGATAATTCTCTTTTTTCATTTTGAGTTCTCCATTCTGACTTTGTATTATGAAGGCAGATTTAACCAAAGAATTTATGTTCATTGTTCTTCTTATAGTATATTCTTGACAGCAAAATTATATATACTCTATAAACTTTTTTGAATAAAATGGTAAAATAATTCAATATTTTTCCTTTAAGCATTTGTAACAATTAAAACCAACTTTCTTCACAACTAATCATCGATTATGTTAACAGCCCGATTCAGTAATTGTTACAGCATAACTAAGTTTTCTTTCTTAGAAGTATGTGCAACTCTATATTTTGTAATACAAATTTATATACACTTTTCAATAGTACACAAAATCGCATTTTCCTTACAAATAATCTATGCGGATATACCATTACTACAACTTATGTTGAATCCAGATGATTTGAGATTATAAGTTGCTACTTGATAAGGTTCCAACTACCCCACATTCTTTAGATAGTACATACGTAAAAATAAATCGTTTCGTAATAATCAACCAAGGTCTTCGCGACCTACTTCAATGCTATTCTAAAATCCTAAGTTGCACTTTCATATCTCAAACTGAAAACCGGATTTAAACAACGCGCTTTTTTGGTTTGAGGTTAGTAACTCTGATGATTTGACAGATAGGGCACCTACAATTATTCCGACAAGTAAATATGAAACTTTACATTAAAAACACCATGTTATTATTGTTAAAACGCACTGCAAAGGCAGAATGGAACTTTTGATCCAAATAGTGCACCAATTGAATCAACACTCCGAAAATTGATTAGCAAATGTAATGAAATTGGAACGGTAATGATTCAAAACATCGCATCTGGATTGGGTAGGGTTACATGAGAATATTGACTCAGTTAGTCAAAATATCGCTGCAAATCTGAAAATATCGACTGGGCATTTCGAAAAGCTCACTAAAGACCTGCACATTTATGCATACAAAATTCAATTGACTCTAGAGCTTACGCTTACTAATCGTTCCCATCCCCTAAAATTCATCCATTGGTTTTTAGGGCATCATGAAGTGGATTTTCAGTTTAGTCGGAAATTCATTTCGACGGGTTCGTAAACAAGCAAAATTGTCGCATTTGGGGTTCTAAAACTTCATATAACTCATGAAAAACAAGTGCACCTTTGACGAGCCGCACTTTCGTGTAGATATTGGGGAGGTAACGAGATAAGCTCATATTTCTTGGAAAATGACGTTGGATATGATGTAACTGTGAATAGCGATTTTTTCCCTAGAGACTATCTATTATACCGAACTTTCCGAACAATACTTATAACTTTAATTATACATTGCCTAATTGTAATCTTTGTTAACTGTTACTTACACAGGATGTTACCAGAAAGTAATTTATGACGATAATAATTCGGAAGGTTTATTTAATATATTCAATATCCTCAGTAGTATTCTTATAAGTTTTAAGTGCAAAAATGTTAACAATTTTAAAATATAATTCTTTCCTGTCAACAATTTCCGTGTTTTCTTCCTTAGTGTTTTTTCCATAATGTTACTTAGATAAATTACCCTTTATTTTTATTAAAGTATTTTTATTATTCAAATGCAACGTTAAGATTTTTTCATCAAAATTTAAATACAAAATTAAAGTTATACATTAAGTATAAAATAGAACATCTCAATAATATTCAAGGCCTCTCTGTTTCATGGTCTTAGCCAAGGGTTTTCAAGAAAGTACGATAGGGTTTGCCAAAGTTATTTTGAATGATATATCACACGGTATTCAATAAAATAAATTGTATTGTGTACAGCAAGTCAAACTACAATAGCAACAAAACATTTCACATGGTTTATACATAAATACATATATCGGAAGATTCCCTAGTAGATTTCAACATGCGGACCATTAAGAACACAACACATACAACGGTGTTCAATTTAATTCTACTTTTATTAAGAACTTCTACAATGATGGTGTAAAGTGCAGATTTTCGCTCTATAAACCATGTTTCAAGTTTATTGGATTTACACAATAAATCCTCATCCTCCAATTTACCTTTCTAGAAAGCTAACTTCTAATGCATATCGCACATAATCAGCGTAATGTAAATAAGCTTTATCTTATTGGAAGATATTTTGAATGTTTCAGTTTCCGAGTCGCTAATTTTGGAAAATAAAAACTGGTTCAGCGTGTCTATATATGGCCTTCTAGTGATTAACGAATCAGCAAGAAAATAGGATACAAAAGGTTGTGTTTCATCAATCCGCATTACACAATGGCTTTTAGAAAGCTTCGCGTACCACAAGCGATAGTTAAACAGCTGTGACAATTGACACAAGCATTCACGTACAATGTCACCTCATCGGAGAAAAAGTTGCCGTAGCATTTTCACAACAAATTCTACCCGTCAAGGCTTTGACTTGATGATGGTGCAGAAATTCGAATTTGTAAACATATCCTCTTAACCTTCTTCACATCACATCCCAAATGGTCAATAAAGAAAGGTGCAACTGTTAACTTCGGTCTACGAAAGCTTTCTTTGAACTCAAAATTAGCAAATGAATTCCATGGTTTCAACTATCATTTTTGGTCCTTTGCTCCCATATCCAGAATAACAATTTCTAGAAACTTCTTAAAGCAGATGTTTTTATAGACGAAATCTTTGCAATACTCGTGTCTAAATTACTGTTGCACTTAAATGGCAAGTTTTTATTTTGATAGCCATAAGACACATACACAGCTTTCTTTTGTACGCCTAAGATTTTCCAATTTGAATATTTTTTCTATTGGCAATAAATCTAATAACCCTATTATGGCTTTTTAATAGTTTCTGAACAATTTTTATATCACGATTAAATTCATTTTATGGTCAAAAAGTAATAGTAAATATTTATAACTTCCATATAATTTAAAAAAATTCCATACGTCTCCCTAATGTAAATCAGAAACTCCCATTGCAACAGAACAACGCAAATTATTCAATACGTAGTACATTTGCTTTAACTTTTCATCATTACGTTTTCTGTATAACTCTTAATTTTATACCTTAGTACATAACTCTTGGCCTTCTTTTTTTGAATCTATTATAATTCCTTATTATTTTTGATTTTATGACAAATATATTTAATTAGTTCACCAATATTTTTTTACTTACACACACATTACAGAGAAATATAAAAAAATAAATGTGATTTTTGTTTTATTTTTCGATAGTTTTATAATGTACGTTCAAAAAGCAATGAGACTGCTTTTCTTAGTCCCAACCAAGATCTAGGGGTTGGTAAAGGTTACCAGGTAAAGAGTTCGACCCAGCTAATTTGTCTTTGAACCTCTACAAAGTGCAAATCGCTTGCTAAGTGAAGATTTGAGCGTCGCATGACGAATCAAAATGCAACGCAGCGTCAATCAAAGATACGCGAAAGAATTGTTTACCAAAATCACAAATGTTTAGATGGCAAAAATGCGTTCAGAGAAGAATGAGAGGACACCTATCAACATCTCACACTTCGGACAAAGTGGCTAAGCTGAAAGCAATTTTAGACCCTGAGCTAAGTTTTAGTGTTTGATAACAAATAAAATGGAACTTCGAAAACTCATTATTCCCACGTCAGCATTGCGAAAAATTAATGCCAAATTGGTTCCCAAGATTTCCGCAGACAAACAGAAGAAAAAAAGTTGTCAATTTTTCGTGAGCTTTTAGACCGCGTGAAAAGCCTCGGCTCAAATCTAGGTTGGGAGACTATTAAAAATGTGCAGGCTGCTGTAAGAAGTACTCTAAAAAAATTACAATTCAAGGCTTCCAGGTGAACTATGACGCACCGTAGAATCGCTGGCAATGCTGTATTTATGCTCTAGGAGTTTATTTTGAAGAATACTGAGTACGTATAGATAAATATAAAAAACTCTTTAATCAAACGGATACGATACCGATGCGGCTCGTAAGAACCAAAAAATGGAGAGGCAGGCGTGTAAATAGCCGCTCTCGTGGTGCGGTGTGGAAACGTAGTACGGCCCGTAGTGGAAGGTCAGCCGATAAGGCCAAATCGTCCCTTAAACGGCCGTCGCGTTAGCGGATGGGGGCGGCTACCGATATCAACCAATGAATTGCCAAATCGCTCACCTGAATCGGCTTCGGCTTCGGCATCGTCGGCGATTCCAAGGTGGCCACCTCTGCGTTGCGGATCTGGTATCTTCGGGATGTTGAGACACGACCAAATTGGCCGAGCTGCGATGCGTGAATATTTGCGGGGATGCGAAATGTTTCTGATGTATGCGGGTTAAGACACGACCGTATTGGCCGAGCTGCGGTGCTTGAATGCGAATTTATGCGGACTAAGACACGACCGAACTGGCCGCGCTGCGGGGCGTGAATTTGAATTTATGCGGACTAAGACACGACCGAACTGGCCGCGATGCGGGGTGTGAATGCTTGCGGGGCAAAAGCCCATGCCGTATGTGTGCGACGGCAAAACGTAGCTGATATCAAAAGGTCCGCATGCCGCCGCGATATAAAGCGGTTCAAGGGCGAAAAGGCCGCCACACCAATTAGACTCATTACTTTCCGGACGTACCTTGTGCATCACTTATTGAAAATCAAAATCTAATTAAAAATTTCCTATTGTTATAATAAATAATAATATAACTTTTTTGTAATATTAATTCATCTGTTCGTTTGTCTGGATATGCATTCAGATATAATAATTTTCAATGTCAATTTGCAGTCCTACTTTTATAATGCCTAACGTTAATACATTCTTCGATGATCTGTCTTTAATGTTTGTACTAACTTTACTTTGGATATTCTTTAGCACCTTGACGCACTTGAAATAGTTTTTTTATATAAATGATTATAAGACTAGTATGTTCATTATCACCCAGAAAGAACATTTACCCACATTAAACCCTCATACCTATTGTTACAATTCTTTGAATTTTGACGTTTTTGAATACCCTTTTAAAGAATGCGAATTGTTTTGTAGAAATAATTTTGAGATAAGTTACTCTAATAAAGAGGTCTTAGACAAATATTATGAATAAATTAGGGCTCATTGTACAAATTTATACCATAATGATCGTAACTAACGAGCATACAAAAGCATCCAACACATTTGCACTTCAAAAGGTTATAACGAGGTATCGAGTGATAAACATTTCTATGAAATAACTGCTGAAATAAGTGCGCCAACGTACTATACAATTGCTGTACTTTGAAGTGTAAACTGTTGATATCCATTTTCTCTGTTAAAAGATCTTCGGGGTATTCCTCGCTTTCTTCTTCCTGCTGGATTCTATTCTGTTATTCTTTTTATCCATCGCTAGAGTCTTGCTCTTCTGACGTAGCCGTACCATTCATTGTAGGCGCTTTTTTCAATGTAGGTAAGTATGTTTTCCGTCACTGATAGCCTCCCCGTATTTCTTCATTAGAAATTCTTGTCCGTCTTGTTACTCTGTTGCGTTTTCTCCAGTATTCTACTCTGATCTTTTTTTTCTTATAACCCAGTTCTGTGCTCCGTATGTCATAATACTTTTAATTATGGTGTTAAAGATCATCTTTTTTGTATTCTTTGTGATGTGCGTATTTCATAAAATTCCATTTAGTTGTTTAAAGCACGAACTAGTTTGTCCCAGCTTGTTCTTCATGTTGTTTGTGGTTGTACCTTCATTGGAAATAGTGAATCCTAGATACTTAAAGCTCTTTTCCCTTTTATTTCAACTTCATCTGTGATTTTCAAATCCACAACACCTTCCGTTGCGGTGACCAGATATGCTGTCTTATTAAAATTAATTTCCAGTCCGTTTTTTGAATATTCTTCAGTAAGTTTGAAGATCTTGAAACTAAGGTCTTCTTCATCTTGTACCATTACCACCTTGTTATTGGCGAAACTTAAAATCTAGATGTGTACATTTCTAACTGGAATTCCTATACCTTCGCATTTTTGTTTCCAGTGTTTCAGAGTTACTTCAAGAAAGATCTTAAATAGTGTGGGAGCTGTTGAGCCTTTGGAAGGTTTTAAATGCTTATCCGGTCCTACTTTTCATTTTAATAGATGCCATGTTCTCTCGGTACAAGTTTTTGGTTGCAGCTATTAATATGTTTGAAATATTAAGTTTTTTCATAGATTTCCAGAGTTCTTCCCTTAGTATTGAGTCATATACCTTTTTAGGTCTATAAATGCGTGATGTACTGTTATCTTTTTATCCTCTTCCAGTTTTTTTTACTGATTACTCTGAAGTTTTGCATATTTTTCTATTTTCTTTTCTAAAT
This sequence comes from Sinelater perroti, assembly GCA_036346155.1. Lineage (NCBI taxonomy): Eukaryota > Metazoa > Arthropoda > Insecta > Coleoptera > Elateridae > Sinelater > Sinelater perroti. The sequence continues at coordinate 20,308,071 of JARFIY010000195.1, read as the reverse complement.
ATAGATATTATGCAGGCCTCTATCCATTCATGTGGCAACTTTTCTCCGTTAATAGCTTTCTCGAAAATTATTTGGATCATATGTAGTAGTTTTACGGATCCATGTTTTATACGGCTGTACCTCCTGGTCCAAGATTTTATCATCTAATTATCATTAATTAATTTTTACTTTTGATTAAAATTGCAAATGCTAGTAAATCATGGTAATAGTAAGGCTCTAACGCCCCGCGTGAGAACACGGCCTGCGAATTAAGAGGTTAAGGCTCTCATCTGTTCGACTTTACTGGCCCGTCGTCGCGCACTATCTGTGATACGGGGCGACGTGGCAAGCACTGCATCTTACACGACCGCCATTATTACCCTTGTTCGAAGTGAACGCAGGTACTCAATTATTTTCAGTGACTGAATATGAATGATTCATTCTATCAATTAGAACTAACTGCAGAATTAGCCCTTACTTACTAATGTTTCTATATGAAATAACGGTAATCTCCTTAACTATTCTCACAATTATGGAGGTACTCACGACAATAAGCTACCCACATTTTTTGGAAATCACGGCTTCAATCTGTATAGTAGTGACTCCGTCCTACCCGTCCTGTATATATTCCTAAAACACCTCGCAATATTTGAAACTTGTTCCACCACAATATTACTTTCTTATTCCTGTAATTATATAATTAGTGCAAAATTAGAAATTCAGCTTCGGCCTTAAGTTTTCCTTGCTATAGAATGTAAATGCTTAGTTATATCAGCATCTGTGTTAAACAACTCTTCAAAAACATATTAGAGAAAGTATTTTTCTTTGTTATTTTTGATTCTGAGTTTTGGTTACCATATTTGTTATGAAACCTGTCTTTTGGAACCAAAAAACATTTCCTTTATTAACACCTAGACCAATAAATATTGATGTATTTTTTAGATTGCAAAACATTTTTCCCAACTATCATTATCCAAAGAAAGTTTTTTCACCCACTAACTTTGATTTCAGATAATATCAGGAGCAGTGGAAGTTCCGGCGGTGGCATTGAGCATATTAATCCTCCTCCGCTTGGGGAGGCGTTGGCCGCTCTCAATGACGATGGTATTAGCCGGCATAGCCTGCTTGCTAGCCTTGCCCATGCCTTACATATTCAAAGACTCTCAGTGGTTCGTCACAGCATTTGCCATGATTGGCAAGTTCTCCGTCAGCTCCTCAAACGCCATCGTTCCCGTATTCACCGCCGAGCTGTACCCAACAACTATCCGCAACATCGGGGTCGGAGCCAGCAACGTGACGGCCGGCATAGCGCTGCTGCTGGTGCCGTACTTATGGGAGTTGGTAAGATGCTCGGAGAGCTCCTGAAACAAGATGTTCCAATTTTCCATTACAGGCTAAAATACACGGCAGCGTGCCGATGGCGCTTCTGGGAACGTTCGGCGTCGTCGGCGGGTTATCGGTGCTGTTCCTTCCGGAAACGGGAAACACTCCGCTGCAAGTCACGTTCAAAGAAAAGAACGGGGTGAAGCCTAAATCGTACGAGGCGTGCGACACGAATAAAAATCCGTTGGCGTAGAACGTGCCACATCAAGAACAAATCTTGTGATAGATGTTCCTTAAGTTTACGGTTCATGGTGGCATGCATAATTGATCTACTGAATCAGTATTAATACCGTCTTCCTTATTTGTAAGCTGCTAATGTAGTACTAGAAGGTTGTCAGTCGTATTCCATCTAATAATATAAGTTGGTACATTTATTATTAGAGATAGTTTTAATGAACAAATTAGTGCAATAAAGATTTTATATTGAATATATTAAACGTCTTGTTGTATTTGGTAATAAAGAATTGTAATTTTATTAAAATATTAATTACATTATTATGTCCGTAATAATTGACCTTAAATTTATTGCTTAAAGAATACACGATCTAAGTATAACCATAGCAATCTTTTTCATGTCCAATATTGGAAATTTATAAAATATCATCTGATTAACTTATTTCTTCGGGTTTTAACAATTTCAAAAACTTATTAACAGGTGAAATAAGCAAAATTGTAATGCAAATATATTCTATCACAATAACTACAATACTTGGTGTATTGTACACCCTCTGCCTGAAAAATAAAGTAAATGACTAAAAAACAACAATAGTTAACAAGAGTTGACAAAAACCATTGTATTTACTACAAATATTGTCCTTTGGCAGAAATAGAACAATTTTCAGAAGTACATCGAATAACTTTATGTCGCTGCTTAAAATAATATTGAGATTGGTCATCATTAATCGTAGAATGCATCGTAGATGCAGAACGATTTCCGTCCATTGCCAAATGCAGCTTAAACTTAGAAAATAGCCGCAGAGAACAGAATTGGGTGAGTACGGAAAATGCCGAAGCAAAAAAGTTGATTTTTGGTCCTAAAATTGACGAATGAAGATGAGGTGTATTTTTATGCAACAATCACCAATTGCTTGGTTATTGATATTCAATCTATTAAACGCTTCAAAACACCAAGATAATACCTTTTTACACATAGATTTTCTTCAACTGTTGGCCACCATTGAGCACTTTGAGCTTGGTTTCTGGGTTATATTAAAAACATCGTCTTATCAACACTGTAAAAAGTTGTTGTTTCTTCGAGCTCCTCTAATTATGTCTTTAGAATGCCTAACTCGACGCAATTTTTGGTTCTCCGTCAAACAATCTGAAATGAAATTTAAATTTAGCTTCATCAGATTAAGTTTTTCGATTAAAGTGCGATGAGATATTGTCTTGGGTATTCCAAGTTCCGTATCCATAAATCTCTCTGACAATTTTTTCGAAATTTTCACGAAATTACATACTTTTATCGGTCATCATTTCCATTGATCGCTTTAAACCTTTATCATTACCACATCCTCTCTGCCTTCTCTGAATCGTCAATGCCACGCAAAAGCTTGTGTTTGTGATAAACAATTAACTACATTATCTTAAAAAATTTGTAGAGTTTCTGTGACACTTTTGCAGTTTTTGACTTAAAATTCAATGTTGGTACTTTGTTTTTTATTAATTATCAACTAATGTATACAAACTAGTGTCAATATATGTCTTGAAATTTGTACTTATTATTAGGAAAGGTTGACATTTCATAAATCAATCTCCCCCACCAACAGAATAATTCATCAAAATAGAACCATTCTGGTTTAAGCTACCTCAAAAATTAATATAAACCAATATGATCAAAAATATATGGTTTATGCTGGACAATGTTAAATCTTAAATTTTAATATTTAACGAATCTTATAACTTGCAATTCGATTGTATAGTACTTCTGCAAAAATTCTCAGTGTATGGATTAGCCAAAATTACTTTTCCCAAGATAATTATTAGAGGTTTAGAGGTAATATATACAATTGAGTATAGTGATCAATTGTACAATTAGGTCGAAACTTCTGACCACCTTTTTTGAACTCCTCATTAAAAAGTAGAATAGGATAAACCCGACCCATTGAAACACCCCTAAGGGGGGTTTTCCCGCTTTTTTTTATTTTAAAGTGACATATCTCATGAACGATAATATATAGAGTGCTGTGACCTTCATAGTTGATTGGTTGGTCTAAGTTTGAGTTTCCAAGGTGTTTATGAGTTTCAACATTTGTATATATTACCGTTTCGCCCCCTGATCTTGTTTTTATACCATGTAAACATGTTGAATCTATCGCACACATCAACAAACGCTAAATAAAGAAATGCTTTCTAAATGTAAGCACTAGACCTTAAAACAACGAAAGGCTACCAAAGTATATAATACAAACACATGAGTAAATAGAACAAGTATAAAGCAACTAACATAATTAATAAATGAAACATTTAAATGCAAATAAACTTAACTATATTAAAATTTAATAATTAAAAACTGCAATATATAAAACGTTAAACTATCCTTTTTTACAAAAAAAAAAAACAAAACAAACACAACAATGGTGTTACAATTATATAATAAAAACGTACTTTTTTCGGTACTGAATCAAATTTTTATAGAATACTTTAATTAATATTGCCAAATTGCTAGTAGACTAATAATTCCGTAAACAAAAAAAACTAGTTCGTTATAGACCTATATTTAGGAAAGTAAGTAGATGATATTTCTTGTTGGTGGTGGATTTAACCACACGGAGTTCAATACATCATGGTGAAAGATCACGTTGTTCCTTTTGAGCGATATATCACTTTATATGGCATTATAAAAAAGATCAATCTGAGCCAAGGAACGTAGTTGTTAATGTTGAACTGTCTTTTACCATTTCTGTCCGAGATTGTCTTAAAAAAAACACTGGATAATTAAGGTATCAACTTAATACGACAAATACAATTTAAATGCATGCGCTTCTAACAGATTATACAAGTCAAAAAAATTTTATATATATATATATATATATATATATATATATATATAGATTTTGTGTTAATGTAATTATAATTTTTATATCATCGACTCGATATTTCAATTTGTACTTCTAGTAATTTTTGTGACTTTTGAATATTAATGTAGCGTGATCGTGATCTTCCAATAATTGTATATTAAATAATTACAACATTTAAAGAAAATTTGCATAATTTATCTAGCCTGGAGTATCAACAATGTCATTTAGGCAACTCCTTGAGAGGCACAAAAAATGTTTCGTTACGAAGCTTTGGCAATTTTGTACATGAAATATTATTCGGCGAAATAATAAAAGTTCTGCACATTAATTCTCTTTTTTATGTTAGTTGGCCTATGAACACTCCTTAGACTAACATATAAAGCATAACCGAGTTGACAAAAGTTAAAAAATTTTGATATCTAACCCGGAATGGTTTTTGACTTACTGATGAAAACACTAGTCTGCGGAAATGTAACATCCTGTAGATTAATTACAACTAACAAGTGATCACTATTAGTTGAGTCAATCTTAACGAAGAGCATTGTTTCTAACAATAACGTTGCTTTGATCAATATAAACTTGAAAAAATGTGTGTCGAATTCCAAAACATATTATGATAATTAAAGAAACAATCGTTGTTCCATAAAGCCCTGTAGATTTGATATGTTTCCAAGTGTCTGCCCATGTACCAGTAATAAAAATAGTTTACATACATCTCACTACTACAAACAGAGTTGTTTGCAAAATTAGAAAAATGTTAGAGATATCTTTCAAACACATAAGTACAGTCGTATCATGAACTCAATATTAGAAGAAAACATAAGTCTCCAATAGATAAACTCCAATATGGTATACTGAAATAAAATAAATAACAGACTTTCTTATAACGAGTGTCAATTGAGAGGGCAGTCATCCTCCACCTATCTATAAAAATACAAAACCATGCAAAATACTAACCAAAACAAGTGGGCTGCTACCAATCGGTTTAAAATCTTTAAAAACAAGGTTACCTCGTTCTGGTCCGCTAAGTAAAAAAAGTAACTTTGTCTAATTCGCATAATTTGGTCAATACACTTGGAGTTGATTAAGAAACCATACTGAAACAACTTTACCGGCTCCATTTCATACACACGAAGCTTATAATAATAATGAATAACAAAGATAAAAATTCAATGGAATTTAAGATTGTGAGTAAGCAAACTCTATCACCACCAAAAGCCAAATACGTTGGCACAATAATTTTCTTTAACATACAGTGGAAAGTCTAAATATGATAATCTAAGTTATAACAACCTCAGCACTAAGATCAAAGACAATACTATTAACTGGAAAACAAATGCTCTTACCACCATAACATACTAATAAGCCATTAAGTGTACTATATTGTACTAGACGTAGGTTTCTGTACTCACAAAATATGATATTTATTGCATAACATCGTCTCTTGATCTCTACTCTAGAACTTTTATCGTTCACGTGTTTTTAATCATTCATTGTAACTATTATTTAGACGACGCGCAAAAAACTCGAATATATTTTGATCAGTTAAAAGAATTTCTTGATAGTCTTGCTCACTCTAGTACAGAAGAACGCATTGAAATATTGTATTCTGTTAGGGCGTCATTCGCAAAACTACTCAAGGTAAGAACTACCGACACAGAGTGTAAAGTAAAAAGACAATTACACTCAAAGATTTTCAAGAAAATATGACGGTTAAACTTTAAATGGCTATTAATTGAAAGTTTTACAAATCAACCAGTTTATTTGCAACTACAGATGCACTATTAAATATTTAACAAACAAAAAAAAACACCTGGTCCTTTCAATAGCTTGTAAATAAATTTTCGATTTACAATCGATTCTATTAATTTATACAGTCGTTCGCTAATTTGTTATTTCGCTCAAGCACCATGTGGTTTAAAAATTTTATTACCAACACGATTTGGAAATAACATCCTTAATAAAATGTCTCCCGAGGACCAGCGTGATCAAGGAGTATATTTGCATTGTTCTCCGCCTGCTCAAGGATGACAGCCATGACTCAAGCGCAGGCGGTCGTGTAGTGAAGTCGAATGATCACAGTAACTGCTAGCCTTACTCTTATCGTCAACCATTGATATAATCTACCTATTTTTACATCAAGTAAATTTACATTACTTATAGAAGTGTACAATTAATAATTAGAATGTCCACCCCATTGATTGAACATACAAACAATTAATTTTTATAACAACAAGGTAAAACGTAAAATTGACCAGTTAACCTCGCCGAAAAATTAAGTCCTAAAACGCTATTCGTGGAACTCAGACTACTAATTAAAAAGAATCCATACTACTTTCTCTTGACACAAAATACATTTGATAAAGTTATTCCACCCGGAAGCCAGAACGCGACAATAATCAAAGACAACACAAGATATCGTCAATATTTATACAGAACGCACAAAATCACAAGAAAATAATAGCAGACATCAAATAAATCATAGGAGATAGAGAGTTCTCAACATCCTATAGCAATCAATACCTAAAAATTAACCTGACATCCCTCGATGATTACCGGAATTTAACAAAATTCTACATGAATAACCTAGCCCAATTTCACACATTCCAAAATCCTAATGACAAACCACTGTCGGTAGAGATCAAAAACGTACCCATTTTATTATCAGAGCTAAGTTAAAGAAAAACTTACCATTAAAAAGTATAACTCGCTTAATCAATAAAGATAAACAGTCAATCCTAATTTGTGGAGTTATTCTAACAGCAAATAGTACAGTTAAAGAGATCTTTAATGTAAAATCTATATATCATTCAATCGTCACCATTGAAATAAGAAAAAGCCGATAACATCCCTCAATGTTACAAGTACCAAAGATATGGACACACGAAAAATTATTGTGCAGGTAAACCACGCAGTGTCAACTGCAACAAAGACCATCTATCAATGCAATAAAATCCTAAATAACTTCCTAAAATGTGTAAACGGTGGTGGAAATCATCTAGCTAGCCACAGAGGATGCTGTCGTCATATAAATTTTTAAAAATAGCGAATGGCAACAAAAACCTCAAAAATCATTTATCAGCAAGCATTCACGATTCTCATTCTATCATACTTGCACAACCTAAAACATAACTAAATAACCAAAACAATAAATCAACCCCACAACCCTCTTCTTTTAACGACGGAATCATACAACTACTCACTGAATTAATAACTCCCTTAATATCCCTTATTAAATCCTTTATACGCATATCTTCCCAAAATTCTCCCAAACATTCTCAATGAATAATTTACCTCAAACTAATCATAAACTCACAATCCTAAATTGCAACGCCAATGACATAAAATCCCAAAAACCAATTTTAATTTCCTTCTTGGCCAGATACAACGTAGGTATTGCGTGTGTTACGGAGACTCACTTATCAAATGACGAAATATTTAGAGTAAACGACTATTAAATTTATCACCAAGACAGATCAGCTGAATCTACATGGACAGGAGTTACTATCAAAATACATATAAAATACACCGCACCAGTAAGTGTTCCCGTCAGCAACCTAGAAGCAATATCTATCATCAGCTAATATAATCGCCCTCAGAATCACAACAGTCTATAAACAACCCAATAAGAAATTAATAAAAACTTGAGTGCGTGGCCTCTTTATCAGAGAGGAACTAAAATTCGTTTTAGAATTGAAAAAAACTTAACAATTTCATAGTCCAACACGAATTACAGATATTAGCTCTCAATGAGTATACACATTATCTGTATTGAGATGATCATCAACCCTAGATACTGAACATTATAATCACCAAAAATTTCCAGTATCCCATTCAACAAGAAGTAATACCTGAACTAAACTCCGATTACCTACCTGTTAATATGATTAATAAGATTATCATCCACTCTATCCTTCAGACTGCCAGTTTCTATGACGACAAAAGCATACTTCAATTATGAACAATTTTAGGAGATACTATATACACAATAAATAACGCAATTCAGATCACAGACACTAAAGATATTAATCAACGTATATTTTCAAAGGCAGTAGAAAATTCTATATAAACTGCAGCCAAACCCAACAAATCTAGAAAAATGAACAATCCAAATATATCGGTTCTGTACATAATTGGTTTAAGTCGAATCAGAAGGCAGTAGCATAAAAACAACTAAACAACTGTAATCGCCAAATACTACGTAAAATTAACAAATACCAAATTTATATTTATAAAAAAAAAACATAAAGAACATTGAAGCTAACAGCTCTAATTTTTTGAAGGCCACAAAAACAATAACCCAAAAAACGGAAATTATCCCAACTCTAACAACGCTTAATGGTACCTATACGTTTCTTCTTTAGGAAGCCCTAATGTTGGGACCCAGGCATTCAGTGCCTGCCAAACACGCCAAGGTTGAACTTCACGTCTTCCTTGCAGGACATCAACCCTGCAACGATCTCTACAAAGGTACTGGCATTCTGTGTTGCCACCGCAAATTTTCTATGACTCCCAAGAGTTTGGCGGGATCCACGTTTCGGAATTATGTCTCTAAGGTGATCTAGCCTTGATATTCGCGCTGTTCAGAGGTGGACTGCGGCTGACGCCGTGGAGCTAGCTATAGACGATGTTGAACAGGGGTTGTCCCGTCACCATAAGCTGTTGCAGCATCCAAGAGGCCTGGAGTGGTCGGCGTCTAACGGGGAACTAGCTTAGGAAATGCTGAGCATTCCCTGAAGGTGGCTATTTCGGTCCAAGGTTTCTTGCAGTCGCCGGAACGGTGTCCCTCGTCGCATTTTACACACTTCAGAGCAGCGCTACAGCAATTCTGAGCGTACCTGCAGCAATAGCATTGGTGGCACTGGCTAACTATTTTTCTTTTTTTCTGCTCTATTGTGACACCCAAGTCAAGGATGTCTCAAAGTTGTTAAATTTCCTTCCCCTTGTTAAACCGCTGAAGTCCTAAGCACATGAGCGGCATGCGATGGCGATGGGTCCCTTCTTCATCCTCCTGACGATGAGGATTGGAAAGTTGTGCTGCAGAAACTCGTTGTTGAGCTTCTCTTAGGGATTTTTTCCAGGACTCTCTCATTATTACCCGAAGTAACCTGTCTGCCTTCAAGAGGTGATAGTAAAACAAAATCTTTGCTTCGACGTTTTTGGCCTTCAGGAACTCTACGTTGTTTTCGTGTAGAGCTTTCTTCAGTGAAAACCAGGTCTGTTTATCTGTAACTACCACAGGAGATATTGTTTCCCGTAGGAGCGATTGCACTGTCGGCGGGTGAACTCCGGTCAAATCTGTTCGTCTATGCTTGGACGACTGCAGTCACTAAATCTGGATCTTCATCATAAAAGCTCATTAGCTGTACCCAGTTCTCGCAAAATCCAGGGCGACTCGCGCACATCTTCAACTACGCGCTCGTCTTCACCCTCACTGGCCATCGTTCACTTATCTCACCGGCTGGAAGCGAATAACTGCATTCACAGGCTCGACTACGAATTACGGTATCTACAGCACTTATAAAGATATATATGCAACCTATTTGTTTCCCATATTAAACACACCTTTACGCCGATCGTCACCGATAAAAACCAACCCCACACATATAATACAATAGCAGTTTAATAAACCTATGATTCCACAAAAACTATAAAGATATATCAAATTGCTACCACTAAAAAAGGCTCCAAGTCCAGATCTAATCCCCCAAAAAAATGGAAGTCAAAAATCAAATGTTTTCCTAATAATACTTCTCAATGTATGGTTAGTGAGTTACTTCCTTCACAAATGGAAACGTGCCCTCATGCTCATAATATATATAATAATTATACATATAAACTTTCTCCCAATCCTATCCAAGCTACTTGAAAAACTTGTACTTACATGTCTTAACCAAACACTGAATGAACATCACATTCTACCATTCGCTCAGTTTGGGTTTCGAATAGGCCACTCTGCAGTACAACACCTACAAAGGATTATAAAAACCATTTAGAAGGGCACGAAGGTAATGCTACGCAACAGATATGGTATGGCTAGATAGATTAAAATTTAAATTACTTCACTTGCCACTTCCTCATTATTTGATTGTTATAATGTTTTAGTCTGAAAAACCCATCCTTTACAGTCTAAATTAACACCGCACTCAACTTTAAACTAACTATGCACAGGAGTAACCCAAAGCAGTGTCTTCAGCCCCACATTATTTAACATATTCATACACGACATACTCAATTCACAGCAAAGCAACATCGCATTATTTGCTGACGATGCCACTATATTATTAACTCAGAATGAACATGTAAAAACTAAAATTACTTTATACTCTTATCAATCGTAACACTCCACTCCGTAACGAATGTACAATCCTACTCTATAAAACACTTCTAAGTTCGATTGTCGCCTACGCTTGTCCAGTATGTAGCACAATCTCAAAAACAAACATTAGTTAGCTTCAAATTATATATATATATATATATATATATATATATATATATATATATATATATATAAAATTATGAGTGCTGTGTCACACAATTGTTCGCCTTTCCGTGCCGACCCGAACGCCTCCGAATGACAAATCCTTGCGCGGCATATTATATTTCCGGAACCGCAAGCGATAGAAAATTTTCGTTTGAGAGCGGGTAATAAAGCACTCGTTTTTCAAAAGAAGATTTTCAAAATATCTGTTGGTACTCCTTGATTTATCCAGAATAAACTAAGTATCGACATCATACAACAGGCGACTCACAAAAAAGTTCTTTGATGACTTAAATAATCCAAATAACAATGTCATCCTTCAACAACTACGACAAAAGATACATGCTCACCTGAAGACCTAGTATCAGACTCAGAAGGTAGTGAATCAGTGTCAAAATTATAACCTCCGTAATGTATGAATCGTGCACCTACAAGTCAATTCATTCAAGCAAGACATGCAGGGTATGGCGCTTAAATCCGGATTTTTGCATGTCAGTTGTGTGACCTGTCCAGAGTAAAATTAGTGGATGTAACCTCCTCAACCGCAAATGACCGCCACCGCCCTTAGCCTGAAGCGCTGGCACGCTCTCTGTAAAGCAGCGCTGTCCATATTGGCAAATGCTACTTCGATAGCGGGGCATAAAGATACCGTATTAGAGTGTCTGGACTTGTTAGTAACCTTTTCGACTATGCTCCAAACATAGTAGTCGAAGGATTCAGTCGAGGCTATTGGGGAGCCAAAATTATTTAGGCCAAAACATGTCCACGTTACCCCACAATCAATTTTGGACTAAATGGCTCGTATGTGCCGGTAAAGCGTCCTGCTGAAATACATACATCCCCCCTCACCGACTTCAGTCGCCGAACGCTCAGCCCAAAGGCTTTCAATAATCGCGGGTCTTCTATTATACTCCCCACTTATTCGCAACAGATCATCTGTTTTGAGGTTATAACTGTTTCCTAAGAGCATATGACTTTCACGAACGCCAAAAACGACCTACCACGACAGTACTGTATAGCAGGATATTCAATTGTAAATTTGTTCGGATTTAAGCGCTGTACGCTGTATATGTAATTACAACCCGATCATGTGTAAAGTGTTGAGTATATTAACGGTTAATAATAAAAAGAAGAATAAGAGCCGATTAACGATTGTTGAAATTGATATCTAAATAAACTATGGCAGTGTTCAGGTGTTCCCGAAAGGTTCTTCTACTCCATGACAATGGTCAGACTCATAGAGTTTCCCACACTCAACAAAAATGGTATTTGATCTGAGTTACACTACAACTTCCTCCATGAGGTCTTATCATTTGTTTGAACCACTAAAAAAAGAACTTGGAGGATAGAGATTTGATGACAATATTGCTATCGAAGCGTTTCATGAAGCAATTGGCGGAACCCAATTATTTTTATTTTACTGTGCGGGTTGGAAAACACTTGTTTCCAACTAAGATTATGTACAACATAACTTTGAATGTTTATATTTTTATAATGCTTTAATGAATTTAAAAAATAATCATCCAAGAAATTAAATTACTTTCACTATAAATAAGTTTTAAAATAACTATACAGAAAGAAACATAAAATAACGTACGTGCTTTATAGTGGGTTATTCCAGAAGTTTTATGTTTTCTACCTGACAAGGGGTCGTTTTAATAAGGTTTTAAATAAAGCATTTCACACTGTTGTTTACGTCAATTAATTTACTAATCTATTGCAAAAGCATAGTCAAAAAAATGTTTTATACCTTACTGATATATTAAATTAAGACTAACTGTAGCAATTTTTCTTCAAATTGAGCAACAAGAGAGAGTCAAAACGTTAAAAGCCATTAAAAATGTATGACCTTTATTCGTCACTATTATATTTTTTAAATAATTAAATATATCCGTGTAATATCTAGAACTTCAAAATGTTGAATATAATAAAATCAAAAACAATAAAACATGAAACATTAGTAATATTCTTAAACGCCCACAAACTTGGACATAAATAGACGTCAAACACTTTATACTTCTACACGCGCATGATCACCTACAAAAGAGACCGGATACAGCATTGACTTACATATAAATAAACCTTGTGCTAACAATAGGTCAATACAATTCCTGGTCTGCAAATACCAGTGACGTCAAATGGTTGAACTGCACAAAGAACGAAGTGCGCTACTCTCTCCCTCTTTTTAAGAACGGACTTTCCTAATTATAGAACAATAATTAAGATTATTTTCAACAATGACATGTTGTCTGAGCATTTAAGCCGAAAAGGTTTCAGCCTGAGCACCTGTCGGCTTATCGCAACAAAAGGAACAACTTAATTTTCAGCCATTTGTTCGGCTAATTGCAATATTGATTTAAAGGTGGGCGCCACGCAAGAAGGGCAATCCGGTCTACCAACCCCCCAAGAAGAAATGCCGAGGTCCGAGCCGCACTGCTTCTGTGCCGAATTCAAATCAATAGTCGTCATATGGTATTCCCTTGCTCAGCTGCGAATTTGCTAACGCGAAATTTGCTACGCTCGCAGAAGAGAACCGGTAGCGACGAGCGCGCGTTCCTGAAGCTTTGGAAATCGGGCACGGCGCCGGTTTTTCGCCGATTTTGCGGGTGGGAAACGACTTCCGGCTGTTCCCATAAGCCGCGGCCGACTCCACAGAGATGTAATTGGAAGCAGAAGTCGCCGAGAGTCTAAGATGTTGGAAAGTGTCGTGGCAAGGGTGCTAAACCAGTTGTTGGGCAAGTATGTGGTGGACCTCGATACCGAAAACTTGAACGTGGGAATTTTCTCGGGACATGTGCAACTGACGGACCTCCAACTCAAATCCGAGGCTTTGGTGAGCAACCATCCAGCACCATAGAATTCAAATCCTGAAAACTCCTTCTTTCTCTTCCAGTACGAGCTTAACTTACCCATAAAAGTCAAAATCGGCACTATCGGAAAGATATGGCTCAAAATTCCGTGGAACTATCTATGGAACGAGCCGGTCGTGGTCAACATCGAAGACATACACGTTGTAGCGCAGCCCATCGTCGGCTTCGAAAAGTACGACGCGGAAAAGGACAAGCGCCTGCTTAGAGCCCTGAAGAAGAAAATACTATCCGAATTAGACGCCGACAGGGAGCTGATCGGCGGCCCCCATTACTTTTCTGAGCACCTCCTTTCCAACATCATCAACAACTTGCAGCTCAACGTCGCCAACGTGCACATCAGGTATGAGGACTGCATTAGCGCCGAGTACCCCTTGGCCTGCGGCCTGTGCATTGGCAGCATAACGGCAGAGAATACAAACAGGTAAAGCACTATATTTTATTCCCAGTTTTATTTATAGAAAAATAAACTGATCGCTCTACTTTTTCGTTTTAAAAATTAACTATTTGCATTTCTTACATTCTTTAAAACAGATAAAAAAGCTTTTTAAACTATACTACCATAAACCAGACTGTCTTGGCGCATCTTAAATTATTTGAAGTAGCCCTCGTATACATACATACATACATACATATATATATATATATATATATATATATATATATATATATATATATATGATTTTCCAAAATCAAATTTTAATAAATAATTGTGCATTTAAAGCTAAAGTAGTAATTTTATTGACCACAAAAATACGAGAAAGATTCATATTTAAACAAAATTATAATACGTAACAAGATAAATCCTCTCTATTATATTATTATACATACAAACGATTCAAAAGAACATCTTAATAATTAATTTCAATCTGGATATAAAAATATAAAGAAAATAGATAATACTGATAAAAATTTTTCCCAAACAACGATTTTTCATATTCAACTTTTTTAGACACTTTTCTGTTATTTTAAATGATAATTTTTAGTTACAACGGACAAACAATAAGTTAATCGTCTTTTACGCTAGATGCCGCTTTTACATAGCTTCCCTACCATCTAAAATGCTTAGCATACAATAATAATCCCTCTATTGTCACCAGCACTAAGATGATTTATGCGTCCGACGCAGACAGAAATAAACCGCATGCTCATTTTCTATTGTCTGATGTATAAAGCAATTTGCAAATTTGTCAATATAAAAAGTAATGAACCAAATAAAATGCGTCAATTCCCTCTTTAGATCCAATGCTGCAGTTCATCTTTTATTTATTTATTTTTTATTTAAATTTAAATTCCATTGCACGCACGCTAATTTATCATTTACCTTCTCTACATCACCTGGATGTTTTTACTTTAATTGTTAATAGCGCGTCTTAATAGATCAATATCTACCGTCTTCCAACGATGGATGCGGTCGTTTTCATTTATGGCAAGCTCTTTGAAGTGGACATTCCAAACCAAATTGAATATTCAACATCGTACATGCTTTATGCTCCTATTAGGGATGCTACCACCAAAGAAGCGAAAGTCGCCCTTACTGTCATTCAAATTCGAACTGAAAATAATCGAAGTGATGCCTAAAAACCTTATTTTAACATATAACTCTCCTGATTCGGGCGATATCTTCTTTTCTTCTTTTTACTACCTGTAATATTGCTCCCCAAATTTTTCTTTGACATTACTTCGGTTTTTACTTTTTTTTATTACACCAATTCCGTTCTGAATTCTCCCAGTGTCATCATGACCAATATCATATCTCTGGTTATACGTTCAATGTTTTAAAAAATTACTTTTCTATAAGGCTTTGCTATACTTATCTAAAATTTTAAATGTACATATTTTTGCCCAAGTTCTACTTGTTGCTGAGTAAAAAAAGGTCTGTGTCCTCAGCGTGTTAGTGCTAATTCTTATCGAGATTTGGTAGCTACCAACAAAGACACTGTTTCTCTATATATGTTATAATGCCAATTCGTTCTGTTGCTTTCTTTTTCTAAATAGAACGGATAATTTGTTTAATCCATGCTACACCCAATTAGCTTTTCTTTTATTATTTATTTTCAAATACAATTTTTCTTTATGCAGCTAATAATAATCTTCGAAATTGGTTATTGGTATTCGAACTTCTATAGCATTCTATACTTATATTAAACTAATTGACAAGTATTTCGGCTTCACCTCTCTCTCCGATTTTCTTTCCAGCGTATTGACTTCTCCTTTTATTTTCTTGTATTTAATAAGTTGTTCGGTATTTCATGCCTCTCAAACATTTTTATAGTTCTTTTTCTGTTTCTTGTTCTTACCTTTCCTTATTTACTTTTGTATGTGAATTCTCTCTGCATTTTTGAGCGAAAAATAAATTATTTAATTTTTTTTCTATTATATACAACTACTATAGGATAGATAGTTTAGAGGGTTAAAGCACCGCTTTTGAACGGTACTCCCAGGTCCGATCCCCAACCGACCTCACCAGATTCTGACAAAATCTGTAAGTAACATGAGTTACCTAAACAATACATTGATAAGCGAAAATCTTATTACATATATATATATATATATATATATATATATATACAGAGATACGTCCGAAACTCCTATCATTTCCTAGAAACACTCAAAACGTTCCCTATACGCAAAGATGATATCATGGTCAGCTTTTATGTCTTCTCTTTGTTTACCAATATCCCAATCTCTGATACCCTAAGGTTATTGAAATCAACCTATAATATAAATAACAATATCCTCTCTTAATAATCATTGACTATCCAACACCTACTTTACCTTCAAAATAAATTTTACCGTTAAACTAACGGTGCTTCCATGGGTTCCACTTTTACCTAACATATAAACTTGTTTATGGCCGATTTCAAAACGAAAGCCCTCACCCCCTTTCACCTTAAACCTACCTGCTGAATACCAAATGTCGATGTTACTTTTGTTATCTGTCCTCGCGAACAAGACACGTTTTCCGAATTCCTTTCCCACCTAAACCAAATTTACCATGGAAACTGAACAAAATAATTCCCTTTACTTCCTAGATACTCTTATAACAAGAAATCTATTAAACGGTAGCTTTCATTACATTATCTGTAAAAAAAAACACTCATACTAACCGCTACCTGTATGTCAAATCCCATCACCACCCTACTCAAATTCATTCGGTTGCCAATCCCTCAACACCAGATCTATCAGACTTTCGAATATAAAAAACCGCCAAATAGTAACTAAAACCATTATCACCACCCTCCTCTAAAATGGGCATTCCAATAAATCCTTATCCTATATAATCAAAAATATAAATAAAAATATCAACTCCCAATCCCAAAACCATTCTGACCAACAAAAAGTATTCTTACCTTACATCAGAAGCATCGCTAATAAAATGAACCGCGTACTAATGAGGCAAAACATACATGTGGTCTTCACAACCGATAACCAAATACCTTGGTTTATTCACTCAGCAAAAGAACATTGCCTCGATGAATCCCAATAAGTTTATAGAATACCTTGTGCAAACTGCCAAAAGACCTATATAGGTCAAACAAGGCGGCAGATATCCAGCCGAATATATGAGCACTCCCTTGACCATACGAAAAGGCGATAATGGTTGGCACTTACCAAACATAATAAAGAAACAGGCCACAAAATTAACTTTCCCATACAAAAAGAATTGCTCCCATTTTTCATCTCACCAGCATGATTATTCGTGACGTAATTGAAATAAAAAAACGACCATAGTGCCTAAACACAAGAAATGATAGCTATCACTTACCCGTCATGTAGAAATTTCTCATTACTTGCACCTACAATTGCGCTTCTTCTTATTCTTCTTCTACTCTTATATAGATTATTAGGCTGTTTATAACCACACATACTATGAGCCATGTTAGGCGTACCTCGGGCAGGTGGTTAGTCTAACTCGTTAGAAGAAAGAGAGTATACTTTAGGACCGCCAAATCTGTATCTATGACGGCCGGAGAGTACTTGTTTACCGTTGCTTTTGACCTGGAAGTCGAACCCAGGGTCGCCGCGCGCTAGTGTAGCAGGCCAAGACCTTTATCTCGCGGTTGTTGTGTTCTCGTCAATTAAGCAAAACCCTTAAAGCAACAAACTTTCCGGAACCCAACGCATCTCCCGCCAAACAAACTTTTGCTTCCACAGCCTTATAAATACATAGCAAAGCAGGACACACGAAATGTCAGTCTTACTCAAAAATTCGTAGCTTTCCTTGGGAAGTGGGCAGGTTGAGACCCTGAACGAAAAGCTAATCTTTTGAAAATGGCATGAAAGCTGAAAGGTCGAGATTTTTCCCAAAAACCCGTGAACTAATTTGTTCATTCATACATTCTAGTAAAAAAATAATAGTCCATTTATCAACTAGCAAAACCTTTCACATTCCAAGTTCTTTGGGAGAGATAAATCATATGCGTTATTTTGCAGTGTTTCTGTTGTTCCACCTGTATTAGTATCTATTTATTTAACAAATTTCAATCCGTATCTTCAACTTTGTGCGTCTATATTGTTGCTGTACTTTCCATGATCTCATCTCACTTAGAAACTGATTATTATATTATTTATTAGTAAAGTGGTAAAAAAATTTCTCTTCTAAACGACCTCATCCTTTAATTTATATTATACTTGTCTTTTTGATCCTTTAGTTTCCGTATTTTAAATGGTTTATAACATTACTAGCGCCCAAGAGTATTTGTATTATGACAGTAGTTTTCCATATGAGTGTGCAGGTCTTTAGTGAGCATTTGTTGAAGGGAGTTTCTCAAAATCCTCCATTGTCGTGCATGATGGTCGATAACTACGGATTTTTAGAGATCACTTAACTAACTATGGCAATATTATCACAGGACCTTAGCCTACGCTGATACCCACAAGGTCTTGTATCCATTATTGATCCAGTTGCATCAAATTTTGTAATCAATCTCCGGACAATTAATTCCACGTAGTTTTATTAACATCTTCGCAAAATCTACACGGAATTTTTAATGCATTTTAACAATAACAATGTTGTTCTTTCGTATAGCCTTCTATATTTACTAATCAGAAGAATCGTAGATCACACATATCAAAGTAGCTAACTGCAAAACATAAAAAAGGCAGAGTTTAAATCCGGATTTTAATTTAGATCACTGATACTGATTTTAAAAATGATCTTTCCGAATTGGTTAGTAGTATTCGATTCTTCTATAGCATTAAATACAGTCGTTGCATTTTTTAAATTTTATTTATGTTTAACTCTGATTTTTTTTCTACTTTTTATCGTGTCGACTTCTCCTTTTGTTTTTTTGCATTTGATAACTTGCTCGCTTCTCTATCTCTCTAGTAAATTTTATAATTATTTTTCGATTCCTTCCATTTCTTTTGTAAAATGCTCTTAAGTCTACTCGGTAACTTTAAATACCTACATTCTCTTGTTCATTTTCATATTGCGAATATGTATCCTACTTCTAGACAGTTTTGGTCAAACCAACTTGCTTCAGCTTTTTTTTTAATTAGCTGGCAAATTTCTCTCTGCTATTATATGTGTGATTTTTACTGTATCTTGTATTCTGCTTTTATCTAACAAATTTAGGCTATATTTTGCTCTCCGCTTCTTATACTACGGAAGCCATCAAGGATATCTTTTTATCAAACATTAACATCTCCCATCTTACTTGAATAAAACACGATGTTTCTTAGACACTTTCGCCGCAATTTTATTTATTTAATTGAATTGTTCTTAGGTCCTTATTCGACTCCTTTAATTTTGTTCCAACTCTATTAGTATCTACTTATAATAGTTAACTAATCCTAGTACATATTTTTAAATATATCCTTCTATATTATTACTGTACTTTCCATGCCTTCTTTTCAGATTTGATTTTTGTATTATTAATCCAGACCTTTGCTCTCTTTTAGATAACCACTTTTTCTAATTTACTTTAAAATCATCTTTCTTGTTAAATAAAAAATGGCTACATTTGCCGACGACACAGTATCAGATGCCAACCCTGACTGAGCCTACAAAAACTGCAACATCTAAATGTGTTACAGAACTAGCTACAGCAGTGGAAATTAAAGTAAAGAATGAAAATCAACACACATTTCCTTCGCAACGGGGCAATGCGGTGTCCCAGTGTAAACTTAAACAATGAACTGATCCCAAAAAGGGACGCAACTAAATTTAAAACAAAAGCCCCGATTACTAAAGCTCCCCCGAGAAGCACGCGTTAGGTTCTGTTGGTTAGGTAGGAAAATTATGTAACTGAGTGATAATCAAAAGAAACATACTGCATGGTCCTATTCATGTAGATCAAATTAAGTATTAGAAAGTCTCAGTTAGATAAATTTAATATACGATTTAAGAATTTGGCAAAGTATTAATGAAATAATCATTGTTTAGAGATAAAACGTATAGTTTCGCAAATGGAAAACAAAAATAGCTTGAACCTAACGATATTGAATGATATACAACAGTGGAAATTTTTGTTAAATACTACCGTTGAAAATATCTTTCCTCTATTATTTCTCAAAGTCATAACAATAAGACCATAAAAATTTCTGCAACTTCTGTTTTACCTTATTAGTCGAGTTGCAATTAAATGAGACCCAAATGCGTGCGTTAATTTTCAAAATCCATTCTGTGTACAAAAAATAAATAACTCTTAATAATTAGCGTAACACTCAATGTTCGCTTTCACATCACTACAAGACTTTGTAAAAGCATAATGAGGAAACATAATATACATAGAATAAACTCGTAAAATATTAAACGACATTCAGTCATTCAGAACAATAAAGGTCTGAGAAACTGATTATCCTCCCAACATTCATAAACAGCTAATAACAACCTTAACTCCGTAAAGTCTAAACAAAAAGTTTCTAACAACATTACAATAGAAGGGGGTTACCATTTTTGTTACTGTTGCTTCAAAAAAAGTTGTGTTTATTACCAATAAGTAATATGTAAATGCGCAAAATACCTTCACACAGCTTTGATATTTAAAATGGAAACAATATTCATATCCTTATTGATTGATATCCGCCGAAAAATATTTTAAAGCAACAAGAATTATTTCATTGAATATCTACCAACTACTAAGTGCGCAACTAAGTTTGACATATGGATGAGGCTAACGAAACATGTAGTCGACATACATGACTAAAATTGTTTTTTTTATAGCTTGGACATCTGTTAACAGTAACCATTCGTAATACCAACACATATCGCAACGCAAAAATATTTTTTCTAACAACGAAAATGTCGAGTTTTATGCCAAATAAACAGCATTTGCGAGAAACTTTGCTTTTCTGTTTCAACTTGAAAAAAATACATCTTAAGCACATCGCTTGAGAAGGCAAACGGCGAACATGCACCATCGAAAACTATCTGTGAAGATTGGTTTGAACGCTTCAGAAGTGGAGATTTCGACACTGAGAGCAAGGGGCGCTCCGGAAGACCAAAAACAATTGAGGACGCCAATCTGCAAGCGTTATTAGATGAAGATTATACGCAAACACAAGATCAACTTAAGGAGGCATTAAACATGACATGTATATTCCATAAGTTGACTGAGAGACAGATAGAAAATCGAAGAACCACTTCCAAATATCTGCTTTTGCGGCATGAAAGAAAGAGTTTCCTGCATTAAATTGTTACTTCCAATGAGAAGTGGATATATTTCGAGACGCAAAAAATTATAGCTTTCACCTGGCGAAGCATCAAGATCGACGGCACGGCCAAATCGCTTTGGAAAAAACAATGCTCTGCGTTTGGTGGGACCAGAAAGGAATAGTGTATTATGAACTGCTGAAACCGGACAAAACTAATAAATTTGAACCATACATTGCTCGAAGAATGGCTAGAATGGCACGAACGAGTGATATTGCAGCACGACAACACTCCGTGCCATCGCATTTCCAACATCCAGAACACCATCAAAACGCTGAAACGGGATCTGCCACTGTAACCGCCGTATTCGCCAGACCTGGCCCCTTCTGATTATCACTTGTTCCGGTCGATGGCGCATGGCTTGGCTGGGCTACATTTGGCCAATTTAGAAGAAGAGCAAAATCGGTTCGATAAATGGTTTCGGTCCAAAAACGCATCGTTTTAGCGTCGTGGTATGCATGTATTGCCACAGAGATGGCAAAAATGTGTAGCTAGCGAAGGATGATACTTTGAATAAACCATATTTTGTATTTCTCTTAAAATTTTCAATTTTTGATTGATCTAAAAAACCCGGAAACTTAGTTGCGCACTTAGCATGTGCGCAACGTAAAAAGACACTAAGATTCAATCGCGGTTGTTATGGCTGTAAACGTCAGCAACAATATGAAAAATGTGGAAAAATCCTACTGGTTGAAAAGACGAACTTACGTGGACATAATTTTTGAATAACCAGCGATTACAACGAAACAAAAAAACATTTTTATTTGATGATACTGAAAGAAAGATCCAAATGTATTAATCGCAATAATGTAATTAATATTTTTTTTATCATTTACTTTTGCCTTCCTTATAGGAAAAATATAAATATAATGATAATCTGGTGATTTACTGTGAATTACTGAAAAAACCAATTACAATGTATATTTAACAACACCAAATAAAGAAAATTATTGGAAAAAGTAACTTTCAAAATTTGTAAATTGGAAGAGCAACAGCAAGCAAAAAAAATCTTAAGTGTACTTCCAATATTAACTTATAACGACAAACTTCAAGGGGTAGCTCGCTATAGGAAAATAGATAAAAGATTTATATCAGCGTATGCCCAAAATGCACAAAGAGTTCACCATACTGGATAAGTGCATCACACTATGTAACTAACCTCATGGGTCTCAATGCAAGCGTAAACATGCCACATTATAAACGTACCCGTTTAAATATTCAGAGTTATATCCCAACAGCAATTACAAATTATTTGAATGTCTGCACATTAAGAACTGACTCAGCATAAAGGGCGTATTTTAAATGGACCTACAGTTAAATGGCAAGGTAGTTTAAGTTAAAGCAGAACCATCCCGTTTTTTAGAATATCGAATTCTGATGCGGAATACTTCAGACATAAACAGCAATACACAATTGAGATACTGACGAACATTAACGTTTAAGTGAATTGGAGTTCCAATGTGTATCAGCGATATGACCTGCCATACTGCCAAAAACAAATTTTCGTGCAATAAAAGTATAGTGTCCATCAGAAATTGCAGATACATTAAGCGATTAAGGCGCTGTGGAAGAACAACTGTCCAACTTATGTTAAACTTCAACCATTCTATGGGGATTCTCTCTAACCCACAGACGACTGTTGTGTAGATTAATGATACCATCCCAGCCAAAAAATGCTTCACCCGTGAAGAAAATTAAGAACAAAAATCTAATAATGGTACTTGTCTGTTACAAAAACCAAACACAAAACCTTTTTCTTATACCATACCTCTAGCAATTCCATATAATTTTCTCATGAATTTTGCTAAACCAAATAAATTGGAGAAATTGAGATTTTTACAAATTAAATTTTTCATAATTATCCTAAATACTGTAATTTCAAATTTTTAAAAATTTCATTAATTACTCAAAGAGTTAAATTCACAACTATTTGATCTATTTAAAATGGTCTATCAAGTTGTTTAAAAAATAATTCTGCAAAGTAGACACACCCCTGAAACGCAGGAAAAAAGTTTACAATGTAGCATTTATAACAATATTTTATATTTACCTCTTTGCGTTAAATAGATGAAACAAAATTTAAAAACTCACTTTCACAATACACACTATCATTAATAGTGAGATATAAATGAAATCGACACTTCTAACCACAATAAGTTAGCTGCAGCTAACACACGAGTGTCCAAAAATGAGTCAGTGTGTACCTGACTACTGAAATACCCGCACTTTTTTAAACCGGCCAATAACAGACAGTTATTTAAAATGAGCAGGAATTTTTGACAGTTTTATTACTAAATATATATATATTCCCTGAACGCATTATATACACTTTCCTGTTGACACAAAAATAGAAAAGACACAAAAAGTATAGGTTTAATAATATCTTCAACTCTATCAATCGACCTTTGAGTACGGAGGATAAGTATTAACTATATAAATAAACATTAGAAGATTATTTTTGGTAGGAAAATATACAAAAAAGTTCATAAGAACAACTGTACATAGCTGCACAGTAAGTCTGCAATACTGGATCGTTACATTGCGTGATTCTGTGTCATTTATTTTTGATAACTGTAGGTGTTTGAAGTGCCCCCGGGGGCTTAAGCACAAGTGAAAATACGTCATATCATGGATTGAAGCACCCGTTCAAATCCTAATAGCGTCACAGATTGCAATAACACGTTGATTAAGTGTCTGCATTTAACATACAAGACGTTTTTCAATCAAGTTTACAAGAAAACGTTAAGCCCGATAGCTGAGCAGGCCAAGCAGATGGACCACCTCATCCGATCCCTTTGTCAGAGAAGCTATTATTGAGATAACACTGAAGTGAGCTGGCGCTCCATCATGTATCAGCCATCATAACACACAAGGCAAAGTGGCCGTCAGGAATTGCAGATATATTGGCTGAGATGCTGACTAGCCTACAAATGATTGTGTATATTAATGATACATAAGAACATAATCTGCCCCTTTTCTACATTCAACTTTACTATTAAACAACCTCATCTCACACACATGATGAAACACTGCTTAAAAAATTTTTATTTAGTGCGGCCTCTCGACCATTTCCATTGCGTGTAAATCATCTCTGCTTATTCCCTATATGAGAGTTATCTTAACAGCACATCACAACAATAAAAGATAGAACTGTGGCGAAAGAAATTTATAAACACACCATAACTGAGATAAGTATTCTTACATGGGACTAACGTCGTAAAGAAAATTTACCAACCGTGATGAAACACATCCATTTTCAGATACGTGCTCACAAGAATATTATTATTTCTTTTCTTGTCAGAAATCACGCCTTGAAGTTGGTCCCCATATTTTATGTTCACCCTGCTCAAATGTTTAAGGAACAATATCCAAATCTAGACATCACTGGAATAAGGCAAAGATTTCTAACATATCTTTAACTGCTATAACATTATGACATCTGTAAGAAAAAATAAATTCACCAGTTTACCCGCAATCCAACCTAATTTGGTGCATCAAAGAATCAAAAGGAATACCGATGAACAAAAACCAGCTTCTGCTCAGAACGTTCATATAGAGAACCAAAACTCAATCATATAGTAGTAAACTAATTAATCAAAAGTCATTACATAATAATTCATTACAGTTAATAAAATTTAGATGTATGGAAACCATTTCTATACGACAGTTTTTTTTTTTATCTACAAGACAACAAACTGAAGATGCTGCCCATAAACTATTTTTCGACCCCAACAATGACGAAATATCAAGGTTAAACCTTGTCATGTTAATTAGGACATAAAACTACCCTAAACTAATATGTTTAAAGTTTTCTGGACTCGTAGACTAAAATTAAGAAAAGAGCGAGAATAAAAAAATTATGGAGGGAAAGATATTCAGTGCAACAATTTACACGCAGAAATGATTTTATCCTTCTTTCCAGGAACCTAAACGAGATCGATAATGCTCCCTACATTATTTGAATTTTAAGAAACATTGAAAATATCTCAATTTAGTATTACAGTCCAAAAGAAAATGCTCCTTTCTAACTTAATATTAAATGGAATCTTATTAGGGAAATCGTCAATAATTCATGCCGCCAGAGCAACAAAGGCACAAACGCTTTTAAGGCATTACCCGGCGAAATAAGGAAAGGCTGAGGTAATTTGATAACAAGGGCGACAGATGGTTGCCACTTCCACGATCAATCCGTTGAACGCTCATAAGCTTTCCCATATAGATATTTATTTTTTCCCGTGAAGTATGAAAATTATTTTAGCAGTGCTGTGTTTTCAAAGATAAAGAAGAGGTTTGCAACTGGCTGGAATTATAAATATTGCGCATAGTTTTATTATTTGCTTCCTACGTTCAATATTTCTCCCTGAGATGTCCAATTAGATTCTTTAAATAGAAGCTTACGTAAGTACTGACATATTAAAGATTAGACCAGAGATCAATGGTAACAGCCTAACCCCATTTTATTCCTTTGCGATAATCTGTAGTGATATTGAAAATGATAACAATTGCGTAAGAAATTAGTTTTATGCAAGCACGCGCGCGCGCGCGCGCTATAAATATTCAAGGCACGTACTGTTGCAGAATAACGCGAGTCAGGCGAATATCTCGAAAATTCCACCCGTAGATAGAGCATACCTTGAAAATATGCGAGCCCTATGAAAGTTAAAATATGTACGTAGCCGAGCAACTATTCACTAAGGTAATATTGCAACTAAACTGACAAGTTTACAACCTCAAACTAGAATTTTCACGTCCTAAAAAATTACAAATTGTCTTTTTCTGTCTCAGTTTACATTTCTTTTTGTAATTATGTGGGTGAATCAAAAATAAACCGATTTTTTTTTAATTTACTGAAGCAAAATAGAAATATACCCATACAATATATTATCTCTTGGCCCAAAAACCCTATTTTTCCCAATGGATAGGTAATTTTTTGACCGCGTTGCGACATGCGCCAATCGCACGCAAACATTTCGAAACCAACATCGTCTTCAAATCTTTGTCCTTCAAGCGCTTGTTTTAGTGATCCAGACAAATGATAATCAGAGGGCGGATTCCAATATAGTCCAGAACAAATATTCAGTTATTTACCAAATTTGGCCAATTTGCCAAATTTGCGCATTTTCCAACAAAATGCGAGTTTTCTTTCGTCCATAAATTAGCAGAAGCAATTTCAGCAAGAGTTAATCAGTTATAACTCTCTGAAAAGTGGCAAATAATATGGATGTTCTCCTCAATCGCCCTGGTCCTCAGGCGAAGTGGGTAACCTTTTTTAACTGTTTTTCATCTTCCTAAAAGTTTTGTGCCAGCGCGTACACTTCAATATTTTTGCTTTAAGTCTTCTTTAAATTTATAATGATTCTAACCTTTTTTCCTTCTTCTTCTTTTTTCTCTTTTTCTTCTCCAAATTTTAGGTGGTTTCACGCTCTATGTCATGAAAAAACTTGATAATAATCCGTTGTGCAACAAATGATGATAAATGGACAAAATATTAAAAACACTCGTCAAAAGTGAGATATATTTTCACTGTGCCTGGTAACACTGGGCACTATGTAAATCAACCGTCTTTCAGTTTGTTGCACGTAAGATGGACTGTGCACTAATAGTAGAGTGAGGCCATGTAGTTGTGGACGTTGTGTGGTGACTGACAAGTATGTCCGTCCTGACGAAGTTTCAAAAAGTTTTAATTGGTCGGCGACGTTATGCAGTGTAATACAAGCCACGGTCTCGAAAGTTATAACCACATATACAGTGCACGGTAAAACAATAGTAGTCGAAAGACAAATTGTGACGTCGCAGAAGAAAACAACGACCGATAAAGTGACTACACAACTTAATCAGCACCTAAACACCGCAGTATCATCCAAAACAGTGGGCGGAAACTGCATAAAATGGGTATCCATGGGGGTGTTGTTATTGCCAAGCTCCTAATAACAGACACGAATGTTCAAAGGCAACGTGCATGGTGCAATACCCATAAAAATGAATGTTGAAGGACTGGCAACGTATCGTTTGATCGGGCGAGTGACCCTTTTATCCTTCTCCACCAGTAGACGCGTATTTGTCTGGCGAACACCCTCTGAAGCATACGATATGGACTGTCTTCGTTCGCCTGTCAAACATGGTGGCGTCTCAATTATGGTCTGGTGCGCTATATCATGGTATTCGATAGCCCTCCTTGTCACGTTACATGGTCTGGTCACAGCAGTGTATAAAAATTCTTTAATAATCAGATCCATCCAATTGTGCAAACTTTATTTCCAGGCGGGGATGGCCTATTTTAGGATAATAATGTCCCCATTCACACCATTAGCCGTGTTCAAGAGTGGTTTCAAGAGCATGCTGATGAGGTTCAACATCTTTTCTGACCCGCTTAGTACCCAGACCTAAATATCATCGAACCTCTTGTAGGCTATTTTGAAAAACAGGGTTCGGCGTCGATTTCCACCTCTTTGGTCTCTACCTGAGCTGGAGGTTGTACTGCGTGAAGAATGGCTTTAAATTCCATTCACCACTATTCCGTCCAGAATTTAAGCTGCTTTGCATGCTAAAGTTGGACCAACACCGTATTAATACAAGATGTTCCGATTTCCACAAGTGTTTCCATTACTTTGTCCAATACCTGTACAAATATAGTTTTTTATAAGTCTATTTAATTCTAAACTTGATTACTCCATGTTTTTGCTTTCGTCCTCCAATTGGTTACGTATTTTTTTTTTCACTTAGTGCTTTTATCGCTTCCTTCCATTTCCTGGTAAGTCTTTACCTTTTTTTTGATGGTTTTCTTCCGCCCTATTAACTTCACTATTCTTTCGTTTTCACTATTATAACTATATATCCTACCCATTGTAATATTTTTTTATCTTACACTCTTTATAATTCCCATATATGTCCTCGTTACTTTTTATATAACCGTTATCCATCCTCCTATTGTCCTTCTTATCTTTCACTTCAATCTCATTAATCTTTCTTTTATCGTCTTGAGTACTAGGAAAGAACGATTGGTCTTAGTATGCTTTTGTGTATTCTAATTTTGTATTCTTTGATAAATTATTTGATCACAGCAAGTTAACTAATTCTTCTTTTGGCCTTCAGCATTCTCAGTTTGTATTTCAAGTGTATTTGTCATAAATCTTCCCACATATTCAAACTTTTCTACTTCTTAGAGTTTGATGTACCCCTATTTAGTCACAACCTCTAACTTTCCTCCATATTGCTTTTACTTTGGTTCATTTGTAGACCATTTCGGTATGCTGCCTCTGCTATCCTTTTTGCAATTTCTCCTAGCTCTTTTCTGTCTCGGGTTATCAGCGCATAATGTTTATATAACCCTCTCGGTTCAAATGGTTGTTTTTCAAGATTTTCTCTAGTGCGATATTAAGAATCAGTGTCAAGAGCGGGTTACATAGTTTAAGTCCGTTTTTTTCAGAATCCTTAGATCATTCTCTTCTAAGTTGTACGCCATTGTTTGTTTTGTTCAATATCATTTTCAATAGCTTGATTAATTTCAAGGGAATTTTAAATTATTTCATTACCTAGGTTATTCGGTGTCTTTTAGACAAATTATATGATTTTTTTTAATCTATTAATAGCAGTTCAGCAAAGATTTTGTATTCGTAGTTAACAGTTCTTGTGTGGTAAACATTTTATAGATTGTCGCTCTTCCTTTTGTAACCCATACTGCCTACTCCCCTACATACAGTTCTGTGATCTAATAGAGTGGCCATAATTTGTAAAAAGGACCTGTAGGCGGAGCTACGGCTGAGCTAATCTGCGCCACCATGAATTTAGTTGCAACAAGCAGTGTCGTAACCTGTAACGCGGTGACATACCATTTAATTTCAAAATTATAAATTGTTACCAGGTCGGGCCCGGGCGGTGATAAATCGGGCGTCGGGACGCTCCGAATGTTTCGGTGGCTCAGGTTTTAAGGGCTCAGTTTGTGCCACACGCTGCTGGTGGAGTGCAGAGTTTCAGGGTGGAAGCACGCTGATCCCGCTGGGGATGCGGGGCTTGTCCAGGATTGGCGGACGCCGGGGGCGCCTTTGCGCTGATTGGAAAATGTGCCGGCGTCCTTGCTCTGGTTGGTAAATGCCGTGGCGGCTGTGGCGTGGTAGGTCAACTACCTGGTGTTGCACACGGTACCACAAAATCGGCCTCAGGTAACATTCATTTTGGGATTATAAATTCCAAAGGACCCTTGTGTTGCACACGGCCCGAAAAATTCCGGCCCAGGTAATATCAGCCCCAGCTAAATCGGGGCTAGGTAACAAAATAAAACTGATTAAGTAAGAAAATCTGCTGATTCTGCAAGTAGTTCGATATTGTATTTTATCTTTTGTTGGAAACTTGCAGTTAACATGGCCAGCCGAGTCTGTTTCGCTAAATACACACAATAACATTATCTGATTTTGAAGTTAGAAATTAACTTCAGCAAAATGCACATTACTGACTTATCAAAGCAATACAAAAAATATGCAACGTTGTCTTTAAAAAGTCACATTCTTGCAGTAGTTGATTTCTTTTGAGCCCTTGAAAACTAAAATAAATAATCCGGAAATGTTGAAACGCGACTTCCCTCTTTTAGGCGAATAGACGCGTCCAAAATAATTTCCAACATCGCACATTGCCCCGTATATCAAGCAATGATCACGTGGCAGGTCCTTTACAAATTAGGGCCACTCTAATACATATTTAATAGTAAAACCCCTCCATAATTACCACAATTTGTAGCATCCCCTTTTAACTTTTAACATATTTTTGGCTTCTCTTCTGTTCTCCAGATTTTGAAAATCCATACTGTAGATTTTTCAATCGCCTCCTTTTCTTCTTCCTTACTTTTTGAAAGTATTTTTCCTTACTTTTTCTTCTATCATGTTTCAATTTTTCCTTGATAGACATTGTCTGTTGTTGTCTCTGTTTTTATGTTTATCTTTTTATAAAAACTTTGTATCTCTTTCCCCTGATAGTAATTTTCTAATTCTTCCACTTTTTATTCTATGTGCTCTCTCGTTTCCTTTCTGAATAGTTTTCTTACTTTTATTCTTTGTTGTTTATATAAATCCTTGCCTTCTTCTTGCTATATTTTAGGTTTTTTATTCTAAATTTATTTCTTATTCTGTCTCTTTCTACATTCTTCCTCCCGCCATTTATTTTTATTTGTTTGTTCTTTCTTAGGAATTTCTTGTTTTGTTGCATTTTGAATAATTTTTATTATGTTTTCCCATACTTCATTAATGTTATTGTAAGCTGTTCCTGTCCAATCCCCATTTCTTTCTCATATTGTTTTGTACTTCTGGCTTCTGTAGTTCGCTCGTGTTGTATTGTTGTCTTAGTTTGGGTATTCTTTTTTCTCTTAATTTACTTAATTTTTAAATTAATAATTACTACGAAATAATCAGAATTTATATTTGCAGCACCACAAGATTTTACATTTTTTATTATTTTTTTATATTCTTTGTCGGTGACAGCATGATCTAGTTGATTTGTGTACGAACTATCTAATGAAAGTAACATAGTTTATCTGATTCTAGAACAAACTTCTTAACTTTTCCTTTGATTTCCTTCTTTATCAGAATGCCTGTCGCGTTATCTCCTCGTATCACTTCCAATTGTAATTAGGACATATTTTCCTAACTGCATCATTTATGTTTCTTTTATATGTGTTTCTTGTAGCGCTATCAGATGCATCGTGTACCTTTGTGCCTCATTCTTTAAGTTTTTAACTGCCCCTCCCCATTTAGTCTTCTCACATTCTCTGTTCTCATCGAACTGTTTTGTTTTTCTCTCATTTTCTGCTCACTACTTTTTATTTACATATTATATTTCATATATAGTCTCCTATTTTGTGTCCTTATCGTCCTTCTTTTTGTTCCATCCTCCGTCAACTCCATTTATTAGTGTTTTGTTATATTCATCGCTCTAATTTTCCTTTACTTCTTCATCTTTTTTTATAAAATCGTAAGAACAGTATATACTCTTTTTGATTCCAATCTTTTAAATCTTGCCTCATTTTGCATCACTTTATCTTTGTCCTCCTTATTGCAGAATTCAGTTAGTCATATTTTTTTAATGCTGTTGGTATTTTTATCTCAACATCGAATTGGCCGGCATTGTGCGAAACGTTTATCTTTTATCAATTTGTTGCATGTAATTCTCACCCTTACTACTAAATTACCATAGCCATTATAAATTCTAACCCAAACCCCTTTACTCACAGTTGCTTAGCTAGTTGTACTTTTTTTTCTTTGGTTCTTGCAGCTCCTTTTTAGATGAAGAAATAAATATGACATAATTTTTTTTTAAATAATTCTATTTACTTTCTGTTCTTAATCTATGTTGTAGTTTATTTTGATATAACTGTTTTATTTCTTCCTCTTTTAGCCTATAGCTTTTAATTCTTTCTTTAGTTGTATATTTTTCGTTTTATCTGCTTTATGTCCTTTTCTCCTTTGTAACTTCCAAGAAGTGGTCGCTTCCAATTTCTATTTGACATTTTACTTTTAGGTCTTTTTACACTTACTCTAAAATAATCTGTTATAAATTTTTCTTTTCTTGATTGGACCTTCCTAGTAAATTTATGTGTGTCTTTGAATGTAAACTTTGTATTAGTCAGTAATAGATCATTGGTCACACATAGATCTATCAATCTTTTTTCATTATTATTTTTGATTGCTTTACCATATGGTCTCATATATCTTTAAATACCTTCATTTTTATTGCCCAATATTTCATTAATATCTCCCATAATTAAAGTACTTCCTGTTCCACTGTCTATTTCTGTTTGCAACTGTTGGGAAAATTCACCCTTTCCTTCTTTTTTGCGTTATCACTTAGCCGATAGACTATTATTAAGATACTGCCGTGTTTGTCATCCTAATTTAATTCCACAACTAACAGCCTTTCATTCACAAATTTCTAAAGTGAGTACAAATAAGTCTCCGTTGTTTTTTATCAAACAATGGACATTTATTGTGAAAGAACGGAACCTTATGTTTTATTCAAAATATTGTCCATCGCTAGCCACTAATTTTTCCCATCTTTCTGGCAGCATACGGATACCGCATCGGAAGAATGCTTCATCTTTTGAGGCTATCTACAAATCGACCCAATTTTTGGTATCTTCATATGACGTGAAGTGCTGCTCAGACAGGCAGGCCATGTGCCATCAATCGGATCAAGTGATAATCGGAAGGGGCAATGTCTGGTGAATACGGCGGGTGGGGTAGGACTTCCCAATTGAGTGTTTCCAAGTAGATTTTGACCGGCGCTGCAACGTGTGCACGAGCATTATCATGCAGGAGAATAATTTTGTCGTGTCTAGAGTAGTAGTGGGCGCGTTTTTCCTTGAGTGCTCGGCTCAATCTTATCAATTGTGTTAGGCAAGGAGCACCAGTAATGGTTTCGTTCGGTTTGAACAACTCATAGCTGATCCCACTAAATACACGACATGAGTTTGTTTTTTTCATGAATATTCGACTTGGCTGTCTATGTTGAAGCATGGCCACGTGATCCCCATGATTTCCTCTTCTTTGGGTTATCGTAATGGATCCATTTTTTATCACCAATGACTATACGATGCAAAAAAACCCTTTCATTTGTGCTTGGAAAGCAGCATTTCACATATGCAAAATCGGCGTTCAACGTTTCCCAACTTCAGTTCATACGGAACCCAATTTCCTTGCCTTTGAATCATTCCCAACGATTTTAAACGATGTAAAATTGTTTGTTGTTTCACTCCTAAAGTAAGTCCAAGTTCTTCTTGCGTTTGGCAGATATCTTCCTCCAATAATGCTTCCAATTCCGCGTCTTCGAACACTTTCGGCCTTCCGCTACGTTCTTTATCAAACTCACCATTCTTAAACTTATGAAACTACTCACGGCAACTTCTCTCACTTAAAGCAGCCTCACCATATGCTTCTACAAACAATCGATGCGCCTCAACTGCAGATTTCTTCAAATTAAAGAAGTAAATCAAAAGTTCCCGCAAATTATGCTCAAAACTAGACATTTTCTCACGAAAAAAAAATATATGATGCTGATACAAAATCGGTAATATTTTAAGGTTATGGGGTTGCCAGATATCCAACCTTACAATATGACATTTTACATCTGATAATTTCAACCATAACTTACAGGTGGGGCCATCTTTTATCAAACGGCGGAGACTTATTTGTACTCCTTTTAATTTTTTGTTTTTTATTTTATTTGGACTTACCATTAGGCCTACTCCACTCGCTCTGGCTAATATAGGATATTCAGTTCTTATATTCTTTTTTTTTGTTTCTGTTATTCCTAGATAATCCAATTAACTGATCTTTGTCTAGCGTTCCAAATTCCTATTTTTATTGTGCTTGTCCTTCTTTTCAATTTTTGTTTTTTGTTTTCCTATATCACATTTTGTACCGACGCTGTTATTATTATATTATCTATATCAATGCCCAATTTTTTTACATTTTTTTTATTTTTTGTTTAATTATTCCATTTTGCTTCCTTGTTCTCTCTAATTTGACTTTTTCCTTTATGTTTCATTTCCTTGTTTCTTGCCAAATTCGTCGTCATTCTTCCACTCTTGTCAATGTAATTTAGTTTTTGAATCTTCTTCCGGCCCTTCTTTTGCGGCTGCGATTTCTTCTAATAGTCCTTTTTGATTTTTCCTTGTCTGCCATCAGTTGCTTGTATTGAATATTTAGATTTCTTCCTTCTTTCTTCATTTCTTTTATTCTAATAGCTTTTCAATTTCACGTTCTTGTTTTGTCAATCATTGTTTGTAAATATTTGCTTCCGTATATTGTTTAAGTTTGTTTTGTTTTGTATAACTGTTTCCTTGTGTTGTGTGTTTGGCAATTCTAATAAACATATTCCCTGTCCTAGTTTGTAGGATGCTTTTATTTGTACTTCTACTTCCAGATCTTGTTTTAGAAAGTTCCCCATTTCTTCTTTTAGATCATTTGTGTTTTTTGCGGTTATATTCATTCCCATTACCATGATGTTATTCCTTTTCTTTTCCTTTTCAAGCTAGTCCATTCTTGCTTTATTCCTTGTAACCCCTTTCTTATCATTTCATTTTATTTCTTTAGGTCCATATTTTCATTTTCTTGTTTTAATTCCTTTAACTCTATTTTGCTCCGTGGTGGATAAAGCTATAAGAAAATGCAAGGAAAGATGTAAAACCAAAGAAATAAAATACTGAAAAATGAAAACAATACAGCTGCAAAGAAATGTGAAAAGTGACGAATTCTGAAGAAAAGCTACAACGTAATTTAAATGAATACCAAAGAGAATTAAAACTAACAAACATGGAGATAAATATAAATAAAACCAAGGCGATGATAATGCCTAAGAATGAAAAAAATAAATCTACAAACACTGAAACAAGTCAAAAGCTGATACAATATGCTCAGAAACACGTTCTTCGGAAAAAAGATGGGTATTGAAAGAGATTAAAACACGAGTATATCAGAAAGTAATAAGACTACCCCTAACTTATGGTTGTGAGTCTTGAACTCTAACAAAAAGAAATTAAAAAAATTAAGGCCACAGAGATGAGGTTCTTAAAAAATTCAAAGGATCACTAAAAAGGACAGGGTAAGAAACACGGTAATAATAGAAGAACTAAAGATAAAACCCAAAGAAATAGAAATAGAAGAAAGGCAGTTGAGTTGGTTAGGCAATTTGCATACAATGGACGACAGAATAGCCAAAAAGGATTTGAAGCTAAGACGTAAGGAAGAAATAACGTAAGAAGACCACGAATACAATGAGAAGAACAAGTTAGACAGGCGGCAGAAAAACATGGAATATACTAATATGAAGTAAAAACAGAAGCGCGTGGAAAAGGAAAATTAAAAGGACTTTAGATAAAATCTGAATTGTATTTTATTATATAAAATTGTAAAATAATATGTAAATTATAGTCCTAACGGTACACTATATTATGTGTATATTTCATTTAATTACTCTGGCTTCTTTCTCTCCACACACTCAATCAATTACTTAAAATACTAATTTAAGCATGTCTAGTAAATATATAGTATAGTATATATAGTAGATATCTGGAAATATTTTCTTTTTCTCATTTCCATATATAAATCTGTATTTCCCATTTTGCTTTTTGATTGTTTTTTTTTTTTTAGAAATAACCTTATGATATTTATGATATTACAACTTTGTTGAGTGTGGCACTATACTGAATATTATCGGGATTAAATTTTCTTACCTCGTACATAAATTTTACAACTTTTATTTTCGTGAAAATCGAATTTTGAAAGGCTAGAACCAAAGTTCTTTAGAAGAAATAATCTTATGTTATTAGAAATCAATAACAAAACACGTAAATTAGTTCAGCCCCGGAACAAATAGCCAGATCAATATTTCAATCAGTCATGCACGTAGAGAGTCACAAACAGCGCCCTTATTTTAAATGCCCTTTATACTAACCCGATTTGTATCAGAAAACAATTTCGTTTGTGTCGCTTCGTGGCAGTTACCGTACATTTATAATAAAATGGCACTCGACGATATGAAACTAGAAAGAGTTGCTATGTTCATGACGCAACAAAACCCTATTGAAGGCAATGCAACGACGCATTCTCTGCTCTGATTATTGACAACAGTAAGATAAAAGAAATCATTTACAGTCACTTTTAAGTGTCTTCCCAAGATAAAAAATGAATGTTATACTTATGTAGTTGTTTCCTTATCAAATTTTTAAATATTCGCAGAATGAACATTCTGCTTTCATTTTGCAGCAAATGGAAAGCCTGTAAAATATCCAAAGACGCAGACACATGCTACTATCTGATAAAAATAGAAGCGCTCTCTGCCTACTGGAATCCCAATTACAAAGCAGAGCAATGGGACATGCCCGCGCAATATTACACGTGGAGAAACGCCATGGCCAGTAGTTTACAGAACTTCTCTATGAACAATCAAGACTTTGAGTTCGGTTGGTATTTCCCACTCGCATCCGACCAAAGCAATTCCACTTATCTTTTCAGTTGTAAAACCAATGACAACTAAGGTAAAGATGACAATAAATAGGACTAATAACAGAAACATCACCAAAATCCTGACCGACGTGGTGATACAAGACTGCAACGTTCAAATATCGCAGACGCAGTACCAATCGATGTTAGCTGTAAGAGAGGCGCTGTCGCGGATGCTAATAAGCTGGAACTTTTTGTCGCTGCGGCCGACGCGAGCAATCTTGCAGGACAAAAGGGGCTGGTGGAAGTACGCTTACCAGGCGCTGCTGGAGCAGCGGGTGCGGCCGTACACGTGGAGCAGGGTGAAGAAGGTCAGGCAGCAGTACAAACAGTACGTGGAAGCCTACAAGAAAATCCTCTCGAACCCCAACGACACCGAGCTGAAGCTGGACCTTCAAAAATACGAAGACTGCCTGTCTGTTGCAAATATTGTGATAGCTAGGAAACAAGCGAGCTTAATGGTGCACTTAGGCGTACCAACAATTGACATGTAAAATAACATGCAAGCTTTTAGGTACAAACGAGCAGCTTTGGGAGAAAAGCTTTTGGGCAATGCTGCCTTCTCCTGAAAGAACGGTGCTTTGCGAAAAAATAGGATATTTGCAAAACTCGAATTCTGATAAAAAGCAAACCATAGGTAAGTCGTTTCTCTTAATAATAATGCTGTAGATAACTTTCATTTCCAGAACATAAGCACAATTTTCGCGTGGGTAACATTAGTTTATCGCTAGTCAGCTCAGGAAGAGAAATATTAGTTGTAACTATGACGCAATTTATTTCAACGATACATCCGAACTTCAGTGACAAATCATACAAAGCTACTTTTAAAATAGAAGGAATAGTAGTAGAAGGGGCCAGTTTAGAAGATCATCTGATTCCTTTTATTTCCTCCGAACATGTCCAGAATAGCCCGGCATATTTTTTAAAGGTAGAAGTAGAGAAAATGTCTGCAAAGTCAACAATTTCCTATCGAGTAAACGGAACTTTGAGCACAGTGGAGATTTTGTATCAACAGGTACAAACAGCATGAATCACAACAGAAAAATTAATTAATTTAATTTTTTTGCTGTTTCAGTACGCATTTAATCAACTAGAAAAATATCTGAACAACAAATTCTTCTCGACATCCTCCATACATACATTCATAAACGATCTTCCTAAGCACCTCTTCGAATTCGTTAGTGATAAAATTTCAAAGCGCTGGAATATGCATTTCGATATTAAAATTCCACACATTGTGCTACCAGAAACGGGAACCTTGCAAAAGTGAGGATAAGGAAAAGCATAACGTTAGAATTATAATATCGCTTATTGTATTGAAGGGGAGAAAATATATTGATATTGGATTTTGGCCACCTTTCAATCAAAACCGAGCTGTGCGAGAAGACCGAGATAGCGGACACGGCGACACAGATGGAACTGGAAGAGCAATTCTACTCGCGTATGCACGCAGATTGCAGCGACATGCAAGTACTGTTTTGCGACGCTTCGGAGATGTGGAGAGACGCTAGGAAGGAAAAGGACACCGAGATGCACATTATACCCAAAACAAGCTTGTCTGCAACTTTCGCCAGTTGCATCAAATCATTAGTCACTATACCAAAGTAAGATTTTATTTCTGTTCTACTGCCAATACAACGTTAAATTATTCAAGGTACAAGTTTAATGCAAACATACCGAGTTTGAAAATCAATATATCAGAGAGAAAAATCGTTCTCCTGTTGAAATTCTTCAACACGCTTTTACAAACAAACCCGTGCGTAAACTCTACGATCATACTACCAACAATTTTCAAAGAAATGGAGAAGGATAGGATTAAAGGAAAACTGAGCCTACAGTATTTGGCCCACGTGCAAAACTCTGTCAGGATATGCGAGATGCACATAAAATCTAGGAGAAGTAAGACTGACAGAAACGGAATTGTTATCTCAAAAGATAAAAGGTAACGACTACTGCTCATAATTTCATGTACTGAACTGTTACAACTGTAGGAAATCGGACGATGCGCAACGAAAAGAGAATATAAACGAGGCTTGGGCACGTGTTGTGGACCTTCCTGGACTAGAAGATAACATTTCACCGCATAACAGTATTTCCACTTTACTTCGTTTAGTCATTAACGAAGTGAGTCGAATTGTTAAACAAGCATTCTATTCCTACTGAAAATGTTCCTCTTTAGTTTTCTTTGATATTCTCTCGCTCCAGCGATATAACAGACAGAGCGTACCTGATGTTCAGATTAGGTTCCTTTATAACGGATGTTGCACTGATGACTTATGGTCCAGCTTATCAGATTTCTATAAACAGTATTTTACTAACGGATAAATTATATACAACACCAAGCGGTCAGTACTTGGATCTCATTCACAGTCCTTTCCCTAGCAGTGTTGATGTACTCACTATACTTTACCGAAAGGTGAATCATACAGCACATGCTACAACAGAACTACTAAATGTTCATTCATTACAGGTTGATGCAAGCTGTCCAGATTTCTGGAGCCACTTCCATGGTGTAGAAACATCGCTCGTAGCTGATTTGGGTACATTAAATCTACTACTTCATCAAGATGCACTTCATACAGCTATTAAGTATAGTAGATACATGTACCACAAGTAAGTTATAGCCACTTTTCAATACCAAAAAATGTAATACGGTACCATTCAGGATTAGAACGCAAACCTCTAAGGCATTATCAAGTAAAATGAAGAACATGATCAACTGCATGAAAAGAGTGTTTCAGACCATCAAACATGAAACGCCAGTCCCTCCTGGTGCTGTGAAATTTTCTCATTCTGCTCACGTATCGAATATTAAAATTCGAGTCTGTGATTCTGATTTTGACATCATTAACGTTGAACTCGCCGGATTAGAAATGGACTTCTTATTTAGAGCCAACGAAAGATTTGTATTTAGATCTTTTCTCAGCACACTAACCGTAGAACATCTCTCTGAAGTAACTTTGTACTCAAAGGTACGGATACAATATTCTCTCCTACATATTGAAATCAAGATGAAATATTACACAGGTAGTTTCAACAGATGAAGACAAGGTATATGAAATTAAATATGTTCGGCATGCGCCACACTTAATCCAAAAGAACGATATATCGCCAAGTCATGATGATATGACAACTGACGGCAGCTTTAAGTTTCAATTAGGCCGCATTCACGTTACTTTCCTATATAAATTAATTGTACAACTACAGGTAGGGCGTCACTAAAACTTTTAAGTTTGTTGTAATCATTTTTCCTTGACTTTTAGCGATTTATCATCAATTTAGAAGGCGTAGCCTTCGTTCAGAAATTAGCTTCATTGGTACAAGCTGCCCTAGCTCAAGCGACGGATACTTTAAAAGCCAGTACTAAAATTCACTTAGCCATCAACCTACACGGTCCTATATTACTGTTCCCCCAAAAGTCCGATTCACCAAACGTCATAGTCTTTGATACTGGCAAGTAATATGCCTGCTAACATTGCATGTTAGTATAATAAAACCTATTCTGTTTCAGGTGAACTGAATGTAGAAAACTTTTTTAAAGAGTACCCCAACGAAATAATTGAAAACATTCTCATAAAGCTAAACGACATCACAGTCTTAAGGGGAATAATGACCTTGACATCCAGCCTTGAAATGCAGGTACATTTTTATATTTAAATACTTAATGAGAGCTGCAACAACATTTTTTAGGAAACGATGATCGAACCTTTAAGTTTACATCTAGACGTTAAAAGGTTCATCCCCCACCCCAAATCTGTTCAGAAGCTACTATCGTGGGATATAGACGGTGTTATGGATACGATTCAGATTACGCTTGGACAGCGGGATCTATCTATAATTCTAGCTGTATATGTAGACAACATAGGCGAAGGAAAACTAATCGATCTACTTCCGGACACGATAAAATCGCCAACCAAACATATAGCAGCAGACGACGCGGTTAAAACTTTAGAAGCTTTCTTTTGCGAACCGAAGCAAAAGGACATTTGCGTAAAGTTTTCCGTGGACGGGATTAAGCTGCTGCTATTTTTTGACTCGGGGGAATTACTCAGTTCCCCCATTCGCGATTTGAATCATGGTCTGTGCAAATTTGAGGTCTGCGAGATAGCTACCTCCTTAATCATTTACACAGACCATAGTTTGGATGGGAAGTTATCAGTTGATTGCATTTTGATCGAGGAATTAGGTCCTGATGCAAATATCTACGACAAAGGGTATGAAAATTAGTAAATTGGTTTAATTAACGTCACTCCGTTCTAATTAATATTTTAGAATACTTCATTCACCAATAGATGATAATAAAAACAATAACTGTAACATCACAGTAAATAAACCGCCGATTATAGATATAACATTTCACCAAAACAAAACAGGAGACAGATCTATAGATATTATAGTAGGGAGACTGAGTTTATGTCTATCTGTGCCATTCTGTGAGAAAATAGCCTTATTCGTATTGGAATGCATGCCAAAAGAAACTATAGATCTTGGTATTATAAACCACGGTTACATAAGTGACGCAGCAGGCGAGGGTTTAGAAGGAAATTCTTCAATTTCGCCCAGCATAGCGATCGCTTTAAGAATAAACAAGCCAGAATTTATATTCATTGTAGAAACGACTTCAAACAAGAAACGGTACTTTATCACCAAAGCAGAAATCCTATCCGATTATTCTCGGCATAGCAATCGAGTCAATTTAGCCATATCCCTGTCAGGCTTCCACAGCCTATTTTATGACTTGGGAATCAACTCCTCAACCCCTTACGTCGTTCTGAAACGCTGCGATGTGGAATTTTCCAAGAGCTTTACGGAAGAGAAAGGGGAAAAAGTTACTTTGACAGTATCCTCTTTGTGCATACAACTTTGCAGCAGAGTTGTTCACTCCATAAATGATATCCTGAACGATGTGATAGAGCACTTCAAAATTCCGGAGGTGTCCCCAGACACGAAGGACGTGAAAAAAGTCGCGGGAAAATCGTCCGAAACGGAGGACCTTTGGGAGTCTAAAAAGCTTAGCGAATATGTGCCACGCTCCGAAGATCAATATCTGGAAACAAAGATATCCCTTAAGGACAAAATACATGAAATATTTCTAGTTCCTAAAACTGAAATTGTTGTAGTGTTAGAACTAGAGGAAATACCAGTAATTATAATAAAATGTACCATAGAAATTACCATTTCCGATTGGTCCTGGCTGTTAAATAGCACAAGCGACCTGACGCTGCAAGCTAACTATTACAACGAAAACTTACAAACTTGGGAACCCGTCATCGACCCAGTCGTGGCTAACGAAAATGAGTTCATTCCTTGGGATGTCTTAATCAAGATTTTTCAAGATAAAGCTCTGCCGGTACTCAACACGACAGACAACAAAACAAAAAAGGATTATAACAAAATCAGAAAGCCCAGTCCTTCTCCATCTTCTACTGACGACGAGGAATCAAAAGAGGATATGGTCTATTTGGAACCGCCCAAGCTGTTCCATAATTTAAACAACCGTGGCATAAAAACAAGTTTATCTACATTTCTAGACGAGTCAGATTCCGAAAATGAAGACGGTGCAATGGAAAAATTGGCTTCTGCTATATCAGATCTGTTTACAGGGTAAGTTCATATTAATTCGCGTAAGATAAACGTTACATTATATCTTTTAGTGATTGGAATGAAAGCGAAGAGAGTGATTATGAACACTCAAGTGACGCTGAAGATGAATCAGAGGATAATATTGAGCCGAAAGTGC
The DNA here is from genome assembly GCA_036346155.1 of Sinelater perroti. Lineage (NCBI taxonomy): Eukaryota > Metazoa > Arthropoda > Insecta > Coleoptera > Elateridae > Sinelater > Sinelater perroti. Next base: position 20,265,957 of record JARFIY010000195.1, on the reverse strand, counting down.
AAAATGAACGAATGAGTCTGGAGTTGACAAAAAGTTTCAAAAAGTCCACTTACGTACTGGTCGATGCTAAAGAAACGCTAAATATCACTCTAACGCCTACATTTTTAAAAATAGTAAACGAAATATTTACGGTATACTCTAGCAAAACGTTATCTATAGTAAGCAATACGAATTCGATTAGTCTAGTCAACGATATCGGGCCAAAAACTACAGTCGAGTTGTATGAGAACAAAGGAAGTGATCCTGGAGAAGGCAGTATATTAATTCGTTCAAAAACTTATGAAAATGAAGATTCGTGTCCAAATAGTCCGTCAAAAATGATATACATGATTCCGGAATTTAATGATGATGCGAATGAAGATAGAGATAGGTAAAATAACAGTTCAAATGGCTTATAAACAACTATAACGTTAATTTTCAGCCTTGCTGATGAATTAATGAAACTTGACCTAGATTTAAGTTATGACTACGATATAACAGACAGCCTTCAGTTTCCCGTCATAACAACTGCGAGTTTGTATGAGAAAATCCACAAACATTTCATCAAAATTCATGTTCCGGGATTCCTACCTCAGCAGACAAACTGTCCAAAGAAGAGTTGGCAGAAACTCATGCGCCTTCAATCGAATTCCCACACCCAGAGCTATTACGTGGTCGCGAAGCACAGCATTGGTAAACATGGAAGAACAGTGATTGTTAGCTCACCGTTACAGGTAACGATATGAAGAATAAACAATACTGTCACTGCTTATTTATTTTCAGATCAAAAATGAAACCTGTTTTGCATTAAGTGTATTGTATCAACCATCTGTTTTGCAACAATTAAATCTAGAACCTGTTGGTGATGTTACAAATCCTTTTGAAACCACAATGAGAGTGGCCGTTTTAGAACCGCACGAACAGTACAATGTACCTTTGTATATAGCATATCACTGCAAATTGTTCATACAACCTGCTTATGCTGAGTGAGAAAATGGAATTTTCAGGTGTTTCATTAAGATTGATTTATTTATTGAATGTAGGGGGCACTATATGTCAGACGAAGGGCTATGGTGGAAAGACTTAGCAACAGAACTAGATCTGCCTCATCACATTACGTGCAAGCCGAAAAATAATTCGAACCTAGAAGTATTCGCTTTGAAAGTGTTACTAAAAAGGAACATTGGGATTCAAAATTCCCGTTCCTATTCAATACCCAACTACATCATCCACTTGCTTCCTCCATTAACTTTGCAAAACTTTCTACCATACACTTTAGAAATACAAAATGTAGACCTAAAGCAACACATGAAGGTTGAACCTGGAGAGAAGTCAAGCGTCTACTCACTCAATTTGGCAAAGGACCAAAAATTCTTAATAAAAGTCTCTTATTCAGGTTTAGTGTGGGGTGGAACTTTGCATATGACATCAGATCTAGACGAAAAAATTATTGTTCTCTCCACAGATACAAAAGTGAATGGTGCAAGCAAACAACTACCCATCAACGTAAAAGCAGAAAGGGAAAACAACCACACCATATTTTTCTACGCTTCCTACTGGATTGTTAACAAAACGGAGTTACCATTGCAGTTTAAAGTACATTAAAATTCATACAAAAAATGTATTTTTACCAAATTATTTCAGGCCACCTCCAACAACAGCATATTCGAAAGTTTTAATGAAGACGTCCTTTTGTTCACATTCAAACGCCACACGAAGCAGAGCATTACGTTAAGAGTCTACGAATCTAGCTGGTCCAATGACTTCGGGTTGGACTGCCCTGGAACCACAGGCTTAGTAGTGTGCAAAGACCATGAGAGGAAGAAAAAATATTCTTTCTTGCTGTCTATACGATTATCACAAATGTGTCCGCAATACACGAAGATCATCACGTTCTTGCCCAGCTTTGTCGTCGAGAACAATACGAGAAAATGCTTAAGGTACATGAAAGCATTTAAAACTCTTTGATATAAAAAAAAATCCTTAAAACCAGATTCATGGAGCACAACGAAAAAACCGATTTATGGATCGACTTACCACCTCATCAGTACAAAATATTCTGGCCGGAAACATCTTCAATGGAAATGTATGTAAAGTATAGAGACAGCAAGTTGACATCGCAAGCGTTTTTCATTGCCGCCACTCATCATACCGTTCTTCGGATGGATAAAGGAGTAAGAAATTTTTAGGTCAAAGTAGTAAAATGAATGATTATTTTACAGAGCGCCATTTCCGTCGACGTGACGGGCGGAATTTCAGAACCTTTTCACATTTCCTTCAATGAATACAAGACAGGCGATGCCCCGATTTTAATAAAAAATATGTGCGCCGACCTCTTTTTAAAGATTCAGCAGCAAGGTCAAAGCCAGGTTACCTTACTCAATCCTTACAGCTCTTTGCTTTATACATGGGATGATCCTATTCGACCGCAACAGCTGGTGTGGAATATATACAATAACAAAGGGTCAGGTTTCTTCATCGATATATTTAAAGATGGGCAAGCTGATTATGTACCCAGCTGAACTAAACATATAATACAAAATTTCTAATTACAGATTTGGTGAAGAACGTATAAATTTCCATAGTGTACCTCCAGGAAATGTGAACTCAAATAGGGGTAGCGTTGAAAGTTCAAGCAGCGAAGATTCTGATACTGCAGATAGTGTAAAAACGACGTTAAATAAAAAAGTCCGAAGAGATAAAATTGTTATATACTGGATATGTTATAACGAAGGCCTTCAAAAAACTCTCTTATTCACTCAAGAACAAAGAATCGTTAATCTTGTTATGAAATCGACGTTCACCAGATTGTGTGATATAGAATGCTTGATTTCGCTGTCTGGTTTAGGTGTATCTATCTTCACAAGTAAAAACACAAAAAGAGAGCTAGCCTATCTATCTTTGGCGGATGCTCCTGCAATCTGGGAGGTTAATGTGGGGCATAAATGGAAAACTCTTACTTTAGAACTGGCCTCGTGGATCGAAGATAAATATAAGCTTCATTACAAGAAGTGTCAACTTAAAGATTATATTCATATTGATTTCGAAAAAATGTTTATGCTAAAACCATTCTTCGCGGAGTTACGCAGGTCTTACAACCCTGCCGTTTATCTTTTATACAGAAAAGCCAGAGACCACCACTATGTAAGCTGCAGAGTGCAATCACTTCAAATAGATAACAAACAAGCCAATGCCAGCGACCCCGTCATCTTATATCTTCTTCCATCAGCTAGCATAAAACCGACGACACCGTTCATCGAATTTATTGCCTTTAAGAACGATTCCAAAGACTGCAATGTATACAAACATGTACACCTCAACATCGAAGAGTTCCGCTTCCACCTGGAATCTGACTTTATTTTGCAGCTGTCGTTACTGCTAATCGACTCATTAAAACTTAGTGAAGACTTGATATCCTTGTATCGATCTGAAATGGCACTGATTCATACTCCCTTAACTGTTATGACAAAAGTAAGTGAATAAATTAAGAGGGGGCAGATACCCTAACCCTTCATTTCATTTTTAGGAAAAAACAACATGCAATACTAGAATTGAGAACTTGCGTTTATCCCAAATCGGCGTCCAACTAAACATCTCGAGCAAGAGTCAAATGCACTCTAGAAATAGTAAATTATTCCTGATTAACATGTTGAACTACATGTTTCCCGTTAATGCTTCGCCGTATATGCCAGCTGAAGGTATTCGTCATAGGTATCCAAATAGCTGTACAGCAATGAATGAATAATTTATTTTCAAAAATGCCATAGAGTAACTCCACTAGAACTGATCAATATTAAGGCTAATATAACTGATGTGATCTGTGACGTGTGGCAGCACATTAAATCTCAGTTTCTCCAACAGTATTACTCACAAGTATTAGGATTACAAGTCTTGGTGAATACCTTCTCTGTTCAAACAATTCCCAACAATGAGGTATTATTTAAAGAAATTTTCTTAGACAGTGTGCGATTATAATTTTGCAGAATATTCCAAACGAATGTGAAAAAATGGCTAACCAGCTCTTATTGGGATGCAGATGTCTATTGGGGCATTTAAACATGTCACCCGCAGCTCTAGAACAATGCGTTGCAGATATTTTTGCGCATCAATCAACAGAAAACATTCAGAGAATTAGACGACATAGTTCCTACCACAAAACTAGCGCCGTTCCCAAAAATATAACGGTGTCTTCTAAGAATTTCAATACAGGCGTTACCATGGCGTTAGAACAGCTCATAGCAAAGAATACTCATAACGGTAAAGTAGTGTGGCACACCGCCTCTTCAATTTCACATCTACTTTCACAGGCATGCATTACGATGGTGAAGTATTCTTTAGGGGTACCGGAAAGGCTCTGTACTCCTTAATAACTCGTCATCCTGACGATAAATCAGACAATGTTCAGATAGCTGTAGAAGCACTCCGCAGGGCTTCTCTTCTGGGCGAACCCGTCCAAATTCATCAACGATTAACGCGATATTGTAATACTCATTTGGTGAGTGAAAATTTAATTTTTGAATAGTGAAATGATTATTACATCGTTTTAGGGTTTAAGACCGTTTTCAGCCTACGAATCCATGGGCTATAATTTGTTGGAAACTATAGCAAATGGGAGATTTGCAGAAGACACCTACTGGTGCCATACCGCCGTAGACAAAATTGGAAAATCAATAATCGTCATCAGTTTAGAGTAAGCACCATAGCAAAACACCTATAACACAAAATTTCAACGCTTATTTCCAGACACGTGATCAGAGTAAACAAATGTCGTCTTTGGGGGCCCTGGGAAATGGAATGGTGCCTAGATTTGGACGATATCGTTTCTGTTCCTCAAGTCGCTACAACAGAGCTGGTGTTTAATGTGCGACAGGTAATCTATAGTATTTATGTGAATTGGTTTCAATACATTTAAACTAAAATCGGCAGGAAGAAAACAAGTTCGTTAACGCTACTGGAAAGCTATCGATTTCTGGAGACAAAGAAATATTGTCATGGCTTAAAGAGAAGATAGACCAAGCTATAGTTGTTAGCATGGAGGAGAAGTCCTGGCCAGTAAATGAATAAATAGCTATATTTTGTGCAACCTAATGTCATAATTTATTTGTTTAGAGTAAATAAATACTATATCAACCCCAGATAACGAGTTAGCAGTACATCAAACAATACCTATTTGTGTTCTATCTTTTTTAAAGGCTAGTATGTGTATTGTCGTTTTACGTTAATATTCTTTTGATCATATTTCTCATACACTGTTCCACGATTCAACCAAAATGTAACTAAGAGACATGTGATTCAACATTACTCCTATCAAACGACCTACACGTAATCTAGATTTTGCTTGGATTATCTGTTAGTATGGAGATAGAGAGGTCTCGTCCCAGTTCGATGATAATTAAAAACTACTCTGTTACACCTTACAACAGAGCAAACCACAGCTATAATTACTCCCAAAATAAGTTCAATACCTTATCCTTCATGCAAAAATGGTTTCCAATGTAAACCACCTTCCTGTTGAATACTTTTTGTATTTTTTACTGATTTTTTTGAACTATAGAAATGTTTTTTACCTTCACCTTCTATTTTCATGAAGTAGTATTAGGTCTGTCATAAAAAAAACTTTGTTCAACCTGATACATCCCATAGTTTTCTAAATAATCTGACCTTAAAACCCACACTCTGTCATTCTCCAAAGTTTAAAACCCACTGCAATCTTAACATTGCACCTAAAAAAATCCCAGCATCATATCTAGATACTGATATATCCCCCTATTGAGAAATTAATAAACATAAAATTCAAAACTATTGTATAAATGCATACTTTTCAATTAGCAAACTTAGAAAAATGTTCTCCCATAACATAGTAGTAGCACAAGAAACAACATATTACCAATCATTCTGAGGGACTATAGACACTAAGAAATTAAGGATTGTAGTAATTTATAATTATTGCTAATCCACAGGCAAATAACAATGTTCATTGTTGGTAAAATAAAAATAGTTATCCCCAAAATTGTAAACGGATGAAGTAATGACCGACTACAGCAATATTAAAAAACTAATATTATTTTCAAAAAACTTAAAGACCTAATTAAATAGAAAATATTTTCCTCAGTAGAAATTGTAGAAAAATGTCTATCTGCTTTAACATTATCAATAAATGTGGCAAAATAAAGTCTTACATTTACATTGTTACCAATTTGCAGAGAAAAAATTTTCTACCTCTTTCTTTATGAAACGCCAGAAATATAAAAACTTGAAAATTCAAAACAAAATAAAACCAAACTTAAGAAACAGTACAACATATCTTAAAAGTAATACCCCCATGTGAAGAACAATGAGTAGAGAACATAAATGGTATTGCAAAGGTGCATGCAAATTTCCACTTCATCGCTAAACCCCATAGACAATGTACCTAGAAACCATCTTAATTAACCAGATACATTATATAATATGGAAATAAAAAAGCGGAAATCCTAGCAAGCAGCAATTAACTTTAAAGTACAAGGCGCAGTTTCCATGCCAGCAAAAAACTTCTGGAATGGTTAACAATACATAAAGGTGAAGCAAAGTATAACAAAGCAACAATCAAACAAAAGCACATTTACATGAGATCCTTGCTTTCTCTTTATTTCAGCTCAACTCGATTACAGGATATTACCATAGATAACTTTATTTTTTATTTATTATTCCAGTAAATTTATATTATTCTATTATTCTATTCAACTCCAGAAGTCTTTCTTTTCCAATATGGATGGGGTCTGTGGAAAACTAAGTGCACCTCTGCCAATTCTTCAACAAAACGACACAATCTTTTAAGTAGTGATCACACACAACAGACTGTAGGACATGGCAATAACAAAATTAAGCATACCCAAAGTTTTGATAGCCGTAACATTATCTAATGGCTTTCTTCTTGTGAGGTTATTGCAATGATAGAATCTACAGAACACTTAGCATCTGAGGGCCCTTTGCTTGAAATGAGGACGGACCACATGACCTCAATAATATATGTGACGACTCTCTATTCAAGGTGATAATGCAGGATCGAAATAGGAGCGAGACTTTTAAATAGGCAATTGCACTTGCTAGCCTAATCTGGTACACAGATGGTTCTAAAACCGAGCTGGGTAACGGAGCTGGAATATATGGTAAGGCTCCCAGGGTAGAGCTAAGCTTTTCCCTGGGTCAGTACCCTTCTGTCTTTCAGACAGAAATATGCGCCATACTAAAGTGTGTGCGTGAAAATGATAAGAGGGTTACGGGAGCAAGCGGATCTATATTATATCAGACAGCTAGGCAGCTTTAAATGCTTTATCAAGCACAAAAGCATCATCTAGACTGGTATGGGAATGCATCAACAAACTCAATGCACTGGCAGAACATAACACATTAAAACTGTTATGAGCACCTCAGCATTGCGGTATCTACGGCAATGAGAAAGCCGATGAACTGGCCAGGCAGGGATCTAGTGAGGGTTATATAGGCCCAGAACCTGCGTTAGGAATTTCACAAAGTGAGAGAACACGCACTCATCATCGAATGTACTGGAAGAACCGACCAGGACATTATTTCAGCAAAACCTTTAATAAGGGACCTTGCCAAAAGAGAGCTGCAGAACTCTTAACCTAAGTAGGCTACAGCTAAAGATAACCGTAGGGTTTCTTACGGGACATGCGACTGTAAAAGACCACATCTGGAAAATTGGTAAATTCAATGGTGACCTTGCATGCAGACTTTGTAACAAGAAACCAGAAACAGCCTTACACATCCTATGCAAGTGCAATGCGCAGTGCAGGAAAAGGCAACATATATTCAGGAAACCAATCCTGGAACCGGAAGATTTCCAGACACACCCTGTAAAAGATCTGTATCTGTTGATTCAGGGACATCAGTTACAGATTGGTTGTGAATTTATTTAATTAGGGTAATCACAGTAAGCCATAGGCTGCAGTAAACATGGATCCATTAAGGAAGACATACCTGAGAGCAAAAAAACACAGCATTTAGGATGCTCTTTTACTAATTCCATTCCATTGTCAAAAATAAAAAGGATACTAAAAATTACTAATATCCCCAAGTTTCTCTTAACTAGGTCATCATTGAAAATTATCAGTACTCTCCATTTATCGTTTGGAACACTTTCTTTGAAAATACTAAATAGATATGATAATACGTTTCCACCTATCGCATAATTGCTAATAAACTTAGTCTTGCAGTGATAAATATTCATAAATCCATGAGAAGTTTTGCTTTTTGGCCATGAATATCACATCTCCATAAGAGACATAACATTTGAAATAATTATTGGGAGTATGAGAGTATGAGTTGTAAAACCACCATAGTTGTGCTATTTCAAAGACGTTTTAAACTATCTATAAATTAAATTTTAAGTTGTCTTCCTTATAAATTTGTTATGGAAAGCGTTTGATAAACTTTTAAATGTTTTTCTGGTTTGGTCTAGATCTCAACTGATGCTTCAACTCATCTTTAAAGCATTCAATTGAGTTAAGGTCAGATGTTTGGTCCAGCCATTCAAGCAGCTGTAAATAAAATGGTCCATTTCCAAATTGTTGGCACAGTGTATGTAACACTGAATTTTCCTAAATTGCCTTATGTGCCTTAACATCTGTGGATCCAGAAAGTAAAATTAATGAGCCGGGACTATGCCACAAAAACGTATAGTAAAAGTATATCATTATTTCACAATAAAATCTTCTAACATTCACCATGTATTTACCACATCCACGCACATTCTTCTGACCACTGCATCTAATTGAATGATTCATTACCACACATGATATTCATCCACTATTTACAACACTCAATAAAATGATCTTAAGGTTGGAACTCAATCAGCAACTAAAATGCAACCACTTCTCAATATAAAATGCAATTGCTAATGCCACTTCTTATGCAAAGCAAATATCTCTTTGCAATGTGATATAATCACAAAATAAACTTTGCTGGTCTCAACTTATTAATGTTTCAGTTTACCAATCTGAAACGTTGTGCTGACTCCATGTTTCTATTTCACCACTACATTTATCTAGGGTTATATAAGGTTCTGCAACTTGCCTAAATATCATATATAAAAAAAAACAAAACCTATAAAGAATATCACTAAACTTGTAAGATTAACAACTTTTCTTGAAGAAAATTCAACTAGTACAAAATTAAAACTAGAAATTTAGAAGCCTCCATCTTACATAGATGCTAAATTATAAACTACAAGACACACATAAAAACATTTATTTACATATAAAACAAGACGCACCTATGAAAAAAATTAGTCTTCAATATTGTGCAAAATATGCAATGTTAACACTAAACAGCCACGGAGATAAGGTAATCACATAATTACCAATTACAATTTTTAATTATCCTTAACTTTCATTCCCTTTGTCATGCATAGCCTGTTCTGCCTTGTATATTTTTTGGCTAATTAAATAATCACGTCCAATTTTGAATAAAGTGTAATAGTTAAAAAACAATAACAATGTTACTGATACAATGTTGTACCAATACAAGTAGCTCCTTAGTAAAAGCGTCAACTGAAACAGCACCAGTGCTACATGCACTCCCAACAAACCAGCAAGAACGATCGAAGGGTTCCAAAATATAGCCTAAAATTAGATATAAGAAACGACCTATTAGAGATATCTATTAAAAACTTACAAAAAAACGAGAGTACGTTGAATTTCCAGGTTCAGCCACATTCGTCTCCCCCAAACCTCGGTACACATCCCTTCCATGTCTTACTAAAGCACCAAAAGGCCACAGAAAGTCTTCCTGCCATGGATGAGCAGATGGTGAATGAGCACGCGTCTGAATCTTATCCCAGTATCCGAGATGTAGAGCAGATCGATGTAAAATATCACAGTAGCGTAATGGCAAAATATGCACAGCATATGCAGCAAAGCAACCCAGCCAAAGAAACGCCACATGTTGTGTAGCCCAATTTACATCATAGTAGACAAAGCTCTAGTAAAGTGTAAATTAGTGTTGTTATAAAACTACTTCATCACATCCATACTTGCGCAAAGCAACACGGTATGAGCCCGGCATAGTAGGCGTTCAGCACTGAGCTGAAAAGGATCTGCTTCATCCTGCCATTAAAATTGCTCTTCAGGTTTTCCACTTCTGCACGAATGTCTGCGGCCACAGAAGTGCACGCATGCATTGGTGGTAAACAATCAGAGTTCCAAGAAATGAGTTCAAAAAATGGGGTTATTGTGAAGCCAAAAAGTATTAAATATACTGATATCCTAAAAGTTAACAGTTGAAATAGTAATATGAAACGCTTTCACCCAAGTCATATAATACCACTTGCACTACATGGAGACTATATTCTGAACTAAGTTGGATTAAATTTGATAGATGGGAAATGTTTAAATACAGAATCAAGTTGTTCATTCAAATTTTCGTTTTAACTGCCTTAAAATTAATTTTCTTATCTAGTTAAAAGAATGGTTCATAGTTGATGAAAACGTTTATGTCAAAAAGCTCTATGACTAACTATAACACTATAAAACTTGAGAATGTGATTTAATCCTTCTTGGTGATCCTCAACATTTATTGTAAAGATCACAGCAATGTGTTTGATGTTATGGAACAAGGATGCTTAATCAAATAAAGGAAGATATTAAAGCAGCTAATATTTTAAGACAATATGGGAAACAATGTTATGAATGAGAATATAAAATGATGTCAAAGTTTAGTGAACTAAAATTGGTGATAAATAAACTGCAGCCACGCCAGTACACATCACACTTAGAGATTTGTATTTCATTGCAAATAGAAACATATAACAATAATAGCACTTCTATACTCTTAGCTGTTTCAAACCGAGATACATTAACCAATAAAAACAAGTACAATTTGCTTGTACATAGTAAATTCATATAAAAGCCATTTGGATGTTTCACAAGTTACTTAACAGGTTGCCAGCCAAGGGTAGAGATGGATTGCCACTAGACCAAATAATGACATATTCCTAGAAATATTTTGATACAAACTTCTTATTATCTCTGACGCCATGAAAACGCCAGCCACCTCAGCTTAGTTATTTCATAATATGCATTCAAAACCAAATAAATATTATAATAAAAAGGAAAACGATAAACTAAATCAAGAAATAAACATATTAGATAACAATACAATTAAGCGATTAGGTGAGTTCATGAATAATAATTTGGGCAAAGGCATTTGTTATAGATCTGATAGTTTTTTACTCTTTCTGAGTTTCGGAGCTTTCGTGTGTTTTAACAATCTTCAGACAGCACTCTTGGCATCTCTTTGGCACTTTTCTATTTCTATTATCTTTCTCTTGTATAAGTATCAGTCACTGTTTTTCTAACATTTGAATGACCATTGTGGTGCTTTCTAGTTTTCCCTGGCTCCTACATCCTTAAATACTTGTACATTTAAGTAAATGTTTTACAATTTCTGCCTTCAAGTTCTTCATAAGCATTATATTAATTTTCTGTTAGCTTCCTATAAGTATTGAAGCATTTACATTGATAAGTTCAAGAGAAATTCAAACAAATTTTATTGTATCACTGAATGATTTTTCTTAAAGGTGAAAAGTAAAAATATATATATATATCAGGTATAAAAGCCACTGCAAATGAAACCAGCAGTAATTTTTGTCTAGATATTACAGACCAAATGGCTTTTTACTTTTCACCTTTATATATATATATATATATTCTCTTTTGTCCTTCTATTTTCCAACAATGTCATTAAAAGACTATTCTTACTATTTTTCCGCTTTGTAAGCTACCTTTCATAATAGATAGAAGATTCTACCTGTTCTTTTTCAATGTTTCCATACTTTTCAGGAAGCTATTTTGCAACTAATATTTAGCAAATCAATAACAGTTCAACCTTTGTCAACATAAGCATGCATGAGCTCTAAGCTGACATTTTCTGCCAAGTTTTTCCCTTAATGTTCATATGCCCTATATCAGTTATTTCTTTTAGACTTAACTGATTATCATCTAAATACTGTGTAGCATTTCTGTTCATCTTAGACCCAACCAAATTGTTTTTTTTTCTCAACAAAAGTGCAGAAAAAAAGATGTGGTTTAAAATCATTATTATCTATAGGATATGTAAATTTACAATTGTATTTTTATTGACCAGTAAACAATTGCTTTCAAAACAATTACTACCGATGTCATGCGAATCTGTCAAATTACTAATGTCTCTACTGTTTCAATCTTTACTATGACCACCATCAGTTGTTTTCAAACACATCTGTTTTTCTTATTAACTCCTCTTTGATCACGACTATACCACTATATGATGGTTTATAATGCATTAGAATTAAGATTGTATGCCTTTTTACTACTTGCATATCATAAAATATATAGTTTACAGTAAACCTAATGAACATATGGTGACTATTAAACAAATTTTAAAAAATAAACACAAATTATACCTAACTTCATCTATACCCATTTCAATAAAAGCACAAAGAAAAAATTAATGTACAGAACTATAAAAAAACTAACACCATTGCTAAGACTAAATTCCTAATATCTCACAAACTGGGGATCTAACCTACAGGCTAAGTAATACCTATATTTACATCGTATATTTCACCCATACATCAGATACGAAATGGGATTGTATTACCACCATATAATAGAAAAACATAAATTTTCAAGACCAATTATCACTTGTGGTCACTAAAGACCACACAGTGCTGTGTAAGTTATCGCCATTCCCGCCAACAGCCACATGACAATCCACATATTAAGCTACTTCACTAAAAATTCTTTCACTTTCTTGTGAGCAATTTAAACGTATGTAATTAAGTTTGCTGTACAACACAATTTTAATTTCGGAAATAGACATTTTATGTAGCTGGCAAATATGGTACTATTGAACTGAAATATCCAATCACGTTTAAATTGTATTCCATTATTTAAATAAAAAATCAAATATAAAAATACTTACGGATAGCAAAGATAAAACATGTTAATAATGGCATAATTCTGAAGAATGCAGTACGCACACCAAGACAACGATAAAATCATTGTCACAAACAAGAATATTCTAAAATTATACAAGAATGTAAGTCAGAAAATTAAATATATTCCAAGTACCTATAACAGAAGATTGCCATATCAAAATATTTTGGCACAACCCATCGCTCCAGCAATCTGCATCCTGCTACATATACCAATCTCCTAGATAAAATAATGACTATAAAAACTACCAAATGACCATCGATCAGGTAAAAATTCTGAAATAATACACAAGTCAATGGAACACATGCATCTGTAAAGTGCACATACCACAGAATTGTTGTTATGAGACCTCGGTAGCCACCAAACACTGCGATATAACTGCAAAAACTGCAACCCGGCAGCTACAGTAGTGTACAGAAACATGATGCATTCAAAGACTAATTCATCATCCACCGGAGTGTTAGGGAATGGAAAGTGCTTCGGTGGAGGCGGCTGGTCTAAAGCAGGCGTAGTGGGCACCATAACACCCAAAGGTGAGTATTTATTACTCGCCATGTCGCCAGTTATGAGCGGAACAACGGCAGGGGGGACCGTTGATCGCACTGTTCTGGGTAGCCGCCGATTACCCCCTGGCATAGCTTTCTTCGCTTATTTGAAGTAACATGCAACCTCCGTAACCGTTTTGAATACTGACTGCGCCTGAAAAAAATTTATGGTAATTTTTTTGCATAAGAATGGTTAGTATCGATTATAAACGCTTAGATGCACCTGCGGGAAGGTGTCGCGTTCGGAAAAGCAAGGGAAATTTAAAAAATGACTAACTGCTTACTCCGTAACCTATAAAAAAACGCTCCTGGGAGTCCCAAAATGCTACGATACCCACAAAAAAGCAGTCCGTTCGCGGTACACACAAAATATTGCGGCTACAATAGAAAAAGGTGTATAAACATTGCAGATAAAAGTGAGGTTACAAAAATCATGATCCCACAATTTGACAACAAAAATCGTTCTTCAGGCACTTGGCAACAACGCCGCCATATGACTCAAATTCGAGCACCGGAAAATTCGAATTCTGCACCGTTAAATTATAATAGTAATATTTTTGCTTGCAATTGATGCTTTCGTTGCACAAACTTGGTTCTGTCGTTATTCGTGTAGCCGTACTCTTCTGCGCGTAGCACATTGTGAGATCAAATCTCTCTTTACTAATAAGTCAAAATATTACTATACATACAGATAGACAATCAAAAGTAGAGAGAAGAATAAAACTGGGTTGGGCTGCACTTGGAAAATGGAAAGATATTCTAACAAGCAAAATAAAGCAAGAGATGAAAACAAAATCATTTAATCAGAATATAATCCTAGTATTGACTTATGCAACAGAAACGTGGACTTCAACCGCAAGGAACAAACAAAAGTTAAGAGTAGCCCAAATGTCTATGGAGCAGAAAATGTTAAGAATATCTTTAAGAGGTAGGTGGACAAACATGAAAATTAAACAAAGGACAAAAGTGGAAGACGTGATTGAAGTGATAGTTAAACTGAAATGGATAATAGATGGACGAAGAAGATAGTCCAGTAGACACCGCGATTGGAAAAAAGAGAAAGAGGAAGACTGCCTTAAAGATGGACCGACAACATAAAAACACAGCCAATTATAACTAGATACAGAAAGCACAAGACAAGGATTTGTGGAAAATACTTGGAAAGGTCTACATCCGTGAAAGGATAGATATGTAAGCATATGATGATGAGGAGAAGGATTATAAACTTGAACAACATTATTTTCAGCCTATAATAGCCTTAGAAGCCCATTTTACTAAACCTCTGTACAATTTTGTATTTTTAAAGATAATTAAGAATTCCCATTCATTCACTTAGTTTCTGGTTAAAAGCTCTCACTGTTTACTTGTATAATATTAAGTTACGAGGGTCAGATCTTGGCATTTGGTCGACTTATAAACATGGTGACACAACTAATATAAAAAAATAACAAACAAGAATGATGGTGAAAAAGCGCCATTTCCAAAAGATATGGCACAATAGTAGATCACCAATTGATGACCAGACGGAGACGGAGACCAGAGATTAAAAGAAATGATCAAAAAACACAATGTTTAGTAACTACCCTAAAAGACTAGCAGCCGCAGAAAATACGGAATATTCACTCTAGATAGCTACCAGCCGCCTCAATAGGCCTAAACTACAATTCTAAACAAGGATAG
The DNA here is from genome assembly GCA_036346155.1 of Sinelater perroti. Lineage (NCBI taxonomy): Eukaryota > Metazoa > Arthropoda > Insecta > Coleoptera > Elateridae > Sinelater > Sinelater perroti. Next base: position 20,250,776 of record JARFIY010000195.1, on the reverse strand, counting down.
ATCATGGGTATATAGTGATAAAAATAAAGTTACTCATCTTTACAATATTTTTTAATTCTTATCACTAGAAGGTAAATTACAAAAAGAGGTTGAAGTCACAATCTTCTTAATAGCCCCTCACCAGCTTTTTCTGTCTATTAAATCTTCTCCTCCTGTAAAGTCATGGAAATGATCGTTAGAAATACCAACTGCAATAAATCACCAGAACACATTATTATGATTATCACTAAACAAATAATCAAGAAACTACCTCATAAAGGCATCAAATTACTTTCGTTTAACCTTCAACAGCATACTAAGAACATGAAGTTTTTCTTTTCAGTGGAAAATTCCTCATAACAATTCTGCATCTTACAGATATATAGGTTTGCTACGATTTTTTCTAAACTTTTTAAAAGGCTCCTAAAAAGGGTTATTCCCATCCTTGAAAACAGGAACCTTATGCCCAATCACCAGTTCGGATTTGAAAGTTAATTTTCCACTGTAGAACAAACACATAGATTGGCGGACAACATCAATACAAACTTTGAAAACGAAAAGCTACTCTTCTGCAGACAAAGCGTGGCTTAAACGTTTAATATTCAATTTAAAGAAGACTATCCCACATCTATATTATATGATTATCAATTCCTGTCTCATTGAAAGTTTCTTTCAAGTGAAGTTCGGCAAAGCAATCTCAGACATTAAACCTATTAAATCAGGGATTCCCCAGGGAAGTGTTTTAAGTCCATGTGTCTAATATATCAGCAAAATCCCAATATATTTATGGCAACTTATGCTGATGATACAGTAATTCAATATGAAATGCTTGTTGATAAAGCCTACTCCATATAACCATTGTTTTTTTAAAATATATTAGACTATCATGCACAGTAACTTATTCACTTCGTTGATGTCAAATCTTCTTCAAACATTGTATTATCGATTGGAGCATCATACTCATCTATTAAAACAAACACTTTAGTTTTCTAAATGTTTTTAGAGGCATAATCAAAATTTCAGCGCCTCTTGAACATCATTTTTAGTTAAATTTTTGTGATTTCCAACTAGGAAATGTTTTAAAATTTGCCTTCTTATCGCTATACAATTTACCACCTTTCAGTAAATACTGATGCTGTTCAAATATATCATGTAACACTTCTATAAAAAAAAAACCTAATACCTGATCAAAACCATTCCTATTAACTGATTTAAAGCTCACACGGATTATTTTGCGATTTAAAAGTTATTCTCTCCCAACGACGACTCCATTTTCATCCATCTAGATCTCGACGATTTTCTTTACCACGTTCATGTTGGTGGATATGCCAAATAGATGTGGAGCAGTTATCATAATCATTGACGTTTTTTGAAAAATGTCTTATCAGTAAGGTTTTGCCCACAAAACTTGATGATTGACTATATAGAACAAATATTCTTCTTCTTTTCTAATCCTTTATACCCTTACGAGCGTCGGATATATGGAACAAATCAGATACCTATAATAAAGTAAAATGGTCTAAGTAAAGTTTCCTACAAAAGACTAGCATAATTATACAACTTTCAATAAACAACTTGATAGTTTGCGTCTTCCATCATCTTTAGTAGTTTGCGATTTGATTCCACAAACTAAACAAAGGTTTCTAACCTAAAAATTAAACAAAAACTTAAAAATTTCTATTTTCTATACTAATAAAATTACTTACTAATAACAGATATTTGATTTTGATAAATTGAAAATATTATAAAATTAAGATGTAAAAAAGCAAAAATAGCATCTACATAAAATCGTCAATTCAATTAATCTAAACTAAAAGGATGCGATGTTTTACGTCGCGCTACACGCACAAGAGCATGGCTATAAGAATAATGACATTATCTACTTTAACAAAAGCACTAATTAATTGCAAGCAAAAATGTGACTAATATAATTTAATTTCGAAACATTCGAACTGCCCGCCGCTTGATCTTGACCGTATGGTAGCGGGTACACACTCTTTTGTGATCCCGGCAGAGATAGGTCTACTTCAGGGAAACGATTCTGTTTACGCGAGCTAGGGCTTCTCTCACTCACACTGAGGAAGAACCGTATCCTAACCCAAACCCATGCACCAAGACACATGACCAGTGTGGTGCATTACGGCTAAAACTTTCTCAAAATGAAAGAAGTTAGAAAGCAACGGCCTTTAGTGAGCAGCAGCCTCATATCCCCCGATTATGATGACGGTCGAACAAGGAGAGAGGCAAAAGTAGCTAAGAATACTTACGTCGGACGTGGTCGTCATGGACAAACGACCAATGCAAATAAACGAACTATATACATAGCGAGATATAACGTGAAAACATTATTCACAGAAGAGAAACTGGAAGAGTTACAAAACGAAATACAGGATATACAAGGGGCATAATAGATCTAGGTGAAGCCAAACGTACTGAAGAACATCTTACAAATTTAAATTCAAAACACATACTGTACAGTAAGGGGAAAGCTAAAACAAAAGCTAATGGGGTTAAATTTTTAGTACATAAGGACTGTAGAACATTGTAGCCTACGAATGCGATATTCGACAGAATTACGTATATAACAATTAATTTAGATCAAGATTCAACACACGCGACCACCTTCAAATAACGCAAAACTTATTAGAAAAGAGCAAAGAATATAACATCCATCAATACATAGCCTTTATTGACTACGAGAAGACATTTGACTCCGTAGAAATCTGGGTAATACTCAACTCGTTGGTCAAATGCGGAATATACAGGAGATACAACCAATTAATAAAGAACATCTACAGTAAATACATAAAAACAAACCCAATTACAACTACAGATAACATACCTATACAGAGCTATCTGCCAAAGTATTAGAAGATGTCTTTCATCAACTGGACTGATCGAATAAAGGTATAAATATTGACGGAATAAACTTGAACCACTTGAGGTTCCCTGACGACATCGTTATACTTAGCAAAGGCCACCGAAAATTACAGGAAATTATTAATGAACTTAACCGCTCAAGAGAAGTTGGACTGAAAATGAACAAGACAAAGACTAAAATAATAACAAACGCAAGCAAAAATATAAACATAATTTTAGAAGGTACACCGTTGGAAATTTGTTGATATATATGTATATATATATATACTTAAGTCAACAAATCTCAACAGATAAAGAAACTATGTCAGAAGAAATAAGAAGAAGAATACGAATAGGCTGATCTAAATTTGAAAAGCTCGGCTACATTCCAAAACACAAAGAAGTTTCAAATTATTAAGTAGCGAAGCAAAGTCACTTACTAACTTCATGTTGTCCGTCTGTCCGTCCGAGCAAAAACTCGAGAACGGCTGGGAATTTCCAAATTCTGTTTTCACCAATCGACAGGTGACCAAAAAGGCTTGTTTGAGAGTGATTTTGAAACTGATTGGTCAAAGGTCAGCGTTAGTGACCTGAGACTGCTTCGCCACTTCGCTATGCGTTGCAAGCTTTGCAGGTTTAAAGGCAAAAGTCTACAACCAATGTGTCATCCCGGCAATCACGCATGAATGTAAAACCTGGAGCTTCAAAAAAAGGAACTCTCAGCGATTGGCGGGAACACAAAGGGCACATGCTCGGAATAAAACTAATAAATAAGAAACGAAACACTTGGATACGCCAACAAACAAATGTCTGAAAGACTTGCACAGCTAAAATGGCAACGGGCTGGCCATTTGGCACGTAGAAAAAATAATAGATAGACTAAAACTATGTTACAGTAGAGACCGCAAAGTTACAAAACAGGAAAAGAAAAACCAAGTAAAAGATGACAAGATGGCATACAAGACATTGTATGAATACAGTTGATGGGGTTAGCTATGGATAAAAAAGATGGAAGATTTTGAGGAAGGCCTACGTCCAACAATGGATGGAAAAAGGCTCATCGTGACCTTGAGCCACGCAAGCCGTTGTACCTGGAGCAAGTAGTCACCCGTTAAAAATTTTTATTAATTAACGTGAATTTTGCTGAAAGTGCTGTAGCAATCGTTACTATTCTGCAGCTATTTCCTCCGATGTTCTATGAGAACATCGCAGTCGCCTTGCTTGGTTACTTGGTGCTATTTCTTCCGAGGTTCTTCGTAAACTTCACTGTCGCCTTGCTTCGTTCTCTGCAGCTATTTCTTCCAATGTTCTTTGAGAACGTCGACGTCGTCTTGCTTGGTTTTCTACTTCAATCTTCCCCAAAGTTCTTTCAGCACATACACGTCGCCTCCTTTTACTTGTTGCTGCCCTTTCATTCGCAGTGTGCTCACTTCTTCGTTTTCTCATGTAATTTCTGTGGTGCTCAGCTGTTTGTACCCGTTCCATACCAAAGAATGCTTATTTGCAAAAAAACTAAAACAATAGGACAAATAATTTAATTTTAATTTAAGTTTTTAAAATTGCAGTGTGCTTTAAAGATACGACGATCGTTCGTGTATTTCCGCGTGGTCCCGAACCCGTTACTTTGGCAACCAATGCTTTTGCACACGGCCTCGCAAGTGTGACGAACAAACACATCGCCTTTTATAATTATATATATATATATATATATATATATATATATATATATATATATATATATATATATATATATATATATATATATATATATATATATATATATATATATATATGGATGATGATGATTAACCATTTCCACCCAAAAAAATTACATTTTTTTTTCAAAATGAATTAATATTCAAAACAGTTACCGCAATCTCGTTCGTTTAATTGTAAGTTTATATCTGTTATTTTAATTCTCAAAAATCTGTAATTTCTGTAATATTGATAAACTTAAATGGCACATAACCTTCTTTTCCGGAATTATATATTACCAATATTTTAGCTGTCAAACATTTACATCGAATAAGTGTTCGATTTAAAAGTATTTTACATCGAATATCTTTTAATGTTATGTTTATGAGTGATAGGGTTAAACAAATTCAAAAGAGATTTTAGTGCTTAAGTTCAGAAAATTAAATAAGCCAGTCGATATTTTAATATCCATTGAACGATTAATATAATTTTTAGAAACAAACTAAAGAAACATGGGTGAGCGTAAAGGCACAAACAAGTATTATCCACCAGATTACGACCCCCGAGCGGGTGGCTTGAACAAATGGCAAGGAACGCACGCCCTCCGAGAGCGCGCCCGAAAGATTCACCAGGGCATCATAATAGTGCGGTTTGAAATGCCGTACAACATTTGGTGCGAGGGCTGTAACAACCACGTTGGAATGGGAGTGCGCTACAACGCAGAGAAGAAGAAGGTCGGGATGTATTATACCACACCGATTTTTGAATTTAAAATGAAATGCCATTTGTGCGACAATCATTATCTCATCAAAACAGACCCAGCTGTAAGTGTAATTATCGTATGAATTTTATTTTATATCACTTTATTTTAGAATCTAGATTATGTTATACTGTCAGGCGCAAGAAGACAAGAAAACCGGTGGGACCCTACAAAAAATGAACAAATTGTACCCGAGACAAAAGAGACACAAAAGCGATTATTTGATGATTCCATGTACAAACTTGAGCATGGCTCTGAGGATCAAAATGCTGCAAATAATGCTAAACCCAGACTAATGAGCTTATTCAACAGAAATGAATCTGTTTGGAGTGATAACTATACAGCAAATTCAGAGCTGCGTAAAATATTTCGAGTGAGTACTAATCTCGCAACAAAACTGTTAAATTGTAATTTTTTTTTGTAGAAAAATAACAATGAATTGAAAACATCAAAAGCAAGAGATAGTGCGTTATTGAAGAAATCCAGCCTAAACATACCACTAATTGCAGAACGAGAAGAAGATAAAAAACTGGCCTCTTTATTGTGTATGAAACTGAAACCTACTATAGACATTGAAAAAAATACGCAACTGGTGCGTCAGCAGCTTATTAGCGAATCTTCACTGCCGTGCACATCTTTTACCCCTGCTAAGGAGAAAAAAGCTCTGAGATTGTTAAATAACAAGACAAACGCTAAAGATTTGGTTATTAAAAAAATAGAGCAAACTGCTGCTACTAATGATGCAAGTAAAAGTGGTGAAACTAATGAGAAGCGACTAAAATTATCGACGTCTTTAGTTGATTATGGTAGTTCAAACAGTGAGTCAGATTAATGTCTTATGCGTTATGACAATATATTAAAATTTTGTTTTTATTTATACATTGAAAGAAAACTATACATAGGTAGTGTTATTATTTATGTATATATTAATAAAATGCTATAAATCAAATAGTGGCAGTTTTATGTTGGTATATGTATTAATTTATTATTTCTAACTGACAGATATTTGCTCTGAATTTTCTGCGAAATGTCTGAAGTGTCTAAACATTTTTTAATGTTATAACCAAAAAAATTCAATGTTTAATAGTCTTTCTTTAAAATTAGGTTTTAAATGACAACGTCGCCTTTTCTTTATACTTGCATTCATAACCTCAATTTTTACTATTAAAATTTGTGTTAAACATTTCAATGATGAACAGACCAGAGTTAGAAGGAACCGCACATTTGCTAGATGAACTAGACAGCAAGTAGACCAGTGACAGTGTATTAACATCTCTTAACAAAGTTTTCAACAGAAAAGCTTATGGTGGTTTTGAGGGATGGCCGAACCCTCATCGGATACCTTCGCAGCGTCGATCAATTCGCTAATCTCGTCTTACACCGAACTATAGAAAGAATTCACGTTGGGAAAGAGTACGGAGATATTCCTAGAGGTGTGTTCATTGTGCGAGGCGAGAATGTGGTTCTTCTGGGCGAAATTGTGAGTACAATGTTGCTGCATTTGTATGTTTATACAATCAAAGAAAATAGAAATATCTAGCAATGAAATCCTCATTGTCAGTAAAATGTTGATTTTTTTACGTTAGAGGGATTATTTAAGTTGTGATTTAGTTTAATGTTATCGCTCAATTTGTAGGTAAATGTTTTTACCATTACTGGAATTATTGCTTCGCATTCATCTAAATGCAGTAAAACAAAATTTGAATAGATAAAAACACTTGCATTTATTGATTTTAGAAATTCAGATGCCTTATAGAATTTGATATTTGTATTTCTTTGAAATCAGTTTTGTCCACAATTTTTCAACTGATTAAGGTGCAAACGTTATCGTCTTATTCTTCTTCTCTAATCCTTAGTGCTTTTTTTGTGTTGGAACAAACGTTATCAATGCTCTTTTATTTTAACACCAACTATTTGACCAGAAGTCGTAATGTGAAACCGGTTGTACAGGTGTGTGGTACCAAGTGGGTTTTTTCAATACTTATGTGACTGTAACTTTATTAATATGTAGGAGAAAAGCTTTACCATTTGTAAGGTTGTTTTACTTCTTATAGTGCAATATTTTTTAAAGTAGTAAACGTTAACTAATGACAGCACACAATTTTCTCTAGTGGTTATCTGTATCATAAAGCAGCATTCTGAAGTATACCATTTGGAATAAGCATACAGTAAAACCTTATGTTGAGCACGGCTCATACCATCTACAATTGTTCCACTTATAGAAAAACCTGTCTTGAGGGGGCAGTAATAATGTGAACAGTTTAAAAGGTTATTTAGTATTTATTATAATAGAAATTATCACATTTACAATTTTACATTTTAAAAAAATCACTTAAATATTCGTCATTTTTGTTTGCTTTAGGTCTTCTATTTTTTTACAAAAGCTTTAAACGTTAAAACGTTAAAACAAGATGTTTTTGTTCATAAAAGGCTTTTGTGCGACAAAGAAACTGAAACAATTTTGATGAAGAGATGGTCAAGTAAACTGAAAACAATAGTAGGCCTATCTGGATTAAGAGAAGAAGTTGACTCCTTCAGGTCCAGTACACAATAGCTTTGAATAGAGAATTTGCATTGAATTTTTTTTGCTAAAAGTTTAGGACTGTTCAACTTATCTCAAGGTCGGATTGTTCAATTTACAAGATACGGAGGTATTTCACTTAGCATTAGTATTTTCCATAAGAACTAAAATTTTTGGTATAAAGTGTTCAACTTGGAGGGTTTTACTGTATAAGGTATTATTATGTAGGATCAAGCCTATATCCATACTTATATATAAAAGGCGATGTGTTTGTTCGTCATACTTGCGCGGGGGTGTGCAAAAGCATTGGTTGCCTGAGTAGCGCGTTTTCGGGGCCACGCAGAAATACACGATCGATTGTCGTATCTTTAAAGCACCCTGCAATTTTAGAAACTTTATTTAACTTTAACTTTATTTAATTTTAAATTAAGTTCCTAAAATTGCAGTGTGTGCAAGTGTGACGAACCAACACATTGCCTTTTATATATAAGTATGATGATTACCCGAGATTATCTAGAGGCAGTATAGATTTATAAATATAAAAACAATTTTAATAGGAACGAGGGATTCAATCTACCTAAATCTTGGTTTATCGCTCTTAAGGGAAAAAAACAGACCGCGATACAATAAAAGGGTGAGTGACGTCAGAAAATGCCAAAATATTACTTGCAACGACCCGATTGACATCAGCAGCTAGCCGGATTACATTATCTACTATCCGGGTGACGTCAACAACGGCCCTCCCTACACCATAAAATATAAAAAAAATTAAAGGATTAAAATATAAAGCAATAGTCAAAGAAAGATGTTATTCTTTTAAAATTATTATTATATTCACGTAGTTTAGAACTATTTTCAGCTGAAAGTGATCATTTTAATTGTATATAACTGATTTATACTAGAACGTTCCTAAAATTTTGTGGTCCCAGTGCTTGACAGGTACTAAAAATTATTAATATTAGCGGCGTCTGGTTAGAAACACCTTTATATAGAATCGAATTGCAACAGTACGACACATTTGCATTTTTACATTATCTACTCTATAATACTGCAAAAACCTAACTGTGTATATGTTTATAACTAACATTGCAACTCCTCCTACAGTTAAGAACCGATTTCAAAGGTTAGTACCTCATTCGAACCGGTTTCTTGCCAAACCTTTATGCAATAAAGGTTTTAGTTTTTCGATTTAGGTCACAGTTGACCTGTTATAGGTCAAAACATAAATTATCATGACGTATTTTGACAGTATGGGCCAACTGTCAATTCTTGCCGTTAGTAGGCACATGCCTTTGATTTATGTGTCCCGTCTTTGGGACGGTTTTTTTTTTTACTAGTAATACATATATAAGGTATATCGTTTGCACAAATCCTAATAAGCAATAAAACTGTAAAAAGTTTAACTGGGATGTATTTGTGTTTTATATAGCAAATAGAGTCAATAATCAACTAAAAGGGGATTGTTGTGTTCGCAATATCACGTTCAGGTCCTACACGATTTGACATTTTGCTTTGATTATTAACTAATACTAGAACTAATGATAGAATAAAACATTTTTTTGTACACTGTTATTGCAAGTTTTAATTTGTTACTAGCTTTAAAATCCAAAATAACTTTCTATTACTCAAAAATTTATTTGAAAATTCACGCAACATTAACTTTCATACATGTCTTCAATTTTTTACAAATTTTATTTTTCGGTGATTTTTGCTACAGTTTTGAGTGATTTTTGCTTGTTGATATTAAAAACTATAGCACATTTTTATGGATTTCTTCTTAAACTTTCTACTTTTTGAATTGTCTTCTAGTATTAATTATTAATCAAAGCAAAATGTCAATCATTGTGTAGAATCTGAACGTGATATTGCTATTGGGTCTTACAATTTATTTTAAAGGATTTTTTTGTGAAATTAAATGTTTATTTCGAAAACCTTACAAAACAAAGTACTGTCCACCATTAGCTACAACTTTTTCCTATTTTTCTGGCAACAGGCAGATTACCCAACAAAAAAATTCCTCGTCCTTGATGCAATCCATGAATCGACCCATTTTTTATATCTTCAAAAGAGTTGAAGCGCTGCGCAGACAGGCTTGCGTCATCGATCGAAACAAATAGCACTCAGAAGGAATAATGTCTGGTGAATACGGCGGGTGGGGTAGGACGTCCTATCGAAATGTTTCCAAAGTTTTTGACTTGTTTTGCAACATGTGGCCAAAAGCGTTATCGTGTTGAAAAATCACTTTATCATGTCTTGTGGTGTATTCCAGTCGTTTTTCCTTCAAAGCTCGGTTCAATTTGATCAGTTATCGGTAGCGATTCTCAGAAAGTTTCGCCTTGTTTCAGTAACTCAAAACGCTACGTCCTTCTGATCCCACCAAATATAGAGCATTACTTTTAAGCATTTGACATAGTTCTTCATGGAGTGATGCCCCTCATTCTGCATCTCCAAATCACCACTTTTGAACGGTCAAAACCAATGCTCACAAGTTGAAATCGATGGAGCATGTTAAACATAAGCTTCGGACAGCAAACAAAGACTTTCAGCTGCCGATTTCTTCAAATGGAAACACAAAGTGACGCTTGCCGCAAATTGCGTTTTGTTGGCACGAAACTCGTCATATTCAAAGTTCAAAAAAATTGTATGGTTTACACTTGACAAAATTACACGCTCAAAATTCACTTTGCCATGAAGTTGATTGCAGTATGTACTGATGGCAAAAAAATAATAGTAACGCGATCTGTTGTAAATCTTTAAAATTAATTCCAAGCCTCAATACATAACACAATGCATAACAACCCCTACTTTACTCTGCTCAATTACTGCATCACGTCTGTATGCTATGTAAAGAGAGACTTTTACATCCAGATTAAAATTTTCAATGGCACTTTTCTTGTTTATTAGAATCCATGCGAGCGATATACGTTTTATATTATATAATAATAATGGTAAGGCTTTAGGCCCCGCGTCGGAGCATAGCCTGCAAACTGAGAAGTTAAGGCTCTCATATGTTCGCTTTCTTTTGACCGGTCGTCGCGTACCATCTCTGATATGGGGCGATGTGGCATGCACCGCGCCTTAGACTACCGCTATTGTTACCCCTTATGCGAGTGAACGCAGGTACTCAATTATTTTTAGCGACTGAGTAGGCTACCCGCCAGACATCAGAGAGCTCCGAGAAATGAACCTGAGTCCGTCCGCACCGCAGCCCGCGCCTCAACCACTGGACCACTCTGGCGGTTTGTATTATATAGTGTAACGATTTCTGAACGCCCTCCGTAGCGCGGTTGATTGACATCTGCGTTGCGTCACGCTCGCCCCCCGTACCTTCTAGAAATGTAGTTGACGCGCCCGTGTTCGCGAGTATTCCACAAGGTTCGAGTGCTTAGTTTCCCGAAGGTTCGAGGCTATTCGGGTATATTGGGACCGCCGGGGCAGATTCCGAATTGAGAATTACGGTTTTAAGTGGAGTGAGAAGGCGAACCCAGACTAGAGCTGTTTGCATAAATAATATGCAGTTAGTTGGATATAGTGCGTGTATACATAAATAGTGTTATAAATTTGTATAATTGTAAGTATAATAGATAAGTAGTTTTAAGTAAATTAGTACGTTTTATTCACCACTGGCAAGAGCAGAAACATTAAAATATGTTTAGCCCTACGTAGTTACCACTTGCATTAGACTTCAAAATGCAGTATTATCAATATTAACTGAACCTCGCATAGTTTATTGGTTTTGCCTTTCTTGAGAAGAATATAGGTGATAAAAATTAACTTTGCAGAAGCCAAGAATTTTATAATTAACAAGATTCAAACATTCATGACGTTGACTTCATTGTACACATGCACACATGGTTTAGTCTCCTTTAAGTTTCCGAATCCTAGTAGAAGTTGGTTAAATTATTGATGAACTAATGATGATGTTGGTTAAGGTACTTCACTTGTTGTTCCATGTTGATTATGAGAAGAAATATTTTGCTCTGGCCTGCAATTGCTTTTTGACAATATTGAATATTGGCGAATTTTCTGCTACAGCTTCTTTGGCCACTTGGTCTACACGCATGTTGCCTGGCATTTCAATGTGCATCTTGATTCAGTATAATCTTGGCCCAATATTTGTCAATAGACTCTTTGCAAGACTCCATACTTTAACTTACAATCTGTGAGCCTATCCTACTGGTAACAAGCAGCACCGATTTCGTACCGATTATTACAATGCATCTGATGGCTGCTGCTTTAAGCCTGGCAATGTATCTTAGGCATTTCTAATGGCCCACAATCTTATCGACAATTCTTGAACTGCGCATGGGATGTCCTACCTCTCAATTTCAAAATTATTTCGGCCATATTAGCCCCTTACAAGCTTTTTTTTATTTTATAAATACAAGATTCCTGTAGTAAAAGAAATAAGGTAATTTCCCGTGGCAGTGACATCATTCTTAATATTGTTTCTCTGCTCTCCAAATAGCAGCATGTGGGTATGACGCGCGGGGAAAAAACTAAAAAATTGTCGAGGTATATGGGTGAGAATACAATGTCACGTCCATAATCATAAAATGATGTCAGATGTTTTGGAGAAGGAAGAACAGGTGTGGACAACAAACCATGCATCTGATCTTCAAATATGAACACTATCGACAACGTAGCGCAAATGAATGAAATCATTCCTGCCAACTGCCGTTCTACAATTAAAGAAATTGCAAGTGGACCTAATATTTTCTTAAAATGTCCATATAAATAATTGGACGATATTACCTTGGCGACTGTGTCAAAAATAGTTGAATGTTCATACCTGTTACATTTTGATCTGCCCTACTCTTTGAGTATCCTATATGGAGGGAACAGATCGTCATATAGTATACTTGATCCAAACAAAAACTGTCTATTTCTTTCTCGCACGTATTCTATTTCTCTCTTACCTTTGCGCGCATGCGGTCAGCGGGTGTTGCGTGATCGCTGCCGGTAGTTTTATGTATCAAGATGCTTATATGAGTAAGACGGAGCATGCGCGTTTGTACAAGAGAGACTTCGAATTAACGTTATAAGATATTCAAAGGTTTTGCCATATCAAATTTTAAAATGTTTCATCTCGTGTAAAAATTGAAGTATATTTTGAAGTATTTTTTATTTTTTATTTATTTTCTTTATATTATAGACGTCTATTTCCACAACTCCTAGTAATACAATTAACAACACCTCGATTCTGATGATGGCTTTGATAGGCTTGAACAAATGTTTATTTACTCCATACTGTTGCTAAAGTAACCTAAAAAATTTACTATGATGCCCCTAACTGAAAACTCGTGTCCAAATTTCTCTTAAAGTTCGTGGTAAAATCTTGTTATCCAAGTTAACTACTGATGTTAATTATTAATTACTAAAAGGAGTACAAATAAGTCTCCGCCGTTTTTTTTTATCAAAAATTGGACATTTATTGTGAAAGAACGGAACCTTACGTTTTATTCAAAGTATTGTCCATCGCTAGCCACTACTTCTTCCCATCTTTCTGGCAGCATACGGATACCGTAGACTTATTTGTGCTCCCTTTAATAGCAAGCATTCACATCATACAAATGATTTCTTTTTAATTCGGGAAAACTAATATGCAACATGTCTGGCCTTTTTAATGCAAGCAAACCCATTTCCTACTTCTAAGTAGCCTTTTCTTGAATGTGTACTGATACTATTGAAATTTTTCAATGAGTGTAAAAAAATACAGGCGACTACCAGGAAGGCACATTATATCCAAGAGAATTTAGTGTTTCCTTTTAATGTTATGTTCACATTTAGTGTAATTGATTATTAAGTTTATACCACCAAACTTGAAAATCCTAAACTTCCCAATTTAGATTTTTACAATTATTAAATTTTTTTCATACTGGCTGCACTCGCCCATTGCCTTCCACTGCATGTTTGACCTCACAATCATAATTGGGAACAAACTCATGTATGTACCTGTCATGTGTAAAGATAGACATTTGCAGACTTCTGAACATATTCTTAACATTAATGTGTCTTTTCCAAAATTTGCACTCCTCTGAAAAGTAATAGTGAAAACAGTTATAAGTTGTATGATGTAAAACAGAATTAAGAGAATAGAAGCATGGCGCCTATTGAAGTGTTATATGGAAAAGCTTTATTAATTATTGATCAAAAAAATGTTTACTGTGAAGGGAAGTTCAACTATTGAAATGACATAAGCTCACTAAACTCCACTATGAATGTTCTGAAGCTCTATAAACTCTTTTGTATAATAAACACATCAGTAAGAGTATATCAAAAGATAATCAAAGATCCAAGTAATATCTCTTTCAGTCTGAACTAAAACTTGTGGTAGAATTTAGCACGAGATGATGTCAAATTTAAGTCTCTTTTCTTATTGGTCAACTGACAGTCGTGTCTTCATCTTTATAGACTACCAATTATAATTTGTAATTTAGGATATGCGCCCAATGTTGCCAATCTGAAGCGCTGTTTTGTAAGAAAGGAGCTTATCTTGCATATTTGAAAACTCGTGCGTCTCAGAATGAGTACTAATTTGTCCCAAATTTAACACACCAAAAACGTTAGGAAACAAGTAAAAGACATGTCAACAGACAGTTGAAGGTTGAAAGTTTTAATTTGAGCGAGCCTAACAGGTAGACGTTTAGTGCAGTTATAGCGAAAGAAAATTATGACACTGCTTACATCTTCTGGTATGTAGATAAGAGACAATCAATAAGTTGGGTTGACATTTAAGTGCTGCAGAATGTAACTTGAAATTTTAGAAATATTCATAATGCCCTGCATGTAAAGACTCACTATACAAAGTAATCAAAACAACAAGGTAGATAAATCGCATGAAATGGAATCCAAAAAGGTGTCGCACATCAATGTTAGACAATGTAATCTTATATTCCGTGTGACTAGGAAGCCAAATCTGTACTAACATTATAAGAAAGTTGATTTAATTAAGTGTACATATTCACTAAAGTTCCCTTAGTTTGACTTTTCACTAATCATCTAATCTGCAAAGATCATCAAGCAAAGACACAAGTACAGCTAGTATTGAAATAAAGTTATTTATGTATTCTAACATTAACACAATCTGATAGGAGCCTGATAGATTCATGTAAAACACTTGAGGCTAAATCAAACTTACAACTTGTAAAGTAAATCACCAAAATGAAAACATTACTCCTGATCCCCCTATGGACAGGATGATGTATAGTCTATACATATGTCTGGTCACAGTACGTCTCTAACACATTAAGAGAAGTTGTTTAACAATGAATATCCTAACAAAATTATTCTTAAGATGTTTCGTTGTTGAATATACATAAACACATCTCATTTGGATACTAAACTGTAGAGATTACCTGTGACAAGACAAAATAGTTTATTGGAAGCACCAGCATTTGTTACTGGGACAAACGCTTGAATGCTGAAGGATATAAAGACATAATTTCTCAGCTTACTTTTATTTGATACAATTTTATAACTCATTGAGATCGATTAGTAAGGTCTTATTAAACTCTTATACTTGTATACAGGATCCTCAAAAGGAAACCAATCTACCTTTAAGGCAAGTTTCCGTAGATGACATTTTGGATGCACAAAGAAGAGAACAAGAATCGAAGCAGGACCAGCAAAGATTGCTCACAAAAGCTCTAAAGGAACGAGGCTTAAATCTGATGCCCGATATGACCCACGATGATATGTTTTGACTATAAGCATATACGCAATTGATTACTGTATAATTTATTGTACTGATATTACAAATATTCAGTGTATTGTTTTGCATTTTATCAATTAAAGTTATATCCAGCTATAATGGGCTTTTTTTTTAAAATGAGGTTTCATAAATAATAGGTTTACCATCATCATCAAACTGCTTAGGCTTTAAAACAAATTCTTTTTCGTTAACACACTCTTCAGTTGCAGCATTGTTCTCTGTTGAAGAGCTGTTCAATAATGATGGCTCTACTGGTTCACATCCATTTAGGCAGTGCAACAAAGATGAGTTCATATGACTAGTGTTGACGTCTGGTGAACAGTAGTCTTCAGTGCAACTGGAGAAGCTCAGGTCTGTTGGAGTCGCGACCAATATACTTCGGCTGTGAAGGTATTCCCGAAACGTATCTGTTAATCCATCATCGGGTGTCTGTTGCAAATTGCTAAGACTTTTTGATTTTCTTAATGATGTTAATTTGATGCTGGCGTTATCATCGGAATCTCCCTCCTCTTCAACACTGTCCATATCACAATCTTGCAGCTCTAGCTTAGGAAGAGCGTTTATGTTTGTGCCTGATATAAGCAGAACTGGTTTGCGGCTCCGTGGCGTCATCATCGTTTCCTAAAGTTTAAAAAACTAAAAGCTCCTCGTGGAACTGTAATCCAACATACCTGCATGGCTTTTGACATCCGCTGAGTCGAGCGGGTAATTGGAGACATGGACTTGCGACTTTGATCTTGCGGAGTAAACACTTCGTCCGAGCATATGCAATGGGCGATACAAGCAGGCGTGCTGGTGAGGTACGAGTTGTATATGCGTTCTGCTTGATCCGTGCTTAGGTTGGGATCGGAGCTACTACGTTTCAGTTCACCTATTGCATTCTGACACCGGTTGGGTCTGATATTTTCTGAACTTTGGCGCGATGCTTTTAACCTCTTGGAGGCGCTTTCGTCGGAGCTTGCGTCAGCACTGTCATCACACTTGGTGCAGAACAACTTTGCCCTTGACGTCAAAGCTTGGAGAGGGCTCTGAAAAGAAAAATAAATATTTTAACACAACGAACATTGAGTGGCAAAATTTAATAGAACAGACACGTTGTTACAAACAAGATTTCATATGAAGTTACAACTGTCTCTTTCAACTTTTTCCTTTAGTTCAGTATTACTGGACAACAATTAAATATGACTTAAACATACCTGGAATTGTTGCCACTGTCTGCCACTGTAAAACAATTTCATAACATGGAAGTATTTTTATGGTTATTGTGCATACTGTTGTTCACGGGGTCTTGATATCCAATGGCTTTGTTACATCTTACATCCAACAGACTAATTTATCAATTCACAGCTCTAATATGGCAAATAACAGAAACATCAGAACAATAGCAAATTGGGATGGTAAGCTACAGACATTAAGAAATATGAAAAATCAAAAAATAAAAGTCACCAATCCTGGCAACTTGTAATCACAAGGGCACTAATGAAATTACGATTCATTAGCTACTTGTGTGTTTTGTATTTCGTTTATACTTTTTTTCATAATAGGTTTTACCTGCAGTCTTTAAAATTAACATTCAAAGAGGCAAATACGACACAGACTGCCGAATTTAGAGCATCCAAAGAAGCAAACTAGTGTCCTTCATGCATACGAATATCAACTGCATAATAATGCCTTGAATTCTAAAGGAGACACTTTTAAGGTGCAACATATAGTTAGCCCCATGGCAAATCATCACAACTACACGGTCTTGACAAAAAAAACAAAACAAGCAAATATAATTCATGAAAAACTGAACACTGTTGATTGTCTTCAAATTCAAAGAGTTTTTGATGTTTGTACTAGCATAGTGATTAGATCAGATAAGGGAGGGAAGCGTAATAAAAAAGTGAAGATGAGCCAAGCCCAACATTTTTTTATTAAGAGGTTTGGACTGGTTTTAATGAAGCATGTGAAAATTTGTTTAAAGTATACCTTAACTTTTAGCATTAATAATGATGAATAAATCTCCATGTTATATAACATATATGATAACTCAAAATCACATTCTCTGTAGTTATATTTAGAAAGTATTTGATTCTTGCCTCAATTTTAAAATGTCATCATTAAACAAAGTATGCAATAGACTTGCAGAACTACTTACAAGCATTTCGGTATAACAGGTTGGGCCAAAAGTCTCAGTGCAAATTTTTTTCCTTTACTTTCCCCTTTTGGTGATTGTTCTTTCTCATTGAATGAAGTCAAACTTAATTAATTTGATGGAACGTGAAATGTTTTTTCAATGGCCATGGTCTACCGACGAACAACTTTGTCAACTACTGTACTCTACTGTTCTAAATTGTTCCAGTTCTTACTGTTATGTCTTTATATCGCTCAATTGCACAACTTATTGTGTTTTGACAAATGCCAAAGAACTTCGCAATTTCCTCGGTCTTGTTACCCTTCTCTTTCAAGTAAACAAAAACTGGACGCAGTTCCTTCTCGTTTATTTGAAACATCATTAATAAGTCGGTAAGGTTTAAAACAATTTGATCTTTTACAAATTCAAGTGTTTCACAAAGGGAAAGTATAAACACCAAAGGAAAGTGTAACGGTAAAATTTGGCATCAAGGCTTTTTGATCGCCCTAAAGGTCCTTACCTGATGAAGACCATATACTTGATGTATTTTGTAAGGGCTACAAACGATATAATAGAATACACAAGGTGCAATAATCAATAATAATAATAATAGTTCCCCGTAACAGGCCTTGAAGGCCCTTTGGGGTCGTAACAGGATAGGTCTGCTACAATTTAGAGCCTACGGTACACAAGGGTAGTAACGTGGCTAGCGATACGTACCGACCGCCTATTATTACCCCAGAGTTTGACATCCAGGTACTCATTTATTACACCATGAGTCGAGTTGGACCGTAAAAATGCCAGCGATTCGAACCCGCAAACTCTTGGTTTCGTAGTCTAGCGACCTATCCACTAAGCCACCACGGCTCCACAATAATCAATATTGATTCAATTGAACAAACAGCACTATGAATATTAAAAATGTACGGGATTTTGTTTCAAAGACTTCTCATCACATTACCTTTTACACTATTGATCAACATAATCCCATGTAACTTCTGACTAATCAAAAACAAGAACTTCCAAGACAAAATGTAAAACGCATGTTTGAAGTATGACAAGGAAACTTAAAAATATCCTAAAACCAATATTAAAAAAGTTGCCAGAAATAGTATCTGAAAGTACAACTTCTGGTCTGTTACCAACTGAAAGTCAATCTTAAAGCATCAGATAGGAAAACTGTTACAATCTGCTTGAGTATAACATTCTTGCGAGGAGTGAATTTGTAGCAACCATAAGTAAATACCATCCATACAGACACATGGCATAACATAAACTACAGTATTATGCTATCACTCTAAGTTAAGCCTTGAATAAAATCAGGATATAGCATGGTGATTTTAACTAGATCACATGGGCGAGACTGAGATCCAAGATCGGTTATTACTAGATAATATTGGGAAACTCAACACACCTGTTATATAAGGTCTTTAGGAGGCTGGCTCCTACAGTGCAAACCTTTTTCCTGAAAACACTACCCATAGTAGCTGCTTACAAGAAAGATGGGTTTTATGTTTTTTAAAACTGAAAAAAGGGAGATAAGTATAACTACTAGACTATTAAGCATCACAGCATATAAACGCTACAAAATAAAACCTTTTCTTGGTGTTTATTTCACTTTCTTGGTCTATGTGACTTAGACAAGTGAATGGTCATCTACTCTCTTTCTTTTTTACTTTTCTTCTCCACACATACTTCGCAATATCATTTATTCTCACAATGAAATGAAATCAATCAGTTTTAAGCGCGTTTTACTGCAAAAATAACGAATTTCCAATGAAGCCCTGTGGTGAAGGTGAATATATGGAAGAAGGGCGAGTTAAGTCTATAGACATGTTCTTTTACATATTCTTCACATTGATAATTTTCATAAATCTGGCGAGCTATGGGTTTTAATATGTACAAAAAATAACAGAATATTTCATATTACAAGTTTAAGGAAGTTACTTTATAATTGACACAACGAATGAAGATGTTATACTAAAAAAACAATATATAGATCTGTTTATAACTACAAAATAAGTATTTTATTAAAGATTTTTTTATTTTTTATGTAATCATATACATATACTACCAAAAAATATAAAAAAACACAATGAAGGTCTCGACTTAAAAAATGAAGCACGCACGGCACCCACACGAAGTTTCATCCATATTTCATCTGGTGGTGAAGTTGGGCAAGAGTTGTTGCTGGTATCAACATCTAATTTGATCCCATACATGCTTAATGGGGGACAGATATGGTGAATGAAATAACTCATCTCCCTGCTATTGCACAAGTACCAGAAGAAAGGGTTAGATATTGTTTTGAATGCCTGTTCAATGTTTTCTGTATAAGCACCATGATCTTAAGTGTTGATATTAATCACAACTATATACATTGTGGAAGGTGTCAGTCCCATAATAATTTTTCACATAGTAGTAAGATGCTGCTCTTGTCAATGAATGCCACTATTCTCTATTCATCCAGAAATTCCTTTATTGATACCACTGAAAACTAACAGCTTTAACTAAATGGTTATATTGTTCTAGCCAACACCCCTTGCACATTACTTCTAAACTATTCTGCAGTGGCTGTACACTCCACTATAACTGCTTGTATGTTGCAATGATCTTAGTGTACATATGTACGTCAATACTGTTTGGAATCGGGCACACTTTCCTCTGTCGTTAACAGTGATGCATTACTAACATTTTACATAGTTCTCTGATAGAACCACTCAGTCTCACGCAAACAACATACATTTTTATTCAAATTTCCTTAATTTAACAAATAATGTGTATTTATCCTGTCTTGGCAACACAACAAATTACAGGGTATACCCCCTACAGGTGCACAACTGCTGATAGGTTTTGAATATTCTCAATAGCACTAAGCTCTTAATCGTCCTTTCATTTCACTAATCTTTCCATATAGCCGCCCTAAGTATGTAGTTATTTATCATACATGTGGCAAGTTTTTGAATTTAGCCATGTATCTGTCGCCAATTCATTTAGAAATTTAATCTATCTTTTGCACTTCTCCTGTTCCCCTCTAAAAGATCTTCTCTGATTAATGAAAAAAAAAACCTGTAAGGCAAACATAAAAAACTTTATGTTTTCTTGACAGTATGGCGCTGAATGTCATACTAAAAGATCTAGCATTAGATAACAAGCCTCTCAGTAATTGCAACTCCTAAAAACTTAAAATTTTGTAAATATTGATAAGAAAATTGGGGGAGGGGGAATACAATTTCTAAATTTATTTTGAACAGACAACATATAGCACGGTTTAACAGTGCAGGCTGGCAGCTCAAAGGGGACATAATTACAAGACGGGAGGATTGTCACCTGAAGATAGTAAAAAAAAAGAAACGGATAGAAGTAGTTCTATCAAAGAAATAAAGAAACAGCTACATCTCCATTCAAGACGCGAAAATAAAAATACTACGAAGGGAAACAAGGAGGGAACACAAACAAGGAACACAAAAGTCAGTGCTATAAAAGGTATGAATACTCATTCAAAAATAAGAAAAGGAAAAATAGTACACACATCTCCAAATAAATTGGTAGAATTAATAGAAGAGAGAATAGAGGGAGATAAGGACAATCCTAAATATCTTACGCAAATGATGGCAACAATGATAGCTAAAGTAAAGGAAACTTGGAAAGATTTTTTATAGAGATGCAAAACTTAAGAGAGGAGAATAAAATACTTTGATCCAAGATAAGGCACTTCAAAGACATTATTTTAATTTGAGAAAAAGAAAATAGGAATCAAGAATTGTGAATATAAAGACGAAAACTTAAAAGCGGGGTTAAAAGGATTTATCAAGAAAACTCTTGGAACACAAACACGGCTATAAGAGGCTAGAAAGGCAACTGGAGAACAGGATGACGCTATAATATTAGGTACATATTATACATAGGAAAAAATGAAAATTATGAAAAAGAAAAACAAACTAAAAGACTGAACAGTATATACAGACAACAATCTCAGAGGAGTCCAAAAACTATAGAGAAAAGCGGAAAAGGAAAACAAGACGACCAATCAAGTAAAGAATAGGAGAATGAATGGGGCCAGTGAAATGAAACAATTAAGGAAAACATAATTGAATATGGTAATATAGAAAGAGGGGAACTTTTGAGCAGGGCCATTGAAAAAATTAGAGAACTAAAGCAGAAAAGAGTAGATGTAGCAGCATTACAAGAAACTAAATAGAAGGAAAGAGAAACAAGGCATACAGAAAACTACATGTTCTTTAATAGTGGGGGTGATAATATGCTAATGGGAACAGATTTTATGATTCGTTGTGTTCTAAAATACAGTAGTAAGCTTTAAACCTATTACAAAAAGGGTAGCAGTACTAAGAATCAGAGGCAAGTACCAAAAGTTTTACCAATTTTAATGCACCTACATAGATTGAAGATATGGACGTAAAAGAATAATTCTAGGAAGTATTGAATACGAAATTGAATAGCATACCATAGTTTGACCTAAAAATTATATTAGATGATGTAAATGAATAAATACATAGACGAACTACAAGTGGTCAAAGTAAATATCTTCCTCTTTAAGTGCCTTGCTCTCCGAGAACATTGGTGATCAATATTTTGGGTTTTCCTGGGCCGCGTTTGCCTTCAATATTTCCTTGAATACTTATATGAAGTAGTTTATATTTATTATTCCTCATAACATAGCCCAGATTTGTAAGTTTTCTTTTTTTGATGGTATTAAGAATTTCACTTTGTTTATGCATCATGGTACTTCCTCATTTGTGACCCTGTCCATCCATGAGATCTTGAAAATTTTGCAATAGGTCCATATCTCAAAAGCTTCCAGTCTTGCACATTGCCTCTGTAAGCGTCCATAATTCAACTTCAAGGGAATGGACTACGCTTTTCAGGTCAAAATTTTCTTCATCTTTTGGAAGGCTTGTCTTGATTGCTCTATTCTACATCTAATTTCCTGTGTTAAGTTCCAATTTTCGTTGACATAGCAGCCAAGATATTTAATACAATGTTACTCTCTCTATCAACTCCTCTCTCACAAGTATATTATTCTGTACGTCATTATGTTGTTTACTAACGATTAGCCATTTGGTTTTTTGACGTTAAGTTTTAACCCCATTTGTTCACTATGGTTCGTCACTGCTGATAAGAGCATTTGTAGATCTTGCATGCTTGTGGCTAGCAGGACAGTGTCATCAGCGTATCTCAAATTGTTTGTTACAATTCCGTTGATTATGATCCCTTCTGCTCTTCAAGAGCCTCACGAAATATTTTTTCAGAATATAAATTGAACAATAGGAGAGAGAGAACACACCCCTGTCTTTACTCCTCTAAGTCTAGGCATATCTTGTAATAGCTGACCATCCACACTAACAACCGCTGTCTGACCCCAATATAGGTTGACTATTATACGTATATCTCTACAGTCTAGATCAATTTCCCTGAGAACTTGGAGTAATTTATCGTGCTGAACGGTGTCAAATGTTTTTGCATAGTCCACGAAGCACATATAGACATTCACATTGCAAGCAAATATGAGAAATCAAATAAAAATGGTAGATGGTACATTGTTGATAGTTAGCAAAAAGCGGAGACGTAAGAATCATAAGTACATATTTTGAAAGGAAAAATATATATAAAGTTACCTAGGCGACACCTGATAAAAAAAAATAGTTAACGAATTAACCATGTACTAGTAGATAGCAAAGGGAGAAAAAATATGACAAAGGTTAGAAGTTACAGATGGGATTAAAGTGAAATAGATGATACAAAGAAGCGCAAGTAACAAAAAGAGGCAGAAAAAGGAGGAAACAGCATGTTTGGCAAGGAATGAACTGTAAACACAAGTTTATGAAAAAGTTTTAGGAGAAAAGTTGGCAAAGAATGAGCAAGAAATGGAAATAGATGAGAAGCAGACAATTATAAGAAGAGCCATCAAATAAATCGTAGAAAAACCATCAAAAGAGGAAAACGAATTCCAAAAGGATGAACTAAATCTAAGGGCAAGTTATAGAATAAGGGCCATACAATTGGGGAGAGAGAAGACGAAGAAAAATACAAACTATAAAGAGTAAATGCAAAAATGTATGCAGAATAAAGAAATGAGAATATAAGGAAAGAAAACTGCAAGATTAAGGAAAATTCTAGGAATAAAGATATAAGAAATATTTATCAAACGGTCAAGAAAGAAAAAGATTTCCAAAATAAATGTACTTCCAAGACGAGAACGGTGAATGGATAAGTGACCCATATGAAGTTGAAAGTTGGGCTAATTACATTAGCAGGCTTTTAACCAGAACCGAAACCGAAACAGAATCCACGGGAAATAATGGAGCAAAAAGATCAACTTATTAAAGCTCGCAGCTTAGAAGAGTTAGTTATTGGCTATAATTGATGGTATGAAAAATAATAAATGAACAGATGATGAAACTGGTTAAGTAATGAGAAGTCAAAACAGAAGAATAGATACAGCATTTGTTGAGGATGTTAAGAGAAAGTAAAATAAGAATATATGTGTGGCTTTCACAAGAGATGCTCAATTACTGATCAGATATTTATTCTAAGGGAACTGCAAATGAAAAATTACAAGCACACGTTATCAATATATGTTTTGTTTATTGATTTTCAAGCATATGATAGTGAGTTGGTAAAAACTAACCAGCATCATAAAAAAGTTAGAAGTTAAGTCAAACTAGCAGAAATGATATTGAAGCTGACCAAATGCAAAGTTCTGGTTGTGAATGGATACTAGAGAAAATACTACAGAAAACCATGTAAACAGAATGAGGCTATTACCACACAGAACATATTAATCCCTAGCATTTGTGGATGATGTGATCCTAACTTCAAGAAACGAGGTGTAGCTAAAAATAATGACAATAAGTCTTGTAAAGACGGATGAGGAATAAGGGCTGAAGATAAATTAGAAAAAAATCCAAATACATGGTGTGGGACGATAGTGACTTTAATAGGAATAATTTTCTAGAACTGAAAATAAGCGAATAAAATGATAAAATTTGAAGAAGTGGATAGTTTTTGAGATTTGGTAGGACCTCAGGATTAATATATGAAATAAGCGCATGAATAATGAAAGCAAACAAGGCTGTGCATGCATTAAATAATATACTAAAGGACAAACAAATATCACGCACTTTGAAGATTTAAATGTACAAAACAGTTATTTAATCAACAGCAACTTAAGGAATAAGGTATGGACATTAGGAAGAGAAGAAAAAAGATGATGGGAGCATTGAAAAGTAGTCCTTGGAAAGTTAAGGGGAGGAAATCTATGGAGATGAAAAGGCTTTCAAATGAAGAAATACAACAGCTGTTCAATTTGTGAAAGTAGAAAATGAATAAGATGAATGGGTCATACTGCAGATGGTTGAGAAATAATACCAAGAGAAATTCTAAGTTGCACTACAGGAGGCAAGAGAAGAAAGAGAAGCCCTACATCAACTGGACAGGAATTAGAAAGAAAAGTTCCCAAAGAGAAAAGAATAGAAAAAATCATGGGCCTGTAAGGTCCCTTGTACTCTATATAAGTTTACATCAAAAAGCACTACAAGCCCATATTTCATTCTCTGTAACATTTAAATGTTGATTTAAAAAAGACAATATAACAAGCTTATGATGAAAGAAACCTGTAGAAATTCAGCACAGATTTCATTAACTGAACTAGCATTGAATCTTAGAAACATTCATAATTAAGTAACCATAACCCAGATAGCCACCCAGTTCATTTTTCATTATTACATTTTATACATCACCACACACTTCATAATTTGATAATAAATCTGACATGATTGCATTTTTTTTTGTATGAAAAAATGCATCACACATCTCACTTCACACATAACATGATTCTCTCTTTTCTAATTCATTTCAAACACACACAGAAATTACAAAGTAAAGTATGATGAACATTTGACTCACCAACTTACTTTAAATTGACAAGTTTCAATTACCAACACAAGTTTGATATACAAATAGGTACTACATGCAAAATAAACTTTAGTGATTCACTCATTTCATTTCTGAGAAGCCTTGCTCCTATGGGTAATGCAATTACATGGGAACAAGAAAACCCAAACTAGTAAAGCCAGAAAATATATTAAGGAACACAAGAATGATGGTACATAATAAAGTAACATTTTGCCTTAACGACCTAATTGGACTATTTCATCTTAGCTGCTATACACGAATTGCACTCATCAAAAATGTTGGATTCATAAAATCATGAATTATTCATATAAAAATAAACGTAATAATCATAAACAATTCATTTCATTTTATAAACCCAAATTCACGTTATGGGTGTCATTTGATTAAAATTACACATGGGTCACAGTCCTATTTGCATTTTTCATATTTCTATCTTGTAAGATAATACTGAGTAACATCAAAACAATAAAACTATAATGTGATGTGACAATGTTCAGTCATTATCAGATAACAACTAAAAATGTTCTCTATCACAAAAAACTAAATTTGTACTGTTATTTATCTACATTACTATGTTTGGTAACCTCAACTACTTCCGTTTACGGTAATACTTGTAATTGCACAAAACAATGCCATGAAAATTCAATCACGCAGATCCTAAACTATTTACAAACAAACATTCTTCAAACCACTACTGACTTTGTTAACTACATCATACTCCTCAACCACTACTACACTTACATTCAGCTGCTCCTTATTGGAAAGCCCCGGCTTTTTTAAAAACCCATTCTTTTTGAAGCCCTTCTGGAAAATGTGCTTCTTGATGGAGCTGCCTAAACGCTTGTTGCTCTTCTGCATGTTGGACGAAATTTGCTTCAGGGGCGTCACTGGACCATTTTCCTTATTGATATGCCTGACGAGCTTCCGCTTCTTGGACGATTCTGGCATGCTCTGGATGTGTGCGTACAACTCTGCCAGGGCCAGTTCGGTTGGATTTGACTGGTTTTCCTTAGCTGTTCTTACAACATCCACGAAGCTGTAGACCGTATTTGCTGCAAAGTTGTCATTCACAGACTCATTGCAATTGACCTTCGGCGACATCATCTTGCGGCGTTCCCGCTCCGTGTAGTGCGCACGTATGTCCACGGCTAGCTTTGGAGGGATTTGAAACAACTCTGGCGACTTCTTAATCATGAACGAGATTATTCCAGATAGGGTTTGGGAGTTCACGTGTAGCCCAGCAGGTGACAGATTACGTGGGCAAAGCAGGTGTGGAGTGAACAGAGTCGCCAAGCTGTCTGCAGACATCTTGTTGCTGCTTTCGTATGAAGCTGTCAAATGAAGTAAGTCAAGAACGTCTTTAAGCAAGATTCTGTTCTCTGGGGGCAAAAGAAGCAGCAGCAACTGCAAGGCGTGCAGAAGCCGTGACTCTTGAGATCCCTTCTCGTTAAAACTGCACAACTCTAGAAATAAACCAGATCAAAAACTTTGCCGAATTCAATTTTTAAGTGATAAACTTACCAGCAATTTGACAGTGAGCTGGATAGTGGGCTTCACTCAGTAACGGCTCTGGTAGTTCTGCTAAGAAGCCTTTAAGCACAGAAGCGCAATCATGAACGCTATACGTATTGTTGTCTAAAGAAACTGTGACGCCTTGGTTGAGCAAATTCCTTAGCTCTTGTTGACGGGCCAGTGAGCCAGTACGTCTAAATATTCCTTCGGTACATATATCTGTAATAAGATTTCAGTAAAATACGTCATTGTAATTTGTGCTCTAAAAAACACAAAAAGGAAAGTGGCAACTTACTTGGTTCCTTTTTTAAAAATTCAATGAGTTGATACACTTGGCAGATGCCCTCCTGGGTGAGCGGAATTCCATCCATGACTCCCCTAGCCGGCTTTGTCTTCTTGTTGAACAGCAGAAAGTTCCATTTCTTTAATTTGCCTTTTTCAGGAAGAGCTTCATTGCTACAAAGAAAAAGCAGTCAATAAGTAAAAAATGTACAATTGCTTAAAGTGAAATACCTATAATCAATGTTTAAAACTAATTTGGGATGATATGGTAATTGAACAGACTTTAAAAAACCTGTAGGCAGGGAAATAGGTAAGCCGTGTAGGAAAACTTACTTCTTTCTTTTTAAATCTGCTACAATAACAATAAACAAATTAAGGCATTATGAGAATGAACATTACAAGTGTCGCCCCTAATTATGAATTTACTTACAGTAGATACATTACACGTTTAAGTCTACACTATTGGTTACTATTGCCAAGTAAATTCAATTCCAATGGATTTGGATGCATTTCTAATCAGAGAAGTATTTGATACCACATTAATTAATTCTATTCTAGATTTTTTGCATTTCGTAGTTCTGTGAATCATCACTTTTGCATAAAAGAAGATTTAATAAGAAGAGAGAACTGAAAAACTAAATAATTTTCTATTTTATTGTAGTCATGTAGTCAGGTGATGTCAAAAATTTGTAGCAGAAATTATATTTGCAACATATCGAGGGGGCCTGGGTACCTTTTCATTATTCTCGTTTTCTTATGTGATACCAGGTTACCCTCATTTATTAAAAGTTGAAATTTATTACTTATAACATGAAGAGAAATTTCCTTAGTTGGATTTGCGTTGCCAAACGGAATATATAAGTAGATCTCTTTCTCTTATTTTTCAGCTATTTCACTTCCTGGTAATAGTTTGGATGTAAAATGATGCTCATGTCTTCGCTTACAATAGATATCCCTTTAAGCATCCGGCATGGTGGTAGCTGGTATTGAAGATATTGTTACATTAGAGTTAAGTATGTAACTAACCTTGAATGCATAATTGAGTTTCGCTGTTGATAATTTGTTAAGTACAATGAGACATCTTATCGAGGTTACTGCCAATCCAAGTTTTGAGAAGATTAAAGGTGTATTTGGGGTTGTGGATCAGCATATATTTGCGTTTTAAGTTGCCAATATGTTATTTGTTGGCAGGGGAAAGTTCGAATGTTGATTGAATAAAACAACCGCTTGTGTCGAATTTAAATAGTACAACCAAACTTTGTGGCCTGACACATCGTTCTCGCTTTATCGCCAGGTATTGTTTGCGTCTTTATTTCCTGAAACCCAAATGAAACTCCAACCCTACTTCAGTATTTGAAAATACTGCAACATGCAAAAATAAGAACAAAAAAAAGTGAAAACATCAATGCCAAAAATATATACCGACTTTCCATAAGCTATAGGATAATAATTGGATAGCATTTTTAGGATGATCTAATTCTATCCCAAATAATGAGAAATAATATACAAGATACTCAACAAACAATTATTTGTGGAGTTCTTTTTTATTAATTCCTCTTACATACAATCTACCCTATTTAAGAAGTCAATGACAATTGTTTAAGGTGATAGATAATTTGCAAAAACTCCTAGTCATGTGAGGTAAAATTTTAGTGTCTTATAGAAAATATAAATTTATTCTAATTCTACATATTTTAAGTCAATGTTGAATTTTCTTCAGATGGGCTAGGGGTTATCTAGACGCAGTTTCGGGCTTTAAATGGGAGGTTAAAACAGTTTCGCTTAATCTTATTGTTGGAAGCTCGGCTGTGCATAATAAATATAAAACTGGTCCTACTGTAGTACCCCGTGGGACTCCTAATGGTGCAAGTGCAGACGTAAAATATCTTTTTCAATTTCGCTTAAAAGGCCCTTATGATAGGTATAGTTTAAGTTTTTTTTTTTTTTTTGTAGCATATCTTGTCAATAGCATGGGATATTTATAAACATGCAGCTGAACAATATCTTTCCCATTGTAAATGTTTGTGAATCTACTATTCAGTGAATTTGTTTGATCGTTGATTTTTTAATCCAAAATGGTGATTCAGAATTAATTTTTTATCTTTTACTATTGGCTTAATTATTTTTCAAAACAGCTTTTCAAAAAAAAAAACCAACAGTTCTGTACGGTGTGGATTGTGAGATTTTCCATGTACTTAGGAGGTCTCTGGTTCTAAATATTACAATAAATTTGCACAATGGCTTGAATCGCTCTTTCAGGTAGTTGTTTGAGGATTGTTTTAGTGATAATATTGTAGCCTGGAGTTTCTTTGATATTATTTTTTTTTCGATGGCTTTAGTTAATTTCATATTTGTTATTGGTTTGACTGGTAAGCTCGTCAGATGTGGAGATTCTAGAAAGTATATTATTTTCGCATCTTCCTCTGAATAGTAATCAGGGGAGTGTCTAAAGACATTAGCTAAGTGTTCAGTAAATATTGTTGCCTTGTTTTTATTACTTCTACTGGTCCAAATACTGTCTGATTTTTTTACGGCTGTAATGTGTACGGATTATGTTTATATTTATATGTTCGTTTTCTTTACCACAAAGAATAATCGGTTTGTTCACTAGCAGTAAAGAAAGCTTTAGATTTGGTGATGTAACAATAGCTTCTTTAATTACTGCGTTAGCTCTATTTGTCCCGTTTGTCGGCTTCTGATCTAATGATTTACCAATGTAGTCCAAACCTTATTTTTTCCATTATTTTGTCTTGTATTTTTGTGGGGTAATCTGTGAATCTTTATTTACCCGCTGTATTAGCTCCGTGAATTACATTCTAACATGTTCTACGTCGAAGCTAATTTTAAGAAGAATACCTAGATTTATTACATGCTCAAGCCTGTCACTAAAATATTCGAAGTCGGCGTTTTGGCTAGTAAATATGGATTGCTTTTATAACTTTTTGCTATCAGAAATCTATTGCCCAAGATCTTAAAAAACGAGAGAAGTCATATTGTGTAATAATGTACTTAAGTAGGCAGTAGATGGCAGTAATTTTTAGCGGAGCTATCTTCAATTAACCTGGACGTAGTTTGTAGATTGTTTTTTGATATTTGTCGAGTACTCTTTTAATTCTCACTATTGTTGCCACTCGGCCGTGGGCTGTTCCATCTGGGTGATTTGTGTAACAGATGTATTTGATAATTCGATATAACTTTTGTTAGTGAATTGTGTGTTGAAGATAAGTACGATGTCAATATTATAGTTCGATTTTATGAGGCTATTAGCTTTCTAAGCTGCAATTTTTAATGGGTACGCTATTATGCCATTTTACTCTTAGCATGGTAAGGAAATTCATAATTCATCGTGGATTTTAATGATTCTTTATCATTTTTTGGTGGTTGACTTGTATTCTGAGTTATATGCATTAATGGTTAAGTTGTATTTTTTCGCATACTTTTTATCTGCTATTACTTTCGATTGAGAGTAATTTCTTACTTGAATTATGCAACTTTGGTAAATGGCTTTACAATTCACTTGAATATATTTTGTTTTCCTTAGACATTCTTCTGTAAAACTAATTTCTGGTATTTATTTGGCAATAGTTCTTCGTATGTCCGTAACGTTGGTGTTAGTGCTCTGTGAAATTATTCTCTTCGCATGTGGGACTTCCATTATCATCAAGAATTTAGTTTTTCAGATTTCTTTATTATTAGTGTTTGGTTTTAGTTTTATTATGAACATTGCTAGTTGTTTCTTGGTTATTGCTTGTTTTATATTCCAAATGTTCATTACTTTATGTCCAAAAGGGTCTATTTTGCTTGAATTATTTAGTATCTACTCAGTAATGTATATTTTTTATGACAACCTTGAAATTTTTCTTTTATTTTGTTTTATGTGACATTGTGTTTCTTTGCACAAATTCTTTGATAATTTTGGAGTAGTGTTCTCTTGTTATGCTTTATATTTTAATTTGTTCATTATCTCGTTTAAGAGGTTTGTTGGCAGATTTATATTTTTAACTTGCATATGACTATGGGTGATGGATTGGCTTCTTTTGAGGGTTGATGTTTCTTCTGTCTGTTCGATGCCCTTGACCGTATATTAGCTATATTAGTTTGTATTGCATCACTTAACCGTTATTGGTTATTTGTTGTTTACCTGTGTTGTGGGAATTATTATCAAATATTAGAATTTTAGTAGCACGTAATACAATAGTCTAGTGACAAAAAATCAACGTGATAAGGTACAAGGGTAATCTATGTCTAAAATGTTAGTATTGTTCTAAATTAAGCGAAAGCTCGATTGGCAAAAGTTAGTTTGTTGTCTGAAAGCGTGAGTGGAAGACCAAATATGCAAATTTTGAAGGAAAAAAACATGACAAGGTACAAGGCTGAAAATTGGTATTTACATTGTATTCACAAATATAATAAAGGAAAAAATTGGCAGAAGCGTAGGTGGTGACTAAACGGTTGGCAGAAGTCATTAAAGGTCAACAAAAATTAATGAAAAATACGTGATAAGGTACACTTCTGCCAATTTGCATATTTACTTGTTAGGCAATGTAAAAACTGTAAATAGGCAGAGGTGAAAATAAAGAATTGATACTGAAAAAGTTGAAAAACGTATGTGACGCGCGGTGTACGCTTGTCAGTCGTTGTCAATATTTTGTCACTTAATATCGACACATACAGAGGCATATATATTATACATATGAAAGAAACAGAAAGAAAGATATTGATTAATGTTTTTTATTGCATCCCTTGTTACAACCCTTTGAAGTGCGACTTAATTAATGTTTTTATATACTGGCTACATCTTTGAAGCGGGAAAGGAGAAAAAATTTCACAATTACAAAAAATACAAGTAGACTTTCTTAACATAAAATCTTTGGTTAAAAGGTTTATACTCAAACCTGAGATACCCTAAATATTAATTTGATAAAAACTTAAAAAATTCTAATTGGTAACTTCAGCCAAGATCACTAACAATAGAAGATAGAATTCTTCTAGAAACGAGATGAAAAATAAAACTATAAATGTTAAACTTGAAATAATCAAGAAACGAATTCATTCACATGAATTTGATTAAGGTGAGCATATGAATAGAACAGAACACCCAGTGACTTATGACAGCAATATTGGTTATACCAACAATATGTGTTAAATCAAAAATATAAATGTTTCTCTTAAGTCACACACCATTCTTAAGCCTCTCATATAATACTTTTGCACAGAAATAGGTCACCATACACTAGTATAATTTTGTGCAAGTCATGTATTAAGGTAAAAACTAAAATTTATAGCCAATAGAGTTGAGCTAGGTCTATCAAATGACTAACCAGAAGCCCATTAAACAGCTGGGTTGTTCAAGCTTCATGAGCTAGGTCTGAACTCTGCTGAAAGCTCTAATGAAACATGGTGTTGTTGAGACCAGTAACAGAAACAAAGCCTAATGCGTTATTTTAACTCATTCCCCGCTATGCTGTGATTAAAATAAGATGATAGCTTCTTTGGTTTCTTGATACTTCCTTTCTCCTTCATTTACAAAACTCCAAGTCTTGACAAGCTTTTATTAGTAAACAAAATTCATCTTTGTACATTCTCGGTCTCATCTACCATAAAGTAGAGGATTTTAAAATTTTAAATTTCTAGATAATCTTGAAAAGCAACAAAAACTATATCAGCCATATAATTGTTACAGCGCCCTATTCCAACATATAAACTAACGACAAATCGTTAACCATATCATATTATTGCTAAAAATTCTAACAGAATTGTGATATAAGCTAAAATATAGAATACAATAAAAATTTGCGGTTAGGAGTGAAGCAAATAGTCCTCATTACGCGAGAAGAGAGACAAAAAAACAAACTCTTCAAGGTATTAATCGGTTTCAAGTTCACTTAATTTTCCCAGACTATAGAGATCAAGGAAATTAACAAGGTTTTGAGAAATACAGAAGGCACAAAAGCAAACAAGAATCAACATTGACTAATGAGGATAAGCTTGCAGGAAAAATGAGCAAAGAAGTTACACCTACACACAATTGTAAATTCACCCTCAAAGTTGCTGTCTTATTGAAAAACAAGTGTAACAATAAATGAGCAACGAATAAACAAGTATTGTACTTTCGTCAAAATTGTCAACCCTATGAATGTTCGTCTCTATCAAAAATAATTATTACAGCATCACCATGACTTCAATAAACTCTTCCAGATCCTTGAAAATTGCAAATTTGTTTTTGTCCATTGTAACTGATGTCATGTTGCCTTTAATGTAATATACATAATTAACTATTTATATCTTTGAAGGTATGAGGAAGAAGACAAAGAAAATAAAAAACAATAGCGGGACGATTATCATCACATTCCAAGGAAGAACCAAGGCAAAAAATGCAAAAGCATCCCAAAAATCAAGAAATCAAATTATGAGGCAATCGTCATTAATTGTCAAACATCACAAGATCAAGGAGGAATGACTTATCAATTTCAGGGAAGCAAAAAACATCATCTAATTGTCCACAATGTTGATGTTCAACGATGGTTCTTAATTGTCAATAAATCTTCACCCAATCATTTCCTCCATTGCAATTATTTGCGATTTTTAAATAAATAAGAAATAAGAGAATCATATTGTACCTCTAAAGTGGCCAAGTTCATTTCTCTCTGGTTTGCTTACAAGAAGATCAAGGACAATGCTATCTAATTTTTCTTGGAAATTCAGTTACTCATTCCAAATGACTTTCTGTTATAGCAAGTAATCAACATTGATCAAATAGATATTAAACTAAAAGTCGTTTCGGGTCGGATCACATTTTGGAAGTTCAAGGAGACAATCAGTTATTAAATATATCCAAACTTCAAATGCTATTCAATATTCATCTGCTGTTATGCCTGCAATAACTGCAGCCGCTCACTTATATGTGTATGTATATATATATATATATATATATATATATATATATATATATATATATATATTATTATAGATTATAGATTATTTATTATATATATATATATATATATTATTATAGATTATTTATTATATATATATATGTATGAAAGAAGTAAATTAAAAGGCAGCACAAGGCAGACTTGGTTCTCAAATCAAACAAACTGTTTTGTCATTCAAACACTCTTTCTACATACACCAAACAAATAACGAAATGATGAAGCCAAGACCATCAATACCACTGTTGTCAAGAAAGACATTCCTCCAAAGGCTCTTCAACCTTTGAATCTAATTTTCAATCAACAATTCAGGAATTTGGTTAAGAAGTTCCAAATTTGCATTCAGTTGAACGTGTTACTTTTCATCTCTCTAAAAGGCGTGCTTGTCAAATATATTTCTGTTTAGAATTTTTCCAATTAATACCGATGGTATCATTCACATCCATTATTGTTAAGAAGTAGACTTTAATATTTTATATTACATATATTTTGGGTCAAACAGTAAAAGAGTCGAAACATGTATTCATCACTCGCTGATATCAAAATATGTACCAAATTTCATCGTGATCAGTACACAACTCCACGACATTCCTGATGAGAATGTATGTTGCAACACAGTTCACAAAGAATGTACAGTGAATGTCTTAGATACAAATACAGACTTAAATAAACACTAAATATATATGATAAGCAATTAACATTGATCAATTATATTTGAATAACTCAAATGAAAACAAATTAAGTACAATCAATCGACATTCTTATTTACTTCATTACTAGAATATAACTTACAATTAGTATCCTAGTTTGAGACAAATTTCTCATCATTAGTATACACTATTTCAAGGAAAACTAATAAACCGATAAAAGATAATTTTTCAGTTGATTTTTAAAATTCTGGTTCAAAACTAATCTTCAAGGCTAACGATACACCTAACTTTAACAGTGAATCTGCCGACAACATTTTTCTAACTTCCAATTAAACTTATGACTTATTGTTAGACAAAAAGCTAAATAAAAAATGCAGAAAGACAACAAACAATGTACTGTACTAAAAATCATGAGATCAAAATGATCACATTTTAAATTTACTTCGACTTGAAACTCTTCAAGTTATCTTATATATCAATTATAATACACATCATATGTAGCTTAAACGAGTTTTAGCACTTTAATGATAATTGAAAGAATAGCAGTTTCATTTCAGAAGAAATAGAAAAGAGTTACACCTCAGCCTTGTTTCATTTTTAGGATCTGCAAGAACCTAGAAAATATGACACTGAACCAATTTCTAATTCACTAAGCAAAATTAATTAACGTACAAAGAGAACTTACAAACGCAACTTACTCGTCTGTGTTCA
Source organism: Sinelater perroti (assembly GCA_036346155.1). Lineage (NCBI taxonomy): Eukaryota > Metazoa > Arthropoda > Insecta > Coleoptera > Elateridae > Sinelater > Sinelater perroti. The sequence continues at coordinate 20,215,110 of JARFIY010000195.1, read as the reverse complement.
AGTCCAGCACGAACGACAGATGCATCCGCACCAGGATGATGAACTGCTCCCAGTTCTCCCTGCGCAGCTTCTCCGCCAAGCAGTCGCCACTCATGGTTAGCGGGTTCACACTCATTTTCGCACTACACGTTTAATTAAAGCTATTCGAACTGGTAACGAGGTTAGGGTTCGCGCCCGCTAAAAGCGCATAACGATAAACAGCAGGCGCCAAGCTTAACTACCTGCTAGCTGGCGCCGACGCCCACTTTTATGCCAGTTTCCATGTCACTTGGGTCATTAGCTAACGGATAATTGCAAATAAATTGCTATTAGGCGCTTCGGGCATGGCCTTGCTTTTTGCAAACGTTGGCCGTTGGAAAATTCAAATTTTGTATTTATATATGGCTGCGACGTTCATACTGACTATTTGACATATAGCGGAAATACTTGCTATACAGGGTCTTTTCTAATAAGGGGGAAATAATAAATATTTTATGTACAACTAAAACAGCCGAAATGTTTAATTCACATTTAACAAGTCTACAATTTAAACTTGAAAAAACAAGAAAAACAACTCTAACCACGATAATCCATCCTCGTTTACCCTTACTAAGGTTATTTTTTTATTTTTATGTTAAAACATAAACGGGGAAAATAGCAATCTTACAATAGACTTTAAACAAGTACAAATTATTTATAAAAATAATTTTTAAAAGCTATTATTTGTAGAACGAAACATAATTAAAATTTTTCTCATAACGTAATAACACAATGAGGCTTACTATTGGATGTTATTCTTTACATATCCTTTTAATTATTGTTTCTTACTTTTTTACATACAACTTTTTCTTTATTTCGTTTTTAGTATTATAAATCCTATTTTCAAATGTTACGCTGTAAAATTTAAAAAAATACTGCAGTATAGCACCATTGTATTTTTTTCTTGTAGGATAGGTCATTTGTAATGTGCAAATAACTACAAAAAGCATAACTACACTTATTTCAAGATAAACTTGGATTTGCTGGAACCTTGTAAAATACTATCAACTTATGAAGGACGCTCTGACTCTGATCACAAAAGTGAGTGTTGTTAAAATGTTGATCAGTATATCTGGGTTTGTTAAGTAAATTTTCATTAACTTTAAAATAAATTTGTGGCAGTTTTCGCATTGTAAAAAATTCGTTTTTAACCTCTGCTCAACTCTGGCATGGAGACGAGCCTTCTGTATCTTTTGCAGATCTTAATTTTCAAATTATTCTTCACTATATGATATACAATTTAAGTTATGATTTCCAAGCATACAAACTGCTAGTGGTTAATTATTTAGGATTCTCATTTTAAATAATCACTAGATAACGGTATTTGGAACCTAATAGAAGTTTCAAGATTAGTGAAAATATTGCCTGCTGACTTCCCAGACTGATTTCAAGGTTTTCATATAATTAAGATCTATTCTTCAAGTTGCGTCGATTGGCATATGACTTCTATGTCGTATGAACAAATGGTAAAACGTTTAACTATATATAATATAATCACAAGTTAGAAATACTTTAGTGATGAGCAATTTAAAATTATCACAATTTTCAATGTGATAATGCAAATGGTGTGTGAGTCTAAACTCAATTTAAAATATTTTTAGCAAGAAAAATTAATCACCATAAATGTTTCTGATTACAGATAGCTAATTACAACTTAATGTCACTATCTCATAATGAGATTTTTTGAATCACACAAAGATTGCAAAGTTCCCAATAATTTTTGAAAGTAAAACAAAACTTTCAGTTATGTTGCAGTCACCTTTTAAATAAATCATTGTACCAAGGTAATTGGAGATCTCTTTGTGAAACCGAAATTCAGGGTTATAACTCACGAGTCAAAGATGCGAATAGAAATTGGTTTAATACTATTAATTAAACAGGTATTTTGATAATTGACAACAGGTGAAAGTTGCCTGAACCTGGGGTTTGAAGGAGATGAGTAAGAATTCCCATCAAAATTCACTTTTTTTTTCGTTTTGTTAACCTGTTATTACATTTGTAGATTCGACAGAATTCTTTTTATTAGACGAAGTAAATATTATTTTTGCCCATAGGAATCCTCATAAAAAGTTTCTATGAATATCTTAATGCATAAATCCCAGCGTCCCGACTGATTTAACATCACCAAGTCCAAACCATTGAATGTAGAAACATGAAAATTTGTGAATAAGCTACAAGAAGGTGGAACTTTATTAAAAAAAACATTGTAAGGGTTAAACATTCGTTCCCTGAGAGTGAAAAATGGGGATGCGATATTGGAGTTTAGAAACATATATGCGGCACATCATTGGACACGAAACAGCACGAGTCCTTTAGTCCTGTATTTGGCGATTGTTATGGCGGTTGCAACAAGGGTTGGGGGATGAGAAACCCAATAAACAGAAGAAATGTAATTATCTAAAGAAGAATTCTACCGTTTCGTTGCAAAATACCTATAGCCATCCAGTGATCGCTCTCCATCCAATCCTCTCAGAATCGTACTTCATTTACGCTTTCCATTGTTTGGCACTGATCGAAACACTGCCCGAACGAAGTTGTAGCCGGGAGCGACCCTTGGCTTTTCCACTGGAAATCCGAAGAGATTGTCGCTACGTATTTCTTTAATGTACGCCTTTGCCCTACTCAACTGGTATGGTCCAAGAGTAATCAAACGCAAATCATCCATTATCAAAAAAGTAAATGAGACAATTTGGTCTGCGTCCACTTTCTCGAAGTATCCCTCGCGTTTCTTGTCTAATTTCTCAGCTTCTTTTGCAAAATCGTTTGGGTCATTCAGACGACGGTTCATTTCTGCTGCTACTACACGCCAGTTCTCTGCGTCGGTGAGTAATGGTTGGAAGCAACCGTGCTCAATATGGTTGCAATCTAGAACGTCTTGATCCAAAGAGCGAGAGATTGATTGGGAACAACTCCATCGAGAAACTGGAACTTCTGTTTCAAGCGTCCATTTACTCGTTCGATGACTTGACGAGTCTTGGTGACAAATAGTGAGAGAATCGCTCTATCAGTGGACACTTGCTTGCCGCTTGTGTCGAGGTCTGGTGTAAATGCCTTCATTCGTATCAACTCCAAATATGGAATCACGTCTCTGAACCCTCGGTCGAGGATGAAGACAACCACGTGATTGGGACCAGTGATCAAATCAAAGAAAATCCTTTCATTTTTGAGGATGTCTTCAAGACACTCGGCGTCATTCATTGCGGGGTTAAAGGGGCCAAATGCACTAACAATGAAACCGTTAGTTGTCGTCACAAGAAACGGACTGACGAGTGATTTCTTCTTCTGGTAGCTGTAAAACTCCCGCTGTTGGATGTTGTCTGCACTCTTCTGACATTCAACGTTAAGTGCCGTCCGCGATCAAATACAAGGGCGTCAACTGACCATCAGGGACCACCATGGGGTCAAACAAAGTATGAATCAACTCCTTGGAGAGAGCGTCTGGATTGAATTTTGGCACCAAGTCTTTCAGTAACGCTGCACGAGCACTTTGTATGTGGTGACCGACTTGATCATCACTTTTGAGACGAAATTCTTGAGCAATTTTGATTTGTGACGATCCAAAACTCACTTTGTTGAGATACACGGCAAGTGCTACTTCTTTCTTCCGAGTCTTACTGTCGATCAGATGCTTCAAAGTCATCAAAATCTTGACAAAGTCTTCTTTAGTGAAACCAGTCAACGATTTGCAATCTTCTGTTGAAAGTGACTTCATGTTCAAGAAACACTGAGCCCCAACTGGGGTTACTGTTCGGCTTTAAGCATCAAAAAAAAAACTTCCAATTCGCCGGCGTCATGACTGTAACTGGAGCCGCGACAACCAGTACTTCGAGTGCGCTTCTTGAAAGTCGTTCACCATTCTCTAAGTGGTTGATGTACACACGATTGTCAGGTTTGACGACAACCCCTTTCACTTGCCAAACTTCTGCGATTCTCGTTGCACTGATACACTTTAGTCCAGTTGTTTGTGGACACACACGACATCGTCTATGATCGTTTCTAGCCGTCGGCACATCAATATGGCAGTTTTGATCATCACCACTATCAATCTGAGAGTCACTTATCATCGCTGGTCTTTTTTGAGAGGTCTTTCGGCTTCTTAACGTCGACGACAGTCCAAATAACAGGTGTTGCACAGTTTAATCTCATATTCAGGCTTCAATATCAACTCCTGTATGCGAGCAACGATCTCTCCGACCCATGCATTGGTTACTGACTTGAATCTTGACCCCGGAGATTTTTCTTATTTTTTATTTATTTACTCCCAGCCGCTCCATAACACGAGCATCAAGGTTTTGGTGCGAATGGCATTTAATGCATTTTAAACGTTTTTCTGAAAAATTCACTAGTTAGTCACATCACAGATTTAAAATTAAAGAGTATAAAGAGAGGATTTAGAATATAAAACAACTGTACCATAAAAAGCTTGAAGAGTCGACTTATGGCCAAAAATCGGTTACTTCTGGTCATTTTGTTTATTGCAAATCTTCTTAACCGTGTGACCCCAAAACGTATTATACCCCTTTTATATCTCCTATTCCCAAAGAAACCCCTTTCTGATGATAACATTGGTCAAAAGTGACTTAAAACACAAAATAGTTTGAAATACACTTTCGTATATTTCGATATGTTTCAACGAGACGATTTTTCTGAAACTTCCCTCACATATAGTCTACCTTGGTACCTTCCTTCACGAATATGGCGTATTCTGGTTCAAGGTTTTTAAAGTGGCCTTTTGTGCCTAAAATAAATTGACCATTTCCAAAAACCAGTCAAAAATGCGATTCAGCTCAAATGTGTATGCATCATTCGAAAGCACTCTCCAAGGCCCACTAAACATTGTTTAAACCTTGGCGCCATCATTCACTGTTTTTGAGAAATTGAGCTCCAAAAAGGCAAAAGTCAACTCAGCACCTATACCCTTTTTTGAAAAACTTCTTCAACCAAAACTCTTTAAATGGGCCACATTGAAGAGTCCATATTAAATTTTGACTCTGGGCCAACTGGCCGGTTCTCGTAGCACTTCCGCTGGTGCTCTTTGGTGAAAGTTTTGCAGAGACTTTAAAAAGTAGAATTCTTAGTATCCATAGTTTGCTTAATGAGATTAATTAAAAAATTTAAGGAAACTGATTCCGTTAAGGACAAAAACTCTACCGCGTCCTCGTCCTAGGTCGTCGGCCGAAAACATTGCAGTCGTCAGTGAGAGTATCGATGAGAATCCAGAAACATCAACACATCATCGTTCTCAACAATTGATCATTAGCAAAACCAGTTTGTAACGAATTATCTCTAAAGACCTTCACCTCCACCCTTACAAAGTTCAATTAACTCAGGAGTTCAAGCCACGAGACTATTTGCAACGGAGACAATCCACTAATTGAGTGATGGACGTTTTTTTAACATCATCTTTAGCTATGAAGCTCATTTTCATCTGGATGGTTTTGTTAATAAATAGAATTGTCGGATTTGGGCTAACGAAAATCCTCGTACTGTTCACGAACAACCTATGCACCCACAAAAGACACTGTTTGGTGCAGATTATGGGCTGGAGGTGTAATTGTACCGTTCTTTTTTTAGAATGAGTTTGACCAAACTTTAAATGAAATCAATTGGCCGATATGACCTCAAAAAAATATGGTTTCAACAGAATATTGCCACATGCCATACAGCAAGAGAAACCATCAATTTCTTAAGACAGCATTTTCCTGAACTAAAAACAGAAATCCAACGCGTTATTGCTGAAATTGAGCCAACTGACGTGAAAAAGTCTTCAAAAATTTGATCAAAAGGGTCGGGGTATGTCAGCACAGCCGCGGCGGCCCTTTGACCGACATCATATTCCATAATTAATCTCAACATGTCTACTTTATAAATCAATAAAAAGTACTCGATTAAATAATGATTTACAGTTTCATTTTAAAATTAAATCTGGCTTATCCGATGGGTCACCCATTAGTATGTATAATTTAACAGAAAAGTTTCAATTGAACAGAATATGTTCTTAATTGTGCTATAATTTTGATAGTAAATCAAAGACGTTAAAAATATATCGGGTATTAAGAAAGACACATGTTTAAAGCTCTTAACCAAGAGAGTTTAATTAGTCTTAACATTATCTTTTAGTGCTATTTACTAGTAGATGAAGCCCTGTAGAAGCATACATAAATATACACACATGTCTATGATAATTGAAAAACTCTTGGTTCACGGTTTGAACTACGTTATTTTTGAGATAATTCTCTGCGTTTCAACATCTACCTTGATGCTATTTTCAAGATAATTTAGCTCTTCACTCAGGGTTTTGGCGGGAATATTCTTTAGTGGGAGATGCACTGGATTAAGGAAAGTTTATTGGTTTGGTGGTGTTGCGTAACCGATAATGCGATGACAGATAAGAGTATCACTTTCTATTTTAAATATGCCACCAATTATTCTATTGATGGGTGGGAAATGGGAAAAATTGTTTTTGTCAACGAAAAGTTAATTTTGTGGCCTATTTCTTTATTATGTTTGGCAAGTATGGAACCATTGTCGCCTTTCTGTGCGTCCAGAGAGAGTTCATATATTTAACTAGATATTTGCCGGTTTGTTTTCAAGATCTACATATATATTTTGGCAATTTCTACAAAATGTTTCATATACTCCTTAGGATTACGATTGGTCGTGAAAACAGTATAGATGATTTTCTTCCTTATTATGTGACTTATTTTATCGGCAATGCCTCTGATCTACGGTAAAAACACTTTTTGCTGAGTGGGAAAGTCTTGGGATTAGGAGATGGTATTTTTGATAATATATCTAATTATATGGAATAAAAATGTATTAGAATAGCCGTTTTGTAAAAGGATTGTGGAAAGTATCTTGTCCGTGAGGCCTGATAATAAAAGTATCATCAAAACATCACGTTCAACAGGTAGGTTTAAAAAAAGGTAGGGGCCTCTAATTTCAGATGGTTATGTGAATCATACGTGGTCTGGCGTTATCAATTGACAACATTACCTGTATTTGATTAACCACACCAGGGTGTCATTGTTCCAATATTGTACACATTCTGACAAGCTGATAACAATAAAGCTTAGCAGTGATGGCCCGACCTTCAGAAACTAGTTTAAAGTGTAATTCTGTATGATGTGGAAAAATACTCAATTGTCGCTTGTATTTAATTATGATTTTATTAAATTCATAACGAGGTCATTGTGTTCTTTTTTAATTTGTTACAATTTAGGTAAATTCTAAAAAGCAGTTTAAAAAGTAACATCATATCGCAATGTAAGTATTGTTTCAACTGTTGGTCAGAGTTTTAGGGCGTAACGTTATCATTTTTTCGTCCACTTTGTCTATTTCAGTCTTCCTACAAAATCTTCAATATCCAATTTATCTAAAGTACATCACTGTTTGTTAGAAATTTAGCGTTATCATTTCATATAGGGCCAAATTGTTTTTGCAACTTGTATTGTTATTTGGAATGTTTACTCTAAACCTAGTACTAAAGTACTAAATAATACTGCTGAAAAACCTTAAATCTAATATAAAGAATTAATTTAATGCTAAGAAATGTTTTTAATACATTTTTGGTGTTATGTGAAATCTTTTGAGCTAAGATAATGAGAATGATCTATCTTAGAAAAGCACAGATGAAAATAATATTAGGGATATATATATTATATATATATATATATATATATATATATATATATATATATATGATCAGCAAAAAAAAAATTAACTCATTTGAATTGAAAAACTCCTATTTAATCTTCAATAGTATTACAGTACAATTTCTTTCACAAAATTATTTAATAGGAAACAAAAGTTGCATTGCGCTCTCAAAAATATATTTTCAAAAACAGGCTAAACTAAATTCATGTTTGACGATTCCCATAAGCACTTAGTTTGCAAAAAATCAACAAGAACGGTGTAATACCGTAAAGGAAACTTTCTACAGCGGTGGAATGAAATTAGGATAAAAACTTGTAAAAGTAATTAAGATGTTGATTAATGTCTCCATAATGATCAGCGTGAAAAATGCTGTCGAATGATATGCTGCATGACGTATGTGAGTATAATGAATTTTCGAAATCGTAACGGTCACTTCCGGTTGCCGTTAACCGATTTGGCTGAAAATCAATCCCATGAAAGGTACTGACCTAAGATGTGTTTATGTCCAGTTTGAAGTGAATCCGTTGAATAGAACTGAAGTTATAGTATCTCCAGACACACAAACAGACAGACAGGATGATAATTCTCATTAACTTTCTATAAGCTCCGCTGTAGAAAGTTAATTAAATATAATTTTTAAAAAATTATTGTTATTATATACCAATTTATTATTACATTTTTGAGAATCAAATCAGTTCTCACAATATTGAAAAATTTCCATTTTTGAAGCCAATCAAAAACGATCAAACAATCCGTCATGCTTTTGTGACAACAAATCACGTTATTTGTTTGAATGATAGTCAATTCATAAATTCCAGAAGTTTAATTGTCAGCTTTTCTTTTAGTTTATTAGCGTCTCTAAAAATCTAAGCCCGCGATATAGATGTTTTTAGGCTTTTTTTTTATTAATAGGGGTTATGCCAGATCAGCATTACATTTGCTATTACATGGCAAGGTTAAAAGATTTTTAACATTTATATCACCAAAATGGATAGTTCATTGTGATTTTGACAATTAAATTAGTTATTCTCACTATTTAGGACATCAATAGGTAACTTCCTTTTAAGTCTCAACACTGAGCACAGACCAAGTTGCGTTCCTTTGAACGCTGAAACTCCTCTCAAACTACTTGCCACTACTTTTCTTAAGGAAGTGATACATAGCCGCCATCGTGTATTATCACTTTAATTTGCGAACGAACTTGTGTTCCGCAATAGTGCTTTCATATTCTTAAATTAACCAAATTGCTCTTCAAATCCGACTTCACAAAGCGAACAGTCCAATTTATACAGTTAATGTTGACTTTGAAGAGAGATGCCAGTTCTTTGTTTGACATTAAAGTTTTTAGTTTAGTCAAATAGATTGCTAACGGTTATCTTGTCCTGTTCAATAAATCAAATATCTTTAAAGCACATTGCGGATGTCCCCGTTCCCCAGCCGTGTGAGAAGCATTAGTTGCCAGAGTAATGCGTTCGGGGCCACGTGGAAATACACGAGTGACCGTTGTTATATATTTCATAATGTCAACATAACGTCAACGCACATTACGGCGATGCACCAGAGCGAGACGGAATTCGTGAGTGCCACAATCGTTGGAGGGCAGCCTATTGCTAACGATTGCTACAGAAAGTTCTTGCATTCTCTATAGTAGCCAAGCGTAGCTGGCTGGATTTTCTAGTCCTTTATATAGGCGGAGAATTGTCAATGTTCTAGCCTAGTGAAGACTTTATAATTGATTTCATTGGTAAGAGGGTTCTCTTTCGTCGTTTTTCTGGTACAAATATTTGTTTTTTCTACCAAATCTGCTGTCCAAGCCCTTTTGTAATTTTGTTCTTGGACTGTTATGAGCATACAAAACAGTAATCGCGAAAGCAATCCAAAACGGGAAGCTTAAGTTCTGTTTGGCAAGCAATATCGTTCTATGTTCTTGTTTCTTCATCTTCATCATTGACTTTAATATCTCTTGCCTCTCTTTGACTTTCTTCTAGTATTCTTGATAATAATCGCTACAAATTACTTTATTACTTCATGTCAACATCTCTTGATGAACTTTTGAGGCTGAAAGCCAGCCACATCATTTAACGTGCATACTTTGATTTTAGATTTACTTAGACTTGTATCGCATTTGACACACCTTTTTTGCACCCATGACCCATATCAAAGACAGAATTGAAAAATGTTTAGACGAGTTTTAAATAAAGCGACATAAGATGTATGTTCGATACGAATATTATACAACAACCGCTACACTTCACCTGATCATAGGGCAAATTTGTTTTCATTTTTAAAAATTCACCATCAATGCTATAACTTATACAAACTCCAATTAATTCACAGAAGGTACCTGGTTTCAGTGGTGTGTAAGAGTACGCATATTTATTCTCTGCTATGCGGCAAAAAACCGGTGATATGTACAAAAAAAAGATGATAAAATGGAGACCAAGACAAGGAAAAAGAGGAGTCGGGAGACCACCACAGAGATGGGTTGACAATATCAGAAGAGTGGCTGGAAAGTAAAGGCATCGACAGACGCAAAACAGAAACGAGTGGAAGAAAAAAGGGGAGACCTATGTCCAACAATGGATAGAACAAGGTTGAAGAAGAAGAAGCCTTTAACTTTCATTGATTGCCAGTGTGTTTATTACTTAAATGTAAATATTTGAAAGCTGAAAAATGTTGAAACAATATTTTCAAAGCACATAATTAATTTACATACCTTATAGTTATGCATACAAAAAAATTAGTCATATACACATTTTAATATTCTGAATATTATAGAAAGGGATTTAATAGTTGCAAGGTTTGTACATTAAATTAAAGTAAAATATGAAAAAGTTATTCCAAATAACTTATATTCAATATCTAAATTCACATGTAGTATTTCTCAAATTTAGAACCTACTACCAACAAGTCTTCTATAGTTTATCTATTAAAGAATCACTAATATAACGCGAAACCTTTACCTAGACCACGACGACAATTTTCCATGATCTTTGACGACTATTCCATACTTCTTTAAATCATTTCGCACATGATCACATAATTGTAAAATTGTTTTATCTTTCTTTTCAATACCCAAATTACGAACGTTTTGCCTGAATTCCGTCAGCATATTAATATACTCTACACTGTCACTGGAAAAACTGGTAGATCTTCCATCTAAATCAACGCCAAAAACATTGAAAATATCTATAACGAAATTCAAAATTGATATTAAAGACACAATCCCTTGCAAATCTAAGGACCCGGTATCTGCAGAGGTATGAAGCACTTTGTTAGTCGATGAAATGATGCTATTAATGGTTTTGATGCAAGAAGCTGTGTCAAAGTCATTACACAGCGCTACATGAATCTCATTAACGCTCGCCACCAAAAGTTCGTTTAGCACCTTGCTGTTTAGGGTTACCCTCATTTTACCAGCCACCGTGGCTTTACAGTTATCAACAAAGTTTTTAAACGTTTGCAGCAAGCTAACTGCAGATTTCACATACTCCTCGCCGAACTCCATGTTGTTTTTATAATGCGACATCAAGCACATGATTCGGAACACGTCTGCATCGCACACTTCCAACATCTTCCGAATGCTGAGGGTGTTGTTCAATGACTTGGACATTTTTGAGGAGTGCTGCAGCAGAAGGCCTGTGTGCAGCCAATAGTTGACCCACTGCGGTTTGGAAAAGTAAGCACAGCACTGCACCTCCTCATTCTCATGGTGGGGAAAGCGAAGGTCTATTCCGCCTGCGTGAATATCCACAGAGGAACCTAAAATAGTAATACCGTAAGTTAATTAATTTCAAATAAAAAATACTCAAACTTTATTTTGCGTCATAATAATTTCTGAACTGATAAAAGAAAGAATGGTTAATGGGTAATGCGAGTCACTTTAATATGAAATTTATTTATTCGAAAAAGAGACTTGAAAAATTTTACCACCTAACCGGCTTTATACATGCGCCAGCGTGTCTTTGCACAGCAACACGTTATTTAGAGTTTACGGTTTTGATATTATTGTTTTATATAGTAAATTTCTTATTCTTTTTTGTTGCGTTAAAATTAATAATCAAAATTATCGAAAAACTAGCGTTACAAAATAGTCTAACGCATACGACATGTTCAACAAGTGTTATCACAAAAATTGTAAGTAAACAACCGAAAGGAAACAATGATCTGCATGTGATTCATTAACTGTTATTATAAACGTGAAAAATGAGAAAATCTTATACGTTATATCCTTCAGTATCTTGCAGTAGAGAACAAAAACTTCAAAGATAAGATAAGAAATTCTTCAAAACAGTTTCCTTCTGCAGCTACACAGCATTTCTAGCGTGTCTGCCATGCTTTGAAGGCTTCCTGGAATGCGAAAACTGAATTGCTGTTTATGATCTTGACCACGGCGGTTTCGACCCTCTCCACCGACCTAAACTGGTTCCTTCCAGGTTGAATTTGAGTTTTGGGAACAAAAAAAAGTCGGGCGGGACCAAGTTCGGGCTGTACGGCGATTGGAACAACGTTGCTACGTTGTGCTTGGCCAAAAATTCCCTGATAAGCAGCGACGTGTAGCTAGACACGTTGTAGTGGTGGAGGATCCAGGTGTTGGAGATCTCTTTTCGAACGCGAGCAACTCTTTTTCACAGGCGCTCGAGCACATCGACGTAAAATTTTGCATTCACTGTTTGTTCGGCAGGAACAAACTCTTTGTGTACCACATCTTTTGTGTCAAAGAAGACAATGAGCATTGATTTCATCTTTGACTTGCTCATGCGAGCCTTTTTTTTATATATATAATTTTAAATTTTTTACTTCTGCCTAATCACTATTCTTCCGTTATATTATTAGTAAACACATGCACCACGCTTATATAGCTGTATTGGCTTACATGTATCAATCACATAGGATTGTCACAAGATGCCCACTTGTGTTATCACTGTACCAGGTGGGACTCTTGCCCTCTCACCTAGATAATCTCTGCTTTGCACCTTTTTTTACTTGTAATAGAATTTGTAAGTTCCTGTGGTACTCCAGTCCTAACAGTAATGCATTTATACTCCAACTCAACCAGAATAAATTTTAATAACAATAAATAGAATAATAATGCTGTCACTTTCCTACCAAGTTAGGTTCTTTGGAGTGCAACTTACAAACGACATAGGTGCAAAAAGATCTATTTCAAGGCCCGTCAATGCCCGTCAGTGTTTTTAAAAATTGAATGCCATCACAGAATTCAACTATCTGACTAGCAACAACAGGCTCAGTACTTTATATAAATTTTCGGAACTGCAATAATACAAATTAATTAATTGTGGTGCCCTAGGTCATTTATAATTTGAAATTACATAGGAGCCAGAAGAAATCGTTTCCTTCCGAAATGGTTCAAGTCATAGAAACATATGTTAACAGTTATTTCGCTAAGGTTAACAAAAACAGCTTTGCAATAATATTAAGTCAAAATATCTAATGCACCAAGTTCAAACAATCATTGTAGGGAATAAATATTAGTATTTTAAACAATTTTAAAATTATCCTGGTATAAGTAATGTTTTAATTGTACCTTTAAATAATTTTTATTTTCAAGACATGCGATAATAGATACCTTTAATTTGTTTTTCTTAAATGATATCACAGCAGCCCATATGTTGATTTGACTTTAGATGGCTCATCTATATATATTTACATGGTCTAAGATATAGTTATCACTTTTCATGAGTATATAATCAGTTATTCATCAAACCACTCTTTTGTGGCTCATGACAAGGCTTGCAAACTGAAAGGGTAAAGCTCTCATATGTTGGCTTTTACGCATCACCTCTGATACGAGGTGATATTGTACCACACCTTAAATGACTACATTATTACCCCTTGTTCCAAATTAACATAGGTACTTAATTATTTTTAGTGACTAAATAGGCCACACGCCAGGTATTAGAGAACTCCAGGAATAAACTCGGGTCTATCTGCACTGCAGTCATGTGCCTCAACGGTGCAGCTACACTGGCACCATATAAAATAAAAAGTTCTACTAGTGTCCCAAGGCAAAAAGCATGTTATTTCTCAAAATGTCAATGTTTTATGGATTTTCAATAAATTATAAAGTATAAAAAGGAATTTAAAGGTCACTAAACAATCAGTCCATGTATAAACTGACTTACCAAATATTTCACTAGCCAAAGCAGAACATTCTGTATGCCAACCAGGCCTGCCAGGTCCCCAGGCACTGTTCCAATAAGGCTCATTCATCTTCATGGCCTTCCACACAGCAAAATTAACTTTGGTCGTTTCAGCAGCATTTTCCGGATTTTTAGGGGCAATATTCTGGAGCTTGCCATAATCATCCTTTGTTTTAATATTAAATGAAAGTGATCCATCATCAGACTTATATACATCCTTTTTTTCTACCAATTCCTTTATGAACTTTTCGATCACTGGCATGTATTCAGTAACCCTGAGCACTATATTTGGTTTCATTACTTTCAGCGCATCCATATCCTCCCAGAACTCTTTCTCATAGTGCCAGGCAATTTCGCTGGGCGGCGTGCCACTCTGGATACTCTTATTAATGATTTTGTCATCTATGTCCGTTATATTCATCGCAGTCACCAAGTTCACGCTAAAGTACCTTCGAAGTATCCTCTGAATTATGTCAAGCTTCACGTAGCAGCTGGCATGGCCGATGTGTGCAGAGTCGTAGACTGTTGGACCACAAGTATACCATTTCGTGGAGTTCTTATTTCCCACAACCAATGGGTCTTTCTGCCTTGTAACGCAATTGTACACTTTTATACCTGTGTCGTGTCCAACGGTTTAATCCAAGTATGCTTGAATTTAACTATACCGAGCAGCAGCTTGGGTACATGTGACGAACTAGTAATTAATGCTTCCATCTTCAAGCTGAAAGTGAGGTTAAATTCAACTGTGCAATCGCAGTGATAGCAGTGTTATTATTGTGAAATAAATTCGGAAAGAAGTATAAATTAAATTATAATAACTTGAAGTATGTTAAAATTATTGGTATTCTATGTTAAATGTAATTATAATAGTAATAATAATTTTTAAGTTCACCTACGTTAGGATTCCATTCACCCATTGATGTGAGAAATTTAAACGTTTTAAAAGTTACTTGATTACATTTATTACATGGAATAATTGTTACTGTGAAATAATACGGCAAATTTAAAAAGGGACAATTACATTTACTAATTTGAGGTTAATTTTTATTTCACATAATTCGTGTTAGACACAAAGGAACATTTAATGTACAGGATGTTTAACAGGTAATTATTTTAAGTAAAATGATGCGCTATGAAGAAGAGGGTGAAGTGCTGGCGGATAAATCGGCTTGTTCGGGCGTCAGAGCCGACTTAAAGATGTGTTTGCTTGAAAGTGACTGCGTTAAGAGGGTGAGAGCGTTGCATCACCACACTTTATTCTTACACAAAACAGTTCTTGTTTTACAGGACAAAAAGACTCCCCGGGAATGCTTGAGGGTGAATGATGGGTCTGTGCCCAGCGAATGTCAGGCACTACGAAATACATTCTTTGAGTGCAAGAGATCTATGGTAACAGAAAAATAAAATTTATTTGTTCTTCTTATACATCTCATTGCAGCTGGACAACCGCACAAGATTCAGGGGACGCAAGGGTTATTAGTTACAACTTAAAATATAAAGCGTTTGTACAATTACAATGTAAAGTTTAACAATAATAGTAAAAATATTTAAAACAAGAGTTTGTTTAATTTGTTTAGTGCTCTTACAATAATGAAAATGTAACATATAATTTACAACTACAACTTTACTGAATAACAATGGAAATTTATATTGCTACACTTAATCCTAATGTATTGTAAAAATACAGGAAGACGATTGTATAAATTCTATTGCAGCATACAGTAAAATGCGAAATTAATTTCTTTCAAAAATTGCGATATGTTTGTAAAGGCATAACCCAAGGCAATGTTTTAATTTACTTTGGTCGAATATTCAAACTACACGCTACTCGTTTATTACTATTACACCCCAAATTTGCTTAACATGTAACTCTGTAAAGTAGCTTTTATCATATCAAATGCTATTAAAATCTATTTTGCGATACATAACAAGTATTACCGAAAAAATTTTATAATTGACTTATTAAATTTCTTATAGCAATGCGTTTCAAAATACTAATTAGGTAATAAATATTCTTATACCAACCTTATGTAAGAATATAGTGTGTACATAGTATCTATAGTATTATTATTCAAATAATTTTGAATTTATTTGCATCACCTTCAAGCTGGCACTATTATGTAAAGTTTAAGCCAGTGCAGTATCATTAAAAATAGGTGAGATCCATACTTAAACAACGTTAATAGATATTTACTCCAACTTCTATTCACCACTGTTAACCAGTCTCGTTACTTATTTATTACTAGTAGTAGCTAGAACTTTTGATAGATTTGTATTGAAACTGTTGTTAACACTAATGTTACATTATCGTGTCATTAATCACTTGTCACCCCTTTAACAAATCTAAGGTTTCATTACAATCAGCGATCAAGGATTTTCAACCAGCATCAGGAAGTGACTGTTCCGTACCAAGACGTGGTGACATTAAGATTCAATGGTCAATCATGAAATACCACCCATTGGTTTGAATGGTGCAAGGCATATTAGCATTAGACTCCATATCAGATAAAGATCAATTGTAAAAATCCAATGGCTCTATGTTATTGCGATGAATGAATGGGTAGCGTTACTTACAGGGCTATATTATTTTCACTGTGAAATTCAAAAAAATTGGAATAATGATATAGCCCTTTTTATTATGATTTTGGTCCCCTGGTTTAGTGCCTAGATCCATCAGTGTCAAAGTTGGTAAAACAATTTTGGAAATTCAACGTTACCTACAGCATATTAATAATTTAGAATTGGCCCACCAATTAATAAAGCAAAGATCATTTGTAAATAATTTAAGGACACGAGAGTGAATGAATTTGAATGACCAATTCAAAATCCTAACTTTAATCTTATTAAATATCTTTGAGATGAATTGGGGTGTTGGTTAAAAATCAAACCAAATCGCCCATATAATACTATAAATTTTCTCATGTTGTAGGAAGAATAAAAGTAAATTTCTGTAGAAATTTTCCTTGAAGGATGAAAACTGTGATATTGGCTAAAGAAAGGCCTTCATCATATTAACCATACTAAGGGGTGTCTAGTGCTTAATGGGGATATATCCAATTATCCATAACCATTAACATATTTTGTAAAAACTCATAATATCTAATGATATTCGTAACAACAATAGAGACACTTTTCGGTCCACAATTTCAAAATTCATTTAACAAGACCTGTATACGGTATTTATCAAATTTGTCTACATCACAAATAACCTAATGAGCTCCGGTATCTAAAACGTCTGAATTGGTCTGAATAGCCCTGTGTAGCCGGTCAGCCGGGCTCTCAAGGCCGGCAGTAAAAGCGCGCAGACGGTCACGTCGTTCAACAAGTTGGCGCACTCGCACACGAGCAGGTACATCTTGTCGCCCTTGGGGCTCAGCGACTTGTGTAAGGCAATTCGTTTTAGGCCGGCTTCGCTCGGCAGGTACCTGTAGATCATCCTGGCGCCGGTCCAGTACAGCCAGTTTCGTTCGAACTTTTCCCTGTCGTCCCCCTCGAACACCTTGTACACGGAGATTATGTACCCCGTCGACGGGGTGTTGATCTTGGTCAAGGGCGTCCCGGCGTCGTTGATGGGGGGCCGGCAAATCGAAGCCACTTCGGTGTACAGGTCCAGAGTGTGCGCTGCGGTGTATCTGATCGCTCTAGGGTCGAACTTCTTCAGACTGGCAGTGCGTAAGTTATTGTAGAACATCACAGGATTCGTTACCGAGCTATTTATTACGTAAAAAGTAATGAAAGGGAATTCGGCTGCAACAAAACACATGGTCATTAAGAAACAATAACTTTCTTAAAACTATAAAATAATTTGAGCTTAAACATCTTTACCAAAACTTATGAAGAGTTTCAAATACTTACTCTTGGTTTAGTTAGTAGCGCCTACTCTTACTGCCAAAGGTTCCAATTCCTGCTTCGTTCTCTGTTTTTATTCTCTTTAAGCGATTAGTTTAGAATATTTTGGATTATTCTAATTTATAAATAATACTTCGATATTCTAGATTATTCAAACAGAGTATATATAGAGCAGCTACTCACAAGCAGAAGATAGTACCTTTGGAGAGAAAAGACAATTACTTGTCAGTGAAAAATGATATCATTTGTACTTAAAATCAAGTAATCTATATGTCCAAGAGAATTGCTTCAACTTGTATAAAGTTTGAAGTTGATGTTTTTGTCGTAACAAGTAGTTAGTTGACTAACCAGATTGATTTAGCTTGTAGAAAATTCTGAAAAAGAGAGGAAAGCAACAATGGAAGACATCGAGCATAGAAACCACAGTACAAGCTATACAGAACAAAAATACTCTGAGGGCCTTACGAGGTATTTGATAGACTTTAAGAAAATAACTTCCAATAAAAGACGATAGGAAGATAACAAGTTATAGCGACACATTTATCAGATATGTTAGTAACTTTAGCCTTGAAGATCATTCACGTTTCGTCCGATCATCTGCTTTGGATGCCAAACTTTTATCAAGCACTCGCGATTTAGTTGAACTTGGTATTTGATACACGATCGTCATTGAACTTAACTTTGTGCACAGGAATCTAAGACAAAATTTTTACTAGTCGACTAGTCGACGAACAAGGTAAAATTTGTCGCAAACTGCGTAAAAATTCGCCAAATAACCGGTTTTGGGAGGTCATTGTCACTCACTCATGATGAAACATGGGTCTATTTTGATAATCGTGATCGTTTGAAGCATTATGTTCCTTAGGACTAAAATCCCCCGTTAGTTTTAATAAGAACTTTATGATCCCAGTTTGGTAAAATGTTGACGTTATTCTGGATATGTAATTGGTAATGGAAAAGTTGTAAATGCCGAACTGTACAGCAGGTAACTGGGATGCGTTTAAAAAAGTATTCAACTTTGAGCAATATCAAATGAGCTTTATTTCAATAAAGCAAAATGGTTATCTACTCATCATGTTCTAAAGGTCACAGACAAAATTGCCAAATCCTGTTTACAGCCCTGATCTTGGACATTCTGATTACAATCTGTATGGCGCACTTTTTGTGCGAGTACCCTTTTGGGTCATTTGATCAAGTTCAAGAAGCATATCAAGAATTATTTGTTTCGAAGTCATGGTATCGTGGACAGATTTAACAACTCGAAAAAGAAAGGTCAAAAATACATTGATATTGATTTTACATGTTTTGTTTTTGTTTTTCGCAAGTACTAAAGAACCTAGCAAAAGAATAATTAGTTTCGTGTTGCTTTCAAATGACGAAGAGCGTTTATGAGTTTACTAGGATGATGTAAAGAGGATGGACATTCAACTCATACTCACAAACAATCTCTCATACATTTCCGCGAAATCAAAGTAAGTTGTACAGAAGTGGTTAAAGCTATTCCTGAAAAGTTACCCTAAATTCTCGGTGACAACTCTTTGGTATCTAGCAAAATCAAGAATTTTAGGCTTCAAGGTGGAGAACTTCTAAGACCGGAACTAAACAAGGTGAAACATAAGATCAATAGAACCTTTAACGTTGACGAAGCCGGACCTAGTATCTCCTGTAGAGAAACTTAAAAATGATCGCACCAAAGGACAGAAGAGCCGTTCATAACGTTTCATCTGGAGAAGGGGAAAAGCGAAACACCAGTGTGGCTTGCAGTCGCCAGACAATACGCTCCCATCCTTCCATGATCATTTTCCCACAGAAATATTGAAATTCAGAATTGAAGAAACAATGGTTTTTCTCACTGCAGATCAGTAAAATTACAGATAAGTTTTCTAATAATAATGTATAATTAAGTGTATTTATTTTTAAATAGTGGTCTAGGGAGAGCTAAGACGGCGAAGAGAATAACAAATACTTTAATAGATTTTTCAAGTATCCATCATCTAAAGTTAAGATAGTGTTAAAAAAATCATATTATGTTAGCAGACGTGGATGAAGATGGTGTGGTTTCGTGATAATTATTATAATTTTCCAATGAAAGTTGGGTAACATTTTTCAGAGTATTCTATAAAATTAATATTTTATTATTGTTAAAGTTAGTAGTTTTTGATATTTTGAAAAATAAGCAATTTGATAGTTAAAAGGTTTTTTTTTAGCGACCCCATGGGGTAAGTTAAAGTTTCTTATTTTGTCATTTTTCTTTGCATATGGTTTGAAAGTTTTTCTTCTAGTTTTTTTATTTTTATTAAGTAAATCTATATAAATAAAGCTCATCGTGGTATCTAAGAACTGGGTACATATAAAAAGAACACTTAAAATAGCGTATCTGTTAAATCTACAGTGGCAAAATATCATATTCCAGTAGTTAAATTCGGTATTCTTTACAGAAAAGCAAAAACGCTTGTTTCAGCGTTATAGACACTTTCATTAATTGTGAAAGAGAATATCCTATGTAATACCTTACTGAAATTATGTTTAGGCTAACATCCTTCCAGTTATAAAGACTGTCGCATTATTTTATTAAAAAAATCAAATTTCTTCTTCTATTTAACGCAAAAATAGAGACGGTTGGTAGAAATTAATTAAGAGTTACCGAATATGTGCCTCAATAACGGGGCGAAACTATTGATTTATTTCAAAAATTGAATTTTTAAGGATATACGGCAATAGCAGTTTCTGAAAAAAAAAGATGGATGATCATAAAGTTACTCTTAGTTTATTGCCAATACAGAAGTTTCTAGGTAAACTTTAACTACCTTCCTTATGGCACTGGAAAGCATTCACGTCGTAATCTTCAATCGTTAGATGAACAGACTGTTAAAAGTTTGTCCTTCACAGACCTGCCATAATTTCATATTTAGTAAGTTAATAAACACTTGGCAAAAGGGCATAAGCACTCCTTTTTGGTTCAGTATGCACCAAAACTGCCACTACTTGTAATGAAGCCTTAAGACTAAACTGTTAATCCTGTTTAATCAAAAATTTTTGCCGAGTAAAGAAAAAAAAACTGCCAACAAGCCTAATCAACAAAAATTGAAACCATTTAAAAAACGATGTAGCAAATTTCACTAACCGAGTCCGAAAATTCCTTAAGGTGCAAATATTTTTTACAGCACGGAGCAAAACTCCTTCCCTAATTTCAAGGAAGATTATGAAGCAAAGGGTCGTCCAAAGGTTGAGGATATCTAGAGTAGCCAGAATGTTGTGGACGAACTAAAAAAGAACTTTTGCTGTTAAAACATACATTTGCAACAATGACCCTGTTGTGGCCGGACAACGTACTTTTGGGCTAAAAAGTACTGATTCTGGACTGAGAAGCGGAGGAGAAAGACCAAGAACATCGGCAAACATTGATGCAGTAAGACGTTCTATTTTGCAGACTTTGAGACGATCTACACGCAAACATGACAAGCTCTAAAACAGGTTAAACCTTATAAATACCTAGGTAGTAAAATCTCAAAAGATGGGAGAAGTGAAAAGCAGGATTAGAGAAGCAAAAATAATGTTTGGTAACAAAAGTAAACTATTAACATTAAGGAACATTAGTTTGAAAACAAGAATTAGGCTAGTAAAAACATGCATCTGGAGTATAGCACTCTATACTATGGGTCTGAGGCTTGGACATTGGGAAAGAGAGAAGAAAACGTACTAGAGGTCTTAAAGATGTGGCTATGAAAAAGGTTATTGAAAATTAAATGGACGGGCAGAATGACGAATAGAGAGGTACTGGATCGAATAGGAGAACAAAGAAGCATAATAAAAGTACTAAATAGAAGGAGACACAGATGGATTGAACATCTGTGTAGAAACAATCAATTTGTAGTAAACATTGTAAAAGGATTGACAACGGGTAAAAAAGCCAGGGGTAGACCTCGTCTCGAGTTTATGAAACAAGTATTGCTAGTGCGGATAATTACGCAATATTCAAAAATCTACCTGCTTTAAAGTAAAATGGAAAGCTGCCGACCAATCCAAGGATTGAAGAGTAGAAGAAGAAGATACATCTGAAGATTGTCACAAAAGAATAATCAGGACAGCACATCTAGGTTAATTACCTTAAATATTTTTCACATTCCTAATATGTTTGTAATTTCAATAGTAACTGACTAGACATAGAATGTAAGCTGAAAATACTGCTCTTTTAGAGCCAGAAGGGGCAACATATACTTCAATACCAATTTCAGAAATAATAACATTATTAACTTAAAAAAATTGTATTTGCTTTGTACTTTCAAATTTTGGTGTTTATATATATATTTGCCATCATATGAGGTTTGGGAGAAAAATAAAGAGATTAACAACACCGTGTAAAAATCGACAACGCTGTTGTTTGTTCTTTCACACAGCAGTTAGAATAACCTCTGCCGCAGATTCGGTACAAATTTGAACTTGTTATAGTTGTTAGGCAATTTTTAAAAGCATCTGAAGTAAAGTTGTATTTTTGAGGTGCGTTGCGAAAATGTTATCAATTTTTTACGGTAAATTGACGTTAATAGTAATTAGTAGTGATTAAATTTGAACCGGCTGACAGTAATCAGATTTTTGAAAAAAAAACATTCCTATAATTCTACAGACCTTCTAAGCGCCGGATCGCAAATACTCGTAATTTCTTTTTATTCCCCTGGTTAAAAAAACATTTGAATGAACGCCTTTTGTTACTTTAGATAATATTAAGAAGAGCGTAATTAACGAGTTGAAAGAAAATTCAGCATAAGATTTCCAGGACTGTTACTAACAATGGAAAACATCTCTATCAATGTATAACCGTCCAAGAAAACTACTTTGAAGAGGTTAACCTTGATTTGTAAAAAGAATAAAATTCATAGTTAAAAGAAAATCAGTGTTATTATTTTTCGTGTCTTAAAGGTATTTTCATTGTATTCCAATAATGACATAATGTAATTAAAGCTTTACATTTGAAAAAAATTATACCCTAGTGAAGTATTTTAATTCTTTCATATCGATTTGTTGGTTTTTAAGTTGCAACTACTGAATCATTAAAAAAATAGAGACATTCTTTAATAAAAAGACATTATTATTGTTATTAATATTTATATCAAAACAACGCATAAAACTACAGAATTATCTGATTAACTCTACTATTCATCTTTAATCGAAATGATCTCAGTTCATACTCAGTACGTACTGTAAAACCAGATTTAATTTAAATGTCATCCATAACTAATTACGCCATCATTAGTTTATTAAACATTTTCCTGTGAATGAACCGGTAAATTTTTTTCTGGCACCACCGGTCCACGAACTAGCAGATGAAAAAAATAGAATGATTGTTTGAGAAGAGTTGATGAACAGATTGAAATAATTGAATATTTTTCAATGAAAATACAACCAGGGGAGGTCATCGAGAAGAAAAATAGGAATAGGTCACTCTAGAATTAGAAATCTAAATAAAAACTATAAAAAGCAGTTACATCTGACAAACTATAAATAAAAAAAATTAAAAAAAATATCGCTAACTAGTCCATATATGTAAGAGCTTTACTATATTTATTTATATTTGCATTTGATACTGTTCGTATAACAAAAAATATTTTCAAGGCCACCAAGATTACAAAAGTTTCAAGCACTGCTAAGATATAGTGATAAACATTTTCCATGACCATATTTAATCTAATATTACTTTTAACCTCAAAAAGTGACATTTTGAAATTGACATTGTTTAAATTAGCCTGACTACAATCCTTCCATGTATTTTCATTGATAAAATAAACGACAGACACATACAACTGGCAGCAAAGATGGCCAAACACAATTCTAAGTTATAATTTTAATCGTATTTTAAAGTTTGAAGTGACTGGTTGATGTACAATATCGTAATATAAATCATCAGCACCAAATAATAATAGAAGAAGAAACATCTGATAAAAGATTTAATCAATCGTTTGAACAGGGCGATGAGAAAATTGAAAATCAATTTTACCTATCATTCATCACTGTAAATAAATTACGTACTTGAATTGTAAGTCCGCCTGCGGCATATGATGGGTGAATTGAGCTCATCAGTGCCATTGCCGGTAACAAAGACATGCTCATAGAACTAATACATTGCCTCGGAACAGGATGGATAATCAGATGATGAATACGGCTAGACAACGGAAAAAAAGATATGGAGAAAGAATCATAATAGAGTGAGTACTTGGAACATCATAAATTGAAGGTAAAAGATCAAGAAATAACGATGAAAATGGAAATAAATGATGGAAACATGCGCCTTTATAGTATAATTCTTATACCCTGATTTACAGTGGTCTCAACAAGGAAAAAGGCCCAAAAAGGGTGTCGCCTTGTTAATACACAATAAGATTAACTATGTATTACCAAGACTATCAACAGTTACAATGATGGTTAATAAGAACAAGGTACTTATATTTTTAGCATATGCGCCTAAAAAAGGAAAACTCAATGCGAAAAGGAAAACTTCTATGAAACATTTAACAATGAAATAAACAAAAAATCTAAAGATGTCATAATACTGATCGTGGGAGACACAAATGCAACGACCAGAAATAAGATAATCCCAGAAATTAAACAAAGGTTCAATGAAGTACTTACTCTGAATGTGCAAACAACAATTTAAGAATATGCAATATTTACTTTGACCTGAACCCGCAGTACAAATATACATGGTATAATACAATGGGGCAAAAATCAACCATAGATTATATCATACCTATGCAACAAAAAAATAAGACCAGAGCAAATAACAGTTAGAACACTAAATATCGTAGACATTGGTAGTAACCACCAACTACCATTAGCAAAAATTAAAATACAATTAGACACTAATAAAAAGAAACAAGGAAAAACACAGGAAAAGAAGAAAAGATTAAAATAGAAATCATGAAAGATTAAACTAATAGACAATTGTACATAAGAATACTGGCTAGTAAAATAAATGGAAAACCGGTTAATATATAATAATATATAACAAATTTATCAACACCGAAGTTAAAATCAGGGTATATAAAAGTGTTGTGCTGTTAGTACTAACGTACACGTCGGAAACACGCAGAGACACAACAGATGAGATAAATGATGGAAACGATAGAAATGAAGACATTAAGAAAGGTAGTTGGTGAAACAAGAATGGACCGCATTTACAATGTAAGGTACAGTCTATAAACGAATACACCAACATAAAGATAAATCACCGGTAGGAAAAAGGTCTAGGGAAAGACCGATGAGAAAATGGAGGGAGGCATTATAAATTTGAGTGAACAGACATAAGCCTATATTAAAGTTGGAAGAAGAAGAGGAAGATTTGATTTGTCTGAACTGAATTATGCTGATTATATTTAAAATAGGTAAGTAAAAGAAAGATCCATACTGTTTTTCACTATATTTCAAATGTGATGATCATCTTCCACCTCAACAGTGACGTTATATTTTTTAAAAAAGTTTATTGCTGAAACAAAAATAATTAATCCGAAGAACTTTGACGAAAAGGTGTTAAAATGCAGAACTTGGCATATGCCAATTAATCACCTTAATTAAGAATTGAAATATAAAAATCTGTTTAAAATTAAATCAGACTTTGCTTGAGAAACTATTGTTCAAAAAGCTTTTGAAGTAAGGAGGGGTTTGGAAGAACCAATTTAGTTAGCGTCGAATAAATATCGATCATTCTCATTAAGTAACCAACACAAAGAGGAAGATTGTTTAAAGGAAAATAAGATTTAAGATGACAACAGAAAATCCTTTTTACTTATTCAGTCGTTGTTCACTTACTGTTTTGTAATTCATGCAGCTACAATATTTTATATTAGTATATAAGATTAGTTAATTTTGATTACCCTAAAGAACATCAACTGTTGACCAAGAACAATATAGTGGAGAAACCATATTTACCCCAACCTCACATCGAAGAAATTCCAGGAAAACCATAAGATTTGTTACAATCATGTATGGCACAAAAACAGTTTTCATAATTTCAAACGGATTTAATAACGTTTTGTATAGGATTTGAAAAAAAAATCCAAAAAGCAAGTAGTTCATCTATTTCACCTCGTTGTTTTGCAAAAACAAAATGCTATAAATTCAGTTGGTAGTTTAACTTGTAAGAGCAAGAGCACGAATACAAACGTCGTAAATTTAATGGCTTCAGTATCCCAACTTAAGTAATAAATTCTCAACGTAAATATTTTATTACCCGAAGCCTATATTCGTTATAAAACGACCAGACCGTCTGCTAATTTTGTAAATTGGCTATATTAGGGCAAAAGCATTGAATCAACTATAAAAAAAAACACTAAAATTCCATTATTATGTACACTGGAGTGGTGAAAAAATGAAAGATAAAAGGATAATCGACTTTAATAGATTTATTTTTAAACAGTAAATAACGAAAAAACTGCTTATTGTGAAAGGTACGAGAACAGTTATACTTCCACCAAAGTAAAAACCGTAATTAAAGTTCCCGTTTGTTCTCTGTAGAATAAAAAAAATAGAAAAATAAAAATAACGGGAAAAATTTCCTACAAACATTAAAAAATATTAGCACATTGATTTAGGAATCACAGGAAAAAAATTAACGTAGAAATTACGGATATAAATAGATAGAAACGATAAGCAACATCTAAAGTTAAGTGCAAATAAAGAAAATAATGCGCAAATAATTGAAAGCTAGACATTACTGAAAAAAGGAAATCGCAATATCTTCAAACGGATTGCAAATACAATGTTAATTAAATTAAAAGAGAATACTGACTGACTGACTGAATTTTTTGTATACCTCGAATAAGTTATTAATTACACCATTGCAACAATCACAAAATTACAATGAAAATGAGATATGCAACTTCAATGCAAACTTCTTATAATAAAAACCAGATTTCCGTCGTCGATAGTTATAAAAATACAAATTGCCGGTTGAAATATGCAGGAATCTGATTACCGGCAGTTACACACAGGTCACAATAGATGGTATGTTTTTCTCTGCATTTACTTGCAAAAATACAAACTTTTGCTATTATATTATGGGTAAAGCTTTTTAGTCATCAATAAAACGAATCAAACTGATAAAAAAGTAGAATCTACATTAAATAGACCAATTCAAATGTGAAGCCATAGAAGTTTTATGTGCACATCAATATTAAGAAAATAGAAAAAAGATAAGCAACATAAAAAATAACAACAATCAAGTAGAAAAATTCCTGCGATTGGCAGCAAAGGATAAATAAAAAATCTTCAAATGTGTACAGTACTATAAAGAATAGAAATAAGCATAAATAATGTCTTATTAAATTTGGATTCGTATATTATTATATATATTAATGTAGATCAAGTGGACGCATGGTTGAGATGCGTACTGCGGTGCGGGCGGTCCCGGGTTCATACCTGGAGCTCTCTGATGCCTGACGAATGGCCAACTCAGTCAACAAAATAATTGAGTATTTTTTTTTAACAGTTGGTATTTATTTGCTACATTAGCAATAAGCAAATCATATTACTATAATGGAAATACATAGCAGTGTAAATTCCATGGGAGGTAACGCCCTTTGACATTCCTCAAATGAAATTACTTTCAACAATTAATAACTAATAATAAGTAAGTAGTAGGGATCTTATATCTGTCTAAAAACGATTAGGAAGATCTGACGGCTTGAAACGTTTGAGTCTGCGCACTTGTTCACTTTCATCAATTAGTTCTGTCACTAGTGGGTTAGGATGAGATTCTAGTCGCAAGAGGTATTTTTCACTAAACTTGGTAATTTCTTCTTTCACTGACTTCATTTTTAGGTCTTTCCGTATTTCCGTGTTGGGTATGTAGTAGGGGGCGTTAGTGAATTGAGTATTTATTTTCACATCGAACAAAGGATAATAATGGTGGTCGTCTAAGGCGCGGTGCTTGCTACAACTCCAGGTACCAGATATGGTGCGCGATGACCGGGCAATGAGGAGCAATTTGGGAGCTTTAACCTCTTAGTTTGCAGACCGTGCTCCCACGCGGAATGTTAGAGCCGTACTTCACTATTATCTGTCGATCCAGGTTGTAGGTGGACTTCAAAAAGTTTGGAGAGAATTCTCAATATTTAGAGCATTAAAAAATGATTGATACTCTCCCTCAAAACTTCGGTTGTATCGCAATGCATATGTGACGATAGACTATAGTCTACGTGATACTATCAGATACTAGTACATTGCTGTGAGCGGATCAGTAGATAAAGCGCAAAATCATAAAAGTAGGCAGACATGGGTAGCGATAGGCAGAGTGATTTTTTTATAGAGTAAAAGAGTATTCTATTTCAAACATCCGTATGAAGTTGGTAGCCGCAGCACCAAGTTGCAAAAATGTATTTTGTTGGATGTCACAGTACAAACACAATAAGAACTGTAGATTATGCTAGGAAATACAAAATTATTGGGCGTTAGGCAAATGCGTGCAAGTCATTCATTATTCAGTGCGTGTTCAACTTCATAATGCAAAATAGAAGAATTACATTCGACTAAAAGATTGACGAATAGAAAACAATTTAGTTCAATCATTTCTGAACACTCCAAGATATCGTTCCAAATCAGGTAGCGACGGTAGTAACATGCATTAAAACGACATTTGTTTAATGATACGTATGATGTGATTGTAAGATGAGGAGTTTCTACGTATATTAATTGGAAAAGGTTGATACAATTAACTTCATTATAGGAAGAAATTGACTATCGATTGGATATTCTAGAGAAGAAAAAGGCAGTCGCATACATTAAACTATAATAAACTACATACATAATTAGACCTTATTTAAAGCATTACTTCTTCTGTACGTCATGTTTTATTGAAGAAATAGAAATATTAGACTGCAATTATCAAAGTTTAAAAAACTAGTGAAGCAATGTGTACGAAACAGTATATAAGTAAATTGCGATAAAACCAAGTGCCCTATAATGTCTAAATACAAAATAAACTACTTAGAAAAGAATAGAAATAGAATGGATGTTTCCATATTTAAGAAAAAAAAAACAAACTTATATCAGTTGTGTAAGAAGTAACACCACAAAAAGTGCTATATAAACAATTATTTTAGGCAAAACTCATAAAATGGATTAACTGCAGTGAAGTCTAACCTTCTATACATATGTGATTTTCTTCTTTATTTGATTGTATTTAATACAGACATTATTATGTTCTATAGTAGTTGTGCGTAAAATTATTGAATTGTGTCTACTTCACTGCGATAAGATCATAGAGTCAACAATCTATTAATGTTTCATGATTACTGATAAAGTAAATGAGTGGATTTTAGGGATCAACTCTGTTGTTATCTTGATTATTAAATAATAACAACTTCATCATGCAATGTGACGATAATGATACATATGAGAATAAACACTAAAAAAAAATAGAAACAATTTGCAAAACATACATATTGCTAAATTATGCTAACGCTAAACAGGTTTAGTTCTTTAACACACTAAACTAATGTTGCAGAAAATGTAAATCAAAATAAGAAAACCCCCAAAAATATTGAAACCTCTCCCAATATTCGTTTATAACAGTCGATTATTAAAAAAAAAATGATTGGCACCCTGTCTAAAATCACGCCAGAATAAACACAATGGAAATCTATGTCAAGCATTAAGATCAAACTAAACGCATAATCTCAATAAATATAATTCATAACACACCTGAATGATAAAAATATAATTTATCATACTTACTAAATTAAGTAGGGCAGGGTTTATAGGATGGTTACTCGTAATCGTATTGCACAAGACCTTTCAACTGCGTGAAATGCGGAGGTAACCATAATTAAACGGAATGTGGAATACCTAAAGATACGCCCGCTAAATGTGCACTCTGCGCAACCAATCACATCTTCCACTGTAAAGGATGCAGTCTAAAGATATTTGCATAATGCAAAAGGCAAACCTGGAATTATAAATCGTCAAATTCAAAATCACAGAGGACATTTGTCACAATTACTAGAATACAAAGACTAGCATGCTTGTGCATCTGTGGAGTCATGAGAAGTACTCCTACAGCATATATCGAATCTCTCCAATCCCTTGGATATATATATATATATATATATATATATATATATATATATATATATATATATGGGAAAAGTTTGGATCGATGCCTATATAATAAAATCTACCGGAAACTGGCGTATGTACAACGATACGTGTAGTCAAAAACGAATATAGAAGGTAATTAAGGGTAATTCCATACTAAGCATGGATACTGATTACACGTTCTCTTAATATTCTTTTGACAAACCGTTTGCTGAGGTATGATCACAAAGATTAGGCTCAAGCAATCCCATCTTATCTAACGATCTGGGTAATTTGGTATACCGACTGTTCTCACACGAATCATGGTACAGGGGCTGGTACACACAATGTAAAACCAAAAGTAAATATAAGTTTATCATTGAGTACTAACGCCTCGGTCTTTCAAACTGACATCTTTGTGGTGATGCAACGCATACAGGAGAATATATATATGATGCGGTTATATCTAACAACGCATTACTATTCTAAAAGAGCCAAGCAGCTTTAAAAGCGCGAATCACCTCATACAAAAACTAACCTTATCTGAGAAAAAGAAATTTAAACTCATAAGGGTTCCAGGTCATACTGGTATGGTGAGTAATGAAAAAGCAGATGCCCATACGAAAACCAGAGCATCTATTCCATTTACAGGACCAGAACCTGTATTTGGTACACTCAAGCAGCATTCTAACAGCAATAGTTGCGTGGACGACTAAATAACATGCTTCTCGCTGGATTGCTACTCAAGGGAAGAGAGAGGGGGAAAACTATTAGGAACTCTTCTAGCAGACTATCGTTCACTTAGGACATGTACAGATAAGACAGATAGTAGGACTTGTAACAGGTCACTGCCATAAGAGAAAACATCTACACAGAATGGGTATATACACAGATGATACAATCTGTAGGTTACGTAATGAAAAGGGAGAAACAGTCTCACACATAATCTTCGACTGTCTAGCACTATGTCATAGCAAACAAACTTTTTGGAACAACTATTCGTGGATTAAAACATACATACAAGAATCTTGTAAAGAATTTACTGCGATTCTAGAAGGAACAGTACTTCCCTAAGGGATTTAGGGGGAGTACAAAAACCATAGAGTCGAAGGGCTAAGTCGGACTTCTAGCCTAGTCACCAACCGGCTTTATAAAGAAAATCGAAAATTATTTCACACCACAAAAATTCCCAACAAAGTATAAGAAACAATCTTACACATTTTAGCGCAGTACAAAGAAGTGCTATACAACATCAACAAGTTAATTTAGAAATGTATTAATCAAAACAGTATGATCTTAAACTACTGTCATTAGCAAAATAACTCAGTAATAGACCTTTCCTTAATTCGTATTGCTTTATGGATCTCAAATGGTTTAGCCGAATTAATTAACTTTTTAAAATATAGTAAAATTTAGGTTTTAATGGTTTCTAACATCATTTTTTATACTAACTATCTTGAAGGAACCGCTTATGAAAGTTCTGTTGTAATTATCCGTAACAGCATAACACTTTATGAAATTACTGTACATCAAACAAATACAGTACAAGCTATAATAATTTTTATCAACTCATTTAATTTAGCTGCAATGTATAGTTCACCCAAACACACGATTTCGATTGAAGAGTATGAAGCACGTTTCCAGATGTTAGAAAGTAGATTTATGATAAGAGATAACTGGAGTGCCAAGAGTACAGACTAGGAGTAAAGGCTAATTACCACTTTAAGTAGAATTCTATTAAGGACCATCAATAATATTCATACCTTTCAACTGGAAAATAAACCTATTGGTAAAAGACCCTAATGAGTTGTCCGACTTAAATAACTTTCTTACACTTGAGGGTATTTCACAAAACTGTTTTAATATTACGTCCAACTGGGATCTATCATCCAATCACTCTGCTATAATCGTTACGCTTACGACACGTATTATTTGCAGACTTGACTATCCTAAGACGGTTACATCTACAACAGATTGCGATGTCTTTTGAGCGTATATCAACAATCACTTAGATTTCAATCTTAATCTGAAACATCCCGATGATCTTGATGCAATAACAAACTACATAACTTGTACAATATATAAAGTAACCTTATAATCTACTCTAATAACAGGCCAAGCCAACATTCTATTACACAAATGAGAACTTGTTGCAAAAAAAGGAGAGCTAGATGTAATTTGCATGAAATCGAAATCCCATCGACAAAAATGCATGCAACAAACTTATAAGGCAATTAGTGGCAACATTATAAGAAATTTAAAACGCCACAATTGGCACTTACTTTTCTTTCCACCTGGAAGGGTGTAAAAAAGTTCAAAAGACCTATCGCCTATGTTCACCAGCAAAGAAGCCAATACTGTAGCTGAAGAAGGAATCTTTGCAGAGCACCTGTCAGCTGTCTTTAATTCACATCAATTAAACTATAATAATGATGACTCGCGTGCCAACGTGGTTCCGTGGTTGAGGGACGGGCTGCGATGTTGATGGACCCGGGTTCAATTCCCGGTGCTCTCTGATGCTTGGCGGGTGGCCTACTCAGTCACTAAAAATAATTGAGTACCTGCGTTAATTCGAACAAGCGGTAATAACGGCGGTCGTCTTAGGCGCGGTGCTTGCCACATCGCCCTGCATCAGAGATGGTGCGCGAAGACCGGGTAGAGAGAGCGAACGTATGAGAGCCTTAACATCTCAGTTTGCAGGCCTTGCTCCCACGCGGGGCGTAGAGCCTTACCATTATTATTATTATCATGACTTGCAATTTGAAAACTTTTAGACAGCCTTTGCCCAAAGACATTGCTAATAAAGCCTTTCTCTCCGGCGGGAGTGAAACAAGAAGTGTATAAATGAAAAATCACAAAGCTCCTGGTTTCGATTTAATCTCACCTGTAATCCTCAAAGAACTACCCGAAAAAGCTTAGTTCAGATTATCCTGTAATTTAGAAATTTGCACAAATCGTAATCGTTCTAAAACCTGAAAAATCACGCAGCGGTGTTCTATTGGCCCATTGGCCTACTCCCAACCATGTTTAAAATTTATGAGAAACTCTTACTAAATAGACTTTTAAAGGAAATAGACCTGGATGCAATAATTCTATTTCGCCAGTTTGGCTTTAGAGAACACCACTCGATAATTCACAAAAGTCACGGAATAATAAACGAAATGCTCAAAAATTTTGAAAAAGAAAACTATGCACTGTCAGCTTCTTTGACATAAAACAAGCTTTCGACCGAGTGTAGTATAATGGTCTACCATACAAATATAACTAAAACTTACCCTATCCACACCTTGCCACTTTTTTTACTAAAGTCCTACCTGACTGACCGCTAATTTCAGATAAAATTTAATCTAGAAACATTCACTTATTACCACACCAAATCAGGGGTACCACAAGGCAATGTGTTAGGACCCTTCCTATATCTAATTTCTACTACTAATAACCTAACTACAACTAATAAAGTAGTTACTGTCGCGGACGATACTGCATTAAGTGCCGCGAACGAAAATCTACATGTGTCTTTCAATAATCTCCAGCACCATTTGAACAAATGGCATGTAAAGAGAAATCAACTTAAATCAGCACACGTTACTTTTACAACTCGATGGGTTGAATGGCCTGAAGTATCAGTCCCCTTATGAAATAAGAGATCAAATCGTCACTGGATCACAGCCTCACATAAGAAACTCAAAACAATAACAAGAAAACTTAAATCAACTTGACAGTACAATATAAATTGGCTAATAGGCCATAAATCAAAATTTACGTAAAACAATAATATTTTACTATAAATGAATTTTCAAGCACTTTGGTCTTACGGGTCCAACTATGGGATTGTTGAAAACCCTCTAGTACCAAGAGTGCAATAAAAAATATTAAGAATGATGCTCGACAGCATTTAGTATGCTTCACTAACAAAACTCTTTATAAGGACTCAAGTATACTCTGTGTTGTAATCGAAATACCTTATATGCTCCTCCAGCAGTACGAAAAAAATTAAATAGAAGATAACCAACGAATGTAGACTCTTAGTATTAGGTTTAATATTAAGTTATCAATCAGATTAAATAATAGTAGTGAATACGAAGTGCAGTCGTCGGACTAACTCCTCTCTTCATCTGAATTACAATAAACTAATTTACTTAGGCGAAGAATATGGTTACAGAACACATGATTTGATGTTTATTGTAGGTTTTTTTAACAAAAAGAGGAATCAAAAATCATTTGTCAATAGACGAAGTTTGACTCACCATTTCTTTCCATATTGGCTAGC
Source organism: Sinelater perroti (assembly GCA_036346155.1). Taxonomy (NCBI): domain Eukaryota; kingdom Metazoa; phylum Arthropoda; class Insecta; order Coleoptera; family Elateridae; genus Sinelater; species Sinelater perroti. The sequence continues at coordinate 20,181,090 of JARFIY010000195.1, read as the reverse complement.
AACATTCCCGTTACTGCGCTTTTTGTTTGTGCTATTTCAGTTAGCAGCTCTCCCGCTGAAGCTCTTTGGTGCAATAAAGGCTGAGCCAACGGCGATTCGAGCAAGGGGTCAATCGGTTCTAACGGGCTCATCAAGTAACATAGCACGCAGAGCTTTGGATCTGGTATCTGCAAAAGATGATTTTAATGGCTTGTACAAAAAGGGAATCAAAAAATGAAGCTTTTCATTATTAATAGCTTGTTCTAAAAGGACCAAAAGGAATTGCTATTAAAGAGATGTTTTAATCTTTGAGAAGTAATTTAAAAAAATTTCAAAACTGCTTTTCATATTTTTTTCGTGTAACTTTTCAATACTATAATTTATTATATATTTATCTCTATTGACGAAAACTACTTGATGATTCCCTGTTTTATTCCATGTTTAAGGTTTCTTTCTACTTACTTGCATGACGTTCAGTCCCCCCTGAGCTTTTTTGTCGTTACCCCCCGCAATCGGCTTCTGAAACCAATGCACCGTCATCGGCTGCGCTGCGTAATTTTAATGCAATCTATACCTACTGGCATAGGTACACCTGCCGGAAGAAAACGATCCAGGCTGTGAACGGGGATAATGAAGCAGTCCCGATCAAGTTCCGACAGCGTCCGCGCTATCTCGCTCGCATGGTTGTCGTTCCCCCGATTAAAGCTCACCTAAAGCAATAACATGTGCATTGCTGATAAAGCAGACGTACGGGAAGTACCTGTCTTGTGGGAGTCGTCTTTGTGGGCGTGGAAGGCCATTTCATGAGCGTGTCCGACGGATTTCTGACTACCAGAGGCTGCGGGAGGTCTGACTCTGACATAGGGGGAGATATCGACTGCAAGGGAAGCGGGTGACCCTCCGTGCCAGTCATAGGCCCACAGCGTGGTTCTAGTAAATTAAATCGCACGATTTTTACTGTGGCCAGCTAGCAAAGCAAAGGCTGTGTTATGTGTGTGGCAGCACTTGCTCGATAAGGAACTGAAACTCAAAACCGGAGTCGATCCACCATCTCATCGAAAAGGGCAACAGTCTAAAAGAATGTCTAAACGAAGCAAAGTCCTCACAAAAGTATGTCTATATTTAGCTAAAAAGTTTTCCAAAAATATTTCACAATTCAAAACACTCCTGGATGGCCGCCAATGTTTCAGAATAGGTCCATGCACAAACTAGTACGCCAAAGAATCGTTCGTCTTACAGGGTAGTCCACCTCGCGAGTGCAGCGCCGCAGTTCCGCCACTTTACGAATGAAAAATGAACTGCCACTGCACTTGCAACAGCTTACGATGCGGATTCTGTGACACTGCAAGAACGCGAATGATAAATAGTTTCTTACTGCACTGTTGCCTCGATATTCAGATAGGCTGAAGATATCATAAAATAGAGTAGTGATTCAGGCTCATACTTGCATCTTGCCAAGCGATCTCTGACATTTCAAGGTTTCGATGTTGCTGAATTCTATAAAAGGTTGCCCTACTTTAGAACCCCGCAATTTTTCACTGACTCTTGAATTTTCTTTAGTTAGAATCTAATCGAAATGGAATCGAATTGCAAACAATGCGATTGATTGAGCAAGTATTTAAATTTTCACGTTTAACGTTGACCACGCTATTCCGACGTTTGTTTCATCAAGATATAAACAAAGGAAGCGAGCTAGACGATAAAGACTTCCTGGTTAGCGGATTCAAAAGCATTCCTTCCGCTTAAAAATAAACGCTCAAAAGTGTCTCCCGAGCCCACATGTAAATGATAAATTCATCCTGGCAAGCCAAGCGCCGGCCTTCGGCTCGCAATTTGGAAATTTAGCGTAAAAATAAAGCGCTTACCTTCGGGCTCATTTATGTTGTGGCAGCTCTTCGCCGATCCTAGTCTCGGACTGAAGAACAGGTGCGTCCGGTAGTACTGTTCCTCTATGGGAGTGTACCCCGTATCCCTGTTCACCCGCTTGCTCGTGTGCCTGTTCGAGCCGCTCTTGCTAAGGCCACTTTTTCCTACTCCGGACTTCTGCTCCCGAAAGTTCTTCCGGAACATCAAATTCATGATGGACGTTTGTGTTGACGGGCTCTAGAATGCAGACCAATCAATTCGAGCAGCTGCTCGCAATTTCCTTAAATACATCTTAAAGCGAAAAAATCGTGTCAGTATATATCTTAAGTCGTTTATGACGAACATGTATGTGATAATATTTTAAAAGTGTAGAATAATTTCATATACAATGGTACTGTAACAGCTATTGAAAAAATAAACTGATCTATATTCAATACGTGTATAATATATTATTGTTGTTAATGTCAAATTCCTTACACTATTATCAAAAATTATTGTTTCAAATAAATTACTTTTATAATTTGTTCTTGTACCTGTCTCAGATCCATGATTTGATTTTAGAAGTGAGCTTTGTAATCTTAAAGGATGAAAGAAAATAAATTTAACTTTGGAATACTTGCTTAAAAATGATATTGCAGTCAAAAACTTTTCTAGTTGTCTTTGTCTTTAAATTTAACTCTAGCAAAAACATCTGTCTTTTTCTAACTAAAGAGATTTAATTCTTATTAGTAACAAGTACAAGATGAACTAAAAGTTCCTAGATGGTATAAAAAACTCGTAACCTTTTCCAGATCTTTGAAATACAATTATGGAAGTATTATAACGAGGAGGCTTAAAGTAAACCAAAGAACGAAAAATCTACAATTTTATTTTAAAAATAATTATTCAATTATTAGAAGAGTGGGGAGGAAGAGAGAGAGGGAGAGACGGACCATCTGAAATATTGTTCAGCGTTTTCAAGAACAGGGCTTGTGATTTACATCACACCGGGAGATCAGTTCCGTCTTTAAAAATGCAAATATACAACGTGTGAATGAAAGTGTAAAGAAAAACCCCAAAACATCAACTCGAAGAATATCAACGCAACTTCACTTGGAGGTATTTTAAGACATTTATGTTATTTTCTGCAATTGCAACCACACATTTGTGAACAGCGATTGAAGTTAGCCAACGGTTTTCAATAACTTACTAGAAAAGAAGAAAATTTCCTAAATCGCTTGATAATGAGCAGAATTTGAAATACGAAAAATCCAAAAGCCATTCACCAGCGTTAACTACACCTCACTAAATATATAGTATATTATATATGGGGTTACATCTGATAGGACCATTGATCCATAATTTTTTCAAAATGTCGATGACAATGTAACAACCGTTACTGGAGACCGACACCAAGAAATGATTTAGAATTTTTGCGGCACGGGTTTCATAATTGATCACAAATGAGATTTCAGCACACCTCACACAGTAGGACGAACAAGAAAATTACTACGCAAGTTATTGGGAAAAAATTAATTTCTAAACAGGAAATTAAATACTCAACACGTTTTCCCGATCTCACAGCACCCGACTTTTACCTATAGAATTACTTAAAAGAAATTATCATACTCTACATAAAACTGATAGATGATATCTAAGATAAAATTCAAACAACACTACAAGTAACAATCAAAAGCTATTATGGAAAAAGCCCTAGAAAGAGTAGCCTAAAACTGAAAATGGAAGACATTTGTGTAATGTTACTTTCCACACTTAATGAAAAAATCCATCACTAGAACTATATTTCATAAAGTAAATTAAAAAATAATGAGAAGTAAAAACGTTATTGTACTTATAAATCACATAGAAACTTTTGACCCACTCTGACATACCAATCTGGTCAAGTGCCACCATTTTGGAAAAATCTCGTAGTGAAACGAAGCGAAGGTCAAATACATCTTACATACAACCGTAGGATAAAATTGCATGATTAGTTAAAATGGCACAAAAAAGCCAATAGAAAGTTTACAACCATAAATTTACAAATGTTAGACTCATATCCTTTAAATCAAGAATTACGTCATATATACTACAAAGTTAATTTTATTCAATTAATTAATAACATTTGTACCTCGAAACCTCATAAACCACGATAAATTGTTATAATAATAATTGTAACTTTATTCACACCAAAACAAAATTGATATTGCATATCTTATTTAAATAGAAACTCTTGGCAAAGACATTTAAAAATTGACGTAATACAATTTTGAAAAATTTGATAAAAGGTAAGTGAAATGCTTGCAGGGATAAAAACAGAATACATCAAGTGGTTGGATTGTTTTGATGTTTTTATCGAATATGTGTAGAGACTGATTTGCATCAAGCACATATTGAAAGAGACGTTGGATCATCTTTCTAGTTATCAAACCAAATATGACTGATAATTAAGGCATAGTATAATAACAAATTTCCGAACCCTCCTCGTAGCGGCCGTTAAACCGTCACGGTCGAGCGGCGAACATAATGCCTTCAATGCGAGCAGCTGCGTAGGACCTGATGTATTTGTGCACATGCTCGAACAATGCAAAAATTTTCAGGTGTTTACCAGATAGTTCCTCTAGGTTCCCGAACCGGTATTAATTGTATAAAAAACATGCAACCGTCCAGAGAAGTCGAGTATCGGAAGCAAGTGACTGCTAATGCAACATAAATAGTGTTATAGATAAATATAGTTGTAGAGTGTAATTGTACGTTAGTAATTCTTTGTGTAGTGAACATTACTAAGTAATTTGATGCCTGTAAGTACAATAAATAAGTAATTTTAGTAAATTTACGAATGTTATTTACCATTGTTGAGAGACAAAACATTAAAGTATACAGTTTTTCATCCTAGTCGGTTCTTTTAAACAAATAAAAACGGACTTAAAAGTGCATAGGCGCCTAAAATATTAGTCTAATATTTAATAATATATCAGTATATGTTCTCATTATACTAATCAGAGCATTACACTTTCACCTGCAACTTGCCCCTATCTAAATTGAACATATTTATTAATACGTTTTTGAAATATAATAGGTTAATGCGACACAAAAGGCTATTTTTGTATATACCCACCATCTTAGCAAATCGGTAACTTTTTGATGTCACCTTTGTAAAAAGGCGTGGGTTGATCCTAAAAGCATTTTTTAAGAATCGCTCTACTTAAGTTCTACTTTTAAACCGCCGTCTAAAACATCGTTGAAGAACTCGAATAGGTGATAATGGCAAAAACTAAGTCAAGATTATAAGAAGGGTGATACCCTGATATTCAATTAATTTGCTTCAATTTCGAGCGATAGACGACTTTAACTTTCATCTGTAGATCGTAACAGTATTAATTATTGATAATATTTTGTTTGGTTAAAAAAATTGCCAAAAACTACGAGTTTGTGATCGGAAAACATAGTTGTAAGAACATTCCCGGTAGATAAGTTTATTTTGACTTTGTTTGATTCCTGTTCGTCTATCATTCGCCACTCCATTACCCGCTCGTTTGAATTCGAGCATATAATGCTAGACTCAAGTTTCATCACACATCAATACCTAATGTAAAAATCCGTGCCCTTCTTCTTCGTGATGAGCAAGGAGACTATGAGGTATCTCAGACGCATAACTTTTTGTTTGGATTTTAAGCCTTACGAAGCTCATCTTGCATACACTTCAAAACTTCAATATCAATTTTAAGTTTTTGATTATTGATTAGGCACTATCAAGACTAATATCTACTTCAGCACATATTTGTTAACCTCTAGTTGTCCTCAATAAGCTCGCAATTTAGAGCAACCTTCATTTTTATATTGCTAGTGTTCATCAAACTTTATAGATGTCATTCCCAATTATGACCTAATGTCTGATCACTCGGCGATAATAGCCACCATTAGCACTTTCGTCATCTACAAAATACCTAGTCCTACCCAACTTTAAGAGTTACATTGAACAACATCTCAATAGAAACATCAGCCTAAAAACTGCAAAAGAAATAGAAGCTGCAACAAATCATTTTATAACTACAGTACAGGAAGCGGGTTAAAACTTCACACCACAGCCAACAAACACGTCCCAATATATCAAATAAAATTATGGAAATAGTGAAAGAAAAAAGACGGACAGGAGCCTGATAGATGGTGACGCACTTATAGCATCGAAGACAAAAGTAGGTTTAATCAGTTAAATAACCAGCTTAAAATCTGTTACGAATAAAACTTTTAAAACCTGTCTAGTCATTAAATGCTCATGATAATTCAATTTTAAAAGCTACCAAGGGCATCAAACAGCCAAAAATCAATATTCCTCAGACAAGGAAAAATCAGAAGCATTCAGAACACCTAGGCGAAGTTTTTCTACCCAATTTTAATGAGGTCGATCAAGATATAGAAGAAGAACTGCAATCACCACTACAAATGTCTCCTCCAATACGTAAAATTACAGTCAACGAAATAAAGTAGCTGAAAAATGGAAATCACCAGGTCAAGACCTAATATGGAATATACTTAAACAACTACCTGAACAAGAAATAAGAATTTTTAAAAATTCTATTTCATAGAATTCTGAGACTCACGTACTGGCCGTTGCAGTTCTAATTCGTATAAATAATCCTCATTACAAAACTTGAAAAATCTCCCAACGAGCTAATTCCCACCGTCCTATCTCTCTATAATATCCAAGCTGTTTGAGAAATTCGAATGCAAGAAGCATGGTTGTCTAATCATAAATTTGGATTTAGGCAGCAACACTTGACTATTCAACAATGCCGCCGTCTGACAAACATAATCCAAACTACTTTACAAAGTAAAACATTCTGCACTGCTGCTCTCCTAGACATAAGATAGCCATTTAATCGGGTATGGCACATAAGTTTACAATATAAAATTAAGAAAACCTTTTCTTCTGACTACTATCTTCTGTTACGATCATATCTTAGAGAACCTTCCAAACAAGGCTCGGTCAAGACATTTCCCAAATCAAAGAAATAAGTACAGGAGTACCGCAGGGGAGTATCCTAGGACCTATATTATACCTATGATTTACCTGCGACTTCTCCACAACAAAATCAACTGATATAGATACATTCGCTGACAATGCGATGAATGAATTACAAATTCATTTAAATAAAAATTGAACAACGGTTACTCAAATAGAGAATTAGAGTCAACGAGACTAAGTCAACTCATTTTAATTCACGGCAAAACATCACGAATATCCAGCCGTCACCCTTAATGGTACTATCCTTTCCCAGTTCACTGAAGTCAAGTACCTAGTATTAGATTATATATTGACAAAATATTGACACGGAAGACCCATATTAATAAGAAATGGAAATAAATAGACTTAAAACTGAAGCAGATGTACTGGTCCACTGGAAAACACTCAAATCTATCCTGAAAAATTATTATTATTATTATGATTATGCAAGTCAATTATCAGACCAATCAGATGTGAGATTGCGCAAGTCGATCAAATGTTGAAGTAATTCAACGTTTGCAATTCAAAGCCATCCGTACCATGCCAGTTGCACTTTGGTATGTGACACACCAGACACTCCATGTAGACCTCAACATCCCTTATGTGAACGACTTAATCAAAAATTATGCTATTAAATGCTAAACAGTGCTGGAGCTTCATCCAAATGAAACTCTTGCACCATTGACAGAAGGTCCCCAACTCCGACGCCTTCAGAAGAAGTGACTCCACTGGGAGCTTACCAATCAAGCCTAGTTATAGTACAAAACATTAGCTCATAGAATTAGCCTGTCTCAGACTAGGATACTTTCCGACAGCATGGAAAACTGCAAATGTGCTCCCTATAAAGTAGGAAAACCGAAGGAAAACCCTGACAGCTACCGACCTATCAGTCTCCTGTCAACCCTGGCCAAGCTCTTAGAAAAAGTAATACTTTCCAGATTACAAGATTACCTCCACCAAAATGATACTATTCCTCCTCTTCAATTTGGCTTCCGAACCCATCACTCGACCTCTCATCAGCTTCTCAGAATAAGTGAATCAATTGAAAGAGGGTTTGAAAAGAAAGAATACACTGCGGTTGTATTTATAGACTTGGAAAGAGCTTTCGGCAAAGTCTGGCATGACGGACTTCTATATAAAATGGGGCTTTTAAACATTCCAAATTACCTAACCAAAATCATTCACTCATTTCTCACTAACAGAACTTTTACAGTCCGGATCAGCTCAACCTTATCTAGTTCTAAACCTATTCGGGCCGGAGTACCCCAGGGCAGTATTCTGGGACCCACCTTATTCAACCTGTTCGTTCACGACGTACCTACAGATCTCAACTCAACGCTGGCCATGTATGCTGACGATACTGCAATTATTACACAGAGCCTCAGGCTCGACACAGCCATCGTACTCCTACAAAACTCTATAAATACGTTATGTGCATGGTTTCAGAAATGGAAAATCAAAATAAATTCTGATAAATGTCAAACAAAAATTTTTACCCTCAAGAGATATGAGCAAATTACAAAAATAAAAATAAATAATAACGAAATAGATTGGAATCCAAAGGACTCAGCTGTTAAATATTTAGGCGTGCACTTAGACGCGAAACTGAACTGGGGGGTTTCATATCAATAAAAAACTCAACGAGTGCCACAACAGACTGGGTGCATTATATCCCCTTATAAACCGCAAATCTCACCTTAGACCTGAGTGTGCTGTACTTATCTACAAAGGAATCCTCAGACCAATTCTTACGTATGCATGTCCAATATGGTGCAACACATCAAAGACAAACATGAAGAAACTCCAAACAATCCAGAACAAAGTGCTCAGAATCGCCATCAACTGCCCTTGGTTTGTGCGTAATAATCAAGTTCACAGTGAATTAAGTGTTCCATTAATTACAGAGTTCATTAATAAATCCACTGTAAAGTTTTTCCAAAATCTAACCTTGTGTTCAAGTGCTACCAAATTAAATCTAGGCCAAAAAATATTCACAGGCGTCTTAAACGTAAACTACGACAGGAATTAATTTAAATGTGGTATATAAACCCAACTCAATGTCAAATTAAGATAGAAATGTAATTTATCAGTTAATCCCCACTAGATTAAACCTCAATGTATGTAGTTTAGTTCTTATTTAATTGTACTGTAACAACCAAGCCGTGTATTGCATTGTATATTGCAGAGCCAGCTATAATAATAAAAAAAAGAATGTATTAATATTCTGATTGCTAATTAAATTTAGAAAAAAACAAATAAATATATTGCTAGCGTAAGCATAGTGCATGTGTATTATATTTTTGACCCTGCTTCATCCCATAACAAACGTTTTGTGCTTTGACCAAATTGTTGTTATAATTTGGACAAAATATCGGTAACTTTAATATTTTGCGCTGTGTAATGACGTTAGGAACTGGTTATTTAGCCATCACGAATGCTGTTAATAAACTAATATGGAAAAGCAACTGCTCATCTCAAACTAGCCTACATAAGCACATGATAATTTTAACATCATCAATTCTGAAACTACTTTTTCTTATTATAATAAAAAATGCAATTTACTTTTAGATTTGCGTAAATTTGCATTAAAATATCTATAATATACAATCCCCTTGAATCTTAATTTCCACACCTTTTAAAAATGCAGTTATAAGATCTCCCATGAAACATCATCTTTCACTATTCATGAACATATATTATATTATATAGCAAATGAGAAGAAAAATAATGTAATTCAAAAACTCGTTGGTGATGTATTTGGTGTAGTTTTTATTGTTACAAGATGGCGTAAGTCAAATATCACAAAAAAATTTAGTCGTAAATATAACAAAGATATCTGCTCTGTAACTTTTCAACAACGATTGGTTTGCAAAAGTAAAGCAAAAATAAGTTACAAAAAAAAATAGATCAAAGTTGCACAGGGCGAAATGCCAAGTATACAATAAGACTCTTTACAATTGTGTTTGTATAAAATTTTGCATGAAAATGGGTAATAATGTATTGCAAACTCTAGAAATGCTGAAAGTTTGCTTTTATTGTCAGTACATGTCTGTCGATCGCACAGCCTCAAACTCGTGAAAGATAAATGATACTCGAAACACATCCACTCAAATTATATAACATGACAATATACAAAGATTTTTTAAAAAGTCTTGCTTCGGCGGTAACTTTATTCATAGATAAGGAACACAAAGAAGCTATATATTTTTTATAAGTTTGTATTGTTCTCTCTGTAGCAATGGATGTCATTATATTTCTTCAAAATCACCATCTCTATCCACCTATAAAAGCTGAACAAGTTTCTTCATCCGGTTGGAGAAAAAAGCTGACATGTGCTTGCACTTTCTCGTCACAAGTGTAATGCTATCCTTTCAGAATTTCCTTCACTTTCAAAAAAATAGCAGATGACGAGATTAAAACTGTAAAACTAAGGTGATAAAACGTCGTAAAATGTATGTCACTGTAATGGTTCCTGTGTCTATCGATTGTAGTAAGGAGGAGCGTTGTCTTTATTAAAGAATTGCTTTGGTGTTGGGTTTAATTCGCTACAATCGAGCTCGGAGTTGTTTAAAAATGTTCACATATTATCTGGAGTTGACAGTGTCTCTTTATTTCAAAAAACAGATGTAGGCTAGGTTGTTTCAGTCTCAAAAGCAAAAATTTGAATTTTTTTGAGTTATAACGCCGCTTGTTTTCTGGGTCGTAATGGCGTGACCAGAACCCGCCACCAGTGACAATCCGACGGAAAACATATTATCTTCTCTTTCGTATCGAGTTAAACAAAGCATAAATGATGCGGTGGATTCTTTCAAGAGAAATCCCCACAATTCCAGCGATATCATTTTTATTACGCGGCGATTAACACAAATCAGTTCATCTACACGAACTTCATGTTGTTTACCCGTGGCTCTCAAGGACCAGGCACATCAAACTTGATTGTAGAAATTTGTTATAGATAAATTTTTACCTTTTCTACTCTTGACCACAGCCTAACAGTATTGACATACACAAAAGCGTTGCTACAAACAGCACCCTTTGTCGATGAATGTCAATAGCAGCATAACTCTCAGCCGTTAGTAATTCGGTAATGATGGGTTGATTCAACAAAATGTCCCTATTACTCATCACTTTGATCATGGAAATGTTATTATCTTAACAGTCAATGAATTAGAGAAAACTGGCATTTCATGTGCCCCAAAGCAATATTTTCAGACGTATCAGCTAAAGCACAAGAGTTTTAACACCCTCCTAGCTGCAGTGATGTTTGTGGTTAAGCCTCAAATCTACGATTCTAGTCGAAAACAAACAATCAGCAAAAATGATAAAAACGTTATCACAGTTCAGAAATTTTAAAAGTATTTGCCAGGGAGTTTATATCACTAAATTTTAACACAATTTTTGAAAATAAAACTTGTAGTCGCCAAATTTGTGCCTTAAGTGTTTACAGAGGGTCAGAAAAAAGCTGTGTGCGAAAATGAGTTTTGCTTCAGCTGTGTTTTAGATTAGGAATAACAATTAAGTCATTGGACACATCTTTACCGCAACTCGACAAAGTTCAATTATCAAAACAATTCTAATTTGTTCATTCGTGAACGGTCAAAGGAAAGTGTACGCCAATAATTACATAAAAGAGTGTTACGAAAACCGCAAGTAATGTAGAGAGACGGAGATTGGTGATTGCACCACAAGGCCCCGTTGGGTACAAGTTTCTTTTTTTGACAATTCTTTGTAAAAAGGAGTGCCCTATTTACTTGGTAGATATCGTTCTCATGAATAAAGAAAGCATTTTGTGATGATCCTAGAATGAAATATTTGGAGGGAAGATTAGTACATATAAAAATTCAATAAAGATGGCTTTAGTAAATATATCCGCAAGTTTTTGGATTTTCTCATATACTAATAGAGTACTTGATAGATTAAGATAACGCTTTTCAAAACTGTTTATTATGGCTTGTAGATTTGTAATTTTGAGATTTTTGTCATAATTAATATTAAGGTAGTGCAAAAGTCTTTTAGATTTTTATTTGTAAATTATTTAGTTTCTATTTTAAAGGAGGTATAAAACTAAAAATTTAAATATACAGAATTGTGATGTATAGTATTCATCCAACTATGGGCCAGGTTTTTATGCCTCGTTGGTAACACTCTTGTGGCATCAAAGAACTGACTACACCCTTCTCCTGCTTGCAACGTGGTGTCCGGCCAAGAAGTCAACAGATGGTAATCCGATGATGGGATAACAATTTCATTCCACGTAGTTCCTCTAATTTCTTTGGAGGTTTTTAAGTTATATGCGGTCTGGCATTATCGCAAGACTTCAGTTGACCATATCAGGGTACTATTGATCCAAGATAACATATATTCCGTTAAACTGTTGACAATAAAGTTTCTCGGTAATGTTCTGACATTAAAGAATCAGCTAAAAGTAAATCACACATTCGTACACCAAGCGCAAAGTATAACTTTGGCTTCAAAACCAAACCATTGAATTGATCTGTTTTGTCACTGGTAACAATTAAGCGAAAAAAAAGTGAACTTAAGGATTGTCAAATAATTGTCTGCACACATTAACTTGATGTTCAACTTACTTTTGTGTTAATCGTGAGACACTTTTCTGCATCGTCTGTTGTCTTTGCTTAGATGCTAGGACGATCCAATCTTCTATGATTAAATTGTCGGTTGCTTATAGTTGTGCATGTTTCGATAACTTAATTTTTTTCAATTTACTACAGAGGATTGTTAGGATTAAGGTCACATTTGAATGTTGGTATCGTTGTTAATCAATTTTTTGAACAAATTTTGGGCGATATAATCTGATATTGTATCTTGACCTTTAACGTTAAGGATTATTTGAGCCGAAGAACGTCCAAAACTTCAACATTTGGATCAGGTTGCCTACCTTTCTAAGTTGAAATTTAATATAACAGAGAATAATCTATAAACTATACTCTTTAATATGACGTATAACTTATAAATAGTTCATTTGCTTCATAGTTATTTCGAAAAACTTAACTACTCAAAATACGAAAATCCTTTTGCACCACTCTAAGACTTCTTGAATAAATATTATTAGTTCAGCGTATGATAACGTTTTTGACAGAGACTAATTGATAATATCACTCAGAATTAACGTTCTTCCTATATAATACGATTCCATTTTAAACTCAAAATTCTAACCATTACCACCTTGGAGGAGGAAATTTGCTGATCTTGGTGAATTATTGTTTTGCGTGTCATAAAGTAAAAATAGTTTCTACATTACAAAAGAAGACAACCAGATGGAGATATATTTAGAGCATGATATTAATAACCCATTAGTAAATAAACTAACAAAAAATGCAAAGTAATCATTAATCAAAGTTGGCTAGTTTAACTGGGTGTAGCTCAGAGGCTAACGAGGAATAGCAGCTGGCGCAGGAAGTACTGCAAATATAATATCAGATACAGAATAAAGTATTACCTAATTAGAAGTATATACGAGGATCGTAAAAATTAGTAGCGGCATAAGTATAATAGTAATTTTATTGAATTTTAATGGAAAATTTCTTTACATTCCTTTAATGTAATAGCTAGCTCTTGCATTTTTGGTTAAGTCTGTGGGAACGGTCAAATGTTCAGTGAGTGCAGAGCACTGCTAGAATATTTAGTTATTTCTGAAATGTTTCTGAAAATGAGTCAAAACATGTTGTAAGATCACCCAATGTCACTGCTTCTACACCTTTCTTATTGTACGCCACTATCAGTACTATTGTAGGTTACTATTATTTCTTTATAGATTACCGCTCATAATTAATCGAACACCTTAATTATATCTATAAATTTTTTAACTTAAGTTTAAATCTACTATAAGTATATTTATTGCACTTGATTTGCACTATATCTCCAGTTTGCACACCGTCCCAAGACTATTACATTACTTCCACCATTTTTAACAGTGAAAGTAATAGACCATTTCAGAACTAAAAAATTCAAATTTGAATTCATCAGAGCTAAATAATTGATTCTACTACTCTTTAAGAGTAGTTGATATTAGGTTTCGCCTTGCAGGTATTTACCATGCTTGTAATTTTAGATGATGTTAACAATCGGTTTAATTTGCTAACTACCGTAATATATTTTTTTCTTCCACTTTGTCTCCTGTTTCTTCTCTGTTCTTAATGATGTTCCATATCGTGGACGGAGACATTTTGAATTTCCTTGCAATGTGACGTATACAATATTTTTCTTCATGTAAATTTCCACACTTCACTCACGTTTTCTAACCATAATAACTTTCCAGAAAGTTGAACTTAATGTTATAAAAACCGAACTTCATACTGCGGTGTTCATGTCCAACTAACGATATTCCTAAATTTAAATTTATCAAAATAATATTTGTTCGATCCTAAAGACCTTATATGACATTGTATCTCTTATTTAGAATAACCACAATACAGTTTTTGTAAATGTAATGAGCAATATAATGGCCGCTCGAATAATTATAAGTAATAGTGTATGTGGCAATTCATTTATTCAATTTGCGTTTTAGTTCAGCTTAATGGGCTCATATCAGGTCTCATCAATGACACACATTGCAGGAAAGCTGCACATCGGTGTCATTTTAGTTTGTCCAACATATTTGCGGTTTTCTTGATATGGAGTTTGGTCTTCACGATAAAAAAAGGTACTTCGTATTAACTCTACTTCTCTATCAAGAATAGACGGACGATTTGTGCAAGCCAAATGTGTTACTGATCCCGACTTGATCGAAAAAACTGACCCATCTTTCAACCATTAGATAAATTAACGTATCGTTGCTAGACACCATCTACAGTTTTATTCATAACTGCTGTTTCAGTTTTATAAACACGCTTCGTTTCAACCGCGTTTCAATATCTCATGCTGGTTTTTAAGGCACTAGCTTCAACTAATGCCATCCACTGCTTACTAGCACGCACATATGCGCGTTATCTCTTCCCGACAAGGTTGTTGCTACTTTATTTATGTATTGTAGAATAACATTATCTAATATCTCTAACATAAAAAACCTAATTAATATATAAAGTCACAAAAATTTAAAAAGTAATTGTTTCTTCAAGTATTACAATACATGGTAAAAAAAACACATCCTACACGAAGTGCCCTGTCAAAACAGAATAACCTATCTAAGAAAGTAATTACTCGAAAACTTAAATATAGCCTCGAAACATTGAATAAATCTATAGATTTAACATTATAATTAGGGAGCTTATGCAAGGACTCTAAACCTGGTAACAAATTGGATAGATGAAGAGGAACTAAAAACCTAGAAAGACTATGATTTTTTTAGCTCCGAGATGTAGAAATAAAATTATCAGGTGGAAGTTATTTTAGATTCAAAACTCAAGTTAAATGAACACAATCAAAAAATGAAAAAGAAGGCGGAAGAAACATTAGTGTTAGCCAGACGAGCTCGTGGAAAAACATGGCATCTAAAACCAAAAGTGATGTGTTGGATATACGCCACGGTGGTCAAACCTATAATATTATATACAGCTTTGGTGCAGATGCCGCAAAGAACTGCTATCACCGTACTGAATAGTGAATAATAAATAAAAAATAAAAGACCTACTTGTTTGAGAATAACGGTTTCATAAAACAACACCAATAACGGAAATGGAGACATTCTTCCTCCTCTTAATTTTGAAATCATAAGAGAAGCAGGAGTATCTCTTAATAGATTACGCAACACACCTGTACGCAAAGATTGTATAGAAGTAGAGCATCTGAAAATAGGAGTGAAGGTATATCGGGTATGAGAATAAACCATATGATGCTAAAATTTGCATTAATTATAATTTTCGAAGTTAATATTATGGGTCAAAGTGAATGTATAAACAAAATAATCATCATGAATAGATCCGGAAAAATGATCTAATATGCAGACGTATCAAAAATCGAATTTGGAGCGGGAACAGGCATATACTGTGAAAAGAAAACTTGCAGTTAACTTTTTACTAGGCAAATACACATCCGTTTTTCAAGCGAAGATATTTGGTATACTGTAGTGCATTGGGCGGAATAATTTGAGGGCTTATTGAAATAGGAAAATCACTATATTCACGGCAGCCAGGCATTCATGAAGGCATTAAATAACCCGAGAGTAACATCCAGGCCGGTATTAGAATGCCACGAAGAACTCGGGCTCTAGAAGATCACAAAAAGTTAGCTTTCTTGTAGGTACCAGGGCACTATAGGAACTGCAGGAAACGAGAAAGTTGTTGAGTAGTACAAAAAAAGATCATCAACTTCATGTATAGGCCCCGAACCTAAAACGCCAGACAATGAGACCGAAAACAATATAAAAAATACTGAAAAAATGTACCGGAACAAAGACATGGAAAAACCTTTTTAAAAGGATCATCTCATGAACGAACTGAAGAAATACTATTACAAAGCAGGAATCAACTACGAACTATTACAAGTCATAGAACATTGTTTTCTCAGAAACAAACAGAATAGGGTTGCACAATGAAGACCTGAGTTGCAAACAATGTGGCAGGGAAACAGAAGCAGCCATCCATATCTTGTATGAGTGCGAAGTTTAACTTACAGAAGAAAAGTTATTTATGGAAAACCAATAATGGATTCAGAAGAACAAAGCAACTATCCAGTAAGGGCGGTTTATACAAAGTGGAACAAGAAATAAGAGTGCTGTAAAGAAAACGAGAGAAGTACAATAAGTCCCTAAGGTTGTAGTGCTACCGAAGAAATAGATTAAACGGTTCTCGACAAAAGAAAATAAGATGATCTAAAATTTATAAAACTAAAACATACAATATATCAGTGATGTAAATCTACATTAAGGGCACTACCTGGTGTAAACATAATGATTAACTTCAACGAACTTAAAAAGTTCGTTAAGAATCTATATTTCGGTCTGTCAATCTGAAATCCTATTACATAATTACTGATTTACAATTTTAAAATTGATTCTTATAGGAAATTTTAATCATAGATCTATGTCAAAATCGAAAGATAAATAAGGTGGAAACGTCAATATTCGAGATATTCCACCGAATATCCTGGAAATTTTCGACATATACGATTTTAAATGTGATTCTTCTAGGAAATTCTTACGCTGGATCGGGAAAATGAAGAAAATTCTATGTCGAATAATTATTAGAAAACGAAGTTGTAAATCTATTCGTATATGGGATTGCTTACAGAGCAATCTCACGACAGGCCTGTTTTATTATTTTAACAAACTGGAATAAAGCGACGGATATACAGACGGACTAGATTTAAACTAACCATTGATCAGGCTTTCATTTTACAATCATAGACTATGAGACAGAAGCCAAAGATAAATAAGGTGACAAAGTAAACATGATTTGACATCCTAAGTCCTAGCTTTTAGTACATATGCCATTTTAATGGATCGCTTCTTCAGTGGATCGGAACGTGGAACAGTGTAAATAATTATTAAAGAATTGTAAATCTATTCATATCTATTTATATCAATTAAACAACACTACAGGCGCGTATTATTAAAAAACTGGAAAAAGCGACGGATAGACAGACGGGCGGATAAACCTTAAGCAATAGGTCTTTCATTTTTATATACATAAAAGCCTAAAACAATGTGACAAAGTAAACATGATTTTGACATCTTAAAAGTTAGCTTGAGAGTACATATGCCATTTTAAATTTAGTTACCGACCATATAGCTGTAAGTGTTGTAATAGTATATCGTCAAACATTGCCTTAATATTTACCAAGTTGAACTCATATTATTGGTAATATCAAAGTGCAATTATAAAGCGTTAGTTTTTCCCGTTAGCCGATCGCTGCGCTGCGACTATCGCCCGGTACGGTGATCCTTCCAGCATTTCAGAGGCACGTGGATTAATTTATTTCGGTACATCAACATGACGTCAGCGCCCAGTACAGCAAAACCACTAAAATGAGATGGAAGTCGTGACGCGTAAAAAACTTTATTGCGGACACGATCGAAATTCTTTGGCGATCAGCAATTTTTACTTTTACTGTGAAAACTGACTGAAGGAATAGTTTTGGAAATGTGAATTTTTGCAGTCGAATTCATTTGGGCCCCATTGCTATTATGGAGCAAACAATTTTTTTTATCCCTTTGGTTTTCGTATTGAAAGAAATGACGGTCAGACAGACGAACGGACAGACTGTATGTAGCAGGATTTTTTTATATGTAATAAAAATGACCATACCCTACCATGGGGTAATTTAAATGCTCGTGTCGGTAACAACTATTTACTAAATGCAATCGAAATACAAGAACAACTTCATATAAATAAAAATGACGGAGAATTAACATAATTTTGCTCAAAAAAGAAACTAATAATAACAAATATGTTCTTTAGGAAGAAGCTAGTGAATATAGATCATTACTAAACTAAATTGTAGTAAACGAAATAATATATTCATGAGTCACAGATGCATATGTATGTCTTCACAGGAAGCAAGATAGGTTCTAATCACTACATACAATTAGTATTTTCATCAAGTATATCACTTCTAAGTAAATAGAATAAATACAAAACTATAATAAAAACACCAGCAGAGAAGTCTGAAGATTAGTCTATACAATAAATATCCAAAACAGGATGACTACTTCAGTACTAATGAAACCAATAAATAATAAAGTAGAAAATGAATAAAAAATATCAAAGATATAACAAAAATAGCTTTAGGATTATTAAGAATAACTGCGTGTAAAGAAGAAATAATGTAGAATATGGAATCAAAAAATAAAAAAGAGGTTAACGCTACATTCAAAACAGAGTCAAATTACAAAAATCTAGAAAATACTGCCAAAAACCCAGTTCGTAAACCATAAAAGGATAGTTGGGACAGATTTGTAAGCGGTAAGGCAGACAAGACTTCGTCTACAAATTAATGAAGACTTTGAATAGTAAAAAAGGGAACAAGCACGATTATATATCAATAAAGAAGAGGAGTGGTTCACATAATAAGAAATTATAGACAAACAACGAAACAAACAGACAAAACTTCTTACACGAGCGATTTAATAAGTCTAGAAGAACTTAATAATACATTAAAGGAAAAAAAACAAGATACCACCAGAATTAAAAAACATCAACGTTGAATTAATCAAACATGTACAACTACTGCTAAAACATCAATTTCTACATCTTTTAAACTTGTATTAAGTGCAACGAACTATTCTTAAAATGGCTAACAGCCAAAGTCACGCCAATATTTAAGAAAGAAAAACGAAGTCAAACAAAAACTATCACGGGATCAACATATTCAACTCTGGCTACATATAGTAAACAATTGCAATGTCTAAAAACACTAAGTAAGGCTCTAATTTTAGAGAAGCAGCACAGATTTCGAAAAAGTCGTTCATGTATCAATAACGTATTCACAATTAAACAAATTATTGATAAACAAAGGAAATTTAATCAAGAGACACATCTGGCCTTTATTGATTTTCCAATAACTTTTGATAACGTGATACGTGAAAACTAGGATATGTTATGAAACAATGAGGATATCCAAATTATGCCACAGAAAAGCTTAAAATCGCTCTACCGAAATACCCAAGCAGCACTTTTGCAGTAAGTCACCAAAGGTGTTCAACAAGGATATATGATCTCACCCACACTTTTAATGTACGTAGTATGCCTGTAAATACTATGACACACCGATTATAACGATAAAATTTTGGCTAATATTTTTAGGATTTATAAAATGGTTATTGGTAAGTATAATTACAACAGATTTATTCAAAATGGCCACTTTTAGCCTCTACACAAGCTTTAAGACGTCCGTCTTGGCCACTATTCTATGGCAGCACGCACAACAACTTCAAAAACATTCTGTTAATACACAGCCGCCGAAGTTTTGACCCCCTTTTCACAAAAATTAATGTCAGTTACTGCATCATAGCACACTCCCCACTACACCATTACAGCTGCTGGATGATGGCATCTCTTAACCCTCCTTTGGACGATTTTGTTTGTTAACAGATTCCTTCAAATTAAAAATTTTTTCATTCGTAAACAAAATTTTTTGTAGCCACCATTCGCGTACTCAGTCAAAAACTTCTTTGCTTTTTCTATCCTACTTTTCTTACAGTATCTGTCAGCACATGTCATGTATGTCTTATGCAAGCAGCTAGTCCTAGGTTTTGTTTAATAATGCAAGATACCGAAGCCTTGAAAATTTGCATGTCCCAGGGCAATCTTCTGCTTACGAACAGGATATCGTTTAATTCGAGCACATACGTTTTAACTGCCAGAACAGTCCTAATTGAACGTTTGACACCTCCAATTAATTTTATATCCCGTTACATAAAACTATACTATTAAAGAAAATCTCAGATTAACCCCTATCTTAACAACAATATGTAATACCAAAGCTAACTGGAAAGTCCATAGTGAACGTATGGAACTATCGATTCATCATTAAAGTATCAACTTCGAGGTAAACGAGATCATGACCGACTTGAAAAGAGGTGTCGGTAATTAAGGCGGTCATGTAGCCTAATTCTTAATATGAAGAAGAAAAAGGCCACTTTGATAGCAACGAATTAATAAGTACCCGATTCAAATGCGAAGAAATATTCGATCACATAACTTGCTGGCTATAGTAAAATATCAACGAAATAAATCTCACCCAGGATTAAAAAAACTTTTGCTTATTTTTAAATAAAGCTATTTTGAAATTATAGGAGGCTGCATCAAACTACACACTACTACATATGTAGTTTTGATCAATTTCCGATTCACAAAACTTATTCTCATAATAACTGCCATGTTTTCTCTTAGCTCCTGAAAATTTCAATTTTCATGGGCCGGAAAAATAAACTAAATGTCTACAGAATTAGCCGAAAGCCTTTCGGCGCGTTTAGAGAGGCCCCAGGCCATAAAAATAAACGCGTTTCGTTTTGCGTATTTGTCTCTCATTTCGAAACTGGGCCAGATTCCCTGGATATATCGTTCGCGACGTAACTGGCATAAAAACAGCAATTCCCTCTGCGGCTCTTTCTACTACCTCCTGAAACGCAGCGTTTTACAAGCGTCATAAATAAAATGCGATACATTTCAGTAATCAGCACACAACTTTTACAACGGAAATTTATTTTTAAGCGTCGCACGTGGTACTAAAGAATATAACCAAGAGAAACAAAAACAAAGGACTATCTAATTAATGCTGCACAAATTCACTGATCGTACGTGATTCAATTAGACGCAATGAGATGTCAAGAGAATGAAAATTAAACATCAACGCTTGACAAAAAATATTCAGAGAACAGATGTAGATCAACTAAGACAAAATAAACAACTAATCACAAATTTATTATAATTACCAGAAAAACTTCTAAGAGTTAAAAATTAGACTAGATATTTACATTTCAAGAGTTGCTGCAGTTGTGGTCGAACGACGCATTTCTACCCACCCCTTTCATCGACCTCCAAATATTGGGTTCGTGACCAGGTCCCTACAACTACTCCGTCGATATTACTCTGACTTTGTGCATCTTACGTAGGTGAATCAAATATTAACCGAAATAATTTAATTTAAGTTTATTTAAAAATCATTAAAATTCAAACAATAATAATCTCCTAATTTAAAAACACATTCATACTAATGGAAGTATAATTTTTTGATGCCTTTATTATAAAATGAAGGTGGTTGTGACACCAACCAAACTCTTCAACAGCAACAACGTCATCAGATCTCTGCCCTCCAAGTGCTTCTTTTAGTAATCCAAACAAATGATAATTGCAAGGCCATAATCCTAGACTGTAGAGGTGTTCCAGTGTAGTCCAAAATAAATTGTCAATTTTTTATCAAGTTTGGATAGCTGTATGCAGCCGGACGTTGTGTGGAGTAGAATAAAAAAATTTCAGATTGTCTGATCACTCCCGTAACTTCGATTTCAGTAACCTTTAAATTGAAAAGATGGCGAACAATGTGATTATTCTCATCGGTTACACTCGTCTTCGGGACGGCTGCGACCTTCATTTTCAACTACTTCCGTTCTCCCGAAAATTATATAGACCACGCGTATACTAAAGTTTTCTTAAGAGTATTGTCTCCGAACTGTCTTAAGTCTTCTTAAAGTTTTAGACCGTTTAAGCTCTTTGTTATGAAAAACTTGATAACAATCTGTTGCGCAATAGACAAAAGTACCTCTTGCTCCTGATTAAAAAAGCGGTACGTGAGAAAATCTCCTTCAGACATCCCCATCGAGATTGTTCAGAAGCCGCGTCCCTTCGTTCATCTCATGTCGCGCACAAAAAATTTCAAAATGTATTTGATTTATCATCGTAATTGTTAGAACTATGTATTAGTTCAGCAGATTTAACTTTCTACAAATTTTTAGAAAATCATAAATCAGTTTATATAATGTAGATTGTTTAAGAAAAATCGATAATAAATACTATTACTCTGTTTTAATCAAATTGTGATGGAATATCAATCATTTTAGTAAGCGTAAACACCATAGAGATGAGATTCTTTTCTAACGATATTTAGGTTTATAATTTTTTGACATTATTTATGATTGCAGAAACA
The DNA here is from genome assembly GCA_036346155.1 of Sinelater perroti. Lineage (NCBI taxonomy): Eukaryota > Metazoa > Arthropoda > Insecta > Coleoptera > Elateridae > Sinelater > Sinelater perroti. Next base: position 20,158,718 of record JARFIY010000195.1, on the reverse strand, counting down.
TAAAAAAAATACAAGTTACTTCAATAAATAATCCAGTCACAGGACTTACTCTATTGCGCAAATTAAGATATCTACGAAAATATTAAGCCAATGTTAAAATAGTAAAGACGCCGATGAATAAGCCCTTGTAATGTAGACAGATTGTCAACAAGATTCAGACCATTATAACGAAACTGTTATACGTAATTTCAAACTAGAACTGTGAATTATGCTTTAACATGGAAAACAATGGAAATGACACTGAGAGAACTGTGCGGAATATCAAATTGTTTACTTTGAAGAGAACTAAAGTCAGGTATCCTTATATCTTGCACCACTTTCACTAAATCTATAGATTTGTTGTTCTTGTAATTATTTTTTTTGTATTGTATGGCTCGACACTTTCGGCACAAATCACAAATATATTGAGAACTTCATTGAAAACAAAACTACAAAGTGATAAATATGATAACTTTATAATTCTTATTTGTTCGATAAAAATTGATATAAAAGATATAATAATAAATAATAACGATAAGGATCTAACGCCCCGCGTGGAAGCTTAACCTGCAAATTGAGAAATTAAGGCTCTCATATGTTCACCACTGTGCCCAATTGTCGTGCACCATCTCTGATGCGAGGTGATGATATTACCCTTTGCTCGAGTGAATGCAGGTACTCAATTATTTTTAGTGACTGATTAGGCCACACGCCAGGCATCAGAGAGCTCCGGGAATGGAACCCGGGTCCATTCACATTAAAGTCCGCGCCTCTAACTTCGAGACTACGCTGGCGATATATAGAATGCTGCTATATAAATTATTTGATTTAGGAAAGTCCTTGAGGAAATAATTAAATAAATATAATGTTGTAATTGTTGTCATGTACAAACGTCTTTTTTTTCAGTGATAATTTTAAAAACTTCTAAATGGCGGTTAACCAAAGAAACCCCTAAAATATATTTAAAGATGCAAATAAAAATTAAAAAATAAAAAAGGAGAAAAAAGGCTAAATTACTGGAAATCGATTGAATTTACAGAAAAAATATTTAATATTTTTAATTTTCATTCTCACTAGGGATCAAATTTTAACAGAGTTAAGGAAATCACGTAAGAAAATATTATACCTTTGCAAATTTTTTGTAGTGGTTACACGATGAAGAAAAGTAGGAGAAATAAAAAAAAGAATAAGAGAATGGTTGAAGTAACTCAAGGTATTTTCAATTAGCATTAATTATCTGAACTGAATTATGATCAAAAAAGTTTTCAAATCAAAATAGAAAAGTGTGGAGATTTAAAAATACACTGACAAGTTTCCAAAAATTTTTATCCCATTATTACTACAGAGTTACATTGGTAACTTCTATATCGGTTGACAAAGCTGTCAAATACTTAGTATAGTTATAAAAAAATCAAGCAAAATGTCACACTTCACTTATTGTTAAAAAAAGAATCATTAAATTCTTTATTTTAAGGTAAAAATTACAACGAAATTTGTGAATCAATCAAATTAATTTTTACCATAAATTTTACGTAGCCAAGTTTATGCTTGGCCAAGCTTTCAAAACATAGCTGCCACCTTCATTAGAAGTTTAGGTAATCAAGAAGCAGAGAGCACATTTTTTGCAAAGCAGGAGCCGCATCGTTTTATCCAGAGCAAAACTGTGTACAAATATAAGCAAGTATTTAAAACTAAAAAAAACTAAATACACCAATATTAAAAAAATATAGTCAAATTGATCCTAAATAAAACAAAAAATGTTATCAAAAGGAAAGACGATGTCATGAGAGCTTATAATTATAAGTGGTCATTAAGCACAGCGCTGCAAGATTAATAAGAGCTGAGTACTCTAACTACAATATCAAAAAATATGTAAATAGGGAAATCTACATTATGATTAACAATCAATCAGTACTTAAACTGCTTCCAGAGTATCATCGGTGTAGACACCAAGACATCCCATAGTACATACGACAATAAATAAACATAAAGACTAGCTTTGACTAAAAGCAATTCGCAGCATATATGCGCGACAATGAAGTGAGATATACAAAGGAACGGAATTGTAAATTTTAGATAGGCCATCGCCAACCATTTCAAAGCGCTAATTCATAGACCCTTACAAAAAAAACCTAACAAATCCTTATAGAACACTACTCTGGATAAACGTTTCCATCTGATACAAACATAAAATAATCCTCGGCTGCAGATTGTGTAAAGAAAAAGAGAAGACTATATTTGCAGCTTTGAAACGTATTAACTTAAAGGAGGAAAGAAATGTTTTGACAATGTTATTTCTAGATTTTAAGACCAAGAGAAGTTCCGTGGCTTCAGATTCTGGATCTAATTGGGGAGCTAGAAGTACTAAAATGGTTAAGTAAACTTAAATTGGGGAGGACAATGGGTGGAAAGATGCAACAGCGAAGAAAAAGTCAGACTCCAGAACAAATGGAAATTTCTTGAAGCATCAATAATATGTTATCGCCTACATAAAAGAAATAACAATATATATACTACTCAATATAACTGCTACGCAAAATCATTGGATAAACTGAAAACAGAAATTTAAATAAAAAATCTAAAACGTCAAATAGAACGTTGTTACAAGAGTAAACTACCTGCTTATAAATAGAAATTCTTCCATATTTATAACATAAAGTGTCCCAAATTATCTTCTTCTGAAAATCTTGGTTCTTTTCACATAATCTTCGATAACAATGCACATGTTCTGGTCAACTTCATCGATAACACGTCAGATTTATTTGAAGCTCATCAACTATTTGTAGATTGCTAGCGTAGACCTTGTATTTCAATAATCTCACAAAAAAGTCCCATGATGTTAAATCAAAACATCTTGCTGGAAATTGTTGGTATGGTAAGGTATATCGACTGTAAGTTACGCCGTCTGCTAGAACCACATTTGTTTCACATTCATATTGTCTAGTTGATACCAAAAAAAAGATGTGTTATTATGTAACGGTAATGATAGTTATGGTATTTTCAGTACCATCCTCAAAGAAGTGCATTTGCTTTTCACGAGTTACCTGAGAATTTTCCGAACCCAAAATGCGACAATTTTATTTGTTTACCTCCTAAAGTTAGTAATGCGCCTCGTCACTAAAGATAATTTTTCGACTAAACTCAGAATCCATTCCATGATGCTCTAAAAATCAAATAACGAATGATCAGCGGGCTTAAGCTTTTATGTCAGTTGAATTTTGTACGGATGACGATGCAGGTCTTTAGCGAGCATTCGCTGAAGGGAAGTCGTGGCAATATTCTCACTGGACCTTAATCCACGCTAATAAGAGGCCTTTCATTCATTATTGATCCCAGTTTTGTCAAATCTTGTAATCGATCTTTCAACGGCTGGTTTATTTTATGCACTATTTCAACCAACAAATTCTAGTCTTCGTAAAATTTTCGCCGAATTTGTAATACGTTTTAACAATAAGTCGCTGTCCTTTCATATAGCGCAATTTGTCAATTAATTGAATATAATAATTTTGGATGGAAATGCTCCTCCTCCTTGCGTTTGCCTAGATACCAAAATTCAACTCCAATAAAGGAGCCTCAAAATGCAATAAACATTTTGAGATTTCTGTCTCATAAGTCATTTGTTATACATATTTCTGTAGAAACCAGAGTAAGTTTTTAAAGTTGTTTTTTTTTGAAAACTTACTGGATGGTTGTAGCCTTCTTGAATGTTACTTATGAATGTCGTGAACATTTCCACGTGTTTTACTTATCTCTTGTGCTAGCGTCATTTTTAAAATTGTCTCTATACTTCTTTAATGTTTTTGTGCTTCCAGTAACACTTTATAATCTAAAAAGTCAGTATATTTTTGGAACACTCTGTACATACATATAAAATATTTGGTTCTCGAATTGAACCGCGTCATTTATAATATTTTTGAAGTTTCGCCATCTAATTTCATGCCAGTAGCAAAACAGATTAGAGTTAATTTTTTAAAGTCTACTCTCCAGGAATATCTAGGAAGCATGGAAGAAGATTTTCTTGAGTCCGTTAGGAATAAGTAGATCAATCTCTGAAGTCAAAAAATAACCTTCATCTCTTCCTTCCAAACATTCCAAAACATTAAGATTTTCCTAACAATCTACATATAATTTGGGTAAAATTCGCATAAAGCAAAACTATTTAGATACAAAAGAAAAAACTTTTAAAATCAAGAATAATAAATGGAAACAATTTATGCCCTACATATTATACAGCTCGAAGTTCCAGGATGTTATTTTAGCTGTAATGTTGAGAATAAAGTTTCCTTCGTTAGAAAACTAAAAATCTAAAATCACAATTTAATCTTGTAAGCAATAATTTATTGTAAACATAACAAGTATTGGAAAATGTTTATTCTGTAATAAAAAATAAGAGCAACTTTATAATTATAAAGTAAGTTAATGCTACACTGTTGTTGATTGTAATTTAAATAGCAATTAATTTATAATGAACAAAATAAATGTATCTTTTTCTCAGGGGGAGATCGAAACCTGCTTATAATTACCATTAATTAGAAATAGAATGTAAGTATATAACAGGCAATTATTGCTTCTATCTGACAGTTATTGATAAATACGCATGATTAACTTGTAACCATAATAATTAACTCAACAAATTTAGAACGCTATTAAAATTCCTCACTTTTTTGTAACATTGCGTATAATAACAGCTGTTCTTATTCACAGCAACTTCCTTTAATGTTTTGTTAGTCATTGATTAATAGATTTTGTTTTTACTACACATCCTTCTGAAACTTAAATATAAGCCATAAAAGTATTTTTGTCTTAAACGTCAAAAAAAGTTATCAAAAATACAATTTAAATAATACTATAATATTATTTTTTACCATTTTTTATAGGCATATTTTTATTTAACTATTTTTCCTCTTTGTTTATTTTGATTCAGCTCTCGGCTTTAAACAATTGCTTATATTCAAAGTGTAAAGTTGTAATATTGTATTAAATGTTGTACATGCGTCATCAATAAGACGAATCAAAACTAGCACACTTTTATTAAATATATATATATATATATATATATATATATATATATATATATATATATATATATATATATATATTCGATTGCATGCAGTTTTCGATTTTTAACATTTGCTCTTCAGGATACTTGAGAAAAAATATTATAACAATACTCGCTTTCTATTTATATAGCAATGGGCCTAAACCTCGACATATTTCAGTTAAGCAAAATAAACTTCCATAGCCATACTAGAACAATTTTTTTTATTAACATAATTAGCAATCAGAGTGATCTGCAAAAAAGGACAACCACCAAAAGTATTTTTGGCGTACTTATAGGCAATCCAGCTTCAAGGGCTTATTGTTCCCACTAACATGCACTTAAATGCTAGGACATTCACACACACACCCATGTGTTGAGGGAGACTCAAACTCGCGCGCGCCGGCTAGAGGACAGAGCCAACTGGTTGAACTATCTGAGCCACCGCGTCCCCACCAAAGGTATTGAACCTGCGAACCTCATATTCCGAAGCAAACAACCAACTCGACCAACCGGGGACTGCGGAAAAGCGCGCTTTTGTGCTGATTTATTGGAGGGGAATTTTTGCCCGTTGCACAAACGGGCTATTTTTTCGGACACTTGAACTTGTCTTCTTAAATTTCTGATCGCGGATTCGGATTCTACGTCAAATTTGGCTGTCCTTGATTTCCATGATCGGCTGGATTTTATGTGTGTCTTATGTATCTATAAGATATTTAGGCTTCCGCATGAGTATTGTGCCTATCTTAATTCCATGGGTTTAGAGCTCGACTCGAAGAGTGAACGTTGCTGCAGACTTATGATCGTACAATGAAGATAATCATCTTCCAGCATGAGTCATTTCCGCAAACATTGCCGGGTATTTTGACCAAAATGACATTGCCAGCTCTTTTCACTTACGCAGTTTGGAAGCAACTAGTACCCAGCAGTTGTTCTGTTGACTGCAGTTTAGGTATAAACTTATCTCAATCACTTGAACTTGTCACAACGCACGATTATAATTGTATAATTCTCCTTATATTTGTTATTGACAATAAATTTGATTAATCCAAGTTATAGTTGAAGTCGAACAAGTGGTAATAATGGCGGTCGTCTAAGGCGCGGTGTTTGCCACATCGCCCCGCATCAGAGATGGTGCACGACGACGGGCAGTAAAGTCGGACATATGAGAGCCTTAACCTCTCAGCTCACATGCCGTACTCCCACGCGAGGCGTTAGAGCCTTATCATTATTATTATTGTTGAATTCGGATAAGAAATAAATAAGAAGCCAAATTTTACTGGGGTATCTAAAGTGACATCGTCACCTCCCATGCGATAGAATGGTATTTATCTCATTTGTAATCGATTCACCATGCATAGTTTTAAAAATTGTATTTTTAATTTTGGTCTACAATGATGTTTTTGTTTCTTTAAAGGTTACAAATCAACTGAGATTTGGATTTGCATACATTTTTATTCTGGGTAACACAACGTAGTTCTCAAGGTGCAAAACATAGGCATTGCCCATTTATTAGAATTACTAATAGCTTCTTGCATTATATAAACTTCCTGTTGAGGTGGTGACCATTTTTGGTATTGTCCTGACAAAGTAATACTACACAAGCGGTAATTCAAGTTATTCTACAGAGAAAATCCGCCTACAAATATCCTACCACCTTCTCTAGCTTCACCTTTGGATAATTTATTTTATGTTTTTTTATGTTCATAAATTTTAAGATTTTTAAATTTTTTTATCGATATTAGTATACACTGATTAACTGACTCGCTAATCAAAACCCTCTAACTAAACTACAGATATTAAAGATATAAAATTTGATGTTCTAAAATCTCCATAATAATTAAAAAACAAACACAAAACGTCGTCTCTAAAAATGCAAAAAAATTTCAGATTGTCGTTTCCGATTACTTGCAGCATTATTGAAGGGGTAGATCCCACAGCAGCGTTATATAAGACATGCCAAATTTATTATGTACAGGTTGTTGCATACGCTTCATGCAAACGCAACTATATAAACATATAATAATATGATTAAAAAATAAAAGTAACTCAAAGCAAAGTGATTTTAAACTCTTTGTTTACAATAATGATCAGATGTGCAGTTTTTCAGGAGAATTTTTAATTGACACTTATAATGAATCTAACGATTCATAATTGGAAAGCCAAAAAAGAATAATCATTGCTTTACGAAGAGAAGAAAACACGTTTAGGACTTCTCTCCTATTTACACCATTTTTTTTGGTGTATTTTAAAATCATTAGAAATACAGAACGCCATTTTCCGGCTTTTCCCACTCGCTTTTACAAAAATATCCAATTAAAGATACTCAAATACATACCAAAATTTATCACAACTTCCAATAATTGACTTTAAAGCGGGCCCATCCTTTGTTCCAATAACAATCGTAAAAAAATATTTAATTATGTAAGTGTTAAAACATCTAAGAAAAGATAGACTTCTTAAAGAGCTATTATAGCCAAAACACTTTGCGATGTGCACAAAAATGTTAAATGGGGTTTGAAAATTGCCATAAACAAGTTGTTCTTCTATTGTATACAGAATAATATTAGTCAAAATGTCTTTTTATCCTTCTGCATTTAGATATTTTTTGTTTTACAAGAGGAGCCATTTAATTGCATAAAAATCCTCACATATCATTTCACTCATATCACTCTTAAAACACACAACATCCAAAAGCCTGATTCGTCACTCTAAAGCACATATTTTAACTAGTCCATAGTCTAGTATCATCATTCTTTAGACCATTGTAAGTAACGCGTAACGGCAAAAATGTTTAGCCCCATTTATCTTAATTCACAACACGCAGTAATGTTCATGGCTAAATAATTTTCGCAAATATCTTTCTTCATTATACAGCAACCCCTCCCTCAACTGTAAACTTATTTTGATCTCCAATTCACAATTACGTCACTAACTATTGATTTGCGGTAATTAAGAAGTGCTAAAATATTCCCGATAGACTTGTTGCTAATGCGGTAACTTATAACTAAACCACGTATACAGTCAAAGCATATAAAAACGTATAGCTTAATACTTCTTTTATACCTATTGATCAGTTCAAAAAGATCTCTAAATACAAATTTAGTCTTAGGTAAAGAATGCGACCCGGCTCAGTTGCCTCCCAGCCTTGAGACAGTAAGGATCGCGCTTCGCGCAACTTGTGATTTACTAACGCACCACGAACTCGATGTGCAGCGTACGTTAAAGCAACGTTATGGGGTAAAGTTTTTTTGAATGGCACAAGATGTTTCGTGAGGGAAGAGAAGCTGTAAAAGACGAAGAACGCAAAGGACGTCCGTCAACGAGCCATAGTGATAAAAATTTGGTGAAAATGAAATAATTTTTGGACTCTAATCGGCGTTTTAGTGTTCGATTGATACCACAGGAGTTAAATTTACTAACAACCGTACTGCATGAAATTGTATTTGAAGATTTTATACCAAGAGCAAAAGAATTTGCGTGTGTTAATCTGCCGAAAAATGCTGCGTTTATTCCCAAAACTCAAATCCAGCCTGAAAGAAACCCGATTTGGGTCGGTGGAGAGGGTCCTAACCGCCGTGATCAAGGTCATAAACAGCATTTCAGTTTCCGCATTCCAGGAAGCTTTCAAAGTGTGGCAGGCATGCTGGAAACGTTGCGTAGATGCAGGAGGAAACCATTTTGAAGAATTTTAAAGAAATAAACGATTACCTGCAATACTTTTGTTTTTATTAAATTATTCCCGATACTTTCCGGACAAACCGTGAATAACACTCACTTGAAAAACAGTGATGCAAACAAAGCTTAGAAAAATAGCATTATAGACGTAAGCACAGTAATACATCAATGCAAGTCTTAATTGGCATGAGGAACTCAATATATTCAAATTGACTGAAGTTAGCAGAAAGTTCAGTTAAATCTAAGCCTAAAAATCAATTATCTTACGATTTCAATCTAACGGCGTCAACTAGCATCTTCAGCTACAATTTTAGTGTCTTTGACCAGAAAGGAAAATAATTGCATCGAAATGGCGTTGCTGAAATAGTTTGGCATTTAATATAATCGTTTCGTTTCTCGACTGCATAATTATCCGATACACATTCCTCTTAAGTACTCCAGCATCTTAACTTCAAATCTTATACGTTCAAGTTTATCTCGCACCCCTTCAAATCAATGGTCGAATAAGAATATGTTGCTTGGTTTAAAGAGTTCTGTGAACCAAGACCTTTGTATTATTTTATGAGGGATATCATAATCTTATAAATTATCTTCAAATTTTTTGTGATAGCTATAATTGATTTTACAAGGCTTATAGACACTCCACATCTTTGTTTGGAAGCGACTGTTCTCGTACTAGTACAAGAATTTACGTACTATCTAAAACAGTTACAACCTTATTCTCACAAACATCATATAATGTCTTTGCAAAGACAGTTGTATTCTCAAGTAGCATTGCTAGATTTATACAACAGGTTCAAAAATACTTGTTTAAGACCGCCAATCAACGTTTTGTCAGCTTTATTTACATACCTTCTTACTGCAATAAGTAGGACGTTAACGTGCTCAGCTATAAGTAAAATCAAATCGCTCTTGTATAGTCTCATTAGATACCCCTCAACAACCGTTAGCATAAATCGAGAAGCCTCTATGTTAACATGCAAATTCTGATAAGTTCATCAACTGCTCCTTATGGTTCATAAGTCACTGCTATTTGTTTATACGATTTAGCGATGTCATCGTCATCACAAGTTTGCATTGATACATAACAATTTTATAACTAAATAATAAAAAACGACACTTCTCAGCAATCTCTTGCTCTTACTTAAACATGGACCTTCTTTTCTCTTATTTAGATTATTCTTCATAAGTCGTGCCGTTGGTCTATATTCTAGTTTTGGTTTTACTGACCTTGCAAATTCCTTTGCTCAAAACTTGCAAAGCTAGTGCAAGTCGTCCGACTACTAGTAATCCTTCCAATATCAACTGATGGGCTAGACTTTACAAATCATATTCGAGAAGCTCAGTTCGGATTAATCAGTTTGTCTACTAAAGGACCCTTGTACTTCATGTTTACTGGTACAATTCGATTGTAGATAAGTGCCCATGCCTTCTATTCACCCCGTATGGTTTGGAGAAACGTTGGTTCCAAGCAAAAAACTTGGTACGGTTTGTTTTCAATCGTAATATCTTATTTTTGTTTAGGCAGATTTAGTAGAAAATATTGCAGAATTGCCACAATTTTTAAGAAAATTCGCTATAGTTAAATTTAAATGAAATTTTGCAAACACATTTATTTGACTAATTTTTCGGCTAGGTTCGTTAATAGGCAAAATCGGTTAAAGAGATGGGGAAAATCGCTTTCAAATATTTCACAGTTCTCGCCAGATTTAAATCAAAATTGGCACATACGAACATATCTAGATTCAGTCCAAAATTAGAGAGAATTACATAAGGGATGGGGAAATATAACTATAAATGTTTTTTATTCTTCACAATACATTCTGATTACATTTGCATCAGATCACTACATTAAAAAATCTGTCTACTTCTTAAAGGCTTTGCCACAAGAGATTTTCTAAAAGTCGGAACGCTAATCATTTCAAGAATTTTTCCATTAACATTTTTTTCCAAAGGTCTTGTTCTCAAAGTTCGCTTAAATTTTTTTGTTCAGTACGGTGAATAGATCTAGATTGTGTAAAAATAATAAGATGTTTCTAATGAGTTGTTTTAGCCAAATTTTAAAGATCTTTCCAAAATTTTATTGATCTTGAGACAAACATTATTTGTGCGTACTATGTTCGGCCAAAAACAGCATAAGCTAATTTCTCCCGTAAGCGCCCATTATAATTAAGGTTCCGAAAGCGTACTAAGGCAAACTTTGTATCATTTTGATCAAACTCAGGAATAATTTTAATAATTGGTGGTTTTAATAACAAATCCTAGACGTTTCACTGGGAGATGAATATAGCTATTTACAAACCAACACTCACCATTCATTGTAAACCACTCAGATATATAAGCAAAATAATTAGAAAATAGAGAGGAAAATTTGTTTAGCAAAATTCTAAATGTTGCGGAGCTTTTTAATGTTTGATAAATTTCTGAAATTCTACAGTAATATCAGTGTGTGCAAGGTTAAAGTGAAAATCTGTATAAAACCAAATCAGAAGTATCCCACCGAAAACCATTTACCTGTTCCACACTAGCTTTATATCAATAAATAATAAATATTAGCTACTTAATTAAGATAAGAGAATATTAAAAAATATCCCCAATATCACAGAACACCACAAAAAGATAAATAACCAGACTTCAGATAAAGTAAAAACTAATTCTTACACTTAAATTTCATGAACAACTACATATTAGCGACGTTAAATAAACAAAATTCAAATTTATGGAAGCAATTCCATTAATAATAGTCTATTTTATTTTATTGTTAACAAGTTTACAGTGTGATTAAGCTTGAATGTGAAACAGAAAATTTCATTGACAGAAAAAGAACTCCAAAAACATTTTGAGCCGTGTGTGAAAGTGTCGAAGGTTGTAATATTAGGAATGTGTTTGGGTATTGGAAATTACCTGATAACTAGATTTTTAGAAAATCGGCGTCCCTCTACTAATGAAAACTGTCCTTTTATTTAATCATAGATAGAATGCTTCTTTATTTGCTTCACGTTGAAATTTACATAGTTTGCATATTAATATACATATTTAAGGAGGTGAATAATAGCTCGAAAGCATTCTACAATAAATATCACTTAAAAAAAGTGCATCGACAATGCTTTTTAATATTTTTTCCAATATGAAGTTTTTTCATTATCATCTATATTGAATAAAATCTTACCAATGTGTAGAAAAAGAATTTATATATTTTTTTGTTAGTTCATTAAACGTATTTTTCTTTATCGACTGCTTGCTTTCTTCACTATTGTCTTCATCATGCCCAGTTCTTCCTGCTTGTGTATTTCATATTTCTTTTCTTTTTTTAAAAAGATTTATAAGTTAACATCGTCTACTTTAATTACTTTAATTTTGTTGGTAAGGTCTCTGGTTCAATGTCATATACTTTATTTTTACTTCGTTAATTTCTAACCCCATGTTACTTGCAACACTAATCTTTTAACTACCTCTTGTAATTCTTCGTTTGATCTTGTTATAATGGTTAAATAATCGGAAAATGCCAGACATTGATGACGTCGCTGATAAATTGTTCCCTCTCTATTTAATTTTGCTTTGCGTATTGTGTATTCAAATGTGATATTGAACAAGATAGCGAGTCGCCCTGTTTCAGCCTCTTTTTGACTTTAAACGATCTTGTCAGCGATCCATTTACTCTGACCTTGTTTTCTGTTGTTCATAACGTCATTGGTATTAGATTAACTAATTTCTCCGGTAATCCAAGATGTTGAAGTACAGCAAACAGCGAGTTTCTTTGTATGCTATCATATGTTTGTTTAAAGTAAATGAATAAGTATTTAGTTTAAATTCGTATCCTGTGGGCTGTATTTCCCGTAGCGTAAATATGTCAGTTTGTTAATTAAAGTAGACGATGGTAGGCAGTACAACTTTGAACAGCTGGAATCGTTCACATATTTAGGTACGTTGATAACCAGGGAACCAGGGAACAGTGCAGAAATCAAAGCAAGAATTGCAGGGGATACCAAAAGCGTAGTAATATTAAAAAAACATCTTGACAAGTAAAGTGTTTTCGCAATCAACAAAAATAAGAGTGTATAAAACAATTGTGCGACCAACCGTGACCTACGGATGTGAGGTGTGGACATTAAAGAAGAGTGACGAATTAATACTGAAAGTGTGGAAAAGAAAGACACGACGGAAAATTTATGGTGGAAAATGTATTGAAGGACAATGTAAAAGACGTAAAAACGAAGAGATATACGAGCTATACGGGGAATCAAACATAGTTGGTGTAGTGAAGGCACAGAGGCTCATCTGGTTAGGCCACGTTATAAGAATGAGTGACCAAAAAACACCAAATAAAATATACAGGAATGAAATAGGAGGAAAAAGAAGAAGAGGAGACTTCGAAGGCCATGGAAAAAATTATTACGAGATAACTAAGCAGCTTGAATATTACAGAATAGGAAGAGACAGCTAGAGATAGGAACCAATGGAGAAAAACTTTGGAACAAGCCACGAGCCTACTAGGCCTCTAGAGCTACTAAATTTTATAAGTCGATATAAAATATGTCATATGTTTCAAAATCACTAGCAAACAAGCCTTTTTGGTCACCTGTCGATTAGTGAAAACAGAATTTGGAAATTCCCAGCCGTTCTCGAGCTTTTGCTCGGGCGGACGGACGGATGGACAGACAACATGAAGTTAGTAAGTGACTCCGCTTCGCTTCGCCACTTAATAAAGCAGACCGTCTAAATTATTAGTAGACATTTTTGACTCAAGTAAATTCCACTCAAAAGTAAATTAAAATTTAAAAACCTATAAAGAAATATATGACATATTATCATTTTTAATTGCTCAAAAATTACTAGAAAACAACTGCATTCTAACTACTAAGACAACAAAACTACAAAATAGTTAATACGTAGATTCATTATAGATACAAGAAAGTAATGAAAATATATATAAAAAGAAAGCATGTCTAATCCTAATTCCTTAACGTGCTTTTTCAGCTTTTAGTAGTAAATCGATAATCCTTTGTATAAAGTAGACATGCAATAGTCAAAAACAGTTCAATCAAGCAAAAACAAAATTAATTCTATCCAATTAGGTTTAATTTTTTTGTTTTCAATTTGCATTTTAATCTCCTGGCATAACAAAGATGAAGCTTGAGCAGGATCTTTCATAACTGTTATGAAGTTCTAATAATGTTATAGCCGAATTAATTTTTACATTTTTATAAATGATTTTCGTTTGCTTTTGATGAATTAATTGGTCAAAAAAAGTAAAGCTAAAATATGTACTTAATCGTGAATGATAATTTAACAATCGAAATGTTTAAAATAGTTTTAATATCAAAAACGTATTCATAAAAGATTCACATAATATTAAGCATATTATGCAATTTAAATACATAGATATTATATAAACAAAACATTCTTTTTTCTTCTTTAGCCCCATTTAAATGATCCAATTTTGAACACAGGCTTTATTAATGTGGTGCTCCAAATTTCTTTAAGTCGTCTCCCGATCTCATCTATAGGTGGTCTCCAGCTCTTCTGCAAAATCATGGTCTTGTTGCTTAGTGTTACGGTCTGCAAAATCCATTTTAATTGCTTTTTATCTTTCATTTTAATTATGTACCTGAACCAGTTATTTATCTTTTTATCCGGTAGCCTTATACACTTTTTATAGATTTCTATGTCTTTGCTAGTTTATCTTTGTTCGTTTTGGTAAGCGTTCAGATACCTACGTGAAAAATATATTACAATCGGTAGAATACCCTTTAGTTCTTAAATAATAACGTATTTTGATATTTTTAACATCTTCTGGAACTTTCCTAAAGCTGTCACTGATAACCACACTATGCTTCGAATTTCTGTTTAATTTTCTCTCTTTATTTTTATTATTTGCCCCAGGTGGATGTATTCAATAACTGTTTCAGAGTTTCATCTATTGGCCTATTTCTTCGAAACTTCTGACCATTAGGTTGTCATTATTTGAAGATATCTCCCATTACCGATGTGAAAAGCTTTGAAGATATAACATCGCCTTGCCTAACTCGCGTCTTTATTGGTAGAGGCTTGGCGATTCCTATCTAACTGTATTGTCATTGTTGCTTTTCTCTGAATATTGTGCGTAAATAATTGATTCAACAATCATTCATCACTATAGCCCACAGCTATCAAAGACCTTTTATATATATATATATATATATATATATATATATATATATATATATATATATATATATATATATATAATATATATATATATATATATATATATAATAATTTCTTTTTATCTTCCTTGCATGATGAGTTAGAGCAGTGTATTTGGGATTTCTCATTACATGGCCTAAGTACTCTAGTTTCTTTTATTGTATTTATTATTTCACATTCCTTGTTCATCCTTGTCAAAACTTCTTGTTAGTTATTCTTTCAATCCAGCTATACGCAACATTCTGCGGTAACACCACATTTCAAAGGTTCTATTTTGTTTGTTTGCTTTTCTTATGTCCAAGCTTCTACGCATAGAGCATGATATTAAATACATACACAGCATTCGTATTCTGAGCCCAATGTTTATGTTTCGGTTAAAAGTACTTTCTTTAATTTTGCAAAGCAGGATCTAGCTATTTCTATACGAGTTCTTATCTCCGTTGTTTGATCAGCTGTTTGTTCTATCCACGTCCCAGGTATTTGTATTTCCTTACCCGTTCTATTAATATGTTTGCAACTCTTAAGTTTCCTTGAATGTGTGAGTTTTTGTAACTACCATCCATTTGGTTTTATTAAAATTTATTTTTAAGCCGTAGTGGTTACAGCATCATTTACTTTTTCAAGCAGATGTTGTATGTCAGTAAGGTTGCTTGCTAAGAGGATTGTGTCATCTGCGTATCTCATGTTGTTAACTATTTCTCCATTTATAATAATTCCGCAGATTCCTCATCTAAGGCTTCTCTAAAGATGGCTTGCTGTAGATGTTAAACAGAAGTGGAGATAGGATGCATCCCTGTCTCACTCCACGGCGTATCTCAATTTCCTCGGTTATTTCTGTTCCAACTTTTTGTTAGCACTCTGTCCCCAATATAGGTTACTAATTATCCTCACATCTCTCCTATCTATGCCTTTCTTAAGTAAAAGTTCTTGTAGTTTACCATGTTTCATTTATCAAACGCCTTTTCGAAATCGATGAAGCAGGTAAACACATCTTGGTTCATATCCATGCATCGCTGGTATAGCACATTAACCCCAAAGAGAGCTTCTCGCGTTCCAAGACCTGGCGGAAACCAAACTGGGAGTTACTTATTCCTTCTTCCAATGTTTTGTAAATTCTTTTATGAATTATTTTCAAGAATAGTTTTAAAATATGTCCCATAAGTGTAATAGTTCGGTAATCTGAGCAATCTCTTGCGTTAATTTTCTTGGGAATTAAAATAAAGGTAGATAGCAACCATTGTTTGGGAATTTACCCAGTGTCATAAATAGTGTTAAAAAGGTCTAAAATAACATCTAATGTTTCATCGTTACAAAGTTTAACAATTTCTATTGGTATCTCGTCCGGGCCAGCAACTTTGCCTGTTTTCATGTTTTCTAGTGCATAATTTAGTTCCGATTCTAATCTCGAATCTAATCTCTAGGTAAATCAATTTACAAATTCTCATAGAGCATTTTCAAAAACACGTCTGTTGCCACAAATATGGAAATTAATTGCGTGTGTGGTTTATCTATCTCGTAATACTAATTTTTGGTTTCGTTTTTTTAATATGTTTATAATATATTTGCTTTATTATTCTAAATAGTCCAGAGTTATCAAATCTCTAGTCCGTTTCCTCAACTTTTTTTCCAATATTTGTATTAAAGTCTTCCATAATAATAATAAATTTTATGTTTCATCTTTCGTCATAGAAAAGCTCGATTTCTTCATCTTTAAGTGTTGAAGATAAAAATCCGAATGGGTTTTATGTTACTTTTTCTCATTTCTACTATTAGGTGTACGTTCTACTCAATTTGAAAACCACTTTTGCTGTTCCTATCTTTGTTGTTTTAGGTCTTCCTCTACTTCATTCTGCTAGGCAACTCGTTAATAATATTAAAGTATTAAGTATTAAAGTGGAAAATTACACTCTATAACTGTATTTACGTATAACAATGTCACACTAGCATAGTTCTGACTGCTTCACAGTATGATATTTATCCAATCAGAATCAGTCTGAAACCTATAGAAACCATCTGGTAAACATCTGAATATTCCCGCATTGTTCTAGTCCTCGCATGTACGTGTCTGCATGTCTGGGAGGTATTGGGTCTTATTCATCTTATCTGCGCTTTCACTATGGTGAATAAGTCTGACTCTACATGATTAGTTTTTTTCCCGTCTATTTTCTTTAATAAATATTTTCCTTATTATCTTCCTCTTCCGTATCCCCAATATTTTCTGCTTTTCTTTGTTAAAGTTTACACTTCATTATCTTTATCATTAACGGTATCACCACTATTTTATAAATTTTCACTTCGACCACATCACGTTACTTATTAGAATTTGATTTAGCGCATATTCACTCTTGTTTTCTATAATTAATCTTGCCGCCATGTCATTTGCGATTCCCTTTTTTTGATAAAAAACTAAATAAGGACAGAGTGAATGAACTGTCATAAATAACTAAGAAACAAAAGCAAATCGAAAAAAACACATAAAGTAATAGGCTAAACCAGTCAGTTGAAGAGCAATAGAAACAAATAAACAAGGCGTTGAAATAGTCGACAAAACAAAAAACAAAAAAAAAGAAATGATACGACAAAGAGTACAAAAATATACTGAAAGAAAGACAACGGGTAAAAAGTAACAATGTTAAAACAAGAACTGAACAGGCGATAAGCCAATACAAGAAGCAACAACAGAAATACAAAAAATATGTAAAAAAAGAAGAGAACATAAAACAAGGAAAACTAAAGGATAAAGGAAACCTTTAAAAACAAAAAAAAATAGAAACCTACCAAAAAATGAGGAAAACAAAGGTAGAATTCATAAGTAAACAAATATATTACCAAGTCAAAAACAAAAGCTGATAGGAAAGCCAAATGAAATGAGAGCTACTGAGTAAAGAAGAGTATGAAGCCAACTAACCACAAAAGCGTCATAACATAAGACATGAAGGTTTACCACAGCAAAGCCAGAATAATAGCAATAATAAAACTTTAAAATATAATAAAAGTCCTGTGAGCGATGAGTTGGAGGCAAGATTGATTAAAAGAGAAAAAGATATTCCAGACCTAGACGGAGACCGAATATTTAAAAAGGAAGTTAAAACTGAGTGCGACAACTACAGGAGACTATAAGGTACTTGCTACATGTATAAAGAATTGTCTGATAAGCAGAGTTGAAACTAGTTTAGGAGAATACCAATGTGTATTTCAAAAAGGAAGATGAGTTACAAACCAACTTTACTTAAAAAAATCAAAGCCAAACTATGAGCACAAAATAAAACGCATATTTTATTTATCGACTTTAAATAAGCATATGACAGCATCAGAAGAGAAACACTATGGAACAAATGAACTTGCCCCAAAAGCTAATCAAGTTAGTGAATACAACAATGAGTACAACCAACAGAGTAAAAGTGGGACAAAACCTACTACAAAAGTTCAAAGTTAAAAGCGGTTTATGGAAAGGAGATCCGCTCTCAGCAATGTTATTTAACATCGCATTGGAAAATTTCATCAGAAAAAGTAAAATACTATATCACAAGCGCCACCATTGTGTAGCTTTTACAGATAAAACAGGGAAGAATTGCAGGATGATATAAGTGGCACAGAAAATGAATTTTCCCATAAATGAAAAGTTCATGTATATTCCCCTTTTACTATGGGTCCAATATTAGACAATAGCATATAAATTTTTACTCTGTCTTGGATTTCTTAAATATCACTTTTGATACTTTACCTGTCAAGAGTTTTAAAATTCATACGCAACGAAATCCTTCCGCATCTTTTTTCCAATGATATAATTATTAAATCTTTATCTTTTGCAAAGATTCTTCTTAAATACAAGGTAATCAATACAGTTCTTGTCGTTTTTAATGGCCAAAAAGAAAATGACTTACAGAAAGTGCAGCCTATTATTAGTCCTCGAAGTAATCGTCATCAGCATCCAGCACCTTTTGCCAACGTGTCTCCAGCTGTGCAATCTCTTTTCGGTAAAACTCGGGGGTTTTGGACGCAAAAAAGTCCGTGAGTGCTTGGCACAAGTCTGGCTTCATTGGTGAAGGATTTTCCACGAAGATGATTGTCCAGGGAGTGGAAGAGGTGGTAATCGGATGGCGCAAGGTCAGATGAGTAAGGAGGATGGTACAAAGTCTTCCAACCAAGTCGTTGTACGGTATCATCCCCGATTACCAGTGCGACATGCGGTCTGGCGTTGTCATGAAGAAGAGTACACCTTTGCGATTCACTAGTGCTGGCTGCTTCTATTGCAATGTCTGTTGCACACGTTCCAATTACTGCGAGTACATGTCCGCAGTGACCGTTTGGACCGTTGGTAGCAGCTCATAGGAACCACTTGAGGACCTGCCCACCAAACACAAAGCATAATCTTGCGTGAGTGCGTAGGTGGCCTTGCACTGTGAGGGACAGTCTCCTGGAGTGGCAACCAATGTTTGGAACGCTTGGGAGTATTATACAGGACCCACTTTTCGTCACTGGTAAGCACTCGATTCGATATGAATGCGGTACGGTGGCGAGAAAGGAATGACATACAGGCTGCCACTCGTTGTCTCTTGTGGACTTCCAACAGCGTATGCGGAACCCACTTTCTCAGCATGCACGTCTTACATAAACGATGCAGATGAAGTCTAACTAATTCATAAGAAACGTTAAACTGTCTTGCAAGTTCACTACACGTTAGACTACTGTCCTCCTCAATGGCCGCCTGCAGAGCTTCGTCATACAAGGCCTATGGTCATGCACTGCGAGGTTCATCACAGAGGGACAAATCATCCGACCTGAATTTTTGTAACCAATGCCTTGCAGTACGTTCATTCACAGTACTATCCGCAAACGCCTGACATATTCGGCGACTTGATGCAGCTGCTGATAAGCTCACTTTGAAGTCGTAAAGCAAACAACACCGAACGAGGTCCTTGGACACTTCCATTTGTCTTCGCTACTGTACGAGCTACTAATGATGAAAGTGCGTGGTGGACCTGCTTTCATAACGACTGATAATTCTACTCTCGACCGACCAGTTTTTAAACCACGTGATACACTAATTGCACACCTACTTTCCCTTCCTTTTATGGCAACGCAAAAACGACAAGAACTTTATTGGTTACCTTCTATTTACAATCATTTAATGAAAAAATGGATTACCTGTAATCAACCTGCTGGTAAATTGAATTGCACTAAATATGGCTATAATCAATATTTGGTGATAAAATTTCTAATCTAGACTAAAAAATGTTAACAAAACGTTGTTTCTCTTACATCATTTATCAATATTATATTATATTATTATTATATATACTTGGAGGTGTTACAACTCAAAGCAGAATTTTTGAAATCTCGAATTTTTCACTGCCAAAGAACCTGTAGTATTAGATTTCAGATATTTGATCCACGTTATACGTAAGATTACTATGTTGGGTGGACTATCACAGTTAAATTACTGAACATGTTTATACACTTTTTCCTTACTGTTAGTTGATAAAATCTGACGCTATTTAATACGCGGATTAAAGAAATGTTAAATTATTAAAAAGCCATTAAAACGTTTAACAAATTTGTTATGAAAAGTTAAAGTTTACTTTATAACTAATATTTAAAAAAATTAAAAACCACTTTGTATATAATTTGGGTTTTGTCTCAAACGAATGAGTACAACTGGTTAAAGAACCGACACCTTTTCCGTGACAAAAATAAAATCGGTCACTTCTCACGTGAACATGATACATCCTCGTAATTTGCCAAATGTTGTTCTTTGAAGTATACCCTCTCGTAAGCCAAAGAAAAATACCTCGTTAAAATAACGACCCACAAACATTTTTGACCACAACTTGAACCAAGATGTTCCTCGCGACAAGCAGTAGCAGGCTAATTTATGCTACTTACGATAGACTTCTTTACATCGATGTCGTATCCACTCTTGTTTGTTTCAATACGTTGTCATTTTGAATACTAAAAATACTGCCGTATTTTAAACCCGCACCATCGCAACAGAGAATAGATCTGGTGCACCACCGCCGGCACGTGCCAAATTATTTATGCAGACGGGCGCTATTGTTGCTCCCACCTTGGTCCAATTCGCGCCCGCGGCGGCCGAATTCGAGTTGTTTGGCTGAAGGACCCAGTTCCGCTTCCACTAAATCAATTTTACAGCCAGGCGAGTGCCAAAGCCAGCGGAAGAAACGTAGGAAAGCCGAGATTTATTTTTATTTGCGTTCCATCGGACTTCCTAAACAGAGAACTTATGCAGAACACCAGTTGACGTCACCGCCCCAATAAAAGAGGCTCGGTAAAACTGTCAACAGATCTAATCGAAGAATGCGATTGCGTAAGAGATACACGCAGAAGCTCTTCATGTTTCTGTTGAATTGTGAATTTGACATTTTTAGCAATTAAATAATATATGAAAAATATGGAAAAATTAAATACCCAGGACGGACCAAAACTAATGGTTTAGAAACAAATGAAGTGAATAATAATATCTACAGCCAGTCGGCATGACATAGAGAATGTAGAAAAATTAGGAACCGAAATATAGCAAAAATAAAAATATTAAAAAGCGCAACGGAACAGGTGATACAGAATTTCAAAGAAAAAAGACAATAGGAAACGTAGCATGCACAAAAAAGAGAAAGCACAAATTGAAAATACTAGAAGAAATAGAAGTAAGTGGAGCCAAAAACAACAGAAAATTCTACAAAGAAGTAAAACAGTAGAGAAAAGGTTTCCAACTAAGAACAGTGTAAAGATAAAAAAGGAAAATTAATAGAAAATAATAGCAAACATTTTGGGGAGATGGCAGGAATACTTTAGTACACTGTTAAACCAAGAAAATATTGAACAGGTGGTAGAACAATTATGAGAAGGCCGGGGAACAGAAGATAGTGTAGACCCACTTACGAAAGAAAAAGTGGAAATTGTACCAAAAGCATAAAAAAATTATACAGTCCCAAGCGAAGACGAAATATCAATAGAATTGGTAAAATATGGAGGACCAAAGATGTCGGAGGAGATGTATAGATTTTTTAAAGATATATGGGAAAAGGAAGTTATGCCTAGAGAATGCAGTATGGCAATAATATGCCCAATCCACAAAAGTGGTTTGTAACAACTATAGGGGAATAACGCTACTTAATGTGGGCCATAAAATATGTTCCAACCAAAAAGAAACAGCTGAGGATTATCAGTGTGGTTTTAGGAGAAAAAGAGCAAGTAGGATCAGAGATCTTCTCAATTAGATAAATACTTTAAAAATTTAAAGAACATAACATTGAACCTGATCACCTACTTTTAGATTTTCTTGAAGCTTACAATTCTATACTTAGGAAGGAACTGTACAACGGACTAGATGAGTTAGGGATAACACGAAACTAATAATATTCATAAAAATGTGCTTAAAGAACACCAGTACAAAAGTGAGAATTTAAGAACAGTTCTCAAAAGATTTTAGGATCTACTGCGAATTAGGGCGAGGTGATGCCATGCCAACCACACTATTAAATTCTGTCCTAGAAAGAGTGATAAAAAGATTGCCTATAAATCTCGGAGGTAGGCCATACATTGAACAAAGTATAATATTAATGTATGTAGATGATATTCACCACCTAAAGCACTATAGGACAACAATTTTAGCTAACTGCACAATTTAATTCTTTTCAAACTGTAGCTAATATAAGAATATTCCATAATTTTTCAATGAAAAATTTGTATATTCTTTTTTAAGATTATTTCTTATAGCCTTCCTAAAAAGCATATAGGTGACTCTGCAGTAGCCCTCCTTAATCTTTCATGAAATTACAGTAAGGAAACCCAGAAAAGTATTTATGCTTTCAGCAAAATTTGATTTTCACTACCTAAAGCAGTACATCACAGCAAATTTACATCTCCGCCATTTAACTTTTCTCTTCACAACATAAGACAATTCGATAATTCTTCAATGAACGATTTGTACATGCACGAATATCTCTTCATCCAATAATTTCATGAATATCCACATTTTTTGGTATATATGAAAAATGAGGGATGACTCTCTACAAACTTCTGTAGATTAGTTTTAGAAACAATTAACGGCTTTGTCCGACTTCATTCCAAAACAGTTTCATGTGTACTTCACAAAATAAGAATCTTTGTTGGTATGGAAATTAAAATTTACTACACTACATTGAAACTTTGTTGGTCTTCTATTTATTATTTTATTTTAGACAACCAACTCCTATTATAAACATTTTTCTATAATTATTATTCAAACCATAGTTAGCAGAAAGAAAATGTTTCAGTTAAATTAGTTGTTTAAAAATCTATTTGAATTAAAATTAATTTAAGGGTTAAGATTGATGGTTTTAAGAAAATGTTTGCTACAAACTCACGCTAATATCATCTTTTGGCCATTAAGAGAAGAAAAAATAACTTTATTCAAAATCTTATGATAACATCACCACCATCATGCATATCTATCTACAAGTATTATTAAATTCTGTATCTTCACTTTCTTTTCTTGATACCACTTTCTAACTATTATAAATATAAAACAAGTTATCCTTCTTATACGATATATTTTAAGTGTAAGTTCATTCTGTTTTCACGATTTTTGTTACTATTAATCTTTCAAAATATCATTACTAATTTTTAATTTCAGGTTTGTGGCAAAAGACGAACAGATACATAAATTCATAGAGGAATTAACAAGGATAAAATGAGACACTAAGATTATTGAAGGTGAAACGAAGAAGAGAACAAGGCATATGACTTCAAACGGGAAACCAACTATATTACAAAGGTCTTAAAAACTATACATATTGCAATATAGGGTTCATAGTAAAGAAGAACATAAAACAAAATGTAAAGACATTCAAACCTATTTCAAATAAAGTACGTAATAATAGCAATAAAATAAAAGCCAACAGTAAAACTTATTCAAATATATGTCCCCACCTGGAATCACGATGGCAAAGAAATTGAGACAGTTTGTGAAGAAATTACAACAGCGATAAAACATAAACTTAAAAAAATTAATCACCACTGATAACTTCTATTCAAAACTCGGAAAGAAATCCGATAAGACAAACAACAAAGTAGGCATATACGGAGATCGTATAAGAAACGAGAAATTGATAAACTACTTAGATCTACATGCAATAAATATCAAACGGCGAAACAAAGAAGGAAATTGACTACCTTCTCTGAAGAAACAGACACATTTTTGAAGATGTTACACTACTATGTAGATTTATCACCGATAGCAAAAATAGATTTTAAAGGGCCAAAGTTCAATTCAATAACAAATTAAAAAGGAAACAGCAGTACAAGAACTTGACAGAAGAAAAAGAAAAATAATTTAGAAAAGTATAAGAAAAATAGAATCGCCAAACAAAGAGACAGGTCTTAGTAAAATCAATAACAACTTATCTTATCTTATCCTGTCCTCCATTTACCGCTAGGTGTAGGGGTTATAACAACTTATATAAACAACAACTAATAACAGCAGCCTCGAAAGTAGCTAAGAAAAACAAAACAAAACAAGTCAAGAAACGAAAAAACTGATAGACAAAAGGCTAACATAAAATATATAGAAATTAAAAAAGCAATTAAAAGAAAGATTTAAGATAATACAACGAAAACAAAATAAAGAATGCAATAGAACAAAATCGCGGATTAAAATGCCTAAAGCAATTGTTAGGTAGTTTCCATAAAAGATCAAAATGGAAAAACAAAGAAATATAGATGAAATAACAAGAGTGAAAAAATTTAAAAATATATATGTTATAAAATTTTGAAAAAAGGAAATACATAACAAAATAATGAACGTGAACAGAATATTAGATGAAATGTTAAAGGAGAGAAAGAACGTAATAAAAGAAAAAATAAAAGAGCTGTTTGACCTTTGCTTTCATAAGGCGACATTTCCAACAACTGGGTCATGCCACTTTTCACTGTAGGTCGTAAAAAAGCCTTAATCAATTGTCTAATTGATTCCTGTTACAAAAGACTTATACACAATATATTAGGCAAAGACACTACTACAATTATATCATTTAAAAGAGGCATCCGGCAAGTTTTTACACGAGCAAGGAAGATATGTTAAAGGAGCTGAACTAAAAAATTAAAAGAAGTTAAACCATCTTAAATATGCAAATGATATACTTATCACAACAAACTTCGAAGAACTGCAGAAGGCATCAGAAAAAATAAGCCTTAAAATCAACCTATCTAAAAACAAATTACTGACTAACAAATAACCTAAGAAAAATAAACCTCAACAATGTTGACTTAGAGACTGTAAATCAATATATTTATATTGGACAACTACTCGAAATAAATAAAGGAAAACAAACGGTCAAAACAACAAGAAGAGTTAGATTAGACTGATCAGGTTAACAAACAAAAAATACCGCAATTTCTTAGAACCAGATTGTTCCTACTCTGACGTACGGCTCATAAGCTTGAACAATGGCTAGAGAAAACATGAATGAAATAGCAAAAACGCAAATATCTATGGAAAGAATAATGATAGATGGAAAACTATCAAATAAAAAAACAATTATCAAAACCAGAAAAAAGGATAGCAAAACTGAAGTGGGACCAGACCAAAGATGAAATACAGAAATATAACAATGGAGGCTATGATTAGAAAAAAACAATTGGGAGGCCGACCATAAATGAGATGGAGTGATGATCAAAAAGGAGTAGGAAGCTTATATTGGAAAAGACAAGCACAGGACAGAGACACGTGGAAAATTTTAAGGAAAACCTATGTCGAAAATTGGATGTAGAGGTTAAAGAAGAAAAAAAAAGGAGAAGTTAACAAAAGCTCTACCTTCTTCGCTTGTATCTAAAGATGCAACAGCCACTCCGAAGCTATTTTAAAACATTTTGAAATGCTATTAACTTCAACTGGTCTATTGCCAAAGCGAAACTCTGTGAGTCACTTACTACACGCTCCTTCATTTACAACATCTTTAGATTAGATACATACAAATAAATGTTCTATTCTATTCTTCTGATGCCATTTTTGACCAGTCATATGGTAAACAACATCAGATGCTGTACACAGAACTAATTACTACAGTAAGCAAAACTCAACTTCAAACTGATATATCAAAAATGAAAGAAAAGTCAAAGTCATGGAATGCCTGACAGTTAAGGTATTCAGGTAATGCTGTGCGTGCCACGCTTAAAGGTTATGAAAATACTAGCAAAGGTGGTATGCAAAGCACAGCAAATTGCAACAATTAACTTACAAATCCCCATTCTCAACTTATCACCGCCGCTTGATCGCAAGCTCTTGGCACTGGCGGCGTTCGAAAGAAAGTGAAACGCAAAGCAAGCGGAAAACCGACGCACCGGCTATCGCATCGAGCTCGGCCGATTGATTCGCACGGCGGACGAAGAGCGACCGACAAAGAAGTGGCGGAAGAAGCTCGAAAGCCGAAAGCCCGAAAGCTTGAACGTGCGGCAAGCACATCTATCGTGCGGTTAATTTAGCAATCAATATCTCCTCTACCTGCGTGCTAATGCTCCTCACTACGGGAAGGCGCGGACCTTCGGACCTTTCTCTGGCTGCAATGGCAGCGGAGCCGCGCTTTCGGAAGGCCCAAGCTTTATCACAGGAATCGGTGACTGAATATTAATAGTCCGCCGTGTCCACGGTCAATGCGACATGGACCGAAATGTGACCGTCTATGCGGGCGAATCAAAGCTATTTATAAAGGTGCGCAAACAAAGGTAGGTCAGTATATCAGGCGGATTTGATTCTGTGACTTGGGGGGCGGCTTCGGCCCGGACGGGAAGAGGACCTTGCGCGACGCGCCGACCACGGAAGGCGCGGGAACACTTTTGGAACGCTAATTGGACGCGTACGCAGTAGTTTATTTATACGATATGAAATAACCCATCCACAAGGAATACACGCTGAAAGCAATCAATAAGCTCAATGTACACAAACACTTTTTCGCTCCATTTCGCTCTGGCTACTTCTGAGGGACCGCATCTGCTCGTTTATTTCTCGATCTATTTTCATCTTATTTTCCATTATTAGCCAAACCAATTATTAATAATACAACAAATTTGCGTTTTACTAAAACTGAAATCGATACCGCAACGCAATTCCAGCCATTGCGAGACCGTTATTTTGCTAAATTTATGATGATGCAATGCAGTGGCAATAAAAGCCCAGAAGATTTTCGCCTTCGACAATAAAAATGGCAAAGGTCCTCCGATAAACCCCGTTAGATAAGAAAAGGTCAAGGATGTCTCAGCCCCTAAAGCTCTAGGAGAAAAGCGAAGGTGGTAATATAGGCAACACATTAGCGGTGCAACAACATTGCCTAACACAATTGCTGTTTATCAGAGCTTAACTTGTAAATCCCATCGAAAATGCAAAATTGATGTGATAAATCAAGAAGCTTTCATGATACAGTCGATAAAAATACAGTGTGTACCATATAAATGTATAAATTGCTACCTTTGCGCTTAGTGGCATTCAATCGTTTCCCCAATTGCCATGTAGTTTAAGGTCTTTATTCATTGCATGCAGTTGATCATTTTTTCTCCTCTCTAAACCTCATGGCATTACTGCACTGCAATTTATAATTTTACTATCTATATCACTTTCTATTTTCTCGGTCCATTATTAACCATAATTTTCTGGATCTTCTTCCTCTTTTCTTGATAATCTATCAATATATTCTTATAACGCGACCGAACAAGTCACATTAATCTTTTATGTTCTAGGTTCGCAAATGTTTTTCTGTTCTCTTTACAGATTCTATCGAGTTTTGCTTCATGCCTCGAGCAGTCATAGTACATAGTACGTCCATAAATACTGTTACACGCTAATTAGATCGACATAACAAAACGATTAACTGTTTTTGCATATTTTCAGTGACAATTATAATTACAACAAATTTTTGCAAAATGGCAACCCTTAATCTCTACACAAGCTCTAGGACGTCCGGGCCGTTCGTTCGGGGCAGCATGCTTTACATCCATTTGAAAAGTATTGGCTGCAATCGTCAGCGCTCCCTTTAAAGAATCAACATTAGGGTGTCTGTTTGAGTAAACTATGCCCTCTAAAACTATTCATAATTTTTAATCTAATAGACTGAGATCTGGGCTACCAGAAGACCAATCCTCTACTGTCAGAAAATGGGACACATTGTTGCTCAGCCAAGTTGGAGTTGACCGTTCTTTGTGGACAAGTACGGAGTCTTGCTAAAAGATCCAAAGCTCATCTCGATAAAACGTACGATTCAAAGGCTTCACTACACCTTCCAAAACATTCTGTTGATACGCAGTGACCGAAGTTTTGACTCGTTTTTCACAAAAATGAATATCAATTACTCCATCATAACACACTCTTCACAAAACCATTATAGCTGCTAACTGATAGCTTCTCTGGACCGTCGGCACTAGCTGAAATGCTTCTTTGGACGACCTAATGTATGTCCCACCATTTTATTTATTCAAAGATTCATCCATTGTACAAATTTTTTTTCATTGTACAAATTTTCATTCGTAGACAAAATTTTTCTGTGGCCATCCAACTTCAGCAAAACATCATAATTACAATACTGAATTACTGTCCAATAGACGTTAATAGAGGAGGGTTGAACCATAAGCAATGGGAACTATTTTTTTAAAAGATAAGGGATGCTGTGTCCCAAGAAAGCCGTACATTCATAATGTGTGTTAATAATAAAAGATGGCTCTGTGATGTTTTGTAATTGCACAGAGAGCAATGTTAAATCAGTTGCCAGTCAACCGCAAAGGATATGTGTTAAAGAATGCTACAGAAAGTTGGTAGAAGCTGTCGGAAATAATGTTCTTCCATGCCGAACAGTCGTGAGGTGGGTAGTAAAGTTTCTGCGAGGACGCGAAGCAATCAGCGGTACACTCCATTGCAAAAATTTAAAAGACATGGTTGAAGAGATATTTACAAAAAGCAAAATTCATTAAATTTTAGGTATCAATATATATAGTACAGTATATATAGAACACATTGATCAGAATGACAAAATAAAACGACTAACTGTTTTTGTGTAATATTTTCAGGATTTATTAAATAATCATTAGTAAATATAATTACAATAGATTTATTGGAAACGGCTACCCTAGCCTCTACACAAGCTTTAAGATGTCCGGGTCACTTGTCTATGACAGCACATACTAACATACATCCATTGGAATAGTATTAACTGCAGCCGTTGGAAATCGCTTTAAAGAATCAACATTAGAGTGTCTGAGCGAATTCTGTCCTCTAAAACTGCCCATAATATTTAATCTAATGGATTGAGATCTGAGCCACCAAAAGGCCAATAATACTCTACTAAAAATTAAGCACATTATTGTTCAGCCAAGTTTGAGTTGACCGTGCTTTGTGGGCAGGTGCGGAATCTTGCTGAAAGATCCAAGGCTCATCACTAAAAAACGTGTAATTCAGAGGTTTCACTACACCTTTCAAAATAATTCTATTTATACGCAGCGGCCGAAGTTTTGACTAGTTTTTTACAAAATCACTTATACTCTGTTATCACACTCCCCACCAAACCATCATAGCTGCTAAGTGATGGCCTCTCTAGACCCTCGGCACTAGCTGAGATGTTTCTTTGAACAACCTTACGTATACCCCATTATTTTGCTTATTGAAAGATTCGTCCATTGTACAAAATTTTTTCATTCGTAAACAAAATTTTTCTGTGACTTTTTTGCACGTACTTAATCAACAACCTTTTCCTTTGTTTTTCTCTCACACTGTTCTTTAAAGTATCTGTCAGCAAATAACCCGTATGTGTTATGTGAACAGCTAGTCCTAGGTTTTTCTTAATAATCCGAGATATTGAAGTTTTATAAATTTACATCTTCCGAGATATAATCTTCTGTTTCCAAAGAGGATTTCGTTTAATTTGGACACTTGCGGCTTTAACTGCTTGAACTGAATGTGGTCCTCTACACATGAAGTCTAATTAAATAATTTTATAACCCGATATAGAATCATACGGCTAATGGCCAGAGGATGCATGGTGTTAAAGATTGCACTTTTTTCTGTTCGATACTTATGTAATGCTACTACAACAATACGATTTTCTTTGTCTCCCCACTTTATTGGTAAATAACCAAACTTGACAAGAAACACGAAGTAACTGACAACTTTAAGTTCAGCCCATTGATATTTTGATGCTGTGTAAAGCAAGGGTAGGTATTATTTTGTAACAGTATTTATGAGAATAGTAGGTAGATAAACCAAGAAACTGCCCTAAAGCAGTCGATAAAAATATAGTGTATACCATATAAATATAAGAATTATCACTCTTGAGCATACCAGCGTTCATCCGTTACCACAATTACCAAGGTCGTGTAAGACCTCTTCGTATTATAAATGATTTATCAGTTTTTTCCTCTTTACATCTTATGATATTATTGCCCTGGGATTTAATTTATTTATTTATTTATATATATATATATATATATATATATCACTTTTTATATTCTTGGTGTGTTCTTAACCATAATTTTATGAATCTCCTTTTCTTTCGCTTTTCTTGCTAATCTACTAATATATTCTTATAACATGTTCAATATTAGTATATTAATGTTCAGTCTACTAAGTTCACTAGTGTTTTTTTTTGTTGTTGTTCACATTACAGATTTAATCAAGTTTTGTTTCCTCTGACCGATTTTCAAAATTCAAAAATGTTTTATTCAGCGTAGTTTGAAGTTTAGTTTAACATAAGTGAACCTTGATTAGCAACAAGATGGCGCAATCTATTTTCAAAACCCTCATTAACTGCTTGAAGGCTGTCTCTTCCAATAACCAAAGCTTCAGTTTTTATAGCTATTTTGAGATCTTCGAGTGTCCTTGGAGATTTCTTGTATACACGGTCCTTCAGGGAAATTTGGTGTCCAATGAAATCCATCATCAGCGAAATTATCGTAGTCTAGGCCTGTAACATATGTTCCAAAATTATCTAAAAGTGTGGAAAAAAATTCCGGAGTGCGATGAGGCCTCGCACTTCCTGCATACAGGGTTGTATCCAGAAGTAGTAGGACTGTTCTTTTTCCGCGCGCGCGGAGCGATGGAGGGGGCCGGATGCAAGGCCGGATGTTATGGAGGGGAGCCTTGGGAACAGGTTTCGACCTGCGGCAGTCGCCTGCGTGTGTTAGTTGAGTGTGGACCACTTTTTAGGTGACCTCCTGTTGTAACGCCTCGTCGTCAGTTGCAATGGAGCGAAATTTGGAGCAGCGGTACGCCATCAAGTTTTGCTACAAACTTGGAAAATCAGCGACCGAAACCAAGGACATGCTTACGCAGGCATACAAGGATACCATGAGCCATTCTTCAATATTTGAGTGGCACAAGTTGCTTCGGGAGGGGAGGGAGCTCGTCGAGGACGACCAACGCGCCAGGCGTCCGTCAACCTCGCGAACGGACGACAATGTACTGAAAGTTAAGCAACTTTTAAACTCTAACCGACGGTTGGGCATTAAATTAATTAGTGACGAGCTGAATCTTTCATACGGGACAGTCCAACCCATCACCACAGAGGATTTGTCGATGAGCAAAGTGTGCGCGAAAATGGTTCCGAAAGTGAGGGATCTCCTGGCCAAATTCGGCGTTTCCACGTCTTTTAAGATACCCCCAAACAAAATAATCCGTCGGAGCAGCATCCAGACTCTTGGGTATCCACATACCAGGTGTGATAAACTTCATCTGAGGCCTCATCCATGCCATTATCCACTTAGATGTGTCACTCGAAGCCGAATCCTGATAAAAAATAAAGTCACCATTTGGATAGAGTCGAGGAGCATCTCTGGCCAAGAACTTCTTCAAAATGGAGTCACAATAGTATGTATTTACTAATGACTTTAAAATTCATTTTGCAGACAATTCTTTTCGGCAGAACTTTGCAAGTTTTGAATTCTTTTCGTTTCTATTGACGTATTGAATTCTTCCTTCACCTTTGGCTTTAGCTAACAGAAACCAAGCCTCATCCGTTGTGATGTTTTCTTCCACTTTTGGTTGTTCAGAATCTTGTAACGACCATATGACCTTTCTTATCGCGATGTTGGCGGCCGTCAAAACATAAACTTTGATTCTCTTTTTTTTATTGAGTTTTGTTGATACCATAGCTGATAGTCAATTGGCTCAGAATGTTGGCCATGTATTCTTGTGTTGACGGATTCTCTCTATTCGTTCAATTATCCAATTTGTTGAGATCTTAATTTGAAATTTTGTGAAAAATTGGACGTTTTTTCGGCGTATTCTTGTCTCAATTTTTGATGTTATAGATGCGCCCTTTATTTACCTTGATGTATTGAGTCTTAAAGTAATAAATTATTTTCGATTCTGACCACTTGAGTTCCTTTGTGATGTCCCATTGTTTTGATTTGAATAAATTTCAATTAATAATCAAAGAGGGCATTGTTTTGGATAGTTTGATATCTTTTTTGATAAGATATGACAAGTTATACATAAATAGTTAAAGTTTGAATTTGCCCACTTATCCTATCTATAATACTCTGTAATACTCCCCATTTACCATTACCTTTCTCTAAATTATTTTTCTCCTGTGCCTAATTAATATGTTCCTCTGTTCCTGGGTGTTTATAACTCATACAGTTCTTAATAGAATTAGAATATTTCCTTTAATTGTAATTTTGCAACATTTTCTGTATCTTTTAGATCTTGCACTATTTTCTCTTACTTATTTCTCTTCCCTGAATTCTGCTTCATCATCCACTGTTTTTCACTTTCATTCTTGAGATTCTTATTTTCATTTTTCTCAATATTTCTAGTTCTACTCATCTCTGATCTAGTTTACCTAACATTAGTTCAATTTTAAAATCTAAGTTTCCAATTTATCTAAATTTCTCATTAACCTTTTTTAATAATTATTCCATAACTAATTACTCTTAAAATTGTTTTTAAGTATTACATCTTCGTAATTTTACCAGATGCAGAGCATAATATTGGTTTCAAAATTCTTATTTTTTGCAAGTTCTGTAGCTTAGACCCTATTGAACTGTTTGTTTAATTTGTTTATGGTACGAAAATACCTTTCGTCACTGGTAATAATTTTGCAAAAAACTCAAAGATTCTAAGAATCATTCCATTGCCTATGCACATTAACTTTGTTACTTTTGCCTAGCTTATGTAAGTAACGACTTATCCATCGAGATGGTCCAAGTTTCTCTGATAATTGTGGGGTGGTTAAACGACTGCTTAACGAAAAGTTCTTGATTTACTACAGAAGGCTGTCCAGGCGGAAGTTACATTTAAAGACGAATGTCACCGCTAATAAATTTTTTGAACCAATTTTGGGCCGTACGTTCTGATGTCACATCTTAACGTTTAACCTCACAGATTATTCGGGCCGCTTCAGTAGCGCTTCACCTTAACTTCCAGTAATTCTGAAGAACGGTTAAAATTTCAACATTCGAATTGGGCACGTTGCCTATCTCTTCCAAATTCAAATTTCAAGAAATAAAACTTAGTATAACAAAAAGTAATCTTCAAACTATACTCTATATTCTCTATTTGTATGACGTATGACTTGTCAAATAGTTCAATTCAACAATGTATTTAGAGTCAAAGCCAACTACTTAAATAACGAAAATACTTTTACACCAGCCTATTAACATAGTATTATCTCTGTATTACGCATTTGAATTATAACTTTTTTTTTCGAATATGGTTTTGTTTAATATGTAGCATATTTCTGCCGTTTTCTTAATTTAAGTTGCTGATTCCAGATCTCATTAAACAATAAACTTCTGTCCATCTTCAGTATCTTCGTTAAAAAATCGTATTTTCATGGAGAATGGTATGCTGTGTCATCGAATGCGTACAACTACTCCATGGAAAAGAAGTAAAAATTCGACATTCGCTATGATTTAGAGAAACTTCCAAAGTACATCCCGTTGAAAAGCTAAGTCGCGTTATTCAAAACATGTCAAAAAGACTATCAAAAACCTACCAATAAAACTTAATGACAGTGGTTATAGAAGGATAGCAAAGATACCCCACAAATTATACCATATCCCAAAGATTAAAATCATTGTATTACAGTAAAAAGGAAATTCATCTAAGTATTAATTATAGATTTTAGTTAAACATTAGGTTTAATAAAGTTTAATTAAATTTTACTCACTTTAGTGTACCGTGTCATCGACATGTAATAATATGCATCATTAACCTTTCTCATATTTTTTCTAATTCTTTAGATATCTCTTTCAATTAATTTTTGTCTTTTACATTTTCTTTCTTTATTCATTTTTACCAAAAGGCCAATAATCCTCTACTGTTAGAAAATAAGGCACATTGTTGCTCAACCAAGTTTGAATTGACCGTGCTTTATGGGCGGGTACGGAATCTTGCTGCAAGATCCAAGGCTCATCTCAAAAAAGTGTGTTATTCAGAGGTTTCACTACACCTTCCAAAATAATTCTATTTATACGCAGCGGACAAAATTTAGTCTTTTCACAAAATCAGTTACTCCATTATAACATACTCCCCATCAAACCATCATAGCTGCTAAATGATGGCCTCTCTGGACCCTTGGCACTAGTTGAGATGCTTCTTTGGTCAACCCAGCATATATCCTGT
Organism: Sinelater perroti; assembly: GCA_036346155.1. Classification (NCBI taxonomy): domain Eukaryota; kingdom Metazoa; phylum Arthropoda; class Insecta; order Coleoptera; family Elateridae; genus Sinelater; species Sinelater perroti. The sequence continues at coordinate 20,124,237 of JARFIY010000195.1, read as the reverse complement.
CATTTTGTTTGTTGAAAGATTACTCCACCGTAAAAAAAATTTTTCATCCTTAAATAATATTTTCTGTGACCATCACGCGCGTGCTCAATCAACAATCTCTTTCTTTTTCTTTCCGATCTTTCCTCAAAGCGTCCATCAACAAATGTCCCGCACGTTTTCTGAAAGACATCAAAGTTTTGGAAATTGCATCTCCTGAGACATAATATTTTGCTTATAAAGAAGTTTCTCGAGCAATCATTGCTTTGTTTGCTTGAACAGTCTGCAATAAACGTGGTCTTCTTAGACGATCTTCGACAGCTCCAGTCTCATTAAACAATTTAATTAAACACCAAGAGGACGTAGGGTCTTAATAATTACACTTTTTCTGTCCCACACTTATGTAATTTTATTATAGCAATACGGTTGGTTTTCTTTGTCACCCGACCGAAAATATTGGTAAATAACCAAATTTGACAAGAAACACAATGCAACTTACAACTTTAAGATTGGATAATTGCAATCGTATGCCAATGTCACATATGTCTTGATGCTGTATAAAGCAAGGGTTGGTTTGATTTCATAACAGTATTTATGGGAATACTACATACTTCTTCTTTCTCTTTTCCCTCTTTGCCTAAACGACGTCAGGTGCCTCTATCCATTTCCTATCGTTGTTTCTGTCTCCTGTCAATCTCTTTACTTCCCCATTGTTTTTCCTTTCCTTCCCGCCATTTCCTGAATGTTGTCTATCCACATTCTCCTTAGCCTACCACTTGGTCGTCTGCCTTCCGTTCTTGCTTCTAGAAATCGTCTTGGGACTCGGTGTTCTGGTATTCTTTTTGTATGACTACACCATTTTAGATGTTTATTTTCTATTATGGTTACTTGCAGTAATTGTTGCAGTTGGTCTCTAAACGTTGTATTTATTATTCTATTCTCGTTTTCCCAATTACTTTTCTTAGATACTTCATTTTCCCCATAGTTATCTTAGATTTGTGTTTGTCTAGCATAGTCCAGCTTTCTGTCCCATAGGTCAAAATTAGAGCATATATTGTTTTTCCCTAAATACATATGGCAATATTAAAAGGCGTAAATATTTGTATTCAGTTGAGAACATAACCTGTTTTAAGTAGACAGAGTTCAACAGAGGGGAGATTTATTAGATAGTCGCAGCCGGTCAGAAATCTTTAAGTGGCTTAGATTTTTTAATCTCAAAAGACCAAAAACCGAATTGTCAAAAAAGAGAAAACGTCTTTGCTCCCATCTCGATAACACTTTTGGCTAAAGAAATATCAGCAATTTTATTTGAATACACGATCATAAGTAACACAGAATAGGTGCTGGTTGTAAAAGATAAAATACGCTAGAAAGAATCGAGAAAAATAAACGAAGTCACACTCATCACTTTCCAAGACCTTTCTCGCCTCCAGGCGCAGATTTTCCTTAACGGTGCCTCCCGATTTCCCCAAAACGGATCCGCTAATAGAGAATAGAATACACATCTGTTGCTTGCGTTCTTTACCGGTTAATGGGAAGGCCTGGGAGCGACTCGTGAAATGTGTTCTTCCTTTCGACCGCGACATTGAATTTAGGAGAGACCGCAGACCGAAAGATGACTTTGTCAAAAGCACATCCAAAGCGTAAGCCGGGTTAAAAGAAATAGTACATTACGATACGAGTGCACAAAGTAGGTTATGCGGGATGACCTACGAGCGCACGAGTATCGTATACTATTTTTCCTATTGAGTGCGCAAAGTTCGATACAGTGGTGCTGCGTGGGCGGAGGAAAGGGGGGCTCGGAGGGGGGGGGGGCGAAGCCTTCCCGATTAAAAAAATGTAAAAAGCTATTTCAATATTTTTTACGATAAATTAAAAACTTTTATAGACGCCATACTTTTCACTGTAGACGTTCAAAAAAATATATGAAGCGAGACCTGCCTCGCGACCTGACGTTCTCTGCTGTACTAAAAAAAACAGCGAGTAAGACGACGAAATATAGATGCAGGTTTTGACAGGTCTAGATAGTAAGATCAAGCTAGCGAGATGTACGCTCATCTACTTTCCCGCACGCTCAGCTGTAGGGATAAAAGCGTGCGGGAAAGTAGTACTTTGCGCACGCAAATACGTGCGCAAAGCTCGAACTTTGCGTAGGAAAATACAGTTTTACAGCGGGATGGTAGATCCGGTACAAAGCGGGTGAACAAGTAGATGCGGAACGGAATATTCGTATGCGGTTTTAACTTCGCGAACCAAGGACGTGTCAACTGTCGCGCCTGTTTCATGTAGTAACGTAAGTGCGAGCGGGCCGCAGGTCAAACATATTAAGCCTGAATTTAAAAGTTATCTTATCCGATAATGTATATATTTTCAAACAGTGCCAACAGAGAGCGGGTAATGCCCAATTTAAACTAAAATTGAATATCTTTGGCTAATTAAAGAAAAGGCAAGATTCGGCCGCAACATTTTTTTTTAATTTCTAGCTTCACCCCCTTATCTGATTAAGGCCTGAAAGTGAGCTCACCTGTTGTCAACCACCTCATATATCCGAAAAAATCAGCTCAATCGTTTATTTATTCAACCCCCAAACAGCGCGTCATCTCCCACTCCAGAGAAATATACTAAAAACAGTACATGTAAGTACTCACCTGATTTACACTTAGAATGTTTGTCATAGGTTCTATTAATGCCTCTTCTGTATTATTTTGAAAGATATAGTCTCTATACCCTCTTCAATTTTTCATTACTAAAAAATCACCATTTATTCCCCATTATCAAATGACGAAATCTTTACAATTATATAAGCACTTGTATTTTCATTGTTTGTCCATTCTTGTAATACACACCCTAATTTACTTCAATCAATATTTCGTATTCATATTTACATGTATTTTTATGGGTATATTTAATGCTTCGATTCAATCAATGCTCTGTTAATTTAAAACTGAACTTCTTATATTAGAATTTTATGCACATTGGCTAAATATTAATTTCTTTAAACGTGGCTTTTAAATCACAATTGTAGTTTAATGAAGCGAAGCTTTCAGTAAAACGTTGTGTACTGAATGGTTTTCCAATAGCGCACAATTCAATCTACTATAATTATACGGCGCGGTCGACAAGTGTATAAAAAAGATTCGTAAAGTATTTTTTTGTATTACTTAATGTTTCCTCCTCTCTAACGTTAGTTTTATTTTAGGCTTAAATTGATTTTCACAAAACAGATGGAGCTCGAAAATACATACAAAATGGCATAGTTTTAATTAAAATTCATTCTCCTTTGGTATTTAATTTTGTATCTTCATTTTAATTATTTTTTGTACGATCAATAAAATGCTATTTTTGGTCTGGAGGTCTTTTATCTGTGTGATATGGGTCTTTGTCAACATTCTTAAAATTTCTTTACAAAAAAGTTTAACGGGATTGCCGTTTTATTTTTTTCATATTCATGTTATCCATTTTAAGAAACTCTCACTGTGTAAGTTTTAATTATGTTATGCACGGTATTATAATCTATTTTAGTTTATGTTAGATACTTACATATAGAATGTACAAATACATCCATGTCCATAACATAAACGATCAGGGAAAACCATATTCATACAGATATTCAATAAAATATCTTTAAAGTACAATGCGGAAGTCCCCGGTCCCCGGCCGTATGAGAAGCATTAGTTGCCAGAGTAACGCGTTCAGGGCCATGCGGAAATACACGAACGATCGTCGCTATATATTTCGTAATGTCAGCATAACATCAACGCCCATTACGGCGATGCACCAGAGTGAGACGGAATTCGAGTCTCGTACAATCATTGGATGGCAGCAATAGTAACGATTGCTACAGAAAATTCGTAACACTTGTATTCTCTAGAGTAGACAAGCGTAGCTAACTGGATTTTCTAGTGTATATTTAACGTGTCTAATAATTTCAGTGAATAATCCTATATCGCAAAGGTAATATAACTACAATCAGACATTTCAGAAAGCACCGCCTAGAGTACAGGTGACTGTCAGAGTAAACTCATTGCGTACGATCGAACATAGCCAGTGTAAGATGTAACATCGCAGTGCAATGAAGCTATAAATGAACATCAATGTTTGCTATAAATTAGGGAAAACGGTGACAAAAACGCATAAAATGTTGGTGCAAATGTATGGAACAGAAACGGTGAGCAAAAAATGTATTCAAACGCTTCCGCAACATGAAGGAAACTAAGAATCGGCAAATGGTTCTGCCATTGATGGAAAAATTGGACATTAGCAAAGACATGGCACGCACCATCGTCCGCATAAATTTGGTACGCGAAAGATCTGCTCCCGATTTGTATAATTAAAGAACGCGTAATGGCGCTTCTACGATCGATTTCTAAAGAAACCTTTGCGGACAGTTTCCAAAAACTTTATGAAAACTGCCAACCACGTGTGGTAAAAGGCGACAATTATTTTGAAAACCAACGAAGATTTGTTTGTATCTTCTGCTTTGTTTCTTTTCTGATACCATTCGCCGAACTTTTTAGATATACCATATACATAGACGTGATAAATACAACTGAAAACTATAAGAGACAACAAAAATTAAATGTGGCTAAAAAATTGTGGGCGTCAGAGAAGCACATTTAGAGTCGTAAAGTTTTTGACGTGACTTGGCAAGAAATAAAAATTCTATGTTCTACAGAAATGTTAACATGGAATATACCTTACGCACTTTAACAAAAGTTATTGTCATACAAGGCGGTTCAAATATAACTGGGACTGATTTGTGTGCAAACAAGTCGCACTGTGCAGCAGCTATGCGACTTTGAGAGAATGGAGCCACAACCTCCATCCTTCCTCCTGCTTCGGTTAGAACCTGTTCAGTCATGTTTGGAAACTGCTAGAGTGAGCTAGGTACCACGGAGCGTGGAACAACGCATTGTGATCAAATTCCTCGTTGGAGAAAACGTCCCGTCCGGTGAAATTCAACAAAGACTCCAACAACAATATGGGGAAGAGTGTCTCTCACGGACCCGTGCGTTTGAGTGGTGTTAGTGCTTCAAAAAGGGCAGAGGGCGTGGACAATGAACCGCATGATCGTTGGCCGCAAACATCCGGCACCGAGCCAAACATTGTTCGTGCAGTCGCGCTTATTCGTGAGAATAGGTGCAACACTATCAAGGAACTTAGAGAAATGCTGTCCCTCAGTGTTGGTAGTGTGGAAGACATCGTGAAAACCCACTTGCACTATTACAAAGTGAATGTACGCACTTCGATAAATATGAACAGAATGGTACCGCATGCAAGCTGCCACTCGTTTCCTACAGCGGTTTGAAGACGAAGTTGATAGATATTTGAAGTTTATAGTGACCACCGATGAAATGTGGATGCACTGCTTCATTCCCGAGTCCCAACAGTCATCACACGAGTGGCGGCATACCAGTTCTCTCAAACTCGAGAGAGCGCGGGAGGGGGGAGGGGGGGTTCGGCAGGAAAAGTAATGGCAACGTTCTTCTGGGACTAGCGGGGGGTTATCCATGTAGACTTTCTGAAGAATGCCAGAACAGTCAATGCAGTTTATTACTCAGACCTCCTGGTAACGAACGTGAAGGAAAAGATCTGATCAAAGCGGAAAGACTTCCTTCAAGACAATGCACACCCACATACGGCCAAAACAACAATAGAAACCCTCCGGAAATTCAAATGGAACCTTCTGTTACATCGGCTGTATAGTCCCCATTTCGCTCCAAGTGATTTCTATCTATTCGGAAGGCTCAAATCAGACTTGCAGTTTGGGGATAACGCCGCCAAAAGCCTTTATTGGAAAGGGCCTCAGGATGCTTCCAGAACGTTGGAAAAAAGTGTTGACGCCGGAGGGGAATACGCTAAAGACTGACATGTGCAAGTAAGTGTTTGAAAATTATTATTTTTTGTAAAAAATCAGTCCCGGTCATATTTGAACCACCTTGTACAATTTATAAAAGTATTAAACTGCGCTGCACCAATACAAGGAACGCGAATGTTGTACCAAAATACTTTTTCAGAAAATATTTCAAACATGTCCAGTAGGGTTTAAATCCTGAGATTCGTAGCTAGTTTACACTTCACCAATCACAGTAAGCTCTCAAAGACGTGGAGCTACATAAACCCCCAATATAATATTAGTCCGTACCAAAACTCCAGTACTTCTAAAATAAGAAGAATAAGAAAAAAATAAGAAGAATAAGATTTTGTCTTGGTTATATCGGCTTCTACGTGTCAGCTACTATACAGATACAATTGTTTTTTAAATATAATACCTGAACTTGTCTATGAACAATACACATCCTTTCACCATGTTATGCGTCAATCGAATACAACTTGCAAGTGTGCGGTCATATAAATTGTTTTCATGAAAATGTGTACTCTTCCTGATATCTGTTGCAAGATCTCTAGAAAAATTCCTTGCTACTACTATGGGATCGTTTTCTGATACTTAATTTAAAATAACCCTCTTCTGTTCTATTGCATTGACATCTACCATTGTATTTTTAATATCTTAAAGCCTCTGTCACAGCCTTGCAAATAATACGCTATATAAATTGAAGCTACTGACCACTCCTCGTACCACAAATTTCAAGTCGATCTTCTAGTAATTATCGATATGGATGCAAGAAGCCATAATCTACCTATGTAGACAAAATTTTCAGCAACACATACACACCACCCCTGTTGCCCGTATACTCCGGATGCAATTCCTACCTTGTTACTGACACAGACTTTTTCACGCTTCGTACACCATACGACTTCAAAATGTCAAGTACAACAAATAGAACTAGCAATCTTAGCCCCCAGATTCTCTTTAATCCTTAATTTATGAAAAGTGTATACTGTACACAAGTGCTGTTAAGTCGTTTCAATAAGCTCTAATCACCATAGTGCATGATAAATATTTTGATAATCTAAGAATGTAATTCCCAATGCAGGATAAGCCAAATATATATCCAATTATAACCTTTACAACTGTAAGATTAGTAGAAGCATTTACCACAGACGCCCAAAAGTCTTGATTATTTGGTAACTTACACACTATATAATAATATTAGAGATAATTATACCCCACATCGAGGCACCTGGACATACTCTCTTGTACCCGTAGGTGTCAAAGTGATTATTTCCTTTTCGTTCTTAATCCAAATTCTCCAATTTTTCCTATGCATAGCTATCTGCATTGCCTCGTTCCAAGTTAACCCCCTTTCTCGGTCTCCCTCCTCTTCTATTTTTACCTGTTGGCTTAACTTACCATATACATTGAACATGTCTGTTGTTCATACGTGTTAAAAGTGACCAAACTTTTTAAATTTTTGTTTCAATTTTATCTGTGAATAATCTTACATTTAGATCTTTTTGATGTCGTTTCTTATTTTGTCTGATCTTTCGGTCCTTTCGATTTTCTTAAAAACATAATTTCTGCATTATGTAATCTTAGTTTTTCGGCCCTTGTGAAAACCCAGCTTTCGGCTTCATAAAGAATGATTAGATAGTTTTCTATTAATCGACACTACTTTTTTGTTTGAGCACTTTTTGTAGAACGAGATGGAAATGCCACAAATTAATTAATAAAGTAAAGGTAAAGGCCAGTGGAACAGAAGTTAAGAATAATATAATAATTTAATATAAACACTCACGTTCAAGCAATATTTTTGAGAAAACCATTTTACAAGATTTCGAAAATTTAGATTTGCGTTTGTGTCTTGGTGAAAAGTTCGTAACGTGTGCTTACTGGTGAATATATTTAAGATTTGGGCAACAGCAACGAATATAATTCTTTATTTAAATTTATCTGCCAGAAATATGTGCGCATTTTGTTGCAAATGATTTGCCTCAATCCCAAAAATCGCAATGTGCAGTAATTTGATAGAAAATAATTTTTGTTTTTGAACGGATGCCTGATGTTTGATAATATATAAATCTAATATGCATTAATGTGGTACAAAGATCACATTACAGAACAAATTATCACAAGACTACTAAAAGATAAACTTACCGAGATTCTGAGAATACGTTTTTGGTTTACAGGCTGATTTCTGCCACGTGAAAATCTGAAAAAATAAGAACCCGCTAGAAATCAGAGGTAGAAAAGCATGAAAGTATTGGAGACGCAGTAAGTCTAACTTAATATTCATATATAATGATGCATGTTCTCACGTAGTGGAAATGAATGAGTTTCTTGAAAAGGAAGATAATAGCTTCATGAAGCAGCTAACAAAGTTTCTGAATGCAAATCAGAACACGTGTGTAGCCACTATTAAAGATAATTCACGAAGTCTGATATAGAAAAAACGAGACTTAAGTTTGTATAGTTTATATATTTATTTAACAAATTGAAAAAATCAACCATATGCTCCCGTTGAATGTGAAGCTACCAAAGTTTAAAACAATTTTTCATATCATTTTCTGAAGGGATATCACAGATTCTAGTTATTTTTTACTTTTACGTCTTTCCGACTTAATCAGTGGAAGAGGTAGAAGTTACAGGCGGGCAAGTTGGATGAATAGGGTCTAAGGACAAGCAGAGTAATGTAATAAGAAAATTGCTTCTTCATAAAGCGTGAGCTAGCTCGTTTTGATACAAAATTCAACTGTTTCTTCATAATTTCATTTATTTCCTTTTCACATGTTCACACAATTTCTTCAAAAGTTTTAAGGTTCACTCACAATCCACTTTTGCTTTTCAGAATTTTTTTACTAGTGGTAAAAATGCCTACATTTGAACACGCCCAAAAACCATCTCTCTCTTGTAGACCTACATACTTTGCGAGTAAAATTTGTTGCTAATAGATCTCAGAACATAGCATGTCAGTATGAGTCTTTTGTAGTGGATAAAGATAATTACAACCCATGTAAATTATCCTGAATCACCATTTCATGTACCAACCATAAAATTCAGATTCTATTCACTCCTGCATTGTATTTTTTTACCAAAACTTGCGCTATTCTGAATTCATCTTATTATGTATAGTATTCGCTCATGTAACATTACACATAAATAATTTTGTTCTATTTTCAAGTAGCTTTAATGGAATTTTATATAAAAAAGACGATATTATAAATGACCATGATTTTGTTTAAAGGAGTGAACATGACAAACCTAATTTTTAATTGTTTGCATATAAATCAAGTTGTGTTTAACCAATCACATGAATTTTTGCCGCAATATCCTAAACAGTTTATAGTTTGTTAGAATAAATACTTGCCACAATTCAATGCAAAAAAGATCTCTCAATGCGTTGTCTTAAATATTGGTAACCATTTAACTGCATTTTTTAAAGTATCTTATTATTGAACTTCCACATCAATTAAAACCGTAACAAATCATAACCTTTTGTGAGTGCTATAGTCGCTCAGCGTTAACCAAAGATCGACATCTTCCCAAATTCTAAAATTTGGAAAATTAAAAAAACCATCTATACAAAAAGGTGAGCTTCGCCGATTTTATTTGCTCTTAAATATAATCAATCGGTAAATTTATATACTTAGATTAGTTGGAGCTTGAAGAAAAGCCATTATACAAAAGAGACACAAAAGTTTGAATAATACCTAATACTTGAAAACATCGTGAAATTGATAAGCTTGGATTCTTTCTCAGCATTTCTCTTACAGCAGTAATATCCTCTTTACTTATTGTACTACATTAACGTGTTGAAATGTTTTTGTCAATTGACTCAGTAGCTTTGAATTTCAATATTACACACTAAATTGCATTCTGTTGGAATATTATGTCATAAATTAAATAAAGGGAACAAAACATTCTTAAAAATGATCAAACACCCTGATAATTTTGAGTCTGGCTTGAGTGCACCAGCTGAATAAACTTATATTATCTACTGTGGTAATCTTAAACCATCAGACTCGTGAGATCAGGAACTTAATAAGACATCCCAAAAAAAAAAAGAAAATCCAAGTTAAAAAATCTCAATATTACTGGATGAACCAGATGACAAAACATGCAATTGTTGATATCAAAAATATTGCCAAAGAAAAATTCATCACCGACCCCTCTCTCCCTAACCAAATAAGATCTAAAAGAACTCTTTCCATATAATTTCCCTAAAAATAAAGATTAAACACCAGTATGTAAACGAAATTAGAACAAATAAATCTACAGAATCAATAATAGGTCATTGATTAGCCAAGGTTAAATCAAAAACATCTGAAAATACACCTCAATACTATGGAGATCCAGTGCTGTGGCTACACCAAAAATTTCTATCACCTTCAGTGAAGGCGCATAAAGTATCTGAATAATCATTATTACACTACTTGACAAAAAAAAAAAAAAACAAATGAAAATAATTGTAATCATCCAGCCAATTTTAGAGGCCACTAATATTTTCAAGAATCCGAATATAACAAAAACAATAAATAACAATAGTAACATCCATTCTGATTACAAAAAATCTGACAAAATATTGACAATTTTCTTCATTTTATCCAATCAGCTGCATCAGCTAATTGTAAGCAAGCCATGAAACTAAATTGCTGACCAATAATACTATGCTAACATCGATCTTCAACCTACAATTGGATAAGCCTATCTTAACACAAAGCGAACGATTTCCTTAACCAATTTATTACCCCTATTTCTTAATGGATGGATTATAACTGTATCAAAACTACCAATCACTTCAAACTAAACTGGAATGCAAAGCATATTTGAAAATTTTCCTGTATGACATAGACGTGGCATGCACCACAAATGACAATTTTAAATAATTTTATCTGCGATTGAGATGTAAAGTGAATCAAGTGCATGGCCGACTTTAAATGAACCTATGAAATGTCGTGGAAAAGCAAACACCGGTGCTATTGATCCATTAGTCGCTTTATTATTTTTCTATTTGAATTTTTCATTAAATTATGTCCTACAGGTTTTCACAATAAAGTTTAATATTAAACATACGGCCGGGGAAGAGATTGCTCTAAGCAATCCCAGAATGTACTTAAAAAGACCTTCTCGAAAATTATTCGACATAGAATTATTTCTACTTCATTTTCGAATTCAGCATAAAATTTCCTATAAGAATCACATTTAAAATCGTAATGTCAAAAATTTTCCCGAAATTCGAAGTCAGCGTAAAATTTCCTATAAGAATCCATTTTCAAATTTTAAAAAATCTCAAATTTTGTGACGGACCGACAGACAGACATATAGAATTCAGTAACGCACTTTTTAAGTTCGTTGAATATCAGAACATCGCTGTTACCATAAAGAAAAAACGCAACATTTCGTAAAACAAAAAGTGGTCACCATAAATCTTGAATCAAAAATCAATGTTAAAACAAATAATGATTAAAGTGCTCATCTCATACCACATATTTATACAATTTTTAATACAAAAGAATTAACACTGCTGCTTGGTGACTGAAATTCAAAAAATACAATGTGGAGTTGCAGAAAAAAACAATTCATCTGAAATAAAATTTATGCGCGCTTTTCAAATTACAGTTCTCTATCTCCATCCCTACATCAGGCAGATAATGAACCAGACATAGTGATGATTGTATGAAAGAAGGTTAAAATTGAGAATACTGAATTTGACTGCCCAGAGACCGACTGCATTTACAGTATAAACCAAATATTCCATACACCATATTATGTACATTGGCTACTGCTTCAATAAGTAATAATAAGAAACCAACCTTCCTAAAGAATCAGCTCGCACAACAAAAGCACTTCTAGTTAACAACCCAACTCCAAGAAAATATTAACACTGAAATCTAAAACAAGAAAAACAAAGTAATTTACTGATTATATACCTATTTGTCTATTAACTATACATGAAACTAAACTATAAGGTTTAACGAAATTTCATTGAAACGAATGACAGTGAATTATATTCAAATGAAAGTGAATAGCAGCAAAAATTTAGCGGCCGGAACCGAAAAATTTGTGGCCACTTCCGGTTAAACCGGTCTCGAGATTTTCAGATTAGGCTGATATTTGGCGTCTGGACTTGACTTACGGTCCTTAGTTGAATACTGAAAACGTTATGTCTCTATCTAGCACATATCAAAAATTATAAGGCGTGACAGATGACAGACATAACAAAAGTAGACGCTGGTCTCCAGCTTGGAAGCTGTCTTATAGGCAAGCTACCTAGCAGGGGTAGGGCACTCTATTTGTCATTAGCTGCAACAAATTATTAAAACAATCAAACAAGAGCAAACAATACACAGTAGTAGTATTTATAGATCTGGCATTCTATCGAATATGAATTAAATAACTTAACACATTTCTTATTAATTCAGTACCTGAAGGCTATTCTACTCTTATAATTTGTAAACCACCAACTAGCAGTTAAAATACGCATAACTGTTTCTTTAACAAGAACAATGCCTCAGAGCAGCATATTGGGCCCAATCTTATTTAATATCTTATCAATATTTCCAACACTTATACAGACCTTGCATTATTTGCAGATAGTAGTATGGATTTGGAGGTAATGCAACTTAAAATGATTACGAATGATAGCAAATTATTTTTTAAGCATTGGAATTTGAAAATAATCATGTGCTGCAAAAATATTTACCAAAGACTAATATATTATGGGATATTTCTGAACACTCCCCTCATTCATTAATAAAAAGTTGTTAGTGCAACTGTACCCACTGTTACTACAAGCTAAATATACAACTATAAATCTTTGATATGTCCATTAGTTTTATATGGATGTAAAATCTAGAGAAATACATTAAGAGGAAACTTAAAATTCAAGCAGTACTAAATAAAATACTTAAGATTGCAGTAAATATCCCCTGGTATATTAACAAATAATAATTTCGTTATTTTGACATAGCTACTATTTAAGAACATATCAAGGAATTAACAAATTATCGTATTTGGGAGTATGCAGTTATATTTCATTAGTTACACACGTAATTAAAACAAAATTCCACAAAACTGGGTGATTAGACAGCATGACATTAAACGTGATAATGCATAGTTAACAATTAAAGTGCTACTTACCTTTCTTTCACTTTGTTATTGTCATTACTTTATTCATGTAACACTACAGTGTACAATTATTTTGACGATCTCGTAAAATTCTAATAAAAATAATTTGTGTTAAGCAGTTGTATAATCCATTCATAATACTTGCAAATTCTATTAAATACAAACGTCATGTGACTAACAATTTATTAGTAAACTTGGTATTGGTAACAATTGAAAGTTCTAGCAATTATATTAGCGAATCTAAAAACCTACAATTTTTAATTAATTGGCTCCTTTCTCTAAAGATTACAAAATAATTTTGTTCGTATCCAGCCTGTACTTTACTAAAATGTAAATTTTTGGTATTCATTTCCGTAAGTTGAAAAAACTCACACAGCATTGTTTCCAGTCACATTTATTTAAAATTTAAACATCTAATTTCACATTATGTAACCGATAGTTTATACTTAAGATTACAAATAAATTAAGAGTCATAAAAAATACGGACCTGTTGAAAATAAACTGTCATAGTTGTAAGTCTAGGCTAAAACATGAAAATGGTACATAATAAATAGTAGAGAACAACTGGCCACACGCCTGCACAAAGAACTAATAAATAAATACCAAATGTCGGGGATACACAGTGTAAGTGCACAGATGTATGATCACAAAGTATGAAACATTAACTCGGGAGTGTGGCTACAGTCTGCATGTATCCCCTTTCTAGCTAAACACCAATTTACGACAGTAATAAGTACGAAAGCAACGGTTCCATACTTTGTGAAGGACTCCTAGGCTGACTCAACTATACATGTAGCACAATATGCAGAAGTCGGTACAGTATGAGATACTTGGTGTTGCACCACTTATGCTACACTAACGATGAATCCAAAAGAAACAAATATATTACAAAAATTTACACAATTATATTAATTTATAATTACTTTATTAATTAAACTTGTCTTGTAAATTAACCAAGTAACCATTAAGTTAATCACTTTAGTGGCCCAGCAGCCAAGCAAAGTTCAAGATGTTGAAAATGTAGATAGTGGGCCAGGCTGAAACAATGGAAAGCTGAAATGCAGGTGCGCATTCACTTCACTTTGAGGTCATCATGGTGACGAACTCTGCAACAAAACACGGCAGTTTCAGCAAATTCACCGACGCATACAGAGCAACAAAATCACATTTACCATACTTATACACAGTAACTGCAAAATATAAGTATGGCTGTGGGTTAAACTACAAGACTTATTGACGGTATTTGCTTTGGTAAAAAACTTCTACTTTTCCGTTCGAAGACTAATTCAAAGCACATGCCAAAAATAGGTATAACTAAAAATCTAAACATGTCATGCATGGGTGGTTAGGACTTCCATATTGTTTCTCTTGTGTAGATAAGTCAAAAATTCGTGCAAATACCACTAGTCACAGCAAAAAATCGTTACTACGTCGAGACATTGAAATGTATCAAACAGCAACACAACTGTACACATGCATATTATGTAAAACAAAAGAAAAACAACTAATATGTATAACGTGCTTCGTCTGATCAAGAAGCGCTACAACAGGTAACAGACTACTGTTAATCCGATTTGCACTACTCGTGCCCAGAATAAAACAAGCTAAGAAGCTCATCCAAAGCTAGACAACAACTGACCAGCTCGAAGCTTGTGTAGCTGAGTACCGACTGAAAACTATTCGAGCAAGCTCGCGGAAATCTGCAAGAGAACACTAGCAGTCATACCAGAGTGTTTCGACTCTACTACAAGACACTACGCCACCACATATCCAAAGAGCTAACTGCCTACACAAACAGGTACTGCTATGGTACAACTAGCCACTTAAGGGATTATGCCAAATTTTTTTAAAAAATCAATTTTTTTTTATTGGCTTAATTGATGGATAAACTATTCAAAAATGCAATAAAAATTGCTTTATACCTTAAAAAAAATGTATCAGTTCTTTTAAACAATTTAACTGAACATACTTTCAACGTCCGAAATTACGAATATCGCGCGTTTTGGTTTTTTGACTATCTCGATAAAATTGATACCTATATAATCGATGTGCTTTTGATATATGATGATAGAGGGCGCTCTTAAATATTTTGCCTAAAAATTTTGCTATAGTTAAGGTGAAATTGCACGATAAACAGTAGAGGTTAGTCCTCACTCTGCAATTGCTAGTACACGTGGTGACGACGTATTTTCATAATATTTACTGAGTACTCATATTGTATATTTTATCTAGTTGACAATGAGTGGTGATACAGTTGTTTACCTGGGGGAAAAAAGGTACAAAAACTTCAACATGGTCTACGAAGAGAAGCAAGAGTAAGAAGCGACCGCAAAATAGATTTGAGATGGAGGCCGAATCAAAAGGAGTGAGTGCGTCTGCAAAAAAGTTAAAAACATCTTGTGATTTGAAAGATGTATCAATTGATCCAACATCCATTTATAAAAAATGGATATGAAATTAATCGATTTGCCTTTGTAATGAAACTCCTGGGCATTGGCTTACAGGGAATGAAAAAGTTTTCCGCTTTCATGGATATGCCAGCACCGATATTTCACACTTTTTACGATTCGCTTATAGACACAATATCGATTGCTACAAAGGCAGTACTTTAAGCATGAAAAAAGCAGCGTTAGAAGAAAAAGAGAGAAGCAGTGAAAATAAACAAACTGACGGTTTGACGGTCTCAGGTGACAGTTCTTGGCGAAAACGTGGCTTTTCCTCTTTATACAGAATTGTGACTCTTATTGGTTGGCAAACAGGCAAAGTCATCGATTTCATCGTAAAATCTAAGTATTGTAAAGTCCTGTGAATATTGGGAAAACCATGCTGACACTGCTGAATACCAAGAATGGCTTCAAACTCACAAAGAAAGTTGCCAAAGCAATCACAAAGGCTCTTCGGGGAAAATGGAAGTGGATGGAATGATTGAGATGTTTCAACGATCACTCGAGTTGCACAACGTTAAATATTCACAGTACGTCGGTGACGGTGATAGCAAAACTTTTAAAGGTATATTGGATGCAAAACCTTATGATATTGACGTAAGAAAAAAAGAATGCATCGCATGGGAAACACGCCTGCGAAATTTGGAAAAAATACCAAAGGCTTAGGTGGAAAAGGAAAGCTGACCGGCAAATTAATTGACGATCTCAGGTTGTACTATGGCCTTGGTATTCGTCGAAACACAGATTCTGTTAAAAATACGAAAAAAGAAATTTGGGCAACGTTGTATCACAAACCTTCAACAGATAAAAACCACAGCACGATAAGTGTCCTCCAGGCGTCAACTCATGGTGTATGTGGCAAAAACCAAAAGCTGAAAATAGTTTAAATACGTATGAGCATATAAGCTAGCTTTAAGTATTGAAGTATTTAATGTCATTAAACCAGTGTACGAAGATCTTACACGTGATGAATTACTTGAACGTTGCTTGGGAGTTTCAATGCGACCGTCTGAAACATCGCACCAAAAAATATTTCAAGCCGTAAAAAGGTGCTTGATATTGCTACATGCGTTTTCAACGATAGATTACTCGGTATACTAAAGATTATGGAGGTCCTGCAGTTGCCAATAGGCTTAACTTGTTACAATTACTGCCTAGAAACCAACGAAATGAGGATTAGTCATGCCGAGTCGACTTTGACGGATGCTGCAAAACTGGCGGGATCGGCCTCTAGATCGCAAAAAAAACTGGAAGACGAAGAAAATATAAACTTGGAAGGAAATTTGTATGGAGCTGATATTGCTCACTAATGGTAAAAAAAAATTTATATAAATTTTCAAGTTTAAAGCATAGAAATCGGAACTTAAAACTTTAAACGCGATTATTTTAAAAACATGTTTTTCAAATTGGCTTGCAAGATAACTTTTTATTTTGCAAAATATTTAAAATTATAAGTTATTAACAAAAAATTGTCATTTTTTCGGAAAAATTTGACTTTTCTTCAAAAGCTTGCCATTTTTTCAAAAATCAATATATTTTAAATTCCGTACGACATTCGCTAGATATTTTCATGTAGTTTAAGGAGAATTTTTTTTTGCAGGATCAAAACTCTTCAAGATATTTTGCAAGCCCCGGAGCAACTTTTTAAAAACATGTATTTTTGACAACGGCTGTGACGCCATTTTGTATTTTTTTGTATTAAAAATTTTTGTACTTTTATACATGTACAAACATGTGGTAAACTTTGTTTTATTAATAAAAAATTTCTTCCCATCCAACAAAAATACCAAAGAAGTAGTCGATTTTCGGGCCTCTACAGTGGCATAACCCCTTAATCGAAGGATATTCTTCACAGTAAGGCTACGAATGTGCCGCCAGGCAGCTCTAGATGGATACATTACGGAATCTGCTACTCAGCTATCTACATTAATACTACAGTAAATTCGTCATGATAATCTTGAATTTTAAAAACAAGATAATGTTTTAAAACGTCTAAACATTCCGATTTTATGGCTCGTATGCCAGGAAAAAATCAGAATTAGATTTACTTGTAACAAGAACAAAATCATTTAAACAATTATGCATACGAAATAATGCAGGATATTTTGCAAAAGTACGTAATATGTAATTTTTGGGCCTCAGTGTAAACGACAAAACATCACATAATTGAAAAAGTTCACATCAAGTACCTTGAATTCTCGTTGCTAACGGAAATAAGTAAAACAACAGAAATTCCTATATATAAATAACAATATCAAAATTAACATCTTTAAAGGAGACTATAAAACTGGTTTACGTTATTCCTTTCCAATTATTTATAGCTTTTATGATGGGGAACCATTTAAAACGATGTCAATGGAAAGTCTTTTCTTGGCTTTCCCACAAAGGATGGTTGAATGAGTAACTTAGTTTGATATTAAAAATAATAACTGGAGTTTTAGAAAGTACTTTATTTTGAAATATAATTTCTCAAAGTTCAACGTACTTGTCACAATTTTAAGATTTGCTATCGAAGCCTTCAAAATGCTCTTTGTCTTTTGCTATGTGTATCATCATCTCTTCATTTAACCCAAATTTTTGTCGGGCCAGAAAAGTCTTGTTTTAGGAACATATGACAATCCGAGGATTAGGCAGAAAAATTTCGAATCAGTTCCATTTTTGTTCGGTAACAGTAGAATATTTCCTAAGCCATTCCAGGACGTTTTGCCACATTCACTGCCTTCGACCTCTTGAAGTGCCACGGAAGATTCGCTAATAACAGATTTTCCTGCTCAAGATAATCAATTTTGACAATTCCTTTGAAATTCCAAAAAAATGACGTTATCACTTTACACTGTGTGCTGTCCACTGTTTGATTTCCAATTTCCAATAAAAATCCAACTTTCGTCTATGCTTACTAAAAGACGTAAACATTTGTTAGATTCTGATTATTGTTTGCATACTAATTCGTTTTGCAAAATGATATGAACTCAGTTGAGATACCCTATTACAATCTACATACAAGTATTTAAACCAAGTTACTCATGCTATCCATGTACTAGCAAACTTTTCATATATGAATATTCTGTTTTACATGGATTTAGCAGATAATTTTTAAAAAAACAATTTTTTTTGGCGAGAGCGCTATTATACACTATTGGGGCCTTCCTTCTTTAAATAAGCAAAGAACAATGAATTCCTTTGCTCAACTGAAACCTCATTGAATATCGATTAAAATACTTCCAAATAAGATTTGCCAGTAATTTCAAAAACTGACTCCTCCCCTCCAAAAAATGCAACAAAGAACTTCTACTAGTATTACTCTACTAATTTATATTGAAGCTCACCAATCAATTAAATTAATTTCGTATTTCTTTAAATTTAAAGGAAAACAACATTTTTATATCAAAAACGTGTGGGAAACATACTAAATTATTCAAAGGAGCAATGTATATCAAGTCCATGACACACTTACATGGGCTCAACTGACATGCTTAAAACTCTATCACAACATATTTCACCATAACCTTAACACATCAGAGATGGAAATCATCAAGGCCTATTACTTTATGACGCATATTTTTGAAAAATGTTGATAGAACAATTTCAGGCATTTTGAAACTTTTGGATCCAACTATCCTACTAATTTAACTTTTAACTGCAAGCTTCAATTGTGAATAAAGTATTGATAGCCAATGCTCCTATTTTTAGGTAACCAAAAATCAGAAGCTGGTAAAATATTGAAAAAAGTGACTACAGAATTTATACAAGTAGAATTTGGTAAAATTTTTCGAAGAAATTTCTGCTTAAATTTTGAATGCAAACTTAAGATTTAATAAAACCTTTCATACGTTTTTTTTCTAATTTTTTTGCTAGCTTCCTGAGCCACACGTGTCTTTGTTGCAAATTTATTTTTCTAGTCTGCTTAAGGTACATTTTATTATTAACCAAGAAAATCGACTGATCAAATTTAAAGTCAAGGACGACACGCCCATTCTAACTTCTCAAATTACTTCAAGGTTAACAGTGCCATACGGATATACCAGTCCATCTGTCGAAATTGGATATCACTTAGACCCCCAACGTACATGAAAACAATAAAACGAGACGTTTCATCACTAATCAGCTTCAGCAGCTCTATTAAAATACTTATGGATACAGTCAATGGCGTGAGAATTTAAAAAAGGGGAAAACTACTCAAAAAAAAAAAAAAGAGTAAAAGACAAACTTTCAACAAAATTCTAATAAAAATAATAAACTGAAAATACTACAAGTCTTGTACATCCATAAAAGGAAAACTGAAGGAAAAGCAAACACTTTCGAAAATCTAAACCGAATTCATGAAGTGAAAAGATGTTTCGTCCAAAATTATGGCATCCTTTCAAGTTACGGCAATTCTTAGATGAAAAAACAATGACTTCTTTAATTAAAAAAACCTAAATAAGGCTTTGAAATAAACAATTTGAGGAAACAGCCTAGGAAATTAATTAAACTACAGGTAATTCGGTGCTCTGCTGAAAGCAAAGATAAAAAAACAAGTTCTCAAACGATATTCAGAAGTAACAGATAACATAGCATGATGGTTTTTTGATAGGCATGACGTAGCTAAGGTTAATACTTAGACTCTGGACATTCAAGGTCGTAGCTCTCCTGAGTGCCACTCTTATGGACTAAGCAGAATTAGCCATCTTTGATCACTGCTCAGTTGTGTACCTTTCTTACTGAACCAACAAAGCCATACTAAAACAATTTGACTTGCAATTGTTTTTTTATACATTCCTTTATACTCCCCCAACTTAACTTCACAGAAAGTCCAATTTGCTACCAGAATTTCTGAATTGGATTTAAATTATGTATTTTCCCAGCTCTCTTTGCCGTTCTATTAAAAATACAAAATAAAATGGTTTGTAAATCCAAACAAATTAAATTTAGCTGAAAAATAATACAAACCTCATCAAACTCTTGCCTTTGAACAATCTTCGAGTCACCAAGTCGCCAATATAAGACAGACTGAAAGAGCAGTTCATCACCAAACATCGCTGATTACTGCAGATCTGCTCTGCATAATACCAAGATTACACAGTAAAATAGGCTATTAACCGTTTAACACTTTGCATCACCACAACATTTAGTGCAGTGATGCTAAATATGTGTGGCACAGCATTGCAAGTCTAAAACGAGCAAATCTGAATATCACGTACAATTGCAAAACGCCCCGTAGAAGTCCTTGAATACAACTCAAATACTAATTAGGCATTTCCATTCGTGACGCATTCGTGAAATGTATTTTGAACTTTAATCGACTGGACGAAATCAAAATGAACATTTTACAGAGGTGCCAGATTTTCAAGAATAATAAATTTACAGCCAGCCATCGCTACACATCAGCCATATACAACAAATTCATCAAAGCCTACTGGCAGTGTGAGCTGACCAAACCGTATTAGTCTGTAAACGCCGTTATACCCACATCACCCAAACGTGTGCACAAACGCAACGCAACACAAAACGCGACAAACCTTCGTAATTAACTTGTCCATCGCCGTCGATGTCAGCCTCCCGAATCATTTCGTCGACCTCTTCATCTGTGAGCTTTTCGCCGAGGTTGGTCATCACGTGGCGCAGTTCGGCTGCCGAGATGAAGCCATTGCCGTCCTTATCAAATACTCGGAATGCCTCGCGAATCTCCTCCTCACTGTCAGTGTCCTTCATTTTGCGCGCCATCATAGTGAGGAACTCAGGGAAGTCGATCGTCCCATTACCTGTTCGATAAGCAAACTTGTATTCTAAGCTGCATGAAAAAAAATGGCGATTAGGCAGTTTAATCAGTTTTTAATGCCACAGGATGTGGTTGTTAAGTACCAAGCGGAACTGACAAACCACTGATAGCTCCTTAAACTAGAAATTTCCCGTTACATGCAAAAAATGGATTCGCATGTCTGCAAATTCTACAACCTTGACCTACTAACGTAAAATCAATAAGGAATTAGGGCAGAATTTCATTTAACAATTTAGTTTTGATAATATCCCAACTGTGCTGTACAGTCACCATTAACCAGTCATTATTTCCACATGCTCATCTTGGATAAATTACGAACAGATTGGAAGTTTCTCATGTTATTGTTTACATTCATATTGCAGTGAAGGACATTTCGCAGCGATTGCATAAGGGAACATTGTGTCTAGCATACCAATTAATTGGCTGTGAAAAATGCCACTTCATTTAATTAAAACGTGATGCAATACCTTCAGTTTGATACTGACGGTCATCTCTCTAGAACGGCTTGCAATTGTCAATTCTAAAACAAACATTTGCCCTCATTCTGTTCCGTTTCCAATTTCGGAACACATCAAAGGTACTTGTATTGTTTGTTAAAGTAATTGAGATAAGATTAAGAGAACTATGTCAATAATAAATGAAAACAGGGATAAGGTGACCAATTACAATGTTCGTAGTAAAAATTTCATGGTTGGTCCAAATTGACGTAGCAAAGACAATACGTTCAGCCATTTTGATAGAACACAATCGACAGAAATACAGTTGACTCGAACAGGAAAATAATAAAAAAAAAGTTCATTCTGCATCATACATCCAAAAGCGATTTAGAAACTAGCTAGCAAAAATTCTTGCATCACTAAGCTTTCAAAGTACTCAGGACTGTACAGCAACCACAGTAATTCACAGAAAACAAATAACAACTTTTACTTAAAATTAAAGTACATAATGTAACACCTGGTATTTAAAAGAATGACTAACAGGGGCACAGTTATGATTCATACATTTTCATGAATTTCCAGATTAGTAAACAAAAAATGTGCAGTACAGTTTCCGTCTATGAGATTCACTTTACTCATGTACCTATGGGAATTTATTTTCATTAAAAATGGATGCAGCAGCAACAATTTGACCTACAAAACTTAAAGATTTTTAAACAAAGAAGTTTAATCTGGCCAACAAGAAATCAATAGTTTGCTCTGCAGTAGAAGTTGCTCCAACAAACTGTTGCTGCTTTCAGGTTTCCTTACAATATTAAAGTAATTCAATAATTTCCTTCGCATGCATACATAATTTCCAATTTCTATGTCGTTCATATAAATTATTTTATGCGAGTGGATCAAATTCCGTATACGAGGAATTACAAAATTTCGATCATTTTTTTTATCAATAGCAATGGGCAAATGATACATGGCAACCCTGTATATTTGGACGCCAATCAAAATGTGTCTGAACACAAGCGAGCGGCGAGCTCTGCAGATGATGGTGCAAATTCGGGACCCTTAATTAAAACGCAATTGCGCAAAATTTGCGCCAATTAAACTTTAAAATCCCATAAATACGCAAGCGGCGGCGGCGAAATGGCGAACCAGGCGAACTCGTTAAACTGTGTGAGCAGTTTAATTAATCAGCAATTACCGTCAGCGTCTACTTCGTTTATCATGTCCTGCAGCTCCGCCTCTGTGGGATTCTGGCCTAGGGATCTCATTACAGTGCCTAACTCTTTGGTCGTGATCGTGCCGTCGCCGTCTTTGTCGAACAGCGAGAATGCCTCCTTGAACTCCGCGATTTGCTCCTCAGTCAGTTGGTCAGCCTGTCAAACAGCGGTAGTCATTATTACGGCCGCTTCCGCGTGCACGAAGGGCATCGGGGCCGTCGCCGCTGGGGCCGGAGCCCCGCGACGGCGGAACCCGTGAACACCCATCAGCAACAGACTGGCGATCAGATCAATAACAAACTACGCATTTGCTCGGCGGCGAATGCGGAGCCCCGGCCGGCGGGCGGTCGCCGGCGCCCCGAAATACACTTCCTGGCGAAGTTCCGCATTGCGGCAAGTCTTGGACCGGCCCGGCGGGCGCCCCGCGTTTGACAGCCGCCGCGGCTCCGATGGCGGTGCAGAGCCAAAAATACTCGCGTGCGGGGCCGCCATCGGGGCCCGCGGAGCCGCACAGGCACTCGATGATCCCAGAAACCAACTCACCATTTCGATATTTTAGGATTTAGACACTAGGCGTACACTCGACTGAATACCGCCGAAACACCACGGACAAATGACAAGACGCGACCGAGTGCAGCAGCCAACTGTCGTCGTTTTTGTTGTGGAACGTCGGCTCGCGGGGCGCGGGGGCGGCGCTGCTGCCAAGCGCAATGATGCGACTATGACATAAACCAGTAAATATTCCCACGCTCGCCGTGCCGCAGCTCCGGCCCTGGGGCGCCCCGCGGCAGCGGAGCGAACGCGCCGTGCGGGCTCTCGCCCGGATTCCGCCCCAGGACTCCCCGTGAACCCCGCCGGCTGCGACAGGGCTACGCTTCCCGCGCCGCTCGCCGGTGCTAGCTTTCGCGGCGGAGCAAACGGAAACTTCTGGGGTCGGGCGCGGCTTGTTTACAACGTACTCTCGTGAAGGGGCGCCGCGCGATTGGTCGGCACGCACCTGCAATGCGTCAAACGGCTGCCCGCCTTTCGCACGCCGATTCGAATAAACGTTGCGCCGCTGCGTCGGGACTCGGCGTCCGCGTCCGTTATGCGTTCTGCGGGCGCGGCCGCTTCCTTGCGCAGGGAGCGCACTTTGCGTAAAATTCCATTACCGCTAATCATTAACCTGGACCTAATTCCGCTGCATGTCCTCGCGGCGGCGGCGGCCGCGCTCCTCGAAGAAGCAGTGCCGCAGTCGAAAATCGATACGCTATTTTTAGCGCGCGCTCATGAACGAAATGTAATTGCCGCGCTAATTTGATAACTGCAGGTGTGACGCTAATCGGCCTGCCGAATGCGATTGTGGCCCAGTGACACGGCGGCGCGGCGGCTTGCAGGGTGTTACGCGCCGCCCGGCACGCGGCGTCTTTTAATAGACCCGAAATTCCCAGAAGGCAAGGGCGCGCAATGAAAGGAGCTCCCAACAATGACCGGCGTTCTATAAAAAGACGCTTGTCTGGCCAATTGTTCTGGCGGAGGTGTGGGCCCATGCGGCGGCAAAAATTCGGCGGAAGCTGCGGGCAGATAAGTGGCGCCCCATGCCTTTCTCTTCATGCATAATTGATCGAGCGTGAACGTTCTCGCCGTACCGAATTTCGCCCGAAATCGGATTTCAATTTTTGCCTCATGAAATATTGTACAGGATGCTCCGAACATCATTGTAATTCATAAAAGCGGGCTACCCCATATTTAGTTTCTTTTTTTCGTACCGGCCTTATCCATAGCGCAAATCGACACGTTCGGCTTTACGTGGCGTCGTGTGATGTCACGTTCCATCGACGTAAACTCGGAAGTCTAATCTCTTTATTGAATCATCGATAAAGATACGCCAAATAAGATTCCCATACCTATATCTAACCAACTTTGAAGAAAGCGCACTTAATGCCTTACAAGGTGAGTCGTAATTTGTTTGGTAATTATAAATTTAAAATTTCAATTACACAGGGTCTCCCATCTAGATAACACTACACATCGTCGGTATTTATTGAAGACAAAAAACTTCCAAGAATAACGATTTTCCGTAGCATACTTTAAGTATGTCAACCAATCTGCGATTATTAGAAAAAAATAATTCACGCAATTCTAAACTTCTCTTGAACATATGTCTCATACCACCTAAAATATACAAAACTTTTACTTCATTATGTAGAATCTAACTGTAGTCCAAACCTTGATAGATAATGCCATAGTAAGTGTCTCTTATCTGTTGCGCACACGAATTAATTGCCTTTTTTGCTTAAATACACTAAGCATGGTGTATTTGGTGTGAGACATTCTGTATAAGTTTTTCAAATAACCCTCTACTTATGTTTGATCTTATTATTTTCCATATACATTACTGGATCTTCTAATATGTGTATATTATCACAAAAGCTTTTATTTCCCACGGCTATTCTTTCTCCGCCTTCTTTTTGTTTTGTAATTTTTATTAATTGTCCAATAAAGTCCAAAAGCATAATACAGTAAAGTCAAAATCGTTATCGCCCTCAATCTTCCGCAATGCAGTATTGAGATCATTTTCACTCGAGTGGTGTTACTATCAGCATTTTTGTGGAGATAATTGTTTTTTACAAATGCACTCGCTACTTTCCTTACAATCTATCGTTACGCTCATTTATTTTCTCGCCCATCACTTGTGTAATTTATATGATTTATCTCTTACTATCAGACAATTTATTTAAATGACAGATAATAAAATCCTAACAAAACATTTTTGATCTTTCGGATATTCGAATTAAGGACTGCTGCATACTAGATTTACGTTCGTTGTTCCTTTGTTCATATTATACGTGGATTGATCAAATAGAAACCGTTGTAAGCAGGGGTGCAAGGGGGGAAACCATCCGAAAGTTTGAAAATACTTACGGGGACAACACCTTAAGAAGGCTTAAAGTATACGCGTGGCATGAACATTTTTGAGAGGACGAAAAACAGTTGAAAGTGAAGGTCACCGACATGAACTGAAGGTCGGCGTTCCAAGAAGAATATTCTCATTGTTCGAAAGGCATTCGCAAGACATAAGGCAATAAATTGGGGACTTGTTCTAGACTACAGTGGAACATTCCTCTACAATTCGGACTTATCGCCCTACGATTACCATTTGTCGGTGTTATTATTAGTAATTTTAAGAAGATAAATGCTCGCTACTTCCCTTGTAATCTTCTATGTCATTCACTTATTTTCTCCTTCACACGCGTGAGTAGTTTGTATGGTTTTTCTCTTAAGATTAGATTATTTATTAAAATAAATCGCATATGATTCAATCCCAGAATAACGAAAAAATGTTCATTCACATTCTTTAGTTATATATTTTACAACCGTTTGTGGGTTTGTAGCATTTTCGAATGGCATTCACTCCCGACAGCAACATTTGTATATATCAGCTGGGTTTTTGGAAGTTCCTGTATTTAGAGTCTTTTCCAATGACGTCACCTCTCAATTCTTTGAATTCCATTTATACGACTCGCAATTACCGATATGGTGTAATCCTCAGCTAGTCTAGCCCAAATAGTAGAATTACTTTTCCTAAAAAATATAATTTAAAAATTAGTATCAGTGTTTTTATTGGTAGTATAATTACCGTTTATCTTCACAAATGGCTTTTACCTGAAATTGATAAATTTAAAACTTTAGCAAAGTGATCGATATTTGTTATGTCAGTTTTTGGTTTTTATGTTTTTTTGCACTCTCGTTCTTGCTTTATTCTTAAACTTAACAAAGGAGATAAGTAATAATTTAGAGGGTGTTTAATTTATTTTACAAGAGGATACAAACTTTCTTAATTCAAAGCCCAATTTCATCTTCATAGATGTGATTTAAGTTTTTCTTGTTTTTTCGTCTATTATTATAATCACCATCTAATTCTGCTTTTTTATAATCACCTGCTTCTCATTTTTGAAGTTGAGTTAGTATCTCCTATTTTATTTTAAGCGTCTTTGTGTCCAACTTTTAGTTTTCTTTTTAGTTTTAACTTTAAAAAATTGCAATAGCTCTTATTATGTAATTTATCGGTTTGTTTTAAATAATTATCTCGTTTTATATGATAACTTATTTTTGGTTCTATAACCTTTGTCTTCTTGTATATCTATTTTATATTTTATTTTAACTGTTTGTTTTCTTTTTCTAGTACCGTATACATTAAATAAATTTTGATGAATAAATATCTGTAGTCATTCGTCTCACTACTACACGCCTAACTTTTCTAAGGAGAAGTCGAATGGTAACATGATTTGCCTGTATTCTCTATGAAACTAAAACTCGATAATCCTTAGTTTTGCATACTAAGAAAGATTATAACCCTTACAAAGAAAAGAAATTTATCAATTTATTATACGAGGTCTTATGTATTATGCTCTGCTTTTTAATTATTTTCTAATATAGTTTTTCCCACAATATCTTCCTTATCAATCCTTTGTAAACATATATTTATATTTATTTCTGATATTCTTTCTTTTCTTTAACTGAATAGAACCACTTTAGTATCTGATATTTTAAAGGGAGTACAAATAAGTCTCCGCCATTTTTTATCAAAAATTTAGCATTTATTGTGAAAGAACGGAACCTTATGTTTTATTCAAAATATTGTCCATCGCTAGCCACTACTTTATTCCATCTTTCTGGCAGCATACGGATATCGCGTCGGAAGAACTTTTGAGCCATCCACGAATTGACCCAATTTTTGGTATTTTCATATGATGTGAAGTGCTGCTCAGACAGGCCATCGATCAGAACAAGTGATGATCGGAAGGGGCAATGTCTGGTGAATAAGGCGGGTGGGGTAGGGCTTCCCAATTGAGTATTTCCAGTTGGGTTTTGACCGGCGCCGCAACTTGTAGACGAGCATTATCATGCAGGAGACTAATTTTGTCGTGTCTGGAATAATAGTGTACGCGTTTTTCTTTGAGTGTTCGACGCACTCTCATCAATTGTATTTGGTAGAGAGCCCCAGTAATGGTTTCGTTCGGTTTGAGTAACTCATAATACATGATACCGAGCTGATCTCACCAAATACACAACATAAGTTTTTTTCATGAATATTCGGCTTGGCTGTCGATGTTGAAGCATGGCCACGTGGTCCCCATGATTTCTTCTTTTTTAGGTTGTCGTAGCGCATCCACTTTTCATCGCCAGTGACTATACGATACAAAAAACCCTTTCGTTTATGCTTGGCAAGCAGAATTTCACGTTTCCTTGCTTTTGAATCATTCCCAACGATTTTAACGATGTGAAATTGCTTGTTGAGTCACTCCTAATGTAAGTGCAAGTTCTTCTTGCGTTTGGCAGGAATCTTCCTCTAATAATGCTTCCAATTCCACGTCTTCGTACACTTTCGGCCTTGCGCTACGTTCTTTGTCTTCGCCAAAATCACCGTTCTTAAATTTATGAAACCACACACGACAACTTTTCTCATTTAAAGCAGCCATACGCTTCTACAAGCAATCGATGTGCCTCAGCTGCAGATTTCTTCAAGTTAAAGAAGTAAATCAAAAGTTCCCGCAAATGACGTTTATTCGGCTCAAAACTAGACATTTTCTCACGAAAAAAATTATGGGATGCTAATATTTTAACGTTATGGTGTTGCCAGATGTCCAACCTTACGATATGACGTTTTACATCTGACAATTTCAACCATAACTGACTGGTACCATCTTTTGTCAAACGGCGGAGGATTATTTGTACTCCCTTTATTTTAGAACCAATTAATGATTGTCGTAAGCTTGTCTTTTCAGCAAATGCGATAACACCAAATTATCTACGTGTGCTAGATTCCTAACTTCCAGAATTTCTAATTTCAACGCTTTCTCCTACATCATACTCAAATTATGTACCCTAGATTTTTTCCTTCGGCTTCTTCAATTTTCCAGCATAGCGTTGCTTCAGAAATTTTTTAATATCAAAGGTGACCTTCTCTATATTTCTTTATCTTTTCAATCTTAATGTTAAACTATGGCCTCGTTTTTTGATCTTATGTTAATATTTTTTTCTTATTAATTACGTAGGAGGATTCTGCTACTCTATTATTTACTTTGCTGTGTAGCAGTGGTGGCAAACCTATTTGCATGTGCGTGCCAAAAATTAACGAAATTAGTTTATCGAGTTGCTGGCGCTCCATGGATGCGAAGGCCTTCTTCAAGCGGATCCTCAAGTTTCTCGATAAATTAACCAAAATGAACAGTTGCGACTAGCAGAAGCATTCATGCAGCATAAACACATCATTGTTTCATTTTGAAGATCAATATTAAAATCTGTAAGAATCTTCAGTCCTAAAGAGTCTGTATTTTTTTTTTTTTGGTAGCGAGAACATAAAAAATAAGTAAAACATATGAACCATCTATAAACAAGCATTTACTCATTGTTCTGATCAGTAATGCAAATGATCAATTGGTGACCTCCATGGTGATGCATTCCTACGAAAAGATAAACGCATTTTGATACAAATGCCCAGTGGATGGGGAGCAAGCAAATTTTCTAATTTTGTGGATTAAGTGGAATGGGAAGACGAATAAAATGGGAATGTTATTAATATCAAGTTTTTATCCGACACACGGATAGGATACATGGAATGGAGAAGAAGAAGAATATTAAGTTTAAGATCAAGAAACACATGGAATAAAATGAATTTGCTTTAAATGTATATAAAAAGACTTAATTGTATAGGTATATTCCAAAAGGTACAGTGACGTAATGAACAACATTGAAATTGCCAAAAATAAAACATGCGCAAAATTCAGTAAGATAAAAAACAAAAAGGGAGAAAAGACGAATGTTGCTAAAATAACAATTACAAATAAAAATAAAGAATAGATAAAAAATGTGAAAAAAGCAAATAAAAGTAATGATTTTGTGCTTAACTCTGCTAACAGTTCAAATACACCATAAAAATTTTATAACTACTTTTAGCTAACGAGTTGCTTTTTTCATTATTTATAAGAATAATTTTTGTATCTTAGACAACATTGTATTTTTTTTTTTTGCAATCTCTGTCACAGTGGCATCACTTTTGATATATGGTACACATATAGTGAATAGTTTTGGAAATATATGTAACTATCTCTAGTTACCACTTCTAATATTATTCAATTGAATTAAGGTAGTCTTAGGTTCCTTTTTCTACTCTATTATATTCTTAATGTACTTTTATATGGCTATACTTTCGATTAAATATTTCAAATGCAAATGTTTGGACTAATGTGCCGATTAGACAGTAGTCATGTTTTCTTTTGTAATTTTGACTAGTAATGGTTCATGGTTTTATTCCAAGAGACTTATTATGGAGTACAACAAAGGTATTTAAGAATTAAAAATGATAATTTTCAACTTTAACAATAATTTAATAACATCTGAAAAATTAAACTTGGTTAAGGGAAAAAACAAAGACCTCGACCAAGACAAAATTAATCCCAGTAAAGAATCTTTTGACTGGTTATAACAGTTGTATTATATATCTGAGTATTTCAAAAGCAACTGTACCTTTTTATGGTCTTCAGAGCACCTATTTTAATAATTTGATGGCTCATTTTTTGTTTATCCTTTCTTTTTAAATAATACGAATCTTATTTTCTCCTTTAGAAGCACAAATGAAACTGTTTTTCTAAAAAAGCCATGCGGGTTATATTAAAAAGAAACTTTAGAACGAAATAAATAGAAAATTGAACACATAATGGAGAAATAATCAATGAAGAACCTGGTTAGACCAATTAAATTTCATTACTTATGGCATAGTTTGTCTTCTCTTTGCTCTTTTTTTTATTTCATCAAATTGCTTACCCGATCATAACGAAGGATGTTGAAGTTGCCTAGTGATGGTTTTATCATACTACAGCCAATCATTTAATAATAGAACTCGGGTGATTTGGGACAACGAACTTTAGGTGAAACTTTTTCCCGACTATGAGGATGAAGGTCAAAAGTCATAATGATCTTGTTGATGAAGCTTCTTATAGGGTACTTTTCGATCCAACCAATGATTCTAGAAAAGGCAGTCTGAAAAGTTTTAAGCCTCAATATGGAAATGGCTCTACTCATCAAAACCATTCTGCTACTACAATCGTACATGCTTTGAAAGATACATGTAAAATTGCAGCCATTTTGGACGCTTAGTTTTTGTTTGACAGTCGTTGTCAGTGCTTTTATAAAAATAGAAAATGGAAATGGAATACCGTTCCGTAATTAACTACTCGCATTTGAAAGGCAACACCCCTAGCCAAATTAAACCAAGTTAGACGCCATTTACGAGAACTTTGCCCCGTCATTTTCCGCCGTAGAAAAATAGGAAACGTGTTCGTACCAGCTTGGCTGATAAGAGTTTGGGAGCCATCAATTGCAACCTCCATCGATAACATCGAAAAAGTCCACCAAATGGTTTTCAACGACTGTCGAATCAAGGTTAGAGATATAGCAAATGCTGTGGGCATATTGAAAGAACGCGTTCGTCATATATTGACTGAAAAATTGGACATGACAAAGCTGCTCGCGCGTTGGGTATCGCGCTTGCTCACTTTGAACCAAAAATTCATTCGAAAAACATTTCCAATGCCCTGCTTAAGTGGTTTTAGCATAACGAGTCGGACTTTTTGCGTCAAGTTATCACTGTCGTTGAAACTTGGGTCCACCATTACACTCCTGAGACGAAGGAAGAGTCAAAACAGTAAACTCCGGAGGATAAATCTACTCTAAAAAAGGCAAAGACAGTTTCATCGACCGAGAAGATGGTGGCGAATGTTTTTTTTAATCAGAGAATTCTGTTTATCAACTACTTAGAAAAGGGCAAAATAATAACACATCGTTATTAGACCAGTTAAAGGCAGCAATTGCTGAAAAACGGCCCCGTTATAACGAAAGAAAGTGCCCTTCCATCAAGACACCGGCTCACACTTCGGCGGTCACCAAGCCAAAATTCACGAATTGCAGTTTGAATTAATTGGCCACCCAGTATATTCACCAGATCTGCCCCCCAGCCACTATTTCTTGTTTCCTGAACTTAAAATTTGGCTCGGAGAACGGATTTTCCTCAAACGAAAAAGTCATCGTAATCGTAGACGCATATTTCGCAGAGTAAGATGCCAACTACTATTTGGACGGGTTAAAGAGGTTGGAGAAACTGGAAATTCATAATCGAGAAAAAAGCAGGCGTTACCTATAATATTAATAATCACCGACTTAAGTTTGGAGATTTTATCGCATCTGGAGTATTCACCGAACTTTGCTGCTTCAGATTATCACTTCTAGCAACATCACCTCGCTGTCGAAAATATCGAGAAAAGTCTGGTTAAGAGTATCAACTCCAAATCATCCTTTTTGTTTCCTAAGTGATATTTTGCAACTTTCGAAAGGTTGCATAAATGCGTAAAAAACGAGAGGAATTATTTCGAAAATTAGGTAAATAGTGGACTTTGTAATAAACCTTTTAATTAATATCACAATTTAATGAAATATGCCGAGAGTAGAGTTGTGCGCGTGTAAGTTATGAATTATATGAAAATCTCAGTATTTAGAAAGCAAAAACCACTCTAATCTATCAAATAAAAAGTATGGCTACATGTTGTAGTATTGTATAGAGCATATAAGGAAAAAGATTGGCTGCTGAAAAATATCTTAAATAACCAAAACGAAACTTTCAGCTAATCGATAAAATTTGGTATTAATACACATCTTATCACCAAAAACTTCATCAAAGAGACTGATCCTCGTCAAATGAAAAACTCGAAATTTTAAATTAAAAGATATGATCTTATCTAGAGAGGAAAGTCTGTGCGATCACTTACTGGAACTTTAGTTTAAAAAAATAGAGGAAATAAGAACTACGTAATAATTTTGTTATGCCAATTGCTTTTTTTTGAGATGCAAAAATCTAGGAAAAACTTTTAATTTTCAACCTTGCAATGTAATATTTCTGATTTTATGCTTCACGCTCTTAAAATCCAGCTTTATCCGTAGCGTTAGTTGTAACATGCGGTTTAACAACCACACGGAAGTTGCGGTTTGATTGTAACCGGTAAATACGATATTTTTCAGCTCGTGTAATTTAAAGTTTGCAATAACGGTTTTATAAGCTGTGGTTCCTTATGTTGCCAAACTTACTTTTAATGTTCCTATTGATATTGGGAATTCCAGTAATTTTTGTAATGCAAATCATCCCTGATATATTAAACCAATGTCGTTCTTATTATGTTCAACGTTTTTTGTAAGTCTGCTATACAATCAAGACTAATAGCTATGAATCATCATTTGTGCGGAGATTTTTAAACCATCATTGCACAGAGGTAGATTAATGTAGCTGTTATTATGAGGTACTGTCGCAATCTCATAGTTGGTGACGATGGCTACTCCATTTTTGCTGTGACTTTATAAAAATTTCAGGGTAGCATAAAGTTAAGGTCGACAGAATCTTAGAGTAAGATAAAAAATGAAATATAAAGTTAATTTAAATTACTCCCATGATCATTTGTTGCCTTATTTTATTTTAATTGTACTTAAAATTCATTTTAGTTCTTCAAATTTTACAAATATTGTCCATTTCCCACTTTGCTTCTTCTACATGGATGGTTTGATGAGTAATTTGGTTTCCACGATGAGAATAAGAGCGACAGCAACAGTTGTTTAGGTATAGGGTATCCCAAAAATATATGTGACAAAAAAAATCAACCGATTAATTTATACAATTTTTTTTTGTTAAACAATCTGTCTTCACTGGTTAATCAAATTATGTAGGCGTATTTCAAAAGTCAATATTGAGCGGTGACGGATGTCTTCTGGAATTTCTTTGGTCTCGATTTCTGGTATTTTTCAACCCTTCCAATGTCTTTGGTTCAGTTTTGTGTATCCGAATTTTGAGATAACCCCGAAGAAAGAAATCACAAGGGTTTGGATCTGGCGAACAATCCGAAGTGACCAGAGATGAGTTCCAGGTTCTCTTGAGTGAGATGAGCATGAGCCTCATTCTTCTGAAACCAAGAACGCCGAAAGTTTTCTCGTTGCCTTGCAATAGACAGGAATTTCTCTAAAACTTCTTTGCAGTAGACCTCGCCATCAACTGTCTTGCTCAGGGAAATCGAGTCAATTATTCCATGCTAGCCAGATGAGAGTTTTGTACCCCATATCCTAAAATTGAGTTGAAAATGAACTTCGTCGGATAAATGAATTTCTTTGTTATCCGTTAATTCTCCGAAACTTATTTGCAAAATCGAATCTTTGCTCGAAATTTCCTTGAATCAGTGGCTGTTGAAAACGGACACATATTTACTTTCTCGCGAGGCATCCTCTGGACAGTCGATTTCCATATCCCGGTAACAGTGCTTGAAGTTGTGGGGCTCTAACGGTAGACATCACTGACCGTCTTAATGTTCTCTGCAGTGGTGACTCTGTTCGGCCGACCACTTCTTGACTCATTGTCATCGAGGACCATTCAGTTCTTTCAAATTTTTGAATCAATCTGTCACAATCAATAAAAGAACAATGTTTATAAATTTGTCACAAAACATGGTTTGAGGTAAGTTGTACTCACTTTTTAATCCTGTTGTCTGTCATTCAATTTAGAATGCGTTCTGAGTCTGTCCCGAAATCCTCTCTTTGAACTGACAATCAAAAACCCATTAGAATAATAGGCCTTCAGTATAGTAATTCGATCTACGGTGATGTAAGTGATCTTAGCGGTAGCCATTGTTTTCGATAATAGTTATCACAAAAAATTGTCAAGTCTTGAACTCTTCTAAAACACAAACAAAAGGTTTATTTTTAAAGAAACTTTGAGATGGCGCCAAAAAACTTTACTTATAAACAATCTGTAGTTATAAAGTTTATATATATATATATATAATATATATATATATATATATATATATATATATATATATATATATATATATATATATATATATATAGTTCGTTGTTTAACAATTGTTTAAATCCACGCGCAAAATGAATAAAACGTGAATGTGCACGGTATGATAAAGTAGTTTTGAAAGATTCGTGAAATAATTTTGGCCCCATTAGGCGACTCATGTTCTTCCTATGAATCAATTCTATTTTGTGAAACAAAATAAAGAATGCCAGAACAAGCATCGAAGACGCAGACCCTGGAAGTCTGAAAACACCTGTCAGGCCAAAAATCATCAAAAAAGTCCGTGCACAAGTTTACAGAGGCCACAAACATCTCAACTAAGGGAATTTACTTTATTTTGCATAATGAAATATCTACGAAGAAACTTTGTAAGATGAGACCGCGTCTGCTCTCTTAAAAGCAAAAGTGAATTTGTATGCGAATATTAGCTGACAAATGTTTAAGAAGAATTCAGCAGATATGTGAGGAAAGTTGGTTACATTGTTATATACCCAAAGTAAAACTGCAATCCAAACACGAGTGAACCGGCTCTGAAAAAGGAGGGAAGCGCACTATTCGCTGGAAAGGTGATGACATTAGTTTTTTGGAGATCTGAAGGGAATTATCCTGATTTACCACTTTAAGAAAGGAAACTCATTACTTGCACACATTTCCAAAGACTAAAAGTAGCAATCGCGGAAAAAGCCTTAGAATGATCACTGATTAATTTAACCCGTATCGTTGACCACATATAAATATGAGATTCTTTCCATCCTCCATATTCATTATCATATGTGCCCCAAATCAAAACATTTCCGGCTAGACAAAATTTTGAATCAACAATAGCGTAACGCAAAAGAGTCGCAAACCTGGAAAAACATTGGAACCAGCTGTTTTATATACTTTTATATACTTAAACTTAAGTTAAGAAAATTTACTCTAGATAAGACTTGTTTACTTAATTTTATTAGAATTTACAATATTGCTATGTTAAAACTGTCTTAACATAATTTTCAGACTAAATTTAAGGCCCATGTTTTCAACAAATCAACTGCAAAGTTACAAAATTACAGTATATAAAGAATGATAAAATAGCAGATAAATTTGAAAACAGAAAATGGCACTGCTATTCTTGATAGGGCAAAGAAAATCAATTATTTACTATTCTGAATATCTCTACGATTATATGATATAACCTAGAATATTTTGCAAATATAAGTTTCATTCAATACAAATACCGAAGCTCACATATCCTACATTGTGATTATAAGTTATTATCACTTTTTATTATTTTTAATCAACAAATTCGTAAACCAATAAAACTGCCGCGTTGGGGTGCTGGAAATCCTCTCATCATAAAAATACATTGATGGACTCATTAAAGTCTACTTTTATAGAGCCGTTGTAAACTATGAAGGTTATACAAGGTGCGTTCAAGTTCTCCAATTTTTTTTCTCAGCAGCGAGAGTAAGTAGAAAGATGCGGTTAATTTTAAAAGACGCGGGAAATATTTGTGAAGTTGTAATACAGATGACAGCACCATACAATGTATAGAGGTCGAATTACCGCCATTGCAGTGAGGGTTGTTTTGTATACTTAAAATGGCGACGTTTAGTGTTCAAGAACAATGTGTAATCATTCGTTTTTTCCTCTTGCGTGGTGAAACGCTCATCGAAATTCATCGCCAATTGAGTGAGACATGCGATGAAGTCACTATAGATGTTAAAAATGTGCCTTCGTAGGTGCGAAAGTTTAAAGAAGGTCGAGTTGTGCGAAAATGCCTCGGCCACGAACCGGCCGGACCAAAACCATAATTATGCGAGTGGGTCAAGTTGTTATGGAAGACCGTCGATAAGGTGTGCGTGATATCGCCTGTAAACTTGGTATTTCCGTAGGAGTCTATTTTGCATGATGACCTAAAAATGCAGAAAGAGTCCCACGAATGCTGACCGACGAACACAAGACTACGGGGGTGGCAATGTTTCGGGACATGTTGACATGTGATGCCGCCATGAATTTCTGACCGTGAAGAACACTCTTCGTGGCCGCTCATTTTCGAATCGATCCGCTGTTGCATCAGCGATCTGCTGGTGGGCAAAACACACCCTTAAAGAAGTATTCTTTACCACCATAGAATCAGAGACGTTGTGGAAAATGTGTACGTCTAGACGGAGATTACATTGAGAAGTAACAGAAGTTTCAACTTTCTCGAGTAAGTACTTTTTCAGAAAAGAATTTGGAGACTTTAGAACTTGAGCGCTCCTCGTAGTTTTTTTTTTTGAGATCTGTTTGACCTCTGTCTCG
The DNA here is from genome assembly GCA_036346155.1 of Sinelater perroti. Lineage (NCBI taxonomy): Eukaryota > Metazoa > Arthropoda > Insecta > Coleoptera > Elateridae > Sinelater > Sinelater perroti. Next base: position 20,087,274 of record JARFIY010000195.1, on the reverse strand, counting down.
GGTAGCACTGCAGCCTCATGAACTTATTGCACTTCTCTCATTTTCTTTACAGTACTTCTTCCAATATCCTTGCCCTTGTAGCAGCCTGTACAAGTCCCTTTCTGGATAGTTACTTGTATTCTTCTAGATATATTATTGGTTTTCCATAAATAGCTTGCCTCCTGTGAACTAATATGTTTGTCTCTAGTTTCTTGTCGCATGGCATACAGCACAGGTCTCCATTCTAGAATTATAGTTACAGAATAACAAATGTTTGTCTACGCTAGACTATGTGAACGTAAACAACATCTAGTTTTAGCAAGGCAGTGATACGTGTACAAGTAGAGATATCAACTAGTTAAAGAGGTGGTACAATTTATTTATTTTTTTAAATCAAGTATAAAACAATCATCTATCGATGAGACAAAAAACACTCTTCAAATCATTGGAATTTAAATTTTAATTACGTAAAAATTAATGAAAAACTGGATAAAACTAATAGAAGTTGTGATGAACGGCGATGATATAGGAAGTCTACAATTAATGTCTTGAAGCAAATTTTATGTGGAAAATAGAAGCGTGTACTAAAATATTTTGTATTTTGCCGTTATGTGTGACTTTATGAGGCATATCAGCAGCTTAAACCTAAAGGGATACCATGTAATCAATATTTCTTAAATTATTCTTCTTATTTATTAATTTAGTGCCTTATTTGATATACTGATTCACAGTAAATTAATTTTTAGTAGCAACAAGCAGACCATGTTAAACAATCTAGTAATTTAACGATTATCTTAAACGCATCTAATGGAGCACAGATTTATTATGATTTTAAACAGAAAATTGTAAGTCCTGAGATTGGCAATAAATAAATTTATTTTTCTACATAGCATCCTTTTAATCTAATGCATTTGATCGATCACTGCTGAAACCTTGATTAGTTTTCGTTAAAACTATCAAAACATTCGTTAAAAGCCGCCATTAGTTCTTTATCTGTTCAAAAAAAATTCCAACCAAACATGTCTACAGATTTTGGAAAAGATAGGGACAACTAACTAATTTAAAGCTTAATGTTCGAAAAACAACAAAACTCAAATGGAGAAAGAAATTGTCATAACAAAAAAGAAATCATTAATTCAAGACATTTTCCACTAATAATGGTGGTAAGGCTCTACGCCCCGCGTGGGAACACGGCCTGCGAACTGAGAGGTTAAGGCTCTCTGCTCGGTCGTCGCGCACCATCTCGGATGCGAGGCGATGTGGCAAGCACCGCGCCTAAGACGACCGCCATTATTACCCCTTGTTCGAATGAACGCAGGTACTCAATTATTTTTAGTGACTGAGTAGGCCACCCGCCAGGCATCAGAGAGCACCGGGAATTGAATCCGGGTCCTTCAGCATCGCAGCCCGTCCCTCAACCACGGGACCACGCTGGCACTCCACTAATAATAATTATAAACAATTCCGAAGATGAACATAACACTTTTCAGTTATAGTTCTACCTTTTTTAAGACATTTAATAAGTATGTGCTTTTTAAATCCCATAAAATAAATTACAGTATATAAATAATAAAAATAATCAAATGTCTAAACAATTTCCTAGCTTCGGCCCTGTACTATGTTTCATCCATAATCATAAAGCAAAGTAAAGGAGTATGTCAGATTTTTGTTATATTTTTCCAAATCTGCCTGAAAGGCGACTTTGAGTGTGTTTATTTTCAATGAACAGAAAAAGTGAGACCCATTTTGCGGACCAGTTCATGTTCATTTTCCTGTATCAGAATAAATGAAATCATTCTTTTGATACACTTTTCTGCTCCATCTTACAAATGGAACTATTTGTTATATAAAGTAGTGTTATAGACCTTAACAATCATTTCAGGCGTTAATATTCCTCGTGTGTGCACACTACGAGAAAAATTTTTGATCTTTTTTTAAACTCGTTCAACCAGTCAAAAAAGTTGCATGCGAAGGAGGAATTCCATCTAATGAAAAAATTACGTATATTGTAAGTTGTAATTAAACTATAAGAACAAAGTAAAATATTGAATCTAATATGCATATCAAAATATTATAAAGCATAACCTAATATATCCGGCTCAGATCTTAAATCACATGATCTTGCTGGCCAGTTGATTTCGCCATTTTAGGAGATTATGCGATCAGGAAATTGTTGATGCAATAAGTCAACTGTTGCTCGAACTGTATGGCAGGTGGCGCAGACCTACCGAAATCACATTTGCTCCAGGCCTGTGTCGCCCAGTTAGTGCCAAGCAAATAATTTTCGAATAAGTATGGCTCTATTACGCCACTTTCCCAAAATCAACATCAAACAGTGACTTTTAAGGGTTTTTTTACAAACCCATCGAGTTAAAAATGCTCTTCTTTGTTAAAGATGGTTTTTCGACAAAATTGAAAAGCACATCATGATGCTCTAAAAACCAATCGATAAACTGTCGACGGTGAGAATGGTCAGCAATCTTAAGCTCTTGTCTTAGTTGAATTTTGAAGGTACAAATCTTTAGTAAGTATTTTTGAAGGTAGCTTCTTGAAAAGTCCGATTGTTGTGTCGATGTTTTCAGATTGGCAGAGGCACTTTCACTAACTATAGCAATATTCTCACAGGATCTTACCCCACGCTAATACTTACGAGGAACTCTAACCGTTGCTGATCCATTTTCACCAAATTTTATAATCAATCTTTGGACAATTGATTCATTTGCAGCACTATTTCGCCCAAAAGTTCGACAGAGTTTATGTACCGTCTCCGCATAATTTTTATCGAATTTGCGATGCATTTTAACAATAATAACTTGTTGGTCTTGCTTTACTAATAAAAAAAATCATAGATATCTATCAAAGTATCAAAGTTAATTTGGGGTACCTTTTACATCCCATTATTATTAGTGAATTTTTGCCAGTGCTGTGCAGGTTGTCGAATCTATCCATGTTATAAATCTGCCGAATTCGAAACAAATAATTTTTGAGATGCTTCTTCAACTTAATCATCGAACCCATGCACCGTATCGAAACAGCGACACAGATAGCAGTTCCTTCTTTTATGGCATCGCAATTCTCCTTTGCAGTATCTCTTGTTGAAAGTTCTCATTTCCAGTAGCAGATCAAAACTAGAAGTTCAATTTTGTCAAGTGCCACCTAAAATCCAAAGATAACGATTGTTACTATACTACAAATACGAGAAACTACAAAAAAATAATAAAAAATAATTTTTTTAATGTTAACTTTTTTATAATCTGGTACTAATACTTATTAATGTCATCATTATATATTATCCGAACCTTGTGTAGAATTTGACCCTATATACTTGTCAAAAACTCTTTTCTTGTTTACGATAAAAGTTTATATATTCTATGTACCATAACATAATTTTTAATTTTTAGCTTCTTGTCTTTTTTTATACACTTTTGCATTACTGCATTATGTTTGGTTTAATCATATTCTTCATTTTAGTTATTTCTTTATTTCTAAGCAGTAATGTTTTTATTAATTCATCCAAATCCGTGTAGTACTTCTTACGAAATAATTTGAAATATTTTTTGTCTATCAAGATAACGTGCGCCAATCGCATTGCAGAAATCGACTTCGTGAAATTGAGTTGTAGCGGTAGATTAACGCGTAGATATTCAGAGTGTTCCAGACGCGTCGCGAAGGAAGATTCCAGTAATCCTCGAGCGTCGAGAATATTTAAGGCTGTTGCGGTTATATATGCTTTGGCCAGTGGAAATGAACAGTATTTCTACATTTTGATATATATTTTTTATTTACAGTATATTGTGAAAGTACAATAAAAAATATATTGACATAGATAATAGTGCGAACTCGAAGCAGCGATTTCTTCTTGGATGGTTTGTATTTCTAGATCACGGTATATGATCTGCTTTGGTGCACACCAAGGTACGTAGCAAATAACTTGCAGTAGTTTTGACCATTGGAGACTCTGGTTGTTGAACCTCATAGCTGAATATTATATGTCCAGAGTAGCTTTATTGTGGCTTTGTATAGCAGCAGTTTATTTTTCATATTTAGGATCCTTTTTGTTTAATAAACAGTACATCTTACGATAGATAAGGTCTAACAGAAGTCGTTTTTATCATATATATTTGGACCACGTCAGGCGTCTGTCTAGGTGTAAGCCGAGGTACTCTACATCCTCTTTTGTGAATGTGGGACGTTATTTCAGAGCATGTTTATTATTGTAGAGTATAGGTTTTGTCAGCCTATTAGCGCTATTAGCTTTCATATGCCATAATGTCCATCTTTTTGGTTTATCAAGACATTCTAGTGTAAATTGGAAAGCAAGGGTAGGATGTTGACTAAAAACTGATATGGTCCTATTGTCGCTAAAAATAGCGATCTCTGTTCGCTGTGTATATAAGATAGGATATAGGGCCAAGTATGTTTCTTTGTGGAACCCCAGATTGAATGGGAGCCAAAGATGTATGTAAATCTTCATATTTCACTAGAAAATGTCCATCCTTCAAATAGAACCGTAATACCATGCAGAAGGGGTAGGTAGGCTGTTTTTGATTATGTCATTGAATTCTACATGCCATACTCTAGATCATATTTTGTATTTTTCAGAATAAGATGACTTTTTCAATGGTGGAGTGTTTCTGGTGAAATCCCAATTGGTGATTTGGAATTAGCTTTTTTTCCTTCTAGGATAGGTTTTAACCTAAGGTCAGTTTCTCGAATAACTCTGATGAAATGGGAGAAAGCATATTGGATTGTAAGAAGTTGCTTCTGTGAGATATTTATCAGGTTTAAAGATTACCATTATTTCTGTCTATATTATATCGGGAGGGGAAGTAGCCTAATCTTAGTAATGGTAAGGCTGTAATGCCCCCCGTGGAAGCATGGCCTGCAAATTGAGAGGTTAAGGCTCTCCTATGTTCGCTCTCCCTGTCCGGTCGTCGCGCACCATCGCTGATGCTGGGCGATGTGGCAAGCATCGCTCTTTATACGACCGCTATTATTACCCTATATTCGAGTGAACGCAGGTACTCAATTATTATTATTATTGACTGAATAGATCACTCGCCAGGCATCAAAGAGCTCCGGGAATGGAACTCGGGTCCGTCCGCATCGCAGACCACGTCTCAACCGCTTGGACCACTCTGGCGATCAGCCTAATATTAATATGGCATTAAAAATTTTAGTGGATGCCTTCATATTGTAGCTGTTAGTATTCTTTCTGTTATCAGGTCGTAACCTGCAGATCTTCAAATTAAATTTTTCATGAGTGAAAATAATTAAGGGAACGCATAAATCGTTACAATGTATAAACAATAGAAACTGAAATATAAAAAATATTCATTTAGGTCAGAAAATCTTCAATAAGTTTATATAATTATGGGGTATATGAGATCTTGGAAAGTTTTTCCAGTTCTAAAATATCCGCACCTGTTTTAACGAATTATTATTACAAAACATGTACAAATGTTTAGAAACGCTTTAGGTTGAGATTTTATCATATACTCGTTACAGTGTGAGCCGTTGAAGGTAAAATGATTCGAGTATTTTAAGTGAAAACATTGTAGCTAATAAATCGATACAAGTGTATTGCGCAACCAAAATAGTTTCAATAAGTTAACCAGAAAGATAGGAATGATTGTTTGCTAACCTTACATATAATTTCTTTAAAAAATGAACATATAATAAAATAATTTAATGTCTAAGTCACATAAAGTGTCTTAAATACAATAGCAAAATTTATCTGATCTCAATAGTGGTTACTCCGGGAGTACTTAAGAGGTAAGAAAAGAATTGAAAACGCAAAAAATTGCATCGAAGATGGTCTGACCGCCACAGAATTTGTAAAAATGTATGATGGAATAAAGAAGAAGGAGAAAACATTAAAACTAGTGCGTGAGTTCCAAATATCGTTTAATCGAAGTACTTTGGTGTATTATATTATTGGTTTCTCATACATTTATTTTTAAATGAAAGTAAGGAGGAGTTCTTATCAAACAACCTTAAATAGTCCAAACCTTATTAATCCTGAACGTAGCTTAATATAAGGTGACACTGTACTTCAAAAAATATTGGTAAATGTCCCAGAAGTTGCGTTTAGACTGTTTAATTAGAGCGATTTTTGGATGACACAATGGCAAAAATACCCAATGAATTGTCTAAAGTTTTAGAGGAACTACACTTAGCAGCAAAAACAATCGGATTCCGCATGAATGTAAAAAAAAAATTTCATCAATCACATTATCCTGAGCAACTCTGTACATATAGATATGTACATGTGGGTGAAAAATAACTAGGCATTAAAATGGGTTACAGAACCCTTGGTACTACTGAAATCATGATGAAAATAGTCCGTAAATAGACGATAGAAAATAGAAATTTATATTTCCCCAGTCGATAGTACATGCAACGTAAACAAGATATTGTGCGTGACATCATAACTGCAGTCCGCTATATTCAGATACTTGAAGATTACGTACCAGATTAAACAAGAACCGATAATGAATAAAATTAAAAAAAAGACAATAAAACTGGTACGACCACATTGCTAGGATGGATACAAACAAACTAGTGAAGAAGATATGGGGGACAAGAAATCGTAGGAAGAGAAGAAGAGGAAGACCTAGAAAGGCTTGGATAACTCAAATAGAAAAAGCGGGAAAAAAAGGGGAAAATATGGAGAAAATGAAGCAATTAGCACAACCCAGGAAGGAATGGAAAAAATTGGCGAAAGAAACTAAAGAAAACTAACCCGACTCCGACACCCAAAAGGGTAATATGGAAGGGGAGAAAGAAGAAGAAGATTACATATAACCTACGATATCTGGGTGGGTTAACATTTGTGACCTTATTTTCATGCACCATCTAATTTTGCACTTACTGTGCATACGTGATTAGACCAACATTTTCAGGATGTTGGTTGGGACAACGCGGACCTCATAAACGACCTCCAGAAGTCCAATTCTTACTTCATATAATATTTATCTGTACGCACACTGAACGATTTGGAGGTACGGCTTCAGAAGTTTCTCAATATCAAAATTAAAGAAAACTAGTTGGTGCCACCGGCGCAATGTTGAATTTTAAATATTTAATACATAATATTCAATATTTCAATATGTTATTATTAGAAATAGGAACTTTATTGAAAATTTTTAGTCTTAGTACTTTTCATCCAACCTGTAGAAAGTTGAGTACTTAGGCCATAGTCTTAGTTTAATCGACGAAGAACAGGTGAAAGTGTAGGACAGGAAAATACAATTAGAATGATCAGGATATGAGAAATTAGCAAACAACATCTTAAAACCAACATTCCAGGAATCTAAACACTTATTAACGACAATAGATAATTTAAAAATTACAGATTAGAGACATGGGTGGAGCCAACATCCAGAAAATACTAGAAGCAGAAAAATGAGGCTTTTGTAATGAAAACTATTTGTATTGTTGCAACGTAACCTGGCAGCAGATGAGAGTAGATCACTAAATGTGTACATGTAGTGTGTGATTGTTACATTTGTCATGATTGAGCAAGTAGATTTGCAACAACTTGTGCACGAAGCTGGAACATTCGTTCTCGGGAACTATTTAGATGATTTGGGAGGCTTTAGGAAACGATGCAACAAGTACAGCGCGAAAAAAAACGTAGTACAAACAATTCAGAAATGGTCAGAAGTGAAAGGAATGTCGTGCGATTCCAGCATATGACTTTGCAGAATATTTTGAACAATAGAAACAATTCTGGGAGAAGCGTGTGAAGTTCCATTGTGCTCAATTTAAAGAGAACTGAGACTATTTGCAATGTTTCTTGTATCTTACCCAATTTTTACTAAATCGCACGCCGTTTGTGTTCTGTGAACGTTGGAAGCGTGCATTTGTACAGTAGATATCTAAGCACACGGCAAAATCGTTATATCACCGCATACTGTGCAGCAATGCATCAATAGCATTCAAGTTTATTATGAAGACAGGCTACTGAGAGATGAAGCTCGCTTTTTTAAATACTGACAACGCTGTTAGTGTCAATGATGTGTACTATCGAGAGATGATAAACTTTTTTTCAACGAAACCAACAATTTTCAACAAGATGGAGCTACATGTCAGACAGCACGTGGAACACTCACTTCACTTCAAATCAAATTTCCCGGTCGTGTTACCTTGCAGAGGGGTGGCATTGATTGTCCAGTACGGTCTTGCGATCTAAGACTTTTAGACTTTTCCCTCTGGGGCTCTTTGAAGAAAAGGATTTATGTCAATAAATTTGCTTCTATTTCAGGGCTAAAAGAGAACATAAAACGTATAATTTATGGGAAAGTATTATGGAAAACTTCGTTAAAAGAATGGTTGCATGTCAACGGAGTCGTTGGAGGCATTTCGGATCGCCCTATAAAAATCCACTACTTACTGTGTATTTTTAATTCATAAGTAATTTAATCCTATTGTGGTTCAAAAAAAAAACAATTAAAGCGGCAATTTTTGCAAAACCAACCAACTGGAGTGGACAAAAAATAGTTCTCCGACTTCATTAAGCTAAAACGTTTCAAAACGCCCTCCCTAAATGCCGCAGCGCTTTTCTAAAACGCTCGTGCAAACAGCCTAGGCCCTACTTTACATTTTGTAACAATGAAGGCGCTTTAGAAGGCGTTCGCAGCTTTGCTCGCCTTGGTTGTCTCCCATGGCTACCACAAGTATATTGGACGTTTAATGGTGCCATAAATTTTAAGGCAAAGTCAAGATTTTATGGTAAGTGCAGAGCAGGACTGCGCCGAGATTAGATGTTAACGCGGAACGGCCTAGCCCTGCTTTGCTGTATGCATGGATTAACAACAAATTTAATATTTGGCGTTTCATAACTTCATGTAGCCAGACCGCAATGCACGTCGGCTTAATTGGCGCGTTTAATTGCAAATACCTCTGGTTAATTAATATCGTAGGTAATTTTTATAGCCGCACTTCAACAAAACTATCAAGGTATGATAACAAGGCGCAGCTGCGTACCAAATGGATCGTTTAGGTTGAAGTTTAAATTCAAATTCTTACCATATCTTCAGTTATTTTTATTAAACTTGAAAGGTAGATTTTTAATTAACTATTAATGCGATACGATTTTTTTTTATTTGATAACACACATTTTTTCCTAACTGTACTGCTGTGAAACGCCAAGGCTACCTTTCACTTAGATGATTAGCTTTTTAATGGAGTCATGTTTCTCACTTATCTTACCGCTCATATTGTCACATTCACTCTTTCACTTATGTAATCTCTATATAGAATTATCATTACATTAATTTACAGTCCTGTCAATACTACCTTTACTACCCATTATATTCTTGGAATTATAAAAGAAAAATCCAGATTTGGACCAAAAATTTGCTTGATGCTTACTTTATGATGTACCATGCATCACGGATTTCTTTTTCGTTCAATACAAAGTAATCTGTTAATTGAAGTACAAACTATCGTTCCTATGTATATCTTTTTAACCCTGAAAAATGGCAAAATAATATTATCTGACATATAATCTTATTTAAACTACTAAAATTGGCAACTTCCATAAAGAACTTTTTTGAAGTAATACTAAACAACGAAATATTTACGCTTTCTACGTGTAAAAATAATGAATCCGAAATATATTTACGAATTAGCATCACATTTGGCTCTAGTTCAAATGTTGCTTTCTATAAAAGAGCGATCAACTTCAAGTTTGGCAGTGATGAGGTTTCCAGTCGAATTATAATCATTCGATGCTTCTCAAAATGTCTGCAAATAAACAGTTCTACTAAGACACGCCAATTTTCAGTTTTCTGCGAAAAGCTAAAGCTTTGATTGTCTAATCTAACTTACTCAAACATCAAAGTTTACAAGTGAGCGAAAAAGACTAGAATCCATAAGTAAAAGAGAGATGGAAAGTGATCCTTAATATACTAAGGGCGTTTAAAAGTGATTGGCATTACAATTGTTTCCTCCCAGCTAATATTTTATTAGAAAAAAGTTAGCATACAATTCATTAGAATTATTTCTCTTCACCGTTTATACACTTTTTCCATCGCATAGACTTGTTGTTTGTAAAGTTTTTGTAAACCATTCTTTGGGTGTAGCACGGCACCACTTATACTCGTCGTTGGAGAACTTATCACGCACTGTCTCTTTCGTTGCGCCAAAGAAAGCTTAGCTACTCGGCGTAAGATCCGACTAATATGGCACAGTGTATCCGGAAGCTTGCAACAACGCTCCGCGTTTTTAATACATTAGTGGAGTCGCTAAAGTTGCATTAGCACTCAATGGCAATGTTACCAGGATGGAGCGCCAACCCATCAACAAAATTCCTTTTCTATCCCATAAGGTAATCGTTATTTGTTTTGAATTAAGCAATGTCAAATGTGGCTTCTTGGAACGAGGACATCTAACGTGTTGCTATTGCATAGAACGTTTCCGGATCTACGCTGTACAGCTGCACCAACTGTTGACATATCTCTATATGCTTCTGTTTGTGTTGAGCGATATGGTTATGGGGGGGGGGGACCAATTATGCTCAAACATTTTGTTATCTTCCAGTTCTCATGGATTACATTATACAAAATTCTGCAAGACAGACCTGTTGCATCCTCCAGTATGTTGAAGGTGATTCGCTTGTTTGCTCTTATCATATCGAAACATATACTAGATAATGGGTGGCTTACGCGCATTTACCGGACGCCCGCTTTTTTGTCTTTCTCAATACAATTCATACACTTTCTCGCCTTTGAACGATATCCAGTAAACCATAGATCTAGGACTCGGTGTTTCTCATACACGGTTATTAATGTCGTATGGATGTCTCACTCAATCACTTCGTTCCTTCCAAAAAAATCACGCCGTTTGTGATTGTTGCCTATGATTGTTCACTTTGATGATTTTCCATTTTTTCCACAACTCCATTCGTAGCATTGTACGAATTACTTCGTTCTGTGTTCCAGTAACGCCATCTGATGACATCAGATAGTGCTATAGTTTATCTTGAATTGAGCATTTTAATTTATGTCACAACCAGAATTTTGAGATGGTTTTTAATCATATTTGAACGCCCTAAATACTTATGATTGTATATTTGTTACTTATGATATAAAGACACATTGGTAATAAAAATGTTTCCATAAGTTTCGTTCTTGTAAACGATACATTGTAAACATCGCCTTAATATTTCTTGTTTTTATTTTCTTTATACTATACTCAATCATAGCAATCCCAACCATTTCCATATAAGTAGATCTTTTGTACAAAGTTATTGATCTAACCAGTCACTTTCTTGAATACAAAAAATCTAGAATTTATAAATTTGCAATATTTGCTTTTTATTATATATGATAAAACAATACCCCTTAAGAGCAGATCCAAGTTATTATTAAGAAAACTGATAACTTTACTCTTATAACAATATTTACTTTAACCCCATCTAAGCTTTGACCTCGAGCACCTGCGTGCTAAATTAAATTGAACAGACATACAGATAGATAATTAGATAAATGGACAGATACGAGCAGCATCTGAAATATTTAGCAGAGGGAAAACACCAAAAGAAAATAATATTAAGCGAGTGTTTAATTTGGATTATTCTCAAGAAAAAAATAATCCGACAGAACCGATGAGAGTGATCTAGATCACCGAGATTCCGAAGTTTAGCCTAAAAGTTCTGACTCACTTGCGAAAAATAAATTTTTATGTGCGAATTCACATGAAATTTAACAAAATTGCTGGAGCTTAGCCTTGCGGAACCCAATGCTTTTGGCGATTGTGATTGACCAGATAGCCCACTTTTCGTCCGAAGTTACGATGCGCTTCCAGAATCTGTCATTCAACAGATTGCTGACCAGATGGCGACAAATCTCGACTCGTTTGTTGGCTTGCGCTTTGATGAGCTCATGGGGTCTTGCCGAGGCTTCTTGTGTACAGCTGATTCAGCGCGGTTGTATTAAATGAAACCCCAAGTGGTGCTAGGTCGCAACTGCTCGACGAACGCCCATTTTCCAAAGCTGCCAATAAATCGTCATAGTTCAACTTCGGCAACCGACCAGAACAAGATTGATCTTCAAAGCTAAGGTCGCCGGATTTTAAACGTCTGTACCATCTTGAAACTTGCGACTGGTTCACAGTTCCCTTGCCTCCGGCATCCCAAACCTCTTGCATGGCGTATCTAGTCAAAAGCTGTCGCTTCCAGCAATAGCATATCAAGACTCGAAGTTCGTTTTCCTCCAAAAATTTCAAATGTATTTGAAAACTTCAACAGATCTTGCCAGATTTATATCAAAATTGGTATAGGTGTTGTTTAGGTACAGTTTAAAAATGGGGGGGGGGGTCGTATAAGGAGATATGGAGATATAGCTATAAAAAATTGTGTTTACTATGCTTTAACTAATATTAAATTCTGATTAGATTTATGTCATATCGCTGCATTGAAAAATATACCTGCTTATGGGGACTTTTCTCTTATATCAGGTTCCTCTTTTTATGATTTATATCACTGTCTTTATCATTCTAAATAACTAGTTCTCATTATATGCATAATTTATTCTACTTCAAGTCCTCAGAAGAATATTTCCTCTTATTTTTTAATATTCTACCGATATATGCCTTTGTTTCTTCAATTTTTCGATGATCTGTATGTACCTTTGTATATTTCACATTTAGATTTTAGATTTAATGTTTTTTAAAACTAAATTGAAGTCTAAATCATAATTGCATTATTTAATCTCAACAGTGGTGGATAACACGCTTAAATTTATTTAAACTCCTTTTGACTTTACTTTACTTACAGGAATTTAATTACTTAATAATATTTATATACACTACACAAGAAATTACTAACATAAAATTATACTCTTTACTTTGCTTCCGGTACTTGATTTCTCTTCTCTGAACCGCTGCATGCTATTTATATAATTAGCACCTGTTCTCAATCCTGTAGGAACCATCTGGTAAAAATCTGTAAATTTCTGCATTGTTCGAGTCCTCACAGGCGCGCAAGCACCGCGGCTATCGACATTGAAAGCATTACGTTCGCCGTTCGACCGTGACGGCACAGTAGCCACAAAAACAGCGACCTCGCTATTAGCTGCGAACTCCGCAAGACGTCGGTGCCCTCAGGCTAATGTTCGGAAATTCGTTACAATATGCAGTACTAAAGACACCATGTTCACGATATTATTCGCTCAAATATGAACAGCGACGTACAGTAAAGGTACAATCTGTATGAACCAAACAAATTACGTAGCACATGAATAGACTCTTCCCAGGTCACCCGATTTATGTTGAACTAATTTATTTTAAATGAAATGACACAAATGGTTCTTTGCAACCTCGGTCTAGCTTTCTTTATGTTGACTGCGGTAGAGTCTGTCGTATAACTAGACCCTGCAGAAGAAAGCGTGCCGCGACAAGAGACTATCTACTCGGATTGAATGGGCAGTTTTATACTTAAACTTAATTAATCAAGAATTTGCCATTACAGTCCATATCGTATAACAACTAATTATAACGATAAAAATTTCTACGGTTAAACTTCATAGTCTGAAATACAAGATAACTAATGCGGTTATGTTTAATAAATCAAAGGTCTAAATCTTACGATTAGAAGTTGAAAATATAAACTGACGGCGCAATTTGCGCGTGTCAAAAATTAAAAAGTGAGAACTGCATAAATTTAACAGCTCTGGTTGGTGCGACATTTTCACGTGATACCTTTATGTTCTGAAAATTTGTTCGGAAAATAATAATTATTTACTTTAAGTAGTAATTTCCACCATTACCTTCAACTTGAGTACAACGATTTTCCTAAAGCTCAAATCTATTCACTACCCCCCCCCCCCCAAAAAAGTATTTATGTTACGATTCTGTTCGGATTTAGATTACTTTAACTAAAGCTTCATTATATAAAAAAGTCAACGTGCATTTTGCTTCTTTTTAATTGCAGATATGTGAATACTTCAACTCCCAACAATTAGGTTGTTTGGAAAACAGATTCTGCTCCAGTTCCTCTTTTGTTTCGCTCATCTTTTATTATACACTGACATGTCCAATAGGACAAATTTATGAATTTGTAGACATTATAAGTCTTTGAGTATAACTGCAGTTGTTTTTGTATTCGGCCAACTACAAAAAGATTCCTATTTATCTTTAAAATGTTAAAATCGCCCAGTTGTTCATGCTTAACGTAAAGTTTGATCACGAAAAGCCTATTTTAGTAGCCAATAGATTTATGTAGCCAGATTTACATAATCAAAAGAGCCTCAACTTGGTTAAACATATTGAGAATAGGGACCGTAGAGTACTCTGATTCTGACAGTTACTAAGTGCTTGCGTTAGTTGTGATATCACTTCCCTTTTCCTTTCGTCAGCGTGTAATCAATCGCCTAAACTGTGCCATATATAACCAATAGTAATGATAATAATTCCTTAAATATCATTGAGAAGGTGTACTTATTGTCAAACTTCTTGATAATTACGCCAGCGAGCGTTTGATCATTAGCCGAAAAAATCACATAAGAAGTCTAAACAAGAAGTGAAGAGCTCTGACGATTGATAAATGCGACAGTGGATAGCGTCCCTCGTTTCAGTGGTCAAGCCGGTGAATTTCCAACTTGGAAATTCCTTATGTTGGTTAGCTTCGCGCACGCGATATAGACCAAGTAGTCGAAGACTTTGACAAAGAGACCAAGAAAACAACAAGAAGCCGTTCACAATATTGCTGTCAGCGATACCTATTGAAGTCGCCAGCAGTCTCATCGAGTGTTAGAGCGTTTAGGATGTTTTCAAACGATTGATGGCCTAGAGTATATACCGCGCTAAACAATGGCCAGAGTAGAAGGATTAGTCGCGCAAATGAAGCCCGGTGACGTCCAGATAGAAAAATATACATAATAACCAAGGCGCTTGGGTGTTTGTTACCCGAGTATGTGACACTATTATCGGCGTGGGATGCGAAGCCAGAAAAAGAATATAAAATGCTGAAACTTACCACCAATTTAATAAAGCATGATCTCAGACTAAATGCTGGTGTGGACAGCGCAAAGCTTGTATTGGCAACTTTGAAGTTCCATGCGCAAAAATAATAAAACGTTCATTGATAAATTCGATTGTTTTAAATGCGATGAAGCCGGACACAAACAGTATAAGTGTCGAAAGCCGAAGAAGATAAAGAAGAAATTATTTAGCGTTATAAATGAATCAAAAGATCGATGGCATCAAATGTTCATTGGGGAAACACGTGTGGTAAATTTACGTCGAGCTAACACAAATTAACTAAATCAGAACTTGTCGGGAGCAGTGAAGGTGTCCATGCTAGTGAGGTCGTGATATTTCATCACGCCAGCGGAGATGTGGAGTGATATCAGTGAGACATATTTACATCAGCTCGCGAGAAATGTAATCATTCATGGAAAGAAAACCCTTATTTATGAATGGGATAACAATGAAGACGCTAACGAAGAATCCTAAGAAACTGCAATTGAAGAAAGAGAAAATTCAAATAAAAACTCAACACGAACTGAATCTATAAGGAAGAATCGTGGTTTTGCGCGGCTCTTTCCATGTGTTGAATGTCCATTTAATCTAAGAAATAGAACACCATAGTGTGAGAATAATTTCACTTACGCTATGGTAGCCGATGTGGACGAATCTGAGTTTGAAATAAGCGATGGATTTTGCAGAAGCAGAATGCCGCAAAACAAATCTCACGAGGTCAGAGTTAGTTGGTTTTATCTCCAGCAAGAAGACTAGTGTCAGGAAAGCGGTTATTTAAACTGAAAAGAAAACAGATAAATCAGTTGAACGTTTTAAATGGTTTACTCAGAAAAAGGCATCAATTACGAGGAGATATTTTCACCAGTGGTCAAAAATACGACTCAATTCGAACACTATTAGCACTTGCGGCATAGATGGACATGGTGTTACGGCGTGAATACTGACTATCTTTACGGTGAACCTGAAGAATTCCGCAGTGACACTTAAGTTTGAAGTCTAAAAAAGTCGATATATAGTGGAACCAAATATTCCATTTATATCTGATGCCACGTGGATTCACTTCAGAAGTGGAAGAATTGAAGCAACATTTTGAAGCGCCAAATACACTGACCAATTGTTATTCAGCATTTTAAATAAAATGCCAGTTAAACAAACTGACATTATCTCAAAGTCATTATAGTGAAAATGTGTTAAAATATTTCAGAATGGATACCTACCTCCCTGTGTCAACATCAGTAGACAGAACTATAACAATGTCCAAACAAGACTCGCCCAAGACAGAAGAAAAGGAAAAATAGATGAAAAGTATACCATATGAACAAGTCAAAACAGCACTTCTTAGTCACAGTATCGCGAACGGACGTGTCATTTATAATTAGTGTGGAGTTAAGCAAATACTGAAATATTTGAAAGGGACTAAAGACCTGTCGCTTCACTACCAGAAGAATACGTCAGCATTTTAATTGACCTGTTATTGTGATGCAGACTATGCAAGGTGTATAGACACGCGATGGTCAACCAATGATTTTGTGTTTTTCCTTGTAGTCGGTGCCATACCCTGGACCTCAACGTACCAGCCATCTGTCTCTCTCTAGACAACATGTAGTTTGTTATAGAGTTTGTAGTTTGAAATTTATAAATTTTTTATTGAAATGTAGTATTAACAAGATGAAGCGACCGGTCATACAATTTTACAGCCTCTCTTTGAAAACGGAGATGTGCAATTTTGTTCTGACACAATTTGCAAATTAACACAATCAACTATATAACTACAGAACCTTTAATTGGATTTCAAACGAAAAACTTACCTTAACGTGCAAAATCTGCCCTTAAATTTGACTTTGATATTCATCATTGAAACACGGTTTCGAACAAAAAGTTGAAAGCTAAAGAGTTCACGGACGTTCCACGGCTCAGCCCAACACAAACGTTTTTGCGGGTTTCAAGATTCATGATTATTATTAAATGTACGGGGGCGTGGCTGGAGCGCGCC
This sequence comes from Sinelater perroti, assembly GCA_036346155.1. Taxonomy (NCBI): domain Eukaryota; kingdom Metazoa; phylum Arthropoda; class Insecta; order Coleoptera; family Elateridae; genus Sinelater; species Sinelater perroti. Next base: position 20,070,314 of record JARFIY010000195.1, on the reverse strand, counting down.
GGAGGGTGCGTCAATGCAAATGAAAATTTAGAGCTTCCACATCTATTCGTGCATGGCGTGTGGAAATTGGCGGATTGAGCTGGCCCATTTATTTAATTTAGTGCGCCTGCAAAGCGAAATAAACCATATGGAAGCCCTAAGAGGGCCTTTCATTAGCATCGGGCTTACGCAACCGCGCGGGTGTTGTTTGCCCGTGCAGCTTTATCTGCTCGAGTGCAAGGCTATGATGGCATGAGTCACTACGAAAAAGGCTTAAGATTACGCACAAGTGCTTTCAGTTAGTTCACTTATCTCTGTAGAATTCGAAGTAGGCGATGCGTATCGGTGATGGCATTTTTAAAAACAATAGCGCCGCTTGAGATATTGGCACACGAGTTGAGAGCATTGGTTCCAAGTTTGATTGAGAGTTTATTGAAGCAACAGATTGGCCTGAAGACCACGTGGTCATTTAGTCTAATGCATTTTTTGTGTTTTTAATTTACTTCAATCTACTTAGGGGTTACATTAAAGCATTTACTTTTCAGCATTTATTTTAAAAATCTGTGGTATAAATCAGGGTTATAAAGCGAATTAGAACAACTATGGAGGTTTTTAAGTATTCATTAAGTTTGTATGTAGTTTCAATATAAGTAATGTTAATCCTATAAAACTGTAACTAGAAAACGTGAGTATACTTACTCCAAATATCTATAAATAAGTTTTTTATGGTGGTGTATTTTTTTAAGAAGTTCACTAGCAACAATAGTGACAACTATAACAAAGTATTGCACAGTTACTTCAAGATTCAACGAAAAAGTCCAATAGTTAAGCATTTTATGAACAAATGCGATCTATGATTCATACCAACCCCAATTTTCATTATTCTACACAGACCAACGCCCATATTAAATTTTGGTTGTTCAGTTCTTTCAGAAATCTTGAATACACGGACGGGCCTGAAAAGCAATTCAAGGTAAACTTGTCAAAGTACAGTAACAAAAATCTTAGTGTTCAAGCCTTCACTGATTATCATGTATCTTTAGAAAAAGTTTAAAACTTGTTTAAGTGTATATGTATTTTTAAATTGTGCTGTACGACTGATCTTATAGAAAAAATGCAGTGCGAGCGCACACTTTGAATAAATGAAGACTACTGAATTGATAATATTTTGTTTTGCCTTCTCCGTCACGTGTAACGTATCAATAAAGTTTTTTGCACTAATGTTACTCTCTTCATAAAATTATTTTAGTAATTTTATAATACTTAAGAATCTTTAATGGGGTAGAGGTAATTTCAAATTACAAATAAACATGATTGTTAACGGTACGTAAACGGATAGTTAAGACAAGAAAGTTAGTAAGAATATAAAAGACAATCTCATAAAGCCGGGTATCCTTGGAATGTTGGAGAGCGGGTTGGACAACTGGATTATCGAGGGTATCACGAAAAACCGCCATAGACGATAGGGGCGATTCTGGTTCGCCACCTGCGTCGTTAGAACACGAAAGTTCTAGAATATAGTGCGATTATTTATACATTATACGAAGTCCAATCAACAGACAGATGGAATTAGCGCCATAAAACGTCGAAATAAATATTGAACAGATACTGCTGGTACATTAGTTAGTTAATGACCATCAGAATGTAGAAGTAAATAGTACGTGGGCTGCACAATATTTATTGCGAATTGGCAACCCTACATGTGGTAGGTGCGATCTGATGTTTGTCCATCAGCGAAAATAATTTCAGAGATTAAGATCAGATTGGTCGTCACGTTGTAGTTTCTATTAAATACAAAGTTGTATACCGGTATGATGATACAAAATACATTTTTAGCGTTCTTCAAATTATTTCATCTTTATTTTATTATACAAGGTGTGTTCCAGTTGTAAGGTTTCCATTTTTCTTTTGTAAAAGAACACCCTAGAAAGTTGAAACTTCTATTACTTCTTAACGTACTCTCCGTCTAGACGTACATATTTTTTACAACGTCGTCACTATGATTCCATGGCTGCCGAGAACACTTCATTAGAATGTCTCGCCCAATGGAAAATCGCCGATGCGACAGCGACTCCATTAAAAAATGAGCGGCCGCGGAGAGTGTCCTTCATGGTCTGAAATTCATGACGGCATCACGTGTCAACATGTCCTAGGGCATTGCCGCCCGCAGCCTTGCGTTCATCGGTCAGCATTCGTGGAAATCACCTTGAAGAAATTTACTGCATTTTAGATTATTATGCAAAATGGACTCCATAGATCCTACGGAAATGCCAAGAGGCGATATCACCCACACCTAATCGACGGTCTTTCATAACAACTTGCTCCACTCGCACAATCATGGTTTAGGTCCCGCTGGCTCGTGGCCCAGGCTGCTTCGCTTCATTGTCACACAATTTTCGACCTTCTTTAAACTTTCGCATCCACGAACGCACATTTTTAACATCCATAATACCTTCAACGCATGTTTCACTAAATTGGCGATGAATTTCGATGGGCGCTTCACCACGCAGAGGAATGATTACACCAAAAGGTCGCCATTTAAAGTATACAAAACAACACTCAATTCGACCTGTGTACGTTGTATGTTGCTGCCATCTATATTACAAATTCAGAAATATTTCCGGCATGTTTCTACTTACTCTCACTGCCGAGAAAGAAGTTTGGAGTACTTAGAACTTGAACGCCCCTCGCACAGTACTTTTGCGTAGCTTATCATATTTAGTTTGAATGGTTATTATTTATTTTTAGGTTAACCTTAAAAATTCAAACTGACTGGTTTAAATTCAGGATACTAGTCAAATTTTAGACTATATCATAAAAATACTTATATAAGCCTCGTTTGTTCCAAAATACAAAAAAATAAGTTTAAGTTCTAAGAACAAAAAGAAGAAGTGGTATAAAACAGATACAATGAAGGCAATTCAGGTTGTCTGTAGGAAAAAGATGGACACCATAAAAACTGTCAAAACATTTAACGTACCTCGTACGACATTAGTCTGTAAGCAAAGAACTGACTTTCTCCTTCAAAACTAGCGAAGAGATAATTGGGAGAAAGCATATTCTATACTACGAATTAAAAAATCAGTTAGTTCAGTCCCTACTTCAAATGAAAGAGTCTACGCCAAATGGCAACAATTATCTATTAAAAAGAGGCAAAGGACATCCCTTCAAGAATAGAGGCTAGCAGAGCTTGGGCGGAAAGAAAAAAGCATATTGCTACATCTGCCGGCATAAGTTCAATAATAACAGTGTTTGCCTGTATGAGTGCTTCGAGTGCCATTGCTGCTATTCCCCTGAAATAATATGAACCATCAGCTCATGAAAGAAACTCGACCAGGAGCATTGAGTATGTCTATGGAAGATACAGTCGCTGTTAAATATCTCAAGTCCAAATAATAGTAAAAAAACAGGGTTAGATATTGAAGATCATGAATTTGCAAAAAAAGGGAAAACTGAGAAGATTTCAGAAGGACAAAACTGAAAGACAAAATAAACTAAATTCAAATATAAACACAAAAGACTCACTTGACGCTGTCTTACACCAAACATATCGTGAATTAAGAGATTTTGAGTTATCTGCGGCTCAAACCAAATTGAATAATGATTATGTCCCTTTTGCGTTTTTTTGCAAGGGACCTTTTTCGACACTAAAGAATAATTGTGGGTAATGTGTGCTACGTGCAGTATGTGGGAACATAATAAGTGTACTAAAGCTGATAACGACAATTATATCTGCAACTTGCGCTAGACTATATCCTATTTTTGTAGCTCAATAGTTCAGTCAATTATTTTTGACGGATTTCATGAATTTATTTCCCATATAAAATGAGACCTAAATTGGGATTTTCTCCTTTACTTGTCTTCTCAATTTAAAATGAGTACTACTCTACGGGTTTACTTTTCTTTATTAATAATATAACAGCAATTAAAATCACTCAACATAATTCTAGATACCATTCTGCACCTTTGTCTAATAACTGCTAAGATGTAGTTCTAGCCTTTTAGATCTTCTGTTTTAAACTTATAAGAAGCATTCGCTACAGCCTGATTTAAACAGCTTTCATGTACAGACAGTGAAATTGGTACACTATAAGTGTCCCTCGCTAGAACAAACACCTTAACATAGGAGGAGTTTGAAAAATGCAAGTAGGTAACCTTAAAGCACTTTTAAGATATGGATATTGTATGCAGTAGAGCGCGTTGTGGTAGTCATGGTTTAACTCTTGCATACTCAAGCGCTAAAATTGCATACTACACAAACTCACACACACCAGAATGATTTATCAATTTCTTTGTCACGCACGCTTTTATATTCACGCACATTCATATAAATTAATTCTGATTTATCTTCAAAGCATATTTAAAAACATTGCTTTTGTATTATTCGGAGTAATAAATGTGTACCAAGCATCAACAGACTCTATTTAGAACATTTCTGATCTTTAACTTAAAAAAATTGAAGAAGAAAAAGTTTAAAAGGTCTAAAAGAAAGTGGAAGAAAAGCTCAGTCAATTATCTAAGTGAAAGTAGTTATGTAAGGTGCCTCTGTAAAATAGAATCACGAAGTCATAACCACAACAAAACTACTGTCGGAAAGACCATGCGTAATGACAAAGTAGTAGAAATCCCTAATCATCTACCTAGAAATTCTGCAGTGTTGAATGTTGAGCTAACACCATAAATATACATCAAGAATTGAAACAAATAAATAAAATTTTTTTCTGCTGTAAATGTTATGCTACTGTAGTGTAAAAGCCTGAAAATGCGATTTAGAGTGATAAATTACGCTCTACTATGTGGCAGTTTGATGGAAGGGTTTGAGTGCGACGTACCTAAAGAACAATATCTTCCAGAATATATAGTGCCGACTATAAAATTTGGAGAAGGTGGCATTGCAGTGTATAAATGGAAATAAAGTGGAATAAGTTTTTTTGCAAAATTGAATTGAAATTTAAATACAAACGGGCCTAAAAATGTTTTGACCAGTTTGATGGCGGTTGCTTTCACCAATATATAAAACTCATAAAAAGTACCTGTGTCAGAACTACTTTCAGACAATAACGTTATAGAAATGAATTGGTCAAACCTATCGAACACATTAAAATAAATTAGCATACCGGTTTCACTCTAGACCTTAACAACTTCTATCGCAAAATGTTCCGGTAAAATCTCCTTAGAAACAACGGATTGTATGCTTTGGTGGAGGTTCTAAATGTCGAAGAAGTAATGTTAGCATTATAATTAAAGTAATATTTTTCACAAAACACAGAACGTCAAAGACACATCTTAAAGCCCGATTCTGGAAAACCTTGAGGTTTGTGATGTGTCACTTTGCGATCCAAACTGGAGCCTCGCACATCATGATAGGGCAGATAATCGGTTTTAGAAGATAAGCTTATTTTTTTTTAAATAAACAATAGATGACAGGAGTGCTTATCATCACAAAGTCACGGATCGCTGGTATTGGGAACGCGGCCATTTCATGAGGAAAGCTGTGAATTTAGGTCCCCTGTCAAAATCGTTGCGACCTTCTTCTCCGTTCAGGTTTTCGGAGGAAGACTCGTTTATATAACAGGAAGTTACAAATTGAGACTAACCTAACTCCGTGGTTTATCATCTAGAAGCAGATGGTGATAATCTCCATGTGAACGATGGATGGCAGCAGATAATGCTCCTGGTAAGACTTGACGAAAACGGCTGCCCCACTCGTTACCACCGGTAACTGTTCGGTGCGATGACAAATATAATTTAGAGGGTCGGACCGCATCTATGCCATTAAGATAGATCTCTTGGATCAGATCATTTCCGAATTATATTTACAAGCAAATTCCCAAAGGTGGTCCTTCTTACCCTTTAGGCCGTCCGTAGTTTAGAAGACAAATTGGATATGGACAAGTCAGGTAAGCTGCCTAGCCTTAGAGTAGTTTTAGCAGATCGATAAAGTCATGCGCATGGTGCATTACACCAGCGATGATGTCACCCAGGTTAGTAGCGCCTTGCAACGAGTAGAGCACTTTTGGAATAAGCTTCACGAGCTTGGTCACATCTAGCTTTTATACAAAATTAAGAACCTGTTTTTTTTTGAATTGGCAGTAGTAGGGGTCAACAGTATTGGGGCTAGTCTCTCGGGAGCTACAGCCCTTAGTATCAGAGGTTGTTTGGGATAGACGGAATAAACTCCTGTAGTTGATGCATCTTGCGAGGGTAATGTGCTCTTTGATGCAGTCTCTTAAATAATATTTTCCCGCGTACTCCATGCGGCTCGATGTAGCAGCAGCGTTGGATATGTTCAAACTTTTGGCACATGTGCCCAACGGTCTTTTCCTTGGTTATTCCACGGTAGCTGCCACATCCATTGCAATTGTTGTTTGTCAAATAATTGCTGTATTCTCCATACCGATAGCAGCGGATGCTCTTGTCTAATTAGGTTTCCCTTTACATGTTCTTTCTGCAATGTCATCGAAACGCCCGAAAGAATAATACGTTGGTTTTTAAAATGGGAGTTTGGCAGGAGGTTGGAGGGGGGGTTATAATCGCTTATTACAGCCTTAACAATTGCCAACTTATTTGGAATAGGTCTCTTTGGATGTGTTTTTATTCTTGCGGTTTTTAATAATCGTTCTCTTTTTGGAAGGCAGGTCGCTGCTGCCTTTGCATACATCAGTACTTCCAGTAGCAGTACCGACTTTCGGATTTTCGGGGTGTTAACACTGTACTAACCATCTCACCGTCTGATAAATATGGGCTTCCTGGAGCGAAAATAGTGGCTGATGTATCGGGTGGTCACACGGACACCGAGATCCTTGCTGAAGGGTTGTAACGACACTTGTATAGTGTGACATCGTCGGTGATTCTGTCTCTGCAGCTGGTAAACTAGATCGTGTACATTTGGCATTGTGAGTTTCAGCTAGACTCGGGTGTAATCCTGCATATTGACTTTGTCCGGTGCACCCTTGCGCTTTATTAACTCGCGCTAAATTCGTAGCACACTAAAGGTCGCACAAACATAATGGTATATATTACCTATCAATCAAAGTGATATGGTACTCACAATTGAAAAAACATAGACGACTCTGTAATTGGTGTATACACGGAGCATATGAATCTAGTCACACAAGGTAATGAAATCTCTAGAAGCTTCTATAAATTTTGTTTTTATTCGTCTGTCAGCTTGTGCAACATAAACCAAGAACAGATTTTCTGCCTACTGAAACCTTTACAGATGATATTGCGCACCGTATATCCTTCGTCATCCAATCGTAATCAGTCGTTATCTGTGCTTGCACTCATTCGATTGTACTGGGGTTGAGCTTTGTTGACCGATCCAAATGTAGCACAGACTCGATCGCTTTTTTCTCGTCGGAAAAGTGTTTCAATCAACAGTAACACATTTTCTGCTCACGGGTTCCGTCCCGGACCCTTGCACCAACATTTCATGTGTATTAGTTGTTGTTTTATCACAAATTGTAGCACAACTAATGTTCACTCGTTGCTTCATTGCACTATGACCCAATCTCTCATTGACTGCATTGACTCTCCGAGGTAGGTTTATCGTGACGGCCATGTGTACTCTACGCTAGGTGGTGCTTCTTGAAGTTCTCTATATGCGCACGCACCTGTTTCATGTTACCTCTGACATATCGGACCATTCACAGGATCTTTTAGATACATCACGTAATATTACGTACTGAAATTGACATAAGGTGTAATGATAATTCGATACTTTGAATCCGATAACGTACTATACAAATAAATCCGAAGTTAATTCAAAAGTAAATATATTTAGCAATCACCGAACGAATTAAATTATTTGCGATTATTGCACTTTTTTCCTATCCACGATCTGAAGACCCGCCCGTTGGAACTTGTCAGTTAATACTAGCAATAATTAAGTTTCTTTAAGATAATGGTAAAAATAAAACCAGAATGATTACTCTCTTACAAGTTCAATTAGGTGCACATGACCTACGTCTTATTCAAAACAATTGAATTCGTATCTGAAAAATATTATGCTGTATTTCTCGTTTGTGAGCATTACGTGATAAAACTGCGAGCCCTTAGGTATCAAATAACTACATATTTATAAGATATTTGAGAGATTAAATACAAGGGGGAATCGAATACAAACCGCAACTCTAAAATACATGCTGTGCGGTGAGTGGAGAGAGGGGCGGCTTCTAAGCGCTTTAGGTAGGGATGCCTGAAGACCGTTTCTTTAGTCAGTCTCGCGATGTCAGAACAAAAGATACTTTCGTCCATTGCTAAACGGATTATTATCAAAATTCTCACGTAAAACTGTCCGAAATATTGAGAAGACTTGAAGCACAGTTTGGGAACAACATCCACAAAAAGTGTACGTGTGACATAAGTAGTTTTTAAAAACTTGATAAACAGTTGAAAATGAAGATCACCGATGTCACTGGAGAACCATCGTGACCAAGAAGAATATTTGCATATATCATCATCTTCTTGATGATGACCACCAATTAGCAGTTGCTTCTAAGGTCGGAATAAGCTACGGTAGTGCCCAAGCAATCATTATTGACAATATTCGAAAAGTATCTGCAAGATGGGTCCCTCGTCTTCTTATCGAAGATTAGAAACGGCAGTTGGAACATCCTCCCTACAGTCCGAACTTATCGTACTGCTATTGTCATTTGTTTGGACCACTGGAAGAAACAGTTGGTGGAAAGAGATTTACTGTCTAAGCAGCATTCGTGCTTGATTAGCTGGTATTACAACCACCTTCATTTTACAATAGTGTAGTCAAGAAATTACCTATCCCTTTAAAAAAATATGTTTCTAAGCCAGAAGACCACGTAAAAATAACTGTATGTTTGTATCTTTAAGTAAGTTTCAATACATTAAAAAATAGAATACCTAAAAAAATTTTAGATTCTAAAGTTTTCTACAAGAATTTATAATTTAATAATAACTTATTATTTTATGATTCTTAGAAATTAATGTAGACCTCTAAACATAAGTCAATTACTAAACTAAATAATAGAACAAAAAGCATAGATCAAATGCGTAGAGTCTTATTTCTATCTATAGTAATATCTGAAGATAGTTGGAGTATAGATGAGCAACTTAATTCTTCACATTTTCACTAAATTATAATGTTGATTTATAAAAAGTCAACTACTTACTTAATCTTTGCATCAGTGCCATTTTTTCGGAAGGCTGCCAAATTCTATTTTGGAAAAACCAGAGCGGTTTGTAGTTCATACTTACAACCAGGCTTTTCTTGACAAAAATGAAGCGGGTATTAGCCAGATAATGTTGTACGGATCAGAATAACTTATAAAATAAAGGGAAAAAGTCTGACAAATACGCCGGACATGCGCAACCTAAGTAGATGATAGTTAGTTTTCAATTGTGAATTAGTTGGGAACCCAACGACTTCCAGCTGTCCCCAACGATCTGATGTCCGTGCGGTGCTGTTCATTTTGCTAAGACCATCGTTTGTCACCCGACGACTACAGGATGAATTAGACATCCTGGAAGACTGGTGCGACAGGTGGAGAATAGGCATCAACATAGAGAAGAGCACGGCGATCCTATTCCCAACCAGAAGACTTCACTGGCAATACGGCCTGGCAAATCTCAGGATATTTAAAGGGGAGATCCCCTGGAAGGAAGAAACATCCTAACCTCGAGGTGATTCTGGACAGGAAACTGAGCTGGAGACCACATGTAGACAAGTCGGTCACAAAAGCAAAAGCAGCTTGATCGGCGCTCGGCTCCCTCCTCAACTCTAGGAGCTGCTTATCGACAGGAAACAAGCTGCTTTTGTACAAGACCGTCATACGCTAATTATAATGTTCGGGGCTGGGTCGCAAAGACACATACATAAACTCCAGGTTATCCAGAATCAGGCCCTAAGCTCCCCCTTTGGCGCCCCGTGATTTGTGAAAACCACGACTTACACAGATACCAACATTACCATGATCCAGGAGTTTATCTCCCAGAGCGCTCAAGACCTAGCAGCAGGCATCCGTGGCCTCTACGGGGTCGACAGAGGTGCTCGTCGCAAGCGCCCAAAGATCCCGATTCCTCCGAGAGACGGCACGGAAGCGGCCTTTACGGCCATCCACCATCCACGCCAGGTCGCAACAAGAGAACAGAGGTTAGGGGCTAGACTCAAGGACCCCTAATTACGTCAGCGAAGTCAATGTCAACAACCTCCCTTGTGAATCCTCCTAGCTCGCGTAGTCGCTTAGAAAGGGTCTCGCGTGCTACTTCAAGTTGCCTTTGTGAGTTCTAACTGTATGAGACAGCAATCTTCCAAAAGTTGTTTCAATTCTTATTTTGTTTTTCTCTAACCGCCAGGACAAATTTCAACCCTTAAACCGTAGAAATCAATTTTTGCAGGTACTGTAGCATTCTCTCCTGAAGCTACACAAATTATTTCCTGGGCTTAGACATTTTTTCAGTTGAAGTGTGAAAAGAAGAAATGTTGCTTTCACCGCTGATTTTTTAGGTCAAGTTAGTAGAACAGGTACCCATTGCAGTACATTGTAAAGCTGATAGATGACGCTTCACTGTGACTATATAGCGGACACGACATATAAATCTAAATAGGAACTATCATAAGTTGAAATTAGAAATAAAGAATTAAGTTACACACCTAATCAATGCTATAGACCCTTACAAGCAGTTCATGTGATTTCTATGATAACAACATCTAATAATGCAACAATTAATAACAAATTATCAAGAATTTTTTACTGACTTTGCCTAATCAAGGTTTATTCAGATTTGCAGAAAATTCGCAAATGTTTGTGGTTTTATCTAACTATACATTTGAACAGAATGTAAAAGAAATGCGGCGTGGTCTCGGCTCTTGATTTATACGAGGAGGTCCGTGCGTTCCTACACGCACATCGGGGTCGCTCTCGCTTCTTGTCGAATGGGCGGGCGGCCGCGGCTGCAGTAGCGAACGCAAAAAGCGCGTCTGGCACGATAATTGTAAGTTAAATTGTTCCACGTTCCCGATCCAGGAAAAAAGCCGATCAAGAGAAAAAGCCGATCCAGTTAAAAATGTATACGTCCCCACCTTGCAAAAGCGAAGCGGATTAAAATATGTTCTGCTAAGAGACCAAAAATACAAGATTATGCGTTGAAATCATAGGACATCATCAACTTTAGTATGGTAATATGGGTTATAAACCCAATATAGCTGAATTAATACTTTCATGCGTACAAAAAAAAAACAAAGTTTGTAAAATTTTTCTTGCATTAGAGACAGCCAGATAAAATAGTTCGTTCAGTCTATTTCTCTACAAGATATCTGAAAACACGACATCATGAACTTTATTATGAAAGTTATACCAATATTATATAAATAACATTTAGTACAAAAAAATGGATATTCGGTGTACTGACTTTCCTTACATGATATAATAAGTAACAGATCATTCTCTGAGTCAAAATTAAAACCGCCAGAATGCGTCAAAGTTGTACCAACATTATTATCCCTAAATTACACACAGGAGCAAATGGATATTCGAAGATGTACTGACTTTCCTTACATGATATAATAAGTAACGGGATAAGTTCTTGAGTCATAGCAGGAGCGTCAAAGGAAACAATTATCCCTAAATTACACGCAGCGGTGAGCAAATGGTTTGAAGATTACGCCCTAAAATCAAATGAGTTCAAGTTCCTTTTCTCTTATGGGTATGTCATGATACTATCTAGATTACTTTACAATGAGAAAACACAAAACCTAATTTTTCCATTATGACAATTTACTTCTTGAAATTTCACCCATTTAAAAGCTGCAAAACATTCTTGGTTTAATTTGTAAACCCATTTAATGGTTTGCATTGTCTTTAATTTGAAAACGAACTATTTTTAAATATATTTTAAAATTCGTCCGATTTTTTAAAAAGGTCTACTAGATACTTTAGCCAAATTTATTGATTATCCTGAACTGTTTCTAGAATGGTTAGCATTCTTTTTTTCCCTGTAAAACACATATATCTTCAGACACTGCCCATAACTTGTTCAGCAGCTTCAAATTAGGATTGGGACTATTAGAAGCTTATTTAGATAAATGAGATCATTACATTCGCCCAAAACCATGCGTGGTCTTTATCTTGTGGGTTAGCATTCAGTCTTGTTAATGTTTATTATGGAACAAGATTTGCTTAGAGATGTAATATACAATTTTAATATATCTTGGTATATTTGCTAAATATTTATATTTCGTTTTTATAAAAAAGAAGTTCAACGGCACTTCCAAAAAAACTGAAGCAATATGATGGACTCTCATAAGAATGGTAGAATTCTTTAATCATGGAAAGAATTTTCTTATATCTTTTAGCTGCGTAATACTAAATTAATAGTTTCTTGACAATATTTCGCCAAATATTAGATGAACGCAAAGATTCGTATCCGATTTAAAACTATTAAAAATATAGTTATATTAATCAATTATCTTAATAAGCTTGTACATTCTTTCTTTGTAAAAACAACCGTGAGGTAGTTTTTGGCAGCTTGCTCAGAATCAAACTTTTCATCATTCAAACTATTCTGCAGAGACAGGAACAGATAAAATCTGAAGGAACAGGGTCTACAGAATAAGGTGGGTGTCTGAGGTATTCCTATTTTACCCCCTTCAATTTTTATAATGTCGATTAGTTGACATGCAATTTTACTTTGTTATCATGAAAGATGATGTTTCTTGGTTTAACCAAAACTGGACATTCTTAAATGTTCACGTTTAGTTTGGGAAGATACTCACAGTATGTGTTTGCCGCGATTCTTTCACTAGGTAAAAGAAGCTGGAAGAAAATGATTCACCTGTAATTTTAGCAAGCAAAGAACACTTTCATTTTTCCTTGTACGTTGTTGTGCAGGATATATTTTTATTGCCTCTTGCAACTTAATTCAAAAAAGGTTTTTTATGCCCTAGGCCGAGAAAAGATTTCAGGGACACGATCCAGCTTATTGTTATCTATCACAAAGTGTGACCTAGATATATTAAGTAAGTAAAAGATAAAATGCCTATATTCATAATCTTGAGTAATTTTCCACAAGTCGAAAGGCTGATTAGAACGGAGTCAATCAACCATCACCGTTTGAAAATCTGCCAAACCATTTTTCACTGTTGTGAAGCAAGAGCACGGACCAAACAAATATACCAAATGTTCTCTGTCACTCATTCCTTTCTTACACCCATAAAATGCAATAATGCAAAAAATAACTTTCCGTTCTTCACCATGCGTAGTCGACTTTTTCTTGCGCGTCTTGCCGATCTTCAACTTTTTCAAGTTTATATGATTTTTATAATCATGCTGTTCCAAAATAATAGCTTTTCAAACCATGCTTTTTCTTCTACTTTGCTATAAGTGTACTCTGTTAACAAAATTTGTAATAAGGCTGACTAATTATTCAAAATACAATAGCAATTTAAAACCATTTTGTGCCAATTTCACAAATTAAAATCCTTTTTTCCTAATTCATTTGAAAACCTTATACCAATTTTGACTGAATTTTAAATATAGCTAAAAACAAAACATGAAATCCTTGAGAGTACACTACAAAGCCAATAACCGTATTGTGCGATAACGATCAGGAAAAATAAGGAAACACTTCAACAAGCAATCTTAATTATTCAACTTAGACTTTGTATAATATATCTATTCAAAGGCCACTTTTTATTCTCATGTTGAGTTTGGTTGTGGCGCCTCATTTTACGCAATCTAATACTACACGCGCTTTGCGGTCGGCCAACTCATTATGATGACTAATAAGTCCTTCACTAGGCTTTACTTCATTTATAGACTCAATTTAACAAAATACAACTCATAAATGTCTGATGAACCATTGATTCGGTCTAACTTAGCATGTGTATTTTGCAAAGAAAATGTTGTCAACACGCACGTCTTGAATCTTATTAAAGTTAGACTAAAGAGTTTTTGATGGTGATCTACAAGGAATGTTAATGTGAATACATCGGTAAACAAGTCGAGCCGCTCGCAAGTTCGTGGTATAAAGCAGATGTTTGCATGCGAGACGCGAAATAATAGGACAGAAGAATCCAGTATATTTACTTTTTTGTTTGATCAAACAGTAGGTCAAATACGACGCGATAAGATAATGCAGTGGGGTTGCGGGAGACGAATTCTTAAAGTGTATTGTAGTTTGTTACATAAAATTTTGTCGCTATATGGGCATTAATCATCACATATCTCTAATAATATATTGATCAAGTTTGCCGTTATTACAGTTTCTACTCTCTGATAATAAATTTCCGTTGCATTCCTTGATAAACGTTTCTGTGATATTTTGGGAATGGTTTAGTTTGTCTTTTAAATGGCGTTCTAGTTTTATAGGTGCAGTTTGATAGACATTCACTATAACTGATGTAATTTGTCACTCTAATAATGTTTTTTAGTCGTTCCAGAGTCCACTGACGATATAACCAGTGGTGCTATCACGTGGGTGCAAAAATAAATGCTTTGATGCTTAATTTTGAGAAAAACTTTTATTTAACTATGTTTATTTAATATATTATTCTTCTTATTATAACTATTTCTTTTTTTGTGTTTTAGACAAAAATAATGTTGGAAAGAAAGCAAATTCGAACGATTTTATTGTACGAGTTCAAATTGAGACGCAAAGCAGCAGAAACCGTTCGCAATATTAACCAAGCATTTGGCCAGAGGACCATCAGTGAACATAAAACTCAACATTGGTTCCAAAAGTTTCGTCCAGGAGACGAGAGCCTTGAAGATAAGGAGGGTCGTGGACGTCCTTCTCCGATTGAGGATGAGGATTTGAGGGTTGGTTATTATTGAAGCGGATCTACACAAAACAACGCGAGAGATTGCTGAAGAACTTAATGTTGATCATTCAACAGTTGTTGGACACTTGAACCAAATGAGCAAATCAAAAAAGCTCGACAAATGGATGCCTCACAACTTGAAGGAAAACCAAAAACTTTGATGATACGAAATCCGCTCTGTGCTTCTTTTTCGTAACAAAAACGATCCATTTTTTGATCACATTGTAACATGTGACAAGAAATTCATCCTATACGATAACCAACGGCGTTCAGCGCAGTGTTTGGATAGAGATGAAGCACCAAAGCACTTCCCCAAACCGCAGCAGCATCAAAAGAAGGTAGTAGTTACTATTTGGTGGTCGGCACGTGGAGACTTCCCCTACAACTTCTTGAACCCTGGCGGAACCTTCACATCAAAGAAGTATTGCCAGGAAATCAACAGAGTGCACCAAAAGCTACAAAATTTATGGCCAGCATTGGTCAATCGAAAGGGGCCAATTCTTCTCCACAGATCACATGTCTTACAAATAACTGCACAAAAATTGAACGCATTGGGTTTCAAAACTCTACCTTGCCCAGAGTATTGACCAGACCTTTTTTCCACCGATTACCCTTTTTACAAGCATCTACAGAAGAAGGTCTTCAACCACCAAGTAGAAGCCAAAAACGTCTTCGAAAAATTCATCGGTTCTAGA
Source organism: Sinelater perroti (assembly GCA_036346155.1). Classification (NCBI taxonomy): domain Eukaryota; kingdom Metazoa; phylum Arthropoda; class Insecta; order Coleoptera; family Elateridae; genus Sinelater; species Sinelater perroti. The sequence continues at coordinate 20,054,843 of JARFIY010000195.1, read as the reverse complement.
ACCCCAGAATTTTATGCTACCGACATGCTTCTTGTTTGTAGAAATGGATAAAATCTAATGGTTTTAATATAATAAACAATATAATTATAAGCTGAAATGTACTGTTTTAAGTTTGATAATTAGAAACCGCAATTATCTTTGTACCAACCAGATAGGCTGCAGTTCAACAATTAAATTTAAGTGTATCCATATGCCAAGCCATTGTTTCTTAATGTAAGTCTTTACTTACTATTTGTAATGCATTTTAGTGTAACATTTCCAGACACGAAAGTCTGTGATAGTCCAATCTATCAATATTTTGAATTTGCTAGGTTTAAGTTGATGCGGTGTAACTTCTTCACACTTCATTTCACCACATTACCCATTGTTACATAAAATACTTGAAATTTGCGCTAAATCTATCAAATAGAAACAACCAAACATATGAACACCAGTAATTATAATTACCACATTTAACAATAATGAGCTCCCAACGCGCATTAATGACTGCAGTTGCTATACACATCAACTTAAAGTTCTTAAAAGCATTTTCATAGCAGATCTAACATGCGTGGACTATCTCACTTTCTTTTTAAAAGATGGTTAATATTTTGGTATTTCTAGTAAAATAGCAAAGCCATTTTGTATTTAAATGTTCGTTAGTTTTTCAATTACCTAACTATGAACTTATTTTAAAATTGTAAATAACGTAAATAAATGTTCTACAATTATTTTTTATATTTGTATGGATTTTTACACTATTTGAAACAATATTAATAAGTTTAATAAATCTATAAGAAGACAATTACATTTTTCAGATTTAAAAATCTCAATATTCCAAATAACTTTTAGCAACACTCCGACTGCACGTTAAAAATTTAATAATAGTAATTATTTCTTCTAAATGAAAAAGTCGAGCAAAAAACAGCTGCAATTTTATAGAGTTTGGTCCTCAAAAGTATTGCAGAAAGTTTCTGATTATCCAAACCACAGATTAAAATTGGACCGACATACGATGACAGTTTTTCGACTATACATATCCGCGGTAATCGTCTGCAACTACAATATTTATCATCTGCGAGATGAATCATAACTACCGCCTCTACAAGGGACGGGTTTTGAGATAAAGAAATCTAGAGAGAGATTTTATCTTCTCTCTAATCAGTTAGATGGGTCTGACAAATTTTAAGCCATACACCTTCAATGTTGTATTAGCCTTATTGATAGTACATGAGCATTATAATGTTGGAAGAAAAGGTTGCTAATACAACAAAAATTTTCTTTTAGATCAGCAAGTTTATTGATAGCGTCTCCATCAAACAATAGCTGTAAACCTTTTGATATATCCAGTAGCGTTAACCACAGGAAAGCCTACAGTAAATAATCCTAAACTTAAAAAAAACACGTTTCCTGTTTATGTTGTGGTTTGTTAGAACAAAATAAGATTAGATCAACATGACTTATCTTATTCAAATATTCCTTTTTAACGCTACTTATGTTATGTTTTGACTTTTTATCTTTTGACACCATTTCTTTCAAACGCTGATGAACCAGTCGCTAAAACGACACCATTTGCTACCAAAAAAATACCATCTCACTAAACTTGATTATATCTAATTATATATACGCAAAAATAACTAAAATAAACTATGCAATTGTTACTCCTAACAAGGTCATATTTCATTATTTCAAAACGTTCACTCGTAACATCTATAAACGTTAGTAACATCTTTTGATAGAGGAGGTCAACACTGTAATGTTTTTGCTCTTAACTGTGATGAACAAAACACTAAATTTATTTAAATTGCTTATTCACTTATTTATTTTCAAAAATTTAATTATTTAATAATATTTATGTGCACTAACAGGTGTGTTTACTAATATAATTTATCTACAATAAACTTTATTTCGCACTAAAACAGTTCACTTCACTTTCTATAACTCGTCTTCCAGTTACTGCGTGTTATTTAAACATCTAACATCTGTTCTGAAACATTTTCACAGCATTGGGGTAGTTATTTCTAAAATATTTCGCGCTGTGATAGTCCTCGTACGTTTATGAGGATTGCAGGGGTCTCAACGGCAGCAGCTAGCGCATTGAAGACGGTGACTCTAGAATTAGTCGTGAACTTCATAAGGTGACAGTACCCTTACGACAGCATTTAGAAATTCGTTACAATGCATATATAAGATTTTTCTATACTAGCAATACACGAGTACTTACAAAGATAACCAATATTTAGCTCTATTTAGAAAAATGTAAAACGTGAGTTAAAATTATTTTTTTTAAAAACGTTCGAAGATAGCAAGAAGCAACCAAAGAGGTGTTATGGATTACTGAGTTGTTCGTTTTGTATACTTTTGAAGAATTTATATAGTCTTCATATGTTTAATCAAAACTTTCAGATTATCAGAGGCAAACTTTTCAGATCTTAATTTATTAGCCGCTCTTTGTGTGATGTACAGTTATATAACACACCGAATTATCCTTTTAATGCTAATTCACCAGAATTAATGGAAGCTGTAGTGTTTCGTGCTGTAAGTATTAGGTACTATACATCTAATAAAGCACATATCATTAAAAAAAGAATTCAAACACCTCACTAGTTGTAAGTCACTCAGCTTTCTTTGTACACCTCAAACGATTCTAAAAATATTTCCTTAAACTCCATAAACTACCCGCCATAAGAAAATTAGAACACAAAGAAAAATTCACCTGTATTTTTTTCACAAATTGAAACAGCGTTCACATCGTGGCGTAATCCATCCTCAAATACAATGCGATACTCACGAGATATCTTTAAGTACATCTGGTTTTAATCGAGGTCACTATATCAACGCAAAAGTAAATCAATTCTACGTCATTCTATCTATATGTATTGATAAAAAACGCACTCAAAATTTACTCCACTGATATAAATTTGTTCTTTAACCAAGCTCGTGAACTGTACAACGAAATACTTATCTATCAAAAAACTCAACAGTTGCAATATAAAATCTTCTGAATTACAATTAACTCATAGTGACCTTGAAATGTTGCTCCAAAGATGGTGATTAGAAACATGAATCATTAAGAAGTTAAAGGTTAAGTATAATCACAAAGCCTGTCAAAATAAAAAAAATGCAATATGACTGTATTATAAACAATTACATACAAACAAAATAGGATATTTACAATTTTATTACTGTAGTAAAGATTAATTTTTCAGAAAAGTTATACTACTGTCTTTCATTTTATTTTTTCTTAAGAGCTTTTCAAGAGTTGGTTCCTCCTAAAGATGTATTGCTATCAAGTAAATAAACCAGAGTTTATTAGCGTCATTGAGGTAAATATATCAGACCATTCAACCATAGAAGTTTTTCATGAGGTTGAAATGAGGGGATCGACTTGGCTGGTCTCGAACAGTGATCTCGTTTATCTCAGACCATTATTGCGACATGGTCAAGGAATCACTAACATGGGTTTTATATAAAAATATAGAGAAAATAAGTGTTTGATATTTGTCATCCATCTAATTTAATCTTCCTAGCGTCCAAATGTTGCCCAAATTATCACTAACCCTCCAGCAAATTCGTACTTTGACAAGATTTACTTCCCTTACACAGGGCATGCTAGTAGTAGCGCATCCAAATCAAATTTCTTCCCATCGAAGAAGACGACTTAGTGCCATTGCGTGGTCCAAGTTGTGTACTTCAACGCAAAATTCATTCAGGCATCTTTGTGATCCTTGGTGAGTAGAGATTTATAGCCTTCTTCTACAGTACAGATCAATAACCTTAACTTGTAACGTAAAACAAGGGTTTTTTGTCCATATTTGGCTGAAGTTTCAACAAAAGTAAAACAAAAGCAGTTCACAATCAGAGCAAATGAACAGTAAACTAATTTTGTCTTTTGGTTTGTGGTTTTTAGCAAATAGTATTATAATTAAAGGGTCAATAGGTGGATAATGATTTTGGAGCGGGGAAGAGCTTCAACAAAGCACGGCGTATTTCTTATTAAATGCAGCAAAGTAAGTCTTTGGAGTTTAACTACAGCATTGCTTGTCTCTGGTCTAAATCAATCAATCATTTAGCAACAACAGATGGTAACATTTATTTTCAATAAAATTATACACTCTCATACATGTGGAACCTTGGTTATATACAAGTAGTTAGAAATGCGTTTATTTACGCAACATTTTACAATATGAACAGAACCATATATACATAGATAGTTAGAATTTGGCATTAACAGCATTCGATGAGTTAACATTGTACACAGAAACACAAGTTTACAATTAAATAATAACAGCTACATACAGCCACGTTTATAAACCTCTGACTTTCAAAGAATGATTGTTACGAGTATCTTAAACAACTATATCAATATCTACACACAAAAAAGCTAACTGCATGCTCAAGATTCTTTGTCACAACTTTACAATACTTCATCACACTTTTAGACAGCTCCAAACTGCATGATTTCAACCCCTACTCTATTGAAACTAAACGAATTTCTGTTGGATGTTTTCCACACACCTTTAAAAAGGAAATAAAACACCACCAAAAATCAAAATTTCCAATTCATATCATACACCAAAAGTCTTACACCTGTGAGTTTCCCTAAATGTCTATTTACATACTATCCCTATTTATCACAATTGTAAAGTATATACGATTTAAAAGTACTGTATTGTCAAAACGAGCTATAACCAAATCGGAAACTTTTCCACTGCCATTCTAATCGATACACAAACTTTCTTAGAAATCAATATAATCTTTTATTGCTGTAATCACATACGTCAGCCGAAATTCCAACAAGCTTATCTTCTGCACATTCAAGAAGAGATAGCAGGCTTTGCGCTCTTATTATCGCGCTCGACAATGTTGTTCAGCTGGAATTTTTCAAGAGATTACCGTGCAAAAATTTTATTGCACGCACCGTTACCATATCGCACCTGCATTATCTGACCTTTATTTAATGTTTTTTCGTTATTATTACGATATATGGAATCGTTCAGTTATGTATTCTTTTATTCTTTGAATTGATAATATAATAATTAACTCAAAATACAGTTTTGCTGAACAGAGAGCTTTTTTGGTGCGCCCTTCTGCTTCGAATTAAAAAATATTATGCAAAAGTATTTTTGGTCTTTCTAAGTTAATGGTTTTATTAAATAAATAAGTGTTGTAATATAACAAATTGACGGTTTTAAGTTACTTAAAAAAGCCACAAACAGAGCCTTTGATAAGCAATATCACAGATGACTGTATCCTTTATTCTGCACCTTATATCATCTTTCCTCATTCACATTGATAATGCAATAGTTCTATATTTTCCCTTCAATTTTTTCACCCCAGTGTAATCGATTTACTATTGGTTTTCTTTTTTTATGAGCGATTATTAGATAAGAATAACAAATAACTGAAAAATTCAAAACATGAGATCAGATTCATTTAATCTTGCAAAGCTTTATTTTTCTGGTTCTATCGATTCTTGTTATGCTGATTATTTGCAAATTTTTTATTTGGTTTGTTCCTATTAGACCCTAAATAAATGAAAAGTGTATACAAGTGATTGATAATGGTAAAGAAATTCCTATTATCAAACATATTCTTCTTCTTCTTCTTCTCCATTCCCTGTACCCTATTCGGGTCTCGAGTTCATTAAACATATTCAAATACTAAATTCATAATCAAATAATGAATGTAATAAAGCAAAAAAAAATTCTTCAGAATAGAATAAATTACAACCCTTCACTTCTAAATACAGCATCTTTTCATTGAAATGAAATCTCATCAACCTTTTATCAATTATAGAGAAATTTATAGGACAAGTTATTTACCAGTGTCTGAGATCGAAGGCTTCGAAATAACACTAACCTGCTCACACCCCACAACTCAATAAAAACGTTTATTCCTTCTCTTGGTTTAAGTGACCCAAGACAGATCATTGACCATCCATTTCAAAATATTTTCTTATGCACACCTCACAATACCATTCATTATCATAATAAATGGAAATCAATCAGTCTTGACGCCTTAAAGTGAAAGTTTCGAAAGTTCAAAATAAGTTTACTGGAACCGTTTTTATTCAAAAACTTCCATAAACCGAAAAATTTTGCAAGAGATAGATCAATGGAAGATGTGGCAAGATCGAGTAAATTCTAATAGAGGAGAAAGTCTAGGAATGTCATTTCATAAATTGGTACAGCATGTCACACAACTTAATTTTGTCTGAAAATGAAGGTTTATATAGAAGCAGTTGTACACTAGGAGACTGAGGATTTCTAGAACATCTGCTATAAATACATAGTTTTCCTTGTTAATATCTAGTTCATATGCAGTAATAAGTCCATGGTCTAGAAAATGCAAAAGTGAATCTATAATTTCATGCATTACACTTAACATTCAAATGGTTAAACATTATCAGACTACGTCAATTTGCTATATTAACTTCTTTTTATAAATAAACTTCATACGATGCTGAATCATTCAACATATATAAATAGAAGCAAAGCATATCACGTGTTAATAGTTATTTTTAATGATAACGTTTGTTCTAATAAATAAAATTATTGTTAAACTTTAAATATCAGTTATGCTTTTTATACTTTTTGACGAATTTTAATTAAAAACAACATATGGCCACACTTAACAACGTCAACTCAAATTAAACGAAATGCATTTTAAATATTGCTAAGCAACATAACATTGGGATGACATGGTTAAACCACACAAGAATAGAGTTATGAGTGATTTCAGTAATGTTAACCGTTCTCAACAGTACAATAAAACAACCATTGACAGTAGTTACCTACTCCTGCTAAACGTTCACTTTATAAGAATAATAGTTTTTAAAAATATAGTACCTGTGTATTTTATTTATGCTATTTGTAAATGCACCATCTAGGCAATGTGGGTTCATTCAAAGCATAGAGGAACAGAGGTAAATGGAAGAATAGGACTGTTTGTTTCTACGTTCAGGGCCGTCGACATGCAGCTGCTCGCCGTTTCATATTCCCCCAAGGACTCCAACACTTTTCCCAAATTGTACCTGAAAACAGTTGACTATAACAAAGTTGCAGTTCAAAAATCTTTGGGAAACTTTAAATAATACAAAAACAATAAAATACGCATAAAATTTAAATGGTCAATCAATAAGTCGCATGAAGGTTAGAATTATTTTTATTTTGAATTTGCTAGATATCACACGACTAACTCTTTGTAACTTCTAGTAATATGTAGAGTCACCCTAGTTCAAGATATAAAATTTCCCTAAAACTTTCTTTCATGATCTATGGACATCTACTTTATTTAGGAGCGTTTATACAAACAGGCAACATTATTATTCTCAGTCAATGTCTAATTATCATAGAATATATTTTGTTCATATTAACGTATATAATGTATATGTCTATATACATCCTTTTGTACACATTTAAATCTAGAAAATCAAAGGAAGCATCTGCAATATGCAATGTTGTATTGTTTTAAAGAAGACGACAGTGCTAATGATAATGCAAACGAAATTTTCAGCGTTTATAAAAGTGGTGTTACAAATATTCAAACAGTTCATATTTAGTATAGAAGGTCATTTTAATCTGGCAAATCCATTACATATGCAGATCTCATCGAGGCCATGATTGATGAAAATCCGCAATTTACTACTCATGAATTGCCAGATGCTTTAAACATTTCCTGAACAACAGTACACAATCATCTCATGAAGCTTGGTTATGTCTATCACTTTGAAGTATGGGTTCTGTATGAGTTCATAGATAGTAACCTTCTTAAGGTAATTTGTTTATTCAGCAAATGAGGAAAGATTGTTTGGAGGAACTGGTTATGGGGACGACATTTGGATCATATGATAGAATGTTAACTATAAACACTCTTGGTCCTCCTATATGAAACCTTTAAGAGCATCAAGAAATCATTTTCCAACACAGTAACGCCAGACTCCACATTTATTTGCTTGTAAGAAACAAATTGTTAACATTTGGCAAGGGTGCTCTACCTCATCCTTCATATTCTCTGAATGGTACCCATTTAACTTTCAAAGAGTAAACACATGCCTGACATGCTATGTTATCTCTATATGTGAAAATGCAAAATAACAAAATAAACATTGATGATATGTGACACAAATTTTAAATATTGAAATAAACTATCCGAATAAATATCCACATTGTAATAAAAATACACTGCTTATCTGTGTGCTAAGTAATAAAATTAACTGGTAATAAATGTTAAAAACAAAAAAAATTCCCTTTGGAGAACTTACTTCGTTTTAATGACAATGGCCAACCAGTATACACAGTTTGTCCGGAAAGTATCGTGAGTAACATTTCTAGCCAAACAGAAGGGCTAGAGGGACGTGGTTTTCAGCGGACTGGATGGTGGTGGTGGGGGGTCTTAGGTAAAGGATGCGACCCGGTTCAGTTGCCTGCGAGCTTTGAGAGAGAGAGGATCGCGCTTCCTGCAAACCGTGGTTTGTGACGCGTTACGGACTCGACATGCAGCGTACGTTAGAGCAAGGTTATGAAGGTGAAGTTTTGTGTCAACCTTAAAAAATCCGGCACCGAGACCAAAAGGTAAAGTTCTGAGTGCCCAAAAAAGGCCACACGTCGCTGCTCGCCGGGAAACTTTGGCCAAGCACAACGTGGCAACGTTGCCCCAACCGCCGTACAACCCGGACTTGGCCCCGCCCGACTTCTTTCTGTTTCCAAAACTCAAATCCAGCCTAAAATAAACCTGGTTTGGACAAGTGGAGAAGGCCCAAACTATTTTGAAGAATTTTAAAGAAATAAACGATTACCCCAATCCTTGTTTTTATTGAATTCCCTATACTTTCCGGGCAAACCCTGTATATATAGGGTCAACCAACCTCAAATAATCAAATCCCACAAATACAAATGAATTCACCACAAACAAATTTTATGCAGAATTATCCACTTGTTAACACACAAATGACACAAATGCAAATGTACCCTCTGCAATTATTGTAAACATCAATGTACAGGACATAATTGAAGAAATAACTGTTAAGGGCCACAAAGTCAGAAACATTAATGCAAAATACTATCAAACTAAAGAACCTCTATATATAAAATCCCTTTCCCTCTATAAACTATATGGATAGCTCATAAAATACCCTGGCCACCGGTTCACTCTGGATAAAACAAAAGGAAAAGCCAAATTTGACGTAGAATCCGAATCCGCGATCAGAAATTGAAGAAAACCAGTGCAAGTGGCATAAAAAATAGCCCCTTTAAAAATCAGGCTTGACAGATGTCAGAAATGGCAGAAAAACGGACCCGAACGAACCAGCGCACAAAACTCGTTTTCTCGTAGTGCCCAATTGGTCGAGTTGGTAGCGGGTTTGCTTCGAGATGCGAGGTTTTTGGGTTCAATCTGGTTGTCATATTTTTGCAGTTTTTTGCAACATTGGGTACATTTAAATGGGAGAGAAGGTAGAGCTTGCACTTCTTACAAGACGCAAAACGCCTCAACGCACACTGCTAGAAAGCTTTACCATCTCATGCATAGAAGTATACTTTATCGCGGCCTTTATTGTATATCTATTTTATCTACAATGTATGTATATATATATATATATATATATATATATATATATATATATATATATATTTGTAACATCCAAACAATATATAATATAAAAGCTCTGCAAAACAAAACAAGTGTTAGAACCCCCCAACAAATCCGAAATCATAATACAATGTCCAAAATGCCGATTATATGGCTATTCAAAAAATTATTGCAACAGATCCTACCTCTGCATAAAATGTAGAAGACAGCACAACAAAACAGCATGCAAAAAGAATAAAGATACTTCTACAACTTGTACACTATGTGGAGGACGACATCCTACCAGCTATAAAGGTTGTACTATTATCATAATCTAATTAAAAATAGAAGTTATCACAAATTTCTCATATAAACAACTGCAACTTCTAGAACACTAAATAACAAACAATACAACATATGCAACCATTAGTAACAATAACAATAAAACCATGCAAGATATCACACTAATTTTTTAGAAGAATTTAGAATGTTTCATCAACTTATGCAACAAAACCACTCAATACTTAATATGCTGGTGCATAAATTAAAATAATGGCCAAATGTTTCAGAATAGCACTTTTGAACATAAATGAACTAATCCAACATAATGATGAAGTGATACTATTTCTTAAATATCAGTATATAGATATTTTCATATATCAATATAAAGATATTTTACTTGTTATTGAAACCCAGTTTACAGAAGAAAGTTACAGCAATATTCCTGGTTATAGGGTACATCATTCAAACGACCCAGACGGCACTGCACATGAGAATACAGCTATTCTAATAAAGCAAACATTAGATCATTATCAATTACCGAAATATGAGGAAAACTAGCTACAAGCTACAACCATCAAAATCCATAAATTGCCCTATGAACTAACATCAGCAGGATATTGCCCACCGAGGCATAATATTAAAAAAGAAGACTTTAAAGTACATTTTAAAACTCTTGGACATAAATTTCTAACTGATATAGACTATAATAGTAAGAATACCTTGTGGGGCTTACGGCTAACCGTAACAGAAGGAAGAGAACTTGATAGTCTAATGCAGGATTGTAATTATTCATCTCTAGAAGCATTCCAACATATTGGCCAACTGATGAGTCCCACAAAGACACCAGACCTATTAGATTTCTTTATAACAAAAGAACTATCACTGGCTTACACACATGCAATCCCTAATTTTTACCTATCATCTAATCATATCATAGTAATTATTTGTTCAACAATCCTACCAAAACAAGAGGATCCAAAATTCATAACTGAGAGGAATACAGAAATAATAATGGTTCCCTGTAATAGGGCCATGAATACCCTTTGGGGTCATAAAGGATAGGTCTGCTACAATCTCGAGCATACGGTACACAAGGCTAGTAAGTAACGTGGCTAGCGCTACCGACCGCCTATTATTACCCAAAAGTTTAACCTCCAGGTACTCATTTATTGCAGTCCGAGTCGAGCTGGGCTGTAAAAATGCCAGTGATCAAATTGGCGAGAGCGGGATTTGAATCCGCATCTTTAGGTTTCATAGTCTGGCGATCTATCCCCTAGGCTACTACGGCTCTGAATACAGAAATACAACTCATAAATAGTATAAACTTGAACGTGCGACTGAGAACACCCGATGATCTGGTTTTAATGACAGAAAAATTGATAAAACTAATTCAAGAAGCCACAATATAACCCACTTCACCACAAGAATCGCAAAAACATATCAACAATATTTCTTTTGAAATTAAACATTTTCTAAAACATGAAAAGCTAGAACAATTTGGCATTGTACACATAATCCACTCAACAATAATCAGCTAAATAACAATTTAAAAGCTAAACTTATACAAATGAGAGAAGAATCTTTCACAGACTAGTTAAATAATTTAAACAGTTTTGATCAATCAGTATGGAAACTTATTAAAAACGCAAAGAAAAATCCAAACCCAATACCACTCTTGGGTAAAAAGTGACAAAAAAATCTGAGTTTTTTGCACCTTATTTTCCTAATACTTTCACTCCACATAATGATGAAACAGAAAATTAACTGAAACAAAGCCTAGTAAGACTAATAGAACTTGGAAACAACTAACACTTACTAGCCCAAGATAAAAGAAGAGATCAAATTCTTGGGGTTTAAAAAAACACTAGGAGCAGATAAAATAATACCTAAGATACTAAAAGGACTTCCTCGAAAAGCATTAGTATTATTAACATACAAATTTAATGGAATAATAAGACTGCAGTATCGGCCAAAGCAATTAAAATTATCCTAAATAGTCAAACCAGGAAAAGATCCCTCGGATCCTATCGACCAATAAGCCTTATATCAGTAATCTCTAAAGTCTTTGAAAAAGTATTTTTTTCCATGGCTTTAACTCCCCACGTGGGAGCACGGCCTGCAAACTGAGAGGTTAAGGCTCTCAAATTTGTTCGCCTTCTCTGCCTGCACCAGAGATGGTGCGAAGCGATGTGGCAAGCACCGAGCCTTACTCGAGTGTCATTGTTATCCTTTGTTTGAGTAAAGCAGGTTTTTCAATTATTTTTAGTGACTGAGTAGGCCGAGAATCGGTGTTTTCAACGTAGTATGGTCATTGCATGACTGAGTAGGTCACCCACCAGGCATCAGAGAGCTCCGGTAATAGAACCCGGGTCCGTCTGCATCGCAGTTCGCGCCTCAATCGCTTGGACGACTATGGCGTATCCTGAGAAACTTTTTGCAGAATTCATATTTATATTCTAGAAGAACGGATTCCTGACCACCAATTCGGAGACTTCGTCAAGGTGATTCAACTATCCACCAGATACATCGACTAAAGGATACAACCAAAAAGCATTCGAGGACAAATATTACTGTATAGTAGTTTTTTTAGATGTAAGTCAAGCATTCAACCGTGTCTAGCACACTGGTTTACTATTTCAAATCAAACAAATCCTTCCCTTTTACTTTAACATACTTAAATTATACCTCTGTGACCAGGGCAGTGTCCTTGACCCACTGCTGTATGTCCTTTATACATTGAACCTACCAACCTCCAGAAATACAACTCTTGACACATTTACCGATAACATAGCCACTTTATCGGTAAATGCTAATCTTGAAAGAGGAGTGTTGGATCTGCAAAACACTTTAACACCTTACAAAACTGGTTTAAAAAATTGAGAATCAAGATAAACAAAACGAAATCCCGTCACATCACGTTCACATTTCGTAATTCCCAACTCCTAAAACGTAGCAATTCCTAAAAAAATAAAGCAAAGCATTTAAGAATGAACATAGACACCAAACCAAAGTGTCTAAAACTCCCCCAATATGGATCCTCTAATTGGAGCAAGCGCAGGCTGGGTCTGCTACGAGACCCATTCTATCCCCATGCCGACGTTTTTATTTGCTTGTCATTTACGCATTTGTTGTTCTCCCATTCTGAAAATTTATGGAGGTGTTGCCGAAGAGTTGCTCTTTCGACTCATAAATTTTACTATGAAAAGTTGGCGAATTTCGAAGAAACATCCCGAACTTCAAACTCATTTTTCATAACAAAAACAGGGTTTTGGGCAAAAAATAATGGCACCATCAGGAAGAGCAGATCAAAATCTATCGATTTATATTTTTTTATTATTTTGCTAGCCTCCTTACTACGAGTACGAGCGAGTTGAACACAGCGCGCTTGGGCGAAAAATGCGCCGCGAGCGGCAGGTGGCCCGTTCTCAGTGGACGCGCCCATATAAAAGGCTAAATAATTGCTTAATTTATATCTATGTGAATAACATTTAATTAAAAACAAGAATGTAGAAATATAATCAAATTAGCGAAATGTGCTAAAAAATATTTTTCTTACCAAGTGATATGATTGCTTGGGTCCACCTTAGCAGCTTCCCTGAGAGTCGACTCGGCCAATCCTTGGGAGCCCATGCAGTGATAAACGAGCCCCAACTGCTGAAGCGATTTGACGTGCTGGGGATTTATAGCCACAGCGTTTTGGAAGCATAACTTCGCTTCAGCCCATTGCTGTTTGTGCATGTGCAGAAGCCCTCGCTGCAATGATCACAGTGAATCACAGTAATTTTTAAATACCGCACATTAAGTACGAATTTACCATGTGCATGATGTGGTGCGACAACGGGAAAATCTGCGTCGCCTCCTGTATGCACTGCTGGACGTCTGCCGGTTGATTTAGCGCTAGGTAAATCTCAGCCAGCAGCAGCCACACCTCCATTTGCAGCAGCCAGGCGCGTTGTGGTCCAGGGCGAGGGTTGAAGCTGCTCATGGAGCTAGCAACCTCGCTTAAAGCGTGCTCGACCCTAGAGGCTGCTACGCTATGAGCTTGCAATGAACCTGGAATCGAGATAATTTTTCTGATTACAAGTCATTCCTAATGTATTACTGTAAGAACATCAACCAGTCTACATACTTCAAAAGCTGCGAAAGTAGAAGTAAGCACACTAATAGTTTCTAAAAAAATTCAGAAATAAAAAAATTATTTATAAATATACTTATTAGATATGTTTAACACATTCTGTTTAATCCATTTTATTTCACACCTATCTTCATATGAAATTGGAGAATTATTTTAAGCCTTTCCTACCATTCATTGCAAGTTAGTGTAGGGTCTGCCTAGAATTTGATAAATAAAGTTTAATTTTTGTAAATAAACCAATTGAAGAAAAAAATCATCAGTAGTGGATATCTGAACTTGTTAAATATATTTTTTCATATTAACATCCTTTAGAGTAAATAAATTAATTGGTGGGTTATTAGCGTGATTTTAAAAAAATCAAATTCTTTTACATGTATATTTAGATTATAAAGAATACACACCTGAATAAGTTTTTACACCGAACTAAATACAAGGAGATCAGACAAAGGAGAAACACATTTCCAAGTTTTCCAAAAATATGCTGTAATAAATTCTAAATATCTTTCCATATAGTTTGCAACACCAGAAAATTAAAAAAAACAATTGATTAATAAAAAACCAAGACACAAATTTCACGAGTTTTAGAAAACTCACAATTTTTGTTTTAGTTAAAACAAAAGTTCCCGATATCTTTTTCACTTTATACTAATATTGACTAACTCAATAGAGTTTACATAAAAATGTTTTACAATATTACATAAAGAATGAAATCTGAAAGTTGAAATAATCCTGCTGTATCATTTAATTTTATGCAAAATCTTCTGCTCTCTGCTTTAAATACAAAGTGTTTCATAGCAAATAATATCAAAAGCATATCATTATGTGTACATACAATAAGAGATTGGCAAACTTGGTCAAAACGGAATCACATATTTCATTATCTTAAAGGACATCTATCCAGCCAAACTGATAAATTGTAGTCCTTTTCCAATAGTTATCTAGACCAGAACAAGAACTGTCTCCATTTACTTTGTATATGTTAAAGCTGGCATCTAAAGTGATACATGTCCAATGCAAGGGCATTTGTACTTACCATGGGTTAATAACTTTATTTTTACTGTACAATAATGCTGAAGCTTCCAAAAAAGTAAAAGGCATGATGAAAATTGCCTTTTTTCAATGAAATAACTTCCAGAATACACTAGAAATAATTACTAATAGATAAAAGTTTGAAAAATATCCCTAACCAACGTAGATGTATAAAATATCTAATATCTCAGACAAATTATCAATAATCAACAAACGAGAAAGTTGTGTTAGACAAAAATAGTTCTAAGATTTAATAAAGCTTACCAAATATCTCAAATATTCGCTTAATAAAGAGTTCTACCTTAATCTTGTACCGTCAACTGTTCCAAAAAATTATATATCAATGAGTCAGTGGAGTAATTGCTATTTATTAATTTCTATTGTATTGGAAGTTTGAAACTTTTAAATGCTCACTCAGATTTTAAGCTTCTCCATTGAAAAGACCCTTTACCATTTTCCACTTGGTGCATTTTTCCTTTGAAATAAACTAAAGTAGATAGTCATAATGGTCCAATTCTTCTGTTTAAACAAATATACCCAATAAAGATCCATAATAAAATTTATAACATATTCACATTTTCAAAATTATTCAGGTTAATTACTCCAAGAGGAAGAATGCTCTATTCCATTGTGTACCACCTAGATCACTTGTCTACTTACCAGACTAACTACTGCCAGACCGACACAGCAAAGATCCCTAACCTACTCGACTTTTTGTGGCTAAGGGCATTCCTCTAAACTATTTGAAAATTAAATCGTGTCTTGACTTATCCTCTGACCCATCATAGCCATGATATCTATATCAGTAATCAGTAAATCAAGAT
Organism: Sinelater perroti; assembly: GCA_036346155.1. Taxonomy (NCBI): domain Eukaryota; kingdom Metazoa; phylum Arthropoda; class Insecta; order Coleoptera; family Elateridae; genus Sinelater; species Sinelater perroti. Next base: position 20,039,024 of record JARFIY010000195.1, on the reverse strand, counting down.
CCCGACGTTAACCAATCACAAAACAAATTTGGTCTATTTTAGAGATATATTAGGCGATCAACTAGAAACTAATATTCCATTAAAAACGGCTACTGATATTGAAAATGCAGTTGAAATGCTCAACAAAAAAATGCACCTGGCTGCCTCAAGGGCCACACCACAGCTACGACAAAAACTACTAATCCGTGATTGCACTGCAGCAGTAAAACAAAAGATCGCTGAAAAACGGCGTCTTCAAAGGATATGACATGAAAGTAGATCGCCACCGACAAACGCAGATTTAACATAGCAGCCAGAGAATTAAAAGAAATGATTAATGGATCAAAAAACAAATATCTCGACGAATATCTTCAGGAACTGACAGCTACAGGGGAGACTGAGTGCTCACTCTGGAAAGCCACCAGACGCCACAATAGGCCCCAAATGCAAATATTCCCAATTTGAAACGTAGATGGAACATGGGCTCGTACAGATAAAAATAAAGCAGAGCTATTTGCTATCCATCTTCAAACTGTTTTTCAGCCATTGTTAGGTGTAGATGACGATGAAGTGAACAATTTCTTAATGACCTCTTCCCAATTCTCTCACCTGGCAAAGTCCAGGAAATAATTGATAAAAACATGAACTACTAGAAATCACCAGGATACGACGCTGTCACTGGAAAAACAATCGACGAATTACCGCGTAAGTCCCTTACACTCATCTTTAATAGCATATTAAGAACTAGGCACTACCCAGTCCAATAGAAAACAGACCAAGTGATCCTTATCCACAAGCCTGGAAAACCCCTGAGAGACCCTGCATTTTACAAACCCATCAGCCTCTTACCTCTGTTCTCCAAACTGTTTGAAAGACTTTTCATGAAAAGACTCCTACCAATTATTGCAGACGAGCAGCTCATCCCTGAGTCAGCACTCCACCATAGAACAAATACACAGATTAGTAGATCACATCATATCACTTTTAAAAATAAAAGCTATTGCTCTGCAGTTTTCCTTGAAGTGAGTTAAGCCTTTGATAAGGTTTGGCACGAGGGCTACTATTTAAGCGGAAAAAAGTCCATACTACACGATTCTCAAATAATACCTCAATAAAAGATTCTTCCACATGAAGTATGGCAAAGAGATATTTTATGTAAATCCCATTCAATCCGGAGTTCCGCAAGGTAGCGCGCTGGGGCCCTTGTTGTACCTTTTATACACAGCAAACATTCTTATAAACCCCACTACACTCATGGCAACCTACTCTGATGGTACGACACTCCTCCTTGTCACACATCAACACCCTAACAAAGCTGCAAGAACCCTTCAACAAAGTTTAAATGAAGTCTATGATTGGTATACAAAATGGTGGTTCAAAATTAACAAAACAAAATCTTTCCAAATCATGATCATTGAATGTAGAGCCACTGTTCCTAACTTAATCTCAAACTAAAAACTACTACTGGCTGATAGGCCGCAATTCTAAGCTTTCCCTTGCTAACAAACTGTGTTGAAGCCTATTTGGAGCTAAGGTATCCAGTTGTAGAGGACTGCTTCACACTAATATAAAAATACTGGAATGCTTTCAATCGTTCCTTATTTTGTGCCAAACTAAGAAATACGGGACGACCTGTGTTAACAGTGAAGAAAGAAGTAGCCAAGTATTTCAGTAAATTAGAAACTCATCCTAATCCACTTGCGTTAAGCTTTTAGACAACAGTGAAGAAGCGCATAGACTCAAATGTTTCAATCATTAGACCTTCCATTTCTTACCTTCAAATAACTAATTAGATTAAGTATCTGTCATAAATATTATTTAATTAAGTTATTCATACTGTTATTTAACACTGTAACTTCTCTCCAATTATTTAGACAACTAGCAAAAAAGTTGTTTTACAATTAATGTACTGCTGCAAGACTTCCGAACGGTATGTTACAAAAATTAATAAACTTGTATTTTATTTGCACAATGTGTAAATTCTTGAGGTTTATGTTCAAATTATACACATATGTCTACCTAACTCAGCATACAGAATAAATTCAGTGATAAATTTTTGAGAATAAGATTAAATGATCAAGAATTCAACATCTCTATTAGTACAAATTTCTACTTACCAAAATATTAAATCTTAATATGTTTTTCTAGTTGTACTGTAAAGTCAGGAAAACTTCGCAAAATTACTTAGTTATTTTTATATTATTATTTGTTATTTATATAAAATTTATGATTTTTTAGCCTAATCAATGGCAAAATAGTTGTAGAGTATACTCAGCTTAACAGGTTTGCTTTAAAGGCTATCAAGTCAGTTCTATTTATTACCACAGCTTCACACCTATCTGAACTATTTCTATTTTTGCTTTGTTTGCTTGTTTTTGCAGGTCTTCCCCTTCTAGTTCTCACTTTAGATTTAACTTTCACAATCTTATTTTTTGTTTCGTTCTCAGTACATGACTTAATCAGCTTAGTCTTCCTTGTTTAATTGTTTTAATTATGGATGCATTTTTTTAAATGGTATAAAGCTCTTCTCCATTTATTTTTCTTCTCCACCTATCTCCTTATTTTATTCCTGCATAAATACTACACTGATTTCCACACTTTGCAACACAAATAACCACCAGTTTTAGAATCAATTTAAACATTCGTTCTGCTTTTGACAACAATTCATTACTTATTACCGAGTTTAAAACTGTACATGTACACACTTTTTTTGGTTTCCTCTCTTCTGTTATTCGTTATTCTTCCTAAATAAAAGAATAAGATATTTCGCCTTTTGTTTGTTAATGTCTCCCCCAAAAAATTTGTTTAGCTTCTAATTTTTGAAAAATGTTTTCATTTTTTATTATACTTACAATAATGTCATTGCATGAAAACTAACACTTGCTTTGGTATTATAGTACAGAATCTGCCCCAAAAGTATTGAGACTGTAATATAAAAAATTATAATTAAAATAACTATAGATTTAGTAAAGATGGAGAAGATACAAGAAACATTACACATAGTCTTCGCTCCCTTCAAAATAAACTCCTTGGGATTTCAAATATATTTCCCAGCGTCGTTTTCACTATTCAGAACATTCTGCAAAGTCTTGTATTGCTGCAATAACTGTCTTGTTGATGGTATGAAACCTTTCAAAGGTAATTTATATTTTGGAAATCTCAGTTGCAGATCTTTGTACGTCAAGCTTTTTACATTATTTCATTTATTCTAACCATATTGTGTGTATTCCTTAGTGACATACTTTTCAAGTAATTAACCACTCTTTAATTTGCATTTCGTTCAACATCTTTATTAGTTGAGATCTCATAACATTGTCATACATTACTTTGAAATCAATGAATAACATATAAATTTGTAGTCCGTTTTTGTCTTTTCTTGGATTATTTGCAAATAATAATAAATGGTTGGTCACAAAGCTATACTCTATAAAACCGACTTGGTAATCTCATTTGATGCTTCTTAAATCTTTAAATTATTAGCAATATTTTTTTGGAGCTCACATTTAATAGAAAGAGCAAGATAGATGCAAGGTAAAGGCCTTGACCTGGCACACTGACGAGCAGCAGTCCTAGGTTCGACTTCAGGGTCAATTACAATGACAAACATCAAATGATCTCCGGTTGTCATATGAAGGCCTTTGGCGAACATAAAGTACATACTTCTCCTTCTTCTAAATTAACGGGTTAGGCTAGTCACCTGCCTGGAATATGTCTAACATGACTCATAGTACTGCAGGTTATAAGGGCGCTTATTACCTATATAAAAGAGGGAGATATTTAAGAGAAATAGGGGGGACAGGAGAGAGAGAAGGGAAAGGAGAGAAGAAGAGAGGGACCAAGAGGAGGGAGCGAGAAAGAGAGTGAGAAGAAAAAAGGGGGGAAGAGATAGAGAGAGAGAGATGGAGGGAGGAAGAGAGCGAAAGAGAAGAAGAGATGGGGAGGAAAAGAGAAGCGAAAAAAGATGGGAGGGGGAGAGGATAAAAAGAAAGGGGAGAGGAGGGGACGAGAAGAGAAGGGAAGGAGAGAGGGGTAAGAAAAAGGGAGAGAGGGAAAGAGAGGGGGAGGGAGAGAAAGAGAGATTATGGTTTATAATTCGTATAGTCTTGTTTATTTTTTTTTTATTATGTATAAGGATTATCAGGAATTGTTTTCAACGTAATGGCATTTTACATTATCCATGCTAGTATTACAAATTTTAGAATTTTAGTTTCTAGAACTATTCCTTTTATTTCAACAGTTCTACTAATGTAGGAACATTATCACTATTATCTAACTGATATATTTCATGTTTGTCTTCAATCTATCCTATTTCTGCTTCGTTCATGATATAATGCTCCTATCGCTAAGTCATTGGCTTTTCTTCTATTCTCTTCTTTCCTGTCTTTACATTTTCATATTTCTTTTATTGTAGTTTTCTTCTGTCTTCTATTAGTTTGTTGTGAAAAATTCTTGTCTTCTATCTATAATATAATTTATTATTTTTTTCCGATAAATACTCCAGAATTACGATTTAACATTTTTTGTTTTCCTTTATTAATTCTTTTTATGTCAATTTATATTCTTAACAAACCTATTATTATCGTTTGAATAGTCCATCGACATTTTGTGAAATTAACATTTTAGTCAATTTTCTTCTAATGATACTTGAATATATTTCTTGCTCTTTTAATAACTGATATGAACTGTTCTTCTTAACCATTTCTGAAAACCACAATTACAATTTTGACATCATTCTTTAATACTTCTTTATAAATTGGTTCTATTTCTTTTGCAAAAATTGTCTTTACTTTCATACTCTGCATCTTCTATAAGGGAGAAGTAAATAGTTAATTATCTCGATACATAAATCCTAACAACCTGACTGCCTGACTCAAAATTGCCCAGCCCAAACCACTGAAAGCAGAAATATTAAAATTTGTAGATATGTTGAGTACATAATGTAAACTCCCCCTTGATAGAATTTTTTAAAATTCTACTCTTAAAGAGATGAAGAGGTGAACTTTTCTGTCAATTTTGTAAACGACTTAGCATAGGAAACTTTTGCATGTGTCCTTCATTCAATTTATGGAAGTCGTTTTTTCCCCATTTTCGACCCCAAAGAAGGTAAAATTTATGAAAAAAAACATTGTCAAAGCTAAACTTAAATTTTTTATAAATACGCCTAAAATTTGGATTCCTTTTAAATACTAAAAAAATTGCTTTTTGAAAGCTCAAAATTAATTTCCTAATAAAGAAATGGGATATGTTAATGGAATCCAGAAACTTAAGTAATTTAGAAGATTATTGCATAAAGAATGAAACGTACCTTCCCCCGGTGCCTGGCAATAATTTATTAGGGTAGTTGAAGTGAGCATAAAGTACAGAAAGTCTCTTAATCATATAAAAATTACAAACCCACCATGTAACATATCACTGGATTGAAAATTAAATAACCTTTCGTTTTATTCAGTCTACCCTTCAAAACTAAATACATCCCCAAAGCAGAGGTATTTGAATACAGATATATAACACAAGCTGTGAGATGGACTACTTGCTGGATGCCATTTATGAAATTTTCTTCTTTATATAATGATGGGATAAAAACATGGTGATGTCAAACATTGGAAAGGAAAGACAAACATTTGCGAAGGCGAATGAAAAGCAACAGTAAAGGCTGAGAAAGAGGAAGGGAAGAAGGGAAAAGGAGGAAAGAAAGAGACACAGAAAAAAAATGGGAAATTGGAGATGGTAAAGCGGAGAGGGACAAGGAAGGAAACAGAAAAACTAAAAAAGATATTTATGTTGACAGAAAGGGAGTTAGCCAAGATATAACATAAAAGAAAAAAAACATGTAGAATCCAATTATGCAGAAACGTTATAAAAACTCTCACTTAATATTAAATTGACAGAGAAGACTGCTTGAGCCCGACAAAGCAAATAGATGAGGGCGTCCCAAGCCTACTTTTTTAATATAACTTATTCTTTCATCAATCATAGTAAAACTTACCCATCTCGTTTTTATATAAAAATTACTCCTAACTTGTGTCTTGTATTTTTATTAATAAAAGTATAATAGAGGCAAAAGATCTTTTCACATATACAGGGTGGCCCATGAGGATGTTCCAATATTTCGTGTATAGATTCTTTGAAACATTTTAAACAAAAACCTCCAATAAACACGGATCGAATTCTTAACCGTTTTTGAGATATCGCTGAAGCAAGTTGGCGATCTTTAAAAGTGTTTGGTCGTTCTAACATTTTCCTCCAAGTATTATCATATTAACTTTCACAGAGTACTAGGGAAAAAAGTTAAAAGCTACAAGTAGTGACGTTATTATTATTTATAGTGCTGCAGAATTATAATATTTCCTGTCCATTTAACATATTTAGATATTCTTATCTGTAAAATATGTAATCAAAATATTCAGCTCAAAGAGACACTAAAGCATAAGTTTCAAATTTGTAATGTCATATGCATGTGATGACGGAAAGATTATTTAATAAAACTATTAGGTATCTGCCAATATATATCACATTTTTACCTACAACTTAATAGTATAGTACATACATATCAACGTTTAAAATTTTTAGTACAAACGTTAAGTTGAAATGTTTTGCAACAAGAATCTGGTGATAAGAGTGTGAAGAAAATAGATAGACAACAAAATAGATACAAAACGCCAAGATGTAAAAAGACGAGCTTTAGTGGAAAGAGGCAACTGACTAATGTCATTCAAAAATTAATGACACACCATGGCTAATCAATAAGACAAAATGTGGCAGAAATGAAAGCTCTCTCTAGCTACTATTGTGGCAATTTCATGGAAAATGTCTTTGACTCATTCACATAGCAGTTAGTGTATGATGTAATAGCATTTGAAATATAAGTAGGAAGAAAATTCTCAGTAGTTGTAGTCATATATTTTATTTTGCCAGATAAACCTGTGTGGTCGAAAACAGAATTAACTCAATACACAGTAAGATCAGTAGTAGTCAATATAAGTAACAGCAGCTTGTCATTGTTCAATAACTTGAATCGTCACAATAGTTACAGTACAATAAAGCAATTAAAAAAACGTTAATCATAAATACAATGCAGGCATTTTAGTTAATAATTAATGTATGAAAGTTAGCCAGCTGATGTCAGAATTGCCTCAGTTGAGAGGCTCGTCAAGCTTATAAGAAACTTTATAGAATAGGATTAGGCATGGACAAATAAATTCGTGTTGGAGATACCATTAAGCACTAACAAAGTTCAAAGAAAATATTGCCAAAATCTACGCCCTTGCTGTTCTTCAAATGAAAATCCAAGACACAGGGATTGATCGCTAATGCAAATGGCACAAAACTGAAACTGGATAATTAGAAAGTTATAAGTACTTCTCTCATCGAATTTCACCCACTATAAAAAAATATATTTAATGCCAATTTCCAAGAACCATTAAAATGAGGACCTCAACTAATTATCTAGGCAGACATATGCAGCACTTAAACAAAAGTTTTAATGTCTAATGGTCTGAAACATCTATACTTCAGTTTAAAAATATGACTGATATTGGCCAGCAATGTGAAGTATTTTCTCCTTTGAGATATGATCCCAGACGGTTGGAATTAGAGTGATGGCTGCACTTCTGTAAAAACAAGGAGCAATTGGGAAGCCCTTAAGGGAGGTCAAGGCCCTTTATAGTCCGTAAAACCAAGGAGTAAGTAAGTAAACAAGTAATGTAAATTATTTCTTGAAAACAAAATAGGAACAGATTTCTTATGGACTCAATAAAATTAATTACCTTACGTAGAATCTATTCTACCATAAGTTTCCTGAAAACTTCTACTTTTTTTGTTTCCACCATTATTTTTGGCTTCCTCACTTATGGAGGACATCTCTCAATCTTTATAGTCTAGGTTTTATTAGTACTTCCTCTTTTTCTCGTTTCATCAGTACTTCTCCTCTATATGGTTTCAACTAGTTTATTACTTTACATCCTTACAAGCTAACCAGCGTAATTGCTGTTCTGTTGATACAAGGATCAATTTAACTTTAATTCTGTTTATAATGTTTACATTTCTTATTCTAACACACTTGGATACCCCTTCTATACTGAAATACATAAAATTTCAGCTATCTGAATTATAAATTTCTATTTCTTGTTAAGAACCCACAACTCACTTTCATAGACGAGGATTGCTTTATACATTTTAACTTTTGTAATTTTAATTCTTATTAACTCTTATTCTATTTATTCATGAAGCTTTCCAAATATTACATTTTTAGCAGATCAACCACTTCCTGACATCCTATCACATATTCATTTTTTTTCCCTAATGCTATTATTAATATTATTTTCCTTGTTTTCATTTTCATTTTCTACTGCATACTCAAGACTCAATTTATAGAGTTAAAATATTATCATATATAAATTAAAAAACATGAAAAAACAAATTGAAACAATTTATATTACATATACAAATTATTTTTTAAAGTCCTACAGATTTTGATTTTTATGCATTTCTATCACTCCCATCAAGAATAAAAATATATACAAATTAAGTTTTATTTGTTCAAGAATAAAACTGCAGGCTTAAGCTTTCCTGACAATTTACAAAGTGTAGTGTAGGGGTACCTACATCAGTTAGTAGTCATTTTATTATTTTTTCTAATACAAAAATATTCCTGTATTACCTAGATATGTATTAAAATGTACTTTCAGTTTTAGAAAAATTCAGTTAAGCTTTCCTAGAATTACCTATTTTGCGATGTCCTAAACCAGATCCTCCCTTTAATTTTCAAAAACACAAGTTTTAAATTGTTAACCCTTTAGCTACTGGTCTGTATTCACAAATTTGTCTGTCTGAACGTAAAACAAATGAAAAAGAAAAGTTCTACAAATGCCTTTTCTTTCATTTCTTATCTATATGTGATTATTTATTTACATAAGAATGACAAAATTGGTGGGGCTAAACGGGGTAATTACCTCCCCCTTTTGATATAGTTACACTTCCACATTATATAAAAAAATGCTTTGCTAAGAAACTTAGTCTCTCCAACCTTGTACAACCCTTGGTACATATATATTTATTTATTGCAATATGAACAGCCCTTTTTTATAAATAGGGGTTTGTTACATGGGGACAAAAGTAAAAAATACAATATTCAAGCTATGCATATATAGATCTCTCCTCCGATCCACAACTTGCTCTCGCTATCTCCACTTTCTATTCACACTTTTCCTCCATTCATATATTCTGGCGAATTACACACAATACAATAAAAAATAAAATAATTATATACATGGGAAACATATTTTCTGGATTTCTCTGAAGATGACTCTCATGTCCGTCGAAACGTTTAGAGAAGATTTATTTATTTAGCTTACGACCTACAAATTATAGTGGAAGCTATAGAAATGTAAAAAATATGAAAATATACATGTTTTATCAAAAATAAATATATAACAAAATTTTATTTTACAAAATATCCATATAAGTAAAGCACACTAAAACTCATATCTAAATAAAGTTATAATTACAAAATAGCAAATTGAAATCAATTTATGTAACAGGTTTATTACATAAAAAAGATTTTCTGGTGTGATATATTTTGTAACATTCACCAATACAAAGTCCTACTATTCAGTGCACCAAGTTGTAACATACTTCGGTTTTTTTTTCACCTCAGTCAGTATTAGAACATACATGGCAAATTCTTTGCCCCTCTAGTCTACTTCCAGTAGGTGGAATATTTGCGGGGTAATATCTTTCCATGAAATTCACTGCAGCTAAGCGATCTATAGCTTCCATACTCTGTCTTCCCGGTGTAGCAGCAGTCAGAGTTCCGTGTTTTTCTAAAATTTGTTGCACAACTTTTCTTATGAAGATGTTCAAGCATATTGAAGTTTTTCCTGTTTTTACGAGAAACATTTTATATGCATTTAGCATGGCAACATCAACCAGGTGAAAAAATAGTTTTTTGTACCACTTTATTGATTTTCGGACACACTCTACTGTGGCTAATTGCATGTCACATTTATGAATCATGCGCATGTTTTGAGTGTAATCTATCACACAGTCTGGTTTCCAGATATGTTTGTCAGTTCGAAGGTCCAATTTTCCGCTATTTTTCATCACTCCTTGATGAAATGTCGAAAGCATTAGCACATCACGTTTGTCTCTCGACCTAAGAGTCAACACATTTCCGCACTTTTTGCTTTCACACATTCCACGTTCCACCCTATATAAAAATTTTGGAAAATGTTTTCGTTTTTTTTTATTGTGCCACAAAAACCAGTGTTCTGCTGGTCCAAGTAAATTGCAAGTTTGGGACTAGTATACCAGTTATCTGTGTATAATAGATGCCCTTTTTGTTCAAAGTTCACCATTAGTTTTTTTATTACTGCACCTGAAACACCCAACAGATCATTTCGAGGAATGTCAATTTCAAATCCGGCGTACACTAATAACTTTGCCAATAACAATTGCCATCTCACAATCACACAACACAAAAATTTTAATTCCGAATCGATGTCTCTGGGATGGAATAAATTGCTTGAAACACAGCCTAACTTTGAATAATATCAGGGATTCATCGATAACAAGTTTTTGAAAAGGTTTAAAAAATGTTGAATATCTTCTATTCCATTCTTCAAATATAGTTCGTATTTCCCACAATTTGTCATTGTGGTCCGGGGGCGGAGGGTTATTATTATCAGCAAAATGTATATAACGCAACAGTTGCGTGAATCTGTTTCTTGTCATATACTTGCTAATAAAATTACTGGCAATAATTGTATCTGTTGACCAATAATCCGAAATTTTATGTTTTTTTATGTGCGACATCGATAAAACTATTGTTAAAAAGCTATACATTTCATGTACATTGTACCCATAGTTTTCTTTTTGAGGCCGGATCGTCTATGGCACTGTACTCATGGTATCTATTAGTTTCATTTACAATTGTCGTCATCGTATCCTCATAAAAATACTTTACAAAGTACTTGTACTCGTTATCTTCATTTTCTATTTCAAACGCCTCCGAGTTGCCACAATTTTCATCGTTAAAATTGTATATTGTGGGATTAAAAATATCCCAATTTTGTCAACGTAAATCTCCTGCAACAGTCTCTTCATCACTGTCACTAATTGAGTCATTGTCCATTTCACTAAACTCAGTTGCACTATCCAGGTCTCCAAGTGAAAGAATTTCTTCTTCATCACTATAAATGTCATTATCAATCAATTCGGTCCTCGGACGCTTTGAACCGCGCGTACCCCGATATGTTGACGGTAAATCCATTTTTGATATTATAATGAGGCAAATAAAAAATATTTTTAGTGCAATAACAACTCGACACTACCAAACTGACATTTCGTGTGTGCTGTCGGAAATACTACTAAAAAAGGGGTTACCTGGAAAGATTACCAGGAGTTTTGAAAATGGGTAATTTTATAGATTTCGATGTGATCTTTCCGAATTTCAACTTTACCACCTCGTATTTTTGCCGCTCACGTCTCCATATTGGAAAAATGGCCCTTTAAAGCAATTTTTTGACAATATCACCTTTCCTACTCATTTCACGATAAAAACATTTATATACAAAATGAAACTAGGGAAAATTTCCTTTTTTCCGTAATATTTTTGGCGTACGAGCGCCGCAAATTGAAAATACGATGTATATCATCGACGGAGGATACTTATTACACCTAGTCATTTGGCATCGCTATCCATCGTTTTCATCCATTTGCAATCAATACGTTACCTATGTCAAAAAGCGACGCCCGTTCCCTGTATAATTCATCAAATCGCTTATTGACGACACCTGTATCACACAAAAATTTCGCTCCGTCGTCTATTGACGACAGCCGTAATTAAAGGGTTAAACCATCAATCACATGCAAAACAAATTTTAAGAAATCTTTTATAAAACTGAGTTTTATCCACAACAATCAAAGCAGGCAAAGAACAGTTAGCTGCAGACTTATTAATTTCTGATTCAATTCCAGTCAGCAGCTGATTTTTGTTTCAGAAATGTAAATAAAATGGCTATCCATTTGAACAAATCAATTTTCACATTTTTAGCCAGTCACTTACTGGAATCTTTATCTGACATCTCAGAGGTGTACAGTTGGAAGACAGAACGAGTATCACTCTTACGGTCACATTCAGGTACATCCGATATGGTCTGTCCTTCGTACAAGTTTTTCCACAGCTCCAGCATCTGCTTGGCAGTCACGAGAGCCTTCTGCAACCAAATTGGCACAGCAAATTACACAAATTTGCTTTGCACCAACAGCATATGCCTATTACCTCACCATCATCTTCGTGCAATTCTAAGTAAGCTTTAACGTACATAAGATTTAAGCAATCAGGATACTCTTCGAGAGCAGCCTCTACTACTTCTAAAGCTTCAGAGTGCTGTCTGCTAGCAGACAACAATAAGGTAAGTAAATGCAGTGTAGTAGAGCTTTCCGACCTCAAAGCCAGAGCTGTTCTTACATGATGTAACGCCTCACTTATGTGCCCAGTTAGAGCCAACTGCAAGCCTAAATAGTACTCGCATAAGTGGTCATTTGGTTCTATCTGAACAGCACTGTAAAAATATTTAAAAAATAAAGTTAATTGGCTTAAAATCAAAAACAACCTGTTGAAATTCTCCAATGCGCTGGCATTTAAATTCTGTTTCTCCTGTTTGAGCAAACATATCCGAGACTGCAGCTGATAGCCTATGCCGATGTACAAATGACATCTACCGAGCAGGCCTGAGGAATGCAGCAACTCTTTATTTTTGGCTTCTATGCTAAAATTTGTCCCGTCAACAGGCAAGTCTAAATTTTCGTAACAAAGTCGGGCTGCCAACAGGCAGTTGATAGATTCGTGGGGTTCCAGTCGAATAACTTCCTTAAAGACTTTCAAAGCTTCGCTGTAGCGACATGCTGAGATTAGGCTGAGTGCATGCTGTCTCCATACATGGGGCTCTTCAAACGAAAACTTCATTGCACGTTCCAGTGACTAAATAATTAAAAAAACTATAAATGGCAGTTTCAGAATTAAACTTGCCTTCTTTACCTCTTGAAGTAACGTCACTTGCCCCCAGCGCACTGTAGCTAGAGTAAGTAAGTCATATACAAATGTAGCATCATGATAAGCATTCAGCCTAGCTTCTTTGAATTCTGCTGATTGAGACAACACAGTATGGCGAACGGCCATTGCTTCCGCCACAAGCAAAACCAAAATGGTTTCTTCGCACTCATTTCTTGGTATGAACTGGTAAATAACAGATTTCGAAAGTGCAAAAAGGATTTAAATAAGTGACAAAGCTACCTGATTTAAAGCAGCATACTGTTTTGGTTTCCAGGGAGAGTCTCTTGTAGGCGAATTAATAATCGGAGCTTTGTATTCACCACAAATAGCACCCCGCAATAGCAACTCAGCAAGTTGGCACATAAATTTAAGACGAACAGAATGTGCACCCTGTGATTCTACCGCACTGAGTGTGGCTCTATATCTTTCAAGAGCTACAACTGGTTTGCCCTGCCGCATTAACAGAGCAGGAGCTTCCTGTATTGCTTGCTCTAAAATTGGGCTCAGAGATTTATTTACGGAAGGAGGTTGAGGCGAGTGGGTTCCTAAAAAATTAAAACAATTACCCAGGAAATTTGCAAAAATACAAATAATTACCTGTAGATGAATTTGTACTGCTCTGTTGTTTATCTAGTTCTTGCATATAGAGCAAGCTTAAATCAGAGGCAATTTGAAAGCACTTCAGCATCTCTTCTTCTCGCTCTGCTTTCTTGTATTTACTAGAAGATCCGCTTTCTTTAGCCAAACACAGGGCCTTTATTGCAAAAGATTCTGCCACAATCCTTAAGCTCCGACTGAAATTTCTGTTCAGTTAAATCTATATTGTATTGTAACTTAGTAACTTACACCGGCAATCGTTTCTCAGAGAGGGCATTTAAATCTGCTAATTTGTAATTGGTTAAACTTTCCGTATACTGGCCACAAGCATATTGCAGTTTTCCTAAAAGAAGATGAGCATCTAAAGCCACTCCTGCCTAAAACAAAACAAGTCAATGTTCCCACAGCAATACAGAGAAAAGCTTGAAGTGCATCCCTACACCGCTGGAAGCTATAAAATGCGCTTTACAAAACTCACAGTGCCCACCTTCTTGCCATTTTCGTTTGCCGCGAGCTGAAGGAACCGCTTGGCTTCGATGAGCCCGATTTTGGCACGGTGTATGTTGGCTTCGACCGGGGGCCATTCCTCCAGGTACCTCTCAAGCTTCCCTTCGCCAATCAGGAAATTGGACAAATACTCTGCAAAGGCAAAGCAGGCGTCAGCCCCACTTTGCGATCTTGTATGCTAATAACTTGCCGAAATTGGGAGACCTCTCCTTCAACTGCTCTGCTAATTCTATAACTTTTGCCCAGTTCTGCTCCTCTCTGCTTTTCTCGATGTCCGTCTCGATTCTGACGGTGGTGTACCTGGCTCTGGTCGTCATTTTTGCTAAATAATGCTAATCACTTGGGCAAACTACAACATTTTGATCGCGTCGATTCGATAGCACATAACCTTAACTGTCAATGTCACTTATGTACATCTAATGGTATGCGTTAACGTCGAAGTGATGATTCTAGAAGTTAATTATTGAAATAGAATATCTTTGGTATGCGAATATAATTAATGTAGAACGGTTGTTTTAGTTTTAACATTTTAAACATTTACATTACCTAATTGAAGATGAGACTGTTGTTTTGAATATTTGAGTATATATTACACGATACAGACCGAAAGGAAAACTCATAAAAGATTATTTAATTTTCATCAAAACAGGTCCAACAAGTCATAAACAGGAAAGTTGTAGGTATATCTACAGAAACTAGGGCATTTTAGAATTGCTTTTATAAAAAAGTGAAATTAGACCATTATGATTTACATATGTGCATAATTTACATCTTTTTAGTATTTTAGTGTTTTTAAAATCTTTACATGTTGGCTAAAACCAGCTCTTCTAATAATAATAACAATAATAATCATAATAATAATAATAATAATAATAATAATAATATCGGCCTTAATTCCTTTGGAAATCATTGGCGCCCTTTTCGGGCTCTTCAATCCTTTTTTATTAAGCTGGATTAGTGCTTATTATTACACATAATCATGTCAAATGTTCTGGTCTGATTTGGCCTTTTCTACTATTTTCCTCCATTCCTGCCTATTTGTGGCTTTTTCCCTCCATCCCTTTACGTTCATCCTCTTTAGGTCTTCTAGGACTTTGTTTTTCCATCTATTTTTCGGTTTCCCCCTTGGTCTTGTTGTTTCTGGTTCCCATTCGGTTATTGTCTTGATCATTCTATTTTCGTTTGCTCTCGTTACATGTCCCAACCATCATATCCTTTGTGCTTTGATTTCTAGTACTACGTCGTCACTTCTTAATTCGCTGTCTATTTCTTTGTTCATCCTCACTCTATATTGGTCTTTTCCTGTTTTCACTGGGACCAGAATTCTTCTTAAGATCTTTCTTTCATATATTCTTAGTTGTTCTTCATCCTTCTTTGTTAACCTCATTGTTTCAGCTACGTATATAACTGTGGGTCTTATTAATGTCTTGTAAATTCTTATTTTTGTATCTTTTGTAAGCTTACGATCTTTTAACAAGGGTTTGTATATGTTAAACATTTTGTATCCCCTTTGGATTCTATCTTTTATGTCTTGTACTTTACTGTTTTTATTATTTATCTCAGTACCTAAATATGTTAATGTTTGCACTTTCTTAAATTCGTATTGTCCTATCCTGTATGGTGTTTGATCTTCTATGTCTCCTCTTTTGCATCTTATATACAACGTCTTATCTTCGTTCATTGCTCTTTTTTCGCTTCTTTATCTATTATCTTCAACGTCTCATTTAGTATTGTTTTGCACCTTGATATAATAACTAAATCATCAGCGTACGCCAACATCTGTATTTCCTTATTTCTTATTGTTCCTTTGTGTTCTGTTTTTCTTATTATACTTTCTACGACTACGTTGAATAGCACTGGCGATAGTGCATCCCCTTGTCTCTTCCTCTCCCACTTTTATTGTCGCTTCTGAGTTTTCCATTGTCATTTGCGTTAGTCGTATTAATTTTTGTGGTATTTGTAATACTTGCATGTCTTTTATTATTTGTGGTCTTCTAATTTCATCGAATGCTTTGCAGAAATCTATGAATAGCAGGTGCATTTCGATGTTATATTCATAAGCTTTTTCTATCATTTGGTTCATTGTGTGTATGGCGTCTACTGTGGATCTGCCTGGCCTAAACCCACACTGATATTCCCCCAGTTCCATTTTGTGTACCTTCTTAATCTTTGTTGAGTTATACTTTAAATACTTTATAGGAAGTGTTTAAAAGAGTAATACCTCTATAGTTGTTGCATATTTTGGGATCTCCTTTTTTGAATAGTGGTATGATTATTCCTCTCCTCCATTCATTTGACATTTTTTCTTCTTCTCAGATTTTTTTATTATGTTGTGTAATCTTTTGTGTAGTTCTATTCCTCCATATTTCAGTATTTCTCCATTCACTTCATCCAGGCCCGGGGGTTTTCCATTCTTTATCTTTTTAATCGTTTCTTTCACTTCTTCCAAATTTGGTTCTTCCTCTATTTGTTCGTTTACCTTTTCTCCTAATTCTCCTTCCTCTTCTTTAGACTCCGGAAATGTCTCCAAGTTTCTTTTACTTTTTCTCCTTCTACTTGTAGTCTTCCATCTTTATCTTTCACGCCTCTATTTTTAATTCGGTTGCTTCTTCGGGTCCTTATGCTTTCGTACATTTCTCTGATGTCATTTAGATTTCTATTGATCTCTATCTCTTCCTATTTTTGATTTATCCACTCTCTTTTTTTGTTCTCCAATACTTTATCCGCCTCTCTCTTTACCTTCCTATAATTTTCATGATCTTCATCTTTCCCTGTCTTTATCCACTTAAACGAGCCTCCCATTGTTTGTCTCTCTTGTTTTTTTTATATCCTATTGTTTTCTTGACTGTCTCTTTTAAACAGAGCTTGACTTTCTTCCATTCTGTATCCATATTATTTTCTGCGTTGTATACTTTTTGACTTAGTTCCTGTTCCAGAATTTCTTCATATTTCTTTCTATTTTCTTCCCTTTAGTTTTCCTATATCCCATCGCCTTTTCTTGTTCTCCCTCCTTTCTTTTTTATTACCTTCTGCTTCGTTTTTGCCACCACCAACATATGATCCGTGTCCGCATTCGCTCCTCTATATGTTTGCACGTTTTGTGTGTTCGCTGCTTGTCTCTTTCTAACTAGTACGTGGTCTATTTGATTGCCTGTATTCCTTCCTGGAATAAGCCACGTTTCCTTGTGCTCCCTTTTGTGTTTAAATCTTGTGCTGCATATCACTAAATGCTCCGCTGCCTCATAGTTGCATAGTCTTACTCCGTTGTCATTCGTTTTCTCGTGAATTGTGTCTTCATTTCATTAAAATCTCCTAATATCATGAGGAAGTCGCTCTTCTTGGTGCTGTGCGTTACCTTCTCTAATTCTTTGTATAGTTTTTGTTTTTCCTCCTCATCTGCTTCCTCTGTTGGTACGGATGCGTTAATTATCGTTAAGTTGTTCGGTTTTCCTTTATTTTTTAGTAAGGCTATTCTTCCGTTAATTGGTGTAAATTCTATAATTGCATTTTTTAATTTCTTTCCGATCATGAATCCTATTCCATTTCTCCCTTGTTTTTCTCTCCTTGTGACGTTTTGTTGATTAACCTCTCCTTTTTCTTTCCATCTCGTTTCTTGAATTGCTAACAGATCTAAGTCATATCTTTCCATTTCGTTTGTTATTTGTGCCATAGTTCTTACGTTCCACGTTCCAATTTTTACTACATTTTTTCTTTTATTGTTCTTCTTTCTCCTAGCTCTTTGTTCCTTATATATTTGTAGTTTTTTCACTCTTCGTACTATCCTTTTAGCGGGTAGTGGTATTTTTATTGTATTTTCCATTTTTAGTTCTTCTATTGCGTATTTATTTTTTGGATTATTCGACTTGGCTTCTTCCTGTTCTTTATTTTTCTCGGATTTGTTTCCTTGTCCTATTTCTTTGCGTGTCGTCATCGTTTCTTCCGAGCAGTTTGATATTTTTCCTAGTTTTTTGGAAACTGTTGTTGGTTCCGTTTGGTGCTTGTGATTCTTTGCATTTCCTTTTCTAGAGCATCGTCTTCTGTTGAAGATTTGCTCTTTAATCCCCATCTGTTGTATTTGCCTTTCCTTCCTCTATTTTCTTGCATGGGGCCAGTAATGTTTGTGTCCAGTATATGTTTCTCTTTGGGATTGTACCTGTTAATCTTGTTTCCTTCGGGGTGTTCCCATTTTCTTCGTCCGTGGATCTTCCTCTTTTTTACCATCTTTCTCTTCTTCTATGTTTATCAAGTCTTTATTTTATGTTACCCCCTCCCTCTGGTTTTGTGACTATGTTAACTGTTCCAAAGTGTAGGATTCGCCATTAATAATTAATTTGTTGTATGTTATATTCGCCCTATGACCCTCTTTTCTAACTTTTTTCATGTGCTCAACAGTTTCTCTTCTAGTATTGTCTTTGGGTAGTCATCCGTGATCCATACTTTTACATTCTTTAAGTTTCTTTTGTTTACCAATATAGGCTTTGTTCCCTTCTTGTTTACATATTTTTTCTTAATCTTCTTATTTCTTCAATCTCCTGTTCCATATTAATTGTAATACCTCATCAATATCCTAACCTTCTCATATACTATTAGGCTTGACTCCTCGGAAATTCCTTGTATCACTATTTTCCTTTTTTTATTTCTTTTTCGATATCTTCCATTTCCTTCTCATGCATTTTAATCTTTGCTTCCAGTATCTTGTTTTGTTTTGTTAACTCATCATGTTCTTTCCTAGTTACTTCGACCTCTGAGTATAATTTATCTATCTTTGTTTTTATGCTCTCGATCCGTTCCGTCCTCGTGTCCATTCTAGTTGGTTTTGTTTGTTTGTCTTCTAGTATTTTCTCAATATTTGTACTTACTGTCGTAGTTTGTTAGTTATTTGTACGTTTATTTCGAGTCTTATACTTGTAACGTCACGGTAAGGGGCCTTCCCGGATCCGAAACTCGGAAGACGTCGCCCACTTCTTGTCGACGCCAAATTCGTTTAAGTAAATACTAGGTAGTATCTTATTATAACTCGTGTAAATAAAGCGGTCGTTAGAGAGGGTATTCGATTGCAGACTATTGTTTTACCAAAAAACGTTTACAAGAGACTGCTCAATTATAAACTAATATAAAAATAATATATAATAAAATATGAGCATGATGTGTTGCCTATCCTCTCTTCGTCGTGTAGGATGTTCTTTGCTTATCACTTTTAGTGCATGTAACTTTCAATCTTATTGCTATCTATTCCTTAACCTCAATATTATTTATATTTACTTTACTCACAGCTTGTTACTATTCCTTTCACTACTTATTCTTTCCGTCTTCTTCAGACTCTCCTCCAGCAAATCTCTACCTTTTTCCGCTTTTATCTCACTCGATTTGTTCTTAAATTGTACTCTAAAACTGAGCAGAGCAACATTTGATATGAGTGAAAATATCCATTTTTTCTCTTCTAATAAGATGTCAAATTATATATAAAGAGTATTGGAAGTCGATGGTCAAGATAATCATTAATATAGATGGTACAGTTGGACGCAATAGATGTTAGTGTTGGTTTTCCCAATAGTGGTGAATAACGATGAGAAATATATATATAGCAAAATTTTCTTTAGACTCATGGCCTTTTTGGTTTTTGTAACAGGGTTTACTAAAGATAACCAATGATGAGATACCTTGTGATTCTCTAAATGGAACAGACCAAATGAATAATTTATTTTTATTATTATTGATAATTCTCTTATTCTTCAGAGCCGATAGCGAATGAATTATTTAGGGTACTGACGTTGACTTCGTTAGTGATTTTGTGGGTTTACGAGTCCAAACCCTAATCCCCTTTTTTCCGTGACCTGGGGTGAACGGTGGTTGGCTTGTATTCAGTTGCTCTCGTACATCTTATGAGGGAACCAGAATCTTTGGGTTTTTTGTCCAACTTATAGTGTAGAGGCCATGACCAAGGCAAGAAAGATCGACTTTCTTGCTTAACGACAAACATACCTACTGCAAGAACCGTATTTCGTTACTTTGGAGTATATATCGACGATTTGTTCTTGTGGAAAAGTTACCTACATACAGGCGGTTTATGATAAAGAGAAACAAATTTCCCATCGGATCAGACCGACGATGCTGTTAACGTAGAGATTTCGCGGTAAAGGGACGACCTGTATTTTTAAGGAAACGGTACAGCCGGCTATATTATATGTGGCTGAAATATGGGCAGTCAGAGAAGCTAGAAACTTACTTTTTAATAGGTGTATAAATAAGTTCTCAGCTTTAGATTTCACAGGACGCAAATCACCGTTTACATGTAACGTATTAGTCCGCCCTCTTGCGGTTTTAAAGCAATGACATTTGGTCTTTGGAAACATCATGCGATTTGGCGTTTGATGCACATAACCTCAATAATCCGCTGTCGATGGCAATCACAAAAGAGGATATTCGATTTTCTATCCACTTCGCGTTTCATCTTAAGAAAAACGCTGCTGAAGCCACCGAAATGATTTGTGCTGCATATGGTGAGAATGCTGTAAGTCATGCAACGTGCAAAAAGTGGTACCAAAGATTTCGCGGAGGTGAGTTTAGTCTTGAAGATCAACCACGCGCTGGACGCCCTTAAACATTTGACACGGATGAGCTGCAGACGCGTTAGGCTGGGAACTTCTCCCACATGCGGCGCATAGTCCAGACATGGCCCCTTCCGATTATCATTTATTCCGATCGTTACAGCATCACTTGGCTGATACGCACTTCAAAATAGAAGAAGAAGTCCGAAAATGCATCGATAACTTTATCATCTCGAAGCCGGTGAGCTTCTATCACCAGGGAATTCGCAAGCTACCCGAAAGATGGCAAAAGGTCATCGATGCCAACGGAGAATACTTTGATACTTAAGCTTTTTTTGTTTGTTTTTGAATAAAACTTTAATTTCACAGAAAAAAGCTGATAAATTATTTATACACCTGTTATATGCAGGAAACTCTCAATTAAGGTGTCAGATGCTTATAACACCACAGCTACAGAAACAGTGTTAGTATTGAGCTTTTTGCATTTTATTTTGTAGTGGTGGCAAACAACCCGAACTCCATAAAGAAGATAGAGTACTCGGCCGAGCGAGATGGTTTTCCATTTTATAAAGGGAAAACTAAGCTGCACTAACTGTGTTTCTATGTGGATGGACGACGGGAGGGTAGAAGCCGCGTTCGTGGTTATGTGAAAAAAGATCCACCAAGGACAAATCAAATATAAGCAACCGCCTGTTGCCAGCCAACAGCTGACAAAAGGTAAGGGCACTCTTTTGTCCTTAGAAAGAGAAATCATCTCTAAAGGGTGACGAGTCATTAAGTGACCAACAGCATAAGAATACAAAAGGCAACGGGTAACTGCTGTTTTAAACAATCCAAATTGGATAACCCTAATATGATTATCACAGCAAAGTTTACGACCAAATATTCCGGAGTTAATAGTTTCCCATTGAAATCTCTTGGAGTAGGGTGGGGGTATGGTAGTTTTGAATGTTGTCAAACAATGATACCCAAGAAGAACACTTCTTAATACCCAATGCAAAAAACAGCAAGAATCATGAAATGGAATGCCAGAAGTTTGTATAAACCCGGAAAATCAGATAACGCTTAATATTGATATTCTGGGTGTAAGTGATGTGCATTGACCAGGTACAGGTAGTGACCTACTAAAAGTAGTATAATGTATTGTACTGGAAAGAACAGCACATATCACTAACATTTTAAGGTACAAGATAAATAAATATATGATTACTTTTGCCTCCTACTCTGGTCGAATCATAATAATAAAACATCAAACAAGCAGTAACCCTATTAAAACCATACAAAAAAGGCTATAAAAATGAAGAATTCTATGAAGACCCCAATACAATTTCAATACCTAAGTTGGAAGGTTTTGTTGGAGAATGCAGGCTGAGAAACCAAAACACATTTTTCAAATTTCATTTACAAAATAGGGAACATCCCAATACAATGGATGTTCTTTGACATTCATAACAATTCCAAAAAATAATAATGCTAAAAACTGTTTTGAATGCTGAACCATAGTAGTGATGAGCCACACTCTAAAAATTTCCCTTAAAATCATTCATAACAGAATCTGTTATGACGCTTAGTTTGGTTTCGAAATGAATTTGGAACATAAGAAGCTTTTTTGGGATACAGAAATGTTTAAATAGAATCATTAGAAATATATGCATATTACATAGATTTAAAAAAAGCCTTGGACAAAGTTCAGTTGCAGATTGGAGCACTATATTTCATTGCAAATTAATAGCCATTCAGGAGCCTCTAAGATATATCTTCAGAGCAGTTATCCCAAGAAGCGCTATAATATCCGACAGCAAGTTAACGCTTCTTGCTCTCGGAAGCACGAGGACGCCAACGGATTTGCAAGTTGTGGTTTGGAGCTTTATAAAGACGCTGTCGGTCAAATTTCCATTTATATTAGATCAAGGCGTACGTCGAGATTGCGGAGAATGAGCGTGAAGACCAGCTGGCCAAAAACGTTGTGGTACGAGCAGGACCTTCTATTTTTAGCCGATCTAATAGAGCTCGGTTACGACGACCAAGGACGAAAGCAAAATAGGATCAGAGACAATAGGGATGTGCGGAAATTTATCCTCCCACTCGACTCGAAGCGACAATCGGCGGAGTACCTTAACCGGCACACCATTCAGCTTATCAAAGAGCATGGCATCAGAATCTGGAAGCTGTAAGAGGACTAAGACAATTGCGTATGTAAGTCGATGACACTATGCACATTTCGCTGGCCTGCACTGCAGAGGAAGAGAGCAGGCCAGAATGGAACGCGGCAGAAGATTGAAGAATTATGTTAAGTGTGTGAGCGGCGGACGGCTCTTACAAAATATGCCGGTAGAAACGATTACGCGTAGATGCGGACTTGTGATGGGCGCGCAGGGGTTCGACAAATTAGTGCTAGTGCGAGATACGAACACAAACTCTATAAAGGCTAACGAAGAAAAATTACGAGGTAGGTTAAGGTTTGTTTCTTTTGTAAAGGTTTTGAGTAGCTTATCCTAACTAGGATTTTTATGTTTTTTCCGATTCTTGCACTAAAGGCGAATGGTGAAGCATGTAAGTTATATATAAGAAATATGAGTATTTAAAAATATTTGAAGCAGTAGTGGTGTAGCGTCGTAAGACAGAGTACCAGTCAAAATTCTGTAAACATTGTCTAAATGTTTGTGTATATTTTGAACAATAAATTATATGTAGAGACTACGGATGGTGGGATTTCCGTGACCTTTGACTCTGGAGAGTAATTTTTCAGCGTCGTGGGAAATAAACTCCTAAATGGTTAACACGTTAACGTTTCTATGAAAGCAGCGATACAGATATGGAGCAAATATGGTCCTGATGACCCGATTTTAGATCACCTGGAGCTTGTTCGCGTGTGTTTTTTGCATTGTGGTCCCAAGCGGGATATCATCAAGCGAATAATTGTGGTGTGTAATCATCTTGATGCGAAGAGATAGCTACCGGGCTGCCTTCGCCTTTGCAAGTATCCAATCTACGTTTACTTTCAAATGAGTTTCTTATCAAGGTTTGATTTTAGGTAACGCGCCTCTGCTGAAATTAAGTTTCGTAGCTACAAAGTCGGTTCCTCGCGGAGAATAGGACAGCTGCACTCTTTTCAGCGTTTACTTCTATTCTCCACGTGTTACATTCTCCTTTCAGATTAGCCAGTTTTTTCTCGAGTTAAATCTCCAGTGAGGGCGGCAGTGAGCTTAACAGTACAGTGGAGAGAGTCGTTGGATGTCTCGAATGTCAAGGTTAAATAACATTACGGATAACATGGAGTCTTGGAGGACGCCGGCTCGTATGCGCTTCTCTGATCACTTAGTGCAAGTTATTTAGGTTTGTATAATTCTTTGTTTTATGTGATTTAGGAGATTTATGATGTTTACTACAATATATACATGTTTTTCTGCTATTAGATAATAATGATAAATTTAAAATATCAAAATGGTTTGATTGTACTCCTTTCTCTTAAACATAGCACTACTTTTCCTTCTATCTTATGGTTTGTTATGCACCAAATTAAAAACAAAACTGCGCGCTCCACAAAATTATTCATTCGGCAATTAGCACGACTTCCTGTATAAATTAACGATAACAAACATTACGGTGAGCTGCGATAATTGCTACCAAACAATGTCAAACTCGTCGTTTAATATGTAATGATGCCGCTGATTTGGCCTACTTAAAAACGGATTTTGTCCTCATTGCCGATTGAACCATACAGAAGAGAACTAGTTTGGTGTCATGAGTGTTTTGTTTACTTTGAGTATTATATCCGTAATCATACTTTAGTTAGAAAAAAAATTGCTGGAATAAAATTAATTTGCCATAAAAGTCAATAAATTTTACAATCTTAATTACTTGATATGAGTGACCAAATCTAAAATCTTTAAAACACCGTTTCTGCATACTCAATTTTTTTTAATAAAAAAAAGGGTTTGAAGTTTTATAGGTTTCTTAAAGATATTTGCTAATAACAATCCACTTTGATATTGCTATAGACATGATTGAAAAGATATTTTTTAGAAATCAATTTTGTCAGCTTTTTTCCTTTACTGATTATCTTTATAATGGAGTAGGTGAATGTAACCTTGCTATAGTACTTCACTAGTTGCAATTATTGTGTCCTTATTCAGCTGGAGTATACCTTTATACACGGACACGTTTTCCTCGAGTACGCATTGAATTCATGCCCCTATCTTTCTCAATATAGCTCTTGGTTTCGAGAACAGGAAGACTTCATATTACATAAGTTTTGTCATTATCTACGTCTCCTTTGTCCTCTTTTTTTTAATCGTTTGGTATTTGGTTACTTACTGTTTCACGAAAAGAAACCCACTAATATTTTTTTTAATATCATTGAAGCAGAATTTCAAGAACCGATTTGGCAGGTAGGATGTTTCTATAAGAACGAAAAAATTTTGTTTGATCAGTGCTTACGTGTAAGTGTAACGAGTTTATAATGGTTAATGAAAACGCGCACCAAAGTATGTTTTTTGTGTTGGCGGAAGGGGGGGAGGGCAATTGGAATGGGTGTAAAACTGTAGCTGAAGTTATTGTTATTGGTTAGATAAAACTTTGAAGATAATACTTTGGGGAAATTTATGAAAAAAGCCTGTTTTTTATGTTTCCAAAATGGTGACAAGTCGTTTAAAGAGAAACTATCATTTAGACAATCTTCTACTAGAGAAACTAGTAAATATATTACCAAAAATCTAGCGATTAGTATGGATCTTTAAAATAACATGTGTTTTCTGAGAACTTTATGCCAAGACATTTGGAGTGACTACAGAGAACCAAATAGCAAATCGTGTGGAAATTTTTCTCAATTTAAGGGAGATACGAGGGTAAGGTGAAAAGTTCTCGGCCTGACAATGAAAGACTGCGACTTTCAATTAAAAAATGATTTTATTTTTCTACATAATCTCCCTTGACTTCAACACACTTGATCCAGCGCTTCTCCAACATCAGTATTCCTTCTCGGAAGTGGGAATCTGGAAGATTGTGAAAATATTCATCAAGTTCTTCATTGGATGGTGAAAGATGATTTTTTCTTCTTCAAGCCAGACCTCTTCTCGCGAATTTTGGCATCCAGCTGGTCAAGAAGGTTAGAGTAATATTCGCCTGTAATTGTTCTGCCTTTTGCAAGATAATCAATTAACAGGATCCCTTTCGCATCCCAAAACACGCTGGCTACCTTTCCGACAGATGTGATCGACTTTGCTTTCTTTGGCGCTAAACCATCAGCTTCCACCCACTGCTTGGAATGCTGTTTCGTTTCTGGCGTGTAATGGTGGACCCACGTCTCATCGATGGTGACAAATCGCCGCACAAATTTGGTCGAATCCCTGTCGAATCGGTACAAAGATTGCTGCGAAAATCGTTTGCGCATTTGCTTTTGATCGGCATTCAGCAAACGCGACACCCATCTTGCGCAGAGCTTTCGCATCCCTAATTCTTCGTGCAAGATGTTTTGCACCCTTTCTTCCGATATCCAACAGCCTCAGCTATCTCACTCACCTTCACTCGCCTATCGTCTAACACGATATCATGCACTTTTTCGATGGTTTCCGGTGTGGTTGCGGTTTTTGGCCGTCCTTCACGTGGGTCATCTTCGAGGGATGTGCGATCACGTTTAAATTTTGCTGCCCACTTTTTGACAGTTGACATGGAAGGAGTAGAGTCCCCGTAAACTTTTGTCAACTTCGGATGAATTTGCTTAGGGGTTAATCCATCCAAAACGAAGAATTTTATAACCGCACGATATTCAAGTTTATCCATTTTAACAAAAAACATGCAACATGTCTACTGAAAAAAAACGTGTAAACAAACTACTTGAGCGAGCAAGTTGAAACTAGTCATACGAACTAATGACACATGCACCCAAGCAGGAAGCATAATTGTTTGCCGATTGCAGCACCATCTCTGTGTCGGGCCGAGAACTTTTCACCTTACCCTCTTAGCTTCAATAAGTTATGTCAGCACATGATAAGAGTCAATAAGAACACCCTAATTCGACAACGAGCAAATATGTCAATTTTGATTCAACATTAAGATGTGTTGATTTGTTTCTCAGATATGCAGGAAATTTGGTAGCGAAATATTATGACATTTTGGAAAAATTGCCTAAAAATGTGCAAAAATTTGAATTTGTGCGACAATTTTCAATAAATAATTACATATCAAACGCATGCTAAGATCTTTCATCAAAATTTCACACACTTTAGGAATCTCCACCGAGTTTTATTAATTGTAACTTGTACAGGTTTTACATTTTCCTGTGTTCTCCTTATTGCTGATTTTCCAAATAGTTTCAACAAATTTCTGCCCTTCAGTGAATCATTTATACTATGCCGTTATTTATGCTGCACTCATTGCATCGTCTCCGAAGGCCTCAGTCATTCAAATAGTTTCTGTGGACGAATGTTCCAGCTTTGCCAACAAAATTTGCTAAAGATTTGTTGCTTTACTCGCTTTGTCATTACAAATGTGACGACCACATACTATATGTGTTCAGTTGCCAGCGTTTAACGCCCAACTAACCTAACTAGTAAAATCACCCTTATTTACGCATGCGCAGTACTGCACGAACCGTTTTCATTATATTAACAATATTAAAAATAGCTTATACAATTTCTGGGCCCCTTTTCGTATGAGCTCTGCTGTGGTACAGATCTAGGTGATTTGGAAATATTTTTTTTAAATTTGTTGATTGCTTTTTTTGGAGAAGTGTTAGTAAGTCTAAAATATATATTTTTTGTTATTGGTTAATTTTAGATATTTGTTACCTTTCTAAAGCTACTATCCTTAGAAATACACATATTTTTGGTAGTATTGTTTTTTGCATCCAACGTTATTTACAATCTATTCTATATCAGATATTCAATAAATTATATGACACAGGGATATAAAGAACATAGTAGGAAAGCGCCCTTTGGCATGCTTCATAGGTATATTCAGCACCAAAGTTAACATTTAAATTGAAGGTTGGAAAACTTAGTTGTAAAGGTATCGAAAACCTGTGACATGACTTTTTGAATGTTGTTGATTGTGTTAAATGATACTTGAGCGTGTCTTTATTATAAGGTATACAAAATGTTGCACAAAACGAGCTACACAAGTCACTATGTTATCGTGATGAAAAATACATTGCTATTTGATTTCACACGACCCTCTTCTTTTAGTTAAAATTTCTTATGAATGATGTTTAAAAGTTAGAAAAGGTAACGGATATTTTTGAAACAAGGTAGTAGAGTTGTGTTCTGTTTGGCACTTTGTCTCAAGATCATATTTACTTGAACACCCAGAATACATTCACCTTGATTTTTAATTTACTTTATTTTTTCTTTTTATCGTTTAGATAACTGAACGTTCGGACATTAAATAAAAAAGAAGGTGTAAACAAAAAAAGGCAATAGCAATATCTCATGCTTGTATACAATAAAGTATACTACCTATTAACTAGAACTAAAAAAATAAATTTACAGGTAAGTAATTTTAGAGATTAAGTCCAAAATTGGTGTTCCAAACACTTAATGTAGGGTAAGGTTCCATCTGATGTATTAAAAGGGAGTAGATAAGTAGATAGTTATCTCGGAAAGAAGACATAAATTTATGGTGACCACATACAAGTTTTAATATCCTTAGAAATGTTTTAACTTTCCCCCCATAAAGTCATTTTTGATCTCTTTTGATTTTTTTATCTGAAGACTGTGATTCGTCTTTGTTTCAATTCTTGCTGCTCTCATCACATCGACTGCTCGTCGTTTTTGTACTTCAGCGATCTTCACTTCCTACTGGTGTCAAAATTGTCTAAATATTCTTGCGTGTCGTAATCTAAAAATATTCATGTCGGACTGGGCAAATATATAATACCACGAGTTATTAGATCATCGCTTAGATAAAGATCAACACATCCTCCGCTGTTTTTCCATCTATTCTATACTTGTCTATATTTTACTGTTGCCAGAGCCACGCTTGGTCTTTAGATCGCCTTTTATTATTGTCATGTTTTTCTTCTAATAGTCCTAGGATTGCTCATAGATCTTTCCTTCTTCATACTGTAATTACATAATTGTGTTAGCAGTTTGTATTTCACATATGTTGCCTGTAGTGGCCCAAAACATTTTATGATTGAAAAAAGTGTAAAGTTTTTTTATTTATAGGCAGACATGTAATTAATGCAATTTTTCGCACAGAACTAACTTAAAATCAAAGTTGGATAAGTTAAAAGATCAACAATCAGATTATCTAAGGTTCGGTAAAAATTTAGTGGACCAATAGACAACTACAAAGCATTGGGACACTTAAATCTCGTTAACTTTTTAGATCTGTTACAGATGACGAACTTAAGACCGATAAAAACAAAAGACTGAAAGTTTGCAGTTGAAATAAAAAATAAGAAAACACGTAAAGAAAAAGACAATAGCAAAAATCCATTTTGGTGTATCTAGTGACGTGTGGGAATATAATTATAAAGATGAGGTACTATCATAAAATTTTGCTGCTTAAATGTCTCTTGTTTTAATGTGAAGGTGGTAGCCACCCTGAACAATCGTCTATGAACAAGTTCTGCAATTTTTAATAACAGTTAAATTGGCATAATGAGAAGAAGAATAAACAAATTATTCTCAAATAAATGTATTTGCATCTTATGATTAAATATTACTCAAAATCAAACTAATCATAATCAACAGATTTACTTGGACTATACAAAATGCCCAATAACGGGCAAAATTGTATCAGCCAAGCTACAAAATGGTTTAGATTAATTAAATGAATTCAATTTGTTACTTTTTATAGATACCATTGATTAGGTGAGTTGCTCTGTAACGCAAAAATCCTTATCTTCACTATATTTTCGGATAATCATCTCTTCTTTGATTTTTCCCAAATCATGTTTATCACCACTATAAAATATGATATGGCTACTAGTTGACAAGACAATCGTTTATAAAAATAAAATTGAGGAATAAGTTATCGTTATTTAGGTTAAAAGAATGGTTGCTATCTATGTAGTCTACCATTGATGTGAGAATGACTCTCAGGGAGTTCTTTAAATATAAAAAGCAATCGTATGGTGATAAATTAGGCAAGTGTAAAAACTAAATTACATTATCATTATGAAAGTTGCTGAATTTGAACAATTAAAATTCGTGTCATATGAGATGTCCCTCCAACTTGTTCAAACTTTAGTAGCAGTATATTTGTTAAACATGACCTTATAGTCTTTTTCTTCGTATCCTCTTGATAGAACAGTCATGATCTTTTTTTTTATTCTCTTGGAAAATTGAAATCAGCTTGGGTAGGTTTCCATTGCTTTTCCCAACTTTGGACAGAAAGAAATAATTAATAATAGAGTGGGATTATGGGATGGGACATTATTACATAAACATAAAGTTTACATGCATTAAACTACCTTTTCACCCCCTTCTTATCTCAATTGCCCTTTTTCATCTCTTATCATTCACTTCAATTCTTTTTGATTATGTTATTATATTATTATCTTATATTAATCATTTATCTATAAATTCTAAGCCAATGTAATTTATCCTATGATTTTATAGTTATTAATAACGTAATGTGTGTTGCATAACCAACAGAAAAATTACTAAAAAAAATCTAAAAGGAATTTTAATACATTTTTAAGGTACAAAACTACTTTTAATAAATTACAGATTATTCAGAAGTATATCTTATTAATATGTTTTATAACAAACCCCCATACAACTTCATTTATTTCAAATGAAACGTGCTGAGCAATCAAAGCGACAGTTTGATTAGTTTATCAGCAAGTACCCATGTGCTCTATCGGTAGTTCATCAAATCGCCTTTAAGCTGCAGAAGCCAAAAAGTACTGGAATGAACTATGGTGAAAGGGAGGTCGAGGCGAGCAACTGGAGAAACTACGGAGCGGCTCTCTCAATGACGCTGCTTAGTTGCTACGTTACGCGAAGCTGTTTAAGTGCGCGCAGGATCGGATTTGCCGACTTAAATTTGAGTAAACTTAAGTTAAATTTAAAAGCTACCGCGTGAGTTAGACAAACAGAACAAACCAACTTAGTTTTGTGCTTAATGTTGGATATCGTTTAAGACAGCAGAATAGTTTGGTGATCGTGAGCCAGCACAGAACGAGGAGCCGGACCTTAATTCAGTGACGTCATAAGTGATTCCAGTAACGCAGTAATGAATCGCAAACGAGTCGTGCGCGAGTTGGGCGGTTGCAGATAGCACCATCTGCGATAAACATTCGATAAACAATTGGCATTCTTTGCTGTTGACTGGTCCACTAATGTTAGCCGTCTTGTTAGTGCCCGAAAGCCCGCCCCAATTTGTTAATTACTGGAACTTAATTGTTTGACCGCATACGAGGTGTGTCAATAATGTAGCAGCCCTGCCGCCGATCCACCAACCCCATTCTGCATCTTTTTGGAGCATCTATATTGTGTAAGTATATTTTGGCTCGTTTATTACAGCGAACATTTTGTTTAAGAGGCCAAGCAACTATTGTCAACTTTGTTGATGGCTGTTGTTCTTGGAATGATATCCTTGAAGCTATTTTGGAAATGTCTGGTACTAGGATGCGTTAATTTCTTGTAAGCGAATGATTTCTAGTTGGTTTATAGTACGGAATTTGAAATTGTTGCTGTTATTACGGTTTCTAATTTTTGAAAATGAATTTCGCAACATCTTTACATTCCTCACATGTAATAAGTTGGTTTCTCTTTCTTGTTACTTTCTCTAGTTTTGTATTCGATTTTTTTATTTATGAACTATGTCGGATTTTTTTTAATGCAGTTTAGTTTAGAATTTTCCCTTGACATTTCGTATTATTTGAATTTTGGAACTTCCATATAGGGTTTTAGATAATAAAATATGTTGTTGAATTTAAAAAGTGCCGCCTTCAGAAGTAATTTAAATTCGGAAATTTTAAAGTAATTTTGGAAAATTTTTGGTCCCGCCATATAAAAA
Organism: Sinelater perroti; assembly: GCA_036346155.1. Taxonomy (NCBI): domain Eukaryota; kingdom Metazoa; phylum Arthropoda; class Insecta; order Coleoptera; family Elateridae; genus Sinelater; species Sinelater perroti. Next base: position 20,007,368 of record JARFIY010000195.1, on the reverse strand, counting down.
TAAAAAATCAAAGTAGGAATAGCATTATTTGTTTTTTCTGATAATTTTTTATTTTACAATGAAGTGTCATAATATTTATGGTTAATTATAGTTTAATCCAGATTTATTTTTTAATTTATTTTTTTATTAACCAATTTTTCTTCAGTTTTCTTTACATTTTCACAAATATTTTATTAAAATTTGTATTATACAACAATTCATCAACAATTTTCTTCTTATGGATTGAATTTTATTGCTTTCAATTTTATTTTACTCTTTTGAGGTCTGTTTTTTAAAGTATATAAAATATTTATAACTCTCCTGTCAACGTATAGATTTCCTCGAAGTCTGATAAACCAAAGTTACGCAAAACAAATGAAAATTACTATTAATTATGAGAAAAATTTTGATCCCCCTTAGTCCTATCAAATATAATAAACAACAATTAACATTAAACACATAGTAAAATTCAAAATGATATAGGAGTAATAAATATAGAGCTTACGCAGTAGCTAGTCACTGTAGCGTCTCGTGTCCGAATTGAAAAGATAACACACATTTCGAAAACATAAAACATCTTGGTAGTGGTGATAACGAAAGCCGAAGATTGTAGAAAAATAATGAGCAATTCCTTAATCTTTTGTTGTCGTTACAACAGAAAGTGTGGCCCAAATTGAAAACCGGATTAAATTTTAAATAAAACGACTTTTAAATTGGTTTTATAATTGATTTACATTGACTAAATATGGGGATCTCACAAATGATCACTTTGGCTTTGGTTGCAAATCTTGTTTTTTCACATAATTTTCCATTACAATCTCGAGCATGTTTTGGTCGTTTTCCTCGATAACATGTCGGATTTCATTTGTGAGGTTGTCAACTATTGTGTAGACCTCGCATTTTACGTAACCTCACAAAAAGAAGTCTTTTACTGACTAGTTGACTTAGGCATTTCGTGAAATTATGCGATCAGGAAATTGTTGTTCGAGCTGTATGATACGTGGCCCCGCCTTGTTGGAATTACATTTGTTCCAGATTTATATATTGCTGATTCGGTGCTAAAAATTGGGTTATCATATAACGGTGATGATCGCCATTTACAGTATCATCTTCGAAGAACTATGGACCAGCACCCCACCTGTTCAAAATCCACAGAAAACATTGATTTATTGAGGGTGCATTTGCTTTTCATAATTTACGCGAGGATTTACGGAACTCTAAATGCGACAATTTTGTTTGCTTGCTAACTAGTTGAGTCGAAAATGCGCCTCGTTGCTAAAATGATTTTTCAACTAAACTGAGATTCCATTTCATGAGGCTTTAGAACCAATTGATAAAATCTCAATGGTAAGAATGATGACCAAGCTTAAGCTCTTGTTTGATTTGAACCTTATCCCATGATAATACTCACGAGGTGCATCTATTATCGATTCATTTTTATCACATTTTGCAATCAAGCGAGTTTTTAGATTTTCAGCGACACTGACTATGGCGATATTCTCTCGCTGATATTAACACGCCTTACCGATCCAGTTTCAGCAAATTTTGTAATCAATCTTTGAACACTTGTTTCCTTTGATGCACTATTTCGATTAGGAATTTTCACGGAGTCTTCGTACTATTTTCACAAGACTTTTACGTATTTGTCATGCGCTTTGACAATAATAATTCACTGTTCTTCCGTCTAGCGTTTCATATTTACTAAATGGAAGAATTTGACATCTGCCAAACTATCAGAATTGTCGACTGCAAACAAAAAAGGCGTGAAGTTTATATTCGACGTTCAATTTCAGTCATCTTTCACAAAGTTAACCAAAAAGTTTGTGTTCAACATAAAATAGCATTTTTATGCATGATTTTATTCAAAATAATAACTAGTCTTAAAAATAAAGGCTATCATCGTCTACGATCGTTTGACGTCGCGAAACCCACTTTTTTATCGTGATTGACCAGGTAGGCCCATTTTGTTTATAGAAACGATCGTTCAGCGGGTTGTTGAGCAACTGACGGCAGATCTTGATGGAAGCATAGTTTGATGAGATGAAGCTTCACGAATCTGTGCTAGATTATTTGATGAAGTCTTATCTTCCAATGCTTCAATAACTCAACTTTGATGGCTAACCACAACGAGACTTGCCTTCAAGATCAAAATCTCCATTGAGCAACTGTTTCCTCGCCCTTAACTTCTCAAATTGCTTCGGCGAAATCTCTTGGGGGCAGACCTTTTTTCCTAATAATGTTGTAACAAAATCAAAGTTCACTCTTGGTAATCTCGTAAAAATCGTGTCAACCATCCTGAAAAGTGATTGAACTATGTTGATTACAATTTAAATCAAAAGCAAAAGTATTATTTTTGATGTTGAGCACAAATTTTTGGCCAACGTTATATCACTTCTACATATTTACCCGATTTGATATTTGGAGACTGAAACTGTTGTGGTTGATGTGAAAACTTCATGTATTTTTGTAAATGGCTTAAACCGATATTTATAAAACTGAAGTCATACCTTCTTTGACCAGTGTCAGTCGTAGCGAAAATTACAATATTTTATTTTACTTTTTGGGTAATTCATTTTTTGAACTATTGTTTTTGTCTTTCATTATTAAATTATTTTAGCTCACGTTATTTCATATCTCTTCTTTTCACTTGAGTGCGACTTTCGCACTTTTGTGCTTCTTAATTCTTTATTGTTAATTCATTTAATTTTTTTTATTTTTCGATAAACATGATCAAATTGTGTTTTTTCCTTGATATGTTTTTTTTAATTCTTTATTTAGAAAATTTTATTACTTCTTTTGATTTTTGGTTTGTAAATTGTATTTTGCCTTTCCAGTTTGTTGTTCTTTATCGTTAAGTGCATTTTTTGGGCCTCATTTCATATTTATTATATAAACCCCCTTCCAGTTCTTCAAAAACATATCACTAGTATTTTTAATTGAATTTATTTAGTAAAATGCCTTTTAAATGCACATATGTTGTCAAATGTTCTTACATTTTTTTGAATGTGCATTAATTGTTGCTTTTATTGATGTCTCCTTTCTGTTAATGTTAACGCCTTAATATTTACCTTTTCGAATACCTTACTTAAGGGCGTTCTTGTCCTTAGATCTTTCTTTTTTAAACATTTGTTTTACATTTTACGCTCTTCTTTTTGCTGCTAATCACTGGTAAAACAGTCTTAGAAAAAACTAAAACCTTTTGATTTACTAATTGTGTTTGGACCACCTCTTCTGATTCATCATCTTCCAATGCTCATCTAGGAATTAGTTTTTTGTATGTCCATGATGCTGTCATCAGAATTGCAAAGCTTCATTATTACCTGCAATTGATGACGAAATAACTGAACTGTTAGTTCGGCGTTCTCTCTGATAAGAGCTAGATAATGATACTCATACACGCTGAAAACTTCAATCAAAGTATCGCTTATCTTGACAATGACAAATCTAATGTAAATTTAATGTTTCGATCATAGAATCACAATAATTTTCGCTAGTAAGATAAGTTTAATGTTAAATCAGTTAAGGTGTACCATAGTCTAATAAGAAGACAGAACTTATCTAAAATCTCTACGCGATTGTATTGTGAGAAGTGTTAACATAATAGAAATAGGCAGATAAACAGAAGAAACAAAGATATGTGGTACGTCAAATCGTCTTTCAGATAGAAAATTTCAATATTTCATAGCAAAACACTTAACCGCTTGGAATTCTAGTGAAGGGGCAAAAACTAATGAGAGAAATATTGATAATTGGACAACAGCCTATTCTTCTTACATCAGTCGTTAACAGTATGGTAATGAACTTATGGATTAGAATTTTTACATCTCAGTCTTTATGTACATTAACCTCTTATTTTAGTATAAAAAGTGCTCCCCATGACTTAATGTTCTTGAACTCTATGGGAACATTCGGAAATTAAGTTGTACATAAAAAAAGGTTAAAGGACCTGAAATAGTATTTTTATATAAATATTTTAAATTATCTGCGAGACTGCGGGACAGGTTTTCTCATTCTAATGTATCTGTGACAAACCCTAAACAAGGAATGTGAAAGATGTTGAAAACTTTAAAGTAGTTATGTATGAACATTAAAGCTTATATACGTAATATAGTTTTTACTGTTATCCCAACACTCTATAATTGTATATCCGATGGCCAACTACATAACTTTGCATATATTATATTTTTTATCTAACCCAGAAACTAACATGTTAAGACCAAAAAGAACATTTATGAGTTGATTTGGAAATACGATGAACTGCTTTACCTATCCAACCAATACCAAATGCTACAACGTTTTAAGTAATAATGATAATTAACTAATTTAACTTTTCTCACTCAAAATTTAATTTGCTCACTTCTCCGGAATTTTTTAACTGCCAATTGGTTCTATTAGAGGACACGGAGGATATTGTGGATTGTCTTAATAATCTTAGCCTAATATGAGAGTTAACTGATTGTACAGGGTGGTATATACATATAACTGACTGACTTATTTTTAAACTATTTTTTGCTTAAAGTAAAACACATTAATATTAAATTATAATGCGTAATCGTTTATTTAAAGTTTATAATTATGACCTGGGTATAGAATCAGGCTTTTTGGCCCCATTTTATCATTACTTTTTTATAGATCCTAGGGGTTATGCGTTGAATTACTTCTTTTCTTTAAGTTTCTTAATTATGTTTGGTTTGGTAGTGCAAATCTTATCCCCCTACAGAGAAAAATTCAAGGACAATTAAATTTGGTGATCTAGGGGGGCAAACCACATTAACAAAACTGAAAATTAATGTCCTGGAAACATTATTCCTAGTATACCTATTGTTTCTTTCACTATATGGCATGCCGTACCATCTTGCTGAAACCACGTTTCTCACGTTCAGTTCTTTAATTGGAAGGGCTAAAAAGTTATCTATCGTGTTACGGGAACTCTTTCTAGTAACAGTACGAGAATTTTCTGCTTCATCTTCAAAAAAAAGTGAGCACATTCTTCTTCTTCTTCTAAATTAACGGGTTAGGTTAGCCATCTGCCGGGGGTACGCCCAACAAGGTTCATAGCACCGGAAAACTGTACGGTAAAAACAGGCCTAAATAGCCTACTTAAAGGAAGGAAGATCTTCAAAGAAATAAGGCCCAATTATACCATCTAAAAAAGTTCCACATAAAACTATAATTTAACGATCTTTAGTGAATAATACGAGGACCTCTACCTAAAAAAAAACTTATTATTTTCGACAAGAAGTTTCAGTATTGCATTACTGTATTTGTGGTGCTTTTGGCTGAAGTTCTTGGGTTAATTGACCTCGTACGACTTAGGGCAATTTTTTGTTAATATGTTCAACGAGTGCCCGTTTCTTGAGCGCACATATTGCCGAACCCTTTCTCTTCTTCGGTGTACGAGTCGGAGTATCTTTAACGCCATTTTTTTAACTTCTTCACAAGCTAACGAACTGTGTTAACACTGGGCACAATATAACGACCAAAATCTTGCCTTAATTTCTAGAAAGTATAAATGATTAACGAATCACTTTGGTAAGACGTTGCAAAGAAAAAGTTGGGAAGTAGTAAAAGCTCCATAAGTAATTTGCCATTTGTTGTCCAAATAACCTTCAAATCGCAATTTCCAACAATGCATACGTTTAGACTGGCGCAAAATTTGAATCAGAAAGCTATATATTGCCAACGCTGTATATAAAGAAGTATAGCAACGTATACTCTCTTTAGGTCTGTCTTTTTATATCATTTTCAGATCCTTTTAAATTAGGTAGAATGACTATTTCATCTTCAATATATTGGGTTATGAAAAATTTAAGGAAATTAGTAAATGCACAAGAAATGCTTTGATCTAACAGAATAAGTAAAAGTTGAAGTCGAGGTTAGTTCGAAATGGTCCCAGTGGCCTATTAAAGACATCAAAAATACAAAACTCCTATTGTGGCTGATTATAAAACGTCTACGCGCGTTCTGGTCGTTGCTATTTGTCCCAACACTTTGTAGGTCTCTAAGGAATGTTGCTACTTTTCTCATCAATATTAATGACTGCATCAGTTGGGAAATAAAGGAGGCACCTTACAAGGGGTTCCGTACTCGCAAGAAAGTTACGATAAGTCTTACTGAAACTGAATATTGTATTTCTCGGTTACTATTTCTTCTTTCTTGGCGCACGGTATTGAGTTCCTTTGGCCGAACAGGCTCAAAATTTAGCTGATTAATAAATTTTAGCATCTAATAAATTAGCATTTTTCTAATCGTTGCAGTGAATGTAAATTTGTGTCTGCTTCTAAGAGAGCTCCAGATTGCAGCTAAGCTTAATGGTATTTATTTTGTCACTTCTTGCAACCCAATTTTATTATAAGCTACACATCCTGCTAGGAGCGACGAGAGTCTTACAAGCGGTTCTAGTATTTGTTGTGGCGCAATTTTTATTTTGGGTAGCCAAAAACTCGTTCTGATTTACAAAGTACATTTAACAAGTCTTCTACCATGACTTATCTCTCATAGAGTGGGTTCTTGAATTCCTTCAGCAATTGAATGTCGAAGCCGTGCAAACTTGAAGCGCATAACAGATAATTTCTTTGAAATTCGTTTTCCAACCCGTACGTGGAATCAAACATTTTTAAGCTTTCCGTTACTTCTTAGAAGCCCGGATTAAATCGAAAGCTGTTTCATAACGTTTTATGATATATTGCCATGAGTGTGCTAGGGCAGGAGGGAATTTTTGTCGCTTTTTATGTAATGGTTGAACGTTGCAACTGAATCGCGCCACTTTTCCTAGAAGTTTTCGCAGCAGCAATGGCTGCGCTGTTTGAAATTAGAAAGTCACGTTTCTGCTCCAGGCACTTAACGCGTCCAGTAAATACGACAGTAATACATTCATAAATATTTGGTTTACGTTCGAGATAAAGATATGAAGTGCGCAGCCAATCAAGCTGGCTTAAAACTCTGATAGCAACTTGTTTGAACGATATGTTATTATTTATTTAGTAGTTTAAACGATGTTAAATTTTGTGTTTGTCTATCTAAGGCGAAGCAAAATGTTTACGTTGTAACACAGCTTCTGCAGAATATTGCTAGCTAAAATTTATTCTTATAATGCAGAATTGCTGAAAAACTAAAAAATGAATGTTCATAGCTTCAATGCTGGTTAATTGGGATAGGAGGACTGCTACTACTAAATTTTAATTTTGAAGAGCCACTTATAAACATATCCAAAAGAATTAGAAGATTTTTGCCAGCAATAATCTCTTCTATGCTTGACGCAAAAAATTCGTTTTTGAGGGAAGAATGCAACCAACTGTGTGAGTGCAAAGAGGCATTTTTTGTAAGCCCACTACTCGTAAAAAAGATCGTACTGGATACTTTTTATTACTTTTAAAAACTCGTAAGCGCATTACCTTCGGTGATTTTTTTCATTATAAGCAGGAGGGTGATGGGATGGCGAGTGCGGTGATATTTAATTTCACCGACACTAGACTTTACCGCCTTGGTGTGTGATTTGTGCAAGCAATCGTGAAAATCATCATAAAGTTAAGTATAATATACGCGATCGAAAGGGATAACTGCGTTTTTCGGGGTTGCTTAACGTCTCTTAGTACTCACTTATTAACGAAAATTTTCTTCCCTTTTAAAGTCCGAATTCCTAGGAGAGACGTTGAGATGAACTGTTCAGGTGGGATCCTTTGCGATGAAGAAATATTTTAGTTTGGAAGATAATTTTATACAACAGTTTTACATATATGAAAGCTTCGGTACCAATCAATAATCTCCACAAAAGCTTTCTTTGATATGGTACTAGCTTCTGGTGAAGTTCAGGAAGAGACACCTGAACTCTAGAGAAGCAAAATATCTTATGGAATTTATGCGCATCTACTTTTGTACGGTTACTTATCTCTGAAAGATTATGTAATGCAAAAGGGTACCATTTCCTATCACATCTGTCGCTATCCCGAAGAAGTTTCCTTAATTAGTAATGTGAGGAGTATTGCGAACTTTTAGTAATAACTTGGTTAGAGAAAACTTTCTTAATCCAGAAATATTAGTTATAGCTTCGAACACTACCAACCCTGTATTCATGTTAAGAATCTAGGCATCATTTACTTGACGAAATCTGTGTAATACATCTCTATCAATGATTCACACTAGTCAAGGTCTTAATACATAGCTCTTTGTCTACTCATCTTACCTACGAGAAGAAGGGCGTCGTCCAGAGCAAGTTTTTGATCTTTTCTATGTAACGCCGACGCTACTGAGGAGACTGTGGTCCTAAAGCGCAGTATTTTGAAACAAATAAGTCAATTAAGTTTAAACTAAATCTATTCAGAAAATCCAAAATAATTATTGAAACTTTTTTATCTTTGCTATTCTTATTTTTAAAGAATTCTTGTTTGGCTGTGTTAACATTTTTATATATAGACAGTTAATTTCATGATCCCAAGAAAACAACCGTCAGAAAGATTCATTTGACTGGTAGCTTGTAGAAGAAAATAAAAGTGGCCAAAGTAACATTTATGGAGTAATATGTTTTATTAGGTGGGCAACTTAACATTCCTATCTTTAGTCTATGATAGTACCTTATTACGTCGTGCCCGCGGTATAGTCACAATGAAGCGCAACTTGTCAGCTTTACAAAGCACTGCAAGAATTGCCGTTTCTACCAACCAAAAAATTAGGTGCTGGTAAAGCTCGAAAAACAGTATGTGTGGCTCTGTAGAAGGATATTGTTTCCTACAGTACCTGCAAGAGGTGGTTCAAACGGTTTAAGAGTGGGACTTTTGGTCTGTCTTGGACAACCAAAGAAAGTTGAAGATGAGGAAATGGAACAACTTTTGAAAAAAGATTGCTGTCGCACATCCTTAAGCTCGCAAAGGAAGTCGAAGTAACACGTCAAGCCATTTCTGAGCCTGTACTCAAGGAAAGGATTCACGAAGAAGGTCGTTGGTTCCCTACCAATTCGCTGTGAAAAAGAAGAGTAGACGCTATAATATTACTATCGATCACCTGGATTGGAAGATTTTATCACGCCCGACGTATTCATCGAATTTCTGCAGCATCATCTGAATTATCGGCTTCACCCTTGTCGAAGATCTCAAGAAAAATCTGGTCGTGTTTATCAACTCCAAGCACACTTGAACATTAGGACAGTAGTCAACTTTTTATAAATGAATGTAGTAATCCAGTGAAGAAGGCAGATGATCAAGCTGTGCACGTATGAAATGACAAATAGTTGAGTAAGCAAAAATTTCAATCAAATAAATTAAGACTAGAGTATCATAAAATATGCCCCTTGAAAATTTATCAACAATTCTACGAATACACAGGGTATAAATCTGAGGATTTGTATTCTTGCCAAAAAGTTACAATTGTTGAGATACAAATTAACTTCTGCCGGGAAAATAATCCATATTTTATAGTCCAACAACATCAAATTAAAATGCTTTTGATTTATTGAGAGATAAGTTTATTGACACGCAAGATCGTGTTTATTTCTAACAACGCGATGTAATCAAAATGTACAAGGTTAGTTGTGGCTGTCTGCAATCAACGTTCACCTTGTCCACGCGAAATAGTAGAGATTTTATTGTGTGGGCAATTAATGTCCATGTCGTGACATGATAAAAACATGTAATACTTAGTAGTTTTGAGTACTCATCATTATCTATTACTCCAGCTATAGTTGATACCGAAACTGCAACTATGAATATGTGGATATTGGACAAGAAATTTTTCTTCAACTAAAGTTATTTATTTAACTGTTACAGTTTTACATATTATATTGATTACTCTGAGAACAGGGCCGTTCAACTGAAATGATTTAGGGCGCAGGCTGTAGCTCTACCAACTTATTACCACTGATCACACACCGGTTATATTTTCTTTAGGTATGTATGGATCGAATCAACTTCTCTATTTCTCTAAGTTATATTTTTTTAATTTATTAAAGCATAATAGAATTACAAATCTACAAAATCACATTTCTACATAATTAAGTAACTTGAAAACACTATTTTCCAACGGACAGATAGTTCTTAGATTCCGCCATTGTAACATGAAGGTGGTTGTGGTACCATCCAACTGCGCACGAACGCTTTGAGAACAACGTCGTAAAATTTATGTTCTCTGAGTGTTTTTTCTAATGGTTCAATAAATGTTAATCTAAACTCTGTTTTTTTGAGTTTTGGTAGCCGTGTGAGACTTGGCGTTGCGGTGAAGCATCCTGCTCATACCCCATAAGCACTTTTCTTCTTTTGGTTTCGACTCCTGACCGAGGTTGGAGATCATCAGAGCAATTCTAATTTTATTTTTTAACTAGTACACCCTTCTTCCTACACCCATCTTTTCTTGCATGAAAATTAGTATTTTTCCTGCATTTTTTCTATCCACTTTCTTTTAATGGTACTAATTATTTTACGTTTTTTGATCATTCGTTGTAATACTTCATCATTTTCAATTGTATTTGTCCATGATATTCGTAGAATTATTTGGAAACACCACATCTGAAATACGACAAGTCGTTTCATATCTGTTTTAAGGCCCATTACTGCACCATATAATAATTATTTTTTTGAGCTAAATATTCAAATCCTTATTATATATTTTCTTCATTATATTATTTTCTTGGTGTTTCGAGGTGGCGTTTCATTTTCTGTGATTGAACATTTGTTTCATTCAACCAAACGTCCTGGTATTTATAGCAATTAACTATTTAAATTGAGGCATTCGAAACATTCAAGGTTGCTGTAATGTTAGATTTTGATATTTAATCACTTTGTTTTTTTTTTAAATTTATTTTGAGTCCACATCGATTCCAATAATTGTTCGTTGTTTCAACAAGGAGTCTACCATGTTATCTGCAATTATCACTGTGTCATCAGCGTAATGTATATTGTTTATAGGCGGTCTATTTTTTATGATTCTGGTGAGTTATCCGCTAAAAGCTTAATTGAAAATAGCTTCACTATACATGCTGAATAAAAGAACGGATAGCGCGTCGTCTTGTCATGCCCCTTTCAGATTCTTTTTTGTGTATTTATATTCAATTTCTATTCTAGTTGATTTTTTCCAGTACAGATGAGCAATCATTCTTATGTCTCGGCTGTCTATATTTTTCTTTTTAAGAAAATTAAGTAGTTTTTTTTATTTCGAAACCCGAACTGAGCGCCACTTAAGCTTTCTTCAATCTTATATATTCCGTTATGTATGATCCCAAAAAAAGACTTACAAAGTGTGACTCATCATCTAGTTGTTGTCTAGGTCTCTTATTCTCTTCGAGTATATTTTATTTCTAGAACCCACCATTTGTTTTGCCTTTTTACGTACACTGAAGTTATCTTATTTCTTTTCGTATTGTTCAGTTTCAACCATTTTTCTTCCTCTCGTTTGACCTTCTTGTTGATAATATGATTTAATTATTTATGAGGTTTTGGCTTTTATTTATTTTTACGTCTTTCATCCATAACATTAAACATTTCTTCAGTTTTATGTTGTTGTTTTTTGTTTTTCAGGGGTTGAAGTGTCTTGTGCAATTGCAATTAATTTTTTTTGTATTTATTCCCATGTCTCATTTACATCTTTAGTTTTTCTAAGATTCTTTCTTACTGCAGCTAGTGCTTTGCGTATTTTGTGTTTCGTTTGGAAATATGTTACCTCTTCTTTTAACATTTTGTGTATAGCATGATGGCTATCTTACTTTTTTAGATTTTTTAATTTTCTGTTGATAGCTGATGCTAGTGGAATATGGTCGGATCTTACATTTCTGAACCTTTGGATTATTAAAATGTAGTCAATTTGATTCCTTATAATTTGACAATATTTACCATCTGAAGGTGACTTCTAGATATAAAAGTGTCATTTGTGAAGTTTGTAAAAGTGTTTGTTGTAACATTTCAACCTTTAAGCCTGTATTCGTGTTGTATTTGTCGGAAGTTTTATCGATATGGTTCGATCAGAGTAGGGGGTAAAAATAATTACCATATCTGTGATCTGTGCTGTTGCTTTTGTCATAATAGAGCATACCATTTTTAGTGGGGCATTTACCCATTTCTGTCCAATGAACTTCATTTACGCCCAGAATATCAATATTATGAAGCTCGGTACTTTCCTGTTATTTCGACCCCCTTTTGAAGAATCAAAGTTTTTATGAAGTTATTTGATAAACCGATTCCAAAATTTAATAGCGATTACATTTGAGATTCTGAAGGCTAGAAAATCACAATTGCTTCCAACAACGCCTCAAAAACATTCTCTCCGGCAACACGCTTACGCTATAAATTTTGCCAAGTACGACTCCAAACGATGACATGCGATGGCTCAATGCTTTTTGTTGTATCATTTACCCAAACCCCACATGCGTTCAACAGTCTGAATGTGAGTACCAGTCTCCGGATCCACAAACTTTTTGAAGTGCGCGAATCCGACTTTCTCAAGCTCTTTTGTCTCGTAGGCGCGCCAACTGTTCGGGAAGATAGTGATATATTTCTTGATATGCTTCTTGATCTTCTTTATCAATGCCTTGCGTTTAGGTCCGGAACCTGCACTAAAAAGCACTCGCCGGTTTCTCGTCAAATTTCTCCAACTATCCACTGTCGAGGCAACACTCGACCAGTATTGTTCTTGCGCTTGGTAAACATGGACTCGTCAACTTCCACGATCACGTCCTCGCCACCAATCTTTTGCTGCGCTCGTTCAAGAAGCTGCTCGGCAGTTGTTCCAAGCAACTGTTGCGGTCTGTTTATTCCGATCACCTCTTCCCACTATCTGATTAAAGTCAACTCTTTAGCCCAGCAGTAGAAGAAGTGGACAGCAGTGACAAACGACAGACGACTACCTATAAACCAAGTGCCCGTGTAGATATTGACTTTTTCCTTGCACACCTTGACGTTGCACTTCCAAAAGATCTCTTGGCTGAAGTAGAACCTTATTTAATGACTGTTCGAATAAATTCCGTTAGTCGGCAAGATATCCTTCTGTTACGAAGGAACGCGACGGCCTATTCGGTACGTGCCAAGTTAAAGATATTCATCTAAACATCAAACATTCAACCAAACAAACAGGTCAAAAAGTTCGAAAAAAATAAAATAAAAGTGGGTCTAGATAACAGGAAAGTACCCGACGTTTCATTTTGGATACAGCATTGTCTAATTTTCCGGGTCTTCTGACATTTATGTCATATTTCTCAAAGATAGCGTAGGAATTCTTGATGTTTTCTGTCTATATATGTCCGATTTAGGGTTGAAAAGTGTTTAATATAAGTATTGTTGTTTGGAAATGTTTAAAATTGTTTCCCCTGAAGATTCGAATGGGAAATTATTAACTTTGGAATATTTAATTATGAACTTTACCAAGGATTGTACTAGGGTTATTTAATTTGGTCCGAGTATTATTGTAGCTTATTCGGACCTTATACGTAATTTTACCAATCGTTAATCGGTGACTATCTTCGAGAAGGTGACAAGCAATGCGAATATTGTCTTCAGCCACGCTGGTCACAGTTTCAACTGCTTCGCGTCCTCCCAAAAATTGTTTATGCCAAGCATATACTTTCTTCCTAAAGATGTTTTCAAATTATAGCTTAAATCTTCTTGAGATTTAAGATTGTTTTGCGCCTCCTAACCGTTGTGCAACAGACAAGGATACCTTTTCGGGCATCGCTGCCTACGATGCTAAGAAATTGCGCCACTCTCCGTTTATTGCACCGCGCTTAAAAAATTCCGGTTTTTTATTTACTTTTGCAGGTAAAGTTGCGAAATATTTAAAAATATAGCATTGTTTGCTGAGATTATGCCTTACAGAAATTTTTAACGACGAATGCGGTCAATGCACTTTTAATTTCCATATTCTGTTTTCGGTTAGTGTAATGCACCCAAAAATGGCCCAAAAAGTTAATTATGAAAATATTTTGGTGTTTTTAATTACTGAGAAATTTATGCGTAAAGTGTCTTAATACGCATACATTTACATATAAATTATGTGGGCCAGCATGCGCTTTTTTTGGTGGGAAACTTTTTTGTAACTTGTAAGCTAAAATTAGATTCAGTTTTTACAGTATGCTATTCTCGTTGTAATACTGGTTAAGAATATACGTCTCAGTAATTTTATAGAAAAAATACATAGCCAACAAAAAATGTGTGATAAAAGTGAAATCGAAGAACATCTGTAGAATTAAATGTCCAAACAATTGTTGCTGTAATACATTTAATGGCAAGAAAACTGCTAATTGATTAATTAAATGTCAGACATTTGCAAATGTGTTTTAATCGCAGTACACGTGCACAGGATTGCCTTCTAAGAATCAGCTAATTAATTTTTTCTTGTGTTTACAGGATAATGTAAATTATTTGCAGTTTTACATACTGGTTTTTCCTTTTGAATGTTTTATCTTATTGGAATTAGAGCAACTAGAATAACAGAGTAATATAGGGTATTAAAAATAATATGAAATTAAACCAATTATAAATAATAGACGAGTATATGAAAATTGTCATATAACTAAAAGTATCACAAACAAGTGTATCTTTAAAATAGTGCAAGATTTATGGAAGATTTGCCTTAATAAAATTTCTTTGAGTACAGTCTATCCATATATAATATTTAGTATATAGTGTATATGTTAGTAGTCACTATAAGGACCTTGAGATGTCGCATACTTTTCCCATCTTTTCATTGTACAAAATGGGAGGAATGTTTAAACTTCTTACAAAATTTGATGCAGGTTCGCTGCTCTGTTCGCCCACTCATTGCAAATGCGATGATCACACGCTGCACGTGCTTACTCACCGACGTCTAACTCTCAATTGAAACAGGCCTCATTCACGCATGCGCATTAGAGGCAGCTCTAGCCAATTGCGAAATTGCTTTATATTAATAGTTTTGGACCGATCCTTGTAGGTTAAGACAGAAAAGCTTAAAAACAAAAGAAATAAATACATGAGTCGTTGATCATTGTGATCAATGTGATTAGCAATATAGTTTACGAGGCCTGCGTTTAGAATAAAAAAGAACATTGAGTTAAAATGTAGAACGAAAAATAAGAAGATAACGGAACAGTGTCTGCATGGTTATAATCTAAGGGAACTTTAAAGAACAAGAAGTTGGGTGAAACAAAAGAGTAAAATAAAGAATAAGAAAAAGTAAGAGAAATAATTAATAGTAGAGCAGAAAAGAACATCCCCTCACATATACAATAAAATTGAAAAGTCCTAAATATGTTCCAATATAAAAACATGGGGCCGGCGAAGAGATTGCTCTGTAAGCAATCCCAGAACGAACTTAAAAAAACCTTTCGATATCTGGAAAATTGTTCGACATAGGATTTTTTCTTCATTTTCGAATTCAGCGTAAAATTTCCTATAAGAATCACATTTAAAATCGTAATGTCGAAAATTTTCCCGAAATTCGAAGTCGAATAACTCGAAAACTATTCGAGATAGAAACTTTTTGATTTCGATTTTAAAATCAGCGTAAAATTTCCTATAAGAATCCATTTTAAAATTTTAAAAAATCCATAATTTTGTGACAGCGACAGACAGACCGACAGACCGACAGACATATAGAATTCAGTAACGAACTTTTTAAGTTCGTTGATTACGTAAATTGGTTGCAAGAAGAAATAAAAAACTTAAGTGCATTAAAGAATGGCTGACATGGAAAAATAACGTTTAAAAATAAGGAAAATTAAAAATTAATATCAAAAATGAAATTTTGTAATTCAATTTTGTATAATAACACGATGTATGAAGCTAAAAGTAGGAGTTTTCATAATTAATAGAAACAAATAGAAACAGTAAAGAAAATATGTTACAATATTTCAAAAACGTCATCAATTTAGGTATAGAGAAAAAACGGCGGTAAATTAGGTGTGATATAGTACGAGAATAGTTAAAGAAGAAACTGAAATCTCAATGTACATTAAGAAAAAGAACACCTACCTTAAATGAAATTTAAAAAGATATCTTTTTAAGAAAGTCATTAAAATAAAATTGTCTTTAACTTGGTTTTTGCTTTTAGTTACCTTTTTTATGCTTTCACGCAGAGCAAAGTAGTTTGTGGAGCATATCGATCGTGCAATATGTGCTGCATCAGATGAATTATAGAAAAAACATAATAAATAACTTAAAAATACATGACATCTGTGGAGTTGCAGAAAACTTCTAATAATCTACTTAGATGTTTGATATGGAAAAAATGAAGAGAATGAAAGTTAACCCAAAACATAGAGATATTTACAAGAATAAAACAAAGCTACATATTATCTGTTTTTTTATTTAACATGCATACTGAAGAAGCATTAGAAAAATGATATAAACATCTGAAGAAATGGAAATTCAACCAAAAGATAGGACACTATATTCACTTATGTTAGCAAATTTTTTTTTTATTAAATGTCTTTTTCCTGGACATTTTTGACTTTATAATCTGAACATAACATTGATCAATGAATAATTTGTTTCCAACTTAAATTGCTACAGGTTGAAACTTAACTAAGGATCTGCTCTCTGGTTCACCTCAGGTTCTGATAATTAAACTACACTAATTTTAACGTGTAACTACCGATGTTTGCAAATGACAAAGAATTTTTGTACACGAGGAAGAAGATATGATACATCTTTTTAGAAAATGAAAAATTATGAAGCATACTGGTTAGACATAAATTATATAGTATATAGTATATGTGCAATAGAAGGCAAACAAATACATAATTAGTAATAGAAAATGTCAAATTAAAATGAACAACATACATTTTATACTGAATCATTTGGAATAAAAAACTTCCAAAGAAATGAAAGAAAAGTTCATGTTGGCAAAAAGTATATATGGAGGAGTTGTAGTTGACAATAAATAAGATAATAAATTAAGAATAGTTGAAGTAAATTACGTGAGGAGGTGTTTGTAATACACATATGAGATAAGATAGAAACAGGGGAGTGGAGTAACATAAATCACTAGCAAATTGAAACGTAAACCATGCAGATGATGGACGCAATGGAAATTAATCATGAATTGGTCATGGTGAAATAGGAAGAAAAAGAACAAATCTTGCCTAGAAAACGTTTGGAGGGCAACTGGGAGAAGTATGATTATATGCACCTTGGTATGGCAATTTCTTATTGAGAAGATGAGGCTTAATCCGAACAAAAACTGCTTTATATTGCCGGCTTTCATTAAATCTAAAAGCAAAATGTGAAACAGACTATAAAAATTCTTTCTCTTTGCATCTTATTGAAAGTTATATCAAAAAGATACTTGTAATGCTGATTTAGAATGAGCGAACATAGTAACCGTCCTTTTGTCGTATTCTACCTTTTCCAACCGATAGTTCTGATTGTAACATCTAAAAGAAATAAAATTGGGGTAGAAGGCTTTCACATTTAAACCAGTCAAGTGTTCAAATTTCCAACTCTTTTATTCTACTAGCTGGGATTTTAGAAACTTCAAGAGAAGCGCAAATCGATTCATCACCTCTTTCAACTCACTTAAACAGAACATATTAAGTAAACTCTTTTCACGGGCGCCTCTCCAAAATAAAGTTATTGTTTGTGCTTGAACTTGACTAGATCAACATACGATATAGAAACTTCATATAGGAAGGTCTCTACTCAGGTTGCTTTGTAAATTTAGAAATGAAACTTATAAAAGTTATACATCTTAAATGAACGTATACACTAATTTAGAAAATGAATGAACTAAAATAGTCAATACCGATGAGTGGGTGTCATTGGCCCACAGATCGTTGCGTCTGGCAATATGCCCGCAGGGAGCACCAACCTACAGGGCAGCTTGTTTTTCAGAGGACATTCAAGTAGGCATATTTAGTAACTAAAGATTAGAGCACGAAAATATGTCAATAACAGAAAAGACGAATTAAATTAAATAATTTTGTTTTGGAAAGTGAAATTAAGTGCTAAAAAATATTCAGAAACGTCCTAAAATTCATGATAATTGTGCTGCGTTTAAATATGGTATGGTTATTTTGGACATAAGTGTTACTTTCTTGGAGTCGTAGAATAAGTGAACTTCAAATGTAGTTCAAATAGAGTCTAGGCAACGTAGGAAGGAAACATAATTTTTGGCTTTCACTTATGCTTGACGATCAATTATACACGCTTCCGTGTTAAAGTATCTGAAAATGATCTCACAGTACTTTTTAGAGCATATTTATCTTGGTATTGAAGTCAGTTTTCTGAATTTATTTGTTTTGCAAAGTTTAAACGTTGTTCTAGTCGAATTGTTTGTCCCATAAAACATGAGAGTTTTTAATGTGCATATTTCAAAAAATTTAAATTATTTATGGATTCAATCATAAGTTTCAGTGTCGCAAAGCAAAATAACCCATACAAAAACTTTATAAAAAAGTACATTGACGTCTAAATTTGGCTTCACTAACAATTCTCAGGATAATTTAGTATTGAGAATTTTAATCTCTAAACTGGAGCTACGTGATAAAGTTTGGTGAATGGTCTGATATCCGGTAATATGGGCCAAGTGCGCAAAGCTGTCTAAGACACTTTGAGAAGCGCCATCTAGCATGGAGTGCATGTGACCGTTAGGGTAAATCCGCTGCGGTCAATCGAACGTAGTAAGAGGTAGGATAACAATGCAATGGAATGCGGAGCGGAATTAGTTTCTGCTACAAATTAGGGAAACAGTAACGGAGGCGCACGAAATGTTGTTTCAAGTGTAGGAGGCGGAAGTCGTAAACAAAAAATGTGTTTACGACTGGCTCGAACGTTTTCGCGATGAGAAGGAAACGAAGTTCGGCGACTGCCTCTACGATTGATGATGGATGAATTGGGTATTATCAAGGACAAGGTACGCATTATCGTTCACCAAGTATTGGGTAGGCGGAAAATCTACCCCGGTTTGTGTAATCCAAGGGCGTGTGGTCAATTCTTAAAGAAACCTTTGGTAACAGTTTTCCTAAGCTGTATATGAAGGTTGCGTTGTGAAGGATGGCGATTAATTTGAAAGTCAATAAAGGTAATTTGTTTGTTTCTTCCGTTTTGTTTATTTTCCGGTATTATTCATCGAAATTTGTAAACAATAGGAATGTATAGATAGTAACCCATTTTTTAAACCACTCAGTGTGGTAAATAATTTGTAAGTTTACCTTATGGTGGATAAAAGTCTTAATTTACTTGAATTAGAATCTTTCTATTGTTATATGTAAGGAATTCTGTGTTAACCTAATTACATCCCTTCAGATTGTTATTTTTTCTAAAAGTTTCTAAGCTTTTGCACACACCTTTCCTTATTGTTTATGTGTTAGTAGATTTATTTATATTAGTAGTGAGTGATTCAAATATCCTCTATGTTTGATGTGCAACTCTTTGCTCGATTCAGTAAATTATTGCCCAGTGACTTATCAAGCGCTAATCGCGCATTTAAAAATTCCAATTTTCGGAGTAGTTTCGCTCATTACCGTGCATTTAAAACGATCCAATTTAAAAACTTGAAAACGCTGCAGAGTCTATTTCCCGTCGCAATTAACAGATGCATTTTATGTAATCTACCTTTTTCCTATCTTCATTTCGTACTGCCTGCGTTATTCCATTCTGTGCCATCCTTCGCACTTCCGTGGTCTTGACTTACAGGCACCTGAGGATTATTTGCTTAAATAATGTGTTGTTTTTTTGCAGACTTAGGGGCAGTTAAACTGCCTCTCTGAAGAACTTATTTCCGACAAACGACTGCTTCCAAAAGATGAATACTACAATATACAATTCATTTCAATTTATCCACACGTGAACCAACGTAAATCATCTGCTATGTTAGGTGTGAAATTTATTGTCAATTTTTGCTTTGTATTTTCTCCAATCTCTCTTCTCTATGACGTTTCATTAACTACCTGAAGCACGTGGTTGCTGAATTGATTCTGATATATTCGTCTGTATCTCGCTGTTTGAAAGGATTAATTGATTTTTACCAACTTTGATATGAAGGATTGTTTAATCAAAGAATCTTTCCTCATTATTTTTAAGATTCCAGAGTGAAGTAGTCATATATGCTCGTTCTGGATTTTAAATAGTATTAAATAATTCTCTCCCTACCCCCTTCTATTTCTGCTGTATTTACTCCAACCTAGGTCTTCTCCTTGCTTCTTTTCCTGTTATTCTTCCAACTAATATAAATCTTAACAAGTTGCGGTGTTGCAATGTATGTCCTATTAAACCACATCAATTTTTTACTGTTCGTTTTGAAAAAGTTTCTTATTGTATTATTTTCAGGACTTCTTCGTTCGTGATTATGTCAATCCATTTTACTATTATTATTCTTTGGTAACACCACAGTTCCATAGCTTTTAGCCTCGGTTTATCACATGTTCCAATTGTCCAAATCTTGAAGCCATACCAGCAACTATATTCTTCGTTTTAATGAGTCAAACAGCTGTTTTACCTTATAGAAGGCTTTTTGCCGTTTCAATTCTGCCATTTTTAATTCTTTTTTGCATTTTCTGTTTGCTGTTATAATGGTGCCTAAATAACAGAATTTCACTTCTTTTGTTATTTCCTTTTCTACTTTTACCTTTGTTTGTTTATGTTTGCTCTTTCTACAAAACCATGATTTTTGTTTTTGCTTCATTTATCTTCGTATTATAACTTTGTTTTTCTAATTCCTCATCACTTTCTACCATAAGTGCAATATCATCTCAATGTTTATCTTCTACTGGTGTTATCTTTCACTTTGTTAAGGACATTGTCTATGTATATATTAAATAAAAGCGGTGGTAGTGCACATCCCTGTCTCACTTTTCGGATATTAGCTTCTGACTGACTTTCTCCGCTTCTATTGGTAATTATTACTGCTTTTTTGTTCAGATTGTAAATTATTTGTGTATTACTGTATCTTACTCTAATCGATTTAACAGCCTTCAACAGCTTAGGCCAGTCCACATTAACAAAAACTTTTTCAATATCTATGTACGCAATATAAATTTGTTTTTTGTTTAGAGTTATTTTCTCTATGAATAGTCTTGACGCTAAGTGCTGGTTCCTAAATGTTTGCTAAAACCAAACTGATCGTCTTTCAGGTTCTTCTGAATTTTATTTTATATTCGACTGTATACTATAGGTGCGAATATATTTTAATGCATGTAATACTATGCTAGTTTATTATTGTCAGTATTTTTGTATTGCTATCATAATATTTTTTATAATATCTGATAGTATTTTCCCTGTTTCGTAAATATTACTAATTAGTTTCAAGAAAAGCTAAAGAACATATTTTATTAGGCAGCTTCTCTATTTTTTATATTTTTCGCTGCTTTATCAAACTCTACCTTTCTTCTACTTTTTTTCCTTTTTGTATAGCAGAGTCTTTCTTCTTTGTTCCTTCATATAGATTTTCTGTGTATCTTTTCCAATTAGCAGACATATCTTTCTGCTCCATAAGTATGTTTTTTTGTTCATTTTTTATTGCAAGGTTCCTTATTATTTTACGTTTGTTGAGGACGTTTTTACGCCTCTATAGGCCTTCTTTACATTATAACCTTCCATGTTTTTATTGATTTCTTTGTACTTATTTTCACTGAACTGTTCTTCAGTTTTTGTTTCTCAATATTCTATATTTTTCCTGCTCTATTTCATTGTGTGCTTTTTTATACTTTCGACGTTCTTCTTTTTTTCGTAATCCATGACTTTCTATATAGTCTTGTTCTTGGACCTATCACTGTATTCGCAGTTTGTTCTAAGGTATTCCATATACTTTAATTATTAAGTGGCGAAGCGAAGCGAAGTCACTTACTAACTTCATGTTGTTTGTCCGTCCGTCCGTCCGAGCAATAACTCGAGAACGGCTGGGAATTTTCAAATTGTTTTCACCAATCGACAGGTGACCAAAAAGGCTTGTTTGCTAGTGATTTTGAAACTGATTGGTCAAAGGTCAGCGTTAGTGACCTTTACGATTTCAAATTTTCAAAATAGCAACATAGGACATGTAGCATATCATTCAACTCGTCTTTGAACACTGATTAATTTAAACATAAAACTTTGAAATACTACGTGACCTTTAACCCAGAAACGCGATTTCAAAAATTTGGGAGCAAGCTTTGCAGATTTATTTCTTCTTATTGTTAAATATTGGCGCTTATACTTGGATTATTACGATGTCTGTTGGATTTGTTTCTAGTTTCACCATATTAATTTTTTCGTTGTGTAGGATGTAACCTTTAACTGCGTTTAAAATTTTTTTTATACTACGGCTGTATGTATTATTCTATGTTTATGACTGCAGAAGCCGCCCTGCTGTGACTATGGGAAATAAATTCCTTCTCTTTAAGCGGTGGGTTTCCCCTATCTTTCGCATGGTATCTATTTGTATTTATTGTGGCCTATTAGTCCATGAAAACATTGTTTCTTTTATTTTTCCGCCAGAGTTTCGTTTCTTCAAAATAGGGAGTGCCGACTAGACGCACTTAATATTTCGGTTTATTCTACACGAATCCTACATAAGATTAATTTATGTATAATGGATAATGTTCTTCCACAATTAGGAGACACTACGTAAATTATATGATAAAAATTATTATATACATTCACAAATGTTCGGATAGAGGAAAATTTGGGAAATTTTAGACACTATTAAAAAATGAGAAGCCATTAAATTTTATTTCATCATTCGTAAAATAACTATATTGGGAATCCATTGAAGTTTGAGAGATTATCTTTCCGAGAAGACTTATTCTTCAAACTAAATGATTAATTTATTCTTGCACTATTATTGTCGCCATTAAGTTTTTACATTACATTTAGGTATCAAAATCAATATGGTTTCAAATATATAAAAAACAGTCGTTCCTAATAGCAATATTGTGGTTTACAAGAGTTTGTGCAAGTGAACGCTATCAAATGTAACCTTTGGCGATTCTAAGAAATAGCCTTTAAAATTCGGCTGCGAACCGTAGAATTGTTTATCTTCATTTATTTTCACATTATTTATGTCTATGTTTTTGAGCGGGCATCTAACATGAAAGGAAACAAGACTCTATCACAAATAACTTGAGTTTTGGTGTTGTAAGGGTATATTGCCACTCTTAAAAACTGCTTTCCACGCTATTTGTTCCAATCATGGTAAATTTGAATGAAATTTTTAGATTTATTGGGTTTCTGATATAATCAATTTTAGAAAACATTTTTTAAATCTCAAAAGAACCTCTTCAATACATAGTTTTCGTATATGTTTAATAATGCTCTTTTTTTGTAAATACATTAATTGGGGAAAGTTGGTGACAATTTACTATGATATCTTTGAGAGTAGGGCGGGTTAAGTGGGAAGGAAAGCCAACGTGAATCAAAAATGCACTCCATCTGGAGTTTATTTATGGAACAGTACAATAAGAAAAAACATTCACATATTTGACTCGTATCTGACAACACTGCATTTCTTATCTTCGTTGCAACTTGACGATTTATATATTTTTACCTGAGATTAAATTTCGCAGAACTCGCCATTACATATCACAAAGAAAATGCAATGAACATCCTGTGTGATAATACAGCTATAAGAAGTGGTTCAAAAATTAATCAGAAATTTCATTATAACTGATAAGATAGTTGGATAATAAAAACACACTTGATTACCGCAATAATGAAAAGGCAAAGATGTTTCTCATCCTGGAAGCTCTTAATGTGGGAATGTTATGCGCTAATTAATAGAATGTTAATGGAACAATTCGCAAAGGAAACGTCAAAACAATTAAAACAGCAAGTTTGAAAAACAAAAGCGCTTTGTGCGATGACATTTATGTTCAAAAGAACAAGTATGAGAACAGATCCACTTAACGGTATAGCACCTATAATATGTAACGTAATTTCCGAAAAATGTGCCGTTTTTATTAGATTATAAGTCACATGGTTTGAACTCTGTTTATAAATTAAACAAATAAACAGAAAAATGCGCAATTTTTTATCACGAAATGAACCTACCAAACTGAACTACGCGCATAAAATTATTTATGGCCATGCTTCTTCCAGAAAGCACTAAAACCTATTTTGAGTCATGTTCCAAACAGCGAGTGTTACGCACATGTCTAAATGAGCTAACGCTTGTATACAATTTTTTAAGCGAACCTCAAAAACGCTTAAATGGAATATTTACAGCTACGCTAAACTCGTGAGTGCAAAAGAGAAATGAAATTGTAGCGCAATATATAACCTTACATAAATAAATTAATTGTTCGATAATAATAAGTTCGAGAACATCCTTTCTGTAAGTGGAAAATGAATGTTCGAAAATAATTTTAAAAAACTTTTTGGGGTGTCAAATTGAATAATTGGTGGTTCTTTTTTTCATTTTTTTGTATGACTAATGTAATACTGAACACATGTGAATACTTTAAAAATCACTCAATCAATTTATATATCCCTCTATAAACAATAAACATAGCACATAAAATCCCCTAGCCGCCGGTTCCCCCCGGAAAAAACAAAAGGGACAGCCAAATTTGACGTAGAAGCCGAATCTGCGATCAGAAATTCAAGAAAACCAGTGCAAGTGGCTTAAGAAATAGCCCCTTTCATATTTATATGCCAGTGGCTACATTCAAATGGGGGAGAAGGTAGGGTTTGCGCCTCAACGCACACCGCTCGAAATCTTTACCATTTCATGCATAGAAGTATACGTTAACAAGGCCGCCAAGCGGCCTTCACATTATAATTTTTTATTAAATTAATTAGAGGTAATATATACAATTGAGTATAGTGATCAATTGTACAATTAGGTCGAAACTTCTGACCACCTTTTTTGAACTCCTCATTAAAAAGTAGAATGGGAATGTCTCATAAACCCGACCCATTGAAACACCCCTAAGGGGGGCTTTCCTGCTTTTTTTATTTTAAAGTGACATATCTCATGAACGATAATATATAGAGTGCTCAGACCTTCATAGTTCATTGGTTGGCTTAATTTTAGGTTCCAAGGTGTTTATGAGTTTCAACATTTGTATATATTACCGTTTCGCCCCCTGAACTTGTTAAATATATAAAATGATGTAACACTCGTTCACACAAATGATTGTTGCTATATATTTCGTGATGTCAACATAACGTCAACGCCCATTATAGAGTGAGTCGAAATTCGTGACGGGCAAACATTATCGCGGGCAAGATCGAAATTCGCCGGTGAACAGCTGCCGCCCGAGCGGATTCCCGACAGGGACCAATGAAGGAATAACCGTAGTAATGTGATTTTTTGCACGCGAGTGCTTTTGGACCTCCTTACCGTTATTGAGCAAATGAAATTTTTTATCGCTTCCGGTTCGGAAATGTACTTTTTTTGGTTACCTTGTATAAGATACATGAAATATTTACCCACAAAAAAAAATGCTCCCCTTTAGGTCCTATAACTTGGTTTCGGAAATATAATGATGTCTTGAACTAATAAATGATATACAGTCTGTTTAATAATAAAGTGACCACTATAATCTTGAAGGAATACAATTTTCTTTATAAACGTTACCTTTTACGAGGCACTTACATTGATACAATTTGATCAGCATAAATTAATGGGTAATTTGGTTAAAATAACTAAAATGAAAACTGAAAGTTTAAAGTTTTACTCATCAGTATTCTTAGTTTAATAAACTAAACTACGTATACTAGTCCTAACATATACACTGAAAGGCGCACTCTGTTCTGCTTTGACTTAATCACTGGACTAACTAAAAGGACTTTTTCCTCTTGAGTCTTCTCACTAACTGTGACTTCTGGTAAATTTAAAAATGACATGCTCTACAGTCTTCATTTCGAGGTCCCGATGGATTTCAATGTTGCAGCATACAATGTTCCTTAATACTTTGTTTTGGTATTTCTGAATGATGAGAATGTTGCTCTTGCTGGCACAAGCCCAAAGTTAAATGCCATAACGAGCTTCAATATTTACTTATAAAAGAGCAGCGTATTATGTGTAGACAACTTGGAATGTTGTCCAATTGTCCAATACATTTTCTTATATCTTAAACCGAGTTCTTTTTTTTTATGTGGACCTTCAAGCGTAGCCTCATATAAAGTGTCAAACCTAGGTATTTAGCCTTGTTAGCATACGGACTCTGGGCTGATTATTGGTGAATTTGAAGTCAACTTGATGAGCCACCTTTTAGTCCAGGTGTAGATCTAGTGAATTGATGTTTGCAGTTTCCTGGTAGCTTTTTCATAACCATTTTTAACTTTAAGAATTGCGGTATCATCGCTAAAGATGGCGATATTTTCATATTAGAGTTTGGGAATGTCGCTAGTATAGAATAGATAGAATATTGGACCTAATACACTACATTGTGATACTCCTGCGTTGATTTCTTTTAATTCAGAGTAAATATATTCTTGTCTTATTCTGAAGTAGCTTTCTGACAGATAAGATTTTAAAATTTTTGAATTTTGAAAAAGGGTAGGAATATGTCTAACTTGTAGGACAAAAGCCTGGACCTCATCTAGGAAAACAGTAGAGCAGACTTTCTTTTCTTCTAATGGTTTTTCGATTATGTTTGTAATCCTGTGCACTTCTACAACTACACAGTTGAGCGACTTTTTCAAGAGCCAATTTGGTGATGAGGGATTAAAGCCTTATCTTCAATTATTGGTTTCAGCCTTTCGATGAGTGGTTTTTTATTGAGTTTCTAAATAATAGGCAAAATTAATATAGGTCTGTATGAAGAAACTTTTTGTGGATTTTTTTTGGCTTAGAGATCATCATGACCTCTGCTACTTTCCACATTTTAGGAACATACCTCAGTTGATAAGATTGGTGAGTTTTACGATAGCTTTTCTTGAAAGTTGTTTTAAAACCACCGGTAGTACGATTGAAACCCAGAGTTTTTATTCGATTAATGTTAGTCTTATTGTTAGTTTCGTCAGAGACTTTTTAATGAAACTGGTCTAATGATTGTATCTTCCGTATCGGTTTTGTTCAATTCTGTGGATCATCTCTTTCATTTGGTTGGAAAGTCAGTTCCAAGGCTTTGTAAATTTAAAAGTTTTTTGCGAGTTATTACGTGCCCATGTATGGTCTGAATGTTTGGCTGGTGGATTATGAAGAATAGGCTTTTTTGGATTTTTAGTGACTCTCCAAAGAGAATAATCCGTTTTACTATCATTGGTTAATTCACGTAAGAAGTTGTTCATAGTTTCATTTTTAATACGTACGATCTCCCGCACTGCCGATTGGCATTATTCAGAGCAGTTTTATCCACATAGGGCTGAGGTTTGATTCCAAATGTTTCTTCTTTCTGTAACGAGATTTGTAATTTATTTCGTATAATTATCTCCTTTTACTTTTTATTTAATTTCTGGAGTATTTTCCAAGCTGTTTGTTGAATGTTTCTATTGAACAGTTCTGTTTCTTCATTGAGCTGTTCCTAATTTTTAAATAGGACAGAGAGATTCATGGAATTTTCAATATTTATTCTAAAACTAATCCGAAGAAATAAAAATGAAGATACTTTCCTTTTTTTTCATCGAAGTGTAAATTATAAGTTATTGCGCAATTACCTAATATTTGTGTCACCTATAGCACACATATTTTCCATGCCTTCGATGATGTTTTCTGCATTATTATTTGGCAAAAATTGCCATATCTTCTTAATTTGAATGACACTTGCTTCACTGTGTGAATTGGCTTTTCTTTGAGCTTCAATTTTATGTACGACCACACATTTCCAATGATATTCCATCGTAGTAATGTTATTTTTTTGTTTCCATGCACTTCACACTTCGTTATAATGTTTTAGAGTCATTGTCTTGCAGTATCCAACTTGTTCTATCAGAATCAAAAAAATTTGATTTGGGTTTTAATTGTCCGTAAACAGAAAGAGGCAACCAAAACTATGTTTGCAGAACCATCCCGAAACATGCATTGTTTTACTGTGCGTTGAAGAATCGTATTACTCTACCCGAGAAAGAAGACTCCTCCGTGAAGATAATCTTACACGTCGGCGATCTTAGATCGTATTTAGAAAGTCCTGAATTTCTTTTGCGGGATTTCATTTAGTATCAAGATTGCTTTACCTTTCTTCCTTGTTGCGACGCGACTATTCCCTACTCCAACAAATCGTCTACATTCCCAAATTCAAAATATCGCTTTACCCGCTTCTCACGTACTTTGCAGCCATTTTAAACGTCAGTTCTTTTACGCAATTAACTAAAACACTGCCTCGTATATATATGTTTCTCTGATAAGGTCACTTTTCCGGCTAATTTCTAGTTGCAAGCCGGGCTAATTTGATAATTGCTGTGATAAATGTTTCGATGTATGTCTCTATTTCTCATAATTATTTATTGAAATGCTTTCACAATTGCATTTACTAACCTTAGTTGAAATGATGGAAATATGCCTGTGTCGTTTTAGATAATTAGGAGGAGCAGATAGTCCGAATCCATTTCATTGGTCACTAGTGTACTACATATTTTATAAGAATTCATTTTCAACATAATGTGCAGTGTGTCCGACTGATAATCGTTGCAATAGGGAGAGTAAATATATTTAGTTGGGGTCATTATGTAACTCTTGATTTTTTACGGTGTTGTTATGTGAAATTCCACTTTGATTATCTGCTCAAAAACTCCAGAAGTTACTTAGATCACCAAACAGTAGCGTGGGCATGATGAGCTTCTGTGATGCAGGTAGTGTCAACCATATTTTTCTAAGAAAGATATGAATACTGGTCATTGGGATCTAACTCCATCATCATTAACATTTAATACTGCAAGATCTTGAAATACGTTGGGGGAATTATTTGATATTGAGGAGGTTACGTGAATTTTTGTTGGTTATGAAGGATTTAATTTTTTTAATTGGATTCATAAACTGTTTGATAGGGTTGTTATTATTACCAAGAAAGGTAGCAGTAGATGAAGCAGCATGAAATTCATTTGTAGAGACTACAACTCTTACTAGTCTGACGGTATGACTGCTGGGCGAATTGTTTAGCTTTTGTAAGTAGGGTCGTTGCTGCAGCAGGATGATCTCCTTTGATTCTTAACGCAGAATGGTTCCCTTTGCGGCTTTACAGAACAATTTTTTGGTGTAGCTATAGTTTTGACATTTACGGTCCTGAGAAATGTAATTTTTTTTTCAGATTTCAACTATGATTTTATATTTTAATAAAGCACTCCATTAGTATTTTCAACGGCTTTCAGAATGACAGTACATATTGGTATTGGTTTCTTATTTATAGTAATAAGGTGAGCAACACCAACAATAGGGAAACGTAATTGTTCCAATTCTTCTTTTATTTTTCTACGTTAGCGAGAGATTCTAGTAAACTTTTTGTAACAACTAGTAACGGTTTATCGTTTGGATTTGAAACGTTTGAAATTGCTGGTTATTTATATATTTTGTAAGCAAACAATCTTCAATTGTGGTTAAATTTATTTTAAGATCATTGTATTGTATATCATTGATAATCTATTTGATTAACGGGAATTTTTATTTTTATTGCACTTTCCTTGTTGGTTTGTTTATATAATATTTTATCTTCAGTTGTGTTTTGATCTATTGTTTCTGATGATTTGATTGTGATAGTACATTTCAATAACTTTTTTGACCAGTGTTGATCGGAGGAGAGTTTCAGAGCTTTCACTTTTTCTGGATTCCTCATTGTCTAAATGGGATTTGATCACTAAAGGAATAAATTACTATAAGGGCCTTAGACAACTTCAGACCTAAAGAAATATACACACTTGGGTGGTAATACTTCGCGCGGTAAGTTTTCAAATCGGACACTGAACTTACGGACGATGCTAACAAGTTCACGACCACGATACCAATGTCACCACAAGCTTTGATCTATACCATAAAGGATAGTCTGTTAGGTATTATGATCAATTTTAATGCTGTTGATTATTTCATTATAATTTATCAAGGATAATGATGCAGAAGGTATATAGTAATTACTTTTGTAAGAACATTTACTCAAACTGTTATGTATCATACAATGAAATTTAATTTAACTTATTTACATATATTTTTCCTGTTTATTGCTTTGATGATAGAATTTTTCAACTTTTAAACGGTTTTTTTGGGGTTCTTCTTTTTTTTTGTGCCATGCGTTAACCAGTGTGAAGGCGATCACACTTTGCTGATGTCCTTTTAGATTATTATTTTTAGCGAACTTTCTTCAGTCAGCCTGGGGGCACAGCAAGCCCGCCACACTATTTTCTAATGTTGTTACACAACCACATCTGTTTTCTTACCATCTTCTACCTTCTATTTTTCCGGAATTTACAAGTTTTGGTATGTTGTATTTTTCACCTCATAGAATGTATCCAAGATATGAGACCTTTCGCTTCTGTACTGTTCTCAACAGTTTTCTATCTGTACTTGGGCTTCCGGTTGTTTCGGCTTCCTTCTATGGTCTCCTTAAGATATTCTTAGTAGGCGTCGAATAATCCATATTTGAAATGCTTCGCTCCAGTTCATTAAGTTTACTTTAAGTGAACATGTTTCGGATGTTTATATTAAAATGGTGCATATATAGCACTTTAGTAGGACGTTTTTTTGACAGAAAAGCCGTTTTGGTCATACCAGTCTGGTTTTTAACTTTTAAGCAGTTAAGTCTCCAATTTAGGGTACGTCTAAGATATTTAATTTTCTAAATTAATTCGATGTATTTGTTATATACATTTTTAAAGCATTATTTACTTGCTTATGTCTACTTATGCTTTAGGTTGGCATTTATTTTATTTATAGGAGTTTGTATTTCTTCTAAAACGTTAGTTATCTTATAAATACTTTCAACATATATGTTAAACAGTAACGGTGAAAGGATGCAACCTTGTTGCACTCCATTTTGTCTTTCGCCATTAAAATGTTGTTATTTGTATAAATCTTGGGTGTTTACAGGTTTTCGACAACCCTAATGTTTTTCCTTGTAAGGTACTAGTTAAGCGTTTATGTCAGACTGCATCAAAAACACACTGATAATCTACGAAACATATGCACACGTTTCTTCTTTGATCGTAGCATTTATGTCTCAGGATTTTCATACGTAAAAGTTCTCTTTTTCCCTCGCTTGGTTTTAAAGCCAAACTGACTGCTTCGCATTTTTTATATATCGTAGCCCATATTATTCATATCAACATTCAATACATGACTCATGATAGTTATTAGTCTATAGTTTCACAATTTTTGATGCAGCTCTATTTTGGGGTTGCTACAAA
Source organism: Sinelater perroti (assembly GCA_036346155.1). Classification (NCBI taxonomy): domain Eukaryota; kingdom Metazoa; phylum Arthropoda; class Insecta; order Coleoptera; family Elateridae; genus Sinelater; species Sinelater perroti. The sequence continues at coordinate 19,976,250 of JARFIY010000195.1, read as the reverse complement.
GGTTGATATAACCCATTGTAGTATTTTTCTATAGCGTAATGTATTTTGGCTATTCTTTTCTTCTAATTGTGTTAAGATGTCGTGAATCACCCATGTTCTTTTCTGTTTTTGAGTATATTCTACTACAGATTTTGTTGCTGATTACAAAGGAGTCTTTTATTTTTCCCATATGTTTTCAACGTCATTGTCTGACAGGGGGATTTCGTTAAAATAGTATACTCTGTATAGTTTTGGTCTTTTCGCCTAAGCTTGCTGATATTGTTGTATCGAATACTGGATTTGGTTTTGAGGAGTTTGCATTTGCCTGTAAAATTGTTGATTGTGATCAGAACCAATATTAGCTCTAGGATAAACTGCTGACCTTGTAATACTATTCTGAAATGTTTGCTTTATCAGAAGATAGTTCATTGGCTTCTTTACAAAGTTTTAATGGATACCCTCGGGGTCTTACATGTATACAGTCGTCGTAGTTTTAGTTTAAAGTATCTGTTTTTGACTCTTGAATGTATGAGCATAGTTCCTCGAGTGTTCCTTTATCAAAGTCCATACCCTTCGGTTACGTATTCAGTTCTTTCTTCATCTACTTTTACATTGAAATCCCCAATCTTATTTATTTTTAATATAGTAAGGGTTTTACAACTTATTAGTGGGGATTGTCTGTTGTGGGGAGGTAAACCTGTATCAAATTGATATTGATTGGGTTACTTGGCAGTTGCAGGAATATAATTCGATTAGCTGTTGCAAACAATTTTTTTAATATCACTAATTACGCCATTTTTATATTCCGTGTCATTATTTCCGTTATAGTTGGTCTTCCAGACAATCTAGTTTTGCTTACGCTGGGGATGTCTATTCTGGTTCTTTTCATTTCTTTTATGAGTTTGCCAAACCCACCAGCCGTATATAGTCTGTCTGTTCTTGTTTTTATTATAACAAGCAGAGAGACTCTTAGCACCCTTTGGTGATCCAACACCTACTCGAGACTATTGCAATGCATTTTTCTGAAATGATAAAATTATTGAAACGGAATTGTAAAAAGACAGTGTGATTGTCCTGGAGAAATGACAAAAATTATAACCATCTTAGATTCCCTTTACTTTAAATGCATGTTTTATTGCTATTCTTATACTCCTGTTTGGGTAAGGTACTTTTTGGTTAACTCTAAATCGTTGTATTTCGAGCTTAACGTAGATACATAGGAATATCTTCTTATCACAAGTAACCAATTAGAAATAAAATTCCTTATACGAATATTAAAATTTTAATGTAAACTTTATTTTGACAGTTTAATATAACTTCTTAGTCGATTGCCAATTATTCTATAAAAACGTTCAAGTTCGCCGAATTCAATAAACCTCAAGAATGCGTGGTTAAGAACTTCCTAATGTCTATCAGATTTCAAGCAACGCTCACCAATTCTGGAAAGTGTGAAGACCAGTTCTGAGAGGTCCTCATATCAAGAAATCAAGAAGATAGTTTGCAGATATTTGAAAAATACCTATTCACCTAGTGTAAGCCACCAAAAATGGAATAATTCGAATGTTGTGGTCACCTAAACAATGCATACAATGAATTAACACAAATGTATTGAAGAAAAAGTTTCTCCTAATCTACGTTTTTGTTTTTCTGCATTTTTTATTTCTAAGAAAAATTGTTTGTTATAAGAAAACTGCTCTAAGACCGGTATTTATATAACACAATGATCTCAGTGATATTTCATAGGATAATTTCATAAATTATATGTTTGTTTTGAATTATTATTCTTGTAAGTAAATGTCTAAATTGTTTGACCTACTTCAAAAGTTTATAGTAGGACAGACTCTCGACTTGCATCAAGAAACGTTGACCTTGGCTATGCGTTGGGGTTTTAGTGCGATGTCGATTGACCGGGTTTACCCACGCCCAAATCTTTTATTGCGTAACGATAGCAAAGGTTGCATTGCGAATTTTGTTCTTCCAAAAGAAGTTCCTTCGCGAATTCGGGATGTGAGCCGGATTTGGTTAGTTTGCACACAGCGGTTCGCAATCGGCTATTAGTAAGCGCATCTTGCACATCGCCACGTGAATGGCATCCCCTTACTCAACAGGACTCTTTTTCCCGGATGCCCCGTCAAAGCGCTGTTTACACGTTCTTATCATAATGAGTGCTCATCTTTGAGGTTATTGCGTCTTGTGGTTGCTACGCTAGTGGTCCGAGAAAAAGGAAAAATATTTGAATTGCGTAACGAGCGCTCTTTACATTCATTCGGAACGGTATCCTGTTGCTGGCAATCCTTCATGATGCGGTTTTTAATTTAGCTGGGGGAAATTGCCCGCCTTGACGCGAACAAATTGCAAAGGCTGCGCGAGAATATGAATGGGGTGTTTAGCTTGTGGGCCGCACTTGCAGCCGTCAGTCAGGCACGTGTTTTCGAAACCCGTCACGTATGTGGGCGATCGCGGTTTGTTACTGTAATGGATGCATTTGAATACAATTCGGACGCAGGAGTCTAGAATCCGAATGCGCTCTTGGGAAATTGCTCGAGTGGTGTACCAGGTATGCCTGAAATTGGGCGTGAGCTAACTGTATATAGGAGTACAAAGCAAGCATAATGCTTACCCTTATCTGAAGCTGTCTTGATGAAGAGTGAGTAATTCAAGAAAAACAGAGTTCGTATATTTATTAAGAATTCCTTCACAATTTTCATCTAAAAAGTGTTTTTTTACGATGAAACCATATAATTTATGATAGTGTCTCTGGAGTTCCTTGTGATTTTTAAAAGAAACTTAAGCTTTTATTGCAATGTTATCGAATATTCTTGTTTTGTGATTGAGAGGCCAGTAAATCTTCTTTTTTATGAGTCTAGTGGATGAATTTTACCATTTTGTTTTGATTTGCTAATGGAAGGTTTTTCCAGTAGGCTTCTTGCAGAAGAGCTGTCTTCTCCATTACTCCATATTTGAATGTCTTTCGCAACAGCGGCAATGGTTCGGTTTTCCTTAGTTCTTTTATAATCAGTAGACCAGCAGACTTATAAAAAGTCTAAATTCCAAATCATCAAAATTTATAATTTTAGAAATGATAAATATAGATCCTTAAGGGCGAGAAACTATTAGAAAGCTTCGTAAGAACTTAATGTTTTTCCTTAAGTATCAATCCGCGCTGAATCTTTCCAGTTCATTTGTTTTGGTAACATTTGAAGATCCAAAGATCATTTTATATGAACTGTGTTGTTTACTTCGAACTTTTTTCTATAAAAGTGCAACTGTCTTTTAAAATTCTTAGATAACATCAAAGATGTATAGTTGACCATAGACTCTGCAACAACTTTCGCTTTAAAGATCAAATTTTCCCAAAAAAATCTGTACTCATATTATTATACTTCCTGCTCTGTACAACTGAGTTTATTCCAGAATATAACCTTCCAGTTCAATTTTCTTTGTTTTGTAAATGACGTAATAAAATTTTTGACCGGATCTCCTTTTAAAAGAACTAAATTATTATATATATGTATGTATGTATATTTGGACGGACACCTTCTTTCTTGTTTCAAGTTCGTTTTCTATTTACTTCTGAACATAACAGAACAGTGGTTAACGAACAAAATCCGTTCAGAGACAATGTTCGCTACCCAAATTGATGATTTACTGCAGATATTTATGGGAATTTGCTTAATTCGTTTACGAGGTCCAAAAAATCATATAATTTCTCATTACGTTTATTTATATATGATAATAATACTGACGTGTGCAGTCTTGCATTTTCCTCGCTCTTCTTTTTTTCTATTTGTGGGGCGTTAAAGAATTTGTCTAATATCGATTGTTTTTCTTTCTTTTTCAGGATTTCTCGGAAGTGATTAATAGCATAGTCATTGTAGAGGTCTTGGAGCCTATTGACCTCAATCTAAGGCCTCTGATCTGACTTCATTTCTTCCAAAGATCTGAAATAGAAGATCCCGCTGAGTTTATTGGTATTCTTCATTCAAGATTTTTTGGAGTTCTTCCATTATCAGATCAATTTGATATTCCATTATGCGCTCTTCAAGTCATCTTCATTCATTTCTAATTTCAGAGCTTTGCAGTTGTCATATTTTCGTGGATGGTACATCATTGTTTCTCAGATGTGATTTTCGTTACTTCTTTAGCTGCTTGAGTCTTCTTGATTATAGATTTTTTCCCTAATATTGTGTCTGCTATAGACCTGTTCAAGCTATACTGCCTCGCAACATCAGACTTTTTTGTCTAATCTCTACCTTGGCTATTATCTCTTGCTCTCTATTAAAAGCAGAGTAATTAACACTCCAGTTTTTTAGGCCCCATAATATTATCAATTGTTTTTATATAAGACGCCCAGAAAATTACCTAAAGAAATTCAGAGAACATAACACAACTAGTACGCAAAAAGGTTATGTACACAACTGTCACAGTCTCATTCTAGAAACTGTTCATATAGATGGCAGTACAATGCAATTCTACCAATGTACTGTAAGGTGTTCGTTACAAACATGTGTTTGTTCCTAACATAAAAATTTTTCGCGAAAGTGTTCGTTGTCCGATTTGTTCGAAATCCAAACTATTCGTTAACCGATTACCCACTGTAATTATCTAATGGCGGGCGGTATTATTTCTGGATTTATTACGACTTTTTATTTCTATCTATGGGTTGGGGTGGGGTGGATTGGTGCGCATTATCCAAAATAGTAAGTAGTACAGAGCATTGTTCCCTTTTTTGATATAATTACCAGCAACTTCTTCAAAAGACGGCTTTCATAAAGTGGTAGTCGAATTAATTTAATTAATTAATTTAATAATCACTAAATAAGTTCTTGATATTCATTGCATAATACGTAAATCTTATTTTTTATCTCTTTGCCAAAGGACAGAAGATAAGGCTTGAGTCACTCTTTCAATTATGTCTCGTGCATTCCGTTGGATGATGATGCGTCTGACACTTCTGCATTGTTTGCCAAGTAGCCGCGCCGGATACTGCATTTAACCCGCCAGAATTTCAATACTCCGCTTTACTACTCTCCGCCTTTCTATTTCTCAAATATAGTACGTTGACACGGTTCGACATCCGCGTTTAGTCCTCTATTGCTTTATAGGCCGCTCACGCTCCGCTTGGCAGCCCCTTTGTCATTTGTTTATAAATATTTACGGTCTGAGAGCCCGTTTGTTTAGCCTTCGTTTAACAATAGATGCGCCTGGGTGTTGCGACCGACAGCTAATTAATCTAGAGACGAATCATAATGAGCGAGGCTGCAGCGTCTGAACATAATTGGCGTTGCTTTAAATTCAGCGCTGGGGTATGAGCACGATATTAATTGCAGGTGTGCATGTACGTGTAACTGTACTTAATTACAGTTAACTTGCACCGCGACTTTGTCGAAATGGAAAAACTGCGGCTGTTACAGTTCGTGCACAGCGTAAAAGCGGCTGAATTCCTTATGAAGGTAGCCATGTTTCACGGTGGATGAATTCGGTTTGGCTGAGCGTTCTGCAGGAACTTCTAATTCTTGTACTTTTTTGTCCTTTAACCGATGGTCCGTCCTTCAAAAGACGATGATAAAAACCATTCTTACTGTTCTAGTTTAATCTTAAACGGTAAAAATTCGCCACTTGATTCATTAAATCATTCTGAATAGGCCAGTACCTACATCAAAGGTCTTTGAAAATTTGTTTTGGATAAAATTTGCAAACTTGTTTGCTGATTTTGTATTCTCCCTTTATACCTCACAGTGTTGGGGAATTGAGCCATCTTTTATATTTTCTCCTCTCCCTAGCTAGGGTTCTGATTTGCTGGAGTGTCTTTATTTTTCTCCTGGCACTTTCCTTTATGTTATCTTCCCATTCTATACGGGGTCGTCCCCCGAGTCTTCATCCTTCACTTCCCATGTCGAATATATATATATATATATATATATATATATATATATATATATATATTTTATATTTGTCCTCCCCCATGCTAACCATATGGCCATACCATTGTAGTTGCTTCGTTTCTACTTCTTCTACTATGAGGCCTTGTTCCAGCTCTTCTCTAATGCTTCTGTTTCTTACGCGGTCTCTTCTTGCCTTTTCAACTATGCGTCTCAAGCATCTCTGCTGCTGTGACCTTTGATATATGTTTGTCGGTTACTGCCCAAGATTTCACTGCATACAGAATAATTAGGGTATATATAGTTTTCTATATGAGTATTTTTGCTTTTTTGCTTAATTCTTTCGTTCCTATTAAGGTGCTGTTAATCTGATAATATATCCGATTGTTTTTATTTCCCTATCTATTCTTCCATCTTTACTTATCCTAGGTATTCGTAGATCTCTACTTGTTCCAAAGAGTAGTGGGCTTTGGTTGTTTCCCTGTTTTATCCCCTTTTCCATTCTGAACACTTCCGAGAAATGTCCGTTTAGACGCACTTTTCCTTTTATGTTCTTGTATAGATTTTCTATCACTCTTCTCATTTTGGGTGAGACCTGTAGTTCTCTGAGTGTATTCATATTTCCGGGGTACTCGGTCAAACGCAGCTTTTAGATCAGACCAGGTATAGTTCCTTGCCTTTGCTTATGGTTTTTTCTAGTATGGTTCTTATTGCGAAAATGTTGTCTTGTGTTTGTCTTCCTGGATGGAAAACTATTTGTTCGTGTATTATTTCCTCTACCTCAGTCCTTAGTCGTTTCTCTAAAATTTTAATGTATATTTTTAGTGCGACAAGGAGGCAGACATATAGCTCTGTAATTGTCGGATCGTGTGGAGTCTTCCTTTTTATATATAATTATATTTTTCCCTGCAACCATGCCACTTGGGAGATGTTTTTTTTAATCATTTACTCCCCATAGGACCCCCCTTTTTTCACAATTCCGGAGTAACTTGTTAACTCATGTTTCTCAATGCCTCTATTATCTCTTTCTTCATTATTTCTTCCTCGTATTTCACTGGGCTATTCCCCTTTTTTTCTTCTGGGAGGATTTGTTCTTCTACTTCCTTTTTTTTGAATTTTTGTGAACAGTGTTCCTTCCATACTTTTAATATTTAATATTTTAATTTGCAATTCGCAAAATCAGCAAAACTTTAGAATTTATTATTTTTCATAAATTTCTCGAATTAAGGTAATATCGTGATGGATGCTCTTATATTATCTACAATGGTACACTATCCATGTTGTTACTTTTCTTTTTACTAACAATTTTATATGTATCTATAAAATTACTCACGTAAATAACAAAATTTAACTTACAATTCAACTAGCCAGCTGTGATATTATTGAATTTTAAGTAGAGCAATAGCTACGCAAAACAAATAACATATACTACTATATAAGAAAAGACTATCATAAAATTATTTGGGATGTCAAACACACACGAAAAAGTAGTGAGTAATTTATACAGTGCTGTGAGTGCAGTGGTGGACAAAATGAAAAACTATGGCAACAGACAATAATGGATGGTGAAGTTAATTTGGAGAAAGGAATGCAACAGGTTTATTTTACGAAACTTTGCATATATTCATGAGGACTTGAAAGATGACAAAGGTCGATGTACTTTAAATTTCCTATTATTTTACTAATTAGCAGAAGAAGTAACGTACGTAGGTATGCCAATAGTTGCTGCAGCTGTACAACGTGTATCCGGAAACGTTTTTTGAGCAGGCGAATTGTTACCTCCTAGTGAGACGATTGCTAGTGAGCGCCACTGGAAGTCACTGAAACAACTCCGCCGTCGTATTCAGAAACGTCGAGACGGGAAATGGAAGCGGGGCGCATTTATTTAACATGACAATAACAACGAGCTTTAGTCGGCTGTCGAAAAATGGTGCGAAAAGAATGGTTTGCAGAAAGTGCCAGAACGATGGTAAAAGTCCATAGTCATTGAAGGGAAATGTCTCTAATAAAAGGTATACTAACTTCATGTATAACAGGAAGAAGGATCTGACTTCCATGAAAGGGGTTGTACAGTAGTGTAAAAAAAGGTTAGAAAATTTAAAAATGTATAGTGAGTCATAGTATGTTTCGTAAGCAGCCGAAATTTAAATTAAAAAGTTGTAGTTCTTCTTTTATTGTTACTTATGGATGAGTAACGAAGTGATGCGTTTTTTATCTTTGATATTTTAGATTATGTCTTTTTGTTATTTGCTTTTCTTTTTGCTACAGAGTATGTGGTTTGGCTTGCACATAGCAACCTTTTTGTATTAATTTGTTTCAGCATTTTTCAAAAATTAATTTAAAAACTAGTCAAAACCAGAAGTGCTATTATACGTTGGAGAATTAAATATAAATCGGAATTTAACTTTTTTATCACTTATAGTTTCTCTACTCTGTTACTAACACCTTTACACGTTTTTAGAAACACAATGGTGGTTGCGGCACCAATCAATCACGCCCCAACACTTCGACAGAAACGCCGTCGTCAAATCTTTGTTTTTCAAGTGCTTCTTTTGGTGCTTCGGGCTGTAGTGGAAGTGTGGTCTAAAACAAATTCTCAGTGTTGTATCGAGTTTAGAGAGCTATATGGAATCCGCTGTTGTGTTGATAAAGAATACTGTAACGAATTTCCGAACGTCTTTTGTAGGCGCACCGTCGCGTTAGACGTTCATGGCCTCCGAGTTGTCACAGTCGAGCGGCGAATATAATGTCTTCAATGCGAGCGGCTGCCGTAGGACATGGGATGCTTGAGCACTTGTGACGACTCGAACAATGCGCAAATTTCCAGATGTTTACCAGATTGTTCCTGTCGGTTCCAGAACCGGTATCGTTTATATAAAAAGTCGAGCATCGGCAGCAAGTGCTAGTGTAACATAAATAGTGCTACAGATAAATATAGTTATAGAGCGTAATTTTTCGTTAGTACTTTTTGATGTAGTGTACATAAATATTATTAAGTAATTCAATTTCCTGGAAGTAAGACAAATAAGTATTCAAAGCTACTGAGAGAAAAACATTACAATATGATTCTAATTGTCTTTTTCGACAATATGCGAATTTTGCTTCGTCCAAAAATTGACAGAAGCAGGTTTAGCAATAGTTAGTTCGTGATTGTTCTTGAGAAAACGGCAAAAATGTGTGTTCTGGTGTGATACCGGAAAACTTCATTTTCAATTGCTTGTCGTCTTCCCAGGCATGCACTTCAATCTTTTTAAAACTGTTTTGTCCGAACGCTCTTTGTCTTAAGACGCTTAATAGGAATACCTCTTGCTCGGACATTGTGGTATTGAAAAAAGAAGGGGTAACGTGTGGCACCTTTCGTAGGTGCTCATTACGGCGGTAAGAAAGAAATTCAGGTTTACATTTGATTTGCCCATGCAATATTTGGATACCTGATTTTCAGATAAAACCTGCAAATTGGCCATTTATTGAATCAATGAAATTGAATTCTTTAATTTTCCCATTTGTCTTATTTTTTTTATTAATATTAAGAAAAGTTAATATTTTCGATTTGATCTAAAGCTAACGAAATAGATCTTCGTTGTCTTATTGTTGAAGAACTTCAACGATGGGGTGTTTATCGAACTATCTCTTTGAGTCTCCTGATGATTTTCTTAATTTTTCTTTGTCCTTATTTGGAATTCCTGGTGTATATAATATGTATGTAATAACAACCCCATAGTTGAAGGTCGTAACTTTGTTTATAATAGAAAGCTGAGAATTTTCCCAAAAAGTCTACAATTTTAATATGTTAATTCCAATTTAACTTAGCATCAAGATTTAGGTCCAAATCTTTAGCTGTCTCTGCGAATTTGATGTGTACAAATTTTCCTTGTCAAATTTTATACGCCTTTTTTTGGGCCATGTGTTTTTGTCATAAATTGCGCTTTGAAACCAATACATATAGCTATTTATATATTTTTTTTACTACATTACCTCTAACCGTTTTTGAGATACAAGCTAAAAGTTATTTTTGGTCGATTTCTATAAAGTGATATAACTTCGTTGTTTATAAATATTTTTTAAAATTGTGAGAATACTTTTGACGCAGTTGGTTACGGGGATTCCGACACTGTTAAAATTATTTTTTTGCCTCTTGACAGTTTTGAGATATGAGATAAACTTTTATTTTTTTAAATGGGAACTATAGTTGGTTATTTAAACTGATGATCTAAAACCAGTTGATTCTCTTCATATATCCTCTTGAGCCATCTCAAAATTGGTGTTTCAAATAGTTTAGATAACATGGGTCCCAGTGAGATCATCTTATATGATTTTAGTTCATTTGTAGGTTATCTCGACTTTAGTGTCACTATATTTCTTGTTTGTTTTTTACAAAATTGGTACGTTTGAGACTAAAAGTTGTTTTAATTTTACAATACTTTTTCTTGACAAGGATATTTTTGGAATTCAAGACTTTTATTTCTTTAATTATTTTGTTTCTTATCTTGTTGCTCAATTTCAATCAGTTCTTCGTTTAGTGGGAAAATCGTTTCTAGGTATGAAGCGAGCACATTTATTGTTTGTTTATTGCCTCCTGTGCGATCCATTTTTTTCGTGTATGGTTGTAATTTGTTTAATTGGTCTATTAAATCACTTTGTGACTTTCCAAAGTGAATAATCCGTGCCTAGTCATCGGCTAATTTACTTATAGTTGTTAACTAGTTTTTGATTTTTGGATTTCTCTTTTTGATTTTTGGATTTCTCTTTTTGATTGTTGGATGACATTATTTAATTTATTTTTAGTTTCTACTACCGAAGATTTTGCTACTCTTTTTTTGGCTATAAGTTTATAGGTGATTGTTCTAGTTGTTCTTTTGTTTTGAGAGGTACATACATCTCGATTCTTTCACTATGTTTCAATTTGAAATTTTTGTAGTCAGTGTCGGATTAAGTCTTTTAATTATTATACTTTTTTAGTGTTGGTAACATTGATGAGTGGTCGGATGTTGGTTCTTCCTCCTTTCCTATTTGCAAGTTTGTGGCTATTTTCCTTGAAATAAAGAAATCTATAAGATTCTGATATTTTAGTTATATCAGATGAGTAGTAAATTTTTTCATATTTATTTTATGTAGTGAATAATGGCATTGATTAACATATTTTTAATTAAATCTTCTATTTTTGTACTTTTTACAGCAGACCGATTCTTTGTAATTGTACTTTTTGTGATGTTCTACTTCTCATGGGTGAAAGTGATATGTGTTTTTCTGTATTACTTTTGTAGTTTTATTTTCCTTATTTAAAAATTAAAATCATTTGGAAGTTTAAATAATCAAAAATTTGGTTTTTTTGCATTAAAAAATGTATTTTTTTCTTTAGTAATGTTTCTTAAGTTTGGTATTTTTTGGGTTCTTTTGAATACTAAGAGTTTTGGCTTCTAATTTTGATTACCTTGTTTGCAGCTGCTTCATCAATTGCATAGTGAGGTTTCAATATACTAAAGAATGTCAGTCGGTTCTTGGTTGGCTGTTTTGAAGTAACTATAGTATAAGCATATGCTGTTTAAAAATGCTTGATAATTTAAATGGCGAACTTGTTATTCAGAAACTTTGAGGTTATCAGGAGAACTTTAAAATTCATATTTTCTTTTGTTGACCAAATTGTTAAATATTAGATGCAAAAATTTGTTTAGTTGACAAACCACTTGGAAAAACTATGCTGAAATATGACTTAATCTTGGTAATTTTTTGTGTTATGGATTCTCGAAGAGGAAGACCAAAGAAAACATGGTACAATAAATAGTAGATGTGGGAAAAAAAAGTGGCGAAACAATAGGAGTGACGAAGAAAATAGCATTAAATAGAAAACACTGGAAGAAATGGGTGGATGGAAAAAAGACCCAAACCTAAATCCGATACCCAAGAGTACAAGGAAAGAATGAAAGGAGACTTTTTTTGTTACATTTTACTTTATTCCTTTCTTTCTTGATCGTATGAAACTTTTACTACTAAATGGATATGGCTTTAAAAATAGTTAGCCTTCCAGTAAATTTGTCATTCCATTTCTTTCTTTGTAGCATATTCGCATCTGTTACAATATTCAAAAGTACTTAAACTGTTGAGCAAATACATTTATATAACAATTTTCTATGATATACATATTTTAAACCGGGAGAAAGATCTGATATCATAATCTATGTTCTTAAATAATCTTGTATATTACTATTTTCTTTACATGTTACTGTTATAATGAAGTTCTAAACTTTTTTCTCATAAGTATGGAATAATGTGATTGTTTTTCTTTAATGTTTAGGTATTCATTGAGTTTCTTTTATTAAATGATCTTAAAAAATATGAAACTAACAACTGAAACTTTTAATTACTTATCTTACATTTTTGGAAAATCTTCCCATAATTCCCATCTTCAACTTTTTATGGACATACAGGAAAGGTCTTGGAAAGTATACAATCTGTTTTCATGTCTTTATATCCACCATGAAGTATATGTGTTCCAAATACTGTTTTACCTAGGAGGCGATATTGTGTACTTGCAGATGAGTCATCAGGTGTCAACTTTATTCACTGGTTCTCTACAGAAATAGACTTGTACGCTAAGATTTAAACGCAGATGGTAATTGATAGCGAAGTCTTCTGGGCTTTTAGACAAAGGCAATTGAATTATCTTGGCTTAATGCTTCGTTTTCTGTTTTTCCGGAGAGGAGCCATAGAGAGCTCATACTAAGTGCGGACTTAACAGACTGTTTTTGTTTTATCTAAACTGCCATTTTGTCATTTTTAGAATTGAAGTAGCATTTACATGTTATTGACTTATTTCGTCATTTAAAATAACGGTTTGGTTTGTGCAAAGTAATTTTGCTTGAGAACAATAAAACATGGTATGGTTTCGAAAACTTCTATCCGAATTTTGGGGAATGGAGTTCATCTCGTCATATAATGAGGAAAAAGGAGTTATCTGTGCTTGATTACATTTTCCTCTCGTTAGCCCTGGAAGAAACAATAAAGCCTATAATTTTCCCGTTTAATTTTATAGTCAACAATCAAGTCCACATTCAGTTACTGAAAACTTAATGATTACTTACATAATGGTATAATCGAGTCGGTTCCATAATTTTAGGGGAAAAGGTTATTACACCAGGCTTAAACAAATAAGTTCGTTGATGAGAATCTTCCAACCGTGCATCGTCAAGATTTTGTAATGTCCTCCTTTAGGCGGTCTGGGTGATTAAGCTACGAGTCCCGTACTTTCTTTTGTTTCCAGCCAAGGATTACGAGTTGCCCCAGATAACCTAAGGGCGGTTGTGTCGTCCCGTAATTTACGGGTTTTGCGATATTAATTTGACGATTTAGAGTGTTCAGTTGTAGTCGCGAATTTTATTTGTATCATATTATGACCGTTTTGGAATTTTGGGATTATGACTCGAATTGGCTTAACGAGGGGTCAATTCGAAAGTGAAAGTCACGAGACGTTTCTCACTTGTCCGTGATAACAACCGAAAACTAGTCATTCAGCAGCTAACAGAGTGTCTGACAAATAATTTTAATTATAGCTACAAGCCGCGACTGCGTGAGTCATGCCTATTGTCTTTATAAAACGAAAATGTAATTCGCGCTAACATACCATAAATTTAATAAGTCTGCAGCTGCCTTCAAAGCTGCCCGAGAGATGTGAATTTCACCAAAGTTTCGTACAGGAAAAATATTTTCGAATAACTATGCTATGTGAACGTCAAACTTCCCAACAGAGTCCGCAAATAGATAATCAATTGATAATTGGTCAAATCTCACTTGGAATTCCCCATTCTTTCCGAGGATTGGCGCTCATAACTTACCTAATTTCGCTAATCATTCAGTCAATGATACTTGTAATATTTACTAGGAGTAATATCAGACTGGTTTGGTTACTTCATGGCGATTATACCTAAAATCAACACTGCTGCAACCTTTGCGTGAAACCACGGTATGATAATGAGACCGCTCGAAAACAAGGATTTTGTGGCCGTAAATTATAGGTTCGCTGAGAGCATTCCACCTGCGTGTAACATATTGATGTTCTTGAGAAATTTTCAAACAATGTGTAGGGGTCCGTCTTCTTAGGATTTTGTTCCTGAAATTATACCAAGGTGTGTCAAAACATTTTGAGATTGAAGACTTTAAGCAACGTGCCTGTAGGTGATGGGGTACAACTAGTGATGAGGTATCATTGCACAAAAATTCACTCTCATGTTTGACGTACAAACTTAGGATAAAATTAACTCCCTTTTTCAGTCATTATAAACTTGATCGTTTTCAATGAGATTATTGGCGTGGGATGCTACATGAAAAAACAGCAATAAAAATATAGTCAGTGTGGGAGAAGCCTTTTGATCCTTAAAAATTCACGAGTGTTGCTGAAGAGGCTTCGAGTATCAAAAAGATTATCATTCTGCTTTGACATGATGAAATAGGGAGGTAGAAAATACGACCATTATCGACTTATTTTTGTGAAAACAAAATGAGTAAATTATCAAACTGTTTTAGGGTTAATGACTTACTAAAGAGTTAGTCTCGATCTGTTCTTCAAATTATGAATTGTACTCCAAAATATGTCTTCAAGGAAAGATAACTTTGGATCCACCAAAAAAAGTGTTTTTGTGAATGCGATGGCAGACTTCCTCTTTTTCACTAACTCAAATTATTGGTTGATTTGGTGGTTTTAGTTAATATAAAGCAGTCATAACTTGGTAGCCCACGTTAATTACACTGTAATTGCTATACCATTTACAATCACTACTTAAGATATCTGCTGGTAACTTCGTTTTTGGTCTGGTATGTATAGATTTTCTTTCGAGATTATAACGAGCTGCACTATTGCACAGATTATTTTAGTAAAATTGCCTGTTTTAATAAAGAATTCCTGAATAGAGAAGTGCCGTAATTGTGAATTTCTAACATACAATTCTGCGTGATCATATGTTTTGCCGAATTTCCAGTTTAAGTAGATTAGTTTTGGATGAGATGCACCATATGTATGATCCGTATGATATAATCGATCTGATTAATATTCTACATTGTAGCTTAAGTGGCCACTTTTTTTGTTTGCACTTTGGTATATGTCTGAAAGTTGTTTTATGTATATGATAGCTCCAGCTGAACTTTCTATCTGAGTATAACCCGAGATAGCGTACAACAGAGTCCGGAGAATAGCATGATATTGGAGTGTTGATTATAAAAAAATTTTGGAGGGAGAGGGAGGTTTCTGGTGGATACATTGTGAAAATGTTCGATTTACTCTAGCCTGCATTAAATTTGATGCATTATTTGTTAAACCAGAGGATGCTATTCAATACATTCTTGGAGCTGTAAATTCGCTGTAAATATCAAAGTCACTGTCGTAAATGGTGAGAACAGCATTAGTGATAGCCGACATGAAAATATTGATTAATATTGAGGTCCAAAATAGATGCTTGGGGAATACCAGTATTAACGTGGCGGGTCCAAGAATGGTGTGTTCTGATAATATATCGAAGATAAAAAGTTCCTTTGGTAGTTGCCAATTTATATATTAATCCATTAGTCCATATACTATCAAACGCATGTGTTACGTTTAAAAATATTTTGTTTCCTAGTCTGGTTCAATTTTTTCAGTAATTCTCAGGATATGCTGATTGATCGAATGTGAGTATTTAAGGTTAATTAGTGTCTCAGGAGAACATTTTCACATCTAGGAACTGACTTAAGCGAGGCTGTACATTTTTTAAAGAGTTTGGACATAGTGAGAAGGAGGCTATGTGATTGGAAAATATTGGAATTACAGCATATTTCAATGTAATTGGGGAAATAAGCGCTTCTTAAGTAGTTGTTAGAAAATTAATGGATTTGTTAGGTAGATATTTAAGAAGTGTATTAGGTATTTGACCTGGTGGATTTCCATTTTTCAGACATTTGATATATTGTTTGACTTCGGATGGAAAAAGTGGGTCGACTACTCTTTGGGCATTAGCATTGATGCTGTTAACTTCTTGTTCTATCTGATAGATATGGTCTATGTTATTCCCATTTTCTACTGTAATGAACATTTTTTTTCTAAATGCTCTGCAAATGTTTTCGATTTATCTTTATCTATTCAGTTATCTAAACAGGGTAATCACTGATGATCGAAGATTTTTTTGTAGCTCTTCACTTAGCTGTATCTTTGGGGTTGAGAAATTCTATGAAGTAGTTATAAGAGCTATTTTGAAAGGCATATCCTAACTTTTTTTGTGCAATTTTGATGATATTGTTTTTTTGAGGGGGGGCGCACTTACAGACACTACAGCCTCAAGGCCAAGACACACACATGGGTTGAGCGAGACTCGAACTCGCGCGCGCCGACTAGAGAACAGAGCCAACTGGTTGAACCATCTGAGCCACCGCGTTCCCGATGAGATTGTTAAAACATGTTTTGACCAGTGGGTCCTGCCTTAATCTTTGTACCCGATGTTTTTCCCTAATGGGGTTGTTATATAAACGTAAAATGTTTGATAGCTTATTATTCTTTGGAGTTGGATGACTGTTGTAACTGTGTTATTAGTGTCCAACTTCTAGGTGATAAAGTTGGAGATTGAAGCTAAAAATTAACTAATGATTGGAATAGTGAACCATATATTAATTCTTGGTGTTTGTGGCTGATTGGTTTTGAGTACGCTAATAGACAGGTGAGCAGAATCGAGCTCCTTGAGGAAGGTTTGAGTTATTGTAAGAGTCAGGTTTTGTGTGAATTATTATTATGAGGATATCTAATAATTGATTCACTTGTTGGAAAAATATGTAATATAAATTGAGAAGCTAGTTTTTTTACCTTAGGATCATTAGAGTTGTTTGTTCTGAAGTCCTGTTTTTTTTGCAGTTAATATGTTGGGTGAGAGCCTTCAAAACAAGTTTTAATTTTGTTGGGGGTCAAATACACTTAATTTAGTTGCTACAGCTTCCAAAGTTTAGTAAGCTGATTGTGGATTCTTTTTTATATGGTATCTTGGTATTGTGAATGTTTCATTTTATATTAGGTGGTTTTGGGTGATGCAGGAAATATCAATGATGTTCCTATTCGTAAATCACACGAAAGCTAATCTTTGTGCTTTTAGATCATTAGCGTTCCAGTTTAATAAGGTATAGGATTATGGTTATTTATCACCGTGTTTGAACAACATTGGAATTAGGGTCATAAAAAGTATTTCAATAATTAATTGTAATATTGTTGTACAAAGTAGATTAGGGTTATCTGTATTTTGTTGACGGATGTTTTAGTGTAGGCTGTATTAGCAGTTATAAAGATCGGATTGTAGGAAATAGCCGAGGTTTCTAATATAGAAACAACCTTTATAATTGGCAGGGTATTTATTTTTACAGGCTCCTGGAAATATAACTCATAATGCAAATCACACCAGCTTTGTGGAAGAAACCAGGACAAATACTATCGAATATTTATTATGTATTCTAGAATAAACAGACTGTAAGAACTAAAACTAATAAAATTCCCTTGCAGCAGGAATTGAAAAATTATTCACTCAACTTGTTTAAGTATAAATATTCATGGGTACTTTGATTTACATTATCCTAAAAAAACTAAAAACAATTTTTATGCCTGCAAATTATAGGATAGTAAAAAGCCCATCCCAAATGTACGTGATATATATATGTGTTGTTCTTATACAAGAATGTTTTCCAAAATGGACTGCGTGTAGGAGTGCAGCAGATTGTATTCCGCAATTTATTAGATTTATGCTGATTTTATGCAAAAATGTAAAAACAATTCTGCAAATCATTTTACTCGTATGTATCAGAACGGCAGAAATTCCATTGTATCATTTGCAGTATGCGTTGTAGCGCACTTCTGTTGAAACTAAATGTCTTCTTGGTCCACTTTAATGAGTTCGTTAAGAAGCTCTGTAACATGTTTCTATGCTGATCTCCAGTCACCATAAAAATATGGACCAAACTGCATATCATACAGTTACTTTGCAATGCTATAGAGCTAGCTTATGAATTGCTTGAGGATTTTCGTTTTCCCAGATGTGGCTGTTTTGATTATTAAATAAAGCGTAAATCAAGATAAGCTTCATTGCCATTTTTTGCAAAAATTAAGATCTTCATTACAAAAATTTTAAATTCTTTTACTCTCTGGATATTTGGTATGGATGACGAAACATTTACAATTGCTGAGCTCGACGTTTTATAGAGGTACTTGGGTTTTCAGTTACACTACAACATTCTCTATTGATCGCGCGTGTATTGAATGGCCAGATGAGAGTTTATTCGTATATTAATCAAACGATTCGAAATTGTTGATACGGTAAACGGTCGCTCTTGTAAGCTATTCTTTCGGTCAAATAAATTACATCATTTTCTCAATGTCACTGTAATGGATGACCAACTTGCAAAGTGTTTTTAAAATAAGTACGCGTTATTGAGTGTCATACAGCTCTATATTGAATTTGTCATTTCTTGATCGCATGCTTGTCGAATAGGAACTAGAAGAAAGCACTAGAGTGTGTTTTAAGCTAACCTGTAGTTGTGAATCCCCATTGTACTCAGATTTTTCAAAACCGATTTCAATAATAATTTGTATATACTTAACGCAATACGTTACCTTTCTTTTCTGCTAAACAGATGACGTATTCATATACTAAGCACTTGTAACATTTTGTGCTAAAAATATTCTGTTGAGTAAATGCCGGTTGAGCGCTTGGTACTTTCAAAAACAATCTCGAATGCATGCAATACCTTCTCTTATCGTAAGCACCTATTTACTGGCACATTCTTATTTCACTGAGTCATTAGGTGAGTCAGTACTATAATATTTAGAACTTTTCCTTATCGCGTGCTGAATGCTTATGCTTTTCTGTGCAATATCATTTATGATAAAAGAGAAATGTATTTTTTCATTGATTCTACTGAAATTAATAAATAAGTCAATGTTTCTTATCTTTCCGTGTTAATGATGGTAATTCAGGTAATCTAATCGGTTTCTATGAATATTCAAAGAACTGAACATAAGTTAAACCCATAACCTGCATGAATGATGAGTTAATTCAACCACGTTTATTATAATAAGAAGAAAATAAAAACAAAAATGCGATTATAAATAAATCAGAAAAGTAAAAGGGTAAAAGTTTTTTGCAAAATTAATGTTCATTAGAAAGTTATACTCAAAAAATCTAATAATTAGAGCAAGTTAGGAAAAGGCTAATAAAAGAGTCGTACACTAAAATAAGATATTCCAGTATAAATGCTTAGGATAATCAAAAATGATTGACGTTACAACTGTTTTCTCCTTAATAATCTTTTATGAAAAAGAAGTGAACACACATTTTATTATTTTCCTTCAACGTCTATGCACATTCGTCATCTTTCCAAAAGATTTCGTAAAGCTGTTGTAAACCATTGATTTTTAATGTATCATGACATCGTTTGTGGACAGCTGACAGTAGCTCGTCGTTGGAGGAAAATTTATTACTTACTTTTATTACGTCAACAGTTTAGTCGCTGGATGCAATATCCGCCGAATATTAGACCTGAGACAGTTTCTGTATACCCGACACCTGTGGCCGTGCATTGTATCGTGTCTCCATTTTCCGTTTCGGTAACTCATAGTTCAGTTCATTGGCAATGAGTTCATAAGAGGTCAGCCAATCTATTAACAGAATCCCCTCTTGATTTCAAAAGATAGTCGCCGTTTCCGACGAATTTAGGAAAGAAACGGAAATAGGAAATGTGTTGATCCTCTCGTTCCAGAACCAGACTCTCGAAGGTATCCGAGTCCACGCTATACAGCTGCAGCAACTGTTGGCATATATCTACATGCTTCTGCTTCTGTTGAATAGTGAGGGTATGGAGAACCCATTGTGCATAAACCTTTGTCATCTTCAAGTCTTTCTTTAGTATGCATACGCTAGTATATCGAATGTGATTCATATGTTTGCCATAATTAATTTGGAAACATGCTAGATAATTTGTTCCTGTACTTAGTATGGACATTTGAAATAGTACCCCCTCCCGAAGAAATCAAATCGGTGTACTTGTCTATTTCCATAGTTTTTCGTTTTGTCCACAACTGCATTGGCAGCTCTGCCTTTCTTAACGTTATTTTGTGACATCACATCGCACTGAAGTCTATTTTCCCACACACATTGGACGTGGATTTCAATCTGCAACACAACCGGAATTTAAGTGAGTCCGCTAATTATTTTTGAATGCTTTAAATAAATAAAATGTAGGAGATCATCAATCACTAATTGTTAGAGAAGGATGGCCTTTAATAAATCAGTATTTGGACTTTCAAACTATATCCTAAAAATGGTTGAAGGAATGCTTGCTATTACCCCTTTGGAACAAGTTCTATATAAAATAAAAAAGACAAACATTTGATTTGAATAGAAAAATAAATCCTAAAGGTTGAAGGAAGTAAAGATGAAAAATGTAATCACAATCAATCGGTTAGCGCATTTGGTTTTATATGTATAGATGTGCATGCTAACAGTAAGAATCAAACTCATCTTCTTTTCTACGTTATTTATTTCGAGGTATTCATGTTTGCACTAATCTATTTCCTTGTTTTATTTTGATTAATTATTTTATTCTTCCTTCAATGTTTTCTTTTGTATCAATGTTGTAATCATACTAAAATATATTGGTTTATAAAAAGTTGTTGAAAGGTTTTATCTTTTATTTGAACTCTTTTTTTAAACTTACTTACCTACTTAATCCTTATGCCCTTTTTACCGTTAAGTGTAAGGCAGGTGGGAGAAAAGTTTGTTATGTTGCAGTATATTTTTCTTTCCATAGTTTTCTGTCCTGGGCTACTTATTTTATACCTTCCCAGTTTATTCCCTTGTTTGCTGCTGCCTCTCTTATTCCTTCTTCCCAGGTTTTCCTTGACCTTCCTCTTTGATTTTTACCCGGCACTCGCGATTCATACACTCTTTTCACTAATCTGTTTTTTGCCATACGACACACATGACCAAACCACCTTAATTGTCCTTCTTCTATTTTTCCATTATAGGTTTTATCTTTAAGTCTTGTCTGTACGTTTCATTTCGGATTTTATCTCTTTTCGTTTTATTTTGTATCCTTCTTAGGAACCTAATCTCCATTGCAGTTAGTCTTATTTTATGTTTTTCTGTCAAAGACTACGATTCACTACTATACATTATTGACGCTCACCACTTTTTTCACTACTTCTGTTTTTATTTTTCTTGATACTTCTTTCTTTCCTAAAAAGTTCGTTTTCAGAGTATTGTAGATTCTCCCTGTTTTCTCCATTCTATCATTAATTTCTTTATCTATTTTGCCGTTGTTCTCGATTATTGATCCTAGATATCTAAAACTTTCTACCTGTTCCATTTGTTTTTCTTGTATTTTTATTTTGTGTGTTATATTCTCTCTTGCCACTACCATACTTTTAGTTTTCGCTGTGTTTATTTTCATGTTTATTTTCCGTAGCTCTGTTTCTAACACCTCTAGGTTGTATTGTAGATTCTCTTCTGTCGGCTATTATCGTCATGTCGTCCGCGAACATCAGTTCGTTTGTTTCTGTTTGTTCCATTGCCAGTATCCCAATTTTATCTCCTTCATCTTTTTCTTTGCATTTTTCATCGCTTCGTTTAGCAAGGGGCTCAGCACGCATCCTTGCTTTACTCCTATTTCTGTTACGAACTCCCGTGACTCTTCATTGTTAGTCCTTACTACGTTTTTATTACTTCTGTACATTGCTTTTACTATTTCTATTGTTCTTTCCTCTGTTCCTCTTTTTTCTAGTGCTTTCCATGTTTGTTCTCTTTGTATTCTGTCAAAAGCTTTTTTTAATCTATAAAGCACATATGTATTTCCCTTCCTTTTTTAATAAATTTTTCGCTGATTTGTCTAATGATGAATATTAAATCTTGTGTGCTTCTCCCCTCCATAAAACCACATTGAGTCTCTTCTATTGTATTTTCTATTCTGTCTCTTATTCTTTTCTCAATTATTCTGGCCAGTATTTTCGCAGGGACACTTATTACCGCAATTCCTCTATAATTACCACATTCTCTTTTGTCACCTTTCTTATGTATGGGGAGTATGATTCCTATATTCCAATCCTTTGGTATTATCATTGTCTTCATTATTTCATTTAGCAATTCTGTATATTTAGTTATTTCTTCATTTCCCATAAACTTTATCATTTCCGGTGTTATTTTGTCTCTTCCTGCTGCTTTTCCTAATTTAATTTTCTTTATGGCCTCCTTAACTTCTTTCTCTTGTATTTCTTCGATTTCCTCTCTTTCGTCTAGTTTTTTCTTTTCATCTGTTGTAATGTTTTCTGCTTTTGTTAGTTCTTCTAAATGTTCTTTCCATCTTTCCATTATTTGATCTTCTTCTGTTATTATTTTTCCGTCCTTTCCCTTTATGTTCATCATATTATATTCCTTTTTCTTCCTAAATTGTTTTAAATTAATTTATATATCTATTTTTCAGAAGATGTTCTCATAATTTCATATGATCTTCTGTAGTGTAAAATTTTCTCATAATAATTTTTGTTTGCATTTTTAATTTGTTTATAGTATTGGTTCTTGCAAACTATTTAATATTGTTGTTAATAGATTAATGTTTTTTTTAATCAGTTTAATAAACATGGTGTAATTTGTAGTAAAGAACATCTGTAATCAGAGTTAGCGCTTGGCAATTTTCTAGAAAGCAAGTATTGCCTATTTATATCAACGCTGAACATCTTGCACCATTTTTATATTAAAACTGATGCTGTCCCAGAATATTGTGCTGTGAGATAACCATACAGCACTTTCGGCTTGTTCACCTGATGTTTTCCTTTTTAATAAGGATGGGGTTGATAGGGGTCTCTACTAAGTCTTTGCTAAAATGGATGATGAAAATTGGCAACATAGATTTCCTTAGATAGACGGTGAGAGTTGATCTTTAGTGCAGTCTCTCTAGTAGTGGTCACTTATAAAATTAACACATTGTATGTATGATCGAAGTTCTGACAACACTGACACTACCCAATGGCTTTTTCTTTTAAGCTACATAGTGATGAGGCCCTACATAACACGTAGGTAGATAAAATTTAAGATTATTTTTGGAGCAAGAAGATTTTTCCTAAGTAGCTTATTATTATTCGTAGGAGCTTTTCCAAATGTATTGGCTAGGTGTGATATCAAATGCTACCAGTTTCTATCTTGCATCGTTTCTAATTAATCAGCAACTACTTAAAGTCTATAAAAAATTTCGCTTCTTAGAAATTATTTGAACTTCACTAGATGTGTTGTTCAGTTCTGCGTGTTCCGAAGGTTGAAAATGCTGACCGACTTCTGATTGGTAAATTATTTGCGAATTGGTTTCGGAAGATGTCTTTGTTCAACCAGAAAATGGTTCTTGCTATTGTTAGGATTTTCTTTATTGTTGGGAACCGCATCCGAAAAGTACATCTCAAGGCCACTGATTTTCTGAAAATACCCAAAGGAAGAGGATTCTTGTTTTTGAATAGCATTACTCGCACGCCAACTCTTTGTTGATGAACTAATCTATTTTATTAAAAGTTCTTCAGATACAACCCAGATATTTAAGATTTCTTCTGTAAATTCCATACACAAGATGGTGATTTAGTACCACTAACATCTAAAATTGTGAAACACAATTAAATACGGATAACTTTATTACTCTTACGCTTACTACGCAGGTCGAGCCCACTGGTATTTTCCCGCAGAATTACCATCTCGTTACCAACCCTCTACCGATTGTACAATATATGATAGAAGGTCTCAAAGGAGCTGTTAGGAAGATATTATTAAGATAAGCAATTTCTACTAACTGTCAGATTACATGAATAGTAGAATCCATTGCGAATGGTTTTCTCAGTATATTCCGCCTTACTCTGACACAGTTGATTTGATGCTCTCCCAAGGAAAGAAACTTTTGCATCCAGCTAAAGTAGATTAGACTCAAAAAGAGATGACTGACAACGAAAGTCATCGTAGTTCTTTTTAATATCTTTTTAATGACTTGCCCAGATTGACAATCACAACGACCAAGGAAGTGATGGATTAACTTGCGAATTGATTTCATCATCGAAAATTAAATTAAACCAAATAACAACTGCTGACAAAAATTGTAAAAATGTAAAAATCTTTGACCATTTAGTACAATAGATGCTAAATGCAAAATATTTTAGTTATTATTATATTACACCAGCAGTCAGTCCATCGTCCTCCATCATTTTCAAATTAAGGTATTAGAGTATGTAGGACTGTCTAAATATGTTATTTGTAATTGTCTTTCCACTTTACAATTTATTCTATTTTATCTTATATCTCTAAATGTCTCTTATTTTATTCTTTTTGTTTCTTTGACATTTTTATCGCGTATATCTTGATTCTTAATTATTTTACATGCGTATTATTTTCTATTGTTCGTTATTCCCCAAAAATATACTTTTATATCGTTTGTTTTATGTCATTTCAAATTATGTGTTTGTTTATGATCTTTGAGTATATATTATTTTCCGGGTTCTTTCGTGTTTTTGGCAAAGTATTCTAATGTTGGGATGTTCCGTGGGTTGACTCATGGGACAATTATTTGAACTGGTTTTTTTAACATGTTCACCTATGCCTTTGTTTCTTTCTTCTTTGCATTTTCACTTTTGTTATGGAAACGTTTCTTCGTCTATACTATAGCAATGTTTTGTTCCACATTTTTACGAAATTTTTAATTATTTTGTTTCATTTTCCCTCAAGATTTTTTCCTACGAAAAAGTAACAGACAAATTAGTTGCAAAGGTGTCTGTTAGATTATTCAGTCCGCTTTTTTCTCTTTATTTTAAAGTTAATATGATCTGATATAATTTTCTCCCCTTAATGGTTTTTTTCAAATCATCTGTTGTAATATGTAGTTCACGAGTTTGTTTTGGCGTTTTGAGTTTCTTCTATAAAATTTTCTTAGATTTCCTATTTTATGTAGTTTGCATCCTATTTCTATTTTTCTTGGTTTTTATTCTTCCGTTTATTTGTCGTACTAATTGGTTTTTGCCTTATTTCCGTAACATTTTTGTAGTGCATTAGCATCAGACTTTTTTGAATTAACTTTCGAGTTTGAGCTGCCGTATTACTTTGTGTTGTGTTTATACACATTTTTATTGTATTTTTCGGGTTATTTCGTTTTCTAATGTTCTATATTAATTTTGTCTCTGGCTTCCTTCGTTACTTTTTTCTGTTGCTTATCATTTTTGCGACCAATCTCTTATATTTATATTAATTTTTGTAATGGCTTTATTGTATTTTTATTGCTTTCTATTTTCCAAATCTTTATTTTTATTTTCTACTATGAGGAGAGTGTTTTTTTTACTTTTTCTCGCTAACATACTTATCTTTAGCTTTTCATTTTATTTTTGTTATTTATACTTCATGCGTTTAATACATTATATGTTTCTTCTTATTTTTATTTTGACCGTGTCTTTCAATTTCATTAATATTGCAATGTTTTTAAATTGTCACATTTTTTCCTGTGGTTAAGGGTCAAAATAGTCTTCATGTATTATAATGTTATACGATTTGTTTGAATATTTAAATTGAAAGTCTTGTAACAATGTATGTAATATTTGTTAAAGTACAAAAATAATAAAAGATCCTACAATAGATGTTCCTTTCTCTTAAATTCTTTACATGGAAACCACAAATGAGCAAATACTTTCATTATTTGCAATCGTTTGCTGTAGTTTTTAGACCTTTTAAAAAACTGGCATCTAATTTTAAATATATTTGAGTCCATGCTCCACAATCAAGTTTTTTTTAGTCTATCTTCTTGCCAAACTTAACAAAATAATAAATCTATGCCTTGTTGGTTATTCACCTCTTAAAAGGGAAAGTAGCGTAAACCAGGGTTTTCCAGCAATCAACTCTATATTATACAATTTATTAAAACCCGGTAATGAATTAATAGTTTTTTTAACATTTCGTTTTCTAATTGGTTCAGGTGCTATTTTATACCGGGCACATCTACATGGGATTTGTCGATTTTTGGCGAAATCGTAGCATCTGGTTATCAGCGAAGATAACCGGAAACTCGCTCGCATGGGCACGATTCTCTAAGGCGACTGGAGCGGTGTCTGGCGCGTTAGTAGCGTCTCAGCGCACTTTCTAAAGTAACTTCGTTACTCAGTGGGCTAGCGAATTCGCCAAATGTGGTTTCGGCAAACTTGATCAGATTAAGCGCCGGTAGTGATTGTTCGGCCGAATTGGTGCGCGTCAAGTACCGACCGAGGCCCAGATTCAGTGCCGGGCTTGGCCTTGATGTGGGATACCCTTACGTAAGTGCACTATGTGTTTGCGTACTCGGGTGACTAAACCTTGAGCTAGGTCCGTGCTTCCGATGCGCAGCTCGCCGCCCAAGAACTTTCTATACTTCCGGCGTTTTGCAAGTGAAGAGTGAGTGCGGTCATGATCAAAGTATTTTCACACTATTGCCGTTTTCAAAGATATGGTAATACCAAAGCTCACCACCAAGAGCGACGATAATAAAATTTCACCAACCAAACCGTAGTTAATTGTTTGGAAAACATTGCACTGTAATTAATACGAATAATTCCAATGAGAACGCTTAGAATTGTATCGCCATTAATAGTAATCGATTTCCCGTAAACATTTATTGAAAAGCTAGAGCTATAATTTGTTTTTACATTTGTCACGCGTGCGACGAAATCGTGGCTGGAGCGAACGCTCACAAATAAGATGTTCCACAAATTCCTCGGAATGACGTATCGCACAGTTAGGTAGCAGTGCGTTTATTTAACCGTGCAATGGTTCAGTAGCGTAAAGATTTTCACTCTACAAATAACTTACATTTAAGCTCACGCCGTAACAACGGTGCTAGTTACTAATTCACTGTTGTTTTCCAGATAGCTTTCAAATGGGGTTCAGCAGTTCCGCCGCCGTTCTCATTCTCTGCAGCACCCTTGCAGCCGGAACATCTACAACATAGGTTGCAAGCAGAGGACCTCGTGCCTTTGCTCTAGCACATTAGACAAATTTGAGTTTTTGTGCTCATCCCAGAACCAACCCAATTTCGTGGTAGAGGTGTTTCCTGTCGAAGAAAAGGTTAAAGTTCAATGTATAGAAGAAGTGAATTGGGACAAACTAGGCTTAGATTTTGAGGATGTCGGTGACATACAAATGATATACTTCCTTCACTGCCCAATGCCGGAGAATGATTTTGGGACGATATTGAACAGATTGGGTGTCAACAACACCCAAGTCTTTCGTTTCGACTATTCTACGAACTTTGGGAATCTCACCTTAACTTCCAATTACTTTGAGGGTTTAAGCAGTGTAAAGCAATTGTTTTTGGAAAACAACGAGATAAAACATATCGATAAAGACGCATTTAAGCTGCTAGAAGATGTTGTAGAAATTACTCTTAATATGAACAACGTTATTTTGACAGAAGGATTGTTTAAATACAATAAGAAATTACGTTACTTAAGCTTATCGCAAAATAAACTATCGAACATACCTTCGGGTGTATTCAAAGGTGCACACGAACTGCAAATACTTTACTTGTTCGGCAATAAACTGAAGATGTTAAATGATGACTTGTTCACAGACCTTAAGAACTTGCAAATGTTGGAGTTAGGCTACAACGAGCTGGAAAATATGACGGAATTTATTTTTAATCCGCTGAAAAATTTAAAAACAATCAGTTTGGCGGGTAACCCATTAAAAAACATTTCCGGAAATCTATTTGCGAAAAATACTCTACTAGAAAATATTTATATGAATCATATCCCTACCTTGACCAAGCTACCAAATAATTTATTTGCAAATTTAAGTCGCGTTGCCAATATTGCATTGCACAAGTGCAAGCTGGAATCTTTACAAAGTGATTTATTTGTTGGTTTGTCGCAGATTAAGAATATATCTTTGCACAGGAATGCTTTAAAAACCCTCCCGGAAGACGTATTCCAAGGATTAGCGGAACTGCAAGAGTTGAATCTTAGTTACAATGAAATTTCCGATTTGCCAGATACGGTTTTTAAGTCGCTGGCTAAACTGAAAACTCTAAATCTTGAAGGTAATTTGATCACTAGCATAAGTAGAGATTTGCTGAATCATCTGCGCAAACTGGAGGTTTTGAACCTAAAGAGCAACAGAATCAGTTCTATTCATATACAGGCATTTGGAATAATTCGCACCTTGAAGCAAATTTCGTTGGCTAATAATAATTTCGATCTGCCGCATCAAGCTGCGCTCTTCAGCGGCAACGTGAATCTCGAATTTGTTGATCTACGAAACAACAGTATAACCACCATTACAGATGAGTTCATTTTAACATTACTTAGATTGCAATATTTGGACCTCAGTTACAATAAAATTTCTTCTATTGATGTAAGAAAATTGTGCTTTTCAATAACAGAATAAAATAAAGTATTATTTTTTGCAGTTTAGCCAACTCTACACTATAGCCCCTACGATAACAATGAACCTCTCTTACAACAGCATATCAACAATCGACTTCGAGAACGCGGAAGCAATAGCGCAACAGCAGGAAGAAAGAGAATATAACGAAAATAGGATCATCTTTCTGGAAGGAAACCCCATAGCATGCGATTGCCGGCTTTATCACTTCATAAGATACGTGGAACGTACCATACACCCTAAGGTTCTCGCTTTGGTCGATGTCAAAACTGATTCTCTGTTTTGTACATTTCCTGAGAGTCTAGCTGGTTTCTCCATCAATAAAGTGCGGCTCAGCATGTTGATATGCTTGCTAAAGGATATGGGGATTCAGATAGATGTACCTGAAGTCTGCGTGTACGGTTTTCGGACGTGGGATAAAGCGCTAATTATTAACTGTATGGAAGCGAATCTTACGGAGGTTCCGAAGTTGTCAATGCCCAAGGAGCATTTGTATAATCAGACAGAGGTGTATCTGCAAAGAAATTTATTAACTACTGGTCCGAAAGAGGGCATGGGGTACCAAAATGTTACCAGGATGTTCTTGTCCTACAATAACATAAGAGAGCTTGCGTGGCTGCCGCCTAAAATAAAGGTAAATCAACTGCTTGTTTAATGGAATTCGATGATAGTGATTATTTTAGGTACTCAAATTGGATCACAACAATATGAGCTATCTAAATTACAGCACTGTGGCTATGCTGAACGCTACTGCTACTAACGTAACGTTAGGGAACAATCCCTGGAATTGCGATTGCTCTACCGTTAATTTAGTTACGTTTCTTGTGTCAAATTTGGCAGGAAAACATGTAAGTATGGGTTGTGAAATCTTTATGGAATCTGTATATTGTTCGTTGCAGTTTGATGCCAGGGACATAATTTGCCAAAGAAGCAAAAGACGTTTGGTGCAGCTGACTGTTGATGATATTTGCCCAACATATACTGCTATGGCTCTAGGCTTGGGGATATCCGTTGCTTTAGTAGTATTATTTTTTGTAGCATTACTTGCACTATATTATCGGTTTGAACAAGAAATTAAGGTATGGCTCTTTGCCCACAACCTATTCTTGTGGTTCATAACTGAAGAAGAGATCGATAAAGATAAAGTGTACGATGCTTTCATAAGCTTTTCACATAAAGATGAGGAATTCGTTTTGAAAGAACTGCAGCCAATATTGGAAGACGGGCCACACCCCTATAAATTGTGCTTGCATATTCGCGACTGGATAGCCGGTGAATTCATCACCAAACAGATCGTTAGCTCTGTAGCAGAATCTAGAAGGACAATCGTAGTACTTTCCCAGAACTTTTTGGAAAGCGAGTGGGGCAAGATGGAGTTCCGTACAGCTCACCAACAAGCCCTGCACGAAGGGAGGGCGCGTGTCATCTTGATCCTGTACGGCGACATTGACCTCAATTCTGACCTGGATGATGAGCTGAAGGCTTACATACGAACAAACACGTATGTGAAGTGGGGCGACCCGTGGTTTTGGGATAAATTACGGTACGCATTGCCCCATTCGCGAATCGCGGGCGAAAAGCAGTCGCAGAAAAGCCAGAACATCATGGTTGTGATTAACGACAAGCTGGACAAGATGGACGATAAGCTAGACCTTATGACCATTCCGACGACTCCTAATAACGGAACCACTCCGCCTGCTATCAGCGTGGACCCTCTGTTGCTGAAAAGCAACCCCTTAGATTTCCCGACAGGTAAAACCTTGACTCCACCCGCAGAGTCGGGACACGATCCATTAATTGCTGCAAGAACGAACGAGTCATAAATTGTTTTAAATTGATCTACAATCTTAGAGATTGTTTTTTTATGGTTTTTAGCGATTTACATTAAATTATTTATTTCTAAACCCTACAAATCGCAGTATATTGTTCTCTTTATACTTTGAACGAACAATTATGTTGATTAAAGTAGACGGTATTGTTTACCATCAATCCTTCTGTTAGTGTCTCATGTGCAATTATTGTGATGCGTATTTTTAGGTAGTTAAAACGGCAATAATAATAACGAGTGCTCACTTAAAAGATAAGACTGATAAGTATTTTTAGTTCATTACGTAACATTTATTGCAAGTGGCTATTTAGATTTTGTTTTTGCAGTTGTAAGAGGTACAGAATGAACTAGGCTTTGTGTATGTTACCTGTGCGTTTAGTTTTTTCCACAAAGTATAGTTGTACCAATACCATAGGAATCGTTCAATAAGGTATGTAGCAATCTAGATGTAAATATTATCTCAAGACTATATAGTGGACAAGTATTACGTAGTAACTGTAGCGCCCTTTGACAGGTATCTGTGTAGCTATTCTATGTAAACTAGCTATAATTTTTGTACAAAGCAAAGTTTGTTTGTTATTTAGTTTATTTGACTAACATTAACA
Source organism: Sinelater perroti (assembly GCA_036346155.1). Taxonomy (NCBI): domain Eukaryota; kingdom Metazoa; phylum Arthropoda; class Insecta; order Coleoptera; family Elateridae; genus Sinelater; species Sinelater perroti. The sequence continues at coordinate 19,945,547 of JARFIY010000195.1, read as the reverse complement.
ATATTTAGAACAAATAACTGTTATAAGTGTTTGTAATAAAAAGTTTTGACATATATTGTGCAAATCTCGTTGAGAAGAACTTTATATAGGCAATGATTACAAATTAACAATTATATGCTTAATTTGGAACAAAATTGATGCGAAGGCTTTCACGGCCGGTGCTATGGTGTATCGTGTGGTTGGTTCTCGGGTTATAAGGCCGTGATCAGAGTTCAGAAACTCTTGACTTCAGAAGAAAATCTAAAGATTTTCTTTTTTCTTCTGAAGATGTCTGCCGCAGTTGTGGACGAAACGTCAAGAGTTTCTGAACTCCGACCACGGCCTTATAACCCCGAAACCCAACCACACGATGCAACAAAATTGTTTTGAAAATTATTAAATTTAAGCTTGGATGAAATGATCTAAGAGAATATGTATCAATAATTTGTCTCTGAAATTAATTTTTGATGTAGTTTTGTGCTTTTGTAAACATCATGTCTTTAATTTTTAAAAATGCACACGAATCTGTATTTCACCTTTAAATTTTAAAGTGACAACGTATAGTTATGCCATAAGATGCTAGTGCTCTAATTTAAAAATTCGGAAGTCGCTGTGCATTTGAGGAATAAAAACGCTTCGATTCAATTTAGGAGATATTCAAAATTGCATTTCGCATTTTATGGTTATCACCGCCTTTTTCATGATGTTAATCTCTACTTGTCTGCACAGTCTTCTTGGTGTTTCTCTTAAAATAAAATGCAAATTTGTTACTATCTTTATTTATGTTTTGACAAGGTCATACCATTATAACGAGGTGCAGAAGTTGTTGAGTCAAGCTACAGGGGAAGGGCGAGGGATGGGAATTATGAAGCGTCGCCTAAGTGATAACAACATTCATACTCCAACCATTTCTACAAAATAAATGCTTCAAATGGATTAAGATACTTAACAATATAAATTTTAGTAGAGGAAGTGTTTTATGCACTAATGAGAGCAATTAGACAAACATATAATCCTGCTTTTGTTCTAATAGTTCATCAAGGGTCCAAATAGTGTGACGTTCATGTATTGCAATGGGTGGGATTTGTGAGGAAAATATATCTCGATTTCTTTTTCAGAATAAAAGGTAATAGCTTTCAACAAAAAGAAAGGGTAGCATTCTCAATTACACTTATCTTCACATAGTTATGGAAATAAATGAGGTATTGTGACCTACTAAATTCATCTAAAAGCTAGTTGGTAGAAGATTTACAGTTATGCTAACAGTATTGTAACTGAAAGTCTTAATCTGTTAGTTCCGGTTAATCCAAAGAGATATTTTATAAATATTTTTTCAACCGAAAGGACCTTCCTTGTGTTAGTTCTAGAATATAATTTCACCATCATCTGTAAGGTCTTTTGTCCAATACTTCTTTTAATTTTTTTCTTGAAATTTCTTTTCTATCATCATTACATGTGCATCATACTGGTCTGTTGCTATTTTATAGCTGCCTATTGTCTCTTAGTGCATCGTTCTCTTCTCCAATCAGTATTGCCTATTCGATTTTGTTATATTTCTTTTCATCATTTTCTGCAACAAATGAGGATAAATAACTTGTTCTAAGGAAATAGTTAATTTGCATCGTAAACAAAAAGAGAGATCTTGAGATTATGTTACTCCAAAATATAAAAAGCAAAAACGGATCACAACTGATAAAATTAATTTGAATCTTTCAACTAAATAATAAATGTTTGTTTTAAAAAAATCGAGTATGGTAAAATTGAACACTTTTATATATTTTATGTTTTGCGAAGAAAGTATAGGTCAAACATCATAAATTTTAAATTTTCTACTAGTAACGTTCTATTGCCGATACATACAATCCCTGCGTGATACCAATCTGCCAATTTAATACTACAGGATACATAATGAATTTAAAACTTTGTGAACTGTAGGAAAGGATTATATTGTTTTGTGTGACCATGTTTTTTATTCTTCCCTATACGTGACGGTTCGTTGAGCATTTTGGTCTGAATCGAGTGTTGGAGTATAAACTTCATTAACCAAAGGCTTAAAAGGTTGGAGAGACCTCAAACAGCACAAAAAGTTGATACGACGGATAGCAAAAACTTTTGAAGCCGAAACAGAAAAAATCGGAGTTTGTAACAAATTCCGATTTTAAATTACATTCTTGTAAAATTCGTCTGAAGGTTTTTAAATAAAATTAAATTTCTGGATGTTTTAGCTTTAACATGGTCTTTGAAGACGAAGCTGTTATTGAGACTAAAAATCACTGGAAAGAAGTAGCTATCCTTACTTTTTTGAGAATTCCTTCTAAATTAATCATTTATTGTTTACAAATCTACAGGGAAATACTGGAAAACTTTTTGTTGCCGAAATTACATGAATCATCGAATTGAATAATGAATTTAACAAGATTTTGCTACTTGTTATACCTATAATAAAAGCATTCAAATGATTAGAAATGTGTTCCTTGTCAAATTGACTTTGGAAGAAGTAATGGCGTCCACAATTATCCATAGTGGATATTTTGTGAGCATATCCAGGAGGTAAGGAAAGGTAATTGGATAACAGTTCTGGTAAAAAATAAACTAAAAATAGAAGTCCTTTTTAGATAAAAGTAACAAAATATTCCAAAACTTAATAATAAGATTGGATGCATTACCTCCGTCACCAAGGTTATCATTTGAAATACTACTCATGGTTAGATATACTAATTAAATTTGTTAGGTGTAATTGATTGTTAATCTCCGAAAGTCGATGTGTAATAGCGTTATCTTATTTTGATTTCAGTATATTTATATATTATTTAATTTATGTGTGTTTGGGCAGAGTTAGTGCGAAAAATTATAGAGGGCCAATTGAAAAGGATCATCTATACTAAACCAGTTCTTGATATATAGACACTTAAACAACGTATTATTGTAATCTGTGACTATATTCGGATACATCCTGGAAGATTTGAATGTGTGCTGTAATCCATGATACGATGCGTTTGCGGTTGTTTTAAGGTTTATGGAGGTCACTTTTTATACCATAAAGTTATAAATAGATGGTACAGTTTAGTGCGTTGTAATACTATATAATATATATAATTGAGGATTTACTGTGTACATCCGGACAGATATTTATATAAACATGTTCATATAAACATTTTCCTATTAAGAATTATCTCCTAAAGTTTGTCTCCATAATTAACATGTGTTTTTTATATTAAATTTAGTTGCATAATTCGCTAATAAAACACAGCTAACATCAGATGTCCTATACATCTTATAATCCTATTATAGTACAATAGTAACTTTTTATGATTTATATGATAGTTCATTTCTACATTCATATTTTTGATCTTGTATTTACGAATTTGCCATTGCTCAAGACCTAGACGCAAACATAGTACGGATGTTATATTGCTTGTTCAAAGTTTTTCAGAACCAAACATTAAGTTTGATGACATCCATGCAATTGTGAATTAGAGGGAGATAGACGGAAAAGAGTCCAAGTGTAAAAAAATACGCTGTGGTGATTTGACGATAAATGATACGAGGTGCATTCAAATTATAACACCTTCGATTTTTTTCTCACAAACTAATCATACGAAAACTGTGATACTTGTGTCACTTCTCGACGTAATCTCCCTGCAGCCGTACACGTTTTTCACAACGTCGATGCCATGATTCCATGACCGTTGCGAACGTTTCTTTAGGAGTCTTCTTTGACCGGCTGGAAAATCGTTGATCTAAAAGCGGCATGACTAGTGAATTTGCGACCACGGACAATGACTTTCATCGTTAGAAACAGTAAAAAGTCGCTACGAGCCGGGTCAGGTGAGTAGGGAGCATGAGAAATCAGTTCAAAGTTGTCAGTATTCGTGGCACCCAACTGGAGGACACTTTTCACATTTTCAAGTCTTCATGCAGGATTGTGTGCACAGATCCCACGGAAATGCCAACATTGGAGGCTATGTGTTCCACACTCATTCGGCGATCTCCAAAAACAAGTTTCTCCGCTCGCCTGATCATGTAGTCAGACCGGTTGGTGCGAGGCCGAGATTGTCTTGGTTTGTTGTCACACGACGTTCTGTCTTCTTAGGACTGTCGCACCCACAAACGCACATTAGACACATCCATAACACTAACACCACATGTCTCACTCAACTGGCGATAAATTTCAATCGATGTCACACCCTGCAAATGGAGAAAACGAATCATTACACACTGTTATTGTAATGAAAATGTCGTCATTTTAAGTATCAAAACCAGTCCTCACTCTTGCCGCTGCCGCTAGAGTCCTGTGTGTCGTGCAGTGCTGCCATATCTGTCACGCATTTACAAAGAGTGCGCGAGTATTTTGAAACAAACCGCATGTTTCTATCTGTTCCCAGTCCCGTGAAAAAAAATGGAGGTGTTATAACTTGAATGCACTTCGTAGTATTAAATACTCGGGCAATTTTAAAATAGAAAATGTGAAATATATATATCCTGAAAGATTATGTTGATTCTCCTTTTCAAACATGAAATATTCAACATTCTCTATTTTGAAATTCCCCGAGTATTAGCCACATCCGGTTAGTGAATCAAATCCTTAAAGAGCATTACATAATGATTCTCCAAGAGTTTCATGCAATATCCGAATACCAATAAATTCTTTTTTGCTGTAGCACCGCATTCCATCCAATATTTGATTTATTTTTTATATGCGGCATATTGCCTAATATTATGATCAATATGTCGGTATCAGAACATTTAATCAAAATGTTAGAATCAGTAGGAATTTGACAAATATGATAAATTATTTTTGTATTCGCTTCCTCGTGAGCGGGACATGATAAGTTTGACTCTACGATGCAAAGAATATCATCATTTTCGATTTTATACGAATAAAAGTTTGATTCGCTCTAGAAATGTGAAAGTTTCCATCATTGCTTTTCTCAGCGATCGCTCATAATCTTTAGTAGATAGCTGAAAACATCTATCAAAAGTAGTGTGGACTTCAGATGCACTATTATTAGTTATAACTAGCAATAATTTTTTGGAAATAATACCAAAACATTTTGGGAATTCTTAAATACTGTGCAAAATATAAAAGCCATGAATAATTACTATGTCCGTACGTTACCATCGTTAATTTCAAACATTTCATCAAAACAGATTTTTTCTGTCCTATGAGGTGGTATCCATCTAGCAAATTACAAAGGATGTGAACATTACCATAAACTCCTTCGCAAAAGTAATCCATCGAAAGCTAATATCACACAACCAGTTCCAAACGCCGATAATGTATATAATGTAAATCCTATCTCAACTAACTTCCGAGACTCGAATCGATCTTATGCAAATGTAGTCAACAATCTTCCATCTACCACCAGAGCAACGACAGGTGAAACAAACAACACATTCTCACAGTTTCTAAATGAATTCAAGGCATGTTCAATCAGCTAATCCAACAAAATAGCATGGTACCAAACATGCTCATAACACTATTAAGTAAACTAGTTAAATAGTGGGTAAATTTACAAGAATAGCACAATGAAACGCCAATGGATTAATACAGCACAAAGAAGAAATAAAATTATTTTTACAGCAAAATCAAATAGACGTACTTTTAGTAAGCGAAACACACTTCACAGAAAGAACATACTTTAAAACACCTCACTATGAAACATATTATACCAATCATCCTGATGGAACTGCACATGGATGTTCAGCTGTTCTGATCAAATGTTCAATTCCACACTATGAAGAATTAAAATATCAAAAGACTTTTTATAAGCCACAACGGTTAAACTAACAACTCTTCCGTACAAACTGACTTTGTCAGCTGTGTACTGTCAGCCACGGGATAATATTAAAAACACCGACTTTACAGAATGCTTTCAAACACTAGGACCAAAATTCCTAGCCGGGGGAGACTGCAAGCACACTAGGTGGGGTTCACGACTTATAACTAACTAAAGGTAGAGAACTCCTCAAAACAATCGAAGATAAAAAATATTTGTTCCTTTCAACTGGTATACCAACATATTAGCCAACTGATCAGAATAAAATACCTGATCTACTAGACGTTTTTGTTAGCAACGGACTAAATCCTACCTACACAGATATTCTACACAGTTTTACTTTGTCATCGGATCATTCGCCTATTATTGCAACCATTGGCACATCCATTATAGGGGAAAAACCGGCATAAGGCTACACAACTCAAAACGGATTGGGAACTTATCAAACTAACTTAAGCGATGTCATAGATTTAAAAGTTCGGCTCAAGGAACCTAATGAAATAGAAACTATTACTCAAGCATTCATAACAAAATTACAACACGCTGCACGCCAGGCTACACCCATAATGCAACACAAAAAAGTACAAACTGACATACCGCTAGAAATTAAAAGCATGGTAGCAGAAAAACGACATGTCAAAGCAAAATGGCAACGAAACCATACACCAGCAGACAAAAATGCATACAACCATCTAAGCAATAGACTAAGTCAAAGTGCAAGAAGTATGTACTAAACATTTTGAGCACTATTTGTCTAAACTAAATAGATCTAACAATTCGATCTGGAAACCCATAAAGAATCCTAAGAAACCTACGATACAAGCACCACCAATAAGAAAAAGTAGGAATGATCCTTGGGCGAAAAGTGACAAAGAGAAAGTTAACCTATTTGCAGACCACCTACTATCAGTTTTTCAGCCTTATAAAGTCGAGACATCACGAATTAAAACAATATTTGATGACTCCCATGGAGACGGATACAACTATTAAACTATTTACCCCAAATGAGATAGCTAAAGAAATAAAAATCTTAAACTTGAAAAAGAATCCTGGTATCGGTCTCGTTACAGCCAGAATACTTAAGGAACTCCCACGAAAAGGCCTAGTTCTACTGACGTACATCTATAATGTCATATTAAGACAGCTATTGGCCAAATGCCTAAAAGTGGCACAAATTATAATGATCGCAAAACCGAGAAAAGACCCAACAGAAGTGTCATCTTATCGACCGTTAAGTCTGCTACCAGTCATCTCTAAACTGCTTGAAAAACTACTGCTTCGCAAAATAAATGAGGCCATTCCACCAGAAAATTGGACTCCAGATCATCACTTCGGGTTCAGACATGCTCATTCTACAGTTCAGCAAGTACACCGTGTAACACAAGTCATAAATATAGCATTCGAAAATAAGCACTACTGTTCAGTAGTATTACTAGATAGTAGTCAAGCATTTGACAAAGTTTAGCATCTAGGACTGTTCTACAAAAAAAATTTTTTTTTTTTTAATATAACTTGTACCTGCTCAACAATATACATTGTTATACAAGGTATTTCTAACAAATAATACTTAACAGAATGAAATAATTTGAATGGAAATTAATATCCACTTGAAATAGAAAAAGTTCACATTCACTTCGGTTTGATTGTTGTTTGGCACTTAGTTTTCACCACTATCACTTTCATATATGTCTTGCGGTAGCTTGCGTTTTAGACGTGTATGGATATTTCTTTGACCTAGTTTGTAAGAGGTGGCACCGCTGCAGTTGGTAAGGTTCTTATGAAAAGTTTTGGTTAACTTCGCGATGTGTTCTTGAATTTTGGGTAGAGCTAGTTCATGGTGGAGCTGCTGATTTGTAATAAACCAGGGAGCGTTGACTGTCATTCGAAGGATTTTATTTTGTAGGACCTGGATTCGATCTAAATTGGTTTTTGAGGCGTTAGCCCATACCACACATCCGTAAAGAACTAAAGGACGTATTAATGATTTATAGAGAAGAGTCATACAGTCGATTCTCATAGAAGAATTCCTATTGATGAGTGGATAAAGTTGGATTAGTCGTGTGTGTCCCTCGTTCAATTTTTTTAGTATGTGGTATTTCCATGTAAGTCGAGTGTCGAGGTAGATACCAAGATATTTCACGGGCTCATTATTAGCATTCCACTGGATGGGATGGTCGTTAATTAAAATAAGAGATGGGTTTTCGATTTTTCGAAGAGAGAATATTTTAGTGACACATTTAGAATAATTAATTGATAAATTCCACAGTTTGAACCATCTGCCTAGAATATTGGTGGCAACTTGAAGTTCAGCGATAGCTTGTTCTAAATGTCCATTCATAGTTAACACGACCGTGTCGTCCGCGAACATTGCAAGGTTTGTGCTGGGAACTGGAATATCGTACATGTAGATGTTGAATAGAATGGGACCCAGTATACTGCCTTGCGGAACCCCTACGTGTATAGTTCTGGTAGCCGATAAGCTAGTGTGTATTTTGACCGCAAATGTGCGATCTTCAAGGAACGAAAATAATACAGACTTGATATACTCGGGTAATTGTAGATGTGTTATTTTGTATTTTAAGCCTTCTGTCCAAACGCGGTCGAAAGCTTGTGCTATATCTAAAAACAGGGTGGTAACGTATTGTTTGCTTTCAAAACCTCGTTCAATGGTCTCGGTCATACGCTGAAGTTGGTGGCAGGTGGAGTGGCCTTTTTTAAATCCAAATTGAAAAGTGGGAAGAATACTCAGTTTTGTGATTTTCTCGTTGAGTCGGAGATAAATGATCTTCTCGAAGAGCTTTGAGGTTGTTGTTAATAAACTGATTGGTCGATAGCTGGTGATTTCTTTCTTATTTTTGCCTGGTTTGGGAAACATTAGAATAATTGCATGTTTCCATACATTCGGAAAGTATCCTATTCTTAGGCAGGCATTAAAAGTACTTGCTAGGTATGCTAGCGCTTTTTTAGACAGCTTCTTCAGTATTATATTTGGTATTTTGTCGCATCCAGGTGATTTATTTATCGGGAGAGTTTTAATTATAGACGCAAGTTCCCTAGGTGACGTTGGTTTAAAGTTAGCTTCAGCAATTGGTTGATGTGTTTCTATATAATTTATCACTATATTTTTAAATACTGGGTCTGCGTGATTTGCAGAAATGAAAGTTTGGTCTAAATAGTTTGCGAAGGCTTCACATTTTTCTTCATCCGAGTTGTATATTTGTGTTCCTGAAGAGATTGGAGGTATCTCGTTTGGTTGGCGCAGAATGCGTTTGGTTGTGTTCCACAAGCCCGGGTCGCTTGGTTCAAGGTTGCTGATATGTCTTTGATATGTCTCGATTCGGTAGGTGTCAAGTTCCTTTTAATACGATGTGATAGATTGTTCACCATGTTTTGGTTGAGGGATTCCTTGTTCTCTGCCACTCTTTCGCAGAGTGCTTTTTGTTTAATTAGGCTCACTATATGTTTGGGTGAATAGTGATCGATATTTACTTTGTGTTTATGGGTAGCTATGGTCGCCGCGTTTACACTGTTGGAGATGGTTTCGGTTATGTGTGATCGTTTCATCGATTTGGTTTGAGAATTGAAGATCGTTGGGATACTTAAGCTGTTGATCGAGTGTAGCACTAAAGATGTCCCAGTTTACTGGACCATTTATTAATCTCGGCTCTGGAATGTGTTTAGCAGGAGATAGTATAAACGAGATTATAACGGGTATGTGGTCTGAATCGAGTTCGAGAGCGCTTCTTGAAAGATTTGTTTGTTGAAGTTTTGTGGGTGACGATGTCCAATATGTCTGGTTCATGGTCGCTTCTATATGGGTAGTATGTAGGTCCATCTGGGGCTTCCATTTGGAAGGCGTGTATAGATGTTAAGTCATAAAGTTTATTTCCAGCTGGGTTTGTTGTTCTACATCCCCATATCGTATTTTTGGCGTTCAAGTCTCCTATAAGGAATGTGGGTTCACTGGTATTGAATATGATGGAGATGTCTTTTCAAGAAGTTGTTTCTTTGGTTGTTTATAAACACATACTACGGTTATATTAGTACCATTGTTAAGTTTGATTTTGGTTCCGATAGTCTCGAGGTTAGTGGTATTAATTTTTGGCATTCATGATGAATTATATTGCGTTTTATGATTATGGCTACTCCGCCAGATGCAAATGTAGCCTCTTGAGCTCGGTAGATCAGATATCCAGAAATTTTGAGTTTGTCTAAATTAGTTAGATGAGTTTCTGAAACGCACGCTATGTCAATGGAATGTCTCATAAGGAATGACTTAAATAAGGTTATTTGTTTTGTAATGCCATTGGCATTCCAGTTAAGGAGTTTTAATTGAGAGAGAGTTTTAGTTTTGTTGTCCATTGAAAAGGGAAGGAAGGAGATTTGATAATATGAATTGTTTGATTTGTTCTATGTAGGGCTGGATGAGATCTAGGAGGGTTGATAGAATAGTGTTGATTATGGGGGAAGTTTCGGGTGATGCAGAATTATTTTTTGGTAACCAGGATGGGTTAAGTAAGGATGTGTTGTTTGTATTGTTTGAAAGGGGAGGAAAGTTTCTCATATTGTTAGCAGGTGCTGGCTTGTTATCTAGTTTTCTTGTTGTAGGAGTTGCGTTCTGAGGTCGTTTGCCTTGGTGATTTATTGATTCATGGAAGTATTTGCATCCCCTGAAATTAGCGGGGTGGTTTTCTCCGCAATTAATGCATATTGGGGTATCACTTCGAGGTTTATCACAGTTAGTGTACAAGTGATTTCCTTGGCATCGTACACATCGTGGTTCTAATCTACAGTAGTTTTGTGTGCCCTATGCGTTGACATCTGTGACACTGGGGTGTTTTACGATTAATTGTTCGTGGCTCTACAGTTACTACGGTGTGATATAGATTTTTGACGTTGAAAATTTCGTTTGCCTTTGCATTTGCGGTGAGGAGTACTGCACAAACGGGCATAGGCGTTTTATCATTATTTAAAAGCCTTGTAATTCGTGTTATAGGAGGTTGAGAGGCGTTAGCTCAGCATGAATGTCTTCTTCAGTTAGCGAAGGAGGAACATTCTTTATAACTACCGATAGGGGTTTGTTGTTGGGATTTTGGTAAGTATGAAATTCGATCTTATTTGTTAAGTAATGTTTCGCTAATTTTCTATAATCGCTGTCGCTTGATAATGTGATTTTCAGTGATGATGAATTGAGAGCCGTCGAAAACTCACCCTCGATAATAGTTTTGATATCATTTACAACTTCTTTATGGTTGACTGGGCCGTGAAGAAAGATAGGTGGTATTTTAATTTGAGGTGATACATTGACCTCTGCTTCTTTTGAGGCAGACGGCTCGAGATGTTCGGGTAAGTAATATTTATTTCTTTCGAGTAATGATTCAGGATTCCATTGGTATTTCTTTTGTAAATCGGTGATAGGCGGAGAAAGGTGATCGGAATTTCTTTTGTGAACAGACATGATAGCATTTCAATTCACCCCGTAGGGGTGATAGTTAAAAGCTGACGAATTTACTGCTAAATATAAATAAAGTTTGTTACCAGAAATAAATAAACGATTGCTGATTATCGCAGGCACCAAATGTTGATAATTCGTACTCGCACTTTCGGGTCGCGGAGTGAACGCTCGTACGTCCTTGCGGTTCGAAAGTAAAGCGCGAACTCAGTTAGTAAAACTAGTACGGCTTCTGCAATGTACGATTTCCTTGTTATTTTACAGTTGTAGGCAATTTTCAAACAAATTCGGCTTTGCTGCCGCTCATGCGGCGCGCGATATGCCAGCACTTGAACCTTCTTGCTCTCGGGGCGACTTCTGTTTGTACGCCCTCTCGCCACGAAAGTCAAATGCGTACTGTAGAGTCCTTTGTTCTACAAAATTAAAAAAGTATTTCCTCCAGCCTACTTCTAAATAAATAATATTTCATGTTAAATTGAATGAAGCTAAATCAGATTACCATACAGTCAACTCTGGAGTACCGCAAGGAAATGTGCTTGGTCCGCTATTATATGTTCTATATACTTCCGATTTACCAGTCACACCAAACACAGTAACGGGAACATTTGCCGACGACACAGCTATCCTTTCCAGTCATGCTGACCCTCAGATAGCTTCAGAACATCTACAATCTCACCTACTCAGCCTTCTAGCAATGGTTGAACAAATGGAAAATTAAAGTTAACGAGAACAAATCTGCCCACATAACGTTTACACTTCGAAACCAAACGTGTCCACCACAAAATACGACACCAAAATGTCTCGGCCTACATCTAGATAATAAGTTGACGTGGAAACAGCATATAGTTAAAAAAATGAAACAGATGGATCTAAAGAACAACAAAGAAAATCTCGTATGTCAAGTGAAAACAAAATACTAATTTATAAGACAATCACCAAACCAATTTGGATATAGGAATTAGAATATGGAGCTGTGCTTCCAAGTCTAACTTACTAAGACTTACAAAACAGTGGCCTATAAATTTAATTTAATAGTGTTATATATTTTTGATAGATATATATTGCCAATCTAAAGACAATGTAGTCTGCAAATCTAAAGGTTGCATCACTGGATGATAACCTATCATGTCAATTAGTAGTTATTCTTCTATCACTTGTCACCCCTTTAGCTTATAGAATATACCTGTAATTCAGATTGCTAAATAATAAATATAAAAAAAATTCACCTAGGAGCATACTACAAGTGAAAAGAAACATATATCTCTAGGAATTATAACTAAAACGAGTATTCATATGAGGAATGAAAATACAGTATAGCTATCTATTATAGGACACGGGGCACATACAGGGTGGTATCCAAAGTAGTAGGACTGATTTAAAAAAAAAAAAAATGTATTGAACATTTTGGCACATTGACTTAATACCCTTCAAAATAGGCCTCTTGTACATCCACACACTTCTGGTAGCGAGCCTTCTAGGTCGAGAAGGCCTTATAGAAGTCGTCCTCCGGGATGCTGTTCAGCGCCCTCGTCGTTGCCGCTCGGACTGCTTCCACCGAGTCGAAACGATGCCCCTTGAGCTGCCTCTTGATACGGGGGAACAGGAAGAAGTCCGGCGGTACCACATCAGGGCTGTATGGAGGGGTGGGAGGGGGAGGCAACGTGGAAACGTTGAATTTGGCCAGGAGATCCCTCACAATCCACGCGCCGTGGCACGGCGCGTTGTCATGGTGGAGCTACCACTTCCTCACCAGGTCTGGTCGCACGCGTGTGATCCGATTTCGCAGCCGTGTGAGCACTTCCACGTAAAATCTTGCATTTACAGTCTGTCTATGAGGTACAAACTCCTTATGGACAATGCCATAACGGTCAAAAAATGCAATCAACATCGATTTCACTTTGGATTTCGACATTCTGGCCTTCTTTTTACGGGGTGATTGTGCAGTGTGCCACTCTTCGCTCTGATGTTTTATTTCCGGGTGGTATTGGAATACCCAGGTTTCATCTCCGGTGATGACATTATCGAGAAAATGTTCGTGTTCTTCCAAACAGTTCAGTATTTCTTGGGAAATCTCAACACGCAGTTCTTTTTGGTCGTCACTCAACACTTTCGGCACCATTTTCGCGCACACTTTTCTCATCGACAAATCCTCTGTGATAATGCGTTGGACTGTCCCGTACGAAAGACTCAGCTCATCACTAATTAATTTAATGCCCAACCGTCGGTCAGAGTTCAAAAGTTACTCAACTTTCAGCACATTGTCGTCCGTTCGCGAGGTTGAGGGACGCCCGGCGCGTTGATCGTCCTCGACGAGCTCCCTCCCCTCCTGAAACAACTTGTGCCGCTCAAATATCGAGGAACGGCTCATGGTATCCTTCTTGTACGCCTGCGTAAGCATGTTCTTGGTTTCGGTCGCTGATTTTCCAAGTTTCTAGCAAAACTTGATGGCGTACCGCTGCTCCAAATTTCGCTCCATCACAACTGACGACGAGGCGTCACAACAGGAGGTCACTAAAACAGTGGTCCACACTCAACTAATGCACGCAGGCGACTGCCGCAGGTTGAAACCTGTTCCCAAGGCTCCCCTCCATAACATCCGGCCTTGCAGACCCCCCTCCATCGCTCCGCACGCGCGGAAAAAACAGTCCTAGTACTTCTGGATACAAACCTGTATTCATATATTTTTTATAAGGTAAAGACTGGTATGCTCTCGATTGGCATGTCATTGTCAATAAGACATGTTCAAATAAATATCGAGAAATGCCTCTGCCAGTAAACCTTATTTCCACGTTCTCGTCGTACCTCCTGACTGTAGCTAATGGAAAAAAGCGAAAGGTGAATTCTCGGCGCCTTAAAACTGAGACTATTCGACTAAGGGAGGCAACCGTAACAGAAAATTCTGGTCCTCCAAGTTGGGGGTTTGGGGTTGGACCAGCACCTTAATATCTGTAAAAAACTAAAAATTAGCTCTCAGCACTACTACTAAGCCTCGGAATACAGACGGAAATCGATTACGACGATTGGCGAAAAAACGGACAATGAAAGTGAGTGGGTATACGGAACGTTCAAAGCATAAGTAATAGGACTATAGAGGCCACAAAAAAATTAGAAAGACTATGTACTGACATTGCATAGTTGAGAAGAACAGAGAAGAAAGGTCAAGGGAGTAAAGAAATTGGTGATTATATACATTTTTGGTCTGGAGTGCAGAAATCTAAAGAGCTAGACCAAGGGTTTCTATTTTAATTAAACGGCGTTAAAGAAAGTATATCAGAGGTTTTCAAATATATCAGAACAGCTTATCACAGTGACAGTTCCTTATATGTACTTGAAACAGTTGTCATTGGTGCCTACGCCCCAACAAACGATTCCAATAACAAATCCAAACAAGAATTCTATTGTACTCTGAAAGCTATTTTTGAGAAAGAAAAACCCCAACAAAAATTAATTCTAGCAGGAGATTTTAATGCTAAGGCAAGATCGCAACCAAATAATGAAGTAGTAAGTCAGTATGGGGAAACCGTACTGAATGTGTCGGTAGAAAGATTAATTGATATATGTGAAGAATACTAATTAAAAATCACTAACAGAAATTTTTCACACAAGAGTTTATTTATTTACCTGTGAACGACCTTCCTTACAACAAAAATCTGTACTGGACGACATAATAATGCGACAGTGTTCCAAAATTAAAACTTATGATTGTCGAGTCAAACGAGGTGTTAAGTACGGATTACCTAATGGTAATAACAACAGTTTTTCCTTGTGATACGAAAACTAATAGATTTTAGCCTCAAAAACACAATGAAAGCCTGACTCAAGATACAGTTAGCAGTTACAGATAATAAGTATAGTCATTACAACAACCAGGTATACCAACTCTATAAAAATAGGCTAAACCAGCAATTAAAATCAATTCAAATAAATGGACACATAGAAACAGAACATCAGATTATTAAGCAGCGATGGAAGCATTAGGAAAATATCAAGGTAAAAAAATAAGCAACAAACAGCCTGGTTAACTAAAGAAATTTAGGAGTACATAACAGACAAGAATAGACTATATCGTGAATGGGAGAGGAGGAAATGAAACATAGAATACAACAAAGCAGAAGAATAGTTAGTTGCTTTAACTCACTGTAGTGAAGTAAATCCTTATCATTAAAAACCAATAGGAAAACAATGGTCGAATCCGTTTTATGTTATGGATGTGAGGTGTAGACAGTTAATGCAGCAGTGAAGAAAAAACTAAATGTAATAGAAATGGATTATCTACGAAGGAGCACAAGAACATCAAAAAGAGAACGAATTCGTAATACAGACATCAGTACTCGTACGACAGCAAACGAAACGGTTACAGATAGAACAGAACGCAGAGGACTAATACGGTTTGGACACCTACTGCAAATGCCAGAAGACAGATGGCCAAAAACAGCTCTTCAATGGGTACTTTCCGAACAAAATAAATCAGGAAAACCACGCAGATTGTGGAATGAGGGCATGAGACGAATAATGGAACAGAGGAATTTAGATGAAAACCAAGCATTAACAGAAAGGAACGGAAATGCGGCAGATAGCTGTACTGTGATTTATGTATCATGTAATATGTAAATTACAGATCCTAAAAAACATTTGTTTCTTTTTCCATCAGAAATCACCTCCCCAAGTTTGTCCCTATAATTGATATTCAACCTGTATATAATAAAGAGCATTTATTAATCCTGGCACTGAAGATGCTTTTCTCTAATTTGGCCTTTTTTTCATTGCTTTTCTTTTTTTAATACGCTCCTTATTACAAAATAATTAGAGTACATAATTGAGATTATAAGTTGGTTCCAAGAAAGTGTTTAGAACAATGTTAACTGTATTTGTCGTAAACCGTTTTTATAGTACAATGGGATTGTTCTTATTTTGCTTCACGGTGGGCAAACACAAATTACGAGCTGATTTTTTTAAACTCTTCTTAACCGTGTTATATTTTATGAAATTATTTTCAATGGAGCAAATGTAGGCAACATTATTACTACATTTAATATATTGAAAGGAAGAGCAATGCATCATCTAGACTGGGATGGGAATGCATCAACGAACTCAATGCACTGGCAGAACATAACATATTAAAACTGTTATGGGTACCTGGGCATTGGCGGTATCTACGGCAACGAGAAAACCGATGAACTGGCCAGACAGGGATCTACTAAGACTTATATAGTCCCAGAACATGTTTTGGGAATTTCACGAAGGGCTGCCCAAGCTTTATTAAGGAGAGGGGACACACATTCATAATGGAATCTACTGGAAGAACCGACCAGGACATTATTTCAGCAAAACCTTCAATAAGGGACCTTGCCAAAAGAGAGCTGCAGAACTCCTTAACCTAAGCAAACCACAGCTAAAGATAACCATAGCGTTTCTTACAGGACATGCGACTGTAAAAGAACACCTCTGGAAAATTGGTAAATTCAATGGTGACCTTGCATGCAGACTTTGTAGCAAGGAACCAGAAACAGCCTTACACATCCTATGCAAGTGTGATGTACTGTGCCGGAAAAGGCAACATATATTCGGGAAACACCCTGTAAAGGATCTGTATCTGCTGATTCAGGAGACATCAATTACAGATTGGTTATGAATTTATTTAATTAAGGTAATTACAATAAGCCATAGGCTGCAGTGTACATGGATCCATTAAGAAAGACATACTCTAAGCGCAATAGTCAACAGTTTGGCCCTCCTCTTGGTTGTATATGTTCTTTCTAGCATTTCATCCATAATGCCATTTGATTTAGTTTTGTTATAGAGACATTGTTTCTGTATTTTCTCTCAGACTATCATTTCATTTGTGTAGAGTGTTGTTGACAGCATAACTATAACTTCGTTTATTTTTGAATATAAGAACACAATATGCTATCTTTGTTGAACTGAACGTTTGTTGAAATAAGAGATTGTTCTCTTTTAGCTAAAAATTCTTGGACAATATTATTTTTCCTTGACGCACCAGTGGGTATTTTTACATACAAACAACAAACAGTGACGTGAAGAAGTTATTAGTAGTAATATTATCACCCGCACCTTTTGCTAGTGCGTCTTTATGGCGAGTGACTTTACGACCCATATAATGATGACTAAGAAAGATCAGTATCATAAATTTTGTACTATGTATTTTCTTTTATGAAGCATCTATTTGTCATAAAAATGGTCTTTTAATCGACGGTAGAAAAGGTTTTGTATTTTTGGTTTTACCAAATATGTCTCTGAAGGTTGTCAAGAGTAAGATTCGTGAAAATATGAATATTTTCTAAAGACGAAGACCCTTTGGAGTGATACCGTACTCGAGCCCAAGTTAAGAGAGTATTAACAAATCTGGAAAAAGGCTACATAAGTGATGAATATTTTTAGCAATTCTCGATTAGACTGGTTTTGAACTTTCAAATTCAGTTTCGAATAGGAACAAAGGATTAATGGTGCTCTGTCTTCTACTACAACTCTCTTCGATTTAGGGTTTCAATAGTTTTTTCAACGTATAACGAGTAAAACTTTTTGCTGCCAGGGTTTGGACATGATAACACAATGCAACCATTAGTATGCTGATGGAACATTTAAGACTGCATCATTTCCTTTACACACCGTCATATCCACAGTTTTTTTCCTAGTGTTAGAAGAATTAACGAAAACAAAGAACTATAGATCCTAATAATAGAGACATTGAAAACTTTTGGGCTATAGAATGGATTTCCAGAGCAACGAGATTTGCGCTGCCTGGCGATGTCTTTCTCTATTTTTTAAAGTTCACCATCTTTAATTTCTAATTGAAACTGACGATTAGAATCAGTTTAATTCAATTTTTCTTTGAAATTTTTAATTTTTATTCGTTGTAAAAGTGGTTTTCAATATCGCTAGTTATCCATATGGTTTATTCATAGTACTTAGAGGTTTTAATTATTAGCCAAAAGTTACTTATTGCGGTAGTTTAATTAGCTTGAACTCTGGTTGAGCTTGTAAAGAGAAGAATTTGTTTGACAATATCTCCACTTATTATTGCTTTGTATGATGGTCAGACACATTAAGTCTATCATTAATTAATGTATTTAGTATTAAATTTATAAATGCTTGTCATTAGTAAGAAGAAAGCGTAAGCTCTTCGTCTGTAATATTCTTCTCGATTTCGATCTTTTTATTGAAGTCATGATAAACTTGATTGTCTTTTGCGACTCGTTTGTCGTTTAATAATTCATTTCATTTTGAATGTCAAATTTTACATAAGAAATTGGCGCAAAATCACTAAAAGATTATAAGACCTTGTTCCGATAGCCGAAATCATGAGTAGGTATTGGTGTTGCTCCTTTCTACTTCTGTAATAAATTTCACGTCGTTGTTACTGTTGATTACCTATCCCAGTACAAATATCTTTTATAACTGATCATTCATTGCGTATTGATGGCAAATAATAATATCGTAAGTCATTTTCAAATAGATCACTACATTCTATTCCAGATAATTCACATAACTTTATTACTGCAACAGTAAGTGCAATATCTGGCAATTAAATTGGTCCATCCTAGAAGTTTGTGACTTTAGAGTTGTTAAGGATAAAAAAGGCATTAAAATTTACTACTGCCTTTTAAATTTTCAATTGTCCGACTAAGATGGTCTTCGATAATACCTTTTAGAGCATTCTAGGTGTTCTTTATAGAATTTAAGTTAAGGGAATTTCCAGGCCATGGAAGTGCTATCCCATTATTTTTATTTATATACATATATAGCGCTTACCTTGTGCATAAGGTCGAGTGGAAGTTTATTAAAAAAGTTTCTAATATGTGTTTGTATTATATTGGTCCATCGTAGCATGAACAAAGCGTAATGTACCGGTGCCTTGAACTGTTATGCATGACGACATTATTACTGATTGGGGATGTTTGACAATACTTGACATGTATTCTTGGAATTGTTTAGATTTTTTTATCTTGACGAATCCCATCGTTTTGTGACGGCCTTTGGTCTTTACTTGTTGCCAAAGATGACCTTTGCAAAATAGAGAACAACATAACATTGTGTAATTAATAAAAAATGAATAAAAATCTCGCATAAGGTTTGGCAGAAAAGTAATGAGATTAACAACACTGCGTGAACTGAAACGCTGCTATCTCTTCCTTCACGTGGCAGTTATAATCTTGCAGTAGACTCAATATATGTATAAATTTGTTACAGTTGCTACACGATTGTCAAGAGAATATTTTTTTAAATAAGATAACAATTACATGGCAAAGTTATTTATAGCGTCTCGTTTTAGTTAATGATTATATCTATTCTTATTACTCAGTGCAAGATTTTGCAGTAATTTAGGTTTTACCCTAATGTATATGTTTACCTTACCTAAATTGTAACGAATTACTCTATCTTACGCACTCGTACTTTAAAAGAATTTTTAGCACTTAAATTTATGACGTTGAATATATCAGGACGCGTTCATTACAATACGCAGTACTTTATTTTGAAACCATTGTAATTTTTAAATATTTGTTGTAGATGTGTTACCAGACTGACCAGGTAGACAGTCTTATATTAAGATTGCACGTCCTAGATTTGATGTAAAGTTACGATTTATTAGAGGATTCAACTGTTGTAGTCTGATTGATCTCTATGTTAGCTTCTCATTTATATGGAAGCCCCAGGTTAGTCGTTTGTCCATATAAACTCCAAGATATTTGTCAGCAGTATCTTTTGGACTCCAGGACATAGCAGTTCTATTCATGTTCATCTTAATTTAACATTTGGAATGATTTATCTGTATGTTCCATTTTCTGAATGTCTGACATCAATAAAAAAAGTGGTTCTAAAATTCTTCACTATGAAACACCAGCACGTGTGCATTTAATTTTAGAAATATTAAAACAGACTTTTATGATACGCGTTTTATTTTTGAGGAAGGGAAAAAATTATTGCTCGTAGGTAACTGGCTATGTTTGATTCCAGATTATTTTGCAAACCTTTAATCTATACCTTATCGAGAGCCTGTCCGTATCTAGAAAAACTACTAGAGTGCAACACTTGTTTTCGAAACTTGTTTCTATTATTTTAATTTTTTGCAACTGATGGCCAGTTAAATGTCATTTCTTAAAGTTAAATAGAAAAGGTGACAGAACGTTTATGATGGTTGAGTTGCGGAACGGTGCAAACATAAGCGCCTTTATCGACGCCGGGTCCGATAGAGAGACCGCCCTGTAGGGTAATTACGTCCTGGAGATTTTCGGTTCGTGCATCAAAACGGAGCGAAAGTTTTGCGCTAGTTATACCTGCGGCAGCGACTGCAGCTTGACTAACGTCGGTCATATTTGTTATTTATTTTTAATTTAGAGATTCGCTTTAAATTTAAAATGTAAAGAAGTTCTAAGAATGCATTCTGCGATTAGTAAAGATTGAGACCAAGCGTGAATAAGTCATAAATTTTATCTTCTCCATTATCTGGCTTGTTTAGCTACACAACCATTTAATTGTTAAATAAAGAAGCTTGCAAGCAAATAGCGGCGGATCAGATCAGCAGCAATTTCAAGTAGCTTATAATCCAAATCAATACTGAAGTAACAATTATATTTCGAACTACATAGAAGAAGCACTAAATGCTCAACTTAGAGTTAATCTAACGCAATTACAGTACGTACATCTACATTTACCAGTACAAATTCGATCAATATTTTATACTAATGAACAGAATGGCGCTACTGCACAAGTGAGCCTAGGGTTGTATCAACAACGTTTTACCCGACAAGACATTAACGTATGGCGGTTCAATATTATTAAACAACCACAATCCTCGACCTTTGATTATGACTATTTAACAGGGAGCCAAACAATATATAACTCTCAAGAACCTGAAAAAGTTATCAAATTAAACGAATTCCAGAAAGTTCGATACAGAAAGATAAGAGATGACTATTTAGTTCAGATACAGAAATATAAGAAAAACGCATATTATTTAATCTTTCTGAAAGAAATTTATAGCAACTACACGAATATAAACAACGTATATAATTAGCAGAAATGCACCTAAAGAACGAGAAAAAAAACAGAACGTCGCCGCCGTTTATATTCCATCATGTAATTACTATAACCACGGTAATAGGATTATTTAAAGATATATACTAACAATCATCATTATTACTAAACCACAAATAGAAACAAAGTAAACTTCCTAACAATGAAAAACTACAAAAACATTAAAAAAAGCTTTTGATGATATTTAAATGAAGAACGTAACTATATGGTAGTAATTAAAAACCTTCATTTACATCCAACATTAATGAACTGAAAGCAGCCCTAATAGCTAAAGGCCACGCACCGAGAAATGCTACAATTTGTAATATCAAGCAAACACAAGAATTTAGAAACTTATTCTTTATTGAACTTGACCCCTAGAAGAATAACAAATTTGATTTGAAATAGAGCACCTTCTAAATACTAAAATACAAGAATAGTCCCGCACAATTCAAGAGATGTCCGTGCTGCGAACACATACGTACCTAAGTTCTGTACACGCCCCCCTGCAAATGTGCTGAATATGGAGGTAAGCATGATACCAGGAATTTTACCACAGCAAACATCTCAACAACTAAATGTGCAGTATGCAAATATGATCATCCCATAAAGTGACACTTTAGTACCATCAGATTTTCCACTATTGAGACAGATGAGTAATCAACAATTGGCAATAGCAACAATTAGGAATAGGGTTATAAAACAAAAAGAAATGTTTATAATCAAATTTATGTAGGGAATCGTTATAAATTCAACGGACCTACTAAGAGAAGCTATAGACATGAAAAAAAAAACTGTAATGAACTAAGATAACAAATTACCAACAAAAATGTCTTATCGCAACATCGACAGGAAGTAGAAGTATTCTTTAATACTAACCATATCTTATTCACTTTCTAAATATCAGGCTATAGGTGGAACTGCAGTCATCATTAGATAAAACATTGAACACCATGAATTGGAGAAGTTTGACAGAGATTTCCTGCAAGCTACAACTCTAAAGGTAGAAGACTAAAATAACCCTCTAGTAATACCAGCAGCATACGCCCCCCCCCTCACACAGAACGAATAAGGAAATATTCTAGGAATACTTCAAATTTCTAAGCTCCATATTCTTTTCCGACAGACATTACAATCCAAATACTTATATTGAGAATCTCCTTCAGAGGAAGAGCTCTACAATCAGTAATGCAATAGAAACACCTAGATTGTACTTAAACAGGTAAACCTACCTGTTGGCCTTCTGATGTGACAAAATTTTAGACTATCTAGACTTTTTCATCATTAGGAGCACTGAAAAGGCCACAACTATACATTCTTTTACCTCATTGAGACTACTTTCGGGAAATATTCGAAGAAATTTTTTTTAAATATAAAACTAGAAACAGCGGACGAAATCGAAACGGCAGTAGAAGATCTGATGGTGGTACATAACGTTGCCTGAAAATCAACTCAAAGGAAATTACTAACAAAATAGTAGAGAAAATAATATTACGAAAGGACTAGCAGACAAGGCGTTACTCCGAAGAAAAGTAACGTTATAATACTGCAGTAAGAGAACTGAAGAAAATGCTATGAGAATATAGAGAAACAACTTTTGAAATTTTTTATCGAAGGTATTCGGTTTAGAAACAATAGCTCATAATAGAAAGCCACCGCATGGTTAAAACAATAACAAAAACCTATTTCTCGATTTGTAAGCAAAAACAAAACTTAGGGGAAAAGCCTTGCCAAAAAAGCTGCAGTAGTTGCTGAACATCTCAGAGAGGTTTTCCAACCACTTCCTGGAGCACTTGGAATTGACGAAGAAATAAACAGTTTTTTAGATTACAACGATTACAGCCAATGCAAACTGTTAAACTAAAAATGGTAGAAGAGGTAGAAGCTATCTACAACAAATCACCCTAGTACAACTTAATAACAAGGCAAATTGTAAAAGAATCCTCACCTAAGGGGTTTATATTTCTAATATTTATATTTAATCCAATCTTAAGAATTGCTCACTTCCCAGCATGATGGAAAGTTGAAAAAATGATCTTAATCCAAAAGCCTGGTAAGCCACCTAACTCATCAGAGTTATACAAATAAGTTTATTATCCAAAATTTCAGTTTCTTGAAAACCCATTATTCTAGAGGTTAATATCTATTCTAAAAGAATACCTTCTACCAGATCATCGATCTGTTTTTAGAGGACGACACTTTACAATTGAACAAGTTCATAGAGTGGTAAAAATAATTAACACTACTTTTGGAGCCAAAAATACTGCAGGTTTAGACATTAGTCAGGTATTTGACAAAGTTTGGCACAAAAGCCTGTTGTATAAGTTAAAAATGATAGAATTTTCCAGAACAACTAGAAGAAGAACTTACCAATCTGATCACCATAGGCTCTGGAGTACCCCAAGGATATGTTTTAGGACCAGTATTTAGATCTACTGTTCACAACAGAACTATCAACTTGTGTAGAAGCTTCAATCATAATTTTTGCACTATTGGCTACTGATGAAGATCCAACAAGGGCCCCCATAAAATGACAAAACTACCTCAACGTCATTCAATATTAGTTTAAAATAGCGAATTAAAATCAATTAAACAAATTTTGTGCACGTCAGCTTTATCAAACAAAGAGATATTTCTTTGGTACAGTCAGTGCGGCTGCGATTCCTAACATACTTCACACAACTTGGGTGTAGAATTTTGTGTCTGAATCGTTGACACCAATAGCTCTGTGATGAGTTGGACGACATTTTTTTTTATTTCGACTTATATTTATCAGTGTTACTCAATTCTATACCACAAACAGGAAGGAACTTTTTATCTTTTGTTAATAATCGCGTTTTGTTAATAATAGCCAATTTTTATAGTACGCTTTTTAGTTCTTTTGTGTTTAGGGTTAACCAAAGATTTTTAGGACTACTGAAAGGGTTTGTTATTGGGGTTCTAAAATATGTGACACGGATTTCATTTTTCGAATAGAACTGCGAGAGGGAGCGTTATTCGTTTCCAGTTTTTAAAGTTAAGCGAGCATGTTTGTTTTGTGCATAGTTTAAACGTGACGATTATCATTTTCTTGATATGAGTTACCAAGGCCATGTGATTTACCATTTAGTGTACGTAAATTGTTCAGATTTTTACAACTTTGTGAAAGGTGTTGTTAATTTGTCCAATTTGCGCTTTTGAATCTGCATTCCTAACATTTAACGGTATGTTAATAATGGTAATTATCTTAATTTAATATCCTTATTCGAATTTACTCAGTGATTGGGCTATCAGTCACTTTAAGGTCGCTGTCTTTCATTGATATCGGAGTGCATACGATGCATTCGTACCGTTTCAATGATTATATTTGATTTCGAAGTTGTGTTTGTAAGGTGTGTTACAAAAATCGCCCGGAAAAGTTTGAATAACCTTCTGCTATCCAATTTTGACCGTCGATGAACATCGGAAATAATCAGTAGTGAGTTAAATAAGAACCGGCTTACCGTTCATCCGATTTTAATACACGATTTGGAAGTGGAAAAAGTGTGCGCCTGTAGTTCTTCAACTGATCAGTTTCTCTCTTCTTTTTATTCCATCGGGTGAAAAATTATTCAGTACTTTGGACAATACACAAAACAGCATAACTGAGAGTTGAAAGGCATTCGTAAAAACTTTCTAAGATTACTACGGATATTGAAAAAGCATAGATGGCCAGAAAAACTAATTTAAAGGTGTTAATTTGGTTTTATAAAAATATTAATATCCATGGTTAAGAGAGAACCGCTTTTATTATTTTTGTACAATATATGTATCAAATATCTTTCTTCAGTATTTAACTGTAAAGTGTCTGTATGCATAAATTCAATGTAACCACGTTTTGCTTATTTAGGGGTATTAAACCACGCTTCTTTGCAGGTGAATGACATTTTATTCTTTCTTTATATAGCTGTAGTGCAAAGTTCTCTATGAGATGTTGATGTATATTGACTCATACATATTTTTTTGTAGGTGCTACGTACAACTAGGCGGTTTTTCCTTGCTATAACTTTTTTATAATTTTCACGTTGCGATTCTACATACAATATGCCGGCATACATTTTCTTGAGCATTGATATAAGAGTTTCTGTTCGTATTTTTTTCGCATTTGTGATGATTCGTCTTCCCATCTTGTAGCACCATGTTTGAACACACACAAATACAATTTTTTTTGTAGCTTACCATATGAAGTGATTCTCTAGAGAAATTTGAATAAGGAAGTGTTTGAAGGTTTTGCTATGTGCTTTCTTAGAGTCTTATGTAAGCGATGAGTAATAAACCTGCAAAGCTTGCAACGCATAGCGAAGTGGCGAAGCAGTCTCTTAAATTTGAGAACCCTCTAGTTGACCTTTGACCAATCAGTTTCAAAATCACTAGCAAATAAGCCTTTTTGGTCACCTGTCGATTGGTGAAAACAGAATTTGGAAATTCCCAGCCGTTCTCGAGTTATTGCTCGGACGGACGGACGGACAACATGAAATTAGTAATTTGCTTCGCCACTTAATAATGGTGGTGGGAAGGCTCTAACGCCGCGCGTGGGAGCACGGCTTGCAAACTGCAAAATATGTTCGTCACTATGCCTAGTCGTTGCCATTTCTGATGCAAGGTGATGTGGCAAGCACCGCGCCTTAGACAACCGCCATTGTTACCCCTTCCTCGAGAGCGAGCGCAGGTACTCAATTATTTTTAGTAACTGAATAGGCCACCCGTCAGGCATCAGACAGCTCTGGGAATGGAACCCGGGAAACCTGTTATATAGAGGCTTATCGTTTTATTTCAAATTCTTTGTCATTTTCTCGAGCTTCTGCGTTTTCCCCAATCAGGTTTATTATATAAAAGGTACGTTGCTAGTTTCAGATATATGGATTTCTTTGACTAATAGTCGCTTGCAAGGTTTTGCGTACTTTTAGTTTAATTTAATTCTAAATAAAGTTTGTAAATAATTACATTCAGTATGTTTAGAACATGCAGGAGTCGGTTTGGTATGAGAATGAACGGTAGATAAATCGTAGTTGGACTCTACTTTATGGGAGGTATTTGTTATGCCGTTGACAATTGTATGTATAATCACTTTATTAGGGTCACTAAGCCAACACCTAGGTTCTGCAGCAGAAAGTTAATTCAAATTAAGATTTTGCATTGTTTATAGAAGTTTTCTTTCTTTAGGATTATTTAACCTTGATCTCCCATCTTGGCATTCCAATCCCCCTCTCCTACAACAAATTTATTGTCAAAAGATTGAAAGATTGAGTACCGCGACAGATCACAGCAACTACTAATCCAAAGTTAGGGAGTTACACGTGTACGCTTGAATTTTTGCAATTTCATATGATTCCAAGTGATACTGTATAATTGTCGCTGATCCTCCATGAGCTCTCCCATCGGGGTGATTAGTAAAATAAGTGTTACAATTAGGTATTTTTACAACTGTTTTGGAACTTTTGTGGATATCCGAGACAAGAATTATGTAAATTTTTTGTAAATGTAAAAATTATATTGTTTCCGGTATGTGGGTCATTAAACTGTTGATATTTCATACAGCAGTGCGAACCTATAAAGCTATTAGGCTAATTTGTTTATGACGGTCTATATTGTATTTAAAATCATGCTATTTTTGAATTCCGTAAGGAAATTTGAAAACTGTTCACTACAGTAATGGAAATAAACATAAAGGCACTAGGTTTCTTGCCAATTTCAAAGGACACGTCAGTTGTTGATATATTTCAGATCAGTAATTGTAGTCGTCTATCGATTTGGATCCCTAGCAGACTAGTTCAGTCGACAAAAATATTTATTGATCCGAAAATGCAATGAAAAAAATATAAAAGCACCTACTTTAGTACATCATATATCAGTCCTTTGTCTTTCTACCACTGTTTTGAATAATACTAAATAGTCGATTTGGTAGCGACCTAGAAAGTTTTTGTTGGATTTCTTTTGTAATATTATGCCATGCTTGCATAATAGCCTTCTTGAGATCAGGGAATATTGCTTGCCATCTTGTATATATTGCGAACAATAATTCTCCCCCGGGGTTTAAGTAGGGACTCATAGCAAGTCACTCTCAAAACTAATTATTATGTCCCGTTAATCACCAAACTATCAACGTATAAAAGTACACTGCAACGTTGTCATGCTGAAATTTCCATTGCTGATCCTCAATTCGCTCACCAAAAGGCAATAGATGTTCCCGAAAAGTTCTTGGTAGTCTATTCGAGGCTTCACAAGGGTCAAAGAGGTAGTGCTGTTTCATCCAAAGCCGCACCATATCATTACTGAGCCAACATCAGGTTTTCAAGTTCTTTGCACAAGTCGTGCCGGTAATATTGACAGTCCCTTGGATCGTTTAAATTATGCTTCTTTTCGTCGCTGAAGATCACTTTTTTCTAATCTTGCTAGGTCCACGACAAACTTCATTCGAGCTTCTTTGTGGTGATTCTTGAGTAGTGATTTGGGAGTCCGATTTCGCCATTTGAAGAATTTGGAGTTGTTGATCATTTTCCAAACCCTTATTTGTGTGAGCTTTTGTTCTCATCTCTACTTGACAGTTTCTTCGGTCTTCTCGGAGTAGATTTCTTCCCGTCATCGGCTCTTCTTTTGATAAAATTGTCAACTACGCTAACGGAACAACCGCTCTTGGAAGCAATTTTCTGATTTACCATGTTGTTCTTGTAAGCCAAGATCTAGCCCTTTTAAAGCTCATTCAGCGGTTTTTCTAGTAGCATGGTTTCTTGAGAATACTTTAGGTAACTATTTTCCGAGATAAACTTTAGGAGAGAAGAAGTCGTTTAGACTACTCTGGAATAGTTATAATTTCTTGCCTGTATGATTATTTCCACCTTGAAATTCGTATAACTGCGATAAAATAAACAAATTCATGCCTAGTCCGACGAAACCTTTTTATAGCTTTATCTATCCGATTTTGCATCTAAATATTAAGTTTGGTGGTAATTTGAAATGATCGTTCTTGATTTGTAGTACGCCTATATTTATTTCCTTCACTGTAATACTCAGTTCTTCTGTGTTCGGTACTGGTTTGATGTTTCGTGTAGCCGTTTGTGCAAAAACACTGTGTTAGGCGTCAGTTTAATTTTTAAGGAAAGAGAGGTAATTTGTATTTGGAAGTGTTTGTTGTTGGTATGTTTGTATTGCTATGCCTATAAATAGTGTATTTCTACACCTTTACATCCACCATTCTGTAGATATGCCAGATGGTTGCCTTAACAAAGTGCGCACTTGGCAGGTGTGTTTGTGTTTTTTTTTTGCATACGGCGATGTTATGTTGCTTTTCTACATTTAATTCCAATAAAAAGCTTAGCACAGTAAACTTTTCTATGTCCGTAGCTCAGGCAAAGGGTACATTGTGGCCTTTTTCTTAAGAAACTCGACTGATACTTTTAGACTACTTAAGCACGTGGCACCGTATATATTTTTTGTTTTATAAATAATAATTAGTGACCCTATGTCGTATATTTATACTATTGCGTAGTTGTGTTAGAGGCTAGCTAGGTCTGTTGTAGTATCTTTATTTGTTTTATTGCGAATAAATACGCTTCGCCTTCGTTGAGTTGGTAATTATGGTGTATTATACCTTCGTCTTTGAGGTCGTGTCGTCCGTCAAAGCTTTTGTAGAAAATTGTTTTGTTTCTTTTACAATGGTAAAGTTTTCAATCATTTTGGTTATAATTTTTTACTTTGCATGTGTAGATTGTTGGAGGATTTGGAGCTTTTGGTTGTTGAGGGACAGTATTGTATTTATGATTTTCATATATTAGTTTTTTTGTGAGATAATGTGGTAGGGTTGGGTGTGCTTAATTAATAGTTATTTAAGTTATTTGAATTTTCGGGGAATTAATCCCGTGTCCTTGTTTTATGATTTTCGATTCATTTTTATCATCCATTTCTATCGAGTCTATATCAGAATTCTTTAAATACGCATGTCTTCTTTAATATAGCTGATTAAAATGTTATTTAAATTAGATTGCCTTACCTGATGAAACTGGATCTTTTTGGGGGCTTTTAGTATAATGGTGGCAATAGAGTTTAACGATGGAGTGGGATATATGTTGGTTGGATAGAGTTGATTAGGCTTGTTGTTCTGCTTATTGGAATCTTTGTACGGTAGAATTACGAGATGGTACCAAATTCTAACAATTCCTGGCTGTGAACATAATTTAGGACAATTTATATCAAATATCAATAAACTGTAGGTACATCTTTGAATTGTTGTAGCGAATATAAATTGACTTTTAATCACATTATTCTAAATTTGGTCTCTGATTCTGTGTTATTTAAATTTCAAAATTGCATTATTTGATCTTAGTAACTCAGCCATTTAGATCAAGGGCTAGCTCTGAGCGCAACACACGTCCGTTCATTCCAAAATGAGCTGAAATAAAAAAGATGAAAATGTACTTTTCTCTTATTTTTCTCCACTTGAACAATTAAAAAAATATAAATGGCAAAATGGTTGAGACTAGCAAAAATTTCTTCAATTTTTTTGTTTCTACCATATCAAGTTTGCTAATTTTTTGTTATGGCCATTTACGACCGGATAGTTAAACGAGAATTAAGCTTTAGTCATCTTATCCTGTAGCATATCATCATACTCTTTGGAGTAGGGTAAAACTTCTTGTTCTTCTCCTACTTTATTTAGGCTACTAGTCTGTTTCTAACTACACAGTCGTGCGATACTATGCGCCATGTTGGGTGTACCCCGGGCAAGTGGCTAGCCTAACCCCTTAATGTAGAAGTAAAATGTACTTAATGACCGCCAAAGGTGTTTGTGTGACGACCAGAGAGAATTTGGTGTTCATCATTGCCTTTGATCCGGAGGTCTAACTCAAAACCGTAGAGTGCCACATTGGTGCCAAGGCCTTTACCTCACTTTTCGTAAAACTTATGTCTAGAAATATCTACAAAATTTGCTGTGGTATCCAATAGCCTTTGAATGATTAAATATTGTTACCAAGACGTACATTTTGCTTGAAAGCGGAAGTAAGATTTTATTTAACTTTTCCGAAGGATTTAATTTCGTTATTATTATATCCTAATTCCTTCTAGCCACCAACTATGTGGCCAAATTTAAATACAAAATGTTTTGTATTGCTGTATAAGTTTTCTTCACATTAACATTTTACTTCTAATATTTTACGAGGTTGTCGATGTTATCTTTTTTTTTGCTTAGCTACTCTAAAATTGTTCTCTTTCGCCATTTTTTATATTTATATGTTAGTTTTCAATATTATCAAGCATTCTATAAAAGTTTCCATCCGATGATGAAGGTTCTTCCTATATAAAAAATACTGCAGCTGAAATAATATTTTCCTCTGTACAATGACGGGAGAGATTTCTTGATAAAATCAAAATTTAAAATGTTACTGGCAGGTTTTAATTAATATGGTTTATTTAAGTTCTGGTTAAATTGAAACGGCTAAGAAATAGGGGGAATTATTTAGTTACATTCGCAACTGCATTGTTAGTTTTTTGCGATGGTTGCTTTTCTAAGTAAATTGTATAGTAAAAATGTTTGTAATTCTATTTTATTATGATATTCAAAGTTATTTTTTCAAACTATACTCATTTAAGTTTTGAAGACACATTCGGGTGTTTACCTTTTTTGCTGTACCAGTTCGAGTGTCATTTCGAAAAGTACATAGGTCAACCAACATCAGTAATTTACATAACGTTAGTTGTTTAGCCGGCGGCGGAAAAGAAAAAACGCTGAAAATAATGATTAAAAGTAAATGTAAGACGTCATTGTGTTAATGATGCTGTTGGATGCTATTTTGTCCTATTCATCAGAAATTACAACGCATTATGCACTATGAAAAGCAGAAAATGTAGATACCCAGTAAAATATATCTTTTGCTTGCCAGGTATGGCTGTGACCTTTGCATCACTTAATGAAGCTCCACGTACAAATAAAAGCACAGGTAGGTGGTACGCAGGTAACCTGAAGTAACCCGCGGGGAACTCCTTTCCCCATTTCATGTTACCTTTATTGCAGTCTCTCAAACCAGTCCCTCGCTAATTTACAGATCTTGTGTTGAAAAAGAAGAAAAGCAACCAAGAAGATATCTGGCTTTTACAAGTTTTATTTCTCCGCTCCGACGTCCGTAAACTTTTGATAACAAAGTGGAAGCAAATAAGCGCTTGTAAATATTTTATTATTAATTAAATCCATAATTGTGATTGCATCAGCGTGTTTTTGTCGTTGCAGCACGATCCTTTTGTAGCTGATATCAGCAATGAGTCAACTGATCATTAATACGAAGAGACCCTGAAAAGTAGGTTCACTTGTGGCTGAAAAACCCTACTAAACCGCTAGTTTAAAGCGAAGTAGTACTACAACTGTTCAACACGTAGAAAATCCGATTATCTATGCAGGACGTGTTTAATTTCACGTAACAACGGTCTCATTGCTGATGAAATCTGTTTTGCTGAAATTTTTGGCCGAGTGTATTTATATCATTCAGTTAATTTATTAATTCTTAATTCTGTACTATTTAGAGCGTGCTAGTAAATTCTCTAGCAATTCTTATGTACAGACATGTAATACGAAACGAAAGCAAACATAAAAAATGCGATGACGACGCAAATAAAAGAAAAGTAGATGGCGGTAATGATTGTATATTTTACAAGGAAAGATATTTAGAAGAGGATGATACTAAACAAATCAAATAGATCATGCTATAATAATTATACAAATACAATATAAAATCTTGTATAGGTTCAGATATCAAATCTGAAGGTTAAGAAAGCCAAGAGAAATATAAGTATACCCAAACGGGGAGAACTATATAACATAAGTGAATTACAGAAAACAATATAAAATATAACAGAAAATTGTTAGGACAAGAACAGCTTATACTCACATTAACAAGGAATGAGAAAATATAAATAAAATTCAGCATCAACAGAGAAAAACAAACGGCGGGGCGAATAATGTAAACAAAGCTAGAAATAAGAAATTAATTGAGAAAAACACTCTAAAATTACAACTAGACGAAGATAAGTTTAACATATGGACAACAAATAATAACAGCCAAAAATCTATATAAGAGCGCACATGTAACAAAAAGTAGAAAAATAAAAATTTACTGTCGGGAAAAAGACTACGAAATTTTTACAGAAAGTTAAAAAAAAGAAAATAGAGACGACGACAAATAATGTTGTTCAAGAA
Organism: Sinelater perroti; assembly: GCA_036346155.1. Taxonomy (NCBI): domain Eukaryota; kingdom Metazoa; phylum Arthropoda; class Insecta; order Coleoptera; family Elateridae; genus Sinelater; species Sinelater perroti. Next base: position 19,913,104 of record JARFIY010000195.1, on the reverse strand, counting down.
TAAAAATGCAAATGTAATATAAAAAAAATAAGAGGACGATGAGAAGAATACTTCTAAGAAATATTTAGTGAAGATGAAGAAGCGGGCGCAGATCAGGGAGTGAAAAGAGAAGAAATCTATGAAATTGAAAAACCTACAAGGCAAGAAATAGATGAAATCGTAGATCAGCTCAAAAACCATACAAGCCTAGGGGCAAACGTGATAACAGTGAAAGACCTTAGAAAAAGATGTAAAACAAATAATATACGAATTCATTTTGAATATCTGAAGAAAAAAAGAGATGCCAAATGTGGGAAAAGCGGTAATAGAGCCAATTTTAAAGAAAGCAGATGCTACAAATTGTGACAATTATGACTATTACATGTAATTTATAAAATAATGACAACGGTAATCAAAATTAAATTGAACGAATGACAGAACTGCAGATAGGAAGTACTAAGCAGGGTCCAGTGGAGAAAGGGCGACAACGATCAAATATTCACCATACTACGAATGCAAAACCCCTGCCGTGATGCTACTCATAAATTCTAGAAAAGCGTACGATTCGAAAACACCAAACAACAGAGGTAATGGAATAATTTAAAATCCCACTCAAGCGAATTAAAACGACACTGAACAAGACAGACAGCAGCGTGCAGTTTAGAGTAGTACGATCGAAGAATTTTTAAATAAAAACTGGATTGAAACGAGGTAACTCCTTCTCAACGCTAGTTTTTAACATGGTTTTTAACTTGCCGAGATCAAAGAATTTATCTGGAATTATAAAATTTAGAATGCACAAAATTAAGAAAACGGAAACAGAAACGGGGAGTAATACGAAGTATAATAAGAAGAATGATAAAAAAAGCTTATGCAAGAAGAAGCATCGAATAAAAAGATGAATAAAAGAAGATTGCAACTGGCTAAGCTATATATAAGCAATAGGAAACGAAATAATAGTACAGATAGTGGTACGGAAAAGGCTCGCCCACAAAAAGAAAAGCGAAAAACCTAAGAGAAGGTAAAGGAGATCTTTGCATACAGATCTAAGAGAAAAAGCATGAAATGGAGGCAGAAAAAACAGAAAGATATGGAAGGTAGTAACTAAACTATGGGCCTAAATTAGGCCTATAAATAACAATACATAAATTCATAATAGTAATTGCATCAGCGCATTTTTAATGATTATTTTGCAGCTAATATCAGCAATGAGTCAAGTGATCATTAATACTAAGAGATTCTGAAAAAGAGATGCATTTGTGGTTACTGAAATACCCCACTAAACCGCTAGTGTAAATAGGTAAAATAGTCTTTCAATTGTTTAACATGTAAACAGTCCGATTATCCATGTTTAGTTTCACGTAGTAACGGTTTTATTGCTGATGAAATCTATTTTGCTGAAGATCTTAAGCAATTTTAATTATTTTGTTTAAATAGTTCATTTAATTTATGAATTCTTAGTAGATTATTTGCCAAATTTAAACTTTTCTTTAAAATTTTAAAAGAACTACAGTTTTTTGGGTGATAGCAGAATTTGCATGTATCTTAGAGCTTAGTTTTTTAAGCTTTTAACGGGTCAAGGTTAGAAGATTTTTCTGTCACTTTAAGTTCAAATACTTTTTCTAATATTTAGTGTTGAAATTTGATACAAAAAGCTATAATTTTCTTGCTAAATTAAAATATGTTCTTGAACAATATCTACAACACAATTTGTGTTTTTTATTTGTTAAAGACAGATTTATTTGATTTTACCTCTTTCTTAAGCAACACTACAATATTTTTAGCTTAAAATTCAGTCCACTACAATCTATGTAGTTTTCCTTTAATATGTTTAATATATATTAAACATATTAAAGGAAAACTTTTCTCTTACTCTTACTAGAAAAGTTTTTTTAGACAATCGGCTTGAATTAATTAATTCCAATTTTTGTTTTATACCAGGTGTACCGGAAAGTCTTTACCGGTTTTATTCCAATAGGTGTCGCTAGGTTTAATATACAATATTATGATTTGACACGTGTTCATTTTATTCTACAGACCAAGCTTCAACGTCATAGATTATATTTTGTGAAAGTATCACCGTCATATGTTTATACCTCTTCAAAAATGTCAAGTTATGTGCCTGAAAACGTGCATTTGCGGCATGCATTACTTTTTTTATTTAATAAAAAGAAAAGAGCCGCTGAAAGTCATCGTTTGCTAGTTGAAATATACGGCGAGCATGCTCCAACCATAAAAAACCATAAAGAACTTTCTGGCAGAGCGAAAAAGTTTGAAGATGCGAAACTGCAGGAGTTATTGGATGAAGACCCAACACAAACTCAAAAACAATTGGCAGAAGCGTTAAATGTGGCCCAAGAAACTATTAGCGACCGATTACGATCGACGGGAAAAATCCAAAAGATCGGAAGATGGGTGCTACATCAATTGAATGACAGGCAAATAGAAAATCGGAAAATCGTCTGTGAAATGCTGCTTCAAAGGTTTGATTGAAAGTCATTTCTGAATCGAATAGCGACGGGTGATGAAAAGTGGATTTATTTCGAAAACCCTACGCTCAAAAAATCATGGTTATCACCTGGAGAAGCTGGCCCATCAACCGCGAGACAGAATCGCTTTAGCAGGAAAACGATACTCTGTGTTTGGTGGGACCAGAGTGGCGTGGTGTATTATGAACTGTTAAAACCTGGTGAAACAGTTACTAGTGATTGCTACCGACAACAAATGACCAACTTGAAACATGCATTGATCGAAAAACGTCCAGAATGGACCCGAAGACGCGGTAAAGTGATTTTACAGCACGAACACGCGCCGCCTCATACAGAAAAACCGGTCAAAGAAGCATTTAAAGCGCTTGGGTGGGAAATATTATTGCACCCGCCGTAGTCTCCAGACCTTGCCCCGTCCAACTATCACCTTTTCGCATCAATGGGCTCTGCATTAGCAGAGCAGCACTTCGCCAATTTCGAAGAAGTTAAAAAATGGATCAATGATTGGTTTCGCTCAAAGGAAAAACAATTTTTTTGGAATGGGATTCATAAATTGCCCGAAAGATGGGCAAGATGTGCAGAATTAAATGGTCAATATTTTGGTTAAATAAATTTTTCCATTATATCGAAAATTATGCATTTTTTCTAAAAAAAAACCGGTTAAAACTTTCCGGTACACCTGGTATATTCGTTTCATATATGCCTTTCGTGGCTTTTAACTTATTCATTAATTCCTGCGGTTGCTTTTATATATACAAAATCTGTGAACAAAATTTTTGCTTCTTCTTTCGTTAGTTTCTTCTGTATAGCCATCCTTAAGCTATAAGTTTATCTGATTTTCATTTTTCTTTTAATGCAATTTGTGTTCCCTTATTGTTAAATGTTTAATCTAAAAATTCGGATCATATTGAAGTTTCTTTCTAATATCACCGAAACAAAAAACTTTTATAGTTAGGCTAATTTTCCACATATTGCACTTTGAGATGACCGCCCCCATCTGTTGGGCCAAATATATCTGTTCTTAAAATTGTAATAAAATGTCTGATAGCCATTTTCACAAATAATTATCAATTAATAAAATCTGGAATTCTCTAATGTGGTGTTTTGGGATGTTACTTATATCTGATTTATACGGCAGATACACGAAATATGAATGGCATCTATGTAGCCACCCATATCAGTTAACCAAAATTCAGAAAGAGCTTCATAAAAACTCCAAAATCATCTCAGTTTATTATGAGACTGGCCGACCAAATGGAAGATAAAAATCAACAATAAAAAATCTATTCAGATTACGTTTAGAATAAAACAAAGCATTTGATCTCAAGTCACACTAAACAACAAATACAAGATAAGGACTCTGGGTGTTCATAAACGGAACAAACGCAAGGCAGTACTCAAACCCACATGGACATATGCCATTGAGCTTTGAGGTTGTGCCAAACCTACAAAAGCAAAAGTTCAAACTTATCAGATGTAAACTCTCAGAATGATACGTGTCAAACAAAGCTCTTCACGAAGATTTGGAAACACCATTAATCGATGAATGAGTGATCGAAGAAGATTAAAAATATTCTAGCCGGAAAATTTGATTATTTAATTAAGATGAATTCTCACTGGACGACTACACGCACACAGCCAACGAATTGTTTATCCTATTCACTTATTAAAGGTTTCCCGCATAAGAACAGAATTGAGCTCTCACAACAGTAATACTGTTTTTAGGGGCTTTGTTAGTGATATAAAACTGTATACGACGTAACAGGAACAACATTTCATTATCAGCCCAGTTTATTTTCAAAGACATGAGGGTTGTTCTCTTCAGAGATTCCTAAGTTAGAAAGGTTTTCTTTAAATAAATCATTGCAAAAACCTTTTGTATAATTGTTCAGTAGGAAAAAAATAACCGTATAGAAGTGAGCAATCATGAAGTCTACAAAATGTTTTGCTTCTGTAAAGCTCACCCTGAACTTATCTATAAGTTCTGGTCAGAGCTGAAGTATTCTGAACTAAAGCCTCATAGAGGTTGTTTCTAGCTGGTGATCCATTTGGACAACGCAATTCGCAGTTTTCAAGACTGCAAAGCAGTTATGGAGAAAGCTAGCGATGCCCACGTTTTCACCCTGTTGCAGACCATACCCGAAGTTGCAGTTCTCGTAATGCCTTGGCTACATGATGTTTTGTTCAAGTCTGCTCCCTTTAAAAAAATAAAATGGTTGTTTTCTACTTAGGGAAACCCCAAGAAAACTATTTTATTGATAACTACCTTGAAAAAAATGGTGTAAACTTAGAAATTAAGGTAATTTTTTCATGCTCTCGACAGCTGAAGAGACAAATAACAAACTTTATATTGCACCTTTTCAAGACATTTTCTTCTTCTCCGCTTTCAAAAACAGAATGGTAGTTGACTTTATGTTTGACTGTTATAGTTTTGTCTCGACAAAATAACTTAACCAACTTAACAAAAAACGCCACTTTGTTTACAAGTGGTTGTCACGAAAGAAAGTTCTAGAACACCTGCTTCTAAATACACACACATATACAGTCACATACACAGCACACACACACGCACGCACTCACACGCACGCGCGCGCGCACACACACACACACACACACACACAGGCGCACGCACACGCACACGCACACACACACACACAGAGAGAGAGAGAGAGAGAGAGAGTATGTTCTAGAACATTCGACGCGCGTATGTGTGTCGAATGTTCTACTGTGTGCATGTGTATGTGTATGTGTATGTTCTTATATATATGCTTTAACGAAATGAAAAAGTTCGCAACTGCAAAACGTATTAAAACTACACGTAATCGGTTGCGAACTTTTACATTGTAGCGTTCGGGAGTTCGACTGTGTAGCGTATCTTTTTTATTTGTAAGAGTAGGTTTACTTTTAAGGTGTCTACGGATAGATACACAAATAACTATTTATAATAATTAATGAAAATTCCCGAAAACTATTTCCAGATTCGGCTACCATCTTGCAACAAAATGGCGGAAACACACAACCAAAGATAAGGATTATCTTCTCAATTCTTGAATGTTTTCTTAATGTTCTTAATGTTTTCTTCAAGTCTGTTTACTTTTGTCCTTGACTGTCACGCTTAAATGTCATTTGTTTCTCTATTTATAGGAACTCGCGCAAAATAATTCTAGATTTTGGCCACTTCCTTGAATCAAAATGGAGATTGCAGAAATTCATTTTTTGTCCCCAATAGCTGAAGAGAAACGAAAGATGCCGCTAATTTTTAAAATCTTAATCTTAATCTTAAAATATGTTGACTCTTGAAAACCGAAGAGACAAACAAAAACGGCGTATTGTTCCTTGGCTAAAACTCCTTTTAAAGACATTTTCGTCAACAATAAAATATCGATGTTTTTTTTACTACTAGGCTAAATTAAAAACGATAACGTCAACCTGTTTCTTGACTTATGAGAGCTCCTGAAAAATTATTCGTCATCTTGAATCAAAATGCCGACTATGCAAACTTAGAAATTTGGATAATTTTTTCGCAAGTTTTGAATTTCGGAACTAAACAAACGACATATTGTGTGTGTCTCGGTTAAAACGGATCTATGTGATAATTCATTTATTCAAACCCATTCGCTTTCAAAAACAAAATGGCTTCTGATTTCCTTCGATTTCCTTGTTAGCTCAATTGCTATTTGTTTCTCTACTTATGAAAACCTGGAGAAAAATATTTTTTAATGTCCGTCAGTTATTGCCTATTTAACGTTTACTATCTGTTTTATCAATCATTTAAATGTCGTTGCGTATTTAATTTTCGATTGCCACCTGGTTTTCCATTCAGATATGCTTCTACGGACGATTGGTTACTTTTATTGCCGTAGGTTTTTTGCTGCTTCCTAGAACTCATTCTTATCTTTAATGTGCTTGTTCTGGTCCAGTCAGTAGGTTATTATTATAGTTGGTTATCTCTGCGGTTATTTTTAGATTATTGTCGTTAAGCATTCAGAAATTCCCATTTTATTTAAAAAAATACTGCGCCCTAGTGACCTAACACAAATTATTCCTAAATTCTCTGCCCCATATAGCTTTTCGATTCGTACTTTTGAATTCTGCTCCCTGAGCTTAAAAGCTTTTCACATTTTGTTGTTGTTGTATCGCCTTTTTCTATAATTTTGCTTTACTGCCATTGCAATGTTTTGTGGTTAACTGGCTTATTGAGTGATTCTGCTGTGTCTACCTTAATTTCAGCCACCTTATTTTGTGAATTATAATTTGACTGCAAGTTACTCTGTTGTTTTCATTTCTTTTCTTTGTCTTCAAGTTTATGTTTCCGTTCATATTTTCTTGTCTGGCTTGTAAGCAACTTTCAATCGTTCCTGGTGCCGTTTGCCACCGCTTTCTTTAAAATTGCTCTCTTATTTGTTACAATTGTCATTATAAAATCGTTGTTCACTTTGAATTTTTTTTTTTATTGTTTCACTCCGTTGTTATTCTACATTATCAATTTTTTTTAGTTTAGTTTTAATTTTTTTTTGTATATGTACCTTTTGATGCCACATTCCTTTAAATAAAAAGAAAGAATACGGCAAGAATAAAAAATACCCAAGTCATGGACTACAGCGATTTTGTGTGTTCCGTATGTAAAAAAGAAATGAAATAAATTGCGATAACTATCAAGGAATTAGTCTGCAAGATGTAGCCCACAAGATGTTAGCAACAGGATTAAGAAATAAGCTGTATGTAACACAAGAAAAGGAAATGCAAAAGGATTAAATTCTTATAACGAAGCAAATCTTAAACAACGCCTATGAGCAAAATTTAGATCTTTGCATTCTATTTATTGATTTTAAAAAAGCGTATAATTCCTTAATAAGAAATAAATCATACAGATGGAAATTAAGAATTGCCGGGAAATTAATCAAAATGACCTTACAGGAGACGAAGCCTGTCCAGGGACTTTGAGTGAAAGGGAGGATTGTGGCAAGGACGATTTGTTGAATCTAATACTAGAAATAAGAATTAGAGAAAATGGCGCTCAAAGAAATGGATTAATCTACATTAACAAATAACCAAAAGTAGGAAGGAATTAGAAAAAAATGTTGAGGAAACGAGGTAGAACTATTAAAAGCCAAGCATCTATTCAGGATAGTAAAACAAAGTATAGATGGAACAAAAATAAGACAACAGTGATACATGGCTAAATAGTAACAAAACTGCACATTTGTTAAAAGAAAATTCTGCGGAAAATATTTGAAATAGAAAATGGGAATTAGATTGAATAAGGAGTAAAAACTGAAGATGTTACACAGATGTCAGAAAATAAACTCACAGAGGAAGGCTGAAGCAATGAAAGAGGACTTGTGCCAATTAAGTGTGGGGGAATGGCAAGAAGAGACGAGACCGTGGGTCTACGTGACCTTCTTTCTGATGACCTTTACAACTTTCGCGAATACAATATCATTTTATCTTTTTGTGTTTCATATTGGCTTACTTGCGCAATGCCGTCCTGCCTACCAGTTAATTAGTGTCTCGGAGGCGCAGTAGCCGCGGTTTCAAGACCTCGGGGCTCGGTTTCTCCAGCACTTTATTCCATTTATATTGACCTTACAGTTACACTTGCCCACTAACATTTTACTTGCACGCACCGTTACCTTACATTTCTGCACTTCGGTGTTTTTTCCTTCAAATTCTCGCAATTTTGTTAAATTAACATAAAACACAAAACAATTTTATTTTTCCAATTTTCTTCTTCCACAACATTGTAAATTGGTTTGCTTGTCCATTATATAATTCACACCTGTTAAAGTTAATTTACTACTTTTAAAATTCCTAGAACAAACTTCCAATTAATCGAAAATTTTAATTAGGAAAAGTTAATTTCATTTAATTCGTAGAATTTCCTTTTCTACAACAAATTCTAATGTTGATTCTACTTTTAAAAACAAAAATTTTGGTATTTCTATATGTCATTCTGCCATAACATTACCTAAATATTTATTAAGCAGACAAGGAAAGTGGCTAAAAAAGTAATTTCTTTAAATAATTTGATTTTAATTATTTCTGTTGCTTTAATTTTATATGTTTTATGATGTCAAAGGTAAATTTGGTAACAAGTGACTATTTTAATATAATTTTTAAATACTTAAACTGCTATCCTGTTTTACTAGATGGTTCACTTTAAGATGTATTTTTTGCTTCTAAAACATTTGATTTGCCAGCATCCAGCGTAAGATCAATGCCATACACCTGAGCTGTAGAAATTTGGTAGTATCCGTCACTAAGAGGTGAACTAGAGCTTTGTTTGACCCAAAACCATAGTTTTACATCTAATTGACACTATTTCCAACAATATTTATAGCTAGAGCATAAAGAATTAATTTTCTTACGTTTTTTTATAGAGTTAGTTACAGTTATAACCAATTTTCTAAAATATATGGAAATTATAATCCTCCCTAGTATCAGTCTGAACAGGCTGGATCAGAAATAGCTAAATCGAGCCCCTTCTTCCTAAATGCTACAATCATAGTGTCAGATAAATATGTACCATATAAGATATAAAAAATCCTTGAGGTAAAGCCCTTAATTTAGTATAAATTTACTCAGAATTTAATATGAGTTAAGGCTAGGAATTAAAATTTTGTAACGACATCTCCCAACTCCTTATCCGATCCTCTTCATTTTTGGGTTGTAACCTAGCTGCATATATTCCTTAGGTATGTATCTAAGGGATATATGCATCAAATATCATCCAAATTGTAGAAGTTGCAACAAATTTAAATAATTAAATACAATGTTAAATCTACAATCAACTGTCATATATAACTTTCTTCTAACAATTCATATACATACATTGTAAACATTTGAACAGAGTCTGCCTATGTTTTTTTTTTAATTTTGTTGTTAAGTAATTTGGAAAATAGTGCTTTTGTGTACTACAAAAAAACACTTTCAAGCGTCGTTAAAAGAGAAACTATTAAAGGGCTTGGCGTTGAAGCCTAGCGATGATGAAATTGCCTCAAAACTTTCTGTACCAAACAAATCTACGGATATGACCCGGAAATAAAGGCTCGGTAATCTTGATTTGCTATATCTCTAGAAGATCCACAAGAATCACACCTATATCAAGGCTATGTTAACTGTATTTTTTAATTGGAAAAAGTGTTGTTTATCATGAATACGCTTCTCCAAAACAAACAATTAGTAAGAAATCGACAACTAATAATCGAGGGCCTTATCACGTCAACGCAGTAGCCCATACATCACATCTTGTTCAGATTTTTTTCTCGAAATCAAAATTCGTAAGTTACTCAACCGTCCCACAGATCAGATTTGTTGTCCTGTGACTTTTGACAAGTCCCAAATTTTTAATCGCCTTTAAAAAGGAAGATATTCCAAACCATCAACGTGATTCAGGACAAAACCATTGGAAGCAACTCTATAAGTGTGTGCATACTTTAAATTTTAATTGAATTTTTTATACGGTTTTATAAGTTTGCTATTAAGGATTTTTTTAAGTAAAATAAAAAATGTTTATATTGTGTAGTGTTCTTTTTTAATAAAAGATATAGGTTTCCCATTTATGTTTTTAAAATACTGCCATGCAAATGACATATGGTCATTCTTTTGTTAAAGTTTCCATGATTTTTGCACATAAATCTGGCTGAATCTCATCAAAGACACGAATTATTTCCACTTTCAAAGAATCAATTGTTTGTGGGTTATTCCCGTACACTGGTATGCTTTTAAGGGTAAAATTTTCCGTAAATTTCGATAATTAAAATCGACACGTTTGTGGACCTTTCCGTGTACTGTCACGAACCATAGTAATGTTTTCTTGTAAACGCTTCGGATGCAAACGTGTTTGATGTTTTATAATATGTCAGTTTTGAATTACATTTCTTATTTCAGCTTTAGTTGGACTATTATGATGATATTTTGTCAAATGGCACACCTTCTTTCCAAATACCAAAAACCAAAGAAATGGCGCACAATATGCTGTCTAAATAAACTGTCAAAAAAAGAAAAGCTCTATACTATAAAAAAGAACGAGCTCACCAAGTTTTTCGGCAACTTTATTTTGTTAACAACAATCGTTATGATTAATCACCTTAACCGAAATGGTGTAAGTGTTGTGAATATATTCTTGAAGAGAAGACTTGCTTTGAGAGTGACAGTTGCTGTTTGTCAGTTCACAAAGACTATAGGGAACTCTCATCCAGTGAGCTACGTTGGATGAAGCTAAAGACAGACCGTTATCTGATCTTTTTGTGCCCTGGTTGTAACTCATCTTTAAAAGATCTATTGTCAATCAAGATTTTACTTCTTAAACTAAAGAGCGAATTAGTTGAATTACAATAGAGATCTTAATTTTCCGATTTTAAGCGTTTTAAGCGGTACTATTGAGATTTGCTCAGAAATTTTTGAGCGTCAACCTAGGCCTCATAATTTGATACTGTTCAATATACCGGGATCTTCTGCAGAACTGCTCAAGGATGGAGTTGCACAGGATAACGGTTATAAAGGCACTTCGCTTAGGGAAAAATCCAAATAACACCAAATCTTGACTTCTCAACATAATTTGTAGAACATCAGCTGATGCGCTCTGCCTATTCTTACTAAAATCTAAATTCCCTTCTACGCTCAAGCAGAGTCGTGACAAAACATCTTTTAAATGTGAATTTTAGAGAAATTTGGGCCTCAAACTTGCAAAAAAAGACTCCCAATTAGAGAAGCGCCTGGGTCTAGAAGTTCTAAGAACTGGTGTTTTGACAGATGAACGTTTAACATTATATTGCCAAAAGTCTTCGCACTAAACTAGATGACTCACGTTGTGCCATTCCGATTCTTAAGCATGACATTTTCGTTTTCACTAAAACCAACTTATTTTATAGCGTAGACGATGCTGAACTTGGGTTTTAACATCAATCTTCTATCACTAGTACTAAAATATCAGGTGGTAGTGTTCTCGCCGCTGTTAAAAAGAAATTCCAAACATCTACAATTACATCTCAAGGTAATTATGTTGGAAATATTTTTACACATCGAACTTGGCTCCTTCCCTTTGATCCTCAGGGCAGTGTATATCTATCCTTCATCAGTCACCGAATAGTATTATAGTGTGATGTTGTGTAAAGCTTCGATGGAGAAGTTTCCTACTGCAAAATTTCTTCCAATCGGTAATATTTAAAATACAAAAGAAGCGCCTTGCCTATAGATTATTCAAAATTCTAGGAGCTTTGTACTTCCAAGCTTTCGAAGACTTATTTTGAAGATTATATTAAAATTTTTAAGAAGCGTATACATCTGAATGTTAAAATTTCTGGAGTTACGTTAATAATTTAGGAAAAACCAATGGCTTCTTTCCTAATGAAATATTTTGAAGAAACTGATTTCGGCTCCAATAAATTACCAACCCATATGGTAAAAACTTTGCTAGTGTTCTTCAAATACTGTACTTATGGACTATCCTAATGAAAACTTAGTAATTCTTTCCCCAAAGTACATGAACTCTCCTGCAAAGCTGGCTCGATCAGTGATGAATCAAAGTAAATAGCACTAAATCAACTAAAATCACTTTTACTATTAAACCTACTCAACCATCAATAAAAACTGAGGTGAAATACTTAGGGCATCACCTTGACCAAAGACTAACTTAGAAAACTCATATGAAAGCTAAAAAACAGCAACTGAATCTGAAAACAAAAAATATGCACTGGCTAATTGGACGTAAACCTAACTGACTATAAAAAGCAAGCTGTTGCCATAAAAAGTCATCCTAACACCTGTGTGGTCTTACGGGATTGAGCTGTGGGGTTGCAGTAAGCCATCGAACACCAAAATCTTGCAATCCTTCCAATCGAAGACATTGCGTATTCTAACCAATGGACCTTGGTAGGTCAGCAACCAAACCCTCCATGAGGATCTCAAAATTCCATTTATCTCTGAAGTCATCAGGAATTGTGCCGTCGGAAGCAGGATGTGCATCTTAAATCAAGACGAAATCTTGTCCCTCAACTTCTAATTCTGTGCTGAGGCTCTGTGCTGATGGTATTTTCCTGGTCAATGGAGGTCTAGCTTTGCTCAGCCAACTTTTAATGGGGTCAATAAATGTAATATCGAAAATTATACGTTTATACTCTTGCTGTCATCTGTGCCTAAACTCTTTGAATCTATTTGTGACAGAATTGCTGCTGTTTTTAGATCTTAATTATTCCTAAGCAATACAGTACTGTAAATAAACTATCCGCTTTCTTTATCTAACTTTCTGACCTTTGAGAGATATGTACTAGACCAGTTTGCAGAGTTTGCATCTTCAAGCAGACTCAGTTTACAGAGTTGTGCCTTCAAAAAAGTGGATCCCTCAATCTTGCTAAAAGAAACTCTCCTTCCTTGGTTTAGGTGATCCTCTTCTCAGTGGTTCAGTGATTATGTTCTTGGTCGCAAATAGAAATTTATTTCACGTGCTCACACCCCTTTGACTTCTTTCCAAGTGTTCATCAAGAGTCTCACTTTGGACCCTTGCTTTTTATATTATACTTCGATGATATAGGTGCTATATTTTACTTGCCAATGACGTTAAGCTCTTTAAATCTACTTCATGCACCAACGACTTCCTAACTTTACAAAATTATGTACATTTTTTGCTAAATGATGTAATAAGAATTTACTATCCATAAATTCTATAAAGTGCTATGTCATTACCTTCCACCGTAATTTTCATCTATGGGAATCTGACTACATAATATATGGTGTCCCAATTAATATAGTATTATCTGGATGTCGTCTATGATTTTGGTCTTAACTTATTTTTATTCTGAAAAATTTCTAGAATTTTGTTAACTTATCGATGTTTGAAACCCTCTATTTTGTCTTGTTCGACCGGAACTCCACGATTTAGTTTCAATTTTATCACATTTATATAAAAGATTAGAAGGGGTACAAAACAAATTTATTAAACGCCTTGCTTATATAGATAAAATACCCAAATGCTCCAGAGTTTCATTACTTGGACCAAGAAGAGCCGGTTTTGATTTAATTTGTATTTATATAATTTTACTTCGCCAGCTTTTGTCTCGCATCTCCCTTTAGCTGCCCCAATTTAATATTAGACAAACTCGAACCCTTTATTACTACGAAAAAAATCTCCTTTCTCTGGTTAAGTAAGGCTCAATAATGACTTTTTACAAATTTGGGTTGATATATTCTATTCCTCGCTTACTGTTTACAAAACCCTAGTCAAAAAAAACTGTGATATCAACTACTGACGCCAAAATATTTTATTTTTGAGCGACTGATTCATAAAATGATTTATTTATGTTAATTGGTTTATCTCTATATTTTTGTTGAAATACTAATTTATCTACATACGTATTACTAATTATGTAATGCAAATAAGTGTATCTCTTTGTAATCTGTGAAAAATCAACAATATAAAGTTCATATAATAATAGTAATAGTAACAAAATTCTGCGTTCAGTTGGCTTCTACGAATTCTGATTGGCCAATGATAACTTGAGCGAGGGATTCGTCTAATGTCGAGCCTTTGGTCCACAATTTCTTATTATGAATACTCCCAGTAATCTTGTCTTAAGGGTTTCTCGCATCTACACCAACCCCCCCCCCTCTTGGGGGGAAGCACTCGCTATACGTGTGGACTCTTGAGAAAGCATTTTAAATATGAAATAATCTAAAAAATATATTTAATGCTCATTTACATAACCCTGCGAATTTTAATTAACCATTTATTGCTATTTTTAAGTAATACATTAATGACTATAAAGCAAGCTCGTCGAGTAATTAATCTTCAATCTAACCATACATTTAAGCAACTAATTAAAATGACTGCGGCTAGCCCGTTGCTAATAAGTTTGGTTATTTCAAACTTGCAGAGCTGTTACCCACTTTTTCAGTTGGGTAAAAAGCGCCACTACCTTGAGGAATTTAATTTGCTTCCGACCTTAATTATTATTAAATCCTTTCTCCACTATGACATCGAAATATATTCATAGAAGAACTGCAAGTACATGCTTTGTCATTTAATCGTCTCAGTAGAACCACACGAGGCTATCAAAAAAAGAGCAACAGTATATTTACGTCATTTTGATCTATTTCTTCTCTAGAATGCGCTTCATTTTTAATTTGTTAAAAAACTGAAGTATTTCTTAAAATTTTTATTTTATCTTACCTTTATTTAGCCAATTTCTTTTCAATATTCCAGTTTTGTGCTTTTTAAAGTAAACGGAACATTATTTTACCAATTTGCGGGTCTTACAGATTAACTTACTTGCTAGTAGACATGCAGTGAGACCTTTCGAACCGACTAGCCATCTATATAAAATAATTCTAAAGTGGGTAGCATTTTCAATTGCTATTTTTATCTTTCTCTAATGCTACCATTTTTAACCTGTTATAGTGACACTGTTTTAAAAAATCGGTATGTATTTATTTGCGAATATATAAAAACAAATCGGTTTTACTTCAATTTTGTTCTACTGTCTTCATGAGTTATATCAAAACCGAGATGTTAAGTTTGAATATAAAAAGTAAGTTAAAAGTAACAAAATAATCAAAAATAGAATTTTAAACCAGACAATTTTTGACATTCATACAGAATTCAATAGATGCAGAACATGAAAGCAGTAACTATTGAGAAAATGAAATTTTAGAGGTCTTAGCATCATAATAAAAAATAAATAAACTCTATTAAAAGCAGAGAAAGAAACCTCACTATTTTCCTAAAAAGAAAGAATGCAGTAGATGTAGTTAGGTCTAAAGGTGTTTCTTTCACAGGATACTTCATGCTACCGCTTCTTTAGCCAATATCACAATGTCGGGGCAAGACTGAGAGCGACTCAAGTGTATGCGTGGAATAAACAATTTTTGGGAAGAAAAGAACCAGTTGAAAGTGAAGGTCATTGACGTCTCCCGAGAACCATCGGGACTAAGATGGATATTAATGTTGTTCGCCGCCTTTTCGACGGCAATGTCAGACGTTGTCCTGCTTATGATGACATGGCCCCGTAGTGTTTGATCTGGACTACACTGGAACATCCTTCCTACAGTCTAAACTTATTGTCGTTTGTTTTGATCACTGAAAGAAGCATTTGAAGGACAACTTCGACCAAGATGTGGTGGTAGAAGCATTTATACGCGACTAGCTGATATCACACTTCAATTTTACGATAGAGCGATCAAAAACTGCCTAGCCGTTGAAAAAATATGTTTCTAATATCATGAAGAACAATAAATTTGAATGTTTATACTTTTATGATTATATTTGATTCTCCCACTCTCGATTATTCCAACTTACTGAATCTGACCATTATATTACCCTATCCTCAAAGACGTTTTGTTTCAAAAAATAGTTTTTATTGGCACCTGTGGAAAGGTTCGTGAAGGAATCGGCATGCTTTTTCGGATTTATAAAAGATGGCCCAAACTGAAAACTGGTTTTTCAAATAAAGCTACTTTTGAATTAATTTTACAATAGAGGTTTTATTGAGTATTAAAGTACACAATCTCCGATCAAATATGCAAAATTACGTTTGACAAATAGCTACCTCGGTTTCAGCTACAAATCTGGGCCTTTCTACAATATCTTCGATTACAATTAGATTTCGTTGTTGCTTTCTTTGTGGATTGCTAGCGTAGACCTTGGATTTCAAGTAGCCTCACAAAAAGATTTGCCTGGTGTTAAATCACAAGATTTTGATGTATGCAACCAAGAAATTGTTGCTGTAGTAAATCAATTGTTCAAACTGCAAGGCAAGAAGCACCATCTTGCTAAAACCACATTTGTTTCAGTTTCATTTTTTCCAGTTGATACAACAAAAACTTATAATGTAATAGCAATGATCGCCATCCACAGTTACAGCTTCATCTTCAAAAAAATATCGGCCTATCACGACACCTCTCCAAAATTCACACTAATGACTCGTTGGGGGCTAGTTGCTTTTCTTGAGTTACGCAAGGACTTGCCGAATCCCAAATATGATAATTTTGTTTCTTTACGATATATCCACTTTATAGTACCCTAAAAACCAATAAAAAAATTGGTGACGGTGAGAATGGTTAACAAACTGAAGGTCTTGCGTCAGTTGAATTTTGTACGTGTGTGGGTAAAAGTTTTTAGTGAGCTTCTCTAAATGTCCACGATACCGAGCCAATGTTTTTAAATTCTCACTGAATATTGCTTACGTTGGTATGCACAAGGTTTTGCATTCATTTAATGCGCAATTTCGACCATTAATTCTATGAGCTATTGGTACCGTCTCCGCAAAATTTCAGCGAATTTGGAATGAGTTTTGGCAATAATAACTCACTGTTTTTTTGTATAGTGTTCCAAATTTACGAATAGGAAGAATTGTAAATAATATCTTTAAGATGTCAGAATTACCAACTGTAAAACAGAAAACAGCGTTGAATTCGAGCTCTAAGATAGAAATGCCAGTAATGTCGGCATATTTTGCTTATAGACGTATAGGCTAATCTGTGTCTCTATGATACAAATCATAAACGACCTTCGGTATCGCCAGTTTCTGAAAAAAAGAGATTTTCAAATGCCGAGATAACTCGGACTATGACGAAAGTTGCTCGGTATATGACACCATAAAACCACACTTATTGCAAGAGGCCGCTACAACATTTGAACAGACGATTGAACTTCTCAAAAGCGGATGCTATTGCTTTAGATACGACATCAAAAAGATCAGTCATTCTCTCAAATCTATCTTTCTCGATGACCAATCTGATCCTACCTCCACTTGAAGATTTCATTAATGTGCATTGCTTCTATCCTGGTCTTGTTGAATCAGTAAACCTCCTAAAAAATCACCGATTTAAAATCGCACATTTGATCTGAGAAGATCTCCAAAACTGTTAGAAAACTCTTGGCCTAATTCTTCAGTGACCGCTTTAATTTATTTAGTAAAGTAGTTCATGGCAATGATTCTCCGTTATCTAAACAACATAGAAGTTTCAAGATTTTGTTTATCAATTCAGTGTTATCGACATTATTCAGAAGACCATCTTTTATTTATGTCCAAATAAGGTCTTACTATTGAGTTTGGTGTGCTCATTTTCCCGTAATTCTTTTAATTCAGTACCCTGACTAGTTCAAGATCAAGTATATGTTTTTCACGTAACCGCCCCAATGATTAATCATCATAATTTTTTGTAATTAATAACCGAGCGATGACTATACATCTTCGGACACGACTTCTACAAGGCGTTACTCTTTTATTATCTGTTAATATCCTGAAATGCCCCTCTTTTAAACTTCTAAAATTTTCTTACCCGTTTACTTTCCATTCTTGCAATTCTTCTCTTATGTCTAAAAGTTCATGTGCTTTCGTATTTAATGACTTCTCTCAGATGTGTAGAATATTCTACTGCATTTGCTTTTAATTCTTCTGTCAAAACGCTAGTGTTTTTCGCACTTGCTTTTAATTCTTCTTCTAAAATCCTTTGGAAGGAGTTTCAAAAATAGGTTTTTGTTTTGTTAACCATTGTATTTAAATAAAAAAAAGTTAATTCGTCAAACTTTGTTACGTGAATATTTACATTTATGGCTTAAACCTGATAAATAAGTAATAAAATAATTTAACTCAGTAAAGAATGTCTAATTATATTTACATTTTCTGTCTTTGCTTTTACTTTTACATTTTTATTTTCTTTGAAGAAGACAAGTTTAAAGAAGAACTATCCGTGGTTGTGTTAGAAGTGTTTTACTCTACTTAGGTTGTTAACATGGAAAATGAATTTAACTTATGTTATAAAAAATTCTTTGCAGACTTTCGTGTCATTTTTAATAATGAAAAATCTTATGGTCTGTAGGTAGAGCGACAGAATATGGATTTTAGAGCAAAATATGAGCGAGTTCGAATCCTGCTAGACTAATATATAGTTGTGGTATTTTAAAATGAATTTTATTAACACAAAAGTACAATTACGAAGAACTGAACTCAGCAGTATTCTTAAAACGGTTGATCATGTCTTAAAAAGAATTAAAATGCATGTAGAGTAGCAAGAAGTTTAATTATAACGATCTCTGAGAATGATAAAGCTAACCGAACGCTTTGTTTGCCATCTAAATAACAATATCTACATAAATTATGAACTAATTTACTCTAGATTATGGCGCGAACTTAAAAGGTTGCGCAAATATGTATTGTGATTTCCTAAAATAGATACTGAACCGTAAACACACCATTTATGCAATTTTTATCTATTTAACTTTTAATAGAAAAATTATTCTTTATACAGTACAATTTAAGCTCTACTCTGACTTTTACGTAATATCTACTCTACTACTGAGTTTGAACCAAGAGATGCTCATTTTTTGCAAAAAGTACAAATTGTAATAGGTAATTATTACAAAGTAACTTCTTAACAATATTTCTGTTTATCTAAAATGGTAAACCCATAAAAATATTTATAATTTTTTATTTTTCTATTTTCCTCTTTTTATCTTGTTTTGTAATAGACTTCATTTTGTAATTACTGCAGATTTTCACGAGCTTATTTTACTTCTTTTCTTTCTATTTTACTTCTTTGGGATTTTACAAAATAAAACTACCTTCTCCATATTTCACTTTGCCGTAGAAGCAACAGCTTTAATTTTTTTTAAATATTATTCCTTATTGAAATAAATATAATAAAATATTTTCCTCTATAGACAAAACGTTTTGTTAAGACTTCGGAAGGTGATTCTCAATCATTTTATTTGTTTGTCCATACGTACACAGATCTTTGCTTGTTCTCGATACAAATAACAGACAATTTTAACAGCAGTTCATAACACTCGTCCACTTGTAGCAGATTTTACAAATGAAGAGAAACGTAACAACTGACTGTAGTAAAGACTAATGTTCTTATGGAAGACTATTATAAAACACATGCATTTTTCTATATATGTATATCCACATGAATAGTTTGCTTTTTTATAAAGCTTGTCTTCATAGTTAACCTTAACCTTCTAGACCCAGCTAAAAATCATTTTCTTTGTTCTCTCCAATATTTTGAAAGTTCAAAGTTGGTTCTTAATATTTTTAATGTTCTAGCGCATTCAAAGAAAAGTCAAAGAACCCAAAATTTATTTTGTGATGAAATCATTACGATATCAAAAATCTCTTAGCTATATTTTAATGAGCCGTCCTATGTAGATTATAAAAGCTGGATCGTCACGACAACCCCGACAAGTCTGTTGTGCTCCTCTAAAAAATTGTCTATATTTCATTTTCAAGGTTAAAGCTTTTAGATAGACTGCAAAAATTTTTGGTTTTCCACACAGTATTAAAGATTATATTTAGAAATTTTGCTTCTTCCTTCTAGCAAGGTCCTCATACACCACTCCACCTAAGTAATTGTTTATCCCGGACTCAAATTTTTTGACGAAATCTAACATTCCATCAAAATAGGTCTATTCTGCTTCTTTAACAAATTGTCTACAGCTTATTGTGAAGGTTTAGACTTTTAATTAACCTACAATGCTTAGAGGGTGGTTCTTTAATACAGCTCTCCAGTTTTGATTTTTCCTCGCTCAATATTACAAACCTCCATCCGGCTGAGTCTTCACTGTAACAAAGAGTGTGTTCCTTTTCCTAACAAACTCTGCACAGGCCACCCTTCCCATGTCATTTTTGTGATTTCATTATTGTTTATTTTGTGCGCCCCAAACACCACTTAAATTTTTAGGAAAACCCCAATTTCTTCCAAGTCATTTTTCGTCACTGTTTAAGGTCGCAATGTGACCCAATAGCGCGGTTTAATTGTACTGTAATTATGATTTATCTTACTCGCTGAAAGTCTACATCATTTATTAAAATAGAAATCTCTTTAAAATGTTCAGTTTTAATACGAAAATTACACACCAAGAAAAACTTGACGATGAACTTGGAAGCAAGGTACTACTTTTTCTGCCGAGTTTCTAATAATTTCTCATATTTCCCTCTATTTCTCCACTCGGCTTCCTCTATACCTTTTTCTATCCGTTTCCTCCAGATTTTCCTCTAAATGGGCGCCTCGTTTATTCTCTGAACATTTTTATATTACCTCAATTGCATTTTTTAAATACATCTTATACTATATCTTCCTTTGTACCCTCCTTTATGTTCTTTATTGTTTCGTTTACAAGTTTATCTAATATTTAAATACTTGTCGAGTGCCTATGGTAATCCATTTCTAATGGAATTTTAGCTTTTTCTATTTTTTTAGCTATTCTATTCTCCAGGTATATACAATAATCGCAACCTTTTATTTTTATGCTATTTACTGTTTTCAGGTTTATCTTCAGTTTCCAATTTTCATACTCTTCAACTAATTTTCCTGCCATGTATTATCTCTTGGCTTGATTTTGTACTATAAAAACTTGGTGGCTTGTTTTCAATCTTTATCCTTAATGTTTCGTTTTTTTATGAATTTTGCACTACTCAAATTAATGTTACTTTAATATTAGCAACTTTCAACGCTTCCCAAAGTCAAGGGTCTTTAGTACTTGTTTAGTGCTCTACATTTGTATTCCACCAATGCCTAATGAGTCTTCATCGGGTGCAATAGTTTGGTGGCTCTGCTACCACTAAATTCCAGTCGGAAAATTTGCCCTATTTTAACGTAAATTTAGTGTAGATGCATGAAGCAAGATCAAGCCAGAAAACTGAGAAAACGTAATGTCTCTTAAAAAACTAAAAATGACTTTGAAGATATCTTTTAAAGTACCCAAAATACCAGCTAATATAAAACTCTGATTTTTGACCCCACTTGAATCGATTGTCTGCCATATTAGAAACTTTCTTAGATATTTGGACCTTAAATGTTTTTGGTACACTTTTAACTATATAGCCATATTATGATGCATTCAAAATTTGGGCAGATAGTTTGGGAACACTAGCTTTAGTCTCCATATTCTGCTTTTCATTGCGATTAGAGACATTCAGTACCTTGAATGTCCCAAGTTTGATGCGTTTCTTATTTCACTTTTAAACATAGATGAAGATGATATAATCTTAACCTTTCTTGACAGATCTTACATGTAACTATGACTATAGGAATTATAAAATTTGTAATTTCTCAGTAAATATGAAAAATTGGAATTAGAAGTTAGACCTTGAGTTTAGGAGGGAGCTCGAAGTAAGTTGGTTAAAGGTCAGTACTATTACGGAAAACTAAAATCCCAAAATTGGTGTTTTTGCAAGACTTTGAACACTATATTCGGAAAATAATTTATACGAACTCTATTAGGCAAACCACGTAAAGCTAAACTCAAACTCTAGTCCAAATTGGCAAATCAGTATAATTTTGTTGAAAATTGGGCATAATTACTTTATGATGACACTTCGAGGAGAAATTAAATTTTAGTCTGCGATTAAATTTTGTTAAAAAAATACAATTTGCCTATAAAGATAAATAAACACTTATTGTCGTCATAAAGGTTTTTATTAATAATAAAAAGTAAAACATTTTAATTAGTATGTCACGATAATGAATAAATATTTTATTTGGTGAATGAATTCATGTTTAAAGAAACGGTGACGTATTTGGCGGAAGTGGTAGCACTGACTTGCAAAATTTCTATTGTTTATGTTCCTCCCAACTTTCCGTGCTCCGATGACAAAATGATTACTTTTATTTCTCCGAGCTCTTCATAAAATAGGGAAAATCGTTTCTCGATAGGACCTGCTTTTCCCCACCCGCAATCCCGGTAGCATTTAGGCACACACCTATGGTGGTCCGGGATTTCCTCCGAAGGCGCCCCCCGTTTGGACATTGAACACGGCTACCAGCAGATTATCACGTATGTGTGACCGACGTCCCAGGATGCGGCGGTTTTGTTTTTCTGGATTTCCACGAGCAAACTCGTTTTAGCGGCAGTATCACCTATGAAGCTCCGCGTCGGGCGGTATCAAAACCAGTTCCTACCTAACGAGCTCGAAGTTCAGATGCATAATCGGCCCTGATAACAGCGAGCGCCACAGACTTTCCACTCGAAGATCCGGGTTTCACAGCGTTCGAAAAAGCGCGCCGGTTTAGTGCGGAGAAGAGAAATGTTACAAACGCTGTAGTACCGGTAAGTGAAACTTTTTATTTAACATTACTACTCTCGGTTGCGTCATGAATTAACCAATTATCTATTTACGACTGGGAAATTGGAAGTTAATTTCTCACGAATGTTTCGCAGCAGTAAATATCTCGTTATGACATTGAAACTACAGATAAGCACGTGGAGAACAGAGCACATGAGAGGTTGTGTACGTACGAGGCATTCAAAGCATCACACACAGTAAGCATGGTGAGGCCAAACGAGGCGGTGCTTCCGCGTGCCTGCCCTAGTGTCAGGTTTACCATGTTTACCGTTGGTGTCTTTCTTTGCCGGACAGTCAGTCGCACCAGTGCCCAGAACTATATGCCGAAAGCTTAAGGAACAAATTGCTACTTTTTAGGTAGGCTGTACACAGAACGCGCAATTATTTGTAATGACTCCCGTTTTCCGAGCGATTACTGCTAATTGTGGCGGTCCAATGTTGTCGAGATAGACCTGTGACACTGGTTTTGGTGTAGGCGTCTGCGTGTGAGTAGTTCACCAAAATTTGTTTTTTATGTTATGCGTTATTTATGTACTGAACAATGAGCTATAAATTTTTCTTACATGGAAACATTTATTCTGTGCCGTGATGGAGGTCGTCTATACGAAAAAGTAGGTAGCTAATGATTTATGCATGAAGCATAACTGGATAGAATACGTAGGACACTTAAACATTTACGTTACAAACCTGCAGCCTCTAGAATCCTGTCATACTCTTTGTAGTTAAATTATATAAATTTCTATCGTTTTTGATTCATTTATTTTAATATTTTTGTATAAAAATTTTGCATGTGCTGAGTCATCGAATGACAAATCCGATGCA
The DNA here is from genome assembly GCA_036346155.1 of Sinelater perroti. Classification (NCBI taxonomy): domain Eukaryota; kingdom Metazoa; phylum Arthropoda; class Insecta; order Coleoptera; family Elateridae; genus Sinelater; species Sinelater perroti. The sequence goes on along the minus strand of JARFIY010000195.1, from coordinate 19,889,754 downwards.
TGAGTAGAGGAAATCACCACACGCATTATTATATTATATGCTAGCGCAATTTTCATTTATAAATATCTGCATCGATGATTGAAGTTCGCGGAATTAAATCGCCATGAAGAATTAAATTGTAGAGATAGCAAGTTTCGAATGATTTACTAGAACCGCTTAATTCAGTCAGATTTTTCTTAGTACTTGAATTAAATTCTCTAGCACGATTGGTGGGAGCTAAATTTAAATGTTATAATTTTTCTGCATCTGCACGGGTCAGAGAATTTAGAAATTAGAGAAGGCTTATAATGCTTTAAGCTTACTGGTTCCTATTATCTGATATGACTTTTCCATTGAATATATTCAGTCAAGAAACAGACTTTGTATTTAAAAAAAAGAGTTCGTCTGAAAACACTATTATTTTCCAAAAAGTACTCGTAGATGTTGACAAGCTGGCGTTTAGAACATTTAGTTTAGTTCATTTGTGTGAAATGTTAAAATAAAAAATATGAACATTGATTTATCAAACTTTAATCAAAATATTTAGCATGTTTTTGGTTTTATGAAGACAGACAGTAAAAAATAATGGTTTTCTAAAGTAACGGATGGTCCAAATTGAATGTCGAATTTAAATGTCCCGCCTTCTTTGTTTTGCGGTTGGCAACTCTGATACTTTAACAGATGTCGTATTCGATTCTTCGGATTAGTAAATATAGAATGCTGTACGAAAGAACAGCAGCTTATTGTTATTCAAACGCATTGCAAAATTTGTAGCCGAAATAGTGCACCAAATGCATTGATTTGATAAACTGGATCATTCTCATCTTCGGCAATTCTCGGTTTAATCGAAAAATTGTTTTTAACAATGAAGTGCATTTTCAACACGATAGGTCCATAAACAAACAAAATTGTCACATTTGGAATTCGGAAAACTCTCGCATATCTCGCAGAGCAAATGCACTCCCAACGAGTCACTGGTGATGATTTTGTGCAGGTGGCGTATCGTTATTGTCACATGATCACCAATTTTTTTTGGCAACAACTGGGCACCATGATTTTGAAGCAAATGTAGTTCCAGTAAGATGGCGCTACTTGCCGTAGAGCTCGTGTAATAATCGATGTACTGCAAGTGGCCAGCAAGATCTTGCAATTTAACACCATGCGACTTATTATGGTGGGGCTACCAGAAGGAGTTGACGGCCTGAAGAACAAATGCTGATATGTTATCCATGAAATTGTTCAAAATATGTGCGAAACTGTAATCGAAAATTTTGTGAAAAAACAAAGTTTTGCAGCCGATTTCTTAGACATAGTTTTCCATATTTAATCATTGATTATGCGTGTTAATACTGAAAAGTCGTTTTCGTTTAAAATTTAAATCCAACTTCAATTTTGGCGACTCTACCACGTATTTAAATTTTTTTATTACATTTTTATATTTTTGCTCTATTTTGTTTCACTTAAAAAAATGATTGAGATAGAAAACTTCTTGCTGTCCCCTGCTATCAGAGATTGTTGATTGCTGGGAACAAAGATGTAGATAGGGTTATACCAAGTTCGGAGATTTCTTAGCTACACAATTTTTCTGTTTATTTGTCCTTTGAATATTAAACGTAGTAGTCTACATTTTTTGTTTCCCATCACATATTTCACATAATCTAGTCTTTTTTGTTTAATAGTTTTTCTGTACTATTGTATTAGTTTTGTTAGGTTCGCAGCGATTTTCTTATGAATGATGTGTATCTCTTTTTGGTACGTTTAGTGTTATCTTTTTTGTATTATTATACTCGCTAAATCCATTTCTTCATCACTATAATGCTACATATTCTTCATTTAATTAGCTTTTCTTCTGTTGTTATAATAATCTTCAGTTGTTTATCTGTAAGTAAGTAGCAGTGTTTTTTACTTTACAGTGTATATGTTTCTTATTTTTTATGTAATTTGTCCAATTCTGCAATTTTCTACAGATTTCTACGGCCCATTTCTCTTTGGTTTCTCGAATTTTCTTGAAATTACGTATCTCTCATTATATTTACTTAATTACTTATTCCACGATGCAATAGGCCGCAATGCCCTGGGCCTCCCCTTTTTTGATTTTTTGACTTCCTATTTTGTGGTTCGGTATTGGGTATTGTGTCCCAACCCTCCAAGGACCTATCCTATATTGGGGGGGACTCGTTTTCTCTTGATCTTTATGGTTAGTGCTGAGGAGTTGCACTCGTATCTTTAATGTTTGCTCCTTACTTCTCCTCTAAAGACTTGCTTTCCCTTATATATTTTTCCATTCCCTGCGGTTCCTTGCCTTTTCCTTGTGACGCCCAACCTTTTCAAATCGTCCTGCACCTCTTTCATACATCTATGTATTTTAAATTATTTCTTTTATAATTGTTCGAAGTTTTTCATGATAATTTTCTTGACTTGGTATGTTCAGTTTTACTGCTTCTTGATATACGTTTTTAGTTTCATGCAGAATGTTGCCGTCACTAGATTATAATCTGAATACACTTCGATTCGTTTTTAGATTTTTAATATTGTTTTGTATCTGTCATTATACTCGCTCTGATTTCGATTTTGTGGTTTATTTGGCGCTTCTGTTTTTTCCAAATATATAATCTTCCAGCTGATTGTTAAAATATAATGGTAAGGCTCTGACGTCCCGTGTGAAGGCATGGCCTACGAACGGGAGGTTAAGGCTCTCATGATGTAGCAATTATCGTGCTTTGGATATTATATACCGTATTATTACCATTTGTTTGAAGTGAACCCAGGTATTTAATTATTTTCAGAGACTGAGTAGGCTACATTGACGCTATTGAAGCATGATGTTTATTATGATATATCCATTTTCTTCACATAAATTAATTTCGTTTTTCCTTCATCGCATTGACTTCCTGTATTGTGGTGCAGACACTTTGTGATTTCACACTTCTTTTCGAAATATCAATTTCTTTATAAAGTTGCTCTATTACTTTGCCCCCTCCCCCTTCTTCTTAGCTACCAGTGCATATACTTATATTGAATGTTGTTTCTTTTATTTAAATTAGCGTCGTTATATCTTAGATTTGACAATATCTTTAATCTGTTAAATCGTTGAATAATAAACTATACGATTTTGTACTACACCTCATTTCATTTTACTTATTTTGAGGGTTTCTTTTTAGGTCTCGCCATTTCCTATGTAACGTTTATTATTTTTCCACTTTATGCATGCTTCGATCATTCCACGTTGCTATCGTTTTGTTTCTCTCTGGGATTCTTTGCAGCCTACGATTATTTAAGACTTATTAGTGACCAAAGTCTATCTACTCTCCATGCTTTCGTACGTCTGCCGTTTCAATGTTCTTTATTTGCGCCGTCATTTTTTATAAACCATTCTTCAACATTGTTGTCTGCAGACGAATACTTCATAGGATACAGACTCCCCTGGCGTTCGAAAAAAAAACACTTAACTAAATATGGAAAAATCTCATATATAAAATTATTCTAATTTCAATAGCTAGTTTCTAAAAAATAAAAATTTTACTTTTCAGATGCAAAAATGCATCTGAAGTAAAAACAATTTCAATATTCTAGTGTATATTTAAAAAGCGATACTTTATTAATCCCCGTTTTAATATTAGGGAAAATTATAAACAAAAATGTCGAATGGCTCTTAAAACTACCACAAATCTAGAAGGGAAAATTAAAGCATTGGTGCCTACGTTAAATCCGTAGCGAACGTTAAAATTAAAATAATCCACGAGAAAAGTGAGCATGAAGTTTACACATTCAAACGTAAGTGAACTATAATATTTTTATTGGAGAAATTTCCGTTCATTCTAGGAAGAGAGCAGTAATTCGGACAACAAATAATAATACTAAACGATATGAACCTAATAATAAAACAAGATATTTCGAAAAAAGTTGAAGATAAGTTAAAATAATTAACTTTTCTGTGATTGGGGGGGGAGGTGATATGAAATAACAGCAAAAAACAGATGAATTATGATTCAATTACGATGCCCCTTGCCTTTTGCAAATTCATTATTTTGTTTTATCAAAAAAATGCACTTCCCGAATTCCTTAAACTCCATTAAAACCTTCGTATCTGAAGCAGCTTCACCAGAACATTAATTGGTAACCCCGCAATTCTCAACATGAAGGTCACGTTCCTCTTGCGGTTTGTAGTAAGACGTTGTAAACGTTTTTTGACTTTACAAATGGTCACATAAATCCATTTACTATAATAATTAGTATTAATATTATCAGAATTTAGCTCACCCGTCCCCAATTTTTATTTTCTACATATAAAAAAATATTGGTGTTGGTCAACTTTCTCAACTTTGAAAATATGTGGAGGAAAAACCATTAGCAAATTATAAACAATATGATGAAAGTGAAACTGTATAAGAGTAATTTATCAGGCAGGTGCGCAACTTCATTATCTGCCCTTAACTTTAATTGATTATAGTACCTATTCAGATTCATATATCACACTCCCGTATAGTCATAGTGAAGCGTCACCTGGCAACTTTATAACGCACTGTAAGATATGCATGTTCTACTAGCAGAATCCAAAAATTAGTGGTGAAAATATAATCGTCCGACAAAAAACATTTGAGATACTGCCTCCTATTCGCGGATCAACTGAAAAAAATGCCCGTGAATCTAGATGAGCGATTTGTGTGGTTTTAGAAGAGAATTCTGTTACCTATAGTGCTTACAAGGAGTGGTTTAAAAACGGAAATTTTATCCTGCATATGCCGAACATCATGCACGCCAAAGAAAGTCAAAGATAAGGAACTGAAACTACCGTAGAGGAACGCGTAATAACATATCAAGTCATTTCTAATTGTTTGCAATTGGATAGCATTCACAACGAAGATCGTCCCTACCAACTCATAGGTGAAATTAAGAGTAGTTGCTATAACATTGCATGCCATCGTTCTTTATATTCAAGAAGAAAGACTTTTGCACCACAATGTGACCAACGACAAAAATAGATTTTCTAGAGATCTGAGGAGGCAAAAATTTTAGATTTACCCACGTGAATCGTCGATTAGTATTGGTCAATGAATATCCATGGTGGAAAGATATTGACGTCTATATGATGGCATCAACCGCGTTTCATCAGCAGCAACTGATGCGTGATAACGATGCGCAGGGCGCAAAAATATTTTATATAGACAAAGGAAGAAGGAAAGTTATTTTGTTGCAGGACGACGCCCAAAACGACTTTGGAGATCATTATTTGTTTGGAGATTTAATCGCTCCTTCAGATCCCTGCAATAGCATTTGACTATTACCCTCCTTCTGTCAAACCTCAAGCCACCCTCTTTTTTCTGACATGAAATTCAGCAATGGAGATCAGCGCGGCCCGGCAGTTTATAAGTTCTCGGTCTATTTTTGTATTTACAATATTAAAAACTTAATCTTTTGACTGATTGGTGAACGTAATCGTATAACTTACATAGATACTTTAGTCCACTTTCTAAATAAATAAATTAATATACAAATAGATAATTAAAATTGCTTTTATGGTTCAAAGAATGTGTTTCCCACTTCGGGTGGATAGCTTTTTAACGCTCGTGAACGCTTCGACAGCAATAACGTCATCAAATCTCTGTCCACCTTCTTTTAGTGGTCGAAACAAATGATAATCACAGAGCGATTAATTAGGACTATAGAAGGGGCGTTCCAGTGTAGTCTAGAACAAATCCTCAATTTCTTGTCGACAGCGAGGGATCAATTTTGCGGCTGATTTGATTGGATGAGCATTGCTTATTTACACCTCAGGAGCAATTCCAACTACCGTTAGTCGAGAGGGCAGCAGACAATGCGAATATTCTCCCCAGTCACGCTGGTCCTCGAAATACGTCTCCACCCTTCATTTTCAATTGCTTCTCGCCCTCCCTTCTTAAGGGTGTTATCTTCGAACTATTGCTTCCCAAAATTCCGCCCTCAGTCGTGAGAAACTTGATGATAATCCGTTGCGTAACGAAAGAGTGTACGTCTTGCTCTAAAACAGTGATAAATGGCTACAGGGGCGGTAGTGTCTCCTTGATGCATCCCTACCTACAACTGAGATACCGCTATCTACTACGTTTGCCAAATGAAACTTAAGAAATAAATTTTGGTATATATTTGATTCGCCCACGTATTTGTAACTTAATGCAACAAAAATGAAATAGAAGACGCTGGTAAATTTGAAAAAAATTCAAGCCTTATCAAAGAACTAAGGTCGAATAACAGTTCTAAATGTTTTATGAGAAATAACAAAAAAAACCCGAGACGCGCCCTATTTAACAGTTAATCCTCCAGCAGACGCAGTTTGAAATCCATAACACGCGTGTGCATGTGTGTAATTCTTTTATTATAAATCTATTAAAGTTTGCTTATTTAATAGCTCAGAGATTTTTTGAAATAAATGAAACTCAAAATACAACATACTACATTCAAAATCCATAAGAAAACATTGGCATACACTGATAGGAATAATGTACTAATTCAAATATCAGTCATTAATATCATAAGAAACTTGATTGTATTGAACACAGCTAAATTTGCGTTGACTGTACTTCCGGCAAATGGAATGTGTACGCTGGTAAAACAAGGAACTGTATATTTTGGGAAACAGCGAGAAGTTTTCTTTTCTTCCATTGTTATTAAAAATTTCCTTATCGTACAAATATTGAACGGGTGTTTGCAAGAAAATATTCTTAAAAATGCATATTTTTCTTGAAGTTATGAATGTCGAACATTTGGTCCATTGTATCCACACCTCCTTTCATTCTATTATAATCGTGATTTTTAGTTTCTGAAGTAAAGATTCAACAAGCGGAAAGCTTCTGCAGCAGTTCTTGGTATTCTTGTGTCGATCTTTTGTAGGTAAAATTAATCTTTTCACAATACCAACTTTTTGCTTGAATTGCAAATAACGCCATTCCGTTTGCTTTCTAAGTGCTAAGCATAAAATATTTTACAAAGAAAATAAAATTGAGTACGTACTTTGTTATATTTTGAGGCATATATTAAATGAATCCATAAGAACACGAAACGCAACCAACATTTCTCTTCTGGACTATTAACATTTAATAGTTCGTTAAAATTCTCGAACCGCTGATAATTCATGTTGCATTTTGCCGCCATCAGAAACAAAAAGCGTTCTAAGTACATATAATCATCCCAATCGTTCGTTTTCTCATATTCTAATACATTTGCCCGGTTTCCTTTTTTTCTGCGGTTAGAATGTTTTTCTTTATATAATATATTGATATACTTCACACCATCATCTACCATATTCAATGCTTTTATTTTTAGGAAAACACCAAGTGGCGTATAACCATCTCTTCTTCCAATAAGGTGTCATATTCACTACTGTAATGGTGGTCTTCTATTACTTCGTTCTCAAAATCTTTTCATCGTCAAACAAGTCTTCTTTTTGAGCTTTCCACTGGCTTGCAGCTCTATAAATCACAAAAAAATATATAATTCTGATGAAGATGTCTTACCAAATATGTCAAAATCAATATATAAATAACAAAATATTTATTCACGTGGTGGTATGAAAGATGTAGAGAAATGAATTTTTGAAAAACCAAACTGATATATAACAAAAATACAGTGGACACCGCTATTTGTTGCCATAATAGTAACTACAGAATACTGAGACGACCAATAGAGAGTGCATTCGGCACGTGAGGCTACCAAGTCATGATCGCAATGGACGATCCAAACAACGTCTAGAATATTAAAGATAAAAATGTTGGTGCAAACTCTTGTTATAATTTTAACAAAAAAAAATAATCACATAAATATTAATGGGCGTAACTTTTCCAATTTTGTGCCACGATAGAATAAGAGGTTGGCCCTAAAAACATCAACCAAATGTTAATATTCCTAATAACATGTATGATATGGCCCAATACTTTTGGTACCGACCATGTAAAAGAAAACAGTTCAGATTAAATTTAGCAACATTCGTTCTATTTAATTAATGACTATGTGAAAAATTTAATGTATTAGTAGGAAAATTAGAGGATTCTAGTTTTAAAAAAGATAAAAAGTCGTTACTCTCAGGTTCGGAAATAAAAATAATGGTCGTGGAAAAATGTAAGTCAATTAGAAACAAAAATTTTGTAAAACCCACGAAATTGCCTATTGTTCTTGAAGTAACTGGTTATATAACACTATTTTGACGTGAACCCGCCAATTAGTAGTAATAATGATGAATTGCACAAATCATGGTTGTACGACCACAACATCAAGATAATCGAAAGTTGGAAAAATGTCGCATCACAACCGACATAAGGAACGTGCTGGAACATCTGGAAATACCGACCGCCCATTGCACGTACTCCAGTGCCTACAACAACGTCAAAACAGAAGTCAGGAGACCCTCTGGCGCCAAGAAAGATAACAATGTCCAGCTAAAGGCAGGTCCAAATTGCATGCGATGCCCAAAGCAATTATGAAATTGATAATATCTAAACACTACCGGACAATATTGAATTTTATTAATACTATAGTTATGATTGCGTGAATCTACTTAACAGAAATTAAAATAAAATTTTTGCTTCCAACACAGAAGACTCAGCCAAAATTCTTGACCAATTCAGCTCCCGGAAAATTTTAAATTGTAAAGGTCTTTTCGTTTCTTTAATACGAAAATTATTTATTTGATCTTTTAAAGGAGATACAAAATTAAAAATTGAAATATATGCTATTTCATTCATCTATAAAGCAAGTTTTCTATTTCATTGGTGTGGTGTACCTGGGGTTTGGAATTAAAGAACTGATGACATCGTTATGTTACTTCCTGAAATTTAGCAAAGTGGCATTTGCCCAAGAGGCGGGCTATTGGTCGGAACAGATGCTAATTCGATAGTGTCAGATCAGGATTATATTGATCTGTTTCGATTACAAATATGGATCTACTTTTCGCCATTGGTAACAATTTTGCGAAACTATCAATGATTCTGAGGATGGTTCAGCATTTGACTGAATGCATTAAACCAGTGTTCGGTACTTTTTTGCTCTTTGCAAGTGATGGCTTATTGACCCTGATGTAACACTAGCTTGTCAGGTACTTTCGGCAGCTCGAAGTAAAGGTTTACAATTTACTACAGAATTTTGTCTACAAACAATTTTAATATGACGTATAACTTGCCGAACAGTTCAATTATTTTAAGACCTTATTTATTACCACAGCTGACCAGTCATTTATAATGAAAATTATGAGAACATTTGATGATTTTGATTAGAAGTTAGTGATTGGAACTTTTGAGGCCATTCTTGGCAAACTCAAGATATTGAAACAAAAATTTGTGGCTCAATTTGCAGGAATTAAGAAGCTGATTGCTTTTACTTAATGACTACAGAAAGCTGTAATAAGCAAGAGGTTAAAAAGAATATTGAGGAAAATTCTTACCACTCACCATCCAAGTAGAACTTCTTTAACAGAAAGAACTTTATTTTCAAGAGCTGCACTGTAGAAGTTACAATTACACCCCTGGAACCAAATTCTCTAAATGGTGGCAACGATGTCTACATGTTGTTTTAAAAATTTCTTTAAATAAATTAACTTATGAATGTATCTGATATCTATGAGTAAGCCAAAATTTTGATTCAAGTCAAAGTGGAACTTTACTTAATAATTCTGTATACGTGGTCCACTTTTTAAAAAAATTTCATCTTAAATCACTTATTTTCCGGTTTCCCACAACCTAATTGCTAGAAAGTTATGAAAGTCGTCTATACTGTTTCAAAAAGAAAGTTCCTTTTTTTATTCTGAGTCTATTATGACGTTTTTGAGGATGCATGCAAACTCAGAAATTCACCAAGCTACGAGTGATTCCGCCTCGTCATAAGTCACGTTCTTTAATATTGACATGTCTGCACGTATTCTTGCTTACGCTGCTATATATAAAACTAAAAATATAGGAACACAATTATTGCACTATAAGTAAATCACCACATGTCGATTTGTTTTCCTAGTACTGCACGTATCATCAAAATTTGATTTATTTTTGTGCTTCTGTTCCTACTAACCAGTACAAGTAAAAAGGCGACCTCACCCTACAATTATAGAACAAACAAAAACACGCAGTGAGGCCAAAGGTGGAACTGAACTACAATTCTATGTTGAGAGTGAAACGCTCACGTTGCACCGAACGGGGCAATTTGATAGAAGACGCAGAGCTAACAAAATCTATTCTATCCGCAATTTATACATATATAGGGTCCAGAAAAATGTAAACGGCCTACAGTACACTTTTAGTAGTAGATTTCGACAAAATTAACTTCTAGATAAATAATGAGTCGAAAAGAAGTGATAAAAATGATAAACGACATTTTTGACTATTATAATGGACAGTTCTTTACTATTTTCTTCTTTAATTCGGTATAAGGTACAACCGAAAACACGAGTAGAAATTTTAGTTAATTCATGTCAATCGTTTGTCCAAATCTATCAAAGTCATTGATGAAGGTTGTAATAAGGTTATAATTAAAAATATGAAAAATTGTAATATACAACCATCATTTCTGTCCTCTTCAATTTTTACAAACTTCCTTTTTCTCTTGGTCCCCCATATTTCTTTTAGTAGTATTTTTGACTCATTATTTCTTATTCATCTACTCTACTTTCTATTCTTCGTTGGAGAGCCACTTCAACTATTGTTTCCTTCTCAAACTAAAAAATAAAGACCCATGGTGGCAAGTTACTTTTACGTTTTCGTCATATTTTGATTACTTTTCCATATCTTACTTTCCTCTTATTTAGTTTTTTCCAAGACTTGCTTTTGCAATCTTACCTTCTATACCTCTCTAGATCGTCGTCCCAGCAGATTAATTTTCAGTTAACCTCTTTTTGTTTTGTCCTCTTCATTTCTATCACTTTTATACTGACTATAATTTCTTTGAGAATTATCTTTTGTTACTGTTTTAAACGCGGTTTGTTTTTCTATATTTAGTCCTATAAGAATGTTATGTAATTTATTACCGTCGTTACTTTTTTTCAACATATTTAATTTCTTCTTCTTTACCTTGTCTACTATATCTGCTTTGGGTAATTCGTCGAAATTGGCTTCTACCCTTCCATAATTAATACATACTCTTCTGTTATATTTTTATTTATATTGTATCTTTTCCTCTGTACTTTCTCCCCTCTTTTATATTTACTTTAATTATCTATTGCAGTGCGTTTGCATTTTTTTATCGGCATTTCTTTTATTGTTCTTAACTATTGTATTTATACTCTTATCTATTATTCTAGTATAGATTATTTCATCATTTCCTGAATCAGCCTGTTCTTTGTTTCAAAATGTTCTTTAATTTTTTTCTTACGTCGTGTTTTTTGTATTCAAGCCTATAATTCTTAATTACGATTAAAATTTGTTATTTCTTTGTTTTTGTTTTTTAATTTTCTTCTTTCATTAATGTTTTTCGGGATTTTTTGAAATGGTAATTCTGCTTTTCACCCTTTGATTTTTGGTTTTTATTAAACCATTTAGACAGATACTTTACTTTTTCTTTCTTTTCTACATCAAATCGGATTATATCTTATATTTGCACTACCTTTACGTTATGCCATTTCGTTTAAGATGTTTTTATATTCTTTTCTTATACTTGTAGATGATTTCTTCGGTTCCTTTTCCTCTGCGTCAGTGTTTCCTTCTTATTAATATAGTTTAATCCGTTACTGATTGTTCTACTGTTTTTATTTTCATTAATCAAATTAATTAAGACATCACATAACATATTTTCCACAAACAATGCCAATAATTATGCAAATGCATGGAATATTAAAGTAATGCATACGAACTATAGTGGTAAATTCCTGATTTTTAAATAAAAATTAATTACTGCAACATCCTTGACAGCAGCTTAATTAGCCTTTTTCACAGTACTTATAATTATAAAAAATCTGGTGTGAACATCACACGACTTTCCTTATCCTATTATTATATATTATACCGGATCCATCGTCTCGGCCCTGCGGTGCTCTCCTCCCGGAACTTGTTATTTTAAAAAAGGACAAGGCGCGAGTCCAACACTCGAAAGCTGATTAAAATAAACAGTACAAGATAATAATTGACTCGTACTTAAAATTTTGCTACGTCACTGAAGGTAACCGTGCGAGCTCGGTCGCACGGCCTTCCCCATTATCGCCTGCGTGCTCCCCCCCGTCCTCCCGCAGTCGGCCAGGAAGCTCTCCGAGCGCCTGTGATTGGTCCGTTTAATTAATTTTTAATCGGCTATAACTTATTTATTTGACATCGGATCAAAAAATTTCATTGTAATTTTTTGTTCGTCTCGGTCTGCTCTATCCGGTAATATAATTTTCTCGAAACATTTTATGAACACCCGGTATATTAAAAATCCTGAGCTTCAATTTTTTTCGAGTTCCTATTTTACCAACTTTTATTTTAAATTCATGTTTATCTCATGATAACAAATCATTTTTATTCTCATAATTTTTTGTATCTTCAACCGTTTAGATTCGCGACCGCTTTGCGACCGATTTTGCGGCCTTGCGACTAAACGACTCGGCCGATTTTTACCAAAAGCTTCGCACTGCGTCCCCCACCTACAAGTAACTTGCACACCTTTAGGTTCTAGATATTGTTTACTGACAACCGAAACACACAACACACACACACACACACACACACACACACACACACACACACACACACACACACACACACACCCAACCAAACCAACTTTTGTCCGGACATATTTTCCAAAATTGAAAACTTGGGTAAATTTCCGCCGATTAATTCTTTCCTTAAAGGATGGAAAGTAAAAAATTCCATGATTATATCTTCTTAAAAGTAATTCGAAATAAGATGAAGTACGTGGACATAAAAAAGGTCAAACATTGTAAATTGAGTAGCATCATGGATAGATTTTATTGGATATCAATGGGATGCTAAGTTTTAACAGATTGTTTGTCATTATGGATGAACGACGCCAAAATCTGAATATTAAAGTTTCAATAAGCACAAAAAAGGGAAAAAACGAGCATTTGTGCTAAATAAAAAGAAAATAGCAAACTTCAGTTTGAAAGAATAATTTTAAAAAGTAGTTACAGTAGATGACAGATTATGCCAGGTCATTGCTCAAATCAAAACCCCCAGCCTCGGATTAAATGGTGGTCTAATTATAACTGAAAATATCAACTGAAACGTTAAAAAATTATAGGAACAGAAAGGGTGTTAGAAAAACCTCAACTTTTATTCATAGAAACAAAACAGAAAACATTTCTAAAGAAAAGCGATTACAGTGATGTCGTAATAAAAAAATATTAGAAAAACATAGCCTTTAATTTGGGAAGTGCGATAAAAGGTCGCGGTAATATGGTGCGAAGCAGCAAATCCCATATCTGCATGTCTATGGAAAACATCCTGACAAATAATTTGTCTGGAACCAACGTCAAATCGAAGCGGAAACTGATTGGTGACCTTAGAGATAAAACGCCAGAAATTCGTCATGGATTCCGTAACTCTCGGTACTAAGTCGGTTATTTGGAAAGCATCGGAGAGTTGAAATGTCAGCCGAACAACTATTAACTCATTGTGGGTTCACATGGTTATGTAAGTTAGGATGTAAAATTAATGCCCGGCCGTTTTTTGCGCGATTTTCGAGAAAAACCCAGCACGAGCTGCCACACGCCACGTTCGCAAATGTGAGCAACGCCCTAAAAAATATTGTTCCAGCTGTAGCTCTCAAGCATCACGGCTGTGTGATGTTATCCGACACTCGGCCTGAGGTCAGTGTGCGGCGAAGGCTTCAAATTAACAGGTTTAGAAGCATACTTAATAACAATTAATGGTTTGGTTTTCCCAATATCTAGAAAACAAACGATAGTAAGCCCGAATACGTTTGTATTAGCATGTGGCGCTTCATATTGGTGGCGTTTCGAGTTTTCAACTTGGAAAGAGTATTTTTGCGCGGTGTTTGGTCGATGAACGGCATGCGCGGCCTTGGTGAAGCAGCTCCCACAAAAAACGGGTACATAACTCAGTCAGTAGAATGATGATGATTTCGAATTGTGCGATTCAATTGCGTTTTCGGTTTCGCTATCAGCGGCCGATAAAAATTAGTCAACTTTTGATTTCTGGCGCGCAGTTTTAGAGCTCACCGGTACTTCCCGGAAACCGCGAACGTCGATGGTGATAAACTGCGGATGATAGCAACCGACAGTTACACACGCGCGATCAAAACGTTTCAGCAACAAAGCTTGCAGTGGAAATTGGTAAGCAGATAGCTGCTTGTCAAAAAGAACGAGTTTGCTGCTTGTGTTGTTATGAAACGGATACTGCTGCTTTCGCAATTGCCTGGAAGGTCATCGGGAGTGATAAAAACATTTTGATAGTGGTCATCATTCTTCAGCGTGGTGCAGTACCGTTTACTTGTATCGCAATTTTATTCCCCAAATGACGCTTCAGATTCGGGCTTTCCGAATTAAAAAACATATATACAACTTGAGCTGCTAGTCCAGGTAGTGTTAGTGAAGAAGAGTGATTACAACGGAGAGGTACTTAAATCAGATTTACTCGCAGTTTGTAGTGCAGGGTGTGGATAGTTGGGTAAGTTGAAGTGCACATACAAATTTTTTCAATCCGAAGACTTTTAGGTATATTTAGTATTTCATTCCAGTTTTATAAATTAAAAAACAAATTAGATAATTGATACAATAGATGGGAAATCATCTAAATCAGAGACCAAGAGTTTCTTTTAGAAAAGATTAATTTTTAAAATTGGTTGTAGTAACATCCCACTTTCACAGAAGGGTATTATGATGGTTGTTTTTGTATTGTTTCAATTTGATTAAGTTGTCTAATCAAAAGTTAATTTCTATTTGTTGTTTCTATAGGTTTCTACTCATTAACTATGTAGATATCTGAGGTACCAAAAGTGTGTGGTTCATTACTAATAATACGAAAAAAGTTAGTTCCTTCTGATGAAATTCAATTTGGTTTGGTGGAAAATTAATGAGAAGTTTAACCAAAGTTAACCGACAGCCTTGTCCTTTTTTAAAAATTCCCTATCTCGGGACCTAAAGATAATTTACTTACATAAAAAGTAATTTAATCAAAATTGTTCAGCATTCGATAAAGTTAATTGATCAAGTTTTCGAAGTGACCGCCATCGGAAAACGAATAGGAATGCATGAACTACACAGCGAATCATGGCCTCTTCAGTTTGATGAATCTTGAATATTGATATAGGAATTATACGGGGACCAATCGACTTTTCCCTCATAGTCCAGTCTAACTATGCGCTCCAAAACATTTAAAGATCCCACCAAGCACTTCGATTTGGTCGAGTACCGTCTTGTTGAAATCAATAATTTTTAGTTCTTAGTCATCAGCAAAATTAGACCAAGAAATTGATCCGCGCAAATCGCGCGCCGGTTACCTGTTTCCCTTGGAGTATCATTTTCTTGTTTCAACGATAGCCTTTATCAGTTCCTGTCAGGTTTTCGCCGATTTAACATCAAGGATACAATTCTCGCCGTCTACATGATCTAATAACAATGAAGACAATAGATAAAATGCTATACACTTGTGATGACATCTACCAAGTTTCCTTATAACATTTCGTAGCTTTAAAATTTTACAAATGCATTACGTTTTCTTTTTGGACTATTTGCTCAAAGTATCTGATCCATGAACTTTTTTTATCAATAAATTGAAGAATCAACAATTGCTTCAAATTATTCACATACTAAATGATACCCAAGATCATCGTTCATCTATCCTGAGCCGGCGCAGGCGAGTTCCAGTCTCGCTCAGTCCAGGTGTACGTGATTGTCCTATTATGAAGTGCAAATTAGTAAGCACAATAAGCCATTGTGGCTGCAGTGCCAGTAACTGCGCCAATAATAAAAAAAATGATATCCAAAGAAGCAGATATTTTTCTTATGATTGTTTTTTCTGATGTGTACCTCATAGACGTTTGTTTAATTTTATTAGAAGCGGAGCAGACAGAGAATAAATGTCTAAAGATCAAATCGTCTCTAACTGAACTCATGAAATTGCCCATCTTCATCTGTTGTTTTCTGTTGCAGAACACTCCCAAAATGCAACCGCGCGACCTGCTCAAAGGCGCTGCTTTGCTGGTGCTCTGCAGCCTTGCCTACGCCAGAGAAGCCTACGAGTTCCAGGACCAGTGCAAAACGACGAACAACTGCTCCTGCACGTTCGCGATCGGTGCGCCCTTCGAGTTCCACTGCACGGGCGACGACCCTAACGTCGTCATCAAGGTGTGGCAAGGCAGGCAGGGGGTGCATGTGAACTGCATGCAGACCGTCAACTGGAGCGAACAGAATCTGCCGGCAGTGCAGGTGGGCGACGTGCAGTTCCTCATCCTGGTGGAGTGCCCGCTCCCGACGGAGGGCTTGGCGCACTTGATGCGCCGCTTCGGGATCGACAGCACGAAGGCGTACAAGTTCGACTTCTTCTCGCTTTTGGAAACCAAGAGGCTGACGTCCAGTTACTTCGAAGGCCTCCACAAAGTGGAGTGGTTGAAGCTGAATAACGGGAACATAACGTACGTCGAGGAGGACGTCTTCAAGCCGTTACAAAATGTCATTAAAATAGAGCTTAAATTTAACAGAATACAGCCAGTGAGCGGCATGTTCAAGTATTCCACGAAGTTGGAAGAGCTGTACCTAAATGCTAACGAATTGACATCTCTGCCGCCTAATTTGTTCGACGATTTAACAGAACTGAAGGAGTTGTACCTGCGAACTAACAATTTGACTATTATCGACAGCAGCCTGTTCAAGAACCTTCACAAATTACAACTTCTAGAACTGAGTTACAATCAGATCACTCAACTATCCCCAGACGTATTTTATAATCTACGCAATTTGAAAATGCTAAATTTAGAAAACAACAATCTTCAAGCTATTGAGAGTAGTTTGTTCAAGAACAATGAGCTGTTGGAATCTATGAACATGAATAGGAATCCAGGTTTAATTCTACCTGACAACCTATTTTCCAACTTGACTAATCTCAAGAAGTGTACGCTAAACGAATGCGACTTGACGCGTTTACCCAACAACTTGTTTGATAGAGCTTCGCGTCTACGCCATCTCACATTGAATAACAACAATTTAGAAAGTGTTCCCGAAAATCTATTTAACGATTTAGGAGAACTCGAAGAACTCGATTTAAGCCACAACAGCATTAAGGACTTGCCGGAAAAAGTTTTTTCTTCGCTGGAGCGGCTGCGGACTTTGAATTTGGAAAAAAATTTGTTGACGACTATTCAGAGAAAGTTGTTCTCCAATCTTCTGTCACTAGAAACGCTCCATTTAGAAAATAACCGAATTAATACTATCGATGTGCATTCGTTCAGAATGACTAGGAGTTTGAAGGAGCTTGTTATATCCAACAATGATTTCGATCTTCCGCGCTTTCCAGACCCGCTGTTCAGCAACAATGTGCTACTAGAACGAGTCGATTTAAGTTACAACAACATTACGTCCATTACAAATGAGTTTGCGGAGACTTTAATTAATCTAAAGGAACTTGACCTCAGTCACAATCACATAACCCATCTCAGTGTAAGTATTTCTTCAATGCGAAATGATTATATAGATAACGCGATGCTTTTTCACAGTTTAACAATTTAAAAACTCCAGCTTGTCCCATCAAAATTCTTCTCTCGCACAATAAGATATCCAATGTGGATTTTTCAAATGCCGAACTTCTCGGCGAAGAAGCAGATTGTTCGAGAATAGTGCATCTAGATGGAAATTCTGTGACGTGCAACTGCTTTATGCTCGATTTTGTCATGTATCTCAAGCACAGAAACCACGCGGCTTCTTTAGTTCAAGTGAAGACTGGTAGCTCCGTTTGTAAATCACCGCGCCAGTTAGATGGCGTTTCTCTAAACAAGTTGCAACCAGATATGCTCGTGTGCTCCTTAGACCAGGTGGGAGTGCAGGACACTGCTCCTGCTGGATGCTCCTATACACTACGCCCTTGGGATAAAGCGCTGGTGTTAAACTGTAGCAACAACCTGCTGTCCGAAGTGCCTAAACTGGATTTGCCCAGCAGATTGTTTTTCAATCACACAGAAGTACATTTGGAAAGGAATCGGTTAACGACAGGTCCAAAAGCAAACATGGGGTACGAAAACGTTACGAAGTTGTTCCTTTCACATAACAACATCAGCGAAGTGCCGTGGCTGCCTCCAAAAATTGAGGTAGGTATAAACTTCACAAGAAATCCACCCCACCATTTGAAAACTGATTGCATTGCAGGTATTGAAATTAGACCACAATAATGTTAGCCATCTGAACGATCATATTATGAGGGCATTAAATGCTTCCTCCGTTATGAATGTAACGTTAGGATATAATCCGTGGACCTGTGACTGCTCGATAGTGAACTTGTTCAACGTGCTTGTGTCAAACGTAGTAGGAAAACAAGTAAGTCATGTCTATTAGACCGCCTTATAACATTGCAATGAAAACGGAACTAAAATTTATTTTTATCAACTTCCCAAATTAAACTTATTTACCTAATTTGTTCTTTTAGTGTAAGTCTGACTGTTTTAGATTTCCTTCTACTGTATTCTGATAATTATATTGTTTTAGTCCTGCATAATTTGTAATTGGTTTAAATATTCCCTTTTCTTTTTTTGCTCTTCTATTGTTTGAAGTCTCCATTTTGAATATTATTTTGCCTTGTATATAGCATAAGAATTTTATCATCTTCATGCTTGGTTTTGACTTTAGATTTCACCTTTGTAGATTTTTGTTAATCTGGATTTGTCATTAAATTTTGTGTACCTTTCCTCACTTTTATATTTATATCTTATTTGTCTAGTATTCTTGTATACGCTAGCAGTCTTGCTGGCATTTTAGACTCGCTTTTATTTCTAAAACTCTGTACTTTTTTGAGTTTTTTCTTCGCGAAGATGGCTTTAAAATTGATACATTATCTTATATCTAATTTATTTTAATTTTATTATTTTTACTGATTTTTTTATTGATTGGTTACTACATTTACATTTGCAGTAGTTTTATCACCTCTAGATGAAAAACATACAATTAACATAATACCGTTTCAGATTGATACAAACAACATCATTTGCGAGAACAATGGACAGCCTCTAATCCAAGCAAGCATCAGCGATGTCTGCCCAACGGTCGAACCGTTCGCCTTAGGCTTTGGAATTGCAGTCACTCTTATGGGCTGACTATTGCCATCTTGACAGTTTTGTACTACCGGTTCGAACAAGAATTCAAGATCTGGCTCTTCGCTCACAATTTGCTCCTGCGCTTCGTGAGCGAGGAGGACCTCGATAAAGACAAATCGTACGACGCCTTTATAAGCTTCGCGCACAAAGACGAGCCGTTCGTGATGAAAGAGCTGCGCCCCATGCTGGAAGAAGGCCCGTACCCGTACAAGCTGTGCCTACACTTCCGCGACTGGGTAGCCGGCGAGTTCATCTCCAAGCAAATTACCAACTCCATAGCGCAGTCCCGCAGGACCATCGTCGTGCTGTCCCGGAACTTTCTGAAGAGCGAGTGGGGCAAGATGGAGTTCCGCACGGCCCATCAACAAGCGCTGCAGGAGCGGAGAGCTCGCGTCATTCTGGTCATATACGGAGACATCGATCTCAACTCCGATTTGGACGACGAGCTCAAAGTCTATGTTAAGACGAATACTTACATAAAGTGGGGAGACCCCTGGTTCTGGAACAGATTAAGGTACGCACTGCCCCACTCGCGCATCATGGCGGAGAAGCTGTCGCAGAAGAGCAAAAACATGATCGTTTCCTTAAGTGAAAAGGCATGTAAAGTCGACGACAAAGTCGACCTTATAAGCAGCGCCCCATCCACCCCCACTTCAGGAACCACTCCGCCAATCATCGACGTTACTTGCTCGCCATTTAAACACGACCCCTTGAGTTTTACACCGTCCACTGTCATCAACATGGACAAGTAATTTTCCCTGCACATAACCGAACTGTGATCTTACATTCGTTCAACGCTGTGATATTGTAACAGTGGTCATTTAGTCTGATAACATAAGGACTCGCCTCGAGTTATACCTAATATTTCTGTTAATTGTATTGCAGATTTTATAAGAATTAGTTAACGAAAATATATATTTTATATGATTTTCTTTTATGTTCTTTGTGTAAGCTACTTTATTAGTGTGTATTATAGATTACAATTTTATTTCATTTCTAGTAGATATTGTGACTAGCAATATTTTAGTAAGGTATTACGTACTGTTCCTTAAACAATAAAATATAGTATTGCTCCATGAAATAAATTTTCTGGTTTAGAAAAATATTTGCTTTATTTCTTTGAAAACAAAATTTTCAAACTAACGAAACTGAGCATTTCAATCCAACAAGAAAGAATAACAAAATAAGAAAGAGCTTTAGAAACGAGCATATAGCGCGACTTCTTGGATGTTTGTTGTATTTAACCTGGATGCTCCTCTCCATCAGCAACTTTCGTAGAAATCACACGCTATCAGCTTCACGGTTCTCTGCGTATAAGGCCAGTTTCAGAGAAATCGTGCACACGTTGCAGTCTTATTGGGACTATCGTGCATGAGTTCAGATAACAATTATTAAATAATTTTGAGTTGATTAATGCGCATGTAAATGATGTCACATCACCAACCATACCAGTCCATACCAACTCTTCTTGTACCCCTGATATATATTTGTGGTTTGAAAATAATTGTCGCTCAATTATCAGACATTGACCTAGCGCAGAAGCGAATATCCAATCGATATTGCGTCTTCGTCAGCTAAGTGGTCAAAAATAACATTTGCTGGAAGATAATACCATACAGAAAGTCAATTTAAATTTTACAATGTCTTTATCTTCATATCGATAGAAATAGTACTTTCACAACACTTTGTACAAAGTCCTTTACATTCGCTTCGAGAACAAACGTGACACTAAGATTTGTTTGTATTTGGTTTTCTATAGTACGCTATCTATTTTTTAAATTTTCTCCTAATCTATGCAACCTGCGTATTAGATTTTTTCTTATTGACTCGATGTTGCACTATAGCAGAACGATAACTACATACATGAAAAGAGTGAATAAATGGAAACTAATTTAATATTTGATGGACAAAGTTTCTCTAACTCAACCTTAATTTGGACAACAGTGCAACATTAATTTAAAAAGCTCTCTCTCAATGCAAATAAAAGATAATGCCAAAATATATTATTTAAATAAAGAATCCACAGCTCTATGACGGGGATGTAATTTTGCATACAATCTTATAAACCCTTACAATAAGGAGTCGTCAACTGTGTAAGATCAAATTGGTACGCTCTTGTCCCCTTGTTTCGTCATCAACAGGTGTTAGACTCATGATAACGGATTTTCGTCTGTTTTGATATGGGTGGCTTAAAGCATTGACCACAATTCCATACAGTAAGTGAATTTACTCCTTTACATTAACTTCTTCTGCTTGTGCCGTATCCTCATTGGACGTTGGCGATCAGTCTGGCCCATCTAATCTTGTTTATCGCTGTTCGGAACAGGGCGACCGATGTCATTCCTGTCCACTGCCTAAGGTTGCGAAGCCATGAGATTCTTCGTCTACCAGGACCTCGTTTGCTTTCGATTTTTCCTTGCATAATCAACTGCAAAAGACGATATTTATCATTTCGCATGACGTTACCAAAGTATGCTAGTTTCCTTTTCTTGACAGAATTAAGGATCTCTCTGTCCTTGTTCATGCGCTGAAGGACTGTCTCATTTGTTACATGGTGTACCCATGAAATTCTGAGCATACGGCGATAGCACCATAGCTCAAAAGCTCCCAATCGTTTGTTTGGAGCTTCTGTGAGAGTCCATGCTTCTGTCCCATATAAAAGAATTGAGAAAACATAACATCTAAGTATTCGAGTACGAAGTTGCAAATTTAAACTCAAATTACAAAGTACTTTCTTTAGGCGGTTAAATGCACTCCGCGCCTTTTCGATTCGAACTTTTATTTCCTGAGTATGGTCCCATCTCTCGTTTAACGTACATCCCAAGTAATTAAACGCCTGTACTCTTTGTAAAGGGGATTGATTTATGTGGAAATTCACGTTTATGTTAGCATTTTTACTTATGATCATCACTTTTGTTTTACTTATGTTAAGCCGCATACCGTAATTTTTACTAGTTTCTGTTACGCGGTCTATTAATCTTTGCAATCCTTCTGAAGTGTTGGCCAGCAGAACCGTGTCGTCCGCATATCTAATGTCCGTTTATTTTGATTCCATCTTCTGCACCCTCTAGGGCTTCTTTGGAGAGGTTTTCAGAGTAGGCGTTAAATAACATCGGGGACAATACGCATCCTTGCCGAACACCTTTGCGGATGTGAAATTCTTCTGATGTTCTGTCCCCTATACGGATTGTGGCTCTGTTGCCAGTACAAGTTGGCAATGATTCTGGTATCACTGTTATCTATTTCTGCTGATTTTAATGTTTGTATTAATTGCTCGTGTTTTACGCGGTCAAACGCTCTTTCAAAATCAATAAAACATGCAAATATATCGTAGTTGACATCACGCGCTCTTTGTATTAGCACTTGTATCGAGAATAAGGCTTCCCTTGTTCCAAGGCCATCTCTGAAACCAAATTGCGATTCGCCGATATTTTGTTCTAACTGTATACACGTTGGTGGATGATGTGTAGAAAAACCTTTAGTTATATGGCTCATTAGACTAATTGTGCGATGATCTTCACATTTCTTGGCCCCTAGCTTTCCTTGGTAATGGGATGAACGTAGAGAGTAACCCAGTCATTGGGCATGTTTCCTGTTTCGTATATTCTATTGAACAAATCTAATACGGCCTACGAGTGTTCTTCTTCCAATAACTTTAGAAGTTCTCCATGGGTTTCATCTGGTCGTGCTGACTTGTTGTTTTTTATTCTCTTGATGGCTTTCAACAACTCTTGTCTAGTTATAGTTGGTCCTAATGTGCCAACTATTACATCAGCGTCATCTCTATGTTCATCCGAAAATGATTCCTCCATGTACTCTTTCCATCTTTCTAGTATTTTCTCTTTGTCGAATATTGCTTTATTATCTTTGTCTGTGACTATTCCATTGGATTTTGTTCTTACTATTCCTGCAGTTTCCTTGATCTTTTTATGTGGGTTTAGTGTATCATGTTTTTCCTCTAAGGTTTCAATTTCTGCACATTTGCTTCCTAACCAGGCTTCCTTCGCTTCCTTCGCTTACTTGATTTTTTGTCTAATAATATTGTGTATTCGCTTATAATTTAGTTCACTTTTATTTCTATATCTGCGCCTTTCTTCCATAAGATCTAGTATTTCGTCCGTCATCCAATCATTGTTTTTCTTTCTTGGGTTCTTTGCTAGCTTATTCTTTGTAATGACGTTCAGCGTTTCTTTAATTGTTTCCCATTTTTGTTCTATATCGTTGCCCGTACTTATATTGATTTCAGAGAATTTTTGATTTAGCTGTTGTTTTACTTCCTGCCGTACATTCTCTGTTTTCAGTTTCTGTACATCTATTCTTGTTTGTCTCGTACCACTTGCCGTTGCTTTCTTTAATCGTAACCTGATTACAGCTAGCAAGAGATTGTGGTCAGATGGAACATCTGCGCCAGGATATGTTTCGATGTAATCGAATTGCGGAATCGTTTGTTTATCATTACGTAATCAATCTGATTTCTTACAATGTTGCCGTTTCTATCAGCGGGGGATTTTCATGTATATAATCTTCTGCTTGGTAATTCAAAATAAGTATTCATAATAGAAAATTGCATTTCTTTACAAAACTGTACCAGCATTTCTTCACGCTCATTACGTATTCCAAGACCATATGTTCCTACTATTCCTTCGTTGCCAACTTTAGCGTTTAAATCTCCCATAATTAAGGATATGTCTTCTTTCTTTGTATATTTCATTGCTTTCCTTACGTCGTCATAAAATTGTTCAATGACTTCATCATTGCTGTCTGTTGTTGGCGCATAAGTTTGTATTATGTTCAAACTACAAGGTTGTGCATTTATTTTTAACATAGCAACTCTATCCGATATTGGTAGGAATCCGCTTACTGCTTTTTGAACGTCCTTTGTTATTATAAAACCAACTCCATTGCGATGTTGCGGACTATCATCACCAATATAGTATATTTGATGTTCATCTACCACACACGTTCCTTCGCCTGGCCATCTCATTTCGCTGCATCCCAATATGTCAATATGTAGCCGTCGCATTTCTTTAACCACGTTGGCTGCTTTCCCTGCTTGGAACATGCTTCGTATATTCCACGTGCCTATGTTCAGTTTTTGTTTCAGTTTTAATTTTGGGGCAATATTGTCTCTTATTGTACAGGGATTTCGCTGGCTGACGAAGTGGGAAGCCCTGTGATCTTCCCCTGCCGGATCTTGGTTTCCGAGCCCATGATCAGTGCATTCTTTAACATTATATTTCTCTGCCATCCTGATTTTTCTTGGGAATATAATGAGGTAGTTTCCCGTTGCTTTCCTCATCGCAGTGTTACAGCCGGGTGTATCATAATTTGATAGCCACCTGTAAGTATATGATGACAAGCCTGTTACCGAAGTCATTCTTCTGCAGCCTTGACTCATTAATAACACAGCTGCTTCCTATGCCATACTAGTTTTGGTCCGCCCCTGGTATTCCATTTCCCAGGTACCACCCATATCTGGGAGGCATTCCCCTATCCGCCACCTGGGGAGGCGCCCGATGGGGGACTAGCAACCCCACACGGGTTTACATTAACTAAATTTCCTAATTTGAGATTTAAAATTCATATCTAACTAAACATGTCATATGTAAGTTATAAAATAATTAGAGCAAGCTTTCTACTTATGAAACAAACAATGGAATAAAACTAGAAAAATATTCTAAGATCCAATGACCTGATATAAACGAAAATAGTAGGCAACACAGCCGCTCATTGGTCTTTATAAATCTAAAGCTTGCTTATGGTTCAATTGCTAAAACATTGTGATGCAACACAAAGGAAGAAGACATACAAACAATTGACAAAATTCAAACTTAAAGTTTCAAAACGACTGATGATGTGTGGAAATAAAACAAAGATGTGTGTTCGCGCCAATCTGCAATTACTTTTATTTGGATTTTGAATTAGGACCGGCCGTCTTTTGACCCCCTCTGTATATGTGCTTTAGTTTTGATTTGAGACAGCGACGGGCAATTTGCCCGCGTGCGCGGATATATAAAGCGGCTGCGGCGACCGCCTCTGACTCTCGCGCCTGGCTCTTTTGCTCGCTTTGTTTTTAATGTTGAGTTGTGATGGTCTACAAAGCGAGCGACCGGCTTTAAATTTTCCGTGTCCGAGGCCGCTTTGACCGAGAGTTCGCCGGCGTGTTTTGTTTGGCGGCAAGAGTTTCCAAATCCCGGTGGCCATTTTGTTAAGGCTATTTTATTGCGGAATTTGATGTTTTGCCGACCAGATTAACCTCTTCCCGGAGGTCGTTTTGTTTCCCGATTGCATTTCGGGAGTTGAAATTTTTCCGGTGAGAAAACTCGGCCCGAGGAATCAAGAAGGAACCTTGTTGCACCAGAAAAGACGCTACCGATCGGCTCTGCGTGAAGATTGGGGTAACTTGTCGTATCTTTTCACCCACACCCTTATTTCCTCTTCCTGGATCCCCCAAGATTACAGCACAGGGAACCGATTTTTGCAGGAGAACGCCGTTCTCCAAAGGTTAGTGTTCTAGCTTTGGCTTTTGCTTGAAGTTCCTTTGTTCAAATTTAAAATTACGATACAGTCCACTTTTGGCCGTAACATTGTGAAAAATAAGGAAATAGAGTAGACGTAATAGTCGGAAATTAAAGCAATAAAGACAACAGTCAAAATGAAGAAGACAAAGTTAGCTATATAAGTATTGCTTCTATAAAATATTATCCCCTAAGCTTTTTTTCTCTCAAATCAAAGATTGATCTGCATTGGGCGTTGTACTGAAAAAATTCCGAATATTTATAACATGCGAAATTACATATTTTATGGAAACAAAAAGAAAATCGTCAGTATATTAGAAACTACTGTACACTGGATTGACGTAATCAAAAACAATACCCATGACAAATTTCATTACCTTTAAAATAAATAAAAATGTTTGATAAATCAAAACTTTAAATAGGTTGGCGCGCCATGGCGTCCAGATCCAAAGTAATCTCAAGCTTTTAATTGATGGAAGAACATAAACTAATTGATTACTTGTGTCGACACAAAGATGGTAGAACAAATAATTTTGATAGCAACTATAACGCTATAAATAAGTAGAGCAGTTTATTAAAAAAATCCTGATACTCCACCACAATGTACTACATACCGTAATTTCCTAGCAGTCTCAGTAGATCATCATCGGCAAACAAAAACACATAATATGTAATACAGAATAATAGAGTTTATAAGAGTTCATGAGACTGATTACTACAAGCTAATGTGTGAAACAGTACAATATATACCCCCCCCCCAAAAAAAAAGTTGCTAGAAAATAGACCACAATTTGATGTTTTATACTACGGGTGGATTTAGGAATTTCCATCAGAACAATATGAAGTTATTTTTGATTACATATTTTAGTCGGCATTGCATTTATCAGAATAAGTTTAATTCAGTGTTTCCTTGGTTGATATTGATTGTGCATTTTATCTGATCTTATATCTTTAATTATTTTAACTGCCCTATGTCTAACTCTCCTTATCCAATACGTACTATAAAAACCAGAATCAGTTTCATAGACTCCTGACAGCAGATAAAGCTTAATATGACAGGGTGCACTTGGCTCGAAATGTTAGATTTGATGACCAAGGTTTTCTTCAGATAACAATCTCTAGCGAGCACTAAACTGAAGAAATTAAGGGTGGCCTTGTTCATGCAGTGTGAAATTAAATCAAGACTCTTGTGTTAAATTTGTGTCCATGCCTTTCATATTGCCTCAGATAACTTTTTATACACTAGCTGAGCACACTGATCTTTCTGAATAGCTAAAAACAGAAGTTTGCGATGTAAGTCTTAGAATCTGAAACAAAGTTGGAGTTCTAATTCGTTCCAAAAATATTAGTGAAGTTTTCCAAGCAGCATTCCCTCACAGACCCTGTTTTATAACAGGCGCGTTGGTACGCTGATACAGGCAATCGTACAAGGGCGAAAGTGGCCAAAATGATTTCGACTTGTGGGCGGCTGCTTGAACATGGAACCTCATTTGTCTCAAATCTCGACATACAGTCGTGATATTGACTAGATATTAGTAGCACAGCAGAACTTCCAGGTAATTTAGTTACATTCTTTAGTTACGTTCTTCAGCGCATGGCGGATGTTTTCTACCAAGACGTGATTTGACCAACCATAGTTGTGCCTTCCCGTTTCCATTTTAAAATAACAGCGACTTAGAAAAAATAAAAAAGTAAAATGTTTTTGATGGATTTTCTACTCATATAGCAACTTATAACTAGATCACGTTTAAAGTCGCTAAGCTTCTTTGATTTATCCACTCTGCTTGTATTAATTACCATAGCATAAAGCATAGTTTCACAATCCTTTGTATTTATTTTTTGTCTTGCCTATTAATTAGTTGGTTTGCATAAGAAATTTTTCCCGACACTACTTACATATATGGTGCTCAGTTATAATTGCTCTTGTAACAAATGTACGAACGCTTCGCCCCTCCCGTAGTGGCCACCACGGCGTCACGGTGGAACGACGGACATAATGTCTTTTAGGATTGCAGCCGCGCACGTGCAAGGACTCGAACAATGCAAAAATTCCCAATGTTTGCTAGATGCTTCGCGTAGGCCCTAGAATCGGTCCGGAATTACTTAAATATTACGCATCAAAGCAGCCAGAGGAAATCAAGCGTCGCAAACGAAACGTTCTGTGCTAATGCAACATAAATAGCCTTACAGATAAATACAGTGTAATTGTACGTTGGTAATTCTTTGTGTTGTGTATAGAAATGGTATTACGTAATTTTGATTACCTATAAGTAAAATTAATAAGTAGTTTTAATAAATTTACGCCCGTTATTTACTACGTCAAGAACTAAAACGTCACACTATTTACCGTTCCCACAGGAGGATGTGATTTAAAGACATGTTCTATTGAAAATGTATCCAACTGACTCTTTGAAAAACACTTCTATTTTTGTTTTCGATTATTATAAAATGAAAAAGTTTTTAAACCATCTCGAAGACCACATGATTGCACCTCTGTTAAGCCAAACTAATGCTTCCAATATTAAAGTAGCAGATTGTAAGGATTATAATCCACGTAATAAAGCGAAGAATTATAGATGATTAATTTCAAGTTTCAGGACTCCCCCAGGAACAGATCCAGTAACTTAGTAGGCGATTTTCAAGAAATGATGTAACTTCTGTAGAAATTCTTCAAATGATGCAAAGCCAAGATATGCTAAACCTGTAATTTCGAACCACACGCTCTTGACGCCAATACACCTCCCAACCTCCTATTATTTGCCCCAGAATCAAACAGCTACAAGAAACCATCAAAAACGTTACTTCTTAACGCTTGAATAATGTGTAAACTCTAAGCAACAATCCTTGCCTATCATAAATGATTTCAAAAAGACTTCCCTATTATTTTCGATTGTTAAAAACCATTTGTGTGTCAATAAGTTTAACGTAAAACTTAGAACTCAAGAAAGCAGCCGTCATAAGATATTTTTCGTATCGTTAACCTATTGAAGCCATTAAATTGCATAAATGCCTCTTAGAAGTGCGTCATATTTACAACGCTGTGGGTTCAAATATACTTTACCGTGAGTAAAGTATGTTCTCATTGATGAAGCATCATTCGGTCAAACAATGTATTAGAGGAAAATTTTATTATGTGTGAAAAGTCAATGCATGATTTTCTAATGTATCTTGGTTCTACTACAGCTACCTTCCATTAAGGAAACCAACTAAAAAATCCAAACTGTGAGACACAACATCTATTTTGACAATTGCTTTTCATTATATGCGTTGTTCAAAAAACAGAAAATTGTAAGCAATTGGAATTTAAACAGCAATTATATTGACCAGATTTGTCTGTCCCTTTGCTTTTCTGATTTTGACATGAAAAAGGGGGGAGAAGCTATACAGACGAGAAGATCAGTAAATAGAACGTGGTTAGCCTCGATGTAATCAAAATTCTATCGCGCTTTCTTGCATTTTACAAAATGTACCTTGAGAATACCCTCAAGTTTATAGTATTGCGAGTTTGGAACAAATATGGATGCAAAGTAGTGCAAAGAGGTGTGAAGATATTAGATTATTGTAATCTTCTGACTTTAGACCGCATAATGTAATTAACGGAAAAGCCTGTCAGCGCCCTTTAACATGCTTATCAAAACCATAGTACAAAAAAACCTGGCCTGAACCATTACTAAAATACAACAAAGTTCAAAATTAAATATAAACTATTTAATTACAAAAAAACTTTCTTGTATTGTAAAAAAATGCTTCAAAAATCTCTGTCATCTTTGCCATTTTTCTCATAAAATATATTTTCTCTCCATTGAAACCTAACGTCCCATTTATAGAATAAATCGAAAAATTTCTTAAACAAAATTTGCCTCCTCTATAGTTATCAGACCAGATAATTTGTTACAATGTGTTCAGCATTTCCTTATTATTCATCTACTTAACTAACAACAGTGTTTAACATAGACCATTATTTCTTCTGTAAAGTGCACAGCTGGATCTGTAGCAGTATTCTGTTGTTTCCGATGAAATTAAAGTTTGAACTTCATTGAAATTTATTCAACGAAAAAAAAGAAAACCAAATTAATCTTATTTGTTTATCGACACCCACATACAGGATTGAAACTGTTGCAGATAGAGTAAATCACTTACTTACATTCTCTGCGACAATGCAAAAGAAAATCTCTTACATTTGCTTAAAAATTCGTGATAAGCTCTAGATGTAACGAAATGGTGAAACAGCATCAAACATTGATTTTGAGACTTCCTCCAACACCGAGCTGCTTAAGAATGCCTAGAATTTATTTAAAAATTTTAAATAAAGATTTGTTTTGATTACACTCGCACACTCAAACGCGCGTGCGCACGCACGCACAACATTACGGCCCATGGAGACCCCTGGCTTTAACAACTGCCTTCCAGCTTTGTCGATCTTGTGCTAAGTTGGTCCAATTTTGCACCCTTAGTTTTTTAGATCGATTGATACATTGTCCCGCCATCTTAAACGGTCTTCCCCTTGTGCGTCTTCCTTCTGGGTTCTCGGTGAAAACATTTTAGCGGCTCTTGTCCGAGGCACTCTCCACACACGTCCCAACAATCTTCGCCTTTGTCTTTTAATTCACTCTTCGTGGTTTTGATCGTCGTATATTTCTAGTAGTTCATTATTCATGCGCATTCGCCAACTATTTTCATTTTCATCATAGATTGGGCCAAAAATTTTCCTAAGTGCCCTTCTTTCGAAACGGTTTTTTTGGTTAGGGTCCATGCTTCGCATAAATACGTCACATCGGGTCTTATGACTGTTCTATATAGTCGCAGTTTACACGTTCTACAATTTGATCCTGACTTTAGAATGCTGTTGAGGCTAAACAAACATCTGCTGCCCGTCACTATTCTTTTTTTAATTTCGTTAGTGATGTTATTTCGGTTTACTGTTGTTTCCAGGTATTTAAATTCATTAACTCTACTAAGCCGCACTT
Source organism: Sinelater perroti (assembly GCA_036346155.1). NCBI lineage: Eukaryota > Metazoa > Arthropoda > Insecta > Coleoptera > Elateridae > Sinelater > Sinelater perroti. The sequence continues at coordinate 19,859,087 of JARFIY010000195.1, read as the reverse complement.
CGCTTATTATAAGTTCATCATCCTTTTTTTGTGGTTAATCATGGTGAGTTGTCAGTATTCTGGTTTTATCAACGTTTACTACTAACCCTGCGTATCTTCCAGCTTGTTCGATACTTATAAAAGTGTTAAACGTCTCTCCCCCTTTTTCCTAGTATCACGACATCTGCATAAATAAGAAGTTGTGAGCTTTTGTTATACAGAGTAAATCCGACTCTTACTCAAGACTTTCTAACTTAGTAGCTTCTAGTACCATATTAAAAATTATAGCAGACAATTTGTCTCCTTGTGTCACGCCGCTAGTTATTTCAGATTTCCTGGATATGTGTTGGTCAACCCTACACGCACATTTGGTATTTGTCATCGTCACTTTAATCAGTCATATTAAGTTTGGTGGAATTTTAAATTTCTGCAAGGTCTTCCAAATGGAATTGCGTTTGATTCTATCCTAGGCTTGTTTATAATCAATATGAAGCTACACTACATCAACATTAAATTTCCAGCACTTTTCGAGGATCATTCTCATGGTGAAAATATGGTCTACCGTTAATCTTCCCTTTCGAAAACCTGCCTGACAGTCTCCTACTAGATCCTCTTCTAGTGGGGTAATTCTTTGATTGATTATATTAGCAAATACTTTATAGGCAATATTCAAGAGGCAAATACCTCGGTAGTTGTCACATTGCCGATAATGCCGGCATTATTTGCTCTTGCCGCCCACCTGCGCGATATTTATGCCTATAGGGCGGAATTCCAGAAGGCACTCGAAAACGTCTCGAATGTTCGCCGCGCACGTGTACGACAGCTGAATTCGCAGAAAGAATTATATCGACCGCCGAGCGTAACGGAGTGCAACAAAAAAACCTCGACAGCATATGTCTACCCGACGCTAGTCCTATGGAACCCATTTGGACATTCGGTACAGTATTTTATCTCTGCACAGGACTCTATACAAGCGAATATTGGGCAGCAACAGTCAGTGAACATTCTTTTGAGATGCTATAGATAGAATAACAAATATGGAAATAGTGAAGAATGGGAGAAAGACGAGACCTATCAATTTGTCATGAGGAACTCCTTATAACAATTATACAAGAAGTAAGAGTAAAGGCAAACACACCAACTCGCGAATGCAATATATAATGCAAATCATAAAGGATTTACAATGTAGCGGGTTATAATGAGTTAAAAGGACCGATCATGTGTAGAAAAAGATGGAGAACTATGATGTTTAATAAAACTAATCAGTAAATTAATAACTACAGAGATAAACTCAAAGAAAAATATATAATATTTTGGATTGTCAAGTGCTTGCAAGGAAATGTACTTATCAAATATATTTCAAGTCCCAAACATTATCGGCAACTTCTAAATACTGCCAATTTAAATTTTATGTTTCAATTTATTTTATATAAGGACAAAATACATTTATTTTAGAAGGAATGCTATCAAATTTTCCGATAATAGTAGACCCCTTAATGAGCTTTACCCCAAGAAATTATGGGTATTCCTCAACATATAATGTTGGAAAGAATAATGAAAAACTGTAGAATACGACTTCAATGGTGCATTGGAGATAAGGAACACACCATTTGGCTGATTTCCTTTTTAAAACATTAAAATAAAATTTCGGTTTCTGTGGTTCTCCCTGTAACAATTAATTTTGTACATCTCCTATTGTTTTTTCTTTATTCAGCCTGAAAAAGAGGGGGAGATTTTTGCCCACCTCATATTAAGTTCTTATGAGGAATTCAAATGTTGCCGCTCACATACATATATCATGAAATTAAATATCGTATACATACCTTATAGCCAACAAGGCCGTGCGGTTTAGGCGCGAAACTAGGGTGTGTACGGACCCGACTTCATTTTTGAAGTTCTCTTATGCCTGGCGGTGGCCTACTCAGTCACTAAAAATAATTGAGTTCCTGTGTTTACTTTGAATAAGTCGTGGTGCTTACCACATCGCTCCGTATCAGAAAAAGGTAACATATAAGAGCCTCAACCTCTCAGTTCACAGGTTGTATTTCCACAAGGGGTGTTAAAGCCTCACCATTATTATACATGCATGCTGTGAGAAAGCGATACTGCAAGCAAAAGTGAATCTTACATTGTTGACAGCACTAAGTTATAGTCACATGCGTTGCATTTATAATACAATAAAATTTGTCAAAGATTTACAAAATGAAAAATTTGTGTCTTACATGTACGCTTTCCATACGTAGCAAAGGGGGTACTGTACTACAATTATTATACATTCAGCGAATACACATAGTAATAAATCATTATGACACACCTCTGAACCGCCCCTGAAACGCAGAAAGATGTGCGCCGAAGCCAGGTTTACAATGTAGCGTTTATAACAATATTTTATGTTTACCTTTTAAACAGATTTAAACAGATAAATTAAAATTTAAGAACTCATTTTTACAATACACACTATGGTTAATAGTAAAATACAAATGAAATCACTACTTCTAAACACAAGTTACCCGCAGCACTAACACACGAGTGCCAAAAACTGAGTCAGTGTGTACCTGACTACTGAAATACCAGGACTTTTTTAAACCGACCAGTAACGGACAGTTACTTAAAATGAGCGGGAGTTTTTTACAGTTTTATTACTACATGCATTCGCTAAATACAGTATATATATATATATGCTCACTCCTCATCACAATGTATATACTTTTTCCAGGGATGTGCAGTTTGTATTACAAAAATGCTACCAGTATTTTATGACTATAATATGATTTTTGGGTACAAATTTATGCTGTTGCTAAAAACTTTAAATGATGAACTCGTATTAGTTTGAGCTAACTTCGGATCTAGCAAACGATTATTAGTTTACCAAATTTAGTTTCTAAAAACTATATAATTTTAATAGACATAAATGCCTGAATGCTTCAATCGTCATTTCCTTTGCATGTTGGCATTAACTGCAAAGATAACAATGTATTTGTGTTGACTCAACAGAAACGTTCGACAACTGAGTAGTAAATAAAAACCTCAATTAACCAGCACGCGTACCGTAACTTCAGTATTAGCTTTTTGAATAATCAAAATCTCAATACTTCAGACGTAATCTGTAACTTCAATGTTCTGGTTTTCATGACAATAATCATTTTAATCATGATTGTTGTCATGAAAACCAGAACATTAAAGTTATAGATTACATCTGAAGTATTGAGATTTTGATTATATTATTATATATGGATAGCCATGATTTACTTCTTTAATTGCCAGTAGTCCTATGTTAAGCACACAATACAAATGTGGTGATAAAATCTTGCACCATTCGAGCTTTTATGCTCTAGTTTTCCCAGTGATATTTTTGTATCTTGGACTGTAATGATTTGTTCATACTTTAAATGGTTTGTTTAACTATTCTTTAATCGTTCACTATATTTTGTATCATATAATAGGTACAGTACACATATTTATTAAAGGAATAGTTCCGCTTCACTATTGTATGATGTTACAAATATGAGATGGCATATAAATTGTAGTTTTCTTCAATGTTTTCTTAATTTTAAGCACTCCTATGAAAAATTGTACTTAAATACAGTCATTTTTTGCAGATAGATATGATGTAGCAATTGAAATTCATAATAACAAATGATATTTGAAAATATGTAATATTTTATTCACTTTATCTGTATGCTCGTCCATAGTTATATTCCATTCATTCTTTTATTCAAAACCCAAACCATCAATATGGAATGAGGGCAAAGGTGCTAAGGCCAAAATAAGTGAAAATGAATCATTTGTGCCTATTAGTAATTAACAGGTGTCCTTCCCTGCAGAAGGGAAACATCTTCATCTTTTACAGAACATTTAGAAGATGAGAAGACACCAGCAAACACATAGCAAACAATAGGTTGCTAGGCAGGCTCAAGAACATAATGCGTTCGAAGAAGTGGTACATCCGAATTTTTTAGCATCTGCTAGATGTGATTGCTGTATAGAAGAGTTCCTAGGGCCAAAATGAGACTGGAAAATTTTAGAGAAGTGGCTAAGAGAAAGACTTTCTAAGAACACTTAACAGCAGATACAAATAGAGAAGAAACGAGGATTTGTTCTACATGTGCCAATCAAAAAAGTTCGTTTAGATAATATTAATTTGCCAGATTCTAAACCATTGCTGCGAAATGTCTCAACTTGGTCTAAATTTACTAATTTCTAATAGTCAAGTATCAACCATTATGCAGCATTTCAATATCTTGTACATTCACTAAAGTATTTGACATCCTTGAAGGAGATAAGGATTTTTCTACCTCCTCTCTGAGTAATTGAGAGGTTGTCAATAAACATGACTTTCATATGATATAAGACAAGTTTTTTATTATATACTTATTAAAGTATTTATTGTTTCTTGATGTATTTTATTAGGTGAAATTTTATTGTCATGTATTTGGAAATTCATGCAGTGAAAGGTCAATGCTTTTGTTTCATTTGAAGTCTCAAAAACTAGAATCACTTTGCATGTTGTGCTGGAGTATCCCGCATATTGCTACCTTCAGATGTGTCTGCCACAATGTGCGTTCTTCGGTCAGGATAACGACCCCACTTACTAGGTGTACAAGTATGAAGTGCGGATTTGAGACAACAGACGGTACGCCAATGCAGTGCAGAGTATAAAAATTTGACGTATAGCATATGCCATTTTGTTGTGCCACCAGCAAAAGTCAACACGCACAAGTGATAAGTTGAAAACATGCTTGCATAGTATTGTTTTGCTGTGTTCAATATATCGAAATTTGTGCCAAATAAAGAGCATTCGCAGACAGCATTAATTTTTTGTTTTCATTTGAAGAAAACTGCTGCTGAATCATACCAATTACTTCGAGAAGCTTATGGCAAACTTGCTTCATCGCGAGATACGTCTGAGCGATGGTTTCGGCATTTCAAAAATGGTGATTTCGATGTTGCAGACAAGAAACACAGAAAACCGCCAAAAAAAAGTACGAGGATGTGGGATTGCAAGCATTGTTTCACAAAGACAATTCACAAACACAGAAACAACCCGTAGAGCAATTGAACGTTAGTCAACAAGCTGCTTTCAATCGCTTATGAGAGATGGGAAAGATTCAGAAGGTCGGCAGATGGATACCATGAGCTGAACAAGAGGCAGATGGAAAGGCGCAAAAACACATCTGAAATTTAGCTCGAATGATACAAAAGAAAGTCGTTTTTGCATTGTATAGTTACTAGAGATGAAAAGTGGATACATTTTGAGAATCCCAAGCGCAAAATATCATGAATAAACCGAGGCACATCATCCACATTAATCTCAAGACCGAATCGCTTTGACAGCAAAATGATGCTTTGCATTTGGTGGGACCAGAAAAGTGTAGCCTATTATGAGCTGTTAAAGCCTGATGAAACGGTTAATATCAAACGCTACCAACAATTGATCGATTTGAACTGTTCGCTGCTCGCAAAACGACCAGAATATCAAAAAAGGCAACACAAGATCATTTTCTTCCGTGACAATGCTCCATCACATACGGCAAAACCGGTTTGACACGTTGGAAGCACTCAACTGGGAAGTGCTACCCCATGTGGCTTCCCCACCAGACTTGGCTCCTTCCGATTACCATTTGTTTGCATCAAAGGGCCATGCATTGCTGAGTAGCATTTTGGTTCGTTCAAAGATGTGGAAAATGGATCAATGAATGGTTCAACAAATTACCTGGGAAAAATGTGTAACTAGCAACGGAGCATATTTTCATTCAATAAACCACTTTTTATCACTCTTCCGAATTTAACTTTTTTTTTTGAAAAAATCCGCATATCATACTTGTACACCTGGTATACAACTTATTTGGAATTCGCTTGTTGATGTATGTTAGGAATTGTGTTGTTTGCTCAGTATTTTTGCCTACTTCATTTGTAAACAATTTTCTTAAACGTTAAACTTTATTCTATACAATATTTGCAAACAACTGTTCACCACAAAGACGTTTGTGATAATTGTCGTGTTATAAAAAACACTTTACCTTTGGATGTACTTGCCCGTTATCCTTAAATTTCACTTATTTCGTTATCACTGCACTGGTTACATTAAATTACTACTTACCCCCTCGTTATAAAATTTTATTATTTATTTATTTATTTGGTTACTGTTTCATATTCACCATTTTCATCTTACGCATAAACAAATAAAACGAGAATGGTGTAAAACCATAAATGAAACTTTCAACAGCGGTGTGATATTATGACCATTGACCGATTTAAAAAAATAATAGCAGAATAATGTTGTTTGTGACGTTTACTTTTGACTGAGATATCGTAAGCCCTTTCTTATCTTGAAAAATCATGATGACCAAGTTGTGACTTCATGACCTTTGACTGAATTAAAGAAATTAATAGCGGAATAATGTTGATTATGACGTCTTCCTTCGAATAAGGTATTATAAACCTTGTCGAATCCTGAAAAATCCTGTTGACCTTGTCATGATTTCGTGACCTTTGACCGATTTCAAAAATTAAATGACATGTTATGTGATGGAAAAAAGACCTTTGGCCGATTTGGCTGAAATTCAATAGTGAAGAAGGTATTGACCTAGGGTATATGTATGCCAAGTTTGACGTGAATCCGATGATTATAACGGAAGTTATCGTGTCTCCAGACAGACAAACACCATGTTAAAATCATTAACTTTCGCCTATAGCGTTCCACTGTCGAAAGTTAATAATCTTGAGGATAGAGAGAGACCAATTGAATTGCTTTATGTTTCCATTAAACAGGATGTATTAAAATAAATTTAAGTAAAAAATCGTTTTATTCTTAGTTTACTAATAAACAACTATAAGAGAAAACGCATAATTCTATAAGGCACAAAAACACATCAGGAAATAAATAAAAATGATCAAGCTCTAATAAAATCAAAACATTGGAACATTTCTTCAAATAAATAAGCTATGTGTAAGTGCAAGGAACTTGATTAGATCATTAAACTGTTGGTCAAGTGTTAAAAAATAATTTTTATATATAGTTATAGGAAAACTATTTAATAAACAACAAATTAAAAATATACAAAGCGTAATTAATCTGACAAAATTGGCATCATTGGAAACCATACAATTTTTGGGAAATTTACCAACATTTTTTTATTTTTCTAAAAACTTTAAAAACCTCGAGTTATCAAGAAAAAAAAGAACATATTTGAAGCCTTCGTAAAATCTTGGATTATACAAAGTAAATACATAAAAAAATTGAACTAACATTACTAGATGTAATAGAAGGCAATCATCGCCAATCTTCACTGATAATTGTATGGTATGGTACAAGATTTAGCTTCAATATTACTAAACTTCCCAAAATCTTAAAGACGAATTATGCCTGTTTAGATTTTTCCTAAAAGCTAGATACACAGCCAACTTCATTTCTTATATTTTTGTAAAGTTGTTTTGTTCCTTATAAAAATAAAGAAAAGCATACATGTGCTTATATGTTCAGTTATAATTGTAGTGCTATAATTAATATAGCATGAACCACAACTATAATAGGCTAGCCTCATTCATTCAAAACAGTCAATAGCAATCTAATAATACTGACATCTTATAACATAGCATGCACATATCAAACATTATAAATCTATCAAAAATCAATTTAAAAAATTCTAACAAAAGATAGGGCTTCCTTAGGCTACAGCAATCTGTTACCCTGATTTTTACCATAGGATTCAATATTAAAGCTACAAAAAATCGTAAACTACCAACAGTAATAAAGGGGCAGCTGCTTTAGTTTTTCTTATAAATATGTTGTACATATGTATGACTGCAGGATGTAGATTTCAATATTTCTTCAATACAGCTCTTCTTTAAGTAGATACTTTTTACAAAGTCAAGTCCTAAAAAAATAAACAATACAGATCTGAAATGAACACTGCTTAAATACTCGGTCAAATTATTTAGTTATTAATGAAAGCAATTTATTTCAATTCAAATATTATGTAAACACCTTATACTATTACTTAGTTTTAGCTTAGAAACATATTTTGCCTCTTTTGTGTTAACAAACAATGATAAAATAGAACCTTGAAGAAGATGAATGAAAAAGACCACATTATAAGGGGCAAGTAATGGAGGCATATTAGCAGATATAAATTTATAAAAAGAATACCCTGAAGTTTTTAGTGCCCAAGTTTTATTTAAGATTTTAAATTTTCTGGTAGTGCATGTAAGATTTAAAAACACACAAACCATTATTTATTCAAAATCTAATAAATATACCATTATATATTACTTCTCCGATGTTTATTATTAATATTAAATTTCAGTTAACAGCAATAATTAAATATATAAAATGCTTTTTCTGTTACTGCAGGGGTGAAAGAAAATCTAATAACAAAATGGGCACAATCTTAAATAACTCAGGTTGAGTATTCATTGTGGAACTGTCTTCTTTTAAACCTGGGGAAGGGCATAGTACTAAAAAGGAACAAATAGGTAAAGAAAGACTAAGAATGATTGTCTCACAACATTTGTGAACAAAAATGGCGCTAGTCGCATAACACCACCCATTTCAACATAAGAAAAGACTAAAAAATGTGGTATCAAGTAGACTATAGACATTTAAGTCGATCACAATATCTTGTACCCTTAACTCATGAGCATTTCCAGTTATCCTATTCTTAAGAGAGACATTTATTGCCTTTGGTCATGCGTAACAACTATATAATGAAATGCCACAGATCTGATATAACCAATATATTTGAAATATTCTAGTCCTTATATCCTCTTATCTTCTATAAATTCCATTAGAACATTTGTATATTTCAATTTCTCGTCATTCTAAATTTTCCATCTACGACATATCCTTGTATTAGAGATAATTTATTTATATTCTATGCTTAAAGAGTTGTTAGATGAAAAAATTACGCCTTGATTTATCCAAATAATAAAATTCAAGCGCGATGTTTTCCATGTAGGAAAGGTGAAATAAGTTCGAGAAAGAAAAAAAGAGCCACAGCCAAAACAACAAAATATAGAGATGTACCATCAACAGCCACAGCTAGACATGATGATAATACTTGAAACCCCCAAACCTAATGACTACCAAAATAAACTATGGAGTGAAGAAGGGCTGAGAAAACAAAGAATAATTATTCGATGCTTCCTTCCCTGTTTAGTCAAACCATGTTGGCTTCCTCTTGCAGACAAAAAAAAAAGAAAACTACCACTAAAATTCTAAATAAGTTGATAATTGGGAGAAAAAACTTTCAATTCTGAAATTAAAAATACTGCAAATTTATTTGTTGATTGCAAAAGATAAAATTAGACTGTATAAATAGTCGGCAATTATGAGCATCTGCAAGTTATATAGCTGTGAGTACATTACGTTTACCAGAAACTAAGCAAAACTAAGGAAACAGATTTGAAAGTTGAAAATTCTAGATCAAATTAATCTTGCAACATAATGAGATTCTAATTGTACTTGATTCCTTAAACAAAAAACATCAAAAGGATAGGGCTTTTAAGAAAAATATAACCCAAAATATTAGAGCAGTACTTACCATGGTATAGTCATATGGAAAAATGCCAATTCAAGTAAAATTAAAATCTTTGATAGGATCACATATTCTCAGATATTTTAAGAACAAAGCAAACTAGATAGATGAATGATCAACACGACTGTGGTTGGATTTGTCTTAAATAGATGTAGATTTTGCGACTCTCTGTGACAAAAGTAATTATTTAAGGGGGACGTCTGATTTTTTTGGCCAAAAAAATCGATATTGAGATAGATTTCAAAAAGTTAAAAACCCTAGGATTATAATGCTTTTTTTATTTTTTCTATATCTCAATTTACCGTAAATATATACATATATATATACCTATATATTTCTAGACTCGCCAAACCATTTTTCCGCCCTGCAAGTTGTGACTTGGTTCTTCGGAAGAAACGTCGGGTTTTTTGGATCAAAAAATTAATTTCAGGTTTTTATATTTTCGAAAGGCTAACGACCTCAGGATCGCAATGTTTTTATTAATTTATTCGTATCTTTATACCTATACATGCATGCTCGCCGCACCAGTTTTTCCGCGGTGCAAGTTTCAACGAGTGTCCTCGCCAGTTACGTCATGACCTTCGAACGAGCGTTGAATTTGATATTATCATATCTAAATGTTCGCAAAACAAAGGATCTTGTATAGAACCAAATAAAACAAAGTGTGGTAGGAATAAAAATGAAAGTTTCATGTGCTGATAAAAAATCTCAGCAATCCTCCAAAGTTGTGAGTCAAGAGAAAAAAGGAGCTTGATTAGCAAGAAGAACTTTTTCAAGAGGCCTAAGGATTACTTTATGGCAGGAATAGCAGACTGATGATTGGTAAGCATTTTCTCTATTATAATTAAATGCGAAACAGAAAAAAACTTTAAATGCGTTTTTCTCAAAATGGAGATTTTTCGCGAGGTGGACACGATTTCTCGGAAACCATTAATCAGATCAAATTAAATTTTTTTTGTATATTTATTGAAACAATAGCTTGTCTGTATTCTACAAACAATTCTCCAAAATATTTTATTTTACTTTAGAAGAGGGTAAAAGGACGTTTTTCCGAGAATTTTTTTTGCAGACTGGTGTTTTTTTTCTACTGATATTAACAACTTGGTTGTAGAATATAGACAAGATATATATGTCTACTTTAAGATGCCATTTGATTTTTTGTTTCGGCAATACTGGTGCAAAGATATCCTGTCCACCGCACAACTTACGGTTTTTCAGGAGACGACTTCGGCGCCCTCTGGTGGAGTTGAAATAAATAATAATTTAAAAAAAATTGTTTTTGATGCCTCTTAATATATATTTTCAAATGCATGAAATCTCATATCTCTAAATAAAATAGATTTCTATAAAAAAATTATGAAAATTGACCAATTTTCACCCATAAAAACCAGACATCCCCCTTAAAATAATTATTAGATACCAAGTCAACTTTGAAATTAAAAAAAAAAACACCAAGAAAAAGGAAGTATGTGAATGACAAAAGTTGCCAAAAAGCAAAAAGGAAAGATTAGGTGTATATCTTGGAAATAGTCCAAGCATTCATAAATAGAGTGTAATAACTATATAAACGTATTTTCTCTTCATAATAATCCATATAATGTTCTAAAATATTTCTCAACTTGTTCTGTATTATTACAGCTCATGACTTAACCATTAGAAATTCTTCACGCAACGTTTTCTAGTCTTTAATAAAAATATGTGCAAGTAGTAAAAAGTTAACCCAATAAGCAGGTCTCAAATCTTTTTAAACATGCACATTTAACACACAAATTTTACTAAATGTTGCCAAATAGATAGCCTAACACAAATCCTCACCTTCAAGTACACCCTCACACTTCCTTTATTTTCAGACAATCTGTTATATTCAGAGTTACTGCAAATTTTATCCTTATTCTTCTTAAATATGAAAAAGATTCCAATTAAAAGTACAGTGAATAGTGAACCTACAGAGGTCCCAATTGCAATACCTGAAAATTTTTAGAAGGATCTTTTAATTTGCTTGTCATTATTTTAAAGAGGTATGTTACCAGCTCCTGATGTGACAAGCTCGTCATATTGCTTAGTGTTTTCCAATAAAGCGCAAGCTTCCTTTGTAGGATATACTATGGTAACGTTACACTCACCTGTTTCCTACAACAAAAACAAGTGATGATTTTGGAAATGATCTTATTACAAAAAACATGCACAATTAATAATGTAATATTACAGATATTAGCTTTTTTCAGAAAACTTGTATTTTGCAAATTTTGCGACTACTTAATGAGAAGCTTATAATATTAAGAATTGAAATTATTTGTTTTAATTTTAAATGCAGATAACTTTCATTTAGTTTCAGCGGGCAAATACTCATTAATTTTTTAGCGAAGTTACATGAGCAAAAATACTTATCCATCAATTAATAATTATTTTTACAATCTTTTATAAGAATTGGAGCCACAGTGGTACAACAGTAGCAAAACAGTTGTAGAATATAAAATTATCTATTGAGAATGAAGAATTTTATGTAGTTAAGTGAAGTTTTATTAAAGCTAGGCGAAGAAGATAGATTAAGTGAAAGGTACATTGACGCGCTAAATAAGGTACAATGTAAAAACATCTTGCGTAACGCAAAATTTAGGCTTTGTAAAATGCACAAATACGTATGTCCGCAAAAGATGGGTTCTTAAAAGCAACCAACATAGGATAGTAGAAATAAAATAAGAATGGTTGACAAGAATTCTGAAAAAAAAGTAGATCACTAAGTGAGGAAAACAAACAAAATCATGAACCTCTACAACTAATATCATTCAGTTAATAAAGGCAAATAGAATGAGACATCTAAGATAACTCAAGAGAATAGGAGCAAGCCAAGTGACTAAATATACAAAAGAAGCAAGTTTAATAACCACATATAGAGTAGAACCACAAAGAAGAGGAAATAAAAGCAAATAATTAATCTAAAGGATTTTGAAGCTCTTACAGAAGAATGATTAAATATTTATTGACCGAAGAATTGGTACAATTTTTAAAATATATATGATCTTTCAGTAGGTAGACTCAGATGTCTTAACATAATTAACATTTTTAATTTAACTAAATCACCAAAACACATTTGTAATACTGACGGAACTGGATTTTGTATAAATCAATTAGAAACGAACTATCATAGAGAAAATGTGTCAAGACACGAAAATTCTGAGATAATAGTGAACGCTATTGATAAAACGTTACTTTTTGAAAGACGCTGATGTCGAAAATGAGTAGATAATAGTTTAGGTGATGTATTCATACATATTACATACATCAATATACAGGGTGTCCCAAAAATCAACGTCAAGCCGGAAACGGGTGACAGACCAGGTAGTGACAGTTATCAGAAAAATAATTTAAAAAATATTGGTCGTGTACTTTTAAAATTATAGGCATTAAAAAAAAATCGAGAATATTGATACCTTCTGATGATCTTTCAAGTACTGTGACTACAAATCTATATTGTTCTTCATTTTTTTGTGTGTGATGTAAGCCTGAATTATCGTTCTCTAATTACAGTCTAAAATTAAAACAAAACTGTTTCAAGTTTAAAGAAAATATCACTTTGTTACCCAAGCGTGCACTAAAACAAAGCCAATGTTCTAAGCACGAAATACACACGAATACAGAAAGATGTACAGTAAACGAAGGAACGTAACGTACTGCAGTATTGCACATTGTGCCTATGCGTCACTATTTGGCTAAGATGGCGTCGCTATCCGTTTTGCTCACACTAATTGAAATGACGTGTCTGTCCGTCTCACTCATCTTGATGAAAGTGGCGTCACTAGCTAGCTGTCTCGCTCACACTTAGCAAAATAGCGTCCCTATCCGTCTCACTCAAACTTGTACCTTAGAACTAGGGACGTGGAGAAAGCCTAGCGTGCATTAGAAGCATTTTAACTAAGTAAAAAGAATTAGCTTATCAAGTTTCTTTAGGAAAAAAAATTTTTTTTCCTTATTTAGGAATTAATTTAGCAAGTGTCATACCATTTTGGAATCCGCACTAAATACGCCATTTTTTAAAGTCACTTGCCAAAAGAGCGTTGTAATTTTTCTTTTAGTACAGTCAGTAAAGTTGGGCGATGTAATAATTTTGAGTGCACGCTTGGGTAACAAAGTGATATTTTCTTTAAACCTGAGGCAGTTGTGTTTTAATTTTAGACTGTAATTACATAAGGGTTATTCAGGGTTACATCACACACAAAAAAATGAAGAACAATAAAGATTTGTAGTTACAGTATTTGAAAGATCATCTCAGGGTGTCACTATTCTCGATTTTTTTTGAATACCTATAATATTAAAATTATGTAACTAAGATTTTTTTTTTTATTATTTTTCTGATAACTGTCACTACCTGGTCCGTGACCAGTTTCTGGCTTGACGTTGATTTTTGGGACACCTTGTATAGTAAAATCAATTGGTTGGATTGAAGAAAATGTTTTAAAACTTTCAGAACAAGCTATTTTTATTTAAAACCCTCATGTTGTACAGTGAATGAATATTCAATGGAAGCTTGCAAATTTATTTGCTTCTGAAGACAAACATACACTTATACAAAAAAAAAATCAATAAAGACCCCAAAAAAAGGTTTTTTATTTTGGTGACATATTTAAGGTGCTTGATAAAGTAGAAAAAAAACCTATCAACTCTTTCAGTTAAATGGGACTTGATTTTATGATTTCAATATAATGTTAAACGTCATAAACTTCTCAAATATTTCAAGTAATTTCAAAATACCTTAATTAATAGTTCATAATTGTAACAAATCGTGTCAGTATTGCTGCCGACATCAACTCGCCATTACAAAATAATCTAATAGAATATCATCCACGTCTACAAAGTTTTAACATATGAAAGCAAAATCTAATGACAAGCTGACAATTAGACAAATTCATAAGATTGCTACTTTTCACATTCCTTCATCTCAGCTTAATCATACAACTGGTCTCATTTTATTTTATAAATTTATTTTAAGCACCATTGGGTGTTAAATGAATTTGTTAGCAGAAAATAGAAGAATGAAGCGTTATCCCAATTATTTAGTCCTACACAGTTTAATCTAACCCTTTAAAAACTGTGACTCGCTGCACTTTTTCGTTAAAGGCTTAATGCATAAAATGCAACAAAGAATTTATATAAATACTGAACTTACCTTTAAAACATAAGGAGATTCGTTTGTTAAACTACATCTTACAAACAGTTGTGTATAATCGGGATCTACAAATACAAAAGTTTATACAAAGTACAAAACATCCAATTTAAAAATCATTACTTTTACTACAACGAGAATGCTCAATACCAAAGAACCGAAACAATACTGCAGATTGATTATCATTAAAAACAGGACACTCTTCCAAAGCAACTTTATGTTGGTCTCTATAAATTGTTCCATTATTTATAGAAATTGTATGGTTAGCTCCCAGCGACACATTCAACTAAAAATTAATGAAGAATAAATTGCTCACTTTACAGTGATGTTCTATTAGTTACTGCAGTTGGCATTATGTCTTCAAGATGAGCACTGACGTTTGTTTTACTATTTGTTATTAAACAATCCTTTTCCAATATTTGGCTGCTTAATATATTAGGTACTGATACTGCCATATGGGTGGTCTCATAAGGTACTTTTTTTGTCACATTAGAAAGCAATTGCAACTTGATTCCCCCAGGAACATTCGTTTCCTAAAATATAATTAAAATAAATGTACAAATAAATACAGTTGTGACTAGCTTACTTTTTCAGTACAAGCGTTTTTAGTAAATAGATCTATATATACAGCATTATTCAAATCCCTTCTAAGAGAGAAACGACTACTGTTTTGGAGATTACACTGTAAATAAATGTAGAGCCTATTTAGAGTCTTATTATGGATATTATTGTTTAAAATATATGATAGATATAAGCTATCAGTCTCATCCCTTAGAAATTCTCTGCTTGCTTGAAAGACTGCACAGTTAGTGTCTAAAAATCAATGGATATAATTTGCATAACAAAGATAAAAAGTACTCACCACTTGCATCACAGACAGAATAGTTACTTTCACAAAGATTAAATTTGTACAGGTAGTTATCTTTGCCATGGATGTGTAACACTTTGTTGATGTTACCCAAATCAATTCTACAAAAAAGTGGCTTTCATAATAATTTTTTGCGGCAAGCATCACGTACCATTGGCCAATGCTTTTGTGTCAATTCACTACAAGCTAAACAACAATTCCACCACGATTAAAAAGCACATAGAAGATTGTTTAACCACATTTTGGAAGTAAATCAATGTGGCAATATAAAATAATCAGCGTTAATCAATCAGCAAACATAATTAAAAATAAAATTATTTATTATTACTGCTACACGGTAAATAAGCCATTGTAAGTTGCAATCTATACATAGTGTGTTGCATCAGCCTTGAATATAGGAGCTGCTTGTTGGCTATAAATATCTGCACCCATTATTAATTGCAGAATTGAGTCATGGTGTATTGATGAGTAACCACTGTTTTGCAGTCGTCATGTAGTTAGTCAATGGTATGTGCGCTAAGCCTTGGTGTAACAAAATCATAATTTTTTTGTTATAAGACCACTATGGAATAAAGCAATAAGTACAGTTTCACATTTTCTTGTCCACAGATTTGCCATCTTGCAGCTAGTTTATTTAAAATATTTATATAGTTTAATGCAGTTTAAGTAAATAAAAATTGAACTGAGACATGCTGTGTGCTAAATTACAAAAGCAATGTTAGCTCATATTTTTCCATTTACCAATATATCCAATAGGAAGTTATTTTCTTATTACCGCTGTATTGATAATCATATAAATTAAGGAATACAAAATACATAAACAAATATTAAAACATATGCTTACAATCCAGTTCCAGTGTGCATACACCAGATATTGCTACAATTTTACCTACTCCTTATCGGAAAAGGAAAACTAAACAGCTGTCTTCTGATATTTCATTTAAAACAAAAAGTAAAAAGTAACTTTATAAAATAATGAAAATGTTTAATTACTTAATGTCAGATTCATATAGGCTGAAATATTCAACATTGATAAATGGTGATTTATTATTTATTGACATTGTTACACAAACATAATTGGTAATTGTGAAATACAAAATCGCTCTTGCCAGTCCCAAGCTTGGATAAAGGAGGATTTGCTGTTAAAAGATAGTGTCTAACTCTCGTAAATCAGCTAGCTTGTTTGTAAAAATCAAAGTAATTCATTTTAAAACAGAATCATCTTAGGCGCAAGTACAGAAATTAAAAAATTTGCAACTAAACAAATAACACATTAAATAAAGAATTATAACCATCACGAAAACTTACCTAAAGCCAAATGAAAATGAAAAAATTTAAAATAAAGGTCAAAACGTAAAAAAAAATAAAAAGAATTGAAGTATCTCAATATGGAATATTATATGAAAAACTAAGAAAAAAGACGATACAATGAGGCAACAGTCATCATCCAAACAAAGAATAACTAAAAGATATCTGAGATTTACCAAAACTATGCAGATATATAATGGTGCAAATACACAAACGCTCAAAATGGTGATCATTTGTTATCAATGCCCAATTACTCTGTGAATAAAACTCAAGCTCAATATCCAAATAAAAATTATAAAATAGAAATAAAAAAACAAAAAGATAAAAATTAAAGAAGCAAACATGCTAAATGAGCAAGAAATAAGTAAGAAAAGACAATAATCGGAAGAATAACAAGCAAATAAAGTAACATCAGCAAGCACATCTAGCGCTAGTCAAGAAGAACAAACCAGAATTAGTTCAGACAATGCTAGCACCCCTCAAATATCCAATATGAAAAAAAAAACCTAGGAGTCAGGAACAACACCTCATCTAAATAGCAATTACAACAAAACAGGGATCTTATTATGACAACACGAGCTATGACTTCGGACAAGATAATAATACAAGAGAAAAATTTGAAACCCACCCCCAATAGTATGGTCATCAGAGGCAATGAAGGACGTATTCCTAGAAAATACCCCAAAAGATGTTAGAGTACCAACATGGGTACAAAACTAAGCTGTAATTTTGGAAAAAAACAATATTGATAGGAAACAGAAGAAATATAAAATCGACATCATAGCAATACAAAAACATAAATGGGGAGGAGAAGGTGAAATCCAAGTTTTTTTTTTTTTTTTTGTAAATAACAGCATCAGAAAAAGAATACTGTATTTTAAACCGCTTTCCTGAAGGTTGGTTATACTTAGAATAAAAACAAAAGCAAGAAATTTAACTATTGTAAATGCATATGCTCCTATTGTTATAGTTACCAAAGACGAAAAGGATCAATTTTATGTAGATTTGCAAAATCGATATCATCAAATACCTAAACAAGACAGCATAATATTCTTTGGTGATTTCAATGCCCGATTAGGTGGGTAATGAAGACTTTTTGTAAGAAATTACAGAAAAATATACAATTCATGAAAAAACAAGCGATAATGGACACAGACTGTCAAATTGCCCCAGCTTTCGACATCTTTACAGTAACAAAGTTTCCACACCCCAAGCATCATAAAATAATATGAAAACACCCTAATGTGGCACATATAAACCAAATACATCACATTTTAATTTCAAAAAATAACCTAAAACTATGTGATGCCGGAACATTGTACTATCAACGCTAAAATAATTCAAATTCATAGAAAACGAACTCAAATTATGTAAAAAAAAGTGGAATACATAATGAGCAACAGAGCAAACAAAACTAAGGGAACTATCAACATTAAACAAACAATACCACTACCTGGCTCTATTGAGGCCTCCTGAATCGTAATTGAAAATAACATTATTGCAGCCACTAGTCAAGAAATTGATTTTAAAGAAAAAAAGAATCATAACTGGTGCGGCGCAAAATGCAAACAAGAAAATAATAAATAAAATTATATTTAAATGGGTGAAGAGCTAGAAAGAATGCAAATCATTTATTCAAGCAAAAAAGAAATGTATGGATAAACCAAAAACTCAATGAAATAGAAAGTACAGGCAAATAACAAGAGTGGTTTTCAAAAAGATTAAAAACTTGCACAATAATAAATAACACCCAGAGATTGGTCCCAGTCTGATGTGAGCCTATTACATAAAAAGGTAGCAAACAGATATGTAACAATTATTGTGGTATCACACTATTGAGCACTGTCTACAAAATTTTAGCAACCTAGGCAACGTAATTACCAATATGGTACAAGTGACAATCTATGCAAATTATATTACTATAATCAGCAGATCGAAAGAAGGGTAGTAGTGAAGAGAAAATCAAATACATATATGTTAGAAAAAACATGAAATATAACAACACATTAACAGTAGGATATTCTGAATTTGAACATATACAAACCTTCAATTGCTTAGGGTGTGTATTATGGAATACAATTTAATCTAACGTGAAAATCAATCATAGAATGCAAAATGGAAACAAAACATACTATAATAATAGAAATATATTGTCTAATAAGAAGATAAGTAGAAGAACAAAGATGAGTATTTATAAAGCCCATACCAGACTGATGGTGACATATGCTGCGGAAACCTTAGCCATTATATGTGAAGAAGAAAAATTAAGGAAATTTAAAATAAAAATCATAAGGCAAATGGAGACCAATACTGACCAAGAATGAACCACATGATTAAAAAAGAATTGATGGTGAAGACATTGTAACCTTCATAAAAGCTCAATGTACAAAATGGTTTGAGGACATTATGAGATAAAAAAAATAAATATAAGTTAAACGTATTTAAATTATAGTATTAAAACACTTATTCACCTTATTTAAATGAATCTTTACATATTCCTCATTGGATAGGGAATAATCCAACAACATTGCTGCACAATAAAAGAAGAAAATGAAAAAGGAGCAAGAGATGCACCCTTGATATATGAAAAACATATCCAATAATGTACAAGTTAAAAATACATTGATGAATGCGTAAAAAGATTGAGATTAAAAATAAACAGAGGGTATATAAAAATATATGGAGAATAGTAACAAAAAGAAAAAACAGAAAAGAAAGAAAATTTCTATAAGAGGAGATTTAAATCCGAGTATAGGAAATCAGCTTGTAGCAGGCATAGTGAGAACCTATGAAGAAAACACATTGAATAATACGAAAATATTCCTAATCAATGTTACTCAATATATTCTAATCTATCCATATAAATAAAAATGTAAATGTTCGTTTGTTCACAATCTTAAATCTCTAAAAGTTCTTTACCGATTGCTTTGAAATTTTGACACAACATTGCATTCGAATACATGCATGTTTTTATATATAGATGTTACACCTGTGACAAGCAAAAACATGTTTTTTTGAAAAAAAAGCAGAGCCACAGCAACACTTGGCCGGGTACAGCTAGTAAACAATAATTTAATATCACCTAAAAGAAAAAAGGCATTCACAAATAAATCTAGAAATCAACAGAAAACAAAAGCATGCTACATTAAGTCATAATAAACAAAAATTGTGCAAACGTTATTTTAAACACTTAGTCATAACAGAAATAATAATGTATAATATAATATAATATAATAATATATTACAACTACCTAGTATTCCCCTAAATACTACTGCAAAATCAAACTTACCCTTGCTTTACACAGCATCGAGATATCTATGATATTGACATACATTTGCAATTATCTAGTCTTAAAGTTGTATGTTTAGTTATTGATCAATGAAGTAGGGCCACAAAAAAAATCTGTTTTGCTTGTTTAATGAGACTAGAACTGTAAGTATCCAAATTAAACAAAATCCCCCTCATAAGCAGAAGATTATGACTCGAGAAATGCAAATTTTCAATAGTTTAATGTCTCATATTATTAAACAAGACCTAGGACTAGCTGCTTACAAAAAACGTGGGACATTTGCTGACAAATACATTAAAGAAAGAGAAATTTCCCATTTATTGGGCTTGGAAAAGGCATTAAACTTTACCGAAAACTGGAATATAAAAAAGGATTGTTTAAACAACTAATATAAATGTCATAAAAAATAGATGTAGTTACAAACTACACAAGAACAAAGTAATCAAAGAGGGATATATATGTGTTGATATATATTAAAAATATTAAAAGAAATTAAATGCATGCTTACAAATATTTAAACTGAGGACCACTTTGTTTCAAACACAACCAATAATATGAACCAAATGACGTGATAACATTACGAAGCCTTTATTTAAAACTTGAGACATTGTTTTTCAACTTTCCGATCATTGATTTGGTTTTATGCAGTAAATCTTATCTTTGAGGTATCCCTATAAAATAAATGCATTGCAGTGGAAGCCGGGGAATGCACAGATGATTTAATACCACCACTGCAGCCGATCAATTTATTCAGAAAAGTTTCATCAAGATGGTCTTTGCATCATGATGATCGTGGGTAGCTTGCTAAAGGTTATTGTCTTTGTCACGTAGACTGACAGATTTCTGCAGCATGTTTAGGTAAACATTACCAGCGATAGTTTAGTCAAAATAAAATGACCATAGGATGTTGATGTCCCACACCATAGTGTACCTCTTGGTAAATTCAAATGGTGTTTCAAGTAATGCAATTGTGATAATTGAATCATTTAATGAAAGGACTTCCGGCCCTGGATATTGATATAGTGACAGGTGATGACTTAGGGAGTGGAAATTGTAATACGAGTTTTTCTAGTAATACGCGCAAATAAATTTAAGAAAGACGTAGCTAAAGGAAGATAGAAGGATAGTGAACCCAAATATAATCAGAAACAAAGCAGGAGCTGTAGGGTGAGATCAATTTCAAAAATAAACAGAAAACTACTGTCGCGCCGATGAGAGCGAGGACATCGACGGGTCGACCGAAACCGCGCGCTTTACGCGGCACGGCAGCAAGGTTAACGCCGATCGAACAGGACCGTACCAAGAAAAATTAGAAATTAAAATTGCGAAGAGAAAATGAGCGAACTTGAAACGGAAAAAAATAAAGAAATAACACTGAGACATTATAAAACAGCTGTTATAGAGGGAGAGAAAATGGATGTTTCAAATAGGAACATCAACCAACAAGCAGACAAAATAAATAAACTAGAGGAAATCATAAATAACCAAAAACTGAGAATTGAAGCCTTAGAAAGTGAAAAAGAACTTAATAATTTTCAGAATCCTTGAAGAAATTAAAAAAAACAACAATATTAAAAAAGAAATTTATAAATAGCCTAGCAAGAAAAATAGAATTACCAATCAGATAGCGAAATAGGCACACATTGATTTCTTCAGGAAATAAAACAAAATAATATTACCACAAGAATTATACAAACAAGTAACGAAAATAATAATAACAGTTTCCCATAATAGGCCTTGAAGGCCTTTTGGTGTCGTAACAGGATAGATCTGCTACAATCTAGAGCTTATGGTACACAAGAGTAGTAATGTGGCTAGTGCTGCGTACCGACTGCCTATTATTACCCCAGAGTTTGACCTTCAGGTACTCATTTTATTGCAGCCTGAATCGAGCTGGGCCGTAAAAATGCCAGCGATTGAATTGGCGAGAGCGGGATTCGAATCCGCAACTCTTGGTTTCGTAGTCTAGCGACCTATCTATTAAACCACGACAGTTCTAGTAACGAAAATAATCCACTTAAATTTGCGACTCATAGCAATCAAGTAGGAAATAGAGAAAAAAATAGGCATCATACAGTTATACGCGTCGGTGGAAAATGCCCAGGCGAAAGAGAAAAGAAACTTCTACCAAGAATTACAAGAGACTAGATTTGTTAAAAGAGAAAAAATGATAACCTAATAATCATTAAAGACTGGAAAACTAGAATTGAGAATGATCCAAGGAAGGGAATGGGTTGTATTGGACCAGACTGAAGACACGGAGAAAAAGTAATAAACAATAATGGCAAAGAAATGCTAGATTTTTGCCAAAGTAACGATCTGCTCATAGGAAATATGTTCTTCTAACAAACTACAGAAGGGCGATATACCTTTGAACCAAGGGGAAAGAAGGCAAGAAGCATAATCAATTTTATGGTATACACACAAGAAGGCAAAAAATTTATCACTGAGATAAAAGTAAAAGGAGAAGCAGAACTGGGAACAGAGCATACAATAGCCTATAGAAGAAATACAGTAAAATTGACGTGAAAAAGCTGAATAGAGAATAAATTAGAATGAAATACCAGAAATAATAAAAAATAGAGTTTAGAAGAATAGATTGAAAATCACAAAACTGGAACCTACATGAACTGTGGAACAATTTTAAAGAGGTGATCAAATATACAGCAGAAAAGATATGTGTAAGGAAAGTGACCGCAAAAAAGCATAAGAAAACGCGTTGGGGAAACGAAGAAGTAAAAGAATTAATAAGAAGGAAAAAAATAGCATAGAAAAGTACATCGGAACAAAAGCAGAATAGGATAGAGAGGAATATTCAAGAAAAGAAATAAAGTTAAAAAAGGAGTAAAGGAGGCTAAAACCAAAAAATGGGAACAATATGGCAAAGAATTAGAAAATCATCAGTTACAGAGCAGGAAATTCTGGAACAGTATAAGAAAAATCTCTGGAAAAAGAAAAATTAATCGGCAACATTAAAAATAAAAATGGGGAAATACCGAAAGAAGATGGAGAAAATATAGAAACATGGGCAGAACACTACAGGGAAAAATTCAACACAAACACACAGCATCAAAGGAACGGATTATTTAGAACAGTTAAGAAAAAGGGGAAGTAGGAGGTACAAATATAACTAGGGAGGAAATCTACAAAGCAATTAGCAAATTAAAAATAGGAAAATCCTGCGACGAAGACGAAGTAGAAGCTAAATTATATGGGGGGGGGGGGGGATGATAAGGGCATAGACAGATTATAATAACTACAGACCCTTATGCCTATCTACAGTGTGTTTCGAAGTGTATACAGAATAATAAAAAGACGATTTAGAAACAAAATAGAAGAAAAAATGGAAGATGAGCGGGCAGCTTTTAAATCACAGAGACAAACTAATGATAATACAAGTAGACTTAGAAACCTAATAGAAAGAGCAAAGGGAACAGCCAAACAACTGTATATGATTTTCATAGACTTCGACAATATAGAGAAGAATATATTATGGAATTGGTTAGGGTAGTGATAAGTGCCTACGAAAAGGTGTACGGAATAATCCAAACCAAGGAAAAAAGATCAAATTCATTCGAGATGAAAAAGGAATAAAACAGGGAGATGGCCTGAGCCCACTGCTTTTCATTATTGCGATAGATAGGCTGCTGAAAAATACGCCACGAAAAGCACCAAAGACTATTGGAGATACAAAAATCTTAACCCAATACAAATAGACAACTTGTTGTATGCAGATGATATAGTATTAATAGCAGACATACTCAATAAGGCACAGAAGTTAATGGACATCAGAGATCAAAAAATTAAAAATAAAGATAAACACAAACATAACAAAAGTTATGATAATAGATAGACCATCTGAAGAAAATGATGCAATAAAGATGTAATAAAAATGGGCTAGAACAAGTACAACTACCTCAGAAGCATAATAATGAAGAACAGAAAAATAGATGGAAATAGCAAACAGAAGAAATAAAACAAAAACAAGTTTTACTACGCGTTAAATAGAACGATATAATAGAAAAACCAGTTTCAAAACTACATTTATACAATACCATTGTAACCTCAATTATGTTATATGCAAGTAAATGCTGGCCAATTCAAAAGAAACACAAAGAAAAACTAACAGTAGAGAAAATGAAGCATCTTAGAGAAATAGCAGGGAAGACGAAACTGAGCAGGATCAGAAATGAAAAAAATAGGGAAGAATTAGAGCAGAAGGCAATAAGAAATGTAGTAGGCATAAAACAATTAAAATGGCTCGGACACATCTGCAGAATGGATGAAGACAGACTGGTGAAGCTGGTAGGATAGGATTGAAGAACTGGGGATGGTGAGAGACAAGATCACAGAGGAAATGAGAGATAGTGCAACGGACAGGAAAGAATGGGTGAAATGGGTGGACATCCAACGCCCAATAAAAGGGCAAGAGGATTAAGAAGAAAAAGAAAGAACAAAAGGTAGGCCTATGGCTCTAAACGATCTTGGATGGAAATATTACATCTTCCATGTATTTGCCCAGGTATTATTCACAAAATTGCTTTTAATTTGATAAATGCTGTATGTACTTAAAAGAGCAAATACATTTTATTAAATCAACCTGTATATTCCTTAACAGATTAAATAATAGAATATAATGATAAATGGATAATTTACATTAAAACAATGGATAAAGAAAGGATCTCTAAACAAGTATAAACTACTAACTACTAACAAAACAATTTATTATAATGTGCATCATAACTGTGCTCATCTAGTCTACAATCAACTGCAATTAAATAACTTTTTGAATGTCCCATGTGCAATATCACTGCCATGCCCGTCTTAAATCCCGCATGGTAGCAAATTTGTGAACACATGCTCAAAAGTTCCAACATGGAGTGAAACTACTACTTTACTACATATTGGGCCGTGGATATATAAAAAAACTTACATTTTCCTGTGTTTTCATTTGTGTAGTTGCAATTAATTCTTGTGGATCGTGTTTTCACAGATAAAACCTGTTTTCCACAAGCATGTTGTGTACGCCATAAAAATTCATGGGAGCAACTAGCTTTCTTGAGCAACCTAGGGCTTTCCTATAAATTAAATAAAATTAATGTAAGCAGTAGTCATTATCTACAATAAATTTCAAAAAACTGGACTTTCAAAAATCATATTAGAATGCTTTAGTTAAGATAATCAATCTTACATTCTCATTTCTGTGAATTTTTAGTATTTTCTACTTTCCGAATATAGAACAGTGTTTTCAGAACGCAAATATTGGAGGAACTTGAACGTGCATTTATTTAAGTAGTCCTCAAACTAATACCAATCATTGATAAATTTTTGATGAACAACTAACAGTCAACAAAATTAAGTTTTGTTAATTTTGGAAGAAATTCTCTAAACAAAAAAACTTGAGTTCCAAATTTTGTTTTAAATTTGGCACCAAGACAAATTCATTTGGCTAAACAGTCATGAGGAGTACATTGAAATATATCACTTTCATATTTACTTCAATAATTTGATTTATAAGTCTACATAAATTAAAGTTGCAACAATACAGACACAATTGTCTATATATGTACTAATATATCAAAACAACTCAAACATTTTTGATAACATTTATGTTGTCACATCTCATTGGCCAGAGAAGAAATGTAATACAATGATCCTGAAGTCATGTTTTTACAAGCCTGAACATATAAATTGTTCATCATCTTGCTAAGAAACGTAATCTCCATCTGTCAAGAAGAAGGTTCAAAGTCAAATAAAGAGAAGTCAATAAACTATGTAGAAAAAGAAAATATGCAGAGTAAACTAATATAAAACTTGAAACAGAATTAGAATAAAAATGATCCGTGGCTGTTCCACAAGAAAACAATTCTCTGTACGAAATCATTTTAATCTTTAGTATAAATATGCAAAACCAATTAAAAAAATTTGCTAATAAATAGCAAAAAAGTAATTCACAAAAGTGACACGAATATTTCAAAGAAATTACTGGGGAAAATCGGATAAAGCAATGAAAATAAAAAGTGTAATATGAGAGTTAGACCAATTAAGAACAGTAAAACTACAATGGGAGGCATTAAAAGAACCATAAATAATTTGAAACATAATAAAAATCCTGGAGGTGACGTGATTGAACTGAAGTTATTAAAATATGGATGCAAAGCCTTAGAGGTAAAGATTTTTAAATTGATCTCTCAGACGTGAATACTTGGAGACATGCCTAGAAAATCCTAATTGTTAAGAAAGAACACAAGCTAAATTGTGCAAAATACAAATTATGCTTATAAAATACCTCAAATCTTAACAAGACTAAAGTTAGACAAAAAATAGGTGAGAATTATACTAGGTTTAGGATATAAAGGTCAGATTTTTAGAAATAATGAGACAACTACAAGTTTTTGAATTGGTAGATTGGTTACAGAACAAGACAAACAAAATATTACTGAGGTGGCTGTAAGATACAGTAAAAAACAGAAAAAAGCATTCTTAATAACTCTTATCAGATATTTGCACATGCCGACGATTTAATGTTTTTGGTTAAAATACAAATATTTACATGGAAGTATTTAATTGCATTTATGTAAAAGGAAAAAATGGATTTGATATATTAATAAGAAAAATAAGGAAAATAAAACAAAACTCATGCCACTAGCACTAGTCAATCATGAAAGTAATGCAAGATACAGGTTTAAGAAAGTGTAGTGCTATACTTTTCTGAAAGTAAAATAACAAGTAGTGGGGGTGGCATGGAGGAGACAGGTTTCCAAAGTAGCGCTATATTAAATTCAGTGTTTAGTAATAAGGCTGACAGTGACTTACAGTAGTAAAATGCAGCTAGTTTAGAATAACACAGCAAGATGGAAAAGAAAGTATTAAAGATTTTAGATGGTGTAAAACAGATGATTTTTGAAAAAGCAGAATTAATGAAGAATTAAACTCCCTTTATAAAGATTTTTCCCCTAATCCATTGTCAAGGTTATTCAACAAAAAAAAAATCAAAATAACTCGGACATGTTGAGAGAAATATCCGAAAGCAAAAACCTGAAGAAAGAAACAGAAAGAGAATGCCTACCAGAGTTGGAGAATAGAACATTCTAGTGATGGATAGAAAAACATGGAGGAAGATCATTACTAAAGCTTTAAGGCCTCTAGTGCTAACTATATGTTATCTCACTGACCACAGTAGAAGTGTCATGCGATCTCGAAACCATGTTTTCATAAGCCATGTAAATTGGCTCATTATTAAGTGGTGAAGCGAAGCGGAGTCACTTACTAACTTCATGTTGTCCGTCTGTCTGACTATCTGTCCGTCCGAGCAAAAACTCGAGAACGGCTGAGAATTTCCAAATTCTGTTTTCACCAATCGACAGGTGACCAAAAAGGCTTGTTTGCTAGTGATTTTGAAACTGATTGGTCAAAGGTCACCATGGTCAGACTGCTTCGCCACTTCGCTATGCATTGCAGGTTTATTAAACAACTTAACTCATATACCAACAAAAAATACTAAATTGTCTAAGAGCAAGAAAGAGACAAAGTAGGAATGTCAAAGTTCAATACCTCAGAAAATAAAACGGTCTATACGAAAAACTAAAAGGGAAAAAAATAACATATTGGAATTAAAAAGTATGATTTTTACAATAATAATTTAATTGTCAGGAAATTTAAAAGTAAGCACCAGCATGGCCACGCAGATGAGATATGCAATTGTAATGCAGATGGACATGGGTTCAGTCACTAAAAATAAACGAGTACCTGTCTTCATTTCCAAAAAGGAGTAATAATGGTGGTCGTCTAAGGCGTAGCGTTTGCCACATCGCCCCCTATCAGAGATAGTACGCGAGAGAGTAATAGCAAACTTATGAGAGCCTCAACCTCTCAGTTCGCAGGTCGTACTCCCACATGGCGTTGTAGAGCTTTACTATTATTAACTAAAATAAAAATCATCCAAACCCGAAAAATAGAAACTATTTTGGAAGGATTGGTATTATTGCGAGTTACTAAAAATATGAAATAATTGAAATGCAAAACCACAAATACAAGCCAAACAAAGTTATGCCATAAACAAGATGTTAGAAAAGAGCTAAAAGGGCTCATTATAATTACAAAGAGTGTGCCATACACAAGTACTTGGCAAACTGAAAACCAAATTAAAAGTGTAGAAACAACTTTCCTTTAGTAAAAATATTGATAATAAATGGTTACAAAAAATCTATTCTTATATATGTTGATAATCAACTTCTATGATAAAGTAAAAAAAAGTAAGTTTTAATAAATTACAAAGACTAAAAATTCTAGCTAAATTGATGATTGACAGAAAGTAACATTAACTGGTTTTAAAGCAAAATCTGAATTAATATCAGATCTTTTAAGATCCAGTAAGATAACGAAGAAGATTCATTTTATCGCTGATCTTGTTCAGCCTAATAGGAAGAGAATATTACATATTGTACATTTTAATCTACTACCACAAATAATTATAGTCATTTCCATAAAAATGTATGGTCAAAGTTGTTAAGAATTGTTTTGCATGAGTGGGGTAGGTAGTTCCTTTAGTTGAACTTCCATTTTTGTGTAAAAAAAGGGATAACAAATGAGTTAAAGTTTGAGATAAATGTGTATAAAAATATTTTAAGTTGTATTTCTTATTATTTATCCGAAAGGGCCTGCAACGATGGTTAATGCTGCTGCAAAATATATGAAAATGACAAAGTTCTATTTAGTAAATGGGTGTAAAAATTAAAAAAAGCATAAGGCTGTAACATTTATTTTTGAAAAGAAAAAAAATAAGTAATGAAAATAATAAAAACGTCTCTTTGAACACAATTGGAAAAATATTAGCAGAATAACCCAGTACAAATTAAGTTGCACTTATAAAAATTACTTCCAGAAAAGTCAAAATAAAGGTTTTTAATAAAATTGTTAATCATGATCGAAACAATATAATATTTAAACAAAAGCATTTTTTCCGTAAAAATATTTGTGCGGATGAAAAACAGTACATTTAAAGCTTCATGTCTTTGGGTACTTCTCCAAACACGATTTCAGAAAGTTTTCACTGGTATTCTAACTGCCCTCAGGATGGTTGAGCTTTATAAAAATGGGGTATTAAAAATTTTCAAAATGCTCTATGATAGTTAAATACGATAAGAGTAAAGTGTATAGCCAAAACTATGGAAGACTGAGTGGAAGTAAACAATATCAATACAACAGTTTTTTTTATGAAGTCATATTTTAAGAAGAAGAAACTAATCAGCACCGTTTATTTTGACAGAATGCAACAAAAAAGTGGAAGAACCTTTCTATAGTTTATGCTAAGCTAAGTTTAATTCTAAGCCTTTGTTTTATTTTTGTTCTGTGCAGTATTTTATATACAAAACTTTGCTAAATTATGTGTATATAAAAATTATTTATTTTGAATATAAAATGCATAAAATATTAAATTAATATAAGAATTTTAGCATGCATTGTGTAACACTTGATATATGAAACCTTAAATACGAATTAAGAACGTGTAAAGTCAGTGCCCTTGGGCTGTGACATATATGAATACAAACAGTCGCCTTAAATATATGTAACAGGGGACGCGGTGGCTCAGATGGTTCAACCCGTTGGCTCTGTCCTCTAGTCGGCACGCGCAAATTCGAGTCTCGCTCAACCTATGGGTACACACCCATGTCCTAGCATTTAAGTGCATGTTAGTGGGCACAATAAGCCCTCGAGGCTGCAGTGCCTGTAAGTACGCCCTCCCGCCCCCAAAATATAAGATAAATGATTGACCTTTTCTTTAAGAAAAATATCTCGCACTACAAATGTATCAAAAAATAGTAATTAGACAAAAATGAATTTCTACTATTCAGAAAGAACAGCAGTAATGGGAAACAAAAAACATCCCATTACTAAAATTGCATGATTTATAATATCTTTTTACATATTTGCGTACAGAGATTGAAATACCTTACAAAGGAAATATAATATGAAAGTAATATAACTAAGTAAACTGTTAAGTAACGTCACCTTGATAAGCTACAAGCCTGTAGACTAGCCAGAAGAAGCTGCTCTGATAAAGGAGCGACTTCAGTGGGCATGATCATATCATTAATAAATTACAGATAATTGCAATACAGTACTACTCTTTAAAATTGTTTTTAAATTCTTCAAGTTAGATAGTTAGAACCTAATGGTTTTGTTGTATTTTAGATTTGTTTTTCAGAAGAGTCTACTCTTTAAGTTTTTATTATATACATCCCCTGAGAAAAATTTCAATTAAAATTCATCACAGAAAGAGTTAAACACACTTTTAAGAAACAAGAAGTTTCATTGACTGCAGAATAAATCAACACATGTACAAGAAAGTTTTGAAAACACAATTCTTCCCCAAATTACAAAATATATTTTTAATATTAAAGAATCGTTTATATGTAAGATTCATTGCAAAATCAATAAAAAGATTCTTAGAACAAAAGATATAGATTTCGTCATGACCTAGCAATTCCACACTTCTCATTCATGTTGGGTATTTGTGGACGTTACACATAAAGAGCAGTCGAAAAAGAGCATATAACAAAAAAATAAGACTAATTTAGAAACTTTAAGGAATATGGAACTCAGAATAATGGTCGATTTGACTGCAACATTGCAAGTATGCGTCCTTGTATTTGCAGAGCCTAGATGTGTAACAGACTATGAAATACGTAACGTGTCAAACAACTTTTTCATTTACCTAATTTATCAAACATACTGTTATACAAAAGTTTATAATATAATATCGACTAACTAACTTGGGTCAAAAAGAAAACTTCAAAATGCTAAAAATGGAAAACAAACTCATGTAAATCCAATTTTTTGTCTCACTTAAGCTCTTTTTTTTTTTGAAGGAGTGAGCAGAATATATTGTCATTAAAAGTTTTAAAACCTTTATCAATCTGTGATTAGTGAATTACAGAACATTTGTCATGTAGAAATTTCAAAATCATAAAAAAAACTGCCTCAGTAGCAATGCTCAAAAATTATCCTCTGCATACATGCCATTTTAATCCACACAATCAATATCTTATTACCTCTTGAGTAGAGCATTGGAATCGAATAGTGGTTACATGATGGTTTGCCTCTTCAAGGCAGAGCTTTCCCATTTTATACCTGATAATAACCTCACCATTCTCCACAGTTGGTGTACTTTCACTACTAACTGTTCCAAGACTTAAATATCTATCAAACGGAAGAATAAAATAAAAAATTTCTTGCTGTTATATCAAATTACTTTCTTACTTGTATTTTTCATGTGGTTCACTTAAGTTTTGCATGCAAGCTCCAGAATTGTGGGGGCATATGGTGTTTCCAGCGTTCGTTATAGATCTGCAGACATTCATTATGTATATTGTAGTGTGATCACTTTGTATAATGTAATCACTGCCATTACGCGAAAGAGGAGTTAAGTCAAACACTTTATTGTTGTTGTATACTTTGCATTGAGAGTGTGAAAAAGAAGGACAAGCCAGTTTTGTATAATAATTTATCTCATATGCACAATCAGAAACCTAAACCAAAGCAAAAATTATTCAAAGCCAAAAAATAAGACATGACTCACCTTGTTAACATTAACAGCTTCAATCAGCGAAGCCGAATGATCACAGTGAAAAAACACCTTGGCTGTGCTTTTCACACCAGAGCTGCATTTGTCTCCTTGTAAAGTTAAACGTAATGAGGTGTGATCACGCATTAACATCTCATTAGAATATCCTGCAAATGATTAACTGTATTATTTTAATAATAAGAAAGAATGTAACAATAAAAGACGTAAATTTATTAATCTTACCTACAACATGCTCCTCATTATTTGTTATTAAGCACACACTAACATCCCGTACTTTATTGCGGCATGGTTGTTTTAAAGGACCACATAAGTTGTACTTCAAATATGAAGTTCCTTGGAAGTTATATTCTTTATCAGTAGTTTTATAAATGTCCCTTAAATTTATGTTCCCTGTGCTATCTGACAGTGTGCATTTCTCACCAGTTACAAACTAAAACAAAAACGCAATTATCCTCAAAAATATGTAATAAGCTTATAAAACTAAACATTTTAAAACTTTAAATATTTACTTTTATGAATCATCTGATCAGACACCTTGGTACAGAATATCCTTGTTATTGCAAAAGAAGAGTGTTAATATGAAACTTACATAGTTTTTTATTGAAACCCATCAACTATAATTATCCAAAAAAATGACTATTTTTCTTGATGATATTAAAAATATCATCCTTTTATTTTCAGCTTCTACGTTGCTATAATGCAAAAATATTATATTCAATTATATATGAGAATATAATTAAAACAATAAAAGGTAAATTAACAAAAGTACGACCACTCCCTGATAAGAGACATTTTTAAGTTGATTGTTCCATCAAACAAAATTATCTTTTTATTGTAAATACACCTTATACAACTTGAAAGAATAGAAAAGTATAAACTGGTATTCAAAACAATCTTAATGTGTAGCAAGCTTTAGACTTCTTTTCTGCAATAATATTTACATGGTATCAATAAATTACAAAGACAAATTATGCAAATTATGTAATTTGATGTTACAGTTTTTAGATTTATTTAAATTCATAATTCTTAATATTGTCATTCTAATGGCTTATTCGCCATGGAGAAACCGTCAGATTGTTGCAACGCTATTATCTAACTTTTAAAAGTGAAAAGCACTGATGTGTCATGTTCATATTCTCAGTATTCCTCGTCGAACAATTTCCAATACTGTAA
The DNA here is from genome assembly GCA_036346155.1 of Sinelater perroti. Lineage (NCBI taxonomy): Eukaryota > Metazoa > Arthropoda > Insecta > Coleoptera > Elateridae > Sinelater > Sinelater perroti. Next base: position 19,826,185 of record JARFIY010000195.1, on the reverse strand, counting down.
AGCAGTTTCAAAAGTTTAGACATAATGGAGATAGCTCAAGGAAAGAATAAAAACCAATCAAAACTCATACACTTTGCAACAATACGCAAAAGAATATTCAGCATACAACTGTTTGAATAAGAAGAAATACAAAGGTTCATATTAACTGAGAAACTCTCTACTTATTAGCAAAGAAGGATATTCAATTGATCCTCATACAAGTTAGAAAGAAGACGGTATCTTACAGATGGCAAACAAACGTGCATGGTTAGAAAAATGCTGACACAGTATCGCGTTGCTACTGGTCAATTAATAGATACCCTTTTCATAGATCCAAATTTTTGTACAATTGATCAAAAGGATAATAAACATTCTTATGAACGCATCCCAGATCATCTGATGTAGTTATGCATCATTAGGGTACAGTCTCTCTTGCCACGAGGTGAAATCTTTTACACAGGTAAAACTCTCATTTTCATATACAAAGTAATTCAAGAAGTGTACTGCCAATATTTGGGAAAATGTTGCAAGTTATCTTTGGTCCAAGAGCATTTTGGTGACCAAATATAGCCCGATTGATGTAAACATGGTGCAGAAAAAACTATCCCGATTTCATTAGCCCTAAAGAATGGCTGCCAAACTCTAAACCTTGTGAACTATAGCGTCTGAAAGCCTGAGTCTGCGTAAAACTTTATAGAAGTTTGCAATTGGCTCCTTAAGCAGTTTCATGTAGTGAACAAACCTAATAGTTGTTATGACACAATCAAATAGATTAAGGCTAAATGGAGACATTTGAATAATTTCTAGTGTAATTATATTTGCTGGCTGTTTAGTATTTTTTAAAGTTTAATATTATTTAATAAATAAATTACAAGTAAACAACTTTGTCTTCATAAATTATTGCAACCCTATAAATCTATAATTTTCCATGGAAACATTATACATTAAGGGCTTATATTTTAGTTTTTAATCACCTTTTTTGATATTTAAATTTTAACGTTTCTCATTCTTTCGTAACTTCATTAGCAAAGATAAACTTTAAATACAGTATTTACCTAAAATAAAAATCCAGATTGTTTTGTGAAAAAATATAAAAAGTTCCCTTTTCTGCAAGATCAATAAACAATACCGCAATGCAATTTGTTAATAATCAAATTAAAACATTGTGTTGGCTGTTCTTGGCTTTGCATGTTTAGAGTTTTGAAACATTTACTTTTGATAAATCCTTTTCTAACAATATCAATCATTTAATCATCAGCAGTCCAGAACAGCCAATTTAATGTTTCAAAGTTCCAATGGTGAAAGTTTTTAAATATATTCACCTCCAAGTCTAGCAAAATTGAAATGAAACAACACAATAAATTTAAAAAAACCAACTGTTTCTAAACAATTATACCTACATATTTAGAGCAAGCAGCTGGAGTTTCCCACTTTATTTTGAATGTACAGTTACTCACAGTCATCAACTTGGGCCCTTTTTCACGTGCATTGCATAAAAATTCTATCTCAGTAGTATAAGTAAAACTTGCATTTACAGCACAAGTACTCCCATCTGAAAACCAATACAAACGAAAATAAAAGTCTATTTTACTAAATGCTACTTTTTGTAATAATAAATACATGAATTAAGAATATCAAACGAATTTGCCTTTGGAGTCGCTTTCAATTTGTTTTTCGAATATAATAAAATTATTGTTTGTGTATGTATTGTATTTAGAAAATTCCATAAATGACAAATGAAATGTGCAATGTGTAGAATGTATTTATTAAAACTATCATTAATTCCATCAAAATGCTAAAAATAGTAAGAGCAGCGTGAAAAGTAACCTTAACACTGTTCGGCCAATGTTATCATGAAAATTTGAAAATAAAAATTCACCTCCAAGTTTACATATGTTAACGACATTGAATGATGCGGTCTATAGAACACCAAATGACTGAGGTCCATAATAAATTTACCCAAACTAGAGAAAGGGGGTTAATCTAACAAAATAGTTAATCAAGTGTTTAAAGAGATTTTACCATATCTTTTATATATTTTTAGCCTAGTAAACTCTTGTCAATAATAGAAAAATTAAATTAAAATTAATTTAATAAAATTAATTAAAACACTCCAGATATGAAGGGTAAAATAATTTAAAACAAGCAAAAAGGCACATCCCAAGGACGGGCAACCCAAGCTAAATGTTTGGTTCAGAGTTTCGTTGCGACTCAAAAAAAATGAGCCAATAATCGCTTTATCAGCCATATCAGAGCATGATGACATTCGTTCGGCTATATTGCGTTTCATATAAATCAAAGTTGTTCCGCATGCGGCTACTAACGGCAAGAATTGGCCACGTACTGCATGAAACACGGATAGATGGGGCAAACTGTATAATTACTTCATGATAATTTACGTTTTGATCTGTAACAGGTTAACCATGACCTAAATAGAAAATCTAAAACCTTTATGCGAGGTTTTGGCAACAAACCAGTTCGGATGAGGTATTTACTTTTGAAATCGGTTCATAACTGTAGGAGGAGTTGCAATGTTAGTTACAAATATAGTAATATTTTTGTAGTTTTAAATACTTGACTATATTCCTATATTTTTCAATGTGCTTAGAGCAACCACGGCATCAGGAATTAATATTTAAGATTTGTAACACAAATAGCTGCAGTCTTCCTCAAAGAAAGGAATTTTTGCTCGGAACTATAAGTTGTGATGACCAAAGTTCCATTAGGATCCTTGCTCTCATCGCCCAATTTCAATAGCTTCACCAGGCTAGAGACACAAGGATGGTTTTATCTGCTGATAGTAATACCTAGTTGGCAAATTACTGAATCACAGAAAAATTGTACATTGCTGAATGAAATTAAAAATTGGTTGTATACATAAAACCATCAAAATCAACCTTTATAGCACATTACCGCCCAAATACCCAAGCACTTTTCAGTTGGTATATTAACAAACTTAAGCGTAGCAAATCGGTAGAAATTGTTAAAAGCTACAATTGAATTAATTATGCTTAAATTTTTAATCTAATTTTATTGAAGTGTATATAATAAATTTTACTTAAAATACATTTCTTTGTAAAGAAACATATTTCTTAGACTCAAGATTTGGGAAATGATAATCAGTAAGAAAATAAGAGAAATTTGATCCACAATCAATTCAAATTATTCTACTCACATATATACGCTCCTTTAATAACATCATCTTGAACATGAAAATGTGAAAATATGCTTCCCAAATTAATATAGTGTCCTGTTTTGTTTTTAAGGCACACTTGAGAGTGTTGATCTAAAAAAGAACTTTACTTGAACTAAAAGTATAACATCATTGCTACTACAAACCATAGCATTGAGTGCCTGCTGGAAGTGCTTGTAAAGGACCACAGACATTCAAGTATATTGTTCCAAGATTTGCATCTTGTATTTCCCAGTAGCCATTTATTTTGTACAATTTAGTTAAGTTGTATACTATAAAATTGTATTCCGGGCTGTCCCCAATCTGAAAACAAATCACAAAAAATAATTTAAGCAGCAAACACCAAACTTCACTCACCACACAATTTTGGGGAAATTTGACACAAGCCAAAGACGATTTTCCTTCAAATTTGTAATTTCTGCCTTGTGTTTGGGGACGTAGATATTTCAGATTACTAATACCTTGAACTGTCCAATCGCACTTAAGCCGGATTTCTAAATTCTTCCTAACTAAAATAGAACAATCATTAAATTTCTTCAAACATGAACTATTTTCTTACCCTTTTTGGAACGCTCAGAATGGCTGCTGTACACTAAAATATTTTCATCAATATCATATGTGAAATGCTGCCAATCCGTAGAACCAATTGCTATATTGGTGTCGCCGTTTGTTTCACAGGCCAACACAGCATCACTTTCACACTGTGAAGCAGCCTTACAAAAGCTTAAAGTAAATGTTTGATTGGTAGTTGGCTCAATAACATCCATGGGACCAAGAGCCTGCATTGGTCTTAAATCTATCAAATGGTTGTTAATTCGTGTAGTACATGCCATTGGGCAGGAGAAATGCATCATTTCTAGTCGTACCTCGCAATCATCTTTATATAAATATCTTGGAGTTGCCTAAAAATTGGTTTTGATTTAACAAATTATCTGTTACATAAATGATCACATAAATCGTGCTCAAAAGGTGAGAAATCAAAATATTTTAAGTATAAAATGCTTGTATACTGCTTCACTGAAGTTGACTGTCAAATATCAGTTATCATCGTGATCAATACTGACTAGGAATGTATTTTGATTATTATTCTCTGAAAATTGGAAAACAAAGCAATATGGAAACAACTTAATTTTATGACAAAGTCTTAAACAGTATCTGATAAAGACTCTGATATAAGTTCTGTTAATGTCTTACAAACGCTTTAGATATGTTATATGTATGCTAAATGAGAGTTGCAAGAGCTAAAACGCTTTCATGATTTTGTCATCATAAATAGAAATGCAGATTGCAATTGCAATATCTACTGCATTTTTTGGTTCTTCCTGCAAAAAAAAAAACGATATTATGAAGATTCATCAAGCAATAAGTGTTCTTATGCGAATCCATTCTCAATAGCATACACGATCACTTTAAAATTAGATTAGTTACAGTTCACCAAACTAATGAGCAATAAGTTATCAAAGAAAAAAAAAAGTACAATATCCTGATACTCCACCAATAGATACAAACTCGAGTATAGCAGAACTCTTGACACTTTGATTGACCTGCTCTAATTTTTGTGCAGTTTATATTCCTTCAGAGTTTAACATGAAAAGCAATATATTATTTGAGAAGGACATTCAGTTACTTTTCTCACTCATCATTCATTTCATGTTGTTTGTTAACTCCTCTGTTCACTAAGAGTCCGAGACTTTCTTCCCAGTGAGCACAAATGAAACCACCGGACGTCTGATTTGTTTTATACTTAATACATTTATATAATTGAGACGGGCGCAGGATGATTTGATGAGTAATATCAAAAACGCAATTTAGTTTTATATAGAATTTTACTTTTTAACACAACTCTCTCAAACATAGTTGGCGATTCTTTCGCAGAGGCCCATATAATACTCGTTTATGCTCTACCTCTTGGATACAATTCTTTGTCCAAATAGTAATGTTTTGAGTTTCGAGAACAGATAAATGATCCAAAGGGGTTAAATCTGGCAAATAGGGTGAATACAAATTTTTGATCAGCAATACGGCTTAAATGCAGTGGAACAATGGACTTCAAGACATAGTGCATATTCAATGGTGTTTTGAAACGATTGAATTCGTTTACTTAAAGTCGAACAGTTTTATAGGAAGAACATGAGTCAAACATTCATGGTTTTCCTTACTTTCCAGAAAATTAACTATTAAACAATGGATTAGTGTTAGAAATAGTTTGTATCTATAGAATATCCATGTATAAGAACAACACGCACAGTTGTTGCTGTACTCTTTATGAGTATACAACTCATGTTACTCAACAAACCGCTTATATTTCGTAACATAATATTTGATTCCTGATTGTATGAATGCTTAAAAAGGTAAGATTACGTTTATCTCTAAGTAGGGTATAATATGTATGTCAGCACTCTGTACTTTGAATTTCGAACTTGTCTTGATCTGTATATTTTATCAATGGATGTTAAAACATTACATTTACTGTAGGTGCAATTTCATTATAAAATTAAAATTCGCTGTCAAGTTGTTTCAATTGGCGTCGCCAAAAATGTTCAAAAGTAATTAAGACGTAGTAACTTACAAATTTCAAACCAGTAACCGCATAACACTTAAGAAATTGCATGAACCACCAGAATTCAAAGATATTCAACTAACAATCTCGCGCAAATAGAAATATCACACCGCCTAAAACTCATTTAAAACAAGAAAAGCCGTTTAATAACAAACTACAAATTAAATAAATAGGTTAAAGTGCAACTTACGCATAATGTAAAAATAAGGCTATCAAGGTCAATAGGTCATAATAGATAATTTAAAATTAATTTTATATAAATAACTAGAGACATCCTCTAGCGATTACTTTGATAAATGCATGGCATAATTTCTTCATATAACAGCAAAATAAAATAAAATTTAAACAAAGAATCGGTAACTCCAAATATTTTTGAAAAAATGGAGAAATATGTGAAAGATTTATATCATCAAGTTTAAGGTGCAAGAGTATCAGAATTAAACAAATTTATAGTTCAACATTTTTATAATGGCTCTTCTAAGACTACGAAGTTGCTAGTAAATTTTCCCTCATTTAGCAGTTATACGGGTCGTGTTAGCAAACGACATATTAAATTAATACCTACTGGATGCATGATCCACCAAATGAATACCTGCCAATCTGATACTTTTTAGTGTATAAAACGGTGATATAGCTAGCGCTCTATACTCTTTCTCAACCTTGTTCTGTTTTATCGCCCATCATTTTTCAGGTTTTGAGCGCTCACTGTTTTCGTATTTTCATTCCACGTTCGTTTCGATCTACCTGGTTTCCTTCTTTTTGGGACCTGCATTGTGGAATTAATAGCTTTGTTGCGTACCTTTCGTAACTGGGATGTGCAGCATGATCGTACTACATTTCATTTTCGTAGATTCTAATCTTCTTGTTTGCTACTATTCAGCTCCATCAAAATAATACGCAAGGAATTTTAACTTGGAAACTTTAATCGTGTCCCCATATCAAAAACCATTAAATACAGTAGGAAAAAAGGCGTTGCACTACATATTATAAAGTGCGAAGTATTACAAACTTGGAAAGAATGTTATAAAGATAAATTTGGAAAAGACGAAAGATCTAAACGGTTGAGGCGCGGACTGCAATTGCGGACGGGCCCGGGTTCCATTCCCGGAGCTCTCCCAAGCCTGCCGGGTGGCCTACTCAGTCATTGAAAATAATTGAGTACCTGCGTTCACTCGAACAAGGGTCGTCTAAGGCGCGGTGCTTGCCACACTGCTCTACACCAGAGATGGTGTGGGACGACCAGGAAAAAAAGGCGAACATATGAGAGTCTTATTCTCTCAGTTCGCAGGCCGTGCTCCCACACGGAGAGTTAGTACCATGAAAAAAATTCAGAAAAGATGAAAACGAGCAGGAGATACAAAAAGAAGAATATAATGCAAAGGATAAGCAAGAGGAGAAAATAGATAAAGAGATAACGATGAATTAAGAGCCTCGAAAAAATTAGAATTAGAGATAAAATGTAAAGAAGAAGATTAAAAATGATAGAAAGCAAAATAGAAAAAAAACAGGCAGCTTACAGAAACTGAAGACAAACATCGGATAATATGTTCATATTAAGGAATTTAATTTAAAAGAATGAAAGAGAAGAAGAATTATATGTTATTTTTATTGGCCTCAGAGCAGCTTTCGACACAGTAAAGCGAGGTATAATTTGGAAAATAATACGAGGCTATAAATAAAGGATAAAATAATTAAAGTTATTCAAGCGTGTATGGGAAGATAATAAGAGTGCAACTAAACGCAGAAAGATCCGAAAACATTGAAATGGCGAGAGAGATAAAAAAGGGAAAGAAGGAACCCATATTACATAAAATAAACAAGCGAAAGTTTCACTGGTTTGAACACATAGATAGAATGGAGCAAAACAGACTAGTAAGAAAGACAATGGAAGCAAAACGAGTATATACGAGAAGGAATGGAAGACCCAGGAATAAGTAGAAGAAATAGGAAAGTCGAAGGGAAACATCATGAGGGAAATGAAAAAAATGGCAAGAGACCGGAAGACATGGAAGAGTTGGGTGAATAGCTAAAGAAAGAAATAAATTCGGACACCACAAAGAGTACAAAGAGATAACGTTAAGGGGACATTCCAATGTGAACGTCAAAAAATAGGGCGTATTTCAACAATTTTTTTCTCGGGAACTATTGAAAATAATTGGACAAACTTTTTTCCCTTAAACGTATGGTCAAGCAGAGTGGAAAAAATGTTTTTTTTTTTGGTCATGAAAGATATTTCTTTGTTTATTTATAATATAACATAGCTATCTTAAAAAAAAGTTTTCTGCTGGTGCAGATGATTCTGGCTCACCTGGTGATTTGAAACAGAAAATTTAAGAAGTTTCTTAATCTATGCCATCGCCCCTATGACCCCAACCTCCACTTTTTTATTTTATCAAAAATTAACAAAATGGCGACGTTTCTTGCAAAAGTGTAAACAAAAACAGGTATTTTTGCATCATAAATCAGGTGAAATTATAAGTTAAAATCAAAATATCAACAAGTTGGAGGTTCGGGCCATAGGCATGATAACGCGTTTAAAGTTTTTCAAGATGAAAACTCATATGGCACGAGTTTATGAATCTATCTGCGCACCGGCAAACTAATTTGATTTTAAAACCAAGTCCTTGTTGACCATGTTTCGAAAAAGTAATGTTTAAATCACATTCTGGACATTTCACGATAGCTTGGAGTGATGAAAACAAGAGCGAACTGGAGAAAACAGTAAGTGGCAGAGTCACTTTCACTCACTCACAGCGAAACTGTCATCTTGACTCCCTCTCAATTTATTTGCTGATGTACTAGCAAAATCAGTTCTAGTATCATCTGAATGTTGAATTCCATGGAATTAAAGATGATCTACGCTGCTTCTTATCCCTATTTAATTATCCAAGTTCTGAAAAAAACAACGCTCTTTCCACGACGAAATCTCAAATAATACTGGTCGTTTCACAAAACCGTTACTTAAAATCAGGAAACAGGACGTCTCTACTGTATACCTATAAGAATAGACACGGAATAATAGCTGCTCGAATGTTTCATCCGTATACCTGTTCCGAAACTCGAGCGCGCGCAGTTTGAGCCTCTCTTTTGGAGTGTTATAACTGATCAACAAGGCAGGAATTACCTAAATCGATTGTAGGATATCAATTTTATAGGTAAAAACTACCGAAAAATGTCAAAAAAAAAATTCGAATTTTTCAACCCGTCACATTGAAACGTCCCCTTAAGATCTACCGCTACGATTTATTACTACGTGTTCGACAAATGGAGACGACATTAAATAAATTCTCGTTTGTCAGATGGATGGGGTCGCAATCTGAAAGACACATATATTAATATAGAAACACAGTTTGCTTGGAAAAACATGTTCAGAAGATCAGATCGCTGATACCGACAAGTGCGACTCTTGAACGTGGTCTTTTCTAAAAATATTTAGTCAATGTTAACAATGAAAACAACCTACTGCAATGTAACCTGGCAGCAGATGAGAGTGGAGTGTATTTGTATGCACGATCAAGAATGATTTCACTTTTACACAGCGAGTTAGACCAGTAAATCTGTATTAACTTTTGTACAAAGCTAGAACATTCACCCATAGAAACTATTCGGATGATGTGCAGCACGAATGAAGGAATGGTACAAACGATTCAAGTGGTCCACGTTCAGAAAAACCAGCACCGAGTAGAATACCGAAGAATATCGAATGTATATGGGCTACAATCAACAAGGATCGGTGACCGACAGTCCAAAAACTAAAACATAAGCTACATATTCCAAAAACCAAAATATTTGAGTTTTCACATATGACTTTGGTATGAATTTAAGTTACCTTTGAAAAAAAAATTCCCGACCTTCGAGGCGGCAGTTATTCGCAAATTTCAACACAGAACTTTGTAGAATGTTTTGAACAGTAGAAACGGCGCTGGAAGAAGTGTGCGTATTCCAAAGATTAATTTAAAAAGAAATTGACTTACGTACACTGTTTCATATTTATAATTTTTTTTTGATTATATGATTAAGACACTTTCGGATCATAGTTCGGCTAACACTTCCTGTCTACTGTTAAAATAAACTGATACTTTGTCGCATACGAGTACTGAGAAGATGTCAATTTGGTTGCTTTACTCCTGACAAATTGAGAATTTTACTCTGCAGCACACTCATCATTTCATATACACGCTAAACTATTTAGCTCATCCTTACTACAACTTTCAAGAACTATCAATATTTGGCTGGTTGTTTATGGTGGTTTCTGGAAAGGCAGCTTTTACTAATAATGCAAGCAACAAGCACTTATAATTATATAACAAATAAATTGAAGATTTTATATTATTTTTATAAACAAAATTCATTTCATGCTATAAACCTAACAAGTTATTGTCTATTTTATTTCAAGAAACGTTTTTTCAAAAATAGTGGTTTAAGTGAGCACTATTCTACCAGTAAACACATCAGCAAATACCACCACAAAATCGTAATATTCTAGCATCCCCTTTGTGAAGACTACATATATCGAACAATAAAGTAGTTTCAAAATTTCTATATATCTGCTTTTATATAAAGGCCAATAAATAGTAAAATAATCTGGTATTATACATTCAAATTTAATAGTGCACCTTCCCGAGATTACCGTTGTACTACACGAATATTGGAATTAAGAGTTCTAAGTACCGATAAGTAATGCTGATAATTCAAATTTAATAGTGCACCTTCCCGAGATTACCGTTGTACTACACGAATATTGGAATTAAGAGTTCTAAGTACTGATAAGTAATGATGAAATTAAGATTAGATTATTCCTAGTAATGTGGTTACATAAATAAGATTGTGTGAGTAGTGAAAACATAACGTAAAGAGAAACACAATTTGAAATTTCTTTAATGTAACATAAATAATTTTATTAAGACTTTCTTATACATAGTGTCAACTTAAAATATGTCTATCAGATCTGCCTTTGTTCCTACATAGACGGAACAAAGCTACATGACATACAAGCTGGAATATCAAATTTATTGTCAATTCACCTTATTTAAAGAGTAAACAAAAATGTTCTACGAATTTTGCAACGCCGGCGTTACAAAGTAAATAAGATGTCAGAAATTCTCAGAACTTTAAATATTTTGATTTAAAACGCATTGGTACTTATATTCAATTTCTCCTTATAAACATATTATATAAATAACTAGGAAACGGCCACTCACATTACGCAGCACTTGATATATGAAACCTTAAATACGAATTAAAAACGTTTAAAGTGAATGGCCTATCTTGAACTCAATAAATCAAGAAAAACGCCTAACTACTGTCAATGTCGTCCCCGATGCAATAATTTAAAAATCTTCTTTCGCCCCCTTCCTTATACCCTTTCGGGTGTCGGATTTGGGTTAGGTGCTTTTGCTTTTTGTTTAATACCATTTTCTTCATTTCTTCTATTATTTTGCCTATCCTTTCCCTCATCTATTATTTGTTGTAACCATGTTTTCCTTAGTCTTCCTTCCTCTTCTCCTTGTCTTGTAATTTTTTGCTCCACAAACTCGTGTGGTTAATCTGTTTGGGTTCATCCTGACAATGTGATCAAAACAGTTTTGTTCTCTTTTTTGTATTTTGATTATTATTAGTTCTTGTTTAGTCATCTCTCTGATTATTTTTTTAGTAATTCTATCCCATTTTGTTTTCCCGCAATTTTCCTTAGGTCTTCATCTCCATTGCATCGATCTTTCGATGGGATGATGACATTATGGATTCGTAATTTTATTTCTTGTTTCAGTTTCCCTAGTATTGCGTTTAGTGTACGGTACAGTTTAGTTAATTTTCTCTCCTTGTTTGTTATTTTTAAGTCTATGGTCCCATTATTCATAATTAAGGCTTCCTAGTTATTCATAGGTTGCTACTTCCTCAAGTGCTATGCTCTTATATTTTATTTTTGTTTCATTCAGCTCCTTCTCATTTATCATCATTATTATTCTCATTCATTTATTTTCATTTTCATCAGTTCGATTTCTTCCGTCCATATGTCCATTTGTTTCTACATATTCTTTTTTGAGTCCACTATTAGCACAATATGCGCGAGCTGAGGTGCGGCCAGACTCGGGTTCATTCCTAGAGCTCAGAAGCCCGGCAGGTGGCCTACTCAATCACCAAAAAATAATTGAGTAACTGCGTTCACTTCGAACAAGGGATGATAATGGCGCTCGTCTATGGCACGGTGCTTGCCACATCGCCCCGCCTCAGACAGACACCTCGCACAGAAGGCGAACATTGAGAACCTCAACCTTCTCAGTTCGCAGCGTGTTTCCAAACCGGGGTGTTAGAGCCATTTTTAGTACCACTGTGTCATTAGTGTATCCATTCTTATCAGCTCGAGACTTTGGTATCCTATTGTTGTCTGAAGTTTTTTTCGTTCATTGCCTAGCGTGTTTAATCACTTTGTTCATGAATATTATAAATAGAAGAGAGGGGATGTAAATGCTTCGCACTATTTGTATGTGTTTTCGAAATATTTGTTTATTTTAGGCATCTCCACGCCACCCCTCTTTCTATTGAATCGAACCCCGCTCTGAAATTTATAAACGCCAGAACAAGTTCTTCGCTATTCTCTAAACTTCTCTCTATGAGGTTTCTTATTACAAACATATTATTGTTCATCTATCTTCCCGACATGTATGCTACGAATTGTCCTACTCTTTATTTCTATTATTTTTGTATAGCATTTAAAAGGTTATAGATGATAGGTATATATCTCTGTTGTTCTCCTCTCTTATATATAAGTACTACTAGAATTATTCCCAGTTCGTTAGAATCACTCTTGTTTCCCACGCTTTTTTGCATATTCTCTAGAGCCAGTTAATGCCTTCTTCTTCTAGGTACTTGATCATTCCTAATTCTATATTATCTTCTCCTACTTTATCTCTTTCTATTTCTGATTCTTCCCCCTCCTGTTCATTGTGTTGATCCTGTTCTATTGTTTTGCTAAATTTGTCTTCGTAGTATTCTTTCCACACCATTCAAATGTTATTAATGTTTCCATGCAGTTTATTTTCTTTGTTTTTACTCCTGTATTTTTTCCCTTCTCTTCTTTCATTACTCTCACTTTGAACTAGAAACATATATATTATTCGTTGTATTCTTTCCGATAATCCTTCCATGATCCTCTTTTTGCACTCTTGAAAATTTGTCGTTTTATTTTATGAACTATCGAAAGCGTGCTAACGCTTAAGAGGTAGTTAATGACATTACAATCCGTCTGTGTATGTCTGTCATCACGATAACTCAAACATTAATACTGTGATTGGCACCAAATTTGGCATACTTCAAACCAAAACAAAGCACGAGTTCGATTTTCAAAAAAAAAAAAAATATACGTTCTTACGGTAGTTGCAAATTTGTGTTTACACCTTTCTCATTATAATCCTCTTTAACCTATTTGTTTCTGATTGTTAGATATTTTTAGCATGCTTGATTCTTCTTTTTTACCCCCGCCTTTACTTCGTCGTTCCATCATCCGGTTCGTTTATACTTCATGTTGTTGCATTTGAATCCACGAAGTTTTTTGCTTCTTCCTTTACGGTGTCTTTAAATGTAGCCCATCTTTCTTCCTTCCAGTGGCCACACTTATTTCAGTTCCTCAAATTTCTTCAACTTTTCTTCAGTTTCCCTTTTCAATTTTTCTTGGATATCTTTCCTCTTAAATAATGGTAAGGCTCAACTGCTCCGCGTGGAAGTACGGCCTACAAACTGAGAAGTTAAGGCTCTCGTATATTCTCCCTCTCCCTCCCCCACCCTCTCTCTCTCTCTCTCTGTCTATACGGGGTGATGTGCCAAGCATCGCGCCTTAGACGACCGCCATTATTACTTTTTGTTCGAGTGAACGCAGGTACTCAATTATTTTTAGTGACTGAGTAGGCCATCCGTCAGGTATCAGAGAGCTGTGGGAATGAAACCCTGGTCCGTTCGCATCGCAGTCCGCACCTCCATCGCTTAGACGACTCTAGCATTCTTCCTCTTAAATATGTTTACATTTATTTTACAGTATTTCTTTCTTTCCTTTACTCTTATTAATTTGTCCTTTAAGATTATCGCGACCATCCTGTGTTGTGTTGATAATTCTGATTCTTTTTCTGTTATTATGTTTATAACGTCTTGTTCCAGATTTCTTGCATGTACTATATAGTCAATTGAGCTCCTTGCATTTCACTCTTCCGCTATGAGAGTATATTTTTCTTCAAATTCCTGTTTCCAGAATGTGTTGCCTATTAATAGTTCATTTACCTGACAAAACACCCAACTTCTTACCGTTCTTGATTAAGGTTTCTTCTCAATGTCCTCCTATATTTCCTAGTCCTCTGTTCATATCTCTATCCACTTTTACATTCCAGTCTATTATGATAATTTTTCCTCGTCTTTCTCTTACTCTGTCCATTACATTCTGTAGTTCTGCAAAGAATTCGTTTTTGATAAACAGTTGAGAACATGTTTTAATCTAAATGTCGCATTTATCAAATACATAGGTGTAACTGCCTTTCTTGGCAGATGTTTTATTATTTCAATAATAATTAAATTGAATCTTGGGACTTTTTTAGTGTTGATACTTCCTTCTACATTATTAGTTATTTCTTTCGGTGTAACTAATTTCTTGTAATACATCTGGTTGATCAACTACTTCAAGTTTCTTGTTGGAATGAAAGATGTTTTCTAAATATGCGGAAAACAAATCTGCTTTTTGCTTACTGCTTCTTCCCAGGCGCCGTTTATCGTCGTGGGATTTGTTCAATTTATCAGTTAACCTCTTTGTAGCTTTCCAGAGAAAATAATTTGTACTTTGTGTATGCGTTAGTTCGCTCAGGTAGCTATTACTTCATTCATTCTTGGTTTCCTGCTGTCTCTTTTCTGTTGAGTAAAGTCATTTAATTTACTTTTGTTTACTCTTGTTCTTGATCTTAGCCACTCTTTCCTAATATTTCTTTTTCGCCAAATGACGTATTTCTTTGAAACAATCGGCACCATACGTTTTTCTTTTAGTTTTTGTTTTGTTATTCCATGCTGCTTTCTTGATGTCTATCACGCTTTTTATTTTTTGTCCGCCCTACTGTTTTAATAGGTACGTTGAACTCCAATTTTTCTCAGAGTTCGAACTAGAAATTTTCCTTGTCGGAACCTTTATTCTTTAGTTCGAGAGTTAATGGATTAGTTATTATATTTCCACTAAGAGTTTATAGGGTAAGATCTTCACCATTCTCTCTCTTCTAGTTCCATGTATTTTATAGATATATTTCTTGAAATAATCTGATGCGTTGTACATATAGCCGCAGGTGTTTTAACTCCAAAAATAAACCAGACCTTTTGGGTCTTTCAAGCACGAAAATAGAGAAGTGAAAAGTCAATCCGAGTCAACAATCTTATCAGGTATAGACAGGCAGGAAAAACAATAAAAGTAAATAAGAAGGAAAACACTAAATACAGAAGCTATTAGTAAAAATAAATCATAAACTAGACAAAATATAATGAAAGAAATGTAAGAAAAATGAATGAAAAAGAAAATAATTATTTTCAAAAGAAATTAAATAAAAGGGAAGACAAAAATATACATGAAAAGATTTTTCAACAGAAATACAAACTGATAAAATACATAAAAACGATCAGGTAAGAGAGCACTAAAGTGGACGAGACAAAATTAGAGAAAGCGGAATATATCAAGAAAGGAAGAACGATGAGTCAAAGATCACCAGAGAGTAATGAAGATAGAAAAACTATTTTAGGATACAAAAATAAGAAATACACAAAAAAATTAACAATAACTAACAAAAGACAGATAATGGTAACGACACAGGCTAGTGAAAAGGAAAATAATAATGTAAACGCAAAACAACCCAAATATAAGAACACTTAAGATTTGACAAATGGGAAGATAAAAGGTACGATAGCGAAACGGGAACAAAAAAAAAACAAAATTCTAAGAATCGGACTTGGCATTTACGCAGAAGGGGTGCTAAACACCTAACGGAGAAAGTGAATAGATGTGGAATCCATATACTATCACTGCAAGAAACAAAACAAAAAGATGATTTTGTACAACTATATAACTAACAGTTGGGCTGAAAAGTTCGTAGGCTAACATAGAAAAAAAAATTTTTTTTGATAAAATTGGATTTTATTATTCAATATAATTGCCTTCGATGGCGATACACCGATTATAGCGATCATACAATTTTTCTATACCATTTTTAAAATATATTTTGTCTTTAGCCTCAAAATAAGCTTCTGTTTCGGCAATTACCTCTTCATCGGCGCTAAATTTCTTTCCAGCGAGCATTCTCTTGAGGTCTGAGAACAGGAAAAAGTCGCTGGTGGACAGATCTGGAGAATACGGTGGATGCGGAAGCAATTCGTAGCCTAATTCATGCAATTTTGCCATCATTTTCATTGACTTGTGGCACGTTGCATTGTCTTGATGAAACAGCACTTTTCTTCTTCAAATGGGGCCGTTTTTCGTGATTTCGTCCTTCAAACGCTCCAACAACGCTTTGTAATAATCGCTATTGATGGTCTGGCCCTTTTCAAGGCGATCAATAAATACTGATGCCATAAACCTTGCTAGCCGATTATTGCGTCTTTCCACTCTTTGGATTCGGTTCATCGCGTGCAGTCCACTCGGCTGACTGTCGATTTGACTCTGGAGTGTAGTGATGAAGCCATGTTTCATCCATTGTCACATATCAACGAAAAATTCGTTATTATTACGGTTGAATATCGCTGAACATTGTTCTGAATCAACGACACGTTGAAACTTTTGCTGGATTGTGAGCTCGCGCGGCACTCACTTTGCACACAGTTTTTGCATGTCCAAATATTTATGCAAGATATGTCCAACACTGTATTTTGATATCTTCAGAGTCTCAGCTATCTCGCTTAACTTCAATTTACGGTAATTCATAATCATTTTGTAAACTTTTTATGTTTTCGTCCGTTACAGCCTCTTTCGGGCGTCCACTGCGTGCATCGTCATCAGTGCTCATCTCGCCTCGTTTAAACTTGGAAAACCACTTCTCAACGGTTGATTTTCCTGGTGCACAGTCTAAATAATGCTTATCAAGCCAAGCCTTGGTTTCAACGGTATTTTTTTGCCAAAAGCAGTGTTTTATTAATACTCGAAATTCCTTTTATCCATTTTTTAAAATTAACAATAGTTGCTTCACTCAAAATACGATATCTCCTAAACTAATAGTCCGACAGTTGTCAAATTTATACACGAGTCTTTTGAAGGTTAGGGTTAACTAAAAAGCACATGGATTTAATACTACTAGCGCCGCTTATGTGTCAGCCTACGAACTTTTCAGCCCAACTGTTATCTACTATTTAATGGTGAAGGAATTTCAAGAATACTAGGCGTAGGTTTTATGGTAGCAAAGCATTATTCTAGTGCAAGCAAATATTTCAAAGCAACATCTCAACACATGTGCCTAATGCAAATAAAGTTGGAAGACAGAAAATTAAGCATAACAAAGTTACATGCATCATCAAAGGGCGAAGAGGGAGATATTAAGAGCAGATTCAATGAAGAATTGGAAGGCACTTTGCTATATCAGCTCAGGACATTAAAAATTAGAGAGAAAAATATATGCCAGTATTAGCGTAGCAAGCATTATTATTATTATTATTACAAGGTTTTACACTCGATTAGAGTTCTAACCACTTTTAGAGTTCCATTGACCTTTTTTGGGGGGTCGGTCCACTATTTTCCTTCTTGTCTTACCCTTATAGATTGGTGTGTTTTTGCTTTCTTAACAATGTCCCTCTATTCCTTCCTGTCCTGTACCTTCTCTCTCCATTCTGTTATTCCTAGCACTTTAATATTCCCCATTACTTGATCTATCGATCGTGATTTCGGCCTACCTCTCGTGTGGTTTCCATCTTGTTATTCTTCTATGTATTGATCTTTCTTCTTTTCGGTATATCTGTATTTGTATTCTTTATGCTTTTATTATCTTCATATCTTCATATTTCAGTATTTTCTTTATTTCAAAATTAATTAATTTCCTATGTTCGATTTCTGATCTTTATTGGCCCATACTCTTCTTATAATTTTCCTTCAGATATTTTTAATTTTTCTTGGTGTCTTTTTATTAATTTCACAACGTCCTCTACTTATCTTCATCGATTTAGTCTTGCTCTACCGACAAGTCAAAAGAAATATTGATTAAGACTTACATATCTACATATCTATGACTTATCAACTGTTAATCCGCTTTAAATGACTGTTGTTTACATTATTTAGTGAATACAGGGTAAGTGCCTCGCGTTCGCGGCGTGCGGCGTCTTGCATTTTCGTGTTCGTCGTTTAAATACTCGAAAAAACAAAAAATCCCTATTTTTTATTAACTATATTTATATAAAAATGTCTGATCTTTCGATCTAGATGGTCTAAAAACTCAAAAAGTTGAAGATAAAAAGATATAACGTTTTTCAAACTTTTACATTTTTTGTAGTTATAGAGTAAAAATTCGTTAAAAATACGTAAGAATGTGTTCTCAAATCATCTTTTTATTAATGTTTTGAAGGCCGAAACGACTAGATGAAAACTCGTGTTTGGCGCTCGCGCGGTCGCTTGCGGTAGCGCTGGGGCAGTTGATGCGTTTTGCCCCATATGTTCTTACAGATGCACCCCGTATTTTTAAAATTTTGTTGTGCGTAAATAAGCGACAGCTTTTTTAGAAGTTAATCTTTTGGATAATAGTAAAACTCCTGTTTCTTTTAATTTTCAACAATATTTCATACCTTTCACTGTTTTGTAAAATATTATATTGTTTTAAGATTTTAATTGTCATACATTCCTTAAACAATATTTATATATTTTCCTGAAATTTTTTTTATTATGATCATGCTAGGCTCGTTATACTGTTGTTACGTTATCTATAACCGTAAGGTTTAAATGTTCCAGAAAATTAAGCAATTAACCGATATTTCTAATTTTTCTTTAACATTTTCATTACTATTATAATAATTTAATACTCGGATATGCTATGCAATATCTGCATGAATTCTTTGGGAAGTCTAATGGCTTTTTAACGTAACCTTATGTTCATTTGTTATTCCATTATCTTTTACCTTCATTAGGTACTGCATCAGTAATATTATTCATACTCGGGTATTACCCAAGGGTGTGGTGAGTTTTACAAGGCATCATACTGAAGCATATTTCTTAGATTAAACTAGAGCTACCTAAACAGCACACCTAAAACAACAAAACATTCGTATAACCAGAAAGCTAATAGAATCTTTATGTATAGTCGGCGTGGTTGCGTAATATTTTACCTGCTATTGCCAAAATCTGATCAAAGCAGTTCACACTAATTTATCAACGAGGCAAATGAATACTTTTAAAAATGTTCTTTGACAAGTAAATAATTACGATATATGCTTTTTAATTATGAATTTATCTATACATATGAACAGAAAGTAAACAAAGAAATGTAGCGTGATTCTCGGTTCTTGATTTGCACGAGGAGGAAAATAAACAAAGACGACTAACATGAAATTTGACGTGCAGCGCTCTGAGCGCTTAATTTACAAGATGAGGTTCGTGCATGCAAGGCGGGGCTGCTCTTGCTCCTTGCCGAATGGCCAGGGGGTGATTATCATTACCGAACGCAAAAACCGCGTCTGCCACAATTTGACTTGCTTTCGCCCAGCTGAGCGTCGATTGTAATGGACATAAGCATATGCCACCCATAAGAAATACGTATAATGAAAGTAAGCTTTAAGTAAACATTTGAAAGTAGCGGCAGCAATGCCCTTCCAGGCATTTTGCATAATTATGTTGCCTTCTGTATGGTGTAGGAATAAATGCATATTTACTAACTTAATTAAAAGTTCCCTATACGTTGTAAAAACGAAGCCAAAATGTCGACAATACTAAAGTTAGGTTATGTAATTTCGGAATCAAAACAAACATCTGTTGCTACTACAAACATTAATTTAGGAAAAGATTAAAAATTACTGCAAATAAACGTAAGAAATACGCAAAGTAGAACCAATTTCAACTCGTGTATTTCATACGTATGAACGTAAAACGTAATAATTACGGGAGTGCATTATAAACGAGCGCATAAGCTTTGCATTGAATCAACCTTGCGTATTACGTATGTCGCATGAGCGGCTTATGGTTACGTTCATTATGAACAGGCACTATCCAGGGAAAAAGCCGATCCAGTTAAAAATTTATGTTCCCACCTTGCAAAAATTTGAGGGAAGGCAAGTGAAAAATTGTCAAACTTAGGACACCAAAACTACCTTTTGGCGGCCAACGCCTAGTATATAAACATCAGTATACCGATACAAACAAGTACGGACGTGGCACTCCTTTTCCACCAATGTCCGGGGCTTCTATACCTAAACAGAAATTTGTGGCCACTTCCGGTCAAACCGGTCTCGATATTTTCCGATCAGGCTGATTTTTGGCGTCTGGACTTGACAGAAATAGAAGCTGGTCTCCAGCTTGGAAGCTGTCTTGATCAAAAATTATAAGGAATGACATATTGGAAGCTGGGTCCGCTAAAAACCCGGATTGCATTATTTTAGGACATCCCACCTGTGGCAGCTCGCGGATGTGAACCCGGTAGGCGATAGGCTTTTGAATGATACCTCCCTTATGTCTTTAGGTTCAGTAATCTCGAGTTGAAAGTCGCGACGGATAGACAGACGTCCGCACCGATTTCATTAGGGTTCCCTTGCAGGTATATAGTAGAAGCCTAAAACTATGAACAAAATTCCGTAAAATCAAACTTAAGTACTAATAATTTATTGTCTTGAAAAAATCCTGTGCTACTTTTATTACATCCAGTTGTAAAACAAACATTGTCCCAGCAGGTCTTTCTTGAGAAAAGATTATTTTTCATAAAACTATGTAGATGGTCATAATATAATTAACGTAACGCTAACATTAATACATTTGCTATGTAAGCTGTTGCTCCGCCTTGCTAAAACTATACATTGCCATACAGCACTTTAAATATATACACATTTACAATATTAAAACTACTACTTAGGTAAAATGCTATGGCTTAAACTGAAAATTACAGTCCAAAAGCATTAAAACCCGAATTTATAAAATACAGACACTGCACGAAAGTATTACTATTATTATGTCGTATAGTTTGATTGATATAAAACTGCAGTTAACAAGCATTTCCTCAATTTATGCAGACATCATTGTATAACTTACCTTAGTACGTGGATCACATGCAAATTGAATAATGACTGTGTAGTTTTCAGTCTCTGTGCAGTGCTGCCCACTCACCGATTTTAGGATGTTTTTACCGGATTGCTCGTCTGAAAATAACAAACATTTGACCATTCAATTCCATGCTATGGATTTACCAATTTTATTGCTTAAAAATTAATGCTAATAAATACAAATTTATAACTTTACAGATGGACTGATAAGAATTATAAGCCATAAATTGCACTACACGAAGATAATATTAAAAGTTTTTATTTACAAAAAACTGTACAACGCTGAATTTGTTCAAATCACTTACCAAATGCCATGTTCTAGTATTACCATCACCTCGTCGAAAGCTATATTGTTCATAAATGTTTCTAGATGTTAGACAAGCTTTCGGCTGCGTACAGCACAATGGACTGCTGTTTAAAATAAATTATATCTTTCCACATCAACATTATTTTCTGTTTAAATCGTATTTGTCAAATCGTTACTTCCACACCAAACTTGGGAGTGACATTTCCAAATTATACCTAATCTCTGCTGGTGTCTCTCAATACAGTGTTCTAGGTCCCCTTCTGTATCTGCTTATTTTATTGCAGAACTGCCTACTATGCCCAAAACAACACTGAGAACATTTGATGATGGCACTATCATCCTTGCATGCCATGAAGAAACTGCAACAAATTTTCTCCAAGAAAGACTACAAGCAATGGAAAGCTGGTTGGTGAAATGAAAGATCAACCCATACAACGTAAGACATAAGACGATCACAATGCCCATCTGTAATGTTAAATAACGTCCCCATACCGTAATTAGACAAAGCGAAATAGTTAGGCCTTCATATGGAGGACAAGAGACTAACATGGAAAACACATCTTAAAAAACGTAATAAATGGATATTAGGCTAAAAAATGCAGTGACTCGTAAGACGAAACTCACAACTATCACTTGAAAACAAAATACTTATTTATAAAACCATCATACGACCTACATGGACCTACGGCTGTGAATTACGGGGTTGCGCCAGCTAATCGAAAATTGATAGAAAACAATGATTGTAATCGAAGACACCGATGATCATCTTCAATATGTCTTGTTACGCATCAAACCGTACAGTTCACCCCGGCTCCAACATAAAATACGTAAGGGACATACACAGCGAGCTACAAGGCATTATGACAGACTCCTAAGATATCCTAACGACCTCCTTACACTACTAACGCAGCAATCAGCGACACGAAGACTAAAGCTCAAGTGAGCGTGGGATCTAACAGAATAACGTCAAGCAACTACATCCCCCTCCCCCAACCTTAATGTGCCATAAAATTAGCTCATAGATTTTTTGTATTATTTCTGATTGTCGATGTCAATTATAATTTTTTTATGTAAATAAAGCACTAATGTAGTACTTCGTACAATTATGTTCTAATTAAAACAACTAATAAGTAAATTATTCGAACTTAAAATACTAATTACAAACTAAGCCTTTACCCATTGGGGTGCTTTAGTTTCTAACACATTAAAAGGCACATACTTCTTGTACACCAGCATTGGCACTGCTTTTAACAGTTTAACATTTAAAGTAATTTGAAAAATTGAAAAGGTTTTTCCCTCTCGAGTCTGCGTACGAGGTTCCTGTTATCTATTAGTTGAATAGCTTCCACATTGTCTCTGTTTATGCTTTCTTGCTATCTTCTGGATTTCTATAGCCATTATTTCTACTAGGAGATCCTTGTTTAGATGGGGCTGTTCCTAATGTACCGTAAAGCATCAACAATATTCCGTAGTACTTTGTTTTGGAATCTGCAATACATCTAGGTTACTTTGTTTGGTATAACCCCAAAGTTAACAACCACATGTCCAGATCGGTCTCAGAATTTGCTTATAAATTAAGAGCTTATTATTTGTTGACAAAGAGGAGTTTCTGCCAATTAGCCAATACTATATTTTAGATCCAACTCTTGTTTCTTTCTTTTTGACGTGCGTTTTTCATCTGTGTCGAAAATCATACCAAGATATCTGACTGCATTAAAGCATGGTACAATAAGTATGGTATAATTGGCGCAGATGTCATTGGTCAATTTTCTCAAATCGATTCATCTTTCAGTGCTTTTATTTCCCTTCTTAATTGCTAGGAAAGTTTATTCAAAATAGTTTTACCTTGTGGAACTATCTCGATACCACTTTTTTTGCTTTCGTTTTTCGTTTATAAGATCTTTAATTTCTTTGGGGTAACTTTTACTTGCTATTTTACTTTTTATTTGGCGTTTGTTGAATGTCATTTGTGATTTTTTTACTTCTTTCTCTAACTGTTCCCCGCTTCTTAGAAGGGACATTAAATTAAATTTTTCATTTAAGGAAGGCTAGAAAATTTCCCATTCAGTACGTCTGTTAACTGGGACAGGATTGTTTTCTTTTTGGATGATATACTCATTCAGTATTAGTAGTATTGGGGAATGATCAGAACTCATGTGTTGCATTTCGTTTATTTGTATGCAATTGGCAGATATATTCCTTGCAATATAAAAGTCAATAAGATCTGGTAATTTATTAAGATCGGTCGGACAATATGTCGGTTTTCCGGTAAACAATGCTTCACAATGTAGCTCTGTAATGGCAATTAATAATTTTTTGCTTTTAGTGTTTATTAGCCTAGATCTCTACTGAGTGTTCTTAGCGTTGAAGTCTTCGTTTACTATGAATTTATTTCCCAATTGTCTAATAAAATCTAGGTACTGTTCTTTTTTGACAAAGTGCTTCGAAGGACTGTATATGCTTACTATTACAATTGAGTATTTATTAGTCATTATACAAAGAGTAGTGGCTTGTATTTCTTCAGTTTTATGATTTAGTTTGTCATTATGTTGTAGTTAGCTTTGACTATTACTGCACTCCCTTCCCGGACAGAGAGTGGTATGATATATTTTGTAACCATTAAGTTTGATATAGGATTCTCTAGAGAAGTGTGTATCACTGTATACAAGACATACATCTAGATCTACGACTGTGCAACTCTAATTTCTTCAGTCGTTCGCCAAATTCAGTTATGGTTAGTAAGAATGAGCTGTAGTGTTTGATTAATATACGTATACTCTATTGTTCATTATATTCTGGTTTTTATTTACTATTTGAGAGTGTTTTTTGCTCCGTATTGTTTGGTTAGCTGAGGCGACCATTGAAGTGGTTCCCCGAGCTGTTTTGCTTTTGGTCTTGTTTTACTTTGTTTTATTTTTGAGTTTTTGCTAAGCTATACCCACGGTTTGACGTAAGAAGCTTTTTTGCAATCTTTGATGTGGTGTTTTCCAGAACACCTAACGCATCTCGAGTCTTTGTTGCAATATCTTTGTGTGTGACCGTAGGCTTGACAATTTTTGGACTGGAGCACTAGTTTAAGATTTCTTGATAGCTTGTATCTCATCAATACAGTTTAAAATATTTTTAATTTCATATTATATTTTAGCAATATTTTCTTCTGCTTGAAATGACAACACGAACCTATCTAGAGGATCTTTGTTTTTCCATTTTAATTTATTTGCAGCTTCCACTGCTTTAAAACCTAGGTCATCTACAATTTTTGCAGAATTGTAACAATGAGTCAAGTTTTAACCATAACTGATAGATCTCTGTTTGTTTTCATAACTGCCAGATATAATTTTCTTCTTGTAAACGTTTTGTGGTTACTCTGTAGGCTTCATCATCACTTACATTTACTTTCTTACTATCTCCATTTAATAGCTTAATTCTAAATTTATTTATAGGTAGTAGGTTACTTAAGAAATCATAAAAAAATTCATATTTTATACCATCCACAATCGGTAGTGGAGGAGGTATTTTTTTAATCTTATAGTAGAGTATATTAGAGTTATCCCGTTTATTGTTAATGAGAGTTAAGGAAGTGAACCATTTTACGTTTTCAATTGTTTTTATGCCGAACTCAGTTTCCTTGGCAAGTTCGTCTGCGAAGTACTCCTTATTAGGGCTTTTTAATGCGGAATTGTTGACGCTCTCATTAATTTGCATTTGTCTAAATTCGTTTTGTAATTTTTTCATAGTTGCTTGTAAATTCGCAACCATAATTTTCATTCCCCCTACTTTATAGCGACTTTTAGCCATTCAATGTAGAACAGCTGTTCGTTTTGAAAACGATTACAATATTCCTGAAGAAGTGTATTATTTTGTTGCATTAATACAACCTCATTTGATGTTTGCAGATGCTGATAAAATTCTATTATATATATCTGATTTTTGTTATTGCTGCTCCGCGATAGCCTACGACCGGTTCCGTCGATATTACTCGCATACCCCGGATACCATTTGAAACTTGGACGCTCCGAGAATTCAACTACACGTCTTTATGGTCCAAAATCCAAACGAAAACTATCAATTATAATTAAATTTAAAAAATCTAATTGTCATCTGTTCAAGCATTGAAATACAGTGGTACGATTTACGAGCTTAATTCGTTTCTGTCCGCGGTTTGTCACTCGAAAAAATCCTATTGTAACTTTTTTATTCTTAAAAGTAGTTAAGGAATAATGTATGTTGATTTAAAGCTACTTACTTAATTTATTTATAATAGAATTATTAAATAATATTTATGTACACTAACTATTTACTAATATAAATTAACACTCTAACTCAATCTACAACACAATTTATTTTGCAATAAAACATTCACTTGGCTTTCTGATACTCGATTCCGTTGCTTGCTATTTATACATCCAGCATCTGTTTTGAAGTCTTCTCGGAGCACTAGAAACTTCGCAATCCTTCTAGAATACTCCGGAATGTTCTAGTACTCGCACTGCGGGGTCTCAACGGCAGCGACTCCCACAACGAAAACGGCGCATTACGACCGCAACGGCACGGCGGCAACAATGGCGGCGACTTCTGTATTAGCCTCGAACTTGCAAGGTGACGGCGCCTATACGGTGATGTTCGGAAATTCATTACATCTTGAAACCCAGTTTTTCATTTTAGCTGATAAAATTAATCGGTTCCAAAATTTGGAAATTATGAAAACAATAAAAAATAGGCATTTGTAAATAAACATAATTTTATTTTTAAATTGGTTTTATATGTTTTTTATAAAGGTCATCTTACAATAAATATAAAAAAATGTGGCTAGTTTTATAATTGGATTCTCGATTTGGAATCAATTGCTTCTTTTTGTCTCCTAGGTAAAGGGGGGTTTAAAAAAACTATCCAACGTGACCGAGTCAATCGTTTCTTTTAACACTTTTCTATAGTTATTAAGGTCATTGTCATTGAAAACATTGGTGGTTCTAGAAACAACGGCTTAATTTCGATGCCACAATCAATTCTTCTAATTCACCTACAAGGTTTTTGTCACTTGTTTTAATTGCTACGTTTTTGCTATTTTCTTCGTTCTTCCTCATCCTTTTTATTTTCCTACTCTCTTAACTCCTGTAGCCCAGGTTGATTTTATTATTCTCACAGAAACAACTTCCCATACCCAACTAATAGAAATAATAAAGAACGTTGAAATCAACGATTCAGAATTCCCCGAGGGTTAATTTTGCATGTGTGGTTACTTCGAAATAACTTTTACAGAATTTTGATTTAAAGCTTTCTGAAGTGGTAATAACATATTGATCCATTCGTTGCAGGAGTGATGTGGTATTAGAAGATAAGAACTTAATTTGGCGAAATTAAACTCTTCCTCCAAATCTTTTTCTAACTGTGGTAATGTGCTAGAACAACACGTATTATAAGAACTTTTTCAGGCAAATCTTTTTCTGGTAGATTTTGTTTTACTGTGGAAGTAAAGACTTCTGTCATTCACGCAGAGAAAAATAGCCTGTTAGCTTTCCACACAACACACACTCTTTAGATACCACCTTTTTTAGAAAAATCCATTAAAAACTTGGTCCAGTTTGTAATTGTTCGACTCTTGTATTATAGATGCAGCGTCATGTAAACATATGCGACCAAGGCTTTTTAGTTGTACAACGTGGCGCTCAGGAGGCAGATGTAATGTCTTCTAGAATCCAACTGTTGCACACACACAAGGATTTAAACAAGGCGAACATTTTAAGCGTTTCCATGCCGGCGTTTCGAGACGTTTTCGAGTCCCTTCTAGTAGACGCCAAATAGGCATAAATATCGCGCAACGAAACGGTCGCATTGAATTGGAGTGGCAACAGCAAATTGAAGCAAATTGAAGTACTGGAAACTGTGCGCGTATAACATACATAGTGTTACGTAATTAATTGTATGTGTTGTGTACATAAATAGTGTTAAGTAAATTTGATCGCTTGTAAGTAAAATAAATAAGTAGTTTAAGTACTTTTGCACGTATTATTGACTACTGGAAAGAAAGGAACGTTACAATATCGATTGTATTTTGAATGAAATCGCCCACGTCTTTCCTGCTACTAATGGATAGCTAATTCTATGTAACATCTTTATAAATAGCTTGGAACTTTTAAACATATTGTTTTGAGATTGTTCCCATTGCATGTCATTAATCTAGACGAATAATAAAGTTATAACTTCTTCTATAACTTTATTTCTGCAACAGATACTCTTTTTAGCTACATTTGGTTCCTTATAAAGATCTACTTTTTTGACAATTGCAGCTATGATGGACAACTTCGATCAATTTACCTAATTCATTTCTCATATTTCTCAAACTTTCTTAATTTTTATTGCAATTTTCTTCTTTTACTCCTTCTTATTTTTTTAGAATCCATGATGAAAATAAAATGATCAGCGAAATAGCGTTTACCTCGTAGATAGCTCAGAAGGTAAACGTGAGGCTACATTAAAACTCATCATTAATAAAAATAACTAAATGCAGTACATACATATGTACACAAAATAGCAAATATGTGAAGCGTTCGTCACACATCAGATAAAAAGTAACAAGTATCGTTACGCTGCAGAATTTTTTAACACTGAACATGGGCATATGCTGCAGTATAGTAAGACCTGTTCCACATTGTTGCAGGGAGATGGGGATATTTAACCTCAAAACCGGCAAATAGACTACTTAAATTTAGGTTTCAGCATTTTCTTCGAGTATGAAGCTTGCGCTAAGAGTTAAGAACAGATTAACAAATAATTCGACATAATTATTGCGTAGATCTTGAATATTTTATATAGTTTAATATACATATGGCAAAAAATAACTGTAATATTTTTATAGGAACCTTATAGAAAATATTCTACAAATGTAATATTAAAAAACATCACACCTCATGTCTTCAGAATAACTGCATATCTAGAGGCGAAAATGGAATATAAAAAAAGTTCGTATGTTAAGCAATTCGTCATGGTACCACTACATATGTATCTATAGCATTTTGTGGTGATTAAATCTACAGCATATGTTTTCAAAGAAAAACAGCAGAATTAAGACGTCCAGTTCGGAGAAGTTCTTGAAAGAGATTGACGTACCCAATTACATTCTTAAAAGCAATGGAAAACCTAGAAGAGGAATGTTCCATTTAATTTTTCTCCAGATATCTCTTGATCTTAGACTACTTTTAAAAAGTAGTTCAAAACGGGATTCAAATTTTAAATAAAACTACTTTTAAATTGATTTTTATTGGATTTTTGAGTGAAAAATGACAGAATTTCCAATCCAATGGGAAAAATAATGCTTGATAAATGGCCACCTCGACTTCGGTTGCAAATCTTAGTTCTTTTCACAAAATTTTCGATTGCAATTGCACACATGTTCAGGTCAGTTTCATCAATAACACATTAGATTTTGTTCTTAAAGACGTCAACTGGTTGTGGATCGTTGGCACATATCTTAGAATTTAGGTGACCCCTACAAAAGGAAACTCGATTATCATGCCACGGTAACGATCACTATTTACAGTTACAGCATTTCCAATATATTTGCTTTTCATGGGTAACGTGAGGGTTTAGAGAACCCCAAATGTGACAATTCTGTTTGGCTATAAATTTGTCGAGTTAAAAATGCGGCTTGTCACCAATGATTGTTCTATTAAACTGAGAATCTACGTTATGATGTTATAAAAATAATTGAAGAATTGCCAATAGTGAGAATGATCAGCAAGTTTAAACTCCTGAGTCAGTTGAAGTTTTTACGCATAAAAGTGCAGATCTTTTGTGAGTATTCGTTGAAGGAAACTTCTTGTAGTGCACAATGCCAAGTCGATGTTTTCAGATTTATTACCTATTTAGTTTCATCAAATTTTGTAATCAATCTTCAGACAGTTTGTAATGCGTTGTAACAATAATAACTCGATGTTCTTTCGTAGAGCGTCCTATATTTACTAATCGGGAAAATAGCAGATGACATTTGTCAAGTATCAGGATTGTCTAGCGCAAAACGAAAAAAAAGCAAAGTTTAAATCCGTTGTTCACTTGTGGCTACCCTTTAGAATCAAAATATTTTAAGAAAACAAGAAACTACGGTTTTCATAGAGTAAAAATAAAAGACTAACTTGCAACTGAAAAGTAATTATTCTACAAAATAATCGTCGACACTGAAGATAGTCTTTGAAAGTCAAAATGACAGTTATCGATTACCGTAGCATGCTTTAGCATGTGGTTTCCCAGGTTCCAGAAAACATAAGCCCGTTGGTCAAACAGCAGGTGAATAAGGTGGATAAGGGAAATCTTCGTAGCCAAACTCCATCAATTTTCGCAGCGTCAATCATACTAAATAAAATTTCTTACGCATAATGTCTCTGCAGCAGGACTCTTGTGATTGTTTCACCAATTTGCAAGTAGGAATAGTGAATGATGCCTTCGCTAAACATCATACAGTCATTGATCTTTGTAGGATCCAGATTAACTTTTGCATGATTGTTGGGGTCCAACTACTGTTCACTATCTTACAGCATCAATTTTTCGACACAGGTCATAATCCGGCTCAAAAAAATATTCCTTGTAAAGAAAATACCACAGTCTGTGTATCGTGTTACAATTTGTCGCTTCATTTGGAACTCATCTATGAAGTGTTATAGCTTTTCAAATATTATGAAGATAACAACTTTCCGTGAGGCACTAACTATAGCTTGGGAACTTCTTTCAACTTTGCCCAGTAATTTACCTTCGCCGATGCTAAGAGTCGTTCACGGGTTTTATTTTTTAACTCAATTTTTTTCTCTGCAATTTTGATAACAACATTGTACAGTTCGTTGGTCGCAGATTTCTTGTCTAACATTTGATTAATTCCTCTTGCTGTTGTTAATGAACTTATTTTTGAATTGAAAAATGGAATATCCCTTGTTGAGAGGGATTATACGAGGATAAGGTGAAAAGTTCTCGGCCTGACACAGAGATAGTGCTGCAATCGGCAAACAATTACGCTTCCTGCTTGGGTGCACGTGTTATTAGTTCGTATGACTAGTTTCGAACTTGTTCGCTCAAGTAGTTTGTTTATACGAATTTGTTCAGTAGACATGTTGCATGTTTTTTGTTAAAATGGATAAACTTGAATATCGTGCGGTTATGAAATTCTTCGTTTTGGATGGATTAACCCCTAAGGAAATTCATCCGAAGTTGACAAAATTTTACGGGGACTCTGCTCTTTCCATGTCAACTGTTAAAAAGTGGGCAGCTGAATTTAAACGTGGTCGCACATCCCTCGAAGATGACCCACGTGAAGGACGGCCAAAAACCGCAACCACACCGGAAACCATCGAAAAAGTGCATGATATCGTATTGGATGATAAGTGAGTGAAGGTGAGTGAGATAGCCGAGACTGTGGGGATATCGGAAGAAAGGGTGCGAAACATCTTGCACGAAGAATTAGGGATTCGAAAGCTCTGCGCAAGATGGGTGCCGCATTTGCTGAATGCCGATCAAAAGCAAATGCGCAAACGATTTTCACAGCAATATTTGGACCGATTCAACAGAGATCCGACATATTTTGTGCGGCGATTAGTCACCTTGGATGAGACATGGGTCCACCACTACACGGCAGAAACGAAACGGCAGTCTAAGCAGTGGGTGGAAGGCGGTGGTTCAGCGCCAAAGAAAACGAAGTCGATCACATCTGCCGGAAAGGTGGCCAGCGTGTTTTGGGATGCAAAAGGGATCCTGTTAATTGATTATCTTGCAAAAGGCAGAACAATTACAGGCGAATATTACTCCAACCTTCTTGACCAGCTGAATGCCAAAATTCGCGAGAAGAGGTCTCGCTCGAAGAAGAAAAAATCATCTTTCACCAGGACAACGCATCTGCGTTGGTGATGGGAAAACTGAGGAATTTGGGATATGATTTGCTCGGCCATCTCCCCTATTCTCCTGGTTTGGCACCCTCAGACTTCCATCTGTTCCCAAACTTAAAAAATTTGTTTCTGGGAAGCGCTTTGCATCCAATGAAGAAGTTGATGGATATTTCACAATCTTCCATATTCTCACTTCCGAGAAGGAATACTGATGTTGGAAAGGCGCTGGATCAAGTGTGTTGAAGTCAATGGAAATTATGTAGAAAAATAAAATCATTTTTTAACTGAAAGTCGCAGTCTTTCATTGTCAGGCCGAGAACTTTTCACCTTACCCTTGTATAAAGAACAGCTATATAGGCACTAAGGGAATAACGTGGAATACTTATCCTGCCCTAAAATAACAGTCAAAATTTGAACGCAGATAAACACGACTTCTCGCAAAATCACAAACAATTGATCTATAACCCGGAATTTCGTATGAAACTATCCGACAGATTAGGATGTTCAATTAACTGTTGAAATATTTTGGCTCTAAGTTTTTTGGTTACCATATTCGAAGAGGATATATCGTTTTTACCATTTTTTCTAGTTCATAGAAAAAAGGAAAACAAACTACAGCCTTCTCTGGAGTTATCATCTGGTTTTCTTTTAGAAAAAGAAATCAACTTTTTTTTATAAAGAAACCAAACAGACTTTATTCATAATTCATAGAACTTTCACTATAAATCTAAATCAAAAAGTTATGCTCCCGAAGCATATCAACTTTTTATAACAGACTGTAGTATAACTATCTGCGCGGTTGAGGAGCGATACCTGGCGGGTGGCCTACTCAGTCACTAAAATGAATTTATTTTATTATTAATAATAATGGATGTCGTCAAAGCGTATTGCTTGCCACATCACCCCGTATCAAGAGGTGGTATGCGACGACCGGGCAGAAAAGGCAAACATATGGAGCCTCGACCTCTCAGTTTGCAGGACATATACATCACCATTATTATTATTATACCATTTCAAGTAAAATTTAAATTTTCAAAATCGTACCTCAAATTCGCTTTTGAATAGTCCATACAGAATAGACAGAACAATTTTTTAAATGAATAACTGAGTTTTGGAAGAAATATCAAGAAACTTCAATGCAAACTATTTTCCCCGTGCATAAATAAGAATGGCAGTTCAAAATACTTATTTCTCATAAAAGGACGTACACACACAGAATTCTTAGATGGCACCCATTTGTAAAAATCTTATAGAGTAAAACTACAACAGTAATCGTATATTTATATGATGTACACAGCAACTTAAATTGACCTTAAAATGAGAATAACGAAGACAAAGAACGTTTGTGTTTAAAAAAAAACAAAGAACAAAGAAATATCAGCAAGTGATAAATTAAAAACTTACAATAAAATTTCCGATTAGAAAGAAGACGTATAAATATAATGTGGAAGAAAGTAAAAACGACAACAATAAAAGTACTGGATAAATAAAAAAAGTATGTAGAAATGGATTTGATGAAAAATGTTATAATAGATTTAAGAAATTAATTAAGTTGAATATGTTTCATGAAAAACAAAATTCATATAAAATGAGTTTGACAAAATATTTAAAAAAAGGGGATGAAATGATAAAACATTAAAAAAAAGAAACGTAAAATAAAAGTAAAAGAATCGGTAAAAAGTAAAAGCATCTCAGAAAAACAGGAAAGCATACATGGCTATGTCATAAATGTGAAAAGAATATTTAAACAAATAAAAACTATGATATTGATTTCAATCCAAAGAGCGGCCACACATGAAAACTGAAGGAACTGCACTACTGTGTATTGATTATAAGTCTTCCCCTAATATATTAACAGAAAGGATTCAACAGAAGGGCGAACAAGTCACAAGAAAAATGCTAATGTAGTTTTAAATAAATTAATATTTTATTCATATATTTAGTTATATCGTCTTTTGCGGCTAGTATATCTGAAAAACTAAAAGATCCACTTTTTGATTATTTCCTTTATTTTTTCGTCGTCACATTAGACCTTCATAATTTTTTCAAGCAACTGCTAATCGCTCCGTATCAGTTCTTTGGAGTGTAGTCATAGCTACTCTATAAAGTCAAAAGAATCTTTAGACCAAAGTAAAATACTGATCATTTGATCCTTCAGATATGCTTTTTGACTTTATATTCAGTCACGTGTACACCAAAAATCTTAGTCCATTGCAACCTCTTATTCTTCACAATCTTCAATCAGTTCTCAGGTTTCTCTAAGATACATTATGTATCACTTTTCTACTTTGAAAGCAGTTTTGTAGGCAGATATCTAATTTTTAACTTCTTCGTAACCTCTAAGGCTTTTTCCGCTACACGCAAATCAATTTTTGAAATTTTTGAATATAGTAATAGCAGCCTTGCTGCAACTACTGTTTCTTCGCGAAAATCTGTATATTTTAGAGGAATAAAATTTTCATGTTTCTTTCATGTCTTTTCCCATCCCAAAAGCATTTAAAAACTATTTCTTCGCCTTGGAGACTTTTCACATTTTCTAAATATTGACTTCTGTTTAAATTTATTTCAAACACAAATTGAAAGCTTATTATGAATTAGTGTTTACATTCAAATGCTTTTAAATCGCTACCATGCACTTATATATTTCACATGGAGCTATCTTAACAAAATGCTAAAACAAAACAGTAAAAGTGCATAAAATCACTTGGTATTTATAGAAAGCGCATATAATGGTAATAATGACAACGGGGGCGCGAAGTATACGATAATACTACAAGACGAATTAGCATCACATTTTAAGACCAAATATGGTGTACGTACGATGACCCCATGTCATCCAAAACTTAAAGAACATCTTAACTAATTGTATCAATAAATCTAGCATTTGCTGGCAACGATTTCCAGGCAACCAGACACTTTGCAACTGCTTTTAGAGCTTTAAAAATAAAACTAAAAAACTTTGGGCTTGATGCACTGCAAATAAGTAAAATAGATAGGAATTAATGAAGTGTTGCATATTCAACAAAAATGTAATGTAACTGAAGGAGAAAAATAAAAATAGAAAATGTTAGCACGTGCCCACAACACCTACTTCCTATCCAGCAGATTTTTTTGAAGATAACCTTGCAATCCGCAACAGCTGGTTGGCCTTGTTCAATTTTCCCAGAATCTTTTAACAACGTTCACTATTTAAAAGAAATGAAGTTTATTTATTGAACCAGACTCAGTTATGTAATACTACGAAATTGTAGAAAAAGACTGATATTGTTGCTGCTTTAGCGCGTTCTTATCGCAAATGCGTTATAATATAAAGGGACTATATAATTAATTAATAAGGCTCATTTTAACAGTGCAATTTCAAGTAAAAAAACTACTTTAATAATTTGAAACGACACATAGAGAATAAAATAAGTAATAATAAACAAATTACAGCAGAAGAAACGGGGACAATCAAAAAGGATTTTTCGTATAGCGTCCACCGTAACTTTAACAGAGAGGACCTGTAGTAAAGGCTAAAAGATGTTTTAAAAAAGACGGAAATACAGAGCTATGGGAGAAATTACGAATTTCTCTGCCCTAAAAAGAAAATATTTATTTATCATCATACTTATCTATAGTTTTTTTTAGTCTTGTTACTCATATTTGTTTATTTTGTGTTGGTAGCCCAGTAAGAAAATAAAAATATTTCATCGATTTTCTCTGGTGCACTATTACTGTTTCACTAGTGATCAGTAAGTTAGATATGCAACAGTAGTTTTGGAAACACATTTAATTTCTTTCTGAAAGCGTCTTTTAATCTGTTTCTACATCATATAGTAACAAGAACGGTGTAATACCGTAAAGGAAACTTTCTACAGCGGTGCAAAATCGTAACGATCACTTCCGGTTGCCGTTAACCGATTTGGCTGAAAATTAATCCCATGAAAGGCACTGACCTAAGATGTGTGTATGCCAAGTTTGAAGTGAATCCGTTGAATAGAACAGAAGTTATAGTGTCTCCAGACACACAGACAGACAGACGATGATAATCTCATTAACTTTCTACTATAGGTGGATCAATAAGTTCTCAGCTTTTTTCTGCAAAATTAAAGTTTTATTTAAAAACAAACAAAAAAAGCTAAGTATCAAAGTATTCTCCGTTGGCATCGATGACTTTTTGCCATCTTTCGGGTAGCTTGCGAATTCCCTGGTGATAGAAGCTCACCGGCTTCGAGACGTTATCGATGCATTTTCGGATTTCTTCTTCTGTTTTGAAGTGCGTATCAGCCAAGTGATGCTGTAACGACCGGAATAAATGATAATCGGAAGGGGCCATGTCTGGGCTATACGCCTTATGTGGGAGAAGTTCCCAGCCTAACGCGAAGATGTGTTCTTGCGTCGCCTTCGCAACATGTGATTGGGCATTATCATGGAGCTAGGATGACTTTGCGACTTCCTTGTCCAGTAAATGGCCTCTTTTCTTCGATATCGTCGCTCAAATTGATGAGTTGCTGTTGGTAGCGATCCGCCGTAACTGTTTCACCTGGTTTCAAGAGTTCATAGTACAGCACACCTTTCCAATCCCACCAGATACAGAGCAAATTCTTTTTGGGGTGGCTATTGGGCTTTGGAGTCGACGTCGAAGGTTTGCCAGGGTCTACCCATGATTTTTTGCGCTTGGGATTGTCGTACAAGATCCATTTTTATCGCCCGTAATAATTTTATGCAGAAAATCCTTTTTTCGGTTCCTTGAAAGCAAATGGAGTTCGGTGTCACGCCGTCGATTTTTGTTGTCTTCGGACAGTTTATGCGGAACCCATCTGCCTTCCTTTTGTATCTTACCCATTGCATGCAAACGTATGGAAATAGCTGGCTGAGTAAGGCCAAACTGCTCTGCAAACTCTTTTTCAGTTTGCGCATTGTTTTGATCCAGCAATGTCTGCAGCTGATCCGTGTCAAATGTTTGAGGGCATCCAGCGCGTGGTTGATCTTTAAGACTAAACTCTCCTCCGCGAAATCTTGGTACCACTTTTTGCACGTTGCATGACTTACAGCATTCTCACCATATGCAGCACAAATCGTTTCGGTGGCTTCACCAGCGTTTTTGTTAAGATGAAACGCGAAGTGGATAGAAAATCGAATATGCTTTTTGTGAGTGCCATCGTGAACACAGCTGATTATTGAGGTTATGTGCACCAAACGCCAAATCGCATGATGTTTCGAAAGACCAAATGTCATTGCTTTAAAACCGCAAGAGGGCGGACTCATACGTTACATGTAAACGGTGATTTGTGAAATATAAAGCTGAGAACTTATTTATACACCTATTATATGAGAAAATAAAAAAAAGACGATACAATGAGGCAACAGTCATCATCCAAACAAAGAATAACTAAAAGATATCAGAGAATTACCAAAACTATGCAGATATATAATGGTGTTTTACGCTATATCATATATAACATCATAATAAACTTTCTTTTTACATACAGTCTTTTTATACTTATATATTCTAAATAAATTATTACATTATTGGTTGTTTTTGTGCCTTGGGTAGAATATCAGTGAGACCTAACTCTAACCGATGTTGTCTTAACAAGTTCCACATCCCTAAAATTGCCCTCTCACGATTTTTATATAAAATATGATAATTTCATGATAAAATACAGTTCCTATTATTCTTGTACAATGGATTAACAACTGTCTCCATTTTTTGGTGGTTTCCCGGCGTGCCTTCTCCTGTGTAGTATTTTATTCCTACCGGTCTTGACTAGTCGTTTTATAACACGCTAACCCTACCCTACCCTACCCTCTTCGACGAATTCTTATCTTACTTTTGTCCTATGTTCAAATGCTGACACATTTGTTTTCCTAGATGTTTTTTTAAAATACCTTATTGCCTGAATTTGTTAATAAGGCTTTCAGAACGTGTTCACTGATAGTAATCTCTATTGCGTATTTGTATTTACTATTCAATGATTTTGTCTAACTCATAGAAATGCAGGTTTCTCTATCTAAGCTAGGAACAATGGAATTTTGCGAGTAATTATCTTTAAGACGTAAAAAATTCTAATTGGCTAAGACCCTGTATTCTTCTCAAGTTACCTCACCGAAGATGGTAAAGATTATTGTTACGTGCACACCTCTAAGCCACCTTTGGCCCTAATTCCATCTCTAGCCGCAACCTTGACTTGTCCGCTTGCCCACCCCTATTCACAGCTAAAAGAGATTTTACAAAGAAAAGGACCGTATGACTACCGACTCAGAATTCCAAGTTCAACCTTTTTGGGATAATGAGCGTAGCCGGCCGCTAGCCGAGGCTGACCATGTTTTTGTGCAAACCCAATAGCGCGCTTTGATTACGCTTTTTCGGTTGCCTTTTCTTTGTGTGTTCTGCACCAGTCCGTGGTGCTCCAATGATTATACCTCTGGCCAAGTAAGAACCCATCCCCGAGTTTGACATCGCCAAGCCAAACTACGTTAACATCCACCGCCAAGCTGCTACAAGAGAACGTCACATGTGTCCGCCGCCCACCGTATTTTAATATAATTTAATTTGCTTATTCGCTTTTTGCATTTTGTCTTTCATTAATTTCTTTGTTTTCATTCATTTTTTCATGTTATTTTGTTATTAATATTTATTTGTGTTAAATATATAGTTTACACAGCTCAAGCAATTGTAATTTGCAGGATATCACACAAATATGACCTAATTCTAAACATAGCTATCAGTTCATCTTTATCTACCAGTCTATTCCTTCAACGGTTATAACAATGCAATTATTATTCAGTGTTTTTCATCTCTAAATAGTTCTCTTGTATAAAAAGTTATGGCTCATTGATCTTTCAAACGAGTTACGATTTTTCAAGAAATTGAACTTAGCCGTGAACAAAAAAAACCTTTCAATTGTGATACTACGAGGAGTGTCCGATTTTAAAGATACAGGTAGCTGTTACACAAACTGCGCATGCGCAATATTACCGTCATGTGAATGACTAGATACGATCATGTGTGTAGCAGTAGAATCTGGAGCGTTATTTTGTTCAAGACTCAATTTAGCTTTTGAGAAACAAACAAACATGGCGTGTTATAGAGTATTCGAAGTGCGAGGTGCGTGGAGTTATCAGATTCTTGCAAGCCTAAGCAAAAAATATCAAAATTCACCGTGTTCTGGGATAGTAAAAGCCTACTGCTGTGTGAATTCCTCGAACCGCGCACAGCCATTAACAGCGACAGCTACTGCGAAACTCTTCATAGATTACATATAGTTATTAGAAGGAAAAGGCCGAGATGATTACGCGAAGAAATTAAACTTTTGCACGATGGTGCAAGGCCTCACGCATCAAGTCAAACCAAACTGTGGTTGACACATCGGAATTCGGAAATCCTGCAACATCCTCCGTGCAGATTTAGTTCTCTCGGATTTTCATTTATTCGGACTTTTGAAAAAAAATTGGGGGCGAAACGCGGATTAGGAGAAATTTCAAGACACCGTGTTGTAGACTACGAGTAGTTTATGCAGTTTTTTGTGGAATGTATCAAATATTTTCTTTAAATATAAATGTTAGTGTAATTTCGATTTGTACCTATAATATGGGACACCCCTCGTATTATTGCCATAAAGCAGGCAGTATAATCTTAATATGTATTATCTAATTCGCGCCACGAACGATGCCGGAGGTCAATGTCAATCAAATTTAACCGAATACCCATTAGCCTGCGAACAAAATTATGAACCTTGACGGTCTATTTACAAAGATGTACACCAAAGGTGTTCTTTTATTTTCGGTTGACGCTGGCTATCACCACAATTCGTAGCGTGAACTGCAGCAATAATATTAAGAATGTAAGTGCCTAAAAACTCCCACAGATTTCCGCAAAGAGAGTTGACTACATAGAAAAAGCAAATTACACGATTTTTTTTTATTGTTACTGCATATTAACATGATACTCTAAAGTTAAAGGGAGTACAAAGATTTTTTTTATTGTTAGTGCATATTAACATGATACTCTAAAGTTAAAGGGAGTACAAATAAGTCTCCGCCGTTTGACAAAAGATGACTCTACCAGTAAGTTATGGTTGATATTGTCGAATATAAAACGTCATATCGTAAGGTTGGACATCTGGCAACACCATAACTTTAAAATATTAGCGA
This sequence comes from Sinelater perroti, assembly GCA_036346155.1. Lineage (NCBI taxonomy): Eukaryota > Metazoa > Arthropoda > Insecta > Coleoptera > Elateridae > Sinelater > Sinelater perroti. The sequence goes on along the minus strand of JARFIY010000195.1, from coordinate 19,786,919 downwards.
TTTTGTATCAGTATCACATAATTTTTTTTGTGCGAAAATGTCGAGTTTTGAGCCGAATAAACGTCATTTGCGGGTACTTTTGATTTACTTCTTTAATTTGAAGAAAATTGAAGCTGAGGCGCATCGATTGCTTATAGAAGCATTTGGTGAGGCTGCTTTAAGTGAGAGAAGTTGTCGTGAGTGTTTTCATAAGTTTGAGAACGGTGAGTTTCATGTAGAAGACAAAGAACGTAGTGGAAGGCGGAAAGTGTACGAAGACGCGGAATTGGAAGCATTATTGGAGAAAGATTCCTGCCAAACGCAAGAAGAACTTGCACTTACATTAGGAGTGACTCGACAAGCAATTTCACATCGTTTAAAATCGTTGGGAATGATTCAAAAGCAAGGAAATTGGGTTTCATATGAACTGAAGCCGAGAAACGTTGAACGCCGATTTTGCACATGTGAAATGCTGCTTGCCAAGCATAAACGAAAGGGTCTTTTGCATCGTATAGTCACTGGTGATGAAAAATGGATCCACTATGATAATCCAAAGAAGAGAAAATCGTGTGGCCCACGTAGCCATGCTTTAACATCGACAGCCAAGCCGAATATTCATGGAAAAAAACTCATGTTGTGTATTTGGTGGGATCAGTTTGGTGTCGTGTATTATGAGTTGCTCAAACGAACGAAACAATTACTGGAGTTCTCTACCGAACACAATTGATGAGATTGAGCTGAGCACTCAAGGAAAAACGCGCCCGCTACTACTCCAGACACGACAAAATTATTCTCCTGCATGATAATGCTCGTCCACATGTTGTGGCGCCGGTCAAAACCTAGTTGGAAACACTCAATTGGGAAGTCCTACCCCACCCTCCAGATATTGCCCCTTCCGATCGATGATACATGGCCTGTCTGAGCAGCACTTCACATCATACGAAGATAACAAAAATTGAGTCGATTCGTGGATAGCCTCAAAAAATGGACAATACTTTGAATAAAACATAAGGTTCCGTTCTTTCACAAAAAAGCCCAATGTTTGATAAAAAACGGCGGAGACTTATTTATATATTGTAATTTAGGAATAAGGTAATTTCTTATATGTAGTTTGTTAGCCCATTGGTATTTCAGGTAACAATTTTTACTGTTGAATCCATTATTAGGCTAGTATTCATGGCTCTAAAATCATGCTAGACATGAATCCAGTTGAGCATGTTTAGGATGAAGAAATCTTCCACCTGCTTGCGTGATAGAACTGAAAGCGGCGTTGATTGAAGAGTGGGAAGCAATCCCTCAAGACAACATAAGAAAAGTCAACCGATCCATGCGTAATGGCTTGGAAAGTGCAATTAAGAGTAGAGGTGAGGTGGCAACACCACCAAGTATTGAAAAACACATATTCTTAGGCCCATAACTTTGTCAGAAGAAGTCCGATTCCTATCAAAATGTTATCATTTGAAACCACAGTTTTTAAACTTTCAAACATTGAACTTTACTTGAAATGCTATCGGAGTGGATACACATTCTCTCAAAACTCGAGCATTTTGCTGAGTCGATTGTTTTGCTCTCAAGTGTACTGGCATAGTACATCGCATTAAGTAATAGTGTTTTATATATATATATATATATATATATATATATATATATATATATATATATATATATATATATATATATATATATAATAAATAAATATAAAATATGGTATACATGGGTAATTCTCCGGAAAATCGAACACCCCACCTACCCATTTTTAACGCATTTTTATAGGTTGATCTCTAGTGCAAGTGAAAGCTTGAAGCCTCAACTTCATGATGCCGTGTGACGCTTTTTAGTTCAACTCGATATACATGGTCAAAAACCGGAAATAAGACCGGAAGTCGAAATAATTGACAAAATGGAAAAAAATATTGAAAACAGCGTTATTTTAAATTTTACTTTACGGCATCGTTTGCTACGTGAAAAAATACACAAAAAAATTCCCTTGTATTTTTTTCGTAGAGTGAGTGGATTGACTGAAAATTCAAAGTCAAGTTTTTCCAATTTTTTGAACTTGGAGCCTTTTTTCCGGATATATATATATATGGGTAAATTCCACTTCTGTAATCAATTAGTGGCCCCGGACCGGGGGAATTCTCACTTGAGAACATAAATTAAAATTACATCTGTTCATACGTAGGTATTAAGTCCAGTTAACTTCAAATGACACTTATTACGCGGCCTTTTAATAACTAATATTAAATAATGTAGAAGTATTACCCGATGGCATTTTTTTTACCAAGTACTGTGTACTTTGGAAGTAAGAGAATGTAGGCAAATTAGTGATGCCAAACAATTTATGTGGACAAAATAATTTAATTAATTTATTGGCAATTAATTGAAGAAGCATTTTAAGACAGTATTACTATTATATATTATTACAAAAAAAGCAAACTGTCTTTTTCATAATACCTTTAATACTACACATCTTCAAGTTTCTATACAAAACAAATGCGTCATATTACTAATTAGTACTCGATTGACTTTCACGAAATAAAGACGTATCGACTGCCGCTTCTTTATCTCCGAGTGTCGGCCGGGTGATTGAAGTCGAGTGTTGACCACTGATACCGCCGCTACGATTGAACCAAGTTATATTTATATTATTCAGCTTTTATCGCGGAAATACAAACTTTCATGTGATAAAATGTATGCAGCCGGCATATACCCGGACAATTTCCAAAACAACTGGAATAACTTTCAATCGATGTCAACAATTCAAAATCAGCCAAGTACCAGGACACGTAAACCAGATAAGAATCTGCTCATCAATTAATGCCACAAATGTAACAATATCAATATTCGTCACCCCAATCATATCAACAATACCCACCTTTAATACCTAATGCAGATATCCCCAAGACTATTAATAAGCTACGTACTTTCAGCCTATACAATTTTGCTCCAACAATGAAACTGACGAAGACGAAAACATAATCGACAAGCAAGAATCTATTACTACCAAACATCCCTGGCAAACTATCATCAAAAAAAGAAAAGAACTACACCAACATCAAATGATAATGCACCTTCAATAAACATTAACAACAGATCTCAGTCACTGACTGAAAACGAATGCAACGAGATGCAACTAATAAAAGCACCACAAATGTTAATGAAACCACCTCGACAACTCAATCTTCAGACCCCAACCCTCCTCCCGTGTTCATTTACGAAGTCAAAATTTTTAAAGCTATGATTAATAGCTTAAACATCGTCATCGAATATGAAAGATTTTATGCCAAGTCGTTGTTAAACGATATCGTAAAAATAAACACGAAAATCATTGATGCGTATAAAAAACTAATTTCCCATTTACACATTACAGCTATCAAATCAAACAAGAACGAGACTACAGGGTTGTCATACGTGACCTTCATCACTCAATTCCTCCCCAAGATATCAAAGACGAGCTACAAAAATCAGGCCATACAGTACGAAACCTAATGAATATCCGGCTTAGGGTAACCAAATATCCACTGCCGATGTTCTTCATAGATCTTGAACCCCATGCTGACAACAAAAAAATATATAAAATAGAATTCATACAAAATACAAAAATCAGAGTAGAAGCACCTCGAATAAAAAATAACATCATCCAATGCATACGATGTCAGAACTACGGGCACTCCAAAAGCTACTGCACTGAGTCAATGTGGAGGACCTCACGCCAGTACAACTTGCAAAAAGGCCAGGGACACTCGTGTGTACCGTGACTTTCTTTTCTTTCTTTCTTTAGCCTTCTTCGATCCATTTGCGGATGTAGGCCTCCCCTAGTTCCTTCCATCGTGTCCTGTCTTGTGCAATTCTTTTCCATGCAAGACCAGCGTGTAGTTTTACATCATCTATCCATCGCATCTGTGGTCTACCCCTTGTTCTTTTGCCTAGCCAGGGTCGCCAGTCCTGGATTCGTGCGTTCCACCTGTTGTCCGTTTGGCGGGCATTGTGTCCTACGAATTGCCACTTCAGGCTAGCTATTCTTTTTCCCACATCTGTGACTTTTGTCTTCTCCCTTATCCAAGTGTTTCGTTTTCTGTCTTTTAGGGTTATTTGTAACATTTGGCGCTCCATGGCTTTTTGGGTCTTCATAAGTTTGTCTACATTTCTCTTTGTCAAAGTCCAGGTCTGGGCCCCGTAAGTAATGACGGGCAGTATACAGCTGTCAAACACTTTTGTTCTCAGGTATTGAGGTATCTTTCGGTTTTTTAATATGTAACTTAATCTGCCAAAGGCAGCCCATCCTAGTTTCGTTCTTCTTGCGATTTCTATTTCTTGATTTTCTTTATTAAGTGTAAACCTTTGCCCTAAGTATGTGTATTCTTCTATTTGTTCTATAGTGTTTTGTTCTAGTTCGATATTCACTTCCTCTTCGGAATTTGTCATGATTTTTGTTTTTTCGGTATTTATCTTTAAACCCACTTTTTTAGAAGCTTCATTTAGTTCTTGGAGCATTGAGTTTAGTTGGTCTCCATTTGTTGCAAATATTATGACGTCGTCTGCGTATTTTAGATTATTTAAAAATTTGCCGTTTATATTGATGCCTTTTCCCTCCCAGTTTAGGCATTTGAAGACATCCTCAAGGGCTAATATAAATAGCTTAGGTGATAATGGGTCTCCTTCACGAACTCCTCTCTGTATTGGGATTGGATCGGTTATTGTAGTATTCTTATATATATCTTGGATTATTGTCATATATCAGTGGTCTATCCTGCTGTTCCATAGACTCTTCTGTACTGCCCACGTTTCGGTGCTATCGAATGCTTTTTCATAATCTATTAGTGCTATGTATAACGGGAGATGATATTCATTTGCTTTCTCTATTAGTATCTTGAGGGTTAATAGATGGTCCGTTGTACTAAACCCTTTGCGGAAGCCAGCCTGTTCTTCGGATAAATACATTTCTATTTTGTTATTTAATCTTTTCATTATGATTCTTGAGAAAAGCTTATATACTTGTGATAGTAGTGTTATGAGCCTGTAATTTTTTAAATCTTGTTTGTCTCCCTTTCTATATAGTAAAATCGTTATGGCCTCTTTCCATTCACTCACTATTCTTCCAGTTTCCAAACATTTATTGAACAGTGTCTTCAACGCTGTTATTATTTCCTCTTCTCCTTCATTTAATAATTCTTTTGTCAGATTGTCTTTTCCTGGCGCGTACCGTGACTACAAAGATCTAAAAAACAGAAATCTGCCTAAACAGCCAAATTTAAAATCACTCAGAAAAAACAAATCTTTCACATACATCAGCCACTTACTACCCTTCCCAACCTATTCCCGACTCGCACCCCACTACTTATTCTCAAATCTTAACTAGAAAATCCAGCCCCAATGATGATACTACAGACAAACTCACCACTTTTCTGAATGAATTTAAAAAAAATATGTTCTCCCAATTACTCAATCAGAACAGCATGATACTAACCATGCTTACCATCGTCATAAGCAAAATAACGCAATATCGCAAAATCGCTATTTTAGGAAAGAGTGATTTTACAGTAGAATGTTGCCCAATTCAAATATGAACTTTTTTCATTATTCAAAGTATTACAACTGCGCGTGCCTGCTCTTTTTATATCGGACCTATCAGACACCTTGGTTCCCCCGCGCATGATGGTGGACTTGCATAATCGATGTGGGAGCACTTGGAAGCAGCTGCAAACAGACACGCACAACGAAACCTGGACTGTAAAGGGATATTACCACGCCTTCGCTGTGTTTCTACAGAACTGCAGGCTGCAGAATACTAAGATGAAGATGCAGAGCATCAAGAAGAAAGGTGGCGGAGGCAGTACCATGTGGAGCAACGTGCAGACAATTTAGCTGCAACTGTTATTTGTAGATACGTGATCGTGCAGCGCAGTGTTGTGCATTTAGCATTTTATTTAGAGCCTTTATTTTTGTCAGACTGGCGGGACCTGTTCCTAGTTGATTTTGACCGTGCAAATACTTAATAACATTCATATTAAGTGGATCGATGACTCGGGCTTTATTAGATTTAATAAAGTTAAGAAAAAGCTATTAACTGGGTGAAAAGGAACCCGAATAAAGTCGGATAGAGTACGAGTTGGTAGAAGGAATGTTAACAGTTATCCGCAGCACAAGCTGCAATAGATATGAGTAATAAATTAGACGAATAATTCCCAATATTGAATCGACGTCGCGTTCGGGAGTTTATTAATTGTATTAGATGGAGTCAACGGTAGATCTTTCAAGTATCCGATGACTCTGATTTAATTGGATTAAATGGTGTGAGAAAGGTAGAACACCAACCAATACATTCGGAAAGTGAAATAAAACTTATTTTTAATTATTAAAAATAATCCAATTTTTAATAAAATTACGTTGCCCTGATTTGTCACGTGTTAATCATCGGTATTTCAAACATAATTTTAGAAATTTGCAAGCTACAAATAAGTGATGAAGTAATTATGGATAAATTGAGTGATTGTCAACTAACACCAGAAGTGTCATCACGCAGAAAACCAGTCAATAATTACCTACAAAAGATAAAAAACCCTCAAAACATAGACTGAATAAAAACTAATACAATAAACACACCATTATATACATTATCTGGGGGATAAACGACTTATACCAATGAAACTTAAAAAGCAACTACTGCCAAATCGAGCTTGGTATAGAGACAAGAAAAGATGTCGTTTCTCACTGGTGATAAGTTGTGAAATTTTAATCTACCGCCCTTTCGATAACGTAATGCACAACGTACCGCCAAACGATCTATAAAAACAGTAATTTCCATTATAAACTATTATTTTCCTTCTTCTTCTGAACATTTAATTATCTCAGGAACTATTCCATCTCCTCCAACTGTCATTGGTGTTTAAAATTTTGAAAAGCTTTTTCTGTTTGTTCATGTTATTTCTTATAATTGTTCTTTTGTTTCTTCAGCTATTTCCTCTCCCGATAGTATTGCATCAAACTTTTCTGAATAAAATTATTTCCAAGCTTCTAAAATTGCTTCCGTTTCTATTTTTAGAAAGGCTATTTTTAATTGATTGCATTTATTTTCATCATTCTAAATTCTTCATTTTCGTCTCCTCGCAGTCCTTTTATTCTTATCCAGAAATTTTTGTTATCTATTTTGTGTTTCACCTTTATCTTTGTCAAATTCTCATCAATTTTTGCCTTCGTTCTTTTATTCTATTTTTCTTTCTATTATAACCCCCTTTATCCTTTTTGAGTTTTAGTTCGAATATATTTCACAAGTATTTTTATTTTCTTTTGCTAATGCATTTATTTCATTGTTCCACCATTTTATCCTTATAGTGTGATTTCACGGTTCGCTTATTTCACATATTTCCTCTACTATGTTTTATATTTTGTTTTAAAGGTCACTCTTCTATCCCGCAATTCCAACCCAGTTTTAATTTATCTTTTCTTTGTTTTCCATATCTTTTTTTGCTTTAATGGTTTTAAATCAAGTCTTGTGCCACTACTCGTCTGTGGCTAGAACCTATATCTGTTTTTTTCTTTATTTCAACTTGTTAAATATTCCCTAGTAGGTCGGGTATAGTTGCCCAAACTGTTAACATTCCAATATTCTACTCCTTATTCTCTACTCTATTCTTTGCATTTTATCCCTATTATTCAATCATTTCTTTGATAAAAATCAATTATCTTTATCACATTTCTATTTACCTTTTCTTTGCCTTCCATGCAGTCCATTTTTCTACTACAGTTTCCAACGAATCTAGCATTCCATTTTCCAATTCTTTATTCCCTTATTTCATCTAATATTGTTTGTAGTTTTATATAAGACTACATCACTTTCTCTTCTGCTGCTTCCTATATTGAGCCATACATGTACATGATATTAAATAAATATTAGTTTTAAACATATATATTATTCTTGAGTTAACAGCAATAAATTTAATTCCCTTTTTGTTTAATTTTCCTGTAATTATTGTTCTCACCTCTTATTTTAATCTTTGTTCTATATTGGCTCCAAAGTAATAGAGCATGCAATTATTTGTTCGTTATAGCTTACCTTCCTTTTTTCTTCAATTTGCTTAGACTTTTCTCCTATTTCTATTCTATTCATGCTTTTCTAACATTTGTCGTTTTTCATTTTGATCGCTTCCCTTGCTCTTTACCGTCTTGAATATGTAGCTTTTTGGAGGAGAGTATTTGTATTCGTAATTTTCCATATTTGTGCAAGCTCTAATATGCAATATGCTCTAAATCTCTTTTCTCTTGGGTCTCTCATGTAACGATGGGCCCAGTATAATATATAATAATAGGATAAGGAAAGTCGTGTGATGTTCACACCAGATTTTTGCTATTGTAACCCCAATATTTTGTATGCGCCGCAAACGGACTGCTCGTTTGTAGCTGCCTTAGCATTTTGGAATACTGGAGGGCTTTTTAGTAAGCTCTGAAATAAACAATAGGTCGTCGAAAATTTTCTTTAATTTTCCCCATTTTTCCGACTGCGACACTTTTCCGCAGGTGGATCTATGCTTTTATTTTTACAATTACTAAAGAAATTCAGTTATATTGATAGATTAACTTACCAGTTGTGTAGGTAAAATGTTTGCCAGCATTTAAAACGGATTTCTTGGGAAACTTCAAATTTCGAAAGCATGCTGCTGCACCTGGACTGCATCCTGCCGATGGCGGCAGCGGATTTCCGCAGGGTGAAAAGTGCACCAACACTTTGCCTTTGCCAGCAACTTGCCATGGCTTACTAGAATGTGTAGGTAGCAATCAGCGAGCGCCTTCCAAAGCATACTTACATACGCCGTCATTGACAGGTATTCGTGGTTTTCCGCTTCATTTTTATCTTCAAGAACGTATTCGCAGGTGGAGAGGTTGGTGTCAAAAATGTGCTGCAAATTCGATACAGGAAACAAGCAGCACACAACACAACTAACACAGAAAACCCGAAGGTTACGGGAAAGCATAGTGACGCCGGTCTACACTCACGAACGCGAATTGAAGTACTGCCGAGTGCCGGTAAACGATCGTGAAGGTCACGATGCACGCTGCATAGGTACTTCCCCTAACTTTCAGGATTTGTAAGTGATCAATACGAACCGCTCTGCAACACATACCTACACGAACTGAATCTGTAGGTCGGACTCGATTCATACACATTCATGTTATTACATTAACAGGCAACCCCCACACCACTCCTGCAAAAACTGCACCGCTTCCAACAGCTGTAGGGAAAACTAATTGTCTACGTTACAATTATTTTCAAAATGTTTAAATCTTTACTTTAAAGGTAAGTATAAATGATTGTTACTATTAAAGCAACAATTTTCATATTTTTTCTCAAAGTATATGTGCTCTGTAATATATTACGTTACCAAGGTAAGAAGTCTAACAGATGACAGATTGGTATTTTTCAATTTAAAAGTAGGTAAAAATATTCCTAGCTCACCATCGATTTTGTAATAAAATAATTTATTATGAAAAGTACTCGAACAACTGGTTACAATGATACCATTTTTAATCAGACCTGTCGATAAAAAAGTCATTCATTTTTTTATTGTTTTTAAATTTGGCGCCGTTATTTCAAATCGCGACCAAAAAGACCGTTTAAAACTAGTTTTTTTTTAATGTAACACTTATTTCAGATCAACCCCACGGCTAATGTTCGTTTTTCCCGTTGACGGTGAACATTCGTTTTATTTAATAATTTTTTTACGGATATCAATTTGTTTTTTTTAGTAAGTACTGATTTGTTTAATTGTATTTGTTGTAATTATTGGTACTGTTTCTGCAGATAATGTCGAAACACGTCTTCGTAAGTTGTCAGTGGGCTTACGATGGGCTCGTTCTGTCGCAGCGAAGATATCTAAGTCAAGATGACGACTTTGGCCAACACTTGACCTTAAGGCCATTGACACCCTTCGAGGAGGTTAAATATCATTATCATTATTATTATTATGATTATTAGATATATTTAAGATTACTGTATTCATATATATCTCTCACAATCGAAACGGGTTTTTTCGTAGTAAAAATAAATGTGAGGCTTCTGATTGCATTGGCAAGGGTTGCAGAAGATATCCCGGCTAACTTTCGCTTTACAATGTGACTAAATTAATCGATTTTGGTGTCAATTGATTCGTATCAACGAGCCGAGTCGATTGACACCCCTCCCAACTTTAGGAAACGTCGGACGCAAAAATTACGACCACAGAAAGTTTCCGTTTGGGGATACATTTCGGATGTTTCGATTCCCATAGTCAGCATTTTTTTCGACAAACTTGAGGAAAACAAGGGCAGCAATATCGTCTCAGGTCATCGGAAACACATTACGAAGAAATTTTCACTGAAAAATAAACTTAGCCTAACTTAACCTTACTTTGCCTTGAATGCAAGGGGATTTAACGGCGTTTAATAAATATACCGGAATATAATACAAACAAACAGAAAAGCAATATTTATTGATGGGAACAATTAATGCTGACCATTTAACCGCTACTTAGCGTTTCCAGGGAACACCGCATGAAGGTGGTCAGTGTTTACTCCCCCGGTCTTTCACTAAACCTAAATAAACAGCATTGCTGCCTTGTTTTCCTCAAGTTTGCCGACTATGGCCAATGTATCCCCAACAAAAACTTTCAACGGTTGTAACTTTTGCCCCCGACGTTCCCTAAAATTGGGAGGAGTGTCATCAACTTGGCTCGTTGATACGAATCGATCGACTTCGTCACTTCCCTTAAAGCGAAACCTTATCGATATCACTTGTGTCAACATGGGTTTGAAGTGTCGAGTCCATACTCATTTGGAAAATCTATCATTCATTCGGATTTACAGGACATATGTTTTTGATATTCATGTTGAAGAAAAAATATATCATGACCTTGAGAGGAATTTATTTAGGGTAATTTTGGACTGCTCCAAGCTGCAGCTGCACGGATTTGTATTGCTCGGAGTCTACATGGCAGATATTTTCACCACTGGTGCGAACCAGCGCCTGCCACAATCATGATGGCGATGTATATATTTGTATATCTGTGTTGTATTGTTATATCAACTGTAAAGATGATGAAAGAATAATTTGTTAAATATATCTGAAAAAAAATCCAAATTGAAGATTCTGTATGCCAAATTTTATTGTTACATTGACATCATATGAGGATATTTTTGTATTTGTAAATATAGTACCAAGTCCTACTTGGAATAGTTCTTGCGGCATTTTCAAACATTTAGTGTTTGAAGGTTACTTTTTATAATTATTTTTACTCTATTAATAGTTGAAATACTTTCTTTTATGTATTATATGTTATCAACACCGACACTAAACAAGAGGCCGATTTTGTAACTTGAAAGCGCTAGCAGCCGTTTTCGACACGAATAAGGCGAATGCGAACCGAATTCAAAGCGATTTCGACTGGCATTTTTGTTTGGTTATGATATGCAATGGCGGTGGAACTATATATTTTTCGTAATTAACGATGCTAAATACATACACAGCAAATCGGAGATATCCTCAACGAAAGAAGACGATTGCGAGATGCTCTCAATCTGTTCAATATTATGGATAATCAATTTGTAAATACGTTTCGGTGAGCTTAAAATGCGATTGTTTTTCTTTTTTGCCAAAATACTACAAGTCACAGTCTTCAAAGAGGCAGCAATGTGTGTTATTCGTGAATTGAGTCCGTTTATGGAAGAACGAACAAGAGCTATGGGAATCAGCATAGAACTTCGGGTGAGCAAAATAATTCTTAAGAAATGCAGCTTGTCATATGGTATTATAGGTGGCAAGTCCTTTGAGCTGCTTTGCAAGTGGTAGCTACCAAAAGACTGTAGCTTGCAGTTTTCTAAATAATATGAGCCAAACGAAGATATCTCGCAACATAAATGAAGTTATGATGACTAGTAGGCACTGCTACAATTGTTGGTTTCGGTTTCCGAGAGATAATAATGAATGAAATGGAATGAAAGACAGGTAATATGTTTGTCTTTGTGTAGTACTGAAATTGTTTAGCACATTAAACATTACTACATAATAACATGTCACAAACTTTTACTGGCTGTTTAAAGTTTACTCATAAGTTTAGACTTCCACATGTAATTGGCACTGTTGATGTTACACATGTGGCTATCACAAAACCAAAGGGATTTTCAGAACAGGATTATATAAACCGTAAGGGATATCGCAGTTTAAACGTATAAATTGTAAGTACATGTATTTTGGAAACATAAAGGTTTCATTAATATATCTCTCTTTTTTTTTTTTATAGATTTGCGACTCACAGTTACGAATACTTGGCATTAATGAATCATTTCTGAGAAAACACATAATGCAGATTTGTGGAAAAACTCCCAGATTGGTACATTAATCAAATCGATTTATGATGGTGGAGAAGAATATGTCTTGGATATATTTAACATTGCTCACTATGGTTATTATTTTAGTTAAATGTATGTTTAGGTGATTCAGAATGGCTGTTGGTTCCAGTGTCAAATCCAATCTCTGGTTCTCCCGCAGCCCGGTACAACTAAACACATTCTTGTGCTTGCAATACCGATGAACAATATATTGGTTTACTAAAGAGTAGATTTAGGTGTTTATTAAAGGCTCGATCACTGCACTACGAATTTGACAGGGCAGGCTACGTCCTACTAACTATGCTGCACAATATAGCACTTTATTATAATGCTCATGTGGACAGATTACAGTATGTGTAAAAGTTTATTACATAGGAGTATATAATCTGTACATTCACTTGTTTTAGGTTGGATGACATTGACAATCAAAAAATCTGAATTAGTTGATGTTGCAAGGGGGTGGACCAACGAATTAGACAATTGTATATTAATAATAACTCTTAGAATAGATAAAGCTTTTGTTTTATTACTTGAACTAAAACTAAATATTCATTGGTATCTTGCAGACCGGAATAAAACAAAATTTTGCTGAAAGAATTTATTTTAATACTTTGTTACAAAGGCAGTGACTGATGATCCAATGGAGTATAGTGCAGCAGCTATAGACTCGATTACTTCATTATGTCGCTCCATAATTGCCATACTCAGCATTCTGTTTTTGTTTCTTCGGGGGCGGTTTTGTAATAATTTAAAAACCAATTGTAGAATTATGCATATTAATCTTATTGTGAGTTTGGGGGCTTTGCTGTGTGATCATCAAAGTTGGAGCACACAGTCGCATTCGCAAAAACCTACAAATTCAAGTTATTAATATATTTTTTTATTTGTATTTCTGATATATACTCGTACTTCTTCTGGACACTCTTGAAGAGCTAGCTTTTGGGACGTAGAAGGGACGTCTCATAATGCCTCCACATTTGCTGCATCCCCTATCGTATCCTCCCCAGTGGTCGGTGGGCACTCATTTCTGATAGGTGGCCCGCGTCCTGTGCCTTGCTATTGTTTTGCTAAAACCGCAGCTTTTGCCTTGGCCTTGTTCTTGTTATCACTCCAGTACTGTAATCTAAATGTGGAGCACATTGTTATTTATTTTCAAAATATATCAATTCTGCTTACTGTTCTCTGAACATTGCTGGGTCGTCCAACAAGGTTGTTGAATGCCCCAGCAGGTTTTTTTTTATTATTCATTTAATTGATATTATTTAAAAAGGAATTTTTAAAGACAAATTGTGTGAAATAAAGTCGATATTCTGTTATGATATATTACTTAATCACTTCAACAATTCTCTAATTTGTTACAATATTTCTTTAGTAGGATAATGAATACCAAACATGTCTAGGTGAAATTTGTCATCTAACAATTCTATTAGCAAACCAATTATAAACCATTATACTCAAAAAATAACAAACCATTTGTGTATCCAAAAGCAGTATCTATCCATAATGGTAGACCCAGAAATAAATTTTAAATCATTCCATGTCCTTTTGCTATGTATAAGTACTTGTCTAATCCTATAAAGTGGAAGTTATCACAAATATAAATGTTCTTCCAGTAAAATTGTTACAATTATTTTCTATTGGGACACAAAACGCTTCTAAACCGACCAGTTTTTATTGTAAAAAATGGATAATTCATAACAAACAGTTTATTATTGACAATAATCATATATCCGGATGGTCTCTGATAAATATGTGATTTCTTAAAATTCTGAGGCAAAAACGAAAGGTATTCAGTAATTAATTTTATTTCGGTAAAGATATTTTTATTTAATTCTACCATCCAAATCCATTTTTATAGAAAATATATATTTTACTGTTTGTTTCAATTAAAAATGTTATTTTAAGTTACAAGTCTCTGGTTTTATTAGATCCATTTGAGTTGTTGATGTTATGGTAGTTGATTTCTATTATAATTGAATTAGAGCTTGTTTCAATTTTAGTCATATAAGGAGTGAATAGCCCAAATAACACCATTGCTTAAATTATTAATTGATTCAGTATGATAAGGAAACATAATGGAATCTCTTTGAGAAGAATTACCCAAGTCTAAAATATGACCTATTTTATGCAGTAATACTGCATAGAAACTTATTTGATCATTTGGTAATGATCCATTTCCAAAATACCATTTTTCTAAACTATCTAGTAGTATTTATATTTATTGATATAGAAAAGAAACCATATCTTAAAACTTTTCTATTTTCGTTAAAATCATAACTGCATTGACCTTTCATGGAACGATAATTATTTCTGTACATTGTATGATCACTGAAAAACAATATTGTATTCAAAATTTAAATCAAATTTCTCTTGTCACACATCAAAAGCTCTCGTCGTAATTTAAAGTTTAATTTTTATCCATTTTGTACTTGAAACTGAAAAGGTCTAACTGATACATCACATCCCAGTATTTATTAACTCTATAGTTTTTTCATTACAAAGTATCAACTGGTAATTCATAAGATTTTTGAAATTTATTAGTGCTTTTTTAGAATTTGGGGGTTTGTCATTATATTCTCTTTGATCAAGAGATTTTGTTAAACGTTTGTCAATATACCTATAGTTGATAAGTGATTGATAAAATTTTTGGAGTACACCTGACTCGGTAATT
This sequence comes from Sinelater perroti, assembly GCA_036346155.1. Taxonomy (NCBI): domain Eukaryota; kingdom Metazoa; phylum Arthropoda; class Insecta; order Coleoptera; family Elateridae; genus Sinelater; species Sinelater perroti. The sequence continues at coordinate 19,771,912 of JARFIY010000195.1, read as the reverse complement.
AAAAAAGTAGAAAAAGAAGTAAATATTATAATATACATCTTATGTAGCATAATACCGACTACCTTGTGCTATGAAAAATGATTCGGTCAGTGAAACGTCTTTGATGCCCTATATTCTTAAATGGAATCCTTTCTGATATTTTTAATCTCTTATCTAGCATTTCTATTACTCCAGCACCAAGAGATAAACGAATTAGCAGCGATAGAGCAAAAGAAGATAATCCAAGTGAACTAAATGATAATTTATTTATAGATAATTCAGTTCTAGTTTTATAAAAATACATGTGGCTTTTCTTATATACATACGTTCGTTTTTCTAAGTATTTTTTTTACTACCTACTGACCAACCAACAAAAACAATAATTCCTGACTTACTTGATGTTTTTGACACATTTGTCTGATTGTGAGATATTCAACAATTGAATCGTGTCTTGACTTGTCTTGGTATCACAGTCCGATAATAGCCACGATATCCAGATCAGTAATGAGTACAAGATCCTCGATGAAAAACCGAACTGGCACTATTTTAGGAATATAATAGAAGATCGTATATATACTTATATCCTACTAAAAACTACTACTGACATAGAAAGTGAAGTAAAAGCTAACTTATTACAACTATTAAAAAATATATTATTCTGCAATTGCTTGGTAGAAATAAAACAGAAGATGGTGAAAAAGCGACGTTTCCAAATGATATGGCACAATGGTAGATTACCAATTGATAAAACAGGCTTAACGCAGCAGCCAGAGATCTAAAGCAAATGATCAGTGGATTTAAAAAAAAAAACAAATTTTAGCAAATACTATAAGGGATTAACAGAGGATACGGAATAGTCACTCTAAAAAGCTACCAGCCGCCTCGATAGGCCTAAACTATAAGGATAGCTCATGGGTATACACTAACGAAAATGAAGCTATTCATCTTTACAGTCTTTTTCAATTGTTATCCCTAAAAGGTGAACTACAAAAAAGGTTAAATTGTCTATTAAATCATTCTTCTCTTGTAAAGTCATGGAACTGATCACTAGAATCACCAGGATACGACAAATAATCAAGAAACTACCCCATAAAACCATCAAATTGCATTCATTTAACCTTCAATAGTATACTAAGAACATGATGTTTCCCTGTTCTATGGAAGACTCCACAAGCAGTCCTTATCCATAAGCCTAGAAAACCTCATAATGATCCTGCATCTACAGACCTATAAACTGTTCTCTAGACTTTTTGAAAAGCTTATTCCCATCCTTGAAAATAAGAGTTCGGATTCGAGGGCCAATACTCCACTATGTAACAAATATACATGGATTGACAGATAATATCAATACAACATTTAAAAACAATAGCGATTGCTGTGCAATCGTCCTCAGAGTAAGCCAAAGTATGCCGTAAAGGTTTAATATTTAATTTAAAGAAGGCTATTCCATATCTATATATTTTAATAATAACCAATACATCCTGTTTTGTCCTGAACAAAGACATTCGAGACGATCTAAAAATGATATCGCTAAAAGAAGAGATAGTTGAGGGTACTGTTAAATATCTCGGAAGACTGGAAACTTATCTAAACCCATTTTAGCCAAACTTACTAGATACCAATATGGCAATATTGAAGAAGAGCGTAGACTAAAACGTTTCAAACTACTAGTCTTTCCTTTCCATTTTTAACTAACTTATTAGTTATTAAGTATATTATGTAAATAATTGTACAAGTTTGTACATATTTTATTACCAAGTTTTATTTGGCAATACTTTTGAACAATTTGACTTGCTTATTTTTTCTGTAGCAGATTGCAAATAAACACAAAAAAGGAAAAAATATTAATTCTTTTAATATCTCCAATTATTATACAATCTGCCCTACAGAACTGAGTAATAAGTACTTTATAGGGATTGAAGTGTGAATGCAGTATCACTGCTGATAACAATTAGGTGTGTTAGATAGGGTTTCAGCAAACCCTCCACTTACATTATCTGAATACTATTTGACATGTGATAAACTAATTGCAGTTGAGACTGTGCAACTAGTTCGGATGGTTTAAACCTTTTTGGTATTTTTGGTTTCTTGTTATCATTGTCCATTATAATAATAATAGTTCCCCGTAACAGGCCTTGAAGGCCCTTTGGGTTCGTAACAGGATAGATCTGCTACAATCTAGAGCCTACGGTGCACAAGGGTAGTAACGTGGCTAGCGCTACGTACCGACCGCCTATTATTACCCCAGAGTTTGACCTCCAGGTACTCATTTATTGCAGCCTGAGTCGAGCTGGGCCGTAAAAATGCCAGTGATCGAATTGGCGAGAGCGGAATTCGAACCCGCTACTCTTGGTTTCGTAGCCTCCACTAAGCCACCACGGCTTATCATTGTCCATTAGGTGATCTTTATATCGCGTGCTGTAATTTGGAATTTCGCATTTTGTTGTACATACACTAAGGTCACATAAAATCACTTTATTGGCGAGGTACTAGGGTGCGTTGACGATCGTTAGTGGCACTTTATTTTGGAGTTTTTCAAGGATTTCCAAGTTTGTATATTATTAAGAAATGCCGATTTGATATGTAAGACCTCAAAAGTTTATGTATTTGGTAGGGTAATTATATTTTTAGTTTGTAGCATAAGCTTTGATGCTATAACCTGTCACGTCTAAAAAGATCCCAGAACAGCATCGTTTTTTCTTCAAATCTTTGTATATTTTGTCAACTACCCTGTGCACCTGCTCGATGGTGCCGTGCTGACTTCGGAAGCCAAATTAATGTTTAAGCATTAATTCTTGATGTCTAAGATTGGTATTATTCTACATAAAATTAGTTTTTCAAAAACTTTTGACAGGATAGGGGGCTTACAGGCTTATAGGCCCGTACGATGTTATTTCTGCTGGTGGTTTATCTGGTTTCGCTAGAATAATGATTTGTGCTGTTTTCCATTGGCTTGGAAAGTGGCCAGTTGTGAGAATTGCATCGTACAGGTGTGTAAGAGCTTGTATAATTTTATTCTTCTACCTCTTTAATGGTTAAAAGTTTGATGGTTGGAGTCCAGGAATGCGAGGATTTCTGTTTCTTCGTCTAAGAGTTGACTAGGGAAAGATGTAAAGACTTTGGTGAGATGTTCGTCAAAGACATAGGCCTTTTATTTGTTGCTGTGAACCCAGTTGCTATATTTCTTTTTAACAATGGGTATGTGCAGAGTTCGTTATTTTCTAGGTAGTCCTGAATTCCTTAATTTTTATGTTGGCAAAGAAGTTTTTTTAATTGTTTGTTAGCTCTGTTTAGGGCTCGCTTATCTAGATCCGACCTGGTAAGCAACGTTTTCTAAAACGGCGTTTTTCTGTTATTTTATCTTTTATGATGTTAGGAATTTGTGAGATGATTATCAGTTACTTTTTGGTGGAACATGTAGATCTACTAAGTATTCGAGCCTTTTTCGAAAACATTTCGATTCTGTACGTTTGTTATGAAGTGAGAGTTGTGGTTGGATTCTAGTTATGTGCCAATATATAGTAGCGAGCAAAATTCAATTATATTCAACATTTTTCGGTTTAAATCTTTTTGAGAATACACTTGGAAAAAACAACCCCTGCGAATGTTTCCCAGCAGATTCGAGAAGGAAAACACCGAAGTCGCAAGATGATTCTATCCATGAAGACGACCAAAAAAATTATTATAAGAAAAACGTCATAAGTCAGATTTTATCGACATCACAATTCAAATAATTTTATTTATTCAGAATGTCATTCAATCGAAACAATTTATTGTAACATAACATAACAGCAAACATTGAACATCAATACTTGGTGGCATATCCTTTGTTTGCGATGACTGCCTGGCACCGGCGAGGCATCGAGTCGAGGAGGTCGTCGAGGGTAGGCTGAAGGATCTTATTCCACTCTTCGTACGGCCTCTTGAACTTCCTGTCAACATTCTTTGCCTTCTTCTTGTCGAGACGTCTTGCCAGTTTCTCTCACAAATGCTCGATGGGGTTCAGGTCGGGAGAACGGCTCGGCCAGTCAAGAAGAGGAACCCGCTTCCTCCGGAACCAGTTTATGGTGTCGCGCGTTCTGTGCTTCGGATCGTTGTGCTGCCGTGGGTGGCGCGTGCCCATAGAAGCATCATGTTCTCCAGAATGTTCATGTACACGTCTGTCTATGGTCTCCTGGATACGGTGGAGAGGGCCGACTCCCTTGGTCCGTATGCCATCACTTCCGAACAATTCGAATTTGCTCTCGTCGCTGAAGATGACTTTATTTCACTACTGCCGTGCGAACTTGGTCCTGGCCGCTCTGTTCCGCGGATCCAGCTTTCAAGTCGGGGTGGGGGGTCATATAGTCGAGGTCTAGTCAGGACAGACTCGAATTCGATAAATCTAATTAAAAAAAATTAGTATTTTATTGTTATATGTCAAAATAAATTTAATCAAATAATAAAATCAATTTTTGTTGTTCACAATGAACGATTTGATGCACCATATAATTATAATAACATCATACAGTCATATTATGCGTGTCATTCGCATATGTGTTTGCCATCATAGAAAGTATTTATTTTATTAAATTTATTGAGATTAGAAAAATTATCACTAGTCGACCTAGATCCACCCCGGGGGGGGGGGTCATGACCTCAATGACCCCTCCCCCTGGATCCGCCCTTGGGTCGACAAGGGGTTTCTTGGCCGGCTGTCTTCCATGGAGTCCTCCGGCCACTAGGCAACGTCCGACAGTCCAGGTACTCGGACTGGGGACGTTGGGAGGAAAGATGTTGGCACGGATGTTGACGGCGGTGAGGCGAGGGTCGGCCTTCACCTCACGACAGATCCGTCTGTCAGTGAGTGGGAAGGTGCAGCGGGGACGTCCACTCTTCTTGATCTTCGGGGAGAGTCCGGTAGTGCGGGCGAGCTTGAGGATGTTCGATATCAACAGCTGGGTGAGCTGGAACTGGGGTGCTAGTTGGGCCTGGATGAGTCCATTACGGTAGCCTGTCACTATGGCCTGGCGGGTCTGGAGTGGGGTTTCCTTCGATCCAAGGGACTTCGGTATCGAGAACAAATATCAGAACAGAATACAGCATCTAGTAACACGAAAAAATAAAATAAAAAACGTTGGAAGCTGTATATAGCTCCTGGAAGAGGGAAAGTACTACACGAGTTTATACATACATATATATATATATATATATATATATATATATATATATATATATATCATATCTTCTTCTTCTTCTTCTTCAGCCCATTTGTATACTCCATTGTTGGATATAGGCCTCTCCCAATGTTTTCCAATTTTCTCTGTCATATGTTTGTTGTATCCAGTTTCTGCCCGCTACTTTTACAATGTCGTCCTTCCATCTAGTTTTGGGTCTTCCAACACTCCTGCGTCCTGTGCGGGGTCTCCATTCTATTAACTTCTTGGTCCATCGGTTGTCTTGCCTTCGCATTACATGTCCCGCCCATTGCCACTTTAGTTTTAGGATCTTATGCATAACATCTTGTACTTTCGTTCGGCTTCTTATATAATCGTTTCTCTTTCTATCTTTGAGAGTTATACCTAACATTGCCCTTTCCATGGACCTTTGGGTTACTTGCAGCTTGTGAAGTAGTGCTTTTGTTAGTGACCACGTTTCTGAAGCATATGTCATTACGGGCAAAACACATTCATTGTATACTTTAGTTTTTAGTATTTGGGGTATTTTTGATTTAAATACTTCTTTTAGTTTACCAAATGCCGCCCAACTCAGTCTGATTCGTCTATTCACCTCCTCGTCCTGTCCATCTTTATTAGGTGTTATTCGCTGGCCTAAATATATATATTCCTGAACGTTTTCTACTGTAGAGTTTTCTATCATTATTGTTCTATTTCCTAAATTAAAGTTTGCCATGACTTTGGTTTTGTTTATGTTTATTTTTAGTCCGACTGTTTTGATACTTCATTTAGTTCTCTGATCATGTTTTGTAGTTCATCCAGGTCGTTGGCAAACACTACTATATCGTCTGCGTATCGGAGGTGCGAAAGCTTCTCTCCGTCGATGTTCAAGCCCTTTTGGTCCCATATTAATGTTTTGAAGATATCTTCGAGTGCTGCTGTAAAAAGCTTGGGTGAGAGAGTATCTCCCTGTCTGACTCCTCTCTTTATTTCAATCGGATCCGTACATTCGTGGAGCTGTACTTTGAAGCTGCTTGATTTGTAAAGGTCTTCAATTAAAGCTATGTAACGTTGATCTATCCTTACTCTTCGTAGAGCGTCTATTACGGCCCAGTGTTCAATACTGTCGAACGCCTTCTCATAGTCCACGAAAGCCATTACTACGTCAATGTTATATTCTCTAGTTTTTGTACAATTTCTCTGACCGATTGGATGTGGTCTACGGTCCCGAATCCTTTCCTAAATCCCGCTTGTTCCGGGGGTTGGGCTTCGTCCAATTTATTTTCAATTCGATTTGTTAATATAGTAAAGAACAGTTTGTGGATATGAGAGAGTAGTGATATGGGTCTATAGTTCTGGAGTTCTGAACGATCGCCCTTTTTGTAAATTATAACTACTTTTGCTATTTTCCATGCTTGGGGGATTATACCTTCGATTAAACACTTATTGAACAATTTTTGAAGCATTGTTAAGGTTTCTCTTCCGCTATTCTTTAGTAGTTCAATTACTACTCCGTCCTCGCCTGGTGATTTATTGTTCTTCATTTTCCCTAAAGCTAACTTTATTTCGTATTTACTAATATCAGGGAGATCTTCAGTAAGATGTTTAGATAGTCTCGCGCGTGGGTCTTGATTAACTATTGGTTTTTGCTTCATTGAATTATATAGTTCCTGGTAAAATTCTTTCACTATTGTTAACAACGAATTTCTATCATTTATTACTTGTCCGTTCGCGTCTTTAATTTTATTTATTTGGCTAGTAGCGTTGGATATTTTTGGCCTGAACACTTTGCTACCTCTATTCTGATCAATGGTCTCTTCTATTATTTTAGTATTGTACTGTCTTATGTCATTTCGTATTTTCTTTTTTATAGTTTTATTTAGTTCAGTTCTTTCAAGTCTTAACCTGAAATTGTCTGTGTTGTTACTTTGTCTCTGTAATTCTTTTCTTCTTGCTATAAGGTTTCTGGTGTCCAATGATAGTTTATTATTCTCTTGTTTCAGTATTTCTTCTGCTGTAGTTATTATGTTCTTGGTAATTTCTTGTTGAAGTTGATCTACGTTTTCATTGTGTATTTCCGTCATTTTTTGTCTAGTCTATCGTTAAACTTCTCCTTTATTTCACTGTCTTGCAATTTTTCGACGTTGAACCTGGCAGTTCCTTTGATATTAGTTTAAATCTATCTAATTTTGTTTGAATACATACTTTTGCGCGAACCATCCGATGGTCACTACCTGTGTTTACCTGATTTAAGACTGTTGCGTCTTGTATAATATTCTTATTATTTGTCATAATGAAATCGATTTGGTTTTAGTAGCGCCGTTTGGGCTTTGCCATGTCCATCTTCTGTGATATTTTTATAGAAGTGAGTATTCATGCAGAACAGTTTTTCTTTTTCCATATAGTTGATCAACATTTGTCCTCTGGGGTTTCTTTGTCCATATCCATATATATATATATATATATATATATATATATATATATATATATATATATATATATATATATATAGTCTCTAATACCTGATCAAAACTATTTCCGGTAACAAATTTAAAGCTCACATAAATCACGGCATACATAGTAAAATGTTGATAAAAAAGTCCTTATCTTAAAAATCAATAGATTATCCTCAAAAATTTTGCGATTTGGAGATTTCTCTTTCCAAACGATTTTCATCCACTTGAACCTCGACTAATTCCTTTACCATGTCCATCCGGCCTGGATGTTACCCTTAGTACTTTTAGTTACCTTTTGGATATCGAGGAAGAAGATGATAATATATCTCTAGATTCAATCACTACTGCGTTGAGGAATCGACGAAATAAACTGCAGATGGATAGACTGTACGCTTAAAGAAAGATTAGTATATGTATCCCTGATGGGTGAAACAATAACAACTGGAGTTGCAAGAGGATGTCCGCAGGGAAGAATTTGTTCCCTGCACTGTAGAGCCTTGTAATGCTAGCTGTTAAATGTTGCGTCAGAGTCTTGACTTTATTTTCTTCTAAATTATTTTAATTTATTGATTTCTACATTTGTCTTTTCTTTTTTGATTGTAAATACTTAACGACATTTGTTAAGCTTTTCTATTTCCTTTTATTCCGGCGCATTTCCTTTTTTCTTCTTTCTACTTGTGATTTCTTCTTTAGGTTAGTTTGAAAATAGTTAAATATGTAGTAATGACATTAAGAAAAAGAAAACATAAAAACAATTTTCTAAAAAATTATGATGAAAAGAATGACTAAAATGTGCCTGTAATTTGGCAAACGATTTAAATACCGTTATTAGAATCGCAAACGGATGAGGAAATCTATTCTAGTGTAAATAATTTTAGTTAATAATTTAAATAGTTGTGGCGCACGAATAATAAATATAAATAGTGAATATTTTAAATTAATTATTGTTCTTTTCACTTTTATTAGTGTACAAAAACAATAGGTTTTATATCTGTTACAATAAATTTTTAAAAATCATACAACTTTGTTATTGATTTAGGTCATAGTTGGAGTTATTGGACTGATGAAAATCCATGTATTATGGAAAAAATAGATAAAGAATGTTGTAGTATAATAATTTTAACATCTAAACTTATGTATTTTTGGGGGTTGATCAATGTATAATTCTATGTTAATAATAATTAAATATCTGTGATAAAAAAATTAAAAAAACAATTTCTTGTCGGTGCACACCGTCTCAAATTATAAAGGCATGTTTACATTTATAATTTATTTAGTTTTGGTATAACCACACCATAACTTTACTGTTACTGCCATCTATACGTAAATATTATATTCAGTATATAACTGAAAATCCTAGTCGATGTAATAAGAAAAACGGATTCATTTACATATTTAATTGCAGCCCACCTTGAAGTTATAGTCTGTGAATATCCTTGAAGTATGAGAAGCACGCGGTTGAATTAGCTATCAATTATATTCAACAATAAGCCGAGTTTTAAAAGTGGCGCCGAAAATGCCATTTGTGCATTCAGTAGCTAGTGATAGTTATGACCGCTGATGCGATATAAATCGTGAGTGCAGCGCGATATGCCTTTTTCGATGCTGATTTTCCCTACAAATGCTGTTCCATGTTGGTAATGGACCGCGACGCCCAAGCCCTGATACCAACAACAACCAGGAAAACGCAGGCGATTAACACTTCCTCTAGGTGCTGTACTCTTATCTGAACGCAGATAACCAATTTGACCTTAGTCGACGGAGTTCTAACCGCTCGTTATTGGTTGCAGAATGTGTTAATGGTGCCGAAGAATGGCTGCGGCCTATGTGACCAGCGATGAGCTCTGGCGTGAGTGCGCTAGTTGGCTCACGCAGTGGGACATTCTGCGTAGCGACCACCGGGCCAACTGGCCCAGTGCTAGTATTGTAGACCTTGCCAATACGCTTCGAGATGGGGTGTTGCTTTGCACGTTGCTCAGTAAAATGGACCCGGGGTGCATCGACATGAAGGATGTTAACCTGAAGCCGGCGATGGCACAGGTTTGTGCCTTATGTTACTCTAAATCTAGGAGCATTATAAGTGATTTATGAAGTTATTTGGAGTTTCCATCTTTTTGGATTATACCTTGAACTTTTTTAAAAGTGAACATAATCTGTCAATATTTGTTTTACTTTTATTACAAAATTTGTTTGAAAGTAAGCAAACATAGTTAAAGTTGTAAAATAACGTAAGTTCATTGACATGTGATAATGGCAGCAGGTTTAATGACATTTTTATATTTGTGCGAAATACATGCTTTTTTATGTAAAGTCATCTGCAATCAGCATTTATCGCCTATGAACCTGTTGCTTAGCTTTGCAAAATCCCCAAGTATGTGTTGGTATTCCTATATTGATAAGTCTGTTATTTTGTATGGGGTGTTCAATAGTATAAGATTTGTAATGTCTACCATTTTTGTTGTTTTGTTTAGTTGACACTGAAAATGGCAGAGTTGTCATATATATTGTAGGAGAGATAGTTTATTGGCATAAAAAAGATAAAACTGTTGAGTTTGGAGCAAAAAGAATCCCTGAATGATTCAATAAAAGTTAATGTATCTAGAGCAAGTTATTGTTTGGTGCAGAGCACCTAATTAAACCAGTGTTAATTTGATAATTATTATATTATGTTGAAGAGTGTCTAATTTCACTTGAATAGTATGGACTTGGGGAAGATATAATTCTAGCAATGATGCAACTTGTTATTACGTGTGAAGCAATTGAAGAGATTTGTGATTGCCCGCAAAAAGCTATTTTTGGCTTCCTAGGCTGACAATTTTGCACCCGCCTTCCCTCAATTTATGCAAGGTGGGGATGTGAGACAATTTATTTACAAATGAAAACAGTAGGATAAGTCGATGTGGTGATCTTACGAAAGTGAGATATGCAAAACGATCCTGAAGATAGGCAACCAAAAGTACGCTCAGAGCTCAGACACGGCACATTTCATATCGGCTGTTTTTGTTTACTTTCTGTTCAAATGTATAGTAGATAATAAGTTAACCTGACGTAGGTTAAGTTGGCAGATTGTCATTATTTTATTTTTTTTAATTTCTGAATGTGTGTGAGATATGATTAGATCATTGGTGTTTGAAGTCTAATGTTATTTGCTGGCTTGTGTCTTAATAATTTCATGAATGTATAAAAGATTATATGTGAAATGGTATTAGAGGTTGTTAACTATTGGGTTATTTCAAGTTTCAGTTTCAATGGATGTCAATTAGTGGTTTGTAACCCTGATGTATATAGTTTGGTATTTAATTTTAAGTCATATGAATGCATCACCATTTTTAGCACGCTTGACATTTGCGTTATGAGGATATTTTGCAGTACTACTGTTACTGCCTAGCCTTCAATAGTTTTGAAGATTCTACTGATTCTGAAAGTAAAGATGGTGGGATAGTGCATCAAAAGTAATTATTCTTCGTGAATTTATAAAAAGCAATGCTTGGTGAATGTGATTGAAATGACGTGGTACCACAGAAGTTACTCCTCCCAATTTATGCAGTTTCTGAATCCTTAGAATGTTCTTGGAATCAATTGATTTCATATGTGATTTGACATATTACTTGGTTCGTGTTCATTCAATTGTATGTCTAGATTTGAATGTTTTTAGTTTTCCAATTAAAACTACACCTTTTTTTGAACAAACTTAATGGTTTGAAGGCAGTTATTAGAAGATCAGTTTTTTTTTTGGTTGGTTGATCAGTGACTTGAGATATCCACAAGAACTGCGGCTCATAACTCTTGTAAATCCAGTTTTTGAAGCTGAGTATTTATACAATCCATGCCAGAGTCGTCCAAGCGGTTCCATTCCCGGATATCTGATGCCTGGTGGGTGCCCTATTCACAAGGAACACTTCCCAAACGATACACCCCGATTTCAATGAAACTTTTATCATTGAAAGTACTTTGAAAATGATGAAGAATGATACTAATTTTAGTAGCAATCATAAACATGGAAAGACAAAAATTTTTTTTAAATTTTTATGAAAACCTGTATACATTTTATTTTAAATAATCTTTATTTTATGTGATGTAATTATCACAGTAATGATAATCAGCATAAAAATGTGTGAAACAACGATTTTTTACGCCAATCAAAAATTATAAAATTAACTTCATCACATTCATGACATTTGGATCTATTACTTGCAAAACAAAATTAAGTTGGATTATGAAATCTTGGTGGCATTTCTTCTAGATATCTGCACTTAAATCAAGCATACTTAAACATCTGCAAATCGTGGTGATGAGAATTGATTATGTACGAGAGACTGTAGTTTGATGATATTATTACGATGATGAAGATTTACATCCAAATTGTCCATAACAACACGATCTGAAAATTTTCTAACAAATTTTTCCATCTTCTAAATCTGTACACATCAAGTGGTTGAACTAATAATAATGTTGATTTTTTAGGAATTGTGAGCAGTTCTAAATTTTTACTGTCAGCACTAACTCCGCCAATAGCGTTGACAGTTGTTCAAGAGTCTACTAATAAAATACTTTTATCGCCGACGAAAAAACACATCTCTAGACCAAGTTTTCAAATGATCCTTTGTTAATTTGCTTGATCTTGAAGCGGTCACATAAATATTTTGTGTTTTAACTAAATCTTCTGGAACCAAAATGTCCACCAATTTCTTGCAAAACTATGAATAATGGTGACATTAATTTTTCATCAGGTGCAATTGTTGGCTGAATGGTGTAACTATGTGTTGTGGATGAAATTAGTTGAACCACTGCTTCAACATGTTGGGCACCTTCAGTTTACAAAGTACGTCCAGAATGGATCTCCAAATTAAATCCACTTTGGTCAGTATTATAAACCAAGTCAGAATCATAATTATGTATGGTACAACACTTTCCACAAAACTAGTCGCTCTAGTTGATAAAGTATCAATTTTTTCACTGCAGTTCCTTATGACAAATTTTATAATTTTTTTGGATATGATTTTATTTGCTTTCTTGATATTATGTATCCGTCTTGGTGAAACAGTGAAATTTTCTAGTCCAACTTCTCTGTTTGTATTCAATGTCCATTTCTCAGATCAGCCTCATGAACAATCAGTCTTTTAGTTTTTGCTTCAATAAACTCCTTCAACGTATTATTGTAAATAAGCAGAACTTTATCTTTTCTTGTTCCTTTATTTTTCTTTCCACTTTTCCAAAACTCAACTACTCGTTTTTTGTAATCAAATGGGAATATATTTTTTCAGCTTTTTTGTTGGACTTGAAAAAGGCGATGATTGGGAAGATAGTTCTGCTTCAGTTTGAGATGATCCTGTTTCTGGCAATTCTTCATCATTATCGTCATAAATTTCTTCAATATCTTCACTGGTAAACATATGATCAAGTTGGTCATCCTCTAAGTCCTAATGATGTTCAATTTCAATATTTAAATTTGCCGATCTTGAACAGTTTTCAATGATGCCTACAAAATAATAAAATTAATGAAAACAAAAGAATTATTATAATCTTACCTTGTAAATGATCTTTTAATTCAATCTCATAAGTGTTAATTGAAGTTCCCATGGTTTTATTCGTTTTATATGCAGCAATGAGCATATTTAATACATTCATTGGATTTATTTTAACCATTTTAATTGATTTTAAAATTTACACGTATAAATAAAAACAAAAAAAAACTGTTATAATACAAGAATGACATGTGCAATAGAAAATTTAAATTTAATTTTGACCTACTTAACCTCAACAATGGCCCACAAAACTAGTATCATTGTTCATCATTTTAAAAGCTCTTTCAATGATAAAAATTTCATTGAAATCGGAGTGCATCATTTGGGAAGTGTTCCCTGTCAGTTACTAAAAATAATTGAGCACCTGCATTCACTCGAATCAGAGGCAACAATGACGGTCGTCTAAAGCGTGGTGCTTGCCACATCGCCCCGCACCAGATATGGCGCGCGACGACCGGGCAGAGAAGATGAACATATTGAGAGCCTTAACCTCTCAGTTCTCAGGTCGTACTTACTCCCACACGGAGAGTTAGAACCGTGAAAAAAATTACCCAATGTATATTTTGTGTAGGAATTTAAAGAACAAATGGAATATAATGTACAAGGAAAGGTTTTTGGCGGATTCGTTACTGCCTATCATGTCCTCCATAACATTTGCGTGAATTTTAACATTGAAGTAGAAGATTAAAAAAAAAGAGGTAATCCAATAATGAGTTGTCTGTACTTGATGTGTGTACCTTAAAGGAAATTACTGAACGAAATTGTGGAATATTTCCTTATCTGAATATGTAAGAATTAATTTTAGATTTCATTTAAAAGTAGTGAATGTAATTTTATACGAATATCGTAATTTTGCTCTTTACACTTGTATTTTTTTTGTAAGATTGTTATTAATAATTTATAATTGTACTACTGTCACAGTACTTCGTTTAATTTCTGGATTGCATTGGATTTATCCATGTCTCATTAATTTAACTTTATGAGTATCGACTTTCTATAGCATTAAGAGATGTACCATTGTTGTCACCACCCCCAGTCTTTTTGATTTCTCTCTTTAAGGTGTTGGTTTGTTTTGTTTTTATAGTTATTAAACTTTTTTAAAATTGCCATCCTTATCACGAGAGCAACTTCGACTGTCTCCATCACCTAGCCCTGTGCTTGATTGCTATGGAATTGAGTCAAGTTTGACTTTTTCAAAGATCCCAGACAACAAAATAAACTTTTTCAATACTTGTTCTGAGCCGTGGTGGTTTAGTGGATAGGTCGCTAGACTACGAAACCAAGAGTTGCGGATTCGAATCCCGCTCTCGCCAATTCAATCGCTGGCATTTTTACGGCCCAGCTTGACTCAGGCTGTAATAAATTAGTACCTGAAGGTCAAACAATGGGGTAATAATAGACGGTCGGTACGTAGCGCCAGCCACGTTACTACCCTTGTGTAACGTAGGCTCTAGATTGTAGCAGATCTATCCTGTTACGACCCCAAAGGGCCTTCACGGCCTATTACGGGGGAACTATTATTATAATACTTGTTCTATTAAAATATTTATTTTTTGCACTACAGTTTTTGTTCCAAAATTATTATTTATGTAATTATCGCAAGGTTGTAAAAATCTGCGTATGCTCATCTAAAAAATTGTTAAATATATTGCTAAAAACGTAAGTTTTATGATTATGATATATATTTGTTAAATGTGCATTGCCCTCTTTTTTTCCAGCCTTGTGGTGGGTCATTTCCTTAAAAACATTAGTTACAGTATAAAACTACTCCTTTCCACTGTTTTAATTAATCGAGTTACAGATTAAAACTATATAAAGCCGAGGTATTGTATGACCTAAGTAATATAAATTATACAGAAGTATGCCTTATTTCTTCTTCTTCTATTCAATGTTTAGGCCACAGGACCTGTTCCCGCTTATTTAATGCTATCTTTTTCTTTGTTTACTCATATCTCTCCATCAGAGCGATATTTGTATGCTATCTTTGCTAGTCAGTGTAGTTTCCAATCTTGTTTGTTGGCTTCAATTATTGATTTTCTCACATATGCTCGTTTTTGTCTTTATTGACTTTAATGACTTCCAAGAATTTTATCTTTGAAGCTTGAATGTGCCAACAGTCTTCTTATTTTAAAATCTGAGTTTTGCTATCGTAACAAGACAAGGGTTGTTATAGTCTCATAAAATTTTATTTGTGCTTCTCTTTTAGCCTTGTTGCAGAGGGTTTTTCTAATAGTTTTGCAGATATGTTGAAATTATGTGTTTTGGTTTCTACATTATGGTTTATATCATATCCTATGTCACATCCTAAACAGTTAAAATGATTAACTTATTCAACTGGTTGGCTGTTTAAGGAGATCTTTGTCCCGACTAGTTTCTTCCTGTGAAACGCCATAGTCTTTGTCTTCCAGTGTAAGATGATTAGGTCATAAAGTTGGTAATAATCTCTTTGAAGGTCATTTTCACGATCATCAGCAAAAAGTAAACAGTTAATATATTTGACCCTCTCGATCTGGATACCTTTGGGGCTAGTATTTTTCTGTTTACAAAAGACGCCATCAATATATATGTTAAAAAGTGTGGCCAAAATACTACATCCTTGTCAGACACCTTTAGGAATAATTTCTTCAAATTAAGGATTTGCAGGATTAAGTACGTAGAGTTTTGGCTTAATTACTATTTGCTTTTTATTACTTTTATATATTTTCCAAAATATATGGCTGAAATTAAAAATTGACTGTTCCAGATATTTTAGGGGCCATTACTGGCTAAGATTGGTGATTGAGGGTTTGAGAGTTGATTTTTGCTCTTTGTTGAAATAGGTTAATTATTGCTGAGAGCAGAAAGAATTCACTATTGATCAGATATTGAGATGAATCTTAGTCTAGAGTTTGCAATTTTTGAAAGTTGACCACAGTTGAAAATTGAACATTATAGAGAAGTTATTATTGGTGTAAGTAGTACTAATGTAGGTATGCAGTTTATTGACATTGACAGATACACCTCAAATAATCATTCTTCTGTAATTGACATAATACTATAGCTGATTGAAGATTGATTGATGTTTTTTAGGATTTGTGGCTAACAGATTACTGGATATATATATATATATATATATATATATATATATATATATATATATTGCATTTTAGGTACAACTTGTAGTTAAAAGCTTATATTCATTATCACTTGACAACGTTTTAATTTCTTTTTAGTTATATTTTGTAGAAATACCTTATCATAGAAGTCTTCATGTCACAACTTTTAAAAAAAATTACTGCAATGTTTCACCTACGTTTGTTAATATGTGAAATCGGTCAAATGTTTTTAATTTTCACAGTACTCATCGGATTTAGATAAAATTTGGTACGTTTCTTAAGCATATGTCTAGTCCAAAAATGGGGAGATAAAAGACTATAAACATTTTTATTCCTATGAGTAACTCACATTTAGTTCAAACTTTGTTTGAAACCGTTTGTGGTAATCTAAACACTACAGTACACCAATGCATTCTTCAATGTTGCAAGTAATATAATATTCAATTTCAATCTTTGTGGAATTGGAATATTTCATCTTTTCATTATAGCTTTAATTTGTATCATAATGTGATGTGACCTAAATCTTGATTGGAAGTTTTTTTTTACTTCAACATATTTTAAACTATGTTTATTGTTCTTGATATAGTAGGTATTAGTACTCTACTACCCAATGGATTGTTGTAATCTTACAGGTCTTACATATTTACTTTGCCATGTGGTTGTAATTGTTTAAAAAAAGCTAGTACTTGTACAACCATATACAAAGTAATAGCAGTACTTTTATATTCCAAATTATTTCTAAAATTAGAGCTTTCTTTTGTATTTTGTATTAGTGACATCTATTTGTTGTGAAGCGTTTATCCCCACTAAATTATTTATAAGCAGTTTCCATCCAAACATCGTTAGAATTGACCAACTACCGAATTATTTGTGAACAGGTTAGTTGTGTTGTGTTTATATAGTATTTTTGAAACGATCTCCAAGGTGGCATTGAGTACAAAATCCTGTGATTTGCATTATTAAGTTGCTTATAAATTTAATCACTTAACGAACTAGATTTGTCTGTTTTGCAGTGAAAGAAATTGAAATCTGGTAAAAAGTATGACTGTAAAATTTATAAATTTATTCAAGTATTTGGTTGCTTAAATAAAATGATTGCTAATGCAAGAAATGAAAATAAAAATAAGAGGTCCCATGCAAGAAATAAATAGTTTTAATTGAATATTCTTTTACCACTTATTGCTGATAAAACAGGAACTACAAACTAAATATATGAGACATTGCTATAACTAGGGCATGTACAAGACAGTAAAATTTTTGTTAGAAAGTTAAGCTTGGCCTATTACCAAATGGCGTAATATTCATTGGCTTGACGAGTCCAAAACTATATTATTTGGTTTAATTGGATGGAGGCTGTAAAATACTGTATTTTTATGTTATATGGTTAACTGTTAAGTATCAATTTATCAGTTTGGGATTGATCTTCTAATCTTAGACTCTGATGTACTCAATGCCATGATGTTCTGTAAACGTTTCATTTAATAAAAGTTAATAATGAATTACTAGTAGATGAGTTGTTTCCATTAAATTGAGGTTTATTTTTCTTTTTAACTAATATGTACACTTGACACCTGATTGGGGTACTGGGGTTCACAATGAAAAAGAAGAACTAATATTTACTGAAATTTTTTGTAATGCTGCTATTATTTTTCACAACACAAAATTGACATAATCGTAAAGAATTCATAATTCGTTAAAACTTATATTTTGATGGAAACATTTAGTTTTTTTTGCTAAATTTGTGAGAAATTCATTTGATTTACTTTGTTTTTTTCCAAATTTATCCAAAAAGACCGATATTAGTAATACCAAGCTCTGCTGTGAGTTTTGCCTTTGCAAACTGTTTTGACTTGTAATATCTGCAGCTCATTCGTTGTTATCATTTTACGAATAATTTTATTTTTATCATGAAGAGCGTTTTCTGAGGTACTATGTCTTTATTAGTTTGAGAATCATCTTTACTTTCAAAGCTTTCTAATTATTGAAGATCCGTATTCTGCTACTATTCTTGTTTAGCAGCTGTTCTCGTCATTAGGCCATCCTTGAACATTAATACAGGCATCTAATTCTTCAGGTTGATATTTTCAAAACTGAAAATATTATCAATCTTCTCTTAATGTAGCAGATAATTTTTTCTATTGTTGGCTTCTATTGCTGAGAATAATCATGTATAGGTTTTAAAAGTTAGTATTGAATGGGGGATTCAGATAATTTTCTACTGGAAATTAAATTTTTGTACTTTTTAGTTACCGTCTTATTAGTTGTTTATTGAGTTGTCTAGTCATTCATACACTTTTATTTGACTTGGGATAGGTTTTCACATTTTGAAGCTGAGTCTGTTGACTTGCTGATCACCAGTAATGATTGATTGGGCTGTTTATCGTTATTCCTACTATAATGCTCTTATCATTCTCATCATTGGATCGTTTTTTGTTCATATACTTTTCCTAAGCGCTTGTATTTTCTTGTAATTTTCAAGGCGATGTTTGTGGAAAATTTCTGCTTTTACAGACAAAAGTGCTGGAAATTTGGTTACAGTTAGACAAGGGTTGCGTAGTAATGTGAGAAGAGAGAGTTCTAAACACTTAAGAAAAGCAATGAAGGGGGGGGGGAGGGTACTTTAAAAGTAGCAAGATGATCAAAATATTTTATGATAGTACGACAGCCACACTAACGCCTGGATTCGAACCCCGTCAATGGCAAACATCTAACGCTCTTCGGCCGTCATACAAACACCTTTGATGGTCTTTCTCTGGTACATTCTCTCCTTCTAAATTAACGGGTTAGGCTAGCCACCTGCTCGGACTACGCCTAACATGGCTCACAGCACTGTACAACTGTGTGCGGTTAGAAACAGGCTAAATAGCCTACTTAAAAGAAAGAAGAAGAAGAATATATTTTGTGATTAGCATGTTTTTGTTTATATAACAATTGTCTTTGTTATTTGCTCGGATTATAATCTAAGGTTTTCACATCAAGCCAACCAATGAACCTAAATTTGCTATTTTCTAATGTGAAACTTTTGTGCTATTTCTTTATTTTTTTTTGTTTTAATAATTGTGTAGTTCTTTAGTGTTAGGTACTAATATGCTAATTAACATTATATTTCAGTTTCTGTGCCTGAGGAACATCCAAATCTTCTTACGCACATGCTGTACTACCTTCGGCCTAAAAGAAAGCGATCTTTTTGAACCACTCATGCTGTTTGATTTGACCAATTTCCACAAAGTATTATGTACAATTTCAAAATTATCGCTTAGCCCTAAATCATTGAAGAGTAGTATTCTGTAAGTAAAGTTGATACTTTCCTGTATTTGATGTTTACATTTTTTTTTGTAGGGGATTTTCTGCTCAAAGTGTAAAAACTAGGGAAGAGGAAGATATTTATCAAAGTTTAAAGTCAGTGTAAGTATGTAGTTATGTAAATGCTATGCAGTTTATTATTGCTAAAAAATATTTACTTTTTTTAAAGTTAATTTTTTTTAATAGATTGTGATTTCAACTCTTCTCTATTTATCCATTTAGTTTGAGATTTTTTTGTTTGTCTTAGATGGATAATAACTTTTAGATCAATATCATGCTTTAATTTTAAGATTTTGTATACAGTGGAACAAGAGACATTGGAATATCTTTGCTTAACGTGATATTATCCAGGAACTACCTGACTACCACAGCTATTTGACAATTTCCATAGTCCCTGACTTGTTACTACTGAATCAGATTCATTGTTGTCCAAACTGTTAAGCTTTCATAATTAGTTTCGCTGTATTGTAGCTGTAATTAAAGTTGATCTCATAGCATTATTTCTTCAGCAATTTTTCTACAGCTGTAAACTCTTTAGTTTTGTTTTTTGTGGAAATTTTGCTTTTGCTCCAAGGAAATCCTATAATTTGAGTATTAATATTGAGAGTAGCGGAGTTGATTTAACTTGTCAAGAACCCGATTAATTTTCTATTCAGTTTTGTTATCATGCTGAATAGTACTAGTTGTAAAAGTGGTTTGCCGAGTAACTTGGTACTTGATGCTAAAGATAATTTAAGTTTTATAAAGTACTTTAATTTTTCACATACTTTTTCCTACTCCACCATTTGTCCAGAAGTGTTTTTTCAAGGGTTGTAAAATATTCGTTTATGTTATGCATTACTTTTTTATTTTTATCTAATCAGGATAATTTAAAGTTTTAAGAGAAGAGAAGAGAGTTAGATGAGACAATAAGATGGATAAGAAAGAACTTCAAACTTGAATGCACTAGTGCATTGTTGCAGTGGAACAACTCTTTTGAAAATTTTGGGAAATGTTTCTCCAATTGCAGCCTTTAAGCTATTTGAAATGTCATGTAGTATTTGTTGGTAATGGTTGTTCTCTTCTCAAATTATTCAACCAAGAATTTTTTTTGCATTTCAAAAAACGGATGCCATCACTTTTCAGGTAGATAATAAACATGCTGCTTTTTTTGGAACCGGTCAACTTTGTGTAGTCCACTATTTGTATTACTATTTTTCCAGTGCATGGTGATAAATCTAACTTTTTTCCCAAAAAATTGTTGGATTTTCTTAAATACTTGCAGCCAGTTGATATTTGCATATGAATTTGTTTTTGTTCTGAAATGAGTAGATGCAGCACAATGTTTTTCATATGTTATGTAAAATGAGGTGAACTTATTCATTTGAAGTACCGTTGACTTTTGGTAATTTGTACACTTTCATAATTAGTTGGACAACTTTGTTAATAATCTCTTTTGTGGCAGTTGTTTTTGAATATTTGGGAGGTGATGCATTTTTGATGCTTGTTGTTTATATAACTAAAAACAAACAGTTTCATAGGGACACGAGTCATCTAATACAGGCAAAATCCTTTCATGTATTTCTTCACTAAATAAACTACACTGCGAATTCCAATCTTATTCTTGAAATGCTATTGTTTAAGTGAATGTTAAAAAGGATTAGTGTCAGAATGATTTGTAACCATAGAATATTCATCTATAAGAATGATATTTCATGCCCAACATGGTACAGTTGTAGCTATTGGCTTCTGTGAGTATGCAAACTAAGTTACTTATTAAACCATTCACATATACCGACTGTTTGCTTTATTTTTCTGTCAAACAGAAGCTATTTTATTTAGTTTTATATGAAGCCAATTTTTTTATAACATAAAAAGAGGTTCAGTTAATTCATGTATTGGTAAATTGGTGTGTTCAAGAAGCTTCAAATCACTTTAAAAGATTTTATATTCTTAACAGAGACATTAGGCCTGCATGTAATTTTGGGGCAGATCCATCATGGCTGCAGTTCACTATACCATGCCCACGTCCTGAAGACAGAGAAGAGGAGGTATACGACGATTTGTGTTACGTCACCTTCTCAGAGAGCCTGCCAGAGGTGGGCTCAAAATCAACTACTTGCACTGTTTACATTTTGGTTGATGTTTTGATGTTGGTGTTTGCAGGTCTCCATTTTCTTTACGTTTATTTTGTTGTTTTCTTACAATCACATTTCTATATTTGTTATGCTGTAGACTAGTATATACAAGCATGGAAATGTTTTCATAGTTTAAGACAGTGCAAAGTTAGTAGTTGTTGTTGCATGGCTTGTTGTGTGGTAGCGAACCTCCTGCCCGTACGGCTCTCAATGCGGTGGAGTATGAAGAATACGGGGACTACAATAGGGGTGAGGAAATATACCAGGACCTTTGTTCTTTGCAGCAGTTGTCTCCTGCAGAGGTAAATTTAGCTGACTTAATATATATAAATTGTTTATAGTCCACTTGAATGTTTTAATTTAGTGCACCAATTAAATGGTAGCTATACAGGCGGTGAAGGAATAATTTAAAAGATATTTTGGATCATATATAAACTCACTGACAATACATATATTTATATACCAATTATCTCATTATATTACATTTTTTATGGTACTAGAATTGTTCAGTATGGTTGGGACAATTTATTGTTTATGTATGCTGCACTCATATAGTGCTTAAGTATTTTTTTACTTTTAAAATGACTTTATTTATACACTTATACAAAAATTGGAACAGATTGATTATGAGTTTCAATTAAATCAAGTTTGAACATTTAAATAATATAAGTTGTCGATGTTAAACAAGAATAATTTTTAATAAAAAAAACCAACTTTAAATTTCAATTTCAATTTTTACATTTGTGCTGTTTGTTGTTAAGGAGTTCCGTCGTGCCTTTGCAATCCAAGTCTAGTCCAGAACATTCTTAACCATAGTTAGGTACCTACCTTGTTTTTGGATTGTCATGAACTTACCAATATCTCAATCACTGTACATTTCTTATTTGATTTTGAGGAGTTTCCTAATGTATCTTTGAAGTCTAAGGTCCAATTCCAATGAAATTAAAATAGGACCACTTTTGAAGTATACCCTTTCCAACAAAAAAAGAATAATCTAAATTGGTTCATAAACAAAGAAGTTATGCCCGAACATCCATAAAAAAATATATATACAGTCGAATTAAAAACCTCCTGTTTTTTTGAAGTCGATTAAAAATGATACATCAAAAAGTGGTAAATATTCTACAATACATTGCTCTAAGTGTGTGTACTTGTGTGTAGTAATGGTTGTGCGGAATGCATTGGGCACTATCTAGTCATGTTTTAAGGGTATAGAACAGGGGAAGATCTGAGAATTTTGATGGCCATGGTGCTTTGTCAGTTGAGGCCATAAAGAACCTAGATTATAGGTTTGCATACGTTTACTTGATCATTGCTGATAACTTCAGAATATTCTACACTGATAGTAATTATCAGTAAATGTACAAGATGTATAGAAATGAATGTGACTGTACCTGTAGATGATTAAGGACCTGAAAAGTTAATTAAAATAAATTCAATTGCCAGTGTTGTACCCACATTCAAATTGTTGTGGTGTTTAAATGTAGTCACACAACTGCTAGATAAAAAATAATTGATTTTAATGAATACTCCACTGTGATATAATTTAGGAAATTTAGGAAAACATTGAGTGAATTTTAGTTAGAAATGTCTGCTTTGGCATATTGATATTTTTTTTTGGGTCAGTATTTTTCATTTTCATGTCAGTGAGTTTAGATAGAAATTGTGATTTCATGTTTATTCCATCACTTGCCAAAATAATAATAGCAATATTTGAATTCTGATAATTACTGTGTTGTAGTTCGCTGGTACTCACCCGCCACTGGAAAAGAGAGATTATGTTATAAAAGAATTAGTGGAAACAGAACATAATTACGTTGAAGTTATAAATAAATTAAAGAAAAATTTTATGAGACCTTTACAGGTACATTTGAAACCTGAGCTGCACACAATTATTTTTTGTAAAATTAACGTGAGTTTTTGGAGTCTTTCATACTTGATCATTTGTATTGACTGTGTATTGTAGGAATTACATGAAATTCACACAGGATTTTTAAGTCAGTTGCTCAAAGTGGGAACAGATAAATCAGTCAGGTTAAGTGGTATATTCATGGCGTGGCGAGAAAGGTTTCTCGTCTATGGAACTTACTGTGCCAACTTATCAAATGCCTGTGCTCTGTTACAAGAGCACTGTGATAAGGATGAACTTTTGAACCAAGCTATTATTGTAAGTTGCTTGATGAAAACAATAGTGTTGTACAGTTCTCGGTGTTGCAGAAATGTGAAAAAGAAGACAATAACGGAAAATTTAAATTGAGAGATGTTTTGTCAGTGCCAATGCAAAGGATATTAAAATATCACTTGCTATTGGAAAAACTTATAGAATTGACAGACCCAGTATGTATTAATTTTTGCTTTATAATCTATGGCTTTTTTACTGTTGTTTTGCAGAATCATGAAGAGTATCAGGAAATGAAAAGGGCACGAGAAGTTATGTTAGACGTTGCAGGTTATATAAACGAGGCTGCCAGGGATAGCGAACATCTTGCTGTGATTAAAAAAGTGCATGAAAATATAGTAGAATGGGATGTGTCTTCGGATATTAAATTGGAAAATTGTGGTCGACTCATAAAAGATGCTGAGCTCAAAATTAAGGCTCATGACGATCAAAAGATAAGAAACCGATATGTGTTCATATTTGATAAAGTCATGATTCTGTGTAAGCAATTGAAGGTGAGTTTTAGTTAAAATTGTATTATGTTAATTAAAAATCGTGTGGAATGTGTAAGTGTACCCATTATTTAACTTATTTTAAGAAAACGATTTACTTAGCCAGTTAGTACATATATAAGTTTTTGAATTTGTGGATTTTGTCAATCTTTTCATGTTTGATATTATCGGAAAATTTTCCAAAGCAGTTTTTAATACAGTTTATTGTGAGAGTATTTCTTCAGCGCTTCTGCCCTCTAACTACATATTTTTTGAAAATATGCTTATTTAGTACAAAGATAATATATGGTTAAACTTTTTTTGGTAATTGGAACGGGCTAAAAATTGACTAAAAATTTGAACCGGGAGATAAGCAGTTGCCATAATTTTAATGTTTTAGGACTTCCAACCACAGAAAAAACTTGTAGGTGAGCATAATGCAGTTAACTTGTAACTTGATCAGGTTGAAGGTTTGATTTTTTTTTTAGACTTTTAGTTCATATTGTTCTTTTGTAGTTGACAATGCATTTGTGAATCTGGACATTACAAAAATATCTAATGAGCAAAATCGTCAATGGAAGTTCTTTTAAGAATCTAAATCAATTATTTTAAAACATATCTGTTATATGGATATTTTAATTATTTTACTTATGTAGGAATATTACTTGAAAGTAAAAAGAAAGAATAAACATTTATCTGTGATCATGATGTTCCCTGTGTATTAATAATTTTTTTATCTTTTATATTTGTTCTGATAGTTTTAAACCACTTAAAGTATTGTAATTTCCAAATATGTACTCAAACTCTTCAAACTAAGGAAAACTGATATTTCTATAGGTGGTATATTTGGAATAGTATTGTCAAATATATGTAAGCTGTTTAGTTTCTCATATGAAATTTGCACGACGATACAGGGACTAATAAATTTAATTGATCAATTATTTAAATATACATTCTAATAATATATAACAAAAGTATTGAAACAATTTTTTTAGGACTTGAACATAAAATTTGTAACCATTTCAGGGTAATCAGTTTGCTTATCGTGACTTACTACACTTGCCTGAATATCGGATAGACAATTTTAATAACAGACCATTATTAAATCGAGAAGCAAGATGGTCATATCAATGGCACTTGGTAAAACATGACCATTCAATTGCTTACACATTATATGCAAGGAGTATAGAAATCAAAGATAAAATGGTAAAAGCCTTGAGAGATGCTGTGTAGGTTTTAAGTTTTATTTTGTTTAATTGGTCGTACATGATTGTACCTGTTGCAGGGATAACGTGCGACCGACGAGTTTGTCAAGGACAAATCATAAATTTGATATGCACACATTTGATAAGCCCACCACTTGCAACCGTTGCTCAAAATATTTGAAGGGGCTTATATTTCAGGGATACAAGTGTAAAGTTTGTGATATTGCAGTGCATAAGGAGTGCATTGCCGGATCTGGACGGTGTGGTGCTCCTCCACCATTGCCGCCACATACGTTTCATAATGATGCTCAGTTAGCCGATAAGTTATGGTAAGTTGGTAAAAATAAAAAACAAAATTGTTTGTTTAATGTTTCCTTCGTAGGTTTGTTGGAGAGATGGACAGAAACGAAGCCTCTGCTGCCTTGGAAAATAGAATAAATGGCACCTATCTGGTGAGGATTCGTTCACAAAGAGATGATCGTGATCGTTTTGCCCTCAGTCTCAAGTAAGATTTTGTTTATTTTACATAATGTTGTTTTTATAGAATAAGAAAGATTAATTAATATAACTGTTGTTTTATATAATATTTAATGGTTTTTAAAATACACGCAAAGTATTCTTTTAGGAACATAATTTTGTTAGATTTTATGTTCACTTTTTTTGTTATTAAGATATGACAGAAAATTATAAAAATAAATTTGCTCAGTATCTATAATTTGCAAAGTAACATGTTCTAGATAGATTTGTTGCAATAAGACAATTTTGAATTTTCACAAAGTTGAAGCGTTTATAATGCTGTTTTAGGACACGAATTCTCTATTAGCCTTTTATTACTGTGTTGGGTTACAATTTTCTATGAACATACAAAAGTTGCCCTTTCAATTTTTTTAATATGTAGTTGATTCCAAAATAAAAATTTTATATCTAGATTGAATGAGAAACTTGCACATTAACTTTTCAAAACTAGTTGATACATCATGTTTGTTTTTGTCTTTTATGTACAAAATTTTGCATATCAAAGTGTTTAACAGCATTGTAGATATGTTCAACATTATTACCCAAAGATGTATGTGCTATCATTTTTCATTTTTAAAAAAATTATTAAGTATTGAATTAAAAAAGGCACTTGTAAAGGTCAAAGCTATCGACAATCATTTTAAGCAAGTCAATCAATTCAAAAAGTTTGAGTTGAATTTTTATAGAAGCAACATAGATATTGTAATTAATATTAGTTTGGTTTTGTCAATGGAAATGTTGGCAAAATTAGAGAATTAGAAATTATGGTACTTTGACTTTTCTCTTTGTCTTCATTCTAATCTTGATCCATATTTTCCTGTCATCAATCAATTTATTATGGAAGAATTAAGAAAAGTTAGTTTTTCATGTTTTGAATGTTTCCTAGACATTTTTATAGGAGTTGTAAAAGTTAGTCTTCACTGTAGCACTTAAAATAAAAAAAAATAATTGATTGAAATTTAGGAATTGAAATGGAGTAAGAATTGTGCAAATAGTTTTGTACTTGGTGTATCCTGTGATTACTAACGATATCCCTAAGGTTGAAATTAACTTTTAAAATCAAATCTACAGGGCTATAGGGACAATTTCAGAAGTATGGCTTTCATAAATAGGTCTTTATAAAATGTCTTTACATGGTAAACCCTGGCAGAGACTAGCAGGCTATCTTGTTTTTTCATTTGTTAGAAATGTAATTGGAGTTGAGTTTTGCAAAGCAAAATGAACGGACGCGTACGTGAGTGCGGCGTTGAATAATTTCGTAAATCGAGGTTTAAAACGCAAAGCGCGACGCGACTAAAGCAAATTTTTAAATATCAGTGAACTAGAAGTGTAAAAAGTGCAAATATTCTAAAGTATTAAGTAAATTAGTGAGTAATTATCAGGTATAAAGTTGGTATAAGAGCAGATATATAAGGCAGAAATATTGGGATTTCAATAGAGAGAAGATAAACAGCTGCGAGATAACCAAGCGCTATCTAAAGAACATATAATCAAACAATTTAAACGGTGTTATTAAAGAAAGGAACGAAAACACAAAAATATGGAAATACTATTACAGGAAATTAATAACAAGCTTGGAAAAAAAGACGCGCGTAATGAACGTGTAGAAAAAAAGATAGATACACTATATGCAGAATTGCAGGTAATAAAGTTAGAAAACGCCAACCTGAAAAAAGAAAATGAAATGCTGAAAAAATAAAATACAGAACTTGAGGAACGAATGGAGAACATGGAAATGGAAATACGGAAAAATAAAATAATTGTACAAGGAATTAAAGAAATGGAAAATGAATCAGATCTAATTATTAAGGAAAATATACGTAGAACACTAAGGGAAATAAATATTGAAATAAATATGGAAAGCGAAACAAGAGAAGTTAGAAGAATAGGGAAAAAACTGCAAAATAGAGCCACACCAAGACCAATATTAATAGAGTTTGCATCAGGAAATAAGAAATTAGAAGTGCTAAAAGCCGCTAAAAAGCTTAAAGGAAGTGATATATGGATAATGGAAGACTATAGCAAGCAAGTACGGGAACAAAGAAAATAATTGGTCCCATACGTGAAAGAAGTGAAATTGGTGAAAAGCAAGAACCTATGAAACAAAATAATTACGGAAATAACGGAAATATAGAGAAAGCAGAAAGGAAGAAAAAAGGAAGAACGGTAAGCGAGAGATCGCCGTTAAATGGAAATGAAGAGAAAAAAGGTAGGGACAAAGTGAAGAAGAGAAGTGAGGAAAATAATGAAACAAAAAACTGATAAATATAGGAAAAGGGGACAGAGCAAAAGATGACGACAAACGCAAAGGAAAAAGGATACACAACGATGAAGATAAAGCTAAAAAGGAAAGAGATACAAGCAAGATCATATATAGAAACAAGGAAAAAGGAATAACAAATAAAGGAATCAGTACGGGGGTAAAAGACATTAATATAGGAACCTGGAACGTAAGAAGCAGTATGGGAAAAGAAGAGAAACTCGTGGAGGAAATGATACAACAAATTTTAGAAATACTTGGAATCACGGAAACAAAAAAAGAAGGAAAAGGTATAAAGAAAATACATAAAGGATACTGGATGTACTGGTCGGGAGTAGAGGAGAAAGAGAGAGCAAAGGAAGGAGTGGGTTTGATAATCGCCCCGAATAAACTAAAGGACATAATACATGAAGAGTATGTCAATGAAAGAATATTAACGATAAAAATAAAACTGATAGACGAAGAAATATAAACAATAATCACAGCATATGGAGTAAATGATCATGCAAGAAAAGAAGAAAAAGACTAGTTCTTCAGGGAGATACAAACCCAAATAGATAGTGGGGAAGAAAATTTAATAATAGTGGGTGCTCTAAATGGTCGAGTCGGAAACAAGAACAGAGGAAAAGAAGAGTACATGGACAAAGAAGGAGAGGAGACATTAAACAACAACGGTGAAAGAATAATATAAATGTGTATTGAAAACAACCTAATTATAACAAATACAAAATTTAAACACAACGACATACACAAGTACACAAGAGTATTGGAGAGTAGAAGGGAGAAATCAATCATTGACTACTTTCTAGTGAACAAAAATAATTGGAAAAAAGTGAAGGACGTAAAAGTTAAAAGAGAATCAGAGATAGGAAGTGATCACAAAGATAATATAAACATAGTACGAACAAACAACGAAGAATCCAAAGAGTTTAAAACGAGACAAGGAGTCAAGCAGGGCTGTGTCCTAAGCCCACTGCTCTTCACAACGGTATTAGACAAGGCAATAAAAAAAGCCAAGAAGAAGATGGAGAAACCACACTGGGATACTGTAAAATAACACATACACAGCTGACAGAACTTATGTTTGCAGATGATATGGCCCTGATAGCAGATACGAAGGAGAACCTGCAATATAATCTCAAAGTAATAGAGGACGAATTAAAGAAAATAAACATGAAAATAAATATAGGAAAGACAAAAACAATGATAATATCAAACACAAAAAAAACACATCAAATAAAATTGGACGGGGAAGAAATAGAACAGGTAGAAAATTTTAAATACTTAGGCGCAGTAATGGAAGAAAATGGGAAACTGGATAAACAATTAGATGATAGAATAGCAAAAGGGGGAAACTATTCAACCTGATGAAGACAACCATTATGGGAAAAGGGGAAGTGCCAAACAACATAAAAACTGAAGTTGTAAAAAAAGTGGTAAGGCCATCGATCACCTATAGCACCTTACAGAAAGACAAAAGATACGTATTAACTCAATGGAAATGAGGTTTTTGAGAAAAATAGAAAAAAAAACAGGATAAGAAATGAAACATTTAAACAAACTCTGAAAATAGAACCAATCAACGAAAAAATTATAGAAGGGCAGCTCAGATGGTTTGGGCATGTGTGCAGAATGTCGGACGATAGACTAACAAAACGAGTGTACGAGACGCGAGTGCCAGGGAAAAATAAAAAAGGAAGACCGAGAACAAAATGGATTGACAATATAAGAAAACAAGTAGTGAGAAAAGGCATGTCATGGGAGGGAATACAAAATCTAACGCAAGATAAGAAGCAATGGAGACAGAAGTGCAAGACTCAACCCATCCAGCCTTACACCTAAAGGTAGAAAGGCCTAGAACTAAGTAAGTAATGTAATTATTATTTCTTTTTAAAGTTATTATTTTTGTAAACCATTTTCCCATGGTTTAGGGGGCCTGTAGGCTAAATTAACTTTTATCTCTTTTTTTGTGAGACAATAGAAATCTCAGAAGTTCTAGAATTGATTTTTTATGGGAAGGAATGAGGGCATAAGCGTTATAGTGCAGTTTTATATTCTTGAAGGATTTGTGGCCAAGCGTAGAATAAATTGACCTCTTTTAAGTACGAGTGTTTGTCCATTGCCTAGTTGAGAATTGATAGTGGATGTGACAGTTGTCCGTCGGCATTTATCAAAATAGTTTATCAACGAATACATATTAAATTTTATGTGAAGATAAGTAAATCTGCTCCTGAATTGTGGGATTTGTTTTAAAGTGGTGTATGAAAGACGGTCCTAGCAAGAAATGTCGCGTTGTAACTGCTATGGGATATAGGAGAGGACTGGAAGAGCGTTAATCTCATATGAAAAATTGAGAAAAGTGCAGCAGTGTTTAGCTGTAAGCCAGCAAACTATGGCATAGAACTTAGTGAAAAAGGGGGAAGTATTAAAATGTCCTTACATTCATACTATAGAGTTGCAGAAACAAAAATTTATTGAGAGAATCTTCTTCTAATTTACTGCAGCATATACACACACATCAAGATTTGCACTGATCATTTGAAAATAGCTTTGAATGATCCCATACTACTTGCATGTATTAATACAGAAGGCAGAACGGTAAATAAAGCAACAAACTGTTAAGTGAAGAAGTTTTAAATTACTGTCATAATAAAGCTCAGAGGTATCCATTGAAGTTAAAGGTTTAATTTTAATTGATTGGAGGATGGGCAGATTGGGCCCCAAATCGCAAATTCGAATACCCAGACGAAACCTATGTCAATTGAAAGCCCTTAGTGTCTTGAGCAGTATTGTCTAAGGAACTAACCCGGTACGACTTCTCTGAACAGAGATATAGATCTTAGAACTTAGAAAAAATAAGCCATAGCGCCGATATAGAGTCGTACAAAAATGACCTCAGTGTCTACTGATAGGGGACAGACTGCTCTAATACTATTTATTGCGATCACAACCTAAAACTGAATCTGACCTTAGAATTTGACTTGACATAGTGGGACTACGAAGTGCTGCATGATGACAAATGAGGATTTAAAGAAGGGCCTAGAACCTCGCGACATCAAATTCGGTGAGTTTCAGAGGGTACCAAGAAAGCAATCTGAGATATAGGCTTTGGGACTTTTAGAGAAAAAAAAGGTCACAGCGCCGGATAAAAAAGACATACAAAGATGATCTTGGTGTTTAAGGATAGACCCCACCTTCCATAGGGTTTTGCCTATCCTCTTTTGTTCTTCAGGCTAAGACTATGAGTAGGTATGTGGATGTTCTGTGGTGTTTTATGTTCATTGGTGTCACAGTAACTATATTCTTCATCATTAATGGTTATATTTTCACTTTTTTTGTTTGGATGTTAGTTTAATTTTTATAATTCAAACATTTTTTTTGAAGTATATTTCTGGATGTTTTTTTCATCGACTTCTTTTGTTAGATATTGTTTGTTATTATATATAAATACAATTAATACTCTTTATATTTTAGAATTTTATGAAGTATTTTTTTGCTTAGTTTGACTAATTATTATTCACATTATATGTCCTGTGGTCATAGCCATATGCAAATCCTGATGTAAAATTCTCATTTGGTGCCAGTGTTATAGATAAGTATTTTTGATTAGAACTATTGTAATTTTGTCGTTACTGTCATCTAGGTAGCTCTATAATGAGAGTTATAGAACTTACGGTTTTTATCTAGACTTGAAGTGAATTGTATCTGATAAGCCAGCATATCTTTCTACAAGAGTTGGAATTTTAATAATGGCAACACTGATGTGATGTCATGCAACAGAACCAGTTAATGTTGCTTATATTACATATTTGTTCTTTCTTCACGCATTATACATATGCGAAGTGACAAGAAAAACTGGTTTCCTGCTGATGGTCTAATATAGTATTGTCTTGATGCTTTTGAAAGAACAATGAAGGTTACTAAGGCCTTCAAAAAGTTTGCAAAGAATCCGCATTGCATGACCAAACAGTGGGAACCTTCAATGGGGGACACTAAAATGTGGCAAACATGTCTTTTGGTCAGTTAGCTGTCATAATATTTGTGAAGAAGTGCATGCTGTTTCTCCCTTACTGAAAATGGATTGACGCTGTACGATTTATGTGCTAGTGACAGAGATCAGATTAGCGCATGTCTGGGCTTCAGGGAGTAGATTATTCAAATTATCAGTTGCTGCTAAAGGTGTTGTATGACTTTCAGATTCCTAATAATATTGGAAGACAACCAAACTTTGTAAATAAATAATTGTTGCTGTTAGTGTTCTAACTTTTGTGTATAGTAATTTAAATTATGGTTACTCATTACATATGTTAAATAGTAGTTCAGATGAAACTCGCTTAGTTATGGTAAGTTAATTAGTTTATGTATTGTATTTGGTCATTTTCATATCTTGAGTAGGGAATTTTGTAATATATATATAAAACAGTTAATGTGTTAGTGCTCAAGATTCCTCTTAATTTTCTCTGAGGTTTTGGCTTCTGATTTGGTTACTAGGCTTTTCTTTGGATTTTGCAATTTCTACTTTATTTTATACAAAATGATAATGTACAGAGAGTATTTTATTATAATTCTGAACAGATACTTCCGAAAAGTACTAGGTTGTCTTTGTGCATTTCTTGTTGGTTTTTATATGATATTAAAACCATAAGTTTATTTTTTTCATCACGTTTTGCTTACTCTTGCTTCAGTTTGTATAAAATGACTTATAGAGAGTTGCTCTTAAACTTAAATGCTGAACAACAAACGACTGAAATGTCACAATTATTAGCCAAGTCCAAATCATTTTTTTATTTTTAAAGTTTACAAAGCTTTTTGATAGTATTCTTCCAGAATGTATCTTGTCCTCCAAATTCATGTTCAACGAACTTAAAAAGTTCGTTACTGAATTCTATGTCTGTCGGTCTGTCTGTCGCTGTCACAAAATTATGGATTTTTTAAAATTTTAAAATGGATTCTTATAGGAAATTTTACGCTGATTTTAAAATCGAAATCAAAAAGTTTCTATCTCGAATAGTTTTCGAGATATTCGACTTCGAATTTCGGGAAAATTTCGACATTGTGATTTTATGAGTAATTCTTAAAGAAAATTTTACGCCGATTTCAATAATGAAATCGAAAAAATTCTATGTCGAATAGTTTTCGAGATATTCGACTTCGAATTTCGGGAAAATTTTCGACATTACGATTTTAAATGTGATTCTTATAGGAAATTTTACGCTGAATTCGAAAATGAAGAAAAAATTCTATGTCGAATAATTTTCCAGATATTCGATTTCGAATTTTCCCGAAATTCGAAATCGAAATCGAAAGGTTTTTTTAAGTTCGTTCTGGGATTGCTTACAGAGCAATCTCTTCGCCGGCCCCATGTTTTTATTTTTGGGGCGATTTAATTAATTGTGAGTGTGCGCTCTGCACACGTTTCTTTACTCTCAAAATTGCAAAATTTTCTTATAGCGGTTGTGACACTTAACTCTTTCTCACACTAAAAACACAAAAGAGCTCATGACTCAATTTTCTTTTGGTTAAGTTAATAAATACACAAATAATACTGTAAAAAATACTGTCAATTATTCTCAAAAAACGAGCTTCTAAACACGAAACTCATAAAAAATTATCAATAAATAATCAAGAAATTATTACTTGAACAAATATACCTCCTCAATTTAGTGTGTAATATTGATACAACTTTACTATATATTTTTTAAACAAATAATTGAGAACTTTAAAAATAAATTTCACATTGACTGTTGGATAATTTTTCTTATACAATTTGATTAATACTAGCCAGTGATAATGCATATCGTTAAGGTAAACCTAAGGAAAGTCTTTTTACGTTAGAGTAAAGAATAATGAAAGAAATATTTTTTAAACAAATAATTGAGAACTTTAAAAATACATTTCACATTGACTGTTGGATAACTTTTTTTATACAATTTGATTAATACTAGCCAGCGATAATGCATATCGTTAAGGTAAACCTAAGGAAAGTCTTTTTACGTTAGAGTAAAGAATAATGAAAGAAATTTGTTTTCTTTTTCACCATTTGTTTAAGATCTTGAAGCATTACAATATATTTTAATATAAAATGTTAGTATAATATGATAAAACTGAAATTTTGGTTTAAAGCACAGTTAAGAGACAATGCCCTTAAAAAGACTGGAGTGTATGCATTGCATAAACAATTTTTGGGAGCACAAAATGCACTTGAAAATGAAGGTAACTGATGATGCCTAAAGACCAGCATGCCTAAGAAAAATATTCGTACTATTTGCCACGTTTTTGAGAAGGCTGCTTATTGATGATTCCTGATATCGATGCCTGTAGTAGTGGTTGAGCAATCATTACCGACGATTTTTAGTTTCTGAAAGTGACCACAAGATGGATTGCTTGTCTTGCCAAACATAAGAAACGGCAGCTAGAACTGTGCCATTACTGAATAACAAAATTGTTCAAAAGTCATGTGGATTGCTACATTCAATGCTGATAGGTTACAAGTGGCATTTTTTACTGAAAAATGTTGATAAATTTGTTGTCATGCAGGATGCTGTATTGTTTCATTTTGCACTTCCTGTAGCTACTTGTTTTGTTATATTAAAAGTTTGTGATTTCTTCTCGTGGAGTTTGGTGAAGTAGCAGATACATCAGACAAAACCTTTTATATTGAAATAAGTGAAGACATGGACTTGGAATGTTATCACAAACGTTTTCACAACTTCCTGCACAAGGCTATCAATTTTACTTTTTCTGAGGAAGTTAGTGTATGTTACTATTGTCTACATTGAATTTTAATGTATGTACCCATATTCTTATTTAAAAAGAAGTACGTAAATAGTATCTGCCTTTTTATTGGCTATTATTTCCAACCACAATGAAGTTATGGTTGGAATGGGTTATTGTATTCTGCTACTGAAGTTGTAAATAAAACGTCAAGTGTTGTAATGTAACAATTGTAATCATAACAATTTCTATGTGAACATTTTATATAGAATTTTGTGATATATTGTTAATTTTTAAATTTCTTATAGGACAGATAACACTGTGAAGCATATGAAAATATGTTGTGATTTAGTAGGTTCAGAAGAAAAGTATTTCTTATCACTTTCGAAGTACTTTAATAGTATTGAAGAACTAATAGAAAACTATCAACATTCTAGTCTAAAGGAGAATTTTGAAAGGTATCTACATTTAAATATTATTTTCATGTAGTTAATGTTTTGAAAATGTCTTTAGATTAGAAGAACATACGAAATTAGAGTGGCCTTATCGCCAGTTGCGAGCAGTGGCAACTAGAGATTTTGAACCCCAAGATTCTAGTCACATTGCTCTGCGAGAGGGGCAGGAAGTAATTATCGTTGGACAAGAGGGATATCGAGACGGCTGGTCAAAAGGAAAATGTGATAATCAAGTAAGTATTTCCCAAACGTTTGTCTACGGTTTGCGGAGTATTTTAATGTTTCAGGTTGGGTACTTCCCCAGCGTTTATGTGCGAATCATAGAAACAATAACTCACGAGGTTTACTAATTTTATCGTTGCTCCTAGTCAAAACATTTCCGATAAGGTGAATATAACTGATGTTGAATGGAGAATATCCAATTTTTGTATTAGCGTTCCAAGAGCATTTAGATAGTTGAAGGTTATTGTAAATTTTATTAAATTTTATGTATTTGATGTTATAACTTTTATTGCAATTTAGGTGCCATTTTATATCATTGTTTTATTACTGTATAGATCATTTATTTTTGCAAAGGTATATATTTATTATAGACTTGTAGCTTGCATAGCCATTTTAGTGTTAGCTTTGTACTGGAAGTGGTGCTATGATAATGGGCCTAAC
This sequence comes from Sinelater perroti, assembly GCA_036346155.1. Classification (NCBI taxonomy): domain Eukaryota; kingdom Metazoa; phylum Arthropoda; class Insecta; order Coleoptera; family Elateridae; genus Sinelater; species Sinelater perroti. Next base: position 19,735,819 of record JARFIY010000195.1, on the reverse strand, counting down.
GTTGCAAGAAATCGCCGATTTCAACATTCCTCAGACTCAATTATTTCACTGTACCTCATTTTATAGTGTTCTGCAAAAGTACAAGCTCGTTTTAGTCTTACTGTCTATTGCAAACGCATGCAGGTCCTTGCAATGTATTTTGCGGTGCACGCAAACTGTCTGCTTTTGCATTTCAGCCTCTTAAGTTGTAAGGTATGTTATTACTTTCTATTTTTAAACCTCAAACTGTAAGTAATGAACACCATGGTGGTAAGTGTGCACAAAATGTAATTGTTTAAAGTGTTGAATGGGAAAGTGCAAGGGGAAGAATCTTTTTAAAAATGGAGCTGATTTAAAAGAAAATATGTGAGGTAGTTACACTTTACAGTCCTTATAACGCCATGTATTGCTATCAACATTTTTTTGGAAAGTTAATGAAATTATTTGTTGAATTGAAAATGATTGGAAAACTAAGTCAGTTGTGCTTCTTTCTGTAGCCATGTTCTGATTAGCAAATATTAATTGAATATTACAAGATTACACAATTTTGCAGTTGTTAAGACAATTTGTATTTATTTTACTTGCTTCTAATTAGTGCACATTTTTGTTTTATTTTTAACATTTTATATTCTTGTTTGTTAGAACGTTTTTGTAAGAGACATAGATACCATTTTTTGGATTCCAATTTTTTTGTATAACTTTTTCAATTAGTACAAGAAGTGTCAAATTTGCAGTAGTTTATTAATCTTTTTGATATTGAATGGTGTTTTTTTGGTGTGTTGTGCAGTTATTAGCAAGATATATAGGGGTTAGAGGTTATTGAGGGTACGTATCAAAGACTAGTGACATTTGGTGAGATAGAATTAAAGAATCTCCACTTTCTTAGAATTGTTGTCTTTATTGTGATATATAAAATGCAATTTACATTTTAAGAATTTTTTATCCTTAATGTGTCTTTCATGATTAATTGCAAAAGTATATGTGTTTGTTATTTATATCCAATGCTAAATTTAATTACTGTTATGATATATTGGAATGTTTGTACGTGACTGATTTGTAAAGTGTATTGCAGCTATACTTTCCTTCAATAGTTTTTTTTTGTCTAAGTTTTATATTTTGAGTAAAAATTTATGAGTTTCGTAGGTATTGCTAATATCTGTATGTCACAGATATAGATGTGTGTTTAAGATCAATTGTTATGCTGTGTAATGTCACTATACCTGAAAATTATTGCCACATAGTAGATTCATAAAAAAAATTATTTAAGTGTAAAAATTCTGATAAACTTTACAATTGTTCCAGTATTTCAAATAGAGTTGTTCAAATAGTCGGTAGGCCACAACACATGGCTTTCTAGAGTCACAATTGGGCATATGTGATTATCATACCTCATCAATTTTTTTATTACATGTGGCTTGAAAACGTTTAGGTGTTATTTTGTCATTAGAAAAATAACTCTTAACATTCTAACAGCAACTTTGGCTTTGAGCAAGAGTTTTTGTACAACAAATTTGTTATATTATAGAAAAATCATACACTGTGTGTAGGTATTTGACGTAACCATTATAATAAATATTTGATATTTGGTGTTGTTACAAAATGTTAAAAATTCCAAAAGGTTTGTAATCACCGAAGCTTGGTTAGGGGCATGATAGCACTTAAATCCCTCACTTTATAATTAAAATCTATAAACTCATACATCTTCAAACAATTTTTCATTGCTCATCTACTCTATAAAACTGCAAAAATTTATTTGTTAAAGGAATCTAATATCAATATTTTCCAAAAGTATGGTATCCTCAGGAAAAAATTTTTGTTAATCGTTTTTAAAAGTAGGTACATGTTGCCTATTATTGTCTAAACTGTCGTGGTCACATTGTGCATTTTAATATTAAATAACTTTTTTAAATCAATCATGTTTCTTTAGGTAGATTTATGAACATTAATAATGGAGGTACATTTCTTGAACCAAGCATGTGCATGAAGTTGTTTGTTGAGTTAGTAACAGTGATAAAGTGTGAAGAACAACTATGATTATGATATTGAAAACTGAGATGCACTTATAGTAGGTGAGGAAAGGGTTTTTTTAATACAAAAACATGGTTGAGTGAGTTAACGATCAAAACAATGTTTCTAAATCATAAAAGAGATTTAGGAAAGTGTCATAAGAGAATTGCATGCTAACATTAGAAGTACAGTCTAGGAAGCTTAACAATTGAAATGTTGCAAACAGAACATCGCTAGTAGACTGAGGGACTATTTTAAATTTTTAAAATATTACGTTGTTATATTTTGTAACTATTAATCTCTTTTATGTCTTATGTGTTGTTTGCAGTATCTGTTTTTAAAATAAAAATTTGGCTCTTGTACATTCCCATTTTTTTAGTCTGTTAATCTCGAGTATATAATAATTGGTGCGCTATGTAAAAGCACTATCAATGTAAAGTCAATAACTGTTGAAAGTACTGTAATGTAATGAACATGAGTGATAGGTATATAAAAACACTTGTTTACAGTGCACATTTGTAGTATAGCTGTGTATGTTAAGCTTAGGTGGGTGCATTGAAGAGAGGCGCCAGAGAAATCTCAACTTCTATTGTAATTTAAAAATTGTTTATCCCAGTAACGAATTATTTGTATTTGTAAGTATAGAAGATAATTGTGCTTTTCATTTTCTAGTAGCACTCGATTCCAGTCAATCATATTAGCTGCACTCATGCATTTCACTTGTTGCTGTAAAATTAGCTTACCAATAGGATTCTAATGCCGCATGTGCAGTGTGCTCAGTACCATAAGTTGACATTATGAATCTGGCTGTTGTCTTTGCCAAAAACCTCCCGAATCCAGTGGTAACATCTGCCCTCTGTGTGCATCATCGAAATTGTTGTTACGTCCATTTTATAAAGTTTTGTATGATAAGATGTATTTTTGTGTGAATTCCGGATAGAAACTTTGCCAATCAAATGACTTTCATTAATTATGTAGTTAATGTAATAGTTACTAGCTCACGGACATGCGGTGCCTAAGTACTTTAGTGCTGGGAAGGTAAAAATACATTGAGCCAATCAAAAGTACATGATAGCTGTTTATTTGATTTAACTGAGGGTAGTTAATTGAACTATATTTTTGGAAGGGTTTTAAATCATTGGGTTGGTACAACTATTTTAAAGTAGTGAGCTTAAGCATATGCATTATTAAAATTTTTATGAATTGTTGGCTAAAAATATTCTTTGGTAAGATATAATCAATTGACATAAATTTTGAATAAACAAATTTTTATCGAAATGCTATTACCAGCACTAGTAGTATGATTTATATATAGGAATAAACACAAAACTATGAAAACAACTGGTTGAAATTAGTTTTAATTGCTCTACTTAATTTCTCGAAAATTGTAACATTTGTGTTTATTTCATTAAGGTTGTCATACTTTAAGTGAATTTTGATGTGTTTGGTAGCCGAGATTGATTCCTGTGTTATGTAATAATAGTATTTACGACTACTTAAGTGTAATGACCCCCATTTTGGTATTTTTCACAAAGTATTAATCTGAACTAAAACAGCTTTAAGTGTAGGGTGCCAATCGGGTGAATTATCAAATTGTCTGAATTCCTCATGTAGGTATTAAAAAAACGTTGTGGTATAATTCTGGGATAATTGTTCAGGACTGTATAGTAATATATTGAATGAAGTGTTGTACAGTATGTGGTCTTTTTGTATATCTGTTATGTTCACAGTTGTAAGGTGTTATGTTGCGTCTGTAAATGAAGGATTAAGGGAACATTGCTCGATAGTAATGCGATCTGTCTGAAAATGATTGAGTGAGCATGATATGTACTAACCTGCAGCACTTGATGCCTTTTGAAATCATGTGATGGCTCTACGTGCACAATAAAATTTGTGTCAACAGTAAGGTTGGAATTTACCTTTCTGGGAGTTTGAAGAAAGCATATGCTGTGTGCTTACAAGTGGATTATGACTTCTCACACTCAAATTGGAGATGCTCTATGGGGTTAACTCATCAAATCAGTGGCTCAGGAGTTGCAAGTTCCATAAAGTGTTATTGTAAAGTTGTTTCAAGAGATTAAAAATGTTACTTGGTGTTACAGAGGTGGACGTTTATGGTATACATTTGCATAAAACCATTGTTTGGAATTAATGCCAGAAGGCGACTGTATAGTACGATAAGGAACTTTAGTAGAGGTCTTGTTCTGTTGCTATTAGGATATAAATTTCCAGATAAGCTGTCGCTTAACGCCTCTGAAAAAAAAACCATGTTCTATATCCTCGCCAGGCTACAGGAGAAACTACTTATCATGATTGAGGGTACGTTTTGCTTTGTATTCACAAACAAGTCCAGATACTCTTTTTCGTTTTTGGTATGGTACTGTTATTAAAATGGTAATTGACAAGGAAATATAATAATTATAATAAACCTATTGAGATTGCGCAAGCAAATATGGTTATTGTAAATTAGCTAAAATTGCAGATATTTTGGATTTAAAACTTAAAATTTATATATTCACATTTACAGTCTTTCACTTGCATTGTTATGGCAATGTGTCATTTTGAATTAGAAACTGTGGGACCAGTTTTTATTTTTATTGATTGATCTAAAGAGAGCGAAATGTACATGTATTGGTCAAATGGTTGAAGATAAACAAATTTTTTTTTAGGTAGTAACTTAGTGATTTTGAAATTTGGGCTAACATTAAGTAAAATTTTTTTCAATCTTTCTCTAATTGATTTTAGAAAAAAGAATTATAAAAAATGAGAGAGAAGAAGAGGTCATTTAATGTCTTATCTTTGTGATGAAGGTTCTTATGGAATACTTAGGACTAAAGGTTGTTAAGAGCAGGGGCAAAAAAGAACTGTACAGTTACATGGAAGTACTCTAATTAACGGTGAATTTAAATGGTTTTGCAGATGTAATTGACAACAGAATTTTCAAAAAAAGACTAGTATAGTTTGAAGTTGTAAACGTTTTGATCTTAAGTTTAGAAAAAGAATGTTTTCATTTGTAAAATGGAAAAGCATTCATTCAAAGAGCGTTTCAAGAGGGACATGCTTCAGAAAAAATATTCCGAATCGATATTGTGAAAAAAATGAACCTTTTTGTTTATTGATTATACATTACAATATGATCAATGGGTAATTTTTATCTAACTTAATTTATTATATTTGAAATTTAGATATACTAATATTACCTTACCCTACATACAAACATGCACATTATTTTGCACTAATGAATTCTCTGAATCAACTTAAAAGACTTGATCCTTCAGACTAATTATCCCTGTATTGTTAGGGAGCTGTCTAGCTTCAACATGGAGTAGCTTCTGTTTAAGGCAGAACCTGGTGCATTGCTGATGTTTCTTAGCACTTTATTTTGGAATAATTGTATAACTTGTACACTGCTTTACTGGCACATCCCCAAATTTAAATACTGTATCCACACAGGTTTCAATATCTGCTTGTATAGAAGCAATTTCTTATATTGATAGCTTGGTAAGCAATTAATACATTTTTTTGCATCTAATTTCAAGTTTTTTATGCTTTTTCACAAGAACTTTTCAGCGTAAATGGTCACGCCTAGATAATTTGCTAAGTTACCATAGGGAATCTGAGCATTATTTATTCTAACAGGTGTGTTGATTATGTTTATTAGTGAGGTTGACATGGAACAATTTGCTTTAATTCAACTTGATGCACTATTTTCTAGTCCAGATGTTAATCTGGTCAATAGACATTTGTGGTTTTCTGGCTGCTTCTTCATGGATTCTTCTAACTGCAAGTGTTATAGTGTCATTAGCAAACGTTGCTAATGTATTTTGATCAAGATTATGGATATCGCCGGTATACAGCAGATAGAGTAGTAAACTTTATACACTTTCTTGGAGTACTCTTGCCTTAATTTATTTTAATTCAGAATAAGTCTTGTCTTGTTTTATTCTGAAATATTTTTCTGAAAGATAGAGTTTTAAAAGTTTTGAGTACTGGCGTGGCACTAGCTTATTTAGCTTACAGAATAAACCTTCATGCTATACTTTATCAAAAACCTGCGCTACATCAAGGAAAATAATAGTGATTGATGTCTGATCATATCGACTTGATCAATGGTCGAGCAACTTTCATTGAATCCAAACTAGTGGAAAGCGATTAAGTCTTTCTTTTCTATTATTGGTTTTAACCTTTTCAGTAATAGGAAGAGGTAGGTATAATGATGTCCAACCTTACGATATGACGTTTTACATCTGACAATTTCAACCATAACTTACTGGTGGGCTATCTTTTGTCAAACGGCGGGGACTTATTTGTACTCCCATTAATTTGTGTTTTATCAGAGCCGGTTCACTTGTGCAGTCTACTGTTTGGATTGTTGTTTCGTTTTTCTATAGGTTTAGTCAATTGATATTTTTAAATATTTGTATACGATTGTTTTATGTTGGTATGTCGATGTTTACTTAAAAATATGCTTTTACTTTCAAGTGAGCGGATGCGGCACCTATCTTCTTTATATGTAATTTATCAAGATATGCGAAGTGAATTCGTCTAGTTCAGGTTCCCGTAGCTTTTGTTAGCTCGCGCGTTTTCAGGCGGCTATCAACTAAAATACTAACATGGACCTCCAGGATGTTGTGCTTGTTTCGCCGCACCTAAATCGCTTACTTAATGTCGAACAATTAATAAAGGAAGTATTTGAGTTACTTAATATAGGAAAACCTTTTTAAAGATATCTTCTGCTATTTCTTCTTAAAAAATCATTGAATTACACCATGAACTCTAATTTTATATATTTTGTAGTTTCATTCGAAATACTATGTTCACGTTTGTGTCAAACAATGAATTAGTGTGAGAATGATTTGTAACCATTAAGTATTCATGTATAGAAGGAAATTTTAAGACTATTTTATGCATATGCGAATCAAGTTACTACATAGGTGCTCACCTAGATGTTTTTGAATACATAGACTTATTGACCTCACACACCACCTTATTTTTGGAATACGCGATTTATGGAGAGTATGAAATTTCGTTAAATAGCGCAAGGATTAAAAAAAATATGAATGCGAGCTTGCCATCTGGAACGGACGCCAAGATTCAAAAGCGTAAAAATTCTTAAAGAAATTACGGAGGTTAAGAAGATATAACAGATAAAATGAAAGAAGATAATTTGTATAGTTAATCATAATGGTAAGGTTTTAAAGCTTCGCGTAAGAGTACAGTTTGCGCAATTGTCGCGCATCATTTCTGATATGGGGCGATGTGGCAAGCACAGGTACTCGATTATTTCCGGTGACTGAGTAGACCACCCGCTAGGTATCAAAGAGCTCTGGGAATGAATCCGAGTCCGCCCACACCATGGCCCGCCCCTCAACCACCAGACCACGCTGGCTTATCTTATATAGTTCACTTATAAAAAGGGAAGAATATAAAGTTTGCAAATTAGTACTGTAATAGATATTCCATCAGAAACACAAAAGAGTGGATATAATGAACAAATAAAAGTAAAGGAGAGAAACATACACTAAAAATGTAGGTCATTTCATAAACTATGTCGGTTTTTGAATTTTCAAAATAAAACAGTAGAATAATAAATTTTTGTTTAATATTTAACCAATTATATTTAATTTTCATAATTTTTTATAACACTTCTTCACTTAGATGCCAAATTGTGAATATTGATGAGAAAAAAATTTTGAAATGTTCTATTTATATCTTTGTGGGTATTTATTGTTATTGCAATAAAATAATTTTGTAGGTTCCGAGATAGCTAGTAATTGGAAGGTGCAAGATCGGGGAAATATGGAGGGTGCATGATTTTTCAGTAAGTATTTCAATTTTATTTAGGAACATGTGGTGTAGCACTATTGAATGGAATTAAATCCTGTGTCTGTTGTTAGAGATATCCACTTTCATTCCAGTGCCAATTTAATTTCGTCTAATCGTAGCCTATAAATATTCTGGTAAAGGTTTAAAAATTAATTTAAATCATCAACGAACTTAAAAAGTTCGTTACTGAATTCTATATGTCTGTCTGTCGGTCCGTCACAAAATTTGAGATTTTTTAAAATTTGAAAATGGATTCTTATAGGAAATTTTACGCTTATTTCGAATTTGAAATTAAAAAATTTCTATCTCGAATAGTTTTCCAGATATTCGACTTCGAATTCCGGGAAAATTCTCGACATTACGATTTTAAATGTGATTCTTATAGGAAATTTTACGCTGAATTCGAAAATGAAGTCGAAAAAATCTATGTCGAATAATTTTCGAGATATTCGATTTCGAATTTTCCCGAAATTCGAAATCGAAATCAAAGGTCTTTTTAAGTTCGTTCTGGGATTGCTTACAGAGCAATCTCTTCGCCGGCCTCATGTTTGTATCTTACATTGTGTACATGCACATATTGTACCGTGATAAAATAATGCACCATGTATATATATATATATATATATATATATATATATATATATATATATATATATACACCAGGTGTACCGGAAAGTCTTTATCGGTTTTTTGGGAACAAAATGCATAATTTTCGATATAATGAAAAAATTTATTTATTCAAAATATTGACTATTTAATTTTGCACATCTTGCCCATCTTTCAGGCAATTTATGAATCCAATTCCAAAAAAATAGTTTTTCCTTTGAGCGAAACCATTCATCGATCCATTTTTTAACTTCTTCGAAATTGGCGAAGTGCTGCTCTGCTAATGCAGATATGAAAAGGTGATAGTCGGACGGGGCAAGGTCTGGAGAGTACGGCGGGTGCAATAATATTTCCCACCCAAGCGCTTTAAATGCTTCTTTGACCGGTTTTGCTGCATGAGGCGGCGCGTTATCGTGCTGTAAAATCACTTTACCGCGTCTTCGGGTCCATTCTGGACGTTTTTCGATCAATGCATGGTTCAAGTTGATCATTTGTTGTCGGTAGCAATCACTATTAACTGTTTCACCAGGTTTTAACAGTTCATAATACACCACGCCACTCTGGTCCCACCAAACACAGAGTATCGTTTTCCTGCCAAAGCGATTCTGTCTCGCGGTTGATGGGCCAGCTTCTCCAGATGATAACCATGATTTTTTGGGCTTAGGGTTTTCGAAATAAATCCACTTTTCATCACCCGTCACTATTCGATGCAGAAATGACATTCGGTCAAACCTTTGAAGCAGCATTTCACAGACGATTTTTTGATTTTCCATTTGCCTGTCATTCAATTGATGTGGCACCTATCTTCCCATCTTTTGGATTTTGCCCATCGATCGTAATCGGTCGCTAATAGTTTCTTAGGCCACATTTAATGCTTCTGTCAATTGTTTTTGAATTTGTGTTGGGTCTTCATCCAATAACTCCTGCAGTTTCGCATCTTCAAACTTTTTTGGTCTGCCAGACGTTCTTTGTCTTGCACATCGAAAACACCACTTTTGTATTGTCGAAACCACGTCTCACATATTTTTATGGTTGGAGCATGTTCGCCGTATGTTTCACTTAGCAAACGATGACTTTCAGCGGCTTTTTTCTTTTGATTAAATAAAAAAAGTAATGCATGCCCCAAATGCACGTTTTCAGGCACATAACTTGACATTTTTGAAGAGGTATAAATATATGACGGTATATGTTATATATATATATATATATATATATATATATATATATATATATATATATATATATATATATATATATTTATAAATATATATATATAAAATATATATAAAACAAGAAATATCTGCTGTTCTTCCAGTACCAGTTTAATTCGGTCTAATTGTTGGTAATTGTTTGATTATAATTTAACGTTTAAAAATGAATTGTAACCTTCATATATTACCACACAACAATACTTTATGAGAATGAGGTATTTACTTTATTATAAGATTAGGCATCTTCTCTTTGCACTCATTTATTGACCACGTCGTTTAATACTCTTGTACAAAACTTTTTTCCATCACAATTGTTTCTGTGGTCTATGTACTCATGTATTCAATTTACATACCATTCCAATGTTTTACAAATGTCTATAAATTATTGCTAATCTAAAATGGAGTTGTTCGCCCGATTCCTATATCATTACACTAGCATTTTGTCTACATTGAATTCGTTTGATTGTCTAGATCGCACTTCATCTGGAAGACTAAAGTTTTCAGATTTAAACTTGTCAAACCGTCGTTGATACTGGAGTTCACTTATTGACTCGTCTCTATATATCTCTGCAATTTTTCCATCGTTGCCGCTGCGATGCTTCCATTTTGAAATTTCCACACTAACACATGGAGTATATACTCTTTACTCATTTTTATTTCAACGTTTTAATACTACAAACTACACTGATCACATGTAACAAATGCTTTACGGTTTTGATGGCAAAATGTTTAAATTGCCTTTGATCATGCCGTCTCGTACTGCTGAAAATCAGCCGAGAAAAACCGTAATTGTTTATGGAATGTTTTTCTGTATAATTCTAAATTATATAAAGAACCCATATAATAATGGATTTAAGGGGGTATTATAGTCTAGATGCCTGTTTTCAAGGTGATTTTTGGGAATTAATTGTACAAAAACGGTTAAACCTACTGATCTCAAGGTTAGGGTTCATATTTAAAGTAACACCTGAAATTATATTTATATCGCTTTTTATAGCAAACTGCAAGATGTATATAGACACATAGGTCACGTCGCAAAATTTCGTTTCTATCGGGCGTGGTGATTACTGCCGTTCTCGTCGTTTGAAAAAACGATTCTTTTTTTATTTTGTAGACATGTGGTTATCGTTCGAACCTCTAATAAATAATTTGAAAAAACTGACAAAATGGCGGCACTTGAAAGAAAATATTCCGATTTTTACTAAATATTTCACTCATCACGGTCCGAAAAAAATAGTAATTGTAAACAGATATATAAGTTGGAGGTTCGAACGATAGCCGAATATGTACACTACATGTATAACAAATTAGAAGTCGATCGGCCCAGTAGTTTGTGAGAAAAATACACGCCCGACTTGAAAAATGTCGTTTCGAGAAAAACGCGTTTAAAGTTTTCTTCTACTGACTCTGGATTTGTTCGTATTTCCAAGCTGTAGTACGTATTTAATTATTTTCTAATAGCTTCTGTCAATTTCCCTGTTCCTTTTTGTTTGTCATCTGCATGCATTAACTGTATCCTGCACGCTTTCATAATCAAACGTTGCTGCAAAACATGCCAGACAGACGTTGAGGAAATGTTTAGTTCCCTTCCGGCACGGCGAGTGAATTTTTGGGAGTTACATGCGAAACAGCCGGATGTGCTCTGACTCACAGGGACGACCGACCACTCGATTTCTTTTTATATAGACAATCCGTGTCTTGGAATTGTCTATACCATCGCCTGTTGCTCTGAGCGGTAGGAGGTTCAACACCATATTGCCGCCGAAAATCACGCTAAACAGTTGTTATGAACACGCACTTCGCGAAGCGTACAATACAAAATGATTTTTGTTGTTCCGTCGCCATCTTGAGAAACATTGAAGTGGCAGGTGAACGCAGTGCGCTGGTGCTACCTATTGACCTATTTAACAGTTAGATCAAAACGTATTAAAAGCGTAACAGTTATAATTTTTTTTAAATCGGACGATTCTTTTTGAAACACTCGGTATTATGTTGATGCATAATTATTCTATGTTTCTGTAAGACAATATTTATTGGAAATTAAAACACAATCTAAGGCGTAATGAACATTAAGTTCAATTACTGCTGCCTATTTGCTTGACAGACTATCCATTCCACAGGCATACAAAACGTTGGATCCTCGAGATAATCCACGCTTTGAAGTCTATCACCAATTTATCCAAATCGTCATGAATTCTGTTTATTTGTCAGTTTTTCAGCGAACAATTGGCGTTTTGCAGCGGTAATGATGAGCAAACTTGTAAAGGTGCATCGAGAATGACAATAAGTGAACGTGAGTATCAACGATAGTTTAACAAATTTATATGCAGAAACTTTAGTTTTCAAGGCGAGGCGTGAACTAAACGAACAAACAAATTTGATGAAGATGTGTTGTGCATACTAGTGGAGCAAAATCTTAGTGTGGTGGTATACGAAATAGTAACTCCATTCTATGTCTATGACAGATTAGAGATATTTGTAAAATTGGGCCCATGGGTGCATAAAATAGACCATTCTCCAAAGGCTGGTAACTGGAGATGAAAAATAGGTTTTGTATAAGAATATTAAATGATGTCATTAATGTGTGAGTTTGGAAAAGATACTTTAATCTATATCTAAGCAAGTACTTTATTGCCGTAAAGTATTGTGTGTATAGTAAGACATGAAGGTTACAATTCATTTTTAAACTGTGGACTCGTTGGGCGCTTAATTTTTTCCGAGAATCGCACGAAGTTTTCTTACTGTATGCGTAGCACTTTCACTGCTTTGGTAAAATGTCTTAATAACAAGAACACATTGATCCGTTGTAAATTATTCCATAACGAAAATGAACTAACAAGTAAGGTATCTCATTGCTTACTCTCAAAATTTATTTTAACCTCAATAAAAACAACCAGTAGGGGGCACTGATTGCAAAAAATGATGGTCAAAAGGGCTGGCGATTCCTACTTCAGGCGCTTAGAGGGCGTTTTCTGAAAATCTGTTTCGAAATTTTTTCCCTTATCTTTAACCGGATGGGAAAATTAATTACATCAGCATATGTACCTAACATCTCCTCATCATAAATAATTAAATGACGCATGCACAGACAATTTTATCCTACATATAGCAGTTTAAATTCAAAAATTGCGGAATGCACAACTATTATTAGAAATTAGCATATCTTATTAGCAATAGGTGGCGCTGACTGCAAATAGTCAAAAGTGCAGGCTTCCGATTGGCCGGGAGTTTGCAATCAGCGCCACTTTTATCATTTCTTTAGGGATTTGATTTTTACTATTGGCATTTTCTCTAAATGACAATCTTGTTTTCATTTTTGTATTCATTAAGCCATTTACCAAAACGACATATTTTTTATAAATAATGTATTCCAGAAATAAAATACACTGTTAAAGTGTGTATATATTAGAAACTAACGTATATGTCTTAAAATTTTGTTGACATCAGTTGACATCCACCTGCAAAGTAGGTGAACATCTTTATCCGGTAAACAAACGAAAAGTGAGTTTTATTATATTTATTTTTTATAGTTGCAGAAACGCAAAAAAACGTTTTTAAACTGAAAAAATGTTTTAAGCATCGTGGCCGCAATGGGTTTATTATGCTTTTTTCGTTGGGGTGCATTTATTAGCGCTGCAGTCTCAATGGCTTATTGTGCCTACTAACATGTAACTTTAAATAGTAGGCGTATAAATAAGTTCTCAGCTTTTATTCTGCAAAATTAAAGTTTTATTTAAAAACAAACAAAAAAAAGCTTAAGTATCAAAGTATTCTCCGTTAGCATCGATGACCTTTTTTCATCTTTCGGGTAGCTTGCGAATTCCCTGCTGATAGAAGCTCACCGGCTTCGAGACGATAAAGTTATCGATGCATTTTCGGACTTCTTCTTCTGTTTCGAAGTGCGTATCAGCCAAGTGATGCTGTAACGACCCGAATAAATGATAATCGGAAGGGGCCATGTCTGGGCTATACGCCGCATGTGGGAGAAGTTCCCAGCCTAACGCGTTTGCAGCTCATACGTGTCAAATGTTTGGAGTATGGTACCACGTTTTGCACCTTGCATGACTTACAGCATTCTCACCATATGCAGCACAAATCATTTCGGTGGCTTCAGCTGCGTTTTTCTTAAGATGAAACGCGAAGTGGTTAGAAAATCGAATATGCTCTTTTGTGATTGCCATCGTGAGCACAGCTGATTATTGAGGTTATGTGCATCAAACGCCAAATCGCATGATGTTTCGAAAGACCAAATGTCATTGCTTTAAAACCGCAAGAGGGCGGACTAATAAGTTACATGTAAACGGTGATTTGCGTCCTGTGAAATCTAAAGCAGAGAACTTATTTATACACCTAGAGTACGACCTCACATATACCCCAGTGACATTCGAACTCAACCGCACGCTGGTCCCCGGATAGAGAAGCGTTGCTCGTAATCAATCGACCTCGTTGTCGATTTTACAGAATAGTGACAATCATATTAAATTAGTTTTTTTTGTTTGTTTCAGAGGAGCAGAAATGTTAGAACGTTAAGCATTATCTAAGGTCAATATTTTTGTGGTTTATAAAATTATATATGACATACTACATTTTTATACAATATGGATAGTTTATTTTTAAATTGGAAGGTTACATACCAAAGGTTTTTTCGTAATATGCACGTAGTCAGTATTTATATAGGGCGATCCAATTTTTTTTCCCGAATAAAATACAATATTAGAACAATACGAATTTGATTGCTTTTAATGTAAAATATAGACTTAGAAGTTACGCATGAAATATATCGGCTAAATTCTCTCCACGACTTCGCTGACATGGTACGGTTCTTTTAGCGAAATTTTTCATATTGATTTCCCATAAATGCGGTTGTGTTTCAGCAGTTACTGTGATGAAGAATCGATGTTACCCCTCTGTGAGATAACATGACCAGTAAATTTGGTTTGAAGTAGAGTGTCTCACGTGCTCTGTGACGTGTGGCTCTATCTTGTTGAAACGACATATCATACAAGTTGAAATCGTTGGTTTTATTAAAAGACAGGTTGTTTAACATCCCCGATGGCGTACACTATTGATAATTACAGCGTTACCAGCTCAGTCCTAAAATAGTTTGGGCCAATGTTTCCCCCAGCCCACAATGAACAGCAAACAGTGAATTTTTGTGGATGCATTGGTTTTTTGTGAATAGCATTTGGATTTTAGTTACTTCAGATGCGATAATTTTGAAGATTCATAAAGTCATTTAAAGAAAAATAAACATTATTGTTCAGTACCAGTTTTTGTTTTTGTAAAAATCAACATCAACTGCTACGTTCTCTAAAACCCAGTTTAAAATCGTCCGGCATTTCTGGCGGTTTTTGGCGAACTTTGTCATGTGTTTAGAGATCATCTATACAAATACAAATTAATGACATCTTTTCAGCAGGGATTTTGAACATTTTCTAAATATAATAATCTTACCCCCTGAAATCTTTAAATTATGTAGCAATGATTTTTGCAAAATATTCAAAACTCTTGTATGATGTTTTACTTCATTTGACAAAGAGCATCTTTTTTAGCCCTGCAAATTACACGTGGTAACTGGTTCTTCAACGAAACAAGAAAAAACTCTTTTTGAGGAGATTAATTACTGAGGATTAGATTCGGGTATCTTATTTGAATGTTAACCTAAAAAGCTTTTTGGTTTAGTAGTAGGAAGTCGTTAATAATAATACAGCTTTCACTTGATGAACATTTTGATGTCCATTTGGGCACACTTAAAAAGGTATTTTGCTAGCTAGCAAATTGCAAAATATTTGGAAATATAGCATTAATAGCTAAAGATAAGAGAACGAAATGAAGGGTGGCTCAAATTGAATCCGGATTTGAACTCTGCGCCTTTTTTGTTTTGACGTCTGCAATTCTGATGCTTTAACAGATGTCGTTTGCGATTTTTTATTGAAAATTCGATAAACATTTTGCGAAAATGCTAAGAAAACTTTCTCGAAGAGTGCAGCAAGTGAATCGTCTGTTCGAAGATTTATTACAAAATTTGATGAAACTAGATCGATAATGGATGCAAAAATTCATGAGAGCAATGTTGAGTAAGATTCCATGAGAATATCGCTAGAGCTAGTTGAGATCTCAAGAACGAAATCCGACGTGTTATCTATGAAATTGATCTGAACATGCGCGAAATTGAAAATTGTGCGAAAAGAATCAAAATTTGTAGCCGAAGTTGGGCTTGTGTATTTAAATATTCAATAAAAATCCAGCCGTAAAATCAATTCTAAAGTCGTTTTCTTTAAAATTTAAATCCGGAGTTCAATTAAGCCATCTAATATAACACAGTATTATAAAAAACGTTAAATACTGCGCATTTATTACTTCTTAAAAAATGAAAAGAACATTTGCGACAACCTTAATCTTCCAAAAAGAAGTTTTGCTAGAAATAAAATTTTATTGCATATTGCTTTATTTGTTTTTATATAAATAAGTTGATTGCGCAGTTAATCTAAAAAATGGTTTTCAAAACAGAAATATTTTCTAAATTAAAATTCTTTATCGTACTATAAACATGCAGGTTTTTAGTATTTTACGTAGTATAAAATAGTTACGCTTCTAATTAATAGTTGCAGTCAATGGATTGTTATTCGTCTAGACGTCTACTACTATTTTATTTTCAAACGAGCTTAAATTGTAATCGTTTATAGACAATAAACAGAGTTTTTTTTGCAATGAAAGAAGCAATTGTTAAACATGCGTATGTAATTGCTTTTAAAATTTTGATTAGACAATACAAAGCGAATTTTGTTTGGCTTTAATAGCAAAAAGAATAAATTATATAAAATTTAATCAGATCTCCTTGTAGGAATGCTAAATGGCTTTTGTGCTATTTATTTTATAATCTCATTACAGTATTATTTTCATTTTGGTGATATACTGGAGAGAGGAAAAATCGTATGCACCGGGTAATGGTCCGTACCCATTACTGAATAAATCTGCACTTTGAAGTACTTCTAATCAATTAAAATGAGTAGCAGCTGCTCCTAAAACATATTTGGCTGCTCGTGTTGCCACCGTGCGCACGACCAATGGGTGTGTCAAGCAACCCCTAGTTAAACTGTCCCTTACCGGCGCCGCAGCAATCTTGATTAAGTCTTAGATATAATTCCCTTAGTTATTTTAGTTTATTTAACTTTATGTTGCTTTAAGAAAATTACCCCACTGATAATTTTGGTGGGCGGTATGTTTGGTGCTCATCTCTAAACCCGTGTCCCGTCTCTACGGTAACTTTTGCTGCCCGCCGGCCGACCCTCGTCGCAACACAAAGAGTTTTACCGCCGCTCGGCATTCTGAGATGAACCATCGTGAGCGACGAAGCAGAGCCAGCCGACCCAGGTACTCTTTTGCGCTGTGCTGGTAAGCTGTCGTTGCCTATTGTACATTCCGCCCGTCCGTGCTGCCTCAAGATTGAAGCCGCCAGCCAGCCGATCCAGGTGCTCTATTGCGCTGTGCTTCGCTTAGTTTTATTTCCTGTTTTGCTTATCGAGTCACCCTATTGCGCTTAATTATCAAACAAACGGAGTTATTCGACCACCCTTAGCTTCTATACAAACTTAAAGTCGCCCAAGCCACTCGTTTATGGCAACACGTACTACATCCATTGGAAAAGTATTGACTGCAGTCGTCAGAGTTCGCTTGAAAGAATCGACATTAGGGTGTTTTTTTGAGAAAATTGTGCCTTCTAAAACTATCAATAATTTGTAATTTAATGAATAGAGATCTGGGCTATCAAAAGGCCTATAATCCTCTGCTGTTAGACTCTTTATTTTAGTATTCTATAAACTAATGTTCTGTATTTCTATTTGTATGAAAGAATACACTTACAGCGTGATGCGGAAGACGTTCAGTAAGGCTTCCTCAGCTTCTCTATAGCAGGTCCATTGGTTAACATCGGTTTAGTCTTATGTTGTAAATCGGTAGTAGAAGTGGTTGCAGTTTCGGTTTTTCGTGAGTGTCTCTCACGGATGATTTCTTGTACGAATGGTATCCTGAGGTCCGTGTGGAGGGTGAGGTTCGTGACGTACCTCGGAGCATTTGCAATAGTCCATAGAATTTTTGATTGGCATCTTCGAAGTATGGTCACGTTTGATTTACTTGCCCCATAATTCTGTCCCATAAGTCCAAATTAGCAATAATTTTGACCGATTATTTTTAGGTCGATTTGTTTCCTTTTTTCACAATGTGGGATTTTCAATTGAGTTTACTGTCCAGGAGTAAGCCAAGGTATTTCACATCGTTGGTCTGTGAGAGTTCCTTGTTGATTATGTAAACTGGTGGGTAAGATGTTTCTCTAAGGGTAAATGTTATGTGCTTGGATTTACTTCCATTGACTTTAATGCGTTATTTTTGAACCCAGTCCTACAGCGAGCTTAGGTGATTTTGTAAGTGAGATGAGGCTGTTGCTGGGTTTTGATTATTTGCGACTATAATTATGTCATCTGCAAATCCTAGAGTTAGAAACCAATCTTCAAAGCGTTCTTTTTAAATGTTGTGACGGGGTGGGCAATATACGGCTGAAATTGTTAAATCATAGGGTAGACTTGTGGATGCTTGTAGGTGGTGTTTTTCATTCATAGTGTTGAATTGTTCGTTTAATTAGAATGGCGGTGTCACCATGTGCAGTATTGTCTGGATGATTAGTTGATAGCAAAATAACTTCTTGTAGTAAAATGGGTTTTACTGAGTAATAGTACATCTATTAAATTTTGGGTTAGAAATAGTTTAATTTCTTTTTTGTGATGAGCCATACCGTTAGCGTTCTAAAATGAAAAAAAAATGAGGGGCTAAATTGGAAAATTTCAGTTCATGATAACTTATTTGTGGTGTAGGTACTCATAGACCACCCTTGTAGGCCCTGTTATTTTTTGGTTGATAAGAATGGTGTATGATTTTTTTGTCTTTCATAAATTTAATCATTTTTCTGTGCGTTTCTATGGTGTTACAACTGATTTTGATGATATTATCGTTTGGTGCAGTACGGTTCTGCTTTTACTATGTAGTTAAGTTATCATGGCAGAAAAATTTATGACTCCATGCACAAATATGGGGAGTGGTTCGAGTGTTTTTTTATTTTTGCTAACTTGAATGTGGTAGTTGGGGTTGTATTCTGTTTGTGTGACATCTTGACTTAACAAATCAAACCTGTTTGTTGTTAATGGGACGTTATTAGTAGGGTTAGTAGTTTTGATGGTTACTTGTGTTTCTTCCTTTTTCTGTCGTTTATTGTAATTTGCCAAGATATTTGACTGATGATGTTCTCGTAGTTTGATTTATAATTATCATCTCTCATTAATATTGGCGGCTGTGAAGTCGTGACGTTGTTTTGCGTGTTTATATGTTGTTGTTAATACGTGGGTTGACAAAAACTAGAGCTGGATAGTATTTGGTGGTTTAGTATTGTTGCGGTAAAGTAGATAACTGGTGGTATGTATTACAAGCCATGCTTTGCCATTGCCAGTGCGTTTTTGGAGACTGGTAGATCAGAGGCTGACCAGGCATGCTGCTACTTTCGGGACTATTTCCCGTAGGTAAGCACTTGGGTTGTTGGGAGGATATTTATTTAGAAATAGCGAATTTTTAATCACTTAAACGCGGTGGAACGGACGACGTTGTTAGCACTCACGGCACGTCCATTTACTTGGGTGTATAAACTCTTTTAGAAAATAAGGCACATTTTAAAACGTTCTGTCGATACACAACGAAGTTTTGACTCCCTTTTCACAGAAATGAATATTGGTAACTCCATCATAACACATTTTCTATCAAACCATTACAACTGCTGAACCTTTGGCATTATCTATGTTTCTTTGGATGACCTAGCATACCATATACCCTGTCATTTGGCATGTTGAAAGGTTCCTCCGCTGTAAATTTTTTTTATCCGCAAACAAAATTTTTCTGTGGCTATTATGCGAGTACCTGGCCACCATCCTCTTAGCTATGTCTTTCCTACCTTTCTTTAAAGCATCTATCAGCAAAGATTCCGTATGTATTTTGTAAGCAGCTAATCTTAGGTCTTGCTTAATAATAAACGACATCGAAGTTTTGGAAATTTGCATCTCCAGAGATATAATCTGTTTACGAAGAGGATTTTGCTCAATTCTGGCACTAACGGGTTCGACTGTCTAAATAGTCCAAAACAAACATCGTCCTCCAGATCTTGGCCGATCCTCGATACCTTCAGTCTCATTAAACAATGTTATAGCTCGATAGACGAAAATAAGTATGCAGGGTTTTAAAAATTACACTTTTTTAATTCCATGCTTATTTAATGCTATTACAACAAAATGGTTTTCTTTGCCGCCTGACTCTATTAGTAAATAACCAAATTTGACAAGACACACAATGTAACTTGCAACTTTAAGACCTGAAAATTGCAACTATATGTTAAAGTCAAGGATATCTCAATGCTGTGCAAAGTAAAGGCAGGTTTGATTTTGTAACAGTATTTACAGGAATACTAGATATATAAATAATATTTGAACTAAACAATGAAGGTCATGGTTTGACCAAAAAAATCGTATTTTTTGTTTTCAGGTTAAAATGTTTTTTCATTTAATTATTTTATAACAAAAATACCTCGCTGCAAAAGAAAGCGCGAAATTTACAACACTTTTTAGTACAATACCTTTGAACATTAGGTGCGGGCTTTCCATTGCATATTTAATTAAGCACTAATTTTCTTATTAATTTAGTTTTGCAATTAACGGCGGAAATAGGCTACCGTGCCCGCAGCTACCGTTACATTACAGAAAGGATTTTTATGTTCGCGGCGATACATTCAGTGCAAATTAATTGACATTTTAATAGGGCTTTAGACGCTCTCTGGGGAGTGAGTGACGTTTACTGTTATTTCCGCATCCTGCTGGTTGCAGTACAGCCCTAACTTTAAATTGCTCTTTGTCGTAAAGGACTGAAATTGGAATGCCCCTTATCGCAAGTACGTGTATGGGTATTTAAGATAAGTGCTCTAAAGGCGAGTACAAAGACGGTTTATCAGTGATTGTGTGTTGAGGATCGTAGTGTTGTATGTATCTAATATTTATTTTGTTAAAAGAGGGTAAATAGGCACTTGGTAGTATTAAAAAATAAAATTATAATGAGAACTTACTTTAGTGATTAGTATAAAGATTAGAAAAATAAGTAATCCTCACAAGTAGGTAAAAATTTAAAGAATATAAAAATTAGTTTTTTTTTTATTTATTTATTAGTTAGCAAAGTTATGATATTATTTTAAAGGGTAAATATTGTCATTAAATGTGGAATAGGATATTCAACAAGTGTCCTTCACGGCTTATTTAATACTCTCGAATTTTTCCTGATAAAATTCATGATTACTTTTTCACATAACTGTGGTTTAATTTCGTAGATTATCATCATTCTCAATTTTAATCATCATCAGTTTTTTGGATCTATAAAATCATAGGGCATCTTTCGGCAAATGCTCGGAATTTAACGTTTTTGTCTTTGTTGTTAGAGAGTTGCCAACTCTATATTTATTGCATGTATTTTACAGTTTTTATTTGTTTAGATTGTTTGTTATTTTTGATTGTCACTTGTTATTTTCACACACATAATTTTCTTTTGCATTTTTTGGTCCTTCTATCTTTTGGCCTCTCTTTCTCTTTTTTCCTTTAACATCATATTTGAGAGCTTATTTTGCTACGTCTGTTCGATTTTCTCATTGTGTGGCCTATTTATTTTTATTTTCGAATTTTTATTGTTTTCTGTATCGATTCTTGTGTTCTTTTCTATATTACTACGTTTATGCTTAGGTACTGGTTTATGAATGCCTCTAATTTTTTATGTGTTTTGTCTATATTTCTGAGCAGTCTAGTTTTCACATTTGTGTTAAATAATATGATTTTTGTCTTCATGTGCATTTCCTTAGTTTGCCAAATTTTAGACGTGTTGAAAGTTCTAATGTTTTATGTCTATATCACTGCCTTCTTCTTTATTTAAAATACTTCCTAAGTAGTTAAAATTCTCTATTTTTCTAATTTTTTTCTATTATTAAGGTTATTTATTTACTACTTCTGCTTTCTTTCTGTCTTCTTTATGTTTATGATTTTTGTTTTCTTTCTTATTTATATCCTCCTTTTCGGCTTCATTCTTCAGTTTGTTTAACTTTTATGTATACATATTGATTTTTTCTTTAACAAATTTGCAAATTTTATAACCCCAAGTGTTTCATGAAACCTCCAACTAATTTATGTTTTCTCATCATGTGTTTTCTTCATGGCCCAATTGATTATCCCGCCTTCTAACTTTATGTTTCTTGCTAATTTATTTTGTATGTTTATCTTTGTCATATAATCTGGCAGTTTGTCATACCATTCGTTTTTAATATTAATCACATTTTTTCTCTGTACAACTTTGTTTGATGATGTTACGTAGTATAAATATATTATTGAGATACGACCGCCTCTGTTTAAATTCCAGCTGATTTTGTCAAATCCATATTTTATTCCACTAAAAGAATTTTTAAAGTTAGGTTGCTTGCTGTATTGAGTAAAGTGATTTTTCTCCAGTTTGGACATATTGTTTTCATCTCCTTCTTTTGTCAGTTCTTTTGGGATGTTATCTATGTTAGCAGATTTATGGGTTTTTAATGTTTTTGTACCATTCTTTATTTCTTTTATTGCGCTTAATTCTTTGTTTATATACACACATCCATGGGTTGAGTGAAACTCGAACTTGCGCGCGCCGGCAAGAGTACACAGTCAACTGGTTGAACCATCTGAGCCACCGCGTCCCCTCTTCATTATATTACACAAGGTTTTCATGCCATTCCTTTTATAATTTATAGAGATATTTTTACTTGTTTATCTTTTTTTTTAATATAATTCTTTTTATTTTTTGATTTTACTTGCCAGTATCTGTTGCTTAATTCTCCTTCCTTTTTTTATTTGTCACAAGTTTGTTTCGATATCAATATTTTTTGTTTTAGTTCGTTATATTCTAGAATTTTCTTTGTTGTTTGTTTAACAGTTGTTTTACAATTGTTCTTTCTTCTACTCCTTTGTTTCCTTCCGTTCTCGTCATGTTACGTGCCTTAGTTAATTGTTATTTATGTCGCTTTCTAGTGTTTTTTTCTTTTAACCATTGAATATTGTATTTCTTCTGTTGTTTTGCCTTAAATCTGTTTTATTTTAATTTAATTTTTATATTTGCTACGAGTATGATCTGAAAGTTCATCTCCCCTATTAAAATACTTATGTTTTATTTTACGAAGGTTGGAGCATAAGTCATGGGAACTATTTTTTAAAGGTAAGGTATAGTATCACACAATATCGTAGGTTTACAATGTTAAATTCGTTGTCAACTAACCGCCGTGCAGGATGGATGTGTATTCGTATATCAAAATAGCCGTTCTTCGTAATAGTAATGCCAGAAAATGCCACAGAGAGTTGGTAGAAGCCAATGGAAATAATAGATTTCCATACCGACCACCTGGTTGCTTCGCGTGATTTAATTTCTCGACTGATATGTAATTTTCGGTTAAATTTACTTTTCTCCGGGAGCATTCGTTGTTTTTTTTAAGTTACGATGAGTACCCATTTGTTTCTGGACATGATCGATGCATTTCTTTTTGGTTATATTAAAATTTTCGTATGGCTCTGCATTTAAAATAGCTTTGAACGCTTTGGAATCTTTTTTTTCAATATAATAAAAATATTTTACAGAATACAAATTTTCTGAGCGCCTGAACATTTCGACGATTTTCCATTTTTTTGCAGGATCCGTCGTGATCTGCGAGACACATGTCTTTATCAATTACTTTTTCAGAAGTCCGTTCAATGAGCGTTACCAAGCTGTATAAAAAAGAAGACTGCGCTTTTTCCATCCCTCGTCTCTTGACATACTTAGACCATTTATTCTATGGTCAATAACACCTACAGTTAGAATATTATAATTTACTATTGCAGGCAAGCGAAATAAATATCTTTCTTATTTTCTGATGGTATAAGCATTAGCGTAGCACGCTGAATTAAAGCACTAGTTTCAAAGATGATTAAGACTACTAACCGGAATAGCAATTTAAAACTTTCTTCCCACTTTAGAAACTATTGTATCTTATAGTTGAAGTCCTAAGGAATTAGGTAAGCATTTTTTTTTAATTATTAACTATACTTTAATTATTATTTTTTAATTATTATCTTCATTTTATTTGCGGTTAGAGATTTCAACAAATAATTTTTTACATTTTTGCTTTTAATTGAGAAATGGTTCTTATTTTCGTAGCATAAACTTTAGTTTTTACAAATTTCCAGAGGAAAAAACTGCACGGTATAAGATTACAAAACTTTGGTGGCTAGTTTACTCGCTGTTTTGAGGGATAAGTCGCCCATTACATTTTTGCTCCAATAATTGGATTG
The DNA here is from genome assembly GCA_036346155.1 of Sinelater perroti. Taxonomy (NCBI): domain Eukaryota; kingdom Metazoa; phylum Arthropoda; class Insecta; order Coleoptera; family Elateridae; genus Sinelater; species Sinelater perroti. Next base: position 19,711,773 of record JARFIY010000195.1, on the reverse strand, counting down.
TCATCTAAATCCATCTCCAAATGAGGCAACAAAAAAATCTATTATTGGCTCACGATAATGTTCACCGTTTATGTCCATTGCGTTTCTAGCCTTATTTTCAAAAAATAGTGATCCATAAAATTTACACCAAACTGTTATGTACACCTTGAGCATGCACAGGCCGTTCTTGAATGACCTAAGGATTTTTTATGCCCCAAATGCAACAATTTTGCTTATTGACATATCCACTAAAGTGGAAATGCATCTTTCGCTAAAATTATTTTCTTAGCAAAATTTCTGTCAACTTCTTAATTCTCTAGTAGCAGTGGCAAATACTCGGCGTTTCAATTATCGTCTGGCTTTAGTTCCTGAATTAGCTAAATTTGAATGTGCAGATATAGGTTTTTTGATAAATTCCGCTGCATGGTGCTTTTTTTAAATGTTCAGTTGTAGTGACCGACGGCTCACTGAGGTTTCTGGGTGTCCCGTCATACTACCGTTTTCAGCTAAACAGTTAATAGGACGTCGGCCTATTTGTTCAAATTTTATTATTAGTCTTCTCACACTTATACCTGGTGCATTTCTGCTTCCGAAAATGCCACAATCTCGGCGAAACATTGTTCATGCTTGTAATTAATTTTAACACTCGCTTCTTCGTCGTAGTGATTTATATTAACTAACCGCAATGTGTATACTACGAAATATCATAAAGTAGAATGCTATCAACCTTGCAGCAAAAATGGAATGCAATTTAAATTCTGCATTTCTTTTGGGACACCATTTATTATATTATCATTTTCTTTTTCTACTTACACCACAATTGAATAACATACCGTAAGGAGCTCTTTCGCTTCTCAGATAGCTTTTCATCACTACATAGAAAATATATTATACTACATCATTTCAAAATTTGAAAGTTTTTTTTTTACACTAAATGTTTAGAGAGACAAGATTTAACTCCGTGATAGCCAGTCCCAAGCCCGGTTTAGAAAGGAGGAGGGAAAAGGGCTGGTGGTGACGCCTTTGTAAGGTATACTGATGTCGCTAGGTACACTCCAATAAATGATAAAAAAACTCATAAAGACGATCTCTCAGTTTTAATTAATCACCAAGTCCACATCAGAGTGAAGTGGGCGATGGCGTATTTCCGGAGGTGTAAAACTGGGACCACGTGACTAATGACGACAACTGTAACAGAAAATCAAGCAAGTTATGTGACCTAAAGATAGGGAAATTTAAAAGTAGTAGAAATATTTACAACATAAAGGGCGAAACAAAGCGCGACAAGGGCAAACGATTTGGTATAAACGATACAATTGCAATAGCTACGCTAGTAAGCGACATAAGAAGTAAAGAAATCGAACTAAATAAAATGATGAAAGAACGAAAAGAACGACGTTTCTGGTTTGGGCAGTGGTGAATAAAACGTACTGATTTACTTAAAAATACTTAACAATTATATTAGTTTATAACACTATTTATGTATACACGCACTATATACAATTAACTGCACATTATTTCGCCCGCATGCTCCACTTCAAACCGAAATCGCCGTCTGAATTCGGAATCTGCCACGGCGTTAAACTAATTTAACATGTTAGTAAATTGTAAGATTTACAGACGCTTTAAAGTGTATGCATTTCACATTCTATATTTTTGCCATTTTGAAATTTATTAGATTATAGCAGTATATTCTAGTATTTTTGGATTTTTTTATATTGAAAAATAGTATCAAGCTTCTAGCTCGCTTCTGTCGGCGACAATAAATGATGAATTTTACCTCCGTATACACGTTGTGCATAAATTAGAGTCGAATCCTTCCCGCCTTCGTGTATGTAGAGAATAAATTAATCAAATTTAAATGTTGGTTATGCCCTAATCCCTTAAAGCAAGTTTCATTTCCCAACTTACATAACTTAGATACGTGTTTAGAGCGAAGGCGTTGCGCACTCAAGTTTATTTGATAGACCCATAAAAACTTAGAGCCCTTTCTGGCGCAAAAGTTACATTAGTAGAAGTTTATTGATAAAGTTAATTACCGGAAGGAATATAATTAACTAAATTAACGGTAACAAATGAACTGACTATGTATGCACAAGAAAGAAATAAAATATATATTTGGGCAACCTAAAATTTTATAATAACTTTCTATATGAATAATTTTAATGATATTATAAAAAGCATAAAATCCACCAAGCAGTTTCCTTGTTATTTTTAAAATTAAAATAATTGACGTAGCACATATTTTTTTTATTTAATATGGGAAATTGAGTTTCAGCTTGTTAAAATACTAATTAGGCAAAATAAGTTTTTAGAACAAGCAAAAAATGAGCTTCTTATATCAGTGTCTAAATATTAATTGTATACATTTTTTATGTAAATAGAAATGCATTGTTACTTTTTATTTATATGTATGTAAAGCAATTCAAAAATTTCTCTATAAGTTTCAGGAATGAAATTTATACTAAAGTGTGAGCTTTACAAAATTCGAGCACCTTTAATGTATTCGTATATTTGCAACTTATATATCCGATGACTAATATTTAGTATTTAGGTAGCTAACGAAACAGAAATTGTTAATAGAAGTTCTAAATATCTTGAAATTGTCAAAATGGATTTATATGAATTGGATTAAAGAATGTTGATTTTTCAAGAACATTGCAAAATGAAAATTTTAGTATTAATCAAATTTTAAATCTATAGTTCAAGATATTGATTTAAAAAGTTTTATTGCCGAAAGGAAGCTTAGCATTGGTGGTAAACGCGAAAGAACGGATTATAAAACGTCCAAGAAGATTCTCAAAGTATACTCGAAGTATCCAAAGTCATTTGTGCAAAAAGCTAAAGTCAAAGTAGGATTGCGGAGTTACAAAAATCAACCTGAACAAAAAAAGAAAAAATAATAGTAAAATCCTGCTGCATAAAGTTTACAAATACAACTGGACATAATTACAGATCATGATGTTATCTGATTTAAAAATTTAATTATATTGCTTGGTTAGTATTTTTATACCGCACCAAGTTGTCAAAATATTTCAAGAGATTACACAGTTAGTCAAAAACAATATTTTCGCAAAAATGGTAAGTAATTTGTAAGTGTAGTCTGAGCACCACTTTTTTATTAGTTCTGGAATTATAAATGCCTAAAAGAAAAATTTTAGTAATTCTCTGTAGTATTTTGGCCAGACCTAGAGACATGCAATTACTTGGACATAATTCAATTATACCTTGATAATAACATCTACCTAAGGAATTCAATCCTCCAAATTGCTTGAAACGGGTCTACCATAAAAAAATCTTTGAAAACTATTGAAACGACCACAACCATTTTTGAAACTAGTAGCTTTAGGTGTCTAGTAAAAGATAATGGAAATAGTATGTTATAAAGTCCGCTCAATAACTTTTCTAACAAAATCAGAATAATATCGTATAATATGTTTAAAATAAATACTTAGCGTATTCAAATACATAGTTTTTGCATTACAATTATTTTTAAGTGTCTAGATTTTATCCCCCCTCGGAGAGCCTGTATCCTCTAGAGGGCGCGTCTCCTGGTGGCGGATGGGGGAATGCCCGGTAGATATGCCGAGTATGAAGGAAACAAAATACATCCCGCCAACCAACAGGTAGACAGTGTGGGCAGTAGCTAGCTGACCTAGTTGGCGAGGGTCAGGTTGTCTTTGTCACGTATAAAATGTGGCAGCGGCACATCCGGTCTTAGTTAGATAGGCCACTACTAAGTTACCAAGACGCACGGTTAGCGTGGTAACTCATTAGCTAACTTGTCAAGAAGCAAAGGCTAGCTGTTAAGGTAGGCTTGAAAATCGAGGAGCAGCTCGGTGTTCTGATCGGGCTAATGCCACCTGGACTGAAGCTGCAACTACAGCACTTCCGAGGCACGTCGCTCATGAGTCTTGTAGACGAGGCCATGAAGTGCGAGAAGATCTGGCGAGATGCAGCAAGCGCATCTACCCCAACACCCTCGCAGAGTTTCTCCCCGCCGAGCTTCGCCCCGCCGAGCTTCGCCTTCACAGAGGCGTAACAATCCGCCTTCCTGCCACTACTGTTCGGGCCGTCACTTCAACAGAAACTGCCCGATAGTACGGTCGGTAAACGAGGACGCCACGGAGACCTTCACCCTGAGCCAACGTATGCTTCAAGACCGGCCCGGACCTAGCGGGGCGCGCGACAACATGGCCGACAACAACATCAACCGAGGTCCGCAGTGAATACGTTAAAAGTCCCGCAGTCCGACTAATCATCGACGGGATCGAAGTCGCCGCCTTGTTGGACACCGGAAGCACCCACAACCTAGTCGGCCTACCAAGGTCCATGGCACTGACCTGCGCCACGCCCCAGGCGCCGGCCCACGTTAACAGAACTCCTGAAAAAACGCCGTGGCGTCTCCAGAGTGTGTGTGTGTGTGGGGGGGGGGGAGATGTTGCCTGGCCCTGATTTCGCCGGGGTTGATGTTACCTGACTCGGAATTTTTCGAGTCGCGTGCAACACAAGGGCCCTCCTTTGGAATTTATAATCCCAAACGAATGTTACCTGAGGCCGACTTTGTGGCGCCGTGTGCAACACCGGATAGTTCACATACCGCGCCGCGTCGTGCCAAGCAGTTCCGACCAGGACAAGGGCGCCGGTGCATTTTCCAATAAACGCAAAGGCGCCCCCGGCGTCCACCAATTCCGGACAAGCTTCGCATCCCCAGCGGGCTCAGCGTGCTTCCACCCTGAACTCTGCATCCCACCAGCAGAGTGGGGCACGAGCTAAGCCCTTAAAACCTGAGCCACCAAAGATTCGCCCTCAGTCGCCAGCCCCTTAAGAAGAAATCATCAAGAGTCATCAGGTGAGTCCCTTTTGGTTTATTTTGCTACTCGCTGCCCGGACCGGCTGCTCGCTTTCCGGCCCCGCTGCCCGGACCTTCTGCTCGCTTTCCGGCTGCGCCATCGGCCCCGCTGCTTCTTGGCCCTGCTGCACGCTGTCCACCTGCGCTACCGCCCGCTCCTCTCTGCTTGGTTCCGCCACCGGCCCCGTTTCAGCGCGTACATCAAGTCGTAGGTTAAGTTAGCTAGGGTTGATGGGTTAGCGTAAGGTTCTGTAAGTTTGTAAATATAATTATAATCGTAAGTTGGAACCGATGCTTCATTTTTTTAGCCTTCCATGCCCCACGTGTTGCCGGTCGTAGCGTCCCGACGCTCGATTTATCACCGCCCGGGCCCGATCTGGTAATAACGTGTAAATCAAAAATTAGGAAGACTAAAACAGATTAAAAGGACTTATAGATACACAGGTACTTAAAGAAAAAGGTGACGAATACAGAGAAGCAAGAATTAGAGACAAACAATGGAACTTCTATTGCAGGGCTGGATAACAAGAACGAGAAATTAACAAACGCTATTTTAAAAGAGGGATCGAAAGTGGCCCGAAAGAAAGGAAAGAAGGAAGAGAAAATTAGCAGCAGTACAAAGGATATGCTTAAACAACGACGAAGGTTAATAGAACAAGGAAATAAAATACAATGGAGTACACAGAAATAAAGAAAACAATCTTTAAGTAATATTTGTCTTATCTCCCTAACTTTCTAAATTTATAATTCTATTTCCTCCTAGACGCTTCAACCGGTTTCCTTGAAACTTGCACACCTCATTCACAACTATATTTGCTAATTCGGCACAACAGCTTCTAACTTTAACCGTTTTTGAATTATTTAAATATTTTGATTACAAGGGAAATTCCTCCCAATGTTTCTATTGTTTGTAGTATTAAATGTACGCAAAACATGTGGAATGTTCTACACGACGGCCTGGCGTCTAGATCAGGCTTCGTCGACGAAGCCTGCGGGGTTCTCTTGTAAAGAAAATAATTAGATAAAGAAGATATTAAAATATATAACAACAAAGTATAGCAGGAGGCTGGAGTAATACCGACTAATAGGGGAATGAAGAGCTTACGACCAACACTAGGTAGAAAATGATCTCAGTGAAAAGTTCAGATGCTAAAGAATACAGAAGTAAACAAAAAATAGCCATAGCAATGGAAAAGTACTACGCTTCTCTATACCTATAGCTCTAAGACAGTTTCAGATGACGAGACATAACAACTGATAAGAAAGGTCATGAACGTAAACTTTGAAGAGGTTCCTGATATAGAAGAATAAGAAATAACAAAAGCCCTAAGAGTAATGAAAAACAATAAGGGACCAGAACAAGATGAAATATTAATTGAGATGTTGAAGGAAGGCGAGCAGGAACTACTAGAAAATATTAAATAATTATTTAATAATTGCTTATACTATGGAAAGTTTTCACTAGTTGGAACGAAGCAGTGACTAATTTACTACATAAGAAAAGGGATAAGTACGAACTGAAATTATTACAGGCCGACCTTGTTATCGCAACTTTATAAGCAATTAATGAAAATTATTACAAACCTCTTAAGTAATAAAATAGTTGCCTATTCATTAGTTGAGCAGCTGGTTTTTGTAAGGCTACAGCACATCCGAACATTTGTTAACTGTAAGAATCTTAATAGAAAAGGCGAATGAGTACTACTGTATTTGGACATTTGGCCTATTATGAAAAAGTTTTCGACACACCAGAGTTGTGGGCTATGGAATATGCTTTAAACAACGGTAGAATTGACATTATTTTGATTACTGGTAACTTTAAAGACTTACAAACCATGCTTGCACAACTAGGGGAAGCCTTTGAGGGAGTTGGATTAAACATAAATTTTACAAAAACGAAAACGATGACGAACAGTGACGACAAAAGAAACAGCCAAGTAAAAGGTCGAATTATTGAGAATGTGCCCGAATATGTATACTAGGGCAAGCCATAAACCGAACAAAGAAAAACAAACTGTTAAAGTTAAAAGAAAACAAGACTTGCGTTAGTAAGCTTTGGAAAACTAAAATACATCCTTAAAGATAGTAAATTGCCACAATATTTGAAAACTCATGTTTTTGACCAGTCTGTGTTACCAGTATTGATTTACGGCTGCCAAACATAGATTCTCACCAAAGCAAATATGGACAAACTCATCAAGGCGCAGAAAACAAAGTTGGGTATCAGTTTAAAAGAATGAAAAGATGTAAAGAAGTAAAAAATGTGGCTGATCAGGTAGCAAGACTAAAGTGGAACTTCGCAGGCTACAATGCAAGGCAAAGTGACGAAAGATGGAATGCTGTAATACAACGATGGAGGCTATATAGAGGGAAAAGAAGTAGAGAAAGACCTCAAATGAGATGGGGCGATGATCTGAAAAAAATTGCTGGCTTCGGATGAATGAGAACTGTTCAAAATCAGAAACAGGCTAAAGAAAAAGAAGAAGGATTTTATCGAGTTTACCCTTTAAGAAAAGTTTTTCGGGATATCACGCTTACATATGGAAAGCTAGGTTAAATTACATATTTTTTTAAGATAACTATTGAACTAAGAGAACATTTTAGTAGTGTTCTTGACCCTTAAATAAAGAATTTTCAGTTCTAATTATGATTTAATAATTCAGTAATCTTGAGATGCAAGGCTAGAAAAAACTTTAACGTGTAAAATTATGTAACTCGTTTATCATAATCACTTTTTGACCAAAATGGTACTTATTAAGAGTATTATTTTGGGGGTTAAGCAAAGAATAATCAAGAAAAGATTATATTTTTCTAATTATTAATTTATGCAAAACAAATGGTTTGATTTTTTAACGGTAATGTGGACTAGGTGCACAGAATCATAAATGTGATCATGAGGGCGCATTAGCGAGATCATGGTGGATCCTCGAAGATTTGGCTAGGCGGAAGATTTACAATATTTTGGCTGGTACGCTGTTATACGACACTACATAAACATTAGCGCAATTACATTATTCTTATTCTCTAAGTTACCATATAATAAAAGAGAGGAAGAAAATTGATTTACAAATTAAAAAAAAAGTTTTGGGTGCTTAGTATAAACTCGTGCTTATTTCTAGGAAAGGCGCTAATTAAGCCAATCTAAGCATTCAACTCTAGAGTTGCTTTGGCAAATCCATTGCCAACATCTACAATTAAAACACTAAGAATGCTCGTAAATGCTCCATGGTATGTTAGTAGTCTGATACTGCATATGGATTTTGGAATGCCAAAAGTTTAAGTAAATGTACTAAAAGAAGTACCAGTTACTTATTGCGTTTATAAGCTCCTATAAATATCTTTATGTCCAACCTGCAGCAAAATCTTCCCATTAGATGATTAAAAAGAAGAAATGGCCAATTCATCTAAAAGGAGGTTATACCCAAAAAACGAAATAACATCTTTTATGCTATTATTGTCATATAATTAACTCATAGAACATAAATTATTATAAACAGTTATGATTGTTAATAACTAATAAGCCAAAAGATCTTTATTTCCAATATTTATAATGTTCATATTTCTTATATTTATCGAGGCCACAGATTTACCTGTTTCGATTCGAAATCGCTGATGGTTCTGATTTCTCTTAATAGATACAATTCTACGCAAAGAACAGACTAATTTACCCTAATTTATGACGCGGTTTCTATTCATTTAGTCAATTGGTCTTTGATTTTGTATCTTGCATCAATATTAATTTTATCAACTCCATGGTGCTTATTTTACAACTTATTTCATTCTTTATACTTTTTTGTTCCGTTCTGAAAATACCATAAAAATCATTTACCACTTTTACACTCCCAAAAATCTTTCGATCTTGCCTCCTGTTTGTAGTGATTCTCACCCATTTGTGATAAAGGCTTTGGCTTCCTCCTTCGCATTGCAAGTCAGCAGAACTTGCACGGCGTCGTCGGCTTCCCTACATATGTATCTGCCTTGGTCCTTGGGTAAGACCTGATGTTGCTATGTTCTGTGATAATCGGAACGGTGTATTGGTTAAGATACTCCGTTACATACCGCACCTTGTCGACTGACGGGATGAATGTCCTGTCTTCCCAACTCGTAACCGGTTCTGTACGAGCCCTATTGAAACCGTCTTAAAAATTGGTAGTTTTATTCATGTCTTAGCCTCTTTAGCCAGTTGGTCTACATGCTACATTCCTCGGAGTCTAAACGTGCGCCTTGGTCTATAGAACCACAATTGATAATGCTATTTTATTATTTTAAAATATGTGCATTATGTAGGTTAATGGTTACATTTTTAGGCTGATGTTTTATTTTACTACATCAGCGCAATTGCTTTACATTATTCTTACCTTTAAACGTTTTGTATAATGTCTAATGTTCGTTATATCTTTTGTGAATGCAAATTTACCTGTCTTGGTATTCGTTTTAGTGCAGGAATCGGAAAAATCGCGGTAGGCAAGTTAAAACTGTTGATGGCTCCGAGTCTTTCTAATAGTTGCAATTCTATGCAAAGGAACAGACAACTTAATTTCTTTGATCTCCCTCCGTGTTCACAGCAAAATCATTCACCCATGATGAGGGCACCCTTCGCTTTGGCCTTCATCTTCTCCTCTATGCTGCAAGTTAGCAAAACATGTATGGCGCTGTTATTTTTCCCATGTTTTGGTCATCTATCAGCTTCCGGATTTTTACCAGTAGGGCCGGAAATTGCCATATTCAGTGATAAGCTGGACGGGGTGCCGATTAAAATCTTCTGCGGCCTGAAACATCGTGTCGATTGTGGGGATGAATATTTGCACTTTGTCACGTTTTCGTTGCTTGCTATTCCTGCTCCAATCATGCTCTCGACTATTTTGTAAGCATTTCTTACGGGTCCCATGGAAATCGTTTTGAAAATCGATGGTCTTGGTTGTGCCACAAACTTTTTGGTCAGTTAGTTTGCATCCTTGTTCCTTGGAGCTCTTTGTAAGGCTGTAAACTTCGACTTGCAAATCTGTCAGCACATTCATGCTTTTGAGAGCAAGTAGCGGTAACTTGCTGTCAGATATTATAAAGCATCTTGAGATGACTGCTCTGTGTCTATCGGATGGCTATCAGGTCGTACTGGAAGATGGTAGAACTGTTTTGGTGGATCTTTTCTTCTCCTTGTGTGATCCGGTCTGCGTAGCTTCACAGTTGTCGCGACTCAAGTTTTTGAATGCTGAACGAAATGTCATTTTGCCTGCTCGGTTGTCCCGTCTGGTTACACGGACCAATCTCGACATTGTTGTCTCGGTGTGGTTTTCAGCTGCTTTTAGTTTGTCGCTCCCTGGAAAACAAAATGCAAAAGCAGTAACTGGTTCTATACGTATCCTATTAGTGTATTAGCAAAAAAGTCACTAACGGCTTGCAAAAACAAATAAGTACTCATATACTGTTAAATAAAGATTAAGATCACGGATTTAGATTAGTTAATGAGGTAACTTGAAAGAAGAATTAAAAAGAGGCTTAGAAACTTATAAATAAGCGTAAATAAATATTCTAATAATTTTAAAAAGGGAACAGAGCAGAAACTTAGTAAACTAGCTTAAAGAACGTTCTAAATTTTTGAGCAAAAAATTAAAGGAAACCTTTGAAGAGTTTTTTGAAAACTTGTAGTGAGAATCGAGGAGGAAAATATAAAAAATTAAGCTAAATACAAAAGAAAATTATAGAAACTTACAAACACAGAAGAAGTTTGGTCAAAGAAAAAAAGTTTTATAACTTGATAATAACGATAGATACAGAAAAATAATACAAATGCTTTGGTAGAGCTTTAAAAGAGGAACTCTTGGAATTAAAGATAAATGTGAAAAACCACTTTTAAAGTGTAAAAATAGAAGAAAGAAAAATAATATTCCATAAGTTTTTAAGGAAAGTTAAAGATTGACGCGGAAGAATGCACCAGAAACCTGAAAGAATTATTGTTAAACGCACAAGACGTCGGACATCTTAAGAAGTAGTAAAAAAGGTTTAAAAGAGAAATTAGAAGAGTTAGAGATAGATGTCTTGATAAAGTCTGCTTGAAGACTTGCAGCAATCATTGGCAATCAGAGGAAAATGTTTACGAGTTGTGGAAAATTGTATATTTAACTTTGAGAAACACAGCAAGAGCATGGAACTGAACTCGGAAGTACAGATAAAGCTAGATTGGAAGCTTCAAGGAGAAAGACCGTCACGGAAGGAATTCAACGCACAAATTCCACGAGGATATTATGTACAAAAACGTTTTTGGAGAATCGAAGATCGTTTTTAGAAAAAAGTCGATGGCATCAAATTGGGGCCGCAGTTAGTGGTGATGGGAAACGGGGAATCAAAAATACGCTGTAAAATTTTTGGGAACAGAAAATTTTGAGGCAAAAGATAACGGTTGATATTTTTGGGTTATCCTTACAGACGAACGATGGCAACAAAAACATTTTCGTTCCTATTGATTCTTTTACCAATTAGTTTGAGACGTATGCGATATCAAATCAAGAGTCATCCACGTTTCACTGCTACTTTTACAATTAGATTACATACAACTCAAAGATATTAGTTGTGGAGTAGAACGATCTTGAGAGGAGAGCAGAGTAACACCTTAAGAAGCTAAGCTTCCCCTAAAGGGCTACGGGCAGGTGCGACACACATTTCGCACAAGGAGGGTTGCTGAAGGTTTGAAACGATTCCGGTGTTGGCCACGAGGGAATGTTCCAGCAAGCTGCCCGGCGCGTATCTTAAAAGTAAACTACGATAATATATCGAAAAAGTTGGGAAATTGATTTATAAGTTCCGTTGCAATTTAAAATATATTTTCTCTTTGTTGTATTTGTGCAATTAAGTAAAACCATTGTTCGTTTGCAAAAAATACACGTGTCGATTCTGCTGTTATAAATTAATAAATATTTCGTTTAAAATTTTGTTTTTGTGTATTTTGCGTATCCTTGATGTGCACTCCACCTTTAAGAATCTTAATCACAGCATCACAGCAGTTATGATGATAATATTGCAGATTTACCTCTGAATAAAATCAATTGTCCATCAATTTCAGTCGTTAAAGTAAATTGTGCATATTGATGTACTTTACAGATTTATTGGTGCGAAAGTTAAAATAAAGAGCCATAAAGAACCGCTTTTAGACCAACTGTCTACAATATTACTGTTAAAGTGAATTGCGCACATCTACGTGCTTGACTCTTTTTTGGTGTAAAAATAAATGCGAACAAACATAAAGAATACATAGAAACCGACTGCGCGTTAGCTTTAACCATTAAGTAAATTGCGCACTTTGTTGTACAAACGTATTTTAAATATAATAATGTAATATAATAATAAATTAAAAATTGAATGCTTGATGTATCGTAGGATTATTCGAATAAATGAATAACATTATGCAGATTTTTTAATATCTTAAAATTATTTAATTATAAAATATTTTAGCACCTTTACCATCTGCGCAATTTTGACCACTTGTGACAATAAATAAACAAGTTATGTAACAGAGATAAACAGTTTAACATTTTAGATAAATAAAAACAACTTGGGTTTGTTTTATTTCATTATACAAAAAAACGGCCTCGGTAACTTTGGACCCATTCAAAGAAATAAAGAAAATATTATAATAACGTTTATGGTGTACATAAAGATAAAAGCAAGACTATATAGAACTAAAAAATAGAAGTAGTAATAATAAAGGAAATACGTAACATCAATATTTCAATGCTTCAATGAATGCAAGTGTTGAAATAGAATTTTAATACTAAATTAAGAATAAATTTTGTTAAAACTTTGTATAATTGTAAATGTACAATTTAGTTTGTAAGATAAAATTATAGAAAAATTACAAAAGAGATGGATATACATTCTTCTTCTTTTTTATCCCCATTTTGCCATTATGTCGGGTTTGCTTCTATCAAAACTTTTCTCTATACAGGGTCCATCCCAAAAGAAATGAGCCTTTTTCAAAAAAAAATAGTTTTATTGAGCAGATCGCTACAACACCTCAAAATTCTTCAAAATAGGATCCTCCTGCATCAATGCACTTTTGGAGACGGGTCTTCCAAGTCCGGAAGGCTTCCTGGTAGGCCTCCTTAGGGATGTCCTTGAGGGCTGCTGTGACATTCTCTTGGATGTCCTCAACCGAGTCCCAGTGCTTGCCCTTTAGCACTCTTTTCAACCGCGGAAACAAAAGAAGTCCGGGGAGACAAGTCCGGGCTGTAGGGAGGCTGGGAACCACGCCGAGTTGAATCCGGGCCAGGTACTTGGTCACGATGAACGCGGTGTGGCTCGGCGCGTTGTCGTGGTGCAAACTCCAGTCGTTTTGATCGCGCTCCGCTTACTTGTGACCTTTCTTTTGAGTCTTTTGAGGACTTCAGGTAGAAGGCGGCATTCACTGTGCGTCCGGGTTGTACGAACTCGTAGTGCACAATCTGGCGTCGAAGAAGGCGACGAGCATTGTCTTGGTCCTGGATTTGCTCATCCGAGCTTTCTTCGGCCGGGTGACGCGGTGGTGTGCCACTCAGCGCTCTGCCTTTTGTCTCCGGATCGTACTGGAAACACCATGTTTCGTCTCCTGTTACCACTTTGTTTAAAAACTCGGGTCATCTTCGCACATTTGCAAGAGTTCTTCACACCGAACCACCCGGAGCTGTTTTGTTCGTCAGTCAACACCCGCGGCACAAGTTTGGCGCACACCTTCCGCATCGATAAATCCTCGAAATGACTCGATGTACTGTCGATTTCGGAATGTTTAGGCATCTGCTACTTGATAAACACTGAACCGACGATCGGCGTTCAAAAATCGCGCACTCGCTGCACGTTCTCGTCGGTTCGGAGGTTGACGGTCGTCCAGACCGAGGTTCGTCAGCCACCTCTTCGGCCCTCCTTAAATGCTTTGTGCCACTTTTTAACTTGCGAGTACGATAAACAATCATCCTTGAAGGCCTCCTGAAGCATTCCAAACGTTTCGGTAGCATTCTTGCCGAGTTTGAAGCAGAATTTAATTGCGTAGCGTTGATCGATTTTTGAATCCATCGCGCCGTGTCGAAAATTGAAAATAGACATTCACGGAAACACCGTCCTGCCGCTCCGAGCTCAGAGCCGACTTGCACCGACCGCGTATGGGCTAAGACCCCCACCACCTGCCCCAAGCGTCAGAGCACGCCGGAATGTACACTCGCGTCCGAAAAAAAATAAGGCTCATTTCTTTTGGGATGGACCTTGTATTTGATCTGCCTTTAGTCTGTTTTCCTTATATTGCTCTTCCATAATCTTTCGTTAAGTTTGGTTACCCATTCTCGCCACTTTTTTGCCTTTTTATTTCTCTTAGTTTTTCTGCCATTGTAATATTTTGAATTCTGTCTCTTCTAGTGTACTTTTGCAGATTCTTAATTGTGTTTTAATTTTATGTTTAATTATTTTTCCACTATTATGGTCTCATTTGTGATGCCTTATTTATTCTCTTTAGAAGTACCTGTTCCTTTGTTTGTTATAATTGTTTTTATGTACTTATAATTTTCTACCACTTCTAGATGATATTCATTCAGCCTTATTCTATAATAAGGTGTCAGAATATAACAAATAGATATAAAGTTTAAATTAGATATAAAGTTTTTATTAATGTATCACTTATTAATACTTGAAGGAATTTCAATATACTGTCATACAATGCTTTTAATCTTTGGATTGTCTATTGGGGTATTTTATGTTATTTCCTTACAGCTGCCATTAAATTGGCTTTGTTGCTAGGTTTTCGTTGTGATTTTTTGGCCATATTTTATTGAATAACGTTGCATAGGTTTCGAATTGGATTTCTGTTCGGAAAATGTCTCGATTATAGCAATAGTCAAATTTGTTTTTTCTCCTTTCACATGATAATTGTACGCGCCATCTTTCTTGGAAACAACATTATCTTTAACGAGAATAAGAGTCTTGTTGATGCTCCCGCCCTTGCATTTATATCTTTGTCTATTCTTCCGTTTTGGGATAATGTTATCCCTAGGTATTTAAATTTGTTGATTTATTCCAATGTTGTTTCTTCTAATTTTATCTTGGCTACTTACAATAATTGATTTTGTTTTTTGACCATCATGTTAATTGATTTTAAGCTGTTATTATAAATATTCAAGTTATTGTTCATTGTCCTTCTGTCTTTTGCAATAATGACCATACCGTCCGCGTATAACATTTCTGAAATTTTTCCAATGTTGTAGCTTGTATTTTTACTCCAATAACTTGACGCCTTTTAAATTTTGAATGATTTGTGTAATCTGAAAGCACCAGAATTTTATTTATTGCTAATTTAAATTTGAGTACTACAGTACTGTATCATTCATTGACGCTCATGTGATATTAATAATTTAATTTTGCGTTCTTAGTTTCCTTTTTTTACCTAATCGGTTTTCCTACATTTTCGTTTAGGTCTTCCATTGTATTTGATCTGTTTTCATTTACCTCTTTTTGTAAATTCTCCCAGAATATATCTTCTTCTTCTTATACTTGGTCCTCGTACTACTATTATTGTTCAATTATGTTGTATCTATGTATTTTTGAGACTATTTTTAACAACCTTGATCATATTAAGTTTTCTTTTAATATATTTTCTATTCTTTCGTGCTTTAATTATCAACCCATTTCGTTATCCCCTTCTTTGTTCAAGCGCATGTATCGGAAGAGAATATGACGAATTCGAAAGAATTTTAATCGTAGCTCAATGAAATTGACCCGTAAAGTAGCTGAGAACTTGTATGCCTGGCGTGTGTTGAGACGTCGTTTAATATTTAAACCGTACTGCTTGCAAATGATACAGACTCTTCGTGGAAACAAGATAAAGCGTATAGAATCTTTTAATGGTGTACTCAAAAACATGGAAGATGATACTTTTTTGCCACGTTTAGTTTTTAATAATAAAGCAAGTTTCACCTAAATGGGAAGGTGAACCGATACAATGTTCGAATATGGAAGTTACAAAATTCTCATGCTAATACTGGAGCATGAAGGATTCCCTGAATGTTAATGTGCTTTGTGCTATATCGAGAACAAAGGTTTATGGGTCTTTGTTTCATGGTAACGCGTTTACTGAGGTAACCATCTCGAGATGTTGCAAAACTGGCCTTTTCTTCAAATGAATGAAGAAGACTTCTCTATTTTAATAATGAATAAGTCGGATGGGGAATGAAGAGTTGGTATTTATGTTTTAGTTCTCAAGATCTCCTGATTTCGCATCTCGCAACTTTTTTTTTGTAAGAGTAACAGAAGCAGTTTATGTATCACCTCTACCAACAATTTTGGATGACCTAAGAAACTGTACTACAGTTGTGGTTAACTCAGTGTAGCCAGATATCCATGCAGCCAGAGGAAAGCACATTGAATATTTATGTACATTCAAATGTAATTTACATTATATTTGTCATTAATCTTAATTTTGATTTGTAGGCTGAGTTTATCATTTTCAATTACCCCGTGTGATACAGTTAACTTTCAGTTATCTAAACATTAAATTGGTGTTTAATAATCTGTAAAGTAACTGATATGTTTTTAATTTGATAATGCACACGAGATCTTAACTTTCTGAGCTAGCTACTGGTCACCTATGAATCTTGCTTTACCAGAAATACTAATTTTTGAAACACTCATATATAGAACAAAGAAAACCTTCATATGACTGCCACTGCGCATTAGTACCATATCTTTTTATTAAATGGATGGTGTGGTCTTCTTGATGACATTCTCATCTACCCTTTTTTACGGACAAGGTTTTCAAGAATATATTACTTGCATTTTTTGCAAAATAACAGTATGTGCTTTTAAAAGACATTCCAATTGCCAATAGCCAGGGGATGTGGTTTATGTATGGTGCCCTTGCTCACTTTTCTCATATTTTGACTAATTATATCAGCACAACATATGGTAACTGATGGATTGGTCGAAACGGACCTTTTAAATGGCCACCACAATCTTCTAATCTAACGCCGTCAGATTATCTTGTGTGGGGCTGGATGAAGTCTATAGTTTATTCTAAGTCTCACCATGAAAGCTGCAGCAACTATTAAGGCCCGTCGTGATGCTAGAAGTGGTATTGAATGTCGCATTCAACAAAACTGAGCGTATGTAGAACAGTTACTTTAAATATTTTTTTGTTAAACAAATACATTTTACTTTTAATATTACGGTATTAAATTAATTTGAAGCATATATGTATATGACTTTTTTTGTTTATTTCGTGTTTTAAAACACATCCCTAAAATAGCGCTGTGCAATTTCGAAACACCTTGTATAGTATGTGCAAGAAATCTAGAACAAGACATTATAAATATAAGAAGAGAAAAAGAACTAGAATTAGCAACACGGAACAGGATGGTCACGGCAATATTAAAGATCAAAATAACAAACACATGTAAATAAATATAAGAGAAAAGATATCTAAGAAAATACAAAACGGAAAACTGATGAAAAGTTGACAAAGCTTGAGGACCTGAAAGAAGAGTAGTCACTGGAAGAAATTGGGTATATTTAGAGACACCACAAAGGAAAAAGCAAAAAACTTTGAGGAATAAAATACAACATTAAGTTTAAAAACATAGATAGTAAAATAAAGAAGTAAAGGCGCTGATAAAAAAAAGAAAACGAGCGTGGAAAAAATATCTCACAACTAGAAACGAACAGGATAAAGTGAATTATAATAAAATGAAACAAGTAAAAACAATTATCACGAATGCAAAAAGAGAAACATGGAAAGACTACATAAGTTACATAACAAATAATAGAAATTTCTGAGCCAGAGTCATTGCAATGAAAGGAGAAAAAGGAAAAGAAATCATGGGAGTAAAAGACAAAACTAATAAACTATAGGTAAATATTATAAGGGCGTGCAAAGAATATTCTTCTTCTTAAAGTGCCTTATTCATTATTGAATGTTGGCAACAATTGAGGCCTATCTTTAGTGTCTCTTATCAACTCATGTGTACTCATATGGGTTCAATCTCTAATGTTCTTAAGCCAGGAGCATCTCCTGCGACCTCGCCCTCTTTTGCCTTCAATTTTTCCTTCCACAATGAGCTGCAATGTATTGGATTTGTCATTCCGATATAAATGTCCGAGATAAGCTGTTTTTCTTTTTTTAATAGTTAATAGGAGTTCATTTCTTCTGTTCATTCTTCTCAAGACCTCTTCGTTTGTGATATGCTCTGTCCAAGATATACGTAGCATTCTTCTAAACACCCAGTACTTAAAGGTTGTATTCTCTTTTTTGTATTAGCCTTGAGGGTCCATGCTTCAGCACCATATAATAGTATTGAGTATATGTAGCACTGTACAAATCTGTATCTGGTTGTAAGACGAAGACTGCGGTTGGTAAGTAGTTTTTTGAGTTTTTGGAATGCTGATCTTGCTGTTTCTATTCTTATTTTTATTTCCGTTTCTGGGTCTCCATTTTCTGTCAGCCAGCTTCCCAGGTATTTGAATTTTTGTACTTTCTCTATTTGTCGATTATATATTATAAGTTGTGTTTGTGCTACTGGTGTTTTGCTGAAAATCATGTATTTTGTCTTTTTAGTATTTATCTTTAACCCTATTGCGTCTCCTTCACGGCTTACTGCATCCATCAGCCGTTGTAGTCCTTCTAGGCTATCCGAGATTATTGCGGTGTCGTCAGCGTATCTTATATTATTAAAAAGTTTACCGTTTATTTTTATTCCGTCTTCGGAGTTTTCTAGGGCTTTGGCAAAAACTGTCTCTGAGTAAATATTAAATAATAGTGGTGAGAGGATGCAACCTTGCCTCACTCCTCTTTTAATTGATGTAGCTTCCGTATTTTCATTATCTGTTCTCACTGTGTCGTTTTGGTTCCAGTATAGGTTTCTAATAGCTATTATGTCTTCTTGATTAAGTCCTTTCTCAGTCAATACTGTCAATAGTTCGTTGTGCTTTACACGGTCGAAGGCTTTTTCATAGTCGATGAAGCACACGTAGATATCGTTTTGTTGATCACGGCATTTTTGTAGCAGAACTGACAGGCTAAATATCGCTTCTCTGGTACCAAACCCTTTTCTAAATCCAAATTGGGAGTCGCTCAGATCTATTTCACATTTCTGATATATACTACGGTGTAAAATTTTTAGAAATAATTTGAGAACGTGGCTCATCAGGCTTATGAGTAAAAAATCATCGCGTTGGGTTTTTTGGGTATAGTGATAAACTCCGATGTCATCCAATCAGAAGGCATTTTCCCAGTTTGATAGATTGCATTAAAAAAATTAGTAAGTAATATTACGTTTTTTTCATTTAGAAGTTTCAAAAATTCGTTATGAATCTGGTCTGGTCCAGCTGCTTTGCCGTTTTTAGAATTTTGTATTACGCTTGTTGTTTCACTTTGTAATATACTTGATGCATGCTCCGTTGTTGTTATATGTTGTTCAGTTCTCACATATTCTTCCCATACTTGGTTTAGATCTTCTTTGTTTGTGATTAGTTGGTTGCGTTATTTAACATTTTGTTGTAGTTATATTTCTTAGTCCCTCCTATAGTTTCTGTGATCTTTTTGGGCAGGTTAAAAGTATCGTGTCTCTTTTCTAATTCTTTTATTTCATTGCATTTCTCATTTAGCCATAGTTCCTTCGCTTGCCTTATCTTCTTTTGTATTAGTTTATTTAGTTGTTTATATTGTTGTTGATTTTTGTTTTTGTATGTTCTTCTGTTGTCTATTAACGTTAATATTTCTGATGTCATCCATAGTTTCTTATTTTTGTTACGATTTTGTCCGATTATAGTATTTTGTGTGTTTGTGATGGCTAGTTTTATTTTGTTCCAGATAGACTCGATAATCTCTGTGCGGTCTGTATCGTCTACATCAGTAATTACATTATTTACTAACTCGTGTAAAGAATATTACAAATACAAATTTAGTAAAACAATAGAAAAACAGGAACAAAAGAAGAGGAAGAATTACAACTAGAAAACATAAGCAGAGAAAAAATAAATGAAGTAGTAAAAAACGTAAAAACAGGTAAAGCAAGAGGAGAAAACAAAATAGAATCAGATATGATTAAGTAGCTTGGAGGGGAACGCATAGACTGGCACTGAAGAATTCTGAAAATAACGTGCGAAGCAAGAGTAAAACCAATGGGCTAGGAAAAAGATCTAGTAGTACTTATATACAGAACAAGAAAAATTTGATAACTACAGAACTATATGCTTAACATAGATAAACTTTAAGAGCTATACAAAAATAACAGAAAAATGAGTAAGACAATCCGTAGAAGTACAAGCAGCATGCAAGCCTGGAAATCAGAACAACGGTAATATTTTTGTAATAAGAAACCTCATAGACAGAACGAAGATCGATTCAATAGAAAGAGAGGTAGCGTGAAATACATAAAATTAACTAACACTTCAAAAATTATCAGACAGATAGTATGAAATGAGTTTGCTTGGAAGAAAGAAATAAAGCAGGGAGATAACCTTAGTCCCCTCCTATTTATAATAGTAATGAACAAACTGATTAAAACACTAGAAGAAGAACGAAAGCTAATAAGAATGGACACACCAATAACAATGTGCTAATAGCGGAATCAAAAAAGAAGATGCAAAAACAAATGGAGATATGGACGGAAGTAATTGAATCGATAAAAGTGGAAATAAATATAGAAAGATAATATAATGTTGTAAAATGAAAATCAACGAGATAAAACTAAAACAAAATGTAAATACACTGCCTTGAGGAAGTAACAATCTATGAACAACTAGGAAGCCTTATAATAATGATGGTGTAGCGTTAAGTACCTACACTGCCTCATGGATTAGAGAAAGAAAAAGACCTAGGAAGGTTTTGACTCTTTGAGTTAGTAGGTACATGTAAATTGTCTTGTTGTTTCGACAACTCAAACGAAATGTAATTTAAAAGTGATTTTAAAACTCTTAACATTGTTTGTACTCAAACTCAAGAGGACTACCACAACAATTGGTGACCCAACGTAATCTCTGTTTCAATATTGGCTGAAGGAGGACAACAGAATCTCGCGGTACCGGAGCGTCAACTCGATTCCCCCCTGGCACCTTTTGATCAAACGAAGGTGAGTCGAGTTTTAATCAAGATTCCTCCTTTTTGGAACGCCAAACTGCACATTTGGTTTTTCCAAGTCGAAGCTCAGTTTTCAATTAATAATATTACTTAGGAGGGTACGAAATTTAATTATTTAGTTTTGCACTTAGACACAAAGTATGTTAACAATATTTGGGCTATTGTTAAAGGCGAAAACGTCAATAACAAGTACACGCTGGCAAAAAAATGATTATTAGACATTTTCAAAGAGAGTGGAGAGCTTAATTTGAGAGTTTATTCATGGGACTCGAGTTAGGCGACTTCTCTGAAAGTTTCAAAGCTTGCAAGGAACAGAAGTTTCTGACAGGGCGCTTAAAATTCTCTGGCTGGAAAAATTTCTAGCTTCAGTTCGAAGTATACTAGTCGTGAGTGAAGAGAGTCTCGAAAAGATAGCAAAAATGGCCGATAAAATGATAAAGAGCAGATAGTTTGCAGATGTTGACCAGGTCAGTGCACATTCTACAAAATTTATATGCAAGATTTGTATAAAAGGACCGGCGCAATCGACAAAGAAATTCAGGAAATCTGATCATCGCGCAGTGGATCACGAACTCAGACTTCAGTGGATCGGGATAGCCGCCGCAGCAGCGGTCCCAGAAAGTATGACCCCTGCGGCGGATATCGTTTCTATCATTTTCGTTTCGGTGATAAATGTAGGCCTGGCAAGTGTAAACCGCCCTGCTCGCATAACGATAAGGGAAATGAGAGCCGACAGCAACAATAGCCGCCGGTGAACGAAATGGTCGGTCGTACAAACCTTTTTATCCCGGATTTGAAATCAGGCATGGAATTTTAATAGAATGCGGTGCTGGTGTTTCAGTTCTACCTATGAAGCGAAAATCAGCCTTCTGCTATCTAATTATATGCCGCGAATGGTGTAGAAATACCAACACTTAGTTCAAAAGTGCTAAATATTGATTTGGGACTAAAAAGAAAATTCGAGTAGTCATTCGTAATAGCCTGAACCTTTAAAGGTATTTTGGACTCATCGTGGTTTTAAAAAACCGAAACGTAATCGATGAACGCACTAAATTGACTGTCTAGGGTGAAATATCTACGATAACAGATTTTGAAAGTATGTTTACTCTTAATACACATGTAAGTTCTAGCACATTTATAAGAAATACCCGGATTTGACAAAACCGAAAATTACTCCCAAATATGACACATAAGGTTGAATACCTCATTTAAACTAAATCTATGACTTCCGTTTTCGCTCGCGCACGAAGACTCGGTCAAGTAAGAGTTGCAATATATGTTGGTATGGTTAAACTTATAACGAACGGGCAAGTCTTTGCACTTAGTCACAAAAAAGAATAGGACCTGGCGAGTTTGTGGAGATTACTGCAGACTGAATGACATCACTATACCTGATAGTTATCCCATTCTTAGATGAAAACCATCTTCGAAAACAAAGATCTGTTTACGATATTATAATTATTTGCTGTACGGGTACCACCAGATTCCAGTAGCAGCGATCGACAAACAAAAGGCCGCCTTAATAACCTTAGTTGGTTTATTTGAATTTAATTATATGCAATTTGGCCTATGCAATGCACCGTCAAGATCAGAGTAACAAAATTTCATAAATTGCCAGAAACTATACATCTGTTCCGCACGTTCTTTTTTACAGACCGTATCTCAAGGATTCTGGTACTACCCAGGCCCTGCTTAACGAATTTTTCAAGGGATCTAAAAAAACGTGATATAAGGAAAGTACCTTGGACTCCTAAAGCAAGAACTCAATTTGAGAAGTGTAAATCAGATCTAGTTAACGCATCTCTACTTACCACACCGAACCGAGCGTCGCTTCTAGTACTGTTCTCGGATGCATCAGACGTGGCAGTGGAAGTTGTGATCCAACATGAGAGCTGAAAACCATTGGGGGTTTTCTCTAAAAAGTTGACGGATGCTTAAACAAGTATACTAAAGCAATTAAAAGAATTTAGGTATATTTTAGAGGGTAGGGATTTTGTAATATTTATTGACCATAAACCACCAATCTATGCATTTAAACAAAAGAATGAAAAAGCGACTACACGCCAAATAAAACATCTTCAATTTATTTTGTAATAAGT
The DNA here is from genome assembly GCA_036346155.1 of Sinelater perroti. Classification (NCBI taxonomy): domain Eukaryota; kingdom Metazoa; phylum Arthropoda; class Insecta; order Coleoptera; family Elateridae; genus Sinelater; species Sinelater perroti. The sequence continues at coordinate 19,688,762 of JARFIY010000195.1, read as the reverse complement.
GAACTGGAGAATATTGTGGCCGACACTATTAACAGTAGAAGAAATTGATGTAATTGGATTGTCGGTGCGCAACAAGAAGATTCTTTATTAAAAGTTCTGGTCAATGAAAACAAAACGCTTAATTCAAGCAGTATTCTTTGCCTTCTGGAAAGTCGCTATGGTGCGATGTGTCAACCGATAACATTCGGCCTTAGACCCCGAAGTATTTAAAAGAATAATCTTCAGTCATCTTTACAAACTGGTACACTCTGGAGTTAAGACATCCGAGGGTCAGATTCATTTGGGCAGGCATGCGTCGGGATTTTAAGAAATGAGCATAAACATGTCTTGGTTGCCAAAAAAGTAAGATCAATAGGCACACAAAATCATAAATTGTGACGTTTAAAGGACCTGATGACAGATTCGAGACTGTTCATACTGACCTCATTGAGCTCTTACCTTGTTTAGACGGTTTTTCCTATTGCCTAACTTGTATAGATCGCTTTACTTCACGGGCAGAAGTCCAATACTGCAGAATCTGTTTCCAAAGCTTTCAACGAGTATTGGACCAAGGTCGACAGTTCATTTCTCAACTTATACTTTATTAGCGTGCTTGTGTGGAGTACGTTTGAAACATATAACACAGCACCACCCACAGTGTTATGGCAAGGTTAAACGGCTTTATCGAACATTAACAGCAGCTATCACCGCTCACCATGTCCGGTGTAAAGCACATACAGGTCGTCTCTGAATCGAGTAGGGGTTGACACATACTGTGTGTGTGAAGCCGGATGGAGGACCTCGACTCCAACATGGCGCGTCCCCGGGTGGCGGATAGGGGAAGGCTCTACAGATATGTAGAGTAGGTGCAGAATGCACCCGCGGACCAAACGAGGAGTAACGTCTGACCTATAGTAGACGGTTACAAAACAGCGTCTGTACTCCAAAGGAGCGGCTGAACATAATCCTGGCAGAAGGTATAAAATGCATACACCAAGATGCCTGGCCAGCAAGGTGTATTAGGCTAGATTCCTCCAACATCATGACAATAAGACGTAGAAGAAGAAGGCCTCAGTCCCCAGCCGTCTCCAAACTCCTGCCCAAGGCAGCGGAGAGCAGGGAGGAGATAGAGGTGCTAAGAATCCCTGGGTTCGGATAGGCTGCCGCAAAACGAAAAAGAAAAAAGCCTTATTTGTATGCACATATAATACAAGATCACTATTAGGAGAAGTTAGACTAACAGAGATAGAAGAACAGTTAAAAGAAATAAAATGGGACATAATTGGAATAAGTGAAATAAGAAGGAAAGGAGAACAATGTTTGAAACTTAAATCAGGACACATACTATTCTATAAAGGACACAAGTCATAAGTCAAGGAGGGTAGGGTTCCTTATAAACAAGAAAATAATAGGAATAGTAACACATTTTAAGGCGATTAGTCCTCGAATAATATACATAATACTAAAGATATCAGAGAAGTGCAACTTAAAAATAATATAAGCGTACGCACCCACTAGCGACCATGAGGACGAAGAGGTAGAACAACTTTATGAGGAAATAAATATCTGTATTGCTGAAAACCATACAAAACACTTACTAATAATAGAGGATTTCAACGCCAAGTTAGGACCAAAACAAGAAGGAGAAGAATATATAGGAGACTACGGGATAGGAGTACGAAATGAAAGGGGGGATATGTTAATAAACTATATGGGACAACAGCAAATTTATGCAATGAATACCTTCTTTAAGAAGAAATTACAAAATAAATGGATGTGGATTAGTCCGGATGGACAAACCAAGAACGAAATAGATTTCATCTTATCCTCACACAAAAACATAGTGCAAGACGTATCGGTAGTGCAAAAAATAAATACCGGAAGTGATCATAGGTTAATAAGAAGTAAGATTGTTATCAATAACAAAACGATAGATATAAAGCTATACAGAAATCTAAAACTGGACAGGGGAAAACATATAGTAGCAAACAAGGAAATATACGAAAACGAATTAAACAAAAATTAAAGAAGTAAATATAGTAGCGGAAGATAACTTAGAAGAAAGAAATAAGAAAATAACAACGGCACTTAAAGAAGCCTCGTCTAGAATAAAAACATCAAAACCAAGAGACAGCAAAAGAAGCGATAATAATAAAAGGAAATTGGCAATCAACCGGGAAGAAAATATAGAGCCTTTAAAAGAAATAAGCAAAGAAATAAGAAGAGAGATGAAAAAAGATTTAAAAGCATGGCATGAACTAAAAATTGAAGAAGCACTGATTAATGGAGGAAAAACAAAACAATGGCAGAAAGAAAGAAGACTGGGGGATACAATCATGACATCGCTAAGAGACGCAAATGGAGCCTTAATTATAGACCAAAATAAAATAACGCAAAAAACGGAACAGTTCTACAAATGTCTATATAGCACAAAAACTGATACAAATATAAAAGATATAGAAAGGAAAATACTAGATGTAAATTCAGAAGACATTCCTGATATTGAAATATACGAAATAGAAAAGCTTTAAGACAGACAAAAAGAAATAAGGCACCAGGCGAAGATGAGATACTCTCAGAAATGCTAAAAGAAGGGGGACAGCCGATATTACAAGAACTAAAAGTACTATTAAACCAATGCCTGCAAGAAGGGAAAATACCTAAAGAATGGGATAACGCAGTTGTAATATTACTATTCAAAAAAGACGACAAACATAGATTAGAAAATTATAGACCAATCAGTCTATTACCACAAATGTATAAATTGCTGACAAAGATCATGGCGAATAGACTGGTTAACAAATTAGACAACTACCAACCACCAGAACAAGCAGGATTTCGTAGCGGCTATAGTACCCAAGACCATCTACAAGTTATGCGAAATTTAATAGAAAAATCAAAAGAATATAACTTACCATTATGTCTTGCCTTCATAGATTTTGAAAAGGCATTCGATTCGGTTGAACACTGGGCAATAACACAATATCTACAGAACAGCCGCATAGATTACAGATACACGGGATTAATAAAACATATATATACAAACGCTACCTGTACAATCAAATTGCAAAGTACTACCAATCCGATAAATGTAGAACGAGGAGTAAGACAGGGAAACACTATCTCTCCAAAATTATTTACCCTATGTTTAGAAGATGTGTTTAAAAAATGCGCTTGGGAAAATAAAGGAATAAGAGTAGATGGGAAAAGATTGAACCATCTACGATTTGCTGATTACGTCGTGCTCATATCGGACAATGTAGAAGAATTAGAAGAAATGATGACAGACCTAAACGAAAAGGCCAAAGACATAGGATTAAAATGAACAGAGGAAAACTAAAATAATGATAAACGATCTAGTAGATGAGATAGTTGATATACAGATTGACGGGGAAACTTTAGAACAAGTAGGAAGTTATATATACCTGGGACAATACATCTCACTACAATCGGATAATCAAACAAAAGAAATAGAAAGGCGAATAAAACTTGGTTGGGCCGCATTCGGTAGATGGAAAGAAATATTTAAAGTAACATAGACCAAACACTAAAGACTAAGTTATACAACCAGAATATACTCCCTGTTTTAACCTACGCAGCAGAGACATGGACGTTAACGATAAAAATATGCAAAACTGAGGGTAGCGCAGAGAGGAATGGAGCGGGCAATGCTGGGAATCAGTCTAAGAGATAGGATGACAAATATATGGATTCGAAATAAAACAAAAGTAAAAGATGTAATAGAACATATATTTAAAGGAAATGGCAGTGGGCCGGACATATTGCCAGACTAGAATAAAGATGGACGAAGAGCATGGAGTGAGACCAAGAATAGGCAAAAGGCATAGAGGCAGGCCTCCCCTCAGGTGGACTGACGACATCAAAAGAGTAGCAGATTACAATTGGATGCAGAAGGCGAAAAACAGGGACCAATGGAAGATGCTTGGAGAGGCCTACGTCCAACAAAGGAATGAATTGGGCAGATGATGATGATGAATAATACCAACAATTTTGTTGGGCTTACGAGCTGCTATTCGTGAAGTCACAAATAACTCCATTGCACACATGGCGTATGAAAAAGCGACTGCCAGGTAAATTATTTGGCCCAATGACCAAAAAGCCAACGACTTTATATATAATTTGCAGCAACTCATGCATGGTTAAAACCAGACAAAGTCGCTAATAAAACTGTACGCACGAATTTTGTGCATAAGGACTTAAAATATTGCGCTGAGGTATTTGTGCGCGTAGATTAGAAGGTCTTTGGAGCCAGCACGTGATGGTCTATTCTTAATGCTGCAGATAAATGAAAAACATTTTACTTTAAATTAAATTAAAAGCAAACCGGCCAACATATTCGTCGACTGACTTAACCAGTGTTTGTACTGGTATCAGACTCAGCCTAGTCTGTTCAAAATCCTTCAGGTACTGAGACAGCTCACATCAACTAACCACCAGCAGATACATCTCCGTCTCAATATAGTACGGACTCATCAGCCCACGCTTCTGAGAGGAACTCCCAGATGACTCGTGCAGAAAGACGTGTCCGATTTTCACGGTACTTGGATCTAGTGCATGTTTGTGGGTTTAGTGTGTTTGAGGTCAGTGATATCATTGTTTAATTTTGTTTTTCTGATGATTTTTCTTTTTTTGAATATGTTAAATGAATCATTTTTATGATAATTTATATTTTGCATTGAAAATTAATATGTCATTGTGCCTAAAAACTAAGTTCCTGTACTTTATTTGTGTCATGACTCCTGTAATATTGTATAGTTTATTATCTTCAAAATGGCAGTGTTGTGGAATTAAGCGACTACACTACCTCATGGATAAGAGAAAAGAAAAGAGGCCTAGAAATGTTTTGATTTATTGATTTAGTAAGCACATGGACAGTTTCCGGAAGTGGATAGAGGACTTGATGCTTTAGGGCATAAGGGAAAAAGGAAATACACTTCTGCTCATAAATATGTCAACTTTTTGTTTTTTTAAAAAGATATTATTTCAACTTACTCATTTTTAACGTCTTGTTGGGTAAGTTAGAAACGTGACACTTTGAACCGACCCGGCTCAAAAGTGGAAGATATTCGGGAAAATTCCATTTATACACACAAAGCAAAATTTGATCGCTTCTGTTATTTTATTTTTTCCCGTTGACGATGTTTCTGTATTTCTTGCTTTCGCGTATGAAATTTATGTGATTCAGGGTCAGAATGGTACATCCAAGGGCGCACGCAGCAGCAACTCGTGTGGCAGTTTTCGCTCTCGAAATCGGTCGTATCCAAAATTCTGGACAGCCCCCATCGCCCTCGATTCATCACTGCCACGCATGTCAAAGCGCAACCCCGCCTCTCTGCCACAAACGTTCTCAAGCAGTCACCGACAACATCCGAATCTCATCTGCGACCGTCAACCGACGTCTTATGGACGCAGGACTTTCTGGAAGCCGTTTATTTTCAAGAAAAACAGAGTCGCTCGAACCGACTTCTGCAAGAAGTACTGGGATTGGACGATAAGAAGACGAGAAGAAGTTCACCCTCTTCGGAAACGATGGTTCTGGATACGTTAGACGTTAAGGTGGCTACAAATTCGATCCTTTCTATTTGACATTTACAAGTTCTGTGGAGGGACCATCATGGTTTGGGGATCGGTCAGTGGCGCAGGAGTCGACCTACTTTACCACATCGTGGGGATTATGGACTGCAACGTGTACATAGACATTCTCAAGAACGTCATGAAGCCGTACGCACAGCAGAACATGCCTCGCGGCTGGATATTCCAGCAGGACATCGACAGCAAGCATCGATAAAGTAGATGGAGAATAAGCGAGTCCGTTTGCTGCCAATGCCGAGCCAGAGCCCCGATCTGAATATCATTGAAACCCTCTGGCACAAGAAGCGTGGGAAAACATCGACCACCCCTATATTGACTAATTATTGATTCAATTCCCCGTCGGATCGAGACGTGCTCAAGAGCAAAGGTAACTTCATCAAATACTAAATGTGCCCTAAAACATATCACACTTTGTTTAGTCTGGTTGCCCTCGGTTTTTTATTGTCAAAAAAATAGGACACGTCATTTTTCCCTATTTTAAAAAATTAAGTTTCTTTGTTATTTCCACTCCAAACTTTGTTCGAGTTTTGAACGTGCCATCGATAAAAAGTTGCTAATAGACAAAGTTTCAAAACAAGAAAGTTTGGAAAGTGATTGGTTTGCTTCCAGAAAAATATTTGAAAAAGTGTAAGTTGACATATTTATGAGCAGAAATTTACGTATGAAAGATCGATGCAATGGAGAAGGAGATCTAAGCAAAATCGCAGGAAAAACAAACCGGGATAGAATTACTAACAAAATAGTTAGAGATGATTAACGAAGAACTAAAAATACAAGAGGAGAACTGGTTCGGCTACAAGACTATGATGAATCCAAATAGATCGATCGGGAGAATTTGGGGAATAAAAAATCACAAGAAAAGGAGAAGAGGATGACTAAAGGAAAACATAGTTACAACAAGTAGTAGATGTGGGAAAGGAAAGGAATAAAACAATAGAAAAGATGAAGGTAGCTCTAAATAAAAAGCATTGGAGGAAATGGGTGGATGGGTAAAAAAACCTAACCTAAATCTGATACCCAAAAGTGCACAAGGAAGAGGTGAAAGAAGAAGAATTGTAAGTAAATACAAATTGCTTAAAATTGAGCAAATTAATATCCCAACTATTAAGAGAAAATTTACTATTGACAGTGTGTTGAAAAACCAGGTGCTTGATCTTGTAGGCGCAAGGTAGTGCAAGTAATTGAAAGCACTCTCCAATTCAGAAGGTTGGTGTGGATAGTTTGATTAGCATTCATTCTTAATGGACCATTGTGAGCATTTGCCTAGCTGGTCTGCTCCAAAGTGGTGTGTATCTTCAGGCATCTGCTGCTGCAGCCTCAACTGCCAAAAGATAAACAGATATCCGCGCGTTTTCCGTGTAAATCGCCAGGTTCAAACTCATGCATAAAATATTTAGCGGCCGCGGCCTCATGAAGATCGATGCATCAGAGCGGACGGAATGAGACGGTGACGGCGCCCTGCGGGAGCGAGAGAGGCGACGGGTGCATTTATGCCCCTAACAGGTTGGGCCAGACTCAGTACTCGGCTGCCTTGCGAGCGGTCGCCTCCGCCTGAATTTCAGCCGCGCGTTTCAGCGCAGTGCGCTCGGGCTGCCGAAGGTGCGCAGTGCCGCGGTAACTTTCGAAGTTTGCGAGGGTGCCCCGTGCGACTCCAGGTATGTCGCCAATTTTCTTACCGCTTGCGTTTGTTTTCGTATCAGCGGGGCGGAAATTTTTACTTTACAGGAAGTTAGGGTTTGCTTTAGCACATTGCTGTTAATATTAATTAGATAAGTGTATTTGCATGTTCAGAAACTAAGCAGGTAATTGAAATATGTCGATATACCCGAACTGTTTGTAGTTTGTTTTAACTGTTTTATAATATCTAATTAATGTGTTGAGATGAATTAATTAAATTAAATTAAAGTTTTTAGTGGATTCTTTTATTTAATAAATTAATAAATAGGTTTGCATATATTTTAAATTTAATTAATAAATTGAAGGAGTTTTCTGTACAATTTTCAATAATGATAAAGCTTAATAAGAAGCAAGTACAAAAAGTGTAGTTTAAACATTTTTTTGGTTTATGTCAACATGGCTTGCTACCGTTTTTGTCGGTATTTATGCTGATTAAAAACGTATCTGCTATGCAAATTTGATATGCAAATTTGCGTAAAAATATCCTGCTTTAATTTTGTTATTAAATGTAAACTTAACTTAACTGAATCAAAAACAAATGATTGGCGACTAAGTGGTGAAGTAACATAAAAAAGACAAAATTATTTTCTCCAGTGGAACTTAGCTTTTGGTTTTTGTATAATCGTTTTTAAGCGCAAAAGATTTTCAGCTCAACTAATTCTAAGGGCGAAAAAATATTATAAAGTTTAATTTGCAAAATGTTCCAAAACAGCCTCCTGCAGTTCTTCATTGCTGTTAAATTTTCTGCTTTGAAGGTCTTTCTTCAGTTTTGAAGAGCGATAGTAATTATTGGAGGCTAGGTCTAGATTCTAAAGTGGATGCGTTAATTCCACAAAGCTACTGTCCTTCCTAGGTAATTGGGGATTTATGGACAGGGGCGTTATTTTTTTAATAGAGGCAGTTAAGTAAGAGCGTGTTTGGGTTAATAATTATTTAAAAACATTTTAGAATGCATGGGTACATTGTACTACATCAGAACAAATATGCTTTCGACCATACTGATGGCGTATTTATCCGACAAGGACCTCCAAATGCGACGATTTTTTCGTGTTAACTGCTTCAACGAAGTTTGTACTTGATATATGCCCACACATTCTCAGTCAGATTTGCATCTGGCGACTGCGTCGGCTAATCAAGTGTAACGATACTAGATTGCTCTTTCCACTCTATGCAAAGCTTTTTGCGGTGTTTGGATCGTTGCCCCCCTGCAGGTTCAAGTCCTCATTTTTCCTGATGAACCAACTTTAGGCAGTCAGTAACAAATATTTCTTATAAATCTCTAGCATTTTTGGAACATTAAGGTTGTACGTAAACAGAAGCAACGTTCCGAAGCCTAGTTTTGAGAAGCAGTTCCAAAGATGCATTTTACTGGGTGTTTAATGCCCCGCTGTACCAACCTGTTAATTGAGGTTGACCAGGATTGTGAGACTATAACATATCCCCAAACAGAAGCTTTGCCCGTAAAAATTATATTGCTCCAATCTCGATCGATATTGTCCTTTGCCCAAACGAGTGGCTTTTTCGTATGATTTTTATCTAACAAAGGTCTCTTCACTGAACTACGGAATTTGATATCATGTTCACGGAGATGGGTTCGTCTAGCTATGTACGATATATTTACACCTTGTTAAATGTTAAGCCCGGGTTTCGCGAAAACAAGTTCACGATCTGTTCATTGACTTTAGGGGACACTTAGCCTGTCGAGCCACGTTACGGCAATTTATCGGCCGTTTTTGTCTCCTTACATCGCTGCACTCACTTGCTGGCGGATGTTTTCGACTTGTTCATGTATTTAGCAGCCGTTGCATGATGGATGCGAACAGAGGAACACAGCCTCGTAGCGCGACACGTACGCGGCACTCATAGTGCTTTACGTGCTTCTCTAGCAAGAATTCAATATCAACTGAATCTGTTGTGACAAAGCATCTAGGACAAATGTCCCCTCTATCAACTCGCGAAAGAATAAGGGCGATACCTTTTACCAACTGCTAATAATGTCGAACATGTTCTTACTTAGCTGCCTTTAAGTAAGCTGGCGCCATACTCTACATTTATCAGAGTTTCTTTCCTTAAAATTAATTAGCAAAATTTTCTTTTATCTCAAAAATCGTTACCATGATCAATGGCGTCAAGACTCAAGGCTTGGTCTAGGAAAAAGTGTTTTACTGAATTATTGTACTTTATATCTTTATGAGTTATTAGTATCTTATAAAAAATCGAAGTAACTTTTTTATGTTTTGCGGTTTATATAAAAAGGCAATTTATATTGTCATGGCCTTGTACTTTACTATATGTAAATGGTGATAATCCCGATGTGTCCCGAAAATAACCTGGCAATATTAATATAATGAAAATAGTATGCGTGGTCGCGACGTAACCTGGCACTCGATGAGAGTCAATTGTGACGCGCATGTGTGAATGAAGACGATTTCACTGGGCGGTTTAGTTGGGTATTATATGCTGATGAGTGAGCACACCATGATTATATTTCAGTAACTGAGCAAATAAAGCAGCAAATTTACAAATCTGGTCGATCTATTAAAAGTAATTTATGTTTTAAAGACTAGCAAAAAGCAAAGCACTAAAAATGTTGAAATACACAGATTACAACTAACAAGGATTGGCAATGGACAGTCCGAGAACTAAAAGCTTTGTTATACTACTACTCATATTTCCCATTCTGAGACTTTTGTCTGTTTCCAAAACTTAAATCACATTTGAAAGAGAAAGATTCCAAAGCGTCCCAGAAAATCAGGCTAAGAAAATGAGATACTTATTCGTGACTTAACATAGAATTTTTAGAATGCATCGAATTGTGGCAACGTCTAAAGAAACTGTTTAGGTGATCCAGTCGGCTTACGAAAAAAATTTAGGAAGTGCAGCATAAATACGTGCATAGCATGTTGAAAGTATTTTATGTAATGGGAGATCAACAATGAACAGCGGAAAAAGCAAGCACGAGCTATAATAATTCGCAAGGTTCGGCGATTGACAGTCCGATAACTAAAAAAATAAACTGGCCATTATCAAAACTGGAGTTTGTCAAATTTTGATGGAAGATCTTAGCATCATGGCAAAATTATTCTGCTGCTCATATTATCCGAAAATAAAGAACGTCGTTCTGTAATTGATAATGATTTATTGCAGATTAAATAATTGAACGAGAATGAATCAGTGAACCAGGTTTCCTCAAAAAAGCCACAAAAGAAAATAAAGCACAAGTCTACGGCTACGATCGGGAAATAAAAGTTTAATTGTTTTTAATACTACTACATCTAAAGAAGTATACTGAATCTCTAAGTGCTTACTTTAAGGGAGACCGAGGTTACATCTAATGTTTGTTGCAACTGATAACATTTTGACTGATGAAAAATTAGTTGTTTTTGTAATTACATTCTTCCGTACTATATGACTGGATATTTTCAGAATAGGTCACATATTTCACCTCAGACTTTTTTTTCTTCTGCGAAAATAGAATGAAACTGTATGATACCGACTAGCTTTTAAAAATTAGTAGTTTTATTAATTTTTCCCTTCCCACTCGATAGACCTGACTATGATCTTTTTTGTTGATTGAGGCACTTCTCTGCCCAGGATCATGGTTTTATCTCCTGTAACAATAAACTGAAGAACTTTTTCTTTGTTATTGTGACAAAGATTTAAAAATTGTTCGCAAAGCTCACATGTAGCTGCTTCTGAACCACTTAGAAAAGTCGGGGTACCCATTTAGCATTAAGTCTGTTTATATGAAGGTACTCATAGAGAACGCTCGCACTACTGTATCGGAAAGCCATAATATTGCTGATAATTTTTTTGATTTTTAACCCCTATTTTTCTTCTGAAACGACTTGAACAGGTTGGTTCGTCTTCGCTGCTCCCTTGGCTCAAACAAAATCGTTATTTCATTCTTTCACAGCGGAATATAAAGGGAAATTGATTCAAACGTTATTTAATATCTTTAGGATTACATCCTTTAACGACATATTTAATCAAGTTTCGGTATTTTCAACACTATTAAATGATGCGGCTCTACCAGCTCAAGTGACTGTTGCTACGCGACTGAGACAAATCGTCAGCTGATTTTTACGAACGTTTTAGCAAAGATGGCACTATCTAAGATTACCGCTATTTTGGTTTTATTACTACTAAAACGTAGTCAGGTCGTATAGTTACTTAATTATAATTATAGACGTATTGAATACCAATTATTGTAAACTTAAAAAATTGTTTTTTAGTAATGCTTTTTTCGTTAGGCAAAACTTTGTTTTCAGGTGTTAACATGCTGCGGCTAGCATAGAGATACGGTTCTACACAAAGAAAATGAGAATAAAGAAAAGTTATACACAACTTACATACAAAGTAAAATCACATTTTAAAATACGAGTCCAAAGTTGATTATTTATACTTGTTCCTTTTTAATTAACAACAGTCTACAAAAAGTTTTTTTTAAATTTAATACTGATCTCTTAATAATAACACTTATTTCTGAATCGGGAGTATTTTCACTAAAAAAATCTAAAACGTTTTCAATATCATTTACGCACTTTTTTAAATCTTTGGTTGTTAACACTTTTTATGCAGGTAAGTTTTTGATTTCGTCTTCATTTTCTTTTTCTTTGTTGCTAACAAAATTTTCTAAATCTCCTAAAAAAGGATCATCTTTTGCATTCAATAAAACTTCTAACATCCTTTTCAAAACTTATCGATTTAATCATCTATATAACTTCATTCCTCATTACTTAGATGTTATTTTCTTTTTTTAGCACAACTTCTAACCATATTTCTTACTTTATTTAGGTATTTCTTGTGACTTCTTCTAATAACTATCAATGTTTTCAATTGCACTTTTAATAGAGTACTTTTTTCTTTACCTTCTAGTTAATTATATTTCTTAATGTATGACGAAGTTTTAAATGTTGCAAGGATCTAATGGTTGAAGTAGGAAACTATTTGCTAAAATTTTTTTTTGACGGGAGTGCATGTGTTTAACGTGTTAAAATGAACAGGATGTTCCAGAGCATCTTCTAACAATAAAAAAGATTTTTTTGAAGTTTTTTTTTAGTTCTATTTGAAGACAAAAATAGTTAAACAACCAATCAGTAAATAATTTATTGGCAACCTACGTTTCTATTGCTTTCCATATTGCAGGTAAATTCTTTTTTGAATGAAAAACCAATAATAATTTTGATTTATGATTTTTAGAGGTATTTGTTCTAAAGAGTAACGTTAAACGCTCTTTGGGTGTTTTGAATTCAACAGCTGATTTTTCCCTAATAGAAATGAAAATTTTCGTAACGTTACAGGGTTTGTATAAAAAGTATCGGGAAAAGTTTCGGAAAAATAATTTACTTGAGATATTGCTACAATACCTCAAAAGTCTTGAGCGTCGACGCACTCCTTAAGGGTACGCGTACAAGATTCTTTGATGGCACTTACGGTCTCATGATGGTGTCCTTTGAGGGAGGATTTCCGTTTTGGGAATAGAAAATAGTCTGCAGGGATTGTAAGGGGGTTGGGGAATCGTCCAAAAAGCCGGGGTCTTCTTCAATGCGTTGTGGAAGGTCTTTGTAAGCAGACACACGCCTCTGCTTTTGGTCGTTTGCCAAGACCTTCGGGAAGAGTTTAGCGCAGATCTTTCGCATCGTCAATTTTCAGTGATAATGCTGTGCACTGTCATCTTATCAAAGCCAATTTCATCTGCGACCGTGCGTACACTTAACCGACGATCTAAATTCAGCAATTCACGAATACGTTGCACGTTGTCGTTGCTTTTTGAGGCCGACAGTCGTTCAGCGCAGGGCTGTTCTCGATACTTTTCATACAAACCTTCTATATGCCAAATTTAGTGTTCAATTATTTTTCTTTGTTTTTCTGGAAACTTATTTGCAGCTTCAATATCTGCGTTTGCGGCTTCTTCTGTTGATTTTATACTCCAGCCAGTTTTTTAAATTTCTCAAACCAATCACGGAAAGCCTCAGAAGATTCTTAATTTTTAACTAAAAAATATTTTTATTAAAATTTACAATATCTACATTATGTCCTAATAATTGAAATATATAATTAAGATAAAGGATCACATTATGTAATGCTATCAAAGAACCTACGTCGATTACGTATTGCAACGCACCACATTGAAATACACCCTATAAAGTGTAAACGACACCTAAATTAGTCGAGTTTGCGTAAAAATGTTCTAACAGACACACCTACAATTCGGGAGCATTTAGGAGTGCGTAACGAATCGTTGTCAGTCACCAATTGAATGATTGTAGGGCGTTGGCCTTAATTTAGAATAATTTTTATGTTAAAGGAGGCTTCAAATTGTTATCAGCGATAACTTTAACGGAAATATGACGGTATAATAATAAAAAGAATTTATTAGCCATCAAGGTAAATTAAATATCAACTGAGATTTTTCTTAAATTAATTGAAGCTTCATAAAAGTATAAACATATAAAGTTATTTTTCTACGCAATCTCCTGACTCGAAAACACATTTTATCAACAGATAGATAGTTTTTTGATATCGCTGTCGTAGACATCAGCCAATCGCGCATCGTTGAATCCCTATATTTAATAGTTTAAATAAATGATAAACGCAAGTTGCTAAGTCTGAATTCTAGGAAATATGTTTTAGAGTAGTCTAGAATAAATCTTCATTTTTTATCTACTTTGGGTATCTGTATGTTGTAAAGCAACGCAACGTCTCGGATTGGAAGTTTTATTTGATAGGAGGTCATCCTCTAGAAAGCGGTAACTAATGCTAATATTCTCTTCAGTTGCGCTAGACGGTGACCTTTATTTGCAACTGCTTTTCGTCTCCCTAAAAATAATTTGTCATGTTTATAGTTGTGCCTTTTTAAGGGTGTTCTTAACCGTGCCTTAAGTCTTCTTAAGATTTTTGACGATTTTACGCCCTTTCTTGTGAGAAACTTGTTAATAAAATAACGGACGGAGGTAATATCGATTAAAGAAACAGTACTTTAAGGGGAATCTCTTTCAAGCATCCAAACACCCAATTTCGTTCACCTCACGACGCTTAAAAAACAAATTCTAGTTTATATTTGATCCCCTCTCGTATATCAAATTTTAATTTTAAATACACACACACACACACACACGCACACACACGCGCACACGCACACACACACACACACGCGCCCGCGCGCGCGCACACACACACACACACACACACACACACACACACACACACACACATAGTGCTATACAGGATCGTTATGGTATATCCAGAAAACGAATAAATAAAGAAAATAACCTTAAAATATAATACAAGGAAGATTAAAATAATTTAAATGAAACCATAGTATAATTAAAGTTAAGAGTATTGAAAATCATACTATTCAATGTAACCCCTATCAGCGGCCACGACCTTCTCGAGTCAGGAGATGAACCTGCTGCAGACCAACACACATTTTTCCTTATCTATATGTGTTAAATCTATGGTTAAAGGATCTGAAGCTGTCCTTTGCCTTGTGATGCCTCTTATTGACTTTTTCCTCGATCACGTTTCACCCAGTAGCCAAGAAAATTGCAGTTGGGGGTGGAGAGTGACCCCAAATAGGAGGACCAGTAGCAGCACAAATTCTTTGTCTTGTGGACTTGCAAGGAGACTTAATGAAACACGTACTCCTGCCTGGTAGCAACCTCCTATATTCAGAGCTTGACAATTGTCTCCAGCACTTTCAGACTTCCTTTAAAGAAGATTAGATTTATAACATTGTTTCTGTTACCCAGAAGCTCTCACACCATTATAGAGGCGGAAAACTTTATATGCATGACGGTAGGCACTTCATACTTATCTTGGAAGATCCAATAGTCTTTTTGGGTAATTTATCTTCCTGTCCTGGACGTTCAGCAGTGCTTGGACCTTTAATTTAGTCTTTATATTGTTTTTTTTCATTCAACAATTGGTAGTTTCTCAGGACAAAAGATCTGTAGTTCAGGTACTGGTGTACTGCTAAACTGACTGGCAACCTCGCCACGTCCATTTTTTTTGCCAACTCAGTCATGTCCCGCTCAGCATCTTGACTGATTTTCTCTTTCAATTCGCGGACAAATTCAGCACTGCTCTTGCGAACAGATCGTTTGCTGTGAGTTGCCTTGTCAGCAATTATCTCCCTCTTGGTGGTCAGATTCCCTTTATTTCTTAGCTACGTTATAAACTTGGATCCTTTTGTAGCCAAAGTACACAATAATTTCTGTCGGTGATTTTCCGACGTAAAGGGATTCGAGTATAGTAACTCTGCAGTCTTATTCTCAGCTCGACAATCGTAGGTTGTTGATTATATGAAGATAACTTGCTGTGTTACCTAATAGGGAATTAAGCATAAGACACTATTTTGGCGTTTTCGCATTGTAGTTTAAAAATTTTTGCGTTTGCGATCTTGTATATAAGTTTCAATACAATTATAAGAAATCAAAAATTAGTCGTAAGCCAAATTTACCTTTTATTTAAAGTATTTTCGTCTGTTGAATAGTAAACTGTAGTTATATTAAATTTTTTTAATTTTTGTGATAGGAAAATACCAAAACAGTAATATTGCTACTGTTTGTAGTTTACAAAGACAAAATAACTTAATAGAAAAGATAATAATTTACATGAAACAAATGATGAATGTACTTTATTTTATATAAAAATTGGTTATGACCTAGAAAAATGTTAAGCAAAATTATTTTATCGAAAAATTTTTTATTCCATCATAAACTCTATTTCATTATATAAAAAAATAAATTTTGACTTTATTTTTATAACATTTTATGCAGGAAACTCTTACGTATATTCTTTACTACGACAAAATCGTGTTCTAAATGTTATACATCGATTTCGTTTATCAAATTTAGTTAATTTTTTTTAATTTGTAAATAATTACAAAAATCTTTATAATCTTTTGGTTTTCCGATTCTGATTCAATTGTAAGCAAATTATCAAATTCTTTCTTTGTTCTTTACTCAAAACATTATTGTAAAGTTAAAATTATTATATTTGCTTTTTGCAATGCATTTTTTGCTTATTAGCTCTAAGCTCTACTGAATCAAGCATAATTTAGATGCAGTAAAAAGCAGCCTGGATTAAGTTTGAACTTACTAATTAAACTGCGTTGTCTCGATTTTAATTAGAATTCGCTAGGTTGATAGCATACCTAAAATAATGTCCCGACAAAGACACACAATTTATTTGTGAAATAGACACTTAATTGAGTTTATAAGGTGCCTGAGCTTTTAATTATTTCATTATAGGATAATATGTACAACAATTAGTGTTATTAAAAGCATTCAAAATTAATTTTGCATTCTACTGAAAGATTTTACATTCAACCGCATAAATTGTAAAAATTATGAGTGCTCTTATCCAAATATATTTTTACTGAAGCAGAACAGAATGAAGCAAAATAAACCTAAGAGAATGCCCAAAAAAATTTAGTTTATTTATTCCTATGCTTTAGATGTAAATCTCTGTGGAATGTTTTTGTTTAATTTTAATTGAAATTAAAATCGCCAATTCTCACTATTATTTCGTATTAAATTTTTCATGCATATAGTAAAAACACAGGACTCCACAAAATAATCTCTCATTTTTAAAAAAGTAACAAAAAGAACAACATTGATTCTGTTTAATGTTTTATTGTACCACCGTACAGAAGAACGTTTGCTATTGAGTTATCAACCACTTTTGAAGATGATATCGTCCAAATATTTGCCCGAAAGAGCGATACACTCCTGAAACTTTACGTTAAATTTACGCATTGTTTGCTGAGTCATTTCCACTGGTACTACTTTGATCCCGTTGCGAATGGTATCTTTTAAGTCCCCAATAGTTCGCGGCTTGCACTGACAGACTTCAGCCTACAGGTGTCCTTACAGAAATAAATTGCAAGGAGAGAGTTCTGGTGACCTAGTCAGGAATGTCACCATATAATGAGATGAGGCGAGATTTCTTGAGAAATTCTCCCCCTATGTGCGGTAGCGCCATCTTGTTGGAATCACAGTAGTGGGTTTCATGTTCGTTGTGTTAAGAAATTACGTAACATCGCAACATGGGGGTAGATGTGACATTCACCGCGTGTACTGCTTCTTAAAAAAAAGCGGCTTTAGGATGCTAAATTCCGTAGCAGCACACTAAACAGTTACACGCTTACTGTGTAGAAGTCGTTCGTGGAGTTTTTGAGGCTTTTGTGGGGACTAACATCGAGAATTCTGTCTATTGACGCAATCCGATAAATGAAAATGATTTTCGTCATCCCTACGCTTAACAGCATCAAATTTGCCAACATGTCTTCGTAAGCAGCTTACCGGGCTTGCCAGTCACATCCTTTAAGTTACTGTACGGATAGAACACGAGATCGCAGTGTAAAATTCTTCGTATGCTCCGGTCAGATATTTTCAAGGCAACGTTGTGGCTATATAACAACCTGTCTAAGGTGTCCGAATGCATAATTTCCGTTTGAATGCTGAACCCGTCTGCCTGAAATTATATACCCCCAAAATTATGCTTTTCTTAGTCTAAATTCTTCGGAAATGTCTACGAAATACCCCTTGCGTCACAATAATAAAATTGCCATTTTAAAAATAAGTCTGCAATAGAAATGCACGCTGTTCACCACTCTATGCCACGATGTGTTGCTCAAGGATGTGCAACTCGAGTGCCGTCTATCAATATACTGTGTACGGCGGTTAATTCGAAAAGGAGATAAACTTCTGTCGGACTCTGTACAAACAAAGTTATTTGGTTTTACACGGGAATTTTTTTAAAACCTGTTTAAAACACAGGCGAAAGAATGTGTTTAACTAGACTCGAACTTGCAACTTAGAGTTCGGAGTTGTTGATTACGAATCGGCTCATGTTGTTATCGGCATATATGTTAGTGTTTGTTTTTAATGATTACACAGATTTGTAAGGTTTTTTTCTATAAAATTATACAATGAAAATTAATTGAGTGGGACAATTTTCTTCAAATTCAGTATATATGAGAAAATTCTCATAATAGACGCGGTTCATCCCGTGAACTAAGTTGTTTTATTAATTGTTTGAGGATCCAAAGCCGCTCTGATCTTTTGCAATTTATTTTATATTTTGTTGAATCTTGTTTTTAATGATTCTGCCGAAAACTCTTCCGTTGCGGGGATGACGCTTAAACCTTTGTAATTGTTACAATTTATTACTTTTTTTTAGAATAGAGGATATATACGATGTATTTCATTCTATTTGAACTTTTCCTATTTGTTTAATTTTCCTAAATATCCTCGTCAGGAACTCTTTTTTTTCTTTATTTCAATAATTCCGTCTTAATCTCACCTGATCTCGGTGCTTTATTACTCTTTCACTCCTTCAGGGCTAGTTTTACATCTTTTACTTGTATTTCTTTGTAGTTGTCCGATGCGTAATTTATGGTTTTCCCCTGTTCATGTTGTTCTCGTTTTTCTTGTAACTTTTTCCACCTTTCGTAATTTCTTCATGTCTTGTTAGTCTTGTTATTTAGTTAATTGTGATATGATTGCTCTTTACTTTCTATCATGTCTTCTATAATGTCTTCATGGATTGAAAATTTCGCTCCTTTGCTATCCCTACTGCTTCATATGCTGCTTGAATGGAGTTTACCATATGGTAGTGCATTTCTGTGGGCATGTGTAGGTCTAATTTTTCTTTGAGACGTGTTTGGTGTAATAGTTTTATACTATCCTGGTATAGTAACTCTATTTTATAGTAGTACGGTTTTATTGCTTGTAGCTATTTATTGTTTATATTTGTTTAGTTTTTGTTTTTAGTATACTATTACAGATACATTTTTCTACCATTATGTGATGGTCCGATTCACATTCTGGTTTATGGTAAATTCTAACATCTTTTATTATTAATATTCTCTCTTGTTTAACCAGGATCAAATCTATGATTGAGTTTAATTTTCTGCTAAGTTGATCCCAGGTATACTCATGTATATTTCTAGGTCTGGAAAATGTGTTTGCTACCATACATTTGTGCTCCTCATATAACTCGATTAACCTGTTTCCATTATTATTCTTAACTTCTTCACCGTACTGTCCTATTACTGGGTTATTTCTCGCATTTCTAACTTACAGTTTAGATTGCTAACCAATACCACTTTTTTTGGTTTTTTAAATTTTTTTTTAATTCTGTCTAGTTTGCCAAAGAAATTTATTTTTTCTACATTTGCATTGTTATTAATTTCATATATTCTAATTATTGTAATTCTTTGTCCAAACATCTCAACTGTTATTTTTATTAACCTTTCGTCTATTTTCCCCACAATTGTATTTCATTTCTCCACATGTTTTTAATTAGGACTGATACACCTGCTTCGCTCACTTTTGGCTACTCTGCTTTATATATGGAAATAATTATCAATTTTTTCTTTTCCTTTTTCCTTTCTTTTTGTTTCAGGCAGTATGACTACGTCTAGTTTCGTTCCCCCTGTCTGTAACTATTTCTGCTTGTTTTGTTCTCATGCCTTGTATATTTCATGTAGTGACCGTTAATTGTTTTCTTTTAGGTTGACTCTTCTGGTTTGTCTGCTAAAGATTTTGCGTTCTTTGTACATACAGAATTCCTTAGGGTTCCTTTCTTGGAAAGCGTGTATTTCCACCCAGGAATTGTTTACATTTAACTAGTTTTTTATTCTGTTTCTACAAATTGTTGTTTTATGTGGGTTGGATTGCTAGCCTAAACGCCACAACCCTCCTAGTTTGTCCGGGCTTGGGACCGACAACAACCGCTAAGCTACTTAATCCATTCAGCGATACTGCAGGTGGAGTTTTTTTCTTCGTTTGTTTAAATATTCGTTTGTTGACTACTTTGGTACAAAGAACCCACCGACTTTAAGATCCGCTTGTGAGGAAGATTACTATTTCAAGGGATGTCATTATTCATGAAAAGGAATTAATTCCATTGAGCACGCGCGTTATCAAACTTTTGTATTAGAAATGGGTAACAATAAAGAAGCAAGCAAAGAATTCCAAGAAAATGCCGTTGAAGAAAGAAAATATTCTAATATAAATAAAAAATACATACTAAATCTACAAGGAAGAAGTGTAAGTGTTTATGTAATCTGAGAAACAGAACACTGTAGTGCGAGAATAATTTAGCTTGCGCTATAGTAGTCAATATAGACAAATTTTGGAGTCTGAAACAACCGATAGATTTTTCAGAATTAGAATACTAGCTCAAAGCGATGAAAAAATAGAAAAACCTTACGAAATCAACATAACGTGGGAGTTAGTCGATTCGCCGTCAGCAAATGGTTGTTCAAATTGAAAAGTAAGGCATACGGATCGATTGAACGCTCAAAGCTAGATTAATTGCTCTCTAGTTTATTCAAAAAAGGCATCAATTTTTACCAGTGATCAAATACGACTCAGTCCAAACATTGTTAGTGCTTACGACAAAGATGAATATGGTGTTATATCAATTCCACGTAAAAACTGTATTTCTTTATGGCGACTTTAAAAAACAGATATATATGGAACAACCCAAATAATTTGGTAACGACGCGCGATTTTGTAAACTAAAGAAGTCGATCTATGGTCTGAAGTAAGCATCAAATCAGTGGAACTAAAAGCAAAAGAAGAAATGAAAAATACACCACATGGACAAGTTGTCGGGGCACTTTTCTTCTTAGCCACAGCGAGCAAATATATTGTTTAATGTCGGAGTCCTCCGTCAGTTCCTAGAAAGTCCAGAGCTCACGCACTGGAACGGAGTATTGAAATATTTGAAAGAGACTAAATAGATGTCGCTTCTATATCAGATGAATAAGTCAAAAATAAAAATTATTGGTTATTGTAATGCAGGCTATGCAGGATGTAGAGGCACGCGACGGCTAATCATCAGTTTTTGTTTTTACTTGCAGGTGGCGCCATAACTTGAACCTTAACGCACCAGCCATCTATCTCGATATAGGTATAAAGTTTTTGTAGTCGAACAAAAATAAAATATGTAAGGCATCGCATGACCTGACATTGGACGATATTTTGACCAAAAAATCAGATGATTCAGTTTTTGTTATAAAACTAAAAGCTAGGATGATAAGGATTTTTAAAAAATATAAAGGTTATCGAGTTCAGGTTAGTGGTAGATAAAAATAAAGTGTATAAAGATGGAGACAATACAACAAATGAATATAAATGATATTAAATTTAAAAGGAAAGAAAAAGAATATTATTTTTAAAAAGTGGTCAAAACAATATTTTAGTGTAATACAAATTATACAGACAAAGTTATAGAAATTAATAAAAAATTGACAATTATAGCAAGACATGGATATTCCTAGTAAAATTATCATTTTGTGTTATACATGATTTTGTTATTGATATATTTTTATAATATTTAAAATGAAATTACAGGAGGCAAAGTCTTTCTAGAATGTTACAGTTCGCATTTATTAATTACCAGAGTTGTTGCTCTCCGAATTCAAATAGTGCCGCTATTGTTGGCGATAAGTTTTTTTGTTAATCTTCTCACAAATAGTGCTAATCCCCAATTCAGAAGGGATTTTGTCTGTTACGTATAAACGAGGGGCATTAATTGGCACGCGAAGAATTCTGTTTTAAAATGTTTGTAACTTTTGGTAATTTGTTCTGGATGTAGTGCTGCAAAATAAACCGGTGTAAGTTATAATTTGTCTAAGACGTGATTTATATAATAGAACTGTATAGTGAAGTGTTCATATTTATCAAACGATACAGAAATTTAGGATTATAGGTATCCTTCGCTGGGTTTCTTATCGGTGTAATACTTGTAGGTCAATTTAGCATGCAAATATACATTTAAATATTTAGCATTAGATTCAGGGTTTTATAGAATAATTTTGTTATGAATAGTTAAGTAGTTGTGTTTTTCTAAATGTAGAAATTTTGACTGCACATTTTGTAGCGCTAAGTGTCGCGAATTATTTTTAAGGCAGTTGTCAACAAATTATAATATCGTTTGTATTAAATACTGTTTTGAGTTTGGTATATCATGGAAGTAGATATTAGAGTGTTGAACCTAATACACTTTTCAGAGACACTCCAATTATTTAATGATTGATAAGAATTACACATTATTTTGTTTCTTCGGGGTTTTGGAAATATCGTGACATGTGCACACTTTCATGTTTTAGAATATCCCAAACTTAAGCAGACGCTTCTTGGTTATATCTGGTGTTTTGTTAATGGCCAAATTTTATGTAACTGTCGATTTCAATAGGTAAAATCGGTTTGCTAAAGTCACTTATGATAGACAAACGCGTTACTATGTATGTTACTTTACGTACATGAGCTTTATTTCTAAAACTTTCTATCTTTTAGCTTTATCTAGAGATTAAATGTTATTTGGTGTTTTGATAGTGGGCATTATTTCCTTTTGACTAATATTTTTGGTAAAGTATTATAAGTTTGTGCTCTATGCCTCAATGTTTTCTATGCTTTTTCTTTATATGTATATTCTGTTATTGCCTAGTTCACGTTTAATTTTATGGCTGAGTATGCTATGTTCGTTATTTCTAAAAAGAAGTTTCTCTGAAATGGGTTTTACAGGTTAAGATGCCTGGGTTTAAGTCCCCAACTTTTTCTCTAGGAAACACTGACGTTGGAAGTTGGTGTACCCTTTTAGGCGCTTCCAGAGTGGTGACAGCTTAGGTGATCCACGTGTTTAGGGGGTTCTGAACACGTCAAAGGTGGCGGTGATATTATCCTCATAGAACATCAGCCCCGCCACCGCTTTGCGAAAGTAGGTGGCGTTCTGGGTGGCCGCCCGATGTTGGTGAATGTTTCCGGAAACGTAGGGGAGTCCACGTTCTGGAAAAGCCCCAGGATGGTAGCCCAGTCTTGGTGTTATGACCATTGTTGAATGTTCAGCTGTGTTTTCCCTAGAGCTGGTTGTGCTCGTGGGTCTGCGGAAGCATCTTTTCTGGTTGCTGTTGCACAACCTCGCTTAGGTGAGGTCATCGTTTGGCGCGGTGCGGGCTTGGGGAAATTTGACAATTTGTTAGATCTCTTGTGTTTATATATGCGTAACTGGTACGTTATAGTTTTTTATCTTTTTTTGCTCCCGTCTAGATGCTGTCTCCACTAATATTTTTTTGGGAGATGGCCTAGTTTTCATATCCTTTTAGCATCTGAAGAATTAGCAATCTAGGAATTAGTGTGATGGTGCAAAATATTATAGCACAAGAAGATGATTAGAGTTTAGTTTGTGATTTACCGATTCTTGCATAAAAATGTGTAGTTTCTTGTCAGCAACAATGTTCAAGATGTCTGACTGCCAGTTATTTCAAAAAGGATATTGTATTCGCTTGATTGTTAGCATGATGTTTATCGTTTAGAGTTCACGTCACGACTTGCAAAAAATTTTCGTAGTTTTTTGTTTTATGCCCTCTCTTTTAGAATTAAAAATGATCCTACGTTCAAAACTTTGCTGATAGACATACATACACACACGTGGGATATTACGGAAGCTTGCAGACAAGATAACTGCCGTAACTCTTATCGAGTTCGAATAAAATTTTACACACATTTTTTGGATCAATATCTCGGATAAATTCCTTGATGAGCAAAATCGGAAATGACTTATTAATGTTTTTAAATTTCTTATAACTTTCACAATTTTTGCCAAATTGAGATCACATATATTTCTCAGGCATTATTTAGGTACGGATTAAAATTGGAGGGCATCAGATGAAGGAGTGGGGAGATTACTTGTAATTCATATTAAGTTATGATTAAATTTGCAACAAACTACTGCATTAAGTAATCTATCTAGCTCTTTACATAAAGAATTTTTTAAATTTGTTGTTATTAGTATTATCGGTGGGATAACCCCAAATACACTTGGAGTTAATGTCTCTGATAGCTATATTTGGTATTGAAGTATTAAACACGTTTTCCATGTTTCTTTCAGAGATTTGTTTATTGAATTGCTTCGCTATATTAATATTAATAGTTATTATTTCTAAGTGATATTAATGGGGTGTTGTGTTTTAGATGTTATTTTATGATAATCCTGACTACTCATGTTATTCCAAAGTGTTTATCACTAAGTAAGCTATCTAACGTTTTTGTTTTTAACAGTGATGAATAACATGTTTAAACGTACTTAAACTACTAATTTAATTTACTTACAACGGTTTATTATATTGTTATTATATATAACACACGTATTAACTAATATAAAACTACTCTCGATAACTTTATTTATTTACAACACAATTTATTTCTCATTTCGCTTTTGGTAACTTTTTTTCTGCTGCTCTTCTCCGTGTTAGTTATGCCTCTAGCACCTGTTTTGGAGACTTCTCGTAGCACTGAAACCTTCCAGTACAATCTAGAAGTTTTCGCATTATTTTTTGCACGTGCACAAGCATCGCAGGGGTATCAAGGGCAGCTATCCGCACATTAAAGGCATTACGTTCTCCGTTTGACCATGATGGCCCGGTGGCGACGTTGGTATTAGTAATTAACTTTACAACGTGATCTTACCTTTATAGCGGCTTTTGCAAATTAGTTACTATTGGTGGTAAGTCTGTAATTTTGTGTTTTAGTTTCTGGATAAATTACATAATTAGTTTTTTAAGAGACTATAAGATTGTGTCAATATTTATAGGTTAGTATAGTGAGGATTTGGTATAGTGCTTTTGTTGTTTTGAATGTGAAAAGTTTCCAAAATTCTTTTGCAATTTATACATTTTGAAAATTTTTAGATCCTTTAACACAAGGGTTTGAAAAACGATCTCTACATTCTACACATCTAAATTTAATTATACAGCAATTCTTAATAGGACTAAAAATATAAGATTTGGGACACGGAGAAAGATTGTTCGATTTATTTCGTATTTTAACTGATACTGCAGAATAAAATAATATTTTAATATCAAATATTTATTTAGCTGCTTTATTTCCTGTTAAGATTATTGCACAAGCGGCTATTATATGTTTGTCTTTATTTAGGAGCTTAATTTTTAATACTAAAAGTTTTTCTTAAAAGTTTCCCAGCAATTTTTTGTCTAGTTATTGATAAAGAGGAATTTGTAATGAGTACCGATAAAGGATTCGTTGTTGGGATTAGAAAACAAATGTTTGTACGAAATTTATGTGAGAACCAAATAAATGTTGAACTGACTTTAAGATGCTGTGAGTTGTGAATTTTTATAATTATTTTTAAGCCTTTTGTAATGTTTAGATATTTGTTGATATCGTGTATAAATATGATCACAATTATAAAAGCGTTTTTTGTACTGCTAATAAACATCGTTTGTTTTTTCAGATGTTAATGGCTTAATGGATTACTTCGGATTAAATTCTCAGGGTTCTAGCTGTAGTATTAGCTCCTTAGCAGGTGATGTGAGTTAGTCAATTTCTCATTTAGCGTGAATATTATTATCTACGCTTAACGGTTATACTTGATTAATTTAGACGGTTCAAACTTCGATAACAGAAATAGGAAAGGACGATGACAGGCTTAGCTGCTTGATTCAATGAAAGCAAAATCACCCAGACAGGCAAAAATTAGAGAGCAATTATCTAGACGTTAAAATTATATGGATTGTGTTGTGGGAGATTTTGTTGACATGATCAAGAAAGAATCTGTTTGACGAAGGAGAGAAGCGAATTGCGAAATAAGACTGTGTGGCCATGCAAGCATAACTAGTGTAATAAGGGCGCAAAAATAAAAGTAATTAGGGCATGCAATTTACGTTATAAGCCTGAGTATAGTCAGTTTTACAAAAGTCTTGGTGGGGAAGAGATTAAAAAAGAATATTATTAAAATGAAGCAGTTAAACGAGATAGTTGAAAATATTGGAAATATAGGACTTAGAAGATTTGATATTTAAAGTAAATGATAAGAAAAAGTAAAAAAAATATTGTTAAAAGTTAAAAGAATGGATACATATACATTCATATACTTGTAGATACACATAAATTATGCCAAAAATGCTCGGTTAAGGTGTGCGAAGTTTTACTCACAAAACAGCAAAATAGAGATGCAAAGAACATCAAAAATAAAAAAATAATGTTGGAGAGTTATTAATTTCTCTATCATTTTCTTTTTCTTTATAATAAGTTTTAATTAAGCTTTTTTCTGTTATTACCTTATATTTCTTTTTCGTCAAGTTCTTCCTTTTTCCGTAAGGTTTTTAATCAAACTTGTGTTGATTACTTTATCATTGCTAAATTTCTTTGTATTGTATTAATGTTTTTGTATTTTGGATTGTTCGTTTATTTGTATTTATTTACGATTTATTTATGTGAGCTAGGACTGGAAATAGCATTTTTATGATTCCGCAAATTATAGTATACAAAACTTTCAAATCAAATTTATTTTGTTTATTTATTATATTTAGTATAATTAGGTTACAATACAGAAAAATAATTTTGTTTTTATTGTTTAGTTATGATTAATGCCTATAATATTCTGCCGCGCCATACTAATTATTTAATTATAATTATTTTTACCTTTTGTGACCATGATTGATTCCATGCAGCTTTGTAGTGTTAAAAATACGTTGTATAATTTGCTTATATCTAATGTATTGAATTCTATCTGTACATATTCAATGAGATTATTATTTTTGGGTGAAGCTTTAAATTAAAAAACTAAGATCTAAAAGATTTAGGTTTAGACTATTTGGTTGTCAAGACTTAATTTGAATACACGAATCATATTTTGAGCCTTCAACCAATAAATTTGCATTAATCAACAACAATAATTTGGCTGGATTTGAGCCAGAGAAACAAAAAGAAGTTGGTCAGGGCTAGATCTAGACTATATGGAGCAGTGTTTTTTTTGATAGAAATTCTCTCATTGTCATGGTAAAAACCTAGGTGTTGCCGATCTCTAAACGGACGCATGCGATTCTGCTTCAGCCCTTTAAGTGCTCAGTTGTAAAATGTAGCGATACTGTCGGATGTATAGTACGAACTTTTTATGGACAACTTCTTTCAAGTAAAAAAGACAATGAGTATTAACTTCGTTTTTGGTTTGCTCGTTCTAGTCCTCTTTGGTAGGAGATTTGGTAGCATGCCACTTAGAGTTCTGTTTTTCCGCCTTTGGATCGTACTCAAAACTTACGGTTTATTACCAGTTACTACTTTTTTAAAAAAATTAGGTTCACATTTTACATGACCCTAAACCTCACAAAAGATCGAAACGTTTTTGCTTTTTTATGGCTTAGAACCTTGTAAACTATTTTAGCATAAATTTTCTGCTTTTGAAATTCCATGATAATAATTTTATAGATAATAGATTTTAAAGTAAACAATCTAACACTCGGACGTCACTGAATGTCCAAAACTGTTTCCACCTTAGCCAAATGTTGATAGACTTTCCTACGCGTTGCTCATCATCATTCCTTTCCCTCTCTGAATATTTTGTACCACCTACATCTTTGTGATTTTGATAAAAAACATCAGTAAGCTCCGTGCATTTTTTCGAGTTTAACGTTAAATTTTACTCCTTTTGCCTGGACTAAGGAAATCAGTCTCATTACATTCTGGGCGTATCTTGTATGCCTCTAGATATTTAAATAAATTTACTTTTTTATTGTGTAATAATGCAGGTTTTTACATTTCCCTTAACACTTTCTTGGTCTGTTTTTAAACAAGTTTTATTTGTTTGTTTCGTTTCTCTATTACGCACAGCATATCAAACAGAATTTTTTTTGCAAAACTACAAAATTAAATTTAAGGTTATAAAAAAACTTTGTTCTGCCATATAGCAGCATTTCAAAAACTAGGAAAAATAGGAACTAAAATTCGCAGGTTTTGCAAGCAAAGATTTGTTCATTAAGAACGTCAAATGGTACAATATAGTTATGAATATGTTGAAACTACCAATAAGGTCTAAGTGACGTTAATTCGTTAAATTATGCCTATTTATGTAAGTTGGTGTTTTTATGTGTTTTCAGTTGGTTGGTAAAGGAAGTTAAGAATGAAGAAAAAATCATTACTTCCAAGTTTACTAATTGTGACAAGAATAAAATATATAGTCAAAAAACGGTACTTCTAGAATGTTTAGCTCAATAATAATTTTATCTGGCTTTCAGTTGGTTTTAGAACACTAAGTGGCTAGTCAAACTCTTAATTTCTGAGGAAATGCTAGTTGCTGGAGACTGAATCTTAACTATAAGTTAAAATTGTTTGAAAACGCTTTAATGCTATTTCAACTACTTCGCTAATTTTTTGCCACGTCAATATGTTGTTATTACAGTTTGGTCTGACAGTGTTTCTTAAATTTGTTCTGTTTATTTGAAGAATGTGTTATTTACATTGTTCTTTGGTATTTACAAATTTAATCCAGACTTAAAGAAATGTCAAAGCTAATCATTCGATTTGATCTTTCCCCATGTTAACCACATGATACTTTTGATAATACAATCTTTTTGACAATCTAGAACAGAAAATCTCTAAAATCCACATAAAAGCTCGGGCACTAAAAACAAACTTTTTTTACTACGATTGGAACACCTCTTTATTGTTCATATATGAATGTGGTATTTATTCTTATCTGCAAGTCTCTGCAACCAATATTTATATATCACTATTTCCACACACACAACATAATTGTTAATAAATCTCAACAGCCCTAGCAGAAATAATAATGATAAAATACATTGTATGGACTTTGTTTGGATCTACTAATATTTTTATTTTTATCTGTGAGCGCTCTTGCAAAGGAAGGTATTCTGCAAGACTTAAGCAGTTTTCTTTAAAAATTTAATATTAACTGAATATCCCTTCTCTAGCTTTTCTTCTTTTTTATTTTATCTTATTTCTAACCTCCTAAAAACCTTTCTCAATTACTTAATTCTTTATTTATTCTCTCTACCCCCTTTTTATCTATTCTGTGTCCGATCTTCAATTTTAACTTTCTTACTTTCCATTTCCTCCATATCTTCTTCCTTCTTACCGCCTTTTTTATATCTTATTATTTTCCGCTTTTCTATCTATTGGTCTCCATTCTTATTTGCAAGAATTTTTTATTTTCCTTTTTGTTCGACGTCTTCGAGCTTTCTTTTATCTTATTATCACATAAAAAAGAAAAATAACGTATCTCAGCTTTGTATTTTATTACCTTACCCCACTTCTTCTTCTTCAAAGAGATTTAGGTTTGTAGAGTAGGGTGGATATTAAAAACAAAGGAATTAATCAATTTTTAATCTAGTGACGTACGGCATGCCTAGCGTTTTTGGGTTCTAATGTCCTACCTTCATTTCTCTCTCTTAGGAGGTGTATTGGAAACCCAAGAAATTTAATTATAAAAAGTTAAAATTCCAAAAGTTAACATTTTCGGAGTATTAATAAAAAAATCGTAGCACACCTAATATATGTTTTATAAATTTTGCCGTCTTGGGGAGTGGACAGTCGAAAAACAGTGCAACACGAGTTCTATAAATCTTAATGAAAAATCTACATATTAAAACTTAAAACGTTTCACTTTATGTCATTTCTCTAGATGTGCAATTTTAAAATGCGATATAAGCAACACACCCACAATTTTGATGTCTTTCAATCTATGGTTTGTATTAGGCGATGTAACAATTTATTGGTTGTTATAGATAAAGTACGTAATATAATATATTTTTACCCGTAATTGATTTTCAAATACTCCTTATGCACAAATCTACAGCAATTGCAAAATATTCCGCGTTGTTTTCAAACATAGCGGAAGCTATCATTGGAGCCAAAAGGTTATATTTTTATTTCACGTTGTTTCACATTTAAAAATTAAATATTTTAATATCAAATTATTTACTTATAATTTACTTGTACATTTAATTATCTTAAAACAAATTGGGTGATTTAATCTGTGCAAGTGGGACATTATAGCCTACTTCCTCTGCAAATACCAATCTCGACGGTCTTACAACCATCAAGGACGACTAATCAGGTTTAAGTGGACTGTATCGTATTTTTAATTTTAAACAAAGGCACTGCAATCAAAAAGTCAAAGTTGGAAAAGTCACATTTGGAAGCGAACTCTGCTGCAGAAATCGGCTTTCTGTGTTGTACTCCTGGGGAATCAAGGAAGAGGAAAAAAGGGTGTGGGTGGAAAAAGGCCAAGTTACCGAAATCTTTGTCTTTACTGTTGTGGGCCCTTCAGCTGGTTGTGTCTGAAGTTTACGACTAGGTTTTTCTTGGTTCCTTGCCGGGTCAGATACAAAGGAAATGGGACACAGCTTTTCCGCCGGCACAATTTCGATTTCCAAAATACAAAACGACCTCCGGGATGAGGAAACTCTGGTCGGCAAAATATCGAATCCCGATATAACAATCGGCCTTCAACAAACAACCATTGGGATGTGGAAACTCTTGCCGCCAATTAAACACGCCAGCGAATTCTCGGTCAAAACGGTTTCGTACATACGGAAACTTAAAGCCGGACCACTATTATAAACCATCACGATTATTATTCAAAAACGGAGCGAGCAAAAGAGAAGAGAGGCCGCGGCGCACCGCGCAAGCGGGCAAATTTGTGGCAGGAATCTCAAATCAAAACTAAAGCGTGTATACAGAGGGAGCCATAAGACGACCGGCCCTAATTTAAAATCCAAATTGGAAATTGGCGCAAACAATGACACCTGACGTAACTCAGATGTGTAATAATTAGTCTCAATAAACACTAAGACATTTTTCTTTATAACCATGGCAAATGCTTCACTTCTAACGCTTTTAGCAAACTCAATATCATATTTACATCAGCATATTTTCTCCGGTATTTGAAACTAATAATAACTGGATCAAAATTACCCATAAAAGGTAGAATTCAAAATAAAATCAATTTCTAAAATAAACACAAAAAAACACTGTTTTAATTTATCTCTATATCTAATCACTCTTTAGCTGCAAACAATAAGGACTACAGCAAACAACAAAAAATAAGCACTAACAACATCGGGAACGGAATTCCAACACCTCTGCTAATTTTCGTAACAGGTGTGAAAAATATTATATTAATTATACAACTTTTTGATTAAATAGTCAGAGATGTAAAATTAAAGACCTTGCTAATAACCAGGTAAAAGTCCTAAAACATCGGAATTTTACAGAATAATCATATTAAACTTGGATGACAAAAAAAAAACTGAGTTTCACACTGATGAGACCAAAGCGTAAACTGAGAAATTAGAGCATCAAGTTACAAACAACTAAAACATTGAATAATGTAGAACAAAATTGTTTCCTTCTATGTTCTTTGTTGAATTAAAACCAGCTCCTAACTATAAAGCCAAATAAACGTAGAATATCTACAGGAACGTAAAATTAAATTCAAAGCACTCAAATCAGAAGGAGACAACGCAAAGCGTGATGTTCCATATATTTTGTGAGAAGGGATTAATTTATAAAATTATAAAGAGTTACAAAAAAACACGTTTAGCCTTTAGACAGAAACATTACTCCCTTCTACACAAATTAAATCATCCCACCTGTTCCCCAATCTATTCTGTCGTATTTTTAAGTAACAAAAAAAACCCCTAAAAATCCTATTAATTTTTTTCATTCAAGTACAAGTCAGTTCCAACAGCAATCTAATGATCCACATAAATGAAAATGTTAAACCTAATAACAACCGTGCTCGCAAAACTTAAATAATAGATGAATTCCTTCAGCTTGCTCAGCGGAATGCCAACCTCTAGGAGAACTAAATTATTTATTTCTAGTCACAATATTGATACATTACTAGTTTTGGAAACACATTTTTCCGAAAAAGTTTTATTAAAACACATAATTATGCAGGTTATTTCACGATATATCCAGCTGGAACAGCTTGAGGGGGATCTTCTGTAATAATTAAAACTTAGTTATAGTAGTAATTTTGTCTAAGCAACCAATCAATAGAAGATTGGTTTATTCAGATTTTTGGCGGAACATTTTTCTATTAACAGTAAAAAAAGAACATTTTACAGACTATTTCAAAACCCCAGGACAACGGTTTATCGCTGGAATAGACAATAACACTAAACACATTGCGTTTTTCACAAAAGAGCTCACTAGGTGGTCTTCAGATCTAAATAAACTGTTAGACTGGTTGATTATTATATCACAAAAACCATGTTTTGAAGAATCTTAAAACTATTCTCCAAGCTTGACTACCCTCACTACTAGAGTTTATAAAAAAGAGAAACACCTAAACTAAAGCAAAAAGTATGCAAAGTGAGACACCTTTAACTATTTTGCCAATAAAAAACTAACCTTAAATGTTTCACCAGAATTTTTAGCAGATAATGTTGTTCAACCACTCAATACAATAAGCAGGCTGGAATACCACGCCAAAAACAATTCAATACTTAGCGTACGGCTGCCTTATAATAATTAAACAAAACATTCAAGATAAAAGACTTTAAAGAATATGACAAAAACAACGTACGCCTGAAAGCAAACGACTTCTCAATACAGCGACACAAGAATTGCAAGAACTATTCAATAATAATAATAAAAATCTGGTGTGAACATCACACGACTTTCCTTATAAGGACGAGGCGGGAGTCCAACACTCGAAAGCTGACTAAAATAAACAGTACAAGACAATAATTGACTCGTACTTAAAATTTTGCACGTCACTGAAGTTAACCGTGCGAGCTCGGTCGCACAGCCTTCCCCATTATCGCCTGCGTGCTCCCTCCTAGCGGCCAAGCGCTCCCCCCGGTCCTCCCGCAGTTGTCCAGTAAGCTCTCCGAGCGCGCTGTGATTGGTCCGTTTAATTAATTTTTAATCGGCTATAACTTATTTATTTGACCTCGGATCAAAAAATGTCATTGTAATTTTTTGTTCGTCTCGGTCTGATCTATCCGGTAATATAAATTTCCCGAAACATTTTATGAACACCCGGTATATTAATAATCCTGGACTTCAATTTTTTTTCGAGTTCCTATTTTACCAACTTTTACTTTAAATTCATGTTTATCTCGTAATAACAAATCATTTTTATTCTCATGAATTTTTTGTATCTTCAACCGTTTAGATTCGCGACCGATTTTGCGACCTTGCGACCAAACGGCTAGGCCGATTTTTACCAAAAGCTTCGCACTGCGTCCCCTACCTACAAGTAACTTGCATACCAAATTTCAAGTCTGTAGCTCTTACGGTTCTCGAGATATCCTGTTTACTGACAGACCAACAGAGACACACACACGAACCAATGGCCTAACCAACTTTTTTGGTGTCCTGAGGCTGCAGTTCGTCCAAAAATGTGAAAAACCGGGTAGGTCAAATTTCCGCCGATTACATTACTTTCCTTATTGTAGGATAAGGAAAGTAATAAAACAGGCCAAGAAAACCTTCCTGCTTATTACAAACCTCCAAAAAAATTGCGCAAAAATGACAATGTGCTTTTACAGAATGTCTTTCTTCTATATTCTCTAACTAGTGAACCTTACGTGGAAGACGACCTCACTTGAATATTAGAGATCCCGTACCAGCTTGAACTGATCTTAAAGAAGTCATTAGTGCTATAAATCTTTAAAAAGTACCGAGATATGATTTGATAAAAAAAAACACAACCATTGAATGATGTTTTACACACTGGATAATATCACCCCGATAATATTTATCTTAAAACCAAGTAAACCTTATTGTACTAAAACCTAACTGGCCAATCAGTTTTTTACCTATTGTCGATAAAGTTTTTAAAGAGCTTCTGTTAAAAGGAATTATTTCAATTAATGATAAAAATGTATTAGTATATACCCATTAGATTGGCTTCAGAAGGACGAACTCTACAATAGAACAAGTACACGCGTAGTACAAAAAATAAATAAAACTTCTGAAAGCAATGTTGTTCGGCGACATTTCTCGATATTTTACAGACATTTCAAAAAGTGTAACACAGGGGACTTCTATATGAATTAGAATTATCTTCTTTTTTACTTACTTCACTATCCTAAAATCCTACCTCCTTAATCAGTAATTTTTGATAAAATGCAAAGCAGAGTATTCAAGCCTCTTTCCAATAAATGCTGGAGGCAGTATCTTCTAACCATTGCTGTGCCTCTTATATGCTTCAGATCTAACAACTACGTCGGATATCATAGCAGCAATATTCACTGATGACATTACAGTCCTGGTCTCTCACGAAAACCATAAATCAGCTTAAGTGCTAAAAATGGTTAAATAGATGGAGAATTAAAGAGCAGAGTCTACGTCCATGTAATATTTACCTTGTGCCCTTCGATGCATATAGAAACTAATCAATTTTTCAGAAAAAGAAAACTGTTTTGGAATATACCTTGACAGATAATTTAAGTCGCTCAAGCACAATTTTACAAATCAAAGGGAGTTGGGATTAACTTTTTCAAAAAGGTGCTGGTTATTGGTCCGTAGATTAAAACTTGTAATAGACAATAAACTCCTGTTGTATAAGGTAATACTTAAACTATTATGAAGTTATGGCATACAGCCTTGGGAGATCACTGCCAATACTAACATAGAGATTTTTGAACGTTTCCAATCGAAAATGCTACTTATAATTAAGAACACGTCCTAGTTGTGCTAAACTTGGTTATTCGTAACGACCTCCAGATGCCAAAGGTGGAGGGGAAGATTTGTCAGTATCGCTCAAAATATAGTGACCGACTTGGAACACATCCCCACAACTTAGCTGTGACCCCTTCCATTCAAAATAAGAAACTCCAAAGATATGTGCCAAATGATGTACCTAACAGATTTCTTATATAAATTATATAAAGTTTAGATTAGTATTTATGTTGAGTTTTTTTTAAACGCACTTACCGACACTGTAGCCTCAAGGGCTCATTGTGCCTAATATCAAACACTTAATGCTAGGACAACACACTCATGGGTTGAGCGAGACTCGAGTCGGCTCGAGGACAGAGGAACGATGATCTTGACCGCCGAGTCAACGCGGCGCCTATGTTAAGAGTTAGTTTGTAAGATTCTTCTTGCACCCAAAAATCTCAAAAGACTCGGGAGCCTAACTGTTAAGAAATATACTACTGATCGCACCCTACATGTTAAAATAAATTGTCCAAACTATTTGTTAAATATGCATGTACCAATTGTAAATATTTTGGGACGTTAAAATATTATAGAAATAAGAAATATTTTTTTTGTGAGATACAAAAAGTTAAACATGATTACATAGGAAATTTGGGGAAAAGCCGGTTAGCAGTATAACCCAAAGCCCCCGAGTTGTAATGGAGGCGCTATAAATAAGAGCGGTTTTAAAATCTCGTTGTTATTCTTGCAAAAAGAGTAACGCACAGCGCGGATTGTTTCGTAACAGCATGAGGCTGCTGCCGGAAATTATTTTCGGAGCAAGCAAGTGCAGCCCCCGCAAATTCGCTTGCGAAGAAAATGCCGCGCAGAAAATAAAGTGACGTGACGTGGCAAGCCGCTGGAAAAGTGGCTCAGAGCAGCCTTTCCTTCCGATTTGCATCCAGGAAATTGAGACTTTTGAGCGAACTTGGCGCCGAGTAGTTCTTTATGGATTGGCTTTCGTGTCCGATGCGGCTGCCATGGGACGTGCAGTGGTCGGTTTTGGACTTCAGCTCATCTCCAAGCGGTCGCTTCGAATAACATCTCATTCTGCCCCGCTCGGAACGAAAATTGATGAGGCGGTAATTAATAAAGGCTCCGAACACGTAGCGGCCACTGAAAGGTTTCGTGATCGATTAAGCGTATTGTTGGCAGAATGCAAGCTCTTGAACTATCACGCACGCAAAGAAACGCATCGGCTGGGATTAACTGGCCGGCAGTTACTTAACAATTGCATGTTGGTTCGTACGCGATTGCTAATCATTTATTGAACATGCAATGACGTCAAATGAATTATTATGGTAAACTGTGAATTTGTATGGGTAAAAATACTTTTATTTTTTAGGATGATCGTCGAGTTCTACTCAATGTATCCATTATTTCCTTTCGTGACTCTACTTCATTTAGCTGCATGTTTTATAATAGAGGGAGAGAGAAATAGGAAGACATAATAGTTGTGATAATTAACAATTTTCTCACTTTGATTTACTTCTTATCTAAATCGCTTGTTTGTGGCTTTTATTTTTAGAAGGTGCATGTGGTGCAAAGCGACCTTGTCTTTTCTCTCTATATATTTTTAATTAGTATAATAGAAAATTATAACGCAAAGGGCGCTTCGCGGGTTTGTTAAAGTATACTTCTACGTATGAGATGGTAAAGCTTTCGAGCGGTGAACGTTGAGGCGCTTCGCGCCTTGTAAGAAGTACAAGCCCTACCTTCTTCTCCACTTAAATGTAGCCACTGGTATATATGTTTGTATATATGTTTTCTTGAATTTCTGACCATGGATTTGGATTCTACGTCAAATTTGGCTGTCCCTTTTGTTTTTTCCAGAGGGAACCGGCGGCTAGGTGATTTTATGTGCTATCCTTATTGTTTATAGAAGGAAAGGATGTGTGTATACATATACATATATAAAAATTAACAGTGTGAGTTTAGTAGTCCTATGTTTTAACTGACCACTGTTCTCCATTCTTTTTTACTTCTCGCCATCTCCTTTCACTTGTCGATGTTGAGCTGCCTTATGTCCCTCGTTATTTTTCTTTCCATTTTGTCTTGGGCTTTACCCATCCTTTTCTGTCCTCTACACTGCTCTCAAATATCCTTTTTGGTGCTCCGTTCTGCACCATCTTTACTATATATCCCAACCATCTCAATTTCTGTGATCTTAAAACTCCTACTATGTTTAGTTCCTCGAATAACTCTTTTAGTTCTTCATTAGTTAGTTTTACCCAAACATGGCTTTTTTACTTTTAAATATTTTCCTTAAAACTTTTCCCTTCCACACTTCTGACATATTTTTTCTATTGTTCCTAACATTCATACTTCACTTCCAAATGTTACAGTCGGTCATGTAATTGTTTTGTAAATTCATATTTTTTCTTTATTTTTTTAACGTTGCTTTCTTGCGTAGCAATTTCTTGAGCGAGTGCCAACAATGGTTTCTGACATTGTTTTTTTGCTATATTTTTTCTTTGTGTCTAGTTTTCTGTTGAACATTGTACTTAGGTGAGAAAAATTCTCTATTTTTCCAAAATTATAGATTCTACCGTTGTCGGCTCTTATTTTTAGATCCTCAGGTCTTTATCTACTCACGCCATAAATGTTTTCCATTTTTTTGGCTTCTTTTTCTAATTTATCCGTTACCATTTGTAGTTCTTGTTAGTAATACAATATCATCTATTAAGGCAATGCATTGATAAAGTTTGCTGTAGACCAAGCCCGACCTGTTAGTATTATTTGCTCCTAATACTTTTTTCAAAGCTCAATTGAACAGGAGGGATGACAATGGATCACCTTGCCGTTCTTCTTCTTTTATTTTAAATTTTTTTGTTATCTTGCTTCCTATTCTTAGTCCCATTTCCTTTAATGCTTTAATAGCTTAGCCCTTTTTATTTTCGTAGGCTTTATTGAAGTCTGCGAACTTCACAAAAGTATCTTTTTGCGTTCATAACTTTTTGCTTGTATTTCGCTTAGAGTATACTATATATCTGATCAATTACTGACCTTTCCTCTCTCAGCCCGCTTTGATAATCCCCTATCTTTTTTTCCAGTTTGATTGTTATCTTGTCCTTTATAAGTGTTGTAAGCAGCATTAAGTAAAGCTATGACTCTATAGTTAGTTGGTTAAATTGTATTCCCTTTCTTGCGTAACGGATGCTTTATTGCTTCATACCAGACTTGCGGTATTTTTTGTAGTACCCATAATTCTTCTAAGAGTCCTCAGTATTTTCCTCAGCACTTTTTTATATAAACGCCCGGAATGTGCGGATGACGTCCTCCACAACACATGTAACATGAAGGCGTTGTCTACCTCATTAAATTCCTACCTGGAAATATGGCTGCTTCAGCAGTACCTTGATATTATAGAAAAATGATACTATCGGTGGAGAGTGAGAGTTAATACAGAGAAGAGCATACCGACATAGTCAGGACCTCAGATTGGGAAAGATCTTGTAAAAGTTTACTTGTAAGTCCCACGTGGAGGGTCTATCCACAAAACCGGCTGTTCTTTAAAAGCGCATTTACTATATACAAGATTATCTTGCGGCTATTTTTGATTAATGTAGTATCTATGTGGAGATGTATCGCAAAATCCCACGTAGTTATAAAGACAGTCTTTGGTTTTTCGTGGTACATACCAAACAGGGATTTATATATTAGTACACTGAATATCTTTATTTTAGCGTTCAAGGTCACAGAATTCTATTCATTTGTGACCTACATAACTATGATGAGTTGCCACGAGTGCCTGAAAATCTTGTCTAAAGAACTAACTCATAAAATCCACAAAAGTGAATATGCAAGACATTTCTATACTTTATAACCTAATATAGTTCTTTACATATTATATAAAGGACTTTTAGAATTTTTATGCACAGTAGACTATTGACTAACATTTACGTAGCTTAAATAAAGCTAGATATTTTTGAAGTTTTTAAAAAGAAAGTGAGTGATACATTTTTATACAGAATTATGACCACTCAAGGAACAAGTTAAATCTGCAAAGTAGACATAAGAAAGTAAGTGAAATCAATGAAGACAAGAAATCAAATATTGGCTCGACAGCTAAATTCAAATTTATGATTTTAGTACTTTGTATACAAATTATGGTTGCCGAAGTTATTTTGTAAACACTTTTTATAGGTATAACGTGGGGAAAATATATATGTATAATAACAAAATGAATAACAAAAATAAAATTAAAATCAAATCAAGTAAATTTCGACTTATTAATAAAAATTGGGACTATTCAGTACAGTTTCGAAAATTACTTTTTCTTTACTCTTGATTATTATATTGTGATAGATCTCAATTGGAATAGCATCGGCTATATAAATTCTTAAAGAATATGTCGTCTTACAATGAGGTTTATGTAAATTTAGCTTTGGTTTAACTTTAAATAACAAAGTTAAGTAAGTTTGGTGTTGAGGAATAAAGTAATCATTTAATACCCCAGCTTTATTTTGTGGTCTATCTGAAAAGATAAACCGCTGACCATACACACTGGAAACGGTGTTAGACATCTTGGCTTAATATTGCATAAGAATTTTGACCAAAAAATTCTCTGCAGATTTGCTTTTTTTAGTAAACATGATAGTACTGGTCTGGATTAAAAAATTGACCAATAATTGCAATGTATGAAATGGTACATTAAACAGGTGTGAGAGGGTCATATGGTTATTTTTGGTATCTTACAATCGGTAATTTTATTGGTTGCCAAGCTATTGAGGCTACACTGATAATTATCAGGAGAACAAGTTAACTTTTACACTTTATTCTATGATCTAGCACGAAAAGTTTTTTTTTTGGTTGTGATTTGAAACTATTGCTCATATGTTGCATATTGAAATACTTGGGGAGTTAAAATATGATTGGTATTACAATTACTTTTTTCTCACTAATCCTTATTCAGAAAGAAGTAAATATACGTTTTATTAAAGGTATTCCTCTTCAATATCTATGCGGCTTAAAGCTATCAAAACTTGTAAGCAACCTGCTGAAGCTCGCCGTTACGTCAAAAAAGTCACTTGTCACAAGATCAAGCAAATATGGGGTGTGAGGCATTTTGGCATACCCGAAAGCTTGAAAAGTGGCAAAGGTATGGGGAGTGACATATGGCTGCACATTGTCATTTTGAAAGCATGCGTTGAGGACTACGTAAAAAGAAGTCGCTTTTGTCAATCGTAGTCAATAGATCAACAGAATTTCCTCTTAATTTCAAAAGACAATTGCCATTTGTTTTTTGAATAAACATTTCAGAACTTTTGGAACGAGAGTTTTCAGTGTGCTGCTATTTTTGAGACTGGCGTCATTATTTGTTTGTTACAACACACACACACACACACACACACCCAAAAACGTTTTTGCATTGGCATATCTTCACATGCTTTACTTTTGTTAAGAGGTAAGAATATGAAGAGCTAATTGAGCACAAATCTGTGTTATCTTTAGGAACTCATAAATGATGGTATGCGTGAGACAGACTTTATTCTTTTAACACAATACTTGCCCCTTTTGAACTTTTGGACCTAGCAAAATACTGTGTTTGTGACTCGGTCATGCATTTTCACACATGGCTATTTATTTGGTGGATGTCCA
The DNA here is from genome assembly GCA_036346155.1 of Sinelater perroti. Lineage (NCBI taxonomy): Eukaryota > Metazoa > Arthropoda > Insecta > Coleoptera > Elateridae > Sinelater > Sinelater perroti. Next base: position 19,648,392 of record JARFIY010000195.1, on the reverse strand, counting down.
AAGCAGTCACTCCATCGCCTCCAAAAAATCTATGCGTTTATCGTTGCTTATGATTGTCTGTTTTAATGATTTTCCACTTTGTCTACACAAATTACTCGCTACCTCTTCTTTTCTACGTCATATCAACGCTGTATATGGTGTGTTGCGTACGTGTTTTAATCTGTGACACAACAGCAGTTTTGAGGGGAACAATCTTTGAACGCTCTAAATGAAATGGAGTTACCAAGAAATAAAATACAGATATATAAATAATTAGGGTGAATGGTTAATGTAATTTTATATTCTATTTAGCGCGTTTTCCAAGTTGAATTATAAAAACTATTCTTTTATCCATTATGCTTAATTTTGTTTTTTAAAATATAATAAGTCCAATACAAAAATCTTGAGATAACTTAGACGCCAGCTGGATATTTTTTTAGTTTGCTATGTGTAAATTTTTGTATTACTTTTTAATTTAAAAGAAAAACTTATAGTGTTATGCCTCGCTTGTTTGAATTTTCTAGGTGGAGGAGAAAGTTCTATGTTGCAAAAAATTTAATATTTGTGGATATGTTTCTTTAAAAATCAACAAGTATTCTTTACAATAAAAGCCATCTACGACCTTTTGTCGCGGATCTGCAAGCATCCGGATCTGGTTTAAGTACTACTCTGCCGGTTGTGAATCTAAGTACTCCTGTCACGTTCCTTCAACTTCATTGAAAGTCTCAAACCGACAACCAAGTAAGAAGTGTTTCAGTGAGCGAAAGAGGTTGTAATCGGATGAAGCAGAGTCTGGATTAATGCTGGGTGTGGTAGAACTTTGACGCCGTCCAGCTGTTTGAATTTTTTAGGTTTTCTTGGCGGTATGTTGCGGAGTTGTCCGGTTGGAATAAATCGCGCTTTAGTTGAATTAATGTCGAGTCTTCTTCAACTTGTTGTAAATACGGTCCAGTTGTTGACAGTAGAACTCGGCATTGATAGCACGGCCATTTGGCACAAGTTCAAAGTGAAGCACGCCTTCAAAATTCTACCAAACGCACACCTTGATTTTCTTGTCGAGTCGGTTTTGGCGCAGAACTAATGGCGAATATTTATCTCATTGAGCCCACTTGTTTTGCCCACGTTGATTGACCAGGTGGACTTACTTTTTATCCTACGTTACAATTTGTTTCCAAAAATAATCACTCAATAGATTATTGAGCAACTGGCGGAAAATTTCGACTTGCTTATTGGCCTGTGCTTTAGTCAGCTCTGTTAAGATAGCTATATGCTTTCTAGTCTACTCCAAGCTCTTCAGCTAAGTCACGAATGGTTGAAGACGGTTCGGTATCCAAAACTTGAAAGCTTTCGTTATTCAGAACAGATGGATAATCTTTAAAACAGAGGTCGCTGGAATCAATCATCTTATGACGGTTTTCTAATTTTATGTTCCTTCGCCTTTAGCATCACAAATCTCTTTTTCAATCTACCTTGACGAAAATTGTCGCTTCAGCAATAAAGGTATAGAATCGAAAAAGGAGCTAACTGGGACATTATTTGGTGTGGCGGGCTTTTCGCCCTTGAACCGCTTTATATCGCGGCGGCATGCGGACCTTTTGATATCAGCTACGTTTTGCCGTCGCGACACAAACGGCATGGGCTTTTGCTCAGCCGAGGCATTCATGCCCCGCAGCGCGGTCACTACGGTCGTGTCTCAGTACGCATAAATTCGCATTCAAGCCCCGCAGCGCGGCCAGTTCGGTCGTGTCTTAGTCCGCATAAATTCAAATTCACGCCCCGCAGCTAGGCCAGTACGGTCGTGTTTTAACCCGCATACATTCACGCATATTCAACACCCCGCAAATATTCACGCATCGCAGCTCGGCCAATTTGGTCGGGTCTAAACATCCCGCAGATACCAGATCCGCAACGCAGAGGTGGCCACCTTGGAATCGCCGACAAAGCCGAAGCCGAAGCCGATTCAGGTGAGCGATTTGGCAATTCATTGGTTGATATCGGTAGCCGCCCCCATCCGCTAACGCGACGGCCGTTTAAGGGACGATTTTGGCCTTATCGGCTGACCTTCCACTACGGGCTGTACTACGTTTCCACACCGCACCACGAGAGCGGCTATTTACAAGCCTGCCTCTCCATTTTTTGGTCCTTACGAGCCGCATCGGGATCGTATCCCACACCGCATCCACGAGAGCGGCTATTTACACGCCTGCCTCTCCATTATTTATTAAAAGGCATACACTTTATTAGAGTTTAAATCACTCATTTTGAATCATATTAAACTTTTTTGTGGGGCATCAGTGCACTGTTTTCATGTCCACTCTTGCATCTATAGATTGGTGTGTGTTTTCGCTTTTTCTACAATTTTGTATTTTTTTCTACCCAGCTATTGCCAAAAGTTTAATTTCTTTCATCACCTGATTCACTTATTGTAATCTTGGTCTGCTTCTCTGTCTTCCCTTCTTATGGTTTCCATCTTATAATTCTACTGATGAGTGTATATTCCGATTTGAGATGACCGAACCAACGTATTCTCTGAGGTTCTATCGCGTTAACTCTATTTTCACCTTTTAGTATTTCATTTATTTCCGAGTTTTTTAATCTCCTTAACTCTATCTGTCCTGTCTTCATTAGACCAAATATTCTGTTTATTATTTTTTCAAATATTTTTTGTTCTTATGTAGTCAAGCACATTGTTTCTGAACCATACGTAACCACCGGTCTTATAGCTGTTTTGTGAATTTTAAATTTTGTACTGTTGCTTATCTGCTTATCTTGCATAAATAACTTATATTTATAATATGCTTTGTGATATTTCAGTACTTCTGTTATTTTTATTATTTACCATTATACTTAAATATTTAAAATTTTCAATTTCTTCAAATTTTGATTTTTCCATTTTTCTTTTATTTTGTTGCATTCACTATGTTTTCTACTTATGTTTATAAATTTGGTATTGTCTTTATTAATTTCTACTTTTAGTACTTTTTTTATAATTTTTTTAATTTTTTTTCAATTATAATAATGTCATCCGTGTAATTTATTCTACCATTTCTTCTATAATTGTTTTCTTTAATTTACATTGTCTAATTCCCTCAAGTGCAATGTTGAATAATACTGCAGATACCCTGCCTTACTCCTGATTATTGTCATTTATATTAATCTTATTATTCGCTTCAGAGATGATTGGAGATTACCGGGCACAGTGGCCGTGGTTCCACGCGGGACGTTAGAGCCTTATCATTCTTATTATTATTATTTCTTTTGCATTTTTTATAATCACGTCACATTTCAATCTGTCAAGTGCTCGTTCCAAGTCTATGAATGGCATTTGTAATTCAATATTATTTTTGTATTATTTATAATAGTGTATGTTATGTATTGTATCTATTGTGGATCTTTTTGTGGGAAAACTATATGGCTTCCTCAGTATATAGTTTCAGTTTTATTAGAACCATCGATGTTAGTATTTTATATGCAATATTTAACAAACTAATTTTCCGGTAATTCTTGTATATTATTTGGTTTTTTTTCTTTAGTAACGATAACCTCCAGGTCCATTCTTCAGGCATGCGTCTGGTCTTCCATATTTGTTCCATGGGTTTGTATATTCTGTCCTTTAGCATTAAAGAATTATTAAACAAAAACAATGAAAATAGTGAGTTTGAATAGAAAGAAGGATATAAACATGAAGCAGAGGAAGATACTAAACCATCAAGAGAAGAATATCATGAAATAATAAAAAATTTAAAATGGAACAAAGTGGCAGGGCCATATTTATGTAATAAGTTAATTCAAAATGGCAGTGAAAAGCTAAAGGACAGAACTGTGATATTATAAACACAAAACAATAAGAAAAATTGTACAAAAATTTAATTTTTTTCAAATATGACGGAACTTACTCCTCAATTTATATTATGGTAATAATTAATAACAGATAGATAGAAAAGAATAAATAAAATAAACTATAAATAGTTTGTCTAATTTAGTGTAAATTTTTTAGAGATCAACATGTTACGTGTACCTACTAATAATTTACATTTATTGTTGTTAGAACTATACTAGCTTATAAGATGATTTATATGGTTGATTACAATATGTTTGACTTAAACATCAGCACTTATTAATGCAAGGGTGTGATAGCAACATATTTTTATTTGTGATTCTTGTATTACATCCCGAGCTATTTCTTGTTTGCCAAAGGAAAGTAAAAATTTACCTATTTAAAGAGAGACGAACGAAATAAATAGGGAGAAACGTCTTTAAACTGTTATTATAAGACAATAACCAAATATACTATAGTAGAACCAGCCAAACGTGAGTAATCTGTTTTTGGTTACTCTATCGTTAATAGCGAATTAATGAACTATGTCTCAGATATTGGAGTATATTAAAGCTTATGAAAAAATGGAATGTGATAAGCGATTACTATATAACAGACTTTGAAAATGATAAAAGATAATAAGAAAATATTTTTCTATTTTTAGCAGTATTCTTACAACTATTGATTAGACAACATTTATAATGTGTCTGGTTATTATTTATTAACTTTTAAAGCTTTTAAAATTTAAAAGTATACCTACATTAACATATTTTAGTTCTCTGAAAACCAAATAGTAGCCGTAAGTGTGTATGTAGTAAAATATCAGATAAATTAACTGTAGAGATTTGGAAATTTTTACATAGAAAATTTATGTTCTGAAATGTTTTTAATTTAATAATTTAATTGTGATGTACAACAGGGTTAGTGAAAGTAAGAGGTAAGTGGCAACTACGCTCAAAAGTAAAATTATGAGCCCCATTATTTGAAAAGAACTAACGATAGATTTTGCAAAGATGCCGAGGCAATTTATTTCTCTAAATAATAACCGCTTGACCTTCAACCTGTATATTGGCTGTTCAGAAGCGAATGCGCCTTGAAAATCAAATTAAAATCAATTTTTTTTGGTGTTGTATTATTTCTTTTATAAAGAAATTAGCTTTTACTAAATCGTTAGTTGGGAGTTCATTTTAAGTTGGTGGGGGCAAGCCTAACTTGTAAGCTGACTATAAAGAGTATTCCAATACCGATATGATTTTAAAATGAAATAAAATGAAAACTATTTCAGATATAACAAAAGTTTTCATATTAATTTGGAGCATAGTCTATTACATTGTGTTTTGAATAACACATCATTTAAGTGTCCACCTCGACTTCGTGCACACGAGCAAATTCTATGAACTTAATTTTCGATGATAGATTTCAAATAATCCCACAAAGAGCATTCTAAAGGAATTAAATCACAACTTCTTGGAGGCCAACTAACAGTTGCACCTCTTTTTACCAAACTTTTCCTTCAATACGTCAATAGGGGCATTAGCAGTGTGACATGTGGCGTCGTCTTGTTGGAACCACATATCCTCCAAATCAATTACATCTAAATTTCGTCACAAAAAATCTGTCAACATCAATCGGTACTGCTCATTATTTTGTGTCATCTCGTTTTGAAAAAAGAATGATCCGATGATGCCACCATGTCATAAACCCCACCATACAGTGACCTCTTGCAGATGCAAGGGATTTTCGTGAATCTCTTGTGGATTGTATTACACCAAAAACGACAATTTTGTTTGTTAAGATATTCATTTAACCAGAAATGAGCTTTATCTGAGAAGATAATTTTTTGTACAAAATTATGATTTATTTCAGGTTGCCCTAAAGCTCAAGCAACAAGGTCATGGCGCTTACGATGGTCCATGTGCTTCAGTTCTTCGGTCAACACAATCTTATACGGGTGTAAATTCAAATTTGTTTGCAAAATACACCAAGTTGTAGTTCTTCTAAGCCCTCATTCTTAAGCACAACGAGGAATTGATAAATTTGGAGCCTCTGCAATGCTGTTTTTACAGCGGTGATGTTCTTCACATTTATTGCATTTTGATATTGGTATTTTCGCATCGTAAAGAGTAAAATCCATTTTAAATTTTTCAGCGATTCGACGAATAGCAAACACAGAAGGACAATTATGCGGACCATAGGATTCTAGAAGAGCACGTTGAGTGTTTACAAAAAAACGTCTATTTTCATAAAATTTTTGGAAAACGTTCTTAAAGCGTGTGTTCTACCATGATACTAAACACAAATGACAACTAGTGGCAATCATAATATTTTAAGCATGGTTGATATTGTATTAGAAAATTATATCATTTTTATTGGAAAACCCTTTAGGTTTTTATAATTCCTGGTCAATAAGGAATTCTTTTGCACTCTTGTTCTAGTAGAACCTGAAATTATCGGTAAATATGTAAGACAAAGACCATCTGTAACATATTCAGCAAAACAGAAAGTTGCACAAAACAAGTAGATGACTTTTTACAAGGCTTCCAAACATTATTTTCGCTTCCGGTTTAAGTGACTTATCTTCTCACCATGTTATATCAATAATCCTTGCCTTTTAATTTTGTTACCAACTGAATGTGGATTTGCTTCGTGTTTTGTTTGAGAAGGATTCCATTTTGATGAAGAAATGCTGTTACAAATCATTTATTAAGGAAATGCTGGTTTCTTTATCTATGGCATTGAAGAAAATGATTAAAACCGGTTTCAAAGAAAAAATCTTTAACTGTTTATGTGATACTTTAAAGAGCAATTGTTTATTGCCAATAGTGTTTAGATGATGTGATCATTTTAGATACCCCCATAATAAAAAATTTCAGTTCAATGAAGTCTGGATTAATATAGTAAAATTTTAAAACGTCTGTCTGTTTGGTTATGACAAATTATTTTTAAAAATAATTCTTAATGCTTTGTCTTTGACTGTGGTGAATGTTTTCTTTTAGGTATGTTTATAAGAAATAGGTGAGTTTTATTAATGTCTTTTTGAAACGACATGGTTACTGAAAATTTTTTTTTTGATGTACTACCATATGATTTGTGGAATGTTACTTCATCTTGTTTGAAAATATTTAATAAATATTTAATTTATTTAGAAATGCACTGAGGATTTTCATGTGCAGCTGTTGTGATGGTTTTAATTAAAGAGAAAAAGACGATTTATGCACTGCTAGGATATCCTGCACCGGACACAATCTTCTTTTAATAAAGGAGTTTTTTATGTGTCACATGAAAATTTTTTCTTACTCAAATACGGGAATTTTAAAAACTAATGTATCCTAATAGGTGGAGCTATACTCACTCTGATAAAGTTACTAAAACTATAGATAGTAATTATGTTACTTGGTTACGCTTTTTTAATGTTAGACCACGCAAACATGGTATCCATGAGTCTTTTTTTTATAGCACACTGTTAAGAACTTTTGGACAACCGTGGTTTCTGTGATAATCGGCTCGGTGACTTCTTGATTTGTTACTTTGGATATTTGTTGACGATCACTTGTATTTTGCTCCAATAATCTATTTGGTTTTCAGTTTCTTTGAAAATGCCGAAATGCTGAGCTTGCTCGGCGAATGTCGGCATCCATCTTTTTAAAAATACTTCCTAAATAAATGGTCTTTTAGAGTATACGTACTGGTACATTTTTCCATAAACACAAATTCAAAAATGACAAAGCAAAGCAGTAGTGGTGCTTCGAGTAGAAAACAAGCTGGCATGATAAGCTAATTGGCGAAGTTATACCTTTTTTAGCAAAGTTAAGCGCCATATTAGAGAGACATTTTGTCTCATTTCAACTCAACGAATTTACTGTTCAAATTGAGCTGCAATATATACATTTGTGTTAATGCCAGTGGGGAATATTGTATATTTTGTTATATAAACTTACAAATTTTATTTAAAGGTTTGTTTTTCATTATGAAATGCTGGGAAATCCATTAGGATACGAATACAACTGTCAAACGCAAATTTGATTGTGTACATTTTATCTATTAGCGTTTCACAGGTTTATGCAGCAACACAGAAAGCAAACCGAGAAAATTTGTGTTGAAATTTTCAATAAATCACGCGGGGGTATTCGCCAAAATGAATTTGCGAGCAAACCGTTTGTGTTACACAATCATTTCGGGAGTTACAGCCGCAAAAACTGATTAGCTCCACTTTTCATCTCTTCAGCCCTCCAATAACCCGCTGCCGGTAGTTTTAAGTCGGAAGTTTGCCGGCTGCGGGTTTTTGCCAATTCAGAAGTGCATGAAATATGGATGAACTAATTTCGTGTTGCTAATTGGTTAATTAAGCTGTCGATTCTGGCATATCTAATGTATTATTTGCGTTACATAGCAATTAGGCGGCTTTGTCTGGTTACTCATTTAATTCCAATTTACGTTTGAGCCACCAAGGGCATGGTTTTGTTAGGAACGAAATCTATTTTGTTATATGTATTGGAAATTGATACAAACATGGCGCAATTGTGTAAAAAATTGATAAATATTCTTTTATGTTAGCTGAAGTATTATACCGAGCTTTTTATTTTGAGACATAATTTTCATCTAGCATTTTATAATTTTTCTTAGCATCAGTTTTAAATATATAAACTAAAATCCTGTTCATTTAATTTTGAAAATATTTTTTCAGTAAATTCGATGGAAGCCAGTTTGGATCACCTTCTTGTCGTTTTCCCAAAACTACCATGTCGGAGGGTGTAATTTAGTTAAATCTCTTATACCACCTTACTAAGTAAATGCCTGTTATAAACAAAAATGTTTTAATTAATCATTCAAATTATGTTTAACGAGATTGAGTTTGAAACTTATTGGGGTTTATAAGTTGTTAACACTAAGGTTTAAGGTTTGTTAGCGTAATCTTGCCACTGTAATAAAAGGGAGGGTTAACGTAACCCTAATTTTGATATTAATTTGTTTTATTCCATTTTCTATTTATTTTGCTAATTTAATTTATTTTGTTTGAATATTTTTGGAATAACTTTGGAAGTTTGTATTATTGATATTCTGACTTTTGTAAGTACTTGCGCGGTTTCATCCAAATAAATGTTGTTTTGCTGCTACAAAAAAACTTAGAAGTTTAAAAACATATCAAACACTGAAATAGTGTTATCTGTAGCGATGTTTATCTTCTGGTATAGAGTGACTTTGAATTTGCAAGTTAATAGGTATGTTTATGTACTCTTCAAGTTTGTAACATAAATACAAGTGGTTATAGAAGCTATAAATGTTATAATAGCAAGAGTTTGTATTTTTGCAAGAAAATCCAGAGCAGAGCACAATATCTATTGTGGCTCATATGCACCAGTCGGTAACCAGATCCCTGTAGACGGGATTCTGGTAATAATAATTGCAAATTAATATAAATAAAAAAGTATGATGATATAGGGCATGTTTCATAAGTTATAGTAGTCAAACAAATAAAATAAAGTTTTTAAGATAAAATTACAAGTAATTATCTAAAAACCATTCTTTCTTAAAAGTCACATATATCTAAATCTTGTTATGCTTTTTCCACATGAGACGATGTTATAAAATTTGATCATACTGAGAATTTTCTATGCTTGCATTACTTTTTTATAATTCAGTGCAGCGCTGTTAGGTAGAAAATTATTTTTTTAATTTTTTAGTTATACAGAGAATTTTAAAGTGATCTCAACAAAAAAAACGTTTTACTAAGAATATAATGTTACCTATGATTGAATTTTGTGTGTTGCATCTTTAAGTTTATATAGGGAGTGTTAATAGGTCATAATCTTACCGTCAGGTGACCGACAAACGACAAATTACAAAATGGTTGTGAGTGGCGAGGAAGAAGCATTTTACGTTTTATAATTTTACGAGAGCAGGTCATTGTTGACCGTGCAACGTTAGTTTTACCACATAAAGAATCCAAGTTGAAATCGGTACGATAAATTCTAGCGAACAGGCTACCTTTGTACGATTAATGTTAACGACGTTAAAACGTTCCGAGCTGTAACATGATAGTGCTGATTTATTGTTGCACCTTGATGGACCCTACATTACTACCATTTTTCCGAAAGGAGATTGTCACGTCAATGGATAGGGCATGTAAGTAACAATGATCGACATCTACGCTGTCCGACGAGGTCACCGGACATTATTCCATTTGACTTCTTAGTGGGGATACATAAAAGGCGTTGTGTATGACTCTGATAATGTATGTGTGAAATTACAATTGTATGGGACAATGCAGGAATAAAATAGAAATGAAATTGTTCAAATCACTTTTAAATGCCCTATATTTTGTACTACACAGTTTTTTAAAAATGTTTCTACGTGTTCATTAGTACGATTAAATTAAAACTTTTTGTGGCATTAATAAACAGCTTTGAAGGTTTTTAATATACAAAGTTTTGTAAGAATTTTAATTTTTCATTGTGTGTAGCTTTCAGAACCTTAGATTTCTTAAAAATATAAAGTGTATCTTCTTTTTTTACGAAAATAAGTCTTTATTCAACAAGAAAAATAAAAAAGCACATCAGTTAAAGTATTAGCCATAATTATTTATGACCTTTTTGAACTTTGTGGTAATGGATATTTTCATATGAATTAAAGTGTTGCTCTGAAAATGCGTATGATCAATTTAAACAAGTAATAAATCTGCAAAGCTTGCAATGCATAGCGAAGTGGTTCAAAGTTTTATGTTTAAATTAATCAGTGTCCAAAGACGAGTTGAATGATATACTACATGTCCTATGTTGCTATTTTGAAAATTTGAAATGGTAAAGGTCACTAACGCTGACCTTTGACCAATCAGTTCCAAAATCACCAGCAAACAAGCCTTTTTTGGTCACCTGTCGATTGGTGAAAACGGAATTTGGAAATTCCCAACCGTTCTCGAGTTTTTGCTCGGACGGACGGACAGACAACATGAAATTAGTAAGTGACTCCGCTTCGCTTTGCCACTTAATAATCGGAAGGAGCAAGGTCGGAGGGAGGAAAGTGCTTCCAATGTGTTTTTGACCTCTTCTTCAACATCTAAAAAGTTATTTTATTTTTTTTGTTAATATTTCCTTTGGGGTAGATGTTTGGCGGTTTGTATGGGTCGCGAAATATATCTTTTTTAATTTGGGAAAAAACAAAATTATTTTTCATCTCTAGTAGCAATAACATCCAAAAACCCCTTTTCGTTTTCCTATCAAGCAAGATTTCACACATGGTTCTTCTGGTTCTTCGTTTTTAAATTCTTTTGGGCATCTTGAATGTCAAAATTTCTACAATTGGAGCATTAAAACCTCTGTTCGTATGTTGTTTCTGACAGTAAAAAGTAATGTATTATTATAAAAGCAAACATTTATGAATGGAACATTGGTGGCAAAACTGTAAAATTATGGCCAGACCGACCAATAGGTTGTACGTGTGTTCAAACTACAGATTTTTGTCATTAGAGGGCCAAAATTTTTAAATATTGCTGTTAGTATAAGTTTAACACAAAACATATTTTGTCAATGTTATTTTTATTTATAAGCATATAAAGAAAAACTTAAATATTATGTTTTACATAATGCATTCTACGTCAATTTCGTTTTTGCTTTTTTAAACCAAAAATTATTAAAAATAATTATGGAAGTTCTAAAATTTAAAGTTTTTTGGTTAACAGAACTACTTGTGTCTAGAAATTATCAAACAAACTTTTCGTGTCATAATTTTTTTTTGATAATTCAAAAAAATTGAAAAATGTTGACAGTAAGAATATATGTTATTTATCGTTGTTATAACTTTACACTGAAAACTAAAATCACATAACTGTTAAATAAGTTGAAGGTATTATAAAACATGTAGAAGATAATATTTAAAAAAAGGAAAAACAAATTCGTCTTGGCATAGACACATGGAGTTTTAAAAGATAACCATAACATGCATGTTTAACAGGTTTGATAAACTATTGTATAGTGGTGAAATTTTTTAGTTTAGGATATAATTATATATTATTGGTTTTAATTTTATGATCATCATTTTCAAATGTATTGGATAGAAGTCTTAATTTACCATTTATGAGTAATTTATATTGAGACGTACTAAAATTATTGGTGCAGTTTTTAAAAGCTATTACAAACAATTTTTAAAATGTAGCAGGATACCACTTATAGCCAGCTGACTAAAGCTAACATTTCTTATTTCGCATTGTTGTTTCCATTGCGCCAAATGAATGGTAGTCGTTTAGGATAAGATCTAGGAAATAAGCGGCGTAGGGCAGCATGATGCATCCGAAAACCTGTCGAGTGTCAGTGGTGGGATGACTTGAATGTGGTTACGCATTGTCATGTTAAAACAACGTCTCCATTTCTGGTAGTGGAGTTGTTGAATATGTCGGCACAATTGCTTCAGTGACTCGCAGTTGCTCTCACTGATAATGCTTTCATGACGAGGCAGTCAATTCATTAGCAGAATCACTTCCTGAATCAAAAAAACGTGGGATGAGTGCTTCCATTGTGCTAGTATTTCATTCACTAATGTTTATTTTTTGGCGTCTTGTGTTAAAACCATAATTTACCTTACCAGATCTACACTGTAGAGCTACATTTCAGCCTATGATTATCTGTTTTTATAATTTTACGCTTTGTCCGCACTTGCACTACACGAATGATTCACTATTTTTTTCTTTTGTGTTTCACGTTATCGGGTGGTATAATTTAGCACTATAGGATTTATTTTTACACGGATTGGACGCGTGTTTAAATCTACGACAATTGAAGTTTTATGGAGGGTTATTTTTAAGCGTTCTAAATGAAAAAATATGTATATCGGTAAGAATTTTATAATAATTTTCACGCTTTTAGATAGGTCGTAGATAATATTTATTACGATGTAAGAAATGCTTACGCCTCGTTATCGATGGATTTAAGAATTACAAGGTGGTTCAAATATGATCGGAATTGATTCTTTTACAAAAAAAAAACAAACACACAAATTACCAAACACTTACTTGCACATGTTAGTCTTCAACGTACTCCCTTCTGGAGTCAACTCATTTTTTCAATGTTCTGGAAGCATTCTGCTTCCCTTTTCAAGAAAGGTAGAAATCACTTGGGACCAAATCGGGACTGTACGGTAAATGTGGCAGAAGGTTTTTTTTCAATTTACAAAGGGTTTGCATTGCCGCTTTGGTCGTATGGGGAAATGCATTGTTTTTAAAGAAATATGTCTATTTTCTACCTGTTTGGGCTTGGATCGGATCTTTTCCTTCACATCTCTGGTCAGGAGATCTGAGCAATAAGCTACATGTTTTGCTATCCCCCAGAAACTCTACATGGATAACCTCCTGTCAGTCCCAAAAGAACGTTGTCATCACTTTTCCTGCCGAACGGCTCCTCCGCGCTCTCTTAGGTTTGGGACAACTAGTATGCCGCCACTTGCATGATGACTGCTGGGACTCGGGAATGAAGTAGTGCAGCCACATTTTATACGTGGTCTCTATAGATTTTAAAAATGAATCATCTTTGTCTTCGAATTGCTGTAGGAGACGACTGACAGCTTGAATGCGCACCATTTTGTTCAGGTTTGTCAAAGTGCATGGTACCCATCGTGCATTCACCTTGCGATAGTGGAGATGGTTTTTCACGATGTCTTCTACACTACCAACACTGATTGATAGCATTGCTTTAAGTTTCTTGATAGTACTGCACCTATTTTCACAAATAAGCGCGTATGCACGATCAGTATTTGGTTCTGTAACGTATGTTCGCGGCCGACGCTTATGCGGTTCATTCTCAACGCGTTCTCTGCCCTCTCTGAAGCACTTGCACCACTTAAACACACGACTCCGTGTGAGAGAGGTTTCCCCATACTGTGGTTGGAATCTGTCGTAAATTTTGTTCGCTCATCACCCTAGCAACTCCCAAACAGGACTGAACAGGTTTCAACCCGAGCAGAAGTGAGGGTGAAGGTTGTGGCTCTTCTCTCTTAAGGTCGTATAATGCAGCTTATTTACATACAAATCAGTCCCCTCATATTTGAATCACCTTGGACTTATTTCTTGATAAAAATTCTTTATAGTATAGAAGATATTTCTTTTACGCAGTGATAATGTGTGTGTAACCAATATAAAGGAATGCATTATAATTCCTAATTGTTTTCTTCTAATCTAATAAACTAGGTTTAGATAAAAGTTGAGTGGCATCTTTTTTACCACACTAAAATGTGTCAATTTTTTTGTTACTAGAATTTTAGATGTATTTGAAACTGTGACAAGGATTTTAAAGATTAGTACTAGATTTTGCTAAAGTAATAAATATTGGACAAACAATTAAGTAGATTTTACAAGCTATGAAATACTTGCTCAAAGGAAATACTGAAATATGAGAAAAGGACTAGAATAAGTAGTTCTACTGACACTTTTTAATTTTTTTTTATAACGTGTTTACCTGTAATAGAATTTGCATTTTTCAGATAATAAACAGCATGATGTTTTGAATAATTTTTGCGAACAGATGAAAAGCAGTCTTAAGATAGTATGTTAGTATATAACACCTTATTTTTAAATAGTTTTTGGCGATAGCAGTTTTTAAATGCATTTGGGCGACCTTTTTATTAAATCAAAAATCTTTACTTTAAACTATCAAAATATTATGAACAAACAGAAATTACCACAGGAGCTAGTACTATTTTGTTAGAATTGATGTCATAAAACGAGGCACAGGAGTGTCTCGCGCTTTAATCGAAAAGCAGGTCGAATGTCTGATTAATGTGTGGAGACAATTTCTTGATAATCTACATAATCTTCGATGCGTTTACTGAATTGTTACCAAAACGGGTCTATCTTCATAATTTAAGAAAATCAAACCGACGATTAAGTTTTGAGGCTAAAGTTATGCTTTTCATCTTGTGATTTATGTTTGAGCTGGTTTTGGAAGGTCGGGTCATCACTGGTGAGCTTTATTATCAATATCATGGCAGAATGTGTGCTACCTGGAAAGAGTGATCCTCTGGTAAGGTTAGTGAAAGACGGATACTATATCATATAAAGCATAAATAACCCGACATAAACTGGAGAAACTCGATGGAATTGAATTGTTACCCCGTTTTGCTTATAACTCTGATTTGGCATTGAATTAATATATGTTTCGATAAACGGATCACTTTGCCTATATTCTACTTTGCTAACTATTAGGAAGTAAAAGGGTGTTAACTCTTTAATTTCAAACCACAAGAGTGGTACCAACAAGGCCTAGAAGAATTGGTTTATATATGGATGGATACTACGCAACACAATGGGCATATTTGATTTTTAATTTTTTGTCTTTTAAAATATTAAATAAATGTTTTATATTAAAAAATGAAAAGTTGTTAATACCATCTTAATTAATGTTTTAGATTTATTTAGTTTACACTGTATATAATTTATTGGCTATAACTGATGAGATTGTATGTAGGACTAATATCTACTTCTATACATAATTAACAATGTTAGCTCTTACAAGGCGCACCAAAAGTAATAATGATGTAGAGAAGTTTTCTTCCTAATAGTAAACTTATCAAATATTTAATTTAAGTTAAATATTTTACACGCCTAGATTTGGAAGAAAGTAATGGACAGGAAATGCTTGAATAAAAGAATGAAAACACATTCAAGTTTTCTTCAAGCAGAATTAGGTTTTATGATAAACTTGTACAAGTTACCTTCCCGTTTTTTTTTGATAACTATAAAAAATTATCTGAATGGCTAAATTAAATAAAAAAGTTACCAACATTTTTGGAATTATTCTGCCATAACGAGCTGCTAGTTTGCAAAATGCTAATTTATGAATCACACATATTAAAAAAGCAATATTATAAAGATATATAAAAGATATAGTAACAAAAAAAGTTTAATATGTAATGCCAGTTAAACTGAGAATCTGTAAAAAAATAAAAGATTGTCTAATTTCAATTAAATCTAATTTCAACAAAAATATATTAAATCAAATATTTAAAATATAACAACAAAATTGTAATGCTTAGTGAGCTTTTAACAAAATAAAAGCATCTTCCGTGTTAACCTTTGTACACACATTATACTCCTGAACGACAACGAGCTTTTCGTTGTGGCTGAGTGCAAAGTTCGACAGTAAGTGCTTTTTTACACGGCGTGTTATGAATGGTGCAAACACTTCAAGACTAGGAGGCAATTTGGGCGCGACCTTTACTCGGAGAATATGGTAATTACTTACAAAAACAGCTGTTCTTAACGTACCAATGCAGAACTTTATTTACTGAGCTCCTGTGTAATAAAATAGGGTGCACTAATGGTAGTTTGAGTTTGGTAATTAAAAAAAAAATTAATAATGAATGCGATTTTAATTTTAAATTACGCAAACGCACAAGTCGTTTGGAATGTGCAAACCAAAATAGTTGTAAAGTGCTAATGCAGAGGCTGTAAAGCTTTGAGAGGCGACTAAACTAAGAACAATAAAACAGTGGCGAATTATAGTACCCCGTGCAGTAAATTGTGTATGCTAAATGTTGTTGCCAACTTTCCACAATAAATTTCAAGTGCTTCACCGAACTACTGCATTATATATTTTACTCCGCGTATTCAAAAATAAAGCGCTTTACCGTTCTTAAATTGTTATTTACACAGTCTGCTAACAAACGAGTTTTTTGTATTTCTGACTAAAATAAAATTTAGTGTATTGTTTGTACAGAACCATTTCCAGTTACCTCTTAAATAAGTTATTGTAAGTATATTTTCTTAGAAATATAAAATAATAAAACATCACAAAAATAATATCTGTTATCGCAATGGTTGTGTACTATTAATCATATTAACAAAACTTGAGTTTTTTAAACATACATAATTTATCTTAATTTATAAAATTTAAGAACATCTTTATAAAGTTATAAGCTATAATGTTTAAGTAAATTTTTTTATGTAGGTGCAATAGAGATCATGTAAGTTTTTGATGAGACAAATATGGGATTTAAAAAATAAGAAAGAATAAAAAGTGATTAGCATGACTAAATCTTTGTGTTGGGCTACCGCTATGGCATAGTAGCCACGAGCATTGTTCCTATGTGCGCGAGCCCAGAGCGAGCGAGTTCGAGTCTCGCTGGAAACCCGTTGGTATATAACGTCGTAGTATTATGTTGCATGTTAGTAGGTACAATAAGCCCTTGAGGCTGCAGTGCTATTAAGTACGCCCCAACAGAAAAAAATCTTTATATTGCCAAATATAACTGTCAATTTCACGCTTGTTGTACTTGCTAAGCTAATTATAACATTAATGCAGCAGTGTAAGTAAAATTGGCATCAATTTTAAAATTGAGGATAAGTTGATGCATTAAAATCAAATTCAATCCTTAGCGTTCTGTGACACAAAAGCAAATATAATAGATTCAGAATGGATGAAAAGATATTAAAAATTGTCTATCAAACTTGTAGCATTACTAGCATTACTATTATAAAAATAGTCTCTAAATAAACAATAAGAAAAATAATTTTGTATTTTCCGCGTCTATAATATAGGCATTGGTGGCAAGAGACTTTATATGTAACGTAAATAAAGTTGACCGATTGCTTGATTGTTCAGAGGCGAGCTAAGATCGCAACACGCTATGAAGTGTGGAATTCCATCGTTTGTGTGTAGAGATTGTGACGTATAGTGAAAGAAAAAAATGAAAGACTATGCCAAGAAAAAATATATACAAATTATGACCATAGGCTCGGCGAACGAGGCAAGAAGTGTTTGCCCATCCAAATTCTGGTCTGCGGAAATGTTTACCCCTAGCTCGTAAAAGTAAACTAATAAAACAAACAATACGTACATATAGGTGTTGCATAAAGAAATAAATTTCTGTTCATGAAAGCACTATCACGCACAAGAATTAAACCTTGAAGACTGTAACGACAGAATATAATATGAAGAGGTAATGTTAAATTGGCTATCTATAGTGACTAGCCCGCATTTCAGGCCGGCGATTTCACCAATCGTCGTAACTGTCATTACTAGTGATCTCGAAATGACGATTTAAAGGATGTAAAGTTGACCAAGTCGAGTACGAGCAGTGATACAATGTAGACGTTCTTGGCCTGTCTGTTATTGGTGCGATACGCTTGACCTGTAAGGCTATCCGTAGCAAATATTGTAAGTAAAATTTATTTTAATGTATCGTTAACGTAAACGTTGTCAATGAAACCAAAATGAATTATCGCGCCTGCTAAGCGCAATCATGATCATCTCTCACCGCTAATTAACGACGTTCAAAAGCGTTACGCATGGTCTTCTCAGACTTATTAGCTAGCAACAAATATTATCTATCAGTAAGCCTGGAAAATAAACTAACCGATGGCGAATTCTCCAACAACAACGCCTCAGAAGTAGAAGATAATACAAAATTAGAAACAACAACATCCAACGCAAAAATACCACCAATCTATTTAGCAAATTCCATAAACCACATAGACTTAATTGAATATATAAAAAGCAAAGCAACGGGAGCATTTACTACTACATATAATACAACTATATTACGCATCAATCTAACAAAAATAGAAGACTTTCGAATATTAACAAAATAATTTATAGAAAACAAAATTCAATATCATACCTACCAAAATCCCAATGATAAACCAATAGCTGTATTTATTAAAAACGTTCCATTATCCCTCACTGAAGATGAAATAAAATAAGAAGCTAATCAGTCAAGTACCAATAACTAAAGTAACACGCATGTACACAAAAGATAGAAAGCTCCTGCCAGTTTGTGCATTAGAATTAACCAATAACGAACAAGTAAAAAGAATTTACTCGCTAAAATCAATGTTTCATTCCATTGTAACAGTAGAGGCTAGAAGAAAACCCAAAAATATTCCCCAGTGCCATAGGTGCCAGCAGTATGGCCATACGAAAAACTACTGTAGCTTAACATCAAAATACGTAAAACGCATAGGGAACCACTTACATACTGACTGTCAGAAGAAACCCAGTCATCCACCCCAATGCGTTAACACATTGAGCTGTTAAAACAACGTAAGAGAACCTAACCAACCAACTTGTATGCAACAGCACGCAGACTTTTGCAGACAAACTCAAGAGTAACCTAACTCCTAACACTACTCCAACTCCTACCACGCTAAATACACCCTCAATACTAAACAACATTATCCAAACTCTACTTGATCTCATTACGCCATATCTCAGTCAAATCCAAACTTTTATTATCAAGACTCTCCTACTAATGCTCATCAATGGACCATAATCGTAGGAAAACGATACAAAACTTAACCATCCTTAACTGGAACGCTAATGGCATCATCAACGAACGCTCACTACTTATTAGTTTCCTAGAAAGATACAACATAGACATCGCTTGCATAACGGAAACACATCTACATCAGGCCATCAAATTTCAAATATAAGGTTATAACACACATCGTAAAGATTGAAATTCCAGAGTAGCTGCTGGTGGAGTGGCGATACTCATCAAAAACAAATACGTGCATTCTCTACTTCCCAAAATCACAATAGTCAGTGCTTACAAGCAGCCCAACATTAAGTTTATCGAGGAAGATATAATTAGAGTTTTTGATACGCTCGAACCAACGCTGGTTCTTGGAGACCTAAATGCCAAAAACACCCTGGGGGGTTGTAGAGCTTCAAACCTCGAAGGTAATAAACTTGAAAACCTGGCCACAAATAACTCTTTCCAAATTTTGGCACCTAACGAATACACCTATTTCTCATATCGCGCTGACCACCAGCCAGATACTCTAGACATAGTTCTTCAAAAAATTTTTAATAAACCAATCTACCAAAGAGTCATAACTGAAGTAAATTCTGATCACCTCCCTGTTATTGTATCTTTCACGAACGCTTTAATCATCGAGCAACCCATCCTAAAACTAATCAATGGCAAAGTAGATTGGAACATATTTGAAGACCAGATGAATAGTAAACTACCCTGTCCAACAAGTCTTCAAACTGAAAGAGACATTGATGTAGCCATAAGCCATCTTACCTCAACAATAGAGGAAGCTATTGGACTTACCATCACAACAACTCCTAGACGAACTTATCAGACTGACTAGAGTCCTCCTAGATAGGTAACTGACCTAATTAAAACAAAAAGCCAACTTTGACGAGAATGGCAAAGAACCAGAGATTCTCAACTCAAAAACAGACTAACCAACATAACTCGCCGAATAAAACTAGAGTTAGACACCTTAAGAATCACAGCATACCAAAAGCACATATCTGACTTTAGCACGGGAGACTGGGGCCTATGGAAAATTACAAGAAAAATACTGAACCAAAAAGCAGAACTCCCCCCATTATCTTCCGAAAATAATAATATAGCCTATACCACAGATTTGCAAATAATCTTGAAAATAATTTCACTCCTGTAATCACCTACGCGCGCACCTATGAACTGCAAGTCATTAATGATATCAAAAGTAGAGTACCTATACACGACTGTATCCAACCAACTTCACCAGATGAACACTTTAGCATCATACAGAACCTCCCAGATAAAAAATCTCCCGGACATGACTTAATCACCAACAATATTCTCAAACACTTCACTAAGAAAACGTTAGCCTATCCAAATTCAACACTCAACGCCTGTATGAGACTGGGCTACTTTTCACAAACCTGGAAGCATGCACATATAGTAATTATCCCAAAACCTGGTAAAAATAAAAAGAAATTAAGCAGCTACAGACCTATTAGTCTACTGACATCACTTTCTAAGCTCTTCGAAAAAGTAATACACACTCGACTACTTAGGCATATTGAAAATCACAATACAATACCTAAACATCAATTTGGCTTCAGGAAAGGCTATTCTGCGAGTCACCAGTTTCAAAGAATAAGCGAGCTCATTGAACGGGGCTTCAACAGTAAACAATACACAGTAGCAATCTTCCTCGATGTCGCGCAGACATTCGACAGGATATGGATAGAAGACCTCAAAAAGAAAATCCTTCATATTACAATGCCCGCTTATCTCAAAGCAATCATATTCTTTTTTCTAGACAATAGAACATTTGTTGTCAAAATCAACACAACCCTGTCCGAAATCACCAAAATCCGAGCTGGAGTCTCTCAGGACAGCATCCTGGGGCCAACTCTCTTCAACATATATACGTCTGACTTACCAGAGTCTGGTGCTACAATAGCTACTTTCGCAGACGACACTTCTATGTTCACGCAAGCCGATAACCTCAATGAAGCAATCTCCAAATTACAGACCGCAACTGACAAACTTTTAATTTAGTTCAAAACCCGAAACATCAGAATAAATCCTGACAAATGCCAAACCAAAATTTTTTACGCTAAGAAGGCTCAACAATTCTCCTTGCAAACAAATTTAAGACAATGAAATACCTTCGAACCCCAATAATAGTGCTGTCAAATATTTGGAATTATATCTTGACCCTCGATTAAGTTGGGGGTACCACATAAACCAGAAGCTTACTCAAAGCTACACTAGACTACAACAATTATATCTACTTATCAACCGAAAATCCTCTCTAAAAATTGAATGCGCAACACTACTCTACAAAACTGTAATATGACGTCTCGTCCTATATGGATCACCGGTCTGGTGCAACACCTCAAATATCAACATACAAAAAATACAAGGCCTCCAAAACAAAGTCCTAAGAATCATAGTCAACGCACCGTGGTACGTTAGAAATACCCAACTACACGAAGAACTCGGCATCTTACTCATCGATCAATACATCAAGAACTGTGCGGAAAAATTCATCTCAAACGCAAGTGCATGTAGTGGTGCGGAATTATATCAACTCTTTAAAACTAATATTCACACTGTTACCAGGTCGGGCCCGGATGGTGAGAAATCGGACGTCAGGACGCTGCGACCGGCAACGCTTGGGGCACGGAAGGCTAAAAACGAAGCGTCGGCTCCAACTTACGATTAGAATTATATTTACAACCTTACAGCACTTAACCTACCTTACGT
The DNA here is from genome assembly GCA_036346155.1 of Sinelater perroti. Classification (NCBI taxonomy): domain Eukaryota; kingdom Metazoa; phylum Arthropoda; class Insecta; order Coleoptera; family Elateridae; genus Sinelater; species Sinelater perroti. The sequence continues at coordinate 19,626,614 of JARFIY010000195.1, read as the reverse complement.
TAACCTATCAACCCTAACTAACTTAACCTACTTAGCTAATGTACAAGAACTTAACCTACGACTTAATTTATTCGCTAAAACGGGCAGCGAGCTGGGGTCGCGAGCTAGGTGCAGCAGCGCAAGCTGCGGGGCCGGTGGCGGAACCAGGCAGCGAGCAGCAGGGGCGGTAGCGCAGCTGGGCAGCATGCAGTAGAGCCGATTGCGGAGCCGGAAAGCGAGCAGCAGGTCTGGGCAGCGAGCAGCAGGTCCGGGCAGCGGGGCCGGAAAGCGAGCAGCAGCTCCGGGCAGCAGCTCCGGGCAGCGAACAGTAACGCGAACAGTAAAAGAAACCAAAAGATGACTCTTGATGATTTCTTCTTAAGGGGCTGAAGACTGAACGATAATCTTTGATGGCTCAGGTTTTAAGGGCTCAGCTTGTGCCTCACTCTGCTGGAGGGGTGCAGAGTTTCAGGGTGGAAGCATGCCGAGCCCCTGGAGGATGCAGGGCTTGTCCAGGATTGGTGGACGCCGGGGGCGCCTTTGCGCTTATTGGAAAATGCGCCAGCGCCCTTACCCTGGTTGGTAAATACCGTGGCGGCTATGGTCGGTGGCGTTCGAGTCGCCTCGGGATCGCTTGGCATGACGCGGCGTGGTGGGTCAACTATCCGGTGTTGCACACGGCGCCATAAAGTCGGCCTCAGGTAACATTCATTTGGGATTATAAATTCCAAAGGAAAGCCTTTGTATTGCACACGGCTCGAAAAATTCCGAGTCAGGTAACATCAGCCCCGGCGAAATCGGAGCCAGGTAACAACACCAAGCTTAAACGTAAATTACCACAGGACCTAGTTATAGCAAACCATAGACAAAATTAACCAAATGTGAATTCATCGCGCTTATTCTTTTGTAGCACTAGTCACAATATATTTATATTTTGTTATAATATGTCACAAAATCTTTTACCTATGCTATGTATAACAAATAATTGTCGGTCTAGCAATAAATGTACATTAAAAAAAAAGTTGACCAAAAGTAACGACATGGTACGATAATGATGCTTGAAAATAACGTGTGACCTATGGTATGTGTCTGAGACAACTTTAGCAACTTATTGTTATGTAGGATTATACACTACCTCATTTTGCTCTTACTGTGTGTTTGTGGACAGATTAATACTTTTCAAGACATTTGCTGAAACAATGCGAAACTTATGAATGCCTACCAAGAAATCCATAGTTCACCCATTGCGATTGCTAGTCCCTTCAGCCAAACCTCATCGAAGGCTCTTTCCAGATCTAGAAAAATTGCTGCCATGTATTTTTTTTCTTTAAACTACTTTCCGATTATTTCTGTTAGTCTAATGAGTTGATGAACTGTTGAGTGTGACTGTCTGAATCCAAACTGATGAAGCGGGATGACTTTGTTTTTGAGTGTAAAATTTGCAGTCGAGTGAGAACCACTTTTTCTAGTAGCTTGGCTAACGTAGACAATAAGCTCACGGGTCGATAATGGATCAGGGTTGTGTTTGTCCTTTTCAGTTTTGTAAACTGGTAATACGTTTACAGTTCGCCAAAGAAGGTATCCTAGTCTTATACAAAGTGAGGTTAGGAAGGCTACTTATTTTTAGATAGACTTAAAATTTTCTAGTCTTGGGGACTTGCGTCGTATGTATAGTCCGATTTCTTGAGTGGACACGGGTTATTTCAGTGGCGTTCCGCAAATGGAAATCAGCTATAGTTCTTGCTATTTGGGTATTAAAAATGGGGTCGTGTTTATCTGTATTAGGAATAAAAATCTTCTCTGGGTAAGTGGTTACGATTTCTGATTTTTCTTCTTTAGATGAGTATGTTGTGTTGTTAGCTACTAATGGGTAGATGATGCTAGGTTATCTTAGCAATCTTTTGGTGAGTATTTGGGATATATTTCTTCTAGGTAACTATTATATCTTGTTATTTGAAGTTTATTCAGCTTTTGTTTTACTAGATTGTTTAGTTTATTATGTAATGTTTTGTAGTAAGGTAATCTTGTCGTTTGCCATTTCTTCTATATCTATTTTTTGATTTTATCAGCTTTATTATATAAATGGGTGTTATATTGTGCTAACGAGTACTTCTTTGTTTCATCGGTGTTATGCGCTTTCTTGTATTGCAGTTGCATATTGTGTTATTGCTTCTTCAATGCTCAAATAGGATTGAAGTGATCCCGTCCACCTTAGCTTTTGGTCAAGCGTTTTTTCGAAGGTTTTCCGGTTACTTATTTCATCAATAAGTTTAGGTACAAATGGGTTTATTTGAGGTACGTCCTAGAAGGACATGATTACGGGAAGATTGGTTGGAGTTTAGCTCATTAGTTACCGTTTGTTAAATTAATATTACAGATTTTTGTGTGATACAACATCTAGTATATCAGGCTGATGGTTAGCTCTATACGGGTAACAGGTAAATTTATTTGGGGCTGATATAAGTATACGATGATTCGATATGATGTTGTGTAGTCTTATGCCCTCAGAGTTATTAGCTCGGCATCCTCATATGATAATTAGTTTACTGTTCTGTAGCTGTTATTTGTTGACTGTTTTAATTTAAGAAAGTAGCTGCATCCTCTATAGTTTGCAGGGTGCTTTTCAATCAATTTACACACTGTGGGTGCTCATATTATTTTTTGGAGACAGTTAATTTATAACCGGTTACCTGTGCATTTCACACATCGTGGTTGAGATTGACAATAGTTGCGCGTGTGGCTATATATTTGACATTTTTTACACTGCGGAATTTCTGCAGATTTTCTTCTCAGTTCAACCTTGATTACGCTATGACTAAGCCTTGTTAGTCTAAAGATTTTCTTACCTTCTTGTTTATTTTCAACATCCACTGCGCATAATGGGATTGGATAACTATTCTTCTTATACTTTAGGGTTTTTAGCTCAGTTTCTATTTCTTTTTCAGTGAATGATACGGAAATATTCCGAATTGTTAGTGAAAGATTGTTAGCTTCCGGGTCCTTAAAAGTGTAAAAACTTATGTGCATTTTACTATAGTGTTTTGTCATGCAATGATAATCTTACATGTCAGATTTAGTCTTAGCTGATTATTTTTGCGAATTGTTTAAAATTCAGTTCTGGTTTTATCTTTCAGTTCCGCAAATATTTCTCAGCATTGTATAGATATATAGGTGGGATTTTTATTTTGTTTTCAGCGGGTTCTAATGTGGGTTGTGACTGATTAGAATTATCCACTGGCGCGGCGTGTTTGTCTTGATAGATAATTTTACCAGCATTTTTCATTTGCTTTTGATTTATATATTATTTATTGTTTGTGATTAACTTTTGCGGTTTTAACAGGTATTTTTTATTAGGTTTACAGTCTGATAGTAAGTTTCATCATTGTTTCTTTATTATTCGTCATAATGGTCCCGAATCGCTCCGCATTGGGTTTTGTAATAAATTTAGTACTTACGGCTGAATTATTACATTTGTTGTAGGAAATGTACTCTCACTAGTATTAGTCGTGAGCGGCCTGAATTTAAAAACACACGATGACTGTTGACGCTTGCACTTTTTTAGAGCGAGCGGAGCGGATATAGTCAATTTTAAGCTAAGAAAGTCAAATCGCAATACTGTATAGTATCTATCTTGCTATGAGCCAAGTCTCCTATCTTTCAGCCACTCTTGTGGCTTGAAATCAAAGAATCGACACAAGAAGGGTGTCTTATACTTCTTATGAGTTGGTAAAGTTGATATTAGACCAAAAAAGTGAGCCATAAATTAGAATAGAAGGTGATCCGATGATGTCAAATCAGGATTATACGCAACGTGCGATAACAGTTCGATTCCATTGAGTTTCCCTAATTCTTGCTGGTTTTTTTGAGCCGTATAGAGTCTGCAACAGCACTAGTCTTCGACTGACCATACTAAAGTATCGTGAACCCACGGTAATATAAATAATGCTAAAAAACGGCTACAATCTCAACACAATGATTTATTAAATAGATAAATTGTTTCAATAGCTTATTTAGAGCCAAATCTATCAACTCAAAAAACTAAAAAACTTTTGAATCACCTTAAGAAAATCTTTTTTTTATAATTTGTTTATTAGCAATCAGTAAGATACACAAACTATAAGCTAATGTGATATATTGTACAATACTTAACATATATGTACACTAAATAACGTGAAGAAGTAAACATCCAGCGATGTCACCTCAGATAGACAGGTCGAGCGGCCATTGATGTTTGAGTCTTCTGTTTTCAGAAAGTTCTATCAGTGGTGGTATGAGTGGATTGGGATGGTAGTTGAGTCTATTGTGGTATTTACTACTGCTCTCCTGGATAGCTACACTCACGTAGGGGATTTTTAGGTCCATATGGATGGTGTGGTTTGAGACGTACCATGGTGCGTTCACAATGTTTCTTAGAATCTTGGATTGGTCTCTTTGTATTATAGCTTTATTTGATTTGCTAGCGCAACCCCATAACTCTATCCCGTATGTCCAGATTGGTCGTATTACTGCTTTGTAGATTAGTATTTTATTTTCAAGCGATAGTTTGGATTGACGTCCAAGGAGCCAATTAAGTTATCGTACTTTCAGATCTAGTTGTTTACGTTTTTTTGATATGTGTAGTTTCCAAGTAAGTTTACTGTCTAGGTGTAAGCCTAGATACTTGACAGCTTCACTTTGGGGTAGCGCTATTTGATTCATCGTTATTGGTGGGCATTGACCTTTTCTCTGTGAAGGTTATATGTGTAGATTTAACTTCATTAACTTTGATCTTCCACTTATTTAGCCATGTTTCAATGAGATTTATATGTGCTTGGAGATTGGATGAAGCTGTAACAGGGTTATCATGTATCGCAAAAACCGCCGTATCGTTGGTAAATGTACCAATAGCTGTTTCGTTTTCAACTGCTGTTTTCAATATGGTGAAATATCGTAGTGGTAGTGTTCTTTTGATTTTGAACAAAAGTCCAGGATGCCACAACTTATCGAATGCCTGTTGCACGTCCAAATTGGCAGCGGTACAATAATCTCGTTTTTCCATTGATTTGTTAATGATGTTTGTTAAGCGGTGACATTGTTGTGTAGTCGAATGAGCTTGGCGAAAACCAAATTGGTGATTGGGGATCCATGCCTGCTAATTTAGCTCTTGATTAACTCGATTGAGGAGGAGTCTTTCGAGGTGCTTGTTGGCAGATTGGTCGATAAGATGAGACCTCAGTCAAAATTTTCCCAGGATTGGGTATCATAATGATTTGTGTAATTTTAAGAGATTTTGGCCAATAATTAAGCCTAAGAATTGCATTAAAGATATATAAAATCTTTAGTATTCCTTTTCTGGGAAGTTCATGTAGCATTTTGTCAATTATCCTATCTATCCCTGGGGCTTTCCTTGGATTCAGTTTCTTAATTGCCTCTTGTATTTCTTTTGGAGTGAAGAGTTTTACTCGGTCTCGTATTAGCATTGGCGTGGAAAGTTCATCATCCACTTCTTGTACTCGATCATTGTTGTGAGGAGTGAATACTTCCGTAAGATGTTCCGCAAATAAGTTCGCCTTTTCCGTGTCACTTTTTGCCCACGGGCTTGGAGGTGCTGCATTTTTCCGAATAGGAGAGGAAGTGTCTTTTGGTTATCTCTTTGCTTTTATTGGCTTCCAGATAGAGTTGTCGTATCTTGAAAGATTGGTAAGATAATTTTCCACAAAGGAGTTTCTGATGTCTTGGAGTTTTAATTTCAAGATGTTGCTAATTCTATTGTATTCTCTTCTATTATCTGTATTATGTGTACGCTGCCAAATCGATCTGGTTCTTCTTTTCTTTGCCACAAACTGCTTTACTTCAAGAGGTATATTGTTTGTTTTAAGTTTTTAGACAGTTGTTGACGTAGCAGTTTTTGCAGCATGTTGGAGAGTGTCGATTAGGTTACTGCAAGCCTCTTCAATGTCGTTTGGTTCCTGTAATTTTACTGAAAGGTTGATTGTATTTTGGAGTGTTTGACGAAAAATTTCCCAGTCTGTGTGCTTGTTGTGGAGTCTGAGTGTTAACTTTTTAGAGATTACTGTTGTGCTTATTGTCGCAATAATTGGGCTATGGTCAGAGGATAAATCATAATTTGATGTTATGTCTATATAATTTGGAGAGATACCATTCGTTACAAAAAGTCCAGAAGATCTGGAACCTTGTTAACATCAGTAGGCCAGTAAGTTGGGGAGCCGGTTGAGATGACAGAATAGTTATTATCATGCAATACTTGTGCCATTTCCCTGCCTTTGGTAGTTGTAAGGCGCGAACCCCATAAAATATTTTTACTGTTATAGTCTCCTCCGGCTATAAATTATGGACCAAGTGTCTCAAAGAATTGTTGCCTCGGTTTTTGTTCCTCAATATCTGTTGATAGCATTCGCAACCTCTGTAATTAGCTGGTTGGTTTCCTCCACATAGAGCACATTTGGCTGGCATATCTCTATTTTTAGTGCATTCGGTAGTGTTGTGGTGCCCTCAACACTTTACACATAAATATGGTTTGTTACAGTACGTTTTTGTGTGTCCAAACTGTTGACATCTCATGCACTGTATAATATTGTTTCTAATAGTTCTGGGAGGTTCTATTTGTATTATTTTATTTTGTAGTCCTCTTATCTTATAGACTTCTTTATTATTTTCTGCCGGCTCTAAGTCAACGAAGAATAGGTTTAATGGTTCTTTGGTGGCCCTATGTTGCGCATTAATTGTGTCCCATTTGTTCTATCTCTTGTTTTATGTCTGCTACTGGGGTCGAGTGGTGTAGGTATCTTATTATTACTCTGTATGACAATACACATTTGTTTCCTGAAAGTGTCTTATTAACTTGCGATATGAGCCTACCGTTCCACAATGAATTTTAACAACATCATTTACAAGGCTTTTTGTGTAATACTGTTCAGCTTCTAGTATGTTATTTAATTGTGTTATCATTTGTGGATAGTTTGTTACTCCATCCACAAAGATTGGAGGAGGTTTAGGGGTTTTTGTGGTGTTAGTACTTCCTTCGCTTATGTTATTTTCTGTAACATTTTCTAAAGAAATAAATCTGTTATTTGTTGCTAATGTTTCGTTAGGACGATTGTTTTGTGTAGTTTTAAATTTCTTTCTTTTCACGCTTATAGTTTGCCAATTATTTTTGTTCATATCTTCTTCTGCTTGTTCTTCTTCTTCGTTAGTGGATGTCATTCGCTAAATTTGTCTATGACTAAAGATTTGACCAGGCGCGCTGTTTGTTGTTGTGGGTAATTGTGTGTTATGAGATAAATAATTGAATGGCATTTGTTGATATGGAGTTTGTTGGTGTAACGGATATTGATATGTATCTACTTAATTATTCGTCAGTGGTTGCCACTGCATGGCTGTTGTATGCGATTGTGTATACATTTGCTGATTATTACTTATGTTGCATGGGTCAATCCCATGACCAAACGGCAACATTATAATAACGAATTAATTACATACCTGCTTACTTGCAGTCTGTAGTGAATATTTAGAGTTTAAGAAGTTTTAATATTTATTATACACTTATAATAAGTAGTTTATTGAGTACGAAAATATTAAGCTGACCCCGCGGTCACGCTATCGTTTACAACAGCTGCTAGCCGATAAAACGCCTGCACTCGTGAAATCACCGCGGCACGGTTCGCGCACGACCGTTCAACGAGCATTCGTTGTGAAGAAATCTTAATAAAGTCTATGGATTTTTTCAATGAAAACTTACCTATGTGAGTAAAGTGGCTCTGAAGTTTTGGCAAAAGATGATATTTTCTTATATATTAATTTTTTATCAATTTAATTAAAATAACAATAAAATGCCTATACTCGGTGATACACTAAAAAGTTTTTGAAAAGCTTAGAGAATTTTGTTGAAAATGGGATCTTTTCAACAACTTTACCAGAGTTTTCAAAGCCTTCTTGATTTTAAGTAACTTTCAATTTTGGCAAAAATTAAGTTAGCATTGGTCAATTTTTTGCTAATTTTTTATTTCAAAAACGTACACTATATCTGTAGCATTAAATTGTTTTACATTTTCCTTTTGTTGTTGTAGTGCATTTTACTTTTGTAAAGTTTATTCGTCTGAATCGTCATTCTCCTTTATGACTTGAAACTTGCCATAAACTAATATAACAGAAATTAATTCGGATCTGATCACGGAAAAATAAGACGTGCATTGTGCAGATGTTTGGAATTGCAAAAGTTAAATTGACCCGTGGAACTCGGGCGTTAGGTATCTGTTGGATGTCAGGGCTACTGAAGTTTTAATTAACCTGAAAATTGGGTCCACTGTGTCCTTTAAAAATAATCACAAGATAAAGTTACCTTTTTTAAGCGATCAAGTAAACAGAGATGATATTCTAACAATACATTTTGGGATAATTTTTGTTTTTATTTTCTTATATGGAAATAATAACAATTTATTGTGAAACATTTTTCAGTTTATGTGTATGTTAAGCAATATCTTTTAAGTCGATGTAAATAGAAGGCAGCGGAGAAAATAAAAACATAAAAGTAAAACTAGCAACGTGACCCAATTGCTCTTTGTTCTGTACACTGCGACCAAAATACCGTTAAAAAATAACTGCGACGAGAGCTGGGGAGCGCATTTATTCAAATCCCGGGATAGCTACGCGTGCAGGAGAGTTATCTGAATTTTAATCAAATATTGCATAGACAGAAGCGGGGGCTAATTCCGTTGGAAAGCTCAGCAGCCTGTGACGATGGACATTTTCGCACCCTCGTTTCGGTGTAATTATTATATTAATGCGCAGAATTATGCGTGTCTAATTTTAGAGGAGGATTCGAGTGCAAATGTATGACTTGCTTATTGGTTAATGAATAATACATTTCCAACAGCGACGAATAGTAATTTTCACATTTTTTTACATTGGTAAAATGCATTATAATTAATTTTTTAACAACAGGGTAGTTTTCTTCTTTTTTTTACTTGTTTCTAGGCAATATTCTTGTTTATTCAGTTTATTACAAATATTCTTTCGATATTCGTATTGGTTTACCTTCAGACATTTTCCTTAATGATGCTTTATCTCTAACAATCATGTCTACTCCATTTCCTTCTATTCTCCAAATGTGTTCGTCCCATTACTTTTTTGTTCTTTTGTCCAGTCGTTTATGGGTTTAATTTGGTACTGGTATCATGTTTTTTTATCTACTGGATCCATTTTTGTTTTACCTTATATATTGTTTTAAAACGGGTATTCGCTGCATAAATTCTGTTATAAATTCACAAACTTTACTTTCATTTTTGCTATTTAAGTACTTTTTTATATTAGGGCGTTTAAGGCTCATTTTTTAGTAAATCATGATTTGAGATGCTTATACCGATGTATTTATAGTTAAAAACTTGTATTATTTTATCACTTAGTTATAATTTCCGTTCTATTAGTTCTTTACTAATAGTTTTCTTATTTTATATTTTTATATTGTACTTCTGATGTGCTTCAATTGTATTAGTAAGTAGTCTCGGCAATTGATTTTTTATTTCAGTTTTAGTTTTAGCTAAAAAGACACATAGTAGGGATATAGAAATCTAGAGCGTAAAGTTAAAATTTTTAAAGTAGCCTAAAAACAGATCTCAAAAACGACGCGGTTCAACCCGTGAACTTCTTCTTCTTCTTCTTCTTGCGGTTCCTATCCGTTCCGAATGTTGGCAACCATTTGGGCTATTATAATTTTGTTGACTGCTGTCTTGAATATCTGTGTTGTGGTCATAGAAAACCATGTTCGCAGGTTTTGAAGCCATGATATCCTTCTTCTACCCGGACCTCTTTTGCCTTGTACTTTTCCCTGCAGTATAACTTGAAGTAGTTGGAATCTGTTTTCGTTCCGCATAATGTGTCCTAGGTACTGGAGCTTTCTTGTTTTATTGTAGTCAGTATTTCTTTTCTTTTTCATTCTTTGCAGAATTTCTTCATTCCTGACTCTCTCTATCCATGACACTCTTAACATTCTGCGATAGAGCCACATTTCAAATGCCTCCAGCCTTTTTCTGTTGTTTTGTCAGGCCCATGACTCTACTCCATAAAAAGGATAGGAAGACGTAGCATCTCAGAAATCTCATCTTTGAATTAATTGTTAAATTGTGGCTTTTGAAGATGGTACTCATTTTGTTGAACACGGCTCTAGCCTTTTCAATGCGGATCTTTATTTCCTGTGAGTTATCCCACTGGTCATTAATGGTGCTACCAAGGTAAGTATACTTTTCCACTTGTTCTATAGGTATATGGTTTATCATGAGTTGACATCTGGGGATATTATTTTTACTGATGATCATTAATTTCGTTTTGTTTATATTGATGTCTATGCCCTGTCTCTGACTACATTCTGTTACTCTGTTTAATAGTACTTGTAAGTCCTCTAACTTTTCAGCAAAAATGACTGTGTCGTCTGCGTACCTGATGTTATTTAATCCGTGAACTTAATTGTTCAAATATAATTATTCTCGAAAACATAACTTCTTGCATATGTCTCTACGTGGAGGAAACTTTAAACTTAACTAACCTATTTTGAGAGCTTACTTTACAAAAGGTTAAACATTTGTTTTTTAACATTCTGCAGAGATCCTCAAGTGGTATCTATTAGATTACGACAAAAACATCATCAAACACCATTTGCCATCTTTCGGATTCTTAAAAAAGCAGGATTATTTCTTGCTTAGAAACTTTATTTACTAATTAGGATTTTTTGGCATTTTTCATAAATTAAGTTCCTCCAATATCTATTCTATTCTTTGGGATTCTTTGTCTCAAATAATATATACCAAAGTATCACATATATTCGAAAAAAAACGATATCTAAAGAATTAATTTATCCGAACTGTGTTAAAATCAACTACCCAATATCAAGTCATCAATAACCAATACTACCGTACATAACCATTAAGTGTTTCGCCTATTTGAGCACATGTTTTAATTTCGCTGTTAAACCAAGTCATATATCCAAATAGAACCCCCATTTTCACTCTTGCTGAAAATGTGACAAATAAACCAGGTAAGATGTAGCTAAACTGCAACTACGTTCATATTACCTAAGTCGAATAATAAAGACTCCGAATTAAATGCCCTAAAAGCCCTAAAAAATAATAATATTACAATTTTAGACAAAGGTAACGCTATAGTGATCTTAAATATAATAAATAAAATTAGGCTGCATCTGGAGAGGCAGGCGTGTAAATAGCCGCTCTCGTGGATGCGGTGTTGGATACGATACCGATGCGGCTCGTAAGGACCAAAAAATGGAGATGCAGGTGTGTAAATAGCCGCTCTCGTGGTGCGGTGTGAAAACGTAGTATGGCCCGTTTGGAACGTCAACCGAGAAGGCCCAAATCGTCCCTTAAACGGCCGTCGCGTAAGCGGATGGGGGCGGCTACCGATATCCACCAACGAATATTGCCAAATCGCTCACCTGAATCGGCTTCGGCTTCGTCGGCGATTCCCAGGTGGCCGCCTCTGCGTTGCGGGTGAAGACACGACCGAATTGGTTGCGCTGCGGATGGCGAATTTCTTGCGGGTTGAGACACGACCAAGTTGGCCGAGCTGCGATGCGTGAATGTGCGGTGTTAAAACACGACCAAATTGACCGCGTTGCGGATTGCGAATGTTGCCGGGCTTCGCGCCTGGCTTGGCGGTAGGTCTTTGCGGGCAATTTGCATTCGCCAGCACCTTTCAAATCAAAAGGTGCCGCCGACGGCGTATGCAGACTTGTCGGCTGAGCAAAAGCCCATATGCCGTTTTGTGTGCGATGGCAAAACGTGCAGACATCACAGCCGCCAGCATGCCGCCGCGATATAAGCGGTTCAAGGGCAAAAAGGCCGCCACACCAGCATCGATAAGATAAAGATTTGTCGTCATGTATCTAACAATACCACAATCCACCTTACAAAGAAAACCAAAACCCTAATTACTGATTCAAACCTAGATTCCCTAGAATTGCAAAATTATATGGTCTGACAAACATCCATAAAGAAAACGTTTCTTTACGTCCCATAGTTAGTACTTTTGGTTCTTCTACCGATAACTTAACTGAGTATTTTACCAAAATTATTTAATCTCTTACCCAGTAATCCTCATCCTACATCTAAAACTCCTAGCGTTTTCTAGAAGTACTCAACATCTTCCTTATACTCAAAGTTGATATAATGGTCAGTTTTGATGTCGTATTCTTGTTTAACAATTTTTCGGACCTTGAATCAACTTACAGTATAGAAAACGATATCTTCTACTTAATTAACCATTGCCTTCAACATCATCTGCAGTTGTCTATTTGCTTCGTTGTTGTTGTTCATGGTTCAGTGTCGATATTCCCGCGTCTTCTTTTTCAAAGTAATGACGGTTGGGCGATTTTCTATGTCCTCTTACTACTACCGAAGTATGATTTTTACTACCTTTCTTGCCACTGTACACCACATTACTCATTTTAAAATATAAAATACACTAGCACACTACAAAAATCAACGATACACAATAAACACGTGCTGTTGAGTAGCGTCATATTAAGCGTCTGTTTCTGTTGCTATACAGCTGTAGACTGACCACTCGATTAAATTTTAGTATACCTGTATCTATACTTAGTATGAGTAACATTTATAAAAGTACTGATTGAGCTAAACAACCCCAAACTGCTACTATAGACGCGCCAAGTGTTCAAAAGCGTTTCGGAGCATCTGAGAATGATTCACAAATTTAGCTGTGAGTGTCATTTAAAAACATTTTTGGACTACAGTTGTTATTGGATATCATTTCGGATATTTTTACATCATTAAGCCAATAAAAAAAATGAAAAATAGGTGTAACCCCTTAAAAGTGCAGCGGTTTGCAAATAATAGTTTGTGCGCAAATGCCATCAGGATAAAACCACGTTTTTCTACGAAAATGGCATAGAAAGACAGGGTAGGTATGTAAAAAATAGTTTTGTGTCGCTTTGTCATATCCTGCTTTTAAATTTGATTTGCTCACTTGTATTAATATGAGCCCAAAATCTAAATACTTTTGTATTAAATAGACCACAGCCCTTTTTACTTATTAACTTTGAATTTAGCTAAAAGTTTGTGATATCTAAATTTTATTTTACGCACAAAAATAATTAATCTTAGCATTTAAGTCCGTCGTCGAAAATAATGCAGAATAATTTACGCAGAAAAAAGTCAGGTTTTGTGTATTTTTAACGCGAATATTTCAAGCCGAACCGACAGGAGACATATGCACTCAATCCTTCATCCGAATTTCCAGTGAATTATAACTCGAAAATCTGACAAATTAGCGCGAGCTGCGCGCACCAGCCCAATGAATAAATTTGCACCTAAAGCAGAAGGAGGGCAAATTTGAGCAGGGCAGAACGGCATTAATAACGCGCTTCATATTTTTTAATACAGAAGCGCGGCTCCGGCGACATGCGGATCGTAATAAACGCCAAAGTGGCTTTGTTTTGAAGAACGCGGAGCGGGTAGGTCGATGGACATTCGAGCAGCGAAACGATTTGGAAAGAGGTGTTTAAGATAAAAGGCTTAATTTTATATTTTCGGCATTGATTTAGTTTGAGAGAAACTGGAACGATTCTGCCGCCACCGCCACGCTGAGAGCAAAATGGCTTCATAAAGTGCGAGTTAGAAAGTTCTTTACGGCTGCAAAAAATGTTCAGGAGTTATTGGCAGTTGCAAAAACCTCTAACTTGGAAACTCTTTGCACGTTGCTCTAGAGTCGTTCTTAAAAGTAGATTAAGTTAAACTAAATTTACTACTGCCGACAAAAAGTAAAAGCACTTAACAGTGGATTTAATTAATTTGTATCTGTTGTATCTTGTTCTAATAATTATTTTTAAAATATAATTAATTCTCTGATCGTTAACTATGTAGATAAAATTAAGAAATATATATAGTAGATATTTAAACTTTAGCAGACACAGACTATGGTTCTGATGTTGTTTATTTATTTGTCAATGCTTATGAGTCAATTTAAAAGAGACAAAATGCGATATTTTAAGTCTGTGGGTAATGGAGTTAGAAGTCAGGTGTTACTTTTAAAAAATTCTTTTTGACGTTTCTTCTTGTCATCCGAAATCATGGGTTTTCGTAATGAATTATTAGACACTCGCAACAGGTGGTGCTGTGTATCAAAACGGTTTCAAAAAATACAGTTTCACTCGCTTTCTCTTTATCCTTCACTCTTATTTTATATTTGTGCTTTTATGAAGGGCGTACTTGAATTGTAAAAACTGCGTTGCTGCTGAATAAAATAGCAATATTTATTTGAGTAGAAGATAGAAGAACACAAAACAATTAATATTAATTAATGTCAATCAGTTTATAATGCTTTTGTAAGTTTTAAAAGTATTAGATAATTTGTAGTTCTTAACTAAGAGGAAGATTATTCAAAAAATCAACAGTATTGATTCAAATTATTGCAATTTTCTATTTCCCAGCTTTCTTTATTGAGGTTATAGTGAAATATTTTATTGCAGCGTAATATAAAAAAATATTTATTAGATTTTTAATTGATTTTACTATTTTCTTGTTACTCAGGTAAATGTAATTATGTACTAATAAAAGTAGTTTTGTTTATTTATCTACTGAATTACTTAATTATTTACAAGCAAAGGTACATTAAGAAACAATAACTGCTAAACTATCGATTGAAAACTAATACTAGACTTTTATACCAGATACTAGGAGTTGCCCGCCAAAAGATATTTTTGGCGTCCTAGACTGACAATTTTTTACCCGCCTTCCCTCAAATTTTTGCAAGGTACGAACATATACATTTTTAATTAGACCGGCTTGTTCTCTGGATCAGGAACATGGAACAATTTAACGCCCATTCATGGTGGACGTAAGCATAAGCCGCCCATAGGAAATACGTAATACGCAAAGTTGAATTAATGTAAAGCTTATGAGCTTGTTCATAATGCATTCCCGTAATTTTTACGTTTTACGTTCATTTGCAGTAATTTTTAATTTTTCTCTAGATTAATGTTGGCAGCAGTAACAGAATGTTTGTTTTTATTCTAAAACAGCTGGGACCCCGCAGGCTTCGTCGGCGAAGCCTGATCTAGACGTCGGGTAGTCGTGTAGAACATTCCACATGTTTCTGCGACAATAATCAAAATATTTAAATAATTCAAAAACGGTTAAAGTTAGAAGGCTGATTTTTTGCGCAATTTTTTTAGCAAATATAGTTGTGAATGTGATGTGCAAGTTTCAAGGAAATCGGTTGAAGCGTCTAAGAGGAGATAGAATCATAAGTTTAGAAAGAAAGAAAGAAAGTTAGGGAGATAAGACAATTATATTATAAGATATTATCCTATGTAAAATAACCCGAGTAAAAATATAGTATATAAAATTATTAAACTTTACTAGAAACAAATTTTAATTTAAACATTTTAAAAATAGATAGAAATACCAAAAATGCCAGAAAGTTTAGGAAAAGCTGGACGCGTTAACTAAACACTAGAATTATTTAAAAGTTTACCTTCTTATTGTTAGTTGAACGCATTATAACCTTGAAGTAAACAAAAGGCTTATCTGCTGTCCATTTGAATAGTTAGTTAAATTTAATTCGATCATAATAAGTACACAGCATCCATATTTAAAAAATATTTATATGAGATTATTAATACATCTTTCAAATAATTGTGTTCTTAACTTTATGTAATAATATGTAACAATAATTCTTCTCTCATACACATAAAGCTTCATTGAACATTACAAACAAAATTAACATACGTCAAACAATAATTTGCCGTTTACAAACAATTTGAACTAAAAGGATACCAACTATAACCACACAAGGATCATCTCATAAATTATTAAATAAAAATTTTATCTACACTTCTAAAGCAGTTCCTGTATTCGCACTGCAGAATTAAGACCTGCTTGTTATGGAAAATAAGAAGGCGTAATTAAAGCTTAGCTTAATGGACTCGTAATTTTATAGACATAAATTCTAATTTCACAATACTATTTTAAACATTCTAAATTACAAAAGTAAATAAAATAAAATCAGTGAATTAATCAAACTTAATTTATATTTAGGCTAAAAAATTATTGTAAGAAAATTGGGATACACTAAAATTGCGCCGAATAAATACTAAGGCAGTAAACAGTACATATATTTATGTATGGTATATTTAATACTACAAGATGAACCCTTATATGTATGGTATAAAATATAATAACTAAATTAAAGTTAGGAAATTTATCTTGTTTTTTTTTAGAAAATTAAAAATGGAACTACATAAAAAACCATTAGAATGTAAATATTTTAAGTACAAAATAAAAAATTCAACCAGAGAAAAATCAATAATCAACAAAATAGTATTGAGAAGTATAAATAAATTTTAAAAAATGTGCAATTGCAAGAATCTGTAAATACACAAATTTATTGAAAATTGTCTTAAACCCTAATTTGTAAATGAAAATAGAGATGAACAATAGTAATACGTTTATTATGCTAATATTAAACTAATAGACAACTAGTTCTTTCTTTTTGATAACCCATTTTTATTTAGATATACGTGCACATGTACTATTTTATTAGGAAATTATTAAATAGATAACGCTTTTCAATTGTAGATTACGTCAAACACTTAGCTTTTGTATGTAAAGTTACAATTAAAGTCAAATATCACCGTTGCAAAAGTGGAGAAGTCATCCGTTTTGTTTAGTTTCTTGTTCGCAGACGTTTTAGATACGTGAGCTACACGATATCCATTACAAAAAATTTACAGAAACAAATGTTTGGTTTTGAAAACTTCAAAATGTTCTCCCTGGTAATTAAGATATTGTGACATACACTGCGACCAATTTTATAGCATTTTTTTCCATAGAGAATCAGGTATCTCGGAAACATGGATCTTGAACTCTTCAACCGCTGCTTCCGACGTCGAAAATTGTTGTCCACGCAGTTTACTCTTTACGTGTGGGACAAAAGAATCACTATGGACCAAATCAGGACTGTACTGGCCGATGATCATACTTTCAACGTTTTGAGTGCTCAAAAAGCCAAATGTTTGCGTCGATGTGTGTGAGCTTGAATTGCCATTGTGAAGAATAATCTGGAGTCGCGCGTTGGTTTTTCTTATTTATCCAAAAACTTCTGACGAATAAATGACTGTGTACTATTCATAATTGGCCGCTTTACAATCGTCTAAAACCGCGGTTAAAAGAGCTGCAGTTTTTCTAAAGAAACAGGGGACCATTCGCTTCGAAATGCTTCAAGTGCGAACGACTTTTGTTGAGTTTGGCTTATTTTGGAAGACCCATTTTTTTGCTGTCAATTTCTTCTCGTCACTTCTGACGATGATGTAAATGCTATTTCTTGAGCATTTCTTTAGACCAATCGACATGAGCCTGTATTTGAGCGATCTTTAACTTATGCGGGATCCAACGCGCACATAACTTTTTCGCGGTTAAATCTTTATGCAATGTTGAATGTATACTAGTCATCAATTTCACGATAAGTCACATAACGATCTTGTTTTGTCAGTTCGTGCACAGCACGGCACCACAGGCGGTTTTGGACGGCCTTCTTTAAATTCATTCGCCAGGGAACTACGATCACGATGAAATTCATTTAACCAAGGATACATAGTGGCTCTGTAGAGGGACTCATCACTAAAAGACGAAGTGAATTTAATCGACGCACTGTTGTTCAGATACTCCGCGTCGAACGTCGCCAGAAATCGTCACAGGAAAATGTTCTGAGTGCGTATGCCGACAAAAATGCAAATGTCATATCGCACCTACCACGTGTCAATTGCCAATTCGCAAAAGATATCGTGCAATCCACGTAAGACATTTTTTTCTAAATTTTGCTGTTTAAATTTGATCAATATTTTTTTCTTAGCTTTGCCGCTTTTTGGCGAAAACGCATTACTGGGGAAAAAGTTGCTAGAGCGGGAAAATTTCTTTATCATTCCTCTGTGAGATTGTACAACTCATATCTGTGGTAGCTCCATTATGAGTGCAAGTTACATTTTCCTGCAAACTGTGTTTGCAGGTAAAACATTTTATTTGGGTAAAATTCTATTAAAGCCATTTGCTTCATTTAGCGGTTTAAAAACGCATTTTTGTTGTAGTGGGAACGAATAGTCTTCGCCACAGTGGAACCAACCAACGTCTCATAACGTGGCTGGTGTAATAATTCCTAGCAAATAGCACTCAAGTGGCCACAAGAAAAACATTGTTCTTCTCCCTCTGGAAGATAATAATGGTACGAATTTATTAGTTAGCTCTCAAAAAGTTTGCCGAGCAATACGAAACCCGTTTTGTAGGGTTGGAGCGATGCCACTAACAGAAATGACACAAATTTATTACATTACCTAGAATAGAGCGTCTAATTATCAGCATCTTTAACTCGGATAATGTATATGCCATTTATCAGACCAACACCTACGCCAGATAAAGGAAAAGGTGGTTGGCTCGATGACATGGGAGTTCCTCTATTCCAAGATAAAACCTAAATCGGCATCTTGTCTTGGACATGCGATTATGAAACCTATAAATAAGCAACTAATATTTCGGATAGTAGAGGAGATCGGGTATGGTTGTCACAGTTTTCGATTTCTGATTTTTATTTTTTTGGAGAAATGAATCGAAAGTTTCTTGACCTTATGTTGTAAGTCTACTAATTGAGATTATAAATATAAATGCTGGTTGTCCTAAAGCAAATAGAAATATGTTTACTAAAATAAAATAAAATTATATACAACTGAGACAACCTGCCCCGTCACCGCCGGGTTGGTTGTCACAGACTTTGGGGATGATTGTCATATCTACTTTAGATGTACCAAACAGGAATAATAAACAATAGAAAGACTTTTAATGATACATTTTTGTTTAATACAAGTTCCATGGGAATTGGACTTAAGAAATATAAGTATAAGTAGCTAATGGTATTTTCTTGATTTTTATAATTTTACCAATAAAAAAATAATGTTTTGTTATAGAATTCTTATATGCGACTGGACTAGTACGAGTCTAATCTAATCAGTTAAACTATCACTGTAACAATTATGGCAATATATTATACTAGTGGCATACCAACTTAAACTGTTTAATTTTCACGACCTTTCCTCAGACCACCTGTCAAAGTGACATTAAATTTTGCGGCATACAATTTGTTTGTAAAAAACGATTAAGACAGTTTCGTTCGTTTATATTAATTACATATTTCTATAGCAACAATAGTGCGGACACACACAGAAAAAATTAAAATTAGTTGATTTTCAAAAAATTTATTTTCAAACCCCAATTAGTACCGTTTAAAATTGAAGGCTAGCTTTTTCTTTGTGCACACAAGCTCCGTATAGTAAGGCGGTCATGGTGACAAAATTTCATGGTCCTACGACGAGATTTACTCGATTATTTTATAAGTAAATAATCTTCTTCTTCTTCTTTTCCTTATACCCCTTCAGGGTGTCGGATATGTAAGTAAATAATAAATAAATTATTTAGATTTCTATTTGTAAGGCAAAAAATTTGAGATATTGGCTTTTTCATGGTTTTTTGAATTTTCTGTTTTGTACTTCGTTACTTCTTTCCTTTCGATGTATTTCTTATTGCAATGTTCTCTAAATATATTTACTCATATTTATTTTGTACATTCTTTTAAGAAATTTTATTTTCTTACTTTGCATATTATTTTGCAGTTTTGTGCCATTGTCCATACTTTGTTAATGTCATCACTCTTTTAAAAATCCTTAGTACGTCTTTCTGGACTAGAAAAGGTTTTCAATCTCATTTATGCTCTTTATCTCTTCATCGAGCTTTCTTTTTATGATTAACGTAAGTAAATAGACAGTTATATTTAATGTCTTTTATGTATGCTGCTTAGAATCATTGTTTTTTGTGCATTATTCTTTTGTGTTTTGTTACTATTTCAGTATTCAACTTTATATTGTTTACTTTGGCTTTTGCTTGTTTAATGATTTTATTTAGTATGATTGAGATTAAGGGCGGAATTAACTTAATGTTAACTTGTGATGTATTCTTCTTTCTTTAAAAATACTGCGTATATTATTTATAGTTAATTTATTAAAATTTTTTGAAGGTTTTAAAACATAATTGTACATTTCTAGCTTCACTAGTGACTTTTTAAAATTTATTTTAGCATGACGTGTAATGTTTTTCTTTTCGACCTTATCTAAAGGGCAAGCTTTTTATTGAACTTTTATTGAGCTAGACATTCAAAGATATTTTTTTATTTAAATACTAGTGAACGTTAAAAGTGTGGTGATATCTTGAAGCATATATTTTAGACAAAAAATATCAATTATTGTTCGGAATGAGCATCTTTGCATTACTAACAATTTATAATGTATTTGCAGAGGAGCTTGTTACTGTTCACAAAAAAGAATAATTTATTTATTAACATTTGCTCTAAGATGCCGCATCTCTGCGTAGTGCAGTGATTGAGATTAGGGATATAAAATAAAAATAAATCTTTATTGACGACAAATGTTACAGTAAATTTTAAGAAAATTCAGTTGATATTTTTGTTATATTTTCTTGGTCTACCACAGTGTGACAGAAGTAGGATAATGTAATTTTAATTTTTCCGTGTGTTTAGTCGGAGTCGTACGCATTTTTTTTTTATTTTAAAATTTCTTGACCCCGCATCAGAAGTAATTTTTACATTGTTTGCCGATTTTTGGTTTTAGGATGTTTTTTTAATGATCAATAATGCAGATGTTTAATTGAGGGTTTGTTTCTGCATTTATAATTATAATATCGACAAATTTCTTGATATCTGTGGTATAAAAAGTTTACGAGCATTTTTGTCTTAAACACTTTCTTTTTATGATTTATTTATGTTATAAACAGTTAACAAACTGCGAAATTTTTATGATCGCTTTATATTATTATTTTATATTGTTTTTACAAGGTAACTAATAATGATTTACTTGTTTCTTTCCGTTAGGAAAGTTGTCGACCTTAATTATAGTAACTTTAGATTATATCTTCTTATCTGTTGTATTAGTATTAATTAATAAAGTTCTATTTTATCCCAAATTTGTATTATATTTATTGTTATAGTATTGTTTACGATACCGTTTCAAGGCGTGTAAAATCGGTATCAATATTTTCTAACTCGTGAACTACCAACATCTAGTAGCGTATTATAGTAAGTATAGTAATAATTTACTTGGATATTCAGGTGAACCAATGCGTTGTTGAATTTTTATCGCTAAGGATTGTGCGCATATTAACATTCATTGATGAGTGGCTGATCCACAATAGCTACAACAAATATGCATTATCACGATTGATGTGGTACGTCCTTGACAGCCATAGATGAACAATATCAAGCGCGTGTAAACGAACTAATGTGTGCTAATCGTTTTATAAAGTAGAAGGATATCGCTGAAATTGTTGCCATCTTTCTTGGATGAGTTTAATACACCATTTACGCTTTGCTCAGTTAAAAAAAATGTGTCAAAATGGGACTTACTTTTTTTTAACTCTTGAAATAAAAAACAATCCGTAGGATTAGTAGGCTTTTCTCCATCAGCTCGTCACCAGTAATGAGTCTTGGACATATCACAATAAGCGCTAGGCAAAGGCTTACGTAGTCTACTCGAAAAAATTCTATTGTTAGGAAAAATGCTGATGACCGTATTTTTGAACTGGAACGGTATGTTGGATTTTTGAAGCAAGTGATGATAATAAGTTTAATCAATGTGTAATTACACATTGATTAAACTTATTATCATCACTTGCTTCAAAAACCAGTTTCTTTATCCAGAGTAATTACTCTGAAAAAACTCCAAACTCAATTGCAGCAAATTAGACTTGGCGTTGAAGTCAACATGACAAACATAGGAAGAATTAGAGTGCCTAAAATTTTGCATTCACCCTACAGTCTAAATTTTGTATCTTGCAATTTTTTTTTCTTCAAAGTTGAAAAAACTTTGAAGGAGTTGCATGTAGGTGTGTCGGTAGCAGACTCCTGATTTTTTCTCCAATAGGATAAAGAAACTGGTTGGCTTGCGTGTGTAGATGGGGATGTGTTTAGTTTTTAACTATTAGTGTTTATATTTGGAATTGCAGGCATAAGGAGTTATACCTATATGTAATATAACAACAAACCATTATTTAAAAAAAAATTAAAGGAAAATAAAGGACGTGATTTCTCCCAAAAGCTTTAAGCCGTATAACATAAGACGTCCCAAAAGAAAGCTTCTTTTAAAAATAAAAATAAAAAATCAAATACATTAAAAAAAATTAAATTTGTTATTAAAATACATACTTTGGAAAATTAGTTTAGAGGATTACTGCTGTATACTCTTCATTTAAGCCACTTTCGCAAGAAAAAATCTATAGGAGTCAACTCAGTTCTGCGCGGAGGTTAGTTTATATTACTTTTTCTAGAAATTAATTTTTGGCGGGATAATTTTACAAACTCGTGGCAGACATGTTAGAAGTGTGCGATGTTGCTTAATCCTACTGGTACCATGTTCTTTAATTATAGTCAGCAAAATTTTGCAGTTCAAGTACCAATAAATTGTCCAGCATCTTCACACGCTCTGAAGTCGCGGTTAACGTGCGGCCTTTTTCATCTTTAACAAAGTATGGGTCGATTATTTCTCGCTCTAACATTGCAGTTCTTACAATGACTTTTGGCGAATATAAAGGCGTTGTCATGCTTGTATTGTGGGTTTGTATCACTCTAATAATGGCATTTCTATTTGTTAACGTGGCCATTGAGGTAAAAATATGCCTCAAAAACAAAATGTTGTTTAATGAATTAAAATGCTCAGCTACACAGTTAACGAACTGAAGCCTCTGACTGGCATCGTTGGGCTTTAATTCTTGAACAAATTGAATTTTATAGAGATGCAGACACAAATCTTTACACAGAATGAGTCTTAATGATGATCTAGGCACATTCAAAACACTTGCCCGTTTACGAACAGATAGGTCAGGAGTCTCACGAATGGACTGTCGTACGCTCTCTTAGGTTTTTGTCAGTTCTTGATGACCTTGGCCGTCTCGACTTAAATTTATTCATAGTTTCTTTGAACTTACGCACCTATTTTTTGATGAGCGAAGAATTTGGTGCTTGATTTATGTTACGCAAATCATGATGATTACTGAACTTTGTCCGCCGAATTATTGTTTTTGTAAAATTTTCGCACACAAAAGGTACGAGAAACGCCCCATAGCGACTGAATTTGATTGACATGCGTTTCGCGCTTCTTTGCCTTGTTGCGTTCATGCAGTTAGTGAATCAAATCGAAACTTTTCTTTGGGACACCCAGTACAAAAAGTTTATTAACATTAGCTTGATATTTGTGAAATAGACCTTATATGCTGTTACTTTGATTCTTCTATAAAATTTCTAAATGCTTAATTACATTTTTAGATTCTTTGTTTATTATGTCTTTGTTTTACACATATTGCTTCTTTTCAATAAAATTTACAACCTCTGACTAGGTGTAAAAAAGTTTGTCTGATAAATGATTACCTTGGCTATTTTTACAAAATTTTCGATTATAATTTTGCACGTTTTGAGAAAATTCAACAATAATTGAAGGATTTATGCATGTAGAGAGTGTAAATAACAAAGAAAATTATATTGATATTATTCTGTTGATTGCAACTACTTGAGATGAGATAGACTACAGCAACGGTTATATTAAATGTGGCTTTTGGAGAAGAATACTTCAAACAGGCGATAATGTGAGTTAGAAAAAAAAATGTGCACAAAACAAGAGTATATTTGATTTGTTTAAGCTAATTTCAATGCCTTAGTTTATTAAACAGCTCCAGTAGCTTTGACTCAAAATTTTAAACAGTTCGCCAAAAAGTTATGTAAAAAATTATTTAATATATTAAGGGGGTACTTGTGTCAACTATAATATTTTTTAACAGCTTACATTGCTGTAGGAACGATTTAATTAAATTTATGGCACGCTGAACTTTCAAATTGTAAAGTACACATTATATCCAGGGAAAAAATTATGTATTCAACTAATTAAAGTCATGTTTTATTTTCCTACTTTTTATATTTGGTTTTTTGTTAAGTAATCTACATTCACCTATTTATTTTATAATATTCTTTTTAACAAAATTAGTACAAAGTAATTGTATTATATATCACTATGTGTGTTAGAGCTGCAGATCTTATTATTTTTCTAAAAGTAGAAGCAGAGTCAGAGAAAACATTAGTAGGCAAAATAAATATTTCTCTGTACTATTCTAAGAAAAAAAGAGAATAATTTCTTATTATTTGCTAAGATTGTTTAAAAAATGATTCTTTTTTGTTTTTCTTCCTTCAGAACAAAGACATTAAAGGATCATTTGGCAAATAGTTGCGTTGCAGTTATAGGTCATTCTTTACAAACAGTGAGCTGTTATTGAATTTTTGGTAGTAGAATACAAAAGCTTGATAAACAAGCGATCGTGTTCTGCTTATAGAAGTGTTGCACTCAGAAAGGCCCGAGGTTATACTAATTTAATTAAAATGTCAATACGGGGAAACGGATATTGGGGCGTCTACTCGTAGTCGCTAATTTGAAAACGTTACAATGTGCACACGACTTTATTGGTAATAGTAGACGCATATTAGTTAAAGATAAAGCGCTAGGTTATTTCGAGCTATGCACATGATGGGTAGCATAAAATATCGCCTTAGACATGTTGGAATATAAGGTGGGCGCTTTCTTACGCGCGTTATTACAACTTAAAAATTTTTACAACAAAAAGACAAAATGTGGAATGCAGCGATCCACAACCATCGCAAGACAAACGACAGAAATCATGACAACTGTATTTCTTGGTATATCTGTGAAGTAGTTTTTGTGGATTTGTAGTGATTGCTTTCGACGCTTATATTACAAGCTTCAGAAGTGCCTTCCACTTATCAGAAAACTCAGAGAAACATCTTACTCTTTCACAACAACGCTCGCATATAAAATTAAGAACAACGAAGGCGGCTGCAAAACTTGGTTGGACTGTACAAGGCAAAGTTGAAAATTTTGTGCAATCACCACAATTTTTCTCCAAATATTTTTATGCAATCAAAAATGGCATATGATATGTTTTTGGCAGATTACCAAGCTAAGGTGGTGAAGCTATAGGTGAATTTTATAAACAAGCAATATATATTTTACATTCCGAATTTGAAATTTTTAAAGACAAAACGCGGTTGCGAATGAGAACTGGGTATACTATTACACACCAAAAATCAAACAATACAGAATACATTCCAAGGAAAGCAAATACTTTTAATCATTTAGAGAAGTGTTAGCAATTCTTGCTAATTGATAATTTTGAAAAAAGAAGAATGGTTACTGCACAAAGTTACACAGCACTATTGAATAAACTGAAAGCAACAATTAAAAAAATGCACAGCATTACGACAACGTACTGACTAATCTGGTAAAAGTTGGTCGCATTGAAAATATAAATCATTTTCAGTCCAGCTTATTCATCTCATTTTTGATAAAAATAGAGTTACATTTATTTAATTAAAATGTTTGGGTTGAAAGGAGACTTTGGCTATCTTAATAATATTCGGGATGTAATCGGGGAAGCTTAAACGTTGTAGTTTGAAAGGATTACATTAAAAAATAAAACTGAACTTAAACTATTTTTCTTCTTCTCCCCCAACCAAAGTAAAGCTAGTTCTTGCTTTCTCAGATTTATATTTGTTCAATCCAATGCAAGAGATACTACATAGAACAAGAATTAAGATGGTAAAAATGTTGAAGTTTTCATTACACGGCAAAAAGAATAAAATAAGAACTGACATAGGGACGGTATATATATTTTCGTTCGCAACGGAGCAAGACCATACAAATACATGGGGAATAAGTAGAAAAATACTATATGTATTTTAAAATAAAGAACGGCAAATGTGTGCAAGGGCTGACGCGCAGTAATCAATCGTTTAGATATGGCAGAGAGCACTATCAAGGAACAACGCGATGTAGTGCGTTTTATATGAGCAGGAGGAGTTAAATCTGTGGAAACCTATCGCCCGATGTTGGCATAGTATGAAGTATGCACTATGAATCAGCAAAAGATCTATGAGTGGATATAACGCTTTAACGAGGGAAGAATAAGTGTAACGCATGGAAGCCGATCTAGTCGTCTATTGATAGTACACACGGGCCAAAAAGTATTCAGGGGGTGGGTGTCTTAATCTGGTAAATACCACATTTTGATCCTCTTAGAAGGAACACTGCAAGGTTACAAGTTCAACTGCAGATATTCAACCGAAAAGCTTATTTTTTTAAGGGGCGAAGAAGCTTGTTAAACGCTATCAGAAGTACATCACTATGCATAGGGTTATGTCAAAATTCATTCTCGATCAGTGGAAATAAAGTTGTCATTATTTTCGGATTTATCTATTTATTTATATTTTGTCAGTATGTCTCATTTATGTCAAAGAAATAGTCCTCAAAAAAGAAACATAGAGGGGTTTTATTTTTAAAACAACTTTAGTAGTTTTTTATTTGTGTGCAATAGAACCTTAATATTTTAATATGGAACGGTGTTTGTCGACATACTATAAAAAAGGATGTTTAATAACTTATAACTATTATAACTTAACTTATATTATATTATGTTCTGTTTGAAATAATCTTGCAACATTTTTGCATTACTTATTTGCCGAAATTTGCACCTTGGGGGTTTTTGCGTCATGAAATTTTAACTAGCCCCAGGAAAATGCGTAGGTATAAATACAAGGTGACAGAATGAAGAAATATTAAAGATCGGAAAGATTATCTTCAGGAGGTCAAATTAAACAATCTTTTACGTAAACGAAAAATTATGTTTTATGAGTTGCCAAAGAATGTTAATGATCTAGAAGATTAAGTTAAGATAGGATTGCCCATACAGTTAAATGCTTTGAACGAAATCCTCTTCGTAAGTGGTCTTATATTTCAGAAGATGCAAAATTTTGAAACTTCTAGCTCTCGCATTATCAAATACAATCTAGAATTAGTCGTTTTTTAAAAATATACATAAAACACTTGCTTACGGATGGTTTAGAGAAAGACAGGAGAGAAAAATCAAAGAAATTGTTGACTGAGTATGCGCATGAAGGCCACAGGCAAATTTTGTTAAACGAAAAAAAAGTGTTTGCAGCAAAGGAATCTTTCAACAAACAAAACTACAGAGTACATGTTAGACTGCCCGGAAAAGCGCCTAATTAGTTCTAAAGGTTTAAAGAGGCCATTACCTAGCTCCTATAATGGTTTAATATGTGTTAAAGATTTTCATTTTTGTGAACAAATGGTCAAAACTTTGGCTACTCTGCATCAACAGATTATTTTAGAGAGTTCAATGAAACCTTTGAATTACATGTTTTTTCCATGTGAGCCCCGGGCCTTTCAATATGACGTTATATTGGGCCATAAAGCAATTAATTTAAACTTTATTGAGCAACGTGTTTCAGTTTAAAGGTCACCGATTGTTTTTTGGTCAAGGCTTTAGTCTTTTGTAGTGTACATTATGATCAAATTTAAATGACATATTTGTGAATGTCCAAAAGGGTTATTAGTAGAGCCTGGAATATATGCACAAAAAAAGATAAAAAAATAAGCGGCAGATATGCACTATAACGCAGTCAAAATATGATACATTCATCACATAACCTCTTCTAGGTTCATTTTTACTCAACGTACCCAACACGAAATTAGCTATATACCGACCATCAGTTCTTTCATCTAACGAAAATTATACAAATCCACGGCCAATGTGCTTTTTAATTTCGGCCATTACGTCGTGATAATTAATGTTGACATACTTTTTTCTTAATATTGAAGAACTAGGAACATTAATAATGTACTTAGAAGTGCAGTGTTTTTTAAGAAAATTTTGAAATAAGGGATGGTTTAGTTTGTAAAGTGGAATATCGCAATCTACAAATAAATCACACAACTCTTCGAAATATTTCAATTGTTTCTCCTATACGGAATTGTTGACATTTTCGCCTACTTAAGTTTGTCGATAACTATTTCTGAACTTGCCTGTCATGGTGTCGTGTACATTAAAATATACGTTTCGCACATCGATTGTGTTTACATTTACAATTCACCATCCTAATACCTATACAAGTAGGTATAAAAGCTGTTATATAGTTTCTGTATTTCTCTAGGTTGGAAAGCTGAACTTCTCGATTGCTTTTAAATGCATTTTAAAATGTGTACTTGTCGAAAAGTAATCCGGGATTACTTTAATATATTACTAATTCCTTAACAATAGAGAGAAGTGTAAACAGATATCGAGTTAATATTCTTGGAAGTTATTATAAAGGTATTTCAACTATTATGTATAAATACTATCAGTATTTACAGAAAATACAACTGATTAAAGCACCACAGAACACGGATTTTAACTATTTTTTGGAAATAAAAACAAAAAAATTAATAAAATGAACATGAGTCCCTTAAATATGCAAAATAATATTTTGCATATGTATCTATAAAAACAGACAGATACAGATATGTTTGAGACAGAAGAAGACGAGACCGTAACTAGAACAAGATATGAAGAACGAAGTACCAACAAAAGAAGAAATAAACCCAATTATTATCAAAAGCCGTAATGATAAAGAATCAGGGAGAGATGCAGAACTCATAAAGTATGGGGGGAAGATTTGCATGAAAAAATGTTCACAATAATAAAAAAAAGGGAAGAAGAAAGAATAACCGTGAAATGGGAATCCGGAAAAATAATACATAAGGAGACCAGCAAGTATG
Source organism: Sinelater perroti (assembly GCA_036346155.1). Taxonomy (NCBI): domain Eukaryota; kingdom Metazoa; phylum Arthropoda; class Insecta; order Coleoptera; family Elateridae; genus Sinelater; species Sinelater perroti. Next base: position 19,597,891 of record JARFIY010000195.1, on the reverse strand, counting down.
TAAGAACTACAGAGCATTGACACTATTGAATACTGCATATAAAATCGTGACATCACTAATACAGAAAATATTAATGGATACCACAGGTAATACCATAGGTCAATACCAATATGGCTTCACCAAAGAAAGATCAACGATTGATACGCTCCACATAATAAAGCAGATAATAGAAAAAGCACATAAATAACAAAATAAAATGGAACTTTTTTCATCGACTTTAAACAAGCTTTTGATTCCATCGAAAGAAGTAAACTGATGAAAGCGTTAAAAAAGTTAAGAATAGATACTAAGATAAGAAGATTAATACATATGACAATGAGAAGAACAACAGTGAGTGTGAAGACGCAAAAAGGAGAAGCGGAAGAATTCAAAATAAATAAGGGAGTGCAACAAGGAGATTCCTTGTCCACGGCGCTATTTAATTTAGCACTGGAGTATGTATTGTGAAGATATGTTAAAACAAGTTGTACAGAAAGTAGGTAAAATTGGATTAAGAATTAATGTAGAAAAAACTAAAATAATGAAAACTGATGGACAATTACAAACGGAAAATCAAAATGTCAGAACGGAGGGATACGAATTTGAAGTAGTGAATAAAATCAAATATCTGGGAGTAATGTTATCAATTGATGGAAACAGAGACATAGAAATTGAGAAAAGAATAATGACAAATAATAGAGCATTTCAAACGAACAAGAAGATACTAAGAAGCAAAATACTTGGAAAGAAAACGAAAATAAAAATATACAAAATAATAAGACCAACTATATTGTATGGTACATTTAAATTATAAACAATTACAATGACGAAAAAACAGAAAGAAGAGTTTAGGATATTGGAGAGGAAACTGTGAAGAACAATACTAGAGCCAGTAATAGTATAACAAAACGAATACCGGAGTAGGATGAACTTTGAATGATGTATGTATGCATACAAAAATAGGCATTTCTAAGCTCTAAGCCGATGCAGACAATACAATATTCAATGTATAACTTGTAGAAAATACAGGACAACATAGATACAAGGTAAAAACTTAAAAATTTAATTTTGACAGAAGACTGAAAGTGATTTGTAAGAAGATAACATTTTAACTGATCAAACTCACCAGATATAATTTATGCATACAAATAGCATTAATCAGTCATCAGATACAATCTGTTAACTTGTAATATCAGTATTGTTTTTGTTCCTAGGAAAAACTTTAAAAATTTAACTTTTTGACCATTAGCTAGCTTTCAAGAAATATCATTTTAACTTTAATCACCAGAATAATTTTGAATAGCGAATCAGAATACCAATCGCAGCTGTCTTGGCTCTTCTGTTACCTAATGGCTCACAAGGAAAACTAATTGCAATTTATGAGACAGCAAGGCTGTACGTGCCCCGCAAACGCTGAGCAGGCATTCTTATTTAGACGAGCAAAAATTCATCTCTTGCACGCCGGCTTTCGTTAGTCTTCTCTAATGAACTTTGAAGTTCGTATTAAACAGTGGTGGCAGGTAGATTACCGGGGATTGGCCGCGCTAAATGTTTTTGCATAGCGGCCGGCTAAAAGTCTACTAGCGTCCACCCTTTGGCGAGAGCTTAAAATTCTGGCACATAAATTATTCCAGGCGGCGGGGTTTTGCAATTACTGCAACCTGTGGTGTTTAATTTCGCGATTTCGTTGCTCTTCTCGGGTCGATGTGGATTTATAAAAGTCGATTAAAAGTAAGCGCGGCCTGCAGTGTCCCGGCCTGGATGGTGCCGGTTAATTGCTCCCAGCCTTCTGCGAAGATTGGACTTTTAATTAGCCGTTTTATTATATAACCTTATGCAAATAAATTGATTCGTTAGGAGCCATGATTATGAAAATAAACTGTTTCATTGGTGTTTCAGACAGTTTATTTTGATTGTTAAAGAACAGCATTTCAGGTATTATAAAACAGCAAAATTTAACTTTATAGTGAAAGACATGCTTTTGTATGAAGCATGTACATATGACCTTATGAATAATTGTTGAATTGTTGGAGTAGACACAAGATTTCTCAAAACCTTAAAGAATCAAGTAACTTGTTGATTATTGGGTGAAAAGTACTGAGGAGGATATAATGTTTCTCGAAAAAATAAGATTTTAATAAACCCAAAATTGTATAGTAATAATTTGGTTGGTAAAAATTAAAAAAACCAACAACTTTTAAGACAATCTGTTAGATACTTTTAGTATTAATGGATTTGTAACACTTCAAATCCGATAATCTATTTTTAAAAGGTTTTAAAAGATTTTAATATCTTAACGACAAATATATGGTAAGGCTTGTGTTATTTTAATGCAAATTTTATAATTCTTTGCTTCTTAAAACTTGTAAACATTCGGATGCAAATTTTTCATTGTAATTAGTTACATTCTGCTTCTCTAAGTTTTCAATTTCTGTAAATGATAGTAAAACAGTGTGCTTTGATTCTTGAAAACGATTTCACTTACTAGATCGCTCTGTGCGCCACTTTCTTCTTAGCTTAGTTGATACATACATACATAAAATTACAGATTTAACTTTACTTGATACGTGTTAAATAACATAACAAGTAAAATGAGTAAAGTAATTATAATAAGTTGACTGGTTTAAATATGTTGAGACAGACTCAAATTTGTATTGCAGCCGACAGAACCACAATTTGTTTTGTTGGTTGTTTCTCTATGTGAGAGTCGAAAGAACTCGCAAGACCATCTTGGTCAAAAATTAAATACCAGGAAATTGGTCTGTACGATTTTGCATCTGGTTTGAGTGTCGATTAGTATTTCCAGAAAAGGGTTACGGTGGAAAGTACTATTTTTATTGTACGGCCGTATTTAAGTGGTATCCGAAGTTGTAGAGAGGGGAATATTACTGTTGTCAAGAAAATGCTCCAACAGGTGTGGAATTTCTTAAAGAAATCTGTTTTTATTTTTGACGTCTCCATTAGAGATAAAAACAAAGGTTAATACGAGAACCTTATAATAAGTTTTCGAATGATATCAGAATCATTTTACATCGTCAATTAAACATAAAAAATGATACATATATTTTTACAGCCTAGCAATAGCGTGAGATGAGGAGTGTGTCCAGATCTTTTAGGGAACACGAAAGAGTTGGTTTCAGTATTGGTTTTAAAGGATGGAAAAGCACATACAGTGTGGTAGAAAGTAGCTTGAGAGATAATGAAAATTAAAGGTATATTGATAATGTTTTTCGTATTTTATATAGGTATATAGGTAACGAAAGGGTAGCGGGTAGGTACTCTTAACGAACCCGGTTAAGATAGATCTACCTCAGGGATGCGACCCTGCCCACGCGAGCCATGGTTCTGTCTCAATCCTAATACCGAGGAAAATCATGTCTAAACCTTTAATCCTATCCACCTTTTTCCACTCACAAGTCCTATACAGATATTCCTACCGACTACGAAGACAACGGGAAACCACCTAGTTAAAAACTCCCCATGAAATTCATGATTATGGCTGATGAATACAACGGCCCCGAGTACGGGCCAGGGGTGCGAAGAATTTTCCGGTCAGCTAAAATCAAATATAGATCTAAATAAGTAAAGTATATCGAAAGGTGGAGTGTGAATAGCATGTACGACTTCGGAAAAATTCACAACACTGTACGAGAACTGGAACGACTGCATATCGACATATTCGGCATAAGAGATAAATACCTTCTTCCAGCTACCTAAATGTCGCTTGTACACATGGATATCACCTGCAGATACACCACGGAAAATCGTTAGAATTCAGAGATTTTATTTGTATTAACAAAAGGTTTAAAAACTCTTTACTGTCAGTAAAAACACACCCTGGAACAGAAGTGCCCACAAATCATAACCTACTTTTGGGAAAGATGAGAGTGCGCTTTAAAAAAGTTATCAAGCCACAAAATACAATAATGAGTCGAGTACGAGCAGTGTTACAGTGCAGACGTTCCTTGGCCTGCCTGATATCAGTGCGATACGCTTGACCTTAAAGCTATCCGTAGATAATATTGTAAGTAAATTTTATTTTACTTATTCTCAACAAAACTAATACAATCTCGGTAAATGAATTAAAAACGGATTATCAAGCGCATAACAAGCGCAAAATAGACAGTTTAACACCGCCCATTAATGAAGTCCAAAAACGGTATGCATGGACCACCCAAGATTTATTAACCAGTAATAAATTCTATCTACCAGCCCATTTGGAAAATACATTAGCTGATGGCGAATCTTCCAACAAAAATGGCTCAAACGTGTCCGATAAAACACAATCACAGCCAGAAACTCATAATATACCAACCATCAAAGTCCCACCTATCTACTTACCAAACACCTTAAATCATAAAGCCTTAATTGAAGACATACAAAAACTAGCTGCTGGAACCTTCACAACAAGGTATAACACAACCACATTACGAATCAATTTAACAAAAGACGAAGATTTTCGAAAATTAACCAAACATTTTACAGAAAATCAAATCCAATATCATACTTACCAAAACCCAAATGACAAACCAATTTCCGTAGTAATTAAAAATGTTCCACTTTCTCTGACAGATGAGGAAATCAAAACTGAACTAGCTAGTCAGGTGCCTGTGACAAAGGTAACACGATTGTACACCAGAGATAGAAAACCTCTACCTGTTTGTGCACTAGAGCTAATCAATAACGAGCAAACGAAACGTATATATTCACTAAAAGCAATTTTTCATTCCGTAGTTACTGTTGAAGCTAGAAGAAAATCCAAGAATATACCTCAGTGTTACAGATGTCAACAGTATGGCCATACTAAAAATTATTGCAGTCTAAAACCAGTTTGCGTAAAATGTGCTGGTAATCATCTACATTCCGAATGTCAAAAGAGGTCAAACGAACCACCAAAGTGTGATAACTATGGAGGCAACCACAGCGCAAACTATCGTGGCTGTTCTCACCATATTACACTACTAAAACAACGGACTCGAGCCCAACCTATAAACTCGTTCATCAATAACAGACAGACCTTTGCAGATAAGCTTAAAAGCGGACTCGCCCAGAACAACAATATTACCTCCTCATCCACTCCATCAGCATTACCCGACAATCTCATTCAAACTCTCCTTAATCTTATTACGCCGTACCTTAGCCAAATTAAAACATTCATTATTAGGACTCTCTTACCAATGCTTATCAATGGACCTTAACCAAAGCAAACCAATACAAAGTTTAACCATGCTTAACTGGAATGCAAATGGAATCAACAATCAGCGCTCTCTATTTATCGCCTTTTTAGCGAGATACAATGCGGACATCGCCTGCATATCAGAAACGCATCTTGATGAGACCATAAAATTTCGAATCCCAGGTTATCATATCTATCGCAAGGATCGAAACTCCAGAGTAGCAGCTGGTGGCGTAGCGATCATTATTAAAACGAAATATGAACACCTTCAACTTCCAGAAATTGTTAACTTAAAAATTGAATTTACCTCAATAAGGGTTAAACTCGATGATCAGAGTAGTGTAATAATTGCTTGTGTCTACAGGCAGCCAAACACAAGAATTGCTGAGGAAGATATGAAAAGAATTTTTGACACTACTGAATCAGTACTAGTTTTAGGAGATATGAATTCTAAAAATACCCTGTGGGGATGCAGAGCCACAAACCTCGAAGGTATTAAACTGGAAAATCTTGCCATAGCAAACACCTTCCAAATTTTGGCACCAGATGATTACACCTATTACCCGTACCGAGAAGACCACCAGCCTGGCATACTCGATATTGTTCTCCTGAAAAACTTTGGTAAACCTATCTTTCAAAGTGTCATTCCAGAACCAAATTCTGATCATCTCCCAGTACCGGTGTCATTCACCAACACATTAATCATTAAACAATCTACTCCAAAATTAACTAATGGCAAAATCGATTGGAACGTATTTCAAACTCAGCTCAATAGTAAACTCCACTGCCCAACACGATTACTAACAACCAAAGACAATGATGCGGCCGTGGACCACTTTACATCAACAATTCAAGATAGTGCTAAATTGCCTTGTACAACCACTAGATGGACTCATCCGACAAATTACAATTATCCCCCAGATACATCATTAACTTAATCAAAACAAAAGCCAGCTTCGGCGTGAATGGCAGAGAAACAGAAACCCTCAACTTAAAAATAAATTAAACAACCTAACGCACCAAATTAAAAGAGAACTGGACAGCCTACGAATTAATACATATCAAACACACATAGCAGATTTCAGCCCAGGAGATTGGGGCCTTTGGAAAACAACTAGAAAAATTCTAAATCAAAAAGAAGAATTGCCAACACTATCATCTGTATCTGATAATGTCACTTACACGTCCGACTCCGAAAAAGCAGCTGCCTTTGCTGATCATCTTGAAAACACATTCACTCCTGCGATTACCTACACGCCTACTCACAACCTACGAATCATAAACGATATTGAACGAAGGGTGCCAATTCCAGATGAAATTCAACCAACTTCACCTAACGAACTGAAGGATATTATCGAAAAGCTCCCCGAAAGGAAATCTCCTGGCCACGACTTGATCACCAATACAATTCTTAAACACCTCACATTGATGGCTATAGCTTATCTATGTACTACCTACAATGCCTGCATGAGACTAGGGTACTTTCCAGAGTCCTGGAAACTTGCGCACATTCTAATGTTCAGAAAACCAGGAAAAACAAAACAAAATAAGCAGTTACAGACCCATAAGTCTGTTAACGTCGTTATCAAAAATTCTTGAAAAATTGCTTACAACCGCTTGCTAGAACACATTGAAAATCTCAACATCTTGCCTAAATTTCAATTTGGCTTTAGAAAAGGCCATTCAACAAGCCATCAACTACAAAGAATCAGCGAGCTTATCGAACTCGGATTTCATAACAAACATTACACTACAGCAGTTTTTCTTGACATAGCACAGGCATTCGACAAGGTGTGGATCGAAGGCCTTAAAAAAGATCCTAGACATAGCCATGCCTGTATACCTTAAAGCACTTATTTTCTCCTTTCTAGACAATAGAACCTTTGCAGTTAAAGTTAACACAACACTGTCCGAAACCAAAATGTGTCGAGCAGGAGTCCCACAAGGAAGCATTCTGGGCCCAGTGCTTTTCAACATATTTACTTCTGACCTACCTGAGCTTAATGCAACAATTGCTACCTTTGCGGACGACACTGCCGTATTTACCCAAGCGGACAATCTTATTGAAGCAATTGCGATGCTGCAGAATGCAATTAACAAGTTATCTTCCTGGTACAAACTCTGGAACATCACCATAAACCCCGACAAATGCCAAGCGAAAATCTTCACTTTGCGAAGAATCAATAATCCTCCTTGTTTACGCATTGACAATACCGCAATTTGTTGGAATCCGAATGATGGTGCAATCAAATACCTAGGGTATATCTCGATACCCGTTTAAGTTGGAAATACCACATAAACCAAAAACTTACCCAAGGATACACTAGATTAAAGCAGCTATACCCGCTCATTAATCGCAAGTCTAGTCTCAAAATTAAATGCACAGTTTTATTGTATAAAACCTTACTACGACCTGTTATATTATACGCATCACCAGTGTGGTGCAATACATCGAAAACACACTTGTAAAAATTCCAACGCTTTCAAAACAAGGTGTTAAGAATTGCTGTAAACGCACCGTGGTATATACGTAACACTCAGCTACACGAAGAGCTAGGCATCCTACCCGTCGATCAGTTTGCTAAAAGATGTGCGGAAAAATTAATCTTAAACTCAAGTGCGTGTAGTGGCGCGGTTCATTATGAACTCTTTAAAACGAACAATCATACCAGGCTTCAACGCAAATTACCCCAGGATATAGTGCTAACAAATCCTATTAACGAATAAGCCAATACCAACAAGTTAAATTATTGTGACCATTATTTTGTCACACAAGTTTTGTTTAGTGTTATATTAACATTTCTATTACCAATGCTATGTATAACAAAAATGTTTGTTGATCTGGCAATATTTTAAATTTAAAAAAAAATACAATAATAAATATAGACAGAAGTAAAATTGCTAACAAACAGACACGACAAGAAATAACAGAACAACTGGAAAGTTAATTTAAAACAGTAGCAATAAGTGAAGAAAATGCAGATAGGACAGAGGAAATGTGAAACAAAGCCAAAAAAATACTAATAACTGGATTGCGACGGACATTCTTAGATCAATAAATCAAAGAAGAAAATATAAAAACAAAAATAATAGGTAATATAAAAGGATACAAAATTAGATAAGGCAAAATATAAGACAAGCAAAATCAAACTGGCATGCTCAACAATGTACCAAAATAGACAATTATGAGAACAAGCACGACCTTTTTATCTGCACAAGAAAATAAAAGAAATAAATTGTATTAAACGAGGATCTCACCCTCGAATTATAGAAAACCAAAATAGACACAAACTTCTAGATATAAATCAACAACTGTTCAGATGGAAAGAATATATATCAGAGTTATTTGATGACCACAGGCCAAATTACGAACAAACGGAAGCTACTTCAGGTCTTGCAATTATCAAAGAAGTCATACGAGCAATTAAAATTGCAAAAAACGGGAAAGCAACCGAACCAGATCGAGTGAGCACAGAAATATTCAAACTTTTAAAAGAAAACGGAATCAAGACTCTAACGAAACTCTTTAACACCGTATATGAGACCGTAAAAATACCGATGGATTGGCTAAAATCAACGTTTGTAATAATTCCCAAGAAAAGAAAAGCAACCAAATGCCACGAACATATGACAATTAGCCTTATGAGCCTTGTTTTAAAATTTTTCCTACATGTAATACACGGTAGGATATATAAAAAATTAGAAGACGGGATTGGGATGACTTAGCTCGGCCTTGGAACCAGAGAAGCAGTGTCTAGCGTCCAAGTGTTGATTCAAAGAAGTCACGATATTAACCGAAATGTATTGATGTGTGCGATAGATTTCGAAAAAGCCTTCGACAATGTTAAACATGATAAAATGATCAAGATTCTAAATAGATCGAGCATAGATGATAAAAACGTTAAAATCATTAATAACTTATACTGGCACCAAACAGCAACAATAAGAATAGAGCATCAGCTGTCAGACAAAATTACGTATTGTTCCCACTGATCTTCGACCTGTATTCAGAGGAGATATTTAATGAGACTTGCTGATGTTGAGGAAGGAATTAATATTAACGGTTTAATAATTAATAATTTTAGGTACGGGGATGACACGCTATCAATAACCAACAGCAGTGAGAGTTTGCAAAATCTAATAAATTAATTAACAGATAAATGCGAACAATTTGGCTTGAAACTAAACATCAAGAAGACTAAATATATGATCATTAGTAAAAAGAAAGGGATGTAGAAAACAAAGGAATATCGGTAAACAACACAGCGTTGGAGAAGTACAAAAATTGATTTATCTGGGAAAATGAAAACTGAGATTCATCCGTGGAAATTAGGATCCGTATAGAAAAAACGAGGGCAGCGTTCATTAAGATGAGAAAGGTCCCATCTACTCGTGACATAAGAATTGATCTAAGAATGAGGATAGAAAGATGCTATGCCTTTTCTATTCTATTGTAGTGTCGAAGCGTAGACACTAACAAAAGCCACACTTAAACGACTACAATCTTTTGAAATGTGGGTATACAGAAGGTTATTAAAGATAAGTTGGATAGACAGAATAAGTGATAACGAGATACTCATGCAAATGAATAAAAAATTGGAAATAGTTAAAACTATAAGAAACGAAAGCATAATGAAACATTATGAAAAGTATGAGATTCTCTGTTTAATCATACAGGAAAAAATAGTCGCTAAATGTGGGCCAAGTAGAAGGACTTAGTGGCTGCAGAGATTGGTATGGGAAGACAACCATTAAATTGTTTCTAGCAGCAGTCAATAAACTTAAGTAAACATGATGGCCAACATGAAAGCCAACGACCGTTTATGGCCAAGGCACCGCAAGAAGAAAGTAACGAATAAAATTTAGCTGCTTTTGTGATTTGCTTAGCCATCCCCATTTTAAGTTTAGGTCCTTTCCACAAATTGAGGGTAGAAGTCGTAGATATGTATTGCTGTTGTATTTTTCTAATTAATGATAACTCAACTTGGTCAACTTCTATCCAAATCATTTTACACTCTGGGAAGTTCTTGGAAATTATGACTGTTTTGGTATCTTCAAGGATATCCTTCAAGGCTTCTTTCACCTTCTCTTTGCTCTTTTTAGCAGTGCAAGGTTTCTTGACAATTGTTTTGGAAGTGCTCTCGTCTGACCTTTGCCGTTTCACGGAAGGAGTTCTAGTGGTTTTACTTAAGCCTGCAGCTACGGTGGGTCTCTTCTTTGGACACTACTTTCTAAGGCGCATTGGTTTAACCAAGGCTCTCGTATTTTCAATCTTCTTCAATGTGCTGTATCAGGTCTTCCCGACGTTGGTGATCACAATGGAGAACGCATTTCTGTCCTCTGCAGTTCTAAAAAGTTGTTCGACACTGTGGATTTCTGTCCTTTCATTATTAATTGCAGCAAGCTATATTTTGGTCCTCTCAAGACATGTCCCAAGTACGAAGTTTTCCTGGTTTTTATTATTTTAAATAATTGTCTTGCTCTTCGTAGGACTTCCTCGTTAGTTGTTCTTTCCACCCAGGATATTCTGAGCATTCGCCTGTGGCACCACATTTCGAATGCTTCTAGACGGTTTATACTAGCAACCTTGAGAGTCCATATTTCGGTTCCATATAGTAGTATAGACCACACATAGCTTTTCAACATTCTCTGCCGTAGTTTCAGGTTTAAGTTGTCATTGCAGAGTAGTGCTTTTAGTTTATGGAAGGAACTATGTGCTGTTTCAATTCTGCATTTTATTTCTAATTCTGGATTCAGGTTGTCTGTTATTATACTTCCTAGGTATTTGTATTTATCAGCTCTTCCTAATTGCTTGCCTCTTAGTTGTAGTTGTACGTGTCGATGTTGATTTCTACTAAATACCATAAATTTGGTTTTGTCTATGTTGATTGTTAAACCCACTTCCTCTACGGTGACATTGATTTTGTTTATGATTTCTTGTAATTCTTCTATTGTTTCAGCAATAATGACCGTCTCATCTGCATATCGTATGGTATTGATCGGAGCTCAATTGACTTTAACTCCGTGCGCTATGTCATCTAGGGCTTTTTTAATTATAAAGTCTGAATATACGTTAAATAAAAGTGGCGATAGTATGCACCCCTGTCGTACTCCTCTTAGAATGCTGACGATCTTTGTTATTGTTTCTTCTATTCGAATGTTGGCCTTCTGGTTCCAGTATAAATTCTTTATTATTCGAATATCTTTATAGTCGATCGCCGCTGTCTGTAGAAGATTAATCAGTTTCTCGTGGCGAACTCTATCGAATGCTTTCTCGTAGTCTAGAAAGCAGACGAAAATATCTTTCCTTTGGTCTCTACATTTTTGTAATAATATGTTAAGCGCAAAAAGAGCTTCCCTAGTACCTAAGCCACTCCGGAAACCGATTTGGGAGGATTGCATATCTTGTTCACATTTGTTTCTAATGCGTGCATGTATTATTCTTAAAAAGTTTTTAACAAATGACTCATAATGCTTATGAGTCTATAATCTCCGCATTTTCTTGGCCTCGTTTTCTTTGGAATAGGAATAAAAGTGGAGTAGAGCCAATCATCAGGGAGTATAGCTGTGTTATATATTTTGTTAAATAATTTCACTACTGGACCAATATCGTCTTCGTCAATTAGTTTTAATATTTCCATAGGAATTCCATCAGGCCCAAGCGCTTTCCTGTTTTTTCCAAGATGTATTGCATGTAGGACTTCTGCCTTGAGTATTTTTGGTCCTTCATCTAAGTTATGATGTAATTCCAGTTCTTTCCTAGTATCTGCGTATAATTCCATTATATAATTCTGCCATTGCTGTTGTTTCTCATTGTCGTCCTGTTCGCGGAGTCTGTTAAGGTTGGATAAGTCTTTTTATTATAAATTCCTGCCACTTCTTTAAGTTTTTTTGTGCATGTTGGGGGTGATCATTTTTGTTGCTCAGTTCTTCCATTTCATTACACACATCTGACATCCATTTTTCTTTTGCCTTTTTGATTCCTCTTTTTATTTGTTTTTGAATCTTGATATATTTTGTTTTGTTGTTTTTATTTTATCTTTCTGGTCTATTAACTCAAGGATATCGTTTGTCATCCATTTTTTCTTTTTTGTTCTTTTTGTTTTGAGTTCACGATTACATATTTGATGTATAATGCCTTTTATTTTGTTCCATTCAGTATTTATATCATATTGAGCATTAGGTTGTATGTCTTCCTTAACTTTGTTTAAACTGTTTTTTAAATGAGTAGTTAGTGTTTCTCTTTTATTTTTTTCATTATGTATAACTGTAAGATCCCACTTATTATGAATTGGACATGCCTTTTTTACCGTTCTGAGTTTTAATTTTATATCAGCTATTATTGGATTATATATTGGATCCGAGCCTACGTCAGCTCCTGGGTATGCTACAATTTTTTTAACGATATTTATGAATCTTTTATTTATTATCATGTAATCGATTTGGTTTCTTATAGGTTCTCCGTTGTTTGGGTTCTCTTTAGGGGATTTCCATGTGTATAACCGTCTGTTAGGTAGTTTATACCATGTATTACAGATCACCATTGTTAGTTCTTGGCAAAACTGGTTTATTCTATCTCCTCTTTCGTTGTTTTGTCCTAGTCCATAACTTCCTACTAGATTTCCTCGTTTTCCGGCTTCAATCTTAGCATTATAGTCCCCCATAATGATGTTGATGTCATTTCTTTTTGTTCGTTTTAGTATATTTGTTAATTGTTCGTAAAAATTTTCCACCTCAACGTCATATTTTTTATCGGCTGTTGGTGCATAGATCTGAATTAAATTAATTTTGAAAGGTGATCCCTGTAGTTAGATAAGTAATATTCTATCAGAAACGGGTATGAAGTTCGTAACATATTTGGTATAGTTCTTTTGGACAAATATACCTACGCCATTCCTGTGATTTCTGTCTTCATCTGTATCATTTCCGGAGTAGTAGAGAGTGCCGTCATCTCGTTTACATATGCCCGAGTTTGGCCAACGCAATTCACTAATCCCTAGGATTTGTGTATTGAGTCTCTTCATTTCTTGTATAGTATTATCCAGCTTTTCTGCTGCAAATAAGCTCTACACATTCCACGTTCCTACTCTTAGCGTAGATTTCACTATGTTGAGCCGGCAGATTCTTCGCATCCCTTGCCCATTTAAGGACTGCCCGGGACTAGGGGCCGTTATGTTTAGATTTCTCTCTATAGTGATTTCCTGGGAATATTAATTATTACGGGGTGGTATTCCGTTGTCTTCCCGTGACTCTGTCAGCCGCTCCTAACATGGAGAACAGACGCTGTTGATAGCCGCCCAATCTGGGTACAGTCGCTATCTTTGTTGTCACCATATCTGATTACCCTCACCTAGTTAGAGGTGAGAGTTGGGTGCCAAGTGAGAACAAATATGCTTGAACCAAACTATCGAAGGCTTGTTGTTCTGACAGGCTGCAGCTGTTCTTACATAGATGTGCTATCTCTCCTTTGCAACCCCTATACCCTCGTTTTTTCAATAGTAGCCCTTATTTTTCGCACACCGGATGATTGCTTGCTTTTTTCGTTACAGTTTTGGAGGTTTGGATTACACATTCCACACCGAAACGGACAGTTTACTCTTTTTAGTCATGGTTTCCTCAACTTTGACTGAGTTAGGTAAATTTGGCAAAACTTCATCATCTTCGTTGGAAAAATTGTTTACTGGTTGTAAAATATCATCTATATTTATCTGGTTCCCACATGTAGTTGTAATATCAAACATTAATGGCTGTATACAATGGTGTGCTTCCGGTACTTCAAGAGAAAAACCAATAGGGATTTACCTACTAGACAGCCATGCATTCCTTTAGCCTCCTGCCGTGAGATTTAGTTTTATTATCGAGGTTGTCTCCTCTGGTCAGGCAAGGTTAAGGCACTGACTAACGAATAGATAGATTTTATCGTAAAATGGAGATGGTTGTCACATCAGTCAGTGACACACAAACACTTTGATAGCAACATCGTTACTAAGTCTCTGTGGCACAATTGCTTCTCTTAAAGATATAAAAAATTATAATCTCAGGATAACTTCTAGAGAAGGTTTTCTAGTGTAGAGCACAGAAATAATTTTAGCAATAGTTAATCCATGATTATCTTCGAAAAAATTGCGATGAAAATCTTTTCTTTAGTCACTCTGGTTCTCGGAAGATAATCCAGTTTTATTTTTAAATTTTTTTCTTAAATGCCAATTTTGACGTATGGGGGCTCATTTTCTTTGTTATGATCAATAGATCAAAGTGCAAGTTTTTTTATTTCTGACTAATTGTTTATATTGTTAATAACCAATAATTAGTGTTACATAAATGCGTCGTTCAGAGCATTATAAAAAAATTGAAAAATACTATTTTTCAGTGGTTGTAAGCAAGTAAATATATATTTTCATGTGCCCGACCAATAAACAGAATCATCTCAATGTTAATAACAATTTGTTAATAAACCATTTGTTAATAAACAATTTCTTAATTAACAAATAACCAAAAAAATCAACGTTGTTTGGATGTTGGATATTAGACTCGATTTCAGGTATTTTCAACTCGTTCCTTGGTACCAGACGTTCGAAAATGGCAAAACTAATGTATGATAAACTGTGCTTGAAATTTGATATGCAAGTTACTTGTAGGTAGGGGACGCAGTGTACACCTTTTGATAAAAATCGGCCAAGCCGTTTGGTCGCAAGGTCGCAAAATCGGTCGCAAAGCGGTCCGCATCTAAACGGTTGAAGATACAAAAAATACATGAGAATAAAAATGATTTGTTATCACGAGATAAACATGAATTTAAAATAAAAGTTGGTAAAATAGGAACTCGAAAAAAATTGAAGCTCAGGATTTTTAATATACCGGGTGTTCATAAAATGTTTCGGGAAACTTATAATACCGGATAGATCAGATCGAGACAAATAAAAAATTACAATGAAATTTTTTAATCCGAGCTCAAATAAATAAGTTATAGCCGATTAAAAATTAATTAAACGGACCAATCAGCGCGCTCGGAGAGCTTTAGGGCCGACTGCGGAAGGATGGAGGGGAGCGCTTGGCCGCTAGGAGGGAGCACGAGTACGAGTCAATTATTGTCTTGTACTGTTTATTTTAATCAGCTTTCGAGTGTTGGACTCACGCCTCGTACTTTTTTAAATTAACAAATTTTTGGACGAGAGCAGCGCAGGGCCGAGACGATACACCCGGTATAATATATAATAATAGGATAAGGAAAGTCGTGTGATGTTCACACCAGATTTATTTAATTAAATCAAGAATTTCCTATTGTAGTAATCTTAAAGTAGAATCGATAACTGGGTCGCACGAAGGGATAAGTATTTGTAGAACCTTGATGATTATGTCAAAAATGGTTAAATGTTTATACTTTGGTTTATAGAGAAAATATAATTTATTTTTTGATCTGTTTATGTATATTATAACTACAAAAGCAAGATAGATTAGTTAATTCTTTTTTGATTTAATCTTTTTTTAGGTTTAACCAAGTCAAATGAATATTTACTGAAAGAAATGAATTTATCAATTTTTTATGGGTTGTCCAATAAATTTATTATATTCTGTCTTTTGAATTAAACATACTCCAATCTTAAAAAGTTATCACGAGTGAGGCATCCAATATAACTTCATTTTATGGCGTGTAAAGGTGAAATCATCTCTGGATTTACAGCCTGCGTATGAATTTTGCTCAGCGCACACGCGTTAACAATTTTATGGAGGTGGATTTATAGTAAGCGTTGTATGCGACCCTAAATAATTAAGCACGTAGCTCTATTCACCACCGAGAAATTACGGCAAAATTTAGGACACAAAACCTGCGCGGTATTGTCGCGAGTCCTTGTGAAAAATTCTAACAAAGAAGCTTCAAGTCTTGTTTGTGGCGCAGCGTGCTCAAATGTTGATATTTTTTCTTGGCTCATTTTAAAGTAATTTGACGCGCATTTAACTTTCAAACTGCCGAAATTCTGATGAGCAGCGATTTTTGGCGTACCTCGGAAGTTGTGTGATCTTAGAACCCTCTTTTGAATTCTATTGAAGCCTCTGTTTAATCGAGCCTTTTAAAGTTTTCTTTGGCTTCTGCACAAAGCGGTGGGTTTGACATATTTATAATTAGTCGCAGCCAATTCCGAGACATTTTTATACAGAAGAATGCCTTGGGGCAAATTTTAATTATTTTTTTATAAGAAGGCGCGCATTTTTAAAGCTGCTTAGGAAATTTAATAAACCTTGTAAAACGATACATTATATAAAATTTAGTTAAATTTTAGTTAAATTCAGTTAATTTAGTGAAACAAACTTTTGGTGTGAAGCATTTATATAATCAATAATTAGTTTTGTAAAATATTATAACTAAACAGCTTTATGCTTAAAGGTACGTCTTGGAAGCAATGAATCTAATTCTATTCCTCTATAAACAATAAGGATAGCACATAAAATTTTCTAGCCCGGTTTCCTCTGGGAAGAGCAAAAGGGACAGCCAAATTTGACGTAGAATTTAAATCCGTGATCAAAAATTTAATAAAACCAGTGCAAGTGGCCTAAAAATCTATACACAGTTGAGAAATACCTTCAAAAATCTATTATAATACATAACCACATATCCCCTAGCCGCCGGTTTCCCCGAAAAAAAAACAAAAACAAAAGGGATACCCAAATTTGACGTAGAATCCGAATCCGTGATCAGAAATTTAAGAAAACATGTACAAGTGGCCTGAAAATAGCCCCTTTTACATTTGTATGGGGGAGAAGGTAGAGTTCGTACTTCTTACAAGGCGCGAAGCGCCTCAACGCACACCGCCAGAAAGCTTTACCATTTCATGCATAGTAGTATATTTTAACAAGGCCACAAAGCGGTCTTTACGTTATAATTTTTTATCAAACTAATTTAAAAAAAAACAAGGCCGCTTTGCGGGTTTAAAATTGTAAATATATTTGTATACTTTTAATATTTGATATGTGTCTTGCCTCGCCTGGACACCTCGAAATGGAATATCTCTCAGAACATTGGTCATAGCAGTCTACATTTTTAGCGGTCCCAAAATAGTGTCCTTTCAAGCTGGATTTAAATTTGGAAAACAAATATAAGCCGAAATCAGCTTGGTCCGAGTTGTAGGGAGATTTGGGCTGCGTTGCAACGGTTTGTTTTGCTAAAAACTCTTCATTGTTCACAATGCATAGCTCGGGGCATTGTCATTGCAAAGAACCCAGGTATTGGCAAATGCGAGACTTCTTCTTCGGTCGTTTAACAACTTTTTTTTAACTTGCAGCGTTGACTGTCTGTTCGGATGGTATAAACTTCTTATGAACAACACCTTTAGAATGAAAAAGACAATAATCATCGATTTCATTTTTTATTTCCTCATTTGAGTCTCTTTTGGTCGAGAAGACTTGGTAGTGTGTCATTCCGGATTGTACTCAAAAACACACATTTTATCACCAGTTATCACTTTTTCCGAAAGCTTAGGTTTACTTCTCACACGGTCTAAAAGTCTAACACAAAGCATTTTTTCTGTTTATTAGTCAAAATGTTGGGAACCAATTTAGCACAAACTTTCCATATCAATGACTTCATGCACAAAGGATTTTGGAAGTTCCACTTTATTTGTGACTAATCTAACACTCAGACGTCGGTCATAGTTCAAAACCGTATTTATTTTAGCCACATTATTTAAAATGTGAGACGTTAATGAGTGTCCTGCGTGTTGCTCATTTTAGACTCTTCTCTGGACGCCTCTCTGGGTCACTTAAACAATTATGCATTCAATAAAGCAATCTTATTGTAGGTTTTCTGCATCATAACAAACGCCAAATTTTTCGAGTGTAACAAAAATTTTTATTGTTTATCGCTGATTGATACTGCACTGTATTTTGATCAGTGATGCGACACTCAAATAACTGTCCACTTCAAAAGCGGCCCGCATACTATAAAGACTCAAAGGTAAATGAGCAGATATCCCTCACCAATAGCCAGATCCAAAGACTGCCCCCAGACCTTTCTATTTAAACCAAGACCAGTATCTTTACATCTTGTAAATAAAACAGTTAATGTTGTTATTTGAGGAAGTAATGTTTTAGATGGGGCTAATTGCCCAATTAAATTTACTTCCATTTACGTTTTAAAGAGTTGTACTAAATTTTAAGGCAGATATAAGTTTTAAAGGAATATATTTTAATGTGAACAAAATTAGGACTGACCTATCAAATTTTACTATTGAATTTAGGCTTATTCTCAAAATATTTCTATTATCTAGTTTTTAGTATTATATTAACCGTGATTTTTACATCTATAATATGATTAATGGTCAGGTCTAACGCCTCGCGTGAGCGCAGGGCCTGCGAACTGAGAGGTTAAGGCTCTCATATATTCGCTCTCTCTGCCCGGTCGTGGCGCACCATCTCTGATACGGGGCGATGTGGCAAATACCGCGCCTTATACGACCGCCATTATTGTCCCTTGCTCGAGCAAGTACAGGTGCTCAATTATTTTTAGTGACTGAGTAGGCCATGCGCCAGGCATCAGAGAGGACCGGGAATTTGTATGTTTGTATTTTTATACCAGCACCAACGTTACCGCATTTATTTCTACATAACGTAATGTACTTTGTAGAGCATTCAAATTACAATTCCATTTACAATTGTTCTAACTATATATATTATGCTTAAATATCTGCATAGGCTATATTCTATAATCTAGGATCTGTATGTGGGTTGCTGCGGTCATAGATCGATAGATCAGGCCCTTTTTTTTGAAGTCGTAGAGGAAATTGTACAAATATGTCTAAACAACAACCATGAAATTGTCCTCATGTCATTAAAACGGAGTTTTTTTTGATATCACTCTGCTATATATTTTAAGTGTAGGTCTAGTTTAAATCACAAATTTGGCAGATCTTCTTCAATTTAAGCTTAATATATAGAAGCGGAAAATTATTTAAGACGCACTGAGAAAAAATCATCTTAAATTATTATAATTTATAAATTATAAATACAAAAAAATAGTTGCTTAGTTATTAATAAAAAAAATGAAAAATTGGAATGTTAAAAGGCAATAGAAATTAATGCTATTAGCTGAATATTTAGTACTTTAAAAATGTATTGATCAAAAAGTAATAAATAGTTATTATGTTAATTTTTAAATTGTGGTCCGTTGTGACCTTGTATTTATCTACCTTTTAGTCAATTCTTATACTTTGGGTTTTGTTATTGGAGCATGGAGTTTTTCTAATCTCTATTTTTAGATGTGTTAAGTGTCTATAACATAGAAAGCGAACTATTGACGGGATAAAAGTAATAATTTTGTATTGGAAGTTTAGAGCTACAAGCATAGTAACGCAAGTTCAGTCGGATTAAGCTTCCAGATTATGGTATATTTTAAGTTACACATGAAGAAGAGTTATACTGTTGTAGTGATATCTGCTTGTTATTTACAAGAGTAAGATAGTGTTGGACCAAATCAACGTTTCAGTCGAGAAAAGTAAAGTAAGTGTTACAGTTACATCACGACTATTAAAAACAAATTTAAGAAGCAGAGGACCTCCTAATTCCATTAAATGCATAATATCAATTTGAATTAAAATTAGTAATGTTTGGATTGGGTTTCGATGCTTGGTCTAGATTTAAATATTACGTATGTATGTCTGTGCTACGAGAGGAGGACTACTTTTTGTTATATCCAACAATTAGTTTGATAAAGCAATCATTACAAGGATTTGTAGAAATTTTGTGCTTGTGTTAAATAGTGGGACACAATTTACAGCTTCTTTATTACTTTTTTAAATGCACAGGTAATTTTAAAACTTTAATCTTCTGAATCATTGTCTTTTTGAGTAAAATCAATATCTAACATTATTCTTGCTTTTATGTTTTTAAAACTGCCATTGTAATAATTTTTAGTAGTAGAAATAGTTTTTGTGATTTTATCGCTTTGTGACCGAGTTAGAATTTATTTATTAAAAGTTTCTAAATTAGTGTATTTTTCTATTTCGTTCTTGATTAATAATTCTGTATCAAATATGAAAGTAGTTCAGATATGAATTTTTTTAATGAAACGAAATAAGATTTAGATTTTGTTTTACTACAAGTATGTACTAATCTATTAGTTAATGATAGTTTCAGGCTATATTTGCTAATAAAGTGCTTTTGGTAAATGCTTAGCGTATCATTATCAGAAAATTTTGACTGGTCAAAAATATTTTACCAGTTCAAATTTGTGTGTGATTTTAATCAGTCTGAGGAGCTGTTACTTAGTTCCACAAGTGCGCAAACTGCGCAAGGCATCTATTAAAAGTTGAGAAAAAATCGAGAACAAGCTTTAATTAAATACAATTTTCTCGAGATAATATTAAATAAATAAAAATATTGTTTTGGTGGATATATGCGTTGCTATTGAAATGAAAAATTAGTGGAGGCCCTTTATCATTGCTAGTAATTGCAAGGTAGATTTTTATAGAGAATTTTTTATTAAAAACGAGACGTTGGTTTATCATTACATAACAAAAACAAGAGGTTGTTTAAGAAATGTAAAAAAAAAGAAGAATATGGAGTAGTGAAAGCAAAGGTAATCTTACTTGTAACAAGGTTTTGTATATCGTTTTTTGATATAGGAGAATAGATGTTAAACAATTGCTGCACAATATTACAGTAATCAGTTACAAATGCAAATCCACCAAAACCAGTTTATGACATGCATTTTTTCAAGAGAACACTAGATCTCATACAGCGCAGTTAATTTAAACTTGCTGCACTAAAAGTTTTACTAGGTTGGTTTAATTAAAGAGGCTAGTGGTTTGAATACAATCATGCAATAGAAGAGTTTGTGTACAACAGAGCCAGCCTAAAGAACAGTATGCAGGAAGAGTGTCTAGAAAATATGTAAATATTGTTTTGAACTTGTATTTAGATCAAAATAGAATTTATGTTAAGTATTCCTATAAATGAGTTGGAAAATTAATCTTACAACGACTTAGATGGCTAATTATTCAAATTAAAAGTTGCATTTTGCTTTGTAAAAATATTTGATAAATGAACCGCGCTGCTTTAGTAGCGTTACAGAATAGAAATTAATCCTCCACAATCTCCCTCAATTAGTCATATGTTTGTGTATCGGAGTTTGTGTATTAGGGGTTATCAAAAATGTAGGAGACTTGCTAAAACTTCAATGTCTTAAATAATCAAACAAAGCTTAAAACTAGCTGCTTAAAAAAGACATACCGAGCATTTGGTAGCAGATGCTTTAAAGAAAGATACGAGGAAAAATCAAAGATGGTTACAGACAAATTTTGTTTACGAATTAATAAGTTTATACAGTTCAATAATTCCAAAACAAACAAAATGATAGGGTATATGCTAGTCTGTTTGAGAAAACGTCTCGGTTAGTGTGTGAGGTTCAGAAAGGCTATCTCTCAATACTTCTCATGGTTTTGGGGAAAATCTGTTATTATAAAATGACTGATATTAATTTTTGTGTAAGAAAGGGTCAAAGTTTCGGCCACTGCGTTTTTACAGAGTGTTTTAGACGTTAATTCTTTAGTTTATAAATTATGCCCAAGAAAACAGCGAAGTATTCTTTTTTCCGACAGATACGGTACCTTCCGTAGCGAGGTTTGTATAGAAGCTAAATGTGGCCATTTTGAGTAAATCCTTGGTATTAAAAATTATCACTAATTTTTAATAAATTCTAAAAGTACAGGTAATATGCAAACATATAGCTTTCTAATCAGTTTGTAATAGTATTTGTTTCTGTTTTAAGCGTTTTTATAAGTTTACTCGTCCTTCTTTTATTTACAACTCTTGTGTATGACTGTATGAGATTACTAGTTTCTCATCGGGCGCCTCCCCAGGTGGCTGATAGGGAAATGTTCCCAGATATGGCGAGTACCGGGGAAATAAAATACCCCAGGCAAATCAAAACTAGCTAAAATTGGGCAGCAGCTCTGTTAATACTAATATTGGGGTGAAAAGGATAAGCTTCATTCAGCTTAATGCCAATGATCAGCGTAAGGCTTTGATACTACAATAGGAAAAATAATGAAAACCCACTTTATTATTTGCACTATTTTCATAAACAAATACGTCATTTTTTAAATGAGACAAGGATGCTAACAATTTCTTTAGTATAAAATCAAAAGCAATTACTAATTTGCTTTCTCGAATGTAAAAACATGTAAAATAAAAAGACTCAAACATTCACTGCTAAAATCAGAGGCTAAATATTTTATAAGAGATATGACTAGATACTGCAAACTTCTAAACGAATGGTTATGCTATTTACTTTCATGGAACTCATGACCAATTTCACAAAAACATAATCGCTATAGTTATAAAAGGGACCATAGGTAAAAATGCGAAAAATTTTGTTCATGTATCAGATTGAATAATGTTAATATAATAAGTAGCACAATCAGTAGCTCTAAGTACTAGACACCTATGCGCACCTACGGTGGATAAACAAGAAAATGAAATTGAAGAATTTTATCAGAACATTCAAGATACCTTAGGAATTATAAAACGCCAAAACAGGTCAGCAAGCAATGCTTGTCAAGAGAAACGACTTGTAATAACGAACACCTAGTTAAAATTGTTTAAGAGGTGTCTTTATACTTGAAAATGAAAATTGCGTGGAATCAAATGAATTTCATCCCGATTAACGACAATTTATGTAACAGCATAAAGGCACTTAAGATATAGGAAATATTAAAAAGTAATTTATAACTCTTAAAAGAAATGGAATTAAAGCTAAGATCTTTAAAGATTTGAACAAGGAACCATATGGGATAGATATAACGTATAAATTTTAAATAAACTTGAAAATATGCTGGAAAAAAAATAACATTAAAAAAGGAACTGGATGATTCCAACAATAGCAGATATAATAAATCAACAAAGAACGGACACAAATAAAATTTAATTTATAAAAACGGCATGGGTTGAAAATCCATGTGTATTTGAAGAACTACAAAAATACGATAATATTAACTTATATGTAAAAATATAAAAATTTGTAAGTCGTAGAAATTGATCAATCAAAGAAGATGAACTTACTGAAGGACTCCAAATAAAATTTGCTCATCGAAAAATACTGCCAAGAATGGAAACATTATATTTTAATACTTTTTAATGATATTGTTCATCGTATGAACTAAGAGTGTTCTCTAGACCATGAACTAAATAAATGTTTAACTATTTTAAAATTAAAAGTTGAAAACGCTATAGGACAGTCCAAAATGGAAAAGGTTCCCAACCTTGCTCAAACTCATACTTGAAGGAAGTACAAACATATTAACATCATTTTTCAATAAAATATATCAAACTGACAAAATACAAGAAAAAGACTTCAATCTCAATTTATTTATAATAATAGTTCCCCGTAGCAGGCCCGAAGGTCTATGGGGGTCGTAACAGAATAGATCTGCTACAATCTAGAGCCTACGGTACACAAGGGTAGTAACGTGGCCAGCGCTACGTACCGACCGCCTATTATTACCCCAGAGTTTGACTTCCAGGTACTCATTTTATTGCAGCCTGAGTCGAGCTGGGCCGTAAAAATGCCAGTGATCGAATTGGCGAGAGCGGGATTCGAACCCGTAACTCTTGGTTTCGTAGTTTAGTGATCTACTCACCACGGCTCCTCAATTTATTACCTTACCGAAAAAAGGAGGTGTAGAGAATTTAGACTTACCAGTATAAGTCATAAGTCTAAAATACTTTTTAAAATACTGCAAAATCTTATACATTTATTATGTGAAGAAATAATAGAAAACGAGCGATTTGGTTTCTGCAGTGACCTGGATATGTGAAAAAAATTATTTTTTATGCAAATTGGTTTACAAAAAAGAATGCATATGTATTCCATAGACTTTCATAGGACATTGGATCGAATACAACACGTACTATTATTTGAAGCAATATAAGAATAAAAATAAGTTATTGAAAAATTTTGTATAGATTGGCGCAAAAAATGTGTGTTTTTGAAATGGGTAGTAGTTGGAAAGGGGGAAGTTGACAACGACCGTACACTGTCTGTAAGTACCTTTCTTCGAGCAGTTTTTTTTTCGAAGTCTGATCTCTGATCGCAACACAATTTCGATAAGTTGAATTGTATAACTAGATCAATCGTAAATAAAAAATGATCTGGCCGCCTACGTATATTTCAGACTCCAGAAAATGTTGGGAGAGTGAGATGGTTACAGTAGCAGTGATTTCACAGTATTATATCGATATGCTGCGCAGTTTTTTGCGTTTATAGCTTCAAAGCTTACGGGATAACATGGAAGAATGTGGTTTCAACAAGATGGAGCTACAGTTTGTATGAAAGGGGTTTCGTGCTAGTTGTTTCCCCAACACGTAATTTTATGTTTCACCGATGTCCCTGGGATATTTTTCGTTAAAAGACTTTAAGCGATAAGAATAAAAGTAAAAATTGACGGTGAAATAATTAAGAACATTAGGTACACTGACGATATTGCAATACTAGCTGAAAATATTAAAGATCTCCAAATTTCTGTAACTATAATAGATGAATCATGTCGTCGTAAAAAGTCTTAAAATAAATATTTTAAAAACAAAATAATCGCTAAGCAAATAAATATTAATGGTACACAACTAACTCTAAATAACCTAGTCGTAGAAGTAGTACAACGCTTTCAATATTTTGGTAGTTAAATGGTGAATTGAGTTCAAAAGAAATATTAGTGCGTATCCAAATTGTGAAAAGAAAAACAGATTTATGTAATACAATCATTTCTATAAATATTCGTATGATAATCTTACGATGTATGGTCAATCTTACATTAATAATAACAACCACAAATAAATTAAAAGCTTTCGAGCTATAGTGTTATGATAGAATAATAATTTCATGGACATCTGCTAAACTTTATATATAAAAATATAGAAATTATAGACCACTAAAAGATGGAAAACCGAATATTTTGGTCATATAGTATGAGAGGATGAAAAAGAAATTTATTAGTCGTATTATTCAAAACAAAGTTAAAGAGAAGAGGTAACGATTAAAAAACTTATAGCTATATACCAATCTGATAAAATTAATGCCCCTCCCCCTTTAATTTAATTTTTTTGATTTAGTCATAAACCGTATGTTACTGTATTTGTTTCTTTGAAGAACACTTTTAAATAAATTAAATGTACCCCGACGCTTGTTAGCTTTTTTCATTTCCATAAATCCTTTTGAGAAAAAATGTTTCGATATAAGCTGAATCGAAACATACAAACACGATGTTAGAAATTATCCACTTTCGTCTTCTTATGCTCCAATCATTTCAGGACGTTCAAGGAAGTGCGTGATTGCGTGAATTATTACACAGGACTGCTGTCGGGCGTTCGCAAACAAGCTGAAAAGGGATCACCGGGAAAAAGCGCGAAGCGCAAAGCCCAAAAGGCAAACGCCGAGATTAAGCTCATATTCGAGTTGGAGCGACACGCAAATCTCGTTTAATCAGAAGTTCCGGGCTTAATACTTTCCGAGCTCGGCGGGGTTTTATTGTTTCCTTCGATGATTCTTTTCATTAGGTAATGCCGAAGAAGTTTAATATCGGCTGCAGTATCAGGAGTGGGAGAGCTACTAAATAAACTTTATCAACCAGCAGCTTGCTCGAAAGCGTTGGCGGAGTTTAACAGTTTAATATATAAAGCAACGGATTATAGTAATGCGTTTGGTGTAATTAAGTAATTTAATTGAAACTGGGGGAAAATACTAATTTTAAAAATTTCACTTTTCTTCATATTTGTTTCATCAGTTTATAGTTTTATTTGCCTGGGTATTTGGTTCGTAATAGGTAACATAACGTTTCAATTTTTGTTTACCATAGTAACATCTTATTATTCTCTTATATCGTTACCAGTAAAAAAATAAGTGTTACTTAATACCTATTTTTGAAATTTTTATTTTTAGAAATTTAGAAATTAAAAACCTACCTGTAGAATCGACTAAACTTAAATCAATTCTTATAAATGTCGATGTGAAACCGCGACCATATTTTAAAACTGACAAAAGGAATTAAAAAATGTAGTACAGGATCTGACAGGGAGGTATGAAATTTTTGAAAGTTTCATGCGCGTTGGGGCGGACCGAATGTTTTTGGAATAGTTGCTATCTACTCATTGATAAATGCCATTTCGGTATCAATGGAGTCTTGGTCTGTACATCGTGTGTTTGTTTACAACACCTTCATGCAAACGGGTCGTTCTGTGGCACCCACACAGCAACTATTTCGAAACAATGTTAATGTTGGTCGACTTCTAAAACGGGATACCATTATGAAGTGGATAAATAGTTTTCAAAAAAACAGGATCTTTAAGACTAGGGGCTCCGCGGAGAAGTGATCGAATTGTACGGACACCGGAAAAAATTGAAAGGGTGCGATAAGCGGATCAGTTCGCAGAATCTTATACTTGAACCTCTATTTCTATCCCTACAAAAGTATGGTTGTTATGCTTTGTGAGACGACATAAGCTCGCAGAAACGATGTTGGACTGGTTGATAGAAGATATCGTTTTGATCATAAGTGACGAAGCCCAGTTTTATTTATCAGGGACGGTAAACAAATAGAATTTTCGATACTGGACACCAAAAAACCTGCAAAAATTGCATCAACAACCTTTGCATTGCAAAAGAGTAACTGTTTGGTGTGATATATCTTAAACCTGCATTATTGGGCCTTATTTTTTCGTGGAAACGGACGAACAGATTTCGTTAACACGGACTGTTACCTTGCCATGTTGCGTGATTATTTTCTGCCAGGATTAAAAAAAAAGATCTATTATATTAACCTTAACACAGTTTGGTTTCAGCAAGATGAGGCGATTTTCCATACATCAAGACCAACAATAGCTTTTTTAAGACATTTTCCTGGACGCCTGATTTTATTGCGTGGGGATGTGGAGTGACCTGTTCGGTTACCAGATCTGTCAGCTTATGACTACTTTTTATGAGACTACCTAAAAGTTAAAGACACCTCGTAATCTTGAGCCCTTTTAGAAACCAGAATGCAGCTGATTATTTTTTCTTATATTTTGTTAGGAATTCTCAAATGGTAAGGTACTAGTAATGTATGAAAACAATAAATTTAAAATTAGTTTAAAAACTCAGTATAATCCGTGGACTGCTGTTGGTTTTTCATCCCTGTAATTGGGTTTGAAAGAATGGTTAAATTTTCGGTGATATTATCTGAACCAAGAACCACAGTAAGTCGGGATTTTAGTAATTTAAAAATAATACAAAGTACTATTGTTTTATGAAAAGTTGGACTAAATTTGTATGCAGGGTGTTTATAAAATAATTATATTTGGAACTACGCCAGAAAAAGTAGGAGCTTTATTACATTGTAGCTCTACTTGCTTGTAGTTTGTATTGCGTACGAGTTTGTCCAAATATTTACACACAGCGCACCATTTCTCAAACTGCAATAGAAAAAATTTAGGATTTTTATAGTATTTTTCGCATCAAACAATGTTTAATAAATTAAGTACAGTTAAAAGTAACTCAATAAACAAAACGGGAAATTAAACAAAACAGAGTTGTGTAAACTATATATATAGGGGACAAATAAATTAATAACAAAGTAACAATAAATTAAGCGAAACAAATAAATTGAAAACAAAACAATACAACTAAGACCAAATAACTCCAAATAGGGTGGGCAGCAGGTTAGTTGTGCACTCTCCAGACTGTGGAGGAAAATGCTGTTGGGAACAAATGCACAACGGAACAACTAAAACGAGACTTACCCCACGTAACGGTTTCTGGCCGCTGGTACGGCGGATGTTGGCATGCTCTTCCTTGGCGGCTTCAACCCGGGGATGGGGTTTCCTTGGCCAGTTGTACTAGGGCACCACGGACGGGGCGGAACGTACAAAAGGCAATCGGCAGCGCGCAAGCAAAGTCCAATACAGCACCTGGTCGGCTGGCTCTGCTCCGTCGCTCACGAGGGTTCGAAACCCCGTTTAGTTGTGACTAGGGTTAACGGACAGAATTAAGGTTGCAGGTAGAGATGGGATTCGGGACAAGGGGGTTTAGAGATGTACACCAAACAAACAATATAATTAATTTTAAACTGTATCCGTGTAATGAATAAGCTGTTTACAATAAGCACACCTCTGGGGCCAAGAAACATAAAAAGGCAAGTTATTCACCCTGCTGTGAATGGAAGTATATTTTAAATTCTATAATTCGTATGAATATCGCGTATAACTTCTGTTTATTTTATTATTTTATGCTTATAATAAAAATTAAAAATAAAGACTAAGCTATAAAAGACTAAATATTTTATAGATTATAATTTAAAGAACGCCGGAATGGTCCAAGTGGACGGATTGCGATATTCGGTCACTAAAAGTAATTGAGTACCTGCGTTCACTCCAACAAGGGTAACAATGGCAATCGCCTAAGGCCCCCATCAGAAATTGTGCACGACGATCGGGCAGAGAAAGCGAACATCTGAGAGCCTTAACCTCTCAGTTTATAGACTATGTTCCCACGTGGGGTTTAAAACCAAACAAATAAGGAACGAAGCATAATAAAAAAGTAGCCACAAACGAAGTGTATAAAATAAAAACTAAGAAAACAGTATATAGTTTAGAAGGGAAATTTATTAGAAATAATAGGATATGACCCAGTTAAAAAAATATATAAAAAATATATTTTGATG
This sequence comes from Sinelater perroti, assembly GCA_036346155.1. Lineage (NCBI taxonomy): Eukaryota > Metazoa > Arthropoda > Insecta > Coleoptera > Elateridae > Sinelater > Sinelater perroti. Next base: position 19,569,058 of record JARFIY010000195.1, on the reverse strand, counting down.
TAATTAATACCAAAGTAAGTCTCGCTCAACAAAAAAATTTAACGAGAGAAAACTTTAGAATAACCATTTACTATGATTTTTTAGTATTGCATAACTTCCCGTTTTCTTACGTGCATAAAGAATTTAAATTTGAAGGCATTTTACTTACAATTAGTAATGGTTTTTGCAAAGTAAAGCCAGTTTTTATAGTTACCCAAACAAAAATAAGAATTGTACTAACAGACATTTAAGAGGACGTATAAAGTTGTTAAGCATTTTACGTTAGTCAAATGGAAGCGAGCAAAGTTAATTGTAAAGAGTGATTTGAGGCAATAACTTATTCTGCGGAGTGATTTGTCTTTAAATCTGCAAAGGTGGATTAATCATATGCAGATAAAGAAAACATCTCTCACCGTTTAAATGGAGAATAGTAGTTGACGTGTTTATTGAACATTAGTTGCTTTCTTAGATAACTTTCAGTTCAGATAACAAAAGCGCTAGGGAGAAGGAAAGTAAGCAGCGTCAGAATTAAGGTAAGGGTAAAGTAAGCAGCAAAGAATGGAAGCAGAAACGACTAGTCGCCCATTTAGGAGATGTCTGCTATGGCAAAAACGATCTGTTTGGCATACAGGAGTGATGAGGGGAATAGTATCTGCAATACTTTTGCCTTATTTGAAAGTTATTTAAATACTTGCCGATTGCGACAAATGATCTTTTTAAAACGCCGTGTTATATATAAAAATACTTAAAAAGAAAAGTAATTAAAGGCAAGAAAAAGTAGCTAGGGATTTACGTATCCGTAAAAGTACTTTGAAATGCATGTTTTGATATGAGAAAAACAATCGTAATAGGCCAGTAGAAAGGCAAAAATTTTTAAAGGTCTTGGAGCTGGATAGTAGTGGATACCCAACCCCATTTCGTAAACCGTGTTTAAAAGCTCAATAGATATTTTTAAATAAAATTATTTAGAGCTAATTAGGTTGTATAAAACTCTTTTATGCTGACTAGCAAAGTTTAAAAACAGTGCGTAATGCGTTGGAAGGTTATTGGCTAGCATTTCAATAAAAACTCCAATTTCTGTAAAACTAAATTGTAGGTGAGAGCAAAAAATAACAAAGAATAGTGCTATGTGATATCAACAAAAATATAAAAAACTCTAATTTTTTGGGGGCTGTAAGATTATTGTCTGAAACAAAAGTACTATGATGTGCAACAGGCATTTCAAGATATTTAACACCTTAAAAAATAAGGGTAACGATCAAATGATGATAATTGGAAGTTCATAGCAGATCAAAGCATCGTGTTTGCAATCCTTTACTTTTTTTTATTTAGTATATGATTGTCACCAAAAATCATTGGTTATTATGGTTAATAATAAATGGGAATGAGGTAATAACACAGGCCCGCAAAAAATACTTTTTAAAAATTGTTTTAACTGTAGTCACTTATTCTTGTGTGTTTTTCAGTGCCGAACTCAAAAACGAAAATGGCTTTTTTCTATAACGTAGGATTTTCTCCGAAAAACCAAATGTATTTCAGGAATAGTAAGCCAAATACAAAAAATTATGGAGTGTATATTTTATTTTACATTTTATTAAAATCGTAAGTAACCAAAAATTTTTCATAAAAACAACACAAAATTAGTAAAACTGAATGATCTTCTTGCTTAATAGTCCTTGTAGTATCGTTTTCGCTTTCCATCAAAACTTAGTTTTGTGCTTCTTCTGTTGTACGATCGGCTCTTTTCAACATTCAGCGGTAATCCGCTGTAATGTTAACTTTCCACCTTCTTGGTAAAATCTTTCACCTTGTTCCTCGCTGACAGTACCAAGATTGTCTGGAAAGTAGTCTAGGCGTGAGTGGAGAAAATGTACTTTTAGACTCATGTTTCAGCCTAAATTCTTAAAACTTTCCAACATTTCAGTTACATTGGTCTTGTAGTCAAGATCATTTTCGTTTCCAAGAAATCTGACTGCAACACGTTTTAAAGATACCCAAGCTGCTTTTTCTTTTGGGTTCATTTTTTTCTCAAGGTTGTCATCCTTCATAATTTTTTGGATGTCAAGTCCAACAAATACTCCTTCTTTTAACTTCCTTTGACAAGGCCTTAACTTTTGCTTTATTAGACCCAGTTTGATGTGAAGTGGAGGAAGCAAAACTTTTTTTAGATCTAAAAGACTCACCCTTTCAATATTCTTTGTATTGACCTCTAATGTTTTTCTGACTGGCCACTCTTTCTGAATGTAATGCTGTTTTTTGTCACGGCTATCCCGTTCACAAAGAAAACATGGATACTTTTTATATCTACTCTGTTTGCCAAGCAACAATGAAATTACTTTTAAATCGCCACAAATAGTCTATTTATGGCTTGAATAGCTAAATTTGTTGAATATCACTTCAAGATTTTGGTATGTTTCTTCTAAGTGAACCGAATGACCAACAGGTACTGAAGCATACTTATTACTGTTGTGTAAAAGAACTGCTTCCAAGCTTCTTTTTGAGGAGTCAATAAAAGTTTTCAATCTTCTGGTACGTACTCAACATTGAAACCGTCCATAACTCCTGGGACGTTGTTACAATAAATTAGGTCGGCTTTTTAAGAAAAATAAGAGACGAAATCCTTTTCTATATGTCGATACTACCAAAAATTCGTACCAGAAGACACACTGTATGAGGAAAACAAACAAATGTTTGACAGCTACTAAGTGTTGCCACCCGACTAAACTGTGCCTGATGGAATTTTTTTATAATTTTTTCCGTAATCACAAAAACTAAAAATTACTGATTATATTTTAAGCAATTTTTCCATTGCAGGCCCGTGTAATTTGCTGAATATCAAGTTACTCAAGACACATTGTAAATAATAATGGTAGTTAATAAAAACACCGCATATAAATTTTTTAAAATTATTATAGGCGAAATTACCGGTACTGCAGTCACAATAGCTTATTGTGCCTACCAAGATGCACACTTAAAGCTAGGACATCACATACACCCATGGATTGCGCAAGACTCGAACTCGCCTGCGCCAGCTCAGGACAGAGGAACGATGATCTTGACCACTGAGCCATTACAGCCTTATATAAAATATTAGTGCGAACAGAAATATTTTGTGTATTTTGCAGTTTTTCTTTTCTTATGTCATACAGTCTAACGAAAAAAAATTGACCAAAATATCATATTACTTATATAATATAAAATGGGGTTCTTTTTTATATATTAGTGTGTTTTCAGATAAATGAGGTGATAACGGCTAACAGCAAGTCACTGTATATTAGTAAAATATTACTTTTTTATTATTTGCAGAAATTATGAATTTATGAATATTCACATGGGAACTTCAAATTATTTTGGAGATTTATTATCGCTGCGCTTGTAGGTGATTATTGACATTACTACTTTTAAGTTGGGCTGAAATTTGTTAAAAGCGTTTTTCAGGACTGATTAATTTAATTAACCCTAAAGCAAGGTTTTATTAGAAGATTCTCATACTCAAACAAAGCCTAAACGGATTGAGCAAATTTTGGGATAATCGTCGCCGGCCAATTACGTTTCACCGCCTTCATAGAAAGATGGGATAGGAATATAAAAGCGTGTGGCATAACATACTTGACCTTTTTTCTCTTTCGTGAAATGGATTGGGAACAGTTGGATTAATCTGACATCAAATTTTGAATAAAATTCTGAAAATCTGTTACTTTGACTTTAAAAGTTACAAATATTCTCTATCTAGGGCACAAATGTAAAGATCTACTTAGAGGACCGAGAAGAAACTCCAAAAACTGACTATAATATGGAAAGAGAGACTTGTAATGGCATGTTGCCTATTGACGTTGAGGTTAATCAGTTGTGAATTAAGTTTAAACTGGTTTACTGTGCATCAGATTTTAACAAATTATTTGAATATGAGATAGGTGTGTATCAATATGGTGTCCAAAGAACTCCAGGCCGTGAAGAAGGCGAGTAGGAAAATGCGTGCCTTTATTTCTTGAACCTTCTTAGGAGGTAGCTAGAAATCTTTAGTTATTAGGTGATGAAATATGGATTTTTGAGTAGGACTCTGTGACAAAACGGTCTAGAGTAATATGCTGCAAACTCTTCCCGTTCCAAGAAAGCGAGAATAAGCAAATCAGAAATCAAATTAATGCTTATTTGTTTTGCTTTGACAATCAGAATAGTCTACAAGAAATTTGTGCTACAAGAATAAACAATGAATCTAACTTTTAAATGGAAAATCATTGAAAGGCTGAGAAAAAAGTGGCACATATGCAATCAGCTACGACGACGATGTTCTCATATTGCACAGCAGATTCCATCAACGATTTTCTGCATCAAAAACCATTTTTGTTGTTCCCTAGCCCCTATTTGCCGGACCTCAATAACTAAGTCCTTTTTATTTCCTGTTAAAAAAACACTTAAAACCTCGTAAATTTAATATTATTTAATGAAATATGGTGGTATAGTAAAAATAGCTTTTTAATCATTTTATTATTAGTTTTCTTTTTTGAGTTACATGCCCAGTTGTTTGGAATTTCAAATATTATTACGTTACTGCAATTAAACATAAAAAGTTAAAACGTTACTTCGATATTGATATAAAATCTGTTGTTAATTATAATAAGAAATTAACGACTTCGGTAAGCTTTGTGGGCACAAAGTTTCTTTTAAGCCTGTAAAGTGAAAATCAATCTTTAATAAATATTTTGAAATTCAATTACAAACTGTAGAAACGAACGCGAAAGGCATTGTAAAAGTCACAAAGAGTAACTAAGTTCAGTTGTGTGCAATGAGTGTATTTAAACTTAAGTTTAAATTTAATTTGAATTATTAAATATATATTTACATACAAAAATTTACTTTTATCGAATTGTACCGAAACTGGGGCAAACGGCTTGCGATGAAGTTACTTACGCAAACGTTTTCTGTTTCCAAATATTTAACAATAATTTAATTGAAATGTTGGAAACGCGCTTGTAAATATACTTTTAATTATAACTTTGCAAATGTTTACTCGTCTATATTTTTTGATAGCTATGTATTGATGTTGTCTTTAATTTGAATGTTCTAAAATTGTGATGTAAAACTATTTCACTTGAAAATGAAAACTTATTTACAAGAAGTTAATGTTTACTTCAGATTTGTTAATGCATATATCAATGTTAGACCTTTCCCAAACGATATTGAGTTTCCGTATGAGAGGGTTGACAACTTGAGGTTTTTAGAAGTTATTTGTTGCATTCCAGAGGGTATGATCGTCCTGTTTAGGATTGGTGAGGTAGCAATTAAAGTTCGAGAGTTGCACCGTCATTTGTTAATTCGATTTATCAGCAACATTGCAAATACGTTGCAATTTTGTTCTAGTCCATCGTTTTTCAGAGAGTAATTGTTTGATGTAGAGGGAAGTATTTGTTGTACATAGTTGATTTGCTAAGTAACTTCCAGTTCTGCTTCTTGATTAAGTGTTGCAAGATACTTAAGGTTTTTTATACCAGTTGGAGCTCTATTTTGGCTTCAAGATATTACTCGAATTTATTTCAGTCAGTTTTTTTCGCTGTAAGGCAAAGAGTGAATTCTTTATTAAGAGTTGTGATGCTTAAGTTTTTATAATTGGCGCGTGGTATCAGAATAATTTGTTGTTCGGTTTAATAATGATTGTATTTGTAGCTATTCCATGTGATATGAAGAACTCGAGGGTTTTGTTAGGTCGGTAGAAAAGTATGTAGGTTCTCCAATAGAGTGGTAGTTGTAATTATTTGTTAAGAGTGTCCGATTTAAGTTTCTGCCTTTGGTGGTTATGATTCGGGAATCTCAATGGGAGTGTTTGGAATGCCAATCGCTATCAGTGATAAACCTGTAATTCATAATAAAACACAGAGGTTTCGATGATGACTGCGGTTCGTACATATGTTGTGTTATCTGGCATAGGTGGAGTAGTTTAGAATACGAAATACAGTTTTTTATGGAATGTGTTTTGATACTAGCATTATGTTAATTTCGTGTAAACTGAGAAAAGTGAGTAATTTTTGTTTCATGCGTTCCATGCAGTGATATTCAATATGTTAGGAATGATGGTGCTAGTTTGATAAGTAAAGTTGACAAAAGATTGATCATTTTGTTATTCTGATTCATTAGTTGTAAAAAATTATTTTTTATTTGAATAAGGAAAGAAGATAGATTTTTTATGTTAACTTGTTGTTGCTTAGCATTGTTCGATATGACTTGTATTGCATGTTTGTGTATTTATTTGTGGGGGGAGCACTAAATTATTAGTATGCTTTGGTTTTTTTATATATATACACATATATTGTCTGGCATAGTAGGTTTTGAAGTATCTATAGGTCTGATATCAAATACAATGAATCATTCCTGCATTTTTGTTGGTTGGTTTAATCTTTATTTTACCGACGCACAAAAGGGTTCCAATTCATAGATTTGTTTGTTATTTTCTCAATGCATTATATCTGTGTAGCACAGTTACAATGTTTTTCTAGTTATATTGTGCCTTGTGTTTATTATGTTACGTATTTTATGAATTTTTACAGTTTGTCTTTAAGTCTTTCAGTAAGAATTGAATGCTGAAAATGTTTGGTGACTACTTGACAAGTTCGTTTGTCTTGAGGCAAATGGTTAATAATTTGGTGATATATATGCACCGTGTATCGTTTAATTTAATTATGTTATTTACTGGTAGTCTGGTATAATATTGTTAACTTGCAGTAACTATTATAAGATTTCCCACTATCCTCTTGATTAGTAACACCATACATGTATATTGGCTGTTTTCCATGACTGTTATTATTCTTTTGAATTTGATTAGAGTTATCGTTAACGTCATTAATTGAGGGTGTCTATCTTTCTGAGTATTAATTACCGACTGGTCAATTACTATAATAATCTACCACGGATGATTAGCCTGGTGTTCTTTTATAGAATTATGTTCGTTGATTAGCTGCCCATTTATTGATGTGTGAGTATAGTAAGGTGTTATCGTATGATTATAACAAGGGATTCGAATGATAGGATTTAAAAATTGTGGAGGAAGCAGAGGATGAGAGTGTCAGCTGAGGTTGAGTATCTAGTGGTAGTTGATATGGCTGGTACTGAATAATCATTGATTACTGGTGAGATAAATTATATATAGCATTTAAATTTTTTGTTAGAATGGATTCTTCTTTAGTTGGTTTAGTTTAGTTAGATAAATTAAATAAAATTTAAATGTGCTATTTAATGTAATATTAATTTAAACTTATGAGTTATAGAAACATAAATAAACGCAATTGGCGGAATACCCGATATCTTGGTATTCGAACCACCTTTAAGTTCCGGTAGTTAAACGTGAACTTGCAACTACTTTAAGAAGTTTCACTGGTTAGCTTTAAAAATGAAGAATGTGTAAATGACGTACTTGAACGTTTTATCATGCCATATAAGAAACATAATGGGAAGCAACTTCACCGTAGGAAAATGTAAAAATTATTCAATAAAAGTAAAAGAAAAAATGTCTAAAAGAGAATACTTAGTAGAGTTTCCTAAAACATTTTAACGGTATTCTAAACAAAATAAAAAAATTAAGCTGTTTAAAATTGATTAATAAAAAACAATGTTACCGGGTTTTTATCACTAACCAACGACTTTTCATTAGCTTATTAACTAAGCTATAGATTCAGCGACTTATCTGAGCTCACTTATCTATGATATGACATGAAAAGACAATATTTGCTGATTTTCAGACATAAATTGTAACATACTTGAATTGACTATGAACTTAAATAAGTGTAATAAAATGTATCCAATAACACACTTAATCCCAAATAATATATCATATATGCATACAGTCTCAAAATAAAATAAAAGTAATAGTCAATCAAGGCTCATAGATATTTAAAATACTTTTTATTCTGCTTTGATTTTGGGCAGATTCTCTTCAAATACAAGGCTTAGGAAGAGATTGTCTTTGTTGAGGAGAGTAAACATTTTAGCTGCCAGGTTAATATTTCAAGCAGGATCAGAACAGACAGGTAAAAATATTTTATTATAAATGAAATAAGAAGTGTAAAACATGTCACTCAGATGTCTAGGAGTGGCATTCCTATTCGTACCAATGGAGAACTTGAATATATTTTTAAACGCGCTATTGACATACACAGGAATTCGGCTGTAATTGAGATATGTGATATTGTGTTACAAATTACTGATCATAAGCAATTAGGTTTATTTGTTATTTGAGATGCATTATGGCTTTGTGCGAAGCTGTTGTCTACATACTGATAATTACAAAACTAACGATTAAAAATATCAGCACCACTCATCAAATTTTCTCAAGCACCAAACACTCGAGAAACCATTAGTAGTTTTAAACAGTTATGGCTTTTATTTATCATATAAGTACGGCGTTGAAAATCAAAGTTTGCGCTTTTTTATGAGCACATAAATACCATATAAAACTAAGATGACCAAATCATAATTTTCGTTGTTGATGACGGATGTTGTATTTTAGTAGCTCAGTTTTTTTTTAGTTCATCATGATGCAAAACGTTGCACCAAACTAAGTTTATAACACGTTGATAACTACGTCAATGGTTTGGTATATACAACCAAAGCGAATGCCGATTTCCTCTTGAGTCGATTCGGGCCCTAGATTGATCTAAAAACATGCCAACAACTGGCTTGAGGTAGGCCATGGGCAGTTTGTCAAGATATGTTATTATGTTATAGAATTGGGAGCGAGTTAGTCTTAAACTACTTATTTTTAGATGATTACATATATTGTCTTTGCCTCCGCATTGGTCCATATCTAGATCCTTTCCCTATTGATAATTTATCTATAACGGTTTAGACTATTCTACTTTTCCATTCTGGAAATGTATTTGACAAATTGTTTTTTTCTTTAGTCAAATTGTGTTTTGTTGCGCACTCAATCCTATTTTGTTTTATCACATATTCTTTGTAACGTCATGTTCTATCCTTCTAGCATTTTTTTTGTTTTTGGTAGATTTTGTATAAAATACTACCTACTATACACGCCATCATGTCACAACTTCCAACAAAGTTTAGTGCAGTTTTTTGTTTGATGTCCTCTGACCTTAAAGCCAATCTCCGTTCAAAACTTTCGGGCAACTGTTTCGGCTAATTTGATTAATGGGCAAAATCGGTCAAAGGATTGGGGGAAACTGTTTTTGTCTTTTTTGTAACTTTTCTTGTCAGATTTAAACTAAATCTAAAACGAATATTTCTTAGATACACACGTAGGAACAAAAGAATGGGATGAAGAAGAGAGGAGATACGAAAATAAATATATATTGAGTTGTGTTTGATTTAGATTGAAACGAAATCTACCTGTCTCTTAGTGGACTTGCACGAGAGACTTTTTTGTGTTTTAATATTTTAATATTAGTGGTATTATAACTTACTAACTTATAAATTCTATTTTTAGTTTTGGCATTTAAGTAATTTATTTTCTTTATTAGACCATTTAGGGTTCTGGAAACTTGATTAGCTTTGGTTATTTCTTACATGATATTTTTATATATATATTACTCTTTTAACATGCTTTCAATATATTGATAAGCAGAATCTGTAACTAATCTTCTGTTTCTGCATTGTCAGCGTAACAGGTTATTTTTTCTCCATTTAACGTTTCATATCCATCTATAAATTTAGTCTCTTTGAATTATCCATTATTTTATTAAATAGCAAAGAACTTAAAAAGTTGTCTTGTCTAATTAATAATAGTTCCCCGTAACAGGCCTTGAACAGGATAGATCTGTTACAATCTAAAGCCTACGGTACACAAGGGTAAGTAGCGCTACGTACCGACCGCCTATTATTATCCCAGAGTTTGATCTCCAGGTACTCATTTATTGCAGCCTGAGTCGAGGTGGGCCGTAAAAATGCTAGCGACTGAATTGGCGAGAGCGGGATTCGAACCCGCAACTCTTGGTTTCATAATCTAGCGATCTATCCACTAAACAACCACGGCTCTTGTCTTGTCTAATTACCATATTTAATTTTATAGGACTTAAGATCTGCCCATTAACTTTTCTCTAACTTAAAATTTTCAGTGTATACCTATGTCTATGACAAGAGAGCTTATATTTTACATAGTACTTAACAGAACTCTGTCAAATGTTTTCTTTAGGTCAACCGTGCATATATACGCTGGTTTATCAAATTCTATGGGTTTTCAAGTGTTTGCTAGATTATACAGATTGTGCCAATACAAGAGCTTCCTCTTCGGAGTTCTAGTTGTTCATTTATTAACGTAATGATATCCAGTTTCTTTTTTTACTTTCTTTATCCTATAATAAGGAAAGTAATGTAATCGGCGGAAACTTGACCTACCCAGTTTTTTCACATTTCTGGACGAAATATAGTCTCAGGACACCAAAAAATTTGTTTTGAGCCATTGGTTCGTGTGTGTGTGTCTGTCGGTCTATCAGTAAACAAGATATCTTGAGAATCGTAAGAGCTAGAGACTTGAAATTTGGTATACAAGTTACTTGTAGGTAGGGGACGCAGTGCGAAGCTTTTGGTAAAAAGCGGCCGAGTCGTTTGGTCTCAAAATTGGTCGGAAAGCGGTCGCGAATCTAAACGGTTGAAGATACAAAAAATTTATGAGAATAAAAATGATTTGTTATCATGAGATAAACATAAATTTAAAATAAAAGTTAATAAAATAAGAATTCGAAAAAAATTGAAGCTCAGGATTTTTAATATACCGGATGTTCATAAAATGTTTCGGGAAATTGATATTGCCGGATAGATCAGACCGAGATGAACAAAAAATTACAAGGAAATTTTTTATCGGAGGTCAAATAAATAAGTTATAGCCGATTAAAAATTAATTAAACGGACCAATCACACCGCACTCGGAGAGCTACCGAACCGACTGCGGGAGGACGGGGGGGAGCGCTTGGCCGCTAGGAGGGAGCACGCAGGCGATAATGGAGAAGGCTGCGCGACCGAGCTCGCACGGTTACCTTCAGTGACGTAGCAAAATTGTAAGTACGAGTCAATTATTGCCTTGTACTGTTTATTTTAATCAGCTTTCGAGTGTTGGACTCGCGCCTCGTCCTTTTTTAAAATAACAAATTCCGAGACGAGAGCAGTGCAGGGCCGATACGATGGACCCAGTATAATCTAATATATATTTGTCTTATCTCCCTAACTAAACTTATAATTCTATCTCCTCCTAGACGCTACAACCGATTTCGGCTCAAAAAATCAGCCTTCTAACTTTAATCGTTTTTGAATTATTTAAATATTTTGATTACATGGGAAATTCCTCCCAATGTTTCTATTGTTTGTAGTGTTAAATGTAAGCAAAACATGTGGAATGTTCTACACGACTGCCTGGCGTCTAGATCAGGCTTCGTCGACGAAGCCTGCGGGGTTCTCTGGTATATAATAATAGGATAAGGAAAGTCGTGTGATGTTCACACCAGATTTTTTTAGAGAAATTATTTTCTGAAAAAATTAAATAATAATTTAATATGAAATACTAATTTAATGTAAAACTTAGCAGAGATTAAAAGCCAAAAAAGTACTGCTTACTACAGTTTATAGAAATATACCATGCGTTGATTGGTCTTTTTCTTTCATTGTATACTAAATCTGTAAATGCTGACTATCAAGTTGACTATTTTAACTTTATTTGTTACTTAAAATAAGAAAAATGTTGATTTACTATTTACCATTTTCGAATGTTCTCCAGTCAAAAGGTTTTTTTTCTATTCTGATCTTTTTTCCTAATATTTTGCCTTATATGATAAGGTCTAGCATTTTTTTTGAAATCTCAAAAAGTTCTAATGGTTTTATCAGGGTTATGGATAGTTCAGTTGAGAAATACCTAATTTAAGTTTATGTCTCATCTTTTCGAATATTTGTACTATTCCTTACATCTACTTAACTTAACCTCTTTGTTAATTTCCAGTTTACTACCATTTACTGAAAGCATTTTAGATTTATTTTTGCTCATACCTACAGCTCATTTTATCTTTTTATACATGTTAAGGTTATTATGTTTTTGATGCAGATTTTCAACATCTTTGGATTTCTTTTCCAACTAATCTTCTTTTGCGTTTCTAATTTTTTTTCTTATAGTTTTGTCATATCTGCTTTTGTTTTGATTCTTGTAGTTTTGTCTCTTCATTAATTCTAAAATTTGCCTTTTAAGTATTGTTGACTTTTTTTGTATTATTTTATAGTTTAGCTTTTTATTGCGTTATGTGCAATAAATTTTATGTGTAGCTTGCTTCAGTTTCTTTAATCTAAAAGTTATTTCAGTAAGAAGCAGGATGCGATATGAGGGAACATTCGTTTCTGGGTATGTATTAGAAGATTTAACCGTTTTTGAATTTTAGTTTTATGATAAGTAGTCTGTCTGTTTTTTTACTATGTGCTTAATTAAGTCAGCGAGAGATTTCTAAGCGCACAAACATCTTTTAGGTAAATTAAAAAAGTTGGTCTTCTTTGTATAATTAGGTTAATACATTTTTTCTTACGTTTCTTATACCCAAGTCAAAGTCACCTATATGTTGTCTTCTTTACCTTTACTAACATAAACATTTAAGTCATCAGTATGTTTATATCATTTTCCTAATTTTTCTCTAAGATTGTTTATATGATATTAAAATTATTTATAGTCTTTTTCAAACTATTAGAGGTTTCTACGTAAACTTGAATTACGTTTTCTGTTAAATGGTCTGCAATTTAACTGAATCATAATGATTCTCTATGATACATATACTAAGCATCTAATGCACTTTTCTACTTTTTTTGTCACCATTATCCCTACTCCATTCCAATGATAATTGTTATCTTCGCATGAATAATATATATTTTATTATATTTTTATTATATTACATAAGTTAAGCCATCTTATTTCACTTATTCCTAGGAGAGCTCTATTAGGCGTTTAATTTTTTCTATTTCTTTAAAAATCTTCCCAGGTCTATAAAGACTATTAATATTTTATGTTCCTATTCGAACTGTTGATTTAGGTTGAATATTGGCTTACCGGGAGATTATTAGCACTCCTTCTCTATTCAACAAATGTCCGTACTTGGGTCCATTCGTTGAGTTTAAAGCCATTATCTTATTGTCCTGGGGATTTTTTAAACAAAGTGGTTTTTTGTTTTCTTTTTCAGGTGATTGAAAAAAATAGGAGAAATAAATTTTCTAATATCGGAAGAACATGATTATTTTCTATAATTTGAGGTGGGAAGAATTATGGCTCGCGTGGGCAGGGTCGTTTTGCTGAAGGAGGTATACCCACTAACGGGTTCTCAAAATATTTACTTGCTATCCCTAATTTTGGTCTATTTCGTGTATTTTAGTTGACCAACATTTGCCATATCTGGTGGACATTGTCTTATCCGCCATCTGGGGAGACATAGCAACTCCACATGGAATTACGGATCTACTCTTTGAAATCTACCACATGAGTATTATAAGGTACTAAAGTTAAGCACCTCGGATTGCTTATTATTAAAGAAGGGAGATAGCGAAGTGCATTTGGTTTGACTTCCAATAATTACAATTTTCGATGACGCTGACGTATTACACCAATCCAAATATGGTTTACATAATTTGCAAATGTTTTAAAATTAAATTTAAAACCAATCTAAGTGATATCGTATTATCCAGATACTGTTTATCATAAGTGATAAATAATCGGCAATTAAATAATTATAATAAAATTTGCTTTCAAGTATATCTTAAACAGCGGCTCAACAAAAATACTTAAATAAATATATTGTGAAGCTATTAATAGATAAAATACCTTACAAGCAAAGCACAATTATTAAAACAACAAAGAAAAAATAAATTTTAAAATTCTCCTTTGTTTACTAGATTTAAAACGTTTTATTTCGAAGTTTGCATTTAAATCGCCTACTAAAGATCATTTTAATAACAACATGCCTTGAAATTAGAGCTAAGTAGCTACATGCAACAACATTGTCGGAGCCATTAGAGGACGTAGCTACACCGCTGAGAGAACCGTGAGCTTGCTATTAGACCTCTAGCGTACATGCATAATGGGCTGGAGGACTTGTATTTGATGTCGCGTCAAACGCGCGACTAGCCTTAACGCAAGGAATGCTGCTGAAGGCAAACTGAACACAGTTAAATTTAGTAATCCAATAATTGCGTCTCCAGAAAGCTTACTGCTGTGGCGAATGCCACGAATGCCTGGTATAAAAATAACCCCGAAACATCCAGACCTAGCAGTGCTTGTATAACTCAAATGCTACTAAGGGCCGATGGAAGTGAGCAACGGAAAACTGAAATCACTTCAAATAATCGCCTTCGCTCAATGGCGTCAGTTGTAGATTAAGAAGCAATTAAAAAGTTTTAATTCGACTTAGCGCGAATTGTTATTTAAGAGGGAGGAGCTTTTTCAAGTAGGATTTGTATCCAGGGCAGCAAATTCCATTTTACTCAGTTTGCAGATTTACTTATCTCCAAGCAATCAAATATTTGAAGTAAAGTGAAATAACAAGATTTCTTGAGCTTGTAATAGCAAAGGGTGTATGTATTTTATAATGTTGGTGAAATATTTGTTTATTTTTTAAATGGTTGGAATATCATGCAGTTAGAAAATAGTTTCCAGTGTTTTTAATAATAATTTTTAGAATTTCAATACTAAATAAGTAAATGTAATGCATCCAATTAGCACATTTTGAATGTAAACCTATCTCTTGTGGTTATGAGTGTTTAATGTATCAGTTTACAATTGAGTTCAAAGTATGAGAAGATGAATGAAAAATTTAAAGAACAACGCATTCAAGATATGACTATTTCTTAATTTGTTTTAAAAACTTGCTACACAAAATTTAATCTTTGAGGGTATATTTAAATTTTAAAGATTGTTTTTTTTGAATGGTGGAGATTTGAAGGTTGCAATTGGGGTGAATTTAAAATTGGCCTCCCGAGTACAATATACCTAGAGCAGCTATCCTAATTAAAGTACATTATTTAGGTCAATAGCTACTATAAACTAACAACAATCATGAATAATGTAGGGCATATGACTACTTATATATTAAAATGGCCAAAATGGAGCTTTAAGATTTTAGCTTTAATATATGTTAGTGGAAGTCACGTACTTAAATTAAAAACAGATACAATATTAGTTTTTTTATAAGTGGTGCGCCTCAAAAGTATTCAATCATATAATTAAAAAAATTACAATTATAATAACAAAATATCTACAGTTTTAGTAAAAATGGGTACCAGATAAATGAATATGTGTATAATATATATAATAATATAAATAATAATACGTAGTTTTGGTTCTCTCCAAAATAAGCACTTTGGGATTTTACACACTCTTCTAGCGTTGTTAAAAATATTCAACAAATAACTGTCTCATTGTATCCTAATTTCTTTGAACGGGCTAAAAGCTTTTATTTTAAAGGTGAAGCAAGTCATTAATAAGTGCAACCAATATTCCTACTGAACAAATTTCAATCTTTGGAATTCCTAGTTTATTTTTTAGTTTTTGGACTATTTGTCGATCTTTGTTAATTATAATCGGTACACGTTAAACATTTTTCGGTATTCTGCTCGTTCTTGGTCCAGAATACGGATCGATTTTAACATATTCCCAGCTTTGAATTCTAATTATATTGTAAACTTGATGTAAAGTTTATTTATTACAAAAAATAATTGGCAAAGCATATTTTACCATCGAGGCCAGATAAAAGTATTGTCCATGTATTTTATTTAATAGGAAAGTTTTGGGGAAAATAAGGCAACGTACTTTATTTTAAAACAGGTCAAAGATAGGTTTGCTAGGACAGATGAAATTTGAGGACCCACAAAAGCACCCTTGGTGTAATAGTAAAATTAGTTCTAAAGAATAAGGTATTGGACAGACAATAATTAATCAATGAGAAACTGTTGTCTTCTAGATTATAAGTGGATATCAGCATTTGCAAGGTTTTAGGGGTGAGAATGTTGATAAATAGGGAGACAATACCGTTTTTACTTATGGAAAAGAATTTTAGAATTCCTAAGAAGTGTTAGAAGTTTTAGACGTACAAAAAAGCTTGTTCTGTAAAAGACTGAACTTGAAGAAAAGTTTGGTTCTTTAGGAGAAAGTTAAAATTTATGTATTAACAATTTTTGATAAGATAGTGAAATTTGGGTAAATTACTACGCTTCAATTACAATCATTTTGCAGGTATTTTAGCAAAATGCATATAGTTATTTATTTTATTGAAGAAATCAGCCATTTTAAAGTCTCACTACACAGAAATTTTATATACCAACGGAAAATTTAACATTAATTAAACAAAATAATGCAACTGATATTACCAAAAGTAAAAAGTGAAATACAATAAGACGATATTAAATAATAATTTGCTAATAGAGTAAAGAATATAAAATCACATTCTTATTTTTTAGCCGTCGCTGGTCGAACGATAACCTAGCCTATATAAGACGCTAAATAGACGACCAACTGGTAAGTAAATAATATATTTAAATAAATAAATATTGATTGTTAAAAGTAATTTAAAAAAGTTGAAACAAATGGCCACAAATAGTAAGAGATATAAAAATCTTAATACTAGCGTGGAGGAAAAAGTACAAGTTTTAAAAGTAGTTAAAAACAAAGTTTTGTGCTAAATATGAAAGAGTTAAAAGAAATGAAAAGCTAGTTAATAACAAACATCGAAGAGACAGAGAGGAATACTGAAGCAATTAGAAGTAATACTAAAAAATAGAGGTATACGATAGGAAATAGGAAAAATCTAAATGGAAGAAAAAACTAACAAGCAAAATCTGAAAAATTAAGACAAACTGGAAAATTGCAATAAACAGAAAATGAAAGAATTATGTAGTAATTAAAGAAATAACATTTAATGCCTGTTAAAAAGAAGAAGCAGTAATACTATTTTTTAAAAGTAGATTACAAATGTGCACAAAAATTTGATCTAATTTCAAAATAATAAAAATATAAGCAAAAATGAAGAAGATAGTCAAGGGAGAAATTAACAAAAAAATAACGTCAAGAAAAATAAGTAACGGTGTGGTTAATAAAAAAATAAAATAATAACCAGACAGTAGAATGAAAATATGTAATATTACAAGGGTTGTTACAAATTTGAGACAAAAATACTAATAATAATAGTTTATGTACCCAACTATTTTTTTAATAAATTGAAAGAGTCAATGGAAGGCCAAAAATGTAATACCAATGGTGATTTTAATTTTAAATTTGATAATGAACACAAAAGATGGGAAGGGATGTTGAGATCGCATGATACGATAATCGCAAAAGGCTATTAGAATTTTGCACATACAACAATCTTATTATTACTAATACCTTTTATAAACACAAAAAATATATGAAATAACAAGAAAAGTTGTCAGTGTATGCGAAAATTGATAATCAACTATGTATTAATACAAATAATTATTGCAAGAGTAATTAGGAATGGGCCAGTACCTAGTAAAAGTCCCATCCAGAACAGAAAAAAAGAATCTGTAGATTAAGAAATGATTTAATTCAAAAGTCGTAATAGGAGAAAGACAAATGATAAATTCTAAAAGATTAACCGTAATGAGGACGGTAATAATATTGGAAAGAGATGAGAAAAATGTAAAGCAATACTAACACAAAAAGCAAGACAAATATGTAGTAAAAATATAAATAGTAAAACCAAGAGAAGCAAGAACACGCAACATAATATAGTTATAATGTTAAAAAGTAAGTTAGCGTAAAGATTTTTGAAGAGGAAATAGATTTTGAATAGGAATGAAGACGCATATAAAGTATATAAGACCTAAACAGCAAAAGTAAAAGAAACTGCAATTGAAGCTAAAAAGAGGGGCGGGTGAAATTCGGCAATGCATTAAAGAGGAACAGTCCAGCGAACCGTTGTACAAGATATTAAGCTTTTTTAGGAAGGAGAAAGTAGTAAG
The DNA here is from genome assembly GCA_036346155.1 of Sinelater perroti. NCBI lineage: Eukaryota > Metazoa > Arthropoda > Insecta > Coleoptera > Elateridae > Sinelater > Sinelater perroti. Next base: position 19,551,145 of record JARFIY010000195.1, on the reverse strand, counting down.
ACTAAACTTAGTAAAAAACAGAAAATGTGATATATTAGTTTAAATTAAAGTTAAGTGAAAAAATAATTTTAATAACGCAAAAGTTTGTAACTACAAATTGCCGACAAAAATACAAAGAGAGGACATAGATAGCACAAAATATATAAAAATCTAAGAGGTTGAGAAATACTGGCAAAAAGAAAAATAAGGAAAATAGCAGCAGGTTGTGACGAACGGGCACCCGAAATATTAGGACTAATATATTTTGAAACACCAAAAGACTTCTAACGACTAAAAAACGGCTATAATACTGCCAGTATATAAGAAAGGTAATGCTAGAGACTGCTGAAACTACAAAAATATATTAATTGTTGCTTCAAAAATATATGAAGGACAGAAAAAAGTTCAGAAACAACTATAAGGTAGTTTTAGGTATGGACATATTTACTTTACAACAGCTGGTAGAAAATTTATTAAAGAAAGACAGGAAAGTCTTTTTGGAAATTATCGATTTAAGTAAAGCGATTGATACTATTAAAAAAGACACAATATGGAAATGCCTAGAAAAGATAAATGTCAATCTAAAACTAATAGAAGCCATTAAGAATAAATTTAATAATAGCTACAAAAATTTGCAGAATGTAAATAAGTCTGCGACTTTGCCGACGACATTGTTCTATATGCAGACTGGGAGAACAGTGTTCAGACTAATCTAGAAAATAGGAACGAAGTCTTGATTTACAACTTAATATAGAGAAAATTAAAGTTGCAGTTATAATGAATAAGGAATTTAAAGTTAACCTAAGAAATGGTAATGAGTGTCCAAAACAAGTAAATAATTAGAAATATCCGGGTAGCATTATACATACAGTTTAAAATCATGACTAGGAATTAGAAAATAAAATACAAATTTTGTACAAGTTCTTCCAATAGCTCCACAAGAACTTAAACAAAAAGGAAGTAACTCGGCAAACAAAGTTGCATATATACAACGGTCTATCTCTCAATACTCTTGTATAGAGAGGAAAACGACGTTTATAGGCAGCTGAAATTAAATTTTTTAAGAGCAATAATTGTGTAGAAAAATGAAGACAGAAAGCGGTGGAAGAATTATTGAGTAATCAAACGGTAAAGTGGTTTAGAATATGTAATAAGAATGAACGATAAGGATAATAGGAAGTAAAAATGTAAGGCGAAAACAAAGTATATATATATATATATATATATATATATATATATATATATATATATATATATATAAATATTTAAGGATTCTAAAATAATTTTGAACACTTTGTTTAAGAACAAATTCAAAATATATTAACATTCTTAACAAAAGAAAAAAAAATGATCTGAACTTAAATATACAGAATTGAGTGTGAACAACAGATTTATTCAAATGCATATTAAAATCCAGCTTTGAATAACATGTCGTCAAAGAACTGAATTGGTCGTTTTAAATTAATATATTTGCGATTTATTAATTTTGTATTGCAAAATGTACAATTTCAGTTATTGCAATAAATTATATTCAAAAAGAAACGTTCCATGTTTCATTAAAATTCTGTTGTGACCAAAACTATTATACGCAAATATTCAGTGACGGAATCGTATATATTTATAGCACTTTCAATATACAAATGTATTTGGTAGTCTAGTTTACTAATTTTTTAAAAATAATTGCAAACAAAAATAATCGGTGTGCCCTAGCTTATCGAGAGGAATCCAGAAAAAATTCAACGATGGGGACGAAATAACATATCTTTTAGTTCGGAATCCGTTTATCTGACGATTCGATGACTTTGATGTCAAACAGACCTCTCCACTGCATTGATATTTCTACTCTTCTTAAGGAAGCATAATTTATAAAAGCAAAATATGGATTGCCGATACACAAACAACAATATTAGAGTTTGTGTAGTTGTTACTTCTTTTCGAACGCGAATAGGATTCTGGCTTCTTCTGCGTACGAACTTGACACTAAATATCGGCCAACGCAAAAGCGGTTATTTTTACGAGTACGAGAGAACTTGCTGACCTTCTGACACGCTCTGTAGACATTAAAACTTTTCACCATTCTTTTTCAACGATTGTTAAACGACGACGCGGGTAGATATAATGTCTAGTTTTCTCTTTTTGTGGCTAAGCTTGGGTTTAGGAATCAGAAATTTCTTTGATTAAGAAAGTTTTGGATAAGAAATGAAATGAATCGAATAATAAAACGAAACCGCAATTTTTCTTCATATGGTTTTATTTCATTTTTGCAGCATTTGCCTGAAAAAGAGAAATGTAATAAGAATTACGAAATTACGAATCCGTAAAGTTATTTTAACTGTTTATTTTTAATCATTGCAAATAAGGCTTTTTGAGAAAATAACGGTGCTATTAATTTTGCCACGTAGAGACAATATTTTGATAGTTAGTTACAAAAGGGGTTGTTGTGGAAGCACAAAGGATCTAAAAGTTGTAATCGAGAAGCATGCCGGTGGTTCCGAATCGAAGGGCATGCGATCATACATTAAATTTATACTTGGTGGAGATTCTCAAATCGTACTGGAGGACTTTTTTTTATCGTTGTTGATGAAAGAAGGAAAGATCAACCTATATGTAAATATTTGTAAGTACGAAAGTCTAGAGTTTCTATAATTTTGCCGCAATAAAAATCGAAGAATATATTATTACCGTTCAATTGGTTGTTTTGTGGTTCCAAAACTAACGTATATATTAAGAGCCACACCAACCTGGTATTACCAAGCTCTACCTATTACTTCAAAATTAAATAAATTATAACACACACTATCAATTTACCTATTATTTTTCTCCAATATGATTCAACTTTATATTCAATTAGCTTTGGTGTACTTAAAGTACAAGATATTTCATGTTTTTTCGGTTTTCTTTGCAACGTTTATTATTAATATGTTTAACTAATTTATGTTAAACCTCACAAGTTCAGAAAAGGAATAATAAAATGGAATACTCTGACTAAAAACTCAGTGACCACCGTTTATTAAAAAAGCAGCCATTTCTAAGCTCGTATCAGTAGAAGCTCCATATTTGGTCTAAATGAAATGCTTCGAGGAATGTGCTACAACATACTACGGATTGTAATTGAACTATGCAAATACATCTGTTTATGAAAAAAGTCCAAGGAGCTCAGTACGATCAGAACCCCAATACCATGGGATTACTCTTCCCTCTAAAAATTTATACCTATTGAAACATAATTGCTTTTCCCGAGATGATGTAAAATGAGTGCTAGTAGAGACTCTAACCCTTTGGTAAATTGAGAAGTTTCTGGTTTGGAATGCGTGAACATTGTAGTACCTTCGCATTTAAAACAAAGTTTTAGATAAAGACAAAAATTTTGCCTTTTGTCGTGGAGATCATGGTCTTTTAGTATGAGAAAACAAGTGCTCATAATTTTGTAGCATTGCTAATATTGCTTACTGGAAAGCCTCAATAGTGCTTATCTTTAGTACAAAAAGAAAATAAGATCTGGATTATGGAAACTTTTTCTCAGTCGGATATAACATCAGAAGTGTTTTTAGGCATTAATTTTTGGTACTTATATATAGATCCTTTTTACAAATATTCGTAAGGTGATGAAAGCTTGTCTTTTTATTAACGTCGCATTTTTTGTTGTTTGATTCCGAAGATAAAACGTACATTTGCATTAGCGTTCTGACTATATAAAGATAGATCTTAGAACTTTTTTACATATCCGTGAATTGATATAATAAACTCAAAAATTATTTTTGGTTTGTTTTGGGTTTTAATTAAATTAAATATAATAATTAAATATCTGGTTGTGCTGAATATATGAATAACTTAATTCACAAGTTAAATCATGTCGATTTTTGGAAAAAGTCTCGGCTTTTCGGGATCTATCCTTATGCCATTATCAAGAGAGGTTAAAGTTTTTTCTTTACTCGGGGTCGCAGTTTGCTTACTGTCCAAAGAGAACTGAATCAGAAAAGGGTGGTCTTATGCGTGTGCTACTTCCTTATTTATTGAATCAAAAGTGAAAGTTTGACGGAAACATGTTTTGGTAAGAAGTATACTGGGTTGGGGAAAGTTTGTTTAGCGTTATGTAATTGAGGTTTTGGTATAATTAAGGGATCCATATAAGGTAAACGTTGACTATCGCCTCAAATATTGGAGCAGTGAGGGTGTGTTTCAATAGCCCCACGAATGATTCTTTTGGTAGAACAGGAAGTGGAAACCAGTGTTTTTAATTTAGAAAAACTAATTTTTTAAATAGTTTCTTTATTACGTTTGGCAAGTGCCGAATAATTCCCGCTCTTTAAAACGGCCAAAGAATGTTTGTATATTTGCCTGTTCCTTTTTCTATGAAGGTTCTGTTGCGGTAACCACAAGATATTTTTCGAACTCCTTGGGATTTGTGGGTCTTTAGTTAAGCAGACGAAGCTAAATATTTGATTGTTGGCTTTATTAGTTTAGTATGCGGCCTATTCTATCAGTGACCCTTTTAACGTAATGCAAGGACGCTTTTACTTGGAAGGTAGCTAGCTTTGGAATTTGTAGTCTTGTTAATATCTTAATGATATGGTCAAGGATTTATTAAAATATTTGTTCTGTATTAAGCTTTTGGCAGTAGTTTTAATTTTGGTTTTTTGGGTTATATTGTCGGAAAGTTTAGTGGACTTGGTAATAAGGAATTTTGCAACTTAGTGGGATTTAGTATTTAAACGACGATTAGTATTTTTAAGCATTTTGTAGCTAGTGTAATAAAAATCACTGATTATCTACACGTTCGGTAGCGTTTTCCTGCAATATTAGAAGCACTAGAGTAGTGAAGGTTATGCGCCTATTAAGATTTATTGGCGAACGCCAATACTGTTAGAAGGTGGAAACTAGCTGTATGTTGTTGATGCTAGCAGTGGTTTTTTCTCTAACAGAATAAAAAATCTTGTTCACCATATGTCTATATATGTGCAGAGTGATAATAATTTTATAAAATATATGACTCTCCTTGATAGAAGATTTTATATGATACAAACATCTTATTTGTATTATCTATTAATATAGTTATTACAAAGGAGGAAAGACTTTAAATCACACTTGTACTAATATGTCAGTATTGCTACTTAAGTTGCTTTAATCATATGAATTGTGTAGTTGGTTGCGTTAAAAATTTTTTATATTAATGTTTATATTATATTTTAGATTTTTATTTTCTTAAATTTGTACATAACTTCTTAGCCAATTATCGCATAAAAATTCTATATTTATGGTATCGTTTTGTAATTTTTAATTAAAATTAAATGAAGTTCAATAAATTGAGAACATCTGCTGGCACAGCATAGTGGAATGCTTTTACAAATAAGAATATGGTTACTGATTGGTTATATTTAATTTAACGTGACAATGTTGAAATTTCAATATACGGTTTTTATTAATCTTGGTTCTAAATATTTTATTTTTTTATATAAATACTTTTAGGGCTTTCATACTGTAGTAATGTAATTTAATTTTTTTAGGCTATTTATTTTGATATGATGATTTTTACGACGACTTTACTTTAGAGACCTCTTTTACTAAAAGCTTTTTCCACTTTCGTATTATATAGTGGACCTGTTTTTTATGCTGTATATAGACGTATAATTTGCTTCATTTTACTCAAAAGATATGTACCATTTTTTAGTTTATAAAAAATTAAACACGTTTAGCTCTTTTTATATTTATTTTTACTGTATAATATTTAATATGTGCTTTTTCAATTACAAATATCGAGTAAAACAGCAAAATAATAATTTTTTTTAATAATTTCTAATATGAAGCTCTAATTTTTCTGTTTGATTGCAACTGAATTGTAGATACTGGGCTATTGTTGCATTTTCAGTTTTTTGAATATTATAGTAATTAAACATTATGTTTTTTTTTAATATGCTCTACCAAAGTAGAAAATTGTGGTTTACATTTTGCCGAACGTGTTGGAAATACTATAACTATTAATATAAAATAGTTATTGTGGCAATTTAATTTAAAAAATGATAAAGATGTTATAAAAAGAAAATTACCTTTACTAGAGGATCCAATAAAGATTGCTGCTGTTTCTGATATAATTTTTTTTATCAATTTAACATTGTTAAGATATAAAGTGCAGACATCACTTTCATGAATCAAAACAAAGATTACAAATGGACATTCTTTTTTATTAAAATTTTGTTAAATAAATGTAATTTCGTTGATTTTCAGTATAAAATTTTTTGTTAACCCCAATATAATTGTAATATGTGCAGTTTTGATAGGTGTACGTTGATTATTTAATTACGGAAGATTATATCGAAAAAATGTCGGCCTTCTGTTGAGTACACATCCAGAGCATTTTTTCAAAGTTCCTACAATGCACTTACTAACATTTATTTTGGCACAGTTGCAATTATTTTGACAATAAATTTTTTTAACTCGTCTACTGTATAAAGATTTTGAACGTAAACTTTCAGTTTGAGGTAACCTCAAAGAAAGAAATCGCATGCAAACAAATCTGGTGAGTGTTGGGGACAAAGAACTTTGTCGCACAAGCGGCATCGAAGCATTTGCTATGTGGACTGAAGCTCCATCTTCTTGGAACTATATTTTGTTTAACCTTAACTCGTAACCGCCGGAGTTGGGGGCGCAAAAAATTAATGGTCACTTTCAAAACGCCGTACCAATTGCAACTATAGCAATTTATACAGAAGGCTATGATGTAATTCTCGTAAGATATTTATCAAAATTTGACATAATCATCCAAAAGGAATTGTGCCTTATTATAATTACATTATGAGAAGCAATAATTTCAAGCATCCTTTCATAAACTGTGCGTTAGACAAAATCATCTTCAAGCAGCTTTTGGACAATTATGATTTTGTATAGATGGTATTTCAACTCGTGTAGGATACGTTGTAAAAAGCGAAGAAACAGACCCAAAGTTGGGCGCTTATTGGAGCGCTGAGGACTCTGTAGAACCGATCTTCTCAATCTCTTAACATTTCCTTGGTTTCCAGCGTCGGGGACGGATATTCTCTTCGTAGCTAATTTAGTTGTACGAAACGATTCAGTTCATTGGAGTATTGTGTTACGATTAGGAATCACCCCATCACGATCATTATTAAATTGTCGATAGAAAAAACGTTGAATAGTAATAACAAAATTGTTATTTTTAAAAACTGCTTGACGTCAAAACTGAACTCTATGAATCGTTAACTTTCCCTTCCCTATTACTACCCATTTCAAAAACATCCGTTCTTTTGCGCCACGTACTATAATCTTCAAATATAAAAATATTTTTTGAGACGAAAGCAAATCTATCTATAAATTTGAACAGAAAGAACAAACGTAATGTGGCGTTCTCTACACCTTTGATTTAAACGACGAGACAACTTATACATTTGAACGAATGAAATTTAGCGTGCCGCGCTCTGAGCGCTTAATTTACATGAGGAGGTCCGTGTGTTCGTGTACGCATGTCGGGGCTGCTTTCGCTCCTCCGGGCGGCCGCGGCTGTCGTTGTTATCCCTTTTATGACGTAGGAAGAAATTCATATTTCCTATCTTAATTAATAGTTCCCCATTCGTTGTAAAAACGAAGCCAAAATGTGGACAATACTAAAGTTAGTTCGTGCAATTTCAGAATCAAAACAAGCATTCTGTTACCGCTGCCAACATTAATCTAGGAAAAAATTAAAAATTACTGCAAATATACGTAAGAAGATTTCTTACGTGTTAAAATAAAACGTAAAAATTACTGGAGTGCATTATGAACGAGCGCATAAGCTTTGCATAAGCAATGATTTAACTTTACGTATTACGTCTTTGTTATGGGCGGCTTCTGAATGGACACTAAGTTAAATTGTTTCACTTTTCCGATCCAGGGAATAATCAGATCCAGTTAAAATTTATACGTTCCCACTTTGCAAAAATTTGAGGGAAGGCGGGAGAAAATTTGTCAGCCTAAGACGCCAAAATACCTTTTGGCGGGCAACCCCTTCTATTTAAAAAATGTAGAAAAGAATTAAGAACATCTATTTGTTTTACATTCTAAAAGATATACTCGATATCTTAAAAGAAATATCTCAAAGGTTTATTTTTGAACCCGCCTATTTTCATTAACCCTGTTACTATAAAAATAAATTTTTATCTGTCTGTGATTTTCAAACGCTATCACCACATTATAGCGAAAGCAGTACAATCATTTAGGCTTAACGCTTTGATTTTGATATTAAAGGTAATAGAATGTATAATTTTTAAAGAATTTTTTTATGATTTGTTGGAATTTGTAATTTTAACTTTATTCAATCGTTTAAGTGGATTGTATTGTTTATATTTTTTACTTTAATTTGAGGTGGTAAAAGAAATGTTGCCATGTAAAACTGCCAACACCTTATATAACACACAGTTTGTCCTGGTTTAAATGGAGGCAAAAAAAGCAAGGATAATATTTGGTAAACATAATAAATAGAAAAGTACGTATTAATATGCCTACAATATGTTAATGCCTACAAATGTTTTTTGGGGCGGTCGTGTATTTGGAAAAGCAATTTGATTGTTTTTAATCTGCAAAAACGGATCCACCCTATATAAGCAAAGAAGACAACTCTTACTGTTTAAAAATGGTTGTAATATGTGAGATCGTTGAACAATCATTATTTTTGAAAGCATCTAGTGGTTGAGAAAGTGGAGACAGGAAAAACGCAGGCGATATATGCAGGGTGCAAAATGCAATCTCTAATGATGACAGAAAGTGAATCATGTGCTATTTGCAACTTACGCAAAATCTATTTTGAAAATTGGATGTCAAAATGGCATTTTTGCAAGCACACACACTGAACTATGATAGCAGAAAACATTTTCTCGGAAAGAGAAATATTGAAAGTGATAAGAATACATCGAAATACGTGCGCACGGCTTAAGCATAATAAATGTACGAATTTTAGTTACAATGTTTAATGGGAATTAAAAACAATATCAGATGAATATTAACAGCTGTCGCCTGAAAAATTTATATATTCAATAAATTAAAAATTAGTGAAAAGAAAATGTCGGTCACTGTTTTCTACCCTTGTGATCGCCTTAGTGGAATTTTCACTACATAGGCTATATTCTGCAATTCGTGTTTACATTGCTTTCATGCTTAATGCTTGTTCCCAACTGATATTGACGTTCTCTTCCTGGTTTTGCCAATTTTACGTGGCCAACCGAGTCACGCAGGAACCAGAATCTTTAGGTTCTATAATTGAATGTTAGCATTGTCACAAATTATTTAAGAAGACAGGACCACGGATTCACCTTTCAATAAAGCACAACGATCTTGCACCCCAAACTAATATTCCAAATTTGGAATTACACAGTTTCTTTGCAGTAAACCTTGCAAATCTAAAAGAAAATTCTAGAGCTCTTAAGAGAATCCCTAAAGGAACCTGAATTGCTACAACTTACACACTTTCTAATCTGATAAATGCCTGTGTGGCCAAAAATGACCCAAAATCTTGGCGATCTCTATTTACTTTAATAGTTCCGGCAAATAACAAGAATAATAATAACCTTGAATATAACGTAAAAAGTATCAAAATAAAGACTTGTTAATCGTTAGCCAAAAAAAAAAAAATTAAGCATTTTATTACCGTCCCGAAAGGCATCAAAAGATAGATATATTTTTGGAACCATTTGGACGTTCTTCTCCTCCGAAGAGTTAGTCCCATAAGATTCGTCTATTTATATAAAATAATTTCAAAAATACTTTGCTGATATACCAAAGCCTGATTCAGCTTTACCCCATTATCCATCACTGAGGGCAACGTTATCTTGGCATTCAAATCTTTTACAAAGAGAGCTGCAGGAGAATTAGACAGATTGACTCTTCAATAATTTATAGATTTATGCGTTTCTGTTGGAGATCATGTCAACAAATTAGTTTTTGCTCTCATGAAATTGTGCAATGTGATGCTTGCTGGTAAACTACTTTCGTCAATATCTAGCACTGAACGTCTCTGTGTGCCCTTTCTGAGAAGGATGGTGGAGTTCTACCAATTTTAGTAGGGATTTTTTTGCAAGATTGGACTCGAAGATTGCCTGCAAATCAATTTATCTCCGATAAGAGAGATTATTTAAGACTTCAACGGCTGGGATTTGCTTCTCGGGTGCATGTGAAGCTGGTGTAGATTTGTAATTAAAGTCGACGTCGAAAACACTTTTAATAGTTTCGAACATGTTGATATGTTATAACGTATTAAGGATAAAATTACATTGTTTTATTTTTTTCCCTACAATGTTATGGTCACGATTTCTTACTTTTTTGTGGTTCACAATTTATTGACTCGAGGACTAGCGTACACCAAAGAGATCCTTCCAGACCTTGACTCTTTAGCTTGCGTATCTATCCTATAATCACAAAACTTGAACCAGAGATGAATGTATGGTATCTGGATGACAGAACAATAGCAGGAGATTTTTTAATTTATTAAAAGATTTCTTATATATTCAAAAACATTTTGATATCAATTTAACAAATGTGAGCTGTTTTTTCTTGGTGACGTTGACCCATCTATAGTAACTAAATTTAACACTGGTTCACGAGGGATAACAATAGTTAAGGAAGGTCTTTTTTACTTGGAGCTTCAATTCAACAGAGATGAATTTTGGTAATTTAAAAAAAAATATCTCAGACTTATTTACTCATTTCCCGACTGAAGACCATCAAATCTCACTTTGTACGTTATTTTCTTTGGGATTGGCTACACGTACCAACATTAGTATATCTTCTACATACTACTCTTGCCTTCAAAGCTTCGGGGCTTCTAGATACTGTGGATAATCTATTCAAATCTGGGCTAGAATCTCTTCTTAATGTTTCTCAATGACTACAAGCATCGTTACCCATTCGTTATAGAGAATTTTTTAATTTAACTTTAGTACTACATTTTTCTCAAGACTTGGGTAGTGTTGATGCTTATCAAGATGCTTTAAGAATATTGGGAGATTTAAATGGAGAACCAATTCCGAAATGTCCCACTTTTAAAAAGGATTGTGATAATATCAATTTGAAACAAAAAATTTATTTAATTAATTTTGGAATTGATTAAGAGGATCCCTTTTGAATTCATTAATTGCTTGGCTCAACGTATTATCTTCTTTGGCTCTAGACATTTTTCTTGATGACAACTCATTTAGGATTAGTCTTCGCCTTAGATTAAACATCTGAAGTGGATAGTCTCGGTTATCACGGTTTTCATTGTAAGAAAAGTAGGAAGACACTATAGCTATAGTTTTGGCTTGAGATTTTACAGGCAGTGACATATTGGCCCCTTCATACTTGGACATTTTTTAAAGAAAACTGGTTCTGTTGCCGAACTAGCTGCTACAAAGAAGAGGAATAAATACAAAACCATTATTGATCAAGGTTATCTATTCATTCATTTTGCTGTTGAAACTTTTGGTCTTTGGTGAGAATGCTATCACTTTACTTAATGATACAAATTTATGTCTACGAATTATACCAGATAAACTACGTTCTCGATTGTATCTAACTGTACGCATTAGTTTGGAAGTTCAACATGGGAATGCTGACTGCATTATGGAAAGCTTCCATCCTAACGTCCTCTTGGATGGATGAACTTTTTACTTACATAATTCTTATTTACTTTTGCTTGTCACAAATTTTCTTTTGGGTAATATTTTAATAAAGGATGTCATATCAGAAAGTTTATAAGAGCACCATCTAAAATTTATTTTTATCAATGACATAAGTTCTCTTTAAATATATCAAACATTTTATTAAGACTATGTGTAATCGCATGAAAATTTATTAAACTTAATTTAACTTACTTTTACACAGTGGACTAGTTTTCAGTCTTAAACTTTTATTAATGTTTTTATATGTTCCTAGTTATCCAATTTTCATGAAAGAAACAAGATAATAAGGCTTTCAGCTGCCCCCTTCACGAAAATTAATGCCTCGTGCGAGAGCTTGGAGAGCGGGGAAAATCTAAAATAAAAATTAAAAAGCTTCTTCCTCCCGGTTGCGCCAGAACGATTTCCAATATTTTGAACTGCCATTAGGCTCCGCTTCAGCTGGGATAGGGGCTGCTTAAATTATTGACATGAATTTCATCATCCATAAAATGGCAGGTAACTCCAGCTGTCTTTGATCTAAATTCTTTTGGTTCCCCGCATGTCTCCTCCAGCAGACCGCCCGGGCCCCTCCCATCATTCTACGGGAGCGAGCAACCTTAAAGAAAATGTTTTATTGGATGTACTCCTTATTAAATTTATAAAGTGTGCATAATTTAGCGGGGCCCTCTCGAAGCAGCTTTTGGCGTGGTGATGACGTGCATTATTTTGACATCTTTGTTAGCTACTGCTGGAACTTTTAGGACGTCAGCATTAATATTGGGGGAAAGGTAACGCGCCTCTGCCTATAGCACTTATTTACAGGGGTTTTGCGAGGTTTTATGGAAATTCCGGGCATAATGTAATAAAAAGTTTGCTGAAAGGCAGCGCTAAACAAAACAGTTCTAGGCATGTTGTATAAGCTTATAAACATGATAAAAATGTGAAAAAACAAACATTTCTTCTATATTACTTATGTACAGAGTTACTACAAAAGAATCATCGGGTTTTAAAGAGACATATTTTACAAAGTATTATAGGTTATATATTATAATATTAAATCATATGAAAAGAAAGGGAAACCTCCAAGTTTATAATGTAAGCTTACAATTTTCGTTGTAAACGCCCAGGTGGCAGCGTTTTATATTCGGGAGTATGTAAGGAGTCGATCAGTTATTACGGTGCAACGTGGATTGAGAAGGGAGTACAGAGAGAACCCCCAGATCACCAAAGAATTTGGCGATGGTACCGCCTACAACATGGGGCTCTACTTTATTGGTATAGTCAACTATAGTGAACTCTCTTACGTGTTAGAGAATATTTGGCATTGTTCGGCTGGCACTCCAGGTTCCCTGGTCTTACGGTTTTTGATTTTTTCTTTGAGGAAATATTAAAGATCTGGTTTATGTGCTACCAATGCCAACAACATTGGATGAACTTTAAGACCCCATTAATGCTGCTGTAAAGATAATCGATGAGAACACACTAAAGCGTATGTGGACCGAAATGGACTACCGTTCAGACGCGTGTCGTAAGCAGATCGAACATTCGTACGGATAAAAATACAAACATAGTTATTTTTATACATAAACTTCTAACTTAGAAATACATTTTTATGAACGGTTAGGTAGATTTTTGATCCCACTATTGTAAAACAGTAGCCTAGAATAATTTTCTTTTATTGTACAGGGACGGGCCTTGTCGCAAAACAGGATAATATCCTGACTTAATTGAGCACTACGTAGCTCATGCTAACCTTAGAAAAAGTTCAGCAACTATTATCGGTGGCCATTATTGAGAAGGCGTGAACAATATGAACACTATGTTGGTCCTAGAGTATTGTAGGTGACTTTCATTTTCAATTACTTTTGGTTCTTCCGAAAATACTTTACGTTACGTACACACTTGAGTCTTCTTAGAGGCGTTTTAAGCTTTTCCAAAATGATGGACGATTTTATGCCTTCTTTCGGGAGAAACGTGATAATACTCCATTGCGTAATAAACGAAGGTATTTGGTTTATATTTGATTTATACACACACCTTAGGTCGCGTAGGATTTATAAATATTAAAAAAGCTGCAAAAGAAACTGTATTTATGTTAATAATTAAGCTTAGTAATATTAGTGCTGGTATTTTACCAAATTGGATGTCAAATAGTAAATGATATAAGAGACTATGTATCAACCTGTTTTTATAGGGCGATCCAAATTGAATTTTATGATTCAAATTACTCGCCGTTTGTATTCTGTGAACTTTGGAAGTATGCATTTGTATTGGTATTTAAAAACATGGCAAAATTGTTGTGACACGGTATATCGTGTAGTAGCGTACCGATGCCATTTTAGTTTACCATGAAATTAGGCTATTAAGCGCTGAAACTCATTTTCTTTAAATACCTTTGTAAATTGTCAAAATTGCTGTATCTGAGGTAGTTAAAATTCATGCGTTATTCACGAAGACCCAATGCATTTACAGAAATGCATTATTTGGTGTACATTGCGGGCTGGAGGAATCATTGTTTCTTAGTTTTTTGAGAACGAAGCTGGCAACTCTGGTAGTATGAATGGTGTATACCATTGGATGCGTCAAACAACTTTTTTCCATAAAACCAACGAGTTGAACTTTAATGGCATGCGGTTTCAACAAAATGGAGCCACATGTTATACAATACGTGAAACACTAATTTTATTTGAAACTAAATTTCCTGGTTATATTATCTCACATATAGCCTTTGGATCTAACGCCATTAGAGTTTGTTCTCTGGGGCTATTTGCAGGAAAGGGTTAACGTCAACACATCTGTCACGATTACAAATCTAAAAAGAAATTCAAAATGTCATTGTTCAAATAGGACCGCACTTATGGAAAACTTCACTAAAAAATGGTTGCATGTCAGCGGAATCATGAAGGACATTTGGCAGACATGACATTTCATAGGTAACTATACTTTTCAATGATTGTTTCAATATTTTGTGTTTTATTCCGGATAAACATGTTAAAGTTCAATTTGGATCACCTTATATGTTTAATGGAGAGTATATACGCTATTGAGGTTGCAGTATGCCAATGTCTTTGACAAGTTGTTATGAATGTTTATTAAGTAAAGATTTTCTTATAGCAAAGCTCCCCAAGAGGAAGGTTGGTTTCGTATTATAGCGTAAAAATTAAAAATTTTATTGTTTCACTTCATTTTTAGACTATATCTAGATATATGTTACTTATATAGGCCAAGTTTTATTTAAATTTAGAGAAAACTGTGTAAGTTGCAAATAATTTTAAAAATAAAGTTGTTTTCCCCACCTTTCTAACCGAAGTTTTGAACGAAAAGATGTGTGTGGGTGAGGTCATAAACAAAAAAAGACTACAGTAAAAGCTTTAAGTTATAAAAATACCATCAAAAATAAAAGGCTAACGAGCAGTAAATTATAACAAGGGGTTATTTTTACAATAGTTGCGTATGATATGACCTAGAGCAGGTGTTATTTCTGGGCACATAAATCAATTATGGATTTTATTGATTTTGTATAAGGCTAATTCGAAAAATTTTAAGATTTTGTATTTTTGGAAGAACTGGAATATTACCTCAAATACGAACTGTCTTATTCAATTGATCTGTTGGATATTTGCGTTTTTGTTGTTGCACATAGTTACTATTTATAAAACGAATAATAGTGTTGACTTGAAAAAGTAAAAAAATCAATGACAGCTATGAAAAAAGATGTGCTTTGAAGATACGATTGGAATAAGCGAAATAAAATTTCGCAAGTTGACGATCAGCATATTTTTAAAATAACTTTAGTAACAAGTAATGGGTTTCAATCTTATTAAGCATTTTCTGTGCGATGTAACTCTCTTAGAGCAGGTTTTTCAATTTAATTATCAGTTACAACATTGAGCGTCACGATATTCCGTAAACAGTATGCACAAATATAAAGAGAAGTGCGTGTTGCAGCTAAAATCTCTAACGCTACAAGTTCATTAACGAGGCTTAATATAAATGCAAGAAGAATGAAGAGTTTTGAAGTTTAAAAGCATCTGCATTTAACAAGCACTGCAGCTGCTTTGATTAGTTACACAGCACTTTTAAAGCCTTTTTTGAAATGCTGTGCTTTTAGATTATGAATCACCCGATATTCCCGAAGTCCGATTTCTTCTAACATTTAGCAGATATCATAAAGCAATAAGCTTCCATCATCATTTGATGTGATTTTAAAGACCTATAGAATTTTTCAGAATTAGATTTGATCGGATAGTTTAATGCATGCAATAAATCAGCTCTAATTTATTTCGCTGAAAATTTGCAAAGCAATTTTTTACATCTTTGCGGCAGTTCCTTTATTAAATGTTACAAATTAATTCATAATTGGAAAGGCTTTTTGTTCATTTTTGAAGGATTGGTAAAAAATAAAACACAAATAAAAGGGTATTAGAAAACGATTAAATTATTTCAATTTAAAAATAATTTGAACTACATTCAAACGGATTTAAAATAGTTGTGGTTAGGAAACAGAAAACTCTTAAATTATGTTATTTTAATTAACTCTACTATATTTTTAATTAAAAAAATGTATTGTACATGAATGTCGCCAGAGTGGTCCAAGCGGTTGAGGCGCCGACTGTGATGCGTACGGACTGGGGTTCTATTTCCTGAAGCTTTCTGATGCCTGGCGGGTGTCCTACTCAATCACTAAAAATAAATGAGTACCTGCGTTCCCACGAACAAGGGGTAATAATGGCGGTTGTCTAAAACACTGTGCTTGCCACATCGCCCCGCATCAGAGATGGTGCGCGACGACCGGGCAAAGAGAGCAAACATATGAGAGCCTTAACCTCTCAGTTTTCAGACCGTGCTTCTACGCAAGGCGTTAGAGCCTTACCAGTATTATTATTATACATGCATTGTATTAGACCACCTAATAAACCATTTTATCACTTTTCAAGCCTTGATCCACATTTTTCATTTCAAGACAATGTATTTGCAGCAATATAATAATTGTTATTTGTATTTCAGTCTAGAGTTGTCTGACCCCAGTAGCTACAAATATCGCATAGAAGTTATCTACTTTAAACGCAGATCAACACCCAAATCGCAGTCTAGAATTCTTTTGACCATTATTTCATTGTCCTTTATTGGCACAGATCAGAAGAGTAAAATTTGTTCTAACAGCTGTATAATAGTAGTGATCTGCTTTGCTGGAAACGATAACTACTAATAATAGATACTGTACAGCAGATTTACGATGCTAAAAAACAAAGAACTGTGAGCATATAGCCGTTTTAAGTTATTTGAGTCGTTTAACCAAGTTGAAAGAGCATGCTCAGATTTTTTTTTAAGTGGTAGATTGGTACTACGGACAAATTCAATAACTTACAGAGCGCTAGCAAAAAGTCCTTGATAATAATGGACTGTACTTTAAAAAAACAGTTGCTGCTTTTGATATTAATTTGGACATAAAAATAAAATTTTTGCAAGTGCTAAAAATGTCTTTTCATCTTAGTAGTGGTGAAAAATCTGACCGGCATAATGAAAGGTCAGAGCTCTCATATAATAGCACTTTAAACATGTTTCTTATCATTCCTATTTCATAATGAGCATAGATGGGGATTTTTTAAATGATTTCGTTAGGAACACCTGCTAAGCATCTGAAGTCCAGAATCGTACACAGGGTTAGTCCGCATCTTAACCAAGAATCTCAGTTGCCTATATCGCAAGAATTACAACCAAGAATTTTAAAACAAGCAATAATAAAATCAGAGCTGCAGCGGCAAGTGTAAAAAATGCAGCTTTAAAATCTGAAAATATATTGATTTGCAAACATGGCAAAATAACTAATAATTACAAACAAGCAAAATAAATTTTTATATATATAAAGATGAATTTGTAGAATATAACTTTTCGTAGAAATAAACTTTTAATATACATAAAAAGAAAATATTTTATTATCTACGATAGCAAATAAAATATAAATGGAAATTATTTTTTTGAAATTTATTGGCGCATCATCAAAATACAAATACATAAGGTTATTTTTCTGGGTAACCTTATGATAAATATAAACATTTCCAACAGATAAGCAGTTTTTTTATTTCGTTATCGTAAAATAAAAATGGTAATGATAGTAACCAATTACACATGACCACTTCGACGTTATTACCAAATCTCTGTTCCTTAAGTATTTTTTTAGTAGTTTCAACGTATAACAATCTTAGGATAGGAGTTCTTTTTGTACTGATATTATAATTGCAGAAAAAGAAATGGTAGTGTGAAGTACTTTCGGGGGCGGGAAGGGGGTATTGGTTCTTCTTCGTTAACCTAATAGTTTGTAAAAAAGAAACTTTGGTTTACATCCTTGTAGTATTTGTGCAAGAAAGGATTTGATACATAACAAGATTATAAAAAACAACTATACAAATGAATTAGATTGAAATATAGTGTAAATTAAATATGGATTATCATCGAATAATAACTATTTCTATTATAATTACTATAAAACAAGAAAATAATCACTTATTATTTTATTAAATGCACAAGGCATCAAAAAACACTAAAATACTAACTATGTGCTACTGCACGAGTAGCATAAATCAATGAAGATGCATTAATTCAGTTGCTAGCAGTTCACTGACGTAATTGCGTATGTTCGTGGTGTCTGATTTGTATAATATGCGGTATTCAAATGACACTCTAAATTTATGTAGTACACTTGAGAGCAAAACAATCGACTCAGCAACATTCTCGAGTTTTGAGAGAATGTGTATCCACTCCGATAGCATTCTAAGTAAAGTTCAGTGTACTTTTTGAAAGCTTAAGAACTATAGTTTAAAATGATATCATTTTGATTAGAATCGGACCTGTTTTGAGCCTAAGAATATGTGTAACACAAGGGAATTAAAAAGAAAAGATGATTATAAAAGGAAAAAAACAAAATCCTCACTTGAAATTAATTTAATAATGTTTTTAATACATGGTGTTGCCACCTCTACTCCTAATTGCACTTTCCAAGCGACTCTGCTATGGATCGGATGACTTTTCCAATGCTGTCTTGAGGGATTGCTTCTCACTCTTCAGTCAACGCCGCTCTCAGTTCTATCACACTTAAGCTCAACCAAACATGCTCAATTGGATTCAAGTCTGGGCTACACGGAGGCCAGTCCATTTTCGGTATACCGATGTTAGCCAGGTAGGTAGTGGTTACTCGCGCGGTGTGGAATCGCGCATTGTCGTGCATTAGCATGAAGTCCTCACCAACAAATCCCGCAAACAAAACAACATGTTCTTCCAGAATGTCCCTGATGTAGTGGTCTAGTTAAACCTCCTCAGCGCCCTTCACTAGTCACGAAAACCAACTTAGTTTTCCGTGCATGGAAATGCCCACCCAGAACATACAAGATCCACCTCCATATGCGACAGTTTCTTGAGTACAGCAATGAGCAAATCGCTTCCATTGCCTTCTATAGGCCCGACGTCTCCAGTCGTTTCCATGACCATTCTTAGACTTATCTGTGAATAATATCTGAGTCTAATGGCTGAGGTTCCAATCGAGATGTTTGAGACCCGTAGCTTCTTTTTTCTTGAGGGATTCAGGTGGGCTGCCTTCAGTCTTCTTCTCCAAGCGCTGGTAACCATACCTCTCACCGCAATCAGCTCTTGCTTGAGATCAACACCAGTCATATGTCGATTTCTGAGAGATATCGTGAATAGAAACCGATCGTCTCTCTCCGTTGTCACGCGCTTACGGCCGTCTCCTTGCCGTCGGATGTAGCTATCGGTTTGCTAGTACCGACACCGCATTCTCGACACAGCTAATTGACTCAGATTTAGTCGATTTGCCACGGTCTGAACAATGCAACTGCCTGGGCTGCCTTGGCGGCTGTGGTATCCATTTTCTTCCGAATCACTCAAGCTCTTACGTCACTTACTTAGTTACGTCAACTCGGATAAGTGACTGAGATAAATTATCGGATTGTAAGCGTATTGTGAGCCAATCCAATTCCATTAAGCAAGATTGCTAAAACCCCGTTCATGATGCATATTTTTTTTTGAATGCGTTATCCGATTAATGCAATAGCAACAGTGTTTAAAGCTCAATAATAGAGATACTCCTTACACGTTATTGTTCTTATTTTCATTAGACTGAAACGGGAGACGAAAATATGCGTACAACTAGTGAGTCGATTGTTTTGTTCTCAAGTGTAGAGGATTTTCAGTGTAAACTTTATGTTAGTGCCTTTCTATAGTAATTCTGTCATTAAGAGTCATAAAATAAAATGAGAATTTGTTTAAAAAGATAATATCTTGTAAACTATGTGCAGTTGGTAGTAGTTTACTTCATGTTTATCTTACGATAAAAATGGTTTCAAAAATACAATTTAATCGAAAGCAAATAGAATTTAACTTTTTTGCGAGTTTTATTTAGTTAGTTCTGTTTGTGGTTATTTAGAATCCGCTACATCTGACCTGGTGAAAGGTGTGGGAAAGCTTTGCTAACTGAAGCTAATTTAGATTGAAGTTTGTGTGTATATCTATGGAGTTTATTGATTTTGTTTATTATTAGTTTTATATAGCTATTCCCCTGTAGGCTTGTTTCAGATGTTTCAACTTTTCATGAGAATTAAAGGTGACAAATATACCAATGCTTGATATACTAAGTGGGAAAAAGTCATTACCCTATCGGAAGATGCTCTCATTTTTGAAAATGGCGTTTTATTTCAACGCAACTTTGTCATTTGTAAACTAAATAGCAGAATACACGTAGACAAATTATAAATCACTATACTCCTCAAAATCCGGGATTGTGTCAATGTTTTTGACAAATAATCGGTCGGAGGATGGTTTTGGCTCAACGTAAATTTTGTTGTCGATTCCCTGGTCGTGTGGCACCAACTGGACAAACACTGCACCTCGAGGCGACTGGCTCAATACGGGACAGTAGCAGACGTGGCGTTCGGTTGAGAATATCGCTGCTGTGGCTACAGGTATCTAAAAGTACCCTCAAACATCGGCCAGATGACGGGCCACGTAATTAGGCCTCGATAGACGATCTTTACAGCAAATTTTAATGACAGACTTGAACGTTTGTGTACAAAGTGCCTGCAGACTGCCAATCGCCTATAAATTTCAGGCAAGCGTTTTTAAATGTTGACTGCGATGAGCACGATTTTCCATTTAAGATTATTATGAGCTACGAGGCGCATTTCCACCTATGCGGATAAGTGAATAAGCAAAATTGTCACTTCTGGGGCATTGAAAATCCGCGTGTACCGTAGCCATTACATCCTTTTAAAGTCACTGGTGCAGCGTTTACGGAGGAATGTGATTGGCCCAAATTTTTTTGATAGCGGTTGCGGCAATACTATTACTGTGACTGGTGAGCCCTACAGAACCATGCTCAACGACTGCTTGCTGCCGTAAATGGACGAAATAGGTTTAAAAAACATGTAACATACGCTATACTAACGATAGTGGACATTGTAAAGCAAGCGTTTCCTGGCCGCTTGATTTCTCATTTTGGCGATTTGCACTGGCCCGCAAGATCGCACGTTTTGACTTTTCCAGACTTCTTTCTTTGGAGTTTTTTAAAGTTGTGAATCTATATGGTTAAGTCACGGACTTCTAAGACTGTTTTTTAATATCTCACTTTTAAATGCAATCAATGAGTGTTATTTAATTACCTGATTTGATGTGCTCTGAATGAAAATGCTAAGTGTTTTTATGTAAACTCACTAGGTGGAAGGGCTATGCCTAGCAACACACTTTTCGTTTTTTGGCACATTTACTTGGAAGTTAACACGAGTGCCGAAATCGACACGAACTTCGAACAGAAGTCAACAAGTTCTGCGTTAAGCTAGGGAAAATTTATAGTAAAAGATATTACAGCAATCCAAACGGCTGTAAAGATATGCTGAAAAACATTTATTATGAAGCTTGTTCCGCTTTCTTCCATGACCTCCAATATCGGTGACAGCTGTGTATAAGTAGATAGCTGAGAAGACTACTTTGATAAAACTTAAGTTTATCAGTTGGTAAGTTAAATAAATATTTTTTTACGAGCCCAGTTTTATAACTTTACTGTTGAAGGTTATCCAATGTAAGGCGAAAATATTGCATTTGAGCAAAAATATTTTTGAGGCCACATTTTGTAAGAGAAACAGTGGAAATAATTCAGTAGTTAAAGCATTGTTCCAAATTGTATACACCTTAAGAAATGCTGGAAATATAATATGAAGGGGAGGGGGGTATTATAAAACGAGATGGGTTATACTTAACAAAATATTTAAATTGTACTTAAACCTTAATTTAGCATATTAATAATTCTACATTTGTACATTTAGTTAGTTATTTTAAAATATTTTGTTTTGTAAACATAGCATTTTAAGCTGTACTAAAAAATTGTAGAATTCGACATTAAACTCTTCATTATCTTTTCTCTTGTAAAACATGTCATATGATTTGTGTTCGGAGCTTATTTTTTTCTTTCGCAGTTGCAATTACCGCTGCTCGTATATATTCAGCAAAAGTACTTTAGAATGGCACTTCAACTTCTACGACTAACACGACTGCTAGTGGGACTTTAACCGCCGCTTTGATCACTTTAGGGACGTTGCTGCAGCAAAATACAGCCATTTAGTGGCTCACAGATGTTCCGCTAAGCACTATTTGCTGGTAATAAACAATGAGTAGTTGCTCGTAATTAGCAGGGCAGATGAGGAATCGGCATTTGCCTCGTTATAGTGGTAATAATGCCGGGGACGCTTTTGCGTTTATTACGATATATTTAAATAATTTACTTGTGCTTTTGGATTATTTTAGTTTCAAAACAGGTTTTTAAATAGCTACAAGAATTCTGATAAAAGTCTTGTTAGATATTTAAAGTAATATTTTTGTATAATTTTTAAAATGGGTAGGTGGTTTGGTAAAATTATAAACAAATCGTGAACGTCTTGTTTTAAACGTGGCAAGAGTCCAACATTTAAGTACATGCAATATTTATTAAGTGTCCATAATTGCCATGTGTTAGGAATAGCTTTGGTGATGAACATGTGCTTGTCATCAATACTGCTTATACATTGTATATTAAATAAAGACTATATTTAAAAGTTATAAACGTCTTTATACAGTAAGTATAAATTGAGCAAAAAATGAATGAGAATTTTATATACAATTTAATGGTTTTTTATAGCAAATTAATTTTAAGCAGTTAATATTAGGAAGGCCAGAATATTTGCCTACATAGAAGAACCAAATCCATCATTTTGATGAGGGTTGGTTGGTAACTATTATTACTAGCCGTAGTGGTCTAGTGGATAGGTAGCTAGACTACGAAACCAAGAGTTGGGGTTCGATATCTGCTCTCGCCATTTCGATTGCTGGCATTTTTATGGTCCAGCTCGACTCAGGCTGCAAGAAATGAGTACCTGGAGGTCAAACTCTGGGGTAATAATAGGCGGTCGGGTCGGTTTGCAGCGCTAGCCACGTTACTACCCTTGTGTACCGCGGGCTCTAGGTTGTAGCAGACCTATTCTGTTACGACCACAAAGGCCTTCGAGACCTATTACGGGAAATATTATTATTATTATACTTGAAAAATTTGAATATGTTTTGATAATTGAATGGGCACTACTTTGACCACTTTTTTGTATATTTTGTCAATTATCAGCTACCGATTTTTCTCAATAAGTTTGCAAAAATGTTAGTGATGTTTGTTTACGTATTACTGGTGCAAGCTGCATGCACGAGCATTACAGTTAGTTAAGTAAGGGCGTGTTCGGCATAATTAGCAGATGGTAAAAGGTATCGCCCTAATTCTTTCGTGAGTTGATAGAGAGAACATTTGTCTTCGATGCTTTGTCACAAAAGATTTAGTTGGCATTGGATTCTTGGCAGAGAAACGCGTAAAAAACCATGAGTTTCGCGTACGCGTCACGCTACGAGGCTGTGTTCCTCTGTACCCATCCTAAAGTGCCGAAACTGTCTTATGCAACGGCTGCTAAGTACATGAACAAGTTGAAAACATTCGTCAGCAATTGGGTGCAGCAATATAAGAAGACAAAAACAGCCGATGTCTTTCCGGAACATGGCTCGATAGGCAAAGTGTCGAAAAACAGATTGTAAATTTGTTGTCGCGAAATTGAGACACAAAGGTGTAGATATATCGTAAGTAGCTATCCGAACCTATCTCCGTGCACATTATAACAAATGTCGTAGTTCAGTGACGAAACCTTTGTTAGGTGAAAATCATATGACGAAGCGACTCGCTTGAGCAGAGGATAATATCGACCGAGATTAAAGCAATGTAATTTTTACGGGCAAAACTTTTGTTGAGAGATATATTATTGTCCCATGACCATGGCACAGTGGACTGTAAAACACCCAGTAAAAGTGCATATTTGGGACTGCCTCTCAAAATTAGTTTTTGGAAGGTTGCACTTATTTATGTACAACCTAAATATTAAATAGAAATTTTTGTTACCGCCTGTCGAACGTTGGTTCATCGAGAAAAACGAGGACTGAATCCTGTAGGAGGACAACGACTCCAAACACAGCGGTAAGCTTTGCTTCAAGTGAAAAGAGCAGTCTGGCATCGTTAGACTTGATTGACCGTCGCAGTCGCTCGATCCAAATTCGATTGAGAATGTGTGGGCATACATTAAGCACAAGCTTCATAGAAGAAGAGTGTTCACTTTGAAGCAGTTAATACGAGAAATTTGTTGAATTTGGAAGTTTTTGTCGGATGAATGCGCCATCAGTTTGATCGAAAGCGTGCCTCAAAGGTGCCAGGCAATTATCGGCGCCAGTGGTGACTGGGCACATTGTTGATACAATAGCATCTTTGCTATGATGGAGTATAATGTGGTTATGTATTTAAAAATGTTTTTAAATAAATAAGTATTAACAAAAAGTTTTTTTTATTTGTTTACTCATGTGTCTTGTTGCATATGCAAACAAAATTATAGCTTCCGGATTAGTAATTTTGATGTGTTTTTGTAGTTTTTGAAACGCATTCTTTTCAGGACAATTATTTATACATAGAAGCATCCTAGCAACAATTAGCAGTTTTTAAATTCTTGACAGGTTATTATTTACCATAAATCTAATCGCATAACCTGCAGGTTCTGATGCTTTTTTGAAGATATTGTATACTGAAGAGATAATTGTCTGTTCTGTTCCATCAGCAGTAGTCTCAACACTTCCACTTTTCCTTCATTTATTGGGAAATTAGCAACTAATAATAATAGTACATCACTTCTTCAAGTAAATGCAGTACATATAAGTGTAATTTATGACATTTTTTCATTAATTCCTACAGACTTATTATAAATGGTTTATTGGATTTAAAAAATATATATTTTATAAAGTAGTAAACATAAAAGAGAACAAATATTGTTTAAGTTTAAATTAAGATATTACAAATGTTTAATGAGTATTGCTCTTGTCACACGACACACGCATATGTGATAGTTCAATTCTCTCAGCATTTTCCTGTCGACCAATTTGAATGCAGTGGTAATGCGGTCCCACAATTCATTCAACGTTGCCGGCATTGGTGATATGTACTCTTTAATATGTCCTCCAAAGAATGAATTGCAGGTCGTTAAATAAGGAGACCCGGATAACCATCTATAACAAGTTAGATCACCCAATTAGCGGTGCGGAAGTTCCTTGTTCAAGTAGTGACGTATGTCATCATACCAATGAGTTGGAACCCCATCTTGCTGGAACGTGATCTGTTGCAACATATTGAGGTATGATGTACCCGGAACAATGTTCTCAATAAAAAATGGTCCGTACACTTTTTTTTGAGATTAGACAAAGTGCGTTGAGTTTGGGGGAATCCCGTGAAAGTTTCACAAACATAAGAATTTTCCGACTCCCATAATTGAACCTTTCCATTTAACTGAAATGTGTCCCGTCACTAAACATCAGTCAAGCAGAAAAAAATCGAATGTCTTGACGTAGTTTTCCATCTGCAAATGCTGCAAAAGCTGCCAGCGGTATAGTTTCAGCCTCAATCAACGTTTCAACATTTTCTAATCAGTTGGCTGGGGAATACTAATCTTCTAATATAATTGTCTCCCTAACTTTCTTTCTTTCTAAATTTATAATTCTATCTCCTCCTAGACGCTTCAACCGATTTCCTTGAAACTTGCACACCACATTCACAACTATATTTGCTAATTCGGCTAAATCAGCCTTTTAACTTTAACCGTTTTTAAATTATTTAAATATTTTGATTATTGTATTGTGTAGATGTCACATCTGTGACAAATAAAAACATTTTTTTTTGAAAAACAGCGTCATCTGTTAGACTTAAAAGCAAAGCCACAGCAACGCGTGGCCGAGTACAGCTATTTTAGAATAAAAACAAACATTCTGTTACTGTTGCCAACATTAATCTAGAGAAAAATTAAAAATTACTGCAAATGAACGTAAAACGTAAAAATTACGGAAGTGCATTATGAACGAGCGCATAAGCTTTGCATTAATTCAACTTTATGTATTATGTATTTCCTATGGGCGGGTCCACCATAAATGGGCGTTAAATTGTTCCATGTTTCTGATCCAGAGAAAAAGCCGGTCTAATTAAAAATTTATACGTTCGCACATTGCAAAAATTTGAGGGAAGGCTGGTGTAAAATTATCAGTCTAGGACGCCAAAAGTATCTTTTGGCGGGCAACTCCTAGTTTGTTAATATTTGTGAATTGCAAATTATTCTCTCTTACATAATAAAGCTCCAAAATGTTCGTCAATTTAACTTGTTAACTACTTGCGTTTGTAATGGAATAATATTTTTGCACCGTAAGCAATTTAGCGGCCAATAGCCTAAGAAAATGGGTCTGTTATTCGTTTCTTATGTATATAAAAAAAGTGAAACCAACAGATATTTATTTATATCTCGGTAAACTGTATAGGCGATATATTATAGATTATTTAGTCGTAAAGAGATAGGATACCAGTTTGTAAAAATGCATAAAGATTAGGAATTTATTTGATTTTGCTGTAAAAATATTTACTTTGTTCAAAGGTAAGTTTTTAAAGTCAAACAATTTACCGTTTATTAATTAGCAAATACTTAAACCACATCTCATTCTAACCTAAACTCTCAAGTTGCGCTCTCTTTATTGAGGGCCAACATTAAATAACACAGAAATTGATTACCAGGAGTACCGGAAAGTCTTTACCTGTTTTTTCCAATAGGTGTCGCTTAATATACAATATTATGATTTGACACGTGTTCATTTCATTCAACCACACTTCAAACCACACATCAAACTTCAACGTCGTAGGTTATGTTTTGTGAAAGTATTACCGTTATATATTTATACTTTTTCAAAAATGTCAAGTTATGTGCCTGAAAACGTGCATTTGCGGCATGCATTACTTTTTTTATTTAATCAAAAGAAAAAAGCCGCTGAAAGTCACCGTTTGTTAGTTGAAACATACGGTGAGCATGCTCCAACCATAAAAACATGTGAGGCGTGGTTTCGACAATTCAAAAGTGGTGTTTTCGATGTGCAAGACAAAGAACGTTCTGGCAGACCGAAAAAGTTTGAATATGCGAAATTGCAGGAGTTATTGGTTGAAGACCCAACACAAACTCAAAAACAATTGGCAGAAGCGTTAAATGTGGCCCAAGAAACTATTAGCGACCGATTACGATCGATGGGAAAAATCCAAAAGATGGAAAGGTGGGTGCCACATCAATTGAATGACAGGCAAATGGAAAATCGAATAATCGTCTGTGAAATGTTGCTTCAAAGGTTTGATCGAAAGTCATTTCCGCATCGAATAGCGACGGGTGATGAAAAGCGGATTTATTTCGAAAACCCTAAGCGCACAAAATCATGGTTATCACCTGGAGAAGCTGGCCCATCAACCGCGAGACCAAATGGCTTTGGCAGGAAAACGAGGCTCTGTGTTTGGTGGGGCCAGAGCGGCGTGGTGTATTTTGAAGTGTTGAAACCTGGTGAAACAGTCAATAGTGATCGCTACCGACAACAAATGATCAACTTGAACCATGCATTGATCGAAAAACGTCCAGAATGGGCCCGAAGACACGGTAAAGTGATTTTACAGCACGATAACGCGCCGCCTCATACAGTAAAACCGGTCAAGAAAGCATTGATAGGGAAATATTATTGCACCCGCCGTACTCTCTAGACCTTGCCCGTCCGACTATCACCTTTTCGCATCAATGGGCTCTGCATTAGCAGAGCAGCACTTCGCCAATTTAGAAAAGTTAAAAAATGGATCGATGAATGGTTTCGCTCAAAGGAAAAACAATTTTTGGGACGGGATTCATAAATTGCCTGAAAGATGGGCAAGATGTGCAGAATTAAATAGTCAATATTTTGAATAAATAAATTTTTCCACTATATCGAAAATTATGCATTTTTTTCCAAAAAAAAAAACGGTAAAGACTTTCCGGTACATCTGGTAAGCCACACTCATTATTAGATTAGTATATAAAGCTTAGTAATGTATATAAAAAAGTATGTCAGTTTTCATTTTCTTATTCGATCTATGGATTTCGCCAATTCAGACGCTTACTGAAACTACAGTAATGACTATATAATCAAGTAGGGCATTTTATTTTAAACATTTATGTATGAAAAATAATATTACTCAAATGTTCACCACGACTGGCTTTACAGACGTCGATACAGTGGTCGAAATTTTTGATGGCATTTTCACGTGGAGTAGCTTCAATGGAATTTATCTTGGGAATTATATTGTTTTTGAGATCTTGGATGGTGGCTGGTTTATTGATGTAGACATTACAATTCAGATATTTTACGTTTACCGAACTTCGACTACAATAACTTGATGATCGCACGTGTTGTGTCATGTTGCGCCATCTTAT
This sequence comes from Sinelater perroti, assembly GCA_036346155.1. Classification (NCBI taxonomy): domain Eukaryota; kingdom Metazoa; phylum Arthropoda; class Insecta; order Coleoptera; family Elateridae; genus Sinelater; species Sinelater perroti. The sequence goes on along the minus strand of JARFIY010000195.1, from coordinate 19,522,692 downwards.
TGAAAATGAATAACATTTATATTAATTTGATTAAGTTTCGGGAAGACAGTCATTAATCATGCCGCGGTATCGCCCAGAATTCATAGTAATTGCATTTACAGCCTTACTTTCGAAAAAATATAGTCCAATGACATCTTCTGACCACGGAATACACCAAACTGTCACTTTTTGAGGATACATTGGTTGTTCTAGATATTCTCCTGGATTCTCGTTGTTCTAAGTGCGACGGTTTTGCGACAGTTCGGATCAATTGCACGATCTTGGAGGAGCCAATCAGAGAACACATGTCGGTTGAAATGATCAATTGGCTAGAGTTATTGAGTCAGTTGGATATTGTAAGCATAATATGGCGTAAACTGATCTTTGAAATGCTCAATTATTGCTATCGACGAATTATTGAGAGTTTTGAGTTTTCTTTCACACCCTTCTTTACCACAGCGATATTTTTTGAGGCGTCCACTCTTTGGCATATCACTAGCAGAACTAGTGGTCTCAAATTTTCGCATCAAATGACCGATGGTGGTCTGATTTGGACGGTTATGATGACCGAAATAATCGCGGATAGCTCGATAGATGTTTCTTATTTTTTCACTATTTTTGTAGTATTTTTTAACCACTTTAACGCGGCATTCAATTGAATATTACTCCATAGCAAAAATGGCGAAACTTAAACTAAAAAATGACGATGGGTTGATAGAAAAAAACATGACGTCTGTCAAATTGATGTTTACTTTCCTACGTCCCTATTGGCCGACCCTTTATGTTAACATTATCATTTCTATTATAACAAGCAAAATATTGTAATATCTAAGGCTTGTGTACAAATGCATATGTTTCTTTAAACATTTTTATATTGTCCATATTTTATGTATAATTAATTTTATTTTTCCCTATTAAACATGCAACTTGGAGCAGAATGATGATAGACAAAGTTATCAGTTCTTTCTTTTTTTAAGAAAATAAACGATTTAATAGCTGTCACCGGCGTAATATATAGAAATGTTCTACGTCTTGGTTGTTTAGAAAAAATTCTTGTAGAAAGACTGATTTTCAGTAGAACTAAAATAAATTTTTGGTATTGTTTCTACAGTGAGAGTTTCTGAATTTCTAATAAGGTTACAGAACAATATCCAAATATAAACTCTAGTCTTATTGCAATAAACTTCCATAGAGATTGTAGCATATATCTTTCATCAAACAAAATTAAATTAGATGAAGTGAATATTTGCGTGATATCATTCTTCAATTTGTTAAATAAATTTATCTTTTAGAACAGTGTTTTTAAACTTGTGGGTCGCGACCCCCAGGGGGGTCGCAAAGCCTTACTCGAGGGATCGCGGGTAAAAGATAAAGACAAGTGTCTAGAGGTCTCAACAAAAAGAAAATTAAATACGTAGCCTTTAAAATTACTGACAGTTTTATTATAGCCCTGGTGGGTTGTCAGAATTTTTTAACTTGTAAAGGGGTCGCGTATTCAAGAAGGTTGAAAAACACTGCTTTAGAAAATTCGAGTACTTATTATACAACAGAAGTATTGTGGTTTGTAACAATCATAAATTTCGATTGCATTTTCTTATTTTACAATTTTTATTAATGTTCAACGAACTTAAAAAGTTCGTTACTGAATTCTATATGTCTGTCGGTCTGTCTGTCGCTGTCACAAAATTATGGATTTTTTAAAATTTTAAAATGGATTCCTATAGGAAATTTTATGCTGATTTCAAAATCGAAATCAAAAAGTTTCTATGTCGAATAGTTTTTTAGATATTCGACTTCGAATTTCGGGAAATTTTTCGACATTACGATTTTAAATGTGATTCTTATAGGAAATTTTACGCTGAATTCGAAAATGAAGTCGAAAAAATTCTATGTCGAATAATTTTCAGATATTCGATTTCGAATTTTCCCGAAATTCGAAATCGAAATCGAAAGGTTTTTTTAAGTTCGTTCTGGGATTGCTTACAGAGCAATCTCTTCGCCGGCCCCATGTTTTAAACTGTGTCTTGATCTTAATATTGTTTTAATTTTTTTATCTTAATTAGTAAATAAAAGGAATTGGGACAAAAGTAAGATACGAATATATTAGTATTTCGATGATTTATTTGTATATCTATTTTCGAATTATGGCTTTACAATAAAGGCATGCAGTTACGTGTATGTCCCACAGTGTGCTCTATATGCAATCTAAAGAAACGATAGTCAATGTAAATAGTGTAGTTTGTTTATGCAGAAAAGTAATATGCGTCTGTCTAGATCAGCTTTTAAGCCATCTTTTGGTAGTATGAGCTTTTGTTGTAGGTAAATGTATGAATCCACCTTCTCTATCGTGTGATCGTCAACTTTCAAGTTTTCTTTTTTTTATTCTGTGTTATTTGATTGGCTATGTATTTTGTTTTTATTGTATTCATTTTGAAACCAATTTGTTTTGTATATGCTATGCTGGTACAATATTTGTATTAAAAATGTAAAGAACAGTTTATTGTATAATGACATTTAGCATTTTTTTGCAAAAAGCTATAAATATTAATTTTTACGAGTTATAATTGTGCGATAAAATTATAACATATTTTTATTGCCCTGTGCACATCGTTGAAAGCCGTTTTTGTTCACTTCCACTGTAGACGAGAAAAAACAAAAAGCAGCGCCATGCCTGGAAAAAAGGTGACGCTTTATGCCGTTCATTTTTATCCCTTCTAAATTACTCGAAAAATAAGGTTTTTCTTGCCGCCGCTATGAATAAAAAGTGCCTCGCGCCTGCACACATTTGCATGAAACTAAATAATTGCATCAGAATAATCCGCTAAAGCAGTGCATTAGCGAGCGCTGGCATTAATGAATTTTTTGCCTTACAAGCGCGGCGAGTAATTGCTTCTGCCATATAAGTGCTCTAATTTCCCGCAGTTTTCCATTTCGCCGGAAGATGAGGGATATATGAGGGGCTCGGGGCTTATGTTCCTACAACTTTCCAGATTTCTGCTATTGCTTTTGCAGACTTCCGCCGCAGTCGTAGAATTTTACGAGAATGTTGCCAACACACGCCGAGCCGTTCCCACGGAAAAGAATAGAAAGATTAAGTTTATCGGCGCTGTTGTGTGGAGTTCATTCTACTTGACGTTGCTTAAAATGCTGCTCCGCCAACGGAACTGATAATGGAATTATATCAAGTTTTATGTTTAATACATAACGAACTCAAGTGACTATTTATGTATTCGATGTATTCTATTTCTCTTTGTATTTTATTACCTCTTATATCATATTATCATCTTATCATTTTTAATTAATTTATTTATGATAATCTAAATCAATTGAAACATTTTTTCATAAATAAATGTTTATTTTGGTACTCTGAATGTTGAATTTTAAAAGTACCTGTATAATGTATCACTTTGTGGTTGCAAAAAAGAAAATCACCACAGATTCGTCCACAGAAACTAGGAGTGACTAGATGAAAAAGAATAATTAATAAACCTAAAGCGAAATTTTGAAGTGAAAATTATTCGAAAAATCTTGAGGAATCACATTCGATGTCGTTTCAAAGGCCCCACTGATGTGACACGTTAACACGAAGGTGGTTTGATATTAAAGACAATAATTTGTTTTCTAGTATTTTATAGGCCCGCATAGTTTATTGACCTTCAAAATATTTGTCTGCATTACCTGTTAGTTTAACACAATATTTGTCCAACCAATGAGGTTCTGAGAACACACATTCTGTCACTACTGTAACCTCGAAACCAATAAAAAATTTGATGAGTTTCTTTTATTGAAATATACATTGTAAGATAATACGTAGTTATTTAATATCTGGTCTAATAACTGGATTATAACTTTACCGCTTTTTCCATGTTTTCGAAAAGGTTTTATGCTTAACTATTTAGCAAAGATCGTTATACATTCTTAATTTAAAATGACAGTTGATTCACCGTGTACGTTGGCTTTCCTTTGAAGTTTATTTTCAAATGGACTAACGTATGGATATATTGCCCGCTATTCTATCGTAGTGATGTTATTTTCTTGTTTCAAGGCACTTTACAGTTTTTGCTGCGATGTTTGGGGTCATTGTCTTAAAGCACCAAACTTGTTTTGCCAGAAACAAAAAACTTTTTAGTAGACTTTACCAGAAATTTTTGGTAAATGGTACACATTTTCTCGGCATTTAAATTGTCCGTAAACATAAAGAAGCAACCAAAACTGTGTTTTCAGAAGCATCCCCAAACATGCACTTTTAGAGGTTGTTGTATTGTACGCTGAAAAAATCTATTACTTTTTGTTTACCACGCTTCCAATAAGAAAGACCATGCCCAGAAAGAAGACTGATCTGTAAAGATAACATTGTCTCAATATCGACCCAAATTTCTTTTTGCTCACGTCATTAGTTTACCCACGTGCTTTTCTGATAATAAAGTTGCTTCAATGTTGATCGAAAAGAGTCGTTGTTTTCTCGCAGATGATTTTTTTGAAATTTTATTTGAGCACAACACAGTGAAGAACCTGGCTTGTCTTTAAAGAGACGCAATATCTCTTTATCCTTTTTATCCTTTCCGACAGATCGTCTACATTGCCAACATCCAAATTTCGACCATTTCACTGATTTACTAAAAACACGGCCTTGTATTGGTTCAAGAATTTTGCACTCATTGCAAAGACAACGAGTTCATTGAGATCAATAACGCGTTGTACCGACATATATTGTGCAAAAGAGCACAAAATAAAGATTCAAATGAATTAACACGACGGCCACCTTTTTGTCATATAGATTATGTAATAATACGACAACACTAGATAGGGTAGTTAGAGGAGGCGTGAAAGAAACTCAAATCTTTTTTAATCGATTTTACTCCAACGACACTGTTTAAATGTGCCCGTGCACTGTCTCGTCGAAATAACCCTATTTTTCCTTATTTTCTCTTTAATTTCTCCAAAAGGTTGTTTGTTCTTTTTCAATGATGATTTACCTTTTCTCAAAGCAGCTGATTAGGAAAATTTCTTTGCGTCTCAAGAATCTGACACCATTACCTTTATTTTTAGCAGATTTGTAGAGCCGGTTTATGAACATTTCTCAGTTTGCATTGCTATTTTAATTTTAGTCTATAGATATAAGTCCAATTTTTGTCCATCGTTAGAAAATCTATCAGATTTGTAAATGGTTGGCTGATGTTACAAATGCATACGATTTTGCTTATACTCTGGAGCGAGCAGACGTGACACCCATTATGCAAAAACTTTTATATATGTAATTTATTACGTCATTAAGTTGCTAAGCAAATCCATCTCGATGATTTTTGTTGTGATTTTTGCTTTTGGATCTTCAAAACACGTTGCGTTCTTAGTGCTTATTATGTTGTGCTTAAATTTGTTTACTCAAAATTGAATGCTTTTGTAGGAAAAAGATGAGTCGCCTAATGTAGACAGCATTCTTTTACAAATATAGTTCGGTGTTTTCGCTACTAACGAAAGAATTAAATTGCATTCAATTTTATTCATTTCGTATTATTACTCCAAACGCTTACATTTAAGCAACTACCAATTAACCAGTCAATGTCAGAATCATTTGCAACTATAGAATACTTGTCTATAGAGTCAATATATTTAAGTTCAAACCGCCGAAACAGAATTTTGCATCGGTGATATTTTTCAAAGCACTACCCGGATGGTTTAAAACTTAAAACTTAATCAACTATAAAAGCAAGTTTTACGCACCTGCTTTGAAGGATCGACCCTCGATTAGGGGTTGCGGACTAGTAGGGTCAAGCTTCGATAAAACTTATAAGTGCTCATGGTGTATTGTAGAACACCAGAAATTAAGTTCAGGTTAATTAATAGGTACAATACGCCCGTTATGGTCGCTCTATTGGCAATATAGAAAAATGACATGATCTAACAAATATATAGTTATCGTATATATTGTTGTCGTATTTAAGCCGTATTTGTAGTAAACTTCAGTTAACAGTTTGTTCAGCTACTTGATGTAACGGCTGCTATAACGGTTGTGACACAACCTGAACTATTTTTAAAGAAACCGATTTATAATACCAAATTACAATATATATTATTAAGGAAAAACACGCTATGAATCGAATAAGCAATCGATTTTAACGGTTCGGGGCTTCTTATATTCGTCTCGAAGAGACGGGGTGCGAGTTATAGTTTTGAATGCCATCTATTAACTGTGGTCAGATAATGGCAGAAAAAGGGTCATATTTTGACTGAAAATGGTATTGCGAGGGAAACGCGCGCAAAATGCCGCCAAGCGCAAGTTAATAAATTGTTGGATTTTCAATAGGACGCAATTTGCGTCATACCGTGTCCCTTGTATTGTATATTACATAACATTTTTACTCATTCATATGGAGTTTTTCTGGTTTTTAATATCAGAAAATTTGGTTCTTTGATCTCACATATAGTTTCAAGTAAATAAAGTAAAATGTGCGTTTTCAATTAACCCAAACACGTTGCATATCTTTTCGTTTATTTTTATATTTATATTTTAATTTGCTTCCAGTTGTAATTTTAATAGTAACTATGATTGGTTTGTTATTGTCTATTTTATATTTTCTGGATTTTTGTACTTTAAAGTAAATTAAAATTAGGACTTACCAGATGTGAAGATGTTGTTTTAGTGCTACGAAATTCAACTCAATTTTTGGAGCATTTCTAGTACTTCAACTACTACTAAGTGCACAGAGTACAGCTGTAGTTCGGCAAGGAGTAGTAAAACAGAAGAAATACTAAGCAAGATTATCAGGTTTAATCAGTATTCATATTTTCTCCTTATAACCTAAAGTATTGGAGAACTTATAAGGGAAGAATATTCCACATGAGTAGCAGAGGATAGGCAACACACAATGCTGCTGAGAGCGAGGTTGCAGGATGGCAAGGAATGCAAATGAGATGATAAGATATAACTATAGTACGGAGGGATCCTCAACTGAAGAAGGAAAAAGAAAAAGGCAAGAAGAGGCAGGAGGCTTTCAGAGGAGTAAGAAAACAGCAAGATCCCCAGATATGAATAAAGAAATTGAGAGTAGTGTGGAGGAGCGAGAATACGATAGTAAGGAGGATTCATCTGAGGATGAAAGAAAACAAAGGAGGATAAAGACAACTAAATCTCCAGGAAGTACCAAAACACCAGGAAAGATTAGAACACCAGGAAAGGAGGCAGAAGACCAGGATCAAAGACAAAACAAGGAGTTGTTAGAAATGATGAGGGAAATGATGAGCGATATAAAAGAGCTACGTAAGGATCAACAAGTGCAAAACCAGGAGTTGAGAAAGGAGATAAGAGAGTTAAGAAGCGAACAAAAGACATATCTTAGTCAAATAACTGCGGTACAGAATGAAAATAAACAACTTAAAAACGAAGTGGCAGTTTGGCGAACAAAATGGAAATAATGGAAAGAAATGAGAGGAAGAAGAATATTATAATAAAAGGTAAAGAATTCAACCAAGAAGAGGCAAAAGAAGAAGTTGAACATTTCTTAGCGGAAGAAATTGGAGTGAAAGTGAAACCATGCACTGCATTCAGAGTAAATCAAAGAGAAGATAAAGATATGACCATAGTCAAATTCGAAAAATGGGAAGATAAACAATTAGTAATGAAAAATAAAAATAAATTGAAAGGAAAAAGAATCTACATCAGCAATGATCTAACAGAGGAGGAAGGGAAGGTACAGAAAGCTTTAAACGAGCATGCTAAGAAAGAAAAGAGATGGGTAAGAAGTTACAGTACAATACAGAAAACTAATTATAGATGGGGAAGAATGGTTTTGGGACTCTACGGGTGATAAATTGACTAAGAAGAAAGGAGTCAATAACTCAAAAAACTAAGGAAAAGAAAGCAGGATGGATCCATGGAGACGACCGCGAGGAAAAGGAAAAATGAAACTGGTTTTTTGATTATAGCTACTGCTAATGTCAGGGGATTGAATAGTGAGGGGCGTTAAGCAACTAGTCAAGGTAGCCAAAGAATACAAGTTGGATATCTTGGCGATACAGGAAAGCAACATCAAAGGAGAATGTAATGTAATAGTAGATGGGTACGTATGGATAAATGGTGGAGGAGAATACAATAGGTTTGGAACAGGATTTCTAATAAGGGAACAGTTGAAACATGTAATTGCTGACTATAAAATAATCAATGAAAGGATAAGCTATCTGCGGATTAAGGGAAATATAGGAAAATCAGCCTGCTGAATACACATGCTCCAACAGAGGATGCCGAGGAAGCAAAGAAAATAGAATTTTATGAGCAGATAGAAGAAAATATAACTCTATTCCAAATTTTGATGTTAAAATACTATTGGGTGATATGAACGCCAAGATAGGAAGAGAGGAAAGAAATGAATATATAGCTGGCAAAGAGAGTCTGCATGAAATTACAATAACAATGGGCAGAAGCTAATTGATTTTGCAGCAAGAAATAATCTGATTATTAAAACCACCCAGTTAAAACATAAGAACATACACAAAATCACATGGGTAAGCCCAGATGGGCGGACAAGTAATCAAATTGATCACATGCTCATAGAGAAAAAACATAGGAATTGTATGGAAGAAGCCAGATCATACAGAGGAGCGGATATCAACTCCGATCACTACATGGTTAGAGCTAGAATAAGGCAAGAAATACCCAATCTAACATTTAAAAAAGGGCCCCAGCGAAAGAAACTGAACATGGAGGCGCTAAAGTCGGAGAAAGGACAACAAGAGTATGAAAAAGTAGTAGAGGAAAGCTTAACCTATAACGATCAAGATACAACGATAATGGATATGTGGGGAGCAATTAAATCAGGAGTCAGGGAAGGAGCTCAGAAGTTAGCAAATGTCAAAAAAGGTAAAGGGCATGAATGGTTTGATGAGAACTGTAAAGAGGCTGTAAATGAGCGAAAAAAAGCGAGGCTTACTATGCTAAAACATAATACAATTGAGGCCCAAGAAAATACAAAGAAGCCATAAGAAAAGCAAAAACGGCATGTCGAGATAAGAAAAGAGAGGCCATACTGCAGAAAATTGAAAAACTAGAAGAGAATCACCAGAGGAAAAATATAAGAGAGTTCTACAGAGGTCTGAAAGCAGAAAAAGAAGGCTACAAAATGAACCAATGTTTTCAGGAATGAGGAGGGAATTTAATTACAGGAGGAGAAGAGATACAAGATATGTGGGTGAACCATTTTGAAAGAATTTTAGGAAATAAGAATGATGAGAGGGAGAAAGAAGGAGCTGCGCTATGCAGGAGTAATAATAACACTTCCTTAAGAGTGCGTACTTTTAAAGAGGTGGAAGACATATTGACCAAAATGAAGAACAACAGGAGCCCAGGAGCGGACGATTTACCAATAGAACTTTTTAAATATGGTGGTAATGGGATACACCAGAAGGTTTTTGAACTTATAGTGAAAATATGGCGAGAAAAGCAGATGCCAGAGGAATGGACAACGGCAGTGATATACCCAATCCATAAAAAAGGAAATAAACAGTTACCCGAAAATTACAGACCCATATCCCTGCTAAGTGTAATTTACAAAGTGCTAGCAAGTTTAATTAAAGTTAGGATGGAAGAAGAAGCAGAGGAGAAAATAGGGCAATATCAAGCTGGTTTCAGAAAAGGGAAATCGATTATAGATCAGGTGTTTATAATGAAGCAAATACAAGAGAAGATAGAAAAGAAAGGAAAAATTGTCTATGCTCTTTTTATAGACTTCAGAAAAGCCTACGATACAATCTACAGATCAGAAATTTATAAGGTACTGGCTTACCTACAATTCTCAAATGATTTAATTACCTTAGTCCAAATGACACTAATGAAGACAACAAATAAGGTAAAGTTCAACGGTCAAATGTCCAAGGAGTTTGGAAGTAATAGAGGATTAAAACAGGGGCATCCTCTATCAACTATCCTATTCAATGCAGTCTTGGAAACTATTATAAGGAAGAGCAAAATTAAAACGGAATATAGCGTGTTAAGAAACTCATACTAATGTTTAATATGCGGATGATCTCGTACTGGTAGCAAAAACAAAGGAAAAGCTGAAAGAACTATTTAAACGGTTAGAAAATAAGGCAAGTGATTTTGGCCTAGAGATCAGTGAGTCAAAATCCGAGTATGTAATTTTGGGCAAGAAGAGACATCAAAATGAGGATGAATTAAAAGTTAAAAGTGTTAAATCGGGCAAGCGCTTCGTTTTTAAAGAGGTTAAAAGTGTAGTGTATCTGGGGGTGGATATTACTGGAGACGGTAGCTATAACACTGTGATTGAAAGACGTATCGGGGCAGGGTCGAGATGTGCGGGAAGTTATAAAAAGATACTCCAGTCAAAGAACGTGTCGCGAACGGTCAAGCTAAAGATGTATAAATCAGTGATTAGCCCAGTTGTTCTTTTTGGTAGTGAGCTGTGGGTGATGACCCAAGAAAATCAGCAAAAGCTAGAAGTCTGGCAAAGGAAAGTTTTGAGGAGCATATACCGGGGTGTTAAGGAGCAAAATGGTTAGAGAAGACGAACTAACGCAGAGTTACAAGAGTTGTTTAATGAACCTGGGATAGCAAGTGTAGTCAAACAGAACAGGCCAAGATGGTTGGGACACATTATAAGGTTGGAAGAAAATCATGTAACAAGACGTCTATTCCACCAACAGTTGGAAGGGGAGAACAGAAGGGGAAGACCCAGAAGAACATGGTGGGAAGACGTGGAAAAAGATATAAAAGAACTCAATATTAGGGACTGGGAAATGTGTGCAAGGAACAGGAAAAGATGGAAGAAAATAATACAAGCCATAGGCCTTCAGGCCTGAAGTACTGTGCTTATATATATATATATATATATATATATATATATATATATATTACATTAATTATTAGGAATTTAATTTAATTTTTTTAAGTTTTAAGTTAATATCACCAAAAGAAGCTACTTGTTTGCTTTTGCTCTTATTTGTGCGTATTTTCTATCTAATTTTTTTATAGAATGTTATCTTGTTCTTTTATTTTTATAAATTATAGTCTTCTTTCTTCAATAGATATCTAGGTGTGAAATTCATAATACTATTTTAGTTATATTTTATTATTGTAAATATTATTAATACCCTTATTAATTTCGAAGGCGCAGACTTTTTCTTTAACTGTACATTTTTTTACATATTGGTAATGTTTTGTCCAAGATTTTTTCTTATTATTTGTTTCGTCATTATTTTGCTTACTAACTTCAGCCGCCTCTTCCGTTCTATCTGTTCTTTAATACTTTTATTCCAACATTTATCGTCTCTTTTTATTGATGTAACAATTATTTGTTGCCTTCTTTAATATTTTTTTATATACTTTTTGTTGTGAACTACCATATTATTTCTTTCTTTTCTTACTCTTTTCTTTAGATCACACACATTAAGTTAGTTCTTGTTTAATTAAAACTTCTTGTAACTAGAACTATTATGTGGTGCTCACGTTTCTAGGGATGATCTATATGATATGGTTTTGAAACTAACAAAAACATGTAAAGAATTTTTACCGACAATAAAAATAACAAAAGCGACCGTCTGTTAATTGAAAAATCTAAAGAGATAAATTTGCCATTAGATAACAAAAATGATGTGTTTATAAACAATTTTTTTCTCTCTAAAAGTCTCTTGTTATAATGATATTAAACTAGATACTAAAATATTAAGATTTTTCTGTTAACTCACATAGTTCAAATATTAATGAACTGTGGATACTGATATACTTGCCACTACATTTCTATCAATTATAGTTATTAACATGTTTTGTTTACATACAGTGAAATATTTTCTTAAGACTAACTTTTTAAAGCTATTATCCATAAAGTGGGGAGTACTTTCAGAACGAATATGTCATTGTTTAATTTTTATTAATTATTTTTATCTAACATATTTATTATCTAACGTAAAGCAAGGGCAGCTATTAAAATGAAAACATTTACTTTTTAAGGTTACTTATATTCAGAAATTTGTTTATGTTATATTTGGGATGGTGAGACTATCTGAACAATGGGTTGTGCTTATTAATAAGTAAAAGTATGTGTCGATAATAAAACAGATTTTCTTCTCATAAGTTGAACATATATACATACATTCTCATTTTAACTGTATACATTTCTAAAACATGGATGTTTTATATATAAAGGGAAGTCTCATATTAGTTTTCTTCTATTGTCATTATAAAATGGATTATATTTGAGATAATCAAGTGATAATGTTGAATTAGGAAACAGATTTAAGAATTAAGTAGGACAAATAATCCACCATAGCTTAAGTCAGCGGAGAATACTAAGTGCAGGAAATATCTAATTTAGAAAGTGAAAGAGTTGTCATTAACGACTGGTAGGTGAAGAAATTTAAAAAAGTAAATTTAATCAATTATATACAAATGAAAATAAAATTACTTGTTAGTATTGCCTAAAGATGCTAGAAGAAAAGGGTTTAAATTTTTTTAAATTATACATTAAGGTGTATATTAAGTGGAAGCAGAATTGACTTCAGAAATGTTGACTATTAAACAACATTTTGAAACTTTGTGTGATGATAGTAAATTCATCGTTAGCTAGCATAATATAGAACAATTGTGATTATTGTTGAATTTTAAGTATATCTGTATTGTTTATGAAGCCTTTCTTCTTTTCTTCCTCTTGTGCATTACCCTCAAGAACGTTAACTTGTAAACATTTCCATAAGTTTGGATTCAATTCTATTACCAAAACAACAGTATCTTCAATAATATTGTTTTACGACTAAGGTATGTTAAAAACTTTAAACGAAATTTAAATAGTCTACAAAACAAAGTAACAGAATTGGAAAGAAGAAGAAATATGAGAATAGCAACAACTAGGAAAATTTGCAGGTCCCATACTGATCATAATAAGAAAAATAAAAAACTTTATTAGATAAAAAGGGAGAATCTATTATTAAGTGGCGAAGCGAAGCAAAGTCACTTACTAACTCCATGTTGTCTGTCCGTCCGTCCGTCGGTCCGTCCGAGCAATAACTCGAGAACGGCTGGGAATTTACAAATTCCGTTTTCTCCAATCGACAGGTGACCAAAAAGGCTTGTTTGCTAGTGATTTTGAAACTGATTGGTCAAAGGTCAGCGTTAGTGACCGTTACAATTTCAAATTTTCAAAATAGCAACATAGGACATGTAGCATATCATTCAACTCGTCTTTGAACACTGATTAATTTAAACATAAAACTTTGAAATACTACGCGACCTTTAACCCGGAAACGCGATTTCAAAAATTTGGGAGACTACTTCGCCACTTTGCTATGCGTTGCAAGCTTTGCAGGTTTATTTCCTTATAAAAAGCTTTTAATGCAATATGGACATTAAAATTACTCTCTCGCAATTTTTTAAATTGCCAAGTAGAAGAATTGATTAATATTTTGAATATTTTTATATTTATTAGCCAACTTAAGAAATTTGCTCACAGATAATCGAAAAATAAGTTAGTAAAATAGTAAATTACTAATAATTGTTACAAATAAAAAAAATATCATATTGTAGCAGATTATCTGATTATGCAAGTGACATAACTTTCAACACATTTATTCTCAGCACTGACAATTGTCATTTTAGTTTAACAATATCGACATTTTAAGGTTTTAGAAGATTATCTTCCAATCTCAAAAAATTATGTTATGCCCACTGAGCTCTTAACCCTAGGTTAAGGTTTGGTCATTGGTTTCATTCTTTGATGCTTGCAGTCCAACATCCTGTTTAGATTAGGATCAAATTTCTTCTTTTCTATGACTTCTCTAAAAGATTTTCTTTACAATTTAAAAGCTTTCACCTCTAATTACCAGAAATGACTTGAATACGATTTTTACAACAAAGCTGCTGCATTTATCTATAATAATTTTGATTTCTCTATCAAACTTTTGGATATTTTTTGTTTATCTTCGATTTTTTTTAATCTTTGGAATTTTCTTTATCGTTTATCTTTAAAATATCTTTTAAACATCTGCAATGCAATTTCGCGTTTACTTTTAATTTTCATTAACAAGGAATATCATGGAGTTGTTCTGCTCCGATCGTTATCAAATTTGGTATACAGTATGATATGACTGAGGGATGAATACAAGTTATTGCTTTTTGCTGTGTGATCCAAGACAGACGAGATAAGAAAGGTCAAAATGACGAAACATCAGGCATACATTGTGTTGTGTGTATATTGTCCATATCACTATTTTGTCTCTCGTGTCAACAACAAGTGTTCTTCTATTCTCATTAAAATGGCCAACCCCATAAATGTTCAATGCATCAATTTCAAGCAGAATGTTTTGTAGACATGATCAAATATTCCTTCTTTAAGGCAGAATATATACGAGAGAGACCTCCCCGATTTGAAACTCCTGCCACTGTTTGTTTCCCAAGAACCTTCGAAAAATATCAGAAGAACATCAAGGGCGAGCGCTGCAATGCATTATTCTTCATTAGATGTGCTCGTTGTCAAATGTACTTTTGTGTTCAACACTTTTTTGCAGTTAACACTAATGATATCTCTCATATGCATTATTATTAAGCGGTAAACTTTCATACTTCACACAGCAAAAAGCAATAACATGTATTCATCCCTCAGTCATATCATACTGTACCAAATTTGATAACGATCGGATCAGAACAACTCCATAACATTCCTTATAAGTTAAAACTTTTGGTACATTTGGTATTTACTTTTATTTTTTTCTAATGTTTCTTCTAAATTTCTCAAAGTTGCATTCAGATAAATAATGCCGCAGGGTGCTTCTGGTTTCCAATTTTCGTTAATCAGGCATGTGTTATTTATAAGCTCTACCAATTTACAACGTATTCATTCTATTTTACTATACGTTATAATCTCTGAAAAGTAATTGCCTTTTGTGCTACCATAAAACTGATAAGTATTTTTAGCCTTTTTCTCAACGCAAACTGGTTAAACAGCAAATAAATTTACATGGACAGCTATGAATTGTGCTGATTTAATATGATTTTCAGTAATATTTTTAGCCTTGAAATACAAAAAGATATGCAGCTAATTAAACCAATTTAATGAAGCAATATTACTTAAATGTTAAAAAAGTTCTATTAAAAGTTAGCACTAAAACCATTTTGCTGTTTTTAATTAAAATTACTGATGTATAGAATTTATTTACCAACCGTTTGAGCTGTTTTTCGCTACTGCATGTGTGTGTTTATGAAAAGTAGCTAAACCTTGTTATGTGGTAAAAGGTAACTTTTGCTTTGTTTTCGTATTGTTTCTAAAAAGTTTGCAAGGCGCTAATGCTTTTGGTGTTCACATCAACGTAGGTGTAAACCATGGTTTTATTTATGTCATCTAGATATCGTCAACAAATAGACAAAAAGCATTTTATTTTATAAATGTTATGCATATCTTAAATGAAATAAAAAAGTTTAACAATGTTACGATAATTACGTAATCAAAAGATTAATTATTTAACTTACCTAATAAAAAATTACAATAAATATTAAAGTGGTATACACAACATTCATTTAATTTAATAAACAACCTTATATAAACTACTTTTGTACGATTTATCGTTATCAGTTTTTTCAAACTGTATTTTAATTATGTAAGATATCTTTAAAATATTTTTAGTATTAAAATTTACCGTTGCACAAAAAATTTTACTTCATTCTAAAAAATTACTTTAAAAGTTATGGATTTAGAAATATTGCCTAAAAATAAACATAAACCTAATATTTAATAAAATTTAAATTTACAAAATTTATTCAGTACAAGAATAACAATTTAATTGATAGTATGTCTGCATATTTACTGTATTAAATGTAAAAATTTTATTTTTCTAATAGATTAACCTTAAGAAATGAAAACTTACAAAGTTTGTCAGAAAAATAATGAGATTGGCGATGCTGTGCGCAAAATAAAACACTGTTGCTTTTCCCTTCATACAGCAATTAGAGCAGCCCCCGTCATAAACTTAGTATAAATTTAACGTTGTGCGTGTAAGGTGTATTACTAAAAAGTTTAAGCAAAGTTATACTATCAAATTTTGTATAAAGCTTAGCGAATCTGCCTTTGTGTCTTATTAAAAGTTACAAAGGACTCTATTTAGGGTACAAACATTTAAAAAATGGAGAAGAAAAGGAAGACAAACGTCTTGTGGGACGACCCTCAATCTTAAAAACGGATGACAATGTGGAAAGAGCAAGAACTCTTGTAATATTAGATCTTCTTAAGACGTTAAAAAAATTAGTTGTGATTTACATTAATGTCAAATTTGAGCACGCAAAAAGTGCGAGTAAAAATGGCTTCAAAGAAGCTTGTGGCTGAACAGAAAACTAATTGGAGAAATTTGTGTTTTGATCTTTTGTACCGCCTTGAGAGGAAGTCAGAATTCCTCACTTATAGGTAACGAATCATGGATTTTTAAGTATCACCAAGCGACAAAACGCTAAAGTCTAAAGTAATACACTACAAACTTTACTCGTCTTAAGAAAATGTGAATGAGGAAATCGAAAATTAGTCAATTTTTATCTGTAAAACCTGGAAAAGCCCAGGAAAAACTAGTAACGTACGCGCACTTGTATGATGCACCACGACAACGCTTCATGTCTCAAGGCAATCCCCAACAACGAATTTTTGGTAGAAAAAGCATCTATGTGATCCTCCAGTCCCTCTATTTGTCAGAATATATTGCCCCATTTAAAAAAATATTTTAAAGGCTACACTGGTACTGGAATAATGTTTATAAGAGCGTAATCGACGAGTTGTAAGTAAGAAGTAATTCCAACAGAACTCTACCAAAACTAAAATAATAAAAATATATTTCGTTCGGCAACTACCTATTTTAAAGGAAACGACTACGATTTGTAAAAAGAAAAATATCTGTGTTTAAAAACCTACTAGTGGCATAACTAAGTGAGTTCTGCATTAAAAGTTGTCGAATGAGCTCTTGTAATAAACAAAAATAGTAACGGAGAAAAAGATCCACATAAACGAGATTTGAAAAGAATTTGCAATGACAGCATTTAGTATGACTTAAAAAAATGGCATAGCCTAATGCTGAGCCCGCAAATGACTGCAATTTTGTATTAGACAACGTTACATCTTGTTTAATGCATGAAAAACAATTATGTATTTTCCTAAATTTTTATACAGTAAGCAGATAGAAGTCGAGAGCACAACAGTCGTGAGGTAAAGACCTGCCACACTAACGCGCAGCGAGTCTGGGTTCGACTCCCAGGTCAAATACAACGGCAAACATCAAATGCTCTCCGGCCGTCATAGATACACCTTTGGCGGTCGTAAAGTATACTCTCCTTCTTCTAGCGGGTTAGACTAGCTACCTACCCTGGGTCCACCTAACATGGCTCATAGTACTACACGAAATGTGTAGTTAGAAACAGGCTAATAGCCTATATATAAGAGTAGAAGAAGAAGATAGAAGTCTAACAAAGAGATTGTGAGATCTAAAATTAATGTATTATGACTTGTTTACTCTCTTTTAACTAGCAATGTAATTTGAATAATGAATTATCAATAAGAAGTAATAAATCATAATCCGCGTTTGAAATTAAGTGACGCATTTGTAGATGATTTTTATTGAGAAAGAATAATATCTTTGGTCATTTAACTGGTACGACAAAATCACATATTAAATTAGTTTATTACCTAAAATACGTAGACATATAATTATTGAGCTAAAATGCGGTTGATGTTTTGATTCCATAAAAATTTATATTTTGGTCTTCTTGGTGATAGAGTGTTTGCACTCACTTAACATGATATTGATATCTTCTTTGTGTTTTAATTCGCCTCTAATTATAGGTCAAAGATGATTTGGTTAAATTTCGTCATAAAGAGTTTTAGGAGCCATAAATATTTTTCTTGGCAATTTTTTCACTCTAATTATAAATTGCAATATATTTTGCCGAATATTTTCTAATATATGTCTGAAATATGATGTTTTTCTTATTTTAGTATGTGTTAATAGTTTTTTTCCTTCTCTTTCTAACAAATTCTTTTGCAATAAATTTAGTTTTTTTATTATTTTATAGTTTTTTTATATTATTTATAGTTTTACTTCCCTGCATTCTTAATTTGGTCTTGCAAGCAGGTTTTGTAAATCCTCAATACTGATTTTAATCATACATATTTCTAGCATTAAAAGATATTTATCTTTAAGTTGCAAAATGTCTGGGGTTCTCATTTTGTAATTTTTTTTTATTTCTGCACACGTTTCTTACCCGCACTCTTCTTTAATTGCTATTATTTTATTACGTATCTTAACTTTCTTTCATTTCTAACTTTAATTTTTTTTATTTTCCTTCGTTTATCTATGGAGATAAGATTTATTTTATTATCTACTGCTTCTTTGCTTCTCTTTTATGATTTTAAAACCTCTAATGAAATTTTACTGATGTTACAGGTTATTTTTTTTATTTCCTCTCATTTGTCCTCTAAATTTCTTACATTATTGATATTTTTATTTAATTTTTTGTAAATTAACCTTCATCTCTTAATCTTTAGGTTTAACCTAGTATTTTGTTTTATGTTTTCTTAAATTCTTCCTTATTTCAAGTTTACATCTGCTATTAAAAAATATTTTTAGATTAGTGTCTGCTCCGACCGTTATTTCTGAATATTGATTACATTATATTATTATAATTTTGCTGCCTTCGTGGTGGTTATCTTTTTTCTTGACAAAATTAAATCATTTTTTATTCCTACCGTCTGATGTATATTCCGCTACGGTATCATCAACCTTTATTTTAGCAACTTGAATATTATAGTTGATAGTTTTTTTTTGTTACTGTGTCTTTAGCGCCTTTAGTTGTCTGTAAAGGTCATCTACTTTCTTTTCATTTATATCAACTGTGGATGTGTATATTACTATATATCCGATATTTTTTGGTTCAAATTGCAATTATAGTATCATCATATTACTGTATCTCTTTCGTGAGAATCATAATTTCTTCCAGAATTGTATTAGATGATCGAAATTTTTCAGACATTGTTAGTTCAGTTTCGCTAATGCTGGGTGTTTTAATTTTCTTTCTTACATTTATTTCTTTATTTATTGTCTTTTGTTTGTCCGATTTATACATTGCTTTAACATTTTATATTTGTGATCTTTGTATTTCTGTTTCTTTTGTTAGATTTGTTACGGTATTTGTTTTTGAAAAATTAATAAAGTAACATTTCCCTCTCCTTATCACTTTAGTATTTCAGCCAGTTGCTGCTCTAACCATTCCTAAAAAAAATTATCAATCGGTTGTTTCGATTACATATTTATGTCTCATTATGCCACTGATGAAATCTAGGTTTTTACTATATTTGGCTACCATCACTTAGTTGAGCCTGCAGCTTAATTGAGTTGTCCGACATTTGGTCTGTGACAGCTGGGTACGCAGCGAGGAAACTCCTGTCAATTATCATTTTCTTTGGAAAGGTAATGCCTTTGCGGAGTAATTTAATGCACGCCAGAACCATACTAATAAATTATTAACAAAATATAAACATGTTTTCTCAATTCATGCTGCTGCGATAGCGCTTGTAAAAATATAATATAAATAAAACTAAAAAAGTACAACTATGTGTGTTTGTTACTAACATTGCAACTCCTCCTGCAGTTATAAATCAATTTCAAAGGTCAATACCTGATTCAAACCTCGCATAAACGTTTTAGTTTTTTAATTTAGGTCGCAGTTGGCCTGCTATAGGTCAAAACATAAATTATAATGAAATAATTAGAGAGTTTGCGCCACCTATCTGTGTTTCATGCACTACATGGCCAATTCTTGCTATTAGTAAACGCATGCGCCACAACTTTGATTTATGTGAAACCGGATATAGCCGAACGAATGTCATCATGCGTAGATATGGTTGATACAACGATTATTGGCTCATTTTTCCTTAAATTGTCGGCGAAACTCTAAACTAAATATTTAGCTTGGGTTGCCTGTCCTTGAGACGGGACTTTTGACTAGTATAATATAAATACTGGTATTTAATGCAGTTCAGTAATGAAGTTCCCGTAACTTAAAATAGGTCTCTATAAACAAAAGATCTGTGTTTAAAATTTCATATACACATTATTGTATTACTTTTTTAAATAAAACCATCAATTCCGTATGGTGCTATTTATATTAAAAGCTCCAATATCTAAAACGATAAGATATACATACAACTCACGCATTAACACAAGTTTTCAAAAATTATTTTAATGTCGCATTATCTACTATCTAGTCGACCAGTAAGTTTAATAGCTCCTAATTGTTTTGCAGATGAAGGAGAAATGAAAAAACATACACTTTAAAAGATACAAACGCCACATACACTGAGAAAAGTATTTCCTAAAAATAAGCGTTTTGGAAAGGCATATAGTTATTTTATCTTGTTTTTGTTACTTATAAAATATTATAAAATGTTTATATTGCCATGAGTTGTTGTTCTATATTTTTTTAATTTTTTAAATTATTTATTTAAGTTTTGTGTTATGTTCTAAGGCAGTTACTACAAGGTGGCCAAATGAGTACGCTAGATGAGATTTTTATTTTAAATATTTGTTTCCAACTCCTGGCTACGGATTCACCGATAAAAAGTCTTATAAAATCAAAGACAGAAGACATATTTTGTGTTTAGTGTTAGTGCGGTTTAGTTAGATTTTAAAAAGTTACTCTTCTTTTCTTAAATTTTATGTACAATGGGAAAATACACTATAGAATATAAAACCTTTATTGTTCTAGCGTACCATGTTAACGAGTCACCGGCTGAAACGGTTCATAAGTTCAAGAAGAAGTTTGGTAATTTAATTTACTAAATAAAGATTTGAAGTTTTTTTCTTTTTTTTTGCACGTTACATGGCGTGCGCATTGGGCCAGTCAAATCACTTAAATTTTGTAATTTTGACCTTCGAAGCGGAAAAAAATTGCTGCGTTATATGAAGTCGTCTACTGTTTGTCTTCTGTTGCCATTTAGCAAAACTTTTTGTATATTAATTCTATTATGGTAACATATGGACGTTTATATACATCATAGTGTATGTTTACCTTCTCTTTGTTGAATATCCAATAATATTTTTTCATACATATTTCTTTTATTCGTCACACTTTCTCTATATTCTTCAATTAGGTATCAACAAATTTTTCTCGCACTTAAAATGTAAAACACTGATCACATAAATTAATTTAGATGATAATATATTTTCATTGCACTATAATATATGACTCAAGATAACATATCATTTGTTTAAATTTAGCTTAGGTGTACATTTCATTTATTTGTAGAGGTATACAAATGTTCCGACACTAATAAAATATTTTTATGACTAAAATTTCTGTGCAACAATCTTTAATTAAATTTCAAATAAATTATATTTTAATTATTTTTATTAAGGTAAAGCTGAAATTATTTTCCCCTTCGCTATGGTTTGTCATCGATATAAATGATTTACATTCGAAAATATGAAAGTACAATTTATACAAATACTATATATCTATTGATAAAATTAATTCCAATTACACAATTAAAACCATTTTCAAATTCTTATTAAATTTTACAAGATTAAATTGATTTTGCAGAGCTTCTGTCGTTATTAAAAGAACTTTACCTCTCGAAATCATTATCTATTTTGATATTTTTTCTGATGTATACATCTCGGCTAATGTCACTAACAGGTGCTCTGCAAAATTTATCTTATATTTGGCGTGTTGTTTTGTTGAAATTGCTACAAACATTTTAGGTATGCCGAATTACTCTACTGGTAAGGGTTGAGATTACGTCTGGCGTGTTAGCAGGGGTCAGTTTCACGACCTAAGGATTAGGGTGATATGATAACCGGTGCCCGACCTGAAGCTCCATAAACTTGGGTATGACCATTAATTTAAAGTAAACAAAACACGTGAAAATAAAGGCTACAAAATGATAATTTTACAGGTAACCGTATAGAATAATCTCATGCTTTTTACAATGAAAATTGTTAAATATAATTGTTCTTAATCATAAAAGGCTTCCTAACTTAATAAAAAGGAAATAGAAATAGGAAAGTAATCCTATTAAATGATTTAATTAGTAATGTAATTATAAATAATTTTACAAAGGCTTATTGATTAATTCTTAAAGCTTTGTAATTGCTCTATTAAGCAGGAGTAGAAATTTTCCAATATCATGATTAAGAAGGTCTACTAATTGCACCTTTAGCTGCAAAAGCTTAAGTTAATTAAAATTAAGTTTGCTTTGAATTAAGACATAATTCATTAATGTACATTTTCTAAATATAGTTGAAGTGCTGTGAAATAATTACAAAGTATAAATAATAAACATTAAAAAAGTGTTTCTATTATAATGTGGCGAAACTAAATTTAATACACGTAATACTATAGTTGCTATTCTTAATATTACAAAAAATTTAAGTAGATTTATAATTTATAAGTGGTATAGATATATTCATGTTATTGATCTTGTTTATTTTAAAAGCTTTATAAAGGGTTACTTATAATATTGAAGAAGTTTGAAGAACGTTTTATTAAATACACCAGATTGCGAGAAAATTATATTAAAAATAAAATTTGACTGATAAAATTTGTGCTTCTACATTCCGAAAGTTCAAAAATTAAATGTTTGTGAAAATTTCTGTTTCATTAAGTTTGTTTTAAACAAACTTTTGTATCTTGACTGATGAAAGACATATTCATTTCTAATCAAAACAATACACTGAAGTTCAACCTTTGTAAAAAATGTGTTATTGCTAGCATAATGAGCAGTTATGACTTAAAAAGACAACGTTGGATATAATAAATTGAAGAAAATCTTTTAGAGTAGAAGTAATATTCATCTATAACTTCTTTTTGCTAAATACATTTAAAAACTTTTTTCTGAGTTATTACGATGAAGCCGCAAACCTTAAAACATGTAAAAATGAAAAGGTTCGGCCGAATTTAAGAAATAAAGTTACAATATTTTTCCAGAGCGTCTAAGGCATTATAAAATTTATGAGTACACGTAGAAATTGAAAATAATATAGGTGGTGAGGATATATTTTGGTTGTAAATTCACAAAACATACGAAGTCAATCCGGAAATCCAAAATTACCGTTGGATCTGAAGAAGCTACAATCATAAAAACAAAGTTTCCTGCTTGTGTTATGGTGCTGGGGCTTATAAGCAGCGAAGGGGATGTCATGGCGTCCCACTCATTTAAGAAAAGCCTGTCGACAGCTATATCACCGTACTGAAGAGAATTATCAAGCTCTGGATAGAGAATGTTCCAGCAAAACTCCGCTTTATCTCACAAGGCAAAAAGACCTAGAGGCCTGTGTATACAACAGTTTGTATTACCCTAGTCTCCCGACTTGTAGCCAGTCTCCAGCTTTGATTGCAATCCTGCTACATGTGGAGCGTGTGGAGGCGGTCATCAATGAGAGACATCATAACACCAAGGACAGCTTAAGATGATACCTTAAATAATATGATTCTTGATACTACTTAATTTAAATGTGTTGTTTTATGTAAATAATTTTTTTTTGTATTTCAATGGTATCTAATATCTTTAAAGCACAATTCAGACCGTCGCTATATATTTCGTAATGTCAACATAATGTCAACGCTCATTACGGCGATGCGCCAGAGTGAGACGGAATTCGTGACTGGCACAATCGTTGGAGGACAGCAGTAGTAACAATTGCTACAGAAATTTCGTAACACTTGCATTCTCTATAGTCGCCAAGGGCAGGTGGCTGGATTTTCTAGTTTTCGTTATTTATCTATTTTCCGGATTTATATCGGCGGCTTTGTACATTATTGAAAGCAAAATTTTTACTTATTTAGCATTAGCTAGATAAATACAAATAAAATAAAAGAGAGAGCATTTGATGCATGATAACTACCCACTCGTAAACTATATAATTGTTTTAATAAAGCAACAATATTTTATTTGTTACTATGGCAATTTAGATGCGCAACACTTGATTGGTATACTAAACAGTGCAATTATTTTATTCTAATGGATAGAGTAAATTATTTTTGTAACCGAAATCCAGTTGGTTTACAGAGCTTCCTGTGCTCTGAAAAGGATTTTAGACGAATCCGTGTTTTGGATGTACGGCTGCTTGCGCACGCTTATTCGAGTGGTCTTTTTATATATCTCATCCCTATTCAGTACATGCCCAGCCAGAGATCAAAAGTCTCATTTAAATATTGACGGCGTGTCCAAAAGATCTGAATGTAAAATAAGTTATTTTAAGAACATGGTTAGTAAAATTCACCTTTTTAATACCTTTCAGACTCTTTGATATTAAATAATTTGTCTTAATGTCGTAGCTGATTTGTTATATTAATTTAAATAATCTTAGCAGAATAATAAATATTTTTATAAAGAATTTTTTTTCACTTTAGCTATCTAAAAAATAACTCACAAATACTTTAAAATATGTACGGAGTGAGACAAAAATGTATTACAAACTGTCATTTTAATGTATGGTATCAATTACTTGTTGTACAAGGTGTGCTCAAAATAAATTAGTGTAGTTTTCTGCGTTATCGTAACGGTCGAAATGTGGTTGGTAGGAGTAAAAGTGTGAAACTCTTCAAAGAGCATTTTATCGAGGCGGGACCTGCGTTTTGTCTACGAGAATTTTTACTGAAACAATAATACTAAAAATATGTTATAAAGAAGATTTGGCGCACTATTATTTACAAATGCAAACGAAGTTCTGAGCTTTCAGTTTAAAAAAATGGTTAGACATTGAGCGAGTTTCAGTATTTGATCGCGAGAATTTCTATCTGCCAGTTCGTAAACGATCAAGTATCATATCATAACTGTGTTCAAAAGTTTCCCACATCATAATTTTCGTTAAGACTTAAGTTTGCACTATTTTCAAAATACAATTAATGCAAGAATGAAAGTTAATGATACTCTTTATTAATGAAATCTTTAACACATTTGCAGCTTTTGTTCTCTTATCTCAGTAACCACGTCCACAAACAGAATTGACGTTGTGGGGCTGCAATGTCGGCCCTTACGTTTTAAAAAATGACAGATTTTGTAGTAACCGTAAATTATTATTGTAATTATTATATATTTGCTTTTTCCTTTTTTTCTGCCGCCAATAGTCCAAGCTAGCTTTATTTGTTTTACGTTTATCTTTACGTTTCTTTAGAATGCCATTTTCTTTTTCTCGGTTGTGGATTCTATTCTAGGGTTTCTTTGCATATTTTCCATTTTTTCTCAGGATATGATTTAACCATCCATATTTTCTTCTTTAATTTCCATATTTACATTATTTATTCTCATTTTTAACATAGCTTTCTATTAGGTGTTGTTTCTTAACATAATTAAAATTGAAATCAGACGCCTGTTCATGAAGATTTATAACCATTACTGCTCGAGACCAACCACATTTAGGAATCAGGCGGTGTGTTCTTGTAGCGTTAAAAATATTTATTTAAGTACGTAAAGTTGTCGACACTTTTTGTTATTTTATCATTTATAGATATTTATCTTGGTGTTGGTTTTAGTCTTTTGGTTATTATTCTAAGGCCTATCTTTTCTGCTTCCTCTTTTACTGCATCAATATTTGTGCGTGTTATGCATTATGAAGCAATAGACAAATATCATCCGAAAAGACTAAATTTTACAAGAATTCTTGTAGTCTCCACTGGATATGGTTTATTAGAGTATTACGTGAGACATTATCTAGTACAATTAGGAATACTATAGTCGATAATATACACACCCTCATGTTTTATTGAAACTTGGGTAATAACATTCTATTATGCAAGATCTGTAACAAAAGCCTTGTACCCCTCCCTGATGGGATTTATTAGTTTTTTATGTCCATTTTTTAAGACTATTCATGCATACGTGCCTTTTTAATGAGTCAAAAGTTCTCTCAGATTCTATGAAAATAAGATATAAACCGTAAACTGCTCTACACCAATTTTCAATTTTTTATTTGGTCTATGTACAACTTTCAACTCTAAAATGATACTCTTTACGTATTCTCTGTTTAAGATTACTACGGAATACTTTGTTTGCAACAGTTAGTAAAGTTACCCTCGTTATTTTTTCGAAAATATAGAAACTAGCTCTTTCTTTCAATCTGGTGGCAATTTTTTTCACTTCCTATTCTATTCATAAGTAATTTGAGGGTGTCTGCAGATGTTTCCATATCTATTCTCAACATGTCAGCTGTGATCTAATCAACCTCGGAAGTTTTTCCTTTCTTTGCTTGATGGCCTGTTTTCTTTCTTTTTGTCAGTGGATCAACATTTAATTGTATTATAGGCCCTGCTCCAATTTCCATTACTTGTATCATTTCTGTTTCTCTTTTTTTGTTCATGATCTGTAATCATTTTCTTCTTAAATACTTCGCTTATCTTGCTAGTTGTTGCTCTACTGTCCTACTTATCAGTTAACTATTTTATATATGCATGTAACCTCTTCAAACCACCTTTGTTGACTGCATTTTGCGTTGTTTTAGCATTATACACACAAATCCGCTTGTATTTTTCACAAGTCATTCTAATTTTCTTATTTTATATTCTTTATTCTTTTTGTAAAGATGTTTTTGCTCTTTATTTCAAAAATATATTTGTTTTTCTTAATTACTTGTTTTTTTTCTAGGTACTTTCATTTCATTTTAATTTGTTTTGCATTTTAATATTTCTTACCATGTGTTAATAGCATTCTTGCAGTCTTCCCATATGTTTTTGTATTTTTTTTTAATATATTAGATTCAATTTTCTTTTATATTGTTATCTTATGTTATTATGACTTTAGCAATTAAAATAGTAAGGTGTGCCCATATTTGTACCGCTCTTACTGAGAATGTCTAGCAGTTTATTACTTGTTTTTTCGTTTAGGCATGTATGGTCAATTCTGTTAATTTTATGCTTCTTGAATAGTTGAGGACCATGAAACATTGCACATCCCTGTGTATATTTAGAGTGCCGATTGTTTTCAATTGTGTATGCTACAAAGTTAATTTTTTTTAATGCCATGTTTCTTCAATTCTGCTCTATCTTTTACTTATTAATATGTCTACCTCATACTGATCCTTCCCGCTTTCTTCCAGCTCAGAGTACATAAGTCTGTAACCTTCTCTTTTCTACTATCGTTTTAGCCAATGTTATATATTTTTTGTTTCTTATAAGACTTGTTTTATTTTACATGCCGTACTTGTTACTTTTTTTTTAAATTGTTTTTACTTTTTACCATTTTTTATAATTGCATAATTGCCTATCCAATTCTTTTCTCCTAACAACCTGTTACATTGTTTACCTTGCATGTTATTTATCTTTTCCTTTCTTAACGAACTATATTCTGTATTTTGTTTGCTGTTTTACAAGCTTTTCCGCATCATTTTCTAAAATCTGTACCTCGCTATTTTGACTATTTAACTATCAAACCCTTTTGTTTTTCTTGTGCAGTAATGTGTCTTATTTTTGATGTTAAATTATAACATGTTTGGGCTTTTAACTACTTTATAATCTTTTCCTGAAAGTTCTACTTGTTAATTTTACTATTATGAAGAGTTTACCATGGTCTTTACCTCACATGTTTGAATTATCTTCCCATATAAATTAAGTTTTCCATTTAGAAGTTTTTCAATTTATTTATTTTTACGGCTTCCACTTAGTTATAGTTATTCTAGTATTATTTCCGTTTTCTCTTATGTCTGCGATATTTTCTTTTCTTTCCAAAACATTCAGTCGCTGTGCTCATTTTTGGTTTTGTTTTTAATACTCCAAATTCTATTTTGCACTCCTACTAGTTTTTATGCATTTCGTCTACTAACAGCCCCTCGTTATTCTTTGTAGTTCCTCCATTTCAGTATTGTTTTCAATTTTACTTTTAATTGATAATCTTGTTGTTCTCAACTCACTCTTTCTTTTACTTAGTTTGTTGAGCTACTTATTGTACTATGCGCCTTTAGTAATTTAGTTATGTCTATAAATATAATGTGTGGTTGCCAATAAATTGTGTTGACCTCCCCGTTGTATCGTTTACGGATGCGTGAATTTACTTTATTTATATGCAACAACTCACTAAATTGTTCCAAGCTTCCCGGTAAAACGTGCTATAATTTTAACTTCATAAACAGAAATTTGCATACTTGCACTCACTAAAATTTATACACTTGTGTAATTATTTACTCGGTACGATCTGTTTTTGATTTTATGTACCCGAGCTTACAACCACACAACTAGTCATATTGCATTCGAATTCCATCTACCAACATATGACGCAAATTAATTACAATAATGGAGGAAGATAAGACAAAAATCTGAGAGCAATCGGTAGAAAAATTATTATTGACACATATAAAGAAGTATAAAGGATGGAAAGTAGTACTTCAGAGCGAAACTAAATTATTGACAAAGTGATTCACCGGAGCGCTGTTTAAATTTCCATATTGAACGCTGTTAATATTTTGAAGCAAATAATTATGTAAGGGGTAAAAGGAAACATAAAAAATTATGACCGCAGAATGAAATTAAAAAAAGTTAAAACAAAAAACTATGAAACATTTTTCTATAAGATTACTACAGAGTAAGATCATCTTATCTTGCAGCAAGCTTTAAAACTGCAAGGTAAAATGTACTATACTAATGGACAAAATAAATGCAATATCATTTGGAATAAAGACAGGAGAAAAACTAGAGGAGAGACAAGGAGGAAACAGGCATATAAAAACGAAAATAACCAAACGTGATGATAAAGAGAAATTAAAAGCATTATCTAGTGATACAGATACAGATATTGAAGACTTTGACTACAGAATACTTGTGAGAATTATCGATCCATCACAATAATTAATTAAAAATAAAAATTAAAAAGTAAAGTAGCTGAATTATTTTTTATTTTATAAACAACAAGAAAAACAAATACAAAATCGAAAATGATTCCCTACAGGAACTAAAAAATAATTATTATTATGACAAAAAGCTCTCAATTGGGTATTATAAACAAACTACTAAAGTAAAATTGCTTTTTCAAAGAACGATAGTAGCGAGGGTAATTCTCAATCCAAAAGTCTCGCAAAATGGTAATCTCTTATTCATACCAAAACTCAATTACCAATTGTATCTGAATATTTAAGATTCCACACTATTTGTGATAGTTGTCTTTATTTAACTTTTGAAACGTTCCTTTTAGTAAAAATATTAAATGTTAGTTATATTTCTTGTACTATAAATTTCACATGAATTGATACAGGAAGAACTAGCTATGTTTTCCCACCTAAAATAGCCAGTGAAAAAAATGATAGTCGTACTAGTCTTACTGTTTAAAAAGACTACTTTTATATAAATTGAAATCAAAATTACTTTTTTCAAAAGTGTCTTTGCTGTGTTTGTACTCATAGTTTCTTTCTTTGTATCCCATTTTAAACGGATTGAGTGATTTATAACGTGAAACTATAGATTTATTTTGTAAATTATGTAATGTCCGGTATTGCTGTTTTTTTTGTAAACAAATTGGAATTTGACTCTCACAACTATTATTTGCATGCGCTTCTATAATAAATTGGCTCCACCACAATTGAAAATTTGTTGTGAACAATATTCATCCTTTTAATTATTTCTTGAAAGGAGGATGGGCAAAATTCTATGGACGCTATCTCCCCCGCCCCCGATTAAAAAACTGTAAAAAGTTTTAACTGGAATATAAGACGATACTAAAAGCTAGAATCAAGTGGAATAAAAAATCCTGGTAACAATTAGCAAGTCACATTGAGGGTCTACAACCACTACTGCCTGACTTGGGGTTTATTGGGTGACATTATTAGACGGAAAAGTTCTAATATGATTTCGAAACATGATGTGGTGGTAGAAGATTCACAAATGTTGTTCCTTATTTTTATGTTTATACTGATAAATATTTTACTTTATAAGCGATAATTGCTTCTATTATTATAATTGACTTTATATGCTTGGATATTTTCTTTGCTCTTCTCTTGAAGAATCCAACCGCTATTTTTCTAAGTTCTAAGGTCTATATCTTTGATTAGAGAGGTCGTACCAGGTTGGTTTCTTAGACAATGTGGCTCAGGACACTTACTGCTTTCGATTGACATAGGTTTCGTCTGGGTACCCGAATTTTTGATTTGGTGCCCAATCTGCCCCCCTTTGAGACAAACTCCTCAGTTTTTTTTTTATCTCGACTGAAAGACTAGCCGTACATTACTACATTGTATTGAGAGATAGGCATATTAGTTACATCTCTTTTAATTTCCTTTTCATTTATCCAAATTAAAAGTAAATTTTTTTTATGGAATATGAGTTTTCTTGATTATATCTTTCTTAGCTAAGAATGTATACTGTATGCCATTCAAACTATATTACCTACAACATCATACATCTTCTTTCTACTTTCTACCTTGGCTATTATCATTTGCTTGGTGACTATGGTGAGGACAGTTTTTGACGTTCAACTCTTTTTAGGCTTCGTAATATTATTGGTTTTTTTAATATAAAATGTTCAGAAAAGCACCTACAAAAATCCAGAGAACAGAAATGAACTAACACACAAAAAGGTTATATATACAACTGCCAAAGGCTAGTTACAGAGAGCGTTAATAGTAAAATATAATTCTGCAAATGTACTGTAAGGTGTTCGTCATCCGAACATGTGTTTCTTGTCTCAACATAAAATCTTTGCGAAATAATTTGTTGTCTGATAACCAATTACTCACTATACTACTGTGTACAAATATAACCCGGAACTTTTAATTTAAACTGCGCGGGCATTTAGTTGGGCACAAACCTTTTTAGTTTTACGTAGGTAGGACTGCTACTGACATCTGTGTCAAATTTTAGGTTAATATCTTAATTAGTTGAAGAGTGACGCTCGTTTTCGTAAACAACCAAAATTAACTTTTTCGATTTTTACCATGTCAGAAAATACTCAACAAAGAGTTCGATTAAAGTTTGTTTTAGAAATGATATTTCTTCTGCGAAAACGTTCAGAATATTGCAAAAAGCGTTCGGTGAACAGACTATGTCTAAAACACAAGTATACGAATGGTATAAAATGTTCAAAAAAAGGGTCGTGAAGGTGTTGAAGACGAACCACATCAAAGACGTCCAAGAACATCAACTGACGAACAGCACGTCGCGAAAATTAAGGAATTGGTGCTCTAAAATCGTCTATTGACAACTAGAAAGCTTGCTGACATTGTTAGCATTTCAAATGGATCAGTCGACACCATTTTGAAGAAAGTTTTGTGCCTCAAAAAAGTCAAATCTCGTTTGGTTCCAAAAATCCTCAATTTATTCGTGACCATTTAGCTAAAAACTCCACCCATATCGTTCCGCAACCGCCGTATTCGCCTGATTTAGCTCCATGTGACTTGTGGCTATTCAGCAAAATGAAAAGACCGCTCCGGGGACACCGTTTTGACACGATAGAAGAGATTCAAGCCGAATCGAAGAAGGTGCTGGAGGCCATACCGAAACAGGACTTTTCAGTGTTTTGATGAGTGGAAAATTCGCTGGCATAAGTGCATTGCAGCCGAGGGGGATTACTTCGAAGGCGATGAAATAGATTTTTAAGAATAAATAAGGATTTCAAAAATTATAACAAAATTCCGGGTTATATTTGTACACAGTAGTATATTATGTAATAAACTCTTGTGCTCTCTTTTTGTCTACATTTTATAAAAACATTGAAAGTATTGTTTAAATTTTTTTATAAAATCTGATGTAACTAAATAATCAAAATATTTGTTATCTACGATTTTACAATCTTTTAAGTAACAATATCTACAGAAATGTACGCTGCTAAAATTTTACGCGATCTGCATGACTAATAGGAGTTATTCAAACTTACCTCAACTTCAAGGGGTGGTGAGACCTTTCTCAAGTTATATGAACCTAATTAGCTTCAGCGGTAGATCCAGTTAATTTACTAATTACGCCCCACCTGATATCTAATTGGCGGCTGGCTAATTTTAGTGGTCAGATGGAACTGGCACATGTTTCAAGGTTGCTCCAAATTGGAAGGTAATTGGGAATACGTGCTCGCTCAGTTTCCATAGTAATTTAATCCTGCCGCAAAAACAAAGCAAAGAAATGATGCATTACCGGTACATGAAAATACTGTTGCGTATGCTAATAAATCACGGCGAGCTTATTTTCAGGCTCGTTCGGGCCGGGCTTTGCAAAAGTACCGCCAGCATAAAGCGGATTTAAAATGCGTCGTGCAGGCGATAACTCCGGAGTATGTTTCATTCGCTCATTTCCGGATTCGAGCGGCGTACCTTAAAACGCGATGTCATGTCCTTGTCGTTGCCTCGTTACGTCTGCAGAGGCAGACTCTTATTGTTAATTTATTTGCAAGCGGCTATGTTAAACATTTATGATGATGTAGCAGGGCTTTATCTCTCTATTCATACGTGATGGAGTCGCTGTAGCTAATGAAAATTGAATTATTTGCAAGCGGTGGCTGTGCAACCGCTTCTAATTTTGTGTTTCAACTCAGACAAGGCCGCAAAGAGGGATGTTACGACGAAATGAGGTTTTAACAAAAATAGTGTTGCTTTAGCTGTAATTAAGGTAGATAGAGCTTATGCCGGGACATCAAAACGGTTTAATTGTGAGCTACATTTTGGTGAAACAGCAAATCTACTGTATATAAGTACATAAATCATTCTATTATAATAAAATAAACGTTGAAGTTTTCATAGAATACTGATTTACAAAAGTAATAATTAGTTACATATATTTATATTTTGTATTACGATATTTTATCTTCTTCTTCTGGTGCCATCTCCATTAATGAAGGTTGGCAACAATTGTGGCGAATTCGTCTCGGTCTTGTGCTGTTCTAATTAATGTGTGTGTGTTTAAGCCCGTCCAGTCTCTTATGTTCTTCAACCATGAACATTTTCTTCGACCTGGGCCGCGTCTTCCTTCTATTTTCCCTTCTATCATGAGTTTTAATAGTTGGTTTTTGTAGTTTTTTGTGATATGACCAAGGTAGGCGGTTTTCCTTTTTTTAATCGTATTAACTAATTCTCTGTCTCGGTTCATACGTCTGAGTACTTCCTCGTTTCTTTTGTGTTCAACCCACGATATTCTATGCATTCTTCGGAACACCCACATCTCGAATGCTTCCAGCTTGCTAATCTCTTTTTTGTTCAATGTCAAAGTCTCCACCCCGTATAGCAGTATTGAATAAATGTAACATTTCACAAATCTGTATCTTACATCTAGAGCGAGGCTTTTGTTACAAAGTAAGTTTCTCATTTTTAGGAAAGTCAATCTGGCTGTCTCTATTCTGGTTCGTATTTCTAGTTCTGGGTCAAGATTGTCAGTTATCCAGCAGCCAAGGTATTTAAATTTGTGGACTTGTTCTATATGTTCATTGTATACATTTATATTGACTGTTGTGTTTGGTATTCTGCTCACTTGTTTTCGTTGTATTAATTTTGAGTCCGACAGTATCTCCTTCGGTTGTGATACGGTCCATTAAGCGTTATAGACCCTCAGGGCTGTCGGCAATAATTACGGTATCATCCGCGTACCTCAAATTGTTGAGTAATCTTCCGTTGACTTTGATACCATCTTCCGAGCCTTCAAGTGCTTTTTGGAATACTTGTTCCGAATATATATTGAACATAAGTGGTGATAGGACGTACCCCTGACGTACCCCTCGTTTAATAGCCACTTCAGTTGTGATTGAGTTTTCTAATCTTACTGCTTCTGTTTGTTTTTCGTATATGTTTCTAATAATTGTGGTGTCTTGTTTATCCAGTCCTTTATGCTGTAGCACGTTTATTAATTCTGCGTGTTTTATACTGTCAAATGCTTTGACATAGTCAATGAAACAGAGATATACCTCCTTTTTTTGATCTCTGCATTTTGCAGTAATACTGTTAATCCAAATAAAGCCTCTCGAGTGCCAAGGCCGTCCGAAAGCCAAACTGTTCTTCGCTTAGGTCTTGTTCACTTTTTGCGTATTCTGTAGTGTATTATTTTTAAAATAATTTTAGCACATGGCTCATTAAGCTAATTAATCGGAATTGATCACATTTGTTCGCATTAGTTTTCTTTGGTATAGGAATGAAAATTGACTTTAGCCAGTCGTGTGGTATGTTTCCTGTTTGGTATATTTTATTGAACAGGTTTGTCATTATGTTTATATTATCTACATTTATGAGTTTCAGGAATTCTGCATAAATGTCGTCTGGTCCGGGAGCTTTCCGTTTTTAGTTGCATTTAACACTTTAACTACTTCTGCTTTTAATATGTTTGGCCCCGTTTCGCCCTTCGCGGTGTACGTGAGGTTAACTTCCTCGTCAAACAATTGTTGTACGTAGTTTGTCCATTCGCTGTTTAGTTCTTCTGTTGTAGATATCAGTTGGTTGTTATCATTTGTTAGCCTTGTTGGCAGTTGTTTTTTAAAGTTTCCAGTAACTTTACTTTTTTATGTAAATTGAAGAGATCGTGTTTGTTCTGAAGTTCTTGAAGCTCTTGGCATCTACTGTTCATTCATTTCTCTTTGGCTTCTCTTATTGTTCGTCTTATTTTGGTTTGGGTTTGATTGTACCTCTGTTGGTCCGAGTTTTTATACATTCGTCTCTCGTCCATTAGTTCTAAAATTTCCTTTGTTATTCATTCCTTTTTGTGATCGTATTATGATGCTCTTACAGTTTGGGCTTGTATATTGTTTAGCGTGTTTTTAAATTGTTTCCAGATATTTTCTATTTGCTCTTGGTCGTTTTCAGCCTCCGTTTCGCGTATTTTTTTGAATTCGTTGTTTAGTGACGCGGATATTTAATCTTTTTGTATCTGGTCTGCTAGTATTGCCATATTTGGTTTTGTGTTTGTCTTCTTCCTTATCTTTTTTTAACCTAATTCTGATGCGTGCTACTACAGGGTTATGATCCGACCCCACGTCTGTTCCTGGGTAGGTCTTTGCTCCAAGAACTCCATTTCGATATCTTTTGTCTATTAGGATAAAATCGATTTGATTCCTGATCACATGTCTTGGGTGGTCTTGCGGTGATTTCCAGGTATAAAGGCGTAAGGAGGTAGTTTAAACCATGTGTTGCTTATTACAAGATTTTCTTCTTGACAAAATTGTACTAATATGTCACCTCTTGGGTTTCTGTCACCCAGTCCATACTCCACTACTACATCTTGAAGTGGTCCTTTTCCGATTTTGGCATTGAAATCGCCCATAATTATTGTTATCTCATCTTTTTTGATGTATGATTTTAATTGTTTTATTTGGGTGTAGAAATTGTTTATCTCTGCGTCGGGTTTTTCTGCTGTTGGTGCCTATACCTGTATTATGTTAACATTTTTTGGTTCTACTTTTAGTTGGATCAACATTGCTCTGTCAGATTGCAGTATGAAATTCATGACCAATTTTTTCGCCTCTTTGTTCACTATAATTCCAACTCCGTTTGGGTGTTCAGGTAGGTTGTTTCCAGAGTAATATACAGTTGAGTCGCCTATGTTCACTTTTCCTGACTCCTTCCACTTCATTCCGCTAATTCCGAGGACATTTATGTTTAGTCTCTTCATCTCTTGGATTGTATTGTGTATCTTCCCAGCCATATACATGCTTTTCACATTCCAAGTGCCAATTTTGATTGGTATTTCTTTTCGTTTTCCACTTTCGGGTGGTTCTAGCATTCATCGCGGGATTCTTCGCACCCTTGACCATTTAAGGTCTGCCGCGGACTAGGGGCCGTTTTGTATTGATGTGTCGCCATAATTGTTTGTCTTGAGAAAGTTTAAGCGGTAGTTTCTCCTTGCTTTCCGCTTTGGTTTCTAGCCGCCCAATATGGGAACAGACGCTATTTGCAGCCGCTCAATCTGAGTCAGACGCTGCTGTTACTATGGGAGCCATTAAATTCATCAATTGAAGGTTGCCTCCCATAGCCTCTCATTTAGTTTAGCCTGTGTGCCGACACAGTATCCGGGATGTGGCCGCTTAACAAGCTTCTGGGAGCCATAAATGAGAGTGAGAGACCACCCGGAGACCAATATCTCTGAATGACCTAAGGGTCCGGCAATTCAGAGTATAGAGGTGCTACTCCTGGGTGAAATCTCCCGTACATCCCACGCTATTTTATATAATTCATAAACATAAAGTAAGAGGGTGTTCGGGTTAATGAGGAGAAAACATTATTTAAAAATCTGGTGTGAACATCACACGACTTTCCTTATCCTATTATTGGGTACTATTGGGTAATTCCTGCAAAAATCCTGGGCTTCAATTTTTTCTTGAGTTCCTATTTTACCAACTTTTACTTTAAATTCATGTTTATCTCGAGATTACAAATCATTTTTATTCTCATGAATTTTTTATATCTTCAACCGTTTAGATTCGCGGCCGTTTTGCGGCCGTTTTGCGGCCGATTTTGCGACCTTGCGACCAAACGACTCGGCCGATCTAGCTCTTACCGTTCTTGAGATATCCTGTTTACTGACAGACCAATAGACAGACACACACACACACACACACACACGAACCAATGGCCCAAAACAACTTTTTTGGTGTTCTGAGACTATAATTCGTCCAGAAATGTGAAAAACTGGGTAGGTCAAATTTCCGCCGATTACATTAAATAAACAAAAATAGTTTTAAATACATGGGTACGTTAAACTCCATTAGAACAAAGATGCTATTATATCAATAATGTACCCAGTCACCACCGGTGCCGATAATTGCCTGGCATCTTCATCTATTTGACAAATTTCTCGTATTAACTTCTTCATAGTGGACAATTTTTTTCCACAAAGCTTGTGCTGGATGTACGTCCACACATTGTCAATCGGATTTACATCGGGCGACTGCGATGGCCAATCAAGTGTAACGATGCCAGACTGCTCTTTCCACTCGATGGAAAGCTTGCTGCGATGTTTGGGGTTGTCTTTCTGCAAAATTCACTCCCGATTTTCGTGATCAATCAACGTTTGGTAGTCGGTCATAAATATTTTTTATAAATCTTGAGCATTTTCGGAGTATTTGGGTTGTACGTAAACAGATGCAATATTCCGAAACCCAGTTTTGAGAAGAAACTCCAAAGATGCACTTTTACTGGATGTTGAACAGTCCACTGAACCAACCTGTTAGTTGAGGTTCACCAGTCGCGTATGACAATAACATATCCTTAAACAGAAGCTTCGTCCGTAAAAATTAGATTGCTCCAATCTCGCTCGATATTGTCTTTTACCCAAGCGAGTTGCTTCGTCACATGATTTTCACCTAACAAAGATTTCTTCATTGAATTAAAGAATTTGATATTATACGCGTGGAGATGAGTTCGGATAGCTTCGTAAAATATATCTACACCTTTCTGTTTCAATTTTGTTGCTCCTCGACGCAATGTTAAATCCAGGTTCCCAAGTTTACAATCTGTTTTTTGACTTTAGGGGATACTTTGCCTATCGAACCACATTCTACTTATATTGTTGCACCTACTTGCTGACGAATGTTTTCGACTTGTTCATCTACTTAGCCGCCGTTGTATGAGACATGTTCGGATCTTTTGGGTGGGCACAGAGAAACACAACCTCGTAGCGCGACGCGTGCATAGCACTCATGATGCTTTACGCGTTCATTTAGCAAGAATTCAATTGTAACTAAATTTGTTTTGTTACAAAGCTCTTTTACCAACTGATAATTATGTCGAATATACTCTTACTTCACTGACTGTATCAATTTTATTAAAAGACACTTGTCGGTTCCTAGAGATATTTTTAAAATTTTACTTTTACTTGGTCCTGCTTTCCACTTAATAGCACTAATGTCAAGCTTTTATAAAACCCATGGTGAAAGCTAGAAATCATTTTTTTCTTTTATCATGCCGTTGATGATAATGTGGAGCCAGGAATATTCTGATAAAATAATGAATATAGATTTTCCTCTAAAATATTAATGTGTTTTTACTTTTCAATTTTTTATCAATAAATACCAGTTTATTATTTTACTACACCAAAACGCTGCTTGCATCTTAATAGGTGCGCTTTATGTTTTACTGAAAGTACTGTTTTTTCCCAAACCCAGCATCGTGAATAGTCAGAAAATTTCTGGAATTTAGAATCATATGATGGTAAGAGTTAAAGTTGTTATGGTCATCAGACTTTCACAAGCACTAAGATTATAAACAAACCTACATATGTTCTAGGTAATGGAAAATATAAAGTAAATTACAAAGGTTGTTCATAGTACAGGGAAGCATATAAAGCCAGATATCCTCTCTTATAAGAGAGATGAACTCCGAGTACGACTCATACAATTTTAAATCAAATATAAGAATCACCTTTTCATCGAACCTCAAAAGTTACCCCAGGAATTTTATATAAAATAATCAACTATTAAACCCTCAGTAGTAATTTCTTGCACGTCTACAATGACTCCCCGTAAATTAAGCAGAAATGCAAGCGAAACTCACAAAAGACTTTTGTATTATATTAAACTTACATACTACTAACAGTTAACAAATTTCAATATCTAAAATATAAAAATTTAGACAACAGTACCATAGTATTGAAAATCAACCCGCTAGATCTCCCATGCAATTTTGACAACTAAATTCAAGACTGATACTGTCAATGCTAGTGCTCGTAAAATTGTGTACTTAAGTGCTCTAAAGACAGTGTAATCTACGGTACAAATTTACGATTTAAACTAAAGCACATTATTAAAAGACAACACCAAATACAAGTCATAAAATATTTATTATCAGATCAATTATTTCATCTTTCAAATTAGAACAGATTGTAATGTTACTTGCAAATTATAAAAAATAACTTGCTTTTCTAAGCTTAGTGTATGTTGCGTGAGTAATAGTTTTTTCTAACTAGTATTGACAAAATAGTTTTGTTAATATGTTATCCGTCTTATATCAGCACTTATAGCAGTTTGGGCGAATATTCTAATAGTAGAAGCCCTATCATGGCGAATCAAATGCTTTAGGTTGCCTTTTGTTACTACACAGTGTGTCCAAAACTTTGTGTACAAACTTGGAGGAGAGGTTCCGAATATAGTTAGGAACCATAATTACATAGGAAAGAATGGGCGGAAACGTCACCCTCATGTGATAAAAAGACACAAAGACACAATAAGGCCACAATACAGAATGTAGTGTAAAACGCTTTATTACACAACGCAACGTAAAGAGTACAATTTATGACTTACGAGCATCACAGGAGGTGTTCGAAATTGCGCCCATTGGCATTGATGCAGCACGACACCTACGCGACATGGATTTGCTAACATTTTCAAAGATATCTGACGTTTCGCTGATCGTAGCAGCAGCGATGGAGATTCTTCTCATCAGGTCCATTTCAGAATTTACGGGAGTGTCGTACACAATGTTCTTCATGACACCCCAAAGAAAATAATCAAGAGGAATAAATCAGGTGATCTGGGAGACCAAACGACGGAACCGCCACGCCCAATCCAATTTTTCCAAATGTCCGATCCAAATGTTCACGTACACACGTTGTGTGACATGGCGCCCCATCATGTTGAAACTACATTCTGCGCCGAACATGTGCGGAGATATCGTTTAGCATTTCCGGAAGTACCTCTTGAAGAAAGACGAGATACTTGTGACCGTTTAGTCGAGGTGATAAGATGTATGGCCCGACTTAACTGTCCCCCACGATACTCGCCCACACATTAACAGCGAAGCGTTTTTGTGCGGCTCGTGATCGGGTTCCGCGTGGTTGTCTAAGGCCCACAAGTGCGCATTGTTCGTATTGAACACCTCTATGTGAAAAGGTTGCTTGATCACTGAAGATAATGAAACTAGAAAATTGCGTGTCGAAACCACTGTGCAAACGCGACACGTTGTGGGTGATCATCCGGCTGCAATAAATGAACTGTCTGAAGATGAAAGGGGTGTAAGGCTTTGCTCTGCAGTACGCGATGGACAGTTGATCAGGAAGTTCCGGTGGCATCACATTCAAGTAAGAACTTAACCCTTTGACCTAGTAGGTCAATTTTGATGACACCGTTTATTTATTAATAACAAAAATTTGATATTTTTACAAAATGAGTTTGTGGAGTTGAAGAGTACTTTAATTGCTAAAACAAACAGTTGAGATCATATCAACGCATATATACTGTGGTCTCTTGTCGGACACCACATGCACTGAAAAGTAAAACAAAATACTGAACTAGAAATATCAAAAGCATATACACAACTATATGTGCATTTTATTCTTTATTTTTCAAAAAGCATTTATTGAATTATGGGATTAACACTACTTTCACGTCTCTGCCATAGACTTGAACTAAAACTTCGACGAATTCCGGAACACTATGAAAAATCGAAAGACTTGATTAATCAAGATGACTGTCTATTTACAACACCTTTATGTATTATATCTATAATAGACATTATCAATCCCGGTAAATATCGTGACATCATGGTTGAATCCAAAAGTGCAAGATTTTTTGCTCGGACTCTACACCTAAGCTCATCCCTAAAATGCTTAATTGGATTCAAGTTTGAACTACACGGACGACAATCCATTTTTGGTATACTAACATCAGCCAAGTAGGTAGTGGTCACTCGCGCGGTGAGGTATCGCGCATTGTGGTACATTAGTATGAAGTTCTCACCAACAAATTCTGCAAACGGAACATGTTTTCCAGAATATCCGTTGTTAAATCTCTTCTTTTTTCGTACATAGAAATCAAATCACTCCCTTGGCTTTCTATAGACCCGATGTCTTTTGTCGTTCCCATGTAGACACGTCCTGGACTCGTCGGTAAATAATATCTGACTCTAACGGCCGAGGTCACAATTGACATGTTTGCAACGAAATTTCAGTCACCTATGCTTTTGGATTGCAGTCAGCTTGGGACTTGTAGCTGCCTTTTTTGGGTCAGGTTGGCTGCCTTCAGTCTTCTTCTCACACTCAAACCGGTGGTGACCACACCTGTGACCGCACTCGGCTGTTGCTTGAAGTCTACGCCAGTCATATGTCGATTTCTGAGAGATATTGAAACGAGAAATCGATTGTCTCTTTCCATTGTTACGCCGACTCCTTGCCGGCAGATATAGCCACCGGTTTTCCAGTACCGACGCTACACTCTCGACACAGCTGTTTGAGTCAGATTTAATAGATTTGCCACGGCCCTCTAACTGAGGTCCTTTCTGAATAATGCAACTGTCTGGGTTGCTTCGGCGGCTCTGCTATTCATTTTCTTGCAAATCACTCGAGCATTTACGTCACTTACGTTAATTTTGGATAAATAACTGAGATGAATTACCGGATTGTAAGCGTACTGTAGGCCAATCACAGTCATCGCGCACGTGCGTTACAATTATTAAAATTTATAAAATTACGTTTTTCATGTATTTTTAATGCACCATCTGATTAATGCAATAGCAACAGTTTTTTTGGCTCAATATTAAAGATACTCCTTTGACGTTATTGTTTTTATTTTCATTTATCTTAGACATTCCGCGTTCGACTGTTGGCGCGAGCAGAAGTGTTTTACCTGAGCTATCACTGCGAGCGCAGCAACCAAGTCGTAGCGATAACCGCAAGGCCCCAGGGCCTAGCGAGCACATCCTCAAGTAAGTGATATCACTAATTAACTCGAGTTCGCATTTGAAATTTGAAGCGTAAAGACGTGTGTTCTGAAACTCGAAAGATAAGTGCGCGCTCGGTGACCTCCCGCCTCGTGCGGGCGGTGATAAAAGTTTATCTTAAACATAAATAAATTTCCACGTAAATAAATACGCAAATAAATATTGTTACTCAATAACAGTGCGGTTTAACCGAACTTTAAAATGTTACCAGCAGGAAACGGCCCAGGTATGGGACTCGTCCAAAATCCAATGACACAAAACAACATACAGGGTCAATCGTATGTATTACAACCATCAAATAATACACAGAGTCAAACAATGTTCAATACTAATATGCCATCACAATCTTACTATTCCTCTCAACCACTACAACAACAAATATATCATTCACAACCTACGAGCCAGTACTCTTTTCCGCCCAATCAAGAACAATTTATAATGCAAGAAAATCCAATGTATCATGTAAATAGACAAAATAGCACCCTGAATACACAAGAATGACTTCAACTAGTGATGAAGAAAATAACACCTACTCTACTAAAGAGAACCCGTGGCAAGTAGTAAAAGGTACTAAGAGAAGGAAGAAAGGAAATCCATAAATCATGAAGAAGAAGCGATACCACTAAATAACACATTCAATGCACTTGCAAATAGCCAGATAGATAACAATGCAAGCAAGGGCACACCTAAACCCCTCCCATATTTGTGTCGGAGTTGCAAATTTACCACAAATGAATAATAAACTAGCAGAAATAGTTGAATTAGAACAATACACAACTAGGAGCTTGGCAAACAATACTGTGAAGTTAACCTGTCAAAGCCCAGACACATTTAGAAAATTAGCAAAATACATGAAAGATAGTAATATAATTCATCACACCTACCAACCGAAGGAAGAAAGGTCGTACAGAGTTGTAATTAAATACCTACACCATTCGATTGACCTAGAAGATATAAAACAGGAAATCGCACAACACGGACACAAAGTGAGAAATATAATAAATATGAAACATCGTGTAACAAAATATCCCCTTAATATGTTCTTTGTTGACCTGGAACCGTCAGAGAATAACAAGGATATCTAGAATATAAACAGATTACTAAACAATGTCATCCAAATAGAACCACCAAGAAAAGACAACAATTTAGTGCAATGTACCAGATGCCAATTATACGGCCACACTAAAGCCTATTGCAATAGACCTTACCTGTGCGTTAAGTGCGGTGGCTAACACATTACATCAAGTTGTAAGAAAAGTAAAAATACGCCAGCTATATGTGGCCTATGTGGAGGTGGACATCCAGCTAACTACCGGGGATGTGAGTACTACCAAAAAAAATTATAAAGCTAAAACAAACTATTACCATCCTAATCATCAATACAACCTAACACATCAAAATAACATAACACAACAAAGTCAACCGCAACCGCTATCGACAAGACCCCAAACTAGAAGCTATAGTCGTGTAACTAAACCCCAGAATACAACTCAAGGCGCTGAATCGACCATGTCACTAAATAAATTTTTAGAAGAATTTAAAATAATGTTCAACCAACTGATACAGCAGAATAGTATGGTGCTCAATATGTTAACAATGCTAATCAATAAACAAAACAATGGCTCTTAGAATAGCTTTATGGAATGCCAATGGCCTTGCTCAACACAAAGATGAAATTCAGTTATTTTTAAAACAAAACTTAATAGATATCCTCCTGATCAGTGAAACTCATTTCACTGAAAAGACATATTTCAAAATACCGAAGTATAATGTATATCACACTAATCACCCGGATGGCACTGCACATGCAGGCACAGCTATAATAATAAAACAAACAATAAGTCACTATGAACTACCAAAGTTTGCTGAAGACTATCTCCAAGCTACCTCAATTCGTGTCCACATTTCCCCATGTGAAATAACAGTTAGTGCAGTCTACTGTCCACCAAAACATAATATAAAAAAACACCACTTTGAATCCTACTTCAGCACTTTAGGCACCAAATTTCTGGCAGGAGGAGATTACAATAGTAAAAACACGGCATGGGATCCCGACTAACCACCACAAAAGGAAGGGAGCTATTCAAACTCATTCAAGACAAAAGATATACATACTTATCTACGGAACTCCAACATATTGGCCGACAGACAGAGATAAGTTACCGGATTTACTAGACTTTTTGTCACAAACAATATTTCGCCAACCTATATGGACATTACACCTAGCTACGACTTGTCCTCAGATCATTCACCGGTAATAGCCACCTACAGCACATACCCATTATATATTCAACCTGTACCTAGACTACATAATTCGAAAACTGACTGGGACGAATATAGGCGCAATTTGTCAGATACAATAAATTTAAATCTAAGGCTTAAAAACTCAAATGAAATTGAGGAAGCTACAAATAGTCTTATAAATACCCTTCAAGAAGCAGCCCAACTCCAATAGTAACATACAAAAAAGACATCACGAATATTCCTCTCGAAATTAAAAAACTCGTAGCTGAAAAAAGAAAAGCACGAGCCAAATGGCAACGAACACACACCCCAGCAGACAAGAAAATATTGAACAGACTTAGTAATAAGCTGAAATCTAAATTAAAATCTCTGAGAGAAGAGTCACTCAAAGATTATTTATCTAACCTTAGCCGTTATGACAATTCTATTTGGAAACCGATCAAAGCTAAAAGCAAACCAATAATAACTCTTCCCCCTTTAAGAATGGAACAACCATCACAAGAACAGTGGGCAAAAGTGATAAGGAGAAAGCAGAAGTATTTGCGAAACACCTTGCCGATGTTTTTCAGCCGCACGAAAATGACCCGGACGAGGAAATAATGGAAATATTAGAATCTCCCGTTTTAGCAACGCAACCAATTAAACCCGTCACACCTAAAGAAATAAAGGAGGAAATAAAACGCCTGAATGCAAAAAAAGCCCCGGGCATGGACCTTATAACAGCAAAATGCTTAAAGAACTGCCAAAAAGGCATAGTATTACTGACGTATATCTTTAATGCAATCCTCCGAATCCAATATTGGCCTCAAAAATTAAAAACTGCCGAGATAATTTTAATCCTTAAGCCTGGAAAAGACCCAAATAGCGCAAAATCATATCGACCTATCAGCTTATTACCAGCTGTTTCAAAATTGCTTGAAAAACTAGT
Source organism: Sinelater perroti (assembly GCA_036346155.1). Taxonomy (NCBI): domain Eukaryota; kingdom Metazoa; phylum Arthropoda; class Insecta; order Coleoptera; family Elateridae; genus Sinelater; species Sinelater perroti. The sequence goes on along the minus strand of JARFIY010000195.1, from coordinate 19,477,985 downwards.
TCTTAAAAGAATCAATACTGAATGGATACCCGATTATCAATTTGGGTTTCGACAGGCTCACTCGACCACCCAACAGTGTCATTGCATATCGCAAACTATCCTCGCCAGTTTAAACAACAAAGAATACTGCGTATCTGTATTCCTAGACGTAAGCCAGGCTTTCGACAGGGTCTGGCACCCAGGATTACTGTTTAAAATTAAAAAACTCATACCAGCGTTTTACAAACTACTTAAAACATACCTAAGTGATAGACACTTCAGAACAAAAGTAAGACAGGAAGTCTCAACTATACTCCCAATCAACTCTGGGGTACCACAGGGCAGTGTCCTGGGCCCGCTACTTTATCTCTTATTTACATCAGATCTTCCAGTTTCACCAAACATCACAATGGGCACATTTGCTGACGACACTGTCATACTGGCTAGCCACAATGTAGTCCTCAAGCACACACTCTAATACAAGATTATCTACATGTTCTAGAACACTGGCTTCAAAAGTGGAATGTAAAAGTAAACGAGACAAAATCTACTCATACCACATTTACCCTGAGAAAAGATCCGTGTCCACCCATATACCTAAACAACATAGTAATACCACAAACTGTGACAGTAAAATACCTGGGAATACACTTAGATTCCAAATTAAACTGGAGAGAACACATCTGCAAAAAGAAAGCAAATGGACCTAAAACAGAGAGAGCTATATTGGTTGATCGGTAGAAAGTCTCCGCTATCTATAGAAAACAAACTATTGTTGTACAAATCAGTAATCAAACCCATATGGACGTATGGAATAGAACTATGGGCTGTGCCAGCAAGTCCAATATCGAAATAATCCAAAGGTGCCAGTCCAAAATACTAAGAACGATAGTTAATGCCCCATGGTATGTTGCAAATGAAATGATCCACAAAGATTTGAAGATACCAACTATAAAAGAAGTTATCCATGAGAGAAGCATCACCCACCACCAAAAATTGGAAGCTCACACAAATCCTTTAATACAGCCCTTACTAGAAGACACAGCAATAAGAAGACTAAAAAGACAGTGGCCAGCTGACCTATAAATAGACTTAGAGAGCTCATCGCTGGATGAGATCTCATCATGTTATTAATCGATCTAAATCCTAAATTTAGATTGTAGGTTAACAAATTAGCTTACAGAATACCTTGTATTTTGATTGCTAATTAAATAAATAAATAAAAAAAAAATTTATCTTAGACTGAAACAGGGGATGAAAATGCGCGTGTAGCTAGTGAGTCGATTATGTTCTCAAGTGTACATTTTTAACTTGCAATTTATCCTTTATTACATTTTGTACATTAATGGATTTTATTGTTTACAACTAGTCCTACAATTTATAAAATATGTCAGGTAAATTTTATTTTATTTTTTCTTATTAAGTTGTACCCAATTGGCTGCAAGCTTGAGACTTTTTATAATATCCATACTTGATTTATGATTAGCTTCAAACTATTTTGGAGTAGAGCGTAGCATACATTTCTCATATACTATTTTTACTGCATTTAACGCTTTTAAAAATCCTCATTCACTAAGGCAATCTTAAACACGCAGCTTAATGAGTTTGCAGCTGATTCTTTCCACGTACGGGCTAGGTTGATAAAGTGGTAAGTTTGATTTTTTTAAATAATTATACTACTACTTACTCGTTTCTTGGTGAGGTTGTTTCTCTCTTTCCTGGAGGACTTACAGAGATAACGCGCTGCCGTTGCAATTCTCATTACCAGTGTTAAGTGCCCGACTATTGGTGATACAAGAGCATAATTTCAAATTTCTTTGCAAAAACAGCGCTCATTATAAAACAATACAACTTTTCTGCTTGTAACAGAGCAATAAGGTTGAAACTCATAAAGCGCAGTAAAGTGCTTTTTAAGAAATCTGTTTGTTTATGGCATATATGTACATACCATTCTATCTGTTTTCTTTGTACCTTTTATATATTTCTTAATTCTTATTTATACCATACCTACTTTTCTTAGTTTATTTTACTATTTTCTTCTATATAATTTATGTAACTTGGCATTTAATCTTTTACTTCTCTTTGAACTTTATTTTGAAAATTTTTCTATGGCATACATTTAGTTTTCTATTTTTATTTATGGTTTTAATGCATTAGTATTTTTTATTTTACCTTCGCTAGTGTTGCTTATTTATATTTCTAGATGTTTTATTTTCATTTGTTTATTATGATTTTATATTGACATATTTTTAATTTCACTGTAGTAACACGTTTATGTATTGTTCATTTATTTTATTTTGTTTGTTTTGCTTATTTTGTGTCTGATTATTTTCAATATTCAATTTTTGTTTATAATTGTTGCTACATGTTCGTATTTGATTTCTATATTACAATTATCTAGGTTTATATTTGACTAGCTATGTCTGCTTCTTGTTTTACAGTATAGTAATACGTAATTTCCTTCATTAATTTATTATTTTTTTGTCGTTAGTTTTGTATTTCAGATGTATATAGTTTTGTATTTCTAGCTATTGTGCTACAATTATTTCTTGAGCTACAATAGCTTACTCTTGTTCTTTCAATTTTGTTATTTCTTTTTTAAATATATTTTTTTTTTATTACCAATGAAATGGATGAATGCTTGGAATTCTGTTTATAGTACTGGACATGATACAGTTATATTCACATATTTTAAATTTATATTTACCGATTTATATATACAGATTGAACCAATAAGCTTTATGTTCCATATGTTTTTTATTTAGTAAGAGATGCTATAGTAACAAGGTTGAATTAGCTATTTTAGAAAAGTTTTGTCCGACAATCTTCAATGTAGACACATGTGGATCTTTTTTTCAACATATAACTTTTTGATTGTCTTTTGTAATTTTTATTTATTTCCAGTAATGCAATCAGTTAGTAGAAGTAATCAGTTGTACGTCGTATAAAGCGCCATTGAACGTGAGCAGGATGGAACGAAGACGGAACTTAGTGAGTAGTTTGAGATTTCTCAATTAGTCATTTTGAGAATTCTATGTAGGGTAGCCATCGATGGTAAGATTCTTAAGAAATATATTCTAGGTAGACCGTTTCACTTATTTGACAGAAACGTTTTTAGCTTCCTCGTCTCACTGTCCCTGACATTTTTGCTAAAGTCGCCGTCTATGTATTAGGTGCTCCGCTCTATATATGTTGCAGCTTACAATTTCGTTTTTTCTGTGCTAAGGGCTTATTGATATTCTTCTCTCGATCACTTGGTATTTGTTCTAATCTTCTTTTCAGTCATATTGATGTCTATCGTCACTTTACAATTCGATTTAATTTTTTGAGTAAATTTTTGTGTAATATTGCTTTCTGTGCTGTCTTTAGTGCTTGGCTAACTTATTTTGATTTAGTAATACTGTTTTTGTTCTATTGTTTCATGTCCACTATTCTGCATTTGTATTATTATTTTGAACTTGACTTTTCTGTGATCTCAAAACTGGTCATGCTTTTATTATTAATTCGTAATGCTTTTTATTTGCTTTGGTTTTTATTTATTTAATTATATGTATTTATATATATATATATATATATATATATATATATATATATATATATATATATATATATATATATATATATATAAACTTATGCTTAATTTCCGCTTACTTTCTTTACTTGTATTTTCTTTCCTAAAATATAAATTTTTAATGTTTGTGTCGCTGTTTTTCCTTTCTTTAAATACAAAGAATGATAATAGTAATTAAGAGTTTAATGATTAATTATACAAATATAGCAAACGCTAGGGTGTTTCGTTACTTTTCTAAGATTTTTAAATTTCAAGTTGCGCGAATCTATTTAGCTTAGATGCACGAAATCTATTGTTAAAGCCTTCTATATTTTCTGTTTGTATCGATGCTACTTGGCTAGTCTATTCGAGCACACTCGCGTGCCAACGGAACAACAAACTTTTCCATTCGTGCTGGAGCCTCATTATTTTCAGCTTACTGTAAGTTTTCCTCCTTAATTCTACCTATGCTCTATTGAAAATATTTCCGGAGCAGTTTGCACGTGCCCTCCAAACTACATGTTTGAGTGTTATTAAATGCTAGTGTAGAAGCTTTTGATAACTTTCATAAAAATTGTATGGACCGTGAAAGTTATTTTTCTGAAAGAACAGGGCCGACAATATTCTTCGAGTTTTACTACGGTAATACAAGGTGCTATTTTATTAAGCTATTGATTCGGAAACGGTAAAAAAAATAGCAAAAAGGGGAGTTATCTGCGTTGACGTTTCATTAACTTCCGCCAGCGCTAACCTAATTCCAAGAAGATTACCGCGTGAAACTAATCAAGGTGTTTGTACGAAACTGTTTCATCAATTTGATTTGACATATACGTTATGCCAAAATTTTTTGAATTGTAAAATTTATTTGGATTTACAGTTTTATATTCATATGCAATTTATGTCGGTATAAGTAAAAAGATAACTTCCTTTCTTCACTTAATTTGTGTTAATATTTGTTGGTATATAATTATTAAGCATTATTTAAAACAAATTTTTATTGAAAAATAGAACACACTGGAACGCATTTACTATCAACTTTAATTACTACTGTTAGACTGTCGTTTGTATGAACAAAAAAGTTCTTCTTTTCAGACAATCTATCGTGGTAGTCCGTACGGTGCTTGATAAGTTGATAGTCTAAGAAGTTCTGTTTTCGCAATCTTTTGGTTTTAATGGTAGTACAAAAATGATTACATCAGGCCAGATAAACGCCATTGATGATATTAAATTGCATTTTGTCGTTTTTACTCAGGACTGTTTTAAAAACGCCTGGTAAATATGAACTCACCTATATAAATGAGAATTAGTCTTGAGATATTCTTTATTTTATAATTTCAGCTGTTCTATAAAAATTTTAAAAATATAACAACATGTAATTTTTAATTACTACGTTAAATATAATGGTTAGCTGGTAGATACTCCTCTGTGATCCCAATAGAGGATAGATCTACTTCAGGGAAGTGATCCTACCCACGCGAGCCTCGACTTTTCTCCATCTCCTAACACTGGGGAAAAGTCGTGTCTCAACCTTAATCCTACCCACAATCTACATACTCCTATCCTCCATACACCCAATCCACTCCCCAATCCGCCTGACAAGCGTAGCTTTTAATTGCCAAATCCCCCCTTAAATTTAAGGGAGGCCTATATCTTGCGCTGGACTCCAATGGCTGTGTGATGTGATGATGTGATGACATTAAAATAAAACTATGCGACTTTTCTTTTGTTGATATTGTAGCTTACAATAAAAACTCTTCAAAATTAGTTCTTAACAATGAAACTTAGGTTTGTAACTTTCTATAAGCATTTAATATTTAAATTTCTATTTAAAATTTAAAAAATTACATAAAAGAAATGTTCTCATTACTAACGGCTTAAACTGCTCGCGTGGGAGCACGAGCTGCGAACTTAGAGGTTAAGGCTATCATATGTTTTCTCTCTCTCTCTCTCTCTCTCTCTTTCTCTTTCTCTCTCTCTCTCTGCCTAGTCGTTGTGCACTATCTCTGACGTGGCAGGCAACGTGCCTTAGACGACCGCCATTATTACATTATTACTTAAGCAGAAGAAATATCACTCTTACGTACAGCTAAAGAATATTTTTATATACGATCAAATATTTGTCTGTTCGTTTGGCTTAGGTAGGTTCTGTCACAGTTACCACAAAAACGCGTTGGTTTGGTAGGGAAGGTCATGGATTTTGGAAGTGGTATTTTTGCTAATATTGTTAATGATGTGGATTAGAGATTTTTGAATTGAAGTTTTAGTAATGTTATTGATTTTAATTTGTCGGTTCCCACTGTCGGAAAGTCTGAGAGATCTGTTGGTTAGGGATTTTGCGACTGAGCGAATTTGACCAGGGCGATGGTGGGATTATGCTTTTAGATAATGATTAGTATGAGTAGGTTTTTGGTAGACGGTATGCTAGAAACTATTGTTGGAAAGATTTTTGGTTATGAGAGTGTCCAAAAAAGGTTCGACTGCCATTGTAAACTTGATATTTATATGGAGTTTATTGAGGTGGGAAAGGAATTCGAAAAGCTTATCATGTCCCTGAGGCCAGATGACAAACTTATTGTCGACGTTTATGAGAAAAGATGCAAGCGCTTTTATTTCGAAATCGGTCATGAATAAGTTAGCTACGACAGGTGAAAGTGGAGAACCCATAGGAGCACCATTGGTTTGGCGATAGAATTTGTTTTGGAAAGTAAAGTAGATATTGGATAGGCAATGGTTAATTAATTTGAGGGTATTGTCTTCCAAATTGCCATTATTTTGTAGAAGCTGCAGGGTCGTTAATTAAAAAATGATATATAAAATGCTACGGTAATAGACTCCTAGTTGAAATGTAGACTAGAAATGTATTATTTACTATAAACATCCTGCTGCGATAACACAGAGAATTTCATATAACATTTTTTGTTTATTTAATTGACTATGAAAAGCAACAAACTAATAAAAAATTGCAATAAAAATGATATTAAAAATAGCAATAGTACGGACTGACAACGGAGATTAACATAATATTAAAATTAATCACAAGGTAAGACAATAATGTCTACTCTTGCCGCTCTTGTTTAATATCTATTCTAAAAAAGTTTCTTAATGCTCTCTGGTAAGCAATTCAAAGAATTTAAAGAAGAAATTATTATTATTGTTAGATATGCGGGTGACAACATAAAAATAGCTGAAAATTAAAGAACTACAAAATCTCCTAACAAGGTTAAGTAAAGAATGCAGTAAAACAAGACCAACGGTAAATATTAAGAAAATTAAACTTATGACAATAAATAAAACTCCAATTGTCCAAATATAACTGATAGTTGACAATAAAGCAGTTGAGCGAAAGAGTGCATAAATGTAAGTATTTAGGATACTGGATCAAGTTAGAACCAGATGAAGAAACAAAAATAGGAATTGAAGTAGCGCGAAATGTTTAAATCGAAAACTACGTTACTTCACAAAATATCCACAAAATAATAAGAAAGCTTATTTTTTGCCTATTAGTGATGTAAAATGATTGTTGTGAAAAGATAAAAAATTCTCCAGTTTGATAAGAAAATCAATGTGGTACAAAATTATCCTTTATAAATATTATCGCCAATGTGGTCTAAGCGCTTAAGGCGCGGACTGCGATGCGGACGGACCCGGGTTCCATTCCCGGAGCTCTCTCTGATGCCTGGCGGGTGGCCTACTCAGTCACTGAAAATAATTGAGCACCTGCGTTCACTCGAACAAGGGGTAGTAATGGCGGTCGCCTAAGGCGCCGTGCTTACCACATCAGAGATATTGTGCGACGATATATGAGAGCCTCAACCTCTCAGTTCGCAGGTTGTGCTCTCACGCGGAGTGTTAAAGCCTTACCACCACCACCACTTTATAAATATTAGAAACAAAGCCACCGCTGTCACTGGGTAAGTTTATAAAGAAATGCTACGCACTTTTCTGTAGCTCCATGTAAATGAAATTAATGTAGAGGAATTGTGGATCTAACAAGATGATACAATATGTCATTGAGAGGAAAAAAGAACAGCACTTTGAAATAAAATACTTTGCAGTCGTCTCGGTCGTCGAATATGATAGCAATATAGCAGACTTCTTTTTATAGGCATATCTGTAAGCAAATTTTTCAAAAAATTTGGTATGGTATGGTTTTTAATAACCCTGCGAGCTCAAAGGTTAAGACTTTCATTACCCGGTGATGTGGCAAGCTCCGTGTCTTAAACGATTGCCATTATTACTCAATATTCGAAGTGAATCCAGGTACTCAATTGTTTCTAGTGACTGAGTACGCCATTGGCCGCCGGGAATTAGAGAGCACTTACTCATTTTCTGCTTTAGTGCAGTTTTATTTGTTTTTGTAATTTTTTATTCCTGATAATTACCCAAAACAGATTTTTTTCTAAAAAGTAAGCAATAAATACTGTAATTTTAGAGACTAAAGTCTAATGACAGGCTACTATATTATCAATTATGATGAACGCTAAACGAAACTAAAACAATCCATATAGAAAACTACAGTAGTGCCTTTACTAAATAGGAATTTCACTAGAATTTTAAACATAGAAAAAATTGAATAATTTCTAGCAATATGAATTGATAATTTAAATAAAAAAGAATTTTCTTACTTAAACTATTAAAAAATGGATTTTATAAAATTTGACAAAATACGGCATAAAAGAAATAGTCACTGAGAGCAAAAGATAATTTTCGAGGTGAATTTTAAAATTAGAGCAGTTACTGTTGCGCCACTATAAAACTATCAGAATAACAAAGGGTGCTCACAAATTTCATTTGATGGTTATTTGAGCTTCTACCAAAGAACGTATTAGTTTTGCAGTAAAAAATCTTCTAAATATGCTCTTCTATTGGTTTACAATGTTTCGGATCACCAAACCTCGAAGATCTTAAATCAGAGCTCGAGATTAAAATAATAATTTTTTGTTGTATTAGAAAGACGAAACTCTAAAAGGTGTTAAAAACAAAAAGAAAACTAGAGTGAAATAAAGTAAATATTGTATATAAAGACGTGTAGCATTAAATTTTACGCTATTAGCAACGACCATTATGGTACAACTTGTATACATTGGTCAAAGACATAAAAAATTGCAGTAAAGCTTAGTCTCGATGTTAAAGATTCTTTGAACATTATTGAAATTTTAAAAAGTAGTTTTCTACCAGTACTAAATGAAGAATTTTATGACTGGAATGATCAATTGATTGAACCGTCGAAGAAATATAAAGATGATCGTGGAACCAAAGAAACAATATGTGATTATGTGATGTTGATTCTGACTAAAAACTGTCACTAATCATACCTTAATCAATATTATTATCGTTTCGAAAACATCTCCAAAATTGCCAGAGAGAACTTTAATCAGATATCGAAACAGCTCCCAAAAAATTGCAGCTCATTCTCTTGAAGAGTAATAGCTAAGGCATTTAGCAATGTAGTAACATGTGGCAAAAAAGTATTTAATTAGGTGTAAGTCAAGCCTCTGACCCGGTAAATTAATTTATGTAGTATTATTTTTCTATTTTAGGAAAAAACTGGTCAAAATGTTTTCCATATTTAGATTTCTACAAAAAAAGCATCGTCATACTATAATTTCATTCCTTTCATATTTTACTCTTATTGTTAGCCTTATATATTCTGGAAAGTACTATATTTGTCACAGAGTAAAACGTGCTTTGTCAATCCCGCAGTCAAATCATTTTTTTGTATTATTATATGTAAAAGTAATTACGCCAATAACAGTTGACTTAAATAAATTACGAATGGCTAATAGTCTCCAATAAACTTTGTATTAATGTGGAAATCAACTATCAGAGTGAGTTCAAAGTTACTAAGCTTGTTTAACTTATCAATTTTAATTATATTATTTAGTACCGAACGGGACATGCTGGTTCTTTTGTAACTGTTGGTCAGGTTACAGTCACTTCTTGGTATCAGCTTGCGTGTTTGGGTATTGTATTTTTTAAAAAGATAAATGGCGTAAATGTGTGTAGAGGGCAGGATGCGGTTACATCACTTATTGTTAGTAGTAAAATTGTTACCCACGTAGAAAAAACTCAGTGATTACTAAATAATTTAGAAGAAACAATGGGATATTTGAAACACAACATCAATCAATCCGATTGCTATACGCTTAGAAAACTGATAAATTGCAAAGATTTAGAGATGGATTAGCTGAAGACATGTACAATCAGATGGAAAAATATGTTTATGAGATAACTAAGAAAAGTTTAGGAATCGAAGAAAGCTCACACAGGAAATATCTAGACTGGTGGTCTTCTGAAAAAAAAGAGATTAATATTAAAAAGCAGCCTACCACAATTTGGCTTTTACAAAAGATAGTTAAGATCGGAAATTAAATGTACGCTTAAATAGATACGTAAACAGTCTAGTAAAAACCAAAAGTAAAAGAAAATGTGAAGAACTTAACAGACATCTAGGGGCACTTGAGCATTGGAGGCATAAAAACCTTAATAAACTTAGGATGAGATGTCAAATATACAAACAAAATTATTACCACAAATAGAAGACCACTGTTCTGTGAATGTAAATTACAGATGTTGAAGTTGATCAACAAGTGGATCTTATATATTTACAAGAACTGAGGCAGCATAAAAAATAATAAAAAAGGAGACAGAAACAAAGAACATAAACATGAAATTAGTTAAGGATGGATCAAAACTGATGCATGAAACAATTTTAAGAAACTTAGTAGATGTTTAATATATAGCAATAACACCCCCAAGGACTAAAGTTTATATTAGTTTTTCGCCTAAAGTAGATTTACAAAAATATGCAGCAATTATAGAGGAATAATTGTGACTGGTTTTATAGGAAGGCTCTAAAGTAGGGTTTTAAACACAAGAATAGAATACTACTTTTCAAATATAGAAGAACATATTAGTTTTCGATTTGACCGTTTTTGTACTGACAATATTTTTCCTCCATGTGGCTCAAAAATATTTAATGCTTGTCCACCTAGAAAAGGCATGTGATACCGTCCCAAGTAGTAAATTATTTGAGGCAGCCATGAAGTCTTAGCTGAATGAGCACTACATAACAACATTAAAAACAAATATGAGATATAATTATGATAAAAATGAGTAAATTTTTTCAAAACCCTTTTAAACAAGAATAGTCTATGGCATATATTTCGTATAGGATTTACATTTTATATTTGGAATCTTAAGTCCTTAGAGAATGGATAAAAAGGTGTTATCAAATGAGCTTTGAGGTTGAAGGGATTGTTTTTATACTTTCTTATCTGTTGATGACTATATTCTGGCTAAAAATGATAAAGAGAACATATTTTCTATGACAAGAAAGCTAATAGAAGAAAGAATACAATAAATAAGATTCAAAAGTAAATCTAAATCGAACTGAATAACTAGTAGATGGAAATAAGTCTAAAGACATAGAACTAGAACATTGGACCAATCTGTTTGAAGAAATACAATTATTTCGGCAGTTAGTTTACAACTAACAGTACTAGTGATGGGGACGTACATGGCTAAATAATCCAGGATTATACAGCAGCACAAAAACATAATGCTATCCTGTGGTCAATGAGCGTTTAGATGAAGAAAAAAGCAGGCATATAAGTATTATGCCAATCTGAGACATATTACTACATATGGAGCAGAATGTTGACAGATTATAAATAGGAACTAAAGAGACTAAATACTGTGGAAATGGATTTCTTAAAACGATTCTGCTGAATTTCAAGATTGGATGAGGTAAGGAAAAATGTGTTATATAAATGAGCTAATGTTCAACAAAAAATAACAGTTAAAATTAAATTATTTTGTGGATCTTCAGTGCAAGATTGCTATGAAAAATTGTAAACTAAGTCACTACTAATAAAAGAAGAAAAGTTAGACCACGAAAAACATGGGAATGTGAAAACAGTCTAGGGAGAATTGTAAAATTAAGGAAGACGATTGGCGAGATAGAAGACTACGGCTATTAAAATGTAAGTAGTAGTAACCAAGATCCCCGCTAAAATAAATAAATAGGTTAAATATTTTTGATTAGATTTTGACTTTATTACAATGTTTGCACGTGTATCAATTTAGAATGAGCTCTTGCAACTAGTTAACAATCGTTCTTATAACGACAGTTATAGTCCAACTCTTGGTTATTAGGAAAAGAACAGAAAATAGTGTTTTTGTCAATATAGAAAGGAATAAGCAGCAAGTATAAAATGGCCGCTATTGCAAAAATGAAAATGTAGATATTTTTTTCTTCTTTTATTGAAGTATGCATTATGCAATTCTCTAATATTTGGTACAATCCTTTACATTAGCTATAGCTTTATATTTTTCCATGTTTTTGGCGAGATTTCTATATCTTCTTAATTTAAAATGGCATCTGCTTCATTGTTTATAATGGCTTTCTTTTAAGGTTAATTTTTATGTACGACCACGCATTTTCAACCGGATTAACATCTGGGGACATTTCTGACCATTCCGTCTAATTTACTGCGTTAGGGTTATTATCTTCTTGCAGCACCAAAAACAGCATTTTTTGTAGTTGGTCTGTATTTTCTGGGCATCTAAATTGTACGCAGTTTCGCATGGTGTTTTATTATGAGCTGAAGAATCATATTACTCTTGTCTGACCACGATGTTAATAAGGAAAACCATGTCCAGGAAGAAAAAGCGTCCCTGAAGACAACATTGTTTTAGTCTCGATTGAAATTTTCCTTTGCTCACGCCGGTGGTTTTTTCAGGTTCTTTTCTGATAACAAAGACTTCTTTGAAGTTGATCGAAACGTAATTAGAGAGATCTGAATTCTTGTCTTCAAAGTTCATTTTAATTATTGTAACGCGGGCTATCCCCTCTCAGGCAGGTCGTCTACATTCGCCACTTCTAAATATCACTGGTATCCACTTCTTAACGAATGTCTCCTACTTCGGCATATATTTTGTAGCTGCTTTATACGTCAGTTTCGACCCTTTCGCATTATCACTAAAAACAATACCTCGTGTCACTTCAGGAATTTTGTACTCATTCTAAAGATAACGAGTTTATTAACATCACACAATGTGCTCACAATACTGCGCAAAAGAGCACTGCTATAGAGACTCTGTTCTAATTTATTTAACGAATTTAACGAAGGATAACTATCATGTTTATCATTTTTAAATAAATAATTGTTTATGTTCTTAAAATTTGATCTTTGAGTGTAGTTAGAATTTATAAAGTATTATATTGTGGTATTTTAGCTTTTAGTGTAAGCTGCTAAAACGCAAAAGGGTACACTGAAGGTGAGAAAATAATGTTGCGGAAGCTTTTAGCAGATCATTTACATGGGGTAAACAGATAAGGTTATAAATTAGACCGCAATGTGAAAAAAGTTTTAAGGCAAAAGTTCAGTAACGTAATATTCTTGGGAAGCGCCGGCATTCTTACAATTTACTGTTGCAACTAATAACGCTGTACGTTAATAGAGTGCGTGGTTATTGAATGATTTTGTAGAGGCAGACAATAATCAATGGCGAACGATTTACAGTTAGCTTGGAAACAAGAGAGGCGTTTTAGTTTGATGAAATTATTCGAACGTTTTACGCCCTCTGAGATACGCAGCTAAAGTTCTTGAGCGTGTCTCATAAAATCAGTTGTAGATTGGGCCTATTCTCAGGAATGTTATCCAATTTAACGCGGCTGCTTCACATTAACGGGATTATTGTCCGTATTCGGAAAACATTTCGTTTAATAACGTTCCCTGGCGAAGCGGAGGCAGTTCAAATGCAAATTAGCGACTTCCCTCGGCTGTTTTTAGATTTTAGGTTCGTGGGCTAAACGCTGCATCTATTATTTAGTTGGGCGATTCACACGGCCCCATTTTGGATTTAAATTATTTTACATCGATCCAGTTCTTTAATAATGATGCTGGAATAATTGCAAAAAAGTGACATGCTTGAATATACAGTATGGTAATTCACGTGCAGTTAAGGTACTTAATGAAATCGCTTAAAAGTATGTAATAATTAAATGCTTCTTAAAGATATTTATTAATAAATACAGACTTATTCAAATTTTTGTTATGTAAAACCTAACTGTAAACGTATGTTTGTTGTTGTTACAGGATAAAATAAATTGGACAATAAATGTACTGATAAAAAGGCACATATTTAGGTACTTACTGTTTCTCGCGAAAAGTTTCTATTCCTCCAAGTTTCGCTTATTCATGACTTTTTATATCGCAATCTCATTTTCTGTGAACTCATTTTGTATTTTTTTTCTGTAGTAATCTAATCCAATTTGTGCATATGCCCATACTAGATAAGTTAATATTTTTTATTGTACTTTTCTTATTATTTCTTGTTCCTTATATGTTGTAGTTGGCTAACTTTTCCGTATTTAAATGTTTATTTGTCTCTACAGGAGCTTAGCTTTATTTTTTATATTTGCTTCTTATGTTTCAGCACAAGATATTTAAGTACCTGCATTAAATATAGTTATTTCTGTTTATATACGCATTTTTTTTGTTTATAATAACGAATTTCACTTTTAAATTAATTTCTTGGTTATTAAGATATTCTATTAATATTTATTTGTAATTTATATTTGCCATATTTGTGTGGTAATTTGTTAAAATGCAAGTCTTTAGTATTTTTAAAAATTTTAGTTATTATAATTTGCGTTTTTTGGCATTCAACTTTATTTACAATCTATCCTACAACAGATATTTAGTAAATTATATAAAATTATCTAATACATAGGACACAGAAGGAGAACGCCCTTTGATGTGCCCCATTTAGTATATACAACACTGTTATGTTATTATGTGACTAATCAAGTAAGAAGTAATCTGTTATGTATATGCAAATACGCAGTATAGCTAAAATCTATTGGATAGATCCAGTGGCTCATGTCTTTTCAGTCTTTTTGTAGCGGGCATGTTACGTAAGTTAGCAACGAGTGGATTAGCGTAAAGTTGAAGACGAAGTTTATATTTAGCACTATGGTTTTTACTTGGTCTTTGCACGGTTTTTATTTGAAGATCACGATATATCCCTTCGTTGGGCACATGCCACGACGCATTAATAATTGATAAAAGCACTTTTGATTGAAATCGCTATAAGATTTTTATGTTTGAGATGCTTGCCAAACCCCAGAGTTGAATTCCGCATGTCAAAACAAATTTAATAATTAATTTCTAAAGCAGAACTTTGTTTTATAGTGCCAGTTGATAATTACGTTCCGTTAACCAATACATTTTTGAAAATTCTAGGCCAAGTTGTTTATGATGTGAGTACGCCATGTCAATCTTTTGTCTAAGTATATACCAAGATACTTCGTTACTTATTTTTGAGGAAGTGTACTGATATTCAAAATGATAGGAGTATATGTTTGTTTGTTTAGTGTGAACGTAATATGTATTTTGTTTCATTTGTTCGAATCTACCATTTTTAAGCCACATCTCGGTCTTAGATGTCCTTGAATATTGCAGGATACAATAGTTGGATTTTTGCTAGATGCAAGTATTGCAGTGCCGTTTGCGAACGTTGCAGTTGAAGTTAATCTGACGGTAAGTCGGCTGTATAGAGCAAGTATAAAACTTGTCCTAGAACGCTGCCCTATGGGATACCTGATTTTATTGGAAAAGTGACTGGGTGTTTTTCAATTTTATTTGGAAAAATCTATTTTACTAAAATTTGATAGAAATCAGGAGGGAGTTTTATTTTGAGTTTATATAGCAACCCGTCGTACTACACCTTATCAAAAGCTTGAGATATATTCAAAGTGGCCCCTGAGCAATTGTGCCTGCTTCTAGATCTTGTTTTGATTAACTTGATAAACTTGTTCAATAGTGAAATGATGTACTTGGAATCCAAACTGATGTTGTGGGATACATTTTTCTCTTTCTAATTTAATTTTTGCAAGAACAATTTCTCGGGCAGTTTAGTTTTGGATTTTTCCCTGTTTTTAAAATCATTATTACTTGCAATATGTTTCACTGAGATGGATAGTAGCCTAGTTGTATAACAGTATTAAAAATCATTGTAATAGTTTTAAGTCCTTTGCGCGGAAGTTCCTCAAATACCGATTCAGTTATTAAATCGTACCTTGGGGCTTTTCTTGGATTAATGTCGATCTTAATGGCTTTTTTTATTTCATTTACCTTAAACTTAATTGGTAGTTCTATCTAGTGGAGTTTTTAATTACTGGTGAAGTTCATTTTCTTCTTGTGTAAGTTGTGACGGTATAGTTTAACAACTTTAACTAGGTAGTCAGAAAAAGTGTAAGCTTTTTTATTTTTGGTTCTTGCCTATCAGCCTTCTTGATCGGTGGTGTGCATTTTTGCAGTTGCTTGATTTTCTTAGTAGCCTTTAACAGGAAATAATTGGTTGCTTTCGGAAGGTTCAATCGGTCAAGGTAGTCTTGGATGGCTTTGCAATGTTTTGAGTTCTTTTGTAGTTTTGTTCAGTTTTTTTTTCTGGTGCGTTTATATTTTACCAGCGTTTTCTTAGTTTTTGTCTCTCTTCTATTTTTTGCTTGATCTAGGTTGGACATTCTTTTTTGTTACTGGCTATGCTGTCAATAGAACTTGCGTTCCGTGTAGCTTGTATAGTTTGAGTTAAATGCTCAACTGCTTCGCCAACGTCTTCTGGTGTTTTTAGTGTTAATGTAGTCGATAATCTAGGGCTTCTCAAACTGATGAATAGTTGATAGTTTGTTTGTTTTTTTACTACAGATAGTGGAGGTGGCTCTTTAATAATAACACGCGTATGAAGGGTGGCGATAATTAGTGAGTGGTCTGAAGATAATTTAAGGTTACTTTTTATGTTGAGGTAGTTCTGTGGGATTCCTTTGGTTACACAGAAGTCAAAGAGATCTGGATTTTTCTTCTGTTTGTTGGACAATATGTAGGTTCGCCAATGGAAAAATGTTGGATTTTATTATCGCTCATTGCTTGATAGAGTTGTCAACCTCTTGGTGTGATTAATCTAGATTCTCACTGTAGGTATTTCGCATTATATTCTCCGCCTGTAATGAAGCGATGACCAAGAGTTTTATAAAATTCTTCAAATTATTATTTTTTGGTTATTGGTTTGGGTAGACAGTATATTGCTGTTCAATTTAATTGTCCAATCTAGTTTTCGACAGCTATACTAGCTGGTTATGGGCGATTTTTACTAAATTTGGGTAATTCGTGATGTTTAAAAATATTTTTAATGATGACAGCAGTACCTCCGTGTGCATTTCCGTCCGGATGTTATGAGTTGTGTATTAAATATCTCGGGATTTAAATAGTTTCTAATTGTGTAGTGTTTTCGATATCAGCGTTATATTAATGTCATTGTTTATTAGGAATGTTTTTATTTCTTCTCCGTGTTTTAATAAGCCACTAGCATACGGATAACAATCCGTTATGGAATTTTTAAAATTATGGTAGTGAGAAGGTTTAAAATAGTATCCATTCTCTCCATTAATTTGATAATCATGTTTTCGAGAGTGTTTTTTGCTGGTTGTTGCGTAGTTGTAGTTTGGTCTTGGTTTTGATGGTTTACTGTTTGAATCTGCTGTCGGAATTGTTTGGTCAGTTTAGCATAGGATGTTTCGGCTTACACTGAGGCGTTACAAGTTGCTGGTGACTGACGTGTTGTGTGCTTTTTAACCATCGTTTCCTCAGCGGTGGAAATTTCTTTTTTCGTAACTTCTTGTATACCCTCTATAGTTTACCGAATGGTTGTCTTTGCAATGTATGCACTTTACATCTTTTTCTTTTTGTATTGACATTGACTAGTTAGCTGATCACCAGCACATTTCACACATCTTGGGTTATAGTAACAGAAGCTTTTAGTATGCCCATATTTTTGGCATTTTAAGCACTGCTGTAGTTCCCTTTTTGGATGGGTGGCTCAAATTTAACTATGAAATCCATTAACTACTTTACATTGTATATTTATTTAATATTAGGGTTTGTTTTTAACTCTACATAGAGACAAGAGTAGTGTTTTTTATTAATTCTGCTTCATCTGTTGCTAATCTTAGTTACTGTATGGCCTAATTTTTAAATTTCTGCTTTGATTTGAATTGTGTTTGTTGACGGGTGTATATTTATTAGAATTATGCTAAAAGGTCTATCTAGCATTAACTAGTATGTTAAAAATTTAGTATCGTTTTTGGCAAGGGCCTGTATAATTTTAGTATAACTTTTAGTTGTTTTTTTACTTGTTGATTATTTAAACTTTTTAGTAAATACGCATATTTGGCTGTGTCTGCTAACAGATTATTTAATGGTTGTATGAATTTAATCCCCGAAATAAAAATTGCCGGTGATTTAGGCTGTATCTATTGGCAGTACTTTTGGGGGAATGTAACCAGTAATTTTTCAATTTTGTTTGTTTTACAGTTGTAGATTCCATTTCGGGGCTTTTTTCCACATTTTTTATTGCAGCCTAATTGTCAGTACTATTTTTGGCTAATTGTTATTAGGTTGAGAGCTGTATTGTGTTAAGGGCGGTATTTGTTGGGGCTGTTGCGAGTAAAGAATGTTTGAGTAGGCAGAAATTTGTTGCAGAACTGTTGTGTTAATTGTCCAAAAATGTTTTGTCCATAATAATTCGTATTTTGTGTTGGCACATATTGCATGCTAGCGGCAAATGGCGCAAAGACCATTTCCGCGAGGGTTCACTTACTTTGTACTGATCGCTTTGTACAGATGGTGAAAAGACCGGCTGGTAGCAAATTATCAACGTTAAGCATTTGATATCGCGCACTCCAAACGAAAACATCTTATGCTTCAATATTCAAATGGGTGCTTGCGTTTCATTTAAAATAACAAGATATAAAATAGCATAAAGATATTTATTAGAATTTATTACCCTTTTACTTATTTTCTATTTATTGGCCTTTTAACAGGTTGGTATTTCTTTTACTAATTTTTATTATATGGCCTACATAAGTTTTAAACAAAGTTGGTAGAGAAATACAACTTTGTTCTAATCCTTTAGCAACTTTGAAAGTCCTTAATACTTTTTGCGGTATTTTCATGATACTTTTTTATGTGTATTTTAAAGTCTTAGTATATTTTTTCTAACACAAACAATTTTTAAATTAAGAAATCTAAATGTCTTCCTGTCTTGTTTTTCCTTTTTTTAATAAATTGTTTAATGTACATATGTCATGTCTGTACGATCTTCCCGAATAAACTTACTTTGCTTTGTTTTTGTTTCTAAATCGTATTAAGGATAGTGCAGGCAAATGAGTTTCTAATTTCATGCATAATTTATTAAATATATTGATTTACGCTCTCAAGTTCTGTAGTCTGATTTTAATGTAAGGTAATTGATGGTAAATTTTAGGGCAAGAGTTTTATGCTGTTATAAGTAAAAATGTGTACTAAGAATTAAAATGTTCAGAAAGTATTTAATATTTGTTTATATAAACTTAAAAATTAGAGTTCTATACCACTTTATTATGAGATATACTTAAGTTTATATAGTTCTTGGACTGCAGGTTTTTATATTATTATGCTGAATTTACAGTAAAGTAAATTAATTGATGAGCTATTAGAATTTGTAAGTTCATAAAATTGTTCAGTCTTATTAGGTATTGGTGGAATGTAAGTTGTAGAGTACTGAGCAAGAATCAAAGAACCTTGTTGTCTGTTACGGTTTTCTCCAGAAATGTAGATGTTAAATTACATTTGTTAAAGGACTATCCTAATGAATAATCAGTATGCATAGAATACATTGATTAATTTTTAACATTTTAGTTTTACAAAAAAAATGCTATTTTACAATAGTTGAGTAAATTATGTGGTTTTAGATCTAAAAATTTTATAGTATTTTATAGTAATACATTATATATGAAAACATAATAGCACCCACAACAGCAGTTGTAGATAAAATGATGTTTTATATGAAGACGTAGTGGTTTGAAAGACAGATTAATAGTAAATTGGAAAAAGTGCTAATTTATAAAGTGTATTGTTGTATGTTTTTCTTTCCTATCCATTGCACTTTTATCGGATATTAAGCAATATTGTATAACATCATTAATTATAATTTATGGTGAGCTGGTAAAAGCTTCTACAACAGTTTATTATATGTTAGTTATTATTCTAAATTTACATATTATAAGTGACGTAAGAGTTTGCAAATAAATTAATTTTTAAATACTTAAATTGAAACTATCTAAGAAATATATCCCATTTCAAGGTATATTCAAGGTATGGCATGAGGGACTGCTCTGTAAAGTTAAGAAAATTCTACCCTTAGATTACTACGAAATTCTAAAATCGTAGTTAACACACGACGTATCCAGTAATCAGTGTACTTTAGGTTCTTGGATTAATTCTAAGATTAGGTTAGAACAAATTTGAGTCTTTATTAATACCGGCTTTACAGCAACGGTATTTTTTTTATAAGGTAAAGTAAACTCAAATTCCAATTTTTCCATAAGTCGACAAATTACAAACTCAGAAGGAAGATTATTACGACAGTAATTTTCACGAAATGCACAATGCTTTGCATGAATACAGTTTTCCATTTTGATATAACTTTTTATAATTTCTAAACGTTTTTAAAGCGTAAATTAATATATAATTAAGTGGTACAGTATATCGAATATAACTGACACTAATATACAGTTATCAGACTGCAAACATGATTACCATATGCATTAAAAGTTCTATTACAACATTCTTAATGAAAAATACCTTATTTTACAAATAAAAAGTTAAATAATTAATGATTTTGCCTTATAGTAGACTGGCATGGTAGTTTGGTAACACACAGTAGCAATTCGTGTACTTCGAAGGATCTAATTAATTTTTGAAACAAGTCACTGTATATTTTAAGAATAGGAAATTCATTGATAAACTGAATTTTAAAATTTTCAGTTATTTCTGAAACCTATAGTTGAACAAATAGACATTCGGTTGAAATAACTTTTGGTCTGTGAATAAAATAGAAAAAAGTAAAAGTAATATGGTTTATACCAGAAATACATGGAATATTAGTATCTAGAAAGTATCAGCCATTCTGGTTTTACACAGTCTGCTTTAAAAGTAAATATTTAATAAATTACTTGTAATAATTCGTTTCTAATGAGTTAAGAATTTAAATGTAGCATGCCGATGACCAGATTAGACCAATTTAGAAAAGGTACAAGCAAATAAAATACACAGTAATTTGTTTAATTATTTAAATAAGCAATGAGCTGTTTACACAATAAATAATATATTAATAAATAGTAAGTAAACAAATTTGAGTAACGTGAAAAAGGACATAATCCCACAGAAAGGAAACATCCTGTACAAGAGAATCAAACAAAAATAAATAGCAATAATGATCCGAAGGAAAAATTTTGTAGGACCTAGACTTTAGAGCTTTTTCGTTGGCTGTTAAATTATTTTTTATCGTATAAACTTCGTTCGTCAAACGATCAAACAAGTTTTGCCGGTTTTGATTAGTTGTGAGTATTTTTTTACCTTAAAAGTTTGTCAGCGTTGAAATTTTGTATATTCTGAGAACGAGCAGTACTTTGACAAGAACATAATTTTAAAACTTCTAGCAATTTCCGAGATATATGAGGGGTATGGACAATCAGCTAGATATTCGGAGTGTTATTTATAAAGAATCACTAATAAATATAAATGATCAACTCTATTCGTAAAGCAACACAGAATGTAAGGGAAAAGCAGCAATTATGCAGAATAATATAAAAGCGGATTCAGAGGTTATGAACAAGATACCAGACGACGTACGCGACATATTAATATGTTTTTAGAACAAAATAAGCTCTGTTAAAGCTAAGCAATTTTGGTATAATTACGAATTCGTTGCTGCAACTACCGGGCGGGCATCGTCAGTGGCTACGATTTAGCCGTTGATTTAACAAATCCCTTGAGGTGTGCAGGCCACTTGTGGATATAGGAATGCGGTCGTAGATTAGACTTTCCAGCTAAAGCTTATGAGCTACTTGTGGGTTCTCGCAGAGAATTTGCAATTGTTGGTACAGGTAATTTGCTAGCACTAACCAAAGAGAGTATCTTCTACGGGAGAGGTCGAACTCGGAGTCATTGAGCGCAATACACGGCGCTTGTTGAGGTTGTTATTTAAAAAGTAACGGCTGGATAATAAGGTGTATGGATACGTAATCCTTCATCAGTCGATTGGTAGTAATGATATTATTAACAGCAGCAAATATAAGTTCTTGGAAGTCGTGGCGCATGAGAGATACTGTGAAATAAAAATAAACAACAAATCATTCCTGTTAAGAAGTTCGGCATTTGCTCTTGCATTGCGACTGCATTTTTTAGGAAAATGCGCGTAGCAACTGTATTAAAAATTACTAAAACTAATTAGCAAAGAGAGAGTTGTAAAACTAAAACAAATAAAATTAGTTGAAGATAAAGATGTATTAGCCAGGCGGAAGGATACTTTGAAGACCTGTTAACCTTTAAGAAAATAACCTTAATATAGCTAAAGTAAGAACTCACGAGACGTCAACAAAAATAAAAAGAGAAAACAGGTTATAATAAATACATAAAATCCAATGTTAAAGAAATATTGGTAAAAATACAACCCAAGATGTTAAAAATGGCCTTCTATTAAAAAATGTTTTAGATTTTGTGCAAATTTTATCTGCTAATGATAAAGTTATTATTCTTTGGCATGCGAGTTATAAAAGCTAACAAACATGAAACGGTACAAGCGTGCTCGGTCAACCAGATCTATTGTAAATATCGCTACTGTAGCTACAAGTTTTGCAGAAGATCCGAATTTATCAATTTCAAAGCGTTTGTATCTAGGGTCTAAAAATCTAAGAAAAATAGTTAAGAAATTTCACATTCCAACAAATTACAGTTTGGTGCTCTTTTTGTGTTGGTAGCATCATTGATCCGTACTTTTTCGAGAATGAGACTGATGGCACCGTTCTAGTGAATGGTGTGCGTAATCGTAAAGTTATTTTTTTTTAATTTACATACGTAATTGACGATCTATCATAGGACAATAAGAGAATTTTATAATAAGTATATAACATGTGTTTAGTGTCTTACATTAAAGATCTAACTAAGATAACTAACCCTTCGCTGTGGTTATACATAATGTTTAACCAACTTATACGTTATTAACATTTATTATTAGTTTTCTATGTCTGGCGGGTCACAACGTTTTAGACGATAAGTTCTTCGTCTTTTATCTAAAAGACTGATAGCTGGAGAATTTTAATGAAGTTGTAAGTGCACTAAATATTTGCCGCTCATGCACTTTGCTTTTTGAAGCACGTTCAATTCGTCGTGTAATGTCTGGTTTGTTACAAACCACTGCAATTTGTAATTGTTTTAAGTGTCTTGGATCAAAATTGTTGTAAAATTTCAATATTTGAAGTATTTGCCACACCACTTTATGTATCACTTTGTACAGAAGTAATTTGTTGGTCAAAGTGAGTTTTGAATATCTTTTAAGCAGCCAATGCACTTTAGAGAATTTGAGTTTCAGTTGTTTTCGCTTGGTAAAAGTGTGCTTTTTTTAACTTAATCGGCGATCCAAGTGCATCCCTACCCATTTTGCTGTATGCGTTTAAAGCTACTGTTGGGCATGTTCGTTATTTAAGGTAAAAGTAAGGTGATTTAATCTCATTGGATTTGATACGCCATTTTTGTAGCCATAATTGTAGACTGTTAAGGGTAGTTGAAGTCTTTCAAAGGCAACTGCAGGATTGTGGTTGGTTGCAAATGTCGATAAAACTGTACTTCCCGTCTCTGGGATACAGCTGGTGTAAATTAGATATTGGCTCAAGGACACCCCGCTGTGGTACTCGTGAAATTCTGACTGACTTTTTTGGTCAGATGTGGATGCTATAAACGAGGACGACCTTTATTTCAACAGTACGGCTCTATATGTGTCACAAGTTGCAAAACAGTTGTATCATTGCAAAAAAACGTTCCTAATTTCTCGAAATGAAAACTGTAAGTGGCTGCACAGATTATATGATCTAACACGGTTGAACTTCTTTCTTTGAAGCTACGTAAAAAATAAAATCTAAGTTTATGCTTCAGCAACGATTTAATTATTTAAAGAGAATATTAAACTTGTAATTCGCGAAATCGATAAGCATTTTGCAAAACCATTAAAAATTTTCAAACATATGGTTGTCTGTAAGAATAGCTTAGTAGCCACTTGGTAAATATTGTATTCAATGATTAATGGCAGACTTTGTCGTTTGTGCTTAAAAAACATCGATTTTTAATAATTTAAAATGATACCTCTTAGTGGAAGACCCTGTATTTAGCAGACAGAGGAATACGAGACTACAGCAAGTACCCTATATAGACAATAAATATACTAAAAAGACTCTGAAATATTAAAACCTATATATTGCTGATATATAAGAAAGGTGATACTAGGCGTTGGTCAAGCTATAAAGGTATATCTTTATTAACAGTAGCTACCAAAATATGTAAAAAGGTATTTTTGAAAAAGTTAAGGAGTTCAAAAGCGTTACAACTCCAAGGTGCTCAAAGTAGTTTTAGACTTGGATATAGTGTACAATACCATGTTTTTACCCTACAACAGCTGGCGAAAAAAAATTAAATAAAGAGAGGAAAGCTTTTCTATACCTTATCAATTTAAGAAACACGTTTTTACTATCAAAAGTGACACCATATGGAAATCATTAGAAAAGAAGAATGTTGATTTAGAACTAATAGAAGCTATGAAAAGTACATATTAATTTCTTTAATTAATTAATTAATAAAAAATTAAGCTATTAATATAATAAGAACTGGAAATTTGATCTCTGAAACGTTTATTACAAATGGAGGCGTAACTTTTTATATCGGTTATAGACAAAATTATTTAAGAGTGTCAAATATTGGGTGCAAGGACCTATAGATTATAAAATTAGGAGTTTGCATTTTTACCGAATATGTTGTTACACGCACAGATTAATTTATATGTCTTAACAAAATATAATTTGCAACTTAATATAGAGAAAACCAAACTTGCAGTGACAGCAAATAAGAAATTAAAAATTAATATAAAAATTGGATATCTACAACAAGTAAATAATTAAAAATATTTGGGTAGTCATGTAAATAGCACTATTTAGAATTAGATAATACAATAGAAACTACACATAAGGTCTGCGCAAGAACTTACTAAACAATAAAGAAGTTACAGTTGTACAAAACACTATTATGTGAAGGAAAATGAGTCTTTATGAAAAGAGCAGAACTATGTTTACAAGCAGCTCGACCAAAATTTTAAAAGCGATAATTTGTAGAAAAGGAAAGGTAGAAGAATAAGAAATACAGTTTTAAAACGAGAATTTGAAGTGAAAGCTATGGAAGAAATATTAAATAATCAAAAGTGAAGATGGCTAGAATATGTAATAAAACTGAGCAGTAGCAGACAAGTGAAAATGTATGAGAAGTATATGTGTGAGACAAAAATAAAATTGAACGATCTAGAAGAACTTGAAAGTGATGCATAAATAATGAAGGAAAGCAAATATGGTAAAAGGAAGGAAACGGTGAAACAGATTTATTATCCAAAGTAGTAACTATTATTCTTAATTAGATAGTTTTAGGAAGCTTTTTAAATCCATGTAGGGAAAAATTACAAATTTGAAGTTGGATAATAATATTATTTAAAAGAAAAACAAACATTGTCTAAACTCTCTTTGCATTTAAAGAAAACAAATTTATTTGGCAGAACGTACAGGTAGTAAATCAAATAAAATAAATTCTTAGTTCTTTCAAAATAAAAGTAACTACTATATGAGTTGACATAGCATAATATTAAATTAAAGTGTACACTGGATAGTAATGTGAATTTTTAAAAATGGTAGCCAACTGTCTGACTATATGCTTTTTAAAGCAAGTACTTTATCAGATTATAGTTCCATGCAACGAGAAAGAATAATTAAACAAGTGCATGATATAAAACACTGATAAAATTACAAAGTATTTATTATTAGAATAGAAAAGAAATAAACATTTTTAAGATTCATTAAATTTCCATTCCCGAAAAAAATCTTAACATCTATTTTTGAACTATCAGGCGTGAGCTTAATCTGAGAATTAAACTGTTCATGTATTTGAATGATATGGAATCTAACAGTTAATTTTGCCTCTAGTGATAGGCTTAAATATGGAATTGGACCTAAATTATGTAAGTGATTTTATAAAAGTTAGAAGTTTATTGGATGAAAGAGAGGTAGAATTAGTAATGGAGGGGGGAGAAACGACACAATTTACAACTTTTACATCTAAAGTAGGTGTACTTAAGGGTATTTTACTTCTGATTAGATTTAAAAAACATTATTTTGTTTAGAAAGTATGCGAGGTAAATCTGGTTTTATTAGGTAACACAATCAACAGACATCTTACGATTTCCGACAAAATAATTCGAAAACACTACCTCATAGTTGCTATATTCGAATTCCTTAGTGCCAGAAAATTGCCGACAGAAATGATTGCGTGGTTGATTTATAAAAACTCAAATTTACGATGTAGCCAAGAGGTAGGGGGAATCTGACAGGGCAGCCCACATCAAGAGATCTGATTGCAAGTGAATTAGAAGATCGATCAGGATTTTAGACAGAGCAAGACTGACCAGGTAAAAAGTGAGTGCGGCTTTAAAAGTCTTTCGTCCTGAAGAATCGCTAACTGTTGAGTGAGAAAAAGAAAATAGATAGGATACATTAACCACGACAGCGCTGATTTCCTGAATGCCCTTCATCAGGACAGAAAGGCAAATCGCCAAAATGACTGATAAATCTGCCAAGATGCTTTTGAATTGGATACAAAGTTTCCAGTTTTTGCGATGAATGTGGCCGCCCAGAACTGTGTCAACGTGCTGGAGACAATCGTCAAGCTCTGCATAGTAAAGGTCATTGCCGAGTTTGAGTAGCTATTTCAGCAAGACTCTCCTCCAATCCACAAGGAAAAGAAGTCCCAAGCATGCCTGTACAACAATTTGTATTACCCCGACTTGTAACCATCTTCCAACCCCGACTGAAATCTACCTGACTATTACATCTAGAGTGTGGTCGAGACGATGGTCAATGCGAGAAATTGTCACCCCAAAGACAGCTTAAGGACCTCTATCATGGAGGTAATGACACATATGGATGAGGACGTTGTGTTGGCCTTCAGCAGGTTTATGTGGAGAAGGTCGTGATCGATGATGGGGACTACATTAATTAATATGATTCTCAATACTATGTACCTTAATTGCGCTAAGTTTCATTTAAATAAATTTTATTCTTGTATCTTAATGTAATTATATATTGTTTATTTATTTTTCGAATTTACCTTTTCGACATTGTGGAGTTTAATTCACATTACTATAGCAAAAAAAAGTGATGAACGTCTTGGTAAATATTAGGAAGTTGGAAAAACATGTTGACCTTGAAATAAAACTTGAGTTCCTAGTTATTAGAGGCTAAGTTTGTTATTTGAAAAATTACTTTTAAACGTAGTCAATTATTTATTTTCCAAATTACGCGTTGCGGACCATTGTGTACTATTAATTGGTTCATTTTTAAATAAACAGCATTCGATCCGCTTATGATGAAAGGCCGGGCCACCTTGAAGGTATCGATTCAGTGGAATGAATTTCTCATGCAGCGCATAGCGTGACCGGCGAACCGAAACTGTTAAGCGCTGCCTCGAAAAGTAAGTGAATTCAAATTGCCCACCGACGCCTCTGTTTAATGCGGCAGTAAATATTTTTTCACAGCTTCGCCTGTCATTCGACGGCATGTACTGCCAAGTGCCTAAAACGGGCGAATTTTCGCGACTGTAAAATCCTCCACCAGCTCTCTGTTTGCAGTACGAGTGACGAGTCCGCCGGCTGCGCACTCAAACAGCCCGGGAATTAATTTGCCGCGGACCGAAACCGACAAATTAAAAAACCGCTCTTGCTTGTTTGCCGGGATGCAAGTGGATCATCCCTTCAGCGGACGGCACTTTTAAAGCGAATTTAGGGATCGGCCACTAATCCGCGCAATCCCGCAAGACTTAAAATTGGATTTGATCCGAGCGCTAGAAATGGAAGGGGACGAGTTGGGTTTTCCGGTGCAAATTTGTGCGGGCGGCGGTTTTCCCAATCTCAAATATACGTATTGGGACTTCTGAACATGTCAGATTGTTTGAAGATTTGTTTTTGTGTAGTAATGTATAAATAAGGGTTTGTTAAAAGAAAATATGCATGATTTGTTCATCACAAAATAATGCGAATGTGATTGTTCTCATATAGGACTAACTTTTTTTATGTATAATTTTGTCTCTTCTTTATGCACATAGAAAACCGCGGTGTTTTTTTAAATAAGCAAGTAATACACGTTTGTTATTTGTATTACAATTTTTTAGTCCAAGTAAGCAGTTTTATAAATGTTTGTGTTACAGTAATAATTAAAATTCAATGTTTAAGATAGTTTTGTTGGTGATTACTCTTTTCTTGCTAGTCTATGATTATGTCTTGGTTTACTGATCCAGTGCTGAGTACAAACGTAGCCCATAAAATCATGAAAAATTGTGCTTTTTGTGCCCCTGCTGCTTCTATTTCGTAATAATTACTAGCTGATCTTTACCTTGCCAGTTTATCAGATTTTCTATGACTTCACAATGATCTAGATTACTGAGTTTATCAGTAACATTCCAAAACCAGTCTGTATGTGACTTTTGAGCTCGGAAGAGCTTTCAAGGCCACTTGGCTGTCGGATAAAACATAAATGTTTTCTTTTGGACGTCCTATTATTCTCCCTTGTGGACTGCAGTGAGACGTATATTTGCGTTTGAAATATAGAGTTGTATTTTGTCAAAGAAAAAGCAAGTCTTTAAATCTTTCGCCACAAGATCCTAATCCATCCCCTGTCTCAAATACTTAACCATCTGTGTACCAGATAAGATTGCCAAAGATTTTTTTACGACCTGGGTTCTTAATATTTTTGATCTCGTATTACGACCTCTAAAAGAGTATTAATGATATTTTGGAATTATATAGAAACTTTATGGTACCCATCAACTTTATATGTTCTGTGTCTATGAGAATTTTGTAGTCCTAGTCTGGTTTCTCCTCTAATCATAAAATGAAAAGGAGGAAGATACAGAAAAGTATTATTGCGGTGGACAATTATGCTTAGCTTTAGCTAAGTACTTTCCTGCTTAACGTTGGGTCACCAAACCATACTGATCCAACCACTTTAGTGTGCATTAAGCGTATAATTCTTGGATTTAAATCAAAAGGTTTGCCACAAGTTCGTGTAAGGAGTGCTAAAATAATTTTAAGTTTTTTTTATAATTTTGTTTATATGTTCCAGGTAAGCATTGACTCTATGCCAACTTCAAAAATACTTGATCTAACCTACGAAATGTATTTTTTATCCGCTAAGGTAAATAGGTTTTAGATCCCTTATATTTTTCCTTTGCATAAATGGTACTATGGTGATATTTTGAGAGATAAATGTAAGGGTTGTTTTATCTAAAAATCTCTCGTCTACAATAATGAGATCTATAAATAAAAATCTTTCCTTATAAATAATTGTAATCACTCCACCTATGACAAGTTTTCACAGGAGAAGTGAAATAACTTTCTGGAAATATCCTCCTACCACTTACACCACCACTGTCTCTCTCAATAGCGACGTATGAACCACCTTTTTCCTTAACATGTAGTCTTTTGTGGCAAATATCCTTCCGGCTTTCTAATAGCTGAAATAACGAAGTTGAAGGACGTCTTGTAAAAAGTTCCTTATATGTTCAAAAAGACATTTAATAAAACTTTTCGATTATCTAGTGCCTTTTTAACTCTCTAAGTAAGGTGGTGCAACATCGTTTTACTTGATAACCCTGTTTTATAGTCATAACAATTTCAGAACACAAACCTTTTATAGCTTAGGATAAACAAATTTGTCTAGATTTTATGCCCGTGGAGGAGTTGGTTCGACGAAGTAGAAACGCATAGTGATGGAAAGTATTTTGATAAATGATTAAAATTAAATTTGTGCTTTAAAAATTTCCTAATAAATGATTATATACATTGTTATTGCTTATTTTTAATAATAAAATTGTAGTTTCTATCCATCTTGTTGCGTTAAATTTTGCCTTTACAAATGCATCAAATTCTGCGACATAAAGTTCTTTAGTGATAGCATTTTAATATTTATTTAAAGATTCTAGGTCTGTTAATAGAAGTTTACTTGTACTTTTCTTATTCTTTGAGTTCAGACTACTTTGAATTGATTTGTTAGTCACCGAACAACCCCCGTAATAAACCTTGCACTTAAATGTTCAGCGTTTGTTGAATGCACCAAAATCTCTTTTTTCCTTTATCCCAGCGTGGTAACAGTAGTCAGTTTTCCATTTTTAAGATCGGATTTTGAAGTTCAAGGCGGTTTCTGCCTTTTTTGTTTAGGATATTTCTTGAAGTCATAAATGACTTTTTGATTTTTTAGGCGTTTTTTTTAATTAAATCATAGTTAATTTATTCCTTTTTAGTCTTTTCAGCTATTGTAAAGCAAGGTCATTGGTACACATGATCGATAAAATTACTTGGGTCTATCTTGCGCCTCCTTTAATTTGTTTTGAATTAGGTCTGCTTTCCTCTGATCGAAAACGATGTCTGGATAGCGTTTGTCTATAATCGTGATTCTCAGATCTTTTGTAGTGTTGCAGTTTGCCTTTGGCTTCTGGATTTATTAGATTACTGTTGCTGCTGAGAACAAATCGTGGAAGAGTCTGAGCCGTATTTTTTTGTATCCGCAATCTTTTTCGTCTGCTCTTGTTTCTCTTGCTCTTTTTTCTTGTACTTGATCTTTTTATAAGGATTTTCTTTGGTTCGCTTACTAGCCTTTATCTTCTCGGCCTTGTAAATCTTCTTTCTCCGAGACTCAGATAGTTATTTTGGCTACAGATCTATCTTAGTGCTTTAATTTCTGAGTTTTCAGATTTTTTTCAGGGTTTACAGGAAAACCAGTTAATGGACAATGTGTCATAGCAATGACGATAATTTTAAACAAGGGTGTAAGCAACATCTCGTTATCCGTTGAGACCCTTGTTTCCGGGTCCTCCCTGAAATCTTCATTAATGTGTTTGTTTTTTTTGTGGCTTCCATATGGATGTTATGAGTATGAGGAAAAAAGTCATCACGTTAAGTGTCTTCTGTTGACAAGAAGATCCAGGGTGCGTCTATCATTTTGTGATTAAGCGCTAATAGACAAGCTGTTGTTTGGTTTTTCGTTGCGTCAGCGCAAACAGTATTTTTTGAATTGAAAGATTTTATAGTAGTCTTATCCACATGATCCAGGTGATTGATCCCAGATTCCTATGTTCCTGCTGTCGCTACCTTATGTACACCAATTTAACGTAGTAAATTGGGAATTATTGCATCACTCCCAGTAGTGAATTTCGTTTATTTGTTTATTACTAAAGTGCACTT
This sequence comes from Sinelater perroti, assembly GCA_036346155.1. NCBI lineage: Eukaryota > Metazoa > Arthropoda > Insecta > Coleoptera > Elateridae > Sinelater > Sinelater perroti. The sequence continues at coordinate 19,447,033 of JARFIY010000195.1, read as the reverse complement.
CTTCATTTTTCTAGATTTTTCTGGTAGTTCCTTTAGCCGTCATTTTGGTGATACTCCTTTAGGAAGTCAGAGGTTAGCCTAAACGTTAATATCATGTTTTTATTTAAAACAATTAAAAAATAAACTATCTGATCATAATTTTAGAAAGCTAAAATTGTAGTCAACTGTAATTTTTATTGTAATATATTAAATACATATCTGGCAAAGGTCTAGTAGAAGAATTTATATAATAATTCTATGAGAGTTTTTATTAATAGTCGCATTAATACCCAATATTTTTTTATTGGAAAAGTTATTATTGTTCTGTATGACAAGGAATAAATATGAGACCGTAAACGCGATTTTTTTTGCCACGACATAATCTATAATTTTTACTAAAAAATATACATGCAAGTCCAAATTACATCACAAACAACTGGTTTGGATTTTTCCCTAATTAGTTCTAGTAGGAATATGTTAAATCAACGAGTGAACTCAACAGAAGTTAATTTTCTCATTTAAATTTTTGAAAAAATGTAAAATAGAAACTATCGAAAACACAGAAAGTTCCAAAACGTCACAAGACAATTAAGTTAGTAAATTTAGTGAAATATGTTGATACAGAGGCTTAATCTTTTTTTCAGGATAATCAATAATAGATTACCTGGTAACACATAACGGTAATATTACAAATGGGAAAGTTTCAACAAGAGTAAAAAAACTGCTAACTAAATTAAAATATTAATAATAATTAAATCGGGTAAACGTCAAACAAATTCAAAGTAAACAAAGAGCCATAACACAGAATGTGTGTGAAATCTCACACAAATCTGCACAAGAGCATAATTGTCATTTAGGGAAGATTTGATTTTGAGGTGTTTTGAGCTGGTTGATACGTTTATTCGTGGTTGTATAATTTTATTAGTGATTAAGGTTAACTTTATCTTTTTAAAATTAGTTACATAAGCTTTCTATATATTATTAAGAATATTTAATTATTTATTATAAAGTAACTGAAATAAGGTTTATTTTTAAATAATTCCCTGTCGCTTAAAAAGTTTTTAAGTTAGTAGTTTCGCTATATTTTTCCAAATGAATTGCAAATTGAAATCTCCTTAATAGATTCTTATTAGATAGTTTTCTCTAATAATAATTTTTTACGACTTTTAATAAAGATAGTTAGGCGGGATAATTTGTGTAGTAAATTATCTATAAATAATATATTAGTTTATCTCCAAACCCTAAACGTAATTATAACTGCGTCTACCTATATATTTTTATGTAATAAATTAATACAATTTTTTTTTGTAATAAAATTTGAAATATGTCTAGGGATTTTGTAGCGATCAAAGGATTTAAGTGTCCATCTTCCCTTATTGAACATAAAGATGTGACCTTTTCTCCTGCTCTCCCATCCGAATTTAGGAGAGACACAGAAAGTGCGTTAGACAAGAAACTTTATAGATTTATCTACGTTTTTCAAATTACTTCTATTTGTCTACTTAAAAGATTGTGTATGTTTGGCACGGTTTTTCTAATAGCTAGTTGTAAGTACTTTTTCGCAGAATTCCATCTTGATTCTTCAACAGGTCCTTTGTAATATTTCAATGTAGATTGATTAATCTATAGGAGCACTAGTTTAAGTCAACCTTTCTTATGACTGCTGCAATTAACTCTTTGTTAGTTTAAAGCAGCTGTGAGTATAATATTCTATTGAACCTTCTATTTCTAAATTGTTTTTGTGGTCACTTTTTGGATATTTTTAAAATAAAAATGATATTACATAAAGAATGATTTTTTTAAATAATCTTAAATAGCTTTTCAGGAAATGATTAATTTATTCCTTAATATTATAAAAACTTCATCATGTGCGCTAAGAGGTACAATTTTTTTACTTATTCTCATTTATCGTTTACTTTTTACTCTAATATCATTATATTATTTTTTATTTATTTATCTACAATCTGTCTCTTAGAGACATACAGTACGCGATTTAACAATAACATATATACATATATATATATATATATATATATATATATATATATATATATATATATATATATATATATATATATGCACACACAAAAATAACATAAACATGTGCGAAACAAATCAACGAGATATTTCATTTAGTAACAGTAGTTTTATATTGCTAAGTTTGCACTATACTCATTATTTATAAAATAGACACCATATATTGTCACTTAACGCGGTGTAGAAAGTCGGAAAGTTTTATTAATTTCAATCTAGGTTAGCCTTCGGCTTTCTTTAGAAGGCACTCGATTAGTATGTTTGGATGGGAAGCAGCATACACTATATTTCTGTATTCCATCTGTGATTGAAGGAATGTCCAAGTCATGCTGAATAACATCAGTTTGGAACAAACTAGGAAGCATTTGCTATATATCGTAGAACTTTGAATTAAAAACGCCTTAAAATGTCAATATTGGAGCTGCTTGCTGTTGCCCAGAATTGAATGCCGTAACTTCATATTGGTTTTACGGTGGCTTTATAAGGTAAAATTTTGTTATTAATAGTCAGCTGAGACTTTCGGCTTAATGAAAATACATCTTTTAAATCTGAAGATCTAGCTGTTTTTTTTCGTGAAAATATGTTTCTCCCAAGTTGTCTATCTAGATGGAGTTCGAAGTATTTACGTGTTTGTTTTGCGGTTTTGGTGTGCCGTTAAACAGTACAGGAGGGCAGGTAACTCTTCTTAGGGCATAGCTCACTTGCACCGGCTTTTCTTTATTTACATTTATCTACCATTTATTAAACCAAAGTTCTAATTCTTGTAAATGTTTCTGTAGAAGTACCGCAGTGCTGACTGCAAATGTTGCTACTATAGTAGAAGACTTTAACATCATATTTAAAATCTTTTAAATTGAACAATGTTATGACAAACATAAACTACCTACAAACTAGTCCAGAAAGATCTATTAATAATTCTCTTGCTGATGATACAGTTGTTATGGCATCTCACAACATCCCAGACATAGCGTCACATCACTTAAATCCAAACCTGGCTTAAAAAGTGGTGCATCAGAGCAAATAAGACTGAATCAAGACATGTAAACTTAACCTTACGAAAAGAAAGTTGTCCTCTAGTAAACGTAAACAACCAACTCCTTCAACAAAGGGAAGACGTGAAATATCTAGGTAGCCATCAAACGAAAATCGCTAGATACTAGGTTCCACAAGATGTACTGGCTAATGGGTCACCGGTCACAATTATCTATATAATACAAAGTGCTACTATATAATGCAGTACTTAAGCCAGGGTGAACCTATGGACTACAGCTGTGGGGGTTTGCTAGTAAGTTTAACTTAACAGTACTGCAGCATTTCCAATCAAAAGTACTGCGTGCTATAATAGATGCTCTGTAGAATGTGCGAAATGAGCACATCCATCGAGATCTACACATACCTACTATCGCAAAGGAAATTACACAGCATACAATATCGAGATAGGTTGTTATTGCATCCTAATACCGCAGCTACAAAATTTCAACGTAATGATAAAGAAACAAGCAGACTCATACGCTTCAAACCCATGAACCTACCAAATAGATTTATTTAGGTTATTTCTAGCTTTATATTACAGTTATAACTTTACTTTTGTAAACGATTTCACCACAGAGTGCTACTGTACATGTTAAGTATATTTATGTTATTGTTATTTTTTTACACAAGATTTGAGGAGAATTTTTAAGTGTTTTTGTTAACGGACGGGACAAAAATATTAAATTAGTTATTACACAACTAAAACTATCTACACTTACCTTAATAAAATTACAACCACTCTAAAAACGCAATCAATATTACCTCTGTAAAATGACATTTGCTTTTGGTTAAATTCTTGTAGTAACCATAACCAACACCTACTTCATTACAATTGAATATTCTTAAATAAATAAAATTATAAAAAAAAGTAATTATAAATTAAAATTCTGATAATAATCCTGAAACTCCTTGACACTTAAAATAGAAGGTTTAATTTCCATATTTTTTCTTAATGGGCTTAGATTAGATTCTGTTGATTTTTTCCTGTGTTGTTTACTTTTCTTGTGGAATGGCTGTTCTCCTTATGGTAAATTAAACGTTTGATGATTTATAATTGTTAACTTGGATTTTTTATTTTCTTATCTAATTATCAGCTGAATTTCAGTTGAATTTCAGATTAGGAGATGGCATAACGGACTTGATATCTTGAGCTAGATAGATGACCGTATCATTAGCAAGTGTGGCTGTAGTTTTTGAATTGGCCCTAGATAAACTGGGCTTATAAAATTAATTTATAGAACTCTAGAGCTAGAAGGATATTCTTTTAACTTTGATTTCTTGCTAATGGCATAAAAGTATATACCGAAAAAATGAGAATTTTTTAAAAATTAGCACAGTTCAATGTATTAACCTAATTGTTTATAAATTTTTGACCGTGGGAAACTTTCTGACATTTTATACGCTTCCGCGACGAGAAAAACTTTAATTAAACTATAGTCAAAGATTCTTCTGCAAGTAACTAGACTTTTGTGTGGCATTTACTTTTTAAAGTTTTGCAGAGACAAGTTAACCTTAAAGTTTATCATTTTCTAACTCTCGTATCCTTAAAAAAGCAAAACTATTTTTGCTTAGGTACTCGCTCCACAAAATCTAAAGAAACTTTGACTAAACAAATGGTAAATGGGGTGATTTTTTCACAATTTAGATTCTCCCATATTTATTCTATTGTTTGGCATTCTTTTACTAAAATAATATATCACAAAACATCTTCTATATCAAAACAGAAAAACTTTTCAAACTTATTTAGAAGCATTTATTTACTGCCCATTCCTCTCATTTCAACTGTGCATACTGTACATAAATTGTTCTAATATCTTTTAAGTAAACCAGCTGTCCAAGTTCTTGAAAAAAGGTTTTAACTTAATTGTTATTCCAAAGCGTGCCTCTGTTAAATATATCTCACGAAGAATCATCCATTATCGATAATATACGACGAAAACGTTATAAACTTACCGGCAAACAAGGGCAACGCTACAGTTATTCCCAGCAACTCAGCTTACATCGGTAAAATGGACGATTTACTAAAATCATCGGACTATCGTCAAGCACCCACTATTCTGCCTTAAAAAGAAAAATAAGACCCTTATTGAAAACTTAAACCTATTCCCTGGCAGCAAAAAAACTTCTTATAACCCGAGAATAATCATATATAATATCAAAATTACACGGCTTTCCAAAAATTCGCAAGGAAAATACTCATACCAGTTCTTAGAAAATTTTAAATTCTTTCCCATACGCAAAGATAATATAATTTCATCTGCCTTATGACCAATTTTAAAATAAATGCCTTTGATTCCTTTCCCTGAAACATATCTGATGGATAAGGTACGTAGACGATACTTATTTAACCTCATGAATAAGATAAGTTTTCCTAATATCTTCACGCTAACATCAACTTCAAAACGATTTTTCCTATTTTTTGGACATCCATTAAAAATCATTCTTCTAATACCGTATATACGAAACTTACTCATATTAATTGTCATCTAGATAAAATTAACCACTCAGTTGCAAAAACCCTTATTACCAGATTCATCAAACTTTTTGACATTAAGAACCAACGTATATAATGAATAGAACCACCAAAACCCCTCTACAAAAACAAATATTCTAAAAAATCTGTGTTTCGCATCATATTAACAAAAACCAAAATTCCAAAACTCACTATCTCCCAACCAAGTATAAGCATTTTTGCCTTAGATTATATGTATCACTAATAAAATAGGGCGCATACTGAACAAATAAAATGTACAAACGGTTTTACTACTAATAATAAAATAGCTTACTATTGGGACAGATCGGGACTATTGCTTTCACGAATTTGTAGTGACTGTAACAGAACCAATACAATACAGAGCAAACAAATAGACAAATATCAAGCCACAAATAAAAACATACTTTGTCTGTACGAAAAAGCAATATTTCTTTGTCACTGGCCCATTATAATAATGGAATCGGACTTAATTAATTTTTCGAGTTGCTCTCATTTTACTAGATTTTACTAAATACTATTTATGAGGCTATTGAAACAGAAAAACATTCTAAATGTTTTAATACAAAGGTTAAAGTTTACCTGTTATTTGTATATCATTAATTATCCTATATTATTGTTAGAAGACTCGTCCAATAAACCCAGTGCATTTTCGCCCAAAACATGCTTACATTAAACTTTTGATTCGAATCAATAAATAGTGAAATAGGGCATTAGAGTTAGATCTTTACTTCGGGTCCTAATCTGTTTACTGTGTGTTCTACATCATTATTTATTGCATCAAAAGTGAAAGTTTAGCGTGTTCATATTTAGGTGGAAAATGTTTGGACGAGTTATATAACTGATGACGTGGAACAACTAATGGATTCCAAATAATGGGTAAGCAATGACTATAATTTGGAGTATACAGGCTTTGAGGGTGTTTTTATATTTAATGATTTATGTAGGATTCTGCTGGTGCAGATACAAACACACTAGTAAAGCAACTCCAAAATAACACAAAAAAATTCGCAGCTTTTACTTTCAAAAATTTTTTAACCAATAAAGTCATAAAAGACGCATGAATGCTAACTATAAATGTTTATAATGATATTCTTTAATAATAAGTAAAATTTCATCTAAAAACTTCCCACAATGTGTAAATTGTGGTAAAAGTTGTTCCGCCAATACATTTGTTGTATCTAAGCACAAAATATTTACATTAAAGAACTTAACAATTCCCAAGAACTAAAATTTTTGTAAGTGAAGCAGCAAGAACTTTGAGAAAAGGCTATGCAAACATTATAACAAGATATTCTTCCTTTGATTAATTTACACACAATTTAAACGATGGTTGCATTCTTTAACATCAAATTTCTTAACTGGAATGTCAATACATTCAAAACTCAACGTTTTTTGTTAATTAGCTTCTTAGCTAGACGCCAAATACGACTCTTGCAGCTGGGGGAGTGGCAGCTTTTCTAAAGAAATGGATAAGTTACAACACATTATCTTGATTAGATAAACTTAAGTAAAGTCCACTTAACCTTATATGCGTTATAAATAACAAAGCAAGTCGCTAGTCAAACCTATTTCTGTAATAGGCGACTCAAATGGCAAACATACTCCTTAGGGGTGTAGACCTTGTAATCTCACAGGAACATGGCAGCTGATTATGTTGTCCATATTCAACCACCCTTTGATTATACGTACTTCTTGCGCAGACGTTTATTAACATAAAATCCTTAATATTATTTTCAAAAATTTTAATAAACTTATTTACCAAATCGTTATTCTGAGCTATTACTAACCATCTGTCTGTTTACAAAATTTAGTTATCCATAAAGCTCTAAATATCACAGCATTAACAACAAAAGAGTCCGGATTACAACAAGCATCCAATCCAGAGCACACCTAGAAGTTGTGGCAAGAAAAATAGCAACTAAACACTATTTTTATAAAATAAGAATAACGAACGGCAGTTTATGCAAAATCTAGGAACAAAAACCCTAGTAAATTAGTTGTCTTGCAGGATTTAAAAAAACTGGGTACTCTGTATATTTAAATATATACTTGAATTTAGTGATCCTGCTATGAGGAAGGCAACCCGGAAAATACTTTAGTCGCCATCACTATTTTTAACAATAGTAAGAAACGGAGCATCTACGTGACTGACGAAGACAAATCTACCGGTTTTGCGTAACATCTGCAAATAAATTTTACCCCCCGCCCCCTCCATCTTGAGCTGTAATACATGGCCATTTATTAACGTAATCACTAAATTTGTAAAAACTCCATTCAACGCATTAACCTAAAGTACCAATACAAAAAAGAGCTGGTAACCTGTATATGATGAATGGAGTTGATGCATATACATATTATGGTTTTAAACTTTTAGTTAATAAAATAATTAATGTTAAATGAAAAACGCTTATCTTATTTGATAGGAAACGTATACGATGTCAACTTGAAGCTCTGGACAACTACTAATTTCTAATTTAGAAGATTGTAATTTGATGCTTTGACATTTACCTTTCAAATATATAATAATAATAATAATATCAAACATACATAAAAAAGTGAAAATGTAAAAATAATTTGTAGCTACAGATTAGTCTCTTTCAATTTTATTGAAGGTACTTTAGAAAGAACGGAAGTCCAATTTTTGAATATTTTGCAGGCATTTGGCACATATAAGACTCTACTCCAGAATACTTTGAATCAGTCTTTTATTTCTTGACAACTACACATTTGTGATTTCCTTTTGAAGGTAAACAAATTTAAGCTGGAATACCACAAGTCGTCCTTGATCCTATCTTATTTAAGATTTATATGCAAATATATTTGCTAAAGACATGGCTCTTTTAGCTTAAAACGAAGACGTGCATCATATACTACCACAGTTCCACTAAACACTTCCACTAAAACCATTTCCACTAAAACCACTTCCACTAACAGCCATTTCCACTGAAACCACTTCTACTAAAATACCATTTCCACTAAAAAATAAAACATAATGCAACAAATTTTTCACGAAATGATATTTTTTAACAAATTTATTTGAAAATGCGCAAATTAAAAGTTGAAAAATTTAGAACATTAAGAAAATTAAGAAAAATTAAGGAAATAGCGCTTGATTGATAAGTATTTTAGAAAATAATGATAGAAAATGTTGGAAGCAATCTTAAGAAGATTCATACTTAATCAAATTTCTTCCCAGCAGCACGAGAAATTACCACCAATAATTGCTCATTTGCGGTGATGCGGAGTATTTTTTAAAAGATTCCACTAGAAATTATGCGACCTCGAATGATACTTTGTTCCTTGCGAAGTCCTTCTATGAAAATGTAGAAAGTTGGATGGGATGCTCTCATTGGATCGAGAAATTGATGATGCCAACCTTCCACCGAGTTATTAGTGCGAGGAAGTCCATTGTTGATCGCTGAATATTGATTCTAAATATCAATTGGAAACATAGCTCTTTTGCGTCTTTCAAGCCAAGTCCGTTCAAAATATTGTAAAAAGTTTTCCAAAGCTTGGGAAACTTCATCATCATCTTCGTTGATCCAAAAGTCACTGTGCATAATGGCATTATATCCTTCCAAAACTTCATCTACTGGAAGAAAAGCAAGAGCACCAAGAGATTTAAGCTCACGAGAAAATCTAGGATTTTCTGTCTCACTGTAGAGTTTTTTTTAATTGGAATCTGCTGAATTTGATGGAAAAGAGTTTGACCCATGTGGAAATAGCATCCTCTAATCGCGATAGAAGGGAAAACCGACATGAATGCTTGGTGCTCGCCTTGTTCAAAATCCATATACGGCTTGAAGGGGCTGCTGTTGGAATCATTTTCTTCACTTGTTCCAATACTTTAGTATAAGTTTCCTCCGATTTGTTACAAATGAGAGCATAAACAAGAGGAATACATACATCTGAAAATACAGTTTTTGTTATATATTCAATTAGTGAGTAAAATGGGGTATGGGGGCGGAGCTCGACGCAAGGAAAATTTGGGAGGCTAAGCTCTCCATACTAATGTGAGGGGAGGCGAGCGAGCGCAGCGAGCTCCGCGAACACTTGCGCGTGGGGGTTTCAAAGGGGGCGCAGCCCCTTTTGAGGTTGGAGTGAAGTTTTGTACGCAGGAAAAAAAATAAAAAGCAGTGTTTGGAAAGAGAAAGAAGATAGGAAAAAGAAAATATTTATTAATTCTTACCTAAATCAGTCATGGCGTGAATTGTCCATAATTGTTTGAAGATATTGGGAAAATTTTTGAATGTTCCATCAGCAAGCTAGTGAGGAGATGAGTAGGGTTGGCGAAGATTTTGCTCTATAGAGAAAACAAGAATTCGATCCTCGCGTTGATTGTCGTAGAGAAGGAAATTCTTCTCTTTGCCACCAAGATTAATCACCTTATCGGATTCTGAGATGATGAGTTCACCGGCTGATTGTGGATTTATTGGATTTCCAGCCGCTTGTTTTCAAGAGTGAGCAGCTCCTCGCGCTATGTTTTTGTCGGTTGAAAGAGACGCAACGATAGTTTCCTCGAGTTTTGAGGTGCAAGTTGAGACGATGGACAGAAGAGTGTCCTTACTTTCCTTGGCTTTCATCTTGATTTCGGTCATTGCAATTTGACAAGCGGGCTTTTAGAGCACCAAAGTGCATATGTGTTTATCTGAAAAAATGAAAAAAAATAGCGTTTTGCATGCGTATTAAATAAATTATTACTTACTTTTAGTACGAAGAAGAAGAAATCCTTTGTCAGGACCAATATCTGTAAGTTAGATGGTGACAACAGTTCGTAGTGTTGTAGTATGCACGTTTCCAATAGCGGACAGGTGTTCCATCCACCCAGATATGACGCCCTGTAAAATCAACAAATTGTAGCAATTATATTTAATAGAAATAAATTTACTTACCATTTTTTTTCATGGGTGTATCCTTCGTGGACTAGTTGAGTCTGTCCCTTGGAACTCTTGGAAGTCTAGAGATAGATTCCGAAAGTGGCCATGGTAAAAAGTTAAAATAAAATTTATCAGGAAGGCTGACGCAAAGTACTTAGGCAAATGAAAAAGTTTTGCAACTAACTGACTGAGAACTGAAATAGTGTGCTCTTTATATACCTCTAGAGAGAGAGATATGGGATTACTCGGGAGTTCTCGCAGAGAATTCGACCAAAGTTTCTTTCAGTTTTCAGTAGCAGAGAAAACTGAAAGAAATTTCTTGGAAGAGATTAGTTTCTTTCATTGCTGGTGCATTTTAAATGTATAAAGAAATATGAAAGAGCAAAAAGGGAAACTTAACGAATGCTTTATTAGTGAAGGGAACTTAAATAGTTCCAAGAACTTTCTTTCACATTTCTATACTAGGATTAAAATGTACTGAAATGTAAAAGATTTGAATTATCTACAGTTAAATTACAGAATGTTTGGGTTTTAGTGGAAGTGGTTTTAGTGAAAATAATTTTTTAGTGGAAGTGGTTTTATTGAAAACAGTTGTTAGTGGAGGTGGTTTCAGTGGAACTGGTTTTTGTGGTAGTGTTTTAGTGGAAGTAGTATAACATGCGTGCATCAAGTCGAAATACATACCCAGGTAACAACTAATACTATTACTACTAACAACTAATAATAACTGGTCTTCTAAGTATAATCTTAAACTGCATCAAACTGCATATAGTACCGTCATCACTTGCCCTAAGAAAGATAAAAAAATTTCCGATAATACTTATTAACTATCATACGGTAGAGTTCTAAAGATAAAATATTTCAGCGTCTATATTGACAGAAAATTAACCTGGAAAATTTATATTTTAAAGAAACTTAATTAAGGGTATACCAGATTCAAATAGTTGCATACTTTATAAAAAGAAAATTGAACCTGAAAAGGGATTGCACTTTACTTCTATCCAAATGAGTTATTCGATCCATGGTAACGTGCTTATCAAATGAATTTGAATAAAACACAAACTTTTCAGGACAAAGCATTAAGGTAACAGTAGAAGTTCCCTGGTTTAAAAGAGACGATAAACTCCATCACAAACTTGAAATTGACACAATTCAGTAATACAGTTATAAATTTACAATTAAATTTCACCAATATTTTTGTCTAGATTAAAAGACTATTCGCATGACAAAAAACGGACAGTTACTCCAAAATATGTATCTGATAGACAACGATAGTGCCAATTCTTGACCTAATAAATTCCAGAAGCATTCCGGCGTTTCCAACTTCTAACACTGCGATGTACAACACTGTAAACATTATATTTTATTGAACTGGCATTTGGAATTAAAAAGGTTCGCCGAGTTTACAAAGTGTCGTGTTAAATTATCTTACTTAAGTTATATCAATAAAAAATTGTATACGATTGGAATTTGTTTAGTTTATTTAAGCATAAAAGTATTTTTATTTTTATTTTTAATCAGATTTTCCACTAGATATATGTAGACAACATTACTGAAAGATACACAAAATTAAAATCGTCTACCCTCTGCGACTCAACCCATACTTCCACGTGATGGGCAGGTGCGAAACAGCCTCCTTAAATATTTTGTGGGGTGGCAGAGGTGTTATTGATTTCCGGTGGCATCAATCATGCGTTTCACGTGGGGCCCCGGCAGCACTAATGCCTTTTTACGGGCAAAGTAATCTTGGTTATGGCCAAACAAAGGGCTTCCGGGTTGGTTTTCGGCGAGCTGGAAATGTCCGTTACTTTTTATTGAGACCCTAACCGGGAAATGCTTAAAAACAGATTTTTAGGTTGCTACTCTAATGTAACACCCCAGAGCGTAATGTTTAGAGCGCTGGAGCCTCGCTGTAAAATCAATTGCAAGCAATATGTAGATTGAATTGATTTTTGCTACATTGCATGCTTATGTTTGTGCATTCGAAATTAGATTTAAATCTAATCGTTTAGTCAGTTTTGTAGTATACTTTTGTAAATGAATGCACGGCTTAATGTTCAAATAGTTTGAATTATTGTTGTACAAGCAAAAAAGTGTTGCTTCGACTACTGCTAAAAAAACGACAAAAACGTAAGCTACCTGTGCAGTGCTATAGAATAAATAGATATCTCTGGTGAGCAATAACTTGTTGGATTTAATTTTATAAATTGCACTTCACTGCAATATTTTCTGCAAGCAGCCAGCGCAGCAATTCTCTACGGACAAAACGTGCAAGCTCACCCCCAGTTTGCTGCGAAAGCGCAGTTACATTCAACCAAAGCAACACGAATATCATATTTGGCATTTTTAAATACAATGAATCTTATAAATATTTTTATATTTAATAATAGCTCTTTAATCATATTTTGTGTTATAATAATTAATAAGATTGTGATAACATAGTAAAAAAGATTATCTGCTTAATTTTTTAATTATTTGTAAGTTTTTGTTGGTGTATACTAATAATCTATGCATAAAAAAGTTTATGTTTATATTTTGTGCTTTGTGACCCGTGACCTATAGTTTCTCAGTGAAAGGTCAACCTAACAGTAAAAAAGCACATTTTGGGATTATAAGCTTTTTACTGCTACCTAATGTGTCCATAAATTAAATATTAATATTTTTAATTGGAAAAATGTATGGAACTAAACATATATAGTCGTTTAATTAGAATCTTAAAGGTTAAAAAGAGATATTTTTTATTTTACGTGCTTATTGTTTATAATGTACATATGACTTAAAACACTACAACACACTATTTAAAAAGTTATATTTTTTACAATAAAAAAGGTAAGAAAATACCGGATATCACATACTTTTTTGGTATTTTAGGCATATGACAAAAATTGTTTGTACACACGAGGTAGCGCTAAAAGTTTTCGGCCTAAGTTTTAATAATAAGAGGAACAACATAGAAATAGTGTCAGATAACCATATTTGGTTAAGCGTTCGTAAAAGTATTAGCAAAAGGCATTTGAATTGACAGTACTGCATCATTTTGCACAGATAAACCTCGAATACTAAGCTGTGTTTACATTTTTTACTTAAGGTCTAAGTCTCAATGATTTTTTCGGTGTTAGGGAATGGGCAAAACAATTTAGTTTGAACCAAAAAAGTATCGAAGACAAACCACGTACAAGTAGGCCAGTTGAAGTGCTTTCAGAAGAAAACGTCGCTTTTTTGGAGCATGAGATGCTGCAAGATGGGTGTTTAAAAGTAATAAAAGCTCAAGGCTTTTTGATACTGTTGTAGGTGTTATTTTTCATAAACACTTTTATATGAATAAGGTTAATGCCAAAGGGGTACCTTGATTTTTTTTAGTGGTTAAAAAACAGTAACGTTTTACCTATTGTTAACAATTTTCAAACTTCTGTTACAACAACAAAAAAAAAGTTCTTTAATCCATCGTTACAGGAAGTAAAACCAGGATTCTGTACTACGATTTACTAGCAAAAAAAGTTATTAAAATAGTACATACATCACTAAAAACCACCAGGAAAGGCTCAATCGACGAAGAAGATCATGGCAACATGTTTTAGGATTCAAACAAAAGTTTACTAATTTATTGTAGAAAAATGAATACAGTGATAAAAGGAGAATATTACGCGAAAGTTTTGCATAAATTGCACGACGTTAATAAAGAAAAAAAACAGTGGCATGCTGGTTTCTACAAAAAGCTGTGGCTTTGAATTGCTCCTCCACATACTTTGCAGTTTATACTTAGGTGCCAATGACTACTACCTCTAAAAAAAGATTTTTTCTTTATATATTAGAGGTTTTATAATGTGTTTCTGTGGACATTTAGTAAATTGTATAATATTTTATATGCAAAACATGACCGAAATTGCCTATTAACAAATTCTTTAAATAAAAAAAGTTTGGATCAGAGCTAATATATAACAACACTCGCACAGTCATTCAAAGCTATTTGGTAGGTTCGATGTCCTGAATCTTTTGAGTTTGGGCTCTTCTTTCTCTTTTTCTGGTAGATGCTCGGCCAGAGTGTTTTAGTGGGGACCAAGCCCTTGGTAACGTACGCTGTATTTCCCTATCTCTTCGTTGATTGTGGAGATACCAAGATCTCGACGTATGATCTCGTTTGGAGGCACCAACTATGGATCCCAGCATCTTAGTTTGAAAGTGTCTCAAAATGTCTATATTAGAGTTGTTTGGTGTTCCCTACAGCTGAATTCCGTAGGATCAGACTAGTTTGAATATGGCTTTGTATAATAGTATTTTTCTCTACAACAATAGTTGAGATTTTCGTCTTAAGAGCTAATACATTTTTTGATATGTTTCTCCCAGATGCTCGAGTTTCATATAAAGGTGTCTCCCCCATATCGGTCTTCTGTCTAATTGTAAGTAGATTCTTAAGTATTTAGCGCTCTCAGCTTATGGGACTTGCTGGTTATCCAGCGTAACTGATGGGCAGGTGCCTCTTCGTGTTACAAATGCCACTTATATTGATTTTGTTTTATTAATTTTGATGCGCCACTTTCTGAACTAGAGTTGTAGTAGTCAGGTGGGATTGGAGGTTGTGGGATGTGATATTCTGTCCGAATGCAATGCTAGTACTATCGTATCATCGGCAAATGTTGTAGTTGTCGTTATTGGTGAGGTGGGTAGATCTGCTGCATACAGGAGGTATAGCAAATGTCTCAGTACACTGCCTATGGAGACGCTTAAATTTATAGATAATAATATTGTTTGATTATTAAATATATGTCAACTAGATATGATTTGATGAGCTGATAACTGTCTGAAGACAGCTTGTTCTTGATTTTGGAAAGTAGGCCATCATGCTGTACTTTGTCAAAAGCTTGTGACATGCTTATAAACACAAATGAACAGCACCTTTTTGTTTAAAAGTCTTTGTTTATTTTGTTAATGATTTTGTGTACTTGTTCCATGGTAGCATGTTGTTTCCTAAACCCAAAATTATGTCCCGGAATTAGGTGGTTGTCCATTAACGTAAGTGCAATTCTATTTAGATATAGATAATATCGCAAGTAAACTAATTGGTCTGTACGATAACACATTTTTTAGGTTTTACCGGTTTGAGAATTAAAATAAATGTGACAACTTTCCACTACGAAGGGATGAAACGTAAATCGTAACACCGCATTGAATAGATATGTAATAAATCTAATTCCTTTATATGGAAGTTCTTTCAGGACCTTTTTTGTAACCAGATCGTATCCGGGTGCTTTCCGTGGGTTCAGCTTACGAATTAAACTTGTTATTTTACTTATAGTAATACTTTTAAAAGGCAAGAACATTTGAAAAGGAGCATCTAGGAGCAACTTTTTTTTTTGTCATTTGAGATTTTCGATGGGAATAGCTGGAATACCTAAGTTAGATGATTTTCAAAGGTCTGTACTTTTTCTTGATCAGTTCGCGCCGATTTCTTTGTCAGTACAATATGGTGTTTTATGTTGCTGTGGGGTTTTCAGCATCTTGGTCGCTCTCCAGAGCTAGCAGTCAGTAGCTCCTGTTGGAGATAGGAATTTCAGATAATCTTGTATGTACTGATTCTTAATGCCAGATAGAAGTCTTTTGAGTTTAGCGGTTGCATAATTTAGACTGCGCTTATCTACCGGGTGTCTTGTTTCTCAATTTTCATGGAAGTCCGCTTTTTTTCGGCAATTTTTTGTTTCATTATTATAAGATATTCTATTGGTTTTGCGGAGTTGCTTGCCAATGGATTTGTACCAATTAATTGAAAAGTTCCATTGCTTCAGTTAGTTCATCTTCACTTTTTAAGGAAGTGGCAGGGATTTTTCTAGTAATTACCTATATAAATCCAAGTTAATGTGCTTATTACACGGGGCCGGTGTTTTTGCAGTAATTAACACGTGTGTTCCCACTGTTACTATAATGGGCGAATTATCCTCTGACAAGTCTGGACAGGCTTGGATCTTTAGATAATTTAGGTTGAACTCTTTATACTCAAAAATCAAGAAGATCTGGCATTTTCGCAAGACCTGTTTGCCCAAAATGTTGGTTAGCCTGTCGATAG
Source organism: Sinelater perroti (assembly GCA_036346155.1). Classification (NCBI taxonomy): domain Eukaryota; kingdom Metazoa; phylum Arthropoda; class Insecta; order Coleoptera; family Elateridae; genus Sinelater; species Sinelater perroti. The sequence continues at coordinate 19,430,559 of JARFIY010000195.1, read as the reverse complement.
ATGTTGTAAACTAAGATAGTTTATTGTTTTTATTAGTTGTGGTTAATTAAGATCCCCATTGTACGTTTTTAGCATTAAAATTATTTTCCAATATAAATCTATTTCCTAGAGTGTGGAAGCAGTGCCCATATTGATCCTGTTTGTTGTTGTGCCTCAAAGGACAATATACTGTCGATATTGTTAGCGCTCCTGTCCAGTCTTCGATCACAATTATGGTTGCTTGGAGGTGTTCGTATTTGTATTCAGAAAGTTCGTAGTGATTCACCAAGGTTTTACCAATTATACCCTTACGGGTGTGTGCACCAACATCAGGATGTTGTGTGACATGAACTGTATACTCTGGAATTCATAATAGCTTCTACTCGTAAAGTGTGTGTTGGATATGACCATGTCGTCAATATATTGGTTTGTGAAAAAAGACATTATTTTGTCTCTGTGTTGTAGCACGTTAGATTTCTACCCAACTCTTTTAATGTGTTGAACCAGTGCTAGTTTTTGCGAGGAATGTAATTAGTAGATTTAACATCGTTCCTATTATCCCTTTCATCATTCTTTTCAGTTCATTTATATCGTCATATGGGTTGTTTGATAAACTTTATTGTGGTTGAATGTGTTGTTGAAAGTCATGGAAAAATTATTTCTCACTGCCTGGGTATATGTGTGTTGCGAATGGGGTTGCTGCGCTAGATTCTGTGCTGTAACTCCAAATTGATTTTTTCTTAGTGGAGGGAACATTCTTTGTTGCAGCTATTTCATACGGAACACCCTCTATAGTTTGCTGGGTGATTTCCATTGTTGAGTTGACGCACCTTACGTCATCAAAAGAGGCCTTTGAAGCAGCAAATTTAACAACGACGAAGAGTTGCAGATGGCTGTTTTAGAGCATTTTGCAAATCAAACTTCAAATTTCTTTTAATGGTATTAAAATGCTAATTTGGAGATCTAATCAATGTCTCGAAATTCAAAAAAAAGTGTATTGAAAAATAAACCTATTTTTTCATTTATATCACCTCTGGAATGTAGTCGGGTCGGAAATCTTGGCGCTAACTTTTACTAATATTTCTATGTATTGTCTATAATTTCATTCAATTGCAAAGTTAACATAAAAAATCTTAGACTATAACACAATATTAATTAGATATTTCCTGTAATTATTTTATTTGCCGGATGACAATAATGTGAGCAAAATATCATAAATTTAAACCTTTTCCCATGACATATCCTCTTATTTCTTATCTTATTTGCTGCGAGTAGCACGTTTCAACTAATTTCGTACAATTTCAACGAATTATGAATTTTGTTTAATTCTTTTTCTATTTTTAAACTTACTAGTTTAGCTTCAACTTTCATAAAAATTGCTTATTTATGAGCTGTTTGATGAAAATGTTTTTATTTTAAAATCTAGTAGCAATCTAGTACTTAGATATTGCTTATTATGCTTATAAACAAATGAACAACTTTTGCTTAAAAGTCTTTGTTTATTTTGTTAATGATTTTATTCCTGTAGTCTTCCCAATCAGTTTTTGAATTATATCTTAGGTGGCTTTTTACATTTATTATAGTTGTTGACTGTTGCTATTACTGGTGAGTGATCGGAAGATAAATCTAAGTTGGGGACAATGTCCAAATAGGAGTTTGAAATGCCATTAGTGAAAAGTCCAGGAGGTCTGAATTTTCGGGATCAGTTGGCCAGTAAGTTGGACTGCCGTTGATAAAAATTGTATTTCGCTTCGTAGGACCTTGTAATTCTTTCCTTTCGTAAGTAGTTCGTGATCCCCATAGGGTATTTTTACTGTTTAGTCGCCACCAGCGAGAAACTTAGTGCCAAGCGTTTTAAAGAATTCTTCAAAATGTTCTTTTTAATTGGTGGCGAGGGGACAATATATAGCACTTATGAATTATGTCAAATGGTAGAGTTTTAACTTTTATGAATTTAATGTTTTAGTAATGTTCGATGGTGTATTTTATTAAATTGCAGATCCTGCGTGGGCTGTGTTGTGTTAATTTGTAGAATTTGTATCCGGGAATCTTAAAGTATGACATGTTGGTAAGGTGGGATTCGCTGATTAAAAGAATGTCAATTAGGTTGTAGTGAAGGAAGGTTTTATTTCTTCTTTATGTTGTAAGATACCATTGGCGTTCCAAAGTGTATTCGAAGGAACTTGGCCATTACTTTTGTCCAATTAACATGGTTAGCATGTTTAGTACCATGGTATTCTGATGTAAAAGCTGGTTAAACATGTTTTGAATTCTTCTAAGAACTTATTTAACAGTTCGCTGATGTTATCTTCTGTATTAACATTCTGTGATTGTGGTGTGTAATTAGTATTATTGTTGGCTTTTTAGTGTAGTTGATTTTGAAGTGGGTTGTTAACAATAGGTGTGTGTTTTTTTTTGAATTAAATAAAATATGAGGATTAATATTGTTGTTTGAGACAGGGTTTCTTTGTATAAACGATGGTAATATTCACAACCTCTGTAATTCGCAGGTGTGGACCTCCACATAAAGCGCAGTAGCTGGGGATCCCTAGTATTTGCAACTGGCGGTACTGTGCGTATTGCCACATTTTACACATTTAAAGGGTCTGTTACAGTATTTCTTGGAGTGTCCATATAATTGACATCGTGTGCATTGTATTACGTTGTTTTGTTTTCTTGGAGGTTCGACTTGTACAACGCAATGACATAACGTACGGATATCGTAGACTCTTTTATTATTGTCTGCTGGTTCTAGGTCCACAAAGAACATATTCAGCGGTGTTTGTCCTTTCTGCTTAGCACATTGATGATATTCCTTACCTTATGCCCTGGATTCGAGATCATCTATTATATCTTGAGTGTCCATGGAATGATGTAAGTATTTTATTACCACTCGAAGAGCTCTTTCCTCTTTAGATTGGTAAGTATGGTGAATGATATTGTTTTCTTTCATGTACTTAGATAGTTTCCTAAGGTGCCAGGAGTGTTACAATTTGTTTTTACTGTATCATTGGACATACTTCTAGAGGAAAACTGCTCCTCTTCAATTATTTCATTTAATTTTTTTATCATTTCTGGGAAGTTGGCAACTCCGTATACGAAAATGGGAGGAGGTCTAGGGATGATAACTGCGGTTTGGTTGTCGGTGCTTTCTGGGTTAGGATTTAAGGCACTAAATTTATTAGATAATTGTATGTTAGTCGGTGTTATTCCTTTGTTTGTGAATGTTTTTCTTCTCTTGACACTTTTAATTACTTGCCATGAATTTTCGTTTGATGAATTTGCAATTTCTTCATCGCTGGTTGATATCATTCTTTTGTTGTTAATTTGCTGTAGGTGATCATAAATGAATTGTTGTGGGGCGTGCTGTGATTGTAGAAAATATTGAGATTGTTGAGGGTTTAGATTTTGCATGTAAGGTTGTAGTAATTGCTGTTGGTTAGGTGCGAATGTATAAGGCTGTGATAGGAACGTTTGTGACATTTGCGTATTCGTAGCTGGCTGGTGTTGCATAATATTTGTTGATGTCATTGGGTTTTTTAAAGGTGAAACAGTTGTTATTACTGAGTTAAACGTTGAAATTAAATTAATAAATACAAAAATTTGCCTGACCTTAAGCAAGGCTACGGCTGCGGCTCCGCCGTTGTGATAACTCAGGTATAGCTCGGCTCGCACGTTCGGTCTGCTTGAAGGCACTAGCAAGAATGAATTATTTTATGTTAAAAATATATTTGTATTTTTGATATTAGGAGGGTGAATTAAATATAAACCAGAATTTCCCTTTTTTTCTCACTGAGAGGTAAACGGAGAGAGACAGCTAAACTTCACAGATAGGGACATCTAAAGAATAGTCCCTTTAAGGGGGGAACTTAGCTTTTGTTTAGTTTGTATTATAATACCAGAGCAAGAAATACCCTAGTCCGTTCTGTAATGGATTATTATTGTTTTTTACCACAGAAGGCATATCACCTAAATTTTGTGAAGGTTTAAGACAGTTAAAAAAAACTTAAATATATGTGTAACATAAACAATTTTTCGAGGACAATAACTAAGCGAAAATGAGGTCACTGGCAACGCGACAAAAGACTATTTGAATTGTTCGCCACCTTCTCGAGGATGAGCTGCAATTAACGCTTAGTGAAATTGTTTTTTGGGATTTTAATAATCTATAGTAGTAATGGGGCAATTATTACTGACTATTTTAAGTTTAAAGAGTAAAGGAGAGAATCCTTATCCGGTTCCAAACAGCTGCCCAAATTTGATAAAAAATAAACCTGCAAAGCTTGCAACGCATAGCGAAGTGGCGAAGCAGTCTCCTAAATTTGAGATCCCTCTAGTTGACCTTTGACTAATCAGTTTCAAAATCACTAGCAAACAGGCCTTTTTGGTCACCTGTCGATTGGTGAAAACAGAATTTAGAAATTCCCAGCCGTTCTGGAGTTATTGTTCGGACAGACGGACGAACGGACATAAAGATTTTAATTTTGAAGGATATAATAATAGCGATACTTAGTAGGATTTAAATTAATACAAATAATTCAGTGTTGATCGAGCCAAAAAGGTCACACTGGAGATAAATTTCCAAAAATAGCTATTATTTAAAATTTGGTGACTCAAAAAAATTATTTTTAATACATTTTTCTCCAAATAATCTAAAAGTCTTCGAAAGGAAAAAAATATTAACTTCTTTAAGTCTGTAACGCGATTACAAATCTGTCGCTTTGTCTGTCTGTGTGTCTGTATATATGTGTCTGTCGACACAATATCTCCGGAACTACTTGACCGATTCATTTCATGTTTGGTCAGTAGAGACCCTAAATCGCTATCTTCAGACCCGTATCTCTCATTTGACCTGAAATACGGAGGTCACAAGGTCACATTCATGACTTTCCTCGCTTTTGAAAGTTGCATTTTTGAGTTTCTCCTTCGTCTTTTTCTATTTGGTTTCATTAAAAAAAAATTGAAACTCATTGATCAATCAGAAGTGTACGAGGAAATCATATTTAATAGTAATAGCATTGTTGGACAACCGACAAAAATATTATTGTATATATGAATTCTAAGAAATAAATACAAAAAAGGATGGTAATAGCCATAGATTTTTGTGGAAAATTGTTTAAAGTAAAACTCCAAATAAAAAATACAAATGTGGGTCGAATAAGCTTAGAAAGTAGGTTTGCAAAGAAATTTTAACCGATTAGCTTTTTGTTATAAAATGGGAAACATTAAGTTGTTCTTAATTAACATCATAAAATTTATATTTTTAGATATGCTACACTAAAAGTTTTGTTTGCTAAGAATTAAATCAAGTTAATGTTTGTTTTATTACTGTTTGCCCAAAATAAGCGACTTAATATCCCAATAACATTTAAAATACCCTATTAATGTTTTTGAATTTGAAAATATTATTACAAATTATCCGAAAAAGATACTATAAGACATACAATATTTAATATAAGTAGATAATATTATATATTACTAGAGGCATCTCAGTGCTAGACCAATCTGTTTAAATATTATCTAGATTTATATATCAACGCCAACTAGCCCAGAAAAAGAAATAGAAGCATTTTATCACGAATTAAGAATGGTATTAAAAGATATCAAAAGAGAGGAAATAAATGTCATACTAGAAAACTTCATTGCTGAGATAAGGAGAGGTAGAGACAAAGACATCGTAGAAAAATACGACATAGGAATTTGAAACAAGAGAAAACGGAAACATTATATAAAGCCAAGTTAACTGCGTCCTTATAAATAAACGATTCCTTAACTCAATAATACCTACAAAAATATATCCTGAAACGAATGTTTTAAACAACCACAATCTCCTACTTACTGAACTGAAGAAAATTAAAATACGACACGAAAAAAATATATATAAAAAGCCAAAAATAAACAGTTGTGAAAACAAATAGAAGAAGAAATAAGTACAAAAATGTATATAATAGAAGAAATTAAAATCGATAAAAAATAAACAAGGAAAACAAACTATTATAAAAAAAAAATGATAAAAAAGTTAAAAACTAAGTCAAAATAGAAAGAAAGAATAATAATAGTAAGACAAAAAATGTGAAGACAGAAACGAGAAAGAATACCGAATACCTAATAGAATTATCAAAAGGAAAGTTGTCTTCCAGAGAATTGCCTAAATATAAAAAAAAAACTAAAACATCATTATACTTTTAATTTACATAAGGGAGTTGAAAAAGTAGCGGAAATTTACAAAAACATCAAGTAATTATAGCGAACCTAAATTATAAGACACAGATGAATATCGAGAATAAAATGTACTAATGGGAAAAGTATACAGAAGAAATGCTTCAATATTAAGACACAAACATATTTTTGAAAGCAATTTATCAAAAGATATACAGTAATTTGGACAATATATTTTAATCAGCTTCATTTTTGTAGCCAAAGAAACACTGCTTAGACTGCAGGCTCTTATAGATCAATGTAGTGATGTCATGTGGAATATTTAAATATGTCTTTGTAATTATAAGAAAGCTTTTGAAAAGCTTTAACACAAAAGGCTTATAAAAATACCACAAAACTGTAAAATAAATGATAAAGATAAACTTATATGCCCAATATATCCAAAATATTCTTAATATTCTTATAAATACTCTTTAATTGCTTTGGTGTAGAAAAAAGTGAGCAAATATTTTAGCAAACAAAAGCCACCGTTCTAAAGTCTTATATGCGTCTTAAATATCCTCTATTTTAGATATTCTTTAAGATGTTCTCATTCCTTAACAATGTTTGTTGTTTACAGATTGTTGTACTTGTTTATCTCTAGTCGAAGCACACTGCTCGCCCCAAATCCTAAAATGTTAAATACGTCATAACTAACGCATACACCACAAGTTTTATAATGCCATAGTTGGCCATTGAGTTTCCCCTTAAAACCATACACTTTACGAATCGCAAACATATTAAAATAAAGACCATGTAGGAAACCAATAAATCAATGTTATTAGTAACTAAAAAAAACATAAATATCATTCAGTATTGACTTTTACGTTATATTATATGTACTTTTAATGTTTGCGTTGTGGTTTTTATTTATGATCAATAAAGTAATTTAGACCTGTTTGTCCATTAACGTAAAAAACACATTATTTCTATAATTCCTTTTTATTTCTTAACTTTTTATGTTTCATTGTGTCCAAAATAAACCACAATAATATAATGCATAACTCGCCGTATATAGATTTTACTGCTTGGCCAAAATATCTTATCTACCCTACATAATGTGCTTTTATGCAAGGAATTAGTTTCAACTTTTTACCCCAGCTTTTACTTCTTTATTTCTTTTCCTAAGAGCATAAGAAGTTTTTTTTAACTTATTTACCAATTCAATTCCGCGCTCGACTGTTGGCGCGAGCAGAAGTGTTTACCTGAGCCATCACTGCGAGCGCAGCAACCAAGTTGTAGCGATAACCGCAAGGCCGCAGGGCCTAGTGCACATCCTCAAGTGATATCACTAATTAACTCGAGTTCGCATTGAAATCGAAGCGTAAAGACGTGTGTTCTGAAACTCGAAAGATAAGTGGCGTCGGTGACCTCCGCCTCGTGCGGGCAGTGATAAAGTTAATCTTAAGTACAATTAAAGTTTATTTTAAACATAAATAAATTTCCACGTAAATAAATACGCAAATAAATATTGTTACTCAATAACAGTGCGGTTTAACCGAACTTTAAAATGTTACCAGCAGGAAACGGCCCAGGTATGGGACTCGTCCAAAATCAATGACACAAAACAACATACAGGGTCAATCGTATGTATTACAACCATCAAATAATACACAGAGTCAAACAATGTTCAATACTAATATGCCATCACAATTTCACTATTCCTCTCAACCACTACAACAACAAATATATCATTCACAACCTACGAGCCAGTACTCTTTTCCGCCCAATCAAGAACAATTTATAATGCAAGAAAATCCAATGTATCATGTAAATAGACAAAATAGCACCCCTGAATACACAAGAATGACTTCAACTAGTGATGAAGAAAATAACACCTACTCTACTAAAGAGAACCCGTGGCAAGTAGTAAAAGGTACTAAGAGAAGGAAGAAAAGGAAATCCATAAATCATGAAGAAGAAGCGATACCACTAAATAACACATTCAATGCACTTGCAAATAGCCAGATAGATAACAATGCAAGCAAGGGCCCACCTAAACCCCCTCCCATATTTGTGTACGGAGTTGCAAATTTACCACAAATGATTAATAAACTAGCAGAAATAGTTGAATTAGAACAATACACAACTAGGAGCTTGGCAAACAATACTGTGAAGTTAACCTGTCAAAGCCCAGACACATTTAGAAAATTAGCAAAATACATGAAAGATAATAATATAATTCATCACACCTACCAACCGAAGGAAGAAAGGTCGTACAGAGTTGTAATTAAATACCTACACCATTCGATTGACCTAGAAGATATAAAACAGGAAATCACACAACACGGACACAAAGTGAGAAATATAATAAATATGAAACATCGTGTAACAAAATATCCCTTAATATGTTCTTTGTTGACCTGGAACCGTCAGAGAATAACAAGGATATCTACAAAATAAACAGATTACTAAACAGTGTCATCCAAATAGAACCACCAAGAAAATACAACAATTTAGTGCAATGTACCAGATGCCAATTATACGGCCACACTAAAGCCTATTGCAATAGACCCTACCTGTGCGTTAAGTGCGGTGGCCAACACATTACATCAAGTTGTAAGAAAAGTAAAAATACGCCAGCTATATGTGGCCTATGTGGAGGTGGACATCCAGCTAACTACCGGGGATGTGAGTATTACCAAAAAATTATAAAGCTAAAACAAACAATTACCATCCTAATCATCAAAACAACCTAACACATCAAAATAACATAACACAACAAAGTCAACCGCAACCGCTATTGACAAGACCCCAAACTAGAAGCTATAGTCGTGTAACTAAACCCCAGAATACAACTCAAGGCGCTGAATCGGCCATGTCACTAAATAAATTTTAGAAGAATTTAAAATAATATTCAACCAACTGATACAGCAGAATAGTATGGTGCTCAATATGTTAACAATGCTAATCAATAAACAAAACAATGGCTCTTAGAATAGCTTTATGGAATGCCAATGGCCTTGCTCAACACAAAGATGAAATTCAGTTATTTTTAAAACAAAACTTAATAGATATCCTCCTGATCAGTGAAACTCATTTCACTGAAAAGACATATTTCAAAATACCGAAGTATAATGTATATCACACTAATTACCCGGATGGCACTGCACATGCAGGCACAGCTATAATAATAAAACAAACAATAAGTCACTATGAACTACCAAAGTTTGCTGAAGACTATCTCCAAGCTACCTCAATTCGTGTCCACATTTCCCCATGTGAAATAACAGTTAGTGCAGTCTACTGTCCACCAAAACATAATATAAAAAAACACCACTTTGAATCCTACTTCAGCACTTTAGGCACCAAATTTCTGGCAGGAGGAGATTACAATAGTAAAAACACGGCATGGGGATCCTGACTAACCACCACAAAAGGAAGGGAGCTATTCAAACTCATTCAAGACAAAAGATATACATACTTATCTACGGAACTCCAACATATTGGCCGACAGACAGAGATAAGTTACCGGATTTACTAGACTTTTTTTCACAAACAATATTTCGCCAACCTATATGGACATTACACCTAGCTACGACTTGTCCTCAGATCATTCACCGGTAATAGCCACCTACAGCACATACCCATTATATATTCAACCTGTACCTAGACTACATAATTCGAAAACTGACTGGGACGAATATAGGCGCAATTTGTCAGATACAATAAATTTAAATCTAAGGCTTAAAAACTCAAATGAAATTGAGGAAGCTACAAATAGTCTTATAAATACCCTTCAAGAAGCAGCCCAACAAGCTACTCCAATAGTAACATACAAAAAAGATATCACGAATATTCCTCTCGAAATTAAAAAACTGGTAGCTGAAAAAAGAAAAGCACGAGCCAAATGGCAACGAACACACACCCCAGCAGACAAGAAAATATTGAACAGACTTAGTAATAAGCTGAAATCTAAATTAAAATCTCTGAGAGAAGAGTCACTCAAAGATTATTTATCTAACCTTAACCGTTATGACAATTCTATTTGAAACCGATCAAAGCTAAAAGCAAACCAATAATAACTCTTCCCCTTTAAGAATGGAACAACCATCACAAGAACAGTGGGCAAAAGTGATAAGGAGAAAGCAGAAGTATTTGCGAAACACCTTGCCGATGTTTTTCAGCCGCACGAAAATGACCCGGACGAGGAAATAATGGAAATATTAGAATCTCCGTTTTAGCAACGCAACCAATTAAACCCGTCACACCTAAAGAAATAAAGGAGGAAATAAAACGCCTGAATGCAAAAAGCCCCGGGCATGGACCTTATAACAGCAAAATGCTTAAAGAACTGCCAAAAAGGCATAGTATTACTGACGTACATCTTTAATGCAATCCTCCGAATCCAATATTGGCCTCAAAAATTAAAAACTGCCGAGATAATTTTAATCCTTAAGCCTGGAAAAGACCCAAATAGCGCAAAATCATATCGACCTATCAGCTTATTACCAGCTGTTTCAAAATTGCTTGAAAAACTAGTTCTTAAAAGAATCAATACTGAATGGATACCCGATTATCAATTTGGATTTCGACAGGCTCACTCGACCACCCAACAGTGTTATCGCATATCGCAAACTATCCTCGCCAGTTTAAACAACAAAGAATACTGCGTATCTGTATTCCCAGACGTAAGCCAGGCTTTCGACAGGGTCTGGCACCCAGGATTACTGTTTAAAATTAAAAAACTCATACCAGCATTTTACAAACATACCTAAGTGATAGACACTTCAGAACAAAAGTAAGACAGGAAGTCTCAACTATACTCCCAATCAACTCTGGGGTACCACAGGGCAGTGTCCTGGGCCCGCTACTTTATCTCTTATTTACATCAGATCTTCCAGTTTCACCAAACATCACAATGGGCACATTTGCTGACGACACTGTCATACTGGCTAGCAACAATGTAGTCCTCCAAGCACACACTCTAATACAAGATTATCTACATGTTCTAGAACACTGGCTTCAAAAGTGGAATGTAGAAGTAAACGAGACAAAATCTACTCATACCACATTTACCCTGAGAAAAGATCCGTGTCCACCCATATACCTAAACAACATAGTAATACCACAAACTGTGACAGTAAAATACCTGGGAATACACTTAGATTCCAAATTAAACTGGAGAGAACACATCTGCAAAAAAGAAAGCAAATGGACCTAAAACAAGAGAACTATATTGGTTGATCGGTAGAAAGTCTCCGCTATCTATAGAAAACAAACTATTGTTGTACAAATCAGTAATCAAACCCATATGGACGTATGGAATAGAACTATGGGCTGTGCCAGCAAGTCCAATATCGAAATAATCCAAAGGTGCCAGTCCAAAATACTAAGAACGATAGTTAATGCTCCATGGTATTTGCAAATGAAATGATCCACAAAGATTTGAAGATACCAACTATAAAAGAAGTTATCCATGAGAGAAGCATCACCCACCACCAAACATTGGAAGCTCACACAAATCCTTTAATACAGCCCTTACTAGAAGACACAGCAATAAGAAGACTAAAAAGACAGTGACCAGCTGACCTATAAATAGACTTAGAGAGCTCATCGCTGGATGAGATCTCATCATGTTATTAATCGATCTAAATCCTAAATTTAGATTGTAGGTTAACAAATTAGCTTATAGAATACCTTGTATTTTGATTGCTAATTAAATAAATAATAAAAAAAAATAAAAAAAAAATTTACCAATTCAGATGTCTAATTACTTTCCCCATCCGCCCGAATTTTTGAAGAATTAAAATCGTTTAGATCTTTACATAAATTCAAATTACATGTTAAGCGACTAAGAAAACATTTTATAGCTGCAATATAACTCTCATCGAGGACTTTACGAGCTATTCAATTACAAGTATTGGCAATAAAACGCGAGTTTAATGAGGCTAGAATTTGTGATTTATTATGTTGACAACGCGGGGATGCGTATATTTCTTGATTGCGCTTATTGCTGCAGTCTATTCTATATATGGAATCATTAATTGATAGCAAGACTAATTTGTAACCACGAAAATTAATATTAGGCATATAACAGGATCTATTGATCTACTACTCTAACTTATAATCATGTGAGGATTAAGTGGCTAATCACACTTCTGTCGTACAGTTCTCGCGTTAAATATTAATTTTTAGACTATACAGTCTTTAGATTAAATCTTGCCGTAGTGTGCGCTTAAGACGCGCGTGGGTATTTTTTTGTCCGATTTTTAATTTAGTAGCACTTGGAATATATAACTATGTCTTGAAGAAACTTCAGAGTAGTTTTTTTGATAAACTCAGATATTAATGGGACACTTAGTTCATCGTGTATTTGAGTAATACGAACAAACCACGGGCACATAATTGCAATTTGGAACATTTTGTTCGGAGTTTTTGATGTGCTGCACCAGATGAGGCATGTATAGGTAAGTATTTGTTGAAGATTCCTTTGTAAATGAGTAAATTCGGTTGTAAGATGAGATTTGCGGTTTATTAGCGGATATAATACACCCAGTCTGTTGTGGCACTCGTTGAGTTTTTTATTGCTATGGTACCCCTGGTTAAGCTTAACATCTAGGTAAACACATAAATATTTCACTGCTGAGTCCTTTGGGTTCCAGCCTGTTTCGTTATAATTTATTTTCATTTTTATAATTTGGGCGTGTCGTTCGAGGGTAAACCTTTTCGTTTGGCATTTGTCTGGATTAATTTAGATTTTCCATTTCTGGAACCATTCAAGTTATATTTATACAAGTTTTGAATGTGTTCAATTGCTGTTTCGGCACTGGAACTCTGTGTTATTGCCGTGTCATCAACATACAGGGATAATGTTGAATTTATAACTGTAGCCAGATTGTAAACGTACAGATTAAATAGAGTTGGTCCTAATAAGCCACCCTGAGGCACTCCTGCCTTTATGAGTTTGGTACTGGATAGTGTTGAGTTAATCTTAACTCTAAATGTTCTATTGGCCCGAACAGAGTGAGTGATATTGATTAAGCATCTTGAAATATTTAGGTGTACCATTTTGTAAAGAAGCTCGTCATGCTTGCCAAACGCTCTTTCGAGATTCATTAACACAATCTCAGTGTATTCTTTATTATCGAATTATTTTTCAATTTCTTCACTTATTTTAAGCAGTTGGTGAGAGATTGAATGGAAAGTTCGGAAGTCAAATTGATGAGGAAGAATTGTGTGTCTTTTGCGGTAGGTCATCTTGTAGTCTAATAAATATTACATTTTCAAAGAGTTTGCCCAAAGTTGATAAGAGACCTGATAGGTCTCTAAGTATTTGGGTTGTCCTTCGGTTTTCCTACTTTATAAATGGGAAGTATAATTGCAGATTTCCAGGAAGTCGGAAAATGTTTTAGTCTGAGACAGGCATTATATATTGTGGTTAAAAAAGCCATCGCCTTCTTGGCAAGGGAGTTTCACGTTTGGGTAGTAATACTGTGTAGAATTTGAGTTTTTGGCCAGATGCGGGGGCTACTGCTGCGTTACCTTGCAACTGGAAATTGCCATTTGTGTTTATTACCTGATTTTCAAAGTGTTCGTTATGTTCTACTATGTTAGGTGTAAATACCTGTTCAAGATGCGTTGCTAATAAGTTTGCTTATTCGTCTCTGCTCTTCAAAAGAGTATGTGGAGTTATTGACTACTATAGGATATATTATGTTTGGTTGTCTTAACCATCGTTTGGTGGCCAACCACAGAGATGGATCGCGGGATTGTAGAAATTATTCATTTGAATTATTAAGCTGTCCAGTTTTTGCTTTACTAAATGATATAGCTGGTTACATAATGTTTTAAGGTATGGTAAACGAGATCTCTGCCATTCCCTTCTGTACTTATTCTTTAGTTCAATTGGATTGAGCATGTGTTTGGGTGTTTTAGTACGGTCACAAACTTTCCCGTGTTTTCATGTGTTTGATTCCTGTATACTTTCTTGTATTGTAGATGTGTACTGTTGAGCTACAACGTCTATATCCGGGGGTGTTTCAAGTGACCCTATCAATCTTAGTTTTTGATCGATGATCACTTGGACATTTTTCCAGTCTGTTTTTCCGTGCTTGTTTAAAGACTGGAGGTGTTTGTGGAGTGCTGTATAAGCTGATAATTACAGGTAGATAGTTCGAGTCCACTTTAGAAGTTACTGTTTGGTATATTGGATTAGTAACGTTTCTATGTAATATTGTATTTAAAATATTAGGTTGATGATCTGCTCTATATGGATGGTAAGTGAAATAATCAGGGGCTGATATTAATATACCGTGGTCGGTCATAACGTTATGTAAGTTGATTCCGTTGGGGTTACTAGCTCGGCATCCTCATATAGTGTTCTTTGTATTTAAGTCTCCTAAGTGTAGCGTGGGCTCATTGTTATTAAAAAGTTTGCTAATTTAATCTTCAAGAAGCCCTTTATTTGGTGGTTTGTATGCTGAAGTGAGAATTAAAGAGCAATTATTTTTCAGAAGTATGTAATATTTTCTATATTTTGGAGATCACTCATATGAAGGTGGTGAATGATTTTTTTTTTATTATGATCGGAACTCTGCTCGATTATTGCTTCTCTCTCTTTCCGGTACACGTGATATCCAGCTATTCTAAACTTTTCTGTCCTGACAAAATCGATCTATGTGACACTCGCTGTATTTACGTTATGTCCTGCATGAATTCGATAAAAATTAAACTTTGAGTTTTAACACCCTTAGCATTCCAATTACTCACTGTTAAGCTATTTATTAATGGGGCATTAGTTTGATCTTTTGCCTTGAAAAGCTGTAAGTAGTGTTGTTAGAAATAGCATTAATTTATCTAAATGGGGGATTAGCAGTTCAATTATTTTCTTTAGTGTGGTGGAGATGTAGCCAGCTGATTCTTATTGTCCATCAGATGTGGCCGTGTTGAGTTTGGGTACAGAGCGTCCAGATGACTCATTTGCCAAATTTTTTTGTCTATCGTTTACTGCTTGAGAGTATATTCTATTTTGTGTTTGGTAACTAAAGCTTTTTGCTTAGTTCTGGTTTGTCTTAACATAATAACTACATCCTTTGTAGTTTATAGGGGGTTTTTCCAGGCAGTTTACGCACTAAGGATCCAAGTCGTTTAAGACAGTTACTATGTAAATGATTGTCTGTACATTTCACACAACGTGCTTGCAAATGGCAGTAGTTGCGAGTATATCCGTACAGCTGAAATTTCTTGTACTGAAGAATTTTTGGATTTTTTTTATCTCTACTTCTACGATGCTGTAATTTAGCTTTCTTCTTCTTCTTCTACTCTTATATAGGCTATTAGTCTGTTTCTAACTACACATTTCGTGTAGTACTATGAGCCATGTTGGGCGTACCCCGGGCAGGTGGCTAGTCTGACCCGTTAGAAGAAGGAGAATGTACTTTACGGCCGCCAAAGGTGTTTGTATGATGGCCGGAGAGCACTCGATGTTTGCCGTTATTTTTGACCTGGGAGTCGAACCCAGGGCCCGCCGCGCGTTAGTCTGGCAGGCCGAAACCTTTACGTTGCGGCTGTCGTGCTTATTTTAGCTTTGCTAGTTTAAATATTTCCTTGTCTCGTTGGATATTGCTAAGGTTCACTGTACATAGTGGAATCGGGTATCTGTCTTTATTGTAGAATCTGGCAATTTTCAGTACTAGATAATTTAAGGCTGTTAGTTCATTTTCAATTTCGTCTTCCTTAAGTGAAAAGGGGACGTTTTGGAACATTATAGGTAGGTTGTTAACTTTAGGGTTCTTAAATGTAGTTGTTTATTATTAATTACAGTGGTGAGTTCAGCCTTGTTTTTCCCTGAGGTCAGAAATAATTTGTTGATATTTTAACTTATCTGCATTGTGCAGATAAATTAGTGGAATTTTTCTTTTTCTTTTTGTAGTATCTACAGCTTGCTGTATCGTGACTTCCTAGGTATCCATGGCACTTTTTGCTGCAGCATGTTTGCCTTGATAGATTATTTTCTTGGAATTTTCTATTTGTTTCGCGCATACGAAGCATTTATTGCTAGATATTAAATTTTGTGGTTCAATGAGATGCTCGGTTCTGATATGGGTGACGAGAGAGTAGAGCGGCTTTGTTTAAGATTGATGTTATTCATCTTGATTGAAGAACCTCTCCGCACGTTATTTTTTAAATATTTCTCTTTATTAATAGCGATTTTAAGTTGTTAATTTTATGCATGCACAGGTAAATAAATAAATAATATTATCAATAAATTTAAGGTGTAATAAGCGTTGACACTTGCACTTTAAAGCACTTGTTTATGCTTTGAAAGCCAAATAGCAACTCTATGAATTGCTTCTATATAGAGTAAACAATAGTAATTGATTCGTGATTTAATTATATTTGTTTCTTCTAATATTCCACACATTTTAAGGGTTTGTTAACTGTACTCAAAGAGAGAATAAAAAAAAAAGTTTTACAATAAATTTTAAAAAAAGTGAAACTCCCTTCAAAGAAATTATATTATAGCACTAACAAAAAGCAATAAAAATTGTAAAACAGTCAAACCGTCGATGACGTTTAAATAATTTATAATTTTTCACGCTACCTCTAAAAAATGGAATCTGTTATTTTAACAAAATCCAAAACTTGCTGAAACTACGAGCACCCAGGTCTATCATTTACGCCTTAACTCAATAAAAATATTCAGTAAGAGGTAAAATATGGTGCTAGGAGATGTTAAAATATTAAATAATTCGAGTTAGAGAAACTAAAAATGAGTAAACTACAAATAAAAGAATTTTTATTTATATTAGCTTATTACAGCAATAGGACAGAATTGAATTTTATCAAATATTTATGAAAATATGTAAAGAAAATTTAAATTATGTTTGTTGCACAAAAACATAGGTTGATCACTATAATTTCAAATAAAAACAGAAAATTTGAGAAAACGAAAACTAAAAGTTTACAGTTAAAAATAATTAGCTATTAAAATAAAACTTTTATATTTTTTTATTTAACATGTTAGACAATTGTAGTTACATCTTTTGTTTGTTTTCTTTAATGGTATTGTTATATCAATTATTTTATGTTACTCTGGAACATTAAGTTACTTCAACCAATGTATCTCTTTTATTAGCATCGCATGCTTCAAGTGGAAAGTAATTAACAAAGTTGATTGGTTTGTATTAATTTCTTTTATAGTAAATAACTGATCAATCCTCTATAAGTTTTTTTTACCGTGTGCCGAACTTTTTGCTACCAATTGTTAAGAACATATTATAAATAATATATCTACCTATAATAAATTTCTACTTTTTTATATTAAGTCACCTTTATGTTTCCACAAAAATATAAAAATTATCAGCTTGTTTAAGTTTATAATTTAAAAAATTTAAAAAACGAAACGAATTTGAGTAAAAGAAAAAAATTGCTAAGCAAAATCGTTAGAATTAGATAACATTTGAGAAAGATACAAGGATATTAGCACGACAATCTAATTCAATAAAAACCACATTAATGGAATTGGTATAAAGAAGTAAAACACACACTTTCTGATTAAAGGGCGTCAGTTCTTTATGATCCATGTTAGAATTAGAAATAAAGTTTTTCAAGTCTAGTTTATTTGTCATTTAGAAAATTAAAGGTAAACATTTTTAAAAGAGCGTTGCTTTATTGGCAAACTGTTTTACTTTTGTAAATATGATAAACAAGCCATAACGACCTCATTGTTAAGGGACATAACTCGCATTTACATAATTCATGAGTACTTTGTTTTGTTGAGTCACATACAATATTAGCGTCTTGTTGAATGTACAATAAGCAGTAAACTACTTTTGTTGATATTTTAAAACGGCACGTGCCAAAATACTCATTTAAAAATAAAAGACTGAATATACAGAATTTAAAGTATTTTATTTTATAAATGTTTATTTAAAAAAAGAGAAAATTCGTTAATCTATGACATTTTTCAGATTTTTTTTGTTAAAAGGCTTCGTAAATGACGCTTTTTGAAATGAATATAAGAGTTGCAAACGCTAATGGATGCAACGTATAACAGTTCGACAAAGATGTTTCCTCACTTGATAGTGAGTTTTTTCTTTATAAGAAATTAGGTGTTGTTGCTTCAGGAAAAATTCTACTCATCTCCCCAGATGCGAATTTTCAAAAATGTATTCATTCGAAAAACATCAGTAATTCTAATTCTGTGGTTATTCTTTGAAGTAATCGTCAAAAAAATATTTCGCTGATAAGGCTAACACATTATAAGTAGAAATGGAGTTTTAAAAATGATTTTTTTCAATGACTTGCTTTATTGTAGTACGATTTCAAGGATCCAAAAACAGCCCAATCCAAGGATTCTTGTGACTTGCGTCAAAATAATGATCTTGTTTTCTTTTGTCAGATTGATTGTTCTTACTATCAAGTAAATCTTATAATAGTTTAATGTCAATAGAAAGCCTATAAAAGGATAAAATTTTTAAGATATTCGAGCTTTTTAAACAATTTCAACATTTGGTTTCTGGAAAAAATACCCTATTGTTTAAGTTGAATGTTTCTGTTTTTTTTTTGAGAAATATGCTTTTATATAACTTTATGTATTTCTTTTCATTTAATACCTACTTAAGGTAATGTGTTTTAATATACTGAAAACCTAACTCTTTCATTTCGTTCTTAGTTACACTAACGTGTAGTCTTTAATAATCTGAGAAAAAGTTTTTGTTTAATAAAAACGCTTTTTGCGTTGAATTTCTAAATTTTTAATTTAATTTTACCAGGTGATACGCATTCTATGATAATATATTCTTTAATTGTGGTTTTTAACGCCACATGCATTTCAGCAACTTTTCCAAGAGACTATTAGTTATAATAATCTTATTAAAAGCTGTTTCTAGACACTCTAAACCTAGCTTTGTCCTTTGACTTTAACAAGACTTTTAATTTCATATATAATAAATTTAAAACTGAAATTGTATGTGAAACACTTAATTGCTCTTTGGGACATGTTTTCTTGTACAACCATGCGGAAAAACAAATTCGGAAATCTATAAAAGCATTCTTCTTACAAACAGCATTTGCATAGATCGTCCTATATCTCAATGATAATATAAGCTAAATGCGTCCGCATTTACTGGCTTATCCTAGAAGCACGTAAAGAATATGTAGCTGTCAGAGTAAACCCGCTGCAAGCAGTCGAATGTTGCCACTATGAGATATAGGACACAGCTACAGAAACAACAAACAAATTTAAAAAAGCGGCGTTAGAAACGTACGATGTAACCACATAGAATGGAAGCAACAAACAAAAATTGCAATGGAAAAATAATGACTGAGGATGAGCCACATTTGGTCACTTTCGACAAACAGGAGCTTAAACACGATCAAGCATGTTCGAAAATTTTTAGCACAAGATCAACCATGGACTTTACGATTGATGTCGGAAGCAAAAAATCTGTTTCTGGAAAATCAAGAGTAATAAACTAAAAACTATTAGTTGAAAATACAAAATGTCCCACGAGGACTTTATATATAAATCTTTGAAATATTTTAAGCAAAAAAGTTTCAGTAAATATGCAAGTTAAAGGTCTTTGGGAGGTACTTGATCGTTTTGAGATTTTATTCTTTCTTTAATTATTATCATTGTAATTTTCATTGCTAAGGAAAGTAGTTTTCAGTGATATTGCTATACCGATCTAAAATAATAAATTTAGACAAAACAAATTCGCATTTATTGAGCAAACGATTAAATTATTTAAAACAACCTAAAAAATTATTAAGAAGGATAAACTAAAAGTATAAAAAATTAAATCTGTTTAACATAGCCTTTTCTAATTTCTGAACATAAAACAATGCGGCGTCGTAGATTTACGAATCGTATCAAACTTTTCCGAATTCTTGCTATAAGTATTTACCTTCAATTAGGCTTGCTTCTACTATACATTTTAAATCATTTTATCGTTTGTTCAATAATTTTTTTATTATTTTATTGTTATTTTAGACCAGTAATAGTAATTTCACTAAGAATTAACTATTTTAAGTACATATCATCTTGTTTATGTCTAGTTTCTTTGGAAACGAAAGTTATAATGAAAATACTTGGAAGAAGAATAAATGTTAGAACAATTAAGCATTTCCAAAGACTCAAACTTACTTAAAATGTTTTAAAGAACCTATATACGAAGTCTTGGAAACATTCTCGTAAGACACCTTTACGTATATACAATAACTAACAAGCAATGTTAACTTTAAACTATTAAAATATTTGTTAGTGCTGCATTTTACATTACAGAAGCATCACCGCAAATACATTATTCTTATCTCCTAATTTAATTTTCAACAATGCTTATTTGTTATATCTGGCGTGGTCGCAAAGTATACGAAAATTTGAGTTAGAGCACTGGTCTCCTCCTCCATGTTACATGTCAACAGTACGTACATGTCGTCCTTGACTTTCCACGTGCGAATCTGTCTTGGGCACCGCTTATTGCGTTGAGTCAGTTATGAGGAAGCAACATAAAAATCGCCCGTCCTGTTTCTGCAGCAGTTTTTTTAGTAAACTGGTCCGCACGCTCGTTTCTAGGAGTCTCAACTTGCGTCTTGACGCAATACAACCAGATTTTAGTCTTCACCTATATCGCTTTTGCAAAGTTTCAAACCCCAACTTATAAAATCATCAGTGCCCTTATGCTTTGAAAACAAATAACATTGACTTTCAGTCACCTTAGATACTACTTAGATGACTATCAGCTCTCACTGAAAAACGGTGCTTCATTTTGCGAGCTTAGCTTATTTATGGTGGATCTCTTATTCTTTTTGCATTGGCTTGAACGCGACTCTCGCTATGCTATCGTCTGCTCATCCAACAACAATTGACAACTGGTTAAAATAACGGCGATTGGGGTAGCTGTTGTGTTATAAACATCTGTTATCTTAACCGCTAGTATTCCTTTTGCGCTATGCAAGTCTAGCATCTCTGGCCTTGCACGCTTTCGCCAAATTCCAGCTGCATATAACGGAGCCGTTTTATCCCTCCGATTCAATCAAAATTTGTTGTTCCTTATTACTTACTGCAAATATGCTATCTCTGCATAAGAGCTAAGCATCGATTTCTACTTCAAGGTACCAGCTATAATTTTTGCCGTTACCAATAAAGCCGATCTCTCTTGCCTTAGTCACATCATAAAAGCTACCGCTTCGGTTTCTTTACAAGGAACATCAACTTTGCGTTACTTAAGTACTTTTTGAGTTCTTTCAGTATGAACTATTAACAGTGTGTCATTTGGAAACCTCACAATCTAACATTCTTATAATAATTGAACTCTAAATATTCTTTTGTATACCAACTTTTAATATAACAATTCAGAGCACAAATCCTAGAGACTTCTATTCGTTACTTTTGTTTTGTCTTACGCTCTTCTCTCAGTGAAGCAGTGTTTTACTAGTGAGATTAGATTACCTTGGCAGATTTTTCGGCCATTTCTAGAATGATTCCAGAGCACCTATTTTATGAAATACCTACACGACATGAAAGCTATTGACGCGCAATAATCTTTCATGCATTTTGTGTCTTTAATCTAGAAAATCATGTATGCAATTGTGTCAGTCATAGACCGGTCGTGTATTCGACGTTCATTGTTATGACACCGTCCAATATTTTCCGACTATCGGCAGCAAGTTTATTGGTCGACAGTTGCTCGAGTCTATCGGATCTTTTTTTTGGAAGAAGTTGCACTATTTGTATCTTACATCTTGAAAGATACCAAGCTTACAACTTGGGTTACAGCTGCTTTTGAAGATTTGCTACGCAATCCCGAATTATGATCTGGAGCTTTTCTAATAATCTTTAAATTTCCCCTACGGTTATCTGAACGTCAGTTTCTAGATTGCCGACGATTTTAGCCGCATCCGCGTTGTCATCGTAAAAGAAGGTTTCTAGTAAAAAACTGTTTCCAACTGCCACTTGTGTAAATCTCTTTTGCTTTACCTACGCACGGGTCACAATTATTAGAATTTTTTACCTATTATCTAATAAAAGCTTACATTTTTGCAGTTTATACACATCGTTATGCACAATCTGATAGGTGGAATAGAAAGCAACACTAATGGAAATTTCTAAAGATTTTATTAGCTATCTTATTTCTAAATAAGCCTTGGTAATAGCTTTCAGAAATGCTTTATGACCATTGCCAAAAGTGTGTTCTGAGGGACAGTGATTATTTTGTAGACCAATACAGGTAATTTGTTTGTATCTTATATTCAATGAACTTAAAAAGTTCGTTACTGAAATCTATATGTCTGTCGGTCTGTCGGTCTGTCGATCTGTCGGTGTCTGTCTGTCTGTCGCTGTCACAAAATTATGGATTTTTTAAAATTTTAAAATGGATTCTTATAGGAAATTTTACGCTGATTTCAAAATCGAAATCAAAAAGTTTCTATCTCGAATAGTTTTCGAGATATTCGACTTCGAATTTCGGGAAAATTTCGACATTGCGATTTTATGAGTAATTCTTAAAGACAATTTTACGCTGATTTCAATAATGAAATTGAAAAAATCCTATGTCGAATAGTTTTCGAGATATTCGACTTCGAATTTCGGGAAAATTTTCGACATTACGATTTTAATTGTGATTATTATTGGAAATTTTACGGTGAATTCGAAACTGAAGTCGAAAAAATTTTATGTGAAATAATTTTCGAGATATTCGATTTCGAATTTTCCCGAAATTCGAAATCGAAATCGAAAGGTCTTTTAAGTTCGTTCTGGGATTGCTTACAGAGCAATCTCTTCGCCGGCCCCATGTTTTATTTTCTATTTTGTCTAAAGTTTGCAATCAGGAAAAAGCAGTTTCTAGACCAGATTTTGTAGAAAGAAATACTTTGTTTTATAATTTTTATTTAAAAAGTCTAACCATGTTTTTGAAATAAATTGGGATTAATGATAGAATTTTGGCGACATAGTAAAAAAATGAAAAATAAGATACGAATGTTGAGTTTTTAGAAAAGCTAAGAGCCTTTTTTTATTCTTAAGCGTTAACAGCACGGGCATTGTTAGCTGAAATAATATTGTGAATATATTACTAATTTCACCAGTTATAGGGCTTCATTACTACAACATTGTATTATAACTAGATCTTGTTTACAGTAATTATAGTAAACTAGCAGTTGCCCGCCAAAAGATATTTTTGGCGTCCTAGACTGACAATTTTTCACCCGCCTTCCCTCAAATTTTTGCAAGGTGCGAACGTATAAATTTTTAATTAGACCGGCTTTTTCCCTGCATCAGAAACATGGAACAATTTAACGCCCATTCATGGTGGACGTAAGCATAAGCCGCCCATAGGAAATACGTAATGCGTAAAGTTGAATTAATGCAAAGCTTATGCGCTCGTTCATAATGCACTCCTGTAATTTTTACGTTTTACGTTCATTTGCAGTAATTTTTAATTTTTCTCTAGATTAATGTTGGCAACAGTAACAGAATATTTGTTTTTATTCTAAAATAGCTGTACCCGGCCACGCGTTGTTGTGGCTTTGTTTTTACGTCCAACAGATAGCGCTGTTTTTCAAAAATAATGTTTTATCTGTCACAGGTGTGACATCTATACAATACAATAATCAAAATAGTTAAATAATTCAAAAACGGTTAAAGTTAGAAGGCTGATTTTTTACTCCGAATTAGCAAATATAGTTGTGAATGTGGTGTGCAAGTTTCAAGGAAATCGCTTGAAGCGTCTAGGAGGAGATAGAATTATAAGTTTAGAAAGAAAGAAAGGTAGGGAGATAAGACAATTATATTATAAGAAGATATTTGTATTGGTTTGAATTGTTTTTGTTTAATTATAAACAAACATATCTGGAGGTGTAACCCATTTTTCCACAAGACAAGACTACAGGTTGTACTTTGGTACAAATATAATTAATGTCTATAAAAAGCAGGCGAGAAGGGCTCGCAGCGCCCTGCATAGGCTAGTAACCATTGAGAATTTTGCCTTTCTTTACTCCCCGTAAAAACTCCTCTTCGAACATTTAACGGTAATTTTTAGAGTTCACAATGCCATCAAAGAAGTATGGTCCGAGAATCTTTTTCTCTGAAATTGCACACCAAGCGACCTCTTCTGCTGAACGGAGAGGCTTTACAATTGCAAGATGCGGTTTTCGGTAACAAACTCGGTATTTTAAGGTTGCAAAATGACGTAAACTCGCTCAGTTGAGACATCTGTGGCCAGTTACCACCACTTGCCTATCTGCCACAACTTTACCAATGATTTTTGATGTGATAGATATCTTTACATTCTCAAGTCGTGGTGCATCTTTAATGTTTCTTCTGGCTTGCTTGTATTTATTTACAGTCAAATTGGGTCACAGTAAAGACACAAGTCACGCAATGTAGACAAAATTCTAGATTCTAGATCTTTGAATTAGTATCAGAATTAAATTAGAGAAATTCATATGTAAGAAAGAAAATTTATGACTACATGTACAGTTGTTTGCCGTTTTTCAAGTTACTCATTAAACTACTTACATAAATGTAAATGTAATAAAAATACTCATAATTTTAATTCAAAAACACCCCTAGCAAATGCATTCTACGTCAGTTAGATAACCGTGCATAAACTTTATTATTTGGCTTATAAAATGTCCCCTGGTTGGTAAAGATATCTTTTTACTTTCAAGGCGGTCTAAGATATTCTTGTGCCAGTTACAGGGCTCTGTTACCAACATCCGTTTTGATTTTTTCAAAGAGCGACAGTAGATATGGAATTTTAATGATCGTAGGGTTTCAGGGACCGTACAATTTTGCTTCAAGAGCAAATTTTTTTAAACCTGGGTTTAAAGGCTTTGATGGTTTGTGAAGTATTGTGAGTAGAAGACTAGGCCATTCTTTTGTGATGTTCTTGATATTGCCGATTTCTTCAAATAATTTAATTTGTCGATGCACAAATATATGGCTAATCTCTATGTTTGATATTAAGCACAATTAGAATTAACTAAAAAAAGAACAAACAAAACAGAGCTGTGTAAACTATATATTTAGCACAAATAAATATTAATAACAAAGTAACATTAAAATTAATGAAACAAGCAAAAAAATTAATAAAAGACAATACACAATATGACTAAATAAATTAAATTAGATTCAAATAAGGTGGGCGGCAGGTCAGCTGTAAACTCTCCAGAGTACGGAAAAAAAAGGTGCTGTTGAATTAAATTTGCTTGACGGCGTCAAATTCGGGGGTGGGTTCCTACTTGGCCAGATATATACTTATTAGAGCACCACGGACGGATGCAGAACACACAAAACGGCAACAGACAAAGCGCAATCAAAGCGGGCTATCGGGTTTGTCACGGCTAGCGGCCAGCTACGCTTTGTCTGTCAGAAAGGTTGAACTTGGAATGCTGGGTCGGTGGTAAAATCTCTTTTAGTTATGACTAGGGGTGACCAAGTGAACAAATCAAGGTTGCGGGTAGAAATGAAATTAGGGCCAAAGGTGGTTTAGAGATGTGCACGAAATACCATAGGTAAACAAACGTTTTGAAAACGTCTATTTTTGTTCCTTCCTTATGTATAGTTATGACTGTACTGCGATTCTTTTTATTGGCACATTACATGGTAAAATTAAACACAAATTTGTAATACTCTTCAGAGACAGTCAATATTAAAGACTAAGTATAAGCAGAATATTAGTTAGAATAGTCCAAATCGGACTTTCAGATATTTTTCTGAATAAAACACAAAATATCGGAATTATACGAAGTTTCTTGCTAACAGTGTAAAGCACCGATTCCAGAATTACCTATGTACTATAATGTAGCCCAATTGCCCTCCACGACTCTACTGATATGCGACCACGTTTTTAGCGAAGGGTTCTAGAATGCTTTCCTATAAATGTGGTTCTATTTTAGCTCTATTGTACGTCTGATATTCTTTTTAGCCTTGAAATCGTAGCAAGTTTGTTGACATAAACCTTTTTCTTCAAATAGCCGCAAAAGAAAATGTCTAATTGCAAGACCTCGTTGAGCAATAGCAAATTTGGTTTGAAGTAAAGTGAGTGTTTCACATGCTTTGTGATATGTGGCTACATCTTGTTGAAAGCACGTGTCATTGAAGTTGAAATTGTTGATTTAATTGAAAAAAAAGTTGTTTATCATTTTCCGATAACGATTACTATCGATAGTAATAGCGTTACCAGTTTGGCACTTAAATTTTCACTACCCCAAATGCGAGAATTTTGACAATTTACAAAGCCATTTAAAGAAAAATAAATTTTAACATTTAATATGAGTTTTTCAAAAATTAACATCAACTGCTATACTTTCTAAAACTCAGTTCATAAATGTACGGAATTTCTGGCGGTTGTTGGGGGAATTTGCCATGTATTTAGGTACCAACTGTACAGATGGGAATTTCCAACGTACACAGAACATATAGTGCGCAATTGAAACCTTATATAAGTGGAAGTAAAGAGATAACGCATTTTAAAATTATTTATAGCTGACGTATTCTTGTCATCGCAGCATTTATTCGTCTTAAATTTGCCAGTTATAAGCGAATTGTAAAGTTCTTTGCAATTCCTCTTATCCAATTTAAGCACAAAGACGAATTTCGGCGACTAGGACCTTCGTCATAAAATTGCAAGATGCGGTCAGTCCTATGTTTCC
The DNA here is from genome assembly GCA_036346155.1 of Sinelater perroti. Lineage (NCBI taxonomy): Eukaryota > Metazoa > Arthropoda > Insecta > Coleoptera > Elateridae > Sinelater > Sinelater perroti. Next base: position 19,403,781 of record JARFIY010000195.1, on the reverse strand, counting down.
GCTTGTTAGCTCTCCGAGCATTCGGCTGACAAAGCACGGCGTCGGCTGCTTTGTTCTCGCTAATTTTTCCGAACCGGAGTCGACGAGCACTAATTTGCGGCGCGGCCACCGAAACCGAGAGGAAAGGTTCGATTTCATCAAATTATCTCAGCAAATAACAAACACATCAAAGCTCTGTTTGGATTCCGTCCCTGCGCAGATCTGCTGCAGGTTCCTCCGAGTTGAATCTCATTAACGGGCTTCCCCTTTGTGGGCTAATAGAAGTTGCGCTGCGTCGCATCAGATTGAATTAAATGCTCTGCGACTGACTGCCGCCAATGTTGTGCTGTTTAGAGTAAATAACTAAAACGCTAGAGGACATCACCCCAATTATGGAAATTTTATGTGGGAGCTTCACTAATAAATTGTATACATTGTTGAGGCGTATCGTAAGAGTTTACTTCACGGTAAATAAATATACAAAATTTATACACAAAGTTTCCAAACATAAAATATTTTGTAATGTTTAACTTATCTATTAGTTATTAGATCTTATCTGGTTGAAAACGATTTTATTTTTAATCTCTTTTGTTTATTATAATCCTTTGCTTTTCAGTACTTCATAACCTCCACCTTTCAGCCGAACTAAACCTGATAAAGGAAGCTATTAAAAAAGTAGGACACCAGTTAGTAAATATACACAAAAAACAAAGACAGGACTTCCACTTTTTTATGTAGAACTAGCATCTAACTGAAACAATAAAAACGTTTACAATATAACAAAGCTACTGAATTCCATCGTAAAAATTAAAAGTTTAAAAGCGTCACAAAGCCTAAAATGCCTTTTGTAAGCTATGGATATTATATTGTTATTGAGACTCACGTGGTGTAAAATGTGCTAGCAATTATGACACACAACAGTGTTTTTGAATTACGTAAAATGCATTAACTGCGGTGAAACCACCCAGCAAACTAGTTGTTTCGCTTATAAGCAACTAAAAAGAACAAATTTCCACACTAAGAAAAAGACAATATTTCTTCCAAAAAATAAGATTAAACAATCAAGAATCACAAAATTAAAATAATTATTTTATTTAATCGATTTGCACCAGCAGTCAAACAATAATCTTAAAAATCTAATTACTAAAATGTTGGAAAAGATGAACAAGATGCTGAATCTTTTCCGCTGTGATTACAAAAATAAAGCAATGCATAATAATAAACTCAATATAGCTGTCCCGAACTCTATTGATCTGATAAATCATGGTTTACGAAGTAGAACCTCTTTTTACTAATCACAAAATTAATATATTTAACTTAGAATCCCATGTAACAGTCAAACGCTACATAAAAATACGCAATTTGTTTTACTCAACACCCAAAGCAAAGATCTAACGGAGGTGCAGGCTTTATTGTCAAAGGTAACATAAAGTTACTAAATACAAATAGTCCATACTGCAAGCAACTACTATAGCAGTAGAAGACAGCAATAGAACAATACTGCTACCTACAGTATACCGCCTCTCAAATTTATTAATTAACAAAGATAATTTTCAGAACTTTTTTAACTTGCGACCAAATTTATAGTTGGGGGAGACTTTAGTGCGAAGCACTAGTACTGGAACTGTAAACGTGCTGCCTTTCAAACGCCAGCAATTTATCGGACTGTGATAACAAACAATTTCCTGTCGTTTTCATCTAGAGAACCTACAGATAGGAAGAAAACTTCTGGTATAATAGACTTATGTACTATAAAATATATTTCAATAAATTACTTACAGATTGAATCTATCTAGACTTTTTCGCACACCTCATGCCCCTCAGAAGTAAAGATATAAAACTATTCTTGACTAATAAAAATAATGATTGTAAGATTCCTAAATAAATGTTTTTCACATAAAACAGAAAACGATGTGGACACAAACATAGAAACACTAGAATTATATATTTTAGGCTGCTTGTAGCTGTACCCCAGTTAAAAGTCAGAAGAACACACAAACTATCCCAATTTTGTCAAAGAAAAATTTAAAAAATCGAAAGTTGAAGAAACGTTGGCAAGTTATAGGGGATCCTAGAGACAAGACAAATTGCAATCGAACCAACAAATAATTAAAGTATTACTTAATCAAAAAAAGCCGTAACTGATCATAGAATCTAGAAAATTATAAAAAATCTGAAGCGTCTTCAAGTTATAAATGCTCTCATTAGAAAGCTAGATGGAAATTGCTTTGGAAACTATGAATAAGAGGTAAACACATTTGTCGAATATTTCCGCTATATCTTTAAACCACTTCTAATGGAAGTGCTGTCCGCAAAAGAATTTCACAACTACGAAATAACCGATAGTCCTTACCTATCAAGCTTTGTAACTTATCTAAAATCAAAAGAATAATTAAAGTTCAAAAAAGATCGAGGTTACGATCTGATAACGGACAGAATATGAAAGCATGAAAACAATCACTGAAATATTTAACGCTACATTAAGATTGGGTTAATTTTCCTTCCAATGGAAATCAGTAGAAATATTTACTTAACCCTGATAAAGCTATTATAAAAGCAGTTTCTTATCGCCCGGTAAACCTCCTGTCCATATTATCAAAGTAATCCTGGAAAATTTTCTTAATCAGGTTCAAATTGATTCCGGAAAAAGAAGGCTACTTCCAAACCATTGAATTTTGGTAAAACTATTTTACCATTAAACAGGTTCACCGTGTTGTTAAGAATGTAAAATCTTTACTAATGTTTCCGAAGCATTTGACAAGGTGCGTAACAGCCTACTTTATTTCTTCAGCATATTATTATTTACCTGAAAAATGAACAATTTCTAGTGAAAAATGAAAAATTCCGTACTTTCAAAATTCGTATTTAATCTGAATCCCACAGAAAAACGTTTTTGGCTTTATCTTGTACCTCCTATACAAAGCCGACTTTCTAAGAGTTAGTTTTGCCGATGACCTGGGCATATTGGCCTCTAGTCAGAATTCTGCTCTTGCTTTTGAATATCTACCAAATTATTTTGACAAACTAGAAATATGGTTAAAATTATGGCGTATAAAAGTTAATGGCGCTAAGCTTACTTTTATAACCTTGAAGTGACATTAAATAACGTTCTAATTACACAAAACGAGAATGTAAAATAGCTCGGCTTAAACTTCGATAGGCGTCTGACATGGTTCAAATATGACGTGGCAAAAACGATTTCAGCTAGACCTCACCTATTATAAGCTGTATTGATTATCAAATAGACAAAATCAACTTAGTTTAGAAATAAACTCCAGTTATATAAAGTCAGCGTGGTTGCGTGGGTGGGGGGGTAATAATAGCGGTTATCTAAGGCATCGGACGGGGACAGTGGTAAATATATGAGAGCCTTAACCTCTTAGTTCTCAGGCGGCAAATTATTATATAAAGTCATAATAAAATCAGTCTAAACATATAGTATCCAGCTATGGAGTTTGGCTTGCAACTAACACCCAAAGAATATAATTGTTTCAGTCAAAACTGCTACAAGTGTTTTGCAACACGAGCTGATATGTACCAAACCAGATCATACGTCGTAACCTAGAAATACCAACCATCCAAAAAGAGATCGTTGCCTCGACCTTATTAGGCCGCATGTTAAAATACGGAAACGGACTTATTTACTAGATCTGCCCTACTGAGAGTATAGTGCAGTACAAATTAAATTTATGTAGTAATACGAGATGTCTTCTAAGGTCTCCAAATTCTTTTCTGAAAAAGTACTTACTCATGAGAGTGAAAACTTCTGTTACTCTCAACGTAATCTACGTCCAGACGTACACATTTTTCACAGTGTCGTCGCCATGATTCTGTGGCTGCTGAGGACACCTTTTTCAGAGGTGTGTTTTGCCCACTGGAAAATTGCCGATGTAATAGCGGTTCGATTAAAAAATGGGTGGCCACAAAGAGTGTCCTTCATGGTCGGAAATGTATGGCGGCATTACGTGTTAATATGTCCTGACACAGAAACCCGCGTAGCCTTGTGTTCGTCGATCAGAATTTGTGGAAACCACTTTGAAGAAACTTTTCGCATTTTTAGGTCATCATGAAAAATTAACTCCGCAGATCCTATAAAAATATCAAATTTAGAATCGATATCACGTACACCTAATCTACGGTCTTCTATAACAACTTGCTCCACTTGTTCAATTATGGTTTCAGTCGGGCTGCTTCGGTTTGTTATCACACAATTCCCGACTGCTATTATACCTGAATTTATTTAGCCTATTGCTCAGAAACTTTGTAACGATTTGAAAAAATACATGTTTTACTTATAATGTCAATTTTGTGGAAGAAACTTTATTAATTATAATTAAGTACCGACATTGTCTTTACATTACTAATGCAAGTGCACAAACATACACTGTTGCACTTCAGTCCGTCTTGAGCCTTAGCTTCCACAACCTGCTTTCTAAGTTGTCGTAGGTCGTCTACAATAATGTGAATCTATCATCCTCGAGGTTTTTCTGATGGTCTTCTTCTTTCTGATTTTTATTAATTGTCTTTTTCGAATGTATATCCTTTCACATTTGCCACACGTGTACAAACTACGCCAATCTTTGGTTTTGACCCCCTCCAATAATTGTGGTCTATTTTGCATTTCTTATAGTTCAAAATTTATTCTTTGTCTCCACAATATACTGGAACATATATTTAAAACTTGTCTTTTAAAGTTTGATTTAATATTTTTTTGGTTTTTAATACTCAAGGTCTATGCAGACAGCTGGTCTTATTAGTGTTCTGTATAGTTTTTCTTAACAATGCTTATTCAAAAATTTAGATCAAAGTAGATTATTCTTGAGCTTATCTTTTTTATCTCGTTTCCGTTATATATATTCCAAGATATTTGTCTGTTAATACGATATTTCTTTATTTATATCGAGGTAGTCTTCTCGCTTGTGTGCAATTTGTCAATTTTACTAATGCTTTACTAATTTCAGTTTTGTATCTTCCTATTATGTCATATGGTATGCAAAAATTAATAATTGTATTTGTTGTATACTCATCTAACTGGATTAAATGGATTACTCAAATGGAAATGTGTTGCATCATCCCGTGTATATAATTTTGTATGGCATTTATTAGTAGTTGATTATCATACGACACATTTAATAGAATTATTTTAAAATAAATTACTAGCGCTGCCTGCATTGCCATTTGCTGAATTACTTCATTTAGATTTTAAACTGAATAAAGTGAAACAAGTGGTTGGTAGTTATTAAATACATGGATTACGGTATTTACAAAAATAATTAAAAGCACACACTTTTACCAAACTAGTTACACGAATTTATTTATAGCTTTCCAAAGCTTTTGTTAAAATTGCGTAGGCGAGCTCAAAGCTCTAGGATAATATTGATTTATCAACTTTTATTTGTATTCCACATATTATTTCGGTTAACAGTCGCGGGTTTTCTGTAATTTTATTTTATTATCATAAATAGACAGTCATATTTTATTTTATGAGATAAAGATAATGTTTTTAAATGTTTTTATTTTTTGATATTGAAAAAACCTAAAGGATTTTTCCTCTATTAATAATAACAGTTCCCCGTAACAGGCCTTGAAGGCCCTTTGGGATCGTAACAGGATAGATCTGCTACAATCTAGAGCCTACGGTACACAAGGGTAGTAACGTGGCTAGCGCTACGTACCGACCGTCTATTATTACCCCAGAGTTTAACCTCCAGGTACTCATTTATTGCAGTCTGAGTCGAGCTGGCCGTAAAAAATTGGCGAGAGCGGGATTCGAACCCGCAACTTTTGGTTTCGTGATCTAGCGATCTATCCACTAAACTACCACGGCTCTATTCCTCTATTAACAGAAGTTACTTTTTAGAATTAGTGCTCTACCATTCCCACCTCTAATTTATTTTGCATTGCTCTTGGTCAAGGTTATATACCTTGCCAACAAACATTTTTTAAGTCTAACTTGTCACTACCGTATTCCTCATATTCAATTATATTATATATGGCCATTTTCTTACGGTTATGCATTGATCAACCAACAAAAATCACACGCGACCGGTCCCAAAATTATAGCACCTAGGCAATTTTTATTTAAAAAATCAGGTTCTACGCACAATAATCAGAATTTGTTCTATCACAGTGGGTCACATTAAATACTCATTGTATACCGTCCGCTAGCGTTTTCAGCGATGATCTCGGGCTTTTTTCCAGTAATCAAGAATGGCTTCCTTTAAATTGGCGATTGTGTTGTACTGACAAACTTCTTGAATGATGGTACTCTAAAAGTTCTTCGTTGGGTTCAAGAAACCTGACAAAGAGGCCTTGATCTTGCTCGTCAACAACTACTGTTGAGTTCTGCGGTTCTTGTGAATAGAGCGGTTATCCTGTTGGAATTGTCAGGTCTTCAAATTAGTTTTCAATATCTTTTGGAGGTTTTTGCTGTTCATTTTGTGGGAGATAAATACCAGTTCCAACTTCCTGTCTTTACGGAAAGCCCCTAAACCATCCACCAACATTGTGGCTCTTGAAATATTTTAGATGTGTAACTATCTGAGCCGTCCAAATTAAACTTTTTTCCATCATCAAATACAATCTGTAGGAAAAAAATACAGTAACGCAACTCGAACCAAACTTGTTTTACAAATTTCCAATTTTTTTTGTTTGGCCTTGTGTGGTCATTAGTGAGTTATGGCGTTTTTTAAGTGTCTGGTATTTAATGTCTGAGTTGGCTTTTAGGGGATGACGTACTACAGTTTTGCATATGTGGCAAATGTTAGCGCGCGCTAGCTTTCGAAATCTGGTCATCAAGTTAGAAACCGCGTACTACGTTCTGTCAACTTATTTGGGCGTCTTGATCCTGACGATGTCGCGTAAGTTATTGGACTTTGAAGAAACTTCGCAATAATATTGTAGGATCAGCCAAACTTCCATCCAATCTCTCGACTTGTCGTTACACTGTCGCGGTAGACACATTTTTGACTCTGTTCAAAATTTGAAAGCTGAATTCCGTGCGGCATAATCACAAAACACAGAAGAACAAAAACAACAAGAAACGCCAAAATTGCCTCATTGCCATAATTGTAGAACAGGTTGCATAGCTGATATTTTGCAACTGTAAGAACCCTAATTCGTGGAAAAATGGTCCTATATAATGTAATTGAACATGAGGCATACAGTAGCGAAGACTGTTTTTCAAAATTGACATTTTAGAAAAGTTATTTTATTGAGTGAAATATTCTAATGCATATTAATATACACTTATTTGTGAGTAGTTAAGGAGTTTTTATTTATGACTGTCCTATCCATCATTATAAATAGTAGGAAATCCATCTTTTAATAAAATTTTCATTACTAAGAGGGTGAATAAAACATAAACAGGAATTCCTTTTGAGTATTTTGAGTTATAAGTAGGGATGTCTGAAGGAAATTGTCAGCCGCAAAGTACTCCGTGCTAACACTTCTTTAATTAGTATTACGATGTCAGAGCAAGAGATATTTTTACTCACTGCGCAAAGGATTATTAATCAAATTTTTTACGATAGAAAGTGTAAAACGTTTAAGAGCTTTTAAAAGTCTTAAGATGCAGTTGGGGACAACACCTTTAAGAAGGTTGAAGTATATGCGTGGTATAAACATTTTTTTAGGCAAAGCAGTTTAAAATAAAAATTACCGATGTCACCCAAGGATCAGATCAAATTGCTTATATGAGTATTTGGACGAAACAAAATTCGTATATCACCGAAAAGCACACGAAATTTCCAATCCGAAACAATATTCTATTTCATGATAACCCTATAACAGCTATTCGAACTCAACAAAAAAATTAGGATTTGTTTTAACCTACACTTAAATCACCCTCCCTACAGTCTGGACTTATCGGCCTGGAGTCATCATTTGTATGAACCATTAAAGAAAAACACTTGGAGTACAAATATTTGACGACGCTGTTGCTGTTTCTTTTTTAATACACTATATAATTTCAAAATGTTGATATTTTTATATTATATACAAATATTCTGAAGGACAAATTCTGGTCAATTTAAAAATATATAGAAGTATTCCTCTGCTGGTAAGTTACGGAAATCTATTTTATTTTTGTAGACTTTTTCACTGTTATTTGATTCACTAGACAATCGTAGGACTTTCTTATCTAACATTATTATTTAGTAACATTTACCTTAATACTTAAAGCTAACTTGAAGGGAGTAGCTAGCCAGCAGCAGCATTCCATCATTCAGTCATATGGTAGAGAGCAACGATGGTAGAAGTATGGCCGTCCACTCAGTGATTGTATCATCGAAGAACCAAAAATGGGTTAAATCTGCGGAAATCGATCTATGGATGTCGTCATAGTATGGGGTACGCACCATCACCAAAGAAAAACTACGGGTGGATAGAACGGTTTCAGGAGGGAAAAACAAGACCTGGTCGCCCATCGACAAACATTTACGGACCAATACATCCACAGGGGTTGATGCCTTAATCTAGCGCCGTATAATTACTGCATCTTGGGCTTCTTAAACTGCCACAAGTTTAAATCTAATAGTAAGGTTCATCAAGTGGTGTAGACCTGAGCAACTGAAAAGGTTCTTTTTCAAAAATATGAAGAAACTCCTTGAATGATATCAAAAGTACATCACTGTGCAAAGGGATTATATCAAAAAGTAACATGTGTTCTCCATCAGTGGAAATAAAGTTGTTATATACAAATTGCTTTTTCTTCTGATTCTAATTTTCTTGAACTCAAATTGTTTTTAACCACAAAAAACTAATGTGCATTTTTTTTCATTTATCGGAAAATTTGTGTTATGCTACTATTGAATTTCTCTGTTTTTTAAATGTATTAATATAAATTACTGTTTTAGTTTTTCGTTTCCGTTTAACTATTATTTGTATTTTTGTAACATATGCTATTTAAACCAATACAGTTCAATAGATAAATTATCTAAACCAATTTTCTTTTAAAATTGTTTTATTCATATTTTGTTTTTTAATTATTATTAATGTCATAAGCTTGAGAACACACATAGATCTACATATTTGGACTATTGAATACGTTCAGATTCCTCATTTTATCTTTTCTGTTTTATTACTCTACATTTTTATTAACTAGTTAACTAGTTATTATTGTATGTCGTTAAACTTCTGGTGCATGCATCGTAGAGACCTCAGACTAGTGTCATTTGACTCAGATTGAAGAGTAGAATCCGAAAAACTAAGTGTCATCCTCGGGTGCTCAAAGGTTAGAATGTTATTCATGGAGATTTGATTATAAAATTCCCAGACCAAGATTTATTTTGCGATTTTCTTTTTTTTATGTAAATGTTAATTATGCTTTTTATTATAAGTTGTGTCATATTTATATAAATATTGTTAAAATTGTTTTATCTAAAAGGACAACTTTATTTACTTTTATTGTTTTCCAATTTTTGTTACTTTTATTGCCCGAATTAACATTCTACATTAATTTATTCCATATCTTTGTAAATATACTTTGTTCATTATATTTAATTAATTAATTTGTAACTTTTTAATCCTTTTTGTATGCTATGTTGTTTTCCAATGCATATATTTATTACTTATATCTTTATTCTGTTTGTTAATGGTTTATTCATTTATTATGTTTTAATCTGACATACATATGTAGTTTTAAAGTTTGAATAATTAACAAAGTTTATTTTCTTGTGCTTTGAATAGTTTTTTATAAGTACAAGAGTTCCCGTAGGCAGCACATAGCGTACCGCAATAGTTAGTTGGTCTGTGTGTAACAGATCTGGTGTTCAGTCCATAATTATGGAATAATGTTACTTATTTATAATTTTTTGGACATCCTTTTCCTTCACTTGGTCCATTAACTATAAAATAAATTTATTGGCAGTTTTACTTAATAAGTATGAGAAAACACTTCTTTTTATATTTCTGTAATTTGCTACATGTTGGACCATAGCACGATCAAATCTTAAAATTATTTCTACACAGCCAAGAAAGTTGCCGTTTGTTAAGAGTCTAGTATTTTATTATTGACATATACTTTACACCTCCAACAATTTTTAAGAAAACAAAGAAAACTCTTTGTAAAACTTTTACTAATAAAGTTTTTGTGTTCAGAGTTGTCATGGTCGTTTATTATATGGTTATTTTTTCAATCATCGAACTTTTTATTTGCTAGGCAACTCATTCTTCTGTAGTTGTCACGATACTTGCCCCGTTAATTTTGAATACACTAACTACTTCGCTGTGTATTTTATTTATAAAGTTTTATAACACAACTGATTGGTACAGAAGTCAGACATCGTTTTGTTAAATGTTATTGTGGGCTACCAACTCATGACATTCACCATTTAGTCACCATGATACCGTGTCATTAAGTGATAATTAAGAAATAATTAGAGGCTAACTCTTTGAGGGTAGCTGTAGATTTGACTACCATTTGGGCCTAAAGTCGCTAAATCCGATGGAGGCTATTGTGATTGCTGCACACTATGTAAGAAAAAATTGTCTAGTGTTGGTAATTTTTTGATTATAATATTCTGCTGTTTAAGACGTTTTTTGGAAAGTTTTCTGAATTTTGGTTTGTTTGGTTTTTAATAAAGTTAGTGTACCTTTGACACTCATTGTTCAGTAATTAAATGTAAATTAAACGACGATTTAATTTAAAACTAAAATTTATACACTGGCATTACACAAAACTGCACAATAATTATAAACTATAATTCTATTAATGCAATGGTCAACAATTACTGTAAGAACACTAATTTCACCGCTGCTCGTTGTATGACTTCTTCTATTCGATTGCTGTAAATACCCATCTGCTTCGTCTTATATTCAAAAGGTTGTTCTAGAACAAATTAAAAGGTTATAAAAGAAATAAAAATGGCGCAGTCGCTGATTGATCGTTTTGGAAGGTTGTTGAATAATTTATTTGTAATATGTTATTTGTGTTACAATAAAAATGTTTTTAAAAAATTTATATATGTCGATGAACGATGAATGAATGATTTTAAAATTTAACAATTATAACCTGTTCAAAGTTTCTCTGATTAAACTTACTTTTTTGTTTGTTGAACACAAAATTTTACGATTCCCAAAACCTACCATTTTGGATTGTAGTTTACTTATCCTATGAGTTAATCAGACTTTGTTTAGTATGTGTAATTTACATGGCGTAAGAACGCCCTTTCGTTGATAAATGTTACATTATCAAAAATAAGCGAATTTGATAAGGGATGTATTGTTGGCTTAAATATAGAAAGTATTTCTTTAAAAAAACGAGGTCTGGCAGCGGCCCCCGGAGAGCTTGTCCAACTCCGACATGCTTGAGCCCCTTCGCATAGTAGTTTTTAAAAATAAATAAAAACACGATTAAAAAGCTCTGTTTGACATAATTGACGTACGCCGTTGCCATGACAACGCATTTACGTATACCCAGTTAGAGTTGAACTTTGACCTTTGACCTGTGTGACAGCACTCATAATTTTTTTTTATATATATGTGCTTTATTACCCTCTCTCAAACGAAAATTTTCCATCGCTTGCGGTTCCGGAAATATATTACCCCGGTCGCGTCTGCCGCCGGGCCGAAATTTGTCCGTCGGAGGCGCTCGGGTCGGCACGGAAAGGCACGAACGATTTGACCTTTGACCTGTGTGACAGCAGCAGCAGCGCTCATAATTTTTTTTATATATATATAATTTATAATTTGTTTTTACTGTGTATTCTCATATTGTTGTTTTCAATTACTAAGTTTATTTTATTAGGAGTGTAAATTTTTTTTTGCTATCTTGCCACAATGTTTCTTTATTTTTAATTTACATATTAATATTGTATCGTAATTTACACATTTTTCTTGTTATTTTACTATTAAATTATTTGACAATTACTTTTTATTTAATCTTATTAAGCTTTTTTTATATAAGTACACTAAGTAAGAACTTTATTATTCTGTTTTATTTTTATGGTTATGCTAAATTTATTATATTATGCTACAAATTATAATTTATTGAGTGTTGTTTTTCGATTATTTTATATAAAATGTTATCCAGATGTTTTATATGTGGGTTGAAATTAAGGAAATATTTTTTATTGTCACTTCTTTTTTTGTTTTAATATTTTTATATCTCCATCTTTCTTTATGTTTATAGTTAATTGATTTCTTTTTTCTTCTCGGAAGGTTTTTAAAACAAATTAAATGCACTGTATTTACTTACAAGTAGTAATTGTAATTTCAATTACTTGATGTGTTGTGCAAATTTTGGACAAAATGTAATACTGACCTTTTACCGCCTAACATTTTAACGATGTCAGATTTCATAACAGAATATTAGAGTCATGCCTTGTTGCCTAGCAGTTAAACATGATAGGGATATAACTATAGAATTACCTACAGTACTAACCAATGGCTCAATGTCAGTTCCATAGTATTTTGGCACACAATGTATATTTTTGTATTTTATTTGATAATGGCAATGCATTTATTGTAAGTTTAATTAAAATACTAAAAGATAATTTAAAATTTGGTGTTAATTATTATAAAAACCCTTATTAGTGCAAATAAAACGAATGAGTATGAAGTAATATGTCAATTTATGTAAGAGGAATAATCAAGGCTAAAGTTAATGTTAATAATTTGTTATTAAGGTCTACACGTTTAAAATACTTGCCAATCAATAGATTGATTTTGACAAATTTTTCTTATTAAATTTTATTTTTCAATCGGGCTCGTATATACATTCAGTAATTTTTAGAACATTAAAAATAATAACTTGGGAATCTTGAGGATAAAATATCTATCGGTAGATTTCCTATATTAGTATGAATTAGGTAAATCACTGAAATACACAACACTGATTACACAATTCTATTTATTAAATCTGTAGGTGTAATTTTTTTATCGTTATTTTCTATAATATACTCTACGAAATTTGTATTTCTTCATTGATGAGAGAAAATTGCAACGTTACATTGTATAGCTTTTTTGAAATTTACCAATGTGCATTTATTATATATCCTAACACTTAAGAGTAAAAAAGTCTAGATATATTGTTTGTATTTAGAGCAAAAATTACATGCATTGATTTGTTATCATTAAGTTTTACACGCCAGTTTTTATATTAGTGTTGGATTTTATATGGTTCTCTTTGTAGTTGTAAAGATACTGTATTGCGGTCTGTGTCATATTTACTGTCGGTAGATCGACCGTGTTAGATACTGCATTTGATACAGCGTCCTGCCCAAATCAATGGAGTATAAGGATGTTTATTTATCTTTAAGACTGCCAGAGTGGTCCAGTGGTTGAGGCACGGGCTGCGATGTGGACGGACCCAGGTTTAATTCCTGGTGCTTTCTGATGCCTGGCGAGTGGCCTGCTCAATCACTAAAAATAATTGAGTACCCGAACAATGGGTAATAATGGCGGTCGTCTAAGGCGCGGTGCTTGCCACATCGCCCCCCACCAGAGATGGTGTGCGACGGCCGGACATAGTGAGCAAACATATTAGAGCCTTAACCTTTCAGTTTGTAGGCCGTGCTCCCACGCGGGCCGTCATTATCATTTAACTTTAAGCTTAATCAAGAAGTTTTTATTAGTTAAGTAAGATTAAATAATCTTATAATAGCATTTGGATGTTATCTTCTTCACTTTATAGAAGAGATTGTCATGACCCTATCAAAGCCTTGAGTGATGTCTAAAAATATTGCAAAGAAATACTTTTTACTTCCTTATACTTTGGTTCTATGGTTCTATAGATTTGTTTTAACATGAGGCGATTTTAATGAAGTTCAAGTTGGTAGTTAGATATTACTTGGTTATCCGAAAAAACGACCTTTATTTTTCTAGGAGCTATTCAAACTCCTTAGATAATACTGGCAATAAGCTGATTAGTTTATATTAGGCCGGTTTGTCACTAAATTAGCTAAACTTTGGAGATTAAAATAAGCACGGCTACTTTCTCCTGCCCAGGAAAATAGCAAAATTCTAAAATAGCATCTTGTAACTTGATTATAAGTATAAATCCTTTTTGTGCAACATTTTTAAGTATATTACCAGTAATAAACTGCAATTTATTTAAAATAGGGGTCTTATCCTCATCTACTTTAAATTTTTTAATTGATACACCTATTTGATACCGAGTTTCTAGATACTGAAATATCTCTTCAACACTAAATTCACTCGAAAATGGTATAAAAGCATGTATTAGGTAGCTAGTTAAGGTCGAAACTCGTTTTTGATCATTTTTTTACGTGACATTGGTAATACTAAAAATGTTGAGTACTGGTGAGGTTATTTTAGATTCTAGGTTGATTTCCATAGCAAATAGTCATCAGATTACAACAATACTGGAAAGTAAGCTTTTGAACTTTGCTGTTGCACAGATGCGTTTATCTTTAGAATACTCATTAAATTGTGATTTTTTGCAACAATCACTTTTTTAAAATTTTACTTTTAATTATCACATAGAAATCTTTGGATGTCACATATTGGTTTCGTTCCAGAGTAGCTTACTGAACTACCTGTTGAACTATTTGGTTAAAATAACTTTTTGGTTCTTTTAGTATTTTTTTAGTTTTTAGAAAAAATTGATATATTTCAGATCATCAATTAAAACTTGAAAATGATTCGAATCTGTGAATTTATTAGTGAGTGTTGCTATTTACCCTTTAAGTAGTGTATTGGTACTGGAAAAACTAAACCGAATTTTTATGAGAGAAAATTTGTACTTACATAATACCCGAGAACTAATAATAATAGAAAACCAAAAGTGGACCCTCTTGTAGATGAGCAACTCTTTAGTTTTGATGTTAGTTCACCTAATTCAGAGTGGAACCTTTTTGCATTTAAATCACTGCTCAAGATAAATATATTTTACGTAATATGTAACTGAGCTTACAAATATTTTTGGTTATTATTATGCCATGAGGTGTTAGTTCTTCAGTCTGGCTATATCGCTTTTAATAATTAATACATTGTTTCACTTCTCTGTATTTCAGATGTATTGCTGTTAGTCTGTTGAGAATTTGCAAACAACAAGTAAACTTGGGTACGATTTGGTTGATGTAGTTGTTTTGTTCTGTAACTCTCTGTAAACAGAACATCCTTGCGGAATTATTTCCGCTGCAGTTAGCAGACGTAATGCTGTTATTTTTTTGTTTATATGAGCATTGTAAATTTAAATGGTTTCAAATCTGACATCTAACGCTTTAAGGGATAACACGTTTAATTATTTTTTTAATTTTATTGGTATTAGTGGATTTCTGTACATTTCTACGGAAGACTAAAGCTGCGTAATTTTTAACTGATAGCTATAAAATTCTGATTTTCTCTACTAAAACTTTTTTTTTAGAATCTTCGGAATTATATTAATATTATAGTTAGCAAGCGCTTCAATGCCACATTTATTTAGGGCTATTTGCTCTAATAATTGAATTAGTAGTTTAATAGTTTTAACAATAGATAGAGGTTTTCTCGACTGTTCTTACTAGAATTTGCTTTTACTCTTCTAATGCTTTGTTATGCAGGGGGCTTTGTTGGAATACTTATTATTTTATTGTTGTTGGCATTTTTAGCTCAATTTTTATTGTTGACTATTTTCCATTCTGGATCTTAAGATACCGGTAATAAATAAAGCGGTTGATACAAAACGTGATTTTAGTTTGTAGAACTAGGAGATATTGCAAAATTCGGAATTTGTGATGTATCTTTCATAATAAAATTTGCTTAATTTGATAATTGTGATGTTAATTGTGATTGTTAATCACTAGGTGCCATTGTATCTTGAATATAGTAATACCAGACCATTATAACCTAGAGTTACATTTAAACAACAGAAGAGCAATTCGAGTACAATTAAAACTTAAAGTAAATAAATTTGAGTAATCTTAGAGTGCGCTTTTAACTTTTACACTTTAATTTTACCAGTAAAGTGACATTTATTAAAGTTATTTTTGATATTGAGTGAGAAAATCTTAAGGAATCAGGTTGATGTTGGTTACTTTATAAAAGCGCAAGAATGGGCGTTGTTATTAGTATTTCTAATTTGTAATAAATTTGATCTTTCTTTTCGTAAGAAGTTTACTATTTAATGATCTACAATGTTTTGTAGTATTGTATAATAACTGCGACCAACTAGTAACCGCTGCTATCAACTATACATACAACTGGGTTGTCCTTAATATGACTAGCGAATATTAAGGACAACCCAGTTGTGTAAAAAATAACCGAAATATAGTTTTATAAACTAAATATGCTTCCGACTTATAATGGTCCAGGTGTTATTCACGGCTAACCATATGTTCCAAATAATAATGCTATACAGGCTGTATTCCATTTAATTCTCAACTACCGCAAATTTACAACCCTCAACAAGCGAATCCGTTGAGATCGAAAAACTCATAACTGTAAAAAGGAAAGTTAGAATAAAATAAAACTGGACTCAAACATATATATATATATATATATATATATATATATATATATATATATATATATATATATATATATATATATACAAAATAAAACTAAACTAATTCTTGACATAATATTTAAAACTAAAATTATTCTTGATTTCTACTCGTATGTACTAATCTGGTCCACTCCTTTTTGTTCTGTGCCATTACCTTCGCTTCTTGCCATGTTATTCCTTTCTGAAGAAGTTTTTCTTCTATTGTTCTTGTCCATGTTTTTCGTGGTCTTCCTCTTGTTCTACTAGTACCTACTTTCGATTCCCATATTTTCTTAACCTGTCTATCTTTGTCCATTCTAAGTAGATGTCCTAACCATTGTAGCTGTCGTGTTTCTATTTTTTTTCCAGTGGTTCTACTTTAAGTTCTTCTCGAATTATTTGATTTCGTATTTTATCTTTTCTGGTTACTCCTAGTACTTTCCTCAGGTACATCATTTCCATACTTTGTAGTTTACTTTCCTGTCTCTTCGTTGTTACCCACGATTCCCCCCCAAATGTCAATGTCGGTAGATAAATTGTTTTATATATGGTGAGTTTTGTTTTCCTAGAAATCTCTTTGTTGTTCAAGAATGTCTTTCCTAGTGCGTAGTACAACTTGGCAGTGTTTTCTATTCGTTTGTTTAGTTCAGCTTCGTGTCCTCCTTTGCTGTCTATAGTAATTCCTAAATATGTGAAACTTTAGACTTGTTCTAATTTACTGTTGTTGATTTTTATGTTTGTCTGCTCTTCTTGTTTACCAATTGCCATGACCTTAGTTTTGCCTATGTTAATTTTCATGTTGTAGTCCTCTAACGTTTCTTTCCATATTTCCAGATTGTATTGTAGGTCCCTCTCCTTTGGTGCGAATATCACAACGTCATCAGCAAACGCACATTCCGAGATGTTTATTCGTTGCATGTTTCTGTATCCTACACATAATTTCGCTACTTTTGACCTACATGCGTTAATAATGTCGTCCATGAGTAGTATGAACAGCAGAGGGCTTAGTACACCACCTTGTCTTAGGCCATTGCTTGTTATGAACTCTTCCGATTGTGAGTATCTAGTTCTTACATAGTTCCTGCAGTTTTGGTACATGCTTTTGGTGGCATTAAGCAATTGTTTTCCTACACCCCTTCTAATTAGGCTCTTCCAGATCTTTTTTCTTGGTGCGCGGTCAAAAGCTTTTTCTAAATCAATGAAGGCTAGGTAAACTTTTCTGTCTTGTTTTAGTGTTCTTTCTATTACTTCTTTTAAGCTAAATATGTGGTTTTGTATACTATGTCCCTTTCTGAATCCGCTTTGAGAGTCTATTAGTTGTCTTGCTAGGACTTTTCTTAGTTTCTGTTCTAAAATTCTTTCATAAACCTTGCATGCTATGCTCAACAGTGTTATTCCTCGGTAGTTATGACAACTAAGTCTATCTCCTTTTTTGTACAGTGGTAATATGATTCCCACTTCCCACTCTTTTGGTATTCTACCGGTCTAAGAATATTTGTGCTCCATATTTTCCCATAGTTTTCAGCATTTCTGCCTCTACTCCGTCGTGTCCAGGTGTTTTCCCATTCTTAACGTTTTTTATTGCTTCACATAGTTCCTTCATTGTGGGTTCTTCATCCGTTATTACTTCCATTCTTTCTGCTCTTTGTTCTCCTTCTTCATCTTCTCTTGAATTTTGTGTTACCGTTTCATCTACTGTTAGGATTTCTTGGAAGTGTTCTTTCCATATATTTATCACTTCATTTTCTTCGGTTATGAGTTTACCTCTTTTATTCTTGACTTGGTTTAGTATTGTTTTCTTCTCTGTTCTACAATTTTTGAGCACCCTATAAAATAGCTTCTGGTTTTCTTTGCTGTTATGTTCCATTCTGTGTCCGAACTTCTCCCATGACTTTTCTTTAGCTGTCTTTATTATTTCTTTAACTTTCTTCCTTTGTTCCTTGTATTCTTGGTATGCTTCTTCAGTTTTCTTATTTAAATAATTTTTCCATTTCCGTTTCTTTGTTTTAATTTCGTTTTTAATATCTTCATTCCACCAATCTGTTTGTTTATTTTGGTTATTTATTTTGGCTACCCCACATACTGCCTTTGCCGCAGATTTCAAAATTCTTTTAAATATTTCCCATTTATTGTCTATGTCTTCGTGTAGAAATCTTTCGTCCAGTTTTCGACTTCTTTTGTATTAGTTCTTGGTATTTTGTCTGATATTGTTCTTCCTTGAGCATGTAAGTCTTAATCTTTTCATAAACTTTTTTTTTTGCAAGTTTTCCTTCTCTTTTGTTTGTTTTCTGTCCATGTGTCTTATTTTTCCTACTAACAGGTAGTGATCGCTGTAAATTTCAGGACCTCTTCTTACCCTAACGTCTTGAATCATATTCCTTTTGGCCTTTTCTATTAGGATGTAGTCGATTATTGATTTTTCGTCTCTACTTTTAACTTCCCTGGTGTATTGATGTATTTTCTTATGTTCGTAAAACGTATTTGTGACGATGAATTGGTTCTCTCTGCAAAAGTCGAGTATTTTTTTTCCATTATTGTTTCTTTCTTGTTCTCCAAATTTGCCTAGTGATTCTTCCGTTGACTTATTTTTACTCCTACTCTTCCGTTAAAATCACCTACTGTGATTACTGTCCCTTTACTTTCTTCTGTGAGTGATGTTAGTTCGTTCCAAAATTGGTCCTTATTGTTTACATTATCGTCTTCGTTTGGGCCGTAGACTGCTATTATTGTTATTTTGTGTTGGTCTTCCCTATTTCTACTGACATTAATCTTTCATTTATGCATGTCCAATTACAAATTCTTTTTGCCCATTTCTGATTGACAATGCATGCTACACCTCCTTTGCTCTCTGATTTTCTTGGACTCCGCTGTATATCATAATATAATTATCTTCTAATTGAATCATTCCTTGGCCTTTCTTTTTGTCTCAGTTGCTACTATTATTTCTATCTCAATTTGTCTCAGTTCATTTACTAGCTCCTTCTCTTTCCCACTAATTCCTCTTACATTCCATGTTGCTAAATTCCATGTTTCATGCTTCTTTTCAAATTTCTTTTAGGTTCTCTTGTTTTGTGTCTTTTGGTGTTTGGGTTGTTTCCTATTCAAATGCCATTTCATTGCCTGGTCGTCGTCTTTATATTTGTCGTGCAATCCAAAATCTGTAATCAGTTTTTTGAGTCGCCGTTGGTTATTTCTCTTGCTTTTCTTAACTCTTTCTTTGTCTCTTCCCATCTCCACTCTATTCCATCTATATACAGCTTTCTAAATCCTATTTTAGCGGTTTTTCCATGTGTTCTCTCCTCCTGGGCCCTTTTCCTGATTATGCCTTGTATTTCTCTGTCTTTCTTGGATAAATCATCGTTGATAAATATCTTGACCTCTTTATTCCCTTTTAGTTTGCTTTTGTTCATCATAACTACTTTCTTATCATTGGAATTTTCTAGCTCGATTAGACAGGTTTTTGGCCTAGTTTCTTAGCTGATTTAATTGGTACTTCTATTCCCAGTTTCTCTTTGAATACATTCAATATGCCTTCTTTCAAAACCTTAGGGTCATCGTTATCAATTTCTAAGCCTTGTATCACTAAATTATTTCTCCTTTTTTCGTTTTCTAATCTCTCAACTTTTCCTTTTATTTCTTTTAGTTCCCTTGCCATATGTTCATTTTCACGTTTGATGCTTTCGTTTTGTTCTTGTAATTTTTTGATCTCGTCTTTATATTCCTGTTGGTTCTTACGAATTTCTTTGACTTCTGTAGTGAGGTTCTGCATCATAACAAACATTTTTTGTAATGTATCGTCTTTGTTAATTTACTTCTACTGAATACGTCTATTTGTCCCGATGGTTTCCTTTTCTTTGTTCCATCTTCCGATGTATTAAACTCATTCTCAGAACTATCCATATTTTAGGTTTGGACTCAAACATCTGCAGATAAAAACATTTTAAGTCGTCTAAGCAACAATCTGAAACACAAAATTAAAAAGGCATTGATCTTTCACGACTACGTTATTAGCTTGAACAGATAATAAAATACTTACGAAAATCCGAAAATTAATTACCCCCCTCCATAAAAAACGAAACAGATTCTAACCCACACTAAACCAGAAGTGACAAGCAAAAGCTAACTTATTTTTAGAATACCTTGCGAAAGTCTTCACTCCAAACGACGACGACTCTGATGGCGAAATAGAGAAACCATTAAATATTTCAGCTAATGTTGTTGGACTTAAAATTTTTACTTCAAGAAAACTCCAACAAAAAATAAAATTTTTAAAATTATGCAAAGCTTTTGGTACACATGGTGTGATACCTAAACTGTTAAAGAAAATGCCAAAAAAGAGATTAATTTTACTTAGTAATATATTTACTGCTATTCTTAAAATGAACTATTGGCCTAAGCAACTAAAAATTTTTGAAATTATATTTATTATGAATCCTGGTAAAGATTTAAACAAGGTATCATCCTATCGTTGAATAAGCTTGTTGCCTATCATTTCAAAACTATTGGAAGGACCTCTACTGCAAAGAATAGCTGCTAATCCTAACAGTAAAGCAGGGATATCTCCGCATAAGTTCGGTTTCCCCCAAAACCATTTTACGATGCAACAAATCTATAGAGACTGTCAGACGATTAATCAAGCATTAGAAGTTAAAAACAATTGCACACCGGTCTTCCTTGATATAAGTCAAGCGTTTGACAAAGTCTGAAACTCGGGATTACGTACAAAATTAAAACGCTTTTGCCCACAACGTACTATAATCTTCTTAATTCCTACTCATATGACAGGAAATTTAAAATGGAGAAGTATCTGACGTAAAATTAATTAAATTTGGAGTACTACAAAGAAGCGTACTGGGTCCTTACTATGTGTTCTGAATACTGCAGATTTACCAGCAAACGAAAGCACCACAATAGGTTGCATTTGCTGACGACACTGGCATTGTCTCTCCCAACGAAGACCAACAACTAGCATTCATCACTTTACAAAATTATTTAAACAAAATACAATCGCCGGCACAAAAGTTGAAAAATAAAATTAACGAAGAAAAATCTGTACAAGTTAACTTCACTTTCCGTAAAGACCAGTGTCCTATTGTGTACCTAAATAGCATGCAAATACCTGTAGTATAAAAACCTACTGAAGCATTGAGATAGCAAGCTAACGTGGAAACTACATGTAATTAAAAAACGTGAGCAGATAGATTTAAAAGTTAAATAAATACAATGGTTAATTGAAAAAAATCCAAATTTTCACTCGAAAATAAACTACTTATATACAAAAAAATATTAAACTAATAGGGATATATGGTATTGAGCACTGGGGATGTACCAGCACGTCAAATATGGAAATAATACAGAGAAATATAGCCATAAATATTAGGTATAATATCTAATGCCCTATAGTATGTTTCTAATGACACACTTTATAAAGACTTGAAAGTGCCATGCGTTGAATATGTCATAACAGACACCACAACAAACTAGGAAGCCACACTAACATGCTTCTAAACCCTCTTCTGGAACCGCGAAATACAAGAGGGGTTAAAAGACAATGGCCAAATGATCTAATGAATGACTAATGAGCATTTGTTAATTGACAAGACCTTACCACGTCAATGAAAAACTACACGGTTCTTAAGGACACACATTAATTTAAAGAATACTTTTGTAATTCTGATTGCTAATAAATAGTAAAAAAAATTCTACAACATTTGTTAGACAAATTCTAGGACTTAACTCTTAAAAAGTAATTTAATTGACTTACCAGTTAAAGGTCCTAGGTATTGTCAAAGTAATTCCCTCGACTGTCTATGCACAGCTACCGTCGTTTTAGGAGGTCATTAAAGCAATCCTTCAGCAAGGATTGATCGTTCGGTTTCTTTCTGTTCCTCTGTTAATGTGCGTGGGATTATTTTTGCATTAAGTTTCTCTGGGTAAAATTTGATGATACGCATCTTTATTCAATTTCAGCTCTTCTGATATCATGCATACAGTAACACGACACTTTTCTTATGGTAATTGCCTCACACGTTTTATATTTGTAGCGGTATGTGATGTTAATGGGCGCCTGACTCGAGGATCGTCTTTCACTGAATCTTTTGTGTCATTCGAAGAAACAGCTTTCTATAGCATATTATTTGCTTCATTAGCAGCTTTCCCTAATTTAATGTTATGTTAATGTCGTATAACAAGCCGAACAGTTGGTTGCTACGCACAGCCCTGATACCTAGTGAGTCTATATTAAAGCACTTCCAAGGCTATATCTATTCAGAATATATATCAGGTGTTTGAATAATATCCATTTCTTGTGTTTGAATATCACAGGTAAAGAATTAAAAAATCAGTCGTAGTACTTCCCGACAAAGGTTGCATTTGCCGTAATCATGACCGGTTTTGCTACGTTGACATGATATGTCAATAAAAAAATTATCACAAAAATGAGTAATCGTGGCATCAGCTGCATGTGCACCCTAATTTTTTGTAAGTGGTGTTTTAAGATAGTGTAATTATTTTTTCAGTTAAGACTGCAGGGAGCGCGTTTTCTCTGAATTTACAACTTTCTTAGCTATCATTAAATAAATTTTGAATATACTGAAACCATAAACTTTCTAAAAATAAACACATTGTCGCTGAATATCAAAGCATCAGCTAACGGAAACCCATATGTTTCTATCTACTCACTTAATTTCTATATCAAAGTAATATTAATTAAATCAAAATTACTATGGACAAACGATTCGAAACAGAGGTAAATTGTCCATTCCAAACTAATAGTTTAGGTTTATATGCCTAAAAAATTTTAAAAAATAACAAAAAGATATCTTTGTTATATTGGATTTATTACTGAAAACGTTTATTATATTAGAAAGTTTTATTTTTTAATTACATACAGCCCTGCCCTCTTTTTAAAAGTAATTTATAGTGTGCCTTGGTGTTTCCATAATTTTCTTCGTTCAATTGATTCTTGGAACTGAAAGAGAATATGCTCCGAATTAAGATTTGCTTCTACTGGAAAACAATTATATTGAAATATTCTTTTCCCAATAATACGGAGAAAGAAAACTGTAAAACTTTTTACTGTAGTAGACAAATAATATGTTTTTTAACATGCAAATTAGTGGTGCAGAAGTGCTAATGTTATTAAGACTTGAAGCAGCAGAGCAACTTGATCCAATATGTATATCCGCAGAAAGTGTGGGAGTTGAGAGTGCACAGTCTGCAGAACTGCAGAAACGCTAATTAACTACGCCTCCCTGATCCAGTCTGCCTTGCCAGTCTGGCGGAGCCAGAATATCCCGATTAAACTAAACCACCACGAGCAGCTAGCATTATCATATCAGAGTTCGCGTACACTGGGAGAGCACAAATGCAAATTAGTACGTTATGCTTTCATTTGGTAAATGGAAAGCCCCCCATACATCATTATGTGCTGCTGCTGGCTACATTGTTCCCGGGGTGTTTATTTGATGCCAACCAAAATGCAGTAATGAGGAGGCGTTAACACAGTATCTAAATTGTATAGATTTAAAAGCATCAACTTTAAATGAAATTACTGCTAGCATAAAATACTTTTCCACATTATTGATGATTTAGTTATACATAATTGATAAAAGACCGATCTAACAAACCATGTGGAAGTGGAAATGGGTATCGATTTTGTTTATGTTATAAAAGATTAAATCATGAAAAATTAAAGTTACTGAAGTTAGGTAATTATTTAAAAAACTACAGATGTTTAATAAATTACAAGCCTGACTAAAAAATCCTCTAATAATAGTAATTACTATAAACAATAGTGTTAATTAAAAGTTAGAAAATGTATAATAAAAGAAACGGAGACAAAAATATTTGGAGCTTATATAAATCGAGTTTTAAAAGCGTGGGCGGCAATGGAACCAAATTACCAAGATAATTCGTTTTCATTAATCTAGTCAAACATGAATACATATTTGAACTTTGTCGGTGTGGTCACTTGTATCGAAATATACGATCAGATGCGAGAATAACAGAATGGTTTATTATGCCTGGTGATTTTGCTCTTGCGTTAGCTAAGCGGTATTTTGGTTGTACTATATTATTTGTTAAAAAACTAAAAAGACAACAATTTAAATAAAAATAAAATATAATAATTTAAATAAAAGCTTTTAGTGTAAAGAATACATCGAACCATTTACTGAAAAGAATCAAAATGTTAGTAACACAGGGTGTTCAAAAGAAAACGCGGGTTTTAATTTTAGAAAGAACATTTTATTTATTTACTAGTTAACACAGTTATGACTTATTTGACAAATGTCCTGCACAGCTCATTTGACACGCGAAATTTTTTTGATAAAATTCTTGATCACTTGTTTGCACAACTGTGTAATTTTGCTTTTATTTCAAAAATTGTTCTTATTTTCATAGCATAAACTTTTGTTTTTGCAAATCACGATGTGAGGTCGCAAAATTTTGATGGCCAGTTTAGGTCTATGTTTTGGGATGAATTTAAATTTTTGCTCCAACGATTGAAGTGTTGTCATATGACAGGTGGCGTCGTCCTGCTGGAACCACAAGTTATCCAAATTCCTGCCGTTCAAATGAAGCCACTAAAATCCACCATCATTTTACAATTACGTTTACTATTGACAGTTACTTTCGACTTCATTTTCAAAAAAGAACGGCACAATCACTCCACTAGCGTAAAATGTACACCAAATAATTACTCTTTGGTATGGATAGGTAGTTCTTGAATGACCCGCGACAATTCTGCTTATTGACATACCCACTAAGGTGGAAATGTGCTTTGTGGCTTAAGATGATTTTATTAATAAAATTGCCGTCAAATTTTTGATTCCTTAGCACACAATCAGCAAAAAACCGGCGTTGCAATTCTTGGATTAGCTAAATCTCGAATGGGTGTAGATGCAGATTTTTTGTTAAAATCTCATTCATGATGCTTTTAAATATTCAGTTGGACTAACCGGTGGCGTACTGAGGCTTTTGGACTTTTTATCACACTATCGTTCTTAGTGGCAATATCTTCAGATAAACGGCCGATACGAGATCGGTCTGCTTTTTTATTGTCTACACACGTACCTGTTTTTCCAATTTTTTAATTAATTTTTTACAGTTTTATTAGGTCTGTTTTTCCTTTCGTAATTTGGGCAGAGTCGCCGAGAAACAGTCTATGTGCTTATAGTCAATTTTAGTAATCGTCACTTGTTCTTCCGTAAAGTATTGATTAACCGCAATGTATTTACTAAAAAATGTCATAAACAAAACGCTGCTTACTTCGTAGAAAAATAATTCAAATTCTGCATTTCTTTTGAAATCTAAATTAAATATAATAAATATTTTATATAACGCACATGTAAACAACAGTCGGTCAAAAACGATCAGAAATGGTTTTGTGGGAGCAGCGGTGTAAAATTATCGTTAAATTTTATATTATCTAACATACAATTTGCATTGGTTCAAATTTAAATGCTGTACTTATCCTGTGAAAGCGGTTACTAGTAAAAATTTTTTTTTTCGTAGGTCTGATTGGCTCTAAACAAAGCTAGAGCAATTTTTATTATTTATCGGTGGTCGACAAAATAAAGATGATAATAACAGCAAATAATGAAATCTTAAACATCGTGCGTAGCGTAGAATTCAGAAGAATCGTAGACGATTGAAGGTTATAAAATAAACCCACTAATGGCAACAAAAAATATACAACACGGTTGTCATACTAGTACGTGCTGCGCAAAGCCGGAAAATTTAAAAACAAGTTTATATTGCACATATAAGGCATTTTCGAGAACTTTATGGATGTAATAAGTGGGTGAAATAGTAGATCACAAGACTACGGGAACAGTCAAGTTTAATTACTAAAAATAATTCTTCCAATACATACGCTTTGTACGACAGAAAATTTAATTTTAAAAATTATAAAAATGTGCGTTGTCCAAGCGTAACAAGCGCATAAAAAAGACATGACAGTCGCTTTAAATCAGTTACAATTTTTAATACTAAATATGTTGCAGCATCAAATAACGTTAATAATGTCATTTAGAAAAAGAAAATTAATGTAATGAATACTCCACGTTCAGAGAGAAGATGTGACTTTGATGAGTCCTGTTTAATCTCTTTAAAATAATAATCTAAAAAATTGGCAAATATGATAATCCAATATCATTTAAGAAGTTTGAATGTTGAATGCACGCATAAAAAGATGAAAAATTGTACGTTTTGCTATCAAGTTGTTGTAACTGGTAACAAAAATAGTGTTATATTCAAACAAAGAAAAGAATAGTTGAACTTTGGTATTTAAGACAAACTCCGTGTAAACGTTAACCTTTATCATACCACGTACTAGTTGTCTAGTAGCACCAACTATGTTGGGAAAAAGTGTTAAACAGAAAAATGCATAAATAATCTCACATTATGAGCACATAAACACATCGGTTACAATTTTTGGACATCAAATATTAAATCAATAGAAATTGTTTAGTTCGAATTGTTAAGAAAGAAAAAAGTTGTATTAAACATATTTAATGTGTTTCACTATACCAGGAGTTAGAAGGCGTGATAAGTTAATAACTGTATGCCACTTGGAAACTGTTTATAAAGGGTGTCCCAAAATTCACGCAAGAAGTAATTTTGATAAAAATTTTCAATTAAAAATTGTAATTTTTTATAGTATAGGGTTACGTATGGAATAGATATCCAGGTAAGTGGCCTCCACGGCTTTGCTGGCACGCGTGTACTCTTTTGTTGAAATTTTTCATAACCGTTTTGCATAAATATGGCTGAATATCGTTGATACAACACTTAGTTTCCTCCTTCAAAGCGTGGATGGTCGTGGGATTGTTAACATAAATCGTAGACTTCAAAAGATCCCAAAGAAAGAAGTCCAACGTGGTTAAATCGCATGATCTGAGCGGCCAATTCTGATCACCAAAACGGGAAATTACACGACCAGGAAATGACTGATGCAGTAAATGAATTGTGCCGTGGTCTGTACGGCAAGTGGCACCGTCTTATTGAAAGCACATGTCGCCTACATCTATATCTTGCAATTTGGGTACAAAAAATTGGATTATCATATCTCGATAGCAAGCACAATT
This sequence comes from Sinelater perroti, assembly GCA_036346155.1. Lineage (NCBI taxonomy): Eukaryota > Metazoa > Arthropoda > Insecta > Coleoptera > Elateridae > Sinelater > Sinelater perroti. Next base: position 19,376,286 of record JARFIY010000195.1, on the reverse strand, counting down.
AACTGTTATTACCTGACCAGCCGGTTTTTTGAAGAAGAATGGTCCGATGATGCTTTCAGTCTAAAATCTGCACCAAACACGTTGTGGATGCATTTGTTGCTTAACAATGACTCGTGGATTTTCTGAACTCCAAATGTGACAATTTCGACGATTAACGAAGTCCTTAAGATGAAAATGAGCCTCATCGCTGAAAGTGATTTTGTCCGATAAATCAGCGTCCACTTGTTGTTATTCCATAATCTATTCAAAGAGGTTTCTTCGCTGTACGTGGTCAGTAGGCTTCAGTTCTTAAGTCAATTGAACTTTGTAAGCATGAAGATGCAAATCTTTCTCAAAATGTCCAATATTTGACCACGGTGGCGAATTGATGTTTCTGGACTTTCAGCAACACTTTCACGAAATACTTTGATGTTTTGTGTTCAACGACTTGTTGAAGGACGGCCAGAGTGTATATTGTCAATGATTGAACCAATCTGCCTGAATTTTTTAATTAATCTCTGCACAGTTGATGAATTTAAATTACTATTTCGACCATATTTTGTACGAAAATTGCGAACTGTAGCTGCCAAACTTTCTTTATTTTTAAAATATTGCTCAACAATTAAAATGCGTTGTTTTTTGTGTAGCGCTCCATATTTAATAACCCTCAACTGTGTCAGCTGTTACGCTTTCTTCGTTGGAAACACTTTACCGCACCAATAGCGCGAAATTGAAATGTTGCGTGAATTTTGGGACACCCAGTATTTTCTGTGGGTTTTATTTTCAAAATTTGTAGTATTATAGTCAAAATAACTGATATAATTAAAAAAAATTAACGGTTGAAGAGTGCAAAATATTTGTCAAAGGATAGACATTGTGTACTGAAAAAAGTGCACATTAGAAACACTTGTTGCTAATTTGTCGCAAATGTTCTACGAAAGCTAAGAGGGAACAACCGATCTTGCACCCAAAGTTGTTACCATGCAACTATCATATTTTCGAATTGGTTCAAGTAGCAACAAACATTTTTCTTTTGGAACAATATTTACCGCTACGGTTGATTTCTTTTGACCACGCATTTTGAACAGTTTTTATTTTAACTTGTTTTAGAACTCTAAATCAAGAATAGATGGTTAAGGGGTTAAGAGATGTGGATGCAAGGGTGTGATAGATAAAGTTATGTGAAATGGTTTAAGATAGTTTCGAACAAAATAGATCTGACTGCATCTCTGAGACGATAGTGAACTAGTAATTACAGATAGATAATTGTGTACGGATAGAGATTAGTTTGATGCTGTTAAGTACTCAGATCTAAAATTCCAATCTTATTTTAACCAACTTACTGCTAGGGTTACTATTTTTTTGATACGGTATGATTGTAATAAACTCAATTTATGTGTTTGTGTATATATTTCCATTTAACAACTTTTTGACGATATACAGGCACTATTTATTTTTGCAGTAGGTTAGCCACTTAATTAACTTACTAATATTAATCATTTCCATTGGATAATGCCTTTCAGAGCTCTTAGAAAAACACATGAGCTGCAACTCATCGTAAAGCAACTCCTTCTTGGCCGTTCTTCATATGCTTAATCACATCTGCAGTTAAACTAAAATATTCGCATTTCTACATTGAATAAATTATTGAAACTTTCTATGCCACATTTTTCTGCAGCTCTTAGGGACTTTTTATTCACAATCTGTAGAGAAGTCTTATGTACTTTGACGGCGAAAGTAGTGAACCATAGACGACTTCCGATACAGAATCCCACAGGTTTTAGACACACTGGTAGAAAACTCACAGCATTAAGAAGATCTTCGTTACACTGTAAGCTAACATAAAGTTATCTTATAAATTTTTTTTCTCTAAAGGGGCTATTTTTAGGCCTTCCACGTTTTGCACTTATGAAATCGTTCTCTTGCGTCTTATAGTTCACCCAGAATTGCCCTCAAAGATTCGGTAACATCGTAATTGAAAATTGTTCTTCTGACGCTCCTAATCATGTAGGTGACATAGAACTTTAAATGCACACTTTCTCAGCGTTAATAAAATGCTTCAAGATTCTCTTCAGAAGATCATCTTCCAACATCAAGAAATCCCTTTGTGCCTAATAAGCCTTTGCTACTGGGTTAACTTCTTGTTATTCTGATCTTGTTTATCGGAACTTCTCTTCAAACGCCATTCTTGAACCCAGTCAAGTTGCTACTTTTGTAGCAACAACTGATTTTTCCTCTGGTTACAAATGATTGCTGTACTATTATATCAACGAGGCATTTGCTTTTATTTTTAATTCTTATAATTCATCTTTTAAAGACCCTTCAAAGAGTTTTTTTGAGTTTACTTTCATTTTCTGAATTTCTGGAATGTTTTTCTTCATTCTGTGATAACTCTGTTCCAAAACATATATAATATTTTGCATTTCTTTTTACTCTTTTTAAATTCGAAAAATGTTTTTCTTCATTTACTTGTATGTCATGTAATCTCTCTTTCAATGTTCCGTTCAAACTTCTGGATTACCCTTATTTTTTAATTTTGTTATCAAACTTTAGGAATATCTTTCGATATTTGTCTATAATTATTTCTTAGAGCTTCTGGATTTCTTTTTATCTATCTTTAAATTCTAAAATTCTCTTTTCAAATATCTTTTTCATTTTTCAGACCATTCTTATACACTCATTTTTGCTCTCAAAATTCTGAAAGCTTTTTCCAATTTTCTCTCAAGGTTTTGGGCGCTTTATTGATATTTATTAATAATCCTCTTAAAATTCTGAACTATTCTTTTAATTTTTTCTTAAAGTCATGCATTAACATAGTCTTGAATAAATGTATGCCTAGGTTTTAATTTCTCTTTGATTAAGGCTTGTCTGTTTTTTTCCTTGTCGTCTCTAACAACTCACCACTAACTCGGTTTGCATGGTAATTTATTTAAATGGGTTTTCGAGTTTCATTGGATCCACTTCTGACACCAGTTGAAGAAATGCGATTTATGTGTTTTGATTATTTTCACTGAACAAATATTCGACAATATACTGTCACTATTTGTTAATGAGCAAATGTATACATACTAATCACTCATTGCTTATTTAGCTCACCACGCGAGCTGTACCTTACCGTAACGCAAATCTTCCTTAACTCTTTCTTATATGCCTAAATATCTCCGCACTTGATCTAACATATTCACAGCTTTATGCCAGCGCGCTAAGCAGATTAGTGAAACCTTCCGCGCTAAATTCCTTAGGATATTCCGATGGTTGTTTTTTCGTCGAGCTTACCCGTAGCTCTTTCAGGAAAATCCGGATCTCGGAGGTTGGTCGTTGCACTATGACGACTAAAGTGAACTAAACATATAAAAAAATTATTTTATACTGGCTATCTACATTATCACCTGAGAAATTTGATTATAACAGTGTCAGTACGTCAAATTTGTAGTATAAGTAGTAAAAGCAGCAAGAACTTCTTAACAAGTAAAAAATGAGAAACTCATGTTTGAGATCTAATAAGTTATGAACGTAAAATTTATAAACTTTATATGCTTTTGTGCTATTTAAAATTATCTATATATAAATTTCAGTCTATGTGTTGCTTTGTGTTATTTTAGAGTTCCATAGATTATGCCACTGGAACTTGTTTAGTGTCGCGCATTTGAGGAAAATTTATAAAATAAATGTTTCTCTACAAAATATGAAATATAAATTTGGCAAATTTCTACGCTTTAATAATTAAAGCGCCGCAGTTTCAATTCAAAGCTCTGGACCGAAAGAACCGAATCGTCACTGCTGAAATTCAATTAAGAATTGGTCTTTGATTGTCCTCTCCTTCTTAAGGAAGCAGCACCAAGTTGGCGACGCAACAGCGCTTATTGAATGCTTTCTCCTTTTATTTTAATTAAACCAAGCTTCAGTTCGCCCAACTTCAGAAGTTTAAGCTCTGTCTACCGTCACAAAGTGCCTACAATTATAAGAAAACTGTAGTTCTAGCCTTTTGCAGACAGAAAGACAGGTAGTTTTTAAAAGGTAATTAAAGTGTACTAATTAGTGCACCAAACTTGTGGCATGTGTAACGATGTAGGCGTATCGGGCCTTTGCATGCGCTTAAGTTTCATTCTAACGCACCGTTTTTTAGTAATGTTTGCTGACTGTTCGCGTTTTTGTTCCAGATACCGTAAAAACGAGGCGTGAGATCCCTGAGCTACGAGATATTTGCGTTAGTACGCCGCGTGGTGTTGCATAAGTGAGGATTTATGTCAGGAGCAAAAGGGGATTGCTGAAGTGATTCGGATTATCTTCCGACCAAGATGACTGGGGACTCAGAAGCCAACGAACCGAACGAGAGGTACGTTTCCATTGTTGTTTGTTGGGTCAGGCAAGCGTAAACTATCAATTGTATGTGTATTTTATTGATACAAAATGCAAAAATATTTTTACATTATGTAGTCTTGTGTAAGTAATTCATCTAGGTCACATATCGGATAACTTCTTAGACTGGCCGCGTAAAATTGAGTATCCACAAATTTAGGCTCTAACTTTTTTATTGCAAATAACCAAATATCCATATGTAGTTTTTACCAACAAATATTCAAAATTTGGTAAAACAGATATAATAATGTGAGTTTGTTTTATAATGACTCCAAAGGATTATTCTAATTAAAAAATTATTTTTTGCGCCACAGATCAATAAAAAAAACGCGCCTGCATGGTAGATTTTGTAGCCATTATGATTGTATGACCACGAGTCTGGGCGTTTTGACGCCTTTAAGGTCCTTATCTCGTTACCAATGGAAAGTTTTACTTTACGATAAGTCTTTAATAATAGTTTCTTCATACATTAAAATTAAAGGGATTGTTTTTGAACAGTAATAACATTAAAAGAAAAAAACGAAGTGATAGTGATTCAAACAAGTGCAAGATTTAAAAAATTTTTTTTAAAATTAAGGGCAAATGTACAGTTATAAAATGAAACAAAAGACTTAATAGACAGATTAAGTCAGATAAGACTGAAAGAGTATAAGCCAAAATCAACTATGGTACTCTGAGGGACAAAGTTGAGTATGGTGGTTTGAGACAAAATAGAACTTACGGTGATAAAACAATAAAGATAATGCTAAAATAAGCTATATATAAACAGAAAAGAAAAACAAAAAGTAGAAGGGAAAGAAAAGCAGAATAGTGTATCAAGTGTATTAAAACTTATAAAACGACAACGAAAACTACTAAACCATAAAGAATTTGAGAAGTGAGAATATCAGTAAGTAGATTAAGTGGAAAATAAACCTGCAAAGCTTGCAACGCATAGCAAGGTGGCGAAGCAGTCTCAAATTTGAGAACCCTCTAGTTTGAAGGTTTATGTTTAAATTAATAAGTGTTTAAAGACAAGTTGAATGATATGCTACATGTCCTATGTTGCTATTTTGAAAATTTGAAATTGTAGAGGTCACTAAAGCTGACCTTTGACCAATCAGTTTCAAAATCACTAGCAAAGAAGCCTTTTTGGTCACCTGTCGATTGGTGAAAACAGAATTTGGAAATTCCCGGCCGTTCTCGAGTTTCTGCTCGGGCGGACGGACGGACAGACAGACAGACGGACAACATGAAGTTAGTAAGTGACTCCGCTTCGCTTCGCCACTTAATATTAAAGTCCGCAAAAGCATTAAAAATCAATGAAGATAAATAAAAATCAAAATCAGGAAGAACAAATAGAATATATAGTGAAGACTATGAAATAAACAAAAACATTTGGATATTCAACCAGACTTTACAAAGAGTTAAAAGAGGATGGGAAGTAAAACAAAAAAAATGTTAAAAAATGAAGAATTAGTAATGAAAAATGAACTACAGAAGACAAAAGAAAGAAAAACAGAGAAGCAGGCAAATGAAGACTTAAAGAAAGGATCGGACTAAAGAAGGAGTGCAACAAACTAATAAACGACATGCTTAACATTGAAACGGAAGTCAAAATTGTATACTATATAAAATAAAAACAAATCAAAACTACATTCTTGGAAATAAGAAGAAAGAAGAAGGCGATGAAAAGGCAAATTATGTTGGGGAAAACATGAATTTATATAGAAAAGTTTCAGACATTTGAAGAGAGAAAAGTACATGTGTAATTGCATCACGTTGCTAATGAGAAAAAAGAAAAACGGTCTATGTTGGATATTAGAAAATTACAATAGAAGAAAACGAATTCAGACGGAACCTCAGTAACCAAGGACTATCAATAGAAAAGCACAAGCAAAACAGAGGCTTGGAATATAGAAATTATATTAGGGAAGGAGGAGATAAAAGAAGTAAGGATATAAATGAAACGACATAAAGTAAGAATGCTGGTATTTCAAAGAATACGGTAGCAGGAAAAAGGCTTCAGACAAAAAAATTGACATTGAACGCAATTTATGTAATAAAATATAAAGAAATTAAAATCGAAATAGTATTTATAGATTTTAATAGCCATTTGGTATATTTAAAAAGGTATGATTATAAGAGATGCAAAGAATTTAGGTATATCAAAAAAAAAAAAAACTGATAAAAAGGATAGTAATGACTATGAGAGATTTTAAAGCTGCAGTGTTTACATACAAAAAATAATAAAGAAATTAATATAAACAAAGAAGTACGACGAAAAGATGAATTGTTGGCGATGGTATTTGATATAGTAATAGGATATTAAAAGAGTGACATAAAAAAATAATAGAAAAGCCTAATCAAATGGTATTCTACACATACCACATTGTTCTGGCAGCAAGGAACAGAAGAAGCTTAAGATAGAGACAACAAATTTTAGTTTAAATAGCAGTATAAAGACGATTAAGTTGGCCGAGATAAACGTCGCTGTTGATATTGAAGTGTGTTTTGTCATTTTTGTTAGAGGAAGAATTTCAAAAATGGTTCAGCTGGATTCAATTTTAACTATTGTTCAAATTGAGGTGTATTCTCTGAAGTTTGTTGGTAGTTTTAAAACATAGGGCCGGCGAAGAGATTGCTCTGTAAGCAATCCCAGAACGAACTTAAAAAAACCTTTCGATTTCGAATTTTTCGAATATCTCGAAAATTATTCCACATAGAATTTTTTCAACTTCATTTTCGAATTCAGCGTAAAATTTCCTATAAGAATCCATTTTCAAATTTTAAAAAATCTCAAATTTTGTGACGGACCGACAGACCGACAGACGGACATATAGAATTCAGTAACGAACTTTCTAAGTTTGTTGAATATGTATAGTCAGGCAAAAACGCTTTATCTTATCTAAAAGATCATTTCTTATTTAGCAGTTTCAGCATTTCCATACAATTACTATATGTAAATAATAGTAAATTTATAAGGATAACCTAGTTACGAATTATAGAAATGCAGTTGTCTGGAACTTGAAGTTTCTATTAGAATTAGACACAGAGTTTTTTATTAAAATTAAAACAAAGAAATAGAACGAAAAAATAATTTTTTGAGTTAAAGCGATTCCAATACTTTATAGAAGTTACAATTAGTTTGCCAGTGCCTCGGCCATTGATTTGTCCTTGACAAAGGTGCATACTGATAAATCTGTAGAGTTGCTGAGCATGAACATACCGTTAAATAGCATAAAGTGTTACAAGAGAAGGACTCTTTTCCTTAGTCCAGGTGTTAATACATGATAAGAACCTTGCAAACACAATTGACTACTCGAACGATCTCAAAGTCTTACTGTATGGACAGTAATATACCTCTGCCTGAATAAGAGTATGAACATGGCTTGGAGTTCTTACAACAAATGAGTTAATGATTGACTGCTTTTTATTGACAACATAAAAAACATTTTACAAGGACGATGCTTTAAACGCCGATATCATGCTAGATGACACATTCGAAGCAGGGGACGAGTTAGACAGAAGTTTCATGGGAATTCCAACAAAATTAAAGTTGTCTGGGTTTGTTGTTGAAATGCCAGATTTTTTAAAGAAAAACAAAAGCAACATAAGGATGCATAGGCAAATTAGAGCCATCGGTAGTTCGGTACATAGTTGAAAACCGAAGCAGATATCAAGTGCTGCCAACACCTAAAGTAGACCATTTCAACAAAGATTTGTGCCACACTTAGTTTAAGATACTCGACTAGCAGTTACGCTTGTTAATAATTAGGTATAAAAATTATGATAAAGTTGAAGCAGCAGAGCGAACATTAGACCGATTACAGGCCATTAATCGCTTACATCTGTTAGTCATCTCAGAAAGGCTCTATACAAAGACGTCTATGTTATAAGTATTCGACAAAATGTCATACTACTACGACCAGGCTTAGAACGCCACGTAAAGATTCTATGTTACCAAGATACAGTCTGGATGTTATCAGTTAGCTATTCGTCAAATTCAAAATGGAGTTACAACACAGTAAATCTGTGAAGTATATAATATATGTTGTTTTGGATCTTTATAAACAAGGTGTTGACCACCTGGTGTCACAATGAGTTGCGAACAACACTATGGTGTGTTAAAGCAATGTTTATTTCCTATAACCGATACACATTAGACATTCTGGGAATTCATTCACAAACACTTATCGACCACCATCGAGTGCAGATAATGAATAACCTCACTCACAAATGTGAATAGCTGCAAATTTTACATCGGTTTGAAATAGTATACATAGTAATAAGATGTTCGGTATATGCTGTAATGTATGACGTGTCTTAAACGTAATGTAATATATTAGAAAACTCATACGCAATATTAGTTTTGAATCTAAAAAGTATTATAAAACGTTAGAAATATTATTAAGAAATATTTAATTTATTTAATCAAAGTTTAATGCGTGTATTAAGTATTAAAAATATATCTTTAATAAATTATGACACTAAATCATCAATAAAACAAAACTCAAACTCTTCTAAAACGTAAAGATATATTTTGATTATATATTTATTCCAAGAAGCTACATACTAACTAATTTGTCCAAGGTTTTGTTACAATCATAGCACTAACCGCAAATATTACAGAGTTTAACTAAATTATCACATTAATAACGTCAAACAATTATAACAGACTTAGATATCCAGACGATAAATAAAACCCAAAAATAGACACATACAGTAAAAAAACAATACTAACAAGCACTAAAGAACGCAATTAGGAATTATGTAGGTATAAAAATTATCAGTTATTTTAATGGTAATGGTAATGGTAAGGCTTTAACGCTCTGCGTGGAAGCTCGGTTTGCGAATTGAAAGGTTAAGGCTCTCATATGTCCGATTTTACTGGTCGGTCGTCGCGCACCATCTCTGATGCGGGGCGATGTGGTAAACACTACTTGTTCGAGTAAACGCAGGTATTCGATTATTTTTAGTGATTGAGTACGTTACCCGCCATCAGAAAGCTCCGGGAATGAAGCCGGAACCACGCTAGCCTTATTTTAATGGTAGTTAAAAAAATAATTAAAAAAGCTATAGTGGAAGCTCACCCCAAATATAAACCCATATCATTACAAAAAATAGTTAGACCGGAATGTTTAATGAAGGTAAGTCTTTTAAACGCTACGTTAAAAAAAGTAAAATTAATTATAATAAGGAAGATATATACATAAATAATTATAAATTAAATAATATACGCAAATATCGTAGTTTTAATATCCAATATATAGAAAACATACAAGAAATGCTAAATGAGATGAAAACTAAATCTCAATAGTAGAACTGATCTGAACAAAATGTAAGTTATCACAAGAATAGGAACAAAAATACCTAAAATTAAGACATAGTACTTTCGATTATGTTAAAGAATGTACATGTTGCGTACACTATTTAATTGTCGTACCTTAATTTCAATTGGTGATAATATATATTACATCTTGCTATCAGAAGTAGCAATTCTCTAACATAAACTAAAATATGGCATAAAAGTATAGTTGTAAGATAAAGATATTTGCATCACAATCTTTTTTTTTTGTTTTAACTAAAAAAAGTGCCGATAAGGTCGCAGAAATAATTTGTGGGGCTTTAGGAAAATATTTTGTTTCTCAGATTACCCATAAAAAGCGGAGTCTATCTAGAAAAGTGAAAAAAAGTTAAAGATAGGGAACTGGAACAATTTTGGCCGAGATTGCTGTTGCACACATTTAGAGTTCGTAAAAAATTTGAGTAACATTGAAAGCCATTTCTAAGTATCTACTTAATTCTTTAGAATTCACAAAGAACGGTTTTATAAACCCACAGCTGCAAGCAGGAGCGACACTATTATAATTATATATTGTTTAAGGAATTATTCCACCATATTGTAATCTGCAACGAAAAATGGATTTTTTGTGAAAATTCAGGAGGCGAAAATTGTGCATTAATCCAAGTAAATCGACGATCAGCGAGATGTACAATATAAGTTGTTTCTACCATCACTTGTTACTGATAGTAACTGATGCATGTTGATGACCCGCCGAGTATAGAAAAATCTATCAACAACAAAAAAAGAAAGAACAAGACCACGTATGACCACACGCCATTAAAGCGACTTTAAAAAGAAAAACTAACCTGAAGTGAAAGATTGTGTCAAGTCCGATATAATCAAGAGGTCGTTTCTTTAAATTATGACTATAATTTGACTTGACTGATTCCTGTTTTACTTGTATCAAAATACTTAAAGACAGTTAATTTATCAATTTTAAATCACCCTTTTCTTTTTAAGTGAAACTTGGAATCTACCCGAAAGGTGGTATAAATACGTAGAAAATGAGGTAGATTTGATATGAAAAAAAACCTGTACACTTGATATTTATCTATAGAAATTAAGGAAATTCCAGAAAATTAATGATACCCTGGAAATAAAAGGAAAGATTAAATTGACTTTGAAGACTTATGTGAGTAAAAGATTTCGTTGAAATTAAAAAAATATATACTTATTTCTAATGCTCACTTTCCGTCTTTATAGATATATCGTAGATGTAAACTTTCATAAAAGTCGAACTTAAAAAGCAGTGAAATAAATGCTGGCCATCAAAACTCAAGACCAAATACTAAACAAAATCATGAAGCACAACAATTAATTGACATAACAAGTAAACTTACAATGGAGATAAACCGATGAAGGATGAAATAAAATAATAAGATCAAAGGAGAGATCTTAAACGGGATTGAAGTATGATTAAAACAAATAGCTGCCCTAAAATGCCCAAAGACAACTGAGAACTGAGATAAATGAAAACACATTAAAAAACGTTTTTGACGTTTCTGAGTATGCTTCTAGTTTTTTTTCTCTGTTGCCATTCCCATGTCAAGTAAGGTCGGACCTCCTCAAACGTCTGCGCCACGACGCTTTATCCTTTGGCACTTGGGCTTCCACTAGGTCTTTAGTGATTTTTGACCTCCAAGTCGTAGGTGGGCGACATCTTTTCTTATTCTTCTCGGGTATGTTTAGGGTAACTCGAACTACGTGGTCATACCAATGAAGACGGCGTACGATAAATTTTTCAAGAATAGGGGCTACTTTGAAAGTGTCTCTAATATGATCGTTACGGATTTTATCCATTCTCGTCACGCCTCTCCCCCATCTTAGCATCCTTATTTCGTTAGTATATAACTGCTGTTCATGAGATTTCTTAACTACCCAGCACTCGCTACCATACAGCATTGTACGTCTAACTGCCGTTTCATATACCTTCCCCTTTAGTTTTATAGGCATCCGTGGGTCACACAAGTTATCAGTGAGGGTTCTCCATTTCATTGAGGCGACATTTATCCTATGGGCTACATCTTCATCTACGTGAGCATCTTGAGTCAATACGGAGTCTAGGTATTTGAACTTAGAGACTTTTGACACAGGTATTAGGTCTATAGATAATACATTGATTATATGGGATGTGATCCCGCTATAGCACCACTCTAGTTATTCGGTTTTATTTCTGTTTACATGTAAGCCAAATTTTTCAAGCGCAGCCACCCAGGTATTTAGTGTACTTTGCAGATATTTGGCACTGCTGGAAGACAGTACTATGTTATCAGCATATAATTTGCTCCATGGGAGTGGACCCTGAAAGTCTCCGGTAAGATAGTCTGTCGACAGGTTAAAGAGAAGTGAGCTTAGGGCCGAGCTCTGGTGAACTCCCACCTTCACTTCAAATGTATCACTCATATCTGCCAGGTCCTTGACTCTAGTGCGTATGTCTCTGTACATATATTGTATTAGGTTGACGTAATGTTCTGGAATAAATTTAGCACGCAATGCCCGGGGGACGCGATCGAATGCTTTTTTTAAAGATCTTGCTGGTTTATACGGTGTTTTTCCATCAGGATTCTAATACCTAAATGGCATCGGTAATAGAGTGCGATGCCGTAAATCCGAACTGATTTGGGGATATACCCAAAAGAGCCGTCAGCCGCTTGTTAATAATTCGTTCCCAAAGTTTGAGTGTATGGGAAGTCAATTTTATGCCTCTATAGTTCCCGTGTTGAGCAGCATCTCCCTTGCTTTTGTAAAATGGCACTAAAATGCTTTCCCTCTACGAGTTTTAAATTCTTTTTGTTTCAAAAACAATGTTAAAAAGTCTCATAAGCCATTCCACTGCCACAGGGCCTAAAACTTTCCATAGTTCGATTGGGATCTCATCAGGACCCATTGTATTATGGTTCTTCATCTTTGATAGGGCGACTTTCACTTCTTGACTTACTTTGGAAATTGGGCCAGCGCCGGGTGCCAATGATGTAAATGCCTGGTGTGAGAATTCTTCGTTCAAAAGCTCCTTATAGTACTCATATTATTTTATTATTATTATTTTTTTATTTATTTTTTTTATTTGATTATTATATTATTATATATATATTATCTACTATGGAATCTCGTTTTTAAAAAATTAAAAAGGTTAAATTGAAGCTAATGCTTTTCAGTTATATCTTTATTACTTCCTAGTGCAATATAAAGATTTTATGAGCAACTTTGTCTGTTTTCACAAAATGATAACGTTCGAAAGTAGTTTGGCAAATTATTCATTTTTGGTTTATTGTAAACTAGATGTTATTACATCGTTTTGTTAGTGTGATTCAACTTCAATCAAACCACTTGTTAGTCTGATCGTGACCATAAGTGCTAATTCGAAAGTTACTTGTGAAACTATACTATACCAGTTGATTTGTAATTAATCCACTTGCAAGATTACAAATCTTATTGTCATAGATAGCTCAGTTGTCAGACATTACACCGCTAATAGATGGCGCAGCCTGTCGATTAATTTGCATGCACAACTTATGATACGAGAGGAGGGAGAAATATAGAGAAATGGAGAAAGAGAGAGACAGAGAAAGAGAGAAAGGTAGAGAGAAGGAGTGAAAGGCAGAGAGAGGGGCAGAGGGAAAGATCAAAGAATAATAATTGTAGTAATATTATAACAGTAAATTGGTCTTTCTAACTTGTGGTCAATGGTAATTCTTTAAACATTAATAACTTTTGACCTGTTTATTGGAATTTGATAAAATTTTCAATGTAACGATTTCTGACTTAGATAAAAATTTGTTTAGCAATGACTTTTTATATATTAAAAATACAATTTTCAAAAAGCTGTTTTAGCTCTATTTTAATGTTTCTATGTTTTTCCGAAGGTTGCATCAGATGAAAGCTTAATTAGTAGTACTTAAAAACCATTTAAAATCCAAAAAATAAATATATAGCTTATATAATAAAATAAAATTTATATAATAAAAAAAGGAACCTCTTGTGCAAAATAAGATAAGAAAAAGTAAGCTAACAATTATAAATGTGTTCTTTTATAGTTAAAAACATTACATTCACTTAAAAATGCCTTTCTAATTACTCTAATCGAATATTAGTTTTTTTAAACAAATGTATATATTAATTGAGCAATACAAAATGATAGGGATTACATATTACATTAGTGACAAATAAGTAAATTATATAAAATAAAATTCTACAATTTTATTATTGTAATAGCAGCGTCGTAGATTCAATTTATTACAGTCAACTACTAAGTAAAATCTAATTGCTTATAGATAAGTGGTTTATCTCAAAGCAGTTACATGATGAAAATGCGTGGAGGTCCCGTGGGAACACAACAAACTGCCTGTAAGTACTTCAGAACCTTCACAAAGCAGAATGTTGTTGACTTTATCAGCGCCCATGACGTAATCCCACTCTCAACTTTTTGGTATCCGAAAGAAAAGGCGCGCCAAGCAAAGATTGATGACGTTATGTTTCTTTAAATGTTTATCTTTTATATGAGTATTGACTTGGAAAAATAAATATTTTTAATATTGGATGTATGCTGACGTTAAAAGCTTTTTTTAATCACAATTTATTAGAAATAGTATTAATGTTGCGTGACATCAATTTATTAAATGCAGCTCTGGATACGGAGTGTAATCAAATATTTTATGATGCTAATATGTAAAGGATGATGTAACATAGAATAACTTTGGAAATTTAATGTAAATGGATTTTATTTTGCTTTCTTCTTATTTATTACAAAAATTTGTGATACACTTTAATTTAAAAGTTTTATAAATTTATTTTATTTATATTTTAGTATACTTAAACTGTAAATTATTATTGCTTTCTATTTTATTATGCACGTCAATATAACTATTAAAATTATATCTATTCTGCCAAAAAATTATAATTTAACATCATTGAGCTTTTCATTTTTCATGCTATTCGTGAATTTCCAATCAAGAAAGTTACACAAAGCTTCGGCCCTCCAATTTACCACTTCAAGTTGCCGAACCCTTTAAAAAGATGTATTCAAGCGGGAAGCAATTAAGCACAAGACAAATTTATGAAAACTTGGAGATACTTCCCTTCTTTTTAAACGAAAGCCTGCCCGCCCTTTAGCATGCAAATCGGGCGTTCGGGGCGAAGTTATTAGGCAGCGGCAAAGGACCCGAATTTTTATTTGCACGGCGTATAGAAAAACGTGATGCGCCTCGCGTAATCTTTTCCGTACAGCCAGCCATCATGGAATAGGACGCGCTGAAAACTTATCAGCTGCTCTAAGGTCTCGGCGCGGAGGTAACAGGGTGACAGATCCAATTTTGGCGCCGATAGGGGGCCCAATTGAACGCTGCTTTAAAACCAAATCTGCGATATTTGATATAAATGCATAGAATATTAACTAATGCAAATCTATAACCCCTTTTTGCTGCCTTCTTAAATTCATCTCTCATCTGTTTTTATCATTTTATGGATATACAAATGCACATTTCTTAGTTGCAAAATATTATATTTAACTTTTATTTTATTACATTATAAAATATCGTCCTAATTTTTTTACTAACAGTTTTATTGCAAATTTATACCCTACTGAATTAAAATTGTAGGGTAATAAGTAGTAGTATATTATTATTTGCAGATATCTTGAGTTGGTCACCATCAATGAGATCTTTGGATAATTGCCTTTAGGCTTCTGTTTGCTCCTAATTATAGATATTAGTTATTAATTGATTATTTTGTTTTGTGGCAGAGCCACGACTATTTTGGTTGAGGTTTTGATTACTTTATTGACGTACGAGATTTTAAAGCTACTGTGGAGGGTTTGGTCGCTGATAAATTACTGATTGCACCATTGTTCAACTAAAATGTTTGTAAGATTTTGGTGTTTAGAGATTAATTAAGCTCAACTCTATATGCCCCTATGTGTTTTAGGATGACGTATATAGTAGTAGTTTATTATTTAAGTTCTGTTGAGATTTTTAGGTTAAATTGTTGACTTTTGGCTTTTCTGTGGACTTTTCTGGTCAATATTTGGTCCAAGGGATTTTACTTTGATTTTGATTGGTATAAGCATATTATTGATGGTAACTTGAAGACGGCCGTTTTGCTGCTGTTCATTTTTATTCTCCACTAATTTAGCTAAGTTGATAATGGGTTTAGATAATCTATAATTTTTATGATACTCTTATGGCATTAGTGTCTATGACATTATTTTACCTATTTATCTAACTTTTTATCTTTTTTCAGTAGTTTGCAAAGGATTTATCTTTTTTTGGTTTTATTCTTTTTAATTACCTCTTTAAGGCAATTTTACCTAATTACTTTTTTCTGCGTTTTGCACAATTTTAAAGCAATTTTTATATTATTCACGGTAGAATGCAACAACGACTCATTAGGTAGCAGAATCGAAAGGTAAAGGGTTTTCAGAGTATAGAAATGGTGCTTTAAAGTAATTATTATTTGAAAATCCCAAAATTTTCAACCGCTATGGCATCACCTTTATTCGATTGTTGAAGTTTTAATGGATAGTTATTTAACTATACCTGTGCGTTTTTGATAAATTAAATATATCAAACTACCAGACGCAGCAGAAGAAATCGATAATCAATTAAATATCCCACATCAAATAAACCTACCTATTCGGAAAACGAATCAACGGGAAGTTAAATTAATTATGTATGGGATCAACACAAAAAAGCCCCCGGATATGATCTATCTGATCATGAGCAAAATACTACAGGAACTACCTGAAAATGGCTACAAAATACTAACATATATTTTTCTTGCCAATGGAAAGTTGCAGGGATTGTGATGATCTTAAAAACAGGCAAAAATCTAAATGAAGTCACATCATACCAACCCATCAACTTTTGTCAATTCTATCTAAGGTTTTAGAAAAAATAATCCTAAAAAGATTGACGTCCATAATTAAGGAACAACTGGAAAAAACATGGAACGCTAGAACGAATACACCATCTAGTAAACTATATGCATCCGGACTTCGGAAAAAAAATTGCTCAGCCATCAGTATTGACATAATTCATGCATTTAACAAGGTGTGACATAATGGCCTATTGTACCGCCGGGTCTGCAACTCCTCGTCGCCGCTCCTGACGTCACAATCACTTTTAAGAGCAAGAAGCTCTGCAGGAGATTCCTCGCTATTGCAGCAGAGCTGGGACAAAAATTATTATCCTGCCTGACGTATTAGAAATTGCTATCTGGTATTAAATAACGGACCAGACGTATTATTTGCGTTAACACAGATAGTGATAACGAATTGTCAGGGTAACCTGTGGGTCAAGTACCGCTTTATATCGGTTGTGATTACTTATTGCTTTGGAAAGTAATGCAAAGAAATATTACTGTGGCTTATTATGTCAACCAAATCATGCTTGTACAAAATACACAACAATTCACGCCGATGCAGACAGATCAAAACCATCAAACGCAATTTATTCCAAATTATCAGTATATGCCAGCAAACAGTTTACCATCAAACTTTACAATAAAGGACATATTGCAGTCTCAATCATCAAACAATGCAACTGTACATCAGCTACCAACAAATCAATCAACGCATGTATCAAGCATTAATAGATAACATTACGATTCAATACAAGGTCAACAATCCCTATCTACAAATAAAGCAAACGAGTTGCAAGAACTTAACCAGATGTTATATACCCTTATAGAACAAATAGCAATATGTTAACTTTATTAACCACAGTCTAAGATAAGTACTAGATTTACATCTTATAGTGGCTGTCTGAAATGCTAATGGATTAGCACACCACAAAGACGCTCTTGTCTCTTTTATGTCAAACTACTGCACAAACGTTATGCTAATCACCAAATCTCACTATATCATATATATATATATATATATATATATATATATATATATATATATATATATATATATATATATACCAAATCGCACTTAGGTAAACATTCTAAATTACACAATATATGCCACACAAGACACAGATAGTATGGCTTAGACTGAAACGGTCATTGTTAGTAGGAAATTTTATTAAGCACCATGAACTACCCAAATACAATCCAGTGCACCTACAGGCAACCACAGTGGCAATAGAAGACTGGGAAAGACCGCTACTACTCTCAGCAGTATGTGTACCTCCACGTCACAATTATATATTAGAGCAATACAAACATTATTTCCAAACCTTGGGTAACAGGTTTATTTTCTGTGGTAATTATAATGCAAAACATACGCAGTGGGGATCTTGGCTAACCACAACCAAAGAAGAAACTTATTAAAAATGCTCACCAATAACGGACTGCACTATATTTTCACAGGCACTCCTACCCACTGGCCATCGGACCCTGCAAAAATGCCCTATCTATTCGATTTCTGTATCGTAAAGGAGCAAATCCAAATCATTTCAATGTCACATCTCGTCTTGATCTCACAGACGAGCACTTGCCAATTTTACTAACCATGGGAACACGTGTGATCCTCAATTCCTAGTCACTGCAGCAAATGCATGGCTGGAAAAAATGACTAAACTCTATCGCTCTATGTATCTTTAAAAAAAAGATTTATTTACTGCAGTAGAACTGTTTAATTAAATCATCCAGCAAGCTGTATGAAAAACAACGTCATCAAGCACTCAGAATATTGTATCCATAGATTGTCTTATAGTGAAGTTACTAGGCGCCCTGACGATAAAAGAAGTCTCATTTATAAAACACTGGAACTGAAACTACTTCTATCGGAAATCAAAAATAAATCTGTACAAAACTACTTACAACACTTACCTCCAACGGAATATATATATAGAATTTCTCTCTGAAAAGCAACAAATAAATGAAAACAACCACAGAAACACGAAATACCATTGTGTTTTCCAAATAACAGTTCGGCGAGAAGTAATGAAGAAACGGCTCTTGCATTTGCCAAGCATTTGGAAGCAATTTTCATATCATATGATTCTACAATCTCTCTTGAAGAATAAGTGCCAACCAATCTAGAAGTTCAAACATATACAAATCCAGACCATGCTTACGTCAGAACTAAGAAAATGACCTAAGCAACGGTGTTGAGAGAATTGCTGGAAAAGGGTTTGTGTTCATCATTTACCTCTTTAACGCAGTACTGCGATTGAGGCGATTTTTAGAATAATGAAAAGTCACTGAAATTATCCTAATACATAAACCTGAGAAACCATCTACTGACCTGTCTTCGAACAGACCAATTATTCCCCTGCATCTCTTGTCTAAGGTTTTCGAAAAATTGTTGTTAAAAAAATTATTACCTATCATCTTGAGTAACAAACTTATACCTGATTATTAGTTTGGTATCCGGAAAAATCATGCCACTATTGAACAGATACATCATGTAGTCGACAAAATTATAAGACTTTAACGACAAATTCTATTTTCATAGATGTCGCACAATCTTTTGATAAAGTGTGTCATCAGGGGCCTTTATTCAAAATCAAAAGAACCTTACTCTCGGACTATTACGAAATCCTCAAGTTGTATCTAACAGACTCATCAAATATGGAAAGTCGTACATCCCTATTCTCAATACACGAAGATGTACCTCAAACCAAGATCCATTATTGTACCCACTTTTTACAGCTGACCTTTCCACCACTGCCTCTACTACGCAACAACATTTGCAGACGACGTTGCAGTATTTTCTTCTCATCTTAACCCCTGTATAGCGAGTCAACATAAATAGAAACATTTGCAAAATTAAAACTTTGGTTCAGCAAATGGCGGAAAACAGTAAATGAAGTAATGTCGATGCAAATGATTTTTGACTTGCCAACCTGTACTGCTTACCGACACACGAATACTACAAGACGAACACATGAAATATTTAGAATTCCACGTAGACAGACACCTGACTTGAAAGAGGCATATTTTCACGAAAAGGGGTTTTAAGATTCAAAAGATGTAATGGATTTTAGGCCGACAGTCTCAACTGTCCACTAATAACAAAATTTTACTCTATAAATCCACCATGAAACTACGGAATTCAACTCTGCAGAACACTAGCAACTTTAATATTGTCATTTTAAGGCGCTTTCAATCCAAAGTTTTACGATCTATGGTAAACTCTCCTTGGTTTTTTCAAACAATGTTATTCAACGTGACTTGGACATTCACAGGCGAAATACAAAAATATAGTGTCCGTTATGCTATTAGCTTTAGTACCCACTCAAACGTGCTAATCGAACCCCTCGTGAAGGAAGACGAAGGCCACCCTAGATTGAACCAGCGAAAATTTGCTTTACATGTAAAGCAGAGCGGACCCTACTATGCATGAAACTAAACTATAGGGTTTAACGAAATTTTATTGAAACAAATGACAGTGAATTATATTCAAATAAAAGTGAATAGCGGCAAAAATTTAGCGGCCGGAACCGAAAAATTTGTGGCCACCGGTCTCGTAACTTTCCAGTCAGGCTGATTTTTGGCGTCTGGACTTTATTTATGGTCCTTAGTTGAATACTGAAAACGTTATGTCTCTGTCTATCACAGATCAAAATTATAAGGTCTGATAGACGTCAGAAATGATAGAGACAGACGCTGGTCTTTAGACGACGGACATGACAAAAGTAAAGTTAGTCTCCAGCTTGTAAGCTGGGTCCGCTAAAAATAAATACAACTTTTTGAACTTCTACACCGCTTTGAATGACAATTTTTAGTACATATTATTATTACTCATTAGTTTGTTTTCCACATGTTTATGTTATGCTTATATGTATATATTAATGTCAAATCGCCTACTGTATGTCTGATAGACAGTTTGTAGACAAATAAATAAAATAAAAAGGAGTTCTTCTTGCCTCTGCTAAAAAAAATTGTTTAACTTGATTACAACTTCAGGGGCCGCATAAATAGTCGTTAAGCTGTTTCAACGTAATTTAAAATTTTTATGGTTACGTTGGAAAAAAGTTAAAAATTTTTCCGCAAAAGCTAGTTGACGCAACATTCCTTTTTATATGTAAATTGATAGATTCGTTTTGGAAACTTCAAGCTCCTTGTTAAAACAAATCAGTTTTAAAGTTTATATTGAAGTGAATAATTTGAAATAGTAGCTAACGCGGTTTTTATAGTCGATTTAGTGAAAAGTTCGGGCAAGATTAAATTCCCTTATAATCTCAACTTACACAATTTTTTTTTATAAATTTATTTAAAATATAAATAATAATAATAATATCAAATAATTCAATTTTTAACAAATATTTTTAAAAATGCTGCATGACAACGTGACAGACAAAATTGTCCTATGAACTACTGGTTATGTGTAACAAAACCGCAATTAACACAAAGTTTAACCAATTTATAACTATTAGTACTATATTAAATTTTATGATACAAATACGAAATTATCAAGCGACCTTATATTTTTTGAACGCAGGTGTTTACCATTACATCGATATAAGGATATCACAATTGCAATTTTTGCAAGCTTCGACGCGCTTAAGTACCAAGTTGTTTTGGCAAGATGTTCATTTTAATTGTCTACTGCCAACAAAATTAATTTTTAAAATGCTTTTCAGTTAATAGTGTTTCTCTGGTGCTACAAGTTGTATATTGAATGCATGATAGTCGATGTTCCTGAAATTCTCTTATTTTAAAATTTTTAGAAACAATTTTCATTAATGAGGAGCTGGTGCGTTGTAACTTTATAATAATTTTTATCATACTTATTAAAAATTTTTTTAGGCGAGTTAAATGCAGTATTTTTAAAATTTTTGCTTTGCTTCCAGTTGGATAGTCATTGTTTATTGTTTTGTATCTTGTATGGCATGATTTCACCAGGTAAGTCTTATTAACTTATTATACATTATGCATACTTTTTAGGCTACAAGGTAGAGCGTCTTTAGTGTATTATAGTCTGATTTTGTTATCCTTTGAATCGATTTGAAGTCCAAATGCACATATAGTATAATTTGTTTTAAATTTATTTGATCGACAATTAAAATTTAAATTCTGTGGAGTAATTTAATGTCATTAGGTATATAGCAATAGAACATGTAATCCTAATGTGGTGGTAATCCTATGTTCTTATTAAGATCTGTGAACTAGAAAAGCTAATTAAACTACAGCCTCTCTATGATAGACTACTTTTAATTTTGTTAGTAAGCTAAGATATGAGGGATTTGTTTAAATCCAAAAGAACTACAGTGCAATTTGCTCTAGTGCATATTTACGTGGGCAGTTTGAAAAGCTTTGAGCCTAACATAGAAACAAGTGTCTTTCCTGTCCTTCAATATTATTTCTCAACAGTTTCCTTTTAAGTCGATATACTTTTTCCAACATTTTTAACCCGTCCAAATAGTAGTTGGAGTCTTGCTCTGCAAAATAAATGTTTACGGTTGCCGTGACCTCCACGTTTGATAAAAATCTTTGTCTTTTAAGCCGCACTTTGAGTTTAGGAAACAGGAAATAATCGCTGGGGGTCAGATCTGGTGAATATACTTGGTGGTCAATCATTTCAAACTGCAATTTGTGAATTTTGGCCATGGCGACCGCACAAGTGCGACTCGGCACGTTGTTTTGATGGAACAGCACTTTATTTTGTTTCATTTTTAGCAATTGCTGTCTTCAACTGGTCCAATGGCATTGTGTAGTATGACTCCGTTATTGTATTTCCTTTTTCTAAGTAGTCGATGAACAGAATTCCCTGACTATTCTAAAAAACAGTCGCCTTTTTTGGAGCAGGTTCGCCCTTCGTAGTCCACTGTTTTGACTATTCCTTCGTCTCAGGATTGTAATGGTGGGCGTAAGTATCATATTTCTTCTTTCTTTAATCATAACCCTTTGTGCCTTATGGCGTTGGGTTTTGTAGCCATTTCTTTTATTCTGGTCTGTTGGTGGCCAGTTTCCTTAATTCTTGCTCCGTCTTTCTTCTATTTCTTCCAAGTTTGTAGATATAATCCATCCATTGCATACGTGGTCGTCTCCTTCCTTTTTTCCCTTCTGGTCTTGCCTCCATAATTTGTTTTGCTATTCTTGTTTCGTCCATCCTGTAGACATGTCCAAACCATTGCAGCGGTTTTTGCTCTATTAGTTTTTCTAGTGGTGTGATATCCAGTGTATCTCTAATTCTTGTGTTTCTGATCCGGTCTATCCTTGTTTTTCCTGCTACTTTTCTAAGGTACCTCATTTCTGTGGCTTTGATCTTGCTCTTGTCTTTTTAATTGATTGTCCAGCTCTCTGATGCATATGTTAAGGTAGGTGTAAAAACTTGTTTATATATATTTATTTTGGTCTTCTTTTCAAATTCTCTTTTCCCTACTATTGTTTCATTTAGATGGTAATATACGTTATTTGTTTTCGTAATTCTATTACTTATTTCATTATCTATCGTGCCATATTGACTTATTATTGTGCCCAGGTATTCGAATTTATTTACTTTTCCTAGTATTTTTCCATTACATTGTATATCTTCTTAGGCGTCTTCTTGGTCATCTTTACTTATATACATTATCTTACTCTTCTCTTCGTTTATTGTCCTACCCTGTTTCTTTATGAGATTGTTCCACTTATTGATTGATTCTTGTAGTTTTCGTTTCTCCTCTGCTACTAGGACAATATCATCTGCATAGATCAGAGAATGGACTTTCGAAGGTCTTATTTTCCAGTTTCCGATTTTAGTTGTTTTTGTTCTTCTTTTACTCTCTTTTATTACTGTATTCATTACTACGTTGAAAAGTAGAGGACTGAGGCTATCCCCTTGTTGTACTCCTCTTTCTATGAGGAAAGTGTCCGATGTTTGCCCATTTAGTCTTACTTCTGCTTTTACTTTCTTAAAGACACATTTAATGGTTTCGATAAGTTCTCTGGGTGTGTTTAATTTTTATAGTGATTTTCAGTAAGTATCATCTAAACTAATAAATTGACGCAAAAAGTCCGACTCGTTTCAAGTCGCTCAAGCAGGGCCTTGGAAATGTTTATTCGAATGTATTTTTGGTTCAAAGTGTGGAAACACGGGGCCCAACGCGCGGACGTCTTTCTCATTTCCAATTCTTCACTCAATATGTGACATACTTTTGGTATGCCCACAGCCTCTGCTATCTCTCTAACTTGATTTGACGGTCGTCCAGTACGAGCTACATTATTAAGTTATAACACCTCCGATTTTTTCTTACAAACTAATCACACAAAACTATGAAACTTGTGTCACTTCTCGAAGTAATCTCCCTACAGCCTTACACATTGTTCGTAACGTCGACGCCATAATTCCGTTTTCTTCTTTGACCACTGAAAAATCGCTGATACAATAGCAGTACGGCTAGTGAATTTGCGATCACGGGCAGTGTCTTTCATTGTTGGAAATAGCTAAAAGCCAGGTCAGGTGAGTAGGGAGCATGAGAAATCACTTCAAAGTTGTCAGCATTTGTGGCATCCACCTAGAGGACACTTTTCGCATTTTCAGGTCTTCATGCAGGATTGAATGCACAGATCCCACGGAAGTGCCAATTTTGGAGGCGATATGTTCCACACTAATTCGGCGATCCTTCAAAACAAGTTTCTCTACTCGTTTGATCAGACCAGCTGTTGCAAGGAGATTGTCTTAAACGCTCATTAAACACATCCATAAAACCATCACCATATGTCTCACTCAATTGGCGATGAATTTCAATCGGTGTTACACCACGAAAATGGAGAAAACGATTGATTACACGCTGTTCTTGTAATGAAAACGTCGCCATTTTAAGTATCAAAAACAGTCTTCATTCTCGCCGCTATCGCTAGAGTCCTGTATGCCGTGCAGTGCCACCATCTCTGTCACGCATTCTCAAAGAGAGCGCGCGTATTTTGAAATAAACCACCTGTTTCTATCTGTTCCCAGGCATGAAAAAATAATTGAGGTGCTGTAACTTGAATGCACCTCGTATCATTTGGTGAGCTTTTCCGATGTTATCGTTGGAGATCGCAGTTGTTGGCTGTCTCGAACGCTCATCATCAGCTAAGCTGGTACGACCCCGTTTAAATTCAGCTCTCCATATTTTCGCGGTGGCAAATAATGGAGCCTAACTCGACTTTAATTTATGTAGGCGTATTGTCTTTCGAATGCAAGTACATAATTACAGCATAGTATTCGATTCTTTTTCATTTTTATAAAAAAAAAAACACTGACATCAATTGATGCAAACGATTGTCAAACAACAACTAAGCATCCAAAATAACTGAAATTTTTACAGGTACCTTTCAAAGTATGGATAATTGTAGTAGAAGAATGGTTTTGACAAGTAGAATCATATTCATATTAAAGATGCAAAGCTTTTCAAACGGGCCACGTATTATTCTTATCATGCAAGTGACTTTGTTGGGCCGTCCAGTGTACCTCCTGAAATCCAATTTGGTGCTCCGGAATTCAATTATCTATTAACAGATCTCCCTTGATTTGTCAGAATGCTAGCTTCTTTAGTATTTCAAAAACGATAGGTAACAGTATAGTCAGCCTGTATGAGTTGACTTCCGTTAGATCTTTGCCAGGCTTTAATACCGCAATAATGTTTGCTGTTTTCATCTGTATTGTCCATTAAATGTGGTATGTTAATAGAACTACTGACCTTGGTAATTCTTTTGGCGTTCTTATTGTTATGAGGTTTATTTATAGAGATTTTTGAGATGTAGCAGTTGTTTTTTATTTTTAACTCTTTTATTATAATTAGGAACTATTTAATTTTTATACGACGTTTTATGGAGAGGTTGGAAACAAATTTGATTTTACTTTTTGCCTAAGTTTTAATAACTGAGTTACGCTATTAAATTGGGAAAATTGTTAGTATGGGTTTCCAAATAGTATGGTCATACTTTTTTTATTTATGTAGGTATTAAATGATTTATCTTTCATTTTCTTCAATTGACCTTCAGCCCTTGCTCTAAGTTTCTTTACTATTAGTTTTTTTTTAAATTTTTAAGTTTATTTGTTTTATGTTTGTATTGGAATATAGTTTGTAGAATTACTTGTTGAGGGATAATAATCTTTAAACCTAGGTCTTCTTTATTTTGATGCTAAAAATAACATTTTCTGCTATATAGTTACAATATTTGTCTCAGGTTGCTTTAATGTAAAGTAGCGCAATGTTTAATGTAGTGCGCAAATTGAAGTACTTATTGCTGCTCTACTAAATGAGTGAACCGACATTAAATTATTACTACAGCTGTATATTTCAGGAAAACTGTATTGGTTAAAAAATTCTAGTAGATCTGAAACTTTAGCTAGGTCAGTTAGCCAGTTTTTTTACTGTTTTTACTGCTGCAGTCCTCTCTTGCAATAAACATAGAACCTAAGGTTTGAAAGTAAGTCTCAAAGTGCCAATTCTTAATCTGATCTAAAAATGTGTATAATACCGCTAAGACATCATATCTGATACACTGAACTTTTATTAAAAAACTCTTAAGATATTGGTATTGATGTTTCAGCAGTTCATGATGTTACATTGTTTGTTTTATTAGTACCGCAGTTCCTTTTTCCATTGTACTTTCAGGATGGTGTTTATAATATAATTTTTGGAACAAAATTTTAAAATTGCTACGAGCTGAGAAATGGTTAGAATATTTATACGCTGTTCTTTGGTTGAATAAGCGCGTTGGGCATGCTTTTAATTAACATTTATTAAGCATGGCAATGATTGGCTTATATGTATATATATTACATTTTATTAAAGCCATCTATTAAAAAAATAATGGATTTCTTTTTACTAGATCTATAAAAATCTAGTAAAAAGAAATCCATTATTTTTTTAATACATGGCTTTAATAAAATGTATTTCGCGCTCTAGAAGTCCGAGCGGATGGCGTTATAAAGCTGACATTTCATACTAAAAAAAACTTTTGTGTTTTGTGAATGGTTGACTCAGTTTTGTTTGAGCTCACGTCAAAGATGGACACTAGCAAAAAGAAAATACGCTATATTTTACAGTTTTTATTCGATAAAGGTGAAAACGCAAGCCAGGCGGTTGAAAATGTGAATAGTGTTTATGGTTCTAATACTGTAATATCCAATCAAGTGCAGTTTTGGTTTCGTCGATTCCGTTTCGGTAATTTCGATGTCAAAGATGCATCACGCTCTGGAAGGCCAATTGTCGTAAATGTGGATATAATCATGGAAATGACCGAGTTCGAGCGTCATAGCACTGTTTCTATTGCCCAGGAGCTAAACATTGCACAAAAATTGTTTGGAACCATTTGGAAAGGGCTGGATAAAAAAAGAAGCTGGATGTATGGGTGCCACACGAGTTAACGCAAAAAAACCTCATGGACCAAATCTCCATCTGTGAATTGCTGCTGAATCGCAACAAAGTCGACCCATTTCTGAAGCGGATGGCGACTGGTGATGAAAAGTGAGTCACTTACGACAACGTCAAGCAAAAACTGTCGTCGAAGCGCGGTGAGCCGGCGCAAACGGTGACCAAGCCAGGATTGACGGCCAGGAAGGTTTTGCTAAGCGTTTGGTGCGATTGGCAAGGAATCATATACTATGAGCTGCTCCTACGGCCAAACACTTAATTCTAACCTGTACTGTGAACAACTAGACCGTCTGAAGGAAGCAATCGCCCAAAAGCGGCCACGAGGACAGGAATTGTGTTTCATTAAGACGACGCCAGGCCACACACATCGATAGCGACTCGCCAGAAACTCTGGAAGCTTGGTTGAAAAGTTTTTATGCATCCACCTTATAGTTCAGAGCTGACACCAAGTTATTACCACCTGTTCCTGTCCACGGCGAACTATTTTGATGGTGAAAAATTCGCCTCAAGAGAAGCTTGTGAAAATCGACTGTCCCAGTCTTTTGTCAATAGGGACAAGGACTTTTATGAGAGAGGCATAATGAAATTACCTTCAAAATGGCAACAAGTTTTCGAAGAAAACAGCACATATTTGACCTAAATTTGTTCATTCTAACTATGTTAAATAAAACCTTCAATTTTATACAAAAATAATGGATTTCTTTTTACTAGACCTATTATGTATATATATATATATATATATTTAGGGTGTCCGTTATTTCAAAATAGTTATTTACCATGAAAAGAACACATTTACCTAGTCCTCTCAAAAAAATTCGCGATTTGCTAAAATATATATATATATATATATATATATATATATATATATATTTGGGGCGAAACGCGTCAACTGACCCAGCGCCGCCGCAGGCGTCCGTGCGAGAGTGAAACACGACTTTTTCATCTCGTCGTTTTGGACTTAAAACATTAATAACAAAATTATTTGAGAACACTATCTTACGTATTTTTTCCTCAGCTTTCCAAGGGTAGTATTATTTTGTCTAGACCGTATTTTACCACAATATCCTCTATATTTTTCCCACTTTACTATTACAGCCGCCCATAATAATAATTATTCCATTTCCTTTTTAGTTCTTCTGTAAAATTCGATTTTTGTGTCTCGATTGTTATACATAAAGACACATATTAAGATGATTAAACTATAATAATATAATATGGTTAGAAAGGAAATAAAAGTACTTACTGTTTTATTGGTCTCCACTTGAGTGGCTTACATTGTTGTTATTCGAATAATAGTACTTTTTTACATCCCGGCAATGCTGTCAATAATATTCTCGAAATGTGTATGTTAACCATATTCATTTCTTGGGCAATATTATAAGTTTTATTAGCTATATATAGACTTTTTATATTACAGCTGTCTATTTTGATACGGTTTTTCTATATCCACATATGAGTGGAACTTATTATTTTATTTTGTAGAGATTCTTCGCATCCATTGATACATATATATCTTGATCGCTGCCATTGTTGTACCTTGAGAAATAAATAGCGCAGAACTTTTCTATGGCCAGTAGTGTATTATTATGATTTGTTTTATTTCTGTACTAAAAACACCGTTGCATGTTGCCAGCTAGTTTTTGTGCGTCTCGAGCTTTTCATTTACAAGTGGGTAATTTCGTATCAGCCAGCTGGGGAGGCAGCCGATGAGGGACTAGTGACCTCACTGGGTCCTGTGTTTATATGTTCTAATTTGTTATTGTTATTTTAGTAATTTGGAAAGAAAGGATTGAAATGCGTGAGCTTACCCGCCCCGAAATAATTTGATAAACATGTGATAATGTAATATTTGTTTAAGGTTTGGTTTTTGTTATTAGTTTAGCTAAAACATAAAGAAACAGTTATATTGTTATTATTTTTCAAATAATTTCTATCGCGTCAGGATTATTATGCCATCAACCAAATAACTGATAACTAAAAAGTTATTAAAAAGTTTATGAGAGGCGATTAAAAGCATCAGAGATATCCCTTTGCAGAACGATTAACTTAACTTTGTTCTGAAAAGTAGTACTATTGTAACACTGTGATTTTTTAAATACTATAATTCTATTTATTTGAAATGTTAGCCACAGGTTTGTGACAAAACAAAGTAAAATGCTGTGTCAAATTAACAGATTTATCGGATAAAAAAACTTGGCGAATCAATGCGTGCCAGCGACCGGTTTAAAAATTAATTCAGATGCCACGAAGTACGAAGAATAAATAAATATTTTCTTCATTAATATATGGCAAAGTTGATCCGACTCGCCAAGATGGCTGAATGAGAGCTTACTCGATTCATCTATTCTGATGCATAAACGACAGCCTTTGTGAGCCCCGGCAAAAGTTCCCGCTGCAAAAACATTAATCTTGAGATGACGACTGGTGGAGGTGGCACGCTAAGGACCCACGTAACAGTGCTGTGCTCCAAGTTTTGACAGTTACAAACAAGAATTGATTCCAAGTCACGTTGCGTGCCTGCCCGGCCCCCAAATGTACGCACGAATGCTTCCCTTTAGAGAGAAATTCAGGATAATATAATCCGGCTAAGTAGCGGCATCATGCCGGAGAGCTGTCTTGGGACCGATGGCAGCTTTGGATTACCTAACGTTTTTATGACATTCGTGTTCAGCCACGAGCGCATTAGTTAATAAGAATCTAATTTGGCTCACCTATGTTACACAATACTGAAGTACACTCCAGAAGGTATAGATATAAAGTAATAAAAATAAGGTTGTAATTTATTGTGTGTGTTTCACAATTTCACCTTGATCTTTTTACAGAAGTTGTAGCTACCAAACTTAAAAGTTGTAGGTAAAATGTTACAAATTCATCGACTTTATGCTATGTCAAATAAAATTTAAATTAGCATATTTTATATACATTAGTATGTTCAAACTTTTTATGGTAAAGCGTGAATTTTTAATGTATTTTATTTATTTCTCATACAAGAGCTGGAAAACTGATTGTGAGGGTGCCATTTTTAAAAAGGTACTTGCAGCTTTTTAGTTATGTTTTGGGAAACACTCACATTACACTTTCACATTGTACCTTAATTTAATGGAAATAAGAGACCCTAAAATAATAATGGCCTAAATCACATTTTAACCCAATTACTCTAAGGTGCACTTCCGAGGCACATGCTATTATTATACTGTGACGTATGCTACTTGATTTTAAATTAGATATGTAAGTGCATTTCTTATTAATGTATATAATTCATATTTTGGGAAATTTTCTTTGTCCTGGAAAATTTCCAATTGAGTATAGAAAAGAGTGCCCTAGAAAAGTTTTATTAAAATACCCTCCCATAAAAATATTACAATTTGTCAATTCAAAAATTCCTAACTGGTACGTTTACCGTTTTTGGTGTTTTTTCTTTGATTTTATTTATCTTCTATTTAAGGCAAATTATGCAGAGCCTGTAATAAAAGTAGTTCAGTTGCTTCCAATAAAAACATAAATTTGTTGAATTAAATTTATGTATTTTCAAGATGTACAAAAAAGTTATGTTTTGGGGAGAATATAAAAGCTAGTAAGAATAAAAAACATCCAAATGACAGATTTCTGGAAATAAAGATTTTTAAGAAAGTGACGCAAAATCATTTGAAAACTTTTTTTAGTAAAGTTGCTACGAAATAGAATTTTCCACAAATTTTAAATCTTTTGAACAAGTTGAAACTTCTACTTTCTTTCGAAACATTTGTGACGTTGAAATACATTTTCTTGGGTTTCTTGATTACTACTGAAAGAAATAATCAAAGCATTGTTGGTTATAATAAAATTTGGACATTCTTATAGACCTTCATAGAGAGACTTTATAAATCTATCGTATATATTACTCCATTGTTGCAATTGTGATGACAAAACTATCTGTCCAAAACTAAAAAAAACGACCTGGCATTAATTAAAATCTCGTTAGAACCTGTTAACCAAAACTTGTTGACATACTACTGTGTACAAATATAACCCAGAATTTTTAATTTAAACTGCGCGGGCATTTCATTGGGTACAAACCTTTTTAGTTTTAAGTTGGTAGGACTGCTACTGATATCTGTGTCAAATTTTAGGTTAATATCTTAATTATTTGAAGAGTGACGCTCGTTTTCGTAAACAACCAAAATTAACTTTTTCGATTTTTACCATGTCAGAAAATATTCAACAAAGAGGTTCGATTAAATTTTGTTTTAGAAATGATATTTCTGCTGCGGAAACGCTCAGAATGTTACAAAAAGCCTTCGGTAAACAGGCTATGTCTAAAACACAAGTATATGAATGGCATAAAATGTTCAAAGAGGGTCGTGAAGGCGTTGAAGACGAACCACATCAAAGACGTCCAAGAACATCAACTGACGAACAGCACGTCGCGAAAATTAAAATTGGTGCTCCAAAATCGTCGATTGACAACTAGAGACTTGCTGACATCGTTGGCATTTCAAATGGATCAGTCAACACCATTTTGAAGGAAGTTTTGTGCCTCAAAAAGTCAAATCTCGTTTGGTTCCAAAACCCTCAATTTATTCGTGACTATTTCGCTAAAAATTCCACCCATATCGTTCCGCAACCGCCGTATTCGCCTGATTTAGCTCCATGTGACTTCTGGCTATTCAGCAAAATGAAAAGACCTCTCCGGGGACACCGTTTTGACACGATAGAAGAGATTCAAGCCGAATCGAAGAAGGTGCTGAAGGCCATACCGAAACAGGACTTTTCAAAGTGTTTTGATGAGTGGAAAATTCGCTGGCATAAGTGCATTGCAGCCGAGGGGCATTACTTCGAAGGCGATGAAATAGATTTTTAACTACAAATGAGGATTTCAAAAATTATAACAAAATTCAGGGTTATATTTGTACACAGTAGTATTATTTTTCTAGTAATAATGCTACCATAGATGAATAACTGGTTCTTTTTATGAGTCGCATAACTTTCCGGTAATGTTTATTAAACAAACCAGATAGTTTGCTATAAAAATACTATGTGTATCTGCATTAGTGGAATTAGTTAATCATTATGTTGACTACCGTACTTGGGAAAACAAGATTTTAAAAAATCAGAAAACAACGCAAAAATCAGTTGATAATCGTTGTGAGCCTTTACTCAGAAATAACAGAAATGATGCGTTTAACAACTTATTTACCAGCTACAAACTTGTAACCAAATTCCTATCCAAAATTTTCAATTTTTTTATTTAACGGTTGACTGGGTATTAAAATTAATCTGTTTAGTTCTTAAAAGACCTGTGTAATTAAAAATCCACTTGTCATACTGTTACCTACAAAACGCTACAACTTTACAGAAAAAAATTAATATAACTATTAAATTCACAAAAGAAGGAGTGAGTATTTTTGATGAAATAGTACTCGCAAATTCGGTGAAATGCAAAAGTAATAGGTAACCTTAACTTTTTTTCATATAATTGATATGTACAGAGTAGCTTCACATTCATTATAATTGGCATGCAGGCAAAAACCGAAAGCCTTGTTATATTTATTGAGAGAGTTGGTTTTTCTATCATATAAATGACATACTCGTAGTTTGGACGATGTACGTAAAAATCACACTGTGTTGATTCAAACTAAATTAAAACAAATACCAGCTCCAATAGTGTTTTATTTTACGAGTAAAGAAAATTATATTTGCTCATAAAAGATGCCAATTCAATGGTATAGTGTGTGTAAGCAAACGGTTTGTGCTGAGCATTCGGAACAAACATTCACTGGCAGAAAATATAAAAAATGTTCTTTATATATGCATTTTCTTAAATATTTACTACATAATCTAAAATAAAGTGACGCATTCCTATTTCAAAATTATCTGCAATCTACAAATAGATATCTAGCTGTGAGCCACACCTTGCTAGGGCACGATAAAACCTTGGTAGAACTAAAATTAATCATTTTGGACCACAAAACAAATTCAACAAATTGAGTGTCTATATTTTTGATGAGGTATTCAATTTCTATAATATTATTCATGGACACCTAGAATAGTATACTTTGTCTAGTATTTCAGTTTAAATTTTGTTATAAATCATCTAAAACAAAATTAGATTACATAGCATAGTTTTTTAATTTAGCACAGATTTACTAGTAAGGAAATTTGTTTAATAGAACAAAGTTTTAGAAGAAAGTATGCGAGATGTCAAGTTATAAATTTATACATATAGTGGACTTGAAGGGTCTGCGTTGGTAAATGTATCTAATACGATTTAGTTATTTTGCTTAGTCCAGGACGTCGTTGCCAAGGAACCGTGCATATACAATCTTCATCCTGCAATTTACTGTTGAAAAGAGGAGCTGTCTTACGAAATTCTATTTGAAATTGTTGCTATACAATCAAAAACACAACGACTACTAACGTTTACAAACTCCATATTAGCTAAATTTGTTTTTAGCGGAAAACCATGGCATGAGTGTTTTTTGCATCGGTGGAAGAATTGTCATAATCTGTCGCGCAGTTTAAAATGTTTGAGGGATTCATGAATAATTAATTGTATTTAAAATTTTTTGGTGCAAATAAATTTTTTACAATTCTTATGAGATAACTCATAATGCTCTTACGTTTCGTCTATATTTCGCAAAAGGGTATCTAGACGTGCCGCTAAAAAGCAGCGGTTGCGTGTTTTTATTTTAAATTTTTATACATTATTGTTATTATATTGCGTATGAACTACGCTTATGCACAGTTAACTGAACATTATACGTATTTATGTTCTTTTTTATTATTTGTTAGTATCTTGGGTTTCTCTGTTTGAGTATTTCGCTACAAGCAACTATTGCCTTTCAAATAATTATTATATAGTATAGAAATTTTGATGTGAGATCTATAGGTTTGTTTACATTTTTAAAACCAATTTTATGAAATTATTTTATCTGTTACATCTTGCGATTAACTCAGAGGTTTATTTTGAAAATGAAAAATCTTTTAATTGCGGTAAATCGATTATTGTAGTGTATATAAATTTTTAATTTTTTGGGAATAAGAGGGGGAATTAATGGGTTATTTGTTAGTAACAGATACATACTCACTGCTCACACCGTCCAAAAGCTCATGATAAACTGACTTTTTATGTTCGTTAGAGCTTGAAACTAATTTAACACAATTCTGAAATTCTGTCGTGATGATTTAATGCACAATAGATTTTGGAAGTTTTATTTTATCTATTAATCTAACACTTAGACGCCGGCCAGAGTCCAAAACTATTTTCACGTTAACCACATTATCCATAGTGTACGACGTCGATGGGATTCCTACGGGTTGCTCATCCTGGACATCTTCCTTCCTTTTTTGAACACTTTGTGCTACCTAAACATTTGTAATTTTAATAGTTTTCTGTACCATAGCAAGTGTCTTGACTGCAAATTTATCTAGTTGACCGATACTGCATTACATTTGACACAATGCTTAAACAACTATCTACTTTGCAAGTAATTTGAACTTTGTAAAGACTCAAAAGAAGATGGTCAAACGGTCCGACCTGATATCCCTAACCAACCATCGAATCAGAAGTCTGTTTCCCCAAAAATTTTGCTTAAACCAAGAAAATCAGTATCATCAATTTTGCAATTGTTATATACTTTTATATTAATAGCAGTTGGATATTTTTGTATTCCTTTGCTGAAAATGATAGTTTTCATTTTTTTGCTTGTTAATTATAATTTTCTGTTATTTATTACGTTTTGTAAGATGCCTACGCAGATTTGCATTTTGTTGTCTGCCAGTTTGGCTTTAAATAAGTATGTCTTTTTATATTGCCTGAAAATAGAGCAACCGTACACCATGTACCTATATTGAGAAATTCTTCAGACTCAGCACGGACCTTTGAAATAATCAGGGTTTAATTCTCTAAAAAGGAGACGACTATTATCAAAAAAAAATCTTAATATAGAGCTGAGATTACGTATATTACGATGCTGTACGATTCCACTGTTGCTGTATGGGAGTGAGACGTGGACACTGATAAAACAAAACCTAAAGAAGATCGAGTCGTTTGAGCTATGGGTCTATCGATAAATTTTAAAGATTTTATAGACCGACAAGATTACTAACCGTGAAGTGCTGCAATTGGAAAAGAAACAGACCTCGTATTTACCACACACAAAAAAAACTGGAATACTAAGGACACACCATGAAAGATTTTAAGTATGAGATATTGCGGCTAATTATACAGGAGAAGATAATTGTAAGAAGATGTATAGGAATAAGTTGTATCTCTTTGCTGAGAAGTCTCCTAGAATGGTTCATCTGCACTTCAGTAGATCTATTTAGAGCGGCAACATCTAAGATCTGTATGGTTTTGATGATCGCCAACTTCGTAGAGAGAAGGCACTTTAAGAAGAAGAATATCTCTTGTAAAGTATGATTGAATAAGTTTTATTATTGGTTTTAGATAGTTTATTATCATAACTTTATAAATTAAATCGGATTCAGACGGTATCAAGCCGTGTCACTTTTTGTTTGTTGTACATAACGGCCAACTCATTGGCCATTGTTCCTCTTAATTTTGAACGGTATAGTATACCAATACATTTTATTTTCTTTTAACCTTTTTGGTCTTTTATATGTTGATTAAATTTTTTTATTGTCAGATCATTACTATTTACAATCTGCTCATAGAGCACTAAGTAAATACTTAAATGAAAGTGGTATGTGTGACAATAGAAGCAGATGTTCATCAACATTACTTCAGTTACAACTAATACATACAAATCCTTACAAAAGGAACATAAAATAGTCTAGGAGCTTAAACTAAAATCTAAACGGCAAGTCAAGAGTGTACTGCCTCTTAATTTTTGTGGTGATTGTAGACACTGTTGTCCAATAAATTTAGTGCTAGACTGTTAGGGTGGTATTCCAGCTTGGCGATTCACTGCTTTTCACTATTTCTTTTTTATAGAACGCACTTTGAGGTAACTTTAAATATCTTCGTTGTTTACGTAGTATGGTGCCGTAGAACCATATCGGTTTGAAGATTACTTTGTAAATAAGGAGTTTATTGTGGAAGGAAAGTTGGGAATGTATGTCCAGTAACCGTTCAGTTGCTTGCATTTGGTTCATGTTAGGCCTCTATCAAGGTAGATACCTATGTATCTTACATTGTTGGATTGTGGTATTATTGTTCCATTGATAGCGATGGGTGGACAAGTGTTTCTTCTCTTTGTAAAGGTTACGTGTACGGACTTGGTTTGGTTGATTTTAATTGGCTCTTTTTGAAACCAGACATGGATAACATCAAAATGGGTTTGTAGTTTTGTGGAGGCCCTTACTGGATCTTCATCTGTAGCCAGTAGCACAGTATCGTCAGCAAACGTTGCGATTGAGATCTCCGCGTAGGTTTGTAGATCTGCTGTGTACAATAGGTACAATACTGGACCAAAACATTCCCTTGGGGTACTTCGAAACCTAGGGGGATCAGGTTGGTAAGTTCTTCTTTGTATTTAATTTAGAAGAGTGTAGATAATAGCGTAATATTTTTTAACTTATACAGTAAGCTTTTGTGCGGGTCTTTAGTTTGTCAAAAGCCAAGCTGACATTTAGAAATACAGCGCTGCAGTATTCTTTGGCTTCAAAGGTGGCATTAATAATTTCTACTACTCTGTGAACTTGTTCCATTGTAGAGTGCTGTCTTCTAAAACCAAATTAATAGTTTGGTATAAGATTTCGTTTTTCTAAAATTAGCATTAGTCGCTTGAGTAGCAAGTTTTCGAATAGCTTCGAAGTTATGGATAATAAACTTATCGGTCTGTACGACTTTACTAAGTTGCGTGGTTTGCCAGGTTTTTGGATTAAAATAATTTTAGCAACTTTTTATTGTGTTTTGGTAAATGAGTCGTTCTTAATATCGCGTTAAATAACAGTTGGGCTGAAAAGTTCGTAGGCTAACATAGAAAAAAATTTTTTTTTTGATAAAATTGGATTTTATTATTCAATATAATTGCCTTCGAGGGCGATATACCGATTATAGCGATCATACAATTTTTCTATACCATTTTTAAAATATATTTTGTCTTTAGCCTCAAAATAAGCTTCTGTTTCGGCAATTACCTCTTCATGGGCGCTAAATTTCTTTCCAGCGAGCATTCTCTTGAGGTCTGAGAACAGGAAAAAGTCGCTGGTGGCCAGATCTGGAGAATACGGTGGATGCGGAAGCAATTCGTAGCCTAATTCATGCAATTTTGCCATCATTTTCATTGACTTGTGGCACGTTGCATTGTCTTGATGAAACAGCACTTTTTCTTCTTCAAATGGGGCCGTTTTTTCGTGATTTCGTCCTTCAAACGCTCCAACAACGCTTTGTAATAATCGCTATTGATGGTCTGGCCCTTTTCAAGGTGATCAATAAATACTGATGCCATAAACCTTGCTAGCCGATTATTGCGTCTTTCCACTCTTTGGATTCGGTTCATCGCGTGCAGTCCACTCGGCTGACTGTCGATTTGACTCTGGAGTGTAGTGATGAAGCCATGTTTCATCCGTTGTCACATATCAACGAAAAATTCGTTATTATTACCGTTGAATATTGCTGAACATTGTTCTGAATCAACGACACGTTGAAACTTTTGCTGGATTGTGAGCTCGCGCGGCACTCACTTTGCACACAGTTTTTGCATGTCCAAATATTCATGCAAGATATGTCCAACACTGTATTTTGATATCTTCAGAGTCTCAGCTATCTCGCTTAACTTCAATTTACGGTCATTCATAATCATTTTGTAAACTTTTTTATGTTTTCGTCCGTTACAGCCTCTTTCGGGCGTCCACTGCGTGCATCGTCATCAGTGCTCATCTTGCCTCGTTTAAACTTGGAAAACCACTTCTCAACGGTTGATTTTCCTGGTGCACAGTCTAAATAATGCTTATCAAGCCAAGCCTTGGTTTCAACGGTATTTTTTGCCAAAAGCAGTGTTTTATTAATACTCGAAATTCCTTTTATCCATTTTTTTAAAATTAACAATAGTTGCTTCACTCAAAATACGATATCTCCTAAACTAATAGTCCGACAGTTGTCAAATTTATACACGAGTCTTTTGAAGGTTAGGGTTAACTAAAAAGCACATGGATTTAATACTACTAGCGCCGCTTATGTGTCAGCCTACGAACTTTTCAGCCCAACTGTTATAAATGTCAGCAATGTAAAACCCTTAGGTGGTAGTTCTTTTAGAATTTGGCTTGTTATTAAGTCGTACCCGGGTAATTTTTTGTAAGAAAGTTTTTTTTTATTGAATCTTTCACTTTAATGGCTATGATAAGCGGTGACAGTTGTAATGGGACGTCCAAAAATCTGTCCATTTCTTCTTCGTTATTTTCGGGTGCTCCAGGAATCGGTTGGAAGGCTTGCCTAAGGTGTTCGGCAGCTTTCTCGGCATTGTTTTTCGCCCAAGTTCTGTTTTCTTTCCGGATCGACGGAACGGGTTTTTGTGGTTGTTTTAACATTTTGGTGACTTTCCACAGTGAGTAGTCACTCGCTTCCGTGAACGATAAACTTTCCAAGAATTCTTTAAAAATCTTGTCTTTGTATTCATGCAGCATTCTCTTTAATTCTCGTGCTGCAGCATTGTAACTCTTCGGGGTAACGTCTTCTTTGCCACTTTTTACAAAATATTCTCTTTTCTGCTATTTTGTTTGTGATTTCCATTGGGTAGCTTTTGTTTTTGTGGTTTTCTAGTAGTATAGGTGTTGATTTCCAAACGACGTTTGGTATTGCCATCAAGAATTCTACTTCCGTTTTGACGTCGTTAGTTGTTTTTAGTTTTATCTTTAAAGATATGTTTTCTTCTAGTAGCTTCCGAAAATAGTTCCAATCAGTTAAGTAATTGTATAGTTGTGATGGTTTAGTTTTATGAATTATGGAGGTACGTATAGTTAGTATAGCTGGAGTATAATCAAAGCAGAGATTATAGCTATCTTCTACATTTATATATACTGGTCCAATACCTTTATTGATGAAGAAATCTAGACAATTTGGGATTTTTGTCAGGTCAGTGAGCCAGTGGGTGGGTTTATCCGTGGTGGTACGATCTAGATGCTTTTCTTGCATTACTGTTTGTAAGGGTTTTTCTCTTGGGGAGATTAATTGAGATCGCCAATGTGAGTGTTTGGCATTATAATCACCGGCGGAAATGAATCTGGTACCTAATGATTTCAAGTATTTCTCAAATCCTTCTTTATTTGTTCTATGTCCAAGGGGATAGTATGTTGCAGATATTACTAGGGGTTTGTTCCAATCTTGTATCTTTAGTATTGTGGCTTGCAGAAAATCTTTGTCAAATTTGTTTAATTCATAATGCTTGATATATTGTTTAACGATGATCGCGGTTCTGCCTCTAACGTTATCATTCGGGTGTTGTGTGTCATACGTTTTATAGCCTGCTATTTTGAAATAAGTGCGGGCAGTAAAATGCGCCTCGGAGATGAGTCAACGTGGTTAGTGTTGAGGAATTCCTCTATTTCCTGGCGATGTTGCGTCAGGCTATTTGCGTTCCATGTAATGATCTTATATTGAACCATTTTTATTGGTAATTTTTTGTTGCCTTAGTACAGCGAGTTCATTATTAAGTATCTCTATGTTTTTTTTTATTTTCTTGGTTTCATGTAGGAGATCCGTTATAACGTTATTTTGATTCGTAATGGTTTTCTGCATAAATTGGCATGGAAGTCCTTCTTGATTGATAAATGTGTTATTTTGATCTGTGCAGATTGCTTGCTTGTATAACCCTAGCTCCAGTGGTTGACCATTGTGAGTGGTTGTTACATTTTATGTCGCAATTTGCTGGTTATTGGCGTGCCTCAGTGGTGGAAAGTTTGATGGCGCTAAGGAAAACCTTGTGTGACTTGTGGTTGTTGCTTATCTGGTCTCGATTTTAAATTTATAGTACGTCGATTTAGTATTTTTATGTACATTTGGCAACCTTTATAATTGGCTGGGTGATCGCCTTTACATAATGTAGGTTTAGTTGTTGGAGTGTCATCTATGGGACAGTTTCTAGTGTCATCGTTCGCTCCACATTTGACACATCTAAACGGACGCGCGCAGAAGTTGCGTGTGTGTCCGTTGGCTTCTCTTGCATTGCGTGAATGTATTTTTCTTATGTGGTGGTTCTACTTGTATTTTAGCATTTAGTGTACTCTATCTTAAAGATTTCTTTATTGTTTTCTTTGGGCTCGAGGTTTATAAAGAAATGGTTTTTGTATTTTTCAGTTTTCTTGATTTTTTTTGTAAACTAAAATATTTCTTGGTGTGTGTCCAGTAGCTATTAGGGCTGCCTTAAGTTGGCCAATGTCAGTTGTGTGGGGCAGATTTTTGATTACTATTCTATAGCTATGCTCTTCTTTTAGGCTAAAGGTATGCCCAGCAACTTTGTTTTTATCAAGATTTTTTTAAATTTTTTGTAATTATCTATTATAAAAATTTATAATCTTATTTTGTTTCCGTTCATGGTTTGGTAGTAATAGTTATTTTTAGTGATGGTGTTTTCAGTTAGTCATATTAGCGGGTCTATTTTTATTACATGATGAATGATAAATAGCGGCGGTCTTACAGTTTTCTTCTCCTGGTTATTTACTTTACTTACATTAGCTGCTTTTTTGTTTGTGTTTTTCTTGGTTGCTAGTGATTGGAATTTATTTTGAGAGAGATTAGGTACTTAAGTTACCCTTATCTTTCTATTTCTGGACCAATTGGGGCCCTCTTTTGTTTCTCCTGGGTTGAACTTTCTGGAACTCGTTTAACCTGATGGTTTTGTCTTCAGGTTCTTGAGGATTATCTGTTGTACTTTCATCTATGTTTAGTAGTTCAGTTTCGTCTCATGTTTAAGGTTGTGGTTATTTAATAAAGTTAAACCGCCATACATTGAGTGTCTAGTCA
Organism: Sinelater perroti; assembly: GCA_036346155.1. Classification (NCBI taxonomy): domain Eukaryota; kingdom Metazoa; phylum Arthropoda; class Insecta; order Coleoptera; family Elateridae; genus Sinelater; species Sinelater perroti. The sequence goes on along the minus strand of JARFIY010000195.1, from coordinate 19,335,482 downwards.
AATAACTTTGTCGTTGGAAGGTCATATGATTGCAGGAGTCGGTTGCATCTGTGTACCTATATGCTTGATACTGCCCTTGGCTCAGTTGTGCGGTAACGCCATTCTGTTTGTTTGCGTAAAATATTGGTAGTGTTTTTGTTAGATGTGGGTGTGGTTGTGCATATTACAGTTGCGTGGTGTTTGCGATAAACTGAGCGTTTTGTTCTTATTGGAGGTAATTGGGGTTGTAATCGTTGTTATTTAAGTAATTGTTATTGCTTAATGGTTAGGATTAAAAGGATTAAAAGCTACATCGAATTGTTGCTGATATGGTTCACCGCTGTTTGCTTGCATGTTTCCTTGTTACGTCGTTGGATTGTTGTATGCCGGGTACCGAGCGGGTTAAGTCACGGAGCGGATAAGCTTATCACGTATCCGCGTTCAGTGTTTACATACTTTAATCGCAAAATGCACTCTAGCACGTCTTTGCGCTTTGAAAGTCACAGAGGAACTTGTTGATTAAAATAATGGGTTGGAAATAAACGGGGTATTTGTAGTGTCTTCAGGATTTCTAAAAAGCCATTACCGTTGCTGTGTTTATGTGCTTGAAAAATGTTTTAGTTTAGCTGGGGTTTTATAAGTTGCTTTAATTGTACAATAATTTTTTTAATATAAAATTCTCAATACCATCAAGTTCAAAGATCTTTCAGAGGACTTTTTAAAAATTCTCTAAGTGGGGGGCTAGTTTATGTAAATATTAGCCTTTATTGTCATCTAGATGCATTATTTATATTTCTTTGTCTTTGCGTTTTAATGCTAAATGTATGATTTTGCAGAAAAAACTATCGTCTGATTTAATATTGAATAGTGTATTACACCATTTTTTATTCTTATATTCGGTTACCAACAGCTTTACTTTTCTGAATATATATAATTTTATTTCGCTAATTCACGACCCCTTTGTGTGATATGTCATTTTTTTCTGAATTTCCTTTTATTTTCTATTTTTTCGGTATTTATAGTAAGTTTTAGCGTAACTCCTTAGCTGTATTTTTTTATTTGTAAGATTCTTAAGTTGTACGACAATGGTTATCACGAGTACATTATTAATATTTCGTTTAAGTTGCGTTTGAACATATATAGTGAGTATTTTTGTATATTGTTACCATCTTGTGGTAATTTTCTTTACGGGTGTTTTGTAATATCAGATGTACTGTATCGTGCTCAGAATTCAAATCTTGAAATGTGGTTGTCTAAAATATAAATTTTTATGTTTTTAGAACACCTTGAAAATAAATCATTTAAAAGATGTAAAACGCAAAACATGTTTGGGAAATTTAAAATGTTATTAAATGCAGCTAGTAATTTTCTTAAATAAATAATTTTTAAATATATAAACAGTTTGAGCGTCATAATTAAAGACAAAATAATATAGTAAAATAATACTAAATCAGAGAGGAAACCGTAATGATAACGAAGAAATAGATGCACGTTTATGAGGAACTAATTGTGACTATTAGTTTTCTTGAGTTTGTCATTTTATAGACCAAATCATTAATCTATGAATTGTTAACGTATTTTACACATCTCAAACGATCTCAAGAGTTGTTTTATTATTAATTATTTTATTTTTTAAAAACAATTTACCTTTTAACGCAACATTCTATGTACATTATCTGTTGGAAGAATATTTATAATAAACGGCGCGGCAAAACTTCATTCTCTCCTTCAAGTTTTCCTTAAAGAAAAAATAATAAAAAATTTAAAAATGATACCAAGTGGTATGCCATATTTTCGATGCACTGTTGTAGTCGTATTCTGAAGTTTTTTATTACTCTTTCCAATATATGATAAGCAATACATTCGATTTCTTAACGTAATGCGTTTTGTAAAACTTTGGAAATCATAACTTTGAGAAGAGCTCACCAAGCTAGGTTACCGCGTTGAGAAATTAGGCACCCAAGAAATACTTCATGCACTAGTCAGAGACACAAGCTCTTACTGTGTGGACTGTTGTTACCAGTTGAAACCAAACATTTTCCATTTAGAGTGCAAAAGATAGTCAATTTATTTCCACGTATCGATTAAAGCTGACAGAAAATAAAAGCTAGTAACTTAAGCTTTACTCACAACAAATCAAAAGTGACACATTCGCTGTAGAAAGGCTTATAATGGATATATTGTGGGTGATACCAGTCTAATGACAAAGGTTTTGTTTATTAACGCATCGTCATAAATGGAAATGCGCTTCGTCGGCAACGAAAGCAACTGCGTCATGTGGCATATTCTTTAAGATGTTTTCAGGAGATTTTGGCAATTATATTTGGAAAGCTGCTGTACAACAACGATCTTGTATGGATGAAAACAAAGGTCTTATTGCAAAAGCCGCCGTAGAGTATGACTAGACTAGTGAAGAGTAATGGAATGTTTGGGCGCAAATCGCATAGAAAACTGCAAAATGGAATGTCTTACTGAATTAATTCTCCTTTTCTCTCTCCCCCACCAATTCCAAAGTATGTTGAGCAGCCACAACAGATTTTATGTTTTGACAATAAAAGCTCTCTGTTTTTGTAGTGCATGCATACGTGTGTATTAGTTAGCATTGTTCTATAAAGAAACAGCATTTTTATTCTATTGAGTTACGACAATCTAACAATATTACTTTTGTCATATAGTTTGAATTTAAATGCTTACATTATTTTATTAGAACTTTAATTACAACTACTACAATAACCATTACCCATGTTTTAATCCTTTAATTAACTTGACGGGCATATAATCTGAAGTTTATTAGAAACTGCGATGCCACTTTAGCAGAAATTGCAAGCTAAAATAGTTGGGTTATTTATGCCAGCGATCAGTGTGAATTCAGCAAATGCACGTAGTTCGAACTTGTACAGCAAACTTTAGTAATTAAAGTACAGCAAATGCAGGTCTTACGCTAAAGTAGTTGAAGTTAAAGGCTGAGTTGTGGCAAGTTGCGTATAGTATGAATATTTAAATTGAAATTAATAAACGCGTCAATATTATTATTTTGTATTTTTAGGAGATTTTTTTAGTAAACCGAAATCAGTTGTAATAATATTAAATTACAGTTTTTAAATCTATTATTACAAATAAAGCTTTATAAACTAAAAGATACATATTAAAATTTTCTTTAAATTCCTAATTATTAATAAAAAATTCTTTCACAGAGAATACACATGGACAATTAATAATTTACCAATTACAGTCAAAAACATAAAAGTATGACCAAATATTTATTTTATGTAAGCTTAGAGATTGTATGAGATGATAATTTAGCAATAAACTTTCTTTATAAAAAGTTAACAACTTCTTGACACTTAATTACCTTAAAGGGCCTTCTTTCTAGGCGTGTGTTGTCGTGGATGACTTTGACGTTTACATGCTGAAGAAGTAGTTGTTCATGCCTTAGCAACCTTTGTGTTGGTGTGGTCAGTGGTACTTATATTAAGGTCTCGAGGAAGATCGTTGTTTTTAAAGTACCAAGCAGTGTTAGTTATATTTCTTATCAACTTGTTTTGAAATTTGTGGGTGATAGGGATATTATTCTTTTGGCACAAGCCCAAATGCTGTATGCCATATGTCCATACCGGTGTATGTATCTGTTTATATAGCAGTATTTTATTATATATTTTTTGAGTGGAATTTCTTACAAACAGTCAATACATTTTTCTAAATTTAATACTAAGCTCTTGGCATTTAATTTTTGATGTGAGCTTTTCAGCACTTTTGCATACAATATCAAGAGATCAATTAAATAATATTTTGGTTTAGATCAGGTATAGCACAATTGCTAAAACACTACTTTGTGGTGTCTATGTCTTAATTTATTTTATTTTAGAATACGCTTCCTCCTATTCTACTTTAAATAAATATAGGACTTTAATAATTGGGTATATTGCTTGTGTAGGAGCACATTCAGCTTAGATTTCAATAATTTATGACACTCTGTCAAAAGCTTACGTAACATCAAACGACATTACTGAGAATTTCACATGAAACGGCCCGTTCTTTTATTATTTGTCAATTCATTGAGATACGTGGGTGAATTAGAATCGGTAATTTTGAAAGTGCGTGTTAAAAACAAAAAGAGGATATTTTATAGTTCAGTAATATAGCAGTGAGTAACGAGGGTTCTACTCAGTGATTGCACTATCAAATAACAACGTACTGTAGTGCGTTTTATGTGGGCAGAAGAAGTTAAATCTGAGGAAATCGATCGCCTCATGTTGACACAGTACGAAGCACGCACCATGCATCAACGAAAGATCTACGAGGGGATAGAACGATTTAAGGGGGAAGAACAAGTGTAACGGATGAAAGGCAACTTGGTCGCCCATTGACATCACTCATAGACCAACACATTCAGGTGATAGATGCCTTGACCAGATAAAACCGACGATTCACGTTAACACATATGGTAGATATTATAGGCACAAATCATAGTGCATGATAACATGGGGCACCCTATGTTTGTGCGGAGTGGCCCAAACAGCTTGTCGCGACCCGGTTTCTCTAACGCTATGTAGAAGATTCCAGTCTCTTAAAACAAATCGTGACAAACGACGAGACATGACTCCACTGCTACTAACCGAAAAGCAAATAAAAAAAGCATGGAACATGGAGTAAAAATACTCATTGTTCTTAAAACAACAACCACCACGCAAGGCACTAGGCCTAATGTTCTTTTGGATTATGCGGGGATCTATTATGCTGAAGTTCCAAACACATCGTGAAACTCTGAATAGTAGAACATACTGCGCTTTGCTGTAAGATTAATTGAAACCTGTAAGTCGTCAAACGACAGAGACTATTGTTAAAAAGGGCGCTATTGTTCTAAAGTAATGAATGGCTGCATGCAGCAACAGAAACAGTACAGACTGTGCATTGCTTCCCTATCCTTACAGTTTCGTTCTAGCTTCGTCTGATTACCACACCTTCGACCCCTTAAAGGAAAAATTGCGCCGCCACATGTTTAGCTCAGATTATGAGGTTCAGCAAGAGGCGCAGACATGGTTTCTTGAGCAACCGAAAAGATTAAGAAGCTCGTTTATCGATACCAGAACTACATCACAGTGTAAGGAAATTATATTGAAAAGTGATATTTTCTTTTTTCTTCAGCAGTGGAGTTAAAGAAATGGCTTTTATCTACTGATTTACCTTCACCGATACCAATTAATTCTTAATTCTATAAAATTCTTTTTTCAGTTGCAGTTTGACGCTGTTTGCGTTAGTTTTGTTTGCTGGAGCTTTAATTTGATGTTATTTTTTTTAACAGAAATAATTTATTTTATAATTCTGGAACAGTTATTACCTTTCATTGTTTGGGCAATAGGGGGAGCGTTGTTCCACTCGTACTGTTGAATGTTCTTTATAAGCACGTCTACCTTGTCATCTTTTTTTGTTCTTAAGAAGACCGTAAGATTGATATAGTTATCAAGATCAATTTCGAACTACTACCAGACGATCAAATTATTAACAAGTCTAAGAATATTTTCTTTTTAATAAAAATAATTTACGGCAGGTTTTAGGATAGGAGAACGATCAGAATTCATATCTATGCTTCTTTAACATAAATATTATGTATTACTTATATATCTATTAAATCCAGTACTCTGTTTGAATCTGTAGAGTAGTATGTTGGTTATTTATTTAATATTTACATATTATTAATTTATTATTTCTAATAATTTCCTACTTTTAGTCCTTGTTAGTATAGGTTTCCATTAAGTATATTTTGTCTTAAAATCATCTCCAGTGACATATTATTTTGACTATTTATGAACTTGGGGAACAAAAGATATTTACTAAATAAACTATTTTTAATTTTCTACTAAATTGTGTTATTTTAATATAATGAGATTCAAGAATACGATATTTATCTATAGTTTCTGTACCTAGAATTATCTGCGGTTCTTATTAATTTTGCACGAGTCCATTGACATTACATTCTATTATTTTGAGGCTGTATACCATTATTTTTATGTATATCTTCTTTAGTTTAAATTCTGGTTTCGTTATACATTTACCCAAATTTGTTTGCAGTATGTGCTGAATAATCTGCTAAGTTATATGTTCTCAGTTTATCAAGAGTATTTGGTCCAGCTTTAGCTTCTTGTTTGAGTCTGTTTACGTATATTCGGTTCTTTGGGCGTTTTGCTTTTCATTGCTTGTATCTCCTCTATAATTTTTCGAGTGTCCTTCACCTCAATAGATGCATTGGTTAAGCACTTTTTGCATTGGCACATTTAGTTGTTAGATGCTTACGCAACGTGGGACTTTTGAACAGTACTTTTGAGTATGGTTATAAAATTGGTACTTGTTTTTTCCCCAGATTATTTACAATCTGTCCAAACTATGGACAATAAGTAATCTTATATCTATATACAATACGGCAATCGCCCAATAGCTCATGCCCTTATACTACCATCCTAATTTGGATTTGTTTTAATTTTAATTTAAAAATTAAAAAAAAATTGGTACTTAAGGGACAGCATTTTTATACAAATCCTCATAATATCATTGAGTGCGTAGATTTTCTCGACTTTGTCATCATGTCTGAAAAGAAGCATGAACATATTCGATGGCTACTTTGTCTTACACTTCAGTTTAGTAACAGCTTCAATAACCTTGTAACAGCTTTTTCTTAGACAATTTTTTTATCTAGCTAGAGTAAAGTATAATCAAATGGCCATGACCTGAAATAATCTATTTGATTTAATTTTTTAAAATACAAAGAGCATCTTGAATCATTTAAAAATCCAGCAATTGCTCTAAAGGATTGCATAGATTTAAAATTGATGTTAATATTCTTATAATTAAAGACTTTCATTTGAAAATCTAAATTAATATTTGTAATACTCGTATGAAGACCATTAAAATTTACGTTTATTGGTGAAGGTGGGTGTATTTTTATAACTTTTGTTGCTGAGTTGAGACATTGCGTTTTTATTGCGGTTGTATTAGTAAAGTATCCATTTTTCTTTTTTATGATTTTTCCTTTATATCTACTGTGTCTCTTTAGCAAGCTTCTCTTTGTAAATGTGAATTAGCTTATTTTCTATTTTACTAGCTAAAGTATATTGGTTATTTTGGACATTGCAGAGTTTTCTTTATATAAGTTAGTATTTATATTTTATCCACTTGGTATCCTTTTATCGCGATAACAAACGACATCTACCTAGGTCACCAAACATCACTCCTGAGATACGATACCTTGAAAATGTCCCAGCTTTCAAAAGTTAAACGAATACTAGTTTTAATATGAGACATATTTAAATGTGTAATGAGTATGCAATACATTTAAATTTTTACAGACTTTATTTTTGAACAGCCAGTATTAGGTTAAAAATATTTGAGGCAGTTTAAAACTTATCTAACCAAGGCCAGCAAAAAGGTTAATTAGAGTCTAATATCTGAAAATGTAAGCTAGTAGAGATTTACCAAAAAATGGCCACCGTGTACAGAGAAAGACGTACTATACTGGCTAGTTTCCAATGTTCTGTATAAGTCGACAGTGATCGAAGCATGTGACACATTAGTAAGCAAATGACACAGTTACGCAGCCAAAATCTTTCGTTGCAGTAGAATACTCGCTTCAATTGTAATATACACAATAAGTTCTATTACTACTATTTTTTATTTGTTTGTGTTTTGTATTTTATTTATTCCTTTTCCAATGGTTACACACCACAAACCGGTTTTACATAAATATATCTAATAAAATTCAAATCTTAGTACTTCAATTAACAAAACACAAAGATCCAAGTAACTGATGTAAAAACATTATCTTTATTTAGTATACATAAAACGATAAAGTTATAATTAAAAAGCATCATTGCGGTATGAATAATTTGAGGCGATTGCTTACCATAACAACTTACTATCAAGGTTGTGGTATATCAGAGGCTTCTTATTATTTGTTACAAACAGCAAACAATTAACAATTTTAATCGACAGCGTTATTACAACTAAACTAGGCGCTAAAACCAATTATTTGGACTGATTTGGCCAGAACTTTTAATAGATTCTTCCGCCAGATTGCCGTCAGTTTAATTGGAACTATACTTTGTGATTAAAAGTATCGTAACTTCTGCAGTTTGGTTAATCGTTGATTCTATTTGAGCTATAAATGGGCTTTTCGGTGTATAAAAAGCTTTTAGGGCTATTTCACTTTTGTAGGCGGCGTAATTTCTGGATTTCGTGTTAATTACTTGTTTCGTTTGTTTACGGCTGAAAAGTTCATTTAACGCGAGTTAAGCTTTTTAATTGAAATTTATGTGTTAATTAAAACGGGGTGTGTGTGTGCATATATCTGCATTTCATGTGTTGAAACGTTATTAAGACCACGGCAAAGCTGTAAATGCCACCTGTTTCAGCTGAGAGACAAAATAATCAACTTTTTATAGATAATCGCTTTATAAGTATTTATTACTATGCTAAATAACAAAAAATTACAAATGTATATTTTAAAATATAGCTTTGACTAATGGGTATAAGTATATATACAGAATAGCATACTATTAATGGTAGATTTGATTAGAAGAAAAAGCCGAATTAATTATACAATAGTATATAATAAGATAGGTATAAGAATAAAACTACGAAACAAAGTTACAGCTGCTCCACAAAATAATAATTTAAATAAACATTTAAATAAGAAAAAGTCATATAGGAGACATAGTATAAAATTCCCGGTACAAGTATTGTTTTCAACTAAAATAAAAATAGTTTAACAAAAGGCAGCGTAAATGTAATAACCAAAAAGCAGAAATATTTATATATCAAAATTCCTCTAATAAAGTAGGTGGCTATAGGAGAATGGATCAAATATAAATCGGAATTTCATTTTTACGCGCTGTGAGCTGAACGAAGAAGGGCGTAGTCTTTGAGAGATACCTAAATTGCCTTCATCAATATTCCAATGTCATAGAAGAGCTACCTTCGTCCGCTACGCAACGGATTATTATGAAGTACCTCATAACAGAAAAATTTTAAGAAAACTTAGGGAACAGTTCAGGGACAACACTCTTAAGAAGATTTAAGTGTATCTATAGTATAAACAATTTTTAGAAAACTGGGGAGTAGTTTAAAGGTTTCAGATTTTGTCCCAGAAATAGCGTGACTGTAAAGAACATTCTCATTGTTTAACGTTGCTAAGGTTATTTTTGAGGTATTGCTTCGGCAATCTGAAACGTTATCCTGCTTTATAATAATACGCTGTCCCAGACAACTGCTTAAACTTCGCAGAAATTGAGGATTTGCTCTAGACTATACTGGAACATATTCACTACAGTTCTGACTTATCCTGCGATTATTATCACTATTGTTACAAAAAGGAGCATTTGGATAATAGAAATTTGACGACGCTGTAGCTATCGATATTTTATTTGTAAAATTTAAGTGGAAGAAAAATTGTATTTTTTGCGTTTTTTGTAGTACCCAAACCTGCTGTAGATCAACTCAACTTTCTCCTTATCCATATGTATCATTATCTTCGTAATGGAAGCTCTCAAGTTGTCCTTGACGTTATGATGTTTTCTATTGTCCTTCGCCGCACCTCATACGTACTAGTCAAGGGGATTTCAGTCGGAGCTGGAGGATAGCCACAAGTCGAGGGGGCAGTGGTAATACGAGTTGTTGTATAATCATGCCTAGGTCTTTATTTCCTTGTGAGCTGAAGCGGAATTTTGCTAGAACACGTGCGTCCAACGACCACTTGCTTTGTTTCCACTGCGTTGTTATAGCTGTCAGCCATCAACTTCGAGTCTTTCGCAGTTTATAAGAGCTAACACTATCAGAGAGGTGATAAATTTTGTATACACAACAGTAGGCAACTTGGCAAATTCAAAGATAATTTTAGCGATTGTTGAACAAAGTTCTTTTAGTTCGAAAAGAATCTCAGAAAGCCAGCACTATCGTACTTGATGTCGTTCAGCAGTACTTGAGCCTGTAACTTCCTACTTTTCTTATTTTTTCTCGGTCAATAATATGCGATTTTTTAAGACGAAAACTTATAGTGCAGGTCTTGGTGTACTACCAGACTGACCGTCTATTTTGCCACACCCATTTGTTTTTTTCAGGTCAATCATGCTCCGCTCAGGATTCTAATCGATCTTTTCTTTCAATTCGCGGACGAATTCATCAATTCTTTTGCAATCAGATTTCTTGCAATGAGTTAGCCTGTTAGCAGTTACCTCTTCTTGGTAGTTAGATTTTCTGTACTTTTTTTGTACTACGGCGCAAATTTGTTTTTGTAGCGAAACCACATAATAATTTCTATTGGCGATTTTCCTGTGCAAAAGGATTCGATTATAGCAGCTCTGAAGTCAATATGACGGCCTTTCTACTTTCCTGGAATACAACCTAAAAAATTCCGGATTTATCTCAACGCCCCCTTTATAAAGGATAGGCCGAAATTTCCCTAATGTCAATAAAAATAAAACAAGTGTGAAATTGTATTTTACTTTTTTTTTACTCTGACCCCTTAAACTTTAACGCATTCGGTTTAGTGTTGTTTAAGCTTTTGTTTCCTTTTCGTAAGTAACTTCCTTCAAAATTGTCAGAGTAATCACTTATGGCATTTGAATGAACTGTTTTCCCAACCAGAAATATTTTAAGTTTTGGAAATAAGTAAAATATAAAAGAACCCACTTAAGAAAATAATAACATTTAATTCTGCTTAATGACGGAATTCGATTAGACCACCGTACTGTTTTAGTGAAACAACAGATTGTTCTATACATTTGGAGTTTTTTATAATTGTTGCTATTGGCTTATCCGAAAGTTCCGTCTAGCGTTGTCTAGTAATCGTTTACTGTTTTTTAAAATAGTTGACCAAATAAATTTTTTTGGTGTCTAAAATATTAACGTTAATCCTTTTTCAACTGATTAAAACATTTTCCTGTTTTTGTTAACATTTTACCGTTGACTTAATTGCATTTTCGTTTTTACTTTGTACGAGCAAATTCAACTTTTGTTATATACTTTATAAAACCAATTTGTTATGAAAAATACAAGCTATTCATTCATAAGAAGTACTTAAGCCTTTTTTAATTGTATACTATTTTATACAACGATCTATTAAAACTTTATATTTTGAATTACGAAATTCAAAACCGCACAGTAAAAAATAAAGGAGATGAATCCATGTAACCTAAATTTCATTTTTGTTATGGTTCTTCCTTTCAAATGAAAGAAAATATAAATAATTACCTAACTTTCTATATAAATCAAAACGCACGCAGTTGTTCGTTTTCAGCATCCTTAAAAAAATTGTAGTAATATATCCTGTCTAAGTTATGCATTTATAATAACAAATGGGTTACAAAATTTGAAATAAACTAAATAAAAACCGCAAAATCCGATTTGATGCTTTACATTCTATTTTTAAATACTTTTTATGGAATTGTTTAAATTATCACCATAGTGGAGTTAAGACAAGAATTTAAACTTTCGATTACTCTGACACGTAACCCAGATTATCACTGCTGTAATTTGTCGGAAGCTTGGCTTGAAGAAAAATTTAATTAGGTGAAATCACAAGATTATGATGGTTATTTTTCAAAATAATCTATCGAAGTTTGATGCTAATATCACTAATGATCTTAAAGTTTCAATTTAGATAAATAAAACCTAGGCAGTTTGTGACAGAAAATGTAAAAAATATAAATGTAAGATTTAAAAATTCAAAATGTTAATTATAAGAAAGTCACCAACCAAAAGCCACGTTTATCACCAAACATTGGTTTTTTGGTAAATTAGGATTGATTTAGATTTTTTTAGAAAAGAGGAAGTTAACTGTGACACACTAGGATCTTTATTGATTCATCAAGAATATTGTGTTACTAAACGATAAGCACAGATAACTGATTTTAGTGAACATAGTATCACTACATAATTTCTCCTGAATATATCATTATCTCCCAGAAATTAAAAGTATCATCAAATTTTTACCTAACTATTTCCGCTTAGAGTCAAAGTAACAAACTTTTGGTACATATTATTACCAATAGTATTCAATTGTCAAAACGGAGATTTTTATGAAACTTAGTGGAAATGTATTTAAAATTTGTTTCAAAAATAGCTTATTCTTGACAGTATTGCAAAATCACTAAATTATGAACTTCAGTAATATTTTTTCTCATATCAACAGTATTTTCCTCACTTGTGGCAACATATAAATAGTTGGAATTTATTGAGCACCAACTAATTTACTAACCATTAGATTTATTGTAGCAATTAACAAAATGTAAGTTTTGTTGTTTAGTTGTACTGTCAAACAGAGGAATTAATTCTTTTGAATTAAACAGTAACTTTAATAATAATTTTTAATGTCACTTTGTTGAACCGTTATGTACATAACCATGTTGACTTGCTAGGCACATCACTGAGTGCAAATATTCTGTGGCTCTGACAACTAATTTATAATTGTGTACTACAAATCGCAACTGACAGCTATTAATATACTGTTAGTTCATTTTACGATACTAATTAATAAAATACCTTACTTGCCGTTGTATGTTACCTGTTTAAGTTTTGTAATACATCAATTTATATTGCACAGTTTACTGCAAATCACTGACTGCTAATAAAATAAACATTGTGTAAATTAGAGTAATGTAAATATTTTAGATGTGGGTTACGTTTATATCCGAATTACCTTTTTTTTTATTTTGTAAGTTCGTCTTTTATCCAATATATCACATATGATTGTACATGGGCCGCCGCTATAGGCGATTGGTCAAGAACGAATTTCTCGTTGTTTGGGGACTCAGTGTGTGGGCGAGTTCGAGTCTTGTTCGAAACTTGCGGATATATGTGACGTTGTGAATTACATGTTCATAATAATCCATTAACGTTGCAGTGTAAGTAAGTGCACCCCAACGGAAAAAATTATTGCAACATTATCAAGAGTATTGAATTCCTAAGCTTTAGGTTAAGTGATTAGCGGCAAACAATTTTTGGTTAAAATTACTATCTACAAACGTATGCTTGAAGGATAGTTCTAGTGTAAGTAGATTAGTTATGCAACATTCGCTATTTCATTAATCTCACAAAAAAACAATGTATTACTCGATAACTTAATTTAATGTAGTTTTATACATACGTCAAAATAATAAATTTCCTACGTATTTGGATATTAATTTAAATAATGCATCTATTGGTCGGGGATTTTTAGGCCCCAATAACTTTTTAGTATCAGATAACAATTGATTATCAATGAAAGTTGTTATTTGTATATAAAAACCTTCTAACTCAAGCTTTACTGGTTATTTGTTAATATAAATTTTTATTTTGACATAGCAAAAATTTAACAAAGCCTTTTTGTCTTTGTAACGGCACTTTATAACCTTTACGCCACTTTTTGCTCCTTGTCGCTGCTTGCCTTTAACCGGTTAATAAGTTATTAGATCATTACCAAGTATCAGACAAGCTTTCTGAAGCAGCAGTTTCTTTGATGCGACTTGCAAATAGACTGCCATGACAATGAAGTACAGACAAGAAGAAGGAAAAAACAAAAAATACAAGCAAATCGGCCTATTCACTCAATGTACTAATTTAATTTTAAATTATTTGTCTTATGAAACGTAAAAGATGTCAGCTATCAAATCTAAAAAAAAGAATTTGAGTTAAAAATTAATATCAATTTGATTTAAAAAACTAATAATTTTTAATGTATATAATTGTTAACCTCCAGTTGAACATTTTCTTTAAAAATCTATATAAACTCTTATCTTACTCTAAAGGAAATTTGCTAGTATAAAATATAGTATTAGTAATAAATTCTAGTATATCCTTTAAACTACGGTTTTCTTTTATTAGACTCTTATATAGAACATTAAACAAAGATCTGATATGATAGAAGTAAGGTTAATCTTATAGACAAACTGAAAACGTAAAGATAAGGAAGATAAGGATTCCAAAAGTTTTCTTAGGAATAAAAGCTTTACACCAAGACACAAATAACCAAGATAAAAATAGCACAGTATATTATTAGTTAATATGAAACAACTAACCACACTTTGGAGCTGCAAAAAGTTAGCAAAAAACTATTTATTAGTTCACTAGTAATGGTAATTAAATTTTTTAAAGTTAGAAAACAGAAGGACACAATTTCTTTAACGTCTCTAAAGCGTTCAAGGTAAAAAGAGAGTTTTTTTTATTTTAGTATTGGTGAAAAGAGTTATCTATTATGTTTCTCTAAATCAGACGGCCACAGAATATTGTCGCAATGAACAACTTACTCTATCATATTGTACGTATATATACATATACTGGGTATTTCAAAACAGCGTTTAAAGAATTATAGAGCTTGCAGTATGCTCGAAAATAAGTTAAAAAGTCTTGCTATACATAGATCTGCAAATGAAGCGATTCGTAACCGTCCACCGTTTGCGTATTCCCGAGTGTTCTTTTTTTGTTCCCGTGTTTATTGCCATTTCCACTGTACTCCGCGTTGCAAGTCAGCAGAACATACATGACGTCTTCAATTTCTCTATATGTACATATCTAATCCTCTACCAGCCTTCCGATTTTGATGAAGTAAGTGTGAAAGTTATTATCCCCAATGATAAGATGAACGATGCGCAGACTAAGGTAGATTAAGATATAGACAGTGACATCTTAATATGAGAAATGATAATTAACTCAAATTTGAAGTTTTTGCTGCTAGCAAGCCTACATAAACCACTGTGTAACAATAGCAATATTTCAAAAAAGATTAAATGATGTTTATATTTTTCAAATTTTAAAGAAAAATAAGAATAAATTTGACTTTTTTTTAGTTAGCCACATTTGTACAACACAAAAAACTTAAAGCACTACTAGGTAACTGCCTTGTTGCCCTTCAAATATTTATGTTCTGATTTAATATGATATTCTACTGGCCATCCGACCCCCATAAGTTACCCGATCTTGTCGACTTATGCCTAATCAAAGGTCTTAACTCCAAAAAATTTGAAGTCAAGTCCTGCTTAGATTTAACGTCGGACCACACTCCAGTCCTAGTAAACATGAATACACAAATATTGGGCAAACTGAAGAAACCATCTCTTTGTAGCAAACGAACAGACTGGGATTATTTCAAAGAAAAACTGGACGAACAAATAACTCTTGAACTGCCTTTGAAAACTCACCTCGACATAGAAAAAGCTATGGCAGACATCACACAAGCAATGCAAAGTGCAGCGTGGCAAGCGACCCCAGACATAAACAAAGAACGAATTCGAGAAGAACCCCTAGTACTATTACAGCAAAAAATCTCCGAGAAACGAAAATCTCGTAAACGATGGCAGATTACGAGAGCCCCGGCAGACAGACAACGGTGTAATACCCTAGCAAAAGACCTCAAGAAACTACTGTGTCGTAGATACGCAATGATTTCATACAAAATTAGCTTAAAGAACTAACACCAACAAACGCAACCGATTACTCTTTGTGGCGACTCACTCGTAAACTAAAGTACCAACAACATCTTCTACCTCCAATACGAACCAATCATAACACATGGGCAAGAACGGATCAGGAAAAGGCCACTGTTTTTGCCGAACATCTTGCCTCAGTTTTCAACCATATCCATCTCAGTTAACTGCTGCTGAAGAAAAAGAGTTACTGAACCAGTTCGATGCTCCCTTTCAGATGTCTCTGGCTGTTCCTAAAGTTTCATATAGTGAGGCTGAAGCAATCATACACCACGAGGTTAGCACTAAAAAGACACCCGGGTATGATCTCATTACTGGTGAAATTATTAAAAAGCTATCCGAAAAATGTATTAAAGTATTGGTACAAACATTTAATGCTGTTCTCAGACTTGAGTACTTGCCATGCCATTGGAAATTAGCTTAAGTCTTAATGATCTTTAAACCTGGCAAAAATCCAAATGAAGCGACGTCCTACAGACCAATAAGTCTTCTTACAGTCCTCTCCAAAGTACTCGAAAAACTCATACTTAAACGACTGACCGACACCATAGAAGAACATGAACTTATACCCCCACACCAGTTTGGCTTTAGAGCACAACACGGAACTACGGAACTAGTCCATCGAATAACTAGGCAAATCCGTACTGATATGGAAGATCGCCGGTACTGCTCGGCAGCCTTTGTTAATATAAGCCAGGCATTTGTTAAAATTTGGCACCTGGGACTGAAATACAAACTTAAACTCTTGCTCCCACATCCGTACTACTCACTCCTAGCATCCTACCTTTCCGACAGAACATTTCAAGCAAAGTATCAAGAAGCCTACACGGATCTTTATTCTGTGCAATCCGGAGTTCCTCAAGCAAGTATCTTAGGACCCACACTTTACTTACTGCACACAACAGACCTACCTCAAACAAATTATACAATCACGGCTACATATGCAGATGACACGACTCTTTTATCATCACATCAGGACCCTATTTCTGCATCTAGAAATCTGCAAAGCCATCTGAATCTATTTGAAAACTGATTAAAAAATGGAGAATGAAAGCTAATGCAACTAAATCTACTCATATCACATTCACCCTTCGCAAAGAAACCTGCCCTGCAGTTACACTTAATGGAACTCCCATGCCCCAAAATGATGTAATCAAATACCTCGGACTACATTTAGATCGAAGATTAACTTGACGTACTCACATTTTAACTAAGAGAAAACAACTGGGTTCTAAATTTCATCAAATGTACTGGATACTTGGAAGGAAATCGAACTTATCCATCGAAAATAAACTCTTATTGTACAAAATTATCTTAAAAGTCATTTGGACATAAGGGATCCCTATTTGGGGCCCCGCCTGCTCCTCAAATATAGAGATTCTCCAGCGCTTCCAAAATAAAGTCCTTAGATTTATTGTCAACGCCACATGGTACGTGCCATATGCCTTACTCCATGCTGACTTAAAACTGCCTACAGTTCGTGAAGAAATCACTCGATTCAGCACTAATTATAGAAAGAAGCTGACCTTTCATCCCAATGAGCTAGCAAACAACCTGTTGCAAGAAGAAGACGAGCCAAGACGACTTAAACGATTCAAACCTTCTGATCTTCCCATCAGATTTTAGTCACTTGCCTAGAACTAAATTGCCATATCTCTAAAATACTACAGAGGATGTCCACTGGGACATTACACTACATGACATGTTATTCCTAGAATAGTCTTAGATTAAGCACACATCAATTGTATTTATAGTCTCCACCGAGACTGATTGTACCAATAAAAGGGGAGAAAAAAAATGATATTCTAAAAACTTTTTTCGTATTTGAAACAAGTCTGTTTTTTATATTTGTTTGTAAACTTAATGCCATCTATTGTCAACAAAAACAAATAAAGAAAATATGTATTATATTTGAATCGTCCAAACCATTTACAAAATTACAGATAGCCGAAGACCTAATTGCTTTAATCGTTCTACTAGTTCTTATATGCTTAGTACAAAAGTTTATTACTAGTAATTTACAACAAAAGTACAATATGTGCTTGTTAAATAAGACCACTGTAGATAAGTTTTACGTATTTTACATTAGAACAACGTATTGTGAATATGACATTAGCAAAACTTTTGATTAGACTTTTCGAATGTAATTTCTTAACAAAGTCAAGATTTTATTTTATTTATTTAACTAAAACATTGTTGGAACGTAAATTTAGAAACAAAGTAGATTTCAGTTGTATTAATTTTTGCCGAGAATAAAGCTCGTTGAACAATTACAATTAAATATAAATAATTAGATTTTAAAAAATTTCTCTTGTTAAATGTGCATTGATTTTTATTATAGCTAAACATTATAATTTATTTATTTGGGTAACATAAGTTCATCCGTTTCTATAATTTAATATTAAATTTATTAAGTACTCAATATTTGCATTTTATAATTGTTCTAATATTAATACGATGGTGTTTTTAAAACTCCTATTTCCTAATCGACAGGTTTGTTAATATTTATTAGTTTACTTATTGCTTTTCATCATCTTTGCCTGTATTTATCCATTCTGGATGTCGTTACTCCATCTTTTTCTAGGTCTTCCAATACTCCTACGTTCCATTGGCGATTTGCCTTTTGTTATCCTAACAATTTGTTACTCGATTATATAGTCCTTCTTTCTGTCAATCACCAATTCATTGATGTTACTTATTCTATATCTTTGTCTAAGATTTTAGTTGTGTATTAATGTTTTATTATCTGTCTTTCGTACTATTTCCATTTATGTTGTTTTTGATACCATAGATGTTGTTAATATCAAGTTGCTGTTTCGCTATATACAACATTATAGGTTTAATGACAGTTCTATAATTTCTGAATTTTGCTTTGATTCTGATATGCTTGAATCGACATGTCATGTCGTTTAAGTATGCTACAGCTTTTGTCGCTTTTTTGTTTGGTTTTTTATTTTTACTCCTACGTTACCAAATATAGATATTTCTGTTTTAAGGTACGTAAACTTTATTTTCTGCTGTACAATTTTATCATCAACAACGTGTATGCATATGATTGGAGTTTTGGAGATGGCCATACATTTTTTTTTGTTGAATTATCATGATAACTGTTTTGATGTTTCATTGAGTTAATTTAATAGCCTTTCAAGATTTTCTTCGCCTTATCGACCAATATGTAGTAATTAAGATTATATCTTGACTCTTTAGTCTTCAATTCTATATTTCCTCAGTCTGCCTATTTAATTATTTTATCTGTTGCAAAGTTAATAATAGGGGACTTAGTGAATCCTTCTGTCGTATGTTGTTACTTGTATTTCTTTGAACAATTCGTTACTTCGCTCAAATGCCTTTGTTATGTCAATAAAATATATAAAGGCTAATTAATTGTATTCTATTAACTTCTCAGTTATTTAGCTTATATTGAGTATATTATCCGTGCAAGACTACTGATCTAAACCCTTGTTGTCTATTCGCTAACGAGATAAGTTCGTTTATTTACCTCATTATAATTTTGATGATTAGTTTTAGAGTGATGCTCAGAAGATTTATTCGCCTACAGTTTTAAGCTTTTTGGCTATAATATTCTTTAAGTAGTGGGTTAGTTATACTGGTTTTACAGTTTTACATTTATCCAATTATATCCTGACAAAGAATCTTGCGAATTAAAATTGTTAATTGTTGATTGAATGCGTCTCAGCCCGGGCTTTTCCTGTTCTTCAATGTTCGAAATTCTATTAGAATATTGCAGTTGACTGCTGTTTCTAGCATATTCGGATCCGTATAATAATTTTCTTTATGATGTAGTCTCTTTAAATACTCTATTTAGACATTTTTCTATATGCGATGAGTAGTAATGTTTATTTATTTGCATTTTTTAATCTCCATATTTGTTCTGAAGCCCCAAAAATCACTTTATATTCTTTTTGAAAATTTGTCAATATTTGTTTCTAGTTTTTTCTATTAGTGAGTTTGTCGCGTTGAAAATTCTTTTATACTCTTTATAGGTTTCTGCTGCTTGTATTGCCCTGTACATTAAACAAGCTGTTTTTCTTTGTATTTTTCTTTAATTTTTTTCTTATAATTATAATATTATCTTTGATATTTGTCCTTGTTGATTTTTCCTTTGTGGCTGCCGTTATTACGTTCTTCAACTTTTTTCAGCTGATGCTGACATATTTTTCTTCTAGTATTAGATTCTCAGCCATTCTTTCTTTAAGCGGTTTTGGTATAAACTTTTTATAGTTGTTTTCCACGGTGATTCAATATTTAGCTTTTGGTTCTTATTTCTGGTTAATTAAACTTTCTTATGGATCTTAGTGTTATTCTTTTCCCATGTGATAGGCTATGGTTTTTTCGCGCATTAAGATCTTAAGCAGTCGTAATTAGTTTATTTTGAGGCAATGACTAAATAATATTTTATAGTTGGTTGTAATAATTCTCGTTTTATTGTTTTGGTTTATTTTATTAATCTTTAGGTGTTGAGTTTCTCTGTGAACTTTTGCAGTTAATATAAATAATAACGTGTAGTAATAGTGTTCTGTGTCATCTTGGTATTTTATGTATATTGTTAGCGCAACTTTCGCTTTTGCTTATCAATATTTGGGTATACTGCTATATATAAGTATATAATAATCAAACAATTTCTGTTCCTATCCCTTCTTTTTTTATTTTATATAACAACGTTCTAAATACTGAGGTGTACGATATTCCTTTTTCCAATTCAAAAACAGTTTTCTTGAGTGAGTCAGCTTTTTTGAATCAGTCTTAGCTTAAGTCAAAGTTTTGCCCCTATGAGCATTGTTTCTTTTTACCCTAGACAGTTAGCTTGACCCAGGAGCCCTCCTTCTTTATCCGGACTTGAGACTGTCGACACAGATATTGTTTTACTCGCCCATCCAACAGTCGTGCAGCCGGAGTTGTATTGCTTTTCAAACATTAAAATAAATATTCATATTCTCTAACTCATTAATTACTAAGGCACCCAGTAGCATTTCACTGCAATATCAAATGGTCCTATTGTAGTGTTAAAAATGATAAATGACATGAATATTCGGTTAAATCTACGAATGGGTGATGTCTATCGTAACCCCTGAGTGGATTTTGGTACTGCCAGGCGAAGGAAAAAAAGTGTGAAAGGAAAAACCCAGGTACAGCAAATCTGTATATATATAATTAAGTTCGATGTTGTCGATCCTTGAAAGTCAAGGATGAACAGTATCAAGTGTATGTATACGCACTTTTTTCTAATAATTGCCATGTAAAAGCAAAATATATCAATTAAATGAGCAGATCATTGATTTCTTCTCCAACGGAAAAATATTGCGTATGTAGACAGGGACGGTGACAGCCTTTGGTAGTGTACATTTCTATTTTATAGAAAATATATAACTTATGTATTTATAAAAGTATTCAAAATGGTGCAAAACTTTTTAAAATATCCTCGTACTACTGAAAATATTAAAATATTGTAATACAGAAAGGTTAAAGGTTAAATTAAAAAATAAATGTTTATTCTTACTTTATGTAAGTGCCATTTAATTTAATAATCTTGCACTGTATATATGCACATTGCCTAGTAATCAGCACCTGTTTGCTTTGCCTCCCGTTGTTGCAACCATTGACTCTTTCTCACGCACTTTTGTAATTTGTGCTGTACATAGGTGGGGTCTTGTTGCTTTATTTCAGACCAGTTCTCCATACAGAACAAAAAATAATTTAGATTTAGCTGCATGATCTCACGACACCAGCTAGGAAGTGTATTATTGCATCTGAAAGTGTTAACCAAGCACTTCTGTCGCTATTATACACAGCCTTGCCATTTATAAAAATGTATATAAATGCTTGTTCTTGCCGATCTTACTTAGGACTAAAAATTAGCATTCCTTTTATTTGCAGCTCCTCGCATCCACAACTCTGTTTTAATTTTTGGTTGGCTTAAATTTGCGTTGAATTACTTGCTGGAGAGATATCTATTTGAAAAAACGTTCTACGTAAAACAAATACTAGGCTCAGTGCGTCCGCAAACTAATTTAATTATAGCGGATGCTGGATTAAATGAAGGGTGTTGCTTTTAATTTCCACTTTGGAGTGGGCCGCGTGGTTAAATTGATTTCAGTTACAAAACAGATATAATTAAGTGCGGTGCCGGTGGAAAATTGTAGGAAAAATATTACTGCCAGCATTGCAGTTTCGTAAAATTACAGTAATTCACATTGACAGTATAAGATAATGAGATTAAATATTTATGCATTATACAGTGACGGATAGGTCTACATTGAGTGGCTTTTTGAACACACCAATAAGCATTGCATGTTTATTGTTATATACTATATCAAGTGAAAAATGTATTAATTTATTAATTGTAATTAATCTGCGTGGGATTAGATAGTTTTATTTTTATCATACCACTTAAAAATTGTCAGTTAGAAAATTTTTGTTGTTAATTAAGCGTACCGGTACCGGTACGTTTTTGCAATGAGTAATGATTTTCTTCAAGACATTTATCTTTTGTGGTTTGTTGTGGTTAAAAAAATAAGAAAGCGGCATAGATTTTATGAGTGTGGCGGTCAAAATTCTATCAAAATAAAGCGGTTATTAAAAACAACTAAATTACTTGATCTGCAAAGTTAAGCCTACAAATTAAGAGAACAACCGTACGTGTTACTTAGGACAGTTTAAATGCAAGCAGGAAACAATAGTACCTATATACTCTTTAAAGAAAACAAAAAGCTCTTTGATACAAAGGTAAGCCCAAGCCATGTGATGCTTACATTTTGTAGCAGATATAAAACTGCTCATAAAATGAGAAATTAAAATAACGTGAAATAAATAACAAATCAATAATCATGCTACTTAAAGAATACTACAAAAATGTTTCATTTACTGATCGTATTTTGTTTGAATCAACAAGCATCTACTTATACGATTTAAAAAAATGATTAACACAAATGAATATTTGTGTGTCAAAGTCTTTACGAAATTATGTTGACTCCTTTTTAAAAATTTAAAATTACAATTGACACTTTAAGAAGAAGATTGTTTTCTTTCCCAATTTTATGATGTTATTTTCCATTAATATCTTTAAGAAAATTAATGTACAAAAAGTTATTGTGCAACGTAATTAAGAAAACCGTAAGTGATTATGGGTTAATAATTTAAAATATCAAAAATTTGCTAGACACACCTCGTAGTTCTTAACTGCAAAGACTGCTTTAGTTGCTTGTTGGGATACTATTTTAGGAGGGATTTTGTTAATTAAGTTGATAGATGGTACTACTTCTTTACATTGTTAACTCTTTTAGTAATAATCTTCTAAACAATAAGCTTAATGTTTGTATATGGGGATTAATTTATTATAACACTTACTGTAGTAACAATAAATAAAATAATTATTCATTTTTATCATTATCAATTAAATTAATGATACGAAATAAAATAAAAAAAATGAATGTAACAAAGGAACCTCTAAGAAAACTGGATTGAAGATTTACAAATGACGAATCAGCAAGTGGATACGTTAGGGTCTCATCATAATGTCTAATTTTGTACTGACTGTTCTGTATGGGATTAGCTTAAGAAGTTCTATTTTTTTTTATTATACACTTACTTTGTGTTCGGAATCTACCTAAATTTATTAATTACTCTTGTTGTAATTTTTTTATTAAATAGTTTACTTCTCACCATATTCAAGAAAATAAAATTAGTATTTTTGAAAAGTAGTATTCGCGTACAAAGATATATTTTAAAGGAAATTTGTATGGTGATCTCAATTTAATGACAATTATTATCAATTATATTTTTATCCTGAACTGGACAATTTTCATTTATTGTCAAAAAATATCAAATGTCTTTCTTACGAACCGATTCTAAAATTACTGACATTAAAGACGCCGTTAAATTATTATCTTTCTGATACCCTAATCTCCGACAATCAGAAATAGTTTTTTTAATTAGTTAAAAAACATCTTTGATTATATCTAATAAAATAATAACCTGATAGCATAAAAAAAATTTTTTTTGCAATGGAATTGCCGAAACTGGTGACGGCTGGCGTTCTTATTCTATCAAAGATTTGATGGCAAAGAATAACAGCAACGCTGGAAAGAAACCGATCAGTTCCATATCTTTATTTTGTAATGTGATACTTATAAAAAAACCAACATTAAATATGTCAAAATTATGTACAAAGTTACAAGGATTATGCTAAAATCCAAACTGTTGCAGTGCAGAAGAGTGATAACTAGTCGAGCATGTAGGCTTTACATATCAATTAGATTATTGTACAAATTGTGTTCAAAATAAATTTTTATAATACATTCACGTATGAAACGTGACGGATTAGTTCTCCCAAAACCAAAGAGAAGATGTCCTTACAATATTTTTGGTAATGCTATGGCCAATAATTATTTTTATGAGCAAACTATATTATCATGAATTGAGCTCTACAGTTTGAAAGTGTACTGTAAGATTGTATATTTCCGATTAGTACTACATTTTTAGAAGTGCGAGTTCTTCTTTTATGAAATCATGTATAACAATGTTGCCTCTTCATTCAATGACATGCCCTTTAGAACTAAAAAAGAAATTTATTAACTATATTAAGAGGTACAATCAACAAAAACCCTTGTTTATGTAACCTATAATAGAGAGCAAGTTTGGTTTAAGTCATATTTTTTTTTTGAATTACCATAGTAACCAATTTATACATGAAATTTATTTTTTAATTCTTAAGTTCATATTTTAGATACCCACTGTCTTATTTTATAAGCTTAAATCATTAATAAATTAAATGAATTCAGTCATGAAATGCACACAACAACATATTAGATAGAAGTAAATGAATAATAATTGCAATTATAACACGATATGGTGAAATGGAGATTTACAAAGATCTGTGTTCCTTATTTTTTCTTTTTTCAGTTATTTTCTCACTCAATAAATATTATGCAAATCTGTCAAATTTTAGGGTAATTGTATGTTATGTGAAACAAAAAGAATTTTATATGCAAATAAACTGTTGGTAATCTAAAACTTTACTTAGACAACAAAATGTTGAATTTAGTCAATATGAAGAAAAAAACATTCGAATTGGTAGTTGCACACTCATTATTCCATTAGACCATTACTTGAGAGCAACAAGTTTAAGATTGTTATTTTTGTAATTTAAGAATGCAAGCAACATATTTTAATGTGTGAAAAAACAGTTTTAGAATATGGATTTGACCAGTAAGCTTTCGCAATTTTTTCTTAAATAAAATAATTGGGATTTTTGCAACAAGAAATCTACTAAAATATATGTAGTAATGTTTGTCGCATTAATAAAATGACCACAACTCTATAGAGGAATAGTTAATATCTAAATTGAAATAGAACACGTTGGTTACAACTAATATAATATTGTACTCTGTACAATTGCAGAACATCACAGGGCCATCTTGTGTTGTGGACACACTATGAATACACGACTTTTTAGACATATGTCATTTTGCGATACCATCCCTTATAATAATAACAATGCTCTAACGCCGCATGGGAGTACGGCCTGCAAACTGAGAAGGTTGAAGCACTCATATATTCTCTCACTGTGCTCGCTATTATTACTTCTTTTTTGAAGTGAATGCAAGTATCCAATTATTTTCAGTGGCTGAGTAGGGCACCCGTCAGACATCAGAGAATGAACCCGAGTCCGTTCGTACCACAGTCACGCTCCTCAACCTCGCGACCACGCTGGCGATTCGATACAATCATTTACCTTTAAAAAAAAACAAATATTTCCATAACGTATTCCCAACGTATATATAAAATGTTATTAGATTTACCTTTTAAATTTATTGAACTCTAGTCGTATAAGTTATTAATTTACTTTGATTTTTTTCATTTAGCATTCTTAGTTTCTGACTTCGACATTGCTTATGGTCACAGCCTTATATTGACTATATTAAGATTAATAATAAATTTAGCGTAATAATTTAAAACACAAGTATGATCGGAAATTAATGAGGCTGATTTTTTGGTTTAACCAAAAGGTCGGAGGACAGAGGCTTTGAGCTTGGGAATTAGCGGGGGATATCAGGTAAACATTCCGACCCACCTCATCTGCCTTTAAACCTTTACAGAGTGGGGACCACTTGTAAAGTAAACACCTATTTCAGCATTGCATCTGGGGCCAAGATGCGGCCCAGTGTTAATCAACGATATACAACAAAATTAAACTCGAAAAATCCGCAACCCAGACGCTTACTATGACATGAAATCTACGAGAAGGATGGTTTATCGAAACCAAAAGTATTTAGGTGGCACAAACCATTTAGAGAAGTATGGAGGACGCCTCTGACAATGTGCGTAAGATAAAAGCGGCCTTACACTCTGACCGACATCGAAGTGTTAGATTGACAGCATATGCTAAACTGGTTCTCGAGGTTTTGACCAACGATCAGAAGAAACACGTGCATTTATTTTTTGTTAACTCACATCCAGCTTGAAGGGATACTATTTTGGGACTGTTAATAATGTGCAGGTTGCTGTAACGGATGCTCTGAAAAATACTGCAGTTCAAGATCCCTAGGCGAGCTATTTTGTGCAGCAGAACCACTAGTAAAGGTGTATTTTAAAAAACATTTAGTGTATTAAATATATCATTACTTTTCAAGCGCACCTTATATCAACTTTTAATAGTCCTTTATGCTAATTTACTTCGTTAATATAAGGTCACATGCTTCATTTATATACTCCATTATTTTGAAGGTTTCAGGTTGTATGATAGTTGTAGAAAACCTTAACTTCGCCATAGATATCTGACATTTTCCATTGTTTGTTTAATAATGTTGCCCCTTTCTGTCATATAAAATTTTAATTTTTGTTATACATACACATAACTTTATCTAATTGTAATGTAGAACAAAATGAAGATTAACGTGGTAAATTAGGAGTAACGAATTTTAGATATTTAATAAAACGAAACTGTTGTTCTGCAAAATTTAATAAAGCCCCATGTCTTTAATTTTAATTTTTATATTTCTACTATATTGTTCTAGAAATTAGTAAGCAAAGTTGTTTTATCTTAATTATATTTAATATGTGGTTAAATTTCTTAAATGTAATAGATAAATATAAACATAATTTCATTTTGTCATTTTACGTTTTATATTAGCTAATACTTTTATTACAATTAAATTTTTTATTTTTTATTTATAATAAATATTTTCTTGGTGATTGATTAGAATTATTGTTAATTGAATTTTTTTTGTTAATTCATATAGTTGGATAATTACGAGATTCACATATTCGCTTTCTTAATAGTAAGCAATTGACTGCTAAGTTTTTTTACTTTTTCCTATTCCTTTAAATAATAGCTAAAGTAAGACTGGTATAGCCGGTAAGTTTGTTATTTTATTATTTACCTGGGTTCTACTAATTCTTTCAGTAATATTTTGTTACGAATTTGAGTAATTTATCTACTCAACCAAAGGTGAATTAACTTGTCAACTAGAACCATCTGATTTGTCATGCCACGTAGCATTTGTCTTACTCATAGTTAATTGCTAGTCTCATTTATTTTACACATTTTTATTTATTGAGTTCTATAATTTAGACTTACCTTGGTTGACATGTTTTGGAACGACACAAGTGTTTATCTAAACAAGGCTATAATCGGTGCTTGCGAACAATTTGATAAATTTAAATTCTTTAATTAATATTTTCTTGAAACCTGCCAACAAAAAAGTAGATTTGCTATTATTTGTTTAAATAATGTCTTTTATTTTCTATTATTATGAAGTACGTATCTATTTTTATATGTTCTTATTTAAAAGTCGTTTTCCATGTTGTCATTCTTCCACAACTGTCTTTTACTTTTTCGATGTTAGTTTTTTGTAAACTTTCTTTTTTGTTGGCCGAACAGTTAGTGTGTATTATGTGGGTTTGCTTTTTTCAGGAATGGTATCAATCTTTTTTTTTGTACTTTTTAATTATAATGAATAGTTCCTGTATATTATTTTTTGTTTCTTATCTTTATTATCAATTGTCAATTTCGTTAGAGTCTAAGTATAGGGTGATTTATGAAACGTAATTTGATAGTCCGTTTGCAGCTATATGTACTGAAGGAGTCATTATTGGACTAGTTTACTTATGACTGTAGTGAGCGCGTTTAAAATAATGTTATTTTGGTTAATAGTTGATTAAAGAAACTCTTAAATTCATATAAGAAGTTTTTTTATTATGCTGGCAAGGTCTTCACTGTTATTTGGAGTGTTGCATGTTTTTGTGACTGTTTGTGCGTAACTAATTCTAGCTTGAGAAAGTTGTTGTATTGATGGATGAATAACTGAGTTTTAATTTACATGTAACCCAAGATTTGATTTTGTTAAGTAATTTGTATTATTTTTCTTTATAGATTTTAATAGAGCTTTGTAGAGTGTGTAGTCCTCGTAGATTGCTGGGTGCTTACGGCTACATAATGCATAACTTGCAAGGGTGTTTTTACATTTTTTATGCCATGTGGTGCACTGCATTTTAGGCAATTATTTGGTATATCCATAGCCCTGACATAAGGTATATTGAATTATGGTGTTTTTGTGTTTAGATGGTTGAACTCTTATTTTTGTATTTTGTAGAAATTTGATGTCGTAAATTTCTTTATGATTAGTTTGCGGTTGAAGGTGTTATTATTGGCGCTCTTACTGGCACTGCAGCCACAATGGCTTATTGTGCCTATTAACATGCACACTTAAAGCTAGGACATCACATACACCCATGGGTTGAGCGAGACTCGAACTCGCCTGCGCCGGCTCAGGACAGAGGAACGATAATATTGACCATTGAGCTATTACAGCCCGGTTGAAGGTCTACGAAGAAGAGTGGTAACGGATTTTTTAAAACTTGATGGCGTGAGTTCATGATATTTTTGACTTGGTGTTCTCTATCTGCTAGTTCTTTTACTATATCATCTAATGAAATTTAATAATCAATACCAAGTATTACTACTCTATAAGCCTTATCTTGCTTTAATTGATAAGTGTGATGCACTATTTTCTCATCTTTCATGTGTTGAATTAATTTACTATAGATATCTGGTGTCCGAGCATTTATTTTTAGTGTTATCTGGGAAGGTTTTAATGTAATACGTTTCGTTGTCAATTACTTGGGATAAATTATTTATTTACATTGTTTCAATTGTTAGTCTCAATTTGGTTGACACTAGGATCTGCTTCGGTAAGAAATCTATTTAAGATTATGATTTGTGAAGGGGTTATAAAAATTGTTTGTACCTTCAACCTTTTTTTCTTATTTTGAACGTATTGGCAGGGATGGAAACTTATGGTTTTACTGTCGTTTGCAATTTGTTCGTCTTTATTGGCCGAATAGTTAAATGTTTCTTGCATTGCTTTAGCGTCGGTGTTATTTTGGTTTGATGGAATTAAACGACCTGTGTTATTTGAGTGAGAGAAGTTAATAGGGATAGCTAAAAATTGATCTGTTTGTATTTTATTATGATAAAATTGTAGCAATTGCATATTTATTGCTGTTAGATTTATTTGTACTAGTATTTGATTTTGCATTACAGTAGGTAGCTAAATAGGGGGTAATTATACACATTATTGTTTAAACGGGGTTCATGTTCGGTTAAAAACATTTTTACGAAGTGTTCTTACTGTTTTAATAAGTTAAATGTTTTATCACTTCAAATAAATAAGTGCAGCGGCCTTGCGGCCTACACTTGTATATTATATGTAAAAAATATAAAATTAAATTTAAAAATTGGAAAATAAATGCTTCTGACCTCATAAAACTGCAGTTTTTATCGCTGTGGTAGGCTAGGTATAGATGACTCGCAATACGTCTGCTTGGCTTCGATGCACTCAGTAATGAAATATATTAGTATTTAATTAATTAAAATCAATAAAGTTAGTTTTTTGCTACTTATTTAGCTCTGGTTAAGTACCATTCACGTTAGTTTTAATTTATCAAAAGTTTCTTGATTTCCCACCTATTAACTATTACTTTTAGTTGTACATAAAATAGCTTTTCTTCGAATGGCTTGCCAATCCAACTCTTCATAATTCTTTAAATTAGCTAAATTTATATTTACTATTGCCTGAATAAGTCATATATACTCCAAATATTGAGATTAATGTTGGAGATTTAAAATAGCACCTAACAATTACATATTTTCCAGGATCGGATTCTTTTTTGTATTATTTACTGATAAAAATTGTTACATGGCAAACCTTAGCGAATTGCTTTAATTAGGTATTAAAAAAGAAAAAGCGACTGCATTTCCTATTATTATCATCTCCTTTCCAAGAGAACTACCTTTTAGTGGTGAAGGAGGACTCAGAATTCACTGCAACCAGCAATAAAGAAACTACTAAAATAAATCAGAAATGTAAGATATGTGTATCGTGCTTAGACATGCTTAGCTTTAATTTAATAAGTAGTTCGGCCCGAGCATTGAAATGTAGTGGACGTGTGTGGGCCAAATTTACCTGCGATATCGCCGCGCCCGAGCCGAAGCCTTAAGGGTGAGGCCTAATGGCCAACTACCCTTATTATAATAACATGCCCTACGGGAAAACAAATTCAACACTATACCACCAAAATGCAATACCGCAATTCATACCAACACCTAACATGTTTTATTCACAACCTTTACCGCCACAACAACCACAGTATCAACCCCCATCTAGCTACAGTCAGCAACTCCCTGTACAAGATTCAACCCAATCCACATACTACTCTACACAAGACTTTCCTGCAATTAATGAATGGCAAACTGTCAAAAGATCAAAAAGGTCGAGAAGTGTAGAAGAGAATGATGCTCACTCAAGTCAAACCGATTCAAATACCTACTGGTTAAGCGAAAATCGATTCGCCACGCTTCACAGTGGGCCAGAATCCGTAAAAAGTGGACAAAAATCTGAAACTTTGAAAATATATCGGTGATCCAAATGTACGTCCATTCCTCAGTGCTTTGTCTCTTTCTTTAGATTCAAAAATGTCAAAAGCCCCTTTATGTACGTAGGCGAAGTACTGGTGAATGGACGTACATTTGGATCATAATGATACTTACACGATATGGAAATTCATTGGAAAAATATTTAAATAAATACAATCTTTGAATGCGGTGAATTTAAGGAGGTGAAACTTAAATAAATTACTAAAAAATCTATAATTTTGGGAATAAAAAATTTTTCTAATAAAGATAAAACTTCATTATAAATTGTAGAACTTTTTCTGGGGGGTAGTTGCCGGAATGAAGAAATACGCGGATCTCATGTAATAAGTAGCCTATTTAATAAATCCTGATTGGTGCATATTCTAGACTTTTTACGGGAATGAAATTCTCTAAAGTGCTTCAGGTCTTTATTTCTCGATTCTGCTCTGTATTATATTTTGTTGGATTAAGGTTGTTGATTTGCTCTTCCACAAAAGTCGATTCTTGCATTATTAATTCCGTCATTTCCTTCTTAAACTGGAACCTTATCGGTCTCCAAAATCTAGTAGAAGACGGTCTTGGATTTTGCCAAATTATTATTTTATCTCTACCCGGCTTTTCAGCATATAACTATAAGGGAACTAGCGAAGTTAAGAACATATCGCCATCATCAAGTCCAAATTTCGAAAATATAAAACCTTTGGTCACCGAACTAGACGAAGTAGCCAAGGACAAACATCACTATAAAGCACTAAGTAGAGAGCAGGTTAAAATAGAACCGACCGACTCGCAGACATACACAAGCATTATTAAAATGTTGAACGACAAGAAAACCCAATATCATACCTATAAGCCTAAAAATGAGAAAACCTTTAGAGTAGTATTAAAAAACGTACACTACTCAACTGACGTTGCTGAAATAAAGTAAAACATAGAGGCTTTGGGCCATCAAGTAACAAATATTTGGAACGTTAAACAACAAAAAACGAATATCAGGCTGCCTATGTTTTTTGTAGATCTCAAACAACAAAGTAATAACAAGGATATCTACAAAGTGAAATTATTAATGAATACTAGTGTGACATTAGAAGCACCACATGTTAAAAGAAATATACCGCAATGCATGAGATGTCAACAATATGGTCACACTAAAAAATTTTGTAGCAAAAATCCACGCTGTGTTAAATGCATAGGTACCCACTTAACATCAGATTGTCCCAGAAAAATCAAGAGTAGTGAAGTTAAATGTGTCAACTGTAATGAGAATCATCCGGAAAACTATAGAGGATGCATTGTCCATAAACAGTTACAGCAAAAACTCTACCCGCAGTTGAGAAATCAAGCAGGACAACTTCGAGTTTTCAATATACGCTTTGTTCAACCTAACGTAACCTATGCTCAACAAATGCATCAAAACCACTAACAGGCAGCTAATTCAACTCAATCAGACCCAATCGTGCAGATTACCCCAACAAGTGGCATAGTTGAACTGAAAAATATGATAAAAGACCTCATCAAACAAATGAGCACCATAATGAATCTTATTTCCACCCTCGTAAATAAAATGTCTTAATGGCTCAGTTACTTAAAATAAGTGTATGGAACTCCAACGGCCTATGCCTGCACGCACAAGAAGTTAAACTATTCCTACAATTACATAACCTAGATATCATGTTAATATCCGAAACACATTTTACTCGTCAAAGTTACTTAAAAATCCCATGGTATCACGTATATGATGCCAAGCATCCTGACGGAACTGCACATGGGGGAACAGCAGTCCTCATCCGAGAAGGAATCAAGCATCACGAACTACAACACTACTGCAAAGAAAATCTACAAGCGACTACTGTAGCTATAGAAGATATAGTAGGAACGATAAACATCTCAGCAGTACATTGCCCACCAAAGTATAACAACAAACAGCAAGACTTCGAAGATTATTTCAAAACTCTAGGAAACAAATTCATTTCTGCAGGTGACTGGAATACCAAACATCAACACTGGGGTTCAAGAATAACTCTACCGAAAGCCAGACAACTGTATGAAACCCTCCGAAGTCATAACCTCACTGCAATACGCACCGGACAGCCAACCTATTGGCCTACTGATAAGAATAAACTTCCAGATTTAATAGTCTTTCATACGATCACTCACTATTCATAATAACGCTTCACTCACACATTCTAGAAAACAGAAACAACCCACATTACACAACAAGCAAACGAACTGGGAAGTATTCAAAACAACTTTAGACACTCAAATTACTTTAAAGATACCACTGAAAACACCAGAAGACCTGGACTTAGCAGTAATCGATCTCACCACCTCAATACAAAAAGCGGCTTGGACTGCTACACCAGATCAACATCATTCTACTGTTAAAGAAAAAAATCCCAATTATAGTAAAAAAAATTCGTGAAAGAAGAAAACTCAGGAAAAGATGACAACTCACAAGAAGCGAAGACGATAAGAAAAACTTTAGTAACGCAGCAAAGGACCTGAAAAATGTATTACTACAAGTTAAAAATGAAGCTATTAGCGAATACCTCAGTAATCTAACAGCTACAGAAGTTACAGATTACTCGCTCTGGAAAACAACCAAAAATCTGAAAAGGCCAAAAACATCTACCCCACCGCTCTTAGATCCAAATAATCAATGGGCTAGAAGTGCCAAAGAAAAGGCCGCAACATTTGCTAGCCATTTAGCCACTGTGTTTAAACCGCATGAAATAGATGCAGTAGAGAATGAAATTAAAGTTAGAGAATTTCTTACTGCACCTTATCAACTGGATCTCACAATAGATAAAATTTCAGTTTCTGAAATCCAAGATACATTCAGGCACACAAACCCCAGCAAAGCTCCGGGCTTTGACTTGATTACCGGAAAGGTACTACAAGAACTCACAACTAAAGCGTACAAAGCCACACAGCAAATATTCAACGCAGTATTGAGACTTAGTTACTTCCCCACTACATGGAAAGTGGCACAAATCATAATGTTGCCAAAACCTGGCAAGAATCCCAAAGACCGGCGTCCCACCGCCAAATAAGCTTATTGCCAGTCATTTCCAAAGTTTTCGAAAAACTCTTCTTAAAACGATTAAAACCAATTTTAGATGAAAACAGCCTTATTCCTGATCAGCAGTTCAGGGTTAGAAGTTACCACGGTACTATTGAGCAAATACATAGGCTTGTCAATATAATAAGCACTACATTTGAAGTTCAAATGTACTGCTCTTCGGCATTTCTAGATATTAGCCAGGTTTTTGATAAAGTCTGGCACGAAGGTCTTATGTACAAACTTAAAGCATGTCTCCCATCCAGCTTTGTGATTGTACTACAATCATACCTAACCCACAGATACTTTTTCGTAAAGTATCAAGACGAATACAGCGAACTATTCCCAATACAGTCAGGCGTGCCACAGGGTAGTGTCTTGGGACCTGTATTATACACGATATATACGGCTGACCTTCCAACGAGTAACGGTACTGCAGTTGCTACGTATGCGGTACACTCCGACCCAACAATTGCATCCCAACATCTCCAGGACCACTTAAACCTCATACAAACTAAATTTTAGTATAGAAAGAATTAAAGAAAAACTGAAAAAACAAGATGTCATTAAAGCCAAGTGTATAAAGGCTAAAGTTAATTGTGAACTTCAAAATACTGCAAAATATATTTTAATATTAGTAATTTCGGCATTCCTGACTATTAAAATTGGATTTTACCCGTTGAAGGTTAGATTATATATGTATATCAGCGCATATCAAATGTTTTAGATGTATGTATAGTCACATATAAATGCAATAATAAACAGATTTATAAGTGTAGAGAATTTTAATATTGGAAACAACTACGTCTAGTTTTAAAGTTAAAAATATGTAAAGCATTGGATTAAATTGGTCTCAAAAAATTGGAAATTTTTTCTCGATAAAGCCTTTCTCTAACAAGTTTGTGGCTGAACGTTTAATGCTTGGTTGCAATAAACCCAAGTACTCAATCCAAGGTCTCAGATGCCTGGAGCGTAGCTTACTCGGTCGCTAAAAATAATTGAGTACCTATGTTCACATTGTACAAGAGATAATGGAATTATCTAAGGCCCGGTGTCTGCCACATCGCCTCGTATAAGAGAATGCGGGTGAACACATGGGAGCCTTAACCTTTCAATTAGCAGGACATATGCCTTTAATGAAATGCTGATCTTACTATTGTTATTAAAGTATCTTTCTAGATCCGTTAGTTTTTGAAAACCTTGTATTAAAAATTGAAAAAACATGCCCCATATCAAAAATTTTTTGTGTTCAGTTTACAGATGAAAAATGTAACGATTGTTTAAACTTTTTTTAAGAAAACGTCACAGGTACTATTGATAATTGCGTATCTTTTTCTTGAGTGAAAGATATATATTAATTGCATCAAACAACTGAAAAATAACAATAAACGTGATTTGATCTTTCTTTTGTCACTTTGTAAGCTGCAATATGTTTTTTTAGAATATTGTCATCAATCAAAGAATTAGAATACATTGATTATGCAACGAAGTTGTAACATATGTGTGTAAAGAACTTGTTCAACTTTTTATTCATAATTCGTACTTGAGATAAATAAATTGTATATCATTCATATGAAATTACTTATTGTGCCATTAAATTAAGGTCTATCATCAGGATATAACTGCTCAATTATTTTTAGTGATTGAGTAGGCCACCCGCCAGGTATCATAGAGCACTGGGGAATGAACCCGAGTCCGTTTGCATTGCAGCCGCGTACCCAACGACGTGGCTACACTGGGACCGAATGTGAAATAACTAAATTTTAATATGAGTTTGAGTTGCGTGTTAATTCAGTAAAAAATAAAAAAAATAGTAAAACGAAAGCTTTATTAATGCATTGATTCAAATATAATTTTCTATAGAAAACCTGGTATCAAGTTTAGATGAAGGGTGATTTTGAAAATAAATATTGTGTTTCCGAGAATTCCTATTTTAATCTACTAATTAAAATGCCTATTACGTCCTCGCATAGGTCAAAGGGCATTGTAATCCGTTATAATTTAATAAAAGACAATGAAGGGCTTTACTGCTTAGACCGGCTTTAATTTCAATTTAATTGCGTGAGCTATAAAGAAATTCGCAATAATCTGTAATTGCCAAAACTACTAAATACAGTGCCTTGACGCGTTAAAATTAATATCGCTCATCAAACTCAATTTAAGTTTAATAATTTGCGGGATCCCGGGAAACGTAATGTTTAAATCCAGCCGCTAATTCTTAATTAACTCCTAAACTGAGCCGTCCCCAGCTTATGCGCCGCAGATTAATATTAATTTAATGACGCCAACTTGCCGCCGCTAAATTTGAAATTGTTTCTGCAGCATGTAGATTACTTTGTGAACCTAACAACAGAAAAATAAGGAAATTTAATTTAACTCATATTCTCAGCAGAAAACAATTATTCTTTATAGTGTAAACGTTTAAATATTTTAAATTTTAAACGTGCAGCTAATACAAAATGCGTAATTCCTGCTTTTGTAGTTTCTCTTCCCTCTATAAACAATAAGAAGAACACATAAAATTCCCTAGCCGCCGGTTCCCTCAGGAAAAAACAAAAGGGACAGCCAAATTTGACGTAGAATGACTTTTTGATATTCATCCCATTTTATAGATGAGAGGAAACAGTTTTTTACAGCAATGGCTAGGTCTGTACGACTCTATTTCGGTTGGAGGTTTTTTTGGTTTAAATATTAGAATTATGTTGGCTGCTCTCCACTGTGCATGAAAGTATTTAAGGATTAGATTGGTATTAAAAATCATCGTGGTCATCTTAATTTCTTTATCTGGAAATTCTTTTAAGATTTTTCATGCAATCAGAACGAATACTAGAGATTTCTTATTAATTTTAAAATTTGTACGTATAATAATTATATTACCTGAAAGGAGATATCAAGAAATTTGTAAATATGGGCTTTCACAGGAGGCCTAATTTTTAATGGAAAATATTATTCAGTGCTAATATGAAGATATGTGTTTGTGGTCTATTTATTATCTTTATAGTACGCAATAAAAAATATTCAGTAGCTTTAATAGCTTTGAATTCTTGATTTTTATGGTCATCAATTAGTTTTTCAATTCCTTAACAGCTTTGATGTACCAAATTTTATATAAAAGGGTACGCGACACTTGCCATTCATTTTCAAGCATTCTTTTTTTCTAATCTTACCTCTAATAATAAATGGGCAGTATCCGTTGTTTAACACTTGAACTTGCTGTATCCGGAATTGATTCCCAAGTGGCTTTCTGAATTAATTCTGTTAAATTTTGAACTGCTTCGTCTAGGTCAAATTCACTATTCAATGGACAATTATGAAGTAATTTCGGTTTTAGCAACATTTTGAATTATTGACAGTTTGTTTGCCCCTTATCCAATCTAGATGGATTACTTTTATCATTTGCGTTGACATTAGTACTAAGGAATAATATGTTATGGCCGTGGAAAAGGCCTAGATAGTATGATATTGTACATGATTTGACAGAAATTTTATAAAAATATAATATGTCGGGTATTTTTATCTACCGGTACACCATAAAAGTTGTTTTTCTTGTACGGCCTGTAATAGTTGTTCTCTTATTGGTGTTTAGACGAAGGCCTTGGTGCTTTACGTTGAACTCTTCGAGTGATATGAACCGACCGTCTAATGTAAATAAGTAATTTAGAAATTGCTTTTTGATCATTGCATAACTTAAAAAATAATATACGATAGACTCGACGATCTTCCCAGAATTGTCTGTGATAGCCAGTAGCTTAGAGATTAGCTTGAGAAAATTTGGCAGTTTATAGTATTTTCTGTTGCTTTAATGATTATTATGTTATCAGCTTTTGCTTTTTTGGGTACTATTCTTCTTCTTCATCAGCTTTTCTTGGTCCACTCCTGGAAATAAGCCTCCCCTTGTTTTTCCATTCTGATCTATCCCATGCCACCTGTTGCCACCTTTTTCCTAATTTTTCTTTCACGTCGTCTATCCATCTTCTTTGGGGACGTCCAACTCCTCTTTTATGTCTTCTAGGTCGCCAGTTCGATATATGTTTGGTCCATTTCATATCGTCTTGTCTGGCGACATGCCCCACCCAACTCCATTTTAGGGTGGCTATTCTTTTCATGACATCTTCTACCTTTGTCTTTTTTCTTATCTCCTCTTCCTGATGTGGTCTCTGAGATTTATACCTAGCATGATTCTTTCTATTGCTCTCTGTGTTATTGTGAGTCTATTTGCTGATTTAACTGTTAACCATTGTTTCCATTCCATACGTTAAGACAGGAATTATGCAGGTGCTGAAAACTTTCGACTTTAGGTTTATTGGGATGTCGTTGTTTTTGATGACTGAACTTAGTCTTCCGGTGGCGGCCCAAGTCATCCAGATTCTTTTGTTAACCTCAGCGTTTTAGTTCTCTTTTCCGAGCTTTATTAAATGACCAATATATATATATACATATATTTTTAAACAACTTAGTTCACAGGATGAACCGCGTCTATTTTGAAAAAATTCTCGACTTTTCGGCATCGGCTTTGATGCCATTTTCAAGAGGTTAGCTCTTCACTCGGGGTCTCAATCTGCCGACTTCCCAAGGAGAGCTATGAGTCCTTGAATAAGACTGAGCTTTCGTGTGACCTGCTTGGTCTTTTATAGGGCTGGAAGTGAAAGTTTGTTTGGCGGGAGATGCGTTGGGTTGGGGAAAGTTTGTATGATTAAGGGTGTTGCACAATTGGCGGTGCGGTGCAATAAGGGACTTCCTCATGACAGGCAAACGCTGGCTGTCATCTCTTGTGTTAGGGCACGGTGGGCGTTTTTCTATTTCAATTGCCTCACGTACTATTCTGCTGGTAAAATGGGAAATGGGGGCATTGGTTTTAGCCCCAGAGAAATTAATTTTGAGGCCTGTTTCTTTGCTGTGTTTGGCAAGTGCCGAACCATTATCGCCTTTCCGTACGGCCAGAGAATGCTCGTATATTCGGCTAGATATTTATCGATTTGTTTGACCTATGTAGGTCCTTTGACAGTCTCCACAAGGTATTTCATACACTCCTTGGGATTCATTGGGGCAGTGATCCTTTGCTAAGCGAATAAGCCCAGATATTTGGTTGTTAGTCGTAAAGACCGTGCGGATATTTTGCCGCATTAGCATGCGGCTTATTCTATCGGTGATACCTCTGATGTAAGGTAGGAATGCTTTTTATTGGTCAGGAGGGTTTTGGGATTGAGAGTTAGTGTTTTTATTTATATTTTTGATTACATTGGTTAAGGATTTGTTGGAATATCCATTTTGCAGTAGGGTGGTAATGGATTTAATTTCTGTTTGGCGATTTTTCGTATCGGAAAGTCTGATGGATCTGGTTATGCGAGATTTTGTAACCGAATGGATTTGGGCAGAGTGGTGATGGGATTTGGCATTTAGGTAGCGGTTAGTGATACATACATATATGTACATATTAATGACAGCTTTATTACACTGTCTACAGAAAACCCACCACTAACCGCTATATATATATATATATATATATATATATATATATATATATATATATATATATATATATATATATATATATTCTTTCACGTTTTGCTATGTTTACTGGAGTTAGTTCAGGTGTCATTACTTTAGTCTTATTTAAACTCATTGTTAGACCCACTTTCTCCGACATTGTTTTAAGTTCTAGGAGCATGTTGCTCAGTTCGTTTAGATCGCTACATCGCTACTTATTATTACAATGTCGTCTGCAAATCGGAGGTATGAGAGATAGTGACCATTTAAACCCTTGTTCTTCCAATTTATTTGTTTAAACACGTCTTCCAGTGCTAGTGTGAATAGTTTCGGTGAAATGGGATCTCCCTGCCTTACTCCTCGCTGTATACGTATTTTTTGTGTTTCAAATTCGTCGTCTATTTTCACTTTAATTGTCGCGTTGTTGTAAATATATTTAAGTAAATTTCTATATCTCAAGTCTATCCTTGCGTTGTCCATTGTACTGAATGTTGCCCATAACTCTATGGAATCGAATGCTTTGGCGTAGTCCACAAACGCTAGGTGGATCGGGACATTATATTCAGTGCACTTTTCAATTAGCGTTTTCAGGTTTTGAATTTGTTCTGTCGTGCTATATCCTTTGCGAAATCCAGCCTGTACTGGGGATTGGTAGGAATCTAATTTGTTACATAGTCTATTCGTTATGATTTTAGTCAGCAGTTTGTAAGGATGCGCTAGGATACTTATAGGTCTATAGTTTTCTATATTAAGTAAATCACCTTTTTTATATAAGAGTATGACCTGGGCATTTTGCTATGTCGTTGGAATAGAGCCTTCCTGTATACATTTGTTGAGAAGAGTTCTTACTTCTTCTAATGTCTTTATGCCCGCTAACTGGATAAACTCTTTTGAGATTCCGTCTTCACCTGGGGCTCTTTCGTTCTTCATTTAGGCAAGAGCGTGTTCTACCTCGTCAATGGTTATTTCGGGTATCTTTTCCGAACCTACGTTTAAGATGTTTATTTGGTGTTCTCCTCCTGTTGGGTTCA
Organism: Sinelater perroti; assembly: GCA_036346155.1. Lineage (NCBI taxonomy): Eukaryota > Metazoa > Arthropoda > Insecta > Coleoptera > Elateridae > Sinelater > Sinelater perroti. The sequence goes on along the minus strand of JARFIY010000195.1, from coordinate 19,295,546 downwards.
GGTTGGTTGATGTGTATCGATTTGTATAGAAGTTCTCCACCACCTTTATTATTTGGTTTTTTCTTGCATAGTTTCCTCATCTTTGTTTTTAAGTTGATGTATTTTCGTTCGACCAATTGAATTGATGGATTTTAATACCTTCATGTTTTTGTTATTTTCTATAGTGGCTTTTATTTTTTCTGTATTATGAGTTCGTATGTCCTTTCTGATTTTCTTTCTAATGGTTTCGTTTAGTTCTACGTATTCTGTTGAGGTTTTACTCATATTTCTTCTCTTATCCATAAGTTCTCTTGTGTCTTCTTTTATTTTACTTCTTGTTGGTTTGGTAGTGGCACATATCTTTTTAGTAACCGTCTTAACGTCATCAGCTATTTTCTTTTCAATGTCGTCTATGCTCATTTCTTTAAGTCTTTCTGTTGAGATACTTTTTTTATTTAGTTCGTTTTGATATTTGTCTTTGCTCTGTTTCAGTTGTTGCATAGTACGTTATTTTTGATGTTGTATTAATTTCCTTCTTTCTAGTTTTTTATTGACGATTACTTTTGCTCTGACAAGTCGATGGTCACTTCTAAGGTCAAATCTATTTAATACTGTAACATCTGTGACAATGTATTTCTTGTTCGAAATGATATAATCTATTTCATTCTTTGTATTTTGGTCTGGGCTTTTCCAAGTCCATCTTCGACTAAGGCTTTTTGAAGAAGGTATTCATACAGTAGAGATTTTCTCTTTGCACATAGTTGATAAGTATTTCTCCCCTATTATTTATTGTTCCTAGACCAAAGTTACCTCTGTTCGGTATGTTGTCATCGTTTGTACTGCCTACTTTGGCATTAAAGTCACAAATTATACGGTAATATGCTTTTTCTTTTTTTAGTGCTAATGTAATATCGTCATAAAATTTGTCTATGTCTTCGTCATTATGCTAGTGAGTGCATATAGGATAATCTGCAGATGATATCGCTTTGAAATTTCTAGTATTATATGTTATATATGACTGTCAGATATCGAGCATATTTTCCTAAATAGGTGTTTAATTTTCTTATTTATTATAAGCGCTACTCCCCCTAGATGTGACTGTGTGTTGGTGTTGTTTTGATATAGAATATGTCCACATGCAATCGTTGTGCATTTCTGTCTTGGGCGTCTTGTTTCGCTCAAGCCCAACACGTCCCAATTTATGTTACTCAGCTCTTCCTCTAGTCCTTCAAGTTGGCCATTTGATTTCATTGTTCGTAAGTTATATGTGGCAAGATTAAGGGTGAAAGGTTTGTGTGGTTGAGTTTGTTGTGTTATATGCGAATTTTTGCCTCCCTCAGATTCCGTGAGGCTGACCTTATAGGTGTGGGATTTAGAATCGTGATTCCTAGCCATCTGGGGACCAGTGCCGTTCGTTTTCCAATTCGCCGTGTTTAAAATGGCCATAACTCACCACGCTGGCCAGACGGGCTGGTAAGTATTAGCAGCCGCCCACTCTTGGTCAGACGCTGCTAGTTCACCATATCTGGTTACCCTCACTTGGTTTAGCCTGTGGGTCAACACAGTGTACCAGGGTGTGGCGATTGGAGCCATCAAGTGAGAGTTGGGTGTCTCGTGAGGACCAGTTATCCGAACCTCCGCCCGTCTATAACGTTTGGAGTGACCGTTCGAAATAAAAGGTACTACCTCTCCGACACATCCCTACACCCCTTGGGTACTATATATTGTATATAATATAGTTGGATATTTTGAAGCAGCTTTTAGATGTGAAGTGGATTTTGGAGATAAAACTTATGTCGATGTTATGATTTATGAGAAGGTATTTAACTTTTGGGTATGATTATCCAACTCATTGACGTTCCGTTCTACAATTTTGAGAAAGTTGTCCATTAAGTCATTTTACTAATCATAATTGTAAAGAGGTTTAGTAGTGTTTACGTCTTCTATATCATTATAGCTATAATTTTCTATGGAAGAGGATATCCGGACTGAAATGGCCAATGAAAAGGTTCTTAATGCATTTTTATTCGCTTGTACATATGCAAATTCTTGTTGACGATATGAGATTTTACGACTATTCTTTGGTTTACCAACACTTGTTTGTTTTTTGGGGTGGGTAGGTTCCTGCAATTTCTTGTAAATTGCACAACTTTTATAATTTGCGGGATGGCTATCGTTGCATTTAACATTCCTAGTGCGTTCTCTCCTTTGACATGCTTTTATTTTAATGAATCCTTGCGCACTTTACTCATCTAGGTCGTCTGAAGTGAAAGCTTTGGATAGGCCATATTAATTTAATGTAAAAGGAGGTTAAAATTGAATGATTGTATTTATTGGATTACTTGTAATGTATATATCTTTATTATTATAATAGTGGAAGAGATAATTTAGATTCATTTGACAAATATTTTATTGATTATTGTATGCCCAAGGACTTTTAACTCTTTCTTTAATAATATTTGGTCCGTTAACGGGTGCATATTTTGCACGAACGACATTTTTGCTTTAACTTGGTAGATGTAGAATTGGGTGTGGTTTTCTGAGAGTCTTTTAATGATATTTAAGTAACTATCTATCGACATTGGTTGCAATCTGTCTTTCTTGTTGTGCATGTTTTTTAATAGACAATTATTCTTTGCTCTTTTAACAGCATTTTGGTCAAAGGTTTAAAGAATTTAAGACCATTTATAAACGTAAGTGATGGTGAATTAGTTTATCTGTATTCAAGAATGCTTCCTCTCTGTTGGTGGTGTTAATTGGAGTATTTAACCAACAATCTTACAATTTGGTTTGTTTAGCCACTCTTTTATAATGTTTTGGCTATGTTGTCTGTTGTGGTTGTTATAATTCATTTGTTTCCATTCTCCCTAGCTGCAAGTTAAGTCGGGCTTTCCATTATAATAAAATAGTGGTAGAATTTAAAAGTTTGTTGGGGCTGTTGTGTGTAATAAATACTTTGCAAGGCAAATAACGTCTATATTGACTATAGGTTTTGCGTATATATTAATCCTTGTATTTATTGCATACTTTGATTTGTTTCCCATATTGCAAGCTAGCAGGACTAACAAAAGCCATCGTGCCTTGGTGCTTAGCTCATGACATACTTTAGCGGAGAGGTGCGGCGTTGAAACATGTGTTTATTTACAAATTTATATATATGCTAGCTAACTTTAGTTACAAATTTAATTAAATTAAAAATGAAATTTTGTTAATAATAATAATGTTCACTCTAGAGCGACTCATAAACATGCATGCATTTTGAAAGTTAAACTATGACAGTCGTTCATTATCATTTTTTTTATATGTTAGTACACAGAATTTATTTTAACCCTGTGTAATATTTCTTGTAACTTTTCCGTAACATCTTTTGTTATGAACCTGATTAACCTGATCGAGAATATTTATATGTCAGCCTAGACCTACACCTTCTACGACAAATTGGCTTAGACGTTGTTTGACCAACGTAGATCATGTTGTTGGTTAAGAGTAATCAAATATAAATCAAAATATTCTTTTGTAAAGTTATTATATTAAAGCATTCTGTAAATAAAAACATACAAAGTTATTTTTCTGCATAAGTTCCTGAGTTACGACATACTTTTCTAAGGGATTAGGTAGTTTTTTTTATTCTGCTCAACTAAAATGGAGGTGGTTGTGACATCAACACTTTGATAGCAATATTGTCGTTAAATATTATCTCTTTTAAGATTAATGGTCCAAATAAATAATTATCTCAGGGCGGTAAGTAGGGTGTTTTAGTATAGTTTAGAACAAAATCACTTTTTTGTAGTGTTTGGATAGCTGTATGGAACCGGATATTGGCGTGAAGCAAGAAATTCGCGTCTTTTTCGACGCCATGTAAGTTTTGTATTATCCAAAAGATGACAGGAGTAATTTTGGAAACCGTTAATTGATATCAAGCAATGCTAATATTCTCCTCAGTCACGTTGGTTACCGGGCAACTTTTATTTTCAACTATGTCTCGACCTTCTAGAAATTGTTTATGCCACAGGTATACTTAAACTTTTGTAAGAGTTTCCAAATTGTGTTTATAATCTTTTTAAAATTTTGAACGTGAGAAACTTGATAATAATCTGTTATAAAACGGACAAGAATTTCTCTTGCTCTGATATCGTATAACTGACTAAAAAGCGGTAGTGTGAAGTACCCGATGGAGAAAATTCTCTTCAAGCATCTCTACTTACAACGCTCAGAAGCCGCTTCCTATATATTTGATTTACTCTTACATAACAATTAGGGAACGATATAATTGTATAGTCCTAAATTATGTCTAGTAGAGTGTTTGAAAAGATTACTGGATGATCAAAATTTGAATAAAAATTATTTAAAACCAAGCAAAATGCATTAAATCTAATCCTGACGGCTTCATTTTAGATTACGTAATTTTTCTTATCTTATTTTTGACGTGTGATCTCATATTATGATTCTGCGTAATAATAATATAAGAACTTAATTTGTCATTAGAGAAAACTTGGCTTTTTTTTGTTTGGCATTTTCTTTACATAGCATCTACATATTAATTTATGTTGGAAGGTATCTTGGAAATACTTATTTTAACCAGACTTTAAGTGACAAATACCAGTAAAACTTTATATTGAAGTGAGAATAGGACCACTTGTCTTTAGATTTATTTTCGATGTTCAACCTGTTCTAATATGATACAGGTTTACTATTATTATGAAGGACTTTCTTCAGCATGTTCTAGACATAGGTCATAACAAAAACAGTGTGAACTGACAAACGACGTTATTTAAAAGATTATTCTGCAATAACTTCACACCACTAAATATGTCTGATTATATAGAGAGAACCAAATGAATCAAATCATCAGCAGCAAAATAATCTTGTTGATAAGTCCGTTGTATCATATATTTTTTTAAACGTTAGACATACATAACTTTGCTTGTGGCTTTCATAATTTTTTTTATCATAACTTTTATCTTTAGGTGCTAATAAATGCTTAACTATTAGATAGATTTTCTATGTTTAAAAATATAATTATATTTAACGTTTTAAAAACCATTAAAAATAAAGGATACAATTAATTACTATACTAAAACTCACTAATTCTTTGCACAATAAATCTTTAGACACTTCAAAATGTTACTGGCTTATTAAGCGTGCGGCTTATTATATTATATATATATATATATATATATATATATATATATATATATATATATATAAGCTATATGTATTTTATAGTACTCTGGGGTTTTTACCTTGTAAGTGTTCAACAGAAATATGGGGCCAAAGTAGTCGGCGAAGTTTTAGTTGAAATCGACGTAGATGAGAGCATACGAACGCGAATTTGCGGATGAAATTGTACTGACATTCGAAAGTTTTGAATAATGAACTGTGACCTGGAACAACAATCAAAATAAATAAAAAAAGAACTATAGATGTACAAAATAACAAAATAGAATATGTATATGACAAATGGGACAAATGATAAAATGTAAAAACTAACCAAACAGCAGAAATTCAACGAAGGATATGAATGGTATGGTTAGCACTTTATAAATTAAAGAAAATACTGAAGAATATAAAAATATCGCCACAATTAAGAGGAACTGTTTATAACTAATCTCTCCTTCAAGTGCAGACATAGGGAGTACAAACATGGAACTTAACATGAAATATAACGGACAAGCTAGCTAAAACTCAAAGAGCCACTGAAAGACAAATGTAAAACATAAAACTAAAAGATAAAATAAGAATTGGAGATGTCAGGCATAAAACTGAAGTAACAGTAGAGCCAATAAATGCCAAAAAAGATAATAAAACGCGTTCCTTGATGTCCCCCAAAAAATAATAGTCTATTTATGATTATTTAGCCTTCTACTGAATACTGGATATGTTTTGGAAGATAACAACAGTAAGAGCGCTGAGTAATCGGTCAAACTCCAAAAAATTGAATTCCTATACCGACTTGGATGTAACTATAGATCTACTGACCATTTATAGACGAAGATTAGTTAAAGCATGAAAAAATTAAAGGGTAAAATATTTTCTAATCGCTCATCTGGGAATGAGTGATAGAGGACTTTATAAACATTATTTTTGTGTTTTGGAAAATGTTGGTATTATAAATGACATAAGTTAATTATAGTTTTTGAGTAGGATGTTATATAAATCATGGAGCCAAGCAAACCTCGGCAGATGATTTTTGTTGACTTTATGATTCTCAGGCAGGTTTATTATTATTAAATTAGGCGTTCTCGATCGGAAAGTTTGAAAAGTTTAATGTCTCTTTTTGTTTTGGGCTTTATAGGCGAAAAGACAACATTAACCACAATCTCACTAGTTATACTAGACAAAAGTCGACATTAGTAAAAATGTAATATTCAATATCTTTATTTAACACAAAACAACCATTTTAGAATATTTACATAAATGGTATGGCAAGAATTACATTTAGTAAAATTAATAAATTAAATTTATTACATTTATTTATTTATAGTAGTATATTTATATGTTTTGATAGCGGGAACTTTAGCAAATCCAATTGTTTTTAACTTCTGCTAGTGACAAGAAGCGGGAGTAACGTTATTTGTATGTAAATCGAAACTTCTGCTTGTCTTGCAAGGCAATCGATTTAGCAGAGGTGATCAATCATTCTGTTAGGTAACATGTCTTGTGAACATTAAGCAGATTGAATATTTAAGGTGTTTTGTACATAAATCTTAATCATTCAAAGCCAAAATCAGATTGGGTGTCTACGAAAAGTGAAACTTGCGGGTGACAATTATTTATAGTGAAACAGCTAAATACAGTTGTAATAAAAAATTGCTATTGACTGAAATTGTTGCTTTATTATGCACTTAACATATAAATTGAAAGTTTTTGTTTTAGATATTAATATAAGTGTTATCATAAAAATACATATTTTCAATCAATATTTGTATCAAACTACAACAATAGGAACTTTACAAATTTTAAATGAGGACATCATGCACTTATGTGTATTCTTCATATTTGTGTACGAGTTAAAAAATGTTCAAATAAAGTACACTCTTATTAATCTTTTTTCCATGTTTGTGTAATAAATATTCATAATAATTAAAAAAAGATGACCAGGTATATAAAGTCTAAGATAGTTAAAAACCTCTGCAAACATTAGGTATGAACTTACAATATTGTAAAAATCAAAATATAATATAATATGTTTCTGCATTATCAGTATGACAATTTTATAAGGGATGTGTCAGAACTATGACTATAAGTTTGAGCATATTAAGGATCAAGTAAATCAATTTTTCAAAAAGCAATACACATTTATGACACATATAAGCCGAAATGGTACAAATTTCTTTCTCAATTGTTGCAAATTCTGGGCGGAAATCATTTTTCCTCCAAAGAGTTAGTCAGTAATTACAAGTTGTAAGATCGGTTGTTCTGTCGGTGGTTTCCTTCACAACCATTTGTTTGACACTATTCCGAAATAAGCAATATTTATGAGCATGTATAATAAACTAACTAATGAGTGACTTACCAAATCCTTATCGATTATGGTCGCAAGTAACCGAAAAAAACAGTTTGAGGCAATAACGCAAGCTTGAATAGTACTGTTGTGTTTTGTTTCTTAAGGAATTGAATTTCTAGCAAAAATATCTCACTTTCTGTAATTATTATGCGATGCGATAAAATGTGTAGCTTGTACATGGTAACACCGTTTAGTTAATTATAATAAATAACTAATTGTTATAATTTCAAACTGCCAGTACAATAATATACCTGTCCTTGATATAATAGACATCTTTGTAGAAATCACTAATAAAATGATTATTGTGTTTGAATATATTTCAAATATTCAAAGATAGATCACAAAAGAGTGTAGTATATTATTCGGATCTATAAATAATATTACAATACTGACGCAATCTTACATCAAATCTCTAATAGAGTAAATGTGTTAATTAGAAGTAGTGAAGTAAATTTAGTTAAAAGTAGTAATCATATTGTTACTCTTTTTGACCCGGTTATGAATACTTCAGAAGTGAAACGGTGTCTTTTATAAATCTGACAAAAGCACAAAAACATTGTCATAAAGGAAACAGTAGAATATTATTATATATAAGGTATAAAACACATTTTGTCGGCAGATCTGATGTTTACACGCTTTTAATAACTAACATGCAGAAGTTTCTTAAGATTTTGCAAAAGTTTCCAACACATTCAGTTTTCGGTACGAGTTAATTGGTGTTAATAGTAAATGCCAGGCAGATAGCAATAATAGACCTACATAATAAATTATATAAAATACCTATTGACTTCTGCTGATGATAAAAGGAATAACATAAAACAAGACACAAATGATACCAGCACTCAATATCTGAAACCGACTGAATGTTCTAAAAGTAAACTATGGATAACAGACGAAGTACTTGACCTTATGCAAAAACGGATATAACAAACCTTCAAAATACAATACAGATGTATATAAACGCTACAGAAACTAAATAGATAGAAGACAAATGCAACGAAATTGAAGAACTAAAAAAAGAAAGCGATTTATTTATATGCATAACAAGATAATGGAAGTAGCTAGCCTACATACAAAACAGATATCTATGGCTCTAGCAAATAACTCATACAAAATTATATTAGATAAAGTTATTTGAAGACACTAGAGCAAATAGTAGATCTCAACAGTATTGACAACAATTTTGAAGATCGGAAGATTTTAAAATTTGATGTATTACACACCGTTTTAATAATGGGGTTTCTATGGAAACAATAAAACTTATTAGCGAAGATAACATCTAATTTGTAGTAAAACTATTTAAATACAGGGACATAACATCCTAGAAAATGTAACGATTATCGGATGCAGTAGACTAGGTCAGTTGAATTACTTCAAGAGGTCAGTATGAACGGAAAGGACACTATAATTATAAAAATTCTATGCTATCAACAACATAAAGCAGTCAGAATTGGAGACCTAACATTAACAGATCCAAAAATCCAAAGAAGAGTATGGCAGGAATGTATTCTTTCTTCCCTGTGTACGAACAGAATTTTGAAAGCCCTAGGCAAATTAGATTTAAGAGTTAATACTATCTGTTTATGAATGAGAGAACACGACAGCCGCGACGTAAAGGCCTCGGCCTGCCAGAATAACGCGCGGCGGGCTCTGGGTTCGACTCCCAAGTCAAAAATAACGGCAAACATCGAGTGCTCTCCGGCCATCATACAAACACCTTTGGCGGTCGTAAAGTACATTCTCCTTCTTCTAACGGGTCAGACTAGCCACCTGCCCGGGGTACGCCCAACATGGCCCATAGTACTACACGAAATTTGTAGTTAGAAACAGGCTAATAGCCTATATAAGAGTAGAAGAAGAAGAAGAAATTTATGAATGAATATTATTAAGTACGCAGATAATATCATTATCTTGACACCATCAAAGACTTCAAAGCACTTGTAAATCGCATTATAAATATTAGAAAAATAAAATTTATGGTATTCAGCAGTCAAAGTCATAGCGCTAAAGTTCTCTACTTTTATAACAAGCAAATTGAACATGTAAATGTCTTCAAATATTTTAAATGTTTAATAATAAAAAAATTTAGGCCTATATAAAGAAGCTAAATGGGAACTGGAGATTACTCATGCTACATTTAACAAAATGCGGCTACTTTTGTGTAATGGCAGCATAAATATTAAGTTAAGATAAAGAATGACCTACACCACTAGATATGACATGAAAGTGTGGACAATCAAAATAGCAAAAATCAACCTCTTCGAAGCTTTCGAGATATGGGTACATAAAGTAAATGTTATAAATATCATAGACACAAAGAATTACAAACATCGATATCCTAGAGAGATTAGACATCCAGTGAGAACTAATAAACATAATAAAGCAAGCAAAGCAGCCTATCTGGTCATGTACTATGGGCACGAAAATAACGTCTACTACTACTTATACTCAAAGGTAAAATTGAAGGCCATCGTGGAATTGGTAGCAAATGTCCTGGCTAAGAAACATACGCAAATGGCTTGAAATCAGAAGCTCAGAACAGTTGTTTATAATGCTGAAGTGATCGCTAACATCAGGGGGACCTAATACAGCTAATTTTTGGAGGTTACTGACCTTGAAATATGTACCTCCGTGTTTTTGAAAACATTTAAGTATCTTTAACAATCATGGTTCATTTAGAGAAAAATATTCCAACAAATAGAGATCTAGTCAGTGCATTGGCGACTGAGACTAACAAATTTAAATCTATTAATTTTTCGTACAGATAAAGAAGCTTATAACTTGGAGAGAAATTGCTATCTATCAACAGTTTGTTGCAACAATGTAGAATATTATTAATCGTAAACAATAATCCAACCGTAGTGCGACAAAATCTTTAATTCCTACATGTGTACCTCACACACAAATTTGAAAGGAATTTAAAACATATGCAACCTAAAAAAATTATATTAATAATAATAATAATAATAATAATAACAAAAAATTACACTACGTTTTTATAAATCATAATTCTTTAAGAATTCACTGCTTCTTACTTAATGCGACGTAGGCCTACGTTTAGAAAACAACTTTTTCCACATCTGCTAAAATAGTTACAAAATAATAAATCATCTTTAATATTCTACATAAACTTACAATAAACACATTTCTTTATAAACCTAAAAACAACATAAATAAGTAAGCCATTTAAACAGTTTGCGAACAGTTAAGCACCCAGAAGCTACTAAAAGCGCATTTCCCGTTCATGGTCTAGTAGAATTCAATTACATTCTTTGAAGAGTGGCAAAAAGGCTCTTTATGCTCTTTATGGGTAGCTGGCTTTATTCAGTTTTTGCTTTTTATTTCGAATTTGAATTCTAATAGACCTTTTAGATAGCGCTTACAGAACAAAATAGAACCGTAATTGATGTTTTACGTCTATTTGCTGCTATATTGGCGCGTTTGATCATCTTAATTTCAACGCTCACAATACTCGTTTAAAGTACATTTTCAAGAAAACCAGCAATGCATATATTATTGTACTATTAAAATTACTGTAATCTTCTGCTCGTTATGAGAAATTAATATTTTTTTGTTTATGTTTTCTCTATTACTAATTAAAAATCTCGACTTGCCGAAATTTGCGCAGTTTAAGGCGGACAGCAATGTTTGAACAAAAAATAAAATAATTTTTAATTTACCTTATCCCTGAATCTAATGCAAACGCACATATAATATTTTTGTAGCAAATGGTTATTTTATTACAGTTTTTGCTTCCTTCGCTCGGACGATTTTAAATGTCATTATATTCAGCACGCCAAATTATTTAATTGCAAATTCTTTTAAGTGTGGTACATAAAAACTGAAATTATAAAAAGCTAAATCTAATGAATTTAGAAGCCATTTGTTTTTGCATGAATAGCTTTTTGTCTAAAAATATTATTTTATAAACTACGTGTTAATTTAAAATATAATAAAATATTTTGTTCCTTCTACTAAGTTAAAGATCATGTCTGAAGTCGTCCAAACCCCGATTACGTATATATTCTTTTGCGTTATCACATACTTGTATACTGGGTTTTCTTTTACCTTTCCTCAATTTGCATGGAGCTAGCATTGAATTTGCATTAAGTGGGTTGGAGCATTTATTACTCAAGTTTAGCAGGACCGGCCGCAAAGCAGTATGTGTGAAAAATTCGGCCACACAGACAAAAATGAATATACAGACCGATATTAACGTGTAATAAAATAACATAATTTACAAGCGCAAGAATTAAAATGCACATTAAAGGGAATTGTCACATTTTGAAAAACCCTAACGGTATCTTGGAAGGAATGAAATCTCTTAAGTGAGAATTTAAAAAAAACAGAAGGAGAATTTACAAATTGTTCTAAAAAGAAAAGAGCTATAAGGATATCGACAAAACTAATATAACTTAAATGAGAGAAAACACTTCTGGTATCAAGAATTTGTGTATAGATAAAAATGTATATATAAAAGAAATTCAGAAAACAGAGAAAATATAACAACATTGAAAAATAAATAATGCGATACTATAAATAAGTACACGTATTAAAGCAAAACAGCGTCAAACTAAAACACGAACCGAAAGATATAAACAAAATGTTTAAATGTTTGAACACTATATAAAACGGCATTCTTTTAGAGAAATTATTTGAATCTAGAAATTCAACTTTAGTTAATCATCAAAATTAGTAATATATATTATTGTTTATTTAGAAGTTTACAAAAAAAATGGAAATGTTACAAAACAAACAATGGGTTATAGGCACTTATTTATAAATAATGGTTATATAGTAAAAGAGAGATATAGAGAGTATAAAATAAAAAAAGCAGCTTACAATGAATAATAAAAAATTGTTAAGAAATAATATGGATATAATGTATAAAGTAAGATTGCCAATAAAATTTTTGGTTTATAAAGAACCACTAATTTAATTTCGAACATGAATGAGTCATACGAAGTTGAAATAGTTAGATTACGCAGATTGGAACAAAAGAAATATTTAATAACAGCAAAAAATAAGGACTCGGATGATCAGGGAAAAAACAGAATTCACAAAACAAAGACGATAAGAAATGAAAATAATTATAAAAGAAAAGCTAATTTATCAGAATCGGTAAAAATTATAACATAGATTATTAGAAGTTTACTTAACAAAGAAAAAGGTTGAAGTAACAAAAAAAGTGATATTTAATATATAGGAAATATCAAAAGAGAGACCAAAGAAATGGGATATAAACCAATTCATAAAAGTTGTTAGTTAATGTGGAGCAGAAGAAAGTACTAACGCAAGAACAGAAGTTGCATTGATTATTACTTGTTTGAAAAGTGAAAAAAATAAGGGGAATTATATATTATAAGAAGTAGTAGATAAAAACAATAAAATATTAATTGAAAAAGAGAATACTAAGCGGAAATGCAAATAATATTTTAAAAACTACTAGCTAATAAAGTATCTCAAAACCACAAGGAAGAATTGAATTTATTAATACTACAGGAAGCAGAAGAAATAATGATTGAACAGAAGAAGTTGAAGAATAATCAAAAATCTAAAAGTGGGGAAATCTTCAGGGTTAGGAGGCATCAGCTTAAACATATTAATTACAAGACGTTGTCCTCAAAAATGAGGCGTCCTAGGCTAACAATTTTTCACCTGCGTTCCCTCAAATTTTAGCAAGGTGGGAGCGTACACATTTTTAACTGGATCAGCTTTTTCCATGAATCGGGATCGTGGAACAATTTAACTTAAATCGAAGCTCCGCTTGGTGGACCTGACATCAAGAGCCGATGACCAGCCATATTTATTTGTTTATTTTCTGTTCAAATGTTATAGATCGAAACGAGAATAAACGGGAACAAATGCATTCTACCAATTGTATATATATAAAAAAATATATTCAAATTAAGTGAAGTACCTGTGGATTAACAGTGCCGATTTATAATAAAACAGAGTCGTAACTGTAATACAAAGACAAGATAAAATATCTAAGAACACCATAAGCAATACAAGATATGTATATGCAACAAATAATATTTAATGATATTAGTCTTACCCTTAGATAGATTCAAAGATTAAGGATAGTAAATGCAAGGTAATCAATATTCCCTGAATACAATTTTTTTGCTTATTTGCCCTAAAACATATTGTGCAGTTAGTTTCTGAGAAACTACATAAAATTGACTTATGATGTAAGATGGGTATAAAGTAAATAAATATTAAATATTAGTAATAAAGTCTATATTTCTAATACAAATTTATTGAAGCCATTTTTATATGTACTTCATTACATAGAAAAATAAAAGCAAATTTTTAAATTTTAACGTAGGCACCGGTGGTGCTAACCAGTTTCTTCAAATTGCCAGGAATTGAATACACATTCTTTTGAAGGAAGTCATTTAAAATATTTTTCAAATCCTCTAGGTCCTCCAGTGTGTGATGTTTTGTCCTGTACATTTTTTCCGCATAGCCCCAAAAGTAAAATCACATGAGGTTATATTTATATTTCTTGGAAATGTATGAGGCCTACGTCATTTCGTCCAACGTCCTGGAACCAAGCACATTAAGTAAGAGCATAAGGGGGCGGTGCAACATCCCGAATGAAAATGAGGTCGCCACCATTATTTTAGGCACTGTTTCTATGACTTCAGTGACAATACAAGTTCTACAGCTAATGTCAATGCCTAATTACTTTTTAGCCACTATATATAATTGGAGTAACACCAAACACCTCATTCTTTCTTCATAAATTGCCAATAAATATTTGATGTCATGATTAACAAATTATACGTTTTATAACGAGTATTATATATGGTAAATTCAATTTTGTTGGTAAATAGCATTAGCAGTAAATAGCTACAAAAACCAGAAATTGCCTTTTAAAAAATGATAAACAATTTTAAAAACCTCTTTAGTTGAACATGGTGCGCATAAACAGTTTTTGTTAGAAATATTTACATTTTTATTACACTTCCAACTTTGCTTGAATAAGACTGTTAGGTTTATTATACGTTTCAAAAGCAAATATTCGGTATTTCCTCTTGCCTAGAACATATTTACTAGAAAAATGATTTGTGTAAAGATATCTTATCTTTGCTTTTGGTGCACTGTATTCGGTGGGCTGATAATAGCATCAGAACAAAAAGCTGGAATAAACTTTAGAAAGCGTCCAACACACCTTAGCACAGCAATTACTTTTTTTATCAGTAAATATTTTTTGTAATTTTAGTGTCCTCTGTCTACCAATTCAGCGAGTTTTTTATGTTACGAAGGACTCTTAATAGAAAATTATTTTAAAAATTCCACAAACAATCAAAGTAACTTTAAAGAGTTTCACTCAACTCAAAATAAATAGACCGAGTATTTTAAAGAACATAAATAAAAAACTTAAAAATTAATAAATTAGTATATTTGGCATATAGAGAAATTATAAATAACGGTTTTAAAAAATCAGTTACGAACAGAGTACATCAAGATTTAAACAAACCATCCAAGTCGAAGAACATCGAAACAGATGCTTATTGAATTTTACTGTCGCTTTTCAAGTCTTTCCTTAGACATCAAAATATATAATTTTTTATTCGTATGCTTTTTTAAGCCTACCGCCTATTTTATTATCTATTTTGTGGTTTATTCTTTGTTTCGTACGTAAGTTCAAGCAAGTTATGCGCTGTTTCTGTTGCTCAAACCTGCGCCTTTATCGATGTCGCAACTCGGGGGCTCGCCGGAAATCATCGTCTTCTAGAGATCTTTGGTTTATGCACCCAAACGAAGTGACCTTTTTGTGCTAGTTTGCAACTTTATTAATGTCGGTCATATTTGTTATTTATTTTTAATTTGAAGTTCTCATTTTAAGTTTCGTGGACCATTCGAGATTTGAAGTGTTACCTACTAATTGTAAGTGTTACGGCCGAAAAGTGGACTGTATAGTAATTTTAAATTTAAACAAAGGAACTTCAAACAAAAGCTAAAGCTAAAACACTAACCTGTGGAAACGACGCAGAAATCGGTTTCCTGTGCTGTTGGTCCTAGGGGATTCAGGAAAAGGATATAAGGGTAAGGGTGAAGAGATAGGACAAGTTATCCCAATCTTTACAGCGGAGCCGATCGGTAGCGTTTTTCCTGGTGCAAAGGTTCCTTCTTCGTTCTTTGCCGAGCGAGAAGCAAAGGAAAAAGGACCGAGTTTTACCGAAAAAATTTAAACCCCGAAATGCAACCGGGAAACAAAACGACCTCCAGGAAGAGGTTAATCTGGACGGCAAATATCGAATTCCGCCACAAAATTAGCTTTTAACAAAACGGCCTTACAGAAATGAAAACTTCTGCCGCCAACCAAATATGCCGGCGAACTCTCGGTCAAACGCCCTCGGCTTACGAAAAATTTAAAACTAAATTCAAAACGAAGCGAACGAAAAGAGCCAGGCAAGGGCCAGGCAGCCGAGAGCAAAGGCAAAGGGCGAATGCGGCCCGCGGCCTAAACCATGGCCTTTATATCAGCGCTCTGCCAATATCTCAAATTTAAAATATACAGGAGGGAGTCAAAAGACGGTCGGCCCTAATTTAAAAATTCAAAATAAAAGGAAATTTTAAGATTGGCGCGAACAGTAACTGTTACGAGTAAAGTAAAGAGAATAAATTAAAAATATACAACAATTTTTATGGCAAAATGTCGTTTTCGCAAACGACTACATCTTTCAAAGGCTACAGTTTTCTGGGCCTGATGCTATGACCAGAATGGATATACCCCATACATCCATCAACTAGGTACACCTATGCACTATTTAACACCGATGTTTCAAATACCGCAAGTATAAAGAAATTGGTTAAGTGTCTCAAAATTTGCCTAAAATTCAACAACCTCACTAACAAACATCAAATCAGTATGCATTACAAAATACATGGCAAATCATAAAAGCAAACGAAAATGCATTGGCTATTCAAGGCAACAACATCAAACAGATGTGAAGCTTTATTAGATGACTATAAATATATCCAGCGCTAACAATGCGGAAACCTAAATTGACAAATCACCACAACTAATGTATAATGTATTATTCCATTTACAAAAATTAAAGTAGATAACTGAAAAAGATTATAAGTTAAAAATATCTTAAAACGATTAAGTTAAAATCCAAACCAAATCATCTGAAGTATGCACGCTCATAATAAAAGCGCCAATTGAAAGTAAAACAAAATTATCATGCGTACAAACACAAATAAATAAAAGTTGCAATTGTATAGTAGTATACATAATACATACAAAGAGCTATACCATTCTATCGACTTAGAACATTTATAGTACGAAATTAAAAAACATGAACAAAAGGTGAGAAATATATATAATATATATCCCATCATAATTGCACTAAACAGACATATTCTACAGTGCCAAAAACTTCAGACTTTAAGCAAAACGCTGGGAGAAATTTAGAAATATATTAGATAAAATTACCGACAGAAGAAGAAATGTTTAATGCAGTGTAACACCTAACCATAACTATTCAACAAGTTCCACAGAAAGATACACGCATTATACACAAACAAAACAAATATGATGTTCCAATGTTAGTGTAGTGGTGAATTATAGAAAACGTATGGTAAGGAAGATACAGCAAAACTCCAGGGCACCAGGTGACAAGCGAAGACTTAATGTTTTTTCCAGAAACCTAAAAAGTCTATTAATTCGTATCATGAATAATGCGATACAAGACTTTACCAAAATATTTCTATTTAAAACTGCAGGACATTATTTATGAAAAGCAACTAAAAAATTAAAGCAACCGCCCAGACAACCAAATAGGAATTAGACATTTAGGCATTTACTAACTTACGGGAAGTTTTTATTATATATGTATTCGATATCCCACAGGAAGACGAAGAACATGTAAGACAAAGTGCTACCAAGTCAAGATAAAAGAAAACACTAAGTTGTGATTTAATAAGGAAAAATATTATAAAACAATTACCAGATTAATTTGTCGGCCTAAATGGTACATTAAGAATTAGATTTCGTCTCGACATTGGAAAGTCCCACACATTATTTTTATGCATAAATCCACAAACCTCTAAGAAATAACTTCCTATCGCTATAATACACGAGGTACTTGAGAAAATTTTCCTAAAAAGACTTGTCATAAAGATCTAATTTCAAACTATAAATTTGAAATCCGCCATTAACACACTACAATAGAGCAGGCGCATAGACC
The DNA here is from genome assembly GCA_036346155.1 of Sinelater perroti. NCBI lineage: Eukaryota > Metazoa > Arthropoda > Insecta > Coleoptera > Elateridae > Sinelater > Sinelater perroti. The sequence continues at coordinate 19,277,852 of JARFIY010000195.1, read as the reverse complement.
AGTTAACCGATTCTAAAATGATTAAGAAAACAAATGGTGCTACTCTGCAACTTTTAAACATTTGATAACTTTAGTACAAGAGTTTTCTTTTTAAAATCAAATCTAACCCGCTTCATTTGTTCTACAGGATTTGGAAGGGAGATGTTTTTTGAGATGGATACAATATTGATGGTAGGAGAAAACTAGCGCATGCACAATGGTTGATATACACTCGTTGTTAGTTTTCATTCGAATAGCCAAGGAACCTTGGACGATTGAAAAAGGCGTCTTTGTTTACACCTTTCTTGCAACCGGATATTTGGTAGTGCAACACATAGAAGATTTCGAACTCACTTCAATGTTGATCGACATGGTGCCGTCTCATCTCGTCCAACAATACTCAAATGGTCTAACAACTTTAGAACGAGAGGAACTGTAAGATCTAGAACAGCTCCGTGAGGTGCTTGGACCATTAGAATACTAAGAAACTTTGAAAGAGTTCGACGAGCTATAGAGGTCAGCCCTCGCCGTTCAGCGATACGACAAGTTCGCATTTTGCACATGTCAGACAAGCCAGTTCGCCAAATTGTGCACTTTGACTTCCACTTTTACAATTACAAAAAAATAGCTATGTACGTTTGAAAAAACGACACTGGAAACTTTAAAACATGACTATTCTGATAACAAGAGACAAGGCTCATTTTTACTTACAAAAATCGCCAATATTAATCGAAAAATAATCTAGAATAAGTTCATTAAATAGTGAGAGAGTAACTGTATGGTGCAGAAAAACCCGATTTAGCATAATTGGATCCTATTTTTCTAAGAAAACTACCGCTCTGTGACGATCAACTTACAGCCTTTCCTTACGATGTTTTCAGAATATTTTATTCCTGAATTAAGAAGACATTGAATTGCCTTAGATAGAATTTGGTTTAATTAGAATGGGGCTACTTGCTATATCTCAAAAGAACCTATGGCTTTTTTAAGGGAACATTTTCTAGGGCGCGACATTTTATAGAGCGGAGCTCATGGTTCAAATGGAATGCCCCCCTCGATCACCAGATCTATCATCATGTGATTATTTCTTATGGAGCTACCTGAAAGTTCAGGTTTATATTGAAAAACTACGGATTTTTAAAGCTCTTTCGAAAATCATAACTCAAAAAATTCGAGTAATTCTACATGCTGTGCTTCAGTGGTGTATGGACAGTTTTTCCATCCACCTGCAACAATGCTTGTACAAGAACGGTCATCACTTGGATGGCGCCATTTTTTGTACCTGAATTACGTTCTTTTTTGTGCTTTATATTTCTTAAATGTCATTATATATGTAATATTTGGAGAAAAGAGAAATTGAAATTTGTTCATAAACTCTGTGTTAGAGTTTTCTGAAAAATGTAGCACTTTCCTGTCGGACCGTGTACAATCTCTTTCACTCGCATTCGACAAATAAACATATTTTTGTGAAATATAAAGAATATAGGTCACTTTTATTCATCAATCCTCAGATTACCCATGGAAGTATGCGAATCCCGACGCTATATTTACTGTACATTGTAGATATTTCAACTACAAACCCAACAACAATTGCAACCTTTGCTAATGATACAGCTGTGATGGTTTCTTACAACTATTTGGAAGTATCGTTGCGATTTCTGCAAGACTATCTAAATAAAATCCTAAGTTGTTCTGAAAAATGGCATATCCAAGTGAATGAGATGAAATCAACCCATGTGACTTTTATTTTATAAAACGAATCCTCGAATCTTTAATAATTGGCGCAAGCAGAAGTACTTAGGAATCTACATATCTGCATTAAAATTGGTCAAATTTACGACTGGAGAACAACATCCTATTGTATAAAAAAATACTGAAACTAATCTGCTCAATTGTGGGGCTTGGCAACTAAATTATGCTACGATTTCAGTCAAAAATTTTGGGTGAGATTGGCACTACACCCAATAAAATTATTGACAGAGATCTACACATAACTACCATAAGGAAACAAATTAAGATACTATAATCCTTTCAGCGAATATGTATAGTAATAAATCATCATGATGCACCCTTGAACCGCCCCTGAAACGCAGAAAGGTGAGCGCCGAAGCCAGGTTTACAATGTAGCATTTAGACCAATATTTTATATTTGCCCCTTTGGGTTAAACAGATGAATCAGAATTTAAAACTCGCTTTTACAATGCACACTATCATTATCATTAGTGGAATGTAAACGAAATCGCCACTCCTAACCACAAAGTTAACCGCAGCACTAAATACGAGTGCCCAAAAATAAGTCAGTGCGTACCTCACTACTGCAATACCCGCACTTTTTCAAACCGGCCAATTACAAATAATTGTTTAAAATGAGCGGTAATTTTTGACAGTTTTATTACTATATGTATTTGCTGAATAAATAATAGGCACCAGTTATCGAGTTAGGCTACAAAATCACTCAAATATTCTAGGGCAGATCTTCTAGGCGATGAGAAAGAAACTTGCAGGCTCAAAAAGTTCAAACCAATAGACTTACGAGATAAATTAGAATAGATCTAACTTTAACCATTCCATTGCTAATGTTTGTTTATGCATTAGGTACTCTCACTAGATATTACCATACGGGTTAATCTATGTGAAATAATAACTCATATGTTAATGTTATTTTATTAATTAAATTTCCATAACATTTACTGATTTCCAGAATATTGTGAGACAGATTGTAAAAACTCGTGCAGTTAAAAAAAGTTTTATAGTAAGTTCCTTATTTATTATGTCTTTTTCTTTTTAGATTCGTTCTGAAATGTTTTTTCCGTGACTAATTAAATATCTATATCAAGGAGTAAATTTTGATATTTTTAAATATACGTTAGAATTATTTACTATGTTTTAAGCAGTGCGTTATTTTTCTTATTTCTTTTTGAAAAATGTATTTAGCATAATATTGGACCTATAATTGGTGCAACATACAAGATATAGAACTACGGCGACGCTTACAATAATTGTAATAAACGACTGGATTCGCTAAACTGTAGACAAAGTCAAGCAAAAAGGAAAAACTAGATAAATGTTATATAAAGAACGAAAGTGAAAATTCTTAAAGTACAATAAAAGTATGGTGCCAAAAAAGCAAAACAATCAAATTAAGAAATTTAAAAATAAAAATCAGTAATTTGATTAATTTGAAGATATATATCTAAACAGAAAGTTCAAAAAACAGAAACGGCTTTTTTAAAATATATGTAATTAGACACGACAGAAGAGTAAACAAAATTTATTTAAAAAAAATGATGATACACATTTTAGTAAGGTATTTTTATATCTCCAAAGCACTGAGGGACAATTTAACAGAATACAAAATCATTATAGGAGACTTCAATGCAAAGTTGGGAAAAAGAAAAGACAAAGAAGAGCAAAGAATGGGAAATTTCGGATATGAGAAAAGGAATGAAAGAGGTGAGATGCTATACAACTTCCTAGAACAAGAGAACTTATTTGCAATGAATTCTTTCTTCAAGAAAAAACCACAAAACAAATGGACATGGATCAGTCCAAACGGGGACAACAAAAACGAAATTGATTACGTTCTAACAAGAAACAAAGAAATCATTAAAGATATCTGCGTACTGAACAACTGCACCATTGGCAGCGATCATAGACTAGTCAGGGCCAAATTATATATAAATAAGAAATTAGAGAGAGTAAAAGACTAAAGATCAATACAAACAAAATCAACAGCGAAACACTAAAAGAAAACTCTGACAAATACCGAGAAGGAATAAAAGACACCTAAAAGATAAAAATATACAAACATGGATGTAGACGAAATTAGCGAAACAATAAAAGAAGCAATTACAGACTCAATACAAAAATAACATCAAAACAGAACAAGAAAATGAAACACTATCATCTACAATAAAAGAGATGCTGAAAAGCAGAAGGAAGCTAACACAGGAGAACAAACAAAATACTGTAGAATTTGTTGAGCTAAATAAATTAATAAGGAAAACAATAAGACAAAATGAAATTAAAAAACAAGACGTTATAATTCAACAAGTTATAGAAAAGAATCAAAATATGAAAGCATTGAGACCTAAAATAGGCAAAAACAAGATAATAGTAATAAAAGATAAAGATGGAAGAGAAGTAAGAGAGAAAGACAAGATAAACTCTACAGTAAAAGAATTCTATGGGGAGTTGTACAAGTCCCAAAGAAAAGCTCCCACAGAAATAAAAGAAAAGCTAAAAAAGAAAATAACAAATATAAACTCGGAAGATATACCAGAAATAGAAGAAGAGGAAATAACTAGTGCGATGAGAGAAATGAAAAATCAAAAAGCGCCAGGAAAAGACAATCTGACAAAAGAATTATTAAATGAAGGAGAAGAGGAATTAATAACAGCGTTGAAGACACTATTCAATAAATGTTTGGAAACTGGAAGAATAGTGAGTGAATGGAAAGAGGCCATAACGATTTTACTATATAAAAAGGGAGACAAACAAGATTTAAAAAATTACAGGCCCATAACACTACTATCACAAGTATATAAGCTTTTCTCAAGAATCATAATGAAAAGATTAAATAACAAAATAGAAATGTATTTATCCGAAGAACAGGCTGGCTTCCGGAAAGGGTTTAGTACAACGGACCATCTATTAACCCTCAAGATACTAAGAGAGAAAGCAAATGAATATCATCTCCCATTATACATAGCACTAATAGATTATGAAAAAGCGTTCGATAGCATCGAAACGTGGGCAGTACAGAAGAGTCTATGGAACAGCAGGATAGACCACAGATATATGACAATAATCCAAGATATATATAAGAATACTACAATAACAGTCAACTAGTCAGAAGAAACCGATCCAATCCCAATACAGAGAGGAGTCCGTCAAGGAGACCCATTATCACCTAAGCTATTTATATTAGCCCTTGAGGATGTCTTCAAATGCCTAAACTGGGAGGAAAAGGCATCAATATAAACGGCAATTTTAAATAATCTAAAATACGCAGACGACGTCATAATATTTGCAACAAATGGAGACCAACTAAACTCAATGCTCCAAGAACTAAATGAAGCTTCTAAAAATGGGTTTAAAGATAAACACCGAAAAACAAAAATCATGACAAATTCCGAAGAGGAAGTGAATATCGAACTAGAACAAAACACTATAGAACAAATAGAAGAATACACATACTTAGGGCAAAGGTTTACACTTAATAAAGAAAATCAAGAAATAGAAATCGCAAGAAGAAGGAAACTAGGATGGGCTGCCTTTGGCAGATTAAGTTACATATTAAAAAACCGAAAGATACCTCAATACCTGAGAACAAAAGTGTTTGACAGCTGTATACTGCCCGTCATTACTTACGGGGCCCAAACCTGGACTTTGACAAAGAGAAATGTAGACAAACTTATGAAGACCCAAAGAGCCATGGAGCGCCAAATGTTACAAATAACCCTAAAAGACGGAAAACGAAACACTTGGATAAGGGAGAAGACAAAAGTCACAGATGTGGGAAACTAGGAACTAGGGGAGGCCTACATCCGCAAATGGATTGAAGAAGGCTAAAGAGAAAGAGAGAGATTTTTATATCTTTTATATATTGTGTTTCTAACAAAAGTTGCCAGTTAAGTCCTTCGGATAGTACCAACTAAAGTAATTTTTTTATAAGAAATATTTTAATAATAGTGTGAAAAGGTAAAGAGAGTAATTTTCTAAACAAAAGGGCACTCGCTTAATTTTGAGATAAGATAAACAACTGTCTGTCATTCGTAAGGTTTGCGAAAAACGCAAGTGCGGGCTTTAACTGCATAGTTAAAGATGTTCTATTTATTTAAGCAAAAATAATAATTGCTCTTCAGATGTTCCTTTAAATTAAGAATCTTTATACCGTCTGTGTTTTGTAATTTGTAATTTGGCATTAAAAGCGCCTTGAACTTCTCGGGGGTCTTTGCGCGAGTGGCAAAAAACATTCTCGGCGTTGATTTTAACGTAAACAAGGGCTGAGAGGCGCAGTAAGTAGAGAAAAACAAATAAATTAGTGTAATCTAGCAAACAAACCGGTATTTCCGAAAGTCCTAAAACGTCGTGATTTGTGGGCACGCACTTGTGCAGTCACAGCCGAAACGTTGTTCTTGGTTTGCACAACGTAAGTCGCTATTTTGATCAAACATCAGGATGCAGACTCTAATTTCTCAAATATTTTACGAGTGAGTAAACATTCCACAAATACATACTAAAAAGAAATTCAGCGGTTTGAGCACATTTCAGACAAAAGCAGCTACTGTAACCTGAATAAGCAATGGTGTAGAAACGTAAGGTGATTGAATAAATATTTTAGTTGTGAACGATTCAGCCACTGAGTTATTGCTTACTCTAATTAAAGTAAGCGAATAAAAAATGGGGTTAGTGCTTTTAAAATTCAAATTTAACATTTTTATTTGTTGATACATTTTCTAATAGTTAATATTTATTTATAGCGAATTAATCTTATTATTGATTTTTATATTTGATCTTATCCTAACTCTCATTCATAGTAGATTACCTAATATTATGTAATATTTCTTGCATGTGTTTGGTAATAATTAATAAGTTATCTTACTTAAATTTTAGACAAATTTTTAGGTAAGGTGTTTTAAATTACACTGAACGTTTATATTATTATTCAGGTCCTATAGTTAACAAATGCTAGAACTAGTAAGAGTTGAAACGCCATATATCGACGGATTTTGACCAAATTTGTCACTATTAAGGTCGATTAAAGAGTAATAATAAAAAATGGATCTACAATATTTTTTAATTTATTTACTGTAAATTAATTAGTTCAGATTACTGTGTAATATGCTGTTATTCACGTACCATTCGACGTTTGCCATTGTGCAAATTAATTTACTTTGAAAGCGTTGAAGCGTTGCTATCTTCGATGATTTATCACACTTCCAAAACTGGATTCCCTAGGTCGATATTGTTGCTATAATGGTCTTATATAGTAACGTTTTGTTAATTTAAGTTAATGTAAATTGCTAGTATTGTCATTTAATGTCCAAATTCGTCTTGTTTTCCTTATAAGCTATATTTTGTCTAATATTTGTTGATGTTGCTATTACAATTCTGCTGTCATTTTATAAGCTTAACTCTGTTGCAATATTAAGTCCCCATTGAACCGACAAATGGTCGTTAACATATAGTCTAAAAACATTCCAATCTATACGACTATTATGTAAGCGCGATCTTGCAGATTTTTTTATTATCGATACGCTTATCTTTCATGTTATACCGAAGTAACTTCCTAACAATCAGTAATATTCATATAACTTGATGTGTAACTTTTTGTAATAAAGAAACTTAAGGGGGGATATACAATTAGACGAAAAGAAAAAAGCTGATTTTTGAGAATTCTTTTAAATTGGCAATTAACATTTCACACTTATGAAACTTGAAAACTATAAAAAAAATTTTTTAATGTGAGTAATAACAAAATGGCAGAGTTATGGCTTATCGTTGCGGCAGCAGTTTTAAATCGGCGTGCACTCTAGCACTTTGTAGCTCTTGATCTGAAAAAAATAAACTATGGGAATTTATTTTAGAGACATGTAGTTTTTATATGACATCGCCGACATTTAAAAAAATACAAAGAAAAAGTAGCGTGCAATTAAACCAAAAATTGCAGTTTTTCATAAAATTTTCATAATTTTTTGTAAATTAAATTTTTTTAATTTATCAAAAAACAACTGATGTCATCTAGAAGGCAATTGTATTGTTTGGATTTGTGCAAAGTTTCAAGTCAACCGACTGAATAGTTTTTGCGCCATCCTGCATGTCAATTTGGAAAATGTTTTGAGATAAACGCGATGCAAAAACCCTCCCAGCAGAAAAACTCAACTGATGGAGAAATTCTACGGGCAGAGGAATTCGTCTGACTGAGAAATTCGACTGACTATGACTGTAGCTGCTGTAACATACATTCCCTATCTCTATTCTATATCTGCTTTCAAAACACGAACAAAAAAATGACAAAGAAAAGGTTCTATACAGAGAGAGCGGAGAATTTGGGCGTTGAGCCGCAGTACACAGGACTATAACTTTTACAATTTTTTTAATTTTGCTTTGAAATTTTGGGAAAATAGTCTTCGAATATGGTACTATCGATTAAAAGATAAAACAAAAATAAGTTTTTTGAAAGTTGTAATTTTATATCTTTCCTTAAAACTTCTAGTAGTTTATTCATATGACTTGTCCAATGGGCGTAACCTCTTTTATATTATACTACATACTGTACTACATTAATGTGTCTGTCTTATCTTTGGATTGATTAGCCTAGAATCCCATAAGGGGTGTGCAGTTAATTTACTAATTAAGATTGTTTATGAAAAAACTGAATTAAGGATATTGAAAAATCTTTCTCTAACAAAATTTTTGATTAGCAGCTCCATCTGCTTTTTAATTTTTTAATTTGTGTAATTGTTTGATTTGATTATGAGGTGCAGTATTAAATTCTTATCATTGAAGTTTTGTCTTGCAATTTATTTTTGTATTTCTTTAACTCTTTGTTTTTGTATACTTTATATTAACTGACTTGTATGGTTCTCTTTTTATTTTAATTTTTTTTATTTAATTTTAATTAAAATTTGTGTTATTCAAAATTCTATTTTGATCTTATTAGTAGAAATATTAAAATGTTGTAATCTTTATGCATCTGAGAAATTTACGCTTTCGTAATATATATATACAATGTATATCTATGAAATGCGTTATGTCGCAGTTATTTCGTTTACTTTTTACAACTTTAAAATCAAAAAAGTGAAAGGGATGTTGAATATTAATAAAACGTGATGTAGTTAGTATTGTTTTAAGTACATTAACTTAAACTTAACAAATGCTTTGTAGCATGAAAATGTACGTTTAACTTTGCAAGAAATAACAGTTGCCTATAAATATATATTATAATCGGATGCAATTCTAGATCATTCCTCGGCTCACCGTTTAATAAAATGACGTAGCTTTGATTTTTTGTCAAAACAGAGTTTAACTTTGTTTTAATTTTTTTTAGTTTTGCCAACACCCCAGCAATTGTTCTTTTCAAAACTTCCATGCTTAAACTTTTATGTAGTAAAAGTTTTCGCATCTCTAATTATTTATTAGCAGCTGCGATGGAAATAAAATCATATTGAATGTATGCTAACTGCTGTTTAATTTTTGAGCCTCTAAAATACTTAATACCATTTTTGTCTGCAGCTGAACTTTAAGAATTAAACTAACATACGACATCTTTGATTTTAGTGTAATTTTTAACCAGGTTGTTAATATTTTATGAAGATCGGCTCGGGTCGTAAAGGCGTTCAGGGTACTTTTCATTATATACTTGAACTTTGAGGTGGTTTAATAAAAATCTTTGTAATATTCGAAATTAAACTATTAACTAAATTATATTTGAGTTTAACAGTTTCAACAACGCGATTTACACTAGGAGCTATAGCAGTACAATCAATTAAATTAGAGAAAAAACTTTTAAATTATGTGATGATTTATACGGTGTAGCATTGCCATTTGATTCGGCAAATAATAATTAAGTAATGATTCATTAATAATATGGCCATCGTTACATTTTTTTTATAAAACTTTTACATTGACCAAGTAACTTCTTCCAGGTTTATTTTCATTCAACGTGCCCAAGACAAGATTAGCTATATACCGACTTTTACCATCAGTTGTTTCATCTAGTGCAAACCATACAAATCCACGCACAATGTGCTTTTTAATGCCAACCGTTGCATTGTGATAACTAATGTCAACATATTGTTTCCTTAATATTGAAGAACCAAGAACATTAACAGTGTGCTTAGAAGTACGACGTTTTTTAAGAAAACTTTGAAATAAAGGATGATATGGTTTATAAAGTAGAAAATTGCAACCTAAAAATAAACCGCACAACTCTTTTAGAATTTAGTCACGTGATAACCCGTTTTATTTACTATATTAAATTTTTTAAGATTATTTAAAACTACTCTAAAATAACCGTATAAAGTAAATTGTACGTGGGTCATTGTGGCCTTCTACCCGGCTCCCGAAGCGATTCAAGCCCCTCTATTACCAGTTTCTACGGTTCCGCAATTTCAAATATTGACGCCAGATCAAACCCAAATGCATTACAACCCATTTCAATCAATGCCCGATAATCTTCCATTACAAAAAACTATTTATTTCCAATCTTATTACCCAACCCAACAACACTTTTACCACATCATACCCCGGCAGCTACTAGAAAACAACAATAACTGGTATAAGGTTTTCTATAAAGAAAATATGAATCTAGACAAAGTGAAATCCGAAAGCAAACACCCCAAAGAAAGTGAATATTAGCTAAGCCCACCCTAAACATCAAATTGTTACTCAGCTCTAAATATGGAGAACAACGACGTAGTACATGAAACATACGATGACAGAACTAAAGAGAAAACCCCAAAACCTCCCCCGATTTTTGTAACTGATAATTTATAACTTTCGAAATAAATAGCCAAACAACAATACGAAGTCAAAGCCCTCACCAACAATCAAGTCAAAGTCCAACCTAAAACTTCTAAACACTACAGGACAATTTCGCAAAGCCTGACGGAAAAGAAAATAGAATTTCACACATATAAATTAAAAGAAAAAGAAGTTAAAAACTAGCGTTATAAAATTTCCACCATTCCATCAACAGTGAAGACATCAAAGAAGAAATTAAGAAATTTGGGCATAAGGTTACAAATATTTGGAACATCAAGCTATTTGGAACCAAAAAGCCTCTTCCAATGTTTTGCGTTGAGTTAAAGCCAGTCTCTAATAATAAAGACATTTACAATGTAGAATACCTGCAACAATGTAAAATTAAATTCGAAACCCCTTGATCAAAAAGAGATACCGCACAGTGTGTACATGTTAAAGGTACGGACATACAAAAATTTTGCCAGTTACGTCCAAGATGTGTAAAATGCGCAGGCGAGCATTTCAATGAACAGTGCCAAAGGAAAGAAAAATCCTGTAATGTCCGCTGTCCTGTGCAGAGGTAATAATCCTGCAAACTACAAGGAATGTACCGTATACAAAAATCTACAAAGAAAACAATTTTCCGTGCTTTGTCAGAAACAATACTCACCTTCACAAATCAGGCATTACCAACAAACACAACTGTCGTATTCACAAATAGCTAAAGTCTAACAACGAAACCCCGAGCTATTGGCAAATATTCCACAAACAGTTAACACTAATCAGCACAATCAACAAATCAATGACATCTAAGAGTTAAAAATATAATGAAAAATCTGTTCAAATAAATAGAAACTGTGTCAAAACTATTAACAACAATGCACACAAAAATTAAATAATGGACAGACTAGTGCAGCTTGCATTATGGAACGCCAGTGGCGTGTCTCAACATCTTGAGGAATTAAAATTATTTATTATTAACTATAACATAAATGTGCTATTAGTCTCCGAAGCACATTTTACTGAAGAGAATCTTATTAAAATCCCCAATTATATAATTTATAGCACTAATTATAAAGCTGGAACGGCATGAACCGGATCTGTCGTAATAATTAAAAGTTCAATCCAACATCACCAATTACAAAAGCTATAGTAGTGACTTTCTACAAGCAACAACCGTATCAATAGAGAATCGGATAGGATCTCTCACTCTCTCGGCAGTGCATCCTTCCAAATATGTGGTAAAGGAAGACCAATTTTCAGACTATTTCAGAATCCTAGGTCAATGATTTATCGCAAGCGGAGACTACAATTCTAAACATATTGACTGGGGTTCCAGAATCACAACTACAAAGAGACGTGAGCTACACAAAACCTTAGAAAACCACAACCTACAACATCTTTCTACAAGAGAGCCGACTTATTGGCCTACGGACCTAAACAAATTGCTAGATCTGGTCGACCTCTGCGTAACAAAAAGGATTCCCCTAAATTCCACCATTTTAAAATTTTTTTTCAAACTTTCTTCAGACTATTCTTCTGTGCTGATAACCCTTACTACTAAACTCCACAAGAAACAGATAACCTCTAATCTAAGCAACAGATACACGAACTGGGTCACCATCAGGTCTCTAGTGACTAACGAATTACCCTTAAAAATTCCATTGAAGTCTCCAGAAATATAGAAGTTGCCGTCAAGTTATTCATTGATGTTATCCAATAGGCAGGCTGAAACGCTACGCCAAGTAAATCAAACACCATCATAACTTCTGAAAAAAAAATTCAAGAAAAAAGGAGATCCCGAAGAAACTGGCAAAGACTACGTACAACAGAAAGCAAACAGCTACTTAACACGACAGTACGTGAGCTTAAAGAACTACTCAACAAAATCAAAAATGACTGCATTGACATTCCCAAAAGATCTAACACCCACAAAAGTCACGGACTATTCTTTCTGGAAAACAATGAAAAAAGTAATATAATTAAAAACACCTTCTTCGCCTATCCGGAATTCTCACGGCAGTTAGGCAAGAAGTGATAAGCATAAGGCAAGTGTTTTTGTTGAATACTGCAAACAGTTTTTTAAGCTTACATCCCAGAAAACGATCCTCAAGAAGAAGACAATCTTACCCAAGCATTAGTCTTGCCGTGCCAACTTAAACGGCCTCAGAAAAGATTTAAAACCAATGAAGTTCTTGTCGAAAAGTAATTCGGGAATACCTAAAGATACTACTAATTAATTAACAATAGCAACAAGTGTAAATAGATATAAATGAACTTTCTTGGAAGCTATTATAAAGGTCTTTCGACCACTCGCTGCAGGTACCTACAGAAAATAAAACCGATTAAAACATTTCAGGAACTTAAGAATCCACAAAATAGATTTTAGCTATTTTTTGTAAATAAAATTAAAAAAATAATAAAATGAACATGAGTGGATATGAATAGATAAGCAAAATAATATTTACATATGCATTTATAAAAAAAACTGCCAAAATATGAATGCATACAAAAATATGTATTTGGCATATATTCTAAGCTCTAGTGGCGACATTAATGTCTATAAACATAAATTTAGAAAATTCAAATTGAAAAATAACCAGTTGGACAGAATATAATGTTTTTATTAGAGCTGCATCAATAATTGTAATAAACAAAATAAAAGTAATAATTAAATTTATAATTTAAATCTTCATATTTTTTATGCTTTGAAAATGCTTCATTTGCTTACGAAATACTTACGGATTCATAGTTTTTTATTTTATCTAGAAAATATATTTTATACATATGCAACTATTAACATTTAAAGCCATTTATAAAAACTTGCTTTGTTTTCTTTACTTGAGTTGTAGGTACTTATTCTATGGTTTAGTTACAAAGTTAAAAATAAAAAAGTCTACGCAAGTTTTTGGCTGGAGCTTATAAAAGTTAATACAAATGAAAAGACTAAATTTAATCGTACAATCAATAATATGAATCAAAACCAAAAAAACAAGAATACATTTGCATTGGCAATGACTGTTAAAACCGTGTGTAAAGCAAGAAAATAAAGATGTATTTAAGTAAACTAAAATCTAAAAGATTTCAAACTGCATTCTATAAAGGATACAGATTATAAGCATAACTAAAGTTTGCTTTTCTTTATGTACTATTTGTATCAGACTCTTTAAAAGATCTTATAAGCATACAAAATGTAACTGGTTAGTCAGCATGACTACTAAGAAAAAAGGATAACAAGATTATTATGGGTAATTAGCCAACACTTTTTTATTTTCAACGAACTTAAAAAGTTCGTTACTGAATTCTATATGTCTGTCGGTCTGTCGGTCTGTCTGTCGCAGTCACAAAATTATGGATTTTTTAAAATTTTAAAATGGATTCTTATAGGAAATTTTACGCTGAATTCGAAAATGAAGTCGAAAAAATTCTATGTCGAATAATTTTCGAGATATTCGATTTCGAATTTTCCCGAAATTCGAAATCGAAATCGAAAGGTTTTTTTAAGTTCGTTCTGGGATTGCTTACAGAGCAATCTCTTCGCCGGCCCCATGTTTTATATACTGAAAGCCTTTTATGGTTATAGTGTGTCATATCGGTTAGCTAATATTCTAATTTTCTTAAAATTGACTCAAATCGATTTCCTTGATTGTTGCTGACAAGCGCGTTCTGATATGCAACATTTCAAAGGGATAACTAAAGTAACTAAAACTAACGCACATATGGCTTTAGCAAGTCTGCGTTCCGAAATATATGGGTAAATTAAATATAAAGCGAAATATCTTTTCAAACATAAGGTGAAGTTGCATACTACCGCGTTAACTACACGTTATCAAAGTAAGAGCAACCCACCCGTTGTGCAAGGGATTATTAAGTTTCTTATGGCATCTAGTTTAAAACGATATTAAATTTTGCGGAGATTTAAGGCCGAAATATCAAGTATATGAGTAGCGTAACAATTTTTGAAAGAAGCTAAAGGTAAAGGTCACCCATGCCACTCAAAGACCAACGTAACTGAAAAAAGTATTTGCATCATTAATTGTCTATGAAATTGTTTTTAAGGTCGGAATAAGCTACGGCAGTACTCAGGTTTATTACTGATGGATTTGCGTTATGAAAAGCTTGTTACCAACGCTCACGCCCATACAGCTGCCAAAACTAGATAAAAAATTGAAGATTTGTTTTGGACTACACCGAAGTGCTCTTCTTATAGTCTAAATATTGCTTACGGTTATCATTGCTTGGACCATTAGAAAAAAGCACTTTGAGGATAGAGATTTGATGACTGTATTTCTACCGAAACGTTTATGTGCAATTAGATAAGATCAGAAACAACCCCACTTTACAATAGCAAAATCATAGAACTACCTATTCATTGAGAAAAAACTATTTTTAAGTCAGAAGAATATGTAAAAAATAACTTTGTATGTTTTTTAATTTTATGTTCTTTAATAAAATTAGAAGAATGATTCCGGTTTATATTTGACTTATCTAAGTAGCGCGTACTATAGCTACAAAAAAAATTAATTTGCATATTATGATGTGGTGATTTGGTTATAAAGAAGAATTTTTAGTCTTTCCCTATTTGGGATTTAAGCTCCCTAGTGTTTTTTCGGTTGCTTGGTTCCATTTTTTTATTTTCTTCTTAGGTACTTTTCGTATAACTTCTTCTTCTAGGATATTTTTGATTATTCTCTGCTATCCATCCTATCTGATTTTATTTAACTGTTTTTTAACAATACCATTTTAATGTCCTATAGATGTTGCTGTTTATAATTGTATCATATATTTTATTCTGACGATCAAACTTTTACAGGATAAGGTTTTCAGAAAAGTTTATATTATAATCAAAAGTAATGTTTACATCCTCAAAACAAGTTCAATTGTCTTTAAATTACATTATTAATACACACACACACACATATTTTATATTATTATAATTGTTCTAAATTATTTAGTTATGCCATTACATTAGAGTTTTGGACTCATGTAATATATTTCTTATAGAATTTAGAAATGACGAATATAGTGCTTTATGGAGGAAAACATGCATTTTTATTGACATTGAAGTTTTGTTTTGACGATATAGTCCTTACTTTTGAACACTGCCATCTCTTCATGATTTAAAGAATTTGTCAATACGACATTTTTTAAAGTAATTTGGATCGTGGAATTTTATGACAGAAATATGTTAACGTCAAATTAATTGTGCAGGGGGAAACATAAAATGTAATCGAATATACCAAGAATGTTTTCCAAATGTTATAAATATGTATTACAACTAACAACTGTTTCTTAGTTGACGTTATATCATACGTAAGAAGCCTGAATATAACAAATTTACTTATATGAAAATGTTTACATCTTGTGGTTTTTATAAAAATGCAAAGAGACATTGCAGGTAAGCTTTAGTAAACACAATGAACAAACAGTTTTATAGCAAATTGCAAAAGCTGTCTGTTTACATATCACTTTAATTGACTATTTGACAATTTGCTGAACTAGAAATTTGTTTCGGTATGAATTCGTTTCTGTTATAATATTTCATTATCTATTACTCCAAGAGTTTTGTAAAACGATGTTTATCAATTCTGATAACTTTACGATAAATGTCATTTCCTTGAGTAAATGTTCACCCAAACTGCCATTGATTATAAAAGACAGCTGCTTTTGAACAGTTGGATGTTGTTTCAATGATTTCGCTTTCGTTTTGTTTTTATCAGAATATATATATTAACTAGAACTTTTTAAGAATTCAACATCCTTGTTCATAATTCTATTATTTTATTCATACACATATTTTTAAAATCGTTTCGAATACGAGGTACGTAAGGAAAGTTAATTAAAAATATGTTTATCTACATGTATCCTTAAAAATAGCATACTTGAGCAACAATAAATCGTTGCCTAGAAATTTTGAACTGTAATCTTTAGTTCAGCAGCTGAATTCGAGCCGAAGAAATAAAAAAAAAAACTTAGATAGGATCAGGTCTGAGCTGTAGGAAGGTTTGGGCAGCATTTCCATGCTTTGTTTCGCCAGAAACTCTTGCAGTAGCAGTGACGCATAGTGGAGAAGAACCAGGTGCTTGTCCGTGTGGTGCGAACTCTTTAGGGTTAATACTTTTACAGTCGAAAAAGACAAAGTGTATTGCTTTAATCTTTAATTTGCTCTATTGAGCTTTCTTCGATCGAGGAAGCTCGATAGTGCGCCACTTAGAGCTCTGTGTTTCATCTCCGAAGCATGAACAAAAAATTTTTTTCAAGAAACTAGGCTTACTTCTCACAACAGATCGACACAAAGGTTTTCTTTTATTCGTCGGTCAAAATCTTAGGAAACCAATTTAGCATAAACTTATTGTATCTGCATTTCCGTTGTAACAAATTTAGGTATAATGGATTTTGTCCTACTTCATCTGATATCAATCTAACACTCGGACGTCTTAGCCACGTCTTGGCCAAAGTGCAAGATGTTAATGGACGCTTTGCTCTCTACTAATTCTCAACATTCTCTTTTTTTAAATATTACTTGACATCCCCCATCAACCGTCAGGCTAGAAGACTCTGTTCTAGCTATTGTAGTTGAACTAAGAAAATTAATCTCATTGATTTCCAGACGTATCTTGTATACTACTGAAATTTTAATACTTTGCCTAACTTATCCTATAATTTTTGATTTTGGTAGTTTAAATACTAATGAAAATGAAATAATTCAACACATGATATGTGAACTAGTTGTCTAGAACCTTAATGACGATTGTACATTCAAAATATAACGTGCTCTGCAATAGATAAGCAAAGGCAAATGCTATTTTAAGCTTCATTTTAGAAACTTGTTGAAAGTAAACAAACTGAAATTCCCCCCTCCCTCCCTTACAACGTAAGAAAGGGGGTGACCTAATCGCGTAACGAAATGTCGGACAATTTTAGGCTATTCAGAGTTATGTACTACTAAATTTGTAATTTAAATTTGTGACCCACTGAAGTTGAAAATGTCTCAGTACATAAAAACAAAGTAGAAACAGAACCAGCGTAACGCAGGTCGAATTAAATCGGACCCAATCAGAAATGCGGAGAAGTGTCGGCCGATTGAGGCAGAAAGCCAAGTGACAAAAGTCCATACCGGAGAATGAAGTTGGTACAATCATTGATAAACGGCATCAGATTTTATTAGTCAAAGCGACATTTTCACGGAAACTTCACGTTGGTAGCCCTGACTACTACTCACAATTTTTTAAATTGATATAACGGTAGCTTGTAATTATGATATCTCACAGTTGTCTAGTAAAGATAATAGTTATTAAAGCCCAGATTTTAATTTATTCATTTTTCTTATTTATAAGTTTATTGTTGTCCTTGTATCTCTTATATACTTTTTGAGTCAATGTTACTTTTGTTCGGATATTTGTTATTTAAAAATCTGCTTTACATTGGGACCGTATCCTCTTTTCATTTTTACCTTCTTCCTTGTCATTTAATAATATTATATATTTATCTTCAAATTGCCTATTACACCTTTTTATTTGTCAGTCATCAATTAGTTAATTAGATTTGGTATAAAGTGCGTGCTCTTCTTAAAGTTTTGCTATAGTTTTGTTGTTTAGAAAGTGGGGGGCAAGTTTGTCATTGTAATATTTTAAGTAATTTGGCAAGAATAAAAAGATTTTTTTGCACCAGTTGGTTTGCAATTTGCAGTCTGGCATTGGCTTTTCGAAATTGGTATTTGATGTTCCTTAGTGGTGCAACACGTATTTAGTCTATGATCGTTGTAGCTAATATTGATAATTGTTGATCCTCGCTGACTGAAACCTGCCAAAGCCTTTGATCGCTTTGGACTCTTCTCTACATTCAGACGATTGTGATAAAATAAGCGCTGCTTTGTTTTTTGTTCTCCTTCTTATTTCTCTTCTACTCTATTTACATTGACCGTCAAAAAAAAGAAACTATTTGCATTGTTGTTATGTGGCTCTGGTATTTATCAAATATTACTCCTATTTCTTTAAGTGTTCGCGTTATGGTTACTAAAATATATTTTGTGATTTGTTGTACTTTCCATAAGCGTTTTTGAGTCCTGTACGATTTATTTCTTTTAACCGTAAACAAATTTTTAGTATGAAAATTATGTATACCTAATCGAAGAACCGTGAAGTTTTAACTCCGACACATCATAAGATTATAAACAAAACAAAAATGGTACAGTACAAGAAGTATAATTATAATGCCATAAGTAAAAAAGAAATTTGCACTATAGATTATTTGAAGCAAAAACAGATTTAGCAAAAAAGATTCTTCTTATGGTTTTTCAATACAAATTAGAAACAATTGATAATTGCTTAGCAGTTACACATGATTTTCTAACTGATTTCAACCCCACTACTGCTTTTATAACTACATTTTTTGTTAGAACTTAGTCATTATTTCGTTGAATGTGAAATTTGCTGAAATCATTATTTTTGAAGCTTTTATTTAAGTATATTCTAAAAATATATGTTACCATGTTTAGTTTAATTGAATTAGCTTAAAACTTTCTTGATTGTTTGTTTCTGGTTTTGATACAAGACTTAATTGTATTTTTCTACAAAACTTTTTTCTTACTATTATTTTGTTTTTCTTAAAAATCTTGCAGAATAAAAAATTAAATTTGCTCTCCAATTTTTTGTTCACATTAATATTACGTTTATCCTTTCTCCCCTCTTTCCCTCTCCCTCTCTCTGTCCCTCCTCCCCCTCCCTTTCCCTCTCTCTATTTCTCTCCTTAAGTCTTGCCGTCCTTAGGTTCCAATATTTCCTGTCTTCCTCGTCACTTTCAAATAGTCCTCGTTCTATTATTTATTTTTTATGTTTTCCATTTGACAGCTGGCCTTCCACTTTTCCTTTTGCCTCGTGGTGACTAATTTATGATTTGTTTTGGCCATCTCTCTTCCTCCATTTTCTCTACTTGTCCATACCATATCAGCGCTTTGTTTTCTAGTCTACTAATGATAGATGTGGTTACTCCCATGTTTTGCTATATTACTTCTGTCCTTATTCTGTCACTGCGTGTATAATGTAGGCATCTTCTCTTGTAGTTTAATCCTACCGTTCTTACTCCATGAAAGTAATGTGAGTTTCTGTTCTTTTCTTTGTTTCTTTCTATAATTTTTTTATACCAGAGATTATCTAAGCACGACTGACTTTAAATCACTTTGTTCTCCGCTAAAATCTTTTATATGTTCTTCGATTTTTTGATTTACAATTTTTCTAAATACCATTGTATTTGTAGGCAGTATGCTTATTCCGCGCTAGTTCTGGCATGATCTTTCGCCGCCCTTTTTATGTGTAGAAATTACGTATCCATTCCTTTGATATGTATTCTCCGTCCTCTATTTGTTGGAATCTTTTAGTTAGTAAGTCTATTACTGTCTGTCCTTTATTTTTTAATAGTTCTATCCTGATATTTCCCGGTCCCGCTGACTTATTACTTTTACTATCCTTTAGTGTTTTTATAACATATTCTTTTCTTATATCATTATTACATATTGTTTTTTTACTCCTCTGAGTATTCTGGTCTTCTTTCTTGTAATAGTGATTAACAATGTTGTATTCACTGATTTGGGGTTATTAAGTTTATTGTTTTTGTTCTTTTATTAGCTTGTCTTGGGTTTCGAATTATTCTTCATGCTTCTCTGAATTTGCTATATTTTACGGTATTGCTTTTATTCCTACAGACCGTGTCTCACTGATCGTTTTGTTTTTGCCGAACTTGTGCTTTTATTAGTCTTTTACATTTAACATATCTCTGTCTAGATTCTAGTGTTTTTCAGATAACTACTTACTTCACATCTTCTTTTTTCCTTCAATTTTTTCTTTCAATGTTGTACTATAAGTTTCGGGGAGTTTAGTTCTATTGTCTTCTGTTCCTAATGCTTCTCACGCTGCCTCATTTATACCTTTTTTAGATGATCGTATAGTTCATTCGGCGTCTCAGCTCAACTTCTATCAAGCTTTATATTCAACCTGTCTTGATATAGTGCTTTAATTCTGTCCTGCCTCAACAAATTTATTTTGCATATTGTGTACTTTAATTCTACTGTTTGTTCGTCATCCTCTTCTTTTATTACTATTATGTTTTATGTATCCCTTTACTATAAAGTTTTCTGCAACTATGTGATGATCTGATCTACATTACGGTTCTAAACCATTATATTCCGCTCTCCCTGAACGATTATTATCAAGTCAATAATCGATCGGACACCTTGTGTTGGTTGTATCTAGTTATAATTTTGGGCTTGAAGAAGGTATTCGCTATTTTTATATCTATGGTCCTTGCATAGAGTAATCAGTCTCTCTTCATTGTTGTTTACGGTGGCTTTACCAAATCTTCCCACTGTTTCATTTTTGGTTCTTTCTTCAACTCTACCATTTATGTCGCCTATTAGTCTTAGATCATATTTTCAATTTACTGTTTTTATTTGTTCATTCAGTTCATTAAACAACATTTCTTTTTGTTCTACCCTCACAATGTCACTCACTGCATATACTCCTATTACTGTTATATGTGGTCCGTCGATTTTTATTGTACCTTTAATAATCCCGTCATTAACCTCTTCCTACATTTATATTGTGTTCGTCTACTTTTTATGTACTGCCATGAATACCCGACTTTTACTCGTTCGCTTTTTGGTACCCCACTCCATAGATAAAGGTAGTTTCTAATTTCTTCTTGTCTTTTTTAGAATATTTAACCTTTTACGAGTATCGAGTTGCTAACTCAACGCCTCAATCCTCTCATCTGGAAGAAGGGTAATTTGTAGCCAAGGTTTTCTTCCTCTAGCTTTTAGTGAACCACTACTTTAATAAAACTGGAGTACCGTTTGTAAGCTGGAAAACTGTCGTGTCTAGTGCTACTTTTGGTTCGCCCCGGTACTTTATTTTCCCTTTACTCGTTATATCTGGCGAGCGTTCCCCTATCCATTTTTTTTTCAAAAAATACTATAATTTTTCTAAAGTGCTTCTATAGTTGTCCTACATGTACATATTGGACGTTACATAGTTAAAGTGATTATTAGATTATTTTAAATTGCAGCAATCTTAAGAATAATTTGTACTAAATTTTTAATTATTAATATTGTGAATGAGTCGATGTAACTATATACTCATTTTTATATTATGGTTGTTTTATTGCCTAGCGGGTTTGCTCCTATCTTGAGCTAACGTTAGAAAATTATCGTAAAAGCTAACAGTGCCGTAAACCCTCTTACAAGAAAGAACGGAATAATTTATGCCCGTATTGTTAGAGTCGTGTTTTTTAGCCTCGCTGCGAGGCTTGGCCATGCGACCTCAACGGTAAATCTTACAACCGCAATAACTATTAGAGGTGGCATCTAAACCATTGCGTAGGCTACCTCTTTATTGCCATTGTTAACCTTCGAGGATGATTAGGGCATATGAAGGATATTAACAACACCATTCCGGAATGTGCAGGGTGACTGCCAATAGAAGACCCGGCCCGGCGGATATGTCTGCTGAATCGATGCAGGGATGAAAATTCGGGCATAAAATATTTGGGATCATTAAATGTCAGCTAATTTAGAAGCACGGGCTGACACATATTGTTCGAACACACTGCGATAGGTTTTAGTGCAGCTCCTAGCTTTATCCGGCTCGTAAATCCGGCATGCAGCATCCAATAAATTTCGCTTAAATACCAAATAATGGCCTCTTTTCAGCATCCTCTAGCTCATAACGGTTACGGCGCGAAATGGCAGTTTTCTGCTTCGTTTCCACGCTTTCTCGGCGCGCCCTGCCTCAGCCCTCTTGATCTTGTTCCGAGTCCTTGCTTTCGCTTAGCACGTCGACGACCTGAATGTGCCGGTTTAATGTTATTCTGTGTGATACATCGGCAAATGAGAAATATTGCAGGCGCGTCGTTATCAGTTTTCAGCTTCAGCGATGTATTCAATAAATCTGCACGATAAGCCTGCTTGAAAGGCATATGAAAGCCTTAATGTCTGTGTACGATGCTATAATTTATTACTTTCTCTACATTACGAATAATACTTGTTCCCCAGAAAGAGATAAGGACCGTAAGTGTTTTATCAATATTATTATAATATATATATATATATATATATATATATATATATATATATATATATATATATATAATTATTTATAATAAAAATATATTAGTATTTATAAGTACACTTATCAGCTAAAAAGTTGAACATTAAACATTAGTAATAAATAACATTAATATCATCCTCTACACTTTTAGTGTTGTGGCGTAATTTTTTTAAGACTAGAAAATCTGTCTAAAATAGTTAAATATTCTTATTGTGGTATTTTTTCTTGTTGAAAGCGATTTGACCTTTGTCTCCGTTAGCACTACCGAATCCTAGAATTATTATACTGCTCTCATTTTTGTATAGCAATTTTTTCACTATTTTTGCTTCTTGTATCAGTCTGTACAAGTGTCTTATTGGATAGTTGCTATGTTCTTCTGGATACATTATTAATTTTAATAAATAGCTTGCCTTTGTGAATTAAAGCCTTACATTCGCACAAGGTAGGGATGGATATCTTTGTTTCCCTGTCGCGTTGCGTGTATCTCAAATCTACATTGTGCAACTCTATTGTGTTAAGGTATACTCTGAGAAAACAATGTTCTATGAAGAGACCTATAATAAATCGTGACTGTTTCCTTCTTTGTACTAACAGTTTTTCAGTTCGTTCATGTGATCGTCTTTTTGTGAAGGTTTTTTCATGTCTTTGTCTTGGTACATTTTTCCAGTATTTGTTATGTTGCTTCCTGGCTCATTATCTTACCTAGCTTTCTATTGTAATATAGAGTCATATGGTAATAGGAAGTTGATAATTCTTGTTGTGTTAACTCATCGGTTTTCTCGTTGCCTGCAATTCTACAGTGGCTACAGAGCTCTGAGGTCTTCATGGCATTTCCATACCTGCCTGGATGATACCTTCGGGTTTTTTAACATCTTCAGGAATACCTGACTACCCGAGAGTATATTGATTTGCCTATTTCGATAAGTTCTCAAATTACCAGCGCACTGTAGCATAGCAAATATTTCCGCTTGAAAAACGATTGTATATTTTCCCAATGAAAAGTTTAAGTGCAAGTTTCTTTTTTCACAGTATATATCTACTCCTGTTCAAAACGCGGTCTTTAGACCGTTTCTGTTTCTTATTTTGATTGTATATTCATTCCGATCTATAATATTAATCTTAAAATCTAGGCTGACTGCAAATTTTGGCGTTGTATGATTTGTTCTTATATCCAGTATGCCTCTACCCGTATGACCAATCTTTAGATGTCCTATTTTTTTACTTTCACTTCTATTTCTTCCAGGATTTCAAAACGAAGAGAAAGGTTATCTAATAGTATTTTATTACCTTGGTTGGTGTTTTTATAGCGTCCATTATTGCCGGACGAGTAAGTCTATATATCTTAATTAATACAGTTAAATCAGTTGTTTGTGTCATTTTCGTCCACCACACCAAAGGTATATTATAAAATATATCATCATGGTATATATCCAATACATTACCTTTGACTTTAGAACCCATGTTTTCCCGTCAACTCGTCTGGTTAACACTAGCATCGCTTCTGTCTTCCTTTTAACTTTTTAAATCTGTCGACTTCAGGTGAGTTTTGAGTCTAAAATCACTCCAAGTTATTTTACCTCGGAGCCTAAGAGCTCTTAGTGCCTCTAAATTTCTCCTTTATATAAATGCTATTATGCTAGATTTAGGGGAGTTTATATTTAGTCTCCCTGCGTCTATCCAGTTTGTAAGCAGATTTAGGGCTCTTTGCATACGCCCTCTAACTGTATGATTAAATATAGTAGAAGAGAGAGAACTTCTCTCTGAAAGCATCCTTTTACAACCCGAGCCATCATTGTCTCACCCAATATACTAGTTTTTCTTTCAGCGTACAGTCTATCTACCTGCAAGTTGTTTTGTTGAGTCTGTTACTCTTCAACAATCTACTAACTAAATCTAGAGATATATTATAATTTTCTTCCTCAATATCTACTCTCGTAACAAGTAGATGTTAGTAAATACTTTTTTTATGCATACTTATCTTGATTTAGGTGTCGAGTTACTAATACACCATACCTACTATACCTGTCGAGTAGTTTTTCTAGAGTTTTCAATGCAAAATGCATCAAACTAATTGGCTTTAGAGTCTTACCCTAATCCTGTTTTATTTTTCCAAGTTTTGGTATAAAAGTAACTCTAATTGGTCTTTAGGATCTCGGTATATAGCTGACAACAAAATTTGTCATAAGTATATCTCACATCTTGTGGGGTAGAAGGTCACCTTTCTGTTTGCCATCAAGTCCCGGTGGTTTATAAGGTTCTAATGAACCAATTAGTCACTTTATGTTGTCTACATCTATCTGTTTTTTGGCGTTTTACCATGGTTTCCCCATGATGCTAAGTTTAAGAGTTCCAGTTCTAAACTTTACTAATCACCAGGGGATACAATAGCAGAAAGTGCATCATGAGTAATTCTCTCATTGTTTTATTTCTGATGTTGGTATATCCACTTGCCTCGCTTTTTAGAGTAATTATTGCGATCTGAGAATTATTGGAGAGTATTATGTGGAATCTAACACCTTCTTGAATTCTTGCTATAAAGTCTTTTTGTTCTCGTTTTTCCGAACTTTTTCCTGTGTTGAATCCAGCAAGGTCTTCATTCAATAACTACTCTAATAGTGACTTGAATATTTCTTTGTTAAATAAATTACTTATAACAAATATTCAGTAGATTAACAATGACAATATATTATACGAGGGCTGGCTAGAAATTCGTTGTTTTTTGCGTCCTAGACTTACAATTTTTCAACCGCCTTTCCTCAAATGCTTGCAAGATGGAATGTATAAATTTTTAACTGGATCAACTTTTTACCTGGATCGGTTTTTTCCCTGGATCGGTTTTTTCCCTGGATCGGTTTTTTCCCTGGATTGGTTTTTGCTTGGATCGGAAACGTGTAACCTTTTAACTTACAATCGAAGGTCCGCTCGGCAGAAACAAACTAAATGGCCGCAGCAGACATGCTTTTTGCGTTCGGCAATGATTGCGTGTGCGTTCCCAATTTGCAAGTCGTGTAATTTTGTTGTGTGGACCAAAAAAATATGTACCCATCTGAGCTCTTTAAATACTTCAAATCAAAAGCAGCGGCCCGATGACTCAGCCGCGGCTGCCGGCTCCAGATGCACCGCGGATCGGCGGTCACGGCATGCACGAACGCACGGACCTCTTCGTGTAAATCAAGAGCTCAGGCCACGCCACATTTCTTTGTTTACTGTCTGTTCAAATGTACAGATAAATTTTTTATTACTTTTCTACACCGTTTATATCAATAGATGAATAATAAAAAATAAGAAGCAACCTTAATTAAACAACCATTTTCAATAACATCATTTTATTAAAAAGTTATTAGTAGTTTTACATATATTATTTTATTTTAGTATAGTGTACCAAAGTAAAATATCTTGGGTTTTACAAATAACCTATTTAATAAACATTTATTTTTTATTTCAAAGTCATATTTGTGTTAAAAAATTATCATTCAAAAAATGTTAAAATCATTTGTTTAAATACTACCGCTGCTCACGTTTTTAAGATTAATTTAGACCAATACATTGAATACAATCCCGTAGAATTTTATTCTCAAATTGGCTCTTGCGTCATCAACGAGAAATTCTATTGGAAAAGCAAGGAATCTCATATTTTTATAGGCAGAGGCTGAAGCATTTTTATAAATCGCATTCTGCGGCTTATAAAAAGTATATTGGGATTTAATTAGAATTTTTATTCGACTTTTAGGCCAAGAAGAGACGCTTCATCGCTGCTCCGAGTATTATAAAGTTCAAATGCCCAAGTTATCGAGGAATGTGAAGTTATTTGACTACTGCTATCAATTTTATAAGTTTAATTTTTAGTGCGAGGGCTTGAATACATTTTAGAATCCGAAAAACTGACGGCGATGCAATAAAAAAATTTTAAGTAACAGAAATTCTTCAACTTGTTACTTTGTTAATAATGTCTAACTACAAACAAACACACGGCATAGTTATAAAGCATTAGTAGATGGGAGCCACAATAAACATACTGTAATAGTTCACCCCCACAAACCATGTTTTCTTAAAAGGGTTGGAAGCAGCGCGTTCTAGGCACGCATTAGACTCAATTTGTGTGTTAATCTAAGTCCGTCGGGTCAGTTAAAATAAATAATTAATAATAGTGCGTTAGTTAATAACTAACGCAATGTAGAAATAAATAGCGTCTGTATATTGTTAATGTCTCTACAAGAGAAATCTTCTTTAGGCAT
Organism: Sinelater perroti; assembly: GCA_036346155.1. NCBI lineage: Eukaryota > Metazoa > Arthropoda > Insecta > Coleoptera > Elateridae > Sinelater > Sinelater perroti. Next base: position 19,251,070 of record JARFIY010000195.1, on the reverse strand, counting down.
CCTTACTACAACGCTCAGAAACCTCACGCCCTGTACAAATGTTTCTGTTCATTTTTGATATTTTTGTATACTGCTATAAGTCAATAATGAAATAAGTGTCATCATTCATTATGCAGCAATTAGATAGATCTAAGCTTGTTTAAAATTATTGCTAATTTAACCTGACCTTAGAGAGGGTTCTCAAATTCTTTACAATAAATGAATTTATTTGACGGCATTGCAAAGCTTTAATGAAATTTTAATACAAAATATGCATGACCAGCACGTTGAAATGTAATTTAACAGTTGTTAAACAGATATCAATTTGTTTAGATAATAAAGTTATTTACTTTTTTAATCACTTCTTAATATTAGCAATTATAGAATAGGTCAAATGCAAAATTTATCTAAATTACACCTACCAATTACGCTGTTGTAATTATTAGGTAAATTGTTTGATAAACTTTCACTAAGCAACCTTTAAGAAAAAATTTAGTTACGAGTATAAGATCTAGGTAGTTGTTGGGAGATTTATTCTACGATTTATAAAATTTATTAAATTATCAATAAAACAGTTAAGTTTCTTTGACAAGAAACGTTGCTATTACAGCGGCTGTAGAAGTTAAATTTTTTATATATTTGCTATACTTGCGTCAGTCCGAAGCTGTAAGCACTACGAATGCTACATTTTTCAATAATCTACGATGTTACATTTGCAATGACTCCATTATAGCAACAGATTAAACAATAGCTCTCAAAGAAAAACCTGATTAGGAACACTTTTACTCCAAAGACAACTGGATGTGCAATAGGTAATTGTACAAATTAATTGATAACTTATAAGCAGCGCTAGTGTGGCCGCACGGTTAAAGCGCGTAATAACGGTGCAGGTGGATCCGAGTTTATCCCTGGATCTTAAAAGTCTGGAGGGTGGCCTATTCAGTCACTAAAAATAATTGAATTTTCGAGTAAAGGGTAATAAAGCCGTTCTCTAAGACGCTAGATCGCCTCGTATCAGAGATGATATACGACGACCGGTTTGCAGGCCATGCTCCTATGCCGAGTGTTAAAGCTTTACAAAAAAACTGAAGTTGATTATGTGTATTAGTGATACACATACATTACTGATGAGTATTAGCTACACACCCAATTTGCAATGCTTCTCGATAGTAACCATTGAGGCAGAAGTCCTGTGGCAAAAGTACTCCAAACATTACTTAGCTGCTCTATGTTTATCTAGACTAGATGCCAACCTATCATTACACATTGGGCAGATGCCGACTCATCGATTTGCCTTGTGCATTTTCTGAAAGGTGGTCAGCAGAAAAACATGGGTACTGTTTTACTTCGATAAAGAGCATAATATTGTTATATTAACAAGATGAGATAAATGTGTGCAATGTAAGGTGTGAATATTGGCAGATTGGTTCAAGTACTTGTATAATGCAGACATGAGTTTGAAAGGTTTAGTCTTCCGACCATCTTAAAGATGCTCTACACGCTGTACTGGAAAAGTAACCCCACACTAACGGTCGCGAAATATCAAAGATATTAGGGCCTTTAAGAGACATTATGGTACATTCCACATCGTTTCCTTTTCCTGCAGTAAACGTCTTCGAACTGATCCACATGAATTAAGCGAAAATCAAGCTTTATGGCTGGTAACGGTCTGCAGACAATTGTTTTAAAATCCATCGGATGACCTTTTTGACGTCTGATTGTGATTTAAGATGAGAAGTGGATCTCTTTAGCAATTCTAATAAGAAAAGACAATGGAGTCTCTCTAATAAGCAACAACCTCATCCGGTGGTTCGACAAAATCACTTCAAAAAAATATTATGTTGAGTTAATGATGTAATTTTAATAGAATTGTACTTTTGGAGCTGGTTCTAAATGGCAGAACTGTTAAAGCAGAGCTGCACTGTTAATAAATAGGTCGGATGTATGGTCTATCGTTTGTGAAGGGAATATCAGTACTACTATTACTAGATAATATCTCTGTACATAAATTACGTTCTACCCAGTAAAAAATTTTGTTTCCATACGTGGAGATCAAACTGCGTAGACAACGATTTTCGACGGCGGAAGAAGCAGTTGTATTCAAGCCCATGTTTCGGAGATACCTGATGCGTATGCCAAAATGCATTGACTGAACAATAATAAAGTATACAGCATTGAACATTTGTTTTTGTTAGTTCTTCGCAATAGATATCGAGCACACGTATTTCATACGTAACTGGTAAATCTGTACTTTACCCTGTTATAATAAAATTCAAAATGTTCCAATATTTTGTTTAAAAAAAACATGCTAACGTTCGATTTTTTTTCACGTCTTTATTCATTGGGTATTTACAATCTGTTATAGGATAACACTCATTAAATCGTTTGGCATATAATTCGTAACATGAGGAAGTAATATCCAATGATAGTACTTCGCGATACTGCAACAAGTAAGGGTTAGTTGAAAACAATCTAATTAACTTTCATACTTAAACTATAACTAAACCTAATCTATAAATCGTTCAGTCTAAGTCTAACGGGTCACATCTTTGGAGTCAAGGGATATATTGTCTGTCTAGTAACGCCACAGATAAATCATTAGGATGCGCACTAAGTTTCACTTGATATTTTTCAGTAGCACTTTTAATTTCCTGCTTAATTGTAGGTATCGGAACATCCTGTTGTAGTAACCAGTTAGGAACATACCAAGGAGCATTTGTGATGATCCTGATTGTTTTGTTCTGAAATCGTTGTAGTATTTCTATGTTTGAATTACTGGCAAATCCCCAAAGCTGGATGCCATAAGTCCAGATTGGTTTTAAAATAGACTTACACAGTAGAACTTTGTTTACCAAGGATAACTGAGACTTTTTCCCGAGCATCCAATACATGTTTCTCAGTTTTAATCCAAGTTGCATCCGCTTTTTCAAGATGTGGGTCTTCCAAGTAAGCCGTCGATCTAAGTGAATTCCTAGGTATTTTACGTTGTCATTTTGCGGCAGTAGGGTATTATTTAATGCTACCGGAGGGCAGGTTTCTTTCCGGAGGCTAAAAGTTACCTGTGTCGATTTCAACCAGGTTTCTATTCTGTTGAGGTTTCGTTGGAGTAACAATGACGCTCTTTGAGGATCAGTATGGGATGCCAATACTGCGGTGTCGTCGGCATAGGTAGCTACTAGCGTTTGTGGAGTGGTTGGTAAATCCGCTGTGTAAAGTACGTACAGGATAGGCCCTAGTATACTTCCCTGCGGTACGCCGGCTTGTATTTGGTGGAGACTCGATTGAGCATCTTTTAATTTTACTTGAAATCTTCTTTCCGATAGGTAGGACTTAAGTAATTCATAATAAGGCAATGGGAACACTTTCTTAATCTTGTACAGCAGTCCAGTGTGCCATACCTTATCAAATGCTTGGCTTATATCCAAAAACACAGACGAGCAGTATCTTTTGAGATGCAGGTCGTGAGTTGCTTTAGTTACAACTCTATGAATTTGTTCTATTGTGCTATGGCGTTCGCGAAATCCAAATTGATGATTGGGTATGAGGTTTTGTTGTTCAAGAGTTGGCTTTAATTTTTTTAGGAATATCTTTTCATACACTTTTGATAAGACAGGCAGTAAACTGATCGGGCGATATGAAGTAACTTCTTCCGGATTTTTGCCTGGTTTAGGTACCATGACTATCTGTGTCATCTTCCACTGATCCGGGAATATGCGTAATCTGAAAATGGCATTGATTGTGTAGGTTATCAGTTGTATTACCTTTCTTGGTAACTCCTTCAGGACTCTGGCAGTTATTAAATCATATCCTGGTGCTTTCTTTGGGTTAAGGTTTTGTATGACACTATGAACTTCGTTAACCCTTACTAGTTTTATTGGTAGAGCAGGGTTATTTGGTTCTTCCAACGCTTGATGTATGAAGTTTTTATCCTCCAGCGAGCAGAGTCTATCATGAGGTTGGAATACCGTTGACAGGTGTTCTGCAAAAGCATCCGTTTTTTTTTATTAATGCGTGCCCAGGTCTTGTTGGCTTTTCTTATAGGTGGCACCGAGGGTTGTTGTTGTTTTGTGGCGGTTAAGTTAGACAGGTAGTTTTGTATTCCATGGTTTCGAAAGTTGGTCAAGAATGCATTTAAGTCTCTAGTTGCCTGGTTAAGTATCGTTTTATTTCTAGGATTTATGGTGGTTTGTCAGATTCTTCGTAGCCTCCGTTTTTCTGCTATTTTTTGTTTAATTATTATGGGACAGTACTCTACATTTTGCTGATTTTCGCGATTTGGCGTAGCTTCCCATGCCGAGTGTTGGATAGCTTGATTTAAATGTTCAACAGCATCAAAGATGTCTCTTTCTGTTTTTAAGGAGAGATTAATCAGTAGTCGGTCCTCTACTAGGTTTCGGAAGTAGCTCCAGTCAGTGTTTCGTGAGAAGAGCGATGCAGGTTTTTGTATTCTTAGCACTTGAGTACACATGTTATGAGTATCGGTGAGTGGTCAGAGGATAAGTCTAAACAAGATTCGATTTTTAAATAATTTTGCGAGACGCCCTTAATGACACAGAAATCCAGTAGATCTGGAATTTTGTTAAGATCTGAGGGCCAATAAGTAGGCTCTGACGTACTTAGATAGTGCAAGTTATTTTCTTCCATTGTTTTATAGAGTTCTCTACCCCGGGTTACTGTTACTCGGGAGCCCCAGATTTGATTTTTTGCATTGTAGTCCCCGCCAGCTATGAAACAAGGACCAAGGGTGCTAAAGAAAGACTTAAATTGTTGTTTTTTAATGATATGTCGTGGAGGACAATAAACCGCTGAGAAAACAATGTCTCTATTTTTTTCTACAACTACAATAGTAGTAGCTTCGAGATAATCAGTTTGAAATTGTTTCATTTCGTAATGTTTGATTGAGCTCTTTACAAGTAGGGCTGTTCCTGCATGTGCTGTGGCGTCAGGATGAGGAGTGATATAAAGTGAATAATTTGGTATTTTTAAGTAAGTGTTATTTGTGAGATGTGCTTCAGAGATCAGTAAAATATCTAGATTGCGAGTATGTAAGAATGTTTTTATCTCCAGGCTATGTTGAGCGAGGCCGTTGGCGTTCCATTGAGCAATCCTTAGAATATTAGGCATTATTATTCATCTTAGTTATCATGGCTGTGAGTAGGTTTAACATGGTATCCATGCGTTTAGTTACCAGCATTTCCAGTTTAGTTTCTGTTTGTTGTTGCGATGTAGTCTGCACTGATTGCGGATTTCAGGTTGTAGTGATTTGATCTTGCCCGTTTGTATTACTTGTTTTATGAGCATATGATACTCCTGGCTGGACAAATTGAGTGTCAGTGCCAAGTTGTCTGGGGCGCAGAGGAGGATATTTTCGTTTTTGGATTTATTTTGCTACTATGCAGCCTCTTTAATTTGCTGGATGGTTACCTTCACAATTAATGCATTTAACATCCGTGCTTTTAGTCTTGCGTTCGCAGTTTTTTGTTAAGTGGTCTCCTGCACACTTAACACATCTTGGACTTCTGTGACAGTAATTTTTTGAGTTCTCATATCTCTGACAGTTTTGACACTGTATAACTTCACGTTTAGCATGCGGAGGTTCAAATCTAATTTTTGTTTTCATGAGGAATTCAATGTTGAATATTTCTTTATTTTTTTCTGATTGTTCGAATTCTACAAAGAACATTGGCAATGGATTTTTAGTAACTCTATGTTTTATGTTGTATATGTTTAGAACTTTGTGCCCATGTGTAGTTATTTCAGTGACTAACTCTTTGAGGTAACTACTTGGATGCATATCTCGTAGAACAACTTCATAATGCCTATCGTTTTTGTGTTGGAAGGAATGAAATTCCGTGTTTTTAGCTTTTAAAATTTTAATAATTGCGCTGTATATTTTTGCGTCATTTAGTTGTATCTTTACCTGGGTATTTGATTACCTTAATGACATAATTATCTTTGGCTGTTCTTCTAACATATCCTCAAAGGTTTCATGTTATCTACGCCGTAAACGAAGATTGGTGGAGGTTTGATTTCTGTCGGTTTTCTTCCGCACTATCAGCAAGAGGTTGAAAACGATTACATGTTCCTGGAGCACTAAGCCAGTAATCGGATGTTTTTGCTTGTTTATTAACACGTTGTAGTTCCGTAGAGCCACGTTTTGATTTTCTCGTGTTTGGTGTTTGCCATAATTCTTCATTGTGTGGGGCTATTGATGCCGGTAGTACGTGCTGTTGTGATTGTTGTGGGGGATAATAAAATTGCTGATTTTGTTGCGGCTGAGCTTGCATAATTGATTGAGTTTACATAGGTGTTTGTTGTTGTTGCTGCTGTGGGAGGGTTTGTTGATATATGCAAGGGTCTGATTGTTGATCAATTAACGTTGGTGTATTGATAGGGTACTGATACCCGAAATTCGGGGCGCCAAACATGACTGCCTTTTTGTAAATAATTATACGATTAAGTTAAGTAGATTTCTACGTACAATTTATTCGTGGTGATTTGGCCGCTGGCTTCTCGATAACACTGTACTTATCACCGATAAACCGCTGGCGCGGGTTATCGCACTTTATACTTTCACACAATTTGTATGTCTTTCCTCTTTGAAAGTAAAATAGGAACTACGTTCAATTTGGATTACTCTATATAACTGTTTTGCTTATGAGTTAAAAAATATAACAAAATAGAGTTAATAAATATCAAGATTACATTGAAAAGCATGACTTATCTGCTTATTATTTATTATGTTATTATCATAAACTTTATAATTTTTTAACATTTTGTCATTCTAACTAATAAAAAGAAAACTTTTTGCTTATTCTGTAAAATTAAGTTCGTATAAATGCGCTAGAATATTTAAAAACTCAATAATTGGTTCATTTTGTATCAAAACTATAATTTTTTTATACTTTATAACTATGCGTTCACATAAAAGTTTTTTTTTATTTGTTTTCGGATTAAATTTAGCGATCCAGTTTGTATGATTTAAGTTATTTAAAAAACTAGATGGCCTAAAACGTATTTTGCATTCTGTTAACAAATAACCCTATTATTCGGGAACTTACTCTTAATGGTGACTTCCATTTGTTTTATATTTATTTCTCTTTTATATGTTTTATGCTTGTGTATTGTACCATATAAGGCAATCCTATTATTTTTTAGTTTTAAATGTTTCAGCTTTAGCTATCAAATGTGAAATTACGATCTTATTGCCATTTTCCCATTCTTTGCTTTTATAATTTGTAAACTTTCTAGATAATAATTTAAATATTAGCTAGAATATGTTTGACTATTTTTATAAAGGTGACAATCTGTGGCAAAGATTATTTTAAAGAATTTCTAAAATTTGTTTAAATAGATGCAAATATCTTCTAAACCAGTCATTTTGACATAAATAACAGATAGAGCTTCATTTAATTTTTTAAATAATAAAAACGTATGTCGATTTTTGTAGAAAGTTTATAATTTCAAAATAAGCTTAGCTTTAATTTTTGTATTAAGTATTTTATGAAAATATTTTGATCTTTCAATTTCTTTTAGCTAATTAACTTTTAAGTACTTTTAAAATGATTAACGTGCCATTCGACCTTTACTTGTGAACGTAATGCACCAGTGTAGGCTAAAAGAAACGTTTTTTGCTAAGAAAATCTATAATTTTATGATATATGAGTAAGGATACATTTTTAGATTAAACTATTCGTTGCTGAATTTAAGGAAGAAATGTATACTTTTAGATACCGGTCAAAATCACTTTCAGTTTTAAAAATGATTATTAAACCTGCCAATAACAATGTTTTTAGTAATAAACGAGTACAATTGTAAGAAGTAACAGGATGGTTAGCATATTAAACGGACGGATTTATTACATTTTAAGGAACGAACTGGATATGAACAATTTCTGCAAAATATTTATATCTTAACAAAAACTATTTTATAATCAGTATTTAAAAACTTTTATAAATTAATGCATTTATTTAAAAGAAAATTAAGTAGAAAATAAAAATTTATTTTTCGTTGCCACTCGAACGCCCTACCACTCCATCTCGCAATGCTACTTTTTACATAAAACATTTACAAAGCCATTTTGTTTCGTACCCTTATTTAGAAAACATTTACATATGACAAGTGAAAAATTCTCTTATACGTCGGCTGCTTAATTTGTACCTGTTGCTTTGATCTTTGTGTTCTGTCTAGGGCACTCTAGCAAAGCCCACAGTCGTGTATGAAACCTTATAAGTAGTTGGCACTGTTAATGTTATGCTTTGGTGCTTTTGCTTTTATATGTTTTATATGCCTTTTAACGGTTCTAAATTCGCCTAAAATATTTTTTTATTTCAGAAAAAACTGTTCAGTTTTTTTTAAAAAATACTTATCTCTTCACTAATATTGAAGAAATTAAGAACAAAGTAGGAATAGATATTAACAAGATATGAAATATTAAAAAATATTTCATTGCGGATAAAAAGATAAAGTTACAGTATCAAATTATTTATGAACTCGTCGTACAATTAGAATTCTCTTCTGCTAAAAAAAGTGCCACAATATCTTCAGATTGTACTAAATGCTTGGAAAGTCATATAATTAAAGTTGTCTTAGGACAACTAAAGATAAAGATGTTCTTTTCCTTGTTTTAGGTCTTCTGATTTGTTACTTACAATTTCTTAATCTTGATCTTGTGACGTTAGAGGTTAACATCTTTTGACTTCTATCATAACGGAGTTTGCTTTACTCCTTTGCCATAACCTATTTAAATATAAGATTTTTGGGCTTCATTTGCTAATGTCTCAATATTTATTTTGTATAAATATTTCGGTTTTGGTTTCTTTTTCAGTTATATGTTTAGCCGCAATTTACAGAGAATGATCAGTTTTAGTATTTTCTGAGGTCAATGATCTTACGCCCATCACTTACGATGTATTGCTCTGTTAGATATTATGTAGTCAACGGCTAAGCTTTGACCTCTCATGTTGGCCATTTTGTGTTAAGGTTCATAATTGTAGCTGTTGTTCATTTTTAAGCTGTTAGTACAAAACACCACTGGCAGAAGAATCCTATTTTGTACACTAATTTGTCTGTGTTGGAAGATCTATAGATAGATATGAAGCTTATCTTTGTTGAGTTATATTGTGGCCTTAATAATTCATTTATATGCTTGTTCATATTTGTTTTTAACTAGCAGTCTTACTCCCGCTGTGTAATATGTAGTCGCAATATCGTACTCTACCTTTGCTTTTTTTAGTTTTAGACATTGCACAAAAGTCGATGTTCTTTAACTCCCGTAATACCTCTTAGTCTTTCTTATTCCATAATGTTCTAGCAACCACATTTTTACGGTGTTTTTCCCCAATTGCTATTTCTTGACTTTTTTTATCTATTTTTTTATTGGGTTCGTCATCTTGTTATAAATAGAGTTTTGATGCTTATATTTGGTTCTCTAAGCAAATTTGAATATCATCTCCAATAGGCTGCTAACCTTGTCGGAGTAGAATTTTTTATCGACTTTTTCTGATCTACACCCACCGTGCTTTGCTAGACAGAGTTAACTTATGTAGGATGTGGGCGGTCTTGGTATCCGGAGGGGCTGATGATAAACATGTTAACTGATAAAGTATGTTAACTGCAATGGCGGCCATCCAGACTGTTATAAAGAATGCATCACACACAAGCAACTTTAACAAAAACCTTATCCCAAGCCTAGGGAAAAACATTTTAACAAAAATGTATAGTAATGAATTTTATTTAATAAAATAATTAATGAAAACTTGTAATACTCAGACTTTCAGTATTTTAAATTTATTAGACATAAACGACTTAAACATGAACTCATAATACATACAATAATTAATCTCATCTTCATGTTAACTAATGAGAAGCTATTAGAACTCAATCATGCGAAAGGCTTCTGTCACCGTGCACAAGAAGTGTAATCTTGTAAAACTATAAAATTGATATAATGGTTATTACTAAATATCGCCACACAACTGAAAGTTACACTAAAACAAAAAGATACAAAATAGATAATCTAGACAAATATGCTTATGGTAGGGCGTCTATTATAAAAATAAACAATATCAAGTACTACAAATTTACTAAATATAACCATGAATATCTGCAAGCTACTTTTATCGCTCTAAAATAAAAACTCAATACAATTGGATTATCTGCAATATATTGTTCTATAAATTATAATACTGAAAAATGAAACTATAGGCAATATTTTAAAAGTGGAGCTTTAAACTTACAATACCTAAGGATAAGTAACTATCCAAAGCAATCCAGGAATTAAACGAACTTATTATTATATAGGAAAGCCGATATACTAGCCCACTAACAAAGAAATAGACGATCACATAAAACCGAATCTTGCTTTCATCTGCTTTCGAATCATTTGTTGATTATTATAATGAAATAGTCGCAAATTATATTTACAGTATAATAATTTATGCTTTCTTATAAAAGAACAAATTTGGAAATAGTCAAAGAAAAATAGACTAACTTATTGTTTTAAAAATTTCAGTTGAATTAAAGAAAGACATAAAAAAACATTAAAGGAGAATATCCCATTATATATAAAAAATAGTAGAACAAAAACTGAGGAAGTGTTGAAAAATCACAAGGTCAGAAACCGATAAAAATGCCATGAAATCCTAATCTAAATTTTAAGAATAAATCTATCAAAAAAAAATTTTATTGTTTAATAGCTTTAGAAGCTATTAACTATGTGAATCAAATTACCGCAGTTATTTATTCTACAAACTAAAGCACATAACAGATAGGTCAGAGGCAGATGTTTGCAAACCATTCCGTTCTAAATTATTAACTGAAGTAGAATAAAAATAAATTAAGATAGAAGATGGTCTTAGCCAAATTAATTTTCTTATAAAGAAAGTGTGGGGATAAATTAAAAAATTAATTAAAATTTGTATTTAAAAACGCTTAGATTTGACAAGAACAATATTACAATAATTAACAAACAATCGAATAAAAGCTAGATTGCAAGTATTGAACGCATTAATAGGACTATATTATTGTCCACCTTATTGGAAAGAAACAGATACAGTAATAATTTCTAAGTCTAAGTCTGGTTAAAAAACAAGCAGCCAAACCTTATACACACAAAAGTGTTTTGCCAATGCTTTAAAAACTGTTCTATTAAAACTTGGTTCCCAACCATTAGGTTTTAGAAATAATCTTAGAATTTTAGAACAAATTCATCGTATTGTTAAAAAAATCAGCTACGGCCTGGATACGGCTCTGTCGTTTTTTGGAATATTTTAAATATTAGACAAGGTTTAGCACAGAAGTTTGCTACGTAAGATCGTAATAATTTACTATGCTACGTTTTTGAACTGTTATGATTGTACTTAGTCGAAGATACGTTTATGTAAGATACCAAGGGGCGTAATCAGAATCAAAACCCATATATGCAGCAGTATCGAAAGTGAAGAATTATATTAAAGCTATATTTATGCTTGACCTTTACAGTCGATCTCCAAATTACTGTATTTATACTTGTAGATGATACTGGTATATTAAGCTTTCCATAACAACTCCGCTACTACTTCAAATAATCTGCAAATTAATCCTAATAAAAACAGTCACAGTTAAATAAATGGAAAGAAAAAGCTAATAAGATAAATTATTATATATAACATTGACTACGAGAAAAGACAATTGTTTACCATAACCAAAATCAGGAACAATTAAAACATTTAGATAACGCCAAATATCTTGGACTACATTTAGAGCGCATATTAAAATTAAGGCAAAGCAACTGAGAATTAAATAGAAACAACTATATTTAGTGATCGGCAGGCAATAATACTCGACGTTGAAAAAATTGTTTTTTTTTAATTTATAGAACCTATCTGGATATGCAGCATCCAGCTCTTGGAAATTGCCAGGAACAGTAGCATTGTGTAACAAATTGTAGATGGCTGTAAATGCACCGAGGTATGTCTATTATACTGTCGTTCAAAAAGACTTAAGCGTGTCAACAGTTAAATAATGAGTCAATCAAGTTTACCATAAAGTATAGTGACTGACTGAAAGTGCATCCAAATTAATTGGTGAACAACTTGGGGCCCGACAAATGAGAGACGTCTAAACCAATGTAACCCGTCATGCTTACCACAGAGGTTCGTTCAATATAATAGTGCTTTAGTTATAGTACCCAGGGTTTGTCCGGAAAGTATCAAAAATACTTCAAACAAAAGCATTGAAGCAATTCTTTATTTTTTTTAAATTATTTAAAATAGTTTTTCTGCATCACATAGCGTTTCCAGCGTGCATGCCCGTTTTGAAGGCTTTCTGGAATGTGGAAACTGAAATACTGCTTATGGCTTTGGTTACGGCGGTTTGGACTCTCTTTAACAACCAAAAACGAGTTCCTTTCAGGCTGGATTTGAGTTTTGGAAACAGAAAAAAGTTGGGCGGGGCCAAACCCAGGCTGTACGGTGGTTGGGGCAACGTTTTTCTCATTTACAAATCTTTAGATACAATTTCATGCACTGCGGTTTTTGGTAACTTCGACTTCTTGGTATCAACCGAATACTTAAACGCCGATCAGAGTCCAAAAATTGTTTTATTTTCACCTAGTTTTCATCACTTCGGCTGGTTGATGAATATCCTATGCGTTTTTGTCTTCCATGGATTCCTTTCCCTCAGAAATATCTTGTTCCATTCAAAAATTCTGGTTTTTGACATGGTTTCTTCTACCGTAGGCTTCTTTTATCAAGTTCAATGTCCATTTTAGACTTTTTGAGGTTGACATAAAACTTCACCGCATGACGTTGCTCTAACGTATGCTGCATATCGAGTTCGTGACCCGCTACCAAAACACGGTTTGTGAGAACCGCGATCTTCACTCTCTCAAGGCTCAAAGGCAACTGAGTGGGGTCGCATTTTTTACCGAAGATCCTTCCACCATCTATCCCACCGAAAACCACGTCCTTCTAGCCTTTCTGGTTGGCTAGAAAAATTATTTCTGATACTTTCCGGACAAACTGCGTACAAATAACAATCTGTAACTTGAGTTAAGAGCTATGGGAGAAACTTTAGAGGAATATTCACTACATGTCTATTAAATATAAGTCGTACAATATACTTATTATTTTAAGTAGAGATATTTTTTAATAAATTTGGTATATATAAAATCTTTTATGCCACGGAAGCTTTTAATTGTGATATTTTTTATATGTTAAATATTATGCATATTATTTTTAATACATATAACACTGTGTAAATGCGAATTTTCTATGCAAATTGTTATTTTTAGATAATTTAATAATTAATTTAAAGCGCATTTTATAAACTTTTTGCACTAAAGGTAATTTTTTGTTAATCTTATTGATAGAACGCGAATTTGTACGATCAGTAAATTCAATTTAATAGTAATAAAGTTAGTGTGTAAACATACTTAAACAAAGAACTCTCTCATTTCTGTAGGAATGGATCGTTATGTAAACTAGACCATTCTCGCTGTAATAAGACGATGTTGAACGTGCGGAATTCAATCAGCCCTTGTAAATAAGACGCGTTAACGCAAAACCATTCTCCGGTCGATGTTATACACATCAGCGGCCTTTACAAAATTGTAAAGGAAATACTCAACCCAGTTCAAATAACAACGTAGAATTTAATTATCAATTGAAAACCGTATTTAGGTAAATAAAATAAAATAAGTTTTGTATGTTTTATATATTTCAGTTAAATTGTTATTGCATTTTTTGCTTTTTATTTATATAGAAGTATAAAATATTTTATTGTGATAAATTTAGCTTGTGCTGTATATCATAGAATGTAATATGGCTTGGAGCATGGCATTATTAAAGTAAAAGATGTGGCTTGGTGAGTGGTTGAAGCAATACAATCAAAACGGCTCAAATTAGGTTATGTCAAAAAGGCGGGAGGGAAGGTAGAGTAGAAGAAGCAGTTTCTCTATATCGGTTAATATCATTTAGTAAGGAAACAATGAAAAATCTAGGAAAGAATTAATTTAGATAGAAAAGTTGCAGGGCATGAAAATTAACGAGGAAGATTTTTAGTATATGTATCTTGCCCTAATCTAAACAAAAATAACTAACCGTGGGTGTAAAATTAACTGAAAATTTTAAGCGTATTGTCATAACATCTAGCTATTTTTCTTTGTTTTAGTTGTATGCTCTAAGGTATTTCAAATCGTAGCAAGACAATTTACCATTTGAGAATCAAAATAATTTGTTGAATAAAACTTTGAAATATACTAAGTGTATAAAAAGCAAAATAATTGTGGGGAATATACACATTAAAAAATGAAATCTTGAAACTGATACCTACTCTATTTATCAGGCTTTACACACAAATAGGTGTGTAATCCAAAACAACTTTAGATTTAAACACTTATTGCTTTGTATATTACATTAAACGGTTTACTCCATATTCATATTAAACGGTGATTTTTTATTTCTACTGGTCGTTGTTTTAAGCGTTGGGGGTGAAAAATTGAATATAACTAATTCTACAAAAAAAACAAAAATAGGAAAATGCAAAGATATGTTTTTCACTATGCAATCTTCGATGACTAATTTATCAAAGGGCGAAACTCTAAATAAGATGTAAAATTTAGAGTTTGATTATAAAAACTATAATTTTTAGTCGCTAAATGGCAAAGGTGGAAGACTGAAAAATAGAAAAATATTTGCCTTGAAAAATCATTTTACAGAGAATTGCATATGCAAATTTTAAAAATTTAGCAACTCTGAGTTTGGTCGTAGCAATTGTTTTATTATATAGTGCATATTTTATAATACAATAAATTGATATAAATTTAGTTCTAGCAAATTAATAGTAATAATAATAATAATGTTTGTATATGTTGACAACACAGAGCATTAGCTTAAATGCAGAAGTTTTTAACTAACTTAAACAATTGCCACTGATTTAAAAAATAGCAAAGTATCACAGTATTTAATATCATGGTAAATATTATAAATATAATAAAAGGACCACATTTTACTCCAGTAATTTTTGCCTCTGCATAGAAAAACATGTAATTAAAAATAAAAAAACCTTAAATAAATAAGCAAAGAAATAAACAGTAAAAAAGTAAAGAAACAAAATTAAATTAATAAATTCAATTAAATACTCTTTTTATATTTATTATATTTTAAAATACAGTTCACAAGCTTTAACGAATATCGGTCGTCTTTATTGTCATGGTTAGAAAAATTCTCAAATATATCTGGACTTTTCTTATATAATTGCCTGGATAATTTGTACTACCACAGTGTTATGTATTATTAAGAGTTTGGAATTGTTTACTTTTAAGCTGCACTTATCCAGCTATTCAGTATTTATTTTATATGCATTAATCAAAAGTCTGCGTATTCTGACTAAATATTAGCTAGGACCTTTGGAAAACAGATTGGTGGTTTAACTTGTTTTAAATTGTTTTCTGTTTGCTCCATTCTTTTTGTCAGATTAATGGGATCTTTTGGCGACAGATTCTATGTATATCTCTATGGTTTATGATATATACATCTACATGTTCTGTAGTCATTACTACATGTGCTGCTTTTTATCAGTACGCCCGTTTTCTCTTACATCGATGTGGCGCAAAATTAAATTAATCAGATACATTTTTTCAATTATATGTAGATATTTAATTGCGTAAAAAATCATCTGAATAGATGAGTTTTCTGCGTTAAGACATTTAACTAACCAGCAACGATATAAAATCCTTTATTGTGTTGATGCAATACACAGTTTTGTTGTACAAGGTGCGTCCAAGCATTGAGCATTGAGGCTAAATAGAAAAATGTGGTTAATTTTAGAAGACGCGAGAAATATTTCTGAACTTGTAATACAGCAGCCCCTACAATATACCCAGGTCGAATTATTGCCATTGAAATGAATGTTGTTTTGTATACTTTAAATGGTGACGTTTAGTGTCCAAGAATATAATGTAATTATCCGTTTTCTTCTCTTATGTTATGGATGTCAAAAATGTGTATTTGTGGGTGCGAAAGTTTAAAGAAGGTCGAGAGCTGTATGAAAATGAACCGAAGCAGCCTCGGTAACGAACCAGGCGGACCAAAGCCATGATTGCGCGAGTAGAGCAAGTTGTTATTGGAAGACTGTCGAGATTAGGTGTGCATGATATCGCCCTAAACTTGGCATTCTCGTAGGATCTATGGAGCCCGTTTTGTTTAGTTTCTTTAAGGTGGGTCCCATAAATACTAATCGACAAATATATTTAAGTATATGTTGCCACGTGACACACAAAAGACACACTCCGTAGCCGCTCATTTTCCAATCAAGCCGCTGTTGCATTAGCGATTTTCCAGTGGGCAAAACACACCCCACAAAGAAGTGTTCTCAGCAGCTATAAACTTATGGCGACGACGTTGTAAAAAATGTATACGTCTAGACGGAAATTACGTTCTAAAGTAATAGAAGTTTTAATTATTACGAGTAAATACTTTTTCAGAAAGAAATTTGGAGAACTTAGAACTTGACTGCATCTCGCATATTGATATGGACCAGGAATATATTTCGCTCTTTAAGACAAATACAAATTCAGAGACATATTCAGGTTAGAAACCTTTAGCATACAGTGCTGATGGTCCAAAAACTGAAACAATTCCGCATTTGTATAATTATTTAATATTATTCAAAATTTTAGCCAAAGTAGTGTCGGGAGTACGTCATTTTTGTTATAATAGGTTAAAGTTAATGTAATTTTGAATTATGACATTAACCCAGGAGGTGTTTCTAAATAACCAACAGTTAATGCTTCTGGTAAAACATTATTTATTTCAAGAGCTGCATAATTCGAATATGTAAAATGCATATATAAAAAAAATATTAACTTCTTTATTCTAATATTAAAAAAGGCAATTCTGATTGGCAACATAAACTTTTACCAGGTATTTTATGATAAACACCTGCTCAAATCAGATCCTAAAGCTACCGCGTAAGACTAAAGTGTAAACAACGCAGCTATAGTCCAGTTATCTCTGCTGTATTTTTACTACATTAGTGCATTTTATCTTTAATTTTTAGATATGAAGTTTTTCCGGTCTAACTGAATTCTAATAATTTGAAGATATTTGTTAAAAACTGCTATCAAATATCAAAGATAACGTATTCGCTATTTGTACGTTAAATATTTTGTTGTTTACAAATAATTTTATAAATAAAGATAGATTGCCTTTAGTGCCCCAATTGGTACAATATGTAATGTTTACATGTCATGTCACAAGTTTTTGAGAGATTAAAGAACACTGCAATAGATGATTTCTTTTTTAAAGCTTCTGCACTAATTTAACTGGCTAACAACTGAACTAAATTTTTCTAATTCGGCTTTATGATTTGTTAGAAGGTTACTAATTTTAATAAATAACATCGATCAATTATTTACTATTTTTTTAATAGTTCGTCTAGTCTTATTAGTCTATAAATATATGCTAATAAGAGATTTTTCGAATCAGTACAACAATGGATTGTTTTCTATTCGGAACGATAAGTAAGCAGAGTAAGTAAATAGATCTTAAATCAATTCCTAAAGATATTATTGGATTATTTCATTTGTAATACCGTTCCTTCCTGGGGATGACAGTTTTTCATGTACAATTGCAATTTTTTAATTAAACCATTGCAAAAGGAATGGTGTACTCTAATACTACACAAGAGTTAAAGTCTAGAGGTTGTTTGCTGTCATTTTTTAAAATGTAAAAGTCCAGGTGATGTTTAGATGAGTTTTCCAATACTTCAAAAAGGTTTACAACTTGTTTTACAATTCTATTTATGCTTCTTTTTATATTCTCTTCGTCATATGTTAAATATATTATAGAAGGATTATAACTTTTTCTTATTATTTGGTTAATTCTTTTGTAGGATTTTTTAACATTGTTGTCATATTATATTCTTAATAAATAGGCATTTTGGAGTAATTTTTGACGTTTAGTATCGTTCTGAATGCTTATGCCCTTACTCTTTTAAACAAACTAAGTCTATTTTGGTTAGTGTCGTTTGAATGTATTTAGAGTTGTTATTTTTGTTCTAATGTCCTCCTTCCTTATCTTTGTGAGAAAGCCATATCTGATTGTAAAACTTCTTTTTGTTGTGTATCAGTAGTCATCGTTGAGGGGAATGATTGCTACCATAAAAGTCGTTAAACGCTCTCTATGTATAATTATTCGTTAGCCGTAAGATGAAAATGCGACAAAGATCTGGACCATGTATTGAAGTATGTGGGCAAGCCATCATTTATAAGTATGAGTACAGAAGATTTGAGTATTTCTTCAATGATATGTCCGTTGTTTTCAACCTTATAACTAGCTTCTTGTGAGGGTTAAAGTATCCAAGTAGTAGGAATTATTGTGGTAGCCGTTATATAATATAGGTATATTATATATGGTAAATATTTTAATTATCAATTGGCAAATAATTATTGCAAATTGTTACTGTACTGAATTGTTTTGTTTCTTATAATGGCTATAACAGCTCTTCGTCTAACATCAATCACATCTTTTTTGAATATGGGATCGATTTTGGCTATAATCTTCAACAGATAAAAGATGCGATTCTTAAGAACAGTAAATATTGGATTATATCACGTTAACAATAATTTTGGTCCTAAATAATAATAGACACAACGACAAATATTCCGTTAAAATATCTTTTTCATTAAAAAAGTAATAAAAAGGCAAAAAATGGATCAATTTAATCTACTGGTTTTCTGTTTGCTTTGAGGCTAACCCTTATCTCTTTTAATTTCTATATGAGAGGTTTCTGAGATATCTGAAAGTTTAGCATTGTAATGAATTTCCGAACGGCGCCGTAAAGGCACCGGCATCTTGCATAGTTCGCGACTAATACAAGAGTTGCTACCATGCTGTCGAGCAACAAACTTAATGCTCCGTCTTTGATGTGAGAGGCGCTGCCGTTGAAACCACCGTAGTGCTCGTAAACGTGCGAGTATTAGAACAGTATGGAATATTTCAGAAGGAATGCGAACATTCCTAGCACTCCAAAAAGACTCCAGAAGAAATGTATAAATAGCGCTTAGCGGAGCAGCAACGCAAAGTGGACTGTTTTATGTGTGTAATTTTTATATTAGTAAATACCTGTGTTAGTGTAAAAAAATGTTATTAAACAATTAAATAAATAGTTTTAAATAAATTTACCACTTTTAAGAGCAAAATTTTATTATGTCTTCTTATAACAAATCGGTTGAACTATTTGTTTCCTTTTCCCCTTTTCTGGCATTTCAGACTGTGGGCTATTTTTGCTTATCTAGAAGCCCTGGTTTGTAGCATAAGATACTTACTTTTTTAATGTATAGATTAGTTTTGCAATTAAAATCTAAACAAATTGATTTATTTCAATATTTGCCGCACTTTCCTCAGCTACTTTGGAACTGATACTCTGGTTGTGTGTTTATGTACAGTTACTTTAGATTTAGTTTTAAGATACCTTCTGTCCCACCTTAAGGTTTTGTATTGTTGTTTCTTGCTTTCAGAGTTAACCAAATGGTGACTTTACAATTGACACAAACTAGACGTAGTTCTTCTCCCTATTGGAGTTCTCTACACTTACAAATCTGTTTATTATTGCATTTAAATGTGACTATGCTTTTAGCATCTGAAACATCTGATAGACTTCGAAATTTATGAAAATGTAGTTAAAATGTAGCTTGCAGTATTTTGAAGTTTACCATTAACATTAGACTTTATACACTTGGCTATAATGATATCTTGTTCT
This sequence comes from Sinelater perroti, assembly GCA_036346155.1. Taxonomy (NCBI): domain Eukaryota; kingdom Metazoa; phylum Arthropoda; class Insecta; order Coleoptera; family Elateridae; genus Sinelater; species Sinelater perroti. Next base: position 19,231,348 of record JARFIY010000195.1, on the reverse strand, counting down.
TTTAGCTCTTTTTTTATATAGCTAATATTTTTTGAGGTATGGACGAACCTAAAGTGCTATATAAAATGCAATCTTCTAAAGATGTTTTACAATCATCCCGGTAATAAACTTCAAACGTTGCAGAGTCTGATATACCCCGTTAATAACTTACTTAATTAAAGCCATGTAATTATTTCTAGGCAAGATACACGTACATTTCTGACTCATTAATTTTCTACAGCGGAACTTATAGTAGAAAGTTAATGAGATTATCATCCTGTCTGTCTACCTGTGTGTCTGGAGACACTATAATTTCCTTTCTACACAACGGATTCACTTCAAACTTGGCATACATACATCTTAGGTCCAGTACCTTTCACGGGATTGATTTTCAGCAAAAAATCGGTTAACGGCAACCGGAAGAGACTGTTACTATTTCGCACCGCTGTAGAAAATTTGCTTTATGGTACTACACCGTTTTTGTTAAAGTAATTTACGGTACGAATCATCAGCTTCTCTACTCCTGGCTACAATAAATGCTGAATTCTCCTCCTGATTATAAGGTAGCCCTCTTGGAAATAATAATAATAAAAGCATGATTTACGTTATCCTTATAGATTACAAACTAAGCTTATCTAATTACAGATTAGTTTGTCTAGCTAAAAGTTATTAAAGAGTTTTGAATTTTTTGCCATTTTAATAAATTTGCAGAAATGTTTTTCTGCTATTTTTGATTTGCCAATGCATTATTCACATTTGAATTTGTGCGTGGGATTTTTCTTTTAAGAAGTTCGTTACAAATCTGCTCTTTCTGGAAGGTGAAAGTTCGGTACCGACCGTTATTGACCCTTGGAATCTCAGATTTCAGCGTATTCCGGGAGGCAGCGTTTCGAGTTTTAGGGTATTAAATGCCGGTTTACGGATTAACGGACACAGAATTACAACGGACTTTTAACCGAGTTCTCTGTCTTACATTTTTCCCTCTAAAAATTCCTAAACTACTCAGGGGCTTGTACAGAATTTTTTTTGCCGTTATACAATGCAGATACCAATATTCTAATATTATTTGGATATTGTCCATAAATTTAAAGTTATCAAATTCAAAACGTTAGAGTTTATATTCTGGAATGTAATCAATAAGTTAAAAGAGAACAGTGCAAAACAAATACAAAGCATAAAGAAACAAAACGGAGTATTGCAAATGATTAACAAAATATACTGATAATATGGAGAAACCACTATTTAAAGCAGAAGAAGATGAGAAAGACGTAGAGGGACTATTAGAAAAAAACAGAGATTCGAGAAGACAAGAAACAAAATGCGCATGTGGAAAGGAAATACGCAAAGAAGAAGTAAGAAGAGCCCTGAAAGAAACTCGAAATAAAAAGCAGAAGGTAAAGATTACATACCACCGAAATTACTAAAAAAAGAGTGGAACCTGCAGTAGGTCGATGGTTACAGAAAATATTTTAACCGGCATTAGAAACAAAACCTCAAAATTTGGGAAAGATACGTAATCATACCAAATCACATATATACTCTCAGATATATAAAACATGAAAATACATTTAGCTTTCTTAGATCTAAAAGCAGCGTTTGACCACGTACTAAGACAATATATATGGAACGCACTAGAAGAACCAAGGGCAAATCCAAAACTATAAAGAGTAATCAAGAGCATCTACAACAACGTAACGAGAATGGTTAGATTAAATGGAAAGACATCGAAAAGTTTAGAATAGAAAAGGAAGTCAAACAAGGCGACAGTTTAAGTCCACTTCTTTTCGTTGACTACATGGACACAATAATAAAACGAGCTAAACACCAAACCAGGCTATACAAGACTAGTAACCACAACCTAATTCCAATATATGCATAAGACCTCATATACACAGAGGATATAGTATTAATATCTGTTCTTAAAAAAAAACATTTAAATGTGGAAAACTTGCCTGGAAGAAAAAGGAATGAAAATAAATAAGAACAAGATTCTGCATATCACAAAAAAAGAGAAAACATAAACAAAAAATAAATGGATAACTAGAGCTAGTAGATAAATACGAATACCTAGGAAGTATGATCAATAAAGACGGTAAGATGGACCAATAAATACAAAACAGAATAGCCAAATTAAGCAGAGTCTATCATATAAACAATACCCTAGTAGAAAAACAAAATTAAACACCAAAACAAAAATATGCCTATACAAAACCATCTACATACCTATACTTGACTACAGATCAGAAATGTGGACGGTGGTGATTAAGCATAAATCCACTTTACAACCTCAAAGGGTGTTTGCATGTTTTCAAACTGATAAATTTAGAAATTACAGAATAAAATTATTAATATTGTATTTTATAGTAGCTGAATAAATATGGATACACTTTGTTTTTTCTTGATAATGTTTTAGTGTTTAACTCAATTTTATCAGTGTATTAATACTTGCTATAATAAAGACGCATGAGTGCCAACATTAAAATTTTTAATTTTATATATAGTAGTGAAGCAACCAATTTCACATCTCGTCTAAATTGCCTATTAACAGTAGAACGACAACCATGATTTAAGTTAAACACAGCATTTCTAAAAGAAAACATTTATGTTATCAAATATCTTTAAAATGCGGAGGCCCCCGGTCCCCGGCCTAGTGAGAAGCGTTGGATGCCAGAGTAATACGTTCGGGGCCACGCGGAAATACACGAAGGATCGTTGCTATACATTTTGTAATCTCAACATAACGTCGACGCCCATTGCGGCGATGCACCAGAGTGAGACGGAACTCGTGACTGGCACAATCGTTGGAGGGCAGCAATAGTAATAATTGCTACAGAAAGTTTGTAACACTTGCATTCTCTATAGTATTCAAGCGTAGCTGATTGGATTTTCTAGTTTTGTTATACTGGGTGTCCAAAAGAAAGTTTTGACTTGATTGGCTCACTGAGTGAATGCAACGAACCAGAGGAGTGCGCGGCGCATGTCAATTGGTAGTGCGACTTTCGGGAATGTAGTCGCTCGCTATGGAGCGTTTCTCGGGAGCAGTCCGTGCGTTTTGTGTACGACAATTTTACAAAAACAATGATTCGGCTATTCTTGCACGGAGGAAGTTCAATCATCATCATTTGCGTAATATAAATTAAGCGCCAAGTTTTTCTTCTTAGAAAAGTGCCTAAGTTTGAAGAAATCAGGTCAACTATGAATGTGCCTAGTTTCTGCGCAAGGATTTGTGTCTGCACTCCTATAAAATTCAATTGGTGCAAGAATTAAAGCCCAGCGATGCTAGTCGGAGACTTCAATCCTTTAACTATGTAACTGAGCATTTCAATTGATTCAACATTCTGTTTTCGGATGATACACTTTCACCTCAATGGCTACGTTAACAAACAGAACTTCCGTTACTGGAGCGCTACGAACCCACAATCAAAGCATGAGAAGCCCCCTTTATTCACAAAAGTAACTGTATGGGCTGCAATGTTAGTGCAATGAATAATCGGCCCGAACTTCTTTAAAGATGAAACAGGCCGCTCGTTAACAGTGACTTTAGAGCGTTACGTGGAAGTGCTGAACAATTTCTTAGTACCAAAACTTCAAAATTTTGCTGGATATAATCAAAGAACGTGGTTCCAGTGGGATGGAGCAACATCGCACACTTCTCACACATGCCTTTGCCATCAGTTTGTGGAATTTTCCCCCCAAAATTTATTTCCAGAAATGTGATATAAACTGGACTTCACGCAGCTTCGATTTGACTGCTATAATTTTTTTCTTGTGGTGATATCTTAAATCAAGAGTATACGGCAGCAATCCGGGATCTTTGGTCACTTCTGGTTCAATTGAAAGAAAATATTCCCCAAGAAATGGTAGTCATCACGAAGGTGATGTGTCACGCAGTGTCAGAAATTTTGATTCTCGTTTAAGAGTGCTGCGAGTATGCAAAATAAGATTTAGATGACATTCTTTTAAAAAAATACTTTTTTTTTAATAGACCTCTCCTTTGTTTTTTTATAACTAACTTGAAAAGAAACTTTTTTGGGGCACTTTGAACAAATTAAGCAACTGAAAATCATATTAAATCAAAATAATTCAATAATAAATTCTTGTAATGGAATTCTGCATATAGCTTATAAGTGAAAATAATTTTTTTTGAAGAGATGATCCACAGCGATCATAACCCTTTCTTAAACAAACGTTAGCCGGATGATTGATTATACCGATGATCGCTGTTTCAATTATAGGTGTATTTCTGTACCTGTTTACACCAAAGCTTTTAGATTATATCGAGCAATTATATATCAACCGTAAAGAATTTGTTTGCTTTGCTTATTTAGCTAAAAATAGTTCGCTGCTACTAAATTTCAAAAACAATTTCTTTCCTTCAAATTTATCATAGACTACCAATATAATTGGCAAAATTTGTTGTAGCTGGCGCATTTTAGAAATGAATGTAATAAATAACTTAAAGTTGAACTTCACCGCATAAGTTTTCTGACATTAAAGCTTCACTTCACTACACAAGTAGTTGATTATTTATATTCACCTGATGGTGAAGGAACTATAAATTCTGAACGAGATTAGAGAGTTGCAAATATGCAAAATTACCCTTTACAAGAGCACTCGAAGCGACAGAGTCGTTAGAAGACAAAAAGTTGCGAATGACAGCGAATCGACAGGGATTTCCGCTGAATATGATTAACGATTTTATGTTTGACATAGACGTAAAGCGAAGAAGGGTGGAAGTAGAGTTGATTTCTGACTTCAACGACTTGTAAGGTTTTACAACTTCTAGTACTATAAATTCATTGCTTAAGTTTCTACAACATTTTTACTGCAAATTTAGAACGAGCTGCGCAATGACAGCACTTTTCAGTGCCTAAATTTAGCTCGAGATAAAAATTTAGGTGGAAACCAAAAAAACACTCGCTGTTTTAAAATTCAAATGGCAGATCGCTGCAGCTGGGCTCGAATAATGCGTTTTTTGCCGAATAATGCCGCGAGCTTTTCGTTTTGTCGCCATTTCTTTGTGCGCAACACGGCAGAATATTAATTTCCGAACACAGCTGCAGCATTAGCAAAATGTCCACTTTAGCTGCAAAGTTGCGCAAAACTTGTATATGGAGCAAAAATTAGGATCAAACTTTCCAGATTATAAAGGCAAATTGTATTTTTAGCAACTGTTATTAAATATTAAGTAAATTAATACAAGAATCAGTTTAAGTTTTTGGAATGAATGACATTGAAAACAAAATAAGTTATTTAATTTATATTTTATTTTTTAACACAATCTACATGAATTTCCGTATATCTGTTCGAACATTTCCCCAGCTTTTTAATTCTTTCCCATAAGTGACATCCTTTAAGATTACTAAAATAACAATTTATAGCCTTAATCGCTTCTTATAAGATTTTTTCATTTCACAATGTGCAAACTTATATTCTGCTTTTATAGGGGGATTGAATAAATATTATAAACGTAAAATATATGTAAGAAAAACGTTTTTCCTTATTGGGTATTATTTCTTCATTATGTTAGGCCTTGAGGCTAGATTCTGCGGAGTCTTTATGGATTGGGATTGTTGTTGTATAATTGTTGTATCAAAACATTTGCATGGCTTTTTACTTTATTTTGATATTTGAGAGCAATTAGCTGTATCTCGTCAATCGTGCTGAGTATGTATAGGTCAGTATGGAGCATCTGATTACTATTATACCACAAGAGTATGTACTTTTCTCTAAATATTTTGAATTGGAATATTTGTATGATCTCCAAAATTGTAGTCAATAAGTCCAAATAAGTTCAATTATAGTTTTATAAAGCAACGTAACGGTAATTTGGATCTTGATATCCATCTGTTTGAGTTTTATTATGGATGTGGTTTTTCTAGGTGAGTCTATGGTTTAAAATGGGTCCATAATATTTTGTTTCCAATTTTGTGGATACAAGTACGTCGATGTTGTTATAGGCAAACAGGTGATATGTCGGTTAGTAAATGTAACTTGGACTGAGTTTACTCAGAAGATTTTCGTTCTCTATTAATTGTACCATTGAAAAAAAAAGATCTTGGTGTGTTTTTACATTTTCAGAAGCTGCTATTAGATACAGCTCCGTCGTCGGCAAACAAGATATTTATAATATTATATTTTTAAGATATGTTAGCCTTGTAGGTATATTAGAAAAAGTAGTGGACTAATAACATTATTTTCGGGGATACCAGATTCGATAAAATAATAGTTGGATTGGCATTCGTTGTGCCTTATTGAAAAGTTTCTGTTAGTTAATTAGTACTGTAAAAATCATAAATTACTGAGATCGGGATGCCATACTTTATTGAACGTTACAGTCTTTTAGAAACACTGCATTACAGATTTTCTTCCCTATAGACCCCTAACGATTATATTTACTATTCTCTTGAAATCAAAACTTGTGATTAGGAAACAATACTAGAAAATAATGTTGCTTGTACATCATTTTTAATGAAAGGCTTTCGAACACTTACTTTAGATATCACAGGTCATAAGAGGGTTTATCTAGTTTGTGGATTATGATGATTTCAGTATATTTCTATATAATTGGATTAGTAGGTTAAACCTAACATACAATTGTAGATGATTTTTAAGAAAACCATAACTTTCTGAAGCAATTGTTTTGATATTTGCCCTGTGGTCAGGTCAAATCCTGGAGTTTTGCATGTATTAAGTTTACTTACTTTCTTGACTTCTGCTGGTGAGCTTTATTGAAAGAATATTTAGCATGGTATATAGACCAAGTTCTCTATTTTGTTGTTTACACCTCCTGATTCAGACTGAAATATTTTAGGTGAATGCTCTGTAAATACAGGGTGGCGCGGACGCAACAAAATTAGTAAAAGTGTCTATAAATACGACCAATTATGCCATTTATTCACCACCTATTACAAGGTTATTTTTTGAAAACTACATCAGACAGATGCATCGATGCATTGCTGCAAACGTTTCTTAAAGTTGTCGTACACGCGCCTCCGTAGGTCCTCATCAATGGCTGGAACTTCGTCACCAATATTGCGTAAGTTTTTAAATACTCATGATATGTCTTTGAAACACACGGTCTTTTAGGAACCCCCACAGGAAGAATCCTGGTACACTAAGGTCGGGCGATCGAGCTGGCTAAGCGATTTCGCCGAAACTACAGCCTGACTGTTTCGCGCGGTGTGGGCTGTTGTTGTTCCATCGTGCTGGAAATATAGGTTTTTAGGGTAAACGCCAAGCTGTCGTAACTTTTGTTCCACAAACCCTTTCAACATATTCACATAACGTTCTGAATCGACGGTCACTGTTTGTTCATTGTCATTTTCAAAGAAATTCCGAAAGCACCGATTTCACCCCAAACCGTCACTTTATGAGAGTGCAAGGGCTTTTCATGCAGTTCCTTGGGCTTTATTGATGACCAGTATCGCATGTTCTGTTTGTTTACTTAGCCAGAAACAGGAAAATGTGCTTCGTCGGCCATTAGCAAATTATTCAGAATGTCTGGGTTTTCTTGTAACAAATCACTCATGGTGGTGCAAAAAGCAAATCTTGCTTCCTTGTCTCTTACGTTAATTTATTGCACAACTTGCAGTTTGTAAGTGTGAAATTTTATTTCTTTTAGCATTCGATTTAAACTTCTTCTATTGATGCCTAAAATGCAAGATTTCTGGCGCGCCGAACGGCGAGGACTGCATTTAACAGCTTCCCTCACTGTTTGCAGGTTCTCTGGCATTTGTACTGTTCGTGAAGCTCCATGCTTCATGTCTGACACGCTACCAGTTTCTTCATATTTTTCACCCAAGCCAATATGGTATTGCGAGACGGTACGTGACCATGTCGACCAATATTAAACTGTCGTCGACAGACACTCTGCACTTCCGTGACGGAATTTGTTTTACAATAACTACGAACACAGGTAACACGGTGTTGCACGTTTCTACGCTCCATTGCAACTGACATACCGCAGCGGCGCACATCATGAAATGGCGTTCGTTCCCTCTACCATTCTCCTTTCACCAACCACGGCAAGCTGTCGCGACGGCGCACTATTCAGATTTGAAATGTGTAAGTTGGCTCCGTGCACCCTGTATATCAACCTTTCCTTAGTCAGCGCGCGTCCATACAACACTGCGTTTTCGGGACGGAGACACGGCTAACTGTGGTTATTTCAGATTTTTTTTTGCCTTCCTCGGGATATAATCATTTAGTTATATTATTGGAAGTGCTAAGCTTTTTTAGAAGTTGCTTTTAAATCGCTAGACAGCCTATTATAGTGATGTTGATTGATGGTATTGCTTAATCTTTGCCATAGTCTTCTACCTCTGCGCTCTTAGTGACTAGTTATCGGATATGTAGCGGTATAGTAGCAATACTTGCTATTTTTTGTAATTATTTTTAGGAGTAGAATATCAGGCTGTCTGTTACACTGTTTTAGTAAAATAATGTGTTGTTTCCTTTAAGTTGTCATGAGATTTTAGCTATAGCCTAATGTCTCTGTTTACTTTTAGGTGGCTTTCGAGCTTACTTCGATGCTTGGCCAAGAAGTGGGTGCTCCATTAATAAATTTTAATTATTTTCGGTTACAGTACGTAAAAGATTACCGCTTTCTATGGTAGTAATTTTCAAGCCCTAGTAAGTACGTTTAGTCATCTAACCTCCCCCTGCGATAAATTTCTTGCTAAAGGTTTGAGAAAATATTTATATTAATCTGCTAATGTTGTATATCGTGGTAGGCAATAAATGACAAAGACCTTGAAATGCCGCGAAAGAGATTTTATTTCTATACTTGTTGCTTGGATTTCGTCGGTTTGGTATTTGAGTTATTTGTGGTGGGATAATTACAGCGCAATTTTCGTAAGCTCTATTATGAGAGTCGGAAGTGTTGTCCTATAAGTAAAACAAGATTCAGATAAAAAAATTAAATATTTAAATTTCCAAACGTTATACGAGAGACGTCCAAGGGCTCTAATTTTGTTTCTGAAAAAGTACTTACACAAGAAAGCATTTTTCATAACGTCGTCGCCGTGACTCTATGGCTGCTAAAAACACTTCTTAGGGGTGAATTGTATCCACTGGAAAATCACTGATGCAACAGCGGCTTGATTAAAAAAGGAGAGGCTATAAAAGTGTCCTTCATGATTGGAAACTCGTGACGGCATTAGGTGTCAACATGTCCTGAGATATTACCACCCACGTAGCTTGTGTTCGTTGGTCAGCATTCGTGAAACCCACCTTGAAGAAACTTCCCGCATTTTTAGGTTATTATACAAAAGTGGACTCCACAGATCCTACGGAAATGCCAAGTTCAGAAGCGATATCGCGCAGACCTAATCGACGGTCACTCGCACAATCATGGTTTCGGTCCAGCTGGTTTGTGGCCGCGGCCGCTTCGCTTTATTGTCACACAACTCTGGACTTCCTTTAAACTTTTGCACCCACGAACGCACATTTCTAACATACATAACGCCTTCATTGCATGTTTTACTCACATAAGAGGAAAAAAAGTTGTTCTTGAACATTAAACGTCGCCATTTAAAGTATACAAAACAAAACTCACTACAATGGCGATAATTCGACCTGTGCTGCTATCTATCTTATAAATTCAGAAATATTTCCCGTGTCTTTTAAAATTAACCACTTATTTCTATTTACTACTACCGAGAAAAAAAATAGAAGTCTTAGAATTTGAATGCCCTTCGTAATTTATTGTGTGTCGTTAAGCATTAGTGTTCCAAGTAGTAATTCGGAAAATATGTGCCATTGTAGACTTAGTTTTCAAATAATTGTCGTTGGTAGGTTTAGTGTTATGCTACTTTGATTTAATAGCTAAGAGAATGTGGCTTTAAGTTTGTTCAAAAATGTTGTTAGTTGTCTACCTATGTTAGTTGTTTGCTCACTTTTAGTGAGATTACCTCTGTTAGCTTTGTGTACATATATTCTTTAAATGTTTTACGTGAAAATATTTTGTGGTAAGCTGCTGTTCGGTAAAAAACGATCACTTGTTTGTATGTGGCTATCTAGATTAATTCTCTGTTGTTAGTTTTGGTAATTTACTCTACTATGTATATTCCTTGTTGTCACTAGGTTTTTATAACTGGTACATTTTTGTGTATATAATTGTCGGAATAACTTTCTTTACACAACACAATTTTTTCTGGACTACTTTTGAGTTCTCTGCATGCTTTAGAATCATTCTGTTTACCAAATGTTACACAATTTATAGGTTTGATACTGTAAACTTTATAATGACCATAGATTTGCTACTTCATGTATTGGATTATGTTATGGTTTTTACTAAGCGATTACACAGATATCTTGGGGTTGCATAAAATTATTGATTAAAAGCTGTTTGTTATTTTCTGAAGTCTCAAGTTTACGAAGAATAATGATAATTTTCATTATGTGACAAATTTTATGGCCTGCATTTTTTAAATTATGTTTGATAACGGTTGGTAGGGAGGGGTGTAGATTTTCAATTACTATTCAGTATACACGCCTTTTTTGATCTGATCCATGTGGTGTATTACGTTTTACTCAGTTAGGTCCTCTACAAGCTTTCTATATGTTTCAATTATGTGTGCAGCAATTTTAACGATAAGTTTCTTTTTCTGCTACTAGAAAACTACTGTTTATCATGTTTTTGAAATTTTTTGCATTATATATGAATATAGGCGGTAATTTCTAATTCACTCAATTTGTAGCTGTTTATTTTTGCTTTTCGTTTCAGTTGATTTATCTTGATTTGCAATAGATAAAGGATTGCAATTATCTTAGTTGTTTGCAGGATCGATGTTGGGAGTGTGATTCATTGCCTTGCCATGGATGCGTGTATAATAACAGTTCTTAGATTGTTGATTAATACAGGCTTATGTTTGAAATTTTAAACTTCAAATGCTATCAGAAAATTACTTTACAAACATAAAATAGGACGAATACCATCTCATAGTGAAGTTAGTTGCTTCTTTGTATAGAACCTTTAGTCGTATAAGGGATGATATCTTACTAGAACCATTAAAAGTGAATTTCTAAACTTGTTCAGTTTTAGCTTTAGTAATATCTTTTTCTACAGAATGATTTAAAATTACTATAATTATTTTTTTTATATAGACAGTGTCCATTGTACTCAAATTTATAATAAAAATAGAGAAGTTTCTCAACAGACATCATCCCAAATGAAATACATGTAGCGCCGCAGCTAGAAAATTACGTGAAATTAAGTTGTGTAAGCCACGGAGGTGAAAGATTGTTTGCACATCAAATCATGTATTTGAAAAACCATAAATAGTCATCCGTTAACAATTCCTAAAATGTGTGCTTCGAAGAATACTTTGTGACAAATATTAAAGAATCAGAAATTGCACCCCTATAACTCACTAAAGTTGTAAGCAATAGAATTAAATAATTTTGCTTCTGCAGACTAGTTTCTTTAATAGTTTATCTGATTTATTAAACTTTTTGAAGTTTGTACTCTTTGCGGATAAATAATCGTGTTTAGTCCAGTAGAACCGAAGAAAAATTGGTTGTTAAATCAACTTTAAGTTATAAAACGTAAAATTGACTCAACAGAAACTTCTGCTATGTATATACAAATCTGTATTTAAAGAACTTGTGAAGATAAAAAACGATACTTAAACTCTACATCTTTGTAAACGTCAACTCTATTCGAAAAGACAGATCTGAAAGATTAGCAAACTCCTTTAGAAGTTATGGTGAATTGTTGAATCGGAAATTTATTACAGAAGATTTTAATAAAATGGGCATACTTGGTTTTTTATGACTACATTTTTCTAAGAGCCTTTGGGCGCATAACGCAATTAAGACAATCTAAGACAGTAAAAGTACCTCTGCACATCCGTCAATCAGTATATTTACCACTTCTTGTTTGGAAGCGTTTTGTTCCTACAGATTTTCGCGTTTTCTACCAGTGGCGTAAAAATTCCCTACTCACCCACACTCGAACCAGTGAAGAAATGCGGTGCTTTAGTTACTGAAGCAGACTCTAAAGCATATGTAGGCAGTCGTGATTTATCATTTGGCGGATAAGAAAACTATAAGGTACAGTGAGCTCGCAAGGTAATCCTCCGAAAGCCAGTATCAAAAAACCTGCGCAGAAACTCTCACTGAGGAACCGCTTCGCCGCAATGCCTGTAGTAGCTATAAAGTATAAAGAATAGGTAGAGCACCACCATCTACTAAGGTGTCACCGATTGTCTTTTGCGATCCCCAGTATTGTACCAACTAATCAACCAATTCCGTGATTAGAAAATGAACTTCAGCAAGGCAAAAAAGTCAAGGTCAATAAATCAGTATTTACACCTATACCCAAACAGAATCTCAAGAAACCGAACAGTTGGTGTACCATATGTACATCCTGACTTCAGAAAAATCACTGAACGCCATTTTCCGGGAGTTCCAATATTCTTCAATGATCCTACTTGCCTTCTGGAATGTCGGATATTTGAAAAACAAGAACTATCCTTTATAGTTTGTCTATAATATTGTCCATAATTCGGATGTCATGCTGGTTCATGAGATCCATCACAAAGACAGAAATGTGGCCCCACTCTCAAATTATGCTTGTCATCGCATCGATCAACAACTGACAAGAAAGGGTGAAACAACGTCTTCGTCAGGTCCACCGACATCGACGACCTGCTTTCAGACCTGAGATTGTATAGTTATTCGGTTAGTTTTCGCTTATAACTACTTGTTCAATTAACGAGGGTTGGCACTACAGCAACCTTGCCATTGAACTTTTAAACATCTCTTTTGGAACAGCCGCGTGGCTAATACCAACCGCAGGACTTTGTGTGGATACATCCAGACCTGTGACTTCGTAATGTTAGGATGTTCCGATCTTATTCATCACGGACTTTGTGGATACTCAAACGTCCTGAACATCGCTTTCTTCAAGGAAGTACCCATATAACTGACAATGAAGTATTACTACGAGCTGGATAAAAATATTAACTCGGCTTTCTTTACCCTGGAAATTCCCCATAAATTTAACGGCGTTTTTTTTGCTTCTTAGTCTTATGTTCAATATTCACAATCTATCTAGGGTCGAACATAAGATTTATTTCCATCATCCGCTTTAACAAACACCGAGAGAAGGTGGTACATCACTTTTCCCCTTTACCAGGAATCCAGTCGCTTTGGCATTAAGCTCGTTCACGCCGGAGATAGATGAGACCTCCTATATGAAGAGCTAAAAAAGAGTATCAAAAAAAAAAACTAGGCGCAACAGTGCCTGCTGCAATTGTTGAACTGCGCGAACTAGCAGCCTCATTGTAAAAGTCCAGACAGCCACCATGGAGCAACGCAATGCTGCCTTAAAAGCAAGTTCTTAGCCGACAATACGCTTATAAGAATGTTTAAAGTCCTCTACAACTGCTCTTTCCCACTACCACCCATCCGCAGAGACTATGGCGTTGTTGATGCCGCCCAAGCCAAAGGTTAAGATCTTCTCTGGCACCCTGACACGTCAATGAGATTTCAGCTACAACAACTCCAATTTTAACCATCTCGACCATGTAAATCAATTGTTTGCTTCATCGTCAATATCAACGCCGTTTTCCACCTCCGCTACTTCGAGCATTTTAAAGGTGTCGAATGTCATGATGCTACCAAGTCTAAGAAGTGAGGGGCCTTCCTCCAGAATTATTGGTCTCTTGTATACCATAAACAAGCTGGTAGAGCAAGTAATCTACAAACTCATGAAAATAGCTGTCGAAGTCCTCTAATTTATTTTCGGGTGATGAAACGCATCACCGAGGATTACACCAAAAAGCAATCACCGATGTAGTTTTCTCAACATGGCCAAGATGTTTCTACCTACTATTCAAATTGCCTGGCCCTTTCTTTTCGGAAAGAAGTTCCGTATTACGGTCGATGGAAGAGAAGATTCCGAGCCGGGGTTTCAAAAGACTCCGTTCTGTTTCCGCCTTTCTACAAACTGTACTTCAGGGACGTGCTGGAGACGCTCTCCACTGCATTGGTTCATTATGCAGATGACACAGCAGTGCTGTCCAGTTCGCTACACCAATCCTAGATAGCTACGAAAGTAACTGGACTTCTTGGAAAACTAGTGTGTAGGTGGAAAACCTTGGCTTTTCTATTCATTATCAAAATATCCTGAAATAAAATATCAACCTGCCTAAAAATGATTTTGGATATAAAATTAACCTAGAGAGCTCATAATAGATAATACAGTAACCAAACGTAAGACGACAAAATCAACACTCAACTCTTTCCCCGATTTTCGGAGACAATTGTTCAGCCAAAACAAAATAGTAATTTACAAGATAATCATCAACCCTATATAAGCTCCAGGTTATTCAGAATTTGGGCTATATTTGATACCCCGTGTTTTATGAGGAATTATAACTTTTATTGTGATGTTGATATTCATACAATGAAGTGCATCTCTTTTGGCGTCAAAACCTATATTAGAGTATATAGGCCAACGAAAACGCTGCTATCCGTGTTTTTACAAGTAAGAAGCCGACAAATAAGTCTGCTATAAATGCTACAAGCTTCTGATTCCTTCGTGAAGCCCTGTAGAGACAGTCTTCATATTCACTAACATCCAACACCAGATCATACTTTGATTATTAAATTGTTGAGCTTATTAAGGGTAAATTGATGTGTGTCCAAGAGGATATTTGATGATGCTCAGTTAATAATTAAAGGTATGTTGAAATTTTAAAAGACGCCAGAAACTGAGTTTCCGGCCTCTTTCATGCTGGACAAAAGATTACATAACTTAAAATTTATCAGAAACTTTTATCTTGTTAGAAAGAATAGCGAGATTAATTTTTCTATCAGATAGCGATATCTAATAAGACATAAGTTTTTCATTACACTCCAACTTCAACCAAAACAATTCTGTTTATGAGAAAATTTTTTAACTTAACGAAATACAACCACATTCATACTACTAAGTTTGGTAAATCACAAATTGAAATAAATGCGTTGGATTACAGTGAACCATCCTCCTTTAATCACCGACTTGTGTCTTTTCGATTATCATATGTTAAATTTCCTCTAGAATGCTTTAGCAAAACATGTTTTTAATAATAATTAAGTAGAGTTTGTCGACTAAATACTCTAGGATGATCACATGTCTTTTTACCTAAAAATTGCCTTTTTGTTGAATTCAATAAGAATAAGAGTGGAAATATAAAAAAAAGCATCGCTTAAGGTTGATTTATTTACGTAGGTTTAATACAGATAACAAATATTTAAAGCAAACGTAGGCGCTTTTAGACTTTATTAAAAAGCTAAATTTTATCAGGCTTTCTTTGCTTCAAAGTACCTTATTAATTGAAAATGAATTGTTTTTATTAAAGCATTAAAAGTATAAACCTGTCAGGAACGTGACAGTAACATGGCGAGCGCGTGTATAAAAGGCACTTAACGGGATAATACAGATTAATTTGAATAAAACACAGGGCGCTTAAGTCTACACATATCAGCAATTATTTATGCTTGTTAATGTTCGACGGGTGCTTTGGAAAACCTCGGCCATTTTATAGCGACCGCTGCTGAGGCGAACGAGTGATAACGACTGAACGAACATGACGGACGTCCGCTGCCATTTGTGGGTATTAATAGAAACGAGAAGATTCTACCCGGCTCATAACGGAAACATTCACCCGCGGCTAAGCAGCTTAACATTTTCGAGTCGCACGCTAAGAATGGGATTTACGAAAATATTACTTTGTTCTTCGAGCATTCAGTTTGTCTGGACGAATGAATTTTTCGCCCCGGAACTCCATAAAACCCGCAAGCTGGCCCGATGGGACTTTCTTACTCAAGTTTTCTCATTGTCCTAGTTTGTAAGATTTAACAGATTATAAGGGCGATATTTTATAGTCTGATTTAATGATAGTCAACTTGTTACGATTAAATATTAAAAGAAATAATTAGTTTCTTATTATTAATTTTTTAATAAGAACAGATAAAAAAATTTAATTTTATATACAAACTTTATAAAAAGTGTGTTAAATATGTTTTTTTTAAATTTATTTAGTTGGCTATACAATACTCGACTTAGTTACATTATACAAGTTTATGTCTAGGAGTTACATATATTATATATCACAGCCAGCTGCAAGAAGAGCAAGCACACGCCAGCAACGTGTGCACTGTGCGGAGGAAATCACCCGGCTAACTACCGAGGATGTACTCATTACCACAACTTCTACAAAAGTAGAAATACCAATTCCAAACCGCCAAGTTATATATCCAACTTCCCGCATTCACCTACATACGCTAGTATTACCAGTCACCAAGAACCCCAACAACAAATCCCTTCTGGCCAGTCTCTTAACCTTACCTTAAACAAATTCCTAGAAGAATTCAAATCCATGTTCTCCCAACTCATTCAACAGAACAGCATGGTCCTTAACATACTAACAATGTTAATAAGCAAAACAAATAATGGATAAATTCCTCCGCATTGCACAATGGAACGCCAACGGCCTCTTAAATCACAGAGACGAAGTAATACTATTCCTAAAACATAACTACATCGACATAATGCTAATTAGTTAAACGCATTTCACGGAATAATCGTAC
The DNA here is from genome assembly GCA_036346155.1 of Sinelater perroti. Taxonomy (NCBI): domain Eukaryota; kingdom Metazoa; phylum Arthropoda; class Insecta; order Coleoptera; family Elateridae; genus Sinelater; species Sinelater perroti. The sequence goes on along the minus strand of JARFIY010000195.1, from coordinate 19,214,785 downwards.
ATAAAAATTCCTAACTACCATTTATATTACACTACGAGAAGGAATCTCTCCAGGCAACTTCCATCAAGGTCCTCACCCTCCCCTATGAAATAACCATTGCGGCTGTCTACTGCCACCCAAAACACAATATCAAACAATGTGACCAGTTCTTTCATACCCTGGGTCCCAAATTCGTATCAGGCGGCGACTACAACAGTAAACATACTGCGTGGGGCTCTCGCCTAGTTACTACAAAAGGCAGAGAGCTATATAAAACTATACAAGACAATAAATACGTCTACCTTTCAACAGGGACCCCGACATACTGCCCATCCGATCAGAACAAAATCCCCGATCTCATCGATTTCTTCGTCATTAATGAAATATCACCAAACTACATGGGCATCTCCCCAAGCTACGACCTTTCTTGGGACCACTACCCGATCATAGGAACTATAAGCGCAAGTGTCCTAATTAAAAATCCCCCCGCACGGATCCATAACGCTTCAACTGACTGGGATTTATATCGGCAAATTCTTCACGAAGACATTGACTTGAAAGTCAGTTTAAAAACCCCTCTCGAAATCGATACAGCAGTTACCAAATTTAATTCTCTGCTAACAACTACAGCACAGCAAGCTACCCCGCCTAAGGTGCAGAGAAAAGTCAATTCATACACACATGTTCCTCTAGAAGTTAAACTTCTAGTTGCCCAAAAGCGGAAAGTCAGAGCCAAATGGCAAAAGAGCCATCATCCAGCAGACAAAAAAAAAACCCCTCAATAACCTTGGAAATCAGCTTAAGGCGAAACTCAAATCCCCGAGGGAAGACTCGTTGAATACCTACCTCTCAACCATAAACCGATGTAACAACTCAATATGGAGAACAGTCAAATCATCTTTAAAACCTCAAACCACATCCCCACCAATACGAAAACTACCTCCAGCTCTAGAATGGGCCAAGAGTGCAAAGAAAAGGCGGATTTGTTCGCTATTCACCTATCTGAAGTATTCCAAACACATGATGAACCACCCAACGTTAACCTCCCAGACCAACCAGCACCTGAACCGAATACACCTCCCATACCACTAATAACACCTAAGATTGTAAAATCTGAAATTCAGAGATTAAATCTCAAGAAAGCACCGGGACCGGACAAAATTACACTGAAAATGCTCCGTGAGCTTCCACGAAAAGGAATAGTTCTGCTGACGTACATATTTAATGCTATACTCCGACTTCAATATTGGCCGAAAGAATTTAAGATCGCAGAGATAATACTCATCCCTAAACCAGGTAAAGATCCCAGCTATGCGTCATCAAAGCGCCTCATAAGCCTGTTACTAGTTTGCTCCAAACTCCTTGAAAAGTATGTCGTACAAACCTTAGACCCAGAATTCACGGCAACTAACTAGATCCCTGATTACCAATTTGGCTTTCGCCGACACCATTATACCATACAACAGTGTCATCGCACCACGCAAGAAATTAACACAGCATTCGAACAGTCAGCTTACTGTATAGCTGTTCTTCTGGACATTCGCCAGGCATTTGATAAAGTCTGGCACAAAGGACTCAAACTCAAAATACATCAAATCGTACCTCCTCAATTTCATAAACTTTTGGACTCCTATCTAACAGACAGAAAATTTCGAACACGCGTTAACGACGAAGTCTCTCCAGGGTACCCAATCCAATCTGGAGTCCCACAGGGTAGGGTTCTGGATCCCTTTCTTTATACGTTATATACCTCAGACCTTCCAACTTCCCCAACCACTACTATAGGAGCATATGACACATTACAATTATACTTGCGAGACACACGGACTTAAACCTCGCTATGGAATATGTCCAAACTCACCTCAGCTTACTTGAAGACTGGCTCCAGCGCTGAAACATTAAGGTAAATGAGTCCAAATCTACTCATGTGACCTTCACTCTTCGCAAAGGGATATGTCCTCTACTACATCTTAATAACATCGAGATACCATAATCCCCATCAATGAAATACTTGGGACTACACCTGGACAGCAAGCTGAAAGGAGCACATTATTAAGAAAAAAAAACATATAGAGCTTAGATTTAAAACCCTCTACTGGCTTCTAGGCCGACATTCCCCATTATCCCTCTCTCATAAAATCATTATCTACAAAACCATCATTTTACCAATCTCGTCCTATGGAATAGAACTTTGGGGCTGTGCTAGCAAGACTAACCTCACAATTATCCAACGAAGTCAATCTAAAATCTTAAGATCTCTCGTTGATGCTCCCTGGTACATCACCAATCAGATGATACACGATGACCTCGGCATCCCTATGCTCAATACGGTAATACAGGTCAGAACCAAGAAACATCTTGAAAAACTTACCACCCATGACAACCTTCTTCTCCAAGAACTTCACCACCATCAAGTCATTAGACGCTTCAAGCGCCGCTGGCCTACAGACCTCCACTGAAGAGGACCCCACATGGGCCCAACACCTTAGCACTATTTTCTAGGGCGAGGACCAGTCACTGGACGGGCCCTCATCATGTCAATTTATAAACCAAAATATTGGCTTAAAGAAATACAATGTATTCTGATTGCTAATGTAAAAATAAATAAAAAAAAATATTATATATGAATCAGTTATTTAAGAATAGGAACATGTCACAATGACCTTACTTTTCAGAAGACACAAAAAATTGATTTCACAAGATCTTTATTATGAAAGTTATGTTTATTTTTACTACATTACAATGATTTTATTAGTCTATATATTTTACATTATTATATATAATTTAAAATTACCGAAATCCATCGAAATTACAAAATGTAAAAAAGCTGACTTGTTCCCTTTCTTAATTAACCGATTCATATAGAGGGAGAGTTAAATGAATACATTCACACCAGTTCTAATATTATAAAGTTCAGGTATATCTAGTAGTCCTTGAACAAACTTTTACTTCAGTCTTGTATGCAAATCCTTTCGACTGAGATGTAGTTGAGTTGCACTGGTACAAAGCACAAAATTTATTAAAGAAGTTGTCATTTAGCTTATGTATGTAGTTTGTTATAAGAGGAACAATTAGTTTTTGATGTGTTTGTGTATTTGGTGCGAAACAGGGGTAGTTAATTGAAACAATTAGTACTTTGTTATGTATGGTTTGCAGTTTCTTGACGTTTGTTTTAGGTGCGTTTCTCCATACCGGGCATGCCTAAGTTAAAGTAGGTCGGAGTATTGTCTTATAAATTAATAGTGAGTATTCTGATCTAAGCTGGGATTTTTGGTTGATTAATGGGTGCAATATGTTAAGTATGATATTCTCCAGTTGAGTTTTGTATTGAAGTAGACACCTAAGTATCTTTGTGACTTCAGTGACAAACAATGGCGTTATTTATGCTAATCGGTGGAAAACCTACGTGACGCTTAAATGTGAATATCGTAGATTGAGATTTGGTGGAGTTTATTTCTATTTTCCATTTTTGAAACCATTCGCAGGTTGTGTTTATTGAGTTTCAATTTTTGTACTCTGAATAAGGATTGTAGTGTATTCATACAAGTCAGTGTTTAAATAATAACTACAGGCAGGTCATAGACATATATTGAATTATATATATATATATATATATATATATATATATATATATATATAATTCAAGGTCCCTTCAAGATTTAAAAATATTGCTGCAGTGCATAACTTATCTTGTACTCTTTCTCCATTAGTTCAGTTATTATCAGAAGTTGATAGGCGGTTGAGTGTGCTGGTCGGAACCCAAACTTCTAAGAGTTTAGCTAGACTGGGTAATAAGCTAGTGGGAATATAGCTGTCTGGGTTTTTATCCTCTCCAGATTTATAGAATGGGAGTACGTTTGCGGTTTTAAATGATGACGGGAAGCATCCCAGTCTCATACAACAGTTGAAGATTAAAGTTAGCTAATGCTTTATTGGATAGCCGTTTTAGTATTTCGTTGCTAATCAAGTTAGGGTCTGGAGATTTACCCTTAGGAAGACGTTGAATGTGCTGCCTGAGTTCTTAGAATGATACAGGACTATGTCTACAATCTCGTGCTGGTGGAGGTATTGCATGCCATTCGTTATTTGGACATTGAGGATGGGATCAGTTTCAACTTGGTTTGGCGTAAAGATCTGCTCTAGATGCGTGGCTGTGATTTATGATTTTTTTTCTTCAGAAGTGCCTGATACGTTATTATCAATTAGAGGGCAAATAAAACTAGTCTGTTGTAACAATATTTTAGTGGGTTGCCACATAGTTGAGTCTCCAGGATAAATTCATTCAAAGTAACCGTGTATCTTACTATTCCGAGGCGATCCAACTTTAGTTTGACTGAGTGACTTAGTTTATTATATAAAGTTTTGAAATGTAGTGAGTCCTTTGCCACTCTCTTCGTTATTTATTTTTTTAATTTAATTATTGTTGTTATATAAACAGGTATCTGTGTAAAGTAGAACTTCTACCTCCTTATGGAGTTGTGTGCGCTATCTTGTATAATCGTAACACTTTATCAATGTGAATGGTAATTTGAAGCGATCCAGTCCATCTGAGCTTTTGGTCCAAGATACTTTGGAAAGTAATCCAATTAGCTATTCCGTCTGCAAGTTTGAGGCTAAGTGACCTAATTGGTAGGTCATAAAAAGATATGATGAGTGGAAGATAATTTGAGTTCATTTTATCTATTGTATTAGTTTTTGTAGGTTCCTATGAAGAATAATGTCTAATATGTCAGGCTGGTAATTTGCTTTATACGGGAAATATGTATAACAGTTTGGGGAAGTAATTTAGTGTAGTCTTATACCCTCCGTATTTGCTGCTCTGTATCCCCAGATAGTTTTTTTTTAAATTAATGTCTCCTAATGGTATCCTAGCCTCACTGTTATAGTGCAAAGTGGCAACGTCAGTTTTAAATATTTTTTTTTGTTGGGTTGTTTTTATATATACATCAGGTTCAGTGGGCGGTTACTTTCAATATAGCAATGGCTTCAATGTTTGCTAAATCGTTGAGGTAGATGATGTTTTATTCTTATATTAATCAGGGTCACGACACCTCCCGAAGCCTATCAATTTCTTAATCCTTATGGTATTCTTGTAATCCTGGAAGGCTTCTGTGTTAATAAAATGCATCTTGGTGAGCGTTGTGTTTTAAGGCCATTTGCGTTCCAATTGGTGAAGATTAATTTAATAAATGTTTGTTTGTTATTTGGATTTATTACTTACCAAACTTAGAAGTAATACTGCTAATAGTGTAATTCGATCAATTTTCTTAGGATAGTTGTGATTAGGTCAGTTGTACTTTGGGAGTCGTCGAAGGAGTTTTCATTAGTTTGGTATGACCGACCTTGCCGTTGACCAAGAGTAGGTAATTGATTTGTGGTAGTAATTTGGCTACTGCTTGCAGATACTTGGGCATAATATTTATTTGGTGATCTGTGACTGTTGTTTGCTAGTTGCTTAATTTTAAGTTACTTTATTGTGAAATTTATAGTTCCACTACACATGGGGATTTTTTAGTGATTTTTAGATCTTTAGTGTTATTAGTTAGATTTCAACTTTTGTTTCTGTTAACAAAAGATAAATGTTGCAAATTATCTTCGGGGTCCTTGAAGGTATGTTAGCTTAGTCTATCATCACTGTAAATTTTTGTCATACAGCGGTAGTCTTCTGTGCTTGTTACGTTAATTCTTGTCTGGTTGCTTTTATTAACTGTGGCAAACTCGTTTTTTACTTTTACTATAAGTTCGGTTGTCCACGTTGTGAAAATATATCCATGGGATTTTTATTTACTTTTTTGCTTGTGTCGGTAGGGACTCGGCCTAATTTGAGATATTCATTGCTGTAATTGATAGATAATATTATCAGCATTTTTATTTTGTTTTTTATTTATGTAGTATTTTTTTAGGAATCAAGTTTTGTGGCTCAAACAAATATTTTTGTCGCGATCATAGTCTGATGGCCGCTGGATTTTATTTCTGTTGGTGGTCATAGTTATTCAAGATCCTCCCCGCAGGAGTTCTGGAGAAAAGATAACTTACTTGTTAGGTTTCTAAGAGGATGCGGTACACCGTCGGTGGGGATTAGGCTGGAGAACGATCACAATTTTAAACCCCCTATATTCATTGACCTTTTCACTTCTCGAGCGTGCTTAGATGAGACAAACGTCTTTACATTAAGAAAAGTCAAATCGCAAGCAAATATGTCTTTACAAAATTTTAATATTTAAGCTTTTGTTAAGCACATTTCCATTTTTTTCATCGAGTAGGAAAATAAATTTTGTCAAACATTACAAAATTGTATTTCACTTTCATCAGTCTGTCTCGGTTGCTTCTGCAACTTACGCAAGGAATCTGAAAATTAATTTAGCATTTTCATTTAATATGTTGTTAATATAATAATGAAATGATTGGACTTTCCAGAAAAATAAAAAATAATAAATTGAATACTATGACAACAGATATAAATGAATAGTAAATCAATTATTAACAAATAATTTAAAAACAAATTTACTAGAAGAAATGATCTTAAGGAGAACTATTACTTGAATTTTATAAATATACTTATAATTAATAGAAGAAATACTAAAGCGTAGTTCTTTCCATTTTTGTCTATCTTTACTCCTAAGTATTTAGATGTTTCTACTTATTCTAACGGGTAACGGGTAGATACCTCTCTATAATCCCGATAGAGAGTAGATCTACTTCAGGGAAGCGACCCTGCCCACGCAAGCGTCGGCTTTTCTCCATCTCATAACACCGGGAAAAGTCGTGTCCCAACCTTAATCCTACCCAAAATCCTGATACTCTTGTTCTCCATACACCTTATTCACTTTCTCTTATAACTGTATTTTCACAACTCCTTTTAATATTTTCACTATTAATTTTTCGTATACTTTTAATATTACATTAAATATGGCGATTCTCTTGTAGCTTGTATGGGTAACGGTATTTCCAATTTTCAATCCTTATGTGTTTTACTATCTTTCTATCTTTTATTAAACAAAATTCAAAATTTTTAAAGTTTTAATGGCACATACTCCCAAATTTTTTACCCCTTCAATTGTTGTATCATCAAGTCACGCTAATGCTTCTCTTCTCTGCATTCTGTCTGCTTCGACTATTTCTTCTAGCTTTTAATTTATTTTTAAAAATTCTTTAGGGTTATGTTTGTTGTTTTGCTTTTTTTAAATCTTCTTTAACTTCTAATCTTTGTTCTTTATGTCTGTCGTAGTTGTTTCATTTCTGTTTCTCAGATATGTACTCCATTTATGCTTTTTTAATTTTACTTATTTTTCTATTTTTTATTGCGCCACTTGGTCAGTTTTTTGCTTTTATTTAGGGTGTTACTTCCCCATATCCTTTTTATTATATTTATTAGTGGATCTGTTATTTGTTTTTAGAAATTTTCTAGGATTTTTTAGGATTGCAATATTTGCATATTCCTTTATTTCGTATATTTCTAACCCCACTTCTTCTTTAATTAATCTTTTTAAATGTTTTTCTTCGTAGCGTATATCTTCTTAAGGTTTCTTTTGTTTTATAATCTTTCCTTTTCTTGGTTGCCATGCTCTATATGTTTTTTACTTTTTATTTCTGTTCTGACATTACCAAGAAGTGTTACAAGTAAATTTCTAGACGCCCTTTTATCCTTTAACACCTTTTCTATAGTGTTGATTATACAGAAATTAATTAGTGTTATTCCATTATTATTTCTATTTTCTTCTCTATGTTCTTCATTTGCTTTTCTTTTTCGTAATTTTTATCTCTACTGTTTCATTAAATTACCTACTACTATCAAACATTCCTTAATTTGTTATGATTATCATGAAATTAGTCATTTTCCATATTAATGTATCTCATATTTTAAACTTTACAGTTATTATCACATAAATTATAGCAATAATAATGATGCTTGCCATTGCTTTCGAACTCAGAATAGTAGCTAATTATCATTTTCCGGTATATCAGAATAAACTCAGCATTTTTGACTTTACTTATTTGTAAATTGATTATTAGAATTTAATTCTGCTTTAGCTTTGCCCCGAATAAAAATACGTGATTGTTGAAGATTTTTTTTGGGTCACTGTTGATGTGATCCTCCTTTGTCTCAGTCACACTTTGCAGCTAATATGCTTTTCCGTAGGTATATGCAAGTTAATAAATCAAACTATAAACGTATAGATTATTACTTGTATAATTTTTGTAATTGTAAAGTATGTCCATAGAGTAATATTTGGGCGTAACCGGCAATTATTTTCATAAAATCTCGTACACCTTTCCAGAGCAATAATTGTTCCCTAAATTATTTCTCGAGGTATTGATTCCACGCGAGTCTTTGGCTACAAATAACCCTTAGGTTATTTCATGCCCTTGGAAAAGAAAATCGAATATGTATGTAAAAGGTGACATTTGTTATAAATAGCTATTTTGGTTGATCTTTTAAATTGGATTTTTAAATGTTAAAAAGAAATTATACAAATATCTATGATTTAAAAATTTTGGAAGAAAGATCTTCTATTATTGAATCACAATATGTTTTAGGTTAAAAAAATCATAATTAATATAATAATTTTATTTTCTGCACCATTATAGCTATGAGTTAACTATTTTTTAGGCTGCTGCAAAACTTTATAAAATACACTTTTTTAAGTAACTCTTAGCTAGCAGTTTTGTATACAAGAAGTGCATATCTATTTATGTATAGGAAAATGGGATTACAAAATTTGAATTTACATCTAAATTGGATTAATGATGTAATGTTAAACAACATCTAAATTGAACACTTATCCCTCAATCTAAAGATAATTGTATGAGTTTTTAATATCTACATTACCGGATTTTATCACTAGCTTATTATAAATATGAATATAATAAGGTGCAATTATAGTTTGATAAACTTCTTTAGATAAATTAATTATTTTTTTAAGTAAATTAAAAAAAGTAAATTTGCATTTATTTTATTTTAACAAGTTATGTGTCTTCCTAAATACTTCACTGTTATCTGTCATTATGATCGTAAGTCCCCAGCATATTTACGACTAAAGCACATCGTAGTCTTTTTAGGCACAAAAATAAAAATCTACTTTTACCTTTGTTATCCAAATAATATAATGCAACATATTTTGATTTGCATGTTAGTGTTTTATCGGTAGCGCCCAAATGCTTCTAGCAATTAGATGTAATCTTAAAAACCCCGATTAATTATCAACAAATAAGAATTACAGAAATATTTTTAAGGATATCTATTATGAACCAGAATAACAATATATTCTATAGGATAATGTGTTGGCTTAAATATTATAGCACCTTATAGTAACATGGTGAGGTCTAACTTAATGATCAGTCCTTGATTTCCTTTTGTGTGGTAAATTGGCCATTTTTATTTTAACCTTTTATGGGGTGGCGATTCCAGTAGCATAGCTTTAAGATGACTTTCAGCTTATTGTAATGATTTACAATGTTTTTCTTAATTACATTTTTAGCAAAAATCACTTGTAAATCTTCATGGAGGGTTCATACGCAGTATTTCAGATTGGCTTTTCCGCATGATACTTATATTTGACTTGCTGGCACATCTTCAAAGTTCTATTCTATATGTCCAAATTGGTTTGATGATGGTTTTGTAAATAAAAATCTTGTTTTCTAAAGATAATTCGGAGTTTCTCCCCTTGAGCAAGTATAATTATTTTACTCTCGGGCCAATTTATTTTCTTTTTTTACAACATGTTCTTTACAATTTAATTCGCATTAGTTAAGCATTTTTTATGTAATTTTGTCAGGACCTGGAACTTTTCTAAGACTTCGATAGTCAATTTGCTTTTCTATTCTTTTGGAATAGCTGCTTTAATAGACGGTGAAATTTGAGGGATATCTATCAGATCTTTTTCTATTTTGTCATCTGCAATATCAATGTTTACAGTATTTTAGCAAGATATTCACCAAACATAGTCGTCTTGTCTTCATTACTTCTGGCCTAATGGGAGCCTGGTACTTCTTGGTTGCCGATAAGTGATACACGTTTTTTAGTTTTTTTCTTGTTCTGATTGGCTTCTAAATTGAGTTGTTAAATATGTTGAGTTTTGTAATACATTCTTGAAATGATCTTTTTTGTTGATCACATAATGTTTGAGTTGCTTTTATGAGCGTTTAAAAAATGATGAACTAGGGGTTAGACTAGAAAAGGCAAAATATTGTGCACTAAAAGACAAATAGTATAAAATTACAAAACAAGTACTGATTCTAATAGTAATAGTCTACGGAAAACTAAATTGTGAAAATTTTTTTTAATTATTTACGTTACAATATGTTCTAATTAGAATATAAAGTAATTATTGTAACAGGAAATTAAATACGTCTCTGGTTGTCCTTTAACAATGCTCCATAAATTGTATAAAATAGTATAAAGAAAAATAAGGACTTCTTTTAGTAATCTAACCAGCGGAAAATCCGTTCTGTAAGGAGGGTGTTCTGGTGTAGCCCAAAAGATATTCTCAATTTATTGTCGATTTTGGTTAGCTGTAAACCAGAATAACGTCTAGAATTGGATATCCACGTCTTTTCCAACGACATACGATATTTTGTCGTTTAAAAGTTAACAGAAGCTATTTTAACAACAGTTAATTAACTTCAAGAAGGTCTTCAACAAGGTGGCGAATAATGCAAGTATTTATCGCAGTCATAGTAGTCCCCGGGAACCTTTATTTTCAACCGTTTCTTATCCTCCTAAATATTGTTTATCTGTGTATATAAATACGTCAGTCTTATTAAGACTGTTAATTGTTTTTAAAATTCCGGACGTTTTTACAACCTTTGTCATGAGAAATATGATACGAATCCGTCGAAGAACGGACGAAGCTACTTCTTACTCTTACATCGTAATATTAACTAAAGAAGCGATTATGCATCTTACAGAAGAGATCTTCTTCAAGCATCGCTATCTATAATACTCAAAAAACCGTGCCCCTTTTTCTTCACCTTAAGGCTCATAAAAAAATAAATTTCAGTTTACGAAGTGAAAAAATACCGAATGCCTAGTATAAAATCTATCTAGTTATTAAAATTATCAAATTTGTGCCAGTTTCAGCATAATCCTGTCTAGTCGTTTTTCATAAAAGAAGTCAAAGTTCTTAAATTTAAATACATAATTGTATTGTTTACATAAATAGTCTTTATAATGTTTAAAATAAGCTTTCCTTTGGTTACAAAATGATTGAATTAAAAAAAATACGTTGGTTTAACCACACGCATCACCTGTTTCAACCCCTTATTGAAGTGAGAGCTCAAGCACGTATTTATCAGGACGAGATACATTTTATACATAACTTAATAAGTTACTTACTGCTTTTATTTATGAAATTACTAACAATTACGAACTGTTAATGCGACTCGGTGTGTTCAACTTTAACAAGAAGCAGTTACGACTATATCTGAGCTTCCTCCCTTACTGGTACACTTGCTGCTGCGCCCAGTATAAAACTTCATTTATAGATAAATTTTGGTAAAAATGGATATCAAACATTCTTTTTGTTTCTTGTCAAATGTGGGCATTTTAAGGTTTTTATTTTATTCAAATTTGTTTTTAAGTGTGGCATCTACAAGAGAACTTCAAATTTAATGCATAAAGGTGATATTTACAGGCGGATAATTTTTTGGCAAATAGTAAATTTTGGTTTAGCTCATACTCGTATATAGTTAGCTATTTAGTCTTATCAAAAATAGTATTAAAAAGATTTAATAAAATATTGACAGATTTATTAAAATACGCATTTTACCACAAATAACTAGTCGCTTCTCAAAGTACACCTCGGTTTTCATGCAATGTCTTTGAGACAATCAGAGCCGGTTCTTACACAACTTCTTGTTTAGACAAACCTTAATTCTAGCGCCCATCATTCTTTACGGATTTTGTATTAAGAGTGCTATTGCCCTAAAAACTTGCATCCTGGGGCGACCGTCTCATTTCTCAGGTAGTGCCAAGACAATATCTTGGTATATTGACGACCCTACGGATGATGCCATTTTCTTCATATTGTGAAGGAGTTGCATATTAAAATTTATACTGATTTTTAGATAGAACTGACAATAATTTTAAGATTTTCTAACCGACTCTTCCAGTCCTGAAAACAATCTCTGTTTGCTCTTTTTTACTCTTATTGGTTACCAAGATACAAAAACTGTGTTTAATTGCGTTTATTACTGATTGGATACTTTTTGTTTTAACTATAGAGATGGAAAGACTTTTGTTCTAATGTATAAAGAAGCACTATCAAAAAAATATCACATACTAGATTGATAAAGCCTAACTACTATTTTAATTACTTTTAAGTTAAATGTCATACCATCCTAAAACTTTGCGCCCTAAACTAAACGTTTCTTCATTTGGGTGCTAACAACTATACTAGTAATAAAACAACGAGTATTTTTAGCAGTAAGCGCATAATTAAGTTACAATATTGGAATGCTTACCCTTGCAAACTAAATACCCCAATAATTTCAAATTGGGTCAAGCCGTATCTGACAGATCTTTGTCTTGCACCAAACCCAGCTGGGGCATCACTATCGAACAAGGTATTGCTCAAAGTTTACAACAATAAAACGAATTATATTGTTTTACTACACTTTACAGAAATAGATCTTACTGGTACCGCTCTACGACTTCTCAATATCAATTACAAAATGGAAATAAGATTATAATCTTCAAGAACCTGTAATCTTCTAACAAACGAAAAAAATAATTTAACATTGAAAACTTAAAGCTACGGAATCTGAAAAACCGTATGAAATCTTTGAGTTCAAAATACAAAATAACTCTTAAAAAAAGCAAGTGAAAGCGTATAGAAAAATGTCAGTCCAATATATTATTTTATTTATTTATAAAATATTCATTACGGGGTCTTTTAAAATTATTACAATCTGATCATTGTGTGGTTCAATGAGCAATTTTATTCTAACCTAACTGACTACGTTTCAAGATTCTTAAAACTAAGGTTTTACTCACTAGTTTGCCGTGTGTCCTAGTAACTTAACTACACTGAATTTAATTTGTAGCACGAATACTGCACAGTACGCTGCTTTGCACTATCACTATTTCACTAACTCAAAAGGATCGTCCTCTTGAGTTTTCTTACTAGTTTTGTGTTGTCCAGGAGCTGGATAACCTTGACGTTCACATGATGTAGCAGCTTTTGTTCATGGCTACTGGAAAATTTGGTAATGGTTTGAACAACAGTATCTAAGATTTGAATGCCGTAAGTGCAAACGGGTTTTAATATTTGGTTATATAAAAGCAGTTTGTTATATGTGGAAAATATGTAGTTCTGTCCAAGTAGCCAGTAATTTTTTTTAGTTTATTATTTATCTTCACGTTTTTTTGACATTAACAAAGTTATTCACAAATACTTAACATAGGAAATCTAAGTATCGTAATAGTAATAGGTAGCTGTTACTTCTGTTTGTTAGTAAGGTGTACATGTACAGACTTATTTTCATTTAACTTGATGGGACAAGTTCTAATCCAGATGTTAATTCTATCAACGAAGGTTTGAAGTTTTTCAGTAGTCTTTTAATGATTTTCTCTAAAGGCAATAACTGCGGTGTCATCAGCAAATGTTGCTATTGCTTCATATTCAAGACTTGGGATAGCATTATGATTTCTTTTAATTCAGAATAAGCATCGCCTTGTTTAATTTTAAAATATCTTTCTGATTGATAAGATTGTAGAAGATGTAAATATTGCCGTGGCAGAAACAAGTTCAGTTTTAAAATAATCCTTTACGCCAAACTTTGTAGAAAGTTTTCATATAGTTTTGAGATAACTGGCAACAACGATATAGGCCTTCACGATGATATGTCATGAGGATGTTTATCTGGTTTAGGGATGATGATGACTTCTACAACTTTCTACATCTTAGGAACATACTTCAATCTGAAGGATGCGTTAATAAGATTGATAAGTTTTACTATTGCTTTTTTGGGACTTCTTTAAAAACTTCGGCGATAATTAGGTCAAAGCCAGAGCTTTTTCCTGGTTGATGTTTATTTTCATTTTATCTGAGGCTTCCTTTGGCGAAGTAGTTGTAATGAAAATATCTTCTTATTTTGGTTCAGTCTAGCTTTGTGGGTCTTGTCCTTCATTTGGGTATAAAATGCTTTAGAGATATTCTGGAAACCTAGTTGGTTTTTGGGAATTGTTTTGGGCCCAACTTCCATCCGTATTTCTGATTGGAGGATTATGTAAAACGGGTCTCTTTACTCGCTTGATAGCTTTCCAAAGTAAGTAATCTGTTTTGTTATCATTAGTTAGTTCACGCAGGTATCGATTTGTTTCTGATACGTTGAATTTTTGCTTTAATTGTTGTTCAAAGCTGTTTTATCAGTTGGTGCTCTGGTCTGCTGCTATTTCCGTATAAGTTTTCTGTTTTTCCAAAATGAAGTTCCTAACTCTTTTGGATAATTATTTCCTTTTGTTTACGGATATAATCATGCTCCTCGTTGAATGTTTTTAACAAAAAGATACATTTTCTCATCTAGTTGCTCTTGCGTTCTTAGCGAAATTGAAAGCTCAATTAATTTTTTAATTACAATTTTAAAACTTTGCCAATCTGTCATCTTGTTTGTTAGTTAGACACGGTGGATTTTCTTTTTGGATTACACTATCACTCAGGGTAAGAAGTATTAGAGAGTGATCTAAATTCATATCCCACGCTTTTTCAATAAGGATATAATTTGAAGAAATATTCCTGATTACAAACAAGTTGATAAGATCAGGAATTTTTGCGGATCAGTAGGCTAGTACTTTGACTTACTAGCTGATAATACTTCGCACTTTAACTGGTTAGATACTGCTAGTTCAGTACCTTTAGTTGAAGTTAGGTTAGATCCCCAGTATGTGTTTTATGCATTAAAGTCACCTCCAATAATATATCTATTTTCTTAGCTATGAAAAAATACTGTTCTTTCTTTATGGCATGTCGCGGTGGGCAGTATAATTCTGTGATTATTATTTCATATAATTTTGTTTTAATGTTAACAGATGTGGCCTGTATTTGCACTGTTTGGTAACTTATTTCTTGATGGTATAAGCTAGATTCGTTTATGATAATTGCACTTCTTTCTTTTGCTGCATTACAGGGGTGGATCGTATTAAATCCCTACAATATTTTATTGAAATTTTTGTAACAATATTTATGGTAAAACGTGTTATAAATCCAAATTATAGTTTTTCTGAATTCTCACCAGAAGACTTAGAGTTATGGGCAATGAAATTGCAATTACGTTTTCTTACAGATAAAATTGTAAACCTTTAATAGCCTTTTTTCCACCTTTTAAAAAATAATCTGATGTTGCAGAATGATAAATCACATTGTAGTTGGAGTGTCCTTTATAAAAATAAAAATAGCAATCATTTTATAGGTCGATATGTTTCAATTCTACCAACATGAAAATTGTAAATAATTCCATTATTCTTATAATAAATGTTTAATCTAAGCATTCTGCTTACATTTTACAAGTGCCTAATGTTATAAGAATAACAAATTTAATAATGTATAATTTATTACAGTTCAGAATGGTAAAAGCTCCATGGCAAATATTAAATGCAGCACGCCAAGAAAAATAGGCACAAATCCAGATTAAGCCGGTTATTTATTATTTTTTGCTTTTTGCTCGCTATATGCTTCAGCCAAACCGACGGCCCCGTCCTTGTCCTAGATAACAAACATAAAACGCTGTGCAAATCGACGTTTGCAGCAAAGTACATTTCCATTTGCGTTTTACGGCGCGCGAAATCCTAGAAATTAATTCAGAGTTTCTCTTTTATTGCCTGCCCGTTAGCACCGGGTCTACGGTTCACTGCATCACATTCGGCGCGGCTGGAAATACTCGGCATCTATCAGAAATTCTATTTGCCAGAGAAGTTAATTATGCTCTCATAATGCATAATTTATGCAAAGCATTCTTACCTGGTGAATTACAGCAGAGCAGCTTTCGCTTTGTTTCAGCCAGACAGCCAACTTATGCGAAAATTATTAAGTCGATTACGTCTTAAGATTAATTTTAAGCTTTTAATTAGAATGCGGTTTGGATTAAAGATGTCTATTTCTTTTGTTACTAATTACTAATTTTATATCACATTTAAAATATCAATCAGAAAAATGATCTGAAGCAGCTTACACTTTGTTGCTGCTTTCTTTGAAGGTATGTTTTGAACTAGATAAATCGATCATTTAAATGCAAACGCAATTAGACTCAAGTCTCGTTCATTGTGCATTAGATATTTGTTATCTAAAGACAGTTTGATTTTTAAACGAACGGCCTAAAACCAGAATCAGCCCTTGATGAGCAGTCGTAAATTTCTGATAAGGCTTTAACCATCAGGTTAATAGCTCACTATAAAGTTCTACAACGTAGCAGATCAGATAATGCTCCATGCAGCATGCAATTAATTTGGGTTGGATAAGCGGCGTAGTAATTAAGTAGAAAAGGATTATTGCCCCGTCATTAATTATCTTGATTTACATAAATGTCTTTATTTCATTTACCTAGCGTAGATTGGTACAAAATTTAGATGTCTTCACTGACTACATTTTTGGAAGAACGTACAGCATTTACTGAAAACAGTTCTAAAACTTTATCATATCTGTACTGGCTCGCTCTAACTATTAATATGTACTCTTAATAAATAATACACGTACTATAATCAGTAAAAATACTTATTTTAAAAAAATTTTCTTTAAGTACCATTTTGGTACAAGATAATCATTCCAAATTATAATTTTTTTTACATAATCACCAAAGCTACTAGTACTTATTTTTTAAAAATGTCTTACATAAAGAGAATATTTTTAAAGTATTAGTAATTATTCTTCTATTTTTATAATTACCCGATCTCTTTCTTTTTGCATGGCCATAAATTTTAGGTGTTAATGTTACACATTTTACTGTAGCATTTTAACGAATGATGAGCTTCTTTTAAGTATTTCACCATTATAAGAAATATATTTCTGTTGGTTTCACTAAACAAATTTATACTAGGCTGTCAATGTGAAATAGACACTAGATGAAAGTTGGCAATTCTGAGAAATACTGTAAACATCCTTAAATATCTGTGGACATTTCGGTGTTATTTAATTTATTCCAGGCTTATCTGAATGTAATGATGTAAATTATATGTGCCCCGGGCGCATCACAGACTGAGATTATTGCGGTGTCTCGCTGCAAGGAAGAAGTGCGTGTTTAAGAACATCTTTGCCAACACTGAATCTAGCTGTTACTTAATTTAAAAGATACTATAAACAATTAGCACTGCTAAAACCTGATCTTCCAGGATCCTCTAAAAGTAAAACAAGCATTCGAAACAGGAGTTGTTATTTATTCTTATCTTAAAAAATTTGACAATTTGTCGTACAGTGACATTTAGCAAATGGTATCTCATTGAACATACGCATCTTGAAGGAAAGAGTTCAGTAACAAAACAAATTCCGCATATTATTGGATAATTAGTTTAGTTTGGAGAGAAGTTAAACTAATACACAATCACACAAAATTGTTTGGGAGATTTTATGGCTTAAATCATTTGAGTTTAGGTTTGCCTATCTTAATTCTTTTTCAGAAGACATTCAATAAGCGAACTAGGGTATGCAATAAGCTAGTCATGTTTCCGTACTTTCTCACTATTGTGGGAATCACTCGATACATACCATGTAGCATTGATTGTGTCTCTCAACTTCTTAGGATGTCAATGTTAGAACTACTGGCTGTTTCCCACACTTGTATACCATAGATACACACTGTTCTGAACTTGATTTGTAGATTAAAACCTTGTGTTTAAAAGGCATCGGAGATTTAAGTACAAGCAGTCAATATATTTTATGACATACTTCTTCTAGTTGCTTACATTTGGACCATGCATGTTTTTTCTAGATCAGTCTCTCTCAAGATGAAGATATTGGGCACTATCAGCTTGTGGAACTTGATTGTTCATTGTAATGTATCTTTGCGGGTAAAATATATATGAACTGATTTAGTGCAATTAACTTTTACATGAACAGGCTAATAGCCTATATATAAGAGTAGAAGAAGAAGAAGAACTTTTACATGCCATTTCCTGACCATTCTTAGAGAATATTTAAATAAAATTGAATTGAATTGCGATGTTGTTTGTGGATCAGGATGGGATGTCACCTTAGGTTACAATCATTGCACTTCTAAGGGTAAGAAGATATGTAATATGGGACAGTTTTTTTAGCTTAAAACTTTTGTTTGATTCAAACATTTCCGACTTTAATTGCCCAAACAGTTCAAATTAAACGTGATGCTTCAGATGTTTGGTAATCCATAACATCTCGAGTTTATATAGTTAATTTCAGGAAATTGTAGTCATAAAGTGACATTCCTTTTTATTTCATATTTTTGTAATGTATGTTTACTTAACTACACTATCACCGAATAACAAAAAATTGCTAACAGCAAAGTACAGTTTTTAACTTTAACAGTTGATGATCGCAATTATATGTAAAAGTCAGAGATATTTTGATAATGTGGTAAACCAAGGCAGGATTGATTATGTAACATTATTTATGAGAATACTAGGCTTAAAGATAGCTAATTTTGATTTAGAATATCCATACATAGTTTTGATACATGTTTAGGTTTGGTATAATGTTGGAAAATAAATCCTCCAGCAAAAATGCTCCTTTTAAGAAACATAACATATTGATCTTAATATACTCTTGCCATTTTCCGTGTTTTATTTCTTTTCGATTCTAACAGTGCCAACAAAACCACCCTATATTATTACTGGCCTATTCCCATCTTTAACTGAGAGAGTTATGCATTTATACGACGTTCCTTATCCAGCTGACAAGGGTGCATAATTTTGAACCAAAGATTTAATGTTTAGATCCGACGCTTTAAACATCTATTATCCAAACTTTATGTTCTTTTTTCAATTAACCATCTTTTTTTGTTTATTAGTCGAAGATAGTTTTCCAATGGCAATTTATATAATCCAAGTTCATTTAATCTCCTTTTCATACTGAAAATTTTAACTGGCTCGTGTTGACTTGTGATGCGATTACGAGCTGCGTTAAACGTCTATTTGCTTGCTTATTAACACTGTTATTTGATCGTGTGTATTTATTGTTTTTAGCAAACGATCTGTTTCTTCCAAAATACTATCTATTGCTTTGTTATTAAATTTTATGCAACATGATGGTTGCTTTCTCCAAATTTATGATGTGCGATTATCGTGCTTCGAGTTTCTCATGAAAGTTCTTTTTCTTTACTAATTTTAATAAAGAATTTACAAAAAAAGGTGTCAAAACCAAAATTATCAATACTCTTAAACCCTAAACTACTTCCGACGTTGTAATTTGGACTTGTTATAAACATAAATACTGCTAAAGAAAATCAAAGGACGCTTTTCTTAAAACGTAGCACACGCTCCACCTCAAAAACCCGCCAAAATTCTTTTTTTCACATTACTGCTGAATATTTTTATTAACTTTTGCTGTTGTTTGGTATTCACAGAAAAAAATATCTCAAAAAAAGTTATAAGTTAAATAATAAAAGAATGGTAATATAATAGTTGAAAGGCTGCCTTAATACTTATAAGCACTAGTATACCCACATACACAAAATATATTTAGTAAAATATTATGTTATAGAACACGTAAAAATTGCATTTAAGAGTTGTAAAAGTTTTAGGCTAGGGCGTAAACGTCTTATATTGTTAAACTATATTGTTATAAATAAAGCATAAAAATTTTATGTAGATAAACTTTTTATTGACAATAAACACTGTCGGCTTATTTAGCTTTCTAAGAAAAGTTTATTTTGTTTCGTTACCAACAGTAACAAAAAGTTTTAGTACTACTTGCAACTTTTCAGAAAGCCGCATATCAAAAAAGTTTTTTTCAATTGTATGATAGCAATAGTACGATAAAAGGCTAAAAATAAAGTTGTTGTTAAAATAACTTTTTTAAATCATTTTTTGTTTGGCTCTTAAATTGTGCAAATACTAGTTTTGCCTTTACATTGTATTGAATTTTAAGTCGCGCTGCAAACTTTTTTAATTCCTTTATTACATTTCTGTCGATTTCGCATCTCTTTAACTGTTTTTTTTTGTTTAAATTACCATTTGAAAATTTATAATAGCTTCCACTCTTCCTACTGCTTAAATAACGTATTGTCTAAGCACTGTACAAGGTTTATCTCAAAACTAAGATTTTCATCTTTTTCTTGCCTGCATGCAAAGGAAATAAGTTAAAACTTTCAGACTAGTTTATTTCTAGGATTTGTTTTCATTCATTTAAATCTGAACATTTATGATAACGTTATACATTTTTCTCTAAGAAACTACTAAAAAACTTGATGTGTTGTGTCTAAAAAGCACTGCACCCTTCAGCTTGTCATTGTTATTTAACTGGTACCCGCCTAAATACTTTTTTGATTGCAGGAATAGATTGAAAAGCGACTCTTTTCTTTGAAGAAATTAAGAACGTTGTGTTTTGTAACCATCGATAAGAGAAGTTCTTAATGCCTACGCACTTTACAAAAACTCAGGATATTTGAAGCAGTTCTTTTAATTGACTGCTGCGCTCTTGCAATTTATTGCATTTATTCGTATACACACTTTCAGTCAAACATCGGTCGATGTGATAGTCTTAGGCGCTATGTTGTTGAAGGAACAACTACCTCACTTTCCGTTGTCAAGGTTTGTCCTTCCTTGAAATTGTATTTCAGTGCCATATTATTTGCATTGGCATACACATACCGTCAAACATATTTTAACGCAAATGTTACCAGGAAATTTATTCTAGGCGCTTAAAAAAACAATACTAGCGCTGTACGTTTGTAACGATAGCTCAATGTTTAGTGACAAGTCACTTATTTGTAATATAATTTATAGAATATTACCAAAAGCCCAAATTACATGCGTTCAACAATAAACATATTGTTTATATGTGACGAAAAAAATATTTGCTGCATGGAGTATGTTTTAATTTACAAATTAGGATTTTTAATTAAAATTGCATAAATTGTTTATGATACTGGCAAAGCAGCAGAATGAGTTGTGTAAAATTGAAATTGGCCAGCAAAATTACAAACCAATTATTATTTGAGTTTCATTTGTATACACTGAATTTTCGTGTATTAGTTGCACATTTTGGTATATGCCGACTTAATTTCAAGCCTATAAGTTTGTTGAAATTATAAAAAGCAGTCGAGTGACATTCTGTAAATTTGAGCCATTTTATTATTAAAAAGAATAAATCCAACTTATGCTTACAGGACAGAAATCAGCGACTTTATCTATTAATAAATCCCAACTAAGTAGCATTATGGACCTTGAGCCATAGAAAAGAAATTCTAGTTGTTATTGGTTTACAAACTTAATTTAAATTTTCTGTTGTTTAGAGAAACTAGAGATTCATGAGTTTAAAAAACAACACGTGTAAGGTACCAGGGTTGATTAATTGAATGAAGCCCTATGGCAAGGATATTCGGTGGATATAAGAATCTCTTATGGAAAAGTATTACAAGTCGTTAGATAATTTGAATACTAAGATTGTTAACACTATAATTGCAAAAAATAAATTAGAAAATATCTTTAATACTGAGTATGAAGGTAAAACAAAATATGTGAAGAAATACTATGTGATCTTCACCACTTTTATCTAAAAATAGATAACGAAGATTGAGCTATGGAAATTCACAGTGGAATTAATGGAATGGTTTTGTTCCACAACCCAGTTCAAATTGATAATCTTAGCATTTTATTTTTATATTAGAAAAATATTTGATTTTTAAAAACAGCAATGTTTAACTCCTAATTCCTAAACATCCAATATAGATATGCTGAGAAGAGAAAATAATACAAAAAATAAAATACGAATGAATTGCAAAGGTAGATACGGATGATAAATAAATAACATTAGCCTTGCTTGCTTTATACGTTTCATGGCACTAATAAGCACGGATGTACACCAACATCTATATATATCAGTTGGCGTAGAAGTAAAATTTATTTTTGCACGTTCTAGAATTGCTTCAATAGAAAATATTGCAAACAATCCTTTGGAAGTAGTTGCCTGCAGAAAACAATAAAAGATGTGTTTTCGGGGAACTAATTTAGATGGACTATTTCAATCAATCTGGTAAGAAACACTGCAGTGGCTTCAAGGAGCTTCAAACAGATGGATATCCATAAATGTTGAAGTTGATGAAAAAAATGTCGGGTGCAAAATAGATAATTTTTCAAAAATTATGAAAATGATAATTACAGATATTCTATTCACCAATAACGCTAAGGACGAGTAAAGTTTATTTTCCTTAAAAAATTATAACATTTGGGGAAAAAAGAATAGTTTTAAGGCTCTTCGAAAGGATAAAGAAGGTGGAGACTAATTTAATATACCCTAAGAATAGAGAAGCATTTAAAAAAGGTATAAATAATGGCGTTTGTGATACAATTCCTTTTTAAGTAATCTATTATTCGCTAAAAATAAAAAGAAAGAGATATTTGCTCTCCATTCTAGCCATAGGCGTATTGTTCTGGAAATTTTGTCAAGTCTAACGATTGCATCATTTTAATCAAATCTACATTAGTTGGTTATATATTATGACAGTGGGCGTATTTTGAAGCAAAGCAGAAATATAATAAAACTGAGATAAAATAAAGATTCCTATTAATATTAATTCTTATAAATGGATATTTTTAAAGGCAATAAACTATTAAAATAAGTACGTAGATTAATTAGCAAATTAATCAAGAAAATGAAAATTCAACGTCTTTCATCAGCTCTTTTTTAAATATTGTTCAAGTTTTTAACGAGGTATCACACGTGGAACTCCTGTAGGCGTTTTTTTAAATCAATTTAAGGAAAAATGTTGGGATCACCATAGTTGTAATTACTAAACCCTTCTGATCTTTTTAACTACAAACCTGATAGTAACGGCCACCTTTGGCAATGATACATACAGCTATTATAGCATCTCACAAAACTTGGATGTGGTATCGCAGCACTTACAACACAATTTAAAAAAACCCAAACTTGTCTCCAAAAATAACAAAAAAAATAGAACCAAATTAAGATAGGTAACCTTTACTTCTCTTCTAGTTTAGCTGAACAACTAACTTCTACAAATAGAAAATGTAAAGTATCTAGTTATTTATCTTGACCAACTGCTTACGTGGAGGAAATAAGGAGATATCATTTTTAAATGAAATGCCAACCGCCCTGAAAATTTTATAACTGCCACTAGTTGTCGTTTGTGTTTAGTATACTCTGACAATTCATCATGGTGAAATACATGCTTCAAGAACGCTTTGTTATTTTCCAAAAATTTTATAAAAATAGACGTTCTTTTGTGAACACTCAACGTGCTCTTCCGGAAAACTTTGGGACACATAATCGTCCTTCTGTACTTGTTATTCGTTGAATTGAAAATGCAAGAAATGTATAAAACATTGCTGCTATAAGAGATAACAGTGCAGAGGTTGCAAATTTATCGATTTCTCATCATGCTCAAGAATTAGGGCTTAAAACAACGACTTGGCGTATTTTGCTAAAAATTTGGGTTTATGTTCATATAAGATTGGTTTATCTAATAACTAGAGCCACTGGACTACGTAAGCGCCGTGACCTTGTTGCTTGGGCTTTAGAGCAACTTGAAATGGACAAAAAATTAACTTCTCTGATAAAGCTTATTTTTGGTTAAGTGAATATAACAAACAAAATTGTTGATTTTAGTGCGAAAACAGTTTACAAGAGATTCACGAAGTGTAGTTTATGGCATGGTGGCATCATCGAACCATTCCCCTTCTAAAACGAGGCAGAATATGTAGTTACAGTCACTAGTGAGCGGTCCCGATTGATGTTAATAGATTTTTTGTGGCCAAGTTTAGATGAAATTGATTTAGAGGACATGTGGTTTCAACAAGACGGTGCCACTTGCCACATTGTTAACGCCATTATTGAAGTATTGCAGTTAGGTGAAAGAGTAATTTTAAAAAATTAAACTGTTAGTTCGCCTCCAAGTAGTTGCGATTTAGCTCATTTAGATTACTTTTTGTGGGGTTATTTGAAATCTATAGTTCATGCAATCAAACCACGAACCCTTGATGCATCAAGATTTAACATCAAACGATGTATTTGCGACACTAAACCAGAGTCATCGTAAATTGGATTCATCCAACTTGCTTGTGTGCACGAAGTCAAGATGAACATTTAAATGATGTGTTATTCAAAGCATAATATGATAGACTATGCTTATTTTCACGTGTTTATTTCTCTGAATATTTACAATCTGTTAATTATATTAGCATTCAGTAAATTATTTGAATTTTACATAACATGAGGAAGCAATACTCAAAAGCGTTACTTCCTATCTTATAATAAATTATATGTGCGTAAACTTGAGATTAAACTAAACTTAGAAATTCTAAAAACTAATCTTAGGTAAACCTATTAACCAGGTCTAACGGGTCGAATCTTTGGAGTCGTTTGTCAAAGTGTCGTTCTAAAAGAGCAGCAGCTAAATCATTTGGATGGGCACTAAGTTTTGCTTGGTAGTTGGTACTTGCACGGAGAATTTCTTCCTTAACTGAAGGAACGCATAGATCTTGTTGTAACAGCCAATTAGGAACGTACCTAGGAGCATTGGCTATCAACCGTATTACTTTATTTTGGAATCTTTGCAAAATCTCTAGGTTGGAATTAGAAGCAGACCCCCATAACTCGATTCCATAGATCCATATTAGTTTCAAAATAGTTTTGTAAAGTAGTATTTTATTTTGAAGAGATAATTGAGAGTTTCGTCCTATCATCCAATAGATGGAGCGGAGTCTTAACCCAAGTTGTAATCTTTTCTTCATTATGTGAGTCTTCCAGGTCAAGCGTCGGTCTAAACGAATCCCTAGGTATTTTACGCTATCTTGTTGTGGTATAAGAGTGTTATTTAATGTTACTGATGGGCAGGTTTCTTTCCGTAGAGTGGAGGTTACTTGTGCTGACTTTGATTCATTCACATATATTCGCCATAATTTGAGCCATTTTTCTGTTTTTCTGAGATTGTGCTGGAGTATCTGGGATGCTGTTTGGGGATCATTATGTGATGCAAGGATTGCGGTATCATCTGCATATGTTGCTATCAATGTTTAAGGTGTTGTTGGCAAGTCCGCTGTGTATAGAAGGTATAGAACAGGACCTAGAATGCTGCCCTGGGGAACGCCTGCTTGAATTGGCCTTTTGGATGATTGTGCGTCTTTAAATTTGTTGTAGAAACTTCTATCCGTCAGGTATGTTTTTAGCAGCTCATAGTATGCTTCAAAAGATTGTATCTGAAATAGTTTTTATTTTACTTTATTTTAAATTTATATCGTTTTTATTGGTAAACTTTTTATATGTAAATAAGATGGCAATTGGGTATTAAGTTCCTTCAGGTGTACAAAGACCGGTCAGGTTAATTGTTATTGCTAATTCTCTGATATATAACTTAATTAATGTTTAGTTACTTAAGATGGATTGAAAACAATAAAACATATCAAATGCATAAGTAAAGTTTATTGAAATATTTATATCTAAAGCTGTGTTCATAAATTTTAGATTTACATAATTCGTGACGTAGAATATTTTGCTTCTACAAAAAACCCATAATGCTCCGAGCAGAAGCGATATTTTCCAAGCAACATAACGTTTTTATTTAATGCGTACGTTAAAAGGTTGTTGATACTGACGAATACACTTTTGTTAAATTTATGTTGCCTTCTGGAAAATTAGCAATTATTAAAAGTTATGTACAATTTTTGAATAAAATTTAACAGCAAACAATTACCAATTGTTATACGGACGCTATTTGTTTTGTTTTCATTTAATTGAAAATTTATTTTTAGCCAAAAAAAAATGTAATTAAAACGTGTGAACATTTTTGTGCGATAGTTTTTTACGACTTTCAACAGTGCGTCGGTCAACTTTGACTTTTGGTAATGAAGTGCCGCACAGAGCCACTGTATATCTCTGGTTCAATGAATTTAATCGTGGTCGTAGTTCGCTGGCGGATAAATTTAAAGAAGGCTGTCAAAACGGGCTGTTGTGCCAGCAAACATTGATGGCACGAACCGACAGGCGGCAACATTTTAAGCACACTGTCATGAAATAAATTAGCATTTTGTCTGCCAAATTGATTTTTTTCATAAGAGCGTCTGTTCACTAATAAATTTTTGTTATTCTGTAGCAGATGTTTGGCATATGTTATATTTTCCTAATTTATTAGATTAAGATTAGTTTAATTAATTTAGGAAATACAATGATAAAGCAAGACAGTCATGTAACTTACCATAAAATGTATGCATTCTTAGGCATTACTATGACTAGCCCACATTTGACATTGCATAAACATTTAATCGAAAAAAAAACTGTGTGCGCGTTGGATTCCGTATAAGTTAACGATCTCTCAAAAAAGACTAGAAAAAGAGTTGATTGTTCAAGAAATTCGACCGCGGTACTTCAAAACCGTTTACAACATCGTCACGAATCTTGGATTTATACATATGAGCCCGAAAGTAAACAGCAGTCGACTGTATGGGCCTTCCAAAATGAGCCAAACCCAACAAAAATCGTTCGCGCTCGAGACACTTCGAAGCAAATGGTCGCCCGTTTATTTGGAAAAATGGAGCATATTGCAACCGAACTGAATGGCATATAACCATTTATTTGCCATAAGTCTTTGGAAAAATAATAAACACCAACGCGTGACGCCGGATTATTCTCCACCATGGCACTGCGATCTCACATATATTCTTCTAATTGATGGGTCAGCCGTCGTACAGTTTTGATTTGGCCTCTAACGATTTATTTTTGTTCCCACACGTGAAGAACAAACAACGATTTTCAACACCGGAAGAGCCGATTGATGCGTTCAAAATCCATGTTTCGGAGAAAATTAGTTTCAGCGTACGTAACAATGTACTAACGCCAGAGACAATTATTTGAAAAGCAATAAAAAATGTCTAACATTAAATATTCGTTTTTGTTAGTTTTTTGCAATACCGCATACCACTATTTCATATTTTGTTTTCTTTTGTAATAGCAATATATCTATAAACTTTAAGACAGAATAACATAAAAAATTAAGCAACATCTCCGTGCTTCAATTCAACAAGTTTTCCTTACTTTTTAGTCAGTAAGAAACTTCAACCAAATATGAAGTCCGCAAACTTGCTTTTATCTACCTTCCCCATACGCAAAAACGCAGAAAAATAACGCCTTATAATATACTAAAACAACAATTCCATTTGCATGCAGAAACTTCGCAACTTGTTTTGATAAGGGAATACGCTCACCTGTTACCAATGCGGGGGCGACCTCCCTTTCCGCTTTCTATTTTTGCCATCAGCTCTGAACTGCAGATTGAAATTCATACTGTGATGATGCAAAAAACACTTATTCTGCTTTTTGTTTCAGCTCCAGCAAGCCGGAAGCGCCTGCAGACTCTCTCAGTTCCCAACGGTAAGCACATACGCCAGAAGCACATTTACATTCAAATGCACCGTTTGAGATTGTTTTGCTCGTCAGCGTTCGTACTGCAGTGCAGTACAGGTTTAATTCGATGAATAAGAAATGTTTAATCATGTCCACCTCTCTGTTATGCTTATCTCAAATCCATTATAAGCGTGTTCAGTTTTGTTATCGTTTTAACATAAAAAAAGAAAACCTGTTGCTACCGTCTTTTTCAAAAGTAGACGTGAATGAAAAACTATAAATTTGAACAGCGCTTTTATCAAAGAGCAATGTATAGTTTTTCATTTGTATTGCCAAATTTCTAGAGGCAAGGTACTACTAAAGGTGGCAGTTTTTCAAGAGTCTCTGTAGAGAGGACTAAAATAACATTTTCTGTTTTTAAATATTTACGTTGTTTGGTTAATATAGTATAAGAATCGAGTGCAAAATATTAGTTACCGTTTTATTGTTTTTACGGGGATAGTTTCATGAAAATTACTAGAAAAGACGATTTCTTAAGTTATAATATGTCGTTCTTTGTTTGTTCCTTTTTCGAGATAAAAAAATAAATTACTTAGCTTCTTATTGATTTTAAAGAGCTATAAAGAGCTTTAATACGAATGTTTTTGAACAAATTTTTACTTTTTTTAAATGTAAAGTAAAATATATAATGACATTTAAGAAACATGAAATATAAACAAAAATAATGTAATTCAAGTGTGAAAAACGATGACATCCAAGTAACGACCATTCTTGTCCAGGGATTGTTGCAGACGGGTGGAAAATGGCTTTCTAAAGAGCTTTAAGAGTTCGAAGTTTTTCAATAAAATATAAGCTCCCGGGTAGCCCCATAAGAAATAACCAAATGGTGATTGTTTCAGTGATTAAAGAAGCTACTTCACATCCCTACAAAATAAAAAGGCGCTTTGAAAAATATTTCCTTAAAAAAAAGCCATAGGTTCTCTTGAGGTATGAAAAATAGCTCTATTCTGTTGAAGCCAAACCTTATGGAGGGCAATTCTATATCTTCTCAGTTCAGGTATCAACAACTCTCGCAACATCATAAAGTAGCGCTGTGGGTTGAGCGTCGTAGTGCTTCTGTTTTCTCGGAAAAAGTAGGGTCAAAATATATCAACTTGACCTATTCCGTACCAAATAATTACTCTCTCCACCTTTGTAAGATTATTTTCCGACCAGTACCGAGAATTTTGTTTGTTTGGAGCATTCATAAAGCGCAAATGAGCCTTGTTACTCGTTATCAAAATACAACCATTTTCCAAGCTTTCTATCATCGTTTCTCCAAACGTAAACCGTTGTACATAGTCCTTTTCCTTCAGTTCTTGAACCACCATAATTTTGTAAAGATGAAATTAGAGGTCGTACCGCTGAATGGCGAAAGCTGGGCTCCACAGTCTGTCGAACTCATTCACCGTTTTCTGCTGTTTTAAGGATCCGATTACCTATTCAAGTTGTTCTAGGTTCCTCTTGTTCTAAAATTGTCAAACCATTTTAGTATTGTTGGGGGAGATGGGATGGCACCGTGTCAACCAACATTGAAGTGAGTTCGAAATCTTCGTTGGGTTTGCACCACCGAATGACCGGTTGCAACAAAGGTGTCTTAAACAAAGATGCGTTGCTCAATCGTCCGCGGCTACTAAAATGTCAACAATAACAACAAATATATACCAACCACTTTGCAAGCCCTAATTTCCCTAACAACAATGTTATATCCGTTTTAAAAACCTAACACCTCCTTGTCAGACCTTACATAAGGTAGGGGAAAGAAACAAAAGTACCCATATAGTATAAATGTTAACTATAAAGACAAACTTCAAGAAGTAATTTCTCATAGAAAAAGGAATACAAAGATAAATGGTAATAGTGTTATTTATGACATTAAACTCCCGTAAGAACATTCAACGCAATTAGGATGTGTTTATATGTTTCTTTTTATTTGCTAATGCACTCCTAAGTGAATATATATGTCAAAAAGTTCCTAATAGTCATATCAGCAGCAAACTGAGAAAATTTATACTATTTATATCTTACAAACAACAGCAGTGTCTTGCTGTTTGTGTGATAGTAGTTTAATAATAGAGATACGGAGGACGGTCGTGTGTTTGTAAAACTGAGTCAGAAGAACGTGTTCTCTAGAATATTGAGGATAACTCTAATACAAGCTCTAGGCAGTCAGCGACGTTTAGGTCAAGCGATTGTGTTAAGTTATTCTACATAAAAACCACTATTATCCAATATGCAGGGACTATCACAAGAATATTTGTTTAAAGAAAAATATTTTGTCGGTTTTTGTAACAAACTACTACCATTATAATATTTCTGACAAGCAATCATTGGTAGAGTAGTTGAAGTTTACCATAAGCAAACGGATTAATAATACGTTTTGGACTGGAATTATTGGTAACCACTTAGTTGGGCCAGTTGCTTTTCCACAATACTTCAGTCCGTCAATGGATCCGTATTTGCAAACTTTTGAAGGACACTCAGTTTTTATTTTTTAAAATATGGTGTTGTTTGTATCACAAGTCGGACATCTAAGGCATAATGTCTCTTCAGCTTACTTTACTATTAATGGTCGGCTATATTATTAGAAATAAATGGCATAGTGTTGCAGTCTTACTGTGAAATCGTGCACATATTAACTTTTTATTTTTTTTTAATCAGAAATTATCTGAAGTTTGTCTCTATAGCTAATATCCTATATAGTAAATTATGTGAACCAACATTTTATACGAATTTAGCATACAGTTTCTTAGTTTATTTTGGACGTAAAGCGTCTTACAATAAAATTTTGCTGTTATGGTTTTAATAATATAACATGCGCAAGTTCTGTAATAATCAATTTTTTGTACGATAGAAGTTATAAACAAATAAATAAAACAAAAGTTGTAAAAGACAAATTGTACTGTGAAGCTTGTAGCTGGTGGATGTAACCATGCTGATCGCTATTTATGCACAACTGAACAGAATTGACTATGGGTTTAACACTGATGTATGTAGGTGTTCAGACAACTGGTTTATCTGTTATTGTACTTTATACATCATATTTTGTAAAGTTTATAGTTTATAGGTGTTTAATAGTCTCACATGAGATAGTAGAGGTAGTTTGATCAATAAGAGCAATTACTGAATGACAAATGTCTAGCAGATGGTAGTTTGATAAGGTACGTCAATAGTCCGACTATTAATTACGTTGCAATTGTAATACCTTTAATATTCATGCAATAGGTTTGTTTGCTAAATAATCATCAGAAGAATAGATATAACTATATAATGTACACGCGAATAATATCTAAAAAATATTAATTAAATTCTACATTTTATTTAGTCTGTCAAACACCAAAATTAATATTCTTTTGTACTATAAAGCAACGATATAACTGGAGAGAATTTGTGACAGAGGAATAAGTTAAATATTGCTTTGGGGATTATTTTGTTATGAATGAAGACTATTAAGACACCTCATAAAGCTGCTTGTTAAATTTAAATTTAAAGTGCATCAGTCAACAATGAAAAGCGCCTGTATAATTATATATATTAAGATCTTTTTCATGGAAATTATTTAAATTAAACCTCCGCTAAAAATACAAAATTCACGATGCCCTCTCTTTATGTAATGTCCAAAGAGTAAGCAACATTAAGCTATTGTCCTTTGCACCAATATTACTTAGAGGTAAAGCTATAAATTAACAAAAACATATTCTCTTACACTTATTTAAAAATAAAGCAATTTACATAAGATAAAATGCTGGGCTGAAAAAATTGAAAGCAAAATTAGTATTAATTTAGTTTCCTATTCTTTGTGCGTGTCTCCATATAAATAATTTTATTGGATATAAAAGAATAAAATTAATAATGATTATTATTTTAGTCTCTGTTTAGTCGAGAGATGCGAAAGGAAGGTCGAAAGAGAGCAAACTAAAAAGTACAAACGAAAATAAAAAGCAAAATAAAATTTATAAAAAATATATAACAAGAAATTTAGTAAATACAAAAACGCATTTAAACGAAACAACTTAAATTTATAAAAAATAAAATTACAATTTAAAATTATTTTTTAAGTAAAATAATAAATGTCACTTACAAAGCCAAAAATATACACAAAACGAATGTAAAAAAACAATTTTTTTGCATTGTCTTAACAATCCTTATTAACAAATTTATTTTTCTGTTTTATCTATTTTTTTTAGTGTTTGTAATTATCTATCCCGATATATGTTCACACCATATCTTTTCCCTTCTTTGTGGTCATCTTTTCATTCTTCAGTTGCTGCTTTGCATCTCTAAAATTCTCTTTTTTATTTTAAATTTAATTATTGTGATTTATGTTTGGTTCACATCCCGTTTCTTAATAGGGTAGAAGTCAAGTAATTTTTTAAAATTATTTTTGTTCGACAAAAAACACCGAAACTTTTTTTAAATAATTTTAAAAATTCATAAATCTATGTGGAGAATAATTTGTTAGGATTAAGGCGTTTTATTTTATTACTTTAATTATTTTTTATTTTTTTAGTTTGTTTAAATATGGCACTCACTTTATTTTTTAGTTATGTTTAAAGCTATATTTTCTTTTATATTGGTTTCTGCTTATTTTTACAAGCTTATCTTGTCTTTTATCTTTTAAAGATTTTATTGTTGCATAATTTGATCCTGTAGTCTCAAAGACTTTTATGTTTCCCATCGCTCAGATAATTATTAAGTATTTTAAAACTTACAGCTTTTTAAGGGAATTTTTATTTTTTGCCCCGAATATATTTTTTTGTTGTTTTTAAAATTTTTAATGTTTTTTCGTTGCATGTTTATGTTTGCTATTTTTGTCATTAGTTAAATTTTATATTATCGTTTTTTACTTTCCTTATCCTATAATAAGGAAAGTAATGTAATCGGCGGAAATTTGACTTGCCCAGTTTTTCACATTTCTGGACGAATTATAGCCTCAGGACACCAAAAAAGTTGTTTTTAGCCATTGGTTGGTGTGTGTGTGTGTGTCTGTCGGTCTGTCAGTAAACAAGATATCTCGAGAACCGTAAGAGCTAGAGACTTGAAATTTGGTATGCAAGTTAGTTGTAGGTAGGGGTAAAAATCGGTCGAGCCGTTTGGTCGCAAAGTCGAAAAATTGGTCGCAAAGCTGCCCAGAATCTAAACGGTTGAAGATACAAAAAATTCATGAGAATAAAAATGATTTGCTATCACGAGATAAACATGAATTTAAAGTAAAAGTTGGTAAAATAGGAACTAGAAAAAAAATTGAAGCCCAGGATTTTTGGTTGAATTACCCAAATAATAGGATAAGGAAAGTCGTGTTTTTTTGCTAATTTTTTTGATTTTGTGCTGCCGTATTTATTTTATTGTAACTCTTTACTTGATTTTTTCTAATATTAGATTTTTATTTTTGTGGTATTTAGCGAAGACCCTTTCTTCTGTTTTACATAAGTTAAATTCTCATAATTGCATTTTAGTTTTTTTCTTCATAAGATTTTATTTTTCAGTAAATTTGGATCAGTAATTCTACTCACCAGACTACCAAATAGAAACTGGGTTAAAAATCTTAAAGAAAAAGTTGACGTCTTTGCTAGTCACCTAAAACAACTATTTTAGCTTTCTAAGGATTTTTTCCTTAGAGAAAGACAGAATAACCCAAGAATTTATTATAATCAACTCCATACCATTAGAGGTTATCAAACCCATAAAAGTTGCTAAAATAAAAAAGGCTATAACAAGTCTAAAATCAAAGGAACTTCCAGAAAAGGAAGTGAAAATGATCACCTACATATTTAACGTTGTCTTAAAGTTAACCTCCTTCCGGCAGTAATGGGAAACTGCGAAAATTATCCTAATCTCAAACCCAGAAAGAGGCCAGAAAAAACGGCATCATATAGACGTATTAGCCTCTTTTTAGTTATAGCTAAAGTTTTCTAAAAACTACTTCTAAAACGGATAAAACCAACCCTCGAAGAGAAACATATTTTATACCTGATAATTAGTTCGGAAAGTCACGTTACCACAAAACAAATCCATAGTATCGTCATTAGAGTTAACCATAATCTCCAGCTAAAAAAATAACGTTTGCATTTTTTTAAATGCGTCACAATAATTCAAGAAGGAATGGCACACTGAACTTTTATACAAGATCAAAACGAGTTACCAGTTTTTTACAAAGTCTTAAAATTATATTTGGTCAAGAGACACTTTAAAGTCAAATATCAAGAAGAACTGACTCCTTTCCATCCAATTCTGCCGCCGTTCTCACAAGATAGCATACTTAATCCACTTATATATACTATAAATGGCAGGCCTTTTATCAACGAGACAATGCTAACTGCTTAGGCCGATGTAGAGCAGGAACAAGATACAAAAATTTTAAAATGTTTTTTACTGCGGTTTTAGCACCCTCCTCTATCTGAAACTCATAAAATATGCGTAAGATTATAGATTATTAAGTGGCGAAGCAAAGCAGAGTCACTTACTAAGTTCATGTTCGTCCGTCTGTCCCTCTGTCCGTCCGTCCATCCGAGCAATAACTCGAGAACGGCTGGGAATTTCCAAATTCTGTTTTCACCAATCGACAGGTAACCAAAAAGGCTTGTTTGCTAGTGATTTTGAAACTGATTGGTCAAAGGTCAACTAGAGGGTTCTCAAATTTGGGAGACTGCTACGCCACTTCGCTATGCGTTGCAAGAAAAACATGACACGCACAAATCGATTTAACTATTCTTCAGCGTACAGCACGGACATAAATCTGAACGCCTCCATATGGAAATGTTTTTGCTATATATGAAAAATGGAAATGAATTATTCGTATAATAAATAGGATAATAATGTAATCCATAAACAAATATAAAAACCGTGAGATGCAGGAAAAAGTTATTTTCTACCGTCATTAATTTTGATTTTTATGATTTCTATAATTATACTAGAATTAACAAAGGTAATTGCCAAACCCATATTTATTCTATTATTATATGGACAAAGAAAACATCTACAGTTTTATATCAAGAAAACTGTAATAATTTTACTAAAACCGCTTTGAGATATTAATTTGTCATATGTATGTGACGTTAATTTAAGTTGTTTTATAGATGATTTTAAGATAAACTGGTTGTCATAGTGATAAAGGTATTATCTAGCAGAAGTAAGTGTTATTTTATGCATTGTTAATTTTTTTCAGTTGTGCATAAAGTGGATTGTGTCATTGCTGCTTCCACTAGTTATAAGATTCTCTAAGTTATAAATTATGTTACGTTTTTAGAACTTTTCATAATTTCTTTTTTTATAGTAACTTTATTTTGAAAGGTTACAGCTAAATTGTGTTACTGCAAATTTTTGTCATAGTGCGTGACACTATTTTCTTTCAATGTTACTAAAGTTCGGCTCGTGACATGTGGCATCATCGGTTCGCTTCTGTGTTCAAGTGATGGATTTGCCAGTGTACGCCGCCCTGGTTGTGAAGACTGGACATTTTCTGCGAATAGAGACGTGCGACATGCCGGCGTGTTGGTAGAGCCCCGCCATCGTCACTCGTCTGGCTGACTGTAAGGTCAAGTGCAATAACCCAATCGTAGCAGCATATAATGTAGTTTAACAAAGTAAGTGCCTGCAAGTGAACGCCAATAAATACGGCCGCCATATGTAGCGCGCCAAGATATTGTTCTCAGTACCAAAACTAGCCAACAAATGGGTCCAGAGCAAATCCAAAATAACTCGCAATATCAACAAACGCCACCACTATTTCAACCGATGTCGCCACAACTTTAGCAAATGCCATCACAATCAACGTCATAACTACCTGTACAGGTACAAGCTTAGTACCCTTCAACATTTTCAAGCTATATGGAAACTAATATACTAATACAGACTACAGATCTAGAATTTCAAATCCCAAACACGAGGAAGCAAAAATGAGATTCTCAAGACCAACAGCACAATTTAAAGTAAAAAAGACTAGAAGATTACTGGCTAGGATCCCCAAATATATCCAACAGATTTCAACCACTTGCCGAACAAGAGACACCTAAAAAATGAGAAACAAAAATAACTGAACCTCCCCCAATTGTTATACATGGAGTCAATAACCTCAAAATATAAACGGACATGCTAGAAGAACAAGTTAAAGTTAAAGATAAAACTAATAGGAAGTACCCCCGAACACTACAAAAAAATTATATAGATTCTGAAAGACAAGCAAAAAAGTTCCATCGTTTCAAGGCAAAGAAAATAAAAAGTTTAGTGCTGAGAAACATATAGCCAACCATTGATCTAAATGAACTTGTCAAAGAAAAAAGTACTTGTCACAAAGTTCTCAATATACATAACATAAAGCATAGTATCCAAAAGCCCAATGTTTTTCGTCGAAATAGAACGGAAAGAAAACAGTAAAGGTATATGCTCTATTGAATTCCTTATGAAGTCAAGAATAAAACTTGAACCACCCTATGTAAAGTAGGACGTAGTTCAATGCCTCAATTGCCAACAATATGGACATTCCAAAAAATATTGTCACAGACCACCTCGATGTGTAAAATGCACTGGAGATCACCACACACAAAATTGTGAAAGAACAGCAAGAAACAGTGTTGTTAAATGTGTAAATGGTCAAGAAAATCATCCAGCAAACTGTAGAGGATGTACGGTCGTCAAAGAAATCCAAGAAATAAAATATAATATATTATAATTAATTTTAAGGCCACAACAAAACTTACAATTAGTCCAGTCAGGCGTATCTTATGCAAACAAGGCAACCATTAATAGTCCACGTATACTGCCTGCATCCAACATCCAATTATAAAGTCGAAACCAGACCCAGAAGAACAACCTTCAAGTCATGATGGCCAAATGGAATGTATATACATCATGCACCAACTCACTACCATAATATCTAAATTCCCATAATAGCCCAATACCTAAAAATTGCACTCTGGAACGCCAACGACCTAGCCAACCATACCTGAAAGATTAAACCTGTATTATATATAACAAAATTGATATCCTGATGATATCAGCAAATGAAAATTCTAAATTACACCATCTATTCAACTGACCATGCAGGAACAGCAACTATAGTTATAAATACTATTAAACATCACGAAATTAAAAAGTTTCAGCACGAACATATTCAAGGCACAAGCATTTCGGCTGCAGCTGAAATAACCTTCTTAACAATATACTCCCCTACAAACCCTCGGACAACGATTTATAGCCGGTGGCGACTATAACGCAAAAAATTAAGAGTAGGGCGTGGACGGGAACTACTAAAGGCAATCATCTCGACTACTTGTGTACCGAGGAAGCAACATATTGGCTGTCGGACTCGTACAAGCTACCAGATTTGTTGTATTTCTGTGTTGTAGAAGGAATCGCAAATATTTATCTACCTTTAGAATTTTGTGATTATTACTTACTGTACTCACATTATAATAAACCCAAAACCTGCTGCACTTCATATCAAAAAAACTAACTGGGATGACTTTAGGGAAATGGTTGACAGTCAAATTTGATTAAACATACTATTGAAAACCAAAGAACACCTGTTTGTTGCAATCTCAACACATTTATCCACCAAACATTCAAAAAATTCAAAATACGATGTTATAGAAGACATATTAAACAAAAATAGCCGAAAAGAGGAGATTTAGAAGAACCTGATAGAACACCACACATTCCAGGGACAACACAAACCTTAATATAGTTATTAGAGAATTATAAGCATTCCTGAAGACAAACAAAAATTAAGGGATAGCCATCAAAATCATCAAAACTATCTCCAACTACAGACACTAGTTACTCATTTTGGACGACCACTAACAAAATGAAAAGAACACAAACTTAAGAAAAGTTTTTGAACTCTCCCCTCGAATCTGCCCCATGAAGGAAGAAATTCCTCGAACACAGCATTCCAGAAGAATCGCTTATTAAACTAATCAAACTCGCAGAAATTGAAAAAAGAATATAAACGTGGAATTCAAGTAAAGCCCCGGGCTATGACTTAATTACCCTAAAAATACTAAAGAAACTGCCCAAAACAAGACTTCAACTAATAACTTATATATTCATCGCAATCTTAAGATTAAAAATATTCTCTAAGCGATGGAAATCATTATATCTCAAACCGGGCAAAAAATCCGAGGAATTGGCGTTGTACAGAGCAATCAGTTTGCTTATCGTCCTGGATAAACTGTTTGAAAAACTACTCTTGCAGAAAATGAAATTAATAACTGTAGATAAGAATCTGATACCAAACCATGAATTCAATTTTCGTGAGGGACATGCCACAACCAAATAAGTTAATCGAGTGTTCATAAAAATTAATTACGATTTACAACTTAAAATATATTGATCTGGAGTTTTTATATACATAAGTCAAGACATTGACAAGGTTGCGCACACTGGCTTACTCATCAAAATTAAAAATAAATTACATATATTCTTGCAAATCTAAAAGTCGTATTTGCACGATAGACTCTTTCAAGTAAAACTAGAATGCACGCAAACAGCTCTATACCAAATTAAGGCGGGGGTACCTTAGAGGAGTATCTTTTAACCGATTTTGTATTTACTTTACAATGCCGATTTGCCAATTACTCGACAAAATATGGTAGCAACGTTTGCAGATGACACTACTGTCCTAGCTCTCCACAACAACTTCTTGTCTCCTAATCTAGATAAAATTTAAGTTAGGTTAAAACTCTGACGCATCAAAGCAAACGATAATAAATCTGTGCATGTTACGTTCGCCCTACGGCGAGAAACGTGCCCACCAATCATCATAAACAATACTCAGTTTCCACAAGAGGATAGTGGTAAATATTTGGGATTACATTTAGATTGAAGGTTAACATGGAAAACGCATATCTGGAAGAAAAGGTTACAACTGGGTTTGAGGTACTGCAAAATATATTGCTTAATAAGAAACAAGTCTAAACTATCAGTTGAAAATAAAGTACTAGTATATAAAACCAAAATTTGGACGTATGGTGTTCAGTTATGAGGATTTGCGAGCAATTCTAATTTAGAAATCTTACAAAGATTTCCAAATAAAGTAACAAGAGCTGCGATAAACGTACCTAGATAGGCTCAAATTGGATAATACAAGACATTTCTGTTCCATCTGTCAAGAATGAGACTCAGCAGCAAGTACCATCAGAGACGTAATGTTGGATATTTCATTATCTAATCTGACAATTATGTCAATATACATTTTGCAAATTATGTACATCGTTTGTATAAAAGAATAAAATAAAAAATAAAATAAAACATGGGGCCGGCGAAGAGATTGCTCTGTAAGCAATCCCAGAACGAACTTAAAAAGACCTTTCGATTTCGATTTCGAATTTCGGGAAAATTCGAAATCGAATATCTCGAAAATTATTCGACATAGAATTTTTTCGACTTCATTTTCGAATTCAGCGTAAAATTTTCTTTAAGAATTACTCACAAAATCGCAATGTCGAAATTTTCCCGAAATTCGAAGTCGAATATCTCGAGAACTATTCGAGATAGAAACTTTTTGATTTCGATTTTGAAATAAGCGTAAAATTTCCTATAACAATCCATTTTAAAATTTTAAAAAATCCATAATTTTGTGACAGCGACAGACAGACCGACAGACCGACAGACATATAGAATTCACTAACGAACTTTTTAAGTTCGTTGAATATCTATGAGAGTACAAATTTAACTAGATCTAAATATATTACTGTAAGTTGAACCCCGTTCAAGTTTTTCAACTTTAATTTCTTGCAATGCATTTATTCCCGGCTGTTTTTTGAATATTTTATTGCGTAGCGGGTGGATTATTTGTTTGAAGTTGTCTTGACTGTCACTTTTTATTCTGTTTTTGCTGTTTACTTTTTCTGGTGTCAAATAATTCATATTTATATATGCAGATCATTTTATCATTTAATGCTCCACAAACTAAGTAACTAATAGTTACATTTTGGCATTAGGCCTTAAGTGAAATCCCGATAAAAGAAGATTGTAGACCCTATTAGTTTTGCTTACTACTGCCGAAAGCTGAAACCGCTATTCTACTTTTACGCTACTTTCAGAACATCTTACGGTCGCTTTCCTCGTTCTTGATAATGTCGCCGGGTAGATCCTTTAAGTGCTTGCCGGTCCGTTTAAATCGATTATGGCGAAACCCAAAGGTGCATTTCACGGGCCTATAGGTCCACCTTCTAAAAGAATTGATGCTGCGTATTTTAGCTCTCGAAACGCGAATTTGGGCTTAAAATGCGTTCGATACAAAAATAACCAATGTACTAATTTAATAGGAGGCCATCACTAATCTTGTTATTTTTTTCAGTGGAATCATGCTGGAGTCAGTAAACGCAGTCGATTAAAATAAGTATAACGTTCGATGTCACCCTGTTCCTAACACAGTGTGTTTGTATACAAGTTTGGGTGATTAGTCCTAGATATGTTACATGTAAGAACCCCAAGCTTATTATGTGTACAGTGCGTATATTGCGTACATTTGAACGAAACCCAAAGCGTTGAGTGTTTATTTGGTGATCCGTCTGTATATGGTGCATCGAGCTATCCATTAATTATTCCCCATGACAAGTAGGCACTATTAACCTAGTTCCCTTTATTTGATGTCTGTCCTGTGTTTATTGAGATTAATTATAAATTGCGGTCTAACTGCGTTGTTTTCCTTCAATCGATTAGTTGAGTGGCTGCGTTATTTGCCTGATGACGAAGCTGCTAGCTGCGTAAGGGTTTGTACACCCTCTCCTACCGTAATTTGGAAATCTGTTGTGCGTGTTATAGTTAGATGTGCTGTTAATTGTGTTTAGATACACAGTAGTGGCCGATAGTGTAATATAAAAAAATATAATTTGGTTATTGTTTATATATTGGTTATATGTTTTCTTTTTCAAATCTTGCAAGCGAATATTGAGTAAATAAAAATTATGAAAATTTGTATTTATCCAAATAATAAAAATATAAACTACCATATAACATGAGTAGTATATTTTTATGTTTATATGAGAGTTAGGCAAATATAACATAGTTTGCAATTACAACTGTTTTAAAAAATCAAGGTTACTAATCTTCAATATTACTTTCTTGTGAGTATCTCTAAATTAATCAAAAATACTCGATTGCCACAATATATATCAAAAAAACTGCACTTTTCTGGTTGTACTGCAATAAAAATGATAATTTGCAGTTTTGTAATAGGTTGTAAAAGATGATCCGTTTCACGTAAGAAAAATTTTAATCAATGACTTTTCTTAGTGATCTACAATTTGTCGAATTTGTTCACAGTACAAATTGGCTGACCGTAAAATACAACTTAATCAAAATTCAAAACAACAAGCTGGATGTGTCAAAATCAGTTTTATCAAATTCAATTATTATATTCAGCATATTCGCGGCTTAAACTGCGTCGTACTTGAGATAAATCGCCGTTTTGGAATAGGCTTTGATGCCATTTTTAATAAAAAGTTTAGCTCTTCGCTCGGAGTTGTAACCTGCTTACTCCCCAGGGAAAGCTATGAGTTTTTGAATAAATTTGATCTCTAGAAGTAAAAGTTTGGCAGAAATGTAGTTTGGATTGAAATACATTAGGGTGGAAATTTTTGTTTTGTTTGGAGATGTTGCATAATCAATGGTGCGGGGAGTTTTCATATGACAAGTAAGTGAATAGATTATGGGATTTAGTATCCAGATTGCGGTTATTATAAGTAGGTTTTCTATATATTAACATATGTATTATACATATTTTTTTTTAAAGAGTGTCTAGGAAGGGGCGAGAGTTATTTTTTGTACAATTTGGTGAATTTGATATTGGCATAAATTTGATTTAAGTTCAAAAGAAATTTTGAGGCCAAATAATAAAAGTATCATTGGTATATCGTATGCGACAGGTAAATTTCAGGTGAGAAGATGTGAAAGCCTTTGTTTCGGAATCGGTCCTAAAAAGGTTTGCTGGTACGGATGAAAATGTAATGTAGTATTTGATAGGCAATGGTTAATTAAGTTGTCTTCAATAAATGTAAGATATTTGAAATTGGAATACTGATAAACAAAATGATGACATCGTAGCTGACCATAATGTTATTTTTTCGTATAGGGAATGTTTTGAACATTTCTGGGAAGTGTTAAAAGCTTCTAATGTAAGAGATTGAAAAGTTTTGGCAAAGTAATTAGCTAGGTTGTGGGTTAGAAAACCAGAATACTAACATAGGGACATAAAAAAATTTCTATATGGTGTTTTGGGAACCGTTTTTTTAGTATCGGGTTGTAAGTTTGAGTTAGTATGAGGGTTTCGATTATATTTTTAATATAAGAGATGGAATTGTTAGACAACAAGAGTCAAATTATTTTAATAAATATTTTACCTTACCGTTACGATCTAATATATTAGGAAGCACACGAACATTGCCCTAAAACTAAAACTGAAACAAGAATGCAAACAGACCGAAAAACAATTATCATGTAAAAAAATGTGAAATAGCATAAACCTAGACAAATAACAGAAATAAAAAGTATATACTCTAAACTGGGTAAAAATAATGGACAAATTGCTATAAAGATCTACTAAATGGAGAAAGAAGTATTTATAATAGAAAGAGAATAAAACAACCATAACAACTAAAGCTTGTAAAAAATATTAATTACTTAGAAAGGCATAAATGGAGTTATACAATCAATAAAAAGTAATAAATTGCCTAAATATTATATATATATATATATATATATATATATATATATATATATATATATATATATATTCAAAATCTAAAACCGAAGAAAGTGCAAAAAATATAGCAGAGTAAACAAAAACTAATAAAAAACAAAAAAGCAGAAAATATACAGGAAAGATCAGAAAGATCAAACTCAAATAATATATATGAAATAGAGAAGCATACAATAGTTCAACTGGCATTTATTGAATTGCGAAAACTTATGACAAGGTAAATGGAATGGCACAAAAGAAATAAAAATAACACAAAATCCCACACAGGCAGCGAAAAATTTATATAAAAATAACACGACGGGCATACAAATTAGAAAATTACAAACAACTTTGAATGTTACCGACCCTATTTAAAATATTACTTGAATACACCCTAAAATTTAGAACAGAAAATGTGAAGGCATTGATATACCAATACAACACATCTATATTTGTCTTAGAACCCCGATTAAGTCGATAAATGGACATCCGTTTTAATTAAATATATAGGAAGAAACTCTACTAGGGGGTCTACAAAATCACAAAAACTACTGCAGAGTTTCTCCTCTGTGAGCAGCTAACCCAGCAAACTAATTTTAGGGTGGTTCGAAACAAGTTTTTGGCGCACTCCGTATTTTTCTGTGGTCAAACCAATAACGCCGTTTTAATAGACTTGAATATATCTAATAGTACTAAAAACCGCATCTGGCTATCTGTTGCCGTTTCCGAAATTTTTAATTCGACTTTGACCACTTTTTTGATTATGAAGGAACTAGGGTGGCTATGTCATTCATTAGGTTTATTTTCTTCGATATGGCCGAACTATGAAGCCATGGTAGTCGAATGACCGTAATTACTTCTCCAACAAGTAAGCTAGAAAGAACAACAGAGGTATGTCAACTAAAGAAGCTCACAGGTTTCAGAAAAAAGTACAATACCACGGAACATATTCATAAAATTAAACAACTGTTTGAAAACCAATTGAGTAAATAATGTGTAAGAGAGAGACATACAAAGAATGTTTAAGAAACTACAAGTAAAAGCAAGAAAAATAAATTGAAAGCGAACTTTACAAAAACCAAATCGTTATCATCATATATATAACTATTGACAAGAGATGATGTAACAAAGTGCTACATAAAAGTGGTTAGAGGGCAGCAGTAGTAACGATTGCTACAGAAAGTTCGTAAAATTTCCATTCTCCGTAGTAGCTGAGCATTGCTGACTGGATTTTCTAGTATATCTATTTACACTTAATTTTACAGACACCCAGATAGCGCAAAAAGAAGAAAATCCTAGTTTTATGGTACATGAGCTAAAAGAAGAATACGCAAAAAGGCGAATGGAAATTAACTTTAATCAAACACAGTAACCGGTAATAACAAAGAAAAACTTTGAAGAAATAGAATATACAAAAACAACAAAATAAGGGAAAAATTTTAAATACTTAGGGTATATCATAATTAAAGAGGCAAGCATAGAAAAAGAGATAAAAAATAAGAATAGAAAAAACCGTATATAAGACAATTCCAACCAATTTTAAAGGATAAAAACATTAATAGAAACACAAAAAAGTTCAAATATACAACAGCACGATACAAAGCACTACGACTTGCGGTGCATAAAAATAAATAATAAGCAAACTAAATAAAACTAAGATTATCGTTGTACAAATGGAATATTGGAAAAGTTAGTATGGAGTAATCAGAATGAATAGAACAATCACACGCATTAAACAACATGCAAAGAAGAGAATTAAATATATGGTATAGATGTCATAGAATGAGTATTAATAGTATATGAATAAATGTGGTGGACTGGAGCTCAATAGGAATACGAAAAATAAGAATACTAAGACGATTTTAGAGAAATGAAGCGAGCGATATAGTGGGAAACAATATGGTCGATGGTAAATGGAACAGCAAGGAAAAATGGAAATCAAGATTTTGCAGTTATCTTCAACTCTCTCCTCTCAAAGAAGTGAGACTTGGGCAAATAAGAGGATCCTGAAGCATTTATATCCGTTTTTGGTATATTCAAATGACCTTAGATTCTAAAAGGAACGAAGTCAGGCTTAAAAGAACATTTTGAAAAATTAGAAGATATAGAAAAACTAGAAAATTTTATTTAAAAATCAGATTAAACAAGTAACACTAAATACAAACAATGGTTTAGAAAATGTATCTTTAAAAATCAGCCGTTTAATTTAACACGTCCTACAATTTTAAAGAAGTAAAAAAATGTCACAGTGACGGGATCTAAAAAGAAGTAGGAAGACATATTACAGGGATAAATGAGAAGTGCTGTAAAATGAAATGAAATGCTAAGTTTTAAAAAG
The DNA here is from genome assembly GCA_036346155.1 of Sinelater perroti. Classification (NCBI taxonomy): domain Eukaryota; kingdom Metazoa; phylum Arthropoda; class Insecta; order Coleoptera; family Elateridae; genus Sinelater; species Sinelater perroti. The sequence continues at coordinate 19,170,270 of JARFIY010000195.1, read as the reverse complement.
GCTCATGGGTAGTTCAAATGTAAAGTTTTTAAGACTATAATGAAACTAAATAGGAATTATCGTTCCGAGAAGTGAATTATGATAAATTTAATTAAAGATAAGATGGTTAGTGGAAAAAAACTGTTGAGTTCAATTTATGGAAGAAAAAGATATTAAATCGTGTAGAGAAGAAAGACAATAATATTTTAAAGTTGGAACAATAATGGATGTCTTAAAAATGAAGCAGAGTAAAGCTCCTAGTAATATAGCTAATAAAGAGACTAAAGGGAGAAATAGAAGACCATCAAAGACCTGGTTGGATAATTTAGAAGAAGGTTCCAAAGTTTTAAGAATACTGGGAAATTGATAACAATTAGCGAAAGACCTCAAGGTGTGGAAAAAAGTTGCTGTAGTTATAGGTCTTTAACGGCTTTTACAAATCTTTTTTTAAAGATGTCATGTGATTTATCTTTTACAGTTTAATCTTTCATTTTTAAACCCATTGTTTTATTTATAGTTAGTAATATTGATCAACATACTTCTGTCATATTATTGTTTTAATCTTAGACATTGGTTTAGCCGTTTTCAGCCTTCTTTTGTCAGGAATTATATTATAACGCTATTCAACATGCCGGTAAACAACGGCTTCACGATAGTACTGTGGGCTTATAAACATTATTTGATTAACATGATACTTATATTAAGTCGTTTTAAATTCTATAGTAAAAATAGCATTCACTGTTAAACAATACTGCTTGCTTTGCCTAAAATATATCAATCGATTATCAGATTGTAGAGCATATTACAGTATTTTTCAAAAAAATTACACGTGTCTACCATCCCATCTGTCTAAAATATCGATTAGCTGCTCTTTTGGTTGTTTCGATAGTTTTATGTGAAATTGGCGTATCTTTAAATTAGTATTTCTACTTATTTACATAACCATGAAGGTAACAGTAGTATTAAATATGCTGTATCTTTCCATTATTTCTTTAAATTTATAAATTTCTTATACAAGACTTAGTATATTATGAATTTATATAATTGTTACAGCATTTAATAAAGTAAAAAGCGGCCAACCATCGAGGAATTTTAAAAGTTAATATTCGCAATTATGGCACTAAATTTTTTGTAAATATCAATAAAAACATCAATATGGATAAAATATTTACAGCCAGCTAATTAAAAGTGTCGAATTTGAAAGCTTATTGGCGACATAAAGTCATTTTACAACATTATTTAAAAAAATAGGTGAGCTTGAGTTAAAATCTGCACAGTATTATTTTTATCGCTAACGGAAAAAATTATGACAGGATACATATGAGTTTATAAAAAATTGTTATTACCCTGTCTTCATCATGATTTAACAGGAGCGTAACCTGAGATAGAATCTGTTAAAAATAATTAAAAATATTAGGAGACAGGAATGCGCTGTCTACCAAATACATATATAAAGGATGGAAAATATTATTAACACATAACTCGATAAGCAATATTTTTTGTTATGACAATTAATGCACAAAGCTTGCGAAGTGTTCTCCTTTATTCGCAATTAAATAGACAAAGCGGTTTTGAAATGTCATTGTTGTGAGTTGTCAAATTTTATCAAATATCCATTCATTTCGATTCTAATGTTCTGCATCTATTGAAACAGTCTTAGGTTAATATTGTACACCGGATTGTTAAGATAATCTCACAAAGAAAACAACAGAATTTTTAATTCAGATAAACAACTTAGCCAGTCAACTCATTAACCAGTTTTTACCATAGCCGTTAGAACGCACTATGGGTAAAATCTAGGTTCTCTTGAGGATGATCACCAATTCACGGTTATTGAAAATGCTTATAAGGTCGGAATAAGCTAAAACAGTGATCAAGCAATGTGAGACAAGCAATGGCCTCATACAGCTCCCCACATTAAAAAGATGGGGATGTCGTCTGGACTACATTGAAACACCCTCTCTACAGTACTTATTGACTTGCTACTATTATTTATTTAAACACATATTTGACGACGATACGACTGTCAAAGTGCGTGTGCGCGATTGGCTGGTGTTATAATTTTTATTTTACGATATTGTAATCTGTTGGTATTCACTAAAAAAATAAATCAATGCTCTAATCAAACCTGGTATTAAAAAAACAATAATTTATCTATTCAAGATATCATTTATTTAAATGTTTTTTATTGGTTATGTTAATTCTGATTCAGAATAGGCCGTATTCTGGATCAGAATTAACATAATCATGTTGGAAATGCTTTTTTAAAATTGATTAATAAATTACATGTTTGGTAAAAAAATCTTGAAATGACTGGAAGTGTCTTTAATGATTAAGAGTCACAAATAGGTCAACAATGAACTGTGACCACCTTGAAAAACATTGAAATATCTATCATTCAAGGTCCATAACCTTGGTAGTTCGTGCAAGGGTTACCACTGGAATATCAGAATCAAGAATCAGAAGAATTCTCCAAGACAAAATGGATTGGCTTTTTTATAAAATTCCAATGGCCATTGGATAAAAAAGATTTCGACCAAGAATTATATTTTACAAATTAAATTTTGAGAAAGATCATCATTACGCAAAGCGATACCAAGCAAGTACATTTTACAACAAAGTCTATTGTATCTTGGATGGATACATAAATAAGTAAAACTTATATGTCGGATAGCAACACTATCTATTGGATCCTTATTTTGCTTTCAGAAAGTCAGTGTATGGTGTGCAATCGACGACTGACAATAATCGATCCCGTTAGAGAAAAATAAAGATCACAAAATTCTTTTGGTTTTACTAAGAAGAAATTACTACACATCAAACCCTGATCTAGTCATTTACTTTTAGGTCTTTCAGTTTGCTTCTTTACTTATATTTTAGTTTCAGAACTTCTTTTGTACTCCTACTTTCTTCCAGCTTTGCAATATATCTCAACCATACTTTTTGGTCCTAGATTTTCTGGTCTGTTGTAGGTTTTCTTACAGCTGGTACGCCTCATCGTGTGTTCTTTTCCTACGATTATCAGTTTTCTTGCCTATGGATCATGTTGAAGCATTTCTCGCTTGCAGATGTTTGGCCTTTGCTGATTTTTTTATTTATAAACCAAATTCCGTACGTCAGTACGTGTGATAGACCTTTATGATTTCACATTAGTAGCTTTAGATATATAGTTTGGCTTACATATTTTTAAGAAGGATCCCATAATTTTAGTTCTTTTCATTTGCTTTTGCATTATTTGCGCATTTTTATTTTATTTTTACTTACATTTTTATTTAACTTAAATAATTAAATTAGAACATAAAACTGTATTATTTATCTTCGTCAATTGTTAACTTTAAACTTTGGTATATGTAATTCCAAACAAAGCCTATAAACTATCCGAATATAACTAAGTCTGTCTATTAATAACGCAAATGTTAATGCTGGCTCGGTATCACTTCGTGACATTGCATCTCCATATTTGCCTCTATTAATAAGTAGTTCATATTTTGCAGTTTTTACTAAATGTCTTAAACATCTTTCATTTCTTCTCTCATTTCAGCAATTTTTGTTACGTCGTCTGTGTATGTAATACATTGATGTTTATGATGGTCAATTGTAAATTTAGTTTGTAACTTACTCTCCCATACTATTTTCTCAAGAATCATATTGAACAGGATCGACAACAAAGAATCCTCTTGCCTGAGGCCTTAATTCATATTAAAAATCTGACATATCTAACAACTTTGATAAGTATCTTTATAATCTATTAATATAATTTTATCAATCTTTTATTTATTAGCAACTGCTTTATTGCAAAGATCTGATCACCTGTTTTGCGGAAACGGTATTGAAAGTTAGTTATCGCTGTCTCTGCTATATTTTTAATCTGGTTTTCAGATAGTCTTCCAGAACATTCTACGTCGATACCCTATAATTTTTGCATATCGTCCTGCTATACTTTTTATACTTATACAGAACATAATACAGCTTTAGACCATTTTTGACATAATTTTGTGCTGTCATACTTCAGTTTCATAGACTGGGGCATAATCTCTCAACACCCGGATTCAATAGTTCTGCTGTAACGTCATTTTCTCATCTACTTTTATTATTTTTCAAATTCTAAACCTTTGCCTTTATTTTCTCTTGACTTGAAGGGTTTCCTTCCTTATATAGAACTTTATTATTTCCTTGATTAGAAAATCAATATTTTATAGCCGTTGTTTAACTTGCTTTGGTTTCTTATTTCTATAAACCCTTTTTCTTATAAATATCTTTTTCTTGGGTTGACTTACTACCGTACATACTCTTGCTCGATTGCTACTAATAAGTACTTCTTTGCACTCATTGTTAAACTAATTTGTCCTGATTAGACTGGTATTATCTTCCAATAATGTTTTGACTGCCTTTAAATTTTCCTCTTCTACGTTTTTCCACTTTTCTCCTATACTTAAAGCTTTTTTATTGAACTCTTCCATTTAAATTGTCCTTACAATGTTATACTAGTACTGTATTGTACTCATTGATTACTTCTAGATTTTCTCTCTATTATACTTTGTGGTCTGTAATAGCATACCCTACATCTAACAAAAAAGAGATCTGAACTGACATCTTCTCTATTAACAGTTTTCACGTTTTGTATGAGCTTTCTGTTTCTTGCATATGCCAAGACAGTTTATTTGATTTTATGCGGTGCCATTTGATGGCCTTTAGGTACTTTTATGTATTTACTTGTGCTGGAAGTATATCGGTATTATTCTTAGGTTTCCTTCACTTGCAAATTCATTAACTTCAACCTGTTTCCATTACTGTTTAGCATATGTAATTCTTTTCAACCAACTGTAGCATCAAAGTCTTCAAGAACCATTTTAATGTCTGATGCCGTTTTTCGATTTCTTTAGCATTTGCTTTTTTCTTTTCACTTTTGATATCTCTAAGAGCATGTACATTTATAATGCTAATATCCTTATATTTTTCTTTTAATAGTAAGCTGAATGAAACTTAATCGATATCGATCGAAATTTAATTACTAAATGCTCCAAAATTCTATGCAGTATAAAGCTGAATAAAAAGATTCGTTCGATAATTTTTGCTCTTAAGAAAGATATAGTGTTCTAGTTCTACTATGCCATTTTCTTTCTGCTTAGCAATAAGGCTAAGGCTATAGTTTTTTAAAACACCTTCCAGATTTTTTAACATACCTTCTTTGGAAGTGTCCGTCACATTCTATGTACTTTAGAGTATAATATCATTTTTTCTCTTTAACCACTTATGTGCAATTGTCTTTAGTAACTTTCAGTTTTTTGTTGTATATTCGATCTATTGCACATAAGATCTTCTTTATTTTTGGGCTATTTTTCTAATTTTACTTAAATATAATTTTTTTTCGCGTTAGATTGTGGTCTATGAAAACTTTAGTCTTTTTAAATTTCAATAAGTTTTCATTTTTTACTCCTCTTCCCCATTTACTTATTTTAGCTATTATGAAAGATGAGTTACTTTTGGTTTTTACTTTTTTGCACTGAATTCAGCGTCTTAGTTAATAAAATTTCTATACATATTTATATTTTTCTGGGAAGTGCCAATCTTGTTGTTCGGTTTTTTTTATTTGACTCATTTTGGCTTCCTTTAAAATGCACATACTCGTTCAGCCAATTTCTTGTTTTGGGTTCTTAACAGTTGAACTTTTTGTTTAGACCCATACTTATTTCAAACCTCTTCATCGAACGTTTTAGCTTACTTATGATTTATTTTATCCTTAATGAGTGCTATTACTACTTTTATTGAAAATTTTGTCGGCCTAATTAAAATCCTTACAATCTCGTTTATTTTCGTCCGCTGTGGAATTATCGCTATTATATTAGTTCCATAAAATGATAAGGGTATTAGTATAAAATGTTTACAAATTCACGTTATCCAATTATTCGTAGTCTAGCCTTTGCACTTGAAATATTTACTCATTTTAACACAATTATGTAAAAACTTGCGTCGCGGAATCTAAAATTTAGATTTATTTACCGACGCTCGAATTCACACGCCTGTGTACATTAAATAAAAAAATTATTTTGATATTAAAAATGAGAAATACAAGGCCATAAACAACTGTAAGTATATATGTGACAGCTTTACGCTATACACGTTTATTATATATATTTTTGCGAAATCCCCCTTCAGCCAAATGCACGCTTTCAATAGTGAATAAGTTTATTTGTACGTTTCAGAGCAAGAGACGTAACTCGCGAAGCCCGCTTTTCTTCGTTTAAATTGGTGTAAATACTCCTTAACGTTGTCGTAGTACTTCAAGTAACTAGACGTCAACAGTTCTTATTAATTTATTTGTGGTGCTGATTCAGCTACAAAATGATGTTCGTTTTGTTTTGTTTCAAATAAGCGAGCAACACTACAGCCAAATATGTTCGTAGCGATTAAATATAAGCGGGTTATAAGATTTAGCAATTCAGAACCAACAAATATACTATAAGTAGATTATGTGCAGCAGATGAATTGCAGATGCAAATCATATAAGATTTTACTGGAATATTATGTGCATAATTCTTTATTTAATTAAGGTTCTAATTATTATTTTAATATCTAGTTATTATACATCTAATGTATCAATTTAAATACTCTTTTACCAGAACAAAGTCAGTGTTCCACTATATTTGAAATCTTTATATTAGATTTTTTATTTTTTAAAAAATAGAATTATAACCAAAGCTAAATAGTGGTTTTGTGAAAATTACAAAAATATATAAAAAGTCAATAGATATAATTTTTTAAACAGACTTTGTAACGTACATAAACTTATTTAATTATATATATAATTGGTCGTCTATTTATTGTTATTTTAATTACAATGACCTCTACCTAATAAGGTAGCACAGAAATGTTTGTTCTTCTGATGAAAATATTGCAGAGACATTTAACCGACAATACCGAAAATTAACTTGAAACAAATGAGAAAAAGTGGGCAATGGACTAGTTCTTAAGTAATAAGTTTATTTCAACTGAATCTGCTTCTATCAACATTAAGTATTTTTTTCTTAAACTACTTATAATTTAAATAATTAAAAACAAAAATATTGTGTTAAGGATAGTCCACTGATTACTCTCTTGCTTGTAGGAATGAAATAAAAATTAATTAGTTTGTTAAATCATACGAATAATCTATATTATATAATAAACTAAAAATTTTGATTGAAGAAATATGGCGACATATACAGAACAAGAAAGCAGCACGTCTAAATTATCTTAACACAAAGTCAGACAAAGCTAGAGCAGAATATAATTACAGAAACTCAGTAGGAAGAAGGGAAGTGCAAAAAATTAGGAAAGAAAGCTAGAAAAATTATGTAAGTGATATTGAATATAATATTCACGGAAGGTAGGAGAATCAATGAAGAAACTTAGCTAAATTACTTCAAAACTTATTGTCGGAGCAAGAAAAAGAACAAGCGGCTGCACATCCATTTATAAATAAAGATGTAGACCCTATTACAGTATATACATTTATCAGGATATTACACCACGTAAAAATAAAAAAAATCCTGATACCGATAATATAAATATTAAACTATACATATAACTATTAGATTTTATAAACATCTGTTGGCTCTTTGGTCATAAAAATGGAAAATAGATACAATAACATTTATATTCAAACGTGGTAGCCGCAAAGACTACAATAATTACAGAGGAATCAGCCTATTCATACATGTTATAAATTATATGCCACTCTATTGACAAGACGGTTGAGCACAATAACGTACCCCATCCTATCGTTAACGCAACATGGATTCAGAAAAGATAAATCATGTTCAGACTGCATCTTTACCACTACACAAATGATTAAAAAGAAAATAAATTTAATCTACCTACCTACATAGCCTTCATAAACTAAAAAAAAGGATTTCGATAAAGTGAACCGAAATCAGATTTGAAAAATTGTGCTGAACAAAGGCATACCCCAACATCTAATTAAAATATTACAAAATATATATGAAGGCAACAAAATTATTGCCAACACAAAAACAGGAATGAGAAAAACACTTTTTAAAATAAACGATATCGAAATCAGCACTATGTTGTTTGCTGATGACCAAACAGTCTTTCCAACTATATAAAATAATCTACAATATGCTCTATACATATAACATATTAAGCAATATATCAAAACAAAACCACAGAAACTTCCACTGCAAAAACCAAAGTCCTAACTCTAAAAAGAGTTAAAATTTATTCACGAAAAAACTATTGAGCAAATAAGTTGCTGCAATTACTTGGGTTTTAACATTACACACACACAAAGAGTAAAGATGTATATTAAATAAATTTAGACAAATATGTGGAACCATTAGAAGACTACGGCTAGCGAGCAAAAATACAAAATTAATATTCTACGAAATAACAGCTGTCCCAATACTAAGAAAAGATGGAGCGAACAATTCACATGAGACCAGAAACACATTTGATTAATCCTAAACGCCGATGATAAAAACTTCGTCTGATAAATAGCATCATATGTCTACAGCAAACATAAATTTATAATATCATAGAATAATGAGTTATCAAAGTTCAAGAACTTGAAGCACAGCATGACTCTTTTAATATGTACAAGAAAGTCAAATGTGCAGCAGTTATAAGCCCAAATAAAAAAACAGTCAAATTCTTATTAATGAAAGTAAATAACTACTAACAAATATTTAAGAAAAATTAGTTGAATAGACAAATTACATAAAAAACCTTTTCACTGACAAGGGTAACTTAACTCACGGTGTAGATTCAGACGATGGTCTTGATATTAATAGAGCAGAAATTGAGCTGAATTAATAAGTGGAAAGGCCCCGGGGCCAGATAATATACGTGTTGACGTCCTGAAAGTATTAAGAAGGACAGTGTTATTACCTTGCTTTTGAAACTCTTCACCTGCATATATAAAATTAGTATGATTCCGCAAGACAAGCTTAAATCTATCTTTATAACCTTGCCTAAAAAACCCAGTGCAAAATACTGTAGATTATAGAATTAGCAGTTTGATGAGTCACGTTCTAAAAGTATTTCTCAAAACTATACATGCCAAAATATATCATAAATGTGAGCAAAATATTAGTGACTCAATTTGGCTTTAGAAATGGGCCTGGAACACAAAAAACATTTGACACCGTTTAGCACGATAAATTACTCCAAGTTCTCAGGGAAGTTGATCTAAACGGCAGAGATATACGTATAATAGCTAACCTATATTGGGGTCAGACAGCGGTTGTTAGTGTGGATAGTCAGCTATCACAAGATATGCTCATACTGAGAGGAGTAAGATAGGGATGTGTGCTTTTCCTCTGTTGTTCAATTTATACCCTTGAAAAATATTTCGTAAGGCTCTCGAAGAAAGAACAGAAGAGGTCATAATTAACGGAGTTGCAATAAACAACTTGGAATACACTGATGACACTGTTCTATTAGCCACAAGCATGCAAGATCTACAAATTAGCAGTGACAAACCATAGTCAACAAATGGGGTTAAACTTAACGTCAAAAAACCAAATCGCTAATTGTTGGGAAACAACATAATGACGTACAGAATAATACACTTGTGGGAGAGGAGTTGATAGAGAGAGTAACATTGTATAAATATCTTGGCTGCTATGTCAACGAAAATTGGGACTTCACACAGGAAATTAGATGTAGGATAGAGCAATCACGACAAGCCTTTCAAAAGATAAAGAAAATTTTGACCTGTGAGCCTTGCCCATTTCCTTACGTATTCGATTATTAAGATGTCATGTCTTCAGTATCCTCTTGTATGACGTGGTATGGACGCTTATGGAGGCAATATACTAAAGATTGGAAGCTTTTGAGATGTGGACCTATTACAGGATTTTGAAAATCTCATGGATGGATAGGGTCACAAATGAGGAAGTATTATGACGCATAAACAAATAACGTGAAATTCTCAATATTATCAAAAGAAGAAAACTTACATATCTGGGCTATGTTAATTAAAGGCAAACGCGATCCAGGAAGACGCAAAATACCGCGGCTTAAAAATTTACGTCAGTGGTATAGACTCAACAGTTCACGTGCATTATCTCAAATTTCCTTAGCTCAAAAGTCATTAGCCAAAATTCATTGGCCCGAAAATAGTTAGTCTAAAATTCACTAACCCAAATTCATTAGCTCAAAAATCATTAGCCCGAAAATCGTTAGCCCAAAAATATTTAACTATGAAACTCTAACCAAATTTTCAACGAACTTAAAAAGTTCGTTACTGAATTCTATATGTTTGTCGGTCTGTCTGTCGCTGTCACAAAATTATGGATTTTTAAAATTTTCAAATGGATTCGTATAGGAAATTTTATGCTGATTTCAAAATCGAAATCAAAAAGTTTCTATCTCGAATAGTTTTCGAGATATTCGACTTCGAATTTCGGATAATTTCGACATTGCGATTTTATGAGTAATTCTTAAAGAAAATTTTACGCTGATTTCAATAATGAAATCGAAAAATTCTATCGAATAGTTTTCGAGATATTCGACTTCGAATTTCGGAAAATTTTCGACATTACGATTTTAAATGTGATTCTTATAGGAAATTTTACGCTGAATTCGAAAATGAAGAAAAAATTCTGTCGAATAATTTTCAGATATTCGATTTCGAATTTTCCGAAATTCGAAATCGAAATCAAAGTTTTAAGTTCGTTCTGGGATTGCTTACAGAGCAATCTCTTCGCCGGCCCCATGTTATTTTATTTGTTATTGAGTGAAAACCAAAATTTAATTATAAAATGGCTAATTTTGAATTTATCAAAAGTGATCGTAACAATGATTTGTTAAATAGTAACAACTTTTTATTTAAATGTAAGAAAAAGTACACTAATGTCAATAACCAGTATACTATTTACTGGAAATGTATAAAGTTTAGGATACAAAACGGCATGCAAGAGCTAAAACATTTAATGGTCAGTTAGTTTCAATTGATCCGGTTGAAAAGCATGACCACTTATCCAATTAAAATAGAGTTATACTTAAGAAAACAATGAATTAAATGAAGGAAAGATCTTTGATGTCAGAAGGCAATCCTTCAAGAATTTTTCAGCGTACACTGGATATGGTCGATTCAGACGTACAGCCATATTTACCAACTAAATCAGCACTTACATTGAAAGTGATATAATTGGTTAAAGTGATCGCATTCTACTTGGCATTATTTAAAGTGAGAAGAAAGCGAATAAATGAAAGACTTTCTTCGATGCTTATATCTTTAGTTGGTTTGGACATTCTTGAACAATTTAACAAAATTTAAGATGACTTTCGAGCTAATGCACGTACCTCGTACTCAACACCATGGAACTATTTAGAACAGCAGTTGATAACTGAAAACTATATTATTCATCGCGAATATTTTCGGAGAGCACGGAATTTAAAGAAGAAGAAATTTTAATAATTTAATTTAAAATATACCAATATATTAGCCATGAATTTTGCAATGTGCGACACATCTTAACTCAGTTGTTTCCACAATGGCAATTTTGAGACCATTAACTGGAATCAGCTTTAGGATATAGTATAAACAAATTCACATCTGACCAATCGTGAGATTGCATATATATATAAACAATTTCTTGGTTTCAAAATCGGCAATATTCCACAAAGTTGAGATCAACAAATTACCTGATTATTTTGATGAAAGTTATTCAACGTATTCAGAATGCAAACCCATATACATAGTCTTTGTTTTGAGGTATAATAATAATTGATCTATTTAAGGATTAAGTTGTTTTTGGATTTTTTTATTGTTTATATATCTTATAAAAATTTATGACCATTGATTTTATATTTCTAGCACGCTTAATTTGAATAGCAGACCATCATTTTCAGATGACAAACTTCTTGAGTATTTAAATATTTTAGTTGTTCATTATAAAGCGTTAACAAAATATGGTTGTCTTAAAATGTTATTTGTTATTTTAAAATAGACAGAAAATCAAAATGTGCATGTGTAAAATTGTAATCACATTAAATATCATGCTGGTAAACATCTACCTTAATAGTATTTACATTCACCAATCTAAGTAAAGGTAGTTTCAGAGTTACGAGCTGCGTTCGAGTTTTAAAGTTTCCAATTTCCTTTTTTCAGCAGTGAGAGTGGTTAATTTTAAAAGACGCCAGAAATATTTTTGAATTTGTAATATAAATAGCAGCACTATATAACGCACACAACTTGAATTACCGCCATTGCAGTGAATGTTGTTTTGTATATTTCAAATGGCGACGTTTAGTGTTCGAGAATAACGTGTAATCATTCGTTTTCCCCTCTTGCATGGTGAAACGCTCTTTACAATTTATCATCAATTAAATGAGATATACAACAAGGCCCTTATGAGTCTTAAAAATGGGCGTTCGTGGAGCAAATTGTTATGAAAGACCTTCGATTAGGTGTGCCGATATTACCTCTGAACTTGACATGGTGATATGAAAATGAGAAATGTTTCAAGGTGGGTCTCCCGAATACTGATTGACATATACAAGGCTGCACGGGTGATATTGTCTCAGGACATGTTGACACGTGATGTCGCCACAAATTTCCGACCATAAAGGACACTCTTTGTGGTCGCTTATTTTTCAATCGAGCCGCTGTTACATCAGTGATCCTCCAGTGGGCAAAATATACTCCTAAAAAAGTGTTCTCAGCAGCCATGAAATCATAGCGGCGACGTAGTGAAAAATGTGCACGTCTGGAGAGAAATTACGTTGAGAAGTAACAGAAGTGTCAACTTTTTTGGATAGGTACTTTTTTAGAAAAAAATTAAATAACTTAAACGCATCTTATACAATAAGATATTAGCTAAAAGCACAACCTTTGGAAGTGGACAATGTCATGTTTTTTGTTTTATTTGTTTATAAAAATCATATATAAAACTGAATCTGTAATTGTAAACTTATGATGATCGATTTATATATTTACAGAAATCTCAATGAGACAAAAATTTTCTACAATAATTCAAACTGCATCCATTAGATACAAAAAGGTTCAATGTAAGTACAAGTAATAGCCTTTTATATTTAATTTTCCTTATTGCAATTCAACAATTTTTGCTTGATTTTCGCTTATATGAGAACCACTAAAACATAAGAATAGATAACCGCAAAAAAATCCATTTTCACATTTTTAAGCGAGCATAAAGCGTGTTAATGGAAAATCGATCTGTAGTAGTTGTGTACTGCTTTTTATTGCCCAGGACGTTCACGATTTCTCGCTTTACTTCAGCAGAGTGCACGTTTTCGCGCAATGGTTCATCTTACATCATTAATAATCGCCTGCTTGCACTCGCGCTATATTCACTTCCAGATAATTTATGAAGTCCAATTTCCTGTTTCAGCCTGACTGGCATTTATGCCGTTGTCATTAGCGCGGTGGCCCGGTTTAAGTTTCTATTTTCACTATTGCGTTTGTTTTGACAATTTTGATTTGTATGTTATAGTCCACGTCGCATTAACATTCCAGATGTCGTTACCGAATGACGCATGCCAATTCAATCAGCGTCCTACTGAGCTTTGCTAATACAGCCAGCAGCCAGACAGCCCCGCAATACCAGGTGTGTGATAATAGAGTTGGCATAGCGCCAGGTAAATTCGCAGCTGTTTACAGAAGCTGTTAAAGTTCTCGTGATATATAAAGGATATTACATATTTCATTGTTATTCCCCTATTTGTGTCTTGTGGAAAGAAGAACTTATATTGCGGCACTTGCCATATCAATTTTACGTATATGACATTAAAGCAACCTGTATATTTTATTTAATTGCTGGTAAAGCAATTACATAATTAGCACAATTCAAAAGAAGAGATCGATGTTGAGATCATTGCTTTCTGCCTATAAAAAATTTATTAAACTTCCAGAATTCTAAAATTTATACTTAGCACGGTCTCTTGATTCACAATATCGGCGTAGTCCTCGTGCTCCATAAAAGTCTGAATTTCCAAGCATAATTTAAAAGAACGGCTTGCTGTTATAAACGTCAACAATAAGCTTATTCGTGGGCAACACGTGTTTCGCCTATAAAGTAGGTGCTCTCGAAAACAGCAAAATGCCTACGCTATGCCCAACTAAGCTGTTTACGCACTCAAACGAAATATAAATCTCGATGGTTCTGTTTTTTAAATTCCAGATTCTTAATTTTAAATCTATGAAAAGATATGTAGCAATTTAATGTTGTCTTCTGTTCTGTATTTCAAGACACGCAACTATTTTATGCAATAACAATTAATCACAATTACTTTTATCAGGTAGATTCAAAATCTCCCTGATTTTTAATTATTTTCGCTTTGATGTTTATGAAAAATATTTATAATCGTTGAACTTGTCGTTTTTGGTTGTTAGTTTAGCGGTCCTAATAAATTCTTTCAGAATCTTGACAATATTTTAAATTATATTACTTTGTCTTTATAAATTCGAAAAATATGTTATTATAGCAATGAAATATTACAATAAAAATATTATACAAATCTAAATTAAGGGCAATATGTACCTCGTATTTTAATTAAAATAAAAAAACAAAACTGTAAAACAACTTTATATGAGATTTTGTAACGTTAGATAAATATTATCGGTTTTGCGTTAGCTGATCCTTAAATTTGGTTTAAAGTTTAGTTATTAAAACTACAAAACGTGTAGGAAAACAAACATTGTAAGGTAAACATGACAAAAATGATGATTTTTATTAAGACCATTATTTGGTATTGATTTAACTCTTATTAGAGCGCTCTAGTCAGTTTGATTTTAAATTTTTTAGTAGCTATTATTAATGTTAACACTAATTTCGACTGTCTATAGTGAAGAAGGAACAAATATGCATCATACATATTTTTGCTTGAATAATAAAATTTTCCTGATTTTCGTTTAATATTAAATCTATTTAAAATTTACAAAGGAAAGACATATTTCCGGTCTAACTAGGTTTCAGTAATAATAGAAATAAAATGAATGTTCATAAGTATTTCAGAAGTGGATTTGCCCTCAGTCGTGTAGCAAGTGTTATTCGAAATGGTAGATCAAAATACGTCGCTAAAGAAGTACAGTGAATCTTAACTTTCACAGTATTCTTTATGTCAAAAAGGTCAGTTAAAGTGTTTTCGAGAAGAAACGTCGCCTTTGATGATAATAAGGTGCTGCAAAATAAGCATTTAAACGAAAAAGAAGTTACAGCTTCCGCATTCCTTAATAAGCATCTTAATATGAATAAGATTAGTGCCAGATGGGTTCTCTGACTTGTCAGCAGTTCAAAAACAGCAACGTATAATTTGCTGTAAATAACTTTTAAATCCCTATGATAGCAACAAAAAAAGTTCTTAAATCTTATTACAGGTGATGACTCGCCTACACTATGATCGCTTAGAAAGAGGGTTAATGGCAGAAGCGGGACAGAAAACGACCAAAACAGGAAAGCAAAGGTGGTTCAGTTGAACGGAAGAAAACATGACACGATATTATGGGATTAAAATGGAGTTTTCCTAATTGATTATAAAGAGATGAACACATCCTTGGTTATCACATTTCGTATTTCTGGAAATTTACGGATTTTGCTTGGAAAAAACAATTCTTGTTTCGATGCGATCTAATTTCGTACATTTTCATACGACCCGAAGTGCTGCTTTGCAAACACGTGTGCTATCAACCCACACAAGTGGTAGTCGAAAGGAGAAATATCTGATGAATACAGTGGGTAGGATAAGATGCTCTATTTTAGCGCTTTCAGCGCGTTTTTGACGTTTTGATTACATGTAGCCGAGAGTTCTTCTTTTGAAAACACTATATTATATCTTTTGGTATGTTATAAACGTTTAGCATTCAATAATTAATTTAAATTACTTAATTGTTGTTGGTAAAGTTAGCTACTGATCATTTGATTTGATTTTAATAGTACAGTAAGCCTTTCAGGTTTCTCCAAATACAAAACATTAACTTATTTCCATGAATATTCCGTTTTGGTTTTAATATCGATGGTCCATAACTGATTTTCTTGTAAAATTATCAAAAGATATTTGCCTTTTATTAAGTAAGAACATAATCCAAAAACCCGCTTTAATCTATCAAGCAGGATGTCATACATGGTTTTTCACCTTTATCCTTTAAATTCTAATAGCGCTTATTCTAGTTTTCTGTAAATCTTTCCCATTGATTTTAAAAGTTTGAAAATCTTAGATTTTATAACATTAAAGTTTTTGTCTAACATGAATCTTTATCCAATAACTCTTGCAGATCTTTGTTTTAGAATTTTTTGTGCGTCTTAAAGGGTGTGAGTACTGTAAAATTTTCAGAAAATCAAAAAAGTTTTTCTTTCATAAATCAATACTTTTTACCCCAAAGAACATTTATCTCAAGTTACAAGTAAAAATTCAAATTCTAAGGATTCAACAAGCGAAATGGGATTTCGCATCGGACCAAAACCATTCGACTTTTGTCAAAAGATCGACGAAGAGCCGCGCTAAGTACGCAAATCGTCAGGCACAGGCTAACACGCATGAAGGACAAATAGATGCGAAGGCTTTCACGACCGCCGTTATGGTGCATCGTGTGGTTGGTTCTAGGGTTATAAGGCCGTGGTCGGAGTTCAGCAACTCTTAACGTTTTGTCCACAACTGCGGTAGACATCTTCAGAAGAAAATCTTCGAAAAATTGAGAAGAGGTTTACAAGTCTGTAAGACAACTCGAGAACTTACGCAAGAAGAAATTCCAGCTACTGTCCAGCCTTCCTTTCTTACTGCGTTGTCGACATCAAAAGGTAGTCTCGAAATATTTACATGTCAAACACCACCTGCGCACTCCTCAAGCCCAACAATTTATCGGAAAACGAAAGAGGACAAGTGCACGCTACTAGAAAAACCATCGCTCTGTGTTCACTAGAACTGATGCAAGTCTATGTCAGCTTGGCTAGCAGAATTATTATAGCTAACGTAGAAGCAGCCATACGGAACCTTCCAACAGACGAAGCAGAGGAAGTAGAGTCGAGACTTCACGCATCCTGCACCGTGCTAAGCCACCTAAGAAGAACTTATCCAGGGCGGAATTAAAGGCTCTACGTGAACTCAAGAATGATGATACCATAATCGACTTACCAGCAGATAAAGGTAACGCCACTGTTGTACTAGCACAGGAGGACTACACGAAGATGACCGAACTGTTAGGTGCGAACACTTACATTGTGCTCAAACGTGATTCCACATCGCGGACACTACGCGACACGAGCAAACTGATAAAGAGTTCCTTTCTGGATGACACCAACAAAAAGAGACTAATAACATCAGATGCGCTGTACCGCTGCGATCCATTGTCAGTGCCATCGGGGGTCCTACCTACAAGTTGGCCAAATACTTATCCAGTCTGTTACAACCGTACATTGGACAGATGAGCAGTTACATCAAGGACTCTACACATTTTGTCAACTAACTTCAAGACATCCAGCCACAGAAAGAAGATCTAATGGTTAGCTTCGATGTAACTTCCCTATTTACCAAAGTACCGGTTCAAGATGCCCTGGATCACCTGAAGAAAAATTTTTCCTTATGATATCTTACAGCTATTTCAGCAGTGCCTTACGTCCAGTTACTTTGTTTGTCAGGGCGTATATTACGAACAAAAAGACAGAGTAGCAATGGATAGCCCACTTAGCCCTGTAATCGCCAATTACTACATGGAGAAATTTGAAGAGATCGCCATCAATACAGCACCTTTAAAACCCGCGATATGACTAAGATACGCCGATGCCACCTTTGTAATATGGAGACACGGAAAGAAGACCTTACCAGAATTTCTTATGCACTTAAATTCTATACACCCTAGCATATAGACCATGGAACTGGAATCGGAAGATAGGATTGCTTTCTTAGACGTACAGGTGTTGAGATAGGAGAATGGATATTTACAACACACAGTGTACAGAAAACCCAAGCATACAGATACCTTCATAAGCACCACACAAGCCAAAAAAGAACGGTTGTGAAAACATTGTTAGATCGAGCACGAAGTATATGCCAACCACATATTTTGGATAAAGAACTCAAACATTTAGAACAAGCCTTACAAGGGAATGGCTATTCGAGGACAGAGATAAATAGAGCAATCAACCTAACAATTGTGCAAGAAAAACACAACCAAAATCGGCTACGGTAGGCAAAGCCTTTTTACCTTACATCAACAGGGTTACGGACTGAATAGGAAAAATTCTCAATAAACACAAGATGGGAACCATCTACACTACCACCACCAAGATACGGGATTTGTTTAGACCAGCCAAAGATACAAGAAACCCACAGGATACACCAGGGGTATACTGCATACCTTGCTCATGTGAGCAAGTCTACATTGGGACTACGGGCCGAACGATTATTACCAGGATCAAGGAACATAAACGTCATCTACGCCTCAATCAATGCAGAACATGTTTTGGAAAATCCTAACCACGAGATAGAATTCGGACAAATACAAATTTTATCCAACTATAGGAATTACTACCCGAGATTATGCAGAGAGGCGGTGGAAATTTATGAATATAAAAATAATTTCAACAGGGACGACGGATTCAATCTACCTAGATCTTGGTTTATCGCTCTCAAGGGACAAAAAACAGACCGCAATACGGCGAAAGAGCGAGTGACGTCAGAAATATTTCCTGCAACGTCCCGATTGACGTCAACAGCTAGCCCGATCACGTCATCTACCATTCCGGTGACGTCAACCACTCCCCCCCCACCATCTCTACTATACTCGCAGGAGTATAAAAGCGAAAACGCATGGGACAGTCATTTAATTTTTAGAAAATTTTCTTCTGAAGATGCCTGCCGCAGTTCGAAACGTCAGAAGTTTCTGAACTCCGACCACGGCCTTATAACCGGAGAACCAACCACATGATGCACGCATGAAGGACATCTACATGCCCAGCAATCATTCCAGGAAAAACACTTGCTTTATCCTTATCACTTCTTGCCTAATTCCCGTATGGATTCCAGATGGGGGGGAAAGGATTTTTTACTTATTTCAGTTTTTTAGTTGTTTTCCAGAGAGAATAGTCTGTGACTTTGTCGTTGATAGATGTTTTAGGAACGTATAGATGCAGTCATTTTTATTTTTTTTAAGTAGTTCTTTAAGCTCGCGTTGCCGTGTTAAGTAGTCGTTTGTTTTCTAATGTATGTAGCCTTTCCAGTTTCTTCGGAGTCTTCTTTTTTCTAAAATTTTTTGTTTTATAATTGTTCGGCAGTGAGAAGGTATGACAGTGTCTGATTTACTTGGCGCATCGTTCCAGCCTGTCCGGTTTATGACATCATTGAATAACTTGGCGGCAGCTTCTATGTTTTCTGGAGATTTTAGTGGAATATTTAAGGGTAGTTCTTCAGTCACTAAAGACTTAAAGGTGTCCCAATTTGTGTACCTGTTCCTTAGATTAGGAGTTATCTACTTCTTGTGAGGTTTAGCAGTAAGGGTTATCAACATAGAAGAATGGTCTGAAGAAAGTTTGAAACAAGATTTTATACTGGCGAAACTTGGGGGAATCCCTTATGTTACGCAGAAGTCGACCAGATCTGGCGATTTGTTTAGGTCCGCAGGTTAATAAGTGAGCTCCTGTAGAAAGATGTTATCGTTGTGATTCTGGTACCCTAGTCAATATGTTTAGCGTTGTAGTCTCCGCCCGCAATAAATCGTTGACCTAAGGTTTTGAAATAGCTTAAGAATTGATCTTCCTTTACAATGTGTTTGGGGAGAGATACATTGCCAAGAGAGTGAGAGATCCTATCCGGTCCTCTATTCATACACTTATAGCTTGAAGAAAGTCACAACTACAGCTTTGTAATTGGTGGTGCCGGATTAAACTTTTGATTATTACGGCAGATCCGCTACGTGCCGTTTAAGCTGGATGATTAGTGTTATAAACTGTATAATTTAGGATTTTAATAAAACTTCTTTCAGTAAAATATGCTTTGGAGACTAATGGCACGTCTATGTTATGGCTAATAATAAATAATTTTAATTTCTCAAGGTGTTGTGACACGCTATTGGCGTTCCATAAGGCAAGCTGTAGTAGTCTGTTCATTATTTAAGTTTTGTGAGAATTGTTAATAAATTTAGCACAGTTCCTATTTATTTCGGACAGATTTTTTATTATATTTTTTAATGTAAGTTGATTGTGCTTGAGTGTTAACTGTGATTTGCCAATAGCTCGGGTTGGACTCTAGATACTTCTGAATACGACAGGGCTGTGTTTGTTGGTAATGACTGATTTGTGAGGGCCGTGAGTATTGTTTCTGATGAAAATGCAAATTTTTTTTTGTAGAACTTTGTATATGGTGCATCCCTTGTAGTTTGCAGGATGATAATCTTCGCACAGGACACAGCGGACATCACGGGATTTTTCTTTTCTTTGGTATTGTTCAATGAGATGATAATCTGCGCATTTTACACATCTTAGACGTAGCTTGGAAAAATTTTTTGTATGTCCGTTTTTGAGATCTTACACACTATGCAATATCTCTTTTTGATCTAGGGGGTTTGAACTTGATTTTACATTGCTGCAGGTATTCTACATTGTAAATTGGGGCCTGGCTTTAGCTCAACGTAAAATATTGTGAGAAGCATTTTGATTCTAAATTGCTTGATGTTCCAAGTATTTGTGATATTATGCCCTAATTTCTCAATTTCGGCTTTGATGTTCTCACTGTTGATGGAATGGTAAAGATTTTTTAACACCGCTTTGTAGCTTCTTTCTTCTTTTAATGTATATGTGTAAAATGTTGAGAGCTAAGTAACGTTTTGATGTTGAGGGTGAGCTTAACCAGTATTCGCTCTCCTTTGTGGTGTTTGCTTTGGGATTCCACTTCGTCTAGATTCCTATATTTTGATAGGAAGCTTTATTCCAGTTATTGTTGTTTTCTAGTAGCTGCGGGGGTATGGTTGGGTAAAAGTTTTGTTGGGTTGAGTGATAATGTTGGGAATAAATAGCTTGTTGCAACTTTGTAAGATTACCAGGCATTTATTGAAATTTGTCTGTAATGCATCTGGGTCAATATTGGAGGTTGCAGAACCACTGAGGCTGGTAACGAGAGGATTGGATTCCTCCAGGAGCCGGTTAGAAGGGCATAATGGCCCACGAACAATTTACTTTGTTCTGTTATTTTGGAATAGTTACAAATAAACTTAAAATTTAATATTGTAAATAAAACCCGATAACGCGGGTTATCTATCACGCGGCTATCGCTTGCACTTAAAACCGCACTGTACGTCTTTACTTGTTGAAAGTAAAATCGGATCTGATGCGATTGGATGTTCAAATTATAGCAATAGGAGTTTTAAACTTAAAATGTACTTTTGACGGTATTTTTAATTTAATATACAAGAAGTTCTAAAATTAAAAAGGTAGATTTGATTTCATAATTAAATTTTGTTATAGATAACGAGCAATAAAAAATTTTTAAATAGAGCAACATCTAGAAACAACTTTGCATATATAAAAAAAGGTTAATCGTTTGGGAACATAGTGCAGCTGTTGTTAACTTTAAATATTAACTATTCCATACATAATAAGCAGGCCAAATTTTCCAAAGAGATGTGTAGTTTATTTGTAGGTTGTAATATTCCACTTTATAGTGGTGGTTAAATTATCCCTTAGTTCAAAATTTTCTTAAAAAATACTACACTTTTGAGCACACTGTTAATGTTCTTAGTTCTTTAATATTAATTAATATTTTGACTTTATCACGATTGAAATTAAAAAGCACATAGGCCGGGGATTTTTATGGTTTTCAGTTGATAAAGCAAATGATATTAAAGATCGGCATATAGATAATCTTGAGTGGGCTACATTGAATGAAAATGAACCTGGAAGAGGTTGTTTGGCCAATGTAAAAGCTCTAAAAATACAGTTAATGTAACGACAGCTACATTCGTTAATGAATCGTTAAGTAATTTTTATTTGACGAATTAAATGCCAATAGATATAATAATGTTAATGATTACAGATTCCGTACCGTACGTGATAAAAGCATCACAAAATTTAAAAGTTTTTTTCTTAATTTAATACATTGCACTTGTTTAGCTTAAGGTTTAAATTGCGTTGCTAAAACTGACTCGAATATAATTTAGTTAATAGTTTAGTTTAGATTGTTACATTTTATTATCGAAGCACCTCTTAGTGTATAAGAAAAAATACCCTGAACTCCCTTTACCATCAGAGCGGATCTTAACAAAATGGGGTACCTGACCTGATTAAAATGGGTAAATTTGCTTCAACGACTTATAGTAAAATCAAAGATGTACATCGGTTTGATTCTCAAAGTTCAGCTGCAGTTAAAAATTGTATTAAGTATTTTAGAGATACAACAATTAAACAGCAGTTAGCTTATATTAAATCTTATTTTGTTGGTATTGTAACTACTATTGAAAAATTAGAGAAGCGAGAACTTTTACTACATGAATGTTTAAGCATTAGTGAAAGTTAAAAAAAACAATTGCTGAAGGTGGTGCTGAAATTAAAAAAAGTTGAAACCAAGCTAAACTCTGTTTTGACAAAAAATGAAGGTCACATCATGTTAAAAAAATTAACAATGTATTAAACGCTGAGCAGGGGGATGATCCAAAATTGGATACAATTACAATACGTGATCCAATTACAGTACGCACCTGTTACTTTTTATGGAGTTACACATTTTCAAGCTACAAATATTTGTTAAGTGATTAAAGACAATGTTTTAACTATTAAAAATTTATAAAATTATTTACTAAGTTCTTTCTGTGTTGAAACGTGTTATACTTATTTTTTCCCATTAAAATGCGTTTTTAACCTTATAGTATAAGTATATATGTAATATAGGTCTCGATATTGTAAACTAAAAGTCCTTATTATTTATTTATCGAATTAATTTCTTTAAAATAATTATTTTACCTTAGTCTGTTCTTTTACTTTCTGATAATAATCATAAGAAAAATATGAACCCTATATTTATTAAAACTTTTATAATTTATTTCCACATTAAAAAAAATTTTACACACAAAATTAACACTTCTATAAGTTAAAATAATTAAATAATAAAACTTAAGTCTTGATTTTGTTATGTTTTGAATAATGTATTAGTTGTTATTTAGTTATGATGTCTGGCTACAGAAAATCTATACAAAGCAAAATTTATTCAATTTAATTGCACACTTTGGAATATTTAGACTATATACAAGTTATTTCTTCTTCTTCCATGGCGCTACAGCCCATGAGCCTTGGCTTTCTATGGTTTCTGCCTCCATGCCTGCCTCTCTTGCCACTCTCTTCCAAACTATGACTTTTAAAAGATCTCGTGCGTCTTCTTGTACTTTATTTTCCCATCGTTTTCGTGGTTTCTCCACTGGCCTTTTGTCATACATTTGGCTATTTAATATTCTTTTTGGTAGCCTTTTACCATCTATTTTGACCACATGTCCAGTCCACTGTTGCCGTTGTAGTCTAACAAATCCTGGGAGTGGGGGTTTTTTAAAAAGTTAGTACAATTTATTGTTGTATCTAGATTTCTATATGCCATTTTCCTTAACTGTTCCCATTATCTTCCTCAGTACTTTCCTTTCAAAAATATTAATTATGCTTTTTGTTCTTTCTGTCATGACCCATATTTGACTTTCGTAACTTACAATAGATCTTATTATTGACTTGTACACTTTTAGCTTATTATTACGATGTAGGTTTTTTAATTTAAATACGTGAGACATAGCAAAATAGGCTTTATTTTTTGCGTTCACCTTCCTCTTGGGTTGGAAGTATTTTTTCAAAATGCTTTTAATGTCTTGGAGTTTACCTTCTATTTGTTCCGTTTTGTTTTTACAAAGGCTGGTTCTAGGTTTGTAACCCTCTCTAACATTTTTTGATATCTATATACCCGTCTTGGGCCTTTGTCTTTGAAATCTCCTTCCATTTTTGTAATAAGGTTGTTTTCGTGTTTTCTTTTCTTGGTTCTGCTTACCTATTCTGTTTCTTTCTGGCTTTCTTAAATTCCTCTTCTTTTCTATAATTCTTCTTTTTACATCATTTTGTATTTTTTGTTCCTTTCTTGTTGTTCCTTACACTCCTCATCACAACAGGTTGTCTTTTTTCATTACTTATTACTGTTATTGCTACATCTTTAATCATTGCCTTAAGGGAGTTCTAATAGTCTTATACTGGATGGTGGAGGAGACTAGTTTTTGTTTGATTTCTTGTTTAAAGGTCGTTCTTATTTCATGGGACTTCAGCTTTTCGATGTCCAGCATTTCTATTTTCTCTTGATTCTTGTTATTTCTTTGAATCTGAATTTGAATTGCACTAGATGATGATCTGACCGACAACAGGCTTCTCGTCTTGATCTAACATCTAGTATACTGCTTAACCGTTTTTTTTAATCTATCACAATGTGGTCTATTTGATTGGTCTTGTTCCCGTCTGTTACATCCATATGATGTTATGAATATTTCGGTGGGAGAAGCATGTGAAGCTTATAACTATATTTTTACTAGTGGCCAAGTTAATTAGAAATTTTCCACTTGCATTGGTTTCGTTATGTAGTGTTTTCCTATTGTTTCCATGAACTGATTTTCTTTACCTATCTTGACATTCATAGCTCCCATAGTAATTTTAACAATGTTCTTTGGTGAGCTGTCATACACTTCTCTTATGAGCTGATTTTTTTAATTTCTTTCTCTTCTTCCTCTGCTGGATGGTACGTTTATTAGTGTTAGTATAAAGCGAGTAAGTAGATATAGTTCTTTCAGTAATTGCTTGAAAATCTATTATGTTAGTTTTGACTTTATTGCCTACTATTCAATTTAGATTTTTTACTGGACAGTATGGGTTTTCGTGTCTTTAACTGATTTTCCTAGCCATCGCGTTCTTGTATTGCTGTCACCATTAGTCCAAACTTTTTTATTTTATATGTTAGGAGAAATTAAGTACCTGGTTTATTTAGGGTCCGTACATTCCAGGTTTCGCAAGGGAAGTCCGTGTTACAAGTTATTTAAAAGTAATAATTATAACCACTTACATAACAAGAGTTTATAAATATCAATGTATCTGTGTTGTTCCGCTTGCCAAAATTAAATCATACTGGAGATATTAAATATTGGGAGTAATAACACTAGATTTGTTTCATTTGATCGTGACCAGTATACAACTTAAGTTATCGTTTAACAAATTAATGCTGGACTACTATGAGAAATACATTATATTTTTATAATAACAAATGGTTTTTTACCGAATGCAGCCTTAATTGAGTATTAATATTTAATTTTTAATTTAATAATTTAATTTTTAGTTTTTATATATTCGAAAATGTTTGTAAAATCGGTGCATTTTCAAATTGTACATACTCATAGTGCATTGACGACAATTACGTATGTTTATATCTTCCTAGTTAATTATGATACATTTTTAGCATTGTATTGTCAAACCTTATACGAAATTATTTAAATGAACCAAGTTGCAGCAGATTGGCCACAGGCCTGATTTGAAATTCCGTCTCCATAGCATTACGAAGTTACACCAGCTCATTGCTATGATTTGCATACCAATAACTAATTTGAAAGTTTCATTAATGAGATTAGTTATATTTAGCCGCAGTTTGGGTAGTGTCTTAGGGGTTGATGTCCCTTTCGATCTGATAGTCTCTTCTCACGTCTGCTTGCATGTTTGCGCCTGAAAACATATTTAGTTGGGCTGCGGCGACAATATATCTGGATTTGCTGCTGCAGCATTCGATTAGAACGTAACGCTCGTACCGCCTGCGTTATGCGGCCCGGCCAAAATTGAGTAATAAATTAGAAATATCATTAAAAGGTTCCTCGCCAGTTTGGGGAGATTAGTAGCCTAAAGCTCTATTTGTTTGCCAGGGTTGGACTTTTCCTAATTAATGGGAGATTAAACTAGTTAATGCTCTTCTAAAACAATACGCTGATCTTTTTATTCATAATGAATTACATCTATTACAAAGTGTAACATGAAAACAAATCAAATATTAACGAGATTTGTATTTATTTTAAATTTATTGAAGCACCCTAAAAATACAAATATGTAAAATAAGTTATCTACAGATATTTTTTAATATATAGATTTTTTTGATGCCGCTATTATAAAATCAAGATGGTTGTGACAGAAATATCATCATTAAATCTCTGTTCTCTAAGTTCTTCGTTTTGTTAAAAATGTGTAAAAATGTAAAAAGAAACTATTAGTGTAACCTAAAACAAATACTCAATTTTTTGTTGAATTTAAGAAGCTGTTTAAGACCAAGCATTGTCGTTAATAGAATAACATATCGGATTAGAAATTCGCGTTTTTAGATTATTTTTGTGTTTTGTTTAGTTCAATATATATATATCTAAGATAATATAAATAGATGACCTATTTCAATACTAAGCATACTATAAATTGGCCACAACTTTTTGGCCTACATGTACTGATCTTTTCCTTTCGAACGCACCCTAGAAATTGGTCTAGATTTTTATATTTTTACATAAATAATTGATACAAATAAAAAAAGTTCAATTACTTCACAACCAGACTAACTGGGTCCATTGTAAAACAAACTACTGAGTTATGGAATTGAAATTGGTAGAATAGTAGAAATAGAGTACCTTGAGTATTTTACTTACTGCAGCCAACAAGCTTTTAAATAATTATTTTGGTATAAGTAAAGAATGTTGTTTCTAGGTATTTAACAATTTAAAAGAGGCAGAAAAGTTACTAATGATCATAACTGGGTATACGCATTGACACAGCAAAAATTTTAGCCAAATCCTAATCTAGTTAGAAAGGAGCAATGTTTACACATTAGAAAGGAAATTATAAATGTGTCTCTTAAATGCGCCTTATACAAATTATTACTATAAAGAATCCGGCAGAAACCTTAAAAAAATTGTTTTTGAAATTATGTAGGGTAAATGGAATTTATGTTATGAATCTTCTCACTATCTAATTCACGAATGCATTTATCTTAAGGGCGGATATTTTAAAAACTAATTGTAACAATAATTAATTCCAGGTACGCGATTTCATGGTAATATAGGAAATTTTGGTTCCACTCTTGTATAATCTATAAAAATAGACAATTTTCTTACATAAAATGCTTGTTGAGATGAGAAAGGATTGAGTAATTAACAAGTGTAGGTTAGTCTCGATTACACAGTATATAAAAAAATTTAAACCAGAACAGCAGTATTCTACACACACTCTCTCTCACACACACATACAAACTATAGGGCGTAAAGGAATGTTCTATTTGTGAATTTTTAGGAGACCATACAATTTGGGAATTCTGGACGATTTTTCTCGGGGCATGTGGAATTTCTTGGTATCGGATGATAGGTTGGTGCTCCCATGGGTTCCCCATTTTCACCAGTCATTGCTAACCTTTTTATGACCGATTTTGAAACAAAAGCCCTTGCCTCCTTTCACCTTAAACCTACCTGCTGGATACGATATGTCGATGACACTTTTGTTATCTGGCCTCATGGACATGATGCCCTTCCAGAATTCCTTTCCCACCTCAACCAAATCCACACCAATATCAAATGTACCATGGAAACTGAACATAACAATTCCCTCCACTTCCTAGATACTCTCATAACAAGGAATCCTTCTAATGACAGCTTTTATTACACTGTCTACAGAAAACCCACTCACACTAACCGTTACCTAAATGCCAAATCCCATCACCACCCTGCCCAAATCCATTCGGTTGCAAAATCCTCATAACCAGATCCATCAGACTTTCCGATACGAAAAATCGCCAAACAGAAATTAAATCCATTACCACCACCTTACTGCAAAATGAATATTCCAACAAATCCTTAACCAATATAATCAAAAAAATATAAATAAAACACTAACTCTCAATCCCAAAACCCTCCTGACCAACAAAAAGCATTCCTACCTTACATCAGAGGCATCACCGATAGAATAAGCTGCATACTAAAACGGCAAAATATCCGCACGGTCTTTACGACCAACAACCAAATATCTGGGCTTATTCACTCAGCAAAGGATCACTGCCCCAATGAATCCCAAGGAGTGTAACCTTGTGGAGACTGCCAAAGGACCTACATAGGTCAAACAAATCGGCAATATATATATTTGGATATCATCAGGGCGACTTTAATCTTTTTTACAGCTGTTCGGAATAGTTCATTGGTGGTGCATCCAAACCATTCCCTCAAGTTTCGCATCTAGGACATTCTTCTACGGCCTTGGTTTCTTCGTCCTTTAATTTTCCCTTACATTATATTCTGCAGTAATATGTATTTTTGTCCTCTCATTAGATGACCTAGATACTTCAACTTTCTCTTTTTTATTGTCCGGATAATTTCTGGTTCTTGGTTTATGCGTCGTATTACCTCTATGTTTGTTATTTTGTCTATCCATCTTATTTTCAATATCCGTCGATAGCACCACATTTCAAAGCTTTCCAGCTTCTTTATGTTGTTTTGCTTTAGGGTTCATGCTTCGACACCATACAGCAAGGTGCTAAACACGTAATATTTTTGCATTCATATTCTTAATGTAATGTTTATATCGCGGTTACATAGCATTTTCTTCATTTTTATGAAAGTTGTTCTGGCAATTTCTATGCGTCTTTATATTTCCTTGCTTTTATCGCCTATCTCGTGTATTAAAGCTCCCAGATATTTGTAAGTATCTACTTTTTCGATCTGAGTATTGTTGATACGAATGTGTGTGAGATTAATTGCATATTTCGTAAATGCCATTTCGTTTTCTTGGCGTTGATTTTTATCCCAGTCCGCGCATGCCTTGTTTATGTTATCAAGTAAACATTGCAGATCTTCCGATGTTGTTGCTAGCACTACAGTGTCGTCTGTGTAACGAATGTTGTTTATGACTTCACCATTAATTACTATTCCTTCTTTAGCTTGCGACAGTGCTTCTGGCAGATTCTTTCACTGTAGACATTAAAGAGCAGCGACGACAATATACATCCTTGTCGTACGCCTCTTCGTATTTCAATTTTTTGTGAGATCTCATTATCCACTTTGATGTTAGCTTTTTGGTTCCAATATAGGTTAAGGATGATTCGTAGGTCTTTATCATCAATGCCTTTATCTTCTAGTATGTCTTTAAGATAGTGATGCATAATGGCAAAATTCAGGAAAATGCCAAACTCGAAATCAAAGGGTATTTTATTATGTGGGAAACAACAAGACTACCCATCGATACGGAGTTGGGATTATAATATCAAAGAAATGGAAAATTCTGTAATTAACTTCGTTTCCTTGTCAGAACGCATAATGCTTTTACAGCTTAAAGATAAATATAATACAATAAATCTTATACAAGCCTACGTTCCAACATCCGATAAAGATGATGAGGAAATCGAGGAATTTTACAACAATTTAGAAGAATTAATCAGAACAACAAAAAAGCAACACATTAATATTATAATGGGAGACTTTAACTAAAGTTGGTCAAGGCAAAGTCGCGGAACATGTGGGAAATTATGGACTGGGAATTAGGAATGAGAGAGGCGATCGACTAGTGCAATTCTGCCAGAATGAAGACTTGGTAATAACTAACACCCTTTTCGAGTTACCCCCCCCCCCCCCCCTCCGACGACTGTACATGTGGACATCTCCCCAACACACAAAGGACAAAATAGTGAGAAACCAAATAGATTATATTATGATTACAAGGAGATACCATAACGCTGTTAAGTGTACCAAGACATACCCTGGAGCCGATGTTAACTCGGACCATAATCCCGTAGTTTCTGAGATCCAAATAAAACTAAAAAAGATACAAAAACCGATCACAAAAACATTAGATCTAAATAAACTAAAGAACGACAGGATACAACAGGAAACCGAGGAAGAAATAAATAGAAATCTCAGAAAAATACATAACCAAGTGCCAAATACCGATAATATAAATGAAAAGCTCAAATATGTAAACGCAATTATTAAATTAGCAGGTGAGAAACATTTGACCAGAACTTCAAAAAAAAACAAAATATGGATGACGAAAAACATATTAATGCTAATAGACGAAAGACGAAAAGCAAAAAACCAATCAGAACAATATAAAGGAATCAATAAAATTATAAAAAGAAGTATTAAGGAAGCAAAAGAACAATGAGAAGAAATGGAGAAATATGAAAAAAAGTTACGATTTGTTCAATATGTATAAAAAAGTCAAACAGATAACAGGAACCCAAAGAAGATACCAAGTGGGCATACTTAAAGACAAGAATGGAAGGATCATTACAGACCTAAAAGATAAAATAAAAAGATGGACCGAATACATTACAGAATTATTTGAAGATGAAAGAAAAACGACCTGTCATGCAAAAAATGAAATCGGACCTGAAATCTTAAAAGACGAAGTAGAACACACAATCAAAATCTCTAAGAAAGGAAAAGCAAATGGACCCGATGAAATCCCCACGGACCTATTGAAGCTTCTGAACGATAATTCTCAAAGATAGTACTACATCTATTCAATACGATATACAACACGGGAATCATACCGCACGACTGGCTTTTATCCACATTTATCAAAACACGAAACGCAAAAAAAATGCTCGGACTACAGAACAATATCATTGATGAGCCATCTACTAAAGATATTTCTCCGAGTTATACATAATCGAATCTATAAAAAATTAGACGCTGACATAAGCGAAACGCAGATGGGGTTCAGAAGAGGACTAGGCGCCAGGGAAGCACTCTTTGCCTTAAATGTGATCACACAAAGATGCATAGACGTCAATCAAGAATGACATGATAAACTTAAAGACATATTAGGGCATTTAATATTTTACCATAATTTCATTCAAACCAGGCATCAACAACAAATTCCAATCTTTGAATCTACACAATAATAATTTAAGTCTATAAGACACAATTCTCTTCTGCCTCTAAATTGATTTCTATTGATGCATTTGATTCAACTATCTAGAATTGTATTCTCTCTGCACTGATTTCCCCGAAACTTTATATTTTATTTGTTTAATTTATTTTGTTTCTATTTTTTACGACATTTTTGCTTTGTTCCCTAGGAACTTGCCGGTAGATTGATCAAAAAATTCTGTTGGTACACAATACGTCCCAATACATATTACCCATATCATAGCCTATGTCCTCTTGAAAAACACTAACAAAGGTTCCTTTCCTTTTATATCTGATTTTAATATCAACAATCTGTTTCACGAAGCAAATATTAATATGTTGACAATTAAATGTCATGTACTAGTGATAGCATCGATCAATGAGGCGATCTGATGAGTTTAAGGTCAAGTTAGGTCGATCCAAAGATTTTGGGGAAAAAATTAATGATTCTGCGTTGTTTCGTCAGCTGCCACTAGGTTGACAGTCAGTAACGTAGTGGGTGCGTGACGCATTTAGGTGGCAACACCCACCTGAAGGTGTAGCCACCTAGTGGCAACTAATGAGACCTCGCGGAATCATTAATTTTTTTCCTAAAATCTTCAGATCGACCATACTTGACCTTAAACTTATCAGATTGTCTTCAGATTTGGCCAGAAATTCTTTTTAATAAGTGAGGCATACGTGGATGAAGATCGGAGGAAAAAATGTTAAGTGCATTTTGCCCTATCGATCATATATCCATAACAGCTTTTCTCTCAGAAAAGAAGAAAATGTTTATATTGATGTAATGCCCTCCGTAAGTGTAGATTTTTTTGTGAGGAATACTACTCGCAACATATACTTTGTTTCAAATTGAATCTACATTTTCTATTAGAAAAATTAATTACAATTGAAATACATTGGTTACTTAATCCCCCATTCTGGCTGTTTTGAATGTAATTTATCAAAAATTGGTTATTTATAATGAAATAGCCGGTAATAAAAATAAAATTGCTCTTATAGCCCATACCATCAATTACAAATAGATGGAGAAATTGATATAAATTCTACTTAAAAAAACCTTTATTGCTATTATACACATATTTTGTGCAGCATAAAATCATAAAAATCTGTACACCTGAGTATTAAAATTATATGTGCAATGTATATATAACGAATGTTCTTGTTACTTCGTAGGTTACTGACTCCTAAAGCTCAAGACCGATTCAGAAGTCCTCGCAGATACTAGAACACGAGAGTCGTAAAAGCTAAAGGCAAAATATCCTGTTTCAGGTTATTGAAAACTTTTATCTCTGTATAATGCCTAATGCCTGGATTTACTTAATTATTATGCAGTTAAGAATTTCTTATTTTTTTTATTAAACTTACTAAAAGCTTCATATAATTTTAAAAATCAGCTTAAGGTTCTCAGTGTACAACTGCATTCGACCCAACAGCATTTTATTTTTCACCGAAGACGCGATATCTGATCTGCATTTCCAGACAGCCGTAGTAAGAGTTCTAGAATTACGCGAGAACAACCTATAAAATCGTAGTAAACTAAAGTGGATTACTAAAATCCGATGAAATCCGACCAGCTATCAACCTCCTACAGTTCGATTTAGCTCCGTTTACTCGTGATTCGCATGGTTTGCTGGGATGAGAGTCATATAATTTGTTAGGGCGATTAGTAATTGCAAGTTTAGAATTTCAGGGATAATCTTATAAATTATTTTATTTAGAACAAAAAACTAATGTTATTAGATGATTTTAGCAAAAGCTTAATGACTAAAATAAATAATTTAAGTACTTAACAACTATAACCATATTAACATGTATTAGCCCAAGTAAGATAAATTTATATAAAAGCACGTAACACTTGCATATCTTGCACACCACTGACAATAAATCTAAAGTACATTATAAATTAGCTGTTCTCCCCAACAGCTGAATTGTATAAATATGTCCTTAATCGTAATAATGGAGTGAACAGCACAAAGGCAAATAATCCATATTGCTAGAGCTTTCTACAAATTCCTTTACAAGCGAACATTGTAAGCAACATGTAAGCTTCTTAGATGATCCAAATTTAATATGCAAATCCGGAGTCCCCTGTGGAGAATACATATTGTACCATCTTATCGCAAAATCCTAATCCCATCTTCATAAATGAGGTTCAGGTAATTGTCAATTCATCGTAAATTTTAGTAAATAACAACTAGACTATTGTACTTATATATATATACATATTGCAGATATTATTATACTTGTTGTTGAATAAAATTGTTCTTAATGATTAAAATTATACTTAAAAATATTAAACAATAGTTTAGTATTATTTATTGTGTTACTTCAAAATACTTATTTTATTATTATACAGATTGTTGTTGCAAATTGTGTTTCCTATTTGAAACATATGTAAGTTACGTTTAATGAAATTCGGGTGAAAAACGAAAATAGTAAGTCAAAAAGTTTTATTGAGTTATTTCACAAATGATCAATATGAGCGTTTTTGATAACTTGGCATACCCCTAGCCTGTAGTTAAGTTTTTTCCAAATAAACTGTAGCACATCACGAACGATTACTGCAATGTATTATGTGATCTTTCTCTCGTTCTATACTTTGTATCCGGAAATCATGATTTGTATGTTTATGTGTTCGTATGCTTCCTGATTGCATCTTTGCATTTCTCTCTATTCTGTGCATTTCTAGTATTTTCTTCTAACTTTGTTTCAGTTAATTCTTTTATTTCGTCTGTCCATCTTCTTGACACTCACATCTAGGTCGTTTTCCTTCAATTTTGTCTGGTACCATTAATTTTTCAAATTAATATCCATTCTTTAGACATATGATCAAAATACTTTAAGATTCTTTTCTGTATCACATTTATTAATCTCGTGGGATTCTTATATAACATATTATGTATTTGTTTGTACGATATGCAGTCCATTTTGCTCTCAGCAATCTCCTCCAGCACCACATTTCAAATCTATTAATCTTCTGTTTGTCTAACTTTTTCATCGTCCAAGATTCTGGTGGACACAATGCAATAGGGAAAACTAGTGTCATTCATCATGTTAAATTTGATAGGTTTGCCGATACTCCTATCTTTCCAAATATTTATTAATTTAGTAACTGCAGTTTTTGGTAATGCTATCCTTCTTTTTATTTCGCTGGAACAGTTACCGTTATTTTCTAAGTACAACCCCAAGTATACAATAATAATCTACTATTTCTATACCGTTAAATTTATGTCTGTCAATGTGTAATTGTTTTTTTGCTATTATTATTACTTTTGTTTTATTTTTGTTTAAAATTTCCTAAATTTTCGCTTTCTCTTAGACGATGTTTAACAATTCTTTTATTTCTTCTACAGACTTAGTAATTAGAGCGTCATCAGCTTATTTTAAATTATTTATGTTGTTACCCTTATTTTTATTTCTTTATTTTATTTAGCAGTGACTCAGTATGAATGTTAAAAAGCAGAGGAAGTAATATGCACTCTGACGGACGCCTGTACACATATTAATGTATTTGATGTTCTTCCATTTATTCCAATTGTTATCTCGGTTTCATAAAGTTGTTTTATTAGGTACACTATGTGTGGTAGTGTGCCCATTTCCAGCAATATGTTCCATAGAATTTGTTAATTTGCTGAATTGAAGACTTTTTTGTAATCCAGAAAGCATATAAATGCTGCCACATTAAATTTCCTGCATTTTCGCTGAGTTGTCTAACGTTGTGTATTGATCCCTTGTACCTCTGCCTTTTCTAAAGCCTGCCTGCTCCTTAGCTATGTGCCATTCAAGAAAGGATTTTATTTTGTTTAGTCTAATGTTTAGCATTATGTTGCTTGCATGGGATATTAATGTTGTCGTTTTATAATTATCGCATTTACGAGTTGAACCTTTTTTATGAAAAGTGTTGATCAGTGTTGATTTAGTTTAGTTTTCGGCCCATTGTTCTGTTTTTCACACCTTATTACATAAGGATGTCATTAGTGTAATACCCTTTTCATTTAGCGTATTCAGCATTTCGCTGTTAATATCATCTCCCACAGTTTTATTTTTATGTAAGCTGTCTTTATTGACAAAACTTTGTCTTCATTTTGTTATACTCTTTTAGAGTTTCGTCTTTTGATTTACTCATTAACTTTTTTATTTTATCCTACATCTCATTTACGTTGTTGTAATTTTCTTTTTGGTGTAGCTGTTTTATGTTGCTGTTAGTTTTTTTCGTTATATGTGGCCATCTTATTAGAGGATAGTTTTTGCTTGCGTTTTAATGTTTGAATATTCTTTAGGTGTATTTTTATTTCCGTAGCAACCATATTGTGATCTGATCCACAGTCTTTTCTGTGTATGTTTTGCAATCTTGAGCACTTGATTTATATCTGGTGTTTATGAGCACATAGTCAATATGATTTCGATATCTGTCATCTGGAAACCTCCACGTGTGTAATCTCTTCATATGATGCTTAAAGGTGGTATTTAATATTGTGTATTCACATCAGTAGTTTTTTTCCGCTGTTATTTCTGGTTCCAATACAGTATTTCCCAATGTATTTATTTAAATTGTCTTTGTCTTTTGTAGATCCTATCTTAGTATTAAAGTCACTTTGTATTATCATGACTTACTTTTTTGGAATACGTCGAATAACTTCTTCTAATTCATAGTAAAAGTTATCTACTACTTGGTTTTTATCAATGGCTATAGGCACATATATTTGTACTATGTTTAATATTATGTGATACACACTCAAAAATAATGCGCAGTTTGCAAGAATGCTCGCTGAATATTTTTGTACACCCTCACAGGAAGAAATCGTATATGTCATCACCAGCACAATCTATGTTTTGTAGTTGGTTGTTGAGTTTATTTCGATTTTGGAACATAACATTGGAGAAAGCTATAATCATTTATTATCAAACATCGACCAGCATCAATCCTACTACAACTATAAATAATTAAAACTACACTTAAAGCTGATTAAATTAATATTTGACTCAAACGAACGAGTCATTAGTATTACTATATAATTTGCATACAGTCTACACCTGTCTGTGCTGAATAGAAGAGATGTGGGTAGATTTAAAGATCACAAATTCCTAGAAAAATCCCTAAAATTACAAACATAAATTAAGCAACGACTTTTAAAAAGAAGATATTTCGATCTAAAACGACAGTTTCTTTAGCATACTCATCCATGATCGAATCATTGCAGTAGATATGGACTGTAAGGCTTAGCTTTGCGGGTATTTCAGTAGACAAGCCAGCTTATCCAAAAAGTGGATCAGGTGTGACTTGAGGACGCTCTAGTTTTTCAATTAATGTTGAAGTAGCTGCGAGTGATCAAACGACTTCTAATAGTTCTGTAGCTGCTATCGGGTAGGTCTGCAAGTGGTCTATATACTTCTGATAAAATTAGAAAGCATTAGAAAAACCAAAAACAAGATCAATTCCGACAGGACGGTATATCAGAAAGCATGTGCGTAAGAAAAAGAAAAAATTAATTGATCCAAAGCAATAGATTGATATACTAATAAAACGAATATTAGAAAGTCATAAAAAGTGTCTTTGATGCTTTAATGTAAACTTAATGGATGTAGCAGCAGCAGTGTAATTATATTTTTAATATACATACAGTTAAAAACTGTAATCTAGGAAGCTTATTTTAGAAACGAACAGAATACTAACTGTTCCCTAGGATAAGTTCTTTAAAACGACAATCTTTAAGAGTTTTACTGTCTGTAGTAATAAAAATAATTAATAGCTTGCGTTTCTGTGATAATGACAATAATTGTAAGCAGTTCCATTAAATGAGTGACAGTGAGTTATCAGTCGTAAGAGAACAAAGTGGTCAAAACTGGCCAGAACAAAATGGCCTAATTATTGACACATTTGGTCCAGAGAGCTTTTTTGGAGGTGGTACTTCAGTTTCTAATATTTTTTTTATGAAAGTTTTTCAAATTATATGGCATATTTAAAAGCGTTCATAGTGAAATCAAACGCATGGGATTCGAAGTCAAGATGGTATTCTAAGAGAAAAAAAGAAGAGATTAAATGGAATCAATGCAAGCAAATATTGTTAATACACATTAGTGAGATATGTAGACGAGAATCGAAATCGTAATATCAAATGGTATAAATAGTTAAGAAATATAATTCCAATACGATTTCTATTTCATCAGAAGCAGAAAACTTATTGTCAATCGCTATTATCCCAAACGATATCTTTGGTATAACAAAAGTAAAAAAAATAGCAGCGACTTTCAGTGTACTATACTGGAAAACAAGCTAAAGTACTAAATGACACTATCGAGACACCTAACTTTGTAAATTTCTGCAATTGACTTTAGTTAGTTGGCAATTAATCCATAAGCTATGATTGCATATAACACCTACAAAATAAAAGTAAAAAATGTTTTATGACAATCAAAAATATTTATTGTCACATATCTTCACCCTTTCATTCGATTTACTCCATTTTTAAACTTTAAATGGAATATATGTGCCAGTTTATTCGATTTTGCTCATTAACAAATTTATCCTAAACATTGGCCCAATAAATGTTTGCAAAATTTTATTAAATTTCCGCAAGAATTACAGTAGTTATTGTATACGTAAGATTCAGTTTTACATAACGACGACTACAGTCTAAAAGGCATGAAAAAACTATAGTAAGATTTTTGAAAAGTCGTAACTTGAGAACGACCAATAGGTGGTATTTCTACGAAATTTAAAAGACGCTGCTCCTAAAGGCTAAAAGAGAATCAAGACTCCACGAAGTACAGACGGTATATATCATAAATTATATAAATTCAATTGATAACATATTAAACTGGTGTGCGCTATCAATGCAGAAACAAAGTGCATCCAGTTCAAAACGGCATCCACACGCTCTCTTTGATTTTGTGGCAAGACAACTCGCAAATGTAGTATAAATGAATAGAGATGATCTATGAACTTGGGATTAACTTTTTTATTTTGAGACAACACATCTGAAGTTGATATTATAGGCAACAAAACATTCCTTTATTTAGAACACTATTATAGTACTTATAGGTTATTGTGCATAACGGATTTACGTTAGGCAAGTCGCGTATGCGATTCTTCTGCGCACTAGATTTTGATTTTGTTTATTAACACTTCCTTAAAAGTAAAACGTGATTTTGTCATTTGAAATTAATAATTTACATTAGAGTTTGCATAAACTCGGGGAATGAAAGCTGTAACAATTTGTCGTCCAGTTTCAAGACTTGGAACAATAACTGTTTACTGCTACTTCTGACAGTATGTATTTTGTGTATGAAATTTACATAAACCCGTTGCACTGTTTTTGTTTAGTGACGAGCGGCTAGTTAACCTTCTATCGAATTATTACGTGACAAAGTTAACAAACGAGATTTCAATAATGCACAAATAAAATTTTTCGTTTCATTAATATCAAGTTGTTATATATAAGTTCTATAAGATGTGATTTGTATGTGTCTCAAGTTGGTGACATCAAGACGTGCTTGTTACCGCTCCGCAATAAAAGTGCGCTATATCGTGCGCCATAATTATGAGAGGCCGGCGGGTCATCTGTCCACCCAACTGATCCGGAAATTTAGCCGTGCGTGAACTACCTGAGTGAGTACTAGAGAGCTACTTAATTAACATAAACATTGCAAAGTCTATAAATGAACTTCACTTGCTGCAATCCGCCGATTGCAGTGAATTCCGCTGATAAACCACATTCGCTTCTCAGATAACAGTAGATATTCATATATCACACACAAACGAACAAATGACCCGGAGAAATATGAGTTAATCAAAGAAAGTTATTTTAAGGCCAACTAATATTACCTACAAAAGTGTCAGAGTCACCACTTAATCCAAATATTATGGAATACAAAAACATCTTTAACCACTGCAAAAAATTTAAAAAACGACCACTGTTCCTACCCAAAGAAAATAATCACAACAAGCGTTATTTCGTTAATAAACACTCCTAATAACTCAAAATAAATATTATGTTTTACAAACAAATACATCAGTTACATCTCAAATATAGACGACAAATGAAAAGGCCCAAAAACCTAAGATATCACCAATATATCTTACCTGTTGGAACTATAAAAATCTATTATCTCAACTGATTTTAGCACTATCTATAAAAGGAAAAACTACGTATTAATGTAACAATAACATTTTCGTAGTAATACGAAATTTTTCCATTTTTATAGCCGATAGTAAACTTATCACAGAATTACTTAAATTAGAATATCCAATACAACATGACAAAGGTAAAGAA
This sequence comes from Sinelater perroti, assembly GCA_036346155.1. NCBI lineage: Eukaryota > Metazoa > Arthropoda > Insecta > Coleoptera > Elateridae > Sinelater > Sinelater perroti. The sequence goes on along the minus strand of JARFIY010000195.1, from coordinate 19,131,144 downwards.
ATTTTTAATCTAATTGCTTTGTAACGGTTGAACCAATGTCGGTTAATTGGACATATAAAAACTACTGCCAACTACTGCTAGCTACTGCCACACTATATGAAATGCACAGAACACCATCACTACTCCCAATGTCAACGACAAAAGAGCTCTGACAAACCAAATTACATCAACTGCAGAGGAGAACACACTATAGAGGCTGTCCTTATATAAAACATCACAACAATAATTAGATCTTTTAACCCTAACGCCTTAATTACTGATAAAGTTACATCAAATAGTAGCTATGCTACAATCCTACAGAAAAGTACCACCTTTTCCAATTCAAAGTACCCCTAATAAAAGCACTTCTACTCTTCTAAAAAATATTTTTTTTGCCTCAAATATTCCACAATCAAATGATCATTTCACATCTTAACAAATCAAAAACTTTATTGTCACTAATCGCAATGCTCTTCCAAAATTACTTTAAATGTATAAAATTATCTCATAAGTTAACCTTTTGAATTAAAACGCGAATGGAATAAAGCAACTATAAGCAACCTTCGTATATTTTATGGTACTGACATAGCATGCGTAACTAAAATCATTAATTCAAAATAAAAAATTTACTTTATCAGACTATCACATCTTTAGAAAAGACAAAGCTAATGCTATAGCGTGGGGAGGTTCAGCAATAATTGTAAAGTGCAATGTAACTGTCACCCCAATTGAATTAATAAATATCAACAAGAGGCAGTATCGGTAAATCTCATTACAGAAGACAATAGTATACTAAAATTAGTATCTAGTTACAAACCATCAGATAAACACATCTTCCAAGAAGAACTACAATAAATATTTGGCGGCCAACTGCGCATGCTGTTAATATGCAACCTCAATGGCAAACATTAAAATTTGGATTGTAAAAAACCGACCCAAATGGCGTAAAACTGGAGAATATATCCTCACAACTGAGCAGCATCATTGCAATATACTTGCACGGTTTGTCTGGAAAGTATTGAGAATAAGTTTTCTAGTCAATCAGATGAGCTAGAGGGACGTGGTTTTTGGCGGATGGATAGTGGGTAGATCTTAAAGAATTCCACCCGGCTCAGTTGCCCCGAGCCTTGAAAGAGTAAGGATCACGTTTCCCTCAAAACATATTACGTGTCACGGATTTGACATACAGCGTATGTTAAAGCAACATTATGCGGCGAACTTGGTAAGAAAAGCCTAATAGAAGGAAGCCATGTCAAAAACGGGGTTTTGAATGGCACAAGATGTTTCATGAAGGAATAGAAGCCGTGAAAGACGAGGAACGTAAAGGATATTCGTCAACGAGCTGTAGTGGTGAAATCTGGTAAAAGTGAAAAGTTTCATTGATAGTACAGAAGTTGAATTTACCAAAAACCGTAGTGCACAAAATTGTGTCTGAATAAATTTGTTTAAAGTTGGTTTCAAAGGCTTTGTCCCAAGGACAAAAGGATGTACGTGTGTTAATCTGCCGAGAACTATTGGAAGGTGTTGCGTCTGAACTTGACTTTTCGGACAAGGTGATAATCGGTGATAAAGCATGGTGTTCAAGTAAGATCTCGAGACCAAAAAACAAAGTTCTGCATGACACACAAGCGGATCTTCTCATCTTAAAAAGGCCCGCAGTCAAAGATAAAAATTGTTTTTCTTGATGCAAAAGGTGTTTGTACCTACCGGACAAACAGTGAACGCAAAATTTACGTCGATATGTTCGAACGACTGTGGAAAAGTGTCGTTCGCATCTGAAAAGAGATCGCCAATACTTGGGCCCTACACCACGACAACGTTCCTAGCCACACGTCGCTGCTCGTGAGAGAACTTTTTGCCAAACACAACGTGGCGACGCTGTAAAACCCGACTTATTTCTGTTCCCAAAACTAAGATTCAGCCTAACAGGAACCCACTTTGGTGAAGAGGGTCCAAACTGCAGTGACCAAGACCATAAAAAACATTTCAGTTGCCGCATTCTAGGAAAGTTTCAAAACTATTTTAAAAAATTTTAATAAAATAAACTACTAGTTGAAATGCTTTTATTTTTATTAAGTTATTTCCTATATTTTTTGATAAACCCTGTATTATCCGCATAGACAAAATGAACTTCAAAAATATATATATTAGATATTATTAATCAAACTCAAGGAGTTAGATTCAGACCTCTTACATGTTGTTTTTACCCTACGCAGCTCTCTATATTATTATTCTAAGTTACCAAGACTAATTAACGGCCCATTTAAATGGGAAAAATTCAGAACAAACATGGAAAATGAACTAACATGTCTAACAACTTATTATCACCCGAAGATATTGATGAGGCAATCGTACTATTCAACACCACAGCAACTCGGGCCGTACAACATGTAACAAAGAAAATGCAATCAAACAGTCAAAACTTTTCAACATACATACACTACGGTTTATGGAAGTGTGGACTCTAAATACAAAATAAATTTATATAATTTAATGTAAGAAAACAATTTATTATATAATATATTATTATACAACACGTATAAATAAACTTGAATGTTAAGCATTTGTTTCATTAAAGAAACCGCCATTTGGATTTAATACTGCTTTTACCATTCTAGATATTCTTTCATTTTTTTTTTAATTTTTCGTGTGGTAAATCTTTCCAGGCAAACCTTGAAGAAGACTCCAGAATGATTTTTGGGCGTAGGACGCTTTTCTTTACTGTTTGGTTTAGCTCATACCATAACAACTCATGGAGTTGAGCTCCGGACTCTAGCTATGTCATTATTTTGGGCATTTTTTTGTTCTTGGTTTGCTAGATAGTCTCTACAAAGCCTTGAAGAATGTTTAGGATTAGTGACTTGGGTTATCACAAACCCTTCCCGATTAATCGCATCCCAGATGATATGGCGTTTTCTGTTAAATATTTTTATGTTTTTTCTTCACTGTATCGTCAGAAAAGGTGCCAGTTGTGATAGGTAAATCAGATGTATATAATAAATAAAACAATGATCTCCGTATGCTGCCTTGTGGTAATCCAGCTTTAATTGGGAAAATGTTCAAAAATTTACCATTTGCCTGCGTTCGGAATTAACGATTATCTAGATAAGACTTGAGAAGTTTAAAATAAGACAGTAGAGATATTTTGATTTTATAAGAGAGTCTATCCTATCAGATCTTATCAAAGGCCTGGCTTATGTTTAACAATATGGATAGATTATATTTTTTGTCTTCCAAGGATTTATTGATGGTTTGTATAATTCGATGACACTGCTGGATTATGGAGTGTTGCCGAAATCCGAATTGATGGTTTGGGACTATATCAAGAAGTGGACTGAGTAGTAGCAGCTTTTCAAGAACCTTGGAAATAGCAGATAAAGACCTATGAGTCTGTAGGAGAAAACATGGTTAGAACGTTTACCGGATTTAACTACCAATATAACCTCCGCAATTTTAAACTGCTGGGGCCAATAGTGAAGTAGTCGAACTGTGGGTTAACATTATAATAGCCTTCTTCAACATTTTTGGTGTAATTATGATCAGATCCATGCGATCTGCTGTTGTGTAGGCGGACTATTTTGTCTTTGATTTCTTTCGGGATAATTGGTTGAGTAACTTCTTTATGGACAAAATTAGTAGTTAGATATTTTAGAATTTCTTGATTTGGTTCAGCATCGTGAGAGTTAAATACTTCCGGAAAGGTCCTCAGCAAAAAGATTGACCTTTTCTTTACTAGTTCTTGTCCAAAGCACCGAAGTAGGAATGTTGCAAATGGAGGATGAGTTTGTGTAGATTCGGCATAATGAATTGTCTTGTACTTCTTTTAGCTTGCCTTTAAGTTGGTTAGTTAGTCGATTGTATATGATTTTGTCTGCTAGGGAATAACTCCGGTGCCAGCTTTCCCTGACGTTCCTCTCCTCAACAATTATTTTTTTTAATTTCGTAGGAAATATTTGAAATTTCTTCACCATTCTTTGGTTGTGTGGCTTGCTTAGCTGCCTATTTTAGTATTAAAATTAGGTTTTCAATAGCTTCCTCGATATTTTTATTGTTTTTGAGTTGCACTTTTAAATTGGCCGTTTTATTAATCTTGTTTCTGTAGTCGTCCCAATTTGTCTATGTTATACCTTCGAGATACTATTTTATTGAATTCTATTGATGATAGATCCGAATTTGGTTCTACATCCATAAACGATTATGAAATTCCACTGGGAACGAGAAAACCCAGCAGTGTTTTTGTTGGTTTTGTCAACCAGTAGCTAGGTTTCTGAAGTACTTTAGCTATTTCTCTCCTCCTAATAAAAACTTAGAACCAAGAATTATGAAGAACTTTATACTTCAGAGATTTTTATATCACATGATAGTGAATTAACCTCTATAAATGTGAATTTCAGGTAGTTTGCAGAGTATCTGGGCAATTTATAATGGTCGATTGTTTCTTTTATGAATATTGCACTTCCAACCTGAGCTGTATTATCGAGATGATTAGTATGGTAGAATTTTTATTGAGGTACAATATTTTAAAGTAGAATCTTTTAGGAAAATTAGTTTCACAAATTAAAAGAATGTCAATTTGTGATATTTTCATTGCCATTATTGTTGTTGTTATAACTATTCTGTTTTGGTAGCATGTTATTTGTGTTATTATTGCGTTGGATTTGGGGTTGTAAACATGTTGCTGGTGTCTAGTTAGTACAATTATCGTTACTCCGAATACCTTTATAGAATCGATGATAATATTCGCAGCCTCTAAAATTTGCGGGATGAGAACTTCCACATTGAGCACATATAGTTGAAGTTGTTTGTTGGTGTGAATGTAATCGCGAAAGATGATATGGCTGTTGCTGCAAATTTTGTATTTGCATTTGCATCTAGGCCTTACAATGTTCTTGATTTGTTAAAAGTAGGCATTATTTAATAACATAGTATCATTTGATAACTGAGACGGACATTTTTGAGATAATTGTGAGTTTGCTATTGAGTAATTTTGAATAAAGCCTTTTGCACAAAGCCTTGTAGGAAACATTTTTATATACTTATTTAAAATATTCACGTATTTATTTGTAGTATTTAAATGTTAAATGTACGTGAAGTGATTACATTTATCACTTAAAGAGTGATCTTTCGGTCACAATTTTATCATTACCGTTATACTCTTCATATACACAACTTTACGTCAGCTGATAGCTAATAAAGGCGCCGGGTTCGCGATATCACTACGGTCGCGATTTCCGTACGACCATTCAACAAGGCTACTCGCGCCAAGCTCAGGCTATAAAATTTAAATCAGAGAATAACCCCTTACAACTTTACTTTTAAAATAATAATTTAATAATTAGAATTAGTAAAAGGATATATAGACAAATTAGCGTTAGATATGCATTGACAGCAATTACTATATAAATATTATTTCCGATTTTCTCATTTGTTAAGTTATATATTGCGTTTTCATTTGATGCGTGGAAGGTAGTTCGAAAAGAAACCAGTTATAGTAATCCGAAACCATTATAATGTATTGCAATAATTTTAAACGTCATTACAGGGCGTGTTAAGCAATTTATGCTTATTTTTTACGACCATCGATTACATTTTGCAGTTTGTTTTTAATAACTTGAAAATAAAATAGGATTTATGTTAATTGGCACAGGTTGGTCAATAATAATATGTATTTCGGCTACTACTAAAATACATGATTAGAATTTTCTGTACAATGTGGTTTAAGATGTTCTATAAACGTAGTTTAATGAAGACAAAAATATGAATCACATAGTATACTGAATAGGATTATTAAGACAAATTCAAAGCCGGCCAAAATTAAAATTTTAAAAGTGCCTAACTTATTTTTGAAAGAATAAACTACGAACTATAAGCCCTCTAATAATTGCAAATCACAAAATCCATGTCTCAATGCAGTATATTCTAGACACGATATGCGTTTTTATGAATTTTAAAGTGCTTAATGTTAAAAATTTATATTCTCTGTAAAATAAATTATAAAATCTTACACACAAGAGAATTGTTATTTTAGGTCCTCCATAAATATGTGCTTCTTATCTCGAATCCATTTGATTGATTTTCTATCCTGTAGTCGCACTACCAACATTGATCTTTCCATTCTTTTTTGCGCAACTTTAAGTTTTTTTATCAGGGTGTCTGTAAGGGACCATGTTTCCGAAACATATGTGAGTATTGGAAGAATGCATTGATTAAACACTCTAATCTTAAAGTGTTGCGGGTCTGTCGTTGTTTTGAACACATTCCTTAGGTTTCTATAAACAGCCCAAGCTAACTTTACCCTCCTTCCAATTTTTGATACCTGGGTATCTGTTCTAAAAGTAAGTAATTGTCATAAGTATATGTATTCGTTGACAACTTCTATTAGGTCATTCTCAAGACGAATAAGTGCTGCATTGTTTATTTTTAGCCCGACTTTTCTTGTTAAGTTTTGAAGGTCTTTAAGTATCGTTATCAAATATTTACTGTTATTTTGTAATAAAACAATATCGTCGGCGAATCGTAAGTTAGACAGATAATCTATATTAATATTAATTACTATATTATTCCAGTTCAAAGCTTTAAAGACATCTTCTAATAAATTACTAAAGAGCTTCGGGGAGATGGTATCCCCTTATCTAATTCCCCTTCTTACTTTTATCGGGTTTTTCTTTTCGAATATCTGGAATGGCACTGTTGCATTTTCGTATAGTTTATTGATTAAATCTGTTTATCCAAAATCCCGCATATCTTTAATGCATTGACCACGTTTCTACTGTATGAAACACTTTTTCAAAAGCGATGAAAGTTAGGTAGGGAGGTTAGTTATATTCATGCGCTTTTTTATAGCTTGTCTTACGGTGTATATATGATCCCCCTCTAAAACCTACCTGTTCTGTGGTTGAAATTCCTCTACACGTTTCGTTATTCGTGTTGCTATTATTTTTCTTAAAAATTATAATGTGCGATAACAACGAAATCGGACGATAGCTTTTAGGTCCTTTGCGATTGCAAAGTGCGTTCCCTTTGTCATCTATTATATTTACTATTTCTTTTTTTCTTCTTGTTTTCTCTTTATGAATACTTTTGGTTTTTTGGTTTTTTCAATGGCTTCTCTAATAGTTTTTTCATTGTACTCTAATATGTCTAATCTTACTCGCTTTCTGATTTCCTTATTAATTTATTTTATCTCTTCTTCTGATATATTTAGTTTTTCTTTGTTCCTTTGGTCTATTAGTTTTTTTTGTTTCTTCTCTAAGTTTAGTTTATTTTTTGGTTTTATTTGCTTTTTTAAGTACGCTGTTTGCAGTTTCTTTTATGTTGCTGATGATGTAATTATAAATATCTTTAATATTTATGGTCTCTCTAATCGGTTTGCTTGAAAATGTATTCTGTAGTACATTTCTAAAAGTACCCTCTTTGTTCCACACCTCTGTATGGTGTATGTTTCTAGCTCCTCTTTAAATTATTTTTTTGAATATTTGAGGCAGATTGGAATACCGGTATAGGACTGTAAGCGATTAACCCTACTTACGTGGAGGATTTGAGTTACTTTGGGGTAATTTGTAAGACGCTTGCTGAGTGAGTTGGCGAGTTTTTAATCAGCCGCTGCTTTGGAGTTAGATGCTGTGTGCAGTCGTACATTATGGGTACACATGCCGCTATTGAAGTCTGCTCCTTTCGCCTCTTTCATCGTTGTGATTTTATTTGTCATTCTCCGTCTTTAGAGCTATTGGCATTTTTTCCTCTGTAACTCTAGATAGAAGCCCTTACAGGATACTAGCAGTCGAGTTAGCTGAACCATGTTTTATTAGCGAGGTTGCTACTCCTTTCTCTCTTTTATTATAGTGATTACTGGCTGCGTTATTGATCATTACATATTTACTTGTTAGAGCTTGTTCACCGATAGAAAAAAAACACGCACTATCTTGAAGAGACTTTAATTTGATGTTGTTGCTTCTAAATAACATAATTCGAATTGTCGTTTAGATATTAGTTCAAATATTCAAATATTAACAGAAATATCTCTTTTATAAAAAAATAGTTTAGTGATAAAACACAAAATCACTGAGCTTCTGCTTATTCTATTACTGATGATGGCAATTATTTGAATTTTTCTCACCATCTATTCGAATATAAATCTTATTCCTATTTTACTTTAATTTATAAGAATTGATGTTTTAATAATAACACTAATATCGAAGGTCCCAAATACATAAATGCTGTTGTAATTAAATAGTTAATTTTTCATTTGTAGAAAGGGTCTGAGCTAAATTCTAAGAGACTGACTAACGACAGATTAAAACTAATTACATTTGTTTTAATCACTTTAATATTTTATTTATCTTCATCTCCCAAACTTGCTTTATTAATAGAATTGTGTTTAAGATTTTGCAATACACAATCTACTAACCACCCATGATGGGTCTGGCTGTAATAACCAGGAAGTACTGTCCCTCATCACAAACTACCACCTTATTGTACGAGCAAACTCTGCGCTGCTAAAATTTAATTGATCATTAGACCCTGGGCTATAATAATAAAATCGTTATATTCATCCTCAAGGCATATAATGTTATCTAAAGAATATGGAAAGCGCTTTGTCACTATTAGTAATAAAAGTACGTCAAATAAGGCTCCAGACTGGCTTGTTGTAAGCTATAAGGTTTTACAACATCAATTATCTAATTTATAAATAGCGTTCCGCCTTTTATTTAACCAAACTTATAATTTCATAGATATTTTTTTAATTTAATTATTAGTTTAATAATAATTTTTAATTATTAGTTTAATTATTAGTTTGACTAATTTTAAAGCTTCTTTTAAATTTAAATTAAGTACAAACGTTTCTAAACAGTGACAATTATTTAACTTAATTGAACAATGTCCAATTAATTACAATTTTTGCAGTGAACATGGATAAGTCATTCTCAAAAAGTTTAGTGAAATAGGGAACCCAAAGATCAATATTAATATTAAAAATTGTCAGCTACATATTCTCACTAATTGGTTCATCCTACTTTCTAACATCTCATCTCTGCGGTTAGAATTATAGAATATTTAAAGGTCTAATTAATGTTTTTTTCCTAAAATAAATTTCAAATTACACCCTTCCTAAAAATATATTTTCAATTTGGGTCACTAATTGTTCCTTTTTGATCATTATTGACATAATGTTTTAAATACTGTTTGATGCACGTTCGAGCTTATTACTTACACAGAAACGTGTTAGAACTTACAGGACATTTGTTAACGTTACTTGCAAATAATTATGTTAGAACTTGTAGGTATTGGAGCTTATATATTTCTTGTGTTTTCGAAGTGGAGCTAGTGCTAAGTGCAAAGCAATTGAAACTCAAGATAAAACCCAACGGTCAAAATGAAAAATACTATAGTTTTGGCTACACGATCTTTAAAGGAAATAAAAATGGCATTAGTAAAAACACTTATAACCGAAGTTCATCTAAAATGATATAAGAATATTTTAAAAAGCGAAGCTGTAGAAGACCTATTGACTCTGCTGTAGAATCATGATATTCTGTTATGCGTAATTTGTGCTCCAGAAAACATGATAAGAAAATTATCAAAAAGTATTTTAATCGATTTGATTGCAATAATCACACAATTTTAGTAAAACAACTCTATACGTTACTCATTCTGTTTCGCACTATAATTTTTTTAAGCTATTTATTATTGCAAAGGGTTTCTCTAATAAATTAAGAAATGTGTTTAAAAATACTTTTGGGGTTTTATTTTATATATAGTAGTAAGTTCAGTAAAAATTTTACACGTGGTATTCTGTGTTACCTGTGATTTATTCATAGGAAGGTTAAGATATGGTTACCATATTCCAGTTGTTTAGATATACTGCTATTTTTTATTTAATAAAATCAACGTTTTAGTTAAAAAAAACGTAACAGAGATCTAAAACAATATAAGAAAATAAGAGTGTTTTACATCACAACTCAACAGAAAAATCCAAAAATTTATAAATAAAGCACTTAATACATATTTTAACGGAATAACTGAAGACAAAAGCACCGACCATTTACTATAGAAGATCACGAAGATGTTCTACTAGTATGCAAAAAGATGGATTTTAATCAAGGATGGCAAACAATAAACAAATATCTTTTTTGCATATTTATATTAATATGCTAACCGCATATAAAACAAATATAAATACAAGCCAAGCAGAACTAATAGCAAAATAATAAATACAACTTCAATTACTCTCAACAACCAGAAAAATAAATGAAAATATCAACACCAAAAGCTCCAGGCAATCAAGGAAAAATATGGTAAAATTTGGATATTTGATAAATGCAGCATTCAAATTGCAACATGTTCTAATTTTATGAAAAATAATTGAAGTCATCATAGTAGCTAAACCGGGAAAACCAATTAACGATGTAAACCCATATAAGCCAAAATCATTATTACCGATAATATCAAATCTGTTTGAGAAGGTATTTTTAAAAAGAATTAAAAAATAATTGAAAAAAGACTTATTCTCCCACATTCATTTGGGTTTCGTAGTAAATATTCTATGGCAAATCAGATACACAAAATTACATATGTATTCGAAAAATCCCTAGAGAGAAAGAAAATAAGTTTGGCAGTGTTTTCAGGTACGTTTAACGTGTTGGACAAAGTTTGGTACGATGAAAAATTAAAAATAAAATGTTTCTAAGGAAAGTGTCTTTGGACCAGCATTATATATATTGCATATATTAGACATCCCTAAAGAAGAAAATATTAAGTGAGCTACATTTGCAAACATAATACAGTACTAACTATATGGAATACTATAGAGGAAGTAGTTAATAAAATAAATACATTAATAAAACAGTGAGACAAAAACTTAATGAAGGAAAGTGTATTCATGTGCAGAAGTAGTGAACTAAAATAAAACGGCATGTATTGGTTTTTGGGGAGAAATTTTAAACTATCAGTTCAAAATAAATTACTAATTTATATACAGGTGATACGACAAGTATAAATTTGTGGCATCTAGTTGTAGGGCTGTACGAAAAGAAGTTACAAAACCAAGTTTTACGAATTATGGTAAATGCTGCTTGGTACGTCCGAGATAAAGATCTGCATTTGAAACTCTAGATGGAGATAATCAAGGACGAGCTTAGCAAGTTTTCTAGAAGCCATGAAGAGCGGCTCCATAAACGTCTAAATCCAGAAGCTTTACAACTTTCGCCAACCAAGATCTTGTTCGCAAGCTCAAAATTTGTTAGTAATATAAAGTGTGATGTTATTTTGTTTTAAAGATGAGGTGCATTGTTAATTAAATAAAAAAAAGGAATATCAGTGTGCTTGACAAAATTATCAGATTTTGACACTAGTGTCGAGAATAGAGGCATTTAGTTCATATAAATGCAAAGGCCTGTAAGGCCAAAATTTTACTACATCGTGTTGTGTTCAAAACGATACTAAAAGCTGCAATTGGGGATGAAGTGTCAAGTCTTTCTTACCAACCTGGTCTAATAGGCTAATATCAGACAACATAATATATAACACTGGTGAACATCATGAAGCAACTGACTAAAAATGGAAAAGAAAATGGACGAAATAATCACGAACGTCAAACAACAAGCAGAAAAAATAAAAATACTGGAAGAAGGTGCGAAACAACAAGAGACGAGAATAGAATTACTGGAGAATGAATATATTATTGGGATCAGAAAATGATTTCAAATATTTTTTACAAATCAAACGCCTCATGCCTCAAACACACCGAGAAGAGAGAAGAGAACCTATCTAATCAGAAAGCAAATGCATACTTCGACAAAGACCCTTACTTTATTTTCACAGGAACTGATGCGGGTGTGTAGGATTCACAAAAGTAACTGCAATACCGTAAACCGTATCGTATTTCATTTTTCAGAAAAGACACGGAGACGCTTCTTAATAAATATATTAGTAAAGAAATTCCAATAAACCTTTCAGAACATACAGTTAGCCGAAAAGATTTTCGCAAGGGGGAAAATATTGCAATAACACCGAAGTTCATTCTGGTGGAGTATAATATAGTCGACATAGAAGCCGTTGTACGGGATCTTCCAGCAAACAGAGCTCTAGAAGTTTGATTCGAATTTCATGCCGAACTAAGCCTTCCTAAAAGAGCCCATATTTATGATGTTAAAAACGACAGCATCGTTATATTATTCGAAAATAAAAGTAGTGTAATTGTAATAGTACTACTGGAAGACCACAATACAAACATCACGTGACATAAACAAGCTTATTAGAAGTTTCTGGATGATGTTAATAGAAATCAATAACATTAAAGGCGTTGTTTTCAATAATACATAAATTTTTGAAACTACAAAACGATTTATTGTTAATGCCATTGGTAATCTTACCTACAACAGTTATACGTTGGATGTTACATCAAAACTACGTTTCACACATATAATTATAGAAGGAAAACCCAACGGTCTAATATAATGTTAGTACTTACCAATATTTTGATATAAGACCTCTTAAATAACAATAAATAGGTTTTCTCTAATGATATATTGTAGGTCTGCTGACACTTAAATTCGGCTACTTTGTTTGGTAAGACATGTATTACGAAACAAAAAGAGGGTGTTGCTATGTGTAGCCTAGTTAATCGTTAAATTGCCAATTACTTCATGGAAAAATGAGAAATTGTTATTAATACATCACCATTAAAACTAAAATATGTTGGTATTGAGTTCAAAAATGGGAACTCAGTAAGAAGTCACTAGTGAATTGTATATTTTAGTTCGATACATCCAAATATACAGTACATTTTACTATAGAACTGAAGTTGCAAAATAAGACTAACTTTCTAGACAAACAGGTATTCATGTCGAGAGATAGTGTAAGCATTTTAATGGTTGCTTGAACGAAGAAATATTTAGAAGACATATTTGGTTGGTAGAATTACTCGTTCTAGCAATGAAAGCAGTCAAGATGACCCATGCGTCTAGACGGAGTCGTGGACTAGACTTCGGTTCCGACAGCAGCTTAATCGCACATGCACGACCGACCGTCTAGACTTGGAAATAGTGGCGTTCTAAAGTAGCAAGACAATGTTGTTCGGCAGCTTTCTTAGCATCGACTGAAAACCCGCATCAGCGTAGACATAATTTTTAAGTAATAAGTGTTACAAACTCCTTAAAATCTCGTTTTATTCGACTCCATTCTTACAACAAACATCTACAACACACTGTATACAGAAAACGCACGCATATAGTTTTACAAATAGTCGAATAACCACGGAATAGAAGTAAAAAGAGCTTTCAAAACCAACAAATGCGCATAAAAACTGCAATTGAAATTTACTACTTTTTTATTTAGGCTGATAAAGTTATTGAACACATACGGAAGATAAATAAACACAAAGCAGAAACAATTTACAACACAACAATAACAACTATATTGTAATTACAGGCAAACAATTCCCACTATAATTAAAGAATATATATACGTTTCCACCATTTCAAAAAAATAAAACAATAGTTGCTGATCGTACCTTAAAATTTTCTGACTACGAAAACGATTTTGGAAGAACAACTTTCTAGAGGCTAACCAACAGTTGGATATTCTTGCACCAAACTTTTCTTGCAATATGCCAGTAGTGGCATTAGCTGCATTATATGTGGCACCGTCTTGTTGGAACCACATGTCCTCTAAATCAATTCAGCCACAAAAAATTCTGTTAACATCAATCGGTACTGCTTACTTGTCCCTGTGACTGCATCTCCTACTTCGTTTTGGAAAAAAAAATGGTCCGATGATGCCACAAAGTACACCATTCAGTGACCTTTTGCGCATGCTCGTGAATCTCTTGAGGATTGTTTTCACACCAAAAACGACAATTTTGTTTCTTACCATAGCCATTTAACCAGAAATGAATTCATCTGAGAAGATAATTTTTTGAGCAAAATTATTATTTGTTTTAAGTTGGTCTAAAGCCCAAGCAGCAAACTCGCGGAGCTTGCGATCGTCTAGTGGCTTCAGTTCCTTGGTCAGTACAATCTTATACGGGTGTAAACCCAAATCTTTTTTCAAAATACGACAAGTTGTCGTTCTTCTAGGGCCTAAATCTTGAGCACGACGAGAATCGGTAAATTTGGAGCATCTGCAACGCCATCTCTTATAGCAGCAATGTTCTTTACATTTCTTTGCATTTAAACGTCTTGGTATGATTGCATCGTGCAAAGTAAAATCTCTTTCAAATTATTCAACGATTTGATGAATATCAAGCATTAAGGGCCATTTGTGGACCAAGCCATAACCATGATGAATTGTCTAAGTATGCTAAATACAAATGACAACCAGTGGCAGTTATAACATTTTAAGCATGGTTGACATTTCATTTCAGAATCATAGCATTCTTATTGGAAAGCCCATTATTTTATAAAATAGCCTTTGGGTTATTTCCTTTCCAGATGTCTGCCGCAACTGCGAACATTAAATTAAGAGTGTCCGAAGTCAGAATGTTAACTAAAACTCCTAGAAAGGATACTACAATGTACTAGAGACTTTTCTTATTGGGAAACATCAACAATAAAGAGCGATGAATGTTTACATTGTGTTTAACAATTAATGTGAAATGCAATGAATGTAAAAACTAGAATTTTAACTAATTGTAAGATAAAGATATAACACTTCATAATTGCACTTTTGGGACCGACGCAAAGCGCTTTCGCGTACAAGATAATAAAATTAGTCTATGAAACGTTCATAGGACATTTATAACAAACAAATTAAAAATATTCATTATTTAATTTGGCCACTTCAATCGATAAGAGCTTTGGTTTCTGCGGTGTTTAGTATTGCAAAGCATAATTTAACGAGCTAAATCGGATGAGGCCAAATCGATGCAGGTCAGATTTCATCGGAATTGCTGCGTAATCTCCTTTGCCTTTCAATAATTTTCTACGCACAATTTGAACTATAGACTGTCTAAGAATGCGGATCAGATTTCGAACTCTGCAGAAAAATATTTGCAATGTCCTTGGTGTCATTGCACTCTACGTGGGAGTTAACTTTTGCTTTAAGAGCAAGAGCACCTTTTAAGTGTTACGCTGCTCGATAAAATCTTTAGTGCTTTTGTATTGAAGTCAATTTTATCGCATTTTTATCACTAGCAATTCAGTTACGTACTAAAGCTTGCTTTTTTCTACGCAAGCAAAAGAATATGTTTCACAAAGTGTTACAGATATAATATTAAATGATGTACAAAAAGGAAAATAAAGTGCTCAAGTTTAAAATGTGGATTTAAAAACTTTGTTTTAAACATTTAGTCGATGGAAGACGTCGAATTTGCTAACCATCTGGTGTTCAGAAACGAGGTAACATTTTATGTAACTGGAAAGATGAACTACCATAATTTTCGTATATGAAGCACGGATAATCTTTATATCATTATGGGACATAAAAAAGGATCATTAAAACTTAATGTCTTTTGTGCAATCTCCAAAATAAAAGTATACGCACTCTTTTACTTTGATGAAAAAACTGTAACGGTTGCAACATATCTAGATATGTTGCAGCTTGTCTGATTGAGGATTCCATCAACTTTATATTCTAAGAAGGGAATTCTCGTCATTGGTATGGTGAAGTGACTGTCTAAATGCGTAACTTTCGTGTCGCCGGATTGGACGTTAGGGAGATTTTGTATTATACGGCTGGCTCTTCAAGTTTGCGATTTTTTCTTTGAGGATACGTTAGAAATGTGGTTTATGTACCCTTAGTGACAACAACATTAGATAACCTTCGAGACCACTTTAATGTTGCTGCGAACAGCATAAATGAGGACATACCACAGCGTGTGTGGACCGAATTCGACTAGGGTTTACACGTGTGTTGTGTGACACGAATTCACATTGAATATTTATGATGGTATGCATTATTTAATATGTTTTGTAAAACATATCTTTTTAAAATCCGCTATTTTTGTATTAACCCTATACATGTATTATATCTATGTAAAATGCAAAAAGTACCCACTTTTGTTACAAATTTTATTATCTTCACTTAAAATTCTTTCTACTTGTACATAATTGCGTCGAATATTTTTATTTAATTAAAGCTATTAAAGAAATAAGGAATATAGTGTAAAACTCAATCTAATGTAACGCCTATCTTAAATTTTAAAAAGAGTCCTAAATCTCATGTAACAAACATCAAGTTCACTAGAGCCGATGGATTTATGAATATCCCTAAAGCCATGTTTGACTTGGGGAAGGTCACAAAATGGTAATTCAGCGAACACGGGTGTATTGCGACCCAGTCTTCGATACAAACCACTATCCAGAATATGCTGTTCAAAAGCACCCTGCTATCACTATACATATACCCGAATTTAATGAAAGCTTATGATTTCGCTATTCAGATTCCTTAGAGGGATCGGAAACCAATAGCTGATGTAACGTAATTAAAGTTTGACTGGTTTATTAATAATGCTTTTATTAACAAAGATTATTTTAATTAAAAATTTATCAACATAATAAAAATAATAATAAAAATAAGCAAAGCATCAACTTTTTAGTACCGAAATCGAAAGCAAACTTATTGATCATTTAGAGTGACTTTATCCACTGTCGTGTTCCCTTATTCACATTTCGTTCCGCAGCTTGCTGAAGTTGGAAAATCTAGAATGAAATTTTTATGAATTGTAGAAATTTAACGAGATGTGATGGAACGTGTATTCCGAAACGCGGAGCGAAAGGTCAAATGCTCTCGACTCGGTTAGATAACATGACGTGCTTTCGTTTCCGGAAAATTACGGAATATTGTTTTTGCGTTCTGCACAACGCCCCTTTAGTATTCAAGCGGCGTTTCATAGGCATATTGAAAACGATCAGGGGCGGTTGCAGCAGGCGCTGGCGCTGGCGTCGCTGTAATCCGATTTCTGCACTGCCTTTCTGTTTACAGGGTATTCAAGAAGTGCTCCCCGAACAACAAATTGACATTGTACTTGAGTTCTCGGGACCTGGTTGTCTCTTCGGGGAGGATCGACCGGCTGCAGGGAGTGCTGCTCGTTGACCCAGATTTCGTCGATCAGCGGAAGGTTTACGGGCAGGTGACTCTTACTTTCAGGTAAAGCTCTAAATATAGCCGAATAATTTGCAAGTGGGCGGCGATCGGTAAGCGGAAGCGATCGGAATTACAATGGCGAGACGCAAATATCCGCCGGGTTATTTAGTCAAGTTTCAAGGGTTAACTGAATCGTCAAACTTATTTATTACGGTAGTGGGTAACTGACTGAACTAAACGATTAGTATATAGTTATGTTTTCAATATTTAAAAGGGTTAAGGAGCAGATTTGAATGGTACAACTTAATTAGCAAAGTATTTCAAGTTATTTTCTAGTCATATTTTTTGATCGAATTGAGTATGGTACAGAATTATGGCATTAGGTGCAATTACGAATGTTACTATGACTATAAAAAATTGTTACATTAAGTGTTTTGGTAAAATCATACTAGTGATATTTCACAATTTAGTACGTAACTGACTTAAAACAGCAAAATTTCTGTTAAATTATGTTTTATATTTAAACATAAAACTTAAATCAATTAGCTGTTTACACGTTTTAAAAAACAACCGAGCAACATGTTAAAAATTATTACCAAAGTTTGTCAAAAAAATTATAAAAGTCTTTGGCAAATATTTTATCATATTTATAAAATTTTGGAACTTTTTAGAAAAATTGGAACTGTTGGGTAGATATTTTATTTTCTATAGCTACTTTCTCGATTCAATAATCGAGAACATTTTTGTATTTCAAAATTTGGCCAGATGTGACAAGATAAGAAATTTTAAGAGGTATCGCGAGGCGGAATAAAGAGGTTTAATTTATATTTGTTGGATAAACACGTACATTTCGAAGAAGTTTTCCCATAATACTTCATATTTCTTTAAATTCTAATAAACTAACACTACTTTTCAATCTAGCGGTCTTGTAAAGTTTATAGAAAAGCAATAAAAAATTTTGTTGCCAATTTAATTTTGAAATACGTGTAATATTTTTAATTTACGACTAGCTGCAAATCAACGTTAAAGCTGTCCATATTACATGTTGAGTAAAATAAAATATTTAATAAATAGAGCAAAGAATTAAACTTTAATTGAAAATAATAAAAGGAAAGAAAGGCAGAAACAAAAACACTGAATGACAGATGAAGCACAGAATATATTATAAGAAAATAAGAAATAAAAGATACGAAATGCACTGGAAGACGAGACGAAACAGGATACAAATAATAAGATAGTCAAATACAAATATCATTTAGTCAGTTTAGTATCAAAGAGATGAGCTTATTAAATGAAAAATAACTTTGTGCAACGCAACATGAGAAACAATATAATTTTTAATAAACAACAAACGCACATCAGATAACATTGTGAGAACATACATATGTTTTCTGTAGTAGACCATATGCCATCAATAGTTCACTTAATAAAAAGAGTATAATAGTTGGCGCAAAAGTCATCGTCCTATCGGAAGATGCTCTCATGTTTACAAATGGCGTCTCATGTCATCGCAATTTTGAAATTTGTGAAATAAAAAGAATCAGAATACATTTAGGCAAACTATGAATCACTATACTCTTCAAGAACACAGAATAATTGTGTCAATGTTTTTGATAAATAATCAGTCGGTGGATTTGGATCAACGTGAATTTCGTCGTCGATTCCCTGGTCATGTGGCATCAACTGGACGAACCCTGCGGCGTTTAACCTCGAGGAGACTGGTTCAACACCGGACAGTAGCAGACGTGACTGGTTCCGAGACAGCCGTCCAAGGCGACTCTCAAACATCAACCAGACGACGGGCCACGCAATTAGACATCAGTAGACGGCCTTTACAGCGAATTTTAGTGAACGACTTGAAGATGTTTCCGTACAAAGTGCAAATAGTACGTCAGCCTGCAGACCGCCAATTGCGTATAAATTTCAGCCAAGTTCTCCTAAAGCTAGATCGCAACGAGGATGATTTTCCAATGAAAATTGTCATGACCGACGAGGCGTCTTTCAACCTATGCGGATACGTGAATAAGCAAAATCATCGCTTCTGGGACACTGAAAATTGCGAGAAATTCACGAACGATTACATATTCTCAGTCACTGTTTAGTACTGCGTTTACGTAAGGAAGGTGATTTCCTTATTTTTCGATGGCGGCGTTGGTACCTTTGTTACTGTGACTGGTGAGTGCTACAGAATTATGATCAACGACTTCTTGCTGCCGAAAATTGAAGAATGAATTAGGTAGCGAACATATGGTTCCAGCAAGACGGTGCAAGCTTTTCTCTATCCGCCACCTGGGGACGCGCCCGGTAGAGACCAGGCTCCACCCTCAGACTTTTAGCCCTGTAATACAAAATTAATCTTTGTGTCTATGTTCATTATTTTTCATAACATAAAACGTTTGAAATGAAATAATTCTTTTTGAAACGCCCTACATATTATTCTTTTTGATTATTGAAATTTTCAACGAGTTTTTAACGGGGAAAGCCTTCACTCAGCAACACAGCTATACATACATTTTCTGATACAATCTAAAATACTCTGACAATACGACCCTCATTTCTCAGACTGCGGACGAGTTGAAGAAAGTATTTTGACAATTTCATGAAAAGTCGACAACTTTTGGGAAAAGTTTTGAGATTTTTTGTATTGCCACAGGTAAGAAGTGAATCAGGGTTTGGCATTTAGCTCTCGTTTTTAATAGATTGTTAATTTTAAATGGGCAAAAAAGAAAAAGTCTTACAATTTTTTACTACCAAACGACAGACTTAAGAAATGAACTGTCTTCACACAAATATAGCCTATGACTATAGGTCTTTATCAAAAGTATTCAGATACCTCAAGTGCATTGTGTCAGCAAAAAATTGTCCAAAATCTTAAAAATTGGTATATTTGGAATTTTTTCTACAAAACTATGGCAGCTATGCTCATAATCTTTTGAGTCTGAATAGCTCTTGGTCCTATGTATGCACCATATAAATCTCATATATGTATGTATGTACGTATACTTCCGTAGTGCGTAGAAAAAGTTTTTGAATATTAAAAACTTTTTAAAATTGGGAATTTTGTAAAATTCGTTAAAACTACGAATAGTGACTGCATTTTTTTGTATTACGCTTCTGCGACTGGACATTTAAACTTACGAGTTTACCCACATCTTGTGCAAATTTATTGCATATCTATTTGTTGGAATAAAGATTTAAGCAAATTTTTTCCAATATGGTTTACAATACCTTCTATAACAACAAAATCGACTTAGAGAGTCGTAGTTTTACTCTCTTATTTTTTTGTATTCTACCACATTGGTGCGAGCTTTGGCAAAACTTAAAACTGTATCTTCATCATTAATTCTATAACTCCAAGGGGCCAAAGGGTGATCTGCGGGCGTTTGAGACCGGATTGCTAGTCCTGCGTATCGTGCGTTAGGTACGTTGCGGTTCTTATGTCTTTTACTACTTTTCTACATTTTATTTTAGCCTGCGCTATATTGTTGGCTTGTCTCGCTGTTAAATTTTGTAGCACTATAGATCAAATATACGACGATAAGAAGAAGGGTTAGAAATCTTGTCTGTATGATGATTTTTTTTTGATAATTTCCCGAGATGTTCGGTTCTTGGGGAGAAATTGTCATATAGGAGTTTGATCATTCATATGTATTTGTCGGGTAGCCCACAGTGTCGCAATATTTTCCACATTTTCTCTCTTAAGACTGAATAAAAAGCTTTCTGTAAATCTATAAAATTTGTCCAAATATCTTCTTTTTCTTCTGTTGTCTGTTCAAGAATTATCCTATGGGTGCAGATATGATTTATACTCTCTCTAAACCCTGCTTTGTTCTTTCTCAGCTTAGTATCTATAACATACTTTATCCTGTTCAATATCATAATTTTGCTTGAGAGAAGCATATGAGCTCATAATTTTCGCAGTCCTCTGGGAGGGTGTTATCAGACCATACTTTGTTTATAAAGACGTGCATTATTCAACTGTACGCTCTTCGTCTATTTTTAATAATTCAATAGAGATTTTGTCTATGCACGCATCAGCTTTCCTATTTTTCATTTCCCTAAGTGTTTGTTTTATTTCGCTTCCTCGTTTGTATTTACTTTTGGTTACTTTTTCGTCGATCAGACGTACATATCTGTCCATTTTTCTCTTTTAGTTGTGAATCTGTTTTGTACTTTCTTCCATTTATTTCTTTTTTGTTATATTGTAGAGAGTTTTTAATTATTGTGTTCGTCAGTGTTTTTCAAGTTTCCTCTCTGTATTTTCTGGTACTTACTGATCTCCTCGGCGTTGTTTAATTTATCAAGATTGCATTTTGATCTTAATAATACATGGTTGTTATTCTTTAGACTTACTTATTCTTGTTTTTCCTCTGACGAAGTAATGATCGGAGGCTATATCGCCGCCTCTCATTTCTCTCACGTCTCGTATTTTTCATTTCTCTTTAATTATTATATGGGCTATCTGGTTCTTATGTTTCCCATCGGGTAACATCTATCTTATCTTGGGGATTCTTTTATGTTTAAAGAATGTACCGTCAATTATCTATTAGTTTACTTTACAAGAGTCTGAGTTTTTCTTAGTTTTTATTTCGTGTTTGCCATTAACCTTTTCATTTTCTATGTTATCATTTTCAACCTTTGCATTCAGATCTTCTATTAAATTTTTTAATTAAATTTTCTAGTTAGCTTGCAATTGTTTGAAGAATTTGTTTTTAATGTTTTATTTGTTGGGCTATATGCATTAATTATGATGGTGATCCTCAATTTTTCCTTTACACTTGCCCAGTTTAATCTCTCCGAGTTAATTTCCTATTCTAATAAATGTTTTTGTATTGTTTTGTCGATTATTATGCAATTCCCTTTTCAAACTTTATTAAATGTTCGTTCACTTCAGGGTACAATAGTATATTTTTATTTGCTAGCTTTATTTTTTACGTTCCATTCCATCGTATTTTGCTCAGTCCTCAAATGTTTATGTTGAATTTTGACATTTGTCTTCCTAGTTGTACTGTTTTGCTAGCTTCACTCATGATTCTGACGTTCTAACATCTAATGTTCTTATTTATGTTCTTGTCCATTTATCTTTGCCTATATTGTGTTTCAGTTTTTTCTTAACTGTCTTGCTATTTTCGTATTTTATACAAGCTTTTCTCCTTGTTCGTCTTTTTTCCAAGACGTCCTTTGACTTATTGTTCCAGTTCTTTCTCCTCTTCTAGCTGTTCCCTTAGCGGTTAGTTGCTCGTGTTTTTCTTTGTTTTCCTATTCCTTTACATCCTCAATAATGTACTTTTCTTCAATTACAATAATTATATCTGATCTTTGCCATGTGTCCTTGCTTTCTCGTTGATTTCATAAGTTATATTAATCCGTGTCTCTGCGTTTGTATGTTTATTGGAAAAGTCTTCAGTTATACCCATTTTGTATTCTTTAGGTTTTTGGGAAGATTTCAGGACTTCTATTTTCTTGCTCCCGCTTGCCATTTTTACCATTATTGGTCTAATGCTGTTGTTACCTTTTTACCTAAGCGTCAGTATTTTTTATGTCGTTCTTTGCCTCGATCATCAAGAACTTACTGCACTTTGGTTGTTTGCCTAGTTAAATCGTGATTATTGCTTTCTTCAACTGAATATAGAAACCTATAATGGTAACGTTGCTTATTCCACTCTACAAACTCACGCTATTATGTTCGTGATGATCAAAGCGTTAGTAGCAAGAAGCATTTTGCTTTTATTTTTTGCCTTTAAGCTTCCGCTTCGGCATAATTTAATGTTAGGCTTCTAGTATTTTTACCAGCGGCGACGTATATTTAACATGATCAAGTTACTATTACATTTTTAATCAAGTTTGTCAATATCAATTTACTTGTTATTTTTTAATATTGTTTGAAAGATATTAATTTTATCAATAAAGCAATCTTGAATTCAACTTTCATTATTTTTTAAGTGTTTTGGATCTCATAATTATTGTCTTTAGAGCACCACAGAAATCTTTATGCATTTATTGAATATTTTAGAGTTTTATAATGTCAGAATAATTTAAAATAAAATAAGAAAGATTAAATTAAATATTATTAAAAATTTTTAAATTAACAAACATTTCTTAACGCATGGAGAAATTTTAAAAGTGTATACTTTTTAAAAGTTCCCTTTAGGCGCAATAGGACTATTAAGGAGTAAATTAAATTTTATTTAAACTAGATTTCATTAACATTTGTAATACCCAAAAAGTATTTATATCATTCTACTAGTAGAAAGATTAGATGAAAGAAAATATGTCGTCATAGAAGTGTGGGTTATACTTATCAGTAACTAATCTAAGGGGATTTCAAACTAATTATCTCGGCAGCGCTTAGGCCATGGAAAGGAAAAAATTCGATTTTGTCCGGCGATGCGTAACTACAGATAAAGCTTTCGTCCACCATTTTTACGAAAAGTAAAGAAGATTTAATGACAAACCCCATTTAAGCTTGAGCCCGTCTTTCTAGAAAAAGTCAATTGCTTTAAGGCAGCTTAAGCCCTCAGATGGAAAACTTTTAAAGAGAGGGAGATATCGTATTCTAAACTTGTTTAAATTTTAAATTAAAAAATTGATAAATTTTCTTAATTTTTAATTGTAGGTATTCCATGTTGGAATTTAACACGATATTTGTGACTAGCAAACATATAGAGCTTTTAAATTTTATAAACAACGCAATTCAGTTTGTTACAGGGATTAGAGTTAATTAATTACAAATCAAAACGGTTAGAAAATTGCGCTTCGGCTAATGATATTCCCGTGGCAACCGTACCCCGAATTCGAATGTATTTAATTAGCAGCAAAATGAAAAGCCCCAAGAGATGCTTTATAAATCCACACATGTTTATGCAAACATGCAATATTAGCTATGATCAATAATATTGTTAAGGTACAAGCGAATGTTATATATGGCTGTAAAACTCCTAACATTTGAGACATAAAAATCTTTAGGTTGTTGAGTGAACCGCATTTAACATCTTCACCACCAATAAAATGTCGGGTTAAGTTTTTAGTGGATTAAATTGATCTATATTACTGCTTATTCGAGTCATTCTGGATTTTTAGTTTATAAATGTAGTATATTATCTGCAAATGATCATACACCTGTTGTTCATTATTTGCTTGTTAGTTTAAATTGTGCACTTGGCTGCATTCTTGATCCGGGACGTTTAACTAGTATTTCGTCTACTTACTTATTGACTCACTTATACACCCCTTAAAGTGACCAGTGTTTTTTGCTACAAAAAGAAAACATTGTTTTTATAGAAAATCCTGTACAAAAGTACGTTAGTTGCCATCTTCGACCTGAACCTCATGTATCCAAGACTAATACCATGTAATTAATAAGTGAACTTTGATTATGTTACCACCCAACACCAGTTTTAAAATTTTTTCGCTATTTTTAGCTATCATCTATTAATCTGTGTTTTGCTATTATTAACTTTTCCATTACTACTTTTTACTGCTGTTAGTTGATAAACACATTGACATTTTCAATTGTAATATTGCTGAGCAGAACTTGCCAATGAGATGTCACTGCTTTGTAGTTTTAATAATGTATGTTAATAGTTGATAAAATACTTTCAAAACATGCATAGGCTAATTCTAGCTCTAATGATAAAAAGTAAATGTTTTCTAAAAAAATCGAATCAATGAAACTGTCAAAAAATATATAAAGCTCTTACAAATGTACCACTCACCTGACTTTACTCAAAAAATTTAGGTTTAATTTAAAAATTGATATAAATATCTCCTAAACTTTTATAGGTTTTAATTTCACACAGACCCCTGTGTGAAATGTAAAGTAGTCAAGTGAAACATCGAAACTTGCGACTTTGTATAGCAAAGTGTTAAATAAAAAATATGTAATTGTTACTTTTTAATAGTTTGATCTAAATCTATTCTTGAATGTATTAAAGTTTCTTTTTTTCTATAAATTTTTACTTACCTATTTTAGAGCTCTGCGAGTTGTCCGGTTGAGCATCTTCAGGATTGTAGTATGTTTTGTTACAAGGTCATATCATGCTCTCTTCTGTGATTTACCCAATTATAATATTTTAGATACCAAATTTTCCCCAATTGCGCTGTTTCTTTTTTAAACTTACACTTTATCTTTTGCTATCTTCCGTAATATTTGTATTTTTGTAGTTTGTAATAGTTATCTACAGTACATTATGCTAACTGAATTATATATGTTATTGTAAGACTTACAACTACTTTATATATTTTTGCTTTTGATTTAGATATATTTATTGAATAAATTTTATTCAGACATGCAGAAATTTTAGATTTTCCTTAAGTTTGATATGATACTTCTATTCCAAGAGCTTCATTACCTGCTAAAGTTGTTTTTGGTGTATTGCATCAAAGTGTTTTATTATTATGTTTGAAAATCAAAATTTCCGTAAATTTGTTTAATTGTATTTTTATTATTGTTTAAATAGTAGAGACTTTAACAAGTATTGATGTTTATTTCTGATAATAATGTCTTTGACTTTGTATTAAATTGAAGTTTTTTAGTTGTAAAATGTCAGTGTTAAATTATTTTTATACCAATAATACCTATTTGACGTATAAGAAATATATCGCTGGTACTAGATCTGTTCAACAAAATTTTAATAATCTGTTTAATTTTGCAAATATTAATTTTGTTGGTTCTTCTAATATGGTGTTTAATAATAGTGTATTTCATAATTATTCGGCTGTTGCTTCTCTTATTTCTTGGCAATCAATATAGCTTTAGACACTTTTTAATTTTTTAAATTAATTCTAGGTATTAAAAATATATTTTATATCGGTAACTCCTAGTAAGTTAGTTCATTATGTAAGTAGGCAGAAATTACATTCACAATTGATTCGGGTTGCCAGCAACAAATGTTTATGAGGCAGCCATTATCGGTTGCAAATGCAAATAATCAGGATCAAGCCCAACGGGCCGAGTTTACCCACACATGTTCGTTCACACAGGTGCGTTCATACCATCACATTCGCCAATGGATTGGAATTTACATATCAATCAGCAGACAAACGACGGAGACATTGATACGAATGAAACGCAAGGTAGTCCTTATGATTGGCAGTTAGTTGATAGAAAGAAAAAAGCTTTTCCACGGTAGATTCTGACCTCCGTTTGATTTGATTTGACGTGTTAGCACAAGAAAGTGCAATTCGCATTTAACGAATGGAAATTCAAATTCTACTGTAGAAAATCGCCAATAAGAAATAAATGATTCTTTGTCCATTTTCATACAAGGCATTACTAGTTTTGATGCAATGATACGTAATTTAACAAAAGTTTTAGAACTTGAACAATACATTACTAAAACGTTAACAGATGAGAGAAAAACAACTACTGACATAAAAGATGCATTGCGGAAGCTTGTTAAGCATCTGGCCGAAGAAAAAAAAATCTATCCAATCTACCAACTCAGAGAAGAGGGAGCACACAGAATTGTCATAAGAAATATGAGGGTAACCCCAAAAATAATGTTTCTAGTTTTTATAAATGGACAAAAAGTTTATTTTTAATAATTGATAAATTCATTTTAAAGTTTGAATATTCCTCTATTTTTCTACATAATCCTCATTTTGATCTATGCATTTTTGTAAGCATTGTGACACTTTATGTATGCCTATGTCATACCAGCTCGCCGCTACGTCGTTGAGGAAGCGTTGGATAGCATCTTTCACCTCGTCATTGTCGCTGCAACGCATTTTGGCCAAATGTTCTTATAATTTATGAAACAAGTGGTAACCACTGGGACCTAAGTCCGGACTATAGGATGAGTGGGTGATTATGTTCCATTTAAAGAAATTCATGATAAGAGTTGCCGTTAGTGTTCTTTTGTAAGCATTCGCTGGATCATTCTTGCGCACATCTTCCGATATTTCAACTTTTTAGTCAAATTTATATGAATGGTGCTTCAAAAGACATCAGGAACTAAAATTCAGAGATAATCAAGAGTGATCCACCGATCTTTAAGCATGATTTGTTCAATCTTGGCGACTGTCTCGTCGGAAATTGATGGTTTTCTACTTTTTTCTCTGTCGTGAATTTTTCTGCGACAACCTGTACACTCCCTTACACCACTTGACATCAATACGCTACTCTCCATACACTTTTGTTAATTGGCGATGAATTTCGATTGGTTTAACGCGTTTTGCGTCTAAAAACCGAATAACTGCGCTAACTTCGCATCTGGCGGTTGCGAAAAGCCGGAGCTCCATTACGAACGGCCACTGAGCCAAAATTAAGCATTCCTGCAGACTAAACGATGGTTTTCTTGAGAGTGGGGAAACGGCAAATACGGTAATGTGGCTAACATGCGCGCGCGAAAAGTTTTCCTGCGGCACCAGTGCTTCAGAGATCTTATTATTGGGATTGCCTTCGTAGTCACTCAACTGTTAGCACTGAAAAAATAAAAATCGTAATGAACATCAGACATAGGATAAACAAAACACCTCTCCTTTTTTTAATAGATTTGGAATCTGCAAGTAATACCAAAAAATCTACGATTTATGATATCTTTTACAAATACAAATCACTGCAGAGCCACCCAAAAAGAAAAACAACAACATGCAATACAACTCAAAACACTCCAGCCACCTAAACATTTCAGAAGGATTATCGTACAAATTATAAAGGATGCTAAACGTATCAACATCTTCTGGGCAAACAAGGGCATCGAAATGTTGTAATTAGAACATACACCTAGCAAAACCCAGTATAACTTTCATTTACACCTAAACTAAACAGAATACTTCCAACAAACTACGCTGCAACAGTACGACCACAACAGCAAGATCTCAACCAATGTCCAAGCCAAAATAACGCCGACATCACTCTTTCACAGTTTCTCGCTACGTTCTGAACCATATTCAGTTAGTTAATGCAACAGATCACTTAGTCTCAAGCCTAATAAATAAAAATTTGCATTACTAATGCTTAGTCACATGTAATGCCAATGGACTCTTACAACATAAATTCGAAGTCGAAGCATTTCTTCACACACACGTAAAATAGACATATTTCTAATATTCGAAGCACACCTCATACACCACAGTTATATCAACATAAGCAACTACAGAAAGTATTTTACTTATCATCCCGATAACACTGTTTATATTGGTACAGCAGTTATCATCAATAGCAAAGTTTTACACCATGAAATGGAAGGACTTGAAATATCTCACCTGCAATCCAATAATGTTAAAGTCAATGCGGTGATGGAGGCACGGTCGTGTCAACAGTCTACTGTCCTCTTTGCCATACAATATAACAAGGCTAATTTGAAGGATTTTTAAGATCCTGGGTAATAAATGTATTGAGGGGGGTGATTACAACTTTAAACATCTGTCTTGGGGGTCCAGATTAACCATACCCAAAGGGAGACAATTAAGACACACTATCTGCGAAAATCACTGAGCAAGTGATTCAAACAAGCTGTCTGACGCTACAGATCTCTTTCTAGTTAAAACTATATAGACATTATCTATTCCTACGATCTAAGCTCTGACCACTCTCCCATAATATGTACAATTAGTAATAAAATAATCAGAAAGCATATACGACCCAAACTAGACAACAATCATACAAACCAAAACATTTTTAGACAATATATAAATGATCACCTGACAGTCAAACGCCTATTAAATATGTCAACAGAGATTGAGGAGGCAATGTTAACAGAAATCACACATAGTGCAGCTTGGCGTTCTACTCTCCTCAAAACACATATGCTAGTAACACCCCTAACTATGCTTTAAGTATCCTACTAAAGATAACTGAAAAAAGGAAAGCAAGACGTAAATGGTAGATTTCAAGAAGCCCCGCTAATAAAACCAGGTGAAATCGACTAACTGTTAAACTGAAGCATATGATCTAAGAGTGAAAAAAATAAAAGATTCAACGACTACCTACAAAATTTATTGCCTGGAAAACACGATAAACACCATTTATGCCATGCAACCAGCAAAAAGGAAACCATTCCAAGCTCTTGTCCCACCTGTTCGTAGAAGCAACTGATCACGGACCCGTAGTGATGAAAGAAAATTAGAAATATTTGGACAACACTTAGCTGACACCTCTCAACCACACGAGCCAACTAGAACACTGCAAGAAAATGTAAAACTACTCGGATATCTAAAGCCCCACTTCAAATTGACCTACCAGTAACATCTTTGTATACATATGAGGAAATAGTAATTGGAATTAAATGCTCTAAACCCCACAAGGTGCCAGGTTATGATCAAATTACAGTAAGATTATTTCGAAAACCTCCAAAGAAAGCTGTATCATAAATAACATAAATACTCATTGCAGTCCTGAGAATGCAACATTTTTCAATGCAATGGAAATTCGCTGACAAAAATATTTGCCAACCGCACAAATTCAAAGGGTAGTAGACACCATCGAATGAGATTTTGACGAAAAAAGAGTTTGTACAGCAGTATTTTTAGATATAATCCAGGCATTTGACCGAGTTTGGTATTCTGGCCTATTATAAAAAAATCAAAAAGCAGCTACCCCACTAATATTATTTACTGTTCAAATTATACTTAGAAGACAGACTCTTCTAAATCAAATTAAATAATAGCTACTTTTCAATACACCCTGCTCTAGCAGGTGTAACACAAGACAGCGTATTAGGCCCCATACTCTATTTACGACTGAAATGCCTTGTAACGAAAACTCAATTATTGCTATATTTATAGATACATAAAGATACACCCGAAATGGGCTGATATACAGATTAATCTGGAAACCCTACAGGAATAGACAGCAGCATGACAAATTAAAATCAATGAAAATAATTAAACATCAATTACTTTTACAACCCAAAATAGGTCCTCTCCAAGTAACCTTAAATGGAGATGTTATACCACCTAAAGAGGGTGTATGGTGCCTAGGCACGTATCTACATTGCAAACTAACATGGAGAAAATACATCTAAGCCAAACAAAAGCAGCCCGTTATGAAAGTAAAGAAGATGCATTGGTTATTAGGGAGGACATCGAGAGTAACTATTGATAATAAGGTCCTGCTTTAAAAAACAATGATACTGGTCATATGGTATCCAATTCTGGGGCAGTGCAAAATCATCCAACCTTGAAGTTTTATAACACTTTGGAAGCAAAATTCGCCGTATAATAACAAACGCAGATTAGCACATCATCAACAATCCACAATGATCTCCGAATTCCCTGGGTGAAGTATGTCACCAAACACCTTGCCAACAGATATGAGAATCGAATTTGTAATCATCCTAGTGTACTAGTGACAACTCTCTTAATTAATGACTACGCATTAAGACGTTTAAATTTAGTGATTTTAGAGATGTTGATTAGTAGAAGGTCCTTACATGTCAAATGTCCATATTGTTATTACTTTTATTTGTTAGCCCAGCGAGTTAGTTATGAACATGCAGGTGCCAAATAAATAAAATCGATGTTTAACTGTTCATGCAAGATAAAGCTTTTCTACTTTTTGCCAGGTACTACTGTTCTTCATTTATTGATCTTTAGATTTCTTGCTTTTGTTTAGAGATAATGTTAATTTGCCAAGTACATAATCTAAGACTCATCTCTAATATTCTTTTGTTTTTCTTTTTTTTTGAATATTTTCATTTGATATGAATTTTTTAATTGATTTTTATGTAAAATAATTTATTTTGATTAATTTGATTTGCTAACTAACCTAATTTTGTAGTTTAGACATTTTTTATTTGTTTTATTTGATTTATATTTTAAGCAAACATTTCTTTTGTACTCGGTTAATTGTTTAATTTCTCCAGAGAAGTCTCTGGCCTGATGTGATTTGTTTTTTGTGTTACTGTAATTTTTCGAATATCCATAATATCGTTTACAGAGCCCAGATATTATTTTTTTGTTTGCCTCTGAATACTTCTATCTTTATTTAATAAGCCAATATTGTTTTTATATTCATATAAATGTACTTTCGTTCTACAGGTGTTTGTTATTAAAATTTTTCCTATATTTTGGTTTTTCATGTTTCTTTGTAAACTTAATCTTTAATAAAAGCAAATATTTACCTCTGCTGTAATATTATACACTATATAAATGCTAAAATTTCCTAATATAAGCAGAAATTTTGACAGGTAACGTTATCTTTGATTATTTAACGAGTTTATAGAAATATTCTCTGGCTCCTCCAGGTTTGGAGCTTTTGAGGCGAATACGCTTAAGATATATAGCTCTGCATTTCTTAATTGAAATGTTACATAAAGAATTTGTTCTATTGTGCAATCGTAGCCGGTAATAGCTTTGTCATATTTTGTCATATTTTTGTTTTGGAATATCGACTTTTGGATTTCCTGGTATTTTTATTTACACCACTATATATTTTAATGTATTTTTGAACATAGATCGCCCCTTTTAGGCTTCTATACATTAAAATAAGAAGCCTTATGTAGAGTGTAATGCCGTCTGTCTCTCCGTCTGTCCGTCCTTTTATTTTTCAACTTTTGTTCAAGGCAGCTTCCAAGATGGAGACAAGTTTCTATTTCTGTCATTTCTAACATATATTAAGACTTGTAATTTTTGATCTATGATAGATAGAGAAATAACGTTTTCAATATTCAACTAAAGATCTAAGTCCAGACGCCAAATATCAGCCTGATCGGAAAATCTCGAGATTGGTTTGACCGAAAGTGGCCGCAAATTTTTGTTTATGTATAAAAGCCCCGGACACTTGTAGAATCGGAGTTTTACGTCCTTACTTGTTATTGTTTTAAATTTACCGATTTAAGCTTATCGTTTTGTACTATTTGTCTTTATCACACTTGATGCTAATAATGGTAATGTTTATTTTTCAGAGTTATACCCTTATTACCTTTAGAAGAGAAAACTTAAAAATTGCAATGTAAGTTTAATTATTTTTTGTTAGTATTTTATTATTAACAAACGTACTCTTATTCCTTACCAAATTTGAAAACATTCAGAATGCAAACAATACGCATAATTTTTTTATATTTTCCGAGTTCAACCTGCGATGCATTTTATAGTTTATTAAGATGGATTAAACATTAACTAAAAATAGTCGAAATTACATAAATGACATTTTTTTATTTTCTCGCTTATCTTTGTAAGATTTTGGTGTATTAGTACTATTTGATGTGTAAAGATCATCGCTAAATTCAACGATGGATATGCTATAATTTGCAAAAATATAAAGGTGTTTTTCGATAGAGACCTTGCAAGGCAGTTTGGCGTTATAAAACAGCAGTAACTTGGATTTTGTTTGGAAAAGGACTAATAGAGAAATCACAAAGCCGAGCTAGCCTAGAAGACTACAAATAATTTTTTATCTGATTGGTAAAAACATCATCAATTTATCCAGTAGGATCCGCGGTTCGTTGCAATTGACGTTTTTTAGAAATTGAGATCTTCTACCCCACATGGATCAACGAGAAGAACAAACAGTGGTGTAGGCGAGAGGGAATTTTGACTGGACCAGTGGAAATTGGAAAAGATACTCTAGTGCGACAAAAGCATTTGCTGTATATAACTGACAAAATCAAATGGGCCTTCTTCGCACTCATCTTGATCCAAAGTACCAACTTCTCGACCAAAAGCACGACAAAGGCTGCATCATGATGCGGGGTTATTCTTTCTTCCGCTGTTTTCCTCATCTTTATTCATAAGCACAAATACGTTTATCGCAACATTCTTGAGCTCTATATGCTTCAATACACAAGTCAAAATTTTGGCTAATATCGTAGCAAGCTCATAAGTGAGAGACAGATCGAACATAAACGAGCAGTTTGATCAGTTATGCTAATCCCAATGTCTGTGATCTCTAATAAAAATAAATTCTATTTTATTATTTTCGATAAGCTATGGTTAGGTTAGAAGCACCATTATGTTCATTTAAATCGCTATGGTCAATATTCATGGTTGCAAAAATACATTTTTGTTCTATGTTGTCTTACATCTTTCCTTGTTGTACCTATTGCTATATTTGTTATATAAGTTGTTGTACTGTATTGGTAAGGCTCTACGCCCCGCGTGAGAGCATGGCCTGCGAACTGAGAGGTTAAGGCTCTCATACGTTCGCTGTCTCTGTCCGGTCGTTGCGCACCATCTCTGGTGCGGGGCGGTGTGGCAAGCACCGCGCCTAAGACGACCGCCATTATTACCTCTTGTTCGAATGAACGCAGGTACTCAATTATTTTTTTAGTGACTGAGTAGGCCACCCGCCAGGCATTAGAGAGCACCGGGAATCGAACCCGGGTCCGTCAGCATCGCAGCCCGCTCCTCAACCACGGGACCACGCTGGCTTTGTTGCACTGTATTAGTTAAATAAAATTGTATTTGACATAACTTTAGTGTTTAATAATTTCTAAACAGTAAAAATACGAGAAGCTAATACAATCACAAATGAGTTAAAAACGTTCGATTCTAAGTTTTTAAATTATTTTTCTACACTGTTGTTATTGAAGAAATTACAATTTTGCTTTTATATTGCTTTATTATTTAAATATAATTATATTGCTTTATTATTTAATTATAGACATATCATTCTATCACTTGGCTTCTAAAAATATGTAGACGGTGAAGAATGGTAAACAATAGTTTGAGAGTAAATTTTTATATAAATATACATACGTTTTCTAATTAATTTATAAATTAAACTCTAAATATATGTCACTTTTGAATACAACCGCCTTTAAATAATTTATGATAGTAGTTCCCACGCTCTACTATAGCATCTTCAAAAAAAATGTTGTTGATTTTCTTCCTTTATTGTACGGTAAGACAATAACCCAACTTCATTAATAATAAAGCAACGACTACATAATCAAATGACCGAAAACTTCTGTTAATAGCCTAATTTTTGTTGCTGGTGCTATCTATCACCAAGTAGTGAAATTTATTTTTTCTTTATATTTCTGAAATATTCCACTATATTCAAAAGATTTATAGAAGGTATATTAGCTTTCTGGAAATTTTTCTTTGATGTTATATAAGCAGTGTAGCGTGATAAAATGTCATTTCTTTATTATGCAGTTTGCTGTTAACCACTGGTTTCAATATTTAATGTTTAACGATAACTTTTAAGTTATATTGACTATTTTTTTATAAATAGATAGGTTTTAGAGAAATATTATTAGAATTATTTATGTTTATCGGTGAGAAGAACAAAAATAAAAATAAATTATACAGCGATATATATTTTAAATATGGTTTTGCCGTTATTCTTTATAAATTGAGTCACCTAAAGAACTTTAAACGCATAAAAAGAAAAAATAACAATGTATGATATATGAAACACACTTATTGAAAGAATTAAAGTTCATTGACAAACAAAGTAAAAAAAAAACAACAGGGACAATGAAACAAAATATATAGAACCACTATATCAAAACTTGTCTTCTTCTTCTTCTTCTCTATCATGCATTGGATATTATCCGTTGCGGAACAACGATTTTGTATTTTTATACTTGCTCCTTCCATATCTTTTCGGTTTCTCAAGCTTCGTCTTCTTTTTGCTCTATATTTATAGTATATTTTGGGTAGTCTGTCGTTTTCCATTCGTTCTAAATGTTCTTTCTATTGCTGTTTGTAGTCTTTTACTTTGTCGATAGTGTTGAATATTTTTAATTCTCCTCTAATTCCTTTGTTTCTTTTTCTATCTCTGAGATTGGATCAGGGGTTAGTCGCAGGAATTGCGTTTCTGATGTAGTTATTCTGCGTTCGTTATTTTTTGTAAATCAGTCTAACGTAGTCGATCGTTGTGTATATAGAATCCTGAATCAAAATATAATAAAACATTTCAAAAAGCCGTTAGTCTTAAGTCAACATCAAAAATTAAGCAAAGACAAATTGAACGATTAAACAGTCAGGTTTCGACTCATTTTAAATCAGCTAGCAATACATACGTCATTTATGATAATGATACTATTTACTTTTTAAAAATGATAAAATACAAATAAATCAGTTTTTAATTACTCGGCAAATAAAGGAAATATTATTGCAATTATATTAAAAATTTAAAAAAATTGAGCACGACGGTATACCTTTTGATCTGATGATACTTCTTGCTATTATGCTAATGTAGCACTTATAAATCTTTAATAATCATATATAAAATGTGCCAAATAGTAAAATAAGCTCAAATTACGTCCAATAGGTAAAGTTTGGACACATTTAAAAAAAAAATATGTTGAAAACTGGCTAGCCTCGATATATAGGCGGTTGAAGGGTAGGATCATTTTGAATGTAAATTTGATAAAGAATAACCTTGAACAGCTTTTATCTAATAATAGAAAAAATTAAGAAAGCAGGTGATCAAGTGGTACTTAATGTTCCATGCTAATATTTTTAGTTTGTAATGAATAATTATTTGATTATCAAATTATTTTAAAAATGTTTGCGATTCTTTTTGACATATTTTCAACAAGTTGCAAATATCTTAATAAGAGTTTTTTATTTATTGTACAAGTCCTTTTGCGACCCCTCTTTCTGGTTCTTTAACGTTCCTTTCTCCCAGGAGGTTGTAACTTATACTTTGGAAACCTTTGATTTAAAAACCTTTATTTTGAATATGCAAATTATGGTTTGACTTATTTTTGAATATAGCAATCTATTAAACGATTTAGACTGAACATTTCCTGACTATACCAAAAAATACAGGAACGTCAACATTTTTGTATATGACGTATATTCTACTCCTAACAGAGTGAAAGTACTAGGTTGTAAAGAAAGTTCTGTTACAGTTACAATTAATAACCAACACAATAATAATTATTCTTCAAAGTATAGTCCGTCACTGTCCACGACCTTTTGCCATCGTTCCGCAAGCTTCCGTATCTGCTCTTGTTGAAAGCTCTCGTTTCCAGCAGTAGCGGATCAAAACCCGGAGCTCAAACTTGTCGATTGCCATCTAGGATAGGCAAATGAAGATTGGTGTAACACAATAAGCACAAAAATGCATAAAAATTAAATTTTTCGCAGTTGTAACAGAACTTTCTTTACAACTTAATAGTAAGATATTTTTAACAGGTGTAAGAAAAGGTTGATTGCAGCTTGTTAAATTTTAGTATGTATAGTTCTTATTAATGTTAGCAGAAATTATGTATTACCGTTTTCCTATTTTCTAGAAGAGGGTGATATATATATATATATATATATATATATATATATATATATATATATATATATATATATATATGTTATATTAAAAGACCTGGGATGTTAGCATTTAGAATTTAAAATATTGAAAGAATTGAATTCTCAAACTTCTTCATCACCTAAAATGAGGAAATAGGGGTGTGATGTTGGAACTTGGCACGCGGTACTTCGGTGGAGGCAAAACAAAGTGAGTCTTTTATTTTCGGGTTTGTTGCACTTAGAGTGGCAGGGTGAAAACCCCCCTGAATCGTAAAATCGAAGAAACTTAGCATGTGATATATTATTGAATGGGAAACCAAGAAGTAAGCTTTCAGTTGCTGCTATTCAAACTTTTCTCATTCGACTTATCCTCTATGCGACAAAAGAGAAAAACCAATCCTTCCAAAGAACAATAAAGGGCATGTAATATAAGAGTGGATAAGAAAGTGGAAGGAAGTGTGTGTGTAACTAGAAATTAAAATACAATCTTTAAAATCGACTCTAATCAGTAAATTTCTTAACAAAACTTTGTTTATTACAGAACGAAAATATTTAAAAGTTACCTTACTTGTGTCATTAAACTACATAATCGTATTTTAGATAAAAGAGAATTAAAGTCGGTAACGCACATTCTTTAAAAAATAAAATTACTCTCTTCCATACGTGGTTTTCCCCAAAAATATTGAGTAATAAAGAAAATCCACAGTAATAACAATTATATATATTAAGTAAAAACGGTATAAGATAACGAAATGTGGCATGCAGTCCTTGGTCTCCCTACACAGTAAATACTTTCAGAAGTCACATTTCTCCCACTGTCGTTTTCTCTGCTGAAAGCATTCTGCAGTCTTGCGTTGAAACCGTAAATAATTGCGTCGCCATTAGTCTAAATTTCGTCAACGGCCTACAATATCTTTCTTTTTAAAGGTAATTCGAATTTTGTGGACAGCCAGAAAGAGGAGGGCAACGAATTTAGCGCGGAACGAATTTTGCAACGCCACGTTCCATGACAAAATCTTTTTCTAAAATCTCGTGTTTTGGAATCCCCAATTTAGTTCGCAGGTTCCGGGCTGTTTGTTGGCGACCCTTGTTGATTGTACACATTCACCATTTTCGGTTGTTTTTCTTTCGCTGCTTTGCGGAACGTGAATCATTTTCAACAGATTTGCGGCCAACTCTAAATCGTTTGTAACATGTCTTTATCTGTACATCGTCCTGAAAGCCATCTCTATCACCCGAACAGTTTCTGCAACATATGAAAATTGTAATTTTAAGATTTGCAATTAAATACGATTTAAAACATTAATTGGACTAATTAGAGATAGCATGCTTATAGATTAACAAACAGTATATTAATTTTGTGTAATCAATTTCAATTAAAAACGAGTCCTCTTTCTATTGTAGCAAAAAATAATTTTGTTTTGTTGCAAAGCTACTTTTAAATTTAAATTTAAACCATTCTACGGCCAGACCGCTAGGTTATGTCCAAACAGCAGTTCTAAATTTATTACTTTTAGGGTATAGGTGTACGCTAAAGTGGTACGCTAGTGAAAGCTGGATTACGATTAGATAATCCTCAGCGCACAACGCTAAAGCAATTTTATTTTTTGCCGCGTGCAATACGAACGGTCGCCGAAAAACATTTATGAGCATCATGCAAAAACAAATAACAATGCTATCGCTATCTATAAAATTTGCTGTAAAAATCAAGAAACACCCAGTTTACTATAAAGTGTTTATTGAAGTGTTAATTTGGATCAGTAAATTTTAACAATTTATTGTACAATTAATTCTAAATGAGTTTATGTAATTCTTTATCAAATAAAGAACAAAGTACTAAAGATTTTTAAGACATTTTAAATCAATCCGATAAATACTTTTTGTATTATTATAAGTAAGTATTTGATCACGTTAATCAACAAAGACTTTTCCTATATTCTGTTACGTGTAATGGATGCCTCTTTTATATGAATTCTAGTAATATTATTACTACTATTCTATTACACTTTCAATGCAAATTTTTAAGCAAATTATTTTTAATTGCAAATTTACAAGCTACAGCCCATAGACTAATAACTAAAATATGTTATATGTGAAACGGCTTTAGTGCACCAGAATTTATTCAGTCGGGTCTTCTGGCCATTGTCTTTTTAATCTTCTATTTTCCAAGGGTTGATTGGGTACCCCACCTATTAGCTGCTTTAAGTGTCTTATATTGCGGTATCAGTATTTGATAGCTTGTGATTTAATAACATTTTGTACATATGGTACTTTCAGCTCATTATGTATTGTGAGGTTCGATTTGACGGCTTACTGCAACCCTACCACTCCACTTCATATGTCTATATGGGCTTCAGTATGGTTTTGTTTATTCTTAGTTTGTTTTTTAAACTAAGTTGGGCTTTTCTACCCATCAGACAGTACATTTGTGTAACCTTTAAATTTACTTCTCTTTTTATTGGTATAGTGCTATACTTTATAGCTATTTGTGGGCAAGAACCCTAATTTGTAGTAAACGTAATTTGAGACAATTTATCAGTGTTAACGGCAAGTTTTTAACATTTTAGCCATTTGTGTAATATATCTAGATGGCTTTGTAAATTTTTCGATGCTTTCTCCGAGTCCAGGTCAACTGTATCATCAGCGAATGTAGCTGCTCTAGTGTGCCTGGCAAGTCTGCCATGTAGATTAGATATGAATATGGTCCTAATACCCTGTCCTAAGGTATTCCATATTGTATGAAGTAGTAGTCACACAAAGTATTGAACATATTTGTGTTGCATATATGATTTTAGGATAATATAGAGCTGACTAGGTAAATTTCTTTTCAACTAGTATAAGAATCTATTATGTCATCCTTTATCAAAGGCTTGCTGGATGTCTAGAAAAACTGCTGCGCACATTTCTTTTTCTTCTAAACTTTCCTTGATCTTAATAACTAATCTGTGGCATTGTTGTATTGTGAGTGATTTTCTCAGAAACCAAACTAATGTTCTTGTACTAGCTGTCCTGTGAGTATAGTACATTTCGAATGTTTTTGCAGTTGTAGTTAAGAAACTTATCGGTCTGTAGAATGATGCTTCGGTTAGTGGCTTTCCTGGTTTGGGAATCGCAATAATTTGAGCCAATTTCTGCTGTATTGGGAAGTGACACAGTTGTAAAATGCTATTTGAAATTGTTGTTAAGAGGACAATCGTCTTTCTAGGGAGGTATTTTATAATTTCTCCTACTACTAAGTCGTATCCTGGAGCCTTGTGAGAGTTAGTGAGCTTTATTTTGTAAAGAACTTCCTTCGGTAAGAACGGTTTTACTGGCAGGGACAATTGACAAGAAGTATTAAGGTACGTTTGCATTTCACTGTCTCTGTTTCCGATGGAAGTGGAGTAAATACATCGGCAAGATGTTCTGCGAAAACTTTAGCTTTTCTTTCATCAGAGCGTGCCCAATTAAGGTTTGATTTTCTTATGGGCGGCACCGGAGTTGTAAGTCTTTTTAATTTCTTTGTTGCTTTCTATAATGAATGATCTTCTGGTGTTAGTTTAATTGTCGAAACATTTCATTTCTTGTAGAGCTGCATGGAGTAGATGTGTTAGCCTATTCAATATTATATTGTTTTCAGGGTGTCTCGTTTTTTCCACTTGCTACAGGCCTTATTTTTCTTAGAAAAGCCTTTTTATGTGTAATGGTATGTTCTTGGTTTGATAGAGTTTTACTTCTTCTTAGAATCGATTGCCATGACATTTCATGTAGTAATTTGATAAAATACTGTACTATTTTCTGAATTTTGTGAAATTTCTTATACGGAAGCTTTACTTGATGTTTTAATTAATGAACTGCTTGAATAGTTTCCATTTGGTTTGGTCAGAGCACATATGGAACAGTGGATCTCTCCAGATAACTTTATTATAAATCAAGGTTTGATTCTATTTTACAGCATATAATGGATATTCATTTCGTAACGACAAAATCTAGAAAATCTGGTATCTTATTATAAACGGTAGGCGAGTACGTTCGTTATTTAGTTGAGAAAAAGTTAAGACTATTTTGTTGCATAATTTGTAATAGGTTATAATCTTTAGTTAAAGTTAGTCTTGATACTCGCATCATATTTTTGACATTTCAGTCAACAGCGAC
Source organism: Sinelater perroti (assembly GCA_036346155.1). NCBI lineage: Eukaryota > Metazoa > Arthropoda > Insecta > Coleoptera > Elateridae > Sinelater > Sinelater perroti. The sequence continues at coordinate 19,090,863 of JARFIY010000195.1, read as the reverse complement.
TAAAAAGTTTGACTCAAGAGTAAGGAAGAACTGTTGGTATTTATTAGCCGAGATTTTTTGCCTTGGTGGACTATAAATTTTTGCAATGCACACTGGAGAGGTAACATTACGTATAATAACAGAGAATCCTGCATGATATCCTTCAGCATGCTTGGCATAATATATGTTATAGTTTAGTATCTTAATGACTGTTCTGTCAGTTGCATGACTTCTGATATTAAGAGGATGTCTATTTTGTTGATTTGTAAAAATAAGATAACCATGCTGTTCCGGTTGAGCAGTTGTGCAAAGATATTTTTAAACTCATTTAGAAATTTTGTCAATTTCTCTGTTATATCCCCGTTTTGGCCTTCTGTCTGTCTCAATTACTTGTGCGTATGTAACAGATGGATTTATTTGTAGACTTTGAGTGATTTATTTACTTTGTATTGAATTTATATTGGTTTGCATCTAATGAACAGCTTCTTTGTCTGTATGGATTGTTTTTGTATTTTGTTTTTATTAGGTCTTAATAAACAGTGCAGCCTTAATAGTTTGCTGGGTGGCTTCCATTACACAGACTATATGTTGCTAATGTATCCTTGGATGTTGTACATGTTTTTGAGTAATGGGATTTTCCATACTTAACACAATTAAATAGTTTCATACAATAAGTTTTTGAGTGACCGTAATCTTGACATTTTTAGTGATATTATCACTTTTTGGCTCAATGTGGTTATACCTTAATTTTTAGGTTTTTATACATACAAAATAAGTTTGTTTATCCGTCTGTCCGTCGCTTTCTTTAGTTTTTTATTTAAATTAAAATGTGGTTTGCCAGAAGTGAGATTCAAACCCACGTCTTAACGCAGCGTAGCGCCTTAGATCGCTCGATCATTCTGACACCATGATAATTGTATAATGAAAATTTATATGTATAAAATCCCGAGATGTCAGTGGGACATTATTCCACGTTCACACCTTGTTGTATGTTGTAAGAACTGAAGATTGTAAATTTATGAAAAATAACTGTAATGCCTTTTTGCTTTCTCTGTGTGTGACATTAAGTGCAATTTTTCCTCTAAGTCATTTTTAGGCTTCTATACCTAAACGAGAAGCCCAATGAACGTCTGCCGTAACTTTTAACTCGAGAATTACTGAACCTACGGACATAGGGGATATCATTCAAAAGTCTATGACCTATCGAGTTCACATCCGTTAGCTGGCACAAGTGGGATGTCTTACAAGAATGCAATAAGGGATTTTAGACCCAGCTTCCAATATGTCATATAACTTTTGATCAAGGCAGATTCTAAGCTGGAGACCAGCTTCTATTCCTGTCATTTCTGACATCTGTCAGCCTAATATAATATGTCTGTAGATAATATACGTTTTTAGTATTCAACTAAGTCAAGTCCAGACGCCAAAATTAGCCTGATCGAAAATCTTGAGACCGGTTTGACCAAGTGCATATTATTGGGTAGGTATAGAGTGACTTTGGTAGAAAAGGAGTTCCACGTCCGTACTTGTTTATATTTTATAACCACTCTGTACGCTCTTTTCTGTTTGAGCTGGTAGGTATAACGAATAATGTTTTCTTTTCGAAGGTGCCTAATTGACTTTCGGTAATTCTCTATAGTCGTTGGTTATTATGGTATTTGCTAAATATTTGCTAATATTTGTTTCGTTTCCTGCGACCAGAGGCAAAATGTTAGTCATCGCCTTATAGTCCGTGACACTGTAGATATATATTGGGGGAGGTTGGGCTTTAGTTGAGAGTTTGTATTTTATTTTATGGTCGATTAGTTTATTTTGGTTTTGATTTAGGTTTTTTTTTGTTAACAGTTGATATCTATTAGTTGTTTGAATTTGTACGTTATTTTAGTTTATTGTTTTTGCTTAAACTAGTCCCTCATACGTTCTTTCCCTTTTTTTTTTTAATAACTTACCAGACATTTTTTTTCTGTTTTTACTTGTTTCGGCGGGAATTTCTTTATTCTCACTAATTATTACATGATCTGAGCTTTCTTCCTTTATGTTTGTTTTCTTATAATTACTACAACTTGCTTGAGATGTAATTAAAATTAAACTAGGGTTTTACTTTTATATTGTAGATTTTTGTATTTGGTTTTGGTGTTAATAATATTTATTAGTCATGAAAGTTTGTTTCACTGGCAGCTGATTTTGATATATTTGTGGGAATGGTAGACTTGCAGCAGAATAAGATACCTGATTTTGACATATTTGGGACATTATATTTGTTGGTTGCGTAATAGGTAGATTAAACATATCATTAACGGGACCTGGTACACTCAATTGCGGTGCAAGACCCGTGCCGAACCCCGTTAAAACATGTGGGAGTTTTAAAAATATTTGTACCCACGACTTTTAAATTTAGTTTGATCGTCGATTTGCAGTATCAACAGCACTGGTACATTTCACTTGCATGTTAAAGACAACCGTATTCGAATTTACGCACGGGCACTTTAAAAACTCGAGCCAGAATTTGCCTAAAATATGTAATTCTTTTATTACATTCGTCCATCTCATTACATAAATGTAATAAATCTGCTTTGAGCTGATTTGCTTAAATAAGCCTGAACAAGTCTTGGGTCGAAATCCTAAGTTACGTTACTTTTTCTAGACCAATCACATTTTAGAAATTTAATATGCGACTATCCGGATATATGAGAAAGGAAAAGAGCATTATTTAAATTAAATTAAGTCGGTTTGCTGTCATCCATTACGCATATACAATTTTGAAACTCAGACAAGGCACTTGGACATGATTTAATCATCGGCAAATCAAAAAAACTTCCACATAAAACTATTGTGTTGTTAACTTCTATTTTTAACAACATGCTGCGGCTAGGCTTTTTGCTTTGTAATGGAGATTTGCATAAATTACTAAAATTTCCAAACCAGGTAAACCTGTAAATGAAATCAACTCTTACAGATCAGCTAGTTTAGTACTTATACTGTTATATTAAAAGGAATGTTGAACAAGATCAGGGGGCGAAACGGTAATATATACAAATGTTGAAACTCATAAACACCTTGGAAACTCAAACTTAGACCAACCAATCAACTATGAAGGTCTCAGCACTCTATATATTATCGTTCATGAGATATGTCACTTTAAAATAAAAAAAGCAGGAAAACCCCCCTTAGGGGTGTTTCAATGGGTCGGGTTTATGAGACATTCCTATTCTACTTTTTAATGAGGAGTTCAAAAAAGGTGGTCAGAAGTTTCGACCTAATTGTACAATTGATCACTATACTCAATTGTATATATTACCTTTAATTACCTTTAATTACCTCTAAAAACATGCTTAAAGGTAACTTAATTCCAGAGTACCAATTGAATTAAAAAAAAAATTCTTATACACAACAGTGCAATAAACAGGTAAATAAGATCAATAAAAGCGTGGAAAAAAGAAAGTATGAGCATCTGCTTTCCTTAACGTACAGTAAACCTTCGTCATGATAAAACAGCCTGTTGCGTAAGTTAAAAAAGCAACCCCCTGATCAATTTGATCTGATCTTCAAGTGCTCCTTAAAAGATCGATTTCTCTAAGTCTAGCCCATTCAAACTAAAGTGCTACGAATGAGAATCCTTGGGCCACTTCTATGTTTAATGTTTACAGAAGATGTGCTACTATTAAATGACACATTAATGGTGACGTTTCCTGCGAAAAATCAATGGTGATGTTAACAAATCAGTTCAAAGAACATTTACTATAAAAAAACTATCTATCCACAATTTTCTATAAGTAATCCCATACTAATGAAAGATGGAGTGAAATAATTTGAATTTTAACTGAATAAGAATTTCATTTAAACAGCTTATACTAAAACTAAGAAACGTCAACTCAAATTGAAGCTCAAGAACATGAACAGGTTGCGTAACAAAATGTCGCAAAATAGAGCTGTAGATTTGCAGTTTTTAATAAAAGACCGCCCATGATTAATTATCCGTAGTGCACTTCAACCTTAACCCTTCATAATGATCTGAATATCTTTTATAAACAATAGAGAGTCGAAGCTGAACAGTGCATGCGGACGGACGTGTTTTTCCGTGTGTGCTGTGGAGTGCGTCATCGTATCAGCGTTTGCCAGCCGTCCGCAAGATTACAAGTGCCAAGTAATAAAGCGACTTAAGGTCAACTTGTGATACTAACTTTAAAATTTAATAAACTGAAAGTAATTTTTAAAATAATTATTTAAAGACTTTTAACTACAACGAGTATTACACGCTTGATAAGTGAACGACGTGCGGTAAATTGCTTTACGCGATAACCACAATCTCGCGCCTCGCTGCTGACCCTATGTCAAGCGCACCGATTAAATACTTGAATTATCGGACTAAAGTTTTCGATTTTCAACTAATGGAGTAATATGTATCCAATTAATACTGGCAATCTTAACGCCACTTACGGGTATGTAACTAATTTAAGTTATAACCAGCCCCAACTGCAACAAACCTACCAACAGATACCTTATGGCGGCCAGCAGAATTTTCAGACACAATTTAACCCTACCCATCATTCGCATAACCAATAATTTCCTCCTCTACAACTTTCAACCCCAGATTTTTATTTAAGTACAGCAGCTCACTCTGATGACCCATCGACAATGCAAACTAACGATAGCGATGACATCGAAGTAGATGGAGAAACCAATGCCCACTCTTGGCAAGTGGCGAAAAAAAGAAAACGGCCGAACAAACCTTCCGAACATATCCCTACGATGCAACCGCAAACCATAACTCAAAATCAATTCCAACCACTATCTGGTCATAATATAGAACCAACCACCCATCAGGGTTCTGGAAGAAATGAAAATACAACCAAATCTATTAAGCCTCCTCCTATATTTATATATGGGGTCACAAAATACAACGGAATGATTGAGAATATTGCTAAAGTTGCTGAGAATGAGCAATATTACAGCAAAACACTTGCTAAAAATACAGTTAAACTCAACTCACTCACTTCCGAAACATACAGAAACATTATCAGGCACTTAAGAGAAGAAAACATTATCCATCACACCTATCAGCCCAAAGAAGAGCGGGCATACAGAGTAGTGATCCGATCTCTCCATCACACCATCCAGACTGACACGATTAAAGAAGAACTCCAGCAACTTAACCATAAAGTCCGAAATATAACATAAGCACAGGGTTAGCAAATCCGCTTCCACTTTTCTATGTCGACTTGGAACCTAACCCAAGCAATAAAAATATTTATGATGTAAAATTCCTCTGCAACTGTAGAATAACTGTTGAAGCCCCACATAAAAGACGAGATATCATACAATGCATAAGGTGCCAAAATTACGGCCATTCGAAGGCTTACTGCCTGAGACAGTACAAATGTATCAGATGCGGTGATGATTACGACACCAAAACGTCTACAAAGCCAAGAAGCTCGCCAGCCAAATGCGCTCTATGTGAGGGCACCCATCCTGAAAACTATAAAGGATGTCTAACATACAAAAACTTAATAAATATGCGTTACAAAGCAAATAATCAAACAACACCTAATAGAAGACTGATATCTTCACAACCATCTAACCCTGTCCCAGCCACTCCGCTGCAACCCAACATGATGCCACATATAAACCATATGCAACCTTACAGTCAAGTCGTAAAAGGAAGTCCCAACGAGCAAGTCAACCTAGGAGAACAACTAACCACCTTTCTAGCCGAATTTAAAAATATGTTTGCTCAATTAATGCATCAAAATAATACAATGCTCAACTTTTTAACAACTGTCATAAACAAAATAACTCCTTAATGGTCAATATACTAAGAATTGAGACGTGGAACGCAAACGGGTTAATAAACCACAAACAAGAATTAATAGCTTTCTTAAAATGAATAAAATTGACATTATGTTAGTGAGTGAAACGCATTTTACTGTAAGAACCATGTTTCGAATACCCAATTATTCTATCTACCATACAACGCATCCAGACGGCACTGCCCATGCAGGATCTGCGGTTATCGTTAAAAATTCCATATCACATTTTGAAGTGAAAAACTATCAAACAGAATTCATACAAGCTACAAATGTTAAAATCAACTCCTTTTGTTGGTCTTTCGTTGTCTATCTACAGTCCCCCTAGACGTAACATCTCTACTCACCAATATAATAGCTTCTTCTCTGCTCTGGGCAGTAAATTTATTGCGGGTGGCGATTGGAATGCTAAACACACCCACTGGGGTTCTAGAATTATACTAACAAAAGGTCGTAATCTCTTACAGTCAATCACACAAAACCACTTCACTTGCCACTCCTCCGGAGTGCCCACTTACTGTCCATCAGACTACAATAAACTTCCCGACTTATTGGATTTCTGTATCTCCCATGGTATAGCTACCAATTATGTAACGGTAGAAGCAAGTAATGACCTGTCGTCAGATCACTCGCCAGTCATACTAAACTTAAGTAGCTCTACTATCAAAAAATCACTCAACCACAAACTAGTGTCTACACAAACAAATTGGGAACTTTTTCAACAATACTTGGAAGACAACTAAACTACGAATAAAGACCGCCAACGAACTAGACGAAGCGACTAATCATCTCACTAATGTAATCCAAAAGGCTGCCTGGGAGTCAACCCCTATCGGAACTGTTCATGAAAAACCTACTGCTTCCATACCTCTAACGGTTAAAGAACTGATCGCAGAAAAGAGGAGAGCCATAGGAACGTGTCAGAGGACACATAATCCTGCTGATAAAACTATCTACAATCGTTTAACGCGTAAACTTCATAAACTATTGAGAGAGATACAAAATGATAACTTCACTGAGTATTTAACGAACTTGAAACAAGAGGATCACTCAATCTGGAGAGCCACGAAGAACCTTAAGAGGCCTCAAGTACCCAAAAGACCTATCAGGAGAGCAGATGGAACATGGGCAAGATCTCCTATAGATAAAGCAACCACTTTTGCAGAGCATTTATCCGACGCCTTCACTCTCTTTGAAACAACGGCAGCTCCTGGAGACAATCGGCCAATAAGCCTTTTGCCTATAATGAGTAAACTATTTGAAAAACTGTTTCTTAAACGACTTCGCCAAGATACAGACATATTTCAACATCTACCACAACACCAGTTCGGTTTTCGAGAGGGACATTCAACCACACATCAAACGCACAGAATAGTAAATGAAATCTCATCCTCTCTAGAAGAAAAGAAGTATTGCGCCGCTGTGTTCCTGGACGTGTCCCAGGCCTTCGACAAGGTTTGGCACACAGGGCTGCTATATAAACTAAAAGAGTCATTACCGAGCTACTATTACTTGCTCCTTAAGTCATACCTAACAGACCGCTATTACTCTGTCAATTGCGATAACGAACTATCCCCATATTACCCCATCAAATCCGGTGTCCCGCAGGAAAGCCTCCTGGGCCCCCTCCTTTACCTTGTCTGTACTGCTCACCTGCCAGAAACTGATAGCACTGTGACTGCTACCTTCGCTGACGACACGGCAATAATTTCCACCCAAAGGGCCAAGACATTTCTTTAGCTATTAAAAATATAAATTGGATTATTTCGGACATATGAGGAAAAAGAAGTATCAATTGTAACAATTAATTGTTACGAGTAAAATTGAAGAAGAAAGGTGTCATAAAAACAAGGCTGTTATGGTTTAGAAATTTGGGGAATTGGATAGATTTAGGGGTTGAAGAATTATTTCAATGTTTGAAGAGAAATATAATTTAATTTTTTTTTGTATCGTAACTATGAAGAAAATAATTTGGATACATCTGTCACAAACGCAGCTAACTCTAATACCTATTGTATTGCTTTTGATTTTTTTTTAATTTCCGCCCGATTCTTATCGTCTTACAAAACGAGAATCTATTTACTTCTGCTATTGTTAGACTTTTAATGAATAGACTGATTTGTTAAATCAAGTAATAGTTTTTTAGTCTTCCAGCAACGTCTTAAAATTTTGTTTATTACCATCTCTTCTATTGGTTGTATTTTGTCCTAACGAGTGTTATTCATTTTTAACTAGTGAACGTAACATCTATTGTATCTAAATCATAATTTGCTTTTAATTCAAGTTAATATACTTTTTGCTAACAAATTTTAGTTTATGTTAGCGATCGTTTAATCGGCTACAAAATTTGAAAATACATAGCTACAATAATTGCTAAACAGTCTGGAAAGGGATAGAAGCATTATTCAATCTTATATTGCTTTGTATTTATTCATTTTGGAGTTTATTACATCTGGTATTTTTTTTTTATTATTGGTTTCGTAAGTAAGTTCTTTTTCCCTGCTCCTCCCTGATTTTTTCTGTTAGTTTTTCATCTTTAGGTGTGGTAAGCTTAGAATTGCACAGTATTTTCTTAGCATTATTATTGTCACTAGCCATAAATCGGTTACCAAGGTTTTCAAAATATATATAATTTTGTTTGTTATTGTTGTACTTTGATGGAAAATAAACACCTGCCTTTTCTTCTTAGGCAGTTAAGGTCGCTTGATAATAATCATAATTACATTTGGCTAGATTATAATGCTTAATGTTGTTCTTAATTATAATGATTGTCCTCTCGTGAGCTGCTTTATCCAGATGATTATTCTATTTTATTTTATTTTTGGTATCTTTGTATGACTTTCACTAGTAAAGTGAGTTCTAAGTTCGGAATTTATAGATTTGTAAAAAAATATATTAAGCTTTTTATGTACATTGGTGATTAACATTACAAAATTCTTTATTATTTTTTGTAAAATAATAACATTGGTAATTAAGTGTTCGATATATTTTTTTGGATATTTCAGGACCTAGCTTTTCTATTTCTATTTTGCTCAATTTTGATGGAAGAACTACTACCTTTAAAACAATTTCTACATATATAAATGTGAATTTTGTTTATTTAATACTCTGATAAAGGCAGCACACGTATAACTAAATCATTATACTTCTAATATGCAAGTAATTTTACGCTACATACTATGCTGTACATTAATAAACCACATATATCTAACTAAGCACATACACAGATTTGTTAAAATAACGATTTTGCAATGTGGTCGTGGGTACGTACACCACAATTTAGTTCGTTCTCACGCTTCCTTGAATACATCCAATAACACACCGGTCAAGCTGGATATGTATATGTAAAAACATTTAATAGCAATATTCTCAAAAATATATGAAGGAGCATTAATCCTTATTACTAATAAACCTGTACATTCCATAAAGAAATATAGGGCGCTTTCACGTTCCATTCGCATAATTTTAATTAAAATTTAGAAATACTAATCCTGAATTTCTTATGTCCTTCTTCTTGTATCTTTAGATTGCACAGTTAGCTTGTCACTGTATATGTCCATATTCCTCCAAGGTCGTCAGTCTAACGATTGGTTTGTCTCAGCTTTCCATATTTGTCGTTCTAAAACCTTGTCCCATTTCTACGTAATTGCCACTTCCCGAGTCTGTTATAAATTGCTTAATATATCGTAGGCGTTTTTCTAGGATATTTTTCCTTCTATTATAATTTTTAGCAGTTCTTTTTTTATTATGTGGACTATCGTTTGTATTCGTCGTTTCTTTATGTGACTCCAATTTTTCTTTTTTCTTGAATTGTTCTTAGTACTTCTTGGTCTGTTTTTCTTTGCATCTTTATAATTTTTCTGAAGCAACACATCTTAAAGGATTTTAGTTTCTTTTGGTCTGTTTTTCCTATAGTCCATGATTCACAGCCATATAGTGATAGGTTACATATGTACTTTTTAAATTTTCTATTTATTGTTATGGCATTAGATGTAAGTAGTTGTTTCGTAGAAAGCCCTTTTAGCTATGCTTATCCTATTATTTATAGCCTTTATTGTTTCCTCATTAATGTAGATTTATCCATCTTTTAGTTTCTTCTTGAGCATTTGATCATCTTTGTCTTGGTTTTTAAAAACATTCTCCATGTCATATATATATATATATATATATATATATATATATATATATATATATATATATGTTAAACAATTCAGGCCAGCTTACTCTATCAAAGGCCTTTTCCGCATCGATGAAGGCTATATTTTTACTAGTATTTTGGATGCGTGTGATAGTAAGCTTGTTGTTCTATGTTCTTGGCATTTATGTGTTGATGCCTTCTTTGGGATAGCAATTATCTTTGTTGTTGTGAAACAGGTTTGAATTTGTCCCGTATTGCAAGTATCTTTGATTATTTTGAAAATTTTATCTAGTGCTTTCGTATCTAGGTTTTTGTTGATATCTCCAATATTATCTATACCTGGAGCTTATTGTTTTTAAGGTTTTTCATCGCTTTACCGAATTCCGTTTTTAGGATACATAAATATTTGTTTTCTGTATTTTGCGTACTTAGTAATTCATATAATCCTCTGTCGTCTTCTTTGTATAAATCTTCTAGATATTTCTTCCATCATTTAACTATTTCTTTTAATACTACGAGGTCTGACAGCGACCCTCCGGAGAGCTTGTCCAACGCCGACATGCTTGAGCCCCTTCGCATAGTAGTTTTTAAAAATAAATTAAAACACGATTAAAAAGCTCTGTTTGACATAATTGGCGTACGCCGTTGCCATGACAACGCATTTACGTATACCCAGTTAGAGGTGAACTTTGACCTTTGACCTGTGTGACAGCACTCATAATTTTTTTTATATATAAGTGCTTTATTACCCGCTCTCAAACGAAAATTTTCCAACGCTTGCGGTTCCGGAAATATATTACCTCGGTCGCGCCTGTCGCCGGGCCGAAATTTGTCCTTCGGAGGCGCTCGGGTCGTCACGGAAAGGCACGAACGATTTGACCTTTGACCTGTGTGACAGCAGCAGCAGCACTCATAATTTTTTTTATATATATAATTTTATACTACATGGGTCTTTACTTTTTTATTCTTGAACATGTTTTTTACTTATCACTTATTGTTTGTTGTATTTTTTCATAACTGTTCTTTATATATTGGTCTTTGGCGTTTTTGCATTCACGTCGAATCTTATTTCTTAATTCTTATATTTGCTTCGCTCATGTTTTGTGTCATTATTTCCGACATTTTTCTAACAGTTTTATTATTTCGTTTGTCATCTGCTATTCCATATGTTGTATTTTATTAACTTTTTACAGCGGAGCTTATAGTAGTAAGTTAATGAGATTATCATCCTGTCTGTCTGTCTGTGTGTCTGGAGACAAGATAACTTCCGTTCTATCTTAGGTCAGTATCTTTCATTTTTTTTATTATTTAATGCTACAATCTAGTCTTACACTAATAAGTAACTTATTTCTAATCCTATTTTACTAAAAATCTTAGTTACTAAGAGTCACCCATTGCTGTCTTCTTAGCCAAGTCTAACTTCTAAAGCACTTTTTTCACGCGCTTAACACAATTCTCTGCTTTAACACTAACAATTTACTGCACTACACTAACTCATGAGGTTTAGTTCTCTTGAGTCTTCTTAGCTGATTTGCATTACCCAGTAACTGGATGGCCTCGATGTTTCCATGTTGTAGAAGTCGTTCTTCATGGCTTCTTGCATATTTTTGGATCTCTTTTTCCACATATTCTACACCAAGGTCCCTATGGAGATCTTCATTCCTAATATACCAAGGCGCATTAACTATATTTCTTAAAACCTTGTTTTCGAACGTTTGTATAGTCTTGATATTTGTACAACCCCAAAGCTGTGATCCATATGTCCACACGGGTTTTAAGGTTTGCTTATACAACAGTAGTTTATTGTGTATTAACAGAGCTGAGTTTCTTCGCAGAAGCCAGTACATTTTTTTATATTTGATGTTTAACTCTTCTTTTTTTTCTTAACATGCGCTTTCCAGCGAAGTTTCGTATCTAACGTGAAACCGAGGTACTTTGCTTTATTAGCATACAGAGCCGTTTGTCCATTTATATTTATTGGTACGTGTTCTATCCTTTTATTTGTAAAACCTATGTGCACTGATTTACCTTAGTTAAGTTTGATTTTCCAATTCTTGGTACATTTCTGGAACTTATTGATGGCATTTTGAAGTTTGTTGGTTTTTTCTGTGTTATTTTCTCCCACTGTTAGTATGGCAGTATCATCTGCAAAAGTTGCCACAGTGTCATTTTCTAATTCCGGGATATCACTCGTGTATAGAAGGTAGAGTACCGGGCCCAGGACACTGCCTTGCGGTACTCCAGCTTTAATTTCTTTGAGTTCAGAATAGTCGTCCTCTTGCTTGATTCTATAGAATCTATTTGTTAGATAGGATTTTAATATATCCGAATATTGTTTAGGTAGGATAGATTTTAATTTCCACTGCAAGCCTTCGTGCCACACCTTATCAAAGGCTTGCACGACATCCAAGAAGACTGCAGAGCATACTTTTTTCTTCTAGTGCTTTTTCTATGATATTAGTAATTCTATGGACCAGGTCCAACGTTGAATGCCCACATCTGAACCCAAACTGGTGGTCTGGGATCAATTTCCTTCTCTTTATAATCAGCTGCATTCTCTGGAGTAGCAATTTTTCGAATAATTTAGGTATGACCGGTAATAGTGATATCAGTCTATAGGAGGAAGCTATATGTGGAGGCTTACCTGGTTTTGGCACCATAATTATTTCCGCTACCTTCCACAATGCGGGTACATATTTGAGTGTAATTGCTGCATTAATTAGATGGGTCAATTTTACGACCGCTTTCCTTGGTAATTTCCTCAGGATTTCGCCTGTGATTAAGTCGTATCCTGGGGTCTTGTTAGGGTTTATGTTGTTTTTAATTTGTTTAATAACTTCCCCTATCGTCACCGGTGTTATATTTTCTTCGTCCAATAGGATAGTTTCTTCTTGCAGGTCATAGAGTTGGAAAATGCTCTCCAGATGAGCAGAAAACTTCCCAACTTCCATCTTCTTTTTTGATGGGTGGTATCTGCGCAATAGGTCTCTTTAGCCTTTTTGTTGATTTCCATAAGGAATGATCTGTACTGCGATCATTGGTCAAGTTAGTCAAATAGTTAACAATAGATTTCTCTTTTAGCTCTTTAATTTCTCTTGTCAGCTGTTGTGTTAGATTATTTAATATAGTTTTGTCTTGTCGGGTTGTGGTTTGAAACCACTTTCGTCTTGCTTTTCTTTTTTCAGTTACTAGTTTCTTGATTTCTTCCAGGTAACAGCAGCCTCTTAGTCGTCTTTTAATATCTGGGGTGCACTCCCAAGCGCTTGTCTATCCAGAGAAGATATCCATCTTTATTGAATTTTTCTAATTCATCATCCAATTCTTCTTCATTTCTAAGGGACACACCTAATTTTATTTTGTTGTCAAGTATTTGCTTAAAGCTTGTCCAATCTGTGTATTTATTAACTAATGTAGGATTATTTACCTTCTGTATTATATTTTCACTCAAAGTTAAAGTTATAGCTAAATGATCAGATATTAAGTCGTGACATTCATCTATCTGCATGTAGTTGGGTGACATATTTTTGACTATAAAAAAGTCAATCAGGTCAGGTACCTTGTTAGGGTCCGAGGGCCAGTATGTCGGCTTTCCCGTAGATATAAATATGCCTCCATATTCGCTGGTTGCTTTTAGCAGTTCCCTACCCTTGGTTGTAATTGTTCTGGACCCCTAATGCGTGTGTTTCTCATTGTAGTCTCCTCCTATAATAAATTTTCTACCTAGGTAGTTAAACAGGTCATTGTATTCATCTTTATGTATGGTATGTCTAGGTGGGCAGTAAATTCCTGCTACTGTTAACGAATATCTGCTCGTTTTCATTTTAACTGCAGTCACCTGCATTTTTTCTGTGACATATTTCGGTTCTTCATAATGTTGTATATATTTTTTAATATATAATATATATATATAAAATATAATCACATTATATTTTGTACTTTTTCTGTCCCACTACAGAATTCCAGTTACCCATTATTATTAAATTTTTTTTACTTTTTGTGTTTAATGAGCTTCTCAATATATTTATACATTACCTCTATTTCGTCTTCATCATAAGTTGACGTTGGCATATTTACTTGGATTATTGTTGTATTTCTGGGGAAGATTTTTAAGCATTCTTTTATCAGTCTTTCATGGTATTGTGTTCAAAATTATACCAACTCCTATTGTTCCATCTGTTTTGGTTTGCGTGTTGATTATCCTGAAACGCCTAAGCAAAAATCTTATTATTGGGAATTCTCATTTTACTAATACCTAGTATTTTTATTTGGTTTCTTTCCGTTTCGTATTTTAAGTTGTCTAATTTACCACACTTTAGTAGCGTTCTTACATGTTTATGTTTTAACTTGCCTTTTTAAGTTGTCCCATCCTAAAATTCGACTGGGGACTATTTCACTTCTGGACATATGTATTGCGTTATTAGAGAATATTAATTTATTTGGTAAAGTGGTTTTCCGTTTCCTTCTTCGTCCGTATTACTTGTCGCTATATCACAAATATGTTGCACTATATTTTGCACTGGTCATTATTTTTAGCTAAGCACTTCGCTTCACTCCATTGTAAATTTAAATCACTATATTCGTTTGGCTCTGTCTTCTCCACGTTGATGGTGATTTTTCTTCTTGCTTTTTATCGTATATTATCCAACCTGTTTCGTGACGTTATTGTTCGCAAAGTGTGTCCCTTTCATTTCCATTTCCTTCTTTTTACGTCTATGATTATCGGCTTCTGTTTAGTTCGCTCCCATATATGGGAGATTATTATAGATGATCAGTATACATTTAAAATGTTCTTGGGCATTTATTTACAAATTATTGTAGCTGTTTGATTTTCTTTTTATTTATTGCTCATGAATTCACAACCACATAGTGTGTGTGAAAAATTGGAATCTTTTTGTAGCCGATATTTCTTTTGCGTTCCAAATTTTTCGGAGTTTATTGAAGACCATCTGGGTTCTCATTATTATACGAATAATATCGTTTTAGTAATGTGTATTTTGTTCCAGAATACCACATAAATACAAATGCGTCTTACTTATGTTATTTCCTTCCCTTCAATTGTCACCTCCTACGTATCTTACTATTATAATAGTATTAATATTTATTTTCAGACACTTTTTTGGCATTTACTTTTAGAGACTTTGTATTTGCTTGCATGCATCAATTTTTCTATTATAATAGACATCATTTACAAACTGTAGATCCTCCACACCTAGACAACACTTCCACGATAGTTCTTAGTATTCTCAAAAGTTTGTTTTGTTATTCAATTTACAGCTATTAAAAACAGGAATCGTAAAAGGACATGGTCTTGTCTATTATTAATTTTAATTTTGTTATTTCTATTGTTTTTATGAAAAAAACTATAATAATTATATAGTAATTTGATTATGTGAATTATCTTTAATATCCATAATCTTTCGCGATTTATTTTGTGGGAGGCTTTTTCGAAGTCTATAAAATCCAAATAAATCTCCTTCTTCCATTCTATGATCTTATCATTAATTATGCGTAGAGTACAGATTTGCTCTATGCATCCCGGTAGTTTAAATCCTTCTTAGTTGTTTTTATAATTAGATTAATATCAATTGGTCCTTTATTCTGTTTAATATTATGTAAGCTAAAATTTTACTAGTGGTGTTTAATAACGTAAAAGGTCGCCAGTTTTTGCAGCGCGTAGTATTATATTTCATCGTAAGTTTTATAATAATAAAGCTTTGTAACTATTTCTCTATCTGCTTTTATTAGATATCTTGTCTTTACCTGCTGCTATACCTGTCTTTAATTTGCGTATAGCTCTTTTTACTTCTTCTTTTGCGAATTCTTTTGTCTTCTCTGCCTGCTGCATTTTTTGCTTTCTCTATCAATTCGTTCTGTTGGGTTTTCCCGTCACTCTTACGCGTAGTTTCTTTTTATAATTTATTTCACTTAGTATTCTTAGAATTATTTTTTTTTTACTTTAAGTAACCGCCATATTTCATTTGACATCCTATATTTTACTTGACCCCTTTTTATGCCTATTGTTTCTGTGGCGGTCTCTGTGATAACAGTCTTATAAGCTACACAAACATTTTTAATGCTTAAATCATTTATATTTTTCATCTTTCTGTATTCTATTTTTGATTGTAGTTTTTTAGAAATCTATTTGCTCTTTTCATTTCTGATCCATTTTATATTATACTTTGTTTTGAATGCTCCACATTACTTTTACACCTACAAAGCTTTTTCTAAATTTTCTGTCTGTTGCTCTATTTGATTTTAACATTGCCTTACTGTGCTTTCCAGGTAATCTTTTGTTTTAACTTATAGTGAAACGTTATCTCTAGTCAAGTTATTTAATGCGCAAAAATTTGAGAAGAAAATACAACTTTCACCTATAAACCCTACTACTTCCTCATTATTTTTTTGTTCCTATATTATCAATCCCAATCTTTACAATTGTGTCCCCCAAAACAATTTTTATGTCTTTTTTGTATTATCTCTTGAATATCCTTGTTTACCTTTTGTGATTGTTTATAAAATTTTTCTTTATTTCCTAGTTTGCTTGTGTTTGTCGGGGTATATACATTAATATAGATATATTTGTACATTTTCTTTTAAATTTGGCTATTATTATCCGTTCTGATATTGAGTTCCATTCTAGCTGACGGTTTTAACATAAATTCAACTGCATACTTATGTTTGGTATATTGTTCTTTATGTGTAGAGTATAGTATGATGTCCTGATTGTACAATTTTTTTATTTCTCTACTTACAACCGACCTCATTTAGCTCAATTCCAAATACCAATAATATATTTATTTACTTCGTGCTCTATTTGTTTTGTAAAGCATACTTCGTGCATCGTTTTCACATTTCAAATCCAGATAAATATTCTGTTACGTGTATCTGATTCTTTCATCATTATATCATTAAGTCGTACTGCAAAGCAGCCGTTGTCTTCGTTTAGTGTTTTGTTAATAGAAGTAGTCGTTAGTTTTTTTGAAAATGTGCCCGTATTTGTGATTTTCCTTGTCTGTTTACGATAACCTCATTCTCGTTCTCTATTCAGTTGGATGGGCTTTCCTTAGCATTTAATGAGGAGCATTGATTAACAGTCCTTTCCCTATTTTTGAGCTCGTCTCCTTTTCAACGAGATCCTCTATAGAATAATCAGTGCCGTTTTAGATTTTAATTATTTTTCACGTGCCTTCTTCAAGTGAATAAATAATATTTTACCTTTGTTCCTATATGTTTTTTAGGAAATCCTCTCAATTCCAGATGTTTGTTTTTTAAATTTTTACGTGCCTTTTGAATCTCCATTTTTTGTTTGTTTGTATGGTTTCCATAAATATTGATCTAGTTTTGTTTGTTTTTGTCTTAGTGTATTCCTAATTTTCTTTTCTGGATTTATCTGAACTTCTAATTTTTGTAATACCTGCAGAACTTTTTCTTTGTCAAAACACTTCTTCTTCTCTTTATCTTCTTTACAATTGCATTATACGTTGATTCTGTATATTAATTTTTTATTTTAGAGTATTATTCTCTTCTTCTAAAAGTCTCAGCGCGTATATTTATTTCAACCTATTGGTTTAGTAGGTTTACTTGCTGCTTTAGTTCCTTAAGCATTTCTCTCACTTTCTCTAATGATTTCTGAATTGTTGAATTTTGTATTTATTTAAAAAATTATATTATTTGTAGGAATGTAATTATTTATTTATTATCATATTAAGGAGCATTAGATGATTGTCCTATGCTAGGTGAATTAAATAGAGTAGATCATGCCATTTTTGAACATTTGCTATTGATTTACGAGAGTAAATTACACCGTAGAAAGTTACTTTTAAAACAACTTTATTTTACTCAAAAACATGCAAAATACTTGACAAAATAATGCGATAATCAAAGAAATCATCACTCATAGTTTTGTTAAAGTACACGGATTATGGTTAAAGTATTTAAAGTTATAATTCACAAGTACTCTTTAACAAAGATTTGTTTGTTCGGTTAACATAAATAATAATACTTTTATAATTATCCTTGTTTGGAGCGAATGGGAGCTCGAAACAACAAGTTTTTATAAGTTTTAGAGATAATTAAATACCACGATATTATATAATATTACATTATCTGTTATTCTCAATTCAAAGTTGAAATATAAAAACAATAGCGATATAGCAATAGCAATGTTTATTAGTTTTGGATTTTACGATATAGAATGAAATATTTATCATTCAATTTCATACCCGTTCACTTGTGGCAATTTATAGAGATGGAATTAATTCATAAACAAGGAACAATTGAATAAAATTTTATAACATTATCTCGCTTGTTGTAGTAATATGTTGTATTAAAGGGAATTATGCAAGTGGCAATATGCACAGAGTGCACTTTATGCGAATACATTTGATACGTGAGTGTGCAGCATCAAAGGCAGGGTACAGATGCATTTAATTATGAGTTAATTAAATATCGCCAGTCGCTTGCTCACAACAAACTGATTTTCACAGGAACTTCACGTCTGGTCGGCAAATAATTACAAAGTTTATTTCCACATTTAACGTCGTGCTAGTTTTGAGTGTAAAATATTGCTCAGCGCAGAGAAAGCAGTTTGTTTTACTCGATGTTTATGTACCTTAGTTTTAGCACAAAGAAGTCGAGTTTTAAAGAGGAGATTGTTTTTTTTCACCAAGTTTAAGAATTGTCTTGCGTATTTTGTTCTCTGACATGAATGTCATTAAATAATTACTGTCGAATAATTATTGCAGTTGCAATTGAATATACAAAAATATTTTTGTTGGTAGGAAAAAGAGAGCTAATTTAATAAAATTAATTTATTTAATTATTACTTGCCATACTGTCTGATTGCTTTTTACGTTAAGATTTAGTTTTTAAAATTAATTTGGTTTTTCGAGTATATTCTTATGGGATGAAAGCTTTACATTCTATCACTAAATAACATTTGGTAAATTAAAATAAAACAATGTCCATACACATTATGAAGCAAATAATCCAGTAACAAATTTATTATTGTAATTTCGTTAGATTTTTCTATAGATATGATAACATAGCGCTCTCGCAATCACTCAAATTATTGGAGATGATTCGATGTCTTAAGTCTCTTATGCCCGAGCTCTTTTCTTCGTCTTCCAGTAAACAATCGACTAGTGCAGGGTGCGGCAGTGAAACAGAATTATTTGTAGGTATTAAAAACGAATGATTTTTTTCATTTATTGCAACAAATGTTAAGAGCGCAAATGGAAATTGGTGTGAAAGCAAGAAAAGTTTCATTTTTGAATCACTCCAGGAAGATGGCGACTCATTTTGTACACATTGTCCGAGTCTCATATGCAAATTCTCACTGGCACGTCATAATACCGTCGGTGTTATTACATGATCTTCTTCTTCAATTCGCACTTTTAAGTTCAGCATAGTTAGTGGGCGAGTCTCAAAAACCATCGACTTGAGATATCCCCATTAAAATAATTACAGGAGCTCAGGTCTAGCGATTTTGGAACATCTTCCTACTAATCAGGCGGATCGGAAAAAGGTTTTTCAGAAAGTTCAATGACGCCCTGGATATGTGACCAGTTGCTCTATCTTGTTAGAAATTAGTGTTCTTATTTACAGGAAATCTTTGAAGTTCTGGGAAAAGGAAGGTTTCCAGCATTTGAACATAGCGTGCTGATGTTATAGTAACTGCATATCCATCATCCTTGAAAATATACGGGCCAATTTGAAGAGATTGCACACCAGACTGTAATTTTTGGCGAATGGAGAGCCATTCGTGAAGTTGTTGAAAGATTGAGTTTATTGACACCCACTGAGGTAAAAATGAGCTTGATCGCTCATCCATATATTATTAATAAGCTGTGGGTCGTCTTCAAGCAGCTGTAATATGTTCTCAAAGCATAAACTATTTGCATTTTATGCTGGTGTAGGTGTAAGTTATCACGCAAAATTCTCTTTACTGTTTGAGTCGAAAGTCCTAAAGAAATGCTGTGACGCCTAGCAGACCTCCTAGAGCTTCTTGTAATCGCTATTTGTACAGCCTCCACATTCTCGAAGGTCCTAACAGTTCTTACACTACCACCTCTTCTTCTTATTGTATGACCCGTTGTACGTAAATTGTTAGTCCAAACTGAAATGCTTTCCTACTCGGAACAAGACCACAAGGCGAAAGATGTAAGCGTAACGCGCGTTGTGCTCTTACGTAACTTCGACCATCTTTTAAATACCCTGTTGGTCATCGATTCAACTCTGCATGGTTACTAAACTTCCAACTGTGTAGAATGCGAAGGCCACTGCCTACTTTCTCTCCACACCACACTATACAAGCTTCTTAGATACGTGCAGTTTGACTGTTCCACCTAATAGATGGGAGCGACCACTAATGCGACAGTTGTAACTCACAGTGTGTCGCTGTATTTCTTCATTAACTGATGGTATACTAAGATCATGCTACATGACCTCGTTGGTACATTTATTAATGATTTTAGCGTCTCAGTTTTAAAGCATCTCAAAATTCCGGTGTTATAACCTGGGTTCAATTCCCGGTGCTCTCTGAAGCCTGAGGGTGGCCTACTCAGTCACCAAAAATAATTGAGTACCTGCATTCACTCGAACAAGGGGTAATAATGGCGGTCGTCTTAGGCGAGGTGCTTGCCATATCGCCCCGCACCAGAGCGACGGCCGGGCACAGTCAGCAAACATATGAGAGTCTTAACCTCTCAGTTTGCAGGCCGTGCTCCCACGCGGGGCATTAGAGCTGTACCATTATCTAATAGCTGTAGGCTCAGATCAGTTTTGAGGATGGTCTTATAAGGCGGTATTTTATTTTTCAGATATAACTGCGATTTGAGACCTAGAAGTCGGTAAATTTTTCGATATAATTCACCCAATTGTTTACGTTTTAACAACGCTAGTCACCTACTCAGATGAATTCCCATATATATGTCGCTCTTTGCTTGAGGGACCTGCTAGTTATTTATTAACATAAATGAGTAGGTATCTCTTCTAGTTGTAAAAGTATCTTATGCTGATTTTATTTTGTTGCACCGCTTTTCAAACTATAATTGTAACACATTCAGATTAGAGATTTTTTTGATGTTATAACCGAATCAGGATGCAATTTTAATACAGACATGTTATCAGTGAAGGTCTTTTTTTGTCTTGATTGTAGATAACAAGTTACCGTGTCATATCTCGTCGAACGCTGGAGTTACATCTATAAATACAGCTGAGCAGTCCTTTTTTGTCTCAAAATTTTGTTCGGTGGTATCACGTTTTTGAAATTCAATTAGTAATTAAATTATCCAATATTTTTTATCCAATAGTACAAACATAAGTTTGGTTTACTCAGGGCTTCTCAAATATTTTTGATAGTACTGGAAAAAACTAATCTGTAAGAAAGTTCCTTTTTCTTTAGGTTTTTCAGGTTTTAGAATTTCTCTAGTTATAGCAACTTTTTTACCGAATTGAATATATAGGAAATAGTCGTAAACCTATAACCTATATTTGAAAATTTTTACATTTTCTCAGTGATCAAATTATATAAGGATACTTTTCGCGAATCTATACTTCTGAAGATTTGCGTTGTTTTCTCAGATACCGGGAATTGTTTCACTATTAGGCTCATCTAGGTGGGTGGTTTAAAAAACAATTGTATTTCCTGTTTTCTGAAATATGTTCTGCGGTCCTTGCTTCATCGCTACCATAAACTCAATTTTGTTGCTAAACTTTTAAGGTTCCTGGTCATGTTTTGTTTGGTAATGTGCCACAAGTTTTCAATGAAAGTTATTTCTGGAGGCTAATCCATCGATGACAGAAGTTTAATTTGTTGCTCATCTTTTCACGGGGTAGTAGTTGTATGCGCTTTTTATTATTTAAGGCCGGCATAAGTCCATCATTTCAATGTATTTAGGGGTATTTAAAGTGCTATCATAAAATTATATTATAGAGCACCTTAAAACAAGCAAAGTCCTTTATATTTTGGAGAGTGTTGAAAAGATTTACTTGATTGGGACAAATACCTCCATACTTAGGTTCGATCGGTTTTTCTCAGAAAAAAATGACGGACTCCCAAAAGTCATCCGGTTTCCCAATTTTGGTGACGTTTTTTCTGGGAGAATGTCGACAAGAGTTTATTCTTAGGCAAGTTGTACAACCCCACTTTGCGAACAGTGTACAATGGTGTTCTTGATTTTTTGACACTTGTACCAGTTTGCTGATTTTTTTTTTGGGGGGGGGGGGGGGGGTCCTTAACAACTTTTGTTATTAGTACTCGTTTCGTTCGTACTGAGGATCCTAGAAAATCGAGCTTTGATTGTATTTATTTATCGTTTCTTTTAAATTGAATTATATATAATTTATTGTTGACAAAGGCATATTTAAACATGCACTTATATCTCGATGAAAACACAATGATCAACCCCTAACCTATAATATACTCGCAACTGAAATCACTTAGAACTTTGTATCCAGGTAAGGGTGACAGGGTTCAAATAATACTAAACCGTGGGGACGCGGTGGTTCAGTTGGTTCAACCAGTTGGCTCTGTCCTCTAGCCGGCGCGCGCGAGTTCGAGTCTCGCTCAACCCATGGGTGTGTGTGCTAATGTCCTAGCATTAAGTGCATGTTAGTGAGCATAATAAGCCCCTGCGGCTGCAGTGCCTGTAAATGCGCCAAAAAAAAAGTACTAAACCGTCCACAGAAATTTAAAATTGTTGTTTAGCTGCAGGTAATTTACACTTTTTTGTAGAATTCACTTTATGACGGGTGTAATATACCATGTTGATTGTCTAAGGATAAGTATTTTACTCAAATGCAATAATAAAAAATATTTATATCGAAAAGTAAACGGAGATATTTTTGTAAATGTGGGTGTGATGCAATATGTTATCATAAAACTAAGAGACGAATTAACATTAATTCATTAAAAGTATATTATAAATATTTTTTAAATTAAAAGTTATGAGCCATAAGATTATAAAATGTATGTATGCACAAAAAATATATTTTTTATGTCTTTCACTAGATTAATTTGTCATTCTATGGAAAACCAGTTGAAATACTATGACAAAATATCACGAAATAAAAGAAGGAAAAATCATAATTTTTAGCACGTTCCGTGCCATAATTTATGTTATAATGGTTGTTTGCAAACAAAAAGTATTTATTCATGGCACAGCGCCCGCCGGCGCTTTTGTTGCGTCCATATCACGCCGCTCTTGAACAATGCCGTCAAATTACACAGAATCAAAGGCGGGCTAAACGAATTGCACTTTGTGTAATTTTTATTTGCTTGTCTGCAGAGCGGGGCTACCTATGACGCCGGTCATCAATCAGCGCACGCTGAGCGGGAAATTGAATGCGCGAATGAAAGTCAAAGCTTTATACTTGCTGATGAATGAGGGTAATGACGGAAATTCCTGGCAAATAAGTGACACGGAAATATTCACGCGCCACCGTTAATAGAGAAGTGTTAAATTTAATTTTCCGTTCCGCGGCTTCGAACTAACTTTGACAGTAAACAAAACTGTGAAAAAGTACTATGAAAAATTAAATATTTTTATTGCTTTATTTACTTTTATTCGGTGTTTTATAGCGCATTACACTTAAAAATTTTTTTCACTTTTTATTATCACATGCACAGAGATATTTTTTGATGTAAAATACGTTGATTTACAAAAGAATAAAGTTATGAATTGCCATTTATTATCATAAATATTGAGAACTTTTATTTATTTTTTTTAATAGTTTAGTTGAAATTTTTTCACCACCTAAGAATTTATTAAGTGATCTTTAGCTTTTTCTACTGTTATCTTTGATATAACATCCTTTACTATTATTTTTGTTTGTATAACTTCTTACGTTTTCTATATTCCATGAGCATCTCTGAATTATATAATACATATTGATCCATCTTAATTATTTGTACTTTTAATTTTTCTAGTTTTAGGCAATTGTCTACAGAACAGCTTTGTTTGTTCTATAAAATATTTCTTAATATTTCTTATTCCATGTTTTATTTTTGTTGTTTTACTTATAAGGACTACTAATTTTAGCTTAATTAGCTATTTAATTATTGGTTCACAGTTAAATCCATCAACAATCTCGGGCTTGTTTTGATTTTATTTATTACTCAAGAGTTGTTAATGTTTAGCGCATATTGTCTTCTGTAATATGTCCAAATTCGTTTGCCAGTGACAGCCTACGGAGAAACCTTATTGCGTGATTCTAGACTATAATATTTTCCCACTTTCTTTCTTTTCTCCAATTCTTGATTTTGAATGTTTCTTTTTTTATATATAGAAGCATTGGACATATATATACACATATCTTTGCTCTCAGTAGGAAGTGGCCACTTTTGCATTCCTTTCTTATATACATTCTTGTGTTCTCCGTGTTTAGATTGGTATTTTGTTCTAACATCCTGTAATTTGTTATAAATTTCAGATTTTTGTTGGTTTTATCCAACTGTACTTATGGTTAAGATGTTTAAAATTGCTGTTCATTCTATAAAGTAACTTTGTCTTACATAGCTTCACCAATCAGTTCTTCTCCATTATCGTCTAATAGTTTCCTCGTTACTCTGGAATTTGAGCCCCATATTATAGATTTTAAATGTTATGATACTCTATAAAACCTCTTTTTACCTGGAGTTCAAGTTATCGCTAGTTAATGTGTGAGATCAGATTTTCATCTCTATCGGTAGTAATCTTTTATTTATTTTGTCCCAGTGTGTAATATATTCTGTAATTTTTTTGTGTACTACGGATGATATTTCGACTTTTGAAATTTTTGCCCTTTCCCATTACAAAAATGTAAATTATTCTTTACTTCCGGTTCCTTTCTTTCTGTAAAAACACTGTATAATTTTAATTTGCCCTACTGTTAAAAGACTAAGTCTTGTCTGTTACAAGGTTATTTTCCATATGCAACTTAACTAGGGGTTGCCCACCAAAACCATTTTGGAGGTTCTAGGCTTACAATTCTTCACTCTCCTTTCCTCAAATTTTTGCAAAATGGGAACGTATACATTTTTAATTGGATTAGCTTTTTTCCTTCGATCGGGAACATGGAACCATTTAACTAACAATCAAAGCTACGCTCAGCAGAAGCAAATCAAATGGTCGTTGCAGACGCGTTTTTTGCATTCGGCTATGCAGCGACCCGATGACAGCCGCGACCGCCCGGCCATTTAGCATTGTTTGTTTACTTTTTGTTCAAATATGTGATAGATTTCAATTCCGAGGATTTGGTTAACGATTTTTTTCTTCAAAAATTTCCTAAACTTAAGTAGCAGGCCCAATCTTAACCTGAAGAGCAGAATTTTTTTCCAAATTCCTTGGTAACTAATATTTTAGTCTTCTTACCATTGCAGTGAAAAATGGAAGTATCTTTATATTCTCTAATAAGGTTCTATGCTTCTAGCTTTGATGACATCCTTTAAAAAGGCACCCTTTAAACTTCACGTAAGGTTTTATTGGATACCATAATTCACTAGTTAAGATTCGAGAATGTTAGGTTGGCTTATTATTATACAACATGCTTGACTGGTTGGCACATTTATATATTTTTATTTGATACATTTAAATTGCCTTGTACAACAAGTTTTGTTTTCTAAAGATGAGGTACGTTTGTTGCTTGTTAACCAATGTATTTTATTGACTTTCTGTTTTTTCTTTCTAGTGTTAGCTAAATGCAAGTAATTCTTATGTAGTTTATATGTACTGATAGACATTTTCAAAGTAAAATCTGGATACGTTAATTTATTTTTATCAATTTTAACTTTTCTTTTTATAGTCGGACTTGCTAGTAATTCAGGTGATTTAGTAAGATACAAGGGTGACTTATGATCCTCATGTGTGACAGTAATAACTACCGTCTAAAATTTTCTAGTAGTTATGTCTTTGGCAGCCGAAAAATAATTTATATAAAGAACATGAACTATTGACTTTACAATATTCCTTTAAATAACTACAGATTTTATTGGAATGTTTTTAGAAATTCTTTCCCTAAAAATGTTTTGTTCTAAATTTTTGGTTAGCTAGACAAGGTGTTAATGTATTTCAGTGAGTTAGTGCGAAAAGCTTGTCAAATTTTGCAAAAAGCCTGACTATTAACAAAAATAGTATTATTTTATTTATATAATTAGTGAGTTTGCTGTGTAGTTTAGTAATATTATATAAAGATGTCAAAATATCATAGCGGAGTAAATACTTGAAAAATATTTTCTATAGCGGTCATATTTTTAATGGGTTTAAAGTCGGTCGGTGCAGACCGCAATTATCCCGGGCCAAATTAATTGGGCATTTGGTTTCTTTTGTCTGCTAAAATTAAACAAAATATATTTATTTATTGTTTCCAAGATGGTTAAGTTTTGACCCTTACCTTCGACCGATTTACAAACGGCAAAATGGTAGCGTTAGCATACAGCCCTTTTAACGTGCACACTTGCTTGTTCCAGGATAGATCGTGGCAAGCCGTAGCCAGATGCATGTGCCTACTGAAGTTTGTCGCTAGCTATTTTTTGGTTTGCCTGTCACGGTACCGCGTACATTAAAATATACGTTTGGCACATCGATTTTGTTTATTTTTACAATTCACTATCCTAATACCTATAACACATATATACATAACAAGCAACTCAAATTGAACAAACAATATAAACTGTAAATAAAACGAGTTGTAAATTGTTTTTATTATTATATTTTTGTTAAGTGTTAAAGTACACTATTGTCTCATAAATGACCACTTTAGTTTGCACTACAAAAAGTAAATTTTTTCACAAAATTTTCAATTAAAATTTCGCACGTTTTAACCAACTTCATTGATAACACTTTGGATTACATTTTTGAAGTCGTCAACTATTTATTAATTGCTGGAGTAGACCTGAAATTCAGGTAACCCCACAAGTTTTTTTTTTTTATTTGACTCCATAGCAAATTATACGATCAGTCCAGAGAGCACTATAAGTATAACATATGTAGGCCTTAAACTAGATACTTAAAGCTAATATAATACATGACATGGAGAGTAGCAATCCAGCGAAGGCCCTCTTAATTTACTATTGAATCGGTGAGTACGTTGTTTTTATGTAAATCTGGTAGGAAGGTTAGAGGGTTTAAATCTCTTCAGTCGCCTGGCGTCTTCATCTTCATTGACTAGTGAGGATGCAAGATCGTTTGGATGAGTGGTAATTGTATCTCTGTATTTGATGATGTGTCTTGTTATTTCTTCCTTAATGGATGGTTTCTTCAGGTCAGAATGTAGGAGTTTATTCGGGATGTACCAAGGCGCATTTACTCCCCTCAAGTAAAAGTCACACGATGTTCAATCACAAAATCTTGCTGATTCGCTGATATCGGAATTTCGAGAAATTATGCGACCAGGAAATTGTTGGTGCAGTAAATCGACTGTTGTATGAGTTGTGTGGTAGGTGTCGCCATCCTGATAGAATCATATAATGGTAACAAGTCAAGTTGAAAATGCGCTTCATTGCTGAAAATGATTTTTCTATTAATTGAGAAATTGTGTACGGTGGGTATGGTTAGCAAGCTTAAGCTTTTGTGTCAGTTAAATAGGTACCTATAAAGGTCCAGGATTTTAGTGAATATTTGCTAAAGGAAGCTTTTAGAAATGTTTAATTGTGTGCATGATGCCGAGTCGATGTTTTCGGATTTGCAGCAATATTTTGACAAACTCTAGCAATATTCTCACAAAACTCTATATTACGGTGATATAAAGTTTTACATTAATTATCGATACAGTTTTTTTGTAATTTAGTACACCATTTCGATCATATCCTCAAAATGTTCACCGAATTTGCAACAGGCTTTAATAAATAACAAATTGCTATATTTTTAAATAGCTTTCTATATTTAATAATTGTAAAAGTCATACATGACAATCTACCAAATTATCAGAGTTGCGATAGCAAAACAAAAAAATTTGCGAAGTTTAAATCCAACTACTTACTTAGTAATCGCAGCTGATTTCTTGACAAAGTGATTATCAATTTTTGCACATTTACTGTCTTGGTGATTTTTTCTTTCAAGATTTAGAAATTCTACGAAGATCCTTGATTCGTGCGGTACGCAATATTGTTAGTTAGACTCCATAATGAATAGTCACACACGTTCAAATCTGGTAAATAGACTGGCCAATCAATACCTGCTCTTGACTCTGCGATTTCCCCAATTTAATGCACGCCAAATAGTTCGTTTTTGTAGATGCATTGGTTTTTATTTAGTACCACTTCGATTTTTACTAACTTAACTCACAGCTACTATCGAGGAGTTATCGTTTAATATTTACTATTGATGAATCCTGAAGACCTATATAATAATTATGTATATTAAGTTGAAACAAAAAATATTAGAGTTTAATTTTATTATAAAACTTGTTTAATATATTGTTAGTGGTACAAAAATATTTTGGGGACAGTTTTTTTACAACATTCATTGCAAATGGATATTTTGCAAGCACTGCATGTTATAGCTGTTTTTCGGTCCTTACTAGTAGGACATATGGCACACCTCTTTCGTTTACTTTTTGGCATAGGTTGAATAGGTACTTGTAAAGTAGGAACCGGTATTCCCAAGACGTCTCCTACTATACTGCGGATTATCAAAGGCACCTAATTATTGGACATTCGCAAACGTAAGTGTTCTATCAATTGAACTTCCAACTCTTTGAGAAAATCGAACCGTCGAATTATTTTACTTGTCAAAGAAAATTGATAGATAACGCGGGAATTAACACCTCTAACATTTAAAATAGCATTGAAAATAATCATCGATCATCTATTTGTATGCCTAGATGTTGAGTGTAATGCACATTTTGCATCCAAAACATCCACACCTGATTTTGTTTCATTATACATCATAATAATTTCTGATTTTTTGTTGCCATTTGTCAATTGATGGGCTGTGATGCATACTTTTTTGGGTACATAGGACACTATTGTATTAGTAGAAGTAAATACAAAAATCGACGACTGAACTCTGGTCGCTTTCTGTTTGGGGAAAACTCAGATAGTATCTCCCTTTTACTTTTTTTTTATAGTTTTAACATAAGTGAGATTTTTCTTACACAATTCATAATGAATTCTATAAAGGTGTACCAGTTATTCCCCGCTATGTTTCTTCAGGACCCTTCAAAAAATCGACTAATCGTAATGCAACTTTTGTTGGGTTCAATAATTTATTTTTAGAAGGAAGGACATTTATCTCGGCACCAGCATAGATTTTCGCATTCACCATGTAGTGAGTTTTCGCATCTGCCAAAATCTGCATTTTAATGCCGTATTTGGCCGGCTTATTGGGAATGTACAAACAAAATGCACACTTTCTCCGAAACGAAATTAGCATTTCGTCAATTGCTACATAACATCCAGGAGATTAGCAAGATTTGGATCGGAAAACAAATTCGTTAAACATATTTGAGATGGCGGCAAGCTTATTAGTTTTGACTCTGTCTTTTCGAGTACTAATATCGTCAAATCAAATACAACTAAGTAAAAAGAAAATCGGGCAACGCCCATCTACTCCGAAAGATAGTTCTTCCTGTACCATTAGTGGCCAACAGCGACCGAATATCTTCGTGATTCAATTTAAAAATGCCTTGTAAATATAACAGTTCTAAAAAGCTTTAATTTTAACTCAATTTGTATTGTCCACAAAGGTAGGTGTCTGTGCTTTACTTCAATCTACAAAATTTTGCATATTTTTCTTTACGCAACAATATTATTTTATTTGTACAGTCAACAGTTGTTTCTAACATCTGGTTACTAAATAGCAAATTCCAGGCTACAAGAGGTGTCCTTAGAGGATGACTTCGAGCTAAACATTTTAGAGAAGGTAATACAGTTATCCAATTGTGGAGTTTGTCTTCTAAGTACTTGTGTTTTTGCCCATTTAGTATTATCCTTTCCATACTGCGAGTTTCCAGCGACACTCGCCAAAGTCATAGTATTTTTGTTTATTTGATGTTTCATGATCACTAACTACTTCATTATCTTCATCTTCGTTATCAGTTTGTTCCGCAAAATTGATTCACTGGTTTCATCATTTTACCAAAACTCGTCGTATTTGCTGTAGCTGTTAGTCTGATAAATATGTTGAGCAAAAATTTTTTTTTACTAAAACCTGTATATAAGTAACTGTATAAAGAAATGGGGAATGTGACTTACTAAAGATACAAAAATCATAGTTATATTATCACACTTTTAATACAATTAAAAAATAAAATTTGTCACGTGTTTACTATTGGTGGGTCCTGGGGACCCCCTTAACACTTTGCAACGATAACCTCAAAACTAACCATAGATTTGCTATGGACCACTATAAATACCCTCAATATTAGGAAAGTATAGGAACGCCCAAGCGTCAACGGTCTGACTAAAAATTTTACAGAGATTAAAAAATTATCTTGGGTCAGTAGTAGCTGCGGGTTAAATGTGACAATTTTGACAACCAACAAAGCTATTTAAAGAAAAATGGGCTTTGTTGTTTAATATGAGTTTTTCTTTGTAAAAATCAACATCAACTACGGTGTTCTATAAAATCCACTTTATAAATGTACGGCGTTTTTGGAAATCCGTTTCATTAAGTTCTTAAGTCAATTGAATTTTATACATCTATAAATGTAAACTTTTATAAAAAAAACTTGCGTGCTGCTTTATGAAAGATTTTATTGCTGTGAACGGCGATCCTTTTATTCTTGCAATATTATCATCTAAACAACCATTGCATTAATAATAAATTCTTGCTTTTTCAATAATCATACACTTGTTTTACATTATTGTGTCCAAACAACGATCAAAGCTTCATTCACATAATTGTAATGAATTGCCTATTTTCAAAGTAAACTGAATGGTATTAATGCGTTACTGCATAGTATACGACGCCATGATTGCTGTGTTTAAATACCAAGTGTTCCAAATGCAAACTTCCAAAGTTCACAAAAGCAAACGGCGCGAAATTCAAATCATAAAGTTCAATTTGGATCATCCTACAGATGCCTCTTGTTAATATTCAAATTTTCAAATTTTACTTCAATTTTTGGTATACTTAGGTAGTATTCGACTGTAATATGTGAGTTCGGAGGTGCTTTGTAAATGCATTTAACTAATCTATTTGAAAACAATTTTATACATTTTGTCAGATATTACTTAAGAAATGTAACTCTTCAGACAAGATCGTTTTCACTGATAGAATAAAGTATTGCAAATTAAAATCTCCTAAGAAGAGAGAAACGATTGATTTTGATATTCCCATATTATGGACTACTTACCAAAAAACTTTTCAAATTTAACATTAACTGTCTAGTAGACAACTATTTCCTTCCGAAATAATTTTTAAATTTTTTTTTTTATTAAAATTTTTTTATTAAAAGTGAATTTAGTAACGAGCATTTTTCTGCAACAATAGTTGAAATACAGGTTTTCTTACTACCTTTGGTAACTGTAAATTTTTAATTTTAGTTTTCAAAAGGTGATAGTTACATATTTACTTAATCTTTTGTGTATTACATCATAGTCAATTCTGCATGCTCAAAGTAATTTCATAAAACCAAACCTTGTACTTTTCATTTTGCGCAGTGGGAGGATAAATATATTAACCTCTTAGCAACTTCTTCACTAAATAACAGGGATATGTGTGTGGAAGTGACAGCGCATGAGAGGCGAAATAAACCAGGCGCGTGTAATTTACAAAAGTGAATCAAATGCAAAGTTAATTTGGCGAGTTACTCTTGTTTGATTAAGTCAAAGTAAAGTCAAATGCAGAATTACATAACTTTAAAGAAAGAACTTTGGTGGCAGAGAGTTGAATTGCTGAACATTATATTTGCTACCAAGGGTGAACAAATATTTGAAGTTGAAAATGCAGTGGCATCATTAATTTAAGTTACGACAACAAATAGGTGATTATTACAAGTAGACTAACTTAATGTTCTACTAATTTATTTAAATTACAAAATATAAAATTATGTAAATAAACTTAATTTAAAATTAGATATTTGTTGCCTATATATAATAGTAAAATAAGTTTCAAAATAACTTAAATAGAATGAAGGTTACATAACGGATAGATTATACTGACTTTTTAAATTATAAAATACAAATAGATAAATAAAGCAGTGATACAACTACTACATAAATACAAGTAATGAATTTTTAAAATTTAATAATTTAATAATTTTTAAAATGTCCCCCTCACTAATAATCATATGATAGATTTGTATGAAAGAATTGTCAAAATATACTTTCTCATTTCATCTGCAATTAAGTTTATAACATCACTGATGCGTTCTTTCAGTCCTTCTAAGTTGTGAATAGGAGTATAGCACGTTTTATCTTTGATGTACCCCCACACACAATAGTCACAAGTATTGAAATTTGACAAACAAAGCGGCCAGTAACACGTTTCCCTGCGGTTTTTGGCATCCAAAGCAATTAGTCTGCAGTCAAAATAAAATAATTTTCAGATTATCTTCAGTTTGATCTGGACAAGTGCTATCGTGTTGGAACCAAAAATCGTTTATCTATCTTTTCGCCTTATTTTTTACGGTAAACTTGTACATTGATAGTATTTGTAATGAAAATTAAACCAATAACGCCGAAATAACAAGGACACGCCATACGGTTAAGAATTTCGGATGTAAAGAACGTACAACTGCAAGATGGGAGTTTTTTGTAAAAACAATCAGGTGCTTATGTCTATTGACATAACCATTTACGTCGAAATAGTATTCATCAGAAAACCAAATGAATTTACGTTTCATCGATTTGTCTTCTATCATTTGAACGACCTAATTAGCAAAATCAAATCTTTGTAACTTAAGTCCAAAACTTATTGGCTACTGTACTTAGAGTTTGTAAGGAAATAAGTTAAGTTTTCTTTTACTATTCTTGATCTTGAGATGTTGAGTGCTTTAGATGTCTGTCTTATTGATGTTGTGAACCTATTTTTGAAGAAGTCTCTGAAGTTCTTGAATTTTATGTTCTGCAGTTATTTCTTTAGTATCATCAAGAACACTACTAGTCTAAGTCTACTTCTAAATTGACATACAAAATTCTAAGTATGAATATTAAAATTTGAATTTTAAATAATTTAATAAAAATTTAAAAAAACTTGACAAATATCTTGAAGACAACAAATTTAATATCAAGTATTAATTGCCAACTATCGAATACAGTTGTGAGTCAGTGATGATGTAGAAATGTTTTGACTAAATTAGCATTTGGCATTTATTTGAATTTGACAAATAATAGATAAGAACAAATATCCTAACATCCTAAAAAACATCAATCTTCCATATGGTAAACACATTATCGGAAGAAGCCTCATATATTAAGATGACAACTACTCAAAGCATTTGTCAAATTTGAACAAGGGATGGCTCAGCAAGAAATCAGAGCTTTCGTTTTGCTTTTAAAACCCATCACTTTATTTTTACCTATCACCAATTTACAAAAAATTCGAATAAGGTAAAAACCATTTACCCGAATATCTTAAACCATTAGCCTAAACTGAATCCCATAAGACTAAACAATCAGCTAAAAACAAGATACCACCTTTAGGGACTTTCTAGTCACAACACAAAGAAGTAATTAACTATTGTTAAAAACAACATTGAAAATTACTCTGACAAGTGAAGATGACTATAGAAGGTTAGTCAAATAGTACTTAACGAAGAAAATAGAATATTACACACTTCAAAACCCTAACACAAACTCTCTTAGTTGTTATA
Organism: Sinelater perroti; assembly: GCA_036346155.1. Taxonomy (NCBI): domain Eukaryota; kingdom Metazoa; phylum Arthropoda; class Insecta; order Coleoptera; family Elateridae; genus Sinelater; species Sinelater perroti. Next base: position 19,057,206 of record JARFIY010000195.1, on the reverse strand, counting down.
AAGAACGTCCTTGCTTTCTGAGAAAGGTACATAAGAACTCGCAACTAAGAATTTATCAGTAACTCTAATTACGAGACTTTTAAATAACATAAAACATCTATGCCAATAGGTGCTCTAATCCTTACACCAACCAATAAGACAAAATGAATATTCAACGTCAATAAAATTTACTATTCAATAGTTATCGTAAAACCACAAAAAACAGTTATAAAATTCATCATTGTCATCAATGGCAACGCATTTGGCAAACACAAAATCACTACAGATTGAAACTTTTAAATTAACTGCAATAAACCGCGACAAACTCCCCCAGTATGTATCAATTACGGTAAAGCTAATCTAATTTATGGAACGGTGAACTTATTTTGATGTTCCCCAAATCATGAAAAAATCAGAAAGACGCTACCAGCTATAGACTCATCAGTTTATTATCAACGACTTCGCAACTATTCAAAAGATTGTCTACTTCAGATTTAGCCTATTAATCAAATATGTCACTAAGACCTTTTAACTTAGAAGGAGTAACAACCCACCAGTAAATACAATCAGAAAGTATTCCACCTGGTTAAATACTAACAACAGACCCGTAAAATACCAGTATCGAGCTAGATACTCTATCTAGACACCAAGGTTACATGAAAATATAAATTAAAAAGCTAAAGGGGTAAAAATGATTAATCTAGCTCAATTATGCATCAAAATTCCAAATGTACTACTCTTCTATACAATGAAAGACTAACATCAAATCCAGGTTTCTCAAAACAAAATTGTTAGAAACCCCGCCAACGTTCTTTGCTTCGTCGCCCATCAGTAGCCCAATTATTAATTGAGTATATTTTTAACAATACGTTGCAAATCTAACCAAATTATGCTAATTTCCCAGGGGTGCCGCATACTGCAAATTAGGTCAAAAAGGAGTTCATGTTCGATTAGAACTTAAGCTAGTCCAATACATCTATTTGAGTGATATAAGCGATAAGTTTTAAGATAAAGCCAATTTTCAAATTATTTGTAGTTGTTTATTAATACATTCTCTTATATATTTTATAAATGTACGACGTTACCCAATACCTAAGCCATGACAATGTACTGTTTTATACTAAAATCAGGTTTCTTTTGACGTACATCTGTGCTATTTTTGGGACTTTATGAAAATAATTGTACATTTTAATTGCCTGACAAACAAGAGCTAAATGTACAATTTAGTCCCTAGATTATTTTCAACAACGAAAGCTCATTACCTTCCAGCTTTGTAAACATCATCAGTTTAAAGCTTTAATCTCTCCAGTTTTATAAATTAAATATAAATGATGACACAAAAACCTAATTACAAATATTTGCGTTGCCATTGTTAGATTTCTGGATTCAAATAGGAACATTAGTAAAGCAAGAACCAGAAACGTATAACACTGCTGAAAGGATTTCTAACGCGCAGCTAATTAAACTTCCAGATCACCTTGACATATAATCAAAGCAGGTTTGCATATCAGCCTAGATGAGAATTCCAGCACGAAATCTACAGAGGGAATAGGTCGGGGTTATTTCAGGCTTGCTGAAGTTATAACTAGAACGGCGGCGCACTTCCACTCGCGCCGCCTTCTATCAAACAGGTTTCCCTGCTCGTTAGCTTCATTTGAAACTTCTCTACCTTTGGTCTCAATTAGAAGTGAAAGGGTAATGCGAGAATTTACGATGTTATAATGGCCCTGAGAATAAGAGTGGGTTTGATTTGCATTATGCCCGGTACATAAAGCAAAGGCCGTAAAGGTTTATTACTAAATCATGCTCCCAAGCTGACAATTTACACTCAGTGCTGGAAGGAACACTTGCTATTATGAAAAGATCTGTAAAGTCATAAAACTACCACTCTTCATAAACACAAAAGTTTTTATTAAAAATACTCGAACGCGGATTGAAATAAATACAAACCTACTTCATCTAATTTTAGTCTACAACAACTTTTAAGTATGTACACAGTAACCCCGGTATTTTATGAAAAATACAATTTTCTTTTTTCAATTTTGTAATTTAATGTTTCTTTCTAAGTATTGGAGCTTTTCAGCTTTTATTTTTGACAAACAAGGCAAATTTGGATCTTAAATATATTATATTAAAAGCAAAAAACGACGCATGGGAAAAAGGTGCGATAAAATAAAACAGTACATAAAAGGAGGAAGCCTGGAACATTACCAAAAATATAAGAAAAGATGAAAAAATCAGATATACAAACATAATAACTATAGACCAATGGCAATTTTTTTTTGCTAGGATACTAAAATAAGACACAATAGAATACCAACAATACAATGCAAAAAATATATAAGTAGCAAACAAATATTTTCAAGCTCAGAAATGAAATTACGTCAAGGATGTTGTCTATCTCTCACGCTGTATAAAGTATACATCGAAAACACATTAATAGCATGGAAAAATGTTGTTTGTCAATGACCATATAATTCTTGCTGGAGATTAACGTGATATAACATACATTATGCGAAAACTTGCGGATGGATATAAAGCAAGTGGAGTAAATATAAACTATAAAAAGGCAAAATACCTGGTGATTGAATAAGAAGTAACCGATTTACAAATAGAAGGCAAGACAATCCAAAAATGCGAAGAGTATAAATACTTAGAAAGCATAATATCATCAGACGCGAACTCGAAGAAAGAAGTGATAAATAGGATAAGATAGTCTATACAAGCAACACAAAAGTTGAACTCTCTCTTGTGGTCTAAGAATATAATATATAATAATATATTATATAAATAAGAATACACAATACTGTTATACAAAGTATATTATTATATTGTTCCGAAAAACAAAATTGACAAACAAAAAATAAACGCAGTGGAAGTGGACTTTCTAAGGGGGCATAGAATTTCAAGATTAGAGCATGTTAGAAATGTAGTTTTTTTTCATTAATTTGAACAATGCACTTAATCCTTAAGATTAACTAACATTCTATTTATGTCCCAAATTACTAAATACATTCTGCTTTTCACTGTTGAAATACTTTACACTTTACTATCTTAAATGATTTTGTTCTTTTGAACCTCCGGAGAAGATTTTGATTGTTTAGAAGTTGTAGAGCTTTTTGATTTGGATATGTACGAAGCTTCTTCTCGTGGCTTCTAGCAAACTTCCTGATTACGTCCTATACCATCTTCATCTGGAGTTCCCGATGTAGATTCCTGCCTCGCCCGTACTAAGGAGCATTTACCATATTTCGTAAAACTCGATTTGGAATTTCTAGATGCAATTGCAATTACTCTTTTTTGTACACCCCCACACATAAATCCAGACTGGTCGTTGGAAATTTTATTTCATAAGCCAAAAATGCTGTTGTATTTTATTTTTATTTGAATGTTTTCTTTTTGAAATGCTGTTTCCATTTCAATTTTGCGTCTAAATTTACGCCTAGATATTTGGCTGTTCCTTGGTATGGGATTATGTTACTGTTCAAATTTACTGGAAGATTTATTTTTCTATTCGTGAAATTTACATTATCTGATTTTTCTTTATTAATCTTTATACGCCACCTTTTCATCCATGTGCTTATTTTATTAATTGTGCCTTGGAGGTTGGCCTTTGTTTTTTCTATATTATCCTCTATAGCTAGTTCTGCGGTGTCATTCACAAATGTAGCTAATTTAATATTTTTTCGGAATATCAAATGTATACAATAGATATAGTACTGGTCCAAGAACACTTTCCTAGGGGACAGTTGCTTTTATTATTTTAAGTTCTGAGAACACACTTTCTTGCTTTACTTTGAAGGTTTGGTCTGTTAAGTATGAGTCCAAGAGTTTAACATATTGGTAAGAAAGTATCTTTTTAATTTCATTAGTAAGCTCTCGTACCAAACTTTATCAAATGCTTTGGGATTGTCTAAAAATATCGCTGAGCATATTTTCTTTTTCCCTATGTATTTTGCTATCATATCCATAATACGATGCATTTGGTCTATCGTGGAATGTTTACAACGATACCCAAATCGATATAGCGGGATAAGTTCTCAATCTTTAATTATTGTATTCATTATTTTTAAAAATAGCTTATGCAAAAGATTTGATATTATATGTAACAATGATATTGGCCTATATGAACTTACATCGTTAATTGGTTTTCCCGGTTTAGGCATCATGATAACTTATGGTCTAAATTCTGCATTTAGCAGGTGTGTAAGTTTTACAATACCTTTCTCTGAGCAGGTCAAATTCGGGAGTACCTTTTGGAATGATATTTTTTTTATTTCTTCCAATACTTCCGTGGGAATGGTTAGTGGTATATTTACCATTCTTGCTATTGGTTCTGTTTGATCTTGTATTAGGATTTATTTTGAGTTTTGGTGGAATATGTCTTCTAAATGAGCTGCGAATATATCTGCTTTTTATTTGTTAGTCCTTGCCCAAGACCCATCTTCTTTGCGTGTCGTTTTATCGGTCTGTTAATTATCTTAGTAGCATTCTAGGTGAATGTTCAATACTTTGGTTTTCTATTATTCTTTAAGATAGGTATTTAGTGTTTATTCCTGCTTTTTTGGATTTCCCTTTTGAGTTGATCAACGATGGTTGCAAATCAAAATAATTTTTATATCGTTTCCCTGGGCATATGTTTTTTCTTTTCAGTATTCCGCGATTGTTATTTTACATGTTAAATTTTTATGATGAATGTAACCAATAATAAAAGTCACATCCGTGCATGTAGTACAGAAAACTAAAATACAAATTACCTGCTTTATTTCACTTATTACAAAACTGCTTCAACATTACTCTATTTAGGATATTCCATTGTTTATATAATTAGTTAGTTAGATGATGCATTAATGACTATAATGTTAAAAAATAAAGAACTTTACTTTTTTGTTCTTTTATGTATTTTTTTTATTAATGGCGATTTAATGTAAAAAATTATATCTATACAGATCTGCAGAATTGAGAATAGATTGTAGTAAATAGATTGTTTTGATTAAAAATAGAAACTTCATTAACAAAATAAATTTAAATTGCAAACATTTGATAACATCTATTAATAAAATTTGTTTAATGTAAAAGGTTTTTTCTAAATCCTAATATCTCACGATATCAGAGTTTTGAGCAAACTTTTATATGTTGTTCTGTCTGTTGTAAGTAGCTTGGTTTGTTCTAAGGTTTCCTTTTTAGGGTGGATCTATAATGTAATTGTTATCCTATTTAGTCTATTTTTTAATTATTGTTTCGAATATATGTACCTGAAATGGATAATTAGCTCGATGACAAGGGTTCCGTTACCTCAAGACACCTGACCTTTGGCCTACGGCTGCTTACTATAAGTATTAGTAGCAATTACATTTCTAGGACATCCCCATCCGTCAATCAGGAGATGCGTTCTCTAGAAATATGGTCTTACGGGAGATTCTACTAGTATGAAACAGTTGGCTGCACCTTATGCTTCTATTGAGAATTAGGCAATTGCATATATATATATATATATATATATATATATATATATATATATATATTTAAACAACTTAGTTCACGGGATGAATCACGTCTATTTTGGCTTTGATGCCATTTTCAAGAGGTTAGCTCTTCACTCAATCTGACTACTCCCCAAGGAGAGCTATGAGTCTTTGAATAAGGGTAAGATCTAGCCAAAGTGCTACGTACAGCCGAATTACCAAAACCAAATATCAAAGAAAATAATATTACAATTTTACAGGCAGATAAGGGCAACGCTACAGGCATCATCCTACGTCCGGAACTCCTATCATTTCCTAGAAATACTGAAAACCTTTCCTATACTCAAAGGTGACATCATGGTCAGCTTTGATGTCGTTTCTTTGTTTACAAACATCCCAATACCTGATACCATACAGTTATTAAAGTCAACGTATAATATAAATAACAATATCCTCTCCCTAATAAACCATTGCCTATCCAATACTTACTTTACCTTCCAAAATAAATTTTACCGCCAAACTAATTGTGCTCCCACGGGTTCCCCACTTTCACCTGTCATTGCTAACTTTTTTATGACCGATTTTAAAACAAAAGCCCTTGTCTCCTTTCACCTTGAACCTACCTGCTGGATACGGTATGTCGATGACACTTTTGTTATCTGGCCTCATGGACATGGTACCCTTCCAGAATTCCTTTCCCACCTCAATAAAATCCACACCAACACCAAATTTACCATGGAAACTGAACATAACAATTCCCTTCCATTCCTAGATACTCTCATAACAAGAAATCCTTCTAATGACAGCTTTTATTACACTGTCTACAGAAAACCCACTTACACTAACCGCTACCTAAATGCCAAATCCCATCACCACTCTGCCCAAATCCATTCGGTTGCAAAATCCCTCAAAACCAGATCCATCAGACTTTCCGATACAAAAAATTGCCAAACAGAAATTAAATCCATTACCACCACCCTACTGCAAAATGGATATTCCAACAAACCCTTAACCAATATAATCAAAACTCTCAATCCCAAAACCCTCCTGACCAACAAAAAGCATTCCTAACTTACATCAGAGGCATCACCGATAGAATAAACCGCATACTAATGCGGCAAAATATCCGCAAGGTTTTTACGACCGACAACCAAATATCTGGGCTTATTCGCTCTGCAAAGGATCACTGCCCCAATGAATCCCAAGAAGTATATGAAATACCTTGTGGAGACTGCCAAAGGACCTACATAGGTCAAACAAATCGGCAAATATCTAGCCGAATATACGAGTATTCTTTGGCCGTACGGAAAGGCGATAATGGTTCGGCACTTGCCAAACACAGCAAAGAAACAGGCCACAAAATTAATTTCTCTGGGGCTAAAACCATTGCCCCCATTTCCTATTTTACCAGCAGAATAGTACGTGAGGCAATTGAAATAGAAAAAATATAATATATTTAATATATATTTTATTATGTGAAATGTGAACCATTCGTGCCCGTAGAGTTACGTTTGAATTTCATTTAAAATGTATTCCCAATAATAGTATTCCACTAGGATGTACTTTCTGTTGCGGTTTATTCTTTTAAATTTTGCCTATGATTGAAAATGCACATAGTTGTTTGATTTAAATGATTTCAAAAAAAAAACGCTTTAAGGAATTGATTTGACGAGTCAGTTAATTAAGACAGTTGCCAATCATTTAGTGTACCTTTCAAAAACTTTTCAATCCGCTCTCGTAAATTTTCATATAAAGTCTTTTAGGCTGCCCTTTCTTGCGTTTGGTGACAGCCAATATTAAAAGGTTTTTATTTAATCGTAAAATATGATTCTACTGAAATCCTTAATTGTTGTTCTCATTATTTTTCCTAGTATATTGCGATTAAAGATTTTACCTCTTTTTCATAGAAATAAAACGAAATTGTAGAATTATAATTGTGGCTTCAATTTACATGTTATAAAAATATCTAATCGGTGCCATTTAATATGATATAAGAATTATTATTATACTATCAAATCGCCAGTGTGGTTACACAGTTGAGTCGCTTTTCTACCGCGCGGACAGACCCGGGTTCAATTCTGGGCTCAAGATGTCTGACCGGTGGTCTACTCAATCACTGAAAATAATTGAGTACCTGCATTCATTTCGCACAACGAATAGTGATGCGGTCTTTTAAGGCGTGATGAGTGCGACGCCCCGTATCACAAACGATGTGCGACAACCGGGTAGTAAGGACGAACATATCAAGTTGCAAGCCTTGTCCTAACGTAAAGGAAGTTTTGCCATTACTATTAATAATATTAATATTAGTATGTTATTAAAATGTAAGCAAAAATTTAAAATACATTTTTTATTTGAAAAAAATAGGTTATATGTGTCTAAGAGTAATTCTCCCTATGATTATACTAGGAAAATATTTTATACAGAACGCGCATGCTACATAAAGGCATTATTCATAATAAATTTTGCAAAAAGAACTGTTCAAAAAATAAATAAATTTTGATTTTTACTAAAACATCTACAAATATAAATTAAAATTCAGATTTTTCAAATAATGACGATGACGAGAAAGATACATCAGCATACAAATTTGAATCTTAATTGTAATACATTTATAGTCATACCACAATTACATCAAGACAACTCCTTTACACTCAGAAAAAATTATTTGTAGCTTTTTATAAATTTTTTATATAGACTCTATTATTTTCATAGTTCTGAATGAAAGTTTTTTATTAGTAAGCAATTTTTAATTTTTTGGGTATTTATTTTTTTGTTACATTTTAATATGGTATTGGGGAAATTATTTTTATATTCCTTATAAGCTTGTCATCTTAGCATAAGAAATGTAGGCGTATTTGTTCCACAGTTTCCTATTAACTGTTTTCATATGTACACATAAATTTATAAAAATATTTTATACATGTGTGTTAGTTGCTTATAGTGCTGTTTTCTTTGATGTGATTAGTTTATATATAAAGGTTCGAGTAATGAGATTCGGGATTCTCTTGAAAACTCTATGCTTTTGAATGGGCCTGAAGACTACCTGTTAATGTGCCTAGTTGATAAAGTGCCGCAACAACCGGGCAATTTTAGTAATTGTCGGAGCACAAACGTTCTCTTACTTATACAGCGCAACCAACAACATGTTCCTTCCTGTTAAGGAGAGTTGTTCACTGTAACCGCCGGACGTACAACTAGCACAAGTAGTTATAATAAAATTTATAGTAAGGCAAATTTGCATTCTAAAGCATTTCCGTTAATAAGTAATAACAAAAAAAGATGACACTAGGAGTATACATATATAATAGACCAATCAGAAAAAATATCTTTGTATCATACGTGTACTGTCAGTGCTTAATATTTTGTTATATACATATATAGAATAGATTCCTAATAATCTCTTAGAGCTATTTAGTCTCGCTGTACATTCACGGCTTATAACACTTTTTGTGACATGCTTTTAAATTAAAATATCTTTGTAGTCGTGATACTCCAAGGTAAAGAAACAAAATATCTGCAGTTATGAACTATTTAATTCAGATAATAAATAATCCAAATCATAAAAGAAATTAAACCTCTAATGTTTCGAGAACTCATCAAATTAATGAAATCAGAAATGTTGTAATGGGTAGGTGCGTATATGTATATTTGTATAAATGCATTTGTAAGAGAAGAGGAAGATACAGAGAAATATAACATATTATGGTAATTAATATTGCGCGAAAATTATCTATACAGTGTATGATAAAAGTAAATACTTATTTTAAAGTGTTTGGCCTCAAAGGATAATATAGAAATTACATTATAGTACAATTTGCGGAAAAAATATTTTCAATTACTATAACTGTAATCACAATAATGGGTCATCGAGGTAAACCAGGAAAGGAAATAAACAACGAAAATAACATTAACACACAAGGAAAATGTAGCCCCCATCAACAGTCACCATCTTTTCGAGTCGGAACTTAAAACTGCTGCAGGCCAGCACAACCTCCTTGTCATATGTCATTATCTCATTGATCTTCCCCTTGATTATGGCCAACACATGGCACTCAAGAGGATTGCAGGACTGGAGAATATTCATAAGTTGAGAGACCAGTTTTCCTTGCCTTGTATGCCAAAACGGAGTCTTGGTGGAAAACGTGCTCCAATCCAGCGGTCGCATCCTCTATCCAGGACTCGAAAAATTGTTTTCAGCATGTTGATATACCTGTCAGTGGTCACCTTCTTCAAGCCTTCCTCAAAGAAATGGGACATCATGACATCCCCTTCGCTGCTCACAAACCTGAACACCATCACAAAGGCGGGAAATTTTGTATGCATAAAGGTAGGCATTGAAAAAGCATCTTGGCAAATCTAATGGTCGTTTTAGCGATCAACCTTCCCGTCCTGAATAAAGTTCTATTCGTCCGAAAGGAATCTGAGGAAGCCAGCGCTCATGCTTGATGTCGTTTAGCAATGCTTGAGTTTCTAACTTCCTGACCACATTGTTTTCTTAGTTGACGGTTCCTCAGCACTTGTAGTGCAGGTCCTGGTGCACTACTAGATTGACCCACAATCTTGCCACGTTTATTTCTTATGCCAGGTCAGACGTAGTTCTGCTAGGATTCTAACGGATTTTCTTTTTCAATTCACGGACGAATTCATCACTTCGCTTGATATAGGTTACCTAGATCTGGTGGTCAGATTATTTGTACTTCTTGACTACGTCGTAAACGTGAGTCTTCTTGTAGCCAAATAGCGCTATAATTTCTATCGGCGATCATCTGGTACAAAGGGACTTGATTATAGCAGCTCCCTGGTCGTATTTTTGTCTTATTTTGTCAAGAATTGTAGGTTGTTAATTATATGAAGCTAACTTATGGTGTTACTTAATAGGCTTTCACGCAATACAACCTAAAAGAATTTCGAATTTACGTCGACGACCCTGTATATCTGGGCACGCAAGTGTCTGATTATTGAGAACAAACATAACAATAAAATATAACATATTTTAATTAACTTAAATACAATGACAACCAAATTTTTAGACCATTTAGATTGACCCAAACTGTTACATGTGCAAACAACTTAAAAATACTAAATAAATTGAAGTTTAGAAATAATAGGCCAATAAATATAAAGTAAAGCTAACAGACCACTGTGTGGGTAACATAGCTATAACAAGCAACAAATATGTTAGCTTAAAAAATGAAGATGATAAAGAACATATGACACACTAAAAAGTTGAAGAAAAAATAAATGACACGAACTCTCCAACAACATTCGGTGCGGGAGAAAAAACCGAATTCTTTTAATAATATTACTAGGTAACATTTAACAAGCAAGTAAATAGCAATCCAAAAAATATATGTTACATATAGATACAAATGCAACAAAAATATATATCTTATACTAAGATAAATAAAATTAGCCCAAAATATACGATCAGGACTAATTTGCACACAGATAATAGGACATAACAAACACAAAATATTAAAAATATAAACTTGTAATAAGCATACGACTGTACTAACACTCATTAGAATAATTACTCATATAAATAAGAGCAACTATAAACTTTATGATCACCCTTGTTAATAAAGGATCGTAATCGCTCATTTAAAAATAGTAAATCAAAATCTAGATTTTAATTTTAAATGAAAGGACTTTTGAATAAATTTTATTATTTAATTTTTATTTCTAATATCTTCCATTAAATATGGAAAATTATATTTAACAGATGGTCACATCTACGTTTGCTAGAAATTTTTGTACTTTTAACAAAATTGTCAATCGTAATTTTGCATGTTTTAATTAATTTTATCGGTAACAAGTCAGATTTGGTTCTTAAAATGGTCAGCTGTTTGTGGGTCACTGGCGTAAACTTTGAATATTGTGCAACCCTACAAAAATTGCAGCCTCCTGGTGGTTAGTTGATGTCGACGTTTCATAAAATTACGTAACTAAAAAGTGGTATGTGCAGAAAATCGATTAATGCTTTAACTGTATTATAGATGGCGCCGTTTTGCTGGAACCACATTTGTCTCAAGTTGAAAATGCTAAAGTCGGTTTTTCGACTAAACTGAAAATTTTTGAAACTTATCCCGAGGTCTTGTATTCAATACCGATCCAAGTTAGATCAGACCAACAAGAATGTGTTGGTGACTTTAAAATGTATCAGTGCTTTAATTGAAACATTGGCTTATATAAACAGAACCTCAAAATTATGTGTAAATAAAGTGCAGCTTAATTTTATAGAGGAAGCTCTTATGCCAGAACTTATTAAATATACTAAGAAGATACCAGCACTCTATCGGTTTTAAAATTGTCTATTACTTTATTAACAATTTGCTGTGTATTATCAAAATTCAACATTGTTGAAATGGAATTATTAGGTTTAAATCTAAATTTGTTACCTTAATTTAAAGAAAAAATAATTGTTTTACAGCTAATGTTTAATCCAATAAGAAATGTTATAACATACTTTTCTTGATGTCCTGTACACTAAAATAAACTATTACTGCCATTACGGATAAAGTTATTAATATTTCAGGTCATTAAAAAATTCTATTACATTCATGAGAAACATTATTTTCGAATTATTAACTCTTATATTACGAGAATATATAATATAATCCAAAATTATTTTATTTATTGAAACATGATGATACAAAGATTGTATTTTAGTATATAACCTTTTTTTAAAGCGTAAGTAGCTAGCATAAAATAAATATAACTTTAGCTGCTTTTGCCTTTCTTAGCAGTTCTTGACACCCTCGAATTCCAATACCAAACAAATTGGAATTTTATGACTCAATATTTCGGTTCTGCGGTTACTAACATCGTATGGATGTTTGAAGCAGTCATTTTATCTTTCCAAATAAACCACCTCGTCTATTACTGTCCAAGATTGTCTGCTTCCATGGTTTTCGCCTTTATCTGCAATTGCACTCGTAGTAGTGGGTGAATGACTTTTTCTTTTATGCGTTCCAGTAGCATCATCTGTGGTATTACACGTTTCAAATACGCACTGAGTACTCCTTTCAATCTGTGACACAACCGGAGTTTCGAGAGAAAATGGCAACAACTTTTAAGCAATCTAAATATAATGAGTAAATTACTGGTCAATTAACAGTAACATAATATAGTGCAATGAATTTAATTTTGAACAGTTTATTTTTGTTATATATTTGTATGGTCAGTTATATTATTTGACTTAATTATATTCAGTTAAATGTATAATAATGATAGCAAATTATTAGAATGCATATTTGTCAATGAATTTAAAATTTTGAAGAAAACAGTTTCATTTTTTTGCCTTGCGTTACACTATAAATACCTTGTATGGTCAATAGTATAAGAGTTATATTATTTGACGTACCTAATTATACTTATACTTGTTAAATGTATTTTAAAATGATAGCAAAATTGAAAAATCATATTTGTCAATTTTATTTTAAGCATGACATGTTCTACTACGTAGCTTAAAATTCTATTATGTATTAGAAGCTTATAAAGAAAATAATTAAAATATATTTGTACTATTTTGCCGGTTTCGTTTAAGTAAACTGTTTCAAACAAAATATGAGCTGATGTAATTATTTTTATTTGCAGCATAACATGGTAACAGCCGACTTAAATTATACTTTGTGGAGAGTTGTCCTCAAACATTGTAAATCCAGGACTAAAAGTTTTATGAAAAATGCAAATGAATTAAGTGTTACAATTATATATCCCTTTGAAAAATCTAAATAAAGAGTTAACTTTGCTATGCTTGAGTTAGTTTCAGCTAATTAACTACTGGAAAAATCAAACTTTTGTCAAAGTACCTGAAAATTACGCAAAAAAGCACTGACAATTTTTTATTCTTGCTAAATTTGTTGCAATTACTACTTGCTATATATCAAGGTGGCAACAGGTTAAAGACGCTTGATTTTTGTTTTATTTTTGCCAAAAATAGGATATATACCTATGTATGTTTTAGATTATGTAGATTTCCTGGCAATATGCAAAATTTTTTAGTAAATTAGTATTACATAATGTAATACATTATTTTTTAAAGAACTGTGTATGGAATTTAACATAAATATAATATACAGGTTTACGTCTAATCCATCACCATTAATAACAACAATTTTCATCAAGTTTATATGAATCCACTTAAAACGTCTCGCCATCTTTCTACTGACATACAGCTTTTTAACATAAAAACTACTGTATGGCTAGGGATGTTAACACCAAAGATTAAATTAGTCCTAGAATGACCGAACACAATATATTTGATCACAAACGCCACAAACTCAAAAGTTTTGTTGACTCGAAATAGGTTGCTTGTTGCGGTATCTAACCGTATTGAAATTTTGATCAAAAAAGCCAAACCTTTGCTATTCGCTAAATCGTACCATATTCAAACCTTTTAACGCGGCCTCGCCACACTAATTGCTTTTGGTTTTGCTCGATGACATTTAGAGTAATAAAATTTTTCCAAAGACAGCTTTTATGAGATTTAGAGAAAATATTGAAAGGGTGAGAGGAAAAAAGCTTCAAAACCTTTCTATTTTTATCGTATCGGGAATAAAAAACAAAAGGATAATAAGAAGGAAAAAACTTAATGTTCTTTTTGTTAATTAAATCTCATATCTATTTCGTTGAAAGTATAAAAAATGAAACAAGAATAAACCTATTTCATTGTTTTCTTCTGCTTACGATTGCTAGAAATAATTTTTTATTGGATATACAAAGAAAAGAGGAAGGAAGGACTCACCTGAGACACTATCATTATTCATGCTTTATTAAAGTCCACCCCAATCTTTATGCAAATAAAGCTTTACATGTTAAACCACGTCGATTTTTGGTAATTTCTGACGTTTTGGCATCCACTTTTACGCTATTACTTAGAGACTGAAGATAGATTTTTACTTGAGGTCTCAATATGCCTATTCCTAAAGAAGATCTGCCTCATTATATGCCCTCCTTTCTATTTATTAAATTCGAAGTGAAAGTTTGGTGAGAACATGTTTTGGGGAATACACTGGAGTACAGAAATTTTGTCTAAGTGAGTTTAGTAACTGGTAACATATGATATGAACGATTTCCAAATAACAGGTAAACGAGTTCTATTTCAAATGCCTCGCGAATGATACTGCTGGTGAGATGAGAGGTAGAAGCCAGTATCTTGGAATTATAAAAACGAATTTTATACCACGTTCCTTTATTATGATCACCTTTTCGTACAGCCCTAAAACGTTTATATATGTGACTTAATATTTATCTATTGTACTTTTTATTGTTAATTGTGAAAACCCAATAACGCTTTATTTTGGTCGAGAAGACGATGAGTTTCAGAAATTTTGTTTTCGTTAATTCTTTTGATTATGCGAGGCAATGATTTTTTGAAATCTCCGTTTTGTAATATATTTTTAGGGATGGCATTAATTTTAGTTAGTCGGTTCTTAGTGTCGGGAAGTTTGAGCAACTTGCAATAAAGTTGATTTGAGTAGAATTATATTGGGATTGAGGTTTAGGTAACGATTGATAAGTAGATTTGAAAGGTTGTTTTCTTGTGAGGATGTCCAAGAAAAAGAAGAATTTGTTTTGTTCAACTTCCACTGTGAACTTGATGTCTAAAGTATTGTAGCGCAACGCATGCTTTACAATTTGGTTCGTTGTTATGAGTAATGTAGCGATTTTTTAAAACTAGTAGGTTTACAGTTGGCGTTCTTGTTTCTGTTTATATGAAAAAGTGGTTTAATGAATTTAACAATCAGTCAACATGGGCGTTTTTTAGCTACTAAATAATTACTTAGTGCGAGAAAGTATAAATGCGCGTCCCGTTATAAGTAAAAACAGAAGACGAACATACCAAATATTTCATTATAAACAGGCCGTATTTAAAGTATTGTTTTATATGCCAAATTTTCATATATTTTAGAAGTATATCTGAAAACACCATGTTTTTTAGATATAAAAGATTTTCCAATAAGAATCACATAATTTTGAAATGAAATGTCAACTGGTTGGTCAACGTTTGGTTATTGTTCATACATTTTATGGAAAAAGGCGTTCTTTTGTGAACACTCAACGTGCTGTTCGCGAAACCTATGATCCACACAATCGCCTTTCTGTGATTGCTATTCGTATAATCATTGAAAATCTTGATAAGTATTTTACGCTTAATGATGAGAAAATACCATCGAGATGTTGAAATGCAAGAAATGTAGAAAACATTTCTGCTATAAGAGAGGCTCCAAATTTATCGATTCCTCGTTGTGCTTAAGAATTGGGGCTCAGAAGAACGACAACTTGCGTATATTGTGAAAAGATTTGGGTTTACATCCGTCTAAGATTATGCTGACCCAAGAACTAAAGCCACTGTATCATCGTAACTGCCGTGACTATACTGCTTGGGCTTTAGAACAACTGGAAACGTATCGTCATTTTCGGCAAAAAATTATCTTTTTAGATGAAGCTTATTTCTGGTTATGTGGATATGTTGGCAAACCAAATTGTCGTTTTTGGTGTGAAAATGATCCACAAGAGATCCACAAAAAGTTCTTGCATTCGCAAAAGGTCACTGATCTTTCCTTTTCCAAAACGAGGTCGGAAATGAAGTTACAATGACAATGAGAGGTACCGATTGATATTAACAGATTTTGTGCGGTCAAATTTAAATTAAAAAAATTGGCGGGCATGCAGTTCTAATAAGACGGTGCCACATGTCACACTGCTAATGCTACTATTGACTTATTGTAAGAAAAGTTTGGTGAAAGAATAATTTCAAGGAATAGAAATGTTAGTTGGCCTCCAAGATGTGATTTAACTCCTTTAGATTACTTTTTGTGGGGTTATTTTAAATCTACAGTTTATACAAACAAACCATCCTTGATACATTAAGATTGAACATCGAACGCTGTATTCGTGACACTAGACCCGAGTTATTGGACAAAGTCATTGCAGATTGGGTTCATCGAATATACTCGTGTGCACGAGGTTGAGGTGGACATTTAAAAGATGCGTTATTCAAAACATAATGTAATATATATCTAAAATAGTTTTTATTTTATTTTATTCGAAGATCATATCGTTTTTATTTGAAAACTCTTTATATATGTTGGGCGTTTATGTAATTGTACGCAAATAACGACAAAAGATTTAACAGAAAATTCTTTTATGACCTACATATATAATATTAAAAATCCGACTCTATGAAAAATTGGTTATTTGGAGTAGCAATGTGTGACAAAACACTGGAACACTTCAAATGTTATTGCCATCTCTGTACAAACTTGTCAGTTATGTGTAAAATATTTATGATGTCAGTCTACGATCCTGTTGTCATGCGACCGTTATTTTAGAGAAGTTTTCATAATGCTTTCTCATGAATGCCGCTCTATTTCACTATTGTAATTAGTGAAATAGAGCGTCTTATGTTTTTTATTAGCCTTGGAATGGTAGCAGGTTTGTTGACAAATTTTTCATTCAAATAGCCCCAGAGGACAAAGTCAAATGGGGTTAGATTGCAAGAGCTTGACAGCCAATCAAAATAACTCGATCAGAAAATTTGATTTAAAATTAAGTGAGTATTTCACAAGTTGTGTGACACGTGGCTCCTTTTTGTTGAAACCACGTCTCATTCAAGTTCAAATTGTTGGTTTTATTGAAATAGAAGATGTTTAGCATTTTTTCATAGAGTACACCATTGACAGTAACAGGGTTACCTGCTTTATCCTCAAAAAATTAAAGACCTCCAGCCCCCAGTGCATTTTTTGTGGATACATTGTTTTTATTAGTAGCACCTTAGATTCGACAATATTAACGATTTACAAAGTCATCTAAAAAAATGAGTTTCTTTGCTCAATACGAGATTTTTGCAAAAATATGATCCAGTTTTGTGTTCTTTACAATTCATTTCACAAATGCTAGATGTTTCTGGTGGTCTGTTTATTTAAGTTCTTGAGTCAATTTAATTTATACGCCTGTAGAAGCAGATCCTTTGTTAAAATGTGTTGCATAGTATCGTATGAAAAAATTCTATTGCTGTAAACGGCGACTAATTGATGTAATTGGTTCTACATGCTTAATATCGGCCACTCGAACAATGTTGTCACCTAAACGACTGTTGCGTTCATAGCGAACCCTTTCTTTGTCAATAAGCATACCAGTCATTTCAAACTTTTGCACTACATCACAAATTATACGGTCGCTTGAATAATATCGATGCATTACTGCACAGTGTAATACCATGACTGTGTCATGTATCTAGATACCAACTGTACGAGTGCAAATTATTAACTTTCACACAACACAAACGGTGCTTCATTCAATTTCCAAAGTTCAATTTAGACCACTTTTTAGAAGTGATGGATTGATTCATGCTTTTCATGCTTATTTTTTCTTATATCAATAAAGATAATAATAATAATTTTGTAATTTTGTAATTTTCTTATTCATGGATAACTCAAGCCCCATGTAAGAACAAGAATATGTTCATGTTAACCAGCTGGATAAAATCTAGTCAGTGCAAGCACTGACTTGCATGTTAGTAAATGTGAACGAGTCTAACTACATCGAAATTTCGTGATTGTTGAACATCAACATATTGCTTTAGCCGATTTTTGTTGAAAATCTTAACGATTGTTGAAAAATTATACTATTCTTCTTAATACCTCTAAATCCTACAAAATAATTTAGATACCTTTTACATTAAAGATAAAATAGTCATTTATATAATTGTGTCCCAGTTAGTCATAGTATTTTAAAATTGTACGGACCTATCAAAAAGTGAGTGATAATTTCAACAAACGGGGGCAAGCATCAAAAGCTAATCAGCCACTTGGTTGCAGAATCGCAAAAATTATTCGCTCAATTAACGATTACCTTCTAAAACCTTTAAAAAATAATTTATTTTTTATATTTAACTTTCGACTAAATTTTCACTACTATCAGAAGTTGTTTTGAAGCGTTATACAATCGATTAAAATATAGTAGAGATACATTTTATTTCTGGGTTACCAGCCTTTCGTGCAATTTTTTGAACTATGTATTTTTTAAATTTTTTGCATGTCGACATGCATATGATGAATTAAATATTCTTTACAACAATGTGCATTATTGATTTCTTTACTATATTTTAACGACCATTTAACCTTTTTTTCGTAGCTCATGCTTTATAATTTTTTATTTTACTTTTACATTGTTTCTGTTTGTGAATGTAGTGCTATATGTTAATTTTAGCAGTACACCGCACACGGTAAATAAAACTTGGTGGTTTAATATATCAAACTTCCGAGCTTTATTCCCAGGCTACATTATTAAAACTTTAGAGCCGGCGTCTCCTAGAAAGGCGATCATATATCAACAAGCTGTATATTTGTCTATAATATTTAAGCCTCTTAAATTTTTCTATGTACCTGAGGCTAACATAAGGTTCAAATGAAAGGTTGCTACTTTTCAAACTTCGGAGAGATAAATAAAGTAGAATATAAGTGTTTATTTTTTCCTGTACTTTTCTGGCTTACTAAGTAACTTTTTACTAAAACAAAAATTGTATTTGCAATTGAGTAACTGATATTTTTTAAAATAAATAATGTAGGAAATTTGGCAGAAAATCTTATATAAATGGGCACAGAATATTGCATGCTTTATGATGTAATTTTTCACAAAAAGCTTGCTTCTAAATAACCTGCCGCGTTATTACACAGGGGAGAACAATAACGATGCAATAAGTAAAAGCAGAGTACAATTTGGATTTTCAATCCCTCGACGAAACCTTGTCGGGGAATGACAGCTCGTAACTGTAAACACGCACGCCCCACCTGCAAATCAGTGTTATGAAAAGTTTCAGCGTGCTTCAAGTGTGTGCACTTTCAGGTATGGACGCGAGGACGAAGAGGTAATGGGCCTGAAGTTCTGCAATGAGGCTGTGATGTGCCTGGCGCAGTTGTACCCTCCGCATCCTGCGGCTCAGCCCCCCGAGGGAAATACGCCGCTGCAGGTAATAGAGGCTTCTCCCGCACGCCGCCGCCGATGCTCTTAAACAATTTCCTGTGCTAAAAGCTACGTTTCGGCTGCTGATTTCATTCCGCGCGCAAATTTTACATGGCAATTTAATGTAGGTGGCCGCCTGCCTGAATGCTAATAAACCGCATTAGCGACGTATGCGGTGCGCTGCAGACGGCGAATGTCGATAGTTTCCGCTTTTCTAATTCAATAAAGCGCGTTTCTGTACGGCATGATTGAGTGCCGGCATCGCTCTAAAGGTCGACCTAGCTCCGCGACCCCCGACGAACAAAAAGGCTCGAGTTGTCAGGTCACGGACCTTCGCAGAATTCTATTAAGAAAAAGTACCGAGTAAAGATGGATTACATATATTTATAAACCTGCAGCTTTGATACATACCCAGCGTTCCCTTTATATAATGTTATATTATTTAGAATTAAGTTTCATCCACCTCTTGCAAAAACCCTCGCTACAATTTCAAACAATTGTTTAAATTATAATACTGTTTGGAAGTACGCAGTTTTGTTCAATTTAGAAACTAGAGAACTTGATGGCACAATCTCTTAGTTCAGTACCATAAGCCTTCATTATTGTCTTGTAAATAGGATTTTCCCTTTCAGGAGCAGAGAAGCTTTTCTTTTCAGCAGCTATCATACTTCTTTAAATCATAGGTCACTTTATTTTCTCTTCCTTGGTACGTGTTTTTTCCATTTTCTTCTAATTGCAGCTTCAAATATTGCTTTTATAATATTTCCAATAACTGCAATACTTGAATTAATAATTTTCTTTTGGTAATTTTGTTTAACTTTCTTTGATGTTCTAATTATTAACGTAATCTTGTATAATGCTTAAAGGGTGTTTGATATTGAAATTTAATTACTGAATTTTTGTGGCACACACACCTAACAATCATTTATAAATATTCTTATTAAGGTGTTGGTTATGACAAATAAATCTGAGGTATGGACGAGGTAAAATTACACTAACATTTATATTTAAAGATATTTGATATATTCCGCAAAAAACTACATACTTTTGTTTATTTCTCGACATAATCTCCGTAAACGTTGAAACATTTATTCCAGCATGACAGTAGTTTGAACATCTTTTCACAGTACTGCTGCTTGTCAAGTTGCTTGAGATAGTTCACAGCGGCGACTTGCAACTAGTCTCCAAGTTTCCTTGTCAATTTTTTTTGGAGGTCCAAATAAATGAAAACCCAAGAGGTTAAATTTGGACGAAAAATGTAACAGGACCACCCAACTTTGCTGTGTCAACCAAAGTTTAATTCCTTCGTGTACTCGTCCGAACCTTTCCTTCTAATGCCTGTATGCAATTTCTAGAGAGTTTCGCAACATTTGTCGCTGTTAATGCTTGTATGCGGTTTGAGGAATTCACATAGTAGTAGGCCGCCAGAACACGGTGGCCCTGGTTTTGACAGATGGTTGAGTTTTGATTTTTTTTTGAGCCGAAAGTTAGATGTTTTCATATAATGTACTATTGTTTCGTCTTGAATGAAAGAAGTCCTTTCCTGTTGGTATCGGGTGCGATTTTGAAGTAAAGTAAGTACTCAATTAATCAGAGGGTATCCAGCGACCCGAAACTTTCCAGAGTTTAGGTTGAATATGGTTTTATGAATATAACTCTTATAAATGCCAATTATTTCAGCAATTTTACGAACTTTAATGAGACGATCTTCTCTGGTCAAACATTCGATAATGTGTGCGGATCCTTGGTTTAAATCTTTTCTTCCCCGGGTCATAGTTCGGTCCATAAATTTGGCTTGCAAAAAACAAATAATTCCTCACACTTCGAATATTCTGTGATTACATACGCCATGTTTCTTTGCTTCTCGGAAGCTAAATTTCGTTTTGAACAAAATCACGCCCCGGAAAGTATGAGAACTGACTCCAAAAAAACTGTTTAAGGATATGTTATTATACACTCAATATTCTTTAAAATTCCATTCTTGACTATCAAGATGCCAGCGGTTTTGCCATGCGTCGTAGTTAGAGTTAGTAGTAGGAGTTAGAATTTTATTCACGGCAACGTACACATTTTTGGCAGTCCCAAAAAGGTCTTTTTCTAGCTGGATTTAAGATCGACATACAGTTTTTATTCTGTTTGTCAGTTAAAACTTTGAGAACCAATTTAGTATAAATTTTAGATGCAATTCTGTCGTAACAATTTTATGCACAATTAAGTTTGAAGTCTCATTTTATCTGCTATCAAACTAACGCTCAGACATCGGTCAAGGTCAAAAAAACTTCCACGATATCTACAATATCCGAAATATGAAACATCGATAGACGCCTTTGGCGTTGTTCATTCTCGTTCACTCTTTGTGCCACCTACACAGTTATGCTTGTCATAAAACATCGTTTCTGTATCATAACAAGTGTTTTAGTTGCAGATTTTACGAGTTTTATGCAAAATTGTATGGTGTACTGATGATGGACATTACGCTGCATTTTAATTTATGACACGACACTTAAACATCTGTCCATCTCGCATACTTTGTAAAAGCTCAAAAATAAATAGGTCGAGCCGTTTGCCTCACATCTCCTGCCAACCGAAGACTTTGTCCTGACTTTTTTGCAAAGACCAAGAACATCATTTTATTTGTTTTTTCATACCTTGTAAGAAGAACAAAATTCTGCTCTCTGATACTATAACTTTAACTAAGAGGCACTTCAAGTGTTTAAAATACAACGTAACTCTGTTTTTGAAATAACCCATATTACTCACCTGTTTATATGTAGAATACACTTATGTAAGAAATTAATAGAATACCCAAAGGTAATTGTATTAAAAATAATTCTAATATATTAAAAACCATTAAACAATTTATCGACTTTATTAAACTTAAAATTTATTGAAATATTACATATTTTGATGTATGGTAAATATAGAAGAGTTAAGCGGGTAAACAAATAAGCAATTGAAAATAACAATAAAATACAAAAAAAAATTATTTACATAAGACTTGGTAAAATTAAAGTATATAGTAACAATAATCATATTATTTAATGTGGCCCCCATCAGCGGCCACTATTTTTTCGAGCCGGGACTTAAACCTGCTACAGGCCAACACAACTTCCTTTTTGTCCATATGTGTCATTAGCTCCACGATCAAAACCCTTCAGTTGTCCTCGGTATTATGATGCTTCTCATTGACTTTTACTTTGACGAATCCTCACAAGTATAAGTAAATAGTCAAGGAGATTGAAGTCGGGACTAAGGTGGCCACAAGTCCGGGGCCTAGTGGTAATATAAATTATGGTATAGCCATGTCTCGGTCTTTCTTGTCTTGTGGAACGGAGTCTTGTTGAAACACTTAATCCTGTCCAGCAACAACCTCTTCTATCCAAAGCATGACAATGGCCTCCAGCATGTGGATATAGATGTCGGAGGTCACTTTCAAGCTTTTTTTTTAGTAAGTGAGGCACTACGACTTCTCGTTCTATGCTCACAAGTCTCAGCACTTTGTGTGCATGACGGTAAAACGTTAAAAAAAGAAAGTATCAGGAAGCCAGCGTTGTAGTGCCTCATTTAGTAGTGCTTAGGTCTTTAAATTCCTGTGTATTTTGTTTTGCCAGTCAACAGTTGGCGTTTTTTTTTCTTGAACAAAAGGCTGGTCGTTGACTTCTTTCAGCGAGGTCAGTTATGCTCCGTCCAGAATTCTGATCGATTTTTTCTTTCAATTTAAAGACGAACTCGCCACTTTCCTTACGATCAGAACGCCTGCTGTAAATTACCCTATCAGCAGTGCAGTTACCTTCTCCTAGTGATCAGATTACCTTTACTTCTTGGATACACCATAAACTGTGGTCTTTTTGTAGCCAAATCACGCAACCATTTCTGTCGGCGATTTTCTGGCATAGAAGTAGTCAAGTATAGCAGCTATGTAGTCGAATCAAATTAGTAAGAAAAACGCTAAAAGCTCGAAATTTTTAGCGGGTCACGTATCAACACGTTCCAAGGCGCATTCGATTCGTAAGAGTATCAGAGGAAAATGTTACCACATATTTTTTGTTATAATGCGAAAGTACTTTGTGCACGCAAAAAATGCTTTTATTTGATGAGCTTTTTGCAGACCCAAAAGAATATTTTGTTTCTCGCTTAATATTATAATTCCCGTTACTCTGTGGTTTTTGGTGCGCTGATCATGAATACGATGCTTAGAAAGTGCCTCAATTCACTTGGGGCATAATTCAGGGGATGGAGGTTATTTTAGAAAATTACCTCAAATTTGTTTGTATTCCAAGTTTAAACTGTCTGAATAAAAGTTTTGGGGTCGCTGATAATGAATATGATGTTTAAAAAGTGTCAATTCAATTAGAAAGCATAATCCTGGGGATGGGGGTTATTTTGGGAAACCAGCTCAAAGTTGTTTGTTTTTCGAGATTAAACTGTTCGAATAAGGGGTTTTGAGATCTCGGATAACGATGTTAGTTCTCAAATTAAACTCTAACACAGTACAACTCCAGTACACAACTATTACATCAAAAAGATAAAATGCAATAGGTGACTATGGGACTAAACGTGCATCAACGTTCAACCACCAAATAGATAGATGTACGATTTGTTCACCTATTAGACCTCCTTTTGGATGTACTCTTTGCAACTTTCAGTATGCAATACCTCATATTCGTTTAGAAGTTTTAATATTCGTCTCCGTGACTATTAGATCTGCGAAGGCTTTTGGCTCCAATATCACAACAAATGCGTCCCTTTTTAGATTTAGTATGTCAAGAACAATTACTTAGCGAATCAATTAGACCACAAATAGTTGCAAATAGTTTAGTTATGAACAGAAACTTTGTTTTCACATTCTGTTAAAGTTAATATATCTCTAAATTCTTATAAATGCATTTGAGTATATTTAAGTATCTTTGTACTTAAAGTAATGATTTACTTTTATTATAACATTAAATACTAATTGCAAATTTATTTGGTTTCTATTTAAATTATTAAAGTCACTTGTTATAATTAAATAAATCACCATGTCGGATAAAGAAATCACCCCCATCCCCAGAATTATGCCCCCAAGTGCACCGGGCAGCGTATTCATGATCAGCGTACCAAAAACCCCAGAGTAACGGAATTATAATATTAAGCGAGAAATAAAATATTCTTTTGGGTCTGCAAAAAGCTCATCAAATAAAAGCATTTTTTGCGTGCACAGATTCACTTTCGCATTATAACAAAAAAATATGTGGTAACATTTTTTGCTGATGCTCTTACGAATCGAATGCGTCTTGGAACATTTCGATACGCGTACCCGCTAAAAATTTGCCTCGACTAATCTGGTCGTATTCTCGGCTTATTCTTCTTAAATTTATTTATTTATCTACAATCTGTGTTTCAGATACATAGAATAGACGGTTTAACAATATCAAAGCTACTTCGACATTTAAATACTAAAACAAACCTGTGAAAAAATAAATATAAAAAAAATTATGAGTGCTGCTGCTGTCACACAGGTCAAAGTCCAACTCATAGCAAAAATCGTTCGTGCCTTTCCGTGCCGACCCGAGCGCATCCGAAGGATAAATTTCCGAGGTAATATATTTCCGGAACCGCAAGCGATAGAAAATTTTCGTTTGAGAGCGGGTAATAAAGCACTCGTTCTTTGAAAGAATTTTGTCAGTAGAATGTGCCGTAGAGGACATTTGTCAAATATCTCCTTCCACATTTAATGGCAGTGCTTACCCTTTAAAATAAAGTCATAACTGTGCCAACTAATCTATAAAGTAGCATTACAGGCTTAGCAAGCCTATGGCTTGTTCGGTTATTTTCGCCCATTGCTTTCTATCTCTAGCTTTATCTTCTCATTCGCTAATCTTCAGTTGTATTAGATCATCGTGGCCTGCTCTGCGTCTTGTTTCTTCTGTATCCGCTTTCCATATTTTGTAAGGTATTCTTTCGTTGTTCATTCTGGTTAAATGGTTAAATCTAATTCCTTGTGGTTTTACTATTCCAATAGTAGTGTTAGTTCTTGATTTGTTTGTCTTTCCCAGTGTTCTTCAACTTTCTTCCCATCGTATACTTTTCTTAAGATTTTTCTTTCAAACACTTGTAACATTAGCTGATCCTGTTTTCTTAGTGTCCACACTTCACTCGCGTATGTAAGCACGCATAGGTCTCACAATCGTTTTATACATTCTTAGTTTTAGTTTTCTTGAAAACATTTTACCTGATAATATATTTTTTAATGCTTGTGCATTTTTTTGCACCCACAGCAATTCTCACTTTAAATTCTTCACTGGTACCTGGTTTTCTTGATATTTTTGCTCCTAAATAAATAAAGTTCTCCACTTTTTCAAACTTCTATTTTGTGTTACTATTTATTTTTACAATTAAACTTTCATTTCCTTGGAAAGGTTTATTATTCCAAACCATATATTTTGTTTTCTTGTTATTAATTTCTAATCCAATGTCATACGCTGCTATTAGTAGTTTTCTCGTGGTGTCCTGTAACTCCTCATTTGTTCTTGTTAGTATGTTTAGATCATCGGCAAAGACAAGGCATTGGTATGTTGTATAGTAAATTGTGCCTGTCCTATTAATGGCAGCTTTTCTCTTAATTGATTTTAGTGTTAAATTAAATAATGTTGCCGATGTGGGATCGTCTTGCCGCAATCCATTCTGAACTATAAATTCCCTCGATATACTTCCGTTTATTCTTACTTTGTTTGCTGTTTTATTTAGAGTCATTATTACTAATTTGATTAGTTTGCTTAGAATTTTTAATTAGTATAGTTCCAAATATAGTTTTTCATGTAGTATGCTGTCATATGCTTGTTTAAAATATAGGTACAATATATCTGTATTTAGTTTGTGTTTATAGCTTGTGGTCTGAATTTGTTTAAGAACAAATATTTGGTGAACAACTGATCTGCCGCTCCGGAATCCATTCTGGTATTCACCTACAATATTCTCTGTATACTTTGTCAATCTGTTTTTTATTACTGTAACTAATAGTTTATACATAACATTTAATAAGGCTATTCCGCGGTAATTTTTACAGTTTCTTTTGTCGCCTCTTTTACGAATAAGGCTTATTAAAGCTTGTATCCAAACCTCCGGCATTTGTTCCGTGTTCCATATTCTTTGAATATTTCACACACTACTCTCTGTAGTTTTTCACCTCCGTACTTAAATATTTCAGCCAGCAAACCATTTGTTCCTTAATTTATGTATTATGGCAGTTATTTCTTTATATTTAGGAATTTACTCAGCATTATTATCCATATTTTGTCTTATTTGTTCTATATACACCCCCTCTTAATGTATAATTTTTACTATTTCCTTTGTTAGAGCAATGTAATAAACAAATCTTTGACAGCAAACACGATAAACACATTCAGATATGTGAATGAAACAAGTTTGTCAATATACATAAAAATAAATTTTTATTTACTTTGGGGTCATTGGCTACTTTATGTTGTTTTTATTAGAACTTATTTTTCAGTGTAACTGTTGCAACTTTTTCCGTTGTATATTGTTTATCCTGTATGATATTTCGTTGTCGTTTTTCAGATGAATGAGTAAAGTTTTTAATTTCTGATATTTATTTATTGCCACTGTCATGCCAAAAGTGTAACTTAGGTTTGAATAAATGTGTGTGTTTATGTACAAATTGTGCTACGTTTCAAAATGTTGAAGGTCAATTTTGTTCATTTATAAATAATAACGTTTATTTATATTTTGCAGTGTATTGTTTTTATATCTTACGCGTTCCGCATTACTTATATGTTGGAAACATTGGCATGTTCTTAATCAACAATTAATAATAAAGCAATTTTGTTGCACATGGAGTACTAGAAAATAATTGTATTATAGAGCAAGCGATAGTCGCACGTTACAATATCATTACAATATCATTACATGTTAAAGGTTTATTTCTTTCACATTTTGATCAATGAATAGATAGCACGATGCATTTTGTAATATGGCGAGACACTTAATGAGTTTAAAAATGAACATTTTGCTCTGTCAGTGGAATTGTAACAGTTTACTAGACCTGACCTTATAATCTAAAAAGTAGTTTAAAAGAAAAATGTTTTTTCAGCGATAAAAATGTGAGATAAGGAGTCTACCCGGATTCTCAAGAAAACTAGTAAGAGTTGACCAAATCAGTGATTTTGAAGGACGCAAAGTATATAGAGTACGGCGGAAAGAATTTTATAAATTATGAATATTATTGATCTATTATAAAATCTTTCTAATACCTTACGCAATTTATAAATGACAATCAACATATAGTGTACCAGTAAACTTGTGTATTACACATTTAATAATTATAATTTTATAGAATACTTCCTACTACACTCTAAGCACCTCTGTATCCTTTAAAAGCAGTAGTTAGACCAACCCTTTTGTGTTTCCTCAAAGATTTAACCAGTGGTTTTCCAGGCTGACATTTTCTTTCTCAAACACTCAATAACGCTCGAATATGATCGTACGATGGGTCAATAATCTCAGTTAGAAAACCATTTCTTACAAACTCTCATCAACACTTAAATCGCGTACCAAATCGTGCCAAAAAGTTGTTAGTAATTCCATTTTTGATCAAGATGATGTGCTAGTTATTTTCACTGCTACACTTCAGTAGAAAACAACAGCCAAAGGTCATCCTACTGGTTGCAGTGAAAATCTGAAACTATTTCTACATATTTGAATTTGCCACAACGTGCGATTTTCGCTTGTATTGCATTGCAAAGCTTTTCTACTACCCTATGCAGTGTATACAGTATAACATTTACATTTACAGTAAAGTATCATTAACTAATGCTATTAATAAGAAATAAAAAGGCAGCGAATGCAAATATGTAATGTAATGAAGGAATTTCCAAATTGCAGGTGAAACTAATTTTATTATTTATCATAACATCTAAAGAATTACAACAGAATTACTAAAATATTTCACAACTCTTTTATGTAAAATCAAAAACTGACCAAGTAAACATTGGTAAGTCTTAGCAAAAAAAAGATAGTGTAAGATTGTTTGACTTATTTTAAATAGATATACGTGATGCGACCGAATCGTGCTTTTTCTCTAATTAGCCACAGGTATTCCATTTTAGTTTAAATTGGGGCTTTACCCACTCTCTATTGGTACTGTATGAAAATACGTACATTATCGGGTATGTCGCCATTTGCGAATCCACGCAGTGTTCCATTCCGCCTCGACTTGTTTACCAGATTGTACTGGATCTACCATCCCTCTGTAAAACCGCATTTTCTTTTAACCCGGTTTACGCCCTGGATGTGCCTTTGACAAGTCCATCTTTCTGTCTGCTGTCTATGAACCTAAAATCAACGCTGAGACTGAAAGGAAGAACGCTTTTCACGAGTCGCTCGCAGGTCTTCCCATTAATCGGTAAAAAACGCACGTAACAGTTGTGTATCCTACCGGATTTTATCTTTTGCAACCAGTGCTTTCTATGCGTTCTTAGAATTAAGTATTCAATATGTAAAATGTGAAAATTAATAACACTATTTTTCTTAGACGGAGTTTTACATAAAAAATGAATAGAAAGTAAATACTGAAAAACACATACACTTACTTTTTATGGTAAAAGTTAGACTTTTATCAGTTTTTACATTAATTGTTAATAACAAAATAAGGTTTATAGTTTATTATTCTAATGTACTCTAAAGAAATGGTATTACAAATTCAGTAACCTTTTATTTTGATGTTTATAACAATTTTTCGAAAAGGATAAATTATTTTGTTTTTTCTAATTCTTATTATGTATATATTTTTAAATGATAGTGTAGTTCTAATTAGGTAGTTTTTTCATAATGTTGTGAATGCAATATTATAATTAATATAAAACATAGTTTGTGCTGATTTAATGGAGGCAAAATTTAAAAAAATATATGTAACTTGTTTCGAAATTAACAGGTAAACCAAAATACTAGCAAAGAAACAATGGGGGAAGTTTGCTGTCCAAAATACTTTCTTTGTAAACTCAGCTGGACTACAAAATTAGATCTACGAGTTGCGTTCAAGTTTGAAGTCTAAATTTTTTTCTCAGTAGCAAGAGTAAGTAGAAAGATGCGGTTAATTTTAAAAGATGCGGGAAATATTTTTGAATTTATAATATAGTTGGCAACACCATACAATCTCTACAGGTCGAATTACTGCTGCTGCAGTGAGTGTTGTTTTGTATACTGTAAATGGAGACGTTTAGTATTCAACAACAACGCCTATCGAAATGTATCGCCGATTAAGTAGTGAAGGCGTTATGGAACCGGACCAAAACCATGATTGCGCGAGTGGAGCAAGTTGTAATGGAAGACCATCTATTAGGTGTGCGTGATATGGCCTATAAACTTGGCATTCTTGTAGGATCTGTTTACATAATAACTTGAAATGCGGAAAGTTTCTTTAAGGTGGGTTCCATCAATGTTAACCGGCGAACATAAAGCTGCGTGGGTGGCAATGTCTCAGGGCATGTTGGCACGTGATGCCGTGGCCGCTCATTTTTCCATGAAGCGAATTTTCACTGGGCAAAACACACCCCTAAAGAAGTGAATCAGAAGACTGATTAAAATATAGTAATCAATAATATTGAAAACTAAATCAATGCAATATGTTTGGAGTATTCTGTATTGGACACACTTTTTGCCCTAAAATTCAAAAAGAAGAGTTAAAATCGCATACGTATGCGGTTCATTCATGTATTCGAAAGCTAAGTCAAAATCAGTAAATGACTAAAATAAACTACACGCAACTCAATACTGGAAGCTAAATCGAAACTCTGTACAAAAATATTTGAGTTAGATTGTGGACGTGAATTAAATATCATGACCAGCTTTGATAAGCACATTGAAGTGATAGATTTCTCTAATTATTAGTTTCGGCCACAATAAAACATTGTGATAGTAAGATACAGTCTACACATTATTATTAATAAGTAAAACCGAACAGAAATTTTATAGTGAAAATTTAAAAAAACGTTTTTTTACTTTTTATAAAACATTTATTATTGTCTACTTTCTTTGCGTAATCACCATACATCTTAATAATTTTTTTTCCTGTAGGCTCATTTTAAAGTACAATTTCAAAAATTAGAAAATATTACTTTTTAAGTTTGTTGTACACTGTTGGAATCACGTGTAAACGATTCTCATATTTCTTGTGCATATATATGATACAAGCTGTTCAGTGTGTCCGCGCGTTGTCATGTTGCATAAACCAGTTATTAATCTTATCAACAGGATAGCTTCTGTTGGAACGTTGAATGATTTATGTAAATATTTAATTGTGTGCATATTTAATGTTTCTGTTTGCTCATCTTTAAATTGCGTTGGTGTTACAATTCCATATTGATATATAAAGATATCAAAAATGATCTTAACTATGTACCTTTTTTGTCTAACCTTGTTTGAACATGTTTCTTTCAGGGAATCGAATTTGAAAAATAACACTTACGTTCAACGAAATTTACATGATAATAAATTTTATTTTTATACTCCTTTGGATATTTTCTGATCTTACCTTTAACAACGGGAATGACAAGGTCATAATAAATGCATACATGCCATGAAATATATACCATGTAATCCTTTTAGAAGGTTTATATATTAGATTAGTTTAAATATTAGATTCGATGGAACTGTAGTGGCATTATTAGTGAGGGAAGGCACTATTTTGGTGGTAAAATTAACAAACGACTCTTGCAATTTGATGCCGCCATTGTAATGGTGGGCCCGTAGCCATTTTCTATAAGACAACCCCGCAGTATTAGATTGAAGCATGTTCAATGTTACATTTACACTGACGAGCAAAAAATAGAGGTCCCGTTAAAATTATATGTTATTAGAATTTTCAGTTAAACGCTTTTATTTGTAAATTGTAAATAATTGTACCGTATTTTGTAAGCTAAATTTAATATTCAGTAGCTAATCAGAAAGAATTTTTTTTGAAAAAGCAACAAATTTACATTTTAAACGAAGTTCGACTTATTATTAGAGCCAATATGAAAAAAAAAAACAAACAAAGAAAGAACTTATCATTAATAACGTGTATTCTCTCCGCTTTAATTAATGACTACTTAAAGTTGACGAGGCATAGTTTTAGTTAGATAATCACATTCTGGTCGGTGTTAATCCACTCTTGCAATAGCAACTATTTCGTCTGCTGGGCAGTTTTTAGAATTGGTGTATGCCTTAGGATACGTCGTCCCAGCTCATCCTAGACATGTTCAATAAGATTCATGTCTGCAGGGCTGTCCACTGAAACCGCCTAATTTCCACACCATCAAAATACTTTCTGATAACTCGCGTTACGTGAGGTCTAACATTATCTTGCCTGAAAATGCCATGTTCGCACATAGTGATCATGAAAGACATAACATGATCTTGTAGAATCTCCGTAATATACCTGTGAGCTGCGAAGGAGCTATTTTGTAAAAAACCCAACTCTGTGGGTGCTTGTCACAAGATTTTCGTCCAAACCATAACCGATCCATGGTCAAATGGAAGTCGCTCGTCAATTCAATCTGTACAATTCTTCGTGTCTTCTCTATACTCGCTGACGTCCGCCCGATCCACTAAGGCAAAAACGGGACCTATCTGAAGACAGTATCCTGTTTCAGTCCTCTATTGCTAGTTGATTTTGGGCAAAAGTCAATGTAATTTGATGCCACATTGCAATGGTGGACCTGTAGCCATCCCACGCAGTCTTGTTCTAACGGCTTCTTCACACATTTATATGTCTAATTTCTTCGAATTGATTTCGCTACCAAACCGCAGAAGCTGTTCTGTTCCACAAACTTGTGGAGACCAGAATGCGGTGATCTCTTTTGGGAGTGACTTTTTTCAATCGGATCTTGGCCTTATGGTTATCAAACCAGTCTCTTCTTTTTGCAGTTTCACGTTGTCCTCGACCATTTTGTAATAACGCTATAATTCTTGACACAATAGCAAGATCTAAAGAAGTCATAACTTGTTCAATAAACTCTACAAACACATAAAGAGATGAACGTTAAACACCCACACACAGATAGTGAAATAGAAATTTTTAAATAAAACGAATACACGCTATTTAATAAAGCTCGCACGGCGGTGTAAATATAAGCGTTTAAAGGAAACTTTTAAAAATATATCGCAATTTCAATGTACTCTCAAATTTTTGCTGGCTAATGTATTATTTAGAACAATCAACAACACTGTTGCAAATTTTTTGTAACTTTGTGTGGAATTTTTGTGATTTGATCTGCTTTAAGCAAGACTTTGCCATCAATGAAGGCAAGTTGATATAAAACAACTATACGGCTGGTTCTAAGAAACATGTGGGCACCTTGAAACACACCAGCTAGATTTTCATGAGGTTGAAATATTTCTGTCAGAAATTTAAGGCGTTGAAATTGCAACATACTCTTTCAGAATGATTTTATTTATTTTATAGCTAAAACTCACATCTGCAATTCAATTGAATTCTATTTGCGAGTTTAAATTAGCCTTGACTGTCTTCACTACATCCTTTGGAGTAACTAAAGTAATCTCTTTCAAGAGATCATTTTTTAGAAGCAAAGTGTGGTCTAGTCTTGCTTCTGATTAGATCGAAAGGTTTATTCTGGATTATTAATAAAAGTCCCAATTTTTTATTTATTGCTTTTAGCCTAAAAGTTATTACCTTATTGAACAAATGGTAGTTACTAGTCTTCTAATTTCAAAGTCACTAACACGCTTCTTTATCTATTGTTAGATTATACAAATATAAAACCATTTATTCTTTTTTAATATTTTTGTGTCTTATTATTCAGAATGGATTTGTTCGTTCGTCCTCTTGACTGTTGCCATCTTCTAGTACTTCCTTTCTCTTGATCAATATTTTAATTTCCATTAGATGGTCGTCTTCCTTGCTTATTTGAGAAATTCTGTAGTATTTTTGAATGCTACTATTTAAGCTAAGCTAGTAGATGTCTCAGCTTCTATTTCTAATTAATTAGTTGTTCTTAAATAGACTTTAAATTTACCTTTGCTTAAGGTCAATACTAAAGCTCTCCCAATCAGCATTATTAACTAATGCAAAGCGGGTTTCTTTCTTACATTGTTCTTTCATTCAAGGTTAGCATAATAGTAGAATGGACAAAATTTAAATAACAAAATTTCTTGAGTTGACGAAATCTATTACTGCAGAGATTTTATACAGGTCGGTAGGCTTATTACTAGAATGAAAATTATATTTTTTCTTTGTCGTACTTATTCAGGATTCCCTATCAACATGTTTAGCGTTAAAATTATCACCTACAATAAATCTTTCATTAAGATATTGCAAAAATATTTTATATATTTTTTTTGTGTTTATATCTAAGTGAGCAGTACATATATTACTTTAACCATCTAATTTTTATTGATAGATTTAAGGTCAACCATGGTGAATTGTATCTCAACATTTTTCAAGTGACATTTTTGTAATGATTTTTAAATAATGACGTACTCCCACTTCGAGCTTAGTTCTTGTACATTTTAAAACTTCTGAACCTTACGAATGAATTGTGTATTTAAATGCGTTTTTAAAATTTAGGGAATTTACAGGAATTAAAAGCACTTCCAATTTGTTTTTTGTTCAAAACAATTGTATTCTATGCGGCAATTCTCAGGTCTTGTTGATCCATAACTTATTTCTTCGCAGGAAAAGCGCCAGTGTTTCGGGAGTGCGGTCTATCAAATCTTACATTAACGGGATGTAGCATCTGCTACTTTGCATCATTTATAATGTTGAAATCCCTTCTGCTGGACGGTAGGAGCTGCCGGGGCAGAATGTTTATTCGCAATTGTTTGTGCATAAGAAAACTGTACTTTAACTTTGTTAGAGTTAAATTCCTTTGATTGGGAAGGCACGTTCTCTACTTGACAAGGAACGCTTTAAGCAATTTATATATTTAATTAAAATAATTTTAGATTCAGTGTGTTTCAAATGGCTACATTCTGATATCAATTATTTTATTAATGTTCTCAGAATTATAAATCATCAGTGTGTGTAGTCAGTTTTTTTTTTGGTTTCTTAAGTTTTTGCGTCACTTGAAGTCCCCCTTTTTGTATTCTCTAGGAATTTTTTTAGGATTATTGGATGGCTGTGAATTCCTAGCTATGCCTCTATCGGGTTTGATGCTTTTATTCCTATACGAATGTCATGACAACTCTATGCTACATATTAATCCACTTAATTCCTTCTACTTTTATATTATTGTTAACATTAACTATAATTTGATTTTCTTCAAGATGTTGGTAGTACATTTTAATTTACTGGTTTGCAATGTTCCTTTAACAATTTGATAATTTTTCACATTTCTTATTTTAATGTTGTTTTAGTAGAATATAAAGTTTGCTCGGAGTTTGGGGCTTCTGTCGCCTTACGTAAAGTGAATACTGTTTAACCAGCTTTGAAGGAAAAAAGGCGTAAGCAGTTGGACATTGGAAAATAAAATAGATTAGTTTGTGTGCAATTTGGCTAAAAAGCTAGTAGTGCAATTAAAATAATTTAAACCCAAAAATACTTTAAAACACTCAAAAATCAAAAGGTAGTCAAACGACATATTAAGCAGAAATTTAAAACAAAAATAGGAGCCCAACTACTGCATGCGCAAGTTTTGTTCTCATTTTTATACTAACTGTCTATTACTATAGATTATGCTGATGTATTATGAGTACATAAGGCTCAATTAATTACAAAAATAACCTCTTTAGAAAACAATATTTCGACTGCATAAAAGACATCAAATTATTTAAATATCCCCAGTCGTTGCTAATTAAAGAATATTTGAAAATGATGCAAATATCTTTTTGAAAGAATGGTATAGCTGTATTATATATAGATAAATTAAAAGATTTTGTTGTATTTTTTAACAACATGATATAATAAGACTTTTTAATTATTGCATCTATGAGAGTAATTACAGTGTATAAAAGAACGGGTACACAAAATATTTTATGGTTAACTTTCCTGCTTTACGCAGAGCAAATTAAAAAGGCAGTTGTATTAATTTTGCCCGCTTCTTAATTGCTGTTAGTTGTGTATCGATTCGGACGCGAGGAGCCAAAGTTTCCTTTATGAAATTTTAATTAACCCTGGTTTATCGCCTCTCGCTCGATTCATTTTAACAACTCCTTGGGCTCAACCGCAGGTTTGTTATCGTTGTGGTAAATTACGAAGTTCACTTCATCGTAAAACAACTGGCTAATTTATATTTAGCCTCGATTAACGCAGTGAGATAAGCTTCCAGGGGAACTAAGAAAAGTCTCCTCATTGTAGCAATTTTTAACGCTTTAGGCTTTTAGCAGCTTCCGATCTCCTTAATGAAATAATTGGTTAGTAAAACAATGGTTTTGGTTTAACAATAACAAAGTTTTGCAGTTTAATTTTTTATTTATGTAAATACACGTATGTGTTTAAAGGATAGTTTATAGTTAATATTTTATATTTTTCTTATTTTATAGTTTTATTATTTTCAATATCTTAAAATATCCAAAATCAACAATTTACTTAGAAATAAATTAATTAACTTCATTTATGAATGCTTTAGCTTATTAGATTACTCTAAAATTCACCATATTGAAATACATTTGTATCTTTGCTTTCGCATAAACATTTTTTAATATACAAATTAGGTGAACAACACTTAAATTCTTGTTATATAATCGCAGTTCCTTTGGCTGAGGATTCTACTTCGTTTTGTTGTGCATTTATTTCTTCTGAACTTTATCTTCATCTTCTATGTGAATTTGTGATGGAAACGTTGAAGTTGTGAGTTTTATTCTCGGTTTAATTCTTAATTTTAGTAATTTGGTTGCTCTAGGATGTCAATATCTTGCATTCATGTTCTTTATTGGCTCCTTCTAGTGATTCCTACCTCTGACTGTGTCTTGGTTTCTCGTTTGCAAGTTCAGACCACAGTATAGTTAGCTATTCGATAATAGAGTCGACAACTTTCTGCCAACAATCTAAGAAATAAAAAGCTAAAAATGACAAAAATCTATATTTTGTCAATTAATAGTCTACTTTTTTAACATTGCAGTGTTCGCAAACCGAATTTGATGAGATGACGTTTGATGCATGATTAAATTAACACATTGTGGGCCGGTGACACCTATATATTACAACTGTGAAATATGGCGAATATTTATAAAAACGTGCCATTTCCACATTAGTAAAACTGGATAAAACACAAAATTTACGGCCATTTATCGGAAACCCAGGAGTGAAACAAATTCACTGTGATCAGATGAAGTACTACAAGTAACAGAACTCTTTCTTGGCGATAGATATGTTACGTGAAGAAACAAACGCACATATATTATTTACAAAATCAGGAAAAGCATGTTATGGGTTCTAAAAGATTGAAATGGTCAATTATCACTGCAGCAGAAATGAAAAAAATATGTTCAATAATTATTCTAAGGATCCATTTTTAGATACTTCTATTTTCAGGAAATATAAACCATAATAGATTTGGACAAGTTTGATCGTGTTTATATTTCAATAACAATAACTTCTGCAGTAATTAACTAACAGGTTTTTAAAAATTTAACCCTTATTGACTTTTGTCTCTGAAATATTTTCGACTATTCTTTCATTAGATGAAGCAATTATTCCTTAAAGGGGTAGGCTTCATATGCCGAAATACAATACGAGGAAACTTATAAAGTATGGTTTACTTCTTCGTATAGTAACTGAAAGCACCTCAGGCTATTTAGAATTGGGAAATTTATGCTGGTGAAGAAGAAAATTACAGGAAAATATTTTTACACTTTTGATATCTATCTTAATGAAAACTACCATGTTTCGCAATAATAGGCTTTATATTAGCAAAAGCGACTAAAAAAAGGCGAATTTTCCGGTCGAGTTTCTTCGGTCCTGATTGGGTTACGGCACTAGGTCCAGCGGCCATTGTCGTTTTAATAGTTGTGTGACTTCTGGTTGACGGGTAAGTTGGTTTATGAGATCGTTTGAGTGGAAGCGTTGAAGGATTTTTGTGTGTGACGCTTTTGCGCAGCCACATAGCTGGACTCCATATGTTTACACTGGTTTTAGTATGGCTTTGTAGATTAACCCTTTGTTTGCCAAGGAGAGTTGCGAATGTTTTCCTAGTAACTAGGTCATTTGTTTGATCTTGAGGTCTAGGTACTTTCTTTTGTTTTTAATATGTGAACTCCAAGCGAGCTTTTGGTCTAAATGCATACCGAGGTATTTTACCTCTATTTAACGGGATGGGTACGTTGCCGATTCTGGTTTGCGAGCATTCAGTACGTATTGTGGTAAAGTTTACTTGGACAAATTTGGCTGGGTTGATTGTAATTTTCACTTGTGGAACCAATCTTGTAATGTAGTTAGATTAGTTTGAAGATGTTTTATGACCGTTTCAGATGAGCAATCGACTGACAGGATAGCAGTGTTATCTACGAATGTAGCAAGGACTGTGTTGTCTACGGGTGGTGGGTCCGCAGTGTACAGCAAGTATAGCGGTGGTTACTAATACGCTTCCCTGTCGAACTCTAGTGGTAATTTGTTGCAGGTCAGACACTGAACTATTTACTTTAACTTGGTATGTTCTGCCTGTTAGATATGATTTGAGTAATAGATACAATTAACTCGGGAGAAGTAGTTTAAGTTTGTATATTAACCATGTATGCCAGACTCTATCGAACGCCTGTTTTATGTCTAGGAGGACTGTTGCATATCTGTTTTTTGTTTCTAGGCTTTTTATTATATGGTTGATTATTCTATGGCTTTGGTGTATGGTTGAATGGGATTGTCGAAATCTCAACTGACGTGGGGGGAGCTGATGATCGAGGTCTACAATGGTATTAATTCAGCTGAATAGCAGTCTTTCGAAGACTTTGAAAAGAGATTATTAGAATCTGGGCACGTTTTCATAGTAATGGAAAGTAACAGAGTCGCAACATGTTACTATATATTGTCGTAATCAAAGTTATAACTTTTTTAGGAATATTTGCTAGTATATCGTCTACAATGAGATCGTATCCAGGGGATTTTCGTTTGTTGGTGTGTTGAAGTTGTAGGTGACTTCAGCGGATGAGAATGGCTTAATCTTTGCTGACAGCTGACATACTACATCTAGGAAAGCTTGTATTTCTCTATCATTATTGTTGACCCGGGTTCTGGTGCACTGAAGACGTTTGGGAGGTGATTGGAAATGTGTTTGCTTTCTCCATGTCTGATCTTGCCCAAGTAGTATCTGTTCGTTTGAGAAGAGAAATGGTTACGATTGGTTTCTTGAATTTTTTTATTGCCTTTTAAATTGAGTTATCGTCAAGTGTAAATTTAGTTATCTACTGTCTAAAGGTTTTATTGCGGGCTTCTGTTAGTGTATTACGCAATTGATGGGTAAGTCTGTTGTAGTAATTTTTATCCTGTATGTCTTTGCTTCTCTGCCATTGTTTTCTCGCTCTGTGTTTTGCGGTGATGAGATCTCGTATATATCGAGGGATATTATTTGTTGTAGACTGAATATTTGTTCAATTAGGGGTAGCGTGCTAAGCAGCTTTTTGAATCTTTGTAGTCAAATACTGAACTGCTTCGTCTAGATCTTGGGTATCTTTTAATCTAATGTCAAGACTGATCTCTCATTCTAGATGTCTCCTGAAATATTTTCAATCCGTATTATTGGTGCCTAGCTGTAAGGGGGTTCTTTCCTTATGTTTGTAGTGCTAATTGTTAGAATGACTAGTGTATGATCACTAAACAGCTCATGATTGGATTTTGTCTGGTAGTAAGTATATGCTATACCACTGACAACTGGGTGATCGAGTGGATCTGGCAGTTTGTTTGGGTCGCTAGATCAGTACGTTGGTTCCCCTGTTGAAAGGTATTTATAATTATAGCGTTGGGTTACTTTTAGGAGATTACGTCCTATTGGTATGCTGATTCTTGAGCCCAAGGCAGTATGTATGGAGTTTCAATTTCATCGAGATGAATTTTCCACCTAGTGTTTGAAAGAAGTCTTCGTATTCCTCAGGGGAGATGGAATATCTGGGTGGGCTATAAACTGCTGCGATTACAAGTGGGTATGGCAATGCTTTTACTTTAATTTTAGCACTTTGAATTTTGCCGGTTTGGTATGGTTCTAACTGGTAGTGAGAAATTGTATTTTTAATGATCACTGCGGATCCAACATGAGCTGTACCATCTGGGTGGTTAGCAAGGTATGTAGTGTAATAGGGTATTTTAATTGTTGTTCTTGAGGTTGCATGAGTTTCTGAGATTAATAGAATGTTGATATTTTGAAGTTTAAGGAATGTCATGATTTTTGGAATATAGTTGGTAACTCCGTTG
The DNA here is from genome assembly GCA_036346155.1 of Sinelater perroti. Classification (NCBI taxonomy): domain Eukaryota; kingdom Metazoa; phylum Arthropoda; class Insecta; order Coleoptera; family Elateridae; genus Sinelater; species Sinelater perroti. The sequence goes on along the minus strand of JARFIY010000195.1, from coordinate 19,017,462 downwards.
GTGTTCCAACGGCTACACGTAAGAAACGACATTTTTAAGTTATTTTGTTGATTACTGTGGACATCATGTTTAGTACCATGCTGTTTTGACCTATTAGCAGAGCAAACGTTGCTTTAAATTTTGCAAGAAAATTGTTAAATGTTTCATTAAAGTTCATTTGTTTATTAGTTGAAAAGCTATTGTTTCTCCCTATCATTACTTGTCGATAGGGAATGGTATTTTAAGGTTATTTTGGTGCATAATGGAGGAAATTCGTTAATATTTGGAGATAACTGTTGTATGTGGATTTTGGTTGGTACTAGTCTGAATGACGAATTCCTGGATCTTTGGAGATCTTTGTACACTATACAGCTCTTGTAATTAGCTGGGTGACTACCTCCGCATAGAACACACTTAGCTGGGTGTCTGGATGTTTCTTACATTCAAAAGTGCTATGACCTCCACCGCATATGCCTTAGTAACGGCCATAATCCTGGCAGCCTACACATTGTGGTATTTGTTCTTTTTTTGTGCTTCTATCGAGACCTTTATGTTACTTATAAATTTTATGTCAAATATATTTTATTGTTCTCGTCGGGTTTTGGGTCATTCATAAATAGAGCTAGTAGCTGCTTGGTAACTCTGCGCGTATGTTTACGATATTACCGTGTCCCTTCTTAGCTAATTCTTGCATTTTGGTTGGGATGGAGTCATGGAGATTGCGAATGGCTACTCTGTAAACTCTTTCTTCCTTTATTTGATATCTTTAAAGTGTCTTGTTAATTTTCTGTATGAGTCCGTTGTTAAGGTATTCACTTTGATAGTATCATTAGTTAATGATGTGTAATATTGCTCCTTTTGTAAATATATATATATTGTGTATATCTATATATATATATATATATATATATATATATATATATATATATATATATAGATATATAGGCTGTGGTTGTTGATTACTAGTTCCTAGATTGGTATTATTGTTTTCTTTTCTTATTTGTGAAAGAACCGCGTGTTTATTATTTGTGGTAGTTTAAATAGATTTTGGTGCATTAAGTCTTGCTCGGTTGTTCTTTTCTTTTTTAAATGTTTCTCGATTGTTGAATTTGTATCACTAATATCTTCTGAGTTGTTTACTATATCTGAGTTGTCTTGATTGTCAGTGTTTGTTACTTGGGTTTGTTGGTTTATGTTGTTTTGTACTGCCTGCGAATATGAGGTCTGAGGATTGGTTAAATAGGAGGGATGCATTATGGTTTGGTTTTGAAATGCATTTAGGTGTTGCGGGATAAATTGATTGCTATATTGATTTTGTTCTATGAACTAATATCTTTGACTGTTTGGTATTAAAAAAAACCTAATTTTCTGGATCGGTTGGAAAGTGTATATAAGTTCCCCGTTGCGAACATGCTTTTTGTATTTTAGTAAATGTTCAGTAAGATATACAAACTTAGTCACTACGTGAAATCGTTGCTATGCGACACTGCAGAATAATGACGATTGGACACCTTAGTCGGGGCGTAGTATGTTTTATAAGAACTTTATGAATTGCATATGTGTTTAGAAAAATTTTCAAAATAACTCGTCGACATTTATAGAGCTTATAAGATTGTTTTGTTTGCGAATAGTGAGACGTAAAATAAGTCCCAATAATGGATGCATATAATATATATTCCTTAAACAACACGAGAAATCCAAACAAACAATCGCAAACTAACAATAAAGTCTTAGTCGTCTTAGAGTACCTGAAAATTTTATTAAAAATAGTATTGAGGATCCATCCAAAACAAAAGTAAAAGATTTTCAAAAAAAGCTGTAGTTGAAGAATTTTACTTTATATATTTTAATTTGTATCTTTCCTAACACTACATCAAAACAGCAATTGACGTTTAAAGTTTAGTAAACCTGCAAAGCTTGCAACACATAGCGAAGTTAGTCTTCCAAATTTGAGAACCCTCTAGTTGACCTTTGACCAATCAGTTTTCAAAATCACTGAAGCAACTGGTCCATGTACGATAAATGGTGAAATAATTATTTGAAATTAGGCCTCTGAGTTATTGCTCGGACGGACGGACAGACAACATGAAGTTAGTAAGTGACTCGGCTTTGCCGTTTTTTAGCAAGATAATTGTGTAACTGCAACTAGAGAGGTACCTAATATAAAAACATAAAGTAAATATATAATTTATTATATAACATATAAGGACCTTGCGTATATTTTGCGATCTATGAACAATGAAGGTTTTTATTTGTTCAACTGATATGGCAAAATTTACATCGGACAATTAAACTTATTTTTCTTTAAATAGCTTTGTAAATCATCAAGATTGTTGCATCTGGAGTAATGAATATTCACGTGCTATTTATGAAAAACCAATGTATCGACAAAAATTCACTGTTTGGCGTGTATTGTGGACTGGAGATATTATTGATTGAAATTGTTACTGTCGACGGTGTACTTTATCGGGAGATGCAATAACTTTTTAATTATTTTTATTTAATTTAATATTAATATTTACAATACACTTAAGAAGTAACAAGTACACGTGATTGGAATAGTTAACTTGCGTCAGGAGCCATTCATTGCAGTTCTCTGGTCTTACTCTATTAGGTCTTCTAGCCGCATTTGTTTAAGTCGTCTAGTTTCAAGGACTAGGCTGAAGAACTGGTTCATTAGCTGGTTGTTGCGGTGCATGCTATAATGTTTGCGCTCATTTGAATAAACTTGGATAACATCTTTTATAAAGGAAATTTTTAGGTTTTTGTGTATGGTATTGTTAGAAACATACCAGGGCGCATTTGTTATCATTCGAGTTTTAGATTAAAAATTTGGAAAGATTTTTGTATTGAAACCTTTGCTGCAATCATTTGCCCAAATTAGTCTTAGTATTGCCTTGTATCTAATGAGTTTGTTTTCCAGTGCGAGTTGCGATTTACGGTTTATTAACCAGGACATACTTCTTACTTTTAGGTCTAATGGGCGTCTTTTTACTTCGATGTGTGATTTCTATGTTACTTTTCTATCGAGATGGAGTCCAAGATATTTGACTTCGTTTTTAATGGGAACGGGAGTATTGTTTAGAATAATTTGAGAAAAATCGGCTCTTTTTGTATTGAATGTGACTTGACAAGACTTACCTGTGTTTACGTTAATTCTCTGTTTCAGCCATTTTTTGGAGTTGGTTTACATAGTTTTGTAGTTTTTAAAAGCCTGGAGTGAATTGAGGTCTGTGGCAAGGATGGTTGTATCTTGACTAGCTGGTATATCGGCAATGTATAGCAGGTAAAGGAAGGCTCCAGTACGCTTCCCTGGGTACGCCGGCTTTGATCAGCTGATACTCTGATAGGGAGTCTTCAAGTTTGACTTGGAAGAAACGGTCGGACAAGTATGATTTAAGGCTATAAAATAGTTGGCTAGGTAGTTTTTGTTTTAGTTTAAAAAGTAGGTTGGCATACCACACCCTGTCAAAGGCTTGCTTGATATCTAAAAATGTTGATGTACACATTTGTTTTGCGTCTAGACTTTTTTTTTGATTTTGTTTACTATTACTAAGTCATCAATGTTTGTTGCGTCTACAATTCTGGCAAGGAGAAGTCTCAAAAATTTTAGACATGATAGTAATGAGGCTTATAGGTCTATATGAACTAGCCTCAGTTGGAGGTTTTCCATAGTATGGGATAGTAATATAGCCGTAGCATGCTGTTGTATATGGTTGCCAGTAACACAACAGTTTTTCTGGGACACTTCACCTGTTATCAGATCGTATCCTGGAGCTTTATGAGACTTGAATAGTTTTATTTCGTTTTTAACTTCTGCTAGAGAGGTAGGTTTGAGTGGTAAGAATAACTGACAAGGGGGATTTAATAATGTTTGTATTTTGTCATCGGCTTCATCATCGTTGTGGTCCTCTGGGACGGAGGATACAATTGCAAAGTGTTTTGCAAATTTATTTGATTTTTTAGTATTTGTTCGCGCCCAACTATAATCTGCTTTTCTTATTAATGGAATTGATAGTATAGGTCTCTTGAATTTCCCCGTAGCTGTCCAGGAGATGGTCATCGGTAGATAGGGTGGCAAGGTAGTGTTTAGATAAATCTTCTCGAAAGGATTTCTAGTTGTATGCCATCTTCGTTGTCAGTGGCCAATTCGTTAATGTGAAGTGGAATATTGTGATTCTCTTGCACTAATCTGTGGACTTCTGTAGTAGACTTCCACTGGGCCCTTTGAATTAGCGTTAGATATTGCACAACAAGCAGATATTTAATGTAATGTTGTCATTAATATGTAGGCGAAATAAGTCTCAGTCCGTTTTGTTTAGCAGAGTCTAGATGGGGATTGTTTCTATATAATACTGGTGATTATTATTAGAGGACCCCATTCAAAATGCAAATCAAAATTTGATTCGATGTATTTCAGAGATTTTCTTGGTTATGGCGAAATCTAACAGAACCGGAGTTTTTTTTTTAGATTGGTCGGCCAATAGGTTGATTCTCCAATTGATAAGAAGTTTAGATTTATTTGTTCTACGCCTTTTAGCAATGTTCTACCTTTAGGGGTAATTAGCTTAGATCCCCAAGCTATATGCTTGGCATTTCAGTTACCGCAACCAGAAAGTGGAAGACAAGTTGTTAAAAAAACTCATGGCAAATATTATAGTTTACAACATGGCAAAGTGAACAATAGATAACGGCAATTACAAGAAGCCAAGAGAAAGATTCTATTTTTATGATGGTGCTTTATATTTTATTAGTAATGTAAGATTATAGTAAATAGTGCTTTAGTGTGGACCTGATTGTGATAACAGATCCAGCGTAAGCCGGGTCGTCAGGGTGATTGGCATGATATATAGAGTAGTATGGTATTTTGAGAGTTGTTCTCTCTGTTATGTGATTTTCAGGAATTAGGAGGATATCAATTTTATTTATATTAAGAAAAATAGTGACTTCTGTATATGATTCGATGAACTATTTGCATTGTATTCTGGAATTCTGGGTGAAGTAGCCATTATTGAGCTAATTTATTGATAACGGTTGTCAGCATTGTCAAGATCGTACTGTTTCGGTTAAGCAATTGATTGAACATTTAGGAATGCAGTAAGTTGGTATTTGGTGGGATGCTTGGTTAGACTGCAGCTATTTGGGCATAAGTAGGGTTTGTGACTGTTGGATTTGCTGGAGTAATGTTTCTAATGACCTGAGCTATAAAGTTGAATCTGCATCTTAATGAACTATTGTTGTTAATTAGATCTTGGTATACTTTACACATAAGGGTAGCGGGTAGATATTTCTCTATGACCCCGATAGAGGATAGATCTACTTCAGGGAGGCGACCCTGCCTACGCGAGCCTCGACTCTTCCCTATCTCCTAACACCGGGAAAAAGTCGTGTCCCAATCTTAATCCTATCTATGATCTATAAACTCTTATCCTCCATACACCCTATCCACTCGCCAATCCGCCCGGCAAGTGTGGTGTTTAATTGCCAAATTCCCCTTGAATTGCAAAACTGCAAAATTTAAGGGAAGCCTATGTCATGCAATACCTCTGTGATGATGATACTTTACATTCTCTGTAGTTTGCTGAATGATTTCTAAAGCATAAAGGCACATGTTGCTGGAGTATCCCTAGATTTATTACAGCTTAGTGTGTTATGTGGTCCTCCACATTTAACACATTTAAATAGATTCCACAGCACGTCTTCGTGTACCCATAGTCTTAGCATCTTGTACAATGAGCTACTAGTTTATTTTTTGGTGCTTTTACTCTGATTTACCGTGAGATAGGAATTTTAATTTAAAGATATTTTTATTATTATTTGGCTCGAGGTCTACGAAGACTAGGGATAGTGGTGCTTTGGTAACCCTGCGTTTGACATTAATAATATTGCAAACTTTTTGTTCCTTTTCTTCAAGTTTTTTTTAATTTGCGGTAAGGGGACGGAATGATGTATACCTCCTATCACTACACAGTAAGCTCGATCTTGTTTCAATTGAAATGTCTGGTGTACTAGTTCCTCTTCACGAACATGAACCACAAGTTTTCTATAAGTATCTGAGGTAGTTGGGTTTATTTTTACAACGTTGTTTGCTAGTGCCTTAGTAAAATACGTTTCTTATTCTGTTATTTTCGCTAAATAATCTGTAACTCCATATATAAAAATAGGTGGAGATTTCGACTCTCTTTTTTAAGATTTTTATCATTAGATTTATTGAGCTTGTTTTCAAACAGAGCTTCAAACCTGTTTGTTGTTTCGATTTAAATATCAAGTTCAGTAGAAGCTAGCCATTTTGTTCTTTTTTATAATTACCATCGGCAAGGGTGTTTAGTTTGGTATTCTGTTTCATTATCGCACATTGACTCATCATCACAAGCTAGATACCTTCAGTCGTTTTGTAATTGTTATTGAAATTTTTATTGTTATTATAAATATGGTTTGCACTGACCCGTTGTACTGTTGTGAAAGGTGGCTGGATTGTTGGTTGCTTGATTGGCTGCTGGTTGGTTTAAATACATTATTGGCATTTGTGTGTTATGGAGTAGTTGATTTGGTAAATTTTCTGACTGAACAAAAAGCTGAGAACAGTAGTTATCATATAATTTGGCTGTTAAATTGCGGGACTCGAGGTCCCAGGAGTTGTTAGTGAACGGGAAGATGTTTCCGATCCTTAGTAATCGTCAATCACATATAGTATTATTAGAGTTTTAATAATGTATTTAGAAATGTTACGATAAAATGTAAAAATATATTTATATATAAGAATTTATTTATATTTTATTATCACTGCAGGCACTTGAGCTCTTATTACGCACGGGGTAAAACGTTTTATTGCGTGAGAATCAAATACGTACCTCAATCTAAAATTTATCTTTACTTTTAGTCCGGGTCTAAACTGGGAGCCCCTGTCAGAGATTTTATTGAAAAAAAGGCCATGCGGCGAGGCCTTTTTTTCAATAAAAGCAACGCTTTGCATTTAATGGCATTTGGTTTCAACAAAATGGAGTCACATATTACACAAACATTGAAACACTCACTTTACTGGTCGTATTATCTAAAATTCGTATTGTTGCAATATTTTGTATTTTATTTAGAGAAAAACATCTGTATTTCTAAAGAAATATTATTTTTCTATGATCATTGCCTGGACATTATAATACTAGCATTGAAGTTCCTTTTATTGTTACAGACCTTGAGAATATTTTTGTATGATTCCAAGCAATTTGGCATGCATATGGTAAAGTTGTAAAGCACTCACATATTTTACTCGAAAACAAATATTCCGATGCTGCTAAAATATCTCTACATTTCGCACAATATCTCCCGAGAAACCGTTGGCTGGAAAACTGCAAATTTGATCGTCGTCGGAGCTTGCTGATTAAATCATCCGCGTCCAGCACAGCGTAAACAAAGCAGCCACTTTGCGCCGTCCTACATTTCTCGGTAATTTATTTCAATGCTGCTAATGCAACGGAGTACATTACGAGATTACGGCGCTAATTCCCGAGTTATTAGCGGCGTAATCTCCCTGATGCCCCAGAAGAAGCAGCATCTATCATCAATCTTCTCTTGTACAGAAATGCACAATCACCCGGCAAGCTTTTAAAGCCAGCCGTTTCGCCGCGATCCGATTTCTCGGAGCTATTTCCGAATTAAAGCCGCGACTTCAAAAGCAAAGGGCCTCATTCAGACTCGGATCGCGGAGTTTTCTCAAACACCCATTCATCTAGAGGTCAATTAAACGTAACTTAGACTAGCCTATTTTATAATGATCGAAGCTGAAATTTACAAAAATAGTAATGATAACTTAAAAAACGTGATTATCAATAAATGAATAAATGAATATATTAAACTTGTTACAGCTTACACCAATTTATTTGAGGACATTAGTAAAAATTTATCAAAACCAAAGTCAAATGTAATTATGTATTTAGATTCATTTTGATGTAACGCTTGAATGCAACGCTGTATAACTGCTTTGAAAGTATATATTATTTATGCATAAAAGGAAACGTCCATGTTCTGATAAAAAGGTTTGACGTCAGCTGGTGATGCAGACTTTTGAAATAGGCTTTGGTACTTTTTGCATCTCATTACTCCTGTGCTGTGTTTCTTTACAATATTCTTACAGCACTAATGTTAGGCATTACCATATCTGTTAACATGAAAATTGCTTTTCTCGGCAAAATGCAAAATGATTATGCAGAACACCAAACATATTACTTTTAAATTTTTATGTTAAATTTGCTTTATTAAATAAATTAAAACGTTTTATTTATTCAATAAGTACTCTAGCAAAAAGTCAAACCTCTACGACTGGACTACCAGTAATAAAAAATTTGCTGAAGACTAAGGAAAATGAATAGGCTTTTAAATTATACACCACAGATAAACATGATTAATCGTTTAATTAAAAACTGTTTTATAGATCATATATGTATGGTATATATTTACGTGATGCCCTTTTAAGCAATGGACATCCATCAAGTAGTCTGTTTAGGAAACCAATAATGATAAATGTATCTTTGGGCAAATTGTACAGGTCAGTTTCAAGCATGAAAGACATCTTTTATTAAGTTTAAAAGAGATACACGTTTGTAAATTAAAACAATTTTATCTGCGCCAATAGAATATTTTCATTTTAAAAGTCAAGAGCTCCATTTTCTAGTCTTAGAGTAGCTACATCCTGTTCTCTTACTAGGGGTACCGTATACGCAGTGTCTTAGCAATGATTATTGAATAATTTTATATCAAAAATGTTTATTTTGTCAGTTGTGGTAATTTTACCAGATTCTTCTAATTAGACAAATAATGAAATGCTCAAATTATTCTTATTTATGGGATAGTTCATATATAAAATTCTTAACGTTTTTTGTATTTTCCTTTTTTAAGTAATTTAAAAAATTAAAAAGAAAACGTGTAATATTAATTTCAAATTTGGTACACGTAGATACCATGTCAATCAGTAGTTCTTGTTTCGTGAAACCTTTTTCGGTGAATCACTGGCGTGCTTAAAATCTAATTTTTACGGTTGAATGCTTTTAGTAAATAATGAGCCGTTTTCTTTTTTTTAGTAGTAATAGAATTTTTTAATTTTTTTGTGATAATAGAACGCTTTTAATTATAATTTAAAAAAATCCTTTTTGTCAAAGATTTTGTAATGCGGCGATTTGATCTAAATATTTATAATTTTGTCTTTCCAGACCTTCATAAAATTCTCTTCACCTTTTGGACTATACCTAAAATTATATGTATTGAATTTCATCTGTATCTGAAGAACTTAACCCCATTCTTTCAGAAACGAATTTAGCCGAAACGTTGGCCAAGTAAGTAATCCAGTAGTTTCATTCAAATCAAACAAAAATTACTTGCTTACTTAATTCTATGGCTTTTCTGCCTTTTTGGATGTAAGGCAGTCGGAGTTGGGTCACTGTGTTTTTCGTTTGCATATTTCTATTCCTTTCTATCTTGCGCGTTTTGTTTCGTTTTATGCCACTCAACGTTAGGTTTTTCCGCTGCACTTTTTACCATGCAATAAAAATTACAGTAATTATATCTTATAAATGAACACATACATACATACATAAATGGTCAACCACGACATAATGTCGTTTACACTAGGCCAGATATCGTAAAAATTGTGATCTTGCTAGAAATTCTCCTGTTTATTATAATGTTATCTGAAAGTAATTGGTGCAGTAAGTTTTAATGTATAGAAATGAAATCTTTACGCAAAAACATTGCTTAACCAACTTACGCACAAGATCAAATGGGAACTCGACAACCACAGAATCTGCAACTAGAAGAATACTTAAGAAAACCCAATAATGACTGCAATCAGCAACAATAGCTTTACATACAGCACCGATAAAAAATGCAAGGTTTTCGCCAAGATCACCTTAAAGAAACTTTTGCTACTGTTTGTCACAACAATCACCAAGATTTTATAAAGATGTGGAAAGTTACGTAGCCCCAAGAATTTCCCTAAACAAACTCAACTTCAACTATACGTCGCCTAAAGAAACAGGAAATAAATTCTTTTCAGAAAGTCTTCTGGACATAATCTGATACCAAATATAGTACTGAAAAACTTCACAAAAAAGGCATTATCTCCGTCTTCAATGCATGGTTACGATTAGGCTACTTTCCAAATTATTGAAAATTTGCCACTATATTGTTATTATAAAACCAAAAAAGAATGGACACTTCACAGATAGATGCAGGCCCATAAACGTACTACCAACCATGGCCAAACTCTTTGAGAAAATCATACAGTCTAGACTGAAAAGACAAAAATATTATACCACCATTCCAATTTAGATTTCGAGAAAACTACTCAATCAACCAGCAGCCACTAAGACTTACGCAAATTATTAAATAAGGCTACGAAAAGAAACTTCACACTGTAGTTAGTTTCTTTGGCATATACAAAGCATTCGGCATTCTAGACCAACGGTCTCATCAACAAATTGTTACAGCTGAAATTTTATGTCTATCTAATAAATATTATAGCACCATTCCTAACCAAAAAAACATTCCCCATAAAAATTGATTCAACAATTTCAGACACTTTAAAAATTAATGCCGGCGCTCCACAGTGCTCTGTACTGGCTCCACTCCTCTTTGACAGCTATGTAAAAGATATACCGCAACTGCCTAATTCAACTATTTCGATGTTTGTCGACGACACAGCCCTAATAGCACAACCCAACATAGACACTGCAGCGCAGAATCTCCAACTATAAATCAAACCTTCGAATGGTTTAACAAATGGCGCATTGCAATCAATCCACATAAATGCGAAACAAAAATATTTACGCTTCGGATGCCAGCTAATCCCCGCCAAATAATAATAATAATAATGAATAGAAATTCTTCTGATTCTTCAGTAAAATATCTAAGAATTAATCTAGACAGGAGATTTACTTGGAGCCATCATATCTACAACAAATTAAACGAGTGCTACGCCCTCCTCAGTATGTTCTATCCAATCATAAACCGTAAATCGCCCCTAAAAACTAAATGCGCGATTCTAATATACCAATAAATTCTAAAACCTATAATCACTTATGGGTGTCAGGTGTGGAGCGCTAATAGTAAAACCAACTTAAACAAATTAAAAGTGCTACAGAATAAAGTCTTAAGAACTGCAGTGAACGTCCCTTGGTTTGCTCGAAATATAAAATCTACAATGACTTAGAAATACTTACTATTGAGGAACATATTCAGAAACTAATGAAAACTTTTATAACAATCATCAGTAAGTGCACGAGTGCTACTAACTAAACGTCAGCTCCCTTAAGATTGATGGATAAGCTCCAGTTAATCCGACAACGATTAGCACGATAGATACAAAGGAATCCTAAATGGGATGTCCTCATTCCGGTTAATCCAGCCACAGCCATTCTTCACACAACCCAACTTTGTATAGCAACTGGTTTGCTGATCTGGTTTCAAAAAGGGAATTTTTATAACTTATTGAGTTATATTCGTGTTGAAATATTGTTAGTGTATAACGTATAAGTTTCACATACAGCTATGATGCGTTCCCTAAATTGTTTCTTATTTTGAATAGCCTTAATGTAGGCTAAAATTTGGATCTCTCTAAAAATGATTTTTAAACGACATAAAACGGAAAAGGCGAAGGCCAATTTAATTTAGTATTTGCACTTTATGTTCAATTTATGTGTTGTTAAGCTGTGTGTTTACAAATTTACTAGGCTTCTATCGTAGATAAACCACACTGTGTCTTTAACGTAAGTGACACATCTTTAATCAGATTAGATAATAAAATACTTTTAAAAAAGAACTATTGCGTAACACCATTAAAATAAATGCCTTGAAAGACATTATGAATTACTCAAGTAACCCCCAAAAATATCCATCTATACCTAATCATTGCGTGTGACTTTTGGTTCTACTACATACGACTGTTGTAGTAATTTGTTACGCCGACCTTCAAAAATTGGGCTCATCGATAAAAATTATTTTTGTAGAAAATTGTGAATGATGGGCGTTCTCCCTTGGCGTGTGCATTGGCAACCTTGAAGTAATTTTGTTTAAATATCCTAAATCTGTAAGAGTAGCTTACACAAATGTGTGACTCGCGTTAACAACAAAACCTGCTTGTGTATGAACCTTCCTCAATTGCTTTTACAACCGCTTTTGCCAATTTAATTTTTTTAAATAATTTCAGCTTGTATTATCAAATGACAAATGTTTCTAAAATTTTGATGATTATGGAACTTTTACTTATCAGTACTTTTATAATTTCGTAGCAATTCCTGCTAGCAAATCACCAACTATATTAACCATTTTAGCAGGAGCGCAGCTTTTCACAAGGAAGCAATTTATTCATATTTACTATGTTCGAAAATAATAAAAATAATTAAAAACCGAATAAAATCGATGTATTCAAATATCTAAATTAAGATTAAAAATAATCAGAGTGCAGGATGAAAATAAAAAGGCCAGCAGTGAAAAATGTTAACTTTTTAGGGTAGTTATCACATATGTATATTAAAATGCTAAGTACTATATCCGTTCAATGTAATAATATACAATTAATACTTAAAAGCAAAATTTCTGGTCAACACCGGCTATTAATCTTGAAGACAAAAAGAAACAGAGGATTTTTAGCTAAGTCCTTTTATTTTCATAATATTTTTTTAACAAAATTAGGTTTAATCCACTGGCGATAATTTTGCAGAATAGACCTTAAGAGTGGCATAGCTTTCTTTTATTTATTATTAAGTCTGGCACAAATTCTAAATCTGGAACTTGAAAGTGAGACCATGTTTGTGGCGCCACATTATTTGTATTTTATTAACTTCTCCAGAAATTATATTTTATTTTTAAACTCCTACTTCTACAATAAAAGTACAGTAAATAAAAAAAAGTTAAAAGAAATAAAATGTTTAGATATTTAAATTTATATGTATGAAAAGATTCTAATAAAACTATAAATCAGGGGGCGTAAGGGTCATCCCTATATGTCTATAAAGCGTCTGCGTAAAGTATGCCAAAAGTATATTTCATGTAAAATAATTTAAATTTTGAAATTAAATTATAATAATGTAAAAATTGTTTTTGTGAGCCGTTTTTCGTTCTTCAGAATTTCAACTGCGCTTGTAATTAAATTTGTGTCTTTTTACGACTACTTTTAATTAGTTCGTAAGCTCCTTCGAAAGAGTGCCAATAAACTTGTTTACAGCTTTACTTGTTTAGGCTCGAGTATCGCTTAAAAAAGTTCAAGGCGCCGCAAGAAATCGCAAGTTCACACGCAAGGTCACGTAAATAACTTTATAAATATTTCATGCAATCTTGCATCATTGATACCGCTCTACACGAACCGGTGCGAACGCAGCGGTAAAGAGAACGCAATACAACCAAGTTCTACCATTGTAGTCACGCTATTATATAATCGGCGGAATAAAATATGCTGAACCACAACATGTAGTTGTCACAAAAAGCAATTATTTGAATATTTTGCGTTTTCGTATATGCTTTCTACTAATTGAAAGAAATAAACAAAAAAATAATATCATTAATAATATTATAATTATAAAACTAGATTTGCGGCATATGCATTTTTAGTATAAATAGTGCCTAAATTAAAAGTTTTAAAACTAATTAAACCGTAAGGGTAAACGCAAGTTAATTCTTCACAGATACACGAGCAATGGTAGAATTTTCTCTGTGAAAATAAAACAAGATTTGTTAAATAAATACCAAAGATAACTTAGAAGTAAAAAATGTAAACGAAACGATCTTCGAAGTCTTACTATTATTAAAGTTTATTTAAATATATAATACTTTTCTTAGCTTTAATAAAAATCAAAGTTCAAATTCTAAAGACACGTGTCATGCAGCCATTTTGCGAGGTAAACAAACATAAATTTATAAACCTTATAATTAATTTATTTTTAAATGACCGTGTTCAAACAGACAGGATAAATCTGTAAAACGCGATTATAAATAAATTTACATGATAAAGAAATCGAATAAAATCAATACGTTAGCAAATCTTTTACCTTCACATTTAAATGTATCAGCCGCCAGATTAGGCGCAATATGCACATCTACGTACAAATATGAATGTATTTGGCGATGCAATAGCATCGATTTACTTTGAAATGCCACCGAACGCATTTCCCTCGCAAGCACAACCAATACAAGCACACTATATGTTACGCTGCAGTAACAAATCTAGTGCAATCACAAAAACCGGAATATTCAGCTATACTCAATTAGAATAGCGAAAAAGAAGCAGACAACCAGCAGAAGATGAACCTACAACTTCAAAGAAAAACCAATACAGGCTTGGAATCAGCAATAAATGCAGTACATTTTTGAAAGTAAATATGGATGAAGAAGAAGGAATACGCAAACAAAACGCTGTATCTAAGTCACCACTAATTTTTATATGAGACGTAAAAACACAAAAATATTGATCTCTGTATTTAATTAATTAGTCAAAGATATACATACTTTAAAATTCTTGTAGAATAAGCGAGTCAAAGTGCGGCCTCTAGAAAGTACGATTTATACTAAAATAATTAAAGAATTAGCAGAGAAAGATACACAATTCCGTACATACAGACTCAAACAAGAAATAAGCTTTCTAGTTGCACTAAACAATCTTTAGCCATAAATACATGTGTCACAAGTTAAGCCTGCTAGAAAAAGAGCGTATAACTGGAAATATGTGGAATGCAAACAGACGAATAGCAAAAATACTACCGCCAATACACTTTATTGACTTAATACCAAATAACAACAATAAAAAAATATATAAAATAGACTATTTATCAAGTTAAATGTCAAATACCTTAATGCATAATAATGATACGGTTCTAATTTCCCCCATGGGAGCACGGCCTGCGAACTGAGAGGTTAAGGCTCTCTTGTCCGAATGAACGCAGCTACTCAATTATTTTTAGTGACTGAGTAAGTCACCCACTAGGCATCAGAGAGCACCGATGTAAACCCGGATTTGTTAGCATCGCAGCCCGCCCCTCAACTACGGGACCGCAATGTATACGATGTTAAAAATCTGGGTACATAAAGAATTATTGTTAAAACAAACTAAAATTCGTTAAGTAGACAAGTGAACATCTAACTAGTAATGTCTCAAAATAAACAACAAAAGGTGCAAATATTAAGTATATAAATTGTGCTGGAACCACCCAGAAAATTATAGATGCCGCACAGTTCACAAGCAAATACAATAAAAAAAAAATCCATAATTTTGTGACAGCGACAGACAGATCGACAGACCGACAGACCGACAGACCGACAGACCGACAGACATATAGAATTCAGTAACGAACTTTTTAAGTTCGTTGAATATATACCCATAAGTAAGAGAACTAAAGATAAAAGCCAAAAATCCAAAAACAAATGGGAACAACAAATTCCAAAAAATGCGACGAACTAAAATAGTTAATAAATAACCTTAAAAACAAAATGCCCCTTACATGAAAATTCGCATATCAATATTGGTTAATAAATAATAATAGTAACCCGACTATTAAAATTAATAATATAGAATACGAATGGTTTGTGTTAGCATGCACATGGAGTAAATTTATTTATAATAACTTGTTGCATAAACATCTTATTGGTATCGGACACTCCAGTTACAAGCAGAAACTACATCAAAATACCTAACTACAACATATTTAGTAACAAGCATTTAGACAAAACTGTACACTAAAAGTTTGCCATAATTATAAAACATTACGAAAAAGTGCGACATGGATAAAATAACATTGAAGCCATTAATCTAATTATTATAAACAACTTAGAGGGACACAATGACAAATATGAAGTTAATAATAAATACCTGAAAATACTGGAAAGCAGGTTTCTAAATAGAGAAGATTATGATGCAAAGAACATGTACTGAGGATCCAAACGTACTGATACCAGGGGAACAAAGCCACTTAAACTGGTAAAAAAATAACAATCTAAACTGTTTATCAGCACGTCAGCCAGCCTGTTGGACTTACAACCACATCAAGACACTCCACCTCGTGAATTTTTGCGCAATAAAAGCTTCAAACTATTAAAGTAGAATTGTGTCTGAAATTAACAATTGATCACACAGCAGTTCTAATAACAGTCCTAGCGGAAATACAGAAAACATCAAAGAAACCGCATTTACGCGAAAGGCCGGATGAACAGATAACTCTAAGCAATAGTAACGTTAATAAAAACAATAAAAAGCAGCATGAAAGTAGCTCTAGATAGAAACAAAACAAGTGTTGTAGAAGAATGTCCAGCAATAATAAAGTAGACAGAAAATATTAGAGAAAAGGGAAACTCAAAACACTGAAAAATTACAAGAGTGTCACTGATAACGATACTATAAATTAACAACTACACAAGATGAAAAACGACTCTTTTTAAAAATATCTTAGAAAACTAATACAAGTTGAAGAGGCAGACTATACCATATGGAAGACAGCCCTCAAACTAAAACAGCCAATGCAGAACATAGCCCCAATATAAAAGGTACGTTTTTCCATCCATTTTCACGCCAATTAACGATTTCAGAAGAAAAAAAATAAAAATCACTATATATGCCAATTACACAATTATCTTAGCTTTAAATTGTGACTTTCTGCAACCAGGAATTTACAAAATCACTTAAATCAACTTGAACAATGGCTAACAAAATGCTAAACGAAAACTAATGAGATAAAAATCGGAAAGGAACTAATCCTGTCATCATAAGGTATAGGCAGTAAATGCCACAAGCCAAATGTCTAAGCCTTCAATTAGACAGAAAGTCACATTTCTGCTAAAAGAAAACATCTAGAATTAAAATTCACGTGACTGTACTGGACCATCAAATTTACAAAATCTTATTGAGCTTATCTGGACGTACAGAATACCCCCATGCGTCTTCGACAGTACTTCTAATATGTAAATATTACAGAGTTTTTAAAATAAAGTAATTTTTATGATAGTAAGTGCCCTATGGTAGATTTTAAATAGTAACTGCATGCTAAATGTTCGTGAAGAAATAACTAAATCACTACCAAGCGCAGAAATAAACTAATACAACTTCTAAACGAACTTGCAACCACAATACGACAAGAAGAAGTACCAAGCAAATTGAAACGATTTAAGCCATCTAACCTAATAACCAAATTTACATAAAAATAAAACAATTAGCACTATTTCAGGACAGTAAAAATATAGATAATATCTAATGGAATATTTTTTATCACATGTAATTTGTAGCATAGATTCTAAGTATAAGCATTTAGAATTTGTATTGATTGTCCATAAAAGGAAGGACTATATAAAATAACGAAAATAAGGAGGTAAATTGAAATGACGTGTATGGTTAGTCTTTAAAATTGAGGCAATGTTTCATACTTGATCGACACTAGAATTGCACGTCCACAAAAGCTGTCCAACTGAGAACAACAGTGATTATTCTTATATAAAAAAATCAACAATCAACACAAAATATTCAATTTAGTGTCACCGTTTATTTGGATCTGTTGCAGTACGATTGGAGTACGATTGCAAACATCTCTTATACTGTTCAAAACACAGCAACATCTTTGTTAAAATTTCCATCAGCTGTCTCATTAGATGTTTTCCTTTTTTAATCTTGTTTTGGGAGTTTTGGGAAAACTACAACCTCTAGATCACTTAGGTTATTTAATACTTTATTTTCCCTAAAGACTGTATACGTAACATGCTGCATCAATAGGGATTATTGTGATAAAGCTACGAATCATCTTAGCTAACATCTGAAGTATAGCATCTCTCTACCGATAAGAATATTGAAATAGTATTTTTTATATTAATTATTTAACCTGTGAAAGAGTAATAGTGTCTAACAAGAATTTCCAATCAAGAAACGGTTAGTACGACTTTAATTTTGCTGCAACTGAAAACTAAACCTTTCTTCCAAAATTATAGTCGTAGGTTGCAAGTCATCTCTGCTTATGATTCTCTTAAAGACAGCTGCACCATCGATAACGGTTTTGAGTAAGTCATTAGTAACTACTGTATGATGCTCCTTTTACTCTGATAGTAAACATTTCATGCATCTTACATCATAACATCGGATGCAATAGTTCTTTAATTTCTAGAACAGCTTCTGTGTCTCAGGTTGTCAGTCACAGTCCGCGTTTGACTTTCATAGCGTTAAGACGTGTGCTGAGAATATATGCTAACATCTGAGGTTATAGACATTCATCAATACCGTATAAGTGAATATTAATTATAAACTACTTTTGTAAAATAGTTAATTATTCTACACAAGCGATGTGAAAATAGGTTAAAGTGTGCTAACAAAATTTCCAATCACAGAATTACAATTACCGCTTACCAATGTTTTGACTTGAACTGCAAAACTAAAGACTTTACATTCAAATTTTAAATAATCTACGTTAAAAGTGACCGCTAATATCTTAAATTGTCCAGTGTAAGAGTGTCAAACAATATAACCATTACCAACTAGTAAACTTTCATGCTATCGTTAATGGACGGATGACAATAGACATTCAATTAATAAAATTTCTAGTAACAGCTTCATAGTGCCTCCAACTCAGAGTGTCAGTCACAAGAATTACAAAACGCTTAAACTTTCAACACAGTAAACAGGTTTTCAATTCAAACCACTTACACCCAGTAACAATAAACAACACTCAAAGTTAATACTCTCAACATACAGCCAAGTAGTACAAGGTGACACTCTACAAGTCAACAGTCAAGACACAATCTTACAAAAGTTCTTAGAAGAATTCAAAATGATGTTCACCCAGCTAATGCAACAAAACAATATGATATGAACATGTTGTCTACTGTCATAAATAAAATTGTCGTTAATGTCTAAGTCCTTACGAATATGTTTATGGAATGCGAATGGCATCCAATCAAAAATTCAAGAAATCGAATTATTTTTAAAACTCCATAATATAGATATATTTCTTATATCAGAAACACATTTTCGGACAGATCTTATCTAAGAGTTTCCACTATACATGCTATCATACGGAACATCCGGATGGTACCACTAGGGGAACATAAACTCCTACAGAAGAAATATGATACCTATCAACTGGGACAAACATACTGGCCCACGGACCATAATAACAACAACCTGATTTGCTGGACTTTGTCACAAACGAATTTTTCATATCGGATATTATCACAATCTTGACTATATCTTCAGGACTCATACACCAGTTTATCCTACAACTGCAGTACAACGATAATGTGAAGAAATCAACAAGCACCCTACTGGTACTGAAATAAAACAGGATTGGGACTCATAAGACCATTCTTCAAGAAACCCTACAATCAGAACTATAATGGAGCAAAACTGCCCAGGACATATAAAACTCTGATCACTTTACTTACTCTGCAAAATTCAGCATGGAATATCACACTACGGTATCACAATTATCAGCCGTTTCAACAGAAGATAATTAAAATATCACTCCTTAAATAAAACATTGGGAATAGCTTTCAGAACCAGAAGCGAAAGTGAGAGCTAAGATCCGGCATTAGAACACAACTTATCCAGCTGACAAAATCAGTGGTATAACTAGATTAGCAAATACCTTAAAGAACCAATACAATGATCTAAGCAGGAAACTTTTAACCACTATCTAACTACATTATCAAGAACAGATAATAGCATTTGGAAAATCGCCAAAGCAAACAAATCCCCCACTAAGAAAAACTAATAACGAGTGGGCTAGAACAGATCAGGAAAAGGCAGATTTATTTGCACGACACTTTGCTAATGTTTTTCCGCCCTACTCAGATGATCCTGATGATACAGTAAACAGCTTCCTGGACATACCATTGCAATTGTCGCTATCTATCAAGAGATTCACCTGTGCAGAGCTGGAAGAAGAAATTCAACATCTTAACCATAAAAAAGCACCAGGGTACGAACTAATAACCGGTAAAGTGCTTGCTGAATTACCTAGAGTCGGTCTGGTGTTGCTAAGGAACCTTTTCAATTCTATCTTACGTCTCCATTATTGCCCGTTATCACTTAAATTCGCACATATCATTCTCATACCAAAAGCAGGTAAACCTGCTGAGGAAGTTACATCTTACCGTCCAATAAGCCACAAATTTCTAAACTGTTAGAAAAACTTTTAGTCAGGAGAATACATGAAACAGATATATTGGAAAACTGCATCCCGGACCACGAGTTTTGGTTCAGAAAGTATCACTCTACCATTCAGCGTCGTAAATATGATCAACACAGCACTGGACTCTAAATCTTACTGTCCAGCAGTATTTATTGATATAATAGGGGCTCTTATACAAACTCAAATTACACCTTCCAAGTGAATATTATTTACTTATAAAATCGTATTTATCAAATCGACACTTCCAGATAAAGTATGGCCAAGAATATTCTGTCATTCATTCAATCAACTCCGGAGTACCACAAGGCGGCGTTCTTGGACCTCTTCTATATACATTATACACGGCAGACATACCTACAACAGTAGCTACAACTATAAGCATCTTCGCTGACGATACAGTCCTTCTTTCTTATCATACCAATCCTCAAACAGCCTCCTTAAACTTGCAACATCATCTGTCCCTCTTACAAACCTGGCTAAACAAATGGAGAATCCAAGTGAAGGAAGCCAAATGCACCCAGGTAAATTTTACCCTAAATCGCTTGGCATGCCCGCCGGTGCATCTAAATAATATAGCAATTCCTCAAGCAAATGAAGCTCGCTACCTGGGCCTTCATTTAGACAAAAGAATCACGTGGAAACTGCATATATTAAAGAAACGAAAGGAAGTTGATCTACGACTTAAAAAATGTACTGGTCACTTGGTAGGAAATCGTGTCTGTCTTTAGAAAATAAGATTCTACTTTATAAAATAATAATTAAACCTATCTGGACCTATGGCATCGAGCTGTGGGGATGCTCCTGCAAGTCAAACGTAAACATAATCCAACGCATGCAATCCAAAACACTGAGAATGTTAGCCAATGCTCCCTGGTATGTTAGCAACGACACCCTGCATACCGACCTGGAAATGCCAACAGTAGTAGAAGAACGTACTAAAAGAAGCAACAACCATTTCCTGCGACTTCAAGTACATCCCAATGTCCTGGTATCCAGCCTGCAACATGATCCACCTCCTAGACGACTACAAAAAACGTGGCCCATTGATCTAAGAAGAAACTAACGGGATAACATCGATGGATGGACTCCCCCCTCGTCACTATCGTCATCTCATTAGCTCATAGGACCTTATTATATGTTTATTATGTAAAATGGTTCTGATTGTTAATCTGCAAATAAACTATAAAAAAAGGTTGTCAGTCGCCATTGTGCTTTTATTATAAAATTAATTACATATCTAAATCTAATCAATAATAGGGATCAAACATCATAAATAATTAAGACAACGGGAGTCTTTTACAATCGAAATTTGTAGCTATCAAATTTTGATTTGCATGTAATCTGCCGGGGCAGATGACCTTGCCCATCACGTGGGAGGAGCGGCGACGTAAATCTGATCAGTTCAGTGACAGGCGCTTTAAAAGAATTTCGGCGGTGCCAGATCCAATACGTAAACTAGATGTTGAGCTGATACATTGCATTCCGCATGGGCGTCTTTCCAAGGGAGTAAATTACATTCCGAGTTTATCTGCTCCCGATTTGAAGCCAGCCTGACAGGAATCACTCCCAATTTATTGCAAGGCGTCATGCGAGTGGTAGATTGCTTTCTTTCGGCGATCGTTCCGGATTAGACAGCAAATTCGGCAGGTTCCTGGAGTTGCGGGGCCTTGCACTCAAAAACAGTTGTTAGCAGCTGTAGTTATTTTTTTTATGTTTTGTATACTAAGATTACACGTTGTGACACAGAAATGTAAATTTTCGACTACGACTCTGAGAGTATAGAGTTCTTTGAGAATTAATTATAATGATTAAAGTTAATTTATTTTAATTAATTGTCATATACTTAAAAATGTTTCAGTGAAATATCACTAATTATATGTAAGTAACATCAGTAGTCATAAAATGTATTCTCCATAAATATGTCGTTTAAATTATTTTCTTAGAATAAAATAGATTTTAGGTAAAAGTTTTTAAACATATATAAAGTACGAGCAGGGCCTAAATAAGTGTATTAGGTTTTTTGTTGGAAATTGTGATCTAAACGAAACATACTTCATACTAGAGATGTTCAGTCGAAGTGGGTGACAAAGTAAAGTCATGGTATTCTAAGGAGATCGTAGTTAAAAAACGGTAAATTACTATTACCAATTCGTAAATCAAAACTACATCCCAGAAAGGTTTAGTGACATTAGAAGGATATCTTAAAAGTTCTTTCTCTGCAAGCACCATTTCCTCTAAGGATGGCTAACGTCACGGCTATTCGTATATTTGACGTTGCAGATCTAAACACTTCCATACTACAATTATATCATTTTCTTAGGGTATTTAACCAGAAGATACGTCTTCTTCCTCTACTTGTTTTTCCTTGTATTTCCTCTTGTATAATGTTTTATAGAATTTCATATATGCATTATGTGACCCAGATAATTTTCTGTGTATAGATTTATTTTTCTTTCTTCAATCTTCTAAGCACGTCATCGTCTGTTACTCTTTCTACCCAGCTTATTTTCAAGTCCACAATCTTGAATGCTTCTAGTCTGTCTCTGATATGTTTTTTCATCGTTCAAGCCTCTATTCCATGAAATACTACTGAAAATGCATAACATGTTAGCATTCTGATCCTAAGCTGTAGATCCAGGTCTCTGCAGCATAATATATTCTTCATTTTATTAAATATTATGCTGCCTTGTCCAATCCTGATTTTAATTTTTGTACTTTCTCTACTTCTTCACCCCCAATCTATAAATTTTCTTGGAGTTGCTGCGATTTTGTAATTGTCATATTTTTTTTAATATTGAGTGTCGGACCCTTTTCCTAGCTGCTTTCAACTATCTTATCTAATATTCTTTGTAGATTTTCTAATAACTCTGAGTATAGTGTCGTTTGCGTATATTATTCATACATTTCCCATTTACCCTTATTCCGACTGATTGTTTCTTCTAAAGCGTTCCTTATTATTTCCTCTGAATATAGAGTGAAAAGCAGAGGCAAGAGCACACACCCTTGTCTCACTCTCTTTTATCTGGATTTCTTTGATTCGCTTTTAAATTAGCTGTTTGGTTAAAATATAGATAAGAATAATAATTCTCATGCCTTTCATATCTACGTTTTTGTCTTTAAGTAGTTGAATCAGGTGATTATGCCAAACTTTATTGAAAGCTTCATTGTAATCAAGAAAGTACACACATATTGGTTGATTAACATCTATATAACAGAGCCTTTCTTATGCTCATTGCTTTTCTCAAACCAAACTGGGTTTCATTAAGGTTCTGTTCTTAAAAATTTCCTGGTGTATTATCTTTAGGAAAATTTGTGGTTCATTAAACTAATTGTCCTATGGTTATTACATTCTTTTGAATTTGCCTTTTCGGTAAAGCCTCAAACGTCTGATTCGGCCACTCCGTAGGAATTATTCCTTTATTACATGATATATTATACAGATCTACTAAGACGTATATTTCTTCTTCTTCAATTAATTTGATTATCTCAAGTGTAATTTTATCAGAGCTTGGGGCTTTATTATATTTTGCCAACTTTACTGCATGTATCATCTCTTCTCTTGTCATAATTTGTCTTTCGTCTTCAAATAGTTCTTAGATATATTCTTTCCACCTTTTAATTTTCTTGTATGTCAGAAATTATTTTACTATTTTTGTCTAATAAGATGTTATTCTTGTTTGATTTTCTTATGCCTGCCATTTCCTTAACCTCTTTGTGTAAGTTGAAGTGATCATGTTTAGTTTGTAATTCTTCTATTTCTGCACATTTATATGAAAATCATGTCTTCTTAGCCTCTCGTAGTTTTTCTTATTTGTGGTTTTATACATGTCATCGGTGTTCCATTTCATATTTCATTTGTCATCCACTCTTTTTTTATGTTGTTAGTCCGCGAATATTTCTCTACTTGGATTCATTATTTCACTTTTAAATTATTCTCCTTTATTATCCGATTCCCCATTTCACTAAATTCCTCTTTAATTTTTCCTTTTAATTGTTATTTTTATTGTTTGATTTTGTAACTGTGATATTTAGAGCTGTTTTTGTTTGTTTGTTGCGGTCTTAGTTTCTTTAAGTGTACTTCGAGTTTTATTGTTATTGGATTGTGATCTGTTGTTACATTTGCACCGCGGTATTTTTTTAGCTGATTTGATGGGATTACGATATCGTTTATTTATCAACACATTGTTTATTTGATTTCTAACTATGTTTTTACCCCTAGTTCATGTTTACCTATAATGTTTTCCATTTCTTCTTTTCCTATTTTCAAATTAAAATCCCAGATAACAATCGTGATGTTTTGGTTTTTTGTTATATCTATAGCTTGTTGTACATCAGTTTTATCTGTTACTTTGATCTTTATACTTTATCCGCAGTAGTTTATTTTTTAGCTGATTTGATGGGCTTTGATATCTTATTTATCAACATTTTATTGATTTCTACACCATTTACTAGTATGTTAGTTGTTTTCCAGTTTCTCTTTCCTTTTTCAAATTTGATTCTCCTGATGTTTGGACATTTTTGATTATATCTATAAGGCTTGCATTTCTTGAATCACGTTGTCAATGTTCCCTGGTTCATATATGGATTAAATATCGTTCTTTCTTCTCATCGCCTTATTCAAAACCGCTCCCGCCCCGTCCCCCGGAGATCCGAGCGGGAAAACAACTCCTGAATATTTTGCTTTGAATTATGCCATGTTGATTTGATTTGAATAGGAATACCCATATGGATCTTTAATGCAGTAGTTTTCCGTTGCCTTCTGCATTCCCATGCCGTTGGCCTTTTGGATTCTTCCGCCGATTTTTCTTTGAAATGGCAAAATAGTGCCTATGCTCTGTTTGGTCATCCGCTCTCAAAATGAGGTTGTTGGCAATACAAAGGACGATTATTTATACCGGCAAGCATTTGATAATGATGATGGTGTTGATTCTCCCCAGTTATTTTATTTCTTTGGGCGTTTCCATATCCGCCACCTGGGAAGGCACTCAATTATTTATATACAACTGAATTAATTAATAGTCAAAATGGAAAATTGTAAAAATAGTTTTCTACTAATTTCGTATGACCATTTGGTTACTCGACAAAACTGACATGATTTAATTATAATGTTGCGCTTCATCTGTCTGTTTATTAGTTCTTGTAAACTTTGATTTTATTTTAGTTTTTAAATAATTCTTTAACAATATAAATTTACTTCTTTAAAAGATCGCGGAACCATTCAAAAGTCTTTAGCATTAAAATTTGAGAAATTATCACATATAAAATAAAGAACCTAACTAAAAATATTGACGGATCAGTATTTTTATCATAAGATTTGCCAATTTGTATGATCCTGGTATTTATAATTGGTAATACCTTTTCTAAAAACTTCTGAAACAATACTTATGAAATATTTATCAAATTTTTCAAATAAAATATGATTCTATTATTCGTTTAATGAAGCCTGTCACTTTAGTTCTGTAATGCTTTCTATGATGCTGTAGATACTGCTCTTACAAAAGAAGGTTTTCAGGTGTGAATCCTAGAAAATGTTATTTTTGCACTCGGGGCATAGGTATAATTATTTTGTGCCTGCTTTTTCGGATAATTTAAGCTGAGGCCACTTTTTGGCCGATTAGATTTTTGCACACTCCCAAAGTAAGAATGGGATGGCGTTTGTAACACTACTACTTCAAGCGAGGCAAAATGACACAGTGGTAGAGCGCAAAATCCGAGTGTTGAAAGTAGCCGGTTTGAATTTTATGATTTTTATGCGCTTTTGGGCACGCCTTAAATAATTTTTGAAGAAAAGAGACAGTTTTCGATCGTAACAAGGCTTTATTCAAGATGTAAATGTGGTTCGTTCTTATCTAATACAAGGTTGAAATACAGAAACATAGAGCAATAGGCACATTTTATGAAACAGTAGCTTTCCAGTTGTTGTGATCACACTTTTCAATCTCGAAAGCAGACCTCATCCACGTTCTGAAATTGTTGTTTTTTTTCAACTTAATACCCAATATTGGCCTAAGGATACTTTAGCGTCTCTTCAAAGGTAAGCAACTGTAGCTGATTGTATAGTATGTTGAGCCTTTTGTGTAGGTTTACAACAGCTTGTGAAGCATCATATAATTGTACATTGTTTTAACTGTAATCTTGTAACCTTGCCTGAAGAAGTATACGTGCAGTTGTTGCACTCTTTCTGTCGTATTTAGTGGTATAGTTAGTTGCTTGCACCTACTGCTAAAACATAGATCCAACAAGGTTTGGTTTTTTGCCCATTTCATGAGTCCTGCATAAATACGAAAGGATAATTTTCCATTACTGGTTTCACGAATTCAATGTAGAACTGCTTCACTAACTCTTTGGACATTTTACCAAAGGAGTTGCATTCAATAAGATTAGGCATTGGATTGTTTCGCGCAGTTTTCATAACTGTTTCCCAGAAATACAACAAATAGCTTTCCAATAAGTTTTCTAGACATAGTCGACAATGGCTCCGCCGTGTAGCTGTGAGTTGTAGCGTTGATTGCCTTTGCTTAAAGCGAAATGCGATACAACTATTGTGAGCAAAGTCTTTTGCAAACTCCTACTGAATTGCACTGAAAGGTCTCCTAGTGCTTTTGCTTCTCTTGCTAAGACTTTTTCAAAACTTTACTGCCTTTTGCTTTTGCTCGATTTTTTCTAAGACTTATCTGTCTAAGTAATGTTGTTTGACAGTGAATATTTGTTTTATATAATAATTATATTTAGTTATTCAAATTTTAAAATTAAACTTAGTTATAAGATTCCTTGTATTAGCCATCACTTTTATTATTCGAGGATTGCTTCTTATATTTTATTATTTCTCATCTATACATGTTATATCTAGCGAGCGCTTAGATGGAAATCTAGTAACCACAAAAGGTATCAAGAGAAATATATAATATTCGAGATATTTACATTTTTATTGGCAAAAAGCGAGTCTAATTTAAAATACACTGGGATTACTTTATTGTTTTTCTATTTCAAACAAATATGAATCTATAGAAATGGAAAAGCCGGTATATAACGTTTGTTATAATTTATATGCAAATCAGTAACGTTTTATAATTAACAATTTTGGTCTGTAGACATGGTTTAATTTATTCAAGCTGAATATTAGCCCGACATAGAACTACAGCCTTCGCGAGTTTTTTTTATTTGTATTTTACAAAATACATTAATTTTTTTTGTCAACAAACAATTCTTTAATGCAACTGTTTTGTAACAGAGATTTAAAGAATAATATTTTAATAAATAATTAGCAGATTGTTAAAATTGGAACTGATAATTATTACAGCAGCTCTTAATCAAATTCTTTATATTTGTTTTTGTAAACAATTAATTATAAATAGCTATATTATTTATTTGCTTTCTTATTGTACTTTTGACATTACTAGTATATTTTTAGACAACTTTTTACGTTGTAGCTCTTGCAGAGATTTAAAAGGCTTGGTAATATCCTTAACTACATTTACACTTTTGTTAACCAAATGATCTTCATTACCTTTCCCGAAACTTTTCTCTTCCAGAAACTTCGAAACTGCCCCAATTAAAAAACTTTTCGGCCTAAGCTTCATTAACTTTGCCGTGAAATTGCCGCCGGCAATGCTGTAACACAAAAATCAAATTTGGAAGGGTTTACAAATTATCCAGTTTGGGGGTTGGGAGTAGGCCTCCCATTTTATTGAGCATCACGCCTGACATAAGGGCGTATTTCATTAAAAGTATAATTTCATTTGCTATTTTAAGCAAAATTAAATGTAGTTTTTAAAGAAAGCACAAAGATGAATGAAACGTAAAATACCGGGAACAACTGAGAAAGATAAAATAAAAATCTGGTGTGAACATCACACGACTTTCCTTATCCTATTATTATATGTTATACCGGATCCATCGTCTCGGCCCTGCGGTGCTCTCCTCCCGGAACTTGTTATTTTAAAAAAGGGCAAGGCGCGAGTCCAGCAGTCGAAAGCTGATTAAAATAAACAATACAAGACAATAATTGACTCGTACTTAAAATTTTGCTACGTTACTAAAGGTAACCGTGCGAGCTTGGTCGCACGGCCTTCCCCATTATCGCCTGCGTGCTCCCCCCCCCCGTCCTCCCGCAGTTGGCCAGGAAGCTCTCCGAGCGCGCTGTGATTGGTTCGTTTAATTAATTTTTAATCGGCTATAACTTGTTTATTTGACATCGGATCAAAAAATTTCATTTTAATTTTTTGTTCGTCTCGGTCTGCTCTATCCGGTAATATAATTTTCTCGAAACATTTTATGAACACCCGGTATATTAAAAATCCTGAGCTTCAATTTTTTTGAGTTCCTATTTTACCAACTTTTCTTTTAAATTCATGTTTATCTCATGATAACAAATCATTTTTATTCTCATACATTTTTTGTACCTTCAACCGTTTAGATTCGCGACCGCTTTGCGACCGATTTTGCGGCCTTGCGACCAAACGACTCGGCCGATTTTTACCATAAGCTGCGCACTGCGTCCCCCACCTACAAGTAACTTGCATACCAAATTTCAAGTCTCTAGCTCTTACGGTTTTCGAGATACCCTGTTTACTGTAAGACCGACAGACACACACACACGAACCAATGGTCCAAACCAACTTTTTTGGTGTCCTGGGGCTATATTTCGTCCAGAAATGTGAAAACCTGGGTAGGTCAAATTTCCGCCGATTACATTACTTTCCTTATTATAGGATAAGGAAAGTAAAAAACATACGGGTAAGATAAGACACAAGTCGAAGGTGTATTTGAAAAAGCACTTAATATAGACCAAGGAAATATGGCAATAGAAACCAAGAACGTGAAAAAGAAACAGACAAAGATCCCCACTTAGGTGAGCAGACCAACTAAAAATAGTTGATTATAATTCGCTATAGAATGCGAAAAACAGAGAGGAGTGGCGCATATTTAAAGAGATCTATATCTGACAAGGGATAAATGTAGGCAAATGGTAATGATGATTTCAGCGCATTGGCCAATCGATCCAAGTAAGATTCTAGATTTCAAGGACCTTTATAAATAGAAGTTGCTCCAAGACGACATTCCTGTCCTTGCTACTATTAGTATTACCTATAATCATTAAAAAATAATCTAAACCAGTACTTTGCAATAAGCGAACTAACTGGGAAAAGCTTAAGCAATGAGTGCATAAATACCTAAACTCTAATATAAATTTTATAACACTAAAATAATTAAAAGAAGCATAATTTTATCGTTAAAAGTGTGGAGGGCTACGTTAATGATTAATCAGAAACCAGACATTAAAAACCTAAATAGTCGCCTAATGATGGCATCGCCTGGTTAGATTCTTACCTACTGTGTTAGAATTTATTGAAAAGCTGATAGTAAAACGAATTAATGAATTTAGTAGTGAACTTACTGGATAACAATATAACCAGATAATAACTGTTATTCAAACCTCACTTGATAATAAAAATTCTATTCACTTATTCTATTAGAGGTTAGACAAACATTATCTTCTATAAAAGTCATGTTTATCAAATGGATATTTCCAAATCAAATCCGTGTACCTTTACTGCCGTATTTTAGGGCTGTGTCCTGGGATAAACTCTGTACTTGCTTTTTACTACATATATAGTGGGTATATCAAACACACCAGAAAATTTGACAAACTGTACTGTGATTTTCGTAAATAAAAAGATCCTGAATTTGCACAAAACCTTTTAAATAGCATTCACAATAAGACAATCAATGTTTCCATTTGTAACGCTATACTCCAAGAAAATGAATCTAAACACTTGGTCCTTTATATAGAACAAAGATTATGAGGATAACGCATATCTTAAAGAAATGTAATCTCAGCATCCAAAACCATATTGGCTTTTAGGATTAAATTTACAGACGGATCCAGAAAACAAATTAATAATTTATAATACCTTATACAACCTACAAGAGCTATGAGTTGCGTCACTTTCTCAAGCATTGAGGTAAAATAACGATATCAGCCGAATTACGGAAGATTATCTTTAGTTCCCCGTAGTATGTATCAAATCATACATTTCACACTGATTTGAACATACCAAGTTATAAAATAAGTTTCGTAACACTTGCAAAAAGAAACAACAATCATTGTCAATAACTTTTTACTCTTTGTAAGTTGTTGGATCTATCCGTAGCATCAATCTGCCAACTTCGAAGCAAATAATTCTTGACATACTTCTTCAACTTAATCAAACAACTCAAAACAGTCACATGGCTCATAGTTTCTTGCCCTGCAGCACTGTAAATCTTATTTGCAGCACCTCTTATTAACAGTCTCCACTTGCAGCAATATCGAGTCAAAACCCAAAACTTAATTTTGTTAATTTTCATCTAGAATACAAAGGCAAATATTGTTAGGACAAGATAATTGCAAGAAACAACAAAAAATAAAAATAAAAATTTATGTAAACATTAAAAAACTCTTTTACATCCTAGTGGAATCTGTGCCAAAAATAATTAAACAATGAGATAAAAGTCACTATGGACGACTCTTATAAATGGTATAATTACACCAACATTACAAAGATTCTTCATATATTATACAGTTAAATCAGAATTTATTATAATTAATTCTGATTATTAATGTCAATAAATAATTATGAAAATTTTTTTCCAGTTTTATAAAAAATATTTCTAATAAATTTTAAATAATTTATAAAGTTACTGACATTAGCTTTTAGTGGTTTATCTTAAACTTATTTTTAAGATTAACTTTAAGAAAATAAAAAATATAATTTAATTATATCTAATTATTTAATTTAACTTAAGTTAAGGTAGGTACGCCTATATTTAATTTTTGTATGAGTTGCTATAACAAAGATTATACTATTTAAAGCTATAAATTACTTCAGTGATTATTAACAAAATTTAAAAACTTTTACAGTCTTCTACTACGATGTTATACGCCATTTATCGGATCCCCAGTTGAAGTCTGAATTTCATTAATCTTCAAGTATGTTGAAATGGAAACTTAATTTTAGGTATCAAAATCGAAAAGCAAAACAAGCTGATCCTCCCATACTATTGTGCTTAACTTCTAATATTTTCAATAAAACACTTCTTATGTGAGTAGTGCCTATTTTACAACTGCAAAATAAATCATAAGAATTTTGAATGAAGTTTTATATTTCGCATATCTTAAGCTGTATAAACGATTTCGACTTGCGAGTTATATGTGAGGTGCGTTCAAGATCTAAAGTTTCAATTTTTTTTTTTTTTGAAAAAGTACTTAACCAGGAAAGTTAAAACTTCTATTTCTCCATGTAATCTCTGTCTAGACGTACACATTTTTTGCAACGTAGTTGCCATGATTCCGTGACTGCTGATGATACTTCTTTAGAGATGTGTCTACTCGAAAATTGCTGATGCAACAGTGGTTCGGTTGGAAACTGGTTGGTCACGAAGAATGTCCTTCATGGGCGTAAAAAGCTATAAATCATTAGGAACGAGGTCAGGTGAACACGGAACATAAGAAACCACCTCAAAGTTATTTTCACTAAGAAACTTCTGAGTTAAAATTACCCGATGAGCAGGGACGTTGTCTTGATGAAAAAGCAACCGTGCAACATTCTTTGCTCGTTTGTTATGCAATTCTGGAACGAATTTCGTGTGGTTCCATTGCGCTGACTGGCATTTCGTTTTGGGAATAAAAAATGGCATCCACCTCTCATTCATTATCACAACTGAGAAAAATAAAGCAACATTTATGGCATAACATGCTAACGTGTACTGAGACATTGTCTTCGCGCAGCCTTGTGTTCGTCGATTAGCATTTGTGGGACTCACCTTGAAAAAGCTTTCCGCATCTCCACGTCATCATGCAAAGTAAACTTCACAGATTCTACGTAAATGCCAAGTTTAGAGGCGATAGCACGCACACCTAATCAACGGTCTTCCGTAACAACTTGCTACGTTGGTTCATTTTCACACAACTCTCAACTTTCACACCCACAAACACAAATTTTTAACATCCATGACGCCTTCACCGCATGTCTCACTCAATTGGCTATAAATTTGAATGGGCGCTTCACCAGGCAAGTGGAGAAAACGGATGATTACACGTTGTCCCTGAACACTAAACATCGCAATTTTAAATATACAAAGTATCGCTCACTCCAATGACAGTAATTTGACCTGTGTACATTGTATGATACTGCCGTCAATATTACAAATTCAGCAATATTTCCGGCGTTTTTTAAATTAACTTTCTCTCATATTTACTCTCAATGCTAAGAAAAAACTTAGAACATGAACGCACCTCGTATATCTCCACTACTAGTAGAAACCAAATAAGATACATTTTTTTATTTTTTTATCAGTATATCTTCTCCCAAAAGTACTTCAGCTAAATGAATAGTTAGCAGTCGCTGGATACCAGATTCAACTTGAAAATCGGATAATATAAAAATTATTAAATCAGATTTTAAAAAATTTGTTTTCAAATAATTTTTAAACGTACTGAGACGGGTATTATCTGCAAAAAGAATCTTGCTGGCTCTTTTTGCATATTCTTAATAATTACAGTAACTTATATATGCAGAAATTTAACAAGAAATTGATATCAGTTTTTGAAATTAATCTGGAATGGATTTATTTTAGAAAGAATTATAAAAAACTTGTATACTGAATATTTTAAACCGAAATAACATATAATTAGTGAAACTAATGCAAAACCCGATTCGTCTAAAATACAAGTATTTGAAAATGTAGTTTATTCTAAAATCTCATATTTAAGATCAAAATAAAAAGTATCTATCTAATGCGATCCAAAGCTTTTGCCCTAAATACTGCGAATTAATAAAGTTTGCTTTAGAAATAACCTTTCGTAATTTTGTTTGATTAATATCGAAACAGTGTTTTGTTTTGCGTGCTTGATAAAAGTAATTTTTATATTTACCATAGATTTCTTGTTGTTAGTCACGGTATTAGATTAATCAACATTTGCAGTATTTTATCATTACTGCTATTATTACCATTAACGAATCACGAAACACAAAAGTTTATTTTGTCTAGACACGTTTTTTAGAACACATTTTAAATTAGTAAAAATATACTTTTACTGCATGGTAACTCGTAATAATTTGTTTTTGAATATTTACTAAAACGTGTGGTAATTATTATTGCTGCACAAGTAATTTGGTTGTAATGCGCACTTTTATTCATTATTTTACTTTAAATAAAATATACCACGTCGACAATTTTCTGTCATGGGTTAGGCAACTCGTTGCTTTTCGCTTTGTAGAACGTCGATGCAAATATGTTCATGTTAACACACTGCTTAATACTCGACTAACATGGTAACTGGATTGTACAAAGTTTGGACTAAATGACGTGTAGGGTAAGTTCCTTGGTCGAGCTCAAGTAATTTTTTGTTGAATTGTCCGAGTGACTTGTAAACATGCAGTATCGTGTAGAAATCGAACTTGATTTCGCCGAAGGGGTATTTTCGAAATTTTTCTGTGATCATCGAAATTTCAATACAGTTGGGACAGTAGCTCAAAGTGGAGAATGGCCAGCACATTCTATGAAACACGAAGTTTGACCTTCTGTTGATTCAATTTTCTTCTAGGATCCTTTGAGCCGAATAGAGCAAAAAGTGAAATCTACCTTTATGGTGCATTGATGTGACAAAAGATAACAGCTTCTAAACGACACCGGTGTTTCAGCTTTGATACCTAAGTATATGTCTATGTATATTGCTACAATATATTTCTAAAATCCTATAGTCAATTAAATCAATATTTGCTTCGACTAAGTTTTGCAGTTGATTCTGATTAACAATTATGGGATATCCTTCTAGAAATGTTGGCTTAAAATTGCTATTGCGATTTCCGAACAAAAATTGTCGGCGGTAACTTTAGTAAATGTAATATTAATATGACGACTTGATTATATTATATTAAGTCTTCATTTAAAGTTATATAATAAATAGCTACACGTTAACTTCTTAGTGATAGGTGCTATAAAACCGGTCAGTAGTTAAACACGACAGTAGCATATGATTGTAAAGCTAATGAATCTGTCACCAAAGTACGATCAAATTGTTGCTAATGTCATTTGGTGTAACTTAAAATTTTTTATTTAAATTAAATTGGGCAAATTTAAAAAATATATTTTACTGTGTATTTAAAAACTTGTGTTGTTTGGGAATATAGTAGATTCACTACAATATACTTAAAAAATTCTTAAATCGCTTGCTTTGCCACATATATAAACTTTGATTTTGTACATTTTGTTAAAGAAATATTGTGAAGATTTGATTGCTCAGTAACATACTACTTATATGTTCGTAATATAAATTTTTGGCAATATTTGGACAGTTATAGTTATATTGGCAAGTACTCAAGATCCTTATTATCTCTACTGATTGATATTTACTCTCATTGTTTGTTCTCTTAATTTTGTATAAAATTAATATCTAAATACAATTTTGAAGCTGTTCCAACTGACAGAATTGCAGTTTTTACTTTGCCTACGCTTCAAAGTTATACACCGATATGGTTATGCGTAGAAAATAAACAGAATAATAAATACAAAATACTAAATTTGCAAGTTAACCCTCTTATTTTGAAAACAATGAGAAATTAAATCTAAATTTCTTGTTACATAATCAAATTTCCGTGTGATTTAAAATTAGGTTTAACAATTAAAAAAGCTTTTCTCTGATAGTGTAACAAATGAAATACTTAATATATAGCAATAAACAAATATAATCTGAGAATGATTAATTTTTAAAAATTAGAAGCTCTAAATTACCACGTTTTAAACAATCCCATAATCTATTTTCTTCTATCTATACATTTGAACAGTTCCTTGCCTTGCAAAAATTTAAGGGAAGGCGGGTGAAAAATTGTCAGCTTAAGACGCTAAAAATACCTTTTGGCGGGCAACTTCTAGTTCGTACAATCCTACGAGTATCTTAATAAATTTATAGGTATATTTGGATCATTTTTCTTTGAAACATTATGATCTCATTTATATTTATTATAACGTACCATTTAAATATGCATCGTTTTTCACTTCCCAAAAATTACACTCATAATAATTATCCTTTTGCAATTCGTCTAGTGTTAAAAAATTTGAACCCAAATTTACACGATAAAGAGGCGTCTGTAAGATAAAAAGGTGCAAGAAGTTGGGAGAACATCGTTGTTGTTCATGGAGACTAAAATTTTTCGATTTCGCGCCGTGTTTAGAAATTTCAACCTTCTCAAACAACTTCGAATTTTGAGATTAGACTTGCGTTTAGATTTATATAAGAATATCTTAGTTGAAAAACTAAATCTAAACTAAATCGTGTCAGAATAACTGGAAACCGATTCAATTTTTTATCAAAACCCATCTTCTTTAGTATAGCCCATTTCTCGTCGAGCAGTTTTGCCAATAAACAATATTTCCGTTTTTGTATAAAACGCTGATATAAAACGGTCGATATTAACCAATTTTGTTTGGTCGCAATTGAATGATATGCCTTTAAATGAAATGTGATTCCAACAAAACGGAGTCGCGAGACAAACTTCTGGCGATACCATTAACTTACGAACGAAAAAGATTGGAGAAGCAATAATTTTACGAAATGGATCGATGAACCGAACCCAAGATTCTGTGATTTAACACCACTCAACTATTTTCTCCAGGGTTGTATTAAAGCACAAGTATACAGAAACAAACTACAATCGCTAGATAATTTGGAAAGAAGCAATTTGATAAGAAAAGGTTTTTCAAACACAGCAGTGCCAACACAGCCACGATGGGCATTTGAATGATGGTATCGATTGTAATTTAAAATAATCCAAGAATTTCAGTTGCATCTTAAACCTTTTCTGTTTGATTTTATTTTAAATATATATATATATATATATATATATATATATATATATATATATATATATATATATATATATATATATAATATATATATATATATATATTTAACTGGCAACTAAGTTATTTTCGGTAATAAATATTGCCTTTTGATTTGCATAAGGTGTTAGTAGGACGTCCATTTACTTATTATAAATTAAAAAAATCTGGTGTGAACATCACACGACTTTCCTTATCCTATTATTACATATTATAGCGGGTCCATCGTCTCGGCCCTGCGCTGCTCTCGTCTAAAAATTTGTTAATTTAAAAAAGGACGAGGCACGAGTCCAACACTCGAAAGCTGATTAAAATAAACAGTACAAGACAATAATTGACTCGATAATTATCACCTACGTGCTCCCTCCTAGCGACCAAGCGCTCCCCTCCGTCCTTCCGCAATCGGCCCGGAAGCTCTCCGAGCGCGCTGTGATTGGCCCGTTTAATTAATTTTTTAATTGGCTATAACTTATTTATGTGACCTCGGATCAAAAAATTTTATTGTAATTTTTTATTCGTTTCGGTCTGATCTATCCGGTAATATAAATTTTCCGAAACATTTTATTAACACCCGGTATATTAAAAATCCTCAGCTTCAATTTTTTTCGAGTTCCTATTTTACCAACTTTTATTTTAAATTCATGTTTATCTCGTGATAACAAATCATTTTTATTCTCATGCATTTTTTGCATCTTCAACCGTCTAGATTCGCGACCGCTTTGTGACCGATTTTGCGACCTTGTGATCAAACGACTAGGCAGATTTTTACCAAAGTTTCGCGCTGCGTCCCCTACCTACAAGTAACTTGCATACCAAATTTCAAGTCTGTAGCTCTTACGGTTCTCGAGATATCCTGTTTACTGACAGACCGACAGATAGACAGACAGACACACACACACACGCGCACACGAACCAATGGCCCAAACCAACTTTTTTGGTATCATGAGGCTATATTTCGTCCAGAAATGTGAAAAACTGGGTAGGTCAAATTTCCGCCAATTACATTACTTTCCTTATAGGATAAGGAAAGTAAATTTCTTTTAAGTTTGCAATTTTATAATAAAATTTAAATTAAAGCGGAAATATAAAACTAAATGAATAAACTAAATACAAAAAACTGTTCGCAAACTTTTAATAAGTCCACGTGGCAGTTTGAATGTATCATTAACATAAAAAACCTTTTTTAATTTTGCTTCTTCCTTCTCTTTATGACGCAATATTTTGCAGTTGATTTTTATAATTGAAAAAAGGAATTAAACATTTAAATATAAACTACACGTAAGTAATTTATTTATACATATAATAAGCGGTGATGCCAAACTCTATAAATAATTTAAACGTTAATTTGGTTTTTACAACTAAAAAATAACTTTTTAAGCTTCAAAATTGAAGCTTAATAAACGTTGTACTTTTTTACCTATGTGTTACATGAAGAAAATTAAAAACAAATCTTAGTGTCTAAGTACCTTAAATCTATTTGTATTCCTTAAATATTAAATAATAATATTAGATAAATTTATAGCATTTTATTTGTATTACAATATTTTTGACTAACTCCTTACTACCTTAATTTAAAATATATTTTAAGTCAAAACACGTAGCCTTAGAATATCTAAATATTTCTACAATATCACTTAGGCAAACCTGTGAGATATGTTAACATGCATAGAAATTAGTTTAGGCGTGGGTTATTTCAACAACAGTGCGTCAATCAACTCACTTCGACTTTTAGTAATGAAGCTCCACATAGAACTATCGTTGGTTCAATGAATGTAATTGTTTTCGTAGCCCATCAGCGGATGAATTTAAAGAAGGCCGTCCAAAATCGGCTGTAGTGCCGGCAAACATCGATGCCGCACACGAACCGATTGTCATGTGACTTATTGTAAAATTCAGGCATCCTTAGGCATTAGTATTACTAGCATACATTCGATATTGCATGAACGTGTAATCGTGAAAAAGTGTGTGCGCGTTGGATTCCGCGTAAGTCAACGACTGGTCAAAAAAATGTTCGCGTCGATTGTTCGAAAGAGATGCTCAAGAAATGCGGGCGCTGTGTTTTAAAAACCGTTAGCAACATCGTCACAGGTGATGAATCTTGGATTTATGCGTATGAGCCCGAAAGTAAACAGCAATCGACTGTGTGGGTCTTCCAAGTTGAGCCAAACCCGACAAAGGTCGTTCGTGCTTGAAGCACTTCGTAACAAATAGTCGCCTGTTTTTTTTTGGGGCCGCAACCGTGGTTTTAAAGGGTCGTGAAACGGTCAATTATCATTTGTTTGCCAGAAGTCTTCGGAGAAATAAGAAAAACCAACACTCAAACCTGATTTGGCCCCTAACGGGTTTTCTTTTTGTTTCTACGCGTGAAAAAAAAACTGCGTGGACAACGATTTTTGACACCATGTTCCGTGTTTTGTAAATACTTGATTCTCTACGGAAAAAATGGTAGGAAAATTCCAGCGTATGCAACAATGTATTGATTAGCAGGGAGAATATTTTCAAAAACAAAAGCAAATTCCAACATTAAACATTTGTTTTTGTTGTTTTCATTGCAATGAATATTGTGTAGCCCACGAGACTGACAACTATGTCCAGATCCCGATAAAACGTGGAATAATCGGTTTAACTGTCGGTTTTGAAGAACGAAGAAGCACAGACTATGCAGAATATTTTGAAAGATTATTAAATTAAAAGTTGATTACAAAATTTTGCTAATACGTTTATAGATAGACTTTTCACTTTATTTGTAACAATCTTAAAGGGGGACATTCTGCATTTCTTTGTTTAGGTGGTAAGTTGAATTTAGGGGTGTATTATTCCTAAACTATTTTTTGCGCATCTTCTGCAAAATTTGGGATCCCACTTTCATAAAATGTAATATAATTTTGTGGACTAGTTCTTTCAAAATTATTCCTCTTTGTAATTTTTGTCGGCAGCACAGTGTTTTGTTTGTATAAGAAATTTAACATTACAATGATCATAACGTTTGACCGAAACGTAAATGGTTAGCATTTGGCTTGTCTTGTGCTAGTTTAATCTTGAGCACCTGGTTTATGTGGTTGACTTACTTTTATTAAACAAATTAATGTTGTGTTTTTTTTTAATTTCTCTATGAGTTTCGTTATTACGTTGCATAGAATTCAATGGGATCATAAGCTTATTCTTTTTTCGAACATAATTGACTAAATCATTAAGAAAACTATAGACCAAATGATACCAAACTCGATAGAATTTCTACTTTGTTTTTACGAAGTGTTCCTATACATATTATTCCAATAGCTAGAAGTTGCTAAACTAATTTTGCACTAGTAAAGCAATTATAGAACTAGAACTACTTTCTAAAGATAATAATAAAATTTTTACCATTTTTTTAAAACGCTTTTTGTTATTTAGTTACTTAACTGCTTTCTTAAATAAATTTAACTATTAATTGCATAACCAGTTATGCTTGAACATGTCATACTTCATGTTTTATTTAGCATTCTAAATGCTAATAATTGTTCATGTAAGACATCCAACATTTGACAAGAAACATTTTTAAACGTGAATATAGAAACAAATTTTTGTCAATTTTGACTCGAATAATTCTGAATCGCTGGCAATGAAATCTGAAAAATCTTTTCATATTCCCGAAATACATACATTGTTCTCTTATATAGTGAGTTAGAATATTTGTAGAGAAACAATTCTGTTACCAGAACATCCCAGCTTTTCTTTGAACTTGTTAAAATTAACAATTCAAACAAGCATTCAGCTCATCTTAATGAATGTCTGACCGTATCTCACTTTTTTCTCATATTTACGTTCAGCTTCTATATCAGTACAATTTGTAATATAAGAAACTATTTTTGAGGCTATAAATGTATCCTAAGCACACTTTCATATGAACATGAAGGACTAGAAAAGTATTGCAATGTTTTTTTAAAGTTCATAATCTCTCAAAATGCTCTCCACTTGTGCACTTCTACATTCTACAAAACTAGTTATCAAATGAACTTTTTTATGTTTGTTTAAGAATATTTGTTATTCTTTACCATTAGAAGATCTTCATAGTTGAAAAACTGGTTCCACTGTGATCTATTCTTCATCCCATAAAAGTAAAGCCAGATATTGTCACTTGTTACTGTGTTCACATAGCAAGATGTTCTATTTCCAAGCTTATTGAGTTTTTCATAGCATCACAAAATGCGTTAAGCTGTTTGCTCGTCGGTTAAAGTATGCGGCATTAAAAAAAATATTTTTCAATTAAAGGTGCTCATGTAGAATAATATAAATTGCCAGTGCAGAAATATCTAAATTCTTTTATATAGTAGAAAATTAAGAAAAGCTTGTTGAATCCTAGGATGCATACTATGAGTCTGGAGGACTTGTTCCTACTTTAAATTCATTGAATTAAAAAAGGCACGTTACTTTGGGGAGGGGTAAGGATTGGCTCTTCAACATCTTCTTTCACTTTTATGGGCTCGTTAAATAAGTCTTGTTGCGATAAAAAACTTATGGTATAAAATAGTTTTTCTTAATACTTTCAGAGTTGACTTCAGCGGTTACAAATGTATATTGGAGAGCTTTGTGGATAACATAACCACCTTAATGTTTAGAATTTTATCATGCGAGGATACATTGTAGAAATATTCATCCACACCTTGCTTTTTTATTTTCTAAATTTCTTAATTCTTGTGTGTATCTTTTTATTATAAGTGTACTTATGAGATTTTGATGCTTATGATTTTAGTGAGTTAGTTTTTACTAATAAAGACGTAGGTCAGCGCGTTAATGCATTGTTTAAGCGATTTACTTCAAACTCATTTTTTACAATTCTATTAATAACAATTTTATGACTTGTTACTTTCGTGTGATTATTATTTTTTATATATAAGCCCTTACTGCAGAGAAGGCGTTCAAGGGTAGTCAAGAGCAAGCCCTTAATTATTTGCTAAATTTGAGCAGCTGCATGATGCTGAGTGTTGTGAAGTAGGATAGCGTATTGAATTGCTTTAGCATTCTCCCAAAAATGATTTATGGTACTCATATACTTGACTCTCCGCACTATGCCATGAGTTAACATTGCATGGCCTCTGCCTTGAGAAACTCAATAATAATCTATTTTGCAATGGGCGCGGCTTTTGCTCTGACATTATGATAGTAACTAAAGAAACAATAGTGCGAATTTCCTGTAGCGGAAATTTCCTTCTGGTGTTCCTATATACAAAGATCAGAAGCTGTACCCTTTTCCGTTCATTTCACAGCGCGTAAGAGAGAAATTCCGGTTACCATTTTATTCACCTAATAAACATTTTTTTCTCAATAGTAATACAATCTCTTTGAAGGTTTATTTATTATATTGATATTTCATCATAACTTTTTTGAACAGTAATTAGTTTTAGTTTAGTGCGTATAGTAAGTTGTATTAATACACAACTTACCTATCCGCGTCTCCTTCTAGCTTTCGATGTCGAGAATTAATATACAAAAGTTTATAAAAAAGTAAAAAAAAAAAGCTTAACTATTCTCGATGGTTGTAAAAGTAACTAGAAATTTATGATTTATAATTTGATAATTATCAAATTGATGAAAGCCTGTTTGCAGAAATGTTTATATTCGATAAAGCAACAATGATGTTAAAAACAGTTTTATTTTATTAGATTTCAAAGAAATCTAATAAAATACCATAACAAAATAGTTGAACAGAAACTTAGCTCGTATCGCTTCTACATGTGTAGGAAAAAAACCATGAGACATTACAAATGATGGGACAAAAGAAATTATAGTATATGCTGAAAGACATTTGTTAAATTAATTTTACAATTATATTTTTGCATAATAGATAATAAAATATTGCTTTTTAATTTTATGTAACCCTACAAGAAGAAATAAATGCTCGTATATAAGGATATTTGTGTATTTTCCAGCTGTTGGGAACATTAACTCTTGAACATTATATATAGGATACTAGAAAAGCTTTTCCAATACACAATTAATTTTTATAATGTCCCAAATTACTTTTTACCACACAT
Source organism: Sinelater perroti (assembly GCA_036346155.1). NCBI lineage: Eukaryota > Metazoa > Arthropoda > Insecta > Coleoptera > Elateridae > Sinelater > Sinelater perroti. The sequence goes on along the minus strand of JARFIY010000195.1, from coordinate 18,975,449 downwards.
AAATAATATATAATACTAAAGAACTTTTGCTATGTACCTTTAATGTCCATGAATTCTCAAAATACTTTCCATTTCTCTGTGCATTTCTCCATTTTATGAAACAAGTTGTCGAATTATCTCTACCACGTTCTTCAGAGATTAGGGTTAATAGTCAAATTACGCCATTAGATAATTTCTGTTGTCGAAAAATATTGCGTGATTGTGTACTGCCTTGATACTTTTAAGACAAGAACAGTTGTAGTATGAAAATGCTTGTTGTCACTTAGGAAACGCAAATTTATCTACAATCTCTGCACTTTATTACAATCCTTTGAAGTTAGATGTCTTTAAACGTCCTTAACAAGCTCGCGTATTACTTTGTAGAAATGAGTTTAGCATGATCTTTTCCTACTTACTTTACTAACTAATACACTCTAACTAAACGCGTTTAAAGCTCATCTCGCGTTGCGGAAACGCTAGTATGGGTCTCCCAACCTCATTGCTGAATTATAAAAGACGCTAGGATTGTAAATGAGCACTATAAGCAAATTAAGGCACATTGCTCAAATTGACACCCGAATTATAATTATACAATAACTCAAGGAACTACACGAATGTATTTTCTGAATGGTAATGATTATTTTGATATTACAATTTTTCTATAAAACAACTGCTTCAAAATCGTTAAGGTACCAAATAATTGTTCAATATCTCTTTGGAACTAGGAACTAGGAAAATGATAAAAACGCCAGGTTTTGTTACCTACTATAATTCTGTCAACATAGTGAAATGTTTTATTTTTAAATTTATTGAGCCTCCCCCGCTATCATAAAATGTGTTACGTCATCTACTTGTTGGTTAAGGGTTGGGGCACCAAAAAGAAGGTGATTATGCAGAGTGATCTGAATTCTTAGTCCAGCAATGTTTAAATAATCTTCTATCTGACGATGGGTCATATACCTGTTGAACATTGAAAAAGTACAGAAGTTTTGCTTTGTAGCAGATGAGTGTGGGCATCCTGACCTCAATGTTTTTAGAATCATCTGTCAAAATAGAAAACGTTTCTTTCGGGTAATGATTGATAGAATGGAAATTGGTAGCGCAAATTTGCTTTGAATTGTTTTTTCTTAATACTCTACTATGGAGTGGAGACCTGGACTCTCACAGAAGACACTGTGAAACGTCTGAGGCGTATGCTGAGAATCTCATGGATCCATCATGTGTCAAACGAAAAAGTATTACACCGATTAAACAAAGAAAAAGAAGTCTCCAAAAATGTAAAATTAAGAAAAACCACATACCTTGGACACATAATGAATAATGAGAAATGCAAACTTTTGCAATTAATACTTCAAGGGAAAATCAAAGACAAGAGGACCTGGTCGCAGGGGAATTTTATGGCTGAACTGGCAACTGCCCTATCGGCAGCTAACAAAATAATGTGGGCCACAATAATCGGCAACATCTACTGAAAAATTAGATTTCTTTTTCGTTTAGGATTATATTCAGAGCTTTATTTACTGACATAGCGACGTTTTCTTTTGAAAGTACTTCCACTGAGTGACCTGCAAAATGACGCGGTACTACCAACTCAAATCATTGTTGCTAGACGACTAAGACAAATCAGCTGCTGAAACTTTTATAAATGTATAACCAAAAATGGCATCTAACTCTACCGCTATTTGAATTTTTATTATTATGGAACATAATCAGACCGCAAAGTTTTGGCGCTACTTACATATTAACTGAATATTTACAGGATCGTTATAAATCCGGAATTTCTTTAGGTTGTATTGCGGGAAAGCTGAAAGGCCATCTTACGAGCATACCCAATATTATTAGGTAACTATTAAGCAACACAACAAATTAGCACATAATCAACCAACGATAGTTGACAAAATGACCTGAAAACACAATCGCAAAGCTACTATACTTGAATCTCTGCTTCGAAAAATCGTTAACAGATGTTATTGCATAATTTGGCTACAAAAAGGCCCAAGCCAAGCAAGAAATACAAGGAATCTGACCACTAGGAGAACGTAATTATTGACAGGGCAACTTACAGCAAACGATCTTATCACAAGAGAAGTGAGGCATTTGTCAGCGAATTAAATATATTATAATAAATAAGCCTGGAAAGATCGATGGTAAGTTTAACAGTGCCCCATGATCTGCACTATAAGTTTTTCCTCTTAAGGAACCTCCAACTGTTGACTGAGAAAAACGAATAGACAATAGATAGCGCTGGCTTCCTGAGAATATTTTCGAATGAAAAGAACTTCATCCAGGACAGTTTAATGGCCAAAATTACCATTGGATTTGCCAATATGCCTTGGTCGTCATGCATATAAAGCTTCCCGCCTCTGTAATGGTGCTGGAGCTTATGAGTAGCAAGGGATGTTATGGCACCCCATTTCTTTGAAGTAAGCCTGAAGGTGGCCGCCAACAGCTATATCAACGTGCCGGAAACAGTTCTCAATCTTTTTATAGAGGAAGCCTCTGTTCCAGTCCATAAGACAAGGAAAACCCAGGTATGGTTATAAGACTACAATCCCCTTGAACACTACGTGTGCGGCATCATTAAGAAGAAGGTCCTTGGGAGGCATTATGGCTTCAAGTTTTATATAAATAAATTAAATTATTATATTAACAGATATATTATTTTTATTATTTATTCCTCCATTTTGACGACTCTGTTCTTTTCAGGTGTTTTTGTTTTAAATACATCTGTTAGATTAATACAACTAATAATAATCCCCATTACATAAAACTGTCATTATTATCAATATTATTATTATGAACCTTATTTTTTTCGGTTAATATAACTATCAATTAATACATTTCAACATTAATAAACACAAAACCCCTATCTTACCGTTATGAAAGCAACGATATTTAGCGAAATGGTGATTTTGCTGAAATGCACTTTTAGCAGAAAAAAGATTGTGTTAAAAAACATCGTTTCTTTAGTTTTGTTTTTAAAGAGTAAATTAATAATTCGTTTCAAAATTGCTATAGCTATTCCCTGCCAATTTACTTGCAAAACAAATAAGCTAAGTGTAATTTTTGGGGCTAATGTACATGAAATTGCAACTTAACGTCATATTGAACATTCAAGTTCACGAAAGTAAATCCACTCGAGTTGGGTTATAACTTCATGTTTGAGGCCATGAGCGCCGTCTGCTTCTACATCTTTATTATGTTGGGGAAGCAGATGTTTTATTAGCAATATATCGGTCGCTCACGCCGCATTACATAGGATTTGCTCGCACACCCCTGCGAATTTTTTTGTAATATTGAGTTCCAGACATTCTCAGACATACTCTGATATTATTCTTATTTTCTGAATCTAACATACTTGACATGAAATCCTAATATAGTAAACAAAATCTTTTTCATAAAGATATATGTATTGTATTATACATACATAAAAATGATAACAGTCAGCAAAAAATTAGTTTACTTTTAATTAATATTATATCTTACTACATTTTTTATATTTATAAAAAGCTTTTTTATGACTGGATTAGAACTTCTCCCATCTTTTTTCTTTCTTTCGGCATCTTTGATATTTTGTAATTATGTAATGTAATTTTGAAATATGTAATTTTCGATTCTTCTAATTAATATATATGGAACGCTATACAAAAAGTTAATATTGTTAAAACTCATTCCAAATTCGGTATACATGGTACAAAAGCTCTCTGAAATTTTTGCTCGAAATAGGGCGCCACATAAATTAATTATCCGAAGATTAATTACAAAATTTGATGAAACTGAATTGGCAGTGTATTCAAGGTCTTCCGAAAATTAGCTTAGGGTAAGACCCCATGAGGATATTACCATAGTTAGTCACAGTGTAGCTGCAAATCTGAAATACAATAACTCGACATCGTACATAATAATTAGACATTTTAGATTTATACCTTCATGCAAAAAAAAACTCAACTGTCAAAAAAACATATTCTTGTTGATCATTCACACCCTCTACAATTAGTCAGTCTGTTTTAGAAAATTATGAAATTAATTATCAGTTTAGCCGAAAAATCATCTTTAGCAATGAAGCACATTTTCAACTTAATAGGTTCGAAAGCAAACAAAATTGTTGCATTTGGTGTTCGGAAAATTCTTCATTAACTCATGAATAGCAAATTCACTCTGAAGTAATTACTATTTTGTTTGAATTTTAGGTAAATAGCATGACAGGTTAATGCTTTTTCTAAAACGATACTGAAAATGCTATAATTGTGAATGGTGATCGTTACCGTTACATGATAACCTAATTTTATGGCGTTAACTGTACAAAATGCACAGCAAACTAGACCTACAGCCGTATCCAAGGTGGCCATTTGTTAAACGTAATTTTTCATATTTCACCAAAGATTTTCTTTTAATCATTTCTTGCAGAAACAATCATTAGCTAGCTCTGATTACCTGTTTAATCGTAAGAATATTTTTTTTACTTGCGTAGGGTGAATCCACCTTTCCAAATTTAGGAGACATTATGCCACCCCTCCAAAGAAGCTATTTAGGATTGACAATCGCTTGCTTGGACAGAGTGAATACACAATTTATATTAATTTTTTTTTTAATTTACCAAACTTACTTAAGTGGCCACTCTATAAGATGCATTTATTCTTTTCAATTTGCCTGCAGGGTTACGGTCCTGGCCTAGAGTAAGTGCGTGTGTTTATAAATCGCTCCGAAGCAATTTACCCACTTTGGGAGGTTTCGAGCAAATAATAATACTATTTAAAGCATAACGGTGAAGGTGGAAATAATAAAAATAAGTGTGCCAATTAAGGTAAGAGAAAACTGCTAATTTCTCAGTTTAATATTTAAGTACGTGGATCAGAGGAGACTTGACCTCCGAGAAGTAGATTCGGGCAAGGCTCTTATCGCTGAGCACAGCTGTACATACAATATTGTAAGTAGTAAATACGGAACAGAGCCGCACTCAGAATTATTAAAACCAAACCTAAAATATGGATAGTTCTGAGAATGAGTTTAGTACATCGGAAGATGGAACAAAGAAAAGGAAACCATCGGGACAAATAGACGTATTCAGTAGAAGTAAATTAACAAAGAGATCGCCAGAAAAAAGGAAATCAAGACGATACATTACAAAAATGTTTGTTATGATGCAGAACCTCACTACAGAACTCAAAGAAATTCGTAAGAACCAACTGGAATATACAGACGAGATCAATAAAATTACAAGACCAAACCGAAAACATCAACCGTGAAAATGCACATATGGCAAGGGAACTAAAAGAAATAAAAGGAAAAGTTGAGAGATTAGAAAACGAAAAAAGGAGAAATAATTTAGTGATACAAGGCTTAGAAATTGATATCGATGACCCTAAGGTTTTGAAAGAAGGCATATTGAATGTATTCAAAGAGAAACTGGGAATAGAAGTACCAATTAAATCAGCTAAGAAATTAGGCCAAAAAACCTGTCTAATCGAGCTAGAAAATTCCAATGATAAGAAAGTAGTTATGATGAACAAAAGCAAACTAAAAGGGAATAAAGAGGTCAAGATATTTATCAACGATGATTTATCCAAGAAAGACAGAGAAATACAAGGCATAATCAGGAAAAGGGCCCAGGGGGAGAGAACACATGAAAAAACCGTTAAAATAAGATTTAGAAAACTGTATATAGATGGAATAGAGTGGAGATGGGAAGAGGCAAAGAAAGAGTTAAGAAAAGCAAGATAAATAACCAACGGCGACCCAAAAAACTGATTACAGATTTTGGATTGCACGACAAATATAAAGACGACGACCAGGCAACGAAATGGCATTTGAATAGGAAACAACCCAAACACCAAAAAGACACAAAAACAAGAGAACCTAAAAAGAAATTTGAAAAGAAGCATGAAACATGGAATTTAGCAACATGGAATGTAAGAGGAATTAGTGGGAAAGAGAAGGAGCTAGTAAATGAACTGAGACAAATTGAGATAGAAATAATAGTAGCAACTGAGACAAAAAAGAAAGGCCAAGGAATGATTCAATTAGAAGATAATTATATTATGATATACAGCGGAGTCCAAGAAAATCAGAGAGCAAAGGGAGGTGTAGCATGCATTGTCAATCAGAAATGGGCAAAAGAATTTGTAATTGGACATGCATAAATGAAAGATTAATGTCAGTAGAAATAGGGAAGACCAACACAAAATAACAATAATAGCAGTCTACGGCCCAAACGAAGACGATAATGTAAACAATAAGGACCAATTTTGGAACGAACTAACATCACTCACAGAAGAAAGTAATGGGACAGTAATCACAGTAGGTGATTTTAACGGAAGAGTAGGAGTAAAAATAAGTCAACGGAAGAATCACTAGGCAAATTTGGAGAACAAGAAAGAAACAATAATGGAAAAGAATACTCGACTTTTGCAGAGAGAACCAATTCATTGTCACAAATACGTTTTACGAACATAAGAAAATACATCAGTACACCAGGAAGTTAAAAGTGAGACGAAAAATCAATAATCGACTACATCCTGATAGAAAAGGCCAAAAGGAATATGATTCAAGACGTTAGGGTAAGAAGAGGTCCCGAAATTTACAGCGATCACTACCTGTTAGTAGGAAAAATAAGACACATGGACAGAAAACAAACAAAAGAGAAGGAAAACTTGCAAAAGAAAAAGTTTATGAAAATATTAAGACTTACATCCTCAAGGAAGAACAATATCAGACAAAATACCAAGAATTAATACAGAAAGAAGTCGAAAAACTGGACGAAAGATTTCTACACGAAGACATAGACAATAAATGGGAAATATTTAAAAGAATTTTGAAATCTGCGGCAAAGGCAGTATGTGGGGTAGCCAAAATAAATAACCAAAATAAACAAACAGATTGGTGGAATGAAGATATTAAAACAAAGAAATGGAAATGGAAAAATTATTTAAATAAGAAAACTTAAGAAGCATACCAAGAATACAAGGAACAAAGGAAAAAAGTTAAAGAAATAATAAAGACAGCTAAAGAAAAGTCATGGGAGAAGTTCGGACACAGTCCGAACATAACACCAAAGAAAACCAGAAGCTATTTTATAGGGTGCTCAAAAATTGTAGAACAGAGAAGAAAACAATACTAAACCAAGTCAAGAATAAAAGAGGGAAACTCATAACCGAAGAAAATGAAGTGATAAAGATATGGAAAGAACACTTCCAAGAAATCCTAACAGTAGATGAAACGGCAACACAAAATTCAAGAGAAGATGAAGAAGGAGAACAAAGAGCAGAAAGAATGGAAGTAATAACGGATGAAGAACCCACAATGAAGGAACTATGTGAAGCAATAAAAAACGTTAATAATGGGAAAACACCTGGACACGACGGAGTAGAGGCAGAAATGCTGAAAACTATGGGAAAATATGGAGCACAAATATTCTTAGACATTTGCAAAGAGGCTTGGAGAACCGATAGAATACCAAAAGAGTGGGAAGTGGGAATCATATTACCACTGTACAAAAAAGGAGATAGGCTTAGTTGTCATAACTACTGAGGAATAACACTGTTGAGCATAGCATGCAAGGCCTATGAAAGAATTTTAGAACAGAAACTAAGAAAAGTCCTAGCAAAACAACTAATAGACTCTCAAAGCGGATTCAGAAAGGGACATAGTATACAAGACCACATATTTAGCTTAAAAGAAGTAATAGAAAGAACACTAAAACAAGACAGAGAAGTTTACCTAGCCTTCATCGATTTAGAAAAAGCTTTTGACCGCGCACCAAGAAAAAAGATCTGGAAGAGCCTAATTAGAAGGGGTGTAGGAAAACAATTGCTTAATGCCACCAAAAGCATGTACCAAAACTGCAGGAACTATGTAAGAACTAGATACCCACAATCGGAAGAGTTCATAACAAGCAATGGCCTAAGACAAGGTGGTGTACTAAGCCTTCTGCTGTTCATACTACTCATGGACGACATTATTAACGCATATAGGTCAAAAGTAGCGAAATTATTTGTAGGATACAGAAACATGCAACGAATAAACATCTCGGAATGTGTGTTTGCTGATGACGTTGTGATATTCGCACCAAAGGAGAGGGACCTACAATACAATCTGGAAATATGGAAAGAAACGTTAGAGGACTACAACATGAAAATTAACATAGGCAAAACTAAGGTCATGGCAATTGGTAAAGAAGAAGAACAGACAAACATAAAAATCAACAACAGTAACTTAGAACAAGTCAAAAGTTTCACATATTTAGGAGTTACTATAGACAGCAAAGGAGGACACGAAGCTGAACTAAACAAACGAATAGAAAACACTGCCAAGTTGTACTACGCACTAGGAAAGACATTCTTGAACAACAAAGAGATTTCTAGGAAAACAAAACTCACGATATATAAAACAATTTATCTACCGACATTGACATTTGGGGGGGAATCGTGGGTAACAACGAAGAGACAGGAAAGTAAACTACAAAGTATGGAAATGAAATATCTGAGGAAAGTACTACGAGTAACTAGAAGAGATAAAATACGAAATCAAATAATTCGAGAAGAACTTAAAGTAGAACCACTGGAAAAAAAAATAGAAACACGACAGCTACAATGGTTAGGACATCTACTTAGAATGGACAAAGATAGACAGGTTAAGAAAATATGGGAATCGAAAGTAGGTACTATAGAACAAGAGGAAGACCACGAAAAACATGGACAAGAACAATAGAAGAAAAACTTCTTCAGAAAGGAATAACATGGCAAGAAGCGAAGGTAATGGCACAGAACAAAAGGAGTGGACCAGATTAGTACATACAGTAGAAATCAAGAATAATTTTAGTTATGTCAAGAATTAGTTTAGTTTTATTTTGTAAATACATACCTTTACACTGTATGGTAGGAAAGGTCTTGATAATATATATATATATATATATATATATATATATATATATATATATATATATATATATATATATATATATATATATATAAATATATTATACATTTTAATTGGCATACAGTTGTATGTTATACCTAAAATTAATTGACAGTTTTACACCACTGAGCTTACAATTAAAATAAAATTCTTGTAAATGATAGTCATCATCAATTAGGTTATATCAGTAAAAGAATCTTTATGTTGACTCTTTATTATAAAGGTGAACGATCACAATTTTTTTAATTGTCTTTGTATCACTTTATGGCATAAAAAAGTTTCAGTCAAAATTTTGAAGATTCTTCAAAAAGTTAAACTTTATAAGAGATTTGGCTACCATTTTGTCACCATTAGAACTGCAGATGGTCGCGGTAGGCTATGACACTTTAAGCAAAACAGTAGATCACATAAAATTTAAAAGTTTAGTATGTTTAATTTCTTACAGCAAATTTTAAGCTTTAGAAAGGAATATGAAGAAGTATCTATTGGAACGTCATGTAAAAAATTGTTCCACAAGATGCTTTCCTCGAAGAATTTCGCTAATCAGAGAAATTATTATAGCATTTTTATTATAGAATAGTGTAAAATTTAACACTAGAATTAAGTTGGGTCTTACAGGCAAAAAGATAAAATGAAAACACATTTCTAATAGTTGGTTAACGTTTCAATAACTTATTTTAATTAGCTTCACTAGCATTCAGTATCAACATTGTCTTTAGGTAAACGTACCATTTTTAATTTATTTTTCTGAGAGATCCGTCTAATATTACTTTTCAGAAATTAAATTGTAGTCTGGTATTTAAGACAAAATTTGTAGTAAATGCATTGTTGTGTCACCAATATACGCACAGCGTAGAGCAACTCATTAAATATGAATATATATTTTTGGTTATACGCTGTTGTAAACATGTTAAATTTACTTATCATCTTCAAAATCCCCAGGTCGTTATGCAACGTTTTATTTATGATGTATCGCGAGGCGCCAGTTATCATAAGAGTTATGGACCAAAATCTTCGTTGTGTATTTGTGCAAGCTGCTTTTGCATAACTTCAAAGTTGTAGACCATATGCCAAATTGTTTTTAAAATAATTTTACAGAAGATAATTTTATTCGACAAGAGATAATCGATATTGTCTTAGTTTTAATGACAAATTTTTGTGTATTAGTAATCACTGTTTTATTGTTTATTGCTATTTCTTACCATTCTTGTAGAAGATTGAAGTGGTTTAGTTAGTTTTCTGTTTCTCCGACCAATAAAAATATCGCATTCGTAAAGGCTGCGATGGTTGGTACTTATGTGGTGAAAAATATATTTAGCATTTACTTAAGGTTCTCAAAACGCATAGGTACATGGAGAACACAGAAAGAGATATTTCAATTCTGTAAAAGTTAGATGTTACAACATACACATAGCTTCCATTCAATAGTAGATCCGTATTTGTAAATAAAAATAGAAATAGCGCTGCTGTCGGGACGAACTTTTAATAGCAAAAAATAGTAACGCAACGCATTTGAAAAGTCATCAAATTTAAAATTATTCTTATGTTTTGTAATTCTGACAATTACACATATATACAAGGTGCGTTATAAAAGTAATGCGCATGGATCTATAAAAACTGATTTATAGATCCGATTTGTACAAATCATCAAAACTCTTCAAAATACGCAGTCGTCTTTAAAGTCCTCTTGAAGCATCTGGTACATTTCCATAGCATTTTCCCAAGCAATATATATATATATATATATATATATATATATATATACGTGTTGATTTTACGCTGCCATTTGATTGAGCATTTTTATTTTTATAATTTTTTAATTTATTTAAATTTTATTATGAACATTCAGCAAGTAGCAAGGGAAAATATTACTGAGATTAAACCCAGAATCGAGAGTAATGGTTACTACAAAGTGATTTTTCAGAGAGGTTTTTATATGTGAAAAAACGAAATTCATATGAAAATGGGTACCAAACATCATCATCATCATTAACCATCTTCGGTCCATTTCTGAACATAGGCCTCTTTCATGTTTCTCCAGTGTTCACGATTTTGAGCCTCTCTGATCCATGCTAACCCGGCCGTTTTCTTAAGGTCGTCGGTCCAGCGCATTGGGGGTCGTCCTCTGTTTCTTCTTCCTAGGTATGGTCTCCATTTTAATAAAGTGTTAGACCATCTTCCATCTTGGTATCTAGCAACATGTCCTGCGTAACCCCACTTCAGTTCTGTCACTGCTTCCACAACATCTTTAACTTCGTGATGCTTCGAATCCATGTATTCCTTCTACGATCTTTTAGGATATTCCTAACATCTGACGCTCCATTGCTCTTTGCGTCACTTTCAATTGGCTCATTGACTGTTTGGTGAGGGTCCATGTTTGTGCTCCGTAGATCAACACCGGTAATATGCACTGATCAAATAGTCTGCTACGTAAACATAGGTATATTTTTATTTTTAGTGTTTTACTTAGTTTTCCGAACGCGCTCCATGCTAGCCTTTTCCTGCGGTTTATTTCTATTTTTGATTAGGCCTTCCTAACGTTATCATATTTCCAAAATATATATAGCTTTCTACATTTTCGATTTCTATGTTTCTTACATTTATTCTTGGATTTTCTGGGCACATTACTTTTGTTTTTTGTAAATTCATATTTAAACCAACTTTAGATGCTTGCTGTTCTAAATCAGTTAACATATTCTGTAGCTCCTCAGAGTTTTCTGTGATAAGTACTACGTCGTCTGCATATATGAGATGGTTTAGACGTTTTCCATTTATTAGTATACCTCTGTTGTTCCAGTTAAGTTGTCTGAATATATTTTCGATAACTAACGTAAATAATTTGGGAGATAACGTATCTCCTTGTCTTATGACGCATTTAATTGGGATAGGTTTAGTATGTTCATGAAGTTGTATTGTCGACGTTGCATGTTCATATATATATGATAAAAGCATTGAGTACCGATGATCTACCCTTGCATTATTTAGCGATCTTTTGATTGCCCATTGCTCTACGCTGTCAAAGGCCTTCTTAAAATCAACAAAGGCCATATGTACATTTAGATTATATTCTACTGATTTTTCTAGGAGAATTCGCATATTTAATAGATGTTCATGTGTACTGTAGTTTGTTCTAAATCCAGCCTGCTCTACTGTCAAATACTGTTCTATTTTGTTATTAAGTCTATTTGTAATAATTTTTGTCAATAGTTTATATACCTGTGAGAGTAGACTGATTGGTCTATAATTCTCCAAATCCGCCTTGTTTCCCTTCTTATATAATATTACAATTACCGCATTGTTGAAACTTTCGGGTACATTCCATGTCCTTCCATGAGACATTTATTGTAAAGATCACATAGCTTTGATATTATAGGTTTTCCTCCTGCTTTTATCATCTCTGTCAAAATTCCATCTTCTCCTGGCGCCTTGTTATTCTTCATCTGCCTGAGTGAGTGGTATACTTCTTCTATTGTTATTTCGGGCATCTCCTCTGAACCTATGTTGGTTATTTTTTGTTTTGTATTCTCTCCCTGTTCTTCTTCTTTCTTTGAACTGTACAAGTTTTTATAAAACTTTTCTGTTATTTCTAGCATAGTTTCTCGTTGTCGTACCTCTTGTCCTCTCTCATCTTTTAATACCACTATTTGTTGTTTTCTATTACTTCTTAAGCTTTTCAATCCCCTGTTATTTTCTATTATTTTTTCTACTTCTATTTCATAGTAGTTTTCGAGATCCTTTCTTACTAATCTTCTTGTTTCTTTAGCCATTTCTATGAAATGGCTAAAGTACCAAACATAGGCATCAGTAAATAAAACTGCCCTGAACAACGCTACTCAACAACTAAAGAGAGAAATACAACGCATCAAAAATGAATCAGTCCAAAGCTATCCGAGAGAATTAACCAACGACGGTAAAACTGACTACTCTTTGTGGAAAGCCATCAAACGCTTAAAATGACCTGTCCTTCAAAACCCATCAATCAGAAAGGCAGACGGAAGTTGGGCCCGGAATAATCTACAAAAATCAACTAGATTTTCAGAACACTTGGAATTGATCTTCCAACCAAATGCAGGAGAGAACTCCTACGATTGGACTAAGCTAAGATGAGAGGATGTCGAGATAACACTCACCACTCGAAAAAAAGCTTTGGAAGAAATCAAAAAGAATATTAACCCAAGAAGCACCCGGATTTAATCAACTCACATGTGAAATTCTTAAGCAGCTCTCAAAAAAAGCAATACTAAAATTAACTTATCTTATTCGTTTATCGCGTTTCCAAGTTTTCCTGCTTTGTATAGCGTTCTAACATTCCAATCTTCATGGCTGACCCGAAGATTCTTTGCACCCTCTGACCATTTAAGGTTTGCCGGGGACTGAGGATCTTTTTATTATTGCCTTCAGCCGTTGATAATTTTTTCTGGTAATATGATATAGTGGGGTGTTTTATGTTGCCGTACAAATTTCTCTCATCCCCCAACATATGTTTAGCTATAATTGTTCCTGCCCACGTGACTTCCACTTTTAGCTAATACTAGTAGTGTAACTTCCACTACTAGGAAAATGTTTATTTACTAGCGGCATTACTCGCCATGTCACATCAACGTCATTGGACTTATCAAGTATTACTTTGGCTAATCATTCCCAAAGATTAGTCACTTTGTTGTTGGTTATACCGCTGTTTGCTCGGGGACTGCTTATTCAATATTCGCAACTAATCTCCATATCTGAAGGCCGTTCACTATCTGTCACCTGTGACCCCGCTGGTAGCTTATAGCTCAGTCTCAGCTAAGTTTGAATATTAAACATTTTGCAATATCAACAGCATCGTAACAAGTGATAAGCTGACTTTCTTTACGTAAGGAATGGCAGAAAAAGAAGACGAAGATTTTCTAATAGTGTGAGAGGACGGTGCGCTTAGATCTCTACATCTCTTTGTTGTCGACATGACGGATATTTATGGCACTCAAGAAAAACATGGCTCAGAAATAACTTAAAAAGTTCATCCTGCCTAACAAGTTGGAGCTGCATTAAATTACTATTTTTATGTAGGTATAAAAATTCTACCTTACTTAACAGCACCACTAAAAGCAAACAACAATTTAATATCATAATATAAAAGTAATATATAAATCAAAAATTACAAATTAATATCAATAACAGATAGATACTTGTTGAATAAGATGCAAAATTATAGAAAGAAACTTTGAATACTAAGATGCTTCAAACAAAAATCATGAAACTGTAAAACCAAAAATAATTAACTCTCCCTTCAAAGCCAGCTACCTACGTTGTTAGAAGGTTTCAAAAACATTACGATTTTAAACGGCATAATTTGTTATTTAAAATTTATATGTGGCCATTGTTATTTCGTTAGCAAAGAGGAACGAAGCTGCTCTGTTGGATATATGAATATCGCGGTGATTGCTCTATAAATTAATATTAAGCTTAGTAGGTAAAACATTTCCTGTAGTCTTGGTGTCTTGGTGTTAGTAAAGGAAAAAAAGAAAATTTACGGAGTTGACGGAGAAAGAACTTTTAGCATGACACGCAGTATTGAATTTTGACAGTGTGAATTTATGCAATAAATTTCGGAATTTAAACCGAAACTTTGATTAAACAATAAAAACAGATTTTTATCTCTGTTATATTTTTATTTAACGAATCTTCATAAATTTTTCGTAACTAACGTCAAGCTTGTCTTGTTTGTAGCTTTTAAATTGAAGTAAATTTAAATGTGTTTTGATTAAAAGAAATGTAAAAAATTACAAGTGAATTACCTCAACATCCATCGATGCTGAAATGTTAGTACCTCAATGCTAATACTAATATCATTGTTATTTACGCCTACCTCTTATATAAAGATGAATCGTTATAATAATTAATTTAATTAGAGATTAACTATGACGTTGCTCTAGCTTACTTCGTAATCCTATTAACAATAATCGATGCAGAAGAACGGCATTCCGCCGTTTCTGCGCTTTGTTTGGTATCTATCCGGCCACTCGAGCTGTTTTAAGATTCATTAATTCAATGAAATGCATCAGTCTAGGGCACGCACTGTGGCCCGAGGTACCGTAATATATTTCAAGGTAAGTTATAGCCAGCGCTGCTTCCGTTTGCAGAAAAGATACAGCACAGAGTTTAATCTCCCCAACAAAGTCGAGACGTGCGTGCGCTTCCCAGGGATGTACATAAGTTCTTCTTTCCCACAACGCCTATTGTTGGCAGAGATGTAGTTTACTGTGAAAAGGCGGAAAATAAGGGGAGTAAAGTATTCGATCGCCTAAATAATCAATTGTTTTCTATTTCTTTCTGCAACGTTGCAGTATTTTTAGTTACTGTTACAGCTACTGTCAAAAAGTTTTTCTGTACAATAAATTCAGTTAATGTCTGGGTATTACACTTATTTATTAATTTGTTTACAGATTAGATATTTTTCTACTTCTTCCTTTCATCTTAATTTTGGCTTGCCTCTGTTTCTCTTGCTTTTCGGTTTGTTTTGCAGAGCTTTCTTTGGTTCTCTTGTTGGTTGCATCTTCTCGACATGCCCCAGCCACATACTTTTAATGTTCTTAGCTAAGCTTGTTTTCCGTAGCGTGTTCTGATTTCAATATTAGTTAAAGCGCGCCACATTTAGTTCTCATTCACTGGCCCGTATATTTTCATAATATTTTGTGTTTCCACGTGACCAGATGCTTCCACCCATTTTCAGTTAGACAGCAATATTCCCCCGTAAGTCACTATCGGTTTTATCACTGTCTCATACACTTTAATTTTATTTTTAATTTACAACACTCCTTAGCCCATATAAAATAGAACGATGATTTTGACCGCCGAGCCAACGCGGCTCCTGTAAAATATTCTACAAGTGCTTCTTAAAGTTGGACATCCTTTTCTTTATTCGATTTGATTTATACCATTTTACTTCACTAAAATGAAATCAAAGAAAGCAGAAAACATTTCATTATTCATAAGATATGAATGTATAACATAATTTATTAGAGTGTTTGGGATCGTCATTTGCTTAGAAAGCAAATTCATGCCTAATATGTTTAAACTACAAAGTTTTATATTTCGTTTAAGAATTGTTTCATACTTTATTTTTTAAATTAAGTAATATTATTTTAAAAATGCCCATAAATAATTATGAAACCATTTGCACATTTAACAGCAGATAATTCGAGCATTAGATGTTATTTCGATAATTATCAAACCTACCAACACACATCTTTAAAAATGTAAGTATACAAGCAGTACTGGATCTTTTCGAACTTACACCACTAAAACGTATGCCACAATGTTTGAATACTAATTGTAAACTTATGAACTTTCGATTTTTGTGTAATTTGACGAGCGGTCTCTAAGAGAAGTACAACAACAAAACACTATTTTATAAACCATTTTTTTAATTTTAACTATTGCATATCAACAGTAAATTATTTTAGTTTATGTTTTAACGTCGTAATAACACCATAATTTTTTTTAACTTTCCAAGTAAGCTATTACTTGTCACATAATTGAAAACTAAAGTTACCCATCAACTACACAGACGTAACTTACTAAATTAAATTTTCATTTAATTTAATGACTTTTTACTTTGAAAGCAACCTGTACATGACAAATTTGCAACACCTTGTATTGCATTTTAACAGATTTCCTATCTTAACAACGGTAAGTAAAGTCGTAAATATATTTTTTTATTTTTTATGATTTGTTTATTAGCAATCAGTAAGATACACAAACTATAAGCTAATGTGATATATTGTACAATACTTAACATATATGTACACTAAATAACGTGAAGAAGTAAACATCCAGCGATGTCACCTCAGATAGACAGGTCGAGCGGCCATTGACGTTTGAGTCTTCTGTTTTCAGAAAGTTCTATCAGTGGTGGTATGAGTGGATTGGGATGGTAGTTGAGTCTATTGTGGTATTTAGCACTGCTCTCCTGGAAAACTACACTCACGTAGGGGATTTTTAGGTCCATATGGATGGTATGGTTTGAGACGTACCATGGTGCGTTCACAATGTTTCTTAGAATCTTGGATTGGGCTCTTTGTATTATAGCTGTATTTGATTTGCTAGCGCAACCCCATAACTCTATCCCATATGTCCAGATTTGTCGTATTACTGTTTTGTAGATTAGTATTTTATTTTCAAGCGATAGTTTGGATTGACGTCCAATGAGCCAATTAAGTTCTCGTACTTTCAGATCTAGTTGTTTACGTTTTTTTGATACGTGTAGTTTCCAAGTAAGTTTACTGTCTAGGTGTAAGCCTAGATACTTGACAGCTTCACTTTGGGGTAGCGCTATTTGATTCATCGTTATTGGTGGGCATTGACCTTTTCTGAGTGTGAAGGTTATATGTGTAGATTTAGCTTCATTAACTTTGATCTTCCACTTATTTAGCCATGTTTCAATGAGATTTATATGTGCTTGGAGATTGGATGAAGCTGTAACAGGGTTATCATGTGTCGCAAAAACCGCCGCATCGTCGGCAAATGTACCAATAGCTGTTTCGCCTGGCATTGGAAGATCGGCTGTGTATAGCACATATATATAATGTTGGGTCCAAAATGCTTCCCTGGGGGACTCCAGAGAGTATGGGATGACGGTTGTATATTTCTTCGTTAACTCTAGTTTCAAAGTAACAATCCTCCAGATAGGATTTCAATATGGTGAAATATCGTAGTGGTAGTATTCTTTTGATTTTGAACAAAAGTCCAGGATGCCACAACTTATCGAATGCCTGTTTCACGCACAAAAAGGCAGCGGTACAATAATCTCGGTTTTCTATTGATTTGTTAATGTTGTTTGTTAAGCGGTGACATTGTTGTGTAGTCGAATGGGCTTGGCGAAAACCAAATTGGTGATCGGATATCCATGCCTGCTGATTTAGCTCTTGATTAACTCGATTGAGGAGGAGTCTTTCGAGGAGCTTAGATATTGTTGGCAGTAGTCTTATTGGTCGATAAGATGAGAACTCAGTCAAATTTTTCCCAGGTTTGGTTATCATAATGATTTGTGCAACTTTAAGAGATTTTGACCAATAATTAAGCCTAAGAATTGCATTAAAGATATATAAAATCTTGAGTATTCCTTTTCTGGGAAGTTTATGTAGCATTTTGCCAGTTATCCTGTCTATCCCTGAGGCTTTCCTTAGATTCAGTTTCTTAATTGCCTCTTGTATTTCTTTTGGAGTGAAGAGTTTTACTCGGTCTTGTGTTAGCATTGGTGTGGAAAGTTCATCATCCACTTCTTGTACTCGATCATTGTTGTGAGGAGTGAATACTTCCGTAAGATGTTCCGCAAATAAGTTCGCCTTTTCCTTGTCACTTTTTGCCCATGGGCCTTGAGGTGCTGTATTTTTCCGAATAGAAGAGGAAGTGTCTTTTGGTGTTCTCTTTGCTTTTATTGGCTTCCAGATAGAGTTGTCGTATCTTGAAAGATTGGTAAGATAATTTCTGATATCTTGGAGTTTTAATTTCAAAATGTTGCTAATTCTATTGTCTTCTCTTATATTATCTGTATTACGTGTACGCTGCCAAATCGACCTGGCTCTTCTTTTCTTTGCCACCAACTGCTTTATTCAAGAGGTATATTGTTTGTTTTAAGTTTTTGGACAGTTGTTGGCGTAGCAGTTTTTGCAGAATGTTGGAGAGTGCCGATTAGGTTACTGTAAGCCTCTTCAATGTCGTTTGGTTCCTGTAATTTTACTGAAAGATTGATTGTATTTTGGAGTGTTTGACGAAAAATTTCCCAGTCTGTGTGCTTGTTGTGGAGTCTGGGTGTTAACTTTTTAGAGATTACTGTTGTGCTTATTGTCGCAATAATTGGGCTATGGTCAGAGAATAAATCATAATTTGATGTTATGTCTATATAATTTGGAGAGATACCATTCGTTACAAAAAAGTCCAGAAGATTGGAACCTTGTTAACATCAGTAGGTCAGTAAGTTGGGGAGCCGATTGAGATGACAGAATAGTTATTATCATGCAATACCTGTGCCATTTCTCTGCCTTTGGTAGTTGTAAGGCTCGAACCCCATAAAATATTTTTGCTGTTATAGTCTCCTCCGGCTATAAATTTTGGACCAAGTGTCTCAAAGAATTTTATGTAGTGTTCCTTTTTTAAATTATGTCGAGGCGAACAATAAACGGCTGTGAGGGTAACTTCATATGGAAGGCTTTTAACTCGTGCTGAAGTAGCTTGTATATGATGTTCTGCATATTTTAGTAGTTCATAATGTACTGTTGAATTTTTGATGAGCATGGTTGTTCCTCCATGAGCTGTCTCGTCAGGATGGTTTGTAGAGTAATATTTATAATTTGGTATCTCAAAATAAGTTCTACTGGTAAAATGTGTTTCACTGATTAAAAGAATGTCAATGAAATTTTGTTTTAGGAGTAATTTAACTTCGTCTTTATGGCGTGAAAGGCTATTGACATTTCACTGAGCTATGCGTAGATAGTTAGCCATTTTACTTAATTTTGTTGATGAACTAGGCTGTTTTGCTGAAGTAACTGATTAAACAAGTTTTTGAATTCGTCTGAGAATTTGGATAACGTTGTAGTAATGTTATCCGTTGGTTCCGGGTTGGATTTTGCTACTTCTGCATAACTTTTTGAGGGTTGATAGGTGTTGAAGAGCTGGATGTTGTTCGCATATATTGGTGAAGCAATTATGGGTTGTTTCACTAATTGTTGCTTCGGATTTTTGTTCCTTAATATCTGTTGATAGCATTTACAACCTCTGTAATTTGCTGTGTGGTTTCCTCCACATAGAGCACATTTGGCTGGTATCTCTATTTTTAGTGCATTCGGTAGTGTTGTGGTGCCCTCCATACTTTACACATAAATATGGTTTATTACACTACGTTTTTGTGTGTCCAAACTGTTGACATCTCATGCATTGTATAATATTGTTTCTAATAGTTCTGGGAGGTTCTATTTGTATTATTTTATTTTGTAGTCCTCTTATCTTATAGACTTCTTTATTATTTTCTGCCGGCTCTAAGTCAACGAAGAATAGGTTTAATGGTTCTTTGGTGGCCCTATGTTGCCCATTAATTATGTTTCAAACCTTGTGTCCGTTTTATTCTATCTCTTGTTTTATGTCTGCTACTGGGGTTGAGTGGTGTAGGTATCTTATGATTACTCTGTATGATGATACACATTTGTTTCCTGAAAGTGTCTTATTAACTTGCAATATGAGCCTACCGTTCCACAATGAATTTTAACAACATTATTTGCAAGGCTTTTTGTGTAATACTGTTCAGCTTCTAGTATGTTATTTAATTGTGTTATCATTTGTGGATAGTTTGTTACTCCAGCCACAAAGATTGGAAGAGGTTTTGGGGTTTATATGGTGTTAGTACTTCCTTCGCTTGTGTTATTTTCTGAAACATTCTCTAAAGCAATAAATCTGTTATTTGTTGCTACTGTTTCGTTAGGACGATTATTTTGTGTAGTTTTAAATTTCTTTCTTTTCACTTTGCCAATTATTTTTGTTCATATCTTCTTCTGCTTGTTCTTCTTCTTCGTTAGTGGATGTCATTCGCTAAATTTGTTTATGACTAAAGATTTGACCAGGTGCGCTGTTTGTTGTTGTGGGTGATTGTGTGTTATGAGATAAATAATTGAATGGCATTTGTTGATAGGGAGTTTGTTGGGTGTAACGGATATCGATATGTATGTACTTGATTATTCGTCGATGGTTGCCACTGCATGGCTGTCGTATGCAATTGTATATACATTTGCTGATTATTATTTATGGTGCATGGGTCAATCCCAAGACCAAACGGCAACATTATAATAATGAATTAATTACATACCTGCTTATTTGCAGTCTATAGTGAATATTTATAGTTTAAAAAATTTTAATATTTATTATACACTGATAATAAGTAGTTTATTGAGCACGAAAATATTAAGTTGACTCCGCGGTCTCGCTATCGTTCACAACAGCTGCTAGCCGATAAAACGCCCGCACTCGTGAAATCACCGCGGCACTGTTCAACGAGCATTCGTTGTAAAGATAAATATTATATTGGCATTACAGTTGTTCTTTGAAATTTAGCTACCAACCATACAGGCCTATATCTCCAAGTATCGCTAACTAAATAAAATTTTTATTTAATTTACTATTAAAAGGCTGCACCAAAGGTGGGCAATCTAAACTAAATGTTTGGTTCAAAGTTTCGTCGACAAGTGAAGAAAAAATGAGACATAATCGTTTCATCAGCCATATATAAGCATGCTGACATTCGGTTTCGCATAAATTAAAATTGTGCTGCATGCGCCCACTAACGGCAAGAATTGGACACGTAGTGCAAGAAACACCGATAGGTGGCGCAATCTGTCTAATTACTTCATTTATGTTTTGACCTATAACAGGTCAACCGTGACCTAAATCGAAAAACTAAAACCTTTATGCGAGGTTTGGCAACAAACCAGTTTGAATGAGGTATTAATCTTTAAAATCGGTTCACAACTGTAGGAGGAGTTAGAGTATTAGTTATACTTATATTTTTGCAGTTTTATAGAGTAGATTATTTTTTCATTTGCTTTTGAAGCAACCTGTATATGGGCAATTTGCAATATCTTATATAGCATTTTGAAAGATTATCTAACAATAAACGTGACAAGGCTAACGTTATTACGATGTCGTAAAGGTTAGGCTGACATTATAGATATTATTTAAGTTTAGTTAACAACCATATTGGATTCTGCGTTAAAATATTATTAACTAATTTGTTGACTATTCTACATACAAACTTCTTGCTTAATAGATTAGAAAATGTTGCTGTGATTTTTGACAAGTGGACATCATATCATTGATAATATTGAAATTATTTTAAAGTGTAATTTGTAAGACGTTAGTTTTTCCACCACAAAGCTCGTGAACACACTGGAGCGATTGACGAAAAAAGCTCCCCGAGATTATATTCTTCAACAGTTTTCAGAGCCACACAAATGATTGCTCTATATTTCTATCGAACACACGTCAGTATCCTTTATAGCCAGAATCAGAGCGAATCATAACATGCAAGTAACTAAAGCGTGGATTTAAATAAATCTAGACTGAGATTGGCTTGCAAAAACGTTACTGCGCATGGTAGTATTTATTACCTTTAACCCATAAAAATTGTTCAAAGGCGTAATTGTAGAATTATAAATTTTTGGAATTGACCATGTTATGGAGTAAACAACATTGTCTGTCACTGACGATGAGTCTTTTTCAAACTATCCTGTATAAGACGCATAAAACATTTATTTGGAAAAAAATTCTCTTTCTGAAAGATATACACATTTATTTTACCATTCAGAGATGTTTCTGGACAAAAAAGTGGAAAGAAAGCTATGGGTTACTTAGCGTTTTCAACCCCTAAATGTGAGGCAGTTCAGCCCGCGCATCTAAGCATTGAAGTGTGCCAGTCAATTTTTATCTGCAGTATTGCGGCGGCCGAGCCACAGCCTTACTCAAGTACAAGATTGTAAATATCGACTGCTAAGAGTGATACAAGCGCTATCAATATCTCTGACCTATAGGTCAGTAATTGTTCGTGCTAATCTCCAATTACTTTTATTTTTGAATTTTAAATTAGGGCCGGCCGTATTTTGGTTTTCTCCTGTATATATTTAGTTTTGTGCGACGGCGAATGTGTCCGGTCAGGCGGACGCTGATATATAATTCAGCGGCCTTGCTGGCCTGGCCTCTCTTTTCTCACGCGTCGTTTTTGAATTTAGTTTGTGGCAGTTTAGAAAGCGGGCGACCGACTTTAAATTTTCCGCAAGCCGGGAGCGTTTTTGACCGAGAGTTCGCCAGCGTGTTTGATTGGCAGCAAAAGTTTTCATTTCTGCAAGGCCCTTTTGTTAAAAGCTAATTTTGTGGCGAAATTCGATATTTTGCCAACCAGATTAACTTCTTCCGGGAGGTCCTTTTGTTTCCCAATTGCATTTTGGGGTTGAAATTTTTTCTGGTAAATCTCAGTCCATTTTTTTTCTTTGCTCCGGCAAAGAACGAAGAAGGAACCTTTGCACCAGGAAAGGATTAGAAGAGCTAGGACATACTGTAGTTAATATTTGGAATATCAAAAACAAACTGCTCCCAGTGTTTGTAGTGGAGCTAAAGTAAAACGATAACAACAAAGATATCTACAAAAAAAATATTATTAAACACAGGTATTGTAGTAGAACCTCCACATGCCAAACGAACAATTCCACAATGTATAAAATGCCAAAGGCTTTGGACACACGAAGAATTACTGTCAGCATAATTCCATATGTGTCAAATGTACACAACTTTTTTATTAAATTTTAAGAAATTTTTAATTTCTTGGGTTAAATTTTCTATTGCAACGTTTGTCGCTTGGAGATGATTTTTTTGATATTTTTTGAGTTTGCGATATTTGATACTATTTCGGGTAATTACAGCTGTTCCGCCGCGAACCGTGCCATCGGGTGATTTTTTGTATAAATATTGTATTATGGAAATTTAATATATCTCTTAGGAGAAAATCATCTCCAAGCCACAAACGTTGCAATAGAAAATTTAACCGCTCCATTTACAAACTCAGTAGTTTACTGTCTACCTAAACATTTGATCACGCCAACAGGTTACACTCATTTCTTCAGCAGATTTATAACAGCAGCGACTGTAATGCAAAACATGAGCTCAACAAGAACCGACAAACGACAATTATTAACCGCTATTCAAGGAGACAATCTCACTTACCTGTCTACGTACTACATCCTACGCATCCTGCTTCAATTTAGCAGAGATCATTGGGCCCTTACAATAACTGTATATTCGCACATAACTAAAATCTAATCCCAATCCTCACTTCATAACAAACGTACAGAATGCAAATACTTTCGAAACAGACTCGAGTAATTAGTAGATTTACATGTTTCACTAAAAAGTGAACATTACACAGAACTCATTCAACAGGTAGCATGGGAAACTAATCCTAAACTGATAATCACCTCACTAGTTAAAGACATTCCTATTATCATAAAAGTTAAAATACCTAAAAAGCCCGTCTCAAAAAATGTTGGTAACTTACCAGGTCGGACCTAGATAAGCTAGCCTTGAACAGAATTAACAAACAGTTAAAAAACTTCTTTGCCAACATAAAAATCGAGGAATTCAGAAAACCTCAGTGCAAATAAACAAACAGACTATTCGCTATGGAAGGCAGTACAAAAATTAAAAAGATGGCAACTGGGTTCGTAGCAATAAAGAAAAGGCAAATTCCTTTGTCGAACATCTCACCTTTACACCTCTCTCTTGTCAATTCTTAGACGAAAAATCAGAAATTATTTCATTTCTGAACTCACCATTCCAAACATCTAACCATCAAAGAGGTAAAAGAATAAATAAATAAGGTCAACACAAAAAAAGTTTCAGGCTACGATTTAATTACTGGGGTGATCGTCATTTACCAAAAAAAAATTATACAAGCTTTTACACACCCCACAATGCAATTCTCACAACTCGGTACTTTCAAGTCACTAAAAAATAGAAAAAAATATGCTACCGAAACCAGGTTAACCACCAGCAGATATAATATCATACAGACTTATAACCTTATTCTCTATCCTGTCAAAGGTTTAAAAAGAAATGCTTTTACATAGAATAATGCCAACTCTAGACAACAAAGAATTAATTCCCAAAAACCAGTTTGGCGTCCGAAGTCGTCACGCTACCATATAGCATGTACATAGGTTAGTTGACAAAATATACAGAGATTTTGAATAACGCTATTTTGCAGTGTTTTTGACGTAAACCAATTATTTGACAGGGTATGGCATCAAGGCTTATACTACTAACTAAAAAGATAAATACAAAGATGAAACCACAATTCCTCAACCCATTTCCTCAAGAGTTCCACAGGCTAGTGCTTTAGGTTCTATATTATATTTATTACATACAGCTGACCTACCCACATCAGCTACTTATGCCGATGATGTGGCCATTTTAGCCTCCCATGTAAATCGACAAGCTGCATCGAGGTATCTCCAAGCTCACTTTAACATGTTTATAAAAATATATAATCATTTTCTTCTTTCACAATACGGTCTATACTAGTGACTGTCACAAGTTGAAATAAATACTCTTGTTGCTATTTATAAGCTTAATTTTAGTTTTTCAGCAGTTAGAAACTAATAATTATATAACTGTCAAGTAGAGAGGATTAGTAAATAAACGAAAATAGTTTTTTTAATCATTTTGCTATTAGTCGAATAACCAACTGTTTTAAATTCAGGCCTGGAAAGGAATATTGTCAGTCGACCTATCTACATTAGTGTATATTGTAAACAAATACATTTATTTTTAATGCCTAAGTTAATTGCATTTATTAAATAAACTTGAGTATTCTATTAATGTTACCCTCGTAAATATATAAAGAAGATAACATAAATGGTATCATGCTCTAGAGGAACGTTAAAATAGAACTATTAATGGCATTGGAATTTCAAAAAAATGTAGTAAGCAGAAAATACAAAATATCCAACGAAATACAATTTTTAAGAACTTTTCTCCATACTTCTAAAAATCAGTACATTTTTTACAATAATTAACAGTAAAGCTGTCGCTGTAATATTAAAATGTTGTTTTAATGTGAAATAAAATTGATTCATGAGCAAAAGGTCTTTAAACTTAATATTTGGTAATTGTTATGTTAGATATTTACAAAATTAAATAGCATCTTTGTACAACAAAAGAAAATAATAAGAAACACTTTTTTTGAGAGGAACTTTAGTGTATTAAATTTACAGCCGCAAGAAACTTCCAGCTCACAAAGCTTTGAAAATATTCTCAAAAAGGTACATCCAATTGCATAACTCGATGACCCTGCATTGTGCTAAGTAAATGATGAACATCGTGAGTTGGTGGCGTACATTAGCATTCAGCAAAACGATGATTCTGACTGTAAAAAATTTGGTACGCAGTATGCTACCCAAAAGAGATTTTGTACCAATCAGTTGTTTTATGAAATGTTAATAAATTAAAAATGCATCAATCGAAATTGGTTGGTTAATTCAAAATCAACCAAACGAGTATTTTGTGTACCGTGCAAACTCCACGAAAGAACGACGCTCCTAGCAAATAAGGAGTTTCATGTTTTTGGAAAAACAATCATATAATAAGTGACCATGAGTAGAAATCGAGTTTCGCAGAGAATGGAATATAAAATAGCAGAACATTATAAAGAAGAAGTTTTTTGGCTAATTTTTCTTTTAAGAGTTATTGAAGTTATGAAGTTTGCAGCTTCCCATGGACTGCCATTCATGGCGATGATAACTTACTTACCTGTGTAGAACTGATTTTAAAATTTGACTCTTTTATGGTTAAACATGTAGAAAAATTTTGAAATAAAGGAAAACGTTTTTCAGTAAATTTACTGTACATTTAGGAAACTCGGATGGGACAGATAAACCAAGAAATTGTAAATGCCAAGTATTTAACTTTATTCTTAACTGTGGTCATAAAGCTGAAAAATCGACCATAGATTTTGTAGATCTTGAGCTATATAACTGTAGAGGACAAAACTACACCAATGTCAGCAACATATGTGGATGCTATAAAGGTCTTCAAGCTAGAATAAAAGGGTCTCTGTACAAATGCATCTCTTAAACAAGTAGTTGTTTTTGCAGTTACGGAAAGCAACAAGTGTTCTATTAAATTTTATTCTTTAGAACAGCACCTGTACAACTTTTTTAGTTAACCAAAACATAAGATATTTTGCAGTCTTACTTTAAAAAGGACTTATTATATTTAAAAACTTTCTCAATAATTTGATGGAATACCCGTGTTGATGACAGTTAAGCATTATACAAACCTTACCACAAGGTTCTTGATGTTCTAACACACATTACCCATGATAGCGATTTGACTAAGGACGCACAGTTTGAAGCAAAAGTAATATTGGGAAAACTGAAGGTTCAAAGAGAACACAACAATGGTCATTACTCAATATAGTAGTTTAGAAACTTTTATAAACAGTCTTTAAAACAAAGATAAGTTTTCAAGGCTTACAAAATAAAATTAATGTGTTTGGCGTCTTCAAAGCACAATAAAATGTCAACAATAAAGAGGAAGCCAAAAGTCCTTTTCTGTAAAAATCAAGATAAAAATTACGAATATTCTGAACGACGTATTATGCTATAAGTAATTCTTCGAAGCTCAACTTAATATGAAGAAAAAGATACTCTAGACAGAAATACATAAAGGTTTTGGATTTCTATATAAAATCACTTAAATGGAAAATGACAGAATACAACAGAGAGCAAATCAGTTATTAGATTAGGATAAAACATTTTTTGAGGAATATGTTCATTTAGCAACATTTCAAAGAATTACTAAAAGTGTCAACAAAGAAGATAAGAATACCAAACCAGAAACACAATTACAACCACAAAGAGTCATTGCATTATTGAAGTCATGGGACATGAAGTCTATTTTTCCAGTGTTATAAGAATTTTCTAAGCATGATAGTTACTAACTACACGGGAGAAGATCCATATACGTTAAAATAAGAAAAAGCGACAGAATTTCCACTTTTACATATTGAAAGTGAGTTTGCTAATTTTGAATGAAGAGGACATTTATTTTTATTTTTCGTCTTTAATGTGGGGATTTATGTAAACATTGTATGTAACAAAAAAATAAACTATTAGTTCCATTGTAATTTTTTGAAAAGATCCCAAACAACAGCGATGAGTGAAAAATCGTCAAAATTTTATTCGTGAAATCTCTAAACAGAACAAAAATTTATTATATATACATAGTAATGTGGAAGGACAATAAGATTATAACAATAATGACGAATTATACAAGATAACTCGGTTGAGTTCTCTATCTTTGGAGAGAAATTGGAATTTTGGTCGAAAAAGCAAAAAGGGAAAATAAAATTTTGTCAACCAAAACTGTTTACAACTTATAAGAGGAATATGAAGAAAGCTGATAAATTGTGCATGCGATAGAAAAAGTAGTGATGTAAAATGTTTGCTTACTTTCTCGTTGTGAGTATGTATGTATCGTCAATGCTTGGCTGCTAATGAAGAAGAATAATCCAAATGACGATATAACCCTGCTGCACACGAATGGAAGGCTGTTAAACCCTTTCACACAAATGCATACGTGTAATACAGTATCCGTTGTAATCTTTATTTTACCAAAGATACCTTCAAAATGTTTTCTTTCATTCCGCATATTCTTGCTATTCAGGAAAAATAAGATATCATTAACTGGAAAATTCTTTCTCTAACGTTTTATTTAATTTAACAAAAGTGTATTCTTATTTTAATGTAAAATTTAAATATAATTAGTTTTGCTACTGCATTATTTATTAAATAAACTTTTTATCAAGAAAGAGAAGAAAATAAAAATAGGCACAACTAAAGTACTCTTTACGGATATAATTAATCTAACAACAGTTAAATATCTACCACAACAACTACCAAAGCTTTAGTTCTAAATATTTAAAGTTAATGAGATTTATAAATTAAATTATATTAATAAAGTGTTATAATTAAATTAATATAAATAAGCGTATTCAATCTACAAGAAATACATAACCGAGATAAATTTTAAAGCTAGAAATGACAATTTAAACAATCCTAACAGTTTAGCTTTGAAAATTTGCCGTTGGAAGTTTTGCCCTCGCCGCCGACAAACATTTTAACCATTGCGGCGAACACACTTTTGAATTAAATTATACAAATGGAGAGGAGTTTTAAAATTGATGTCAATTATGCCGCCGTAAGATAAGCTGCAGCGCATGCATTCGCAAACATTTTGCATACCTATTCATCGGAATTCATGATAACGGAGACTCCATTTCCATACAAAGCGGCAGCTGAAAATACCCAAGAATACATTTAAATGAAAATACCGACTGTTAAATATTTTCCACTGTTTGCTGCTTACGGGAGTACATTACGAGATGCTAACATCGTCGCTCGTTTAAGACTTAATCGAATCGCCACACTTCTTAAACTGGCGAATACAGTTTTTACTTGCTTCTGCCAAAAAGCACTGATAAAATAAGTTAACATAAATATTAATATCCCTACGCTCAGAAGAATATTAAGGTATTCTGAAGCAAAAATGCGTAAGTAACGACAACATTTTTGTCTTTTCCTTTTTGCACTACATAGTAAGTGAAATTACAATTTATTTAAAAATTTATATTTTTCTTTGTTGACTAGTAGTCGAAAAACACTATACAGATAACAGTAAAATATTCTCTTGGCGTGAATTCTTTCTCTCTGTTTTACATAACAAGAAGAATACATAAGCGATATGTCGATATATTGTCATGCAAAAGGAGTTATGTATAGATTTGTGGCGCAAACTTTTGCTCGTCACCTAAGGTTGAGCTGAATGTTTTTATTTTGAACTATAAGAGGTATATCTAAGTTGTAAATAATTTATATTAGTTGGGGTTGCTAATTTCTGAAAAATCTTACTCCGATAACTTATCATATATATGAATCGCCTAAGTGAGGGTCAAATAAAAATATCATTTTCTTGACCTAGTCTGAATTACGTTTTACAGCTGAACAACAATTCTGTTAAATGGAAAATCTGTTACTACTCACCTACAAGAGATATGCGCTGCAATTAAGCGGTTGATTTTCTATATTAGACGTACAGTCTTTTCTGAAATCATCACTATTACATTTTTGAGTTAAACATTTTTTAGTTTTTCGGAATTAATTTTTTAGTCCTAAACAACAAAGTCGGTGAGTCCAGATTATACCTGTACTCAGAGTTATAATAATAGGGCTGTGATCTAAGCTAAGGTCAAAACTGAATTCAATAGCACTATTTATATCAGATATTCCTTTCATGACTGCAAAGTCTAGTAAGTCAGATAATTTATTTAGATTCACACATAAACTACAAAAAGCTTCCAAGATCTTAAAAACGAATCCTTTATAACATACATCACAAAGCTTTCTCCGGACAATAATTCGTTGCGGAAGGCCATTAAAAAGCTTCAAAGACCTACAGTAACTATTCCATCAATTAGAAAACCAAACAAAATATGGACATGTTCAAATTTTGTTAAGGCTAACACATTTGCCAAGCACCTATCAAATGTATGTCCCCTACCTGAAACAACCAACGATGACTTAGAGATTAAGGAATTCTTAAACACGCCTTGCTAGTTAGCTTTACCGATGAAAGCATTTACTAAAAAAAAGTTCTTAGAGAAATAAAACTCTTAAATCCACGCAAAGCTTCTAGGTATGACCTGATTGTTGCAGAAATATTAAAAAATATTCCAAGAAAAGCTATTGTCCTAATCTAACAGCATATTACGCTTTTGCTACTGCCCAGCACAATATAATTGTGCCCAGATCCTGACGATACCCAAACCTGGTAAACCTCCGACGGAACCTAGCTCTTAGAGATCCATAAGTTTATTATTACCTATTCTAGCTAAACTCTTTAAAAAATCATTTCTCACTAGAATACTAGAAGATGATTCCTCAATCATCAATTCGTTTCTCGCCAGAACCACTCGACCATACAACTGCCACCGATTAGTCAGTCAAATCAAAGATAGTCTAGTGCTTCTGTTTTCCTTAATTTTCAACAAGCTTTTGATAAAGTCTGGCACTTTCCAAAATAAAAAATAACTTTACTAACATACCTTATCCTGGAGTCCTAACTTAGGAGCGATAGCGAATCTATCATTGTATCAAATTGAGAGTACCGCAGAGTAGTGTGTCTAGCCCATTTCTGTACTAGTATACGCTAATGATGTCCCATTAATGAACGATATGCTAGTGGCCACTTTCGCTGACGACACGGCTACCTTATCAACCGATACAGATATACATAGGTCATCAGAAAAGCTACAAAATCACTTTAACATACTATAAAAATGGCTGAAGAAATATAAAATCATAATAAATTCGAACAAATCCACTCAAGTAACATTCACTAACCAAAGAATTAACAGCACATAAATTAATATAAATCTTGTACTTATTTCTATCAAAAAGAATTAAGTATATTGGAATTAGAATTAAAACTTAATTGTAGGGTCATATAGAAGCCAAAATAAAAAATTAAAATATTAATAGAAAATCTTAATTACCCATTAAAAAATAAGATCTGGACATATGTAATTGAATTCTAATCGTAAAGTAAATCACCTAACATCAAAATCTTGCAAATATTTTCAGTTAAAAACTCAGATAAATGATAGCTGACGTACCATGGTACGTTTTCCATCAAACGCTACACAACGATCTGGAAATTCCGTTTATTTTAGAAGTAATCAAATCAAAGGCCACCAATTACAAAAACAGTGTATTGGACATAGTGATCAACTAATAGACGAAGGCTGAAAAGATTAATGGCCAGAAGATCTTCCCAATTTAACCTCAGCGAGCTATCAATTGGGTGGTGTCTGATACAAACCAATTTACTTACATACTAGTTACTTATTACTTTTTTATCTTAAAGTAGATTGAAGATAAGCAACATTATATTAAAAAATCTATTAGAAACATATCGATAAAATTATTATGAGCCCCACAGTCTTGGCTGTTAACGAAAACGCTACACTAGAAGCGGAAAATTAGTATAATAACTTATAATATTTATTTTTGTTGAGTTTTTCTGGGTCGCTAATTTTTGTTTACCCTTCAATCTCGTTTCTTATTGCTTATGGTATCTAAAAAGTTATGGTATACATGGTTCTTCATAGGCCCGTAAAACAATTAAAGAATTTGCAACAATTTTTGCGCTATTAAAGGGAGAAATTTTTCAACCATCATTTAACGACTCCACGCAGAGCGGTGGGAGTTTGGAAAGAAGCAGTAAGAAATATAGCGCTTAGTAGGTCTGAGCAGGCATTTTGTGTTTTAGAACGTATAAGAACCGCCTCAATTATAAATAGAAAATGACGATTTCGAGCAGAATTCTAGACATCAGTACCTATTTACAACAGTATCAAGAGGTGGTACGCAAAATAAAGTCTGTGCACAGGTCCTCAGCTCTAGCAGTATCTCAGCGAAAATGACAAGGCCGTGCGTTTAAATTTCTGCAATGAAATGTAAGAGAGATTTGAAATTTACGGTTTTGTGAACTCACTCATCTTTAACAACTTTCCATTTATCTGGAAACATTTATGAGTAAGGTGAATGCCTTTTACAATATTTTGAAAGAGAAGGTATGTGAATAATTGTTGGCTAAAAAATTTATTCACTGAGATGATTGATTTACTTGGATATGTTGGAAGATGGCTAATTCTCCAGTTAAATGAAGACAGTATTGGCTACACTTTTCATCAAGACGGTTATTTGGCTTACTACTACAGAAAGGGTATCTTAATTAAAAATCTCCTCAAAGATAAACAGGATACAAAGAACAGGAAGACGACGCATTAAAGCGATGACCACTCTAATTTCCTGATTTACACTCTTATGTAGGTTTGTAAAAGATAACGTCTTTGTTGATGTTGAAGATCTTCATTGACCATGTTATGCTACATAAGTGATTATCATATGGATGTCATATTACCAAAGAGTAAGTAAAAGAATTGATGAGGTTATCTGTATTTTAATGTGACAGAATTTAATAGAGATTGCGTTGTAAATCTTTTAAATGGTTTAGTAATAATCTTGTATTTTATTAATTTTAACTAGCTTAGATAATTAAATCTAAATATTCTTACCTTCAAGATTTTGGATGTGATTTTGTTGTCTATACTAACTGCTCCACATACCGAGAATAATATCACTATAGATTTTACTAAAACTTGGAAAGAGGTAATACAAAATTAAAATTACTATAAATTACTGTTTGTTATATAAAGTTAGTCACTATTATTTCCTTTAGACCAAAACATTTTCTACTAAAACAACTGACAAATTTTATAATACATAATTCGAAAAAAATCCGATCTACAAGGAAATCTTAAATAAGATTTATTATAAAATAGTAGATGTCAATAATATGTAACTATTTACTATAAATAATCTTGAAATATTATCGATTTATAGGAATGCACAAAAATAATTGATAGGTATATAATTAAATAAAATCTTACATTTCTTAAATTCTGTTTTCAGCAACCAGGCGTGAATCTAAATATTTTGTTATCTGAGACATGAGCAATATTATTATAAATTTAACAAATTATTTTATGTAGATTACAAATAGTTTACTTGTGTTGCTTTTATATGAAAAATGCACATAGAAAACTAAATAATATGAGGTAATGGTTATAGGCAGCAAACAACCAATATCCTTCAAATTGTTGCTTATTCTTGAACGCTCGCACATCTGTTATCCGAGGCGAATACATTACTCGCTTTACCCTTCATATGGTTCTACTAACATGTAGTAGAATTTTTTCTTATCTAAATTAAAGATACATTTCTGTTTTATTTTACATTTAGCAGATGTGTTTAGACATTCCAAATTGTATGATTCAGTTTTTTTAATTATTAAACTTAGTATTAAAGGATTTTCTGTTGACCATCATTGGACTTGTCTATATTAACAAAGAAATGTAAAATTTAATAATTTGATATTTTTCATTTCTCTAAATCAAGGAATTGTTAAATATTCTCATTAGCTATATTTATTTTACTAAATAGTGCATCTTGAACATTTTTTTATTTCAAAAAGCATTTTATGAAAAAACCCTACTTACCATTTTAAGTATTAAACGGAACCGCAGTTATAATTAAACTGGGGTTTAAAAGATTATTGAATGCAAAAACTATTTACACAATTTTTTTTAAAACCAACTAGGATAGCACCGAAGATCTTTACAAAGTAATAGATCTGGTGCACAAAAAGAATTAAGCGTAACATAAAAAAAGCTTATTGCCGTCTGGTTTCGTAGTTTAAATTTAGGTTTGATAACTGAGGCAATTGTTTTAAAGAAGAATTTAACAGAACAAATTTTTGGAGCCATGGTTTGCTGTGACTTTAATTTTTAATTTCAACAGAAAGTGTTAGACGATTTGACAAACTAGACATTTTTAGCTTGCGCAATAACATAAATCTGAGATTTCAGCCCTAGATTTGACTTAAAAGAAACTGCAGTTTTGCTTTCCCCGTTCTTATGCTGTTAAAAATAAATATTACTAAATATTATATGTGTAATTATTAATCAATAATAGTACCTATTCAAGTTTCTATATTACGGCCATTATATAATTATACTTAAACACCATCTATCTGCTTTAGAATGCACTGTAAGGGGTATCTGTTCTACTAATGTAACCTAAAAATCAGTAGTGTAAGGAATGTTGTACAATGAGCAACATTTGTGTTGCTGCCCTTTTTTTGTGTTTTAATTGAAAAAGTGCCGATAAAGGCTATGAAATGATTTCTCTTTAGAGTGTCTTTAGGGAAGGCCGTTTTATATAATATTTAAAAAAAGTAGTTTTTATTGTTTCAGAATAAACATTATGACTTGCATGATGCCAGACTTTCCGGACAGGTAAAAAAATTAAGAGGAACTGGTCTCGCACATAGTCAGAATTTGTAAAGAAACTCGGTGTAGCAAGTCAAGCAATATTTAAGCGTCTGCACAAGTTGTGGAGGATTCGTTGGGTTTTCCACAAACTTACCGTTGAGAACAGGAGCATATAGACACTACGATAGAACATTTGATCATACTCAACATGTTGGCCAAACGCTATTATTTTAAATTATCGCTATTTTCAATTTTTACATGATCTGGTTGATCTCCCTTCACATATGTAGAGGATGTTTGAGAAAAGCCTGGTTAAATTTATCAACTTGAAATCAGTCTCTTTTTTCCGAATCAAAATTCAGCAGCACTCAGGAAAATAGTGCAAATTGATAGATGACAAGAGAGATAATTCCGAAGATTGGCTAAGAAGTCGACTTTATATAAATCTGGTCAGTGAAAAACAAGACATCTGTAATATGAAATTTTGAAAATGCTAAATATTTGTTTTGGCAACAGTAAACATACTTAAAACTTCAATTACCTACCAACCAGAATTTAACTAAATATACGATACATTAGACACGGGCTTTATCATTTAAATAGTGGTAAATTTTTGATGTCTTTGGAATGTTTTTTGTCAATGATGAACTTCAAAACCATTTTTAGGCAAAAAACTAAAATTACATTATTTATTTTTGGCCTACAAAACCTGTCTAGTACGATTATTAATAAGACATAACATTTTTAGTAATAATCAAAATGTTACTTAAAAAGTGATTATCTATTAAAGTGAACTTAGGAAGTTGATTAGGTACTTCTATCAAAAACTTGAATTGTCTATCTGTTTCGTGTCAGTACTATATTGCCAGATTTTTATTAAATTCAGTAAAAATGTTCACATTGTAACCGAATTAGAGTAATTTAAAGTATATCTTTATCAGTATTTTTATATCATAAAAATAATTTCAAGTACTAAACTTGCCTAGTGCACTTGGAAAAAACTTGAAGTAATGATGCCATTTATTAAAATATATGTATATTCACTCTTGCTATTGTAACTTAGATTAAAAACTAGTAAAGATTTTTTTTCAGAAATGTTTTTCTAAAATGCCAAGAACTATTAGAGGTGGTGTTTTATTTACCCAACAAAATTAAAAATGTGTGTCACGTATATACGATGGTTTAAAATAGCTTGTCTCCATCACGATAACTTTACTATTAGATAAAAGGTACACAAATAAGCCATATACTTTTCTATAAACTCGGTGTTCTCTATCAAAGAGTATTATTACTGTTCTACGATATCACAATCCCTGTACACACGCATGCCAACATTGAATGAGTTCCTTATTACATTAAAGAAATCAACCTACTCGTTTAAAGAAGATCTGAATATGCAGATTTGCTGTGGCTTGATTTTCCTTTTCATACTTGCCCACCACCAAATAATACTGAGATCTACACACCAATTTGTCTGACAATGTCAGTAGATACAGAGCGTCCAGATTTTAGGATTTTAATAATATTGAGTTACTTTAATCGACAAATATTTATGTTACTTTGGGTATCGTTGATAATCGGTGACTTAGAAAATATTTTTATATTTATAATATCTATTTTACATTTATAATACTTATTTGATGTGCCCCAAAACAACATTACTAGACCTTGGCAACAGATAATTTTGGCAAATGTTCAGTACCTTAATGTTTTTGCAGCAATTATTTTATAGAAATAGCTGCAGTACTTTCCTTCCGTAGCTCACCTGCAAGCCCTGCACCTCTTGTTACAACTTTATAAAGTTTGGCGTTTTTGAATACCCGTAGCGAGCTCGCGAATTATTTTGCAGAAATGATTTTGGGGTGAGCTTCTTCCATTTACTCTAATCTGAAATGCGTTTAAAATCATTCTAGCTCCCGTTTTACAGCGTGTTAGTGCTGCACGTTTCTCAACATATTTTGACAGCCGACAATCCGGCACCGCAAAACACTCATGAGGGTCTCCTACCCGCGTCACCGAATTGGCATCTGTCAAAATATGTTGTAAACATGCAGTACTAAAGGGTTTTAAAAATAGCTAGAAGAGTAAAAGTTTTATAAGCAAATTATAGAGGATTAAACAAATTCACAATAGCATAATTGATATAAACTAACTCGCTAGCATAGAAAAGCATTCAACGAGGTCGTAGTCCAAATTGTTGTAAGGAGAGGTGGAGAAGTTGTTGTGGAGGAGGGGGTGAAATACGTTTCTTAAGTGATAACAACAATTTTCGTGCTACAACATTTTCCATAAAATAACTAATTTATGCGTGTCAATTATATAATTTTGTTTAACAAAATATAGTTATTTGGTTTTTGCTTTTTGATTCCTTTCTGTACTTGTATTTGTATGGTTTTGATTTTAAAGTTTAATGTCGTTTTGGAGAAAAAAATAATGACCAAATTTAATATGAGCACACATACTAACTTGCCTTATGTATTGGCTATACAGATTTACTACAGTAAAATTTTAATAAAGACATATTTATGTAAAATTTAAATCAAGTTAATAAAAATTAATAGGTTAATAGACATTCAATTCAAATTTAGTACTATATAACTGTGACTAAACTGCCTAGCTCCAAATTAATCAATCAATAATTCAGATGGTATCGTTTCTTGCGCATCCTTAAAAAATTAAAAATAAGAAAATCGGCTATTATATTTATTTACGGTGTAATTATATCAATTCTGTATGCCTTACATACGACAATACTCATTGGTTAAATAAAATTTAAAATAAAACATGACCAGTATCTTAGGACATATTGGCTATTGTCGAATTAGTAAACAACTTTTAATGTTTTGAAAACAAGACATTTTTATTTTTCTTTTGTTGAAGCGATTGCCTTAGTTGTGGACGAAATATTAAGTTTTCTTCGAACGCACCCTAATATAAAAAACATCTAACACGATATGCGATTTGACTGTTTTTATGTTAACTTCTATTGGAAATGGATTTTTCTTTTTGCAGGGATAGATCTCTCGGGCGACCTTTAGCTAACATTCAATGTTTTTTAATCATCGTCAAAGCTTAGTTTCATAATTATACTCTGTACCTATGAAATAATTCAAATATTATCTGCATGGTCTAAGATCATTTAGCATCCAATTATGATATTCGAAGAAAATTATTTATCCAAGAGTACATAAGAAATACATCTATGTCTTCTTTATTTATTTTTTCCATATGTATAATAACATTTACTACATTAAGAAAAAGGGTAAGCGGGTAGCCACTTTTTATGGTCCAGACAGAAATAAGTCTGTTACGGGGAAGCGACTCTGCTTACGCGAGCTATGGTTTTTATTACCCTCAATATAGAAGAGAATCATGTCCTCACTCGAAAATCCAGACCAATCGAAAAACCTAAACCAGCAAAGATCAAAACGAACAGAGTGGAGCATAGTCGCATTTAACATACGAACATTAGGAGATGAAGAATTAATTGAATTAATCGAACTGAATGCAGAAATAAAAAATAAAGTAGACAGTAATGGGAATAGCTGAAGTTCCGAGAAAAGTGTGTAAAACTAAAAAGCGGACATATACTGTTCACTAAAGGACACGAAAAGAAGGAAGAATGCAGAGCAGGTCTTTTAATTAAGAAAACAATAGTAGACAAGATTAAGGCCATATCAAAAAGGGCAATTTCAATAGTATTGGCATAAATAAAAGGTACAAATGTAAGATTGTTTAAGTATATGCACCCACATCTGACCACCAAGACAAATAGAGATATTCTAGGAAGAAGTGCAAAGCGATAGATCCTGTAAAACAAAATATACAATAATAATGGGTGACTTCGATGCAAAAGTAGGAGTGAGAGAAGACCCAAATGATTAAGGAAAAGATCTATTTGTTTTAGAAAAGAAGATTCCAGGGGAAAAATATATTCAGGATAATAACCTATACTTGATAAATACGTATTTTAAAAAACAAAAAAAAAGAAGATGGACCTGACAAAACCTAAATGGAAATCGACTATTTCATATGTAATGACAGAAACACCATCATAGACACCATTGTACTTAATACATTTAACGTAGGAAGTGATCATCGGATGGTAAGAGTAAAAGTGCGCATTAACACCCAGAAAGGAAGAAAGTAGTGTCAATAACGGGAAGACAAATAGACAAAAAACAAGCTAAATACAAACATACTGTAGAGAAGTACATACAATATATAAAGACGAGCAAAATTTGGAAACCCTAAATACAAAAATAAGAAATGTTTTGATACTGGCAGACAAAAAAATAAAAAGAAATAGAAAAGATATAAATCACAAAATAAGTGAAGAAGTACAAAAACTAATTAAAAAAGTAAACTCTCAAAAGATAGGACATTCAACAAAATCGGAATAGCAAAAATTAATGAGACTATCAGAAAAAAGTAAGAGACGATAAGAGAATATTTAAAATATGAAAACAAAAGAAATTGGGGGAACGGAAAAGTTTAAAAGACTTATCAAAAATGAAGTGAGGAAAAACATGGAATAACAAAGCTATTAAATGAAGAAAATAAAGAAATAACATAAACCAAAAAATAACGGAGACTATAGAAACATTTTACCGAATTTTTATGAGAGTAAACAGACACCCCGCTAGAAAAGGAGAAAACGATAGGAAGAAACTCATAAACGCAGGATCCGAGGAATTGCTGAAAATTGCAATCGGAGAAATAAACAACACTTTGAAGAATATGTCTAACAAGCGAGCATTAGGAAAATAAAAGAGGTAAAGGAAGACTGCAGACCAGGTTGACAGATGACATAAAAAGAGTGGCAGCGTACGATTGCGATAAGGAAAACACACAAAGAAAAATGGAACAACTTGAGGAAAGCTTACATCCGACTATGGACTGAATAAGCTGTTGATGATGACCTCAAGGGAAATTTAAATGAATAAACAAAAAGAATTTAATTTAATGAAAACTTGTATTAATACTTTATTTAACTGACATTCCCATTCATATTTGAAGCATTTTGTTTCAACAAATTGATACGTTCAAATGCCGCTCTTGTAAAAAAAGAAAATTTGTTCTAAAAACACTTGAATTCCTCTACTTACTTACTAACCGCTATCTTCCTAAGAGAACTTTGAGCAAAAAGTAACCTTTACCTTCACCTTATCGCAAAAGTATTGAGAATTGATTGCTCTATTAAAAGTTAGTGAAAGCTACGTTTTTGCAACGTCTTTTTTTCCAGGTAGTTTTGTGGATGGACGTTTACCTTTTGTGTATCACAACATACTTGTTCGTTTAGACTTGGAGGCATAATAAACCTGCAAAACTTGCAACGCATAGCGAAGTGGCGAAGCAGTCTCCCAAATTTGAGAAATTGTGTTTCCGGGTTAAAGGGCACGTAGCGTTTCAAAGTTTTATGTTTAAATTAATCAGTATTCAAAGACGAATTGAATGATATGCTACATGTCCTATGTTGCTATTTTGAAAATTTGAAATCGTAAAGGTCACTAACGCTGACTTTTGACCAATCTGTTTCAAAATCACTAGCAAACAATCCTTTTTGGCCACCTGTCGATTGGTGAAAACAGAATTTGGAAATTCCCAGCCGTTCTCGAGTTTTTGCTCGGACGACGGACGGACGGACGGAGGGACGGACGAACAAACAGACGGACAACATGAAGTTAGTAAGTGACTCCGCTTCGCTTCGCCACTTAATAATTGCCTTAAATCTCATTACATGTTAGTATATGATAGGGCAGTTAAACCGAAATATTTGTAGGTATTAAAAAATCTAACAAAAACATTTTTTCGTTTTTATATATTGCAACAAATGTTAAGAGCACAAATGAAAATTGGCGTAAAAGCAAAAAAGTTTCACTTTTTAAATATCACTTCAGGTAGATGGAGACCATCATTTTGTACACATTGTCCAAGTTTTATACGGAAATTCTCATTGACACGTCGTATAACCGCCGATGTTATTGCACGAACTTCTTCTTCAATCGCCACATTTAAGTCCAGTATAGTTGCTGGGCGAGCTTCAAACACCTTCGACTTGAGATACCTCCATAAAAATAATCACAGGAGCTCAGACCTGGCGATCTTGGAGGCGACTGAATATCCCCATTCCCACTGATGAAGCGGTTCTGGAAAAGGTTTTTCAGAAAGTTCATTGACACCCTGGCTGTGTGACTATTTGCTCCATCTTGTTAGAAATGAATGTCATCATTCACAGCAATTTGTTGAAGTTCTGGAATAAGGAAGATTTCTATGATTTGAACATGACCCGCTGATGTTATAGTAATTGCATGGTCAAAATACTAATTATTCCATTCGAAGAAATTGCATACCAGACTGTAACTTTAGCTGAATGGAGAGGCTGCTCGTAGTAATTGTTACAAAAGACGACATATCCACAGGTCTTCATCAAGTATCAATGAGCTTTGGTGTCTTAAGCAGCTTGCTCACAAAACCAACGCGGATAAGATAATCTCCAGGGTTTAAAGCATGGACTATTTACATTTTATACGGGTGTAGGTATAAGTCATCATGCTTCAGAATTCTCAGAGAGCAGAGCTTTGAAGGCTTCTTGTAATCGCTGCTTGTACATTCTCCACGTTCATGAGGGTCTTAATAGTTCTTGCACTATCACCTCTTCTTAATGTTTGATTCGTTGTATGTAAATTGATTATGACTTTCCTACTTGGAACAGGGGCACGAGGAGGAAGATGAAAATGTAGGCGGAACCCTGGTACGTAACTTCGATCATGTTCTAAATACGCCGTAACAGCGAACCTTCGTTGTTCACCAGTCCAACCCTGCATGGTTACTAAACTTCCAACTGTGTGAAATGTGAAGGTCACTGCCTAC
Source organism: Sinelater perroti (assembly GCA_036346155.1). Classification (NCBI taxonomy): domain Eukaryota; kingdom Metazoa; phylum Arthropoda; class Insecta; order Coleoptera; family Elateridae; genus Sinelater; species Sinelater perroti. The sequence continues at coordinate 18,934,216 of JARFIY010000195.1, read as the reverse complement.
CTCTCCTTTCACACACACCCCCACCATACAAGCTTCTTAGAAACGTGCAATTTGACTGCCCCACCTGTTATTTTAAGCAAAAACTGCTTTTCTTCACTTCTTCATAAAGAACAAAGGAGTCTCTAAGACATTTTAAATTGCGTAACATTATGAATTGTTTGGCATTAGGGAGACGAGGAACCTACCTTGTAGATACCTTGTAGATTATGGTTATTACCGTGACTAGTGCCCATTTCGGCACATACTGTATTGTCAACGGCTATTGCACTAAAAAATTTCTTATTTATCTGTTTGCCTTGATATTGCTGGTGCGAGCTAGACACTCGTGCATTACGTTCTTGGACCTTATCTTGTCTCATAGTAAGCATCTTAAACCATTTGAACACTTGGCTTTTTGATAACATGTCTCTATTTAATTCTCAGCGTCGTTTAGACACAATATCGATTGCTTTAGAATTTTCCTCTAAAAGTTACACTAAGCCTTGACTATTTAGTCAACATGATTACTAATGACGAAATAATGTGGATAGATGATCACTTCTATATCAATCTCCTTGTATACATACGTTAGCAACCTTCACATAATTATAAAAAATCTAGTTTAAATTTGACTTACTTAAGCAAACAATTTGAGTTAAACTCTCTGTTTAATCTATTTATTATTATTATTTTTTGATTTAGTAATTGTGGTCATCATTAAAATACTAGTGTACCATAAAAATACAAAATAATTTGATTATTCTGTATAACTAACTATTTTTATTACATTTTAACCTTTTCATAGTAAAAATGTTGTTCTATTATATTTATTCATTTATCTTTTATGTTTCAATTTCTGTTTATAAACGCATCTATCTGTAACTAGTGTTATTAATGATAAAATTGATACAGCATATGCCTCTGACAAACAGAAACTAATTTACTGTATATTAAATTATGGGTTGCTGCATTCTTACTTCGTAGACGTTCATCTCCGAAGCAGACTTAATGAAAAATACCCTGGGTGGCTTGTATTAGATTTATCTAAATTTATCTCCCTGGCAATATCGCTTTTAAAATTATCCCAAATTACGCAAGAGCGAAAGTTCGCGACAGGGGGACGAGGTTTCAGTAAATTTCACGTTACCGTAACTTTAATAGAGCTTGTCGTTAGAAGTGACGTCAAACCTGTAAACTTGGGCAGAATAGACGTGCTCAAGTGCTTTCAAAGTTCTTACTTCTGGGTTATTGATTTCGTCGCCTTCATTCCGAGCCTTCATTTTTCACGTGCAGTGCAGATTGCTTCGTGGCAACGTTGCATCCGCGTCCGATTTTGTTTTTTTTTCATTACGGGTTATACGCCAACGCGATATTAAAGAGAGTTTTTAGGTTGCCTTTGTAAGCAAACCAAATTTTTATAGATTTTGAAAAAAATTACCACCGACAAATTAATGTATAGAGACGATAAATATTTTTGGGCCACCTAAGCTTAATATTTAAAATAATTCCATCCTAAAATACATCTGTGCCATCTTTTCTGCGGAAAGTCTGCCAATATATCTAGTTGGAGCCACGGCAGATCTCTGGAGACGTGACCTAGAAGTTGATATTGCATAGTACGTGTATTGGAATATATGTAAGTGCAATATAGGGTTTTAAAGTTGAAAAGTTTTGCAGACATGGACAATTCTGTGTTTTTATTTAGAAGTTGTCTTGACTTTAAAATCATACAGATATTCTTTTTTTTAAATAATTTAAAACTAGATTACATTTTTGTAAGATATCACAATTTTAAATTAATATCTTGTAAGCAAATACATTATATAAATAAACAAAACAGAATAAGGCTATAGTTTCTAGCACAACTTGTGATTTAAGTTGGGTGGATAGAAAAAATATACAAACAAATAATTATTTAAAGACATTTATAAGTAAGCATTTTAATCAAACTCACCCGTTATGTACCATATATAGTAAAAGTGATGCTAAATCTGCAGTTAAATGGTTATAGTAAGCAAATATAGGCATAATCTCTTTGTTGAGTACTCATTTACTATTGCTTCCGGCAACAAAGCAACCGCAACCCGCAACAGCCTTTGCATAGTTATATCATAAAGGGTTATATAAATTAGTATTTGCATACAATATAGAAAATACGGTTATATGTCATGTTTAAAAAGCTTTAGGTATTACGTTATTATTGTCATCTTCTCTACTATGTTGCTTTTCGAACTTTACCGAAATTTTTTCTTGGACACCTTGCGCTTTCTCGTTGATTTGTAATTCAAAAAACTTTTATTCTACCGACATGTTATTTCTACTCAGATTTTAGATTTGTAATAGCCTTTTCAATGACCGTTACTCGTAATTTCTTTCTGTTATTGCTTCGTATATATGTATTCCTTAAAAGTACATGGATTTACCACTTTATTTCTACGTCCGTATTTTAGAAACGTCACTTCACATGATTAGTCATATTTAACTACCATAAATTAAAGCAAAAATTGTTTCTCTCTCTTTCTCTCCTCTCCTTCTCTTTCTCCCCCTCTCTTTTGTTTTTAGTCTTCCAGCTGGTTTGTAACCGTTCTCCAAATACATCGATCTTGTGTCATTTCTTTCAATTCCTTGTAGGTTCTTGCGGTTACATCACAGTTTGATGTATTTCAGCCATCATCATTCTCTTTGGTTATTTCCTTCTACTTGTCCTTCTATGATTTTGTTTATCATGTCTTTGTCCCGTAGGATATGTTCTATAAGTTGACAGCTTTTTTGTATTGTCTTAATCAGTTATCTTTCTTCACTTATTCTTTTGAGAACTTCCTTATTTGTTGTTCTTTCCATTCAACTGATTTTAAGTACTTTTGTAGCACCACAGTTCCAGTGGTACCAGAAGTTTTTTTTGATACTTCAAAGGTCCAGTTTTCGCATCCATACAGTGCAACGCTCCATACAAAGGACTGTTGCTTTTCTCGTCTGCAAGGAGTTGTGTTTTGATGTCATTAAATTCTTTTTGTTAAAAGCTTTGCTTGGTGGATACGACTTCCGATTTCTTTCTTACATATTCCACCTCTGCTAATTTTGCTGCTCAAATATGTGAATTCTTCTACTTCTTGTATATCTTTATTGTCTATCTTCATATATGTTCGTGTTCTGTATATTGGTCTGGTACATAACATAACTTTTGGCTTTTTCTTGTTTACTTTTATATCATACTCAGTGTTAAATATGTTAGTCAATATGGTTAGATCTTGTAGTTCGTTTCCACCATTTGAGATGTTGTCAGCAAATATAATTGTTTTTATGCTCAGTCCGTGGATTTTAGTTCATCGTGTAGTTGGTTCTCCGTTTATAAGACCGTGGACGGAGTTCAGAAACTCTTGATGTTTCGTCCACAACTGCGGCGGACATCTTCAGAAGAAAATCTTCTAAAAGTTTTTGAACTCCGACCACAATCTTATAACTCGAGAACCAAGCACACGATGCACCATAACACCGGCCGTGAAAGCCTTCGCATCTGTTCAGTGGATTTTAATTCCTTCTTTATTTTCTGAAATTAATGTAGCTATGGCTTTTTATGTGTGTATGTTAAACAGTAGAGATGACAGTATGCATACTTGTCTCGCTCCTATTTTTATTGTTATTTCCTTCTCTTCGTTGATTTTTATTATTCTTTTTTGGTTTATAACAGTTTATATAAAATTTTCTGTTATTGTAGTCCACCCTTATGTTTTTTGTATCTTTAACATCGTGCCCCACTTGACATTATAAAACGCTTTGTCGGCATCAATAAAAGCTGCATACATTTTTTTCTTTTTTTCTAGTGTCTCTTCTATAATCATTCATAGTGCGAATATTGCTTCTGTTGTGCCTGTTTTTTTCTGAAGCCGAATTAATCTTCAGTTAGGTTTTCCTGAACTTTTCTCTCTGTTTTTGTGTATATGATCTGTGTTACTAAACTTATTGTCTTGCGACTACCGATTTTTTTGGGAATTGTTATTATTACACTCTTTGCACAGTCATTTGGGTTGTGTCCTATATTATATATTGTGTTTTTTCATGCATAGAGCAGATCTTTTGTTTTTTGACTAAGGCTTTTTATCACTTCCCCTGGGATTTTGTCAATTTGTGAGACTTTTTAGTGGTTTTTGGAATTCTGATCTTAGTATCGATAGAATCATTTATTTCTTCTTTATTTTCTATATATATTTTCTGTGTTTTGTCATTTTTATATAAATTCTTTATATGTTGTTTCCATCTGCCTGCCACAATAGTTCCGTCGTCTTTATGTATGCGATGATTTGTTCTCTTCTTCTCATTGAATTACTTCTTTATTTTCTTATATGCATTTTCAATGTTCCTTTTATTTATTTCTTGTTGTATTTCTTTGCACTTATTTTTCATGTACTTTTTTCTTGATTTTCTTGTTTCATTTTTTTCGGTATTGTTTTTCTTATATTTGCTTTTTCTCTATTAATTCAATTACTTCTTGGGAGTTTTGCTTTACTTTTCCTATCACATCTTTCATTGCTTTCATTATGTTGTTCTCTAGGTCTTTCCAGGTTTTCTATTTTCATATTACTTTCATATATTTTTGTTTAAAACTCTTCTGGTGTTTTTTTTTCTTAATATTTTTGTGTTGTAGCTTACATTTAATTATGGCCATATTTTGGTCACTACCAATGTTCGGACTAGAATAGCTTCTTGGTTCTTGTATCTTTCTTTGACTATTATATTGTCAATTTGGTATCGGCCTACATCACTCGGCATCCTTCATGTATACCTCCTTGGTGAGTGCTGTTGAAATATTGTTATTAATTGTTAGTTTTGCTGAGTACAGAATTCGGTAAGTCTATCACCTGTTTTGTCGTGTTTTTCTAGTTTGTATTTTCCTACTATGTTCTCTTCTTCTAGTTCATCTACAACAGCATTGAAATCTCCTAGTAGGACGATGTTTTCGCTTCCTTTTATTTTATTTGTCATTTTGTTTAGTGTCTCATATACTACTTTTACTTCTTCATTTTCGTGATCTGTTCTTGGCATGTACACTGCTATTAACGTTATATTTACTGATTTCATTTGTAGCCTTATTATTAATATCTTTTAATTGTGTTGTCTATAGTTTATCACTCCATTCCCGAAGTCTTTATCACCACTTCTACCCCTACTATTCCTTTGGGTGTTGAATTTATGTGTATTATTTTTATGTTGTCGCTCCAAAAGTTGCCTTCTTGTGGCCAACTCATTTCACAAATGCTCATTGTATCTATGTTAATCTTTTACATTTTTATTTTAGCACTTTTTTAAATTTCCGGATTTTAGTAGAGCCCGATCGTTCCATTGGGTTATTCTTTTTATATTAATATTTCTTAGTTTTATCTGTTCATGTTGTTCCTCCGGAAATCCGATTGAGGGACTGCTTTACTTCTGGATTTGCCCTAAACGGGTAATACATTTATGTTACAAACTGTTTTTTCTTGAAAATGGACGTGACTATACAGTAGTTTTTCGTTTTTTTTGCATGATGTTTACATTACATTATATTACATTACATTACATTACAACTTACTACAATTATATTACAACTCGTATATTTTTGCGACAAGGACTGTATCAAATATTAAATCTTTTTAAAGATTACAAGAACAAAATAAAGCAAAAGACTAATATTTTAACAATATATTTTGGAAAATATTGGAACACTGTTTTTTTTAAACCTAAAGAAGGAAAGATGATTTATTTCATGGGCCTCGAAAATATTTTCTGGACATAAAATTAGATCAATAACACATCCATTTAAGAAATAAGTTTAATTTACTTTAAAAATTAAATAATTAGGTAAATTATAAGTTATACGAAAATGAAGTGTCAAAAGCAAAATATGCTTACAAATAAAATTTTTGAATCTGATTATAATTAGAATATCAATACATTTATTATTTTAAAAGTTCAAAATTTGCTAAAAACTGTCTTGCATATATTTCTTTTTCTTGTAAAGATCCGCAAGTCTTATTATTTTATTATTTATAACTGCCTTGGCGCAGTTAACAAACCTGTAGAAGTCCCGGGACTACTTCTAAGTTTGTCTTCAAGATCTAGTAATTGCCTATTGATACAAAAAGGAAAATAAAATATTTTATTTATATAAAATTACGTAAATATAAATTGGGTATGTTTGGTCTACTATCAAATAGAGACTGTCTTAAAAATATTTCGATTAAAAAAATGTTTAAATTTATCCATATGTTGTAAAGGACTCAAGACGCAACGGCAAATCCTGATAGGATTTCTTAGCACTTAGGCGACATTTTCTATACTCTGTTAGTTCTTTTGACATGGTTTCTTTGCGAAATATATTGCAATTTGTGCAAATGCTCCGATTCAATAAGTGTTATATAATATCTAAGTTATTAATTAACTATTCAGAAGGCAATTTGCCTTTCAATAACACCATTTGAACAAATATAATAAGTGTGTAAATTTGGACCTATAATTAACTGCACATAACCTGATATATGTAATATTATAATACACCATTCTTGATTCTTGCTGTAATGGTGTCCGACAGGGACTTACCTGCTGAAAAATGGCTGACCCAAATTTACATTCTTAATCCGTATGGATCACTAAAAAATTCTTTTATTAATGTTTTTAGCCGTCTTGGATGCCTTTTAGTTTTATATTGCGTACCGAATTTTTGATTCCAAATTTATATTGCAATAATCACATTGTTTTCTTGATTGTTTTTTGTATATTTTGTATATTTTGTTGTATCGTGTCACGTAAGCCTTTTTTATAAACCGTAAATCAGAACACATTGCTTTACACACAATCTTATAGATTTCTCAACCCTACATTTTTTAAGAAAATAATGGTCATAATTTCATAATAATGTTTTAAATATTTATTTTAAAAAAACAATGTGTGGGATACTTTGGTGATGAACCCAGCTAATTAAATAATACACTAATATTTATTATTAATTCTTAATGGTCTATCTGTTTTACTGCGCATTTAAATTAACACGAAAACTGTGTTTAACCGCAACTACTTTCTTGGCATTTCCTTGTGGACGTTTAAATACCTGCACACTTGGTTCTGAAATCCATTAGTCACGTGTCGATTTGCTAAGCCGATTAATGAAAACTTTATTTGAGACTGCGTCAAGAGTTATCTATTGCCTCTACGAGATCGATAGCTACTCTGCTTCCTTCTTAAGACCATTTTGTTTCAGAACAGTTCAAAATTTCCATTAACTCATGTAGACCGAGTCGTAGAAAAATCGCCACATTTACCCATGTTTACGTGTTATTGCCGTAGAAATGGCAGTAAATTATTTTTTCCAATCTTCATCTACCGTAGGGTTAGATAAGGTAATTTGCATCTGTTCTTAAAAAATAACTTTTAGCACATTTCTCACTACTAGCCAGTTTAGCTAATCCACATCGCATCCTATTTTTAGTATTGTCAGTCCATTGATATTTTATAAAATAAAGTCGTATTTCAGACAAAAGGGCTTTCTACGTATTGAGATAATTTAGCTTACTCAAAGAAAGTTAGAAAACGTTCTTTGTCTGGTAATCTTAGAATTATTTATGTTACTGTAAGATGTAGCCGCCGTAACTCGTTTAGATGACTAAATTTCTCTTTAAAAACGGAGACTACCTCTTTGTCCATACGTAAATACTGCATTATATAGTGAACCATGTATGTAGTTGTTGGATATCAAACATATCTTATAGTATGTCGTCCCAAATTGGGCTTTCTTTTCACTAGCATACTCGCCCATAAGGTCTTTAAGTTCAAATACTTATTCAATGGACCCTTCAATGGCCAACCTTACTTTTTGTTTCTGCGTAAAACGATTTATTTATTTTTAAACAACTTTATATAGGCTCTTCTATTATGTTTAGAGCTTTCTTAAAAAGCCACAGCGTGAAACACAGATTGTGAAACCACATTAAACTTTTCGGATCAAAATCTCTTTTCTTGACTTCTACTGTTCGTTCGTCGTCGTTCTTCCAACAACTTACTTCTAAATTGTGGATCGGACGGCAATTGAAGCTATGTTTTAAACATAACTAATTGTAAGATGTAGAAAAGTTGCTGTAATCTTATTAATTCCTAACAATCGGAAAATTTTATAAAAAAGAGCTAATTTAAAAGTACATCCTTGATCTGATCGGATTTCTGAAAAACTTATTAATTTTTCAGCGATCTCTTGGTAAAATAGACTATGACAACCAGGATGTATGTGTTGCCGTTGCTACTCTTCTAGAACTCCATATTTTTAAGAAAATTATTTTACAATGCACACAATTTGAACTTTTGTCATCATTTTTTTACGTCTTCTTTACAGTACACCCTATAAAACTGCTCTTTAACCTTTTGCAACGTGTTGTTAATATGGAAGTATTTTCCTGACACTCCATTATGAATTTAAAATTCTAAGTCTATGACAACTACGCTTTAAACCGTAAAAGTTTTGATAGAAGTGTAATTGTCTTCTTCTTCCTTTTCGATGTTGCTTTTTTTTCTAACTACATCACTCTTTACTCGGTCTCTTAAAGTAATTCCGGTAATTGTAAACTTTTAAAAATTGCGCAGTCTGTGACTACTTGTCAGTCATGTTAATCACCTTCCTTTAACAATAACATTTTCAGTAAAATCAATTTTCTGCAAATTATCCTCTGTTGTTGGCATGAGTGAGATGAAATTATGATGAAATGATGAAAATTATAGTATAACGATATGCATTTATTGTAGTGCTACTATTTTTAATTTTTAATTATATTATTTGTATGCAGGTCAAATATGCTAGAAAGAAAACAAACAAGAAAATTATTCCTTAATTAAAAATAAATATTTTCTAAGATTTCATATTTATAATTATTGTGGTGACTTACTTGTACAAGCTTTTAACAATTTGTATTACACCAGAGAAATTTCTTATTTTTCATTAGTTTGTACACTTTTCTCTTAATAACACGGTTTAAAGCTTTGTTGTAGTCGATTAATGCAAAATTCACCGGAAGGTTACATTTTCTCATCTTCTCAATAATTTGCTTATGTAGACCGCACAGATTCATAAATGTACTCTTCCAATACTGTTCTGTTTCCTTTCTAACAGTCTTACCTATTGTTTAAATTCTCGTTGTAATTATTCTAGCCTATACTTAATAAATTCTTTAGTTATTAGTGTTTTATTGCTTTTTTTAAACAATACTATTACTTTTACCGTTGGCTATTCTTGTGATATGGTTTTGTTTCACATATAAAGACAAAGAGTTTTAATATTTCCTGTTTCTTAAGCTGCTTAGTTTTTTAAGAAGTTTTTGTTTCATTATATTGACTACGCTTTTTTGTCATTACTGTTAATTTTATCGTTTGTTTATATTGCACTGCTCGTACCATAAATTATTATAGTAGTCTAATTATGTTTTAGTTTATATCATACTTAGACAATTTCTACCTTTTCTTTGTTTTTCATTAATACCATCTTTAATAAACGCTAACATATCGTTGTTAGTATTTATTAGTTTTCCCACGTTACTTCCTTTTTTTCTCGAGAGCCGTAGTGGTCTAATGGATAGGTCGCTAGACTACGAAGAGGTGTGGGTTCGAATTCCGCTCTCGCTAATTTGATCGCTGGCAATTTTACGGCCCAGCTCGACTCAGGTCTAAAGGTCAAACTCTGGGCTAATAATCTTGTGTACTGTAGGCTCTAGATTGTAGCATACCTATCCTGTTAGGATCCCAAAGTGCCTTTATGGCCTATTACTGGAAACTATTATTGTTTTTCCTTTTTTCTAAGATTATTCATTTCCTAATATTTTATTATATGAGTAATTTTTATATAGTTTTATTTTTGGGTTGCCTTTTCAAATTTTGTATTTTTAATGTATTCAATTATTGTTTCTTTTATAATTGTTCTTTCTTTTCTTGAGTACTTTATACCCCACTTTATGTAACGTGATTTTAAGGTTTAACTGCTCTTTTTTATTTAGTTATACATTGTACAGGATGGCTAAAGTGTAACTAGGCATTAAAAGTGGCTAGACAACTTGTAGCATCATTGGAGTATGATAAAAACAATTGTGAAATAGGCAATAGAAACAGGATTTTACATTTTCTGCGTTTATAAAGCATTTTTAATGAAAACCGCTACCTTCAGATTATTAAACATTACGCGTAGAACACGGCATCTGGTTGAGGTAATATTGGCGGCCTTATTTTCATACATGATAATGCACCATCCTATTTTGCTCTTACTGTAAGTGCGTGATTAGATAAGTCTTTTCCAGAACGTCGGAGAGTGGAGGACTTGGAAACACGGGTTTAGGAAATGTTTGGCAATATCCTAAACGGTTTCTTTTAGACGACTGTGTATTCTATTCCCAGTCCTTTGGGGACATTGGTTAAAATTTAAATGTTTGCCCTAATTTTTCTATATAATAAAGTATATTTATAATTTGTTTTAATAAATTTGTTTTAGAAATATAGACTTTATTACTAATTTTTAATGGTCAGTCATTTTTTATCCACCCCATATACTTATGTTTTGAAAATATAGCATTGCTCTCGTTCTGTAAAAGATATGTATGTGTTTTGTACATTATTCATTAATTTTTGTGCTTTATTTTATATATTACTTAGGGTTTTGAATAATTGTTTGATTCGGATAAAAATAAACTGCCTTAGTTTTGTTAGTTTTCACTAATTGGAGGTTTCCTTTGGTTTTCAATTACATAGAGGTATAGAAGTGTGTTCTAATAATTAATTTTGTTAACTGTTAAGCCTGTAAAATATTATTTTTTCCTGTTTTTTGAAACCTGATACCTTTAAAATATTAAAAGCTAGTTTTAATATTGTTAAATTTATTGTAACATTTTTTTACTCACGTACAAGCGGCCAACTTTATCACTATGCAAGACTATATAATAATAGCTATATTACATATTGTGCCTTTTAGATTTCTTATTTTTAGGTAAAACTAAATTACTTATTTTTGTTTTTCCTGGATGTAACGTTAATGTAAGCAATTTATTCCAGATAATAAACATGGCGCCATAAAGTCCAGATATTCTGACTATCTAAAATTGTCCAATCACAGCTTACATAAAGTTAACCTGCTTGCGTAAAATACGAAGGATCTAGACCACAAAATGGCAAAAGACACATGAGATTGGTACTCTCAACTAATGACGTGAATTTCAAAGAACCCCAACATTGTTATGAAATATAAAGGAAATTTTATTACAATATATTGCATTACAGTTTTTTAATATATTTTTTGTTTGACGGTAAACGCTTCTCGTGGCGCAATATTAAATTTTTAAACCACTTAAAAGCCTTGAAGGCATTTCTTCTGTTTATTAGTTGACAACTAATTATATAGTACTTGAACCTTTAAATTGCACGCTGACAAGCTTTTTTAATTTTGTAAATGGATAAACTTCAAATAAAAATGATGTAGCGAATTTAAAAATAATACCAGCAGAAATTCCTTTAAAGTTTTGTTAGTTCGGTTAGCAACATAAAGGTTTTCATTTTCCTGTTGCAGTGGTGGTCAATTACAGAGTTTTTTAGGTGCTATAAATAATAATATTAGAAAGGTAAAATGTAATTTGGGCAGATAAAATAATTACATGGACTTGATATTTTTATAATATTGAAGTTTAATATTCAACTATTTAAAATAATATATAAATCACAATTAAAAGTATATTTATATTACACACATAATAATACATTTAAGATTTCAATTGAAAATAATTTAAAGAGAAACAAAAACGAATTGTCTTTATATATTTTTTTATCAACTTAAAATTACCATAAGTATATGCGTAGTACGAGCAGTAAGTAAATTAGTAATATAAATGACAACGATCTTGTGCCAGAGAGACTTCTAATAATGTCACTGGAAGAATTTATATAAGTTATTGATATAAGAGACAACTTAAATTAGAAATTAATATTTAGTGTAGCCACTTTAGTCGAATATGGTAGAAATATTTGATGTTTTGAATCTTTTAATCGTGAAACGTACTTTTCTTTTTTTTTAAATATTATGTTTATTGCCAGATAAATCATTACATTGTCATACATCATGGATGTTACATATGATATACTTGATGCGGACTAAGGTACTGAGACTATTTGGCTGCCTCGATAGACACTTCACAATAGCAGCGTCAGTGATTTGCGAGTCGGCTGATATTATATCTTGTGGTAGGCGCATTAGAGTTGGTTATAAATTTTTGGTTATCAATAGTCATAAGTCCAAGCTCGTAGTGCAGTTCAGTATTTCGGAGGTACCAGGGTGTATTGACTGTAATCCGCAGCACTTTGTTCTGGAATCTCTGTAGTTTGTTTATGTTGGTTGTAGATGTATTACACCATATAGGTGATCTATGCAGGAGTAACGGACGAAGGAGGCTTTTGTAAAGGAGGACTGCATATTTAATTTTTAGGGGACTTGCGATTAAGTAGAGGATAGAGTTTCTTGAGTCTGGTATAACCTTGAAGTAGTTTCTGGTTAATATGAAAGCTCCAGTTGAGCCGTGTGTCCACATGGATGTCCGGGTATTTCACTGAAGAATCGTGTGGTTTCCAACGTATCCGTGTATTATTAATGTGTAGTCTGACGGGATTTGTAATTCTTTTAAGCGTGAAGACTTTGGCCTGCCAATTTTCGGGGTTTATTTGGGTGTTGCACTGTTGGAACCATCGATAAATTTGGTTTGTAGCTTGTTGCAGTGCTAGTATGGCTTCATCCAGAGAGGTTGCTTGGGTAAGAATTGCTGTATCATCAGCGAAGGTGGCCAGAGTTGCTCTAGTATTGGGCAGGTCAGATGTGTAGATGCAGAATAGGATTGGGCCAAGCACGCTGCCTTACGGGACACCAGTGTGGATGGTCTTCGTTTCCGAAATTGCTGAGTTTTCCACAAACGAGAATAACATGGCTATAAGACAGAGTGGTAGAGTGGATTTTCTTTTTCAGACCTTCAAGCCAGATTTTGATGGACATCACGTGGTTGATGGTGGGTGTAAATGTTTCTGCTAAATTTGAAGCAAAACCAGAAACTTTTTTATCGGGAGTGAGAATTAAATTTTTTCTTATAGTCGGGTGCAGGTGTTTCAGCAAAATTTTTCAAAGACTTTGGACAATCCTATCAATAAGCTTATAAATCTGCATAAATCGAGAAAAAGTGGGTTTTTCAAATTTGGAGGACATTATGATCTGAGCCGCTTTACAATGATTAGAAAAGTTGAAGGCATACGTCAATACTTTTCCTGTAATAAAACAAATACTAGTTTTTTGGATTTATTTCGTTATAAAATATTATCTTGTCTTCTACAATAATACAGGTGGGTACACCTAAAACCTTGCGGAGTAGTTTTAATATTGTAGGGTTGGCATACCTTTGAAAGGCGCTCGTTAAACATGACGGCTTCCTGCGCATTACTTCTTAGCCTTACTGTCTGCAGCTTTCATAGGTACTATTGCAGTCTGTGGCGTTTTGAATATTTTTGTTGCCTTTTATATTGGTTAAGTAGTCTGTAGTCTATGAAGGGTTTGGTTTATTTAAGTATACCTGGATAGATTTATTCTTAAATTATTGATGCACGTTATTTAGTGTTCGTTTGTCATAATGATAATTAGTTGCCACCGTAGTCTGGTTCTCCTTTTCCTAGAGATTATATGTTTAACTTTTATCATCAGGTGTTGATTGCCAAGCTGCAGTCTAATTTTTTTTCGATTAATATTTTCTTTGTGGGTTAATGTTGCTACTTGAATATTTGTCGAGGTTTCCATTTGTTTGATAAGTTTATGTGTTATGTCTTTTAATTCGGTTAAGTTGCTAAGGGAATTGGGCTGGCGTATGTTATTGGGGATTGGGCATAAGTTGTACCTGGTGGGACCAATCTAGTAGGAATACCTTTTTTAGTAATACTGGACATAGTTTTTGTTGTAGATGTTTATATATTACGCAGCCTTGGTAATTAAGTTGGTTATTTTTGTTGCACTTTGCATAAACAACTTTGTCTTCTTTGTATTTTTAGGGAAACTCTTTAGTTTCATGGTTGGTTGCGCATTTGATACAACGCGTAGTATTATTGCAATAATTTTTTATACGCCTGTACCTCTGACATCTTATTTATAGGGAGTGTGCAGCTTAATACTGTACTTTATATTCATAAGTAGTTTAATTTTACAAATATCCTTATTGTTTTCTTTTGATTTCAGTTCTATGAACAATAAAGGACGCCCTCCTTTTATTTTGTGTTGTTTTATACTAAGGGTTGTCCGCCAAAAGGTATTTTTGGCTTCCTAGACTGACAATTTTTAACCCGTCTTTCCTCAAATTTTTGCAAGGTGGGAACGTATAAATTTTTGACTGGATAGGGAACGTAAAACGATTTAACTTACAATCTAAGCTCCGCTCGGTGGGAGCAAAACAAATGGTCGTGGCAGACGAGCTTTTTGCATTCGTCAATGCAGCGGCCCGATAGCCGCGCCGCTCAACCATTCGGCAAGGAGCAAGAACAGCCCTGACGTGTGTGCACGAACACACGGACCTTCTCGTGTAAATTAAGCACTCAGAGCGTTTTTGTTTATTTTTCGTCTAGGCTGTCTTTGTTTACTACGCACGGATCTCTTCGTGTAAATTAACAACCGAGGACCACGCCATATTTATTTGCTTACTTTTTGTTCAAATATATAGATAGATTGCATATGTTTATAGCCTCGTGGTCGTTTTTTATAATCTGAGTTATATACCATTTATATCAGTGATGGGTTGCACATTTTTAATAATTTCTGAAAAAATGTTTTCTATTTAGGTTTATAAATGCAGAACTTAGTCGTCCTGTTTATTAATGTCTTTAAAATAGCGTCATAGATTGTACTCTCCAAAATTTATACCTTAATTTGGTCGTTGCTTGGTAATTTGATAGTATATAATTGTCTTTTGCTATAATTTTACCTACTATAATAAGTTATGTATTCTTCACCTCTGATACAAGTATATGTGGTAGTTTTAGTTTTTTGTTAGAGCGATTGCTTGAAAACAGTGTAATGCCGGTTATTGGTTGGTATGGGATCGCCTAACTAGTAGGTTTGGTTTGTGTTTTAGTAGACACCGCTTTGTTTTTTGCTATTTGTGGCCGATTTTTAGAATAATTTGTTGACAATAAATGTGATTCTTGATTGTAAACTTATCTTATTGTTTATGTGGTAACAAGATTATGAATAAAGTGTTGTTTTAAATTATAAACAATTTTGTGGATAAAAATCACACTTTTGCAAAGTGTCAGTGAACTTTGACCATTATGTAAATTTAAGTTTGTTAGAATTAAATACAAATAATTTTGAGTATGGGTCATTGGCCCTGCTCTGCAATATGTTTAGTGCAGAATGCACCGATAATTTGCGGTCACTTGTTATTTGACGGATCAGAACGCACTTAGCGACGTATCTTGACCATCCAATGTTTAAACGAGCATTTATATTAAAAAATGTGATTTTAATCAGGTAAAATTCTGGACGTCTCAAACACTGACATCGAAGCACAGCACATCTGTTTGCTTCGATGTCGCAGTTAATAGTTCTAGTATAAATAGATTTCTAACAAATTTATTTTAAAGCAAATAAAAAGTAAATTTTAAATATGGAAGAAACACCTATGGTGTATTAAATCATCCAAGGAACAAAGCTAGATTTAGTATGTTTATACATATAAAGTCAAAACTCTATGTCAGTAGTAATATATATAGATTATTCTTAGCAAGTTATTTACATGTCATTCAATTTAATACATAGGTAATTAAAAAAAACGCATTTTATGTTAAAAAAATACATGAATTACTATAATACATATATTTTTGTAATTATTTCAATTGTACTTAAATTAATTTGTAGTTTAAAACACGTAATAGGCATTTAGAGAAATATTACGGATCCTGGTTTGACTACTTTGACTGCTACAGTCACGCTACTTTCAATATTTAGAATATTTTTCTGGTGAGCATTTTTTTTAATTTGAGGGACAGAAAATATTCAAAGGAAACTAAATCAGAAAAATACGGGAAACGGTGGAAGGTCACATTGCTTTTGTTGACCAAAAATTGACGATTGATGATCTTTGATTAAAAGTTTGAAGCAGAATTGTAAAAGAACTTTCGCTTCTTTCTCATGTAAATGCAATTCTTGTACAGATCTAAATGTTTTATCAACGTTTTGCATTAGGAGTCTGAGTGTTAAGTATTAATGTGCAGACAATTTTAACGCGTGATAGTATATATCATGAGTACCTTTATCATTATTTCTTAAACCTTAATTATTCAGAAAGAGAGGGGGGGGGGGGGAGATGGACTAAAATTATACAGCGTCTTCATATAATCAATAAGAAGCTTAGACCAACTTTGTTTAAATGGCTACTATAGTCCTTGAGAGCAACTAAATTGTTTGGAATTTGAATAAAATTTTTGTGACAACCATTCCTATACGTTTTCTATGACATTAACGCCGGGGGAGAGCACTGTCCAGTCAAAAACGTCTATGTGCAGTTCTGCCTGCGATTGAGTATTATCAAATCAATAGGTCCCTAATATAGCTCCCTATATTACCACGAAACTAACACCAGCTCACCGTCGTGACCAAATTACCTTCTTATGTAGATCGCGCCAATAATAGGCTTACGCCAGGTACTACATAATGTAAGTCAATATAGTGAATAATAAACCTGCGAAGCTTACAACGCATAGCGAAGTGGCGAAGCAGCCTCCCAAATTTGAGAAATCGCGTTTCCGGGTTAAAGGTCACGTAGTATATCAAAGTTTTATGTTTAAATTAATCAGTGTTCAGAAACGAGTTGAATGATACAAGTCCCATGTTGCTATTTTGAAAATTTGAAATCGTAAGGGTCACTAACGCTGACCTTTGACCAGTCAGTTTCAAAATCATTACCAAACAAGCCTTTTTGGTCACCTGTCGATTGGTGAAAACAGAATTTGGAAATTCCCAGCCATTCTCGAGTTTTTGCTCGGACGGACGGACGGACAACATGAAGTTAGTAAGTGAGTCCGCTTCGCTTCGCCACTTAATAATATGTATTATTTGATACACAATGTTATTTGAAATATAGAGTACTGTTTTTATAATTTAATTATAACGGGTTTGGGAAAAAGATCTGTCGCATTTGCAAAAAGTTTCAATTTACTAAATAAATTTCTTCAAAAACTACAACAGTTATTTTTCAAAGTAAAGGCCATCATTCTCTGCGATTATTTTCCACCGATCTACAATCAACCGGATTTGGTTGAGGTACCACTTCTCTGGTACAAAATGTACAAAATATTTAATAACATTAAATTAAAAAGCCCGTATTGCTTTCTTAGATAAAAAGTTAAAAATAATTAAATATTAATTTTACATTTTATTTAGAGCTTCCACCAGGATTAGCAGTTAATTAAAATAAAATAATTTGAAGTAAATTCTGGATGGGATCCTTTACGCTGTTCCTGCGGATGTAGGCTAATAAAAATCCATAGTTGCAACTTTGCCACGTACAAATTTTAAATATAATTTATTCTTACCATTCACATGATGGATGCTTTAAGGGAAAAACGAGGTCTTACACTACTGCCGTCGCAAAATACTTTATTGAGATTTAGAAACTTGTAAAGAAGATAAAAACTAGGCCTTGTTTTGGAGGTAAAATTAAAAACTCTCTCTATAAAAATAGACAAGGCTGCGTGAGATAATCACAGATGCAATGCTGGAATTCGATATCACTCTCAAAAAAGATTAATTAGAAATTCAGGATACTAGATCTTATATGGTGAAAGCAAATTAATGAAGATTAATATAGTCCGCTTTAGTTAACACGGCAGATACAGTGGAAAATCATAAGGAATTCCACAAGACTACAACAAACAATGTAAAAGTGTGAATAGCTAAAAATAAGACCACAAACTTTTATAAACGAAATTTAACCTCAGCTCGCTTAATCATTACAGTATTGTAAAATTTATAACAATTCTAAACTTGCCTAATCAATTAAGCCGAATACAAAATGTAATAAAAACTATAGATGGATTTCTGATGGCCGAGGAAAGTTACGAGCTGGCAATCAAGGCCTTGCAAGAAGTATTTATAATGAAAGCCTTCTTACAAATATAAGTTTGTCATTTAGAATGTAACTTAGGTAAATACAATTTTATTATTCAAACTAATTAAGCAGCACTTCCAACTTTAGTTTTTTTTGCTTTTTGAATCTGTAGATCTTAAAATACAGTTATTTTAGTTGGAGAACTTTGGAAAAAATAATAAGAGAATAGAAATTATCAAAAACCAAATTTAAGCAAAGCAACAAAATTTGTGTTCTGCATTGTTGTTTAAAACTGAAGTTGAGACGAAATAACAAAGAAATAAGTCATCATTTAAAAACAAGGTAGAGCCAATTAAGACGGAAGTTACCTTTCAGCTGTGAAATTATATTGTGGACAATCTAACGAGTGTATTTTCTGGGAGAAGATGTCTTTCATTATTTTTTAGGCTTCTATACCTGAAAGGGAGCCTTATGAAATCGATGCGGACGTCTGTCTGTCCATCCGTCTGGCCATCTCCCTGTCTGCCTGTCTGTCCGTCCGTCGCGACTTTCAACTCGAGAACTACTTAACCTAAAGACATAAGGGGGTTATCATTCGAAATAAATGTCCTACCGGGTTTACATTCGCGAACTGCCCTAGGTGGCATATCCTAAAACCATGCAATAAGGGTTTTTAGCGGACCCAATATGTCATACCTTATAACTTTTAGGAGGCATCTTCCAAGCGGGAGATTATTTTTTATTTCTGTCTTTTCTGGCATCTGCCTTATAATTTTTGATCTGTGATAGATAAAAACATAACGTTTTCAGTAATCAACTAAGGACCATAAGTCAAGCCCAGACGCCAAAAATCAGGCTGACCGGAAAATCTTGAGACCGGTTTTACGGGAAGTGGCTGTAAATTTTTGTTTATATCTAGAAGCCCCAGACATTGGTGGAAAAAGAGTTCCACGTCCGTACTTGTTTAATTTCATACGCAGTCCTGGTTTTACCCAAATAATTGTTTAATTTGTAAAAGGATACGCGAGATTGAAATTGGAATGTCACTGGTGGGCGGTTCAACTTCTAGAATATCAAGATATGATTTTTCATATAAATGAAACAATCAGAATAAATGCATATTTCGTAATGCTTCAGAAGGTACCTATGCTGGAGCAGTCTTTCAAAGAAATGTTTTAAAAGAAGGGCAGATTATTATTTAACTGTTGCTTGCAAAATCTGAAGCTTCACCTCCACAAAAGATTACAATTCCAAAAATCAAACATTTGGCCTTAACGGTAGGAGCAAAACTAACAAACTCTGTGAAAAAAGCTTTCATCAAGAGACAAGTAGCATGCTTGTACTCGTTACAGACTTTCGTTGCTTATATTTAGGAAAATTACGAATGGGTGGGTTTATAGAAAACCGGGTGACAACCATATTTCAACTTACAACTGCTAAGAAATATAAGCATATTGCTGATAAACCTAATTTTTCAGATTTATCCTCTCGTGGTTGATATAATAGTTAAGTCTAGATTAAAAGGGCCGACATAGTTAAGAGATAAAACACAATGTCTATAAATAGCACAGTTATCAAAAAAAGTAAACTCTGAAAGACGCAATTCAAAAAGTAAAGCAAAATATTTTGCTTTGTCGGAAACACACATACGAGTATATACATACGACTATGAATGTGGTGTATTTTTGGACATAGAGGTAGATTTTATTAAATCACTAGACGTTGAAAAATAATTCTTTTACTAGAGAAAACAGTAAAATATTTATGTAGCATAGAGATAATAATTTTTAAGGGTATAGTTACTTCTTTTATCTCTATCGAAGATCAACAAGGAGTTACATACCAGAACAACTTATAAAAGTCAAACGTTAATTTTAGAAAATTCTTTTAAACACGGCTGTCACAAAGGCCGAAATATTACGAGTTGTATGATACAATTCTAAGTACTGTATAAGAATTCAAAAACAGCTAATCTAATGTTTCGATTTTTTGATAATAAAATCTGTAAATTTTAACATTTGAAGTATTATATTATTATAAAGAATAAAAAATAATATATACAAATATCTCAATTACAATAAAAAAAACGGTATAGTCATATTTGCTAAAGCTATTAGGATAGAATTGTTTTCTAGAAGAACCTTATGTATTAATTTTACAAAATTTTACAAAGCTGTTTTATAATTAGTAGAATACACAAAAAAATGTTAATAAAGAAATATATTAAGCTGCAGTTTTGTCACTATTAACTTATTACGTAAAATGTAAACACTTCTGATAGCACATGTTTTCCTAATATAAAATTGTTGCTAACGAAATAAAATTTGTTTCTCAAATACTAATATTTACAAAACTGTTGCTGTTACACGACTCTTAATTAAAAACTTTCTGAAGCATAAACTTTGTTTATCTTCCACTAGAAATAAAAAAGGTCATGAAATGCTTCTTCGGCCGAAAATTACGTTCTTACGTGGCAGTAAACAAAGTTTATTTGCTTGAAAACAGGTGTACATACAACAAACAAAAGTATAATTCTGTATTACGAATGCAGCCTTGTCTACTGCTTGTGCGAGATTTAAACTCGCCTCGACTAATCTAAAATAAGAAATTTACAATATAGATTGCATAAAATTATAGTTATTTTAATAGCTAACTTTACAGAAAAGTTGGTTTGTGTCATAAATTATTTTTTCCTTATATGCACTGTAATTTTTCAGTATAATTTTTGTTTTACTTTATCAGCGCAAAAAAAAACATGAAAACTATTTAGAAATTGTCATGCTAAGGTAATTCAAGTTACATAAGCTAGAAACGACAGAACTAAAAAGCGTTTTGGAAGAACGAAATATAGAGGTAACAAGAAAGAAAGTCGCGTTACAAAAAAGATTGCTGGAAGGTAAGAAGCCTGATACGTATTTATTTAAAACTACAAAACAGATGCCTTGATACAGAACATTGAGAAAAAATGGACAATCGGTGCCGAACATTGAAAAGATAATCAGGAGAACAGTCCAAAATCCTAAGAGAAGAGTTAGGATAATAATCTAAAAGTTCGAAAAAAAAATTAGAAAAATTTTGTTCAAAACTTTATAAGAAGAATTTAAGGAAAACATGTTCCTTCTCTATAAAGCTTGTCTCTCTCCGCCCCCCTCTATCTTTCTCTAATAGGTGTATAAATAAGTTCTCAGCTTTTTTCTGCAAAATTAAAGTTTTATTTAAAAACAAACAAAAAAAGCTTAAGTATCAAAGTATTCTCCGTTGGCATCGATGACCTTTTGCCATCTTTCGGCAAATTTGTGAATTCCCTGGTGATGAAAATATTGCAGAAGGTTTGAGAGTTCTTCTGTCTATGAATAAGACATAGGAAGACGTTGACATAAGTGCACATTAACTGCGTTGGAAAACGACCTCCTTGGAAAGAAATGCGCACCTGAGAAGCAGAGCAATAATTGAGATCGCTGGTCCATTCTCGGATTCTGAAAACGGACACCTATATATCCCCTCGTTGACATAGAACATTCACTACTGCTAAAATGTATATTAAAGAATGTTTCAGTAGCTCTGGGGTATGGTTAGAGATCCATTTGGATCAAGAACGCAATTTTCATTTTTTGATACTGTTGATTATTAGGAATAAGGCCAAAACAACCCCTTTACATTTTTGAGTGGACGGAAAATGCGAAAGTTTATATTATAAAGGTATTATTAGAAATTATCGTGGTAAAAAACGATTACTATTTTTTAAAAATCTTTTTCTAATATTTGGTCTAAAACTTTTGGGACATACCAAGCATATCATAAAAATAGGGTGAATAAAAATCATATACAGAAAAACGGGTTGAACCTCTCAAGAAGGGTGTAATTGATTCTTTAGAACTAAAATTTCTTTTTTATTATAATAATGTTTATTACAATAAGCCTTATTTAAATCTATCATTTTTAAGGCTAGAGATAACAACACATGCCCACGAACAAAAGGATCGCTATCACTATAGGCCCATTGTCATGCACTGTTGAAAGTAGGCATTCCCCATTTTCTGTCATTTCTTTATATCTGCTGCTGTTCTTATCCATGTTGTTCTGGGAATTTTCTTTATATCATCTCGTTACCAACTGATAAGTGTATCAGAGCCTCTTTTGGTGCCGCGAAGTCTCTAATTTAATATACATTTGGTCCATTTTTCGTCTTTCGTTTGGGCTGTATATCCTGCCCATTGCCACTTAAATTGTGCAATTCGTTGCATGACGTCTATTAATTATATTTGCTGTTTTATTCATGTATTTATTTTACGATCCTTCATTCTAATTTCTAATACACATCTTTTATGTGCTCTTTCTATACGTGTTAAACTATGAGCGTTTCTTTTGTCAAACTCTACGTCTCTGCTCGATAAGTCAGTGTTGTGAGTACGAACTGATTGTATACATTTGCTTTTAACGTATTTGGAATATCAGACTTTAAAATATAATTTAGTTTTCAAGTCAGTCTTATTCTTTTTGTTATTTCTTCGCTAATGTCTGTTGTAATGTTTTGGCCGATGTATATGTAGGTATCTACTACTTATAATATTTTCTAGTGTATTGCTCATTATATGTTTTTGTCTTAGTTATTTCATGTGATCATACCTTGTAGTTCTTGTTGGTCATTATTACTACATCATCTGAGAATCTCAGGTAATTCAAATATATATTGTCAACTTTAATTTCTTTTTTCCCAGTCTAACAAACTGAAAATACCTTCCAAAGTAGTGATAAACAATTTTGGGGATATAGTATCTCCCTCTGGCACTGTTCTCTTTATGAGAATTTGATTTATACAGTTTTATACCTTTATGCGCATTCTTGCATCGGTGTAAATGTTTTTAATTAGGTTTATATATCTTGTGTCGATTCCATACTTTGCAAAGGCTTTTAAAACAGCTTATATGTCTATGGAATCAGAAGTCTTTTTAAAGTCTAAGAAGGTCATGTACAATTTAAAATTATATTTATTACACTTCTTTATCAAACTTCTTAATGTTTGCAAATCGTCGCATGTGTTGTATCCTGATCTGAAACCCATCTGTTCGCATGGTTGGTAGTCATTTAGTTTATTTGTCAGATCTTTTGTAATTATACGTGTGAAAAGTTATCTAGTTGTAAAGGAGACAACATGCTTTTTAAAACTTGTCCTGTTGTACCAGCAAAATGTTTAGCAACAATACGGATGCCTTAACTATTATAACTATAATCTAAATTTATAAGTAAACAGTTAGCCTTGTAGACAAACATTTGTCTATACTTTATTTTTTAATATTTGTTTAATTGTGATTCTTTGTAAAATAAGAGAAACGCAAATACTAATACTTTAAAGGATATAATGTAAAAGTTCAAAAATAAACTTTGGAAATTTTAACTATTTTAGTTAAAATGTGATAATACAACAAGAGATCGGTTAAATTGTTAAAAAAATAAATTTATTGTCCAAACTAACTCTTTAGAGGTCATAGCTTTAATTTAGTTTTCTGAAATACTAAATCTTAGTCGTAGCACGCTAGAAACAAAATCTCCGTAGTAATCAGTCTCAATGACTCTTTGGTATAATATAAATAAGATTACACACTGATTAGAATGACAAAATAAAACGATTTACTGTAGCATAATATTTTCGGGATTTATTAGATAGTTATTGGTAAGTATAATTCAACGAGTTTATTCAAAATGGTCACCCTTAGCATCTGTAAAAGCTATAAAAAGTCCGGGCTACTCGTCCATGGTAGAACGGATTACATCCAATAGAAAAGTATTGATTGCAGTCGTCAAGGCCCGCTTTAAGGCTCATTAGGGTGTCCTTTTGAGCCCTCTAAAACTGTCCATAATTTTGAATCTAATGGACTGAGATCTGGGGTACAAGAATCCTCTACTATTATAAAATAAGACCTATTGTTGCTTAGCCAAATTTGAGTTGGCTTTGTTTTGCGGCGGTGCGGATTTTTGCTCAAACATCCAAGGTTTACCTCGAAAAAGCGGGCGAACTGGAGATTTTGCTACACCTTCTAAAACATTCTGTTAATATATAACGTCCAAAGTTATCGGTCACTCCATCATAACGAATTTCCCCATAAAACAATTACAGCTGATGGATGATAGCACTAGCTGTTGGCTAGCTATGCTTGTCATTTTGTTTGTTGAAAAATTCCTTCAGTGTAAAAAAGTTTTTATTCGTACATAACATTTTTCTGTGGCCATTATGTGCGTATTCAGTTAACAACCGTTTTGCTTTTTCTCTTCTACCTTTCTTTAAAGCACCTGTTAGCAAATGATCCGTATGTCTTTTATAAACAGCTAGTCCTAGGTCTTGCTTAATAATACGAAAGATCGAACTTTTTGAAATTTTTCTCGAAACATAATCTTCTGCTTACGAAGAAGATTTCGTATAATTCGGGCATTTTTGGACACTTGACTGACCTAAACAGCCCAAACTGAACGTAGTCATTAAACAATTTTATAGCCCAATACGCAAATATACGCTTAATACCGAAAGGATTCAGTGTCTTAAAGATTACACTTTTTTCAGTTCCACACTTATGTAAATGCTATTTTAGTAATACGGTTTTCTTTGTCACCTCACTCTATTGGTAAATAACCAAACTTGACTAGAAACATAATGTAACATATAACTTTAAGATTTGACAATTGCAACCGCATGCCAATATCACAGATATCTTCATACCATGTGAAGGGAAGGGTAGGTTTGATTTTGTTTATAGGAATACTAGGCATTGTCTAACGTGACTCACTCTAGACAACAATTTAATACTTTGTACATCGTTCTTTAAGAGGCAGATTATAACTGTTATTTTTTAACATTACATTTTTTTGGTTAAAACAGGAATTGGTGTATTAAACGTTGATAGTCATAAATTTTCGTTGTAAAAATTTGATACTTCCTATTTTGGAAAGATAATGTTCTTAAATTTATGAACAACAATTATAAGCATATTTTGCATAAACCATCTGGCAAGAGTATGTAAAAAACAATGAAATTGCTGCTATGCAACTTTATATTGGCGACACTGTTGACACCAGAGAAGGTGTCGTTAACTCTTATGGCCAGTGATTACATCAATGTCTTAACTGGTAGTATTGCGTTTCATTTATGTTTCCAGTAGCAATGCATTAGAAAAATATGAATGAAAAAAAAAGAATATGAATTTTGAAAAATTAATTCAACAATACAACTTGCTTATGGAATCAAAAATATTCATATAGCAAATAATTCTCAGAAAAGCGATCCTGCTATCGACATTTTATTACAGAAACAGATAGAACGTCGTAGCCACCTTTTATAACAAATGATTGGTTAATCCCAACTTTCGTAACCTTTCGTAAAAAAACAAATAAAAGAATATGTACAGACTATCACACAATAAGTCTCATAAGCTACATATTAAAGACATCCTTAAAAATTATACACCGTGGAATTTACAAAAATTTAGAAGAAGATATTGGCAAAACGCAATTTGTCTTCAAAGACGGATAAGATACAAGAGAAGCGCTGTTTTCATTAAACATCGTAATACAGCGATGCTCAGATGTTTTGTTGTATTGATTATAACAAAGCTTTTGACAATGTCCGCCATGATCAGTTAACGAAAAACATTATGAAATAATAAGACATCCTATATACATGACAGCCCATAGAAAAATTAAAAATAATGACTGCGTTTATAAAATGAAAAATTTATTTGTGGCAGGGATCTTGGCTTAAAATTAAAAATAAGAATATTAAGATGTTACATGGTTTTAGTCTTATATTGCGGAATAGAAACATGAACATTAAAACAGCTATAAAAAAAACTGGAAGCATTTGAACTATGGATGTTCAGAAAGATATTAAAAAAAATCTGGTGTGAACATCACACGACCTTCCTTAACCTATTATTATATATTATACCGGGTCCATCGTCTCGGCCCTGCGCTGCTCTCGTCCCGGAACTTGTTATTTTAAAAAAGGACGAGGCGCGAGTCCAACACTCGAAAGCTGATTAAAATAAACAGTAAAAGACAATAATTGACTCGTACCTAAAATGTTGCTACGTCACTGAAGGTAACCGTTCGAGCTCGGCCGCACGGCCTTCCCCATTATCGCCTGCGTGCTCCCTGCTATCGGCCAAGCGCTCCACCCCGTCCTCCCGCACTCGGCCGGGAAGCTCTCCGAGCGCGCTGTGATTGGTCCGTTTAATTAATTTGTAATCGGCTATAACTTATTTATTTGAACTCGGATCAAAAAATTTTATTGCAATTTTTTCTTCGACTCGGTCTGATCTATCCGGTAATATAAATTTCCCGAAACATTTTATGAACACCCGGTATATTAAAAATCTTTAGCTTCAATTTTTTTTTCGAGTTCCTATTTTACCAACTTTTATTTTAAATTCATGTTTATCTCGTGATAACAAATCATTTTTATTCTCATGAATTTCTTGTATCTTCAACCGTTTAGATGCGCGACCGCTTTGCGACCGATTTTGCGAGACCAAACGACTCTGCCGATTTTTACCAAAAGCTTCGCACTGTGTGCCCTACATACAAGTAATTTGCATACCAAATTTCAAGTCTCTAGCTCTTACGGTTCTCGAGATATCCTGTTTACTGACAGACCGACAGACACACACACGAACCAATGGCTCAAACTAACTTTTTGGTGTCCTGAGGCTATATTTCGCCCAGAAATGTGAAAAACTGGGTAATTCAAATTTCCGCCGATTACATTACTTTCCTTATTATAGGATAAGGAAAGTGATACCGTGAGTACCGTAAAGACCGGTTCAATTGTACAGCTAGCCAATTATTTAGATCAGCCATTTTAAAAATACGTATAGCTATGGTGATTACCAACCTTCGGAATGGAGACGGCACTTCAAGAATGACCTTATAATATTTTTTTTAAACATACAAACACACATGAAAAATTTTCATTGGAATGGACCACAATGAACAACTAAAAAATAGTATTAAAAAAAATTACTTTTTTAAGTGTGTGTAGCCTTTCACTGAAACTATATCGAATAATGGTAAAATAAACGTATATTTTCTTATAAAAAGTATTTTAATAGGTTTGATTACTTTCCCACTAAGCTTTGTACCTACGATTCACTTTACTACAAAAAATGTAAACTGTATTTTATATTGCTATTTTAATATTTAGTTGTAAATCTTTTGTTAATAATTTATTTTACTAAAAACCTTTCTAATTTAAATAGCTTTTAGTTATTAATAGTTTGCTGTATTAAATGTAAAATATTACCATTTAAATGGCAATTAGTAAAAATGTTTACGTTAACTGCAGCATTGTAAACTGAAATATTGTAATTATAATTTTCTATACAAACATTGCATACGTATTAAAATCGCATTGAATATCCGCCTCTGCATTGGCGAACATTTATTTCTGAAAGCACCGCGGGGCCTTACATAATTTGTATAGGTTTTCACGTAAACAGCTTTAGAGGGGTAAAAGCAATTTAACTCTGCAGTTATTAACCTAAAATAATGCTTTTATATGCAACATTAGCTACAATGAAACAATATTGACATTATTTTAATCTAGCTTCCGTAAAACGAGGAGAAACAAATTAATGTTAATTGAATCGTATTGTACTGTTTATGTCGAATATTTTTTTGGTAAATATTTGCTTATTTATTTTTAAATCCTAAACAGTGGCGAAGCACAAACCAAATAATGGAATGGTTTCCTAATAAAAAGATCACTAAGGAAGCACATAATAGATTTTAAAGCTATTGGTAACAGACTATGTTATCTGAGAGATAAATGTAGAAATATTATACACGCGCCAATATAGGACGCGAGACATGAGGAAAAAAGAAATACTATGAAGCACTAAATGAAGAGTATGATAAGATACCGAAATACGATATAAAATTGGCAGCAGGAGATTTTAGTGCCACGTTAGGGCGTGAGGAGAGGATTCAGCCAATAGCTGGTAAATACAGCAAACACAAAGCAACAAATAAAAACGTATAAGAATTAATTAATTTTGCGGCTGAGAAAAGTATGGTGGTGAGAGCTACATATCTAAAAACAAAGATATCCATAAAGAAACGTGGAAAAGTTCCGACGGCAAGACAATTAACCACGTGCTCATTGATTAAACACTGTGTGGATGATGTGAAGAGCTGCAGAGGAGCCGACATAGAAACGAACTACTTCCTGGTCCGTGTTAAACACTAAAATTACCAAAAGTAAACGGAAAGAAAACAGTAAAAGCAAAACAGAAAAGATGGGACAGGGAAGCACTAAAAGGCAAAGAACGAAGGGTTCAATATAATTAGCAAATAAACAAACATGTCGAAATATCCGAATATCAAGGAAATACAACGAAGTAAGAAAATTAAAACAAATCTATAGAAATAAAAAAGAAAATTTCAATGAAAATTTTGAAAGAGATCGAAGGAGCTACAAACAACAACACCCAAAAGCTTTAATAAAAGTTTCGAATTAATGAAGAAGGGGTACCAGCCAAAGATAATAATGCACCGAGACCATAAAGGGAACATAATAGGAAACGAAGCTAAGATATTACAAAGATGACGTCAATACTATGAACACTTGCTTACAAACACAGAACAGAAGCAAGCAAAAAACGATCAAGCGGTAGTTATTACGCAGTATGAAGAAATGTGTCTACTACCAATATATATATATATATATATATATATATATATATATATATATATATATATATATATATATATATATATATATATATATTCATTTTTCATTAGCAATAGCATAAATATATATAAAATAAAGAACAAAAGATTAAGTGAAAAACTGAGCTGTTGTTGGAAAAACGACATTCTAGATAAAATGCCAAACCTGATATCCGTAAACATAAAACAAGAGTAAAAGGAGTTCTAGAAAAAAGCAAAGGTTAACAATTTTTACGTAAAACATGTTTTGGTAAATGAAAAATATATAAGCTCAAGGATCAGAATGATACTGAAATTACTAATGAAAAGAAGATATAATATAATAAAAACATCTAAAGAACTTCATAAAACAAAACATCTAAATTCAAATATTCAAACAACACATATAATAATAAACAACAATTGAAGTGATTCCTAAAATGACAAAAGATGAAATAGACTTAACCTTTACAAATACGAAAAGAAAAGAAAGCACTGGGAAGTAAGTAATTACTTGTAGACTATAAAATATGGAGGAAAAATTTATACCAAAGGAATTACAATGATTGTTTAATTTCTGCTTTCACATAGCAGGAATCTTAGGTAGTTAAACCTGGTTCTTCTCTTATACAAATAAGAATGCATCAATTTTATACGGCTATACACAGATAATTTTTTTCACACTTTTACAAGCTTTTTACAAAATAATAATCAATTCCCAGTAAACTTGATGTTCATCAGTAGAAAGAACAAACCGGCTTTAGAATATCAGGTGTAATGATCATTTACAAACAATTCGAATCCTGATAGAGAGTTATAGTGACCTTTTTGGTTAGCTTTTGTAAATTACCACAAAGCTTTCGATAGCATCGAGAATTGGGCTCTATAGTCGAGGCAAATTAGTAAAAAAGCTCGAAATTTTTAGCGGGTACACGTATCGAGACGTTCGAAAGCGCATTCGATTCGTAAGAGCCTCACAAAGAAATGTTACCACATATTTTTTTGATATAATGTGAAAGTGCATTTGTGCACGCAAAAAATGCATTTATTAGATGCACCTTTTGCAGGCCCAAAAGAATATTTTATCGCTCGCTTAATATCGGTCAAAATAAGCCCATTTCCGTTACTTGGGTGTTTTTGGGGTCGCTGATCACGAATACGAT
Source organism: Sinelater perroti (assembly GCA_036346155.1). Classification (NCBI taxonomy): domain Eukaryota; kingdom Metazoa; phylum Arthropoda; class Insecta; order Coleoptera; family Elateridae; genus Sinelater; species Sinelater perroti. The sequence continues at coordinate 18,904,266 of JARFIY010000195.1, read as the reverse complement.
GCTTAGAAAGTGTCCCGATGCACTTGGGGACATAATTCTGGGGATGGGGGTGATTTTAGAGAATTACCTCAAATTTGTTTGTTTTCCGAGTTTAAACTGTCTGAATAGAGGTTTTTGGGGTCGCTGATAACGAATGTGATGTTTAATAAGTGCCCCAATGCACTTGGAGGGGAGCATAATCTTGGATGTAGGGGAGATTTTGAGAAAAACCTTAAATTTGTTTATTTTTTTGAGTTTAAACTGTCTATATAAGGGTTTTTGGGTTTGCTGATCACGAATATGCCGTAAGTCATGCAACGTGCAAAAAGTGGTACCAAAGATTTCGCGGAGGGTTTGCTGACCACGAATATGATGCTTAGAAAGTACTCTGATGCGCTTGGAGGGCATAATTCTGGAGATGGGGGTAATTTTATGAAACCAGCTCAAAGTTGTTTGTCTGAATAAGGGTTTTTGGAATGTCTGATAACGATGTTGGTTCTCAAATTAAACTCCAACGCACCGAGAAAATGCCCTGGGGAAAAGATACCCTGGGGTACCAAAGTACGCGTAGGGCATTTTTTTCGTTTGAGTATAATTCAATTTTAATTATTTTAAAACGATTTTTTTCAGATGTTATTACAAAAAAATTTTGCCTGCACACAGAAAACCTTATCAGTGTCACATTTTAACAGTATTAAATAAATAAGGGTTTTCAAGACTTAAAAACTGGTTTTAAGGTTCTATTTAAGTGAAAAAATGAAACGTCATAAAGTATATTCAAATTTGAATTTTATATGGTTTTCTTACCCCTTTTCTTTTATCAAATAAATTGAAATTTTCATAAAGCAATTTTGAGCAACAGATTTAGAAAGAAAAACGTTACAATAATTAAATTATACAATCAATCTTCTCTGTTGCAATAATAATTTTCCAAATATATATATTTATTTTCCATCAGCTAAAAAATAAAATATCTACCGTGTGCTGAATCGGAAACTGCCGATTTTTTAAGAAAAATGATATCAAATATAGACAGTTTAATCTAGAAAAACAAACAACTTTGAGGTGGTTTCCCAAAATCGCCCCGTCCCATAATTATGCCCTCCTCAAAGTGCATCAAGGCACTTTCTAAACATCATATTCGTAATTAACAATCCCAAAAACTCTTATATAGACAGGTTTAAACTCGAAAAACAAACAACTTTGAGCTGGTTTCCTAAAATTATCCCCATCCCCAGAATTATGCCCGCCAAGTGCAGTGGGACACTTTCTAAGCATCGTATTCGTGATCAGCGACCCCAAAAACCTCCGAGTAACGAGAATGAGGTTATCTTGGCCAATATTAAGCGAGCAATAAAATATTCTTTTGTGTCTGCAAAAAGCTCATCAAATAAATGCATTTTTTGCGTGCACAAATGCACTTTCGCATTATAACAAAAAAATATGTGGTAACATTTTTTTGCGAGGCTCTTATGAATCTAATGCGCCTTGGAATGTCTTGATACGTGTGCCCGCTAAAAAGTTCGAGCTTTAGCGTTTTTCTTACCAATTTTACTCGACTAATACTGAATTTGTTGAGTCTAGCACTCACATGAAGCTTAATAACATAAAAATAAAAAACCTTAAACAAGAAGTAAAAATTGTAAAAAAATCTAAATGAAGAATTAGACTGAAATGGTCAGCTTATGAAGAACTAAGTCATATAATGAAAATCAATGTTCCACAGATACTAAAACAAAAAATATTGAACAAATGCATATGTACTTCCATGTTGCTGTACGTAACCGACACTTGGTCTTCAATAAAACAATTGTCAATACACTGAGCATCAACAAAGGAGTTATAAAATTTAAAATAGTCTAAGTAACCATAAAAAGATCATAGTTCTATAATGTATAAAAAATGGAGGACCATGCACCATTTTATTAAATTGGAGATAATTGGGACACAGACGATAAACAGGAAGACCAAAAACGTGATGATCTGATGATGTAAAAGGTACGATCGGCTCCAAACGACAAAAAACAACAAAAGCAGATCAAGGCGAAACTAAGTTATAAAAGTTTATTTTCGTAAGTAAGTAGATAAAGACGAAGAAAAAGAAACAAAAGAGAAAACCTATGGAGCAGAGGTACATAAAACATTTTCTTTTCTTTGTATATAAAATATTTTTAATGTTCAAATGTTCAAATTAAATGATTTGCATTAGCTAACAGCCACAGCCTTTTTTACTTTCCTTATCCTATAATAAGGAAAATAATGTAATCGGCGGAAATTTGACCTACCCAGTTTTTCACATTTCTGGACGAAATATAGCTCCAGGACACCAAAAAAGTTGGTTTTAGCCATTGGTTCGTGTGTGTGTCTGTCTGTCAGTAAACAGGATATCTCGAGAACCGTAAGAGCTAGAGACTTGAAATTTGGTATGCAAGTTACTTGTAGGTAGGGGACGCAGTGCGAAGCTTTTCGTAAAAATCGGCATAGCCGTTTGGTCGCAAGGTCCCAAAATCGGTCCCAAAGCGGTCGCGAATCTAAACGGTTGAAGATACAAAAAATTTATGAGGATAAAAATGATTTATTATCATGAGATAAACATGAATTTAAAATAAAAGTTGGTAAAATAAGAACTCGAAAAAAAATTGAAACTCAGGATTTTTAATATACCGGGTGTTCATAAAATGTTTCGGGAAATTTATATTACTGGATAGATCAAACCGAGACGAACAAAAAATTAAAATGAAATTTTTTAATCCGAGGTCAAATAAATAAGTTATAGCCGATTAAAAATTAATTAAACGGACCAATCACAGCGCGCTCGGAGAGCTACCGAGCCGACTGCGGGACTGCGACCGAGCCCGCACGGTTACCTTCAGTGACGTAGCAAAATTGTAAGTACGAGTCAATTATTGTCTTGTACTGTTTATTTTAATCAGCTTTTGAGTGTTGGACTCGCGCCTCGTCCTTTTTTAAAATAACAAGTTCTGGGACAAGAGCAACGCAGGGCCGATATATATATATATATATATATATATATATATATATATAAATATATATATATATATATGTGTATATATATATATATATATATATATATATATATATATATATATATATATATATAAATAGGATAAGGAAAGTCGTGTGATGTTCACACCAGATTTTTTAACTATACAGATAATTAATTAGGCAATTTTTTGTACTAATATACAATATTGTATTATCCTACTATATCTATACTTTTTGCTTGATTTGAATTAGTGCTCTTAATGATTTTGGCATTTTGTTTTGCAAAAATTAAGATAATAATCAGATTATAAATGTCCATTAAATTGATCTTTAAAAACATATTAAATATTTATCACATATTATTGTTATACATTATTTTTTGTTAATTGCAACAAAAAAAAGGTACTCGCCCCGCAAATAGACGAGGCCTACGAACTGAGAGGTTAAGAAGGTTCTTATGTGGTCGCTCTCGCTGCCCGATCGTCGTGCATTATCCTTAGATGATCGGAATATAGTCTTTTTGTTAGGCTAAGTTGGACTAAGTCTGACAATACTGATATTCTTATTTCTCCTTAACAAACTCTTTGGGTAATACTTCAAGGTTGTGTTACAATTTCTTGTCGCTTTTTAATAACTATACGCCCTTTTCACAACGTTCCACGTTTTTTTCACTTTTTCGATCTTGGATTTGGAAATCACAAAAGATGATAAGATAAGATGGGGAAAAAGAGATTTAGATACCTAGATTTACAATCTGAAACGAAAGAGTAACCTCAGAACTTATGAAGAACAAGTTAGGTGAACCAAGATCATGTACAAAATAGACAAATTGAATTTGATGGAATACGACATAAAACAAAAAAATTATTATTAGATGCATTGTGACATACGATACAGAGGGCTGGATTATAAAAGAAAGGAGAATACAATTATAGCTACTAAGATGTACTATTTGAGAAGATATAACAAAGTAACAAGAAAATAAAAAGAATGTCAATGAAAACAGTCGTATGAAAAAAGTACCACCACATCGATGCATAATACTTAACTAGCATTAAATTTTGGTTAGATTTACATAGAATTTCTATGTTACGAAAAGTATCTGGTTTTTGAGAACTTCGTTACCAAGAATTTTTGTTTTTTTCATAAATAGGCACGTAAATCTTCATTATCCGGACGCGATAATTGTAACGATTTAGAAATCCATGTAAAGAAAAAGAAGTTTTATCGCTTAATTTATTATTTTCATAATAAACTCGAATGTTTCTGAATTCTTGCACAATATATGGCACCATAATAACTTTGTTATATGTATTAGATACCAACTGTAGAAATGCAAACGTCTAACGTTCACAGAACGCAAACGACGTAACATTTAAATTTTAAAGTTTAATACTCATCACCCTATACATAAAACATATTTTAAACTATATTTATATAAATCAATCAAATTTTTTCTTAGTGTCTCCTCTGAAAAAATTATGGATACTATAAAACAGAAGTAAAATTGGTAAACTAAAATTTGTGAAAAGCTGTATAAATAAATTGGGCATTTATACAAATTAGAATCCCAATTTCTCACATAATTTACTCTTTCTTAATATGCATAGAACTACAATTCTTTTAGAGAATTTCTGTCTTTTTATATCCCGCATATAACAAAATAAAACGATTTAGGGTCGCTGGAGAGTCGGAAATTATTTTTAATTAGTCAGCTTTTTGCCGCTTGGTCCCTTTGCAGCGAAGCTACACCCCTTTAAACTGTAAATTAATTCTTATTAAAATATTACCGTCTGTTTTTGCAAAAATGCGAGCCAGAAGGGGGCATCGTTTTAGCTGCTCCGAATGCGTAGAAGCAGTCCCATTATACATAAAATCACTTGTCGCAATAAACGGCCGTGCTTCAATTACTCAAACAGCATTTACGACTTTTTTAACGAGTTTACAGACTGCGAGAAGCACTCGTGCGAAGTGCTCTCGTTGGCTTTTTGTGTTTGTCGACGTTAAACAAAACTCTTAAAAACTGGCTGAAATTAAAGGGTTTAAGGAAAAGAATAGGCAGTGCAATTCTGCTTTATTAGAGAATTTTTTGTAAACGTCTTTAAGTTGGCCCTTTATATACCTTGCTCTAATCTCGTTAGCTCTAACTTACATTCATTACTTGTACATACGCGTTAATGAGAAAATGGAGTATTATTTTACATTAAGTTTTTAACAAGTTTGTAATAAAAATTTAAAGACTCTTCAATCAATTTAAATATCGATCTTTGAAGAATGAGCTTACTTTATAGACTTTATGGTAAAAATATTTGTATTGGAATATTAGGTGAAATAAGCAGTAACTTAAAAGTTTTTCAGTTACCAATATCTCTTTAATACATATAACATTTCTTAATTTATTATGAAAGATTTAATTTTTCTAAACTTAATTGCAATTCTTTATTATTTGTGGTTCTAATTAAAATTATAACTTTTAATTTTTAATTTTTCTTAAATATTGATTATTTGAAATCATGTAAACTGCAGAACATTTTTATTTATTTATTTTATTTATACCTTAACTGTAGAATAAGGTTTTGATTATATATGTATATATATATATATATATATATATATATATATATATATATAATTACTAACATTGTAAAACGAAATTGGTGTAAACCAACTATTTGGTGTCCTGAGACTATATTTCGTCCAGAAATAAAACAAAAGCATTAAATATCAAAGTATTCTCCGTTGGCATCGACGACCTTTGCCATCTTTCGCGTAGCTTGGGAATTCCCTGGTGATAGAAGCTCGTCGGCTTCGAGATGATAAAGTTATTGATGCATTTTTGGACTTCTTCTTCTGTTTTGAAGTGCGTATCAGCCAAGTGATGCTGTAACGACCGGAATAAATAATAATCAGAAGGGGCCATACGCCGCGTGTGGGAGAAGTTCCCAGCCTAACGCGAAGATGTGTTCTTGTGTCGCCTGCGCAACATGTGGTAGGGCATTATCATGGAATAGGATGACTTGTGACTTCCTTGTCCAGTAAATGGCCTCTTTTCTTCGATTGCGTCGCTCAAATTGATGAGTTACTGTTGATAGCGATCCGCCGTAACTGTTTCACCTGGTTTCAAGAGTTCATAGTACAGCACACCTTTCCAATCCCACCAGATACAGAGCAAATTCTTTTTGGCGTGGATATTGGGCTTTGGAGTCGATGTCGAAGGTTTGCCAGGGTTTACCCATGATTTTTTGCGCTTGGGATTGTCGTACAAGATCCATTTTTCATCGCCCGTAATAATTTTATGCAGAAAATCCTTTTTTCGGTTCCTTGAAAGCAAATGGAGTGCGGTGTCACGCCGTCGATTTTGTTGTCTTCGGACAGTTTATGCGGAACCCATCTGCCTTCCTTTTGTATCTTACCCATTGCATGCAAACGTATGGAAATGGCTGGCTGAGTGACGCCAAACTGTTCTGCAAGCTCTTTTTCAGTTTGCGCATTGTTTTGATCCAGCATTGTCTGCGTCCGTGTCAAATGATTGAGGGCGTCCAGCGCGTGGTTGATCTTCAAGACTAAACTCTCCTTTGGTACCACTTTTTGCACGTTGCATGACTTACGGCATTCTCACCATATGCAGCACAAATCATTTCGGTGGCTGCAGCAGCGTTTTTCTTAAGATGAAACGCGAAGTGGATAGAAAATCGAATATGCTCTTTTGTGATTGCCATCGTGAACCCAGCTGATTATTGGTGTCAAACGCCAAATCGCATGATGTTTCGAACAACCAAATGTCATTGCTTTAAAACCGCCAGATGGCGGACTAATACGTTACATGTAAACGGTGATTTGCATCTTGTGAAATCTAAAGCTGAGAACTTATTGATACACCTATAATATATATTATTTATGATCAATAATCTTATTTACCCAGTGGGTGTTAAGATATTACACTTTAGTCAAGGTATAATCTATATCATTTGTTACTTATAAATAAATCTTGTCTATTCTTTTTTGTTTCTAGCCGTTCTTGTTTTTTTATTCCATATTACTCCTCTTTTGTTTAGATTTTCTACTATCATGCTATTCTATGTTTTTCCTGGTCTTTGGGTGTGTCTATTCTGTGTTGTTTTTGGAAGCCATACCCTTTTCGTCTGTCTTTTTTCTTCCATGCGTACTACGTATCCAAACTATCTTAATTGTTGTATCCCAATACTTTCCAAAGTAGGATGTACATTAAATTCTTGTCTTATCAGTTTATTTCTTATTTTATCTTTTCTAATGACTTCTTTTACTGCTCAGATATTTCATTTCTATGGCTTGTATTTTGCTCTTGGTCTGGTTATTTAACGTCCAGCTTTCGCATCCATAAGTTAGTATTAGTTTATACACTGTACTATTTAGTCGAATTTTTTATTCTACTATTTATTTCTATGTCTTCTTTTCCATTTTTGTGTATGTTTGCTTCTAAATACTTGAACGTCTTTATATTTTTCTTTCTTCTTTTAATTTTACTTTTGAATTATGTTTTCCTATTTTGTCTTGCCAATGTTTATTTTAAAATTTTTTTAGTGCTTCATTTCAAATATTTATGTTTACTCGTACGTCTTTTTTGCGTATATATTAGTGTGTTCAGCATTTCATCGATATACTCTTTCTGTTCTTCATTATAACCTCCTTTTATTTTAAGTTTGTTCTATTTAATGATTTTATGTACCTATTTCTGTTTTGCTTACCATTTCGTAGCGTTTTTAATACTTTATAGAATAACTTTTGGCTTTCCTTTCAATCTCGTTCCATTTTCTCCAAACTTCTTCCAGGTTTGTTGTTTCGTTTTGTCACTATCTCTTTGACTTTTAACCTTTGTTCTTTGTATTTGTTATAATTTTTGTTGTTATTTTTACGAAGGTATTTTTTCCATTTTTCTTTCTTCAAATAAACGTACAGGTGTTAAATATGAAGTACGAAGAAGAGAGATAACAAGCAAAAGAAGAATAAATAAATCTCACATTCAGGAGTGTAAGTATATTTATTTGTAAATATTAAATATTAACAAACAAAAATACAATTTTGGAGGCGTATATGGAATAAGAGGGGATCAGAAAATGTTAGTCAACATTGACTATCAAATAGATGCGAAGGCTTTCACGGCCGGTGTTGTGGTGCATCGTGTGGTTGGTTCTCGGGTTATAAGGCCGTGGTCGGAGTTCAGAAACACGGCCTTATAACCCGAGAACCAACCACGCGATGCAACATTGACCATCCATTGCAAATAATTATTTAAATCGCACAGTAAGTAAAAATCCACCATTAAAAATTTAACAAATAAACAGCAATTTGTTGAATTGTCGAGGTGAGTAATAAACTTCATCAAACGCAAAAAATCATTGTAGAATTAGAAAAAAATGATTTATGGATTTTTTTTGTGTGACACTTCTTTCAAATCGAAAAATCCCTTGCAACAAGACCATTCATTTGAACTGTCTTGTCCATTTACTAACTTACCAAGACATTTACTCAACAAATATGTACGCAAAATGTAATTCAAATTCGATAATAATTATTTTATCTGTAAAATTTGTTGCACTAATCATGTTGAGAATTCTTTGTCATAAATAATTTTTTCAGATGTTGTTTGGAAGGACAGGTAAATAGTTTTTTCTGTCACTGATCAATTGCTCTGCGATGCGCGCTTTATATTGGTGACACAACAATTTCTTTCCATAAATTGTGTTTTAAAACTCACAGCACAATTAAACTGCTGAAAATGAAAGTTAGACTGATAGAGGTAGTTAATCAGAAGAAGAAACAAAAAATTACATATTTATCTAAAATCATTACTGATACTAAATGATGATGAAAGCTGCAGTAATAATTTAAAAAAATTGAGGTTTTTAACAACTATTTTAAACGTATTTTGGTGTTATCCTTTTACCTCTACATTTAACACCATATCTTAATAGATGCAAATTAATTAGCTTTTTGAATTATATGCACTATTTGGTACCTTCTCATACATTTACAGTTTAGTTTTTCCTTCTTTCAAGACTGAAATTTTAAGACACATTGAACTTTCACTGCCCGTGAAGATCTTGCATACCAATTTTTATATGATATTGCAATAGACGATTGTTTATGTTGCTTTCTGGCGTTTAAAATTTTCTGTAAGGCTTATTATTTATATAAACTATTTTTTTATTCTAATCACACAGCCTTCAAATTTTGTAATGTGCTTACCCTGCATCAATAATAAAATAAAATAAAATAATAAATCTTACAAATATTCAGTTTTCAGAGAATCTATAAAGTAATATATGTCTATTAAAAATTTTTGTGATCAATTTTTACAAGAAAGAGCCACTATTAACTTTCTTTTGCTTCTATAGCATAATTGACAATAACACCCCTGCTTATCAAGCAGGATGAAGATTTAGTGGTATTAATAATAAACTCAATTACTATTACTTACTTACTTTCTAAAAGGGTACATTGCAAAGCACATACTAGCAATAGTCAGAAATACCTAAAAATGCAGCAAAATGGGCAATACCAAATTAGCGCAATAGGTTAAGGCATTAAATAGAGCTACTAATGTCGCAAAAAAATTTTTTACATTTCTATAAAAAGTCCAGCGTGGGCTCTCTCGGGGCTCTCTGATGCCTGGCGGTTAGCCTACTCAGTCGCTAAAATAATTAATTGAGTACTTGAGTTCACTTCGAACAAGGGGTAACAGTAGAGAATCGTCTAAGGAGCGGTGCGTGCCACATCACCCCGTATCAGAGATGGTGCGCGACTACCGGGTAGTAAAGTCGACCATAGGAGAGCCTTAACCTCTCAGTTCGCAGGCTTTATTAACGAAAAATACAATAACTAATTAAGGCCATTTATTAGAGGTGCCTTAAAAAAATTTGTAAAATAATTAACCTTTATTTTTCTTATTAGGTGATAAAACACGATGATAAGATACGGTATCTGGACAAGGCTCAAAACGCATGTTAAAAAGAGGGAAGATTAGTCTTCATTATTCAAATTTTAATTTGGAAATTTCTTATGATTTAGTAAATTTAGAAAAAAATAAAATTATTGTATAATAAATAGTAAGTAGTTAGGAAAAAATATTTTTAGGTGATCCAGGACATTTTGAATCGGTAATTTGGTAAACAGTAAAGTTACATCAAAGCTAACCATTAGATGTCCCTCCTGTATCTGGGTGTTTTGAAGGTGGTTGGAAAATGTGCAGAGTTTTTGATGTAACTGCTGGTATGTCTAATATACAGTTGTAACAGACTGGATAAGTAGGACCACCGATGGCACTGACAATGGGTCGCAGCGGTAAATTTTCCTTGTATATTTTAGGCAGCCCGTATATTCTTGGAGGCAGCACCTCTGATGTTATTAGTGAAGTCAAAAAAGAACTGTTGTGAAGACATTGTTAGATCAAGTACAACGCATATGCCAACCACAGTTTTTAGATAAAGAACTAAAACATTTGGAACAAGCCTTACAAAGGAATGACTATTTGAGGATGGAGATAAACAGAGCAATCAAACCTGACAAATGCGCACGAAAAACACAACCAAAATCGGCTACGGTAGGCAAAGCTTTTTTACCTACATCAACAGGGTTAAGGACCGGATAGGAAAATTCTCAATAAACACAAGGTGGAAACCATCAAGACATTTTCATCAAAATGGCCACTTTCTTCTGACTACGACACAAATTTTAATAAATTTTCTCTCGTAGAGTTTTGAGTTCTTGATTGATACGTTCAAAGTCATCCTAATTTTCAGTAACCTTTTCTATTTTTTACCACATTATAGACAATTTTTCTTTTAACGCCTGTATTCTTAAGCAACCTAAAGATTTTGAAAGGCTTCTTTCCCCTCATATACAATAGCAGATTTATATGCAGTAAAAACAAAAAATAACCGTTTTATCACACTTTCTTTATCAATCTTATTGTATTACTAAAGTATATTATTTTCTGCTAGTAGAAAAGCAGGAATAGACAAATTCTGAAAGTTATTTATAGGCATAATGTATAAAAAAATAATTAAATTCGATATGAAATAGCAAATTTTGGCCAATCTATGTACCCTTTATTTTGACATGCGTTTCGAACCTTACCCAAACACAATGTCTTATCGCTGATTCTGTTTTTATTCTATCAGGTAGATTATTATAATAGTAAGGTCATTCTAGAGAAATGCACTTAATGCACAATTATTTACTAATGTGAATGCTTCAATGGATGAAAGAGGAATTATATCAGAATGATGCCATAGCAATTTGATTGTTATATAAATGCAAGTAAAAACTTTTTTCTTTCATTTAGTTTTATGCTCATTCGTATTTCTGTAAACTCGTTCGGTTTTAAAATTTACATATCTTTCAGTTTTTATAAGGTGTTTTCTTGTTACTTCCAGTGATACATTTTATTTACAGAAAAGCATGACGAATTACACAGCAGATATTAAATACTATTTCAATTATTACTTATATACATAGTAAATGTATCTTTTGTGCAACCACCAATTTGTCTTAATAAATTAAGGAACTAAAAAGTTATGAACAAAAATGTTATTCTTTCTAAAAATGCAAATCTACAATTTAATTGACTTTAATTTATTTTAAATTGATTCATTCTAGACTACAGTTAACGTAAGCAGAAAGCAGTTTTGTTTGAAATTATTAAGTTGCCTAAGATACATTAAATTTTGTAGTACAATTGACAAGTCGAATTTATAAATCGACGCAGCCAGAAAATTATGTATGATGTTTACAACGCTTTAAATAAATAATAAATCGCCAACTGTATACTGGCTACACTTAGAATTATTATTCACAATCAGTAAATTATTATTATATATAATCGCTTGTTAAATAACTGAAAATGTTAAAAGAACAAACTAAAAAGCGTGGGATAAAACAAGGATACGAAGTGGAATTAACCGGCTGGTCTTCCTATTTTGCTTTTAACTTCGGTCTGTAACTTTTATCAACTCAAGTTAAGTAGCTTAAAGGCATTAGGGGATTTTAGCAATTAAGAATTTTAGGTTTGCACGGAATAAGTTTCTGACCGTTGCGGATAAAATCATCAGAGCTGTGTATATGTATATATAAAGCATTATGTTGTGGTGAAAACTGAAACTTGTATCTTTTTATTTTCACTTTTATAGGGTTATTTAAATAAAATTAAAGTAAACAGGATTGCTATACAAAACTCTAACCAAAAATAGTTGTTAAGATGTTTTTGTCATTAAAGTTAGCAACAAATTATAGCAAGACTGAAACTATAATTTTGTTGCACGACTAATATGATATTAATGGCTATATTTTAAGTTTTGCTTTTTAAAATTGATCTTTTATTATTCTTATTATTAACTAAATATTAATTAGAATGCGTTGGATTCTGGAAAATTTAGCTTTCTTTTTTAACAATGATAAATTACTTTTTAGCATTTGCCCAAAAATAATTTTATAAACTTTTATAATGCGCCTAAATAAGTTTTTCTATTTTTAATAAATTAAATAACACACTATTGCAAGACTTTGTTTTTCTTTTGTATTTTATAATTCTTAACACTTGATAGAGATACGACATAGTTGCTTTTGTCTACTAAACAGCAGTCCGCTCGTTGTCGGTAGCAATTATAATTGCAGGAAATGAGTTGGCCAGTTAGGGCTTTGTTCATTTTGAGGTTAAATTTCTATATTTGCATAATGCACAGACGGCAAACGAATGACGTTACAACTGAGTGGATGAAAGGTTTGGTTTACTCTTTACTGGCTTTTAAAAAGAAATATATTACACTCATATGATTAGTTTGGGAATTACGGAAAAATCTAATAAACTAAAAATAATTAAAATAAAAAATAAACAAATTTTGGACTGTTAATTTTGTGCTTAATTTGACATCTTGATTGAATATCTATGTATATTAGTCAAAGCAAACATAAAACTACTAGGCAATAGAAATTTTTGTATAAAATTAATTTAAATTGAATTTTTACTGTCTGTACGTTTGTGTTTAAAACATTGCCTTTTATCTATCACATATAAAAATGTTACAACTATCGTTGTTTCTGTCTAGCAGATATTGCTTCCATAGGTACTGCCTTACTTACAATTTGTTTAGTACAGCTTATTATGGCATATTAAAATTATGTCACGCCGGTATAAGGGGGGACTAATTATTTCAATGCAAGTAGACTACAACCAACAAATGCAATATTCTCAATAAATAAATCAACAGTCACAAAAAATAACAAGGATCTAGTATTCATTTAATATTAACTATATTATCTTCTTCTTCTTCAGCCTTTTATGTGATCCACTTCTGGATATAGGTTTCCCTTTTAATTTTCCATTTGTCTTTTTGCTTTGCTGATCTCTGTCATGTTTTTCCAGCCACTTCCACTATATCGTCCGCCCATCGTTTTAGAGGTTTTACTGCACTTCGTTTTGTAGTCCTGGGTCTCCAGATACTTATAATGTTCGTTCAGTGGTCATGTGATTATCTGGCAACATGCCCCGCCCAATTCTATTTGTTGTGACTAATTAACTTTGTTACATCTTCGACCACAGTTCTCCTTTTTATTTATCATTCCTAATTTATATATGAGGCTTACCTCCAGTATTGCGCACTCCATGCCTCGTTGTGCTACCCTCAATTTAGTCGCCGAGTTCTTTGTCATTGTTTCTAATCCATAAGTTAATACCGGTGTGATGTTTGTTATATACTCCACGTTCTAGATCATTTTGATATATCTGACTTGATTACGTATGAAAGTCGTCCGAAAGCTGCCTATCTTAGTTTTATTCTTCTATTTATTTCTTCACCTTGATTTTTCTTTCCAAGTTTAATTGTACGTCCTAGGTATATATATTCTGTAACATTTTCCGTTTATTAGTATTTGTTTTCGATCTGGGCTCATAACCTTTGTTTTAGACGCGTTTACTCTTAGTCCGATTTTCTCCGAATCTACCACCAATTTCTCTATCATATTCTATAATTTTTCTATATTATTTGCAATGAGAACAGCATTGTCCGCGTATCTTAGATGGGTGAGTTAAATTAATTCCTCGATTATCCTATTGTAGATTTTTAAAAACATCTTCCATTGCGAAGTTAATCAGCTTGGGTGAGATGCCTTACTCCTTTTGCCATTTTAATTTTATCCATGAAGATATCTTCACTTATTTTGATTGTCAAGGTAGCGTTGTTGTAAATATGTTTAATTAAATTGGTGCAACGGCAACCTATCCTGGCGTTGTTCATTGCATTTATTATTGCTGTTATTTCTATAAAACCCAACGCCTTCTCGTAGTTAATGAAAAATAGGTGTTATGGGACGTTGTTTTCTATACACTTTTCGATGAGGCTAGGTATAGTTTGAATATGATCCGTGGTGCTAAACCCTTTTCTGAAGCCTGCTTGTTCTGGTGCTTGGTACAGTTGGGATTTGTAAGTCGGTTGGCTATTATTTTGGTCAGTAACTTATACAGATGCGGAAGCAAGCTTATGGGGCGATAGTTTTCAAACTTAGTATTATCTCCTTTTTTATGTATTAGTACAATTTATACGTTGTGTCATATTCTAGGGATCTTTTCTTCCATAAGGAACCGGTTTAGAAGCTCTTTTATATTTTTTAAAAGTGGAGGTCCTCATTTTTTGATCAGGTCTACAATTATACTGTTTTATCCTGATGTTTGTTTATTTTTTATTTTTGACAGTGCCATTTCTATTTTGTCAGTTTCTATTTGGGAGATGTATTCAGAGTTAACATTCTGAATTATCCTCTGTAATTGAGATATATCTTCGAGTAACCTGTCATATTCGGTTTTATGCAGGGTTTTATAGAATTTCTCTGGTCTTTTTTTAATCTCTTCCCTTCTAGTAATTAGTTTGTTGTTCTTGTTTCTTAGTTGGTATATTTTGGTCTTGCCTTTAGATCTTTTTGTTTTTAGCACCTTCATGTTTGTATTGTTTTCTATTGTCTGTTGTATTAACTCTGTGTTATATTTTCGTATGTCTTTTCTAATCTCTTTTTTGACTCTTTTGTTTAATTTATTATGTTCTATCGTGCTTCTTAACAAATTTATCCTTTTTATTAATAGTTTTTCAGTTTTTTGTTTATTTTTTAGGTTTTACTGGGGATTTTTGCCTCGTAGAAACTATTTTTAAAGATGTTTTTATTGTTTCTTTTACCTTTTCTGCTTATTGATTTAAATATGTTTTTGGTCATCCAGGTGTTTTTATTTCTTAGCTATTTCTAGTTAGTATCTTCTTTCATTTTGTTTTATACACTCTTCGCTATATCTTTTCTGCCTTCTTTGTATCAGGTTGTGTCTTTCTCGCTTTATATTAACTTCTAGTTTAGCTAGAACTAGCTTATGGCCATTCCCTGTATTAAACTTATTTTATATATTTTAAATTTATTTATTTAATATTAATAACTATATTATGCATCTGCAAAATACAACAATCTTAATTATCAGCTCGTACAAATTCAATTGGAATGTAGTGCTACACAAAACAAAAACATAAGCTATTTTCAGAATCAATCGGATAACGAACTTTGATACAGCAAACAAATATCACTGATAGTTTGAACAATACAAAATAATTAAACAATATACTAAAAGCACTAATGGAGCAAATGGATACTACGTTAAACCTACTCCTGCTCCAAAATGAATAATAACATCCCAGCTTAGCATTATAAAACTCAAATGACTTGTCACAACAAACAAGAATTTGAATCTTTTATCAACCACCAACGTACTGATATCATATTAACATCTGAAGCACATTTCACTAACGAAAGCCATACATATATCCCTCGCTAGTCAATCTATTGCACACAGCATTCAGATGGAAGCAGTCATTTTCAGAAGTTTTCTATGAAATTGCAAAATATGCTACCTCAATAGTTATAGAAGATCCGAAACCCAATGACAAACAAAATAACTGAATAATATTAACAAATATTAGAAAAACATTCATGACAGATGGTGACTACAATTCTAACAACTAAATATCGTTGATTATCACTAACTAAATAGGGCGAACTCGATAAAGCTTTATATACAAATTTAAATGTCTTGTCGACAGGTAGACCTACAAATTTAAACAAAATTTAAACAAACTTAGTTGACCTTTGTATAGTAAAAAGTATTAATTTAAATCTTGATTTATTATCGCATCACTTGTAATAGTCACAGTAATAGTAAAAAACATACGAAAGAGATTTCTTCATATTTCTTGGTGATGAATCGATAGAAATAGATTCTTTTCAGAGATAAAAAAATGGAAGGAAACAAGGCAAACTGAATATATACTCAGCTCAGAATAAAAGAAGAGAACAAAATACTCCAGCATCTTGAGGCACTTTTCCAAATATGCATACTGTATAAAAATAAGAAATTAGCAAAGTTAAAAAGACAATCTTAAAAAACCTAAACTCGAGAAAAGCTCCTGAGCAATGGAGGATAATTAAAAATTATCTTAATACCAAAACCAGAAAAGCCCAAAGAAGAAGTTACTTTCTATAGACTATTAATTTTGTTGCTGGTGTTATAAAAGGTCTTCGAGAAGCTTTTATTAAAAAGAATAAAAGCGTTAATATAAAAAATAATTGTTTCTATCTTAAATTTGTATTTTGCGATATCCTGCCACCGATCAGATACACCGTGCATTATACGGTTTGTCCGGAAGGTATCGGGATAACCAACCAGAAGGATTAAAGAGACGAAGTTTTCGGCGTGATGGATGGTGGGGGCTCTTAGGTAAAGAATGCGACCAGGTTCCAAGCCTTGAAAGAGTGATGTTTGCGCTTCCCGCAAACCATGTTTTGGTGACGCGTCACGGATTTGACATGCACCGTACGTTAGAGCAACGTTATGCGGTGAAGTTTTGTGTCGAACTAAAAAATCCGACATTAAGACTTTGAACCTGATACACAAGTTGTTTCGTGAGGGAAGAGAAGTCGTGGAAGATGAAGAACGCAAAGGGCGCCCGTAGTGACGAAAATTTGGCCACGCACCCCAAAACTCCAATTGAGCCTGAAAGAAACCCGTTTTGGGCCGGTGGAGAAGGTCCAAACCGTCGTGATCGAGGCTATATACAGCATTTACGTTTCCGCATTCCAGAAAATATGCTAAAAGCACTGTGTAGATGCAAGAGAAAACTATTTTGAAGAATTTTAAGGAAATAAATGATTACCTGCAATACACTTGTTTTTATTGAATTATTCCCGATATCTTCCGGTCAAACTCTGTAAATATAATCAGCAAATGTTAAGAACAAAAAAGACACTGCTATGCAATATTTTTACTCAAGCATTCGACAAGGCGTGACATGTATTGCTTTACAAAATTAAAAATAAACTATTATCCGATATCTATGTAAGCTTCAATCGTACATTATGAATAGACTGTTTCAAGTGAAATATGGTAAGGTCAACATACCCCTATATTAAAAAACTAGAAAATCCAGCCAGCTACGCTTAGCTACTATAGAGAATACAAGTGTTACAAACTTTCTGTACCAATCGTTACTATTGCTGCCCTCCAATGATTGTGCCAATCACGAATTCCGTCTTACTCTGGTGCATCGCCGTAATGGGCGTTGACGTTATGTTGACATTACGGAATATATAGCGACGATCGTTCGTGCATTTCCGCGTGGCCCTGAACGCGTTACCCTGGCAACCAATGCTTCTCACACGGTCGGGGACCTGTGACATCCGCATTCTGCTTTAAAGATATTTGGATTCTAGAATCGTCCAGAACAGCAACCTAGGACCAAAATTACTACTAACCAAATTGTTAACAAGATTCGCTGATGACACAGCTGTACTGACATCTCATCACAACCCAGATACGGCTCCTTCAAGTGTATCTAAATCAATTACAGATTTGGCTTATGACATGGAGTAGAAAATAAATAATTCAAATTAGTCCATATAACTGTCACACTAAAAATAGAAACTTGTTCTGTATTACATCTACATACTACAATCTAATAAAGTCAAATAGCTTGAGCTGCACTTGGACAGAAGGTTAACATATATGGAAGGACAAAAACAACTTGTTTTATAATTTTGCAACATTTACTGGCTACTGCTTCTAGGACCGCATTCATAGCTATCATATAAAATAAGATTCTCTCATATAAGCCATTGTGGTCTTTGGGGTTCAATTATGGGGAACAGCCTGCAACTATAACAAAAGGGTTACTATCAGTGGTTTTGGCAGTAAAGCAATATATAAATTGAATGTGAAATATTGTGACAGGATGAATTTGTACACAAATATAGACTTACTGAATGTATATTTGATGATGAGGATAACCCACGATGACTCGAAAGGTTTAAACCTTCTGACTTCCACATCTACGTGAACAATAATTATGTAATTTATTTAGTTTGTTTAGTTTGTTTGTTACTCAGGCCATGTGCTGTAGTTATGTTAAGTACATAAGATAAATCTACTACAAGTAGTAACAAAATTCACTAAATGTCTATAAATAGATCGTAAAATGAAAGTTATGATAAAAAATATGGATAAATATTTTTTCATTGTTTTATTTCCACTTAAGATTACATTTTTTGTTTGCGAACGTCTGTAGTATAATATAACGTAAACTTTTATATGGTTTTTCTTCTTTTATTAGCAATTTTATCTGCTTCGATAAATAGAAAGATCTCCACTATTTTGTTTTAAATATTTATTATGATTTTAATTTATTAAGTTTCTTTTATTTTGATTTGCATTAGCAGTAAAACACATTTTTTTGATAAAATTCGATATTATTATTCAGGATAGTTGCCTCCGAGAGCGATACAACGATTATAGCGGTCATGCAATTTTTGAATACCATTTTTATAATACGATTTCTCTTTAGCCTCAAAATGGGCCTCACTCTCAGCGGTTACTTCTTCATTAGTGCTGAATTTCTTTCCAGCGAGCATTCTTTTGAGGTCTGCAAACAGGAAAAAGTCACTGGGGGCCAGATTTGGAGAATACGGTGGATGGGGAAGCAATTCGTAGCCTAATTCATGCAATTTTGCCATCGTTTTCATTGACTTGTGATACTGTGCATTGTCTTGATGAAACAGCACTTTTTTCTTCTTCAACTGAGGCCGTTTTTTCGTGATTTCATCCTTCAAACGCTCCAACAACGCTACGTAATAATCGCTGTTGATGGTTTGCGCTTTTTCAAGGTAATCAATAATGTTATAGCTTGCGCATCCCACAATACTGATGCCATAACCTTGCCAGCCGAGTGTTTCGTCTTTGCACGCTTTGGATTAGGTTCATCGCGTGCAGCCTATTCAGCGATTGGATTCCGGAGTGTAGCGATGAAGCCATGTTTCATCCATTGTTATATATCGTCGGAAAAATTCGTTATTATTACGGTTGAATATTGCTAAACATTGCTCCGAGTCAACGACACGTTGCATGTCCAAATATTCATGCACGATATGTCCAACACGCTCTTTTGATATCTTCAGAGTCTCAGCTATCTCCATTAACTTCAATTTACGGTCGTTCATAATTATTTTGTGAACTTTTTTTATGTTTTCGTCCGTTACAGCCACTTTCGGGCGTCCACTGCGTGCTCATTTTGCCCCGTTTAAATTTAGCAAACCACTTTTCAACGGTTGATCTTCCTGGTGCAGAATCCGAATAATGTTTATCGAGCTAAGCTTTGGCTTCAACAGTATTTTTTTTTCAGGATAATGCAATGCTATATTAACACACGAAATTCTTTTTTATCCATTTTTTTACAATAACAAAAGTTGCTTCACTTACAATGCTATCTATATCTCATGAACTAATTGTCCGACAGCTGTCAAATTTATACATGTATCGTTTGAAGATTAGTACTAACTAAAAATCATATAAATTTAATTCTAGTAACATCATTTATGTGTCAGCCTACGAACTTTTCAGCCGACCTGTTACATTAGTAGGGCTTAAGACCTTAATATATTGATGGTAACTAATAACGTTTGATTAAAAGTTCTTAGGTTTTAATTTTAATTTTATTTGTGTTGTGATTGCGTAAAATTTATATTATTAGTAGATTACTATTTTTGTTTCTTTTATACTATTATCTACATTTATGTGCTTTATTGGCTATTTTATATTGTTCTAAGAAACAAAAATCTTTAGCAAAAAAATAATAAAAGGTTGTGTAATAATTACTGTAGCTAATATTAACTAGAGAGCACGACAGCTGCGACGTAAAGGCCTCGGCCTGCCAGACTAACGCGCGGCGGGCCCTGGGTTCGACTCCCAGGTCAAAAATAACGGCAAACATCGAGTGCTCTCCGGCCATCATACAAACACCTTTGGCGGTCGTAAAGTACATTCTCCTTCTTCTAACGGGTCAGACTAGCCACCTGCCCGGGGTACGCCCAACATGGCCCATAGTACTACACGAAATGTGTAGTTAGAAACAGGCTAATAGCCTATATAAGAGTAGAAGAAGAAGAAGAATGTTAACTATGTAATAAATCTAGATAAGATCTGAGTATCTATCCGTTTTCTAAACACGATCTACCAGATAAAATGTTGAATAATAGGGCAACCAATTTTAGTCTGCTTGTATTGTGTATATTATTTATGTACCATTTGTAATAAAAGAAAGATTGCGGTCACTGATTTTTTGATACAGAATAATGCGTTATTCCCACTATCTCATGTGTGAGATAAATTTAGATTTGTTTAGAAAGAAACAATTTGATGGTGGTCGTGGTATAATGATATGGAAAGATATTATGTTCAACACAAAAAAAATTGCACCGTTTTACAAAGGTACCTTCAATACGACCTTTAATAAGGTGAGATGCTAGAAGTACATGGAAAACTATTAGAGATATAATATTTACTGAATTTGAAGAAAAAATATACGAATGTTTCAGATTACATAAATTGTCAGAGATAGTCTTTAAGAAAAAACATTTAAACCTTGTACTAATTAGCGAGATTACATTGAAATGCATTTTGTGTATGTTGTTTTTAACATATTTATTAAACAATATATCCAATACGCAATATTTCAATTTTCGGTGTGTTAATTTTTAATTTCATTTTAGCACTTACATATTTAAATATTTCATTAAAAGTTACAAATCCCGTTTATTGTCGTTTGCATATATTATAGTAATTATTATTATCCCATTTATGGCGATATTTATTAACAATATTAATAAGCTGTCTGTTTCTATCAACTTCGAATAACCTACATGAAAGAGTATCATTTCTTTTCAAGAAATGATTTCTTTTGTCCAAGCACATCAACGCCCAAAAGCTTCTTCATTCCGTTTGAGAAAAATTAACTGCCAACTGCTAGCATCTTCTAATAGTACAGGCATACACACATTCGTTGCCATAGACAGCACTAGTTCATCGATAATGTAAATGGGCGCACTACTTTTTGCTGTTCGCTTGTTTTTAAATTTAAAGTTTTGATTAATTTTACCTTAAAAATCGTTTGTGAAAAGAGAATTCATCTCTTGCTGCATTGGTAAAACTACTTTTCCTCAACGCAAATGAAGTATTCAATCTTCTTATCTAAATAGTACTCGTTTTTTAATATTCGGGAGCAATATATGTGAAACAGTCAAGGAATATCATATAAATTAATTTAGCTGCAACACGACTATTTAATAAACTGTATAATATCTTTGTGGTCTACTGCAATTTCAGCTGTCTTCAGAGTCGGCGCAAGCGTCCATCTACAACTAAAAACGGGCAAGATTAACCGCCACTGCCCAGACTGTTTGTTTAGTTTCCAGTTTATTTCAGATTAATGTTAGTGGAAGCTGAACCAAATTAATATTGTCTAGTGAAGCAACTAGCGCGAGCATTGCTCCTCTTATCTCTCGAGCTCGCCTAATTCTATAACGAAGTTAGTGCGGAATCGACTTGTAATTTCAATCCCTTTCGCATTCGTTGGTAAATAACTTCGCAATTTATAGAGTGAAGTACGAGACGTCTCGATTCGCTCCCTACAAAATTATATAAATCTTATTTCCGCAGTTTGACTTTTCTTATTCTATTTAATTTTTAATTATGTGCACGTCATGTTTGCAGGCACATCGATCATCTTATTTGAAAAACTCTTTGCATTTTTAGTTTTAAATAGGAGTTTGAGATCGACCGCGTCGGCGAGCGGCTGTCTGTTCGAGCGCAGTCTTCGTGAGAGATAACACGTTACCTTGGAGCATTGATATTTTTAAAATATTTTGATAAACTTAATAGCTATAATAAAAGACTTTTAAATGACCTCTCGGAGAGCTCAAACTAATTTAAAACAAAAGTTATGACACCAAACGTGACAGCAGTGACCTTTCACCTCCCTTTCGATTAATAATAAAAGGTATTTATTCAATCCCTCATTAAAACTAACCCATACTATCTGCTAAATCATGTAATCATTAATAATACAGAATAAAACAACAGTTTAAATGAAATAAATAAAGCAAGTGAAAATACCACCAATTTTTGTACATGAAGCAACAAATTATCAAGATGTAATAAAAGACTTACGCTCTAACATTTCCAGCGAATTTACTAAAGTCTGTAAAGGTAAAGCACTAAGAAACCATCTTAACAGCAATGAAAATTATCGTAGGCTCACAAAATTTTACTCAGATCTGTCTCTGTGTCTCCAGCTTTTCAGGTGGTTTGTCGCAATTCTCCATCCTTCCTATTCATGCATTTATTTTCCATAGATCTATACGTGGCACATCCTGAATCTTCCTTTATTTGTTTAATATATTCCATCCATGGTCTGCCACAAGCATTCCTTCCTTCTATCCACTCTTTAATAATTGTGGTTAATAGTCCTTTCTTCATTATTATGTGTCCCATTAGTATGCTCCTTCGTTTTTGTATGTTCTTCCACTAACACTGCTCTTGTCAGATCATAGTACTTCTTCGTTTGCTATTCTATCGAGATAACTAATCATTAAAGCTCTTCTATAACACCACTGTTCGTACCCTTGTGGTCTCTTTTTGCATGCCAATCCGATAGATCACGTTTTGGCCCCATACGATAGTACGCTCCAAGCAAATGTTTTTATAAAATTTATTCTAGTCGAAATGGGGATTGCGCTTGTTATTAGTAAGCTCTTCTTTTGGTAGAAAGCCCTTTTTGCTAGTGCAATTATAGTTCTAATTTCCTTTTCGCATCTTCCATCTCTTGCTATTGTGCTGCCTAGGTAGGGAAATTCATTAATTTGTTGTAGTCCTATCCCATTCAGGTGAATGTTTATAATCTCTATATCATGTTTCCCACATACCATTACTTTATTTTTGTTTCTGTTTAGTTTCATCGTGTAATTTGTAATATAACTTCTAGTTGTTTAAGCTGCAATTTAAGTTCCTCTTCGTTTTCAGCTAATAACGCTACGTGATCTGCGTATCGTATCATACATATTCTCTCTCCATGTATTTTTATACCCTCGTTAGTCTGCTCTAAAAATTAATTTACAGCTTGTTGTATATATATGTAAAAAAGTACCAGCGAAAGAACACATCCTTGCCTCACACCTTTTTCTATTTTGGTTGTCTAACTTTATCCCATTGTGTTATTGTAATTTGATTATTATATAGTTGTTTCTGAATCCTTTGGTTTTTATGTTACATTCCTATTTTTTTAGTGCTGTAAACATGATTTCCCAGTTTACATGGTCAAAGGCTTTGTGTAAATCAATAGTGGCTATAAAGGTATTTTTATATTTTCGTATTTTTATTTCAATTATTAGTCGTAGTGCAAGGATTGTCTCTCTTGTGCCTGTGTTTTTGCGGAATTCAAATTGGTCTTCAGTCAAACTTTCATCGTTATTCCTATATATGCTTCTATAAATTATTTTTGTTAAAATTTTTGATGCATGTGTCGTCAAACTTATTGTACGGTGATCTGCATATTCCGTTGCTGCTGATTTTTTTGGTATTTGTATTATTTTTGTGGTTATAAAATCCGTAGGAAGTATTCTTTTTTTTAAATATTTAACGTTAATTTATATAACTTGTATTTCGCGGACTCTTTTATGGATTTTAAGAATTTGGAGTGAATATTATCTACCCCAAGGCTCTTGTTTGACTTCAGTTCTTCTAGTGTTTTATCAAATTCTTCTCCTATCTTTCTGTAGTTATTTGTTCATATACTACTTCGTCCTCCATTCTTTAAATGTTGTTTTTACACTATATAGTTGTTCTACATATTCTTTTTATCTGTCGGAAACTTCTCCTTTATCTAACAATGTATTTACCCTTACTATCTCTTATTCATTTTATTTTGGGGTTTGTTCACTGAAAAAAATTTTGATTTGGTTATATGGTTGAACTATTCTATTTGTTTTGAGGTATTCCTCAACTTCCTTTTCTTTTATATATTGTTATTTAGCTATTCGGCTTCTCTGTTGATGTTATTTCTAATTTGCGGATATTTTGTTTTACCTTCTTCTGCTTTAGCGCTCTTACACTTTCTTTTTTTTTTCTATTAGGTCGATAACTTGTTTTGTGGTTCAGGGATTACGTGTTGGTGGGTTTTTTTGCTGTAGTATGTCATCGGCTGTTTTAATAATCCCTTTTTAATGTTGTTCCATTTTATCTTTATATCCTCTCATTATTTTTTTTGTTTATTTCTAGATTAACTTACTCTGAGTATCCCAACTACTATTTTACACTCTTTAACCTATTTATATCTCATCTGTGAATTTTGTTTTTCTTCAGCTTCTTGTAAGTCAGTTTATGTTTTATTATTATTAGGTTGTGATATGTATCTTTATCAGCACTGGGATAGGTTCAGCATTTTTTAACCCGATTCTGAAAACATTTTTTCACTAGAATAAAGTCTATATGATATCTTTTTGTATCTCCAGAATTTGTCCAGGTATATCGTCTTCTAGGATGATGTTGAAATGCCGTATTCATTAGTACCAAGTTATGTTTTTCGCAGGACTCGACCAGCTTCGATTCTCTTCCGTTGCATTTCCCTAGGCTGAATTTTCCTACTACTTTTCCTTCTGCTCCTTCTCCTACTACAGCATTAAGGTCTCCCATAACAATGAAGTTTTCGTTTCCTTTTACTTTCTTAATTATGTTACTTGTAGATTCATAAATATTTGCTTGTTGGCATGTATACTTATATAATGATAATATCATCTAATTTAGTACGTATCTTTATCATTATTGCTTTTTCGTTGTGTTGCCAATATCCGGTTAATCTTTTTCCATATGCTTTGTTAAAGATAATATCAACACCTGCATTTCCTTGGTTAGCTCCTGTGTATACTATTCTGTATCCATTACTCCAAAAAATTTATTTCACAAAGATCTGAAATCCAATTTTAATTCTTTGTATTTCTAACTTAATGTTCTCTAGTTTCCCACACTTTAGTAGTAATCTGACATTCCAGGTTCCTACTTTGCTAATGTTCAAATTATGTTGTTTGTTGGATTTCTCTTTATTAGTTGTCCCCTACCGGAGATCCGAATGGGGAACAGTTTTACCTCCGGACTTATTAACTATTGAAGACTTGTTCATATTTAGTGGGTTTGCTTCTTCCTTGGAAAATTTCCTATGCGGTGGTTTTTCTTTGCCTTCCGCGAGATGTTCAATATGTGACGACATTCCTCCTTCACTTTATCATAATTATAATTATATAATATTATTTGGTTATATATATTAGATAAATATGTAATATATGGTTATACCGCCAATATTCGGTCGTTAGAGTATTGTTACATGTTTAACAGAGGACACCATGGGCAGGTTAGGTTGACGTTTGGACGCATGGATGTAGTTGCACCCCTTATCCTTTCTGATAACGATATGAAACCCCATACACACAGTGGTCCAAACAAAATTTGATTATTATACGAATCTTATCAATTTTTATATCAAATGATGACATTAAAAAAGAACTTATTAAGTTAGGATACCCTATAATTAAAGTAGGAAGACTATACAACAAAGATAAATACCTAATTCTTATCTTCGCAGTGGAGGTAACTAAAACTGATAACGTAACAGAAATTTTTAACCGCATTAGGTTATAATATTGTATGATAGTTGTAGAACCGAGGAAACAGGTCCTAACACAAATTGTTTTGACTGGTCCTAGTGTCGTTTTTTGCATACGCCTCAGTATAACCCTCCTATTCCAAAACTTATAAATGGTCTCACTGATTGGAAAATGTTTGAGAGTAGCTTGTAAGAAAAACTAAGTCTACAAACAAGAATTAATACTTTTGTAGACATTGATATTACGATCGGAGATTATATTAATAGCATAAAGTATTATATATGCGGAGCTACAGCCATACAAAAAAGGTCTTGAATATCACAATATTTGGCAAGCCTGGCAAAACACACGCAAGCCACAATTAAAAATTCTACTAAATCGCTTAAGTCTGCAAGATAAGTGTCAACTCGAGAACCACAGAAAAAATTCGTATCAGGAATGCATCCAACACCTAGGATCGAATGATAACGGCGTATGGAAAGCAACTCGACGAACTATAAAACAAAATTTGCATAAAAGTTTATGGTTAGCTTTTTGATGTACTCCGAGATCGTGGATAAGCCGAGTTCTGCATGAAGTTGTCTGTTGGTAATATACCAAGAGGCATTCACTGAGATTTTAAGAATTTTAATTTGTAGTACTTGGATTCTTTGTAGGTTCATTTTGGATGTATTTCCCCAGATTACGCAGGCGTGAAGTACTAGTGGCCGTATTAGTGTCTTATAGAGTAACATTGCACATTTAGGTTTTAATGACGATTACCTGTTGATAGGCGGATATAGCTGCGCTAGTTTTGCATGATCTTCGTTTAATTTTTTAGTTACAGGAACTTCCAGATGACTAATATCTAGATACACACCTAAGCATTTGAGTGCTTTCGTTATGTATGTCCACATGATTGGATTGTTATTGGCGGTGATTCGTTGATTTCTCTAAGAGTAAACATTTTTGCTATGTGCTTATCAAAATTTGAATAAACAAAAAAATTAAGCAGTTTTGAAGGTAGCGAACTGAATTTTTTTTTTATAGAGAATAATATAATAACATGTACCGAAATAATAAATTATACAAAAATATAATTAAAAAATAGAAAGGAAAACATAACAAAAAAATTTCTATAGAAAATAAAACCAAAGCAGTTATACATTTATGAGACCCTTCTAAAAAGAAATCTAAAGAAATAAACCCCATTTCGATATTTCTAACCGTTTTGGAAATAGAAGCCAAATAGAAGCCAAATGTTATTTTTGGTCGATATCTATAAGGTGCAAAAACTCCCTTGCTTACGAATATTTTTTAAAACGGAGAAATCACTTACGTAGTTTTTTAAGAGTTATTTTTTCCGTTAGAGTTAAAATTGTTTTTTACCTCTTAAATGTTTTGAGATATAAGGTCAAACATTAAATGCTATAAAAGTCATAATATTTAAAATTAAGGAAGATTACAGGTTTTTTAAAGCTAAAAAATGGGCATTCTTTGACGTAGCCGTTTATCATTGCCATTTAGAAAAAGTTTATCTTACATCACAAAACTTTGAAGAGGTAAAAAGCAATCTTAACTCATCGAAATCATCGCAAAAAACTGCATCAAAAATGTTCTTGTAGTTTTAAAAAGTATTTGCAAACTATCGCTTAAAAATAACTTTTGGATTCTCGTTAACGCTTTGCTCCAATAAACTTCTTTTTAAGAAATGTTGGTTTTGTTTTATTTTCTACGGAAATAGGTGTTAATGAATTTTACGATGTTTATAACAGTAGAGAAGTAAAAAATATACAATAATAAATTAATTATATTTATTTGCAGGATATTAGAGCACCTAACAGTATTTGTGATTATCTAATGCACACTTTAATTCAAAAAGTAATAAAAATTTAACAGGTCATTAATTCAGCCAAACAAAGAAAATAAACAGGGCGACGGCATAAAATTTCAACGTCTCCATAAACCCAACTTAGACAACTTAATTCTAGACAGAACGGGGGTACACCTTTTTATTTGCTGAGAAGAACATTTTCGGCCTGTTTTTACATTTAATTCTGGAACTACGGCACTAAAGCGGCTGCAAAAAATCCTGGGCGTATTTGACTTTACAAAGAACCCGCGATGCTCCGGTGAGCTTTCCCCGGAAAATTGCAGCGTGACAGTCCAGCTGCTTGCTTCGGTTTTATTGCTGTTTACGGTCAATTTATTCGTCTGGTGAGGCAACATGGAAGCTAATGGCCGCATTATAAAGCAGTTTTGTAGCTCTTACTGCGCGAATGAAACGTAAGCTGCAAGTGAAAAACCTTGCAGACACTGCATTTAATTGTGTACCCATTTATAGTTCCATTTTCTGCGGGGCATAATTTAAATTAAGTCGCAGCAAGCATTAATCATGGAGTTGAGCCAGCGCACGGAGATAGCAAACACTCGGCAACGTGTCATAAAATGTCCGGGTGCTGATAGATTAAAGCTGTTAATGCGTTTAATTAATTTACACCCAAATTATGCTATTACGTTGAATAAACTTGGGTGGAACGGCTTCGGCTCTTGCTGGTTAAAGCTTATAATTTGGAGCAATTTCATTTGTAAACAAAGTAGGGCGTGCGTCAACAGCACGCGGCTATTGAGGCGAAAGTGAAAGGTCAACATCTACAAATTAAACAAATAGGTATACCTAAATTTGGCAAAGAGGAAAGCATCGTTAATAAACATTTTATTTGTGCACCTTTTATTGGACGCTAAAATATTTTAAGATTGAACATTATGTATTCATTAAAATTATTTGCACGACGCTGGAAGGCATAAGAATAAGAGTGAGGAAGAAGAAGAAGTATATTACCGTAGTTTCCTTATCATTGTAATAACTAGAGATTGATATTTAAAATGCATATTTTTTATGCATGCATATTTTGACAAATTTTTTATAAATACATATCCAAAATATTAATTTGCCTATTTTCGGTCACTCAAATTTTATTAATTTTCTTAATTTTATTTACAAAGAAATAGTTAAAATACACGTTCCTGGGATGCTTTATTTAGCTTCATTTTCAATAAATACCTGTAGGGAGTAGCTGAAATTAATTTATAATGACTTCTAAGAAAGTTCATTCGATATTTACACTTCGTTCTATAGTTAAGGGATTTAGTAATACCTTAAAGTAATTCCGAATTACTGTTCGCCAAGTACACATTTTTTGAATGCATTTAAAACCAATTACGGAGCTCAAATTTCCAACTTATAAAAATACAGAAACTATATAACAGCTTTTATACCTATCACATTTGTTAGAATATACAGGGTGACGCGGAGCCAACTTACACATTTCAAATCTGAATAGTGCGCCGCCGCGATAGCTTGTCCTGGCTGTGCGCTATTTCATGACGTGCGCCGCCGCGGTATATGAGTCGCAATGGAGCGTTAAAATGTGCAAGACCGTGTTACCTGTGTTCGTAGTTATTGTAAAACAAATTGTCACGGAAGTGCAGCGTGTCTATCGACGACAGTTCAATATTGGTCGACATGGTCACGTACCGTCTCGCAATATCACATTGGCTTGGGTAAAGAAATTTGAAGAAACTGGTAGCGCGTTAGACGTGAAGCATAGAGCTCTACGAACAGTTCGGACGCCAGAGAATTTGCAGACAGTGAGGGAAGCTGTTGAACGCAGTCCTCGCCATTCGGCACGCCAGCAATCTCGCCTTTTTAAGCATCAGTAGAAGAAGTTTAAATCGAATGCTAAGAGAGATAAAATATCACTCTTACAAACTGCAAGTTGTGCAACAAATTAACGAAGCAGACAAGGAAATAAGACTTGATTTCTGCACCACCTTGAGTGGTTTGTTACGGGAAAACCAAAACATCCTGAATAATTTGCTAATAACCGACGAAGTATATTTTCATGTTTCTGGCTAAGTAAACAAACAGAACATGCGATACTGGTCATCAGTAAACCCTAAGGAATTGCATGAAAAGCCCTTACACTCTCCTAAAGTGACGGTTTGCTGCGGAATTAGTGATTCCTAAATTGTAGAACCGTAATTCTTTAAAAATGACAATGAACAAACAGTGGCCCTTGATTCAGAACGTTATGTAACCATGTTGTAAGGCTTTGTTGAACAAAAGTTACGACAGCTTGGCATTGACCCTAAAATCCTATATTTCCAGCAGGACAGAGCAACAGCCCGTGTAGTTTGTAAAATGTTCGGCACTGTTATCTCTCGTTTCGGCGAATTCGCATGGCTAGCTCGGTCGCCCGACCTCAGTGTACCAGACTTTTTTCTGTGGGAGTTCTTGAAAGACCTTGTGTTCCAGAGGCATATCATGAGTATTCAAGAATTTAAGCAAGCCATTGGTGATAAAGTTGCAGCCATTGATGAGGATCTACGGAGGCGCGTGTACGACAACTTTAAGAAACGTTTGCAACAAAGCATTGATGTAAACGGAGGCCATGTGCCTGATGTAGTTTTCAAAAAATAACCTTGTAATCAGTGGTAAATAAATGGCATACTTGGTCTTATTTATAAACACTTTTACTTATTTTGTCACTGCTTCCGTATATATGACCAGTTGAAAAATGTCAGTTGGTTCTGCGCCATCCTGTATTTACCAGCCCAAGTAATAGTAATTAAAAATCACACAAACATTATTTTAAAACATAAATTACCAAAACAAAATTATATTCTCTATAGTTATTAATACATGCTCCAGATTTGTAATAGCGCAAATAAAAGGTCACCTTTTGAATCTCTTGTAGTTTTGAGAAATTATAAATAACCTTTAGGCTATTATCTCTGTTTAATAAGTGTAATTGGCGCAACTTATATTATAATTTAAATATACTATTCAAGTTGAAGTTAATTAAAATTTACCTATGCCAATACTATGACATCGAGTGATAATAAGACAAAGAAGACAAAGAGTTAAGTAACCAAAATATAAATGTGAAATAAGTTATAGTCTGTTTAACAATTAAAATTGGTTTGTTATCATTTGTTATTTGAAATTATGTAATAAACAATTAAAAATTAAATTCTGGATAATAAAATCAGAGTCTTTTATAGAGTGATTCGGATAACAAAATATTCAATTTTTGCAAATAATCAGTGCTGTGCAACTTGATGATAACCAAGCTATTTGTTTAGTTTTCTTAGGAAGTTTCTGTTTTTTGGTTTCTAAACTTCTGTTTATGTTTCTCATTTAATTACTTCTGCAAAGTGTCGTATTTCCGGATAGTTACATCTTTGTGCCTAATTCTATACCTTAAATTACAGATAAGATAATTTTAAATTTGCGACAATAGCGGAAAACCTTAAATAAAATAAAGATACCTAGCTAAAGGTGATAACTTTAAAAAGTTAGTCTCTTAAAAAATATAGTCCGGTCATTTTAGATAAAGAGGAGATACTTTTTAGTAGAGAAACAGAATGATTTCTTATTCTTTTTTCAGTTTTTGCCTTTTGTGTTTGCTGTGTTTTGTTTCCAAAAATCTTTATTTTTCCAATATCCTTTTCTCAATTCTTTTTCTGCCACTATTGACTTTATATAGTTCAACCATTCTAAGGATGGCCTTCCTCTTCTGCCGTACGGAGACTATTCGGTAACTTTCCTTGATCAACGTTTTTCTGGCGTTCTATAATCAAATAATTTTTCTAGATGTCTGAACCATAAATGTATATTTTTTTGGTTTTGTTTATTCTTTTCAACAACTTGTCTTATCGAGCGTATATTGTCTAGGCATACTTTATTTTTTCTAAACCCACTATGTTTCTCGCCAAGGTTTACTCTCGCTTCTTCTATTTTGTTTTTTATTGTACTTGAGAAAAATTTAGATATGTTGAAGATTACACTTATAATTTTATAGTTAGAAAATTGTAGTTTCTTTCATTTGTTATGGATTAAAATTAAATATTAAAGAATTCCTCCATTTTTGGGAAAGTGTATATCCTTCTTCTATTTCATTATTTATGTTTGTTAAACATTGTCTAATTTTTTCCTCCATAGTTTAGCAATTATATTCTTATATTTTGTAGGACAGGTGCTTTATTATTTTTGTTTTTTAAGTGCCTTGCATACTTAACTTTCAATAATGCTCGATTCTTCATCAACAATTAAAATTTATTCACCTTTTAGATATTCTTTCCTAGTTTCCTGTACTAGTTTGAAATATGGTTTTATCTATTTTTCCAATATTTTCTGAATTATACCTCTCGCGTTCTTGCTGGTTCTTATTATATTTATTGTATTCCAAGATGGGGATGATTTGATATTGCTAGTATATTTTTTATAGTTTATCCCAGTATTTATTCTTCTTACTTCTTTTCTAAGATGAGGGTATTCTTTATTTGATTTGCTTTAATAGACAGTTATCTCATATATGCATTTTTCATCTCCTTGGTGAAGTAGTCCAGATCATCGGAAAATTATTCTAGAAGCTTTTTCTCCTATTATCAGTTCCTAGTATCTCTGTCGCTACTTTAAAAATGGCTTCTTTTAAGTGCTTGTATATTTCTTGCAATATTCAATCTTTGTTTATGTCTAGTTTGTTTTATAATTTATTATTTTATAGAAAAAAACTGCAACTCATATGGAGTGATATTAAAAAGGAAATAGAAATAATAAAAAAGGATAAGTAATTAAATTGCTGGAATAATTTAATAATTGGCCTAAGAATAAATAAGCCAGAAAAAACTTTCAAAACAAATTCTGATAAATTATGCAAAACTACAAAAAAAAATTAAGAGTAAATTTTAAATCAACAGATTTAAATATATTATTATTCTAAATTATAACCAAATTAAAGTTAAATTTAAGCTGTGCCAGCTTCAATATAAATAGAGGACACTTACTACATTACTAAAATACAATAATTTTAAACTACACACATAAAAATTGAACCTCTAAGTTTATGAAAATGATAAAAAAAATTATATCTTTTTAGCCAAGCAAATTGATAAAAAAACTGAACGCAAAACAATTTGAAGACAAAAGAGTCAATTGAAAGCTTAAAAGATAACAGGAAATAAACATAAATTTCTACTATATATAGTAATGTTATATAATTCTAAGAAATTCAACAGTATAAATGGCATTTAATAGTTAAACCAATTAAAGTCTCTCATCTATAAAGAGCGTAACAGCCGCGAGGTAAAGGCCTTGGGCTGTCCTGGTTTTGACTCCCGTTTGAAAATCAACAGCGAAAACCAAATTCTTTTCCGCCGTTATACAAACACTTTTTACAGTCGTGAAGTACATTCTCCTTCTTTTAAATTAAATGATTGAGTTAGCCACTTGCCCGGAATACCTAATATGGTTTCTAAAATCGCACTACCAGACGGTTAGAAATAGGCTAAACATCATACTTAGAAGAAGAAGAAGAAGAAGAAGACCCACTTGTGTAAGGTGTACCGTCAGTCATCTGGTAGCACCAGAATCTGTGTATTGAAGATATGTTTTACCTAAGTAACTACAGAAGAGAATAAATATTGCTACAAAAACAAAGAAAGCTGTTTCTTGTCCAAAAACATTCGTTTCCAAAAAAATGAAAACTGTTAAACCGGTGGAACCCACATCTTTTACAATAAAGTCTCAACTATTTGTGATACAGATATTGATGAATTAGAAGCTAGAAATAGTAGCACTAATAATAAAAAAATAAAATTTTAGATCAAGGAGACATGAGGATTGCTAATTAGTATGCTAATGGCATCCAGAATAAAAATTATAATTTGGAAGTTTTCTTTAAACTTCAGTATACAAAAAGTAAGTCTCATCATATCAAAAAGGCATATGACAACGTAATCTTGTGTCAAAATAAAAGGCGTCCGCTCTAATAATCAAGCAAAGAAAGCTAGTGCTATCGATGTCATATAGTATTATTAAGAAATCTATTAATCCACTTAAATTAGGCCATTTACAATGAGCAAGCACCGCGTCTAAGACGACCGCTATTATTACCCCTTGTTCGAGTGAACGCAGATACTCAATTATTTTTAACGACTGAGTAAGCCACCCGCCAGGCATCAGAGAGTACAGGGTATTGAATCCGGGTCCGTAAGCATCGCAGCCCGTTCCTCAATCACGGGATCACGCTGGCTTCGATCTATACATAACTCTAACAAAAATGGCTGCAAATTCCTCCTTCAACACCATGGCAAAAAAATATTGAGCATATTGTCCAGGAATTAAGACTAACCACAATGCAAGAGTGGTAAATCATGGAAAGTGAATAAACCTATTTACCGGCCTTCTGATATTAATAAAATCTCTGCTTTGTTGAACTTGTTGTTAGTTATCATTTTAACATTAAGTAATAATCCGCACTAATGGTCAAAACTACTGACTTAAAATTCAAAACAGCATCCATTTAAATTTCAGTCTGAAAACATCTAAGCAATTTGAACTAGATAAAAAAGAGCTACTATCTGTATCTCTAAATATATAATAACACAAAGGAAATTAACCATATAATGTAAGTATAATAAAGTCATCGAAATAAATCCGAAATTTTTTTAAGTTGTGTTACGGGAAAGTCAAAAGGCATATACATGCACTATTTTATATTTAGTGGCACAATAAGTTAGCTTCACATAGTCAACAACCTACGAACCTAAAATACTACCAGAGCTGCTATTGAATTCCTTCGTGTCGAAAAATTGCCGACAGAAATTAGTGCTTGTTTTGGCTACAAAAAAACCCAAGTTTAGGACGTAGCCAAGAAGTACCCAGAATGTGACCACCAGTAGGAAGTAACTGCTCACAGAGTAATCATAGCAATCTACTACGTGTAGAGCGTAGCCGACGCAAAAGTCAATAAGAAGCATCATAACACCAAGGACAGCTTAAGGACCCTCATTTTTGTCATACTACATCTTAACGCAATTGCTTAAAAAAAGTATAATTATGCTCAGGTATCTTTAAAACGCAGTTTTTGGAATCAAATATGTTCTTGTTATCTGGAACGTTACGGAAGTAGTTGTGCTTCTGCCTCATCAATACTCAATAAAATCTTAATATATAATCAAAACCTGAAAATAGTGTGAAGCAAAAATAGTAACATCAAAAATTTCAAAACAAAGTGCTGTATGACGTATTCAACATCACATAGTGCATATGTAATTCTAAGATACATCGAAACTTTAGTATCGCAAATGTTAAAAACAAAATCTAAAAATAATATACCAGATTTTACAAAAAGACAGAAGCTCTTCAGATATTGGACAACTAATATTTTGTCTAAAACTGACTTTTACAGTATAGACTAAATTAGACAAATATAACGAACATTATTGGATGGTTTCTAGTTGTTAAATATTGAGTTTAGAAGTTATTGGAAAAACATTAATCATTCATTAGTATCATATCGGTTTTGGTGGTTCTGATAATTAAAAATTGTATTAATATGTACAATAACATTGTTCCTATCATCTTTTCTTCTTTTTGTGTAAATAAAATATATTTGGCATAACTTGGCATTTTCGTAGAATCTGTGGAATCTATTTTGCATGATGACCTGAAAATGCGGAAAGTTTCTTTAAGGTGCGTCCCACAAATGCTAACCGACGAACATAAGGATGCAGGGGTGGCAATGTCTCAGGACATGTTGACACATAATGCCGTCATAAATTTGCTACCATAAAGGATACTCTCTGGTGCCGCTCATTTTCTAATAGAGCCGCTGCTGCATAAGCCATGGTCCAGTGGGAAAAACACACCCTTAAAGAATTGTTCTCAGCAGCCATGAAATTATGACGAGGGCGTTGTGAACAATGTGTATGTCTAGATGAAAATTACGTTAAGGAGCAACGTAAGTTTCAACTTTCTTAAGTACTTCTTCAGAAAAAAAATTTGGGACCTTAGAACTTGAACGCGTTTCATAGAAACTGCTACCCACTTACATAATATGTTATAATTAATTTATCATCTATATAATTTTAAATTTGTTACAATTAATTTGTAATTATATTTTGCATATAAAAATTTGTAAATATTTTATCAAATTTAGTCTATTTACTGCTATTGCATTGTCTTAAAGTTCTGGTAATCAAACCAGACTTTAGCAAAAATCACTTTCTGTTTATATTTTGGAAAACTCGCCGTTTTGACGTATTTGTACTCTACTATGACTAGTTAAACAATTTTCAAACATATAATAAAAAAGCTTCTAATTTAACACGGACAAATGAGTTCATAAAATTCAAATATACTGAAAAAATTAGGGGTTGTTAGGTCCATACCTTAACCTCAGTCCTCTTGATATGATCTAGCGTGAATCAGAACCTTTTGGCGCTTGTGACGGGCATCTTTATCGACTTTGTAGTTGTACAGACCACAGATTCTAGAGTGCCATACAGGCTATTGTGTAGGTTTTGAACGATATGTGATCTTCAGATAAGTTTCATATCCAGAATCACTCCGAGATAGTTTGTCTGTTTCTTTCTTGCAAAGATCTTGAGGTTTACTAGGTCGTCTCGCCAGTGAAGTGTTTTTGGTAGAGAACAGGACCATTGATCTCCACCTTTCTTACAAATATCCTACGAATCTCCAGGTCGTCTCACTAGTTCTTCTGGTATAAAAGAGGATCGCCGAACTCTTCTCCCGGTTAATATTCACTCCACCTGCTGCACCATTTATCTAAGAGCTTTAGTTACTTTTGGAGTCGACTCAGCTATCCAGATAGCATCTTAGTATCCTCTGGGTAATAGGTCGATGTAATAGAAGGAGAGAGGCATGTCCCGGATACAGATGTAGATAGTCGATACCTGACGGAGCCTTGGCGGGTTTCCGTTCGGATTTGTTTTTCTAATGATCTCAAGCCACACAACTTAGCATAGAAAGTCCTTTTGTAGAGGAATGATGCACTAAAGAGATAAACGATAGCGCTTTCATATCCAGTTACTTGCACTCACTCATTTTCGTCATATTTTGATAGTACAGACTTTGCGGAATTTTTTCATAGATCATCCTTCCTTGTGTTACAAGTTGCAATCACGATTTTTAAATATTTATCACTATTTACATTCTCCTTTAACTTAAAATAATCTTCTAATATTTGTTGAAGGTTTTCATTGCCACTATCTCCCGAATTACTCAATTAAAATAAGCATAAAAAACTTGTGAATTTTTTGGCAACCATACTCGATTACCAAAACTAAAAAGTATTCTTAATAGTTTAAACAATGTGAAGATCGAACACAAAAAAATTCATTTATGAATTTTTCATATACTCATGCAGCAGAAAAGAAAATATAAGTATATGTCATGAAAATTTACTTCTTCATAAACAATAGATAGTGTAAGAAAAATTAGTTAATTACGACTTATTTTTTATAAGTATAGTAATTAATTAATAGTACATCTTCAATGGAAAAAAATTAAAAAATGTATTTTGTAAGGATGGAGTTAAAAAATATTTGAAGGACACAAAAAGGTTTGTTTTGTAATTATTTATTAATTAGCTATACGAACTAGATATGATCAAAGTAAACGCTGTCGTGTTCGAGCTAAGAACGCCCCTTTGTTCGAAATAACGTTGTCTTGATAGTGTATCGCTTATGTGAGTCATCCTGCTGTTACACACGTGCGGCTAATTAGCGGCGGAAGGTTTAGTTTACGATTCCATCCAGTCGTCGGATTACCCGAATTATTTTTATTACTCGAATGAGGAGTTCGAAACTACAGTTATTCCAATGAGATCACCCATAAAAGTGTGTTATCTAAATAGCCCCCCGTTCGAGCAAACAGTTAAAAAATAAAACAACATTTTGTGAGAAAATTAATACCACTGCTTTACGTGAATTACTCAAATTACTATGACTTTCGTATTTTCAGGCTCGGCATTTTTGCAAGCAAAAATAATGATTAATAATTTACAGTTAAAGAATACTAAAATGAACTGATATTGCTCTTAATCGCCTACCAGTTGTTTATATGTTTATACTTGCATAGTATAAATAACTGAATTTTATTTCAAATAAAGCGAATGATGTAAAACTAGAGACTCGCTTTTGAAGCTTATACATAAAAACTGTAGTTTTGAACTTTTTTATGTAAATGTCGTTTTCAAGCGAATTCATTTATCTTGAAAAACGTAACATAAAATACATCTGTTGGAAACTAAAGGCAGTTTAAGAATATACGAAAAACTTCGCGTTTTGCAGATTAAATTTTCAAAGATTCGGGTCCAGTAGGCATAAGCGAACGTGTTTATCATTTTGAATTCAATGCATTAACTGTAGGTTAACACCAAAGAACTATACAAACGACTTCTTTATCACTTTTTCCTTTTTTTACATGATGGAAACTTAATATAAAGCTATTTTATTTATTTAAAGACATTAATGTCGTACAGACGTAATTATTTTTAATAATTTTAATATTTTAAATATGAGATACGTCTTTACACAGGTTAAGTAAGCGACTTCTATCAATTTTTTATTTTCAACGAACTTAAAAAGTTCGTTACTGAATTCTATATGTCTGTCGGTCTGTCGGTCTGTCTGTCTGTCTGTCGCTGTCACAAAATTATAGATTTTTTAAAATTTTAAAATGGATTCTTATAGGAAATTTTACGCTGATTTCAAAATCGAAATCAAAAAGTTTCTATCTCGAATAGTTTTCGAGATATTCGACTTCGAATTTCGGGAAAATTTCGACATTGCGATTTTATGAGTAATTCTTAAAGAAAATTTTACGCTGATTTCAAAAATGAAATCGAAAAAATTCTATGTCGAATAATTTTCGAGATATTCGATTTCGAATTTCGGGAAAATTCGAAATCGAAATCGAAAGGTTTTTTTAAGTTCGTTCTGGGATTGCTTACAGAGCAATCTCTTCGACGGCCCCATGTTTTTATTTATAGTTTGTATTGATAACTACAATACAACAATAATTCTAAGCTAATTTTATGTATAGATAATGAAATGTCGTAAGAAGAAGACACACACTGGTGACACTTCTATTTTAAACCGCTATGTTTGGCGAAGACTTGTATCGGAGCTTTCTGATTACAAAAAATCATCGTAAACGTTTTGGACTGTGAACGTTGAATCGTATTAATAGTTGATTTGCCAACATAGCTTCAAAGTCGTAGCCATAGGACCAGATAAGTCAAATTATGCTTTTGTATAGTAATAGTTTATTTTTAAATGTCAGTGCTGAGATTTTTTTCGGGAACCAATGCAATTTTTTTATGTCACTTGGAGATCTATGCGCAGTTATTTAATTTCTACCTGAGGGATTGGATATGTTGAATGTCATCGTACATGATTTGCTTTTATTAATTTTTACTTTACACTTTGGTGACCACATTTACAGCAAGTTCTTGAAGTAGTTCTGACGGTGTGGTTAAATTTTATTATATGAAAGTTGTCATCCATGGAAGATCCCTAGGGTTGTTAAACTGTATATGTATAGCAAGTACAAGGAAGCTCTGAGTACACTGCTTTGTGGAGAAGGTTGTTTATTGCCACGTTTGGTTTGACAAAAACAATTTTCCAGATATTATCGAAACAGTAAATAGTACGGGAATAGCACGAAAGTCTTCATCTTGTAAAATAAACCTCTATACCATACCTTATCAAATACATTGCTTACATCTACGAATACCGCATTACTATAGGTTTTGGCTTCGAATGCTCCACATATTATGTTTGTTAGTGCATTACTTTGTTGGATGGCTGAGCTTTATAATCAAAAGTGGAATTGACGTTTAGGTAGCTATATATTTTGGAGCTCACTCTTGTTTATATCTTTTGGTATTAATTTTTCTATCAGCTTATAAATTGTCCATAGTAGTATGCTAGAGAGGTAGGATTTTATTTGGTCAGGAGGATTTTCTGGTTTAGTAAAATGATTTGTGCTAATTTAAGCAATAGTGGCCAGTAAACGAGACGAAGAATTCTACTAGACAGAAGTTGCAGATACCTTAATTTTTTCTCAGAATATTTTCTGTTATGAAGTCATACCCTAGTAATTTATTATTTGGCATTAACTTAATTTAGATCTTAATTTCATCAATAGTAAATTTTCGTATTTGAGGCGATACCTATAACAGTGTTTCTAAGTAGTGCTTGATTTCTTGATGGAATTTATTACAATTTGATTCAAAGGTGGCTACTAAATGGCGAACAGACGCCTCATTTTTGTCATCAGTCTTAGCTCAAATACAGGTTTAGCACGTAAGAGCGGTATATGTTTTTGGGGTGCTCAAGTTTTTAGTAGCTCTCAAAATTGAGTAGTCGTGTACAAAAAGTGAATTTGTATGGACTAGAAAGACTTTGGTGCTAATTTCCTTTAATCTACGCCTTAACTTGTTATTCAAATGATTAAACTTATTTTTCTAGATGAATTACATTTATGCTGCCATATTGTCCTTGCTCTGTGTTTTCTTATAATGACTACATAATTTTAGCTGGAATATTCAAAATATTGGCTTTAAAATGGAGAAGTTGCATTGTTGAATATGGTTATTATTAAGCTGTCGTTTGTTTTCAATCGTAAATTTCTGATCAATTTTTTATTAATATGCATTTCAAGTATTTCCCAGTTGGGGCCAATATATATCTATGTAGTTTGATGTTATCTCGTGTGTGACATAGAAGT
This sequence comes from Sinelater perroti, assembly GCA_036346155.1. Classification (NCBI taxonomy): domain Eukaryota; kingdom Metazoa; phylum Arthropoda; class Insecta; order Coleoptera; family Elateridae; genus Sinelater; species Sinelater perroti. Next base: position 18,863,657 of record JARFIY010000195.1, on the reverse strand, counting down.
CCAACAAGTCTAGAATTTTATTGTAACCAGTAGTTTGTCGACTTGTATTATAGCATTATATAAGTAGTCCGTTTTATAAGAGCGCAATTCATGATGCTTTATAGAATTACGAATTATTGTGACTGAACCACCATGTGTAGTGTTAATATCATTATTTTGTGTGATAAATTGTGCATTGAGGTAGTATTAGACGAGAACGTGATTTAATATCAATTTAGAAAATTAAGAAAATAGTTGTTTTATTAAAAGGCAGAAAGGTTTTTTTTATGAAGTCTGTTAGCATTCCATAAGGCAATTTTTATAAGCCATTATGGAATCAGTGACTGTAGTTAACCTGTTTAGTGTCACGATATTTTTGCTATAATTAATTAAACATAATATTCTTGAATTTGACAAGGAATTATTTTAGGCTAACATCTTCGGTGCATGGGGGCTGGTTTTGTACCATTTCTATATAGGGCAGACATACGATATCGGATTAAAGATAACTTGGTTATTTTTTTAGGTGGATGACAAGAGCCCATTTAACATTCACCGCTTGATATCACTCAAAACACATCCGACCTATTTCAATGCTCGAACTCTTCTTGGATCAAATTTAAATGAGAATCTTTGTTCCACTACTGATATGGCAACACTAAGACTCTGTGGTTAGATGTAAGTTGGTAGCGCACACATGTAACGGTGTAGACTAGCTCGTAGGCGGTCACCCTTCTACATTGTTTAGTCAGTAGTAATCGCAATGACTGAATAGTCAATACCCAATGTGATTGGACAACGTGCTATAATAAAGCTTTTAACAAGAGAAAGTATTAAAACCATAAACAATACCGATAAAAAATGCTGTTTTAATTTGTAAAGATCAATTGGTAGCTGAAGTCATGAAATACGTGTTAAAGTGTGTATTGCTCATAATAGTGCTCAGCCAATAAACAAAGGTTTTAAACTGTTTTATGACTTCTTGCTTATTATAAAGCATCAGTGAATACGCGATCGTAAAGAAAGCGTAGTAGATACTGTTTGTAAAAAGATAAAATGCGTTAGGAAAAAAATAGGTAAGGAAAAGGCAAACGAAGTCATATTATCTATATTATTAAAGCCAAAACAAGATTATTTTTAGAGAAGGTATTTGTATCCGCGTCTTTATGCCACAAAGCGGTTTTCACTAATTTGCTAACCAAACACAACCAATACTCATCACATCTAATAGTTAAGATGAAAGTCGTTTTTTTCGCAAAAATACGCAACGTCTCAATCATAAATGTGCTTTTTCTGAAAGATGCAACGTAATTCAAGTCAAACTGAGGCAAGTACATGGACGACTATTTTCTGTTCAAGTCTCTCAAGGTCGTTTTAAAAGAATAGTGATTTTAAATCAAGAGTCAACTAGAAATATTCGTGCGCAAATAACACTAGAACCAACCCTCCCATTAGCTGAAAAAATCATTTATTCAACGTAAATCTTTTTCTATAAAGTAACTTATTGTATTGCACTTATAATTTCTTATTTTACAAAATTAAGAAATTAATCAGCAAAAGCAAAATTTTGAAGTATCTAGATATTTCTGAAATGTAAAGGGGGAGGGTAGCTGGGCAAAATAACAGATATTTGGAAAAGGAGTAATTTCCACTATAATGTCTATTTTTTATTTTTAAAAGCTGTAATTTTAGTATAACTCTTGCAATATCCAAAAATGTTTTAAACTTCCTTGTATAACTAATGAATATATGTGATGTAGTATTTAATTTATATGTTAGTAAGCACAATAAGTCTTTAGATCTGCAATACTAGTAAGAAGGCAACAAAAGAAAATCTACAAAGGTTTATAAAACAAAATAAAAGTAACTATGTATACAAAAATTTGATATTTGACGATAATTAGCTATGTTTGACCTTTATTTGGTAGAAAAACGCTCAATCATTATTTTGCTGTGGCGCAATATTCCCAAATTTTGAAATAACAATTTTAAGCCGCAAGCAGTGCTTGCCAATTACATGTTCCCCTGGTATTACGTTTTGCTGGTTCACAGACTAATCCCGTTTTTTTGTTTCTGATCGGAGAGCTTGTTTAATTCCGAAACTGTCATGTGCACTAAGGATTTCGTTACGAAAATTTGATTTGCCTAGGTTGTGTAACGAACGCACAGCCTTGCGTGTTATGTAAATCAATTTCAGAAAGTGCATCCTACCAGTATAATGAAATAGGGAAAACGGCAAGTGAGCAAGTAATTGAATAGGCATTATGTAATGGAATACAGAAAGGTCGTAGTACGCGTAACGCACCTCTGTACTTGACATTCGTTATTGGAGAGCTTTTAATGATATTGCGTTTTCATTGATATATATATATATATATATATATATATATATATATATATATATATATTGTTGCCAGCCAAAAGATATTTTTGGCGTCCTAGACTGACAATTTTTCACCCGCCTTCCCTCAAATTCTTTTATGCAAAACTTATGCGCTTGTTCATAACGCACTCCGTAATTTTTACGTTTTACGTTCATTTGCAGTAATTTTTAATTTTTGTCTAGATTAATGTTGGCAACAGTAACAGAATGTTTTTATTCTAAAACAGCTGGGACCCCGCAGGTATATTCATAAATATAGAAAATATTAATAACAACAATTATTTAATGTTTTATTATTGTTGACATTTTTTTATTTAAAGGTGTTTATTATTATTATGTTTATTAGAGAGATTAAAATTTGTTCTTTTAATCTTTCTCTTGTATTTGTGTCCCTTATATCTCGTTTTCTATTTTGCTACTACATCAGCATTGAAAGATTGCTGTCGCTTTAGAAATACAAAGTTGTAGTTTAAATGCGACATTTTAATTTATTTTTAACTTTTTACCATTAAAGGTAAACAAATAATTTTTTATCGGTTAATATGAGGTGCGTTCCAGTTCTAAAATCTCCAAAAAATTTTTCTGAAAAAGTACTTATCCAAGATTTTGAAATTTCTGTTACTTCTTAACGTAATCTCTATCTAGACATACGCATTCTTCATAACGTCGTTGTCATGATTTTAGGGCTGATGAGAACACTTCTTTAGGGGTGTGTTTTGCTCATTGGAAAATTGCTGATACTACTGCTGTTCGAGTGGAAAATGAGCAGGCACGGAGAGTGTCCTTTACGATCGGAAATTTATAGCGGCATAACGTATCAACATGTCCTGAGACATTGCCACCTGCTCAGCTTTGCGTTCTTCGGTCACCATTCGTGGGATCCACCTTGAAGAAACTTTCCACGTTTTCAAATCATCATGCAAAATGGACTCCATAGGTCCTATTAAATGCCAAGTTTAGAGGCGATATCACGCACGTCTAATCGACGGTCTTCCATAACAACTTGCTGTACTCGCACAATCACGATTTCAGTCCGGCTGGTTCGTGGCTGAAGCTTCTTTGGGTTATTGTCATACAACTCTTGACCTTTTTTAAACCTTCTCACTCACGAACGCACATTTTTAACATTTATAACGCCTTCACTGCATGTCTCACTCAATTGGCGATATATCTTTCTGCTTACTCTCACTGCTAAAAAAAATTTGAAAGCACACCTCGTAAAACTGCAGAAAAAATTGACAGTTCTCTGTTTTTTGCTAAAAATGCAAAGAGGCCTAACAAGTATTAGAAATTGATTTGACTTATCTTTCAGTATAGAAGTGCCCTTCGGAAGAACTTAGATCATGATTTTATTTAATTATTTGTTATTTTTTAAAATACTCTATGCAGAAAAGCACTAATCTTCTTGACAGATGTTTCCTGGTACACATATGTCACTTTATTTTGGAGCAGATTTTATGACATTGCAACAAAGTGTAATCGTCCTACCTCGCAGTCAGATAATCTCATAGTTTAATAACAATAGATATGTAATGGTTGAAAGTGATTTGTCTTGAAAATATCGAACTAATATAGATATAACAAAGCCAGTTTACGCGATTGTAATAAGAGTAGAATTAGACGCCGGTGAGTAAGCACATGTAGTGTTTCTGGTATTCCGTAACATTTTTATTAAAAATATATGCTTTTGATGCTAGTATGGCTTGGCTAAAGTAAGATGTAGATGGAACCGAGGATGATCCTAGGGCTCTCTAATGTTCGATCTGTGGCCTATTCAGTTACTAAAAATATCTGAGTATCTGCATTTATTTAGAAGTAAGGGCAATAATGATGTCGTCTCGTATCAGAGATTGTGTACGTCGACGGAACAGTGAGCATGAGTAACAAGGCGTTAGAACCTTACCATTGTTATAGATTTATTGTTACTGTAACTGTAAGGTTTCGTAATACATGGCTCGATATTGCGAGAAATCATGAATACATTTTAATAAAAATTTTAAGAACTTCCTTATTATTTTGCAAAAATACAAACATGTATTTTATGGTAAATCCATTGACTGCAATTAATTTTTCTTAACAATATTTCTTAATGTTTATTTAAACAAAAGAAAAGTTGTTTGTATTAAGTGCCTGCATTCACTTCACACAATTGGTAATCAAAAATCATCCAAGGTATTAACCTCTCAGTTCGTAGGCCATGCCCCCACGCAGGGCGTTAGGGCCTCACCATTCTTCCATTAACTCTTTTTTTATTTTAATTATTCTACCATTTAGTTTTTCCTTTGGGTTAATGTTTCTTAATAAAGAGTTTTTAGTATTTTCTTTCAGTAGCTTTTCTCCATCTTACATCAAACGACAGTTGAGACAAGATTGATGTATTTGAGATATGTTAAATCCGCTCGCTTTGTTAATTTAGTTTACAAATGCTTTGACGTTCTATAAATGATAGTCGAATGAGCAACATGCTCTGTCAATTCTACATCGTAAATTTGGTCTCAATGTTGGTTGGAATCAAAGTGGTACGTTTTACGCTACTGCACTTAGGTGGTTTGATTTGGACGACTTCTTTGGACCAGGCTTAGTTGAACGTTAATCAACCTGACATCCTTCAGTATACCTTTGCTATTACAAGTTTATTGGCATTACTAGATTCAGTCTCTGCAAAGAATGGTCTTCCTTTCATTTTACGGGGAATCTAGTTCTCATCATCTTGTAGTAGAAAAAATACAGAGGAATTATTATGTATGTTAAGGCTGTTCTACAGTTGGGAAATGAACAAAACAACCACATTAATAGTCCTCTCCTCATACATATGCCATGATCGCTAAGTATTTTGCATATTCTGTTTTGTATGAGTTAGCTATTAAGAAAGATTCTTCTTTTCCAGGCTGCAATAGTTCTCTATGCCGTGTCAATTTCTTTAGTGGTTACCACATAACAAAGTAGTATTGCATTAGATTTAAAACCATCACCATTCTTAGGATAATTATATGAAACTTAATTCAAAACAGTGCACCATTAACTAAACCTTCAATGGCAAAATGGTTGATGAAAACACATAAAAGGAGAAGTTTTGCCAAGAAAGACTTTTCTGTGACCTCTTCTATTAAAAACCTCCCTGATTTGTCATGGTTTGAAAGAATTAGTAGACGGTAAAACAAAAGTTAAAAATTCAAATGGGACATTTTTAAATAATTTGTGAAAATTGTTAGATGAAATTAAAGGCTTACGACCTGTATCAACAAACATCTGTAGTTTCTTCACTAATTCTAATGACTGTACCTAACATATTTTTTAGTTTAGACATCTGCCAACAATATTTATTAAACAAAGATTATACATTTCTATTTTTTTAATTATTAGCATAGTAACAATTGGAACTAGTTCTAGTACCAAATCATATACATTTAAAACTAAAATTAAAAAATACAATATAAAAGTAGATAAGTAATGAACATATAAAAATTTTCTATGAGTTAATAGAATAGCCATGTTAATATGAGGAAACTCCATCGGACAATATCATTCTTTTCCTTGTAGTATCCTTCTAATAAATTAGTGGGTTATTTCCTTTTCTTCAATTTTTTGAGAGCAGGGTTTTATGATGCAGACTAGACGCAAGAATGTTTGGATGAACTTGTAGTTGCAAGAAGTGGTTGTGGCTTCCTTTGATGCATTCTTTTTGCACCTTTGGTATTTTTAAGTCAGTAGGCAGCGTTAAATTACTGATCATTAGTAATAATTCTCAATTTTTTAAATAATATTAACATTTGATTTAAAAGGACAACTCTAATGTTTAATGTTACATATTTAGTTTTTTATTATCACTTTATAAAAGGAATTTTATTTTCTAGTAATGGAAAAATCTTTTATTAAGTAATCAGTTTATTTTTTACTCGTAGATCTATTTACTTAATTTTTTATGATATTTTGGTTTCGTATTAGGTTTTTCATGTAAATTAAGATTAAAATAGCGCACTATACTATTTTGAGGAATTCTCACGTTAAATAAATGTCCTGGTTAGCGTTTCGTACGATTTAGTGTTCGCAGGTTAAGAAAAACTAAATGAGGATTAGTGTGGACTGAGAAAAGAACTGTATTACCAGCATATGTATTTATGTATTATCTGTTAAAGACATTTCCAAAGTATATAAGATATACTAGATATTTCGAAATTACACGGCATTGTCTTAGGGGTGTGTTTTTCATTATGAAATAAACAAAAAAATTAATATATAATAATATATTTATCTTTCAAATTAATTTGTTGCCCAGATACTGAAAGTGAAAGATAAATATTTAAAAGTTTTGAAGTTAATCGAAGAGCCGTGGATAACAATTATATATCGTTTATTTGTTCGACAGGTGATTAAACATTTGTTATTAAATGTGTTGATTAGTATTAAACATTGTTTGTGTATGTAAGTAACGTGTTTTACTAGTTCTGTGCGTTTTTTGCAAATTAATGTTTTGAAAACACTTTAATTTTTTATTACGATGGGAAGACCACAAATTTGTTCACTGTTGCAGAGCAAACAGATATGCTTTTAATTTATAGCAAGGTGCATAAAATTGGCGCTGCTGGTGTTCTAAGGTGTTATGAAACGTTTCCTACTGGAAGGATACAATATCGTAAAAGGTTTTAAGCCATTGCAAGATATTCTAGGGAAACTGCCAGGCTAAAACCTCAACGACGAAATGCTGGCCGACAAAAATTTCGATGAACTGCTAAGTTTAAGAAAGGGATACTCCATGCTTTTCAGTTATTTTCTAGTAGTAGCACCAGAGATTGTCTCTTCGTTTCCATGTTTCATGTACAAGCGAAGATTGTGCGAGCAACAATTGTATTCATTTCAAGTTACGCGTGTGTAAGATTTATTTCCAGAAGGTTATAACAAGTTCGGATATTTCTGCCAGTGGTTAATTGGACAATGCACACGATATCCTAACTTCCTGAACATCCTGGTTACCGATGTGATTACTAATGGGATTACTAATTTTTGAAACATCCATACTTGGAGGGAAGAAAACCCCCGTACGACTGCTACTTACCAACATATCTTTTCATTAAATGTCTTAGTGAGAATTGCATCAGCCTTTTTTTACTGACACAGCTTTCAAGAATACCTTACTTTCATTTTTTGCAAAACAGACTGTATGAGTTTTTAGAAGACATTCCGATTGCCAATGGGCAGACCATGTGGTTTATGCGTGACGATGCTTCTGTTCACTTTTCTCATATTGTCACTGATTATTTAAACGCAGCATATAGTAGCCGATTAATTGGTCGAAACGGACCTATTACATGGGCATCATGATCTCCTGATCTAAGGCCGTTAGTTTATTTTGTGTGGAGCTGGATGAAGTCTATGGTTTATTTTATGTCTATTGACACACAAGAAGAGCTAATAAATCGCACCGTGGAAGCTACAGCAACTATTAAGAGTCGTTCTGATGCTACAAGAGTTGCCAGAGAAACATGGATTCGGAGAGCACTTGAACTGAATGTTTTTAAATAAATATGTTTTACTTTCAATATCTCCGTAATAAATTAATTTGCAACATGTTTATCTGAAATTTTTTGTTTATTTTGTGCTGGAGAACAATTCTAAAACACCCTGTATAATAGTGGTCTAAAAAGACTTCTTTGTGATACTCTGGCCTTAACTTGATTAAGATTAGAAAATTGTTGTCCATGCTGAATTCCTAAGTAACAATCACCTACAATTAAAGAAAAAGATAATACTCAAAAGAAGTCACATAGTTTTATATAAAATAATCTTGTGCCAGAATGTATCAAAAGCTTATCACACATTTATAAATACTGCTAAACATTAAGATTTATTATCAAAAGATCTATTAATCATGCAGACAGTATTGAATTGTAGAACAATATTTTCTAAATCCAAATTTGTAGACTCGTGCATATGTAGTCTTTTAATGGGTCAGGTTTATAAAGCCTCTCGTTTAAAAATTTGGGAAAATAAGCTTATAGGCCGGTAAAGAGAGTTCGCTTGTTTTTAATATTAATATTTCAGTAGTAATTATCACTAATTAAGATAAAATTTAAAATGAGATTCACAAAGAATCTTACTTATCATTATATCCGAGCCTTTTCTTTTTATTAAGGTATTACATTTTATTATGTACTTTAGTAAAAGTAAAACTTTTAATAGGCAATGAAAGTAGTAATGGAACCTTTCAAGAAGCGTTCGTCGTCTAGTTTATTGTAGTAAGGTATGAAGGCATCATCAAAATGTTGATTAAATAATATGCTTTTTCTTAGTTCAGTCAAGCTCAATCGTTATTTGGTTTCCTTATAGAAAGATTTGGTACCTGCAATTTCTTATTTGCCTTGGCAGTTTTTCAAATACCATTATATATACATAATAAAGTAGTTAAGTAAAAAAACATAAAGTAATTATTTTTCAATATTTTTATAAGCTCAACAGCAAGTACCATCGAATACTTAATGTTCATACCAATGAACTCCCAGTAAATCTTTTAAATAGGCAAGTTGCCAAAAGGTTGAAAATATTTGATTTACTTGATTCACCGAATAGGTTTAAATAATTACTGCATGAATGTCTATAAATAAGTTAGAATTAGAATTAGAATAAGTTTTCTGAGGAAAGAGTAGATAGCACTCTTATATATCATAATTTTATCATATAATATTTACTTAATCTCAAATTGTAATGACATATTGTAAATATGCAATAAAGTTATATAACAAAAAAATATCTAACTTTCACGTGCAAAGTTATAAAAGCCATTATATCAAACATTTCCTTTAAGACGTGAAACATAAAATTATATGTACGAATAATTTCAAAGTAATCTCATTAATTAGGAAATCGCTTTTATTCAGAAGTGCGTCGGCTCCGATCAGCGCGGAAGCGAAAGGCAAATTAAATTTAATCTTACAATGGCGTTAGCTATAAGGTAGATAATGCTAGATAATGATCTCGAAGATTTATGTAGCACTTCTGTGCTCGATATAAAATTTGCAACCGGCGAAAGCAGCACGTTTATGAGAACAAACAGCAGTTTGAAGTTTTATAGGTAACGTGATTATAAAATATACTTATAGCAAACCACCTGTTATCTTACTTTTAAACTGATTACATCACTAATCGATAGATGTGTAGTAAATTACTTTAGATTCCACTTACATAAAAGAATTACATAAGATGGAATTGGCACTATCATTTACATAACTCCACTTTTAAAATCAAAAATTTTGAGATCGGCTTTCTTCTACAGAACAAATTGCTCTGAGAGGATCCAGCCGACGTTAAAAAGCTTGGCCGTATAAAAATAAGCTTTCACTACTAAAACGTCTCTCGATAAAGTACAAGTTCGTATGGCTGAGCGCTGAACAGACTATTTTGCGCCAGCCCCAGAGTTATGGCTAAAAATAAAAATGTATCTTAATTTCTTACCTTGCAGAGTAATATCACTTTCCTCAGATGATAACTGCCCTACAAAAAAATGAAGAATGTTCCGATGTGGGCGGCAGTTCAGCTAATCGAATAACGTTTTCGGGCCATTTGTCGGGTCACTCCTTAAAACCCAATCAACCTGAAATTTGACCGAGGCACTTTTAGCTCCTTTTGAAGGAAACTCTGAAACGGGTGGTTCGTTCGGATGATTTAAGGGCGCTGTGTGCAGGCGATCAGCCGTGGTTTGTTGAGGAAGCGTATTTAGTAGCCAGCCGCTTCACCTTTTAGGTTTTCTCCACGATGAAGGCAAATGTTGTTAGGTGCAAGGTAGAAATAGCTGCAACTGTCTTCCTCTCATTAGTATATATGATTTTTGATTTATAAAAAGAATATGTCTTAGTAAATTAACATATTAACAGAACCGTTATTCAATTTCAATTTCAGGCATTAATAAGTTTTGAAAAACATCACTAAGATTAGAAAAACCGCAAGAATTCTTATTTAATGTAGCTGAAGTATAAACCAGTAATGAAGTAGAATAAAAAACATTTGGATACAAAAATAATCAGAAATATTAGAAACTATTAATTTACGTATTTTTTTCCTACATTCGTTTTTAATAAACACAGAAATAAATATGTAAGAATGTAATAGAAATAGAAATTTTCACTGTTTATAATTTTAATTATTCAAATAATACTTTGTAGTCGATTAAATGTCTAATTTTGACAATATTTGGACCAACATTAAACTATACGACTTGAACTATTTATAACAATTAGAAAAAGTTAATATATCATATTTTTGGTTATATAGGGTAAATGTTAACTATACCAACAAATTTCAAAAGATAATTTCTTGTAAGAAAAGGAACAAAAGTTCGGGTGAACATATATCCGAAAATGCACAGTAAATCTGCCATATTTAATTATTATATCATATTAAATTTGCAGGATACAATGTCGTTCATTTCTAACAATTTTATAGTATACGTGAGTAATCTGAAAAGTTTTAAGCCTAATATAAACAAGTATTTTTTCTGTCAAATTCAATTTTACTTTTCAATAGTCTCCTTTTAAGTCAATACATATTTTCCAGTGATACCCCAACCTTTTAAACCTATCCAAATAATTTTTGGCGCTTTGACCTGCAAAATAGGCGTCTACAGCTGCAATAACCTCACCGTTTGATGAAAATCTTTGTCCTCCGAACCAAATTTTGAGGTTAGAAAACAGAAAATAGTCGCTAGGGGTCATATCTGAATGCCGGGTGGTCCATCATTTCAAAATGCAATTCGTGAATTTTGGGTATAGCAATTGCCGAAATATAAGCTGTCATGATGGAATAGCACTTTCTTCCGCTCCAAATGCGGACGTTTTTCAGCAATTGCTGTCTTCAACTGGTTCAATAACGGTGCGTATTACTACCCCATTATTTTCTTTTTTTCTAAGCAGTTGATGAACAGAATTTCCCCACTATCTCAAAAAAACAGTCGCCATTACCTTCCCGGCTGATGAAACCGTCTTCGCCTTTTTTGGAACAGGTTTACCCTTTGCAATTCATTATTTTGACTGTTATAGTTATATTGGTGGACCCAAGTTTTATCGAAAATGATAAATCGACACTCGTTTTTCTTAAACCGCTTAAGCAGAGTCTTGGAAATGTCATTTGAGTGAATTTTTGGTTAAAAAAGAGCAAGCGCGGGATCCAAGGCGCGGGCAGCTTTCCCATGCTTAATTCTTCAGTAAATATATAACAAACGCGCTCTTTCGATATGCCCACAGCCTCTGCTATCTCTCTAATCTTAATTCAACGGTCGTCCAGTACCATTTGATGAACTTTTTTGATATTATCGGTGGAAGTCACAGTGGTTGACCGTTCCTGGTACGATCACGTTTAAATTTAGCTGCCCATCTTTTCACAGTCGCAAATGATAGGACAGAGTTCCCATAAACAACATATTATTAGGCTTTAATTTGCTTAGCGTATTAACTTTCAAATGCAAGTACTTAATTACAGCACGTTATTCGATTTTTTACATTTTTACGAAAGTACTGAAATCGACTGATACAAACGAATGTCAAACAACAACTAAGCATCCAAAATGGCTGAAATTTTTACAAGTATCTTTCAAAACATGTACAATTGTAGTAGCAGAATGATTTTGTCGAGTAGAGCTATCTCTCGATTAACCTTACAGGCTACATTGACATTTAAGTATTTATATTAAGAAGGTTTAAGTTCGGTGATCGAGTAAGCCATATAACAGTACCACTTCGTCTATTTGTTGATGAAACTTCTAGCGAAAATTTACATTGAAATAAGGTGGGATGGGTTATATATAAACCAAATAACCTGTCGTATTGCCAGTGGTAGATTTTGAAAGAATGAAAGTAGAATATTTCTCAGAAATTAAAAATGCATGGGGCATTGAGGCGTTGCGGAGTTGATAGGAATTATTACTCCAACTATCACGTCACAATTAATCGCAGCCTAAAAATTGGGACTAAAATTTTACTGATGATAAGCTTTTATGCTGATTTTTTTCTAGATCCATAAATAACATTTACTTAGATTTATGATACCACCTCTACTAAACTTATTTTATCTGTGACAAGGATTGATGACAAAAATCCCATAATAACAGTAGTTTGTTGCATACAAGATATTCGATACAGTTGCTTGTAATGCATTATGTTGTCGAGTTATTAACCTGCAGCTTGTACTGGAGTTGTCCTCAATTTAGAATCCGTTCTTTCAGCTCTGGTATATGAAGCATGAAGTGTCTGTCCTCTTTGTTAACCACAACCATTTAATAGAACATCAACAACTACAAGAATTGCTTTAATAAATACGATAAATCAATTTTAAATATCAAGATTGTGTCTATTACAATAGTTTTCTTGGGCAGCTACATACCGATAAAGACGTTTTTCAATTGCCTGCAGCAGTCCTGGAGAGCTCCTGCTAAAATTATTTTTAACTCGTTGCTTAAAATCTTCTGATGTACTGCAAAGTACCAAATTGTCCCTTAGAAGGGTTTTTTAATTAGAAATATACAAAAATTGAAGGAATCAAGATCCAACAGACAAAGAGACCGAGAAATTACCAGAATGCCTTTTTCTACCAAAAATGAGTTGGCGCATATTTTTCTCATATTAAAATCCTGTGTTAAAATTCTAATAGACGTAAGCTGATTTATATTTAATTTATTGCTGATTACTATTAACTTTAATATTAACCAACATTTGACATTACAGATTCTCACTTTTTCACATTATGGTCTGTTTTTGAGGTTGAAGAGTTTTCGCTCGAAGTTTTCTTTCTTTTTGGCTTTTTAGAGAGGGAAAAGAGTTTTACATCAAATTTGATAGCACAATGTTCAAACTTTTGTTGGTCCACATTTATAAGGCACCCGACAAGCACAAATTCTCTTCAGATACTTTCAGGAATCGCGTGGCAGCTATAACAGATTTAAATTTGTACTGAGTCTCCAACAGCGCTTAGTTTAACTTCTATGTGAATTAAAAAGCAGAAACTTTGTCAATTCACACACAATGTTGTCGGCCTTATTATTTTTATGGCAAATTTATAAATTTAAAAATAAATAAGTGAAAAAATGGAAAAAGAAAAATTAAAGACGTTCTGTTTAGACAGACAAATTAATATAGAGCACTTGAAAAAATTTTGTTATGAAAACAAGCTATTTATATTAAATGCAATATTCTTACCTAAGCACACAACACCTAGACAAGTGGAATAGTAAGAAACAAGTAAGACGATATAATGTACCATAAGAGATATAAAGTACTAACACATACTCAGAGGCAGATGTCGGTTCTGGTCACAATCCGGTAGCAGTGATAACAAAAGTAAGGTTTAAAAAATTATAAAAAAGAAGAATTTTAATACCAATTGAACTAATTTGTAAGAAATTTATAAATACTATACAAACAAAAATTAGAAACATTTACACTCTAAATCAAATGGCAAATACACAACCCGACGCTATTGAAAAGTGGACTAAAAACTCGGAAATAAAAACAGGAAATAAAGTTATAAGATAAATCAGGATTATTAGAAACAGCGAATAACTCCCAAAATATTGCAATTAATAAAAGGAAGACGTAAAGCTATAAAAACAGATATTTCAATTTATAGAATAAATTAAAAAGGAATGTGGAACAAAATTAAGAACGACAAGAGAAAAAATATTATAATAAGACTGTGAAGAAAGACAATGACCTACGTATACAAAACACGATGAAAAAACTACAAAAATAATAAACGAGGTCTAAACAATTATTATCTCATTGGCTGATAGGTAGACAATCCCAACTTACGCTCGAGAACAAGTTATTACTCTACAAGTCTATTCTAAAACCTATATGGACTTACGGCTTGCAACTATGGGATACTGCTAGTATCTCCAATATCGAGATCTTGCAGCGATTCCAAAATAAAACGCTCAGAACTATAGCTGACGCTCCCTACTATGTGCCTAATTTTGTGTTACACAGTGATTTTAAAATTAAAACAGTGCGGGAAGAAATTAAACAAAAATATATTAAATATCGTGATCGATTGGAGGTACACCCTAACGAGGTAGCCAACGAACTATTGGACGATAGTGATGAAATACGAAGACTAAAACGCTTTAAACCATCGGATTTAGAAAATCGATTTAATTAAGTACTGTCGCTCTACTAAATACTTCACGCGTTGTGTTTGTAATGTTCTTGTTGGTTTGTTATACGAATTACCTATCTTTTGGCTAATTTCTACAAGCAAGAGGATTATCAGTGGATTATCCTTACCATGTCAACCTTAGATTATATTTAGATTATATTTATTTAGAATGTAAGTCTTGTCATAACATTTACTTATTGTTTTATAGAAACAGATTGTAAATTTAGTTGAAATAAAAAAAAAAAAAAATTATCTCATAACAGAACCCAATCGTTCTAAATATAGAAGAAAATAAATGAAAAACATATTGTGCAACAATTTAATGGTAACAGGAATAATGTAAGTTTCTTGAGGATGGACTTAAAATTTCAATGTAAGAGCTTGAATAGACCAGTAGTAGCAGAGGAATAATAATTTACAAGTAAATATTCCATATATGGGCCAATAAATAAATAATAAAATAGTTTGACATGTAATAAGGGAGCCATACCAAAAGGATAATGAAACATTCTTTACTTTACCCAAAAAACGACAGCATGAAAATGTCAAAATTATAGAACAATAAATCTCATGAGTCATATTTTGAAAGTGTTTCAAAGAACAACATATAATCAAATTAGAATAAAATGTAAAGAATATAGATGCATTAATGGTTACATAGGTTATAAAAAAAACATTCGATAGAATTGAGCACGATAAACTTATATAAGATTGAAATGACTGAAATGGACAAGATATTATAATTAGAAATTTATGTATACTGTCATCAAGAAGCATGAGTACAAGTTAAGAAGGATAAAATCAAAAATATTTAAAATGACAGAGTCCCATTCTACCTCTGTTATTATTTAATATTTATTCCAAAAAAGTAAAACAGAGGAAATTAGAAAACATAATAAATAACATAAGATATACAGCCTACCAACTACATGGAGTTGGCAGGGTGGCACTTTTAATTTAATTATTATTATTATTGATTCAATTTTGCCATTATTTTTCCTCTTGTGCTTTTTGTCTCGCTAAATTTTACTCCACATCTTTCCATACTTGCTTTTCCCAACCTCTTTGTCTGTCTTCTTTGGTCTCCCTATTCTTTTTTTTCTTCTCGTTTTGCTTTAAATGTATGTTTTACAATTTTATTGTCTTGCATTAATTACTTTTCTTGTAATATTTCTTTCATTGATTTTAATTCTAACTGCTCTCTGTATGTTGTGTATTGCTAATCTTGTATTGTCTTGCTTTTCGTAAATTTTTATCCGAAACCTCATATAACTTATTTCTTTGTGATCCCCCACGATTTACATTTATAAGTAGTTATTGGCACAAAGAGATACATAAGTATACCAGAGAAATAAAATCCAGAAATGAAAGATCGATCATTGATTACTTTATAGTAAATACTGAAAATTTGGAAAAGGTGAAAGATGTCAAAGTAAAAAGACATGCAGAAATAGGCAGCGACCATTACCTACTGAAAATGGAACTTAAGATAAATATAACAAGTAACCAAGCAGAAAAAGACAAAAGATAACAAAAGAAAATTAAATGCTATAGGTTGAAAGAAATAGACATTAGGCAAAAGTACCAAGAAAGTGTGGACAAAAACTTGCGCAAACTTTAACTACTACCGGCATAGAACGTAAATGGAAAATATTCAAGGAGACCTTACTGGACGCATCAAAAACTAGCTGTGGTGTAACCAAGTGTACAAATACATCTATTAAAAAAAGCAGGTGGTGGACAACAAATATTCAACAAAAGTAAAGGATAAAAAGAAAATGGAAGAAATTCATGCAAAGTGGATCAGAAGAAGATCATAACATATACAAGGTAGCAAGAATAGAAGTAAATAAACTGGTCAAAGATGCAAAAAAGATGCATGGGAAGAATTCGGACATAAAATGAATGAAAATTATACAGAAAACCAGAAACTCTTCTATAGTACGTTAAAGCATCTGAGAAAACAAAAAGAATATAAAAGACAAAAGGAAATGTATTGACGGAAGCAAAAGAAATATTACAAAGATGGAAAGAGTATTTTGAACAGCTGATGGAGACAAAAGAAGAAGAAGAAGAATAGTGGAAACAGAAGAGGACATAATAATAGAAGAAGAGGAAGAAAATAAGGAGCAACCAGTTACAAAGAGGAAATCGCTGAAGCTATAAAGAAATTAAAAAATGGCAAAGCACCGGGTCAGGACCAAATTACATCAGAAATGCTAAAGCATATGGGAGAGAGAGCAAAAGAAGAGTTCCATAACCTGCTAAATGAAATTATTAAGAAAAAGGAAATGCCAAAGGACTGGAATATGAGTGTAATTCTACCATTGTACAAGAAAGGTGAGATGAAAGAATGCTCAAACTATAGAGGTATTTCATTGACAAGCACACCTGCGGAAGTATTTACAAGAATACTAGAGAGAAGACTGAGAGAAACGCTAGAATAAACATTAGAAGATCAACAACATGGTTTCAGAAAAGGAAGGAGCACTCAAGACTTAATATTTGTTGTTAGACAATTGGGAGAAAAATTACTAAAAAAGAACCAGGAAGTGCATATCTGTTACATAGACCTTCAAAAAGCTTTTGACAAAGTGAGACGAAAAGATATATGGAAAAGTTTAAAAGAGCGAGGGGTAAGCAGTGATATGATTGAGGTGCTAAAAATGTTATATAGTAACAGTATAAATATAGTTAGGACACACAATGATGAATCAACTGAGTTCGAAACAAAGATCGGTCTAAAACAAGGATGTGTTCTCAGCCCCCTATTGTTTTCTATACTAGTTGATGATGTGGTAAAAATATGTAAACAAAAATGTGTAAAGATGAAAATAGGAAACTGGAAAATGAAACAAGTAACTCTCCAAGAATTACTATTTGCTGATGACATGATACTGTTGGCAGACTCAGAAAAAAACCTACAAAAGAACCTGAACTGTTATTAAGAAGAACTTAAGAAGATAAATATGAAAATAAACATAAACAAAACAAAAACCATGGTAATATCGACACATGAAATAAAACACAGAATAAATCTAGAAGGAAGAGCTAGAACAAGTTAGTAGCTACAACTATTTAGGTGCAACAATAGAGGACAGAGGTAAAATAGATAAAGAGATAACGGAGAGGTTAGGAAAGGTTGGAAGATCTTATAATATGCTCAAAAACTCATTCTTTGGTAAAGGGAGATTTCAAAACGAGTAAAAACTGAAATATATAAAAAGTAATAAGACCGTCATTGATTTATGGCAGCGAATCCTGGACAACATCAAGTAGTAATAGAAGTAGGATTACGGCAATGGAAATGAGATTCCTCAGGAAAATTGAAGGAATTACTAGAATAGACAGAGTCAGAAATGAAAAATATTAGAACAAAGGAATATAAAATCAATAGGAACTATTATAGAAGAAAGACAACTGAGATGGTTAGGACACCTGCTCCGAATGGATGAAAACAGAATATCAAGACAAGTCTACGAAGCTAGAACCCAGGGGAAAAACAAAGTAGGAAGACCTAGGATTAGATGGGAAGAACAAGTAAGACAAGCAGCGGTTAAACGGGGAATCCAGTGGTGTGACATTCATGGAATAGCCCAAGACAGGAGGATATGGAAAGATAAAATTCATGAAAATGTAAAATGAAATGTATATATATATTTACAATCCGACACCTAACGGTACAAGGATTTTAGTTTAAATAAATAAGTAGTTATTGGATATCATATCTTCCACTTCCGTTTCTTTTTACATTTTTGTTGTTTTTAGAGAACTTTTTTATAATCATTAAAAGTTCTTTCTGCAACGGATATACGTTTCTTAATTTCGTCGTCTGTCTATTACTACCGATGTATATTCCCATATATTTAAATTTGTTCCTATATTTTACTTCTTTTTTTCTATTGTGTTTTTTTATTTTTCTATTGCCTATATTCAAGTTATTTTTTTCTAATATTGAAACAGTTAATGATTTTAAATATCTTAAAAAGGATATAAATTAAAAAAAATCATAGCAAAGAAATAAAGCAATGAAACAGTTTTATTGATATAAAAACATATACCAAGTAACTTAAAATTGTCAATATCAATTAGGTGGAGACTAATAAAATGTTACATCTAGTCTATAGCTCTGTTTAAATTCTCTAGACAGCTTAAATGACAAACAGATGTACTATAGGAGTTGATATTGAATTACAAATTAACATTTTCAACAGAAACTAAATTATCACGATAACCACTAACTTTACGTAAGATGATTCCAGAAGAAGAAAAGTATCCCAAATTCGATTAGATTGTATACAAAATACAAACGTTTTTTATATTTTTTAAGTTCACCTTTTAAAGAGAAATTTATTAGCACAAACCCCGCCTTAATCAATATCTTTTACTGGAGGTATAACCTAAAATCAGAATAGTCAATTTTACAAGTTACGAGTTTCGTAAATTCTCTATTTTTAAATATGTTTTAAAACATCTGTCTTATATTTTTAAAAATACATAAATTTTTAGATAGATTTTAAATATTATAACAATTCTTCTTCTTCTACTTTTATATATAGGCTGTTATCCTTTCCTAACTACACATTTGGTACTGCACTATAAGCCATGTTGGGCATGCCCCGAGTAGGTGGCTAGTCTAACCCGTTATAAGAAGGAGAATATACTTACGACCGCCAAAAGGTGTTTGTATGATAGCCGGAGTGCATTCGATGGTTTCCGTTACTTTTAACCTAAGAATCAAAACAGAGTTCGCCGCGCTGGTATGGCTTGTACCTGGAGGCTGTCGTCCTCCTATTATAACAATTACAGAAATTAATTAAAGAGCTATCCAAGAAACATAAATTATGTACTGACTAAATATTAGAAAAATTATTGGTAGAGGTAACGGACTGTAAGGCAAATTTCGTATTAGTATGGTTGAATTAATTATCAGTAAACTACCGGCGTCCCCATCAAGACAAAGACCTCTTACCACGGCACGCCTTCTCGCTGCGCGTCGGGCCCAAACGCTGGGGCGGAATTCCGGATTCGCTGTCGTCAAAAAGACGCAGCAGAAGCCAACGTTGCGAGAGAGCAATTCCATTCCTTTTGTCTCCAATCAATTAATTCGATAATTTAATAAGCCAACGAACGGGTCAACCCGGCAAGATCGCCGGTATAATCAATTTGCGCGTGTGGCAGCTACAAGGGAAGCTTATTCCAGGCCATTATTAATCGTGCTGGGCGTTGGACGATTAAAATAATTCGGCTTTTTAGGTATCCAAGATTAACTGTGTACGATAATGTTGCAAAATATAATACTTTCGAAAGTCTAGGGAAGGTTCCCCCAACGATAGTCGTAGAAAAGGCTCAATTGTTGATTACACTTTTAGGCAATCGTTAAGGAACTTGCCGTCAGTACAGGGTGTCAGTGAAAAACCATGTGCCAGATGACAGATTAGGATCTACGTTGTAAGTCGTATTCAATAAAGGTGACAATGCTCTCTGAGGGTGCCAAATTACAGCGAATTGCTTGCTGCACCTGTCAGTATATTTGTTGAAAAATGAAGCGGTGGAACGAATCATATTATTTTCTGATAAAAAATGTTTGCTGTTAATCGGAGGAATAACTACCGGCTCACCCACAACCCCGAGGATATCCAGCCAGTGTACACGTGCTAAGTGTTGTGTCCAGTGAAGGTGACATGCTACCACATTTCTTTCAGGAAGAAACTGTCGAAAAAGAGGTTTAATTGCATGTTTTGGCGAATATCTTGAAACTGTGGATGGAAACTGCAACCTCGGGGCGGCGATATTGATTTCAGTAGGATGGTGTACCGGTACATATGAGCCACTTAGGTCAAAACTGGTTGTCTAGTAACGTAGGCATGTTCTGGTCTAAAGAATTTTGGCCCTCAAATAGCCTGCATTTGAACCCCTTCGACTATGTTTCAAGCATAATCGAAAGAGTTACTAACAAATTCAGACACCTTAATGTAACATCTTTACGCACCCCATCGAAGAAGCATTTGCCAATATGGACAGCGCTGCTTTACAGAGAGCGTGCGAGCACTTCCCGTCAAGGATGAAGGCAGTCATTGCGATTGAGGGGAATTACCTCGACTAATTTTACTTTTTTACCCTTTGATACATAATATAACATTGTGTGCTACCTAACAATTACATTTTTAATTAATCTGTTTATGTTCTAATCTACTATATCTCTTTGTGGTTGTTGACTACGTTTACATTTCGCTTGCAAAATGCCCAAAATTTGAGTTTATTTGCGGAGCAGCTGACCATGTCTGCACTAACTCACAGCTCGAATAATACCACAAAGCAATTAATTAAAAAACCAAAAGAAAACAGAAAATAAAAACATACTGTGATGCAAAACGTATTAGTAGGTGATTAATGTAACCAACAAATTTTAGTCACTATCTGAAGCAGATGACAAAAACCTTATGAAATTTGACAATCACTCTGCTGATAAAAAGTAAAACCCCTCCACTATCACCAGTTTTCATTTGTGTAATTGAATAAGACTGTCTTACTCAAAGACTCGTAGCTCTCCTTGGGGAGTAGGCAGATTGAGACCCCGAGTGAAGAGCTAACTCTTGAAAATGGCATAAAATCCGATGCCGAAACGTCGAGAATTATCTTAAAATAAACGCGGTTCATCCCATGAACTAATTCGTCAATATTTAAACTGCCAGCGTTATGGACACACTAATAAATGCTTCTCGCGCCATTCTAGGCATGTAAAATACAGCGATACATTTTTTAAAAAGCTTGTGTGAAGCTTAAAAACGTACCAGTCAAGTGCGCCCTTAAGCGGAGATGACCAGAGATTATTGCCGGATCGGAAGAAACGGTTATTGCCACGTTAAAGAGGGGATTTTTTCATCTATATCCCTCAAAGAATTAGCTGCCGAGCTCCGAACTCCTCGGATATGATATGAATATCACTTTTATTTTCTTTTTATTGGTTTTTAATCTGTATTATTGAGTGTGCCGTTCCAGATATTAAAGTTGTGCTGTAAAGTTCTTTCGTTTGTCGCTAGCAATGCTACAATCGCAAATATTTATTCTGCAATCTCTACTTTTTCTAAGTTGTGGACTTATATAAAAAGCTTTCACATTTTTGTTTAATTTCTCTAATGTTGTTCATAAATATTATAAATAAAAGTTTTTAATAAAACGATATGATTTTAAAATGAAATAAAGTAAAAGCTATTTCAGATACAACCAAACGTTTTGTTTATTTTGAAGCATAATCTATTGCATTATGTTTTGAATAACGCATCATTTAAGTGTCCACCTTGACTTCGTGCATACGAGCAATATCGATGAACCCAATTTTTGATGACTTTGTGCAATAACTCGGGTCTAATGTCACGAATGCAGCGTTCAATGTTTAATATTAATACACCAAGGGTTTACGATTTGTTTGCATAGACTATAAATTTCAAATAACCATAGAAAAATTAATCTAAAGGAGTTAAATTACAACTTCTTGGAGGCCAACTAACAGATGCATTTCTTGAAATTCTTCTTTCACCAAGCTTTTCTTGTAATACATGAATAGTGTCATTAGCAGTGTGATATGTGGCACCGTCTTGTTGGAACCACATACCTTCCAAATAAAGGTCATCTAAATTTGACCACAAAAAATCTGTTAACATCAATCTGTACCTCTCACTAGTCACTGTAACTGCATCTCCCACCTCGTTTTGGAAAAACAATGGTCCGGTGATGTCACTGTGCCATACCACACTATACAGTGACCTTTTGCGGATGCAAGGGCTTCTTTGAATCTCTTGTGGATTGTTTTTACACTAAAAACGACAATTTTATTTGTTAACATACACTCAACAAGAAATAAGCTTTATCTGGGAAGATAATTTTTGCCCAAAATTATGATCTGTTTCAAGTTGCTCTAAAAAGTCACAACGCTTACAATGCTTACAGTGCGTTTAGTTCATTACAACCTTATACGGGTGTAAACTCGAATCTTTTTCCAAAATATCTCAAGTTGTGGTTTTTCTAAGGCGTAATTCTTGAGCACGACAAGGAATAGATAAATTTGAAGGCTCTGTAACACTATCTCTTATAGCAAAAATGTTGCCTAAATTTCTTGCATTTGGACGTCTTTTCGGTATCTTTGTATAATGAAGAGTAAAGTCCCTTTCAAATTTTTTAACGATTCGACGAAGCAAGCACAGAAGTGCGATTATGTAGATCATAGGTTCGAAAAGAACACGTTGAATGTTTACAAAAAAAAAGTCTTTTTCATACAATTTTAAACAATGGCTAAACGTTCTTAAAGCGTGTATTTTGCCATGATGAACTGTCAGAGTATACTAAACACAAATGTCAACTAGTGGCAGTTGTAACACTTTATATATGGTTGACATTTTATTTCAAAATCATATTATTCTTATTGGAAAATTTTTGGAAAAGGACTTGGACCACTTTATCTAATTCCTTTCTTTGTATAAAATATATCGTATTTCATGTTTTTGCTCATTACGTAATTAAATTTCTTCTTCACATAGACTCCTGATTGTTCCTATTAGCTTGCTATTTACTTTTCGTTTATATGGGTATTCTCATATTTTGGTTTTAGGTATTTCAAGTGTATTCTTTGTTCTATGGTCATTTTCTTATATATAATATCTTAATGTAAATATGTGGTTTTGAATAGTTCTAGTTTTTGTAAACTCATTTTAAACTTCTATTAATGTCGGATCTATTGTTTATCTCAACTTCTTCTCTAACATTTGTTTATATATCTTTGTTACTGTGTTTAACAACATTGTTCCTCAGTAGTTATTATAGTCTTTGTTATCGTCCTTTCTATGAATCGATACTGTAAAGTTCAAATTTCAAACTTTCGGTGTTTTTTCTTTGTTCCGGATTTTGTTGTATATTTCTAACAAAACTTGTGTTTCCATATATTTTTAACCATCTCTGCTGTAATTTTATCTTGACCAGAAGCCTTTTAATTTTTAACTTTTTTATTATTCAGTTCTTCTGTAATTCCTTCATTTTCTTCTCTTCTGCTTAGACTGTCTGCTTTAAGAGTGTATTTGTATATTTTCTGGGTTTTTATTTTTTTTCCTGTGTCTATCAAATTTTGAAAATATTCTTTCCAACGGCTTATGATTATATTTTTAACTGTTACTTTGTAATGCTTTTGTATTATACTTTTTATTACTCTTTATATTTTTAAGTACTTTGAAAAATAGTTTTGTTTCCTTTGTTGTCTTTTTCCAGTTCTAGTCCAAATCCTTCTAAGATCTTTTTTTTATTCCTTTACTATAGTTCTGATCTTTTTCTGTTGTTGTTTAGATGGTTTGTAAATTAGGTCTGTTCTATTATTTAATATGTCTGCCAGACCTTCTTTATTATTTTAACTTGTTTTTCAATTCGATTTACTTTTTATATTTATCTATTTTATACGTATTTTTCCAATTTTATGAGAGTACTTAAATAATGTCCCTAGTTCATCTCTTTAGTTTTCTCAAGTTTTACCTTGATCATTTTTTTATATTTATTTAATGTCTTTTTATATAATTTATAACAACGTATTGACTCATGTTTTATATTTTTCCGTTTCTGGATATTTTTTATCATGAGCTCTATATGTTTTTTTTATTTTCGCTGAAATGAAAGATACAGGAAATTATTTAATATAAATTAACCACGCAAGTGTTTGCCACAGTTGTATATAATACTTTTTTAACAAATATATGTTTACAGATGACATGAATATTTATTTTACTTTACAGGAAGCTCTTCTTAAAAGGTTGGGGCCTAATGCTTACCCGTTTAGCATGGAAATTACTCCCTTAGCACCTCCGAGCGTGCAGTTAGTACCTGCTAAGGAATACAACGGGGCTCCCATTGGTACTAGCTACGACGTTAGGGCTTATATAGGTAAGTTAAAAATAACTAGTCTTCTTTAATAAATACCGTTGGGTAGTAATATTGCAGGACCAAAATTAAATCTTACAGCTTGTGTATTTGGCTTTTATTTATTAGACATATATGAAAAAAATCTTTATTAGAACATTGCAACACACCAAGCTTTAATTAACTTCTGTGTACCCAACAAAATATTTAGAAACACAGAAAGAGCGTAATTCCCTTCGAGCGTCAACAAAACGGAAGCATAACTCATGACAAACAAAGAGCGCTGAATGTGCCCTGCAAATTCAATACCTTCCGGGAAGGTATGCGCAAGACACAAATGGTATTCCAAGAAAAATGCGAATGTGCGCTTTTGATCCGTTTACGCTTTGTGTGAAGTCCATCGATTGCTTCCGTATCGGGCGCATATTTGCTATGAAGCTGGCCATTCAGGCATAAACTGCAGAAAGCAAGCGTGCTGTTAAAGGCTGATGCCGGCTTATACAAAACGAGCTAACAGGAACGAGGACAATAAAAGTTTCGCTTTTATGTTAATTTGCAAATAACATCGGGCGAATTTTAAACTTCAGCCCCGCAGATCCCAGATTAGCGTTGTCTGGAGCTTTCCGATGAAAACTAATATTTGAAGTGGCAAACAATGGGCGGCAGCTGCAATCAAAATAAAACGAAAAGTCAACAAACTTTCCAGCCGAATTTAAAAACTAATTGTTTGCCCAAAGTGAAGTCGGCAAAAACGCTTGTTGTGGCTCCAAAATTCGCATCAAGATGTCTTACAGCGGAGCCAACAAAAGTTTTACCGTTAAGTTAAAGACATTGACTTATGGAAAGCTAAATCCTACAAATAAGATTTAAAAAATACGTTATATAAAAAGAAGAGAAAATGTTTTTTCAACATTTTATAATGATATTTATGGTAATAGAATTGTGAAAGTTTTTATAACCTGGCAATTTGTATATTTTAATGTATTTCAAGTTTAGAGCATATACTGGTTTAATTCAAACTTGAAATACATTAAAGTAAATCGATATTATTTAATTTCGTAAGTAAAAGTTTTTTATAGTTTTGTCACTTTGTTTTTTAGTCATTTTTTAATATTATTGCAACTCCTTTTTTAAATTTTTGAGCATTTCTGTTTATTTTAAATAATTTTTAATTTAACGTTTGTCACATTTTCTTATGATAGAAATTTTTGTTAGGCCATTCTTTTTATCCAGCATAATAATCGCTTTTGCCTTATTAAATATTGTTTTCCATATAACATATCTCACTTGTATTTTTCTCTACAAAACGTGTAGTTTTAATGGTTTTACTTTTTTATAAAAAAAATTGTAAACATTTAAAAACTACCTACTTTCTGCTGTTCTAATTGTTCATTATTAAGTGGCGAAGCGAAGCGGAGTCTATTACTAACTTTATGTTGTCCGTCTGTCCGTCCGTCCGAGCAATAACTCGAGAATGGCTGGGAATTTCCACATTCTGTTTCCACCGTTCGACAGGTAACCAAAAAGGCTTGTTTGCTCGTGATTTTGAAACTGATTGGTCAAAGGTCAACTACAGGGTTCTCAAATTTGGGAGACTGCTTCGCTACTTCCCTATGCGTTGCAAGCTTTGCAGGTTTTCATGTGCATATTTAAAATTCTCTTAAATTTTAATGACTATTTTTTATTCCAATACACTGATAAAGCAAGTTAACTTTACTAGCGACATCAGAGGTCTCTGAGTTTAGCCCCTAACCTCTGTACTCTTTATATGACCTGGCATGTGTGGTCGTAAAGGCCGCCTCCGTGATACTTCACGGAACAATCAGGATCTTTAGGCGCTTGTGTCGGGCGCCTCTGGCCACTTCATAGTTGTACAGGCGACGAATGCTGTAGATTCCATGGCCTTAGACGCTTTTATAAAATTTTTGAGTGTCTAAGAAGATATATTCCTGGATCGGGGGAATATCGACATCAAGATGTAAAGCATAGTACCTCACAAATTACGGGACACTAAAGACGGATAAGTTGCGGTCCGTTGATTGTTGACATCCCTGGCATTCAAGGTATCTAAATTTTAGCCCCCAAACCTTTCTCCTCTGGGAAGCTCTGGCGTTGGAAGTTCGTGTGCTCTTTCAGGTGCTTGGAAAGTGGCAGACGTCCCGAACATGCCAAGAATGGCTATTATATTGTCCTTTCATGACATCAGCCGCGCAACCACCTCGAGGAAGTTTATAGAGTTTTAGGTGGTGTTATTGAACGCTTTTAGAAACGTAGAAGGGTCGACGTTCTGGAAAAGTTTCACGATCTTGGCCTATCCTTGGTATTCTGGCTGAAGCTAAATATTTTCTGGTGGGCGCTTTGGAGCATCTCCCTTGGTAGCTGCAGCGTAATTTTCCCCGGATGCAGTTCTCTAGCGAAGTGTTGGCTAGGGGAAAGTAGAAATATTCGGGGTTGGTTGAGAACCCTGGCAGTTGGCACAGGTCATAGGCTCCAGGGCTTTTAACACTCTTGGGAGTGGTGGTTTTCATCGTACTTCACTTCACACATTTCAGCAACATTGCACGTGTCGAAAACGCTAATATCGGTGCACTGGCTAACCATTTTATTCTTATGTGATTGTTCCACTGTCTCAACCACATCGAAGATGCCTTTACATATGTTAAAAATTACCTTGCCACTTATGGTTTCTTCAAATTAGAGGAACATGAGCGGCAATGGACGGCGGTGGGTTTCTTTTCTTATCCTCCAGGAGGATGGAAATATCATTGTCGTAGACCTTTCGCTTCAGCTCCTTAATAACGTATTCCAAGATGCTTTGTATCTCTGGCTGAAACGGTTTTTTGGCCTTTAGTAGGTGATAGTGGTGCTCAACCTTTCTTCGTCTAGGAAGCGAGTCAAGTTCCTGTAATCATCGGATTTCATCTGTAACTTTCTTGGCCTTGAAAAAGCCTATCGAACGTAAGGCCAAGCTTTTTTCATGCGTAAAATAACGAGCGGGATTCATTCTCGAGAGGAAGCACTCACTGAGCAAATTGCTGCGTTAAAATGGGGGTTGAAGATAGCAGTCATCTCGACGAAGATTTTGGCATTTTCGTTGTTCAGGACTTTGAAAGTATTGGTGGTGGTTGTTGGTGCCAAAGATGGAGGAGAGGATGGAATCATCGATACCTTGATTCGACAGCGGACGCAGCGGAGCTTACGGTCAGGCCTAAAGTCCTGCTTCTCATTGGGGCTGGCCTGGGATTCGCTCTTCGGCAGGGACGACTGCGGTAAAGCTTCTGGAACAACTATGGCGGCTGGGTAGCTGAGAAGGGTAGGGAGACCTGGGCGGATGCACGGATGGTTCGCGTACTCCCCGTGAACAATGCTCCAAAAAGTCTTCGAAAAGTATTGACATACTCTCTGGGTTTTTCTTGCAATGACTGTCATAGTTGGGGTTGATCTGGATTTGCGACAAAAATTGCTTTTATCCACACGTATGGACCTTCACCGTCACTATAGGGGTTGAAGATACCATTCGTCGGCCGACACAAGTACCGGTTGGGAAATTCCCGTGACGTCACCGAAATGAGCGTGACACATCTACTCTCCACAAATACCTCACGGAGATTTATAATTAAAGTTCGTCGACTTCATTGGCGAAACTTTGATTTGCTAAGTCTAGTTCCTAACCTATGTACAATTAAAATTACGTTGACGTTGACATATTTGGCAAATACCGTACCTAGGCCTAAGTCTCTAACAGTTCTTCTCTAGGAAGCCCTGCATTGGAAGGTTGGTCTTATAGGCGCTTCCTAGACGGTGAAATTTTAGTTTATCAGCACGTTTAGCGTTTTTCATAGATGCCAAGGATGGTGGTGATGCCAGAGAGGCAGAAGATCAGCCCTGCCACCGTTTCAACGACGTTGTTGGCGTTCTTGATGGTCGCTATGAACGTGGTTCTCTAAGAGTTGCCGGTTGCCCAGCCTCGATCTTCTTACTGTGGCTGCCAGTTGTCGGATGCTCGTCGTGCCCTGGGTAGCGCTTCTGAGACTGTTGGTGGTTCACTCCTGCTTACAATCGCGTAGCTGCGTCCGGGAGCGATTCCACGTTGGTGAAGAACTGCCTTCTTAAATGCAGGGCATTTCTGAAAGCTAACCGGGTGGGAGCCCTGGCAGTTCGCACAGATTACGGGTTCACTACAGAGCTTTTTGCAGTCCCTGGAGTGATGGTTCTAACCGCTTTTTACACACTTAGGCCCGGCGCGGCAGCTACACTGTATGTGGCCAAAACGATGGCAGCTGTGGCACTGGCTGACACAATTGTGCTTTCGGTCGTCACAGTACTTTAGGACCCTACACATGACGGGCCGGAAAGGCTTGTCTTCTTTTAGCAAGTGAAAATACAGTTAAAATGCCGTGATATTTTGCTTTTATACTCGCAAGTGTGGTAGAAAACCGTTGTTGAGGTCAATGGATAACTGCTGTCGTAAATAAAACCGTTGCAGGTAACACCTCGGCATTTGCTGACGTCACTGGCAACTATGATTTGTTCAGGAAACAGTAACTTAATTTTGCTGCAGTTATAGACGGAACGTCAACAGCTTCCAAACTCCGCTTACAACCTTACAGTCTAACACAATAACTAAAACAAGACTTATTCATAACGCTAATACGTTTTAACAACCAGTTATTAACTTTCGACAGCGGAACGCTATAGGCGAAAGTTAATGATTTTTACATGGTGTCTGTCTGTCTGCCTGTGTGTCTGTCTGGAGACATGATAACTTCCGTTATAATCATCGGATTCACTTCAAGCTTGGCATACATATACCTGAGGTCAATACCTTCTCCGCTATTGAATTTCAGCCAAATCAGCCAAAGTCAAAGGGTCAACGGTGAGGTCAAACTTTTTACCATCACATAACATGTCATGTGATACCTCGTTCGAAAGCAGACGTCATAAGGAACATTATTCTGCCATAAAGTTTTTGAAATTGGAACACCAGAGTTTTGTACATGCGTTTATTTCACCTCTCGCTAATTCGCCACACCGCTTTCGAAAGTTTCATTTGTGGTTTTACACCATTCTCGTTTAAACAAATTACCTGGAAGTCAAATTAAATGGACATATTGAACTGCAGCTGGTCGTAGTCTTTTAAACAAACCTCTCTCTCTCTCTCTCTCTCTCTCTATATATATATATATATATATATATATATATATATATATATATATATATATATATATATAATACAATATATATAATATAATATTATATATATATATATATATATAATATAATACAATATGATACAATATAATACAATACAATACAATATAATATAATATAATATATATATATATATATATATATATATATATATATATATATATATATATATATATATCGTAGGTAAAGTATTTGCGGCACGGAGATAAAAAAAAGTAAAAACCTTATGACCACTACACCAAAATGGCGACGTTATGACTTATATTTACCCAAATCTTAATTCACTACTCTTAAGGGGCAAATAACAGATCACCATACTAAAACACAATAATATGATCTTAAATTACCTTAAATATCCAGTAACCTGAGTGACCATAGTTTGAGTTCTATAATTCTAATGCATCGCGTAATTTCAAGGCTTGCTAATTGAGAAATTGGGACTCGCATATGTTTGCTCTCAATATCCGATCGTCGCGCACCATCTTTGACACGAGACGATGTGGAAAACACAACCCCATTATTACCTCTTGTTCGAAATGAACGCAGTTATTCAATTATTTTTAGTGATTGAGTAGGCCACTCGCCAGGCATCTGAGCGCAAGATTTAATATTAAAACTTTGAATTTTAGTTCTGATTACTTTTAACAAAACATTGCTAATCCGATTCGCATGCATATGATATTTGTTTACATATGTAGGCACAATTAAGTACACATAAGCATTGGCAAATCGCAAACCTAGTGTTTTTGTTAGAGAAATTCAATGATTTTTATTTATTGTGTACAATCTATCCCTCGGAAACGTTCAATAGACGTCTTGATATTAATATATGCGTAACTTATGTGAAAGAAACCAAAGTGAATTAAAATGAAACTGTTTTGTAGTATACTACACATTGTCACTTGAAGTTATTTGATAGTTATAAAGTTTAATTCTTTTCTACTAAGAGTAGTTCCATTAGCCCTTTTGGATAACCACTAAGGCGAGTAATATAACAGACATCATATTTTTGGTTTTGGTTTAAAATTGAGGAGATTCCTAAATAATTGTACTATAAATAGTTTCTATTGGAATAAATAAAGAATCGTAGTAATTTTGGATTGAAGGAACCCTAAAATTTCAATGTTAGGAGTTGCTTGCAGTTTCTTAAAGTTGTATGCCATAACTTCATATTAGGTTAATGATGACTTTAGTAATATTTTCTGTATGTAGTTGAGACTTTCGTTCTAAGAGCTAATAAATGTTTTGTATTTTAAGACTTTTCTTCGTAAAAATATGTTTCTTTTTGTTTAAATGTTGGTTTACATATAATTTCATATTTTCTGCAGTATTGGTGTGCCGTTAAGCTAAGCCAAGAACTTACATCTTTTAAGTCATGTGTGCCGATTTTTCTTCATTAACCTTTACACACATTGTTAACCAAAGTTTTAGGCTTTATAAATGTTCGTTAAGATGGTGAGTTGCCATATAGGGTTCAGAATGGGATGAAAGAATTGTAGGGTCATCTACAAGTGGCTACTACAATGGAAATGGTTTAATTACTATTTATTTGATTATTTCTTGGTAACCCGAAGATAATGTTCTTTTGAGATTCAACATTGGTTCTTAATCCCACACTTTATTAAAGACTTGTTTAACATTAATGAAGGTAATCGAGCAGAAGTGATTGTTGGAAAAATCTTTTATATAGTCAACAACGTGATAGACTTGTTTGAATGTGACATTTATTCAAAAACCAGAATCAAGACTTACTAAAAATTTTCCAAAAACTTTGAGCAAGAACGGTAGACAACAGATTAATTGATTTATACGAAATCAGATCAGTGGTGATTTGCTAGGTGTGCGTATTATTATAATTTTTGCAATTTTCCACTAATTTGAAAAATCTCTTAACTTACGACTACGTGTAGTAAATATGTAGACAACTAATACAAACTATTTATCACTGAAGTTATAGTTAGAACTTAGCCAAGTGATTGTTGTTTATTTAGAAATATACTGCAATAATCATAGCCCTTGCTGAGAAAAATACGGAATTTTGTACATATTAATCCAAACAAATCCGAAGTTTCAAAGTAGTTCTACGAAACATTTACTTTTCCACTAACCCAAAAACCCTAAATAAAGCTATAAAAAACTTAATCATACAGTTACAAATATTTCCAACTTATACGTAAAAGAACAAGGTCTAAAGAAACAACTACTATGTTGAACTCAAACCGGCCTTAAATAACAAAGACATACAATATAAACAAACTTCTACACTCAGTTGTGAAATTTGAGCTCCCACAATCAAAGAAAGAAGTACCTCAGTGTGTCAGGTGTTAAAGATGAGGCCACACAAGAACTTCTCGTTGTATTAAATGTACAGATAATCAATTAACTGCACAATGCCTCGGTAGCACTAGAAGCACTGACGTTAAATGTGTCCTTTGTGATAGCGTCACCGCGCCAATTATAAAGGTTGCAATGTTTACAAAGAGCTGCAAAACAAAACTTTTCCTTTAATTAGAGACAATTAAATAGAAGAGAATCGGTTCTACCTCAGCTAGGTATCTCGGATGCCCAAATTGTTAGTGGCACAGCTTAACTTGTCCAAGCTGCTAATAACGCACTTTAGCAACAGACATCTTAGCAACTAATGATATGCAAGAACTTAAGCAGATGATGAAAAACATAATGGAATAAATGTCAACTATGTTAAATATCGTAACATCCGTTGTCTAAAATCTTTCATACTGGATCAGTTCTTGAAGATTTCCGAATGGGCTACAACACGGACTTGAAGTTCAAAAGTTTCTACAACATCACATTGACGTTATGCTGATCTCAGAGGCTACAGTTACCGATAGAAGATACCTGAAGCTTCATAATTACATCACCTACGTTATTCAACATCCCGACGGAACAGCGCACGCTGGTTCAGCCGTTAACATTAGAAACTCATTTAAACACTATAAATTAAACAAATAATGCAAAGCTCATATTTCAGCTGTCATTGAAGACTGAATTGGACCTCTAATATTTTCCGGCGTTTACTATCCACCGCGGCATGCCAACAAAGCTGAGCATTATGAGCGTTATTTCAATACACTAAAACATCGTTTTATTACTGGGGACAATTACAACGACAAAAATACACAATGGGGTTCGATATTAACAACGACAAAGGGAAAGCTGTAACGGCAAATAACTTAACTTTATTTCCACTGATGAAAAAACTTATTGGCCCTCCGACGCCACCAAACTCCCAAAATACTTGGACTTCTGCATTATTAAAAACATCAACCTAAATTATCTTTCAGTTAAACCCTGTCTCGATTTATTCTCTGACCACTTTTCGATTATACTCACCCTTGGGACGTAATTACTACCAATAGTAAAATCGCCTTTTCTTTGTAACCGAAAAATTGAATTGGACTATTTCAAAGATACGGTATAATACTTGCTGTTGATAGAAATACTACTAGAAACGTGGGAGGATTTATGGAGTGCTGTTAAAAACTTTAACGAAGTAATCCAAGAACCAGCTTGGGAAGTAACTCCGAGAGGGACTGAAACTACAGGAATAGATGATTGCGCAACACTTGTTAAAAAAAGTGCACCTAAAAAGAAACTTAGAAACTTAAGCAACTTGCCAGAGCTCCAATTAACGAACTGAATTACAATAAAACCACAGCTAAGCTTGAACAATTCCTCTGCCAATTGGAAAACCAATCAATTCAGCAATACTTGGAAAATCTATCCCCATCGGAAGCTTCTTACTATTCTTTGGTAAAGATGACAAGGAAACCAAAAAAAAAACTTGTACAATACATCCCTCTCCGCAAGGACGATGAAACTTAGAGATAAGTATTCTGATATTTTTGATATAATAGTGTATGACACTATATTTACCACCATACATTTATATAATCAGAAACATTAAAATTAATTAAAAGGAATGTACAAAAATTTAAAACAAAAAAACGAATTTTCTGACTGTAATGTTGTTGTACATATAACAATCCTTTATTAATAAAATGAAAATAAGGCTGGGGTATAAGAGAGCGCTATAGAAAAAATAAAAAAGGGACAGTTGGAATAGCATTAATACTTTTAACGTATGCCACCCTAGCAGCCATAGGAGTGACAACTATTAGACGGAAAACCTGCAGGAACAGGGAACACAGTACAACAAGATATAAATAATACATTTTCGGGTCAGTGTATTTAATATTAACAAAATAGCGAAATTAGCCGGGATTTAAATTGTAAAACAGGGTTTTGTGCAGCAACATTTATCACGTACTTTTTAAAACAAAATTTCTGTAGTTGAAACGCAATTATAATTTTTTTTAATTGCTAATAAGAGATGTTATGTTGTTACATATGTATCAACTATTGTAATATATTATATTTGCTACAGAATATGATTGCATTTTTAATTAAAATAAATAATTATGTATTTATTACTCTTTTATATTATACGTACTAATATTAATTATTCTTGATGCTAATAGTATTGCTAATACTATAACGAAATTTCATAGTTAACTACTAATATTTAGATAAAATATATTTTAGCTTGAAGTTACAGAACATTTCTGAATAGCTCAATGTACAAGGATACGAAATTACAGCTAACAACGTCTACTAGAGTTATGACCCTCCTGTGGCTACTTAGAAAATTACTGGTAGCAAGACTGAAAATGGTAGTTTCTCCGTAAGCAACAAAGCCTACAATTTGCCTAAATTAATCTCCAACTTTATCCGAATTAAAAATTTAATTAAAAACAAAATAAAAGGGCCCCAAATTAAATGCGCATTCGTTTTATTCAGATGAAGGCAGTTCTTATAAGAAGATTAAGTTATACTGCCATTTAAATTAAATTTTGCTGGCTACGCAAAGATTTCTCTGTTTATTTAATAAGAGGGAACAACGTCGGCTGTTTACTACAAGAAATTTTTAAGTGCGATAGGTCTCTTTTCAAATATTAACATTATAACGAAAAATGGATAAATTTTCTTTAAGTTTTGTAGTAAAATTTTTTCTCATTATATCAACACTATTACATAAGTTACGCAGTAAACTACTTTAGCGTTCACCATTAGGCTTTCAGAACTTTAATCGCCATGTGCTTTGCTGTGGTTGGCACGGAGCATCTAAGTTCTACTATGGAACAGTGCGAAGTTTATATTCAAATTCTCAAGAATGTCTCTGTGTCATCATACTTACAACCCTTGCGTGGGAACCTAAGCGCTAATATTACCTTAGAAACCGCCGCTACCTTGAACGACGGTTGCTTTACATATGAGTAGAAGATCTGTGCTGTATATAAATATAATCGAAAGAAAATAATTGTACCTCTAAGCAATAAAAATTTATTGTTACAAATACGTTACTCAATGTTGATAGCATATGTAGAAGACACGGAGCGTCTTTATGAATAATCAGATAAAAAGACATTTGGGCCCAACTTTTATCGTGGTTTGGCAGTTACCGATGTTTTATAGCTCAAATAATATACTCCTGATAAAACTTCTGCCTATATCTCTTTATTGCATAGCATTGATGTTCTTTATGATCAGTTTCCGTACATTTATATGCATACTTTACGTGATGTTTTAAATCAATAAATTTGGTTTTCAGTATTGATTAATGTGATTTAAAAATCTAGGCCTGTTATATTTATGCAGACAAAATTTATATAAAAACCTTAAATTTATTTTAAACTGCAGGGATAAAATAATATGTGCCAGAGTATATAAATCTACTTCAATTAGATATAAAGTTTTATATGATTGGTAATATACGATTGCAGCAAATATAAAATACAAGGTATATTCAGAAAATAAATACAAAAGAAACGTTTAAATTTTTTACATAGTACAAACACGTAACACCATTTTTTGTAAATCATGTAAGGGATAAAGGGGTGCGAATGTTCATCACCGTAACAGCAAACAGTCTAATGTAAATTTATAATTCAATGTGGAGTCTATGGATCAGCTGTAACCAATTTTATTTCGTATTTAGAGTTGTAGAAAAAGATATAAAGAGATTTTGTGCATGTTGATAACTTAAGACATTTATTTTCTATTTGGTAGCGATATTAAGTGTATTATAAGCTCTTTAGATAAGAGTTTTAGCTCCAGACGCCCACCATCAAACATAATAGTGTAAATTTGCTTCTTTTAACCTTAAATAAACCTTTTGGAAAAGATTGTTGATGCCGTAGAATATTACAGTACAGTAACGTCTCAAGTATATACTATAGGTATATATATATAAGAAAGTTTGAAATATACTGACAGGGATGGTCGTACGTTGTCACAAGTTCTAACTTTTTAAAACATGTTAAATTTATACGACAGCCTATAGGATGATACATAAATGTTATCTGCTTCTGAACTATTGCAAATAAAAGAGCTCGCAACACTATCTTGGCCAAAAACGGAACACCATCCAATTTGTTCTACAAATTTGCACATGGGCTAGTGATGAACGATTTAAACAAATGCTTTTTATACTTAGATATGATTGTCTTTATCGTACAACCAGATTCAGGTGAAATCAATGGCTCCGGAGAGCAAATAGAATTGTTTTAAGTACCCCATATCTTAACCTACCAGTGACGCAAAAAATGCTCAAACAGTTTGAAACTGAAATTTACTGCAATGTTGACACCGGCTAAACTCAAAACATAGTTTTTTAACGATGAGGACCTGAGAACCTTCTTATGGCGTAGGACGACAAGTGTTCCCACGTTCTTGAGTAAACGTCAAATAAGTTAATTTGATGACTGAAATCGAAAAATTCAGGAATGCATAGCATATGATGAAAAGTATTGCTAATTTTCCCTAGTATCCTATTTATCTTCTAATTTGGCAATAATAGAAAATATGCATAAAACTATATCAATAACAAGAACAAAAATATATATTTATCGTGCAGTATCAACAATCCATATACTATCGAGTCATTAAAAAAGTAAAAAGCTAGTAGAAACAATAAAGTGCGACAGAGAAATTCGAACAATGGTTCGGAATAGTGCTAAAATCTTGCTAAACATTGAATCTGTACTTATTGTATTATAAATGTGTTGTGTTTTACTTAATTTATTGTTAAATAAAGATTACAATTACAATATTAGAAAATTGCCAAATTATTATTTAATGTTTTTATGCATATCTCTAGTTATAACTGTTATCCATTCCTGACAATTCTTTCTTATACATTATCAGGTATATGTTGCTGATAAAAAAGCATTTTAATTTATTGGCTTACCTGTTAAAAACAAAAGCTAATTTTAACTTTTTTTCTGTTTGTTTATTTGCAGTCTGCTACACATCAATAAGCAAATCAGATAAAAAGTTAACATAGTGCTTCAAATAAAGTGTGAGAATGCCCTTTGGCATCCTTAGGATTAGAGTAAGTTTCTAAATTACCGGAATACTTAGCATTGCACTTAGCTACTTCTTCCTTCACTGTTAACACTTTCAGGTCATCCCACATTTCTTTATTCGGCACAAAATAGGGAGAGTTGGTTATAACCGAAAAGGTCTCGAATTGGAACAGTATTTCTATGTTAGAGTGTGAAGCCCAAAACTAGATACCATATCTCCAAATAGGCTTTAAAGCAGTTTTATATACAAGAAGCATGTTAGCAAGGGAAAGCTCATATTTGCGGCCTTCCAGTTTCAGTCAGTAGTAGTTCTTTAGTTTGAGGTCAAGTTGTTACCTCTTGGTCCATATTTTCAAGTTAATCCTTTGTTGAAGTGCAGTCCCAGGTATGGTACACTGTCAAATTGTGGAGAGCAAGACCATTCACTAACTCTAAGAACAGTGGCTCTACATTTATTGAATGTAATTTGGGAAGATTTTGTTTCGTTAATTTTGAACCTCCATTTTGTAAACCAGTCGCAGATTTCAATTAAACTTTGTTGTACAGTACTTGCAGCTTTATTAGGAGTGCCGTATTATCAGCGCGGGTTGCCATACGTATAGTGGAGTTTATAGGAACGTCTACTGTGTACAAAAGATACAACAGGGGCCCCAGAACGCTACCTTGCGGGACTCTTGATTGAATCGGATTTATATCAGATACTGCTTTGCCATAGTTCACTTGGAAGAACCTTTCATTGAGTATCACGTAGTATGGATGCGGGATAACTTTCTTTACCTTAAATAGTAGGTCTTAGTGCCAAACCTTATAACAAACAGTCCTTCTTTATTTTCATCGCTATATGTTCCATATAGGTTTCGAGTCGGGAGTACTTGTAATCTATTGAGTGAGTACTCAGTCTACTCTGTAGCTGTGAGTCCCTGAAGATATTCGTCGAAATATTTGTTTTTTGATCGATTGATCATTTTTTAGTTATCTGGCTGCTATATTAAATCTGCTTTTGTTGATAGGTGACCTACTTTTATGCCATATTCTTCGGAAAGACCGTTTTTTGACAATTTTTTGGTTTAGTACTACGGTGCAGTCATGGGTTAGTCGCTTTTTTTTGGTAGCTGTGATATGGCTCTGGAAGCAGCCAAATGAATTCTTTGTTGAGAATTTAGACTGAATTTTTAATATTAGTAGCCGTTTTTAATAAAATATTAGTTTCTAGTTGTTTATCTAATATATTTGTGAAATAGACCCAACTTTAATCTGTTAACTTGTTTTTGTTGTTTTGGTCCCGTTTAACTTGGGTTTTATATAACCTTTTTGATTCATAAAATGAATACATATTTATTATTTATTGAAATTGCCCCATTTGTTTGCAATATACTATAACAAGTTATAATATACCTCAACATGTAGCAGCTAACGATGTACTGTGCTCTCTGACGACCAGATTACTATAAATTATGGAAGTGCAGAAGTTACTAACATACCGCTAGAGATTCGACAGCAGATTGCTCAGAAAAGGTGTGCAAGACGCACATGGCAAAGAACTCACAATCTTGTTGATAAAAATACATATAACAGGTATACAAGATTACTTAAAACTACAATACAAGATTTAAGAAATTCTACATTTGAAACATATATTACGTCTTTGTCAGAGAAGACCACTCAGTGTGGAAAGCTACAAATAAACTCAAAAGACCTACTAATCGCATACCACCATTAAGGAAGTAAGATGGGACCTGGGCACGAACAGATCAAGAGAAAGCAAAAGCTTTTGCATAGCACTTAGCCCAAACTTTTAGTCCTCCAGAACTTAACCTTAACATCAATATTGAGAATATCAGTAATTGCTTAGCTACCCAATGACCCTCCCAATCAAACCATTGACATCATCTGAAATAAAACATGAAATTAACAATTTTAACACACACAAAGCTCCTGGATTCAACCTTATAACTGGCCAGATTCTTAAGAAACTACCGAAAACAGCAATAACAATATTAACTACTATTTACAATAGTATGATGACTGACCTATTTCCCCATTTCTTGGAAATTTTCCCAGATCATATTAGTACCTAAACCTGGTAAGCCATCTAATTCAACTTCTTTATACCGTCCTATAAGCCTGCTTCCTATGCTATCTAAAATATTTGAAAGATTACTACTAAAGAGACTGGAGACTGATATTAAGAGCAAGATACGACCTAAACATCAATTTGGATTCAGAGAACGATACTCCACAATTCACCAGTGTCACAGAATCGTTAACGAGATCATAAGAAGTCTGTAAGAAAAAGATTTGCGTCGCAGCATTTTTAGATATTGCTCAAGCTCTTGACCGTGTTTGGCATAAAGGTCTTTTATTTAAGCTAATCTCAGCGATCGCTTTTTTCAAACTAAATTTAATAATAATGTTTCTACAATCCACTCAATTGAGTCAGGAGTTCCACAGGGTAGTGTCCTAGGATCATTCTTGTATCTTGTATTTACGGCGGACATACCTGCTACTGATAGCACAACCATTGCCACTTTTGCAAACGTTACTGCGATCTTGTCAGTCGACAATGATCCTCAACTAGCTGCTGATTGTGTGCAAACTCATCTAGACAGACTTGAAGAATGGATCAGTTCCTGTTGTATCAAAGTAAATTCCGCTAAATCAACACAGATAAATTTCAAAACTAGACAAATCGACTGCCCAAATGTCTCTACTAGACTCTAAACTCACATGGCGGCTACACTTAGTATCCAGAAAGAATCACATAAACAAGATTTGACAAATGTATTGGTTATTATTTCTAAGTAAATGTATTATAAAACCCATCTGGACATATGGGATTTAGCTGTGGGGTTGCACGAAAGCCTCAAATTCAAAAATTATACGACGACTGCAGTCCAAAATCCTATGCATGATTCTAAATGCACCTTGGTATATAAGCAATAAAACCATTCACGATGACTTAGCCATTCCTACAGTTGATGAAGAAATTCAACGATTCAGCACCACTTATTTCAGCAATCTCCCAAGGCATCACAATGAGGAGGTTAACCACCTATTGAATAAACTAGCCGTATCTAGAAGACTGAAGAGGAAACGCCCACTGATCTACAAAACTAAATTACTTGAGTATCACTTATATTACCTTTGTCATACATAAATCATATACGGAGAGTGGTCGTTAGATCACTTCTCCCTTCATGCTGTACCTACTAATTATCCTATTTACTAAAAGTTCTCATAGAGCAAATTGTGAATTTCTAAATAAACAAAAAAAGTGTAAAGTTGCTGTTTTCTAACATTATGGTTGTTAGAATTTTCACATTAATTTTTTTGACAACTCAGATAGGGTAAAATAATCATCAGCAATAATAGAGTAGATATTATAAATTCGTATTTATGTATTTTTAAGTGGCTACTGTATAACACAAATTTTCAAGATTTTCTAGCTGTTTATAATCAAAACGAATTTATTAATGTATTATTTTGCACTGTAGAGACTATAACAATAAATTACTAAAACAACTTTTTCTCCAAACAAAGTTGTTCACAACGAGTATTTTATGTTAGTACAGAAAAGATCATAATTTAGAAAGTCCATCATATGGCCAATAACTATTCAAATAGGTAAAATACATGTAACTTTGAGGAACCACAGAGTAGCCGCTCAAAATGTAGAATGCTTTGAGTCCATCAACTGAAATCTTACTAAAAAAAACATGGAAAGCTTTGATTGACTTATCATTATAATTCAAACCAAACGGTGCTTTAAATATCATGAAAATGCTTCACATATGAAATTGTTCGGTAGATCCCCTTTTACTAATATCTCAAGTTTATTCGACTGTCATATTTGTTATTGTTTGTTTGAAACGGGAGCAAGTATATACTGTAAAAAGGGAAACTTGGAATTAAGCTTTTTACGTTTTCCAAGCCGAGATATATGCTATACTGCAGTGTGCAGGGCAAAGTAATTTAAGAGCTTATCAAAATAGGCAAATCAATATATTCACGGACAGTCCGACATTCCTGATGGCATTAAAGAACCCGAAGGTAACATCCAGGCTGGTATGTGAATGTTACGAAAAACTCGGAGCTGAAGTACTGTTAATTCTGTTGTGAGTGACAATACAAGAAGATTAACCTATATATATATATATATATATATATATATATATATATATATATATATATATATATATATATATATATATATATATATTGTGTGTGTGTGTGTGTGTGTGTGTGTGTGTGTAGCTCTGAACCGGCTTTGGGAGTACCTAAAAATTTAATACGAAACCGAGTATAAAAATAGGTAAGAAAACGAATAAAAAATACTACTAAAATATACTGGGGAAAAAATATGAAAAACTAAAAAAATCATCTCCTACAAGAGCTGTGCAAAGCGGGAATTAGTTACGAACTATTGCAGACCTTCTGACAAAGAATTGTTTTCATAGAGGACACCTTAATAAAATAGGGCTGTAGAATAGAGACCTGCGCTGTAATCTGCAACTCGTGCAAGTGTGAGTGTTTCAAGAAGAAAGCCATTTATGAAAAATCAATCAAAGATCCAGAAAAACACAAGAACTATCCAGCAAGGGACTTGTACAGATTGCTGCAAGGATAGTAAAATAGTGCTGTAAAGAAAATAAGTACAATAATTTCATGAGGCTCCAGTGTTACCAAAGACAGAGGTCAAACGACCATCAACAAACAAAAAAAGTTTTCTTAGAAATGCATATATTTAAGAACTGATTAATAAATTTTCTTTACTTAGTCTTAATTCACATGTCTTACAGCAAACTCAAAATTAATAACAATCTTAATTTTTATAATAATTAATAAACATTTAACAAACAGTAGAAAACAAATTGTAATTTACAGTTTTTTACTTTTCAAATTTTACTAGAGGAACAAAAAAGGTTTCATAATCTTAATCACGGTAGCGATTAATAACTAATTAATCAAAACTACTATTTTTAATGGCTGACATAATTCATCTACTAAAAGTAACTGAAGGAACTCTCAAAAAAATCTATTGTTCTACAGGTGGTGCAGTAAAATGTAGAAAATTATTACCGCAATAAATTTTAAGTTATTGCAGTTTAGTTTAGTGAACATAATGTGGATAAATGCAACTTTTCAAGCGGGGAAGCCGTCCTGAATTTAAAGGACTGAACAATAAGCCGGTTAAGGAGAGCGTAACGAAGGGAGGTCGGCTGTATGTTTATAATTAAAGTTGCGCATATGACTAAAATATAACTTCCGAACTTAGACAAGTTGATATTAATAGCGAAGTTGATCGAGCCAACAGAACTCAGCTTTGTATTCCGCCCTGACGTGCCGAGATTGTCCCTCACTCTGCCAGTTACTTGGTAAAATATTTGTCTAAGCATGGCATTTGTTCTGTCCGGGTTCATTTTCAGCACATTTGAATAAAATATAAATATGACTAATCGGATGCATTCCGGCAATATCTGCCAGAATAAATCCTGATTAATAGCCGAGGAGTTAATTGAGTGCTGGATGGAAGCACCGACTACTACAAGACCGAGAGCAAGAAATTGCAAGATTAGGGTCAGTCCGCCGGCTGTCCGTGATACGATTGACGCGAATGTTGGCTGTCTCGTTTCATTAGGATGGGCGATAATTGCTTGTTGTGCGCTTACTTTGATCTTTCATGTGCGATTTCGCACTGCCTGTTCGCAAACGTCACGTTTAAAGCTCGCCAAGCTACAGCATGCTGGGGTCATCTGCAGTGAACCTTCCAGCCGCGTTGTTGTAGTAGAGTGATCAATAGATATTCCTGCAACGGCTTCCTATGCCCTGATCGCCTTTGATTTAACCCCCACCGAACATAGACAAATTAGACCAGAAACTAGCAGGAGCGCGGCGCTTGAAGGATGAAGTTGTATGACCCCTTGATGCTTGTTTCGAGCTTTTACACTAAATTAAACGCAGCTTTACCATTACGGATACCATTTCAACGCCCACTTGGTATAATCTTTAGTATTATATTATAACAAAAATATCTCATAAACATACAAAAACATAGATTTTTTGTGATAACAAACATTTTTCAAAAAAATTTTGTGAATTACAGAGTATTAGTAACATTTGCGATTCCATTAATTATTTTCTGTTTATTGATATGATAGTAAATATAAAAACATGGGGCCGGCGAAGAGATTGCTCTGTAAGCAATCCCAGAACGAACTTAAAGAGACCTTTCGATTTCGACTTCGAATTTCGGGAAAATTCGAAATCGAATATCTCGAAAATTATTCGACATAGAATTTTTTCGACTTCATTTTCGAATTCAGCGTAAAATTTCCTATAAATCACATTTAAAATCGTAATGTCGAAAATTTTCCCGAAATTCGAAGTCGAATATCTCGAAAATTATTCGACATAGAAATTTTTTAATTTCGAATTCGAAATCAGCGTAAAATTTCCTATAAGAATCCATTTTAAAATTTTAAAAAATCCATAATTTTGTGACAGCGACAGACAGACCAACAGACCGACAGACATATAGAATTCAGTAACGAACTTTTTAAGTTCGTTGAACAAGAGTACAATACACGACCCAAATCGACACTCCTGCTGCATACATCCTACCATACCAATCGTAAGATGGCCTTGTATATTGTGAGTTTATTCCTGAAACTTGCCAGGCTATCTTTGCTTTATTTAAGATCCCCTTCACATGGATTCTTCAGGTTAGCTTTTCATCCATGATTATTTCGAGATATTTTATTCGTCGTTCCAGGGTATCTTTTGATCGAAGATTATAAGTGGTGTTAAGTTGTCCGCAAATAATGTTGGCAAAGAATAGGACCACCACGCTCTTCTCAGTGTTGACTCCCATTTTACACTATCGATTGCAACAGTCTCCAACGATATTCGTATATTTTTGTAGCCACCATACTATTACAAATGAGATCAAAGATGTTTTAAGATAAATTTACGCTACTTTTCTTCAACTGGAACTTGCGGCTGGGTGAGAAAAGTTTTCAGCGGTTTCTCACCAGCCAAAGGAGTTTGTGGAGCTAGGACGCAAACCGGACTAATCTCCTCGATCAGTTTCAGTTCTTGGACGATTGCTTTTAAGAGCTGATGCGTTTCGCAAGCTTCCTCATAGTTGACAGCAGGCTGATTGGCCGATAGTCTTGTGGAAACTTACGAAAATTCGGTTTGAGAAATATTATTTGCTACTTTTTAAGGATTCAGAAAGTGGCAGAGACAAAAGACGGCATTTACTATGGCTGTAAAACAGACAACTGCTTTCTGTAATAGAGCTATGAGCACGCGATTTGGAATACCATCAAGCTTCAAAGCCTTACGCAATATTTTAAATATCTTCCTAAGGAGCTAGCTCTAAGTGGTTAAAAGGCTACTGTTGCTGACTTAGTCTATGATAACCCTCTGACATTTATGTAGTCGAGGTTGGATTAATGGAATATTTTTTTCTTAGATAGGTAAAACTGGGAATTGACGATTCAGTAGGACTTTGGTCAATTACCAAAGAGAATATTTAGCCAAATTGAGGACCTCCAACTTGCCGTCTCAAGCTTGTGGCAATATTCAATAACGGGTCTTCACTTCGACCATAAGTCTTCTGCATATACAATAAATTTCGGGATGTAGAAAGCGTTGTACACGCCATTACACTCAATTTTTCTCACATATTTGATTTCTTAAACTCTAGTCGGAGTAGATTTTCCCTACCACCAACGCGGACGGGACCGCTGGCGAAGATAATGTTCTGGGTGGACGTTGTAAGGTAAGTATGAAAGGAGACGTTGTCCGCACCTTTAAGTATCCCCAAGGTAAGAAGAATCTAGTTGTAATCGCTGTTCTACTGTGGTGTTTTCAATTGTGTGTTGCATAGAGATCTCCTTG
Source organism: Sinelater perroti (assembly GCA_036346155.1). Taxonomy (NCBI): domain Eukaryota; kingdom Metazoa; phylum Arthropoda; class Insecta; order Coleoptera; family Elateridae; genus Sinelater; species Sinelater perroti. The sequence goes on along the minus strand of JARFIY010000195.1, from coordinate 18,818,759 downwards.
AGGATAATTACAATCACAAAAGTCTGGGCGACCGGTAAAACCTTAGTGGGTAGGTTTTGGAAAACCCGCCACAACACAGTTGCAAAACTTCCGTTGGTATTAACCACTTCATTGTTCTAAAAAGTATCATTTGATGGTCGCGACGTCGTTTACGAAAATGGCGTTCAAGTAAATCCCTGATTTTTCATCTGGAGCCTCTAGATGATCGGTCGTTGGAGCCTGGATGATGTCCCAGGCAGAACTTCACAAATGTGGTGGTTTCTTTCTTGATTACCAGAAATTTGTAAATCCGGTAACAGATTTGAAAGTCTGGCCACACTTTTCCTCTTGAAATGGGTCCGTTTGGCCAGAATGACATCTAAATTATATCTATAAACAAATTCCAATAATTTTCTTTTCTTTTCAAAAATCTATTTACAGATAGTTGGATCGGGTAGACTGGCTATCAATAGAGCGGTTTCAGCAAATCGACAGAGTCTTAAGCATAGTTTAAAAGATTTGTGATTGATTTATTGGTCTAAGATATTTTCGATGCCGAGGTTTTATATACATTATATGGTGTGAGTGGCATAGGGTTTTCTGGGTCGTTAAGGACTGTTATTTAAAGCCACTTTCTGCCTGAGCGTAAGAAGTATCAGATTTAGGAGCTATTGGGCAGGTGAAATCCGGTATTGGTCATTGATTTGGTCCTTGTGAATATCAGGTGATGGGTTGACATTTGGAGAATGCAGAAGATCTCTGTTAGTTAGCTGCGTGTCCGCCAGATCAATTTTCACATCGCCTAAGGGCTGGAAAGTGGTAGGAGCCAACGCATTTGATCGCATGAGAGCACCATTATGTGTGGCAGCGATGACATTGCTCAACAATGTGTTTACTCTACCTACATAACCTATCGCACGCGTTTAAATAAAAACTTTACTTTTCAGTACAGTCCACTTGAATGGAAACACGGTACAAATATCACAAAGTCTTTTCATCTGGCCTCCAGAAAGAATAGGCAAGTTTTTTACTAGGAAATGAATGTGTATAAACAGGTATTTTACTCGCCTTTGTAACTCTGGAAATTCCACTGTAGTCCTCTATGATAGAGGGCTGAATGTTGATCGATTTTGAAAGGTTCTTCTTTTTGGAGAACATTAAATATTGGTCGTTTCAGAGATTTCATATCCACATTTTAAGCTTAGGCATTATTTGGGAGTATAGCCCTCTTTGGTGGAGGCGACGACTAACTACACTCTATAGCATATTTACGTTCTGCAATAGTCGCTGCATGTGTCGGATTAAGTCCATAAACTCTTAACAAGATAGCTCGATCGTCGTACAGTAGATACACGCCTTTATTGCGATAGAATATTGCCCAGAATATCACTAACACTGTTAATCACAATGTGCAAAAATGCAGCACTTAGATGTAACAATATACACCCCCATATACTATTCACTACGCTTGAACTTGGTGTTTTACGCGACCAAGTAAAGTTTTGTACACACTGCAAGCAACATCGAGTGCCTCGCAAGGAATTCTAATTTTAAAAATGAATCAAATTAAATACAATAATGTTAATAATTTTAAACAAACATTTTTAATATATACAATAACCATTATTGGACTAAATTAAATATTAAATTTAAACAATAAATTTAACTGTAGTCCTAATTTTTAGGACATTCTGAATAACAAAATTGTAGATAACGTAACGACATTACATATGCATTAGCAGGTAAATAGCGAAGAGTAGTACTTAAAGCCAATTAATATAACGGGAAGTATTATACCCGGTTGAAGCAAAAAGCGCGCTGTGCCGTACCTTAAAATATGTTTACAAATCTTAAACAAAAATTGTAGATGAAATTTGGACGGCTTGTGACAAAAATATTTAAAATTTTTGTCAAGATTTACTTGAGAACGCTGTAGAAAGCGAGCGCGAGTGGATATGCTATATCGTGTCCGATTAAGTTATCACTAGTGCCTGCTCTTGACCCTGCAACGATTTATATTTAATTCTGCGGAGTTTTACACCAAATGTGTAAGTCAAAGACTTTTACTACATTTTTAAAATTTGCTGATTAAAAACTCGCAAACATCATCACAAATTCTGTAAATACAGAATATGTACAACAATGACTCAAATATGTATATACCCCAGTCACAAATTTTATATAATACACAACAACCTCAATTTGGAAATCAACAACCACTTCAATTCAATTATGCGCCGCTCCCGCAAACCAGTAATGTCATGCCGACGCCTCAACATCAGAACCCTCTGCCACCACCACAAAATTATACTAATATAAAATTCTTCTCTTCTGTCTCAACCCCTAATCAAAATCCAAACCCGCAACTAATAACAGAAGCAACAGAACAAATAGATATCGATGACTCCTCCGAAGAGGAAGTAACAGAAAATCAAAACCAACACAAATGGCAACAATACAAAAAACCATACAAAAAACGCAGAAGAACTACAGCCGAACGAGCACAACCAGAAAATTCAATCAACACTCAAAATCGATTTACTGTACTAGCTAGCGGTAGCACGCAAGATACCCAACAAGATGCTAGTGAAAGTTCCGTACAAAAAATTCCCAAGCCCCCGCCTCTATACCTATACGGTGTTACGAATTATGCCCAAATGATCGAAAATCTAACAAAAGTCTTAGAGCGGGAACAATACAGCACTAAAGCACTTTCAAAGAACACAATTAAAATAAATACTAATATTGCTGAATTAAAGAAGAACTAAAAAAGCACGACTACACTGTACGAAATCTCACCAACATCAGACACAGAGCAACTAAAGAGCCTCTGCCTATGTTCTTTGTTGATTTAGAGCCGGCTCAGAATAATAAAAAAGTGTTTGAATTGAAGCACCTTAATTACCAATTAATAACCGTAGAACCGCCCAGAAAGAAAACCACAATAATAGAGTGTACACGATGCCAGGCATATGGACACAGCAAAACTTACTGTACCAAGCCCTTCCTCTGTGTAAAATGTGGAGGAGAACACAATACCACTGTCTGCAAGAAATCAAAGGAAACTCTCGCGCTATGTGCACTGTGTCAAGGCTCACACCCCGCCAACTATAAGCCTTGTCAAGAGTATCAGCACAAATAAATAGGGGTAAATCGTCTAGTCTTCCAAGAACATCTATTGTAAAGACATCGAATACACCAATAACTGCGCAGCATGCATACACCTTAAATTTAAACAATGCAAGTTATGCCCAAGCAGCATCACAGCACCGCACGAACAGCCAACTCGAAGATAACAGCAACAATGACATCTTACTATCTCAGTTTTTAACTAAATTTGAAATTATGTTCACGCAGCTTATGAACCAGAACAGCACGATGCTTAATCTGCTCACCATGTTAGTCAACAAATTGCAATAATGGATACTTTTACGCATAGGATTATGGAATGTAAATGGACTAGCCCAGCATCGCATTGAAGTCGAGCTCTTTCTTAAACAACATAAAATCGACATCCTACTGATCTCAGAAACCCACTTCACTGAATACAGTTACTTAAATATCCATAATTATTCAACATACTCTACAAATCACCCAGACGGTACACCCCACGCTGGCTCAGCAATAATTATCAGTAATAAAATCTCTGACCACATAATGGAAGACTTCTCCACTGACTACTTACAAGGTACCATCCTCAACGTCAAGAGTATTACCGGTCCGCTAGTGTTTGCAGCCATATATAGTCCACCCAGACATAATATTCGACAACACCAATACGAAACATTCTTTCTGGGGGGGACTATAACGCCAAAAACCCACTTTGGGGATCCAGACTAACTACCACCAAAGGCCGAGAACTGTTTAAGACGCTGCAGACACACAACTATGGCATATTGGCTACTGGTGAGCCCACATACTGGCCGTCAGATCCAAACAAGATTCCTGAAACAGTGGACTTCTTTGTCACCAAAGGCATCTCCTCAAATTACTGTAAAGTGGAAACCTGCTACGATCTTCTCTCTGATCATTCTTCCATAATCGTCACATTGAGCACATCAGTTATAACCAAACAAAAGAAACCCTCATTATACAATAGACACGCGAACTGGGACATGTACAAAAAGTACCTCACTGCCAACACAGAAATTCCAGCTAATCTAAAGACACCAGACGACGTTGACTTAGCCGTGGAGCACTTTAATAACATCGTACATCAAGCAGCTCACATTTCTACGCCAACCGAACATCCCAAAGCAGAGCTTATTGAAAACTATCCCTTTTACATTAAATCCAAGCTTGCCGAGAAGAGGAGAGCTAGGAATGTATGGCAACGAACTAAACATCCTGCGGACAAAACCAGACTAAATAGGCTAACCCGAGAACTCAAACAGGTACTCCAAGATTGGAAAAATGAAACATTTACAGAGTATGTAAGCAACCTTTCTCCATCTGCACATGATCAGTACACACTATGGAAAGCTACTAGCAAATTTAAACGTCAAAAAGTGCATATACCACCGATTTGTAAAGATGATGGCCCATGAGCTCGAACAGATGACGAGTTCGCGAACCCAATAGGAGTCCCTCATGAAGAAGAAACTGAGATTCTCGACTACCCACAGGCTCCTTGTCAATTAAGCCCGCCTATATAACACGTTACACGTGCTGAAATAAAACTTGTGATTAAATATTTACATAACGTTAAAGCACCGGGCTACGATTTAATTACTGCTAAAGTCCTTAAAGAATTACCTCATCGAGCCATAATGGCTCTCACGCATATATTCAATGCAACTTTACGATTGCAGTGTTTTCCAATCCAGTGGAAATTTGGGCAAATCATTCTTATCCTTAAACCGGGTAAACCCGCTCACGAAGCCGCCTCCTACCGGCCGATAACCTTACTCCCATTACTCTCAAAAGTTCTAGAAAAACGAATCCTACAAAGATTGTTACCCATAATTGTAGATCATGAAGTTATCCCACAACTTCAGTTCGGATTCAGTAACATGCTTCCATAGAGCAGATACATAAAATTGTAGATGTCATTGAGCAAGATATTGAAGAAAACAGATACTGCGTGGCGGCCTTTCTTGATGTCAGCCAGGCATTCGATAGGGTCTGGCATCCTGGCCTACTGTGTAAAATCAAAAAAGTACTGCCCCACCAATACTACTTTCTTATTCGATCATATTTAAGTGAAAGGCACTTTCAAGTTAAAAACAGCGACAGCTTGTCCAGTTTCCATCAAATTAAAGCAGGAGTTCCCCAGGGCAGCGTCATGGGACCTATCCTATACTTAATTTATACGGCAGACCTCCCTCATCAAGACCAGGTTGTCATTGCAACATATGCGGATGATACGGCATTATTAGTATCACATAGCTATTCACATCAAGCCTCCGCCATACTTCAAGGCTACCTCACCACACTGCAGGAATGGCTCTGCAAATGGCGCATAAAAATAAATGAAGCAAAATCGACCGCCATAACTTTCACCACAAAGCACGGAACTGTTCCCCTCGTCTTCCTAAATGGCATCCAAATCCCAATCCAGGACGAAACAAAATACCTTGGCATGCATTTTGACAAAAAAAACTCACTTGGAAAGCCCACATAGCTAAAAAGAGAAAGGAATTGGACATCAAAATGAAGAAAATGAGTTGGCTCCTTGGTCGAAGATCACATTTATCTTTAACTAACAAAGTGCTAGTGTATAAAACAGTGCTAATTCCAGTGTGGACTTCCGGCATCCAACTGTGGGGCTGTGCAAAGCCGTCGAACACTGCGGTTATGCAACGGTTCCAAAACAAAGCCCTCCACACTCTAGCCAACACAGAATGGTTTGTATCCAACCTAACACTTCATAACGACCTTAAAATACTCTGGGTCAAGGACGAAATCACCAGAAACATATCAAACTATGCTACCAGATTAACCAAACATCCCAATTATTTAGCACGCAACCTACTTGACAACGCCAATATTACCAGACGCCTAAATCGATGTAAAACATTAGACTTTACCAACTAGTTTTAATATTTAGTTTATCGGGGTCTGCAACTAGACGGTTTCCCGTGTCATGTCTTTGTAATTCTTCAATCACATTTGCTTGTTAGTCACTTGGCTAGTTGTAGTAAATCTGCTGTTTACTAAATAAAAAAAAAGATTTACTTGAAGCCAGTGTAAACAATTTACTTAGATCGAGAGCCAGCAGATTTGGTCCATACAAGATATTCATTAGTTTCTGACGAGCAGATAAAATTAATGTAAAATTTTCTTCCCATTAACCATTGATAAAATCTTTGAGAATTATCCGCAGAAATTGGGCTCAGTCAACAAGCATTACTGCACATACTCTTCAACAGACGACAAACGGAGCTTTCCATAACCGCACAGAAGTACAAAAATGACACTAATTAGCTACATCTAGCTAATTTACATCTAGACAAACAAAAAGCATGAATTTCTGCACTATATTATTTCCATTGGCAAGACCTAGGTACAAACTTAAAAGCTCAAATTAAAGAGTCGACCAAACAAATGGTACTCTGAAGAATTTCCACGTATAAAAGTAAAAAGTCAGTAGAATAAAAATTATGCTAATAGTAGTTTACGATAATGAAAGTGTCATTAATTATGCTGCACCTGCAGCGTACTATCAAAGTTTCATCAAGAAGCACATAAGCTTTGCAGTGGAGTCATTCACATTCTCTACAAAACAATGACGTACATCTCATGTAACTACATTCTTTGCTATGCAGCAGCTACAAAATTATTACAAAAGTAGCGGTAAGAGGTCTTGGGTCAACTTGGTTCAACGATTGAAAGAACTCCAGAGGCATTAGATTTTTTCATATTTCATTTATGCTCTGCTAGTAAGGCAGTTCACTAATGTTATCGATAAAAATCAGCTCGATGACATTTAATGGTTTTCACACATTTTCCAGGAAATGAATTACATTGAAAGAATCTATTAGAATTTTGTTTTTAAGTGAGTTTAATAAAATGTTAGAATAGGAAAAACAATTATAACAGAAAATAATACAGTTTGGAAATGGCGTAATTATTTCTACAAAAAATTCGGCCTGAGAAAACACAAAATTAGAATTACAAGGATATCATACTAATTTATCTTTACTACAGAAAGAATTTTTGGGCAGTTTATTCGGTTCAATGTTCCAGTTTAATCGAAAGGGATTTGCTCTTATTTTTTTAAGCGTTCTAGATAATATTATTTCTGAAATAATAGTAAACCTTGAGATACTTTTTTAGTTTGTTACAGTTGCAAAAAATTCAATTATCAAAATTGTACATCTTATTCATTTAATCTCCTAATATAGCCCTTTGAAAACATTTTCTGCTAATGTGCAGTAATATTTTTATTTCATGACATTTATTCCAAATGTGTTCGAGTATAATAACTAAAATTTTTGTCCTGATTCCACTGGTCAACAAAAACTTTTTTCCTAAATTATCTTACATGTTACACATGCATTTTTTGATGCCAATTCTAAACTATTGTCACTATTATTCCATTTCCTTAAAATTTTAAGAATTTTGTAATAAACATTTTTGCCTGAAATATATAAACTTTTTACTATATTAGTCTGTATTTTTTATTTACACAGTAAATGTTATAACCAAAAATGAACCTGATTTTAACTGATTTGCTTTAACAGGTCTAAACAAGTCTTGAGATGTTTCTTATGTTGACTCCTAAGCCACGCCTTGTTTTTTTAAGCCAGTTACACTTTAGAAATCTTTAGATAAGCAATTCTGTTTTACATAACAGAACAAAAAATGATTATTTAAATTAAATTAGGCCCGTCATCTGCTACGTTTAATATTCACAATGTATAACAAGTGCATAGATGATATGAATAGTTTTTGATATATCTGTTATCCTAAGAATTTGGTTCAATAGAAAGAACACTGCTATAATGGTGTTCCTATGCTATACCTAGAACAAACAAACCATACCGTGGAGTTTTGCCTTTGTTTCACCAAAATCTTTACTTTTTCGGGCAAAAACAATCAACACATTGTGTATTCCACTTTTTCATTTAATACTTTCCTGTGCCTCATTCAAAAATTCTTTCCGTTCCAAAATATTCACTTGATTTAACAAAGCCTGGGATAACAAGGAAATTATAGGAACAACTGTAGTACTATCTAGCAGTGATAGGAAACTTTTACCATCTCAAGAAGATGAACCTCATTTAATAACTCATTTGGTGTGAAGTTGGATGGTAAAAGATTTAAGTTTCTCAAAAACTCAAGCAGAGATACTAGGATTAATATGTTAAAGACAAATAGGCGTATTTTAGAATATTGCAATTGCCAAAAAAAGTTATCACAATATATTTCAACTGAGAAAGGGCTTTCCTTTCGTAATAGCAATTCTAGTTTTCAACTTGGATGCACGAAGTATTGTTGTTTTAATTGTGAATAATATAGGCGGCAAAAAGTTCGCACTGTGTAGTGACACAATGACTAATAAGAGTAAAGCAAGTTCCTAGTCAAAGAAATATAAATCGCCCAGCTGTCGTTGAATGTAAGAATTTTTTGCCGCCATTACAAATAAAATTGGGTTAATAAAAAATGTTGTCAATGCAATAAACAAAGGACACAGATTTAATGCTTTAAAGAAAAAGTATCTCTGTAAGACCTAAAAGTAATCATCTAATGCAAGATGTAACATTTGAAAAGGTCCTAAGCGACTTAAAATGTACTGCTTGGAATGCACTCAAAGCAGAAAAATAAAACTTTTTAGAAAATAAAAAATCTAAAAATCTATTTATACATTTGTACATAAAGTAAATAAGAGCAGCCTATACATTTGAACAGAAAGTATACAGATAGCTGATATAAAATGTGTTAAATGTTTGAAGAGCTTAGCTGGGTACAATTTTCTTGGTTCGCACACAATTTCACGGCCTGCAAATTACGAACACACAAGTAATCATTGCCGAACTCAAAAAAGCATCTGCCACGGCCATTTGGTTTGCTTCCGCTGAGCGAAACTTCGATTGTAAGTTATATTTTTCACATTCCTCATCCAGAAAAAAGCCTATCCAGTTAAAAATTTATGTTCTCAACTCAAAAATTTGAGGGAAGGTGGAAGAAAAATTCTCTGCCTAGGACACAAAAACACCTTTTTGGGAACAACCCCTTGTTTCTACTATACATTTGAACAGTAAATAACTAAAGACACTCTATACATTTGAACAGAAAGTAAACAAAAGACAGCTGATATAAAACGTGGCGTGGGTGAGCTCTGAACGTACGTTTGGTTGCCTATCTTCAGGATCGTTTTACATATCTTACATTCATAAAGTCAACGCAGTGTTATTATTTATAAATAAATTGTTTTGCTTTCCCACCAAAAATTAGAAAGAAGATGAGTGAATAATTGTCAGCCTGGGAAGCCAAAAACCTCTCGATATAAGACATTGTCAGTGAACTTCTTGAAAGTTATCAAGCATTGAGTTGTAACATGCGCCCGAATATATATTTTTGAAATTTGCTCTTGAACTTTTTCCGAATCTTGGTGATGTTAGTCATGAGCATGAACAATCCGAATCTTGGTGATGTTAGTGATGAGTATGGGGAACTGTTCCACCCAGATATTGCTACTATTAAGGAACCTTACCAAGAAAAGTATAATAACAAAATGCTTACCGATTACTGCTGGACTCTGATACCAGCAAGTTTATCAACCAAATCCAAAAGAAAAGTAGAAAAAAAGACATTTTAGTTGCAATAAATTAATTATTATGAACAAAATTTTGATTTATTCTTCGGGTTTATTTGTTTTCAAAACGTAACGTCCCAGAAGCAAATTTCTTTTAACATTACGATTGAGACTATAAAACAAAAAAAATGTTTTCAAGTAGCGAAGAACAAAAGTTAAAAATTAGTAGTCTTGTGTTGTTAAATAATTTTTGGATTAATATCAACAAATATTTTTTCCGCTATCTTTGCAAATAGATAAACGTTTCATGAGCTCAGATAGATGCGTTTGTAGATCGAGTTCAGTGAAATTTGAATGAACAAAATTTTATAAGTTAATATTATGCAATATTTTCTAGAAATTATGACACTATATATTCAACGAAATGATCATCAAGATTTTTTTGTTGTTTTCAAAGTGTTAGCTACAACCTTGTTCGCCTAAAACTGACTCGCAGTTTGTAAAGAGGCGGAGATTCTTGATGTCCCTATGTTTTGTCGTTTATGTTCGGTTTAGGTTACTTATACAGCTAACTATGTCAAACGATGATACCATATATTATGACATTTGAATTATTACAAAATTTGGTTATTCTGTAGTTTTTGCATGTTAGAAAGTTGTTCTGGCAAATCTAAACTCACGTGACTAAGTTTTTGCTATTTAATAAAAAGGAGCGTAATTTTCATGCATGTCTTCATGCATTTAACATTAAAAGTTCGCTATGTTACATTTTTAAAAAATATAATGCAAAATCTGCTTTTAAATTTAGTAATACTGAAGATGTACACGCAGGCCTGTTATATTTACTATTTTCTTCTTAACAAAGAAATAACAGTATAACTACTATCTACAGCAAACTGCAAAGAAGCACAACACTTAAAAATCATGTAAAATTTTCCCATTTATAGTTAATTTAACTAAACACATGTACAAAAGCGTTCATTGTAGATTTACACGCACCTAACGATTGTAGTTCACGACTTACATGCTAATTTAATTTGTGCTAGGAAACATAATGGCGACATTCTGCTAAAAGGGTCAAAGAGTAACTGTAATAAGGGACGACCCGCTTCACTTTATGGGCGTTACTTTGGGGGCTGCTTCTTGAGAAAGTATAATTGTGAAATTAAAATGGCCTTTCCCATAAAATACTAATTTGGAAGGACACATTTGTAATTAAAGCTAATAATAGAATTACTATTTATATACAAGACATGAAGTTTGCATAGCGTAATTTTAAACATCAAAATACATTAATAAGCCTAAAGCATTTATACTTAACCATGCCTGTTATTATTGTGTGCACATTCGTGTCAGTTTCTCTGTAAACAAAGTCAAATTTAACTTAGGAGCACAATTTACACGTAAGTTTATAAGTAGATTTGTGTAAATTATATATAAGAAGATAAATGCTTACAAATACATTAATTTAAATATTAAGATTAAAAATTATTACGTTCAAATAAGAAAGAAAATAAGTGATCAACGCCTGTATGTAAATAAATTGACCACTTTAATAATAGTATTTTGTAATATCTAGGTGTGTAACGAAGCAAACAAAATTACAGAGAAGTAATCAAAGGAAAACAATATGGCAAAAATAATTATCAACTTATTAACCAAATTTTAAACTTTAAAAATATGACAAGAATTGCAATATAAATATATCAACTATTTCATTTAATAAAATCGCCTTGGTTTAACGAAGCCAGGCTCTACAGCAGGCGAACCAATAGAAGATTGTAAATGAGACGTTCCAGTAGAGTCAGCACCAGCTGCAGCAACAGATTTGCTGAAGTAAAGAGAAAACATTTCACCTCAAGTACAGAAAATGCTAGTCAGGTTTAGTATAAACAGATGATGAAGCTGTAGAATAAAAAATGGGATAGGTCAAATGAAAATTCAGAAAGAAAAGAAATAAGAATAAATTACCTTCTTCAGATACACACAACCCAGAAATTATAGCTAAGAAAAAGAAAATTAGTCCTGGTCTATTACTATCGATAACCAGGAGAACATCAAATAAATCTACAACATACTGCCCAGTAAGTAATTTGAGGTTATTTTCCTCCGTCGTGATCGTGACTTAGAATACCAATGGACTATTGCAGAACAAGTATTTCTGGAAATTCTTAAAATGATGTTAGGAACTCGTTTTACCAGAGATAGTTATTTATGACCATGAAACTGCCATTGATTCGTTTAACAAATGCAACAAGAAGAAATCCAGTAAATACAAAGAAGAACATCAATCATCATGTCTAAAAGTCCAAAAAATGCAAATTTCTTCAATGACAATCAGTTGCCATCTATTACTCTTTCAATTATATGCTGAGCGAAGAAAATTATCTCTATCTCTTGAGACAACTTTGAGAGATTTACACTAGGGGACACCTTAACGCAAAACATATCTATTAAGGATTAAGGTTAAGACTTCCGCTCTATCGAAGCACCGATTTACTAGTCTACGGATACTAATACGAACCTCGATCTGTCCGTTTTTTTGCCACCAGGAAGATCATAATTGAAAAAGGATTGGAATTAGCAATAGATCGTTTGTCGGTAGCTACCAAGTCGTAACTAAGAAGAACCGCCACTTTCACAAAACAAAACTAACTAACTAAGACAATTTTAGATTAGATTTGGACGGTAAACTCAAGTTCAACATCAAGCTGACAACATATAGCAGGCATACATGCCAATACTAGTATGATCAAATGAAGAAAGGGGATAGTAAACTACCTGACAAAGATTAAAAAACTCTTTTATGAAAATGAATGGAAGAAAACGTTGGAATTAAATGAGAGCGACAAGAGATAAGACCAGGCTAAACAAAATTAAGAAGATAAAAAATGACACCTTCAATAAGTACATGAGCGAACTTACCCGTTACAATAATTACTCATTATAAAGAGTTATAAAAAAAACCAAAAGACCAATGTTACATATCCCCTCATTAAGAAAACCTAGGAGAATTTGGGCTAAGAGAAACCAAGAAAATCCAAGTCTTTTTGGAGACTATTTAATACAAACTTTTCAACTAAATGAACTTTAACGTGAAGTTAAGATTACTGAATTGAATACATATTTGGACAAAAATAATATAGCACCGACTTTCCCAATAAAATTAAACAAAAGCTAACGCCCAAAAAATCTCGCGGTGACGACTTCATAAATGGAAAAGTTTCGAAGCAATTTTTAGGAAAAAATTGTCAAACTAACCTAACTTACTTAACGTTTAATTGCGACTTAAGCACGTACTAGAAGGTCGCAGTGAATAATGTGAGGTCGCATCGACCAATCTCTCTGTTATTAATTATCTCGAAATTATATGAGAAGCTGGTTCTGAAAAGATTGAAGCCTTATGGATAAAAAAGATTATTCCAGGATACCAACTCGATTTTAGAAATAAATATATAACTTTACACCAGATTTATCGAATCAATAACATTAACGAAAAATCCTCTGAAGAAAAAAATATTTGCTTGGCTATATTCTTAGACATAGTCTAAACATTTGATAAGATGTAGCACCTCCAGTTAGAACTAAGGATAAATAATAACTACCTAAAGGCTATAGTCTGCTACTAAAATCTTATATTAGCGCAAGTATTTTCGAATTCGACAAAAAGATAATTATTCTGAGTTAACACCTAGCAGAGCTGGTGTGCCACAATATAGTGTGCTGAGTCTCATATTGTACTTATTATGCACTTGCGACATACTATAAACTGCCAATACTCTGATCTCTATATTTTCAAACGTTATATATATATTTGCAACTGGGGTTAAAGAACTCAAAACTAATAATAAATAGAGTTTTCTGGACAAGGTGCTAAGAAGCATAGCAGACGCTCCTTGATACGTCATTTACATCGAAATCTGGGAATCTAAATGGTGGCGGATAAGATTAAACGATTTAATAGGAAGCAAAAAGACTACGCTAATACTGAGGCAATCCAACTGTTAAATTACGTTGTAATAGTACGACGGTTCAAGAAAATAAATCTTTTAAGTTATTGGGCTGAGTGAGGTGCAAAACATTGTGATAGACAGAAACACCAAATGATTAAAAAATGAATCACGTATTATTCTACAAATTAGTTTTTTACTTACAAAAACAAGAGGGTTTATACTAAATGAAGCACCATGCCTACAAAATGATTACTAATCTGCTACTTCACCAGCTACAACTCTGCTGTTTAGAAAATGGGGAAACAATATTATGAAGTGTTAATACTTGCATTGGAAAATTATTTTATCTCTATTAGTACAGTAGCTGCCAGCGTGGTCCCGTGGTTGAGGGGCGGGCTGCGGTGCTGACGGACCCGGGTTCAATTCCCGGTCACTAAAAATAATTGAGTACCTGTGTTCACTCGAACAAGGGGTAATAATGGCGGTCGTCTAAGGTGCGGTGCTTGCCACATCGCCCCGCATCAGAGATAGTGCGCGACGACCGGGCAGAGAGAGCGAACGTATGAGAGCCTTAACCTCTCAGTTCGCAGGCCGTGCTCCCACGCGGGGCGTAGGGCCTTACCATTATTATTACATATGTAGTACAGTAACAGGGCTCACATATAACTTATTTTTTAATTTATTTTAGTAGATATTTTTTCTAAAAAGTAAATCTAAAGCAACTGTACTAAATTTTGTAGTTTTTGTTGCCACTCTTTAATTTAATAAATATATTTATATTTATCATTAAAAATTAAAATAAAAATTTAGATTACAAATATAAACACATCTGTATAAAAAAATGGGACACAGGAACTCCCCAAGCATGTAACACGTTGTTTATACCTTTATAAATTGTTTTGTTATACGACAAAATCCAGTATTGCGATTTCTGACATGACGTTTACATCGCGTATATTCTTCAAATTTATCACCGTTACATTTCAGAACCTCCCCTGTTTATTTTAGTTAGATTGGATTTTTTAGAGTTATCGTTACGTTCACACTTTTCCCCCAGTTTAAGTATCACGATTACGGCCGCAATAAAAGAATACTCTTGGCACATACACTCTCCTGCTCCTAAAAAATGCACCAAGAATAATCTGCCTGTCATCTTATTTCGTGGCTATTCTGCGAAGTAATTAATACACCAGACGCTCTTCGTCCCTCCGCTGCGCCCAACGAAGACCAACATCGATCGAACTGAATTAAGCTTTTGCAACATTGCGGCTACCCTGACCCAGACTAAGGCCGGAATTATCATATTATCGCTGCCTCTCCAGCTATTGGCGCAGTTAAAACTTCGACAATAGACGGCGGTTTGCAAATTTCATTGCAGTACTTCCTCCAAACGACCGTGAAGGGGCTTTCAGCTGCACCTGAAACGGAACGTACACTGTTATCGCTCTGCTAACGCAGGATTAAGAACTTTCAAAATTTGAATGCTGTCTCAAGTGAGCGCGGTTAGGCCGTAAATTATCAGAGGCGATTTGGAAACCCACAGCTAGCTGAAGTTAGTGAGGGTTCTAATGAAGTCATGCTGCATGCTCTGCTGAAGGTCTAAAAGCGCCATTAGACTAGCGTGCATATAAAATTCATGATATGGTGCTTTCGTTTAAAGGCTGCGGATGAAATGTAAAGCATATTTCCAACTTTGTATTAAATTTAGTTGCCCCAGATAAGCAAAAACTAAAAGTGACATGATTTTCGAGAAAGCGGACCCTAATGATGCTTTAAAATGATGAATCTGATGCTTATTTTTTAAAAATCTACTAATTGACTAAAACTTGTGACAAAATACTAAATAATAAATCGATTATTAATGAAAACTTAACTAAACTTAAATTTTGTAATAATAATAAACAACATTTCTGTTTCAATAATTGCTTTTAATATATAATAGGAATTAAATAATATGAATTTTCTTAAAATAAATTTTAACTGCTGCTTGAAGAACTTCTTGCACTCTATTTCTACTTAATCACAAATGGCGACTGCCAATAACAAGTAAGTTCAAATTAGAATCAATCCAACTTCTTAAAATTGCGCAAGTTTCTAGTAAACATTAATTCTGTGCTCAGTCGAAACTTTTGTTGTCTTTTAGATCTTACTTTCGCTACTTTATATTTCTATCAATATTTTATTTATTTTATTTTTATTTAAACTAAAAATCTTTATACCGTTAGGTGTCGGATTATAACCCAGTTTACAGTACTTATAATATAATATCTAATATAACTTATAAAACTTATTAAACTTAATTAACGTTTCTTAATTAATTTATTCCAAGCCTTTCTGTCTCTTGTCAGGTTCCTTACTTCTCTCCATTGTATGTTCATATTTTCCGCTGCTAATTTTACGTGTTCCTCCCACTTCCTTCTTGGTCTACCTACTGCGTTCTTCCCCTCTGTTCTTGCTTCGTATACTCTCTTCGCTATCCTATTATCATCCATTCGGAGCAGATGTCCCATCCAACCTAATTGTCTCTCTTCTACCAGTGTCAATATAGGTTTCACTTTCAGTTGTTTCGTTATATTTTCATTTCTCACTTTGTCCAGTCTTGTTATTCCTTTAATTTTCTTCAAATACCTCATCTCCATTTTCCTAATTTTACTCCCGTTTCTTCTGCTGATCGTCCAGGATTCGCTGCCATATATTAACGAAGGTCTTACTACTTTTTTGTATACTTCCGATTTTATTTGATTCGGAATTTCTTTTTTCCTGAGGAACGTGTTTTTCAGTGTGTTAAATATTTTCCCCACCTTACCTAATCTTTCCATTATTTCATTATCTATTTCTTCCTTGTTATCTATTATTGTATCTAAATATTTGAAAATTGTTACTTGTTCTAGTGTTTGTCCTTCTATATTGATATTGTGTTGAGGGTCTGTCTTGGCAATAATCATAGTTTTAGTTTTTTCTATATTTATTTCCATGTTTATTTTTCTGAGCTCGCGATGATAGATATTGATATTTTCCTGAAGTTTTTCTGCTGATTCTGCTAGTAGCATCATATCATCAGCAAATAGTAATTCCTGTATTGTTATTCTTTTTAATCTCCAACTTCCCACTTCCATATTACAGCATTCCTTTTTACAGATTTTCACTACATCGTCCATGAGTACTGAGAATAGGAGTGTACTAAGCACGCATCCCTGTTTCAGTCCTATTTTTGTTTCGAATTGTTCTGACTCGTTGTTGTGTGTCCTTACTTTATTTCTATTGTCTTTGTATAGTGTTTTGATGACATCTATCATGTCTTTACTTACTCCTCTTCTTTCTAGACTTTCCCAAACATCCTTTCTCTTTAACCTGTTGAAGGCTTTTTTTAGGTCAATGAAGCAAATATGAATTTCCTTCTTTTTCCTTATCATTTTTCCCCTAATTGTCTGATTGTAAAAATTAAGTCCTGTGTGCTTCTACCTCTACGGAACCCATGTTGTGACTCCTCCAGCGTGTTTTCAATTTCTTCTCTCAGTCGCTTCTCTAAAATTCTACTTAACACTTTGCCGGGTATACTCGTTAGTGTAATACCCCTATAATTTGAGCATTCTTTTATATCTCCTTTTTTGTATAGGGGTAGTATTATTCCTATATTCCAGTCTGTGGGTATTACTTTTTGTACTATTATTTCATTTATTAACTCGTGGAATTGCTTTACAGCTATCTCTCCCATATATATCAACATCTCAGCTGTGATTTTATCTTCCCGTGGTACTTTCCCTAGTTTGAGTTTCCTGACTGCTTCCATGATTTCTTCTTTTGAGATTTTTTGTATCTTCAATATTTTATATCTTTTTAATTATTTTTTTTTTGGAAATAGTTTATTCCGATATTTCACTTAGCTGGAGTGATAACTTGCGATTTAAGGGTGGGTGTACTGTATTGTACATAGCTTGAAAAATAAAGACGAAAATACTTTGGAAGTGTCTCTCCAATTAATGTTAACTTTTTTTTGTTACAGTTGGTATAGAAAATTATTAAATTATTTATAGCAATTATAAATCTTAAAGAATGCCTGATGTTGTTTTAATGGTATGTTTTTAATCCTAATATGAAGCAATTAATTGTAATAATTTGCTTTATGTTAATAATACACAGAATATTTATTCATGTCTGTTCGTCTTTGTAATTGACTGTCTGCCCCCTTTCAGATCACTTCTACATTTCAACAAAAATACCATTGTTATTTTATTACATATAGTAATATTAGTTTTTAACCAACGAATGTCCTAAACTAAAACTCTTTAACATTTATTAACATCTTAAAGATTATGTTTTGTGCATTCAAACGAACGGACTTGTTTTGGAGATTACATCTACATTATGTTCGAATGCGAAAAAAACAAGTACGTGAAGTCTTGAGCGATAACGTACGACCTGAGAGTCAAGATAACTAAAACATCGTTTGGCCTTATTAACTACCAAGCAAAAGTTTGTAAACGATAACAATGGCTTTCTATTTGTTTTAATTTACATCTATACAGAGTATATATAATCCCTATCCATGCAACTAGATCAAAACCATCATCTACACTATGTACAGTCAATATACACCAGTAAATTATTAACAATGAAACAACAATATACATTATGTTGTACAAACACCAACGACAAACTCCACTCATCAAAGAAATGCAGTTTCATATCAACCGTTACCAACTCAATGTGCCTCGGATTTTAATTATCAAATGGTTGACAATAAAAAAATAATGACAGACTACAAAAAACTTAAACAAACAAAGAAACTAAATACTTGTTGGTTAAATTCCACAAATCGACTTAGGACGTTGTATAACAGTAAAGAAGACAACAAAAACCAACATAAAGACTCAGAAGCAAGGAACCCTAAGCCAGCTCTGATATTTAGCTATTTTGGCGTTAAATCTACAAAATTGCTAATAGAATTATCTATGGTAAAAAATGAATATACCCTAAAATTAATAAATACCAATGAAGTCATAATCTCATTATACATTTTTGAAAATTGTACAGTTATAATTAGAACTCTTGCTGAAAGAAACACAGAATTACACTCTTATTAGCTTAAATAGACTCAAAACTTTAGAATAACAATAAAAATACTTATCCATCAACTAACTTAAACAAATTAAAAGAACTACAAACTTACATATTAAATAAAGAAGCACAAAACACCTTTACCACTGTTCTTTACAGAACTGCCATACTCAATAGTCAATAAATGAGAATATTTTTACGGTCGATGTTTTGATGAATTGTATTGTTTGTTCTCGGGTTGTTAAGCCGTGGTTGCAATTTGGTAAGTCTTTAACATCAAAAATGTTTAAAATTTTCTTCTGATGTACGTCGCAAAACGTCAAGAGTTTCGAACCATCGCCTAAAATCCAAAAACGAACAACCTGATGTAATGGCGCATTGTGTGGTTGGTTTTCGGGTTATAAGGCCGTGGTCGGAGTTCAGAAGCTATTGATGTTTCGTCCACAACTGCGGCAAACATCTTCAGAAGAAAATCTTCTTCTGCCGCAGTTGTGGACGAAATGTTAAGAGTTTCTGAACTCCGACCACGATTTTATAAACCGAGAACCAACCACACGATGCACCATAACACCGGCCGCGAAAGCCTTCGCATCTATTTAACGTGATGTAATATATATAAAAAATAACAATACTAAAGTTTGAATTTTCATAAGTAGAATGTAAACTACCTCAATGTACCAAAAGTCAAAAATTTTGACATACTAAATCTAATCAGTTAACTGCCACATGTCATTTAAAATAAAGAATCCCCGATGTTAAATGTGTAAGTTCTAATGGTATCATAACAAAAAAAAAGAGATTGCGGTACTTCTTTAAAAACTATCGCATAGATATTATGCTATTATCAATATCTCATTACACCAATCAAAGCTACCTAAAATATTCTAAAATATGCAGTACACCCAACGCAGCTGGAATGGCAATTATTCTCAAAAATAACATTAAACATCATAAACTTCCAAAATAGCAGAGCGCGTTCAAGCTCTCACAATAGCTATCTACGATTATTATTTCAGCAAACTGCCTGCTAAAGCACCATTAGAGCACTGTAGGTATTATTTTCAAAATTTGGATAACAGATTTATCTTTTGCGGAAATTACAATTCGAAATATGTACAATGAGGATCACCACTAAAGATAAAAAACTTCCAAAATCAATAATCAATAATGAGTTACACTGCAACTACAGGTGAACCGACTTATTGGCTATAATATATAGCAAAAATATTAGATTTACTAGACTAGAGCAATAACCAAAATTATTTTACTGCATTATCTTGTTGATTACTTGCCAATTATAATAATTTGAGTGATGTTTCAAACAGAGTCCATAGTCTCTGTAATAAACAAACCAAATGAGAGTTTTTGATAACGATAACTGATAAAAATTCGATATATTCATAAAATAAAAAAAAACTGCAGTCGAAATGCTTAATTATACAATCCAACAAGCCGCATTACTGGCAATATACTCAAATGTCTAGAACGAGGGGTTGTCCGCAAAAAAGTATTTTTGGCGTTCTAAGCTAACAATTTTTTACCCGCCTTTTCTAAATTTTGCAAGGTGGGAACTTGAAATAATTTATTTACAAATAATAACAGTGGAATCCGTCGGTGCGGTGATAGGCAACCAAACGTACACTCAGAGCTCAACCACGCCACATTCCATATTAGTTGTTTTTGTTTACTTTCAGTACAAATGTATAGATAGATAATGACAGAACTAGTTTCTTCATTTCGTGCATATTACGTCACAAACGCTAAATAACCAGGCGCCTTGATGATAAACAAAAGCTTAATTACGCATCAGCAGAGCTCAAATTTTTTATAATAATAGTGGCACAGCAATGCAAATTTACCTTCAACATTTGTTATTGCAAACCACATAATAGTCTCTTTTGACAAATGGCTAAAAACTTGAAGCAACTACACGTCTCGATAATAATACCTGAGCTGTTAGGAAAAAACCTTTGCATTTGTAAATTATCATCTACTACCGTTTTTAAACTAAAATATTTTTGGAAACAACAAAATGTTACCAAAATTATACCACTAACTAAGCCTATTATTTCAACTACAGATATTACTTCCTATAAACCAATTATTCTACTACCAACTTTATTTGAAGTTTATAAAAAAACTTCTGTTCTGAAAACTACGACCATCAATTTAGCTTTTGAGAAAACCAAGTAGCATTTTCCAAAACCTTGAAGATACATGCTAGTCTTTGACTGTTTTCCCTGACATCACACAAGCCTTTAATAAGGTTTGGCACTAGAGTTTGTTATTTAAAATTAAAAGAGCGTTTCCCACAAATTATTACACAATATTAAATAGTGTCTAACTGACAGAAATTTTTTTGTGAGGTACGGAAATTTTTACAAGACGTTGTTTTCCATCTGTCCTGTGTCTAGGGAGAATGTATTGGGTCCAGTTTTATACCTTCTTTTTGCGAGAGACCTACATACCATACAAAAACTACAGTTTCCACAGTCGCTGACGATACTGTCATACTTTATTCATCTTACAATGACCCTAATTGGGCATTTTAAAAAATGATGATTTAACGTTGAAAAAGCAAATTAGTACGATATTTCCCCCTAGAAGGGCTACTTGCCCGCCCGTATTGCTCAATAATAAACCTTTCCTACAAGATGAGCATGTCAAATATCTGAAAATGTATTTAAATCGAATAATAACTTGTAAAAAACATATTAATAAAAAGAAGGCAGTTAGGTCCCAATATATAAAAACGTATTAACTTATTGGGTGAAAATTAAAGCTCTATAAAAGACATATTGTTATACAAAGCCGTCATTAAACCGATCTGGGTATATTAAGTACAACTTTTGAGAATTAAAAGTAATACAAATATAGACATTTTAAACCACTTTCACTCTAAAGTCCTAAAATCATGGGTAAATGCTTCTTGGTTTGTTCCTAGCCATGTAATTCAGCAAAATTGGGTATCTCTTCAGTCACCAAAGAAATTCAGAAATGCAATACACATCGAGATCGCCTCAGTACCTTTTAAAATGCGATAGTGGAGTCTCTACGAGAATTAAAATTTTTAAGACCTCTGACCTACCAAATCGGTCCGTGTAAAAGTATACTAATATGTAGTGTTATTGATGTTATTAGATTAAGACAAAACTTTAAGGAAATATTCATTGGTTTGTTTCCAGCGTAAAATGTAATTGTAATTATATAAACATACTGTCAAATCATTTACTGAATGTCATTAAGAGACAAACTGTAAACTAAAGTAAAATAAAATAAAGAAATAACTATGTCTAAGTATAACAAATAAGTATGTAGTAGTAATAGTATTCGTAATTAAAACAATTTTTTGTAACCACTGCAACTAAGAACTGATTTCAAACAGCTTACTTCCAAAAATCCTATAAAAATGGGATAATTAATAAATATAGTACATATTGAAACCCACACCCAGTATGTAGGTACACGTTTTATACAAAAATGGGTTAATCAAAGTCGCACAGTTTTCATGAAAAGTTAATTTAAAAATTTTTGTAAAACTCTTTTCAAATCGTAGGTATTACATAATTAAATTAATTGTTTACTAACAAAATGCATGATTTTATTAAGTTAACTTATTACTGATAAGCAGAGGAAATTTAAAATAAGTATGTATATATTTATTAGTATTAGTATTTTGCATAATTTGATTAAGTGATCCAAATTTTAAAAAATAATGCATCTTTTATCGGATTGACCACCAAGCTACCTTTCTATGCAAAAGTCTAGAGCACTGTATTAATAAATAAGGTGTGATGGTCTTCTCTTCTTTCAAATTTGAATTTATGCAGTTTGTTTGTGTAGGCTACATAAAAAAATGATATATACTTCTTCAATGAATATCAACTAGAAATTACGTGTGAGGGTGAAAAATGATGTCCAAATCATTTTAATATAAAATTATAACTACGCAGTCAGACTATCTAACAACGTAATAAACTGAAATAAAACCTCTAACAAATGCAGTAGAACCCTACATTTAAACGGCAAAACGAGAATAATGACGAGAATATCCATTTACTGTATGGCAAAAATGGTTGTTATAAAATATTCTTAATGCTCATTTAAAACAAGGTTATTATCAATACCAAGCTATGTTATGAGATACCATAAGAGTACCACTCAAAATAGTGGAAAAATAGAAACTGTTAAAAGAATCCTAGATAAATACATTTTATGTTGCTCAAGAGTGCATTATATTAGTGGCCGGAAAAATATAATAGGGCCACTAGTCATACAGATATTGGAAAAAACTTGGTACAAATAACTTAGGAACAGAAGACTTCCTCGGCTTAGAAAAAGTTTTGTCACAACAAAGCTAGTTCCACAACCAGCTAGAAATAAATTAGCGGTCTTGAAGAATACCTTATACCTATCTGAGTAAACTAATGTCAACAAAACTTGTAGTCGCTAGAAAAATATTTTAGTTTTTGACGTTTAAAGCATAATAGTATTTCTCTTATATTATATGATAGCTGTGCCCTAAAGCTAGATATTATAACTCCCTATAAATTTAACTACAAATTTATAGAGAAAATACTTGTTAATTATTGTTATTTTGCAGTTCTGGCCTATTGAGCAGTGCAGTTGTTAAAATTTCAACCCTGGTTGTGTCTTGCAAATAAGTTGCCCATCTAAATATATTCCAAGATAGTGCTTTCCTGCTGGGGACTTGGGTTACCATTTAAGTTTACTAAGGCATATATTTTTTGATAAACTAGTCTAACCAGTTTCTTATTATTTTAATTTTTTAAGTATTGTTTTTGGTTTTTTGTATTTTAATGTATTCTATACTAAGCTGAAAATTATTTTTAATTGCAAATAGAAGTGTCACGTATAATCAAAAGCTTAACTTACATCAAGAAAAACTGCGGAATTATAAACTGTCCTTGTTTTACAATATTTTGTTCTTTTCTGAAACTAAACTGGTATGAGATCAAGTTGTGATCAAGTCTAAAGAAAGGCACATTGATGAAATTAAAATATAAGTTTTAATTCTGTCTTTCTTTTGTTCTGCATTATTTATCTGTTATAATTTTATTGCCAGAGCTTATTTGAGTTGATTTATGTAAATAAATAGAAATAAAAATTGGTTTATAAAAAAGAAACTGCATTATATGGTCCTATTCCTAAACTTTTGTGGGTAGTGTATTTATGCTATAAATTTCTATATATAATTAAATAAAAAGACGTTTAATAGATAATAATTTGGAATAGACTTTCAAATCATACAATAGTATTATTTCTGTATGCTATCGCTTTTAGCAGAGCGTATTAATAAAAAAAAGGGATAAACCTGTTTAAAATTTAATTACCATTAATTCTGATGAAGATAAACAAATCAGAAATAATCATAAACTTGATACATACATCCCAAAACACAAAATTTCTAAATCTATAATATGATAAAAAAATTTATATTAAAACTTCAGCAGATTAATATTAAAACAGCTTAATTTCATGATTCAACAAAGAAAGCAATCTTGTACAACTGACGTCGTTGTACACAACAACAATTTGAATTGCAACAAAAACGGTGAAGATCGTTGAATGATTATTAAGTTAAAATTTACATTGCAATGCATTTTTGTTACATATGCTATACTCATGAGTCGCATGCAAATATAAATTGCTTCAACCAGTAGCAGGGGATTGCAAGTGGATGCAATATTATTGAAAATGCAGTTAGAGTGCTTCAAGTACCATGTAAAAAGAAGTGCATCAACTCCTTACGTTATCAGAAAAGTATGAGCTTCAAGAGAAATTCTAAGCACTAAGGTTTAGAAGAGAATTTTTATTAGTTTGCAATTTCTGTATACTAAAAGGTAAATCCTTCCAACAGTAATGAAATCTTTTGAAAATCTTATGTGTGCCTCTAAGGAACTGAAGAGTAAGACGTACTTTTATAATTTAATTATTATAATTTAAAGCATTTTTCGTTGGTCACTGCTATCAAAAAAAAAACTCAAAAATATAACAGATATTAACCAAACAAACAAAAAATATATTCTTGAAATATTCTTTAATTATTACAAATAAAGCGAAGATAACTAATAACAAACAATTTTTAGAGACTCAAATTTTGTTTATCATGTGTAATAACGATAAAACTAAATTTGAGTTTCAGAAAAAGAACACTACATTACAGAAAGCATCAGTTACACAAACGTTGTTATCTGAACCGAAAGGCATTGTTATTGAACGGAGCTTGTTGATTGCCGTGGTCGACGGTGCAGCCGCTCGTCTCTCGAATAATTTGAAAGCATGCATTATTCATAGAGTGAAGCTTCAGGTAGCTAAATCCTTCAGCTTTAGACGGCTCTAAAATATACCCAAAAGTTGCTTAATAAAATGCTCCTTTTTATATGTTTATTATAAATTAATTTTCTTTTAGAAATGCGCTTGAAAAATTTGCCAAATTAAGCAAAAATGCGTTTACAAAGAAAACATGAATTGTGATAAGTTTTGAGTTTTGTTTTGTTGCGTTTGTTACATCGATGTAGATGCGAAATATAAGAGTGTTTTATAAGGATTCTGATACGTCTGAACCTCATCCGTCTGTAGCTTTCAATCGATGTGTCATGGGAATTTCTAGACATATTTACAAATGCACAAACAACTTGTTATTCCATTTGTAGCTGTATTACTTACTGTTTTATAATAACATTTTAATTTATAAATTAGGCATAGAAAAGATTTTACATCCTGTTGCATTACGATTAATTGTAAATTTAAAATTTCTTTGCACGTCATTTATATGCCATATACACACTATGTTTCTAATCACTTTTATTGAATAACATTAAATCAATAATGGCTGCTGTTTAAAAAAGTACAAATAATTATCTCCTAAATCTATATATTGTGTACAATAATTAATTATATAAAAAACATACTTTCCTTTTAATTTATCGAATCATCATATAAAATCTTAAAACCCTCTTTTCTATTCGACTTTAAAATCGAATATCTCGAAAATGGTTTGCCATATAATCTTGCATATTCGTGTTCAGCGTTATATTTTACCTTATATAAGGCTTTAATATATAATCACTTATATTTGCCACGTCTGCTATAAACGAACCTGTTGAATTGACACCATCAAATTGAAGGTAACAATTAAAAATTCAACGGCTCAAAGATGGCACGCTATTGGCTAATAAATATAAAAATTGATGCGATTCTATGGACCACACGCCTTAATGCTACTCGTGAGTAAAAAAGGTGTAATGCAAGATAGCATGTGTAGAAAATCTCGCTCAGACAAGTCTAAAATCAGAATCAGAATTCTCATTTCTCTATTCAGTTACGGCGCGTAAAAAATAAATTCTAGTTTATATTTGATTCACTTCATATAAGTACGTAATATTTGGTAATAAATATAATTTAAACGTTAGTAATAATTTAAGAGAAACATTGAAAAATAATAAAATAGAAACAAGAAACCAGGCAGCTTTATAAGAGTGCGATAAGGTTATTTTCTTCGTTTTACCTGATGTAATTCTGGTAAATAAAATATATGTCCAAATATATCATAAAGCTTCAACCTTCATGCCGATTCAGATATTAGATATGTGCTTTGGATGTCCACGGTATAAAACATGAATGAGTTGTTCCAGACACACGCCATAATAAATTTATAAATCGCAACCAGAACATATCGGTTCTATAGCTACATGTTGTTTTAATTCTGACCCAAGCACCAATGCAGGTCGTTTTCCTCCACTTTTTGACCAATTTTGTCCATTAATGAACTTAGCCTAAATGTTTACTCAAACGAATATGTGTGAAAAGTTTTATTCAAATAATTATATAACATACTAACCATTATTTAAACACTAAACCATCGCTCTCTTCAAATTCACTCAGTTAAATAATCTCTTATTACCTCAAACTTTCCTGCACCAGAAACCAAGAAACTGAATTTATTGGACACAGAAAATATACAAAATGATTTTACGATGGTCAATAATAAGCTGAATTTACCCACTTAACTAAGAACCATTACCCTTACAAATTCCATGGAATTTACAAACTATAGCTCTTGATGACTATGACGGAACCTACACAGCCAAACGAACAGACAAATATCGTTTGAATAGCAACAATTCTTCGGTATTTGTCAAACATAATAAAGTGTCCATAAAAATATTTTTTTAAATCAAAACCATTCGCATCCAATTTCCATTCCACCAGCCGAATAATTCGTGAGACTATTAACATAGAAGAATATCCTCAATACCTCAATAATTGAGACGATAATCAAATCTTTTATTTGAAAACTATTAATTGTCTCCTGTAATACATAAAATTTTCCCAGTTCAGTGCAGTCTCCGACAAAATTTCACTTCTGATCCAATAAATAGTGAAGTAGAATGCCCAAGGGTTAGTCTTCTTCTGTGATTTATAATTGTTCATTAAAAATAGACAAATAAACACTTTAAGTAAAGAACTAACCCTAGTCTTTCTTGACAATAGAAGTGGATGCCGAAATGTTGAGAATTTTGCAAAATTCAGTGCATTTGTGTGCATGAGCTTTTATTGTTGAGTTGTAAATCTAGCATACTCGTGGGAGTATGCTGAGGATCCGGCCGGGAGTTGGATCGTGCCCGTGGCGTTGGCGTACGCTAAAAATTGGTTTTTGCGATCCGGTGGTGGCCCAAACAGTGCTTGCAGGACGCACTTACAATTATTTAATGAATTAATATACAGTGGCATTACAGGAAAATGCTTATAACTAAAGACTGGTGCTCTGCCTTACAGCACTACACCTGCACTACCGCAACCGTACTAACAATTTTCCGCAAACCTATATTTAACAATGCTCCGAATTTGTTATAACTATTGTGGCCGTAAATTTACCTGCCCCGGCATTCGCCTTAGCGCAGGACCCGGGAAAACCACAAAAACCCGGGTCATGACAGGCGACTCGAAACCGCTGATGACTCCGAGTCCTCCTAGCTTTTACAATACTACGCAAAAACAAAATGAACAACTACCTTAACCTACGCCGCACTTAGGGTCTGTTATTCATCGTCCCAGAGTTCCTATCTCCGCAGGACGCACTTGCAATTTATTGGTAGATTATTATACAAAAACATTACAGGCAATGTTAATTTAAAATTGGTTGGTGCTCCGCCTTACGGCACTACACCAGCACTACCGCAACCG
This sequence comes from Sinelater perroti, assembly GCA_036346155.1. Classification (NCBI taxonomy): domain Eukaryota; kingdom Metazoa; phylum Arthropoda; class Insecta; order Coleoptera; family Elateridae; genus Sinelater; species Sinelater perroti. The sequence goes on along the minus strand of JARFIY010000195.1, from coordinate 18,790,859 downwards.
TATTTAACAATTTTACGCAATCCTGTATTTTACAATGCTCAATTTCCTTAAAATTATTGTGGCCGCAAATTTACCTGCCCCGGCATTCGCCTTAGTGCTGGACCCGGGAAAACCACAAAAACCCGAGTCAGGGCAGGCGACTCGAAACCGCTGATGGTTCCGAGTCCTCCTAGCTATTACATCACTACGCAAAGAAACAGACTAAAATCTACCTTGACTTACGCCGCACTTAGTGTCTGTTAGATTGTTCAAAGAGTTCGCATCTCGCACAACACTTGTTTTTCCCAACCCCCCCGCGCCCATCACAAGTTCGCGTCAACACGTAATCTCGCGCACCGTTCCGCAAAAACCGCAAGCGCCGCCCACCATTTACGCACGTTCTAAAGTCCCTCAAGCTCCTCCTGCGTTCGTGGCCATCTCCAGCCGCTGGTAATCAGGGTCCTCTCCGCCCTGGCCCTGGTCTCCTCCTCTGCGTTGCAGGTCAGCAGGACGTGCATGGCGTCGTCGACCTCCCCACACGCGCATCTGTTTTGATCTTCCGCCAGCTTCCGGATTCGGACCAGGTATGACCGGAAGGTGCCATGCCCAGTAATAAGCTGGACGGTGTGCCGGTTAAAGCACTCAGCAGCTTGTCGCGCCGTGTCGACCGTGGGAATGAATATCCATGCATGTCGTCCCGTCTCCGCTGCTTGCCATCTCTGCTCCCATCTTGCTCTCGTCCTGGCTCGTAGACGGTTTTTTACGAGCCCCAATGGTACCGTCTCGAATATAAGCGGTCCATCTCCTGCCGCTGCCTCTTTGGCCAACACGCTCATTGCCTGGAGTCCCGACGTACGCCTTGGTCCAGTGGAACCGCACATCGATCTCGGCCGACAGCGTCTTTGCAAGGCTCCACACCTCAACTTGCAAATCAGTCGGTGCCCGCAGGACGCACTGCAAACGTTCTTCAATCGGTGACGCCGCTGGCGGTTTCACGAGAGATGGAAATTCACCGAACAGCTCTTTCAGGAGCCGTGCCCGTCGTCCCTCGGCGGGTCTCTTCAGGAGTTTGGGTGGCAGCGGGGACAGCGGTTCTGGTACCGGCGTTCTTCGGCGACAAGCTCGCCACTGATTCTAATACTACTTTTTTGGAGGTATCGATCGAACGATGTTGGTGCTGAATTTTCTATTTCGTAATATAAAGCCCGCAATAGCTCTTTCTCTGTGTGTGTTCTATACAATAAGTTTTAGCTTTTAATTGAATTTTCTTGTTTCTAAGCATGTAGTTCAATTTTTTGAAGGCTATTCAGACTAAATTTATATTTTCTTTATTTAAATCTATCGTTGGTATTATTTAAATAAGTTTTCAGCTGATATTCGTTTATTAGAAGGTTTATTGTAAATTTTAATTAAAAAATCTAATGATCGTGGTCTTCATGTACCTTTTAAATGATACTTTTCTGCACCTTCATTACAGATGTAATTTTGAAACGTAAATATCAATCGACAATTAAATATCATTAAAGCTGTAATTATGTCTATTGACAAAAGTATTCTCTATTTTTGGAAATAAACCTTATATAAAATACTTGCATATCTATACTTTGCGAATAAGAACTTTGTGTAAATGCTGTAGCATGTTTTCTTATATAGTTTAACATTAAGATTGGACACAATAATTTCGAATTATTGAAAACTTAAAATAGCAAACTTTCTAATTTGAAATGAAATTACTTTGTTATAATGAACAGTATTAATCATTTTAATAGTTTCTTCTTCTTGGACATGTTTTTAATATTAAACATTGCATCGCTACCAAATTTTCTACATTTGCTTTTTTACCTACTTCTTGGTCTTTCTGTTTTGTATTTCTTGTGTTCCATACCGGAAGTAGATTTTGCGTAATATTGTACTCTCTGTTTGTTGTAAATGTTTTTTCCATTATTGCCTATATCCTTCTATTTTGTTTATAATATTAAATACGTTGCATTTTCTTTTATATCTTGATTTTTCTTAATATTTCTTTTAGTGTATTATAAAACATTATTTCTGCCGTCACAATTCTGCTTTTGTAGTTTTCAATAATAATTAAGCGTTTTTTAACATAGATAATGCTTAAGACATAATGCGATTCTGTAAAATTTCAGGATTGTTTAAAAATCTATTCCCTTGTTTGTGCTATTACAGTAATTTTGATAAATATTTATTTGCTAGGGACATAATTTAAAACAGTTTACTTGTTTTATTGTTTCTCCAATTAGCACAATCCTTGAACCGATGGGTTTATTGCTATATGAAGCAATTACTTTTGATTTGATAGTGGATATTTGTTAATTGTAATTTTCCATCATTTATTGAGGCTTGGTACAATAAATCTTCTGAATCTGCTACAATCACCCGGTTGTTGGCAAATAAGACATTTGCACTATAGTTTTCTTTTTTTCAATTATGTCCCTATATAATTAAGTTAGTAATCTACTGTCTTATAAGGTCGTCTATATAAAGATTAAATAAAATTGGAAATAGGCTATATGTCTGATATGGTCCAAGGTTTGTGTTTTCCAGATTGTTTATATCTTAATATACATAGCTTTCTATTAATTTAAATATTTCTAATGATCTGAATGAAATGCATAGGTATGCTAAGTTTCTCCATTATATTCTATAGTTTTTTACTTTATCGAAAAACTTTAATACAGTTCATAAACAACATATGAATATCTTTGTTAAATTAAAAATGTTTTTCTATTACTTGTTTTGTATTAAATATATTTTCAATATATGTTTAATTCTGAATTTTGATTATTATTATAGTACAACACTACCAGTTACGTTCTGAATTATTGGTATTTAAAAGATTTATTCTTTGGTAGTTGTCGCATGAGTCATAGCTATTTTCCAATGTTGGAGAATAGTTGAGTGTTTCAGCAAGTACTAAATAAGCGAAAATATCTCACTTTTACTTTTTCTGGGGCATATCTAATAAGTTTGCTGTTTATTACGTCTGCATCGGAAATCTTTCTATTTGTAGTACAGCGCATCGTTTAATTTTTTAATTTATAGTGGATCTACTTCTTTTCTTAGAGTTTCTTGTGCGTCGTTGTACCACTAATTTTGTTAAAAACCAAAGATTTTTATAATGACTTATACATTTTCTAGAAGACATATCCATTTGAGCTAAATTCTTTCCTTGGCTGTTTAAATATCTCATAATTTTGAAGATTATATTTCCCTATCCATTGACATCATGCCCTTTTCTTAAGATAAAGGTGTCTCATCTATTTTGCTGTTCTTGGAAGTATAAATTTTTCACTGTATAAGTTTCTTTATTGTATTGTAGCTTGTTATTTTTGCTTTATTCTGTTTTCGCCTTTATTTAAATAATGTGCTCGATTTTTTTGCCTATTCGAGCACCATCAATTATCATGTAATCACTTTTATTTGTTTGATTAAGACATCGTTGTAGTTTTTCAGCTTACAAGCATATGCTCGTAAGCTGAAAAACTTTACAATAATATGTGTATATACACATATTATTGTAGTTTCTTCTTTTTGGATTTGGCACCTAATACTTATAATTGTTTCGTTTAATTTATAGGATTCCTTTTTTATCCTTACCTAAGCACCAGCCATAACTCTTGTTTTCATGGGTCATGAATCTTAATTCGCTATAAATTAGCATACATTTTTCTAAATTTTGTGTACTTTTACTTTTTGTGTATTGCTGTTATCAAGGCCATGCCTACTTTTCTTTCTTTCAAATTCTTTTGTAATTATTATATCCTATTTGTTAATCAGCGTACGCCTGTATATGTGTAATCTTTTATTCCTTATCTTTTGTCTTTATATCGCTTGTCGTTACTATGTAAAAATTCCGTGTAGGCTATTTTATATTGTATATTGTGTAAGGTATTTCCATTTATTCATACATTATCCTTTTTACTGAACATGTCGTGGTAAAATTAAGTCTTCTCTATCTTTGGAATTTATGAAATGTTAAAATTAACATGTGGTAGAAAAATTTCTTCTGCAGTAACAACTTTTTAAGTATTTGAAATATGAGAGTTATAGTGTTAAGAATTATATTGGTGCTCAGGCACCATGACCTACAAGTTGTAAGACCAGGACTTTTCTCTACTCAGTTGCACAGCCTTTGATACGAGCGAAGACTCAAACACCGTTCCTTAAACAACCGGATTATCACTCTTTATTCTATTTTAATTCCGGTCATTACTTTTGATGACTACCAGGTATCTGCATCCCAAAATATAATCTATACTCTATTCAAGCATTTTATCCATTCAACCGTAATTTGTTACTTAATTATAACAATAAACATGAAATGAAATTATAAAACTAATTTAAACTCTTAAAATTGACACAGCATTAGAACTGAATGTTATTATGTTATTGCAACTATTCCTAGTATTTGATTATATCGATATGTATTAAAAATATTTATGGGGTATTTAATTTTATATTATACAAAGGGGTGACAAATAATTATTTTTTGCATTAATTTTAACTTTGCGAAATGACATTCGTAAAGTCCTTCAAGTAATAATCAAAAAAGAATAAACTCATAAGAATAGAGTTGCCCAAAATAAAGTAGTAGATAACGTATTTTTGATTTAAGCAATAACTATATTAAACAAATGTGCTAAAATACAAGTTTAATAATACAAATATAGGTACAGTTTAATATTTATCCTTATAATTAATGTGATATTAAATGAAATTGTTAAACGATGCACAGCAATTCCTTTACAACAACAAAGTACAAAGTTAGAACGTTATGCGAACAAAAATAAATGCTTTAGACGTAGGTAATTAGAATTGCACTAATAGTTTATTTTGTAAAGTTTAATTTAGTAGTTTTAAATACCTACATGTGAACACATCTTCAATAACAATTTTAATTACATTATAAGTAATATTATAATTTGTTATTTTATTACAAATGCTTTTATGAAAATTGAGATCTGTTTATTTTAAGTAAACGTAGAACATTTACGTAGATTTATTCAAACTAAAACTTATATTTTGGTTATTTGTACAAAGGTAAAGCGATTGCACAATCTGCGATTTAGAGTGCAAGCGAAAATATACGTTCTGACAATATTTAAAGTATTATTGAAGAACCGGTAAACATTTGTTTTTTTGTCGTGAATTCAACTACTTTAAAGATTGCCGGCAAGAAATTTATAATTTTTTATTCTTTACTTCAAATTGATGAGCTTTTTATAAAAATTTAGAATTTAAGTTAATAATTTAAAGTTGATAGAATATCTGGATGGTAAATTTAATAAACATTAGACGATTTGTGTACAGATTTTAGTAAAGTTGCTTAAAATAATTAAAAGAATTTTTACTTAAAACAAAAATATAAATATGACTGTGAACAAAATGAATATTTCAATAAAACAAGTGTTAAAAGATTGAGTCAAAAATCAACCAAACACGTAAACAAATAATGAAGGCGGTCAACACAGTTTTCCTCTAGACGCGGAAGATAAACAAGATATTTTAGCGTTATAAAAACAAAACAACTTTCAAAAGAACTAAGTGTGGTAACGCCGTTCGCATTCTCAATGCTGTGAAAGAGAGGTAATTTGTTTTATAGGTTTCACTAGCATCGTTGAGAAATGGATACTGTCTGGTTATAACATTGGGTTAATTTAATAATAACAATGAGTAAGTGGCAATTGACCAGATAGTTATTTCAATAAAAATTTAAAATTTAATATTTTGCTAAAAATGTTTAGCATTTATTCTTTGCTTTCTAAAGATATATTCGTGTAATTTGTAAATTTGTAAATATTATTTGTTTTTATATATACATGAGTGAATATAAGCAAAAATTATTTTTTAAGTTTATTTCCCCAACAAATAAGTAAGTATTTATGATTGTGGCGCCCAAACCTGTCCTCAAATCTCTGTCCTCCAAGTTCTTTGTTAATTACCAAAACAAATGATAATTGCACGAAAATAAGTTCAGACTATGGGGCGGATATTAGTGTAGTGTAGAATAAATCCTCAAATTATTGTTAATATTAGAAGCTGAGCGTTGTTATAAAATAAGATTACGTTTGGCATTAAAAATTCACGACTTGTAGAATAATATGAGGGTTTTCTTTCGTCCAGAGTATAATATTACTTAGCCATCATCTTGGAGAAGACGGAGAGCAATAGGAATATTCTATTTAATAACGCTGGCCTTCGGGCAACATGGGTTTCGTTTTTCCAAAACTTATATATACTACGTCTACACTTGAGTTTTTTTAAGGATATTGTCTTCAAATTGTACCTTAAGTCTTTTTAAAATTTTGAACAGCTTTACTCTCTGTCGTGAGATTTGATAATAACCTATTGTACAGAGAGCAAGCAGCACCTCTTCCCCTGACTTTATAATAATGAGTAAAGAAGATGATAGTACGGGTTACTCTACAAAAAAAAAATTATCCCTATACATCCCTGCTTACAATGTTCAAATGTCGCACCTCTGTTTATTTACTTCATATGGTGTGGATTAAATATTTGTTTTTAATCACAAATATGTATTTCTGTTTATTTCAACTTGGAGCAAACAACTTTTCACACTATGGGGAACCTTGTGCAACTCCTGAGTGATTCTTCGAGTTTAACTGGTTGAGATTTTGTTCTCAACTCTTGATAAAGATTATTCTCAATTACACAAAAAAGCGCTACGTAAACAAAACAAATAACATTTTATGTCCATAAATTTATCTAAAATGCTTTTATACCAAATATAAAAAGAATAATTGACGATTGAAATTATATAATTTTCAAGAATTAAGTTTCATCTGTAAACGTCTTATAGTTGTGCTTGTAAATGAGATAGATATGATCCAACATTAGAGAAAATATTTTTTTAAAATATCTTGGTTAGCATTAAAGTTCACACACATGTTAAAATAAGTAGTAACAATTTTTAGTACATAAGAAACTTGTACTCGTCAGTCTTTTCCATAAGATCTCTTGACAAGTGCGCACTTGCTTGTGCGAATGTTTAATTTCAGAAGCTACATGTACAACAGTTGTTATAAACCACAGTTCTTATAAATATACTGAGTTAATTTTTCAGATAATGGGTCCGATAAACATTTTAGACGGATAGAATGGTACATATGTATATCGTATACAAATGAATTTTTTAAAGTGTACTCTAATATGTAAGTTGTAACTCAGTAGCTCTGCTGCAGGCGGTGCAAGTAGCATTGTTTTACAATTAATGTTGTTTTCGCAGATAAGCGGTATTCCTGTGTCACTGCTTCAAAATCTTTCGACTAAGTATTAAAATGTCTGCGTTTTGTGCAAAAGTCAATAAAATAATATCAGAAAACAAAAACTCGGAGTGAATTTGCTCAATCCAAGAAATATACAGACAACCTCGCCGAAGGATAGCCAGGCAACCGTAAAATTATTTTTAAAAATATAAATTATAAAATTGTTGCTTATCAAAAATCATCTGAAAAACGGTATTTTGCAAAAAAAAAGATAATTTTAGACAAAGATTGGGGCGTCAGAGATATTTAAACACTGTCAACTGCATATTTAGATAAATAAGGATTTGAAACCTTATATTTTGTTACAGAGAGAATTACTTTGTTGCAGAAAAAATTAAAACATTACAGAAGTAATGATAACGGTATACAGGCGATAATGAAGCGTGTTTGTTACGACTACACTTAGCAAATAAAATAAACTTTGATTCACATACTGATCTATACGGTTTGTCCGGAAAGTATCGGGAATAATTTTTCTATCCGATCAATTGAAGATGAAGAAAGTCAGTTGCCTATTAGCCTTGAGAGAGTACTCCCCGCAAACCGTGTTTTGGTGATACATCACGAACTCGACAGATAGCATACGTTAGAGACGCGTTATGGGGCAAGTTTTATGTCAAACTCAAAAATCCGGTATCGAGACTTTAAAAATAATAATAGAAGCCTATAGGAAGGAAGCCATGTCAAAAACGAGGATTTTTGAGAGGAGAAGCCGCAGTGATGAAAATTTGGCCAAAGTAAAACAATTTTTGAATTATGGTTGGCGATTAAGTGCTCGAGGAATTGAATTTACCAAAACCCGTAGTGCCCCTAGCCACACGTAATTGCTCGTAAGAGAATTTTTGTCTAATCACAACGTGGCTGTCGTTCAGCTTGAACTTAGCTACATCCGCCTTTTTTCTATTTCCAAGAATTAAATCCAGTCTGAAAGGAAACCGTTTTGAGTCGTTGGAGAGGGTCCAAACCGCCGTGACTAAGGCCATAAACAACATTTCAATTTCGGCATTCCATAAAGTCTTTAAAGCGTAAGAGGAAGCATAATTTGGAAACTAAGTGGCAAATTACATGTAGCGCGGTGACACACTTTCCATTTACGTCGATCACAAATCAAACCTAAAATTAATCTGCCTCAATTTCTTAAATACTTATGGCGATAAGTACATACATTCATTCGGCCTAGTCGTATCGCACAGTACCGTCTAAACACACTTTTAAATTCAACCTTTCAACTTATTTATATATTACTTACAAAACAGAGCCATTTCTAGTCAATTATACCTTTGGGCTAAATACGTCTAGTGTGATTTTTTATGTTGACAACCAGTAGTTTCTTAATTTTTTAACTGGTTCTTCCAGTGGACAGTATAAAAGAATTGTGATCCTCCATTATAAATACTATTTTTAATACTATTTTTCAGTTTTTCATAGTGTTTACTACCTTAATGTCATCCTTAACACAAAACACATTCAGATCGTCGTATAGTTTGGTTGGTGATTTATCCAAGTGCATTTATAATTAGTCGTAACATTTTACTTAGTACGGGATAGTTATGTTAAACATATAAATAAAAGTAGATTTTATGATTGTCTTGTATAAGAGTAATTTATTTTCTAATGATAGATTTCATTTTCTTCTATTAACTAACTCATATTTCTACAATCAAATTTGATGGCTTATGCTTTTTGATAACGCGATCTTGTCATATGGTGTATTGTCAGAAGGTGATATTTATTATTATGCCATTAATGCATCTATAATGGTGAGCTTTAATATTTTTATAATGCAACGATTACATGAACAGACGCTATTTCATTATGAGGATGATCAAAGAGTAAGGATACTAAAAAGAATAATTGGAATGTACTCTGCTCTTCTTAGAATAATCCGAGATATTATTCTGCTTTTTGACAACATCCGCCTCTATACAACTACCCAAACTCGAGAAAAATTGTGCATTTGTTCTAGACTATCCTGGAACATCTTCTCTACAGTCCGAAATTATTTTTATTCTTATCATCTGTATACTTAGAAAATAAAGATTTAATGATAATATTAGCAGCGAGCCGTTCGTGCGTAATTCACAACCACTTTTATTTTACAACATATGCATCAAAAATTATCTATCTGTTGGAAAGGATGTATTGGTTATGAATTTCATACAAGAAATAACTATACATTTGTATTTTTATCAAGCTCCAATAAATTACAAATATATAATTTTGTTCTACATTTTTATATTTTTACTTTTCTAGACATATCTACAATTGAACTAGATGATTTTGTAATTTATTAGAATATATCTGATTTATATTATGGCCAATAAACACAGTGACATTTTGAGAATATTTGGAAAGATAAATGTATATAAAACAAACAAAAAAGTTTACATGGTAATCCTTTTTGCTAAATTCTATTTAAGACTTGGCTAAAGTCTAAAAACGTAAGACGCAGATATTTTTGTTTCCAAATGCTTCATAAGCAACATGTATGATTGTATAATTTTGTTGTTTACACAGTAATAATTACCGCGTGTAACCATAATAAGTCTTGCTTTTAGTGTATGTAACACAGATCAGCACCTCATCTAACTAAATTTTGTAAAGACCGCAAGCGTCTTAGTGGTTAATATTGTAGCGAAGTCTACAAAGCAAAATTTTAATTAAAATATTCTTAGATAATTTCATGCACACTAAAGTATCAATTATTTATCGACTGTAAACTCTAACTATTATCATTATTCGATTGTAAGCCTCTACTATTAATTTTTAAATTAAAACTTGATGTCAAAGGCGCATTGAAATCCGTGTTGAAATAATTAATGGAAATTTGTACTAAAAATAAGTGTAATTTTGAGGTCTGCTGAAAATATAGAGCCAATGTTAGACAATAGAAATAGTTTGTGCAGCACAATGTAACCTGAACTATATATAATACGCATACGTGAATGGAGATAGATTTACTACCTGGATCAATTGAAAATTAGACGCCGGTAGCTGAGCACAACTAGTGGTCACATTTTCAAGGACTGGACGAATGAAAGAGCAAATCTACATAAAATTTATGTCAAAGAGTGTTTAAGAGAGATTTAATGAATTCAGCAATAATAAAAGCATGCTACTAATAACTCAAAGATGGATGGGAACACCAAAAAAATTATGAATGTCTATGGCCTACAATCAATAAGGTTTGGCGACTGACATTTTGAAAACGAGAAGGTGAGCTAGGGATTCTAATAACTAAAGTTCAGTTTTGTCTTCTTGTAATTTCTAGTTATTTTCAAAATTTAAATCGTGCGTGAAAAATCAAAGATTCCAGACCACTGATAACATTCAGACCAATACGATAAGACAGCTCCCATGCATAATCTTGCAGAATGTTTTGAACGGCGGAAACGGCGCCAGGCAAAGTATGTCAGATCCCAAGGGGTTTAGTTTGAAGCAAACTAAAGTTAAGTATAATGTGCCTTACGCCCTTGTACCATTTTTCTAAGTATATGGATTTGATTTATCATTATATTTGTTTATTTTTTAATTATACGGTTCAATACTTTTAGAACAGATCAGGTTTTTTTTGTTTTACGACTCCTACATTTCTTTCTATTAGTAGACTTTAATATGTAATATATTTTTAATTTGCACTTAATAGCTTTAATAAACTATCTAAATTGTAAATTAAAAACTATTTTCATGAATTACATCTACAAATCCGTTTGAAGTCATTATAAAATGTATTGGAGTTTTCCTAACTTAAGAATTTTTATAATCCTTCGTATTGTCTTATAATACGAAGAAGAAAAAATTAACAAAAAAATTTTAAATCTTTTATAATATATTCCAGCAAAATTACATACTTTAAATGGTTATTTTATTGTATTCAAACATGTTATATTTCATAACAAATGCATGTTGCAAACGCATATTTTAGATTAAAATTTCAGAATTAAATCGCTCGTATTTGTGAAACAGTTATTTATAGGAATTTTATACAGCCCTGAAACGTTTCGCACAAATAAATATTTGTTAATATTTAGTCAGTTATAAAACATTTCATAAATATGTCATGTGAAGTTATGACTATGATTATTTCAGTTTATAACGTTATAATTTATATAAAAGCAATATTTCCGCTGTTCTATAAAGTGTATTGTTTTAAATATTACCACTCATAAATGTGTCTGCTAAATGTAACTAAAGTTTTGATAAAATTTAACAAATTTTTCTTTAAGTATGTAAATTGTCATATTTTTGTAATTCTAGTTAAACACCGTGTAACACATATTTTACATAATTAAGATATTATGTAACCAAAAATTGTAAATAATTTTTTACAGCCTATCTGAGTTTAAGAGCTAAATCTAACTTATATATTATGTTCGTCCTACAGACCAATAAGACTTCTTCCAGTCCTCTCCAAAGTACTCGAAAAACTCATACTTAAACGACTGACCGACATCATACAAGAACATGAACTTATACCCCGACACCAGTTTGGTTTTAGAGCACAACACGGAACTACGGAACAAGTCCATCGAATAACTAGGCAAATCCGTACTGATATGGAAGACCGCCGGTACTGCTCGGCAGCCTTTGTTGATATAAGCCAGGCATTTTATAAAATTTGGCACCTCGGACTGAAATACAAACTTAAACTCTTGCTCTCACATCCGTACTACTCACTCCTAGCATCCTACCTTTCCGACAGAACATTTCAAGCAAAGTATCGAGAAGCCTACACGGATCTCTATCCTGTGTAATCCGGAGTTCCTCAAGGAAGTATCTTAGGACCCACACTTTACTCACTGTACACAGCAGACCTACCTCAAACAAACTATACAATCACGGCTACATATGAAGATGACACGAGTCTTTTAGTAACACATCAAGACCCTATTTCTGCATCTAGAAATCTGCAAAGCCATCTGAATCTATTTGAAAACTGGCTAAAAAAATGGAGAATGGAAGCTAATGCAACTAAATCTACTCATATTAGCTTCACCCTTCGCAAAGAAACCTGCCCTGCAGTTACACTTAATGGAACTCCAATACCCCAACATGATGCAGTCAAATACCTCGGACTACATTTAGATCGAAGATTAACTTGGCGTACTCACATTTTAACTAAGAGAAAACTACTGGGTTCTAAATTTCATCAAATGTACTGGATGCTTGGAAGGAAATCGAACTTATCCATCCAAAATAAACTCTTATTGTACAAAATTATCCTAAAACCCATTTGGACATACGGGATCCCTATTTGGGGCTCCGCCTGCACATCAAATATAGAGATTCCCCAGCGCTTCCAAAATAAAGTCCTTAGATCTATTGTCAACGCCCCATGGTACGTGCCTAATGCCTTACTCCATGCTGACTTAAAACTGCCTACAGTTCGTGAAGAAATCACTCGATTCAGCACTAATTATAGAAAGAAACTGACCTTTAATCCCAATGAGCTAGCAAACAACCTGTTGCAAGAAGAAGACGAGCCAAGACGACTGAAACGATTCAAACCTTCTGATCTTCCCATCAGATTTTAGTCACTTGCCTAGAACTAAATTCCCATATCTCTAAAACATTACAGAGGATGACCATTGGGACATTACTCTACATGACATGTTATTCCTAGAATAGTCTTAGATTAAGCACACATCAATTGTATTTATAGTGTTACCGAGACTGATTGTACAAATAAAAGGAAAAAAATATATATTATGTTATAGTGTTCGTTTTATTTTTGAAATATAAGGTTATGCTTGGGTGCATCTAGTGATAAACGACATAATAAAATGCGACATTCAGGTCAAACATACTTCAATGCAATTAATAATACAAGTGGAGAAGAAATTCCATATAAGAAATATATACGCATATACGATTAAATGAATTTTAGTCAAAGCAACACCATACCAATTTATGCCAGTTAAGTATACACCACCTTACAAGCGGTTCAACATCAAATGCAATATTTTCATGGTTATCAATACAATAAATACCTAGAAAAGTTTATTTTGCATTTGTATGAGATATTCTATAACCTTCTAACGACGCAGATAATTTGAACATATCTTGCCAAAGCAACGTTACGTAACCAGTCCTTCCGAAAAATTTAATGGAATCTGGTGAAAAGGAAGACAATGGTGACTACACAAAACGTAGGTAGATAAATCGTCGAACAAATCGTTAGGATATTAAATAAGATACTACAAAAAATGTAATCTGACTAATTAAAATAAAAATAGCTGTTATTTATATGAAATGTTCGGACATGTTTTTTTTTTTTTGTTCAATTATATGTGAACAATTTAGTCAACGTGTTTAACCGCGTCATACTCGAGATAAATCTCAACGTTTTGATATCCAATTTGATGACATTTTCAAGAGAGTTCAAATTTTTGCTCGGGATCTCAATCTACCTTCTCTCCAAGGACAATGAATCTTTGAATAAAACTGATTTTTTGTATGTCTTGCTTTATTATTTATAGTAGTAGAAGTGAAGGTAATTAAAAGTTTTTATATAACAGGTAAGCGTTGACTATTATGCCTTGCGTTCAGGTATTGAGGGTGTTTTTTAATTTAATTGTAAGATGGAAAATGGAAATAATGGGATAATTAATTTTGAGGTATATTTATTTTTATTTATTGTGTTTGACAAATGCCAAACATTTATCACCTTTCTAAACGATCAAAAATACTCATATACTCGGCTAACTATTTACTGGTTTGTTTGACCTATATAGACTATTTATCAGACTTCATAAGGTATTTTATAAAATTTTGAAATTCATTGGGGCAGGTATCTTTAGACAAGTAAATAAAATCTACTATTTTGTTATTAGTCGTGTTTTTAGGTTTCTATACCTAAAAAGGAAGTTTTATGAAATCGGTGCGGCCGTTTGTCTGTCCGTCTGTCCGTCCGTTGCGACTTTCAACTCGAGAACTACTGAACCTAAAGACATTAGGGGATTATCATTCGAAATCCCATGTCCTACCCGGTTCACATCCGCGAGCTGACATAGGCGGGATGTCCTACAACAATGCAATAAAGGTTTTCAGTGAACCCAGCTTCCAACATGTCATTCCTTATAACTTTTGATCAAGGCAGCTTCCAAGCTGGAGGCCAGCTTCTATTTCTGTCATTTCTGACATCTGTTACGCCTTATAATATTTGATCAGTGATAGATAGAGACATAACGTCATAAGTCATGTCCAGACGCTAAATATCAGCCTGATCGGAAAATCTCGGAAGTGGCCGCGAATTTTTGTTTATTATAGAAGCCCAAAAAATCTGTGGAACCGGAGTTCCACGTCTGTACTTGTTTATTAGCAATGTATTTGATGTAAGAAAAAACACAACTTTTGTTGGTTGGGCTGGGGGGAGTATTGGGAATGGTATTTTTATTAATGTGTATAATTATGTAGGCTAAGACTTTATTGGCCGAACTTTGCCCTATGCGCTGATCCCAAATTTGATAATTTTGATATCAATCGATAGATCAATTAAATTTAGATCAAAAGATATAAAAGATTGCAAAAACCGCCTCTATAACTCAGACTTCAATAAAAAATATTTTATGTTCCTTGAAATTTATGGATTTATTTAAATTCATTGCTAGGTTAGGTTAGGTCTAAGCATAGCAATAAATATTCAAATTTATGTTAGGTTATGTTAGATTAGGTCTATGCATTACCTCCAGAATACATGAACCTAATGTTAAAATTTTGTGTAAAGTCGAAAGCGCCGGTTTTCTAATACATTTCCCACTGAAGCCTATGAATGGTAGCGGCGGTTTTTCAACTTTCTATATCTTTCGATGTAGATGTTTCCTAATGAACATTTTAATTGATTTAGACTAATTAGACCAAGATCTATTGATTGATATTAAAATTATCAAATTTGGGATTGGGTCATAGGGAAAAATGCTACCATTTATTGGAATTTTGTAGTAGGATGATAATAATTTTAAGTTTTATTTGTCGATTTTTTTCAAAAAATCTGATGTCTGGTGATGAGCACAATAACCACGAGATAAAATTCTTGGCTTGCTATACTGTCGCGTGGTTGTCTTGTGGTGACTCCTGTGTCAAAAGCAAAAGCGAACATCAAATTGTCTCCGGCTATCATACAAACGCCTTTGGCGATGGTGAATTAACAGTTGGTCTGAAAAGTTCGTAGGCTAACAGTAAAACACATTTTTTTGATAAAATTCAATTTTATTATTCAACATAATTGCCTTCGAGGGCGATACATTGATTATAGTGGTCATGCAATTTTTCAATACCATTTTTATAGTACGATTTCTCTTTAGCTTCAAAACAGGCCTCACTCTCAGCGATTACTTTTTCATTAGTGCTGAATTTCCTTCCAGCGAGCATTCTTTTGAGGTCTGCAAACAGTAAAAAGTCACTGGGGGCTAGATCTGGAGAATACGGTGAATGGGAAAGCAATTCATAGCCTAATTCATGCAATTGTACCATCGTTTTCATTGACTTGTAACACGGTGCATTGTCTTGATAAAACAGCACTTTTTTCTTCTTTAAATGGGGTCGTTTTTTCATGATTTCATCCTTCAAAAGCTCCAACAATGCGATGTAATAATTGCTGTTGATAGTCTCGCCCTTTTCAAGGTAATCAATGAATATTATACCTGGCGCATCCCAGAATACTGATGCCATAACCTTGCCAGCCGACTGTTGCGTCTTTCCACGCTTTAGATTCGGTTCATCGCGTACAATCCACTCGGCTGACTCTCGATTTGACTCTGAAGTGTAGTGATGAAGCCATGTTTTATCCATTGTCACATATCGACGGAAAAATTCGTTATTATTACTGTTGAATATCGCTAAATATTGCTCCGAGTCAACGACACGTTAAAACTTTTGCTCGATTGTGAGCTCGCGCGGCACCCACTTTGCACACAGCTTTCGCATGTCCAAATATTCATGCACGATATGTCCAACACGCTCTTTTGATATCTTCAGAGTCTCAGCTATCTCGATTAACTTCAATTTACGGTCATTCATAATTATTTTGTAAACTTTGTTTGTTTTCGTCCGTTACAGCTTCTTTCGGGCGTCCACTGCGTGTATCGTCTTTGGTGCTCATTTCGCCCCGTTTAAATTTAGCAAACCACTTCTCAAAGGTTGATTTTCCTGGTGCAGAATTTGAATAATGTTTATCAAGCGAAGTTTTGGCTTCAACAGTATTTTTTTTCGTGATAAAGCAATGCTACATTAACACACGAAATTCTTTTTTATCCATTTTTTTTACAATAACAAAAGTTGCTTCACTCACAATGCTATATCTCACGAACCAATTGTCCGACAGCTGTCAAATTTACACACGTATCGTTTGAAAGTTAGTACTAACTAAAAATCATATGGATTTAATTCTAGTAACACTATCTATATGTTAGCCTACGAACTTTTCAGGCGACCTGTTACATTCTCGTTCTACATTAAAGAGTTAGACTGGCCACCTGCCCGAGACACACCCAATACAGCTCACAGTAACGCACGATTACGTGGTTCGAAACAGGTTGAAAACCTATATAAAAGTAAAAGAACAGAAGAAGAACACAAAACATTAATACCATTTAAAGAGTTATAGCTTTCCTTGAAAATGTCCTCAAAACAGATGTCGATAAAATGGTGATTGATCTCAAAAACGACGTGATTTAAACCGTGAATTAAGATGTTTAAATATTGTTAACTGCGGGCACCTATCCGAATATTATTATATATGTTGGGACTTGGAATTAATTTTAAAGGATTTATAACGGATGGCACTGCCAGTATTTTTCGCCATCAGTACATAGTGCAATCAACTTCATGTTAAAGCACCATTATTAGGCTTGAATTTTGAGTGTGTATAATTTTATTATTTAAGTTCAATCCATATAATTCTATACAAATATGTCAAATTTCGTGCCCACAAAACACAATTTGCGTGAAACATTACCTTTTGTTCCCATATGAAGAAATCGACAGATGAAAGTCTTAGTTTGCTGCCCAAAGCTTATGATGAATATGCTCCATCGATTTCAACGTATGAGTATTAGCTTCGACGATTTAAAAGTGTTGATTTTGACACGGAACGTAAGAGCGCCGGGCCAACCAAAAAGTTTGAAGATGCAGAATTGGGGTATTACTCAATGAAAATCCATGTCAAACACTTCAAGAATTGGCAGTTTGCTTAAATGTCAATTTATCGACTATTGGTAAACGTGTGAAGGTAATGGAAATAATTCAAAAGCAAGGAAATTAGATGCAACACAAATTGAAGCCGAGAGACGTCGAAAGACGTTTTACATCCGCAAACAGCTACTTCAAAGGCACAAAATGAAGGTTTTTTTGCATTGTATTATAACTGGTGATGAAAAATGGATTTATTACAATTACCCTAAACGCAGAAAAATTAGATGTATACCCGACCAAGCATTACTATCGATGCCAAAGCGGAACATTCATGGTTTGAAGGTAATGCTCTGTATTTGGTGGGATCAGAAGGGCGTAGTGTTTTACCTATGAGCTACTGAAAGAAGAAGAAATTATCACTAGTAATCGCTACCGACAACGACTGATCAAATTGAACCAAACGTTGAAAGAAAAACGACCGGAGTACGCTGAAAGACACGATACGGTGATTTTCCACCATGACAACGCTCGACCACATGATGCAAAACAAGTCAAGAACTATTTGAAAATACTCACTGCATTTACCAGACGTTGTCCCTTTGATTACCACTTTTTTTCGATTGATGACGCATAGCCTTTGGAAGATATCAAAAAAATGAGTCGCCAAAGAATAAAAAATTTATTCGCTGAGGAATTCGCCTGAAAGATGGGAAAAACTTGTAGATGACGATGGACAGTACTTTGAATAACTTGTGCTATATATATTTACAACTTAGTTCACGGGTTGAAACGAGTCGTATTTGAGAAATACCTCGACGTTTTGCCATCGGCTTCGATGCCGTTTTCAAGAGTTTAGCTTTTCACTCGGGGTCTCAATCTGCTTACTCCACAAGGAGAGCTAACTATTTCAACGAACAAGCTCTCAGCACACTAAGAACTTTTGCAACAGGAGTCCTAGATGCCTGACATGTATAGAAAACCGCATAATCTTCCCGTGAAAATTAAAATATTCTGATCTAAACATTATGTGTCATTATAAAGATTCCCACTCATATAAATAATTATATTAAAAAATGTAAAAAAGAGAAAGTAGAATCTCAAGTTCACTATCAGAAGCAGCCAATACAAAAAGTACAACAAAGTTTTGTACGTGCACACGTAGTAGGTTAAAAAATACGTCAAACTGTAAACAACTTACCACAAACAAATTCTACTACAACTATTAATCAAACAAACATCTAGATTTTAAAATGACTTAATAGAACAGGTGAGTACAATGTTAAATCTCCTAACAACGTTTGGCTCCAAAATAAAGATTGAACACGATATGTTAAAAAGAACAGTAACTTACAAGTTTTATTGGAAACCAATGCATTGCTGTGTTACTTATTTCAGAATTATATATTCAATTTATTTTACTGAACACTTTACCGATGGTGAATACTTAATACAGCTACCATTGTCCGAACTAGTATTTGTTAACTCTCCAAATACCGTCTTACAAATATTCAAGCTAGCTCAATTGTTATTTAAGAAAGAGAAGAGAAGATTTTAGAGACTATTCCCAACACTAGACAATATACTCATTACTGGAGATTATTTTAACGACAAGACCATTTAGTGAGGTAGAGAGTTACTCAAAGTACTAAATTTAAGTGAACTAAAATTATTAATATAAGGGTGAGCCTACTTATTGGTTTTCAGGCCCAAGTAAGCTTCCAAATTTACCTAACTTCTGCATTAGTGAAGGTGCCAATCCAAACTACTTAATAATATAATGGTCCTTAGATTTGATATTAAATAGCTTACGTGTATTATTTACTTTAGGTATAAACGTAATATTTGAATAACAAAGCCACAAACTGTAATTTTTTCAATAAACTAGTTGATAATAATTTGGATGTTAAGGTTTTCTTGAAATTAAAACAGGACTAATTTACAAAGTAGGACATTATAATCAAGTGTTGCAACAAGCTGATTAGCAAGCCAGGCTTTAACATCTAGAACGTATCACGAGTACAGAATATTATATTGTTAAAAAATAGTTAATACAAGAATGTTACGCAAATAACAAAAGTCCCAGGTATTAAATTCCATGAAACTAAAGCAGGCACTACGCAAATTAAAACTTTACTCGTCAAAACTTCAAAACCATTGGCTAACTACTGATATATATCATTCATTCTGAGTGGCTATAAATCTCAATCTCAATAACATATTTCTCTCATCTTGAAGAGACGGGGTGCGATTTATAGTTTTGGATGCGATATAAATTAACCATAGTCAGATAATAGTAGAAAAGGGGTGATCTTTTGACCGAAAATGGTATAACGAGGGAAGCACGCGCAAAATGGAGCCAAGCGCTTGACATCTGTTCAATGTTCATTTAGTTTGCAAAACATTTTAATTTTCGTATCATTTTCTGCCTAATTTGTGGTAGCGTTTTGTACGTGATAAATCAGAACCATTCGTTTTCATAAAGCCAACGACAACTTTTCTAACATTTAAGGTTTGTAGATGTGTTCAATGAGATTAATTAAATAATTGAGCCAAGCAATAACAATTAACACGACCAGAGAATTACTGCCTTTACCATGAAAAGTACCACCTTAAAACAATTGAGTGTCGTTAGGCACTGTGAGTGATGCGTGGAATTTATTAAACTAATAAATTGTTTGACTTTAAATAGGACGTAATTTGCATTATACTGTATTCCTTGTTTAATTTAATTCGTGTTAGAAGATTTTTCTCAAACACATTTGAAAATATTGTCAAAAACATTATTAGTTTATAAATTGTTTTTTCGTTTTTTTAGAGAAAAAAGGGATAACTTAAACATAAAACTACCTTAAATAAACTTTATTTATTTGTTTATTAGCTCTTGCAACCAAGTCAAAACCATACTTTTTTAGGATTGGTCACAATTTTAATTACTTTTTGATTTCTGCAAACTCAGTTTCTTTAAAGAAGAATCCATTTGGTAGAGATGAGATGGTTTAAATACATCTAAAACGTAATCAGCAAACGCATTAATTTTTTTTTGTTGTTTTGGCCCATCTGTCTTTCTACCTTTTATTAGCGGAATAGATGAATGCAATTATTTAATTCGCCTTATATATTATAATAGGTCTAGTAAAAATAAAACCATTATTTTTGCATGAAATTGAAGGTTTTATTTAACATACTTAGAATGAACCGATGTAGGTCAAATATGCACCGTTTTGTTCGATAACTTGTTGCCTCTCTCATAGAAGCCCTTGTTCCTATTGGAAAAAAACTGGGACAGTCGATTTTCACAAGCCTCTCTTGAGGCGAATTTTTCACCAGAAAAATAGTTTGCCATGGACAGGAGCAAGTGCCAGGTCCAAACTATAAGGTAGATGCATAAGAACTTCTCAACCAAGCTCCCGGAGCTTCCGGCAAGTCGCCATCAATGTGTGTGGCTTGGCGTTGTCTTGATGAAACACAATTCCTGTCCTAGTAGCCAAAGTTGGCCGCTTCTGGGCGATTGCTTCCTTCAGACGGTTCAATTGTTTACAGTACAGGTTCGAATTAAGAGTTTGGCTGTAGGAGAGCAGCTTATAGTATATGATTTCTTGCCAATCCCACCAAACGCACAGCAAAACCTTCCTGGCCGTCAATCACGACTTGGCCATCGTTTGCGCCGGCTCACCGCGCTCGACCACGACCGTTTTTGCTTAACGTTGTCGTAAGTGGTCCACTTTTCATCGACAGTCACATCCGCTTCAAAAATGGATCGACTGTGTTGCGATTTAGCAACGATTCACAGATGGAGATTCGGTCCATGAGGTTTTTTTGCGTTAACTCATGTGGCACTCATATATCTAGGTTCTTTTTGTATCCAGTCTTTTCCAAATGGTTCCAAACGGTTTTTTGTGCAATGTTTAGCTTCTGGGCAATAGAACCAGTGCTTATATGACGGTCGAACTCGTCCATTTCCATGATTTTATCCACATTTTCGACAATTGGCCTTTCAAAGCGTGGTGCATCTTTGACATTAAAATTACCGGAACGGAATCGACGAAACCAAAACTGCGCTTGATTGTCTGTTACAGTATCAGAACCATAAACACTATTCACATTTTCAGTCGCATGGCTAGTGTTTTCACCTTTATCAAAGAAAAACTGTAAAATATAGCGTATTATCTCTTTGCTGGTGTCCATCTTTGACGTGAGCTGAAACAAAACTGAGTCAACCATTCACGAAACTGTCAAATCAGCTTTTTTAGTACGAAATGTCAGCTTTCTAACACCATCTAGTGTAAACCGATCAGACTTTTACAGCGCGAAATACAATTTATTAAACCCATCTATTGGAAAAATAATGGATTTCTTTTTACTAGACCTATTATTACTTTCTATAGTGAATAGTTAGTAGCAATTAAGTTTTTAAATAGATTAATTTTTTAAATCTAGTAATATTTTTTTTAGATCTACTACAGCTTTATTAAAGTTTTATTGGTTTCGAGCTATGCTATTTGTCTCCCTTTTCCCAGCTTTCGTTTTCTTACTATTTTTTGTTTTATAACAAAGGGACATTTTTCCATTATATACGTGACGTTTTCTTCCGGTGTAGCTGTTAGTATAAATATGGTTAACCCTTCAACTGCGGTATCTATGTTTTTCGATACTTAAATGAATAAACTCGTTTACTTTTTCTTTGATTATTCATCAATTGATTTTTATTAGAAACCATAAGTTGTTTTATTGGTCGAGAGTTAAAAAAAAACGGTTTTACACTTTTTGATATTTATTTTGTATATGTATAAGATATAAACCTATTTTTTTGTTGTTCAAAGTTTACTATGCAATCTGTTATTATATTAACAATAAACATGTAAGAGAATTGACAACATTAACATGAAGAAGAGATGCGCTCCAATGACCGGTAATCTGTTCAATAGTCCAGTATGTCAGTTCTTCTGTTGGAAAATAATTATTTTTTTGTTTCCAACAGTTGCCTGTTGTACATGCTCTAAATTCCACTGTATATTCTTAGCATTATAGTCTTCACGGGTTATAAATTTAAGGCCAAGAAGTCAAAATTTTGTTTTTCTATTGTTAGCAGGTTGTTGTAAGTTTTTTCAATCTATTATATTACTTCTATGTTTTTATTAATTAATTTTAAACAAAGGCAAAATAAAAAACTATTCTTCAATGACCTCAATAACTTCCTATCACTTCTCAGATATTAGATCGATGCCGCAGCGTTAACATTCGATCGTTTTTGAACGAAAGAAGGTAGTCAGCATTTGTCGCATTTGTTCAGCATTCTGAAAATTTGATAAAGCTGCACCCACTCATTTTGTTCATGTGTATCGGAAATGCTGCTTATTTCTCATCGCAGGTGATGATGTAGTTCAAGAACAGAGGCTCGTGACTGTATCGCCCAAACAAACCACGGGCGGCAATGACACTTTTTGTTTTTTGAGCTTCAGTCAATTCGTAAGGCACCCACTTTCTCTTCTTCTAGGATTTGGCGACCTTATTCATAATTCTGTCAATCGTCGAATAGCGCCAATAAAACTCGTCAGCCAATATCCGGTATATCATAGGTGGCTCTTCTTCCATTTGATCATCGACGGCTAGACGGTTATCTTAATGTAGTCGTTCAAAACGTTCCTTGGAACCAAGTTTTCTCCCTCCTTGAATCTTGTAAATCAACCTGTACTTCATCAACAATACTATCACCATTGCTCGTGTTTGGATTTTATTTGTATTCAAATTGAATATCTTTTGTGGAAAACTCCGAGCTATAAAAACCGCTGAGTCTCAGAAATTTTATATTATCAAATAATACCAAAATTGAAACACTGTCGTAAAATCTAAAAAGTTATAATAAGCCGAATAAAATAAATAACAATAATAACACATATTACATTTTGATGAACACTATATTGCAGTTAATGTGATTGTATTAAATTTTTCTTTTACAGCATAAAAATCTATATTGTTATATTAATTGCGTTTAGTGTACTGGATATTGTTTTCTATTATAATGGCCGTTCCACCATGCCACCATATTAGATATTACAGATTTTATATAATATTATTTTAATGTAACTTTTATTTGTGTAGTGAGTTTTAGAAAAAATTCATAGTTTTTCAAAAAATGCTGAACTTGTACACATCGGTACGAGCCATTTTTATTCCATATTCCTAATTTTATTAAGTGGACCATTATATCATCTTTTTGATTAGCGTGGAGATGAGATTTGCCATTGTATTTATTTGATGCAAAATTTTGAGTTCAGTTAAATCGTTTGTTTCTCGCGAATTTGAAGCTGTGTTTGAATTATTTACAGTATTAAAGTTCTGTAAGTGTTTTAGGCTTGTGAGCATATAAGATGTCTGGCTGTATATATTTTTGCTAAAATATTCTTTTCCTAGGTTTCGAGTAAACTGTTTGTTGAATCTGTTAATGCAATGCATTCTTTATGATTGGTTGAATCGCCGCTACCACAGTTGACACACTTAACATCTTTACCTGTAGTTTCCCTAGGACTGTCTTTAGTCAAATAACTTTCCAAGCATTTTATTGACTTTCTACAGTGAAGCTTATAGTAGAAAGTTAATGAGATTATCATCCTGTCTGGTTGTCTGGAGACAAGATAACTTCCGATCTATGCAACGGATGCACTTCAAACTTGGCATACACACATCTTAGGTCAGTACCTTTCATGTGATTGATTTTCAGCCAATTCGGTTAACGGCAACCGGAAGTGACCGTTAAGATTTCGCACCGCTGTAGAAAGTTTCCTTGATGGTATTACACCGTTCTTGTTATTATTATTAATTCATGCATATTTACAATCTGCTCTTTTAGAGCAATAAGCAAATTGGTTTACAGTTTATGACGTAAATAGAAAGACATCTAGTGACAACACTTCGAAAATTAATTATTAATTAAAATTAAGCACTGCAGGAGGCGTGCTTAAGCGGTTTACTAAATCATTAGGATGTCCTGGGGAGCAATGTAGGTAGCTGGTAGGTAGTCGGTAAATTTCGTCATCTATGTAGGGTGGAGAGTTTCACTACTGACGTACCACGGAGCATCGTGTAATTATTCTTGGCATTTTGGATTGGATCCTCTGAATTACCTTTTTATTCGATGGCTTTGCATCCCAAAGCTGGATACTATATTTCCAAATTGGTTTTTTGTACATTTGTACAATAGTTTATTACACGTAATAAGTTTAGGTTTGTGTCCAATTAGCTAATTAATTTGCTTTAACTTAATGTTTATTTGATTTTTTTCGGTTATATAAAGCTTCTACGTCAATTTTTATTCAGTTATTCTTAAATATTTTACTTCATCCTTAACAGGGATCCATGTCCCGTTTATTGAGACTTCAGGGTAGTTCCATTGTCGGGTTATAAAAGTGATTTGAACTGACTGATCTTTATTTACTTTTATTCTCGCAGTATCAAACCAGTATTGAAGAATATTGAGGTGACATCGAAGATTCTCAGAGACTTCTTGAGGGTTTTCACTTACGGGAATTATAGTAGTATCGTCTGCGAAAGTAGCAAGCGTTGTATTGTTTGTAGTTGGAATTTCGGCGGTAAATAGGAGGTATAAAAATGGACCTAATACGCTATCTTGAGGGACGCCCGAATTAATCAGATAGTAGTTGGACGTATCGGTATTGAATTTGGCTTGAAAATATCTATCAGTAAAATAAGATTTTGGAAGAAGAAAATAAGGAGTAGGTAGGAAAAGTCTTAGCTTGCATAATAAACCAGTATGCCAGACACGATCAAAAGCCTATTTCATAATTAGGAAGACAGCTATGCATAGTTTTTTTTTTCTTCATGGCTTTTGATTATTTCATTTACTATTCTATGGCTTTGATTAACAGTCGAGTGATTTTCACGAAATTCGAATTGGTATGATGGTATTTTCTCATCTAAATTAATTTTCCCCATAATTCTTTTTAAGAGAAATCTTTCAAATATTTTTGTCATGATGGGCAGTAGTTGGGCACTTATTGGTCTAAATGAGGATGCGACAATTGTTGGTTTTCACTTGGGCAAATTTTCACATTGCTGGGTAATAGGCAAGCCTGAGCATATTGTTGTATATAGTCGTTTTTTCTTGGAAACTGTTTGAATATTTCGCCTGTTATTAAATCAAATCCGTATGCTTTGTGATTTTTGCATTGTGTAATTTATTTTTTAACTTTCGCTGATGAGAAGAGCTTTATTGGTAAAGTCATGGGGCATGGGGTATTTAAGAAGTTTTCAATGTTGTTATCGTCATTGTTGAACACTTGGATGCTGTAGACTAAAAATTTCATAGAAATGTTCTGCGAAGATTGATGCTTTTTCCAGGTCTGTCCTACTTTTTAATTGGAGGTATGTGAGTTGTTAATCTATTAAATTTTTTTAGTAGCCTTCCATATAGAGTAATTTTTTTTGATATGTTGGTGATATAAGTTTCCAATGTAGCATTCTGTAATTCTTGAAAAGCTGCTTTTAGTTTTTTCGCTAACCTGTTATATTTGTTTTTGTCAATAGGATTTTTGCTTCTCTATCATTTACATTCTGCTCTCTCTTTTCCGCTACAAGTTTTCAGATAAATAATGGAGTATTTCTATTATTTTGTTGTTTTCCCAAAAATTTTATAAAACTTAAAACATTTTTCTAATAGTTTTTAATATAGCCGAAGTTCTGGTATCTTAGACATTGTAAATTTTTCTTTAACTTGAAGTTTAAATTATACTAAAGAATTCGTAAATATTTTAGTGTTGTAAACATATTATTTTTTTAACATTCCATATACTGATAACCACATAATCTAACTTTCTTAATTTCTGTTATATTAATTGAGAGATACATGTTTCTTTAAAATAACTCCAGCTTGGGTTCTTTCTGTTTGCTTGAATTACAATTTGTTTATCGTTTAGGGCTTTACTGGCACATTTTTCTTTGCCAACACTATCTGGAAATATTAGTGTATTGGCAGTTTTATACTAATAAAAGAATTGGTGGTAGCTTTAGTTCGATTTTCTCATTATTTGCTGTACTTGTCGATTCCATAATAACACCATCGTCAGTGTTTAATGTGGAAACTCTTGCTATTGATGATCTTTTAACCAAAAATACTCTATTTTATTTTGTTTTTGATGTTTAGATATTATTTTCTTGTTAGTACTCTTTTTTGCTAATAGTTGCTGTTTGCCATTCGTTGTAGGATCGCGTATATAAAACTGATCATACTTCTTATTTTGTATATTGTTCAGGCTGGCTATGGTAAAACACGGTTAAGAGTAAATTGGTCTTTGGATGCATTGCGTAAAAGCTCTTTCATTGCTTTCTTGTAAACATTTGGCCAAAGTGCTATCCTTTTGGCTCAATGTTTAATTGTTTTTATTTTATCATAGCTCAGTAATTGTAAATCAACACAACTGTAATACATACGACACAGGCTACCAACATAATCGCAGCCTTGCACTTTTAAGTCGTGGCAGAACTAAATTTTTAGTTCATAAATAGCGTTATTTTTCCATGGCTTGATAATTCACCAGATTTTCGTTCATTCGATAGAACAGAAAAGTAGTCAAAAATATTTTTCCAATAAAATGGATCTTACTATGTGATACAACGATCAAAGATCAAACAAATTAGAAAAAATGTATACAACGCATACTAAGAGCAATAAAGGTAGTAATCTCTTCTAAATGTGCTTCTACAAAATACTAATCACCTACCACGTTTTTATATTTTGTACTAGTTATTTTAATAAAAACAATTTATCTTTATTAAAATATTTGTTTTTATTAAATTACAATAGTAAGAACCGACTTTAACTTTAGGTATTTCTTACGTTTGAACGTAAAAATTACAAGAGTGCATTATAAACGAGTGCATACGCTTTGCAATGATTCAACTTTACGTATTACGTATTTCTTACGCCATTATGAATGGGAGCTAAGTTAAATTTTTCCACGTTTCCCATCCAGAAAACAAGCCGATCAAATTAAAAATTTATACATTACCACCTTGTAAAAAATTGAGAAAAGGCGGGTGAAAGATTGTCAGTCTAGGACTCCAAAGATACCTTTTGACGGGCAACCCCTTGTTCTATTACATTACATTATGTAGCAGATTATTAAAATATTACAACCGGTAGCATACCATGCCAAATCCAATAAGTTTGTTCTGTTCTATTGTTACTCAACTCAACGCAAACAGAGTAAACAATAGTAAAACGGAAGCGCTTAATAGGCTAATAATTAGGCGATGAAGCTTGCGCTGTTTCCTCTTACTGTAAACATTAATATAACATACCACGTTATATAAACTAATTGTTTTATTTGAAGAGAATCTACTTTCTAAGAATAAGTTATGGCTTAATAAAATAAAATAAACGTTTTTATAACATAGTAACAAAATATTTTGCTATCTAAAATAGAACTCGAAATGTCTTTTCTATGTTTTTACTACTTCACACCTTGAATAAATTGTACTTATCGAACGTACATTCCGAACAATACTGTACCCATAAGCTCACTAAAGTTCCTTTTGTATTCCAGCGGAAAAATTGGATGAAAAATTGCACCGGAGAACGACAGTGCGGATGGGAATACGCGTGGTCCAACGAGCAGCCGCGCCGCCCTCGCCGTTCCTTTTCAATCCCTCAGGAACCCCGAACGTGTCAAAGCAGCGCAGTAAAAACGGCCACAAAATTCCACTGTTTAGCTGCAAAAGCGCCCCGCTGCAGACCCACTTGCAGATCGACTCGCCGCAGAACAAGAGCAGGTCGCCCGACGCGGACCTGAAAAAGAGCGACTTGGACCTAAAAAACGAGCCGGACACGCTCGACGAAAAAGCGGCGCACCCGAGCGACGGCGAAGCCGCCATCGAGCAGGATAACGCGAAAAATCAACGGAAGAGCGATGAAGCCGACGCGGGGCAGGAGAAGGGCCATTTCGCGGAGAACCCGAGGAGGAGCAGGGCTTTGTCGACCGCAATGAAGAGGATAAATCTGTTCCGGGAGTTATATCCAGCAACAAGACTCCCACGCACGTTTCTTTTAAGGACCAGTTGACAAATGGGGTAGACAGTACGGAACATGTCACTTCACACGGGGACGGTTCCGCTTCTGAAGAGAACAAAGACGAAGCGGCCGACAATGATGATGCACTTGGAGACACAGAGCAGCCCGCAGAAGAGAAAAAGGTAAAAATTACGTTTTATTTTGAGTAATCGTACAATTAATTGTTCTTTACTACAAAAGTCTGCATACATTTTTAACTTTAAACTGACTACAAACTTCATGCAGTAC
Organism: Sinelater perroti; assembly: GCA_036346155.1. Lineage (NCBI taxonomy): Eukaryota > Metazoa > Arthropoda > Insecta > Coleoptera > Elateridae > Sinelater > Sinelater perroti. The sequence continues at coordinate 18,762,131 of JARFIY010000195.1, read as the reverse complement.
AGATACCAAATCTTGTATAGTAAACTAAAAAATTTTCAGCTTTTCTTTGTATTTCAAACAATATCAATTTATTACGATATAACTACTGAGTGTAAATACATATAATAAATGCAATTACACTTTTTACTCAAAAACAAAAATTTCAGTATTTAAAAACTACATCCTTATACTTTTTATAATTCCTTTAATCAATAGTCATAAAGATAATAGACTTTTTATGAAAGCAATGTTTTATTTTTTATTTACATTCTATATAAGGTTGTAGAATGAACGATCAAAATTTTAAAGAAAATTGAGTTGTGCATACCCTATTTGGTATTACAAAATAAAAGTGGCTTACACCCGTATGAAGGGACTATGCACCATACAACGGTAATAAAATTAAATTGGCAACACTCTAATGTATTCCTTGCATGTTACTAAAATATGCAGGTTTATGATGCGAAATCGTATAGATAGATAATAGGACTTGGTAACAAGTCCATTTAAAAGTTTGGAAAGTAGTTTTTTATTATTTTATTAACGGCTGAGTATGTGTTCTTAGTTTTTTTATTGTTATAAATAGTTATCGATAGTTTGCAAAAAAATGTCAGTTGTAGTAATTTTTATAGTTTTTAAATAAAGAAACTTGTCGTACTGATAATTTTTTATTTTACTTTAGTATATTTTTTTTTGTTTTATCTATTAGTCTTTTTTAACTTCACTAGTTTATTATGTCCAGCTCTGACGATATAAATGATTAAGCGAGTGCAAGCTGCGGCATAATAATTAAAAAGTGTGAAGTAGGCAAGTAATAAAAGAGCGAAGAAACGCAAGCTATCAGCAAAAACAAAGTAGACCTAGAATTAAAGTGTAAAAAAAACAATATTAAAACGAACTTCAGTGACTGACCTACGGCGGGACGACCGGGATAGCCACCACGCGTAGTATAAGATACTAGCAACGGACCGCGATATGAACAAGATATAAACAATACACAGGCCCCTAATAAGGTAATAAAAACAACACAATGAGCGGAGAAGATGAATAAATATAAATTAGAAATACTAGCCCTACAAGAGATAAGATGGTAAAGGACAGGCAAAATTGACAAAGAAAAATTCATGATGCTATATGGAGGGGAATATAAACAGGACAGAAATGGAACTGGGTTCATAGTCTGTAAAAGACTAAAAGAAAAAGTATTAAAATTTTAAGTGCCAAAGGGAATAATAACCGAGAAATTATATACTAACAATGACTGCAGATTTTAATTTAATTATCGGAACAAAAATTATATACGCAATATAGCACGCAAAAAGTTCATCGTGTGACTAATAACAACAAAGCGAAATTATGTGACCTGGCAGTAGCCATAAATATAATATAATCAGAACCAAGTACAACCAGAGACCACAACATAAAATAACCTGGATGATATCGGGCAGAGTAAGAGAAAATCAAATAGACCGCATACTTATATATAAAGAAATGGAGAAAATAGCCCATGACGTAAGATCGTATATATATATGGGGAGCCAACGCGGATTCAGATCACCTTCTCGTAGTGGTGAAAATAAAACACAACATTTTAAAAAGAGATCGTTAAAAACACCATAAAAAATAGGGCAGTGAGAAACCAAAAAATGAAAAAAACACACGGAAATTTACAAAACCACTACGAAGGAAAAATCAGAGCGAACATACCGGATGAATTGAAAATAAAAATGGAAATAATATTTAACGGAACTCTACAAAGACAAAGAAGTAAATACAAAAAACAATAGGCAGAAAGAACGCACGATGAAATAATATATAGAATACCACCTTACAAATAATTGAAGACGGCGGTAAACAAACTACAATTAGGGAAGTACACCGGGTCAGATCAAATAACTTACGAGCTAATTGAACAAGCAGGTAAAGCCAGTGACCCGACCAATGGAGCTCAGCAGGCCAAACTTTAAGGAACCATTTGTCCTCCAAACGGACGCCAGCGGGATCGGCCTGGCAGCGGTCCTATATCAAGAGATCGGGGCGAGAGGCAATGTCAGCTACGGTAGCCACCGGCTGACGCCCGCCGAAACGGTACCATGTCAACGAGCAGGAGTGCCTCGCCGTGGTATGGGCCGTCAAAAATACCGCCCTATCTTGAGGATCGTCGCTTTACGCTGCGCACCGACAGCCGGGCACTACTGTGCTCGGAAGGTTCAGACTCCAACGCCAAACTGACGCGTTGGGCCTTGTTCCTCCAGGAGTTCACCTTCTCCATTGAGCACTGCCGGGTCGGTGCAACGAGCTCCTGGACCACCTGTCAAGGCACCCGTAAACAGCGATCCCATTAAGGAGGACGATATGGAGAATGCTGCCACCAACCACCACCGAACCCAACACAAGATTCCCGGCCGCATGTGCAGTCATAGAAGTCGCCCAGCTTCTAGACCACGCACAACGGCAGAACGTTCACGCGCAGCGACTCCAACACCAAGAAATCAGTAGGGTAGGCCCCGAAACTCCCGAGCAGGCCCGCATACTAGGGAGTACACGATACGGGACGGGTGCCTATGGCGACAGGAAAGAGCCGCCAGCAACTCGTTGTCCCAACGGAGGCGCAAGAGGCAGTTCTACGCCTACCACGACGACCCGTCGGCAGGTCAGGGGCAGACGAGACGCTGCGAGCCATCCGTCGAGCCTATCTGGCCAAAGATGGAGGAAAGCGTGCGTGTTACGTTCGGGATGTTGGGCATGCGCAACCTCAAAAGGGCACACCCACAACCACAACCCCACTACGACCTCACAACCAAACTATGGAGGTGGTATCAACAGATATCATGGGACTACACGATGACGTCCCACGGGAACAGATATCTGTTGGTAGCCACCGACTTGTGCACGAGATGGACAGAAGCAGCACCCGTACCAAAGGCAACCACGGACACCATCACGACGTGGTTGGAAAACTCTGTGTTTCGGCGCTTCGGAGAATATACAGCTTAATAGTAGAAACCAGACCATGTTATCAGACTGGAGAAGAGGGCTACTAACTTCAATACTAAAAAAATGAGACCCCACATTATGTCAAAACTTCAGACGAATCATGCTACTAAATATTACTTAGAAAATTTTAAAATCAATTATCCATAACAGACTGGACATATATTTAGAGACAGAAGTAGATAATTACCAACAAGAATTCAGAACAGGAAGTTTTACCATAGTCACCATCCACATCTTAACACAGATAATAGAAAAATGCCATAAACACGGTATCGACCTACATATGGTATTCACAGACTTTAAACAAGCATTCGCTAGCCTTAAGCGACATAAACTCTTAGAAGAAATGCGTAACTTAAATATACCAGGAAAGCTTATTAACTTGAAAGAATGGAGGTACAACAAACACGTTCAGCATAGAAACAAGAGTCAGACAAGGAAATGCCTTGTCTACAACGCTCTTTAATGTAGCATTAGAAAGGACTACCAGAAAAATTAACGCCAAACAAACTATCGCGAACAAAATGATACAATTAGTCGCATACGCCGGCAACACAATTGACACGATTGGCACAATACTAAATCCGGAAGAAGAAGCGAAAGGAAAAGAACAATAATAAATGAGAATAAAACTAAATACATGGTAAGCAGCAGACAAAAGAAAATTCAGAGTTCGAAAGAGTAAAGAAATTTAAATATTCAAGAATAAGAATTAACTAAAATAGCGACAGAAGCGAAGAAATCCAAGAAAGCATGCATTCAGGAAATCGAGCCTATTACATCTTTAAGAACCTGCTACACAACAAAAACTTGAGTGAAACATTGAAGGTTAAGGTGTATAAGCCAACATCCGACTAGTGGTAACTTACGCTAGTGAAACAATGACTCTAACATAGAAATATGAAGAAAACTTTTTCGAACGTAAAGTCATTGGAAAAATAATAAGTCCCCCCCAAAAAAAAACAGAAGAAGGAGAATATAAATAGCTGATAAATTGTAAAATAAGAAACATACTACAAGAAGATATAATAAACTTTATAAAATCACAACGAATTAGATAATATGGACACAGGAAGGTGGCAAGACCAGGTAGAAAACGACTTGCATATTATGGGAAGCGAGAACTGGAGAGCAGACATAAAGAAAAGAAAAAATAGAGAAATATTGTAAACATGTGGACTGACTTAACACATCCCTACCGAGTCACTAAGGGTCTATAAAGGAGCGGTCTCAGTCTCAAAAGGGATGTATTACGTTAGGAATGGATGGAATTCTTTATTATAATAATAATAAATAATAATGGTAAGGCTTTAGGCTCGCCTGAAACTGAGAAGCTAAGGCTCTCATGTGGCAAGCACCGCGCCTTAGACGACCGCCATTATTACCCCTTGTTCGACTGAACGCAGGTACTCCATTATTTTTAGTGACTAAATAGGTCACCCAGGCTTCAGAGAGCTCCGTGAATAGAACCCGGGTCCGTCCGCATCGCAATCTGCGCCTTAACCACTGGACCACTCTGACGGAAGTTCTCTATGATAATAAATTTTTATTAACTTTAAAAGCTACATTAATCGTGACACTAATGATAATTACACTATAAAATAACTAAATGTTTAGACAAAGAAAGATTTTATTTAACAACAAAAAATCTAAAATTTATTTTTGAAATTGCTTACGATGAATGCTTTTTGAATTATGTAATTTGTTTTTTTGGTTGGTTTATTATTACCAACTTTTCTTAAGTAAATAACACGGTAACAACTAGCAAATATGAAATTCAACACATAAAAACCGCTGGAACAGAACAGAACTAACTTCTTGAAAAAACTGCCTCCGTTAGCTCAGTGGTCAAGATATTCATTCCTTTGACCTCGAGCCGGTGCATGCGAGTTCGAGTCTCGCTCAACCCATAGATCTATGTGATTGTTCTATTATTAAGTGCATGTTAGTAGGCACAATAACCCCTTAAGGCTGCAGTGCCAGTAAGTGCGCCAAAAAAGACAGCTTCTTGAATGTTAACAGGTGCTACTTTTACAGATGTTCCTTACTAGATTAACTTAATCTTTTCTTCCATTTTTTCTCTATATTAGTTACTAAGAAAAGGTCTTATTCAAGCTAATATTTTACGTAATACCTTGTAAAATACGATAACTGTGAATTTATCAAGAAACAATTTTGATTAACGAAAGTTTTACACTCTCTTAACACCATTCTTTACTGTTGAGTTGAGTTGTTAACAGGTCTTCCATGAGAAAGACATAATGGTTTCGGATATTTTTTGCAATTCCGGCGAGATGTAAGGATACAAACTTAAATTAGACCATTTTTTAATTTTTATTTCCACAAAAGCATGGCGTTGTACACTTATATACACTGATTTATTAGGTTTATGGATAGGTTGGTAAACAGCTATCCCTTTGCTTCCGTAATCTATAATCACCTCTTGTCTATTATCTAAAAAAGAGATTCTGATGTTATAAAACAGTTTTGTAGGTTTTGTGTTATTTTATTTTTACCAGAAGATGCACAAGGGCTAGCTTTCAATAAACATGACATATACCATTGGAAAAGCTTATAATTTCCCTTTCTTTAATGTTTTGTTTATCTACAACTCCTTTCGTGTACCATTTGCTTACTTCCGGACTGTTCCTATGATGTACTTTTTTTAACTAGTACTCACATATAACCCGGTAATCTCGTAATACATCTCCACCATGATTATGAGTATTGTTTTTTCAAGTCTATTATTTGTACTTTAGATTTATACTTTAACTTTGTAGTTCTATATTATATGCTAAGATATGCATGATCATTTTTTTCAGAATCCTCTAAAGTAAAGTTTTATTCTAAATCTAACCTTCTTTTTGAAATTGTACTATTCTAACGGTAGCTTTTTATCAAAAGCTTCGCAATATAACTCAATTTTTCCAGTTTTTAAAAAATTTTCTCATAAATGAGCGTATATATATATATGCTGGTGGTTAACATAAAGCAGATCTTTAAATATTATAAATTATTGACTCTAAAAAATGGGGTACGGTATATGTTATTATATATTATATTATAATCCTTTATGGAAAATTTCTTCATTATTTTCGTTATGGATTGGTCAACTAAATATCTATGAAAGTTACGTTGAAGTCAGGAATATTGTTTCGATACACACATCACTCACTCTTCAATTTAAAAAAAATGGAATATTTCCAGTAGTATGATGTATTTTATTTCGGCCTGAAACCCGAAATCTCAAATTTTAAATTCCACAGCATGATATTTACATCATTTTCCTCTTCTTTATCGTTTTCATTTTCGTTGTTCACACATACGATTTGTTATTAGCCAGTATTTGTGGTTAAATGTAAATCTTAATTATCACCTTATTCTATTAGTTTTTTCTACTTTTTATTCAATTTTTGTGGGCACGTTTTTACCCATTAATAAACTAAAAATTTCTAATTAACATATTATTTATATATTCCCTCTTTCTAAAGTATATCCAACGATCTATCCTCCTTTATATCAGAATCAACTATAAATTTTAAATTTTTGTTTTCGATAATAAAGCCTTTATCAGCAAAATAGTAACTGACAGTCAGTTTGAAAATTCCAAAATTGCTTTGAATAGCGAATTTTATACAGAATTTGTAACTAAGTCTAAAAAAATAACTGACCAGTCTCTCTAAATCTCTCAAATCTTCGCGCGCTTGTGATAGTAGCGAATTTTACTACTATAATACCACTTCATCTGTGTGTGTCAGAAACCGTAAAAGACAAATTGAGGGCTAATAAGAATTGCCCAAAAAACACCTTTAAAGCTATAAAAAGACACTAGAACTGAGGTAAGCTTGTAAGTAAAAAACTCGGACAAATATAATACTTACCTGTATCTAATACATAGTCCACGAATAAGTCATGGGAGAATTCTTGCAGTTCTTATTTCCGAATATTTTATTAACAGTCTGCAAAAACCATATAAAGTGGCAACGCTTCTCTGACACGATACGTGGGGTGCATTAGAAAGCTGTTACGTGCCGTAAAAATACCTGTATATTTTGGACAGGGTTGTATTTTCAAGTGGCACATAATATATGGTGAAACATAAAAGCACAAAAAATCCTGATGTACTAGTGCGACGAGTTGGTTCATGTAACATATAAAACGTTGAAGGTGTGACCGTTTTTTACCATTTACTTTTTCACTTATACAGGGTGGCGCAAAGTCTCGCAATACCATATCGGCTTGGGTGAAGAAATTTGAAGAAACTCGTAGCGTGTTAGACGTGAATCATAAAGATCCACGAACAGTGTTAACGCCAGAGAATCAGCAGACAGTGAGGGAAGCTGTTGAATACACTCTTCGCCATTCAGCGCGCAGCAAACTCGGATTTTAAGCATCAATAAAAGAAGTTTCAATCGAATGCTAAAAGGGATAAAATTGTACCCTTATAAACTGCAAATTATGCAACAAATTAACAAAAGAGACAAGAAAGAAAGAAAGTGATTTGTTATAGGAAAACCCAGACATTCTGAATAATTTTCTAATGACCGACGAACCAAATTTTCATGTTTCTGGCTGGGCAAATAAACAAAACATGCAATACTGGTCATTACTGAACCCTAAGGAACTGCATGAAAAGCCCTTGCACTCTCCTAAAGCGACGGTTTGGTGCGGAGTCGGTGCTTTCGGAATTGTAGGCCCGTATTTCTTTGAAAATGATAACGGACAAACAGTGGCCGTTGATTCAGAACGTTACGTGACTACGTTGAAAAGCTTCGTTAAATAAAAATTACGACAGCTTGGCATTGATCCTAAAAACATATATTTTTAGCAAGATAGGCAACAGTCCACACCGGGCGAAACAGTATGGCTGTAGTTGGTAAAATGTTCGGAACTGTTATCTCTTGTTTCGGTGAAATCGCTTGGTCAGCTCAGTAGCCCGACGTCAGTGTACCAGACTTTTTTCTGTGGGGTTTTTGAATTGGCTCCGCGCTACCCTGTGTAACAAGCAAAATTCCAATTGATCTTTATTTTTGACTCCTCAATTAATAGTTCTAATGCATCTCTGATACTAAACTATGTATTTAATTAATTAATTTGTTTATTTGAATATATTAGTTTGAAACTCTTTTTAAACGTGTAGTTCTTATTTTTCTATTCGTATTACCATTTCTTTTAAATTCTATTTTTAATTGTACATTTTATTGTGCCCACTAACATGCACTTAAATGCTAGGACATTCACACACACACACCCATGGGTTGAGCGAGACTCAAACTCGCGCGCGCCGGCTAGAGGACAGAGCCAACTGGTTGAACCATCTGAGCCACCGCGTCCCCATTGTACATGTAACATTTCAAATAACTGCTATACAATTTTTTTGGTGTTTAGTTAGTTTTTATTTATTTTACCACTATAACAGTCTTTTTATTTTGGTTTTAAAACCCCCTCTTAACTGGTTTATGTTTCTTTCTTTGAATGTTTTTATTTAAATTATGATTATGCCAATTATTGTACTAAATTGCTTAAATATTCATTTTTCTTTCTTGTTTTATGATTTAATACACATGGCCCATCTCAAAAATATATAACAAAGGATATAACAAAAAATTACAATTGCAACAAAAAATCTACCTATTTAATAAAAATGGTAAAATATACAACAAATATTGCATGTAGCATCAATACTCTTTAAAGTACACTGCCTTAAATTTTTTACGTCTTCCAGCATTGTTTTCCTCATTCAAAACATTCTGCAAAGCCCTCTGTTAAAATCCCAAATAATTGTCTTGTCGTATTGACCTACATCTACTCTATGATCTGCAATCTCTTTTCTTTCAAAAGCAATTTAAGTTTTGAGAATAGTCAAAACTTGCAAGAGCATTTGACGCGGCATGTTTCATGTCACGATTTTTGACGAAATTTCATAAACTTTACTTTTGGGACACTTTCTGGTATATTGCTTGTTGCTAGTCTTCCATAGCGTAGATCACTTTCAACAAATTTCTGAATCACTTGTGCAATGCCTTTTATTTATATAGTTTCCAAATGTCTTACGAGTCATCCGACGTATGTTTCAATTTTGCAGAAAATCGTAAACAGATACTTTGTTCTATTTGCTCAAACATTGTAAACGTGACAATCACACACTATATGTACTCACTAATAGGCAAATAAACTCGTTCTCATTTATGCTTGTACATTACAAAATGGAGAGGCAGGCGTGTAAATAGCCGCTCTCGTGGATGCGGTGTTGGATACGATACCGATGCGGCTCGTAAGGACCAAAAAATGGAGAGGCAGGCGTGTAAATAGCCGCTCTCGTGGTACGGTGTGAAAACGTAGTACGGCCCGTAGTGGAAGGTCAGCCGATAAGGCCAAATCGTCCCTTAAACGGCCGTCGCGTTAGCGGATGGGGGCGGCTACCGATATCAACCAAAGAATTGCCAAATCCCTCACCTGAATCGGCTTCGGCTTCGGCTTCGTCGGCGATTCCAAGCTAGCCACCTCTGCGTTGCGGATCTGGTATCTTCGGGATGTTGAGACACGACCAAATTGGCCGAGCTGCGATGCGTGAATATTTACGGGGATGCGAAATGCGAATTTATGCGGACTGAGACACGACCTTAGTGGCCGAGCTGCGATGCGTGAATATGAATGTATGCGGGGATGCGAATATGCGTGAATCTGAATGTATGCGGATATGCGAATATGAATTTATGCGGACTAAGACACGACCTTAGTGGCCGAGCTGCGGGGCATGAATATGAATGAATGCGGGGTAAGACACGACCTTAGTGGCCGAGCTGCGGGGCATGAATGTGAATGTGAATTAATGCGGGGTAAGACACGACCTTAGTGGCCGAGCCGCGGGGCATGAATTTGAATGTATGCGGGGTAAGACACGACCTTAGTGGCCGAGCCGCGGGGCATGAATTTGAATGTAATGCGGGGTTAAGACACGACCTTAGTGGCCGAGCTGCGGGCATGAATTTGAATGTAATGCGGGTAAGACACGACCTTAGTGGCCGAGCTGCGGGCATGAATTTGAATGTAATGAATCGGGTTAAGACACGACCTTAGTGGCCGAGCTGCGGGGCATGAATGTGAATGTAATGCGGGTAAGACACGACCTTAGTGGCCGAGCCGCGGGCATGAATGTGAATGTAATGAATGCGGGTTAAGACACGACCTTAGTGGCCGAGCTGCGGGCATGAATGTGAATGTAATTAATGCGGGTAATGACACGACCTTAGTGGGAGCTGAATTTGATGTATGCGGGTAAGACACGACCTTAGTGGCCGAGCTGCGGGCATGAATTGAATGAATTAGCGGGTAAGACACGACCTTAGTGGCCGAGCCGCGGGCATGAATATGAATGAATGCGGGTAAGACACGACCTTAGTGGCCGAGCCACGGGCATTGAAGCTGCCATGTGAATTAATGTTGGCTAGACAGACCTTTGGCCGAGCCCGAAAGGTAATAAGTCTGAGTTAAGAGTCTTATCAGCCAGGATGATTTAATGGAATGAATGCATTAAGACACGACCTTAGCGCAGCTGGATGAATTAATTACGGTAAACAACTTAGTGGCCGAGCCCGGCATGAAAATTAATGAATGGTTAAGACACCTTAGTGCGCATAATATAAATGTATGCGGGATCGAATATGAATTTGATACGGGTTAAGACACGATTATGGCATGAATATGAATGAATGAACGACCTTGGGCGGCATGAATATGAATGAATGCAGACACGACCTTAGTGGCCGAGCCACTCATTGGCTGCCATGTTTCATTTGGAAATACAGACCTCAAAGGTACACAAGTCTGAGTTGACAGTTGCTGAAAAGTTCAAAAAAAAAATTTTTTGATAAAATTGGATTATTATTCAATATAATTCTTCGAGGGCGATACCGATTATAGCGATCATACAATTTTTCTATACCATTTTTAAAATATATTTTGTCTTTAGCCTCAAAATAAGCTTCTGTTTCGGCAATTACCTCTTCATCGGCGCTAAATTTCTTTCCAGCCGGCATTCTCTTGAGGTCTGAGAACAGGAAAAGTCGCTGGTGGCCAGATCTGGAGAATACGGTGGATGCGGAAGCAATTCGTAGCCTAATTCATGCAATTTTGCCATCATTTTCATTGACTTGTGGCACGTTGCATTGTCTTGATGAAACAGCACTTTTTCTTCTTCAAATGGGGCCGTTTTTCGTGATTTCGTCCTTCAAACGCTCCAACAACGCTTTGTAATAATCGCTATTGATGGTCTGGCCCTTTTCAAGGTGATCAATAAATACTGATGCCATAAACCTTGCTAGCCGATTATTGCGTCTTTCCACCTTTGATTCGGTTCATCGCGTGCAGTCCACTCGGCTGACTGTCGATTTGACTCTGGAGTGTAGTGATGAAGCCATGTTTCATCCGTTGTCACATATCAACGAAAAATTCGTTATTATTACCGTTGAATATCGCTGAACATTGTTCTGAATCAACGACACGTTGAAACTTTTGCTGGATTGTGAGCTCGCGCGGCACTCACTTTGCACACAGTTTTGCATGTCCAAATATTCATGCAAGATATGTCCAACACTGTATTTTGATATCTTCAGAGTCTCAGCTATCTCGCTTAACTTCAATTTACGGTCATTCATAATCATTTTGTAAACTTTTTATGTTTTCGTCCGTTACAGCCTCTTTGGGCGTCCACTGCGTGCATCGTCATCAGTGCTCATCTCGCCTCGTTTAAACTTGGAAAACCACTTCTCAACGGTTGATTTTCCTGGTGCACAGTCTAAATAATGCTTATCAAGCCAAGCCTTGGTTTCAACGGTATTTTTTTGCCAAAAGCAGTGTTTTATTAATACTGAAATTCCTTTTATCCATTTTTAAAATTAACAATAGTTGCTTCACTCAAAATACGATATCTCCTAAACTAATAGTCCGACAGTTGTCAAATTTATACACGAGTCTTTTGAAGGTTAGGGTTAACTAAAAAGCACATGGATTTAATACTACTAGCGCCGCTTATGTGTCAGCCTACGAACTTTTCAGCCCAATTGTTAGTTCTTTTACTTAGTATGTATTTATGGCAATAAACTATTTAAAATCCAGCAGTTATTTAATACTAATAATATATCTATACCACTAAAATTTAAAAATGTTTTATTACTTTTATTCTTTACCAACTAAATTCATAATTTAAATTTATATTGTGATAAGTTTATCTGTAGTTTTCTATATATTTATGTCTCAGTATACTGCATTATCATCTCTATTTTACTTCATTTGTTGTATTAAAATTCAAAATAAAAGTAAATTATAACTGGTACTAACATTGACACTAAAAATAAAACCAAACCCAAAAAATGAGGTCATATTCCCTCGGTAAAACCGGAAAAGTTTCTCTCATAAGCATCTGCAGAAAGAATTACGCTAATACTTTTTTACGATGCTCCAGCCATAATTTCGGATTAGGTGCCAAGTGAAGGACGTTGATAGTTATTTTTTGCTTATAGAATTTGATCGCAAAATATTAGTTTAAAATTAAGGATTACCAAAAAGTAACAATATATAAACAAAAATAAATAAACACCTTTATGTAGTGCTTAAAAATTAAGTATGCCTTTGTGACAGCCTAAGAATTAATTCCTTTAGATCTTATTCAGACTAACTTTTTGTTTTATTTTGAGTTTTTTCATATTCCAAATTTAATTTATGGTTCTTTTATATAATTTTCAATTAATTTGTTATTTTTAATAATAATTTAATATTGTTATTGATATTATATCCATATTGTAGTCTTTTCATTTTTAAGGGTTTTACAAATTTATAAACATTGCTTGCTATATTTAATTGAGACACTAATAACCGTAACATTTTAAATAGTAATTTTATAAATATGCTGTAGACAAATTAAATGTGCAAATCTTTAATTAAATTTTTTTATTGCTATTGCCTTTTTGGCTACTGCAACTTATGGCAATTCAGTGCCTGTTTACGACTCTTCTAAAGAGCAGCACAACTTTTTACATTAATCAACAACTCGCCAACAGTTCCGCAACATTAATTTATCACACTTTAAGTGCAGGGGAGAAATAATACGACACCTGCGGTTGAAAACTGTAATATGCAAAAACGTTCCTCTAAACAAAGTCCTTGTGTTTTAGTAGCCAATGTTATTAAGTGCAATAAATGTATTTTTTGGAAAACTCTATGCTCCGATAACTTTACGAACGATTGTTAAATCTACACAAACTTTAACAATTCATGCCTACTTTTTTATGCCTAGAGTTTGCTTAAAAGGCCTGGCCCAGTCGAGCGTCTTTGTTTCGCAGTGCTGTCTTGAGAAATGTAAAACATGCAAATAAGAGTTGCTTTTATTTTCTAGATGTATACTGCAAAAATATTTTTTAAAAATGACAGTTTTGATTGTACTAGAAATCAATAGCAACTTAAAAATACCTTAATGAATTTTGATATTTAAATTTATAGTCAAATTTAAAAGTCTAATAACCACATATGGAGTCTAAGATGAACTTTTTTGAATTGATTTAACATCTTTGAAAAGAACTTTCTAATCAAATAAATAATAAACGTTTGTTCTTGAATAACAAATTTCTTAACAAAAGTCGTGATTATTTTATAAAGAACTAAGAAAACGCCCTAAAAATTAAATTTAGTGCCTGTTAGACAAAAAAAGAACGATATATTGTTTCATTCAAAAATTAAAGATGTGGTTGTTTAAAACATTAAACGTTTAGAAATTGTATCATGGTTTCTATCAAGATATAAAATAAGTCCAAAATGATGCATCCTAAAATTAAACTCCATGTATAGTCATCGAATTTACTTTTAAATATATAATAATATGTAAGGTATTTTATTTAAAATAGCAGATGTCGATTTATAGTTTAACTAGAAATATGTCAGCTTAGAAGTTATATTAGGTGTACATTTAAAAAACAATACAACAGTTATTTAAAAAAATCTTAAAACAATGACCTTAAGAAACCAATATACTCGACTAGAATTAGCTTTGCATATGCAAAATATTATCTTTTCATGTTATAAGTAGACATTGCTTATTTCATTTAAATGTTTTTTTATTTCTATAAAACCATTCTTTTTATATAAGTGGTCATATCATTCAAAGGTGAGGTTGTTTAAATGCGATTATTTTAAAAGGATACTAGATGTATACACTTTTCACACAAATAAATATAGTCCCATTCGAATTCACAAATTATGTATATGTGATAAATAACTAGACTGGTTGAATGTGTCGGGTTATTCGTTTGTTGTTGTTGGGAATCACATTATTTGATCCTCACGGTGTTTTCACCGTCGGTTCTTATTTGGTTAAATTAGGGGATCTGTGTACTTCTAACCACTGATAGGCAATAATCTGTCTTTTACGTGTGTCAAAAATTATTTATAAATTAAGTCAGTGGTCCATCCAAATATCTTTGTAAATCCCACTATTTTTATAGAGGAAATCAGAGTCTCATTTCTTATATTGGTCATAAAATGATAATTATGGATTTGTTTATTCTGAGATACCTTCAACTATATTCGTACATAATTGCAGATTTCTTTCTATCATGAGGTTAGGCACATGTATGAGACAGAATAACGTCTCAAATTACCTAAATGTTAATTTATCATCTTATGCTGATCTCAGAAACAATTTTAATAACCGCTTATCGGCGGTCATCGTTGAGAAGGCGACGCACAATGCGGATAATCTGGTCTTCAAGCTACATTGGTGATTTCTATTTTTAAATGATTTTAACTCTGCCAGCAGTGGTTTATGATACGCGTACACTTCTGAGACATCTGACATCTGAGACACTTGATAATAATCTATTATGCAACGGATAAGGTTACTTTTTGCTTTGACATTGTTACTTACTAAAGAAGCGGTAGTGCGAGGTATTGTAGGGAAAGTTCCTTTTAGATCTCCCTACTTGTACACTCCGATCACCTCATGAAACAGAAAGGAAATTTCCGTTGGTGTTTGATTCACCCATGTGCGATTGCGTTCTTAAATTATAGGAATACAGATCATCAGTATTATTTATTTACACACTTATTTAATATATAATACATTTTAATAAATACTACTAGTGAGTATAACGACTATAGTCAGCATATTTTGTAGTCTCAGGAAGGTCATTATGATTGTAACAAATACTTATATCAAAACCGCTAAGAGGGAAATAATTTTCTTAATGTAGCGATTTGATGTATAGATAAATCTAATCGGAATTCAATAAGGAATAAAAAATATTTATAAATATATTTTAACGTACAAATTTACATAAGCTATTTATTTACTTTGCATACAGCCAACCAAAATTACTTAACACCATTTATATACACAGTACATACAATTAATAGCGTGAAATTACACTGTATGTATGTTGCACTCACAATTAAACACACTTTGCTTTAGCTAATTTAATTTCCTGTGGCCTCTCTGCTGCGCAATATTCATGGCTATTTGAAGTCTATCAGAAGAGACTGAAACTAGAAACGCCGGCATACAAATGTCTGGAATTTTCGAGTCCTCGCACGTGTACAAGTGGCGACTGCATTCCTGAAACGTATTCTATCCGGCGCGGCGGTTGCTATGGGGAGGCGTTCGAAAATTCATTGCAACATATTTACACTGTACCGAGGTATAATATCTAAGGAGCATTTGTGCTATTTTTGTAGAATTACATAAAAAAATTTGTAGCAAAAAATTTGGAGATTTACGGTATTACGATCGTTATATACAATGCGTAGCAATATCTAGGCAATCCCTGGCTATTCTATTCCTGACAACACAACATACAAATTCTCTGGGATGACTTTGCTTGTTTTCTTATAGAACAGGCTTGGAAGTGCAACTATGCATCCAGTTACAGACGATTTATAATCAACATACTGCCATCATCTAACTTAAAATTTCTAAAACGCCCCACTTTCTCTTCATAAAACACAATTTGTTTGTTACTGCACATATTGATCTACTACATTCGCATGTATACTCAAAATATAAAGTTTGCAAACACTGTTGTGATAAGCCTGCCAGCGACATTAATCTATATATTATTTATATATATATACATATATATATACATATATATACATATATATATTATTATATATATATATAATATAAAATATAAAAATATATATAAAATACTTAAAGAAAAGAAAAATACTTAAGAAACTCCAATAAGTCAAATAAAATTATTTTTAAATATTTAAGAGTTGTGTGACTTAAAACTGCATTGACCTGCAAGCAAAACTAAGTGAGGGTAGCCAGATATGGCGAAAACTAACAAGTGGCAGCAGGCTTGTCAGTAGCAAGTACTAGCGGAAATCAAGTGGATTGGAACGGTATTATGTAGCATATCTTTAGGCATGGTCAGAATGACTTGAATGGCTATAGAACTGCGTATGTGGAAAGTAACGGAAAACTACCACATATTATAGATCTTCCAAGAACAATCATGACGGGGAACCAAACAGAAATGGCCTTGAGTACTGGGCAGGACTTAAATGTCCACAAGGTGCTAAGAATCTCCCAGCCTGTTAGGATCGCTACTTGGAACGTAAAAAGTCTATTTCAAATGGGAAAATTTCATAACACCGTAAAAGAAATGAATATACGAAAAATTGATTTACTTGGGCTAAGTGAAGTTCGATGGCCTAACAATGGACAAATAAATACAGAAGAAGGAGAAATAATATATTATTCGGGTGATAGTAACACATTAAACCAACATGGTGTTGCAGTATTGGTATCTTCAAAATTTAAACAATATGTAGAAAGTTATCTCCCGCTTTCTAATAGAATTATAATGTTGCAACTAAGATCTTCAAAAATAAAAATCAACATCATTCAGGTATATGCACCAACTGCAGAAAGTGACGAAGACGATATAGAAAAGTTTTATCATGATTTAGATCAAATTCTAAAAGTAATACACAAACACGATATGAACATAATCTTAGGCGACTTTAATGCTAAAGTCGGCAAACAACACTGTCAGGATATTGTAGGTGATTATGGATTGGGTGATCGGAACAACAGAGGCAAACGATTAATTCAATTCTGTCAAGAACACGATCTGGCCATAATGAACACATGGTTTAAACTTCCAAACCGTCGTCTATATACGTGGCGTTCCCCAGCAGATAATCCAGATCACATTATACGCAACCAGATAGATTATATTATAGTAAACAAACGATTTAGAAATGCTTTTAAAGCGGTAAAACTTATCCTGGTGCAGACGTGGCTCTGATCATAATCCCGTAGTTGCCAATATCAAAATTACACTAAGAAAAGCACGAAAACCTTGTACAAAGAAATTTCACATTGAAAATCTCAGAAACAGCGACGTGTTCGAAAGAGTGACGGAAACATTCAACAAACGTTTAAAAAGCGAATACAAATTTAATGAAGGCATAGAAAAGAAATGGGCAACTATCCGATCCATTTCAACAAGCACTTGTGATGAAATGCTTAAACCAGAAAAGAGGCAAAAAGAAAAACTTGGATGACGGATACTATACTGAAATGATGGAAAGAGAAGATTAATGAAATTATGCAATAATAGTGTTGCATATTGGGAGTTGCACAAAAACATAAAGAAAGAAATAAGAAAAGCAAAGAGTAATTGGTTGAAAATAAAATGTGAAAACATTGAATATCTGGAAAAATTACATGACTCAAGGAATCTGCATAAGCAAGTCCATGAATTAAATGGAAGAGCGTATAATAATAACCAAGGTAATATATCAATAAACTCAAAAGGAGAAATTCTTATCACAATTGAAGATAAAATAAAAGAATAGAAAAATTATACATACAATCTTTTCAAAGATGACAGAGGTGTTAAACCAAATACAAATGTAAACAAAGACAATATCCTAGAAATAACAAAGGATGAAATTATACAAGCAATAAAATCATCACAAACAGGAAAAGCCTTAGGACCAGATGAGGTGACCTACTGAAATTATGAAACTGATAAAAGACGAAAATATCCCAATACTAGTAGATCTTTTCAATTGTATATATAAAAGCGGGACAATTCCAAAAGACTGGTTACACTCTGTGTTTGTAACATTGCCAAAAATTAATAAACTAAAACAGTGTAAAGATTTTCAAACAATAAGTTTAATGAGCCATGTTCTCAAAATATTCTCAAAAATCATACATCGCAGGATCTACAAGAAATGTGAAGAACGACTAACAGAACATCAGTTCGGTTTCAGGGATGGATTGGGTACACGCGAACGTTTATTGTTTATGCGAATTTTATTAGAAAGTTGCCATGATGTAAATAAAGATGCATATCTGCTCTTTATTGACTACGAAAAAGCTTTTGACAAAGTCAAACATGGTAAACTTCTTGAAGTATTGACTGCGATACAACTAGATCAAGCTGATATTCGTGTAATAACCGATTTATACTGGCACCAAACTGCAGGTGTAAGAGTTGATGGACACAGTACGGAAGAAATGGACATTCTGCGCGGAGTAAGACAGGGATGTGTGTTATCACCCTTACTTTTCAACTTGTATTCAGAAGAGATTTTTAGACAGGCTTTTGACAATTCTGATGATGGAATACTATTAAATGGAGAACGAATAACCTCAATAAGATATGCCGATGATACGGTATTAATGTCTGAATCAGCTCAAGGATTGCAAAGAATGGTGGACCAGATATCAGTCATTAGTCAAGATTTCGGTCTCTCCATAAACACAATAAAAACAAAATCAATGGTGATCAGCAGAAATCCTCAAACAACGCAAATAGTACTACGGCATAACAATAGAATAATTGAAAACGTATCTCAATATCGTTACCTGGGCTCATGGATAAACGATCAGTGTAATTGTCTGCAAGAAATTAAGGTAAGAATAGAAATGGCCCGCTCAGCATTTATGAAAATGAAAGCAACATTTTGCTCTCACGAGATACATCTACAGATACGTATCAGACTATTACGCTGCTTTGTGTACTCTGTGCTGTTTTATGGCGCTGAAACGTGGACATTAACGAAGGATGCCCTTAAAAGAGTAGAGGCTTTTGAAATGTGGACATACAGAAGAATGCTTAGAGTTCCATGGATCCACAGAGTGAGTAACAAGGAAATTTTGAAAAGGATGCAAAAAGAAACAGAATGTATTGAGAAAATAAAAACAAATAAACTGCAATACCTCGGCCACATTATGAGAAACACTAAATATCGGTTATTGCAACTAGCACTACAAGGCAAGATTAACGGCCGACGCCCACCAGGTCGCAGACGAATATGTTGGCTGAGAAATCTAAGAGATTGGTATAAACTGACATCATCACAACTGTTTAGAATTGCAGTATCCCGAATCATGATCGCAAACACTCTTTCCCGAAGATTATGCACTTGAAGAAGAAGAAGTGACTTAAAATAAATAAATAATCTATTAATCAATTAATTAACAATTGAAATCGTATAAAAAATTATTGAATTTTAATGGGTATACGTGACTTTTAAAATCTATTTGTATCAAAACGATACGGTTTTCGTATTTTACATATAGAATTCTTTTGCTAAAAATTTATATAGAGAATAGCATTGTAAGGATGTCAGATAGCTAAGAAGCAATTAATAAAAGCTTTAAAATTATATAGCTATGCAAATATGTATAAAACACATTAGAAATTGTTTATGGGTCTCGAAATATACATAAATAGAAAAAAATAAATAAACAAACTAGAGAATGCCAGTGTTACGAACTTTTTGTCGCAATCGTTACTGTTGCTGCCCTCCAACGATTGTGCCAGTCACGAATTCCGTCTCACTCTGGTACATCGCCGTAATGGGCGTTGACGTGGCTCCGAACGCATTACTCCGACAACCAATGATTCTCACACGGTCGGGGACCGGAGACGTCCGCATTGTGCTTTAAAGATATTTGATAAACACAGCAACTTTTTAATAAAGATAATAAAGACAAACGTTAAATACACTGACATGACTACCTAGGCCTAAAATATCAGAATCTAAAGAATCTAGCATTGTACGGAAAAAGCAGAAAATTCAACTAGCAACAAGGGTAATCTTAGGAATACCCCAATTATAATAGAATTGTAGGAAAAATGATCACCTCACAGAAATTAAATTATTTCACTATCTTACCTGCAATTAAACAATAATTCGTAAAATATGGAAATCTTTCGAGATATTTAACACAAATCTAGAGAAACTAACACCATGCTTAATGTATGCTTCAATTAATAGGAGTTACAATACAATGGCTTCCATGGCTTTAAAAATTTGTTTTTAAAAATCTCTCCCAAACTTTTACATTTTGTGACATTTAGTAGATTTTTGTTATATAGTTACTAAAGAAATTAGACACAATCTTTATAAAAAAAATTATGCAAGCAGTTACTATCAGAAGCACCAACGTATTTTTTTAATGTATCATTTAATAACGTTTTATTCGTGCTATATTATATGTTCACTAGCAAATGATTTAAATTGCTCCTTTGGCTTTCCTCTTTGTTCTTGGTTTATAACACTTTGCTAAATTCTTTGTTGGTATCTTATGAGAAATATGTTTATTTTTTTGAAGCGTAAATAGAATATTAAATAACAAATTGTAAAGCATATATATATATATATATATATATATATATATATATATATATATATATATATATATATATATATATACTAGCGGACCCAACAGACATTGTCCTGCATGATATTTCAAGTGATTATAAACGAAAATAAACGAAATCCTATGCACGTAACTTATATCTGAATATAATGCGCTCAATATTTACGTAAACGCGATACATATAATATCAAAACACAGCGTGCAAAAAAATTAAATTCATTGAATGAATACATACACAAAATGAATGAAATGAATGAATGAATGAATAAATGAATGAATGAATGCATACACAAAAATTCATTCAAATCGGTCCAGCCGTTTAGGAGTTCAGTGACATACACATGTACAGTTGAATTATATATATAAAGATATATATATATATATATATATATATATATATAGCAGTTATACAAATAAATATATAATAAACCAAAATAAAATTTTACTTGGCTGTTGATATTGATTTTAAGAACTTCTAGACAAATTCTCTTGTTTTAACAAAGGTAAAAAAGGCTTTCCTGTTAAAGGATGGAACATTACATGCAAAAAATTTCACAATTTTTTATTTATAATAGGAACAGGAAAAAATCAAACAATAGTTCAAGTAAGATTTAACAAACACTCCATTTTTAACGCTGCTCTTACTCAAATCGATTATCGATACGTCTTACTGCAGTAGTATTAATGAGACATATAATTTAACTCGAGATTTTTCGAAAACACTTAAAAGGGGTATTGTCTTCGAATAGCATTTGGTATCTTCATACTAATACTCTTGAAAAATTTCAGCAAAATAGATAACCCGACAGGTCCCTACTCTTCTTGTAAGATGCACCATAGTGCCAAATCTGGTAACATTAACCCACTAAAATAAAATAAAATAAGAATATGCTTAAATTGAACACCATATGCAGTACAGCCATAATGAATTAGTAGTTTCACAATAGAACCAAATATGGTGTTAACGTCATAGATTAAATATTTCAACTTTATAGTGTAAGATATTTGTAAAAATCTACACAAATATACTATAAGCTTTTATAAGCATAGAATGTTCTTTATCATAAATTTTTTGAGAAATTACCATGCCTATACCTATTACGCATGCCAACTATACTTAATCCTGTTGAAAAAAAATCAGAAGTTTTCTCTTTCAAAAGAAATCTTAACAAGTCTAACAATACCTTTCGGCTTCAAGCAATTACACATATTTGATACTATTCATCCGTAGCTGTCACTAGCCACTCACATCAAGCCTGATCTGGTAGATTTGTTCTATCTAGATTTTTTCCTGTTACACTTGACCAACGTCCAACAGTGCTAACATTCACAAAAGCATTGCCGTAAATAGCACCTGTTTATCGATGAATACCAATAAGCGTACAATCCTCAATCGTTAGTAAGTCAATAACAGCACAGTGCTTCTACCGAATGTCCATATCATCTATGTCACTTGTCTGTCACTTTCGTAACCTGATATTACAGGAAAATGCTACAGATTGTTTTGATACTTTATGAATTAGAACTCGGAGACAAGAGTTTTCAAAACACCCCTGTATAGGGAGATAACGAATATAAAATTATTCTGACGCCAGTTCATTTAGAAAAAGAAATAACAGCTAAATAAACACAAGTTATAATTATGAAAAAAGAAAAATGCAAACAGAAGAAAAAAGCAAAATCTGTACCCTAGTGCTTTAATTATATTTGTGACCCATGCTTACAGTTAGTATACACCGACTATTTTTATTTGAGTGATGATAGAGTCAATGATTTTAAATAAGCCACCAATCAAAGGTTTTATATTTACGTGTCTTTTAATTCATGTGTTAATTTTTTTTATAATGTAATCCCACGTATATATTTCATATCTAGCAATGATTGCTTATATTACGCAGTTCTTTGCAATTTCAATTTAGTGTTTGAATAGATAACACAGTTACTGCATTTATGACATTTGCCTTAGGAACGTGCGATGCCTATGAATCAACTGTTAAGTATATAAAGAAAAATAAAGAAGCGGTATATTCCGATACAAAATTGAGTGCGAGATTATTATTGTAAATAAGAGATGTTCTAGAAAAGATTAAAAAAGCTTTAGTGATATGGGCAGAAGATTGTACATAAAAAATGCCAATGACAGAAATTCCATCAAACAATCAGCGTTGATATTTTATGAACAGATTAAAAACCGCATCTTAATCGAGGAAAAAATATGAATTTCATGAAAGCAATGAGTGGCTGGCTAAGTTTATTAAAAAATTCTTCATAACATAAAAATTAAAGGTGGAACAACTTTTGCTGATAAAACAGCTACTAAAATATTTTTACAAAAAGTATGGAATATAGAAGAAATTGGTCATTTCTAGAACGCCAAACAGAACTTACCTATCAAAAGTGCAAAATACCGTTGGTGGGTTTGAAACAGCAAATAATCGCATAACACTTCTATTTTGTTCAGACGATGTAGAAAATCGGATGTTAAAGCAACTATTCATAAATCCATAATTAAGACCACGACTAATAAATTAGGTAAATTTTCAAAAATTTTCAGTTTATTGGATGGCCAACAAAAAAGCTTAGGTGCCCATTGATATTTTCATTAAATAGTTCTACAAATATTTTGTGCTAGAAGTCGGACACTATTTGAATAACAATCATCTTTAATTTAAAATGTTTTAGATCAGTTTTGAATTTCGTCGATTCCCCGATCCCCAGATCGTGTGGTACCAAGTAGACAAACACTTCGGCGTTTAGCCACTTACCTCAAAAAGACCCAACACGGGAAAGTACAGATGTGCCCGGCCCCAGAGCAGCCGTTCGGTCGAGAATATTGCTGCTGTAGCTGCAGATGTCTAGAAGAACACTCAAACATCTACTAAACGATGGACTACGCAATTGGGCCTCAACAGACGGTCTTTACAGCAAATTTTGGTGAAAAACGAAGATGTTTCCGTACAAAGTGTAAATAGTGCACGAGTTATTGCCTGCAGACCACCAATTATGTGTAAATTTTAGCCAAGCCTCTCTAAACCTCGACCGCGATTTTCCGTTGAAAATCACCATGAGCACCAAGGCTCATTTGCACCTATGCAGATACGTGAATAAGCAAAATTGTCGCTCCTGGGGCACTGAAAATTCGCGTGTAATGCAAAGTCACTGTTTGGTGCGGCGTTTACGGAGAAAAGATAATTGTCGCCGTCGACAACACTGTTACTGTGACTGATGAGCGCTACAAAACCATGATCAACGACTTTTGCTGCCGAAAATAGACTAATTGGGTCTGGAGAACATGTGGTTCCAGCAGGTTGGTGCAACCGCACACACTGCACCAACGACAGTAAATATTCTAAAGCAAGCGCTTCTCGACTGCTTAATCTCTCGTTTTGGCAATTTGCACTGGCCCGCAAGATTGCCCGATTTTACCGTTCCAGATTTCTTTCTCTGGGTTTTTTTAAAGTCACGGGTCTATACAAACAAGCCACAGACCTTGCCAGCCCTGAAGGAGAATATCTGACAAGAAATAGAGAATTTATCGCTAGAATTTTTGAAAAAAGTTATGGAAACTGCTGTGAAACGAGCCCGAATGTGCATCAACTCTGGCGGCGGCCACCTTACCGATATTATTTAAAGTTTCATAAACATAATCAATAAACAGAACCAATTCTTTTTATGTACCTTAAGAAATTGAGAGATGACTTAGCGTCACATTGTATTAGACAAACATTTCAATACGTTTCGAACGAACTAAAAGTTAATGAAATACTGTCAGTTATGGATGTGTGGAAACATTTATCAGTTATGAATTGTATTGATTAGGTTAGATTATCGTTATTTGAGTTGAAATCAGAAGCTATAAATACATGCTAAAAACCTGTTTGGCCGGCATATGTTAGAGTTTACTCCCTATTCCCTTCATACTACAGAATTCCCCGATAGTATGTATAAGTTTGGCATGCGCAATTAGCGAAAAATTATTCTACGTCAACAGATATCGAAAATGTTAACTGATAAACCTCTTAGTGAAGAGAAAATATTGGAGATTGTTTTCCAAACGCCTGAAAACAAAGAAGTTAACAATACTGTGCAAGATAATCATACTTTTACTGCTCATATATTTAAAGCAATTTTTAAACTGACCGGTAATTTAGACAATTATTTTTCCCGACATGATACAAATGAAGAACGTGTTGGAAAGTTTTCACGTGAGCGTAAGTTTTTAATGTCTTCATACAGTAAATTATATTGCGACTTGTCTAAAGCATAAACATAGTAATTGAAAACTGAGTTCTTACCTAAAACTACTAGTGACAGTTTTGTTTAAAACATAATAATATCATATCTATCAGTTCTAGTAATATAGTCTCACTGAAATGAAAGCTTTCACGTTTATTGTCAGAAGCTGATACCAAATAACATATTTTTTATAAAATCCTCAGCAAGCAACTGAAATGAATATTTTTTTAAGTTATTAAAATTTATTTTATGCATGTTATGTTCTGCATGACGTGTAAATAAAAATTTTATGATCCTAACTAACTTAGTTATTGTTTCTTATTTTTTTTGCATATATTTCAAGGTTTTTGGCCTTCTTTCTAAAAAAGCATAATTAAATAAACCCCTTTAAACCTCTAACAAGGTGTTAAGTCTTTAAAAGTCAATAAACTTTTAAAAATATAATAAATCCCAGCTTTAAATGTCTCTTACGCAAAATTTAATTTAAAATTATATTTAAAATAACTATTACGTAGAGGAAAAATAAATTTAAACTGCTAAACTAGACAACGATGTCACGATTTATTTTTTGGAGCATTTAATCCATTAGTTTGCAAAAGTTTTTAGAGTTACCCTCGTCTTGTCTAGTTTTTAAATTATTGTTAACGTTTATTTTATATAAATTAAATTTAAAATTGTGTATTGGTAAAATAAATTACATATTTTCTGTTTGCTTCATTGCACTGCATTAAACTTATTTTAAACCAAACAATGAAATATTTGAACAGCTTATTTTAAACAAAGCAAAAAAAAGCTGTTCCCGGTCGTTTGGGAGCAGCACTGTAAACTCCGCGAACTCTTTTGGCGCGCCTTGAAATCAACATTAATTGCAAGCCAGTTCTGTTGGGAGCAGAAAGTATAAAGTAAAATAGATACTTGCAATGTTGTTTCTTTGTGTCTTCTTATTTTATACAAATGGCATCGAGTTGCGTCACTAAACTACAAATAATAAAAAATAGACTAAACGAAATTTTAAGGTTCTAAGTGCATAATTAAATACGAAGGATAAATAAAATTATTTTAATAAAATGCGCTTAAATTCATTCTTGTAAAAGATTGCACTTTTAACACTGTCAAACGTGTAATTTAAGTTAAATTAAAAATATAAAGCCTGCATTTGAATGCTTTATGTTACACATAATTAAAATTTTACTCAGTTTATAATTGTACAGACTATAATTTTGAAAGAAACTCCGGAAAGTAAATATTGGACGAGTATACAATTGTTAAAGAATAATAGAATCCAAATACTACCTTAAATATACAGAAGGATTTGCGTTCGCATCCGGGGTTTAGACCAATAATCTTAGTTATCGTTCTCCGCCTATTTTTAAACTGCTTGCTCTCAAAACAAGAAAATCCCATTAAATTCCCTTCACCGTTCAAACGAACCTCTCTCCAGGAGCCGCTATAGAGCAGTGTTTGTTTTGCAGAACCAGATGGAGCGGCTGGAGCCCCCCTGCGGGGAAAAGACCAAGCGTGGCGGCCTTCCTCGCCCAAGTGCCTCCTCCACACGCCACCGTGGAGAAGCCATTTTTATTGAGCGACGGCCGCGTCGAGCTGGAGGCCTGTTTGGATAAAGGCATATACTCGCACGGCGAGGAGGTGCAGGTGTCTGTTCAAATACGAAACTTCAGCAATAAAAGCGTGAAAAGGATAAAGGTAAGTCCGATACGTCCTGCTGTCATAAGCAAAGCTTCCGTCTGGACGGCTTTACGGTGAACACTCCAAGCTGGGCATCATTAGCTATGGAAGTCAGCAGAAGTTTCTTTAAAAAGTTATCATAACAGGGGTCTATTTATATATCGTACACTTAAATAGATAGAATAGATCTTTTATATAAATTTAATTTTTAGTAACAGTATAATAACGCTAAATAACTCATTTGACTACAACAAACAATAAATTGCTTTTTATTTTTACATGACAAACTTTAGCTCATACATAGGCCAAAACTATCAACAAAGGGGCATTTAACAAAATATTATTATAGGTTTGTTTATTTTTGTATTATAATCTCAATTATATGAAATGTAATTAAAAACACAATATTATATAATTTGTACAAACTTACCAAGTGCAGATCTGAAATACTGGATGTTCCAAAAGAAAGTTTTTGAATGACTCACTGCGTGAACGCAACGGACCAGAGTGGGGCGCATATTAATCGGTAGTGCGGCTTTCGAAAATGTAGTCGCTATGGAGATTTTCTCGGGAATGGACTGTGCGTTTTGTGTGTGAGAATTTTACAAAAACAATGATTCGGCGATTATTGCACGCAGAAAGTTTGGTAATCATCATAATTTAAATTAAGCGCCAAGTATTATCATAAAATGGGTGCGTAAGTTAGAAAAAACCGGTTCAACTTTGCATAAACCTAAGTCGAAACGACCAAGTCTTCAAGAACTAACAACAACGTAGAGAGTGTACGACAGTCTGTTCGCGAGACTCCTGATCTATCTGTTCATAAACAGAAAGTGTTTTGAATATGCCTAGATCACCATTACACCGCATTATGCGCAAAGATTCGTGTCTGCACCCTTATACAATTCAATTGGTGCAAAAATTAAATCCCAGCTATGCCTATCAGAAGCTTCAATTTGTTATTTGTGCAACTAAACATTTCAATTTATTCGTTAACAAACATAACTGCTGTTAGTGGAGCGCTACGTACCCACAATGCAAGCATTAGAAACTCATTCATTCACCGAAAGTGACTGTACGAGCTCCAATGTCAGCGCAAGGAATAATCGGCCCGTAGTTTTTTGACGATAAAAGAGGACGATGTTAACAGTGACTTCAGAGCTGGAGATGCTGAACAATTTCTTGGTACTGAATTGCAAAATTTTGTTGACTATAATAAAGAACATGGTTCCAGCAAGATGAAGACACATCGCATACTTCTAACACGTCCCTGTCACAAGTTCGTAAAATTTTCCCCCAAAAATTGACTTCCAGAAAAGGTAATATAAACTGATCTCTTCTGATTTGACTGCTATAGATTTTTTTCTTGTGAGGATATCTTAAATCGAGAATATACAGTAGCAATCCAGGCTTTCTGGTTCAATTGGAGGAAAATATCCGTCAAGAATTGGCAGCCATTACAGGAACTATTTTACTTATCGTTTAAAAGAGTGTCCCGAATATGCAGGATCATATTTAGATATATTTAGATGACATTATTTTAAAAGAATAATTTTCCAACGTCTGTATTTTAATAGTAAATAGAAAATGTTTTATTAGACGTCTCCTTTGTTTCTTTATAATTACCTTATAAAGAAACTTTTTTAGGGCACTTTGTATGGTAGTACAACTAGTTATTAAAACAATTTAACCAATACAGGCCCAAAATCAATTGTGAATTTAACAACAAATAGCAAAATGTTTGTTATGCCTTTAGATGGTTTTTCTTTTCATACATACCGCCATCTGCATTAACTTAAAAATTGGGTAATCCATCATTTTTGATAAACTACAACACTAAACATGACTTTTTATAACAAAAAATAAATTGTTATATGGAAAGTCTTAAAACCAATAACAATCTATATGAATACTTGCATTATTTGCATATGTTTCGGATTAATCATCCTAAAACAAAATAGTTTTTGCTGTTTTACGCTCTTAGGAATAAAAAGTCTCATAGATGGTTAAAACAAAAGTTGCAAATATTTAATTGAAAGTTAAATTTTGTTCGAAAATGTATTTAAATTTTTTTAACATTGTACAACCAAAGAATGTTCATAAATGCGACGGTTTGTTTGTTCGTTTGCCCAATGTAGGTTCTGTCGGAGTCACCATAAAGTATTTCGTAGACTCTTTCATATTTGTGGGGACAATGGTTTTTCACTGAGCGGACGAAGTCGGCTATTTTATTGTTAGTCATAAAACGATTTGTATATTTTGATTGTTTAATATGCGGCTTGTTCTATCTATAATGCATCTGATGTAAGGTAAAAACACTTTCGTTTGGTCGGGAAGGTTATGAGTTTTGAAGGTTGTGTTTTTGTTAACATTTTTAATAATATGAGGTAAGGATTTTGTATTAAAGTTTTAGTAATGGTATTAATTCCCATATATCGGAAAGTTTGAGGGATCTGATATTATGAGATTTTGCAACTGAGTGAATACGTTTGAGTAGAGTGATGGTGGAATTTTGTGTTTAAATAACAATTAGTATGGGTAGGTTTCTGGTAGACGGTATGATAGAAGCTATCTTTGGAACGATTCTTTTTTATAAGAATTCCCCAAAAAAAGTATTTGTTTTGTTTGGCTTTTATTGTATTCTTGATGTTGACACGAAGTTTATTTAGGAGAGAAGGAAATTCGCAAAGTGGATCATACCCATGTGGCCAGATAACAAATGTATCTTAGCCAACAGGTAGGTTTTAAGGGAAAGGAAGTTGGGCCTCTTATTTGGAATAGGTATTGGATGAGGTAATGGTTAATTAAGTTAAGTGTATCGTCTTCTAAACTGTGGTTGGTTTTTAGAAGATGCATAATCTTAGAAACGGATATATTGGTAAAGAGGGACATAACATCGAAGTTGATCATTATATCATTTTTATGTATGGGAAGGATTTTGAAAAAGTGCGTATTTTTCTGGTAGTAAAGCAACATATTTTTATTTCCTCCCAAATTCAATATTGTGACTACAAAGAAAAATGTTTTCCCCATTTATCTATATAGTGTATTTTTCCATCTCTATTTTCTTTTCTTTTTTCTGTTTCGAAATTGTTATAGTTTTGTCTATTGTCTATTCTGAAATGTTCTAACAATTTTTTAATATATTGACTTTAAGATACTATTAGTTTGTTTCGCTAGCGGTTTATCTAAAGTCCTATATAACAATCGATCCGTCCAATTAGCACTTCGAAGTTTTGTCTTACCATTTTACGGTACACATATGGATTGCATGATTCTATGTCACATTAGGTACAGATAGAACTTTTGGTTTCAGACTTTCTTAGTTATAAATTCAATCGTCATTACGAGTCCTTCTAGTTGTCCAATGAACATTTTTTCTTCAAATTTACTTTAAAGAAAAGTAGTTCTCCCGTCAAATTGATATAACACCATGTCCATCTGTGTTCGCACTGACTCGTATTTGACAACTAAGATTCGTATTTCTTAAAGTGCTTAGCTATATAAATATTTTTGTTTGCCGAATGGACAAAATTTCTTTGTGGTATTAGATGCTTTTGTTCTATTCTTCTGGTGTGTGTTCTGTAGATTTTGACATACCATACATCTTTTGTAGTTTGGAGAATGCGTAATGCAAAATTTGTAGTCGTATCTTTATCTTTTTTTTACTTGAAATAAGGCGGTTCTCTATATTTAACGTATGCATACGAACGGTTGCAATAATATTTAGTACGATTATAGCTTTGACACTTGTACACTGCGGTTTCTCTATATCGTGTCGAGATGATTCTATGGAAACATTCTTATTTTCAGATTATAATTGTCTTTATTGTTTGGTGCAGGTTCCAAGTTTATAAAAAAGGTTAGAAGGGGTTTTTCAATTTATGTTCCAAGGCCTCTAATTCTACTCGGTCGTTTTTCATTTGATACATATGGTAAATTATATTATCATCTTGTTGGTAAGTAACGAATTTTTTATATGTGTCTCAATGTTAGAGTTAATTTCAACGTACTTTTGGTTTTCTATTTGTCTTTTACAATATTTATGAATTTTGCAATCACGTTAATGGACATACTATCAACAAATATATGTAAGCCAGTTTCTTAATGATTAAGCCTCTACGAATGATTCTGTAGAACGCTAGTGCGTGTAAATCAAAGAACAATCTCCTTTGGTCATAACACTTTTTTATTTAAATTCTACTGATATTTTATTTGTTGCAGAAACTTATCATATTCAACATCTAGATGAAATAACGCATGTTAACAGCTATCACCGAAAACACTACAGTACAATGTAAACTATCATAATAAAAATCTAACATCTTGCAAGCCAATACAATGAAAAAATTGCCTAACCACATCAACAATTTAACAGTTTATTACCCTCAAGGCATAGTCATATAAAAAAAATTATAAAACCTTTCTCTGAAACACTTGGTCGCACATTTATTATTGAAAGGTATTGTAATTGTAAACACACTATCTGGGGATTAAGATCAACCACTACAAAATGCAGAGAACTATACAAAATAATGAACAAAAAGTATATTTACCCTTTATTCAAACGAAGAAGTAACTTGATCGTTTGATCCAGAGAAAATCTACGATCTGATTAAGTAAAAAACCACCAAATTGTATATAAGTAAGATCAAATTATAATATGTTCACTTATTTTAAATGTTTACACGAACTTAAACTGGATCTTTTGCTGACGACACTATAATCGTAGCCACTAACGCAGATCCAAAATCTGCAAAACTTTATATACAAATGTATTTAATCATAAATAAAGAATAGGAAAATCATCATTAATTAATTAAAATCTAGCTATATAATATTTACGTTAAAACACTCGGCATGCTCAGAGATATCACTTAATAAACGCATACCCCAGGTAAATGAAACAAAACATTTGGGTATGCTATTAGACTCTAATGGGTAGATACTCCTCTGTGATCCCGATACAGAACAAATCTACTTGAGGAAAGCGAGTCTCGACTATTGTCCATCTCCTAATACTGGGAAAAAGTCGTGTCCCTAACTTAATCCTACCTACAATGTACATACTCTTATTTTCCATAGACCTTATCTACTCGTCAACCCGCCAGTCAAGCGTGGCATTTAATTGCCAAATCCCCTTTGAATTCTGGAAAACAAAATGGACAGCCCAATTTGACGTAGAATCCAAATCCACGATCAAAAATTCAAGAAAATCAGTGCAAGTGGCCTGAAAAACAGCCCTTTTTCATTTAGCCAGTGGCTAGATTTAAGTGGGGAGAAGGTAGGGTATGCAATTCTTAAAAGGCGCGAAGCGCCTCAACGCCCACCGCTCGAAAGCTTTACCATCTCATACACAAAAGCATACTTTAACAAGGCCACAAAGCGGCCTTTATATTATAATTTTTTATCAAATTAATTTTAAAAAAACAAGGCCATGTCTATTCATTCATGAAATCGCTATTTAAAAATCATTAAAACGTCAGTCCATCCAAACCAACTGTAGATGCGTTAACCAAAAATACAGAACACAGATGCTTCACGCGTAAATGACTACAAGATCTGGCAACATAAAAACTATGCTTAATATTAATGCAGATTATTCAATGTTCATGTATTTCTACATAATTTCCTTATATTTCAGTATATTCAATGTTACAACTGGTCAACTTTTTTATGAAATTTTTGAAAGACGTGGGTATTGAAATAATAGTTTAATGGCTAATAAAATATTCTTCGAAGCGTTTGTTACAATTTTTTTTGGAACGCCGCATTCTTTTGCACAATATACCTTTACTAGCAAATTAAAGCAGTATTGAGGATTGATTTTGTTTTGTGCAATTAATAATCAGTAAAAACCATTTCTTTTATGATTTAAAAATGCTATAGTAAGAAAATTTTTCAGAAACAGTTTTATTTTGTTTCTGGTGGGTACACATTCGATTGTTCTTCGCCACTCCATACTTATTCGTTTAGATTTGAACTGTAATTATAAAAAGACTTTTTATTGCACCCAGTACAAAAATTCATTTTGCTCCTTTTTGTAATGATTAAGAAACTTCCAAAAGATTTTAAATCCCATAGCTTTTTCAGTTTAAAAGGACGAATAATTTGCCTTGAGGATATCTTTTGAAAATTAAACATTGTAAAATCTTATTCTTGCGATGCCAATAATAAAACAAACAAATCTCATTTAAATTTAACATACCAATATTTTTTTATTATAGTATCTCAATTTTTGTTTCTTGTTGTTTATTTTTTTAGAATGATTACCATTTAAATTGCATTATATTTTCTTTGACATTAAACCTTTACAGTTGTTGCATAATTTTAGACTCCATATAATTTTTAAAACTAATATTCTAAAAATAGGTTTATTGCTATTTGTTTTATTACTTTACGTCTTTTCTTGCATATTCACCATCTCGTTTCAATATTTATTTAACCCTGCTCTTTATGTAAATTTAAAAAGAATTTTGCCAAAGAATAAATTCAGTATTTCAAATACCATTTTAAGTGTTGTTTTAAAAGCGTTCGTGTTACACAAAAACCCGTTTCTACCGGCGTTCTTTTCTCTGGAAAATAAATTAGTTCAAACAAGAGCGCGAGTGGTGTAAAAACTTTTAAAACGCTCCATAAAAGTTTACGGATGTTGTATTTCAGAAGAGAGATCTGAGAGCAGTTGTGAATCAAAATTGTTTTTTAAGTTTTTTGTGTGGTAATATAAACTAATTTTCTCTACTATGTTATAACTTAAAAATAATTAATTATTTAATTTGTAATTCTAACAGTAATGGTTAGTTAACTAGTCACATAAAGACTTTGAATTATTTTACGTATTATTTGTTTTCTGTAGTTTATTTCTCCCATTTCAAAATTTTTTGTTATTTATGGACGAGCATATTATATTGTATAAACATTTTTACACTATACGGCAAATTTATTATCCTAGCAGGACATTATTGTATGAGATATACAATATATTTTGTTAAAAACCCATTTCCTCCTGTACACGTCGTATATTTACACTTATTATTTTAGGTGAATCACCATTTACATCAACCAAATCCATTTTGTTAAAAAAATTTATGTAGTGTATTGTAATTGATGTATTACTAAGCCTAAATGGTAGGTTTATCGATTAAACTTGAAACAATAGCATTGTTATATAAAATTTCTAGCATAACTTTAAATACCCGTACAGGTTAAAATTTGGCAAATTTTGTTTAAAAGTTTAATTTGGTTATTTAAAATATTGTTTTAATTTGAAATCGGCATCTGACTTGCATTTTGGTTTAGACATTTTTATAATTACATTTAACTTTTTCTGCTTTTCCAACATCCAATACTAATTTTTTAAGTCGCAATTGACGTGAAGTTTGTGGTTCTTATTTCCTCTCCAAGCAAGTACTTTTTGCTCGAAATGTTTGTTTAGTAAAATTTCTAAATATAATAATTAAAAAATAAAGGATTTTATTTATAGTAAAAATATAGCCCTTACCTATGTTGTATGTGTCACTGTGCCCAGTCGTTGCGCATCATCTCTGATGCGGGGCGATGTAGCAAACACTGCGCTTTTTTGCGCACTCATAGGCACTGCAGCCACAAGGGCTTATTGTGCCCACTAACATGGGTTGAGCGAGACTCGAACTCGAGCACGCCGGCTAGAGGACAGAGCCGACCGGTTGAACCATCTGAGCCACCGCGTCCCCACAGTGCGCCTTAGACGACCGCCATTATTATCCCTTGCTGGAATTGAATGCAGGTACTCAATTATTTTTAGTGACAGAAGGTTACCCGTCAGGCAACAGAGAGCCCCGGGAAATGAACCCCGCAGCTCGCCCCTCAACTACGGGATTACGCTGGCGATTAAACTTTCCTATAACTAAACAAAATTTTAAGTAAATTGTATTAACTAATGAACGAGTGGGGATACACAAGGTACATCCGGAAGATATTGAGACTGATTCCAGAAAATTATTTTAATTGAAGGTACATATGTTTATATACTTCTAACATTCTTTAAAATAAAATCATTGTGCATTGATGCACCGTTTCCGGTGGTTTTGAAGTGGAATCCCTTTCAGAATACTTGTCATAGCAGCTTGCATTTTTTTAACAGTCCTAAGATGATGGATTTGAGCCGAAGAAGCAGAAATAAATGGTTGCCATGTTTTTGTCGCCAAAAAATCTTTCACTAACTATGATTTTTTTGCAAAATAAATTTTCGAAATCTACCTTTATCTGCTGCCATTTTAAAACATACATATTGGTAGAGTCCAAAACCTTAACCATACTGTTCTCAATGTAAGGCATTGATAGGAGCCCTACGCGTTATGCTTCCTCAACATTTCCTCTTTCTTCTCTGAACGCTTCGTGCCACCCAAAATACTTGTTTTGATATAGGATTCTTCGGGTACTTTAACCATTAAGGCGACGATCAAACAGCTGTTTACTTTACAAACGGTCTGCAAGGTTCTGTAAAAGCTCAAAGACTCAAATGAGCTGAGTCGAACCGTCTACCTGACATCCCCCACCAGCCGTCAGATCCTAAGACTCATTCTCCTGACTCTTCTGCTTAAACCAAAAAACCAGTGTCATTACTTTCCGATTTCTAATTAGAAACAAATTTAAATTCCTCTCTGGTGGGCAAATAGAATTACTCTTGGTTATAAAGAACAACAAAAGTGAAACATTGTTAAAGTCCTCTCTATTCTTTAAACTAATCCAAATTAAAAAAAGTATTTGCAGTTTTTAGGTTTATATTATATAGAATTTTTCAAGATGGCGAAATTATATGAGGTTGAAAAGAAACAAAAAATAATATAATTATAACTGTGGTCCAGTGGTAGATATTATCATGCAATGCAATTTTTTTATGTAATTTTGTTTGATCACTTTGACCGTTTTGATCGCTATTTTTTTAAGCTTTGAAAAAAAAGTTCTTGTAATCAATTTTTCAGTTATAGGCAAGTCTGGATTTGGCTTCCAAGGGAACATTATGGCTATATTTTTGTGATCATCACAGCAGTTTTTTGAATTTTTAATTGCGTTCAGATATTGGACTTTGACAGTTAAAATTCTCTTTTAAGGTGCATCATATCACATCTAACAATATGCATACAAAGTGACTGATTAAGCTAAGATCTTTGGTCGTTTTTCTGAAAAAATCTCAGCCATGTCCTAGACAATTTAAAACAGATAATTTTTACGCAGAGCTCAGTTACTGCCGTTCACTCTATTTACACCAAGTGGAAATACATCGAACTACCTTTCAACAAGTGTTATCTTTAGATCTTATATAACCGAATGAATGAAAGATTACTAACTTTAGATTCAATATTACATATTAAAAACTTTAATTCCTTACTGCTCAATTTTTTAAAAATTATCCAGTTCGTTTCTAGTATAAACTTAAAAAATAATTTCAAAATTTATTTATCTAAAAATATTTTATTGCATATTTTCTTTGTATAAATTAACTATTCATGTTGAGTCAAAGCGTTACTCTTTGAGAAGCACCAAATCAAATAACTACGCGTTTCAATTATAAATAAAAACAAGATCTGTTTTCGTTCCTTTCATTTTGTTAACAGGATTGGATGTTTCTAAATCCAATACCTAACATCTGTTATCTGTAGTAATCTGACGTGGATGACTATAGTCCAATGTTATACCGCCCCTGTAACTTCTTTTGAGAATCTGAATGTTCTGAGGTTTATGGTGGTCCATTCTACCAACTTCCATAGTCTTAAACTCTGATATAAAGTTATTTATCAAACGGAGAAAAAACTTTTAGATGGTCTGCAATTCTGTGTTACGGTACGTAATAGCATTTCACGTGAACTGCGGACTCCCCAAAGATATCCATAGTGTCCGATTTTGAACAACCTGAATTTTCTGCGCGCGATAATTTACTTCGCATACCACATATTAATAAGTCGTAGGGTGATCTTGTAAATATTAGCTTGTTCTGGAACCTGGAACTTATCAATATGCCTTCATCTAACAGTTTAATTTTAAACGGCCATCCCAAAGTATTTTGCCTCTTTATTACAAGGTATTTTTTGGTGTTCTTTTCCGTGTTGATCTCGATTATTTACCAGTAGCACCATCTTTCCAAGATACCAAATATATTTAAAGTCGCCATACTACCACATGGGGTTATAGGAAGCAGGACAGCGCTGGCATGTTGTTTTAGTACTGGTGATAGATAGGATGGATGGTCATACAGTTTTTTTATTTGAAATGAAAAACCTTAATGTAAATAAAACCCTAACCTGTGGTTAAAAATTCATTACCTTTATATTTTAGGGCAAATTTTTGGAGTCCAAAATTGAAACGTGATCGCATACACATTATTGAGACTAGTCTAAGAGCCCGGTCGATTTTTCTACCTTGAATCGCCAGACGATTCTAATGTTTTCTAATCGATTCGCCATGAAAATATGTCCCTAAAATGACACTGATGAATAAGAAGCACCAACGGTGTCAACTCTCACGTTGCCAGAAACCACCGGCACCGTGGGGCAAATCAGCGCGCGCTCGGGCGTGTTTTTCTTATCACCGCGCTTGTGCACGTGGCGGAATCTTTTTCTTTTTTAAAAAACCGAATATTTTATAGACTCACTTTATTATTCGACACACTTACAATTACAACAAATGTTAATGAACAATTTTTTCGAATTAGATTTTCTATAAATTCATTTATAAGTCTGGCTTTTTCCTTTTTTTAATATTATTACATATAAAGTTATTCATTAGATAAAAAAATACATTTTTTAGCTGTAAATAAGTGTTTGCACTAGTTTAAAAGTTTAAAAAGTTTAAA
Organism: Sinelater perroti; assembly: GCA_036346155.1. NCBI lineage: Eukaryota > Metazoa > Arthropoda > Insecta > Coleoptera > Elateridae > Sinelater > Sinelater perroti. The sequence continues at coordinate 18,724,722 of JARFIY010000195.1, read as the reverse complement.
AGTACAAAGGGTTGCTAAATCTAGCAACCCTGGACTATAGTGCGTTTCTTTAAAAAAGTTACTGCTAAATGACTATTACTTGAGGGTTGCGGAAAGGAGGGAAGTGGGGATGCCTAGTTTATTATTATAAAAACAAATATTCATTTTCATTCAAATTATTTTATTAAAATTACTCAAAATTACAATCTTAAATTAAAATTAAAATTAATTTTGAATTAAAAAAAGATGATGTTACATACGAAATTCAGGAAACCAGACTTAAAAAAGATAAAAAAGTTCTGCAACGTATTATCGAGAGCGTAAAAAGTCACATAAATGCTTTCGGTTCGAGTATCGAGTCAACCGTCTTATGCAACATTATTACTGGTAGGGTAGGATCATCCAATGTAGCTGATTTTTTGTTGAGCATAGAAGAAAAAGGAACATGAAAAAAAACAGTTCTTGAAAGAATGCAAAATTGATAAACAGCGTTTCGACAAACTGATAAAACGGACTTCGATTTTGAATTGAAATTGAATTGAATTGAATTGAAATGGAAAGATTGCTTGAGATTGTACTCAAAAAAGAAATCGACATTGACGTTTGTTTATCATGTCCACTAGCTCCCGCTCCTCCAGTTCTTTGTCAATATTCAGGCAAAATGCATTTGACCAATACATCGGCACTCAGTAAAATGTTACGATCAAGAATTACGTCTTTGCCACCAATTTTCGTCGATATTGATGTAATAGATGGGTTTTACTATTTGCATTTGTGAGGCGAGTCGCTTTCTCAAACATTCGAAAAAATTGCGCAATCACTTTTGATAAAAATATCCACGTCATTTTTGACAGGTATTTTTGCCCATCAATAAAAGACTGGGCACGAAAAGATTGACATTAAGTGTCGATATACAGATCATTTTCGAAACAGGCTAGATCCAAATCATTTCTAGAAAGTTTGAGAAACAAACAATTCAAAGAAGCCGTCCTTTTTTTATCGGTAGCTGAGGTTTTGGGGAACAAAAAGGTTTTTTTTGAGACTTGGAAAGAAGTGCTTCTTGTAACTTGTTCAGGGCAATTGTGCCATCAAATCCGAGGAAACAGAATTGTTATATATTCATGAGGAAGCCGATACTAGGATGATTTTTCATTTATCGAAAAGCCTCTGTCACGGATGTACTCATTTTGATCTTGGGTCACATGCAAAATTTCCCGAATTTAAAAGATTGGATGGAGAAACTTTAGAAAAAAAGTAGATCAAGATTGCGTAGATTGTACAACATTAGCCGAAACATTGGAACCGTTATTGTATAGTGCTTTGCTCAGTTTCCATGCCTTTACCGGACTACAGTGCAGCCTTTCTCCGCAGGGGAAATACCAGACCGTTTAACGTTTTAGCAAAAAACGCATCATTCCAAAGGGTTTTCGCATCTACATGTTAATTGTCACATATAAATGACCATGAAAGAGTTGAAAAATTACAAAAATTCACTTCATTAATGTACTCGATCAAAAAATGCAATAATATATACACTGCGAGGTCTATTATTTTTCATAAAAAATATTCGTCCAAAAAGACGACAAAAAAATCATAACAAATCAGGGGATTTGATTCGTGCCCGATATCACCTTCCTTCAAATCGTTGAAGCAAAAAATGTTAATAACGATCTTTGTAATTGCAATGTGGAAAAATGCGATGAAATGAGAATATATTACGTTGCGTCCCGAAGAATGTGGCTAGGTAATGAGGGATATATCAAAACCAGTTTGGTTTGAGGGAAATTCTACCCCCTTAAGCGTAGATGACATTTTGAAGAGCACCCCCCCCCCATGCCCCGAAAACAATGGTTCAATCAACAATTCTGATTCGGATGATAATTAGATTAAGCAAGCACTTATAGGTTGTTACCTGCCGCCATTTTATTGTTTATAAATTCAAAATTAATTTTAAGTTTAGGATTGTAATTGTAATATTGAGAAACTTTAATAAAATATTTTGAATGAAAATGAATATTTATTTTAATTGTGTTCTCATAATGATAAGCTAGGCACCCCCACTTATCTCCTTCCCGCAACTCTCAAATAATCGTCGCTTAGCAAGTAACTTTTTAAGAAACACTACAGTCCAGGGTTATCAGATTTGTAATGTGGGCAAATAATTTATAAATTGAATCATGACGCTGCCTTATCGTAAATGCTAGATTTAGTAATAGTGGTGAGGTTCAACACTGCGTGGAACTCGGCCTTGGAACTGTGAACTGAGAATTTAAGGCTCTCATATGTTCAAATTCTCTGCCCAGTCTTCGCACACTATCTCTGATGCGGGGCGATGTGATAAGCACCGCGCCTCGGACGACCGCCATTATTACTTCTTGTTGGATGTTAACGCAAGTACTCAATTATTTTTAGAGATTGAGTGGACACCTGCCAGGAATCAGAGAACTCCAGGAATGGAACCCGGGTCCGTCCGTACCGCAATCATGCTCTTCAACCGTACGGCCACGCTTTCATTAGATTTGGAAGAAACAAATATTCAAAATTATTTTTAATATTTAGTAGTTTAACACGTTTGACTGGGATGAAAAATGAAACATCAAAATAATATAAGAGACTATTTTAAGTTATAGAAAGGAACCGTTAGAATTTAAAGTCAATACTCAAAAAGCCTTATAAATATCTTTCGTTCTCCACAACCGTTGTTTCATGGCATTCCATCCATCATAACGACGATAAAGTTGAAAATAAGATTCAGGACGTATTCTGGCGAATGTTCAGCAAACAGGAGCTTTCGCGCTGCCGAGCGCAGCATTTTCGTTCATGCCCTTTTAGCCAAATTGCAGGTTTTATGCCTTCCGTAAGATGTTCCAATACTTCCCGTCGCTTTCCATAAACAAGCAACATATGCTCCGGCGCTTTATGACCCGCTTGCCATAACTTTTATGGGACATGACAGTATCTCCGCGTTATTTACAGCCGCTATTTGCGGTTTGGCGATAAATTATTTGAATTTTAATGAACGAGGACTTATTTCTTTTGATGCAATTGGTGGATAACAGCAATCCCGGATTATTTATTTAATATATTATAAAACGTGCGTTACAGCGATTAGACTAAATTATTGTTTGATTGATTAATGCGTATGTTTATCATGTGCTAGTCAAGCGCAATTTAAGATTATACTAGAGATGTACAAGATGTACGACGTAGAATAAAATTACTTTAATGTATCATTTTTGTTCAATAAATTTAAAAGTTTTAGTAGTCTTAAGAAAAGTCACAGAGTGTACTGTATTTATTTTTATGTTACCTACATATATGCATTTAAAAAATAATCGAAGAAGTTCTGCAATACACCTTTAATTTTATAATTTTTCAATACTTTTCATCACACCATAAGCAATTTTGCATCTAAACCAGTCTTCGAACCAACATTTCCATGTTTCCTTAAGGATCTGGATATAGTTGTCATTCCACTCCATTAGAAGATCCTTGTTAGAAAACCTTATTTTGGATTTTAGCGGGTACCTCACAAAAATAAGCACAACTATCGTCATCTGTTACAATATTCTATTTTAAAACTGTTGGCACCACGAAACACGTTGTGGCATTTGTTGTTTAAGACATATAATATTCAAAGAGAACAAACTCTTCTTACTTGAATTATTGAATTACAAAATACTATAGAATGTTGATTTGAGTGTGTCCAAACATTCTTCTATCTAGCGATATATTATATACCTCAAACTTTTTCGCAATATCCTAGGATGGGTACGTTTATGTCTGAATATAATCATTCCCGATTTTATCAAAAAACTAATCATCACTTAAACTACAAGCAATGGCGTAATAAAAAAATTTTGTTGTCAACCAAAATGTTATTAGGTACGGCAGATATTAAAATATAAATCAGTCTAAGAAACGGATTTTCATTGTATTAAATATATTTCCTGCTTTTCCCAATCTCTCGTTTATTTCCTTGTCCACCTTGCCGTTTTCTTTTATTATTGCTTCTAAGTATTCGAAGTATTCAACTTGCTATATTTGTTTTCCGTCCAGTTTTATTTCGTGGATTTTCTTTGTGTTAGATATTATTATCGTTTTTATTTTTCTTTTCTAATTTCTATGTTTAGCTTCTTTAATTTTTTGTCTATTTTTTTTAATTATGTTGTAAATTCTCTTCCGTGTCTGATATCATGGCAATGTTAACTGCGAACAGCAGTTTTATTAATTGTTTTTATCTCAATTGCCAGTATTCCAATGTTAATTTTCTCATCTTTTCTTTTGGCCTTCTTTATTGTTTCGTCTAGCACCACTGAAAATAAGAGCAGGTTCAATGCACATCCCTGTTTGACCACTTGTTTAGTTTTAAATTCTACATTCTTCGTTGTTTGTTCTTACTATGTTCGTATTTCCTTTATACATATCCTTTATTACTTCTATGATGTTTCTATTTTCTTCTTTTTTCTGCAACACTTTTCATCTATCAAACGCTTGTTTTAGGTCGATAAAGCATATGTGTATGTCTCATTCTTACTAATTCATTTTTCGCTTATTTGTCAAATTATGAATATAAGATTTGATAACTATATTTTTATATTTCGGAGCCTAAGACGTTCCAGTCTCTATAAATTTCTCCTTGTTGTAAATACTACAATATATGCGCTCGCTAACTGTATTGTTAAATTTTCCCTGAGATAATATGACTAAGTCATCTGTATATACAGTGCTTTGTATCTGTTTGCTACGAGTGTCTTTAACCACTCCTATATTAGAAGGTTTCATAGAAAAGGAGATAGAACTCCTTTCTAGGAATATCCTCTCACAACACGAGCCGCTATAGTTTCACTCATAAAGGATACATATACTAGTCTTTGTTTGGGCATACAGTCTATCTACCTGCAGCTTTTTTGTCAAGTTTTTTACTAACCAACTTTCTAGTAATAAAATTTCTCTAAATGTGTTATCATATGCTCCCCTCTATGCCCAAAAAGCTTTTTGTTTATTACAGCATTCGCCACTTTGGTAACAAATAGATGCAATGCTGTTTCCGTAAATACTCTTGCTTTGCATGCATACTTGTTCCAATATAGAGATTGAATGACTAATACATCATTCCCGATATGCCTGTTAAGCAGTTTTTATAGAGTTTTCAGTTTTCAGTTTAAAAAACGTTCAACTTTTCAAGTCTTGGATATAAAAGTAACTCTAACTAGTTTCCAGTATCTCGGTATATACTCCAGAATAAGACTTACTATAAATATACTGTACATCCTATAGTATAGAAGGATAATATAATAATAATAGGATAAATGTTGTCAGGACCCGACGATTTATAAGGTTGGAAATGAGTTAACTGACCCTTTATTTTGTCTACAACTTTTACTTTCTTTGTGTCCTACCAATGTTCCCTAGATGCTCACTTTGAACGTTTCAGTTCTGAATTTTTAACAGTCACTCGATGATCTATCTGTAACTTGCAACCCTAAAACGTGTACCTTAAATAATTCTCTCGTACTTTCTAGTGTTGGTATATGTTTCTTTCTCCTTTTTCAGAGTAGGTATTAGGCTCCGAGTATCCTTTAAGAGTATTTTCTCTAGTGGTTTTCACCTCTTCATAGTGCCTATTTTACGCATTTTTTTAATTTTTGAGTTAGGTTTTTTATAATTATCTCATATCCCCAAACACTTGCTCTATTAAGAAGCTTTCTTATTGTTTTCTCATTCGATCAAGGTCTTTATTCAACTATCCTATTGGAATCTCGTTTCCTCTAAGGACAGTTATCTTTATACGATGTACAGAACATCCTGCTATTGTCCTGTAACCTCCAGCTCTGTACTATTCCTAATCATTCTATTCACCCCTTTAAAATTGTACTCGAGCAGTTAATGAAATTTTTTAATACTGATCTGTCTACAATTATTTATTTTTACGGTAAATTAAAGACTATTGCCTTTTTATAAATACTAGATTTTTAACAGAAATTGCCGTAAATAATCGTAAAACTATTTTTAAATAAACGAAAAAATTAAAAACGGTATTTCTAAAGTCTGTAGTTGTTACAACTTCAATAAAAACTTAATTAAGTCAAACCTCAAGCAAAAGTCAACACAACAACGCAAGCAATGGCAGCGTAATTACCTGCTGGCTCTGGTATATTTTTTGTCGGGAAAAATAAGCCAAATTGAATCGTGTTTCTTCCGTCCACAAAGAGAAAATATCAATTAGGAGTTCAGTCTGCTTTTTTCTTTTGAAGTCTGACACCGTAAATTAGAAACAGTAGTTTTTATGGGGAATACTACACTTTAAAAATAATTCCAAAGGTTGTCTCGCAATATTCTGTTTCTGTGGCTACTAATTGATTTTTACACTTTAATTACGATTACAAAAAATATTTTAAATTATGTCTTTATTAATTAGTACTTACTTTTAATGCAGCATTTTTTAATCAATAGTAATTTGCTTTTAAAAATGTTATCGTTAAAATATAAAATGTTCCCTTACTTGTATGAAATATTGTTATTTAAATATAAAAAATTTTCTAGGCTATTTAATCGCGGTTTTTGTTTAATTTACATTATTTTAAAACAAAGAACGAAACACATTTGTTTTATTTATTGTAATTTTTACTATCAATTGATTTAAGTGAAAAGAATAAAAATATTTTTTGGCTTTTGTCTTAAATGTTTTTTTAATTATTTGGTAGCATATCCTTGATGTTATGTAAGTATTTTTTTAGTATGTATATACGTTATGCTTTTAATGTTAATTAATCGCTTGTTACGTAACCGATTGTAGATTTTAACCAATACATATTTGAAAATTTACAAGATTTGTATAAAAATCCCAACTTGCATTAACATTCAGAAACAAATAGTTAATTGAAGGTAAACACAGATAAATAATAGAGCAGAATTATCACAGTACGCACGCTATGATGTCATTGCTAAAAAAATATGTATATACAGTCCGTGCATCAATTAACTTTATGACTTTTAGATTTTTATCTCCCAGATCCTTTAAGATATTTTAATAAAATTTACAACTATGGAATGTTGGTACGCATGTAGGTAAATTTTTATATTATTAAAGTAGCAAGGACATTTTGGCAAATCAACTTAATTTGCTGAGCAAAATTGGAAAGACTATAAACACTACTCTGATCAATTCAAAATAAACTGCATTGAAAATAATTCACCACATGTTTAAGGATTTTGTTTTTGAATAAAATGAAAAAAATTTTTACTCAATTTCATTAATTTACGGCATCACAACCACCAAGCATAAATTTTTGCAATAGCAAGTTTGATGACATAAACCTTCAAATGGTTCCAGATCAAGAAAGTTTAATGAATTCAGATCGCAAAACCGCGGTGGCCAACCGTCCGTATTATGTAACAAAGGTATCACACAGAAAATTTGGTTTGAAGTAAATCTAGTGTTTCACGTGCTATGTGAAATATAACTTCACCTTAAAACCACATGTCATTTAAGTTCAAATAATTGGTTTAATTGGAAAAAGTTGTTTAGCTCCTACCGACAACGTACACCATTGATAGTACCACTTCATTAACAGTACATTTTTGTATGCGTATTTACGATTGGCAATTCACAAAATCCATTTAAAGAAAAATAAGCTTTAGCGCCCAAAATTAGTTTTTTTTTTGCAAAAATCTGCAGCAATTGTTGCGTTTTCTAAAACCCAATTCACAGATGTACTATATTTCCGGTGGTAGATTTCTTCAAGTTTTTGAGTTAATTGGATTTTGTGTGCCTGTAAATGCGTTGAATAATGTCATATAAAAGATTCAGTTGCTGCGAGCAGCGACGAACTGACGTGTTTAATTCTGCACATATGAAAATTTCTAACGTTCACATAACTCAAACGGCACTCAATTCAAAACTTAAAGTTTACTTGTGCAGCAGGGTGATGGTGCAACAAATTATTTACATTAGTACTAAGTGGTAAATATCGCAAAAAAGAACCTTACGTCGCCTAAAATTTACCAACAAAACTGAAGTCTTACGTCATGTGTCTAAAAAGTTTAGTAAATGATATCAGAATACACACAAACCATGAGATATAAATAAATTGCCGTTAGCAGTCTTTAAAATAATGGCTATCCTGTACAACAAATTTTGAGCAGCCTTAATAATTGCAGAACCGCTGATAGATCTGGATAGCTTTACTATTTGTTCTTTTGTCAACCTGTGCAGCGCAAACCGAAAACAAATTCTCCACTTATCTAAATCTTTGCGAAAAATGTTATAAACCGTGTTCTTACTAGCCCCAATTCCTCTACCCTAGAGCCAGTTGCCAATCTTATACAATCATTTATCACAGACTTTTACTTGTGAATGGCCGAATTTTTCTTCTTTGTCTTACAAAAGCGTTTAAACCAGTTATGAACATATTTTTTCCTCTCAATTACCTTCTGGTACTGTACCACCAGCATTTAATGGGTCTTAGTTGTCTTTTTCTTCTATTTTTATGGTAATTAAACGTTTTTTCATTGTTCCACTACAGTATAGTCCTATCTCTCATATCAATTAAGTCCGACTGCCCGCGGCGAGTTACCTTAGCAGTCACGCGTACTCCACGCTAGGTGGAGCCTCTTAAAATGTCTTTGAGTGACTATCTACAAGCCGTTGAAATATCAGACACTAGGAAAGACAAAAGTATTTAAAAGTACGTTGATACATGTTTACGCATCTTTAACCCAAATTGGGCCAAAAATAAATTTTTATAAAACAGAAAACAAATATAGTCGAACGTTAGGAAGAAGTTGACAAAATTATAGTATATAATACCCAAATAAAATAAATCTCACTATATGTGTACTTTGATTAAATATTAATGATAATAAATAATATAAAAAGAAGACTTGGATTTTTCTTAAGTTAAATGTTTGAATCGCATTTAAGGACCATATAAGTGCATGCACTCTTATTTTTTATTAAGCTGTAGGAATGAAAACATTTATCAATAAGTGTCAAGGTTGACAAATCGAGAAATTTCAGGTCTCCCTGGCAAATTGGATATATAAACATTTATTATATAAAGGTGGTTTATTATAAAAATTTTTGACTTATTTCCCAAAAACCTGACATTTGTTTTTTTAACGCCTTGAATTAAGAGCCTCAATTATTAATCGACTAGAAGCTTTTAGGGTGTAATTTTAAAAATTTTATATGTAATTTGTTAAGTGGGCAAAAACAATGACAATATCAAATAAATTTAAATATGTTTACAAAATAAGCTGAAAGTTAACGATTAATTAAATAAAAAATTACGATTTATATAGTCGTAACATTTAATAAACAGCTTACTTTATTTACTGATTTCAGTAATATGTTGGCTAGGTTGTCTGAAATTTGTTATATTAAATGTCAGTTTTGTTACTTGCCAGTTTTACCGCAGAGCAAATTTTAATTTCTCTTTGCTCTCGAATGGCGAGCTGTTAAATATGCGTTTTTTTTTTTAAAAAAAGGAACACGCCCAGAACGTTTCTATGTTTCGGAAGCTTTCGTCGACAGGCTGCCACAAAATTCTCCCCTTTTCCAGATGTGCGCTAACGAAGGCATTGTTATCGACCATAAAGCATATGCTGACGAACACGAATTTGGGCGACGACTTTATCCTTTGTTGGCTTTATTTGCACTTAAATTGCTTGAGTGGGCTCGGCGCTCTTGTCATTTCCCGATTTCCAGCCACTGCCTCGGGAAGAACATTCCGAAGATGGTTTTGTGGACAGTTGCCTGTGCCTGACCTTCCGCTTGAAAACGTTTCAGAATTTCTATAAAGTAAGCTACACATCGAGAGCTTAGGTATATATTCCAACATACGTCAATTTGAACAAAAATAATATTTCAATGGGTTGTTTTGTTTTAAGCTGTTCGAATTGTACTTAATGTAAAAAATGTATACTCGGAATTATTGAGTAATATAATAAAAACACATAAATAAAAAATAGTTAAGAATTTACCCTAGTGTGTGAAACTATGTGAAAGTTGATAATATAAAGCAGCAAAGTAATTTTTGGGAAAAAGGTGAACTACCTGTAGCTAAATAACATTCTTAAACGTTTATAGGTAAACTGTTTCAACCATGCTATACTTAGCTTAATGTAACTGTCTAGACCATTTAAGCTGCGAGCATATTATAGGCTAGGCTGAGCATGGTTCCCGCAACAAGAAATAATTTTGTATTTGGAAACAGACTTGCCAACAAAGAATTGAGTTATAACTCAATTTAAAAGAAGCAATAAATGTTTGGTACTACGAAAACATCACTTTGAAGAATCTTAGGAAAAAAACAGTAATAAGATAAATTGTTAAGGACCCACAAATTGAAGGTAATATCATAATGTAAGATTATAAAAAAACGCCGTTAAACAGAAATCCTTACTGACAACTTTTTGAAAAAGTGAATAGAATTCAGAAACAGAGGTGCATTCTCGGCCAAGTGATTTTTGATAATCCGTCATTTTTTTGACAAAAGCCAATGTCGCAAATTTAATGGTAGTAATCGAATCTGCGTTTGGAAATATTCGCCCAATCAATCAGATGATAAATCACTTCACTATATTGTAAATTATGGGCATTTTCTACAGTGGAAAACTACATATAATTTTATGTAATGGCACTGTAAACGCTGCCGAATACATTGGAACTTGGAGTGATAAACTTCTACTTGTCGTCAGTAATAATATTCTCCTTTAAAAAAATGGTTTTTATGGAAAATGAGCGATTTAATAATAATAATAATAATAATAATAGAAGAAGAACAAATTTCTATACAAATGGTTCCAGAACTTATTTTATTTAATGCTGGATTTAAAAACTTCAAAATGCATCTACGTACTACACCAAAATGTCAAACATGCGTTAATGTTTACAATAAATACACTAGCCCAACACCAGCAGTGGATAACATAAGTAACTCCACCACAGTTGCTTACACACCAAAAGTTATCACTAATTAAAGTGTCTTGTACTGACAACAAATAGTAGGTAACATAAAATAATAAAATAATAATTTGACAATATAAAATAATCAAAAACAGGGAAAAATTACTGATTATTTGTTGGGTAACATAACTACAACAAGTAATAGATATGTCAGTTTAGAAATTGAAAATTAACAAGTAACCAAAACAACATTCAGAAAAAAATGAGTTAGAAATGTCTGAGCTCTAACAACTTTGCTAGTTAACACCAGAAAATAAAAATAGCTTCTAAGGGCATTAAACGCGAACCAAATAAAAATACAGCCTTTACAAAGTGTAACATACATATATGATCATAAAAACGTTAAATAAGAGTAACATGCAGTATCACACATAAAAATGTAGAAAATATTCTTTTCTTATGGTTCAAAAAAAAACGTTCATCTCTCAACCGATATAAAAGCTATAAAACAAAATTTGCCTTATATGGAACCTAACGTGACCAATATTTGAAATATATTATGACCTTATGCTAAGGTTGTATCTAACTGATGACATTTTTAAACAAAATTTAATTCTACCGCCCCTACCTTGTGTTTACTGCAGACATTTCGATTATAATTAACACTACAATTGCAACGTTCGCAGACGATACCACCATATTAGCCAGTAATAAGGAAGTCCAGTTAGCATCAAACCATCTTTAAACCCATTTGAATAGTCTTGAAGAGTAATTGAATAGATGATGAATAAAAATAAACACAACAAAAAATTAGTCCAAATAACTTTTAAAACAAGACACAATGATTGCCCAAATGTGAAAATAAACAACGCTACACAACCAGTGAAAGTTGAAGTAAAATACTTGGGTCTAACATTAGATTCTAAATTAACTTGAAAGTCACACCTAACATCCAAAAAGACCCAGGTTAATAACAAAATACGATAGATCCACTGGCTTTTCAACAGAAAATATAATACTTTTATATAAGTGTATTATCAAGCTCATATGGACCTATAGAATTCAAATGTGGGGCTGCGTCAAATTATTCAGCTGATACAATCAAAAATATTATCTGTAATTCTTAAAACAACAAAATCATCCATGATGATGTAGAAATACCGACAGCGGAAGAAGTAATTGGTAGACTCAGCACTAACTACTTCCATCACCTGTCTAAACATACAAATGCAAAAGTTAATTCACCGCAAAATCCACTTACCTAGAAGACTAAAGAGGAAACGGACAATGGACCTGAAACATTATAATATCTTTCATATTCAAAGTGTAGGTTAATGAACGACTTCTCCTCTCACGTAATTATACCTTAATATATATTTTACTTATTGCTCTTAGGGATATGCGGTAAAATAAGAGTGAAAACAGGCCAGAACCAAAGAAGAACCAAATGGTGGAACGATACGGTTAAGAATAAGATCAAACAGAAAAAAGAAGCCTGGTGCAGGTTCAAAAGAACAAATAGTGCCGACGATCAAGAAACATAACGAAGGAAAAGACAAGAGGCAAAGGAAGCCGTAAAAAGAGCAAAACAGGACTCCTGGGAAGAATTCGGAAATAAGTTAAACGAGAATTATATGGAAAACCAAAAACAATTTTGGAATGTAGTCAAGAATCTAAAAGGAAACAGTGCAAAACAAGTTCGAAACATAAGGAACCAAAACGGAGATTTGCAAACGACCAGTGAAAACATCCTGAAAACATGGAAGGACCACTATGCAGCAAAATTTAAAATGAGAGAAGATGAGGAAGATATAGAAAGACCGTTAGAAAACCAAACAAACCGAGAAGACAGCGAGGAAAATGCAGAGGAAGAAATAAGTGTAGAAGAAGTAAGAAGAGCCCTGAGAGAAACCCGAAATGGAAAGGCAGCAGGTGAAGATAACATACCACCGGAATTATTAAAAAAGGGGGGATTCGTAGTAGAAAGATGGCTACACAAAATATTCAAACAAGCATGGACAACAGAATCAATACCCCAAGAATGGGAAAGAAATGTAATCATACCAATTCATAAGAAAGGAGATACAACTAACTGCGATAACTACAGGGCGATCTGCTTAGCACCTGTCGCGCTCAAAGTATACTCAAAAATTTTAGAAAAGCGTTTAAGAGCTCAGATTGAACATAAACTCGAGGAAGAGCAAACAGCTTTCCGACCAAACAGACAAACGCAAGATCATATATACACTCTTAGATCTATAATAGAGAAATCACTAGACAGGAACAAGAACATATACTTAGCTTTCCTGGACCCAAAAGCAGCGTTTGATCAAGTACCAAGAAAACACATATGGAACGCATTAGAGGAACTAGGAACAAATTCAAAATTACAACGAGTAATTCGAAGCATATATAATAATGTGACGGGAACAGTTAGACTAAACGGAAAGACATCAGAAGAGTTTAGAATAAAAAAGGGAGTTAAACAAGGCGACAGTTTAAGTCCACTTCTTTTCGTAGCCTACATGGATACAATAATAAAAAGAACCAAGAATCTAACTAGACCAACAAGATTAGGGTACCACAACCTAATTCCAGTTTACACACAAGACCTGATTTACGCAGACGATATTGTTCTAATATCCGACAAGGTAAATATCTTACAAAGAAACATCCAAATATGGAATGCCTGCCTGCAAGAAAAAGGAATGGAAATAAACAAGAACAAGAGTAAGATTCTACACATCACAAAAGAAGAAAGAGAAGAAAACATAGACGTAAGAATAGATGGACAACAACTAGAGATAGTAGAAACATACGAATATTTAGGAACAATGATAAATAAAGACGGGAAGATCGACCAAGAAATACGAAACAGAATAACCAAAGCAAGTAGAGTCTACTACCAAATAAACAACATTCTAATAGAAAAGAAGGAATTAAGCACTAAAACAAAGCTACACTTATACAAAACCATCTATACACCGACACTCAATTATGGATCTGAAACGTGGACGATGCTGGACAAGCATTAATCCAGAATAACAGCTGCAGAAATGAGGTACCTCCGGAAGATAATAGGCAAAACCAGAAAAGATAGGGTACGTAACAGAAGCGTAAGGGACGAACTAGAAGTAAAACCTCTAGTAGAAGAAATAGAGGAAAAACAACTAAGCTGATATGGACACCTGGTTCGTATGGGGGAGGAAAGGATACCCAAGAAAATGTTAAATATGAGACCCGAAGGAAGAAGAAAAAGCCGAAGACCAAGGATCCAGTGGGAAGAATCAATAGAGGAAATGGCAAGGAAAAGAGGAAAAAACATCACTGAAATACGGAGAATGGCAAGAGAAAGGAACACCTTCAAGAGATGGATAAAAGACCCAACACCGTGAGGTATAAATGGGGACAAAGAGAAAGAAGCTCTTAGGGAGCAGATTGTAAATTTCTTATCAATTAAAAAATATATATTTGGAACATCAAAACAAAACCAACAGAACTTTATCAATTTCAAACAAAATGAAAATAAAGAAATACATAAAATTTAAGTTACTTATTAATAATTCTGTACAGTTTGTTGCACCTCGGAAGGAAATACTGCAATGTATAAGTTATCAAATTTTTATGTGTACAAAATTTTTGATACAGAGATGTATCGGATAGAAAGAGTATGGTATCTATAAACAAATACAATATGTAATTTACTATACATTAAGAGAAAAAATACACGACTAAAAATACACAAGCTTCAAGGCAAAATATGACACAACAAAAATCAATTACAAGCTGCTGATAGGGCAGAACAAACTAATGATTAAAATGAACTAAAGATTATGTTATAAAACTTAATTACTTAAATGAGAATAAGTTAATAAAAACTGTAGTATGAAACGCCAATAGTCTGAGTTAACATTGAAGTTTAGTCCTTTTTACGAGTTAACTAAATTGATGGTGAAGTTAATTTTAAAATAAAATTAAAGACCCGTAAGTCATAATTATATAATCTACTATATGAACTATCCTGTTGGAACTGCGTATAATAAAACTGCCATCATAAGCAAAAATAATATCAAACTTCACGGATACAGCAAATAAAGAATATTTAAAAACTACCATAATATAAATACCAAAACAAATCACTACCTTAAAGTTATCAGCAGTATGCTGCTCACCAAAACATAAGAACAAAAAATATGATTGTGTACAACTATTTAAAACTCTTGAAATTGGATTTATAGATGGTATGCATTACAATTTCAAAATCATTTATTGGAAATCAAAATTGACAACAGCAAAAGATAATGTTAAAAACCACAAAAAAATAATTTAAGCTATTTTCTCAACATAAAAACTTTAGCCTACGAGACCTCAACAAAATATCAAATGTGTAGGACTTTTGCATTGTAAAATACATCAATAATAGAACAACTAGAATCGTTAATCTAGTTTTGATTTCTTTTGGCCATTTGAAAATTATAGTCACTATGTCCTCTAAAATTCTTTCCACTGGAAATTGTTTCGGAAGAACAGGCGAACTCATCGGTCTTCAGTATCATTTAAAACAACAGAAAAAATAGGTAAAGTAGTTGATACTGCAACCAAAAGCATTTAAACTGCAACTCCGGTACATACAAATTTTCAAAAAATGTAAGTATCCTATTTTTGAGAAACAAAAATTGCTGAAAAGTGGAAGCGGAGAAAACAAAGGTAACTCGCAAGATCTAAAGCAGACCAGAGAAAAATGATCTTAAAGAATTACCACTCTATTTGAAAATCAAAACCATATAAAAATACCTAAGTGGCTTATCAATCACGGAAGCAACATAATATTTATTGTGGATAGACCAAAAATTAAAAGACCATAACAGCATGTTCTAATTAAAGAACACGGTCGTTTTTGGGCAGAAGTATTGAACAATAATACCTGAAAGAGGTACATATATAAACCGTTTTTACAGAAATAAATAAAGGCGATCAAAATGAAATAAAAGAATTCTTTAATTACCATCAAAAATGGATATACCCATTAAAGAAACAAAGTATACCGAAATTGAAATCACAGTAAAGAAAAAAAGAAACTAAAAAACATCAGATTTTTATTTAACTACTGAAAAAGTACTTCAAGAACTGCCAACCAAGGAAATGAAATACGTAGTACATGTATGTAATGTTTTGTTAAGATTTGGATACTATCGAATTTCCTAAATTGGTCAAATGATTATGCTGTCCAAATTTGGCCTAATTTTAATTTTTATGAAAGTCTTCGAGAAGAAAACAGTGAGAATTTCATGAACAGATTATATAAAAAAGGTTAGAACAGGTGAAGATAAAAGTCAACTACTTCCAAACCATTAGTATAGGATACAACTGTGAATATCAGCCAGCAATAACAATATTGAAATTATCCAACAGTTCCGAAACAAAATGATACTAAGTACAGTGAACGCGACATGGTATGTTTCCAACATACTGGTGTATATATATATATATATATATATATATATATATATATATATATATAGAGAGAGAGAGAGAGAGAGAGAGAAAGAGAGGGGGGGAGAGAGATCGTGCAGCTCACAAAAACAAATGTTTAATGTTGGAAACTTTTTTATGGTTTTTCAAAATATCCTTCCTGTCACCCAAAACATTGTTACTCTGGAATCAATATTCATAACATTTTTTACGGCGAATCAGGTATCTTTGAAACATGAATTTTGAACGCATCAACCGCCTCTTCTGGCGTTGAAAATCGTTGTCCCCACAGCTTGTTCTTCATGCGTAAAAACAAAGATAAATCATTAGGGGCTAAATCACGAGTGTACAGCGAATGACCTACCAATTCGACATTTTAGGTGCTCAAACAGCCAGTTATTTTCGTCGATGTATGTGAGTTTGTAGTGTCATGGTGAAGAATAATCCGGCGTACGCGTTGGTTTTTCTTATTTCTCTAACAACTTCTAACAAACAAATGTTTGTGTACCATTTAGAATTGATCGTTGTACTATCCCTTAAAACCACAGTGGCGACATGTCCAGTTTTCCAAAAAAGTGTTTCGAGTGCGAACGACCTTTCTTAAGCTTGACTCATCTTGGAAGATCCATACTGTCGACTACTGTTTACTTTTGGGCTCACACCCAAAATCTAAAATTTGTCACTTGTGACGATGTTTTAAACGATTTTTGAAGCACCGCGATTGCATTTCTTGAGCACTTCTTAAGACCAATCGACACAAACCTGTTCTTGGGACAACATTAACTTATGTAAGATCCAACGCCTACGCGAATTTTTTACAGTTCAATATTTATTAAATATCGAATGTATCCTAGTCATAATGCCTAAGGATGCCTAAATTTTACAATAAATTATATGACCATCTTGCTTTATTAATTTGCGCACAGCATCGATATTTGCTGACACCACAGTCGATTTTGATTAGTTTTCTTTGAATTCAACCGTCAGAGAACTACGCCCATTTATTTATTAAACCAATCATATACAGTAGCTCTGTCTCATCGCCAAAAGACTAACTGAGTTAGTTAACGCACTGTTGTTGAGATAATCGAGATCAAAAATCGTAAAAAATTATCGCACAACAATGTTCATCAGTTAATTCTATTTTTTGTTACCACCATATGATCTCGTAACTAGAGTAATCTTGGAATAACTATCAGAATCATGCATAAAACTGATCACACACATATTCAATGCCATATTGTGAAAGAAAACTACTGGACACAGATAGAAAAAATTTTAAAACCTTAAAAATCCGCTTGAGGAAGCATCTATCAGTTTTCTTCCTGCCTTATCAAAAGTGTAAGAGAAAATCTTCTTAAAAGAATTATAGCCTTTCCTACAAGAATTAATACCAAAACACCAATTTGGGTGTAGAGAACAACACGCTGCTATAAAGCAGATGCACAAATAAATTGATCTAATTCACATTGATAAAAAAATAAAAAATATTGTTGAACGGCTTTTTTAAATATTATGCAAGCCTTTGACAAGGTATGACACGTAAAAGTACTGTACAAAATTAAATGTGATTTTTCTCATCCCTATTACAATGTCTTATAATAATACTTCACAAACAACACTATACACTTCTCATCTTTAAACTACAAATATGAGATTAACAGGAACCAAATCAAGGCACTTTACGAAAGGAAATTTGTCTTCCAGTTTTCCTAAAGAACAAACAAATTTCATAGACAGAAGATATAAAATACCTAAGCATTTATATTGTCCGACGACTTACATTAACCAAAAGAAAACAACTGGATACTAAATTATGTATGATGTACTAGTTGCGGTTATCTCTAGACAGCAAAGCACTTCTTTATAAAGCATAGCCCTAGTAGCACTAACATATATAGATCTGTTAGTAAAAACAACCTAGCAATCGAAAGTACTGTGTACTGTTGCAAAAATGCTCCATGGTATATACCAAACGTGCTTATCCATCGAGATCTGCACGTATCTACAATATTACCAAGAAACCTACGAAACTGAACATACGATATTGAGTTAGGTTGTCTCTTCACCCTAATGCGATAGCCGCGAAATTTTTACTCGATGAAGAGGGAGCACAGACTCAAGAGGTTTACACCAATAGACTTACCAAATAGATTAACTTAGATTTAATTCCAACTTGTCTCTTTTTATTCCAATTATAACTTATTTACTTATTGTCAGAATACTCAAGAATGTCACAGGGTATTACCGTACAGATTGATTATTTGTGATATTATTATTGATAATTGTTTGATATAAAACTGCTTAATTGCTTATTATAATAGAAATACTAAAAAGTTTGTATCCTTGATTTATCACTATTGTTATATTTTATACTATTGAAAATATTTTTATAACTATGGGGCTTTTCTTTGTATTATTTTGATTACATTCAATTTTGTCTTGCAACAAAGCAATGTTTTCAAGGATCTATATAATACTCTTATAAAACTTCACACTTCTAATTTTTTCACTGAGTTTTTATTTATTAACGTTTTACTTAATCCAAAGATAATATTTTGACGATTCTAGTTTTGTCCGTCAGACGAGGTAGTGATTTAATGTAATTCTTGCTATTAATTTTTGTTATTTAATTATTTTTTTATTTTCATTGCATTTGAATTATTTACTGGTATTACATGCGTTTATTTTTGATTTTGGGTAGCATTTTTTGCTCTTGCAAGTCCAATTAACAAATTATATTGCTACTATTAATCATTTTATAATGCAAAGGTTTTGGTATTTTATTTTTCACGGAAAGTAAATTGTTCGGTGTTACTTTTATCATAATATATTTTTAACGTGTTTATATTTGATCCTTCATTTTTTAAATAAATTATTAACTTGTTGTTTAACAACTATCTGCTAGTTTACAGGATGTTAGCTAAAAGCATATGCATTTTTAAAGACCAACTTCCGTTATCTTCTAATACCTTTAATGACTCATGTAAGGGTATCTGGCGTTTTGATGCATTTTAGCATTTTTATTTTACTTTATTGATTACTTGCATATATTTATTACCTACAGTTTATTTTTTAGTGCAAACGTTTTTAAGTTTTAAATTTGTAATCCATAAATTAACGGCTTTATTTTTATTATTTATTTTCTATTAATTATTACAACGTATAGGTTTTCAATTTTATCAAATAAATAGCTAATTTTAAATTGTTGTAAATTTATTTATTATTTACTATGTTTAATAGTACTAAAGTTTGTTTTAACACTATAGAAAAACATCTACAGTACAGTTAATTAATAAACACTCACTAGTCAATTACAGTTAGAAAAATGTTGGTAAAATTGGTTATCACATTATATAAGAGTTAAACTGTAAGACGTAGGAATAAAACGAGTAAACGGGAGGCTGTATACCGTTTACCCTTAAAACTGTAGATG
This sequence comes from Sinelater perroti, assembly GCA_036346155.1. NCBI lineage: Eukaryota > Metazoa > Arthropoda > Insecta > Coleoptera > Elateridae > Sinelater > Sinelater perroti. The sequence continues at coordinate 18,704,923 of JARFIY010000195.1, read as the reverse complement.
GAGCTACTTATCCCACATCCAATAGTGATATGTGGGAGAGAAGTGACCTCGTCAAGGACAAATGGAGCAGAAGAAATCTTGCTAATACAAGTACTAAGAAGCTGAAGTATTTACTACATCAATTTAGATCCTTTATCTTCGGAAGACATTAGACCCCATGACGTTATTCTGTTAAAACTGCTTTTAAAACTATAAAATTTATTGAATGACTATTCTACTACATTGACATTTACTCTAATTGGATGACAATCGCCAGGGGGTTTGTCAGTCTAGGTTACACGCTAACCTAACTATGAATTTACCGCCCGTCCTGACATTAGTCTTTGTACAACTCAGGAAAACGACGGAAAACTCATATTAAGTCGCCTTATTTAACTTACCTCTAATTCAATCTATGACTATTGTTGCTATTTTATATGTTTAAGCGCCCCTAGCAAAGTACTCACTATCTTTCATGCTATAAGCTTCTTATACCTGGTTAGCCTATGTGCGGTTTGTAATTTTAAGTCACGCCTAACTACTGACAAACTACTTTAATTTATTACTATCTTATGCTGCCTAAATTGACGTATAAGTTTGAACCGTATTCACAAGCCCGCAAATAAACAATACCACAACATTTTTCACGTGTGTAAATTTTAAGCATTTAACTACCGCCGCAAACTCGGTGAATGCTCGCCACCAAGTTCTCTGCTCTACTAAGTCCGTGAGCTCCTGTAGAGATCACTATCACCTGAGTGTCTCCTTGATGAGTTTCTTCTTGGCTCGTGCTCGATGTTGTGACTTCGACAGACGGGTCAGAAATACATGTTGCGTGTTTTATATTTCACCGCACTCGCATGAGATTTCTTCGTCTTGTAATATACTTATCCTCGCAAAATAAATTTTTAAAATAGTTCTGTTATTAATTGAACAGTGTTTCTATTTATAAATTTGTCTGTCAGCTCGGTCACTACCCCAGAGGAGATAAACGTTCTAGCCAAGGCTCCGTCGATGCCATCTGCCATCTGTAGTTTCATTTTACGCTTCAATTCTGTGCTTAACCAGGGACCTCGATATGGTACTGAACTTCGGTTTTTTTTCGAGCTCTGTACCTTTCTTTGCCAGTTGATTCGTTCTCTCGTTGACTTCCGTACCTACGTGCGCCCTTGTTTAGTGGAATGACAATCTCACGATACCTAAAACCTCCTTGACGAAGATCTAAACCTCTAATCATAAGCGAGTCGGTGTAAACACTCCATAACCCCCACAATCTTGCACTAAAACATTGAGCACTCACTCGCGATTTTGATCCGATGGTGGTGGCTCTCGTCCCTGTTGTTCCGAAAGCTGCTCCAGCTGTTCCGCCATCCGATTTTGATTTGCGGTGTAGCTCCTTGTACCAAATGCCCCCCCCCTCTCCGATTGCCTCTCGTGCCGCTTCGTGTCCCAGATTTGCGTCCTATAAGCGTGTCTTTACTTCAACCCAAGTTGAGTTCTCTTCGGACCGTCCCATTTTCTCGGTTTTTCTGCAACTATCTCTTGCCTGCCATGTCTTAAAAAACAAGATCGGTCGCGCTCTCACATACCTATTTTAACGCTTTCCAGCTAAATCCCTATGTTCATTTTGCAGCCCCACCTATTTTATGTGCACTTTTTGAGCTGCACGATCCCACATCAGTGAATAAAAAATCTCGTTAACAGTAGTGGTGTCAGATAAAAGCTCGCCCAAGCAACCTCGGGGATTTCTTGTCCAACGTGTTGAAGAAAACTTTACCGACACGGATGGAGTTGCACTTCACTCTACGGTGTAGTTTGATAAAGGTGATTCTAAGCCACCCAATCCGCAAGACTGTGGGTAACGAGTACGTAAATGATCTTAACGGCTACTCGTCAAACACTTTACCAATATGAATGGGTTACGCGTCTTATCCCATGGCCTACTTGTAAAACTGCTGGTAGAACTACCCAATCCAATATCTGTAAGCTACGGATGCCACCAAACAGTAAAATACGGGGAATAAATTTACGCAATTGACCCCGATAGCTAGTGGCAAGGAAAAACCTTATTGACACAAGAAATAAGAGGAAGGAGAAAGCCAAAGTTGCTACTCAATTCTCCCCCATAGTGTCACTCTTTTAAGGCTAATGGCGCTGCTTAGGGGGCAATTGAGCCTTGCTTACTTTCGTGCAAGAATTCCAGCCGCTGTCTTACTATAGCAGTCGGGCTTAGCGGGTAGAGCCGTAATACCTCTGATACTTTGACGTCGTGAAATTAACGGACGAGCTCGATATCTGAACTTTCCAGCTCAGATTTGCATGATTATCTGGGTGCATGCTTTGGTGTGGGGACCTTAAAATGGTCATACTGTAAGGAGGGTAGAACTTCCGTATTTAGAAGAGTCGCCAATAAGGGTAGTCGGTACAGCATTCGATATCAGAAGGATGGTTGGGTGGGAGGGTTAATGCCTCCTTCCGGCCTCCCCTATTGCCGTTGCAACTACAACTTTCGCATTGACTTAAAAGTTAAAAAGTATAGTGTGATAGAAAGCTAACAAAAATAAAATCTTATTAATATTTACATTAGAAAATAGAATGTTTATCTGACAAATGCTAAGACAATAGCAATTAGCTAAAGATTAGTTACAATTTAATATACACTAAAGTTGTTAGACTTTATGTATTAAAATTAAAAGTTTGTTAGCATACGCTACTTTATTATGAAAGAAACATAAACAAGAATTGATAATTTTGTTGTTGTAGGTTTTCATTGTTCAACACGTGGACGTCTGCATGTTCTCTAACGGCAAATTCAAAAACGTAGTTGCAGCTATCAACGGCAAAGAGGACTGCCCGGTGGCAAGCGGGACTACCCTCTCCAAAACCTACGGCTTGATCCCAACGAAGAGCACCACGAAGAACTGGATCGCCCTCGAGGATTCATACACCAAGACCGGCACCAGCTTGGCCTCCACCGTCACCAGCACCTCGGACAACCCTCAAGACCGCAACGTCTTCGCTATCTACGTCACCTACTACGTGAAAGTGAAGTTAATAGTGAGTGTGATGGGCGGCAAGCTGTCTCTCAAGTTACCCTTCACTCTAATGCACACGTGCTCGGAGTTCGACCCCACGTGGACAAGGGAGCTCGAGTCGCCACACGCGGCCGTCCAGCCAAAGTCAGCAGCCCAGGAGGTAAAGCCCGAGAAGGACGGCACCTGAGACGAGGAAAAGGTGGTCGTCGAAATAAACAAGGAGGCGAGCGAGGAGCCCCGACCGAAATCGCGCAGGGGTTCTACCGTACGATCTGGTCGAACAGATGTTAAACCTATTAAACAGAACTTCGACGAAATAGTTACCGAAAAGCGCGACGATAGTGACGTTCTCAAATCAGTGCAACCAACAGATAAACGAACTTCTGACAAAGAGACCAAGGATAGAAATTTCGGCATCCCCAGAGCTTTGTGTTGTTTAACCAGCAGGCGTACTTCATAACAGTTTATTCTTCTGATGATTTCAGGGTTGCATAACATGCATTATGTGTAGATAAGTTTTTGCCAAACGCTATGTTGAAGCAAAATGGTATGTGTGTTAGTTAAGTAACAGTTTAGCCTATGAGATCTAGTCAATTAACGAGACTAAACAAGCTGTAAATTAATGTACATACAACATATATTGTTAAAGAAGGCTGAATTCGATAGGTGCCTATAATGCATCACCAGAGAGGTGCACAAATGTATCTGTAATTACTACCGTAGTTATCATCTATTCCTATGCGTGTTCCTAATTTTGTAAGCATTTTGATGGTTTAGTGACACACTTAAACTAATTTCTAGGCACGTCAAATGTTAAAAGATGCTAATTATACTTACAAGATAATTGAGCGACTGTAAATCACTGGCGTTGCCTATACTAGATTTTTAAATCGCATGTATTTGTATAACTGTATATCAATTTTTACAAAATTTACAAAATTTGAAAATATCTGTTTGATATTTCAAACACACCTTAATTACTTGACGGATAAATGATATTAGAATGTCAATAAAAAATTTATTTTATGACATACTCAACCTAGTATAAATACTAACTAAATTTAATTTTTTTTTGTTTCGAGATTTACAGTTTCCCAAAAATAATTGTATAATAACACACCACAAAATTTCACAAATTTTAAATAGCTTTGTTTTTACTTTAAAATTTCATTAAACCTACCTAATAGCTTTAATTAATAAACTTATCAAGAAAGAACGGCTCTTTAAAAATTATTTAAAAAAACTCGTTAAAGTTTGAATGGCATTTTTAAAGGTCTCCGTACATTGAAGATTGTTTTAGATTTTTATTTTTTGACGAGTCTACATTTAACAGGTGTGCCGTCAATGTAATTTTGAATTGACATTCTTTCAGTTTATCACACACGATATAATCTAATAGCTTTTATGGCGGCAATGGTTACCTCGTTAAAGCTAACAAGTTTACGACCTAAATGTAAGTTGCTCGAAGAGCTAAAAATCTCTCCGAAAAGGTTTTTATTGAGATAACACGTGCATTACTTCCGATTCGGTTATACCGCATCAGACGATAAACACAGCGGAACTGCGTAATGCGCTCCCGTGAGGGTAGTTGGCTGAATAATCAACTGGAACTGCAAGCAACGGTTGAACAACCGCGCGAACTAATTGAAGGGAAAAATCATTTTCGATCCAGTAACTCTTTTTTACTGTTATTTGCCGGTAATTGCGCCGCTATTTCTAAACTCGCGGTGACCTTTTCACCGAGCTCCTTTGTGCACGACAAAAAGGAGAACAAAATTTTACTTTAAGATTAAACAGTTGAGTCTGTTTTAAATTTCAGATCGTTCAGGCAAATCGACTAGAGGTATTAATTTTGGCGGCAATTTAGGGCCAACAATTTTATACTCACGTTTTAATCTCTATGGGAACAGCGTCTTTTCACTAGCTAAGACATTAGTACACATTAGGATAAGCATTGCACCAACTGTATGATGTAACGTAAACACCATAATCATCTTGAATTTGACGTATAACGCAACAACTGCAACATAGCTAGTATATACTGCTGCGACATGCACAGCTTGTTGTACGTTGATTTCAATGTGACTTGCTAGTAGGTATCTTATTGTATAGATTTTCTATTGTAAATAATAAAAATAGCAGCTGTCTCTGTTAAGCGTACCGACTGAATCGACTTCATAACCTTAACCGTTGTTAGTATTTTCTTAGGGTTCTAAACTTTGTAATACAAGATGAAATAAATTGATTGATCGTGTACGGAAACGCTATCTTGTGATTTTCCAATTTATTATTTTTTATTGCAATCAACTGTATAAAATCATACAAAAAATAGGTTTTGGGCATAAATAAAAAAAAATTCAGTGGTATGTTTATGTCTAATTAAAAAAACATAGGTAAAGCGAACAGGCTCTATCTGAACTGATATACTGTACTTAGTAGTACAATATCAAACATAGGATTGTGCAATGGGTACGCTAGATAAAATTTTTATTTTAAATTGTTATCCATAACCCCCAACCACAAATCTACAGATAAAACATTTTTTCTTATATACTTTTCCTCGTTTTGAAAGTCAAAATTGCGAAATTTAACATTTCATGATTTTAACCAACTCAGTGGGTACGCTAGATAAAATTTAAATTATTGTTCCCAACCTCCTAACCGCGAATCCATCGATAAAAACTATTTTCCTCATCTGGCACGGTACTTTTTCCCGCCTTGAAGATCAAAATTAAAAAATTTAAGACTATATTTTGAACAGCCCAATGAATTACAGCCATATTGTCCAAAGAACGGTAGTTACCAAACTTCTTCTTAAACTGACGAACCGTTTCAGCCGGAGACTAATTAACAAGAAACACCAAAAAAATTAAGGTTTTATTTTATGGTGTAATTTTCCATTGTTTATAAAAAGCAAAGTAACTTTTTTGAAAACTAACTAAACTGCACTAACAATAAACACAAAATTAACTTTAAAAGAAACATATATAATTACAAATTTCTTCTATTTTTGATTGTACAAGACTTTTTATCGCTGGATTATATTTAAAATGAAAATCTTGCCTTGCGTACCCAATGGGTCACCCTGTATTTGGTATTGTACTACTAACTACAGTATATTAATTCAGATAAAGCCTGTTCACTTTACCTATAGTCATTGGGTCACCCTGTAAGTGCAGAATTTTGAACAACAAATAAGTGCACTTGCTCCACAAACATTCCTTTGTGTCATAATTTTTTAGTATGGAAAGTTTTACACTACCACGGTCGATGATGCATGTGCGAATATCATTCTAAAATTAAATCAATGTTAGAAGACTTGAGGAGGTTTTCTATATGATTTAATTTAAGCAATGAAAGTATATGGCAGTGTAATTTATACGAAAGGAGAAACTATAAGTTGAACTTGGTTATTTACTGACAAGAAATTTTACATTGCGTTCTTTGCTACAGCAAGATTTGTTTACAACAGATGAGTTTTAACTTTAAGGAATAAATACAAAAATTACATGCCGAAGCACTTAGTAGAAAACCCATTTTATGTCTCTGTATCAAAAGTAAAATAAATTAAATGTTTTTAGAACACCGAAAAAAACACCGAAGAGAATATACGCATAAACAGTAATATAACTCCTAATAAGATTCACCTATAAAAATAACTAAGAAATACAATAAAATCGAAATAAAAATGATCATACTGTAAAAGTTAGATACCAACAAATAATGTGTGTTGCAAATATAGTAAAGACACGGACGATTAAAAATAAAAACAATTATAAGAAGAAAAAATCTAAGCTTGGAGAAGAATGAATATTATCTGCGCAATACAAAACTGTTAAAAAATAATACGGACATATAGTGGTACCAGTTAGGAGATGGCCAGAGGAATTGACAGTTATTTCTAAAAGAGGAAAAGATAAAATGCATACCGACCCTTTCTTGAAAAATCTATATAAAAACGGCTATGGAAAAACGGGATCTACAAGAAACATGCTAGGAGAATAGACATACATATTAAAAAAACTACTACTTTGGGTAAAAACTGAAGAAGAAGAAAGAAACTGAATGTAGAAAAAGGTGACGATTTGAATACGACTTTAGTCACGAAAACTAATATTATTAAAGAATGTTTTATTACATTAATTAAGAAAAACAAAGCGTTGGTGCAGGCACGATAATAACAATCCGCACATGAAACTTAAGGTCAACAAAGTAATCAAAACAGAATTAATAAAAAAATATAAGTGAAAATATCTGGTATCACAAAGATAGATTTCTATAGAAAAAAAAACTAATTCATAATAGGTTTCAACGAAGTCGTACAGAGGTAGTTTTATTTATTTATAAAAAGTTGGTTAACAATATAAAAGAATTAAAATTAATCTCTCGGTTTAACATTGATAGCAAAATAACTACAATATAATTTAGAAATATGATAACATACTTTGACTAATAAACAATAAAACATGGTAATATGCGAAATTCCGATAGTTAAAAATATAAAAATCGAAGATAAGTTGATGGATTAGTTAAATCATCTGATAATTAGGGCATACTTTAAGCAAGAAGAGAGAAATGGATATAGGAATAAATAATAAAATAAGAACAACAAACAAACCACTATGTCGTTTAAATAAAATATAAATACTGATAAACAAAAAAAATTGGATGTGATAGAGATGCGTTCTATATCCTAGAAAAGTACTATGCATTAGAATAAGAAACCAAATAATAAATAGCATAGTAAAAAAGACTAGCAATTAAAAGTAGTAAATAAAATATACCAAAATATTAACTAAAATTACTAGGGCTTATTATAGGAATGGAAGAGAAAAGATTGTCGCTAATTGTATTTATAATGAAAACTTAGAGGAACCGAAGATCATACATGAAAGAATATATAGAAAAGTAGAACATAAGAAATTAACATTATGATAGATAAATATACAAAAATAAGTAAAACGGGGATGCATATTGTCAGCCTTGCTATTTAAAATATACCCTGAGGTGTTATTTAGAGAAGCCTTAAAGGAATTAGGTATAGACATGGTAATAAACGGTAATAATACACCAATGACTCTATCACAATAGCAACAAGCCCTGAAGATTTACGTACCTTGATACACCGAATCAAAACACTAAGAAAACAAAAATTATAACTATTATCAAACGGAGCATTAATGCTGACTTATTTAGAGAATATAAAACCCTACAACGTGTCGAAAATACCAATTACCTGCTATATAAACAAAAATTGGGAACGCTCAAAATCAGGATAAAAAAACTAAGGAGTGCATTCTATCACTTAAAAAAATATTATGTAGTCTCTCATTAAACATCAAATTAAAATTTTCTTTTTGCTCTGCTATGTATTTTCAATACTCTACTGTAGAGTAGAAACTTGAACTCTCACAGACGACACTATAAAACGGTTGGAAGCATTTGGTGTTACAGGCGTACGCTGAGAATTTTATGGGTCCACCATGTGTCAAACGAAAGATTATTACAGAGGTTAAAAAAAAGAATTCCTCAACAATGTAAAATTAAGAAAACCTGTTACGGCCAAAAGTGGACTGTATCGTAATTTTAAATTTAAACAAAGAAACTTTAAACAAAAGCCAAAGCTGAAACAGCCACCTTTTTGGAAGCGACGCTGTCCTGCATAAATCGGTTCCCTGTGCTGTAATCCTGGGGATCCCGAAAAAGAAAATAAGGGTGTGGGTGAAAAGATAGGACAAGTTACCCCAATCTTCACAGCGGAGCCGATCAGAAGCGACTTTCCTGGTGCAACAAGGTTCCTTCTTGATGCCTCAGATACAAAGAAAATCAGACCGAGTTTTCTCGCCGGAAAAATTTCAACTCCCGAAATGCAATCGGAAAACAAAACCACCTCCGAGAAGAGGTTAATCTGGTCGGAAAAATATCGAATTCCGTAATAAAATAGCCTTCAGCAAAACAGCCACGGATTTGGAACTGGAAACTTCTGCCGCCAATCAAACGCGCCGGCGAACTCTCGGACAAAAAGGTCTCGGCCACGGAAAATTTAAAGCCGATATGTATCTTATAGTTAGACTCATAATGAGGAATAAAGAATACGAACTTTTACAATTAATATTATAAGAAAAAATCAAAGGAAAAAGAGGATCTGGTCGCAGGAGAATTTTATGGCTGAAAAACTTGCGACACCGAACTGGATTATTTTGAGCTGATATTTGAGATTGGCAGCTAACAAAATAATAAGGGCCACAATGATCGCCAATATCCACTGAGAATATGGCACCTAAAGAACAAGAAATAAAAACGAGCGAAAGTTAACTACCACTCATCTGGATTAAGAAGTTTCTTAAAACCTAAACGGAGAAGAGAATTAACTAGAATGAAGCGTTAACAAAAGTAAAGAACTGGAAAAATGTAATTCTATTAAAAGTTAGGTAATACAGGTGCCTTCACATTGTTTGATCAACAGAAGACCTGACTAAGTAAGTCAGTAGATAGGTAAGTTTTTTTAATTACTACGCTTAATAGTTAGCATAGTTATCAAACTTTCCAAACAAGACTATTGTTACAATTACTTTTTAGCCATAGGGCAAATCGTTAACATTTCTAATTGCTTTCAGATTGTTATCCTAAAAATGAAACAACACAAAATTAAAAAAGTTGAATTCTTCAGAACATTGAATACTTTTAGACTGATCCACATAATCAAACTATTTGAAGTAAAAGAGTTTGTGTAATATTTCCCGATTGGATTTGTACCTCACCGTCATTGATATCTATATTCGACTTCATTGATACAATCCAGTTTGGTGTCAAAAATAAATGAGCTCAAATAAAATTTACGTCATCAAAACTGAACCGGGCTGAAAGAAAACTTTGCTTACAAACAAAAGTAGTTTTATATCTTTGACAAATAAATCTAGAAAAAATTCAACTCTCAATACGTCCAACCTACTCTATGGAGTGTAGAGGTAAATATATTTTTATTTGATATTATTGATCGTCGTTTCCAAAATTCAACAGTCAAACAACATCTCGTGGATGGATACTGTGACAGGAATAGCCACCCAAAACACACATTTAAAATCATCATAGAAATAGGTAAAAATTAAATTCATGAAAGACAAGTTTCACTGCTAGTGAACAAATATGCTACCTACAAAATAGAAGTTTGGAACGGTATTTTCAAGTGCGTTATCAATTCTAGGTTTTTCTATGTAAGTTTTGCTATTTTACAATTATATATTAAATTATGTCTGTATCTCAAATAATTCTTACTGATTAGTACTAGTGAGACTCTAACACTCCGCGTCTTCAGTCTGAGATGTTAAGGCTCCCATATGTTCAATTTTACTGGCCGGTCGGCGCGCACTACCTCTGAATCAACGCACCTTAGACGGGCGCATTATTACCCCTTGTTCGATCAATTCAGTTTAGTGTCTGGGTGTGCCATCCGCTAAGCATGTGGAGCCAGTATAAAAATCCGATTCCGTTCATACCACCGCCATGCGCTTCAACCGCTTGTCCAAATTTGAAGAAATTTATAAATCTTGTGTCAAGTCTTTTAATAAGTACATACCTATTGTTATTTCAATTGATTTCACTTCTTCGCTTTAAGTATATTGGGTATTCTCGTGTATTTTTGACAATGCACGGTGTCTCTGCAGCATATAATGCGAATAAATGAGTTTCTGGTAGAGGCTATAGTACATAATCTACATAGTGAGTAGAATTTACTTGTACATCATCCTCATAATTTTATATTTAACTTTCAAAAGATAACAGTCTTTTTCATCAATCCCATATTTAAATCTTTGTGTCAAAATGATTAAAAATTATTATATTGGTATTAAGACGTTTTGCTTATCTTTGTTCTTCGTTTCAGTAAATATTGTACTTTCTTAATTGAATTAATATTTCAAAGTGAGACTATCGTCAGGTACCTACGAATTATTATGGGTAGGAAAATATACATAATAAAAAAACATTATCATAGAGATGCAACAAATTTGTATGTGTAATTAATTTAAATTTGTTCGAAAAAAATTACATAATCACAATTAAAGTTTATTATCAACGACTGAACCATTTGAAGACAACTTCATACAAAAAAACCTCTATTTCCGGCAATCTTCGGGACATATATAATATATTAAGGTAGTGTTGGTCCGCACAATTTTAAAAATGGAGGAATTTATCTGGAAAAGATAACTCATCTATTTTTTTATCAATTTTATTCCATCAGATTTTAAACTTACTTTAAAAGATAAAGCTTTACTTGCCAGGAAAATATTGATCGAAGGTATCTTTAAAAAAAGTTATAAAATGCGTTCAAATTTTAAGAACTTTTCCTATGCTTTATATCGAAATTATTCAACCAGAAAGATTACCTGAACAAATTATTACGGGTCACTGAACTTTATTTTACTATTAATAAATTACATGAAAAAAACAGCTACACATTTAAATTAATCTTATATGCTGTCAATCACGTTCTACCGTTAAAAGTAATATACAATTCTACTTTAAATGTCAATCAGTCAAAGACTTTATAGAGGTAATTTGTGATGACAGAACATACATATTTTGTGATTATACAGTTGATATGCTGCACAGCCTTTAATTAGGCCTTTTCAGCATGGTATACATGTTGCCGTATTTTTACACGTGAAATCAATTCAACGTGTCGCATGACGTCGTAAAATGAAAGTAGATTCACAGTTTTGACGCACAAAGATTTTTTTATCAAATTGTAATATTTTTGAATTTATTTTAATGTTTTCAGCTTCGAATCAAGCGTTATACTGTGAGCGTTAAGTTCTAAAGTCGCCAAATTTTTTTCTGAAAAAGTACTTACCTAAGAAAGTTGAAACTTTTGTTACTTCTCAACGTAATCTCCGTTTAGACGTACACATTTTTTACAACGTCGTCGCCACGATTCCATGGCTGCTGAGCCACTTCCTTAAGGGTGTGTTTTACCTACTGAAAAATCACTGATGCAACAGCAGCTCGACTGGAAAATAGCATCCACGTCTCATACAGTCACGACTGATGAAAAGAAAGCACCATTCGTAGCGGCATTACATGTCAACGTGTCCTGAAACATTGTCATCCGCGCAGCCTTGTGTTCATCGGTCAGTATTTGTGTATCTCATTTGAAGTATACAAAACAACACTCACTGCAATGGCGGTAATTCGACCTGTGTACATTGTATGGTGCTGGCATCTATATTACAAATTCAGAAATTTTTTCAGCGTCTTTTTAAAATTAACCACACCTTTCTCTTATTCTCTCACTCCTAAGAAAAAAAATTAAAAACCTTAGAACTTAAACGCACCTCGAATAACTAGTGCAAATTCATTAGCTTAAAAACCGTAAATAGTAAGCATCCATCAAAATGGCGATCATTACACTGAAGCACGTATTTATTTGCACTTTAATATTATCCTCAAAGATATCTAAATTTTCTTTAGTTTTTATTATTGTAGAAGTAATTAAATAACAAAATTATGGATACACTTATTTAAAAACAACAAAAACTACTCTTCGAAATAGAGGCTATTATTTTCTGCCAACTTTTGCCACCGATTTGCAAGTTTTCCGATCTGGTCGAAGTACCACTCGGACAGCTTTGAATAGAAGAACTCTTGGTAGGCTTCTTCAACTGCATCAAATGATTTAAACTAGCGACCACGCAAGAAGTTTTCCATTAAGCTGAAGCGGCCATAATCGGACTGGGCAACATCTGGACTGTAGTCTGAATGCAAAAGAACTTCAAGGCCATCCAACTCTTTTTTCCTTAGTGGTGTGCTTTCAATTGCCAAGATCAGGTACTTCTCCTTCAACCTGCCGTAGACATGGTCCAGCTGCAGACAATAAAGTTCGGCATTCATAACGCGACCATTCGGCACAAGTTAAAAATGCAAAATTCCTTCAATGTTCGACCAAACGCGAATCATGACATTTTTGCTGAAACGATCTTGGTGCGGAACTGACGGTAAAGTTCAGCCTTATGGAACCCATTTCTTCTGCCAATTGTGATTGACCAAAAAGACTCACTTCTAGTTCGGCCTCACAATGCATTTCCGGAATCTCAAATTCAAATGATTATTGAGCAATTGGCTGCTTGCGCTTCAGTGAGTTCATGTGGATCCTAACGGAGCTTCTTGTGCACAAAGTCAAGCTGTTGAGGACGCCCATAAACCATTGATTGGCGAACTCCAAGAACTGATACCAAATCTCCAGTGCTCGACGAAGGCTCATCTTCCAACATTTCAAGAAAATCTTCATGTCCCAGAAATCGAAGCTTGTACCATTCGGAAACAACAGAGTAGTGGACATTTCCTTCGCCTGCAGCACCGCAGATTTCCTTTGTAGTATCTCTTGACGACAGTCTCCGCTTCCAAAAATAGCGCGTCAAAACCTAGAGTTCAATTATGGCCAAAACCATCTGAAATCCGAAGATACCACTTGTTATTACATTATAAACACAAAAAATCTACAAAAATAAAAATTTTTAAAAGTTTTACAGAAATTTTGGGACAGCCTATTAATATAATAATACAAAACATATTTTGGTTGCATGTGAATCACAATCTTACGACATTTAATTTTACTTCTATTGGAAAAGTAAATATGTTAAGATATAAAAAATATTTCTTTAAAATAGGTAATACCTTAGTTATCCGGCTTAAAGTAAAAATATTTAACTTGGCAGTAATACACAAATGTTTTTTAAACTTAAAGTATTTTATATTAAAAATATAAGCTACAAATGTCAGCTATAAACTAAAACGAGGGATATAACTATGTTAAAAGAAATACGTAATAACTGTTATAATTATTAAATGTCATCGATTCTAAAATATCCTATTAGTCCACCAAAATATAGCTATTTATAGAGAAATAGATGTTATATGGTAAAATTTTCAAGCATCTTGAATAATATGATCAATTGTGGCTTTATTAACCCAAACAACAAAATAAATTGAAACGATTTCAATCACATTCTTATGGGCTTTTATCCGCATCATGTGCAAGAGTGCCAAATTTTTTTCTTTCTATGAAAATTCCCGTATACGGGATAAAACTTAAAATAACTTTTCATCTCTTTCGTCAGAAAAAGACCCATAATTTTCTTTGCGCTCTTCAGCTTTTTGTTTAAATTGCCGATAATTTAAGTCTTTTAGTCTTGATGTTTCTTCTAATCAGTATTTTTGAGGCAAAACTTTTATAATTTTGAAATTGAAATTTATACAATTATTGCAACGAATTCATGTCTAGTTGATTGGCAGAATTTTTTTTCTCTGGCCAAAAAATGTATTACCACAAATGTTTAAAACACAATTTAACGATAATTTAAAATTCTTTTACCATATTTTCGAATTAAGACATTTGTTTGGTGCACATCTAACCCCCTTGTCCCTAATCCCATCTCTACCTGCAACTTTGATCAGTCCGCTAAGCCACCCTAGTTACAACTCACAAATAAACGATTTTTACCGCCGTCCGGCATTCCATTCGAACTCCTGTGAGCGACGGAGCAGAGCTAGCCGCCAGTCGAAACCAACCAGGTGCTATACTACCCGATAGCGCGCTGTCGATTGCCTTTTCTACATTCAGCACCCGTCCGTAGTGCCCCAGTACATCTCGCCAAGGAAAATCCACCCCCGGGTTGAAGCCGCCAAGCCAAACCAAGCCGACATCTGCCACACAGGCTGCCGGAGACCGTTACGTGCGGTAAGTCTCGTTTTAATTGTTCCGTCGTGCATTTGTTCCCAGCAACACTTTTTCCGGCATTTGGAGTTATTTAGTCATGGTTGTGTTGTTTTGTCTCAATTTCTTTGTTTTGCTTAATTTATTGTTACTTTGTTATTAATGTTTTGTGCCCAATACATAGTTTACTCAGCTCTGTTTTGTTTTCTTTTCTGTTTTGTTTATTGAGTTACTTTTAACTGTGCTTAATTATCAAACAACATTCTTATGTGAGTATAGGCGTCTTTTCTGGTACATCCTCAGTAGCAAGTGCAGATTACTTTTCTGATTGATATTTAGTTCAAAGACGCAAAAAGGACATTGAGAAACTGTGCAGTGTCCCAGATTGAATTGAATTTGGAAGTCACACCAATTTTCGTAGAAAACATAAAAGAACTAAATACCCATTTATGAAGCCGTTATTAAAAAAAATCGATTGGAGTAAACTCCAGTCCGATGTCTCTAATCGTTTGGAGATACAAAAGTTATTTTTAATCGATAATTATAAGGTCCTATAACTTCGTTTTTCATTAATATCTTTAGAACGATACGAACATTTTTACCAAGTTTTACATAGAATTAAAGGCTTCTAAACCAATTGCAAATCATTTTGCCTTGAGTCGACCAGTCCCCAGTCCTTCTTCACCATTATCTAACTCCTTTTTCTTCCTAGTCGCCCATTGTAACTGCTATTCATTTTCTCTTAGGACACCCTCCTCTTCATATGCCCCATAACTTTTTCCTCATTAGTTGATCTATTCTGGTTTATTCTTTGCAAGTAAGCCAGTTTAAACACTGTGCCTTTATGACTTGCGTTATGTTTGGTTCGTTGTAAAGACGCATCACTTCACCGTTTGTCCTCCTGTTCCACTAGCCAGCTGTTTCCTTACCACCTAATATTCTTCTTAATATTCTTGTCTCACATGCTTCAGCTGTATTTTGATCACTTTTCCTATATATCTACGTTTTATATGCGCGAATTGCGGTGAGTCTTATAATTGATTTATATATTCTCACATTAGCACTGCGAAATACTACTATAGATATTACCACGCTATGTAAAGCACCCGCATATTTTTCACTTTTAATTAACCGATCCTTTATCTATGCATTTTCCTTTTCTTGTTCTGTTATAAGCACTCCTAAGAATATAAATTTATTAATATTATGTTCGCTGCCATAATCCTTTCTGTCTGGTTTAATGTTCCACCATCCTTGCCTTTTAACTCTGATGGTAATTTTGCTATTTAATTGTTCCACTAGTTGTAGTGTCACTGTCTTTTATTATTGTTTCTAGCATTAAATTAAAAAACACAGTCGACACTGGATCGCTTTTCTTAACTCCTTTCCTAAGCTCAAAACTGCCTGATGTTTTTGCATTTTTTCTTAATTTGTTTTTTGTATACTTCAGTGTTATTTTTACGAAACATATCAGATTTGCGAATATATTTAGACTTTTTATATGGTTAAATAATTTTCTTTTGCCTATTTTGTTATACACCTACTTAAAATCAACGAGCAGCACATGAATGACTGCATTGCAGTTATAACTACTTATATTTATTTACTTAAAGGTCTATAATAAATCGCAATCTTTGGAAACCGCTTTAGTATTTTCCTAAAATGATATCCGTATGTTTCTAGCTTATTAACTTTCTACAGCGGAGTTTATAGAAAGTTAATGAGATTTCATCCTGTCTGTCTGTCTGTGTCGGTCTGGAGACACTATAACTTCCGTTCTATTCAACGGATTTACTTCAAACTTGGCATACACATATCTTAGGTCAGTGCCTTTCATTCTTATTCTTTATTGTATTGGCCAATATTCTATAATTACAAGACTCCATTTTGTGCCCTTTCTTATAAATAAATACAAGAACAGCATCTTTCTATTTTTCTGGCATCTTTTCTGGTAATATCCACAATGTTCTGCTGCATCTTTTTCCCTCCGAACTTTATGTATCCTGCATGTAAGTCATTTTTGCCTAATGTATTGTATTTCTTTGTTTTTGTATTATTTTTAAATTTTCTGCTTTAGTAGATATACCAACTTTTATGCAAGCAATACAAAGTGGTGCTCTATTATTTCATCTTTCCTTCTTAAGTTTTTGTCATTTAAAACTTGTTCAAAATATTCCTACCATCTTTGAGTTAGCAGGTTAATATCACCTATTAAAATTGCATATTTGTCTTTACAATACATGTCCTGGTAAAAATTTATAATTTTTTTGTTTATATACTTCTGCAATTTCTTAGTTTACCTAAGTATACCATTAGTTATTTTCTGTGTTATCCTATATCCTTCTGCAACTTCTTTCACGGTTTTTTACAATTTTATTTTGGTCTGTCCCTTTCTCTCTATTTCTTTTTACACCTATCATAGAACCAATCATTGTTTTTTCTGGATTTTGGTCTCTTCTGCTGTTTTTAAAGTAGCATTTTTAAGATATCACCATATTTCTTCTATTTCGTTATCTCCTCATTAGGGCTGTAGTATTTTTTGTTGAAATTCCTTTGGTATTTACCTTTCTTACATTACTTCTACTTCACTTTCGAGGTAATGATTCCAATTTTTATTTTAATTCGTACCATAAAATGTTTCTAATTTGGTTTCGCCACCTTTAAGTTTTCACATTTATAATCAGCTTTATAGTTAGCACTTTGATCGTCGTGGTCCGAATTGTAGTTTTTCCGTTCGGCGAGAGCCATTTGTCTATTAAAATATGCACTCATAATTTTTAATGTTTTTGTTTTTACAAAACTAATGTCTCTTACCATTAAAATTAGTGGTTTGTTGTTTTACTGTGTCTACCTATAATTGGGAAGTATATTTCTTCCTTCGCGCTAATAGCGTTGCAATTACCTACGATTATTTTAATGTTTTGATTCGCTAACTTGTCACATAGTTTCTCTAAATCTTCATAAAATATATCTTTTTGCTCTACAACTTCTGTTCCGCATACACAAGTACATTTACTACAGTAATGTATTAGTCCTTTATTTTTAATTCTGAGGTAACTCATTCTCTTAAACATGGCTCAAATTTTATTACTTTTTTATTTTCTGTTTATTAAAAAGCCTGTTCATAGTATTCTAGTATCCCCACCACTATTGAACATATTATCTTCATATTTCAACAATTTTATTTGCCCTTTATTGTCTACTGTAAGTTTAAAACGTTTATTCGATGTCTACTGGCATCTGATACTAGATTTTCAAGTGCTACTTCATAATAAGTTTCCTTAACATTCCACATTGCTAACACTAGTTCCTTGTTTTTTGTTTTATTTGGTGCTTTTCCTTTTCTATCGCTCTTGCCAAGGTCGTGCCATTGTATCTTTCCGTTTCTGTTGCGTACTATTTTTTTGAAGGTCTTTTTCATCTTGCCTTTTATTGCTGTCCGCTTTTATTAAATTTTTTCTTGGTTCCATATTCATGTAATACCTCCCACAATTAATTTTTAATAAGGCTCTGCGGCTTTTTTATTTGTTTTCCCTCTTCATTTGTCATTTCCTTGATTATTTTTACATTATCTTAAGCTTCTATGTCCATCGCTCAAGTTCTGCCAACGTAACCATTTTTGACTAGCTTACAATTTTAACTTTACAGGCGATTTTTCTATAAATTAAATTAATTTTGTCAAAATTAGCCATTATTCAACAATTGAATAAACTGCAACACCAACCAAATGACAATAATACTTTATATGACCATGTTTTCCTGTCTTATAATTTAACAAATATTTATTTTTAAAATGCAACAAGCAGTAATTAGAAACCAAAATAAATATAAAGTAATTCGGAAAGAAAACATCATGCGCGAAAAGTAAGCACCCGTTCTGTGGCGTTGTGAGCAGTAGTTCAATAGACGGTGCAAAGTGGAATAGAAGGTTGTGTTGCAGCTTACTTATCCGCTAGATTAACTAAAATAAACACTACCATGTTAAACTCTGCCAAATGTGAAGTATGTGCAATAAAACAGCGACTTGCTAAGTCACCTCTGCGACGATGACCCTGCGTTTCAAAATGTTGTTACAGAGTGACTTCATTATGACAAGTACTTGGATTTGTATGGCAATCATATTGAAAAGTAATATATTGTAGGTTTCTAGTGTATATAATAAATGTTCTGTATCTACGCGTGCCCGTCATTTATAATCAAATAAAGGCTTCTTTCCAAATTTCTAATTTCTAATTGCAATAGTGCTCGCTGATTTACTACCACAAATAATATCTACATAAACTTATTGAGCGCGATTTAAAAAGATAAAAAATTAGAATTTACAGAATTTACTTAAGGTTTGTATTTATCAACAATTCGCAGGAAGCAACTTGTCAATCATGTGACGGCGTTTGGATATATCGATATTATTTTAAAGTTATCAATTTCTGTCAAAAACAAGAAGCTGCTGCAGAATGATTTAAGGCTACATTTAAATTGAAATTTGAAGCGCAGATAAAACTGAAAACAGCAGAAAATATAGTTATGAAATTTTGACAGTTTGACACTTTGTAATCAATTAGTGGTTGATGTTAATTTACAATTTCTTTCAAAATAAAGATTAGGCAACACCCCTTTACGTCAAGCTTAATAATTTTTTATATTAAATGCGCCAGGCAACTGGTGCCAATAAATGAATAATACATTTAATTTTAGCAGCTTAAAAACAAAATTTATGTTTTACCTAAACCGTAAACAAGTTATAGAGGTTTAAAAATATTTGTTGTAATTTATAGTAATTATTAATTGCAATATATTAATAACGTAGACAATTGCTAATAATAAAGATTAGTAATATTTTGACTTTTTCAACTTTCCCAGGAAGTCAACGTTACCCAAAAATAATTGTCATCATTTTTTAAAAAAGTAATTTCTATGCATACCATCTACGAATTAATAACACTTAGAGCATTTTTTAGCGCACTTACCGGCACTGCAGCCTCAAGGGCTTGTTGTGCCTACTAACGCACTTAATTCTAAGACAACACACACACCCACGATGAAGAGCATACTGTAATAATGCTAAACACTTTTTAAGAAAACGGGGTATTCTGCACTGCACATGATGGTTTTATTGGTTGAGATACGTTTTAAAATTCCCGTATGTGGACAAGCAAGAATCCTCACTCAAAAGGTAGAAACGGACTTTTGTGCATATAATGACGTCTTAAAAGTTAGTTGGACAGCACATACGTCATTTTAAATTTAGTTAGCGATCATATAGCCATAAGTGTCGAAATAGTATATCGCCCAACTTTGCCTCAATACTTACTACGATAAACTCATGTTATTGGTAATATCAAAGTGCAATTACAAACCGCTAGCTTTTTCGGCGCACATCCCACCAGCCGGCCGCTGCGCTGCGGCTATCGCCCGGCACGGTAATCCTTCGAACATTTTTGAGACCACGCGGTAATACACGAAGCTGAAAAAAACGACGAATAGACGAACGGACAGACCGCACGCAATAGACTATAGAAATGTTGATTTTTGGTATAAAATTTCTCAGCAACGTATAACAGGTTCCATCTTCTTCGATGCAAAACAGCTGTTCCATATATAGAAATTACTTCGACACCGAAAAACACTTCATTGGATATTTTTAGCAGAATAAAGTTTTAGTACACATTTTAGCACTGCCTACTCTAAAACCGCCTGATTATTTTATGTAGAGATATTTAAAGGAGATAATTTAACACAAAAAATGACAAACTATAAACAACTTGAAAGCAAAGATTGACAAAGGAATTTAGACAGTGACAACGGACGGACTGACAAGAACTTGCCAAAATATCTTAGCTGGGTTTAATTCTGTTTAGACGCAAATGGTGACCATTTTCAACACGTTACGTCATAAAATGTGTTGTAATATTTTAATTGCGTTAAAATTATTAAAAAAATTTTGACTTTAATAGTAACTAAGACACTATATATAGTAACATCGAAAGCATGTTTAACCTCTTCTAATATGCACTAAAAAATTCAAATTAAAGGTCATATTTGAACATTTTATATGCACACATTTATACAAATACAATATCAACTAGTCTCCAAAATAAAGACCATCATCCACCACGATCTTTTGCCTTTGTTCTACAAGTTGCTTAAAATACTATTCTAGCTTCTTCAAATACAAAAATTCTTGACACGCTTCTTCAACTTCACCAAAGTCTCAAATCAGTGATCATGCAATAAATGTTTCATTAACTGGAAGAGACCATAAGCGGATATTATTCTAGTAGTCGGGTATTTCTCCTTTACCTTGTGGTAGACAGTTCAACTGTTAGCAATAAAGCATTGATGGCGCGATCGTTCGACACAAATTCAAAATGCCAAACTTTTTCAAAACTCCATCACACGCAAATCATAATTTTCCTACCGAAACGGTTTTGACGCAGAACTGATGGCAAATTTTAACCTCGCAGAACTTATTTTGTTTGTCATGATTAACCAAATGGACCCATTTCTCGTCCGAACGCCACGATTCGCTTTCAGAAACGAACGTTCAGCGGTTTATTAAACAACTGATTGCATATCTCGACTTGCTTGTTGTGAACAAAGTAAAGTTGATGTAAGTAGTTGAGTACATATACAGACCAGAACGAAGCTTGTCATCAAAATCGAGATTTTTTCCATTGAAGCGATTGAACCATTTCCCACTGTTTGTTAAGCAACTATTCCCTCGCTTTTAACTTCAGAAATTGCCTTGGCAGCATCTCTTATAATCAGACCTTTCTTCCAATAATGGCGTACAAAACACCAAGTTTACTATTTGTAATTTCTCAATTACTCATCCTGAAAAGCAATTAAAATATGTTAATTGTAATTACCAACACCAGATAATATAAAAAACAATACGTCAGTTTTGATTTAAGCACAAACTTTTTAGTCATCCTTAAACATATGTTAAATTCCAACTGTTAAAAGAAAACAATAAAAAGTTATACTTTTCATATATACATAAACTGTTGAAAAATTAAGTGATAAAGATAAGTATTATGTATTTTTTGTTTTGCTTTTAATTGCCTAATACGTACAAGCTACCTACTCAATAAAATTTGTCACAAAGATGTACGGTATTGTGTTTGTTCCTTTTTCTTAAGGTAAGTAATGAGATCTAATTGTAAGCTATAATTATTCAGTGCCACTGAAGACCCTTCCAAATACAGGCGCATCACAAGTTAACAGACAATTTCCATACTGTCAGCTGCACGCTTTCATTACTCCTCGTTCAGAATGCCCCTGACAATAATTAGAATTAATTAACATTTTCTTCTGCTGAAAAGACGGAGTGAGCGAATTTTAGGGACCCCAACCTAATTCCCCGCAAATCCCTCGTCCGCGAATGTGTGTGGAAGCAGGAGGATTATTCTGTCGAGTTGAATTTTCCAAGTAAACGATACGCTGGCAGAAATGAAATTTTCCGCCTTGTGCTCTCTACACACATTCGCCGTTTGTTGACGATCGAAGTTTTTCCATTATAAAATAATGCGCCAACGAGAAGTCGGCTTTTTAAACAATTCCAGAAAAATTTCCAAAATATGGTGTGACGAAAATGATTAACATACATACAATTTTTTTAAATGAAATTTGGAAATTTCTCTTTATATTTGCGCCTTTCCAAAATGATACAGTTGTGACTCTAGAGGTTTAAATTACTAGTGATTTTTATAGACTGTGCTGATTGTTTTGTAAACACAAGATGTATGTTTCATAAAAGGCGCCGAATTTTTTGTTTAAAGTTATTATTTTTGTTATCATTCCAATTAATTTAGCATCGGTTGTTTTTTAGTCTGTTTTAGTTCTTTTCCGTCCTAAAACAGTTTAGAGCGGAGTAATGTGTTCTTATTGTTAAAACATTTTACCAAAACGGTGAATATGTCACGCAGACAGTACAAAACTCCGTGCGGTTCTCGGGAAAAAGAAAGCCCACAGCTAATCTACAATTCGACAACTAATGGCGAAGTTTGAAACGACTGATTCAGTGGGAACGGTAAAATCGCTTGAGCGGAATCGGCCTCGTCGGGCAGAGCAGCAAATCAATGTTGTTCAAGACAATGTCACTATGAGTCCTGGAAAATCGATTCGCCGACGTTCGGAGCAGTTAAACATTCTGACAACTTCGTTATGGTGAATTTTGCATAAAGATCTCCATATACACGCGTATAAAAACTTAAACCTGGTGATCATGGAATCTTCCACTGTCAGTGGACAAATAATTTTTATTGATCAAGCTCAGTTTCACTAGAAACGGGCTCGTCAGCAGATTTTGGGAAATGAAAATTCTCAAATAATCTAGTAGTGTAAAATGCATCCACTGAAAATGACTATGTATTATAGTATAAGTTTTGAGCAGGTGGTTTTTATTTGAATATGATATGGGGACTATAGTTAGCGTCAGTGAAGAACATTACCGTAATATAATATCAAATTGGTTCTAACCTACCTTTGAAGTTTTTAACTTATTTAATGGATATTAACGATTTCTGGTTTCAGCAGGATGGAGAAACCTGTCACACTTCACGCGAGACGGTTACCTTATTCCACGCAAAATTCGCGCAACAAATGATTTCTTTGAACGGTAACCAGGAATAGCCGGCAAAGCCCTACAATCTTACATCCTATAATTTTTTCTTATAGGAGTTTGTAAAATCACAGGTGTACTCTAACAAACCACACACAATTCTGAAACTGAAGGCGACAGTCACACGCGTGATTGGAGGCACTGAGCCAGACACCTGAGAGGGAGTTATTAGTAATTTTGAGGACTCAGTACGGATGAGCATATGACTGACGTGTTTTATTGCGTAAATGGGGGATTTTACTAATTATAAGTATGTTAATTATAACCACTTACACACAAAAATTTGACTGATTTATTAAATTTTCAATTTGGCACTCTTTATAGAACATCCTATAATTGCAAAGAAACAATGAAAATATATGAAATACTTATCCTTTTAAAGCTATCAACTTTCGACAATAGTTTTTTTTCGTAAGCACGACCGGGTTGCTTTTAACCCTTAAATGTAAATTTACTAAAACAAGCAAAAAACCCCATTTTTGCCCCTTAAACTAGTCATGATACTTACCGAGCTTATTCAGCAGACAGATGGTAGTTGAGTTCACATAGTTGAATAAATCAGCAAGGAATGAATGCGAAAATGCACATAAGGCAAGCAATTGCAGTCAGTAATCCTAAGAACGAAGGTAATTTAAAATTCTTGCACAATCCGCGAGATATGCTTGTTAGGGCGACGGAAACAGAATTTATATTAAGCGCATGTATCGTGACAAATAAATGCCACAAGTTCAATCTTTTAAGGCGGAAAACTACTTTTAAACGCAGATATTTAGAATAGATAAAAAATTAATGAATCCAATTAAAAACAATCAAAATTAGTGGCACAAATTACACCGTTAAAAATAAAACGAAATCAAAAACAGTTTTTGTAAATAAAAATTCAAAACAAAATAAAGCTGTATATTAAACAGACGTTTTAAAATTGACAGTCTCAATTCAATAAAGCGCATTGTAACAGCACACATTGAGCAGCAAAACTGACTAAAATTTTATTCATTTATTAATTACTTTTTTAAAAAGTAATGTGAATTTTTTTTCTAATAATGCTACAAATACTACAGCTTATTTTAGTTTCTACAAGAATCCGGTCCTGTGTTACCAACGACGAGACGTATACGAATCGCTCCGATTTACTAACTGAAATATGAGGGAAATCGAGCACCACAATTATAAGCGAAAGTGTATTTAGAAGCTTGTCACAAATAGCAGTACATACGTGCAATAACTTTGCAAGGTAATGTAGATTAGATAGAAATGCAGCTATCAACAGTGAAAAGAGCAGAATCGCCGAGGCGTAGAGCCCAACAAAGTGCTGCAATAAAAAGAATCAGGCGACCACGCCCTTACTGAATTTAAAATTCAGAGTGTTGTTATAAATAAAGGCCGTGAGAACTGAATAATGGGGGATTTAAAAAGTGACGATGGAAAGAGGAAGAAGGAAACAAGTAAGAAGCCCAAGAAAACTCAAGGTAGATCAACAGGAAAACAGAAAAATAAACTTGAGAAAATAGTGGCTAGGTTATACCTAAAAACTAACAGAAAACGTTTCAAAGAACTAAGAAAATACCAGAAGGAATTTAAAGACAAACTAAAACAAATTAAAATAAAAACATCAGAAAAGAAAACACAGAAATTAAGCTCATCATAGACAGATTAGACGTAGCCGAAAGAGAAAAGCAGCGAAATAATGTAATGTTTTACGAACTGAATATAGATACGAGAGAACAAAACGATCTAAATGGAAGAATGAAAAGTTTCATTGAAAATAAATTGCGAATTGATGTAGACAGAAAAACGGCGAAACTAGAAAACCGGACGTGTTTGATTGAACTTGGAAATACAAGCGAAAAATATAGTGATAAAAAGTAAAGAAGGAATAAAAGTTTACATCAATGACGATATGACAAAAGAACAACGAGAAATCCAAGGAAAAGTAAGGAAAAATTCAGAGAAAATTAAAAAAAGGGAATCGTTAAAAATAGGCTTTCCCAAACTAATCGTAAATAATGAAGAATGGAGATAAAAACACAGATAAAAAATTGAAAAAACAAAAAGGGAGCCAAAACTTAATTACAAAATAAAAAGAATACGATATGACAGGAAAACGGAAAACAAAATAAAGTAACAAATAAAAGAAAAAAGAAAAATTGAAGTAATATAAAAAAATGCACAAAATGGGAGTTTGGATAATAAGAAATATAAACGGAAGATATAGATTTAAGCAAGAAATTTCATACAAGTTTACATATGTTAATAATTACAAAAACAAAGAAAAATGAGAAAGGAACTACGCAGCTTAAAATGAACACATATTAATTTGAAGTAGAGTAAAGAAAAAAGAACGATGTCTGTTACAAAATAATATAAAGAAATTAGTAAACAAATACTAACGATGTGACTGAAATAGAAAACATGTAAAGACAGTAATATTTATACATGGACCAAATAAGGACAAAAAACGAAAAAGAAAAATAATTTTTAGTAACAACTGACACAATGGAAATGGCAATAGTAGAAATATACGTTGCGGCAAACTTTAACAGATGGGTAGGAAGAAAAGATAATATTTATACATCAGTTATCGAAAATTCCGGAAAGGTAGCAAGAAATAACAATGGAAAAAAATTATTGAATTGTTGTCACTTACACGATTTAATAATAACAAACACATTATACAAGCACTAAGTACACTAGGGAGGAGCCAAGCAGAAAAAAATCTAAAATTGATTATATTTTGGCTGAAACAAAAACAGAACCTTGATACTAGATAATAGTGATCACTATCTGTTAGTAACAAAAATAAAAGAAAAAAACGAAATAGGCACTAGTAATACAGAGGATGTAAGAAAAATAGTCCATAAAACTATAAGATCATATAAACTAAAAGGCAAACAGGCCATGAAAATATACAAAAGAATAGTAAATGATAAATTAAAGAAAATAATATAAAATACTAAAAAATTGAAAATAGAAAGAAAGTGAGAAATATTTAAAAACAGCTTATTAAAATTGGCAATAGAGGTATGCAGTATAAGTGATACTTCTACCAATAAGAAACAAGCGTTATGTTGGACGGAAGAGATAAGACAACACGTTAGAACTCTACAAAAGACAAAGAAAAAGGATCAAGAAGCTAGTTAAAGAAGCCAAACAAAAATTATAGAAAGACTTCCGGGAGAAGTTAGAAAGGGACGGTAAACCAAACCAGAAACTGTTTTACAAAGTACTGAAAAATCTGAAAAGTAAGAAATCCCTAGAACGATAACTATTAAAAATAAAAAAGAAGAAATCCTTACAAAAAAAGAAACATTTTGGAACGATCGAAGGAATACTTCGAAAGATTACTAAGTACGAGATATCAAATAGAAAAACAAGAACAAAGCAGAAAAAAAGGTACGGGTAATGGAAGAAGTGCTGGGAGAACAATATAAAAATAAAAGAAGTAAAGAAAATAATCCAAAGACTGAAAATGAGAATGCTCCAAGATTCAACAAAATGACTTTAGAAATGGTCAAGAATATGGGACAAGATGGAAAGCAACTACTATTAAAAATTATTCTTCAATCACAAAGATAATGGAAAGTACCTAAAGAGTGAAAAGTTGCTATCGTGTGAAAATCTGTATATCTGGCCTTTTTAGTCATGGAAAATCTTTCGATAGAAGACGAGGGGGAGGACTGGATCCACTTATTGTTTGCGGACGACATAGTGATTATGGTAAGGGGAAAAGAAAACCTGTAAGCCAATCTGTTTATATGGAACGAGCCCTTAATAATATATGGAATAAAAACGGATAAAAATAAAACTATGGTAATGGTAATCTCATGGGAAAATAAAAACTACATATACAGCTAGAAGAGGAAAAACTAGAACAAGTTTGTGTATTTCAATATTTAGGAGTAACAATCGAAGAAACAGAAAAGCAAAGCATTGAGATAGAGGCAAAATACAAAAGGCGAACAGAATATGTGCACTAAGCAGCGGATTTATAAATAAAAAGAAAATAACTAAACATACCAAAGTGATAATATACAAAAGAATATACAGACCAATTCTAACGCATGGGTGCGAAAGATGAGTAATGACACAAAAAGAAAAGAATAAAATACAGGCAAGTGAAACAAAACATCTAAGAAGAGGAAAAGGATATAAGACAAGGTAAGGAACGACCAAACAAGAGTAGAACTGAAAATACAATATACAGCAAAGTTTATAGAATAGCGAAAACTAGGATGATGAGCCCACTTACAAAAAATGAAAGGTAATGCTCCATTTAAAAGGATATATAAAACTAAGACACCGAGAAAGAAGAGAAGAGGATAACCTAGTGAGATCTGGGACAATATAATCAGAAACATCCTAACAAAAAGAAAGGAAAGACATGGATAGACGCAAAGAAGAAGTTTGAGTTTCTAAAAGAAGTTCAACAGCCGGTCCTTTATTCGCATTTATTCAAATTGTAAATACTTAGTCACAAATACCGTTATCGCTCTGTTCAAAATATGTTATTTTACAAACATAGCTAACCTCTGCTGCTTGCGTCAAATCGGATAACAAACTGTCAAGATAACATTATGTGCTTTAAAAACTCTAGATCATTTTATATAAAATTTTAATGATCTATATAAGACCATCATTGTCGGATATTGTTTTAGAATAAATATTTTGATGGATGTCTAAACTATATGGTTAAAGACATCTCTATTCTATTGCTCAGTGTAATCCAAATTAAACTTAGGATTTGAATTTCGTGCCGTTTGCGTTTTGTAAACTTTAAAAATTTAGATTTGTTCAGTTGGTATCTTAACACAGTTATTATTGAACCACAACGTGTCAATAGCATTCAAGTTTATTATGAAACAAGCAATCAGTTACTATTACGCGAAAGAATCTTCGACCATTGTTTGAACACAGTAATATGGCAAGAAGCATAAAATTTATGATTAGTACAAAAGTAAGGATTTGTTACTGTACTGTACTGCTCGAGTAAGTGATAGTATGCATAAAGAACAAAGCATGTCAATTTGTTGCTGTTCACATCAATTTAATCTTTCAAACGGTATTACGCAACGTATTTTAACAAAAAATCTGCATTTACAAGCGTATAATATTTAACTAACCTAGCGAAACGAACCACCAGAAACACCGTACGTTTGTGAATTGAGTTTTAGGATCACGACACTTGATGCTTACTTTTGCAAAAAGATAAATTGAGCAATGAAGCTTATTTTTGTTTAAATGGCTTTGTAAATTGTCAAAGTTGTTGCATCTGATGTAGTAAATATCTACGTCCTATTCACTAAAATCAATGCATTTACAAAGTGCACTGTTTGGTGTGTATTGTGAGCTGGAAGACTTAACCCCATACTTGCTAGGGACGAAACTAACAATACTGATACTACCAATTGTGAACGTATCGGGAAAAGCTAAACAACTTTTTTTTTCAATTGGCATGTGGTTTCAACAAGATAGAGCCATATGTCAAAAATCACGTAAAATACTCACTTTACTTCAAACCAAATTGCCTGGTCGTGTTATCTCGCAGAGGGGTAACATCGATTGGCCACAGAGGTCTTTCGATCTAATCCCACTAGACTCTGGGGCCAATTTAAAAATTCCAGGGCTAAAAAATAGCTATGTAATTGCAAAAATAGAGCTGTATTTATGGAAAACTTCGCTTAAAGAATGGAATCGTGGTAGGCATTTGACCGATATCTTACGTAACAGCTAAGTCTGTAAAATAAAATTCGAATTGTTTCAATATTTTGTTTCATTCAGAAAAACCATTTTAAAATTTAAATAAGGCGAGCCTATATTTGCCAAAGAAAGTGGGTTTTCTAAAACAAATCCGATTCTTTTGCGTAAGTAAGGTAAATATTTGTCTAAAGTTTATAAGCCCACGGTTTATATCAAGTCCAGGCATCCCACAATCCACTTTTAAGGACAAATTGATCTCGGCCCAAGATTCGCTGAAACCCAGTCCTTCTTCGAACTTGTGTACTTTCCAACCGTCAAAGTTAACAAATTAATATGCTAATGTTAAAGCTTAGAGATAAATCTAAATCAGTTAATTGAAAAACATGTTTTACCTTTTGTTCACGTTTATATTTGATAAATTGAGTGAAAACTTTACAATCGAAAAAATATTATACAAAATTCCTTCAATAGAAATGAATATGTCCTACATTCGCAGCTTAAACGTAGCCAGAAATTTCATAGCTTACACGACAATTCTGGAGTCATTAGAGTTGAATTATTTTTATATTTTTTTATATATATTTTGATGTGTATTGCCTTACTGCTGACTAACAGTCACTCCACTAGTGCTCTCATCGGATGTTAGAGCACTCGCAATCTTTGTGATTGATGACAATTTTCGAACAGCACTCGTACGTAAGTCGAACTATGCTGTTGCAGAAGTTCTATAGGCTAAAGTATACGTCAGGCAGGACAATGGCCATAGTGGAAGGACTAATCGCACAAATAAAGTCTACTAACGTCAGGCTGTTTTCCACCCGAATACGCGACATACTGAAACTTAACACTAGCTTAACAAAGCATGACTCAAAGCAGACTTCAATGCTGATGTGAACAGCTCAACGCGTGCATTAGGAGCAATGCAGATGAAAAAAAGTCTCGCACGTGAATAGAATAAGAAATTCAATAATATGTTTTAATTGTAGTAAAACAAACAATATATATATGAACCGAAGGAGATAAAGAAGACATTCTTCAGCACTAGAAGTGGATCAGAAGATAAAACCAAAGTCACACATTCATAGTACCAACTAAACGCTTGATATGCCTGGCTAAAGCGATTTCTTTAAAATCATTACATCTATCATTGGAGGCGCGCACTAAATTAGATTCGATAATGAAGAAACATTTGGTGCGTGCGCTAAAGGAACGATACAAATAGACTCTAGACTAGCGACCTGCGTTACAAAATTGAGCATAATAGATGTCTGAACAAACAGAAATATGATTTCTACGAGGTTCGCATGCAAATATCTCCACCACAACGATGGCAATTTACTTGAAGTGCAATGATCAACTGAAGATGCGGCGATAAGAAGGAAAATTTATATTATATGCCTATAAAAGCGATCAAAGGTTCTGCAAGAGTCGCGTGCGATTACAATCCGATGCTGTAGCACAAAAGACTAGTTCACATCTTAATAAACAAAATGAAGTCTCGTTTACCCGAAAAATCGATGACATTAAATGTGAATTATATATATATATATATATATATATATATATATATATATATATATATATATATATATATATATATATATATATATATATATATACTGAAACAAGCGATGAAATAACACTTCGAAATTCAAAACAAACTAATGATCTCAACGATGTCCAAAGAAAACTCGCCAGCGACAGAAGAAGAGAAAGAAGAGACAAAAAATAATAAAAATAGTGTCGGAGTTCTCGGTTAATTCTTAGAAAACCTAGGGCCAGTACATTGATGTAGAGTTAAGCAAGTATTAAAATTTTTGAAAGAAAAAAAAGACCTGTCGCTTCACCACCAGAAGAAAACGCCAAAGTTCGATATTGAGTACGTGGTGCAGTCTATACAAGGTTTAGATGGTTTTGTATTTCTCTTTGCAAATTTTATAGCCTATATCTCAACACATCAACGATCGGTCTTTCTATTGATTACAAAAGCGGAAAATCTGGCCGCATGTTAAGCATCGAAGGACGTGATATGTTTAAGAAGACTGGTCAAAGATATGGGCTTTAGCAATATGGGTCCGACACCATTGTATTGTAGTAATCTAAGTGCTGTGCGATTGGTTCTGAACTTGGAGTTCTACAAGAGGATCAAACATATACATATTCAATGGCATTTCGTCTGAGAAGCGTAGGCGAAAGGAGTCATCCCTATCTCCTGACCAAAGCGTTGCTAAGGAACTAACTGACACACTAGAGATCTTGAATATCACAAAAGCGATATGAACAATGGTTTAAACCACACTCTGGAGATAGAGTGTTCTAACTCTGACAGTTATTGAACACTTGCGGTAATTGTGACATCACTTCCCTTCTTAATTAGTTATTGTGTAATCAGTCGCCTGAAGTGTAATATATATAATCAATATTAATTGTAATTATTTCTTAATGCTTATTATCAAACACTTTTATAATTACACCAGTGTTTGATCTACAATTAGAATTATTATTGCTATTATTATTATAGTTACTATGACGGTCATTATTATCATTATTATTATTAACAAATATATTAACAAAAATTTAAAAAACTAAAATATAGAATGTTTATTATTATTATGGAGTAATAATAATTTTAATATTAAAAAAAGTTAGAAAACAGAAATGAGCTCTTAAAAAAACATCATAAATATAGGTCTAGGATGTAATACATTAGACTTTTGCACATGTACGTTATGTTAACTTAATATGACATACATCAAATTATAAAAAAGAATTAACAGCGTATGTTAAAATTGACATGACTAATTCTTTAAATTAACAATAATTCTAAAAATGAGAATTTTATGTTAGTTTAGAAATTATAATTGTTAAAAGTTTAATTACATCTGGGTAAAGTTTAATATCACACACCTGAAATGTACTTAATTACATGCTCATAACAAGCAGGATTAATTATAACATTAAAAAATTTCTAAATACCCACTGAGGAAAAACTCTAAATAAAAACATAACAACAAATAAAAAAAACAAAGACTTTAAGGAAACATTGTTAAAAACATGCTAATCATGAATTCTTGTTTCAGCCTAGTTGTACGTGTAAATTTGATGGATTTAAAACAAAATAATGCAGAACAAAATATATCTAATAAAGAAAAAGATAACATACCATGCATCAAATACTACATCTATATGCAATATGTGTTACAACTAAACAATATCATTATTATAAGTTTCAAATATAGACTAATAAGAGAACTTTTAAAAAGGCCAGCTACTTATCGCTCCAATTACAAGTTTCGGGAAAGTTCTTGCTTACTAACAGCCAAACTCTTAACTAACAAGTAATTCTCAACTGCATAGTTGGGTAGGCATTACGGTACAAGTTTAATTATCATACACGTTGTCGGTTAATAAACGCAATTTTGCAATCAAACTCGAACGCTCGCGGGGCTTTGCACTTTATCGTCGATGCTCATTTCTAATGGTTCGCGATAAGAATATCTACTTAATTTGCCTAACTAAGACAGAATAAAAATATCTGCTCAATTAATTTCGCCTCAAATGTAATAAGCAGGTGATAAATTATAGCAGAATTTAAATTAATGTTTTATGCATTTTAAAATAACGCATTATTTCAAACCTTAAAATAACTATTATGAATATAGATGTTTATTTCTGCATTAGAAATAATACCGAAAAGTTGTAGTTGAACTAAACATATGAAGGGTTACCTTTTCAACAAACGTAGCACTTATATCACGTCTTAAAGGATCATCTAACATAGAAATATAATAAAGCTTTAATTGTATTTTAATAAATAAGGCAAAGGAGAAAATGCATTTATCGTCTACATTAATTGTACAAAGGAAAGTTTAGACGATGTCTGACCTTAAAATAATTGTCATTTTAAAATTTATATACTAAATTTTTACAAAAGTAATTTGTTTTTTATTAGTTATTACTGAATATTCTTCCTAAAAATCACGAACAACTTGATACCTGCCAATGTTCAGATAGCTCGTCGATTTCCGTTTAGAAGCCCCGCTTCTTTATTAAACACCTGTTTTTGCAAAGTGTTCTCTAAGAGATATTAATTCGCTTAAACAAAATCGGGTGTATGTGGCAAGCTTTCCTAGATATGCTCACACAATTTTTGATGAGTCTCCCAAGCAACATGTGGGCGCCTTGTCTTGAAATCCGCAATTTTATGGCAATACGTTAAAATTGCATACGCGCGCCTCGAGTTTGCCCTTAGTCATCTGCACTGGACGCGTCAGTAGTGGAACGACGTAGTTTCGTCGGATGAAAATCAGTTCATGTCGTTTGGTAGTGATGACGTATGTCCGTCGCCCAATCGGCAAAAGATTTTATTCTCGCTACCAAATTCCGACTGTCAAGTATGATGATGGATCAGTAATGGTGCAAAGATCATTCAATCGGTCTCTTGGGTGTGTATTTATCTTTTAACAAGGCAATTATTTGAAACATGCCTTCAAGGATATCAAGGATTGAAGAAAGAAGATTATTATAATGGAGTGGCAAAACCAGAGCCTGGCCTTGAACCCTATCGAGAACTTACGGGAGGAACTGGAAAAAAATATTGGCACAGACAAAAGTTGAGCGAAGTTCAAACAATTAAAGGGGGAATGACAAAAGGTCCTACAGTCAGTTAACGGCACACTTCCTGACTGCATGCTCGGTCGTTGCTAGGCTTTTATTAATTCAAAAGGCTTTGTTACTTGCTGTTAGGCATTATTGAATTATTATAATTTTTTTTAATCATTTGGCCCAGATGTTGTAATGCTATAATCCATTTTGTTAAAATCCGGCGCATTTATGAATAAAACTCCAACAACGACCTAACAACACGTTATACCAGAACGCAGGCCATCAAAGTATTCCTATGTATTTGATTATATACATGTAATTAAGCTAATATTAAATTAAAAAAATAATTCAGAGCTTGGAAGAAGAAAACAAAATGATAACTGTAATTTTTAAAATCAAATTAATGAATTACAATGTTATTTTTTAAAATAACACATTTTTCTATTATTTAAAATAAATTTCAATAAGATATTTTCATCAAAGTTTTCCAAAAATTTGAAAATCTGCTTTTACTCGCCTATTTCTCTTATTAGATGATAGTAGTCATCTGCATTTAAATCATTTTATCTAGGATGAAGTAAACATGAAGAAATAAAATTTGAAACCATTTATTTTAGTTATGACATAGAATAAGATAAATCAAATAAGAAAAGCTTGCATATTAAACACGAAATTATAAATTTTAATGTATAGTACAAATTTTATCCTGAAGTTTTGGAAATCTACAAATTTAATATTTAGAATAAAAATATAACATAAACAGAGAATATTTGCAGACCATTATTAATTATTTAGGTCACATAAACATAATAAGGTGGATATACATTTATTGAGTCCATTTCTCAGTTAAGTTAGTACATGGGTAAGATATGTTAATGGGGTAGAAGAAACCTTTGCAGTTATTGCCAAATGTGGTACATATGTTCCTTAGGTATATATTTAGATAAAGAAGTAAAGAAATACGATTATAAATATTTTCGTTATCAAATTTCAACATGGAAGACTTCGACCTGTGAGCTGATATATCGGCGACTTCCGATATACGCGAGTGAACCTGAATCTAATCGCCGCAACATTAATTTAAAAATTCGAACTAATAATAATAAAGAATTTTTCTTTATAATAATACATTTTAAAACCTAAGTGCAAAGGCCGTCATGGCTTTTCATTTACCCTTCGGGGTAATGCAATCCTTTTAGTTTTCATCCCAAATGGTATCATCAACGTTAATTGTTAACACCAGACCAGTCACAGATGTGCAGTTTGCAGATTCAACAATTACTCAAAATTATTATACTCAACTGTATCTACAAACTTGACATTACCACCAAAACATAGTCTTCCCTCCTTAACGCAAGATGGACTTTAGTAACACACAAAAAAAGGTTGGACTAAAAATCAAACATCCAAAAAGAAAACAATTACTGGCTCCATGTATCCTTAACTAATCACTTTGTATCTTTCACGACCGAAGAAACTGATAATCGAAGTTAAGAAGCAAATTCTCAAAAAATACCTAAGCCCTCCAATCTTTGTAACTGGCGTCCAAAATATTACGCTATTCGTACAGCTTCTGGATCTAGTTAATAAACAACAATATAATATAAAGGCCCTCACCGATCACTAAGTCAAAGTTCAACCAAAATTAGGTAAACATTATAATGTCATTATAAATCCTTCAAAAAAACAAAAAATCTACACAAACTAAAAGAAGAGAGAAACTATAAAGTAGAACTTAAGAATATGCACTAGGTCACAAATATACAAAACATCAAAAAATATAGAACCAAAACTTTGCTACCTATGTTCTTTGTTGAAGTGAAACCTGCTCCTAACAATAAGAACATCTTCAATGTAGAGTACATGCAACAGTGCAAGATAAAATTCTAATCGCCTAAGTATAAAAGGAAATTGCCCAGTGTGCAAGGTGCAGAGTGTACAGAAGGTCACTTAACTGCCGAATGTCAACAAAAAGAAAAATCACGCAAAGTCAGATGTGTCCTATACAAGAAAATCATTTCGCCAATTACAAAAGGTGCGCCATATACAAAGAACTTAAAAAACAATTCACTGGCCTCCGAGCCAAACAACATATTCCACCCGAACAGATTAATTGATTTCAACAAATCCAACCTATAATGACTTACTCTCAATTAACTAGTGACCAAACTAACTACCTTATAATACTGCGCAAACACGAAACTCAAATGCATCCGTGATAAAAAATTGAAAGAATTAAGACTAAGTAGCAAACTATGCCTACAAAAGTCTAATTAACGGGAGCCTAAATCTACAAGTACCGCTTAAATCTGCGCAAGACAATGAAGCGGATTTCAAATATCTCAATGATACCATTCAACAAACTGGCTGAACTCTGCTACTCCTAAAACTAATGCATTTCTGCAATATATGATTGCTCTATAACAATCAAGAGCAAAATTGTCGAAAAACAAAATCTAGGAAGACTTAGAAATTTCGGAAATAAACATTTACTCAATACTTCTGCACGGCAGCTAATAGAACTTCTTAATAAAAATCTATATATTTAAACATTTCTCAAAAACTTTCCCTCCCACAAAAGCTACAGACTACTCCCTCTAAAGAGTATCAAAAAAGATAAAACAATGCAATAAAGCTACCCCGCCAAACAGAACTCTACAAGGGAACTGAGCAAAAGGTAACACAGAACATTTAAGGAAAATATTTCAGCCGCATTCTACAGACAATAAACCAGAAAAACAAAGTGAGCTCATCTAATCTTTAGAAAAACCTTATCAGCTTGAACCACTAAATGAGCAATTTAAATCCCAGAAATTTAAAAAGTCCTAAATTCCCTTAATCTCATGAAAGCCCCGGATTATGACTTAATTACCGCCAAAACCCTAAAAGAACTGCCTAACACTAGAATAAAGTACATTACATTATTTAACGTAGTTCTACAGACTGGATATTTTCCGGCGCAATGAAAAGTGCTACAAATCATCTTTATCTTAAAACTAGGAAAACCTTCTACAGAATTAAAATCTTACCCATTATGTCCAAGATGTTTAAAAACTAATTTTTGAGAGACTACTTCTAATTATTAAAAACAATGAGACAATATTAAATCACCAGTTCAGATTTAGGCAAATGCACTCTATAGTAGAACTATGTATTTGTTCTGAAGAAAATCAATACAACTTTTGATACCAAATAATATTGCTCAGCCGCATTCCTCGACATCATTTACGCTTTTTACAAGATGAGGTTTACTGGTCTACTGTACAAGCTGCGTATCATTTTTCTATTAAATCACTTCCTAATTTTAAAATCCTGCCTCCACGAAAGATACTTCCTGGTAAAAGTTGAATCTGAATATACTGAACTTTACTTTATACAACTACTATACTATTACTATACTTTAGGCAGTACACTCGCCCCTCTATTGTACTTGATATAGACTGCAGACCTGCCAACTATACCAGGGGTCTTAATAAAACTTTTGCGACGACACCGCAATCTTAGTCTCGGATAACGATCTCATCGCTGCCTCATAAAACTGCGGACAAATCTCACCTCTACTGAAAAATTATTAAAGAAATGTAAATAAAAGTAAACCAATCTAACTAGGTTCATATAGGTAACCCAGTCCCAGTCCATTTAAACAACAACCAATTACCACAACAAGGAGTAAGGTACCTTAGCATGCATCTTGAAATATTGTTTTACCAAACAAAAGAAATTAGGAATGGCCTTCTCCAATATTTATGATACTGGGACGGAAATCTAAACTTAGCTTGATTAATAAGATACTAATATATAAAGTTATATTAAAATCAATCTATTTATATAGAATCCATGTATAGGGCACAGTTTCCAATTCAAACATAGAAATATTAGAGAGCTTACAGTCTGATATACTGCATATGATAACAAATGCGCAATTGTTCCAAGGCTGTTATCAGAAGGGATCTCCAAACTCTAACAGTAGAGGAAGAAGTACACCAATATAGTCTATAATATAGAACTCGACTCAAAGTGCAGTAAAATAAAATACTTATTGGAGTACAGAGGTACACAGAAACTTAAAAATTTATTGGCAGCATTAGAAGAGATAACAGAAAATCAATATTATAACCAATATCTTAACAAATATTGGAAAGAATCTTACAAAAAGTTATTAGCGGAAAATTGAGCAGACTTCTTGTAGTGCCAAAATACATATATTAATGTAGAAAAAGAAACAATTGGAATAAAAGTGCAAAACATTCCCAACGCTAAACGACATATGAAATTTAGAAAAGCTATTACGACAAAAATGTTAAAAAATGGCGCAGTAAAATTAAAAAAGATATTATAACAAGACCATCGATAGGCACGTAAATTTTTTCTTTATGTAAATCAAATAAAATTTATATATATATATATATATATATATACTTCTTTCAATTCCTTCTGTTTGGATGATACCCAGGTATGTATCTAAAAAATTCTATTAAGGACCGTAGAAATTACAAAAAAAAAATTAAAATTGTCTTTCATACATCTAACAGATTTTGCCGTAGTTCTTATACGATTTAACTTAAACTTTGCATACACATTTATGTGGTAAATATCTCGGTAGTAATTTCACAGGTTGAACCTCTTCTATTTTTGGAAAAATTTTGGCTTTAATGTCGTTAACAAGAGATTGTATTTAGTTCTTTACTCGGGTCCCATTCTGTCTAATCTTCAAGGAGAACTATGACTGAAAGAAAACTCTTTGCTCATTTTACTTTACCACTCGTTTCTTTTTTAATATCTGAGTTCCAACTCCTAACCTCCACGCTCACTGTTAGAGAACATCTCGTAATTGATAGTGTGGGCCTTTTGCTTTCGCCTACGGGAAAATCACTATTTGTGAGCATTGGTGGCGACTGAGTTCTTCTGCGTCGTATCCTGCGAAACCCCTGATGATTGAATCGAGGTGACCTTGGAAAACATCGAAAGTATAGTTTATATACTATATGTTATAGACCCATGGTATAGTTTCATAACTTGTTCTCTCAACTTTCTAATGGTAATATATTTTGTATTCTTATAAAATACGTCAAATATAGGGCTTTTAATATGCTCTAATTAACTATTTATTAAATAAGGACTGAACGTTTGTTTGTTTATTTGGAAATATAAATAAATAATAGATACACATTGAAGGCGTCTTGCTATTTCCATAGCCTTACGAATGATTCTGCTGTTACGACGGGAAATGGGAGCGACTGTTTATGATTTGAACAAATCAATTTTATGGTCATTTTTTTTATTAAGTTTGGCAAGTGGTTTCATTGGTTCGCTTTCTGGTACTTTCTGGTGATGCTCTCAAATTAAGATACGCAAAGTTTGGCGAACAGACATGTTGCATTCACTAGTACATCAAATCGGGAACGTGCTGGATAATGTGGGATTTGTGCGTGTGTACCAGAAGCCTGTTTTTGCAGATTTTAATTTTCCAATATTTAACGAAAACTAGTTTTGCCACTCACGAGGATTCGGCAAGACATAGAACTGAAAACTTTGGGATTTGCAACAGCTTGTCGAACTATGTCAACTTATGGTATTATAATCCCCAAGAGATTTTCTCTGAAACGACTCTGTTCCTGAGATAACGAGGAATCCCCCAAAGTCTCAAGATCAAGTTGCAAGCCAAGGATCAATCTGACTATTTCTTTATTTAATTTTTATTGTTTCACAGTAAACAGAAATGGCTACACTCTTTGGAATCGCTCAAGCTTTGAGTCAGCTGCTGCCCACACCACCCGAGACATGCAGTCACGAGGAAACAAAAAGTGCAAATATTGAAGAAATCCATCCAGTGAATTTATTATCAATCAGACATATATTAAAAAAAATCTGGTGTGAACATCACACGACTTTCCTTATCCTATATATATATATATATATATATATATATATATATATATATATATATATATATATATATATATATATATATATATATATCGGCGCCGCTGCTCGTCCCAAAACTTGTTATTTTAAAAGGACGAGGGCGAGTCCAACACTCAAAGCTGACTAAAATAAACAGTACAAGACAATAATTGACTCGTACTACAATTTTGCTACGTCACTGAAGGTAACGTGCAAGCTCGGTCGCACAGCCTGCGTGCTCCTCTGGCAAGCGCTGTCCTCCCAGTCGGCGGTAGCTCTCGAGCTTCAATTTTTTCGAGTTCCTATTTTACCAACTTTTATTTTAAATTCATGTTTATCTCATGATAACAAATCATTTTTATTCTCATAAATTTTTTGTATCTTTGACCGTTTAGATTCGCGACCGCTTTGCGACCGATTTTGCGACTTTGTGATCAAACGGCTTGGCCGATTTTTACCAAAAGCTTCGCGCTGCGGCCCCTACCTACAAGTAACTTGCATACCAAATTTCAAGTCTCTAGCTCTTACAGTTCTCGAGATATCTTGTTTACTGACAGACAGACACACACACACACACGAACCAATGGCTAAAACCAACTTTTTGGTGTCCTGGGGCTATAATGTACAGAAATGTGAAAAACTGGGTAGGTCAAATTTCCAGTCCGATAAATACATACATTTCATTATAGGATAAGGAAAGTAAAAATACGTGTTATTCCAGGGGCAGAGTCTAAATGGTATCAAAAGTAAACAAAAAGGTATTTTCTGATAGTTTTTAATACATTTCGATGTGTAGAACGATTGTATAGCCCCCCCAAAAATTTTTGGGTGCCAACTTTGCCCTGCCCCCCCCCCCTGCTATCTGAGGAACCGAGTCGTTACGAAGCAAATCCCTTGAGTTTTCAATTCCATGTATTGTCGAATCCTGGTCAGTGCTGCTACTAAATACTAATTCCGTATTTGTCTAAAATAACCACAATTTTAAAGTATTTTTACATTTAACAGATCCATACTTTGAAAAATCATTCTATTTAAGCTTATGGATACTCAAACTAAAAACACCTGTAACATAATTTTTGACTGTTGAAAACAATTATTCCACTTAGACTATAACTATTAGAATAGTTTTGTTTATTGTTATATTTGACATACTTTTGATTTAAAATTAAAAATAGAAATATTATTATTTAACTTCCACATTGAAATAAGAATCTTATAGAATTGGAGACGTTAAAAATATATTTTTAGAGTTCTATTATATTTCAAAACAAGGGCTATACAATTAGTAACATGTTGCTTATAATAACAAAAATACCTATAGTAACTTGAATTACATGTTAACTAACATGAGTTTTACACAAAAGTATATTGTAGTTAAATTAAAGTTGAGTATGCTAAAACAAATTTAAAATTAAATACACTTATAAAGGCATGTTAGTTTAATACAAAAAATATATACGAAAATAATGTAAAACTAAATATTCAAGCATGAATATGAAGCTACTGCGTAAAAAAACAATGTTTATATATGCAAATTTTAACAAAAAAATTGACTTGCAAAAAACATTACAAGAGAAATTTTTATTTCGCTGTTATGAATATCACAATATCAATTTTTACTTATATTTCTTATTTTTATTTTATTAATAATATTATTTGTTATTATGCTGTAATATAGGACGGTTGCAACAATGGTGCTTAAAATATATTGAACGTTGTGAACTAAATATAGCATATAAAAAAATATTTTTTTAATTTAACAATTACAAATGTTACTTATTAGGTATTGCTAGAAATAGTTGTAGCTTGCCTTTTGTATCAAATATTTGGTTTTATTTTATAGTCATCGATACAGGCAATTAAACTTTCTTTAATACATTGAATTTTGTTTTAAAGTATTAATTTTTCTCTTCAATTTTCCTTATATTTTCTTTTATGTCACATTAATTACATTCGTATATATGTATGCTATAATTAATTATATATTTTTTTGTGTCTATTAGTCCCATACAGTACTAAAGAAAAAAGTGAATATGTCTAAAATTTGTATCCATTGTAATAATCAATTTATATTTCTTTTAATATTATTATTTTTCAATATCAAATGTGTACCACATATCCAAAAAACAATAGATGTGGCGTGATTCTAGACTCTTAATTTACACTAGGAGGCTGATATGAACAGTGACGTGTGGCGCTCTGAGCTCTTGATTTACACGAGGAGGTTGTGCGTTCGTGTCCCGTTCTCGCTCCTTGCCAAATGGCCGGGCGTCTGGCACGGTCATTTAATTTGCTTCCGCCGAGCAAAGCTTCGATTATAAGCACCTATTTATAATGAACGTAAACATAAGCCGCCCATAAGAAATACGTAAAATGCACGTAAAAATGTTTTAAACATTTGAAAGTTGCGCTTGCCCAAACATAGTAGCGGCAGCAATATCCTTCCAGGAATTTTACATAATTATGTTCTCTTTGTACCTATTATCTCTTTTATGGTGTAGGAATAGATGCCAACTGGTTGAACCATCTGAGCCACCGCGTCCCAAATATAAAAGCTACTTCCACCTAATAAAGATATAACAGAAAATTATTTTGGAATACCTTTATGCTAAAAACTTCAAGCTTATAAAAAACAACTAGAGACAGAAAGGTTCAAAGAAGCTGCTCTCCGCTGCAATTATATTCATAGAAATTCAATTATCCCAGTAACGTTTAGTTATTCTTTTACATTAAAAGAATAAATATATCGACCATAGTATACCAAAGGTCAAAGCAGAAAAATATGTTTTAGAATTTAAATAGCATAGTTAGGAACAAAACTTTCAGCAGGACTCATCATTAGTTTGTTACACTTTATCACCCTAACAATACCAATCGTTTGAAAATTTTGATTTAAACGGCTGAAACTTGAGTTTTGTGCTTTTAGGATAGCCCTTATAATATATTATTCTATAATAAAGTCGCTCAATCTCTCTCTCCCTCTGTTTCTCTTTCTCCCTCTGTTTCTCGCCTCCTTCCCATCTCAAACCTATGTGTTTGTCTCAATTTTCGCTCTGCTATACAAACGGCTGTAAATATTTTTATTGTTTTCTTACATGAATTTCCTTACAATCTAAGATCATTTAAGTTTAAAGATAAATACCAAAAAAGATTAAAACCAATGTGCGGAGGCCGAAAACAGACAAACAATTAAAAATGTCTATTTTATGACTAATCAAACAAAGAAAATTTGTTTTATTACTTAATAAAAAAAAAAGTATACGGAGAAATTTAAACGTTTCTTGAAACATTAAATAATAAATTGGACATAACATTGACTGTGTCTAATAAAACTGTTTTTTTAGTATTTTGTAAAATAATAATCAGCTGTAAAACAAATGTTAAACGTAAATTTAAAACACTAAAATGTAAGCACCATTTTGAAGATGCTGCTCTTGCCCTCCGTTAGAGTGACCGATAGTGCTTCGAGCATCCCTTTGTCATCTCAAACCGTTCCATTTCCGGCTAATGTGGCGGATATCCAGACGCTCTCCAAACCGAGGGTATTTTTGCGGCGGATCCGGTGCTTTTATGGGCTTCACGTACAAATTCCGCAGCATTTCCTTGAATTTAGTAACTCACCAACACATGTGTACCGGATTAGTTCGTTTCCTCCTTTACACTCATACCAAGCGAATGTATAATTTAAGTCAGACGGGGCAAACACAAAACCAAAGCATTAAGCGGAAGCCGTAACATTTAAATTAAACTGCAGCTACTTCCCGTGGTATTTTACTATGCCACAGAGCTGCCCGAGGATTCCTACGTGTAATTTAAACTTTCTTAACTATGCACATGAAGTAACAAGATTTCTTGCTAGTGTAATGCAATGTAATCTAGTTTTTACCGCAAACTTTTAAAATTTATAATTTACTTTGGGTCAGACTTATTAAAATTCTAAAGTTAACAGTAAAACTAGTAATTTTACATTTCTATATTTTTCAGTAAAAGGTATATAAAATTTACAATTACAATTTACAAATTGTGATTAAACTTCAAAAAATACTGTATTTACCTATTAAAGTATTTTGACATAAACATATCTGTTGATCTAAATTAAAAAAATATATTTACAAATTGGATGTTAATTAATCATTTCACATTGTTTTAATGTTTTACACTTTTATTTAAAACACGATGACCCATGATGTCACAAATAAAACCTATCAGATATTTCTTTTAAGAACTGAAAAACATATAAACTTTAAAACCCTGCATCCTCTTGGCATTAGCAATATGCTTATGTATCGGAGTATAAAATTGTTTAATGAGAATAAGAGTGCCGAGAATAGTCCAAAATCTGGAAAACCACGTTCAGTTTAGACTGTTCTGGCAACCAAAGTTGTAAGTGCCCACATTAAACGAAATCATCTTCGTAAGCAGAAAATTATGTCTCAAAGGATACAAATTTCCTAATCTTTGATGGCTCATATTATTAGGCAAGACCTAGGACTACATAGCTGCTTATAAAAGACATACGAGACATCTGCTGACTAATGTTTTAAAGAAATGTAGGAGAGAAAAAACAAAGAGGTTGTTGACTGATTGTGAATATGCGTATGACAAAAAAATATTGTTTATGAATAAAAAATTGCAATAAAGGAATCTTTCAACGAACAAAATGACAGAGTATACCCTAGATCGCTCAAAAGAAGCATATCAGCTAATACCAGCATCCAGCATCTGTAATGGTTTGGTGAGTAGTCTGTTATGCTGGAGTGACCGATACTCATTTTTGTGAAAAGGGAGTCAAAGCTTCGACCGCTGTGTATGAACAAACTGTTTGGGAAGCTTTGTATATTTTAGCAAGACTTCGCACCCGTCCATAAAGCACGGTCAACTTAAACTTGCCTGAGCGACAATGTGCCTCATTTTCTAGCAGTACAGTGCCCATTTGAATATCGAGGCATAAA
Organism: Sinelater perroti; assembly: GCA_036346155.1. NCBI lineage: Eukaryota > Metazoa > Arthropoda > Insecta > Coleoptera > Elateridae > Sinelater > Sinelater perroti. Next base: position 18,660,415 of record JARFIY010000195.1, on the reverse strand, counting down.
GTTGTTTTACTTTGTCCTTTGCGCCATTTACCGCTAGCATGCAATATGTGCCAACAAAAAATAGGAATTGTTATGAACAAAACATTTTTGGACAATTAACACAACAAGCACCCGTTTTCTGTCCATCCAAACACGCAAAATTTATTTTAATCGCAACACTCACGACAAATACCACCCTTAACACAATACACTTCTCAACCCAACATAATATCAATTAGTTAAGAACAGGACTAGCAATTGGCTACTAATAAAAAAAACGTGGAAAAACAGATGTGAAATGGCATTTTTTAATGAAATTTTATTGAGATCAACAAAGGGAATTGCTATACATGATATATGTAATATAGACTAACAATTACAATAAATGACTTGGCAAGACTATTTATACCGTCTTGTTTACAATAATTACAATAATGTTGCAATTAATAGTTGATTATGTATGAGGAATTGACAATAATTGAAGACCTAGGGAAATTATTGCGTTAATCACTATTTTCGTCAGTGGCTACTAGATCCTGTAGTAGTCTTCGTTTTAATCTACCACGTATGTTCAACTGGCACAAGTTGTAGTGAAGGACACCAGCACATGTTCTCGCGTTTTTAGTGGTTTGACGAATAAACTCGTTCACATGAGATACACCTAGCTCGTAGTGCAACTGGTTGTTACGAATATATAGGGTGGTCCAACCAAAACGCACTATGTTAATTGTAAATAAAACAAAAAGTTTTCATAGAATTATCTTAATATTTTTTATTATGATAGAAGGATCTATGACAATTATGTGTGAAAAAAAATATCGACCAAATGCTCGCTACGGCTTCGGTGGCATACCTCTATCCGATGGTCCATATTTTCAATGACTCTGAGACATAATTGAGGTTCAATGTCGTTAATGTGCCGAATTATCTCATCCTTTAGCTCTTGAATTGTTCTTGGCTTAGTGACGTACACTTTTTCTTTTAAATATCCCCAAAGAAAGAAGTCCAACGGTGTCAAATCACATGATCGTGGCGGCCGATTAACATCGCCACGACGTGAGATAACACGGCCATTGAATTTCTCGCGCAAAAGAGCCATTGTTTCGTTAGCTGTATGGCAAGTGGCACCATCCTGTTGGAACCACATATCGTCCAGGTCCATATTCTCAATTTCTGAAGTCCGTTATCATCTCGCGATAGCGAACACCATTCACGGTAACTGCTTGGCCGATCTCATTTTCGAAGAAGTACGGCCTGATGACGCCGCCAGCCCATAAACCACACCGCATAGTCACTCTGTGTGGATGCATCGGCTTTTCAACAATCACTCGTGGATTCTCATTTGCCCAAATGCGGCAATTCTGCTTGTTAACGAATCCACTGAGGTGAAAGTGTGCCTCGTTGCTGAAGATGATTTTGTTTGTAAAGTTACCATTCACTTCTATTTGTTCAACCAACCATTCGGCGTATTGACGACGCTTGAAATGGTCAGTAGGATTCAGCTCTTGAGTCAATTGAACCGTGTAAGCGTGTAAATTCAAATCTTTATTCAAAATTCGCATCAGTGATGTTTGTGAGATGTTCAATTGTTGGGCACGACAACGAGTCGAGGTTGACAGCTCTTCTGCCACACTATCGCGAACAACAGCAATGTTTTCCGCAGAACGAACTGGGCGAGCATGCACAGGTGTTTTCACATTTCCTACAGACCCGGTTTGCTGAAATTTGCGCACAATTCTCCCGATTGTGCACAAATTTGGTCGATTATGCTGACCAAAAAAATCACGAAGTGCACGAAATGCATTTTGATTTGAACGCCCATTTTCGTAAAAGGCTTCAACAATCTTAACGCGCTGCTCAATTGTGTACCTCTCCATGGTTGAATTTGTCAAACACTGAAACAAAGAAATGTCAAATTAAGTTGGGCAAAAAACTTGAGGTTAAGGTGTGACTCACAATTAACATCGTGCATTATGGTTGGACCACCCTTTACCATGGCGCGTTTACTGCTATTTGTAAAACTTTGTTTTGGAATCGTTATAGTTTATTGATGTTTATTTGGGATGTAGTACACCAGACTGGACAGGCGCGTATCCAAGTAGACTCCGAGATATTTGACTATCGAGTCTGTTGAATTCCATTATATGGAATTGCCGTCAATGATGATATTAGATACGGTAGTTATTTTCCTTATAATAAAGATTTTAGTCTAACATTGCGTGAGATTAATTTAAATATCCCAACTTTTAAACCAATTGGTAATCTTGTCTGCCGATTTTTGTAATTCTTACACAGCCTCTTGTAGATCGGAATTTTGAGTGATATTTGCTGTGTCGTCTGTGTAAATATTAAACAGCAGAGGTTCCAGTACGCTGCCTTGTGGGACTCCAGCTTACACTTGTTTAGTCTCAGATATACAATTGATCTTAACCGCAAAGGTTTTATTTTCTAGAAATAAGAAGATAATTGCTAACTAATAGTTGGGAGCATTTATGTTAAGAAGCTTTTTCTTTAGGCCTTCGATCCACACTTTCTCGAAGGCATGAGCAACATCCAATAAGAGGACTGTAGTGTGGTATTTGTTGTGGTATCCTTTTTCTATTATTTCAATAATTCGCTGGAGCTGGATATGTTGAGTGTTTTGTCTGGAAGCCAAATTGAAATGGTGGTACTACGTTTTGGGTTTCCACGAATTCTAGTAATCTAGTTTAAATAATTTTTTCTAAGATCTTGGATAGTGTAGTAAGCAGGCTTATTGGTTCTTAACGTTTTAAGATCGTGTTGACTGTAAGATCATAGCCAGGTGATTTTCGCCTGGGGAGGGCAGTTATAATTTGGGCTATTTCCCTCGAGGATGTGGGCGAATGTTTTCGGTTAGGACTGAAAGATTTTGTTCAATATGATTAATTATGTAGAGAGAGTGTGTAGGATTACAGATAAATAACAGCTCGAAGACATGTTCTAGGTGTGTAACAAATGCTTCTGATTTTTCGTTGTCTGTGTAGTAGGAGCAATTGCCAGAATGGCATCTAGAACTGTAAAAGAGACAAAATTAAAAAAATAACTGGTTAAGTTTTCCCATAAGTACTGCCAATAGATACGTTTCGCTCTCGTAAAAACCCGATGCAACAAAACAAAACAGGGGGAAAATGAAAATGATAAGCAGCTTAAACCACCGCCAATTTTTATCTCGGGATTAAATTCATAAAACTATTAAATGAACTGTTAGCAGACATATCCAAAGACACGTATTTACTAAAAAGTTTAAATAACCAAATAAAAACCGAACCTCAAACAAACTAAAAGTTACATTAAAATTGTACAAGCCCTTGCCAAAAAAATACTAAATTTCACATACACCAGTTAAAGCAAGCTTTTAGAGTAATTCTAAGAAATACACACCCTTGCAATCAAAGCAGAAATTGAAAAATTAGGTCACACGGTAACTAACATTAACAACAGACGAAGTAGAATTAATAAAATACCACTACCCTTATTCTATGTAGAGTTAAAAACAAAGAAGTATACAATGTAGACTAGTTGATGCATTGTATAGTTACATTTGAGTCACCCAACCCAAATAGGGAACTACCGCAATGCCTGAAATGCCAAAGATATGGGCATACTAAAAACTTCTGCCACCATAACCCAAAATGTGTGAAATGTCCTGGTGACCATCTGACCAGCCAATATCAACGCAAAGAGAAGACCAAAAATGTAAACTATCAAAACTAAAACAAAACTACAACTGCGCAACAACCAGCAAACAGCATTTTCAAAAACATGATGATCAAATTAATGGAGATAATAGATACTATTTTAAACCTCCTCACTACCATTATTTCAAAAATGCTATATTGGATAGGACACTTTGCCTTTCTACCTTGAAGACCAATAGCTTAGTAAAACACGGACAAAAAATAAAAACAGTCCTAATAAAGAATGACACCGATATAATGCTGATGTTGAAAACACACTACACAATTAAAAGTTATTTAAAAATGCACGGAAGTACTGCTGTCATCATTAAAAATATTATTAAACATCAGAAATTACCCAAATTTACGGAAAATCTCCAATAAAGGCAACGAAGAATAAAGGGTATAACAATACTCTAAAATAAGAATTAGAAAGCCATGAAAATACAACACAACAGTAGTGGATAGCAATATAAAAATATATTTGAACCGTTAAATACTGTTTTAGTTCTCATTTGTATATTTTGTTGGTCAATTTAAATAAAATTTTTATAAAATATGTTCTATGCAACTCCTGCTAGAACTGTGACGATTTTGTTTTCAAATAATTGTGATGCATGAGCCTGGTAATACAAAATATTTTGTAAAAGTTAATTAATTATTTGTATAAAAATTAATTGAAAAAAATTACATAATTCAAAATTTGACAAAAATTTACTGTGATATAATTAAAAATGAGACGGACCAAGTGAGACCTAAGCCATTGCAATGTGCAATTAAAATTAACTAACGCAACGTAAACTTCAAAAAGCTTTAACAAACTACGCAAAACTTGCAACAAAATTTTGGAGGTTGGACCAAGTTGATACCCAAATAGGTGAAAATTTTTATTCTAAATCGTCCTTATAGAACAGCTATCTAAGTATTATAGTAATATTAAATAGTTGCTAAGGTAACCCGATAAAATTAATACTCCTTTTAATTCTTAGTTAACTTTTCGTTTTCGGCTCTACGTTTATTCAATTCTTCAACTCAATAATTACCACTAAACTGGTATAAAGTAAGAGTAAAAATGATTCGGTAGATGACAAAGTTGAGAAGAATCTTAACTTTAAGTACTAGACATTAAATAAGTTGAAACCTAAAAACAGTTGGCCTCCTTATTAATAATTCCTTCAGATATTACAACTTTATTTGTGTCACCAATTAGAACATTGCAATTTAGAAAATTAGCTGAGCTATGGTAGTAAATAAATATCACTTAACACTTTACAACAACATAGATAATTATACATGTTGTAAAATAGGTCCTTAACACTTGCAAAAAACTTAATTTTTATGTGCATTATCAGTGACCTTTGCCAGCGCTCTAAAAGTTGTCGAATCTGTCTATTCTAAAGAATTCTTGACATGTTCCTTTAACTCGGTCAAATAATTCAAAACGGGATGCAATGTCGCAACAATCACATGGTTCACAATTATTTATTTTGCGGCACTACAAACCACCTTTGCAGCATCTCTCGTTAACAGTTCCCGTTTTCAACAGCGAATCAAAACTCAAAGTTTAATTTTATAAATTTAAATCTAAAATCCAAACATTGAAATTGCTACTACATCATAAAAACAAAAAACCCTGCAAAAATACATTTCTTGTGTCATGGACCTTTTATAAATGCTGTAATATGTTATTTTGCGGGATGTTCCACTCAATCCTTGGTAATTCCAATTTATCGTGGAAAAAAACTTAATCAGGTGAATGACTTTAGCCCCATTCATATAAGATTTCACTCGTGCTTTGAAAGTGAAAGCGAGTAGGCGTGCCTTGAGCTCGAGTTGCCTTTTCATCCGCTTTCGATTCCGACTCTAATCTTAACAATATTATGCCGTAATATGGTATCAAGTAAATAACTGCATTAACAACAAATAAACTATGGAGCACTGCTCCCTAATTCGCATTCGGCTTTCTCAGAAGAAACATACGCTCGACGCACTCTGTTACCTCTGAAAATTCGGTGAAAATCGATTATTTCGTTCAATAATACCACTAAAATCGTACATACATAAAATTTATTGTATTTACTAAGCATACAAATTTTATTATTTGTGTTTCCAATTCGAAACGGATACGGCTGCGGCCTGCTGAGAACGGCAACCATAAATAATCAAATTACCCCGTAAACTCACGGCTTCATGCTTAATATAGCGAATGCTCGAGACTAGTATTTACCCTAACAATAAGATCAAGTTAGCCCCCCATCTTCCATTACAAACATTAATAACACCTTCTTTCATAATGCATCCTACGTACACACACGCACCTAGTGATAACTAACTTAAATAAAAAAACTTAAAAAATCAAATGACAATCATACAGATTTTTTTTGATAGATCTCAAACCAAGCAAAAACAATAAGGAAAATATAAGACATAAAATACGTCAGCAACAGAATTGTCTTGATTGATCATTAAAATATCGAAATATTATTTCCCAACCCCTAAAATGTCAAAAATATGGGCATACAAAAACTCATTTTAGCAAACATTTTATCTGCGCCCAATGCAAGGGTGTGTACAAAAACTTTGATTTCCAAAAATCAATCAACCTAAGGGCACTTCGGGTGGTAAAAGCTACCCAGCTAATTACAAAGGCAACTCACTAGGGTCAGCTAGTAGTAGAACTCGTTCTCAACAAACATATCCAAATATACATAAATTTTCACTTTTCTATAAGCAGGCCATTAATCTCAATTATAAAGCACAATGACCTCTACTAAGAACAATTAACTATCCCCAAACATCTACATCCAACACATAAACACAAACAAAATGCTCCTAAGTTTCCTTACAGAATTTAAAAACATGTTTTCTCAATTTATACGCCAAAACGATATAATTCTAAACATGTTTTCCATCGTAATACACAATGTAGCGTAAAAATGGTTACCTCAATATAAATTACACTATAAAATGGCATAAACAACCACATTTCCGAAATAGAAACTTCAACAAATTGATATACTACTAATTTCAAAAATTCATACAACTAACAGAACATTTAAAGTACCATACCCCACAAAGCCTCAATTGTGATAATCCACTACAAATTGCAACTCTGTCAAACAGAAAAATCCAAATCTTAAGTCCAAGTTTGTTTTTTTATGGTAATCGTCGCGTATCATCTCTGATGTGTGACGATGTGGTAAACGCCGCGCCTTAGACGACCACCATTATTACCCCTTGTTTGAGCGAACCCACGTATTCATTATTTTTGGTTTAACCTTCATAACAATTTTAGAAGCTGATTTTTGTCAGTCACTAGTTGCATCCTTTTGCACAATGTTGAAAATCGAGTACTGAGTGATTAAATTCCTGATCAATGAAGCTCTTAGCTATATGATATTAAACAGCGTTTGCATATATTTTTGCCTTTATATTCTACTCAAAAAAATAGTCAAAACTATTTTCTTTTGGTCGAGAAAGATGAAACAGGTGTAGGTTGGCCAGGTGAAGTGCTTTCGGAAGAAAATGTTGCTTCGTCGAAAATGAAGATAGTCGTTTAAAAATAAACGAATTATCAGCAGGTTAGGGCTTTCCGATACAATTGTGCAACGCATTATCCACGAACATCTTTATATGAGTAACTCTAATACCGGATATGTATCCTAAATTTGTAAACGGTTCAAAAACAGCAACTTGTAATCTATTGTAAACGATTTTAAAACCTCTGTTGCAACAGAAAAAAATGTTCTTAAATCCATTCTTAAAAGTGATGAAATTATAATTTTTTCCTAGCAAAAAGAGTCAATGGAATAGTGTAGACAATACAAAAGACGGCCATGAAAAATATTATGGCGACGATTTTTGGGTTTCAAAGAAAATTTTGCTAGTTAATTTTAAACAAAGGAACATAATGGTAAACGAAAAATATGACGTCAACTTGCATAAATTGCAAGGGAAGGAAGAGGAACATGCTGAGTCGAACTGCCTACCTTCTGCACACTAACGGGATTACTGAAAAGAACTATGGCTTTAAAGAACTCTTCCACTTACCTTACAGACCAGAATTAGTCTCCAGTGGCTACTAAAAAAAACTTTCCTAGGTAGAACATTTAACAACTATGAAGATATTTGAAAGCTTTTTTGGTGCATTTTGTAGATAAAAATAGTATTAAAATGCCGATTTTAAAAAATAATATACTATTAAAAAATAACCTTATAGTTTTAACCATATCACCCATTGTATATAGTCAAGCCAAAAACATCTGGCGCTTGCCTCATAGTTATTTTACCATTTCTTAATGAAAGATATGTCACTAGTCTTTTAAACTAAATGTTTTTTTTTCGTTATCTGGTTAGGTATGATTCAAATATATCGTTTTTATTTTCTAGAAAACAAAGATGTAAAGAAAGCTTATTTTGTTTGATAAGGTCGAAAGCTCAATTCAATTATTTAATCGTAATATCACATGTTGCAATTTTGCATGTTCCTTTACATATAAATGGTTGTAGTAAATATGCAGGTGAAAAATACTTGTTTATGTTATACTCACAATGACTTCAGGTCCACTCACTAATCTATAATCGTGCGAACCATTTATTATGAGAATTTACAAAGGACTTAGACTTTGAAAAGCTTACCCACGTGCCCTACAACCGAAACCTAGCTTCCAATAACTATAATCAATCTTCAAAACTGAAAAAACGCCTTCAAAGTAGACAATTTAACAACGATGAGGAGTTTCAGAAGGTTGTTTTGGAGCATTTTGCAGATTTCAAAGTATGTTCCAAAATTTTTTAATTGCTAATTTCGAAATTTAATTAATATGTTGAAATATATAGAGACCATATTAAAAACTAACTCTATTGTGTTATTTCTATCACCTCTTAAATATAGTCGAGACGGAAACGTTTTGTGCTACATCTAAGAAATCATAAATTAATGCATTACTTAATATTTAAATCTATTAACATTAACAAATAGCCTATATTATTTTCTATATTCAATCAAATTTTAGTCGTTTTTTACAGTTTATGCAAAAAATCAGGAACTGTTTAAAAAACATTATCCTTTATCAATTTTTTACTTTAGATTCATGTATTTCAGTTTTTAATTTATGATTAATTTGTTTCTTTATCGCAAATGTCTCCCAAAATATAAAAAAAACTCGTTTTCCCTAATTTTTATCCATATTTTATTTAAAAGTAAATGTATTACGATTTATTGTTGAATCAAATACTACATTTATTTTAATTTTTTTGGTGTGCGCAATATCTATAGTACAATAAATAAAATCTAGTATCGATATCACGAATAGTAGGAAATGTACTGAGTACACAAAGAACATGTTTTCGTCAAACCCAAACAGAAGAGATTGAAACGTCGAGTAAAGAACTAACTCTAATCTTTCGAAAATGGCATTAAAGTGATTTCCAAAAATCGACGCGTTTTAAATCAGGAACCTAATTTTTTTCGAATCTAAGATAGGGGGGAGAAAGATGTGAGAAGAAAAAGAGAAAGAGAGGGAGAGAGAGAGAGGAAAGTAGGGGGAGAGAAAGAAAGAGAGAAAGAGAAAGAGAGGGAGAGAGAAGAAGGAGAAGAGAAAGAGAAAGAAAGAAAAGAGAAAAGAGAGAGAGAGAGAGGAGAGAAAGAGGGAGAAAGGAGAAAGGGAGAAGAGAGAGAGAAAAAGAGGGAAAAGGAGAAAGGGGGAGAGAAAGAGAGAGATGTATGATGTGTGATTCTTTTCTTGGTCTCTCATATATTTGTAAACATTACTTCAAACCGGACTTTTCTTACTTCTATTAATATTGTATTCTTTTTCTTAGTTCCCTTTCTTCTTGTGTAAATATATTAATTCTGTCCATAAACCTCCCCTTTCAGCTTTTTAAACATATGTGTTAAGACTAACGTAAACAATTTCAACGATATTGTACGGCTTTATCTTACCCTTTTCTCTATTTTGATTATGTCTGGCATTTCGTGAAGTCTTACTTTTAAGAATGCTTTATTATAAATCTTTTCACCCAAGTTTGTATATCTTTTATTTGTTCTTGCAGTTTTTGTTGTCTTTATTATTAAAAGCATTTTGATAGTATTGAACACTTTTCCGATGTCCAAGAATACTGACCATAGTACACTCAGTTGTTTTGTCTAACTGTTCTGTTGTACTACATTTTCGTTAGTTAATATAGCTTAAATTTTCTTTCTAAATGATTTGTTATTTTTTACGTGAACTGTTCGTAAGTTTGCGGCAGAAATTTTGATAGGTAATTACATAAATTTTGGATGTCTGCTTTCTTGTTTATTAGAACTATTAGTACTTTTTCCAACTTTATATAATGTCTCTGATCATAATAATTAAAACTACGACTTCTTCCTTTAACTCTTGTTTTTTCTCAACAATTTAAATAGTATGTTATTTTCCCCGCTCTTCCATTATTAAGTGGCGAAGCGAAGCGAAATCACTTACTAACTTCATGTTGTCCGTCCGTCCGTCCGTCAGAGCAATAACTCGAGAACGGCTGGGAATTTCCAAATTCTGTTTTCACTAATCGACAGGTGACCAAAAAGGCTTGTTTGCTAGTGATTTTGAAACTGATTGGTCAAAGGTCAGCGTTAGTGACCTGAGACTTTATTATTTGTCTTAACGCAGTTTCTTTTAATTCTATTACCAATTTTTTTTATAAATTAAAACTCAATATTTGTTTTACTTGTCATTCTGTTCTTCATTACTTATTATTTATTTTTGTTTCATATACATTTTATATACAGTTTTTTCGTTAACCTCAACAGAACGTTTTTATTCTCTGTGCTATTCTCCTGTTTGTCTTTCTTTGTTTAGTTCTTGTCAGATATTACTTTTTGTTTTTCTTTTTCTACTTCTTTTATTTCCAAGTATTAGAAAGTGGAGAGTTTTTTTTTTAAATAAGTCTGTCCTGCACTACCATTTCAAAGAAATGCCTACACACTAACGACTTTATGTTAATGTAAAATTTTAGCTTTAAAAATAACAATTTTAAATACATATTACACGTACCAAGAAAGATAAATATTATTAAACCTCCATTTACACCTCTACAGAATCTCATGATTCATTTTATAACAAATAGGTATATTATGATTTTAAAATTTACTAAAACTAGTAAACAGTATATTGTTTTACATTTGCCTCAGAACAATTACAACTATAATTTAATAAAACTAAATTAATAATGCTGTGGGGTTTCCGCAACAATTTTAAGTATTCTTTGCCAAACAATTTTGTTGCCACGCCAGAAAATACTAGTAAATAAAAATACAAAAAAAATTACATAAATAAAAATCTACTAAAAACAAAAAAACTAATACAGTTATAAATACGGCAAAATTACTTTACATATAATTAAAGCTTAATTGGAGTATATAGCAAAAGAGTGCCTTTGTCATTATGCTTTTGCTGCAAATTCCATTCAAATTTGTAAGAAAACCTTTTTCATTATTTGATAAAATCTAAATGCCACGTTGCCTGATGCAGACAGAATCACGGATGTGTCGCAATCTCCTTGACTTGCTTTACAAAATGCATACAGTGAAACTGACGCGCCTTCGACCGAATGAGTTAGACGGTTGGCTAATGTCTGGGAAGCTTACGCTTCGGATCTGCTCTGTACCTTCACTGTCGTGATAAATTGTCTTGAGGATTAGACACCTTTTCTCCGTTGATTCACCATTGTTAGCGCACATTAAGCTGTTATGATTAATTGCCCCTCCTAAGAACACAAAACGGCAGTACTCAATCCTTTGGTTTTTTATTTAATTTTACCTAAAATAAAATATACAACTTTTAAATAAAACTAGAAAACTTTGCTGTCAAGTTTCCACTTAAAATAAATTTAAAATTTATAAAATGAATTAGAGTTTATTAAATACCAACAAAACTTAAATAAAAAATATTTTTAAAAACTATACAAACTGTTTAAAAAAGAATTTAAATATGTTCCTTGCGTTACCGCAAAATAAATTTTGTAGCATAGAGAAATATAAATTTAACTTTTTTTATTACAATTAGCATTGTAGGTACTTATCAGTATCATTTTTTTGTTGAATTAGATATTAACACGATTTGATAAGCTTAAATTAGAATTACATGTGTTTAATTTTATATTCTGATCAATTTTAGCTCATCTATAGTAATATGCGCAACTACGATTCGTCCTGGTTATTTTAATCGATAATATTTTACTTCTCCTGTCAATAAATTTTGTGTTTTACATAACTTATTCTCAACGAAGTATTTAAGGTTGGGAAGTTCAAATTAACCTATAGTTTGTTGGTTACATTATACAAACGAATTGTTGTGAAAATGAAAACAGACTCTAGGTATATAAAACCTCGGTTGTAAAATATTTTATATTTTTATGTGCGCTACAATTCGCCGGTAACAAATTGCAATACATCCTCGGTTAGTAGATATGAATAAATTTATCTAAAATGTTGAAAGTTATTATAATCTAAACATCTATAGAAGTGTTTTTATTTTTGTTGATATCTTATATATAGGTTTATTTATTTGTAATTTCTGTAATTTAATGAGATTCTGTTATTATTGTTATTATGATATGCATATTATTATTAGTAAATAAATAATTAGCTATTAAAATAACAAATAAATTAAAAAGGTAACGACTATTTTAAACAAAATCAAACTAAATAAAATATTAACAAAACAGCCATAAGTAGAGAATAAAGATTAGAAAAAGCATTCATCAATTTATACTCATATAGTGATTCATAAACCAGTTTTAAAAACGAAAGCTAAACAGCTGGTAAATACTACCTCTGGAAAAACTATAGGTTATTCAAATTATTAACTTAAATATTTCAATAAATTAAAGATAACATTTATTGTGTCTATTTTTTAAATTGAGTTTCTCCTCCAAACTACTAATTTAGATACTAAATTTTATTTGTCACTACAGGTATGTAGGTAAATTAAATATAGACCAAAATGAGATAACATGAAAAACCAAAGCTTTTATTCGTATTATTTTACTTCTTGCAGATGATCGCCGATAAATACTTGATGAAAATTGCTTTTGTCAACTTTTGAATTAAACTAAATTAGGATATCGTCTAAAAAGATGTAAATTTCCAATCCAATGGCATTTTTCTGAACTATACTACCCCTTACGGTTCAGATTTATTGCTTTGCAATTATCATTTGTTTGAATCACTAAGAAGCACTTGAGGGTCAAAAATTTGACGCCAATGTTGATGTTGAAGTCTTCAGGGTATTAAATGTCAGAACCATATTTATTTTAATATCAAAAATCCGTTAAGAAAATTTCTTTTTAAGCGAATAAATTACATTTCTATTTATTGAAGATATGTTAGTATTTGCTCTAGCGAACTTAGTGACAGTATCCCGCAGTGTGCACAAATTGATATTAACGACCAATAACCTTTACAGCTTTTTATAGCGTACATTTATTTTATTTTTATTTAATTACTTTAAGTTTGTCATCGATCGAGTTAAGTTGATTTTAGTTTTCAATAAAATTTTAACCATTAGTTGCTACCTTTTACTATTATTTTGCAACTCAATAGTGCGTGTGCGTGTATAATTAAGTTAATTTATTTAATTTAATTGTGTTAGTGACTGTTACCAGCAATTATGTACATTTGAAAGATTCGGCTAAATTTTTGTAACTGATAGTGCGTATCGTTCTTATTTGTTTGTAATTTTATATTGGCCAGTGAATAGTGCCGGATCTTAAGGCCAAAAGTTTGTACTCAAACAAAATGAATAAGATCACAATATCTAAGTTTAACGGGACGGATTCTTTGGTCTAGGAATCCTAGATGCGGGCGCTACTTCAGCATCATGATTTGCTGAAAACGGTTGAAGGTACGAGTAACAATAATATCTTAGCCAAGCAGTAAGCCTGAGACAAGAAAAGCAACAATGCGCTCAATGATCAGGATTCAAACGAGCCATCGTGCATCAAGTAATGTACATAAAGATATATAAATACGTCGATTTTCCTCTTTTATTCTCCATTTACCAATATCGACCAGGTGCAACCATTACAAAGCATGCGGCGGTAGTGAAAGATCTTAAAAAGAATCTTTACCAACTTCCTAGAAGAAGGCGTGGTTTGACTTTCTTAGCGTAGAGTACTGTGTTCCTATAAAAGCGAGTTATCAGTGAAGTGATAAGGTGCAGCCACAGGCGCAGGCTGGCCAGACATTATTCAAGCAGTACGGCGTTCGCTAATGTTTGAAGCAGGGAACGACATACGATATGTCCTGCGGACCGAGTGCCGCTAGCGCACAATACACGCAGCCATGTAACGCACCTTTGTACGATCAAAATTTTCTAATATCACATCAAATACCTACCTACATTCAACACCCGCAACAAATGCTTACACAAAATATGTTTTACACTCAACAACCACAGCAGAATCCACCCTCTTGGCCTGAAACGTATTATAATAATTGTAATTACTTATAAGCCAAAAGCAGTTTCAAGGTACCCCCGAATTATCATTCCAGTCACCGAGCTATCACACTCAGCAAATTACGATGCCGTTAACAAATACCCCAATTTATCAGCAAAAACCATACAGTGGAAGTAATATGTTATCGAAAAATATCACGCAAAAAAATACAATTAATCACAAAACAAACACAGAGGCTCTGACGATGAACCGTTTGAACCAAACGAGTTTCAAAAAATCGAAGCAAAAAATGGAAAACAAAAAAGATATAAAAATAGCCCCCAAAATCAAGCACAAGCAGCTAAGATATATGAGCCGAATCAAACCAAATCAAAACAAAAAATTGGTTTGAAGCACTATCTGGCACGGACAATGATCGATCATCGTCAAAATTAGCTCCAAAAAATGCTCCAGCTAGTACGAAAATTCCTCCATTCATTCTCTATGGGCTAACCGAAGAATTCCCCACTTTAGTAGAGCTAATTAAAACGACGACAAAAGAATTTACATATCAACTACTTGCAGATAAAAAAATGAAAGTACAACCAAATAACGTAGAAAACTACAAAAAATCAAAAAGGTGCTAGACGAGCAAAAAATTGTAAGATACTCGTAGAAACTACCAGAAGAGAAACTCTATAGAGTAGTCTTAAGAAACATTCATTACAGCACGGACCCAGACACAATAATAGAGGCATTATTAGAAAAGGGGCACAAGGTGAAACAAATAATGAATATACGAAATAGAGAAACTAAAAAACAAAAAAACTTATTCTTTATAGATCTTGAAAGAAATACAAATAATGGAGATATTTACAAAATAACTACCCCTCTGAATTGAATTGTTAGATTGGAAACGCCAAGCAAAAAGCAACCACTCGTGCAATGCAAAAGGTGTCAAAACTAAGGACACACAAGAAACTAATGTACGCAACAATACCGTTGTGTAAAATGTGCAGGCCGGCATGACTACCGAACATGTTAAAAGAAAAAAGCGGATGGAAAACCCGCAAAATGTTCACTCTGCGGTGGCGCACACTGCAAATTACAAAGGATGTCAAGTATACCTAGACATTATAAATTGAAGATTCCCTTCCAAACACACGGCAGTGCCTCAAGCAAAAACACCCGTGCAAAAAAACGCAAATTCAACAAAGTGTACCAACCACATCAAAATCAAGAACATATGCTCAGGCAGCAGCTAGGCGACCGCAACAAAACTACAACATAAATTCACAGCAACAAAATCAACAATTTGCAAATTTCTCCATTATAACATATCTGCAACAACAGAATACTTTCCTGCAACAACAAAATACGCAACTTCAACATCAAATCGAAAACCAACAACTCGCAATTAACCAACTAACACAAGAAATCAGACAACTAAGGGAAGACATGACCAATAATTCCAAAAAATAATGGCCTAATTGTACAAAATAGCTTTGTGGCATGCCAATGGTATCTTAAACCATAAGCATGAAATTGAAACATTTCGAATACTAGTTTCAAAATGCCACACTACGTAGTCTATAATGCAGCCCACCCGGATACAAAAAGGAGAGGCAGAGCTGGAGCGGCAATCATTATACGACGTGGCATTAAACATCATATGCTATATAAAATCGAGAAACCATACCTTCAAGCAACAAAAATTGCCATAGAAGATTGGCATGGATCTATTTCAATATCCGCAGCATTCTGTCCACCTAAATTATCCAGCAAATAAAGAAGCGTTTGTAGACTATTTTAATCAACTGGGAAACAGATTTCTTGCAGGAGCCGACTACAACGCAAAGCATACTAGTTGGGAATCACGACTCACAGCACCAGGAAGAGGAAGAGTGCTCTACGAAGTAATGGAGGAACTCCACTTGGGTCACTTATCCACGTATAAACCGACATACTGGCCGGCGGATTTAAGTAAGTTACCAGACTGCTTGGATTTCTTTGTAATAAAGGGCATTGCTAACGGATACCTAGGCATTGAATCAAATGAGGACATTGCTTCGGATCATACTCCCGTAATAGCGACTATTTACTCGGCATTACAACAGAAAGAACAACCCATAAAATTATATAACCGTAAAACAGACTGGGGACTCTTTAAAGAAATAGTAGAGGGTAACATTAACACTAAGGTATCATTAAAAACAAGGGAAGAACTTGAATTAGAAATAAAAACCTTTATCACAATAATTCAAGAAGCGGCATGGGAAGCAACACCAACGCAAACTCGAAAACAGAAAAAGACAAATTACCCGGTAAACATTCGCGAGAAAATCGTCGAAAAAAGACAGCTTAGGAAAATTTGGCAACAAACACGAAATCCGCAAGATAAAACGAACCTCAACAGGGCAACAAGACAACTAAAACAACTATTAATAGATCTCAAAAATCAGTCATTTAAAGAATACCTGGAAAATATGACACCAACGGCTTCATCCGATTATGCGTTATGGAAAGCTACAAAAAGGCTCAAACAACCACGCGAACATATTCCACCCATAAGAAAGCCAAATGGCGAATGGGCAAAAACTGATCGGAGCAAAGCAATAACCTTTGCGGAACATTTAAAAAGAGTCTTCGAACCATTGCCCTCAAGTAACATTCAGACGGACGAAGAAATCAACGAATACCTGGACAGACCAGAACAACTTAGCGAACCGGTAGCACATACACAATTTAAAAAGAACTAAATGCCAAAAAAACCACCTGGTTATGACCTGATCACTGGCCAACTAATAAAAGAGCTACCACACAAAGGAATAGTTATGATGACTCAACTCTTCAACGCAGTACTACGACTAAAATACTTCCCTGCACAATGGAAGACAGCGGAAGTAATACTCATTCAGAAGCCAGGAAAACCACCTAACGACCCTATCTCGTATCGACCAATTAGTCTCTTTCTCAATAATATCGAAACTTTTGGAAAAACTACTAGCAAAAAGATTGATGAAAGTCGTCTCCGAAAAGAACCTTATTCCAGAGCACCAATTCGGGTTCCGAAGGAAACACTCCACGATAGAACAAGTGCACCGGGTTGTAGATATAATAAACAAAACCTATGAAGAAAAAGGCTATTGCGCAGCTGTATTCCTCGATGTCAGTCAAGCCTTCGACAAGGTTTGGCATCATCAAGGTACAACATCCTCAAATCCTACTTGCAAGAAAAGCTGATCCGGGTGAGATACGAAAATGAACTAACAACGTTGTACTCAATTACAGTGGAGGTACTACAGGGCAGCGTTTTAGGGCCAATACTCTACCTCTTATATACTGCAGATCTCCTGACTGACACAAGTATCACGACCTCAACATTTGCGGATGACACTGCAATATTAGCAACTAGCCCTGATCCGGTAGAAGCACATAGGCTACTACAAAATAACTTAAATCGAATAGAATCATGGACAACGAAATGGCGCATTAAAATTAACGAAACGAAGTCAACACACATTGTATTTACGAAATGCCATGGACAAGCAACCCCGGTAACGATATGTAATCAAATAGTGCCCACGGCAAACGACGTAAAATACCTAGGTATGCACCTAGATAAGGATTTGACATGGAAAACCCACATATGGAAAAAGCGGAAACAGCTAGGCACAAAATTTCGCAAGCATTACTGGCTCCTTGGGCGTAAGTCACAATTATCTTTACGCAACAAATTATTAGAGTATAACTCAATCTTCATACCAATATGGACCTACGGGTTACAGCTTTGGGGACAGCTTCAAACTCTAATACTGCCATCATATAGAGAGTTCAATCGAAAGTTTTTCGTGCCATAACAGATATGCCCTAGTTTCTGACCAACAAAGACATTTACCACGATTTAGAAGTGCTTTCCGTGAGTGAGGTGATTACAAAGTGTAGTATAAGATACTTACAGCGTCTCGAAGTGCATCTAAATCCACTAGCGATATGCCTATTAGACAACAGTCATCAGACTAAAAGGTTAAAACGAAAAACGCCATTAGACCTGGTACACGATTAGTGAGATCATTCATAGGTAATCTAAGTTTTAAGCTTCATAAAAATAGACACTTTCATACCCACTGTTATTATTGTAAAACCATTGTTGAGTAAAATAACACCATCATTCCATTTAAATTTTATTAGAAGGTACGTAATTAAAAAATGTATAATTTGTGATCATTGGAACACATCTCTACCATGCTCTGTACCGATTATTATCTATACTTATTGTTTTTTGTATATTAACAGATTTCATAATAAATGTAACACAAAAAAAACTTCCTAGAAAAGATTAAGTTAACCACAACGTGCTTTACACGTTGTCGCCGGCCATCTGCAAAAAAGTTAGAATAACTTTCGACGGTATAGACGCTTCGAAAAAACAATAGACATTCTGCTGCCAATACTGCCCTACGAAGTAAAGTAGCCTTACTAAAACACAAAATTCAACGTAATGGTAAGTGAAATGACAGCACAGAAATGACCAAATTGTCTAAGAGACTCAAAATAAAACGTTTGGTAAAAAAAGTGTTGAACCCACCGCGAAATATTGATTGATAATAAGGCTAAAATTAAAGTGTACATGCAAGATTCGTAAATAAATAGTCAAGTAACTTTTATGGACATTAACAATGTTTGGTATTGTTAAACTTATTTTCGGTTAATGTAAAGAAGTAGTCGCAATTTTGAAAAACAGTCAGTATACTCTAATGAAAAAAAATAATGTGTTAGTTGACATAAGCCACAAAAATAAGATTGGTATGTATTTTTAAGCTACATTTTTGTGTGTGCGGAAAATAACACGCGTCTTTGATCATCAATGACGCGAGTGACTTGGCTACATATCATATGACGTTATCAAAGGTAGCCAAAATTGAATGTATCGTGAATATGCGCATACAAATTCAGAGCAATATCCGAAAGCTAGGAAAAACTTGTCTGGACATTTTAACTTTAGCTGACACGTGGGTCAAGAATCAAAATCGCGAGCGGAAGAACCAGGCTAACTAATTCACTTCAACATCATGATGACCGACAAAGTGTTTGGCCAATCTTTTACTGATGTGACCTGCACGGCGGTGTTTGCCGGTGAGAGTGATATACTGTTTCAGATGCCAATGCAGACGAAAGTCGAAATGATTAATGTAGCATCGAATATTTTATCTGTAGCCAAAACATACAGCGAGAAAATGAAAGCGCTTCTACGGCAAAATTTAATTAACTGGGAAGTAACAGTACCGTACGTATCACAAACAAAATGCTAAAGCGTTGACTTACGTGATGAAGTTGCACCGACCTCAATAGCTGAAACCAAATTATTCTAGGCTTGAAAATAGTGGGAGAAGGCCATGACAGAAGAAAATAAGGCGCTAATTAAATTAATAATGTGAGTTTTGTACCAGTTGGCCGAAAGGCAATCAAGCTCGTGTTCCAATATTTAAAAGGGAGTTTATATATGAGTATCACCTACAGTGGCAGTGGCCAGCCAATCAATCAATTAACCATTTACTCGGATGTTGACTAGTTGAAAAGCAGAGACTTGCACTCAATCAACAGAGTTGTCTTAATGATCGACGACGAGTCATCAGTCTAGTTCAACCGTAAACAGACGATCGTGACGTCGTGGTACATGGAATATGTGGTCACGTATATGGCTACTAAGAAAGTCATCGCCATTATACATCAACAATGCGTCGGATGAAAATTTAATCACCAACCTCATGTATTACCAGTGCACTAAGCATATCAATATTAATTATCATTAGCATCAAGCACATCCTGAGCCAAGAACAGTTAGGCGTTACATATATATTAATTAAACGAGGTCTGGCAGCGGCCCCCCGGAGAGCTTGTCCATCTCCGACATGCTTGAGCCCCTTCGCATGGTAGTTTTTAAAAATAAATAAAAACACGATTAAAAAGCTCTGTTTGACATAATTGACGTACGCCGTTGCCATGATAACCCATTTACGTAAACCCAGTTAGAGTTGAACTTTGACCTTTGACCTTTGACCTTTGACCTGCGTGACAGCACTCATAATTTTTTTTATGTATAAGTGCTTTATTACCCGCTCTCAAACGAAAATTTTCCATCGCTTGCGGTTCCGGAAATATATTACATCGGTCGCGCTGTCGCCGGGCCGAAATTTGTCCTTCGGAGGCGCTCGGGTCGGCACGGAAAAGCACGAACGATTTGACCTTTGACCAGTGTGACAGCAGCAGCAGCATTCATAATTTTTTATATATATATAATGAAAATTGTTTTGCTTTGATTTTGCTTTTATTTCATTTTATAGTTTAATTTCAAAACATTCTGTAATGCATGCTCCTTAATTTAGTTAATTTTTATAGTTGTACCATAGCAAGTGAGAGTATTAAAAATATGTTAGTATTCGCTCTGCTCAACTTAGCTACACTGTCCCGTAGTAAACACAAGGTGGCAATGACCAATAAGCTCAACAGCTATTTTGTTTGTCAGCGTACCTGCGGAATTTTGCTAACCAAATATACGATAACACTTCTGTGCATTAGCCAAGCATATATTTTATCTTTATTTAGTCACTTCAGTTTGGCATCCGTTATGTTTAGTTCTCAATAAGGTTTTAACCATTATTTTTTAACCGGTAGCCATTTTCACCATTATCGGGAATTCAAAAGTATTTTTATAATGCTTTAATAAATTGAAACAGTAATTTAGTTTATATTTGATTATTTATGATTACATATGTGCTTATACGTAACTGTCTTATTATTTTCTATTAATCCACAAATATTTAGTTTTAGCATTTTGCTTTAAAATTATTATCTACTCTCAATAAGTATTAAGCAATTATGTTATTTTAACACAAGGCATAAATGAGATAAACATCCATTAATGTAACTTCTAGGTATGTACATACAAACTTCTTAAAATATACAAGCAAACCCATTTATTTATTTATACTAGCAAATTATTTGGCAATATCCTTCGCCAAAATCTCTTGTAATAATTTGTTTCGGTGTCTATATGTATTTCTACAATTGTTAGTTATAAATTTGTAAATTCCTTATTCGACAAAAAGCACTCAAATCTCTACATAAAGCGTCAGTTATGTTTTTTAATTCTTGTATGTTTTTTTTAAGTTAAACACTGATCTAAGTGAAGTCCCAACTATTTAACTGCACTATTTGCAGATACAAGAATACCACCGATATTAACTAGCAATAAAAGGTTGGTTTTGATTTCACTGTTTGTTGGATGGTTTGGTAAACTTTTGTTGGTGCCAACTGAGTTGTTATACGTAGAAAAAATTAAAACATACTCGACAAACACAAAAATTTATGAATCATTTGTCTCTAATTTGTCCACGATGCACAATTAGTGAAATGTGCATGTTCCTGTCACATTAATAAGAAAATATAAAAGCTACTTTTATAGTTTTACAAAACAGTAATAATCTGAGAGGTAGGAGTTTAAAAAATATATAATAATTGTTTGAGTGTAGTTGCTCTCTCTTTTATGTACAACATACGTACGGCATACTTTACCAAATTCCTATGAAATGACCAGAAAAACTGCCGTGCAAAATTAGTTTTAAACTTTTGTCAAGAATATTTGCAGTTCTGTTATCTAATGAATGATTGAATAATTAAATGATTTTCATCAAATCTAAATCGATAAGTAGGTAATAGTGTCAGCAAATTTACGTGTTCTCTCGTGCGTCCCAATAACAAGTTTGGTTAAAATAGCAAACAAGCTAATCTTCAACAGATTTTCCAAGTTTTAATAACATTTACCTAGTTCAATAGGGAAGGGTAAAAAGCAACATTTAGCATACGATTGAATATTGTAGTTATTAAATGTAATCTAGGAGCTTTAAACTGTTGCAATTTATAGATAGCTTGTTTGACTTTAGATAGAGATAGAAATCTTGTGATTACCAACATTTGACATGCCACATTTTAAATTATTTATGAATAGATCAAATATTCTAAAAATGTTTAATAAGTACTTTCCAAATGAGTGCTTTTCTTGCGTTTTTACCATCAATGTTTTTGAATGCTGGTATGGCAACTTAAGGTCTTCTTAGTTTCTTATTTGCTTTCCAGGTAGAATAGTCGTCTTTGCCTAAGTTAACAAAGATAAAATCTAAAATTCTTGTATTGAATACATACAATTTTTAAGTTAAATATAATAAATGTTTTTGTCTTCCATGTTTCATGATATTTTCCAATTTGCCCCATCCATGCATTTTCAGTCATTCCTTTATATATAGGGTGAGTTTTATGTTACACAAGATTTGATTTTTTCACCATGCTCACATTTTGTGTGCGATTATATAGTGCGTCAGAGAACAATCTGGTTGCCAATTCATCGGGGTGTATCGTTATCTTGTCTTTGTATTTGAGGCTAATGTTTGTGGGTATGCCTAGATCAGTATATAATAATCAACTTGATAATTACCATGGTACTTTGACTACCGCTCGAAGTACTTTATTCTAAAATCTGCATTATTTCTATATTGGATGTACTTGCAGAGCCTCATAATGGTATGTCGTAAGTCAAAATAGGTCGTAAAATTGTCTTATATAATAGAAGTTTATTTTCAATAGATAGTTCTGACCTGTCAAACATCCTATACATTTGGCCACGTTATGTCTTCTTTTGCCAAAAATATGTGGGCACCATGTTAGTCGCCTATCCGGATAAAGACCCAATTATTTTATTGTTCACTTTGTGATACATGTATTCCATTTAATAATACTGTATCTTTTTAAAACTAAATTTAAGTTTATTTTTATCAGAAAGCCTATTAATACCCACAAAAACTACTTAAACTGCTCCTCACATTTTTTCTATTTAATTAATATACTACACTATTGTGTTTTGTTCTCCACGAAAAAAATTTAAGAAAATAAAGGAATCTGGGTAATATTACTATTGGTGTATTTTTCCAGTGCTAAGGTTGAAAATGCTATATTTAAATAGTTCTGCACGTCTAACTAATTATCTGGAAGACCTTGACATTCTGAACCTGTTTTATTATACAAATCCAATCAAACATATTTTCAAACTCGTTCTGAAAGAACCAATATAGTGACCAAAAACATTCAAACCTATAATTATTATTAACATTATAACATTAAATTTAATATTATTTTGTGGCTTTCTCTGATCAACTAAATTTGAATTTTCTCGCATTCAAGGATTCCCATTATATCTAGTAATATCTCGCAAATGGTAAAACCTGTATCGTCGGTTCATATAATCATAAATTTAAATTTTAAGTGAATTCCAAACATCTTTTTTAACTATATGCTCAATTCCACGCACCGTTTATGATCTCTAGCATACAAAGTTTTACGACTAATCATTTGTGTGCTTAATAATTAAAATTTAAACATCTTTCATGCGTTTACAACGGTAGACTGCAATGTATCCCACTTGCTGCAACTTGCCTTGTTGGAAATATAGATTTTATGTTGCACGCGTCGGTGCACTTATTTCTACGGCTTACATCATGTTTTCTTTGGCGTTTTGAAAGAATCATGTCATTCCGAATGTTTGAAAGCTTTCTTATGTAGGTATCGTACAAAGTAGCGTTTAAATATCGTTGTCCAATTCGAGCAGCATTCTTATCACAATGAATGTAATATTTCATATCACACGTTTCTCAGTTTAAAATTTCATTACACTTTAGTGTTTAAAGTTTTTTAGACCGTAAATTTTTCAATAAATATTTCATTGTTTTCAACTTTAACCAATTTCACTAGTTGGATAACAAAAAAAAACTAATGTAAAAAATCCTTTTGAGGCCATAACCAAATATGGTTTTCCTAAAAAAAAAAAAAGAAAAGATTATATGATAACTCAGAAATGCCACGTTAAATAAGACACTGATTATGTCTTCTCATAAACAGCACGATTGTCTACAAATGTAGAAAATCTACAAATCTAAAAAGTTGAAAAATATTTTTGAATTATCTAATTAATGAGACTTATTTAAAGTAAAGAGAGGTATATTAAATAAACATAAAAGACCTCGAAATCTTTCTCTGTTAAACCATCTCCCTGACTGCGCTAGTTTTCGTTATCGAAAAAACTTATCTCGTACAAGGTACGAAAAGTAATGCGCCCATTTTTGTTTTAAGAAATTTATTGGACTGATTCGTACAATTACAATATTCTTCGACATACATCCCCCCTGCTTCAACACACTTGTTCTAACGAGATTTTCATGCTTTATATGCGTCCTGGATGTCCTTCACTGAGATGTCCTTTAGAAACCTTGTCGTAGCCGCCTGGATGTTCTCCAAGGTCCCCAAATGCTGTCCTTTGAGGTATTGTTTAATCTTCGGGAACAAAAAGAAGTCGGGCGGGGCCACATCAGAACTGTAGGGTAGCTGGAGGAGCGTTGAGATTGTTCTTTTGATCATCGATGAGCACTCTCGGGACAAGTGAGAACAAATGAGAAAAACGAGGATGAAGTAGAAGAATTCTATGAAGAAATAGACACCATTCTATCCCTAACCAAAAAGAGCGATGTGACATTAATAATAGGAGACTTTAATGCCAAAATTGGAAAAGGAAGAAGTGGAGAACATGTAGGAGAGTTCGGTCTTGGAATGCGAAATGAAAGGGGTGATAGACTGATCCAATTTTGGCAAGAAAGAGAATTTATAGTAGCCAACACATTCTTTAAACTGCCAGATAGAAGATTATGGACTTGGAAATCACCACAAGACACACCACAGAATATTTGCCGAAATCAAATTGACTATGTTTTAGTTAGAAAACGATACAGAAATAGTATAAAGTCGGCAAAAACATATCCAGGGGCAGTATAGCGTCTGATCACAATCCTATTGTCATAAAAATGCATATAAAACTTAAGAAGATAAAAATAACAAAGAAGACAAGTAGAATAGAAGTGCAACACCTGAAGGAAGAAAACATAAGACAACAAGTTAAAAATGAAATAAATAACAATTTAAGCAACATGGGAAGACACTCCTTGGATAACAACGACAACATAGACTCAAGATGGCATACCATAAAAGATGCGATAATGAAACCAGCGAAAGAAATACTCGCCGAAAGAAAACCAACAAAGAAAAAAAGGTGGATGACAGACGAAATCTTAGAGCTGATGGAAGAGAAGAAAAAGTAAGATAAAAGAGGACGGCAAATACAGTGAAATCCATAAATTGATAAGGAAAAAATTAAAACGGAAAAAGAAAATTGGATGAAACAAGAATGTGAAGAAATAGAAAAGGCACAACAGAAACACGATATGTTTAACGTACACAGAAAGATCAAAGATGTCACAGGTACATACAAGAAGAGACAATCAAACATTTTAAAAGACAAACAAGGAATAATTATACTAGATGTAAAACAAAAAATAGAAAGATGGAAAGAATATATTGAAGAACTATTCGCCGATGACAAAAAGGAAGACTATAAACTATTGAAGGAGAACATGGCCCCAAAATAACAAAAGAAGAAGTCATTAAAGCATTTGAAACATCAAAATGCGGTAAAGCAACTGGACCAAACAAAGTTCCAATTGAACTAATTAAACTAATAGACGACGACCAAGTAAATAGTCTTGCAGATTTATACAACACCATATACTCAACTGGTATAATACCGAAAGAATGGCTGAATTCAACGTTTATTACAATACCAAAGAAAAACAACGCAAAGGAATGTTGTGAACATAGAACGATAAGCTTAATGAGCCACACGCTTAAAGCCTTTCTAAAGATCATACACGCAAGAATATATAAAAACTAGAAGTAGATATTAGTGAGACACAGTTTGGCTTTAGAAATGGTTTTGGAACAAGAGAAGCATTGTTCACACTAAACATACTAATACAGAGATGCAGAGATATTAATAAAGAAGTATACGCATCCTTCATAGACTACGAAAAAGCGTTCGTTAAAGTTAGACACGATAAACTAATGAAACTCCTAAAACAAAAGA
Organism: Sinelater perroti; assembly: GCA_036346155.1. Lineage (NCBI taxonomy): Eukaryota > Metazoa > Arthropoda > Insecta > Coleoptera > Elateridae > Sinelater > Sinelater perroti. Next base: position 18,634,300 of record JARFIY010000195.1, on the reverse strand, counting down.
ACATAGACGTAGAAGACATGCGGATAATTGCAAACTTATATTGGCAACAAAAAACAACAGTAAAAGTAGAAAATCAACTGACAGAAGAAATAAAAATACAGAGAGGAGTTCGGCAAGGTTGTATTCTTTCGCCCATGCTGTTCAACCTATACTCGGAAGCAATATTTCAAGAAGCACTAATGGAAGAAAACGGTGGTATAGTAGTAAACGGAAAGATAATTAACAACATACGTTATTCTGATGATACTGCACTTTTAGCAGATAATATTCCAGATTTACAGAGACTTATTGAACGGACAAATGGACATCAGCAGAAAATATAGTCTCCGAATGAATTTAAATAAAACTAAATACATGGCAATCACAAAAACACCAGTGAACATTCCTGACATTAGAATAGATAATGTGAGTATAGAGAGAGTAAACAAATATAAATACCTGGGAACATGGGTGAATGATAATTGGGAATACACAAATGAAATAAGGACACGTATTGAAATGGCTAGAGCCACATTTCTAAGATGAAACAAATTCTAACCAACAGGGATTTAAGCTTGGAAATACGGATGAGGACAACCAGATGCTATGTTTTCAGTGTTCTCTTATATGGAATGGAGGCATGGACCCTAAATAAAGAAAAATAGAAGCATTCGAACTCTGGATATACTGGCGAATATTGAAAATATCATGGATGGACAGAGTGACAAACGAGGAGGTGCTACGACGAATGAACAAGAACAAAAAACTCCTGTATACAATAAAGAAAAGAAAGCTGGAATATTTAGGCCACGTAATGAGAGGGAACAAATACCAAATTCTACAACTGGTAATACAAGGAAAGATACATGGAAAACGAGACGTGGGAAGAAGAAGAATATCCTGGCTTAAAAACCTACGCCAGTGGTACGACTGCACGTCAAGAGAATTGTTTAGAGCAGCAATGTCCAAAGTTAGAATAGCAATGATGATTGCCAACATCCGATAAGATACGACACCTAAAGAAGAAGAATAGTTATAATTTTTTGGTTTAATAGTTTGACTTATATGTAAAGGGTTTTCCAATAGGAATGATATGATTATGAAATAAAATGTTAACTATGCTTAAAATGTTATAACTGCCACTAGTTGTCATGTCTGTTTAGTATTCTCTCACAATTTGTCATGGTTTAATACAGGCTTTGAGAACGTTTGGTTATTGTTCAAAAATTTTATGAAAATGAACGTTCTCTTGTGAACACCCAACGTGCTCTACGCGAAACCTATAGTCTACATAATCGCCCTTCTGTGCTTGCTGTTCGTCGAATCGTTAAAAAAATTAAAAAGGATTTTGCTCTCCATGATGCGAAAATACCAACAAGACGTCGAAATCCAAGAAATATAGGGAACATTTATAGATTTCTCGTGGTGCTCAAAAATTATTGTTTATAAAAGCGACAACGGCGTATTTTGCAAAACAATTTAAGTTTACACTTGCATAAGATTGTGTTGACCCAAGAACACTGGACCATTGTAAGCGCCGTGACTTTGGTGCTTGGGCTTTAGAGAAACTTAAAACAGATCATAATTTTGCAAAAAATTATCTTCTCAGATGAAGCTCATTTCTGGTTAGCTGGATATGTTAACAAACAAAATTATCGTTTTTAGTGTAAAAACAACCCAGAAGAGGTTTACAAGAATTCTTTGCATCTGCAAGAAGTCACTGTATGGTGCGGTTTATGACATGGTGGCATTATCGGACCATTCTTTTCCCAAAACGAGGCATGAAGTGCAGTTACAGTGACTGGTGAGAGGTAGTTGATGTTAACAGATTTTTTTGTGGCCAAATTTAAATGAAGTTGATTTGGAGGACATATGGTTACAACAAGACAACGTCACATGCCACACCACTAATGCCGCTATTGACGTATTGCAAGAAAGGTTTGGTGAAAGGATAATTACAAGGAATGCAACTGTTAGTTAGCCTCCAAGAAATTATGATTTACCTCTTTTAGATTATTTTTTGTGGGGTTATTTGAAATCTGTAGTCTACATAAACAAACCACAAACCTACGATGCATTAAGATTAAACATCGAACGCTGAATTCATGATATTCGACCAGAGTTATTGCACAAGTCATCGAAAATTGGGTTTATCGAATTTGCTCGTGTGCTCGAAGTTGAGATGGTGCGTTATTTAAACCATAATGTAATGTTTCAAAATAATAGAAAATTTATGATTGCATCTAAAATAGTTTTTATTTTATTTCATTTTAAACTAAATTATAGAAAAACCCTTTAGTACGAAATCCACTCTGCAGGTCATATACAATTTCAGTGTTAACTCTGTATTTTAAATCAACGAAAAACAGAGGTAGTAGTTTTTTAGTTTTACAATATATAATGTTCATAACTTCTGACTTTGTGGCCTTTCTTTTCCAGTTCATTTTTAAGTTTTGAATTATGTTAGTACCGAATGGTGCACTTTTTTTTATGACGATGTAATAAATAATTTTATTATTTTTTATATATGTCAGAGCTTAAAACGTTGATTTTAACTTTTGACAAAGTTTTACTCTAATTTTGTTTTTCTCCTGTTACCCCAACTAAATTTGTGGAGCCGCATGTGTCATTGAATGGGAGACAGTTTAGTTGTTTCAAATTAAGTAAACCAGAACTATTATTTACATCATCGTTGGTTAACAGTATTATTTTAATAGGTATTTTTATTATATATATATCATCATCATCTGCCCAATTCAGTCCTTTGTTGGACGTAAGCCTCTCCAAGTATCTTCCATTAATCCCTGTTTTTCGCCTTCTGCATCCAATTGTAATCTGCTACTCTTTTGATGTCGTCAGTCCACCTGAGGGGGGGCCTGCCTCTATGCCTTTTGCCTATTCTTGGTCTCCACTGCAGCATGCTCTTCGTCCATCTTTTATCTGGTCTGGCAATATGTCCGGCCCACTGCCATTTCCCTTTAAATATATGTTCTATTACATCTTTTACTTTTGTTTTATTTCGAATCCATATATTTGTCATCCTATCTCTTAGACTGATTCCCAGCATTGCCCGCTCCATTCCTCTCTGCGCTACCCTCAGTTTTTGCATATTTTTTATCGTTAACGTCCATGTCTCTGCTGCGTAGGTTAAAACAGGGAGTATATTCTGTTTGTATAACTTAGTCTTTAGTGTTTGGTCCATGTTACTTTTAAATATTTCTTTCCATCTACCGAATGCGGCCCAACCAAGTTTTATTCGCCTTTCTATTTCTTTTGTTTGATTATCCGATTGTAGTGAGATGTATTGTTCAAGGTATATATAACTTCCTACTTGTTCTAAAGTTTCCCCGTCAATCTGTATATCAACCATCTCATCTACTAGATCGTTTATCATTATTTTAGTTTTCCCTCTGTTCATTTTTAATCCTATGTCTTTGGCCTTTTCGTTTAGGTCTGTTATCATTTCTTCTAATTCTTCTACATTGTCCGATATGAGCACGACGTCATCAGCAAATCGTAGATGGTTCAATCTTTTCCCATCTACTCTTATTCCTTTATTTTCCCAAGCTTATTTTTTAAACACATCTTCTAAACATAGGGTAAATAATTTTGGAGAGATAGTGTCTCCCTGTCTTACTCCTCGTTCTACATTTATCGGATTGGTAGTACTTTGCAATTTGATTGTACAGGTAGCGTTTGTATATATATATTTTATTAATTCCGTGTATCTGTAATCTACGCGGCTGTTCTGTAGAGATTGTATTATGGCCCAGTGTTCAACCCAATCGAATGCCTTTTCAAAATCTATGAAGGCAAGACATAATGGTAAGTTATATTCTTTTGATTTTTCTATTAAATTTCGCATAACTTGTAGATGGTCTTGGGTACTATAGCCGCTACGCAATCCTGCTTGTTCTGGTGGTTGGTAGTTGTCTAATTTGTTAACCAGTCTATTCGTAATGATCTTTGTCAGCAATTTATACATTTGCGGTAATAGACTGATTGGTCTATAATTTTCCAATCTATGCTTGTCGCCTTTTTTGAATAGTAATATTACAACTGAGTTATCCCATTCTTTAGGTATTTTCCCTTCTTGCAGGCATTGGTTTAATAGTACTTTTAGTTCTTGTAATATCGGCTCTCCCCCTTCTTTTAGCATTTCTGGGAGTATCTCATCTTCGCCTGGTGCCTTATTTCTTTTTGTCTGTCTTAAAGCTTTTTCTATTTCGTATATTTCAATATCAGGAATGTCTTCTGAATTTACATTTAGTATTTTCCTTTCTATATCTTTTATATTTGTATCAGTTTTTGTGCTATATAGACATTTGTAGAACTGTTTCGTTTTTTGCGTTATTTTATTTTGGTCTACAATTAAGGCTCCATTTGCGTCTCTTAGCGGTGTCATGATTGTATCCCCCAGTCTTCTTTCTTTCTGCCATTGTTTTGTTTCTCCTCCATTAATCAGTGCTTCTTCAATTTTTAGTTCATGCCATGCTTTTAAATCTTTTTTCATCTCTCTTCTTATTTCTTTGCTTATTTCTTTTAGAGGCTCTATATTTTCTTCCCGGTTGATTGCCAATTTCCTTCTTTCTTCCATTAGCTTCTTTGTATTATCGCTTATTTTGCTGTCTCTTGGTTTTGATGTTTTTATTCTAGACGAGGCTTCTTTAAGTGCCGTTGTTATTTTCTTATTTCTTTCTTCTAAGTTGTCTTCCGCTACCATATTTACTTCTTTTAATTTTTTGTTTAATTCGTTTTCGTATATTTCCTTGTTTGCTACTATATGTTTTCCCCCTGTCCAGTTTTTAGATTTCTGTATAGCTTTATATCTATCGTTTTTGTTATTGATAACAATCTTACTTCTTATTATAAGATGAAATCTATTTCGTTCTTGGTTTGTCCATCCGGACTAATCCACGTCCATTTATTTTGTAATTTCTTCTTAAAGAGGGTATTCATTGCATAAATTTGCTGTTGTCCCATATAGTTTATTAACATATCCCTTTCATTTCGTACTCCTATCCGAAATATATATATATATATATATATATATATATATATATATATATATATATATTAGGTATTATTTTGTACCATAATCATAATCGTTTTCAATATAATTTATTATATTTGACATAGTAAGTTGCTGTAGTATTGGAAGGAATGAAAATACTAGATTTGCCAGAAAATTAATAAGATGGCTTTTCTTTCAACCATAAAATTATTCTTTTTTACAAATCAAGGTTACTTGCTTCAAAGTAATTTCCTTAGATGGCTACGCATCATTTTTTATTATTTGTAGCATACTATAAAGGTTTCTTCCTTCAATTCATGAGTTACACTCTTTTCAATTTTATCTAGAAATGCCAAAATAACGCAATTTCAAGTGTTTTCTTAGCCCGGCGAATTAAAAGAACTTACAGGAATTAAAATCCGGAGAATAGAAAAGCCGAAACCCACAAAAATAATTTTTTATACCAATAATTTGTTAATGCACACACTAGTCCAATTTTATGTTAAAAACTAATGCCGGTAAACAGATTACTCATTATTGTTAACAAAAGTCAACAATCTGACATCACAAGAGTCTTCTCTACCGAAGTTTGTCTATCACTTTTTGTCGGCTCTCTAAAAAAAACCTTGTGCAATTTCACCATGTTTACAATAAGCGTTTTGTAAATTTTTATAACTCGCTGTTGCTTTACATAAAATTCTCTAGTACAATATAACTCAAACTTTTACCGGTCTCTTTTTATAAAACACATCACAAATTCAAGTCTACTTCAGACACAACATACGTAACAATTGCTGTTCAATTTGATACCGAGTTTACGACAAGGGTTATTTTGACTGCTTTATAAAGGGGAAAGCAACATAATTGTTAATTCACACTTCACATTATTTTTCTGCCAAATCTCGTGTAAGATTTTGTATTACTGTGGTATAGCAGGATTTATTTTACGCTATTACAAAAATTGAGAAATTTTTTGCGGTGTTTAGCATTTGTTGAGGCCAGCGACATATGAGTTATTGCTTGTTTGTCGACTTATTACATACCTGTGGGAATTAAGCTTAACTGATTACATAGCAAACCCAATACCACCTGGTTTATTTGTTCTTAATGCAAACATTTACTTGCTATGATATTTGCAGCGTAAAATTCTAAATATCGCTGTCGAAATTAAAAGCGAAAATAAGGCAGCTCGCAATCAAGACACGTCCACACGTTTTATCTTTCAAAATAAAAATAAACTTTTTATTATTAAAGAATGCTTTTCTTCAAATATTAGCTTTCCAATACAAAGACTTTGAATAAGTGGTACTGGTTGATACCATGTGGTGCCTTAATAAGGCATAGAAAACTATAAATTGTTAAATATACTTTAAATTGTATCAAACAAAAATAACATTATAATGGATAATAAATTACAATCTTAAATTAAAAATGTTTCCAAAATCAAAGAACATTGAAAACAAAATTTGTTTTACAAAAAAAAGAAATAGAAATTAATTATTATTATATACTCCTACATTTTTTTGGTTTTTATTATTCTAATGTAGTACAAATATTTTAAGTTGAATACAATTCAAAAAATATTACATCTGTAACCTACCAATAATACTTTTAAATTAATTATAATTACATAAACGGGCTTAAATTCTGTGAGATAAGAACAGACAATATGAAGAGCTGCGAGATACTTTTTGTTAGAGAAAGTTAGTTTATCCAGCAAAAACATGTTTAAGTTTAAGATTTTGCTATACAAAGCTTTATTACACACGCGCGGTATGACAAAACTTAAACATTTAAACTTTTGTGTTACACCTCTAATTGAAATTTATCTCTAAGAGGCATGTATGACTATAAATTTATACTTTGCATCAACGTTTGTTTCATTTAGCGCATTATGTTACACTTCTTCTGTTGAGAGTAACCTAAATATCGTACATGTTTATTTAGTAAATTATTTAGTAATTTTCGAACAACTAAAAACAAAAATTATCAAATGTAAAAAAGAAACTTTTTGCAATCTTTTGAAAAAATTGCCTTTATACATATAATAGCTATAATGCGATTACCCATTGTAATCATTTGCAATTTGATTTTAAATGTTTTCGAGGTTATTAAACATTACAATCAAAAATAAAGGATTTTAAATCGTTTGGAGTTTGTAATGAAATTTTGAAAACGCGGGTGAAGAATTCTTTTCTGTCTGATAATATAAAATTGCTTATTCTTAATTTTTTGTTAGAATTTTTAATTAATTTTAATATCATAATAGGTACTTTTGTAAAAGTAAAAAAGATTCATATAAAAAAGTTAAAAAACATATTTTTATATTTAATTATAATATAATTATATTTATTTTTTCCAAATTACAAAAAATAAAGAAATTTTATAATATAAAATTACTAATTTTTGTTTTAGCTTTAAAACAATATTTTAAATGATAAATTTTTTGTGAATAATAGCATCCTAAGCTTAAAAATACGTGACGCCAGTATAATGACGGATGTTCTAGGTAGTAAAGAACGAGATTTTAAGAAAAAAGGAAATCGGTAAAAACACCCGATAAGAATAAAAATGATTAATATACAGATGTAAAGGATCTGAAAAATTATACAAAGGATTATATAGTTAATAAATCGAAAAACAGAAGACCATGGTGAGTATAAACACGAAATTCAACTGTTCGGAAACGAATAAAGAAATATAAGGAATTGTTTGAACAAATATGGACATTAGAAAGAAGGCTAGAAATTTCAGACAAAAATTAACGGAAAAACATCAGAGTAATGAGACAACAAAAAACAAAGAGGTATAGAAGATAGGAAAACGGGCGGATTAAAAAAACAACAGACCGAATATATATCAAATATCTGCACAATGCAGATAAATTAAAATACCAAGAAATTATTTCTGACCTCATGAAAAAAACTAAGAGTGAATTTACAATTAAAATTAAAAATAAACAACTATAAATAAATCTTGCCAGTACAGAAGATTACCGAGCAATAACTAAATATTACTACAAGAACAAACAAAGCTATCACACATTTAAGAACCTTGAAGTTAACAACCTATCTGTAATAATCCGAAACGTCCCCGTTTCACTTATGGAAGACGAAATTTAAAATGAACTAACAGCCTTAAATTATCCAGTACTGAAAATTGCCAGATTCTACAATAAAGATAGATACCGATTCTGCTATGTGGAGCGAGCCTTAGCGATACTCAACAAGGAAAGGAAATATTTAACCTAACAAAGCTAAATTATAGCATCGTAGAAATACAGATACAAAGAAAATCCAAAAAAATTTCTCAATGCATGTAATACCAGCTGTATGAACATCCGCTACTACTACTATTCACAAGCACGTTATGTGAAACGTACAGGCAATTATTTATATAATGACTCTCCTAAATGACCTGGAAAAGATTCTCAATTCGTAAACGGACTGAAAAAGCACCCAGAAAACTACAAAACTGTAGATATTATATTAAGGTAAACCAGAACCAAATAAGAAGCTTTAGTTATGAAACACATGCAGTAAACGTTAGGTAAAAAAATTTGGCTAATGAGTCATCATCACCTGGACACTCTGTATCTAAACCCAACACAGCCCCATCTGATAAACAACAAGAATCAGCTGACTACATCTCCACCATACTAAAGAAAATAATTAAACTGTTAATCTCACATTCAAACAAATTAATGCCATTTATGATGGATCAAAATAATGTTCCATTAATAAATAACCTAACAGTGACTAATTGGAATGCCAATGGTCTTAAAACTCAACGTTTTATTTTTATCGAATTTATGACACGACACAACGTAAGTATAGCACGTGTTACGGAGGCTCATTTTATCAGCACAGAAAAGTTTAGGATCTCTGGATATCGCATGTACTGGAAAGATAAAGAAGCAGTAATCGCATCAGGCGGAGTTGCGATCATAATCAAAAAAAATCAGTTACCACCTCCTTTACATGAGTGATCTCCAACATATAAAAGCTATTACTATAAAGATACTTATGGAAAATAATAGCTCTTTAATTCTCACGTCAACATACAAACCACCAAATAAACTGCTTCTTGAAGATTAAATTGGCAAACTTTTCAATGATCAGCCCACGCTACTCTTAGGAGATCTAAATGCAAAGAACATTATATGGGATGCCGAGCTGGTAACCCCGACAAAATCAAGTTACATAACATTATGACCGACTATGGTAATTTATATTAGCCCATGATGATTTTACTTACCATCCATATAGAGCAGATCATCAACTTAATATTTTAGATACAATATTACATAAAAACGTTACTAATCCAATAAACCAAACAATAACATCTGAACTGGACTCGGATCATTTACCTGTAATTACAAACTGGGAAAATTTTCAATCGACCCTCGATCAAAGACTGAGATGGATAGGGTCACTTGAAACACCCCCGAATATAGAAGATGCAGTTCGACAGTACACATCTACAAGTGCAAAAAATATACTCCTACCACACTATGAAAACAGGAAAGTTGCTAACCATCTTAGAACACCCAAACATATACTCAACTTAATTAAACTGAAGAATAGGTATAGAAGAAAATGGCAGAGATCCCGTTTACAGTACCTCAAAACACTATATAAATATCCTATTTTAAAGATATACAACCCCGTGATTTATCTCTGGTTGACCACCAAACGACTGTTAAAACATAATATATCCGATGATAGCCAATAACACTGCATACTCTTCTGAAGACAAAAAGCAAACTTATTAGCAACGTTTTTGAACAGGTATTTACACCTAACATAGGAGAACATAACGAACACTTTAAGAATCAGGTAACAAACACAAATGGCAATTTCCAGTTACAAGACAACGCAGCAATAACCCTTGCATCTCCCAAGAACTCAAATCCTGCATAGGACTGCTACCCAAACCTAGGACTTCCGGACCCGATCTAATAACTAATGAAATATTAAAGCATCTTACCAAGAAGGCAATAGTTTATTTAATCACAATATATAATGCCTGGCTCAGACTAGGACATTCCCCGACTACCTGAAGAACTGCAATTATACTCCCCATTTATAAAGTAGGTAAACTCAAACGATATGTCCAAATTACAAAAATAAAAATAAATCATAACAAAATAGACTGAAACCCAAAGGACTCAACAGTGAAATATTTAGGTGTTTACTTAGATACTAAGCTTAACTGGGGGTACCATATAAATAAAAAAAAACTTAAGGAGTTCCACAACAGGTGGGGTGTATTATATCCGCTAATAAATCTTAAATCTTATTTTAAAATGGAATATAGTGTACTCATTTACAAAAATCCTCCGACCAATATTTACCTATGCATGCCCCATCTGATGCAACACATCAAAAACATCAATGAAGAAACTCCAAACAATGCAAAACAAAGTGCTACAAATTGCAATCAAGTGCCCGTGGTTCGTTCGTAATACTCAAATAGAGGAGGAACTAAGTGTCCCACTAATATCTAAATTTATCAAGAAAACTACTGTAAATTTTTTTCAAAACAGTATATGTTCTAATGATACTAAATTAAGTCTCGGTTAAAAAGACATTCACGCCCGTCTTAAGCGCAAACTACCGCAAGATTTAATCTAAAGACTGTATAGCCTAAAATTAATATAATTAACGCGGAAAGTCACTTAATCCTCACATGATTATAAGTTAGAGTAGTAGCTAGTTGTAATGTACCATATAACCAAATCATGTATTGAATATTATATTGTAGAGCCAGCTATAATAATTTTAAAAAAAGGCGACGCTATAATAAATCAAGTAGATCATGTCTTGGAGGTTAAAAAAATATGGAAGTCGTATGTACTTTAAAGAAGCACAGCCAGTTCAAACCATTTTCTATTAGATTTAGGATGTGACAATACAGGCTAAGATGAACAACAATAAGAAAACCTAGAAGTAAACGATACAAAAAAACAATGCATACGTTACAATAACTGTACAACAATATAAAAATGACTTTAAACGTTGGGTTCAACAAAATAGAATAATCATAAAGTATAAAAAGGAAATTGGAAGACATAAAAAAAGTTGAATATAAATATTAAGAGAAGATTACACCAAGACAACTACCGATTTGACAATGAGTGCAGAGAGGTACTTAATAATAGAAACGAGAAATTTGCAACTTTAACTAACAAAAAAAATGTCTGATTTGGTTAAAAATCGAACTCGTACTCTGTTTTGATCTTAAGTACTTGTGTACCAAATTTGATGTTAATCAAAGCTTTAGTTTTTAAGTTATCATGATGACAGATGGGATCGTAATGTCATTAACTACCTCTTAAGCAATAGCACGCTTTTCATAGTTAATAAATATATAAATAATATGAATGATTGCAAGTAACACGCAAAAACAAGAACCGTTTATCAAAAACCGAAAAGAACAGAAAGAGGATTGGCAAAAGTAAAAATCGAAGGTAAGTTGAACAATTTTTTGTCGAAAGGAAAAAAACAAGAAAAATCAAAACGTGGGGAAATTACTTCAATGAGGTTTTAAACGATAATTATGAGAATGATAAAGTACCTCAAATTGCGTGAAGAGAAATAATTGAGAGGAGAACATAAAAAATTTATAAAAATAATTCCAAGTCAAGAGAAAATAGAAGCGACAATTTAAAATTTAAAAAACAACAAAAGTACTGAAGGGAATGGCATTACAATGGTGGAACAAATTATTTGCGAAAACTAGAGAAAAATAAAAAATTAAGATTTTTAATAGAAACCACAAAAATATGGTTTTATAAATAGAGATAAGTCCAAATATATCAAAATGTAGTTCAACGAAGCGAAACCAAAAAGTTAACAATAAGTGAAAGTGACGAGTGAATATATTTATAGCTAGTAAAGCGCGATCAGTAGAAACGTACAGAGGTGAATTAAACTATGAGTAAAAAAATCAGCAAAGATCTGGGAATAGGAAGTACTTAGAAGAATTTTTAAGGCAAAAAAATGTTGAGAAAGACGAACAAACAACGAGGTATGTCAGTTATATAAAAAACTTATGGTTTCCTTTTTGCATGTTAAAAGTAGTTTGCCCTCCTTGGTGCTTCGCATCGCTACGTCGCTAGCACCTTCCCCTTTGATGTTTTCTTTGATGCTGTGCAGTAATTCTCTGTAGTTTTTCCCCTGGCCTTCCACTATCATAACGTAGGAATCCCTAGATTGCACACATTCGTTTTTCTTCGGGTCGTTGGAATATATGACTATTCTCTGCTTAGTATTTTTAATAGACACTGGATCATCTTCATGAGTCTATTATCTTTTATACCATCTACTATGGGTAGAGCAATGTGGTTTGCTTGTTTTACTTCGTTTCTTAGTTTTGTTAATTTGACCCATATGTCTTTTTCGTCGTTTTTATATGTGATTGTTGTAGATTTTGTTGTCCCATTTTAATTCTGCAATTTCAGACCATGCCTCATAGCTATCTATCCCTACTAGTGTTCGTATCATTTTGTAACCTAGCAGTTGGGTTTCTAGTGCATCCAGTTGCTCTTGTCTTCTGACTATCTTCTCCCATTCCTTCTGTATTTTTTTTTCTTTCTCGTTCCTAATTTCTTCGTTGTTTAGGTTTGTCGTTGTAAGGTTGTGGTCTCTGACCAATCTTTTTGTCGAAGTTGTTTGTACATCAGCTTTCTGCCTGATCGCCGTGGTAGTTTCCCACCTGTTGTCTTCCAGCCATTATTTTATGGTGATCCTATTTAGAGCAACACAGCTCCTCTTTAGTCTAGATGCTAACTCTATAATGCCTTTTTCGGTTTTCCGGTGCTCTCTCACTCGCTCTGTCATTTTGGTTGTTATTTTGGCGATTCCATTAATTGCTTCTATTAGTGAGAAGGCTATTGGGTTTTCGATTTTGTTGACAATTGCTTCTGCCGCTTTGCCAGATGGTAGATCATCAGCTTTACTTCTTCTGTGCTCGATCAACTTCGTCCGGTCTACTGTATATGTCTGTTGCTGTCTGTTTATCTTCGTTGCCGTTGGTTATCGTATCTTTGTTTTCAATATTGCTTTTGTATCTAATTTGATTATCCATAATGTTGTTCCCACGAGTTGGGTCGATTAAGTCGGTCGCCCCAGGGTGACGCCCTTTCCTAGGGAAAGGCATTTATACTGTGGGTGCGCCAGGTGCCCCATAGTGTTTTAGATGTGTTCTCCTCCTTTTTATAGAGGTGTCGTCCTCGCAAGCCGGCCGATTAAGGCAAGCCTCCCGGTCGCGGGTCCCCAAGCTTAGCTTCCCCACTCGCCCTTGACCTTGCTGGCATGGGTGACCCTACCAGGAGACCGAAGTCTCCCGCCAGCATCATTCTTGGGGTCATCGAAGGTACTAAGCCCCCCACCAACATCAAGATCTCATAGCTCCTTGGGGGGACAACATGTACTGAGACATTGCCACCTACTCAGTCTTGTGTTCGTCCCTCCACATTCATGGGACCCACCTTAAAGAAACTTTCCGCATTTTCAGGTCATCGTGCAAAATGGACTCCACAGATCCTACAGAAATGCCTAATCGACGGTCCTCCATAACAACTTGCTCCGCTCCGGCTGGTTCGTGACCGAGACTGCTTCAGTTTATTGTCACATAACTCTTAACCTTCTTTAAACTTTCGCACCCACGAATGCACATTTTTTAAGATCCATAGCGCCTTCATCGCCTATCTCACTCAATTGGCGATCAATCTAGGTGGGAATTTTACAAAAGGAGAAAACGGATGATTATATGTTGTTCTTGAACACTAAATGTGGCCAGTTGAAGTATACAAAACAGCACTTCGTATAAATATAATATCCAAAAAATTCAAAAAATTTAAAATAAAATAATTACAGATTTGAAATTAATTAATATTTAAAAGCTTAAACAAAAATTTACATTTATTCCATCTGTTTTAAGTGTGACTTTCTTTAGTCTATTGTGACCTATTTAATTTGTAAAATAAAATTTTAAGTGAATATTATTTTTGAAATGCACATTTCTGTGCAATTTGTAATAAGGAAAAGCTCCACTTAAAATGTTTTTTCGAGGCATCCGTAATTTTCCTGGCGAGTCCCAAATAAACCAATGAGAGGCAGGCGCGCCTGTGTAACGAAGTTAAATTGTAGAAACGGTGTATAATCAAAACTATCATAGGGCGCGCGTTGCACACAAGCCTCCTAGTTTCTGTTATAATTTAATTACACCGTGAAAGCAGCCTATTCACGCAAACGCTCGACGGAAACATGATTTTGGCATTAACTTTACAATGCGGTATATTCTAAGAACCTCAAAACACACTGAATAGAAGTCTATTTCGCTGTGTAAGAAAACTGAACTGAAGTTATTAAAATAACATGCGGTTTCCTATGCTTTTACAAACAAACAAAAATTTAATATTATTTTATATATATAATAATAATAAAAGTAAATTGTAAATATTACAAAAATAGAAGCGGCATTTTTTATGTTATTCAGTAGTTGTATCTAATGTAGTTATTAAGACGTCTTACATCACTGGCTGGCCTCATCTTTAATCGCGCTTTTCTCATGAGTGTCTATGGCATTTAAATTAAGCTTTTAAGAGCCATAAGTATAGACCTCTCTTTGTTTTGAGTGTTTCCTATAAGATCAGCTGTTTTTCATGGCCTGCCCAAGTAATTCACACTTGCTTGTTTTAATTGTAGACATAATTTCTTTTTGTTTTGGTAATTGCCTCAGCACTTCCTCATTCGTTATGCCTCCTCTACATATTTTGGACTAATTTTCGTATGCCATTATGCCAGCGCATTAAAGGTCGTCCAAGTTTTCTTTTATCTGTCCGTGGTTTTTATTATATGATTGTTGAAGTTCATTCATCCCTATTCGGATTACATTTCCTGATCATCTACATTTTGCTCTTATGGTGGTTTTTAGTACAGCTTCCATTTTTATTTAACATTTACGAGAAGAACGCGCTAATACCTCTTACATCCGTTATTCTTTATCTTTGAAATACCTAAGGTGAGTTTACCTAATTTTGATAATAAACTCTTCTTTAATATCCTTCCTTTTAAAGACTTTTCTGTTAGCAGTTGTATAAAGAAAGCAATTCTTCTTTCTCTAATCTCTGGTGTACATTTTAAAAACATCAAATTTCTTCTAGAACCATCGCCATCTTTAATTTTTAACTTGCGGTTACTGATATTTTACTTACTCGATTGAGAAATGATAATAACACATCAATGTATCTCTTAATTTTATAACTTTTACAACAAAATTTAAAATTTATGAAACATTATGTCAATATTTATCCTTGTGCAACAATTATATCTTGATACTAAAATTTTCGTTTGTTCAATTAATAATTCAATTAAAATTAATTTTTATCATTACACCTTTACCAGAGTTCGTATTTCTTCAAATTTTCAATACTTAAGTAGTCTTATATAGACTTTAAACAATGAACCTCTATTTAATTTGAAGTTATATCATTCAGTTAGAAAAACAAATGCCTGCCATATTCATGTCTATAATTTGAATTAAGCCGTCTTGTTTTCCTAAATGCTAATATAAGTAATGACATGTTTTGTTGAACTTTCATACAATCCAATACTTAATTAATTCGCCTTAAGCAGACCAACGCCATTAAGAGACAATAAGTACCACATAATTACTTTTAATTAAAATTCTAGAAAAATTGTTGGAGCAGAAGGCAGCATTTAGAACCAAATTAAGCTATACTTAATCAAAGACGTAATTATTATTGTGTTTGCTTCCTTTTAACAATTAATTTCAATTATCTTTGCAAAGAATGCTTACCGAAACGAATTAAATAATCTCTTTAATTGGGAACTACAAATTATTTACTAAATATAAAATAATTGCAGTTATGAACAGTTTTAATAGTTATAAACAGTTAAAACTGAGATTAAAATAGACGTGTATCCTTTTAGAATTTCTAAAATAAATACAGAATTCCCAACCTTTTATAGAGCTTGTTTGCAAGTATTTGGCAACACAGTTTTACAATTAAAAAAATGTATACTAGCAGTTTTCCAAAAAAAAAGTATAATATCAAAAACAAAATTTGCATCTGCAAGCGGCTTTCGACCGTTTTCAAAATGCTTCAAAACAGCCACATCTCATATAATTCAGATTTTTGTCCAAAATTTCCCTTACAACCCCATTATATTTTTTTTCTTAATAAATGTGCAGCCAGACAAAATAGTCTAGCAAAACGGTAAGTAAAAAAATTAAAATATGTGTAAAATTAAAAAATTTGCCTAAAGTAATCTGTTATTCTGTATAAAAATATTGTAAAAAACAATGTTACTTCAAAGATAACCATTTGATCTCTTGGCAATAGATCGCCTAAGAATAGTTGATAAAATGTGCAAAGTAATATCTGGTGATGTATAAAATAAGTACAAAAACGAATATTTTGGTTACGCATAGATTGTGAATAACACTAATAATCAATATTTATTTTGCGAATTTCAGAGAGCCTAAGCAAACTTGGGCAGATTCGCCAGTAAAAGAATTACTATTTAGCCTACTTACTTGACATAAGATTCATAATGTTTAAAACAGAGTTTCGTACACAGTCTTATTGTGTCAACATTATTATAACGTTTCTTCTATTTAAAAAAGGCAATTAAAGTTAAAAATAAGAAAATTTTTAGAAATACCTGACTTATTAACTTTTTGAACCACAAAAAATATGAAAACTCATTAAAACGCTTAGCATAGATAATATTTTTAATATCTGACCCGATCAAACCAATCCATAACTAAGATTTGTAACTAATTGACCATTTACACTATTGAATCTACATATTTAAAGCAAATTACGCAAGCATTAACGCAAAATATTATCAAAAAGTTATGTAAATTAGACCTTGTTCAAATATAATTATTAACTTTTTTCATTTATAAGTTTACAATCTGTCACATGCAATTAGTAACATTCAGTAACTGGTTTAACATTTTATATTGAATATGCAGAAAATAAATTTAAAAACATTTCCTTATATTAATGCAAACAGATTTAGTAACTAACAAATAACTTAGACACTAGAGTACGCTTTATACAAAACGATTTGATAGGTCCATTAGCTTAAATCTCTTAAGTCTGGGTTCTTCAGAATTTAACAGATCCTCGCCCAGCGAATTAGGATGAACACTGTCATAATAGCGAATACTGCACGTCCCTATTTCCTCGTTTACCGTAATGCTACCTAAGTCTTGGCGTATGGCCTTGTTCAGAACAAACCATTTTTAATTGGAATCTTTTAATAATGTCGATGTTTGGTCTGCTTGCAGTTCTCCATAGTTCTATTCCATATGACCAAACGGGGCATATGGCCGATTTATAAAGTAATATTTTACTTCCCAAATACAGGTGTAATTTGCGACCATTTTCTGGATCTTTAAACTCATCTGCTTTTGTTTAGTAAAAATGTTTTTTCTTTTGCGATATTTGCCCGTTATCTAATATAATGGGTAGGAAAATGCCTTTTTTGGTCGTAAATGTTACGTAGGCTGATTTAGTTTTATGTGGATACGCCATTTTTTAAACACATTTCCAAGTTATACAAACTCGTTTGTAAATAGCGAAATGCCATATTCAAATCGTAATTCGATGAAAAAATTATATCATCAGCTTCTGATGAGTTAGGTAGATCAGTACTATACATTAGATATAGGAGCAGGTCCAACTCGTTTTCTTGAGGAACACCAACTTTGATTTGGATAAAGGAGTAAAAGAATCCCTCTACTTAACGATAAAGTAGTAAGGTAAGATTTAAGTACTGCATATTAGTCTGGCGGTAGTAGCTTTTTAATTTTGAATAACAGACCTTTGTGCCAGACTTTATCGAAGGTCTGCACGACATCAAGGAATACAGCTGAACAATATCTTTTATTTTCGAAGTCTTTTAATATTGCATTTACAACTCTATATAGTCAAATTGATGGTTGGGGATGATGTTATTCTCCAGAACTATAGGTCTTAGTTTCTGAAAAACAGCTTTTCAAAAACCTTTGATAATAGTGATAGAACGCTAATTAGTCTAAAAGAAGATAACTCATTGCTTGGTTTGCCCGGTTTGAGTATTGGTATGATTGTTGCAATCTTGCATTGCTCGGAAAACTATTGAAGTCTTATCACGGCGTTAAATAAATAGGTAATGTATTTGAAGTTTTTCTCTGGTAGCTCTTTAAGAACTTTTTCCGTGATTAAATCGTAACCAGGCGCTTTTTTGGGTTCAAATCTAATATAATTATTGCCTTAATATCATTCACTGTAAAAGGTTCAATTGGTAGGCACAATTGAAAGGGCGCATCGAAATACTGTCGAATATCATCTTCTTCAGTTATAGTTAATTGCGATTCAAATGGGCTAAACCTTTGTTAAGTGTATTGAAAAGGCGGCAGCTTTGTCAAGGTTACTTCTAGCCCAGCTATCGTTTTCTGGTCGTATTGGCGATACATATTGCTGTGGCTGTTTTAATTTTTTTGTTGATTTGCAGAGCGAATATTCTGTTGCCTGGGTAGACGAAAGACGCTTTAGATAGTTTTGGATTGAATTATTCCTTATATCGAAAAGTAAATTTTTGAGATCTGTTAGTCGATTGAGCTTTTTTTGCCTTCGGGATGTTGTCACTTTCTTCTTGGTTTGCACTTTTAGCTGTTTTCTTCTTAGCTTCAATGGCAAAGTATTTAGCATTTTCTTTGGTGTCATTTTCAGGCTGCTTGTAGGATTACTTCGTTGAAGTGTCCACTGCTGCTATTATATTCTCATCGTTTTTCTAAGATATATCAAGTGATAATGTTTTATTTACTTTTTTTTGTAGTGATCCCAGTCTGTGAGTTTGTTGCTGAGAGTAACAGGATTTTCTATGTGTAATACCTTAGTAAACAATGCTATAATTATTGGCGGGTTATTAATCTTAAGATATTATATTATACCTCTATGGTTGCACATAGTATCACTATATTTCTACCTAAATTTTAGTATAATAAACATAAAATATAAGAAATAAGTTTTTATAATTAAGTGGACAGAAATATCAACAACTGTCAGGTTATCTAAAAAAATTCAATAGCTTTGTATAGTTTCAAAATAAAATACATAAATATTGATATATTATAATTTTTTGGAGAGAATAAAAAAGGTACTATAAAATATGTTTTTAGTTTTTATATAAAACGCATGGTAAATAATACAATATCGAAGTAATCTCTGTTATCAACGTTTCATTTAAAAAACAAACTCATAAGCCTTATACGATAAGAGAAAACTTCTGATGTGCTAAACTGTTTTATCATAACTTTGTAGTGCCCACATGAGTAGCAAATTTTATATGTTAATAGAGAGAGTATATAGTTATCTCTATTAATAAATTAAACAGAATAAAGTTTATAACACTCAAAAAATGTCTCGAATTTAAAATATATTTTAGTAAAAAGATATTTTACTTTCTACCAGAAAAGATACACTAGAGGTGCAGAACGTGTTAGAGATCCATAATTAGCTTGATAGGAAATGTTATATCTAATGTTCAAATTATAAACCATTGTAGCTAATGCATACTTGTATGCGTCATCCGACGCTGCAGCACACCATACAGTACATGTCAACATCAAGAAACTTGAAATCTTTTGCGATTATGTTATAAAAGTGGTAAATATTTTTTCCCTCTTTGTCTCTCGTCAGAAAGAGAGTCTAAGGGTGTGAGATCTAGGAACCGAGTAAATAATTCAAGAGGTCTACAACGATCTATTCAATGACCAATTAATCTCTACTATTTGTAGTCTATAACACGTAGAACCACGTGTTTGTAGTCAGTTTTAAGAACAAAGTAAGTTTACAGCATATCCAGATACTTAACCTGAGTCGCAGTAGGATTTGATAATACCGTAACAGAAGATAAGATAAATCTACATCTGCAATCCGTATATTCTGTAATAAAGAGCATTGGCACAAATAAATTAGACACTGAAAGAAAGATAAGAAAAAGTCAAAACTAAGCGATGTTATTTCCTATATAGAAGTAAAATATTTGAATATCTGATATTAGATATGACTGTCCAAAATAAAAATCTGATTGCAGCTGGTTATTTTCTGTAAATAAAAGTAAACAATTCCTCCAAACTATAAAACTAGACTAAAAATGTTTAATCTTTCTGTTTGTTAAGCCAAAGTCAATTAAAGATTTATAGTCTCAAAGTTCTTGGTATCAAAGATTCGGTCAAAGTTGAAACGGAAAATGAAAATGAGCTTGAAGCCAATATTATTTTCAAAATAATCTGAAAACAGCTTATTAATTCTATTTGACGTATAATTGTTGATTAAGTTGCTGTAGATGTGAGTAAAATCATAATATGAATACTCATCTTCCTTGCTAAAATTCATGTTGTCAAAGATCGTTGCATTTGAAGAAAAGCTCAGGTTAAAGATGTCTTCGAAATTTATTAATTTCTTCTTTATGTAATCATTGAAATCAGCGCCACCACAATATTGAAGTACCAAAATTAAAGCTTTTTTACAATTGTTGAAATTATACATCTTAACTATGTAAAGCACATTCCAATTTGACATTTGAAAATTTGAAAGTTTTGTAAATTACCGTAATATAAAATAAACTGTTGCTTTTAAAAATGCAAAACAGGCATCTCTGATGCTATAATTTTCACCACTATATAATTATACAAATCTGATATAGATTCTTGAACGACTTCTTTATTTTCACTCAGTGGTATAATTCTGAATAGTTTTCCCTTTCAAGGGACAAATAAATATTGTAGATCTCAGCTTTAGGTAAGTACTTTTTAAATTGTGTTTTACCATCTTTCTCTCATAGTCCTTCACATCGATCCCAAACTTGTAAGCTGCAAAGGGCTTCCTCGTATTGTGTGGCATCTTTAACATCAACAGCTCGAGTGATATGCTGCAAAGTTTCAAGAATGTCATGAGTGGGGCTTGCTGTGGTAACATAACTGAGAGTCGGTGGAGGTGTAGCAAATACCTGTCGTTGCAACGCAGTACACGCTTCCAGCGCATCATTAATTCTGGGTGCGTTTAAAAATTATGTGAAAAGGCACAGCAGTTTATTAGGGACACTTCAAACTTTTTGCACACCTTCGAATGAATATTTTGACATCGGATTTGGCAGAAATTCTATAATACTGCTTAAAGTAGAAACAAAGTCTGTGTCGCTTATGGTGTGGTGTTTCACCGAAGTTGAACAAAAAATTTCTAAGTCAGATTCAACTGTCAGGTTTGATTCTGCTCTTATGAAATGTATATTATAAACCTAAAGGTTGAAGAAATTAAATATACCGACAACAAAGACTTGTAAATGGTTTACAAATGTATATTTTTTAAGGTGGAAGAAAAAATAAATGAAATACTTGGTGAAAATATAAGAGATTACTTCTGGATAAAAATTTCAAAAATTCTCCTTAAAACCAATAATTCTACTCTGCTACCAGTACATCAAGTTTGAGAAGCCAAGTTATTTGATATTACCTGAATAGATCTCACAAGAGTAATCTTTCATAAAGTTGAAATAAAAATATGGATTGTTGTCTTTAATTCTTCGAATAGTTCACTTGAAACTAATAAAAAGTTTAACAATCGTAGATTTCATTCTAACTATGCCTTGGTTAATTAACAAAAGAAACTACACATCTGTAGTACACTACGATAATTGATTAAACTTTGTTGGGACTTACAATTTATTTAAAAAAATCAAATAAGAAAGATAAACCAAAATTTTAAAACCCAACAAATCAAATGGGAAAATATCTCTTTAACTGCACTTTCTTTAGAATAAAAACTTAAGCCAATTTACAGAATTGGAATATATATATATATATATATATATATATATATATATATATATATATATATATATATATATTTAGCTCAGATATCTAAAAAATCAATCAAAAACCGTTTAAGTTTATGCACCCACAAATTCAAAGAAATAGAACAACTTTACGAAGAAACAGTCCCATATATCACAGAAAATCCTACAAAATATCTATTAATTATAGGAGCCTTTAGTGCCAAAATTAGACAGAAGCAGGACATTGTAGAAAACTGCATTGGAGATCATAGTCACGGGTATGGAAATGACAGAGGGATTTCATTAATATATTTTATAAAACCACGGCAGCTGTATCCAATGAATAAATTTTTGAAAGAGAAACAAAAAAGAAAATGGACTTGGTGCAGTCCAGATGAGTGCACCAAAAATGAGATTGACTTTATCATATATTCTTACAAACAAATAGTAAAAGTTGTTACAGTGCTTAATACAATAAATATAGCAAGTGGCCATAGATTAGCAAGAATAAAAGTAAATATCAATACCAGAAATGAGACAGAGATGTACATAAACAAAAAAAATAGGACAGAAGGTAGACATATATTAGCAAACAAAGAAAGATATGCAGAAAAGTTGAGAAAGAAATTATTAGAAAGCAATTTACACAAGAAAGATATTTTAGAAGAACGAAGCAAGAA
The DNA here is from genome assembly GCA_036346155.1 of Sinelater perroti. Classification (NCBI taxonomy): domain Eukaryota; kingdom Metazoa; phylum Arthropoda; class Insecta; order Coleoptera; family Elateridae; genus Sinelater; species Sinelater perroti. The sequence continues at coordinate 18,611,765 of JARFIY010000195.1, read as the reverse complement.
AATATCAAACACAGGCATCGTTCTTAGTAACCCAAAATAGGGATAATGGATAGTAACATCACAAAAAAAAACACAAAAAGACTGTTAAAAGAAAGAAGAGAAAAAGGTAATAAAATTCGTTTAGAGAACTACCGACCTATAATTTTTATATCTCAACTATATAAATTACTAACAAAAATTTTAACAGGTTCGCCAAGAAATTAGGCGAGTACCAGTCACCAGAACAGGCGAGTTTCTGTAGTAGTTACAGCACACAAGATCATTTACAAGTAGTACGAAACTTAATCGAGAAATCCACCTGCCTCTGTGCTTTGCCTTTATAGAATATAAGAAGGCGTTTGACTCAGTTAAATATTGAGCTATCATAAGATCTTTAGAGAACAGCCAAGTCGATTCTAGATATATTAATCTGATAAAAGACATTTATCAAAACGCTATCTGCAAAATTAAGCTATGCAACACAACAAATCAATTAAACTGGAAAAATGAGTGAAGCAGGGAGACACATCCCTTTTAAACTGTTTATGTTATTCCTGAAAGATGTGTTTAAGAATTGTCAGTTTTAATATAAACGGCGAAATGTTGAATCATTTATGATTTGCCGACGACGTTTTGCTTATAACAGACAACTTACAGGAATTACAAGAAATGCTTACAAATCTAAATGAACGGGCAAAGGTTATTGGACTACAAATTAACAAGAAGAAAACAAAAATAATGCACAAATAACCTAGTAAATCAGAAAGTGAAACTATCAAAGAGGTAGAAAATTACATATATTTAGGTCAATATATTACTATTACAGACGGATAGACAGACAAAAAAAAGTAAAGATAAGAATAAAACTGGATTGGGCTGCATTTCTGAGATATTCTGACAAGTAAATAAAACAAGATATAAAACCAAAATTATTTAATCAGAATATAATCCCAGTATTGACTTATGCAGCAGAAACGTGGAACTCTAACAGCAAAGAATAAACAAAAGTTAAAAGTAGCCCAAATATCTATAGAGCAGAAAATATTAAGAATATCTTCAAAAAATAGATAGACATGTGAGTGAAGTGCTACTTAAATTCAAATGATCATGGACGAAGAAGATAGTCCAGTGGAGACTGCGATTGGGAAAAAGACGAAGAGGAATGATGATATACTTTTGAGAACTCTGTAGATATAAAATTCTAAATACAGTTAGTTTAGGTTATTAATTATTATAGACACTTTTTTACGAGAAGCTGTACTTCGAATAGAGGGTTAGAACTTCCTCTATCCTGAATTACAAAAAGAAAAAGAATAATGCTCATTATCCAATTAATTTCTAAACAGTACTAAAGTGATTGCTATCCAATCATAACATTTGTTGTGTAAATACAAATTTAAAAAATATAAAATTTGTGTTAAGTGCGCAATTCTAAAAATAAATTCAGTATTTTAAACCTTGGAGTTTTTTCGTTATACATAATACTGCGGTCCAATATTTTACCAAGGTCCAAGAATATATTTAAAAAATAATGAACTAAACCGTTTGTTTTAAGTGGCAACTCTAATACTTACAAAAAGTTCCTTAAATAACAATCAATTGTTCTCCTGAGAACACAAAATGTAGGCTTGCCAACTTTGTTCGCATAGCAAAACACAAAATCTTGAGAAAAGTGCTCGAAGGCATTATATGGTATTGATTATTGGCTACATTAATAAGCTGCCTGAAAGTGGGAGTCACGCATCCGTGTTGTGCGTTTCCGAAATTTAGGTCAACGAGCAGCACTCCTAGAGCTGCTCGATCTGATCACCTGAAGAAAATTGCAAACGCGTACAAATCGACCGAAGTGGCTGGGACTTCAGAGCGCACTTTTCGTCGAAGCAGCATTTGCGGCTCGATAAGCTTCCCCCTCGGGGAAGTGTACAAGGAAACCGCTTTACATTTGAAAACCGGAAGTCGTGATAACGCCACAACCACTCTAAAAGGCAACAAACCTGGGATAAAACACATCCGCAGCATTTTAAATTTATTAATACCCATACAACAGCGCCAAAATTTTTCTTTTTAGTTTTACCATTATTCTGCTTTTATTAGGCTATAAAGATGCTAAACTGTGAAATAACTTGCTGTATAACACTCGGTTTATTGTTACCATAAAGTCTGTTTTATTATGAAAGAAAAATCTAATTTACTCTTCTCTGAGATACTAATTTTATCTAACATATTTATGTTCTAAAAGTTTCTCATAAAATTATTGCCAATAATATCACAAACGTTATATTGCAAAAAATATAACAAGGCAAAGGCATGTTCAATCCGACATTTTGCGTGTATAGTGAATTGTTGCATAAATAATTCTGTTTTTTTTTTATAAAGTAAAATATGATTTTTCATACAATAGATGATATATTTTCCATTTTGTTCCATAACCTGCTTTCTGACAATTTTTTAATTACACGCTCATCGAACTTCTGGCCTTATCAACAAAAAATGGAACGAAGTGCGATTTCACAGCATTATCTTTATCATCGCAAGTTTTACCGTCCAAAGAGTTTCGCAATAATTGGAATAAACGGTAATCTGATCGTACAAGGTAAATACTATGTGATAGACATAATTTCAGTTTCCAACACACAGTTCCAATAATTTTTGACGAGACAGTAAATACGTCTGTGGTCTAGCGTCATAGCAAAGAACATTTTTTTTAAGAGTACGTTTTTCTTTTATTGCTTTACCAAATTTTACTAATTGTTAACAGAACGTATCTGAATTAATCATTTAGTTCCTCTAAATCAGCTAAAAATACATAACCCTCAGTAGTCCCACCAGATAACATGATCTTCTGTTTATGTTTCGTGTACATCTCTAAACCACCTTTGGCCCTAATCCCATCTCTATCCGCAATCCCGAATTGCCGGTTGCCCACCCCTAGTCACAGCTAAAAGAGATTTTTACCATCGACCCAGCATTCAACCTTTCTGATGGACAGAGCGTAGTTGGCCGCCATCCAAGGCTGACCAGGTTTTTATGCAAACCCGATAGCGCGCTTTGATTGCGCTTTGTCTGTTGCCGTTTTATGTGCTCTGCACCTGTCCGTGGTGCTCCAATAAATATACATCTGGCAAAGTAGGAACCCACCCTCGGGTTGCCAAAGCACGCTAACATCCGCCGCCAAGCTACAAGAGAACGTTACGTGTGGTAAGTCTCTTTTAGTTGTTCCGTCTTAAATTTGATCCCAACGGCAGTTTTTTCACGTAGTCCGGAGTTCACAGGTAACCTGGCGCTCACCGTAGTTTAATCTAATTTAATTTACTTAGTCGTTTTGCATTGTCTTTTGTTAATTTATTTGTTTGTTTTATTCATTTTTAATGTTATTTTGTTATTAATAGTTATTTGTGCTTAATATCAAACGGTTTATACAATTCACTTTTCGATGTGGTTTGTCCTAGCTGATTCATCACATTTGGTTTACAATCTTTCTCAATTTATGTTATTATAAACAATCCATAAAAAATGTAACGCTTTTATTATGATTTAGGTGTAAATCAGACATTTTGATGCGTTGTGTTAAGTGAATTTCTTTTAATTCATGTGGAACCCAAACATCAAGCTTTTTAACAAACCCAAGCATCTGAAAGTTCTCTTGATAGTTGAAAAATAAACTTTAAATCTTTCACCAATTTTAAGTATTGAAATATAACGATCAAATTCAATTATGCCTTTGATTTTGTCATCGTCAACTTCATCTTTGAGTGAAAAATCGTCTGGAACAAACTTTGGTAGACTAATTTTGACGAGTACGTTATAAAAGGTGTCCCAAAATTAACGCAAGATTTGAATTAAATAGAAAACACAGTTTTTAGTCTTTTGATTGTAATTTTTTTTATTGAATCATAAAGTATATAGGATAGAGTTATTTATGGGATAACACATCGGGCAAATGGCCTCCACGGCTTTGCATACACATGCGCACTCGTTTGTCGAAATTTTCCATGGCCATTCCATATAAATGTGGCTGAATTTCGTTGATGCAACGTTGAATCTCCTCCTTTAATACACGCGTGGTTGTGGGCTTGTTGACATAGACCTGTGATTTTAAATAACCCATAAAAAGAAATCTAATGGTGTTAAATCACACGATCTAGGGGGCCAATTCTGATCACCGAAACGAGAGAGTACACGACCTGGAAATGTCTCATGCAGTAATTGAAGTGTTTCACGGGCTGTATGGCATGTAGCACCGTCTTGTTGAAACCACATATTGGCCACATCAATATCATCCAATTTCGGCAAAAAGAACTGTGTTATCATGTCGCGATATAGAGCACCAGTAACAGTCACTGCTTGACCAGCCTCATTTTCAAAAAAGTATGGTCCAATTATGCCTCCAGCCCAAAATCCACACCAAACAGTGACACGTTGTGGATGCATTTGTTTTTCGACAATCACATCTCAGAACCCCAAAAGCGGCAATTTTGGCGATTAACAAACCCATCAAGGTGAAAATGTGCTTCGTCGCTTAGGATGATTTTGCTCGAAAAATCAGCATCCATTTGTTGATGCTCAATAATCTATTCAACAAATTCTCTTCGCTGTGCATGGTCATTAGGCTTCAGTTGTTGTGTTAATTGACTTTTGTAAGGATGGAGTCACAGATCTTTAGTGAGTATACGCTATAGAGAGCTTCTTGAAATGTGCAATTCTTGTCCACGACGCCGAATTGAGGTTCCTGGATTGTCACCGACACTCTCACGCACTGCTTCGATGTTGACATTTGAACGGCTTGTTTTTGAACGACCAGTGTGTTTGGCGTCTCCAAAGGATCCTGTCTCTCGGAATTTTTCAATTAATCTCTTCGCAGTTGACTAAATTAAAACACTATTCCGACCATATTTTGTATGAAATTTTCGAACAGCGGCCGCCAAGCTTTCATTATTTTTGAAATATTGTTCAATAATGAAGGCACGTTGTTCTATCGTTAACGCTCCATTTTTATTAACCCTAAACTGTCAGCTGTCGATTTGTTTTTGTTTTGGGGTTGTCAACACTTTACTGCATAAATGGCGGCAAATTTAAATCTTGCGTTAATTTTGGAACACCCTTTATTAAGACATGTTAGCCATAACACACATACTTAAACATTGACATTTCTTGCCTTTACGAAAAAAAAACATTAACGAACTTAAAGTTCTGTCTTGTGAATCTAAAATCTGTCTGTACAACTCGAAAAATATGAAACAATTATCAAATGGATTCTTATGAAATTTTATGATTTCAATAATGAAACATCTATATCGAATAATTCATGTAAATATGAAATCAAATCGAAAAATATTTAATCGTTCTGGGAATATCTTTCGTAGAAGATAATGTTGATATGCAAACTGTACCACATAAACTAACTATGTAATGCAAGATAAAATAAGTAATCTACAAAAAAGTTATATCTAAAATATTAAAATTAGTAACCTCTGTTTGTGAATCTAACATACATTCTAACAACTCTAAACTCACGAAACAATAAATGTAGCTATTTATTGCATGTCAATATCGAACATGGTACACAGTAAATATGAAAAATGAAAAATATTTAATATTCAGAATCCATCTTTAGAAGATAATGTTGATACAACGCACATGCAGTATGAAAAAGTCTAAAAAATACTAAATAATTTCTACCAACATTCAACTTCTACTACGACAAAAGTAGCTATTTAAATTCATATCGAACTGGTCCTATAGTCATTTAAAGAGTACACCTTTATTTTTACAACGCACTGCAAGAAGTGTTTATTCTACCAACGTAACCTAAAAATCAGTGGTAAATGCAATATCGTGTGAAACCCAAAAAATAATTTATTGCATCTTTAGAGGAGGAGGATGTGATTACAATGGTTTAAGAGTGAATGTTGACCTGCATGATTCCAAACCTCCTTAACAGATAAAAAATTTTAGAGGATTGCTTTCACACACAAAATTCATAAAAAAACAAGTAATACGTCAAGCCATTTCTAAGCGTTTACTCACGATCGAAAGGGTTCACAAAAAAGGCAGTTAGGTTTCCTTCGAACTCACTGATCTAGAAAATTTAGGAAACTTAGAAAGGAAAATTTCATCACACCAAGCCAAGAATTAGTCTCCGAGCTTAAAGTATAAGTCAAAAACGGATTCACCACATATAATAAGAACAACATCTAATTTAGCTTATTAACTTTAAACCATTTCGAAGTATCCCAGTTCAAAAGATCCAAGTGCAAATTAAAAGAGTTAATTTAGATTAGATAAATCAACTTTTTATAAATTAATATTGTAATTCAGTTACAAAGATCGAGGATTATGTTGCACACCTATAAAATACAATTTTATTTTTCAACATACGTAGGTTAATCGAATTTAAAAGAGACTTTTGCCCCACTGCCTATATGGCAACACTGAAACGCTACAGTTAGATGAAGATTGTTAATACGCAAAGTTGAAAATATTGTAACATGTTTGCTCTTGTCAGTGGTGAATAAGACGTACAAATTTAGTAATACTACTTATTTATTTTACTTAGAGATTATGCAAATTTACAACACTATTTATGTCAACACACATCTGCACTTCGTTCTGCTCACTGTCGTGACTTGAATTCGGAATGCGACGGCCGTCCCATCGTGCGATATTTATGCTTATTCATTCCAGAAAAGTCGCAAAACATCGAGAGGCACCGCACTAGAACCTATTGGAATATTAGACGAACTCGTGCCCGCCAGTTAGATTCCTAGAAGGATCGGCCTAGCATGATGAAATGTGCATGTATAGTTGCCGCGTTACGGGGAGCCATCGAAAATTCGTTACAATAAAAAGCACGATTACGAGCGCACCAGCAACACCAAGATGAATGCTGCACGAATTTTTAAATTTATTGAAGATAACCGGCGTCTGACAATTGACTAGGTATGCGTCTAAGTGTCTATGTCATAGTAGTACTCACTCAAAAACGTGCTTATATTTCAAGAAGTATATGTAAGGTACTGTTAAGTCATAACAGAAATAAAAAAAAAACAGCTTCTAATTCTCATCAAAATAATATGAACCCGACAAAAAATACTTGTTCGAGCCACAAAACTTGATTCCAAAGAACAAATACTACATAATTATAAAATAAATTGAAAGTGCTGGCAATATTATCTACAAAGACTACAGCAATGAATACCTCAATTTAGACCGAGTCCCCATCGACACCGACGGAAAAGAAAATAAAAATTTCACCGATATATTTACACAACGTGGACAAATTGAACTGCCAAGAATTAGTCTCCGAGCTTAAAGTATAATATAAGTCAAAAACGGGTTCACCACATATAATAAGAACAACCATCAACAACACTAAAGTACCCAGTTAAAAAGATCGCAAGGCTTTACAACACAAAATAGATGTCTAATTCCCCTATGTCTAGTGGAACTAGAAAATTCACAAGAAGGTAGAAAAATGCTCAGTCTGAATAAACTCGCATATAGCAAGGTCGAAGTCAAACCGTAAAGATTCAAAAAATGTCAATTATTAGGCCACGCGCGCAATTGCTGTCAGTTACAACCTCGTTGTGTAAAGTGCACAGAAAAACACCTATATGTTAACTCTCCCAAAAAACCTGCATCATTCCAAAAACTCAGGTAGCACATACATCTTCTTTAGCACAAATTCCCAAGTTCTGACTTGATTAACAACGAAATACTAAAACGCATATCTAATAAAGCATTAGTGTACCTAACTTCAATCTTCAACTGCTGTATGAGACACGGATACTTCTCGTCATCATGGAAAACCACGAACGTGCTCCCAATCTATAAATCTGGGAAGAACAAGAAAAACGCAGACAGCTATAGGCCCATTAGCTTACTACCCACTTTAGCTAAACTCTTAGAACAGGTAATTCTCACTCGCCTACAAGACTTCTTACTAGAAAATGAGGTGATTTCGCCTCACCAGTTTGGGTTCCGACCAGCACACTTAACCGCCTATCAACTTCTGAGAATAATTAAACTAATGAAAAAGGGGTACGAACAAAAGGCATACATTGCAACAATATTTCCGAATATCCAAAGGGCTTTCAACAAGGTCTGATTGGAAGGACTCCTATATAAGGTGATAAAAACCGGAGCTCCCTAAGAGAGCATACTCGGGCCTACTTTATTCAACATATATGTCTATGATCTGCCTGTACTACCTGTTAATTCAACACTATGCACATGACACTGCAATCTTTACCCATAGTATAACAATTGAACATCTACAGAACGCAGTAAACATAACCTACGAATGGTTCCAAAAATAGAAAATAAAAATAAACTTTACTAAATTCCAAGATAAAATATTCACACTTAAACGACACATACATTTTCCACCGATTAGAATAAACAATGCCATTGTTCGATGGAATCATAAGAGTACTACAGTAGAATACTTAGGTGTCTACTTCAATACAAAACTCAACTGGGGATATCATATCAACGAATGTCACAGTAGACTAAAATAGTGTACCCATTAATCAACCGAAGATCCCAGCTTAGATTATTTTAACTTACGCATCCCCGGTATGGAGCAACCCACACAAAACAACACTCAAGAAACTGAAATCCAAACAGAACAAAGTACTACGTGTTGCAATTAACTGCCCCTGGTTCGTACAAAATACCCAAATATCTCAAGAACTAAGTATTCCTCTTATAACAGACTACATAAAAAAGCTAAGTAGTAACTTCTTTAATAATCTTGGGCTTTGTACTAGTGCCATCCAACTAAATCTCGGTCAAAATAACTTATATACAAGACTGAAGCGAAAGCTTCCCCATGATGATATACCTAACTTTATAATATTAAAACTAAACTACTATTAGAGAGAAGTGAGGATGTATTCACTTAATCCTCCCTCTATATACGCTATAACTCCTACCAGTAACCTTGTATAATGTAACTAAGCCTCGTACTGCATCAAGAATTACAGCTAAATAAATAAAGAATTAGATTATCATTATACTCTCAACCAAAACAAAGTGGTTTATGGAGAGGGTCCTTGCAATTCAATCAGTGATCAATGCTATTATGATCTGCTGGTAAAGATGAGAACTCCTTATCGTTTCCCACACAATTTTTAATATGAATAAGACAAAATGGTGTATATAGATTTATTATAACTTATATTAGTTACTCTTCTACATTTTGCTCTTGGAAATCTTTCCATACCCGTTTTTTACGTCTAATCAATGGTTATTCTAAACCTACACTAGCGGGATAAATTCTCTTATTATGTTCCATCAGTTTTTATTATTTATCTAAATGTAAAATTTGAAGTCTGATTATCTTCACTATTTGCTTTTTACATTTGCAATTTAAAACTATATTTTACTAAAAAAGCTTATGTATGACAATTATTTAAACAAATATTTAACTACATAGTTATCCATGTATCCCATTATAATTGTGTCTATCTATGTCTCTTTTTCTAGCTTCTGTCTTTTGTCTATCTATCTATATAGCTATACATTTGAACAGAAAGTAAACAAAGTAATGTGACGTGATTTAGACCCTTGATTTACACGAGGAGGTCCGTGCGTTCATGAGAATAAATATTTAATATACTGTTAAATAGCATAATATAAACACAAGAAAGCTTGGTTTCGCACATTGTAAAAGCACAGAATAATAGCCACAGACTACAAACTAAAACACAAATCTACGAATCGGGGCTCCTTGTATTAGAAGAAATAAACTTCACGAAAACTCAAATTTTGCTTCTACATAACTGCAGCAACAAAATAAAATTTGCTTTATATTTTGCCGTATATTACTGTTTTGATAAACCAGAAAAGAAAAAATCAAATCTAATTTTACAAACTTTGCTTGTAACTATTTTTTATTGACGAGTAATTCTCAAATCTCCTATGCCAGAATTGCTTATTAAAGTCAGGAGCCTTAGGATTAGAGTTTAAATCAGCAACACTGTTCTGAAACTGGAGTATTGACCTGATCAATAAAAATTAACAAATGTATTGTTGTGAAACCAAAGAAACAGAAGTTCTTTCTTGTATTCTATAAACATATTTAGATGCCATCACAGAAATTTTAATATATAAATTAGACTAACTTGATTGATTAACATATTGACTTTGCCTAAACCACTGAAGAAAAAACATTAAAATTTGTGGGTTCGTTGCTTATATAATGTTTTTGTTAAATATCATTACTAAGGGAGTGAAAAAAGTGTTTCAAAATACGTGCACACTCTTTGTGAATGCGTGACAGAGATGGCACGCACGGCACATAGGACTCTAGAGGCAACGGTGAGAATGAGGACTGTTTTTGATACTTAAAATGGCGACGTTTTCATTACAAGAACAACGTGTAATCATTCGTTTTTCCCATTTTCGTGATGGAACGCCGATTAAAAATCATTGCCAGTTGAGTGAGACATGTGGTGATGTGTGTCTAATGTGCGTATGTGGGTGCGGCAGTTCAAAGAAGGCAGAACGTCGTGTGACAATAAACCAAGGTAATCTCGGCTTCGCACTAGCCGATTTGACGACATGATCAAGCGAGTGGGGAAACTTGTTTTGAAGGATCGCCAAATGAGTGTGGAACACGTCGCCTCAAAAATTGGCATTTCCGTGGGATCTGTGCACACAATCCTGTATGAAGACCTGAAAATGCAAAAGTGTCCTCCAGGTGAGTGCCCCGAATGCTCCTTAGTCACCTGACCTGGTTCCTAGCGACTTTTGACTGTCCGTGGTCACAAATTTACTAGGCGTGCTACTATTGCATCAGCGATTTTCCAGTGGTCAAGGAAGATTCCTAAAGAAGCGTTCGGACCGGTTATGGAATCATAGAGTCGACGTTGTGAAAAATGTGTACGGCTGCAGGGAGATTACGTCGAGAAGTGACACAAGTTTCACAGTTTTCGTGTGATTAGTTCGTGAGAAAAAAATTCAGAGGTGTTATAACTTGAATGCACCTAATATTTGGTAAAATTTCTATTGTTTTCATTTTCCACCCATCAGAGGATATAATTAATAAAATCAGTGGAAAGACTAAATTTTTAAAATGATTTTAGCTACACCCCCTCCCTCCCAAAAAAACTAAAACTAATAGATTTGAACTTTTGTTGTACTGGAAGGAAAGATAGAGAATGAACAAGTTACAGTTAAATTCTGATTGTAAAAAATTCAGAAGAGTTATAAAAACTCTTAATTAACATTCAGTTATTGATAACAAGTGTTAAACTATTGTCAATTTCCAGCGCCATCAAGGCATATAATTTTAAAAATCAGTGGTCCAAATATGACTACCAATTTTAAAATTGATTTTAGCTACACCTCTCCTCTCCAAAGAACTCATTCTATAGAACGCTATCAATAATTTAATATTTTATGTACTGAACAAAGATGATCTATGATAAAAATGAACGATAAATTTAGGCGTGGCACATTAATAAGAGTTTCCCTTACTGTTTCCCTGGAAAATAAGTAATCAATCATTTGACCAACGCTACAGAATATGTCAAAAAAGGCATACCTAAAGGTTCCGTATGATGGTGAACCAAACCCTAATGTTATCTTCATTGTTTAATAGATATTTCCTATTTTGATGTGCCTTTTTACAAACTGCATTAATTCAATTTTTATAAATAAATATGCTTCTTACTCGAACTATATTTTAAAATGATATAACAATGGCAAACATCAAATACTCTCCGGCCGTCATACGAACGCCTTTGGCGATCGTGGAGTACATTTCCTTCCTCTAAATTAGGATTAGGCTAGCCACCTGCCCGGGTACGCCCAATGTGGCTTATAGTATCGCTTATCTATTAGAAACAGGTTAGTAACCTATATAAAAGTAAAAGAAGAATAAAATGAAGGAAAAAAATATCTAAAGCTTTTTAAAGTATTTTTAAAACACTAACGTTTAGCAACTAAAATAAAAATCCTGGTTTTACCGCGTTAATTTGGTCTTACATTTGATTTATTTTATTATTCCCTAAATAACAAATTCCTAACATTTTTAGTAACACACAATTTTATACAAGCAAATTATAAATACAACTACCGGTTGCAAAATGGCAAGCTAACTGTGCACATTTTTGTGGATTCTTTATTAGTTCTAACAAATTGCGGTTCTTTGTTAATTAGTTATAGTTGCAACAGAGCGGGGACATCGTGAACAGATGCGCGAGCGGACGTTAGATTGGAATTTATAAAGAGACTTTATAACGGATTTACTATAACAATAGAAAACTAAACTAACAAAAATAATACACGGGCAACACTCATAAATGTCGCTTATAATTTTATAGAGGTTTAAATTATTTGTGCTGTTATGAGAATAAACTATAATAATAACTTTTATAGCACTCTGTACATAAATAATTTTAAAACGGCTTGCATGATTCTGATTTTGAATAGCATTTCCAAACACCACAAATAAATTTCGTATTTTAAGTAATATTTAATCTCATTTTCGATTTATTTTATCTTCTACAGAGTGATGGAACAAAAAATCAACTGCATTATATTTTTCCCGATAATACATGGTGGGACAAAAGTTCCTTCCTCTTTCAGGTTAAATATAGAAAAAACGACAGCATCTACACAAAATGTATTTTTACAGAGTAAAACAAGAGAAGTAGAAGTTCTATTTCAATATGTTTTAAATAGAATGTCGGCCAACTACTTCGATGCACTGTTGAAATCGAATTCTGAAGTTCCTTCATTAAACGTTTTTCAACGTGCGTCGAAGAATACGCGCGCTTTACTGGCATATTGGATTTCATAAGACTTGGAGGGTTGCAAGGTGATATTTGTAAACCTCAGCCTTGAGATATTACCAGATGAAGAATTCCCACAAGGCAAAATCTGATGAGCGGGCTAGACAAGCGACGTCAGCGCATTGAGAAATTAGACACCCAGGAAATATCTCACCCAATACTTGAAGCGAAGCTCTTTATGTGTGGGCTATTGCTCCATCCTGCAAAAAATTATCGAATTATTTCCACATATCGATTGAAAATGATAGTAACACTTTGACCGCCGTCTAACAAAAGCTTTTCATAGATATCTCGTAGATTACTTTTACTCCAGTAACCAAAGTTTTCTTTAATAACACAACCCGATAAGTATAAATGCACGGTGTCGGTAAAAGAAATAACATTTCACATTCGAAAGGTTCCTGTACAACAACCATCTTGTATGGATGAAAACGAAAGTCTTGGTGCAAAAATTCTCTATACAGTGCAACTAGATAAGTGAAAAGCCATGACATGTTTGCGCGCAAATCTCAAAAACTGTAAAATAAGACATCTTTCTGTATCGATGTTTTTCGGTGTTTGCGCACTCTAAAGTCTTTCTCCTTCCCTTTCACTACAGAACCAGTACTTTTGAAGTACCCTACCCACCACAAAATCGATTTTTGATCAGAAACAGAGGTCTGAGCGCGTTCAAAATGCACATTGTGAAATCGCAACAGTCATTGTTCGACAGCAAAAGCTCTATGCTGGTTCGTGCACGTGTTGCTTACTAAGAGCCCTTCTAATCTAATGAAATCACTTCCCCCACCTCTGAACCAGCCTTCCCTTCATAACATTTCTTTAAAATTAGTGAGAAAAATTTGCTCTGCCCTGTATAATAATTTTCTATATGTATAAGGTGAGTTCACAAAACACTCTAATTTTAAAACATCCTGTGCATAAAGCAAACTTTAATTACATTTACTTACTTAACAGTTAATTATTGCACCCGTGTACACTACTATATCTATCTATCAATTTATTAACCTGTTTATTACCCTTTCTATTAATTATTTTTATAAACCAAATTATGTCAACAACTATTCAACTATTTAGTTGTTCGCAGTAGCCGATACGTGTCAATGAATACGAGCAAGACTTGAATCGGCAACTGTAAATTCACGTAGTACGGCGCTATTGAAGAATGAGTGCTGCAGACGAATAGATTCGTGTCAGAGCGGTACAAGTGCGCGTGCGAAATTCCTGTCCGAAACGGGCCCAAAGGTAACTGTGCATACGGGTCGATTTGGCGAGTAGAATTCGAATGTTGTCATTCCACGCATAGTTTCGGAATGCCGTAATAATGCCCGCAGTTAAACGTTGCAGAAGGTTGTTCAAGTGGTAGCAGCGTCACGGCCTCTGCGGCTTCCTCCTCGCTTTCAACCAACTCGCGCCGCGTATTGTCGACTCCGCCCGAAAACGCACCGAGTTCACCTGCGGGCCCCCTTAACCTAAAAAGGGCATCGGAAATGCCGGACCTGGTGGAGCTCTACGTGGAGCGCACCCTGAAGGGGCTCGCCCTGGAAGACGAGGACGGCGAAATTTGCGACTTCACCCTAGAAGAGCAGAATGTAGCTCTGGAATCTCAAGGAATCGCACCGAGTGTTAGTCCAAATTACAAGCCGATACTGGGCGAGACGGTCACATACATCGTTGCCGCAGTGCTGCTGAATGAAGACAATGAAGTGCTGATGATGCAGGAGGCTAAGCAATCTTGCGCAGGGAAATGGTATGATGTCTGGGCACAATTTATGCACATAGTATATATAATCATTTGGTTTATAGGTATTTGCCAGCCGGTCGGATGGAGAAAGGGGAGAGTATATGTGAAGCAGCTGTACGGGAGGTGCGGGAAGAAACCGGGATGATTGTGGAATGCACTACACTGCTGTTGGTTGAATGCGCTGGCGGATCATGGGTGCGTTTCGTGGTGACAGGACGAGTCACTGGAGGTACTTTGAAGACACCCTCGCAAGCTGACTCCGAATCCTTGCAAGCCAAGTGGGTCGCAGATTTGAATGAACTGTCTCTGAGAGCGAAAGACATTACACACATTGTAGACAGAGCCAGGTAATTGTTATTGTATTATTGTGTACAGCAATTGCATTTATCTGCAAATTTATAATTTTCTGTTTATGAACAGAGCAAGTAGCTTTGACAGCCTAAATGTGGGCAACTAAGAAAATGTATAATTATTTATTTTAACAATTACTTATGTATTTTAAACTGTATCCTAGAGCGGTTCCAAAAGTTCAGGTTATAAATTTTACTTAATTTTCTGTTTTATGATGCTCACGACTAGATATTAATAACTTTTATAAACTCTAACTGTCGGTGGGTGCTCATTACATCCGCAAATGAATTCAAATGATGTTTATGCTAAAACTAAAACTAACACCACAATATTTCACTCAAAAATAGGAATTAGAGCTTGAAACGAAAAATGTGCTGAATTATAATTCTTAACGGTAAACACAATATTCAGTGAACATGTTGGCGCTGACTGAAAACTTGTAATTAATTGACAAGAAATTTTCTGATTTATTAAGGAGTTATTGCTGTTGAAACAAATTCAAACGCACACATAATTTGAAAATACAGTGGTTAAATAGCTCACTGTCATGGGTGTTTTGTCTAGGTTTTGAATGTAATTTTCATATAATTGCAGTTGATCTCAATGGCATATCACTTAAAACCAATTACTGTGTTGTCTTTTATTACGTCTTCTTTGCTTTGGGGAAAGCCAGGAATCAATTGTGTCATCTTCAGCAGTCTATTTTTATTTGATCTTGTGATATGTCCAAATCATTTTATATGCTGAACTTTGATGTAGATTAAAATGTCTTCACCATTAAAATCTTTTTTAATCTTGTGGTTCATTGTTGGTCTGTGTTGGTCTCCTTTGTGTAAGATAGGATATCTAATATTTATCTTATAAATTGTATTTCAAATTTCCTTAATGCTTTTACTTCTTTGCACGTAAGGGCCAAGGTTTCTTCAACATAGGTCACCACCGGTCTGATAAGGGCTTTAAAAATCCTCATGTTCATTCTTCTTAGCTTCTTACTAGACATTAAATTTCTATTACTATGATATGCTTTGTTTGCCTTCTGCATTCTATAATTGGTTTTCATGTTAAGTACAATTTTGTTCCCTAATACACAGCCTAAATAGTTAAAGGTTTGCATACATTCAAATTCAGAGTATCCTACTCGTAATGTGCTATGGTCTTTGGTGTTTTTTCCAACATATATGTGTTTTTGTTTGTTTTTTTCATTGGTGAGTAATCCATAATTTTCTGCAATTTGAGCTTATTAGTTCTTTCTTTGATCTGCCGATTATAGCAGTATCATCTGCATAGATTGTTACTTGAACTATATTAATAATAATGTTGCCTAGTAGACCCAATTTCTTTACTATTGCTTCTAGTGCAATATTGATCATGGTGGCAGATAGAACATCTTGCTTTATGCCTTTATTTACTTTACTTTATTGACATATGATTAGTTTTTGTAGCATTTTGCTTCTTTGTATTGAGCCAAAAGCTTGCTTAAAATTAATGAAGATGAAGTGTAGGTTTATATTGTATTCATGCTTTTTCACAGGCTATTTGTAATATATGATGATGATATTGCATCATCTGCATTTCTTCCTGCTCTGATACTGATAGTTGCCTATAAGGTTCTCTGGGTGTTGTACTAATCTATTTTTAATTATGGTTATAAAATGTTATAAGCAGTATGCAACAGTGTTATACTACGGTAATTTTTACAGATTTCTTTGGTATCTTTTTTATACAATGGGATCATATCAGATTAAGACCAATCCGTAAATATTATTTCCTTTTCGCATATTTCAACGATCATATGTACATCCCATGCAATTACCATGCAGTTACCATGAATAAGTAATTCAACAATTATATGATCTGGACCTACCACTTTATTTTTTCTTAATTGTAAAATTGTGCTTTACTTCCTCATAGATGAATTTTGACTCGTGAGATAATCTACAACTGGTTGTAGATTATTATCTTTGTACAATAATTTTTGAAAATATACTTTCCAGATGTTTTTTAACTCCTCTTCATCACATATGATTTTTTCAGCCTTATTTTTGAACCCTCTTGCTTCACAGTTAGGTTTATTGTGCATGTTTTTAATCTTATTTAAAAACAGTCTTTTATTGTATGTTATTTACACATATACTTTCTATTTCATTGAGTTTGTGGTTCATCCATTTATTTCCTTTCATTGAATAAATTATTTGTATTCTTCCTAGCTTATATGCAGCTTCCGTAATCCTCTTTTTTATTGGTTTTTATCCATTTCAATCTGAATTTGTTTTTATTTTCTTTTGCTTGTTTTGCATTCTGCGTTGTACTAGTCATTATGATTCTATTTTTCTTTAAAACCAATTTCTTGATTAATGGCTGCGATAATTTTATTTTTAATTAGAATCCAAGAGGCCTCAATAGAGTTAAGTGGTGGCACTTGTTCGTTTAATTGGACCCCGTTGCTCATTAAGTTTTTCCGTATTCCACTTTTGTTACATAATTTGATTTCTTCTATGAATCTGAATTGCTTTATTACCATATAAGGGATTTTTCTATTAGTGCTTGTATAGGTTCTGGCGTTACATACAGTTTTTAGGCTATTTTTAAAATTAAAATGTAATCTATTTGTATGTTCCGCATCTGAGAGTCTCCATATTATTTTATGATGCTTGTGTTGTGGAAACTTTGTTACGATAAAGAGATTGTAACCTGTGGTAACTTGACAGAGCCTGTGCCCACTATTGATTGTTTTTTCATTAATTATATGTTTTCTTGTAACTTCTTTTCTACCCGGTTGGCTCTTGAAATCATCAAGGAGTATTATGATGCCTTGTTTAGGTATTTGATGCCACTGATTTTGCAAATCTTCATAATTTTTTTACTTTTGTTTTATATTAAGTAGCGTCAATCTTAGACAAAACGGCTTAAAATACAGTATAATTTTTCTGATGCTGTTTATTACAAAGAAGCCAACTCCTTCTTGGACCCAAATTACATATTTCCGGAGAAGGAAGGTATAGGTACCTTTTTGAATTGCGCCTTCTCCTATGTTCTTGTATTTCTATGATGTTTTTATGTTTCTTTATTTCCTGAATATTATCCATCTTCAAGAGGGCAAAAAAATGTGCACATGATTAAAATTATAATAACCATATGCCAAACATTCTGTTTATAATAACGCTAAAGAATAAAAAAACTTCAACGTTCTATTATCGATTTATCTTATAAAGATTGGTCAAATTCTGAAATTGTTTAATGCCTTAGTATTAAGTGGTTTGGTGTATCATCAAGTGATATACAAACCAGAAACTACTTCTGACAGGCCCAGACATGGACATCATCACATTGTAAACACCTCCATAACTGGAAAAATACCAATCATTTTCTTAGACAAAGACATTAAAATCGGTAATAAAATCTACCTGGAAATCAAAACTAAGTAAGCGTTTCAATAGTCCATCATTGCACACAACAAAGATGACGCTACCCTTTTGTAAGAGGGCTTTTTTATCTGTGATAAGCCAGTTCGCCTGATTTGAATCCCATTCAGACCGAGAAGTTTTTGGACAAGAGATGCCTCGAAAAAGACCTTATTGAAGAATTTGAGGGATATTTTGACAGAAATGTGTTTGAACCATTGTGAATATATTACAGAATTATCAACAATGGGACTTACTAAAGTAGCTATATTTGTGAACTACATGGCATTTCATAATGATCTGGCATTGGCTTTTAGAAATTTTTAGGCCAACCTCTACAGAATTCAAGATTAGCTTAAAAAATGGTGCATTTATCCTATGTAGAAAAACCTCCCACTTATGAAAATAAAAAATTGTCAACACCTGTAAGCATAAAATTCCAAATATCTGGATATACGTGGACTGAAAAGTTTTGAGTCTTAAAATAAAGATTGTCTTATTTGTCAAAACAGTTCTGCTACTAGAATCGTACGTGCTTTGAAAGATGCCTGTAAAAAATTCAGCCATTTTGGACACTTAGTTGTTGTTTAACAGTCATTTGTATCAGTCAATGTCAGTGTTTTGTAAAAATGGAAAACATCAAATACCGTGCCGTAATTAAATACCCGCATTTGAAAGGCAATACTCCTATGCAAGTTAAAGCCGAGTTACGCCGTTTATGGGGACTCTACCCCATCATTGGCCACTGTGAAAACATAGGCATACGAATTTAAACGTGGTCGTACCAGCTTGGCTGATGATCAGCGTTCAGGACGGCCAACAACTGCGACCTCTGCCGATAACAATTTTACCAAATGGTACTGAACGACCGCCGAATCAAAGTTAGAGAGATAGCAGAGGTAATGGGCATATCGAAAGAACGCGTTTCATATATTAATTGAAGAACAGGACATGAGAAAGCTGTCCCGCGCTTGCTCACATTGAACCAAAAATTCATTTTCGAATGAACATTTCCAAGGCCTTGCTTAAGAGATTTATCACTTTCGATTAAACTTGGGCCCACCATTACACTCCTAAGACGAAGGAACAGTAAAAATAGTGGACTGCGAAAGGTTAACTTGCTCCAAAAAAGGCGAAGACGGTTTCACCGGCCGGGAACTTGATGACGACTATATTTTGGGTTAGTCAGGGAATTCTGTTCACCGACTACTTAGAAAAAGGGAAAACAATACCGGGGTCGTACTACGCATCGTTATTGAACTATTAAAGGCATCAATTTCTGAAAAACGGTCCCATTTGCAATAGAAGAAAATGCTCTTCCATCAAGACAACGCATCGGCTCACACTTCGGCGGTCGCTATGGCCAAAATTCACGAATGCAGTTTGAATTGATTGATCACCCAGCATAAACACCAGATCTTGCTCCCCAGCGATTATTTCCTGTTTTCTAAGCTCAAAGTTTGGCTCGGAAAACGGAGATTTTCATTAAACTAGGAGGTCATCGCAATCGTAGATGCCTATTTTGCAGAGCAAGACGCCAACTACTATGTGGGCGGGTTAAAGGGGTTGGAGTAGCTTTGGAAAAACTGTATCAACGTAAAAGGAGATTCTGTTGAAAAATAAAATTGAAATTGACAGAAAAAATACTTATTTCTATGTTAGGCTCACAACTTTTTAGACTGCTCTCGTACATACACTTAAGTTAATATTTAATACGGAAAAACACATTCACTAAAGGCAAACAGCTTGGATTCAAATTAAGTCAAATATACTGGCTTGTTGGTTGAAAATCCAAATAATCTTATTTCTCTCTTCCACTCTCCCTTCTACCCTCCTAACCCTTTTCGTCTCTTCCCCCTCTCTCGTGTGTTTGAAAACTGTAACGACCTGATTGCATGACTACATAGTTCTGTGTGCCATCACTCTCGATCTGTTGTTATTTGTATCTTTTCCCGTAGTGATGTTTCTGTGAAGCTTTTAATTTCATCTATTCATCTTTTGCAAGAGCGTCTTCGTAGCCATACTCCTTTGATCTTTTCCTGTACAATATCGTCGTTATCTCTTATAGTGATGTGGCTAAAATATTTTTAACTATTGCATATAGACGATCTTATACAAATATTGTTATTGTTATACAAAACTCCCAAAAGGTATTACGCAAAATTATTTACGTAAAAGTGTTTGTGAAATCGATAAGCATTATCACTTCGAAACTTCTTGTTTTTAGAAGGAAGGTTTTATGGTGAGAACAATGGCTCCCCCTCTCCTCCCCTCAAATCTCAATTGATGTAGTTGAAGTTTTTATTTAAGTGTATAGCTTAGTAAAGAGCAGGCCAGTTTACTTACTAGTCAGTCAGCAACAATCGTCCAAATCTGCCTGTATATTCGTATTTCTCATGTGAAAATTTAATTTTATCTGCAGGCAAGTTTTCATATACCCTAAGGACTAATAGACATCTCGAGGGTCAATTATTCTTCTCCTAATAGTTGTAATTTTACTAGAGTCTAATATACCTCCTGAAATAACCCTGAAGTTAGAAAAACTACTGTGTTCTCACTAGCAGGTTCATGCAATGTAAATACACTGTTACTAGTGTTTTATTTACTGCAAAAATAAAGTAATTTCAATTTAAGTAGTGCATACATATCATGGATAAGGCAATCTTCTTGTGTTTGTCTCTGAAAGAATCAAAAATAAGTATTGCAACAGGTGGAAATACGTAATCTGTCCCAAAGGCATCGAGCCATATAAGACAATTATAATTACAATTATAATAACAACGTATCTATATAGTTATTTAGGAAAAATAATACAAAATACGTGAAACATTGTATATAGTCTCAGTTTCGTTCAAAGTAAACAGATTGGGATCTCGCAAACTTATCACCAAGCCTACATTTCTGGATCCTAGTCATAAACCCACGTTTTATCCTCAGTTTTGAATTTTTTGAGAAAACTGATACCTGTCTAAAGTAAGATGAAATGATTATTCAAAGGAGCTAGATCGATCCAATTGGCTGAATACCGAATAATTTAGGCCTTAGTTTAGTCATTTTTTGCTCAATGGCACGGCTTGACTGCCCTGGTGCGTTGTCTTAGTGGAACAATACTTTTTAGACATTTTAAGACGTTTTTCTACAATAATTGTCTTAAAGGTTTTCAAAAGTTCCACGTGGGGTTGTGGCAGTACAGTTTTTTTTTCTTTTCAAATTAGTCAATCAGAAGAATTATTTTAGTGTTCCTAAAAATTGAGACCATCAACTTTCCATGCGATAATACGCTTTACTTCTTTTTTGTAACCGGCTTACTTCACGACAGCTTGTTTTCAAACATTGCTTATTCTGCCTGGTTATTGAATGGTTTCAGTATAGGAAAAACGTTTCATGGATTTTCTTCGCTATTTTCTTATCCAAAATTAATTGAATGACACCACGAATTCCATATATTATCCGTTTTTCACTGTCACTGGAAACCCCTTATGTTCAAGTAACCGCCAAACGGCGATTTAGTGCCAAAATGATTATAACCATACAATATTCATCTATAAGAAGGGAACCTTGTGACCACAAGTACAGTTGTTGATGTTGCCTTCTCTAAATATGTAAACAGTTATTCATCAAACCACTCACGTAAGAACTGTAACAAATAACATTGAAATACGCATTCAGCGAAATAAAAAAACTTTAATTATCGTAGCGCAGTATTTAAAAAAAACTCGAGTTGAGAATGACAAGAGATAAGATTGTTTGTATTAGTCAATATAATAATGAATAAAATAGTGAATAGAATGTTGAACAATGAACAAAACATGCAGATCAAGTAAGAGAAGCTATACAATAAAACCAATATAGTTGAATTAATGAAAATCTAAAAAACGGTATTAAGTGTCCTTAATGGAAAAACTGATAAACGTTTTTAAATGAAACCAGAGAACCCTTAATCCAAAATTCAGTAGAGGAGCAAATAAGATTTAAAGCAAATGAGGATTTCAAGATGAAATCCGGACTAAAAAAATAGTAAATCAGGCTGATAGTTTAAGATGATACATTTGTATTAATTTAATCATTGATTCTGTAATACAAGTTTTGTAAGTGATTACAGCTATATTTACGTTTACTTTAATATGTCTTTTTGATTGTAGACAGTTTTTAATCTTCACAATGCCAATAATGATACATTTTTGAACAAAAAAACTACCATTTTATAATTGTGTTTGATATCTGTTTTACGGTCACAAGAATTAACTTCGTTTACATCAACTTTCATAACAAATTGTATATAGTACAACCTCAAACTGTATTTCTACAGGGTAGATGAAAAATGACTAGGTATTAAAAATTGATAATAAAGACCACATTTCTAAGGCGAATTTAATTTTATATGCACGCCTTAATTAGACGTGTACTATATCACATAGGGAAAATTAAAGCAAATCTTTTCTCAAACGGCCAGGGATGAAATATACATTATTCTGAAGGAAGTCTTGGATGTTACTGAAAACCTCCTGAAACCGTGCCTCCAAAGTCCTCCAATATGCGAAGCTTTATCCTGTACACCCCCTCATTTATGTAGCTCTACAGGTAAAAATTATGAAGGGAAATTTAGATTTCTCGGAAGCCGTTTGTGAGCTCCGCGTTGTGCCATGCAACGCTCCGAAAAATGCTGGTCTAACTACTTACGCACAGCAAGAGCAAAATGGGGTGGTGCGCCATCCTGTATGAAAATCAAGTCGTCAATATTATCTCAGTCACATACTGTGGACCACACATAATTTTCAAGTATCTAAATGTAGCGATCTGCATTCATGGTGTCACGCATAAGATATGCGCCGATGAGTCTTGTTACCTTCATTCCGCACCACACAATCACTTTTCGCCGAATTTGCATTCTCTCAGCCGTCATATCCGGGTGGCTATCGTATGACGCCTAGTAATGATAGTTAATGATTAACGAAACTGCCGGCATGGAATGCTACCTCGTCACCCATAGAATATTTTTAGACAATTCAGGCTAATCTTCACCCCAACAAAACTCCCACTATTCCATTCTGCAATTAGCGTCTTCAAGTTTTAGCTCCTGCACATATTGAATTTTCCACGGGCGGGAATTCAATACATTATACAGCAGCGTCTTATTGCGTGCCTTGTTAGTCCACTTTCACGAGCTGCGTGACTTGTAGATTTTTGCGGGCTGCAGATGAACATTTCCTGCACTTTTTATTATCTGTTGCATTCTTCCCTTTTACTGTACGCCACCATCTCTGTACAAGAAGAATGGAATTTCACACTTCATAGCGTGCTGCGATCTTACCTCGCTCTTGAGCAGTCGAGCGGTCACTCATCCTTGTTTATGTTGCACGTATTGCCCATCGTGGCCGATGCTTTTATTATCGACGAGGGAAATACGAAATGTTATTTACTATCCTATATTTAGAGACTCTAATAATACCATAAGTTCTATAGTCAATTTGTAACCGCTGGTTACTTTCATCCACCTTGTATATATAAAAGAATTATCACATTACTATCAATTACATAGGGTGAGCCACATTAATTTGGCAATTTTAAGATAAACTCAACCCTGAGAAATATAACTCAAATATGAATTTAATACATTGTACAATAAAATACATAAAACCATTTGTAATAGCAGTATCATGTTTCTTGCAGCCGCTTATTTTTGAAAAACACATTTTACAAATATTCTCCGCCATTGTATGTTGAGTCAGGTTTGATATTGCTTGCTGTAGTTGCCTATTTCCTCCTTAACCGTTGAGACTTGGAGATCATTCCGAATAACCGCGCTTGTCATGTACCAGAGTGCGTTTACAATCATACACAACACTTTTGACTGAAAACGTTTAAGTATATCTATATTGGAGTTGAAAGCGATGCGCCAGAGTTGGATTCTAAACACCACATCGGTATAATTATGGCTTTATTAACAAGAAGTTTGTTGTTGATGGTAAGTTTTGAGTTTTGATCAAGTAAGCAATGCATTTTGGTGACTGTCAGACCTAATTGTTTCCTCTTCGTAAATACGTAGTTTTGCAAGGTCCAAGATATTTTACTTCTTCCTGTTGTGCCAGTTGAGTATAGTTTAGATAAACAAGAGGGCAAGTTTCTTGTCGTATGGTGAAGGTTATATGAGCAGATTTGATTTAATTAACTTTTATTCTCTAGTTTTTTAGCCATGGTTGTATTGAAGTTGGATGGTTTGTAGAATTTGACGACAACAGGATTATTATCAGCGGCTAGGACCGCGGTATCATCCGCAAATGTTGCTAGTAGAACTTCTGGTGTAGTCGCAAGGTCGACCGTGCATATTAAATATAACAAAGACTCAGAGACATTGCCTGGTTGTACGCCAGCATTTATCGCATAGAGTTCAATTAACTCGGTGCCAACTTTTACTAGGAAATGTCGGTTTTGCAGGTATAATTTGAGTAGAAGGAAATAGTTCAATTTAATTGATTCAAATATTATAAAAATATATACAAACATACATACATAGTTACATTACTCAAGAATATCCTGACTTACAGACAGATATTTTTCAACGGATATACAGTTTTTTGATCGTAACGTATATATAATATCGTAGTCAAATCTCTGCTCTTCAAGTACTTATTTTATTGTTCCACACAAATTATAATCCCAAGACGACAAGTACGGACTCTAGATCATCAGATATAAACGCCCGAGCATTGATGAAGCTTATTCCGATTTCAGAATCAATTTTAACAATTGTTAATCGATGGTCATTCTCGAACAATGTGAATATTGTTTTTGGTGACCTTCATTTTCAATCGTTTTTATCTGCTTAAAATTAAATATGTTGTCGCCAAACGGTACCTAAAATTTTCTGAAAATTTCGGGCTGTTTTACATGTTCTGCACCCACCCGTTGCGCAACGGACGAAGGAAGGGACCTTTTGCTCTGACATCGTAATATTATACGGAAAGGACCTCCAACAAGTATCCCTACCTACAACGCACAGAAGCCATGCCCTACGTTTACCTCATGGCGTGTCTAAGAGAAATTCCTACAAACTTTTAAAATTACGTTCATGAGCTAGGTTAATAAGGAATTCCAAAAGCAAGTACCGATCCTGGTATGGATATCAAATAATTCTGCATTTTAATATCTCTGTTATAGTAAGTAAGATATTAAGAAATTCCAAACTTTTATCAACAATAACAGTAAGTGATATTAAAAAACCCTTTTTATAGTAACAATAACATTATACAAAACTTAAGAATGTAATTTAATATTTTATTAATTTTATTTATATTTTAGATTAATAATATTTAGTTTTAAGGTCGAGTACCAAACATACGTTTGATAAGTAACTTGGTTTACGAGTGCCAACTGAACATGTGCTTATAATTTTCTCCTTACATATGAATATTCTATGATTATAAGTAACGCACACATTAATTTGTTGTTTGATAGTTACTTAATTTTTTTTTGAAATGGCAATGCAAATCATATAAGTTTATTAGATGATTAATTATTCCTTTGATTGATATCCTTTCTATGAAACCATTATATTACAAATAAACAAATTCATGTCCTGAAATTCTGAAAATAAAGAGTAGATTAAATTTGTGCTCAAACATCAACCGATTATTTTCAATAGTTTAAAAACCCAACGAATTTTTTAGACTTTGCGGCTATAACTAAAAGTTGAATTTGCAACTATACAACAGAAACAAAACAACAACCCATACCAAAGGTAAAAAATGTACTATCTGCTGGAAAGGCGATTGCATTAATTCTTTTAGGTACAAAGGGGATCCTATTAATCATCTGCCTTAATAAAGGAAAAACCATTACGCGCAAATGCTATACAACAATGTTAGAAAGTTTAAAAGTATTGATCGTGGAAGAACGTCCTGGAATTTCTCTACAACGATAATACATCAAGCCCTATGGATGAACAACAATTGACAACATTATTTGAAATTCCTCCGCATTCATCCTATTTCCCCTATCTACTTCCTTCAGATTACAATCTATTCCTAAAACAAAAAACTTTCGTAGCTGGAGAAAAATTTAAGTCAAACAAGAAGATAGTACAGAGCACAAAGAGTATTTTTAGAGCGTCAAAAAAACTCGCCTCTATGAAGGAAAAAACGTTGATGCATTTAACGTCGAAGAAAGCGTCTCGAAATACAATCCTTTATAAAACTCGAATTGTAGTTTTTAATATAAAATTTCACTCCTACAATAAACAAATACGATGCAAATAACTAATAAAAAATTTAGGTTTATTAATTTTCTAATTAAATTTATCTTTGTAACTGAAACAGATGCACTTAATCATTTATTGGAATATATCGCTTCCAAAGAACATACCAAAAATTTGTAAGAACTCGAACGTCAATTACGAATGTTAAAAATCAATTTTAACATTCAAATATGCATTGCCTTGCCAATTTTTCTTAGATTCTTCATTGGCAATGAGTGCATATAATTGAGTTGACTCTAAAAATAAAAGAATTTTTATTAAAATAATGAATTTTAAACGGCGTACATACTCGAATAATGTTTGCACAACAAGATGTACTTGTTCATTGGTGAATTCCGTTAGTCTTTCCAGTTGCGGAGTCCACTTGCTTAGCCCTACTCGTATTCTGGCAGCCGAAATAACAGCCGCTGCCAGTAGGGATGGCGAATACAATTGCATGAAATGAAAATCTAAAACGCAACCAAAAACTAACGCGAATTGCGAATTGGTCGAGGATTTTAGCGATACCATCGACAAGTTTTTCCATAAATTCTCTAATATATTCATGTAGTTCTAATAGCAGCGTTCGATGCTTTTTCTCACTGTCGAAATCACTAGAATCTAACGCCGCCCTCATGAAATAATTTATATAATGCGCTGGAGTCGGGAATATCAAATACCAATGGAAGAACTTCAGAATGATAACTTCCACCACCTGATAATCCCTTATCAAATAGTGCTCCGTGCTTGCACTATTCAAATCTTCCAGTTTAGGAATGTTTGAAGTTGGTTCTTCAAATTTTGCTAAAAGACTGTGTCTCTTGAGATGTAAACATAAAAAAAAAGTTTTACCAGCCAGTAGTAAGCAAACGTTAGCTACTAATTGCAATCTCTCTGGTAGTATAGAATGATTATCCATAAAAACATCCAACATATACACAGCTAAATGCAAACACGAACGGCTGAATTGTCTTCCATTGGCATAGCTCTTTAAATGTTTAACAATCGTTTT
Organism: Sinelater perroti; assembly: GCA_036346155.1. Taxonomy (NCBI): domain Eukaryota; kingdom Metazoa; phylum Arthropoda; class Insecta; order Coleoptera; family Elateridae; genus Sinelater; species Sinelater perroti. Next base: position 18,584,245 of record JARFIY010000195.1, on the reverse strand, counting down.
ACGGTATTTAATCTGCAAAAACATCAGAAAAATTTGTTTAAAAGCTACATTTCCAACTTACTTGCGGAGACTGATGCAGGAATGGTATCCGCAGCAGTTCCTTTTGTTTTATTATTGCCTTGTAATCCTCCTCATACTCCCCGTCGTCATTTTTTATCTAAAAGAGCTTTTCATCCGTGAACATCGCAGCCTTATTACATATAAGGGAACTCACGCAACAGAGAGATTCCTCCCTTGTTAGAAGTAACGCATTCTCTTCCATTTTGGGTTTAGCACTGACCGCATAGTTGTAGTATTGCAGAAATATTTCATTAATCTGGCCCAACATATTTGTTGAGTGAAATGCCTCCACTAACCCCGATTTTATGAAGCATGCGGCTATCAACCGAAACTGAGCGGTATCTCACATTTTTGTGTCTTGTTTTTTGTAGAAAAATTCGTCGTGATTAAAATGAAATGAGGACCGCAAGAAAGACATTCTAGAGCTTGTTTGTCGCCAAGGCAAATATTAGGGGGCTACAAAAACAGTTACAAAAGGCCGCGAGTTTTCAAGCTGGCTAGTTGTGGTATCAGACCGGTGCCATTTGAAATAGCTTTGGGTTGACCTTACACAAATTATGCGATAATGAATCGAAATATTTTAATTTGTTTCGGTAAACTTTAATGTAGGAAATTATAAGAAACTGTCTTTACCATCATATACAGGATGTTCCGTTATCCAAGGTCTATAGCTTATTTAATTTGAAATCGAATTTTTTTAAAAAGTGTTGCCTGAAAATGCTTTCTAACTGACTTATAATTATTTGAAGTGTATAACGAATTGAAAATTAAAAGAATTTATTTAACTCGTTTAATTTTGTTTAAGATTATCTTTTTCGGCTTTACACGAAATTTTACCGTGCGTAAAATTAACAAGAACATTTTTTATTCTGCTTAGCTGTAATTTGATTTATCCACTATTTTAAAGAGAAACATTTTTTATCAAATGGAGTAGTTCTTATAAAAATTGAGAGAAAATCTCTCCCTTTGTACAAAAAAAGAACAATCCAATTTTCCCATTAATAAAACTCTATCCAATGTTCAACGGAAATCGATGCTAAATATTTTTTATTATGTTACCAATGTAATTTTTTATTAAAAGTAATCGCGGGAAATAAGATTTTAAGAAAATGTCCTCGTAATCAACGTTCAGTGACGTCTTTAGGTCTTTAGGTAACACTCGCATAAACTCTATACTTATAATTATAGTCTATATGTTTTTTATTTGAAGACATTTTACTATTTTTGAAATGGAAACATTGAGTCTAACAGAAATCAGTTGGAAAAATACAGGCTAGGGCGTAATGTATGAAATATTTTGATACTGAAATCCTGCTTAGAATAGACCAGATGCAGGACTAATTTATTTTCTCTAATAATGGATATGGCCAAGTAACTCAATCTTTTTCAATTCTAGGTAAGACCTATTCTTTAAATTTCTTTAGATTTGAGACTTTTTTAAAACCTGCGTATTGCAGAATCGCTCGGGACCGGATAAAATTTCCACAAATGCCAGGTTTCCACCATGGACAAGTTTATAAGTAAATCATTTTCTTTAATTAAACATATAGGTATGTCAATAAGAAATACAGTAACAACTAATAAATAAACAAGGATGAGTATTATGTATGTTCTGTATATTATTTACAAATTGGGGGAAAGCATTAATTAATTTTTGTTTTTGGTCATTCTTTTTTTCAGTAAGTTTAATTCTGTAAGAATGTTAAATACCATATTATACAGGTCTTCATACCCCTTTTCCGCATCCTAAGTGGTGTATAATTCTAGGACCTTCCAGACATCCTTTGTTGACACCTTATTTAAGTCATCTTCTACCTCGACCGGTACAAAACTTTCATCTTTATTCCGTGACTAAAATTTGCATTTTCAAAACATTTCTTGCAGTTTTCTTCATTTTTTTATGGCAGCATCATTCCACCATATATCGTCCAAAACGCTGATTTTTTGCCAGCTCTGTAACATTATCAGCGCCATCTATGGCTGCCAACAGCTGATCCATTATGCATTTTTTTAAGGTACTATGACGCCCTGATCCAGGGGCTGAGTGACGCTGGTTGGGTTGGTCATTGCAAGTATTCCCGTAACAGTTTTAGTATTCTTTTTGAATATTTCAATTATACGTATTCGAATTTTTAGTCTTTAGGTATCCAAATATTCGAATTATTTTATATTTTAAACTGCAAACCGTGCCAGTCAGTCATACTCCAGTGATATACCATTTTATGTGGGATAACCGGAGCCTTTCTAATTGCCATGGAGATAATTTCTTAAATAATCGGTTGTACCATGTCATCATGTGTCATACATCTGTTGCATTAAATCTTTGTTTATGCAAACAATGCTGCTGCTGCTGTATAACATTTGTTACGCCGCAGAAAAATCTCCTCATCTATTCTTAAGAAGACAAAGGAACAATGCAAAATTAAAGACATTCTACTTGGCTGAGAACAATTGACAATAAATTGTATTTCAATAGCTATACAGCAAAGTCCTAAAGCCCAAAAATAGTAAGTTGAACGAACATTTCTTCATTGTATGTTGAGAAAACGGAAATTCCATTTATATGTTACAATATGCAACTAGTGCAGAAGTTACGCCTCAATGATCAACAAATAAAAACACAATCTGCTAGCTAATTGCTTATGTTGGACGAAACATATTTTCACTAAATCGAATTTGTCAACAAGCAGATATCGGTCAGATGCTATCCCTCAACCACTTCATTAAATTCCAGGACAGTCACAATATAGTATGGTGTAGACAATTTTGAGATTGTTCGTTCTATATTTTCAAAAGTCTGTACTGTTATTGTTCATATAAAACAGTATCTTCATATGGGCAATACTTATCCATTAGCTTCTTCTTCTGCTGCACTACAGGATTTAGGCATTTGCCTATTTCCTTTTCACAAAGCATTGTTTATGGCCACCGTTTCCTTGACCGACGACCTACATCTTTTTGCCTTTGGAGTTGTAGTTGAGAATTTTCTTGGGTATACTTTTGTTTTCCATTCTATTGTATTTTAAATATTTAGTTCATTTCGTATTAAATTTCTCCCCATACACCCTTTTCTTTAAAAGCCCACATCTGCTGCTTATATTTTTCTGTTGTCTTTTTAGTGTTTACCATACTTTCTTGTATTATTACTTTAATGTCAGCAAATAATTTCTTATTTAGGTACAATTTTGATTTAGCTGTATTCCAGGATGTACACCTAGTTTCCAGTATTTGGGCATATCATTAATGTATAAGCCTAATGTACAAGCTTTTAATTGCCCTTATGAGATGTTATTTTTTATCATTTATCATTATATATCATCGTCTACGGTTTGTTTTAATCGACACAGTCGAAAGCCGTCCGAAAATCAATAAAGCCATGTGGGTCTCTCGATTAGACCTTACATTTGTCTATCAATCGCTTCGCTATAAAGATATTGCCGCTACGAGAACGGCCTTGCCGAAATACATTTTGTTCTTCCTGTAAAAATGTTTTTGTTGTTACTTTCAGTCGGTTGTTAAGGATTTTATATATCTCTATAGTCTTGGCAGTCACTTTTGTTGCCTTTTTTGAAAAGAGAGATAACTTCTGCCATTATCCATAAATTTGAAATTTTGCATTTATACGGTGTAACAATCTAAGATGACAGAAGGTGCTTGCGTATTTATAATTATCCCCATATTTATTTTGCCTACTTCTACGGCTCTTTTTCGTATTCTGTAATGAGTTTTGTAATTCGTCTATCGTAATCTCATCAACTTCAAAAAGGTTACTGTCGTCATTAAAGTCAGTTTCGTTACTTTTGATTTTCACTTCTTTATACCACATCTGCTTATAATGTTTTTTTCCACGATTCGTCTTTTATTAAGTTTCATTTCGCTATATATTTCTGTAGTTCGTGACTTTATATGTTAGTGTTTGGCTTTGATATATTATCATGTTTACTCTACTCTATAAATTTGTTCCAGGATTCTTGGTGATCTTCCTCAGTTTTTTGTCATAGTTTTTGTTTTGAATGTACTGATCCTTTGCTTCTCGTGTATTCTTTTGCTGAAGTTCTATGTATGCTTTTTATTTTTCGTTTATTTTCGCGGTTTTTTGTGTCGTAATTTTTTCATCTTCTATCGTCTCACTTGTGCCTTCTTATGCTGTTTCTTATAATGCTGAATTATTCGCCGAGATTGTTGCATGTTGATGTTCTTTCTGAATAAATCTCCGATACTTTCGTGCTGAAGTAAACATACTTACCATAAATACTTCTTGGATTGAAGTTGCATTTCTTGCTTTTGGGTTTCCCCACCATGCTAATAATGTAATTACATTTTGAACCAGGTTTTTCATTTTTTCATTTGCAATTATACAATTTAAAAGACTTCTTACCTCATTTTATATAATTACGATGTCCTTTTTTCGAAAAAATATATTTAGTAATTTTCAAATTATTAATGTTGCAGGTTGTCTTAGTTCTTTTCTATTGTCATTTATTTGGTTTTCTTCAAAGTTTTCCACCACTCCAGGTTTTAAAATATTTCTGTTCGGGCGTTTCAATCCCCACATATTAAGACTTGGTCTGTTCTTTTTTTTTTAACTATTTCTTGTAGCTGATTGTAAAATTTTTCCGTATTTTCTTTTGTTTAATTTTCTTTCTTAAGTGGCCTCTGTCAATTATTAAGCATATTATCATTATTCCTTCATTACATACGTGTGGCTCTTTGTTTGTTTGTTTTTTTTTATTTGTTATTTACAAGTACCTCCATTCCACATGTACGTCTATTATATGGTATTCTATGAACCATATTGTAATAATCAAAAGCTTAACTACTTTTCAACTGTTTCTGTCTCGATTATTTTTTTGTTTGTTTTTTACATTCCACATCGCTGCTGTAATTCTATAGTTTATACAAAATCTTTTGTCCTGATTGCATCTTATATGTCCTTTGCTTTTTAAAAATTCTGAGTATTTTTAAATTTTTCTCGCACGATACCTATATGCAGCTGACTAGTTCAAGTGATGAGGCTGCTATCTTTAGATCACTTGATTTTCTGTTAGTGTTGTTTTCCTTAGTTGCGTAGTCCCAATTTTACGGCGCAATGTTTTGGGAAGAATTAGAGCCGTTTCCTAGAATATTCTAATATAATTTATGGAAAACTTTACTATGTGCTACTGAATATATGAAATGAAAGCATTATTTAAAAAAACATAAATGTCAGATTGTATACATTTGTAATTAAAACCAATTTTTGAGTACACGGGGATTTTTCACAATTTACCGTTTATATTCTATATATTACATATGCTACACCTTGTGTGATCTCGATATTCTTAAAAACTAAATGTGATTTATTTGATATGCCGTGGTATCTACTATCAGAGTATGATATAATATAATATTTGTCTCATATGTTATAGTTTACCCTTAATTAGTGCTAGCGCTAGCACGTAGGCGACCGTGGGATGTTTCAGAGCAGTATTAGTGTAAATATGAAATTGATTGGTGGTAGTCAGAGACCGGGGAGACTAGTAAAATGTACATGTGCTTACCTAGAAATATTTTCAAAGCTGGGCCTGGCCCTAGCCCCATATAGACTTTTATAGAAGTTAATAGCCATTTTAATTTATTACATTACAACATTTTAAATTGTAATCCACTAGGGAAACATTTTCCGGCATATAAACTGTTTTTGACTTTCAATTTATTTATCTTTTTTTTTGTTGGTGGGAAAGTGTAACACGTGTAATGAAATTTGAAGAAATTGTTTTAGATCTTTTAAAGATATTTGCAGTTTTACCGGGTAATAAATTACAAATAATCATAAACTTTAATGTGCTAATTTTTTTTTAATTTGAAAACATGAAATTTTTATAAGCATATGATCATATGTACTCATAAATCAATACAATAATCAAGTTTATCTGCCAACATGAGAATGTTAATAACCACAGTGTATCCAAGAATGTGACTTGAGTCAGGGAGATATATTTGTGCTGCTGTCACAAGATCTGCTAGATTACAACAAAAGTATAGTACTATTGCTAACATTAATGCAAACATGCCCGCCGATATATAATTATAACTTAATTATCCATGTGATGTGTGCCATGTAGTAGGAGATACCTACATTAAGTATATGTGACTATGCAATCATAAAATAAAACTTTGAGGATTTTCGATTTAGGTCACAGTTGATCTGTTATAGGTCAAAACATAAAGTAATTTGACAGTTTGCGCCACCTATCGGTATTTCATGTACTACATAGCCAATTCTTGCCGTTAGTAGCCGCATACAGCACAACTTTCATTTATGTGAAACCGAGTATAGCCGAACGAATGTCATCTCATGCTTAGATATAATGATTATTGGCTCATTTTTTCTTCAATTGTCGACAACTATTTAGCTTGGGTTGCCCGTCTTTGGGGCGGGCCTTTTTACTAGTATGAAATATAAAAAGCTATCTACACATAACCTGCAACATTGGTTGGTTACAGGGAACATAAGAACAAACGATAACCCAGTGACAGGAGACCAAAAATATCAATAAATTAGTGAAGAGTAATAATTTGCGTTTGCTATTCAAGCGTGAACGTGGACGTGGACATTTTTGGCTTACAAAGTACCTGGTTCCTTCGCTGAGAAGCCCTAGCGTTGGAAGAGTGACGAAAGCTTACAGGTGACCCAGGTGTTCAGGTAGTCCTGAACTTTCCAAGGATGTTGATGACATCAATCCTGCGAACACCTCGAGGAAGTTCGTGACGTTCTGGGTGTCTGCCACAAGCTATTCACGTGACTTAAGGGAAAATATTACAAGCTAATAGAGTTCCAGTAGCATCAATCTTCTTTCTTGTAACTAACTGATGTTACAGGTTGTGTGTAGATAGTTTTCTATCCCATATATCTCTAAATACAGCGCAATTAAGAAACATTTTCATAGTTTTAAACCGTTGCATTTTTGTAATAAATTATACGACATACATACAATTAAGTCGAACACTTTAGAGAATTTCTTAAAATAAATTTTATTTAGAAATTACAAAGTACCGATATTTTACATTTAATGTTATTACTAAAGACAGTTGTTACTTACTGACTACTATTCTAAATGTTGACCGGTATCCCACGGCACTGGAAAGCCCACGGTAATGCTTAGAACGTAGATAAGATATGATAAAATGGATTTATCAATAGTTTTGCCCAACTGGGGGCAGAAGTTAAGATATAAATTTTTTGATGGATGTGATTGGAACCATTGGATGAATGTCTCAACAAGAGGTTGTTTTTCACAAGTCTTCTAGTAAATTACATAACTTACTCCAACTATTGTTAAAGAGCGGATAGATTGTTCTGGATAAACTTGCCAATTTTATCAGCATTTTTTAGTATCGTATAAATGAATGGATATATCAAATGCTTATGATATTAAACAGACTTCATATAGTTTAGGACACTCAAAAATATTTATTTTTTCTGAAGAATACTTTCCAAAAATTTACGTCAAATTTGTCAAGCATCTTAAAAACCTTACGAGTGCTTCTATTGCAATTATAAGCTCGTCCAGTTTTGAAGCAGACCTTTTGATACCACAAAATACATATAAAATAATATTTTGACACCTTGGTGATATTGAAGTTATGTCCTCAATTTTTTACTCTTCCTGTTATGCAACCTTTTCAGTGATTGGAAAAAGAACAACTAAAATTTAATTTCAGAAAATAACTGCTACATGCTTAATATTATTGTGACCCTAATGCAAATACAAATTATATTTAGAGGAGAATGAATGAAAAACTTACAGAAATTCAATGAAATTATATGGACTAAAATCGCATCATATCCAGTTCAACATTATATTTATTTTACCATTTCTTATTGCATTAACGCTAATTTTAAATATTTTGAATACTATGACCTCTTCTCATATATAAAAATTTTAACAAATGTAACAATTTACTAATTGGTATTTTTTTAGAGCATATGTGGCAGCTAAAGCAGCAGAAGACAAAAATTGGCATGGAGAGCTCCTACCCACGCCTAGATCACATGAGAAACTACTGTTGAGGCTAGTGGTAGTCATCAAAAAACGTTCCACTAACCGAGTACACGTACTTTTAAGCGAACGCACCGCTTTTCACCTCCCCACCTGCGAAATTCACCCCTCAAAATCACTCCACTCCACACTGCGAAGGTTTATGATTGAAATATTTGGGGCCGAAGTTCCAACTCACAGACCACATGGACTGCTTTCCGTAAGTTCCTTAACTAGAGCAGGTAACATCAAATAACTTTGTCATATATTGTAGGTTGAGCATGACCCGAAAAATGACCGAGACGGAGCTTGCCTCACAATGCTAGTGGTTTTCCGAGCTCCATTAGAAGAAGTGCCCATCATAGGAAAATGTGTGTGGCACGAAACCTCTAAGCAGCTTGGTGAAAAATTACTGGTCAAGGTAGCAGGGCGCAATTCCACAATTCCTATTAATGTTATTCGCTGATGGAAAAGATGATCCAAATGTGCAGTTGTTATTACATTGTTGTTTGTTATATTTGATGATGTTAAACTTGTAAAATTTTATTACAATATTGACTTACAATATAATACTCAAGATGCAGTTAGCTTTAGCAGTTTACAAATATAATTAGCTGCTTGCTGAATATTTATTTATTTATAATACATTTAGTATTATTTTGAGTGGATATACAATGCACTATAAATTTATACGCATTAGATGCATATGTTGGCTAAATTAGAGTTAATTTCATGTACTGAAGCTAGCAGCATCGAAATTTGTTTTATCTCAAATCTTGTCAGTATTTTTGCCTATGGTTATGGTGTAACACTTTTGTATACTATATTCTTTTATATCTACATATTTACACATAATAAACTGTTTGTAATAAACCTACTGTGTATATTTTATTTATTTAGAGTTACTTTACAAAATTCCAGGTGCATTGTATTCTTAAGAAATTGCCAAGTCTGACATTTATTAATAAATTTTGGTATGACAGTATGATTTTGGCTTTTTCCTCAAAGAAAACTTCACCAATTTTTATATATATATATATATATATATATATAGTGTGAATTCTATAAAATTGGTTTTTAGTAAATAAAGACTATTGACAGCAAAAATGACACAGTTGCATAATATTTACCATGGAGTTAGAAACATGAGGGAATTAAAAGGTTTATAATGACCAAAGACATTCAATTATTGTCATCTGATAATTGTACCATTTGTCAGGAAATAATTGCACATGAATTTAACAATTGCGATACATTCCGTAAGCCTAAATCACAACATAGAATGGTGACCATTGTTTACAGTAGAACTAATTATGTTGTCCCTAAATTCTGGAACAATACAAAAAGATCTTGTAGAATGATGAATCATGCTATTAGTTGTAGTGGCCTGATTTGTTGTGTTGAACAAATGCTGCACTATATCATCTATTGACCTGTGGAGTATTTGGAGATGTCAAGCGCTATATACTATTTAAATATCATTAAGCTCATGATATAAATTTATATGACTAGTTTCAACCACTATATATGTCAACTTAACCTTTAAGGTCCTATAAATCAGATCTGATTTACATGGATGTTGCCATTTACTTTTCATAACAGCAATTAATGATCAAACAGTACAATATTGCAACAACTTTTACTGAAATTAGCTTATTTATTTAATTTAAGACCATATCAATTTACTTTAGCATCTGTTTTTGTTTTTGATTTTTAATATTAAATTAAAACAGCCAAAAGTATTTTCTACTGACTAAAGTGTTTATCTTAATAAGAAAATATTTTTGTAACATCTCGGAGTTTGTTCTCACATCAAAAAAGAACGCCTGTTCCTATTATTTAGTGTTGCATAAGGTTTTTATAATTCCCAACAGAATTTTCACATCTGTATGCTTCAGTCATTTTTAAATTACCCGACTTCCATTATATCAGAAAAAAAGATGAACGAAATAGCACAGATCACTAGATTTTAGAATGCAGACATTTTTGCCCTAAAACTTAAAAATCAATTCTTTACGAATTGCGGTACTTGGTGAAATTTATTAGCCTTGCCTTCTTTCAGACCAAATGCATGTTTACCAAAATGTTTTAGTGATACTTCACTGTATAAATCTTTCAAACTCTAAGAATCTTGTATTTTCTTTTACACCATTAATCTATAGGTTGTATACAGCCAGAATCAAACACCACACAATGTGAAGAAGCCCGTCTCTTACTTAAAGAATTGAATAAAGCCCCATATATTAAAGTTGCTTATGATTTACAATCTGTGATAATAGCCATTCGTAGTCTTTCTATGTGGGAAAGTCTAATGAGTATATACTGGTAAAACTTTCCACAACATTTTATATTTTGCTGAAATATTCAAATATATTTTAAAACTGATATTGAAATATCCAAAGAAACAAATAATCCCATTAAGCATATGATCAACTAGTTTCATTCTATGAAAAAATTCAACTTATAGCGGTGTTTTTGAATGTTGAAGGATGTTATCTCTTGCACATTATTGGTCGTTGCTGTAATGTTTTATCTTTCATTTGGTCATTGTCAACCAACAATACTTACAAATGCTATTAATCTGGATAACATTTGATATACTCATAGAAACTATACATAACTATTTTATGTGTACATTAGGTTTCATTTTTTGGCATCAAATCAAACGTTTTTTGTAGTAACGCTCATGAAAAACACAGAAGAAAATTTTAAGTAAAGTACATACAGCAATAAGACTTTTATATAGCATTGTGTATATGTAAGTAATATTAATTATATTAATGGTATTAAGATATGGGCCTTATAACTTGATCTAAGATATATGTATTTTCAAACATGCAAGTACTCAAAAAGCAACATTACAACATATAATTAAAAGCTCTAGTTCATAATATATTGTATTTACCATAAAGAAGCTCATTTATTTAAGCACTATTCTTAGTGACAAACGAAGAGAAAATATATAATTCTGCTTTTATTCGGCATTTAATCTTTTTATTAAATTTTCGTTTAAAAATTGAGGGATTTATTGTTTTTATAAGATGACAGTTTTACCTTATCAATGATTAAAAATGAACAATTATGAAAATACTTGTATACGAATTTTTTGGTCATTTATCTTTAAACTCTACCAAATTTAGGACCTGCCTTAGATATTTATTTTAAGTCACCTCATACACAGATATTTTCGCTGCGCCATCTGTAAGTGGAACTACAGCGTGTCATATACTCATATCTGTTATTCAGTGATATCTAGCCACCGTCGAACTGAAAAAATGCAAATAAACAAGTGAGCTTCGAACAAATGCAGTGGAAACCAATAATTTGACGTTCGGATTTGACATTTGGGCTCGCGTCCGAGCTACCCGTTTTTGCGGACATTGCATTTTTGGAATGAACTGTGCGCCTAAAGTTGTTTGTTGCTTATGATGATCAATAAATACGCCAAAAGTAAGCGATTAACGGCTTCTGAACCACGAGGTAAAGCGCTCTTTTGCAGATGGACAGCTCTCTGAGGAAGACGAACGTCAGTGAGAACATAGTAAAGCTTTTGCACGGCAGGGAAAAGAAGGCCGGAGTGGGCAGGTTGGTGCAACGGCACTCGCAGTTCACGGATGCTTTAGTTAAGAGACTAGGCTTAGAGTACGAATTAGAAGGTCACCAAGGATGCGTAAATTGCCTGGAGTGGTCAACGGATGGAAGGTGCGGAATTAAATATTAACTTACTTTATTGTTTTTGCAACCATGACTCAGCTATAGTTCTAATTAATTGATGATATTTACATTACTAATTGGATAAGGCAAACAGCAGACTAATGACGATTTTGTAGCTTTTTGGCATCAGGATCAGATGACACGAATGTTATAATATGGGATCCGTTTGGTCACCGCCTGCTTAAAACCATACGCACACCTCATATTGGAAATATATTTTCCGTCAAGGTAAGTGTATTTTGAAATTCAGCAATTGATGTCTTATTCTACCTCCAGTATGAAAAGTAACCAGTTTTTACAAACTGTTTAATATATTCAAATCTGTTATGCAAATTAAATTGGAGTAAACTTGAGTTAGCTTATATCTACTAAGAAGACATTCTCATTTTTAAAAATCATGATTTTAAGTGGTTCTATCTTATTTATTCTCTTGATTTAAAATTAGTAATCAAGCTAGAATATTGTGCTGGTAACAAATGATAACAACTAAAGAGAAAAAACGTTTTATTTATTTCTTAGTTTATAAAGTTACGATATTATTTTAAAGGGCAAATATTGTCATTAAATGAATTGTCAAATATCCTTCTCTGCTCATTTGACACTCGAATTCTGATAAAATTCTCGATTACGTATTTGCATAACTGTGGCTCAATTTCGTTAATTTAGGAATTGTTCTTATTTTCATAGCATAAATTTTGGTCTTTATGAATCACCAAAAGAAAAAATCACAGTGTGACGTCAGAAGATTATGATGGCCAGTTTGCTTTGATGTTTTGGGAAATAAGTTTTTTAATTAGTTCTCTGGTTTTAGCTGGATCTTGAATGGGTGCAAATGCAGATATTTTGTTAAAATCTGCTGCATGATGCCTTTTGAAATATTCAGTTGCAGTAACCAATGGCACACTTTGTTTCTGGATGCTTCGTTACACTGTCATTTACAGCGGCAATATTTTCAACTGAATGGGAAATATGAGGTCAGCCTGTTTTTTTGTTGTCTGCAATCGAACCTCTTTGTTCATATTTATTAGTCTTTTTATAATTGTTTTATTTGGTGCATTTCTGCTTCCGAAAATGTCACAGAATTTATGCACAGTCTTAGTAAAATATTCTCAATGCCTGTAATAAACTTTAACAACTGCCACTTGCTCCTCTGTCAAGTAGCGCTTAATAGTGACTAACCACAATGTGTTTACTGCAAAATATCAGCAAATAACGTGTTGGTAACCTTATAGGAAAAAAAAGCTTACAATTGAAATCTTCGTTTCTTTTGGAATACCCTTTACATCATAAACTTAACACTAATAAAAAGTATAGTTTTGATAAGACAAGAAGTATATACATCCTGGCTAAATTTTTAGATTTTGTTCTAGGTAGTAACATTAGAACATGTTAGAATATGAAATTTTTCTTCTTCTTCTTTTCCTTATACCCCTTCAGGGTGTCGGATAGAATATGAAATTCAATAAAAGTAATATTCAACATATTTACTACTACCCTTTAAAAGTCTAACCTTCCTGAAGAGCCAGAGTGTTTGTGTTACACTTAAATTAAAAGTATGTTTTTAATTCTTTTGGTGTAATCGGTATCAAGCGAAGAAACAAACCTGAATGATAGCGAATGTGTTAGGAGTTACTATACTGTAATGTGCACCACTGCCTTTGCTTAATTGGTGAAATTGGTCTTTTTTTTACTGTCATAGTTATTTTTCTTGCAATTAAATCCACATTTTGTTTGTTCTCGTTATTTACCCGACACCATTGTGGTGATCAAATTTTTTAAGTTGATACAAGACATTAATACACATGAAATAAATTATATCTACTGTTTAGGAAATATCAAAATCTTATCAAAGCCTATTTTAATCATTTTTTTTATGTTTTGCCAACAATGAATTTTGACTAAACTAGTTTGAGGAAAAGCATTGTATATAGCAGCAACTTACATCGATGTATGATTTGTTTTAAAAAGTCTTTGATTCGGATGTTTAATAATTGTAATATATATGTTCTGAATATACCTTGGGTAGGTGATTGTCCCAGTAATGAGGGCTCCATTACTTAGGGATAACTGGGATCAGGTTATATTTCCAAGCATTGGACTACCAGAGTCTCATTAGTTTCAAACAAGGTGCATTGCATGCAGGTGAGGTTGACATTGGTTTTTATGTGCCATCACCCATGCACTCCTAAACAAGTAAAATATACTCTAACATAAACCCCGTGATTATCTGAGATTTATGCAGATGATATGATAATAAATAATAATAATGGTGTGGCTCAAAACCCCATATAGGATTACGGCCCGCAAACTGAGAGACTCTCATATGTTTGCCTTCTCTGCCTGGTATCGTGCACCACGATACAGGGTCACATGGCAAATACGCCTTGGACGACCGCCAGTATTACCCCTTGTTCTAAATAAATAGAGGTACTTATTCAATTATTTTTAGTGACTGAGTAGGCCACTCACCAAGCATTGAAGAGCTCCAGGAATGAACTCAGGACCGTCTACACTATAGTCACGCATCTATGCTAGCGTTAATATTTTTGATAATTGCAATTGCAACACAATATAAACATGGAAAAGAAATTTAGAGAAAAGGGGGATGAAAATTAATATAGAAAAAACCAAGGTAATATATTTCATCAAAAGGGGCAGAATTGGAAGGACACCCATCATACTACAAAAAACACCACTTGAATATGCAGAAAAATACTAGTATGTAGGAATAATTATAAAGATGAAGAAATAAATAAGAGAATCAGCAAAGCAGACTACTCCATCAAATTAACAACACAATCATTGGTAAAGAAGAACTTGACCTTAAAATAATGATGCACTTATATAAAATATCTTCACTCTTACATTACTACATGAGTCAGAGATATGGGAAGTAGTGAACAAACACTGCTCAAAAATCATGGCATTGAAGATGACGTTCTGGATAAAACTAGAAGGGATAGAATTAGAAATAGCAGTATAAGAGTTGAACTGAACCAACAAGCAAGGGGTAGAAAATAAACTACTAAAATTGTTTGAACACCTTACCAGAATTGATATCAAAGATACCGTAAATTAACATCTGAAACAAAAGTAGAAAGAAGAAGAGCAAGAGACAGATCCCAAGTCCCATGGGTAGACAATATCGAGCAAGTGGCTAGGAAAAGAGGAAAAACCATTGAAGTATGAAGAATAATACAAGATAGAAACACCTAGATAGAGATAAATGAAAAGCAAAAGAAAAAGAATTTATCTTCGTACTATGTAGATTAAATACTAGAAAATTATTTTGTAATAAGTTCTATCTATAACATACCGTGGTTAAATAAACGCAATATATTTCAGGCTAATGTGGCAATAGCCTTCATACTTATATAAATCTTATATCTTTAATATGTATATATAGTTTTTTTCGATTTTTGAATATCACTTATAATGCTAAGCCAGTGACGTTACCACATTATAGAATATTGGTTTCTATCTGATTATGTTGCTCATAAGATCTTCATAACACTGTGAACATTGGGTATTTTTGACAAGGCATACTTTGGTCATTATGGGGTAATAAACAAGCCAAATTGCCTTTGTCTTACATTAATTTTGTTGTATACTCTATCTCTGACCAATATAATTTGGCTGTATTTTTTGAAAGATGTTGATCATAATGTAGCGATAGTGTCATCAAATATTGTATGTACTAAATAACTGCATGTTTCCTAGATTAATGTTGTATATTTAAGTGTATAAATAAGTTTTCAGCTTTAGATTTCACAGTTTACATGTAACATATTAGTCCGCCCTCTTGCAGTTTTAAAGCAATGACATTTGGTCTTTCGAAACATCATGCGATTTGGCGTTTGATGCACACAACCTCAATAATCAGCTGTGTTCATGATGGCAGTCGCAAAAGAGCATATTCGATTTTCTATCCACTTCGCGTTTCATCTCGAGAAAAACGCTGCTGAAGCCACCGAAATGATTTGTGCTGCATATGGTGAGAATGCTGTAAGTCATGCAACGTGCAAAAAGTGGTACCAAAGATTTCGTGGAGGAGAGTTTAGTCTTAAAGATCAACCACGCGCTGGACGCCCTCAAACATTTGACATGTATGAGCTGCAGACATTGCTGAACAGCTTGGCGTTACTCAGCCATCCATTTCCATACGTTTGCATCCAATGGGTAAGATACAAAAGGAAGGCAGATGGGTTCCGCATAAACTGTCCGAAGACAACAAAAATCGACGGCGTGACACCGCACTCCATTTGCTTTCAAGGAACTGAAAAAAGGATTTTCTGCATAAAATTACGGGCGATGAAAAATGGATCTTGTACGACAATCCCTAGCGCAAGAAATCATGGGTAGACTCTGGCAAACCTTCGACATCGACTCCAAAGCCCAATATCCACGCCAAAAAGAATTTGCTCTGTATCTGATGGGATTGGAAAGGTGTGCTGTACTTTGAATTCTTGAAACCAGGTGAAACAGTTACGGCGGATCGCTACCAACAGCAACTCATCAATTTGAGCGACGCAATCGAAGAAAAGAGGCCATTTACTGGACAAGGAAGTCGCAAAGTCATCCTGCTCCGTGATAATGCCCCGACCACATGCGGCGTATAGCCCAGACATGCCCCCTTCCAATTATCATTTATTCCGGTTGTTACAGCATCACTTGACTGATACGCACTTCAAAACAAGAAGAAGTCCGAAAATGCATCAATAACTTTATCGACTCAAAGCCGGTGAGCTTCTATCACCAGGGAATTTGCAAGCTACCCGAAAGATGGCAAAGGTCATCGATGCCAACAGAGAATACTTTGATACTTAAGCTTTTTTTGTTTGTTTTTAAATAAAACTTTAATTTTGCAGAAAAAAGCTGAGAACTTACTTATACACCTATAACTCATTAAAAGCCTATTGCTATAATCTTCCTCTGTTCAGTTTTGGTTGATTTTAGCCATGTTCTGTAGGTTTCTCCTTTTAGGCTTCTAAACATTAAAATGAGAAGCCTTATGAAGAGAGTTATGTCATCTGTCTGTCTGCCCTTTTATTTTTCAACTTTTGATCAAGGCAGCCTCCAAGCTGGAGACAAGTAACAATGCGATATATTCAGTTCTCTTTGTATTTCAAATATTAGTTTTAAAAATTAATTATCATGCTAAAATAAACTATCTGTGAAAGGGTTTTTGCCAATGCGGGGGCTAAAATTACATACATCAAATAGGTACTTTGTTTCTGCAAAATTTTGTTAGCTTATTATCAGTTATGGAACTGAAACCAGTTTTGTGTATTGCATTTAGTTAGTCAACTCATTCCAGATAGTCAGACGCGCAATAAAATTTATTGTGAAAAAACTATGTCTTTTTTGTATCATAGGAGACAATCAGAAGAAACAATACAAAAGTAAATACAATTGAGTAAAATGAAGATTGATGAGAATAAATTATTAAAATAAAGATTAAATTAGATAAAAATTAAAAAAGATAATGACAAAAATAACACATGTAAAGCTAATTGGGATATTCTTAGAAAAACTGAAATACAAATACTACTCCTGTAGTACTAAGAGAAGAATCGCATATTTATGTCCAAGTATATTTTAAGTAGTACATCTGTAAATCTGTAATCTATTAATGAATAAGCGCTTGCAAAAATAATAGAAGCTAATAAAAATTAATGACTCAAAAATTCTTTATTTCCCCATTTTTCTATCTTTGGAAATAACCTGGTTTTTTCATGGCCGATCAAGGTTTTCATGTATGCTTTTGAAGGCCTTAAAAACTCATTTAATTATAAATGAGACCGACTTTTTATTTGGTTATTTTCATGATTCAAAATTACTATACCACAAACTTAAGAAGAATATTTGTATAATTAAAAATTTATAATTTTTGAATGCATTATTAAAAAAATGTTTGCGGATTGTTATATTTAAAAAAAAATGTCTCAATGGCGCTAACTTCAAGAAGTATTTGAGGACTTGAAATTCAAGACTTTCGAGGAGAGGTAAGTTGGGTCATTTTGAAGAAAAACACTGGCGATTTTTTTTAGTTTTTAGACAATATAGTCCTTACAATGTATGTAGCACTCTTTATACGCTAGATTTTTGTATTACGCACATTTCCAAGGATAATCATACCTCTTACGTTTCAATATCTTATCAATTTGTTGCGGGTCTACTTTGCTTATTTCTTGAATCAACATGTGCAAGCTTATGTAGAACAAACGGTGCAAAAATGCAGGTATTTTATGGTTGTTTTTATGCAAAAATGCCAACCGTTATCAATTAGTAATGAACTTTCATTTTCTATATGATCTTGATGAATATGAACCAATTATCACAAGTTACATTACGATTGGTGTTATATATTAACATAATTTGCTGATGTAGTAACAGAGCACGCCTTTTGTTCAATCGGTTATGAGATGTCTGGCATAAGATTATGCATTGAAAGACCTACTTTGTCCATAAAGGGCTGTGATATACCCTATACTGGGTCAACATAAGCAACATAAATGTATAAAATTTGAGAAATGATTTTCTTCTTTCATTGATATCCAAAATAAGACAATAATTATATTTTGTTTGGGTATTAAAACCATATCGGAACACAATTTGAATCGTTTTTTACGATAATTGAGAGTATTCTCACTTTTAGGATAATAATTAAATTTTTATGCTAACGTTTTAAATATTAATTTTTTATATTATTGATAATGTCAAATATTGTTTGGCCATCTATTTCTCTTTTATTGGGGACTCTACTAAGACATAGTTTTGGTCTTGCAGTTCAAGACGCATAACTATCTTTTTTGCAATCACTGCAGTTCAAGGGTTAGGTTACGTTTGGTCATATAGTGAATAAACGGTTGTTTTCATGAACAATCTGTACGCATTCTAATGCATTTGTTTTATTCTTTTCTCCTCTTGAAACAATTTTCTCAAAAGCACTAAATATGTGTATATTTCTGAATCAATTATTCCCCCAAGTAAGGTAGCCAAATTCCTTTTGAAAAAGTCATCTCTGATTGCTCATTCTATCATTCATTAATTTGAATTATTACATTTTCCTTGCTAATTAATATAATTTATAAACTGATAGGTATTGAGGATTTTACATTTTAATTCCAGTTTAGCATTGGTTGGGTGTCAAGTTGTCCAAAACTGGACGTTTTTCATAAATTTCCAAATAGAATTTGGTCAGTTGTTCACTGTGATTGTTTTTAGAGATGGGAAAAGGTATAAGAAAAGAATTCTCCTACAATCCTACCAAACACAGCAATACCTTCATAAACCAGATAAACGTCTCAAATGTTTTTTGTTGTGGCTGTAATGCTTATTCTTTTCTGAAACTCATTAACATACAGTAGTGTAAATGTAACTTTTTGTTCTCCATTTTTAAAAATGTTTCTCATGCAAAATTAGACTTACCACAACAGCGCCTGACACCATGCTTCTTACTCTTGATGCTACCACCTCTCTTTCGGTATACAATATGGCTATAAAACAAATACCAGCGCCACTATAGGGCAATGTTTCTATCATCTATGGAAATCATTTAATTATTGAATAGAACAATATTATTTGAAAATAAATATATTATTAGTTTTTTTTATTTTTTTTTATTTGCAAATTCTGAGTCTTGGTTATTGTGCCAAAACCATTGTAAAGTTGATGTAATGCTGTACTAATTCTAAGTATTTTTATTGACTTATTTCTATATGGCCTATCGCCTACTGTTAAAACAGGATATTAATTATTTATTCAATTTGTTTCCATTACTACAGTTACTAGGACTATCTGTATTACTTCATTTAAAATTGAGATTTATGTGACTGTAACCACCTCATCTATTACACATTCTTAATTTTTTTTACTAATATTACATGGGGAATTAAGGGAAGAAATATAACTTAATGGTGAGTTTTTCTAACTGAAAATATGACTAAAATAAAATTTGGTCTGTCCATTGAATTCATTTTAAATTGTAAATTAAAATTTGTTGCCAAGTGTTATAAATTAGCGCTTTCTGGACAATATATAGTAAAAAAACATTGTAATAAGACATCAGCGTCAGTAATTTTATTTTGTTACTCTTTTTATTATTGCCTATTAAAAAATTTGATTTTAGCTGTTAGGAAATGATAACTCGCTTGTGGCTACTGGTGCAGGTGATTGCCGTGTCATAGTACAGACTCTAGAAGTAGGGGTTCATCGTCCGGCGCCCTACCTGGATTGCAATTGCCATATCGGACGAGTGAAACGCTTAGCAACTGCACCTGATCAACCTCTGTTGTTTTGGTCTGCTAGTGAGGATGGCCTTGTGATGTACATATTTGTAGAAAATAATAAATTTGTGGATTAAGCCTTTGGTATTGTTTTGTAGACAATATGACATACGTGAACCGCATGAGTGCTCAGTTAATAGCAAATTGTTTATTGATCTCAGCTATACGTCTGAACTAAAATGCATTGCAGTCAACCCTGTTAGACCTCACCTTATTGCCATCGGAGCTAATGATTGTTTCATTCGCTTGTATGACAGAAGAATGGTGAAGACATCTGATTATAGGGTAAGGTGAAAGCTTTTGTAGTGATGCATTATTACAATTGTTTCTGTTAGCCAAATCATAGCTTTGATCCCCGGAAGCGGACGCCACCTGAACCGCAAGATCCACGTTGCGTGCAGTACTTTGCACCAGGTCACTTGGCAAGAGATTATAATGGCGATATGAATTACAAGTTGGCAGCCACGTATGTTGCATTTAATTCTGCTGGATCAGATATGCTAGTGAATATGGGTGGGGAGCAAATATATCTTTTTGATATTAATAACCCTCGATATGTTAATGAACTGAGAGTACCTGATAGTTTTACCAGAATGAAAGATTCTGTACATAAATCCTGTAGTTGTAGTATGGTAAGTGATTTTATTATTATAACTTAAATATTTTTATATTACTGTCGTATAAATTATTATATTATAAATTTTTCAGAAAGGTAATGGCATAACAGTTACCTCATCCTCATCTTGTAGAAAACTGATTGATTACAATAAGCGGATATCAGTTCAACCCTGTGCCTGTGATTACATAGGGAGAGGTAGAACACTGTTTAACAGAAAATGGTGGGCTTTGCATTTTATTTATGTTGTCCACATTTAAAATTATCAAATTTTTAGGACAGGAGACGTGTATTCTGCTGCAAGAGACTACTTGCATGTGATTCGGAAATGGCCTGATAACAAGGAGGCATACATCGGCCTAGTCCAGTGCTTGATTGCGCTAAACTGGACAAACGAAGCGTATCAGTGGCTGGAGTATTTTCGGAAATGCCATCCTGACTATGCCGACAATGTGCAGGTTAAGGGGCTGCACAATGATCTGCTGGAGTTTAAAGACAAGAAGGATGTTGGGGATGAGAAACTACACGAAAAGTCTTTTAGTGATGAGGAAAAGCAGCTGCGGCTTGAGTCAAGGGATTATGAAATCCGTTTCTTGGGTCACTGCAACACTACAACTGATATAAAAGAAGCTAATTTTCTAGGTAATTATTGTAGTAAAAGTAAAGTGAAGATTTTTTATTATCACATCCTTTATTCCTAAAGGGCGTTAGCTTCAATATAAATTAATTTTGTGGTATTTTTTCTTTTATTAGCTGTGACCAATTTGATGATTGGTCAAGATTTAATTAATATTTTTAAAAAAAATTTATAGAAATTTGAGTTTATTGCCAACAATTTAATTTTAGGGAATATGTAAGTTGGTGTTAAAATGTTGGGAAGATGCTTCCAAGCTGAGGGAGTATGTCTTGTTAAGATTAGCATTAAAAAATTTAAAACTTTGGTACAATGATGAGGTTTTCCCTACTGTAACAGCACAGACATTATTTCATTAAAGTTAAGTGTTTTATATGATGTAAAGAAATCATTGACTTACAGATTACTGTTATAAGGGATCATTTTATTCAAAATTTGCCAATCTTTCTTAAATACTCTTATTATAGCATGTATGAAGTGGAACTGATGTTCATATGCAGGATCTACATATCAATCTGAAGGTGTGCTTAATACCTTAATGGTTTATGTACTTATCTCCATTCCATGTGGCTTTATATTATTGTGTCAAGTTCCACTAAGGTTCCTTCAGATTTTTTTTTTTTTATCAAACGAATATTTTGTTATAAACGGCGGGAAAGTGATTAATATTCATTCCATATGTCTGTTCTCTTCATCTTCTTGAACAACTCTCAATTATGTTAACTTATAAATTTTTGTGCTTGCATTTCTCCGATTTTAATACTCCAAAATTGATTTGGTAGTATTTATAATTTCCAATGAAATGTATTTATGATTCAAGAATGATTGTTACTTAGACACATACTAGTAACTTATGCAAGAGGTTATTATTGTCATGTTTTTGTACTAAAAGTTGATTATTCTTGTTTATATTCTAATTATTGGAAATGATAAACTGAAAGAGGTACTTACCCTTTCTGTTATTATTCTACACTGCCTGAGGAACATTAGTTTTGATTCTAGCTATGTCTTGCAGTTCTTGAAAGTTCTTTTCTTATAAAAAAATCTTCAACAGCTTCTGGTCCTGTAAGTTGTCTTTTGATAAACTTGAAAACTTTATCTTGCTCAATTCTTTCAGTGAATTCTAGTTAATCACTAGAATGAAAGTATTGCCATGTTGTTTGGACTGGGAATAATTCTCATTTGTCACTAAGTTTTTTTTGCGTTTTCAACAGAAGATATTTGGACATGTTTGTGAAGTTATCTTTAGGGGTGTTACCAATTGATTATATGATCTCCTTGATTTCATACCATGTTTTACCATTAAGTCATCTTCTCTGACTTGTGATTTATTTTAGGGTTTCTAGTAAAGCTAAGCTCATGTTTTTTTAGTTTATATAACTTTCTTAATTGGTGCAGGTTTGGTTTTGGGTTGTTGATGAAATTTTCAAATAACTTTTGTCTACTTTTTCTGTGAAACAGAAGAGAAAAAATTGGAGCTAATTTAATTTTATTTAATATTTTAAATATAAACCATTGAGCTATTTTTTCTCTTAATAAACAATTCATTGTTATCACTAAAATGAGTACATTATTTGGAGACACATTGCGGTCCTAATTATAATTGAAAGTTGGTAGTATCATACAAGTTCTGAAATTAATGCCACCTACATGAAATAGTTCTAACCAGTGCTTCTTCATTCATACTCTAAAGGATCTGAAATCTGTATTGCAACTATTGTCAAATATAAAAAAAAATACAATTTGTAACAATATAAAGAAACTCTTTGGAAGTGTAAATGATTTGCTTAATCATTGAAAAAAAATGAGCTTTTCACATCCAAATGTTTAAGTGAAATCTCCTATTAACATTAAAATCATCTAGAAGAGATTCAAGGTTGACTTTATGACCATCAAATGCCGTTACAAAGAACAAACTTTTTTTTTTTTTTAGCAAAGTATGCCATATAAACCCTTGCTAAATGAAGAACAAAAAAAGCATGACTTGACTAGACTAAGACAAAGGTCAACTGCGATTGGAGAAACTTAATTTTTTTAGATGAAGCTTTTTTTATG
Organism: Sinelater perroti; assembly: GCA_036346155.1. Classification (NCBI taxonomy): domain Eukaryota; kingdom Metazoa; phylum Arthropoda; class Insecta; order Coleoptera; family Elateridae; genus Sinelater; species Sinelater perroti. The sequence continues at coordinate 18,560,857 of JARFIY010000195.1, read as the reverse complement.
GAGATGAAACATCTATAAAGTTATTTCAACATGTAAGGATTTGAGACATAATCCTCTTTAGAAACTATACACTGAGGCTTATTAAAGTCTGTTAAGAAATGGTTTGGAAAAACATTAACTGGGTACTCTAAAAAGATGTCAATTCTAAGCACTGAAGTTTGCTCAATTAATAGATACCACTTATGTTAGTGTTTAATAAGAACAAACTGCTTATATAAGTATCGACTATAGTCATTCTTGCGAGGTGCTAAAATAAATTCTAAATTTTATTTGATGTTTTAACTGTATACACCCACTCCTATCTAAATATTTTATCTTATCTTATCGCAACCCCCCCCCCCCCCCCCCGCCAATTACCAGTAGGTGTCGGGGTCTAAATATTTTAATATATTAATATTAATTCTTATCTTTAAATTTTTAGGCATAAAATTGAAGTATGAATATTTGTTTATTAATATTTATTCTTTCAATTGTCAGGTGAAGATGGCAAATTTATCTGCGCCGGCTCTGATGATGGTGTCATATTTGTATGGGATCGCAAGTCTACTAATGTTATTAATGCTTTGTGGGGTGATGTGTCCATAGTAAACTGTGTACAGCCGCATCCTAGTGCCTGCTTCATAGCCACCAGCGGTATCGATTCAGTGGTGAAACTGTGGTCGCCCGTTGGTGAAGTATATACAAATGCATTGATGAATTGCAGCAGTTATGTAATTTAATTCTTATAGGGCATTGAAAATAAAAGGGTTGTCCTAGATCCATGGACGGCTGTGGAGGCAAATCAGCGCCGTATGGCTTTGGACCCCTTCGAAACCATGCTGGCGAACATGGGCTACAGACTCAGTCCTTTGGAAGGACAAGATATGCCAACGTGCCGAACTAGTTAACCTTAGAAAGATACCTTTTCTATTTATTTTAGTATTGTACCCACCGAGAACCAGAAATTTTATTTTTACAGTTGTGATTTTTTCACCATATAGCTAAAATTAAAATATTTTCGATAATTCGATTATTAAACAAAGGCGAAATTATTTTATGAACATAAACTCAAATGCAGCAGGTTTCCAAATGTGAGTGCTAGAAAATAATATTTATTAGAAAGTTACACTGAGTTAGAATAAGGAGGTAAGATTTAACTTGTGTTTACTGTATTTTACAGAATTGATAACCGAGTATAAAATCCTACTATCAGTTTTGAGTCGAGTCTTTTAAAAACACTGTGATGATCACTGGTTTTCAAATAATGAAAAGTGCTTTCTTCTAGTTATAGTGCACTTGCAATATGAAGCGGCTGCACCAAGTTTAAGATTGTTTTGATTCTGGGATTTTTACTCTATATAAATTATGGTGTATATAAAATTGTGTTAGCATTTTTTTTAATTATACATACTTGCTCAATATATAATTTTCCTAATGTAAGGATTCTTTATTAACAAATTGGGTGCTTTTGTCCGGTAATGTGTACATTTTGTAAGTAGAAATTTGTAAAATACATCTTGCAGATTTATCAGTATGATCATAAATTTTTATTTCATAGATGTAACACAAAGTAAAGCATAGAGAGTGTTTAGACTAACTCAACATTTCATATTCAAATTAACTAATGGACATTATAACATAAGGCATCTTTTTAGTCTAAATCACCAGCAATTTTGCAGCAACTTTTTTTAATAAAAATTTTGCATACATTTCTGTAAATTTTTAACCATGTAATGTTCCTCATTGCTTTCACAGGTTTTTAAGTTGTAATGCTGAAAATTATACCTATAGGTATATACTGACATAATTTAGGGAAATATTGTGATCTCTAATGTATTGACCATTTTACTGAGATTTTTATGCAGGACTGATATTCAGTGGTCTATTGAGAGAGTCGATGAGGAGCTGGACTTTCTCTTACTTCTATACAATAAAACACCCTCATGAAAACTGACAACACAAAATAAGAAATAAAATGATGATTAATAGGAGTTGGGATAAAGTTTGTCTAAAAACTAGATATACTCTAGAGTCTAGATATTAATGTTATCAACCATATTTAAATACTTATAAACATGCAATGGAACTATCAGTACAACAAAAATTCATTGTGGCTTCGTGCATCCATACTGATGTTTTGTATAAATGAGTCATCTGTTGGTTTGAACTTGGTATCATTTAACGAGCAGTAGCCCAAGAGGTTTAGGTTTTACAAAGCAGTATTCCAAATCTGCGGCGGAGATTCCTAAACACTATAAATGTTACTCAATGATACAGTAGCAGATGTCCATAGAATAAAGGGTGAACAAAGCAAAATTGGAGCGCTGAAGTTGAGATAATTTACACAAAATATTTAGAAATATATTTATTAGACATATTTTTAAGCATATTATTAGGCCTTAAACTACAAAATATTCTTCATGTAAGAACATTATGGTATTCTAATGCATAAACTTTACAATGTATTTGGGGCCTACTATTTGAATGTTCTATAATCTCCAGAGCCATTTGAATCGGAATTCTTCGATTTCATGGGCTGTTGTACCTGTTTTCTTCAATATTCCCTTCACAATAGAACAATAATGCTCAATAAACTTCAGTTCTGGACTGTTTCGTGGATTAATTTGTTTTGGTACATAATTTCACTTTTTTTTTTTAAGTAGTGACAAGTCGCGAGATATGGCCAAAAAATCAGTTTAATATCATACTGCGGCAAGAATAGCAAAAGACATTTTTGCAAAAAGTCTTTTCGATAGATATCTAAGTTGATAGACCTAGCAGTGATGAACATTCTACTCTTCAAACTGCAACTGCATATGGCTTCGGAAATTTTGTTTTACGCTTTTTTTTTGCTGTCGTTTTGAACATCTTTCTAGCTGTGAGCACTGTAGGAACCTTGCCCAGCAATATAATTGAGGCACACACTGATATTAGATCCATAGATTTTCATACAATTTACAGGAATGGAACTGTGCTGTTTGATTCTGTTTTGCATCTTGATCAGGGGCTCTGAGTTTGTAAAACTTCTGACTGGCACTAGCTTTTACTTTTTGCACAAAAGACTGCGACATTTTGACTTTCTTGACCACCTCTCGCAAAAAAATCTTTAAAAAGCTGCAACGCTCTGTTTGGTCTTCTGATTTGTCATTCCATATTTACACTCACTTCCTGGTTTCCTTTCCACTATAAGTCGTTTCCTAAACTTTTAGCACACAATCGATAGTAGAATTAGGAACATTTACTTTTCAAGAAAGCTAACGAGTACTCAAGTTGGAACTGTGGACGTACTCGTGCAAAATTCATTTGCGTTGTTCCACTTCATTTAACATCGTGGGAACTGACTCGTTTAGATAAGATTTCTCTAGACATTTTTGCGCTAACTGAGAAGTCTCGTTTAAATTGGCAGCTCTGCATAATTCAGAGTATCATCACACAGCCATTGAAGTCCACTGCAGGGACGTAGGCTTCCCTTGAATTTTGCAATTCAATGGGGATTTGGCAATTAAACGCCACACTTTCCAGGCGGGTTGGCGAGTGGATAGGGTGTATGGAGGATAAGAGTATATAGAGGGTTATAATATTTATCTTCATTGAATAGATTTTGTGAATGAGGCCTTGGAAACGAAATATATTTAGATATGTTTCCAAGGTTTTTGATTTAAACTTTATTAAACGCATGGTAGGACGCATCCTCTTCGCCGTTTAAAGAATTTTGTTGCAAGAATGGATCTTTATTTCTCCATTCTTCAGAAACTTAATATTGCGATCTGCAATAGATCAGATTGCACAACATGCATTTGTCAGAAAACATCGTTTTTCACATTAACGTTTCTATAGAGCACAGAAATCTTTTACTTTTTGTGTACTTAGCGTATTTAGTAGTTTATTGTTATTATATATACTGATAGATCATTGCAATCAATATTTTATTTGTTTATTCTATCTACAAATGATCTTATCATACTTGCTACAGATCTCAGAATTATAGAAAATTCGAAAGACAAATTGAAGACTTTCTGGCTTTAGTTTTAAAACGTTCTAATAGTTTACTCTTTTTTATTTCATAAATACGAGGGCTATTCAATAATTAAATAGACAAATTGGAATGGGGGAAAGACTGTTGGTAGTACAAGTTTGATACATTTAGGATCTTAAGTTGGCCTCACTGGGATGAGTTCTAATCAGTTGATTGATCAACATTGCTCTGTTTATAACCTTAAAATTAAGTTAAACGATGTCGGGTCTTCTTGAAAATTCCACATTGGTTGAACAACGTTCTGTGATTCGTTGCTGAAGGTGAAAACCAGCTAATGTATACTCTAGAATGACTAAAGTGTATGGTGAAAGTTGTATGAACCGTGGAAATTTTTACAAGTGGATAGAACAGTTTAAAAGTGGTCGAGAATCAGTGTGGAAAAAATTCAAAACTCAAGCATCGGCAGGGAAAGTCATGTTGACGGTATTTTGGGACATTGCGATTATCTCGAGGAACAGCGTACAATTAACAGCCAATACTATTCAGATATGCTTTTGAAGAAGTTGAAGCCAGCTATGAGAGAGAAACGTCGTGGATGTCAGAGGAGAGGTGTGATTCTCCAGCAAGACAACGCACGTCCTCACGTTGCTCAATTAACCCGTGAAACCATTGATAAAATGGGCTGGGAGGTACTTTCTCATCCCCCTTATAGCCCTGATTTAGCATCCTCTGACTATTTCCATTAACATTAGTAGTATAATAGGATTAGGTTAAAAAAAATGTAAAGATCAATGTTTCATATATATTCTCTTCTTTTATTTTTTAAACAATCAGCAATGTATTCATTCTGCAGAAAATATAACTAACTTGATTAGATACCACTCTAAAATACTGTGACCAAAACACTTCAGGTACACTGTCCTGGAATAATAATATCGAATTTGTTACCCTGACAAAAAGCATTCGAATTGAAAAATAATAGCTGACTTCATAATATTAGGAATAAGTTATTTCTGGGAATTTTTTAGATACATAAGAAGCTTTTATGAGTCTATTTGTTAAGTGATATAGAAATTTCTTTTGCGGGATAACATACTATGGATGCCTTTTTAAAGAAACCTTCTCTCATATGGTATGTTGAAGCGACCTGATTATTTTAGAAAGAAATTCGTAACTATACTTCAAAGCAGATGAAACACAAACTGAATTTAGTAAAGTGTGTTGGAAAAGATTACAATTATATTATCCACATAAAGGATTTGTTTATACCAAGCAATCGTTTTGCTTAGGGAGGTATTTGAGGGATTTTAAGCTTTTCTAGAACTCATCTATAGAATGAACTGTTAACTATTAGGCTGCAGGTGGATGATCACATAACAAGGTGTGAAATCTAAAAATTATGGAGATCAAACCAGATAATACATTGCAAAACAGCAATCACACCATATTCCTATCGCCGGTGCCAAACCATCATTTTTCAGAGCAGGTGACTTTCTTCCATAGTCCAACGCTTTTTGTGGTTAACAATCAAGTGCAGATATGCTGTGTACCAAGGGTCTATAGCATTATTGAGTGGTGGTGGTGTAGTGTGAATGTTTTCTTTGACTACATTAAGACCTATTATGCTTATAACATGATACTGCTGCCCAACATGACCAAGTTTATCTCTTTGTGGTAACAGGATAAAGCACCATACTACAAGGAGTACTTAGAGGAACTCTACTTCTACTTTTGACTTTCCAATCTAATCAAATATTTGTAATTTGATCTGGAAAAGCGTGTTTATGCAACACTAACATCATTTAAAAGGAGGTTCTATGGGATGTTAGATGACTGGTTTTATAAAGGAAACTTTCTCGTTTTTCATCTTTTTACTATCTTTTCTCAACAGTGCATTTTGGATTTTAAATGAAATAATTTGTTCATTATTTTTTCCACCATGTCGAAAATAACAGTGTCAACACTAATACTGAATAATCTGCAATAATCTTTTTCTGATAAAATGAGATTTGTTTTTTCTTGTTTTCTTCAATATTGTGCTTGGGCGTCAAAGTGTTTCTTTGTCTTTGTATGTGTTTTTTCTTTTTTATTTTCATATTATTTTAGTTCCAGTTTTAGCTTTTTTTGTTCTTCTTCTCCTTTCCTCATTTATTTCGAAAAATCTATGAATTAAATTTATATACTTCTGACACATGTATTGATCTTTTAAATTAATATACCATTTCCATAACTTGTGTATGAAAACTGTTGTTTTTAATTGGAAGCAAAGGTCTTTCTTATAATTTCAATTCACTTTAAAGCTGTTAATTACCATGGAAATGTTTCTTGATCATATTCTTTTCGTAACATGCTCTTTATAAATAGTTATAGTTATAGTTGATGCTTCACCATTTTTCATATAAAATGTTGAAGTAAAGGTTTGCTCTAATTCTTTTTTTGGTAAATATAATTTGAAGGAAACTTAACTCATTTCAAATTTAAAAGCTATTTTGAATTCTCTTATTAATTTTCTTTAGATGCAAGGTAACAACAGTTTTGATTGGTCATTAAAGAAACTGCAGCCTGTTAGGGCACCGGTCTATTGCTTCAAAACATTTTGAAAAAGGAAAGGCTGTATGTCCATCGAGAGTTTTCTTTAGTAGTGAGGAAGAAACTTTTTTCAATATGAATGTTTCTGTTCTTTCAAGTTTATATTTAAAATTATTTTTAGAATATGTTTAAAGAACAAAAATAACAAGAAAACCATGGTGAAGCAGATAATTTGTTCTTAAAAGTAAAGAACACAAGGAAGACTAACTTGTTCCCTCTTTTCATATGCTGGTTATTTACGCATAATTTATTATTTTTTTAGCAGAAATTAGATCCTTTTCTAAACTTCTGTCAGAAATTTTATAAGTTATTTTAAGTTATCCTTTTGCAAGTTTGATTTGTACCATGATTTTGTTGGTTAATTTTGACTTTATTTCTATTTATGGCTGGATTTTTTAGAAGAACGTCACCATCATTGCTTAGACTTTTATCTGTTTGAACTTCATAACATTTTTAGGTTTCTTTTATTTTCTTCATAATCGACTTGTTTTTGTTTTTATCGTAGTTTTTGCAATATTATACCAGAGTTACAAATCAGGGCAATTCAAACGCATATGATTATTTGATATAAACCAAAATAGTGTGGATATGGAAAAACATTTAGAGTGATGCAGTTTTTGGCATAGCTTGGCACACAAGAAATTTTTATTCTCTACAAAAATAATATGGAATACAATGTTCTTTGACATAAATGTATATATACAACGATGTGATATAATAGGGAAAATATGTTTTTGAGGAACAGAAGTTTAATTCTTCAATAATGCTGTTTGTAGCTCTTGAAGGAAAGGATACCGTCCTGTAACGTACTTTCCAGGCATATCTCAAGTGTGTTTAGTATGTTTAAAATCAAGAGACCTCAGTGGCCAGTTTATATGTTTACCTAAATATCTCTTGTTTTCAGAAAATCATTAACGACAAGTACTCGCAGAAGACGTACATTATCATCAATAAACAGTGAAGGTCTTATTGCATTTTTAATTGCAGATGTTTTCTTGGTCATATTAACTCCCATGTGTCTCCCAAATGTGTCATTTCGTGGACAATATACAGTACTAGTTGTTATAGGACCTTCTATAATATTGGCGTTAATGAAAAGCACTTCAATGATACCTTAATCGTCGGGCATCAATTTGTCTAGAAATTTGTACTTTGAAAGCTACTGTAGTATTTCTGTTAAGATTTCTTGCTATATTACGCGGTTATTTTTAGCACTTAATTCCAAATAGTGGTTTTGTAAACGTATTTCTTGAATATCCACCAATCTTATTGTTGGGCAGCATTTCTAGTCTTTTAGAACCTTGCAATAACATTTTGTGGAGCCCGGAGCTCCTGGACCACTGGGGGTTCAATGACACTAAGTTCAAGTCAACTAATGATTCAACTTCGTAGAATGTCATTAGTATTGCTGATTAGCATGAGAAACCATATTCTATTTGTGCACAAATAGTTCGCAGTACCGGCAAAATTCGTATTTTACTATCGACTTCTTTTGTACTTCTTACTCCATCACATTTTTCCCAATCAAGTGCTGAAAGTTACTACGTAAATATTCAGAATTACTTTTAAACAAGACACATGATGGATGAGGAATTTTTCTTACCAATTTATAGATATGACTAGTTGTAAGAACAAGTTAAAGGCTTAAAAAAAATTTAGTCAGAAATGCAAAAATATATTTCTTTAGTTTATATTCAAAATAACTGCTATATTGTCATAATCTTACAGTCAAAATAGTAAATATGGTAAAGGTGGATCAAAAATTTAGGTTTCTAAAAAACAATAAAATTAAAACTACTGGTAACTTATATGGCATTTATAATAAGAATATCAAATTGCCACATTTAGTTTGTTTCTTAGCCTCTTTTAATGTAATACAAACATATTAATAACATAGAGATCCTTTTTTCAACGATACAATTTTCCATTTGAAGTCGACTTACTCTTAAATTACATGATGCTACAGATGCAAATTAAACGGGTACTTCTCCATCACATGCGTCGAATCGATGACGTCCTTGACGGACTTCGGGCTAACCAAAATCAGCATGCAAGTGCACCTCGAAGCCATAATGTAAGTTTTCTTCCGGTCTTCGGCGTCTCTAACATCGAAGTCGTCCTCTTCGATCACGATAACGACGACCTTAAATTCCAATCCTTTAACGCGCAGCGCCCAAGCAATCAAGAAGTCATTCACTTCTCTATTACTCAAAAAGTATTCTACGTCTCCGACTCCCCTGGGTCTGTAGCCGTTCTCCACGAAGTAATGGTCGATTTCCTTATTTATGCTCTCCGGTACGTATTTGTCGTTGACTAAAAAAGGTATGATGCATAGGTCGTTGGGCTTGAAGCCTTTCGTGGCGCAGAGGTCTATTATAACCTTGACCACTGCTATTTGCGCGCCGTTTTCTTCGGGCGCCGTTTCTTCTGGGCAGGCCCAGAATATCGGCGGGCCCAGGATGTGGTGCCCCAGGCAGATGTCGGCGAGATTCATGTTGGAAATCACTGATTCGGGCAATTTGGGCATAGGGTTGGAGTAATATTGTTTGAATATGTTAAAGATGTAGCCAGTCGAGCGCATCACCTTGTTCAGGACGATTGTGGACGTTTTTAACACAGCCGGGGAATGTTTCGGTAAAAATAGCGAGGCTTGGTTTATGTCCACCAAAAACCACAGTTCTCCCCAATTATCGGTTCTCTGATTTAATACAGTTTCACAGTTGCTGAAAAGATAACTAGGGCAATCGAATTCCTTACAGTTGGGTGTCAAACAGTTCCCGGCATGATATCGCTGAAAAATCGTCGACATAGTTTTCGATATGATTCCAGCATCGAACGCTAAACACACCGCTTCGGATTCGTCCATGAAGATGTGCTTGTAGTTGCGGCTATTTCCTTTGGAGAAACCCTGTTTGCGAAATGTAGAATCGCGCGGTGTCAACGAACTTGTCTATGCCCAGATATTTGAGCTTCTGCTCTATTTCACATCTGTAAGCAATTGTAATTGTTTTAAATGGCGAACAACCAGAGAAATGTGTTAAGTTACCTAATACCTGGCCAGTAGCAAATATACAAAGCCCTGTTGTGTTCATCCAGCTGGCCTGTCTGGTGAAGCTGCTGAAGTTTCCTTAAAACCAGCAGCGTCTTTCCAGTGCCGGCGGCTCCGTGGACCACCATAGGGCCCCTGCCAGGTTTGCTACACAAATCGCTTGTAACTAGTTCCAACTGCTCTTGGGTGAGCAAGGCCAACATTCCTTGATTGATTTCGTCCACAAACACTCCACAACTGAGGATGATGTACCTAAAATAGTTAAAGTTATTAAGTTTACTTTAAAAATACGTAGGAAAGTCAAACATCTTTAGATTTGTCACAATGCGTTCTGTGCACGTTATTGAAGTTTGACTTTGATAGTGTTGTTTTCATGGTTCTCATGGCTGCGAATAGTGCGCATTAAAAAGGAACAAAGAGCAGTGATCCGATTTCTCTGGTCGGAAGATGTATCAGTAGCTGATATTCAAAACAGTTTTACTTTACAATAAGGGGATAGTGCTCTACCACGCAGAGGTGTATATGAAGAGATCGAATCAGATTTGAATCAGATTCAGCAAGCTCAAGAAATGGTACTGGAAAATCGACGAGTTACCATCGACAGTGTAGCGTTGTTCTCTGCAAATTAGTCATGGTTCTATCTATAAATCACCCACGACCAGCTCCGCTTCCACAGAGTCTGTGAGAGATGGGTGTTAAGAGAGATTTTTTCAACGCTTACTCGACCGCTATAATAATGAAGTTTTTGGATCGCTCAAAGATGTTTTACAAGGTTATTGATTTTCCATGTACAAAGAAATGCGGGAAGTAGTGCATAACTAGTCAGGCGGCCAAAGGACAAGCTTTTTGAAGAAAATATGCAAGCTTGTAGAACGCTGGACCAAGTACATCAGAAAGGAAGAACATGTAGTTGTACAACACCTGAATTTGTGTAAATAAATTTAAAAAAAAGCACGGATAATTTTCGACTTTTTCTTGTATTTTAAATATATGTATAGGAAGGAAAATAATTTTGAGCACTGCAAAAAATATAAATAATTTTGGGAACTTAAAAATGAATAATTAATGCAAATGTTGGTGTATTTTATTGTAATAGTATCACAATAAAGGACGCAGGAGAAAATTTTTCTGCAAAAAAAGAGGATTTGCAATTTTTATATATTGTAAATTTGTAGGCTACGTCTACAACTCCCGAGAGTTTGTAGCTAAATTTAAATAAAATGAGAATACGTTAAAACCAAGTTTTTCCAAAGTTCATTTCGTCAGCAGTTTGCAAGGTTTAACAACTTCTGTAGATGCCACCTTCAAGCCGTAGCTTCTAACGCATCGGCAAATACCGAATTCCTTTGTGTGCAGCAACGTAACTGTTTGCTCAACTTTACGGCCGCCGTTGATGGCTCTCTAATGAGCGTCTCTTTGGCGGCGGTGCGGAATATTTACGCCTTCTATTGACGCGCACTCGTGCACTTGCAGCCAGCATTATTTAATTAAGCGTTTACTGCACAGCGGGGGCCATAAAACAACGCATCCATTTGCCAGTTCCCGGGCCGGGCTCGCCCTCGAAAAAACTGCCTACCTGTTCAGCAGAGCTATAAAATGCTTTTCGGCGATTCCGTCGCTCGAGAGGACGTTATCGGCGAACCAGCGGTTGAAGCTGTTCTGGTCTGACAAATGGTCCTCAAAGACGTGCAGATTCGAGTCCTCTTTCCATCGCTTCATCACCTTCTGCTTGGGGTCGCGGGTTAACGCACTCAGGAAAGGCCACATTATGTAGCACTGAATGGTGTTTTCGTTGGGGTTCAAGTCCAGCATGCCTTGTAGCACCTCCATGTGGTCGCGCAGTTGGTGCTGGGCCGAGCGCTTGTTGTTCTTGATGACTTTCGCGTCGCTGGTGATTTCCATATTATCTATTGGCTTGGCGCCGTCGTAGGTCGACTTAACTTCTGCCAACGAAACGAAGTATTTACCTTAAAAAAAGAAGCATACATTACAATGAAGGTACTTTCCACACATCATCAGGAACAATGCTTTTTTACGATAAGTAAAAGTTATAATTGAAATATCTCTTGTATGTACTGCATTGTGATCTAACAAAAAAGTTTAATTAATTAAAAATCAGCAAAAGTTTAATTGTGAGGGTCTACATTATTAAAAACTAATTTTTAATGTTTAAAACATTATGCATAACCTAATGAGAGCTATATATTTTGAAGTAACATCTCCATGTATTATGGCTATAACTGGATATTACCTTATAGTATTCAAAAAACTACCTAATAGCTAAATAATTCGTAGAATAAGTCAAACTACAAGATAACGAAACTATCCTGAGACTTTGCAAGATAACGTGAAACAACTTGAACAACATCGGAAGGGACATACAAGCTTTTATTTAATCTCATGGGTAAGATTTATATAGAATATCTTAAATCGTTAGATTTAGTGCAAGGCCGGAAGAAGCTTTGTTATATCAAATTAAAAGGTGATACGGAGGCTTTCCTCTTTCTCAAAATCGTAAAATAGATACAAGGTGTGTTTAAGCTTTAAGGTCTCCAAATTTTTTTCTCAGCAGTGGGAATGAGCAGAAAGACGCTGCTGGTTTTTAAAAGATCCAAGAAATATTTCTGAATTTGTAATATATATGGCAGCACCATACAATGTATACAAGTCGAATTATCGCCATTGCGGTGAGTGTTATTTTGTATACTTCAAATGGCGACGTTTAGTGTTCAAAAACAACGTGTAATCATCCGTTTTCTCCCCTTGCGTGGTGAAATGACCATCGAAATTCATTGCCAATTGAGTGCCACATGCGGTGAAGGCGTTACGGATGTTAAAAATTTGAGTTCGTGGGTGCAAGAGTTTAAAGAAGGTCGAGAGTTGTGTGACAATAAACCGAAGCAGCCTCCGCAACGAACCAGTCGGACCGAAACCATGTACGAGTGGACCAACTTATTATGGGAGACCATTGATTAGCTGTGCTTGATATCGCCTTTAAATTGGGAATTTCCGTAGGATCTGTGGAGCCCATTTCGTATGACGACTAAAATGTGGAAAGAATCTTCAAGTTGGATTTCACGAATGCTGACCGACAAGGTGCGCGGGTGACAATGTGTTAGGACATGTTAACAGGTGATGCCGCCACTAATTTCTGACTATGAAGTGCCGCTAATTTTCCAATCGAGCCACTGTTGCATCAACGATTTTTCAGATAGCAAAACACATCCATCCGCAGCCATGGAATCTTGATGACGACGTTGTGAAAAATTTGGAGACCTTAGAACTCGTATTTACATCAGTAGCCATACCCCTAAGAAGTTTCTTTGAAGGAAAACGTAAATTTGCCACCACAAATGAAAAAAAAATAGATATTAAGAGTCGATAGTACCAAATCATTTCATCATTCAATAGATTGTGAAAACGTGATATACCTTTAGATAATGATGCATTCAAAACACTGTCATTTTACGGACATGTTCTAAGAAGTTAAAAATCAAGCCAGTCTTCTCAAGTTTAAAAAGATCTAAAATAACACAGCGGATCAAAAACTGTTACTGCATCTAGATATATACTTGGGTATTCTATTCTAAATTTCCAAAAATTACTTACACAAAACTGTGTCCTTTGACTATATTTAATAATGTTAAGGGCTGGCTCTAACGCCCCACGTGGGAGCACGGCCTACGAACTAAAAGATTAAGGCTCTCATATGTTCGTTCTCTGTCCGGTCGTCGCGTACCATCTCTGATGCGAGGGGATGTGGCAAGCGTCGCGCCTTAGACGACTGCCATTATTATCCTTTATTTAAAGTTAATGCAGATACTCAATTATTTTTAGTGACTGAGCAGGCATCAGAAAGCACCAGGAATTGAACCCGGGTCCGTCAGCATCGTAGCCCGCCCCTCAACCACGGGACCACGCTGGCTTTTTGACTATATTTAAGTTATAAAATAACTATAACTATAAAAATATCTTTATATTAATTCTAAAGTCGCAAATAACTTAAATTACAGATATAATTTAAAAAAATGCGGAGGTTCCGCGAAGAAAATTTTTTTAAAATTTGAGTACATTAATTGCTTCCTTTTTGGCTCATCTCTTTTCGCCATATACAATAAAGCAACAAATGTCGCTTTTCCGTTTCGCAACAATATTACTTTTCCCGATAAAAATTTGAAAGCGGGATCTTTAGAAATGAAAGCAATATAATAAAAAGTGAAATATGTGAACAGCTTCAGTTGGACAAGCAAAGTGTGGTAAAATCTGAATTACTAGAGCACAACTATAAAAGTATAAACTCAAACCTAACTGAAGTTATTTCAGTTCGCATTTGGCTTTCCCAGAGTAAGCATGCGCTCGACGCGCTTATCTATGAAAGCACAGTGCTATACGTATATAGTAAAATCGGAGTTTTTTTATATTTACAAAATAATATTGAAATCGTACGTACATGTAATTTATCCTCTTTACTAAATGTAAACAGGTAATAAACAATGTTTCCAATTGGAAATGTATACAGCCTCGGTCGGTAAGGAATATTAACTACAATCAAATTACTCTGGAAAAGTACGGCTCCACATTCAGCATATCGTAGACTCAATGATACTATTTTTCTCAACGATAAAGTCAACCCAACCTTCAATTCTCAATTCTACATCGAACAATAATGTCACCCATTTTAATGCTACATTTCAACACGGTTCCACTCTCACAGGCAATGCAATCCAAATCAACAAAACCTTCTAGGAGCACACATCGACAACCTTACAGATTATATGGCCATACAAAAAACTGTTGAGATTAACATAGATCTAGACGATATGAACAAATGATACTGATTAAGAAACTTCAATGAAATACGAATGACAGGCAGCTAAAAAAAGGAGAAGGAAATTACCAATTAAATTCCAATTATGCATATCTAACAAATGAGAAATCCTCTGGCAAGCAAGAAATAATAACTATAATGACAATGAACCAAATTAGACGTAGTAACTCTCACCAATTTACATTTATGGTGCCATTAATTACTGCTTGCTCTCCCTTTTATGGTAGATGTCGAACCAAATCAAAACATTAAGAAATATTTTATGTGAAACACATCAGCAACATAATTTCCCAATGCTTGTTAAAACCGTAAACATATGAAAGAATATTATATCAAACTTTTCAAGTTCCCCAAATTCGACGATGGGCGACACAAAACCTCAATATGCAAGAAAGATCGCAACATTTTAGAGAAACACCAAATAATACTCGTTCTACCTTCTAATACAAATGACTTTTGTCCTCTCCAGAATCAAGTAAATAACCCCAATAACGAACATCAAGGACTCCCTCAATGCATCCAATTACCTTAAAATACGGATAAAAAGAAACAACAATCTACTAAATAATGATCAATAAATGAACATTTACGGGATACTATGAAACTCTTTCATTTAACTTAAAACTTTTTTTAACGATTTCTAAGCCTAAACACGTTTTCTATCGTTATAATCCAATTAGATTCAAAATGATAACTTCAATATTCATTGCATTGTGGAACGCCAAGAGTATTACTAATCATGTTCCTGAAATAATAACTTTCCTAATTGCAACAAATAAATATATTGTCCATTTCAGAAACTCATGCAACAAACAGGGAAATATTAAAAATAGCACGTTATAACATTTACTATGCTGACCACCGAAATAGCCCACAGCGGTTTAGCTGTAATAGTTACAAATACAATTGTTCATCACGAACTCTATCAAATAGGAAAAATCCAAAATGGCATACACATTCAAACTGTTCCATACTCGCTTGTAATTGCAGCAGTTTAAAGCCTGCCGCGACATGCAATATAAAAAGACACATATTAAGTGTTTCTCATGACTTTAGGCTTAAAAAACTAAGTTCATAGCCGAATGTGATTAGAATGCTGGTGTGGCGGCCTTTTCGCCCTTGAACCGCTTTATATCGCGGCGGCATGCGGGCCTTTGATATCTGCTACGTTTTGCCGTCGCACACAAAACGGCATATGGGCTTTTGCTCAGCCGACAAGTCTGCATACGCCGTCGGCGGCACCTTTTGATATGAAAGGTGCTGTCGAATGAAAATTGCCCGCAAAGACCTACCGCCAAGCCAGGCGCGAAGCCCGGCAACATTCGCATCCCGCAGCGCGGCCAATTCGGTCGTGTCTTAACACCCGCAGATTCGCACTCCGCAGCGCGGCCAATTCGGTCGTGTCTTATCATCCCGCAAATACCAGATCCGCAGCGCGCAAGGTGGCCACCGAGGAACCATCGCCTACGAAGCAGAAGCCAATTCAGGTGAGCGATTTGGCAATACTCGTTGGTTGATATCGGTAGCCGCCCCCATCCGCTTTCGCGACGGCCATTTAAGGGACGATTTGGCCTTATCGGTTGACGTTCCAATACGGGCCGTACTACGTTTCCACACCGCACCACGAGAGCGGCTATTTACACGCCTGCCTCTCCAAATGCTAAAAACACAGCATGGGAGTTAAAAGTAATTAACGCAAAATGACGTAATCTATTAAGAGCAAATAAAGAAACAACATCGGATATCTCTCGGCCGAAAACCCCATATGTTGGTTAGGTGATTCAAATAAACCTGTCACCAACGGTATAGAAAATACCTTTATTAAAACAGAATGCAACCAAAACTTACCTACCGATCATTGTCTAATAATTATCAGTACTAGCACAAACATGATCACTAACGAGCTGCTCCCACTTGAATAAATACCTCTGCCTAGCTATTAGAATCAAAGATACTGGTACTCAATATATGATTATAATGTTCCAATGTTAACAAGCTACACCTACCCCTACAAATAATATTCCTGAAGTTACTAGCATTCCTCACCATATACGAGACCTCATTGTCGAAAATAATGTGATAAAACCTACTATAACAGACTTGTTCACCAACTACATAATGCATCAATGACAGGAAGTAATAAATTTTTGAAATACTACATACAAGGGTGATCAGAAAATAAATGTAGTTTTGGAATTGCGCGGTAAGACTAAAAGGGTGGTACTAACGTGCAATACCATATATGCGTAAGGAATGATGGATGTATTTCCACTCAGTAGTTGCCCCATCGAAAAACAATGCATCATAGTGAGTTTTCTGTGGACAAAAGGGATTAAACCTTAGGAAATCCATCTCTGGATGTTAACGTAGAAGAACAGTGAGTGAATAGAACGTTTTAAGGAAGGAAGAATCCAAATGGTGGATGCCTTGATCCAGCGCCGTTTAATTACCACATCTTTGGCCCCTTTCACTGTCATATGTTCAGCTCAGATATTAATGTTCACTAATCGGTACAAACATTGCTTCGTGCGCAACCAAAAAGCTTCATTTTCAAAGGGTTGAAGAAGCTCGTTATACGTTACCAGAAGTGCATCACTGTGCAAGGGGCTCATATCAAAAAGTGACACGTATATTTATTCTCCATCAGTAGAAATAAAGTTGTTATACTTTCTAAATCACATACATATTAAGACTCCTCTGATAATCACACTATATAAAATGTAATAAAGAAATTTAAAACACCCATAATAGTAATTTACTAATTAGAAAATTCTGACAACAGCTAAACCAGAACAGATAAAGTTAAAAAGATACTTCTGATAAACATCTTGGCAATGTTTGCACGACTTCGCTCCCTTTCCCCAAAGATTCATATCATAGTCCTTAGTTGAAATTCGTCGGAAAATGAAACACACAAATACCCAAAGAACTCTAAGTAATGACTTCAAATAATCTTATCAGTTAGAATTTTGTGGATAACCTTCGGTAAGGTATTTCAAATTGTATCTATCAACTATTAAAATCGTACCTTTATAACCGGTTCTTCTAAGTTGAAATCACCAAATCACGTCTGGAATTTCACAAAACCATGTACTGGGATCTCTTTTTTACCTAAATTACTCCTCCGACTTAACAAGCACAAATAATACCATCATCGTTCTATTTGCAGATGATATGGCTATCCTGGCAGTTAGCGAAATACCATAAGCAGCAGCAGAACCCCTACAATATCACTTCGACTTATTATTGTCCTAGACCAATAAATGAAAACAGAGATAAAATACCTCGGGATGGATCTCAATAAAAAAGAAACTCAAGCCAAGAAGAAACACACAATCAAGAAATGTACGTGAAAATTCTCTCTCAATCAAGCTACTGTAATACAAAGTAATATTGAAGCTCATTTGGATCTATGGGATCGAGTTAGATAACTGCAAAAAGTCATTTTACATTAAAATACTCCAAAAGTTTCGACCTAAGACCTTCTACATGCTATGCACCAAAAATCATATTCTACACAGATCTGAAAATCTCAAATATAATCTGCGAAATCCAGAGATTTGTACGCGCAGGACACGGAAACGATGTTGCATGAAAACTTCAGCAAAATTAACCAGCTTATTGTACAATCTAATCAAAACTAATGTATACTAATCTGGAAGACAAGTGATGGTTATATCTCCCACATGTCATGTAAAACATGAAATTTACTAAGAAGCTTACAAAAAGTAGATTGTAAACATGCAATTCAATATATACAAAAATTGAAATTATTTGCCATGAAAATAAATATGTTCTTTATTTATTAGACATATAATAAATTTAATGGTATATGATATAGTAGTATTACTAAATTTAAAGGAGTTACTTTAAAACATTGAGTAAAAATAAAAGATTCAAAGGTAAATAACCTTTAGGTCAGTAGCGAAAAACAGATTTGTAATGTAGATGAGCTATAAGTGTCGCATATGTTACGTCATAGAGTTATTCCTTATTAAAATAGGTGATACAGAAACAAATCAACTTCTAGTGACAATGAAGAACAATCGGTTTATTTGCTGATATACCTTTATGTTCGAATTTTTTTAATAATCGATGTCAGATCAGCATCCATTTTTATTAATCAATTTTTTAAAGTAAGCTTTTTTATAAAAAGAAACATGGAGCCGGCGAAGAGATTGCTCTGTAAGCAATCCCAGAACGAACTTAAAAATTCGAAATCGAATATCTCGAAAATTATTCGACATAGAATTTTTACGACTTCATTTTCGAATTCAGCGTAAAATTTCCTATAAGAATCACATTTAAAATCGTAATGTCGAAAATTTTCCCGAAATTCGAAGTCGAACATCCACAAAATGATGTGGATCTCCTCAGATGGCAGAAGTGTCAATCAAATAGACCATGTATTGGTCGACAAAAACGGAGCTATAAGCATCACGGAGGAGATCATGTTGTGGGTCAGATCATTTATTAATTCAAGCTAAGCTCAGGTGTAAAATAGATAGGAACGGAAGGAATCAAGAACAAGACCAACCAAGGAAATTCCGTACAGACAGGTTAAGCGACCCAGAGATACAACAAAACTTCGCACGAGAAACAGAACCAAAACATGGGGAGGTCGAAGATGAATAAATGGAAAATAGATGAAAACGAATAAAAACAGCATTAACGGAAGCAGTTGACACAATCTTAGGACCCAAAAAGAAAAACAAAAGATCAGAGTGGTTTGATGAAGAATGTGAAGAGCTTATCAACAAAATATTTGTGACAAGGACGAAGAGCCGTCGAAGCATATAGAGAACAAATTGATCATTGTAAAGGAAATGAATTTATAAAACAAACATGGAGGGGACATATAAATAAAACAAACGTGTGCAAGGATAAAACGAACAAATTATAAGCGAGCCCGTAAAGATTAAAAACAGATGGTAAAAGTACTCTCAAATTCTGGTAGGTTCTCGACAAAATGCATATGAACGAATTAATCTCCATAAGGAAGAAGAACTAAGCCCAGTAGTAGTACTAGAAGAAATTGAAAAATCTATAGAAAACAACAACGCCCCTAGATACGATAATATACCGTCAGAATTCCATAAGAATGGTGGTAAACAACTCAGTAAATAATAGCATGCCCTAATAATAAACATATGGCAAGAAGAAGCGCTACCCAAAGAGTGGAAAACAAGTATAATATACGCAATAGGACTCGTCGAGACAACAATGGAAAATACGGACTGTCAGGAAAATTCAAAATATTGAGAGGACGGAAACAGGGAGATCTCGTTTTAGAATATGTTATAAGACAGATACCTTTTGGAGGAGTAAACCTTTTGTCCAGCAAAACTGCGCAAATAACCGCGTATGCAGACATCAACATCGTGAGTTGAACAACACGAGGAACTCAAGAAACATACTCAGAATTAAAAAGGTACGCATAAAAGATTGGATTGGAAATCAACACAGAAAAAACCAAATCCTTGACACAGACACACATGCCCAGAACTTTATACAAGGAGACCATATTGAAATGGTGACGCAATTTACATACAGCAGACCTGGCCGCAGAGGGAACCGAAGATCACAAATTAAAAAAAAGGATAACTGCAGCCAACAAGGCATACTTTGCACTGTCTAAAATCCTCCAGTGAAGAGATATCCACCGAAATATAAAACTGAGGATATATAAAACCATAATAATGCCGATATTTACATCTTACTGTAAAACCTGAGTAATGACAGACAATTTAGTAAGCAAATTAAGCATTTTCGAAAGGAAAGTATTAAAAAAAATACTGAGACCGCTAAATGAAAACGGAGTTTGGAGACTAAGGTATAACTAGAAGATCTACCAGATCTATAAAGAACCGTCGGTAGTAGACTTTATACGCCTACATAGATTACAATTGGCGGGCCACGTTAATAGAATATCCTTCATTCTATTAACGTGGCCCGCCAAAAGGCTGCCAAAAAGAGCACTGAACACAAGAATGCAAGATAAGAGACCAGTGGAAAAATCAAGAAGCGATGGGAGGATGAAATGGCTGAAAACGCCTGTAACCTACTTGGTGTTAGAAGCTGGAGAAGAACATCTGCAAGAATGGAGACAAAACCTGAAGGAGGCCAGGGCTTGATTCGAGCTGTAGTGCCATCAAAGCAGAAAAAGAACGATGGAATAATTGGATTATTTTTTTGAAGATACTTGTGAAGTGTTTTTTTTTACTGTTTTCATGGGCCAATCTTAGGTGATGGTATAAGAATTTTCTTATCAAAAGTTAAACGGCACTTGTGTAACGGTCAAAATTCTGAAATTAGGTAATATTAATTGATCTTATTTACTTGACTTGAGTACGTTCCATAGTTTCTTTAGGCAAACGTTTATGCTAATAAATCATCAACAATACAATCACAGTTGACAAACATTAATCACAAACCAAACAATTGAAAAATGTCCTAGAAAATGTGAAGACTGGTGCAGCCATCAGAAGCTATCATTTGCCCGATATAATTTTTATACATAATTGCCTGTGCTTTTACATAAAAAACTCAAATTATATACTACTATATATTGAAATTGCAGTAATAAGAAAAATGCAAATTAACAACTGAATTTTGTAGATTTCTTCAATACTATAAGACAAATAAATGATTAAACTTTTCAAATTTTCTCCATAAATCATTTATTCAATATTGCATAGTCCCATCTCAAGCCGTTGTGGCCACCTTCATTCTTCTTTGCATTGAGTTAGACATTGCCCTATAATTTAACCAGATTTCTAGGAGATCGTGGATACTGCTGTATACTTATATGAAATGATATTCTAACATTTTCAATCAGTGAAAGGTTAAGTGATCGATCCGACCACGAAAGAACTTCCACTATGTTAAAGGAAGTTTAATGCATTTCGTACCATGTATGGTAGATTGTTATCTTGCTGAAAGATTGCTTGGGGTATGCTCTGAAAGAAAGTACTACGGGCTGTAAGATCGTTTTGATGTGAGATGGACTGGTAATGCTGCCTCTAACTTTGGCTAGAGATAACTTACTATCGTAATTGATAGCTCTCATACACAATTTGCATTTTTGTGTTTCGTACAAATGAAATCTTGAACTCTTTCCAGTGTTTCAGTTTAAAAAATCTAGATTTATCAAAAAAGATGGTTGTATGACATTTGTGTGTCTACATACGCATTTCCGTTGCCCATTCTAACCTTTGTTGTAGATGTAAAAAAGTCGGTGGACATCGTGCTGTTAGTCTCATTGAGAATTGACACCAAACAGAAGAGGTAGATTTTAGTATTGTATAAAGCTCTACAATTATAGTGCTAGGGCACTTGAAGTCTGTAATTGCAGGCCTTTCAAGTTGAGGATCCTCCCGATTAGTTGTTCTCTGTACTGCTCCAAATCTCGGTATTCTCAAATGAGCACCCACTCATGCCATATTCGCACCACAGTACTGCTATGGTTATCAATTCTTCGGTCTATTTTTCGCAAAAAACACCTCCTTTGTGTAGACCAACATACGTATTTTTTCAAATTCTTAAAGTCTGTAAGTTACAGATGCCAAATCTGAATGTATGAGTACACTTTTATCCTTATTTTACACGTGACATCACTACTTTCCCCACACCTCATATCTAAAAAAACGATATAACCAAAAACATGATTCTCACACTTTAACCGTTTTTTGATTATAGTATGCTTAATTTAATATAAAGATTTCAAAGGCAATATAATTTGTTTTTAATGGTACTGTAATTTTAACAAACGACAGTGTATTTCCCTGGAGACGACAGTGTGGATTTTAACTAATTTAGTTATTACAAGTTTATCAACTAATTGTTTGGGTGTCAGATCTGTTTTTGTTGCGCCATGATCTACCATACTATTAGTAGTATATATTCTAACTAATTTATTTATCTTTTTACTTTTTAATTATATATTATATATATATATATATATATATATATATATATATATATATATATATATATATATATATATATATATATATTTAAATATATATATTGAAATAGAAAACGCCCACGATGCCTCAAACGAGAGATGACAGTCAACGTTTACCTGTCATATGGAAGTCCCTTATTGCTTCGCACCGCCAATTACGCAACACCCTTAATCCTACAAACTTTCCCCAACCCAACGCATCTCCCGCCAAACAAACTTTCACTTCCAGCTCTATGAAAGATCAAGCAGGTCACACGAAAGCTCAGTCTTATTCAAAGACTCATGGCTCTCTTTGGGGAATAGGCTGATTAAGACCCCGAGTGAAGAGCTAACCTCTTGAAAATGGCATTAAAGTCGATTCCGAAACGTCGAGAATTTACCCAAAATAGACGCGGTTCATCCTGTGAACTAAGTTGTTTAAACATAGTTAACCGCGGAAACCTATCCGAACATTTTATACGCCTCAACCGGGAAGGAAATTTTAAACTTAACTAAGCTATATTCAAAGCTTACATTACGTAAGGTGATACCTGTTGGTTTGCGATTAAAACATCACCAGAAATCATCCACCATCTCACGTATCCTTAAAAAAGCAGAGCTATCTCTACTTAGAAACTCCATCCATGCTACCCGTAAAAACCTCGCCAATACCAATCTGGAACTTTATAGCCTTTTCCATAACTTAAGTTCCTCCAAAATTCATCCTATTATCTGGGATTCTTTCTCTAGGATTATACATATCTGATTATGCATATCCGAAAAGAAAACCGACACCCAGATACGCAAACTTTCCAAGTTGTGCCAAAGTAAAATTCCCAATACCCAACCATCCCTGACCAACACGACGGTACATAACCTTTCTGACTACCCTGTAAGCAACCTAGCTATTCAGGCTCTGGAAAAAGGTTTTAACTTTGCTGTAACACCAAACCGCATTCCCACTGAACAAATTATATCCCAAATATAATCCTCCATTTTCACCCTTCCCGAAAATGTGGCAAATGAAACCAGGCAAGATGTAGCCAAAGTGCTACGTACAGCCGAATTACCAAAACCAAATATCAAAGCCTCCAAATTACGCGCCTTAAAAGCTCTAAAAGAAAATAATAATATTACTATTTACAGGCAGATAAGGGCAACGCTACAGTGATCCTAAATACTGCAGACTACATCGGTAACATGCACAATTTACTTAAATCCTCTGATTATCGCCATGTACCTAATAATCCCACTACCTACATCGAAAAGAAAACCAAAACCCTTATTACTAACTCCATCCTATCATCCGATACCAAGAAACTTCTCATACCCCGAGAAAAATCTTCCAGAATTCCCAAATTGTATGGTCTCCCAAAAATTCACAAAGAGAACATTCCTTTACGCTCTATAGTTAGTGTGTTCGGTTCTCCAACCCACAACCTAGCCAAATACCTTGCCAAGACTCTCCAACCTCTCACAGAGTAGGCATCATCCTACGTCCGAAACTCCTATCATTTCCTATAAATACTGAAAACCTTCCCTATACGCAAAGGTGACATCATGGTCAGCTTTGATGTCGTTTCTTTGTTTACAAACATCCTAATTCTTGATGCCCTACAGTTATTAAAGTCAACGTATAATATACATAACAATATCCTCTCCTTAATAAGCCATTGCCTATCCAATATTTACTTTACTTTCCAAAATAAATTTTACCGCCAAACTAATGGTGCTCCCATGGGTTCCCCACTTTCACCTATCAGCCTTTTTATGGCCGATTTTGAAAGAAAAGCCCTTGCCTCCTTTCACCTTAAACCTACCTGCTGGATACGATATGTCGATGACACTTTTGTTATCTGGCCTCATGGACATGATACCCTTCCAAAATTCCTTTCCCACCTCAACCAAATCCACACCAATATCAAATTTACCATGGAAACTGAACATAACAATTCCCTTCCCTTCCTAGATACTCTCACAACAAGAAATCCTTCTAATGACAGCTTTTATTACACTGTCTACAGAAAACCCACTCACACTAACCGCTACCTAAATGCCAAATCCCATCACCACCCTGCCCAAGTCCATTCGGTTGTAAAATCCCTCATAACCAGATCCATCAGACTTTCCGATACGAAAAATCGCCAAACAGAAATCAAATCCATTACCACCACCCTATTGCAAAATGGATATTCCAACAAATCCTTAACTAATATAATCAAAAATATAAATAAAAACACTAACTCTCAATCCCAAAACCCTCCTGACCAACAAAAAGCATTCCTACCTTACATCAGAGGCATCACCGATAGAATAAGGCGCATACTAATGCGGAAAAATATCCGCACGGTCTTTACGAGCAATAACCAAATATCTGGGCTTATTTGCTCAGCAAAGGATCACTGCCCCAATGAATCCCAAGGAGTGTATGAAATACCTTGTGGAGACTGCCAAAGGACCTACATAGGTCAAACAAATCGACAAATATCTAGCCGGATATACGAACATTCTCTGGTCGTACGGAAAAGCGATAATGGTTCGGCACTTGCCAAACACAAAATTAATTTCTGTGGGGCTAAAACAATTGCCCCCTATTTTCATTTTACCAGTAGAATAGTACGTGAGGCAATTGAAACAGAAAAACGCCCACAGTGCCTCAACACAAGAGATGACAGCCAGCGTTTGCCTGTCATATGGAAGTCCCTTATTGCTCCGCACCGCAACACCCTTAATCCTACAGACTTTCCCCAACCCAACGCATCTCCTGCCAAACAAACTTTCACTTCCAGCTCTATGAAAGATCAAGCAGGTCACATGAAAGCTCAGTCTTATTCAAAGACTCATAGCTTTCCTTGGGGAGTAGGCAGATTGAGACCCCTAGTGAAGAGCTAACCTCTTGAAAATGGCATCAAAGCCGATGCCGAAACGTTGAGAATTTATCCAAAATAGACGCGGTTTATCCCGTGAACTAAGTTGTTTAAACATAGTTAACCGCGGAAACCTATATATATATACATATATATATATATATATATATATATATATATATATATATATATATATATATATATATATATATATATATATATATATATATATATATATATATATATATATTATGTATGTATGTATGTATGTATTGTGAATTTAAGTTAAAGACAATACAAAACCTAGCAGAGATACAAGTTATTACTTATGCAATATTGAAACATTCATTTATAAACTAATTAGCATAGTGCAGGTAGTGGCAAGTTAGTTTTTTAAAATTTGTCACTTATATTATTGTAAAATAAATGATACCAAGAAAACATCTTTGGTTAAATCTTAGAAAATATTTAATATTGGAGTTACAAGCAAATTAAAAAAAATACAAATAGTAATAGTAATAGTGACGAAAGATTAATTTAAATTTACACAAATGTCCGTTATAAAATAGTAAGAAGAAAGGGTAATTAGTAAACAAAAAGTAAGTAGGTTGTAGTGGAATGTTGAAATAAAAAATAAAAACATGTTTTTTTATTTAAATATGTAGTTAGTATTTATAAAATTACAATTTGGTCATACCATTTAATACGTATCTGACCTGAATTAATAGTCTGTATAAAATTAGGTTTTAATATATTTTTTTACAAATTTTCACGTGTTTACTGTACAAGCTCTGCTTTTCATTATCACTTACACTATCTTATTAGCTGGTTCTTTCAGCCTTCTCACTAGGAACTGAATTTTTTGGACGTTGGCGGCTTCCTTAGTGTCTTTTAATGAGATTTTTATTTTGTTTTTGCTCCTAGGTCCCGAAAAAGGTCACTATTCAAGGCACACCAGAGTACATTAGTTCTACCTCCGGTACTTTATTCTGAAATCAGTGATTTATAATAACTTTGCTTTGTTTTGTACATCCCGACACCTGGATACCATAAGTTATTATTATTGTTTTGTAGAGACGTACTGGAATTCTTCTTAATAAGTCAGTACATTTTATTATAATGTTATTTAGTACTAAGTTCTTTCCTTCATTTCTTAATACGTGCCCTCTAGCATAGCTTCGCTTCAAGTATAAGACTACGGTATTTAGCTGTGTTTCGGTAGGGTATTTGATTGTGGTTTATGCAAATTTCTTTATGTTGGACAACTTTATTAGTATACTGATTTGGTTTCATTTAATTCTATCCTCGATGTTTTTGTCCAATCGCTGATTTGGTTTACAATTTGTAGTTTTTTATGGCTTTTTAATTATTTTCTCCTATAAGACTAGCTGTATCATCAGAAACAGTGGCTAAGGTATTGCATTTTAACTGCGAAATACCATACATATATAGCAGGCACGCTACCAGGGCAAGGTTGATCCAAATAACTGATTTTACATTTAATTTGCAAACTAATATTTATCTGTTATAAATGTTTAGTTTTATTTATTACTAGTTAGTAGATGATGTAATACCTACTGCGATATATTTTTTAATTTTCAGTTATGTAACAGTAGAAGATAGATACTATCTATCGTTTTGAATAATAAACATATTTTAATTTAACCTTAGTAACATCGCTATTAATAAACTTGGGTTTTACTTTTTTGGACCAATACGACATTACAATAACTATGAGTTTAGCGGGATTGAAATTTGTCCAGTTTATAATTTATTGAGATGAATATTAATGTGTTCTATCATTGATCAGATGTAATACCCTTTGAAACTACGAGAATTGTTCAAAAATAAATAAAATATGCGAGACTCCTTTGTGCTTAAAAATGTATTTATAACAGCATGTAAGCTAATCATAAAGCTTTTAGTAATAGATTGTGTTGTAACCAAAATAAAGAGCGGCAGTACTTAAAATCCTTCTTCTCTATATAAAGTTTTCGATGTTCATAATATTAAACATTTTACAGTTTTGACTTATGAAAATGATTAAAAGCTTATATTGAATGTAATACTACAAATTACAAAAGTATATTGGATTGGTTTTCACGAACGGCATTTTGATACAACGGAGGATGGGCAAGTGCAATACGATCTGTATATAGAACCCACACATACTTTCACGAGCAATCGGTGGGTCGACAACGACAAGTATTTTACATAAAGCATTAAAATATATAAAATAAATCTTGGAAGCAAATGTGTTCTGGAATATGGAGATAAAAAATTAACTAAACCGGACAGATAGGCACGCAAATCATAATCAAAATCAATTATAATAAAAAATATTTATATTGACAGAATTACTTATCGAATAGTGAGAACTTAAACAAAGTGAAAGTTATTTACACTGTTGTAGCAAAAATATGTAATTGCTTATGTAATTGCTTAAGTCAAGGACGCTAAAAAGCACAGAGTAGATTAAAACTATACTGCATACTACGCTCATGTAAGCAGATTTATATGGGAACAACGGATCAAATATATCACTAAAATATTAATGACGTATGTGTCTCAACTTGAAAAATTAACCGTTACTAAATATTTGCTGGGGGGTTTCAATGGGGTAGTGCATGCGTACCGCACGGTGCTGCATCCAGTTAGCATCGCATAGCCTCTCCTACCCAATTCCGACTCTCACCTCCAAGTAACCTTTATATTAAGATAAAGGTGGTGAACCCCGGGAACCTGAGTAACCTCTCCGGAGATCTGGTATCCAATCCAGGTGGATGGCGGGGTCAGGGCTGACGAGAGCGGGAGAAAATGGTCCTCCGAAAAGGGGGTTGGGCGTGTGGGCCAACGACCCTGCCCCGTAAAACAGCACTGTTAAAAACGCTACACAACAAACATGGATGGATAATAGACGACAACAGCAAAGGAAAAAGGACAAAGATTTGTTTTTTGGGACATGGAACGTCCTAAGTCTGCATAGAGTCGGAGCTATGCAACAATTACAACGGGAAATCATCAGATATAGAGTAGATATTACCGCCTTACAGGAGATAAGGTGGAAGGGTAAAGCTATAATAGACTTTAAAGACTTCACGCTGTTTAATAGTGGAAACGACACTTTTACCTTAGGCACGGGTTCCCTAGTCCACAGAAGCAAACGACATATGGTGAAAGAATTCAAACCGATTAATGAAAGGATCTGCACACTAAGGACAGAAGGAAGATGGTACAATATAACATTCGTAAACTGTCATGCACAAACGGATGTAGCAGACCAATTCTACGAGGACCTAGATAGGGTGGTCAGTACAATACCAAAAAGAGATGTGAAATTGGAGATCTGAATGCCAAAGTGGGGAAGGAGATAGAATATAGAGAGGCAGTAGGACAATACAGTATTCACCAGGAGAGTGACGACAATGGTGTAAGGCTAATAGATTTTGCCTTGAGCAACGGAATGATCATTAAAAGCACCTGTTTCCCACATAAAAGAATTCACAGGGAAACATGGCGGCACCCAGACGGAGTCACCAGGAACCAGATCGACCACGAACTGATAGAAAATAAACATTCACCAGACATCATAGACATAAGAAGTTGGCGTGGAGCAGAAGTCGCCTCTGACCATTTTCTGGTGAAGGGGGTATACAGACAAAAGTTTAAACAGATCTCCAGGAAACCAAAAGTTGAAAACAAAAACAAGCAATATAATTTAGAGGTGTTGAAGCAAGAGGAGAACAGACTTAAATATGAAGGAAAAATTAAGGAAACAGTGTCAAGAAGTAACAAGCAACAAACAACTATAGAGGAAAAATGGCAAGAAATAAAAAATACAATCAACAGAACAGCCAAAGAAGTTTTGGGAGAAAAAGAAAAAAGGACGAGGAATTCCTGGTATGATGAAGACTGTAAGCAAGCACACGAGAGGTAGAAAGAGGCAAGGCGAAGAATGCTACAAAGAGCTACAAGGCAAACAATAGAAAACTATCAAAATAGAAGAAGAGAAGCGAATAGAATATGTCGAAGAAAGAAGAGAAGGTGTGAATACGAGAAAATAGAAAAAATGGAGTAGCACTATCAACAAAGAAATGCGAAGAAATTTTATGAAGAACTTGAAAAGAGTAAGCAAGGATTTCAAGCCAAAACAATGTTCATAAAAAATAAGGAAGGGAAACTGATTGGAGACGAGAAGGCAGTCATGGATAGATGGGCGGAATACTTTAAAGAAGAACTAAATGTAGACTATGAAAGAGATAACCAGAATTTAAACCAAGGACACGAACGGATGTACGGCCCCCACCTAAACATCGAAGCTCCAACACTGGATGAAACAAGAGAAATAATTAACGCTCGTAAAAACAACAAAGCCCCGGGCGAAGACAGCATAAATTCAGAATTAATAAAGAATGCAGGAAGAGATGATT
The DNA here is from genome assembly GCA_036346155.1 of Sinelater perroti. NCBI lineage: Eukaryota > Metazoa > Arthropoda > Insecta > Coleoptera > Elateridae > Sinelater > Sinelater perroti. The sequence continues at coordinate 18,531,194 of JARFIY010000195.1, read as the reverse complement.
AAAAAATACAAGCCCTCGTGAAACAGATATGGGAATCGGAAGTGATGCCCGAAGAATGGAGTAAAGCCCTAATCTGCCCCATTTTCAAAAAGGAGATAAACAGAGGTGTGATAACTACAGGGAATCTCCTCCTTAATGTGATATATAAAGTATTCACCAAAAGTTTAGCGAACAGAATGGAAGTTTTCACTGAGCAGATAATAGGGAATACCAGAGTGGTTTTAGAAGGGCAGGTCCACAGTAGACCATATATTTACAATCAGGCAAACCCTAGAAAAATGCTATGAGTACAATATAGATGTTCATCAGGTTTTTATAGACTTTACAATGGCCTACGATAGTGTGAAGAGAGAGTACCTGGAAGCAGCGATGGGAGAATTAGGAGTCCCAAAGAAATTGAAAGGACTTATCATGTTGACGCTGAAAAACACCAAAAGTAAGATTAAAATAGGTACGAATATGTCAGAGGAATTCGAGGTGACAACAGGTCTTAGACAGGGTGATCCATTATCTACGACCTTATTTAATTTAGTGTTGGAAAAATGCATAAGAGCCATACGAATCAACCCTGGAGGCTCGTCATACAACAGGTCAGTGCAATATCTAGCATATGCCGACGATGTGCTGATTATGGCAAGAACAAGTGAAGCACTCAAGACAGCCTATAGAGAATTAGAAAAGGAAGCACAATTAGCGGGCCTAAAAATAAGTGAACTTAAAACAAAGTACATATTCCAGTCAAGACAGGAAAGAGGAGGTCAAGCCCAACGTCGAATGCAACTTTTTGGAAACAAACCGGTAGAAAGGGTACAGCAATTTAAGTATTTGGGAAGTATTTTAACCGAGACAAATGATACGAAGGCCGAAGTAAGAGCAAGGATAGCCTCCGGAAACAAATGCTATTATGCGTTACAAAACATTTTCAAGTCCCGCAACCTATCAAGATCGAGTAAATTAAAAATATACAAGACAATTGTTAGACCCACAGTAATGTATGCGTCCGAAACTTGGACATTAACATCAGACGATAAAAACAGACTCCAAATCTTTGAAAGGAAAGTACTAAGGAAGGTATTTGGCCCAATACAAGAAAGAGGAGAATGGAGAATAAGAAGAAACGAGGAACTAAAGCAGCTTTATAATGAACCAGATATCATAGCAGTAATAAAGAGTAAGCGACTGGCTTGGTTAGGTCACGTGCACAGGATGCAACAAGAGAGAACGCCATAATCAGCATACGAGAAAAAGCCAGAGGGAAGACGATTAAGAGGACGTCCCAGAAAAAGATGGGGAGACGATGAAGAGGAGGATATAAAAGCCTTAGGAGTGCGGAGATGGAGAATGAAGGCGGAGGATAGAAAGCAGTGGAGAGATATTGTGGAGCGAGCCAAGGCCCTTTAAAGGGCTGTAGCGATAATAATTAATTAATTAATTAAATATTTGCTGGAAAATCCCAACCACGACAATGACTTCCGAAAAACACAAGTTTTGTTTAATTATAAAAACTATTACTCGATATTATATAGAGGGGTGGTAAAAATAACTTTAGCAGAGACAACAACTTTTGGTTATTTAAATTCTAGTTTGCTGCTTGTAAGACTCAAAAAACGGACTGTCATACAACAAAAAAAAAAAAAAACTATCTCTACCGTAATCGCGTAAGTACAAGTGATCAATTTTTATAAATTTTTTTTGAAGATATTCTTTGTAGTTGTGGATGAAACCATAATAGTTTACAAACTCCAAACACGGCCTAATAGCCTTACAACAACAATATATTGTATTGTATTTAAATTTTTTTAAATTCATACACTTCTTTTAAACAAAATTCAAATAACAAAAGTTAATTTGGGTTATTGGTGTAATATTTGATTCAAAACCCTTATAAGACTAGGTGAATAAGTTAAAATCATTATGCACATGTATGTTGTTATTTAGTTGTAAGTTAAATACTAGCTTAGTGGGCACAACACGTTTTAAGAAATTCGGGTATGACAAAGGCCTGAAAATACAAACATAAATAAATAAATGTGTAAAGGTCAAAATCAATGGTAAACATGAAGTGCTCTCCTCTTCGGCCGTCATACAAACAACTTTGGCGGTCGTGAAGTTACATTCTCCTTCTTCTAACAGGTTAAATTAGCCATCGGCGAACATGGCTCATAGTACTACAGTAAATGTTTGGTTAGAAACAGGCTAATATATAAGTCTATATATATATATATATATATATATATATATATATATATATATATAGGAAGTAATTAGCAGCGAACATAAATTATTAGAAATTTAAAACAAATTAGAGTTAGCTCTTTACACGCGGGTGCAATCTATTTACTTCCTAAGAAAAGCTATGAGTCGTAGAAAAATATTACTTTTTGCACGGTCTACTTTATTGAGTCAAGAGTGAAAAATTGACGGAAATATAGAGGTCAAGAAAAAGTTTGTTGATTTTAAAAGTTGATGTGTGAAATTAAAGATTGACAAATAATTTTTTTTATTCAAATTGTTTCAAGAAAGATTCTGCTCGTGGAATGAAAATGGAAACGAACGTTTCTGATTTGGAAAAATCAATTTTATATTTATGTAGATTCTCGCTGTCACCACAAAGTATTGCGTAAACCCATTAGGATTCGTAAAGGTGATGGTTTTTAGCTATGTGAATAAAGTTAGCTATTTTATTGTTAAAGACATTGGATCATGTATTTTGAAGTTGGTGTTTTCATTAATATTTTTAATTAAGTAAACAAAGGATTTGTTGGAATATCGGTTTTGTATTAGAGCTCGATAACAGTTTTATTTCTAGTTGGACGGTTTTTAATGTCGGAAAATTTGAGAAAGTTGGTAATAAGCAATTATTATAGTCAGAAACTTTTCCAAACACACGCACATGCACGTATAGACAGTTATACCAGAATATCGGCTGAATATTTTAAATGTGCCTTTATGTAACACCTTTAAACAAACAAACTTTCTCCAAACAACATTCTCTCAAAACATTCAAGTCAAGAAATAATTAAGGCAACACACAAAAGCCTAGTTTCCTTTTTGATATGCTGAAAAGGGCTAAATTTTCTTAAAAATAACATTGAAGTAGGTGTTAAAACGTAAAAAAGACAGAGGCACAATTCAACGATATTTGTATAGTTTGGGGCTGCACAATCGCATTGTCGAAAAGAAGCTCTTGCTGATACACCCTTCTGTAAAAAGCGTTGGCAGAAATGGGCAACAAAAATGCGTCTTCGACCGGATGGCTTTTGAAGGCCCATAATTTTTGACGAAAGTTGGTACTGCCAATAGTCGAACCTACGTATGGAGGTATTCGTCCAATTATTTTGATGATAAACTCTTTGACTAGGCTGTAACGATAATTGTTTAGTAACTTGACGTTTTTGAAGCGGTTGTAGTGCTAAAACGATAGTTTTCAATTCTTCTTTTTAAAGTTCGAAGTTAGTAAGCTCGCGAATTATTTTATAGGAATAATTTTGAAGTGAGCATCTTCTACTTACTCTAATAACCCTGTTTACAACAAGTTTAAAAGTTTTCTTTTTGTAAAAAAACGCACTCACGCGCCTCCTAGTCGCGTTGCTAAATTGTTGCAAACGTACAACATTAAAGAGTTGTAAAATGGGGATGATGAGTCGTACAAGCAAAATATAGCGGACTGCACAAATTTACACTGGAATCATTATTATAAAATAACTGGCAAGCGTATAAAAATCATACAAAGAAGCTGTAATTCAAAGGGGATGTAACAAGAGATACAATAGTTGCGGAGGGTAGAACGTGGTAAAAACGCTGTTATACACTACAACTATTTCAATAAAATAATTCAATAGCGTAGATACTAAACAATTACTATTGTAAAATATGAGTGATTTAGTATAAAGGTGTGGAGGGCTAAGTGGTATGGTAACAGTTCACGTTCAATACCGTCATATATATTGAAATTTTGAGTGATGGCTCTGCACCTGTCTTCAATAATAATATTCTTGTTAATCGCACAAAATATAACCAAAACAAAAAAAAATCTAACAACAAAGTTGGGCTAATGACAGGGGCGACAAAAATACCTCAGAAAGCAATACACGATTTCCTCTATACCATAAATTAGATTTTAAAAGCATTGTATGACCGTAAAAAGTTTCAGTCAAGTATTAATTGTAGGTTTTACTTAAATGTTTGGGTAAATGTGGTGTTAATAATATTTTCTATTTTATTCTGACATTCTATATACGTGTGCATGTTATACGATTTATAAAATATCCATGGAAAATGTGAGGTCATATCTGCTTGAACGGCATACTTTTAATATGGTAATTTTATTTTCTCCAATATCGTAAATACACCAGTTTAATGCACAAATATATATGATAGTTGTTAAGGAACAGGATGAGTAAATTATATATAGATTAGTGGAGACCCAGCAAATTGTTTCTAGGTTAAAGCCTGTATTAATATTTTTAATTACTGAATCTATCTATAGAAGTTTTACTTTATACTAACTACATAACAGTGATACTCCAATCCTATGGACATATAAACAGAAAATAATTTGAGAAAATTGAAGATATGGGGGGAAAATAGAAGGTTAGAGGAAAAAATGTTAGCTTAGAGAATTAAAATTAAGGTAAAACTCTTATAAACCACCCTAATAAATATAGAAATTAAGACTGTGGATCGTTCATAACACTCACTGAAAGTACGAGATTATGATCTACAAAATATCTGTAACAATATTTTTTAATTATAGCTAAATCTTATTAAATATCCTTCAATAACATCTAGGAGCGCCACATTTTTGTGGCGTAAGAAGCTCACAGATCGCCTGGTTCTTACTCACCCCAACATTTGGCAAAGATGACGAAGTCGTGCTCTCTGATCATGAGCTTCCCGACCCTCTGGTTGCGAAAGGAGTGGCCGGCGTAGCAGGCGCTGTGGAAGAACGCCACCCAGAGCCCCCCTTGGCAAGGCGCCCCCGAGAGGCCGTGCAGCCGCGCAAAGACCACTTGCTCGGCGAGGCTGCCTTGCTTCTCTCCGCTCTTCTTGAACTTGCCGGGGACGCTGTACACCGCATTCTTGCCATCTTCGGCTTCGGGGAATTCTCTTTCTATGTACCTGTCAATCAAAAAAATGTTCTCACGCTGTATGAATTGAACATGAGGCCGCCGCAGCCATTGCTATGCAGCATGCGGAGTAATTACACCTTGATTATACCAGATCTGGTTTGGGTTCTTTACACTCATCAAAAAGTATCCAGTCGCGCGGTTTTCGTTTTTTGCTTTCGGCGTGCTCTCAGGCCCGCGACAGGGCATACCTATGCAAATCTGGTTTCGAGCTTAAAATACCCATAATGAGATGCCTACATATGTAGCTTTATAATTTTTAAGCGACACGGCATAAAGCGCCAGATAAATTGCGCTCCTTGATTAATGATACAAATAAAGTAATCCGCTTAATTGGCCCAGAACGAATGCCTCGAACGGAATAGTTCCCATATCGGGCTGCTTTTATGTTCGAAACTGCTTCCTTTGTCTTTAATATCTCCTATCAACTGATCGTAATTCGTTTTTTTGTTATTCTAAATTTACGGCCAATTAGTACGTAGCTGAATGTCGTCAACATAGGTTTTTTAGTATTCCCTTAATTAAAACAAAAACTAAAGCACTTTACTACAAATTAAGTTAAATAAGACTTGAAACAAGTCAGTCCATAAAAATATAGAAGAGAAGCGACTTCTAAGAAGAAGTATTAAGTAAAGAAAATGTGAAAAATGAAAAGGAAATTTGCAAATTAACAATATAGCAACACGAACCTTTTTGACGAAAGTTGTGACAATAATATTAATTCTAATATAAAGTAAAAGAAGTTGTATAACACAACTGTTTAGGAATTACATTAATAGTTGTAACTTAAACTCTAAAATGCGATAAAAGTGGAAAGATCAAATGATATTTAGGAAAAGATTGCTATTCGTTGAAATTTTAAAATGTCAGATAACATTACAAGATTGTTATTGTATAAATATAAAATTCACATTTATTGCATAGTGAAAGAATGTATGTTATTATATTACAATTAAACAATATTTCGTTGAGGAATAGTTTTTTTTTGTTTGGAGTTTACAATGCAATCTGTTACAGTATTAAAAATAAGCATTTGCGCGATCTGACGATTAGAGATATGTTCCAATAAACAATAGTCTCTATACAATAATTATTACACATGTAATGTAACTAAATTACAAGTTGATGTTCAACTATCATGCACATCAAGTCCAATGGCAGTTTGCGCTTTAGTCTCTTTATTTGCTCACTGTTATCAAGTAGCTTCATTGCGCCAGTATATTTGGATGATTTTACAATAGATGAATCTAATTTATACTACACTGCGCGATCGTTTTACTCACTGTGGGCACTTGGATATCATTGTAGGGGTATCCGTAATAGCGCGCAGTACTTAGACTGGAGCCTTTCGATGATTTCGATGCTGTCCCCCAAAGCTGCAACCTGTAAGTCCATACTGGCCTGAAGATGATGTTGTACGCAAGCAATTTGTTTCGGAGTGAAAGTTAAGACTGTCTTCTCAGTAACCAATAATTATTTCGGAATTTCGTACCCAATTCTTTGTTTTTTACAAGTGCGTGTGCGCCAAGTCAATCCCTTATCCAGATATAGTTCGAGATTCTTAACGCTGTCTGTGGTAGGTATAGTTTGGTTTTATATTGTTATTTGTCGTGACTCTCCCCAACATTTAGTAAAGATGATGTGGTTTGACTTAGCCTCATTTGCTTTAAGCCTTCACTTCTTAGTCCATTTGTCGATTTCATTGATTTTGTATTGTAGTAGGTTGCTTGCCTCACCTTGATTTTTGTGAACTGCTAAAATAACAATGTCGTCGTAGAATGTGGTTGTACTCACACTATCATTAGTTGGGAGGTCAGCAGTGAATAATAGGTACAATAACGGACCCAGTATACTACCTTGTGACATGCCCGACGTTATTGGGTGTAGAGCTGTTATCTCATTTTTATGTCTCACTCGGAAGTACCTCTCACTTAGATATGCTTTAAGGATGATACAGAAGTTTTCTGGAAGTTTATAGAAAAGTCCCTGGTGCCATAGCTTGTCGGAAGCTTGGCTAATGTCTAGGAATACTGCTGCACAGTTATCTTCAAATGTTTTATGATCGCGTCAACTGCACGATGCACCTGTTCAATTGTAGAATGATGTTGTCTGAATCCAAATTGGCAATCAGATATGAGGTTTCTCTCTGTGAGTATCTTATTTAACCCTTTGGCGAACAGTTTTTCGGCAAGTTAGATAAGACAGACAACATACTAATCGGCCGATAAGATGAAAGCTCATGCGCTGGTTTGCCTGTTTTTTTAATTAGTATTATTTCTGCGGCTTTCCACCGGACTGGAAAATGTTTTACCCTGAAGGCAGCGTTTATGAGCTGTGTTAGCATAGCTAATCCTTTGCAAGGTAGTTCCTTTAATGGTTTGCACGCGATCAAGTCGAATTCGACGACTTATTTTGGGCTTAGGTCATTTAGGGTTACATTTTTTACTTCTTTTGAAGCAAAGTAGATAAAATATTGTGAGAGGAATGTAAAAGCAAATAAATTACAAAATCGTAGATACTAAAAAATAATAAAAAAAGAATTTTACGATTGACAAGCATTCATTTTAACAAGTATGACGCTTTATGTACACAGGTGCGTCAATAAGTATCACTACATTACAGTATAATTTAAAAACAAAATATTTCTGTTATTATCCCGTAAATCTATTGAGGCATATCGCGTTCTTACAAAAACCAAAATTTAAAATTAAATAAATAATTAATAGCATTTCAGACTAAGAAAGAAATAATAAATTTAAAAGAGAAGACTGTACATATAACGGTTCGGTAGTACTAGCTTTGAACTTCTGCACAACATAGATTGAAGATAAATTTCTGTTGTATGTATATAAACCATCTGCAAACTATTGATATTTGGCCTGGAGAAGGGCTTGAACATGGTAGCACAATGTAATCATTAGTATGCTGACAGGAGAATAAAAACTACGCTATCTTTTGCTAGCAGATTTTTACAATTTTTTTTTGTCCATTATCGCACAAACAATAAGATCATATATTCCAACGTTAGAAATAACTTTTATTAACCCTTGATAGCACAATAACTAATTTCGAATGGATTATGTCCTTCTTAATCTATTTTTTGAATAAATAATTTTGAAATTTTTATTTGGAAATAAGTAATAATCCCCTTCAAATTTTAGTTTTAAATATTTAGTTATTTTTAATTTCTAATTTATCCTAAAAGGTAGTACCAAATACAATCGTGTGTGACAATGTCCCATTTGTAGAGAAATATAATACATAAATGTGGCAAAAGTAAGCACAGAAATAATTTGTAATTATTAAAAAAGTAATTACGTAGCAAGTATAAAAAATAACAATAGAAAATAAAATTAAAGAAGTACCTACTTGTCTTGTGATTAGAAATAATCTGAATTATTATATTAAAGAATAAATCATAGTATTTTAAAAGAAGTGCTAATAAGAATAAAAATAAAGAAGAAAGTTGATAAAACAATTAATAATAAACTTAAGTAGAAAGGGCAAATGCAAGGGAAGAAATTGTAAGCAGCACAATAAAAGTTAAAAATATAAGGAACAAATTTATAGAAAAAAGACGGAAGATAATGAAGAACAAAATTGGGAGAATTAAATTTTAAATTAATAAATCAAGTAAAAAACAAAATTTATTACATATTACTAATTTCCAGAAAATAAGTCAGTCCTTTATTGTTTTAGTTATTTGAAATATTTATTTGGTCACTATAGAGTTACTTGCAATTATATATCTGATTTTTGAAAGCATGAATGTACAAAAAGCTATCGAAAATTATCCTAAAATTTATATTTGTTTTTAATGTTAAGTGTACAAACATTCTAATGCAAACTATGACATATAAAACGCATAAATCGGTTGTATAGAAAAGAAATTCATTTTACGTGCAACAGTTCAAAGATATTCCTATAATTTACTGATGGTTATTTATGTAACAAGTAAAATGCACAGGTTGTATCAAAACTAATGTAAACGTTTTTGCGCAGCGCAGAAAGACTAGGGGGGGAATGTGAAATTCGTGGTATATGAAGGAAAGCCCTAAGTATTCCTATCCAGCGTTTCTGTCATTTTTGTAACAATGGATAAATTCTTGGTCTTCAAAGCTGTCCTTGCAACTATTTGAACGTTTTCAAAGTCCTATCCTTTGAGATGAGCTTTAAGATTATAAAATAAAACAATCGCACGTATGACTTAAGTTGAAGACAATATAGAATTCCTTTAACCTACCCTTAACAGCTTTTTGAAGTCTCATGAAGAAATGAATCATCGATACTGCTTTAAATTGCATTTTTGTGAGCAATAGGATATAAAAATTGCAAAACATTTCGTTGACGTAACGACTGCCCCAAAGTTCCTACTTCAGCCTGCACTTTTTCTAGCTTTGCCACGCTATGCAAAAATTATTTTTGGGACAGCCTGTACATACAACAAAAACTAGACTTGGGTAGTTGTATACAGCATTTTCATTTCAATGTTGATTCAGTGTATAACATTATTAGGTAATTATTTAGTACATTTGTGCTTTTGAAACAGTTATTTTATAAAAGTGGTTGTAGTACAAAAATATTTTTATTACTCAGGATAAAGATTATTGTTTATAGAGATTATTGTTCATTGGAGCATATCTCTATTCAAGTCAATGTTGTCAATCCACATAAATGCTTATTGTTAATTTTGTAACAGATTGCATAATAAACACAAAAAAAAATTACTCAGGAAATAGATTCCACTTTATGTAACTTACCTGCAACCCCTAAACCCCATATTATAACCCCTTAGAGGGCGACTTCTGAATTACTTTCAGTTGCCATAGGTCAAAACTAATTCAGTTCTGGATTACCTCAAACACAACTAATCTAATTAACTGATCATCGCAATTCTTGGATCTTAGTTTCATAAAAAACTTATAATAAAATATAGCAAACATCATATCTCAAAAGAAAACCACAATGAGAACGGAATTGATAGAATGCTGAATTCAAGCCTGGTATCATTAGATTTCGAACTGGTGGATTCCATGTCTCAACGATGAAAACTAACCATCAAAACAAAGGCTAACCAATCAAAATTAATATTAGTTTAGATTTAAGAAATGTATTGTGTAATTTTTGCTATTATCTGTCTATTCTACTATTTAATCTATGCAATCTTTGCCTTTCAATTGTGTTTTTTTAATGTCGTGCTTTATTGACTACCTGTGCAACATAGAGAAAATATTTGTTTAAATTTTTTAAATTTTGAAGTGATGAAAGACTTTTCCGCTCCACTGTATAATGTTTGTCAAAAATTAATTTATGGTTAAAAAAATTAATGAAAACTAAGTATCAAAATATTTTTCACTTAAATCAACTTATTTTTTATTTATTGATTAACTTGTTAATTTACTAAAAACAATTATTTATGATTAAAGAACAATTGTACAAAACATTATAGTTATAGAATTAAAATATCATTAAATACGTAAAACAAATAACGTTTAGAATAACAAAATACCAGTAAAAACAATAGCAACAGAAACGGTTTTAAAGCATTAAAATTTATAAAGTCAAAACGACTCGAATAGATAACATATATTATGAGAAGCGGATCAGAGAATGCAATAAGAATCTTGGAATAAAAATTAGTAAAAGAGCAAAAAGGGAAGTACCTAATAGGACAAAAATAGATAATATATAAGTACCAGAAAAGTTTTGCAATATAGCGCAAGTGATGGTCTCACTTTGTGATAAGCTTAAGTGTGATGGGGAAGGTTTAAACTTGTAGCTGGATCCTGCGAGTATTATTTATCATTTAGCACTATAAAGCATGCAGTTTGAGAATTGATTGATCAAATAGAGAAAGTAGTTCCTATGTTAGGAGATTATTGTTCTTAGTATACGACCATATTTCAGTGGCATCGAGAATTCTAGAGAAAAAATTTCAGTCTAAAAAATGCTCCGAGATTAAAAATCCTCGTATGTTACGGTAGAAAACCTGCTGTCGGTTTGAGTATGACATGCAATCTGTACGATCACCAAGTAAGAATGGTTTGTTCTTTTTGGATATTTTATGCCTTAAATGGCGAAAAGTTTGCACAACGTGTTTCGTGATGTCACAAGATGTTTTATAAGTTTGAAAATAAAACATCTCGCTAAGTCAACAGATGGCGAAGTTTAACTAAATTTTTAGGGCATGTCTATTAAAACCCATTTAAAGCTCAAGTCTTTAAAGACAAAAATATGCCCATGTTTAATGGGCGAGTATGCCCAGATTCCTGAAAGAATGTAAAAGACGATTGGTTCCGTAGGACAAAGAAGTGCAGAGAGTGTGGTAGGAAGTACCTAAAAGATTATAAAATTTAAAGACCTACTGCAAGTTTTCCTAGTACATCATGTATAAAAATTGAAGTGCATGAATCGGAGAAAAATACCAAGAAGAAGAAAAAAGTGAAATAAATTATAAAGTGTACAAAAATAACAAAAAAGTGACGAAAAAGTATAAAAGGATTCATCCATCTTTACTATGTAAGGCTCAAAATGTAGCTACTATCCTAACTAATTTACTTGTCAAAGAGAAGAACTATCTGGATTGCGTATAAAAGACGCGTAGAAAAAGTTTTGTACTAAATGTAGGTACAATTAGGTTCACTTCTGTAATTTTTAATCAGAAAATATCAGTTCTGGTGAGTTCTTAATAGTATTTTCCTGGCCTCGCCAAGCAAAATCTTCATAATGTGGATAACTAATCTAGTGGATTTCTGGTTCTTGTGGTTTTTAACGTTTGTTTTGCACGTAAGGCAAACTAATTATAATACAGCATTGTAATTACAAGTCATCTTCATAACATTTTTGTTATTACCTTTTACCTTTAATTATAATTGAAAAAAAATTAACTTATACAATATTTTTTGTCAGATGGAATCGCAGATTCATATAACATGAAATACCCCCTTTATTATAAACTAATTATTACATTTAATATTACAGTTTGTTTTAAATTGAAAAAAGAAACAAAAATAGTTTATGTATAAATGAATATACGTATTTGTTCAACATATATAAATTTACCTAAATAGGCAAATTAAGTTAAATTATATAATATAATAATACTGTTTACACGATGTTCAGACTAGAGTTAATATTATTCTGGAAGCGGTTGTCAGGTCTAATCTTAAGTTTTTCCTTGTTTATAAGCATTGCCTTCAAAGGACATCGTTATACTTTTTTATGCGTGTCTATAATGTTAAGAAAATATTATACAGTTTTATCATCAATTCTAGATCTAGTTTATGTAAGTAGAGACTAATAAGAAGTCAATATTTCACCCGTCTCGAATATCTTCTATTTTAATAGGCAACGTCTTCAACGGACTAATGTTGCATAGTGCTAATTATTGAGTATGGATAACAGTTTATTTATTTTTCTTTTTTATTCGATTAAATAATTTTAATTACAAATCACGTTTTTTGAAGATTCGGTATACATAAACAAGTATTATTTTGTCTGTCTTACTACTTTCCCCACCTTTGCTATGAATCGCTTATTTTTATATCTCTTATACGACTCTTCGTTCTGTAATACCTTATAGCAAGATAGCGGAAAGTTTCAGTATTATAATATTAGGGCGAATAAAACATAAATCGGAATTTATTTTTTATGCATGATGAACGGAGAGGGGCTAGGCTTCTGAGCGTTGTAGATGGGGATGTCGGAATGGAATTTTTTCATAGTGTACCTCGCAATACCGTTTCTTTAGTTAATATCACGATGTCAGAGCAAGATGTACGCACTTTCATCCATTGCGCAACGGATTATTATTAAGTTTCTAACGGTAGAAGCCGTGAAACCGCTCGAAATTTTGAAAAGATTTATTGCACAATTCAGGGCCAACATCCTTAAGAAAAGTCAAGTGTACGCGTGACAAACAATTTTTGTTTCCCTGGGCAAATGTGATTGAGGATTACTAAAAGAAATACTTGGGGAATGAAACATTGACGACAATGTTGTTAAGGCGTTCGAGCCTAATTGGCTTGTGTCATAATCCCACTAATTTTATATCATAACAAGAGAAAAAATTTCTAAGGGAGTAGAAGATTATGTAAGGAAACAAGTTTGTGCTTGTACTTTTATGATGTTTCAACAAATTAAAACAAATATTTTCAAAATATATTTTATTCACTTACATAGCATTTTTCATCAGTATGTACTTGGTCTAATAATAGTAAAATGAGTACTTCCATAATAAGTAAAATAAAACCTTTACTTCTAATCAGCCGTAAAATAAACTGAAATTACTTCAAAGAAAATCAATTAATTACTAATATGCCACTAAAATAATTTAGAAGTTGCATCAATACAATGCCGCTGCTAACAAAAAAAAAAGTGAATTATAAATAGCCACTAAATATAAAGCCAAATATTGCTGAAAAGCGACGCTTCCAGCGAATATAAAAAAATAGTAATTTTATCGGGGGACAAGCGTACATTCATCTCGGTAACTCGTAAACTGAAATGAATTATTAAGAAAACAAATACTAAATATTTTAAATGGTTTGTTGCATCAGAGAATAGTGAATATTCCTTCTTTAAAGTCATCAGTCGTCCTAATAGACCAGAATAACATATACTTCCAATTCGTACCAAAGATGAATCCTAGGCACACACTGGTATGAGCAAAATAGAAGTATTTGCTATTTAACTTCAGAAAGTTTTTCAGTCATTGCTACCAGAAGACGAAGGCAAGGAAGCAGAAAATTACTTAACGGCCCATTTCTAAACATCGCCCCCTATAAAATCTTTTTGTTTAAAAAATTAAAGACAATAATTACTACAACAACAAACTACAAATAATTTCTATGATATAATGTAATTATTATATATTGAAGGAACTGCCGCCCAAAGCCACTAGATAAATTGTGCTAATTTTCAATAGCATTCTACAAACAAAAATTTTCCCAGTTCAGTGTAAAGTGACCGAAGTAGTTCAAAAATCCGCTAAACTGATCAGTGACCCAGCGTCATACAATCCCATCAATCTGTTACCATTACTCTCCAAACTCTTTGAAAGATTATTAATGAATACGCTTATTCCCACTCTAGAAGAAAGAAAGCTCATACTTAATCAACAGTTTGTATTTGATTTTACCATAGAACAGATACATGGAATAGTGGACAACATCAACATAGTTTTTGAAGGCAAGAGATACTGCTCTGTTGTTTTTCTCGATGTTAGCGAGGCTTTCGATAAGTCTATTATTTAAATTGGATCATTCCACATTTCTACAATATGATCATTAATTCATACCTCGAAAAAAGGTACTTAAGTTAAGCTTACAAAAACTAGTATCAGATTTTTATCATATTAAATTCGGCGTTCCCCAAGTGAACGTTTTAGGACTAATCATGCACGTTTTATATAGAGCCGATATACTTCCTACCCTCAATACAATTTTTTTGCAGATCAACATTTATAACAGAATTTGAATAAAGTAAGTGCTGGTTCAATAAATAGTACATTTAAATTAACAATTAGTGCAAATCATTTTTATTAAATGAAAAGGCACCGTTCCAGAACTTAGCATGCATGGTCAAGCACTACCTTAAAAACAACTCAACTTTAAATTAAAGAATGATTGTCGGTTTAGGCTTTCCAACAAACTTCTTGTATATAAAAGTATTATAAAAATTATATGGAGCTACAGTACCCAGACCAATCATTAAAATACTACAGCGCTTCTAGTCGAAGATTTTTTGAATCATTAGTAATGAACGTTACTATGACCTCAATAAAGAAATTCGAGAGAATTCGTGAAGACAGCGAAAGACGAGGTAGATAAGTGAGTATTAAAGCACCCTATTTCATTAGCAAGGACACTACTTTACAATAGCGAGTGTCTAGACTCAAACGTTTCAAACTGCAAAATATTTTTGTTTTTGTATAAAATATTTATTGTTAAGTACTTACTGTATATATAACATAATAATAATGCCACGGGTCTAACTCCCTGTGTGAGAGCAAGGCCTGCAAACTAAGAGGTTAAAGTTCTCATATGTTTGCTCTCTCTGCCCGGTCGTCGCGCACTATCTCTTGTGCGAGGCGACCGCTATTATTACCCCTTGTTCGAGTGAACGCAAGTACCCAATTATTTTTAGTGGCAGAGAAGGCCACCCGTCAGGCATCAGAGAGCACCGGAG
This sequence comes from Sinelater perroti, assembly GCA_036346155.1. NCBI lineage: Eukaryota > Metazoa > Arthropoda > Insecta > Coleoptera > Elateridae > Sinelater > Sinelater perroti. The sequence continues at coordinate 18,515,877 of JARFIY010000195.1, read as the reverse complement.
AATGAAACCCGAGTCCGTCAGCATCGCAACCCGCCCCTCAACCACGGGACTACTACGCTGGCTCACTTACTGTATGTAACTAATTAAATTTACAATGGTAGACGCTAATGCGCATTTACTCTACATATAAAGTACCACTTTGGTGGTAGTAATCTGATTTGCTTATTATTATTATAATAACAATAACAAAAATAGTATGTACTTGGCCTAACATATTAAAAAAAATCTGGTGTGAACATCACACGACTTTCTTTATCCTATTATTATATATTATACCGGGTCCATCGTCTCGGCCCTGCGCTGCTCTCGTCCCGGAACTTGTTATTTTAAAAAAGGACGAGGCGCGAGTCGAACACTAGAAAGCTGATTAAAATAAACAGTAAAAGACAATAATTGACTCGTACTTAAAATTTTGCTACGTCACTGAAGGTAACCGTGCAAGCTCGGTCGCACGGCCTTCCCCATTATCGCCTGCGTGCTCCCTCCTAGCGGTCAAGCGCTCCCCCCCGTCCTCCCGCGGTCGGCCATGAAGCTCTCCGGGCGCGCTGGTATTGGTCCGTTTAATTAATTTTAATCGGCTATAACTTATTTATTTGACCTCGGATCAAAAAATTTCATTGTAATTTTTTGTTCGCCTCGGTCTGATCTATCCGGCAATATAAATTTCCCGAAACATTTTATAAACACCCGGTATATTAAAAATCCTGAGCTTCAATTTTTTTCGAGTTTTTATTTTACCAACTTTTATTTTAAATTCATGTTTATCTAGTGATAACAAATCATTTTTATTCTCATGAATTTTTGTATCTTCAACCGTTTAGATTCGCGACCGCTTTGCGACCGATTTTGCGACCTTGGGACCAAACGATTCGGCCGATTTTTACCAAAAGTTTCGCACTGCGTCCCCTTCAAGTCTCTAGCTCTTACGGTTCTCGAGATATCCTGTTTACTGACAGACCGACAGACACACACACACACACACATGAACCAATGGCCCAAACCAACTTTTTTGGTGTCCTGAGGCTATATTTTGTCTAGAAATGTGAAAAACTGGGTAGGTCAAATTTCCGCCGATTACATTACTTTCCTTATAAGATAAGGAAAGTAAAAAGGTGCTCACTGGTTTCAAATACTGAAAAAAGCTCATTTTCTAGTTTGAATACGAAAAAGATATTTCAATGTATTTTCTTGTTTCAAAATTTTGTACAAAGTGCTGTTTGGCATTTTTGTTGCGTACTTTATACGTGGACAGCCTGAAAATTTATAAGCCTCAACATGAAGATGACCCTACTCGTTAAAATCATTCTGGTACTACAATCGTAGATACTTTGAAAGATACCTGTAAAATTTCAGCCATTTTAGACGCTTAGTTGTTGTTTGCATCGATCTCAGCGATTTTGTAAAAATAGAAAAAATCAAATATAGTGCTGTCATTAAGTATTTGCATTTGAAAGGTAATACGCTTACGCAAATTAAAGCCGAGTTAGACGCCGTTTACAGGGACTCTGTTCCATCACTTGCCACCGTGAAAAGGGCAGCTGAATTTAAACGTGGTCGTACCAGCTTTGCTGAAGATGAGCGTTCGGGTCGGCCAACAAATGTGACATCCACCAATAACATCGAAAAAGTTCATCAAATGGTACTGGACGACCGTCGAATCAAAGTTAGAGAGCTATCAGAGGCTGTGGGCATATCAAAGGAATGAGTTTGTTATAATATTATATTAACTGAAGAATTGGGTATGAGAAAGCTGTCTGCGCGTCAGGTCCTACACTTGCTCACGTTGATTCAAAATTCATTCCAATAAAGATTTCCAAGGCCCTCAGTAGGACTTTTTGCATATATGTATTACTTTTGATAAACCTTGGGTTTATTATTACACTCCTGAGATAAAATAACAATCAAAACAGTAGACTGTGAAGAATGAACTTGCATCAAAAAAGGCGAAGATGGTTTCATCGACCAGGAAGGTAATGGCGACTGTTTTTTAGGATAGTTAAGGAATTCGGTTCATCGACTACTTAGAAAATAGGAAAACAATAACAGGGTTATACTACGCATTGTTATTAGACCAGTTTAAGCAGCAATTGCTAAAAACCTCATTTGGAACGAAAGAACGTGCTCTTCTACGAAGACACACTTTGGCGGTCGCCATAGCCAAAATTCGAGACTTGCAGTTTGAATTGATTGACCACTCAGCATATTTACCAGATCTGGCCCCCAGCGATTATTTTCTGTTTTCTAAGCTCAAAGTTTGACTCGGAGGGCAGATTTTCATAAAACGAGGATATCATCGCAAGTGTAGGCGCCTATTTTGCAGAGCAAGACGCCAACTATCATTTGGGTCAGTCAAAGAGGTTGGAGGCTGGAAAAAGTGTATCGACTTAAAAGGAGACTATCTTAAAAAATAAAATTGAATTTGACAAAAAGAATACTTGTTTCTATGTTAGGCCAAAACTTCTCAGACTCCACACGTGCTTCTAATTGAAATATTTGGTTTAATGAACTTCTATAAGTTTTTCGAATATTTTTTTGCATACACTCGGTTCTAAAAAACTAATATCGAAACAGAAGTTTCTAGATAATTTTGAGTCTCTTGTTTGTCTCTACCACCAAGAAGTTGTACACTAACGCACTTCAAAATGTTTTGGGACAGCAAGTATAATATTGTGTCAGTTCTCAATCGTCAATTAAGAGAAAACTAAAATATTAAATAAATTAAAAAGAAAGTTACAAATGTGATAATTATTTTGAGATAAAGCGAACAATAATTCAGATTTATAGTAAACACTACTTATTTCTGTCATATGCATCAAACAATACACTATATGTTTTTAATGATATAAAATACCAACAATTTCAAACCAAACGACAGAACAGTTAAGAATAAAAACACAGACTTAATTTGCAAAATCTTTACATTTTCCGTTGTCACTTATAAATGTCAAAATATAAATTGATAAATATATTGCTATAATTTAGCTCTTTAGTTTACCAAAACAAAAAAAGTACAAGCACCAGAGCTAGTTTTTATTTGCAGCATAAGTGCCCAACAGATTGCGGTTTTATGTTATCTCTTAATTGAAATTATGATATAGATATATTAATTCGTCGATAGTAAACAATTCTCTTCTCATTTATTACGTTTTCGTTAATGAAACAAAGCGGGGCTTAGGTAAACGAGATTGTTAGATTGTAAAAGTATGCCTTTTCCTGCTTCAGCCGTTAGTAGTTAATCGTATCGGTTTTATTTTTGTATGTTTGTGTAGATAAGAAGGCAAATCCGGCTAAAAATAAATTGAACGTAGGTATTTATTTGCTAAAGCAAGTGCAGTGAAGTTGGTACAGATAAGCTCGAACTTGTTATATTTTACTATTCAGCATCAACTTTTTTGCATAAGAATGAAATTATATGATCGTTAAATTAAAAAAAATAAATTAATATTATTAGTTGACATAATTATTGCATTCCGTTAATTAAAGAGCTTCTTCAGTAAGTTTCTAATTTATTAAATTACGTTACAGCAATATTACAGAAAGATATGCAGTTGGTCTACAATAATTTGTAATTTTAATAAACAGATATCTATTTTTATTTCACTCTGTTGTCATTTCTAGTAAATAATGTGTATTTATGGCAAATTTTCCTGGTTTACACGGACGAGAACTATGATGTGATAAGCGGTGATGCAATAATGTATCGGCTGCATGATTCAAGGTAGAAAATTAAAACTCCGATTAAAGCAATCAATAGATAACGCATAGGATCCCCCCATTGCAACAATATGTACTGGCTACTTCATTTCATTTTTTTGTATATATAAATAAGCTTTATATTAGACTTACAAATTTGGTTTTTTAAAGTTTTCATGATTTTAGATTTACTAAAACACCTTTTCAAGCTGCATATTTGGGGTTGTTTTATTGAATCAGAATTTGAAACATTGAACTGGACATTAAATACTATGTTCTGCTCGAAAATGGGAGATATGACGGTTCTTACGTATTAAACTTAGACGCCAGTGTGCAAAATCATTGCCAATTGACTAAAAACTTTTGTAAGACTAACTTTACTACGCTTGACCGTAAATATGCAACAATGTGATTGATGTCAAAATTCGACATATAGACAAAGCATCATGTGCCTATTTTTTAAAAATAAATTTTAAGAGCAATTTTTTTAGCGGAAAGAGGCGTTTCTTTCCACTCCTAATATTCATCTATGACCACTAGAGCTAATTTTCAAACTGTAGATCTTGGTAAAAAAATAACGTATACAGGTTAGGTACAATCTATTGTTAAGGCTTCCTTTACCTCCTATGTTGCGTTGATAGATTTATTTGGCAAGGATCTGATATTAATGAAAGAAGTACAAATCGAATGTCTAAACTAGACGTTCGAACGTAGTCTTCGGAAATATACTTAATAATTTGTAAAAATCCAATCTATCAACCGTAAAAAATTATTAGAAAAAGAACGGCATAAAAAACCGACTAGACAGAAATAATACAATTTTTTGAAATCAACATCTTCAGGCTCAAAGATTTTTAATACAGAACTACAGCAAATGTTAATCGTTACGGCCCAAACCTTTAAAACTATATTTATATACAAGAAAAAAAGTACCAATTATCATGGCAACAAGCGAAAAGCCAGAGGATCGGACGAGGTTGCTGTAACACATAGATATAGCTTCGTACAATGTTAGATCTGTAGCAAATAATATAATAATAATAGTAACGAACTAGGATATAAATTTAAAAATATAAATTGGGACATGCTAAGCAAAAATGCAAAGAAAAATCACGGAATATACAATATTAGCATTTGGCTTTCAATTACTATATACATATACATACATATACATATACTTATGTATATTTTTTAACTGAAAATATCACTCCATCTGTAAACATAAGATGCTACTACATCGGATAGAGCGACATACAATATTATAAAAATTAATAAACACAACAATAAAAGTAATTCAGACCTACAATACAATTATAAGGCTGTAACGCCTGGCATGAGAGCACGGCCTGCGAACTGAAAGGTTAAAGCTCTTATACGTTCGCTTTCTCTGCCCGGTTGTGGCGCACCATCTCTGATGCGGGGAGACGTGGCAAGCACCGCGCCTTAGACTACCGCCATTATTTTCCCTTGTTCGAGTGAACGCAGATGCTCAATTATTTTTAGTGAATGAGTAGGCCATCCACCAGACATCAGCGAGCTTCGGGAAATGAACCTGAGTTCGTCCGCATCGCAGCTCGCTCTTCAACCACGGAACCACACTGGCTCCAATTCAGACCTATACACTGACCAATTATCATGCACATGAAGATAAAATTAGAAACTCCGTCGATGTATGTATTACTTTTAATGCTAAATTAGGAATAAAAGAAAATATAGGACTAATGTACTTTATAAATAAGTACAATATTTAATCGATAAATTTATTTTATGAATAGAAAGTTAGTCCAATGGTGCCACTAGAAATAAAATTGACTATATTCCTTTAAGTATTAAACATGTAGTTTAAGATGTTTTTTATTGCTATTGATCATAGAGAAATAAGAGTAAAAGTCTGTATCGATAAAAATTGGAAAACAAATTAGATGCAAAGTAGAATAAAACATAGATAACTAAGAACTAGGAAATGTGAAAGCCTTTTCAAACATTATTAGACAATAAATTAAAATCTCTATCATAACATGAGAATGACGTCAAAAACATAAACTCGCTTGATAAAAATCTTACCGAAATTGTAAGAAAAAGCCGCTAGTAGCCAAAACAGATATACCTCACACCTGATATATAAATATTAAAAAGCAACAAACAAAAGAAATATTTAATTGAATAAACAGATTAAAGAAATATAATAAGGCAAAAAATAACAAATAGCCTTACTCAACGACTCTATAGAGAAAAATTAAAATATAAAGTGCTCAAGATAACACTTGGTCCTAGGCAAATACTTTTTTTTATAAATTATTAGGGAGAAAATATTGCTGATACGACAGAAATATTACAAATAGTAGAAAAGTTCTACGCTGATTTACACCAAACAGAAGACAAAAATTATACAGGTAATGTAAAAACTGTTGCATCTGAAGCATTACCATAAATTATATCAAAACAAATAATCACTCAAAGGTATGAAGAAAACAAAGCACCTGGCAATTTTAGAAAGGCTAAAATACTAATTTATATTCTACTCACATTTTTCAGTAAATGCTTCTATCAAAGTAGAATATCTAATAAATAAAAAACTCAGTATCATAACTCTGCTTAAGACTGTAAAGGAAAATAGAAAGTTATTGACCTATCAGCCTTCTGTTGCGTTTCTATAAACTCTTAATGAAAGTACACGCTTAACAGCAAAGCTTGATCAGTCTTACCAACAAATGGGATTTTGAAAAGAGTATTTTACAACGGAACACTTATTGACCATGGAGATCTTAATTAAAAACCACAAGGAATATAAGATTTAATTATTTCTAGCTTAAGTTGATTACAAAAAGCATTTGACTTGATGTAACAAAATTACTGAATACAAGCTATGCGTAACTACAACATTGGTAGCAGATACATACAAATTGTCACCCAAGCATATACCTAAGGCACAAGTTTATGTTAGAAAAGAAAACCAAGTAGAAAAATTTAAGAAAAGAACATTAAGTTCTGTATTATTTTAAAAAATTGAAACATCTCCATTCATTTAAAAGCCAAAGCGTTTGATTTTTGTATTCTACCAGTCATAATATATGATGCACGGAATTGGGCAATGACCAGCAAAAGTAAAAATAATTTAAGTACAACATATAAAGCTATGGAAAGGTCAAGACTAGGAATCTTGCTAAGAGAAAAACAAACGAGTGGTTAAGGCGAAATCCGAGGTAGCTGATGTGACAGAAATTAACACGAAGCTGAAATGGACCATTGCAGGGTACATAGACAGAGGAAATACAGAAAAGTGGTACAAATTAATCCTTTCTTGGACATTCATGTGTAAAAAGGATAAATGACCTTGACTTAACAGCAGGTTTAAATTGGCAGTTAACGCAAAACCAATATTGATAGAGAAAGTAAATGTAAAACGTCGTGGAGAAGCAAAATCAAAAATAAGAAAGAGAAAAAAGAAGAAGAAGACATTTTTTAGATAAAGGTATAGTGAAAACCGGATTTTATAGACCTTGATTATATTATGTTATTACTCTAGCTATCGTGTAAAAGAAAAATTAAATACTAACAACCACAACGGAGAAATACTTACAGAATGGACAAAGTTAAACAATTTAAATTGACATATGTTTCCAAATCTAATATCTCTGTTTGGTACGTAAAACTAAAGTTATAGTTCAAATTCCTGTGTTTTAAATAAAGCGTGTTTTTTATAGAGGTATAGAACTTTGAAATGGAATAAAACAAAGATGAATTTTTTAAATTGACATGAAATTTACTTTATTCGAAAGATAATCTTCTGGCATTATAATTTAAATATGACTTCTGGCATATGACCGCCACGGCTGGCTCGGGCGTAGTCTAATCTGGAGGTCCAATTTTCGATGACTTTTTCCAACATTTGTGGCCGTATATCGACAATAACGCGGCGAATGTTGTCCTCCAAGTGGTCAATCGTTTCGGGCTTATCGGCGTAGACTAGCGACTTCACATATCCCCACAGAAAATAGTCTAACGGCGTTAAATCGCACGATCTTGGAGGCCAATTCACGGGTCCGAAACGTGAAACTATGCGGTTACCAAACGTTTTCTTCAAAAAATCAATTGTGGCACGAGCTGTGTGACATGTTGCGCCGTCTTGCTAAAACCACAGCTCCTGCACATCATGGTTGTTCAATTGATGAACGAAAAAGTCAGTAATCATGGCTCTATAGCGATCACCATTGACTGTAACGTTCTGGCCAGCATCGTTTTTAAAGAAGTACGGACCAATGATTCCACCAGCCCATAAAGCACACCAAACAGTCAGTTTTTCTGGATGTAACGGTGTCTCAACATACACCTGAGGATTACCATCGCTCCAAATACGGCAGTTTTGTTTATGGACGTATCCATTCAAACAAAAGTGAGCTTCATCGCTAAACAAAATTCGCTTATGAAAATCGGGATCAACGGCAATCTTGTTTTGGGCCCATTCACCGAATCTACGCCTTGCTAGGTGATCGTGTGGCTTCAATTCTTGCATGAGTTGGATTTTGTAAGCACGCAAACCAAGATCTTTCCGCAAAATCTTCCATAAAGTGGATGGACACATATCCAATTCCTGTGCACGATGGCGGATAGACTGATTCGGGTCTTCCTCTACGCTACGCTCTACAGCAGCAATGACTTCTTCTGTACGCACTGTACGACGTCTCTGTGGATGCGTATTATCATTTAGAGTAAACGTGATGCGAAAACGTTCCATAGTTAATCGAATTAATTGCTCTGATGGACGGTTATGTTGACCGTAAAATGGACGTAGTACGCGATACGTATTTCGAACAGAACCATATTTTTCAAAATAAATTTGCACAATTTGGAAGCGTTGTTCAGGCGTCAGTCTATTCAGGTTGAAATGCCAAACCAAACTAAACATAAATCACTTGACAGCTGACAAAATGGCCGCCAGTTAAAAAAGTGTTGCCAACTTAAAGTTTTATACCTCTATAGAAAACACCCGTTATATAAATTTTAATTGCATCTTTAAATACAACTCAACAAATCCATACAATAGATACTACTCAGCAGTGTAAACATCTAGATGACAATGATCTACTTTATTTCTACACCATAATGTAGTAATATCTGAACGGCAACCATAAATAAAGTAGATTCGTTAATTCCACAGTTCTAAAAATAAATTTAAAGATTTTTTTTGCAAGTTGACGCAATAAGTTGGGGAGATACACAATGTATATTGACAAATTTATAATTATAAATAATCATTTTAAGAAAATCAATGGCAAGCATTGAATTTTTTAAAAAACTTGAGCAAATTTTGTACTAACAATGCCTTGCGATATTAACACATATTTATAAAAAAAATAGAACTGAACTATATTTGAAGAATGCAGCATTGAGTAATCACATAATTTTATTGTTGGTGAAGCATCAACTGTTCTGCGCAATATCAAAACACAAAACATTTCAAGGTTCAATAGCCTAACCCACAATTTATTGCTAAATATGGCAATAAAATGCGCAAGTTGTTTGTTGAGTTATATTCTCATAAACTTAAAATCTACGCACGACCAAAGATATTGAAGCAGGTAAGGAGATGAAATATTAAGACTGAATAAACGATTTGATAAGTCGGAAAGGCAGCAACTTACTGCTATCAATAAAGCTTCTACTGAAGAAAAGCATAAACTTTAGAATTTATAATTAAACAATATCTCTATAAACTAAACTTTGTGACAAGGTCTAAGAGAGGATCTTATACTAACTAATCAAAACCATTTTTGGAGCACTACACTAAGGTAGATCAGTAATTATTCCGAACATTACTTTCGTGTAATCTAATGCCAAATGATACACATAACAGTTTACTTTAAGAATCAGTAGTTTCAGTACTACACCACTATACCGCAAAGCAGTCTTGATACGCTTTCTATCTGATTCTAGTTGTATAGCACAATGATCTCGTTAAGATGAGAGAATCTCTAACGTTCAACACATTCAATATCTTTCAATATACTTGTGAGAAATGCAAACCCGGACTATGCTCTTTAAGAACATCTTATAAACAAACAACATCATACACAACGTGGAAAAAATCACTAAATACATTACAGACTTAAAATTCAAATATGGCGCTTTTTGAAATTGAAAAGTGTAGTCATCAGTTGAAGAGAAGAAACAGCTGATTATACATAACATCACTATATTGATTTGCAATTGTCAGAAGATGTAAGATTTTTATGGAAGGGTAATCTAAAATTATGGGAAATCTTCAGTTAGCTGTTCATATATTTTTTCTAAGAAACGGCTTACCACTGAAAAATTCACTTACGGAACTGGCACACTTAACATATCAATATTTAATGCTATTGGTCCGCTAAAAATAGTGCCTTCCAAGAACGAAATATGACTGAGTTAGCACAAACCTTACGAATTTTAGCTTGCTTGTCACCTGGAAGAACGGCCGTGAAATTCTCGTAAAGCGTGGCTTGCGTGTGGGTAACTAAATTGAGGACGTTTCCAGAAACCTAACTCTCACACTAAGGTTTCAGCTGAAAGGAAATAACGACAAAAATTTTCGATATAAAAACCCTGTAAAGTAGAAAAGATTTTTTTATAGAAAACAGTTGAAACACGTAATCGTGTATAAACAAAAAAGGAGACGTGGCTTACTCATTGGGATGAATCGCTAACGTTTCGTGGCCCGCCGAATCTCTTCCACGATTCTTTGTTCCATATTTTAATGTTGCGGTAAGGGAAGTTTAGGCAATTTCCGCACCGCTTGCTCAACCGCAAACATGCAAATTTTATCTTTAAATGATTCACTTTCGCTGTCAATTGTCTTCCACAGGATGACTTTAACTTTAATTTTGGTAGGAAGATAAAAGTTTTATTTCCATACAGGTGTATTTATTGTTGATTTTTAAAGTCTATTGCGCTATTTTTCATAAGAATAACATATAAAGAAATCATTGAAAATCAAAACATTGGAAGAAATGACACATACATTATTAAGAAGTGCCGTGTAACAATAGAAATTTGTCTGTTGTCCACATGTCTCAATTTGACATATTTATCCGCTTATTTAAATCCTTTAAAGCGTATTACATCTAATTTTTTAAGGTACTTTATATTGAATCGGTACTATAATATCGTAGATTTAGCAAAATTTTAATCCTCAACCTGTACTGACTTAGCTATGCCTTGGTCAAAATTTCCAAAGAAGTTCATTACACAGCAAAATATCAATCGTATGAGTTGCATCTTATTTTTTTACTGCAGATACCTTTTTATTGAAATTACTAAAATAATACAAGGTACTATAATATTGTTTTGGAACTACCCACCACCACAATTTTAAAAATATAATTTTGTCCGATAAAAAGCAAAATTTTTCTCAAGAAAATTTGGTGTTTTTGTGTTATTCTGTGTATAGCATCACATTTGAGATTTAAATAATTTTTAGCCGAATTTTCCTGGTAGTAGTGACAAATTCAATTATGAGGCGATGAGTTGACGAAACAGTCGCAAACTGCTTGGATCGAGTGGTACTCACGTCTTTCACCTGCGCTTGCAGGGCACTCGAGATAACCAAGTTCCCCAGATATTTTTCCCGACTCCGGCGGCACTCATGTAGCCGGCTTACCTGTAAAGGTACTCCCTGGTGTCGACGCCGTCGTCCTGCGACGGCAAGTAGACGCGGTCGCGGTACTGCGGGTCGATGCACTCCATCACTCAAGGTAGATCAGCCGCGAGGCCAACCGGTGCTGCCGCTGCCGTTGCACATAGCTGCGCCGCGCTTATCACTGGTACTTCCTTTTTGCTGCAAAGAGGATATTTTTCATATCGCCTTATCTGCAACGTGAAAGCGACAATGATGGTTCGCGCGCACCGATTGTTTTCCAATACGCATTTGCGCGCGCTAGGGAAGGTCGCGGATTTTATATCATCGTCTGGCACGGGGAATTTCGTTGTTTAAATATTTATGTTGTGGTGACTAATTGAATTCGTCGGATAACGCGACCGACGATAATGCGCCTAATGAGAAGTCTCGAGTTTTCCTCCTTCTACCAGGATGTTAACACCGCAGCATTTCGCACAGAAAATTTGCCTTAGTAGAAGTTTTTTGTTAAGTGGTACATTTCGATTATAAAAAATGAATGTGGGCAATTGTACACCAAGCCGTTAGAAAAACTATTCAACTAAAACCTACGGTTATTATTTGGTTGAACCTTTTGTAATGATTTTAGGGCATAGTGACAAGATATCTTTTATTTTTTGGGAGTATTTTCTTTCATCATTCTGCGCAGTACTGCCTTTTTTTTTATTACATAGCATATTTAGAATCTGTTATATATGGGCCAAAACGCGTCAACTGCCCCAGCGCCACCGCAGACGATCACGCGAGCGCCAAACACGTTTTCATCTCGTCGTTTCGGCCTCAAAACATTAATAAAAAAATGATTTGAGAACACAATCTTACGTATTTTTTCCTCAGCTTGGTAGACAGGTCCAAGGATTTGAATCTCTTTAAACTTCTAGTGTCATTATTGTGTGATAGTCCGGTGGCTAGTTCATTAGGGTGCACTGTGAGTCTACTTTCATATTTAACGCTATAATTACCACGCACACTGACTCTATGTTTAGGTCCTTTGTGTTAAGTAGTTTGGTACATACCACGGAGCGTTAACAATACACCTCAGCACTTTATTCTGAAACCGTTGTAAGATTTCAATGTTGGATTGACTAGCCGTACCCCACAATTGAATTCCGTACGTCCAGATAGGTCGAATAATAGCCTTATAGAGAAGGATTTTTCACTTTCTCATCCAATTTTCAATTCGTGTTCGGTTGTACTACAGTTTTTCAGTTGCGAATATAGGGTCGCTATTAAAAGCCACTATAGCTGTATCATCAGCGAATGTGGCTGTACTAGTTACGTTAGTTGTGGATAAGTCAGCTGTATATATCGTGCACAGTATTGGGCCAAACACACTGCCTTGGGGTACTCCAGAAGCAGCAGGGTATAGATCTTCATGAGAACTTCATAATAGTTATATAGTAATATCTTTTTCAGTTTATATCGTAGTCTTTGGTGCCACACTTTATCAAATGCTTGTTTGATGTACAGGAACTCAGCGGAGCAGTACTTTTTGTGTTCAAAATTGTTGTTTGTTCTATGAACACTTCTATGTATTTGCTCAGTCGTGTTGTGTTGACCTCTAAACCCGAAATGGTGGTTGAGTATGAATTTTTTTCTTCCAGCACTCGCTTAAGACTTTTTAGTAATATCTTTTTGAATATCTTTGATAGCACTGGCAACAAGCTTATGGGCTGATACGATTCCATGCTATTTATATTTTTTTCCGGCTTGAAATTAGTATTATTTCCGCTATTTTCGACTGGTTAGGCAAATATTTCAGTTTCTTTATGGCATTAAATATGAATGTTATTGCTTTTAGAAATCTTGGTGTCGTTTCTTGTAAAACTTTGCTGGTAATTAAGTCCCATCCTGGTGCTTTTTTAGGTTGATTTCCTTTAGCACAATTCTTTTAACTTCCAGAAGTGTGAATATCTTAATAGGCAATTCCATTTGGAAGAGCGCTTCTAGAAAACTACAGATTTCTCTCTCTTCGTCTTGACTTACTTACAAGAGAAAGTGTTTAAAAAGTTCCAAAATATTTGCCGAAGGCAATAGCTTTTTTCTTGTCATTTCCTGCGCATTTTTCGTATTCATCTTTCACGGGTGGTACTGCTTGCGGTTTCGTTTAATTTTTCGGATGGCCTTCCATAAGAAGTAGTCTGAAGCTTCCGTCGCTATAAGGTTAGTCAGGTAGTTCTGGGTATTTTGGTTTTTAATATCCAGTAATAGTTGTTTGAGGTAGTGTTTTGTGTAGCCTTATTAAACTTTTTTTATCTACTGCTGATCTTGTTAACTGCCATCGTTTGCGTAATTTGCGTTTCTCTGAAATTTTTGCCTTTTGTATCATTACTGTGCATTCTTCTTGAATTTAGTACTGCCATTGACTCGGCTGTGTTGCTAGGTTTTTATAAATTTTCGGACAATCGGGTCATGTTTGGACACTATCCCAAAGTGGAATTTATTCTTTCTCGTACCACGCGGCAGTGTGTACATGATCAATGATAAGAGGCGCCATCCTTCTTAAAAATAAAATTTTCCTTAATGAGAATGTTATTATTGAAGATAGAAATCCATCATTCAAAATTTAAATGCCTTTGAAGGTATTTTACAGTATCATCATTGCCATGACCGATGCAAAAGTACCTGAGGCCCATAGGAAAATAAAAATTCATACGCACTACATAATAACATACCCAGCCAAACATAAACAAATTTGAAAAAAGTATGCATAATAATTTCTATTATATTAACAAAATATTTAAATTGCGGACCAGTTTTTGCAATAATATTCATTAACTCGTATTTTAAGCATGAATAATTTATTCATATGCTTAATAATACATTTACAGTTACTGTTAAATATATATTGCAATTTAATATTTATTATGAGAAATCTATTTTTGGCGATTTTGCTCTCGTGAATGTTTAAATTAATGTAGCCACGTGAAGATTAGCTGCAATTTCGCGTGCAATTGATATTATTGTCAGATTAGTCTGTCTTTCTTGAGTTATGGTTGACCAAACGTATACTTTCATCAATTTTAATTTTTAGAAACTCTTTTCTGAACAGACAATGTTGCAAATATGTGCAACATGATAAATAAATTTGGAAGGCTGCTTTCTAATTTATATTGACATATACAGGTATTGGACAAAATAATGGAAACACTTGTGAAAGTCGAAACATTTTGTATTAATCCGGTGTTGATCCACTTTTAGCACGCAATACAGTTTCAATTATGGACGGAGTAGACCAATGCAAGTTCTGAATAGTGGTGAGTGGAATTTAAAACCATTCTTTATCCAGCACACCCTCCAGCTCAGGTAGAGACGAAGGGGTGGAAATCGAGGCCGAACCATGTTTTCCAAACCAGCCCACAGAAGCTTGATAATATTTAGGTCTGCAGACTGGCAGCGCCAAAAAAGATGTTGAACCTCATCAGCATGCTCTTGAACCCTTTTTTTTAACAGGGTCAGCGGTATGAATGGGAGTATTATCATCCTGGGTTATGGTATTCCCGTCTGGAAATAAAGTTTGCACCATTGGGTGGACCTGGTTAACTAAGAATTCTCTGTGCACTGCTGCTGCGACTGTGACCGTGTAATGCAACAAGGGGCTGCTCAGTACTATGGTAAAGCGACCCAGACCATAATAGAGCCGCCATTATGTTTGACAATTGAGAAACAGTACATATCGTATGAATCAGAGGGTGTTCGTCAGAGAGAAGAGAGGTAAAGAGGCTCGTCCGACCAAACGACTCGTTGCCAGTTCTCCAACGTCTAGTTTTTGTAAGAATTGCACCATTCATATCGCCTTTGAGCATTTGTGTCTATGATTAGGGGCTTGGCAATAGCAGTACGCCCATGTATACCCATTTTATGCAGTTTCCGCCTTACTGTCTTGGATGACATTGGGGTGTTTAAGCGCTGATTAAGTTCTGTCGTTGTTTTGTTCTGCTTCAAGGCCCGATTAAAAATTTTTTGTATTATTTATACAATTCATGGCACTACTCATAAGTTCTTTTAATATGACACATTTATTTCAAAAATAAATTCAAATTTTGTAATATTTTTAAGAAGTCCACTTGCTTCTACGCTCATAGCATTTCCATGTAACCTAGTTAAACGATAATTTTAAGATACCTCTTTTAACGCACCGCAAATATCGGATAAATTGTATTTTAAAGACTGCAGTGCCTCAATTCGTGTGTTACAAATTGTTTTATTCCGCAAAGGTAAAAACAATTTTCTTTATTTGTCATATTTCCTAGAGTAGTACTATGTCTATAAGTCCTAGACTGTGTTCGTTTATGGAAACTTTTATTGTTAGTGGTATTCACAAAATGCGTTACTATTCTCATTGTCTACATGTGAGCAATATCAAGAGCACAGCCTGTAATAATAGAAAGTATTTGATGACATCTAAAGGGCGGTGCTTGCCACATCACCCCACATCAGAGATGGTGCGCGACGACCGGGCCAAGTGACGAACATATGAGAACCTTAACCTCTCAGTTCGCAGGCCGTGCTCTCACGCTGTGCGTTAGAGATTTACCATACCATTTGACGCCAGCAACAAAATCCAAATTTTTCTCTGCACAACATCAAAAATAATTTTTATTATTTTATTTTGCACATCTTTTTTGAGAAACGCATATATGTTTTTTATCTTTCATTTTTCTAAAGTGTTCATTTATAATCGGGTCAAATTTGGCTAGAAATTCAAGGAATTTTAGAAATTTCTATTTCCATGAACAAATGATGTTTCATTTGTTCTTCGATAAGGCAAATTCTGTACCATCAATGTTTGAACTGAAGTAAACAGTTTTTTAGAAATTACAATTAGTGTTTTTCTTCTTTTTAAATAACTCTTAATTTTGTTCCCATAAATAATTGTATGTTTCTTTCCACATATGATCATTTTCGACGTGCCTTTGGGTTTTTCACGAGCATTTATAAGTGATGTAATATTTTTCCAGTTTTTTAAGCCAAAATCAGCAATGTTAATATTTTAATGATCAAATAAACAAAAAAAAAGAAAAATTTTCTAAAAAATTAAGTTACTGCTCCGCGCGCTTTCGCTTTTATATTTGTGAAAATGTGGTAAGAATGGTGTTAGGAAGGGAGAAGGGCGTTGTGGATGTCACCGGGTTGGTTACTAACCTAATGGAGCTAACTGCTGTCGTCAGTCAGGTCGTTGCAGATAACATCTCGGCATTTGCCAACGTCACTGACTCTTTCACCGTATACAGGTCTGTTTTTTCCCCTAAAAAGCGATAAACCAAGACTTAGGTAGATTGAATCCGTTATCCCTTTTAAATTATTTTTATATTTATAAATCTTCTGGATTACGCATTGCTGTTAGGTCTGTTCACTGCTTAGATAAGAAGGATAAAACTATGGAGCATATGTGGCTCTGTTTTCCAGTACCGTACATATTCAATATGCGACCCTGAAAACGACATGCGCCAATCAAAAGACATAAAAAGAGAGTGCGTGCCTCACTGTTTCATCCTCTTTTATCTAAGCTGTAAACAGGTCAAACAACATGACGCGCATTCCATTTTGTATGTCGAAAAAAAATAATATTAAACCTGAACTTGTTTAGGTATCTACAGATTAGTTTGACATTAACCCAAGACAATGCACAAGATGCAACAATATGAGACTGATTAATACAAAAAATAGTAGATACATTCCAGCTTATTTCTAGGTTAGTTAAACCTCATTCATGCTGGTAGTCGGACAACAACGATAACGGCACAGTACAGTTCTATTCAAAAGTAAAGAAAACGCAAAAATCGATCGGTAAATAGTCAGCCAATATATTAACTGGTACCTCACATATATATGTCAACTTTCCCATAGTTTACCGATGGTGAAGGTATTCACCATTAAATTGGTTGGATAAACATCTTCAAACTCATGTTCGAGTACTGTTGCTAAATTAGCAGTAAGTCATTCGGCCGAGAACACACCTCTGTTACCTATTTCGTCGATGCTTTATTCGGAACTGCGTTGGTAAACATTTCTTCTTAGCAACGTGTTTGTGTAGCCCTATATTATGCCAATAGCAATGTTGTTGTTAACAACATAATTAAATCAGAGAAAACGATTTGTGGGAGTTAGTATGAAACAGGTCCAATCTGCACTAAATATAATAAACGAATGATATTGGAAAAGAACTTTCCTTCGGCTGTCCCCAAAACATCATTATTTAATTTATTTTCAAATGCTACTAAATAGCTAAAGCTGTCAATATTAATTATAATTACAATTGTATTTATTTTTTGTATAAGTATTTTTATTTTTTTTATATGCGATATCCTTATGCTTTTTGTACCTTGTAGTCTCTTATCTCTTACTAATTTGAGGATTCTCTTATCGTTATCTATTGATACGATTATTCCTATGCAGTTCTTTATATAAGTGGCGTTGTGCTCTTTGTCTGTTATCATTTCATGTTTTTTGTAGGATTTTGTTCATAATTTATTTTTCTCATTTCTGTAGTCTAAATTTTCTGTGCTGTTTCTAATGCTTCTGCTGTAGTTTTAACAGCCTTATTATTGCTTTATCTATGCGTGTTTTTGTTTTTTTAATGTAGGTATTTATTAGTCTATATTAAGATTAGGTTCGTCTTGTGTAAAGGTGATGTTAGCATCATTATCAAAAATAATATGCGCAGCCGTTACGCACATGCATGGAAGATAACCAATCGGGCTATCTAAAAGTTAGACACCGACAAGTAAGCACATGTAGTGCCTAGTACCTTTTCTCATCTTTCTTAAACATTTTTCTGAAATATTTTTGTAAAGTATTCTATTCATTCTATCTCTTGGTTTCTTATTACCTTCCAGATTTGTCTTAGTCTACTAAAAATTAGATTTTATTTGTTTGTATAAGACCTTTCTAATATTTTTCTTTAATTTTTGTTATTTTTCAATTTATGTGATTCTTAATTTGTTTATTTTATATGTTATAGCGATGTAGTATTTTTGAATGTACGATGTTTTAAATATGTTGTCTTATGTTCTGAAAGTTTCTAAATTTTGATGGTAAATCAGGTACTTTTCTTACTCTTTATATTTAGTTTTTTCACCTAGTTTTTATTTTACCACCTGGATTACAACTTTTTTAATGTATACCATATTTAATCTATAATTTGTTTTCATTATTCTCTTATTGCGCCTTTTCAATAGCTTCAATATTTATTTCGTTACTACTAAAGCGAAGGGGATTTTGCAATTTTATTTTCAAGCTAAGCTTATCCTAAATCAATGTGTGATTACTTCATATGTTTATGGAAATAAGACATCTTAGTCTAATAATAGTTTCACATGAATTTGTCTTTTGCTCTCCCTTGTTTTCTTACAAACATATATTTATGTTAGATTTGGCAAAAAAAGTGTTGTTCATTTGCAATTCATTATCTAGCCAAAAATTTACTCCATTATCATTAAAAGTTTCTTCATTAATATTTAATTCATACCTACCATTATATCATATTCTATTCTTGCATTTAAATTTCCCATAGTCATAATGGAATCATTGCTATCTAAGAAGTCTTTAATTTGTTGTAGGTTTTCATAGATGATTTTTGTTTTATGATGCGATTCATTATCTTTAGGTGCGCACACTGTTTAGATGTTCATCAATTTTGATTCCATATTTAACTACATTACTTGTATTTTTGGTGAGATATAGAGGCAATTTTGTATGTTATTCTTTAAACTATAGATTTTTACACAACAAGTGCATAAGAAGTATTATAATTACTCTAACATTATAAAAATTGTGTATAAATAGAAAAAATGCATGTAAAAGCGAACAGTCTATCCATGCTGTAGGCCAAGAGTTTGTATCAAGGTCAATTTAAAGTAAAAGGGTACATATTTTACTTTGTTATTATAATCAAGAATACTTCTAGGGAATCTCTGGTGGTATGATAATCAAGGCATTTACAAATCCCGTTGCTGATGGCAAGAAAGTAAATTATTCGAAATGGTAAGACACCATTTGAAAAACAAATCTCATTTTAAGATAAAATTCAAAAATTTTGTACTTTTTGTTTATTTATTTTATAATTTTCTTTCTTCTTGATTATATTGTTTATTTTAATGTAACGTAATACTATTCAGATTATTTTTATATTATGCGATTTCTGTACTACTTTACTGTACTAATAAAGCTTATTATGGACAGCGTTTAAAAAACAGTTACAAAAACTACAAGCAACATAATATAAAATAGCAAAAAATGCTGAAAGTAAAACAGCAAGACTTAATAAATACAGAGGGTTAGTCAAAAGTTTTGCAGATGTTGAATAATTCCGAAACTAAACACTCGTCAATACGACTGTATAATGCCAAAATTCAGTACAGTTTTGTAAACGTATAAGCTAAAAAAGTTTAAAAAACTGCTTAGTGGTTCTTCGCGAGCTAACACCTGCTTAAGCAAGATTTAGTAAAACATTCAGTGGTAGAACTGAGGGACTAGTGTATCTTAAGTTGCTTTTAAATGATTATGGCATCATGACTAAGCTATACTCACTACAACTAGAGCAAACATACAAAGTCGCGTAACTCTGGTAAACAAAAAAAAAAGTGTTGCCAGAGAAGGATAATGTACTACCAGATACTTTGTATATAACAAAAACAAATGTTAGGATATACATCCTGGATACTCGCCAAACTTAACGTCTTTTCTTTTTTTTTTGTTCCAGTTTGAAAATTTAAATGAAGTGGCAACAAGGGTTAGAGAATTTCTTTGTTTTAAAATAAAAAAGTCGTATAAAATCAGACTTTGTAATTTGGTAAATAATAAAAAAATAAAAATAAAAAATAAATAAAAAATAAAACGAATGAATAAAAATAGAGAATTAATGAACACTATAAAAGAACAAAAAACACAGTACGTAGGGCATGTGACGAGAGGCGAACCATATGAATTATTAAGAATTATCATTGAGGGAAAAATACAGGGACGACGATCGGTCGGAAACGCCAAAATTTTAAAAGATCTGAGAAGGTGGTTCTGGTGTAGATCCGTAGAAATTTTCCGATCCGCTGTTTCTAAAACTACAATCACCATGTGGATCGCCAACCTTCGACAGGAGAGTGCGACATAAGAAGAAGAAGAATCTGGTAAAAAGATGGCTTAAGACTATAGAATTACCTGTTAATTATTTATTATCTCAATGCATATTTTAATTTATTAAAAATCTAAAATTGAAGATGTTATGGTAAGGAGTTTTAAATAAAAAACAATCCAACCAACATTAATAGGTATTTATAAAAACATATGATACAATATCATACTAGAGTAACAGGAAATTTTTAAAATACACCTTTTATTTTTATAATTCTTTAATATACTTTCCACAATATTCTATGTACTTTTACATTCATCAAAACCTGTGTTGAATCAGTTCTTCCACGATGGCCATCATTTTGTTATTTACGAAGTAATTTTCACACAAGCACGGGCGAGTTTTGATCTTCATACCTTGTTTTCGATTTTATAGACATATCATAAAAATAAAGCCAGATTTTGTTTACTGGGTATTTTTGCCACAACATAAAACGCATTGTGTCATTTTTATTTGAAGGTGGTCATACAGAAAGTTAAAAATTTCCGATATTTTCGAGCACCTTCTTGGCAGTAGTGGTGTTCTCATTTGTGCGTCTTGACCGTAAAACATAATATAGACTAAAATTTTCTGCCATTTGAATAAGTTACTGTCGGTGACAATATTACCAATGTGTAACGGAATTCTTGACTTTTAAATTTGTAGATATCGATTGACAACTTGGTACAACAACGTCTGAAAGTGCAAATTCATGTTATTGTTTTCTTACATTTACAGCAGGATAACTCAAATTAATTTAGCTTTGTTATTATTAGTCTATGCTTTTAAAAATCGCAAATTCCTGTTTAGGTAAAATTATGTTAAAATTATAAGGAGGTAAAGTTTGAAGAAATATTTCAACAATGAATATTGTAGAGTTGTTCAGAAACATAGTGTGTATATGCGCAACCTAATTCTCTCTAGATAATAATACATATACAAATTATAGTTTCTGGCGTACCTCATAACAAAGCATTATTTGTTAGCTTTATAACGTACTATAAAATGTGCCCGTGTCGTTTTGCATTTCAATCGAAAAAAGCGTCGGTGAAGTTCAAACAATATTTTGTGGAGCTTTATGAAAATATGCTATTATTGTAGTACTTGCAAGAGGTGATTATAACGGTTTAAGAGCAAAAATTCCTACCTGCATGTTGCGAAACGTTCTGGCTAACCAAAGAAAGTCTAATTTAAATAATTTGAATAACTTTTGAAAGAACATTGCAGTTATATACAATCAGAACTCGCAGGCGATCTCGGAACAACACGCCAAACCGTTTCTAAGCTTATACGCAAGCTGAGGAGAACGTAAAAGAAAGGACGTTGGGTTTTTAACAAACCCACAGTTAAGAACAAGAAACGTTATAATATTGTGCTATATAATGACGCTGAGGTAGCTGGTAAATAATTTTTTTGAAAATATTTCAAGAGAACTAAGCGTCAAGCACAACAAGCTTACTAATAATAATAATTTGTCTCAGCTGTTCAAAAACATTTCTCGGTAGAAAATGTTCGGATTTAAATATCGATTGCTCGTTTAAGTTTCGAAGCGTAAAGGCGTATCGGAAATCGGCTCTGCGAGTGTGATATCAAGCGCGTGCGAGTGTTATCAAACATTTGTCAAATGTAAATACAAAGACCTTAAACTAACAATAGTTAATAAAATAGTGCTAAAAATTAGTTAACGCAATATAAGAACAAGTATAAAACTACTATAACGTTAATTTTTAATATTTCCGTTCAGTAATTGCCCTGGACCAAGTAACAATATGAATGGGCATCAAATCTATCAGCAAACAAATACAATGGTAAGCGATAACGAATAATAATAATAATCACACTATCTCAAATTCAGTAGTTCAACCTGCACTCAACCAAGAAATTCGTAGTGATTATTTTATACACCCCCCCCCCAAAAAAAAAACAACAATAAATAACAGCTACATATAATAATAAACTCAAGACAGCACTTAGAAAAACTGACATCAAAGAGTAAACATAAAGAAGGTAACCAACGAAATAGCAAAAATAAATGGAAAGTGATAAGAAGCACCAAAAATAAAAAGATTTTTAGAAAACATACTACCAGTAACGATCAAGTTGTAAAAACCATTACAAAATTAAGCTACAGGTCTCAAAATATAATTAATGTACAACATAGGATCACCAAAGGTTCGTTTTTGTAGAATTAGAGCCAGCAAAAAACAACAAAGATATATATATAAAAAAACAGATTTGCAAGATAACATCATATAAAAATAATATAATCCAATGCATGAGAAGCCAACAATACGGCCACTCAAAGACATACTACAATAAACCTTATGTATGTGTTAAATGTGGAAGCTCAAACAATATTAAAGCCTACAAAGGGACCAAAGAGACTCCAGTGAAATGAGCTTTATGCGGAGAACGCCATACAGCCAATTATAAAGGATGTGGGCATTATCACAGGCTAATTCAGAAAACGGCAACCGAAAAGCAATACGCCAATTAATACAAGTTTTTAAGGATAGCCCAATGGAATACCAATGGCCTTTCTCAATCAAAATTTTATTGATATACTAATCAGTGAGACACATCGAACTAACAGAAGTTATTTTAATATACCAAAACACAAATTATACTATACGATTTACCCGGATGACACTGCATATGGAGATGCTCCTAAAATATAAGGTAGGTTTTATCAAGCAGCATCCATAAAAATTAAAAACTTTCCCCATGATTTAACTATTACGGCTATATACTGTCCTTTCTTCTCCATTACAATTTTAAAAAGGAACACCTTTCAAACACTGGGACCATAGTTTTTGACAGAAGGTGACTACAACAGTAAACATAACTTACACCCAAAGGTAGAAAATTAGTTAAATTATTCGACGAAAACAAGTACTCCTTTCTATAGACTAGTACTCCAATGTATTGCCCCTCACCGACACAAGTAAAATTCTGGACTTATTGGATTTTTGTGACTAACGGAATTTCTTCAACATATATCACCAAGCTATGACGTATTTTAAAACCGTAGCCCAATAATATCTATTATAAGTGCTTCTGCTATAATGAAAAAACCAATACCTAAATTACACAACTATAAAACAAATTGAAATACCCATCGCCGTGTAATACAAGAAATCACAAATCTTTCTGTAAGATTATAATTACCAGAAGATACTGACAGAGAAACTGATAATCAAATCAATCTACTCCAACATGCTGTCAAACTAGCTACTCCAATTAATGAACCACGAAGAATAACCAATAACATACCATACGAAATAAAGAAACTAGTAGCTGAGAAAGGGCGAGCTAGTCATCTGGCAACGTAATCGCACACCAGACAGCAGAACAAAATATAAGCAGCGAAGCAATAAATTAAAATCAAAACTGAATGAAATAAGAAATGAATCTTTTGAAACATATATCTAATCTCACTAGCCAAGATAAGTTCATTTGAAAATCCATAAAAGGTATGGGAAAGTCCAAAACAAAATTATTACCACCTCGAAAATGTTCAGTACCTCTAGGATCGCGGGCTAAAAGTGATAAAACAAAGTCCGGCTTATTTGTAGAACATCCCTCAAAAAACAATAATCCGATTCAAAAAGTAGAACACGAACTAGCTACTCCTTTCCTAGCACAAAAACCTGAAATTATTCATTTCAAAAGAAGCATGAAGAAATTAATATTCTAAATTCAAAACAGGTGCCGGGTATCAACTTAATAACAGCAAAAATGTTAAAAAAACTGCAAAAAAAGAACTTGTCAATTTAATGTATATTTACAATGCTATTTTAAGATTTAACCATTGGCCTAAATTATTAAAAATAGCTTAAATAATACTAATACCTAAGCCAGAAGAAAACCCATAGATGTGACATCCTACCGACGAATAAGTCTGCTATCGGCAGCCTCAGAAGTTTTAGAAAAACTTTTACTCAAAAGAATTAACAAGGACATAAGTCAACACAACTGGATCTGAAACCACTAGTGTGGGTCCCGCCAATCTCACTCTACTGTGCAACAGTGCCACCGCAACACAAATATTATTAACCACGCAATGGACAATCGACAATACTGCACTGAGCATTTCTTGATGTGAACTAAGCGTTTGATAAAGTATGCCATTCTGGCTTACTATATAAAATTAATAGATTTCTTCCCAAAGGCTACTTTAATCTTCTAAAATCATTACTTAAATGAACGTGAATTTAAAATCAAGTTTAATAGCAAAATCTCAATCGTTACAAAATTCTCTCGGGGGTACCACAAGAAAGCATTCTTGGTCCGCTTGTATATATACTGTACACATCAGATCATTCCATTAAACCAAGAAACGTCATTAAGTACATTCGCAGACGACACACTCATGAAGATCCGTCGATAGCCGCAATGTATCTACAAGAGCATCCGAACTTGATGGAAGTATGGTCTAAGAAATGAAAAATCAAAGCCAACGAATCTAAATTATTCTATTTAACGTTCACTATTTGAAAAGGTCAGTGTCCTAGCGTAATTATAAATTAAACAACCATACAACAGTATAAAACAACTAAATATTTAGGCTTATATCTAGAATCGAAACTAAATTGGAAACATCATATAGTAAGCAAAATAAAACAAATTGATTTAAAAATAAAGAAAATTAACTGACTAATTGGCAGAAAATCTGAATTAACCATCGAAAATAAATAAAATATTTTACAGCGATCTCAATCCAAAATACTTTGAAACATTACAAACGCTCCCTGGTATATATCAAATCATAATCCTACATACCGACCTTAAAAACCAATATATCAGTGAAGTCATAAACCAAAAAAATAACAAACACCACAACTTGGAAGTCATCCTAATCTACTATTAGAGCCTCTACAGGAGACTGAACCGATCCTGACCAATAAATCTTCGATGAAGCTGAGGTAACACTGTTGAAAAAAACTCTTTACACATCGCGTACAAAAAGCTAGGGTTATCTTGTACAAAGTAATCACATTAGCTTATAAAGTGTTTCATTTTCATTGCTAATAGAATTTTTAAAAAAATTATATATAACTTATACTCCCAAATAATCACAAAATGTAAAATTTTTCTGAATAATCATTCTTTCAAGATTTGTGTTTCTGGTCTGTTAAAGTATTTAGAATATAACACATCACTCAATATGTTCATAGGATGACAAATAAAACAACTGTTAGGAAAAATTCGACTTTATTCATTAAGATGGTTTCCTTCAAGAGTGATACATTCATTCCAACGCTTCTCTAATATTTTGATGACTTTTTTGTAGAACGATTTATCTTTGCCCTCAAAATAAACTTCATTTTCGGAAATCAATTTTCATTGGAGGCAAATCTCTTACCCTGGAGCATTCTTTTTAGGTTTGAAAACAAGTAGTAGTCGCTGGAAACTAGATCTGGAGAATACGGTGGATGGGAAAGCAATTCAAAGTGCGATTCGTGCAATCTTTTTTGTTGCGATCGATTTGTGACACGGTGCGTTGGCTTGGTGAAAAACATTTTTTTCTTCTTCATTTGGAGTCTTTTTTTTCACAATTTCTTTCTCCAAACACATCAATAACGCCATATACTATTCGCTATTGATGATTCTTCCTTTCTCAAGGCAATCGATAAATAAAATACCACGCGTATCCCAAAATACGGACGCCAAAGCCTTATCAGCTGACATTTGCATTTTTAATCGCTTTGGGTGGCTTTCGCCTTTGCTGTCCACACAGCTGACTGTCGATTTGACTCTGGAGTGTAGTGATAAATCCATGTTTCATCCATTGTCACATACTGCATAAAAAATCCTTTTTATTGCTCTGAAACAGCTCCAAACAGCGCTCTGAATCGTTGACACGTTGTTGTTCTTGATTGACTGTTAGCAAACGTGGTACTCACTTCGAACAAAGTTTTCTCATAGACAATTGTTCATGCGAAATGGTAAATACACTACCTTCTGATTTATTTAAGGTGTTAGATATCTCACGCAACTTCAATTTACAATTAACCAAAACTATTTTGTGGACTTTTTATGTTTTCTAAGACAATTGCAGACTTTGAGGAACCAGAACATTTAGCATCATCGGTGTTTGTAGGTCGCGTTTAAAATCAGCAAACCACTTCTCTACCTTTTGCCTCTATAGAGCAGAGTCCGAATAACACTTGTCAAGCCCTTGTTTTGCTTGAATAGTACTTTTTCTCATTAAAAAGCAATGCTTTATCAATACACAAAATTCAGATTTTTTATTGTTTTGAAAATTACGCAAGTAGCGTCACTAAAACCACTGTAACTTGTAAACTAAACGTAAGATTGTCATGAAATTTTAACACGTATCATTTGGAGTTTAATACTTTCTACAAACTATATGGATATGTCAATAGTCGCGCCATCTAACAATCATCCTACGAACTTATTGAGTGATGTGTTACATCACTAGTTATAAGCGTATGAAATTTAGCTTTGATAGAAAGCTCGCATTTGTACAATTTCAATTTTTAGTTGTAACTTCATGTTTCATTATCGATGATAATATGATGTAAGAGACTCATGTCTTCACATTGGTTTATTCTATTTATTAATTAATTATTTATTACTTGAACTTCATGGTAATTGTTTAGTACCTAGACGCACCTGCAGCAATTATTTTTATACTAATATTTGTAGTAAATTTTTTTTTTACTTTTTGAAATAAGATTTTACTGGAACTCTTTGTAGGTTTGCTAATTAGTTTCTTTATAAGCGGTTTGTTTTAAGATATATTTTGTCAAACCTATTCTGACGATCGTATTGTCGGTGCCCAAAATAAGTTACAAAATTCACGTCTTCAATTAGTTTTACCGCATTGTAGATGGATTGAATATAAGTAGTAAAAATATACTTATGGCACAGTTCTTTGGCTTGCCAGGGACATTCAAAAGCGCTTCTTAGAATAACAAGCTGGGCAAACAAATTACGGAGGGCGGCATGTGTTCTTGAAATAATAATAAACATTTTGTACTATCTTCATGTTTATAAAATAATTGTTTCAAGTGTCGTCAAAGTACTAAACAATTATCGAATTTTGTTTTGTTTTTGTTTAGCGCATTAAACCTAAGCATTTTCAAAACTATTGCTTTTAATGCTAGCTTGATAGATTTTTGAATGTACTTAATTTGAGTGATTGTTGCATTATTGTGTAGGGATCTGTAAGTATCATCTTTTCTATGTTATGACCAATGTATTTAGTGCATTGGCACTGAATCTATCGATTTATGAGGATAGACTTTTTAAAATATTTTTTTATTGCATGGGGTGGCAGCCGTTGAAAGCTACCTTTATTTCTAGCTTCATTCACAGCTTCGTTATAATCCATATCTGTTATCTGACATCGATAGTTGTACAGCAATTTCAATGGAATTTTACTGCATATGCAGATATTCGATAATACAAATTTACTTTATACATATAATTTTATCAAATGTATGAGAAGAAAATTTATGGAGTAATCTTAATTTTCTAAACTTTTTATAAATTATTTTTTAGATCTTTTATGTTATGCAGAGCTTGTTTAAGTTCTGTATTAATATTTCTTAAGTAAGCTAGCAATAAATGTTATAAGGCTCACATAACGTTGGTTGTTGTAAAATTTGAGACTCAACAGTTTTATAAAATAACTGTAAGAAATAAATAACAGAAGTTTTAATGAAATTATAATCATGTTTGTTGTTTATATGTCAATTGCATTAACGGTTTACATCCGCTTATTTAACGGTTCAGCGATTTTTCTACTTGTACGACAAGTTTAAAAAGTTAGTAAACTGAAATGGCATTTTGTACCAATTTTAAGACCAAGTTTCCGCATAAAATGCTGTTTTATAAATAGTCATGGACGATGTAATACTTAAACAAGTCACATAATTTGTTTGGTGCAGGCAGCTTATACGATTAGTGTGTATATATGTGTTTCTAATTCTCGGCTAACAATAAACTTCTAGCCGGAAAAATATAACAATGTAATGTTTTTAAATTAACTTATTCTGAGAAACAAAGTTTGTTAGCTAATATTAGACTATGATTTTAAAGATACATATCTAATAAAGCAAGAGCAGGTGGCTGTACACTTAAAAAATGTTTATGTATGTATTATACAGAAAAACACAGGTTACATTAATGTTTAACTGGCCTTTTAGATCTTCTACGTAGCAACAAATGTCATAGACGCGTATTATAGAAGAACTTTGGAAGTTTATTTGTATGAGAATCTTCTAGATGTTAGTACTTGACAAATATAAGAAACATTGATAGCTGTCCCGCATTTGTAATATTGAACATGAATGTCTGTATGTTTAAAATAAACAACAATAGAAAATTTTATTAGATGTGAAGTGCAATTTGATTTCTTAATGTGGCTATGTAAAATTTATCATTTATCACAAGTATGATAACGAGTTTATGAATGAATTCACAGTACAATGATGCTATATTAAGTTTAATATGGGGATAGGAAACATTTTCCAAAAAGGAACTGAAAGCCTGTTTATGTTTTGGTTACAGAAATACTCCTACATGAACAAAAAGAATGTGTGAGATAATAATATTTGTTTAAGTCATTTGTATCAGATATAATATTCCGTATTATTGCCCGTTTTAAGCTTTGGGTAAGATTGAAATTACATCTAAGAAAATTATTTTTTTCCTAGCAGATAGTGTTTTTAAATTACTACCTCTTAGATTTCAGGTCGCGCAATTCTTTTAAAAATTTAAACATCATTCTTTATATTCTTTACTAGCCATTTACGTTTTTTTTTAAATTGTTGTAAAATTACAACTTATGGGCCCCTATTCTTAACGATACTTCAAACGGTTTGTATTATTTATTTTCTCACTTTTGTTAATATCATTTATTTTCAGATATTATATTACCAACTCATAGTAACCAGGAAATTCTGACATCTTAGCAATCCGGATACGCAAAATATATATTTGTCATAAGCTATTGTAATCCATTTTAAGAAGGCTACGTCATTGTATTTGTGCGTGCATGTTTAAACCGTTTACGCTCACTGCATGCAGTAGCTTCGATTGTCTTTTAAATAGTCGAATGCAACTTTGTTGCTTAAAGTTAAGGTTACTTGCAAATTTTGTTTAATATAAAAAATTAAGAATATTTTTGTGTGAGCAAATATAAATAAAACTTTTTGTTTTTGTTTTAAAAGTAGTTTTATATGCAATACTGATATAATTGAATTTTAATTTAAAATAAATTGACTTACTCTAAGTTTTACATTTTTTCAAATTTATTTTAGCTTTAACTTTGATAATATTTAAATGTCAAAGAATATAACTTATTTTTATGTTTTTTCAACGAAATTTGCACATATAATACAATATAATAAAATTAAAATTCTTACTGTTATTTTTAAAAAAGGAATTAAATCCATTTTCTTATTTCGTATGGAAAGTATAAATATTTATCACTAAATTACAGATTTAGAAAAAATAATCCTTGACGCTATTTCTCTGTTGTCGCCTACAGATGTGATTTTTTATAAATTTACTTCAGATTATTTTATTTAATTAGAAATTTTGTTAATTATTTGTTTCGGTAAGAGAACTCAGGTTTTCTATTTAGTATTATAACGATCTTATTTTTCATTTAATAAATATATTCGATTTTCAAAAATAAATTTAATTTTAGTAAACAATGTTTTTTAATGGCATTTACTCGTAAATAAAGATTGTGTACGATAAAATCTCAATTATAAATACGAAACACTCCTCGTTCTGCGATTTACATTCTAAGATAAACTTTTAGAAATTTATTACAAATGGTGTTGATCAAAAAGATCAATTTTGTCCAAAGACGTAAAAATAAAATTAAACCAAATTAAAAAGTTCTAAAGTAACAGTGTCAAACGTTTTAAAATAGGTTAAAATGGTTATCAGCAGAATAAATTAGGTAGCGTTGCAAGTCATGGACTCGAATTATAAACAGGTAAAATAGTGGTTAAAATGTTTTTAAAAAAGGTTAGATTTCATCATCCGATGTTTCAAAAAATGAAAAACCGCGTGAAAAATAAGTGTCAGCTGAAACCTATGCTTGCAATTTCTCTGATAAAATTTTGAATGTATAATATTAATGATAAGACATCTGTGGTAACAGATTTTTTTGTACAGCTGCAAGTTTTGCCAAATAAGAAAAAAATAAAATCCAAACATCCAGCCAAATATTTGGTACGGAAAATAATGTATTTCTATGGGCTTAAAGGTCAACCTTAAGCAGTTTTTTGATTTAGCCACTAAGCTAAGTTTAGTTTACAAAGAAAACGGAATAGAGGTGGTACCAATATTAGTAAATTACCAATTTTTTTATTCGTGCTTCGTGGAGAATTATGCATTGGTAGAACGTAAATTGAAAGGCACTAAGGAAGAATATAGGATTTTAAGAATCAAAATAAAAACAAGTTTTATTTGCAAATTTAACTACCTAAGCATCCATGCAAGTGTCGAGCAGCTGTATTATCAAAAAATACGTTTTTATATAATAAGTAATGTAAATTTTGATTTGTTAAAAATCTCTATTATTAAATATCTACGGTGGTATGGCGAGATATATTTTTATATTATAAATATTGCAGTCTAATTTTGTATTTTTTAATACTGATATTCCTTGATATCTCACATATAGAGGTCTACAACTATTGAGTTATTTTCATATCTTTTTCAAAAATTGATATTTTAATAATTTTGTATTAGATTTTCATTGTTAAAATTTTTAGAATTTTTTTTATTTGATAATTAATTTTATTTAATAATTAATACTTGTATAAAATTGTTTATCTCGAACGGTAGACAAAAGTTGTAGATTTTGCTAGATATTTCAATATGATGCAGTTTGTGCTTTAAAGAGTTCGTTGTAAATCTAGGTTTGGTATATACTGATCGTTGTATGGTACGACTTGGATTGTGCGAATCATTGAATGTGTTCACTTGAACGGATAGACGTTTGGAAACGGAGACGTTTAGATCCAAGGTCTTTGGAATGCTAGGACATTTAAATGTGGAAAAATACTGTGATATAACAAAATATAAATCTATCCGGGCTACCTCGACACCTAAGGGTATTAAGTGGTTGTTGATTATGATAATGATGACGATCGGGATCAATTGACTGACTAACTAAAAAACTGACTTATTAATCAAAATTTCCAGATCCAATTAATGATGTTAGAAAATTGTTCTTTTACCTTAAGAACTTAAAAATATTTTATATTCTAAAACTTGTTTCTAAAATATACAAAAAAAATCTAGAACGTCAGCAATAAATGTCGTCTTTGGGATATTCATAATAAATATATAATTAAGATTAGAGTTAATTTTGAATTTCCATTCTTATAAATCTTATATATTTTTGGTTTATTTAAAACAAAATATTGGCCGACATTGACCAAAAGTATATTGCTTTGAAGTTTTTGACCATCAGTTTTAAACAAAACTATTGATTAATAATTTTACTACATTGCAACTTTACTGATGTTATCAAAAGAAATGTATTACACAGAAAATAATTTTTTAAAAAAGGAACTGTAAAAATTTAAACTCTCGTAAAACTTTTTATTGTCTTAAATTATAATTATCTTAATGTTACTTACTGAATATTTAGGATAATGATCGCACAACAGTGAGGCAATAATTTAATAGTGACCATGCATTAATTTCTTTTTTTCTACATTCGAATAATCATATTGGTCGTTCAACAAAATCAGAAGGTAGCTGATAAATTAACAATGAGCCGTGTATTAGTCCGTAGTTTTTAAAGAATTATTAACGTCAAACTTTTTGAGTGATTTTGTGATAAGAGAAACGTATTATAAATTACTCCAATATTTCAGAGTTTATTCGAAAAAATTAAACAAAACGTGGCTGCACAGTTTTGTAATATATAATGGCATAATATTAAGAAAAATTTAGATAAAACAAAACAACAGCCACATGTTAACTAAGGTTAAACAGAACAGATTATAAGATAAGCAGTAACTTTGCATCAGATAGAAAAAAATGCTGATGTAAGTATGAATGATACGATTTAGAGAAGTCGACCGAAGAAAGTGAATGGTCGACAGCATAAGGGAGAAAAAAGAGAAAACAATGGAAATATTTACAAAAACCATAATAATCGCAAAAACACTAATTGAACGGCAAAATCATGTTGATGAAAATGCAAATTAAAAAAGAATAAAGCAATTGATATTAATGATAGACAAGATGATAAACGAATTAAAATTAATCATATAATATCAGAAAGTGTATTTGGAAAACATAAGGATACTAAGAAGAAAAATAAAAAACTCAAATAAAAACGAATAGTTTTGGATAGGAGAGTTAAAAATAAAGAAATAAACAAATAAAATAATTGGAATCTAAGCAAGGATGTGTGTGTATGTGTGTGTGTGTGCGTTGCTTGAGAATGAGAAGTGAAAATCAAAACATGAGATGACTACATTCGTGCTATCAGGAAAAGCTGAGAGATGCGAGAAGAACACATTCTACAAAGATTTATAAAAAATGTATGACTTGCTACTAATTTAGACTGTTAAGATAATAATGGCAATAAATTAGAAGATTTATGTGCTATTCACCCATCAAAAGGTACAACAAGTGTAACGAGAATATAGATATGAGCAACAAAAAATTTAAAATTTACCGTAAAAGAAAAGGTAAAAATAGTAATAGAAAAATGCTAATTCTGGTTGCATAGAAACGAAAAGGAGCAATGATCGCCTTATCAGTTTTGTAGCAATAAAAGAAATGAGAAAAAGTATATACACAAAAAAAACATGGAGTAAACCAAATGCAAAGGTGACAAATCAAATCGACCAAGTCTTAATTGAAGAACAAAATGTCAAGCTGATGAATAACATAGAAATACAAAGACGAGCGGAAACTAACTCGGATCATTTCATGGTACGAATTGAGATGAAAAAGGAAAAAAATTGGGATAAAATGAGCAGAAAATAAACACACTTGATACGCCAGAGAAAATTGATTCAAATTAAAAAGAACGTTGACAGAAAATGTATGGATATTAAAGAAACAACATAGGTTTATTTGATAAATCTCACAAATACCGCCATATTTGCCGGCATGAGAGCTAAATGTTCCAGATAAAATAATAAACATGGTAAAGATGTGTCTTAAAGATGCCAACGCAATAGTGAGAGTACAGGACCAGCTATCACAAGGTATTGGTCATAGAAGGAACATTAAAGAGAGCCCAGATTAATACGGGAGGAACAGTTATAAATAAAATGTTTCATATCCTCGCCTATGCGGATGACGTGGTTATAATAGCAAGATCGGTTAACGAGCTAAGGTAGATATATGGACACTTAGAACAAAGCACAGCCAAGTTAGGGCTTAGAGTCAACGAAACAAAATATAAATATATGATCACAGCAAGGAAGGGCTTCGTACAACGGCAGCCGCTCACGGTAAATCGGAACAACTTCGCGCAGGTGCCGGAATTTGAGTACCTCGGGACAGTAATAACTGAAACGAATCAAATATCACAAGACATAGCAGCGAAGCTGGCGGCAGATGCTATTACACACTAAAACATGTTTTCAAAGATAAGGACATCTCCATTAACACAAAGTTAACATTGTATAAGACTATATTAAGGCCAATTGCAATGTAGCGGTCGGAGGCATGGACACTGGATAAAAGACAAATAGAAACTTTGAATTGGTGGGAACGAAAGGGATATTTTCGGGCCAGTGGAGGAAAATAGGGAGTAGAGTAAGAGATATAATTTTGAGTTACAGGACAGTTACAACGCGCCAAGTATAGTTAGTAAAATTAAAAAGTAGTAGGTTGGGATGGCTGGGTCACTTACAGAGATGGAGAAGAAGTGATAGAAAGATTTTTACGAAAAATCTGAAAAGAAACCGACCAAGGGCAAGGCTAAAGACGAGATGGACAGACATGGTAAAAAAGGATCTGAAGACCAAATGGAGAAGTGTAAGAAAACATAAAAGAAGTGCAAGACTAGGCGCAGGCCTAACTAGCCTATCCAGGTATCAAAAGTTGGAAACTAAAAAAAGGCTATGGTCCTAGAAGAACGTCAGGGCCAAGGAGTAAGTAAGTAAGTAAGTAGTAATTATAATGGCATTAAAATATACTAAAAGTGAAATCAGATACAATACAAAAATATCGTAGAGTTTCGAGCTGAGGAGAGGGATGAGATAGGATGTTCCAATGTCAATATAATAAGAAATAGCTGCATTTTAACCAAAATAATGAAAATCAACAAAAGATAACAGTGTCTAGCATACGCCAATGATCTAATCTTAATGGCGAGATCAGTATCGGAACTGGAAAAGATAGCTAAGAATGTAAAATACCAGACCAGGAAAGGTCGGAGCTTTAATGTAATATAAATAAAATAATAAAATTAGAAAAATCAACAATCTCTTGCTCTTAGTTACATAGATAACAAAAAAATATGCTGAAATTAAAGCAAGGTTAAAAAAAGTTAAAAAGAAAAGATGTGCGCGTGCATTACATAGTATAATATCGTTAAAAATAGCGTCACGCAGCAATAAGTTCAGTATATATAAAACGTTGTTAAGACCTACAATTACTTATACATATGAGATGTGGCTATACAATAAAAGTAAATAACGTAGAGAAAGAAAAACCTTATAAGAATATTGACAAAAAAAAATGAGAATCAGTGCGAGAGAAGAACAAATGAGGAATTAATGCATCTATACAATCAACCCAATTATAAAGGTGTAAATAATAAAGTAGCTAGCTTATACACAAAGAGTAACACAGGACAAATTACTGAAACGGCTAATAAAGGAAAAACTGGAAAGCACAAGGAGAGTAGAAAGACCCAAGAAGAAATAGTTAGAAGTTCCCGAAAAAGGCCTAGAAGAAAATTATTAAGTATTGGTCTAATGGTCTGTTAAGCTTCGTATATGTATAACTTTTTTGGGCATTTGGGAATTTTAAATACTGAAACTTTCTAGTTTATAACAGTTTTTTATTTACAATAAATTTGTATTTTTACGACATTTTTAGATCGCTATCAAAAGGTATAAGGATCATATAATGAAACATATATTCAATAAGACATCACATAAGGTATTGTCTTACAAGAAGAATGTATTAAAGTGTGTTTTGATAAAGATACCACAAATGTGAAGTAATACATAACCTTCTTGATTTTCATTTTTAAAAACGTTATTGCACCTTATGTACACAGGTAGAATTGTTACTCAATAGCTGAGAAATATTGGTTTTATGATTAACCAGCTTGCAATCCTACAAAATATTTTTGAATCTAACTAGAGATGTATGAACATAAAATTCACAATTTTTTATATGTTACTGGCTATTGTTAATTCCGAACAACTGTGATTTTTCTGTAATTTATTAATTGGAGATGGTACCAACTAATTCTTTGCAATTCCCATTACCTTCAACACAATCTCTCTAGTATATACGAAATGCACAGGTCTCTAGAAGAATTCGTTTCGTTGTGTGAGCACAACACGTTATATGAGCACCGCTTGTTATAAAAGGTGTCCCAAAATTAACGCAAGATTTGAATTTAATAGAAAACACAGTTTTTAGTCTTTTGATTGTAATTCTTTTATTGAATCATAAAGTACATAGGATAGGGTTATTTATGGAATAACACATCGGGCAAATGGCCTCCACGGCTTTGCATACACATACGCACTCGTTTGTCGAAATTTTCCATGAGCATTCTACATAAATGTGGCTGAATTTCGTTGATGCAACGTTGAATCTTCTCCTTTAATGCACGCGTGGTTGTGGGCTTGTTGACATAGACCTGTGATTTTAAATAACCCCACAAAAAGAAATGTAATGGTGTTAAATCACACGATCTAGGGGGCTAATTCTGATCACCGAAACGAGAGAGTACACGACCTGGAAATGTCTCATGCAGTAATTGATGTGTTTCACGGGCTGTATGGCATGTGGCACCGTCTTGTTGAAACCACATATTGGCCACATCAATATCATCCAATTTCGGCAAAAAGAACTGTGTTATCATGTCGCGATATCGAGCACCAGTAACAGTCACTGCTTGACCAGCCTCATTTTCAAAAAAGTATGGTCCAATTATGCCTCCAGCCCAAAATCCACACCAAACAGTGACACGTTGTGGATGCATTTGTTTTTCGACAATCACATGTGGGTTCTCAGAACCCCAAAAGCGGCAATTTTGGCGATTAACAAACCCATCAAGGTAAAAATGTGCTTCGTCGCTTAGGATGATTTTGCTCGAAAAATCAGCATCCATTTGTTGATGCTCAATAATCCATTCAACAAATTCTCTTCGCTGTGCGTGGTCATTAGGCCTCAGTTGTTGTGTTAATTGAATTTTGTAAGCATGAAAACACAGATCTTTAGTGAGTATACGCTGTAGAGAGCTTCTTGAAATTTGCAATTCTTGTCCACGACGCCGAATTGAGGTTCCTGGATTGTCACCGACACTCTCACGCACTGCTTCGATGTTGATATTTGAACGGCTTGTTTTTGGACGACCAGTGTATTTGGCGTCTCCAACGGATCCTGTCTATCGGAATTTTTCAATTAATCTCTTCACAGTTGACGAAATTAAAACACTATTCCGACCATATTTTGTATGAAATTTTCGAACAGCGACCGGCAAGCTTTCATTATTTTTGAAATATTGTTCAATAATGAAGACACGTTGTCGATTTGTTTTTGTTTTAGGATTGTCAACACTTTACTGTATAAATGGCGGCAAATTTAAATCTTGCGTTAATTCTGGGACACCCTTTACATCTTCATTATAACTGAATTTATTTTCCTCCGCCTCCTCTTTTAATGGCGCAAACATACGTTAATCATCCGTGGCAAGACGTAAAGGTGAAAAACCTTCTTAGTCTAAATTATAGTCTGATTTATCCCATACAATGTGAAATACTGAGCTATAATTAATATTTAGAAATTTGACTGTTTCATTCACTACTACTCGACGATTTCCCATCACTAAGAATAACTACAGCAATTGATACACTCGACGTGTCCTATCTAGGCAAAAAACGTTTGTTGTAAAATTCATACCATTTCGAAACTTTCTAATTCACTTGTATATTAGCTGGCGTGACATATATAAGTTACCATATTGAACCTTCGTCAGTAAATTTTAATAAATTTCATATCTTTATTGCTGTTCCTGTTTGAGAATATTAAATAACCAGCACTACTTGTCTGCTCTATACGAGGTGTGTTCAAGTTCTAAGGCGACATTTTTTTTTTTTTGAAAAAGAACTCGCCCAAGATAGTTGAAACTTTTTTACTTTTTAACGTAATCTCCATCTAGACGTACACATTTTTCACAACGTCGCCTCTATAAATCCATAGCTGCAGAGAATACTTTTTTAGGGGTGTGTTTTGCCCAACTGGAAGCGGCAAGAGAAAGTGTCCTTCATGGTCGAAACTTCATGACGGCATCACGTGTCAACATGTCCTAAGACATTGTCACCCGCGCAGACTTTGGATGTTTGTCGGTCAGCATTTGGGACCCTCGCATTTTCTATAGAAATGCCAAGTTTAGGGGTGATATCGCCGCGTACACCCAATCGACAGTTTTCCATAAAAACTTGCTCCACTCGCGCAATAATTGTTGTTTCGATTCATTGTTACACAATTCTCGACCTCCTTTAACCTTTCGCACCCACTAACACATATTTTTAACATATCTAACGCCTTTACCGCATGTTTCACTAAATTGGCGATGATTTCGAGAAGACAACGGATAATTACACTAAACGTTACCATTTGAAGTATACAAAACAACACTCACGCAATGGCAGTAATTTGACTTATGTACATTGTGTAGTGCTACCATCTATATTACAAATTTAGAAATATTTTCCGCGTATTTTAAAATTAACCGCATCTTTCTGCTTACTCTCACTGCTGAGAAAAAAATGTGAGGGCCTTAGAACTTGAACGCATCTCGTACGTCACATATTAGATATTTTATATAACGTTAGTAATAGTATAGCCTCCTTATTAACTAGTTATTATTGTATATCGTTAAACTTCTGGTGCATACATCGTAGAGACCTCAGACTAGTGTCATTCGACTCAGATTGAAAAGTAGAATCCGAAAAACTAAGTGTCATCATCGGGCGCTCAAAGGTTAAAAAGTTATAAGCTTTAAAGGTAGTAATAATGTAAATATATTAAAAAAAAATTTTAATAGGGACGACGGATTCAATCTACCTAAACCTTGGTTTATCGCTCTTAAGGGTCAAAAAAGCCAAACGATACGGAAAAGGAGCGAGTGACGTTAGAAATGCCGAAATATTACCTGCAATGACCCGATTGATGTTAGCAGCTAGCCCGATCACGTTATCTACCATCCCGGTGACGTCAACAGCCCCTCAACATCATCTCTACCACACTTGTACGAGTATAAAAGCAAAAAAGGCAGGGGCCAGTTACTTAATTTTTAGAAGATCTTCTTCAGAAGATGCCCGTCGCAGTTGTGGACGGAACGTTAATAGTTTCCGAACTGGGACCTTATGATGCAACTTTAAATTATTCACTTTCGAAAGCTGTCAAAACACAACTGCCAGGCCGCCATGAAATGTATAGAGCACTACTAGAAAGGACGCTACTATTCAGAAGCCTTTGAAGAACTAAGTGTTAAAATATCAGACCTAATTACACCAAGACTCTAAAACGACGATTTTATTAGTTTAATTTATGTGTTAGAGGACGAACCATTTGTTCGTTCCAAAATATGTGTTGTAAAACATTTTTTATTATTAGCTACAAACTAGTAAATATTTTTATATTTATCACACTTACTGGACTAGAAAGGACCAGCTCAAGCAAATATTATAAATTATTATTATGTACACATAATGTATTTTTAAATCGATAGTATTATTGTTAAGTAGTAATTATTTCCTTACCTGAATTCGTTTCGGCCAGAGCTTAATTGCCAAAGCTCCAACGCTCAAACAACGAAAACAAAACGAAACTGCAGTACTGATAGCAATTGCCTTGTAACTTATATTATGTAGAGGAGATTTTAAATTGACTGAGGGATTATACGACGTGACGATATTGGAGTGGTTTGATTTGTTTTCTATTTGGCAGATAAGATATATTTCGTTGATTATTAATTATTTTTAGACCGGATTTTTGATGACTTTATCTTTTACAATTTTGTGCTTCTTAATTTAAAAATTTTTAGAAACTGAATGTTTTATAGTTCATTTTATCTCTCTTCCCCTTCTCATTGTCTCTAAATAGTGTGTCTAGTATGTAGTATTTCCATGTAGGACAATTTTTTGAGTGTTAGGTATCATTTGAGTTTGTTAGCAAGATTTCCAGGAATCCATTAGATGATTTGGAGGAGAAAATTATGTACGTGGGTTGCTCGATATCTAGTGTCAATTGGCAACCCTGCTTCCAACGTTATCATACAATTTGACATTTGTGACGGCATAGGTACTCAGAGCGTTTTATCATGTAGACGCTATTTTTTAGTTGTCATTGAGTTAAAAATTTCGTTTCGGCCAAAAAATGGAATTTACTCGTGAACATTTTCGTGCAAAAATTTTTTACGACTTTCGAAGTGGATTATCTCAACAACAGTGCGCCGATCAACTCGCTTCGACTTTTGGCGATAAAGCCCCACATAGAGCCAGTGTATGTCGTTGCTTCAATGAATTTAATCGCTGGCGGATGAATTTAAAGAAAGTTGCCCAAAATCGGCTGTGATGCCAGCAAACAGATGTGCGCGTATTGATAAAGCAAAATCGTTATGTGCTTATCGTGAAATTCAAGCATCCTTTTTTATTTCATCTTTTTTTTTAACATGGCTAGAATTACTCCTATGGTTGATTGTATATTATCTTTCTACTTTTTGGTGGTCTTTCAACTGGTCTTCTTCTATACGGTTTGTTGTTCTTATTTATATTTTCTATTCGGTCCGGTCTCATCCTGTCTACATGTTTATTCCCTATTTCTAATTGTAAATTTACAATCTACTCTCCATGAAGTGTTAAGTAAATATGATGGCAACAAATAAGCGGTGTTAAAAGAAACCACTCAGCAGTGGCACTCTTATAGCACTTCTTTCACTTTATGGAGCTCTTAGGTAACAGGGCCAGCTTCTATTTAATTTTCTCACGGAAAGGATGTCGGTGGACAATTGATGGATTAGATCACTAGGGTGACCACGAAGTCTATCTTGATAATTCTGGGTAAATAGGTGAACTTCTTTAGTAACAAAGGAAGTGTCGAGATATTCGTGTAATGTCTGGTTAGTTACATATCATGGTACATCCACTAAGACACGAAGGGTTTTAGAATGAAACTGTTGGATTGCTCTTATTGGAGTAGGTTTAGTGCATCCCCACAGCTGTATTCCGTGTGTCTATATAGGTTTTAGGGTAGTTTTATAAAGTAGCAGTTTGTTTGATATTGATAATTTAGACTTTCTCCCCAATAACCCCAGTATATTTGGCGGAACTTCAGGTTTAGTTGCTTGACGTTTAGTTTGAAGATCCAGATGTTGATCCAGGTGTAATCCTAAGTATTTGTTTTGAGTTTTAACAGGGATTGGAACATTATTTAAGGTGACTGTCGGATTCATTAAATCAGGTAGTAAACGTCATTTTCATTGATTTAATTGGATTGACTTTAATGCGCCATTTAGTAAGCCAACTATTGAAAATGTTCAGATGATGCTGGAGATTCGCAACTGCTAATTGAAGATCTTTGTATGTCAATAGGATAATAGTGTCATCAGCAAAAGTGCTTGTATAACTTGTCCTTATAATATTATAATGTACATAACATTTACATATCAAATGTTTATTCTTAAATGTATTAAATAGATGTGTATGTGTAAACACAAACTGATCTAAATATCTTTACATTTAACAGGTAACAACATTAAGTGAAAACAAACCTGTTACGCACTATATAAAGGCATTCTATTGCCGGTTCTCTGTTAAAGTTGGCTATTTAAAGATACAGGATCTGATCAAAGTCGTTAACCGGATAAGGTCGACCACAAAAAAATGTTTCATCGTAATTACATTATTGCTCTTAACGTTTTATCGCTTTAACTGTTTTATACAAGCTTGTATTTGTTGTTCTTTGAATAATTACTCATGCCTCCATTACTTTTAATTATAGTGTCTACAAGCTACTTATTTTTTGCTTGTTAAAATTTAAATATACAATTCTTAACTTTAATTTTAGATGAGATACAAAGCAAAATAATTAATTTTGTGGGTAATAGTATATTTTTGAATAATTTTTTGTTTCAAGACATAAAAAATACAGAAAACTAATGGCGCCTCTTAAAAGTTTTTTTTTAATTCCACTTCATTTAACTAAACACGTTCAACGGCAGCTGGCTACATGTGAAGACCTTAAGAAGCGGTTATGGCATTTATTCTAAACGTCCTCCAAACTGCCTACCTGTTTTTGTTTTCTATTTAAATATTTCTTATAATTAACATGATTAATTAAATTACACAAAAAATGTGTACCATGGCACGGTTTGGAAATCCGATAATTTAGAAAATTAGAGGTATCAAATTAAAAATGTGTATAATTGATTAAAACAAAAAGTATTAAAACTTAGTACATACATATTTGAAAATCAGTACGTAATGTAATCTATCAAATGACAATACGGTTAGTTTGAAACAAATATTTGTTAGAAAGCTTTAGAAACGTTTGATGAATTGCAATGTAGACTTGAAAATAATAATTTCAACACTTTGATAGTCACTCGAAGTGTTCTAGTCAGTTTTATTATTAACCAGACTAAACAAAAGTTACCCACTCTATACATCCAAGTGACACTGTTCGAACTGAAGATCTTCATTGTCTATGTAGATCCACACACTCGCAAATCATTTAAATTATTTGCACTAGTAGCATCAATGATTTATGTAACTTTATTTAAAAAAATTGAATGAATTCAAATTCTGAGAACGGGAGACTACAATACCGACTCTTAGCGACCAATGCATTCGTCCATAAACATAAGCTCCCCTCTACAAAAAAGTATTATCGCCTTAACTCAAGAAAACTGAAAACATAACTAATAGTAACAATAATAAACAAGTAGTTGTTATTGTGTTGGACGATAACACATTTGTTTAATAAAATAACACTTCTTGTGTTTTGGTGCAGATAATATTTAATTCATTTCATCGTTCTTCAATACCTACAAATTACAAACAATTTTATGGAATCTTTAAATATTTTTTTTATGGAAACTATGTAATTTTGACCTATCATTATTAAGTAAATATGATGGCAAAAAATAAGCGGTGTTAAGAGAAACTACTGAGCAGTGGCACTCTTGTAGCAGTCCCTTCACTTTAGAGAGATCTCAGGTCGCAGGGCTAGGTTCTATTTAATCTTCTCAGGAGGAAGACGTCGGTGAAGAATTAATGGATTAAATCGTTAGGGTGTCCATGAAGTCTATCTTGATAATTCTGGGTAAATCGGTGAATTGCTTCACAAAGGGAATGCCGAGATCTTCTTATAATGTCTGATTATTTGCATACCATGGGTGCATCCACTAGGACACGAAGGGTTTTAGATTTAAACAGTTGCATCATTTTTATTTGAGAAAGATTAGCTGTTTTAGAATAGTTTTATAAAGTATGTAGCAGTTTATTTAATATTGACAATTTGGACTTTCTCCCCAATAACCACTACATTTGGCAGAACTTCAGGTTTAGTTGCTGACATTTAGTTTGAAGGTGTTTTTTCTGCATAAGTTGCAATCATAAGTATATTATTTGGTTACTGTTTTAACACAGGTTGGAACATTATAAGTGACTGGTGGGCGCACATTTAATCGAGTAGTAAACGTTATTTACACTGATATAGTCGGATTTACTTTAATGCGTCATTTAGTAAGCCATTCGTTTAAAATGTTTAGATAATGGTGGAGATTTGGGGCTGCTAGTTGAGAATTTTCGTGTGTCAATAGAATGGCAGTATTATCAGCAAAAGTGGCAATAACTGTGTATTTTCTAGTAAGTCAGCTGTATAGACATGGTAAAGGAGGGGTGTGAGAATGAAACTTGAGGAACGCTAGATTTGATAGGATAATAGTTGGAGAGTTTATTGTTATATTTAACTATAAAGTATCTACCAGAAAGACAGGACTTGAGGAGAAGGTAGTACTAACTAGGGAGAAAACTTTTTAATTTGTGAAGTAATCCTATGGGCCAGACTTTTTCAAACGCTTGTTCAATGTCTAATAATACGCTCTACAATATTTCTTTTCTTCAAGACTCCTTTAGATTTGACTAACTATCTTATGCACTTATTGAATTGGGAAGCGTCCTTTGCGGAATCTGAACTGGTGTTGAGCTAGATGTGTTACGAGATATCTGTGTCATTTTGCCTTAGATGGGCAAAATACTAATTGGTCTATATGAAGTTACTGCTTCAGATGTTTTTCGGGCTTAGACACCATTATTAGTTG
This sequence comes from Sinelater perroti, assembly GCA_036346155.1. Taxonomy (NCBI): domain Eukaryota; kingdom Metazoa; phylum Arthropoda; class Insecta; order Coleoptera; family Elateridae; genus Sinelater; species Sinelater perroti. Next base: position 18,471,879 of record JARFIY010000195.1, on the reverse strand, counting down.
CGCATGTTTTTATAAAAAAGAGTAGTACGATAAGCTTGACATTCGATTACATGTAGTTGTCAATAGTACTATGGCCTTTTTTGGAAGCATCTTTAGTACTTAAGGGGAGGTTCTCATCAAGAAAGTCCAAAAAATGAATTATTTTTTTGTTTTTTTTTTAGCTTATGATTCCCAAAAACTGTTTAGCCGAAAAAAATGTTATAAAAAAGTTATAGCATAAAAGGTGACCCAACTTTTTCCGTGAAAATTGGATTTTCGTGCTAGCTGTAATGAGATCGTAACCTGGTGCTTTATAGTTGTTTGTTTTATATATCTTAAACAGGATCCTCCGTAAGTAAAATGATTTGATGGATAGTGACATTTGACATGAAATATCCTTTGATAGCTTCATCTTCGGCATTTGAATAATGGGGTTGGAATACAGTACATAAGTGTTTAGCAAAAGTATTGTATTTTTCCTCGTGGAACCTAGCCGAAATAATATGTTGCAATTCAGCTGCATTACGAGTTTGTCTTTTTTCGGCGATTAATTCATAATTAAAGCGGTATGTGGTTTGTATGATATCGTATTTGTATTTAGTAGACGTAACTTCTCAGGCAGCTTCTTGGATAAAAGTAATAAGGTACTGTACTGCTTGATCTATGTCTTCAGGTTGTTTTAGGCGCAGTTTAAGATCAATTCTATTATGGCTACGTTGCTGAAATATAATCCAATCGATTTGTTTTGATACCAGTCTGAGATTCGATTTATATTGATAAACCTAGTGCTTAACTGTAAGGTACATGATCTGTAGAAAGATTATTTGATTCAATCAGGATGAATTTATGGCTATTCCAGGCGAAATGTAAAAATCCAACAGATCAGGAAGTTTATTTAGATATGTGGACTAATATGTCGGTTTCCTAGTACTATGTCATAATTGACCTGCAGATGATGTGATATAGAATTTTTAATCATTACTGCAGCTTCTGCATGTGCAGTACCATCTGAGTGTAATTTGGAATACGCGTCAGTGTTCTATCGGTAAGTGTGTTTCGGATATTAGTAACACATCAATTTTATTTAGATGCAGAAAGGTAATTATTTCTTGTTTATGGTTGAGAAGACCATTTGCGTTCCAAACAGCTATCCGTATTATATTAGGGAATTATTTGGTTAGTTTTGTAACTAAGATTGACAGAAGATTTAGCATGATGTAATTTTAGTTCATAAGTTGCTCAAACATATTTTGAACTTATTTGGGAAGGCTGTTAAATCTCTCCCGGTATCAGTTTGGTGATCGTTACTATTGTTTGTAGCAGTACGAAATTGAGCAGCCATCGCATAGGTAAGAGTGTAGTTTTGGAGGTTCTCGTTATTTGGCCGGATTGATGGCGTATGAAGTAGATTTGGCAGTTGGATAATATTTTAGTTTTGCTTCTTGTATTTACTATATCTGGTATACATACCCGCCCTTGTAATTTGCGAGATGATTCCCTTCGCACAGAGCACGCTTAACTGGTGTGGTTATTTGGTTTTGCGCACGTTTTTGAGTCATGCTCTTCCCCACATTTAACAACAATTGCTTCTACCTTAATTTTTCTATTGCAGAGTAATTCCATATCAAAGATTTTTTATTAGTTTTAGCTAGGTTCAAAATCAACATAAAAAAGTGGAAGAGGATCTTTAGTTATCTTGTGTCTTATGTTCATAATGTTTCGTATTTTATGTCCTGCTTGGTCAAGTTCTGTCTTAATATTCTCGGTAGGTATTGAGTGATGTATATCTGAGAACAATAAGTTTGTATCTATTTTTTCGTACTGGGATAGGATTGATTTAGCAAAACACTTTCAATAGTTCTGATGGTTCTTCTTCTTACTTTGACAACTTCCCAGGAATGACTATTACCTAATATTTCATTGGGCGCGTTTTTGTCAACGAGAGTTTGGTTATTTGTTAGCAGAGATGAATTTTGGCTTGTTACATTTGGATTGTAACCGGAAAAAAGAGCGTTTGTGGATAGATTAGGTCAAAGGTTTTGATATGTAAAATGAGGTAGAAGGGGTTGCCGACTACCTTGGGGTAATTGATAAAAATGATACTGATTTGGTCGTTCATTTCCGGGTAAATGAGTTACATATCCATAAGAGGCATTTAGATTACCCGTTGTAATAGGAAACATTATGTTCCATCTGATAGCTTAGTTTAAATTATCTAATATACTTATTAAAAATATACTTACACTATACAGTTAAGCGTGAATATGCACGATTATTACTATCGTATGCACTTGGCAACTTGGGATCAGCGCGTGTTCGAATAATTTAAAATATCGGAGAATCGGTCCGCCGTCCTTATTCTCCGAAAGTTACATCAACACTGTTTTACATTATAGCAATACATTTAACATCTTTGGACTAATAAAATTATGGCATTTGTAATTTATGTAGTGGAATAAACAAACTAGTTATCTATATTGATAACTTTATAGTCACCTGAAACATAAATACACTCAATTTAATGTCCTAGTTATATATATATAGTAGATCACTTAAACGCGGAAATTATTAAATTTGTTATCTAAATATGATTCAGTAAACTATCAGACCGCAAATTAATATATTTTTTCTTAACTCTGCTTCTTATATTAATAACTAAACATTACTTATGTCGTTTATTTCAAGACTTTCCAGATCCATTTATCTGTAATAAATCATTCTTTATTTTATATTTTGGTTTATGATTTGTTTTTTTCATTTTTTCTATTTTTAACATCGATCTTCTTAGTTTTCTTATAGTAAATTTGCTTTCGATCTTGTTTTGTGTTTATCTTTTTACGAGTATGAAACTGATTTTGCTTTCATACTCCATACTACAGGGTTCAAAAGCACAAAGTTTTGAGACTATTAATTATGGTTTTTGATTTTCCTATTCATTGCTATAGATTTAAAACTTTTTACGTCAAAGTTCCTTATGTCTTTAAACTGTTTTTTGAATTTTTTGATTACCCTCCTTTGCAAAAGCTTTCCTTGAGAGTATTTATGTATTATCATGCGTAGTGTGTATCTTGTTCTTTGTTTCTGTATTAAATTTATACTACATATGCTTTTTGCTACTTATTACTTTTATTGTTTTTAAATTACTTTTGATGTTATCAATTTTGCTGTAGATCCTGCCACTTTATTGATTTTTTATTCTAATAATTTTTAAAGAGAGGTTCCTAGGGGTGGGAGGCTCGTTAAAAAACTAGGAAAATTTTTGAGGGATGCCCAAAATAATACAAAAATTCTTCATTGAGACATTTATTTCCGTTCTTCGTAAAGTAAATAAATACATATCAAATATAAGTAATGTCTAACTGCTGGGCGTACATTTTCACGAATTTTTCTAAAAATGTAAGTTTCTAACGCTTTTTTATCAGATTTACAAATTTAACGACAATATATTTTAAAAAGTATAGATTTTAATGAAATCATTTCTTGCTGTAAAAAATAATATAACCATTTGACTTTATTTTCTGTAATTTGACGATAAGACCAGCTCGAATCGTAGTCTTGGCGCCATTGTACATATAGTAATGCATTTCACCCAACAAAAATTATACTTTTTAATACTTTTCATGAAAGTGTTGTATAAACATTTTTTGGTCGTATTGGCTTACAAAATAAAATATCTTCTTTAATTTTATTTTCCGTGTTGTATCTCAAGAATTGTATAAATTAGGGACAATTAAAAATATCTGTGCCTCAATATTTTTAACAATTTGTATTCGAATATCTTCTGTAATATCACTTATTTTTCATTGGATAACATTATCGGGGAGAAGTATTGTTTTTAATTTATCAGTTTTTTTGGTCCACTAGGCATTATTAGCTGTTGGTAAAATTAGATATCCAGCAATTGAATACAACCTACTGGTTTTTACAATGTAATATTTAATTCGACAACTTCGATGTTTATATAAAGCTATATTCCCAGAAGGTGCCAGTACACTCTAGCACTTTCTCAAATATGGCGGAAAGTTCTGAAAATATAGAAACAAATTGAGTTACTTGGTAATAGATATTTTCAGTCATTTAGCCATACAGTAGTTATTTTATCATGAATAAAATTTAATACAGAAAAAGGTTGGGGGGGGGGATGATTATACCAAAGCAATGATTGCAGCAAAAGTGGTAAATTCTCTAAGCGCTAGCTCATTATTATTAGTTGTTCCTTCTCCAAATGTTTCAAGTATATTTTCTGTTGCTATGTTTCTACGCTTGCATTTAGATCTTCAACTATAACAACATAAGTTGATGTTACTATAAACTTGTAATTTTGGTAAAAGCTTTTTTTATCTCTTTTTTCTCTTGGTTTCTTCTTTATCGTATATGCGAAATACAGTGACTCTTACATTTATATAAGCCTCAATACGGATCGTACTTTTCCATTATTTATTTATCATAATAACTACTCCTTTTCCCACTCTAGTACGTTATCTCAAAATTAACATGCTTCCTGCAATATCTGTTGCGCTTTTGCCTTTATTCTTTGTTTTTAGCAGCACTAGTATAGTGATCTCTCTCTCTCTCTCTCTCACTCTCTCATTGCAATTTATCTCTTCCCTCTCTCTCTATCTCTTCTTTCTTTCTCTATCTATCCATTATTTCTCTTTCTATCTACTCCTCTGTTTCCCTTTATCTGTCCCTTTTCTATCCCTCTATCTATTCCTTTTCTCTTCTCTCCCCTTCTCACTTTTCCTTATTTTTCCGCTCCATTTTTCCCGTTCTCCCTCCCTGTTCCAACTTTTTCCGTTCTTTTCCCCTCTTTACTGCTCTTTTCCCTTTCTTTCGGCACTTTTCTTCGCTCTCTCCTTTTTTCTCTCCCTTATTTCCTGTTCTAATACCCCTTTCGTTCTCCCCTTTCTTCTGTGCTCTCTCCTTCTTCTCTTTTCCCCTTTTCCTCGCTCTCTACTTTCCTTACAAGTTCTCTCCCTCTCTTTCCACTCACTCCTTTTCCTTGTCTTTCTCCCCTTTCTTTTCTTCTCTTCTTCTCCCTCTTTATCCTCTCCTCTTTTGTCTATCCCTTTCTCCACACATTACTGCCTTCTATTTCTTTAGTATGTAAATTTTTCTACTCTAAATTGCAATTTCTAGAGTTTTCATCATCCATTTGCGTTTCTTTTGTCTTTAGTGTGTTCGCCATCATGAAGTCTATATTTTGATCTTTCTTTTTTTTAATCGCTCTAAATGAGAGCTTTAACCTTATGTTAGAAAATATTTTTGTCGACCTTCTCCGTAGAGACAAAAGCACCTCAAGTTTGGTGTGGTTTTCACCATACACAATGGTCTTCAATAAGGAGAGACTAATTTAAACGTTTAAAAGTGCAGCTATTATATACCACTGGTAGCATTCTTAGTGGAAAATTATAGGATAATTTTACGTTTCAGTTTTGAATAATCTACATATAACCAAATTTGTGATTCAGTGGTTGAGATTCCAAAATATATAATCTTTGTAATTTAGATCATTAAAAAATAATGTGGTATCTATTAAAAATAAAAAATAAAAATAAATACAAACAAATAGGAGAAAATACAAACAATAATAGTAAATTTTGTAAGATTCGAAAATTGAAAGTATTTTCTGCACTTCAATACTTGGAGGAAAAAAGACTTGGCAAAGAAGGTATGCTAAATACGAAAGACATAAGATGAAATATAAAAATGCATGCACAAAACCTGTTCAAAAAGTAAGAGTACATCGCAGTAAAGCGTCCTACAAACATATGGTTTTGGTTTGTAGATTCACGTATTTTGTTATTATTTTTGTGTAAGCAGTAGTCTGTACTTTTAGCCTACTTTTAGATGCGACGGAAACTTACTAAATGTTCAAATAGGCTTACCATAATGTATTTAAGCCATACTTAGTAGTCTAACTCGATTTAACACTAGCTGACTTATTTATGTTTTACCAATTAAAATAATTGTTGAACAAGACACAATCTGACAAATTTCAGAAAATTATGTTTATCCGTTTCTTACGCATTCATTCCGCCCGTCAGAGAACATTTTCACAAGTTACAATCGTAACCATATATCAATCCCATTAAAAAATTACTCTTATATTTTTTAAATTTTTACATTCTTCTGGTAGAAAACCTGATGTGATACAGAATTTTGAAGGACATTTTGACATACCTCTTCAATTGAAAATAACAGCAAAAAGTTGCAAAATTGCAGGTTAGTCTAATGTATGGATTGTCAAAAAAATTGGAGAAATAAATTGGATTGCTTTGAGAACAAACCTTACATATAAGTCTACATAAGTTAATATTATAGAACATGATTTAGTCAATTGTTTAATCAACGTGTCAATAGAATTGTAAAAAAAACATTACAAAAATAGTGAGTTATAAAAAATAAGAATAATTAAGTAAAACGTTATTAGAAATTTGGAACAATTATTAATTAATAATTATATAATCTTTTATGTAATAAAGTATATTTCTACTATAAAAAACAAAAAATATTTATTATAAGATATTAGAAAAAAAACTGACACTTTTGTCCGTTTTTGTACTTATATAGATATCATTTGGCTGTTATGGCACTTTTTTATAACAAGTTTCACCAAATGTGCCGTCAGAAAATTAATTGCTTCATGAGTGACTGCAGAAACCTAAGTTATTTCTTCCAGCAGAGCTAGAAATGATTTTAACGACTAGTTTAGCCATAGCACGTAGGCAGACAGGCAGGAGATGAACTTGCACAAGGTGAACGCTCTGGGAACTGGCAGCTCATTAGCCGGTGCCGTTTTTTAGCTTCGCGCTGATTAGAATCTTTCTTGATATATTTACATGCATAAAAGAATTAAAATGTGCAGTGAAGCGAGCGACTTCAGCATGGGACGGACGCCGGCGACGTGCGCCAAAGGATTCTGTCGATGAGTCACTTGAAAAAGTCTTTCGCAGTCGATTCTGGAGCCGCTGGATTAGGAACGAAGCAGAAAAATGCCGCGGTGAGGGCAGGCGGCTGCTGTCTGCCGCGCCGCTTTATAAATAGATAAATACGGGCCATTATAAAAGCTTGTTGCCATTAGCTTGTGGCTAAAATCCAACTGAGACCGATGAGATTGGTTGAAAGTTATAAAATGGCCTGGCAGTTTATTTTATGTGCCTGGCGACGTTTTTAAGTGTTTCGACATTTTTGGAATTTCTCTACCACTGTTCGGCGTGTTTATTTACGGAACGAAATGCAAAACGAGAAACGCCCTGAATGGCTATTAACATCTTTGTTAGTCTTACTAACAAACTTTTTTTAATAAATGGCTAACATTACATTAAGAATTTGATTGAATAACAAATAGTATTTATCCCACATGATTATGATGTGCTAAATTTTAAATATTATTATAAATATGATATTGTTTTAAACAGATATGCTAATATTCTCGGTTTTCTATTGTTTAACCTTATTTCCATGAAACTTAGTTCATCTTTGTCGTTCAAATATAGTATCAATTGACATAAACTAATTTATGTTAATTTATACTATAGTTAAATATTTTTAAATAATCTTAATTATGTCTTTATCCACTTATTGCCTTGGTTTTGTACTATCTCATGTTGTTTGACTCTGTAACCGAATATCGGTATGACCACATTTTTTCAAGTAGCGTGATATTGTGTGCTTTGGTAAAAGTCAATACAAGGATACTTAATTTTTATGAATAGCAAGAGTCTTATTTAATATCGGGAACGGTTATCTAGAAAAAATGATTAGAGCAAATGTCACTTCAAGTTTTACTTTATTTCTTTATTATTCATAAAACACTTTTTTTTCAATTAGTTAACCGAACTTCTTCCAGTTAACCTCTTAAATGGCAATTATAAGTGACCAAAACTTTATTTTATTCAAACAAATATTAATTAGAGTAATTTGAAGGTTTTTGTCTAGAGTAACATTAACCTCGCTCACGTACTTTCGATGTCCGGCAGACCCCGGTTTATCTTTCAGAACCATTTCGTCACGATTGAAACAAAGAACAACCTCTTCGTCATACCTTTATAAAGCACCCTATAAACATATATATCCACTAATAATCCAATATGTTTTACCTTGAGTGATGTTAATAAACTTTAGTCATTGACTCAATAAATCTTTTTCTTCTTCTTTGTCCTTTCCCTTGTACCTTACGGTGTCGGGTCCTCGATCCATTTTTGGTATTCCAATGCCATCCTCTTTACTTCCTCGATGTTCCTTCCCCTCTGCTGTACCACAGTTTTAATACTGTCTATCCATTTCATTCTGGGCCTGCCCCTTCCTCTCTTCCCATCTCCTCTTGCTTCCATGATCCTCCTTGGGAGCCTCTTGCTGTCCATACGTACCACATGTCCATACCACTACAGCTGTCTATTTTGTATGGTTTCTATCAGCGGATCTACACTTAGCTCTTCTCTTGTAATTATGTTTCTCACTCTACCTCTTCTGGTCCTGTCCATTATTCGCCTTAAATACCTCATTTCTGCGGCAGTGATTTTACTTTTGTGTTTGTCTTGCATGGGCCAAGTTTCCGCTCCGTATATCAGTGTTGGTAGATATACTGTTTTGTATAGGTGTAACTTTGTTTCTTTTCTCAATTCTTTTTTATTTAGCAGTGTTGTGTTTATCCGGTAGTATACTTTTGCTGCTTTTGATGTTCTGTTTCTTATTTCCTGTTCTAATGTCCCATCATTGCTTAATATTACTCCCAGGTACTCATATTATTTTACTACTTCTAGGTTGTTCTGTCCGCATCTAATATTCATGTCTTCATCCTCATTGCCTGTTTGTTTGCTAATTTTCATGATTTTGCTTTTTTTTGCATTCATTTTCATTCCTTCATTTTGTATACTGCTGTTCCACTTATTGACTGCGGCTTGTAATTTCCTGGCTGTGTCCGCCAGTAGCACAATATCGTCTGCATACACTAGGCTTTGGAGGTTTACTTCTTCCATTCTCCAGTGCCCCAATTTTAAATTGAGTGATCTCTGTTTACTCTTCTTTAGAATTTGGTCCATAACTATAATGAATAGGAGAGGACTAAGGAGTCTCCTTGTTTGATTCCTTTTTTTATGTTGAAGCTCTTTGGCTCCTTCCCCTTTATTCTGACTGTTCCTATTACTTTTTTGTATAACGCTTTTGTGACTTTGGTCAGTTTGTCGAGTACTCCTGTCTCTTCCATGGCCTTCCATATAATCCTCTTTGGTATACTGTCGAAGGCTGCACTTATGTCTAAAATGCCAGGTATAATGGTTTTCCTTCTTCTAATCTCTTTTCCGTCGCCGCTTTTATAGTGTATATGTGATCTTGTGTTTGTCTATTTTTTCGAAATGCCGCTTGTTCCTCTTGTAATTCATTGTCCACGTACCTTCTGATCCGTGTCTCAATTATTCTCGAGAATATCTTCTGTATACATGATGACAGGCAGATGACTCGGTAGTTATCACAATCATTAGTATTTCCCTTTTTGTGTATTGGGACGATTATATTCTCCTCCCATTCTTTAGGTATGACTTCTCCATCCCAGGCTTGTTGGCATATTCTTTGAATCCACTCTCCCATTTTTCACCTCCGTATTTGACCATCTCGGGGCTGATTTCGTCTTTTCCGGCCGATTTTCCTAATTTCAGTCTGTTAATTGCTTCTATTACTTCTTCTGTGGTTATTATTTGTTCCATTTCTGCTGGGGCTTACCTCTCAGGTTCTATTCCTTCTGCCTTAAATTTATCTTTGTAATATTCACTCCATGTATTTAGGATTTTGCTTTCTTCTGTGACCATGACTCCGTTTTTATCTTTTATACACCATGTTGTTTTGCCATATTTTCCCCTTAGTTGTTTGACTGTCGTCCAAAACTCTTTCTTGTTATTTTCCTTTCCAAAGTCCTCCCATGCTATATTCTTTGCTTCCTTAACTATTTCCTTTGTTTCGTTCCTCAATGTTATATAGCTTTGCCTGTCTTCTTCTCTTTTCGTCTGCAGATATTTCTTCCATGCCCCGTTCTTTTCTTTGACTTTCTGTTGTATCTCTTCATTCCACCATTTTCTTTTTTGTTTTGGGCTAATTCTCTTTTCCCCACATCCTCTATGGCTGCTTTTATTATTGTGGTTTTGAGTCTCTCCCATCTTTCGTCTATCGTCCATTGATCTCTTTGCTCTTCCTCTCCTTCATGTTGTCTTAACAATTCGTTGATTTTATGCTGGTATTCTATTTTTTCTGTTCTGTCCTTAGTTTTTCCGTCTTTATCCTCTGGTACTCCTTTTCTGGTGGTTTCGGTACTCTCGCATAGAATCTTGTATCTACTGTGACTAATTTGTGGTCGGAATTTATTTCCGCTCCTCTTATAGCTTTTACATCTAATATAGCATATTTAGTTTCTGGGGTGTAGGTGTAGTAGTCTATTGTACTCCTGGCATTTCGATTGTCTGCTGTGAAAGTGATCTTATGTATGTCCTTGTGGTTGAACCAACTATTTCCGATTAACATCCTATTAGTGATACAAAAGTCTATCATTCTGTTGCCATTGTCGTTTATTATCCTGTCTGTACAGAACTTCCCCAATACTCCCTTTCCTCTTCTAGGGTCGTTCCCAACTCTGCCGTTCCAATCCCCTATGACGATAACGTGTCTTGATCTTTCCTTAGCTTTCTCGTATGTTTGTTGTAAACTTGTGTAAAACATCTCTTTCTCTAATATATCTGCGTCCTCTGTAGGTGCATAGATTTGTATTAGTGTTACTTCTTCATTCAAAGTTATGTCCAGCATGATTATTCGTGAGTTAATGCCTTCCCAGCCCGTCATTTGGTTAGTTAGTTCATTACTTATTAGGAAACCTACCCTTCTTTTGCTCTCGCCCTAATGGTACACCTGAGTATATAAGTTTGTATCCTTTGTCCATCATTATTTCTTTACTTCCTTTTTTCTTTACTTCTGATAGTCCTAGTATTTTGACCCTATATCTTATCATTTCCTCTATCAGGTGCACCTCCTTTCCATTTAACCCCCTTATATTCCATATTCCTAATCTAGTCCGTTGTTCTCGCTTTGGTCGCTTTCCATGCATCCGTCCATGTCCGAGGCTAGTGATTGTTCTCTGAATCTAGATACCTCGTATGGGTGATTAGCCCGACGACGAGGGCCTCGTTACCGCGGGACAACTGGTATCAGGATATACCCCCCGATGCTGGGTCGTCAGAGCCCCGTTCGTTTTCTAGCAGAGGGTACCACGTGCAGGTGGGGTTGACATTTGAGTAGCTGGATGTTGGCGCCACCGACTCAATAAATAAAGCTAATATTTTATGAAAATTGTCACACGTTTTAATTAATTAGTTATCATTTACATATTAAAGCACAAAATTCGTTTTCATTATACTAAAACTAATAAAAATATGACATATACGGATGACCTAAGTTTTATTTACTATATCAGAAAAGAATCAAATTATTTCAAGGACTACATAAATTAAGATCTAGTTTTTATTAACAATATAACGATAGAACGTTTTATTAATTACCGTGTTATCCAGCTTATGTTATATATGACACTTACTTTTCAAAGAAAAAAGCCAAAAGATTATAGCAACTTCCTATCATTATATATAAATTCTATAAAAGGCTTTAGAACCGCAACTTATCAAACTGGGAAATCTAAATGTGTGGTTACAACAAGATAAGGTTACAGCCCACGTAGCTAGAAGATCAATGAAAGTTTCCAGAAAATTATTTCGTGGCACGCAATCTTGCATAACGTTGGCTGATCTTCTGTTAATTTAAATCTTTGAGATTTTCATAAGATGTAATTTGTGAACTGAGGAATACAACCAAAAATCATCCATAAGATGAACACCACTGAAAAAAATTTACCGAACAATGCGAAATGTGTATGAATGAAAGCCACCATTTAAATTATTTTACATTTAAAGCCAATACAAATCTTCTATTTATTTTTAGATTGTAAAAGTGGTTCTGATTTCCCATAGGTGATAACCAAGAATTTTTAAATAAAGCTAGAGTAAGGAGGACTTCTTCCTTCATTGTGCCTTTGTATGGTCATGGTTTTTTAAGTGTATTATATCCCATCTAATGTATTCGCATGCACTTTTTCGCCCTCGTCTAGCAGTGACATCAACGTGTGTGGGCCACATATGTATCTGTAACTAGCGTCGAATTTTTATTGCTTGTCCTTTATTACAACACGCGATGAAGCAGTTTCGGAAAGTAGTTATCAAAAGTTGTTAAGTAGCGACCTTCGTAGTACTAATTTTTAAAATTTAAAAAAGGTCGGGGTCAAGCGTGGTTTTACATCAACACAACAATAGAAAAAATAATATCTTCTCTTTGAGGAACTAAAAAAATCTGGTATGCCAAGTTCGACAGAAGAAGTGGCAGAAATTACGTGAGAGGCAAATTTGACAAAACGGCAACGTGTTTTGGAAGTTTTTAAAAAAAGGGGCTAGAAAAAGCTGTGGTTTAAAATATGTTTTTCTACGAAGAATTGTTTGTCCTGGAACATCTGCACAATATAAAAAATATTTTAAAACTTGAAAAGTTTCTAAACATTACAGTTTGGGAGCCGTTTAAAACGCGATAAAAAAAAACCTCCCAATCTTTAACAACAAACGAGAAAATTCTTTCTTTAAAACTAACGATACATCTACAAAAATGATTATTGTCTATTTTCTTACCCAAGAAAGACCTTCAGATTTGCTCCATATAGATTTTACTTTCCTTATCCTATAATAAGGAAAGTAATGTAATGGGCGGAAATTTGACCTACCCAGTTTTTCACATTTCTGGACGAAATATAGCCTCAGGACACCAAAAAAGTTGTTTTGGGCCATTGGTTCGTGTGTGTGTGTGTGTGTCTGTCAGTAAACAAGATATCTTGAGAACCGTAAGAGCTAGAGACTTGAAATTTGGTATGCAAGTTACTTGTAGGTAGGGGACGCAGTGCGAAGCTTTTGGTAAAAATCGGCCAAGCCGTTTGGTCGCAAGGTCGCAAAATCGGCCGCAAAACGGTCGCAAATCTAAACGGTTGAAGATACAAAAAATTTATGAGAATAAAAATGATTTTTTATCATGAAATAAACATGAATTTAAAATAAAAGTTGGTAAAATTGAAACTCGAAAAAAAATTGAATCTCACGATTTTTAATATACCGGGTGTACATAAAATGTTTCATGAAATTTATATTACCGGATAGATCAAACCGAGACGAACAAAAAATTACAATGAAATTTTTTGATCGGAGGTCAAATAAATAAGTTATAGCCGATTAAAAATTAATTAAACGGACCAATCACAGCGAGCTCGGAGAGCTACCGGGCCGACTGCGGGAGGACGGGGGGGAGCGCTTGGCCGCTAGTAGGGAGCACGCAGGCGATAATGGCGAAGGCTGTGCAGTCGAGCTCGCACGGTTACCTTCAGTGACGTAGCAAAATTTTAAGTACGAGTCAATTATTAACTTGTACTGTTTATTTTAATCAGCTTTGAGTATATATATATATATATATATATATATATATATATATATATATATATATATATATATATATATATAATAGGATAAGGAAAGTCGTGTGATGTTCATGTGGTTATAAATGTTTTGAAATTAAACGACTACAAAGCCATGTATGACAATTATTAGTTTGAAAAATATTTAAAGCTGATTAGAGATGTTAAAAAGGATTTATTTCAAATTTATTTATTTATATTGTTGTAAGGTTTAGTTAGAAATTGATCTTCAATGAAATGTACAAATTAACACACTGCATATATTCACAAAAAGTACATATACAGCTTGATATTTAAAAATTTGACTTAATTATGACTCCCACAGGATAATGCATCTTATAAATAACACCAACAAAATTAGTGTTATTAATTGTTAAATCCTCCAAAAATTACTTTTAAAGTTTCTTGCTTGAACAACTTACTATTCTAATTAAGTTCTACTACATGAGACTTTAAAAATTCATAAACTTAAGAAATAGTAATATAACGGCACGAATATGCTTTCACACTTAAAGTCAACATTATGAATTGGCAGCAGACTTAGCAAAAAGTCATATTAGACCATAATGTACTAAGCAATCTTTAAATGTGTTCAGAGAAAATTGTTGTTGGCTAATTAGGCCTTACCGCCTTTGCTCAAAATTATTGAGCCTCTTTTTTTCAGGAAGAATAGTTTTAAACTGAGAATGTTTTTGAAGTATGGGGGTAAGATAAAATTAATTAGATCTATATAAAAGAGTCTCAAAAATTTAATACTAAATATAAATATCATTAAACAGATTTTAAACTCAAGAAATTAAATAACATTGTACATATACACACAAGGAAGATCAATTACTCTTAGAGCATTATCTACTAATTAGATCATTATCACATTTTTATATATTATTTGCAAAAATTGTGACAAGTAGAATATCAACAAGCAACATTTTTTAAAGGCTTACAGTGCCAGTATCAGGAACCTATCTATCAATAATAAAAGTTTTTAAAAAAATGCAATCAAACAACCCTGAACTCTGCGCGGCTTGCATATATTTTTAAAATAGCGTTGGAATGTATCACATCATTGGACTATCATGAAAAAACTTACTGTGACTAATTTGTGGTCGGAATTTATTTCCCTCCTTTAACTTTTACATCTAATATAGCATATTTAGTTTCTGGGGTGTAGGTGTAGTCTATTGTACTCCTGGCATTTCGATTGTCTGCTGTGAAAGTGATCTTATGTATGTCCTTGTGGTTGAACCAACTATTTCCGATTAACATCCTATTAGTGATACAAAAGTCTATCATTCTGTTGTTGTCGTTTATTATCCTGTCTGTACAGAACTTCCCCAATACTCCTTTCCTCTTCTAGGGTCGTTCCCAACTCTGCCGTTCCAATCCCCATGACGATAACGTGTCTTGATCTTTCCTTAGCTTTCTCGTATGTTTGTTGTAAACTTGTGTAAAACATCTCTTTCTCTAATATATCTGCGTCCTCTGTAGGTGCATAGATTTGTATTAGTGTTACTTCTTCATTCAAAGTTATGTCCAGCTGATTATTCGTGAGTTAATGCCTTCCCAGCCCGTCATTTGGTTAGTTAGTTCATTACTTATTAGGAAACCTACCTTCTTTTGCTCTCGCTCCTAATGGTACACCTGAGTATATAAGTTTGTATCCTTTGTCCATCATTATTTCTTTACTTCCTTTTTCTTTACTTCTGATAGTCCTAGTATTTTGACCCTATATCTTATCATTTCCCTATCAGGTCACCTCCTTTCCATTTAACCCCTTATATTCCATATTCCTAATCTAGTCCGTTGTTCTCGCTTTGGTCGCTTTCCATGCATCCGTCCATGTCCGAGGCTAGTGATTGTTCTCTGAATCTAGATACCTCGTATGGGTGATTAGCCCGACGACGAGGGCCTCGTTACCGGGACAACTGGTATCAGGATATACCCCCGATGCTGGGTCGTCAGAGCCCCGTTCGTTTTCTAGCAGAGGGTACCACGTGCAGGTGGGTTGACATTTGAGTAGCTGGATGTTGGCGCCACCGACTCAATAAATAAAGCTAATATTTTATGAAAATTGTCACACGTTTTAATTAATTAGTTATCATTTACATATTAAAGCACAAAATTCGTTTTCATTATACTAAAACTAATAAAAATATGACATATACGGATGATCTAAGTTTTATTTACTATATCAGAAAAGAATCAAATTATTTCAAGGACTACATAAATTAAGACTAGTTTTTATTAACAATACAACGATAGAACGTTTTATTGATTACCGTGTTGTCCAGATTATGTTATATATGACACTTACTTTTCAAAGAAAAAATCCAAAAGATTATAGCAACTTCCTATCATTATACGTGAATTCTATAAAAGGCTTTAGAACCGCAACTTATCAAACTGGAAAATCTAAATGTGTGGTTACAACAGAATAAGGTTACAGCCCACGTAGCTAAAAGATCAATGAAAGTTTCCAGAAAATTATTTCGTGGCACGCAATCTTGCATAACGTTGGCTGATCTTCTGTTAATTTAAATCTTTGAGATTTTCATAAGATGTAATTTGTGAACTGAGGAATACAACCAAAAATCACTCATAAGATGAACACCACTGAAAAAAATTTACCGAACAATGCGAAATGTATGAATGAAAACCATTTGAATTATTTTACATTTAAAGCCAATACAAATTTTCTATTTATTTTTAGATTGTAAAAGTGGTTCTGATTTCCATAGGTGATAACCAAGAATTTTAAAGCTAGAGTAAGGAGGACTTCTTCCTTCATTGTGCCTTTGTATGGTCATGGTTTTTAAGTGTATTATATCCCATCTAATGTACATGCACTTTTTCGCGCTCGTCTAGCAGTGACATCAACGTGTGGCCACATATGTATCTGTAACTAGCGTCGAATTTTTTTTGTCCTATTACAACACGCGATGAAGCAGTTTCGGAAAGTTATCAAAAGTTGTTAAAGCGACCTTCGTAGTACTAATTTTAAAATTTAAAAGTTCGGGGTCAAGCGTGGTTTTACATCAACACAACAATAGAAAAAATAATATCTTCTCTTTGAGGAACTAAAAAATTCTGGTATGCCAAATTCGACAGAAGAAGTGGCAAAAATTACGTGAGAGGCAAATTTGACAAAACGGCCACGTGTTTTGGAAGTTTTTAAAAAAAGGGGCTAGAAAAAGCTGTGGTCTAAAATATGTTTTTCGACGAAGAATTGTTTGTCCTGGAACATCTGCACAATATCAAAAACGCGATACCCCCCTCCCACTCTTTAACAACAAACGAGAAAATTCTTGCCTTCAAACTAACGATACATCTACAAAAATGCTTATTATCTATTTTCTTACCCAAGAAAGACCTTCAGTTTTGATCCCTATAGACTTTTTTCATGTGGTTATAAATGTTTTTGAAATGTTAAAAAGGATTTATTTCAAATTTATTTATTTACATTGTTGTAAGGTTTAGTAAGAAATTGATCTTCAATGAAATGTACAAATTAACACATATGACAGTTTTAATAAAATAAAATAAAATTTGTTTATTTCGAACCGGAATTAATATATTTGTAAATAGATTTTGGAAGAGCGTTTAAAATTATTGGATACTGCATATATTCACAAAAATTACATCTACAGCTTGATATTTAAAAATTTGACTTAATTATGACTCCTATAGGATAATGCATTTTATAGATAACAGCAACAAAATTAGTGTTATTAATTGTTAAATCCTCCAAAAATTACTTTTAAAGTTTCTTGCTTGAACAACTTACTATTCTAATTAAGTTCTACTACATGAGACTTTAAAAATTCATAAACTTAAGAAATAGTAATATAACAGCACGAATATGCTTTCACACTTACATTCTACATTAAGAATTGGCAGCAGACTTAGCAATAAGTCATATTAGACCATAATGTACTAAGCAATCTTTAAATGTGTTCAGAGAAAATTGTTGTTGGCTAATTAGGCCTTACCGCCTTTGCTCAAAATTACTGAACCTCTTTTTTTCAGAAAGATTAGTTTTAAACTGAGAATGTTTTTGAAGTATGGGGGTAAGACAAAATTAATTAAATCTTTCTAAAAGACTCTCAAAAATGTAATACTAAATATAAATATCATTAAACGGATTATAAACTCAAGAAATTAAATAACATTGTACATATACACACAAGGAAGATCAATTACTCTTAGAGCATTATCTGCTAATTAGATTATCACATTTTTATATATTATTTGAAAAAATTGTGGCAAGTAGAATATCAACAAGCAACATTTTTTAAAGGCTTACAGTGCCAGTATCACGAACCTATCTATCAATAATAAAAGTACTTATAAAAATGCAATCAAATACAACCCTGAACTCTGCGCGGCTTGCATATATTTTTAAAATAGCGTTGGAATGTATCACATCATTGGACTATCATGAAAAAACTTACCACGCAAAAATAAACCATGGCTATGCAACTCTAATGAAAATACAGACTAGCAGGCAACATCATCTGTGAAGGTGTTTGAAACTACGAGTAAATTCTCTATTGACAGAGGTAAATCACAGAGAAAACAATAATTCGCGTTACATGAAGTCGCAAGCAGTACTCACCGATAAGGCCAGGTCTGTGATATCAGTAACACTGATAAATACTGTAAATTCTTAATTATCAATAAATATAATTTGTTATCCGTTATCTTTTGCAGCCAGTGCCAAATTACTTTCCCGTGCCAATAATACTGCGACCTGAACTCCAACAGTAGTACACATATTCAGAATCGCAAACAGACCCCTCTCCATTCCAAAACACATTCTTTAACAAAATTTTCCGCTCTAGTGCTACACACAGTTGCGGTGCTAATAGATTAGAATTTAAGCAAGAACGAGCTTCCTTAAGTCCAAGAAGATAAAATTATCATATTAAAACCTAAAAAAATCTAAGAATGGAAGAAAAATACCCCAACTAACTTATCTCTATTAGAAATAGATTTTAACTTCTAACAAACGCACTAAAGTTTACGGTAACTGCACTCCAAAACGAAAAGAATGAAGAAGTTTCTAGATGACCGCCAATATTCATTCATTGTGTAGCTAATGTAGTCCCATTTCGAAATCTTATATATATATATATATATATATATATATATATATATATATATATATATATATATATATATATATATATATATATATTATATATATATATATATATATATATATATAATTCATCTGACGCACATTTGTATTACCTGAGGACAAATCATAAACTTACACCAAACCAACGAAAAAGCAGACATAAGTGCACTAGCGGGGATGCGGTGGCTCAGAAGGTTTAACCAGTTGGCTCTGTCCTCTAGCCGGCGCGCGCGAGTTCGAGTCTCGCTCAACTCATGGGTGTGTGTGAATGTCTTAGCATGTTAGTGGGCACAATAAGCCCTTGAGGCTGCAGTGCTTGTAAGTGTACCAAAAAAAAGTGCGATAGAAAAACTCCTCTAAATTTATTTTTTATTGACTTCAAATGTCAAACTGAAGTTAACCACCTTATAAAAAGAGAGAAATTTTTCGATACAAGGTATGTCAATCCTAGAATTACTGCACACACCCATATCACTGTGTAAGATGTGCCGAAAATCATAATTATAAAACATGTTCTAAGAAAAAAGAAGAACTACCAAAATTTAACTAGAAATAATGGTGCAACTACTCAAAAGAACCCTATGGGACACTAACGATTTATTTAACCATTGTCAAGAAGTATATAATAAAATGATTTTCAAAACACATCTCATTGAACACTCTCACTTTAAAACAGGTGACTATAATACATAATACATGATTACTCGACTGGCACAGCTAGAGGAGAGACAGCAATCATAATAAAATACCACAAAATCCCAAAGTTTTGTTCAGAATTTATTTTAGCTACTAATATAATTATAAAAGACTGAATAGAACTACTATTTCTGTAGATTATTGCCCCTCTGAGAGGTGATTTAAGAAAGATAGTATCAAAGAAAATATTTGGTGACTAGGTTTCTTGCTGAACATGATTTCCACGATAAGCACTCATCAGTGTCATTATGAAATAGCACCACTTAGATCACTTGTCTACATATTAGTCCACTTACTGGCCCACCAACACACCACAAATTCCTGACTTACTTGACTTTTTGTAACTAAAGACATTGCTGTGAGATATTTAACAATTGAATCGTGTCTTGATTTGTTTTCGTAGCAGAGCCTCATAATAGGCGCAATATCCACATCAGTTATAAGCAAATTAAAATCCCCGATGATACCTAACTATTAAACAAACTGGGACTATTTTAGAAGTATATTAAAAGATGATCTAAAAACCAATATCCCATTAAAAACAACTACTAACATAGAAAATCCAGTCAAAATGCTAAATCAAACTATTCATATGGCGGTCATAGGATCTATACCATAACTATTAAAAAAGTCATTAAACTGTAGCTGCTTCAAATAAAAAAAATCCGAAAACAGGCGCTTCTAAAGAATATGGCACAATAGCAAATTATCAGCAGTTAAAAAACCAAGCGAATCAAAAAACAAAATTTTTGTTAAACACTTTAAAAGATTGCCAGCTACTTCTAGTAAGTTAACAGTCGCTTCAATAGGCTTAAACTAAATACCTTCAATTCAAAACAAGAATAGATTATAGGCACGTACTAACAAGAATAAAATGAAATAATTTGCTAGCCATCCTCAGCATGTTTTTGAAACACTGCTACCAGAAGATAAAGTATAAGGAGATACTAAAATAACAAAGCGCTTAATGACTCCTGACCAGTTCTCTTTGCCTATTAAGCTCTTCTCTCCTGGTTGAATCATGAAAATGATCGCTAGAAACATCAAGATATAATATATGAAAAATAATTAAGGAGCTACCTCGCAAAGGTTACTTCTATTAATCTTCAACAGTATATTATAATCAGGATGTTGCCCTGTTTAATGGAAAACTGCTCAAGTACTCTTCATCTATAAGCCTACTAAACCTTATAATGATCTTACAGATCTGCTTATCGCCATTATTCTCTAAAATCTTTGAAAGTTTTTTTTTTAAAAGGTTATTGCCATCCATAAAAACAAGCAACTTATACCCAATCACCAATTTGGTTTCAGAAGTCAACACAACCATAGAACAGATACATAGATTAATAAATAACATCAGTAAAAGCTTTGAAAAGAAAACCTACTGGGCTGAAGTCTTCTTCGACATAAGTCAAACTTTCAAGTGTGGTACGACGTTAATTATTTTAGTTAAAGATTATTTTGTATTCATGCTGTATAGTTTTCAAGTCCTATTTTAATAAAAGTTTCTAAGTTTGGCGAAACGATCTTTGATGTTCACCCTATTAAATCCGGAGTTCTGTTGAGAAGTGTTTTAGGGCTAGTTCTGTACTTATTATACACAGCTGACATGTCGATAAATCCTAATATAGTATTAGTAGTTTATGTTGATGATAAGACAATTCTTGCAACACATCAAGAACCAATCGAAGAAGCACGAATTCTACAAGAAAATGTAAATATTATCTGAGATTGGTTCAAAGAATTTAGGCACTTAAAAACAATAAAACACTCTCCATCTATGAGTTAAGGTTTTTAGCAATGTGTTATCCCTATCTTGACATATAGAGCAACAACATGTATTATAACAACAAAATCATAATTGTATGGCAACCAATCATAGAGAACTTGATGCTGAGTATCACAATAAAAGACAAGAAACTAAACGAATCTAATGGATAAAAAACAATAACAATAGACGCAATCAAGAGAGTAGCCCAATTAAATTAAACTATGCAGGACAGATATTAGGACCTAAACACAACAAATGGATCAGTAAAATAATACAATGGTCGAGAAAATGAAATAGAAGACGGCCACCACCGAAATGGTATAACATCAAAAGAATAGTAGTAATGAAATATTTTGTCCTGAACTGTAAATGATATACTATAGTAACTTAAAAAGTGGCTTCTTAATGTTTCTATTATTTGTTTCTTAGAAAAGAACTAATAATGTACAAGAAATTTAAATTTAATTTGAAGCAGCTCGTTACAGATCATTTCTGCAGAATATGAATTTGCGTTGTTCTTTTCTACGATTTGTTAATTTTAGATAAAAAGTTTTGAACTAGTATTATGTATTTATTATAGCTAATAATGGTAAGGCTCTACGCCCCGCGTGGGAGCACGGCCTGCAAACTGAGAGGTTAAGGCTCTCATACGTTCGCTCTCATAGCTAATAATAGTTTAATAATATAATAGTAAAGCTGACCATTCATCTACCAGTGTATAGGTTTCCTTAAAAAACAATTTTAGTTTAAATATTGATGTTTTAGCTAGTCACTGTTTCTTGCAATACATGTTAACTTGGAAGCTCTATTACTTTATCAATTGCGATATGCACTGATTTTGTATTTTTTAATATACCGTTTTCGAAATTTTATGTAAACAATTCTTTATCATTGTCTGAGAAGTTTCCAAAATATCCTTCAATTCGCGTGTTGTGTGATTTAAACTGCAACAAATAAATACCCGTTATTGACTTTTCAGCTGACACTTATTAGGCTTCTATATATTAAAATAAAAAGCCTTATGTAGAGAGTAATGTCGTCCGTTTGTCCGTCCTCTTATTTTTCAACTTTTGATCAAGGCAGCTCCCAAGCTGGAGACAAGTTTCTATTTCTGACATCTGTCAAGCCTTATAATTTTTGATCTGTGATAGATAGAGACATAACGTTTTCAGTATTCAACTAAGGACCATAAGTCAAGTCCAGACGCCAAAAGTCAGCCTGATCGAAAAAGCTCGAGACCGGTTTGACCGGAAGTGGCCACAAATTTTTGTTTACGTATAGAAGCCCCGGACATCTGTGGAACCGGAGTTCCACGTCCGTACTTGTTTAATTTAAGTTATAATCCCTTTTTCTAAATTTTAATCATTACCTAATATTTATTTTTTAGATAGTGTGAGTATTGTAAACGAAACATTCTATTTTTTTCTACAGTAAAGTATCATCTATAAAATTATAACGTAAACAGTACCTGGAATACAAGTTCTTATCTTTTTTCTGCAATCAATCGATCGACAGTATTATTGAGAAAATCAAATATAGTCAATTTCAAATACTTAAAGTTTAAAATTATTAAACTAAAGTAGACTATAAGCCTAATTTTTACAAGAAATGTTAAACTGTGTATAAGCCAAATATTGTACGAGTCAACGAGGTACTTTTCCAGGTAGTAGAAAAAAACCCAAAACAATGTACTTGAAAAATGAGGCTCAAATGTGATAATTTGTTTGTTTGAACAAGTTATATAACTGGCGAGCTAGGATAATTAACGGTTTCAAAGTAATGAGCAAATGTTGACTATCGTTTTGAGTACTAAGGCATTGAAGGTGTTTTTCTGTTTCATTTGCCTCAGAAATGATTCTGCTAGGGGATGAGCAACGGAAGCGAGTGTTTTTGATTTGAAAAAATAATTTTGGAGTCTATATGTTTATTATGTTTGGCAAGTGCCAAAGAACGGTCGCATTTCCGTACACTCGAAGAATGTTCATATATGTGATTTAATATTTGTCTGTCCGTTTTACCTGTATAGGTTTTATCGGAGTCACCACAAGGAATTTTGCAAACTCCTTGAGATTTGTGAAAGTAATGGTCCTAAGCTCAACAGACGAAGTCAGCTACCATATTGTGAAAACAGTTTGTATACAAGGTGGTTCAAATATGACCGGAACTGATAAAAACATGTCTTGAGAAAGTGGAACTACAACCTTCCCCTGCCTCCTGGTCGGGTCTACTAAAATTCACCTTAGACTTCAACAGCAGTATAAATAAGAGTGTCTCTCGTGGATCCGTGTGTTTGAGTGGTGTTAGTGTTTTAGAAAGGGTAAAGAGCAAGTGGAGAATAAACCGCATGATCGTCGGCCGCAAACATCCGCCACGCGCTTATTCATGAGAAAAGGCGCAGCACTATTAAGGAACTTGAAGCAAAGCTGTCCATTAGTGTTGGTAATGTAAAGACATCGCAAAAACCTATCTGCACTATCGCAAGGTGAATGCACGATGGGTACCACGCACTTTGACGGACGTGAACAAAATGGTGCACATGCAAGCTACAGCAGTTTGAAAACAAAGATAATGCATTTTTGAAGTCTATGGTAACCACTAATAAAACGTGGGTGAACTACTTTATTCACGAATTCCAGCAGTTATCACGCGAGTGGCGGCATGCCAGTTCTTCCAAAACGTAAGAGAGCGCGGAGGAACTCCGTTCGACAGGAAAAGTGATAGCAATGTTCTTCTGGGATTAGTAAGAGGTTATCCATGTAAACTTTCTGGAGGATGCCAGAAAAGTAAATGCAGCTTATTACTCAGACCTCCTGGTAACAGGCGTAGAGAGAAAGATCCGATCTAAGCGGAAAACAAGTCTAAAGTGGGTAGCCTTCCTTCAAGACAATGCACATCCCTATACGGCCAAAACAACAATGAAAACCCTCCGTAAAATGAAATGGAACCTTCTGCCACATTTGCTGTAGAGTCCCGATTTTGCTCCAAGTAATAACTACCTGTTTTTATTATTTTTTGTTTTGAGTTTGTCTAGGAAAGAAAAAAGTTGTTTTTAGTATATTAGTATAAAGTTTGTTTTGGTGAAAAATAAATTAAAAAAGCCATATTGTCCGTAAGGTCAAATAGAAAAATATGGCTAACATACCTTATCCAAGACGTAGGTTTCTAAGAAAAAGAAGCAAAGAGTTTTATTTCAAAATCGGCTATAAAAAGATTTGCTACGACAGGTGGAAGTGAAAATCTTTACGAGCATAATTGGTTTGGCATCATTTGTTTTTGAAAAATAAAATAACTATTAGACATGCAATGGTTAATTTTTTGAGGGTGCTTAAAGTGTGAGTAGATTTTAGGAGTTACAAGCCGTCGGAATGCCAATATAGGCAAACAAAAAGGTAACATCAAAACTGATTATCTTTACGTATGAGAAAGAAATAGAAAATTTCTGAGAAGTGGTAGGAGTTTCGGACGTATGATGATACTTGTTTTGTAAGAGACTGAATATTTTTTTGTCCAAATATTTGTCTAAATTGGGTATAGGAAAACCAAAGGCAGTGAAAATAAATTGTAAAAGGCTTTTTATTGTGAATTTTTAGAAAGACATTAAATCTCAGATTTTGGAGGACTTTTACAAGGAGCTTTTTAATATACAAGGAGGTAGTAATGAGAGTTTTGGTTTTCTTTAAAGGTTTTTTAAGGTTTGGTTATGTTTTGGAAAAGTTTGTAATAGAGGACATTATCTGGAATATGAATTGTTTGGTAGGGGCGTGATTTGGCGTGACAACATAATTGAAACTTATTTTAACAACTTGGATATCCTGCTTACTTAAAGAATACTTGGACATGCTATTGACGTGATATTGTAACGCAGTAGATGGATAATGGGTACGTGATTCTGGCATAATTTACAAAGCTTTTGTTTTGGGGTTTTAGTTTTCTCTTTTGATATATACGATACTTTATCATATATTAAGCTAGCGTGGTCCAGAGGTTGAGGCACAGGCTGCGGTGCGGATAGATCCAGGTTCCATTCCTGGAGCCCTTTGTTGCCTGAAGGATGGCCTACTCAGTCGTAGTGTTTACTCGAACAAGGAGTAATAATGGTGGTCGTCTAAGGCGCGGTGCGCGACGACCTGGCGGAGAAAGAAAACATATAAGAGCCTTAACCTCTCATTTTGCAAGTCATGCTTCCCACGCGGGGCGTTAGACCCTTACCATTATTATTATTATATTACATATTATCCTAGTAATATATATATGTATAGTCTAAACAAAGAAATCAACCCAGTGCATTACCATTTAAAATTTGTCCCCGGGCTTAATCAATATCGAAATAAAGCACGCAAAAGCTAGTCTTCTGTAATGCTGCTTAATAATCAGATAATCTTTTATATCATATGTTACATTAACGTCCTTTTAGATTAAAAATCTTAAGTTTATTGAACTAGTTATATTTAATTTCTATTAATTTAATTATCAATAATTTTTGAATACAGGTTTCGTTCAATTTGTACATTAAACTATTAATTTTGTCCGATAAGTGAATAAACAACGCTAAAAATGCGTTTAAAACTGATATGAAACACAAAAACAAAAACCATTAAACTACATAAGGTCAATTACCTTATAATACAAAAGAGAATATTACAATAATTTATATTTAAATAAATTCCACAGTAAATTAAAACAAAAATGTTTAGAAATGAATATAAATAAAACTAGACTTACGTTAGCTTAAAATAGTACAAGTACAAAGTCTAAGTAAATAATATCAAGAATAAATTTTTTTATTCTGGTGAAGTTGTATAATCTTTGGTATATTATTACATTCCATTGTGCATATATGTGGTGATGCGATCTAGAATTATGCCTAATCCTAGCTTTTAAAAGATCGTCTTATAATTAAAGTATAAGTAAAGTTGTTTATACCCATCGTTGAAAAATATTACAGTAGTTAGTAACGTTCATTTTATGAGTACTCTAATTATAATGTACACATACAAGCTAAATTGATTCGAAAATTTTACTAAGCGAGTTTTAAAACTTTAAATTTAGCTATTAAGATTCCAAAATTAGACTCACTCAAAAATATCTAGCGCCGTAAGTTTGGAAGACATATATCAAACTGTTAACGACAATCTAACCACAACATTAGATAAAATTAGGCATAAAAAATCTTCTCTACATCGTTATCTTAATCCACTTGTAAAAGTGAACCACTGGAGAGTTATGTTACACAATTTGACTCAAGTACGAAAACAAAGAGTTGCAGTTTGTAGACCGAATTTCTAAATATCCTCTTAGTGGCCGCTTTATCAAACGAATTGTTATGTGTGAAGAAAAACAGATCTTTTTTTGTTATGCAACATATGTAGGCAAGCTAAACACTAAACCCCTTGCAAAACGTAACAAATTTGAACACAAATTAATGTTTTGCATATGGTAGAAAATAAGAGATCTTAAGCGCTTTGAGTTGTTCTGAATTGTTATGTCCTGTTAACAGAACATTATTTCACTTAACTGAACCGTTGTGTGTCACTTTGATCTAATTTTATCTTGTCCTTATAAGTAGAGAGTAGGTATTATTAGAATGGGATAAAGCTTCTCTTCTCCATGCATCCTAAAGAACAAAAGTAAAAAATGAAGCACTTGGTGCGATTGAACTACTACCTCAAAAGCATAATAATGAAAGACGGGAAAATAGATGCGAAGATAGCAAA
Source organism: Sinelater perroti (assembly GCA_036346155.1). Classification (NCBI taxonomy): domain Eukaryota; kingdom Metazoa; phylum Arthropoda; class Insecta; order Coleoptera; family Elateridae; genus Sinelater; species Sinelater perroti. The sequence continues at coordinate 18,445,036 of JARFIY010000195.1, read as the reverse complement.
CAGGAGAAGTAAACAAACAAGTTATACTATGCCTTAAATAGAACGATATATAAAAAACAGGGCTTAAAATGAAAAAAAAACTACACATACATGATACAATTGTAACCTCACCTCTATTATATGCGAGTGAATGCTTACCATTTCAAAAGACAAATAAAAATTAACAGCAGCGAATATAAAACACCTCAGAGGAACAGCAGAGAAGACAAAACTTGACAAAAATGAAAAAATTAGGGAAGAATTAAAGCAGAAGGCAATAAAAAATATAGTAGACATAAATGCACATTTGCAAAATGGACGAAGACAGACTGGGGAAGAAAGTAATACAAGCAAGAGGGGTGGAAAAGAGAGAGAGAGAGACCTAGGAAAAGTTAGTGGAACAGAATTGAAGAATTGGAGATAGAGAGAGGCAAAACCATGGATGAAATGAGAGATAGTGAGGGGGACAGGAAGGAATGAAAGAAATGCGTGGAGTCGACATTCGACGCCCAGTAAAAGGACAAAAGTATTAAGAAGAAAGAAAGAAAAAAAGAACTATTGCCTGACCCTGCCTACAAATCTGATCTTTTACCACTAGATTACTTTTTATCAATGGCTCATTTTAGTTGCAGTAGGAATTTAAAAATTTTGATAATGTAAGAACTGGGAACAAAAATTTTTTACTTCGAAAACAAAGCATTACACAAGCCCAATATACAAAATGAAGACAATCGATAGTTCAAAATAGGTTATATTTTTTAATGCTCTTTGATCAATAAAATTGACATAGTTTTTAATGTCTTTATGTACATTTATAAACTTATAAATAAATTAAAATGAAGTTCCACACCATAATTAACAGGAAGTTGTGTAGCTTAGCAGGAAAACAATTTTTTAATACTGGGATTACTGTTAGAACTGATTAGGATAATTTAGAAATAAAGTTTAATTAATAGGAAAATTAGTCTGTAAGATAGAAAAACAAGATGCTATACAAGATATCATAAAACATAAATTACACATATGTATGGTCGAGTGTAAGGACAACTTCATGTGATGTTAATTGAGTTAACCGCTACCTACATACATAAATATGTAAATAACAGTAAGGAGTCGTTGCGTGGTAGTGAATTGGTTTTATTGTACTATTTTAGATGAAAATTAGGGTTATTTTTAACTCTCCAATAACTAACTGACATAGCTAACTGTTTTACATAAGCAGCCCGAACAATGGTACATTATGGAATTAACATAAAAATGCTACGCTTAAATGCTTCTAACCCGTTATTTTAACATCGCGGAATATTAAGCGTTCTTTCTGGGACACTTGTTACGTTAATTATTTTGCTTAACAACGTTGCCACTCGTTTGACCTTTAACTTAGTATTCACTATTGAAATTAAGTGGCATTTATCACTTTTAAATGACATTATTTTTTAGATATCTATTTTCTTTATAAGAGAATGTTGCTTTAAGTTTTTACCATAATAGTGCATAAAATTAAAATGACCTTGTTCTTTATTTTTCCACACAACATATAACTTAATTAATAACTTAAGTAATTTTTTACGTGAAAAGCCAGTAATCCAATTTTTCTTCAACTATTTCATCACATTCAAGTCTTCATCTCCTTACCATCTCTTTTTTTTTGAGATATTAAACATGATAATCGCTGAATGTTCCTTGTTTTGGATCAAAACATTTATAAAATTAACGTTTATTGAAATACTCTTTATTGTAGAATAATTATATTTTTCTTATCGTTCAAACAAGTTCTACCTATTTATAGTAATAAGTAAGATGAATAAGGTGGATACGCGAAATTGTAATTTGTTACATATTCTTAAAATAATCTTTATAGATATTATAGCAGATAATCTTCCTCGCCAGATTTGCTTTCGAAATAAGCACAACACTAGACAAGTTTACAGAGTAGTGAAACAGATACGAAACAGCATGGAACAGAATATTAACTGCTCCGCATCTTGCCTCGATATCAATTAAACTTTCGATAAAGTATGTTACACGTTAAAAGTTCGACTAGCTTACTAAATGTATTGTCTTTTAAAACATTATATCACCGGTAGACAACTTTTTTTAACAACAAGATGCAGTCACCAGTTTTCATAAAATCAGATCAGGGGTATCCCAAGAAAGCATTGTCGGGCCAATTTTACACCTAATATAGGCTAAATACAACTCCTACATATGCAGATCTTTGGATTACGAATCAACTCGAATATAGCCTCGAGAAACTTACAAACCAGTTCGCAGCAGTTCCAATCTTGATTCTAAAAATGAAAATAAAAGTTAACCACACAAAATTAGCGCATGCCACTTTTACTTTAAAAAAGACACCTGCCTACTTGTGACAATAAATAACCATTAATTTCCTCTAACAGAAGGTAAAAGATATTTAAATAACCACCTGCATAGACGTTTAATACGACATAAACACATGTTCACCAAGCAAAGAAATTGGGCTTACACTTTAAAAAATGTATTAGTTGACCAAACAAACACTTTAGCTGTCACAAAACAAACTCCTTTTATATAAAGTCCTATATGAATCTACGAAATACTGCTATAAAAAAATTTAAAAGTACTTTCTATGCTAGCGAACACTCGCCGGTACGTGCCAAAAAAGTGTCGCAAAAAGATCTAAATATACTTTAAACGAGTTGACCTACTGAGTTATTATTGTAACAATTAGCTTTAAATAACGTTGTTTTTCATATAAAAACAATTATACATGTACATAAATGCAGTATGATAGTTCTGGTAGATAATTGAGCATACTTACTAAATCATTTTGCACGTAATTGTAATTTTCAAGTGTTAGTGAGTTAGATTTGTACATTCAAACAGAAGGGACGTGTTGTGCCATCAATTAACATCTTGTGGAAATAATTTGTCAAATATGTTAGTATGTTAACCAAACTTATCAACAGCCGTGTATACCACAAAGATATCAATATCCCCTCAAGGGCCTTCAAAAAATTTATGTAAACTAAATTATATAAAAGTCATATAACATAACACTATCAAAAACATGGCAACAAAATATCATTTATTATCACCAGCTACAACCATCACAAGTATAATTTCTCCTAATATAAAATAAGCAAAATCCTAGAAGCTACATCCCACCAAATCAGTACAACATCTTAAAAATTTCACATCAAACGCAAAAGTAAAGGCATTACTAATTCAGTTATTAGAAAATATAACCAAAAACGCATATGTAATTAAAATACTACACAACGATAAAGTCAAAGTCATGCTAAAAACCACAAATATTTTACTATAATCAAAGATTTAACGGAGAAAAACACAAAATTACAAAGACATAAAAAAACAAGAACACAGTTTTTAGTCACATTTAGAAACTACGTCCAACTGACTTAAATGAAATAAACACAAAACTTGATACACACAGACACTAGGCTACTAATATTTGGAGTCACAAAAATAGTTACCACTGTTTATCATTCAACTTACGCCAGATAATAACAATAAGGAAATATATAACATCACAAAGCTAGCTCACTCAGTAGTACATGTTGAAACATTACAAGTTAAAGGCCAAATTTTATGATGCACTAAATTCCAACTTTTCGAACACACAGAACAGGAGTCCAAAATAAGTCAAACGCATTGGTAGTCATACAACATACAAGTAAAAGCATTAATGTAAAATTAGCTAACTACAAAGTTTTCGAATATAAGGAACTGTAGCAAAAGTACTTCCTCCAGTTAGAACAAAATAATATAACATAATTCAATATTGCAAAAAATATCTTATATGCCAAGCAACACAATCTATCAGCCAATGGTGATGTTAAATAATCAGTCAAAAGACTTGGGCAAACTTATTAAAATGTTGTTAACTAACAGAAACATGAGGTCAATGTTAGATCTTCTAATATTCGTCACAAAAACTAATAATAGCTTAAATTAGCAGTCCGGAATGCTAAAAGTCTAACACAACAAAGAGACGAACTTATCTTCTTCCTTGTCAAACAATATGTAGTTGTTATATTAATATCAGAATCTTACTTTACGAATAGAAGTTACTTAATAATGCCAAGATCTGTAATGTATGGTATACAAAATCCTAATGGCGGTGCTCAATCATGTACAGCTATTATTGTTGTTAGAGGCTCCATCAAATTATTATGAATTTTCCTTCATATAAACAAAATTGTATCTAGCTACCATCGCAATTATTGAAAATCAGATAGGTGCACTGTCAATTTCGGCGGTGCATCTTTCTTCACAAATCAACAAACAAGGCTAATATGAGCATTCATTAAAACAATAAAAGCAGATTTATTGCAGAAAGACACTAGCGTTGCAAGATAACCATAACCAAAGATAAGAAACTGTTAAAAACATTCATAATTTAGAATTGAAGCATTCGTTAACTGAATAGCCAACTTATTAGCCTACGGATCCGACAAAACTACCCGAGATACTTGACTTTTGCGTGATGAAAGAATAAACTCAAAGCACCTGAAGGCCGAATCGTATCTAGATTTGTCGGCTGATCACGAGCCAATAATATAATAGGAACCCAAATTATAATTTAAAAAAAGGTGCTTACGCCCTCCAGACAGTAAAACAAATTGTTTAATTAGCAATATAGTAAAGATCCGCATGGATAAAACAGACATAAAAGAATTAGAAGAGATCTACTATTTAGACAGAATAATAAAGTTAGAAGGTGGAAGGGACCAGAATATTAAAAGAAGAATTAAATTAGCGCAAAATTCTTTCGGTATGCTCAACATGGTATGGAAATTATCAAGCATATCTCAAAGAACAAAGATAAGATTGTTTCGCACATATATAAGAATTGTATTACTATGAGAAAGAAACTGAAGCCCTTAAATGAAATAAATAACTAATGAAGAACTGGATAAGATTACATAAGAAGAGAAAGTGAAAACAACTATTAAAACAATTAAATGAAGATGGATTGAACATATACTTAGAAAACCTGTTAATAAAATAATAAAATAAGCACTAAGTTACACCTGCCAGGAAAAAAGTTGGAACAGACTTATGGAGGAGGATACAGAGGTACCTGGTATATAAAAAACTAGTGGAAGAGTTAGAGAAGAAATCGACAGGAGATACTCAGGATTAGCTATCCTTTTTTTTATTAACAGGGGTTATACCAGATCAGCATTATATTTGCTATTACATGGCAAGGTTAAAAGATTTTTAACATTTATATCACTAAAATAGATAGTTCATTGTGGTTTTGACAATTAAATTAGTTATTTTCACTATTTAGGACATCAATAGGTAACTTCCTTTTAAGTCTGGTGTGTAAGTTTTCAGTGCCCAAGTTGTAGTGAATCGCACCACTGCATTGATTTATGTTATCATAAAATTTTTGAGCTGTTTTCTTTATGAATTCTTCCTTTGTCAGGATTCCTGTTTATCGGTGGAGCTGCGAGTTTCTTGCATACCACTGTGCATTTGTTATTATACGGATAATTTTATTTTGTAACACTTGGAGTTTGCTAAGATTAGTTTTTGATGTTGCGCACCAGACACTGCACCCATATGTAAAAATTTGTCGAATGATGGTCGTGTAGATGAGAACCCCACATTTTATTTTCAATGTTGACTTCTTGTTGATGATGGGATAGAGCATGGCCAGTCTTGCGTATGATTCAGTCAGTTTTTTATTGGTGTGGAAACTCCATGTTAATCTACGGTCGAGAAAGACTCCTAAGTATTTCACCGCGCTATCTTTCGGATTCCAAGGGATAGGTACATTATTGATAACGATGTTAAGTGGTTCTTGTGGGTCACGCAAGGTAAAGATTTTGGCATCACATTTGCTGGGATTAATTCGTATAAACCATTTGTTAAACCATGAGTTAAGATTCAGACTTTGTTGCAGATTGTTTGCGGCTAGGTTAATGTCGTAGTCTTGAGTTATGATTGCTATATCGTCAGCATACATTGCGATGTCAGAGTTTGGTGTTGTAGGAGCATCGTGCATAAAAATGTTGAATAATAAGGGACTCAGTACGGATCCCTGCGGTACTCCCGCATTGATTTTACGTACTGATGAGGTATATCCTTTTATTATTGTCTGGAACGTTCTGTCAGTTAAAAATGATTTAACTATGTTTAATAGGTAAACAGGGATTGCCAAAGATTTCATTTTGTATAATAAGCCGTTTATCCATACACGATCAAAGGCTTGTGCCATATCTACAAATGCCATTATCGTGTGCATTTTGTTTTCGTAACCCTTTTCAATTATCTCAGTGAGTCGTAAGATTTGATGACCAGTAGAGTGTGCGCTTCTAAAACCAAATTGGAATTTGGGCAGGACTGCATTATCTTCTAAAAACTGGTTTAATCGGCTTTGAATGGTTCGTTCAAAAACTTTAGAAATTGTGGACAGCAGGCTGATGGGTTGGTAGTTGTTAGGGTTGCCATGTGGTTTATTTGGTTTTGGAATCATTTGAATTAGTGCTCGCTTCCATTCGGTAGGGAAGTAACCCAATCTTAAGCAGGAATTAAATATGGCTGTTAGTAAACATATACTTTTTTGCGGTAGATTTTTCAGAATTATGTTGGGGATCATGTCGATTCCTGGTGCTTTTTTGGTTTTAAGTTTTTTTATACATTCTTTAATTTCTGTTGGGGAGATAGGGTTATCTAGCATTTGTTCTTGGGATGTAATATTTTGAGATTCCATTTCAACCTGTATGATATGATTGGGATCATTGTTAAAATATGCGGTGGTAAATGTTGGTTCGAGATGTTGTGCGAATATTTCAGGTTTGTCCTTATCTTCCGATATTGTTTGGCCATTGTATTTTAGTGTGGGGGTAACCGTGGGTTGCTTTAGGATCCGTTTGGTGGCTTTCCACATGTTGGCGTCTCCAGGTTCGAACGATTCTAGATACTGTTTATAAGAGTTTATTCTGAACTGATCGAGTTCGTTTTTAACTTGCCGGATCAGCACATTTAGATGGTGTTTATCTGCAGGGTTCCTAAGACGTTGCCACTTCCTTCGGGTGGAGTTTTTTTCTTTTATTAATTTTAAAATTCGGAGTGAGGGTGTTTGGTTATTGACAGGTTTGCGTGTTTGAGAGACTAGAGTAGATTGTTTGATAGCCTCATTTGTGGTTTCTTTGAAAAATTTAATGGTTCCATCAATTTCAGCTGTGGTAGATATGGTAAGAGGGCACTTGATTTGTTCGTCCATGATATTACGGAAAAGTTCCCAGTTAACTGGTCCGTTGATTAGCCTTGGAATTTCCGGGTAATAATAAGGAGTACAGTTAAGAGTGAATATTATATATATTATAAGATTCAGTTATTACGGTTTGGTTTATTGGCAGTTGCAGGTTTTTATGCATTATTATATCTAGGATATTCGGCAAGTGGTTTGTGCGATAGGGGAAATAAGTGTAATCTCTAGGGGCTGAAATTTGTAAAGCCAGTTGGGACGCTAGTGTGTTCAGTTTTATTCCGTTGGGGTTGTTGGTCCCGCATCCCCAGATTGTGTTTTTGCAATTTAAATCTCCGGCCAGTATTGTGGGCTGCTGGTTGTCAAATATTTTTACCAGTTCTTCTAATATGAGTCTATTATTATCTTTTATTTTTTTTATTTACTTATTATTATTAGCTATCCTGTCACCAAGAATATAGCTCTCCAAACATTTACGGATGCCCTTTGCTCCTACAAAGAAGTAGGACAAAGAATAAATTAGCAACACCGTAAATAGTATAGTATATTATTAGTACAATCCGTTTTGTGAGAACGAAAATGAATGTTGCAGAAAAGATGTCAGATCACACATCATTCGAATTATAAATGCTCAACCAAATATCAGAACTTAAAAATGTTCCCGACAGAAATCTGTACAAAATTAATGCTGTTGCCCGCGAAATCAAGTGATTATTCACTTTGAAATGCGGCAAAGTGATTAAAATAATGTAAATAACCTATTTGAGCTACTAATGACACATGGGCTAGAAATAACCAAGAAAAACCCTTGATTTTTGTAAACTGCTTAGTAGAAATGTTCAAACCGTTTCTTCCCACTATTTTATATAAAGAAATTTAAGTGAACAAAGTTAAAACTACATTTGTCAAAAACATAAATACACGTAAAGGGTCTCATTACGACTTAATTATAAGAAAGCTCCTGGGGAAACTTCCAAAAAAACGATTTATGAGCTACGTGTTTAACGCAATATTAAAGCTTTATTGTTAAATATGATAAATCACGGTCTCTATTTCTCTATTTCCGATGCACCGCAAGGTAGTGTGTAAGGATCAAAACTTTTACATCAAATTTACCTACCGATATTGGTACGGTGTTGCTGTATTTGCTGATGACAGGAAAATACTGGCATCTCATTTCAGTTCTGGTATGACTTCCCAAACAATCCGAGGCTCAAAAGGTTCAAGACGGCAGATTTAACAAACAAATTTGTGTAAATACAACCGTGGCGACATGTATGAGTCACCTTTATATTTGTACCTTATTTTAATAATTAAATGACAGAAAGGCTTCAGTTATTGTTATTATGTTGCCGATAACTATAAATGATGCGTGCTTTCATATATGACCAATAAAACATCTGATCGCAAAACATGAAAATGTGTGTTTTGTACACAAATACTTTAAATGGCCAATATTGTTTTTAATTCAGGTACTTGTCTGGTTACCGCCGATTCGTAAACGGAATTTGAAGTGCTGATTATTATACAGTGAAAATTTCTAACAATAAGAGAAGAGAATCTATAATTAGTGTCAGGAACGTTTACTGAGTCACTTTTTTTACGAACAAGACTAGTCCAAGCTTAAAATTACGAATTATAGTAAATGGGGATTGGGCTGTTTAAAGCTGGCTTACACGTGAAATGGAAGAGAACGGGCCAAAAAAGAGTAACTTTTGAAGGTGATTCGGTAGTAGCTTAAAAAGCGGACAAAAACTCCTTTCGAAATCATTGCCATGATGTTTACATGTACTGGCCGACCCTGCTGGAATAAGCAGGCTTGAAACCCATGGTTCTCAGAGAAAAACAAAAAAGCTCGTTTATAGTGGATTCTACAACGCCAACATTTAATAGAGGAAGATTGGTCAAATGTTCTGTGGTCAGACAAGTCTACTTTTGAGCTAAGCTTAATGAAGTGCTTTACTATGATTCTTAACGTTTAAGTCACGGCAAAAAGTCTGTTATATGTATACACATTTGTAATAAAATAATATTTAATTTTGATAACTGTTTGGCATTCATGGTGTTACGTGAGGCAACAAGTGGAGAAATATTATCTTCCTCATTGAAACGGTTCTGCACTCTTATATAAAAATGTTTAAACTAGCTAGCTCAATTGCCAGATCTAAACCTCACTGAGAGCTCCCGCTATAGTGTCATGGTTATGAGTAACAGTCTTGTTGGAAGCTCATACAACTTATTCCAGTTTATAGTCTATGTGCATATTAGTAGGCACAATAAGCCCTTGAGGCTTCAGTACTTGTAAGTACACCTCAACAAAAAAAAAAAGCATTTTTGGGGCACACTAGAGCATAAAATGAGAAATGATAATATGACAACAAAAGATAACTAAAAGAAATTCTAGACACAAAAATTGAAATTCCTTTAGTCGTAAAAAGTTATGGAAGCCAGTTAGGAGTTTGATCAAAAATGTAGCTGCTGTTATAGTATTAAATCTAAGGGAGACCAACAAAATATTTAACAATATCTAACAGTAACTAATAACTTTTTTTTACTCCAATATTTATACAATCTGCCATTTAATATTAGGCTATAAGTATTCTATAGGACTAAATATAGGTAAATGAGTACAATAAGACATGTGGGGCAGAATTCCAGCGAAAACTCCCCTTACAATGTTTTAATATAATATTCATGAGAATGAGGAGTACAATGTTGTGAAAGATTAATATACAATGACATTTAGAATCTAGTAGGTAGATCAGATGGCTTAAAACGCTTGAGTATTTTGGGTTCGTTGTTACATTCCATAAGGTGCTGCACAGAAGGGTTGGGATTAGCGAATAGTCTGTCTTTATATCTCTCACTGAGCTTTTTAATTTCACTTTTCACTGTAGGTCACTTAAAATCACATTATTGGGGACGTACCATGGCGCGTCAACGATCATTCTGAGTACCTTGCTTTGGAAGCGATCAAGCATAGCTAAGTTGGAGGTATGTGCAGTACCCCACAAGGAGATCCCATAGGTCCAAATAGGTTTGAGAACTGTTTTGTAAATTAATAGTTTATTTTCTAATGATAACTTGGATTTTCTACCGATAAGCCAGTATAACTTTTGGAGTTGAAGTCCGAGTTGCTTGCGTTTGGTGAATATATGATTTCTCCAGGTCAGTCTCCTATCTAAATGCAGCCCCAAATATTTAACGGTCTCTGTATGTGGTAGTTAATGACTATTGAAAGTTACTGAAGAACAGTTATCTTTTCTCATAGTGAAAGTGATGTGTTGTGACTTAGATTCATTCACTTTGATTCGCCATTTACTAGCCCACAATTGAATTTTGTTAAGGTAAGCCTGAAGGCATCGTGAAGCAGCTTGTGGGTTGATATGAGAGGCTAGAATAGCTATATCGTCTGCATAGGTCGCAGATGTCGTTAGACGAAATGTAGGTAGGTCTGCTGTGTAGATTAGATACAATATTGGACCCAAAGCACTGCCCTGAGCGACGCCGGAGGAGATGGGGTGGATGTTTGTAGTTTCGTCTTTATATTTTATTAAAAAGTGCCTATTTGTTAAGTAGGATCTCAAGAGTTCGTACATCTGGCAGGGTAATTGTTTTTTGAGTTTGTAGCACAAACCTAGATGCCAGACTCGGTAAAAAGCTTGTTTGACGTCTAGGAACGCTGCAGAACAATACCTTTTTGCCTCCAGGTCTCTGTATATCTTGTCAGTTATTCTGTGCACCTGCTCCACAGTGCCATGTTGTTTGCGAAAACCAAATTGATGTTTAGGAATTAGTTCTTGGTTGTCTAAAATTGGCATTAATCTGTTCAGAATCAGCTTTTCAAGGATTTTTGCCAGAAGGGGGAGAAGACTTATGGGTCTGTATGACGTAATTTCCGTTGGTGGTTTACCGGGTTTCAAAATCATTATTATTTGTGCCATTGACTAGGGAAGTACCTGATTCTGAGAATAGAGTTATATAAGTGGGTAAGGGCATTATAGCTTTAGTAGGTAGTTCCTTGACGATTGTCCCAGTAATCAGGTCGTACCCTGGAGATTTTTTTGTGTTAATCTTCTTGATTTCTTCTTTTATCTCGTTAATGGAGAAGGGTTTTATCGGTAGACTCATTTGGTACCGTGACTCTAGGAATTCCACAATTTAGGCCTCTTCGCCTTGGAGTTGACAAGGGAAGGGTGTGAGCTAATAACTAGTAAAGCAAAGCTAGTATACTTTTTCTCCAACACGCACAAATAAATTCTGGAGAATAATTTGTACATGGGGCTTTGTGTCATGGCTACATGTAAGTGATGTGTAATTCAGTGACAACAAAATTGGTATGTAAAAAGTGCTTATTAGAGGACTTTTACCGACATGGTACATGTAAATTATATACATGGGTTACTAGATATCTATTACAAAAAAACTAACAAAAACAAATGTTTAACGTTGGAAACCTTTTTATTGTTTTTTAAAATATTTTCCCTAACGACCAATATATTGTTGCACACGCTGGAACCAATTTTCATAGTATTTTTCCCTAACGCATTAGGCGTCTGCAAAACAAGGGTTTTGAACGCATCAACTACTTCTTCCGGCGTTGAAAATCGTTATCCACGCAGTTTGTTCTTCGCGTCAGGATTGCACGGCGAATAACTTATCCAGTTTACGTTTTGAGTGCTCGAAAAGCCAGATGTGTGTGAGTTAGTATTGACATGGTACAAAATAATCCGGCGTCGCCAAAAACTTCTGACAAACAAATCATTGTGTATCATTTAGAATTGACTGTTTTACAATTCTCTAAAATTACGGTTACAACATGTCCAGTTTTTCCAAAATTCAAAGTGCTTCGAACGCCAACGACTTTTGTTAGGTGTGGCTCATCTTGAAGATCCATACGGTTCAATGCTGTTTACTTTCGGGCTCGTACGCATAAATCCAAGATTATTCACCTATGATAATTTAAATAGTTTTTGAAGCCCAGCTATAGTATTTTTTAAGCTAATTTATTTCGGCCAATCAACATGATTCTCTTTTTGAGCAATCCAACGCGCACATAGCTATTTCACAGTCAAATGTTTATACAATATCGAATGTATACCATTCATAATAACGCTTAAGGATGCCTAAATTTCACGATAAGTCACATGATGGTCTACTATATCAGTTCGCAGACGGCGTTGATGTTTACTAGCAACATAGCCTATTTTAGACGGCCTTCTTTAAATTCATCCGGCAACGAACTACGACCACGATTAAATTCATTGAACAAACGATATACAGAGGCTCTAAATAGAGGATCTTCATCATCAAAAGTCGAAGTGAGTTTATCGATGATGCCCTGTTGTTGAGATAATTCACGTCGAAAGTCGTAAAAAATTTTCGCGTGGAAATGTTTACGATATAATTCCATGTTTTAACCGAGAAAAAATTTTCAATTTAATGAAAACAAAACAAATGGCGTCCGTATGATAAATGCTTCCGAGTACGTATGTCATCAAAAATGTCGAACTGTATGATACAAATCTCAGGTAGCACCTAGCACATGCAGAGTTGTCAGTTCGCAATAGATATGGAGCAGCCCACATATACTTGTGGTCAACCACAGCAGTGGCCCTATCAAAGTTTTTACTAAATGTCGAATCTCAAGATATCGAAAAACTATTTAATAAAAAATAAAAAGTATTAGTTACTAAGTCTAGTACATGCAAATAGCGTACAGATTGTACAAGCGGTGATAGTAAAAAAAACTTTAATTGAAATGCCACATTCTCGGAAATATTTGATGTTTCTTTTACAGCAAGATAACAAACCAATATAGCGTCAATTTTTAAATAAATAGTATTAATAGGTCTTCAATGTAGGTCGCAGCGTGTGTATAACTGTTTGGACACAGTTTGATGGACAAAAAACAGTCTAAAGAATCTTTTTTACTGATTAACCTCCAATAACAAATTATTCCCTTATTTAAAATTTTATTTCTGGCTACTTTCTCTTATTTGATAAATAATAACTAGATAGTTTAAAATTTTTTAATAGAAAGTAACATTCGTTGCCAAATACAAGGTAAGTAGTTAATATTAGCGGAATGTTTGCAATTAGAATAAAAAACTCTAATTGTTATATTGTTATTTGTTAGCTGATTTCGGTACATCAATCTTACATTGTGCACTTGCCTAAGTTTTTGGAAGTAAGACGGAGAAATTATAATTTTTTGCCCAATTTGGTGTACGATTTGCTCCAGAGCTCAGTAATTTCAAAAGGCGCACCAACTTTCTTTGTCTGGTTTAGAACCGAAACCTACATTCCGATAAGATTATTGACCGCTTTTTAATCGCCTCACATCGTCACACATAGTTTGCCGACCGATTCCGAAGCACCTTACACTATTAAAAATATTATGACAATAACTGACACGCTTGGATTCGCTTCATAAGCCCAGCGAACAATAATCTGCGATGCTCGCATAAGAACTGCACTTAAATTCGTATGCATTAATTATGCAATGTTTATTGTGGTTATCTTGCAAATTTTAAACGATTTATGACTCTATTGTTTCATCTTTTTAATACGAATGTTTAGTGCAATCCTTTTAGTATAAAATTTTGCAATAATTAAATAAATCTCATGGCAGTTCACTAATGTTTTAGTTTTACAGTAATATAAAACTCTTATAAATGTCTTAAATGCATGCCCTTGATCTTAAACGGCATTCCTCTGCAATCGATTGGCACGACGAAAAAAAAACGGAAACATTTTTAATAAAAGGACAAATACGTTATTTCATTCAATAAAAAAGTAGCCTTAGTTTTTAGGCGATGGAATTTTTGGCGGTTTCTTAATTCTCATATAATTTGGTTTTTATTAAAAAAAATTAACAATTCGAATAAATAATACCGACACTGTGTTAAGTGTCTTCTTGGCAATATTTCTTGGTGAAGGATGGCGTTATTACGACTTGCTAACTTTTGTCAAAAATCTAAGAGCCTCTAAGACTCTCTCATAACTATCATACTACAATAAAATGCACATTTATATTTTGTTTGAACGACTGCTCTCATCCTACCAAACGCACACAAAAAAAAACATTTTTTGAAACTTTGTATGTTTAGGTCCTTATTTTTTATTTAATAATTCAATTTTGTCTAAGGCCCACTTTCAATTTCATTTACAAGTTCTAAAAGTGTGTCCAAAAAATTTGGTTCGATGAATAAAGCTTTGCACTTTTGACTCAGGCAACGGCCGGATTACAAGTCAACCCTTTTTACAGCTATATGCAACTACTACTATTTCAACTGTATAGTTTTATCGGCCAACAGATCGAATATTGTGCTAATAAAGTGCTTCGCAACATAGTTAATGTTCCATGGTACATACCCAACACAGTGCTACATAAAGATCTAAAAATAGCTACAATGCGTAATGAAATAACTAAAAACAGTGAAAAATATAAGACAAAAATAGAATCACATATTATAATCAGTGAATTATTTCCCCCAAAACTTGTAGGAGATATTGTTAAGTTTCGTATTTAGTAACGATATGACCTAGAGTGTATTTATAGCCTGAATACTCCAGGCTGATTGTACAATAAAAGGAGTTATAATAAACAAACTGTATAGTTTTATTATTGCATAAAAACGTTTATAAAGTTATGCGCTCTATTAGAAAAAATAAGTGTCTATATGTTATATATGTGTGAATCAAAGACATCGGATAATTTTTTGAAAACAAGAAACAGTTAACAATAAATTTTACCGATATCGCCTGAATACAATATTCACATTATTCGCTACCTTCTTCCTCTAGGTTGACCGCTGTTTCTTCTGCGGTCAAAATAAGTTATGTTAGTGTTCAGGCAACCCAAGAGGTTACCTTGCTTTAGTCCCATACAGCTATATAAACTCGGCAAAAAAATTAAGGGTTTGTTCTGAACCACATTCAAACACTCTCCCTACAATCAGAACTTATTGTCCTGCGACTCTCGTTTGTATATATTACGAAAAGAAGCGCTTGAGGACATATTTCATAACGATGTTGCTGTAAAAGCATTCGTGCGCAATTAACTGAATATCACAACTATTTTCAATTTACGATAGAGAGATCAATAAACCACGTATCCGTTGATAAATGTTTTTCTAAATCAGGATACTATGCAGAAAAAGAACGTTGTATGTTTGAATTTTTTGTGCTTCAATAATAAATTTTAAAAACCAATTATAGTTTACATTTGATTTACCCTTGCAGTACCAGATTAAAAAAGAAAAATTAAATTTGACATTATTTTTTGGTAACCTCACATAAACTTCTAATATTTATTCCACTCCAGTTTTACGTAACTTCTACAAAAAAATTTGGGAAAACATAAGTAAGACAATCTTGCAAAGTCCATTCATATGAATTAAAAAAAATTGGAAAGTTTTAAGATTTGTTTTATTATTTATTTACAAATGTCTATAAGTGCTTAAGATGTTAATTTTTTAAACTCTTAATTGTTAATTAAGCAAAAAAATATTTTCTTAAAGGTGCCATATTCATAAGTTTCTATTGTATGGTTATTGTGATTGTACAGGATTAATAAATCAAGACTCTGATGTTGGATTATCAAATTTTTAAAATGATTGAGCTAAGATGTGTAGACTTATTTGTCAATTCATTCGGTTAAAGCGCAAAATAATAAGTGAAAATAATGTGTAATTTCTTGTAGAGTTCATTTCACAAATTACGCGAAACTGCAATTTTGCGATTTTTTTCTGTTTTCAAATAAAAAAATGTGTCTAAATAAATCCCGTGTGGGGTTGCTGGTCCCCCATCGGGCGTCTCCCCAGGTGGCGGATAGGAGGATGCCCGTTAGATATGACGGGTACCGGGGAAATAAAATACCCGGGGTGGACCAAAACCAGCAACAACCGAATGACTGCCGGTATAAGTAGTTCCCTCCTTACTGGTCAACAGCTTCGAGTGGAAGAACCATGGGAGTAGGACACCCTTTTGTCCTGAGGTCGAGAAATTGGCCTTGAAGGCAGGTGAACTAGATATGGTCAATGGCATAAGGATGCAAAAGGCAAGGGGAAACCATTGCATTATAGATCCCTAGGGATTCCCAAGAAAAACCACCATGGAGAATCAGCATGAAGTAATGGCCCCGAGTGCCCGGCGTCCTTTGAATGGGACAGGGGTGCGAAGAATCCCCGGGAGGACCCAAAAAGTGACAATTCAAAGAATAGGGACATGGAATGTCCAGACTATGTACGAGGCAGGGAAATTAAGGAATATAAGTAACGAAATGAAGAGAAATAAAAAAAGCTAGATGGACAGGAAGCGGAAAGTTACAATCAAACGACACCGTTATGTATTACTCTGGCAGAAATGATAATGTTCATCAAAAAGGAGTAGCTATATTAATTGATAGAAAAATCAGTGATGCAGTCATAAATTTTGTTCCTTACTCTGATCGTGTGATAATGATACAAATGAGAGGCGAACCAATAAATATAAATCTTATACAAGTATACGCGCCTACAGCGGATGCAAATGATGAGGAAGTTGAAGAATTTTATACACAGATAAAAGACTTGACACGATGTCTCAAGAAACACGAAGTTAATGTTATTATGGGCGATTATAACGCCAAGATAGGTAAAGGTAGAATAAACGATATAGTAGGAGAATATGGACTGGGTCAGAGAAACGAACGAGGTGAAAGGCTAATTCAATTTTGTGAAGAGGAAAACATGATCGTCACAAATACCTGGTTCCAGTTACCACCAAGAAGGCTCTATACATGGAGATCGCCTCAAGATAATAACGAAAGGATAGTGAGAAATCAAATAGATTTTATTCTAATTAATAAACGTTTTAGAAATAGCGTTAAAAGTGCAAAGACCTACCCTGGAGCTGATGCTGACTCCGACCATAATCTCTTAATAGCAAATATAAGAATAAAACTAAGAGCGCTACGAAAATCTACCCATACTACCAACATCAATATAAATGACATCAAAAACTCTGAAGTGAAAGAAAAACTACAGTGTAAATTAAATAAGGAGCTAAAGAAAATAAACATGAATGAAGACACGGCAGAGGAAAACTGGGGTAAAATAAGAAAAACTATAGATCAAATCTCTAAGGAAGTCTTAGTACCACATAGAAAAGAAGCGAAAAAAGAATGGATGACAAAGGAAATAATAGATTTATTAGAAGAGCGGCGACGGCTTAAAAATACGGACGAAATGAGATACCAAGAGATAAAGCTAAAATTACGAAGGAAAATTAAGGAAGCTAAGGAGAACTGGATGCAGGACAGATGTAAAGAAATAGAAGAATTACAAACCAAACATGATGAATTTAATTTACATAAAAGATTGAAGGAAGTAACTGGTAATGTAAAACGTAAGATACCCTGCATACTTAAAACCGCAGATAATAAATTAGTATTAGATCCGGCAGACAGAGTAAAAATGTGGGAAACCTATATTAAAACCTTATTTGATGATAATAGGGCCGATATAAATATAGGAAAAGATACAGAAGCAAATATGGAAGGCCCAGAAATATTACAGTCAGAGGTCGACTATGTTTTGCGAATGGCTAAAACTAATAAAGCTGCTGGTGCAGATGAAATCCCGTCAGAAATCCTCAAGTTATTTGATGAAGAAAATTCACGTATGCTAACGAAGATGTTTAATCAAATATACAACACTGGAAATATACCCGCAGATTGGCTCAAATCTACATTTATTCCGATCCCGAAGAAAAATAACCCAACATCATGTAACGATTTTAGACTAATTAGCCTAATGAGTCACGCACTAAAGCTATTACTAAGAATCATACAAAATAGAATATACAGAAATTCTCAGTTTGGATTTAGAAGCGGCCTAGGGACTCGAGAAGCACTATTCAGTATGAACACCTTACTGCAGAAGTGCAGAGAATACCAAAAAACAACCTTCGTCTGCTTTATAGATTTTGAGAAGGCCTTTGACCGAGTTCAGCACAATAAACTTATACAATCGTTGGCTAAAATAGGACTTGACGACAAAGACGTAAGATTAATTAAAACTTATACTGGAATCAGACCGCGGTAGTACGAACAGAAGATGGCGAAACGAATGAGATTAAAATTAAACGCGGAGTGAGACAAGGTGTGTTCTATCGCCACTCCTGTTTAATGTATACTCAGAACAAATTTTTCAAAATGCAGTTTGGGAAGCAACAGAAGGAATAAAAATAAATGGTGAGATCATCAACAACATCCGATACGCTGATGATACTGCGGTGTTGGCTGAAAATATGGAAGATCTACAAAATCTCTTGACAAGAATAAATGAGGAATGTGAGGAAGCAGGACTGAGTATGAATATTAAGAAAACCAAGTTTATGGTCATTAGCAAAGAGCCTGTTGGTCGAGTTCGACTTACAGTAAATAATAGGTCAATTGAAAGAGTCTTCAAATACAAATATCTAGGCTGTTGGATAAATACAGAATTAGATCCGGATGATGAAATAAAAGTAAGAATCGAAATTGCAAGAAACGCATTTATAAAATTCAGAAGTATGCTGTGTAATAAAGGCCTAAATCTATCAATCCGTATAAAATTTGTAAAGTGTTATGTGTGGTCTATTTTATTGTATGGCGTTGAAGTATGGACCCTAAAGAAAGCTATAATGAAGAAAATCGAAGCATTTGAGATGTGGATATTCAGAAGAATGCTGAAGATACCGTGGATAGAAAGAGTAAGCAATATCGAAGTATTACGCAGAATTGGTAGAGAAAGAGAATTACTGACTACAATTAAAATGAGAAAAACGTCATATTTTGGGCATATTCTAAGAAATAATAAATACAATATACCGCAGCTTATAATCAAAGGAAAAATTGAGGGAAAGAAAGGTGTCGGTCGAAAACGATTATCGTGGATGAGAAACATCAGAGCGTGGACTAACATGAGCGTTGAGCAACTGTTCCGAGCTGCCATGGATCGTCCACAATTTCACCAGGTGGTCGCCAACCTCTAATTAGAGAAGTCATTAAAGAAGAAGAAGTCTAAATAAATATTTCCCAGATTCCGAAATTCCGTATCACGCCAGGTTTTTCCACAAATCACGCAATGTGAAAATTTTTTAATGACATTGATATATGGTAACGTTGATAACGTATCAATAGCTTCACGTGGTTGTATTAATTATCCAAAGATATTTGCTACATATGTGGCTGTTATATGAGAGGAAAACGGAAACAAAATATTACACCTTTTGTAAAAAAATGTTTATTTTCAATACTTTGGGATTAAACTAACGGATCAGGATAAAGCGTGGGCCCCTCGCAAAGTGTGCCGTGCATGTGTGGGGGGGTTAAGGAACTGGAAAAGTAAAAAAAAAAGAAATTAATGGCGTAAGCCAACAAATCACAGTAACGACTACTTCTGTACGGTGAAAATCGTGGATCATACTTTAAGCAGGGACAGTAAATGCTATTAGTCTCTTGATGTTAAGTTTCCATACATCACGCCTGAAAAAATTAAAACTGACATTTTTATATTATATTAATTGCGAACAACATATTCGAAAAAACCATGAGTGAGAACAAATTGCGAGCATACACTGCATTCAGAAATGTGGTACAAAGCTTTTGGGAAACACAAAGGCTACAAATTACACTATTTTAGTTAAGGAGATGTTAGAATCTTATAAACGACTTGGTTGCAACATGAGCGTCAAAGTTCATTTTCTTCATGCTCATCTAAATTACTTTATTGACAATCTTGTTGATTTTACGGAAGAACATGGCAAGCGCTTCCATCAGTATGTCTCACACGTGTGTTGCGGGATTAAGAAAATGGACTAAGAGGAAGCAGAAGGCGTTACCTTTTGGAATTTCGTTGATGTGGCGAGAGCAAACAAATCATTCCGATGATTATTATTTTTGTATGATAAAAGTTCAGGGATATAACAAGAAAAGTATTCAAAGCATTGCATATCCAAACCTGAAATCAGCCATCAGGCCTGTACAACATGGGCCCAATTTTCCTGTACCTAACCCAGCTGTAACCTTACAATCATCATCATCGTTGTTATAATCTGCGATAAAATTTTGATGGCCACAGAAGAGCTACAACCAGATTTGTTTATCCAAGATAAACTAAACGACTTGGTAATAAATCTGGGTCTCTCGAAGGGGTTGTCACAAATTTTGGGTTCTCGTTTAAAGGAGAAAAGACTGCTAGTTCCAAGTACAACATTTTCCTGGTAAATTTTGCTATAATTGATATTATATGTTAAGTAAATATTTCTAATTGATATTCTGTAAAATCTTTACGTGGTACATAAAACTTGACTTGAGATTCATAAACAGGAGGCGTAACTACATTAAAATCACCTATCAGATCTAAAAGCCTTAAGAAAAAATTAAATTTTGAAGCTCTATGCAATGCATGGGTATATTACTCGTGCTAAAAACAGTTGTGGAATAATTGTTACAATTACCAACAAATTGGGCAGCGTTTTTAACCGGCACACAGAAAACCAAAATCAGATAAAAAGTGTATAAACCATAAAAAATAAGTTTTTTCAGAACGTACATATAAAAACGTTAATACATGTGCAAAAGTTCCTAAAATTGGAAAAGAAAAACCTATTTCTGAATTATCTCTTATTCCTATTTTGATTCTAAAATCTAGACAAACTGCAAAAATTTAAACCAAATGACAAAATTGATTTATAAAAAAGACAGTGCACAAAAGCACAAAAGCACAAATTCGAAATATATTTGGTCCTAAAAAAGAGCAACATCTAAAATAAATGCTTGGAAAGAAGATTAAAGAAATCTTCAAGTGAATTTGAAGTTGAAGAGTATTAGGACATTGTACATTTTTTAGCAAAAAATAGATTTTAGTATTTCTTGCACACTTGAAGTATTCTGATAGAAGTAATCACTGCAAATATGTGAACTGTCAATCTGACAATGGCTGATCATTTACTTCTCTTAGTTATCTTCTTTGAATATATTAAGAGAATATTTTGTTTATTTCGTTTTCTTAATAAAAAGCCTTTGTACATGAATGATGTATTAATAATAATAATAAATTGGCTTGGTTTGGTTTAAGAAATCCAAAAGTCAAATTAATCAGTCCAATGGCGTTATTTTAAAAGAATTATAACTGTTTTGAAAAAATTAGAGTCCGCTTTAATAAACTTATTTTCTTATGGTTAGTCAATTTTGTTTTGTCTTATTTCAACCACATTATTACATTGAGAAAATTTTACTTTAGGTTAATATATATAAAAATATATATGAAGTTGCTTTGTTTAGCCGCTAAGTGCTTCGAAGTTTGTGTTTTCTTGAGATAATTTGGAAACATGTGAATCGAGTCTGATCATTTTAAATTAATTTTTTAAATTAAAATGACTTGTTAGTTTTGTAACCAATTATTTTCAAACCATAAGAATATAATAAATAATTTTGATTTTTATTAATTTTTGACTATCAATAAAAATTTTAGATTTTTAGTTAAATCCTAAACTGCTTAACATAATGTTAGCAGTAAGCGTCAAAGTCTGCAACAAAAGATTTGCTAAGTGCTGAAAGTCAAAATAACAACATTTTGTAAATACGGAATATGATTGCAGAAGATTAGCACCTTTGAATCTAGGACAGTTAGTCGAGGTCGTAAACCTACCACAAAATTTACAAAGATGGAAAAACAATTTTAAACTTGAAGGTCTAGCAATTAGCACTAAACTTCAATTAGCAATTCTTAGAAGTCTTATTTATGAAGTTTTGAAAGGGCAGTTAGTATACATATACTACGTTCAAACAATTCGAGAACTATTAGCTACAGATTTGATGTCATTTTTGGTCAGTTTATTCAAGTTCAAAGAATCATAAATGAAAATTAATAAAATAAATATTAAAAGAAAGTTTTTTTTACAAATCCTTTACACCCCGCCGCAACTAAAGTTTTTATTATACTTATAAATTAAAGTTTAATTATTTAACATTCTATTATTCTCACTTTTTCTTTTCATCGTTATAATTTAATGGCAAAAAAGTTATTCAGACAAATTTGAACTGTAAAATAGAAGTTTCAGTTTGTGCGTGTATTTTACTAAATTCATTCGATGATCGTCAAGTTTCCAATAGCCTACCCCGAATAGAAGACTAAAACTCTCATAACCAATTCAAGCTTATCCTTCCATAGCAATTTTTATATTTTGTATAAACGTTTTAAATACTCCTCCCTAAGCCATTGTTTTCTGTTTTGGTTTTCTAAACGCAACTTAACTAAACAGCCAAAATGTTTTAATCTCTAGCAGAACAAGCGTCATTATTAGTTATCAAAAATTCTCCAGTTATTCATTCGTTAAGATGGTATAACGGTCTTACTGTTTACTAACATTTTTATCCCAGACTTTACAGCTCCTGAAATTCATTTCATAGAAGATGACATCTGGTTAATCAACCATTCTCTAAACAATGTCCATTTATCTTTTAAAACAAATTTACCGACAAACCAATAGTGCAACTATAAGTTCTCTACTTTCATCTGTCAGAGCAAGCCTTTACATGGCCACATTTAAATAAAAGCTCTTGTATCTTTCCCCTGAGAGCTCCTGTTGGATAAGATACGTTGACTATACCTTTATAATATGGTCTTCTTGGCGAAACACTCTTTCTTATTTTTTTCTACCTAAATAAATTTTATATCAATATTATGTCTACAATAGAAGTAAATTGAAATAGTTGCACTCCCTTGTCAAATACCTCTACTGGCAAAAAATTCTTCAAGTGCAGTTTCTGTTACACTACCTATACAAAACACTATTGAGTCCCAAACCCGACTATCGCTCTTTTCAAATCGAGGCATTTACAAAACCTCTCATTATCAGATCCATAAAACTTTTTAACACCAAAAACTGGCAAGCTAAAATTAAACTATTACCAAAACCTTAGTGCAAAACAGATACTCCATCGAATCCTTATTTTATAAAATTAGTACAAAAATACAAACTTCACACCTTTCTGATTAACAAAAAAGAGTTTTTTAGAGCAGAATGATTCAATGCGACAAAACCAGATTTGGCATTAACCGTTTACCTTACTTTACAATGTTTAAATGTAATATAGCAAAGCCTTCTAAATGCTATTCTACCTCATAGCAGCTTTTGTTGGAGTTGATAATATTACTACATCTGACTAATGCACTGTCCGTTATTATAATACTTTCAGATGGTACTAGTCTATTTTGGTCTACGCAAATATTGATGGTGTTGTCTTTGGTGATCTTTGGTGATTTATATCTTCCACTAATTGATAATCACCAAAAGCTTTTTTAACTTCAATAACTTTGATTATATTCTCAGATAAACTTCTATTACCTCTTTGTACATGTTCTAAAAAACTATGCTGCTGGGAAAAGAATTATAAAAAACACCAACAGATATGAAAACCGTTCAAATTGCAACTAATTGGCACAAAATAAAGTTAAATATTCTCAAAAAATCGCCTTCTACTTTTGGTGATCCATAATTTTGTGCCAGATTTTTTCAAAAGTCGAATTGACAATTTTTTCTTTTAAAACTTCGAGAGTCTGCGGATACTTTTGGCTCAAATATTATTAGGCTTTATACCTGAAAGGGAAGCCTTATGAAATCGGTGCGGACGTTTGTCCGTCCGTCGCGGCTTTCAACTCGAGAACTACTGAAAGCCCATGGCCTACTGGGTTCACATCCGCGAGCTGGTGGGATGTCGTACAACAATGCACTAAGGATTTTTAGTGCACCCAGGTTCCAATATGTCATTCCTTATAACTCTTGATTAAGGCAGCTTCCAAGCTGAAGATTATTTTTTATTTCTGTCATTTCTCACATCTGTCATGTCTTATAATTTTTGAACTGTGTTAGATGGAGACATAATGTTTTCAGTATTTAACTAAGAATCACAAGTCAAATCCAGACGCAAAAAATCAGCCCGATCGGAAAATCTCGAGACCGGTTTGACCGAAAGAGGCCACAAATTTTTGTTTATGTATAGAAGCTCTGGACATCTGTGGGACCGGAGTTCCACGTCCGTACTTGTATATCTTTGGTTAGACCTCATAATGGGGGTGTAAGGGGCCCACCAACATCCAAGGGCTCAAATGTCAACCCCACCTGCAAGAGAGGCACAATAAAATGCCCGGTACACCCTGCTAGAAAACAAACGGGGCTCTGGCGACCCAGCATCGGGGGGTATAACCTGACACCAGTTGTCCCGAGGTAACGGGACCCTTGTCGTTGGGCTAATCACCCACATCACGTGAAAAAGAAAATTAAGGAGAAAAAGGAGGCGTGGAAAAAATATACAAGAACAAAAACAAATGGAGATAGAGTAATATATGCACAAAAAAGAAATGAGGCGAAGGAAGCAGTGAAACAAGCCAAACGAGAGAGCTGGGAAAGTTTCGAAAGGAAAATTGAAGACAACTATATAAGCAACCAGAAACAATTTTGGAATATAATTAAAAGACTAAAAGGAAATAGAACCCAAAAGATTAGAAGTATAAGAAATACTGCTGGTGAATTGCAAACGGAAACAAAAGACATACTACAAGCCTGGACGGAACATTACACGTCCAAATTCAAGGGAGATAGAAATGCACAAATAGTGGCAGAAGACAATAACGAACAGGAAGAAGTGGATATAATAACTGGAGAAGAAATAAGAACGGCCCTAATGAAAGCAAAAAATGGAAAAGCCGCGGGAGAAGACCGAATAACCGCAGAAATGCTAAAAAAGGGAGGGCCCATACTAGTACAATGGCTGAAACAAATCTTTCAGAAAGCCTGGAACACAGAGAATATAACAGAAGAATGGAGAAGAAATATCATTGTACCTCTACACAAAAAAGGAGATTCCACAAATAGTGACAACTATAGAGCTATATGTCTATCAGGAGTAGCGTTCAAAGTATACTCAAGAATTTTAGAAAGCAGACTAAGAGTAGAAATAGGAAATAAAATACAAGATGAACAAGCAGCATACACACCTGGGAGACAAACCCACGATCACATATTTACCCTTCGAACACTATCAGAGAAAAGAATAGATAAAAACAAAACACTATATTTGGCATGCTTAGATTTAAAATCTGCATTCGACAAAGTACCAAGCCAATATATATGGGAAGCACTAGACCATCTATAGGTAAGCCCAAAATTAAAACGAGTAATAAGAAGTGTAAATACCAATAGTACCGGCTCAGTAAGACTAAACGGGCAAACATCTACGGAATTCAAGATGGAAAAGGGCATAAAACAGGGGGATAGTCTCAGCCCCCTACTTTTCGTGATATATATGGATTACATAAACGAACAATGTAAAAAAGACATCAGAAATACTAGCCTGGGATACCTGAATCTATACCCAGTACTGACACAAGACTTACTATATGCCGACGATATAATTCTGATCGCAACAAGTGAAGGACAACTGCAAAGGAAAGTAACAACATGGAAGAACAGATTGGAAGAGAAGGGGATGGAGATAAATACGGACAAGAGTAAAATTATGAAAATATCGCGAGAAGAAAACGAAAGAGCAAGGCAAATGCAAATACAGACAGAAGGAAGACAATTGCAGGAAGTAGAGGAACTTGAATACGTAGGAGTCAGAATAAGTGCAAATGGGAAAATTGACGAAGAAATAAGAAGCAGAGAAAATAAAGCTAACAAAGTCTACTATCAAATAAACAATACCTTAATAGGAAAAAAGGAATTAAGTAGAAAAGCAAAAATGCACTTATTTAAAACAATCTACGTGCCTACCGTAACATATGGAGCCGAATCATGGGTAATGCAAGATAAACACAGATCAAAAATAACAGCAACAGAAATGAAGTACCTAAGACGGGTAATTGGAAAAACAAGAAGAGACCGTGTAAGGAATCGCAGTGTACGAGACGAACTAGATCAGGAACCCTTAGTAGAAAACATAGAATTAAAACAACGGTTTGGACATATGGTACGAATGAGTGAGACAAGGTACCCCAAGAAAGTGTTTGCAATGAAAGATGAAGGAAAGCGTCCCAGAGGAAGGCCTAGAAAAGTATGGGAAGACAACATCAGAGAAGTGGCAAGGAAAAGAGGCAAGACCATAGAACAAATAAAGATCCTGGCAAGGGATAGAAACGCTTACAACCGATGGTTCAAAACCCCAACACCGTGAGGTAAAAGGGAGAAGAGAAAGAAGAAGAAGAAGACCTCATAATGAATAATTAGAAATTTAAATCGGGTGAATAGGCCGGCCAATTAATGCCTGCTCCTGTCGTTGGGTACAGATCTATGACATTTGGTCCGAAGAGTCTAGAAATGGCTTCCATATTTTTTTGAGTTCGATGAATTCTGGGGTCGTCTTACATAAACCAGAATACACGTTTCATCGAATTTGGCCGAAAAACTGGTCCATTTTTCTGTTATAGGTATATCTGAACAGTGATTGTGTCAGCCAAGAAATGTGGTTCAACTATGTCAAAGTAATTGATGGCATAGCAAGCTGTAATCCATTTCGAGTGTATAGAGTGCACTACTACGACTTCTGGTTTTTGTGTTTGTAAATCCTTCCAATTCATAGTCATACTCGCTGAGAATCATAGTTTTATATAATATATTTCGTAATTTCAATAAACCATTTCTTGGACAAGCAAAATGACACAAAAATATTTTTAAATAAAAATTAAAATATTCAAATTTTCATAAAAGTAAAAATATCAAGACAATCCAATATTGTGCTTACCAAATTTTATCTACAAAACAGGTGCATATTGTAGAGTCTGATTCATCGGTTTAAAGATGGCGCGAGGAAAAGTTTTGACAGACTTATGGGACATCTATAGTAATAAGTATTATTTTCTGCCAATCAGTCTTATCTAATACTAGTAAAAAGCCATCTTTGGGACGAACCAGCCAAGCTAAATATTTGGTTTAAGGTTTCGTCGACAATTAAGGAAAAAATGAGCCAATAATCGTTTTATCAGTCATATCTAAGCATGATAACATTCGTTCGCCTATATTCGGTTTCACATAAATCAAAGTTGTGCTGCGTGCGCCTACACGCAGCAAGAATTAACAGTTGGCGCAAACTGTCAAATTACTTTATGATAATTTATGTTTTGACCTATAACAATTCAAACGTTGATCTAAATCGAAAAACTAAAACCTTTATGCAATGTTTGGCAACAAACCTATTTGAATGAGGTATTGACCTTTAGTTACAAAGAAACATAGTTACATTTTTGCAGTTTTATAAAGTAGATAAAGTAAAATTTATCATCGAATATCAACAATCTATTCAAATCCTTTAAAGGGTAATCTTTTAGATATGGTAACAATGTTTAATTTTTCAAAACTAGCACTTGAACATCAGACAAGAAGAAACAAAACGCATCATAGCCAAAAGATAAAAAAACAGCCAGTGAAACCAACATAGAACTGAAATCTAAAATTTAAAGTTTTTTGTGTGTAAAGATGATCGTTTAATTTTTCACGTTTTTGGGTTGCCTTAAGAAAACTGTGTTTCTTGCAACACTTTTTTACCTCATCTAGTAGATGATTCCAAAAATTGTTAAAGAATAATTTTACTAATCAATTACATAGTCATTATCACTAACGTTTTCTACACTAGCGATTCAATAAACTTGTGAACTCTATACAAACTGTCTGCTTTTTCTTCACAACGACTGCGATCTGATTTCGATATCTTCTATGACTTTAAACTATTCTACAAAAACCTGTAAGAAGAAACAAGATTTAAAAATATGGACGAAGGCTTCTTCTAGTTTTTACAGCATTGTTTGTACCGTGTGGCGTTGTCGTGATGGAGGATGATCCCTCTTTAATTAGTAAACGTCGGATATGTAATTTGCTACTTTGAGTTGGACAAGTTTCTCACGGTCCCTATTTTCCGTGATTGTTTCTCCGGGTGGAAGAAGCTCAGAGAAAATTTATTTTTCTGAAATTCGCCAATTCAAGAGCAGGGAAGTAAACTTTATTGAAATTATAATAATGATTGCATAATGAAGTACGGTATTTTATTTTAAACATGCATGTATGCCATTTATATAAAAAAAATGATATCACTCAAATGTTCACCACTACTGGCTTTACAGACATATTTTCGATAACAGTTTCCCATAAAGTCGCTTCAATGGCATTTATTTCGGCAACTATGTTGTTCCTGAAGTCTTAGATGGTGGTTGGTTTATTGACGTAGACTTTACTTTTTAGATATCCCCACAAAAACTTCTAAAGGGATCAAATCGCACGAACGAGCAGGCCAATTGATATATCCATTTCTTAAAATTAAATGTTCACCGAACTTCGATTGCAATAACTTGATATATGCGCGTGTTGTGCGGCATGTTGCATCATCTTGTTGAAAATAAACATCGTTTACGTTAGTTTAATTAAGTTTTGGTAAGAAATAGTTATTGATTATGCTCAGAATTCACATTAATTGCATTTCCAGCTTCATTTTCTACAAGAAAATCGAAAATGAGACCTTTTCACTACAAAGCGCACTAAACAGTCACTTTTTGAAGATGCGTTGGTTATTCTTGATATGTTCTTGTATTCTCGCTAACCCAAATGCGACAGTTTTGTTTTTTTATCGTCCCATTCAATGTGAAATGCGCCTCATCGCTGAGGATCATTTTCGATAAAAAATTCGGATCAATTGCATGATATTGGACGAGCCAATCAGAGAACACACGTCGCTTGAAATGGTAAATTGGCCTGAGTTTTTGAGTCAATTGGATATTGTAAGTGTGTAAATTCAAATTTGCATAATACGGTGTAAACCAGTCTCCGAAATGCCCAATTCTTAGGATCGGCGAGTAATTGAGAGTTTTGGGTCTTCTTTCACACTCTCCTTCGCCGCAGCGATATTTGTCGATTTGCGAACACTTTTGAATAGTCCACTCTTCGACATATCACTAACAAAACCAGTTTCCATTTTGACTCAGTAATCTCTTATCTTTCAGGTCGTAATTTTTGAGCTACTTTCCGCTAAAGTACACGCTACGTCATTATACATATTGGAAAGCCATCTGGAATGGGATTGATCGTCTAGGTTAAAATTACTATATTTTTCAATTTTTTAGCCGTTCTGAAAATACAGTCCAAATACTTATTAGTCTCAAATCTTTTTGCGATTTAACCATGCACTTTTCTAACATTTATATAACTTTTCGTTGCCTATTTGGAAAATGTTTCTCATAAATAAATCAAGTGACGTCATCTAGATTAACCCCTGTCATCGCTTTGGTCCACCTACAAAAATCGAGTACGGCTTTTTGCAATCTTCTGATAGGGGACGCGGTGGGTCAGATGGTTCAACCAGTTGCCTCGGTCCTCTAGCCGGCGCACGCGAGTTCGAGCCTCGCTCGACCCATGGGTGTATGTGAATGTCCTAGTAATTAAGTGCATGTTAGTGGGGCACAATAAGCCCTTGCGGCTTCAGTGCCTATAAGTGCGCCCCCCCCCCCAAAAATCTTCTAATGACTACTTATGTAAAACTTTATTGTCTGACTTTATCCACTGTTTTCGATTTTTTTAGTTTCAATTTCATTTTCACATTTTTTGAGCTAAATATTTTTCTTTAAAATCCATTGAATATCATTAGTTTTTTTTTTTTTTTGAATACATACCTATGGGGATTAAACTTATTTTGAAATTCTCACTTGTATTTGCTAATAATTTTATCTTGTTTCCTATTATAAGAAAAAATAAAACCGAAGTCTTCAAATATTGGAATAACACACTTGTTAAATCTATTTACATCTCCTACAAGTAAACTAATTTTTATTATCGTGCATTACTTTCCTTGTACTAGTTTCAAGAAAAATGCCATTTCGGACTGATCAAAGTAAGCCGCATGTAAATACGACACCAAATGGTGTTTGTTTATTTATTTAGCACGGGTACGGCTATCTACATTGCAGATAATTTTGCGCTAATTCTGCCCGATCAGCTGTGCTATGCGACGGTATTCCCACGCGCAAAGTAACATGAAACCCAATTAGAAACGGTAATGTATGTAGCCGAGAAATTAACGTACATTAATGTTGTAAAATGCAAATGCAAATGAGCTTTATTTAAAAATTGTAACTGCCGCACTTACGACTGCTGCATTATATGTAATTAATGCAAAAGAAGGAGCATGATTTATGCAGATATTCAAAGACATCAACTGCAACATTTAAGAAAAAACTGCTGCAATCACATATGTAGATGCAACATGCCATATAAATCAAGAGGAAATAATTACTTCAATAAATATTTTAGTAAAGCACTTGTTTTGTAAAAATGTTACATTAAATAGTAATTTAAGATTCATTAATACAATTGAAGTTAATACAAAGCTGTACTTTGTTGCTTCTAAAAGATCTTAGATACTAAACAAATATTTTAATCAAGAGACTGGTAAAAAAAATTGCTGAGGCTCTGTTTATAGAGATATTCTGAAATATTTTGTTATAGCTGTGACAACTAAGAAAACACAAGACTAATGCTCGCAAGGATTCTCAAACAAAAATTTTGCTTATACTTGCCTTGAAACTTAATATTATAATAACACAGAAAGCACCAAGCTCCAAGATGCCACACACTACGATTCATAAACTTCCTTTATCGAATTTCTGCTCAACAATTTATTTTCAGGAAAAAGAACCAAACTGTAAATTACATAAAATCAAAAGTTACCACAGATTTATTTAGGAAAACACATAAAATCTCTTTTAATTATGGAATCTCCTTATACTCTAGAGTAAACAGTTTTAAATACAACTACAGAAACAAGAACGTGGTACTTTTATACTTACCAAGCATGAAGATATAAATAAGAACTTTGGGTTAGTCTTACTAAAATAATATTTCGACTATTTTAAAGGCCGTTATTAAGCATTAACAATAGGGTGGGTCTTATTTAGACCAGTTATATGTAACAATTTAATTTTACAGTTAAAAATTTTTTAATAAAAGTATCAATCTATCTCCTGTAAACTAAATCAATGGTAAATAGAGAAAAATAACAACAAGGTAAATTCTTAAAATAAACAGATGCTTTTATATACATCACAAACAATCAGCTATGTCTGTTTATGTTTAAAAAAATAGAAATTTCTAACAAAAGTCTTTGACATATATAGGCGCTGCACATCTTACAGAAATAAAATGCATAAATACGTTTTATTTGATACGGAAAACTGGAGCTTTCACAAAAAAACTTATGATAACTTTTATCTCACTATTACGAAAAATGTTTACTTTTATTTAAAGTTCAGTTTATTTCAATTACTTTTCATATTTTCACATTTTTATAATATATTTTACAACATTAAAAATTCAATAGAATAACGGTACATACATGCTTTGATAAATTAAAGAAGGTTCACGCACCGGACGACCTTCGGTCACGTTTCAGGCTGATTAGACCTCACTTCTTTTGTAGAAAACGAAGCAAAGAACATAAAAGTATTTGATCGAAAATATTCGATCCATCACTGTTTTGAAGAACACTAGTGGCGTTTTAACGCCATCATTTTAGGTTCGTTTGACATGACGACCATCTCAAATTAGTAATCCCGATATGATTTAATTGTAAGAAGTAAATACGTACCCACATCTACCGCGTGATTAGCTGGCTTCACACTACGTGTAAACGCGGTTCTGACAAGAACTACCACACTGTAAATTCCGTTTAACACTGTATTACCATTCAGCCAAAATCCTCGCATGAGCCTGCTTTGTGGTTTCGAGGATCATATTAACGTATATATTGGTAATCAAAGTACCACCTTCGGGAACTACAAAAAAAACTCTATAATGCCACTACGGCAACAGTATACCATCGTCAAGCAAATTTAATAGCTTAACAATTACATTGATACTTAAAAACCATAATTGTCACAAGATGAACAATTGGGTCGAAACATTGCTTGTTGTCTTTTTGGGCAGATGGTGGCTATCATATACGAACATTATGACTGATGAAATGTACTGTATCGGCACGTGTGCGGTTATTAGCCCTCTATTGAACAACTCCCCAGGTTAGGGGTAGAGGAACACCTCTTTACCTTGGGCAAACCAAAAATAGCAAGCATCGTTTGCTGGGAACAAGAGGTTGAAACAGTGTGTTTTGTAATGTTATGGTCGGCTCAGTTAAAACCAAGAAAACAACGGTAAATTACCTCTTATATAATCCCCGCGAGTAATCATGATTATGCCTGATGAATATAATGGCCCTACGTACAGGTGCTCGACAAATAGAGTAAGGGTGTTAAAAATCTCCCGATCAACTAGAATCAAATATGGAGCATCAGAACAAAAATATATAGACGCATACTTGAAAATCGAGATCAAATGGGCTATATATCTATCAACAAAAGATGTAAAAAAATATTAACATAAAACACAGCAATACTAAAAATAGACGAAGGCAAACAACAAGTAAATATGATAATTACTTAAAATACTAAAAGAAAAATTAGGAGAGATAAGGAGATAAGCAAGGTAACATCAAAAAGTGTGGAATAAATCTAAAACAATCTTAATAGATATACAAAAACACAATAATCTAAAAATTAACATAAAATGGACGACAAAACATATATTTTAAATATTATAGATCAAAATTCAGTTATAAAAAAAAATAGAAAATTAGGAGGAAGTTAAGGAAGGCATGCTCAAAACTCAGAAACTCAAAACTTTGCAAATAGACATAATTTATTTTATATGCGTAAAAATCTGAAAGAAACATTAAAGACCGACATAAAAATATACTAACTGATGTACAACAACTATTACAAAAATGGGTAGAGCACGTGTCAGAACTTTTTAAAGACAACGGAACTCGAGAAAATTAATTGGATAGAGTACATGTAGGTTCACCAATAACACAGAAATAACAGAAAGTTTCTAGAGCGATACCATTAGCAAAAAATGGTAAAGCTGCTGGTTCTGATAAAATTAATGATGAAGTGTTAAGTTTATTGAAAAACACAAAATTGATTCATTGATAAATCATTTTAATATTTTTACAAAACAGGAATGATGCCAAATGATTGGTTAAAATCAACCCATGTTGTGTTTTCAAAAAAGAACAGGACATATAGTGCAAATATAGTGAACATCGAACGATAAATCCAATGAACCATGTTGTAAAAACTGACATCAAATTTGAAAACAAGAGAAGCATTTCTTGAGATTCACGGCTTAATGCCAACACTATTTTGGATATGTAATGCATTCTGAAAAATACGACATATAATAAAACATAATTTTAATTATAGCTGATTATTAAAGAAAACATGAACAGCAAAAAAGGTCTTGAGAGAATAAGAAAATCCTGGATTCAAAATTCTCTACGGAAGTATTTTGGGCAGCGGTCAATAAAATTGTAATAGCAAACAAACTGCCAAGCACTTACTTGCACATTTTTTCCAACCTTCTGAAAGCATCTTGTCCTTCTCAAAAAAGGCTTTTGGTGGGCGGCGTAACCATTCCCGAACAGTCTGGATGGCGACGTTGTTGTCTGCAAACCGCATGCCTTCCAAGTCTGATTTGAGCCTTCTGAACAGATAGAAATCACTTGAGGCTAAATCGAAACTGTACGGCGGATGTGGCAGAAGTTTCATTTTCTTGAAGGAAGCCTACCCAATTTCCATCTGTCTTCTGCTTGGATCAGATTCTTTCTTTCACGTCTGTTGCCAGGAGGTCTGAGTAATAAGTTGCATTAACTGTTCTGGGTTCCGTCAAAAGTCTACATAAATGACCTCCTGCCAGATCCAGAAAAAAAACGTTGCCATCACATTTTCTACCGAACGGCTCCTCTGCGCTCTTTTGGATTTGGGAGTATTAATATGCCGCCACTCGCGTGATGACTGCTGAGACTAGGTAATAAAGTAGTGCACCCACGCTTCAGCAGTGGTTACTACAGACTTTAAAAATAAATCACTTTTGTCTTCAAACTGCTGTAGGAGACGATTGGCAGCTTGCATATGCACCATTTTGTTCACGACCGTCAAAGTGCGTGGTACCCACAGTGTATTCACCTTGCGATAGTGCAGGTGGTTTTTCACTATGTCTTCTACACTACAAACACTGATGGACAGCATTGCTCCAAGTTCCTTGATAGTACTATTCTCACAAATAAGCGCATCTGCACGATCAATGTTTGGCTCGGTAACGGTCTATTTTCCACGTACTCTCTGTCGTCTCTGAAGCACTTACACCACTTAATCACACAAGTTCGTGAGAGACACTCTTTTCTATATTGTTGTTTGAGTCTGTGGTGAATTTCAGCGGACGTTTTTTTTTTACCTTCTGTTCGCTCATCACTAACAATTCCGAAACAGGACTAAATAGGTTCTAACCCAAGCAGGAGGGAGGGTAGAGGTTGTGATTCCACTCTCTTAAGGACTCGTTTACACACAAATTAGCTCCGGTCATACTGAAACCATCTTTTATATAAATAGCAAGTTTAATAATTAAAAATATATTTTTAAAAGGATTTCAGGATGTACCACTGTCAAAAAAATTCATTGTTTCGATTTAGTTCATTCAATTTACTTTTACCCAACGTTAGACTCAATACTTTGCAATGACCAAATTATTGCCTAATTAAAAATTTTAAGAACTACTAGATGCACAATATAGCTACAGATCATTAAAACATGCCTAAGTATTCTTCACTTCTCATTGCATGTTCCAACCACTTTACTTTTTAAGATAAACATATACAGAAAAACAAATAGATAAAGCAAATCATATAATAAATTAAAACTTCTAATTTATTAAGTAAACATGCAAATGAAATGGATAAAAAAGATGCAATAACTTTTTTTGTGTAACTTCAAAATGGTTGAAAAAGTTCGATAAAAGTGATGCATACTATACCAACCAAAAAAATATACTTTTTTAAATAAAAACTATTATTATGGAATACAAAAACAAAAAACCACCTTCTGTAAGGTTCCGCATGAGCAAAAACGAGGAAATTAAGGAAAATGCGAAACAATGTACTGTGAGCTATAGACAGATTGTTGTGCGTTCCAGAACGCTAAAATACTCATACAAAAAATAACTCGTTTAGGGCGTGTTATGTAGTTTACGATATATATATAATAACAAAAACGCAAATAAACCACTTAGACAGTGACGGCCACAAAGCCTGATGGCGGGTTTGCCTAACCTCACATTATTCGCGTTTTTTTTTATCGTGGCTGCAATATTTTTTGTATATTGTATTTCGAGAAGTGCCTTTTTACTATTTTTTTAGCTGATACAGTATATGGCACTATCAAAATAAAGTACAAAAAAACAAAGAGTACGAGTATCTATCTTAAAACGGACCATAGCCTGAATTAATTATAAAAACTATTACTGATTAGCGTTATCATAACACATGCAAATTATTTTATCTTGTTATGCAGGTTTGCTAAACAACATCCATCAGCTGCACAATTGAATTTGTAGAGGATTATAGTGCGATGACATGATCAATACCAGCTTTCCGGTACTATTGCACGCATCATTGATAAAACATATTGTAATTTTGCCAAAAAACTTTATCTCGTAGTAAATTAACAACTTAACACGTTTGTACATATTGTCATAACAACATTATCGTGCAAAATGATTAGAACAACAATGAGAAAAGGAAAACCGGGCGATATTCAGTTGTTTAATAGTACCGGAAAAGGCGAAAAAATTAAAAATCAAATATATCAAATATATTTAAGTTTACTTTTTAGTCAAATAAATATTTATTTAAAAAACTAATTTATTATTCTAATTTTGAAAAGTAAGGACGTGGGCGGACTATAATCAATTCAGCGAATACATATAGTAATAAAACTGTCAAAAATTCCCGCTTATTTTATATAACTATCCGTTATTGGCCGGTTTAGAAAAGTGCGGGTATTTCAGTAGTCAGGTACACACTGACCCATTTTTAGGCACTCGTATGCTAGTATTGCGGCTAACTTGTTGCGGTTAGAAGTGGCGATTTAATTTGTATCTCACTGTTTGTAAAAATGCGTTTTTAAATTCTGATTCATTTGTTTAACGCAAATAGGTAAATATAAAATATTATTATAAATGCTACATTGTAAACCTGGCTTCGGCGCACATCTTTCTGTGTTTTAGGGGGGATCAGGGGTGTGTCATAATGATTTATTACTATATGTATTCGCTGAATGTATAATATGTGAGTTTAATATATTCAACATCATCGAGATAAATATGGAATCGTATTAGTTTGCATTGTGAGAAAGCAGAAAAGTAGTTTTATAAGCATGTGCAATCCGAGAAATTATGAATTGGTCTGCGGAGCATGGCTGACCTGGAAAAAATGGGAATAGCAAAGTCTAGCAGTGTGCCAGTATTTGTACCATAAGTTCTTTGACCTTAGAAAATGCCAACTGTTGACTGAGAAAACTAGATGAACAGAAAGTTAAACGACCAAGCACTGCTGAATGACATCACTCACAAGGCTGGCTTCTTGACGAACAAAACCTCATCCAGGATAAGAAGGTGAATAGCCAAAATAGCCGTTAAATCTGCCAAAATACCTCTGAAGTGCCTACAACGATTTTCGTCTCTATATGGGTACTAGAACTTGTGAGTAGCGAAGAGAATGTTATGACCCTCCACTTCCTTGAAGAAGGTCTGGAGGTGACAGCCGACTACTATATCAACGCTTTGGAGACAGTTGTAAAGCCCTGGATAAAGGAGATGGTTTCTGGGTGAAAATATGTGTTCTGTAACGACTCCGCTCTAGCCCACAAGGCAAGAAAGAACATGGCTATACAACAATTTATATTACCACTGACCCCTCGAATTATGGCCACCCACCATCACCGACCCCTCGACTACTGCATGTGGGGCGTGATCATGGCGAAAGTCAATGAAAAGCATCAAAAACATCAAGGGTACCTTAAGGACCTCCATCATTGAACGATTGAATGATTTCCAATACTATTTACTTTTATGTAAATAAATTTAATGTTTCTTGTGTTTTAATATTATTTTCATTGTTTGTTCATATTCTGAATTCATCTCGACGAATCTGTAATTTTATATATTTAAACTAATACGCCATATAAAATATTATTTTTATATATTGTAATTACTATAATTATTGTAGATATTGGAGTGGTTTATAATGTTCTTTGAGGACACCATACACAACGTACATTACTTATAACATTAGTTGTTTTTATTTTATTATAATTTATTGTATTTAAATTTATTTTATCATTAATTGTTGTATTGAGTTAATACAAAAAAGAATTCTCATTTTTAAATAAACTGTAATTATTTAAAAATGATTGTTTCTACATTTAGACTTACTTAAATTAAAAGATGGACCCAGACAATTAAAGTTAATCCCCAGAGAGCTACAAATTAAGTAAGAACTGTCAGTTTGGCAACTAATGAATACGAATTTGATAAATAATTGACTATTATGTAAATTGAACATTATATTTTTAATTCCTTACACGGTACTATTTAAATTCAAATGTTTTGTTTAGTTAGAAAACGGCGATTACAAAACCTATTTAAATATATAATTAAAATATATGCTTTGTGTATATTTGTAAGATAAAATCAAAATTCGCTTCTAACCAATAAAATGCTACATTGTAAACCTAGCTTTGGCGTACATCGTTCTGCATCTCAGGGGTATGTCATGATGATTTATTACTATATGTATTTCTTGAACGTATTTTAGTACACGACTTTTATTACCCAATGTAATTAGTTCTATTTAATATAAAATTGAAGAATAAATGTAATTAAATTGAGCACAATCCTAGATTCACTACCCTCAAATCAAATTATTCGAGAGAAATATTTTACAGAGGACAAAATGAATCTACAATTTGATATAAAGAAACCAGATGACAAGATACAACAAGTCATGATAACAGTAGTTATCTAATGAAGTCATTCAGTATTCCAAATACAGCATACCTCGTTATGTTAAATAATTATATTAAACAGTTAATTGGCACAGAAAGATGGCAAACAAATTAAAATGTTTCAGATAAGATAATTTATAATCACTTAGCCAAAAGCTTTGCACAATATTTATAGAATTGCATAGCCAGGTCATCAAACGCCTTGAAATGTGTTAGTCATACTCATTTGGAGGAAGTTCGCCGCATCAGAAACTTCAGAAGAGAATATAAAAATCGGGCGAAACTCACCAACAATTTGAAGCACACGTATCTTATTTTGTTTGCATTTCATAATAAACAATCGATAACTTCTTAGAGAAGTCAGCTGTGCGAATATTTGACGACATTAACGATCGAAAAACTCAATAAGCAATGACATTGGCCAGACTAAAACGTTGAGTAACGCACTAATGCAAACACTAAAATTTGAAGGTGGCAAACAGAAGTCCAGAAGACTGACGAGAGATAAGATGAAGTAAACAAGGCATATGTCGAGGACTTAACATAAAAGATTACCAAGATTTTGTAAAACAGATCGAGGCGATTACACTGCTGGAATTGTGGTGAGATAGGGTATATATCAGAAGCCGATGCAAAATGCCACAAAGGGCTTCTGAGGCCCCTCAGCAGGAACAATAAAACGGATTGATGGAAAGGGGCGACTATCATTCCCTAACGGTGAAGTCTCGGCCACGAAAATGCGGACTGCGACTCTCATGCATAATACCAATAGCGTTTATGTTGATGGCCGAATAAATAAGAAATTGGATATTAGTGAGACATTCGGACGTTTTCTGCAAACCTACTGAAAATTTTGAGCGGCAACTGGGGCTTCAGCAAAGATTTATAGAAAGATAGAAATTTAAATAACCATCGGAAACGCTACCTTTAAACATCGTTTACTGGTAGCCGACATTGAAAACAATATAATCCGCGAAATAAATATTTTAAAAACTTATGGATGGAAAGTTAATTTAGAGCATGGGGTACTAAAGATAAAGGGAGAAGAACTGCCACAAGTAAAAATAGCTCATGACACCATTATCTTAGAACGCAGTGAATTTGTGGTAGATGCAATTTTGGATTACAATCTTCCAACAAGAAAAGTTATCCTAATAGAATACAGGAATGATAAGAAGAACGGAAAAGGAATACTGGTTAGGAAAACACTAGTCCAAACCGATAGCATAGTGCTAATCTGCATGAAGAATGTTAATGGGTATTCTTGGACGCTGAAAAAATATTGTTAATCCCAAGAAAGAGAATTCTAGAAGTGTTGTAACAACACTATGATGATGTGTCTGGTGGCCATAGATTTTGGAGAAATTTTACTGAATAAATTGCAACGAAGATGTTAAATATTCGTGTCGGAAATGCGTGGTATGAACAAAGGCCTGCAAAAGAAACCAAAAACACCAATGAGATAGCACAACGTCGGGAGTCCTTTCGAACGAATTGCTGTTAACATAGCTGGTCTGTTCTGTAGGAATGATAGTGGAAATAAATTTATTCTAGTGGCGATAGATTATTTCAGCAAATGGGTTGAAGCTTATGCAGTACCAAATCAAGAAACTGCAACCATTGCTTAAATGTTGGTAAAAAAATTAATCAGCATATATAGTGCCATTAAAACTACTTTCAGACCAAGGTCGAAATTCACAAAATATGCGAAATACTAGACATTAGAGAGACGAGAACAACTCCGTTATATCCACAGTAAAATGAAATAGCTGAGCGCACAAATAGGACAATGGCGTAATACCCATCCAAGTTGTCTCTGACAATTAACGAGATTGGGAGCAATATCTCCATTTATTGTTGGCGTGCCGTTCGTTTGTCCATGAATCTAGTAGTCAAACACTTGACAATGTTCTCTTCGGTCGTCAACTGAATCTGTCATGTAACCTACTTTTCCGAGAAAACATAGCCGGGGAAGACTACATCAGTAACCTGGGGAGAAGAATAAGAAAAATCCACGACAACGTGCGATATAACATCAACATCGCGAGTGACCAGATAAAGAATCGTTATGACGGCAATGCATTGAGAACGAATTATAGAGAAGGCGACCGAATATGGTTATATAAAAACGGTGACGTAGGTTGTTTCCAAAACTCCAACGCTTCTATGAAAGTCCAGACGAGGTGCTGAAAAAGATAAACGATGTCGTGTAAAAAAGTGGCAGATCTAGAATCGACTGTGTCCTGTTGTCGAAGATGGTCAGGAGATTTCAAAAACTTTATCGGTTTAGTGAGTGG
Organism: Sinelater perroti; assembly: GCA_036346155.1. Lineage (NCBI taxonomy): Eukaryota > Metazoa > Arthropoda > Insecta > Coleoptera > Elateridae > Sinelater > Sinelater perroti. The sequence continues at coordinate 18,404,570 of JARFIY010000195.1, read as the reverse complement.
AATACGGCGAATGAGTTGTGGTATCACCAAAAATGTACAATGCACCAGCGAAATATGCATGAACCCATTGTGTGGCGCGTAATCTGAAGATGTCCAGACGAATCGCCACTGTATTCCTATGGAAATCTGCTTTAGTGGAAGAATTGAGAGCACAACGCCCAGAAGTCGGGAAAACGCTGCACATGCATTACGAGGACAGAACTATCTACTAACTTATGACCGAAAAATCCTCGCAGAAACAAATCAGCTTAACTCGCGTTGTGAGAAACGCTAAAGAAGCTGTGCGGTCATTTTTTAAATGAAAATATTTGGAGCCTGAAAATACCGAAACTTGCGTGCCAACTGGATGACCTTGATTAGAGAATAGCTAGCAATATGATGTAAAAGCTGTTTTGAGGTTCTAGCTTCGACATCCTAGCTTGCAGCTATCATCAGCAGAAGCCCGTAATCCTGCGAAAACCCTTGAGCTACTATATTGCACATACGTCTATAGCCCATCTAAACATCAGGAGGGAATGATTCGAGACTAATTATCCTTAAAGATGGAACAGTATAACAAATTTCCGAACGCTCTACATAGCAGCCACCACCCCGTCATAATCGAACTACCAACATAATACCTTCAGGAATGCAGCCGAACACGTTCAAAGACTCAAACAATGGAAGTTGCCAGATGTTTATGAGAAATTTTACGTACGCCATAGAACCGGTTGCATGTTGCTTAAATATCACCCAGCGAGGCATTATGTAAGGCCTGAATATATCAAAAATAAAATAAAAATTAAAAAATTTAATGAAATGCAACGAAAATTACTTGGCTACCATCCCAACAGCTTGGCAAATCAAAATTTCTTAGAAATACGGAAAATTGAGAGTTGTAATCCTCTATATCTATCTATTATGCCCAGTGTAATTGATATGTTCATACATAGCATAAAATAGATATATTTAATTTTCTGCATGTACAGTTATTTATTAAGTTCTATTCACGAACGGCCACAATGGTTGAGTATCTTATGAAATGCATTAATAAACTGATAAAAATATTAAATTCTGTAAACTTTAGTACCCTACAGCAGATTTAAAAAATTATTCTTAGTACAACAGGACTTTTAATTAATTATTAAAAACATTATTAGAATGCAGAGGATATTTACAAATCAAATAATTCTTTAAAAATGACTGAATATCTAAGTTAATCCAAAAAGGTGCATAATAAGTTTTTTTGTTTAAAAAACACAACTTGGAAGTACTTAGTAGACTAAAGTTTTCTACATTTATTATTATTTATTTACATACGCAATTATTTGTTAAACAAATCGCGTAGTTAATAAATATTTATTTAGAATTAAAATAATGATTGCCATAAATGCAACACAGAGTTGACCTTATATTAATTATTACATGTCAACTTACCTAAAGGTAGTATCTGCTTGTTGATGGTGTCGATCACCTGCAAGCTAACATCAAGTACTTACTTATTACATTGGCAGGTATCACTTAGTTCCTCCTGGACATAAAAATCCCACCGTTTAAATAACGCTGGCGAACCCAACAATTTCCTGGAAGCTTGGTTACATACGGGTGTATCTCCAGTGCTCATCGGTATAAATCAAATAACCGCAAAACTAAAAGAGCGATGACGTAGTGGTAAAAAGGAAACTCGGGTTTTACAGTTATATAAATGAGTAAGGTATTCTTTTTAAAGTATGGTATTATTAGCACTTTATCAAAACAAAGATTTTAAATAACTAATTTATCATACAATTTACAACTAATTATGCAACTATTTATCAAATGTTTTTAAAATACTTGTAATCCTAGCTGTAATATTTGATAATTACTGTAATACCTTTTATGAAATCTATTAGCCTGTTTTAGACTAAATAGTAATTAAGTGCAGACCAAAAGGGGCTTAAAAGATACTTTGTAAGGATTTGTTTATAGTATGAACTTTTACTAATGCCCAGAAAATTTATTATATCATTTCCTCGAATGATTCCTAAACCTATATCTCCCATTTTTTGATCAACTGAAAATTCTGAATCAATTTGTGATTTCAAAGTCCATAAATCAAGTCCATACGCCAAAAACCAGCCTGATCGCAAAATCTCGAGACCGGTTTGACCGGAAGTAGCCGTAAAGTTTTCGGTTCCGGCAGCTAAATTTTTGCCGCTATTCACTTTCAAAAAAAATAAATAGCAGTATATGGGTTTGTTATAACCATCTAAGCCGTAACAGGTCATCTCTTGACTCCTATAATTGTTTAATTTCTCTAAACAGAGGGATGTTCTCCATCTATATACTTATTAAAGATATTTGGAAGAAATAATCTATAGTTAACATTAGAGAACCCGTGTTTTAGGAAATTTATTAATTGCGAATTCATGTTATTAAGGGGTGCACTTCTTTAAATGAAAACTAATTCCCACGGGGCTAGATAGGGAAGGGAAACCGAAGGCAACCCTAGCGGGCTAGTATTTACATAAATTCACATATCGATGAAGAAAAATTTTAAAAATTTTCATTTGAAGTAAAAAATTTATATAAAAACATTTATTTCCCTGATTTTAGAATTAGCAAAGTTCTGGACTATGTCATCAAGAAAGGATTGTTCTCCGGTGCAGTTAGAAACAAAGGTGCCACGCACAGAAATGTACTTCGAACGATGACAGTATTAGGAAAAGTAGACTCCACGTCCCACAATTTCAATAATGTTAATATTTCTGGTTCTAATTGTGTTCTTGCTTTAGTATCATTCTTCTTTATGAATGTATTTATTAATTCTTAAAAATACTGCTAAATGCATATTTTCCTCAGAAAATGTTTTATTTAACTCAGAAGCATACTTTTCCAATGGTTGATGCCGTATTCATTTTCCATTTGAGTGATTTGCCATGTAAATTAGAAATATTTATGGATTTTCGTATAAACGATTCTAATTAGGCTTTAGAAAATCAATTACAGTATATGTTTCTATCATAAAAGATTATCGTCCAAAAAACTCTGAATTTTCATCGATGTTTTCACCAAAAGAAACTTTTGGCTTCCTCTCTCTTATAATATCTGTTTTTGTTAATTACATATTTTATTTATTTAGTATACAATTAAAAATTACATACATCAATTTTACTTTGTTTTTTAGCCTTGAAAACTTATCTTTCTAAGAGTGTTTATAAAATTTTCTTTAGTAGTGCATAGAACAATTGCTTTCTTTTATCTGTGCTTTCTCCTTGAAGACTTTTACTTACTTATTGAGACTTTACAACATATTATTATTGTTTATTTCAGAATCTTAAGTTTTTTCATCTTCACATGTACTTCATACTGTGCGTTTTTAGTCTGATCACTTAAGTAACATGTATTAAAGCATCAGGAAGTTTCTGGTACGATTTGTATAATTCTTGACTGGCATCAGCATCCATCGAAATGTCGATAGATTTTTAATCCCCAAGGAAGCATATTAAGTCTCTACTTGCTATTTACAGCGGATTTTCCGAGGAATAATCATTCTACCACCGCTACTTTTGCCGACGACAAAGCAATCTTAGTTAAACATGAGGACCCAACAATCGCAGCTACGCTCCTCCAGCGGGACTTATACGAAATAGAAAAATGGGCGCAAAAATGGAGAGTCCAAATCAACAACGAAAAATCCGTACATATCACGTTCACAAAACGTAGAGGGATCACCCCACCAGTTTTTATAAATAACGCTCCCCTCCAGCAGGTTCAAGAAGTTAAATACCTAGGACTACATCTGGACAGAGGATTAACGTGGAAAAATCATATATGGATAAAACGGAAACAACTGGGCATCAAATTCCGTAAGCACTACTGGCTGCTAGGCCGCCAGTCCAAACTATCAACAACAAACAAACTGCTAGTTTATAAAACTGTTTTTAAACCTATACGGACTTCAGTTCTGGGGAACTGCCGCCTCTTCCTCGTTTCAATCTACAGAAAGATTTCAAAACCAAGTGCTTCGTGTTATATGTGATGCGCCCTATTTTGCCAGAAACATCGACATCCTAAGTGACTTAAAAATAAACACAGTGCGCGAAGAAATAAGTAAGTGTAGTGCTAAATATTTAATTAGACTATCCAACCATCCAAACGCCTATGCAGTCAATCTGCTTGACAATAGTGAACAAACACGTAGGTTAAAACGGCTTAAACCTTTAAATTTGCCTCACAGATTTTAATGACTTTGTCTTGTTGCAACTTATAACCGCTGTGCCTTAGCAAGTCAAAACAGAGAGGTATTCGTTGGAATACTCTCACATGCCATTAGTCACGCCCTATTGTTATCATTCAAGTGACCCTGTTATACAGATTGTAAATAGTAATAAACTAAATTTTAAAAAAAAAGATTTTTAAAGATAAAAAATCCTTTTTAAGATGACACTACAAGATACCCCGTCTTTTGACTGAAAAACTAAAAAGATTATAGATTTTTCGCTCTAACAAAAATTCAACAAATAACTTATTACTTTTCGTAGCTGCAAAGCCAACTAGTTCTAAATAGTTGTCCTTCACAAGGGGTATGTGTGACCAGATGATCTACCCTTTTTATTTTAACCTAAAAACCTTTGAAGCACCCATGCGTGTTTCTGACATTATCATAGCCCTATCTTCTATAGTTATTTAAATTAAGACTTATAAAACTACGGTTTACATTACAGCATTCGCCATCTCTTTAACTTTATGGCCATAGTTACGAATATATATAAAAAAATTAACAGAAGTTTCCGTAGGTAGCACATAGCGCACCACAAGAACTATTTGTTCTGTGTGCGATACATCTGGCGTCAAGTCCACAATTATGAAATAATACTTGACATTTACAATATTATGTAAAACTCATGCCTTGAAATTGGTCCGCTAACTGTACAATAAATTTAATTAACACTTGTACTTCACAAATATAAGGGAATACCTCTTCCTTTATTTGCAAATTTTGCTACATGGTTAGCCATAAAAGTATGAAATTCTGAAATCAGTTCAGCCAAGAAAATTTTTTTCTTACAGATCCTCATATACTATTTATTATTGCCATTAATTTCCAATCCATAGAAAGTCAAAAGCTTTACAATTTCAAAAACTCTTAAAAAAAATATTTCGCCAATACAAAGCTTCTTCCTCCTTGTGCTGTTCTCCTATTTTGCAATTTGTTCTTAGTGAAACTCGACTTCTACTAACAAATTTTAAAAAAATGCATTTTCTGTGTTTAAAGTGGTTATCATGATCGGTTATTATATGGCTATTTTTCTAATCATAAAACCCTTTAGTTACTAAGAATGTCATTCCTCCACAAAGTTTGGACGGTGCATAAAATGCCCGTCCAGCAGATTTTGAATAAACCAACCAATTTCACTTGACACGTTCACCAATCATTAACTTTTTATTAAATACCTGATTGGTATAAAACCTTTAAATAGCATACTATCTTTGAGATTTCTGAACTCTGAGTTATCGCTTAGTTCCATTTGCAAGGCACCAACTCATGAAGTTTATCATTTACGAATCACACGTCATCAAGTGTTTACCTCGTTCAGACTATTTACAAAACTCTGCGAGCTTGAAGCCTCTTGCAGCTGTACATTTGATGCACTATAATTTGAGCTTGTAGTCACTGAAGTGCAAAGCGACAATTGTAGATACTTCACACTATGTAAAGAAAAGTATCTAATTCTGAATTATGTTCTACTTGGTTGTTAATAAATTTCGACCATCTTTGCTACTCATTGTTCAGCCTTTATGATAAATGTGAATTGAACGAAAAGTTAACTCAAAAGTAAACTTTATTGTCAAGGGTTGCGCTGTTCAAAATAATTATAAACTATAATACAATTAACGCAACAGTTAACAGTTACTATAATAATATTAATTTATACCACTGTTGTTCGATATTGCCGTAGATGCCCATATACTCTGCCTTATATACAAACGCGTGGTTCTAGAAGAAATCAAAAAGTTCTGAAATTAAAACTCAGGGTCGCCACTATAAATGGCACGTCCGGTAATCAATCATTCTGAATAGTTTCTGAACAATTTCTTTGTGATGTTATTTCTGTTACAATAAAAATGTTTTTAAAAATTTATTATATTATACCTCGATAAATAACAGAATATACGATTTCAAAGTTTAATAGTTATAGCCCATCCAAAGTTTCTCTGATTGAGCTAACTTTTTCGTTAACTCAAAATTTTGCGCCCTCAAATCCTGACTCCTTAGGCTGCAGCTTACTCAGCCTATGAGTTAATCAGGCTCTGCATATAATAAACAAAAATATTTGTATAACCTCATTACTGCTTTAATGAACTTTTAACTGTATACCGCTTACATTTATGATGTTTATTTTTGTCCATATCTCAATTTTATCAAAGTATTTTAATATAAATCCAGACTGCTAAAAATTCGTGTGCTCCACAATGTGTTAATAGATTTAAAAATGGTTTATTAAAATTAGGTTTAGTTATTAAAAAAATATTGCTCTGTAAGTTTATATTATTATTTGTATCATTTAGAGAGATAAGATAAAAATTTTAATTCTAATTTGTTTAAGTGGTGTAGAACACCAGTATCCTTGCTTTCGTTGTTTCTAGTAGATCAAATTTATTCAACAAATCTTTGAAATTTCTGAATTGAATTTGCTCTCAAATTTTTTCAGTGTTATAATGGACGATAGCGTCATAACTCAACGTATCTATTTACAGTGAGAACTATTTTTATAAGTTTTTTCTCTTACTGGATTGCAACAAATATTTATCAGCATGTTAAAACTGCATTTCTGACTAAATCTTGTTACGTTTCACCTCTTCACTATTCATAAAACTGATATAAAAGCAATGTTCGTGTTTCATTTTTGTTTGTCTATTCCTTGCATTTAGTTGTTTCCTTATTTGTTTAACTTTTTAATTGGAAGCCGAACAAAAGGTTCGTGATACTTGTGGGAAAGTCAGCGCGAAAGGTTTCATAGATTATGAAACCGCAAGAGTTTTATAGAGTAGTTAAAAAATAACTAGACATTCTAAATTTGGCAATAATGTGCATATTTATAATACAAATTTATTAAAACTAATTGTACGTACATTTTATTACATAAGCAAATGAAAAGTACACTTTAAATTTAAACGTAAGCATCGGTGATATTAACCAGTTTCCTCAGATGGCCGAAAATGGAATGGGCAGTAATCTGAAGAAAGTTGTGTGTGATATCGTTGAAAACTTCCTAAATCTGTGCTTTCAAGTTTTCCTTTGTGTAGTACCACAGAGAGATTTGGACTTCTCCGAGGCCATTCATAAAGTCCGCGTAGCAATAAAAACAACAAGGGATGAAGCACCATCCTGGATCAGAATAAGGTTGTCAATGTTATCCCAGCTAAATACCGCGAGCCATATAATCTTCAAACATTTGAATATAGCGGTCTACATTTATAGTGCACGGACAAGATATAGCCCGATGAGTCTTGTTGCCACCATTCTTCCGCACACAATCACTTCTGATCCTCTCAAACGTCATTTAAGATTAGCTAATACGAGAAACAGTAATGGCAGTTATGACGATTAACGAAACCACATAAAATACGATCTTAGATGTTTAGGCAAATCTTCATGCCATCCCAGTCGATGCCTATACTATCGACGCGATAAATATAAAATACCATTTACTAGCGTGTATTTAGAGACTGTTTTCATTATGACTCCAGTGACATTACAAGTCCTGTAGCTGATTTTTAATGCTAAGTGACATTTCACCAACGTTATAGAATTAAATATGAAGATTTATAAGCATATACGAGGGGCACTCAAGAAGGCAGTTTCTGTTAGACATTGTTGCTTTGTCTTGCCAGCAAGGTACATTGAATAACAGGGCGGTCTAAAAAAGTAAATATTTAATGGTAAGAATGACTATTATTTATCTTTACAGTTAATTAATTAACGCGCTAAGAGTCGCGCTACAGTCGTATATTGTCAAATAATTGTTAAGTAAAAAAATAATTAACTCATAATTCGAAAATCTAGTTCAGTAAATTACCACGCTGGTACAAATCAGAAAAATATTACAATAGGCCTTGATCAACGTATCTGTTTAAAACCATGAGTCTACATACATTAATGCGGAATCATGAGAGATAATTAGAAAAATAGTATTTTAAGAAAATTTACAAAAACGTAAAAAACCCAAGATCTTAAAATAAGAATTAGGAATACAATTCAAAATTTTGAGAGAAGAATCAACAGAATACTTAAAAGAAGAAAGGGCAATTGAGAAGAAAATTAAGAAAAATAAAAGAAAGTATAAATGAAAATCTTGGAAGAATTATATACTAACAGAAAAGAATACTAGAAAGGTTTGCTTGGAAAATTAAAAGAGAAGTTACAAGAACTAAAAACAGATGCAAAAGAATGTTCGAATGGGGAGGAGTGAGGGTTCTAAAATTACGTGTAAATATTTAAGTTCGTATAAAGTTTTGGTTAGATAAAGTTTTCCGTGTGATCGAAGTGTGCTGGAGATCAGGGTAGTCTATAGAAATAAATAACTAGTATGAGTGCGTTCATTAACTATGTGCTAACCTACCATATAGATAAATAATAGCTGTATATTTTTGAGTAATTATAAAGTAAAAATAAATACTTATATGCATTAAATAAGTTCGTAGCAATGCGATTAATTGTAATAAATACACCTAACTATGAAAGAAAATAAGACTCTTAAAAATTGTAATGTTTTAATAAAAAATAACTTCAGGACTTCAGATTTAAAACTAAAATAGGATATTTGTGTTTTATTAACTATAACACAGCAACGTAAAAAAACGTTTTAGTGATTAAATTTTAATTAATTAGTAGGTCTGTTAAACACCTAATAGTTGATTGGCGGTAACTATTAAATTACATACACAATTAACATTTTCCTAAGTGCATTCAGTTTGCAAGCGATCAATGTTTTCAAGTTGTTACACATGTTAGTTTTAGTTTCGATATGTTCATACACGGTAGTTAATAAAAATTACGAGTATATAAATCACGTATAGATAGGCAACATATGTAACAAATAACTACATAAGATTCTAATTTGACGATTCTGAAAATGACGTTCAAAATTCCGGATCACATCAGGTTTCTTCACAAATCACGAAAATGTTGATATATGACAATGTTTGTAACGCGTTAGAATGTTCTCTGGGGGAACGAATGAATGTGTAAGGAATAGATAAATACAAATACATAATTAATGACAAAAATGATGTCTTTACCTGGACATTGGTAGCTTGGATCCCATGTGTTTGGTAGTTAGGTAATTCATGACGGGAGATGGTATTTTTAATTAGGATTTCTGATCCGCCATGAGCTGTGCCATCGGGGTGATACAGTAGTAGAATGGGTAGTATAGTATGTGGAAGGCAGTGAGTTCGGTGAAGTGGGTTTCAAATATAAGGAGAATGTCAATTTTGTTTGAATGTAAAAAGGCTATTACTTCTTGTTTGTGATTGAGGAGTCCATTGGCATTCCACGATGCAATTCTAAGGATGTTAACCATTATGGGAGTTTACTGATAACAGTGATTCAAAATCATGCTATTTTGGTTTAATATCTGGGTAAACATGGTCTTAAATTCATTTAAGAATAAAGTTAGATGTTCTCCTATGTCTGCTGGCTGCTGGGAGGAGGGTGTAGTTCTGCTGGTTGCTTGAACGTAGGACAGAGATTTATTTAGAGTCGTGAGCGTGTTGGTTAATTTGGGGATTGTGGGCTGGATTGGCGTAGTAGGATAATTGATATGTATGGAGTTGTTAGGGAATCGTTTGATGCCGTGCTCTGTGCGATTAAGTCTTTGTAAACTCTACAGCCCTTATAGTTTTCCGGGTGGTCGCCTGAGCAAAGGGCGCACTTTGCAGGCGTATCTCTAGTTTTTTGGTAGGTTTTGGAGTCGTGGTGGCTCCCACACTTGACACAGTTGGGTGGTCGATTGCAGTAGGTTTTGGAGTGACCATATTCTTGGCAGCGCATACATTGGACTATATCGCGTCTTTTCTTTGATGCTTCTACTGTTATTTTGGTATTGTTAATGTATCTTAGGTCAAATATTTCTTTATTGTTTAGTTACTCCAAGGAAATAAGATTGATTAAACACTAAACACCGACTGGCAGTATCGGACTGGAGATGGAAACCGTTTAATAGAACTAAAAACAAAACCTATGAAAGAATACAGACTGAAAAACTAAAAAATACAGAAGTTAGACAACTATATGAAGAAAAAATAGCTCAAAAACTGACAAATAAACAAGAAGAACTAGAAACCGAATTATGGGACCTAAATAAGAGATGGAAAGTTTTGAAGGAAATAATTCTTAATACAGCCAACGAAGTATGTGGTCTAAAAAGAATAAATACTACCAGTAAAATGAAAAGAACAAGATGGTGGAATGAAGAGGTGAAAGGAAAGGTGAAAGAAAGGAAAGATGCCTGGCGAAGATATATCAATCAAAAAAATGAAAAAAAACAAACAAGAATATAATAGAAAAAAAGATGAAGCAAAACAGGTTGTAAAAGGAGGCCAAAAGATGAACATGGGAGGAATTTAGAGCACAACTACAAGAGAATTACAGAAATAACAACAGGAAATTCTGGCAAACCATCAAAAGTGTAAGAGGGAAATATAGCAAACCAGTCCGGAACATCAAAGATGAAAATAATAAGCTACAAACAGATACAGGAAATATACTAAGGACTTGGAAAAACTACGAAAGAAAATTTAGAAAAGAAGAACAAGAATTTGAAGAAATAGAAATAAATAGAGACCAAGAGGAAGAGGAAGGAGAAAAAATAAACTTAATAACAGAGATAGAGATGAAAAATGCTATACGAAGGATAAAAATGGGAAAGGCAACTGGAACAGATGAAATAGCTCCTGAATTAATTAAGTACGGTGGAGAAGTATTAGGAAATAGGCTATTAAAAATATACAACCAAGTATGGAAAGAAAAAACAATCCCAGATGAATGGCAGCAAAATATAATTGTCCTGCTCCACAAAAAAGGAACTACAACAGATCCTAATAATTACAGAGCCATATGTCTAGCATCAGTAGTTCTAAAAGCATATACAAGAATACTGGAAAGTAAACTAAGAGATCTAATAGATGACAAACTAGAAAAGGAAGAAGCGGCTTTTAGGAAGAACAGAAAAACACAAGATCAAATATTCATACTAAGAATAATAATAGATAAACTCTTAGAAGTGCACAAACCAATATATCTAGCCTTTCTCGACCTAACACAGGCTTTCAACACGGTCCCGAGACAAAGTATATGGAAAGCACTAGAAAAATTAAACACCCAGAGAACTTATCGAAGCCATTAAAGGAGTCTTTAAGAAAGTGAAAGCAGAAGTAAGACTAAATGGGCAAACATCGGACACTTTCCTCATAGAAAGAGGAATAAAACAAAGGGATAGCCTCAGACCCCTACTTTTCAACGTAGTAATGAATACAGTAATAAAAGAGAGTAAAAGAAGAACAAAAACAACTAAAATCGCTAACTGGAAAATGAGACCTGTCAAAGTCCATTCTCTGATCAATGCAGATAATATTTTCCTCATCGCAGACGAGAAACTAAAACTACAAGAATCAATCAATATGTGGAACAATCTCATAAAGAAACAGGGTATGACAATAAACGAAGAGAAGAGTAAGATAATGTACATAAGTAAAGATGACCAAGAAGACACCCAAGAAGATATATAATGTAATGGAAAATACTAGAAAAGTAAATAAATTCGAATATCTGGGCACAATAATAAGTCAAGATGGCAAGATAGATAATGAAATAAATAATAGAATCACGAAAGCAAGTAACGTATATTACCAACTAAATGAAACAATAGTGGGGAAAAGAAAAATTGAAAAGAAAATCAAAATAAATATATATAAACAAGTCTTTATACCTACCTTAACATGTGTATCAGAGAGCTGGACAATCAATGAAAGAAACAAGAGCAAGATCCAAGCAACAGAAATGAGGTACCTTACAAAAGTAGCAGGAAAAACAAGGATAAACCGGATCAGAAACACAAGAATTAGAAATACACTGGATATCATACCACTAGAAAAACTAATAGAGCAAAAATGGCTGCAATGGTTTGGACATGTTTACAGGATGGCCGAAACAAGAATAACAAAACAAGTTATGGAGGCAAGACAAGAAGGAAAAAAAGGAAGGGGACGACCACGTATACAATGGATGGATTATATCTACAAACTTGGAAGAAATAGAGAAAGACGGAGCAAGAATTAAGGACACTAGCCACCAACAGACCAGAATACAAGAAATGGCTACAAACCCCAACGCCATAAGGCACAAAGATTATGATTAAAGAAAGAAAGAAAGTTTAATTGTGGTTCAAGATCGATAAAGAACAAGGAAAGTGGTTCTTTAGTGATCCTGTGATTGACATTCACTGCGTTGCGCACTTTGTGTCCTGCTTTTGTTAATTCGTCTTTGATGTCTTCAATTGGTACTGAGTGGTGTAAGTTCCTGAACACCACTCTGTATGCGCGGTCTTCTTTCGCTTGGTACGTGTGATGAATAATTTGTTCCTCTCGTAGGTGTTTTATTAAATTTCGGTAGGTTTCAATGGTGTGCGCATTGTTTTTTATTGTGTTATTAGCTAGAGCTTTGGTATGGTATGTTTCATCTTCCGTAATTTTCGCTAGGTTAGTAATCATATTTTGATAATTTTTGACACCGTGTATAAAGATTGGTGGTGGTTTAGATATAGCTGGCGTGGCAGATGGATTCAGGTTCGGGTCATCATTTCCAGTTACAGTTTCAAGCGATTTAAATCGGTTATCCACAAGAGTGGGAATCAAAGCAGACGATTGTATTGTTAGTTGATGGTTGATTCTATGTTTTTTGGAATTGACAGTTTGTCAGTCATGTTTAGGGGCTACCGCTGGGCTGTCGTTCAATTGGTCGTCTCTGACTAAAGTCATTGTAGCGTCAGGATTTGAATTAAAGTTATTTGTATTTATCAGAGGGCTAGGTTGGAAGGGAATATGATTATTTTGAAGCGCTGCATTTGCTGGCATAAATTGCGGATTACCGTAACGTACGCCTGGTTGTTGGAAGGATACTGCATTTTGAGAGTTAATTAGGTTCGGCGAAAATCCAGGTATTTGACTTGGCTGAAATTGAGAAGATACATGCTTATCCTTTAATGAAGTTATTTTATTGTAGTCTAAATAGTAGACTTCTTTTGAAGATTAACCTCTTTAAAAATAGAAATGCAGGCATGCGGCCTCGCATTTATCGCGTCCGATAAGTGACCTCACTTGCACTTTCTTGCGTTTAGCGAATCGAGTACGTCTTAACGCTTCGAAAGTAAAATGGGAACTCGAAAACAAACATGAACACATTAATCTGCATAAAATAATAATAATAAGGCTCTAACGCCCCGGTGGGAGCACGGCCTGCAAAATGAGAAGGTTGAGGCTCCGTATATTCGCTTCACTGTGACCGGTCATCTCGCATCACCTCTGATACTTGCCATGTGGCAAGCACCGCGCCTTCGACGACCTCCCTTATTACTCCTTGTTTGAAGTATACCCAGGGTACTCAATTATTTTTAGTGACCGAGTAGGCCACCTGCCAAGCATCGGAGAGCCCCAGGAATGAACCCGGGTCCGTCCGTACCGAAGCCCGCCCCTCATCTATGGAATCACGCTGGCGACATCAGTCAAAGATAAAATAAAATTAAAACGTGTATTAAAGAAACATCGTTCTATTTTAGAAATAGCTCAATAACCCAGAAGGGACCTTCTGTATTCAAGTGTTAGTAGAAAAATAGCGAAATATTAATGTTTATGTATTCTTGTGGCTTCTAGATTTTGAGAATGCGTTTAATCGTGTGCAGCATAATAAATTCAAGCAAATTTTTTAAGTGACTAGAGTTGATGAAAAAGATCATACATATTTGTACTAGAATCGAACTACAGTAGTTAAAATGGACGTAAATTAGCAAATAAATTAGATGTTTATATAATATAATATATCTAAAACCAATAAAAACAAAATATGTTATTGTAAATAAAAGCATAAAAGTATACGGGTAAAAAGAGTAAAAAAAACACTTATCTTGGAAACTTGTATACTGATAATTGGAACCATTCACTAGAAATTTAAAACGGCGTGAAGAAAGTACGATTTACTTTCATAATAAAATATAATATAATATGCGTGTAGTCACAACCTAAAAATAAAGTCACAACTCATTTCTGTTATATTTATTAATATTATATAATATTTATTAATTTTAAACCAGACAAACCGCAAAGATAAAATTAACAAACAAAAAGAAATAGCCCAGACAAATAAAACCGCAAAATACATTGCTTCGACTACGTTATGACAAAAAAAAAATTTCGTATGTTACATAATATTAAAATAAAGTATAAAAATAAATATATATTAGGAAAAATAAAGAAGTTATTGACAAATATCATAAAACTTTTATAAAAACATAATTAGCACAAAAAATAGGGGAAAAAACACCAGCCAAAATAAAATAAAAAGAAAATAAAACAAATTTAAATATATAATTAAAAATATAATAAATAAAAATATACAAGGCAAATCACGTTACAACACCATAAAAACAAAAACAATAACGTTAAAAAGAAAATAAAAGTAAGGCGACTTAGTGGTGTGGACACAAAAAATAGAAATGCGAAGAAGACCGTAAATATAAAAACGAAAACTAGAACGTATAAAAAAAAAAATTGAAAGTGATCTAAAGAAAATAGACATTGAATAGGAACAAGAACAAGGAAAGAATGCACGCATGAAAAATTTGTTACTAATTTCTAAATTTGTTTTTCCTTCATTTAAAGAAAGTTGCATATAAGATAAAAATAATTGTCCAGTTATCTGTTGACAACCAAGTTTATCTGTTTATGTGAGTCAATTCAAGTAACCTTTATATTTGTTACACGATGCTAAAAAAACTCTTGCCATATTGTTGACATTTCACTTAAGTTACGGCACCAAGTGCATTCCGCAAAATGTAAAAAAGAAAACAAAAAGTGCACCGCATAAATTAAAGTCGATGGAGCGCAAATCCGAAAACAAAGGTATTATATTTGTTCTTACGAAAGTAACAAAATTTTTTACAATAATTCAATACATAAGGGAAATAACTACTAATTAAATTAAACTAAATAATTACTATTTTAACTTGACATCTATAATATAATAATAATAATAGTTTCCCGTAGCAGGCCCGAAGGTCTATGGGGGTCGTAACAGAATAGATCTGCTACAATCTAGAGCCTACGGTACACAAGGGTAGTAACGTGGCTAGCGCTACGTACCGACCGCCTATTATTACCCCAGAGTTTGACCTCCAGGTACTCATTTTATTGCAGCCTGAGTCGAGCTGGGTCGTAAAACTTGACATCTATAATTTTACAAAAAAATGTAGGGCATAGTTTTTCTAATACCATCTATATCACGGTAGGTTGATTTGAAAATGAATTATATAGTGCTTTTTAAATAATAAACTTAACATGATCCAAAAATTGTTTTATTTTATAATGTGAATGCCAATTATTAACAGAGTTAAATGATTAAACGATTATAGATTCATTTTTTTCAATTGTCGAAGGAACTCAAACCAAATATTTAGCTTGGATTGCCCGACTTTGAGACATTTACTAGTTGTTTTAGGTTTTTATTTGTTATTTTAGCAAAATATCGACACCATTTAAGAATATATATTTTAGAAAGTGTGTATATGAATTTAGAAAAGATAATCTTTAGAGAGTTCAAAAATGTTTCACACTCCCTCTTGTAACTCCGGTTGTGCCGCAGATTGAAATGCATACCCAGTGGGTGTTTTAAGATAAATTGTAATACCATATGACATTACCAGGCGGCGTTGATGGAATACACATGAAGAAAGATAGTGAGTCATTTGTGCAGTGTTACGATTCCAGTTATGAGCAAAGCCAAAAAGTATGAAAGGTATGGAACCACGTACAGGTTGGTCACTTAAAGTACATTCGGAAGAACATATCGCCCTCCTTAAACATGTGGTGATGCAAGATAACGGTAAAAGTAAAAGAATTATCAGTAAGATTAGAGCTTTCCAATACAGTCTTGAGACCCATTCTCCATGAACCCTTGATATGAATAAGTTTAGTGCCAGATTGGTACTCAGCGGTTAAAAAACATTAACCTGTATTTTTTGTGAATAATTTTATCCTCTGTCGCAACATCAAAAATGTTCTTCAATCCATTGTTACGAAGAATAATACTATAACTCTGTACTATAATTTCCTAGCAGCTCAAGTCTTAATGATCCTTAAACCTGGCAAAAATTCAAATGAAGCGACGTCCTACCGACCAATAAGTCTTCTTCCAGTCCTCTCCAAAGTACTCGAAAAACTCATTCTTAAACGACTGACCGACATCATAGAAGAACATGAACTTATACCCCCACACCAGTTTGGTTTTAGAGCACAACACGGAACTACGGAACAAGTCCATCGAATAACTAGGCAAATCCGTACTGATATGGAAGATCGCCGGTACTGCTCGGCAGCCTTTGTTGATATAAGCCAGGCATTTGATAAACTTTGGCAACTCGGACTGAAATACAAACTTAAGCTCTTGCTCCCACATCCGTACTACTCACTCCTAGCATCCTACCTTTCCGATAGAACATTTCAAGCAAAGTATCAAGAAGCCTACACGGATCTCTATCCTGTGCAATCCAGAGTTCCTCAAGAAAGTATCTTAGGACCCACACTTTACTCACTGTACACAGCAGACCTACCTCAAACAAATAATACAATCACAGCTGCATATGCAGATGACACGACTCTTTTAGCATCACATCAGGACCCTATTTCTGCATCTAGAAATCTGCAAAGCCATCTGAATCTATTTGAAAACTGGCTAAAAAATAGAGAATGGAAGCTAATGCAACTAAATCTACTCATATCACCTTCACCCTTCGCAAAGAAACCTGCCCTGCAGTTACACTTAATGGGACTCCAATACCCCAAAATGAAGTAGTCAAATACCTCGGACTACATTTAGATCGAAGATTAACTTGGCGTACTCACATTTTAACTAAGAGAAAACAACAGGGTTCTAAATTTCATCAAATGTACTGGATGTTTGGAAGGAAATCGAACTTATCCATCGAAAATAAACTCTTATTGTACAAAATTATCCTAAAACCCATTTGGACATACGGGATCCCTATTTGGGGCTCCGCCTGCACCTCAAATATAGAGATTCTCCAGCGCTTCCAAAATAAAGTCCTTAGATCTATTGTCAACGCCCCATGGTACGTGCCTAATGCCTTACTCCATGCTTACTTAAAACTGCCTACAGTTCGTGAATAAATCACTCGATTCAGCACTAATTATAAAAAGAAGCTGACCTTTCATCCCAATGAGCTAGCAAACAACCTGTTACAAGAAAAAGACGAGCCAACACGACTTAAACGATTCAAACCTGATCTTCCCACCAGATTTTAGTCACTTGCCTAGAACTAAATTGCCATATCTCTAAAATACTACAGAGAATGTCCACTGGGACATTACTCTACATGACATGTTATTCCTAGAATTGTCTTAGATTTAGCACACATCAATTGTACTTATAGTCTCCACCGAGACTGATTGTACAAATAAAAGGAGAAAAAAATAATAATTTCCTAGCAAAAAGAAAGTCGACTGAACGACGCAGGCGGTACGACAAATGACCAAGGAAGGCAAAGGTAGCTCAACCGATAAGCAAGGTTATGCAATAAATACTTTTAAAAAAAGTAATAAATAAAGATCATTACGCAAACTTACTGCACAAAGTAAACGCCATTATCAAGAAAAGAAAAGTGGTATGCTGAATTAAACTGTCCGACTTCTATACAATAATGCTCATGTTCATAAGACCGTGATTTTCTAGGTTGCTGGAAAAGGCTGTAGCTCTGGGAAGCTTCCACACGTATCCTACAGTCTAAGTACTAATACCTATTTTCAAAACTGAAGAAAAATAAAGTAAAAAATTAAACAAAGATAAACAGTAGCATGCAGGAGGCTGTTTTAGAGCATTTTGGAAATAAACCTTTAAAGCATCTTACTAAAAGTATTGAGACTAATTTCAAAATATAATAAATTTGTTGAAAAATATAAAGACTGTATTGAAAAATAACCTTAGCATTCCTAGAATATAGTCAGACCGGAAACTTTTATTTTATATTTTTTTATTTTATATTTTTAACAAAATGTTAAGTCAGCATTGTACTGCATACACATGTTTATATCATTTTAATGATGCAAAAATTAATTTAGCAAACTTATTGCATACAACTTACGCAAAAGGTCAATGACACTTATATAAAAGTCACTAAGTCTTGCACACAACCAATCTCTTTAATTACTGACTTTTAATATCACTAATTTTACTGTGCAGTTAAATGTTTAATGTTACTAATAGTACAAAGACTAATTTAAAATAACAGCTCCAAATATAAAAATAATCATGTATATTTATAAAAATCTATTACGTCAACAAAAATTAAAAAGCGAAGATTTTATAACAATATTGATATCTTTTTTCCACGTGGATGTACCTTATTACTATATAAACTTGTCTGAAGTACTATATCTTATTAAATATGCCGTTCTTGCATCGAATTTTATTATAAAATACAGGCTTTTAAAATAAAATTATAAATAGTCCAAGATACAAGAAGCAGCATACGTAACCTTAGTCCTTTTAGATCTCACACATTTCTCTCAGTCTCGTTTCCACTATTCAAACCCCCAAAGTCTTATGTTGAAATAAGTCATTAGAAACTGAAGTTCGATGTTTCTTCTGCTAACAACAGTAGTCCGGAATGAATTTTGTAGCGACACTTTTTATACAAAAAATTTTCGTCAGAATTTTCCATATTTTAATTTTTGGAAACCTTAGCTCAGGTTATTTCTAATTCTCAGGCCGTTAGTCGTCAATCCTTGTCGATTGTAACCCGTACACGTTCAATATTTTCAGGTGTCTTGCTCGTTGGTAATCTAGCACGTAATCATTTCCAATATACTTTCTAACATTTATGAATCATTTGCACCTTTGCTTGTGTTACACTCATTGCATCTTTTTCAAAAGCTTTTTAAATCACCCACATATTTTCTGTAGACAGATTGTCCTGCTTTGTACAAAATTTTATGCAGATTTATTGCTCTACTTGCTCAATTGTTGCAAATGCAACAATTACATACTGTATGTATATACTTCTAATTGACCTGGCATTTCAGTCCGCTTTCATCGGTTGCCAGGTTACCGTGCAGCTTAGCAAACTCTTTTTATTAAATTAAAATTGGTTAGATACTCGAACTTATAGGAGAACTTATAATAACAATAATAATAATAATAATAATAATATTATTATTATTTATTAACAGTTTTTATCAGAGGATTAAATAAATAAATTTATTTTTAGATTAACAAAAGTTTTCTTTATTGGCATATAAAAAATCCAGATGCCATTCTGCACCAACCAGCCATAAAAATGTACAGACCCGTTTGAATAGACGCCTACCACAAGACATCATCTCATGGACCTTGAATATCATAACAATATAAACTTTGTTAGAGTATAAATCTCCCTTGTAATACTTCTCATAGACATTAATAGCTTTTTTGCTTAGTCAACTATGTATAAGGTTATAAAATGTTGATCTTATTTATCTTAAACAAAACAGACGTTTACAACATTAATTCATTTATTAATATAATAAAAATTATCGGTTAATATTGAGCACAGTTTTAATTAAACATTTTATGTAGAAATTCACTCTTAATAATATTTATGAACTGCTGCTACAAAATAATTTAAATCTCAAAACAGAAATTAGTTGTAGATACAATAACTAAAATTATATTAACACGCATTTTTGCTGTTAAGAATCATTAAGATTATTTAGGATTATTGAAATCGAATTTAAGGAAGTTTTTCCTGAATAAAACGCAAAATATTAGATCCAAATTTTATTGCTATTAGTGTAAAGGACAAACTTGACAGTTACGTATGAAATATAATAGGGGCCAAATGCCTTACATTACATGCGGCACTACTTCAGCAATTACAGGTCTGATGTTCCCTTATAGTTTTGGAATTGTAACAGGTTTGTCGATATAAATACTTTCCTCTAAAAAAAAAACAAGAATTCTAATATAAATTGCAACATCGCGATTGCCAATTGACGACACTCCATTGAGAGATAACATGACCGAGAAATTTAGCTTGCGGTCAAGTGTTTCACGTGCTGTGTGACATGCGCTCCATCTAGTTGAAACTACATGTTATTCAAGTTCAAATCGTTGGTTTTATTGTTGTTTAGCAACTTCCTATAGCATCATTAATAAATGAGCTTCATCTACCATTATGAGTTTATTTGCAAAAATAATCATTAATTTCTGTGTTCTCTTAAACCTAGCTCACAAATGGACGGTTTTTCTGACAGTATTTGGTGGAGTTTTCCATGTGTTTAAATATCAACTATATCAATACAAATTTCCAACGTTTGTAGAACGCAAACGGCGCGCAATTTAAATTAAAGTCTAGTTGAGAACACCCTATATAAAGTCTATTTTGTTGAATTACACAACGTCCACAAACAAGAGCTAATAAAACAAGAAAAATA
Organism: Sinelater perroti; assembly: GCA_036346155.1. Taxonomy (NCBI): domain Eukaryota; kingdom Metazoa; phylum Arthropoda; class Insecta; order Coleoptera; family Elateridae; genus Sinelater; species Sinelater perroti. The sequence continues at coordinate 18,383,849 of JARFIY010000195.1, read as the reverse complement.
GGCAAAAATAAATTTGAACAAAAATGCTAACGTTGAATATTAAAAATGTAGCTCTAATAGCTGAATTCTCATAATAACTTACTGAATCCAAAAAGTAAAACTAGTTCTTGGTCAGATAATCCTTGCTAGGATCATAGTAGCGGAACATTCAATTAAGTAAGCTATCGATGATTAATGATGGAATCACTTCCCACTTACAGTCAGTTAAGGAAGAGCGTGTTCGGCATAATTAGAAGTTGGTAAAAGATATCAAAAATATCAAAAGATATCATGAGAGCACGACAGCCGCGAGGGAGAGCACGACAGCCGCGAGGTAAAGGCCTCGACCTGCCAAACAGGCGCGCAGCGACTCCGGGTTCGAACCCCGGCAATAACAAACATCTAATGCTCTCCGGCCGTCATACAAACACCTTTGACGGTCGTAAAAAGTACATTCTGCCCTATCCACTCGCCAACTCGCCCGGCAAGCGTGGCGTTTAATTGCCAAATCCCCCTCAAAAAGGGAGGCCTATGCTCAACACTGGGCGCCAAAAGGCTGACAAAAAAAAAAAGATATCACATTAATTCTTTCCTGAGTCGATATAGAGGGAACCTTCGTTCTCAATGCTTTGTTATAAAATATTCAGTTGGCACTGACTTCTTGCTAGAGAAATGCATAAAACACCATGGTTGCCGCGTATGCGTCGCGCTACGAGACTGTGTTCCTCTATACCTACTCGAAAGGTCCGAAAATGTCTCATGTAACTGCTGCTCCGTACATAAACACGTCGAAAACATGCAAGAGGGTACAACGATATTGAAAGACAAAAACGGTCGATAACTTGCCGGAACGTGGCTCAATAGGCAAAGTGTTCCCTAAAGTCGAAAACAGATCGTAAACTTGTTTTCGCAAAACCCCAACATTACGTCAAGGAATAGCAAAATTAAAATAGAGAAGTGTAGATGTATCCAAACCTATCTCCGTGCACATGATATCAAATGCTGTAGTTCAGTGAAGAAACCTTCGTTAGGTGAAAATCATATAACAAAGCGACTCGCTTGGGCAAAGAACAATATTGACCGAGATTTGAGCAATGTATAAACTAAATGTTCTAAAAATGCTAGAGATTTATAAGAAATACTTGTTACCGAGATGCCAAACGTTAGTTCATTAAGAAATACGAGAACTGGATCGTGCAGGAGCACAATAACCCCAAACACTGGCATCGTTACACTTGATTGGTCGTCGCAGTCGCCGATGCAAATCTGATTGAGAATGTGTGGGCATGCATCAATTACAAGTTTCATGGAAAAAAAGTGTTCACTTTGAAGTACTTAACACAAGAAATTCATCGCATATGGAGATCATTGCCGGATGAATAAGCCATCAATTTGATCGAAAGCATGTCTCAAAGATGCCAGGCAAATATCAACGCCGGTGGTAACTGGACACGTTACTGATACAATAGCATTTTTGTTCTAATGAAGTACAACGTACCTACTTATTTGAAAATGTTTTTAAATAATTTTTTCTCCACATTAACCCAAACATGCTCTTACTTAACTGACTGTATTCCTTAGCTAGTTAAATTTTTTGTTGGCTTTTAATGCTATCTTTCCCTGAAGGCGTTACTTCACTTAATTCCAAATATTTTCGACGGGATTCAAGTTGAAGGTCTCACTCTAAATAGGTTAACTCAGTTAAACCATTCAATCAAGAGCTTGTTGCAGTGTTTCGAGTAGTTATCCTGCTAGAGTGTGTAAGCACGACTAAAGGTCTGACATAACATACTTATGAAAGCATGTTGAAAACGTTGAAATGCAGATGTTAGTCTACTATACCCATTATGCGAACTAAGGAACTCATTTCACTTGATTTTATCGATTAAATGAATCTTATCCCAGAGTGCGTGAGTCCGCTTAAAATACATCTTCTCCAACGTCACTTTCAAGAATTTATTTTTCCTATTAATTTTTAACTTTTAGCAAGATCTAAATCCATGGAGCATTTAATTGAGAGCGACGCTGTGTTATGAGAAAACAGCTCAGTTTCCAGGAAATGTTGACCGAGATCAGCTGCGAGTGTTCTCTGGAAAACTTAATAATGTTTACGCTAATCAAGTGAGAGGAATAATTGGAGAGTTTCCAGTCTAGTTAAGCTTTGTAATTTTTTCGGTAATATTTCCGTAAATAATAAACTCCATATCACCTACCTTGTAACGCTGAATTGCAGCACAAGATCTGTTATCATCATACCAACTTGTTTTTCTCGGTAGTTGTTCCCTGCTACCGCACTTTGTAGAATCCATTCCTAATCTTCAAACAGTAAATAATATTAACAACCAAAAAATCTAAAAAATAATAAGCAAAAGGGAAAAGAGATTTCAATTTAATTAATACTACAATGTCTTGTTCGATGTTTGCAAATACACTACACACATCGTATTGTAGGTTGATAATACGTCTAGAAAACTTACCTTGAGTCGAGTATGACCAGTGAAACAGTACATACGTTCCTTGACCTACCTATCGGTAAGATACACTACACCTTAATGCTATTGGTAGCAAACTTAGAATGATTATCTTATTTAGTTTTAATAAAATAAACAACTTGCAGCTTACCAAGTATATAACAATAGCAAAATCGATAACTTAACCCAGCCTATGAATAGGGTTCTAAAAGTATACTCTAGGATAGCTCAAGAACTATTACTAACCGACAATAACTTCTATTTTCCACCAAATCTAGAAAAAAGATATTTCTTACAGTATCTTCTAGTAACAACAGTTCAGGTACAGTAAATGAAACGCAGTCAGATATTAAATATTAAAATTCCGCCCATCTTCCTACATATTCCAAAACATCTGGAATCCACACAACATCTTTCACAACACTGATCGTATTGTTCATAGGAAATAAAATACAATATAATACTTGCCAGAAACCAAATGACAAACCGTTATCTCTAGTTTTAAAAAATGTTCCGCTTTCTCTCGCATACAAAAAAAAATTAAAACTAAAATATATACCAGTAATAAAACATTACATAATATACATACATATCATACATAATAATATATATATATATATATATATATATATATATATATATATATATATATATTATATATATATACGTATTGTAATATATCTAGTATGCATAGTTGAACTTAGCACAAATTAGCAAGTCATCAGTTACTGTAAAGTCCAAAGAAAATTAAAGAACACAATGTCACAAATGCCAACAGTACAGCTAGACCAAAAATGCTTGTAGCTTAAAATCTATATCTACACACTGACTACAAAAAAAAAACTTAATGATTTACCACAAGGGCGGTAAATACAGCACAAATCATCATGGCTGCCCTCACTACCTCAAACTACTAAATCAATGATAAAAAATTAACCCAGAAATCTATAGGTAACAAACACACATATTTACAGAATACTCAGAAGCCGGCGAAACCTAAATAAGAACACAACTACTTCATCCAATGCATTCACTCCTCTTGAACGAACTACACACAATTGAACCAAATTAAATCCTTCATTATCAACACTTTTCTATATGTTTGTCAACAGAACATAAATTATACAAATCTTAACGATCTTCTGAAATGCAAATGGCATCGACAACCATCGTTCATTATTCATTGTCTTTCTAGCCAGATGCAATATAAACATAGCATATATATCAAAAACATATCTTAATAAATCAATAAAATTTCCAATTTCATTTGATTACGTATACTGTAAAGATCGAAACTTTAGATAAAATGGCGATTATTATCAAAACAAAATTTTAACACACCTAACTCCCAGGTATCTCTAAACTAAAAATAATAGTTAAACTCATTGCTCCGAGCAGGGTAATAATTATTAGTGTCTATAGACAGCCACACAAAGTTAATTAAAGAAGACATCAAAAGTATTTTTGGTAGAACTAAATCAAATCTAGTCATAAGTGATGAAGTAACAAATCCAAAAGACGTTAAACTTGAAAATCCTGCAATTCTTTTTAAATCTTCTCTACTCGACATTATGCCACAGAAAAACTTCAACAAAGCTGTGTTTCAAAGCATTATAAGTAAACTGGATTTGATTTTTGGTACTGCTATCGTTTACAAATAAGTTAGTTATCAAGCAGCCCAAACATAATCCACAGCAAAATAGACTAGAACAGCTATGAAGATTTACTGGACATTAAACTACTCTGCCCGATAAGTATGTAGACAACTGAACGCCTCGATACAATCATAACCAATTTACCTCCATAATAAAAGATAACGTAAAACTAGCCTGTAAAACTCCAAGAAGAATTTACCTGATCGACTACAATTATCTTTTAAGATACATAACGGACTTAATTAAAATGAAAAGCTAAGTTTGGCGCAAATGTCAAAGAACTGGAGACTCCCAACTTGAAAACATTAAACAATTAACGCATGAAGTCAAAAGAGACTTTAATGACTTAAAAGTCAATACATAAAAAAGCATGTAGCTGAATTTAGTTCAGGAGATTACGTGTTTTTAGAAAATTACTAAAAACATCTTAAAACAAAGAAAAAATTGCCCTCACTGTCATCAAAAAGAAATAGCGTGACTTTACAGTTCATTTAGAAAAGAACACTTCTTTTACCGCTCATTTACCAAATACTTTCACTCCTATCATCATTTGCGCTCCTACTCGCTTTGTGCAAATTATAAACGGCATTAAATAGTGCCAATACCAGATCGTATTCAAACAACTTTCCCCCACTAAACTTATTGATATCATAGATACATTTTCAGAAAGAAAATTTCCCGGTCACAACCTAATTACCAATGGTATAGAACAGGTTATCTCTAATTACTGTGCTCACATGAGAATAGGCTATTTCCCACAGTCCTACTAGTGTTTGGAAAACTAGGCAAAAACAAAAGGAAATAAGCAGTTATAAACCTATATGTTGTACTGACATCATTACACAAACTACTTGAAAAAATCATCTACAACTGATTAATAGAAAATAGTAGAAATCTCAATATATTTCCTAAATTACAATTTGTCTTTAGAAAGCCATTCAACAATCCATCGATTACAAAAAAAAACAGTGAAGTTATCGAAGATGGATTTTGAAATAAACAATATATTGCTGCAACCTTCATAAATGTCGCACAGATATTAAAAAAATATCTGAACATTGACATACCTACTCAACTTAAACAGTTATTTTCTCTTTCTTAGAAAACCAAACGTTTGCAGTTAAAGTCAATACAACTCTGAACGAAAAAGTCTCAAGCCGGAGTCCTATAAGGCAGAACCTTGAACTTCATTCTTTTCAAGTATACACGTTTGATTTGCCGGAGACTTGGTCTAACAGTAGATACCTTTGCAGACGTACTACTATGCTTACCAAAACTAAAAATCCAAACGGAGCGTTAACAATTCATCAGCATGCAACTAATAAAACTTCGTCGTAGTTTAAACACAGAAATAAAAATGAATTCAAAATTTTTACTTTACGAATGGTTGGTAGTTTTTTCTACATACAAATTAGCAATAAAGAAATACTCTAAAATTCTTCATCTTAATAAAGGTGGCTTTTTTATTCAGATTTATTTCGACGGTTAGGTCCCATTAGTCTGATATTAGTTTTCTCCAGCCTTACGCCGTCGATGGTGATGCCGTTAATTATAATGTTAGTTTGCTTATTTATGACCATATACTTCGTCGGTAATACTAATTTGTAAATCAAAAATGTCACATGTATTGTCACATATATTTATAAAATTCTGTAGGCCTTCTTCGCTGCTGGTTAAGATGAATCAGCAAATCTAATATTTTGATATTTTTTCCATTAATAATTATTTCTTCTGTTGCATCAGTGAGTGCGTGATTTTTTCTTACATGTTTTGATATACTCTTTTGTATATTAGCATCAGAAATACCTTTAATACATAACTCATCAAGCTAATTGATTTGAAGTTGCTACATTTCGTTGCCTTAATTTTATTGTGTCATAATGAATCAGTTGGTATAGTTCCCATGTCATATATAGTGTTAAAAATATTTGTCAATGCCTTTATTTCATTTGCTCCTAATAACTTCAGTGTTTGGCTACTGCTTGGGTCGCATCCAGCCGCTTTCCCGTTTTTTGCTCGATGTATTGCGTTAATTACTTCTTTGCTACTGAGCGATGGTCCCATGATAGCATCTGTTGGGTTATAGTCAAGTTTAATTACATCTGGCAAATATTAATTTCGCTAATATGCTAAATTATTACTAACAGATAATCACAAGTCTTACTTAGCAATAAATTATTTTACTAAGCATAACGGCGATAATGATGTGCTTTTCACCGCTTTGTTTTCATCATCTTCAGCTATTATCAGAAGGATGTGTGGTCCTATATTTTGTCAGAAGTACCTCTGGAAAATTAATGACAATTTACAACGCATATAATTGGAATCTTTACAGAGGTTCATTTTTTACAAACTAATGTTACAAATCAGCTATCAACAAATGTACAACTACCTATTCTTAGGCTATCTGTCAAAGAATTGTCCATTACTACACTATCTCTTCGGTTTACTAATGAGCCAGATATTTGTCAAGCTTTCACATCATACATGGCACAATGAAAAATGTATCGTTAACTTTCAGCAAAAAAAAACAAATTGTTTTCTGACCTTGCGCGTCCTTTTCCATCCAAAACTCGAAAACTAAAACCACTTACGAAAAGCCAAAAGAAAGTCGAACAATTTTTACAGATAATCCAAAAAACACCTTAAAGGGAGAACGAAATAAAAACATTAAGAAAAGAAATAAAGAAAAAGCCCAAAATATATAAAAAAAAATCGTAGAATCTTATGATTCTTCAGACATAGAATGCTTGGTTTATGCGCACTGAACGTTTTAATAACATCAAACTGAAAAAAATAGATCCAGCATTTCCATTACGAATTATTGTCCTATAAGAAACACACACAAATGGCAAAATTTTCATTTCTCAAAAGTAACATCATCCTTGCAATAAAAACATACAACAAAACAAGATTCAAACTACTTTCAAACCGATTTGTAGTGTTTTTAATAATATTCGTTTCTTTCTAGAGAATGTAATATTGCTTTTAATACCCTATATAAAATTTTAAAATATCGAAATAAAACTAAAGACAAAGTCATGATTTCAGTGTTGTCATTCCGATTCCAGATTGACCATAACCATTCGATAGAAAGCTTATACCACAAGAAAATAAAAGCAAATTTTTTAACACTAGGTCTATGGCAAAAATTTTAATTTTGTTATAATTTTTTTATCACCCCATTAATTTGCCTTTTATTAGAATCTATTCTAGTCTTCCCTAAGATTATTAGATTGAAAATCAAGATTTCAATTAAGTCATAATCTAAAGAACAAAGTGGTTGAATTATATTTTTTTGAATAATACATTTTCAATTTTAATCAAAAGCGTTGCAGTTTTCCCAATTTTTATTTTTAAAATTACGCATAGAAATTATTTGAGTCAACATTTTCGCTTGAAAACATAAATGCTCTTAATATTTTAAATCTAAATGGGTTTTGGTTGAGCGTTATCTTGTTAAAAGATTATTTGGAGCACCCTTAGAAGAAAATAAGGTACCACGGGTTGTAAGACCACATCTATGCAGGTTTAATTGACCTGCTGTTATGATAGTAGGCTGATAGATGGCTGCCTATACCACATAACCCATAATACCATAATGCTTCGTACAAATCGATTCTTTTTCCGCGTCAATGGCGTATGACTGTCTGACAATCGTTTCGGTTTAAACAAAATATGAATTTGTCAAAACGCTGATTCTATTCCACACGTATGTCCATTGTCGCTTTTTAGTTGCATTCTGTAATGTTCGTTGCCAGTGCAGAAAAATCAGTTGTAGTCCCAAGAAAGCACATTGTGTTATTAGTTTCATTGCGAGTAATCGACGTCGAACAGATGTGTATTATCTCGATTAGTTGTCTTATGTTCTGCTTCACATCCTGGTCTTTTTTATACCACTGATTCTATATTCACGCGACAGAAGTACCATAGCTCTATTTCTCGTATTTCATGTAGGCCAATAATATATTTTTCGTTCAAATTCGCTAACTTGTTGATATAACCTCTGTCGACAAAGAGGCATTCTTACACGTGTCAAATTTTAATGGTTCAGAACACATCTATGCCTATTTAACACAAGATGTCGCTATTCCTCTATGACCTCTTGTCTAAGTAACCATGTAACCAAATATCAGAGAGACATAAACCTGTTTCTCAAACTTCTAGTTATAGTATGCTTAATTTAATATACCATAAAAGTCTCAATGCAATATAATTTGTTCTTAGTGGCGCTGCAATTTCAGTAAACTCTTTCACTTTAGCACTGTTTAACACCACACCAAAACTGCCAGATAATTAAACGATCCTTTTTAAAATGTTCGACTGCACTGTTCCAATTTTTTTTTTTAATCACGTTTTCTTTAAAATATTTATTTGAAATAGTTAAACTCTACCTAATACTTATACAAATTCGAAAATATTACCATCTTTATTTGCACATTGATAAATGGGCAATCTTCTCTATTTTTTAATAAAAAAAAGTACAGGATTTCTGAAACAGACTCTCGACATTACTGATAAAATTAACTGAAGACTATGTTCGCTGTGTTGTTTTTTAATATTAAAAAAATATATATTAACTACATTTTCAAAATTTCTAGCGTAATAGCTTTCTTTAGTTAATTAAGAAAATTGATAATTTGTTAATACGGCTATTTTAAAAGACGGTTATAGACGATTTACCATTACTCTTTAAACTGTGAAGTTACCTTTCTGTAGCTACGCTACGAGGCCGAGGAACTCCTCAACCGTTGACCATTTAAAGCACGCCAACGGTGGTGGAGTTACCACTCCTCGCTGCACCTGCATCTTCTTCTTTCTTCTAATGCAACACTGTACATATTAATATGTACATATTACAAGTAAATTACAAATGTAATTCTTTCTAAGCGACCAATATACCATTGGTAAAACACCGACGTCTCGAAATAATATCTTACCAATACTGTACGAACCTGTTAGTAAACGATACTTTACTTGTCTAATGCTCACTTCCACTGGTACAATCACAATTCAAAAATGTTAGAAATGTTATTACAAACTATTTTTAAATGCTACAATTTTGTATACACTAATAAACAAAAAAATATTTTTAGTTTTACAATGTACTTAAGGTCCAAGCATAGAGATAATCGTCTCAGAGCAGAACGTTTTGGATTAACAACCATAAGTGATGGAGGAAGGTAAATAAAATTGGAAGTTAGCATTAAAATCAGTACTTGCCTAGAAATAAATTATAATATTACTTAAAAATATCAGCATAAAGGACAAATGCAATGCTATAGACGTAAGAAGGCACAACGTTTATCAGAAAAAATTATATCTATGATATAAAAAGAAATTAGAGTGATTCAATCACCTAATATGTGTTATAAATAGACACGGCCTTGCAAATGTTTTCATATAAACTAATTAGGTGGCAGGTCTGTGCTTAGTAACCTATTCAACTTGTTGGCGAATTTAACTGGAAGTTACACTAGTGGCGTGATGGACGCGAATTGTAAACAGAAAGTTACTGTTAAGTTCTGCATTAAGTTAGGGAGATATCTCAGTTAAACATGAAATATGATGCAGCAAATATACGGTCACGAAGCATTATTAAGAAGCCGTGCCTCTAAATGGCACAAATGGTTTCAACCGAGCAAAAATTTCGTATAAGAAACCCAAAGCCGACCGGCCGTCAATACCACGTACTGCTGCATATGTAAAACGTTTAAAGCAATTACTGTAAAAAAACATCATAGCATTGTGCACATGACATCGGAAGAGTGAAAATTAAATTGAGATTGTGTTACTAAACCTTTAAGCAACGATTTAGAGAAACAAAAACTTAATACAGAAATAGTCTCTCACATACCTACAAAAGAAGCAAAAAGTCCGCGCTACTGTATCAGTTCAGAAATACGTTATCTAGCCAGACGTCATATCCATGCTCTACTACATCTTCCATATTCACCCGATCTGACGACATGTAATTTTTTTTGCTATCCCATGTGAAAATGCTACTGAGAGAAAAGCGTTATGAAGATATTGTAACATTCAAAACATTTAAGACGGATGTGCTAAAAAGCTAGATGAAGCTTTTCTGCTTATTTTGATAATCTCCGTAACATTAGTTAAATAAATTAGAGGAATTTTTCCAAGAACATTTCTGACAAATGTTGTATATGAGAAAAGGATTAAAATATTAAACAGAGACATGGAAACAATTTAGATGGCACATGCAAAAATTGTAACGTAAGAAATCTTTATTTAATCCTGCGGTAGTCTTTAATTTTTCAATTGCAAATTTTTGACTGTGTTTTAATACACATCTTGCAAAAAGACACTTCAAGGTTACCAATCTGTTTTTAAAAGAAATTACAACGTAATGTAATGTAATTGATGAATACACATTTAGAAAGTGAGTATAAGCCAAAAAACTTATCTTAAAGAATTATCCGTTAGTTTGTAATAATTATCAAATTTTATTTTCTTGTTTCGTTTTCTGTAAAATAAGTCAGGAAAAAATGGTAAATAATATCAAAATACAATTCTAAATATAGAAACCACATCAACACGGCTTTGAATTAATCAACATTTAATAAGCAGCTAAACTTTTATTTAATAATTCTAAATTGTTAATAAACATAATCAGAGAATAATCAACAATTTAATATAAAACACTAAAAAAGGTTTTTTAAAGTGATTGCTCTTAGAAGTTAAATGTATCGTAGTAATCGGATCTTAATGTTGTTAATTAGAAAACTGATTGTGGAGCTTAATAAGCCAAAAATTATAGGTTATGAAGTGATTGCAAGAAGGAGCTGATTGAGACTTGTTGAATATAGACAAAAAAATATTTTCCAGTATGCAAACAATACAGCCAACAAAGCTTTTACGACAAGGCGGTCACGTAAAGACCTAACAATACTGATGATAACTTTGCTAACAAATTTGCAGTTATCCAACCTCTAGATTCTCTTAAAAAGTTTAATTGTGGAAACAAAGAATTACCTGGTGTCACTTGTTTCACAAGTTTCCTAAAAATTAAGAAGAAATTGATAGGTCACTAGTTTTACAGGCACGTTGCAAACTTTCCAAGCCTAGAGAACCACCTTTCAAGAATGAATTATGGTTTTTTCTACAAAACTTGTAATTCAGTCACTAATATCAGTTAGATAATGGGTTTCAGACATTCGTGGAGCTTTTCTACCTGAAGATGTCTCACAAATCAATTATGTGGGTCAAAATGTTCAAAGTCGGCATCTTCTTAGCGGAAGTTTCAGGTATCAACAAACGCTTCAGTTCTCCCTGTAGTTGGACAGAGTAAGAGCCAATTTCTCAAGAGTTCCAAAATCATTCTAGAGCCTAATCAGGAAAACATTAATCTTCGGGTCTGATTTTTTTTTTTAATTATTGCCTTTAATCGGATTGCTATCTAAATTATAGAAAAAAACATAAAATCATGTTATTGTATCTGTATCTGTACCTATCAAGTTTATAGGCAAAAATAAGGCCGTAACACCATAATTAACATAAAAAATTATACTGCAATGAAATAAAGAACCAGTACGTATAAAAATATACAGGGTTGGTAACTGAGTTTTACTCATATTGTGCGTGTATGGTTAGACCAACATTTACCAAAACGTTGGCTGGAACGACGCAAACCATATAAATGACCTCCAAGAAATCCAGACCTTACTCCAAGTGATTCTTACCTGTTAGGCTACGCAAAGGAGAGATGTACAGGAAAAAGCCTCTCACACTGGAGCAATTGAAAGCACAAATCTAAGAAGTTCTCAGCAATACCCCAATCCATTTTCTTCAGAAAACTGCGCGTTTCATCTCTGGCTGCCACTGATCCTACGTTAAAAAAGATTCGCTTTTATTTTCCTACGTAATAAAGTACATGTGCAACTTATTGAAATATATTTTTATTAAAAATATGGACTTTACCAGTTTTAATGCCTAGTTAGTATTTACTTACCGTGGATTTGTACACTGTTTTAACTATATAAAATGCAATTTATTCCTCAATCGGAAATTAAATTATAAATTACTGTTTTTGTTTTCTTTTACTATCCATAACTATATTGTTATAAAGAAAACATCTACCAACCATAAATTATACCCTGTAACTAAACACTTCGTTCTAAAGAAACGTATGTAAAAACAACTACAAAAACTTTTCAATGACTTACCTGTTGGGCTGGATCTGCACATATTGTAGTAGTAAAAATAATCACGTTACTGTAAATCGCAATTTCAGAAGCGCACCTCTAGTCATAACTAGCAGTTATTGCTGCATAAATCTCAAATAATTGAAAAAATTAATTAAGCAATTACTGAAACTGAGTAGGCGCAGCGCTACAATTATTAATATACTAATCTATGGAGCAATAAATAATAGCCTATAATTTTATATTTAAAATAAGCGTGCGTTAAACCGAACGGTTTAATTAAAATACGTATAATTGATTATTTTAGTTGCATTACCTTCGCAAAACGCTTAACCGAGTTGATAAATAGCAACATTTATTGGTTTTTGCATCATTTTATCCACAGATACTGTAAAAACCGTAGTAATTTATTATTACCAAGCGGTAATTAATATCAGCCTACTTACTACCACCGTGCAAAAGATTTCATTTTGCTGAGATAGTTACAGGGCATATTTGTAAATTACGATTTATGTATGATGGGTTGTCTAACAATCTACTCATTTAAATATGGAAATGTAACATGGGTATGCTATTTTTCTTTTACAATTTATAATACAAAATAGGATATTTATCCTACGTGTGTTATGAAATATTTAATTTATTTATAAAGAGTAGTATATTAAAATTAATTCTGTTATTATTGCTCGAATATGCAAATACTTAGTCGAGAATTTACGCTACAACCATAATAAGTATATGTCATTTTAAATGTTAATTATATAATTTTGTTAGTTATGGTAAAGATTATTAATTAGACGTCTTATATATGCACATATTTCTTTGCTGTGACATATCATTACAATAATAGTTGCCAAAATCGTCGCACCGCGCTGGCGTATCGATACGAGCTTAAAACAGTTTTCGGCCACAGCGCGCGTGTACGCCTACTAATTACCTGTAAATTACGATACACAATTAGACGTATGCAAATTGGTGTATTTATGTTAGAAGCATATGACCAGAACCTGTTCCGCGTACACAATCATAAATTTCGACAGCCAACGTGTGAAAGGAAAAGCTCTGAACTTTAAGTCCCGCTATTATAAATTGCCCGGCGGAGCCGATTCCCGAAAATTCCATCCGCCTGCTTGGCAGCTTGTGCCCCGTAGGAATTATTCGCATTTCTAAGCGAGAAAATTACATTTGAATATGAATGCCGGCCTGCTAGTTAAGAGGCAAAAATGTGGAAGTTTTACCTGCCCATGGGATGCTCGCTAGCGCGCTTGAATAATGAATTATGCAAATGGCGAAGGTGTGCTTGGCCGAAGTCAGGTGAAGGAGCAATCAGCTCTATTTGCTGTAAAGTGTCAGCTTATTGGCGGTAGTAGCCTTCATGTGCGTTGCGCCTGTTTAAGTTCGTCATCCAAGGATGAGCCTACAAAAAATGTATTGCCTTTATTTGACAAAGTTTCGCTAATTATGCAGGTATACAACACTGCGTGACATAAATTTTAAAATAGACATTTAGGAACATTACCTAAGATATTATAGTGCAGTACTGTAAATAAACAAATATATTTCACTCACCTTTGAAAATACCTTCATCGGTATATTATAACTGAATGTTATAATTTCTTGCTTGCTTTAAATTGTAATGTATTTTAATTCTTACAGAATTATCTCAATTGCAGTTATTTACTGAAAACATGACTTCTTTTACGAATTATTGCTGAAAGTTAGAAATATCAAAGTTAATTTTTATGTGATGTTAAGATTGTTTCTTCAAAAATGTTTCATTGTTCAACCCCTCGCTATATGTAACTCAAACATAATAAATACTTCAAAGAAGTTATAACGTAAAGACAAAATTTTATAAAAAAAGGAAATACTTTGAATCTGACCTTCAAAGATTTCTGTACCGTAACAAAATATGAAATAAAATTAACAATCTGCCTCAACTACAAGACAATTTAAGTCAAAAATAAACTTTAAATGAATGAACTACCTAAGTTTACTTTTGTACATCCGTTATGATCTAAAGCGCCTTAAACGGCCTCTAAGCAAACAGTGCGTTCAGTTTGAAGATTGAAGTTCTTGATAAGAGAAATGAAAGCCTACTAGAGCTCAAGGTAAAGTTACATCACATGCGTAATAATTGTATGGACAATAAAATAACGGTTTTTTGAATTTCACTTCTTCGTAAGATTGGTGTCCTCAAAATTATCAACTTTCAAATTCGCCTTGTTGAAATGCAAATTACTTGGATAGTTTAAATATGGGTATTTTATAGTAATTCTAGTTTAGACGACATAAAATTGCATTAAAAATAGATATACAACAATTAAAATAAAAAATTCTATTTTTTGCTATTTAAAATTATTCATGTGCAATATTAAGGTTTAAAAATACTATCTTACCGTCTCTTAAATTAAAAGGCAAACTAATAAAATTGTGTGTGACTTGTCAATCTACATTTTGTCGTAACAATCTGAAATAAAAACCACAAGAAAGCAAATTTGTTCTTTATTAAATTTTTTTGTCTAAGTAATTAAAATATGTTAAGCTATAAACTAAAAAATTCTCAACATTTTTAAAAACATTCCAAGCCTATAAGATATGTCACTTAAAACTATGTTAAAAGACAGATTTGCACCCTATACTGTCACCCCAGGTGAATATGCTAGAATTAGTATTGTACAGTCGAGCTTCCAACAAGACGCACCACAACATGTTTGTACAAAATTCAACGGTAGCTAAAGTGTGTAGATTCCGAGTGAATGAACCAAATCTTCACAGATCACGTAGACGCTGAAATGAGGTAACTGCCCGCCGGTTTTTCTTAACGGTCAACAACTTCGACATGTAGAAACAGCAAAATATCTAGGATCTTAATCGACGGTTAACTTGGAGAACGTATAATTTACTAGATATAAACAACTCGGCAAATTATATTAAATGATTGGAAGGTCCAAGCTGTTGGCGGTTAATAAATTACTAATCTACAAGGTCGCCCTTCAGATCATTTAGATGTTCGCACTTCCTTTGTAAAATACTAAAACGATTTTAGAATGAATTTTAGCAAACGTTCCGTGCTGCGTGCTTAATAAAATTATTTGTTGTGATCCATGTGTGTCTATAGTGGAAAGAGAAATAACAAGACTTTATTAAACAATACAAAAACACGCGATTGGTCATCCTAATGAATTTGTTATTACTGCGCAAAATGGAATAGCCAAGACGACTGAACGGTTTAAACTGAATAATCTGTTAAGTTTATTTAACTAGTTTTTATTGTAATGTCTAGAACCAATCATTTATGAGCTTTACTTCATATAGATCGAAGTAAGTAGTAGCTTATCTGCTATTTAGCCAAATGTAAACAAAAAAACATAGCCGCCCTAATAGAAAAAGCTGATTATACATATAAAAAAGGTTAAAAAATCTTCTATCTATACATTTGAACAGAAAGTAAACAAAGACGGCTGATATAAAATGTGGCGTGGTTGATCTTCTCTTCAGCGTCGTTTTGCTATCTTACTTTCGTAAGGTCACCATACCGACTTATTCCCCTGTTATCATTTGTAAATAAATTGTTTCACGTTCCCACCTTACAAAAATTTGGGATGCCAAAAATACCTTTTGGCGGACAACCCCTCCTTACAATATAAAAGCCATTTCATCTGCATAAATAAGCAACAAAAAAGCTACAATACGATTTTAGAAGTCATTGCCATAAATATTCTTCTGAAACAATAAAATTAAAGAATAACATAATAAATAACTGACTGACCACTATTTTTTTATTATTGTGAAATAAAATATTAGTTTTCCTGGCCTTAATCTTAAATATATCAAAAATAAAAAATAATTTAAGAATTAGATTTTAATGTGAGTTAATAGACGCATAGCATCATCTTATTGTCCTAAGAAGCGACTAAAAATGGTCAGGAAAGGAGCTGACCACGCTTGAGGGCCACAACCCCCTCTTCCTTAAAAAACCTAATTATAAAACTTCAAACGAAGCTTTGGAATGGATGAAACATAGAAAAAGGATCTCGGCGAAACATGGACATGAACATATCTACGTGGAACGTGTAAACTCTAAATAAAATAAAATTAATTAAACCACTACCATCAATACCAAAAAAGTACAAAATGTAAGTCGAAGCAACCAATGAAATAAAATGATGGATATCAAAACTCGTACAATCTTATATAAGAAAATCGAAACAGGAGCCCATGAACTTAATATAGCTTTTATAGTGAGCATTACGGTAAAGAACGCCATCAACAACTTCAAATCAATCAATATAAGAATAAATAAAAATTTTCAAATATATCTAAAGCAAATACGCATGCTGAAATGGAAGAAAATATGAATGTGAGAGCGTATGCTATTATATTCTGTAAAGAACCTACGACGTAATTCCTTCGAACGACACAAAAATCACTATAGAAGACCTGAAACACAAAGTTACAGAAAGCAGAACATTGCCGGCCAATTACACTGCGACACAGTATACATCAAGAGATAATGGGAAAAAAAAACTAATCGAGTTCGCTATAAGTAAAAGTATGTTGACCAACATCTTCATATTTACAAACACTCATAAGTATCATCGTATGAAAAAACTTTCAATCAAATCGATCACCTAGTTATCGAGAAAAGATCCGCATCAAGTATACTAAATGTCAGATAGAGCCAATATAGACTTCGACCATTACTTAATGAAGGTAGTATTAAGAAACCTTATAGCAGCATGAAAGCAACAAGAAAGGTCAGAAAAATATAATACAAAAAGCCTAAAAGAAAATGGAAATTCCGGAACATCTAAACCGAAGACGACTAACGCAAACAGGAAATAACAATATAAAAGTGGAAAAAAGTGAAAGTAGATCAAGGGGGAATTGTAAAAACAGAAAATACCACAACACATCACGCACGTCAAATCATGAAGAGTAGGAAACAGCAATAAAAGCCAAAAATAGAAACTACTACGAATATATAACATGGTAAATATGAAGCAACCAGAAAAATAGCAAATGAGTTACTTAGAAGCAAGCGCCATCAGTAACGAAACTATTAAACTAACAAAAAGACTTTGACAATAACAATATCAGGAAGGCATATAAGCAAATACACACCAAAACCCAACTCATATCAATACAAGACAAACACAATCGTCGGTAGCGAAAAAGAAATCGAATGAAAATAGGGGAATACTTCGAGGAAATACTAGTCTCCCAACAAACAAAATAGAAGAATAATGGAACCCACAGAAAACGAAGAATTCTTCAAGCCACCTACACAAGAAAAAGTAATAGAGCACCTGGAATCAACAGTATACCATCCCAGCTATTAAAACATAGAAGGCCGGACTTTAAGACAACGATGACGAACTTGATTAATAATACATGGGCAGCAAAAGCTATGCCAAACAAATGGAGAAGCAGCGGCATATTCCCGATACACAAAACAGGGACAAACTTGAGTGTAAAAACTTCATAAGTATCGTACTGTAAAACACAGCTGATAAGATCGATCAACCATAGAGCTATTTTCAGAAAAACTAACAACACAATTTAAAGTGGAATAAGAGATAAAACAAAGAGATTGACTTTCCCTCCTTTTTATTCAACTTATAGCAATGAAACATGTAATAAGGAATGGTATAGTGAACCCATTGGGGTTCTTTATAAATCCAACCAAATAACAGGAAATGTTGATGATATTTATATCCTTGGAAGAAACATAGATGCTATCAAAAAAAATATATATATATATATATATATATATATATATATATATATATACATACACACAACTCGAAAAGACAGCGACAAAGATAGTCCTAGAAGTCAATGAGGGCAAAACCAAGGTACTATTCCAGACCAGAAGTAATAGAGCAAAAGGTCAAACAATAAGTGGCCAGAATTTCAAAATAGTGACTGATTTCATTTCCAACAGACCGAACAAAATGAAGGATTAATAAACAGACAAAACAAATTACGGCCTATATGTCATATTTAGGGAGAGCGGTGTACCGAGACTACAAAATTATACTTAGATCAATACTATGTTATGATGGCAAAACTTGAATATTGCCACAAAGAGTGCATTCGAATGGAGGATCCCGAGGAAGATATAGGGGTCAATTAAAAGGGGCAACCAATGGAGAATTAGATATAACCACAAAATATATCAACTGTTTAACATGTGCTGCAACTTCTATCAACCTACACAGATAAATGTGCTGGGCATGTAGAACGAATTAATGAATCAAGTATAGCCCAAAAGATATTGAAATAAAAACCACAAAGCGCACAACCAGCAGAAAGGTCAGGGGCGCGCTGGCAAGATAAAATAAAAATCGACGTACAGACTACACTGTCAAACAATAACTAGAAAGTTACGACCTCAAACAGGGAGAATTGGAGGCAAAATTAAGAAATCAAACGTCTAATTTGGACTGTAGGACAAAAGTATAAAAGTCATAAGCATTTATAATTATTTTCCTCACACTCTCAACGCATTTATTCTGTTTCGATGAATGTTCCAAAAATTCGAAAACATTTGAAGGCCGTTTCCAATAAGATACAGTAGTTATTATTTTTAAAGTATATATTTGCGGTTGAGGGGCGGGATGCTATACTGATGGACCCGGGTTCCATTCCCGGTGCTCCCTGATGCCTGGCAGGTCTCCTACTCAGTCACTAAAAATAATTGAGCACCTGCGTTCAGTAGAATAAGAATAATAATGGCGATCGTCTAAGGCGCGGTGCTTACCACATCAGTTTACAGCCCGTGCTCCCACGCGAGTCGTTAGAGCCTTACCATATATTTACAATTTATCTAATTTTACTATAACACTAACCAAATATATTGTAAGAGAGATTCTAAAATGAGAGGAAGCGTCATGTGATGCCAATGTTTAGGTCATTTATGAACAGTAGTTAAGCTTACAGTTACAATTTCAAATTATTTAAAATCTGTATTGCAAATCTAAGGGTGTAGTTCTTTTTAGTTTAAACTGATAATCACTATTGTCTAACAAATTTGTCGCGAATAGGTTTGGATGAACTTCTAATCGTTTTACATATTTGGCACTAAACTTCACTAATTCTAGTGAAGACAAACTGAGGTCGTCACCAATGTGTTTATTTGATACGAACTATGGAGCGTCAACTATTACTTGTAGCATCTTAGACTGGAATCTTTCGAGGATTTCTATGTTCTAGGTAGAGGCTGTTCCCCATAGCTGCATACCATATATCCATGTTGGCTTTTTGGCCACCTTATATTTTAACAGTTTATTTTGGTAGGATAGTTTTGATTATCTTTTAATTAGCCAGTAGTAATCCTAAAATTTAGCACCCAATTGATAGCGCTTTTTCAAAATATGTGTGCCAAGTAAGACCTTTGTCCAGATGCATGCCTAGGTATTTAACATTGTTCTGTTGTGGCAAAAGCTGGCCTTTTAAATAGACCTTGGGAAAATTGCTACGACATTTAGTGAATGTAATGTGCACCGATTTGCTGTTGTTGAGCTTGATACGCCATTTGTTCGTTCAAAATTCTATTTCTTCCAGATTTTCTGTTAGAAGACTGGTTGCTTCAATATATACTCCTGCCTTTGTAGTGTATAATGTAATTACTTCCTGATTGAGTTTTACTTGAAAGTACCTTTCATAGAGGTACAACTTTAGTATTGCGTAAAATGTATGGAGTAGGACTCGTTTTAGTTTAAACAGTAGGTCTTTATGCCAGACCTCATCGAAAGCCTAGCTGACGCCCAGAAAAGCTCCTTCGCAGTAAAAAAAAACATTTAAAAAACACATTTGTGGAGAAGTTTAAGTAACAATCAAATAATGAAGAATCCAGGGGATCCTATCTTTACAAAAGAAACAACTGGACTGAATAAAGAGATCTGGTGTTACAAAGTTAAATAAAATATGAACTCGAATATCTTTTTTACGCACTGCAAGGTAAAAGAGAAGTGGTGGGGGTTCTTAAAGTTGTAGCTAGAAGGATTGACACGTAGGATACCTCACGCTACCGCTTTTTTAATCAGTATCAGTATATCAGAGAAAGATGTACCCTCATCAGTTGAGCAACGGATCATTATCAAGTTTCTCAATATAGAGGGCGTAAAACAAACCGATTTTGAGACTTAAAACAGAGGAACACTTAAAGAATCTCAAGTATATGCATACTATAAACATTTTCGAAAGACAAAAACTAGATAAAAATAAATATCAACGACGTTCTTCAAGAACGAACGATACTGATGAGAATAGTTGCATTATTGGCCACTTTTTCAAGAATAATTTTCTCTTGCCAACCTTTGGAAGATACAAAACTTACATATCGTTGGAAAAGGCAAAAAATTTCAGAGACGTTATCTTATTTCACGACAACGTCCAGCATTATGTGGTTACCCAGCTTGACTAAAAATTAAAAATTTATTTTGAACTAAACCAGAGCACTCTCCCCACAGTTTGTTTAAATTACGAAAAGATTTTACTATCAAAGCATTCGTGCATGATTTGCTGATGTCACAACCAATTACCTTTCTCTTGGAAAATGTTGGAAAAGTCAAGTGATTATATCAAAAAATAACTGTACTCCTTTTTATTTTTATAATACTTCAATCAATTTTAAGAAAAATATTTATATGTGATTTCCCTACTATGTCTGTAGGCCAGGTAAATGCTGGGCCGTTATTTGTTTACAATATGTATTTTACAATTATAAATAACACACCTTCCTGCTTTCCTAAGTGACAAAATGATACTTGAGAAAGACCGTCCAATGAGAGACGGCTGAAAAAATAATTTTGTGGATCGACCCTCACAGTTTCCTTCATATACAAAGAATTCTATTCCACCTAAATCGAGTGGGCGTGCATAATTTGGCAGTCTCCCAAACCGTCTAGCGCATGCAAATCGCTTTCCGGCCGCGTTTGCGTAGGAACAAAGCTGCAGCAATGCGATACCAAGCCGGTGAAGGCTACACCTGAAAAATTAGACGGCGCTCTCGTGCGTGAGATGCTGGGTCTCCGCTGGCGTGTGAAATCTGAAAGTCAGTGCTGGCCGCCGACAAATATGATTAATTGCGCGCTCCATCCCACGTCGCAATCATTCCATTAGTGCCCAGCTGGCGGCTGCGATTTGCGGCAAAAAGCTGCTGCCTCAACGGTATATTAAAATGATAATCGGCACGCCGGCGCTCCTCGCGAGTGTTAACATTTCGCTTAATTATTTGCCGAATAAATTTCGGATTAAAATAGCTGGCACTGAAAGCCGCCCGGATCCTGCTGGAACTATGATTTGTGGCCAGCATTTGAGGAAGGCTACGGCTACCAAACAACTTAATTGCGGTAGTTTCAGGCGGATCTTTCATTGCAAATATTTATGGAAATGTAAAATTATATTTAATAAGTTTTTGCTGCTTGTTTAATTTTTTCACATTAAAATTAGAACGTAATCTCCGTTCGTTGAACAAATGTAGCAATAAATCATCACAGTATAACGATATAGATCACATTTTGTAAGCCACAGATTATAATTAATCATCAGGTTCTGTTTGTCCTTATTTTTCCAATTATTGTTATTTTGCTAAAAAACATTTTGAAATGAGCTTCGCATACAATCAAATATGTAGTATACATGCAACCATTCATAAACAAAAGTGCAATAAAAAATAAGTCAATATGTGTTTTGTCAAATTAATCAATAAAAGCAATGGGAGACGGTAAAAATTGCATTACGATATCTTTTTGGTAAACAAATATTGATACATGACGCAAACAACAAAATACTCACAAATATAGGATCATCGAAATTGAACTTCAGGATGATTGTCCTAAATAAAAGACAAAATATTAGAACAATCCAAAATGTATTGCTATCAGTGTAAAGCACAGTCTTACAGTTACTCCACCACTCTTCTTACAAGCGAGAATTCTTTTCGTGATGCTTTACAATAAATGCGGCTCTATTACATCAATTACATGTATGAAGTTCTCTTTTGACCATGGAATCGCAGCAGGTTTGTTAGTATGGACTCTTCAAATAGCTGCAGAGGAAAAAGACTAATAGGATTATATCGCAAGACCGCAAAGGCCAATCAATGTCACCCTTCTGCGAGACAACACGACCAGGATTAAAGTAGAGTTAGTGTTTTATACGTATTCTATGATATGTGGCTCCATCTTGTTGAAACCACAAGTCATTTCAAGTTCAAATCGTTCGTTTTATTAAAAAAAAAGTTGTTTAGCATCTCCCCACAGCGTACTCTGTTGACAATAACAGTAGTGCATTGGTTTTTCGTGGATTTTCGTGCATTTTCACTACTCCAAATGCGAAAATTTTGACAATTCGCAAAGTTATTTAAAGAAAACTGAGATCTATAGCTCAATATAAGTTTTTTTTTTTGCAAAAATCCCAGTTCACAAATGTACGACGTTTCTGGTGGTCGTTGACCACGTTTGCTACTACTGTAAAAATAAACTTTCAACGTTCACAGAACACAAACGGCGCGCATTTCAAATCCTAAAGTTCAATTTAGATCACCCCATAACTTGTTAACCTATCAGCTCCTTAAATGACGGTTTAAATTTTAACTATAATTTTTATTCTACAGCAGTGCTTCCCGAATAGAAAGTAAAATTTTTGTTCATGTGAATGGGATAACTAGCACGTCAAAACCAAGTTAAAATTAAATTTCAAATCACTAGCGCGTGTGGTTTTCTGTGAGCATACAAATGTTCCAACCTTGGCGACACCCATTCTTACAGAATTTGACGGCAGTCAAATTGCACCTGGTCAAATATTTTATCTAAGCAAGCGTAATTCTGAAATCAGCAACGAAGGAGGCTGGAACGTTATTTGCTTAAAGCCCGCGTCTAGTGGCATTTAGCGTCGGGAATTAATACTCAATTAAGCAATTACATATAATTAAGCCGCTCTTTCATGCGGCTACGAAAATAACTCCTAGATGACGGAGGATTTTCGGTGCGTCCTTGTACATTCTGTTTTGCATTTCTAATTGTCAGGTACGGCCGGCTCATGATTTTCATCACGTTCGGTATTGACGTTTTCATCTTAAAGTGTGCTTAGGAGCCACCTTAGCTTGTTCACATTTGAATATGTGAGAGGCAGCACAGCGACAAAACAAGCTAAAAAATTCTTACAAACATTTGTCTTAATCAAGTGGAACTCAAAATAGATTCTTTGGAACGTTTTAAGTTATTTTCTGACAATGAATGTAGTTGCGCAATGTTTAATGGAGATTTATGGAAAATTTGGACGTTTTGAAGTCTCTAATGTAATAAGACTCCATTTAAATAGACGCATACGAAATTTTGATTTAAAATGTAATAAAAAAAAAGCATACGATTTAAAAATCGACACTGTCTTCAGGTACTAACTCTATTTCTATCAACCAAAGTATAGTGTGGGTTTTATTATTTTTTAATGTATTTCTTGTAATAATAATGAGGCTCTAACCGCCCCACATGGGAGCATAGTCTGCAAACTGAGAGGTTGAGGCTCTCATATTTCTGCACTCTCTCCCCGATGGTCGCGCACAGCGTCTGATGCGACAAGCATCGCGCCTTAGACTACCGCCATTATTACCTCTTGTTTGAAGTGGACGCAGGTACTCAATTATTTTTAATGAGTGAGTAGGCCACCCGCCAGACTTCTGAGCCACAGCAATGAACGGACCTGAATACCGTAACCACGTGCCCCAATCACGTGACCACACTAGCTCTCGTACATATTTCTTATACTGTAAAGAAAATCCAAAACAAAAATTACACTACTCACACATAATTTAATTTAAAATTTCTCCTAACTACGCCAGCACTATTATGTCCTGTACCTCTACGAAACTTTAGTTCTGAAAATTAAATAAAACTAGCATCGATTGTTTTTAACATTATTAAACCAAATACACAGAGAACTGTATATGACACAAGCAATGGCCTAAGGTTATGACAAGTTCAAGTTTAAACTTACGCTGTAGCCAAACGGCCTTTGGAAGTTAACTTCCGCTAAGCTGTGACAGTGGTCGGACAATTTTATGATACAACTTTGCAGCTGGTTGGTTTGAGCGTGATCAGTGTTTGGACAAACAGGCTCCTTGGTTGGGAGGTTGTTGTCCTCGTTGTAAAATTAGATTTATATTATATTGATAGTTTCAGTAAGAAAATTTCAGGTAATTCATCACTACTGTCGGCAATGTGCCAAAATTCGACGAGCATCTGATCCATCGCCATATAGAAGAGTGTTTAGACATTCTTCCACCTTTAAATAAGAAAAAGTAGTTGCCTTTGGGTACTTCGTGCTTTAACCGAATAGTCTTGAAGAATTTTACGCTTTTAATATAGTCTATCCAATTTCTAAACGTATATTATTAATTCATTGACAATGGTACACAACGTCTGTGGTATTTTAGCTCGATCTAGCTTCCTTCCCGAAACCTGTAGACACAGAATTGGTTGTAGCTTTGTATTAATAATTTTCACCTGTATATGTAAAGTCAGTTTGCAACTTTTTATTCCAACTTTGATCCATTAATGCAACTCTACAATATATTTCTGTTCACTGCCTTGATTTGTTTCTTTAATTGTTTCTTTTCAAACTAATGTAACTGTCTAGTACATATTTCGCACAAAACTGTCTTTTCTATAAGACAATTTTTAAAATTGCAAACCTTTTAATATTTTTTCTATGAGCATAGGACTAAATATGAATTAGTTATCAAATATTCAATTAGCAACCCCAGTTCCTTTTTGATCTTAAAATATTATACAATTTGGCTTAACAAGAAATAAACTTACAATTTTTAACCTTTCCTTTTACAATCCTCAATTAATGTACTTATTTTCTTTTGGGAGTTTTCTAGAAGCTCTTAAAGGATGCTTACATATGATTTTATTACTTATATATAGAGAAGAGGGTCCAAAACTAGGCTAGGATCTAAATTCAAGATAAAGTTTTAAGTGCTGCTCATTAGCGAAAAGCATTTCAAATAGGGCTCAAGGTCAGATTTATCGCTATGCGACGTTTTCCATTCGATGCTCAGTTCTGTGCTGGCGTGGTTGTAAAAAATACATTTTAGCGTTCTCCAAACTTCAGGTATGAATTTTTTATTTTCCTATATAATACTTTTGCCTAGTTTATGGAATTGGTTAGGACTATCATATTAAGAAAATTTAAGGCTAGTTTGAATGGTTACCACCGCGTCTAAATGCCAAGTCACTTTTAAATTACATCATGAAAAGGGTTGTAAGAAAATTTTCTGTTCCGGAGTATCATAAGTTAAAATACGAGTGTTTTCCTCAGAATAAATTAGAATTAAGCAAATATGATGAAAGCGATTCAGGTCGTCTGTGGAAAAAATATGGCCGCTCTAAAAACTGTCAAAATATTAATTCATATAAATTAGGAAAAAGGACTGCCGTTTTTCTTTAAAAACTATTCAGATAAAAATTGGGAGAAAGCTTGTACTAGACTATGAATTAAAAAAATGAAGAAGCTTTTGACTTCACATTTGCAAACCGACGTCGTAAAGCATACCAACTAGTTATTAAATATGAAAGAATATCCATTAAAGAACGAAAAGACATAGAACTTGAGTGAATCTGTTCCTATAATGTCCTAAAAATATTTTGTATTGCTGTTAGTTCAAACACATTGGAGAAAGTAAAATCCTTACCACAATATCCAATGCTGCTGATTTATTTCGGTAATTTTTGTAATTTTGATGCTATGGATACTTCAAAAGTAAATGAACAAATTCCAATCTTCGGACAGAATCTTAATGGACTTTTTAAAGGCACATTACCTCGAGAAAATCAAATGATATTTCTGCCATTCACAAAGACCTATAACTCTTTTTGAAATAATAGAGCTCTTTAGCAAAGCTTATTTGAAGGTGCCGTAGGAATTACCCCCTAAACAATATTTTTAAAGATTCTGATGGCATAGTGTCGCAAATTTCATACAAGACAACAACTGGGTTAAACCTGGAATATTTGGCGTAGGCAACATCCCTCCACCCCCCATAGTTTAGAAGCCACCACTGGGTAGCTCAAGAAATGTAAGTCCATACAAAATTGCTCTTCTCCTTTCAGCCACAATAAATAAACCAAAGAAGGTTGAAAGACATTCTACATAAAAATGCATTAACTAAGAGTTTGTGAAAGAGATAGTCGCTGCTAAAGGGCTAAAATGCAAAAAAAATTGCAAGGAAGAGTAAATTGTAAAGAAGAGGTTAAAATAACAAAAAAAATAAAAAATTGAAAAGTTTAAAGAGAACAATAGAGAAAAACTAAAAGACTAACTGGATGTTATCTTAGACCCAACACATAACAAATTAAGTGACGTAAGTGACCTGCAAATCAAACCAAACCAAATGATGATTACATTTTTTGCAAGTGACTTTTTCTGGGAGGAAATATGAGTAGTGTTTGTTATGTGCCACATATAGGGCCATAATTAATGTGGTGGAGCTGATGTAAACAATTATATCTGCGACTTTGCAAATAAATCCAATAGACTATATCCAAATGTTTTTGTTCGGTAAGTTGAAGACTAGAAGAGGTTTATACTTCCTTTCAACATAATTTTGTAAGTTATTTTTTAGTGTTTTATTCGCTTGTAATCTATTATGATATTATTTTTTGGAAAACGTGTGCTTTTGATTATTAATTACAATGATTTTAAACAGGACCTTTCAATCTATTATTTTTGACGGATTAGAGAATGTCTCTCCATTAGGAGGTAGACATAAAAAATAAAACCATAGCCCAAATTTGGATGTTCTCTGCATAATTGTATGAGAATATAAAAAATAATAACTTTACACTTGTACTTGCTGATGAAACGGAATTTATAGAATTGATTATCCTGAACCAGCAAAAATCATGTAGTTGTAATAATTCTTTAAAGATATTTACATAATAATCACCACTGTAACTTAAAAATCAAAACATAATAACCATAAATCGTAAACGTTACAAAAAATTTTTATTTTACCGTTAATGATTATTTTCGTTTTATATTAAAAGTCTTTGGACAATTTTCTTGAACTTCTACTAAATGTTATTAAAATGAAGTTCTTGAGTTTGCGTGCATCCATGCAGCTTTCTCTTCGTTAGTTAACGTGTATTGTAAAGTCAGTCCTGCCATTTATTAAATAACAAAAAAGAATTAAAATGGCAACTACTGAACTGATAATAATAAAAAGAATAAGATGTATATGGTGCATTCCTTCAATTTCTGTAATTCGTTTACACTTCATCAGTGTAGTGACAGACTGTTAACGATTTTCTCATTCTTCGTCGTGTAAGTTTCGTTTTTCCATAGCCTCATCCACCCGATCTCGCCAAGATCTTCTTATTCTATCGCATTTCTTTCGTCCTGGATAGAGTCCATTCTGTTACTCTTTTCAACCAACTGTCATCTTCCTTTCTTCTTACGTGCCCATAGCAAATGTTTTCTTTTTTCTTCAATGTAATTGTCTCTTTCGACATCCATTCTTCTCCTGATTTTTTGGTTTGTTATTTTACAAAAAAAGATTTATTTGTAATTCTACTTTTTTATATTCCTCTTTAAAAGTATCACATATCCCAAGTCTTCTTCCTCCTGCGCAATTACCTCCTGGATACCAGCAAAATTAAATGTACAAAGGTGTTCATGCCTCCAGTTTTTTAATTCACGTAAAAGAAATATTATAAATAATGTAGGTGATGTCGAGCAACTTTATAAAACGCTTTTCGTCGATGATTTTTTGTTATCGACTGCGTTTATCAGTTCATAGAGTACTCTTGCTTTTCTCCGTCCTAGGTATTGTCTTAAATCTCGGAAAGCTAGATGTATTGCTGTGTTTTCGACTTTTCTTTTTTCTATTAACTCTTGAATTATATGTAGTGATCTATGTAAATGCTGTAAATCGATCGTGTTTTCACTCTTTAGGCATTTCTTGGTCAATTTTGGTTCTTTGGACCTTTAGATTTATCATACCATGAAGTTTTGTATATCCACACCTGATTAATACAGGCGAAATTCGTCGTGGTCCCGCTGATTTATTTTTTAGCAGATTTATTTTTTTTAGTTATCTATCTCTGCCCGATCGACTTGGTATTGATTATCATCTTCGTATAAATTTAAAAAATGAAGACTTGTTTCCGTTTAGAGTTTTTCGTATTTTTTCTGTTTATCTTAAACTCTTTAATTACCACCGTCAATATATTACTCTATGTTTGCACATATCCTTTTCCAGTTCTTGTTCCTTTTAGTTCTTTATTTAACCATTTCATACAAAGTTCCTTCTCTTTCTCTTAACATTTTTATAACTTGCTATAAAAAAAATATGAACATTACTCGTGATGTATTTTATCAGCAAGCTTAATTTTTACTTTTTGCAATTTTTATACACGTGCGCAAAATTACAGAACAAAAGTAATGAACATGATAACCATAAAAATGAATGCTATCCGTATTTGAATAGCTTAAATACTTGAGACTCAATTTGTTAAATAAATTCTGTCCACCACGCAAGTTAGAATAAGTCTTGCTGATAAATCGTAAGTAATAAAATTGAAATGAATCGGTACTCTCAGGATAAAGCTTTGTTGGTCCAAACAATACTTCAAATAAGAGAAATGGAGAATTTAAGAATGTTTTGACGAAAATAAGTTTCAGGCGGAATGACAACTTTCATTTGAAAACGAAACAGAAACATCGAAAATAATTTCTGTTACAATTTACATTTTTGCCGGCCGAGCATTTACATTATCTCGACTACCAATATGCTGGCAACAAAAAGCCAGCAAGCAGGGCAAGCAACGCCTCGGAGCCGTCCTTGATATTCGATCAGTTTGTTTTGGTGACATTTCAAAGCAATTTCGAGTCGCTCCTTTCGATTCTTGAATTATCTCTGCCCCAATCCTCCGTGCGGCTAACTTTGCACAGTACAAAAAATAAATGCTGCACTTTTGCCGATAGAATGTCGCAAATACGTGAGGTAATTTTCCGAGTGCCTTTCCACACAACCTCTCATTGTTCTGTAACGTAACTTGACGTCTGGTATGTAATAAATATAGGTTTCTTTCGCTGGATTATTTAAATACGAGTCCATTAGCGCGTTACTATTACGATCTTACAAACGTTTGTTTGAGCCATAAATTAGAGTTGCCTGTTCTTTTCAGCTCGCACGAGCAATAAATAAGCGGGCAGTTGTGTCGATATGATTACGTTATATCGCTGGCAGCACGTACCAACAGGTGTTGCTAAATTGTTAAGTTTGAAAAAATAAACAGGCCTGAGCAAACAAATACAATTGAACAGCTTGGAAGCTTAAACTACAAAAAATAGAAAATTAGTCAATCGTATAATTTAAATTAGTCTTTGTTACTACAAAAACAAAAATCTTATTAAAATTTAAATTATTATCAACTCTTTTTAATAATTTAATTTTGGAATATTGAGCAGTTCTGGGTTGAATATAAATCGTAGATCACCGTAAAGAATCGATGATTTCCTGAAAAATTCTTTGAAAGAAGGTTTTATAAAGCTTCTTGCACTGTGGTTATAGTGCAAGTAATGGAAAGAAGAAGCAAAAGCAGCAGACTGCTCGGTATAATTTAAAGTGAGATTGGGTGTATTGGTCGGTTCGTCCAGAGAACGCGCCGCCTGCTGCAGCATCGGAGCCTAGCAACCGGCGGCCGCGGAGGAGATATCAGAGTTCAAAGACACGCTCGGATATTTCTAGGTGTAAATAAATCCGAATGGTCAAACAACAATGACCCCTGGAACAAAGACGCGAGCTGGTCCTAGAGCTGCGAGGCGTGCTCGGATTCCTGCGGCTAAAAAATCGACCGGTCGATTGTAATTCACCAAGTGGCCTTTAGACCACTTTTTGCGGGCGGAAATCGGACAGTCGCCGGCCGCCGGCCTTGCGAGGAAATCGGATTTCCACCGGCCCGGAGCTCGTTTCGCAAGCGCGAGCTCGCCCAGAAAACGTAACCTCAACATCTCGCCTGGCGAGCCTCCAGCGCTGATCTTGTAACGTTGAACGTGAACTTGGTGCCATTTACCTCGGCCATGAAACTCGAAGGCCGTTCCCCTCCATCCTTTCTAATTGCTATTCCGTCATGCAATTTTTGTTAATGTCAGCTTACGTATACGATCTCGCAGATACGCCCAGGGCGTCTCGGCGGCATTTTAACAATGATTTTGGCGGCTTCAGCTGATTTTTGTTTGTTTATCCGCTGCTGGCCGCGGCAGTCAGTTGCTGTACAAGGAGCGATATGCTCGCCGAAGACTTGAAAACGCTGCGCCGCGGCAATCCTCTCAAGGATAATTGCGATATGAGTTTTATTGTTGATTTAAAACCATTATAAAGGTGAATAGATGCTTTTCGAAGTTCATTATCAGTTTTTCTAGTAATAATTAAAGGTATCTGACATGTTTGTTCCACTGAGGCGCTTGGAACAACTTTCGATTTTTAATGTTAGCAGTCGTTGACGGAACTACTGAGAATAAAAAAGATCTATCTGGTTTTATATCTTCAGATCAGGAAGAACTAGATTACAATTGGATTTTTATTTTTTATTTTTATTATTTCTACTGCAATCTTACGATAAGTTCCCACTTTTCACAAATTGTTATGATTTTTAAAATATAATATAGGGTAATCCAAATTGAACTTTAGGACATTTTTCCTGAATAAAAAACAAAACAGAACAATCCGAATTTTCTTCCTATCGGCCATTCTTTTAGCAAAGTTTTCCATAATTCTTTGCCATAAATGCGGCTCTATTTCAACAATTACACGTTTGCTGTTTTTCTAAGCCCTGAAATCGTAGTACGTTTGTTGACATACCTAAACCCTTTCCTTTAGATAATCCCGAAGAAAAAACTATAATGGGGTTAGAATGCATTGTGTATTTGGTTCTCCACACGAAGTAAGTGTTTCATGTGCTGTGCTCTATCTTGCTGAAACCACATGTTATTCAAGTTGAAATCGTTATTTTCGTTGAAAAAAAGTTTACTAACGTTGCCAACTTCGTCCTCAAAAAAATAAAAACCAATAATCCCTCCATCCCATAATGCACAACAAACAGTGCATTTTTGTGGATGTATTGTTTTTCTGTGTATAATTTGGACGATTCGTAATTAAAAATGAGCTTCGTCGTTCAATATGAGTTTTTTTAAAAAATCATCATCACCTGCTATATTTTCGAAAACCCAGTTTACAAATATACGGCGTTTCTAATGGTCTTTGGTGTACTTCGGCTTGTATTTAAATACCAACTATACAAATGCAAACTTTCAACGTTAGCAGAACGCACACAACTCGAAATTCAATTTGGATCATTTATATTTATTATTTATTTATATTTATATTTATTTTCACTTAATAATTACTTAACAATATGCAGGCACCATTTATCTGTACAGTATGTTAGCAGTTAATTACTACTAATTTATTTCTACAAACTGCCCTGTTTTTCAGCATATTTAGACCACAGGGCGGACTGTATTTAAGCGAAACTACCTTCTTGACGGTAACACAAGTAATTTCAAAACCCTTGCGTCTCTGCATTGGCGCGCCAAGCAGATTATTGGCAACTTCCACGCCGAACTCTCTAGAACCGTTGCGAATCTTTGGCAGCACTCCCTTCCTTCAGATGGTCGTTAAACGCAGCAGTTCCCTGCGACTCGCAGACATTTTCCTCTGGTTGGTAATTATTGCCGTCTTCGAGAACAACTTTAGCAACAAAGCATCTGCTTTTATCTTCAATCCTCCCAATTTTTCTTTCAAACTTCTCAAATGTTCTTCGGTGCCCTTTTCAACTCCTTTCTAAATTCTTTGGCGTGTTTTTTAGGTTTCTGAAATAGCTTTTTGCGTTCACTCTTAACTTCTCTTCAACATGTTGGAATATTCTTTTGCGTCTGTTTTTACTTTTTGTAACCTCTCTTTTAATTTTCCAATCAAATTTCTCGAATATTCTTTTTTATTATATTAGTACGTTATTCTTCTTTTAAGCTTCTCGAATTTTGTTTCATATTTTCTTTTATTTGTCTTCATTTTTACAAATTTTTTGAGTATTCTTTTGCGCCTATTTCTTTTCTTCTTTTGAATTCTGTTAATTTTCTGAAAATTTTTTACTATAAATATTTACACTAAATAAATAAATTGCTCTATTACGCAAGAATAACCGACTAATATTTAAAATAATTTAAAATTAAAATTCATATAAAATACTTAAAAAAAGCATGTTGACAGAAAAGAATAGCCTGCGAACTTAGTGGTTAAGGCTCTCTTACATTCGCTCTCATTGATACGGCAGGCACCGCGTCTTAGACAACCGGATTATTACCTCTCGAAGTAAACGCAGGATTCGTGCGCATCGCAACCAAACGCCTCAACCGTTCGACTGCACTAGAGCCAATTAAATAATAATTTGTATTTTTACTATACACAAAAAATAATTAATAATAATAAGGATACTAATTAAATGTATAAGACAAAGTAACAATTGTAAAACCTTGCAATATTAACAGTATCAATTTTTATACCGATAAATGTCATTGTTGGGCAGATAAGCACCAAGTATGCTCTTCAAAAAGATCATCTGTACAATGTTTAAATAAATTATTGCCTCGATCCCACTCAAACTTACTGATAGTTAAATTATTTTATGTTTTGTGAGCATAGGTCATTGGAGAGACCTTCACGTCAATCAAACTGCGCTTTTTGAAAATCTGTTAATTAAACATTTTAGTACCTTCCACTTTTCCCTGTCACAATTGTAGAGCCCGCTGACATTTTGTGGAAGTTATTAACCAGAAGTGTAAAGCTTGAAAACCCAGCATTAGTACGTTAGCGGCTACTAATTTCGTATCACGTTTTCTCGCAGGTACTGTGGGCAGTGGAAAGGTCCGACACTGCGAGCAGTTATGAAGCAAGATAACCCAACGTTTAGATTTTCCAACCGGCAATTACCAGCTAATGCCAGCAATTGCAAACGCTCGCGGTGCGAACGGCTTAGATCAGTTTAAATCCGTAATAACAATATTAATATTAAACGAAATTGCCGCCTGCTAACACCTTAAGGCTGCGTTGCAATGAATACCCAATAAATAACTTCCAAGGATAAGGCGCTCTTTAAATTTCAACTCCTGTGTATCCTACCCATTGCGACACACCTGTTAATAAACGTATCGTGATGTATTATTTTCGTTGCGTTATATAAAGCACTCTATAAATGGCTCGGTATGCCCATTATGCTTCTTGCTGCGTCCTATCTAGTTGCTACCGGGTTTTCCAGAAAACAATTTACTTTCGATTGGGTCGACTAAAACGTTTACGTACGCCACCGAATGCAGCTTAACATAAATAATGCAAGAATTATGCAAGTGCTGCTAAAAATAACCTCTTCTAGGCCACGGTTGTTCAATTCTGCCATGAGATTATGTAGACGACCAACAATTTTTCTGTCCCCCCAGTGGCGCAGATTCAAAGACCTTTCCGTGTTGTCCCATTAGGCATAAGAACGATCCTTCCTTTGTTCTATTTTAACAGTGATGATTAAGTGCCATTGGGTGTGCTGCCGCCCACAAAAAACACGCTCGTTGGGCAGCAAAAATCGGATTGCTTAAAAGGCTCTTTCGAAAAACCCCGATGGGTTGCGTAAGCGCCTCCGCGCGGTATATTGCAAACGAAACGATTCCGAATTTCAACCAGATGTGATTTCGCGCATTCGAATACAAATAGCGCCAAGTAACGGAAATGAATTCAGCCAAGTTTTGAGCTTAGTAACAGGATGTCGTTATGCAGGCTAAAAATATCGAGATTGGGCCGATTGTTGAAACAATTGTATCTGATGTTGGAGTAAGTGCAGGAATTTCACATAATTGCTTGCGGCAAACGACTCTTTCCTGATGGTTTTGAAGTAATCTTAAAATGTAGGTTTCGTTATCCTTATCTGAAGATAAAAATTACAAGTGCACCGTGATATAGGGCCATGTTATTGTTTTTGAAGATGTACTGACTTGAGCGCGTAGTTGTTTATAATATTTTTTTTGTTTATTGAAAATTTCCTTTAACGATTTTAAGAACCAATCCTATATTTCCGACTAATTTATATTGAATCTTCTATAATCTGAAAGTGAAGCTTACAATAAGCATGTTATACCTACTAACTATAACATTATAGTTAAACTAAAAATACTTTGTCTACAAAAACATTTCTGCTGTATATAGCTAGGATAACTAAACGAAGGAACGTGTAGGAAGTTGTATGCCCAGTTCCGTTCTGATGATAAATTAACAGGAGGTGAAGCTCGTTCAAAAGGACTATTTGTCGCCCACTCCCTGGTCATAAATAGACATCACCAAATGTTTTAGGCGCTAGCTAAATTTTAAATTCAAAAGGAAAGCGGTACTCAACAGGAATGTTAGCTGTTAGTAACATTTAGTTTGATTTCGACAAAAATTAAAAATACTATAATGTCGTTGTATATAATCTAATAGTCAACTATAAACAATCGTAATACAACATTATAAATTAATAAGACTGTAAAAATGCACGCCCTGTCTACAGTCAATTTCGCGAAGCATCCAATAAAAGATGAAGCAATCCGTCACGTCCTTTATCGCTTAATCTGCCTTACAAATATTTACTCGTTAAGTTTCCACTCAAAACGTGAGGCCAAGGTTATCCTAATATCTCAGACTCCGCCAAAGTGAATTGTTTAGTAATTTAGCTTGGTGCAAACACACTAAGATTTAACAGTTTTGTTAGTTCAGGATTACATTAAGCCACACACGTCTTCATCATGATATTATTAACACGCCGTCAGATTTGGTTTACCGCAGATACTTTAATTACTAAGCTTAAATAGTATCTACTTTTGAATATAACCGATCTGTTGCCTTCTCGAAACTTGGGTTATACATTTTCATTTGTATATTAAAATTCTGCGCTGATTAATTACATACCAAAATCACAAAATTTACATGGCAATATTATCAAAATGAGTAGCACAATACCAAGGCGGCCGCTTTTAACTTTAAAAAAATTTTAATTGCTCTGAAGTTTAAAAAAATGAGCACTTGAGCGCCATCTCAAGGAACCTTAACCAATTAATTTGGCAAAACTAAACCAAACAAAGCGATAACCAAAAATATACATTATTTATGTCTTTAGTTTTAAATATTAAACGTTTGAAAAGCTTTTACAATAAACGCAGACATTGATCATTTGTTGATGTTTCTACTTGGACCTAGACCCTAGTTATTATTAAAATTTATTTAATGACAGTAACAAATTTTAAAAATAAGTTTTATACTAAAGTATACACAACTACAGATTAGTGCAAGCTTACCATAGAGATTTTCTAGTTAGAGTAGATTATGCTTTGATGTTCCTGAAATTTTTGTGCTTTAAAAATGTTGTATTTCATATTAGGAGCTAATAAAACAACCCAAAGTTTAAGATGCTACGTGTTTGGATGTAACAACTTTTACTTAGTTAACGTATTTAGCTTGGTAAATTAGGTATGTATTCTTGGAGTAAAGCTTCAAAACTTTTTGCGGTCACCGTTCTCTATTAAGATTGGATTTTTAACCGTTCTCGTTTTATGGACCTCTTTCCAGTCTGGTGAAGGTGACGAATGCCTTTACGGAATAATCTTTCTAAATGCAACAACAAATCATTTTTGTAATCTTAGAAGCAGAGACTATTATTTAAACGCGAAGAAGCAAATCGACATAATTATTTGATTGTGTTATGAAATCTAATTGAAATAACTATATAAAATCCTTCAAATTTTAACTTAAATTACTACACACATATAAAATCTCAAATTAAAAGACGTTTTGTGGGCTCTTTGTACTGGTAAAGCCCTTAGATTAGTAACGATTTTATTAATGATGCGAAATTTTGAAAAATATACAAAGTACTAACAGTTTGGAGGAAAGCATTCACTTATTCTCTTAATACTTATTCTGTAAGATTCCGATAACCTTCGTAAGTTATAGAATTTTGTCATGATTATATAGCCATGAATTCCTACAGGGCGGCAATTCGAGAATGGGTTATTAACAGTTCATGGCCGTTTACGTTTTTCCAAACGAGTAGAAATGAATCACTTTTTTAGTAGTAAAAGTTACGTGTTGCAGGGAAAAGGAGGGACTAGAATTTTAGAGATTACAAACCATCCTCATAGAAAAAGATCTTTTTATAGCAAACATCAAAAAAGTTTTAAAAGACATAGTTGATAAGACTTTAGAGGGAAATTGAGATTTGTTTATAACCAGAGCTTGTACGATATTTGTTAAATTGATACTTATTACCTTGTCCCCTTATTTGACTTTATGTAATATGATAAATTTTTTTTTTTCGTCAATTATAATACAAAGACTCAAAACTATCGGCAACACAAGCTGTATATATGAGGCTGGTGAGGTTTGAATTCGAGTATGATACCAATGCTTACAAAATATCACAGGCTTGCTGCGTTCCATGGACATTAAAAAATTGCTAGCATTGTTAATTTAATTATTTACTTTATTTTAAAGAAAATGTTTTTTAGTTTCGACCGTTACGCTCGCCTCGCACCAATAAGCGTAACCATCGAAGTTTCTTTGCCCGCTTCAGACCATTCACTCCAGAAAACAGCATTCTCGTCTGAAATCAAACTTCTCCTAGACCATTTTAACAGTTACCACAACATTTTGACTTAAAGGAAAAAAATCCTAAAAGCATATAAATGATTACCTTAAATAATATACTTAGTGTGCATAAACCTTCCAAATGACTGATAGCAACCATTTTGTAAAAGTCAAAAAAAAAACAAAAATCAAGAGCTGCATTGCCGATATGAATCTTCCTCATAATATACGAATCACACATTGCTAACGCCTAAAATTGTCTTTTGACTTAAGGAGCTAGTAAATCTCAGCATCAACTTAAAAGTAAAATTTGAATTGAATTATAATTATTTTTAAACCATTAAACTTGCTATTATTGCTTAAATCGGCTTTATCTAAATTTAAAAATTGTATTCCATTCGGGGGTGTAGAAGTAATTAAATAAAAAAATAATTATTTTAGTTATGGTCAAATATTTCAAGGATTAATTCTGCAAACTGGCGTAAGAAAAATGTAATGGAAAACGTAAAAAGGTAATAAGAGGGAAAATGAAATAATGTCATGATGCTTCCAGTAGATTAAATTTAATTATTCATTTTTAGCTAATTTTGTGGTACTATAATAATAAAAATATTTTAGAAAATAAAAAAAATTAAATAGCAAAAAAGGAAGTCAATTCAACTGTATCAGCAATACTACAAAGTAAATAAATTTAAAATATTTTAATGCAATAAACTATAAAACAAACTTATTTAATAAATTAGTTTACAGTCTCCCTTGTAAAATAAAAGAAACATTTCTTATAACTAAATAAATAAATATAACAGACCTATATATGTTTAGAGAAAATAAATTATTTTCTATAATTAACAATATTTGCGCATTTTCTAAATCCACATACAAAAATAATGTTAACAAATATTAAGATTATCAAAGATGCTTCTTATAGTTGGCCATTGAGCTTTTTCGTGAAGCATATAGAATGATTAAAGAAGAATCCATTATTAAAATCGTAGTCTGATTCCAGCCCAGCCGAACTTACAACGCAATTTTGACGGTCGCTTAACAACGGCGATCTGCCATTTTCTACCATTACGGGAATATTTATTGCCACTTTCGGTTTTTACAGATAACCGCAGCAAAGCGCATCGCGCGAAAAGCGCGGGGTGGCTGGCAATGCAGACGGCATAATTGAGCGGCCAGGTGCGCCTGCGCGGCTCAGGTGGCGCAAGCTGTACATGCGCGCTGCCAACTGAAGGGTAAAGACAGACCGAGACCGGCGACGGCGCCCTCCCCGCCGGCCGCGCCAGGTTAATGCCTGGCACACCTGACCTTGAGAGGCCAACCCCACCTGACAAGTGCTTGGGCCACTCGGCATTATTATGCTAATAAGAAATTAATGGACTAATCAAATTTTATCTTGAAATTGTGATCATCATCTTTTATTCGTCTACATGCTTTGAACTTCCGAAAAGAACAACTTAATTTAAGAAGTTAAAAAGGACTAATTATTTGAAAAAAATTAATAAGGAAGTTAGAATTATTGTAGTTTGTATGTATTATCTGCATCATAAGGAAATAAACTCAAAAATGGTACAATAGGCGGCAAGGGTAGATGAGTACCTGAATTCGGCTAAAAAAAGAAAAATCACTCACCAAGGGCAGCGTCGCACCCGCACGATGGGCCGCGATGGACACTTTCACTGCCGCAATTTTACCGCCTAAGCGCATTCCGGTGTGCTAAGATCGGAAAAGCGAGTAAACTTGAGGAAACTGGCAGATTGGACGCGAACTTGACTAACCGTCGACTGCCAGGTATTCTGATGCCGGCTGCGCTTAGAGGGGAGGGAGGACGCTACAGAAGAATGAAAATAAAAGTAGCGTGTGGTAAAAAGTCAGGCGGCCCAGACCGGTTTGTTGCCTTTGTCAGACATGGCCTCGGCGACCGCGCCGATCATAGCTTATTGTAATTACTGTACCTACATCGTACATCTACGTGCACTTGATTTTTATTGTCAGCAGCGCGTCCACGCCTTGCCCGTCTCGTCTTCTCGCTTTCCTTCGCCTGAAAAGCTGGCCGTTTCAGCAGATTTCTGCGGCGCTAGCTCGAATCGCCGCGCCCTGCGTTTGATTAATGCACCCCTACGATAAAAATGAGGTGTAAATAGCCCGTCCTTCATCGTAGTATTCATGCAAGCATTGGCCGGATGCTAAAAATAAAACAATTTGTTTTTTGAACCCGGAAAACGACCACAATAGCAGCGGTCTCTTGTTGAAGTCCCGGGGATTTCAACGCTAGATTACGATGCAAACCCGATTAGCCTGCCTGATGTGACTTGTCTCATCTCATTATGAATATCGTTGAATGATTTTTTCTAATATTGCACATTTGTCTGTAAAAATAAGGATACATAACGCTATTATTGCATTTTGATAACTAAACATTGACATTACGATGCATTAATTTAAATTAAATTTTTATATCAAACATGCTGTTGCGGGGATTGCACTTAAGCAACCTCGTAAAGATCATCAAAAATTATTAGAACTTTATGACCAATTTTATTACAAAAAAATATTGGAAAAATGTTCGTTAATAATTTAAAAAAATAATGTTATAATTGTATTTAAAAACTTATTACTATATTTATGGAAAATGACTTTTAAGAGCATTAATCTAAAACTTATAGCCATATTTAAACTAGCAAATTATCCAAAATTGATTTTAGTTTCAGTAGATGTCTCTATATGTATTACGAGGCAACAAAGACACTGAAAGCACATGCCATCTATAAATCGCTTAAAAAGCGATACTTTAACACATCATTCAGCAGTTTAGAGAACCAAACCAACACACTTGTCAATATTAATGTAATATTTACCACTCCCTACAAAAAATGATTATTTGTTGTGACTTAAATATATTTTCTTTATGTTTGGATTTCGCGAAACCTCACGTATGATTGCCCATCCGAAGCATATTGTTTTGCCATGCTAAATTTATCGCATTCAAAGAATTTGCGCGTTTTGTTTATTTATGCTTTTTATGTAAAAAATGCTAAATTTAGCAAGTAAAAAATTATTTAATTAATTTATTTGTTTTAACACTAATCAATTTTTCTAAAGTGGGAAGCTAGAGTAATACATCGAAATTGTAAGTAAATTTTTATTAGCTAAATTTTGCAATTTGCAATAAAAATTGTATTTTTTAGTTTGATTCGAACAACTAATCCAAAATTCTCTGAAAACTTAATGAAAATTATTGCCCTGATCTTCTTGGAATCAAAATTATTGTTGGAATTTGCAATATTTCAAAATGTTACATGTATTAATGAATTTACAAAACTTTTGTTTATTTCATGAAATTTCACAACTTGTTAAACCTTGCAAATCAACTACAAGGTGTTCCAAGACAACGTTTAAAGACTTACAGGGCGTGTAGTATTGTCGGAAACAAGTTAAAATGTCTGAGAGAACCGCGGTACTATTTTCTACAATATTTATAATAAAAAATTACAATTGAAGATGTTTAAAATGTCGTCTTTCCATAACGACACAGGATCTACGTCTTCGTTCGAAAGCAGCCTGCACCCTTTCAAGAAACACGGGTTTTGTTTTAATTATCTGGCAACAGTATTTTATTCGTTGGCGCAAATTTAAAAGATCGTTAAAGGTATTGGTAAATTAAACTTTATAAAAAACTCCAAGTGCAAACGTCTAAAAAAATTAAATTAGAGATATTGAAGGCATAGTTCAGATGTTCCCTAACAACAAGGGTAAAATACGGAAAAGCTCCATGTTGCATAAACCAGGATTTGATCTCGGATTTAAAGGTAAATTATTTAAAGGTAAATCTCTCTGTTGATGTCTGGATTCAACAACTGCTTGAGGATTTTCATTAGACCAAACGTGATTATTGTGGAAATTAAAAATTTCTTTAGTAAAACCGGAAATCAGAAAAAAATGTTAGAAATACAGTATGGATGTTTAGCAGCTAACAAAATGCTATTCTCGCTTTATCAAGCTTTGTACCCGTTGGATATGGTAAGGGTATAGGAGTTCTCCAAAGAAGAGGTCTGTTTATACCCACATGAGCCAAAATTCATCTAGATTCGGGGTTTTTATCGTCTATATTTAAAATTTGCTTTTTTCTCTCCGGTGTGCATGCTGATCTCTGGGTTTATTATCATAAAAACTTTTTGCAACAAACTAGTTTCTCTTAAAAGTTAAAAAATTGTTTTAAACACCACATTCAAAGGCAATTGCCGATTAGGAAACGCTTTAGTATAGAGGCGACGTACACTCAAAGCATTCCCATTAGCATGACCGTACGAAACATCATATCAACAAGATATGTGACTCAAAGTCAACTCTGTTCATCAAACAAAATTCTTTTAATACACATGGAGTTTGCCAATAAGTACAAAATGTATGATCTAAAATTGACATACACTTTACATAAATACAATCCTTAATTTGCTATTTTGTTTGCTAGGATATATTATCCTTGATTTATTAAAGTATGTACTGAAAGAAATCGCTGTTATCTCAAAACAGTTGATTTTCGGATTTTGTAACTTGTCTTCAATCGTACTACAAGCTTTTTAAACGATGCTTTTGAACACCCCGTATAAATAATAATAGTTCCCCGTAACAGCCTTGAAGGCCCTTTGGGGTCGTAACAGGATAGGTCTGCCACAATCTAGAGCCTACGGTACACAAGGGTAATAACGTGGCTAGCGCTACGTGCCGACCGCCTGTTATTACCCAGAGTTTGACACCTCGTATACTATATTAAAATAATTCCTTAGCAATTCTTTTAAATTTGCTTTTCTTATAAGAAGTGCATTCAAGTTATAACACCTCAAAATTTTCTTAGGACTGGGAACAGATAGAAAGATACGGTTTGTTTCAAAATACTCGCTCACTTTTTGTGAATGCGTAACAGAGATGGCAGCACTGTACAGCACACAGGACTCTAGCGGCAGCAGCGAGAGTGAGGACTGTTTTTGATACTTAAAAGGGAGATGTTTTCATTACAAGAACAGCGTGTAGTCATTCGTTTTTACCATTTGCGTGGTGTGACACCGAGTGAAACATGTGGTGATGTTCAATGTGAATGTTCAAAGAATGCAGAACGCGGTGTGACAACAAACCAAGGCAATCTCAGCCTCGCACCAGCTGGTCTCATGACAGGATCAGGCGAGTGAAGAAACTTGTTTTGAAGGATCGCCGAATGAGTGTGGAACACATCGCCTCCAAAGTTGGCATTTCCATGGGATCTGTGCACACAATCCTGCATAAAAACCTGAAAATGCGAAAAGTGTCCTCCAGGTGTGTGCTACAAATGCTGACAACTTTGAAGTGATTTCTCATGCTTCTACTCACCTGACCTGGGTCCTAGCGACTTTTGGTTGTTTCCAACGATGAAAGATGAAAGTCCTTGGTAGCAAATTCACTAGCCGTGTCGCTACTATATCAGCGATTTTCCAGTGGTCAAAGAAGACTCCTAAAGAAGCGTTTGTAGCGACCATGGAATCATGGCGTCGACATTGTGAAAAATGTGTACAGATGCAAGGAGATTATGTTGAGAAGTTTTACAATTTTTTGTGTAATTAGTTTGTGAGAAAAAAATCGAAGGTGTTATAATTTGAATGCACCTCATACTTTTGAAATTATCATTTTTAATAGGAATTAAACTTATCTTAACAGATAAAGTTTTTGTTATGTTAAAATTAAATATTAAAAGAAAGATAAAAATATTAGTTTTTTAATCTACTTAATTAATACGTGCAAATTGTCGTAAATTTCTAATTTAAATTTTGCTTCTAAGGCAGCAATTATGCTGGCTGTAATACCATCACATGCAGTCACAGCGTTAGACCACTTTTTGGACTGCAACGCCGGCGTCTTTTTGCCGGCGAGCGCCTGAATTATTTATGCTTCTCTCTTATTTGCTAAATTGTCGTACTCCAAAAAAGACACTGAAACCTCTGCATTGCACGCGGTAAAAAGAGGAACCGAAAGTAGCATTGCAAGTCTGTTGCCATGCTGCAGCAACTGCATTTTCAAACGGGTACCACTTTTATGCCGTGCATCATACTGCAGCTACTATGATGCATGCGCGCTTCAAAAAAGCTCCCGATCGCCGCATGTTTAAGTATTTGCTGCCGCAATTCATTCTGAATCTCGCAGAATCCGCTGCGAGCCGGGGATTGCGGAAAATAACTCGTTGCTCGCTGACGCGGTTCAGTAACCCCGCCGTCATTTTTTGATTGCATGGGTGTTTCAGCGAAGGACGATTTTTGCGACCCGGCGTGTAATTACCGCAAAGCCGATCTTCCGTCTTCAATAACGTTCGGCAGGTTCTTCACACCGACTTTTGCATAACCTGTTGCAGCTGAACGAGCGGACGGCCGTTTAGCTTCTAGAAGGTGTTATCCAATTTTCATTGCAGCAGCGTTAAGCTCGCCAGCCACCATTTCAAGCTCATTAACTTTGGCTATAAAATTCCAAGTCGCTGGCTGCGTACGGAGAATGCACCGATTATTTTATATTGCCCCTGCCATTGCTGTCGCTGGCGCACGAGTTTTACGAGAACAGCCCCAGTCTGGTCAAGTTTTTGTATGTACGGCTCTGTATAGGCTTATTTCAGCTATGCAGCAAGAGATCGTCGTTATGGCAAGCCGTATCCTCCAATCTAACGACCGTTCCTGTGTGATTTTTTATAGGGACAAGTTTTTTCGCAACATTTGTCGGAAAGCTCTAACATACACGAATT
This sequence comes from Sinelater perroti, assembly GCA_036346155.1. Taxonomy (NCBI): domain Eukaryota; kingdom Metazoa; phylum Arthropoda; class Insecta; order Coleoptera; family Elateridae; genus Sinelater; species Sinelater perroti. The sequence goes on along the minus strand of JARFIY010000195.1, from coordinate 18,340,140 downwards.
TCTGGTTGTAAAATTAGAATGACGTAAACGAAACTTATTTTTAAATTCCACTTATTATAAATATCAGCCTAAAATTTTACACTAGTTCAATAAACTAATTAATAGTATCGTTACTCTTCTATTTATTTTTATTTAAATTACATCGAATCGATTTAATTAATATTTTCTGTATTTTTAACTTGCTTCAAGAAGTTTGTGAAATTCTATTAGTAGCTGGCGCTAGTGCTAGGCAATGAGACGGTTGCCTCGGGACTTTGAAAAGCTATCAACTTTTATTTAAAATTGATAAAATATAATAGACAGACTTTTTCAGTGCAATTACGCAGTACGCAATTTGATATCTACGATATCAATAAAAAATCTTCAAATTTGAATCAAACCTACAACGACTCTATTGGTATAAATTATCCAGATTTTTTATTCAGAACACATCATGATGGTTAATTACATTACAACTAGTCTAGGGGGTAGACTAGAGCTCAGAGTTTATCTTAATAGCATTACTCAGATTTTTATCACACGAGAATCACAATACGCGCACTACGCTCTACTTTACACCTCACCTAATTCACAAACTTAAAAGTTTTACGCCTCTTAAGCCGTCGTACTAAACCAACCTGATTCAGCAACTGGATTGCATCAGTGTTGGTCTAGTTATGGTTATATATCACCGTTTGTAAGTTGTTATAGGCGTGAAGCTCTTCAGCCCCATTTGAGCAAATACCTGTTTATTTTGCAAATATAGCGATGAGGGTATTAGCAGTTTCAGGTATGTTGCAAGAGTATAGCAAGTACAATATGTAAAAGACCAGCTCTGATAGGTCCTAACCCAGAATAAGGGTCTTCTTGTCAAATATGGAAATGTGTGTTGCTGATATAACAGGCCATAGTCTTTAGGTAGCTACCTTCAGTCCCAGTTCAGAGTACCACACCATATTAAATGCTTAGGCTACATCCAAAGGTATAGCTGAGCAAATCTTTTTTCAAACACCTTTTTCTGACGCTAGTGATTTGAAGAACCTGATCTAAAGTTGTATATTTATTCCTAAATCCGAAATGATCGCCTAAAATATTTTTAACCACCTCTTTAGAAGCAATCTCTCACGCAGTTTAAAATAACTGATAGCAGAGAGATGGGTCTGTATGACACCATATCATTTCGATTTTCTGGATCTAGAGATCATGCAAAGTTGGTCAATTTGACAATACCTTTTTTTGGAAAATTGTTTAGGTACTTCTCCATTTATGATATCGTATTCTGGAGATATTCTGGGGCTTAGATTTTATTTAATCTCAATTCTATATTCACATCATCTAAACATGCATTCAACGCATTAGCCTTAACCTCACGATAGACTTCCTTCGAGATAGTTTACAAAAACTTTGCTCATAGACCACAATCTTCCAGATATTCCCATTTTCTTCATGGCTTTCAATAACGTTTGTCCTGTTAGTTATAACATGGTCACTCAATAGCATAACTACCGACGAATGATCTGCGGTTAGTTCCAAACCATCTTCAATCTTAACATAGTTATGAGAAATCTCCTTGTGATAAAGAAATCAATCAGGTCTGGGTTTTTGTAAATATCCATGGGCCATTAAGTCGGTGTGAAACTCGTGCTGAATATAATTCTCTACTTTTTTGGCTAATTGTCTTGATCTCTAATAAGTATGTTTAACATTACGGTTTCCTCCAAATATAAATTTCTTTCCAAGTTGCCTCAGAAGGTTAAGATAATCAAATTATTTAGATTGTTTTAAATCTTTAAAGTGCAGAAGCTAATTCATCTCTTTCTACAATAAATTTATGATTTGCAAAGACATCGCTGTATGACTACGCGATTAACATTCGTAATTGTCAGTTTGAACTAGAAAACTTGATCTATCTCTGCTGATACAAAAGCGCCTTTCCTTAAATAAATATAACCAACTGTGTGAGTTGAAAAATCTGCTCTTGTCGACAATTTTTTACTAAAACCCCCAGTAGTAGTTTTTACCATTCATACAATTTGCTATTTCAAACAGCGTATCTTGAATATTGTTATATTTCTGAAATAATTCTACGGAAGACTGATTAATCTGGTTTCCGTAGTATGGAGATGTTGCGCGGATGCAGTAAAGGAGTGTGGTTGCGTTTCACAATTTTTATAACTAGCGAAATCAAACTTCGTAATTAAATAAACTATGAATAAAAAAACTAATAAGTATATCAGCAAAATAGTTCATGTCTCCTTACAGTGTCCGAAGTACTTAAAAAGCATTCGCCACTAATTAGTAAAGATTTTGTTTCTCTGAAATTCTTCAGATTGTTCAGAAAATTAACAACACTAAGCTGAACTTTAAATAAAAAAAATTTTTATCGTTAGTGTAAAATGTTATCTATTTGAAGAGTTATTATTGTCGTCGTAGGGCGCCGTCGGCCTCTTAGGGTATTTTAATCAACCACTTTGCAGCTATAAAAATTATGCAATATGCAGTGGTACCAGGGATGCTGATGAATTTCAGTGATAATTCGGCATAGAAAAATTTCTGTGCAAGATGCGTAGTAAATTGTATAGTAACTCAATAAAAAAACTTTTGAACAATATCATTGCAGTGGGAGTTCTACCCATACTTGGTTCAGTAGTTATGTTGTCTCACAGTATCTTAACTGGTGAGAATCGAACTTTTACCGTCTACTTAAACAAATACAGCCGATTCATCCCTATTATCAAATTTAGAAAAATGTAGCAGAGACGCCATTCGCTGTTCAATCAACCTCGCCTACATTGGGGAAGGATGAAAACTTCTGACCCCGAAATTAAACAAATAATCCAAATGTAACATTGAGTGCAACAGCATACATAGTGACCTTTTCACTTTGATGATCAATAAGTGTACAAAAAATTGATTTTTGAAATGAAGATCACTGACGAAATAATCTAAAAAATAAAACTAAAGTCTTTGATGTAGCAGTTAAGTTTATATGAAAACTAAAGTTAACAAGCAACGATCCCAGTTGGCTATAGAAGAAAAGGCGTATGGACATGTTACTACAGATAAAATTAAAATATTTACTAAATACTGTGGGTGCTAGTGTCTATTTTGGGATGGCATAAATTTCAATATAAAAACGGCAGAGGACGGCAGCTAGATGTGGAGCTTGGCGGTAAAATTAAAATTTACCTCATTCAACGTAATTTGTAGAATACAGTTAATCTACTTCTTAACCATCTAAAAAATGTTTACGAGCATTTAATAAAACAAATCTAAATACTAGAAATACATTAGACGTTTTAGCCACAAATCAATACACTAAAATTGGAATATAAAATTTGGCATTTTAGACAATTTTTGTAGTAGTTAATCACTTAAAATCACGGAAAGAGTAATTTTAAAAATATCATAAAGCGACTCATATTTGAAAAAATGCTCAGTCAAGTATTATTTTAATACTTTTCAGATGGGACCTTGTATTATTAAATAATTAACTTCTTAATTTAGAATATGTTTGCAAAAGTTCAAAAACTTTTGTATAGTTTCTTGCTATAGTAAAGTCATACTTTTGATTTTTAAACTAGCACATTAATTAGAATGTTGGCATATGTTTCTACATGTTTAATCCATGACGGGACTGTCACCATTAAATTGTGAAGAGATTTTTATTGAAAATATATTACATAAGAAACGTAATATTTAAATTAAAGAATTAGCGGAAAGCATAAAAAATAACTCAGTGCGACTGTGAAAAAGTGGAATTTTTATTTTGTCTGTAAAATTAATAGCAACTCTACAGCACAAAGAGATAATAACTACTCGAGACCCATAAAATTGTTTTATATTATGAAAATCAACTGAATATATCTTTGAAGTGCAAGGCATTTTAAAGTGGATTACTAATCACAATCATAATTTTAATTATGCATTTTTGATAACTATGATTGCTTTCTTTTATATGTATTTTTTAAATTGCTCAAGAAATGGCAAAGAATAACGTTGCAAGGTTAAGTACTTCTTGTTTTTAAGACTCTTAGATCTTATTAAGTGGATCGTTCTTAATAAAATCATTTTATTATACTAACAGAAAATTAAATTTTATATGACATTTTACTTATCGGTTGCAGTTCTACTGAAAACATATTACACACTCTTAGTTAAGCGTTTTATGGAAAAACTGCAATAACTAGATATTAATTTAAGAAAAAGTATTTAGGATTTGCAAGGTGCATATAGTTCCAAATGAATTTGACTTCCTTATTAATACATATTCAGTCAAACTACTTGCATCTATTATGTCTATAACTAAAAGGAGATTAAATACAGAAAAAATTATTTCCTACTTTATCCCAAAGAAAAAGATCAAGATTAACATGCTCTTAAAGAAACTACCATACCAAACTGTAGATTAATAGTAGCAAGCAATTATGTTCTTAAAAGTAAAGATTCTAACTTTCACATTTTAACCGCATTATGAGCAATAAAACTAAAAAAATATTCTAATCTAATACTCTCTCTATCAACCTTCACTCGTCCATCTTTAGAGATAGGTCTTACCAAAGTTCTTCCATTCTAATCTACTTTGTGCCATTTTTAATCAAATTTGTTCTTATAATTTTCTTTATATCGTCTCTCGAACGCGTCATCAGCCTTTCAACATTCCGCTTACCAGTAAATGGTTTCTAGTTCACCCCACTTTTTGTCTAGCTTGTCCAGCCCATTCCGATGTTTTGTCTGCGATAACTTTTGCAATATCTGACATTTCTGCCTTCTTTCTTATCCTGTTAATGTAATTCCCAAGATAATTTCCTAGTTTCTGTTCATTATAAAATTACTAAAACTATGCATTGTATACTGGTAGCTTTTTATTTTTAATTATATGATGGAGTTTTTTAAATTTTGTCCACGACTTCTCTTTATCTGTGGTGATTTTATTTGCAATTTTTTAAATTTGTTTGAGGTATACACATTATTTTACCTACTGCACTTCTTTGTTTATGTCGTGTTTGTTTATATTTAGTTGGAAGTAGTACTATTATTACCCATATCTATGTTTAGTATTAGTCTTGTTTTAAAATGTATCTTCCATTTGCACTAAATGTCGTTCTTCTTCTCCTATAACTTTTCGCTAACCAGTATAATTACTTAAAGCCAAATATCTCCAAAATAAGTAATACAGGTCATATCATAATACAGAATTATCTCACACCACTAAAGTTTCTCAACACCTTGCACTCTGATTACAGTCAGCTTCACGGATTCTGGGAGGAGCAATGCTTGGATTATACTTCACTGCTATAAAAAATTATAAGCAATATAAAAAAACTACACACAACGAAAAGTAACATAAAGAACACTAAACTATTAATTGCCACGTAAAATATTATTCTACGCATTGAAGAAACATTAGAAAAACTGAATAGGTTTAGGAAAATATACGAAGGAAGAGAATATTGAACTAAAATCATATTTTTATTATAATAAAAGCCTAGAAGAAAACGGGAGAGGAATAGGCTTTACTATTAACAAAAAAAACAATAAATAATAATAATAAAAATTTATGGACCTGCCACAAACAGTAAAAATTAAAAAGTAGACCAACTGTACAAAGAAATAACATAAAAAATCACTATGCTTACCATAACTAAATAATGAGTAACTTCAATTCAAAAGAAATAAAACGACAAAAAGATGAAGTTAGTATGATAAATTCATATACGGGGTAAAAAATAATAAGGCTGAAATGTTATTTAACTATCTAGAAGACAACAGTTATACGTCATAAACTCGTACTTAAAAAAATCCGGAAATAAAATAAATCTGAATTAGTCCCAACAAAAGCATTAAAAACGGAATTCGTATTATGTCATCCAAAAGAGGAATTATACAAGGCATATCGCTCATAAACAAGTTTACAACACAAAATGATTGTAGATTAGTTAGAACCAAAGTTATAAGAACTTTAAATTAGAGAGATCGAAACTTACAAGATCAGCAAAGCCACAACTACACAGTGAAAAACTAAAAGAAGACAAAGAGAATATCCGATAGAAATCTAAAGAAAAAGATAAAGAATATAAAAGGCGTTACAATAGCAAATTAATTAAAACTAAAATATTAAACAATAATAATCTACAAGTTTTAAGAACAAAAATTGTAAAATACAAAGCAAAAATATAAAAATAATAGAAAACTTCTACTGATTACTCCCCAAGGAGTTACAGGAAAAAGGAAAAAAGAAGAAGTCTATTAACACACATATAAAAAATACTAACTTTTTCTTCTTCTTTTCCTTCTCCCTTATGCCCTAAAGCGTCGGGTCCTCTAACCACTTCCGGAAGCTGTCCCGGTTGGCTGCCATTCTTTTTACTTCTCTTAGGTGTTTTCCTCTCTGTTCTACCCTCTTTTCTAAGCTCTGTTCCCATGTTTCTCGTGGCCTTCCTCTGATTCTTGTTCCCTCTGGCTTTGCTTCTAGAATTCTTTTGGGGTCTCTATTTCTTGACATCCTCACTATGTGCCCATACCACTGTAATTGTCTCTTCTGTACCTCTTGTATTAGCGGTTGCTGACCTACTTCTTCTCTGGTTATTGTATTTCGTATGCGATCTCTTTTTGTTCTACCTACTAGTCTTCTTAGATATTTCATTTCACTCGCCGTAATTTTGCTTCTGGTTTTATCTTGTATTGTCCAGCTCTCCGCCCCATACGTTAATACTGGTGTGTGTATATGCTTTTGTATACCCTAAGCTTTGCTTGCTTTATCTCTTCTATTCAGAATCTCCTGTTCCATCGTGCCAGTTTTATTTATTATCGTTCCTAAATATTCATAGTTATTGACCCATTCTAGTTCTTCCCCATTGCATATTATTCTTGTGTTTTCGTTTGTATCATTTTTCTCGATTTTCATAATTTTAGTCTTGTTTGTGTTTATTTTCATACCTCTTCTTTCTATCGCTCTATTCCATTTGTTTATTGCTAGTTGTAGTTTTCTAGTTGAGTCTGCTAGAAGCACGATGTCGTCTGCATATATGAGGCATTGTATATATATGGGCTCTAAATTCCAATTTCCTACCTTCACATTGAATCTTGGTTCTTTTGCTTCCTGAATAATCTGATTCATTACTATTAGGAACAGTAGGGGGCTCAGTGAGTCTCCTTGTTTGATCCCCTTTTCCATTTCAAAGCTTTGAGATTCTTTTCCTTTAATTCGCACTCTTCCTTTTGCATTAACGTATACTCTTTTTATGGCCTGTTGTAGTGGGTATGATACATTTAGTTCTGCTAGCGCATTCCATATTGTTTGTTTGGGTACTGTGTCAAATGCTGATTTTATATCTATGAATGCTAGATACAAAGGGTTTCCCTTTCTAATCTCTTTTCTGTAACTGTTCTTAGTACAAAGATATGATCTTGTGTTTGCCTCTGTGGCCTGTAAGCGGCTTGTTCTTCACATAGTTTTTCTTCAACTTCTTCTCGTAATCTTCTTTCTAGTATTCTTGAATATATCTTCTGTACTATTGAAGAAAGGCATATTGCCCTGTAGTTGCCGCAATCGTTTGTATCTCCTTCTTGTGTATAGGTACCACTATGTTTTCTTCTCAGTCATCTGGTATTTTTCCCTTTCCAGGCTAGTTGACATATCTCTTTATCCACTTTAATATTCTATCTCCCCATTCTTTATCATTTCTGGAGTTATGCCATCTCTACCTCCTGCTTTTCCTTGTTTAATATGTTTTACGGCTTCTATCACCTCTTCTATTTCTATGTCTATTTCTTCTTCTTCTTCCTGAACTGTTCCTCTTCTCTCTCTGCCCCGGATATTATCATCTTTTTTAAATATGTTGTTGTAATACTCTCTCCATGCCTCCAAGATTCTTCCTTCTTCTGTTTCTACTATGCCTTTGTTGTTCCTTATACTCCATACTTGCTTTCCATATTTCCCTCTTAGCACTCTGATTACTTTCCAAAACTGTTTTCCGTTATCTTCGTTGAATTTCGTCTCTAGTTCTTTTCCGAATTCCTCCCAAGTTTCTTGTTTTGCTCTATGTACCGCTTCTTTGGCTTCATTTCTTTTATTTATATAGTGTTGTTTATCGCAATCTTTCTTACTTTGTATATACCTTTTCCAAGCTTTTTTTTTGATCTTTACTTTATCTTTTACTTCTTCGTTCCACCACCGGGTTCTTTTTTGATCTCCCTTTACTGTTACCTTTCCGCAGGTCTTTACTGCCTGTTCCACTATTTCTGTTTTAGTATTGTCCACTTCTTTTCCATGGGCCATTGGTTTCCTTCTTCTGCTTCTTTCGCTTCCCATCCTTCTAAGGTGTCTTCTAATCTGTTTTGAATTCTTTTGCTTTTTCTGGTTTTCTTAATACTGATATTTTTATTTTCTGATATTCTCTTTGTTTCCTGGGTTCCTGCTATAAAATCTGGTGTCTGCTATTAGCAGTCTGTGGTCTGTATGCAGTTCGGCCCCTTATTACTTTTACATCTGTTATGGCATATTTCCTTCTCTGTTGTATGTTATATAGTCGTTAATGCTTTTCGCTTCTCTTCCTGCTGCCTCAAAAGTAATTTTGTGTATTATCTTATGGTTAAAGTGGCTGTTTCCGATTAACATTTGATTGGTAACACAAAAGTCTATCATTCTTCTTCCGTTATTATTTATGGTAGATTCTCCTCCATATTTACCTATCGTGCCATATCCTATATCTTGTCTATTTCCTATTCTGGCATTCCAGTCTCCATTTATCAATATGTGTCTGCTTCTTTCTCTTCCTTTATCTATTTGTACTTGGAGTTCTTCGTAGAATGTCTCTTTCTTTTCTTCTGTGGAGTTTTCTGTGGGGGCGTAGATCTGTATTATGGTTATTTCTTCTTGCAGTTTTAGGTCTACATATAATATCCTTGCATTTACCGCTTCCCATTGTTTCACTTGTTGGACCATCTGTGTAGTTAGGATTATTCCTACGCCCTCTTTAGCTCGTCCTGCTGATCCTGAGTATATAAGCTGGTAACCTTGATCTAATAGTTGTCTTCCGTTTCCTTTCTTCTTTATTTCACTTATACCTAGCATCTCCATATTATATTTGGCCATTTCTTCTATTATTTCTACTTCCTTTCCGTTTATACCGTTTACATTCCACGTTCCAATTCTTATCAGTGATTCGCGCCGAGTCCGTTTCCCAGTTTTCCGTCCATTTCCGAGGCGATTGTTTGTTCTCTGAATCTGTTTACCTTATGCGGGTGATTAGCCCAGCCACAAGGGCCCCGTTACCTCGGAACAACTGGTATCAGGTTATACCCCCCGATGCTGGGTCGCCAGAGCAAAAAAAAACCTAAAGTATTAAATAACAAGCTGTTTGATTAGTTTGGTTTTTACCAACCACCCAAACAGGCGGGTCTCCGAAAAGACTTCATTACAGCACATCACCTCTAGACAATTCACACTCTAGTCATTACATTACGAAAAGTTCTTGACTTGTTCGAAATAAAGAAAATGATTGAAGCATCACCTCATTTTTGAATTGACTTTAGCTACGTTAATATATAAATAAATAAATTTCGTAATAAATAAAGGAATGACACAAGAGATTCAATAAAGTTGGAAGATTATTTAAAACATTAAATTGGAAAATCAAAGGTCTAAAAGTAAATGCTAGATTATTAAATAATATGCGTTATGCTTACATTTGATAATTTTCAAGATCTAGAATTTATGTTAAAAGAATTAAACCTAATACTACAGTCAACGAATAAATTTATCCATGGACAAAATCATCATGCTTGAATTCTATCAAACTCCTCTAATGTGAAGTCAAGAATTGTGTAGTTGTGCAGAAAGTCAAAAATCTTGCCGCTTATTCTTGTAAGTTACCATAAAAAAGTCAACATGTTATGGCTAAAAGTATTGCCAATAAATGAGTATTAGGTCTATATTTTTTGTTATATACTGTATTCCACAATGTCATTCACCAATTATGGCGAGTAAAATACCTTTCAAAAACAAAAACACAGACTATCTAAGTTTCAGTTTTATCTCCTATGGTAGCTTTCAAAATAATAAAATCAAAAGATACAATTAATAGTGTAGTTGTGGAATATAACTTTCCATTTACCTGTGTATGTTGAAAACAGCTTTTATTACATTTATATATTTTGACTTTTTACAATAGGGTCATATCCAAACCTATTATGTTAAATCTTCTACTCACAACTGAAGAATCCGTTTTGGCATGTTAAACCTTCAATTTTTGTTAATTAGAAGATATAAAAGTAAAGGTACTAAATGTCTACTGTTGTGCTACAGATCTTTTTCCAGATCAATCCTCTCTCTTTTCTTTTCTTCTTGATAACCTGTAGAAAATGTCCTTTTTTGCTTTTTCTTATCTATCGTTTATAAAAAGATTTCTTTAAGGCAACTGTGGAGGACTAGAACTCTCTCCTTTTTTATGTTAATATTAATTTTTCTATGGTAACGTAAGAAAACTTATTAAATCCCTTTGGCTTTTTCAGAGACTCTGCATTTATAGAAAAAATTATATTCTCCACAAAATCATTGTTGTTTGTTGTCAAGAGCTGAATTTAAATATGTCTCCAATTGCGACGAATACTGGACCTTTGGGCCTTTGGGTATCATCTTTAACCAGGACCCAGAACACGGCAATTTTTAAAACTTTGCTTAGAGATAACACTCACTAACCATTTCGCAGCCATCTTATCCCTACAGGCCATCACAATGTATTTCAGCTTATGGATCCGTACTAGTGGTTCATCGGGTAGTATTTCGTCATACGCCAAAATTATGAAAACTTGGAAAACTCGCAGTTTCCATTCTATTTGCACCGTCGTGTAACCTTTCGCTACCAAAGGTAACCATTTATAGGTAAAGCCTTTGGTTCATTTCTCGGCTTATTTTTGATACCCTTGGATGGTGTGATGTTTTCTGCTGTGTGTATGTGTCGACACAATATCTCCAAAACTACTTGACCGATTCACTTCATATTTGGTGAGCAGATACCTTAGATCGACATTTTCCTTGGAAATTTCAGACCTGTAGCTCTGCAAGGTCACATACATGAATTGCTTTGATTTCGAAAGTTGCCTTTCTGGATTTTACATTCGTTTTGTTTATTTTTCTTAATATTTTATCAGTGATTGTACAAATTCTAGAAAAACAACACATTTCCTCGTCAGAGCTCAACTTAAAAAAAAACCTAAATAGCTCGATTATCCAAGGCCTTGTTATAAGATAATATTTACTCACTTTACCTTATATCCTCAAGCAACCAACGGATAGCACCAATTATAACAAAATGAATTCTAAAAAAAAATTACAGTCAGTGTAATGTGGTTGCTAATATCTAAAAAAAGTAAAATAATTTAAAATTCTTTAAAACCCTAAACAAAATTATTTATAATCTGTTATTATTTTGACGTTTATTTTATGTCATATTCCTTTTAAAATTACCAAGAACGTTAACGCACAAATAGGCAGAGAAATAGGACGCTAAAACTTTATATTACTAGAATGAAACCATAAAACATTAAAAGCTTATATTACAAGATCCACAAACCATGCTGCCTAAGTGAAGAAGTTCATTTTTTTGCACCGCATGACGGATATTATAAATAATTGCAATCGTTAATTAAGCGCGTCCCAACGGAAACCGCCATTTTAACGGTAATCCTAAATGAGCTTAACTGGAGTGCATGAAACTCAAATAGCTTGAGATAGTTGCGATTGCAATTAATTTGAATGAAGCGTGAGCAGGAAGTTCATCAGCTTAATAGAGAGAAATGGGCAACGTTTAATTAAAACTGCATTTTTAAAATGTGCGCTTCGAAGAGGCATCTTAAACAAGTCGGTAAACAAAATTACAATTTTTTGTGTAAATTGCCAGAATTGTGTGTAAATAAAAGAATATTTTTAACGTTGCAATTTATGAGAAAAATTAACAAATGGATAACAATGTAATATCTAATTTGACGCTTACATTATTTAAGATAGATTGAGATACTAAAAACATACATTAATATGCTTAATTGGTATTTCTACGATACTGTTAGATTAATAAAGTAAAACAATATTAGGAATAAACAACAAGTAAACTTTAGAGAAAATAAAATTTAATACATCTGTCAAAATTTGTTATTAATCGTACAATAATATTAAAAACAAATTTGGTGAAATAATTGAAACTTTTTATTACAAATTTATGATCTTATTTAATTCTTTTGTTTTGACTAACTGGTTATTTTACTAACGATAATACTTATTTAGATGTGCACAAATAGCAATCAAGTAAAGTGAAACCTATCATTGTCACTTCTACTAGCTGTGAAGTTCACAATGTAAATATTTTTTGCAAGTAGTATGTTAATAGTGACGATTTATTATCCATCTATAAATATTTTTTTTAAGTTTTTAAACTAATCGATTTAACCCACTAGCATTAAACTCAGTCTATGATTACTAATTGCGTCTCCGCTATCATCAAAGTTGATATAGTTCATCCGATTGTGTTGTTACATAATCTTTATGCAATTACATCATTGTAATGTATTTCGTACAACACAGTATAAAATTTAGTGTTCAGTAATTTGAGTTTTGAAATCCTTAAAATAAAAGTTACTAAAGAAAGACCACTTATCTATTATTAACAGATGAGAATATTTGAAACTGCTAGAAGCAACGATGCAGGAAGTGATTAACAAACTCCTAATCTCTTTAAGGAAGTCTACACATAAATTATACAAAAAAATAAGAATATTCACAACCACATACCAATGAGCTACGAAAAACAGAGGCAGTTGCATATTTTACTACTGCTGCAAAAGAAAAACAGAAGAGACAATTAATGTTATTGATTCTGACATTTTCTTAATGCACATTTGAGCTAATTCGCACCAGTCTATCACAAGAAACCATTTCTTCTAAAGTCGTCAGATCACTAAGTATGGTCTTCACGAACTAAGCAAGACCGTCGTGTCATTTATGTAATGAGTAATTTTGGTGTAGGGTATCGTCTGTACGTCCCGGACGTATAAGTTCTATAATATCGGAAACAGGTCGGAGCTTTGAGGAACGCCGTCTTGGTTTCACCATCGAATCTCCAGAACTTCTGTCCAGAGAGGAAGAACCAAATAAGCTGAACCACCGGCAGTGGGATTGGAGTGAATATTATTTTGTATACTAGCCCGTTGTGCCACACCTTCTCGAAGGCCTTGGGCACGTCAATGAGGACTACACCTGTAGTGTGCTTCTTGGTGTAGCCTTCAGTAATGCTTTCCACTATCCTAAAAAGCTGGAGGGTAGTGAAGTGGCTGGAGCGGAAACCAAACTGACTCTCTGGTATCAGTGAGAGGTCTTCAATAACTGTTCTCAGATGGTTGTGGATCACTTGCTCTACACGTTTCCCCATGTTCGGTAATAGACTTATGAGCCAGTAGTCCTGAGAAAAGTCCCTGATTTCCCAGGCTTGGAGAGCATGATAACATCCTCCACTTTCCAATAACTCAAAGAATAGTGGAGAAGGAATAGAGAATTAATGATAGCCCTGACGCAAACGATCGCCTACTTTGGGAGGCTTGCAGAGCACGGTTTGAGCTAGCATCCAGATCGAGTATCTTGCACAATTAGAAGGTTTGGATTAGTTAAAAGACTTTCTCCTAGGTTGCTGGATCTAGCAAAGTCGACTAACAAAGCGGTCAACATGGTTAAAGTGTCATAGTCATAGCTAAGGTCTCTTTGATGCTCCATGTAGTTAGCAAGCTTTTTCTTGAGTGGTGTAAACGACACCACTCTGACTATCCTCCAAAGGCTGTTGTCGGCCACGTCAAATATCTCTAGCTTGCCTTCCCAAGAGGTGGTGCAGTACTCTGCGACGGTAACCCTGCGATACTCTTGCTTGTCCGCAAAACCTAGTTTTTCTTGGGTATACCGTCGCTTCCCGTTCTTCTTCCTAATCCATTCTTTTAGCTTTGGAGTTATGGGCTCTCTTCCATTTCCGGGGCGCACGGTGTTGGTGGTAAAACGGATTTCGAAATGGCGCCGGTAAATAGCGGATGATGGAAATATATTTGATGACCTGCTTCAAGTCGAAGTTAAAGCCCTGCCATGAGACTGTGGAACAGAAGTAAACGCTGTCAGATTCGTTAAGAATTCTCAAAGAGAAAATAACCGGGTTGTGGTAGTTGTCCCATCCGCTGATGCAATCCATCATCTGTTATATAGCGGTGTTCTTAAATATCACAATGTCAAAGACGTCTGACCACAGTGAGTAAATTTCGTGAGGCTAGGTGAATCTATGCAGGGGGATGACATGACTATTGGCCACACGGCTACTTGGGATTCAAATTTCCTGCCAAAATAATCGCGATGTTCTCATCGATGGCGATATTCAGGTCCCCGGGTAGGAGAAGGCGGTTTTACGACAAAAAGTTGTGCGCGAAAACTAGCCTGATAATTCTGTGATCTCTTGTGAAGAAGCCGATGATAGTGGCCGCTAGGAGCTCGGTAATCTCCGCCCTTGATATGGGTCTCGTAGACTAAAATGATATTTAAATCACACCTGCAGGTAAACTCCAAAAGATGATTCTTTTTGTCCTGCATGACATTCAGAAGTGGACAAACTGGATAAACTGCCTATCTATAAGATGGTTTCAGGGGCGTGGAAAAATCATTTTTGTGGAGCATTAATTCGGCAATAATGTCCCCTAGAATGGTAGCTACTTAAAAGAAATAAAGCACCGCAAACTTGACCAAATCCGGCATCTGGATGATAAACAATACTCCTGGACCCTGTATAGGTATTCCGAGTTTAGCGGCGGTCTAGTTCAATATTTCCGCGGTTATCGTGTGATTAGGATGCATTGAACTAAATAAATTTATCATACAATTTTGCTATTCTATGAACTGAAATTTATCTACTTTAAATTACTTGTTCGTAATAATAATATTTAGCTCAAAAATGTACTTTTTCTTATCTATCAGTGTCTGTGGTATTTACTAAATAGCATTTTAAATGTTTTATGAAACCAAATTTGCTGTGTTTTCATATACTTTAACGAGTTTGAATGTCTTGTTAGTTAGTAAAGTATCTTGTAGATTAATCTTTATTGAGCTTTAGTTTTTGTACATATTTGTTGTAATTTTTTACCTATTTACCTATTTGTTATCTTGAGTCTTGTACCAGAAATTCTTTTTTACTTTAATACATTTTCTTGTATAATTACTGATTTTCTGTTCTTCCTTTTTTATTATATCTAATATCTCAAAAACTACCTTTCTAATATTTTTTTAAATTTTAATTTAATGCTTCTACATTTTATGCCCTTGTATTTAACGTGGCTTTCCAATCTTAGTTAAAATAGTTCCATTTATTTCTGCCCAAATTTTTCTAAATTATATTTACTGAAAATTTTAAGAATAAATTAAGTGTTAAAAATAAAACGACTTGTACCTAAGAAAAGGAGACAACTACGACATTCAATTTACTTGCCGCAAATTTCATCCGTGGTGGATGAGAATATACTGACATTCGCCAAACTTAAAGTATTAGATTAATTTTGATCTTTCTTCAGTTCTACTAGAAAAAGACAATTTCTTCGGCAAATGTATGGCTTAGATAGAATTATATTAAGAAAGTAAAATAATCACTCTTCAATTTAACTGATTTAATTAAATAAACTGAAATGCTTTCTAATCGAATAATCATGGTTATAGTATTCTAGCAGCACAAAATAATTTTATTAATATTTATTAAACCAGAAACAATCGCAACGTCAGAAGTTTACTTAAGGAAGGTTCGTTTACAGCGCAATAACCATCACCCCTTTAGAAAAATAAAAGTCTAGTGAACTAGTCAGTACTTCAAAATTGACTAGCTAACACATTAAACTAATAAATAGCTAAATATACCTTGATAGGACCATTATTTAATAATATGTTTTAGAAGTTGTATGGATTTGAGTAAAAAATAATTATAACATAATTATGTATACAAGTTTTGTATACGACAATTTTTTCTTCTACTTTTGACTTACTGCAATTAATTAAAAAAATTTCTTTTAAGACGAACTCAATATTCAAAAAATAATCTGTTGAAAATATGAAGTTAAAACTAACTAAAACTATAATAAACAATAATGAAAATACACTTTGACTAGACCATCAATTACAGTAAACAAGCATGGTTCCTCAAAAATAACTATACCTATAAATACTCTTCAATTTATGCGAAATTGTAATGTGGTATTGACGTAAGCACAAATCACTATAACTTTAATGTAGTGGTTTGTTGGTCAAGTTCAAATTTTATTTTTATTTATTTGTAGCAATTGCCGCCACACACGTGTTAATATTGTAACTTAGTAACTTTAGCACATATTATTATAAATTTTGCCAAACCTCATCTTAAAGACCATCCCATGAGCCAAACAAATTTCTAGCAAATTAGCTGGACACGAGCTTGGGCGTTAACATAATTCTCGTCTACGCACGATTTCAGTACAGAATATAAAATTTTTTATAATTATATTTAATATTAAATTAGACATATTTCATACAAAAAATTATAACTCTGTGATGTGCTTCCAAGTCGTTAATCTTGCGATGCTAAGAAATTGTAATAGTAAAGGGCTTTTTAAACGAAACCACCCGACTTTTTTGAAGTTTTGCCGAAAAATTATTGTTTTAAATTCTAATTTATTATTTATATACATAAACACAAAACCTATTTTGTGTTTTATGTGATACCAATAAAATTTATGTATAACAGAAACGAAAATTTCATCAACCATATCGTATTGTAAAAACATCATAAGCAAAATTATTTTCTTTATAAATATAAAAAGATTTCCTACAATTACCTAGGTAATAATCAATTTTATTATTATAATTTAATATCTAAATACGTAATTTAACTGCTAGTCATGTATCTACCATTTGCAATAAGTAATAAATTATTCTAATAAAACCGGAAAGCATTACAAAAATATTGTAGGAATTGAATAATTTACTTTTTCTTTAATTATATGATTTGTTTGTATTAATAATAAACTGAACTAATTAATTTCCGTTAGTGGCAAAGTATCTCTTTCGATATGTTTCTTTATGCAACCAATTTTACCGACATATTTTCTTATTAACTTTAAAGTACTGTAAAGAAGATAAATAAACATTTGTTAATTTTAAAATGTATCAATAACATAATAATTTAAATATTACTTTGTGAGTGTTATTTGAAATAAATTATTAGAAGATCAGCCGTTTGTCCTATACTAACGGTATTTACACCAATTTCTTTTCTTATATGTGGGCTTCTTTAATTTCCCTTAACAGAATTTCATTTAGTTCGTATAAATAACCTCAAATTGCAAATTAATTTTGCTTTGGCCGAAATCATAACGAAAAATTTTACTAATTATTTTAGGGCCTTCAAAAATAGTCAGCAGTTCCTCTTTAAACCAGTTGTGAAATACCGGCCTAATGAGTGTGTAAAGATAAACTATAGTTTCGCGTGATACCAACAGATAAGTACCATACAATATACATAGGTCGGATTGCCGCCATTGCAGTGAGTGTTGTTTTGTATACTTAAAATGGCGACGTTTAGTGTTCAACAACTACGTAGAATCATTCATTTTCTCCTCTTGCGTGGGAAACGCCTTAGTTGCCAATTAAGTAAGACATGTGATGAAAGCATTATGAATGTTAAAAATATGAGCCCTGGGTACGAAAGTTTAAAAAAGATGGAGAGTTTTGTGACAGTGCAACTTCGGCCACGAACCATGATTGCGCGAGTAGAGCAAACGTTATAGAAGATTAGGTGTGCGTGATATCGCATCTAAACTTGGCATTTCCATAGGATCTGTGAAGTCCATTTTCGAGTTTGCATGATGACCTGAAAATGCAAAAAGTTTCTTCAAAGAGGGTCCCATGAATGTTGACCGTAAAACACAAGGCTGTACGGGTAGCAATGTCTCGGGACATATTGACACATGATCCGCCTTAAATTTTCGACCATTAAGGACACTCTCCGTGGCCGCTCATTTTTCACTCCAGTTGCTGTTCTATCAGGGATTTTCCACTGCGCAAAACACACCTCTAAAGAATTATTCTTAGCACCCATGGAATCGTAGCGATTACGTTATAAAAACATGTGCGTCTAGACGGAGATTAGGTAGAGAAGTAACTAAAATTTTAACTTTCTTGGATACGTTCTTTTTCAGAAAAAAATTGAAGACCTTAGAACTTAAACGCACCTCGTACAACGTGGATCGAAAAACTGGTTACAGAAGACCATACATAGCGTTGTGTTACTTCTGAAGAATAGTTTGCAGCAGCTTTTTAAAAACTGCCAAAGCAAAGTGCACAGACATTGAAATGAAATACACCTAATAAAATGTATACTCACTTGTTCCTTATAAAAGATTAGTGAAGAAACAACAACTGTAAAACAAATTGTTTTTGAATGCATCAAGTACGTGGGAACTCAATAGAGAAATTATGTTACAAATTTATTGATGAAGCAAGAAAACAAAATATTTGTGATGTTCAGGCCCAGATTTCCTACCTTGTGTTATCAGTATACTCACTTGTTCCTTATAAAAGATTAGTGAAGAAAAACAACTGTAAAACAAATTGTTTTGAATGCATCAAGTCGTGGAACTCAATAGAGAAATTATGTTACAAATTTATTGATGAAGCAAGAAAACAAAATATTTGTGATGTTCAGGCCCAGATTTCCTACCTTGTGTTATCAGTATACTCACTTGTTCCTTATAAAAGATTAGTGAAGAAAAAACAACTGTAAAACAAATTGTTTTTGAATGCATCAAGTACGTGGGAACTCTATAGAGAAATTGTTAAAAATTTATTGATGAATCAAGAAAACAAAATATTTGTGATGTTCAGGCCCAGATTTCCTACCTTGTGTTATCAGTATTTATGCTTGGGCCTAAATAAGTATTACACCTATCATTTGTCATACAAGATTACAATATATATGTTTTAACCGCTCGTTGCAATAAAATGTAGTAGTTTAATTTATTTTGATAGTAGTGACCACCTGTTACTGACAGATGCGATATATATATATATATATATATATATATATATATATATATATATATATATATATATCTTTGTTCCTTTTCTATTCACTTCCGAAAGTTTGTCTTTATAATAATATATCCACCCTGTACTCAGAAGTATTAAATATTTCATTACATACAAAAACTATCTAATCTAGCGAATCAGCTCGTTTATATTGTGCTACAATTATACTAACCGGAAATGGGTTCTACAAACATGAGGTGCCCTTTGTACACTTTTGAATCATACATCTAAAAGCAGTTTTTCAAAATCTTACCATCTAGCTCATGCTAAAATAACGGATTACAGAATTAAACCTAACAAACTTTCCCTTGCTTAAATGGGCATACTGATATGCTAATAATTAATAAATAATAGCACACAACTAAAATTTTTAATTGCTCATTTCTTAGAAATGTTTGTTTTCATTTATAATAGCTTTTTAACATAACTAGTCAGTAAATTCCTATCTTCAATTATTTGTTGCGACACATTTAATCAGAATAATTTTTAAGGATTTTCTTTCACAAGTGCTTCGATAAGACCATTTTATGCATTATTATTGTAATTTGATTGCATATTCTTCTATCAGTTCGTATAACTGATTAGCAATAACTTAAAAACAATTCGGTGAAATTCAATAGAAAATAAGTAGTTAAGTTTGAAAATTAACCTTGTGGCTTTAAGTTATTATTATTACATATATAGTATATATTAACATTTGAATATTTACGAACTTATTTTAAAAGGCTTATTTAATCAATGAATTTTTGGGGTTTTGTTTTGCAATTGTACTTATTAATTGTATTTTTAACATTTATATTTAGTTCCCATTTGACTTTTGAGTGATAAGCACATCGACTACGCTCTGCTATCTTCGAAAGTGCCAACTGCAGGTCAACTAAATTCAGTGCCGCTCAATTGATAAGCGATAAATACATAGAATCAACCTCCCAAAAACCCAAACACACGTGGCAAACAGTCAAAAAACGAAAAAGAAACAACTCGCAACCACATTCAACAAATCAACAAACTACTCCTATAACTGCTTCCAATGGATTCGAGGTACTCTCACAAATTCCAAATCTGAAGCAAACATCTAGTACTCAGCAACCTAAAATCTCAAAACCACCACCTTTTTATATTTACGGGGTAAATAACTACAACGAAATGATTAAAAATATAAATGCAGTACTAGAAATAGAACAATATTACACAACAGCGTTATTGAATAACACGATTAAAATCAACAGCAACACCTCAGATTCCTACAGAAAACTCAAAACGCATCTTAAGAACAAAAACATAATACACCACACCTACCAACTTAAGGAGGAAAGGTCATATAGAGTGGCTATACGAAATCTTCATCATACGATTTCAACGGAGGTCATTAAAAAAGAACTAGGACATGAAGTTTGCAATATCATTAACATTCGTCACAGACTAACTAAGCAGTCACTACCATTATTTATGGTAGACTTGCAACTTAAAGATAACAATAAAACAATATTCGACGTAAAACATATCGGTAATATCAAAGTCACAATCGAGTCGCCTAGAAAGAAGAATACCATACCGCAGTGCCTTCGTTGCCAGGATTACGGCCATACAAAGAGTTATTGCAACAAACCCTTTGCATGTGTTAAATGTGGTGGCGACTACGAAACTTCCACCTGTAAGAAACCTAAAAATACTCCAGCCAAATGTGCTCCTTGTAGCGGGGATCACCCAGCTAACTATAAGGGATGCTCAGTGTACCAAGACTTACAGAGAGCCAGGAATGTCCCATTCAGAGGAACTTCCAATATAACGTCCACAACAGATACCGAATAAAAGCGAATTCCCCCCACTTCGAAACCATATTCACAACATAAACAACGACACTACAAATTCCTTGCAAAATAAACTATCCTACTCACAAATAACAGCAGGAAGAACTGACAACCTTCAAAATAACGATCAAGCATCTTCTATAAACCAAATCTTTGCTAACTTTCTTAATGAATTTAAATCAATGTTCTCCCAACTAATTAGTCAGGACAACATGGTCTTGAACATGCTCTCAATAGTTATTAATAAACTAACATAAAAATGGCAACTTCGTTGCGCATCGCTGTCTGGAATGCTAATGGCATTTCTAACCACATCCCAGAATTAATCTCATTCTTGCAATTACAAAATATTGATATATTATTAACTTCAGAAACCCACTCAACAACAAGAACAGTAATAAAAATCCCGTTCTATACCACATACCTTACTAACCACCCCGATGGTGCGGCTCACGGTGGGACAGCAATTGTAATCAAAAATACAATCAATCATCACGAATGGGTGTCTTATCAGACCAATAAAATTCAAAGTACAAGCATAAAGGTACATGCTCTCCCTTCTCCACTGATAATAGCAGCAGTTTACAGTCCTCCAAGACACTCTATCTCTGCCGAAGAGTATGAGGAGTTTCTGCAAACATTCGATATAAAATTAATCATAGGAGGCGACTGGACAGGTTAAATAATCCAAAAGGCCGCAATCTAATGCGAGCCATTGAAAACCTCAGATGCAGTTATCTTTCTACTGGCCGGCCTACCTACTGGCCTACCGATACAAACAGACTACCAGATTTACTAGATTTTGCAGTAACACATGGTATAACGAATACGTTCACACAAACAGAAGCTAATTTCGATCTCTCATCCGACCACTCCCCGGTCATAATTACTCTAAGCACTACAATTATCTACAAAGAGTCTACTCCAAAACTATGTACAAAACTCACCAACTGGGCCCACTTTAGGAATTTGTTAGAAGGAAACCTCAATCTTGCTCTGCAAAATAAAAGCCCTGAAGACCTTGACGAAGCAACAGAATACCTGACGACAATGATACAAGATTGGCAAGCCACGCCCAACCCAATGGGTCATCAAGAAATACACAACATTTCTCGCCACATTCGAGACCTTATTGCCCAGAAACGGAAAGTACAAAAAAAGTGGCAAAGAACCAGAGATAGGTACGACAAAACCTTACTCAACCGACTTACACATTAACTACGCAACGTGTTAATAGAAACAAAGAACAATACCTTTCAACATTATATTACTAATCTTTCACCTGACGATCGCATGTTGTGGAAAGCAACCAAAAAATTCAAACGACCAAATAGCCACCATACCTCTCATCAAGAAACCGGACGATACTTAGGCGAGATCAAAGAAGACGAGGCTGAAACATTCGCTGAACATTTTGCTAACATATTCACAACACCACAATCCCAACCGAATATAGACGATTCTGAAATTAATTCATTTCTGGAGACTCCATGCCAATTGTCGTTACCAATCAACCCATTCTCACCAAAAGAAGTACGACAACAAATATTAGCCACCAATAACCGTAAAGCTCCAAGATACGATCTGATAGTGGGAGAAGTCCTTCAAAATCTTCCTAGAAAAGCCATAATACTCCTCACCACAATCTTTAACAGCATCCTCAGACTATGCCATTTCCCAACCCAGTGGAGGTTTGCCCAAATTATTGCAATCGAGAAACCTGGAAAACCTCCTTCACAACCCTCTTCCCGCCGTCCAATCAGTCTTTTACCCCTGACATCCAAGGTAGATCTAGAGCACATTTAAGAGTTATTTAACTAGAAAATGCTAAACAGAAATGCAGATGGTCAATAATAAGAAGAAGTTCTGTATTTGCCTCATTTCTAATATGCTTCAGTGAATTGCAATTAAAGGTAACCAAAAATGCAAATATAAAAAAGACAAAAATTAAACAGGCAAAAAAATTCGCTGGATTAAAAAAAAACTAAAGATAAAAGATCTGACCCACTATAAAGACATAAGGACTAAGAGAAGAAGAAAAGGAGGAAGCTAAAAAAAGTTACAAAACTAGTTGAACTATAATAGGTTCTGATATAGATGATGACAACTTACCTTCAGCTGTCTACAACAAAATGTATTTACCAAAAGCATAGTCATTACATACACGTTTTAATGTTTAACATTTAAGTAATCTAACTGATTAACTAAAAAATACGATGTCTGTCTTAAGATATCAAACCGATATAAATACACTGAAAACAGTGTGCGTGACAGTGACGTAACTTGGCAGCCAACGCTAGCGGACTATAATGCGCATGTGTGAATCACGACCACTCAGTGAGCATAGATAGTGTGTGATTGTCACAGTTGCAGTGCCTGAGCAAATAGAACAACAAAACTACACAAAGCTTTGTGCGAATCTAGAACATTCTCCCACAAAGATATTTTAATGATTCAAAGACCCCTGGAAATGATATAACATACATATAAAGGCCTAGCACAAACAGTTGAAAGATGGTTTAAGATTTATTGAAAAAGATCCATTTTCTAAGAAGCCAACAACAACTAGAACACCCAAAAATGTTAAACGTCTACGGGCTACAATCAACTGACAGTCAGAGACTAAAAGATGGGTCGCAGTTTTCAAAAACCAAAATGTGTAACATTTTAACCAAATAATAACTAAAAATCGGTTGAGGTAAAATTTTTTGTCGAGTTCGGATAGCTGTCTAGCTCTGAGCATTGTCAGAAAGCGTACCTCAAAAAGATATTTTTGTTTTACTAATAAAATAGAAATATTCTAGTAGAGCCACCTAGAAAAAAATTACAGTTGCACGAAAAAATATTGTAAACAATTCTTTGTCTATGTGAAATGTAGAAGTTCACATAATAGTAAGATGTATAAAAAAACTATAGATAGACCAGAGACTAACTATTAGGTGTATAAATAGCTTCTCAGCTTTAGATTTCACAGGACGCATATCATCGTTTACATGTAACGTATTAGTCCGCCCTCTTGCGGTTTTAAAGCAATGACATTTGGTCTTTCGAAACATCATGCGATTTGGCGTTTGATACACATAACCTCAATAATCAGCTGTGTTCACGATGGCAATCGCAAAACAGCATATTCGATTTTCTATCCACTTCGCGTTTCATCTTAAGAAGAACGGTGCTGAAGCCACCGAAATGATTTGTGCTGCATATGGTGAGAATGCTGTAAGTCATGCAACGTGCAAAAAGTGGTACCAAATATTTCGCGGAGAGTTTAGTCTTGAAGATCAGCCACGCTGGACGCCCTCAAACATTTGACACGTATGAGCTGCAGACGCGTTAGGCTGGGAACTTCTCCCACATGCGGCGTATAGCCCAGACATGGCCCCTTCCCTTCCCTTATCATTTATTCCGATCGTTACAGCATCACTTGTCTGATACGCACTTCAAAACAGAAGAAGTCCGAAAATGCATCGATAACTTTACCGTCTCGAAGCCGGTGAGCTTCTATCACCAGGGAATTCGCAAGCTACCCGAAAGATGGCAAAAGGGTCATCGATGCCAATGGAGAATACTTTGATACTTAAGCTTTTTTTATTTGTTTTTAAATAAAACTTTAATTTTGCAGAGAAAAGCTGAGAATTTATTTATACACCTATTATCACGGTTGCTTAATGTACCAGATGTTACAAAAAATCCAACGATAGCATACATCAGAGAAAAGGAATAATTCCATATACATGAACTATTTCTAACAATCAATCAAGGTTACAAAGAACCTCGCAAAGGATCAATAACACATCATTTGTAAACTAAGGCTTATCATAAAATCAAGTTCAAGGAAACTTCAACACAACACAACATATAATACTGGGCAATTTTCTAAACGAACTTAAATCTATGTTTAATTAATTAATCCAACAGAATGACCATCTCAAAACCAGCAACATAATGGCGAAACTCTTATGGAACGGGAACGGTCTCTATGCTAAAGGAAAACGAAGTAATCACACCCTACGGGGGCACGGCCATCATGATAAAAAAAAAACGTTACATATTTCGAAATAACAATATACAAATACTAATAAAAATTTTATATTTTGGATTATATTAACAAGAGCATTTCAAACACTACATTGAGGTAACATTAAGCTAGAATCTCTTATTGCATCATTTCCCTGTTATTGCCGTTATCAGTACCGGAATTATGACTAAAGACATTTAAGCCCAGACATCAAAACTGACTGGGATTTATTTTGTCAACAATTTAGTGACAAGATAATCCACCAAAACCAGACAAAACCCCCAAGTTTGCCAAATATTCTTATAAAAATATAAATAAAAATAATTGTTAAAAAAACTAAAAGCCAGAGCACGATGGAAACGGACTAATAGTAAAAACGACAAAACGGAATACAACCGTTTTTGCCTAACAAATTAAAGGCAAAACTAAGGAAAGCACAAAATGTATCGTTTACACCGTATATTGAAAATATTAATAAAAAAGGTTATAGTATTTCAAAAGCTACTAAGTATATAAATAAGAACTTAATTCTATTCTTAAGAAACAAACAGCGTGTATGATCAAAAACAGATCAAGGCAAATCTGGGTTATTTGCACGACATCTATCAGAAATGTATAAGCCACCTATCCCTGCTTTTTCACCGATAGATGAAAGAAAAGAAATAATATATCTACAAAAACAAAAATACTAGGCCTAACTACTCAAACATCTTCCAAAGAAAGAAACATTACTGCTAACCACAATCTCACTTTCGTTTTGCAATTAACTTACAGATTGAAACAACTTAAGTTTGTCCAAATCTCATTAATCTCAAAACTTGGTAAGTTTCCTCCTAATCAATATCCACCATCTTCTTAGCCGTTTGCTTATAATTTGAAAATTTTTGAAAAGCTTGTATATAAAAAAAATAAAACTAGATAAATTAGAAAATAGTTAAATTTCACATTAATAATTTAGATAAAAGTAAAATCATATTGCAGTACAGCCTTCTGAGGCAGTAGCCAGGTAGGTCTTTGACAAAGTTGACATCAAAAATTATTGTTCAAAATTAATATTAAATTTTCGCATCAATATTGTCAAATATTTGAATCATATCTGAATAACATTTCCCATTGATATTTAATGACAAAATATCTCAAATCTATCCTATAAAATTCGGGGTACCACAAGGCAGTATCTTTATACCGCAAATTTGCCAAACACATGACCCCCAGAAGCAGAAATGTTTGCTGATGATACGGTCATTCTGCTTACCGATAGATTATTTATCACTGGGAAATTTGGTTACAGAATCGGAGAATACAAGTTAACGAACAGAAGTTGGAGACGCCACTTTTATACTAAATCACTCATCATACCAAGAAGTTCATCTCAACGATACACCCATTCTACAAATCAATAATGCAAGATACTTAGAACTGCTTCTAGACAATGAATTTTAAGAAAAATGTGCTAACTTACTGGAATAAAGCATCTCGTGTCGCTTAAAAACAAAATATTAATTTATAAAACAACAATAAAGCTCATGTGTACGTAAAAATTGAGCTACGGGGATGCTGCTGTAAATATAACATAAATACTATCTACAAATTCCCGATTATGACGGATACGTCCAAAATCAAAATTCTCACGCCGACCTTAGGATTTCCATTGTAAGTGAAGTTATCGCTGCAAAATACAAGGCCAGATTAGCCGTCTATCTTAATCAACTAGTATAACCCTGTCAGACAGACTACAAGACCAACATTTAAAACGCAGATGGACGCAGAATTTAATCTGAAACCTAACTCACCTGCCCTCATCTTCGAATCTATAGAAGCAGTTTTACTGGAAGATTCTGTATCACGCCTACCATGACATACAATTAGCTTACAAAATCTGTTATGTAAGTAATAAAGTTAACAGTAAAAATTTTACTAATCGAAAGAACCGTAGATAACATTGAATCCGGTATTCAGTTTGAGTTACTTTTTATATCAGAATAACTTTAATACAGGGTGATCGAAATTGAACTTTAGGATATTTTTCCTGCATAAAACACAAAATATTGAAAGAATTTGAATTTTATTGCTATTAGTAAAATACGTAATATGATGTCGACAAAATGCTCTCTATAACTTGCTTAACATGCTGTCATTCTGTTAATAAAGTTTTTCATAATGGTTGCCCACGATATTCTCTTTTAGCCCTGAAGTCACAATAGGTTTATTGACATAAACCCTTTCCTTTAAATATCTCTAGAGAGAATAGGGTAGCAATCGATGTACACCCCTCTGCCAAATTAAACGACCAGAAAATTTGGTTTAAAGTAAAATGAGTGTTTCGCTATCTGTGTGACATGTGGCTCCATCTTGTTGAAACCACATCTTTAATTTAAAATTGTAGGTTTTTATTTTTAAAAAGTAGTTTAACATGTGATAACGTATACAATTAGCAATAACAGCGTTGTCAACTTCGGCCTTAAAAACTGCGGACAAATAATTCCTTTAGTCTACAATATACACCAAATAGTGCAATTTTGTGGATACATTACTGCACGTGAATTTTTATTACCCCAAATGCGAGAATTTAGACGATTTACGTAGTAAAGAAAACTAAGCTCCGTTGCTCAATATGAGTTTATTTTTTGCAAAAATCAACATTAACTGCTATGTTCTCTAAAATCCAGTTTAATGGGTGTACAAATAAGTTTCCGCCGTTTTCAAAAGATGACGCTACCGATAAGATAACATTGAAATTGTCAGCTGTAAAAAGTCGTATAGTATATGTTGACATCTGGTAACAGTATAACCTTTTAATACCTCTGACTTTTTGCTCGCATCACTTAGTTTTCATTGTGTTAAGATGTCAAGTTTTGAGCCAAATAAGCGTCATTTACGGGAATTGCTAACTTACTTCTTTAATTTAAAGAAATCTGCAGCTGAGGCGCATAAGCTACTCGTAGAAGCATACGGTAATGTTAATTTGAGTGAGAGAAGTTGTCGGGAGTGGTTCCAGAAATTTAAAAGTGGTGATTTTGACGTGGGGGATAAAACACGTAGTGGAAGGCCCAAAGTGTATGATGACACATAATTGGAAGCTTTACTGGAGGAAGATCCGTGCCAAACGCAAGAAGAACTTGCACAAGAGTTAGGAGTGACTCAGCAAGCTATTTCACAACGTCTCAAGGCCCTGGGTATGGTTTAAAAGCAAGGAAATTGGGTTCCTTATGAACTGAAGCCAAGAGACGTCGAGTGTCGTTTATTCGCTTGCGAACAATTGCTCAAAAGGCAAAATCGCAAAGGATTTCTGCATCGAATCGTGACAGGAGACGAAAAATGGATCCACTACGACATCCCAAAGCGTAGGAAGTCATGGGGTAAGCCCGGGCATGCCTCTACTTCGATGGCCAAGCCAAACATTCATGGCAAGAAGCTAATGCTGTGCATTTGGTGGGATCAGCTTGGAGTAATCTATTACGAACTACTCCAACCTAATCAAACCGTCACCAGGGAACGTTACTAACAACAACTGATGCAATTGAGCCGAGCATTGAAGATTAAACGTCCACAATATGCCAAAAAGCATGATAAAGTCATTTTTCAGCATGACAACGCTCGGCCACACGTTGCAAAAATCGTAAAGGAAACGTTGGAAGGACTGAATTGGGACGTCCTACCCCACCCGCCGTATTCACCAGACATTGCTCCTTCAGATTACCACCTATTCCGGTCGATGACTCAAGGTCTCTAAGACGAGCAATTTTTTAGACGGGGTATCCACTTGCTGCCCGAAAGATGGTCAAAAGTAGTAGAAAGCGATGGGCAATATTTTGAATGACATTATTTGTACCTTTTTTTTGCAATAAATTCTTAATTATTTATAAAAAAACGGCGGAAACTTATTTGTACACTCATAGAAATATATTCTGGCAGTCTTTGTTGGACTTTGTCGTGTATTTAAATACCAACTGTACAAATGCAAACTTCCAACGTTCACAGAACGCAAACGGCGCGCAATTTAAATCTTGAAGTCAATTTGGATCACTTTATAATTTCTGTATAAACAGAAACACAGACGCAATTCGCTATGACCTCCAATTGCAGTGTTTATATGTGTTATCAGGAACTCGTAAATTGAAATTAGCACTTGAAGTTTACTCTGGAGTGATCACTTGTGTTTGTAAAACCTTAAAACAACTTGAAATGTCCAATGACAGACAACTTTCTCTTACTTGTATGCTGTACAAAAATTTGAGGATTTGTAATTTTAGTTTAAACAAATAAAAACAAGTTAACTAGCAGACGTTGATTGTAATTAATAAAAAATTGCTTAAGACAGAAAGATAAAATATCACCTTTGTTTCAATGACGTAATAAAAAAATGGAAAGTTTTAGTCTGATAAGTGATTAATTTCGCTCTAATCCTTAAAGCAGACTGGTATTGTTATTTTTCCTATTATATTCTATTTCTGCTTTAATAAGTGCGTACACAAATCTAAATTTTGCAGACTTACATTCAACAATTTAAATCCATTTAAATCTTGCATTAAGGTTTTATTAACGCATTTTCAGTTTATTTGACGTTTATAATTGAAGAGATAATCTGATAAACTTATTTGCCTACAAGCGAAACGCAATTTTGTTTATTACTTACGAGTTTTAAATAAAATACTTGGTTAAAAAGGTTTAACACACTGAACGCCTCCTTCTAAAAAACTACTGTTAATATTCCTTCTGGGTTAGTTTCTTAAGCATCAGAGAGTAAAGGGTGGTAATAGGTATTATCGATAGCAAAAATGTAGCCATTGACAGGACGTTCAACTTTACTAACATGGAATTTTGCTCCTAGTTCGAACAAATGACGAGTTTATTAGATATGTGGTGATAAGAATGCGCACTGAGGAAGTGGGTGTACTTCAAGTAGTGCCTTGATGGAACTCATGCCGGTGTGGACAGAAAATTTGTACCGGCATCATGACTAAGGTAATTTATTTTTGTTTTCTAATTTAATATTATAAACCAAAATTTATTTTTTTTAAAACGTATAATTTTTTAGTTACAAAGCGGAGAAATACTGCCATCAGCATATGGTAGCAGTGCAGAGCTCATAAAGGGAGAAAATCGTGCAAAGAGGTCACCTCAATACATAGCTGGACTAACAGGTAAATTGTCATTAAATAATTAAATTTAGCAAATATACTACAATTTTTTGGCAGAATTATTTTTAAATTTATCGGTCAATTATTTGTTTTATGTAATTATAAGTTGTGATGCAGTGAATACAAAAATTAACAAAAAAATCAATAGACGTAATTACAAACTTGTACTTGTAAATAAATAGTGTCTTACTCCAAAAATTATAACCATCAACCATTAACTTGTAAAACTGGTCTTTATATATATAATCAAAAGCCATTTACCAAATTGGTGTTGGCTTATAAAATAAACTAAAATAAAATAAAATAAATAAATTATGTGTTATGATACCTATATACCTACTTTCTTAACTTAAATAACTTATTTAGTTATGTACAAATTTATACCATTCTTTTCTGTTACTTGTCATTTCCTTTGCCTCCACCATTGTTTTTCCTTTCCTTGTTAATATTTTTCCTGACATTGTCCCATGTTTCTTGTGGCCTTCCCTGTTTCTTTTTGCCTACTTTTCTCGTTTCCCATATTTGTTTGACTTGTCTATCTTAATCCATCCGTTGCAAATGACTCCACCACGCTAACTGTCGTCCTTCGATAAAACTTGTTATTGGGTTGATCTCCAATTCTTCCCTTATCTGCTTGCTTCTTATTCTATTTCTCAGGGTGACACCTTTCACTCTTCTCAGGTATTTCATTTATGTGGCTTCCAATCTTGATTTCATTTTTTGTGTCAGTACCCACGATTCGCATCCATAGGTCATGATGGGTCTAAAGATGGTTTTGTACACTGTACGTTTGGTTTTTTGTGACACCTCTCGTTTATTTATAAAGTTTACATTCATTGCGTAATATAATTTGTTACATTTCTCTATCCATTCAGTTATGTCTATTTCTTGTCTTCCACTACCATCGATAGTAACCTCTAGATACTTAAAATGTTTTATCTGTTCTATCTCCTCTCCATTTATCTGTATATTTATCTTCTGGTGATCTTTCCCAATGGTCATTACTTTTGTTTTGCTGATATTCATCTTCATTCCGTTATATGTTAATTCTTCGTCCCATATCAGTAGGTTTCGCTGTAGTTCTTCTTCTCTTCCTGCCATTACTATAATCATCTGCAAATGCACAATCTTGTATGAATGTAGGTTATAATTTTCTGTATCCTACATTTAACCCTTTGGTTCTCTGGTGGCATGTTCGTATTATTTCGTCTATAAAGATGTTGAATAGTACCGGGCTCATTACCCCTCCTTGTCTTAAACCTTCATTTGTGTCAAACTCTTCTGATATTCTGTTATTATTTATCACGTAATTCCTTGTCTTTTGGTACAAACTTTTAATTACCCTCGTTACTTTTGGGCTTACTCCTCTGTTGCTCAAACTTTTCCACACTCTCTCTCTAGGCGTTCTATCGAAAGCTTTCTCGAGATCAATAAATGCAAAGGCAGCTTTCTCGTTGTATTGGAGTGTTTTTGTAATTATTTGTTTAACAGTAAATATATGGTCTTGTACGCTTCTACCCTTACGGAAACCGCTCTGTGCTTCTGATAACGTTGGTTCTATTACAGTTCGGAGTTTACTCAAGTATTTGTTCATACAGTTTTAAAGGAATCTGAGCAGCGTTATGCCTCTGTAGTTATTACATATCTTCCTATCTCCTTTCTTAAATATTGGGACAATCTGTCCTACTTCCCAGTCTTTTGGTATTTTCTCCTCTTTCCATATTTTATTAAACATTTTAGTAGTGTCTTAATTCCTTGTTCTCCCATTTTTTAACATTTCGCCTGTGATTCCGTCATGTCCTGGTGACTTCCATTTTGATTTTCTTTAATGCTGTTACTAACTCTTCTTCCGTTATACCTTCTTCTTCATTTCCTGTATTCTGGCGTCTATCTTCTATCTGTGTACTTTCTTCTTTAATCATGACTTGGGTCTGTAGGAGTTCTTGAAAATATTGCCTCCATCTGCTCATTATTTCTGTTGATTTTATCAATACCTTTCCATTTTTATCTTTTATTACTGTGTTCTCTGTTGTTTTTCCTTTCTTTAGGTTTTTTAAAACTTTATAAAATAGTTTCTGGTTTGCTCTACTGTTCTTTTCTAGTTTTTCGCCAAAGTCTTTCCACGCCTTTCCTTTTGCTTCTCTCACCATGTGTTTTACTATTGTCCGTTGTTCTCTGTACGCATTGTAGGTGTCTTCTGATTTTCTTCCTAAGTAGTCTGTCCACCTCTTCTTCTTTAGTTTAACTTGTCCTTTTATTTCTTCGTTCCACCAGGCGGTTCTTTTCATATGTTTGTTTGTTTTAATTACACCGCATGCATATCTTGCTGCTTTTAGTAGAGTGTTCTTTATCTTGTTCCACATCTCTTCTACCTTTAACTGTTCGAATTTCTCTTCATCTACCAGTATGTCTCTGCTTATTATGTTCTCATACTCCCTTGCTGTTTCTGTTTCTTGTAGTTTATAGATTCTTATTGTTTCTTTCTGAACTGTATATTCTTCTTTTTACTGTTTGCGTCTGGTCTTCTGGCCTCCTTATTTTTCCTACTAATAGGTAATGGTCGCTGTATATATACAGCTCCTCTTTTAACTCTAACATCTTTCACTGTATGTCTGTTGTTTTTTTTCTACTAGTATGTATTCTAATATAGATCTCTCATCTCTACTTTTAACCTCTCGTGTGTATGTGTGTATCTTTTTATGTTGGAAGAACGAGTTTGCTATAATCAGGTTGTTTTGAGAGCAGTATTCTATTAATCTCTTTCCGTTGTTATTCCTTTTACCTTCACCAAATTTTCCTATCACCTTTTCTGTATCATTTTCTCTCTTCCCCACTCTACTGTTGAAGTCACCTGCTACGAATATTTTCCCTTTACTCATTGTTAATTCATCCCAGAATTTATCTTTTACTTCTTTTTTCTCGTTTTCATCGGGTCCATAGACTGCAATTATCGATATTCTTTCTTTTCCTTGCATTTCTAGTTCTACCGTGAGAATTCTTTCAGACCACCCTGTCCAGTTTATGATCTTATCACTCAAATTCCTGTTTATAATGCATGCCACGCCTTTTGCCGCTCTTATATTTCCTTTCACTCCGGTGTATATTAACCTGTGTCCATCCATTAATATCTTTTCTCCTTTCCCTTTTTTCTTTGTCTCTGCTAGTACTATTATATCTATTCCTGTGCTGTTAAGCTCGTATATAACTTCTTCTTCTTTTCTCGTTAGGCTTCTTGTATTCCAAACTCCAAGTCTCCAATCCTGTAGTTCATTACCTTTTCCATTGCCAGTTTCGTTGTCGCTACCCCCCTGCATATCTGTACCTAATAGTTTTTTCGTCCGGTTCGGGTTACTTTTCTTATTTGTTCCTTAAAACTTGTTCCTTCTGGCGATCTCTCCGTTACCGTCCTTTTTAATGCATTGCTTTCAGTCCTATCTTCCTTTACCAATTCATCCTTATTTACCAAATAATTTGCTCTGTATATTTCATCGTTAATTATCAATTTATTATATTTTAGTTGTGCTCTATATCCTTTATTCCTCACTTCTTTCATTTGTGGGATTAACATTTTTGTTTCCTCTAATACCTCCTTGGTGTAATCTTCATCAATCCATATGTCTGTTCCCTTGAGCTTTCTCGCATTTTGTAGTATTGATACTTTTTTGTTGACTTTAGTTAACTTAACCAAAATTGGTTTTTTCTTGTCTTTCATATATTTTCCGATTCTTCTCGTTTGATCTACATGATCATTTTGGTCTATGTCAATTCCTATCTTTTGTATTATAATAGTTACTTTTTCCTCTGTCTTACTTGAACTTTCATTTTCCTCATCTACTACTCCTTTCATTATAACATTATTCCTCCTGATCTCTCTTTCTAAGTTAGCTATTCTCTCCTCCTGTTGTATCATGTTCTCTTTTAATTTCTTATTTTCATCCCTCACTTGTTTCATTTTCATTACAAATGTATCAAATTTCTCGTTCATTTGTTTCATGTTCCCCTCTATTTATTAGAATATCTTCTCAATTCTCTCCATCTCATTCATCTTCAAGTCTGCTGTTGATTGCGTAAAGTGCCAGGCCCCAGTCCGCCCATCGCAGGTCTGTCACCTATCTATCAACA
Organism: Sinelater perroti; assembly: GCA_036346155.1. Classification (NCBI taxonomy): domain Eukaryota; kingdom Metazoa; phylum Arthropoda; class Insecta; order Coleoptera; family Elateridae; genus Sinelater; species Sinelater perroti. The sequence goes on along the minus strand of JARFIY010000195.1, from coordinate 18,305,946 downwards.
GCCCTCTTCTAGTTGCTATGCTGTTTCAATTTAAACTTTATTTACACTAACGTTTGTGACATTATTTTGGTGTATAATGTGTTGCCTACCCAAAAATTTTTGTTGTGGAGGTCACTCCAGTCTGGTCTTTATTTATTTACTAAAGCAATAGCAAGAAAGAGAAGGTAATCTTTTATTTTTGAAATATTTATTATAACTGTTTATAACTAGAATATTTAAATTTAAGTTTTATTTTACTGTTAAAATTGATAAAATATAAATACAAACTTATGTCATAATTATAATTAATTAATCAGTACATTTTTTTTGAATTGTAATTCTTAATTTGTAACTAAAGAGAATGCTTTCAACATGTTTTTTCTATTTACAAAACAATGCTCTTAATAACCTTCATCAAATTATATGCGATTTCTTGTACACATGTACTAATTTAATTTTGTTTTAGCTTCACTAGCCGCACTCTCTATGGGAACAACGTTGGCATGGACCTCCCAGCTGGGAGAAGAGCTCCAAAATGGGGTGCTGGGTTTTCCAATTTCTAAGGACGAGTTGGGTTGGGTAGGATCCCTAATGCCCCTTGGGGCCGGCGCTCTCTCTTTGTTTATAGGATCCATCGGTGATCTCCTCGGAAGAAAGCTAAGCATGCTTCTGCTCGTTCTCCCCGCGACTGCAGGATGGGCCCTAATGGCATGGCCGCAGTCCATTCTCATGCTCTACATCGGACGATTCATGACAGGAATGGTTGCTGGAGCTTTCTGCGTCTTATCTCTGTTATATTCCAGTGAGATAGCCCAGAAGGAAATCAGGGGCGCTCTTGGCAGCTACACGCAACTGATGATATCTTTCGGCATATTGTTCGCCAATGTGGTGGCGAAGTTTCTCAGCGTGCAGAATTACACGATCACTTGCGGGGCGATTCCGCTGGTTTTTGGGGCAATCTTTATATTTATGCCAGAATCTCCCGTGTTCTTAATTAAAAAGGATAAGATGAAGCAAGCGCGGCAAGCTTTACTGAGACTTAGAGGACACCACTACGACGTCGATGCAGAACTTAAAGAGATTGAGCTTAGCATCGTAGAGCACCAGTCATATTCTGGAATGAAGACAATTAGGGAAACCATGAAGAAGAGTTCGAGTCAGAAGGCGTGCGTCATCGGATTTGGATTGATGATTTTTAAGTCAGCGAATGGAATAGATGCTATCACGGCTTATACCTCTATGATCTTTGAAAATGCACAGATGGGTCTTGACCCTAAAATTGGAACGGTTATATTGAATATTGTGCAGGTGGTTTCAGGCGTTTTTCATTCGCTGGTGGTTGATCGAAGTGGCAGAAAGATCTTGTTATGGATTTCAGCGCTTATTATGAGCCTTTGTCTCACTGTTGTTGGGCTCTCCTTTATGCTTCGACAGAGAGAAATGATTGATGACGACTTCTTTATCTACATAGACTACTTGCCCCTTATAGCCTTGGTTGTATTTACCATCGCATTTTCTCTAGGCCTTGGTCCGATACCGTGGCTCATGATGGGCGAGATATTCCCCCAAGAAATAAAAAGCTTAGCGGCTTCTGTAGCGACATTCGTTAGTTGGATAGCTGCTTTCACCGTTACAAAAGCGTTTTTAGTGATTGAGGAATCGTGGGGAAGTGATATATTATTTTTTATTTTTGCAATTATTACTGCTTCGGCCGTAGTGTTCACATTAGTTCTCATACCAGAAACAAAAAATAAAACCTTTGATGAAATTCAACAAGCTTTGTAACATAAAAACTTGAAAGGGCACTCTCAAGCTTTCCAAATAGATATTTTTTTTTCATTTGAACTAAATTATTTATTAACTGCTACTACAATCAATTTCTGGATTAATTTAGAATTAAAATTAATTAACGTCTATTTGCCTGATACGTACAATTAAAACCTGTTTTAAGTTATTTCTATTTTACATGGATGTTACTTGAAGCATGCTTAAATGCAATGCAATTAAGATAGCGTCTGTGATTGCGGATATATTCTTCATATTGTAAGAATTGCGGAAATAGTGCAAATGATAACATTTACGTGAGTTTTAATTTTTAACTTATCAAAAATCAAATCAAATGTATTAAATATACAAGTTGATTTAAAGTGATTATAAGCAAATTAATTTTAATGTTTTTTTTGTATATATTTGTTATCCGACTAAGAGGTTTAAAAAACTTGATTTAATATTAGTTTTATTAAACAGCTTTGTACATATGAAATAAATAAATAGTATTTATTGTACAAAATATGTTCATAGTTATGTAGAAAAGTTATAAATATTATTTCTATTATATTGTTCCTAATTTCAATTATATACTACAATGTACGGTGGAAGCAAAATATTATTAAAAATAAAAAAATTATTATGTTGAAATATAATAAATATTTTAAAGTTTACGTCAAAGTTACTTGCAACTATTACTTTTAAATAATTTAAAAGTTACAAAGTAAATAAAAATGACGTAATAAATAATCACAAAGTATTAACGTTTTGTACTTATAGTTGTTTATTATTAAATGTACCTATCAGAACTATTAAATGATATATTGCCACAATATATGGTAATGTACTTGATAAGAAATAACGCAACATTGCATAAAATCATTAGCTGTTTAATAACTTTAATTACTTTAAAGTAATAACTTCAATAATCATAAACTTTACTTTTCTTCTTTTCTTAGAACAACTAATTATATAATACAAAATTCTAGCGTTAACCATAAACGTTCACACTAATCATTCGTGAAATGGCCTTCCGTTTACAAATAGCATGTTTTACAAACGTGCACGTATGACTGGTCTTGTTAAACTTGTGTTTTTAATTCTGTTAATCTTTCTGCTACTTCGTATGTAATTTTTGGAACCTTTTGATAATGAATTTTAAACGGTGACGGTGTCATTTATTGTCTTATCTGAAGTGTTGCTGTTTATCGTGAGCTGATACAGACAGTTGAAGTTCAGAACGTCTCAGGTATGTACAAGTTGGTATACTAATAAACCAGTGTCTAATAGCGGTTCATGTATTTAAATGTTGGAATAAATTTGACTATTAGTTTAAGTAGTAATAAAACTACTATGATTGTTAATTTTGTAATGTGTGCAATTTGCAAATGATTGTCAACAAAATTTAGATATTTCCCTCAAACTCTCACAGGAGTTATCAGCTGAAAAAGTGTTTCAGTTAATTATATTAATCTATTTTTTATATATTTAATGACAAAGCCGTGTTGCATAATGTTTAGACTATAGAGTAGTCCTGGTTCAAATCTCTCGAAGGTCATAAATCATTAACAGTTAAGCTACAATTAACTAGTGTACTTTACTAAAGAATTATGATCCATCACTAACAAAACCTCATGTAAAACTGTACATACAAATCACACACGTGAGAAAATCAATGGTGAATGAATGCGATAATAGGGAAGATATTATAGTATTCTAACAGTGACCACGACCTTCTCAAGCTTGGACCTAAACCTGCTGCAGGGCAACACAACTTTCTCATTGTCTATATGTGTCAATACCTCCATGATAGAGACCGTTAAGCTGTCCTTGGTGTTATGATCCCTTTCATTTATTTTCACCTCGACCACACTCCACAGTAGTATTCAAGGCAATTGCAGTTAGAGTTGGACTGTAGCAACTAGTTGGTCACAATTATTGTATAGCTATGACTGGGTCTTCTTTGCTAAATCATGAACTTCGGCCCAGCGGTCAGCTAATTTATACAGGGCTTCAGCACGTTGATATATCTGTTGATGGTTACTTTTAAGCTTTCCTTAAAGAAATGAGACGTCATAAAATCTCTTTCCCTACTCACAAGCCTTAATACCAACATAGAGGCGAAAAATTTTTCAAAGGCATCTTGGCAGATCCAATTTTGGTAATTCCTATCCTAGATAAATTTCTTTTGCCATTATTCAGTAGTGCTTAACTTCCTGTTTATCTTGTTTTTCTCAGACAATAGTTGGCGGGCGAAAGGTTTGTAGTGCAGATCGTGAACTGACCATGGGTCTCGTAGCGTCCATTTCTTTTTTCAGGTTAGTTATGATTCACTTAGGTCGCCGATCGGTCTTCTCTCACAACTCTGGAACTAGATCGTTTGCCGTGAGTTACCCTGTCAGCAGTTACTTTCTCTTGAACGTCAGCTTTCCTTGGGTACGTCGTTTTGTAGCCAAACCACACAATAATTTCCATTGGGAATTTTCCGGTGCAAAGGAATTTGAATATAGTAGCTCTATGGTCGTATTCTCGCCTCATTTTGTCGACAATTGTAAGTTGTTAATAATGTAACTTGTTACCTAAGAAGAAATTGCGCATGAGTATAAGACGGCTTTTCAGCTTTCGCGCAATACATCCTAAAATATTTTGGGTTTACCTCGACGATCTTGTGTAAAATCATTTGTGTACGTATCTTTATTTATTTACATAATGTTAATCTTAAAATATTACACTTTCTGATTTATTAATCTGCATCAAGGGTATTTGAATTTTGACTGTTCACTCACACCTAAAGTGGACTTCTTCAAATAGGTTTTTTTAATTAATCTATCTAATAATTTCGTATATTCCCGCATGTATTAGGAATAGCAATGAGGCGGATTCCTAACGTTATTAGGTAATAATTTCCTAATGGTTATTAATATTATTACCTTTACATTACCTTTGACACTTGTTCCATTAAAATATTAGTGATTATTTTGCACAATTAACTAAAACAATTTTTAATAAAAGCAACATTTTAAACATAAGTTTTATAAACAGATTTTTTAAAACGTGTTTTGTTATAAACTATTCTCAACTAGACACAAACATGTTTTATATTTTTGTAGTACACCTTTTTATCCCAATATAAACATTTTCACATTCATTGTCTACAATACACTAATATGTGTTGTGCTGTGTATTTGTTTTACAACAGTACAAAAGATTAATTTTCAGAATGTTTTGATGAACTGTAAAGAAAACCTGTTAAAGAAATTTTATTTTTGTTTAACTTGTGTAGCACTTTCGCATCACGCTGAGATACGAAAATAACGCTATAATCACAACAACTGTTTCTAACTGTCGGTTATTTACACTCGGCTTAATACCTCGCCAGATTAGTTTCATTATTCAGATTGTGGGTATTTACATATAAAAGTATTTAACGCTATCTTTATGTGTATTAAAGTTCTTAATTAACATTTAAATATGTAATTATTTCCGTAGAGAATAATGTCAGTTATTAAGCAATTTTACAAATATTGCATGAGGTACTATAAAAGTTTTATAATACAGATTTTATTTTAACATACATTCAAAATGCTTCCCACTAAAATCTATGAGCTTCTGCATTCTTCAAAACTAGTTGTGCAACTAATTGTCACGCTTGTCATGGATCCGGACATGTTTATCATAGCACGACATTAGCAGATCCTCGTAATTGAAAAATTTTGTTTCGGGTACCTCATAAAAATAAAGCCAGGTTTGGTAATCTGCTACTGACATAGCAAATATTACAAATTTCAAATGTATTGTAGATCTCTTAGTATCAGAATATGCGTTTGATTACTCCTACAATTCAAAACAACTAACGAGTAAAGTGCAAATTTGAACTTGCCCAAGCAAAGATCATCAAAGTCCTGCGCAACAGTCGCTCATCCATTCCGCCCATCCACAAGAAGAACGGCGTCATCTACACCATCGCCGACAAAATCGAGACGTTCACTCATAGTCTGAAGCCTCAGTGCACCTTCGACTATACCAACGCCGATCTTGACCATATTTACAGCGCCGATCGCGCTGTAGAATGCCTACGGGGGCCGTCGATCACCAGAAGTCCACGTCTTACGAATAAGCCCTTCGCGTTAATTCGATTCTTACCTGACGGCATTTTAAAACTAACACTGCAAGCTTTCTTGAAGGAGATAGTGGTCTGCATAATTACCATTGCCAACGCTGTCCACTTACTCTGCTACTTTCCATACCCTTGCAAAGCCGTGGATGTCGTAATGCTACCCAACCCTGGAAAGACCAACACATTTTCCCAAGATTATCTACCAATCCTGAGAATTACGTGATCCATCGCCAGCTATAAACAACAGTCTAATTCTAGTCACCACCTATCAATTCCTTCACGTCATAGAATTGATCTCAGAAGAATTCTTCAAGAAACTCGCCGCCGCAGCAGATGGTTTATGCGTCTATCCCGCTGCCATTTGCAATAAACGAAGGGACTACTTTAAAATATTTTATTTGCCCTACAATACTCGATTATATGCTAACTATTACAACTTTGAAAATACCTACATGATTTTGAAATTTAATCTTCTCTTCGTCCACTTTATTTTTAGAATTTGACGCTTAACTACAATGATTTTTAAACTTCTAAAAATATATGGCTTTGTTAATTCTGCAGCCAACTAAAGGTTTTTTCAATTTTTTTTTTTTGCTTTAGTTGATACCGAAAATATTCAATTGACCTTAACTAAGCAAATAAATTGAGTGACACTGGCATATTTCTCGAGAAAATATAATTATCGTCATTATAATGTCTTTTTTTATAAAAACAACATGTCTTTAGTAAATACAATCCTTTAAAATTCTAAAGAGCCAATAAAAGTAGTAGATCGTCCTTTGCTGTTGATTGCTAAATATACAAAAATCTTCTTGCGACTCTGTTATAAATTACTTCATAATTGACTTAACATCTTCAATATCAGTTCGATCTAATGTGAAGTCCAACTCATTGGCCATTACCACAAAAATTTCATTTGACGGCTTACTCGTGCGCCGATTTTCGCGGCCGCGGCTATCGCAAGTAATAAAATGCAAACATGTAGTTATTTATATTTATACTTATGATAATAATTTTATTCCGTGCGAATGAAAGAACGTTTCTAACTAAATTTAATTTAATTTAGGATATAACAACAGTTATCTTAGTGTCAGCCGCATGGCTGGCACTAATCAACAATTTCCCGTGCAATACACACAGTCAACACCGATGCAGTACCAGGCTGAGTATCCCCAGCTTCCCAATAGTAATACCACAGTTCCAAGCAGCGCATCCTCAATATACACAGTACACATACCCTGCATTTAATCAGAAGGTAGGTAAAAATGTAGTTTTACAATATCCGGCACCCTCATTTACCATCTACATCAAATCAACAATCCATGAACTGGACTGTAGTCAATTCAAGAAAAACCAAACGCAACCAATAAGACGAAATAAATCGCACAGTGAAACAAAAAACCTTAGTAAACGATACGCCACAAATCAATTTATCAAATCGCTTTCAAGTTCTCTCAAATAATGAGACAGATAATGCAATGGAAGCTGAAAAGTCCACGACAATAAAAACGATAAATCCACCACCAATATTTATTACAAACGTGTTAAACATCAACCCGCTGGTTACAGAATTGAATAAAATGGCCGACAAAAAGTACATTTTAAAAATCAAGTAAAAATTATGACAGTAGACGCAAATACTTATAGAGCTTTAGTAACTAGATTAATAGAGATAAAAGTACAGTTCCATACCTTCCAGATGAAGGAAGAACGTAGCTTTCGAGTAGTAATTAAGAACCTTCACCACTCAGTTGATACAAACGAATTGAAAACCGAAATAGAAAGCCAAGGACACACAGTTAGGAACATATATAACGTTAAGCACAGAACAAGAAAATTACACTCAACTAAAGTGCGTCTTATGCAATGGTTTGCATCCCCCAAACTATAAAGGATGTCAGATCTACCAGGAGCTGAAGCACAGAAAATTTCCGCTGCCACGGCCTAGAGTGACAGTTCAGCTGTCAGCTTTAACCTCCACACAAATGCCAAACAGCAATGAAAGAACATTAGCCCAAGTTGTAGCAAACGAACATCAACTTCCCTCTAACTTAAATATACCACAGACGTCAAACATCGAAAAGCTAGATAAAATGATGATCGAACTAGCAAAGAACATAAAAATAATGCTAAACCTCCTTACAGACATTGTTTCTAAACTAAAATAATGGCACACATACTCAAAATTGCAGAATTGAATGCCAATGTTAAATAATGCTCTATAATTAAAGTCCTTTATCACTAATCATGATTTAGATATATTTTTAATTTCCGAAACACATTTTACATACATTTACGATACACAACACCCTAGTGGAGACGCACATGGAGGAACAACAATAATCATAAAAAGTTCCATCAAACACTATCCAACGGATAAATATAATCACATCACATCCAAACTACAAGCATAGTAGTAGAAGACTAGACAGGGCCAATCACAATCACAGCATTGTATAACCCCCCAAAGCACAACATAAAAGCAGACCACTACACCCAGTTTTTTGACACACTTGGAGCACGCTTTATTGCCGGCGGAGAGTACAACGCCAAGCACCAGGAGTGGAGGCTAGAACAACCACCACTAAAGGCAGAGAACTACTAAAATTCCTCACTACCAACAATCTTAACTATCTCACCACCAGACAGCCCACATATTGGCCCACAGACAGGAATAAAATTCTAGATTTGCTCTTTTTTTTCATTACTAATAATATAGCACTAAATTATCTAAAAGCTGAGTCATGTCTAGGCATGACATCAAATCATACACCGATTATAGTTACACTAAGTACACAGGTAGTTAGCAGGCCTACAGCAATTAAACTCAGTAACAACAAAACTGACTGGGAATTATTTAGACAACTAGTCAATAAACAAATAAACTTAGAAATATCTCTCAAAACTCCTGATGAAATTGATGATGCAGTAGAATATTTACATTGCTCCATATAAAGCGCTGCAAGGGAATCAACTCCCCGACTAGAAACGAAAAACGTGCACAACGCTCTTCCAGTGGTAATAAAAAAAGCAGGATTTGGCAGATCACTAAATCTCCGAATGACAAAAATATGCTAAATAATGCAACAAGAAATTTAAAAGCAATTCTTCAAAAAACAAAAAACGAAATCAAACTATGGGAGACTATATTTCAACCTTCTCTGCTACAGATGCAACGGACTACTCATTATGGAAGATTACGAGAAGATTAAAACAATCGTAGCAAGCCATTTCCACAATAGAAAACCTGATCAAATTGGGCCAGAAATGAGCAAGAAAAAGACGACACATTTGCATTACACCTCACAAATGTCTTTCAACCATTTACCTCTGAACGAACTATAGAGGAAGAAACACTTTCTGGAAACACACAATAATAAAGTCTGATTTAAACCCGAAGAAGGTCATAACCTGACCTTATCACCAATGAAATACTAAAATAACTGCCAGAAAAGAGATTTAAACTAATAGCGGCCATTTTTAATGCTATCCTAAGATTCAACTATTCAACCAGGAAAACCTCTAGAAGAACCATCATCTTATCGTCCAATTAGTTTGTTGCCGATAGTGTCTAAAGTCTTTGAAAAGCTACTACTCAAGAAAATCAAACCAATCTTAGAGGAGAATAATTTTATACCGGAACACCAATTTGGGTTTAGGCAGGAACATACCACTATTGAACAAGTCCACAAAATAGTAAATGAGGCCTATGAAGAGAAGAAATATTGTTCTGCATCGTTTTTAGACATAACCCAGGCCTTCGATAAAGTCTGAAATGAAGAGAATAAGAAAAACTTTCCACACACTACTATCAACTAATAAAATCCTGCCTAACCAATAGACATTTCCAAGTGAAGTTCCAAGGCAAAATCACAAAATTGCATCCTATAAAATCTGGTGTACCGCAAGGAAGCACATTAGGACATATTCTTTATATATTGTACACAGCAGACATACCTACCAACGACCATACGATCACAGCAACGTTCGTCGACAACACTTCGATTTTTGCAACCCATGAAAGCTCTGTGATAGCATCACAAAACTTACAGAACTGTCTTAATAAAGTGCAAGATTGGCTACGAATCTGGCGCATAAAAGCAAACGAAGTCAAATCCACACAAGTTACATTTACACTCAGAAAGGAGACATGCCCTCCAGTCACCCTCAACAACACCCCACTTCCACAAACACAATACGTTAGATACCTCGGCATACATCTCGATCGCAGACTAAAGTGAAGAAAATATATTTTTAGCAAAAGGAAACAACTGGGATTGAAGTTAACAAAATTAAACTGGTTGTTAGGACGTAAATCTAAACAAGGTACTGTACAAGACTGTGTTAAAGCCCAATTGGACATATGGTTTGCAACTATGGGGGACTACTAGTAACTCCAGTCTGGAGATATTTCTTGGTACGTAAAAAACAAAGTCATCCATCGAGATTTGCGAGTAAAATTAGTGAAAGAAGAAGTGAAGTGCGTGAGTGCAAAATATCTTACTCTCCTTGAAAGTGATACAATCACTCTGGTCGTAAATCTGCTAGACAACAGTAATACTACTCACAGGCTGAAAAAGAAAGACCCTTTAGACCTACCAGATCAATACTGATCTCATTTCATATTAGTGTTATGTGTATAAGTGTAATGTACCTATAAGCATTCCATTGGGAAAGCATCTCACATGTAAATAATAATACTTATTTTAAATTCACCAAATTTACTTATTGTACACCAGAGCATATGGTACAAATATAAATAAAGTTAAAAAAAATGACGGCTTTAGATACCTCTCGCCCACCTTACGCAACAAACCTTTTTTGACGCTTTAGTTAGGTTTCACCGTATCTGTCAATCGTAACTTTCTTTTTGATAACAACTCTTCTTTTAATGTTTTTCTTGCATATTTGTGGTATATTTTTAATTTTCCAACAACTTATTGAGAAAACACCTTTCTCTTCTTCTTAGGTATTTTCATTGCGATCTTTAAACTTCTTTACTCTATTCAACATTTTCTCTCTCTGCACTTTAATAATGCTCTATAAAGTACTTTATAAAGCTCCCATATTTTTACAATAACTCACAGTGTACTATTTACTTTGCTCCATTCCAATAAAACTTGCCATTGAACTTTCTCTAAGTGTTGTATCCAAGGCCGCAGCCTAGGGGCCACGCCGCAAAGGAGTCCGCACCACAAATTGACACAAATTTTATTTTGAATAGACTGAAATAGAAAATGATGATTTCCGGTTTAAAATTATAATATGTTATGTTATGTATTCCATATCGCAGAACCCTCCGGCAGAGCCCGCACCACTGGTTCAGCCTAGGAGTTTGCAGATCTTAAATACCGCCCTAGTTTTATCATCACTCACAATTTATTAACCATTAAAATAATATTTATAAATAAAACTAAGCCTAGTGAGTAGAACATAATTGTCAGTTTTTAACCACGAAACGCGGTCTAATGTAATTTGAGTTCCGCTAACGTTATAGGTATTGTAGCGTTTTACTCTGTAAGATAATTTAAATTATAAAAGGCAGACTAGCTGCTTTAAAAAATCTAAAATCTTGCTAATTTCAGAGATGGAAAATCACCACAACTCCACAGCCAAAGAAAATGAATGTAGAAGCTCCCGTGATATTTGCGGCGCAAAACCGTATCAGTACTTGGCAGCTCTTACAGGTACTTTTGTATATCTTTTAATTTAATTAAAAGTACATTGCATCATCTTTAAGTTCTTGATTTTCAATAAATCAGTGACCTCCAAACAACATTTTAAAAATAAATACCAATCATCTAGGCAGCACCATACACGCACAATGCTAAACAGTGTTATATGTAACTGAATTTTTATATTTTTATAAACTCATATTGCAATAAACTTTATTCATGATTTTCAAAAATTGACTTAAAAACTGTACATGTTATTGTTGCTTTTGGTATTTATTATTAACGCAAATTAAAAGAGTACAATTAAGTCTCTGCGTTTTTTATCAAAAATTGGGCATTTATTGTGAAAGAACGGAACCTTATGTGTTATTCAAAGTATTGTCAATAGCTAGCCATTACTTTTTTTTATCTTTCTGGCAGCATACAGATACCGCGTTGGAAGAACGCTTCATCTTTTGAGGCTATCCACGAATCGACCCAATTTTTGGTATCTTCATGTGATGTGAAATGCTGCTCAGACAGGCCATTGATGGGAACAAGTGATGTTAGGAAGGGGCAATGTCTGGTGAATACGGCGGTGGGGTAGGACTTCCCAATTGAGTGTTTCCAAATAGGTTTTGACCGGCGCCGCAACATGTGCACGAGTATTATCATGCAGAAGAATAATTTTGTCGTGTCTGGAGTAGTAGTGAGCGCATTTTTCTTTGAGTGCTCGGCTCAATCTCATCAATTGTTTTCGGTAGAGAGCCCCAGTAATGCTTTAGTTCGGTTTGAGCAACTTATAATACACGACACCATGCTGATTCCACCAAATACACAACATGAGTTTTTTTTCCATGAATATTCGGCTTGGGTATTGATGTTGAAGCATGGCCACATGGTCTTTCTTCTTTTTTGGGTTATCGTAGTGGATCTATTTTTCATCACCAGTGACTGTACGATGCAAAAAAAAACCTTTCGTTTATGGTTGGCAAGCAGCGTTTCACATGTGCAAAATCGGCGTTCGACGCACCCAATTTCCTTGCTTTTGAATCATTGCCAACTATTTTACACGATTTGAAATTGCTTGTTGAGTTACTCCTAATGTAAGTGCAAGTTGTTCTTGAGTTTGGCAGGAATCTTCCCCAATAATATTTCCAATTGCGCGTCTTCGTACACTTTCGGCCTTCCGCTACGTTCTTTGTCTTTGACGTCAAACTCACCGTTCTTAAACTTATGAAAACATTCACGACACTTCTCTCACAAAGCAGCCTCACCATATGCTTCTACAAGCAATCGATGCGCCTCAGCTGCAGATTTCTTAAAATTAATGAAGTAAATCAAAAGATTCCGCGTTATTCGATTTAAAACTCGACATTTTCGCACGAAAAAATTATGTGATGCTAATACAAAATCGCTATTTTAAGGTTACGGTGTTGCCAGATGTCCAATCTTACGATATGACGTTTTATATTTGACAATTTCAACCATAAATTACTGGTGGGGCTATCATTTGTCAAACGACATGACTTATTTGCACTCCTTTTATAATTTAATATAAAAAGCAAAAATTCTCTTTATATACAGAAACACATTTAAAAAGATCCTGTGTTGAAAGATAATTTGCACGATACTTTTATGGGTTGCTTCAAAGCTTAGACTAAAAAGTCTGACGCAAATTGGCTCAACTTTGATTCTCAAGTTTGATTCGTGCATATAAATGGAATAGACATATTGTATTTGTTACACTTGCGGGAGTAAACCATAGCTTAATTAAAGTCGGCATGTATTTATCACTTTTTTAATTTGAGTTTCCACTTGAATTTCATGGAGCGTGCTTAGTACTGCAAATCCTTCGAAATACCAAGTGTTACGCTTAGCTGTTGGCTAGAGAAGCAATGCAGATTAACTGACAAATGTTTGCTTACAAAGCTGAAAAATGACTACCCCATATACCCGCCTCAATCTCGTGGACCAGAATTAACACTCTTTATGCATGTTTTACTCAAGTGCGCTAGTAAAGCACGTAACACAAATTGCTCTATATTATCGTAAGTGAAACCAAACTCTGAGACGTATCACAGCATTCATTGGAAATTCAACAGCCTCACCAACACACTGCAATAAATCAAGATTGAAATACAAATCTCATCAAAACCACAATATAAAAAAACGGTAGAAAATAAGAAACGGGTTAAAATGGACAAAGCTATAAAAATGTTAAAAACCATAAAAATGAGTGACTACTGGTAACACAAGTTAATTTCGTCAAACAGATATGATACTTTATTTAATGATAGCGAAACTGAGATAAGCGCATCAAATAGAAGTGACACAACAGAAGAAAATCTCAAAATCGCCGCTAATGTTGGTAGCAAAAGTAAAATATATTATGCCAAAGCAAATAGCCGAAAAAATTACAAAATTAAAACTTTTTAAAAAGATAGGTAAAAATTTACACAAAAGCTCCTGAACTATATTATAATAAAAGTATTAATCCAAAGAACATAATTTTACATCTATGAGCACAAACAAGACCGTAATTTTAAGGTAGTATTATTTATTTGACTAATACAGAAAGAAAAAGAATAACGAATAGTATCAAAGAACATAAACAAAAATACGAAAGATATCCAATATAAAGTAAAGAGGTACTAAAAAGAAGAAACAATTATTCTTCGTTGAAATTGCACCGAATAACAGCGTTAATAAAGAATACTTAATGAACACATCGTAAAACAAAAATGCCGCAATGCACAAAATGTGAGAGATGGGGCCATACAAAAGTTTTGCGACAAGATTTATGTTACGTAAAGTGCGCAGATAATCACATAACCACTTGTAGATTTTGTAAACTATGAAGAAAATTATTCAACCAACTATAGAGTTTGTCTTGTCCCTAATCAACTGCAATGTAAGAAATATTCTATTAAAAAAAAATAATAACGGTGGCCCCACAAAATTATCCAGAGGAACAAGAGTATCATATGCTGAAATGATCAAAAAAAAACTAATTTACCGATACTTTACAAATTCTAACACAAAGTGCATCTGCACATTAAACAGATGATATCCATATATTAAAAGACATGTTAGCACAATTTAGAACAGATTAGTACTTTGCTTAATTTTTTAATCACACTCATCTCAAAAATTAAATAATGGCACAATATATACACATTAAAAATTACGGAGTGGAATGCCAATGGATTTTAATAAAATGGATAGGAACTAAAAGCATTTACGTTAAATAACAAGTTAAATATTGTGTTAGTATTCGAAGCCCATTTCACTAAAGCTTTATAATTACTCCATCTACAGCACACATCACTCCGATGATACTATTGCACATGCGACTACTGCTGCTGCGTTATAATACGAAGCTCAATTTAAAACACGAAACTGCTAAAGTACAAATATGACTATATATAAGGTGTGTTCAAGTTCTAAGGTCCCACATTTTTTCCCAGCAGTGAGAGCAACGAATTTATAATGTAGATGCCTCCATTGCAGTGAATGTTGTTTTGTATACTTCAAATTGCGTCATTTAGTGTTTAAGAACAACGTGTAATTATCCGTTTTCTCCTCTTGCTTGGTAAAACGGCCATCGAAATTTATCGCCAATTGAATAAGATATGCGGTGAAGGCGTTATAAATGTTAAAAATGTGCGTTCGTAGGTGCAAAAGTTTAAAGGTCAAGAATTGTATGATAATGAACCGAAGCAGCCTTGGCCACAAATCAGTCGGACAGAAACCATGATTGCGCGAGTGGAGCAAGTTGGTATGGAAGATCAGGTGTGCATGATATCGTCTCTAAACTTGGCATTTCCGTAGAATCTGTGGAATTAATTTTGCACGATGACTTAAAAATGAGGAGTTTTTCAAGATTCTACGAATGCTGACCGACAAACACAAGACTACGCGGATGGCAATATTTCGTAATGACAGGTGATGCCGCAATGAATTTTCGACTATGAAGAACACTCATTTTCTAATCAAACCGCTATTGCATCAGCGATTTTCCAGTGGAAAAACACACCCTCAAAGAACTGTTCTCACGAGCCATGGAATCATGGCAACAATGTTGTGAAAAATGTGTACGTGTAGACGGAGATTACATTGAGAAGTAACAGAAGCTTCAACTTTTTTGGGTAAGTACTTTTTTACACTTTTACACTTCGTACAAGCAATGAGTATAAACGTAGAAGACTGACTAAAAACCTTGACAATTATTGCGATACTCAATTGCTGCAAACCTTCAACACCATGCAATAAGAAAATTAACGGAAAATAATTTAGAAGAATATTAGATGAAAAATTGCACTAGAAATATTATTCAAACGGGAAGACGATCTTTTAAATTTAGTTGAACATGTAACTACAAGCATCCACCAAATTACATACATTTGTTTCATCTCAATTTATAATTGGAAAGCTCTTCCTATATTAGTATAACGAGAAATTGCTGAGAAATGTAGATTATTAGAGTATATGGTAAAATTCAAGAGCGTCAAGAGATAAAACTACTTAAGACTTACGTAACATGAAGGAGCAAATAATCAAAGACTACTTAATCACATCATCCCTTACGGAAGCCGCGGATTATTTGCTCTAGAGAGAAACAAAAATACTCAAATAACCACATCAATAATTTTTCTCTATTCAGACTACAAAATAAAACCTGAAAAAAAGCCATCGAGACTAGGCTATATATGCCAACCATTTAAAAAAGTATTTATACCTGAATTCACTACAAAGATGAGAACTACATCTATGAATACCTCAACACTTCCCTCCAGATAACATTAACTATGAAGAAGATGCAAGTAAACGAAGTAAGCGAATTGAATACAAAATAGTTACCCGGATATGATCTAATAACGGGAGTAATCTTAAAACATCTACCAAAAACTGCACAAAACTGATCGCACACATATGTATTGCCATATTAAGGATAGAATTATTTTCTAACTATTGGAAAGTCACACGGATATTACAAATTATAAAATCTGGAAAACCAACCAAGAAGACATCTTCTTACCGACTTATTAATATTTTTCTTACCTTGCTCAAAAAAAATTTCAAGAGCATCAAGAGATTAATATTTACAAGATTTAATTTCACCATACCAAAGCAACACGCTGGTGTAAAGCAAGTTCACAGATTGGCCTAATCCATATTGATCAAGAACACAAAAGATATTGTTCGGCGGCTTTTTTAGATACCATGCAAGCCTTTGGCAAAGTGTGGCACTTGAAACTTCTGTGCAAAATTAAATCTAATCTGCCTCACTCCTACGAGTGTCCTACAATCATATTTGATAAATAAACATTTTATTTTAAACTAAAATATAAATTCAAGAGTGCTCCAGGAAAGCATGTATGTTTACTATACAATTTTGATCTGCCAACTACAAATTTAATAGTAACAACTACCTTTTCTGACAATACCACTATTATGCTTATCTCACAACTCGGATATAACGTCATGTTATTTACAACACCATTTATAATAAACAAACTCTAAAATTTGCCTCATAAGACAGCACATCAAAGCAAATGGAACCAAATCAAGATATGTAAAAAAACTTATGCTTCAGTTTTCCTGAACAACTAACAACTGCTATAGAATAGAAGATATGCAGCTTCTGTGTATTTTGACTAATAGCTTACACGGAGAAAACCGGTTTGGAACAAAAGAAAACAAGTGGATACTGAGTTTCAAAGGATGTACCCCCAATTATGTCTAAAGGCAAAGTATTTCTGTAAAAGTAATATTGAAGCTAGAGTAAACATATGGGCTGCAGTTATATGTATCTACTAGTAAATCTTATTTAGGAGTACTTCAGTAATTTCAATCAAAAATACCTACAAAAATATGAGAAAAAGCTTAACATACAATATCGAAAACGATTGTCTCTATATCCTAATATGACCTCAGCAAACCTACATGATGAAGAAGGAACATGCAAACTTAACAGGTTTCAACCAAACAGATTCACTTAGATTTAGTTTAGGCTTGTTTCTTTTTATTACAATTATAATTTAATTACTTGTTACATTTTTTTAAACGATTGTACCGTTGGGTACTATCATATAGATTAATTGTTTATGTTATTGTTAATTCTTATATATAATTTACTGAGTATCTACAGATTGTAAATAATAATGAGAGTTAGTAAAAAAGATTTGGAATCCCGCTTTTGTTTTATTATTTATTAATAGCTACAGAATGCCTAATGTTATATTACTAAATTATATATAATCCATCCTGCTTTATTACCTTGCTCCGTCTATCAGAAAAATGCATAATTCGAAAATAATAGTTTCGAAAACGTTTGTGATTTGTTAGCAAACCAATGTTCCAAATGCGTTTTTATGTAATTTATTAAACGAGTTCCTTAAATAAAAAATAATCTTATGAGGCAATTTTTAAAGAGTACCGAGAATATTTCAGTCAAATTTTAACGATTTGTTTCTAACGGCTAAAGCCAGGTCAAACCTCGCTCAACGTGCCAAAAAGCGACACCTCATCTGTTCTAACGGTTTTGTGTCGATTGCTTCCTTTAATTTATCTACCCGAAAACAGTATTACGTTGAATTAATAATTTTATCTTGTAAAAACAATTTATAAGAAATTGTTTTCTTTCAGTCTTGCCATAGAGTTGTTAAAACTTTCTTCGGGTGAAAATCGGGCCTTGTTACCATTAAACGCTTCTTACTATTCGACCAACAGCGTTTGCGGTTAATATTCTCATAGAAAATTGAAAACTCAAGCATTCTCAGTAACAAATATCTCAAAAAAAATCTTTTTTCTCATTTTACTGAAGAAACAAATTAAACGTCGAATCAATCAATTAATGTAGCTCTGTGTTATGAAACCGTTATGTACTATTATGTGAAGAATTTTAAAAGCATTTCCAATTAACGAACAGTATATTGCAAATTATATATCTGTTGTGGATAGGCAGCCGTTGTAGTCTTTATCTTCCAGATTAAAATTTGAACATTCACTTTTTAGTAGTTTACTGTTCTCACAAAATACCTTTGCAATAATTCTTCCATGCTGTTATAGATAATCAGTTCGGGACACAATAAAAGCTCGATAACGTCAACATTCGAATATATGAACATCTCGGTTCTATGAACACTCGTATTTTTCCATTATTACTCAGTAACGTGAACAGCGATACATATGATAACATAAACTACAAGTCAAGACTAGCATTTAACTTTTATTTGATACTCCAGTTTCAATTAGTTGTGCAGGTACCGTGTGGTAGTGCAGTGTAAAATGCCGAAAATAAAGAATACTAACAGTCCTGGACATTTTCTGACATCACTCGCCTGGCAAACACAAGTTTTATCCAACTGTAGGAATTACTACCCGAGATTATAGAGAGAGGCCATGGAAATTTATAAATATAAAAATAATTTTAACAGGAACGACGGATTCAATCTACTTAGGTCTTGGTTTATTGCTCTCAAGGGGCAAAAAACAGACCGCTATACGGCGAAAAGAGCGAGTAACGTCAAAAATGCTAAAATATTACCTGCAACATCCCGATTGACGTCAGCAGCTAGCCCGATCACGTCATCTACCATCCCGATGACGTCAACTACGCTCCCCCAACACCATCCCTACCATACTCACGAGTATAAAAGCGAAAACGCACGGGACAGTCACTTAATTTTTAGAAGATTTTCTTCTGAAAATGTCTGCCACAGTGGACGAAACGCCAAAAATTGCTGAACTCCGACCACGGCCTTATAACCCGAGAACCAACCACACTACGCACCATAACACCAGCCGTGAAAGCCTTCGCATCTATTTGACTAATAGTCCTCTATGAAAAGGCCAAAATTATTGAAAAGCACAGAAAAGGGATTGCGGTAAGTGTTGTTTCCAAAAAATATAATGTAACCAAATTAACAATTTGTTCTATCATAAACAAAGGGGATCAAATTTTTAATGCTTAATTAATTATAAATTAGCATTATAGCATTTCTTATAAGTAAATTCACATTGTCTGAAAAATGTTTAACAAAGTTTTTCCATATACGAAAACCATAAACATCTAATGGTTGGATAGTTCCAATCGTTCCTGTAGGTATCTAAAAGTTATGTTTGACAAAAATTGAATTGGAGTAGGTACGCAGTGGTTAAAACCAAAAAAGTGTGCATAGAATTTTGACAATGTCGCCGTGCATTGGGCAAACTTTGGGGTCCTACGCTATGTTATGGTGCACTGGTCTAGTGGCTTAGAACCAGAGAGGGCACTGCAGTAACTAAGATCTCAAAGACTGGGGTGTATGAGTATCACAGGAGCAATGCGTTTCACTCCAACGGCAGCTATGAAAGCCTGCCTGAGTCTCCCTCCACTAGATATCTATGTGGTGTAGGTGGCACTAAGGTCGGCTCTAAGACTGCAGACAAAGGGACTTTGCAATGACAAAGGAATAGGAGGAAGAGACCATCAGATTCTAAGGGAGGCCGTACAACGGATTTCCTTTTTGGAAGAAAATATGGAATCTATTTCACCCATCTATAAATTTAGGAAACTCTTCAGAATCTTTCTGAATTCTGAAGAGGCAACAGAACCAAATATAACCACCTTTACAGATTAATACTAAAACAAGTGAGGATATGGGATCCGCGATTTTTTCAGGTGATTTGAACTTCCAAGTAAGCATAGTATTAAGCAAACTAACCACAATCATTAAGAACAAAACAATCAGAATTGCTAGCGATAGCACTGAACAGCTGCAAAGTCTTATCTAGAATAATCTTCCAGTGTCAAATTACTCTTGATCAAGTTGCGACAAATAATGTTCTGGAACTCATCTGGGTTAAAGGGCATTTTGGCTTATATGGTAACGAGCTCGCAAATAATATGGCAAGGCAAGGCAAGGCTGAGAACAACAATTCTATGACCAGCACTCCCATTATCGTCAGTCGCATTTTACATACTAATAAATCAAGAAACCCACAATCGACACTGTAGTAGGCCAGTATGAAGATATGCCAACATGCAAGGTTGACTATTCAAAATCCCACGACGAACTTGGCTAACTTCTGCAAACAATTGCTTAGAGGCAAACTGCGACTTGTAGTAACAATATTATCAGGGCACTGCAAACTTAAAAAGTATATGTACAAAATGGGCCTCGTAGCGGGCCCATCCTGCCGAGAGTGCATTTAAAGGACGAGACGGCATAGCACGTTTTCTGAGAATGTCCTGCGCTTGCTCCAATTAGAGAATTCATGTTGGGAGAGTTCTGGCCTACCATGGACAACATCAGCACTTTTACAGACGTAGTACAATGGGCTCAATGAGGCCTAAGTGCGCGTGACTTTAGGTATTAGTTTTAGTTATACTGTCTTGAACAGCTGTAGGTCAGTGACAACTCCTCCACAAATCAATCAACAATGTACTCAGAAATCTAACATTTGGGAAATAAATTTCTTTTAATCATGTTTTAATAATAATAATAATGGTAAGGATCTCACTCCCCGCGTGGGAGCACGGCCTGCACCTGAGAGGTTAAGGCTCTCATATGTCCGACTTTACTGCCATCTCTGATGCGAGGTGATGTGTCAAGCACCGCGCCTTAGACGACCACCATTATTACCCCTTACTCGAGCGAGCGCAGGTCCTCAATTATTTTCAGTGGCTGAGTAGGCCACCCTCCAGGCATCAAAGAGCTCAGAGAGTAGAACCCGGGTCCGTCCGCATCGCAGACTGCGTCTCAACCGCTTGGACCACTTTGGCGATCAATCATGTTTTAAAGTAAATTATAAATTTTATTTTAAATGCGCCTTTTACTATTAAAATTTTATATTTTCAAGAATGAATAAAATACGATTTTACCTAAAGTCAGTTTTCTAGAAAGCTGAAATTTACACGTATAATAAAGTTTGTGGAATCACTGGCCCAAACTCTCCGCTTGGTTCCTTCAAAACCAAAAAAAAGGTGACAGTAATTTATCTTCGGCTGAAATTATTGGTTGCACTGTGTAGCTATGGCTAGTTAAAGAGATAGAGTGTACAAAACATTGCAGTACTTCTTCTCTCCTTGCACAGTTAATGTCCAACCAGAATACATCTTTAGTTGGAATCCACTTTGATCAGAATTAAATGCATTCTCAACACCTAATTAACTCTTTCACTTTAATTCAAATTGTATTCATATTCAAATTGTAATTTCAATTGTATATATTTTTAAGGAACACTATCTGCCTTCTCTGCTGGAATTACCTTGGGTTGGACGGCCCAAATCGTTGAAAAGCTGCTAAATGGATCTCATGGCTTCCCTCTTACCAAGGACGAACTGGGATGGATAGGATCGATCTCTCTCTTGGAGCAGCCTTGTTTTCATTGTTAACGGGTATAATCAGCGACTGCATCGGAAGGAAGCTAACCATGCTGCTGCTTATTATCCCGGCAACTACGGGATGGTGCCTTATTATAATGGCAAATTCCGTGTACATGCTAGCAGCAGGAAGATTTATGACCGGAATAGCAGCGGGCGCATTTTGCGTGTTGTCGGCCCTCTACACTAGCGAGATAGCACACAAAAGCATTCGAGGTTCTTTAGGCAGCTTCACGCAGCTCATGATTATCTCCGGGGTGCTCTACGCCGCAATATTTGGCAGTTTCCTTTCCTTAACGACATATACAATTGTATGTGCGATAGTCCCATTGATTTTTGGTATCCTGTTTGTTTGTATGCCCGAAAGCCCAGTATATCTAATAAAAAAGAAAAAACTTGAAGTCGCTCGCTCAGCTTTAATCAAATTAAGAGGGGAAAATTACAATGTAGATGATGAAATTAAAGAAATTGAAAATAACTTACAAAATGATAATCAGTCAAGATGGATTACCGTTAAAATGTCTCTAAAAAAATCTTCAACCAAGAAAGCTTGCTTGATTGGATTTGCTCTAATGATATTTAAAGTAACCTGTGGAGTGGACGCAACCACAGAATACACGTCATACATATTTAGTAGCGCCAAAGTTCATTTAGATCCTCACATGCAGACGATAGCGGTACATATTGTCGCTGTAATCACAGCTATTTTTCAAAGCATTATTGTGGATAAGTGGGGAAGAAAGCTGCTGCTTTGCGTTTCTTCGTTGGTTATGACCATAGGTTTAACAATGGTAGGACTTGCTATATATCTCAAACAAAACGAAATTGTGACCGAGGAATATTATGTTTACATCAACTACTTGCCTTTAATAGGCTTAGCCATTAACAGCGTAGCCTTTCCTCTAGGCTTAGGCCCTGTACCGTGGATAATTTTAGGAGAAATTTTTCCTCCAGAAATCAAAAGTCTAACTACCTCTGTTGGAACGTTTCTCAGCTGGATTACAGCATTTGCAGTGACGAAATTATTTTTTGTAATGGATTCCTCATGGGGCGGCGGCGTCACTTTTTTCGTATTTGCTGCCTTCACCTTTGTTACTCTTTTATTTGTGTTAATCCGAGTGCCAGAAACTAAAAATAAATCATTTGATGAAATACAACGGATGTTGTAACTCGATAAAAATAATCCTCATATTTGTTTAATTAATGTCATAAAATTGTTATCTTACAAAATAATAATAAGCAAGTGTAAATTTAGTATTAAACATAATTTATGTTTTGTGAATAAACTACAATTATATACAAGAAATTCTTGTAAATCCAAAAATGCACAAATAATGAAAATAAAAATTAAAATATAAGAAAAATAAATTTATTTAGTTGAAACGTAGCACAATTAAAGTGAAGAGTATTGAAAATATTATTATTTAATGTAATTTCTTGATCTGGGACCTAAACCTGCTTTGTTATAATGACTCTCTTGACCTTCGTCTCGACCACACCCCACAGTAGCAATCAAGAGGCTGGAGAGTGGCCAAAGTCAGAGATCAGTAGTAATGCAAATTATTGTATACTTATGCCTAGGTCTTTCTTGCCTAGTAAGCTGCATCTTACCGATAGATGTGTTTACGCCCAGCGACCACTTCCTCTATCCAAAGCTTGACAACTATCTCCAACACATTGATATAGATGTCAGCGATTACCTTTCTCAAAGAAGTGAAGAGCCATTACATCCTCTTCCCTGTTTAGAAGCTCCAACACCATCATCGCTTTCTGTGGGTTGCCCTGTCAATAGTTACTTCATCCTGGTGGTCAGATTCCCTGTACCTCTTGGATACGTCGCAAATTTGGGTATTGATATAGCCATTAATTTCTCTCGGCGATTTTCCGACACGAAGGAATTCAAGTATAACAGCTCTGCGGTCGTATTGTCGACAATCGTAGATCGTTGCTTTTGTGAAGCTAACTTATTGTGTTACTTGATAAGGGATTTCGTATGCACATAAGACGATCTTTCATTACGTATATATAATTTAAAAAAAATGCAACTTTTAAAGAGCTAACATATAAAGTGGTTCAAATATTATCGGGGCTGATTTTTTTGCAAAAAAAAATAAATTATCAAACACTTAGTTGCACACGTCAGTCAGTTTTCAAAGTACTCTCCTCCGAAGTCATCATATTTTTTTCAACGTTCCAAAAACATCATGGTGCCCTTTTCAAAAAAGTCTTTTAGTTAGCGGCGCATCCATTCTCGAACAGTCTGGATGACGGCGTCGTTGTCCTTACATCGTATGCCTTACAAGTCTGATTTGCGCCTTACGTACAGGTAGAAATCACTTGAGGCCAAATCGAAACTGTACGGAAGATGTGGCAAAAGGTTTCATTTTAATTTTCGGAGGATTTCCATTGTTGTTTTGGTCGTATAGGGGCATGGTCTTGAAAGAAGCCTACCCGATTTCCACCTGTCTTCCGCTTGAGTCGGATTTTTTCTTTCACGTCTCTTGACAGGGGGTCTGAGTAATAAACTGCATTGACTGTTATGGCATCTGTCAGAAAATCTACATAGATAACCCTCTTCTAGTCCCAGAAGAATGTTATCATCACTTTTTCTGCCAAACGGCCCCTCCGCGTTCTCTTGGGTTTGGAAAAACTGATATGCCGCCATTCGCGTGATGACTGCTGGAACTCGGGAATGAAATAGTGCACTACGTTTTATCGGTGGTCACTGTAGAGTTAAAAAATGCATCACCTTCGTCTTCAAACTGTTGTAGGAAACAACTAGCAGTTTGCATGCGCACCATTTTGTTCACGTCACTCAAAGTGCGTAGTACCCACCGTGTGTTCACCTAGCAATAGTGCAGGTGGTTTTTTACAATGACCCTAATAAACAGTATTTATCCAAGTTTGTTGATAGTTTTGCGTCTACTCTCACAATCAATGTTTGACTTGATGAAGAATGTTCGCGGCCGACAATCATACGGTTCATTCTGCACGCGCTCTTTAGCCTCTCTGAAGCACTTACACCACTCAAACACACGGTCCCTGAGCGACACTCTTCTCCACACTTTTGTTAGAGTCTGAGCGGAAGATAGGTGGAAATCGGGTAGCCTTCCTTCAGGAACATGCACGCCCCTATACGGCCAAGACATCAATGGAAATCCTCCGAAAATTGAAATGAAACATTCCGTAACATCCACTGTAAAGTCCTGATTTCGTCCCAAATGATCTAACTATTGTTGAGAAGGCTGACTTGCAAGGCTTGCGGTTTGCGAACAATAACGCCGTTATCCAGACTTCTCGGGAGTGGATAAGCCGCCAACCAAAAGCGTTTTTTAAAAAGGGCATCAGAATGCTTCCAGAACGTTGAAAAAAATGTATTAACTTCGAAGGAGATTACGTTAAAGAATGCCATATGCAAGTAAGTGTTTGGCAACTTGTTGTTTGTATAAAAAAATCAGTCCCGGTCTTATTTAAACTACCTTGTACATTGATAGGGAAATACCAATTTAGTTTCAAGAAGAGAAAATGAACAATAGGCGCGATATATGTAATGTAGCAAATAGTAGAAAAGGCACAGGAGTGCAATATAAATATCGAGTTTGTATTTATTAATTTTCAACAAACTATCAATTCGTTCAATACAGGAATATTAATGCAGATCATGAAGGAACTCGGTGTAGAGGCACAGCTAAAAATTATTTGTGCTACTCTGAGGATGACCAGGGCTATTGTCAAAACACATGAAAGAAAAATAAATAAACTTGTAACAAACAAAGAAATTAAACAAAGTTATTGTCTACAACTATGTACAATTCAGCACTAGAATACATTACAGGAAAAACAAACAAGATAACAGCAAGAACAAAAAGAGGGCAAATGGTTGCCTATGCAGACGGCGATATGATGCCACAAATGTTAGGAGAAATAATTATGGAAAGAGAAAACATAAGATTGAAAATAAATATAAAGAAAATAAAAGTAATGAGAACCAAAAAAGAAATAGGGAATAAAATAGTAAAGGTGGTCAAATTGGAATTCCAAGAAGTGAGCCAGTGTAAATGTCTAGGGGTAACAATAACTAACAAATGAAGGAGAGCAGAAGAAATAAATATAAAAAATTGTAACAGGAAACAGTCTTCTATGCTAATAAAGCGATTTTAAAATGCAACGTGCTCACAATAACAGCCAAAATGAGAATTTATTAGACACTAATCAGACCAGTAATGATGTATGAGTCAAAAATAATGAGGATAAATTAAGAATAGCCGAGAGAAGAATATTAATAAGCATACTGGGACCAATCAAAACAAGTGAAAATCAATAGAGATTGAGTAATAATTAAGAAATATAGCAAATCTTAAACACAGAAGTTGTAATCAAAAAAATTAAGCAGAAAATGGTTAAATGGCTAGGACACGTATGAAATAATAATAGTTCCCGTAATAGGCCTTGAAGGCCCTTTGGGGTCATAACAGGATAGATTTGCTACAATCTAGAGCCTACGGTACACAAGGGTAGTAACGTGGCTAGCGCTACGTACCGACCGCCTATTATTACCCCAGAGTTTGACCTCCATGTACTCATTTATTGCAGCCTGAGTCGAGCTGGGCCGTAATAATGCTAGCGATTGAATTGACGAGAGTGGGATTCGAACTCGCAACTCTTGATTTCGTAGTCTAGCGATGTATCCGCTAAACCACCATGGCTCACATATGAAATAATACACATAATAACAGCATGGAAACCCGAGTCAAAAGGAGAGACCAGAATTAAAATGAATTATGGAGGTGAAGAACTATTTAGACAGGGCAGGAATAGCTAACGGAAAGATAATATCAAGAGACATACCGAGGTGGCACAAAGTATGCAAAGTAGAATAGGCGGAAATGGGGACCAATCCTCCCCGGTAAAATAGATATAGAAAGCTTCAAAAAGAATCAGAGTTACCCCCACGAAGATTGCCAAGCCACATGATGATGTTGATAAAAGGAGTACAAATAAGACTCCGCCGTTTGACAAAAGATGGGTCCACCAATAAGTTGTTATTATATTATATTATATGAAATTGTCAGATATAAAACGTATATATCGTAAGATTGAACATCTGGCAACACCATAACCTGAAAATATTAAGCGATTTTGTATCAGCATCTTATACTTTTTCCTGCGAAAATGTTGAATAAGCGTCATTTGCAGGAACTTTTGATTTACTTCTTTAATTTGAAGAAATATGGAACTGGAATTGCTTGTAAAAGCATATGGAAAGACTGCTTTAAGTGGTAGAAGTTGTAGTGGGTGGTTTCATAAATTTAAGAACTGTGAGTTTGACGTCGAAGACAAAAATGTAGCGAAAGGCCGAAAGTGTACCAAGACGCGGAATTGGAAGCATTATTGCAGGAAGATTCCTGCCAAATGCAAGAAGAACTTGCACTTACTTTAGAAGTAACTAAGAAAGAAATTTCACATCGTTTAAAATCGTTAGGAATGATGCAAAAGCAAGGAAATTGGGTTCCATATGAACTGAATCCGAGAAACGTCGAACGCTGATTTTTCCATGTGGCCATGCTTCAACATCGACAGCCAAGCCGAATATTCATGGAAAAAAACTTATGTTGTCTGTTTGGTGGGATCATCTTGGTGTCGTATATTATGAGTTGCTCAAACCGAACTAAACCATTATTGGCCACTTCTATTACACCGTAAATACAAAAGAAAGATCTAAATACTAAAGAGCATAAAATAAAAAATATTATGAACCTCAAAAACAGAAAACAACAAGAAGCTTTTAAACAGGTTTTTAAATTTGAACCAGCTGAATACAATAAAAGAGCGTATGAAATTTAAAATTTCAAAACAAGGTAGGGCTAATTGACCACCAAAGCAGAATAAGAATATTTCACAGTATATGTGGTGCCAGTTGTAAATATGTTGTAAATATTATCATGCCTTATTCAAAACTAGCAATTCCAAAAAACTACCTTTAAACAAAGTCCAACTTATTTACCAATTATACACACATAAACAGTAACTAACCTAAACCAAGAAAATTCAAACGTCCAATCCTATATTTCCAATTAAATATCAACATATGCACAAGTAATAAAAAATTAAGACGTCTCTTGCCAGAAAATAAAACTCCCCCACCTTTTAAAGTAGAAAATGTGTCAACGTATTAATCACAATTATACAGCAAACTGGCAAACAAATTACACGTAACCTAAACACAAGAAAATGTTGATAACTGCAAACTTATTTCTGAAAAAATAACTACACACAATACAACACACTACAAAAAATACGGAAAGAAATAACACTGCTTCAGAATTAGGCCACATTCCCTCCAATATCCTCAAAAACTTTCAAAGAAAAGACTAATTATGCTAACATACATGTATTTAATGCAGTAATCAGACTTCAACACAAAAACTAAAGTTTTCAGAAATAATTTTAATACCAATACCGGGTAGAAATTTAAAGAATATAACCTCCTATAAATCGATAAATTTACTATCAATTATATTAAAATTATCAAAATGGTATTATGCAACAGCGTTCTTGTGAGCTGGGCATTTGATAGGGTCTGGCACACAATATACTGTATACTATTAAAATCGTATAACCACAATACTAGTGATGATGATATAGGAAATGCTATCATAGACAATTAGTCTACACAATATAACTGTACATCATGCGGAAGGCAAAGGGAACCCACCGTATTGTTAACATAAAATAAAACAGCAACAATAATAATATAATGACAGAATCTTCCCCAGTTAAATATTCCGGAGTCAAAACAGTCGGCAATCGGATCTCTGGGCGAGGATAACTAGAGAAGATCCGAATGGTAAAATACAAAACAAGAATACTATAAATATCTGAGCATGAAATGTAAGAACGCTTTATAAAGCGAAATATTAGAAAACGCAAAATTAAAAATGAAGAGACTAAAGATAGATATCTTAGGCATAAGCGAACATCGCTGACCACAGCCAGGAGACTTCTGGAGTAAAAACCGCAGAATCATAAACCCAGCCGCGGTTCGTGAAAATGCAGGTGTAGCAATAATTCTGAAAAGGACATTTGGAAGAAGAATTAAGGGTTATCTTATGCATGATAAAAGAATCATCATGGTTAAGTTAGAAACAAAACCAACAGACACAGTAATTATACATGCGTACGTGCCTATCTCCCAATATAAAGATGATGAAGTAGAAAAAGTATACGAAATGCTAAATGAAATGATAGAACAAGTGAGGGATAAGATCATGTTGGGCGACTGGAACGCAGTGATTGAAGAAATAAGTGAGAACAAAATTACAGGAAAATATGGACTAGGACAAAGAAGAGATAGACTAGTGGAATTTTGCACAAGACACAAGCTAGTCATAACTAACACATTGTTCCAACATCATAAGTAAAGAAGATATATTTGGACCATGCCATGAAAAAATATGTCAAATTGACTACATCTTGACAAAGCAAAGATTCAGAAATCAAATCAAAGACAGCAGAAGCTATTCAGGTGCGGACGTGAACAGCGACCATAACTTGGTTATGATGGAGGCGAAATTAAAATTACGTAGCTGGTTGAAATAGAGATAAATTAAAAGACGAGAATGTATGAAAAGTTTTGAAAATAAAGTGGATGAAGAAACGATAAAAAATGAAAAGAATATAAACGTAGAGAATAATGATAGCATATGGAACAAGATAAAGGAAAATATAGTCCAAGCTGCGGATACAATCATAGGAAGAAATACACGCCAGAACAAAAAACCTTAGATCACAAAAACAATAGTTGAAATGGTAGAAGAAAGACGAAAATATAAAAACTTACGTAAAAAAGAAAAATAGAGAGAAGTACCGAACGTCAAGGAATAAAATAAATAGAGAAGCTAGAAAGGCTAAAAATCACTTGACATCAGGAACTTGGGGATAACAATACAAGGTAAAAAGAATGAGATGCTTCGTTATGCCGATGTCATTGCAGTGGTGGCAGAAAATGAAATAGACCTAGATGATGCAATAAACGAAATGAAACAAGTATTTAAACAAAAATATAAAATGAAAATAAATAAATCAGAGACAAAGATAATATGTGAGAAACGTGGGCATGGACACACTGGAATACGAATAGAGTGTGAAAGGTTAGAAGAAGTTAACGAATTCTACTATCTGCGGAGCATTATAACGACGGAAGGAGAAAGTAAGCGAGATATAAATAGCAGAATAATACAAGCAAAAATAGCCTTCAATAAAGTGAAACATCTACTGACATCAAATAGCACTAAACTAACAAGAAGAATCCAACTAATACAAACATATGTATACAGCTTTGTATGGACCGTTGGGAAAAATGACATGCGAAAACTAGAAGCACTAGAAATGTGGTGCTGCAGAAGACTATTAAAAATAAAATGGACGGATATGATATCCAACTAAGAAATGCTCCGAAGGGTCAAAGAACAAAAAAGTTTGAGGACACAGATACAGAAAAGAAGAAACAGACTAGTGGTGCATATTTTGAGACACAAAGAAATATTAAAAACAATACTAGAAGGAAGAATGGAAGAAAAAATGCGAGAAAGAGACCAAGAATGAAATATATAAAACAGATAATGACTGATGCCGTTTACCAAAACTATAATAAGCTAAAGCGATTATTAGAAAACCAGCAGAAATAGAAGTCTGCAACAAACGAATCTAAATATTGATGACAAAAAGAGAGAAAGATTAAAATCGTACCTTAAAAATTTATAATTCTAAATTAGAATAAATGGCAAAACTTTTACCATTACCCAATTAAAGCAGATGTTTTCCGAGGTAGTGTTCTTAAACTCTTCTTATATGTATTTAATAAATACATCCCATCTTTCCACAATTAGCGCAATCACAGGAACATTATGGCAATAGACAAATATCTCCTAAAGGCGTCCATCGCCTACAAGACCACCTTAACCTACTTCAAGAATGGTTAAACAAATGGAAAGTTAAAATTAATAAAACAAAATGTCTACATATAACTTTTACTTTACGAAAGCAACAGTGTCTACCAATAACCATCAATAACATTCACTTCCCGATATCAACAATTGTAAAATATCTTGGAATCCATCTTAACTCAAAACTTAATCAGAAAGAACATATACAAAAAAAACATATGGATTTGTAATGGCTGTTTGGAAGAAGATCCAAACTGTCACTAAAAAACTAAAATCTAATATATAAAGTTGTTATTAAGCCGACAGTAGGTCCATCGAGGTATGGAGATATGTCAGCAAATTCAACACTACTATAATTCAACAATCACAATCAAAAATCCTCAGAGCTATGGTTGATGTGAGTCTTCAGATGCTCCACCAAGACATACCACTCACCATTCAAGAGAGAAATAACAGACATTATGATACACATATAAACTCTCTTCTTTAACCACTACTTCAACACAAAAAGGTTAGCTTAGACTACTTATCATATTTTTATTTATTTTTTTAACATGAACTGGCTCTACCCTTAGATTAAGTAAGAAAAATAAACCAAAGCTCTAACACCACGTTTTATTTTGTTCTATTGGAAACTTATTATGAAGTCCTTAACGAAATTTGCTATTATAAATACTCTTTAAGTCTTTACCTTTCTGATTAGCGGATTTTCTATGATAAAAAGTATTTAGTATAAGAAATGTTTACGAGAGCACTATTTATAATTCCGAGTTATATTCTAACCTTACTTATTCACGAATCACGTTAACGTTAAAAATGGATGCAGAAGATATCAAAAAAGTCTTAGAGTTCGGCGACTTGCAAGATGACAAGAAGATGCAACAGAAGTTACTCAATTTCCACGGCAGCATTGACAAAATTGAAAATTTGCTAGAAGCGGCCTTAAGTAGTGACTGTTATGATAAATTGAATACAGAAGACAAAGTAAACTACAATCTCTTTCTCGGATACACTCTAAACACGTTATTCTGGCTGTATTTAAGGTCTAGAGGCATCGATCCCAACAACAGTGAAGTAAAGAACCAGTTGTATAGGATTCGGCAGTACATGGTGAAAGCAAAAGAGGCAAGCGATTTGTTTTGTTGTAATAAAGCGTGTTTGTAATGGATATGTTGTTATAGGCTCATGACCGAAACACAAAGCGTCCCAGGATAAAACAAGATGTTGCCAAAAGATTTGTGAAGCATGGAATTCAGTATTCAGAAAAAAATAAAGATGAACCTTCAGCTAAGAAGCAGAAAATAAGTTTTTGATAAATCGATATGTGATATTTATTTACTAATTTGTAATTAGTTACAAGGTAATTCAAAACCTATTGTAAAAACTCTTTTTATATATTTCTTTCTAGAATATATTTCGAATGCATTTATATTGTAAATTTTTAGACTTCCTATAATGAATACCGACACTGCCAACTTCATCCATTAAAAATATCAACTACTTTCTTACTCATACATATCTTTCCAAAAACAATATTAGTGATTTCAAAAAGAATTAACATGTTCATGCATAGCATATATTGTTTTGTCTAGGAAGTCAGAGCAGCACATATTGCTGTGTTCGTGAACCTGTCAAAAAAGAATTGGAAATTTTTAAATATATTCTTCGAGTACAGTTGATAGAAAATTATTTAGAATAAATATTGTTCAAATAATTACCATCATGTTACTAACATTCCTCTAACTTACCATGAAGATTAACTAGTGCGTATCACCCTACAAAGAGGACGCTGATGTTTTCGTCTGCAATTTTCTTCAAGCTAGTAATAATTTTATTTATTGAAATCCCCATTTTAGTAAAAATTCACTTTGTTGCTGAACAGAATGTTGATGATATTGAAGTATACTAGCATTTCGTTAGTCAAGTTCAATCACTCCACATAGTGCAACTGTACAAGTTGAATTTTGTAGGCTTGAAGATGCAATCACGCGTTAGAATTATATGCAGACAAATTTTTAATGAGCGTCTGACTGTTTATGAATTAATAGCAATGCAGGATTAGTTCCTCAACTCTTACAAATTATATAGTCTGTTTTGAATTTTTACTGTGGAATTAGTAATTTTCAACATCTTAATCCATTTTCTAATGACAGTGGTGCTAGGCATTTTGTGTTTAGTATTCTATATGAGACAAGCAACAAATAAATAATTTATTGTAGTATGTAGTCACATCTACTAGTAAATAGCTTCATCACCTTTACCTTCCAACCTTTGCATTATAAAACAAATGAAAAACAATATCACTAAATTCTCGGACACCTTGTAAAAGCCTGTTTGTCTCTCTCAGATTTGATATGTTTTTATAAATATCTACTTATGAAACTTTTTAGTGTCAAACTCTTTCCATAACATTCTCTATAATAAATTCTAGTTACCCCAATCGCTCAAGGTACAGGGTCCGCCATCTAAGGTTTTTTTTGAACTAGCGGTTATTTGGTGAATGGCAACACTTAGCTCATGACATTTTTGACAGAAAATTAGTTTTATCCTTCCGCTGAACGAAAATGGTTGTGTATACGCTTGAAGAACGCTGAGAAATATTGCGACATTATTTTGAAAATTATGGTAATGTTGCAGGATGTGTACGAAAATTACGTATGGAAATGGAAAGTAAAGAGTCACCGTCAGCTCCGTACGTGCTTTATCTTGTTAAAAAAGTGAGAGAAACTGGCATGCTTATTGACAAACCAACGCGTGAAAAACTAAAAACAGTGCGTACACCCGAGAGTATTGCTGCTGTTGCCGAGAGTGTGTGAATTGCCAGGAACATCAGTTCACCGTCGTTCTCAACAATTGAACATTTCGGAGACATCATTGAGACGAATTTTGCGTAAAGACCTTGATACGCCGTACAAAGTCCAATTGGTTCAACAATGCCGATTTCATTTCCATCTCGGCGGATATGTCAACCAGCAAAATTGTCGCATTTGGGGCACAGAAAACCAGCACGCAATCGAAGAAAAGCCGATGCACCCACAACGAGTCACTGTTTGGTGCGGATTTTGGTCCAGAGGCATCATTGGGCCATTTCTCTTCGAAAATGGGCAAGGAGCGGCTGTTACAGTCAATGGTGAGCGTTATCGGGCCATGTTGAACGAATTTTTGTTCACAGAAATTGAAGAGGAAGATATTGACGACATTTGGTTTCAGCAAGACGGCGCTCCGTGTCACACGGCCAATGTTACGAAAATCGCATTATCAATCGAAATTCTGATGTCGTTTGGCCGCCTCGGAGCTGCGATTTAACACCGTTGGACTATTATTTGTGGGGAGCCCTCAAAGATAAGTGTTACGCCAACAAACCAGAGGCAATTGAGGCTTTGAAGGACAACATTCGCGCAGCCATAGCTGAAATAGAGCTGCATACAATCGAAAATGTACTCAAAGAAAACCGATGGTATAGGCTACTGCATGGCTAGCCAAGGCAGCCATATGAATGAAGTTATATTCCATTATTAACCGGAAGGATTGTACTCAAATAAAAAAAAATTGGAAAAATATTCAGTAGTTTTTTATTTATAGCATTTAAAAAGAAAAGTTATATGGCGGACCCTGTAATGTAAACCAGTTTGTGAAGATTATTATCCACTGAACCATGTATTCCATAGGCATCAGTCCTACAACACCTTCACTTGGAAAAATTAACAAATAGTATTGTAAGCGCTATCTGAAATGACCATATGTCAAAAATATGTGGACACCTGTTAAAATTTGCTTCAGGTTTCTACGTGTCTAAGAATTAAGTGAAATTTTTCTAATGACTATTATATCTTCCAAATTCCAAAATAGCCCAATAAAGTAAATCGTTAATTGAACACCGAGCATGTGGTGTAATCTATAGCTAAACAAAACAGATTCTCTGAAAAATTCTGTGTTTGATAGAATTTCATAAACATAATGCACTGTAAACCTGTTTCAAAATGGATTGTCCAATTCAACTAACGCAAGTATATATGGAAGGTAGCAAAAATACCTGGATTTTAATCAGTGGAAAACAGGTGATTTTGTAGTAAGGCAATACTTCACACTTGATGGCATTGATCCCTTGCAATATCATACATACAGCTTGAATCTTATGCCATCTAATTTTTGTCTTTTTTTAAAGATAACGCGTTTTTTACATAGATGCAATTTCAATAATTAGAAGAATGTTAAGGTAAGGTATTATAAAACTCCATGGATAAGGCACTGCCAAATTGTCTTCGTAAGAAGAAATTAATTTGAATTAATGTTTATATCTATCAAATTATACTATTATTTATTGATCATGTCCAACGCCACTAAATATGCATCTTTTTATATACATCTCTTCATATCTATATTTGAAGAGGTCTTATATGTTTCATAATAACTAGTTATATGTGTTTGTAAATATAAAAGCACATGAGTCAATATAAATGGAAAATGTGTTTAATATATCTTGATTACATGAACTAAAAAAACCTGCTCCAATTCATTTCTTATGGTAATTTTTGATTCTAATAGTTGTTCCTACAACATAGACTAACTCTTAAAAACAAAATTATTGTTTTAAAAAACCTCAAAACGTGAAAAATGGCTTTTGTTAAAAATTTCCGCAACTTTAGGTACTATGGAATGTCTATTTTACATTTCATGTTTTTAGATGATTGGAAGGTCCATTTTTTCTCTGAAAAATCTTTGACATGGTAGACTTAGAATATTGAGTTGTTAAACCACGTTGTAATTAAAATATTGTCGATTATGACCTAGAGGCATATAATTGTAAGATTGCTTGCATTCACGAGTTTCTCCTATAGAAATATAACAAATACAGGATATCAAATAAGCAGCTAAATTTAAACTAAAAAGAGGGAACATGTTTCCATACCATAAGAAAACCAACCCTTGCGGTTCCACCCCTTAACATTCAAAATCAGCAATACTGTCAACTTTCTCCAACCTCAAATACTACTCCCTACACAACAGATCTCTGTACTTAGTACAACCCTATAACAAATTCAATGCTATGATGCACAACAACAAACTTTCAACTTGAATATCATACTACAAAACATAAATTAAACAAGCAAGCTCTGAAAAAACGTACAGCAGAAAGTCAAACTACTGAACCTTCAACATTTTCCAAATGCTTACCCAAAATTATGATAACTGACTGTCCATAAAAAACAACGACTCCAACCAAAATCGAAATTACGAGATACTGCACTGTAAACCTCAAAACCACTCTCTGTATTTATATACAGTATTAACAGATAGTGTCAAACTTAAACCACACACAAAAGAAACATACAGAAATTCAGTTGGGCATCGAAAAGACAAAGGCGTTAACTTTACCTACCAAATAAAAGAAGAACGTGACTATAGAATAGTAAGTCACAAAATTTGCAACATAACGTAATGTAATGAAAAAATCACTATTTTTTGTCTATCCTAAACTACTATAATATATATTTAATCAAGAATCCTAATACAATACCAAAATAACTATAAAACTCTAAAAGGAGCTGCGACATTCAATAGACGCAATGCCAAGCTTTCAATCACTTTAAAGTATACCTTTTAACTGTGTTAATTATGATGAAAAACAACACAAAAGTATGTAGGGAGCCTAAAATTACTGCAGCCAAATGTATGTAATGCAGAGCAGACACTTAACAGCAGCAAGATATAAACTTAAAGAGGCAAATTATCACAGGCAAAGCCTATTTCTAAAACTCAACCAAAATGGCATTTTGTATATATCAGAATCACCTTGTACTAATTAAACAACCTTTTTTATTCCACAGTGCTGGTATATATATTCCTTGCCTTGATAAAACCGCTTGCGGAAACTTATCGTTAATTATGCTAAAATCAATTTCTCATTACAAAGCACCCAAATACCAAACAACCAAGATCCAAGCAATTTGTGTTGAAGCACAAGCCCTCTAATAAAATTTTAAAGTAACTGCAATTTATAGCCCACCAAACAATAGAAGTACAAAGACTTCTTACTAACCCTGAAAAACAAATTCATCGTTGGAGGTGACTAAAATGCCAAACCTACGCATTACAACTAGTGAATTATTCCTATAAAAGATCAAAACCATCTGTATATTATGACTATTTTACTAGCAGAGTACATATACTAGCCAACAGATTTCAAAAAACTTTTGAATCTTTTGGACTTTTTTATAATAAGCGAGACTCCTAAAATCAATTGTACAACAGAACTTACAACTCTTAGTAAAAAAAAAGTAAAAAGACAAGTAAATTAAATACACGTACAAAAACAGATATGATTTAACCATTTAATCATATGGAAATATGTCGACATTACTACAACCCATAAACCTGCCGAAGCTCTGCATGAACTAACGTCTTATTGGCTTAAAAGAAAAAAAAAATTCTCAATATATCTCAATGTCGACCTAATTTGGTATGTAGGTCTACTCTTCAAACTGATAAATATACGTACAATTTCTATTTTTTTTAACCTCAATGGTTCCCAATCTAACTACATCAGTTGTTACACAAACTAGCGTCCTTGAGCCGCTCTTCTTCCTGATATACACCGCTGATATAACTAGAAAAACAATAGCCTGATTTGCTGAGACGGCTGCATTGTGAATGAATGAATAATTCAGTAATGGCATCCGAAAACCTACAAGTCCATCTAAATATTGTTCCTGAATGGTACCACAGATAGAGTACCAAGATCAATAAACGCAATGCCTGTACCTACAAATATGAAAATAAAATATCTTGGACTCATTCTTAATTAAAATCTCATCTGAAAGGACACACATTCAAACAACAATAACCTCACATTTTGCCAAATGTATTAGCTCATCTGTCGAAAATTGAAGCTTTTCAGACATAAAAAATTATTGGTGCACAAAGCCATTTACTGATTATGGAAACGCCCCAAAGCATCAAACCTGAGAATTATACAGACGTTCCAGTTCAAAGTCCGAGTACTGGCAGACGTCCCATGGTACATTAGTAATCAAATGTTCAGTGGTGATTTAAACATTTGTACTGTCATGGACGAGACGTAGCACATCGCCTCTTCATAGACCAGATTTACAAGACTAATAGTCCTATTCAATAAAATTGAAAAAACTTGATCACATGATTTATTATAATTATTACATCACATTCTTAATGAGAATTCCTGACATACTTACATTCTTTAAAGCATGTAAAGTGTGTTTTTTATAGAGGTATAGAACTTTGAAATGAAATAAAACAAAGATGAATTTTTTAAATTGACATGAAATTTACTTTATTCGAAAGATAATCTTCTGGCATTATAATTTAAATATGACTTCTGACATATGACCGCCACGGCTGGCTCGGACGTAGTCTAATCTGGAAGTCCAATTTTCGATGACTTTTTCCAACATTTGTGGCCGTATATCGGCAATAACGCGGCGAATGTTGTCCTCCAAGTAGTCAATCGTTTCGGGCTTATCGATGTAGACTAGCGACTTCACATATCCTCACAGAAAATAGTCTAGCGACGTTAAATCGCACGATCTTGGAGGCCAATTCACGGGTCCGAAACGTGAAACTATGCGGTTACCAAACGTTTCCTTCAATAAATCAATTGTGGCACGAACTGTGTGACATGTTGCGCCGTCTTGTTGAAACCACAGCTCCTGCACATCATGGTTGTTCAATTGATGAACGAAAAAGTCAGTAATCGTGGCTCTATAGCGGTCACCATTGACTGTAACGTTCTGACCAGCATCGTTTTTAAAGAAGTACGGACCAATGATTCCACCAGCCCATAAACCAAACAGTCAGTTTTTCTGGATGTAACGGTGTTTCAACATACACTTGAGGATTACCATCACTCCAAATACGGCATTTTTGTTTATGGACGTATCCATTCAAACAAAAGTGAGCTTCATCGCTAAACAAAATTCGCTTATGAAAATCGGGATCAACGGCAATCTTGTTTTGGGCCCATTCACCGAATCTACGCCTTGCTAGGTGATCGTGTGGCTTCAATTCTTGCACGAGTTGGATTTTGTAAGCACGCAAATCAAGATCTTTCCGCAAAATCTTCCATAAAGTGGATGGACACATATCCAATTCCTGTGCACGATGGCGGATAGACTGATTCGGGTCTTCCTCTACGCTACGCTCTACAGCAGCAATGACTTCTTCTGTACGCACTGTACGACGTCTCTGTGGATGCGTATTATCATTTAGAGTAAACGTGGTGCGAAAACGTTCCATAGTTAATCGAATTAATTGCTCTGATGGACGATTATGTTGACCGTAAAATGGACGTAGTGCACGATACGTATTTCGAACAGAACCATGATTTTCAAAATAAATTTGCACAATTTGGAAGCGTTGTTCAGACGTCAGTCTATTCATGTTGAAATGCCAAACCAAACTAAACAGAAATCACTTGACAGCTGACAAAATGGCCGCCAGTTAAAAAGGTGTTGCCAACTTAAAGTTTTATACCTCTATAAAAAACACGTTATATTCTGCTTGCACATTCTCCCTTTGAAGTATTCCCACAAATAAAAGTTTCATATCAACAAATCTGGTGGCTGCAGCTGTTACAAGTCTCTGTTGACTGTTGAATTAGCAGGAAACATCTCATAAACAAGCGGCTTTAATAAACTCTCTATTGGAAAAACAGCAATCACTCATACTCTGTCAGTTTATGATAATATTTTTCCAACGAGGCCAAGTTGATCAAGGGTTTGAAATTGGATAACACATCACACACCAATTTTTTAGTGATATAGGCACTACTTGCACACTGATTTCAATTACTCAACATCTATCTACTTTACTTAGAGTTTATATATACTGAGCATTGAAACTATGTTTCGTCAATCATAGTAAATTTAACTCTACCATTATATTCAATAACCAATAACAAAAATATACACATTAATTCCTGTTAAGCTTTTTCAATTAAGGTACACCCATTATTCATTACATATTTTAAATTTTACAGTCTTCAACAAACGACCACAGGTTCTATTCGCGTGAATCTGTTGGATTAGTTTGGTGGTGGGTTTTGGAGAACTTCTATGCATTCCATTCATTTACACCACAAGTTGAGTTGACTGAACAAAAAACGCTTCCTTCTTTGATGTACTTGTAGTGGATTTCGATGTGAGTAATTTTTTTATCAGTCTTAAGTACTATTTTACTGTACAGGTACTTATACGTATGCTCAATGTTCACTCCTTTTGGTGTTGAATGTATTATGTTTATTCATAAAAAACAATACAAATGCCTTGATAACAGGAACAGACCCTTTTATAATGAAGGAGTCATGGAATCAAACGAAAAAATGTGTGTAATGAATAAATTGAAGAAAGAATAGTTCTAAACCAGGTAAGTGGGGCAAATATCTAAAAAATTAAGCGAGATGTTTTTTATGCCCAACAGGAATACTTACAATTAAAATTAGTGCATTGCACCTAAGCTTGTCGAGAATTGGACAATCTGATAAACTGTAAGACATGCAATGTTGTTATGACATCAAAAATAACGTGCTATTTGTTTAAACAAAATGTGTACAATAAATTCACTTCTAATCCGAACAGATGTAACCTGTGTTCAGGCACTTAACGCATACGTATTAGCTGGTATGTCTAGAATGACTTGTTTAAAACTTATTTTAGAGTGTAAATATAGGTTATGTTTAAATTGCACGAATTGTCTCCAAGTATTTTCCTGTTATAATTCATTTCAATACAACAAATTATTTTTTGTTTGTTCTTTTATGATCATAAATTTCATGGTTACACTAAAGTATTTATTGAAAAGAAATAATTTATAGAATTACTGTTTTTACTGCTTCATGTTCTTTTCCACTGTTTATTTTTGTTCTTATTTTTAACACAATCAGCAAGGAGTGGATATATATACAAAATATAGAAATTATTCACTTTTTTAAACTATGGTTTAAGTAACGTATGTAAGTCAATGGACATCCACATTGGGACCCTATTTAGATCAAAGCTTTACAGTTCACAAGAAATAGGGCAAAAATCATAGCTCAAAATAACTTATATCGCTTTAA
The DNA here is from genome assembly GCA_036346155.1 of Sinelater perroti. NCBI lineage: Eukaryota > Metazoa > Arthropoda > Insecta > Coleoptera > Elateridae > Sinelater > Sinelater perroti. The sequence goes on along the minus strand of JARFIY010000195.1, from coordinate 18,265,022 downwards.
AAAATTAAGTTAAAGATGAAATTTTTGTGGAAATATAATTCAAAGAATGATAATAAAAGATGTTAAGATTAAGGCAACGGAGATATATAAATGAAAGAGAATTTATTTCGACAAAAAGGACATAGAACAACAGAAACATTTACTCTACATCTACATCTTGTACATGTACCATTGTCTACTTAAAACCATATTTTTATCTTTTTCACATTGTTTAATCATCTTTGTTATATCTTTTGTAATATGTCTTAAGTTCTTTTTTCGTTCGGATTGATATAATTAGGTTATCACTGTATTATCTCCCCCCTCCCTCTCTTTTATACTCCCACTTCCTTTCCCCCCCTCTCTCTCAAAATATATTCTGGTACTATATTGAAGAGAGTAGACGTAGAATCTCCTTATTTATGTTCTTTAGTACTTTTGAATTTCTTTGATGTAATTTCATTAATTCTGGTCTTGCTCCGTCTCTGTTGGAGTATTCTTTATAAAATGATGATATGTTCTTCAGCGCCTTTATCAGTAAATTTGCTTAAAGTTACTAAATAACATATGAATTTGCATTCCTTTCATTTTTGTTTTGAATTATATTGCCTCAACATAAACAATGGATTACATATTAATTTTTCTGTCCTGAAGTTTGCCTGGCATTTCCTCATCTCTCTTCCTCTTATTTTCAATCTTTCATTTATCAGTGATACCAAGATTTGATAAGCTACAGTTAGTAATGAGATTAGTCTACAGCAGTGTTTTTCAGCCTTCTTGAATACGCGACCCCTTTACAAGTTAAAAAATTCTAGCGACCCTCCAGGGCTGTAATAAAACTATGTCAGTGATTTTGAAGACTACATATTTCATTTTCTTTCTCTAGAGACCTATAGACGCTTGTCTTTTTCTTTTACCCGCGACCCCTCGAGTAAAGCTTTGCGACCCCTTTGGGGGTCGCGACCAACAGATTGAAAAACACTGGTCTATAGTGTGAATATTTCTATTTCTCTTCTTTGTTCCGTTCTATCGGCATTTTGCATTTTACGCTATTTGAGTCGTAAGGTTGTTTCTTCATATTTTGGCTACTGGCTCTGAATTGTGTTTGTTTATGGCTTCTTATTTTTTAATTATTTATTATTCCTTGAACTTCTAGTGTTGGTTTATTTTTCATTTCCTCTGGTTATCTGGTTGTCTCCATACTTTTCTATTTCTCTTATTTTCTCTTTATACATCACTTCTGTATAATATTCATTTCGCCTTTGTTCTACTAATTCTTCTCCTACTAAATTTTTATTTTTTTTATCTTTAAACGGAAATTGCCTATCCCGATGAATCTTTCTGATGATCCTTAAATTCCTGCAAAAATGTCATATTACTTTTTTATAGTTTTCTTCTGTGTTCTCTATCAATTTATCTTGTTTCTGAACTTTGCCTTATTATTTGTTTAGTGCCAATTAACTCTTTTCCATTCCTCATTAATCCAGATATTCTTGCATTTTGTTACACTGTAAATACCCCTGCACTATTTGTTTTACTGACGATTTAATTGTTCTCATTTTTTTGTTTTATTATATTATCTATATATATTATCTGAGGCTGTGTTCCTTATTTCTTCGCCCTTTAGAAATTCTATTTATATTATTTCTCTTGCTTTCCTATTAGTTCTTGATTTATGTTCTATCTTTGCTTTTATTATAGTTGTGACTGAAAGGTGGTTGGATCAAATTTCTGGTTCTCTCCTACTTTTGTTTTCTATATTAGTTTCCTTATCCTATAATAAGGAAAGTAATATAATCGGCGGAAATTTTGACCTACCCAGTTTTTCACATTTCTGGACGAATTATAGCCTCAGGGCACCAAAAAAGTTGGTTTGAGCCATTGGTTCGTGTGTGTGTGTGTGTGTGTGTGTGTGTGTCTGTTTGTCGATCTGTCAGTAAACAGGATATCTCGAGAACCGTAAGAGCGAAAGACTTGGAATTTGATATGAAAGTTACTTGTAGGTAGGGGACGCAGTGCGAAGCTTTTGGTAAAAATCGGCCTAGCCGTTTGGTCGCAAGGTCCCAAAATCGGTCGCAAAGCGGTCGCGAATCTAAACGGTTGAAGATACAAAAAATTCATGAGAACAAAAATGATTTGTTGTCACGAGATAAACATGAATTTAAAGTAAAAGTTGGTAAAATAGGAACTCAAAAAAAGCCCAGGATTTTTGCCAGAATTACCCAAGTAATAGGATAAGGAAAGTCGTGTGATGTTCACACCAGATTTTTCTTTGATATTTTGTCTCAATTGCACTGAGTTGGACTCATGGACTTTGTTAATTTTCTCAATAGTTTAATTATTATGCTTTGAGGTCTACTGCAGTCTCTTCTTCTGTACTCTTTGCATTGTCAGCAATTATCTTGATAAGATAAGACTGAATACACGTTCCTATTCTTCCCTGTATCATATCCATAATTAAAATCTCTTTGTATTTTAAGAACCATTCCGCATCTATCGCGTTTACTTAGGTCTTTTATTAGTTTTGATAATTGCTGTAAACTTGCATCTGCAATTATCATATCCCTCGATTCTAAGAATGTCTGTGTATATAGAAATAAGAATTTTGTTTATATAAACTGACAAATATTTTTCTATATTTTTTTGTTACACTCTTATAATGTGTATATAATAAATTGATAGTTGCATAATTAAATAAAATAATTAAAAAATATCTAATATCTACGAGTAATAAAAACAATTATATTGTTTTGCAAATTTTAAAAAATATTGTGTAATTTTTGGTTTAATATGGTTATTCTTAGATATTATCATTGTCATGAAACAAATGATTTACTACAGATCGTTTTGCCTTCAAGAACATCTAATTATTTGTTTTGTTTTCAGGAATAGGAGGACAATTGCACATTTTTGACAAAAATAATGGAAAACTAGAGAAGGTCATAGAAATATTTGACGGTCAGAAAATTTACGGTATTGAGCCGAATTCATCAAACATGCACTGGCTCTTTTATGGAGGCAAAAGAATGAAAATTTTGGAAGCTGCTTTTGGCAATTTCCTCAAGTTCGTGGAAGTTGTTGAACATAATTGCAGAGACTGGATATTGGAAGCAAAGTGGATCGATTCTGACAACATCATAAGCGTTTTTATGCACAATGTTGTAGCTGTTTGGAGCAGAGAAATGGAATTGATTAGGAAGGTAGTTTGTGAAGAAAAGTGTATTTTGTACAGTGCACATGTGGTTAATAAAACCTGGAATGACTTGATAGTTTTATCGGGCACTGTTTTTAGTCAAATTCTGATATGGTGGCCAAGCAAATGTAAGGAGGAAGATCCTTTGTGTCCAGTTTTGCACAAATTGGACGGACATAAAGTAAGTTTTACTGGTTGTTAACATTGTGTTTTTTCTTATCTGAAGAAGTTAATTTATTTTCCATTGAGAAAAGTGTAAAGGTTGATTTGTTTAATGGTAGAGATGAATTAAATATTTTTATTTTATACTAATAGCTGGTAAAGTCCTCAAACATGCAAATTACTTATAATGCTGGAGAGTCATGTAACGTAATTCCCATCTACATTTGTGAAGTAGATTTTCAATTTTGAATGATTACATTTGTGCCCAATTTGAAAATGTTAAAAATATAAGTGATTACATTTTAATGGAAAGTTTTAATAATCAATTATATGGTTACCATCGTTTTCTACAATAACTGCAATGCTTAACAAGCTTTTAGGTTTCTTTTTCGAAAAAACAGTAGTTTTCTTCAAAAGAAGTAAGATATTTTACAGCAACTTCTCGCCATTCAAACTATTCTACAGAGACCAGAATATGTAAAAATCTGAAAGAGCAAGAACTGAGAATAGGATAGGGGATTTCCCATTCTATGTCTTTCAATTTTCACAGCATCGGTTGGGCAGCAGGGAGGATTTGTCCACAGTACTGCCTTATGTGTTCTCATTTGCAGTGGTACTAACCTGTGCTTCTTTGACTGTTGTCTTAAACGCCTGCATAAAAATTCTTGAAGATTGCGTTTTACAAAATACATTTTTAATCAGCAGCACTTTGAACCACATACTAAACCTTTCCTTAGAAAAAGAGTTGTGTGCATGAACGTCATTGTAAATATTTTGGCTTTTTTCTTTTTAGAGAAATTACAAAGACTGCTAAAAAGTCATTAGAACGATGTTTATTAATAGTTTTACAAAATGTAGAACAATGATATTTTTAAGATAGTTTTATTATCCAAATTCCAGTTGATGTAATCTTTTCTATGCGGGTGCAAGTTTTAAGTTAAGTTTAACCTAATAAAGTTATTAGAGAGACAGTCTCTCAGCTAGCATCTTTCAGGATTTTGCTTGTTCCCAACTTCATTAATGTTTGTCTAATATATACTGATGTCACCTTTATACTATGATAATTTCAATCTCTGTCTGACCAGAATGAATTAAAGAATAACTAAGATATATTAAGGTTTGGTGTAAAATACGAAGAATAGACATTAGACCAGATAGGATTCTAACCACTTTGTAGCGTACTCGATGACTCAAGAATGAATTTTCGTCCATCCCCTGACTTAGAATTACTGCAACATGTGCTTCAATAAAATGTAATCTCAATTATTTCCAGTATAAAAAATACGTTTTATATATATAATGCATTTTATATTACTGCTATTAATGAATCACAAAAAATAGCTTTTTTCAGTGGAAAGCCATCAATTTCACTTGTTTATAATTCACAATTTCAGGGAGTGATATTTTCAGTGCACTACAATCCAGTAGCTGGTTTAATATGTTCTACATCAGATGACCGGTCCGCTATATTGTGGTCAGTCTCTTCAAAGGACTTGCTAATAGAACTTGCACAGCCTAATATCAAAATATCGTTCAAATGCTCGCTATATGGTCATACTGCACGAGTATTCAGATGTAAGGTCTTGAATAACAGAGTAATAACTGCTGGAGAAGATTCTTTAGTAAACATATGGGACTTTGAGGGAAATTTATTGAAGAAGATCGAAGCACACCAGGGATCCTGTGTATGGAGTTTGGGCTATAATGTAGTTGACGATACGATAATCACTGGGGGTGGAGATTGCGGCTTAACCATATTTCCTTCAAAGCTACAAGATACCAAATGGGATTTGCACATGAATAGCGGCGAAGTTCCTAAAAGAGTTGTTCTTTTGAAAAGTAATAACGTAGTAGCTATTACAGAAAATGGAAAGCTGCAGCATTTCCATTTGCTGGAGAATAAATGGACTGAAATTACACAGCATTTGGATCTGGTAGGATATGCTTTGCTTGAAGTTTCTCCATGTAGATGTTTTATATCTTTAGCAGGTAATAGATTTATCATTTTACTTCTGACTTATTAAATTAGTTCAATTTTAGGGTACCATGGAACAATTTATATATATAAACAGATTGATAACGATTTACGGCTCTTTTATAAGCATGCAACTGAAGATAAATTACGAATATTTGCGTTCCATTGGTTGTCTTTTAAGACTTATTTAACATGTGGCCCATATGGTATTATTTCACTATGGCACATAGAAGGTGATGGTGTTCGTTTAATGAACAAATTTACATTGCCTCCAAGCAAGGAAAGATGGACCACTGCTGCCTGTCTATATTGTGATAAATATATTGTAGTTGGTGACCGAAAGGGAAATATCTATTTATATCAGCTTGATTCTACCAATCCTATTCAAATTATGAAAAAGGCGCATAATTATTTGGGCATTACTAGTGTCCATATTTATAAAGATGAAGTGATATCGTTAGGTAAGTATAAAAATAGGATTAACCAGAATTGACATGAGTATATTTTAGGAAGAAACTCTGAACTAAAACGATACAAATTCGATGAAGCTCAAAAGCAGCTCACTTTATTATCATCAGATAAACTTCCCTTCTCTTGGTTGGCTGCTTTATGTCCCAATTCCAGTACTGCATTACTGCTAGCGTTTTTTGGGGATGAATTTGTTGTTTGGGATTACAAAGAACGTCGGACATTACTTCAGTATCCTTGTGGAGGTGGCCATAGATCATGGGACTTTTATAAGAATGATGAAGTCGCTAATTTTGTGTACATAAAGGACAAGCAGGTGCATCTAATGCAATTCTTATGGACCTCATTGTGCCCTAATGATATAATTACTGGACATCATGTAAATGAAATAAACACTGCATATTGCATTAACATTTCTAAAAGTAGTGACCAATGTTTGTTTATTTCCGGAGGCGAAGATACTACTTTAAGAATCAGCCTAATTAAATTTACAAGTCATTTTGCTCGCCTTGAAAAAGTGAGTGTTTTAAAATCTCACCTATCGAGTATAAGGACGGTTGCAGCATGTAAGATCAGCGAAGGTATTGAAAACAGTAGTGAAAAGTATTTATTTTTTTCTGCTGGTGGTAGAGCTCAGATTGTATTATGGGAGTTGCAAATTAGCAATATTAACATTAGTTGCAGTGAAATATTTTCATATTATGAACCATTAAGCAGCGATGAAGCTGAAACCAGAGTAATGGATCTGCTTACTGTGTTAGTAAACAATTATGTAATTTTAATTGCAGCCTATTCTGATGGACTTTTAAAGATATTTTTTGTAAATGCATGCGCAAAACAAAATAATTATGAAATGCTCTTGATTGGCAGCATAAATTACAAATTGAAATGCATTTTGAAGTTATCCTATCTTGAAATTTGTTCTTGCAATATTTTACTGTCCATGGCAACTGATGGAAAAATAGCTTTTTGGAATATTACTGAGTTTATACAAAGCGTTAGATGTTTCCAGAAAGAATTTGGTGATTATACTAATTTTAAAACTAATTTACCTTTGAATCCTCTATATTTTTTGACTGCCACCAATCAGGAATCAACAGTTTTGCATATAAAATACTAACACATAGCTCGTGTTTATTTTTAAGTGGAGGAGATGACAATGCAATTGTTGTTGACTTAATTCAGCTTGATCTTCAAAACGATGTGATAAATATAAAATCCCTATCCAGATTTTGTGACGCCTTTTCACACTGTGCCCAAATTACTGGAGTGTTCTTCTTGGAAGATTACTTTCTGACGACATCGGTTGATCAAAAGCTAAATGTGTTTAAATACGACGTGATGAATGACAACATTCAGTGCAAATTTATAAAGAAGCACAACTGTGCTGTAGCTGACATACAAGGGATGCAGTGTTTTAAAAAGGACAGCTGTATTATTGTCGTTTTGTATGGGAAAGGTATTGAAGTATGCAAAGTTCAAATTGGGAATAATACAAGTTGATTATTGAAAATTTTATTTTTGTAAATTCTTACTGTTTTTATATATTTGTACATAATTGTTTATTAAACGTTATATATTTTAATGCGTTTTCTTAATTTGACAATAAATTAAAAAATCAAATTTATTATTGCTGTCATAGCAGTGACCCTGCAAAGTACAATATGATTAACCATATGCGGCCTAAGAGGTCCAGTTCGGAAATTTAAAAGGAACGATTGTTAAAAAAATTTTAGCTTAACTTCGTAATTTTATTTATTTATTTAAATAAAAGCAAAAAATGAATGTTATAATGACGAAAACAATTGATTGATAGCAAATATCTTGATATGTTGGGCATTAATAGGATCATCAACTCCTTATGTGTCACAATATGGATAAAAAACACTCCATTGAAATATAAATGCAATAAGAGTAGATAGCTCTAAATAGAAAAGAACATAAAATTTAAAAGTCGTGACCAGCATCGGAATAGTATTTATTGTTATAAGCCAAATGGAAACTTCTGTGATATCGATATTTTCTAAAATGCTAACAATTAAAAACTTTGTGTATATAGGTGTTGAAATAAACTGATTAGCTTTTACTTTTGTTGCCACCTTCACTATATGTATTAAAGTTGCTAAAATTCAAGTATTTTGTGCAACATTTAGTGTTTCGGCTCAATATTTTTTTGTGAACAACTTTAGGAAGTAATAAAAAGTAAATATTGTATTTTACCCTACACCGAAAGGTTTACAGGGTTTACTGATTTTATATATATATATAAATATTGTATTTTAATAAAAAATGAATTTATAAATGATCTTAATTCCTAGGTCACCTTTTTAGTGAATAATTTTTTATTTCATTATTAATAAGGAATGTTGATTTCACATTTCTTGAATATTTAAGAAATTTGTAATAAACCACATTTTACAAATTATTTGCTGCTTTGTTTTATTTAACGTTTGTATTTGTAGTACTACATTAATAATATTTGTAAAATGAATTCGTTTTATAGACATATTTCATAATTAATGGATCTACTTGGCAGGTAGATTGGCTTAAGAATATCTTTTTCCCTCAGCAAACGAATTCATCGAATTATTATAATTGTTCATAACGCATGAGTTTAGACTAAAAAAAGTATGAATTAGCTGTGTAAGGATTAAAAAAAAATCTAGGATGATAAATTCAATTTTGAGGTCACTTGTGGTACTCTAAATATAATGAGAGGAACAACGAGGATCAGGTGGAAGTAAAGGTAATACTTAATATCGATAGGTTTGAGAAATATTCAAAAGTAAATTAAACTAGCTAGAAAAGTTGAAAACAAAGCTAGTAAGAGGAAAATGCATATTACTAATTTGAGATGGGCAACATAGACTCAAAGCTGCAGAAGGAAAATAAAAATTGAAAAGGCAGTAGCAAAGCTAAGGAATAAAATGGGAGTAATGGAAAGAAATGAAAGGAAGGCAAATATCATAATTACAAGAAAAGAATTCAAGAAAAAAAGATTAAGGAGAAGTTTAAAAACATTTTAGTAGAAGAGATTGGAGTGGAGGTGAAGCTTAATACTGTGTTTAATATAAATAAAGGATCATACAAGAGTATGGTATTAGCGAAATTCGATAGCTGGGAAGAAAAAAAGAGAAGTAATAGAAAACAACAGCAAGCTAAAGGGAAATGAGGAGAAGAAAATAAGAATACGCAGAGCAATAACAAAGAAGGAAAACTAAAACAGTTAATAAAAGAATAAAAAAACTATAAAATAGATTTATTAACCGTACAGAAACAAATATAAAAGGGGTAACAGAGAGAAAAATAGAGGATTACTATTGGTTTAATGGAGGAGTAGACAAGAACAGACTAGTGACAGGATTTTTAATACGAAAAAAATTAAAAAGTTTCATAACTGATTACAGAGTTATTAATGAAAGGATAAACTACATAAGAATTAAAGAAAAGTATAATCAATGCACATGCGCCGACTGAGGAAACTGAAGAAGAGAAGAAACTACAGATCTATGATAATTTAGACGAAACAGCGGAGAAATTATCGAAATTTGACATTGAATCTCAAAAATCGGCAAAGAAAATAGATTTATTTCAATTATGGGCAAGGAAAGTTTGCATGACGAAACAAATGACAAAAGTTAATTGACTTTGTAGGTAGAAATAGGATGCTGATAAAAAGTATGTTGCAACACAAAAATATTTATAAAGTAACATTGATAAACCTGGACAAGAAGACGCAAATTCAAATTTATCGCGTGCTCATAGATAAAATCTATAGTAAAAATATACAAAACGTTAGGTCATATAGAGATATAGATTCACATCATTTCTTACCAAAGGTCAAACTAAAACAAACATTTCCTATACTGGAGAGCAATAAAAGAGAGGAAACTGAGATGAAATGTAGACATGTTAAAGGAACAAGTTCAAAAGGACTACGCAAGAGAAATGATGAAGGATAGAGGAAGGAGTGCAAATGTGGAGGAAGAATAAGTTTTTCTTAAAAGAATAGAGAAGAGCACAAATAAATTGGAGGAGACAAACAGCAAAATAAAAAAGATTGCTTTGATGCAGGGTGCAAAAAAGTGGTAAAGGAAAGAAAAAAAGCCAGACTAAGAATGTTACAGAATTCAACAAACGAAGTGATAAAGAACTATAAGCAAATTAGAAATAAAGTTTACAGTCTATGCAGAAGAAAAAAAACGAGAAGACAACGAAAATAGAATGGAAGCGTTGGAAGAAGCTTTCAGAAGTAAAAACTGCAGAGCTTTATACAAAAATTTTAAAGCTGAAAGGAGAGGCTTTAAAGCACAAACAATGGGAATGAGAAATGAACAGAAAGAATTGTGCGTGGACGAAAAGGAAATATTAGAAATTTGGGTAGAGTATTACAAGAAAATATTTACAGACCAAAAGGGACAACAAACTACATAAAAACAAAGTAACAATGAACCTTCATGGGAAGAATTCATGAAGGTTATTAAGAAGATGAAAAATAACAAAAGGACAGACAAAATTGTAGTAGAACATATTAAACTAGCACATGAAGAAATTTGGAGAAAAACATATTGGAAGAATGGACACCAGATATCACTTACTCCATATTTAAGAAAAAAAGTAAATAACAAACGAAGAATTATAGATCAATTTTACTTTTAAAAATTGCTACAAAATAATGGCATCATTGATAAACAACAAAATTCAAGAAAAAGCACAAAAGAAAATTAGGCTGAACCAAGCAGGATTCAGGAAAGGGAAATCTGCAATCGATCATATCTTTACACAGAGGCAGATCCATGAAAAATGCGAGGGAAAAATAAACCAATACATACAATTTTTCTGGACTTCAAACAAGCATATGACAAAAATGTACGAGCGACAATCTAGAAAGTCATGCAAGATTTAGGATTTGACAAAATTGACAGCACTGGCAAAAATGACACTTCAAAGCACAAAGTTTAAAATCAGATTTCAGGAAGTGAATCGTGGAAGTGTGGAAAGCAACTTAGGATTCAAGCAAGGAGATCCCTTATCTACAACTTTGTTTAACATAGTTTTGGAAAGTCTGTTACGGAAAGGAGAGATGACTACAAAATAAAAATTCACTTAATGTTAGTATAACGTTTAGTATACGCAGATGATGTAGTATTAATGGAAAAAACAAAAGAATAACTTAAAACTACGTTCAAGAAGATCGAACAGCAAGCGTTAAAAATGGGTTTGGTAATAAAGGAGGAGAAGTCAAAAGATATCATTTTAAGCAACAGAAAACGAGATGAAACAAAACTTCTCGGTGAAGGCTTTCGACACAAACAAGCAATATATTTTGGAAATAATAAACCAAGTAGTCTATCTGGAAGCGCAGATAACCAATGAAGAGAAGTATACAAACAATATAGGTACAAAGAAGAATAACACAGCCAGATTGGGATGTTTAGGTGCACGAAACATTTTCTAAGTGACAAAAGCATATAAGATATTTTAAATTAAGAATATATAAAACGGAAATAAGACCGATAGTAACATTGGATGCTAACAAAAGAATATTTGGCAAGTTAGAAATATGGGAGAGAAAGGTTCTAAGAAAAATTTTTTGTGGCATTAAAGAAAATAAAACAGAAGAAGAACAATCACGGAACTTGCAGAACTATACCAAGAGAAAAGTAAACAGGTTAAGATGACTGGGACACATAACTAGACAAAAAATTTATTAAAGAAATAGAAGACGCATGTCGAGGAAAACATGGTGGGAGGGTATACAAGAGGGCCTCCAACAAGTGAAAAACAATGGTTAAAAACAGAAAATTATGGACAACCAAGATTCAAACCATATGCCAATATATATATATATAAATAATATTTTGCAAATTTAAAGTTTTCTGAAGCATTAGTTTATAAAAATATTTAATCTTGATACATTTGGATCTTTAAAACGATCTAGAAATCAAATAGAGTAAAATATAAATTTGCTTTTTATTGTAAGTATATAATATGACACAAAATTTCATTTTGAAGAGTAATTGCAAAATTATGTTTTTGTCTATAACAATAAATACCTGCTCCGACAATTGTTTTGGTTTTTAATAGCAAACTCGCAATTTTCTTGATTACAATATTTTGCTTACATAAGTAAAGAACATGACAAATTCCGCGATCTGTAAAAATGAAGAAAAGTTCAGAAGGCTTTCAGTAATAGGCGTTGTAACTATTTCTCTAATTTGTTTGGTTTTAATTTACAAGACTTACACGTTTGTATTTTAGCCGACATCGACGCTAACGATTAGGTGGCGAGTTAGTCACTTTTAGCTGTCCACAAGAATCGCTAGATCCATATCCAACACCACTGTTCAAAAAGTCTATCTTCTTTAGTTCCAAATCTTTAGCTTCCCGCATCTGATTTGAATCTGTCTGTAACTTTTTTGTATTCTTCTCTTATGATTGTCTTGTTATGAGAGTATCTAGGAAGGGAAGGGAATTAATATGTTCGGTTTTCATGGTAAATTTAATCTCACCACCTACCTCGAAAAGAAAACCAAAACCCTCATTACTAACTCCAACCTATCATACGATACCAAGAAACTCCTCATACCCCGAGAAAAATCATCCAGAATTCCTAAATTGTATGGTCTCGCAAAAATTCATAAAAAGAACATTTCTTTACGTCCTATAGTTAGTGCGTTCGGTTGTATTGTTATTCTGCATTATTGTGTTCATACAGAAATGATTGGTTTATGGTTTTTGCTAATTAAAAGATCTTCGGCGTAACTATGCCTTGTTACATGTTTCGTTCAGATACTTTGTATCATTTATGCATTTATGATGAATTTGTCCATTAAGTTAGTAAAATATCCCCCTTTACCTTTACAACATCTTGTATTGAATTTCTTGACAATTGATTATTTTTACAATCTGAAAAGTTTCTTTTTGATCTACTGTTGTTTTTAGGTTAATTGAATTAAAAAAATTGTTATTGTGATCTGAATTCGTTAATATTTCTCTTACACATTTGGGGTGTTGTTTACTAACGAGATTATTGTTGGTGTTTTGTTTAAATTTAATAATAAAATTATACATGTCTTTAAATTTATTCTTTTTGTGGTTTTGGTTTCAATCGTAATCCTGTTATTGGTAATTTAAGGCCAGAGCTACATTTCGTTGATCTAAAAGAACTTTTTTATAATATTTAAGCGAACAAAAATGATTTTAGTTATTGTAATTTTTTCTAAGAGATTATTAAGCGTATATTTGTTAAATTGTTGTTTAACATTTTAATTTTACCTTCTTACCTTCTTGTGCTACACAATCCACCAACATTTCAACTGTAAAAAATGTTCCAGTATAACAGTAATTAAGCAGTTTCAAATTTTTCTTCTTGGTAAATTTTTTGATAGGTATGTAGGGAGTTTTGTGAAACGAATTTTCCCTTAATCAGTATGCAATTATTGTTTTCCTAAATTTAAAACAATTCTAAATACATGTGAAGATTAGTGCACAACAGGCCACAATTTTTTTATTGGTGCGAGCCCAACGCTAAATAATAAATTTTCTCTAAAACTTCTCTACATAAACGAATACTGAACTAAAATACGCTTGAACAAAACACCTTCCAATTAACATAAGCACAGAAGCAATGGATATTCAGGGCACATCTAAGACCATAAACATAAACAAATTTAACCTCGCCACCAGGAGCAGAAATTAATACGCAGTATGCTTTCAACATTCATACACTAATTATACAAAATAATTATTACACTCTGCAATTGCCCATTAGAATTAGATTACAAATGTAAAAACAAAAATTTCCCAAACGGTATGCATTACCAGGAAATAAAGACATTAAAAGCATAATTAAAGAAAATTGTTCAACTACCTATATATAAGAATAATCAACTCAGAATTAATTTAAATAATATTTTACGAAGAACGAAAAGGCTATATTATATACTTATATAACAGCAAAATACTAATTTGCAGTGTTGTCGCATCTACAGGGTTTGTATAAAAAGTATCGGAAAAAGTTTCGGAAAACTAGATATTGCTATAATACCTTAAAAGTCTTCAAAGTACATCCCTTGAGCATCGATACACTTTTGCCAGCGGCTTTTCCACGACTCAAAAGCTCCCTGGTAGGCGGATTCCGGACATCCTTAAGGGTACGCGTGCAAGCTTCTTTGACGGCATTTGGGATTCCATGGTGGTGTTCTTTGAGGAAGGATTTCACTTTTGGGAATAAGAAATAGTCTGCTGGTGCCAAGTCGGGACTGTAGGGGGGTTGGAAAATCGTCCAAAAAGCCGGGGTCTTCTTCAACGCGTTGCAGAAGGTCTTCTCAAGCATATACACACACATCTGCTTTTAGTCGTCCGTCAAGACCTTCAGGACAAGTTTATCGCAGATCTTTCGCAGCGCCAAATTTTAACTGATAATGCTGTGCACTTCATCTTGTCAATGCCAATTTCAACCTGTACCAATTGTCAGCTGGCAAGTCCTACCAAAAATTATTACTATTTTCCCTTAAAATACTTATACTGAATACCAGCATTACTCCACATGTAAAAATTTCAATGACAAATGTGTGTGTGAACTACGGGAATAAAAACAGTTAATTGTAGAAGCTGCTCATATATTACATAACAGATAAATAGATCTTAGCCAACAATTAAACTCTAATCATATCGTTTCTATATAGTGAAAAATTGCCCCTAATAATACATACGCAAAAAACGTAGAAAATAATCGCAATATCTCAAATTCTAGTCCAACAAATAATAATCATCAAAGTGTCCTCGGTCCTCATTCTTGTATGTTCAAAATTTTCCAAACAATTAATGATCTCATTAGTCCACCCCTTGATCAAATAAAAATATTCCTTCGTTGCAAAGCCCCCAAAAGGTAGATAGATTTTATGTAGATCTGTCAGAATTTAATGTGTTACGCATAAAAATTAAAAATATTCGTAATCATATCTTCCCAATCCTTCATCTGACCCCTCTTTATTTTTGGATTATACAGATACTGGAGAGGCAGGCGTGTAAATAGCCGCTATCGTGGTGCGGTGTGGGAAACGTAGTACGGCCCGTATTGGAACGTCAACCGATAAGGCCAAAATCGTTCCTTAAACGGCCGTCGCGAAAGCGGATGGGGGCGGCTACCGATATCAAACAACGAGTATTGCCAAATCGCTCACCTGAATCGGCTTCGGCTTCGTTGGCGATGGTCCACGGTGGCCACCTTGCTGCGCTGCGGATCTGGTATTTGCGGGATGATAAGACACGACCGAATTGGCCGCGCTGCGGAGTGCTTCTTGCGGGTTGATAAGACACGACCGAATTGGCCGCGCTGCGAATTACGAATTTGCGGGTGTTAAGACACGACCGAATTGGCCGCGCTGCGGATTGCGAATCTATGCGGGTGAAGACACGACCGAACTGGTCGCGCTGCGGATGGCGAGTGTTGTCGGGCTTCGCGCCTGACTTGGCGGCAGGTCTTTGCGGGCAATTTTCATTCGACAGCACCTTTCATATCAAAAGGTGCCGCCGACGGTGTATGCAGACTTGTCGGCTGAGCAAAAGCCCATATGCCGTTTTGTGTGCGATGGCAAAACGTAGTGACAGACATCAAAGCCGCTAGCATGCGCCGCCACGATACACAAGCGGTTCAAGGGCGAAAAGGCCGCCACACGAGATACGTACATGCCGAATTTGATCAGATCTGGCGAGAGCTGTGTAAGTTACAAAATATTCAATAACCTTTCAAGATTATTTACTCCTTTTGACCGATTTTACCCATTAACAAACTCAAGTTTGAAACGTCTGTAATGGGTAGTATTTCTTCGAAATCTGCCTAAAAATTATAATATCCATTCATTCAAAGCTATTCCAGAATGAGAGCAAATAACCGCTCTCCTACACCAATTAGAACGTCAATGGCATTAAATCTCAGCGTTCAACCGTAATTTCTTTTTTCAACAAACGTGACAGCCATAATATGTATATCCAAGACTCATTTTATCGATAATAAAAAATGTATTGCCCCGGGGTATAAAATTTAAATAAATGACCAATATTCATCGCAGCCCGTGCCTCAACCGCTTGGACCACTCTGGCGATCTGCTTGTCTATTTTAATTATTAAATTATTTTTGATTTTCAATGTGCGAATCAATACATGTATCTCCTTCACACATTGTATCAACGCTGAGGCCCCGCAGCGATCCATATCGGGCCCCATTTTATTTAACATTTTTATGTATGATGAAAAGATCCGTGGTGGTTTAGTGGATAGGTCGCTAGACTACGAAACCAAGAGTTGATTAAATCACTGGCATTTTTACGGCCCAGCTCGACTCGGGATGCAATAAGTGAGTACCTGGAGGTGTCAAACTCTGGGGTAATAATAGGCGGTCGGTACGTAGCGCTAGCCACGTTACTACCCTTGTGTACCATAGGCTCTAGATTGTAGCAGATCTATCCTGTTACGACCCCAAAGGACGGCCTTCAAAGCCTGTTACGGGGAACTATTATTATGTATGATGTTACCGAACTCCGAAGATTGCAGGAAATTTTAGACCAGTTAGCTAGCTGTTTGGTTCCAAAAGTGGCATATGAACACTTAATGAACATAAGTACAAAACAAAGATTTTTATGTTCCGTCGACTCCAAGATCCACTAAATATAACAAATAACAATACTCCTATAACGTAAATACCTTGGCATTGTCTCAACTGAAGATTAACATAAATGATAACATAATTAACTGAATCTTATGCCTCATTGGTCATACCCAGTAACAAAAAGTCTCCACTTAAGATCCAGTGTTATACATCAATAACTTGACCACTATTTACATGCCACATCCAAACCTAACCTCAACAAGTTGCAAGTATTTCAAAAGAAAATGATTCGTTATTAATGTAAGGAATTACCAAATAAATCTTATCAAAACATCCATTTGTGCAGCGGAGCCACTCACTATAACCTAGGAGGAAATCAAATCTGCACCAGGCTAAAAAACTTTCTATTGACCTAATTATTTATTAATGTATATCAAATCATTAGTGCAATGTTGTATCACAACTAACAACAGGAAAAGTGCAAAGCTGATAGAAACTATAAAAAATATATATATGTAATTTTTGATGTCTAGCGAAAACCGTGGAAGTTCTAAAAATCCAAAAACATTTAAAGGTCCTTTCCTCCACTCCTTTGGCCAATTTTGCCCATCAATGAATTTAGGCGAGATTTTTGCTCAATAAATGTGTGTGCAAGGTTGCATTCAAACCAATAAAAATTACGCCAGTTATTGTGTAAAAGATCTGTTACAGCCTGTACACATACACATGCGCACACGTACCCACAGACGCCGTGACAGAAAGTATTCTGTAAATCTAAACGAGACGGATGTAAAATCCGGAAAGGAGACATTCGAAAGCGAAGCAAGTCATGCTTGTGTCCTTATGACCCCCGTATCTTAGGACAAATGGAGCTACAGGTCTGAAAAAACCGAGGACGATAGAGACCTAAGGTATCTACTGACCAAATATGAAGTGAATCAGTCAAGTAGTTTCGGAAATAACGTGTCGACAGACACACATACACACAGAGAGAAAGACAGACAGGGTCATGATCACATTAACTTTTGCCTACGCCTTACAGGCTTTCAAAAGTTAACAAATTTCTTCAGGAACTGATATAGATTTTAACCTAATTGTTATTATTCTAACACTGGACTACATGTAGATGAGAGTGGTACACAATGGGACGCTGTAAATAATGAGACACTGCTAAGGTAGCTGCTGTTTCCAGTCCAATAGCGTGACGCGTTATTCAACTTTTCCCCTTTTTTATACGGAATTAGATGATCAGAGTGCGGGAAGGTGGGTTTTTTATTTAATTTTTTCTACAGTGTTAAGTGAGCCTTTAAGTCTGAAAACAAGTAATTTTTATCCAAATGTCATCGATGTTGTACCTGGTATTCTTGAATATCACTTATATGAATTGAATCACTAATTGAATAACACTTATAGTGTGGAAATTACGAATGAGCCATTGAAGTCCCTTAAGAAAGGGATATTGGAGCAAAATACAAAATGTACGTTTGGCTACAAAATATACTGCAAATAGAGTGTTTACAAAGCGTAAAAAGTGTGCATTAAAAGACTACATTTTTGTATGTGCCAGAATGACATATAAATTAAACTCTAAAATGGCAAAAGACCTAGTCTATGAATATGCCATCGCAAATAATAAAAAATTCCAAATTCCTGAACCCAAACCAAAGCAGCCAGAGATGAATGGCTACGGGCCTTCATCAGAGAAAATAAGTTATCCATCAGGCAGACAGAGAGATGTAGCCTGTCAAGAATGACTTCCTTTAATAACCACAATTTTGAAACTTTTTTTTTACTAGTCTGAAGGAAGTTTTTAATAAAAACCCCAAATTAATAAATCCAATACGAATATATAACTTACATAAAACAAGCACAACGACTGTTTAAAACCCCAAGAAAATTATAGCAGATAAAAGATTAAGCAAGTGAGTTCCTGCATCAGTAATGAGAGAGAAATCTTAGAATTACTGCCATTATTTGTGCAGCTGGCACATCCCCCCCTGCCATTATACATTCCGAAAGTTTTTTAATCAGCACATGCTTCACGGAACACCTCTTGGAGCACTGGGCTTGGTAAATCCTTCAGTCTGGTTATTACCAAAAATGGTGGACCCCTCCATCAATTTATCACTTATAACACGATACTGTAGCTGACACATGGATGCTAAATAATCTATGAAAGCCGAATATTATCTACGACCCCGAAACTATAGCAGATGTGGCCCATCATGCAGCGATGACCCCAAAAAACATCAAATCTGGTTTTATGAAAACCGGAATTTTTTTGTTCAATGGCCAAATCTTCACAGATGCTGATTTATAGACTCTGCTGTTACCGACAGGCCTTTCACAGGAGAAGCCAACGACGCTCCTTCCACCTCAAAAGTCCAATCTCCTGAAGAGTTAGGTTCTGAAGTTCCATTGATTGAGAGGCGCGCTTCAGCAGAACCGAGTGGAGCACCAGGAGAACTGAGTCCAGTGACTGAGGACAACTGCAGTTCCCCATCCATCAGGCCCAGCTTCGTTCTGGAGGCTTTTGTACCACCAGAAAACATCCGGAGTTTTTCCAAAGCATTGAAAATAAAATCAAATCGAAAGACAATGCGGAAAAAGTCGTCTAATATCACCATCTCGTCAGTAAAAGCTGAACTCGAAAAGAAACTGAGTAGACGTAAAGTTAGGCCTAAAATGATTAATCTAACCCTAGTGGTGCCTTCATTAAAAGCCTCCATTTTTTCTATGGTATACAATTTTCTAATCTATAATAACTGTTTAACATTCCAAGTATCCATAATGTTCTATGAATAGGGTAAGGTGGGGCAGGTTCAGACATGTTTTTTCAAACTTTAATGTTTCAAAGATTAGAGAAAATTCAAGACTTAATTCGAGTCCAACGGACACCTTAGTCTATTTCCAACATGTTGACATTATTTTAAACAAAAAAATGCAGTGGTTTTTTCTTGAAATATACATTTGTCCGAAACTGCCCTATAGTGGGGTACATCCGGACAAGTAGTGGGGTAGGTACGGACAAGTCTTCTAAAATTCACAATTTATTTCTACAGCGGAGCTTATAGTAGATAGTTAATGAGGTTATCATTCTGTTTGTCTGTCTGTGTGTCTGGAGACACTATAACTTCCGTTCTATTCAACGGATTCACTTCACATTTTAGGCCAGTACCTTTTATGGGACTGATTTTCAGCCAAATCGGTTAACGGCAACCGGAAGTGACCGTTACGATTTCGCACCGCTGTAGAAAGTTTCCTTTGCGATATTACACCGTTCTTGTTTATTTTTAAATAAATAAAAGAAAGTATATCATAAACAGGTTTATTGAACATTATACCCATAAAAATTAACATTGAATTTGAAAAGCCAAGACATTCTTGAAGTTCCTGGTGCTGCCTTGGGATTAGGTATTTTCGAGACTGCAAACATTCGAAATGTCCTGCAAATCCGGAAAGCGGAAGCCGCTTTTGTGTCTTTTGAGAAAATTAACGACGTAGGAGTCGTCATTATTGCAAGATTCCACTTTGCTCATATAATAAAGTGTTCTTTTGTTGGTCGGGTATTTGACGAGTACGTGAATCATTATAATGGATTACATCGTCATCCAACAGCTTAAGGACGTCATCGTCTTGAAATTTGTCTGAAAGATCGGACAAATTGTCAGAAAATATCGTCTTATGTGCAATATTCTGGGGTAATTCCACATCGTAGTATAAGGAGTTACTGTCTATTTTCTTCAACTTTTTCTTTGGTGTCGTATTTTTGAATATAGCTCCAATAAACCTACAAAATTTTTGTTGTCATCCACCCTGACTTCTCTGCAAAACCTATTGTCCCAGGAATTGAACCAAACATGAACTGGTCCTTCATACCAACACGAAGAAATACGTATCCTGGAGGTATGGTATTTTCAATGGCAGAAATAAAGTTACACATAGTAACTAATACGCCCCTTTCAGCTGAAACGCACTGATCCACTCTTTTTGTCCCTGTTGCGGCAATAACTTTAGGAACCTGAAGAACGGTTGGGAGTCTGGCTTCGTCGATATTCCAAATGCGATTGGGGGGAAATTATATTTATCTTGAACTTCCGTGTAATTCTTGAAAAACGAATTGACATTGGATTTGTTAAAAGCTATTGCTTGTGCAATGCTGGTGTTTTCCATCCTGCGGTAGGAAAGTCTCGGGTGACGACTCATAAAGAATTGCATCCACTGCTTCCCAGGCATCTTATTTTCATTCCAAGTTTGTGGAATATTTTTGCTCAACTTGTAAGTCAGTCTATAAAATATTTTGGATGATTGTTTCAAGTAAATGTTCAACTATTCTTTTTCTCGTGAAGAGAATACTTAACGGGTAGCGTACTTCGATAATGAAGATGTATCATTTGAATTACTGCTTTCAATTCCCGAGTCGGTCACGTTTTTCTTTTTTATTTTTACAAGTTGGTCATGAAGAGTTGACTTTGGTATATTAAAAGTGCTTGCAGCCATACGAATCGACATTTGGCGATGGAGCACGATTTTAACAGCCATTTTCAAATCATTTTTCAGAATATCAGGGCGTTTTCTCTTTTTAATGCATTTGTGGACCATCCTAGAAAGTGAAATGAACTGTAAAGATGGAGTTTTTTCTCAACATTATGATTTTATTGTGAAATGGGGAAAACGGGGCACATTCGGACAGTCCGGAGCTGCCCCACCCAATTTGTCCCAACGTGCCCCACGTTTCAAAAACACATAAATGGCTTAATATAAATTCACGCCTACTTTGCTTATACTGTTTTATGAAGTTATGTATCACTAAAAGCATTAATATCTAAAATAATCTTACCTTAATGTTGTTCTTAAGCCGTGAAAGCTTACGGTGATGCCTGTAGTAAAAGTTATAAGAGGAAATCTATTTTTGAATTTTTTCCAAATAAATAGATTTTGCGTGATCGAAGTTGCTCAACGTTAACACAATACGGAACTACTACCGTAGGAGGGTGTGTATTATTAAAATGGCCGGCGTTGTAGGAATCTAAGGCAATAAATTCGATTTGTCCGGAGGTGCCCCATGTCCGAACCTACCCCACCTTACCCTACACTTGCCTACAAATCATCTGGCGTCTTTCAATGTCAAAGGATCAAATTAAGAAATTGTTTATATTTAAATATATATATACTTAAATCAACCTATGCCTTTTAGGGAATTGAGTTTAGTTGAGATGGATTCTATTTGCTTTTCTCAAGAAAAGGGGTTTAGTTTATTTCATATGACATATAGTTTTACTGTTAATAATTGACCACCAGAGCGTTATCAGTTATCTAGGAAAGAGTATCGTGAAGGTAACAAATGGGTGTGAACATCATTTCATTATCTTCTTCCCCCTGGTAATAATTAAATTTTTCAAAAGTGACCTATAAGAACAAAAAAGCAGTGATTTCCTCAAAAGTTATATAACGTGGGTGTCTTTAGAAAGCAATTAAACAGTACGTTAATTTCACACTCATCATTAATATTCCAACGTCTCACTAAGAAAATTAACGCGATGACGGTTATTAGCGCCACTTCATAAAGGAGAACCGCTATCTTGTTTATGTGTAGGCAGGTAACTGACCTTGCACCTACTTCCCAACAGTTTCATAGACGACCTATCGGAGATGAACGTCAAAGTAACTGGAACACCTACTTTTAATATCAATTTATGGAATTAGCGTATTCGTTGGATAAGATCACATCCATTGCAGCAGTTCTGTTCCATGTACAGATAAGTCGATACCTCGCAAACCAACGAGGGTAATTTTGCATTTTCAGTAAAAACGCACTTCGAACGCATTTATAACTTGTTAAGTGGTTCACGTGCAGTTTTTTCTCGTAATCCTGGAACAGGTGTGGGAACGCGCACGAAACCTTTTCTTGAACAATTAATTAAACGAAAGTGAAAGTGAATACCGCAATTTGCAACTCCGGCAAGTGGAAATGCGTACAGTTTTATGCAAAAGTGCGCCGTCTAATTGCATGTCATTAAGATTTTTCTCTTGGTGCAGAAAAATCCTTGCGACAGGGAACGGAAATGGACCGGAATTATGGCTGAAAATGGAATTTGACTCGTTAAAGTCTCTGTCCACCTTGGAACTGTAATAAATAGGCACCACAGAATTTTGAATTGCTGATCGTGATGTACCTAAGTAGATCTTGCTCTTGACATCGAAGTCTCGTCAAAAGGGGGGTTAAAAATATTCAGGTTATGGCGACCGATAAAGTCGTCATTTTCTTGTTTACTTCGTGCCACTGAACGCTGGTATTTGGAGTAAGATTCATCTCTGGATGCACAAAACTAAAAAAGGCGAATAAGCGGCGAGCTAACGCGGTGACTCATAGAATTTCCCCGGAGCTTCTCAGGCGCACGCCTATGGTTTTGCTCATCCAAACAATGGAGTGGATTGTTTGACTTTGACAGCATGGGAATTTAAAAATGACAAGTGTCAGGTGAAAAGAAGCGACTCCGGGTATAATTAATGAGGAAGACCGTCGCGTGTCAGCAGCCGTGCTCCTCACTCCGAAGACATCCGCCGTTGTTATGAATTAAAACCGGCGGAATTTCCGAGCTAGCGTCCCAGTTGCCGCCCTTCAGAATGTTTAATGGAATGGGAACTTTAATAAACGAGGCTTCTTGAGGTGCAGAATGTGCAAGTAAAATGGCAGCAAGTCAGGCTGACATCGAAGACTTTCTGTCTGGACCCCTAGTCAGCTGGGTAAACCATCTTGTATTCGCATAAACCTGACGCGTTATTTCCTCTCTGGTTGCAGCTCGCGACATGCGTGAAAAATCCGGATAGACTGCAAGTGTATGAGACTTTCTTTGATGGTGGGCCCATAATCGAGGTGCTGCTGCTCATAGACCCGGAACCGTCCCAGCCAGTCCCCACGTCGTGTGCATCGCTGCAAGGCTTAAGCATTACAGCGACTCGGATCAAAATTTTTCACTGTATCATCAGAAATATTAAAAGCCTTTATGAGGTATTCTGCTATGTTCAGTAGTTTTATCAGCACAAGTTGGGTTCATTTTTAGGAAGAGCTGGGTCAGATCATAATTGCGCTCCCTGACTGCGTGATTTTGGGCAGAACGCCTGCGTCTCAAAGTGCCCTGGAGCAATTGCGGCTACTGTTGCTTTTGTTGCTGGGATGTGCAGTTCAGGGTCCTACCAAAGAATATTTCATTGCCAGAATCAAGGAGCTTCCGCTTGATACGCAACATGATATAGTGGAGTGTATCAAAGAGGTTAGAATTAGAATTGTATATGGTCGTCTTCAAGTTTTATTCATAATTGCAAAACTTGAATGAAAGGTGGTAGAAAATTATTATTAGTACTATTATTTTTTAATAAATATACATTCCAATTAGTCTAAACACTAATTAGCAATTCTTATCTAACTTAAATTATCTAATGACATATGTAATACATTATCTTTTCAGTTCTAGTGTTCCAGCTCACACTCTTCAAGTGTTATCTCCATTTTTAAACTGACACTTTTCACTTCACACTAACACAAATATCCGCTTGAGTCTTCTTTCTAATTATGCGTTATTTAAAAGTTGTGAACCTTGTTTATGTGTTTATGTGTATGAAGCCTAGGCAATGTTTTTTATTTCCTCTAATATAGTTTTTATCTCTAGGTCACTGTAAATATTGCTGTTTCTGACATACCAGGTGCACTTATAATGTTCCTTCGTACTTTGTTTTGAACTATTTGAATTTTATTAATGATACTTTTATTGGCACAGCCCTGCAGTTGACAGCCGTATGTTCAGACTAGTTTTATTCCTATAATTATATAGAAATATTTTGTTGTGAATTGATAGCTAGGGATTTTTTCCAGCGGCCAGTATAATTTTTTTATGTTTTATATATAAATTTTCTCTTTTTTTCTTTATATGCTCCTTATATTGTAATTACCATCTAAATTCATTCCAAGGTACTTTGCTGTATAAGCATGTGGTAAGATGATGTTTAATGTGGTTGGTAAATAATCATCCTTAGCCATGAAACTGATATGTACAGATATGCTATCATTCAAGGTTTGTTGTAGCACTTTTGTTGTTTCTAGAGTGCTCTTTTCTATTGCTAGTATTGCAGTATTATCTGTGAAAGGGGCTATCATTACTTGGTTAGTTGTAGGGATATCATTGGTGTACAAGAGGCAAAACATTGGCTGCAGTACACTACCCTGTTCATTTTGTATTTGTTGGATACAATCAATAGCTGTTTTGATGTCTTTTAAATAAACTATTTCTTCTTAGAAGCTGGAGTTTTATTGCTGTTTTCTTTTAATTCTCCGAGATATTCTTGCTTCTTCTCCTGTTGCTCTAATTTAGACATTAAGTTTTGTAATGGATTGTTTGTTGATGCATTTTCTTTCTGCAGGTTTCTCTTATTTTCTCCAGTCTTTGAAAATGAATATATTTGGATTTCAACTGCATATATATATATATATATATATATATATATATATATATATATATTGCAGTTACATAAATTTGGATTATTTATTAAGTAATTGGATTGAATAATTTTATGCGGTCTTCTTCTGTCATCTCAATAGATCAATGGGTACAGTAGGAGATGCTGTTTAAACTGGCATTAGTGGTCTGTGGATTATTCAAATTTTGATAGCAAGTATTTGAGATTGTATCTTGCATCATTACTAGAGTCCGGATAGTTAGGTCACAAAATTATCGAAAAAAGGCACAAGAATAAGGCAAAAAGGCATCAAAAATCACACAAGAAGGCAGCAAAATTTTCAGAAAAGCACAAAAAGGCATTTTTATTTTAGGTGAAGATAATAAGAGTATAAAAAAGAATTTATACATTTTGATTTGAGTCCCATGCGGTAATTAAATATTTTTCCGCATTAGATATTAGATAAGATTTTGTCTTTTGTCTGACAAAATTTCATTGTATCTGGAGAAGCTTCGCTCAACATCGCACGATGTTATAGGGGGATATTTTAAAGCACGAACTTTTTTAACGTCTAGTTTTACTGTTCCCACGAAACCTTTATGTATTTTTGCAACCGCTTCAAGTATTGAAAAACCCGGATTTTTTCCAACCACTGCATTTAATTTAGCTGCAATTTTTGTCCAATAATTTCAGGAACTTTTTAAATATCTGCTACAGATGAGTTAAAAATTTGAAAAGATTCCGCTAAGCTTAATCCCCGCGTTTCTAATTTCGTAATCACATCAGGCAAAAAGACATAATTCAGTTTAATAGAAATTAAGCCACTCTTTACTTTAGCATCGTCGAAAACAGCTTGTGATTTCGTCATACATGTCAAAGATATTGCATCAAAGCTATCGACAACCTGCAAAATATAAAAAATAATTATCATGTACAATTAAAATTAATAATTTTTTATACCTCTTTAATGTCCTCAAAATGTGTTGCATAAAATATACAAGCGAGATCAGATCCAGGAATCCCCATCTTGTAACCACAGGTTTATGCGGTAGTTTTTCTTTATATACATCAACAGGCAAAGGAGCTTTTTAGAATATCTGAAATTTAAAAAAATTAAAAATAAAAAATTCAAAACCGTAGGTTATCTTTTTTGTATAAGAAATTAATTTATTTCTACAGTAAATTCATCTCAAATAAATTCACACTCGATGGAGACCATGCACCATGCATGTCATGTGTATCATTTTTGCAAAAATTTCCATTACTTGGCCTGCTTTAATCATATAGGGAGCAACAGCGTCTGACACCAGCAAAAGCACTTTGTCTTTCTTTACTTCATTCGGATACAATAATCCTAAAATGTTTTATTATTAAATTTTTAAAATTATTAGAAAACAACCTACTCAAGCTATCGTCAAAAAAGTTGGCAATTGTCTTATGGTTTGTTTTCTCTAATCCTTTTGATGACAACAGATGTAAAATTCTTGGTTTATCTTCAGATAGTGTACCCACTACCATATTTGCAATATACCGGCCTTTACAATGTGTTGTTTCATCGATCGAAATCCAGGTATAATTGTCTCTGATATCTTGCCTAATAGAATCCATTTTCTAAAAATTAGGCACATTTTTTACTTATATTACGAACTAAATATAAAAGGACGCTTTTACAGTGCAATTATTTTTTATTTCATACACTTACAGATTGGTAACACAAATCCAAATAATTTTTTCTAAGTGTTGATTCATTCGGAATTATTTCTTGCGTCGTTGATTCTAAAAACTTTTTTAGAACTGGATTGTTTAATTTATTTAGCGGTATCGACGTTGAAATAAATGTGTCGCATAAGCTGGGCCTGGTTTAGAATTCTCCGTATGACAATTTTGAATAAGTAGCTGTTTGTTTGTTTTGTTAGTAAGTTTTTTGATATGTTGAGTCGCATGGTATTCCTTAGTGGCATGTATCCGCAAAATGTTCAGAACTTTTGTTATGCAAAAGATTATTGAAGTAATTAATTAACTGTAGTTTATAAATTAAATATTTTGAGTCATCATTGGATGCAGTTTTTATATGAATATTTTATGATTACTTAGGTATCTATAAGTAGGTAAATAGTGCACGGCTTAAGCATTTACATTAAAAAAGAAGATAATACTTACAGCCTTGCAACATATTTCACAAAACAAAGAGTTTTCATCAACTTTTAAATGTTTATCCACTTTAACCCAAGTTTCTATTTGGCCACACTTTGGCATTTTTGAAAATTTGATAAACCAGACACTAGCGATAAGACGCTACAGCTAAATTCGGAAAATGCGAATACGCGATTGAACTCATCAAATTATACTGGGAAATGAATGCATGTTTTTATTATAGGACATTGTATTGGGTATTCCCAAAATTCCGAGAGAAGGTTAGCAAAAGCAGTGGAAAAAGGCAAAATAGTTCAAAGAAACACAAAAAAAGGCAGGCATCAGGCATTTACCTGACTATCCGGACTCTAATCATTACTAATGATGCATTATAAAGACATGACGCTTTTCGTAAACGCATCTAAGTAAGGTTATCTTAATACTTAAGGCCACTACAAGGTCACTTACCAGAGTTGGCTAAGTTGGATGGAATTATAAAGTACAACCTTCCTATTAAGTTGACAGGACCGCAATTTGTGGCTTTTTAGCCTCAGCTGGACAGTCTTGTTGTAAAGGATCCTTTAAAGCTTTTATTATTATTTCATAATTGGACAAAAGTTTATTGGACAATACAGTTGCTGTTGGTAAATTTATAAATGATTTTTTTAGCTTTCTATAATGATATTTCTGATCCTGTTAGTAGTATCTTTATTATGCAGGATATTTTACAGATACACTACTTGTTTGTACATATGTTGCTATATGTTTGTGAGGTTTTATATTTCTTTGAGAATCAACACAAAACATTCTTTGACTTTTCTAAACCAGAAGACATCAATAAAGTTTATGAAAACTGAGTGAACATTAGTTAATCAACTAAAAACCTCAAAATTTGTATATGATATTGGCAGTATCACTGAGGAAGAAGAAAAAATAGAAAGCTGTTTAACCAATTTCGAGTTGCTGAATGGTTTATAAATTCAAATTTGTTTGAAAAATAATTTAGATTTTTACTAAGATGTCTGAAATTGTATGATCAGTAAACTAGAAAAGCTCTTCATAAACTTGATAAATTAGCAGCTTTTCACAATTCTGTTGGTAATTATAAAAAAAACATTACTATCTTGGTTTGAATCGGCAGCGTGGTCGTACGGTTGAGACGTGAAACGCGGTGCGGACGGACCCTGATTTATTCCTAGAGCTCTCTGATACCTGGCGGGTGGCCTACTCAGTTCACTAAAAATAATTGAGTACCTATGTTCAATTGAACAAAGAGCAATAATGGCGGTCTTCTAAAGTGCAATGTATGCCATATCGGAGATGGTGTGCGACGACTGAGCACAGCAGACGAACACATAAGAGCTTCAACCTTTTCAGTTTGCAGGTTGTTTTCCCAAGAGAGCGTTAGAATCTTACTATTATTATTTTCTTGGTCAGATTATCAAAATATATGAAATAATGTACATAAAAATTGAAATACACTGCAGCCAAAACATCTAAGATCATGAAGCCTTTTTAACATGAATCAAAACTTGGTAAATAAAATTTATATTTATCTTAATTGTTTGTAGTATTAATTTCCATGACATTTGGAAGAAACAAATTAATAACTTTTAGTTCTATACTTACAACATTTTGATCATATATCCTTGTTCACTTCTCACTGGTTTCCTTAACTGCTTTTTGTTGATATAATTTGCTAACATTGGTTATAAGTTTGACAATTCTAGCAAATAATCGAATATCATCCCTATTCTTTTTATACATATAATATAATGTTGTTTTACATTATTTTTCATTTAAGAGACATTTTGGATTGGTATGTATTAGATTTGAACTTAACGGAATATGTTTGAGATATTAAAAACCAATATTTGTAATCTGAAGTAACTCAAGATATACGAAAACCTAATTTAATATATCAAAGAGATAGCAAAAGTATAACTTTTTTGGTCTTTTGTAGACACATTAAGAACTCTGTTCATAAGAGTAGGTGAGATAAGACATCTTACTCTATTTCAAGAAATTTTCTAAAAGATATATGGCTTTGCATCATCCTGGTGGATTGTATCTGAGTAATTTTATAATAATTAATATTTATGTAGTCCTGAACTTGAGATTCTGCGAAGCAAATGGAAATAATGCTAAACGAAATGTACGAAAAGAGTAGCAAAATAGGATTGAAAATAAACTTCGAAAAAACCAATGTTTTAACAAACAGAACAGAATAGTACACAAACAAAATTAAACATGGTTTGGAAGCTATATACCTAAGACAGATGGTGTCGTTAAAAATAAACAAGAGAAGGAAATACAGTGACGTATAACACAAGGATGGAAAAAATTCTTGTCACTAAAGCATGTGTTTAAAGATGATTTATCGTTATATATGAAGCAAAAAGTGTTTAACAAGTGCATCACATCAACACTAATTTATGGTGCACAAACATGGGCAACAACTAAGACCTTAAATAATAGACTTGCAGTTACACAAAATAAAATGTTAAGGTCATTTTAAAAATAAGATTCAAAGATAGAGTAAGACTAACGGAAATAAAAAAATGTTTAAAAACACGTGATACAATCGAGTGCTGTAAATCACTTAAATGGAAATGGGCTGGTCACCTGGCAAGATTGGATGATCAGTGGACAAAGAGAATCACAAAATGGAAGCCTATAATGACAAAAAGAAGAAGAGGTAGACCAAAAATAAGATGGGCAGACGAAATCGAAGATGTATATAATAATTAATTAATTGGCTATTATTATTATTATTATTTATATAATCCCACAATATATATATATATATATATATATATATATATATATATATATATATATATAGCGTAATCTTAATTGTACAAGTATTTAGTTTTTGTTGTTTTCATATTTCAACAGTCTGATACTACTAGGATTTTTTCCCATTACATTGTCATAACTATCCATTTCTCATCTTTTGCCATATTTATTGTAAAAATTGGTCCTCTTCATTGTGCTTTAGGAATATGTTGAAGATGGAATAGTGGTCCAAGCAGTTTTTTTTTTAATTGTATGTAATGCCCAAATATAAACAAATGCACCTTAGTAACATTTCTAAAATTTTCCATTTTGAACTTGGAAAACCACCTCCAAATTGTTGACTCACCAACATTCCGTCTATCTCGCAATGGTTTTTATACGTTTATGAAGATTCTTCTCTTTGTGTAGAAGAATAGCATCACATGCTGAAAATGTAACTTTAATAGGTATTCAAAAATTAACTTTGCTGTTTGTGAATTGTATGTAAATGAAAGTATATTTTGCAATTTCAAAAAAGAACTCTTACGCTTTCTCGAAGAATATATTATAATTGTAATAACTTTTAAGTAAATATTCAGAATCTTTGTATCTATTCACTTTATATTTGTTCATTCAGTGAACATGTAAATTAAAATTTGCAAGTATTATGTACAGATGTTTTGAAATATTTATTATTGTTTGAATTGATAAACAAATTTACATTTTCCAGGTTACGGAAGATCAGAGTATAGTATTAACGTTAGAATGGAGCGATCAATCTTCTCAACGTCTATATACTCATGTGCGATCACTTGTGCACGAGCGGGACAGTTTGTTACAGCAATGGGTAACAGACTTAAGTCAGGAAAGCAACGGTTCCACCAACAATGCTCTTGCAGGAGTGGAATCCAACCATATGGCTGTAGAGCTTGCAGATATGAAAGCTCGCCTCAGAAAGCAAAGACAAGAATTGTAAGTATTTGATTTGACTAAAAGGAGATTGAACTAAAATTAACATTACAGGGAAGAAAAGTCTGAAGTGCTTGCAGAGTGTCGCGAAGAGTTGCAGCATGCAAATGCGCTTCTTGCAAAACTCAAAACAGAAGTAGGTTTTTAATTGTTTTTTTATGTAAATTTGGTAATATTGCCTTTTAATGTTTTATAGAACAGCGATCTTTTGGCTGAAGTACGAAAATCTAAAGCTTATCGAGATGAGGCAGACGCAATGCGAGAGAAAGCAGAACGAGCTGATAAATTGGAAAATGAAGCTCAGAGATATCGAGAAAGGCTTGCAGATGCGGATTTCTATAGAGTACGAGTTGATGAGCTAAGAGAAGATAATAGAGTGCTTTTAGAAACCCGTGAAATGTTGGAAACGCAACTGGCAAGAGCTAGGCAAAGAACTGAACATATGCTTGAGTTAGAAGCAGAATTATTGGTTTGCAAACAAAACATCAATGATATTACTTTGGTAGGTTTTAAGAACATGATTGTTAAACAAATCGTCTTGAACCGCCTGTTGTTTTAGGACAGAGATGCTGCAAAAGAGAAAATCCAAGAACTGGTAGAAGAGAATCTTCAGTTGCAGTTGGTAACAAAATCAGCTCTCCAGGAGACCAACACAAGTAATATACAGTCAGATTCTGATCAGGAAGAATCAAATTCAGGCGACAATAGTTTATCGGAACAACTTACAAATAATGCACAAGCTCGAGCTTTGAAATTGGAGCTGGAAAACCGTAAACTACTTTCTACTATTGACTCATTGAAAGAGCATAACTTTCATGAGACTTCTGCTAAAATTCTTGAGTTAGATAAAGAAAAGAAGAAGTTGACTTTAAAGTGCAGTCAACTGCAGGATAATTGCGATCGACTAACTCAACAGAATGTTGAGCTTGAGAATTTATTCAAAAATGCTTTGCAAGAGAACCGAAAGTTGCAGGATAGTTTGGATGCTGCCAAAGTGATGTCAGATAGACAAACGCAGGAGATACAAAATGAGCGTTTGAAAATTCAAGAACTGGAGAAGAGTATGGATGTGTTAAGCAAAGAAAAGCAGAGGGTTCATAGTTTGTGTGATAGTATTCGTAAAAGGGCTGATGATGCTGAAAAGTCTCTAAATCAGGCATTGGAACAGATACAAACTCTGCAAATAGAGTTAGATGGTAGTAAAGTTTTTGAGAAATTATGTGGTGAACAGAAAGATAAAATTGCCGTCCTAGAGAAAGAAAACAGCAGCATGCAGAAAGATGTATCAAAATTAAAGGAGCTAATTGAGGTAAGATTATGGTTATATCACAAAGGAAATTAATTTAGTAATCTTTGTAGGCTAAAGATGTAAAGTTGGATCAATATATTGTGAAGTGTGAAAAACAAGATAAAGAAATTGCTCAGTTACATAAAGATAATGAGAACTCAGCAGCACATATAGAGAAATTACAGGAATATGAACAAAAGGCACAAGAATTATTGTCACAAGCTGCTGTGTACACAGAGACGATTGCAACACTTCAAAAAGATTTAATTTCTGAAAAAGTGACAAATGAAAAATTTAAAACTAATTTAGAAAAGCTGGGACTGAACTTGGATATTTTAGATAATGACATTAATGTAATTGTAGAGAAGATGTTGAATAATCCGGAATTAGCAAAGAACATTACATCTTTACTTCAAGTGGGAGATGCATCAGCTGCCGATGAAAAATGTAAGAAATGTACAGAAAGGGGAAAATTTGAAAATGATGAGGATGTATATAAGCAAGCAGAGCAGGTGGTTTCTAGTATTAGCGCTGAGTGGAACCAGCAATGTGAGAAATTGATAGCAGAAGTTACAAATTTGCAGCAAATCAATGACTCGCTGCAGACCGAGAATGCTAAGATGCAAGTTGATATTTCTACGCTTACTTCACAGGTGAATTCTTTATCCACACAACAAACAGCCTTACAACTAGCAAATAGTCAACTGGTGGCAGAAAAAGAGGAGGTAAGTAGATAATAATTTTTGATTAAAAAAGGTTAAGAAAGATGAACTTATATTTTGTACAATTAATTGTTTTACTATTATTTGCGGCGTGGTTATTAAATAATTAGACTAAATGCCCTAGAGGCAGTATACTTATATTTTCTGGAAACAGATGCTGTTATAACTTCTACAGCGGAGCTTATAGAAAGTTAATGAGATTATCATCCTGTCTGTGTCTGTGTGTTTGGAGACACTATAACTTCCGTTCTATTCAACGGATTCACTTAAAACTTGGCATACACACATCTTAGGTCAGTACCTTTCAGGGGATTGATTTTCAGCCAAATCGGTTAAGGGCAACCGGAAGTGACCGTTACGATTTCGCACCGCTGTAGAAAGTTTCCTTTATGGTATTACACCGTTCTCACTTGTGCATGTTTGCATGCATGGGGAAAATAGCCCTGTCTCATGCAGGCGTTAAGGTTGGAATAATGCGATCCGGTATTCGTATATTTTTTCAATATCTCTGATTACGTGAATTTAAAGAAATTACTATATGGTAATAGTATATGTGTATGTGTTTGAATAAAATAAAAATTTTGTTAGGGGTTGAGCGATCCCTGAAGACAACGAACAATAAATTTTTATGGAAATGACGGAACAAAATATTTCAATAATTGAAAGTATTTGTAATGATCATATTTGTGTTATATAGGCATAATATAATTTGATAGAGAGACTATTATAAATTTTGGATAATTAATTGAATATACACAAAGTTTTTGCCAAAATAGTTTCAAAAACCACAGAGGAGTCAAAAAACGCTTGGTAACAGCATGTGGTGGAGTTTGATTTACTAGAAAAAGTTATAATATTACATATATAAATTAACGTTTTTTATACAAACATAGAATATATTTTAATGAATAAAGTCATTTCCAGCCGCATCTATACATTATTGCCATTTTTCATCTAATGATAATTTCTTGTTAGTAAAACGATGCTGTTTTGGAATCGATAAAGTTGGTAATTCATTCTTTGAACTCTTCAAAAGATAATTCGCCTAACAATATTGTACAGTCTGGTCAAATAAAAATCAGGGTTAAATCTGCTGAATACACTTAATGTGAGAAAATTCCTTAATACTACAAATTAAGTGTTCTTTTGTCTTGTAGTTTTTCATTATTATACAGCAGAATGATTAGCGTAAGCTCATGGCTCATTGATTTTGTCATTTAAATGCAAAGGTTGATAACTATAATGTTCAAGTGTAATAGTTTCATTTTCATAAAATGTATTGCCCCTGGAAGCACTTTCAGGTTTTTATCCCAGGATTTTTCACTGCACAGGACCCAGGAACCGACATGGCTGTGGGTCTTGCTTCAATATAAAGTAAAACGGGAACGTTGGCACCTTTCATCTTGTATTCCAAGGTATGCTACCGAGCAAACCATAAAAGCAAACATGGCGACGATGTTATACATGAATAATTCAAAAAGATATTGGTGAATATATATTTGACAAATATAAATTATGATATATCGATATAAGAATCGCTATTGGAACACTAAAATTATAAATAAAATTATATTGTTTTTATATATAGATGAGTATTATAATTTGTGCTCGTCAAATGTATAATCAAGGACGGCTAAATAACTTCTTGAATTACCATGTATAACATCATCACCATGTCTGCCTTTGGGTCTGCGCGACGGAGAATCTCGGGACAATCAAAGATGCCGACGCAGAGTGCAACTACTGCTTTACTATATACTGTGCCTTAGAATTTTAAATGTTCAAAAGGAGTTTATTTCTATGAATATTAGGTTTCTTATCAATATAAACAGTTCACAAGGATTTAACTCATTATTTTCATTTTTAGGGATTGTTACAATATACTC
Organism: Sinelater perroti; assembly: GCA_036346155.1. NCBI lineage: Eukaryota > Metazoa > Arthropoda > Insecta > Coleoptera > Elateridae > Sinelater > Sinelater perroti. The sequence continues at coordinate 18,230,403 of JARFIY010000195.1, read as the reverse complement.
ATTTTCCACCATCAATCACTATTTTATTCAGAAAGTGCTTTTTTTTTGAACTCAGATAATAAAGATAGAGCCATGTCAGAGCATTTCATTTTATTATCAATGGTGAGCATAAGTGGAACTTGATAACTGTTTTTGAATTTTACCAAGCTTTTGTAACCAGGTTCAAATGCTTTATTGACCAATTCTCAAAACTGCAGTTAATTTCACTTGAATCTGATATTAATTTGTGGCACTTAACTTTTTGCTTTCAGTTTTTTTTTGGTTGTCCAAGATGTTTGTCGTTCTTCAGATTTCAATTCTGGTACTTCTGAAACCACATTTTATATATACCAGAAAAGGGAACTTTCTCCTAATATCGCCTTTCTCTCCTAATGCAGTGTGCTTTGCAAAGAACAACCAGTACCCAATGTATCGTCTGTTTTCATATTTAGTGTGTTCGTAGTGCATTATTTTGAGATTATGCAACCTACATACATGCTCTTCCTTGAAAGCATTAAGTCAATATAAGTGAAAGTTTGTTTAACCATAATTCAACCTGATGGTCAATGAAAGTGAATTGTAATGCTTATACGTGAACCAAGACGATTTTACTGGGTAAGGTGGTTGGGAGTTAACCCCTGCTGAGTGAGCACATGTAGTGTGTGATCATTGTATTTCCAATGACTGAGTGGGTAGAGTAACAAATCTGCATCAGGTTTGTGCAAAGCTGGGACACTTGTTTATAGAAGTTATTAGGATGATTCAGAAGGCTTGTGGGAATGATGTAACGAGTGCAACATAAATAAAAGCAGATGATACACAGGTTGAACGTGACAACGCACCCGCCCATTCATCACATTTTTTGGTAAATTTTTTGCCAAAATATCAAATTAAGCATGTGGCCTAAGCAACTTATAGTCCAGATTAAATCACCTTTTTTCAGGGGACATTATGGATGAAGTTGGAGTAAATTTTTTGATATAAAAAATTGGGAGTATTGGGCTTTAATAAAATATCTTCAACAAAACAATTATCAGCAAAGGAAGTCCATAATGTGCTATATATCTTGGATGTTTTTAGCTGGGTGAATAAAATTCATGAGAGGAAGAACTGGATATGAACAAGTTGCTTGCAAAGGGGACATTGTATTCACTGCAGAGAATGAACGTATCTGAAATTAACTTTTGTAGGCTTTTGTAGTTTGGATAAGTTTAACAAAACGGTTTAGAACAGAGGTGCTCAATTAATACCCCGCACCTTTGCATCCAGATGTACAAAAGCATTTACTGCCAATCTATGAGGATTTATCAAGAGACTACTTGCTACAGCGTTGCCTAGGCGGTCATACACAAAATGCGAACGGTATGGCGCCTAGCACCGAAAAATTCTCATTCCGGCGTAAAAATCTTTGAGATTTCGGCTCATATTGCTGCTGGAGTGTTTAATGAAGGTCTCACAACAGTTTTAAAAATAATGAATGCCATGGAAATCATCGTTGGTCGGCAGAGTCTTGAATACGCGCAGTTAAAGGATTCGGAAAGAATTAAGAGGCAAGACGTTCGGACCGATCTAACCAGCAAAGAAGCCCGTAAGGCTCACAGAGAGCTACAGAATATCAACAACAGCATCTACGAAGAGGTTGAAGGCCTATTATATGCCCCTGGAATCGCTGATTGAATCGTCAATACCATTTTCGGTTTTCAAAACTTAAAACGCGTTTTCTCAAAACAACATTTTTAAAATTGGCGACCACGATTACTCGAAAACTACTTGTCCAATTTAGCTGAAATTTTTAGGGTTTCTTCTTTATACCTTAGGCTTGTCTGTAAACCTAATTGTTTTGGAATTTTATGTTGCAAAATTGAATTATTAATGCAAAAATGGCTGAAAAAATAGTGAAAATTATCGATTTTTTACAAAAACTTCTACCAAACGCAGAATTATTTATTTATTTTTAATTTTTGAGGTTTACCGACAAATTACATGTATATTTAAGCCAAGTTTTTTTATGGGCTGTTACAGATCAATAACACGACGTCCAGAGTGGTCGCCGTTTTTTTGTAGGTCAACTTCACGCCAGCGTACAGCCGTCATTTTGTTTTTAAAAATTAAAAAAAAATTATTTACATTCCTCATTTATACCTTAACAAGTGTACAAAGTTTTATAATGATTGCATTAAACCTTCTTTGTGAAAAAAAATGTTTTTTAATGCGTAATTTTTGCCCGTGTAATTGTATTTACCCCCTTAAAGTATAAAGTTATGATTTGCATACTTGATGTACAGCTTTTTTGTACTTAAAACATTACTTTTTATTATGACTGTAATGTTTCTGCTCTTTACAGCGGTCAATGAGACATGTAAATTTACTAAAACTACTTATTTATTTTACTTACAGGTGATCAAAATCACACTCTTTATGTATATAACACATATAATAGATAACGCAAAATTACATTGTATTTATTTGCAACTCTATTCATATCGAGGCACATAGCTTCCAGCACTTGAATTCACTTCACTTGCAGCTGCCCCATATTGTATGATATTTATTCCTATTTGGCGTCTACCAGAAGGGACTAGAAAATGCCTCAAAACGCTCAGAACGTTTGCTTTGTCTAAATCCTCACACGTGTGTGGCAGTTGGATTTTTAGAAAGCATTATGTTGGCCGCCCGAGTGTGGTGGAGTGCAACTAAAAATCCTTCATCACATATGTCTAAGCAAAGCTGCTTCTATGGGGCCCATTTGAAATTTGTTATAGTACATACATGTATTTATATAATTGATTTGGTAATAAATTACTGAGTTCTGTAAGCAACATAAACGTATAAAACTTTCAAAAGTCTTAATCATCACCAATTGTATTAATATTTCTTAATTTATTAATTGGTACAGTGTAGATTTTAATTTATTGAATCATACAATTTCTTTACAGGTGTATGAATTTGTCTTTTCAAAACAATATGCAACATTAATGCTTTATCAGCAAAAGAATAAATGTTTGGTAATAAACCAATCTTTCTTTACTATAGATGGCAAAGCAGCAAAAATTACAAAACTCCCAACATGACACTTTGCTTCTGGATCAAACAACTCTGAGAACCCTACATGAGCAGTTAAATACGGAATATGAAGAACTTAAAAAAGAACAAGACCAGGTCAAAAAGACTAACAGAGACCTTCGTTCTGAAATACGCACTTTGAAAGACGCAGCAACTAACTTAGAAAAGAAGATTAGCACCTTGGAATTAGAAAAAGAAGCTCTCAAGAACGAATCTAAAAGCCTTTGTAATTTAAGGGCAGAACACTCGAAGTTGAAGGTACTGCATGGTTTAAATTACTACTTGCATATTAATTTTGTTTATGTTACACAGGACGATTTTCGAAATTTATTCACGGCTAGTGAGCGCTTGAAAATGGAATACCGTTCACTACAAGAGGAGTATCGGAATCTGAGGGCGGAATCAGGTAAATTGAGGCTCGGTAATACAGAAATGCAGGGCGAATTGAGTTCCCGTTCTGACCTAGTTGCAGGGCTTCAGTTAGATAATGCCAAGTTACAACAGAAGTGCGATGTAAGTGATGAGGTCAGCTTGAATAATTTAATGCAAACAAATCTTTTGCTTTTAGATGTTATTGGAAATGAATCATTCTCTGGATACTGACAGGAGGGCCTTGATGGATCATGTTTCTCAATTATTGTCACAATACCATTCACTTTTAACACACTCTTTGGAAGACAAGCAACATTATCACTTGGAAGAGAAGCAGTTCACAGATAAACTAAATAATTTGTGCCGGCAGAAGGAAAAACTGGAAGAGAAAATTATGGAACACTACAGAAAATTGGATAATGCATCAGCGAAAAAGTAGTTATATGAAATTTTTTTAATTTAATAATATTTAATTTCATTGCAGGAAAAGTTTTGGATCAACTTTGGTAAGACGAATGCGTAAGGCCGGATCAGATATTATTAATAAGTTCCGAGCAGAGTAAGTACAATAACTAAATGATAACGCTATTTTTCAATGAATTGCTGCAGAATCGACGCTCATGGCATGAAGAAACTCGATTAACTCAGTCACAGTGTACGTTAGGAACTGGTTCTGGAGAATCTGCCGGTAATGATTCAGATAACAGTCTTGAAGAAAAGAATCACAGTGATCAGCCATTTAAGCGATCAGCCGGAAGCTTGCATGGACATAAGCCCCGGGACGAGATTGCTTTGAGACGTTCCCATCGTGATGTAGCATCACATCGAAATAGTATTGCAAGTGCGTACAAATTTTAATTAGCAATACTTTGTGTTAATATGATGTGTTGATAGGTGATCAAGTGTATGGTAGTCGTGATAAAAGCAGTCCATTGAGCTTAGGTGCAATCGGCACAAGAAGAACTGTCTACTTGTCAGACGATGACCCTCCACTGCCTTCTGCGACAAAAAGCTCACCGAATGCTTCAAGTACACCAAATGCACAAAATACAGCTAGGCACACCACCTCTCTTGGTATACAACAGAATTTCCACTGTCATTGGTGAAGTGCCACGCAATTCTACCAGTCAACCTACGAATACCACGGAAGAAACGAATGTCAGAGATGGTGGCACTGGTGAAAGGAAGAAGCCTGAAAATTCAAGGAAAACGCTATATGGTATGAGTATGGATGCGTGTGAAGTATTATTTATTTGGTAAGTTATAAATTGTTTCTGTAACACTGTGATTATTTTGTACTTAATTGCCTTGTCTGAGAGCTCAATTTTAATTCATTTTTACATCAGTTGGTAATGATTTTATAAATGTATTTGTAGAAATCAGATGATCATTATTCTGCTCCTCAATGTGTAACCATTTTAAGTAGGCTTAAATCAGAGAAGACTGTTAAACGTCGTCCACGTTTTTTAACAGATATGTGCGTTTGTGTGTTTAAAAATGCAAATGAGAGAAAAAAACTTAAAGTAATGTTACATGCTACTTGTGCCTCAATGTCGTTAAATATTAACTAACTAGATTAGGGAATGATGCAACTAAGACTATATTAGAATATGAATCAGTACTCTGTTTAGGTGATTTGTAAAGTTTACGTTGTTACAGAAAACAAAATTTAAAAGGGATTACGTTTTACTCATCTTGCAACAGTAGAAAATTAATATAGTTTAAAATGATTTTATCTAAATAGCAATGCAGCTTAAATTACTTTCCCTTATTTACCTTACACTTTCACTTATTATTTAACAAACAAAATGAAAATTGATCTGCCAAAGGTGTGTGGTCTTCAATTTCTAAATAACTAAGTAACTTTGTATAAAAGATAAGGTTAACATCAATTTTTTTTCTATAAATTGTTTTGATTAATTTAGATACTAGAAATACTCTTTGTCAATGTTACACACCTTTCTAAAGCATTTCATTTAATTTTAGATTTATGTGTGCTTCTTATGCTATTTGGGGTGTTTTTCTTCATAGTAAAATATTTGGTTTGTAATGTAATGTATATTCGAAAGTTAAAAATATTTTTTTCGTCTATTATAGTGGATTTTTTGGCATAAAGTTTGACATTGAAGAATTATTCTAATTGTTTTTCAGAATATTATGGTTTAATGTTGCATTTATATCTTTGCAATCCCATGTACTTCATAATGCGACAGATTATATCTTTTTAAACCTTTTTTCCAATAACAATTCAATCATGGTTTTCACTACTGTTGTCAATTTCAGAAGTGCACATTCATTTCTTTTCGACTATTTATTTCTAAAAGTCAATTTTACTTCTGTATTTGGTGAAGATGTGTATTATTATTGAGTATAACATACTCTATTGTGCATGCCAGGTATAGCACAGGCAGATTACTTAAAATGTTCTGAATATCTTAGTTTTACTTTGTTAAGCATAGAAGTAAGACTAGACCAGAGGTACTTAACTAACAATAAGACTCATTAGGGAGCCACGTGCCGCATGTCTCTGTTGCCTCAACAGAAAAATGGGTAATTGTATAGTACCTTAGCGCACTTGAAGTAGTTATTGACTATTCCACTTAAAAATGAAATTTCTGCATTAGGTAGATGTCGTCATACAAACGCCTTTGGCGGTCGTGAAATACATTCTCTCCTTGTTCTAAAATTAACGGGTTAGGCTAGCCACCTGCCCAGGGTATACCCAACTTGGCTCATAGTACCACACGGATGTGGAGTTAGAAACAGACTAGTAGCCAACATAAAAGAAGAAGATAGGCGTCTAAGAATAAGAGATACTTAGTTTTGCATTTTTCTGAAAGAATTATATTTTCAAGAAGAAAACGAAAAAGCAGTTTGCCGCTTAAAGTGACCTAATAAGATTAGGAGCCATATACTCCAAACAATAATAGATGCTCTTATCCTATTATTTATTAGCAAAATTCAAATTATAAACTTAAATAAATAATACTGACGTTTTTCTATTTGATTTATGCCAATTTGCTTAATTACCTATGTATTTTTAAAAGCTGTTATTTCCAGAAGGGTCTTTAACGAGTTGCATAAGTTATTAGTGTAAATAGAGCAAGCTCATCACAAAATCATTCCTATACAGCAATCCACTAGCTGGGGGGATTAAAAAAGTTATATTTCAAAAGGGTAACAAAAGGTACAGGAGTTGCAGTAAACATTTTTGTATCATAACCATTTCTATGGTTTCCTATGGGAAATGGCTGAACAATGGGTGAAACTAATTTTAACAAGCACGATTCTGCCACAGAATTCTGATTAGTTTGGTTCATTTTGATAATGGAAAGTATTAAGAGAGCCTTATTTTGGGTTAAATAACTGGGAAAGTATGATAAACAATTTATAATTTGTCAATATACGGTTAAGATGCTTGATTGTGGTGCAGACAGACCAACCCAGACTTGATCCTTGGCTCTCAGATGTCTAGCAAATGGTCTTATCAGTCACTAAAAATAAGTGAATACCTGCATTCCATTCAAACAAGGGATAATAATTTGATTTTCTAAGGCATGGTCTTGCCATATCACTCTTTATTAGAGAATATCTGCAATGACAAACATATGAGAACCTAACTTTCCACTTTGCAAGCAAAGGATTGGGTGCAAAGCCTGAAAATCCAATTTTTATATGATCAACTGAATTTAATGCTACTACTTCTTTTATTGAATATTGTATACTTTCAAGCAGAATAAACGAGAGTGGAACATTTGGTAATCTAATAAAAAATCCTTTTTTGATGGCATTATCATGAAGCAGTTGTGACAATTTATTCTAGTTTTGTGTTTTCACTCAATGGATGAAGGATTATGGTGTTTGAAATCATTATCTTTTTGAAGGATCCATACGGTGTTGCTGCAGCCAAACCATCACTTAGTAGACTTCAATAAAGCTTTTTGGCATTAAAGTGGCTGTAAGCAGGTGTAAAATTCCAAGTCGCGCGGATTTTCTGTGTAGTAATAAGCTAGCACTAGAAAAGTCGTGTCCCAACCTTAATTATACCCAGCGTTTCCAGGCGTCGAGAATTTTATTACCCTAGACGTCGGTTATGCACATGTCTGCTTCCACGCTAAATACTAACGGTACTGTTACCGATTATTAAAAATGACTGAGTTAAAATACCAATAAGGACATAAATTCTTACAGCATGTAAATTAGGAAAATACCGTAATCTGCTTGAAAAAATATAACACAATAACGAATAAATAATTTGATAAATTAGTTTTCCAAATGTTAAAATCTAAAATATTAAATATGTAAATGTTTAAGAATTGAGAACAGTAACGTTATCATTTACCATAGAAGCAGACATGCGCATAAGGGATGTCCAAGGTAATAAAATTCTCGACGCCTGGAAACACTGATCCCTACCTATAATTTAGATACTTTTATCCTCCATACACACTATCCACTCGCCAATCCGCCTGGCAAGCGTGGCGTTCAATTGCCAAATCCCCCTTGAATTGCAAAACTCCAAAATTCAAGGGAGGCCTACGTCCTGCAGTGGACTCCAATGGCTGTATGTTGTTGATGATGAATAACCTAACGGATTTTTTTGTATTCTTAGAGCCTACAGTCGAACTGCATCCATATTGTACTTTATGTGTGTAGTTGAAAGCAAACTTTGATCATTCTTAACCTAACCAGTTACTACATCCTTTTCACTAATAGTTTCTGAAGTTTATTTGTTTAAACTATAAAATTTGTTTTTTCGTTCTTTTTTGATGAACATAAATTCTGACCATATTCAAACAGATTGTTACTTTCTACTTTTTATATTAGTCAAATTTTATATATGAGAGCATGATGGCCGTGAAGTAAAGGCCTCGACCTGTCATACTGGCGCGCTGCGGTCCTGGGTTCGACTTTCTTTAGGTTAATAACAACAGCGAACATAAAATGCTCTCTGACAGTCATACTAACGCCTTTGGTGGTTGTGAAGTACATTCTCCGTTCTTCTACATTAACAGGTTAGGCTAGTCACCTGTCCAGGGTATAGCGCCAATACAGCTCATAATATCGCATGACTATGCAGTTAGAAAGAGGCTAGTAGCCTATTTAAAAGAAGAAGAAATTTATGTACAGTTAAAAAGGTTCATTTTCAACCTTTAGGGTAACGGCATAAAATATTGTCTCAAAACAGCAAGCATATATTGCAAAATTAATCAAATTGAGACTGAACCCGTAATGTATTATAACCTAATGTATTGTCAGCATTATAAAACGAATTATTCTCTCCTGTACCGCTGACCATACGATGCTATCTTTCATTTTGTAGTCGTTTCTTTGTATTTGTGTGAATTAGAAGTTTTTTATTGGATATCCTGTTATATCTTTGTTAAGTGACTTCAAAAAGAGGGAAAGTATTATATACAGTTAATATTTGTTTTATTATCTGTTTTTATAATACACAAACATAGATTCTTCTAATCTACAGATGCAGATAGTATACATTAGATTGTTAACCAATCCATTTTTTAAATAATAGGGATATATATATATATATATATATATATATATATATATATATATATATATATATATATATATATAAAGCAAAATACTGAAATTTTGAACTGGTTTACAGGAAAAACTGATATAATAAAAATGTCGATTTATCGTGGTCCAAAGATAATTTTTTGGCTTGCCAAAAACGGTGCATAATCATTTCCAATAGGGAAAATTTAGTACAAGGAAAAAGGAGTTGCTAGAGCATCTATTGCTTTTTTATTTAATTGTTTAAAAATAACATTAATTATGAAATATAATTGCAAATCAAATGTATTTATTGTACTATAATAAATTAGTGGCTGTTAAATGTCAGATGATAGAGAAAAATACAAAAACATCTTTTCGATTGTTTTGCTACTATGACTATCATAGAGCTCTATAAAACAACACACATTACAATGAAATTAAAACTATTATCTGCAATGAGAAAAGTGGAACAATTTTTATTATATTAACAGAGCAGGATAAATAATGATACCAAATAACTTTATTCCTATTTATTTATATCTTTCCTACTAAAAAAGTTGTTGCATTGTTAATAAAAAGTTATTGCTGTTTTCTTCTTCTCTTATTTTCTTTTGATTAAGAAATATATATTTGTTAACTTATTTCGGTAATATGTAGTCTTACAAGCTATGCCACAGAAAACCTGAATTTTCTGAATCAAAAATTAGAATACAGTAACAGATATACTCTGTATTATACTAAATCGTTTTTAAAAAGTTATGACTAGCTTTGGTCAATCATTGGAAGAACAATACTTTCTGATAAAACAAATGCGCTTATTCCAATTTTTCGCTAGTCATGGGCAGTAGACACTTTTATTATGCATCGACTTAGACATGAGGTCATTGCTGTCTAAAAGTAAAAAAGTTTATATTATTGCATATAACCCTCATATAAAACACACTTTCAAAAAGTCTTGCCATAACTAAAATAAGTTACAATGTTCTATGCCTAGTAAAATGCAAAAAGGTGAAAATACATTAATTATATATATAAAAAAAATTATGAGTGCTGTCACACAGGTCAAAGTTCAACTATTGCTGTCACACAATTGTTCGTGCCATTCCGTGCCGACCCGAACGCCTCCGAATGACAAATTCTGGCTTGGCGGCAGGCGCGGCCGAGGTATTATATTTCCGGAACCGCAAGCGATAGAAAATTTTCGTTTAAGAGCGGGTAATAAAGCACTCGTAATTTTTAAATAAGTTTTTTTTATACAGTTACTGTTGCATCATTCCTAACATCCAATAATCAAAAATTTGTCATAGTGTAATTATACAGGGTAAAGCACAAATAACATTTGAATTTTGTAGCTCCTAAAATAAGTTTAATAAAGTGCCTTTATGCAATCTAATTTGATTTTAGCTAGGAAATGAATAGTAGATTTTTATTTTAATTCGTTCTTTTACTCTCATAAAACTAATCAAAAGTCTATAAAATTGAAATAATCCAAAGATGGCTATATGGACGTGTAGTTTACTTACTCAAGCTTTCACATGTAGACCCACATCACATTCAACAAAAGGATAACAGCAATTAAAACTACCTCATGAATTTTGCTGTTGGTAGTCCTTCAGTTTTGTGCTTTTGGTTAGTATTGGATTTTAAAACTATTGATCTCTGATGTAGTATTGTTTAACGGACTAAAATAATCTAACAACGAACATTCGAAAAGCAGCATTTTGATTTTGATCCAAAATCACTATAATTTTAGAAGTTGAGTAGTGTGTTTTAATATTATTTATTTCTATAACGGTTTTATTTATTACCATCAGTAGTTTTAATTAATTAGGCGTGCAGCTGCGTTCTAGATATAAGTTGTCATATCTTACCAATATGCTAGTGTTCTGTTGTGTAAAGTAGCGCTTACAAACTTGCGGTGTCATTGTACAAATGAACATTAATGCCTTGCTTCCATATGCCTTAACTGTAGTGTTATTTATAACTATATACGATGCAGCTTAGAATTTTGTAATTATAACAATGGAATGTACTTTTTACAAACTTTGAGATCTAGGGATATGTCAGTAATGGCTGTTGATTCTGGTTTGGTAGCTTAAATAGTACAAATAAAGGGTTTTAACTATTCAGTCATGCAATAAGTGGAAGTCCCTTGTCGATCTCAAGCTTTGTAAAACCACCTTTGTACCCAAATGTGTTTCAAACAATAAACAATGAAGTGAAATTGTAGAAAAATAAACGATCATGAAAAACTAGGTATTTTAATTTCTATTTACAAAAGTATTGTCATGTACTATGCAGGAATGAGTCAAATGAAAACCTTAATATTGAAACTAAGTTGACAGTAGTATTAATGGTCATCGTATTGTATTTAATGTAGTCGGATAGTCGCCTTATTTGAAACACAGAAACAAAATAGAGTTGTATGGTATATGTTTTAGTAATGAATGTGAAAATTTAATTAGTTTGTGATAACTGAAAGTTCTGCATTGCGATACGCATTTCTTATATTAGCAAATGTACAAGTAGAGCAAAATGTTCCTTAATGTTGATAATGTGATTCTACTGTAATAGGTTGGCGGAGAACTTTGTGCAGTCCATCACAATCTCTCTATTTTTGCTATGACACTTACAATTTTAGTATGATTTGATAGCTCGCAGTTCCATGAACACTGAATATATAATTCACTTATGATTGTTACAGGATAGAGCTTGACAATGAACAAGTTCGTTCACTGCTCAATTTACAATACAAGCTTAGACTGAATGCAGCAGAGGCTTGTAGAAAGATCTGTGAAGCTTACGGTGATTGTATTGTAGCTGAACATATAGCATAGAAGTGGTTTAAAATATTCCAGATCTCCAAGGGAAGTCGTTCATCAAGCTATAATCAACAGAGTCAAAGAAGAGCTATCAATGCTCTTGGACATTGGTCAAAGAATTTGAGTGCCTTCACTCAAGAACCTAGTATATGCTGCACAAAGTTGGCAAAAAATGGAACAGGATGAAATGGGAGAAAAAGAGAAATTATGATGGACCATATAAACCTTTCTGCCAACCTATTACTATCTTGGTGCATGAGCAGGTATGCACGTAGTCAAAATACCAAATCAAATATCTTTAAAGCACAATGCAGAGGTCCCCAGTCCTTGGACGTGTGAGAAACATTGGTTGCCAGAGTAACGCGCTCAGGGCCACGCGGAAATACACGAACGATCGTTGCTAGATATTTCGTAATGTCAACATAACGTCGACGCCCATTACGGCGATGCACCAGAGTGAGAGGGAATTCGTGACTGGCACAAACGTTGGAGGGCAGCAATAGCAACGATTGCTACAGAAAGTTCGTAATACTTGCATTCTCTATAGTAGCCAAGCGTAGCTGGCTGGATTTTCTAGTTTTCAGCATGCTACGGCTGAAATGCAATTTCTGCTCCTGGAATGGGTAAAGGTTATAAACATTGGCTCATACATTTATAATCAATACTACTTGATTGCGTATTTGTATTTGCATTAATTCAATATATTGTAAGTTTTTTTATTGTTATAAGGTTAACAATCACAAAATAGTTTAATAAAATCTCGCTTCAATTTGTGCCTGCTTAGCTAAATATTTGAGAGAAAATTGAATAACAAGGCTGGTAAATTGATAAAAACAGACAAAGTCGATTGGGACAGGTAATTTTTTAGGCATTCATTTATTTATATATAAGCTTCTTTAATCAACATTTTTTACTGTAATCAGGGTGAGTCGTCTGTCGTTGGCGATTGCTGCCCATGAAATAGCAATAATCCGGGAGGAATCTGCCATAGCCTTTGAAAAAGTTGTAACTGCATGTAAAGAACTTACTACCACTTGAGAAGAAGCCACCATCAATCGAGAACAAATTGCCAGTGCCCATGAAGAAGACGCCATTATTCATGAAGAAAGCGCCAGCGTTCCTATAGAAGTTGCCACCACATTATTTGACAAATGGTCATTGCCTGTGAAAAGCGCGCTATCATCCGAGGAGAAAGTGTTATCGCCTGGAAAAAGAAATTTGATGAACAAGAGAAGAGGTGAATATACGAGTAGCTGATAGATGAAGGAAAAAGATAATTACCAAACCGTTGTTAATTTCATCCCATAAGTTATTAGCCTTTAATCCGTGGTAGCATTCAGGAAAATTACCTAAGTGTATTGCATCGTTCTACAGTACGCTCAAAAAGTTGCAAGGTTTTTTTAAATGTGAGTCTCATTGTTTTGTACCTATTTTTCATTATTTTAAAATAATAAAAACCGAATTAATCAAACTATTTCTGAATCTGGACCTAGCAGTCAACAATATGGATAAGAAATATCTAATTGCAACGTATACGTACTATAAAAACATATAAGATCAGTCTACTTTGAGAAGTTTCTAAACTTAAGTTTTATTGTATTATGTATTTTACCCCACTGAATTTTTTTTTTCAGTTGGGCTCTAAGTATATTATTGAGTCCTCTTCAGTTACACTAAAAACTATGGCATCCATCTAGCTAAGGAAATTAAATATACTTTCCTGATGTAATAATCATTTGATACCTTGTGATTATTAAACAGGAATGATATATAAAGTGAATAGATGAAAATAGTTGAGATCTACTTTTGGTGAAGATTATGACATGTATTATAAATTGTTTTGTCAGTGTACCAAACACCAGTTGAAAATTATGTTTAGCATGAAGTGTCATTTTGCTAAGGATACGGGAACAGTAATTGTCTGCATTCTTTTTTTTTGCAAGTAACATTAAGTCTGAGAATTATTTACAGAACGGTCTGTAAGGAGAGATAACATTTTTATTTTGTATATTTGCAGTAAACAACCATAGACATTGGTTAGTAATCAGTAGTCACCAAATTCAATACCACATCAGGAATGAATATACTATTACGCGCGGTTATGACGCTGGTTAAGAAGGAGGTTGAGACGTTAATGAAAGTCAACAGATGGAAATGCAAACTCTGGAACTGTCACTTCAGTCGGTACTTTAGACATGGAGGATGTTTTTAGGTATTGGATGTCTGGAAGCATTAATATATGCTGATGGTTTAAGGATCAATATACATTTAATTAATTTTCTTGCAAAATCAACATTTTTGGTAAGTGGTGGTCTCATTCAGAGTTGAAATGCCACCATCATCTACACTTTATCTTCCACCGAAAAACAGGAGCATTGGGAATATTTTAGCAAATAAAGTTTCGAATCTGCATACAAAGATAACAAAATAGATGCGCGTTATTATGGAAATTATTGTGGACGTCGCCTTGTTATCTTCAGGCGTTGCTAGCTTTTTTCTGTTCGTAGGTTACTTAAGATGAGGTTGAATTATTTTTTCGTTAGCATTTTATTCTGGTGAATTTTCACGAGAAAAAGGAGGAAGAAATATTTATGACCTCAATTTTATGCAAAATTGAGTTTTTCTAAGGAAAATGATGGGTCACATCATGTTTACAAGTAGAATATTTTCTTCTTGGTCGGTAGTTTCTTCCTCGCAACTAAAGTGACCTCGGTAATATTTTCAATTCCAGTAACTCATTGTTAACATTTTACTATAATGGCTGTAGTTATATAAAAAAAACGGCAAAATAATCTTATGCATATCACAAATGTCTCCCAAGAAATATTACCTTTCTCATTTTGCTAACCTTGTCCAATTTTTTCTTCTGTGCCCATTCTTACACTAAACTTGTTTTGTGATAGTATTATCGATTTATCAAAATTTTCGCGATAATTTGCAAGGAGTGTTTTTTGAAGACAGGGAAAAGTCTGTGTAATCACTTTAAAAAATGTACACAAAAAGCATTTGAAGTGCTTTTTGCATAACTCAAGTTTCTTCAGAAGCCTATTTTTTCTCAACTATTTCACCAAAACAGATACAAATTAAATCAACCTAAAAGAAATTAAAAAAGGTTATAATTAAATTAATGCAAGTAATATTTACCTCAAACACAAATGTCAACAAAGTGAGATTGGTTTTACCTGTAAAGCAAAGTGAGCTCCAAATATGAAAAATATCTACGTGAGAAAAGCACATTGACGGTAGCTCTTAAAGGAGTATCTCAAATACCTTATAACTTGCAAGACCTCATGTGTGGGTCAATTTAATTATAACTTATTCAGAATCAGTTTTGTATTGATTCTATCAGGATAAATTTTAGTACCAAACATGTCTTAAGCGGTAGGAGCTTAAATTTAAAAAAACAATTGTCTATTACAATTAAAAATTCTATACATGGATAGACAAGGCAAAAAATAATAGTTCATTAAAATTTTGTTGCATGTTGCAATATAATTAAAATGATTAGCACTCTTAATGAAGCTTATGCTAGCATCTGAAATATAAACTGTATTACGGCTGTAGATTTGGCACGTTACATATTTTAATATATGCTTATATTACTCTCTAGATGTGGGCTAGGGAAGAAAAAGTAAAAGCTTATATTATACTTCTGGGAAACGTTGCAGACTTTTTGTTTTGAAGCACAGTACAGTATCATTTTGAGCATTCTTAAGAGGAGGTGGTATACCTTATCTCCGCAATGTTAAATTGCTATCTTTATAGTGATTTTTCTGTGAAACTCAACTTTATGGTGTTGAAATTTGGTACACAAATAGATTGATCGTTTCTGTACAAATTGACATTTTTTTGCATGTTTTAGGCTACAAATACCTAAAAAAAATACTTTTCTTGAAGTGAATAAAAAAACACTATTTTACACAAAAGTATATTTAAATATTTTGGATGTCTTTGAGTTAGAAACTTAAAAAAAATGTCAATATATTCTTCAGTTATCACAGAACAACTGGTAAAAATTTCATGCTAGTAGCTTACATAGTTCTTGAGAAAAACAAGATTGAATTTTTAAAAAACTTACTTGCGGAAAAAGTGAGGTAAAGGTATGTGCTATGTTAGTGCATCCCTGGTCATCTGGATCATTATCTTCATCCTCCTGTGCTTTCCCTTGTTCCTGGTTAGTACCCTGGAATTTTTGTTGGTCACATCAGCTTGCAGATCTACTGCATCCATCTGCCTCCATTCCACTGACTCCAGTGTAATTACTTTTGCACCATCTTTGTCTTTATGTTGTTTCAATTTCTGTTCACAATTCCTTACATTCTCATACTTTTGACAGTATTTACTTAATGGTTCAACATCTATAACCTTTCCTGTATCAATACTTGTTGCAGAAACTATACCGTTGACACTTGTATATCCTCGCTTCCGCCAAGAACCATCTAGAGCAATGGTCAAATCAGTAGAACCTTTTTACACTGTACAAAATTATTCAATATACTTGCCAGTATTTGAATATTAATTATATGGTTCACTTGGTTCAATTGTTCATTGTTACACTCATTATTTTCCTCACAATCAGTGAAAAGTGAAAAGAGGGCCGTTACCCGAACTGCCATAATGACATTTAAATCACATTTAAAACCTTTAGAAATGATTTTTTACAAAAATAAATAAAGGTATATTATAAAATAGACTATGTAGAACTATAATATACAAAAAACAAAAAAAAATATTTTTTTTTTTTGAGCACAAATGGTTACCACCTCCTCTTAAGGGTACAGACTGGATTATGAATATGCAAACATATTCTTTCATAGACAGGATTATAAAGCCCTTTATAGTACTTACTTATGATTAAATAATAGAATTAGTGATTTTGGAATTAATATTTTTGTAATTAAATAAACTTGCATAAAATTAAGGCAGCATTTTATAACCCAAATATTGCTTGTATTTTGAAAGTGACCCAATCCAAATAAAACGAATTGCTACATTTTTATTGGAAAGTCCAAGGGTGATGTATCTCCCTTAATTTATAGTAGAATTATAGTTAGTGGTTATATAGCGTAAAATTTTAAATTTTCAGATAAGTTGATGTTCTTTCTTATAATCTTATAATGATATGCTAAATACTCACACATTTAATATTAGTTATAATTAAAGAAAACAACATTGAAAGCAAATGAATTTATTTCTGTAACATTAGAATACAAAATTTGGTGCTAGTGCAAATCACATTCTTAGCAGCAATCAGCAATTTTTAGGTCACCTTGATTCAGTAAAGCTCTACAGTAATAAAGAGTGGTGGTTGTGGCACACTGAATTCAATTAGTTGATCGTTGCTGCTTTAACAGAACTGCCAGCGAAATGCAGTTCGGTTGAAAAATCAGTCTAGTTATGAAAATTATAGTTGAAAATAAATAAGTCAGAGAGTGATCATCGATTGACAACAAAATGGGTCCCACCGATGTTTATGCTTGAGCCCACAGTTGTATCCTTAGGTAACTGAGAAATTAGACTCTGAAACAAAAAAATAAATAAATAAACATAGATTAACATTTATGATAGAGATTTAGTATGAGAAAAATATTTTTGCAAAGATAATTATTGTTGACAATTGATAATTGTTAGCAAAGTAAAAAATGAATCTAACGGTATTTATTAACAAACTTCTCATGTACACGTAAGATTTCATATGAAAGGGGCTAAACCCGTACTATGATAAATGACAATACCTGTAGCTTTGTTCACGAGGCAATAGTCACATTCAATGTGTGTAGTTGTTTTTAAAAGAAAGAACTGGAACTGTACAATACATCAATGAAAAAAACAAATAAAACTGCTCTTAATTACTCCTTATTGTTGAATAATCAATTCTAGTCTTGATGTGTACTGTACAACATACATTATTCTCTCAAGTTTGTGTCCAATAACGAACAACCTGAGCACTTAAATTATAAAGTCATAAAGTTTCCTTTTCTTGGTAAACCTTACAGTGGGACAAGTAGAATCAATGCCACTTGTGTACAAACTGTCATTTTTGGTAATGGTGACCTGTGATATGAGGAAATCCCATTCGTTATCAAATATGAAGGAACAATTGCAAAATTTTCAAATCAGTTCATTATACTTCGTTTTTATTATGACAATTTGATCTACAATTCAAGTTAGTATCTTGTTTCCATACATACTAAACAGCTATCTTCTTCTATAACGTCTTGTATGTGTGTTAATATGTGTCCACATGCATGTGTATATGAATACCTCTTCAGGCTTGCAGTCTTAGGGCTTGTATCTTTTCCTTCCATATTTTCTGTTTTGTGCGTGTGTTTATTTCTAGATCTTCCTCTTCTATTTATCCCTGCCAATTATTATTGGATTACTCTATTTATTAGCTGATGCTCTCTTGTTCTTCAAACGTGCCCTAACCATCTGAGCCTAGTCTGTTTACCAAACTTATAATCCCCAGTTCTCTGTACATTTTTACCGCGTTTATTTTATTATTCTCTTAACTTAGCATTTTCTTCATTTTTTTTCTTCATTCACATAGCTTTAGTTTGCTCTGATTTTCTTGGCTTATCGCCAAAATTTACTATCAAATAATACAACCCGCTTTATCATTGATTTATACAGCTGTAGTTGCTTGCATCGAGTTCTTGGACTGTAGAAGTTTTTTGTAACCAATTTGACCGAAATACAATATGCCTTTTTATTTTCTAGTTATTACTATCATTTCCTAAGATGTGCACACCTATGTAAAACACTTTTTATTTCTTTAAATTGGAACTACTTTCCCAATTCCACACTTTTAATTCACCCTTCTGCTAATTTGGTTTTCTTTCAAGAATTATATATTAGGATTTTGTTTGGCTAATTTCGTGGTCCATCTTGCTTGTTAAACCCAATAATTCTCTGCGCTCTTCCCTTGTTTTTGTTAACACCAAATCGTCGGCATATGACAGACACTGGTATGAACTTGTGAATACATTGCATTCTGCTTTTCTTGATTGTGATTTTCAGGACCTCACTGAACAGAAGGGTTGCTATGGGTCTGAATATTTTAGTTCTTTATTGCTTGAGAATTCATTGATGTTAATATTAACCCTATTTATGTACACCTATAGTGTTCACAAAGTTATAAGAGAACGGCATACGTTCATAAATCAGAATCCACAATAGGACAAGTCAAAACACATCTCATGCCTCATTGAACAGAGGGTTGAGTATACAATTACAGATTTTACAGAAACGTGTTAATACAGGGTTACCATTTATAATCCGAGAATTCCTGGAATATTTCACTTCAACAAGGGCCCACTGTAAATTTTACTATAAGGTTTGCCTAATAATAGACAATTAGGATAATAGTTCTTGGAATATTTTTACCTGAACAAGAGTCCACTATGGGAATTTCAGTTCTATTATTTAGATTTAAACCAGAATACTTGGAAATGCCAAGAATTGCCTCACTAAGAAAACCTGAAGAATGCTGAAATTCATTAATTTTATTCAATTGCCTTTTAGTTTTAACACGTTAACATTGTGAAGATGCTAAAGGAAGAATGTGTTCAAGTATCATTTTAAATAACTTTGACGTTTGAACTTTCAAGTCACGCAGTATTTCCAAACTGGAAAACATGTAATTAATAGAAAACGAAAAATGGAGAATAATCAACGGCAAGTGTTAATATCTAATTTAACTGATTCGCCAAGATCTAGACCTGAAACTTCAGAATTCAATAAAGAACTTTGTAAGGCTTTTATTTGCGTTGACTAAACTAAAGAATGAAGTTTTCGGCAATTTTTTGGAACAGTATACTCCAGAGAAGTCGACATTGAGGAAAAAATATGTTTTCGTGTTATATACAGCAACATTAAATAAATTAAGAGAAAAAGTGAAATGTCACAGTATTTGGATGTCGTTGGATGAAACAACCGATGTAGATCAAAGATGCAAAGATGCGTAGCAAATTTTGTGTTTTATACCAAAATATACAAAACTAGGACTAAAGGGAAAAAAGTCGTATCTGCTGAATTTAAAAGTGTTGGACAAAGTGAACCATTCTAAAATTACTGCTTTTTTCAACAACTCTCTAATGTTATTGTGACCGTCTGTAATTTTATACTAAAAAGTGCTAGTAGTTTGTAGTGATGCTGCATCATATATGTGCAAAGCAATGCAAATTTTGTACCCAAAAATGACACATGTGACTTGCTTAGCACATGGCTTACATTATGTAGCTGACCTAGTTCACAATCTTTATTCACATGTTAACGTTCTCATATCGTCTGTGAAAAAGATTTTCCTCAAAGCACAGAGTCAGTCGTGTGCAGAAATTTCGGGAAGTTGCGATAAACGTTTCACTTTCGCCAGCGTCAATCGTTGCAAGATGGGGAACTTGGATCTATTCTGCTGTTTTACACTGAAAATTTTGAAATTGTGAATTAATTCGACTCTGAAGAACCGCAGAGCATTGCAGAAGCAAAGGGTATTCTGAGAAAAAAGGCATTCGAGATCTGATTTTTATTCGTGCTAATTTAGCTAGAATTTCAACTGCAATCTCTAAACTAGAAACGAAAGGATTATCTTTACAAGACAGCATTGAAATAGTAGAAGACATCATTAATGGTCTATCAAAACTCAAGAAAAAATAGTTCATCAATAAATTAAACGAAGTGCTGTCAAAAAATATGGGCTATCAACAACCAAAGAATATAAGCAAGGTGTTGCAAAATGAAACAGCTCTAGATGCAAGAAATGAACATTTAAGTGCCTTGGATATTGTTAAATTGCAATTTGTACCAATGGTGTCGAAACGAAAAAGCCTATGCACAGTACAAAAATATTCTGGCTGAGAACAGACGCAAATTTACTTTTGAAAATGTATTGCATCATGTTGTCGTTAAGTGCCCGCCAAAAGGTATTTTTGAGGTCCTAGGCTGACAATATTTCACCCGCCTTCCCTCAAATTTTTGCAAGGTGGAAACGTATAAATTTTTAACTGGATCGGGAACGTGGAACAATTTAATTTACAATCGAACCTCCGCTCGGCGGAAGCAAATCAAATGGCTGTAGCAAACGCGCTTTTTGCGTTCAGCAATGCAGCGGCCCGATTACAGCCGCGACTGCCCGGCCATTCGGTAAGGAGGAACGCGCACGGACCTCCTCATGTAAATCAAGATCTCTGAGCACTGCTTTCATATCAGCAGTTTACTTTCCGTTCAAATGTATAGGTAGATAATAATATAACAAAGTGTATTCAAACCGTTATCTTCAAAATCAATAGATAAAACAAAAAACATACAGGTATAGTAATGCATTATTTCAAATGAATTTTCTTGACGAAAAAATTACTGTTAAAGAAATCAAGAGAACCATAATAATAACACTTTTTGATTTAAGCAAAGCCCTATGAAAAATATGGCATAGACATAAATTGATAACATTCCTTTCCAATGCAATGTAAATAAATTACTTCTTCAAATACTGGAAAAAAATCATCAAAAGCATTTGAGAAAATGTAGATCAAAATATTCTAAAAATAAGTTAATAGAACATAATTCCAGATTATTACTTCTAAGCTTTGCAAAACTGCAAAATCATAATACGGACAGATATTCCTCAGGAATTTTGACATATTTCAGGCTTTTTATTAGATGCGGCATAATAAATTATGAGGAATTAAAGAAATTCTTTCCCTACACACATTTTCAAATCCTAAACCTTATTTGACAAACACTTCTTAGTTAAATAAGCAATATACTGCCATCTTGTCTATTGCACAGATATTGTTTTTAAAAAAAATCTACAAAATTTCTGAGATTCAAAACAAACTAAAAAAAGTAAACTGACATTTACAATTTACAGAAAAAATGCCTTGTAAAAATTAACAATTGTCGATTGTATTTTAATATAGGAAAAATATATATTGGGTAAATGCAAGTAACTTGGCTTAAAATTATTAAATGTATTAATTTATCAGACAAAAATCAAAGTTAACCTTTTACTTTATTCTGAATCTTGTTTGGAATTCATCTCTGGGGTACTATTGGCAATTCCAACATTTCTATCTTCCACAGTTTTAAAATAAAATTTTATGTTATCGTCACCACATTATATATATGTCTCTCTGATTTCACTAGCATAGAAATGATGTATCAATTTAATGTGAAAGAATATAAGTGAATACTCTCTTACATTCCTAAAATATCTGAGCAGATTTCTGTATTCTCTAAAAGTTTGAAAAGAATAGCAATACTATTTGACAAGAAAGAAACAGAATACCTTTTACAATGTAACAGTGCGTGAATGTTATTTACAGATTAGTAATGGTCTTCAAAAAACTTACTACACTAATTAAGAACATTTCAGCATGAGTGTCAACTTACCAAATTCCAAGAGCAAATCCAATATAAACTAGAATTTGTTTTCACTTTTCACATAATCTCCTGACTTAGGAACACCTTTTTGATCCGACTATTATACAACGAAGATAATTGTGACACAAGCTAATCACACGTGAATACTTTGACAGCAACATAATTGTTAAATCTCTGTCATGTAGCAATCCAAACAAATTGCATGGAGGGTATTCCAGTGTAGTCCCAACAGTACTTCAATACATACAAAATTGAAAGGTGAAAGATTTAAAGGCTCAATAACCTAAAGTATTGGCTAAATTGTACAATTGTGCACAAATTACAAAGTTCAAAAAATTTGGGTGCAAAGAAAGGACAATATAGGCCAGTCAAATTAGATGTGGCTGCATGTTAAAAAAAATAATTGACCCACGCAATTTTATTGATGGAAATGAAAATTTACATAAATAGAAATGAAAAACAAAGAGTGCGTAGAAAAAATTGTGGTGGAACATTTATTTATTTAACGATAAAAGTGCCGAAAAGCGAGTTTTTCGCTCTAGAAGGAAAACGATCGCAGTGACGAAAAAACACTTCTATAACTATTCGTAGGTATTAAAAAATCCTATCCAACGAGATTTTAAAAGTCAAAATCGCTCGAGCCGTTGATGTGCTATTGCAAAAAACCTCTAAAATGACTTTTTTGCAATATTGCGTAATTTTGCGAAATTTGTAAGTACCGTCTCATAACTTTCAGAAAATATGCCGATTATGGTACTAAATAAGTGTGCAAAATTTTGAACTAATGGGTTGAATAGATTTCCAGAAATTGCATTTGTTTATGGCATTTTTGCTTTTTTAGCGGATTATAACTTTTTTGTTTACAATGATACAGCAATCAGATAGGGTGCATTTTAAATTTTAACTCTCTAACTTTAAAAAGCATTAATAAAAATTTGCATTTATTAAAATTAAATTGTTTAAAATGACGAAATAAAAAATAGTCTCAAAAATGTTATAAATAAAAGCAAATAGTTTAGCCGTTTGAAGTCGGAGAGCTTTGGTAGTTAGTGGGCTGCAATGCAGGCATTTTCCACAGAATAAAAAAAACGTGATATCTCATCACTAACTGCCAAATCTCTCTGACTTAAAACGGCCAGGCTATTTGCTTTTATATATTTTGCTGCACTGCCCTAAATGCTATTACGTCAAAAGAAAGCACAGAAGTTGTATGTTTACACAACAAACAATAATTATAATGAGATTTCTCTCTTGTTCTTGAACAATGATCCAATTGTTAATTTATAAAGACCACGTAAGATTTTTCGCACCAAATCTACCAACATACACCAGTTGTTCATTTTTTTATAATTCTTTTACATAGTTAATTTCCAAGGGAATTGCTATTCATTTTTGTACCTTTGCCCAAGTAAGGGGTAACATACATATAGAAACATCACATACCATCAGTATTTTGAGTTATTACTATCACATAAAATTTATTAGTTTCTAAAATAAATGAAAATAACAAATCAATTACTTTTTGAGCAAAATTGACTACCTATTTATGATATATAGATAAGAGAGCACAAAGTCAGAATTTTTCAACATTCATAAGAAGTTTTGATCAATATTCTTCATATGGTAATCTGTGTACATTTATTGCAGTACATAGTGATCATTCTTTTTTTTTTTCATTAAAGGACAAATGTTATAAATGGTTCTTGAACCTTTAGTGGGGATAGTTTGATCTGATGGACGTATAATTCTATTTTACAATATTTATTACCGTTTAGTATAAACTTGTTCTCTATTTTCCTGATATGAACAAAAGAATTTTCTGTTTTAGGAAGAGACCTTGTTGTTTTATCATCAAACAGTAGGGAATTAAAATCACCTTCCACTCATGACAGCACGTCCAAGTCATATGAAGCCCCAGAAAATATTTGAACAAAAATTATAAGAGTGAAATCGCTATAGACCAAGGAAATTCGAAAATTTGAATAGCACAGCCGCCTTCAAAATCGTGCGGATTATTTTCGTATTGTTTTGGTTGTCGTTAAGGACTGTTGTGTTTTTTCTTCATCTGCGCTATATTGGGTATTAGTTTCTCGTTTGTAAGCGTTTTCCACAGTTGAAATACCTAATTCTGTAATAATTTTATGAAAGGAATTTGTAATGATTTTAAATTTACCGGCAAAATGCTTTTGGTCCTGATTGTACTACACAAACTTACAACACTACCATACAAGCTCACACAGAGCTTCAAAACGGTTGGTCGCACTGCATATATGTTTCCAGATAAATTTACATGTTTGTTTTTCATTAAAGTTGAGAAGAATCCCAGTGCCATTATTTATTGCTTGTTTTTGATAATTCACTGCTTTTTGTGGCAATATGTGATTTATATGATCAACAATTCGGTTGAAAATTGTATTGTCAAAGAACGATATGTAAACATTAACCTTTGAATTTGACAATTAGTGCTAGAATTTCGTCTTATATATACATTCTCAGATGACATTTTTATGGTGTGACTTTTTGGAAATATATTCCATTTGTGTCCATTCTCCCTCAAATTGGTAGTTGGGATGAAAGTATAATATTTGAATTGATATTTTCAAGTCTGCTGAGTGGTTTATCACTTTCACTTTATTTTGATCAGTTTTCAACGTCTTCTAATATTTTCACATCTTCCTCTTAATTATTTTCATTTCCACTCTCTGATACTTATTCTTCTTCTCGAATTTCATGGATTAGTTTAAATTTTGCAAGTAGTTAGTTCATCCTTACTTTTACTTTTGGTAGTATTATAATTGTTTTTTAGTGTTCATAAATTGTCAGCTTCACTTTCAAAATTATTATTCCCGAACCATATTTAAAATTCTCTTTTATGAGCTTCGCAAATTCAGTATGTAGCAAGGGTCGCTTTTTTGCTAGTTAGAAGCCATATTATTTTTATAATATACTGTAAAAACAATCAATATCGATTAATTAAAATATAACCTGTGATTGTAAACAACAAATTTTATCTCGATGTAAAAAGAGTAACCTTATGAGTAATCTGATTGTGCAAATTTCAAAGCATGTATGCTGCTGCTACCTATCAAAAGAGGAATATTTGCGGCATGAATAAAATGGCGCGTGAACAATATTATCTATCATTAACTTGACAAGCAATATTATTCCACGACTAAAAAAAAATTAATTTCTTTTTTTCGTCTTAAAATAACACAAAATTAAATTTGATTCACATTTTAAAAATAGATCATACTAAATATTTAAATATATTTTAAGTTTGAAACTTATGTAATTATCTGTAACCATTATTTGAAATTATTTTTTAGTTATAAGCAGACACCTAGATATGGCTATAAATATATATATTGAATTTTGATTAAATTTATATCAAAACACTATATTACAAAAGCTACCTTCCTGTTGATGGTCTTGCTCCGAGTAATTTTTTTTAATACATTTTTTAATAAATAATTCATTTTAAAAAGTGGTAGACTTAATTTGATTGCCTAAAAACTATGTAATTGTTAGAATAAAAGTAAGTAATGAAATATGAGGACATATGTTTATTACCATAAAATTATAAACTAAAAATATGACTTTCAATTGTAATTTTAATGGAAAAAAAATACATACCATAGGTTTGTCATCTGCAGCATTCATGTAGCCAATGCTCATCGACTCCGTGCTGTGACCCCAAAGTAGGGCACCTTCGCCTGCTGCAGATACATGTAAGACTAGAGCTCCTCCCATTTTTTGCTTTATATTTCTAAGATATCTTGAATCTATATAATTTCACGAACGAAATCATAAACGTACGGTTGTAAGTATAATATAAGACTTACTTATAAATTTATCTGTCATAGAATTATAAAGCCCAATAATGGGGCAAGAACTACTTTTGAGATCAATTCCTATTTCCTTAGCTAATTGGGTCTGCATCAAATGTTCACCACAGCCTGTTGTACACACAGCCACGGACGGCTCTGCAGTCGGACTAAAGCTATCAGCCCACATGCCACTGGCATATAGAGCAGCTTGCCCTACCCTTCCGGGCCGCTTAAGCAGCAATCCACCTACAATTCAACTTTTGTAATACATCTAGTGTTTAAAATGCAAAATTACCGGAACTACAAGCAGCTGCCACATGTCCACTACTGTCCACACACACCGCCCCTACAGTATCTAAAGGAGTTTCTGATTGATTTTGCTCGTTTCCCATCGCGTGCGTTAATATTGTGTTGTATTTCCTAAACTGCTTCAAAGCCTTTTCACTGACTAGATCCTTATTCCTCACCGTCTTCAGCCCTGCCGTCTTTGCGTGGTGGAAACCACCTTCACCAACCAGCAGTGATGGAGGTATCAAACCTAAAGGCAACACCTCAGCCTGCTTGATGCATATGTCATAAGCCAACTCGATGGGATTCTTCACTCTTTGGATAGCACCACAACCACCATACAGAAGAGTTTTGCCGTCCATTATAGCAGCATCAGCCTCTACGCGCCCTTTGGTTGTCAAGTTTGATCCAAAACCAGCATTGGTTAAAGGGTCATTTTCGAGTACTAAATTACAAATGAACTTGTTTCAACAACAAAACTAATTTAATTCAGAAATGTGCTTAATAATATTTTTTAAAAGAATATTTAACCATCTAATATAGTTTGGAATAATAATTTACACAAATAATGAGAAAAGAATTTGAAATAAATCAAAAAGAGACAAAAGCTTTTTGCTTATATTTTTTTCAAATTCTTCGTAACACCTAACCATGAGCAATGTAAAGTGTTAAATGTTTAAAATATAAAATATGTTTGAATAGTTTCAACTTGTTATTGTAGTGATGATCAAGCAAAATGTGTGTGAATCTTAAGGTTTTTTCAAAATTTGCTTGGCACTATATATTTATGAGAAATGTTCAATAAAGACTTGTATGATTGTTGTGAATTCAAATTTTTGATACACACCACCTGTTTCACTTCTACTGCAGTTCCCAAAAGACATATAGAAAGCTATTCTTTAATAATCATTTCAGAATCGCCTTTAAAGCTTTTGGTTCCTCGATGTTAGTATGGTTTTTGATTTGTTTCCCCAGGGAAACTAAGAGCTAAACTCTTGCGTCACAATCGCAATAAGGCAATAAACAAAAAAGGTAAACAGAGTATAATATAGATAAAACTTGAAAATTTTGGGGGAAAGTAAATACACGCAACAAAAGCAGGTTATAAAGTAAACAAATCAGGTAACTTTTAGAATGACAATTTTCTATCCCCAGATAGATCAAAGTAAGAATCAAGTACCTGCATGAGCATTTATGAATCATCTTTGTACCATCAATATGGAAGAAATGGAGTATTCCCAAGGGGGCATTTTGCTCACCTCCATAGACAAAGAACTCTGTAGTTGATGTTATATAGACATATCCACGTTTGTAGGTGGAAAAGAGGAGGCGGTAATAGTGGTCTATCCAAATGAGAACGAGATACATTGTGATCAACCAAAGTTATAGATTGGAGGACTATTTTTCAGTGGGAGCTGGTTTTGATATTGATCATTCGTCTTCTCTGGCAACTGGTTGACACCAAAGGCACTAATGAAACTATAGGAAAGGAAAATCTTCCTTTAGAAGTGTAGAAATTAATAAAGGAGCTAACAGTTTAAAACATCAAAACTGTAGAAAACAAGCGCCCAAAGACATAATGATGGGATCTGTTTAAAACCATACCCTATCTAGGAATATTTAATTAATAAATTAATAGGATCACAAATAATAGTAGCAATGAGAAAGCACAAATGAGCATTTTAGCCTTGAAGGCAATGCAGATAGCATCTATGTACTTAAACTGGCACACTATAATAATCGCAAGATATGAGAACTTTCAGTTATACTTGAGGAGATTTAGGAAGTTGTAGTTGGAGCAAGACAGATGTAATTTTCGTAAGTAAACACTTTAACATGTTAGTAAGCTATCTTACAATTAAAGAAGAGGTCAGAGGTTCAGTAAAAAAACTATTAACTAAGAAACTTTAAAGATATGACAGCATATGCAAATGATATCAGCAAATACTAAGTAAGAGTGGGTTAATTTTCTGTGTGAGTTATGAAAGTAATCATGTGATAGGAAGATCTATTCGAAAGTGAGCTTAGGTAATATAAACACACAGTAAGCAAAATTGTTGTTAATATCCCAGATTAATTATTACAAAACTAGTAAATAGATGTGCAATTAAAATACTTGGCTTTGGTGTAGACAGACCCAGATTTGATTCTGGATTTTACATGCCTGCTGGGTGGCCTATTTAGACACTAAATATAGTACCAGCATTCGATTTGAATAAGGGGTAATAATGTAGTTGTCTATTAAATACAGTATGTGAAAACAGAATGTAGAAGCCTTAACCTTCTATTCATAGTCCATACTCCCTAGCTTCACGTTAAAAATAAGGTATAAATGCTGTAATTCAAATTTGTGAGTGGTAAGCATAATAACCTGAACTAAAAATTGGAGTTTGTTACAGATTTAGTTAAGGCAAAATAATATAGTTTCAAAATAGAACTATTCAAAAGAAGGAATCAAAAGCAACTTGTTGGACCTTATGACACCTCAGTCAGTTCTATTGACCATGGTAAAAATATATAAAAACTGACATTGTAGTACCATCAATCAAATATTGCAAATTTAATTACTGGCATTATAAGACAGGAAGGGTTTCATAAAAGTACTTTTGATCAGGATGCATGAAAAACATAGGACCTAATATTATCATGCTGGAATTTCCGTTTTCAGTTTTTTTAAGTGGAGTTATGAATAACTATCGCTCCTAAAAAAAAATACAACAAACAATTTATTTGGGTGAATGAAGGGATCACGGCCAGTGAAGTAAATGCAGACCTGGATGTCAAGTAAATCTCATAAAGAAACATTGAATGCAAGTACGTGAAGACTTTTTAAACTTTTTTGGGTAAATAGTGATACTTACAGATTTATAATTACTCAAACAAATCATCAATTCTAACTGCTACATTGTAGAGGTGACTAAACTGACGATCAGAAGAAAGCAACCATTTGTGTATTTCAAAACGTTTGGAAAACACCTAATACCAAAAAAACCAATGAAAGACAATATGCATTATATTCAATCAAAGAACTTTTGTTGTTCAATTTGCCTTAAGATGTAGAGTAACTCTAATATTTTCCAGTTAAAAGTGCACAACATATAATTGCTCTGATTGAATTCTTCTTAACATAAATCGACTGAATCTGACCTATACCACAGAAAACATGAAATAATACTTAAGCAGCATCTAACAGCAAATTCATCTTTAAAAGTAGATATAATAAGTCCTGTGCTAACAAGTGCCTGGCTGCTTCGCTTACTCACTTAGTACGGCTGCCTTCACAGCTTCCAAAGCGTTACCCCCCTGCTTGACAACCTTCATCCCGGCTTTGCAGGCCATCTTCGACAGCTTGTTGTATTGTTTGTGGAACTTAGGCTTGTGGCTTCCGGCACCTGCATGTTCAGGCATATTATTTAAAGGTACCGGTGGGGTGGCAAGCATACATACCGCAGTGTACGGCGACGAAGCCATTTGTCACGTCTGCCATCGGCTAGCAATCTTTGAAATCACATTAATATCACATTGCCATCAACTGCACCTCGGCATTTTACAAGATTTCGTTCACCACTTGCTCTTTTAGGTTAGTTTAGGGCTGCAACGCGTTAATGTTACACTTTGCAGACGAGTATTTCTACATTGATTTATCTAAACACCTTCAGTGGGCAGGCTAATTGACATGGTTATTGTATTTATAATAGTGAAAATTGATTGCAAGTACATAATATAAAACTATTGTATAGGATGGGTCGTCAATAATATTAAAAATCTTTTTCATCTCAATGTAACTATTTTGTCTATTTTACAGATTTCTAAATTATAACATTTATAACGTTTACCTCCTTGGTAATATTTCATTATTTTTTTTTCAATATCTGAATATAAATGTGAATTTTTTTTAGAAATAATACAATTATAATGCAAATCATTCAAAAATTATTAAGATAATCAATTTTTTGAAGAAAGTCATGTTTAAGTACCTACTAACAAAGTGAAGAACTACAGTATCCTGAATCTATTTGTAACATGCATCTCGAATAGATTTCGTTCTGAGTGAAGTACCAAGAAGAAAATAGCCAAATTTTATCATAGCAGGGGAATGAGAAAATAAAGAGGTGAGCGATAAAGTAAAAATTGCTTTTGTAAAAGTTAGAGCACGTTAGTTTCACCAGAAGCTAAAACTTACTTGACTTAGTAGTTCCAATCTAACAGCATAGACAGTTAAACATGAAATTTTAACATATACCAGTACAAACTGGAAGACGTTAAAATTTATTGTGAACCGTTAATCAAATCACTGCAATGTAACAGTAAAAATAAAATTAAGGTTCTTTGACGCGAATGATAGTGCGGTATGGGCGATATATATATATATTCGCTTGCCAAAAAGAATAACTGCATATTTTTTTCAAATATACCAAAATAATTGAAAGTATTAAGAAAAAACAAACAAGAAAATTTCGAAAAGATAAACACTACAGAAAAAAAGAGGTGAATGATATCAAAATCACTCCAAGGAGAGATCGACAATAGCAGAATTTAAAAGATAAAAGGTAATGCGGTATTTGATATCAATTTATTTAGAAACATTAAAATTGTAGAAACTACTTAATGATTTTCTGTATGCCACAATAAGAAACGAGTTTTTGGTTAGAAGAAGAGCAGGCCTGTATGCCAAACTTTGTCAAATACTCGATTCTCATCAAGAAAAATGGATGTACAATATTTATTTTCCTCAAAAGTTTGGTTGATAGCATCTGCAACTTTATGAACTTGTTGAACAGTAAAGTAGGCTTTTGCCTCTGTTAATGGCATTATTCGCTTAAATAACAGTTTTTCTAGTAATTTGCCTAATATAGGGAGTAAACTAATTGGCCTGTAGGAACTAACATTTTGTGGGGATTTTCCAGGTTTAAGGATTATGGAGCTGGACAATATCCCAAGCGCAGAACGACATTATACAACGTAGTCAACATTACAAGATCTTTTGCATGGAAATTCTTTAATTTGTTTGCTTGTAATTGCATCATAACCAGAGGATTTTTGGAGCTTAAATTGGATCTGATTGTATTTTTGACTTCTGACACGGAGAATAAGTCTATAGGAGGAATGAGTTGGCGTGGCACTTTCAAGGCTTCTTGTATTTTAAGTACTTTATCTATAGGAATCTGCAGTGGATTTGATTGCAATACTTTTTCTAAATCTTGTGCAAAGATTTCATCTTTCCCGTGCTTTGTGCGTGCCTATGAGCCATCTTTTTTTTTAAGAGAAGGAATTGTTCATTTTGGGATTTTATATTATTGGTCGCTTTTTACGGTGCGTAGTTTGTGTCTTTTGTTGCATTTATATTTGTAAAGTATTTATTGAAACAATCGTCAGCGTGGTTCAGTGGTTGAGGTGGGGTGGGGATGGACCCAGGCTCCATTCCCGGAGCTTTCTGATGCCTAGCGAGTGGCCTACTCAGTCATTAAAAATAATTGAGTACCTGCGTTCACTCGAACAAGGGGGTCGTCTAAGACGCGGTGCTTGCCACATCGCCCTGCATCGGAGTTGGTGTACGACGACTGGGCAGAGAGAGCGAACATATGAAAGCCTTAACCTCTTAATTTGCAGGCCGTGGTCCCATGTAGAGTTTCCTAAATTCCGCTGTTGCTTGGTTATAGCGACGCCTGTCTGAGGGATATTTAGAGCATAGCCAGATCGTTCTAAGTTTTTCGACGATTTTTCTTTTAACTACTATGAGGCAAAGTACTTGCACATTCTTGTTTGCGGGTTGGGGTGTAGCTTTCCAAGCTGCGTGCTGAAGTAATGTGGTAAAATTTTGAACAGATATTTCAAATTTCTCATTTATTTTTAAAGGGATTTGTGTGCCCAGATTGTGGTGAAGTATGTGTCTGAAGTAACATCTTTTTGTATTTTTATTATATAGTTGTAGCGGATTTTCTGTTTTTATTATCGTAGAACTCACACTGGGACGATAAGTCTCAGCACGATGTTATTTGAAAATAGTCGGTGGCAATACCGTGTGTGACAAAAAAATCAAGGAGCTCTGGCAACTTATTTTGGTCGGTAGGCCAGTATATGGGTTTGTAGGTTGATAAGTGACCTAGATGTAGCTCTTGCGTTACCTGGTGTGGATCCTTCCTCTGCTAGGCGGAAGAGGCGAGAACTCAGGAGGGTGTACTTAGAAGCGATTTCTAAAGGAGTTGAAATACGCGACAAAACCTTGTTTGCTGATCAGATAATTAGGAAAACAGTATGTAGCTGATAGTAGTGATAGACTATACCAATCTTTAGTTTCAAGGGATGTAGCTTGTAAGTAATTTTCTTTGAGATTAAGTAGTTCATGATGTTTAATATGTTTTTAATTAGTATAACGGTACCATCTCTGGCTAGTCGATCTGCGACCGGGTGATTTGATGAGTACAGTTGGTAGAATTTGGATCTTGAAATTAGTCGTGCTGCTAAAATGAGTTTTAAATATAAGAAATATTTTGAGGACTGCTTCCACCTTGCGTTCTATAGGGCAATTTTATAAATTAGAACCATTTTTCTTTCTTAATTCTTCTCTGAGTGATTTAATTTATGTGATGAATTTATTAATGGTTTGTTGTCGTGTTAAGTTGATTTGTTGTAGCAAAGTTATAAGAGGTATCAACTCATTTGCGTGTTGATTTACTGCTTGACTGTACAGTTTTCGTTGAGAATGAGGATCTAACGTTTGATTGTTCCAGTTTATTTGATTTTGAGGTTGGAGATTAGAAAATTGTTGAGTCGTCTGGCTTGTGGTTTGGTGGTTTTGCTGTCTTTGTTGTTAGCGTATAGTGAAGCTAAGATTTACGTGATATTCACATCTTCTGCTGAGAAGGTCTAGATAGATCCAGCAGCCTTTATAGTCGGTGCCAGAAAGATAAAAGCTTCTCCGCAATTGATGTTGCGTTTGTATGTTGTTTTGCATCACCGATAATGCCAAAAAAGTTGATGGTTTCGAAGTTTTGGTTGAAATTGATGCTTGTGGCGTAACAAGAGGCTGATTTACTAGTTGAGGTACGTAATTTTGTTGTTGTATACTACGACCAGGATATAAACCCCGATTTACAGAAAAAATAATTCTTAAAAATAAATTTTAGTTTTGTTATCTTACAACGAAAGGTCAGTTTACCTCTCGTAAATAATCACTCGTTGCTCACGCTTATGGATGATGGCACAACTATATGTATGAAAGTCAAAATATAATTAAATTATGTGAAAATGTAAGTACCTACTATAGAAGAAGCGAATCCATTACGGATTTTTTCGTTGTCCTCATTCCAGAAAAAATTAAGTATCATTACAAATACTTAAAAAAACCCTGAAGACAAAAATGTAAAGAGAGAGCAACTATGAGCTAAAGGACAAAAATACAAAATAAAAATATGCGGAAAAACTATTTCAAAAATGAAGCTTTGTAAAACTTATTAGATAAGAAAAATATATTAATATAAAATTATTTTTAATTAATAAGTTTTGTATCGTTTTATTGAATAAATTATACATCAAAATAAATAAAAATCTGGTCAAAATTATTCTAAAATCGAGTGTAGTAATTTTTTTTTTTTTTAATACAGAAAAAAGATAAACAACAAGTTATACGTCTACGCTTGAAGGTAACAATTATATTACTTTGTGTAAACATTTAATTGCATCAAAAATGTAATTTGGCACTTTGACCATTTATGGTGCTGCACCCTGTAATTTTAAATGAGGTTAGAAATTCCTTTATGTTTTGAATTTTAACTAAATCGTAAGATTAGAATCTTAGCGACAATATTAATCTATATAAAAAGCAATAACAATCATTATACTAGATTAAGCAACCATGAAGAAATTGTCTGCCGATAACAGCTACTGGGATACCCTCAACGATGCAGATTTTCAAAAGGAGTTTCGTATGTCCAAGAATACCGTTATAGAATTACAGGCTGAAATTGATTATTCTGAGGGTATTAACAAGAACAGAATAGACAACAAGTTGTTAGTATGCTTGTGGTTGTTAGGAAACACAAAACCCATCAATGAAGCAAAGCTGATGTTCGACATGGATAACGTCGACAAAGTCTTTCTGTCGTATTTGCCTAAAATTTTGAAATTAGGCTCATTATACATCCAATGGCCTTCTGAAAATGAGTTAGACCGAGTACAAAAAGCTTTTAATGCGAAATATCAATTCCCTGGCGTGATTGGAGTTATTGGTAGTTTGCATATAGAGGTGGATACAGATAATAATCCCAATTTGGTAGTACATTATAATAAAGTGATGGACAAGTATACAATTGTGTTGCAGGTAGTTTGTGATAGCAACCTTTTGCTGAGAGATGTCTGTGTTGGATGCCCGGGAGGTATGAATATTAACGAAATTATGGAAACCAGCCCTCTGTACTCAAAATTAACTGACGAAAGCACTCAATTGGGGCAGAATAAGTACCATTTGTTGGGGGGTACAGAACATCCAGGATTTAAGAACCTCCTTACGCCATATAAATTGTGCCCGGATGTATTGACAAAAAGGCAGTGCGATTTCAATTTGCTTCACAGTTCTGTAATGTGTGCTGTGGAACAAACGTTCAAGTGTTTAAAAAATAGGTTTCCACGATTGACTCATGTTGATAACTTTAAGCCAGACATTGCTTCTTTGATAGCGAGCTGCGTTTGTCTGCTTCACAATTTTACTAGAGTACGTAACGATCATTGTGAACTTTATATGTGATTATAGGATGAATTTATTTTTGTGAAGTAAAACTGCTCTTTGGATAATTTAATTGGAGTGGAATTTTTTGTATTTATCTGAAAGGTTTAACTTGCACATAATAATAGGTAAATCAGCCAACCATTGAACATTGCAGATTTATTTGTATTGCTACTACATGTAATTAAAATAGCTTGTCATCACCTTTTGCTGTTGAGTGTGTGTGTTTTTGTATGTAAAATAGCTTGTGAATAGATTTTTGAATGCATTATGATTTGACTTCTTGAGCTCAAACTGATTTTGAAAAATTTGATGTATTTTGAAGTCTATTCTTCAAGCTGCTTCAATTAACACAGATATTTGATAGTATTTAGATATTAGATGAAGTAGCTGTATTACTGTTTAGTACTGGTATCTAGATACCAAGAAGGTATCTAGTACGTTTTTTGATACTATTTAGATACTTAGGTATTTATTGTTTGTTATAATTGTTATCAGCAACGTAATAATAACCATTACTATAATTGAAACTTGTAAAACACAAAATTGATCAATTTGTGCCTATGATTTTTATACTTTTCATGTTTTGATTGATTTTTTTGCTGATTGTAGACTCCCCTATCCCTCATATTTGACTGATGCCTTTCACATTTCTTTCACATAGGCCTAGAAAAAATCAAATTCTGTACCAAATTGCTAAAACTGAATATTTTGTTAAAAGTTGCTGTGAGAGTCTGCCATGTTCGTAATTGAGTTGGTAATCGTCTAAAGGTGTGTCCCTTTGAAGATGACAAACTTTGTTCACTTTGTATGATGTATAAAGAAGACATCAGTGATTGGTCTGGTAAACAAAATATAAAATTGAATTTCAATAGTATTAAGTAAAATAGTGCATTGATATTAAGTAGTAAATTAAATATTTAAACTTTAAAATTAATTTAGAAAATATAAAAACAATTTAATGTTTAGAACTTCAGGCAAGGCTCTGACTATGAGTCTAGAGATTTAATCATAAACCGACTAAAACTGTTTTGCTGGTCCCATCTTTGATAACATGTAAATGTTAAAAATTCCCTTTTTTTTCTCGTGGCACTATTTAATTATTCTATTTTAGCAATAATAGCTAGTGTTTTAACGAATTGTACAACTTGTTTTGTACATATTTTTATACATTTTACCATTTTTCCGTATTTGCTCCTGATTGCTTATAATTCCAGTGTTGAAAACGCCAATAAATTTTCTAAAAAAAATTATGATAAAGTAAAACATATAATTGAACTGAATTTTATAGTGTGCTAGTTTGTTAGTTTTTTTGATGTAGGAAAATTGTTCCATTTGATTTTTCAGGTATTAAAAATGTTATTAATTAAATGGTCATAATGCGTACACTTTTTTTCATAGCCGTAACTCTTTACTTATCATGATAAAGTATCTCAGCAAATCCTTAATAAATGTTTATACATGCTAAAGAATAAAAAAACTTTTTGTTTGTTTTATAATAAAAAAAAACTCATAGCTAATTTCCATTATTAGAGATATCAACACATTAAGTAAAATTCTGATTCTTTATAGATTGATGTTCTTTGGTTACTTTTGCAAAAATACCTAAATATTACTCCTAATATTCAGACATCAGATGCTAGAAATATTTTATCAGTTTCTAGTTAGTAATGTGAGAAATCATTTAATAGAATTATCTAAATACATATAGTTAAAAATACCAGTATTAGTATCTAGATACTAAAATTAAGTATCTATTTAAACGCTGGTAAAAAGTATAACCATATAATTAAGGCTTTTCACGGCTGTAGACAAATATTTGTTGAAATTAAGGGGGTATTATAGTCTAGCCAGTCCAAAAAATCGATTTTTTTTATTTAGCATTTTCTTAAAGTTTGGGGTTTTGAGAATGTGTCCGTAAAATATTACAATGAAATTTGTCAAATTGACCGGGATATAAAGGTTTAAATTTAAATCTGTTTAGAAGGCTATGGTACATACATACATAATCCTTTGCTCTTCTACCTTACGGTGTCGAGATGAACGACATCACTAGCTGTTTCCACTCCTTACGATCCTGAGCCATCTTTTCTGCTTCTTTCCACATTTTTTTTTTCCATATTTTGCTTTGCCAATATTGCCCCAATTTCATCGTTCCAGGTCTTGGTTGATCTTCCTCTATTTTGTTTTCCATCATTTCCCATTTTCCAAACATTCTTCGCCTTCCTATTATCCTTCATCCTCACCATATGCCCAAACCACCTTAGCCGCATCCCTTCAAGTCTTTCTAATGTCAAATTCGTTCATTTCTAATGTGATCACATCTAGTTACTCCAACTGCCGCACGTAAGTAACGCATCTCACACGCTTGTATTTTGCTTCTGTTTCGCGCACTTAATACCCATGTTTCTTCACCATACAACAGCACTGGCTCATATATCGTTTTTAATATTCTAATTTTTGTTTTGAGGCTCACTTCTCTTTTCCTAATAAAACTGTTGTTCAAGGCATAGAATAATCTCGATGCACTGGCTACTCTGCTTTCAATTTCCGGGTCCAGCTTCCCCCTCTCACTTATTTTCGACCCCAAATATTTAAAGTCTAATACTTGCTTTATAATCTCATTATTCATACTGATGCCAACATTCACATGCTCCTTTATTATCACTAGTAGCTCTGTTTTCGTACTGTTCACCTTCATTCCAAATTCTTTAAAATTTTCATTTCAGATATTTACATTTAGTTGCATGTCCCTTTCCGTCCTAGCCACTATCACAAGATCATCCGCATATATCATCTCTGACATGAGGACCTGCTGTACCTTACACTCCCATTCTGGTTTTCTTTACACTTTCCTTGCACTTCCTAGCAATTTCATCCATTAGGACAACAAACAGCAATGGGCTCAAAACTCCCCCCTGTCTCACACCATTTCTGGTTATGAACTCATTTGATGATTCATTATGGGTTCTTACAAAATTTCGCGTGCAGTTATATATACTTTTAATTGCTTGTATTAGCTTATGTCCTACATTCCTCCGATCCAGCACTTCCCATATTTTATCTCCGGGCGCAGTGTCAAACGCCTTTTCCAGGTTTACGAAACATAGTAATAATTTTCTATTGTATTGCAGGTTTTTTTCTATTATCTGTCTTATTGTAAATATTAGATCCGTTGTACCTCGACCTGGCCTGAAACCACACTGGTTGTCGTTCAGCGTTTTTGCTATAATTTCTCTCAGCCTCTTCAGTGGTATTCCTCTATAATTAGAATATATTTGTCTATCTCCTTTCTTGTATATTGGGAGTATCGTTGCTACAGTCCAATCTCTAGGTATTTGTCCATTATTCCAACATAAATTTATTATTTTAAGCAGTAGTAAGAGTCCTTCTCCTTCCATATATTTAATCAACTCCGCCTTGATATTATCATGACCTGCAGCTTTTCCATTCTTCAGCTTTTGTATTGCCTTACGGATTTCATCCAATGTTATCTCATCATCATAGTCTATCACTTCCCTTATCTCCAGCCCTTCATTTTCTTTTTCTCTTTCTCTTGTGTCCCCCTCCTAAAATTTCCATAAAATGTTCCTGCCATTTCTCCATAATTCGCGCATTATTTAGTATTAAGTTCCCACTTGCATTCCTTATACCGTTGGTCTTCTCATTCCGTCTTAGTCTTAAATTTTTCAACGTTATATATAGTAATTTAGCATTTCCATTACTATCTCTTTCCATTCTTTCACCAAATTCCTCCCATTTATGTATTTTAGCTTCTTTAATTTTCACCTTTACACGATTTTTTTTGTACTTTGTACTCTTCATAGTTACTATTGTTTTTGTTATTTAAATACTTCTTCCATAAATGTTTTTTCTTTGCGATTTCCATTTTTATGTCTTCATTCCACCATGCCGTAGCTTTTATTTTTCTCCCCTTAGTTACACCACATATTTCCTTTCCTGTTTCCCATATTATTTCTCTAAAAATCTTCCATAATACTTCTATACTATACTCCTTCCTCCAGTTAGTGTTTGCAATCTTCCCATTTAGTTTTTCGCAATATTCTTTCCTGACATTTGCAAATTGTAATTTGTATACTTTAATACTTTCCTGTTTGTATCTATCCTTATTATTCTTTTTAATTTAACATGCTCCATGTTGTTTCCAATTTTTCATCTTTATTTCCACAAGAAAGTGGTCTGATCCAATCTCATAACCTCTCTTCACCCTCACATCCATTATCTTATTACTATACTTATTATGCACTAAAACCAGATCTATAATCGATTGCTCGTTTCTAGAATCCCTCGCTCTTGTATATTGGTGTATTACCTTATGTTGAAAGAACGTATTACATACTCTCATATCATTCATGATACAAAAATCAATTATTCTTTTCCCATTTGTGTTTTTGTACTTTCCCCAAACGGCCCTATTTCATCATCTTTTTCTTTTCTTGTTCCAACTCTTCCATTAACATCGACAATTATTACATTATCTGCTGTACTATCCATCTCATCCTGTGTCTGTTCCCAGAATATATCGTTTACATCTTTAGCCTCATTTTCCGATGGTCCATAAGCTACTAATATTGTCTTTACCTCATTCTCTTCCTTCTCTACATCAATTCTTAACAATCTTTCAGATATAATTTTCCAATTTTTAACATGTTGGAACCAGTTTTTATGTATTAGAGCTGCCACCCCCGCTTTAGCTCGTCCAGTCTCATCGACTCCTCCATAAATTAAATAATGCCCATTTTTTAAGGTAATACATCCCTTCCCTTTTTTCTTAGTTTCTGTTACACCAATATAGCCATACTTGCCCTTTAAAACTCATTAACAAGTTCCTCCTCCTTCCCATTTATACTTTGTACATTCCATAGTCTCATCTTCCATTTTTCTTCCTTCTCTGCATCATTCCTTATCCTTAAATAATTACCTTTTTCATTGCCATGTTCGTCATCCTTATAACCTCCTGTCCATCTATTAACTAGTTTTTCTCCAGCTCGTCCGGGTTATTTTTCCTAGCTGTTCTTCAAAGGAATCCCCGTCAGGTGATCTCACCAGAACTGTACGCTTCGCACTCTTAGATTCTCCTCTTTGCTCACTCTTATCTATTATGAGTTTGTTGTACCTAATAAACGCCCGTAATCCTTTTCGCCTAGCCTCATTCATTTTGCCTACCAGTATTTTCCATTCTCCTTGCACCTTCTTGGGTAGATCTTCCTCAGTCCATATGT
This sequence comes from Sinelater perroti, assembly GCA_036346155.1. NCBI lineage: Eukaryota > Metazoa > Arthropoda > Insecta > Coleoptera > Elateridae > Sinelater > Sinelater perroti. The sequence goes on along the minus strand of JARFIY010000195.1, from coordinate 18,190,184 downwards.
CCGTTCCTTTCAGCAATTTCGTGTTCATAAATATCTTCGTTCTGGTTCCCTCTTTTATACCTTTAATAAGAATTGGTCTCGTTCCCATCTCCTTCTGCTTTCTGATCCTTATAACCTTCCCCACATCTTCCTTAGCATTTATTTCAACTCCAATTTTTTGCATTATTAATTCAACTTTTTTCATTGTTTGCTTCTCTTTTTCATTTCTAACTTCTTTCACCCCTTTTATTACAAGGTTCCTCTTTCTTATCTCCCTCTCTAATAGCTCCAATCTTTTTTCTTGCTCTGTTACTTGCTTTTTCAGTACAGTATTTTCGGTTTTAATTTTTTCCATCTCTTGTAATATTTGATCCATTTTATTATTCATATTTTCCTGACTCTTTTGTATTTTTTCAAACATTTCTTCCACTTTCGTCATCTCCATCGTCGTTATTATAATTTTACGCACCTGTAACACCTTATGCTCAAATGTATAACCGGTTGCCTATACCACTTTTGGCTTTTGGCTGAATATTATTTACTTCTTTCTTTATCTTTAACCTCAGTTTCATAAGCTGCATACTTTAATTATAGCAGACTTATACTACTCAGTATCTTACGGCCTAAATTTTATTCAGCGCCAGAAACACCGCGATTAACTTCATTTCCAGCACCTTACTGCTTTTTAATTTCTTACAACACCGCCCGAATCCGAGTTTAGATGTTGGTGAAAAATCAAACGCACCATCAACCTTCGGTGTTCATGCAGTCTCCTAGAAGGCTATGGTATATGGTAAAAATTATGTCGTTGAAAAAAAAAATGCGTTAGCTACGTACAAAATCGTATGCTAAAAAAAAACAAACAACAAAGGCATCGATGAAAAAGGAACAGGGAAATTGACAGATGCTATTTTAAATGAATTAAGTACGTACTACGGCTTGGCAATACGAAGAAATCTAGAGTCAGTAGAAGAAAACTTTAAACGCGTTTTTCTCAAAACGACATTTTTTAAGTCGCGCGTCTATTTTTCTCACAAACTACTGGGCCGATCGACTTATAAATTTTTACACATATAGTGTACATGTTCGGCTATCGTTCGAACCTCTAACTTTTATATCTGTTTACAATTACTATTTTTTCGGATCGTGTTAAATGAAATTTTTTAGTAAAAATAGGAATATTTTCTTTCAAGCGCCGCCATTTGGTCAGTTTTTTCAAATGATTTATTAGAGGTTCGAACGATAACCACATGTCTACAGAATAAAATAAAAAAAGAATCGTTTATTTCAGATGAGAGGACGGCGGCAATCACCACGCCCGATAGAAACGAAATTTTGCAACATGACCTGTGTGTTTATATATATCTCACACAGTTTGCAATTTTCCGTAAGACGAGAATATTTTTTTTAATCGAGAGTTCGCCGGCGGGTTTAATTGGTGGCAGAAGTTTTAATTTTCTGTCAGGCCTTTTGTTAAAGGCTAATTTTTCGGGGTTGAAATTTTGCCGGCAAAAAACTCGGTCCATTTTCTTTCATTTGGCTCGAAGAAGGAACCTTTTATATCCGGAAAGACACTGTCCTTCAGCTCCGCTGTGAAGATTGGGGTAACTTGTCCTATTTTTTATCCATATCCTTATATCCTTAACCTCAGGACCAACAGCAGGGAACCGATATCTGCGGGAAAGCGCCGTTTCCACAGGTTAGTGTTTTAACTTTAGATTTGTTTCAAGTTCTTTATTCAAAATTACCTATACAGTCCACTTATTCCGGCCGCACCAGATATACTAAAACTAAACAAATGCATTTTATTGGTTAGTAATAGTTAATAGTTGATTAATTTCTTTAATAGTGTTAAATGATGAAGTAACTTTTATTTGTGACACATTGTGTGCCAATATGTATATCAATAATTAGTTGATTAAGTAAACATATACGAGTAACAACTGTAAGAATTATTTTATGTATTCAAAAAATAGTGGCGAAGTTCAGCACCCTCTGAATTTGGTTAAACAGATCTCTGATTTCAGCTTTTTGCTGGTCAATCTAGATGATGTGTCTTAGATGGTTTATTTATACAGCTGCGGGCTAATGGTTGGACATAAGAGTTGCTCTGTAAAATTCATCACCATAAACTCTTCAGGCTGCAGTGCCAGTAAGTGCCCTCCAACGAAAAAAAGAAACTTCTAGTATTTACTTGCCCCAGTTATGTTGAACTTATATCAATGTGAGCCGAGTGCATACTTGCGTAAAGTCGAGTCCATTGCAAAAGGATAATCTAGTTTGCAACTGACATATTTTGTGAATTTCAATTGAAGATGTAAGTAAAAGTACATTAGTGTGTGGTGTAAGAATTACGGCGTCTGCGTTAGACTTTAATTAATTGCATACACCACAACCTATTTATTGTTTTATTTTATGTATCGAAATTTTTGGTTTTATATTTTTTATTTATTTTTGTTCTTGGTTTTTGAAATAAAACGAAATTTTTTGACTTACTTGTTAGTCGTGTAAATATTTTAACATTTAATTGCCACTTTTAAAAATATAATCATAGCCCAGGAGACATGGGATTGTGGAGAACAACAAGAAACATACTTCATCAAAGAGCTGAACTTTCCACATTAACTACCGAATTCTCATCCCTAGAAAGCACATTCACACCAACAATCACCTGCACGCCAATCCATTTTGCGTACGTAATCAGAGATATTGAAAGCAACGTACCAATACTAGATCGCATTAATTCAATCTCTTCCAACGAACTGAAAAACATAATCACCACCTTACCCAAAAAAAAACTCCAGGTCACGACCTCATCACAAACACCATTCTCTAACACTTAACTATCAAAGCATTTGCCTACCTAAGCACAACCTTTAACGCCTGCATAAGACAGGGCTATTTTCGCCAGGCATGGAAACATGCACAAATAATCATGTTCGCCAAACCAGGCAAAGATAAAAAAAAAAGTAAACAATTACAGACCAGTAAGTTTCCTAACTTCATTATCGAAACTTTTAGAAAAAGTCATACACAAACGACTGACAAACAGCATAAAAAACCTTAACATAATAGCCACTTTTCAATTCGGCTTCCGACAAGGACATTCAACCTGCCACCAACTGCAGCGCATAAGCGAACTAATTGAACGAGGCTTCGAAAACAAATTATACACAATAGGATTATTCTTAGACATCGCACAGGCATTCGACAAGGTTTGGATCGAAGGCCTCAAAAAGAAGATCTTGCTTATAGACGTGCTTGACACATCGTACTTAACAGGTAGGTTTAAGATGAAACGAGGCAAGAGCTTTTGTTTCAAAATCGGCCATAAAAAGGTTTGCTGTGATAGATGAAAGTGGGGAACTCATATGGGCACAGTTAGTTTGGTGGTAAAATTAGGAATTAGGATATTGGTAAAGAAAGCTGACTATGATATTATCTTTGCGTATAGGAAACGTTTTGAGTTTATAGGAAATATTAGGAGTTTCGGGTGTAGGATGAGGCTTGCTGTGTAAAGAATTGGAAGTATTTGAACGTTTTTTATGAATTTTTGAGCGACCATATAATTTTGGAATTCTAGATAATGTTTTTCAGAATATGAGGAGTTTTTTAGTAACAGATAGTTGGTTTGAATTAGTAATGAGGGTTTTGGTTTTCTTTTTTAAGCAGATGGTGGAACTGTTAGATTAGTCGGATGATTCTAATAAATTTTCTATCTTACCGATGCAGTCTGATATATTTAGGATTTTTGCTGTAAAATTGCAATAATATTATTTTATTTTAGTACAGCTGTAATTTATTTATTTTTCAACAGATTTTACTCTATTTATATTAATCAGAAATTCTGTTTTTGTTCTTTGATTTATTTTTGCATTTTCACGCTAAATGGTATAGACAAAACCATCTGAGGTGACATTAACAGCTTTGATTTTTTTTCGGGTATGATCTTTTCTATTATTCTAATTAGAAAATATTATACAATAAAAAAAATGTTTAATGAATTGTTTAAAATTACATATCTGGTATTTGATATGTATTTGGTATTAACATTTATATTTGATTATGTATAGGATGTTTCACATTCAACTTTAGGGTTTGAATCCAAGCTGTTTATGTTTTGTGAATGTTAGACGTTTCAATTTGTACAGTTGGTATCTAAACAAATGGCAAAGTCCACAAAAAGACAACACCAGAAGTGACGTACATTTGTAAAATGGGTTTTTAAAACATGATAGTTGATGCTAATGTTTACAAACATTCATATTGAGCGATGAAGTTAGTTTTTCTCTAAATCGTGAAAATTGTGGAAACTGGGGTAGTGACAACCTAAGTGCTATTTCCGAAAAACCAACGCAGCCACGAAATGCACTGTTTGATGTGTACCGTGGATTGAAAGCAATAGTCGAGAGATCTTAATTTTTTTTCAATGAAACCAACGATTTGAACTGGTGGCACGTGGTTTCAACAAGAATGAGCCACATTAATTTTATTTTAAATCAAACTTCCTAGCCGTGTTAGCTTGCAAAGGGATGATATCGATTAGTCACCGCGGTCTTGCGGTCTAATCGCATTAGATTTTTGCTCTGAGGCTGTTTGAAGAAAATGGTTTATGTTAACAAATCTACTAAGATTCCAGGGCTAAACAAACATTAGAAGTATAATCACTGAAAGAGTGGTCACTTGTCAGGAAATCGCAGAGAGCATTTGACCATTATATTACATACGTAACTGTTAAGTCTGTATTTTACTCTGATACCAATAAAATTCGGATTGTTCAAATATTATGTGTTTTATAAAAAAAATCCTATTTTTAAATTTGGATTACCAAATTTGAATATTAAGAATCCACAAAGTAGCCAGCAGCGTTATGTTAACTTCTGTGTGTAGTGAAATTTACAATTTTAATAAACAAGTACATAAACCCATAATAAATATTTCAAGTCACCCTCTAGTATTTTAATAATTTAGTAAGAATAATGAATAAACAGCTGATTTCGTATTTAAAATGTTTCCTATATATCCTTTTGTTTGGTTACTAGCAATCTCATATTACAGGATTATAAATGTAATAACATTTATTACTTTGTTCTACTAGTTCTTTCTAACTAATTCAAAAATTTCCCGCGGAGAAAAATGTTTAATATAAACGCTGTAGTATTGCCATTGCACCTCCAAAAATTAGTACAGAATCCGCCAATGTGTCTTATCAGAAAATGAGATGCTAATAGCGATCGTCTGATGTTTGGGATCTTTTCTTTTTTTAACATTCTGTGCAGGGTGTTCCAGATTCGATAGGATTTGGGGGTTACACCGCAAGAATTAGAAAATAACTAGTTACGCACCGGAAACAGGAAACGGAATTGGAAAGCGGAAATAGGACACCGGAAACAGGAAACCAGGAAACCGGAAACGGGAAACCGGAAACAGGAAACCAGAAACAGAACAGAAATAGAAAATCGGAAACTATTATTAGAAATTAGCATATTTCATTAGCGATAGGTGCGCTGACTGCAAGTAGTCAAAAGTGGTGGAGAACTCTCAGCCAATCAGGATGATGAGGAGATGTTAGATGCATATGTCAATGTAATTACTTTTTCCATCCGGGTAAAGATAAGGGAAAAAACTACAAAAACAGATTTTCAGAAAACGCCCTCTAGCGCCTAAACTAGGAATCGTCAGCACTTTTAACCATTATTTTTGCAATCAGTACCCCCCTACTGGTGGTTTTTATTAAGGTTAAAATAAATTTTGAGAATAAGCGATGAGATACCTTACTTGTAAGTGGGAAAGTTAATCGACACAATATTTCGATATGGGGGTTACAAAATTCCTATGCAATATTAATAATAAATTGATGTATTCTGTGCCACATCGAAAACAAAGGTTTATGGATCTTTTTTAAATGAATGGAGATTCAAAATTTTTTATTTTTTAAGAGGTTAGAGCTTCATTCTGTCGGCACCGAGGCGTTCGAAATTTTTTGAATGAATCTTTACCTTAATAACGGATAGGTTGTGTGGGGAATGAATATTTGGCATTTATGTTCTGGCCCTCGAGATATGATTTATACCTTGCGACTTTTTTTGTAAGGGTTCGTAAAAGAAGCAGTTTGTGTATCATTTCTATCAACAACTTAGGACGACCTGATAAATCTTATTACAGTTGCGGCGAACTCAGTGACGCAACACATTATCATATATGGGATAAATTTTGCTACTGTCTAGATGTTATTTGTGCAGTCAAAGGAGAGTATATTTAATATTTATAAACTTAAATGTTTGTGCAATGAGATGCAATTTATATCAAGTTTGTTACTAATCCTAATTTTGAATTGTAGTCTTACAAAATGGAGTCCATTATTTTGAATCACCCTGCACTACAGGCATAGGAGAAACTAAAACTGATCGAACTAAAAGATCATTTATTTTCCACAATAATGAATTTTATTTTTGTAATTTATGCATATTCTATGCGTTTAGTTCGAATTTCTTCTGCTGTTTTTAAATTGCCTAAATTGCCAAATTTTTAAAAATGTTAACACAGGTCAAGCATGTAACATCTATATCTTTTTAAAGTTATTTTTAATGTAGGAAGCACACCTTTAATTGTGGTTAGTATGATATTATTTTCTGTAGATTTATCAAAGTTTATTTTTATAAATGTTTTCTCTTAATACTTTTTTTCAGATCCTCTTAGATTGGTGTATTAGTTAAAATTTTGGACTTTGATGTTTTGTACGTCTGATACCCTCTGAACTCTACGCTTGTAATCGTTTATTTGCTAATAAGTCAATTTTTCTTTACAAACTTGATGAACTTTGAAGAAATTTTAATTTTAGATATATGAATAAGTGTTGTATCCATATTCTAGAGAAATGGAAATAACTGAAACATAAAGAATGAACTACTGATGCGAGCCGTCTCGAAAGTCCTTTTTTTCGGTAAAAACTCTGGAGTTTCAACTGAAGTTGTTATTAGCAGAGAAACTTCTTTTAGATTGGAAATAGAACGGTATTTATGTAAGATAGAGCAATATATTATAATAAAAATAGGCTGTCAATGAAATAAAATTTAAATTTGTAATGTTGACTGAATGGCTAAATACCGCATTTAAAAAATATAGTTGATCGTACAGTAAAACATTACCCGAATATTAAACTGATTAATTTTGTATGGCGAGTGGCTTGAATTTGCGGATGATGTAAAGTGACTAATTAGTTCTATAATATTAAGATTTATATGCAAGTTATGATTATTTAACATTATCAAAATATGGAATAATATACACTTGAACTCGTAGAAGCAACAAAAACGTGTTATTTATAAAATAAAATCAAAGTAAAAAAGTAATTTCACTTTGTTCTAACCAAAATCAGTATTTTTTATTACAATGTTCTTTGTAGTGAAAAAAATATATAACCTATCAGCAGGCAGTGAATATTATAGAAATAATAAAATTCATTCAAAATGTTTGTATTTTACCGCCAGTGTAACCGAGTGGTTGTGATGCTTGGTTGGGTTGTAGACGGGTAGTCTTGATTCTTGAGTGTCCTATAGAGTCACTAAAAATAATCTAGTACCTGCGTTCACTTTGAAGGGGGGTAATAATGGTGGTCGTCTAAGGAGAGGAACTTGTCACATAGCTCCATATCAGAGACGGTGAACATATGGAAGGTCTATGTTCCTACGCTGGATGTTAGAATCTTCACCACAACCATCAAGCACTCTTAACAGAAATTCGCTAAAAACACTTAGATTCAAAGTTAACACATCTTGTGTAGGTCCTTTATTATTCTGGTGGTCTAATCCATTACGCAGTGATGTCGTTTGGAATAGGCTCTTGTGGTTTCTTCTTATAGGGATAACTCAAGTCTGCGGTATACAAAAACAACCATAGGACTCTCCAAACCATACTAAATACAACACGCTAAGAAATTAAATATATTCTTTAACAACTGTTGCACAGAAATTTGGCCGATATATTTTTAAATACATTATAATGAAACTTGTAGTTCTGTAGTTCTAACTTGTAGAAATATATTTTGTATACTATCTATCGTTTTTTTTTAATTCAATATGAATTTTGTCCTATCTTGTATAAAAACTATCAGTCTAGTGGTTCAATAGGCCCGAGAAAGCTTCAACGTGTTTGTTCTTTATATTAATTTTTTAATTTTTTTAAAGAATATCACATGAGCGCGCACTCGATTCTGAGTGAAGTCAAAGAGCTGATCGGTATTGATGCACAATTGCATTCTTTTTTATATTACAACAGAAGAACAAACCATTGAAATGATAGTCGACACAAAATACGTGGTCTGTTTCGAAAGTACAATTACAATAACTTGAAATCTACAAACTTAATAAAAATAGTTATAAGGAACACCGTACGTAGACTCAGTCACATTTAAAGTAAGTACCTTGAGATTTCATACATTTTTTCGGTGGTAAATCAAGATTTCTATTGGGCGACTGAACTAATGTTTTAGAGTTGTGAGGTAAATTATTAGCTACGAAACGGATTATGACATAACGTGTTTCATGTCAAGATACTCCGTCAATATTTTGTCTTAGATTTTAGAATACCCCAGTTAATTTGTAGTTCCCAGACTGTTAATCGCAAGTCCTTGCCGATTGTAGACCGTGTAAGTTCAATATTTCCTGGCGATCTTCTTGTTACTGGTCTGTTAAAGCGTGGTTCTCTTATAAGAGATTCTCGTCCATCTCTGAATCGTTTGTACTGTGGGGAGCTCGGGGTCCTGCGAGCCGCGAAGACGAGATATCCTATGTTAAAACGCTTTATTTACAACTATGTGTGTACAATTATAATGGCGTCGCACGGCAAATCTTCTGGGGTCCGCGAGAGCGACTTGGAGCGGGTCGACGCCGATGTAGGTGTCACGGATGCCGCTGACTTCTATCGGGCAAGGCCAGACCTGGAAGGATGGGCACTGTTTCTTGGCGAAGGGAATTGGAGTGCCTTTCGGCGAGGTGGGGGGTAGGGGGTACCTTGTCTTCGTCTGCGGGCGTTCTCTAGTGAACCTTTTCTCGGGCGATGGCGGATGCGGGCTTCGGAAGTGGCGAATGGCGGAGAGCCATAGGTGGAGGTGATCGATTCGATTCTCTGGTGGAATCTTCTGGCCATGATGGCGGCACGTTTGACCGGGGAACTCGGCTGAGGTACACGCGAGCGTCCCCTGGTCAGTTGCAGGGGTAACTTGGCTGTGGGTAGTACAAGTACGCCCTGATTTGCCTTGAAGCACTCGGGTGTGGGCGAGCGCAAGCGTCCGATGGCAGCGGAAGTTCGTTCTGGCTATGGGTACGCACAGAACGCCTTCTGTGCACCTGGGGGCGGCGGCTATGGGTACGCACGGGCACTCCTCAGGAGGAAGTAGAGCTGTTCTTCCTATGGGTACGCACAGGATAAACTTCGGTGCACCTGGGGGGCCCGGCTATGGGTACGCACGGGCACTCCCCAGGGAGGAAGTGAGAGCTGTTTTGGCTATGGGTACGCACAGGACAAACTCTGGTGTTTAGTGAAACTGCTGCGGTATTGACTAATCCATGTTTTGCCTCTATTCACGCATGTATATTAAAATCCAATCTCATCTGCCGCCAGGTTACATTGCGGTTTTACAAGCTGCTTTCATTATATTAACATAGGTTCGTTATTTTTCCTCAAACCTTATATGTTCATCACCTGTGCATTTCGATGCACAGTACAGGGCAGTAACAACTTAAATTGGTTTATTATATGAGTCATAAAAGTGGCCTCAATTTTTAATGCAATATTATTTAGCAATTTTCTTAATAGGTAAAGATATAAAAAAAGATATTTTGAGGTTTGCTAAAAATTTTTTCCCGGGCCCGTATTACCTTTCAACGCATCTGAAGACTATTTACTCTTGAACCATCTGTGGAAGCACCATCCATTATTAGAACGTCTCTTTAGCATACTTTTAATAAATCTTCTATGTGTAATATACCGAAAATGTTAATTTTCAACAGCAAACAAGAATATTTGCCTATTTTGTTTGGTACTCTTTCAGAACTAAACAAGAAGAGCTGTCGACAAAGAAAGCAAAGGAAAGAAAACAGGCACATTAGAGAAAAATGCCTTAAAGGAAGAACGAGACAGGTACAAGTTTAAGAAAACCAGAGATCATCAAGAAAAAGCTTAAAATATAAAAAAAAGTTCTGGTGAAATCTCATGCTGTTGTTTATTGTGCACCGAACGCTTCAGTCAAATCAAATCATAAGTATAATGTACTTAGTACTTCCATAGCAAATTATAAAAAAAACTAATACGATTTCTGCATCTTTTATTTTTAAAAATATATTGCTTCCACTTGTTTAATAAACACAATGTAAAATAATTCTTAAAGTGAAAAAAATAGTTCTACAGCTTACTTCAGGTATTCCGCATGCGAGGCAAGTTGCAACACTATTTATTTTGCTTTCAAATCGATTTGTCGTATCATGAGTATTGTGAAGATATTACAGTACCCTATATTTTAAAACATGTTAATAATCATTATATATACATTTTAGCTATTGTTTCTTGTCTTGCGATATTCTTTTTGACTCTTGTATTATGATTTTCTTCTACTCCAGTATTTCAACGATCGCTTTCTCCTGTTTGTTTTGGTCACTAGCTTTTGCACTTGTGTATTATCTTTGCTTTTCATGTTTTTTTTTACTCCTTGATCTTCGTTTAATCGATTAAGGTATCCTAACTATTTCAATGATTTTTATTACTTCTTTTACCCCCATTTCTATTCTTATGTTTTGGTTTCTTATTTTATCAGCTCTGACTCCCTTCACTCTTCTAAGGTATTTCATCTCCATAGATTAGATTCGACTTTTAAATTTTTTTATCAAAACTCATGGTTCAGAACTCCATAGTAGGAATGGTCTGTAAATCGTTTTTAAGTACCTTTGTTTTTGTTTGTGTTCTTATTTCCTTTTTGCCTATGCAACATTTGTTGATTGCATTGAATAATTTTTCTGTAGCCCCTATTCTCCGATTCGTTTTGATTTCTGATTTTCCTTCGATTCCAGTGTACAGCCCAAATATTTTTCAATGAATTTATTTGCTCTACTTTTTTCCCATTGGTTTGCGTGTTAGTAATTCTGTCTTCATTTGATATTACCACGATTTTATTTTTGTCCGCGTTTATCTTTATCCTTTTTTCTGTAGACAATTATTTCGTATAGTTAAGTTGCTTTGCAATTCCTCTTCTAAGCTGGGAAAATTACAAGGTCCTTTGCGAAACATATTCCGAGATGTTTATATTATTTATATTCTTATGCTCTATGTAAAGTTCCCTAATCCGTTATTTGACTTTTTATGATAATGCCCATTAACTGCTATAAAAACCGGACTGAGTATGTTGTCATACCTGATCCCTTGATCGCCACCAAATTCTTTATATTCTAAATAATGCGTTCTAAAATGGTTTCGGTTTACTTATACAAACTTTTTGTGGCTGTTATAATCTTTTCCTGATGCTTCTTTGTTCTCATAAGTCTCAAGTTGCGTTTCTTGGTATGCAGTCGAAAGCTTTCTCTAGATTTAAATAGGCAATAGAATATGTTCTAAAGTTTTATCATTTATTTGTTTTTTGTGAAAACTTTGTGACTGTCAGTTCCTGTCTTATCTTTTTCATCAGTTTACTTTCTAAGACTCTTTCTGCCACGTTAAACAGTGTTATCCCTCTGCAGTTTTGAAATTCCTTGTGATCATCTTTTTTAAAGTATTATTATTTCTACTTCACACGCTTTAGGGACTGATGTTCTGTTCCATGCCTTCAATTCCAATGTTTCCCGTGGCTTTTATCATCTCGGGTTTTATCTTATCTTGGCCCGCTGCCTTTCTGCTTTTAATTTTCCCAACTCTCGCAATTACCTCGTTATTTGTTATCGTCTGCGGCTGGCTCCTCTCTCCTCACTGCTTCTTGATCGAATCTTTTTCCTTCTTTTTTTTTCTGCTTCCTTGTCGTGGGGACTAGTAGTTCATGAAAATACTCTTTAAACCTCTTTGTCCGTTCTTACTATATAATAATATTAATAATAATAATAATAATAATAATACTTTGAGGTTTGCTTTGCTTTTCCTTTCTATTCTTTTGTTAAGGTTCTCCCATGTCTTTTGTTTTGCTGTCATTACCTTATCCTTCATGAATTTTCTCTGTGCCTTGTATGCTTCATACGTCTGCGTAGTCTTTTTGATTAAGTATTCTTTCCTATTCTTTGATCTCCCGGTCCGATCAGTAGTTCTGCTTATTTTAGAAGACATACCAAACAAAATATGACGATGTTTAAATTTATAAAATGTGGGAAAATTAAATTTTGTAACAACTTAGACTAGCTTTCATTATTCTATAATTTTTTGCGCTGCCCAAATTCTTACAAATTAATATCTTATTTGTTAAAATCACTTTTCGTAAGGGTCTATTAAATTAAAATTATAAGCGAGTTTTTTGAGTAAGCACAATTAAGTTTCCCAATTTTATAATCAAAAGAGTTGGTTTTCCTTGCCTTACTTTGTATTTTAATTGAAATAATTGAAAAAACAATTTCATGAAATTTAATAGGAGTTGTTAAAGACTAGCTGAGGTTCAAATCCGCCAAATAGTTTGCAGTCTGCTTAAATGTTTGTAAAACCTAATGCGTTTTTTAAGTACTTATTTATATATTCATATAAATTATTTGTGTACATAACATAAGGCAACTTTAAAAATGTTGCTGTAATTAATAAAAATTTTAAAGACATTTACGCCGACGCGCCATCTGTAAGCAGATTGTAGCGACAGAGTTTCTGTTCGCGGTGCGGCTCTTTACTAATTTAAAGGTCGATGGATGTTTGAAAACACCAGTACTGGAACGACAGAGGAGGTGAGTGTGCTGTGTGCCTCCCCGTGCCTCCGGTCGGATTTCTCGTAATTTTCGGGCCGAGCGGACGCGCGTTTCGAACCATTTGCGTCGCGTGCGGGCGCGAGGTTGCGCGGCAGATTTTGAAAAACCACCCCCGCAGTGCTGTGACTTTAGTGGTGGACCATATGAGCGGCATGCGGATTACCGTGCACGTTTTCTAAGGTAATAACTGGCGCGATTGTTTACATCGGCCCACACTTTCTTTTCCGCTGTTGGGACATGTGTTCTGGGTGTGCGGAGACGGCTCTTTCACGTGCATTTTTATAGTTTTTAGGATGCATGCAATCTGAGATGTTCTATCGCGACTTGTTGCGTATTAATTTAATCAAATAAAAGACAGTTGTATATAGATAAACCACACCTGTGCGTCGTTAGTGTTTGTTTTCTATTGTGACACTTAATATTTGCATGTGGCAAAATTTTGAAGCAGGAATTGTAGTTTGTCACGCATTGGATTAGTTGGTTTATGCAAATTTTAATTGAACGAATTTAATTACCCCGATTTTTTAAAATTTATTAAAATAGAAAGTTCATTCATATCGTTTTTAGATATTAATGCTCACACTTAACATTTACCAAGGTTAAATTTATTTATGATTTACAATTATTAGTTTTTATTCAAAAATAGGAAGTAATTAATTGTTACCTTAAAATTAGGTGACTTTGAAATATTTTATTATTATTTAGTGAGATGATTTCTTATGCTAACGTTAATTTTCAAGTCACCGTTAGAGCTTCGACCGAATTAATATAGTATTAATAGAGGCTCGTCTCGAAAGTAGTATCCGTTTAATTGAAAAATACCCGAAAACGCCTTAAATAATTTTTTTAATTTGCTATATCCATGTCTTAAATTATTCTTACACAAAGTCGTCTGAGATATTTCGGGTTCAACGATAAATGTTTGGATTTCTTTCTCATACAACTATGTTCTCAGTTCAGTCAAAAATGTAGCGAATTATTATTTTTAAATCGTATCTCCCCTTCCCCAATTTACAAACCGAGAAAGATTTACATTGTAAGGCAGATGGTTAAAATTTTCCATGTGAAATATTGAAGGAGGTTGTTCAATTTTTTGATGGTATGAAGCTGAGATTGCTCTATAGGAGGATCATGTAGGGTGGGACGTAACGTCTTGTCCAAAAGAGTTCTTGAAGGTCAACATGTCGTGGACGAACGAATTGAGCATTTTTCTTGTTGAAATGTACATTCAGAACAATGACTGTTATGACTGGACAATGTGCTTTTCGGATGCCTTTTCAATTTGCTCCTCGGGCCTCCGTTTTGATCGAAAATCGATTTTGTTGTAAATAGGGAACTTTGTAAGTACTGGTTATGTAGTTAGAATGGGAAGGGGAAGATCTCGAAGTGTGTGAACACCGGAAAACATCGATGCAGTAAGATGTTCCATTTTGGAGTCTCCGAAATGATCTACATTTTCACTTGTCTAGTTGTATAGTATAGAAGATTTTGCAACAAGACCCTTGTTTTCATCCACATAACATGGCTGTTGTAGAGGAGCATTCCGAACGTAACTAGCAAAATCGGGTAACATGAGGTGGTTTTTTTACATTACCGACGAAGCGCATTTCCACTTGTCCAGATCCGTTAGTAGCAAAACTTCTGCTACTGAAGTGATAACAACCCATGAGATATCCAGGAAGTGCGTTTATACAGCGAGCATGTCATTGCTTGGTATGTAGTGAGTAAAGTTGTAGTCATTGGGCCTTCATTTTTTGAAGAAGGAAGTCAATGCGTTATTGTTACTTCTTAATCGATATGATACGACAATTTTTCGTACGAATTTCAATGCACACTTAATCGAAAAATGTTGAGTTGCAAGAGGAAGGAGTCGCAGCCTACAGCAAGAGCTTCGCTCCAAGTAAATGCTTCCTGGACCCCTAATTTTTCATCTATAACATCGTCTGACCAACCAGTTCGCCGGATCTTGCCCTGTGTGACTTTTTGTTTTGGGAATATCTTGAGACTAGGACTGTTAAAGCTCTATGAAATGTAGTTTGTCAAGGAAACACGCGTATTTCTTAACACCTGTTGCAAAGAGTAGGACCTTTGAGAGCTAACGCCGGGCCGAGGAGAAAAAATTTACTGGTCTCCAAAATGTTTTTTTGATACCTTTACGTATTACTAATATTAAAATAATTGTTGAGTAATATTCTACCAAAAATCAATATTATTTTTAAAACTCGCATAATAAACTAATTTAAATTGTTACATCCCGCATGTGAACGCACAGATAATGAACATGAGAGGTTTGTGCAAACGCCATGTAATCCGGCGGTAGATAAGAGTGATCTGTAATGCACATTAGTGGATGGGGATAACGTGGATCAGTGAATCTATATTAAATTTTGTAGGAGGTGAGAATATTCATTTGCAAAACAATGGAATGTGTGTAGTACGAATAAAGACATGGTACAAATTATTACATTATTCACAGATGAATAAAAATCTGCTATAACTGAACCACGTAGAACACGTGGAAGACGCAAGCAGATCACCAAAAAATGTTGACGGATTAGCGACTGACCGAGAACTAGAAGATGAGCCGGGTATTCCAAAATCTAAGGCATGTAAAATTTTGACGGAAGATTTTGACATAAAATGTGTTGTGGAAAATTTGTTCCACGGCTACAGTAACTAAAGCAGAGTGCTGCAATTGTTAACGACTTACTTTGGGTTGCCACCAATTAACGAAATTTTCTCAGGTTTACTTTAAAGATGACCGAGGCTTCCTATAATTTTCTTTTATCTTATGTAATTTTTACTAAATAGATTTTTTTGTTATTGTAATTGTAGTTTTATGAATTATGTGCTTTGCTACTTTCGCAACAGATTACGTTTTTCGCCTCGCATTTTAATTTAAACCATTTTTCTTCTATGAATATGCAAGAAAAAATACACAGAATCAAATTGTGCGTCCATGTTTTTTTTTTAGAAAATAAAAGCTTGTTAATACAAAGAATAATATACTGAAGGTTTTTTAGGCTACTAAAAACCACAAGCACGGGGAATTCTACTTCTTTTCCCTCTCATTTTTCCTTCTCATTTTTCGGCATTTGAAAGAAGTTGCTTTAATTTAGTGTTAGCGTAAGAAATCCAAGTTTCTTATGTGTCAAAAATTTCTTTACTTTTCTAAAATATTTATACAAAGCTAAACATTTTTTCGTATTCTAAATTATATGTTACAATTCTGTATTGGCTAAATGTGAGCTGCTAATTTTAACAGATTAATTCATTGACAGCCAAATCGTACGGAAAGCAGGAATGTGTTTTATTCGTTTTTTTACGATGAACATTTTAAATCCTCACATGACCTGTTTATAAATGGGTTGGTCCATATCGAACTTTAGAATTTGAATTGTGCGCCGTTTGCGTTCTGTGAACGTTAGAAGTTTGCATTTGTAAAGTTGATATCTAAACATGTGGTAAAGTCCACTAAAGATGATTGAAAATGAGTTGCATTTCTGAACAGGGTTTTAGAAAACAGCAATTGCTGATATTTGCAAAATACTCATATTGGCCGATGATACTCATTTTTATTTTGTGCTATTTAAAACTAATACACCCACAAAAACGAAGACCGGTGTGAATTATAGGCTGAAGCTATCATTGAGCTCCATTTTTTTGAGGACGAAGCTGGCAACGCCGTTATTGTCAACGGTGTACGTTGTCGGGAGATGCTTAATAACTTTTTTTTTCAATGAAACCAACGATTTGAACTCGAATGTCATGTGGTTTTAACAAGGTGAAGCTACATGCCACACAACACGTGAAACACTCATTTTAATTCAAATCAAATTTTCTGGTCGTGTTATTTCGTAGAGGGGTGACATTGATTGTCTACAGCGGTCTTGGGGTCTAATTCTGTTAGTCAACAGACCTGCTATGATTTCAGGGCTACAAGAAAACATCATATGTGTAATTGTTAAAATAGGGCAGCATTTATGGGAAAACATTATGGAAAACTTTGCGAAAAGAATGGCTTTCGCATCTCAGCGGAATCGTGAATGCCATTTGATCTAAATCATATTTAATAAGTTATTGCTAAGTTTGTGCTTTGCACTGATAGAAATAAAATTCAGATTGTTCCAATATTTTTTTTCAAGAGGTACGTTCTGAAGTCCAATTTGGATCACCCTATACTATGGCATTTTTTGGTATCATACAATTATTTTCCTGTATACTTCAAACAAATAAAGAAACTACAAAAATACTAGCATATTTAAGTTTATTGATTACTTTTTGTATTAAAGTGTTATGTAAAAAGGTATTAATTTCTGAATGAGCTTTGTAATAGTTATTGTACTTGTTCAAGGTGTTCCAGAATATTTTTTATGAAAGCCACGATTATATTGAAATGTCTCTGTCCTTTATATTCTTTTTTGTGCATTATTTTGCAAATTCTTTAAAATCCTGTCAATGTGAATATTATTTTTAATATCCGCCGCAACTGCTTGCTTCAGCTCAAAAGCAAATTTGTATGCAAATATTATCTAATTGTTTAAAAATCTGAATATTTTAGAAGAAAATTGTGTTTATCATTATGCACTGAAAACAAAATAATAATCCAAATGGTAAGCTGCATAACATGGACTGGCTCTAAAAAAAAGCTAAAAGCGTATTATCTCTGTTGGAAAGGAATTAACTAGTTTTTGGAACTTCAAAAGAATTCTTCTGATTGACTTTTAGAGAAAATTAAGGCAGAAATTATGACAAAATGTTCTGAAATAGCCAAAAATAATGTCGTTAATATGTGATGACATTGCTGAGCAAAATTGATTGAAACTATGTTTCAAATTCTTACCTATACATCGTATTTATTCAATAGAGCTTTCTCGGATTACCATCTTTTCAGAAACTTAAAACTATTTTGTCTGTACAGAAAAATGGATCAAATAAAGAGATGATATTGACTATTGAAGAAATTGAGTTTTGCGAAGTCTGGATAAATGTTGGAACAAGTGCTTTAAACTTTAAGAAGACTATGTTAAAAAATATAATATTTTATAAACTCGAATTGTTTTTAATATTAAATTAGATTACTTCTTTGCCATTGCAGTTAATTTAGTACAGGCTGATAGAATATTAATAGGATGATTGCAAAAGTTCGTGCCCGATTTTATAGATGACGTTGTTTATAGGAAATAGCGCATTTGTTTTGATGTGTGTGAGTGTCATTCGATTTTTAAATTATATACAAAGTCCGTTTCTTGCAAAAAAAACGCTTTAAAAAGTTTACGTGTTCGTGCTTGCGGCATGTGATGCTGTATGAGTTCAGGAAGAGCCTGAGTGTTGGAACGGCTCAAAAAAATATTCAGACTGTTTATTTAGACCTTGATCCTGCTCTGAGAACTGTCAAAAAGTGGTTCAGACGGTTTCGGCAAGGAAATTTTTCAATGGAACCTGGCTTCTAGCCTTGATGACGACGTTGTCGTCTTTAGTGAAGAACAACAAGAATTACGACTGAGGGAGGCTAACATTGACAAGTCCACCGCGTTTCGCCATTTAATAAATTGCTTAAATATCTCCAAGCTTGATACCGTGGTTTAGACTGTTTAATGGAAAGCAACAAACTAGACCGGATGAACGTGGCTCTTTCACTTCAGACACGGAACGAAAATGAGCCGTTTTTGAATCTACTGGTAACAAGCGATGAAAAGTGGGTCCTTTACAACAATGTGCAACAAAAACGCACATGGAAATAAACCGGCGAAGGTGCAGATCCTGTTGCAAAAGCTGGTCTGCATCCAATGAAGGTTTTGCTGTGTGTTTGGTGGGACTGTAGGGGGATCATTAATTGTGAGCTTTTGAGGCGCGGAGAAACAATAACAGCAGACAACTACTGTCAACAATTAGCCAGACTTGATGCTGCTATTCGTGAAAAACGTCCTGTTTTGGCCAACAGAAAGAGTTCTAGGCCTCATGTGGCTCAACAGACGCTGCAGAAATTGCAGGAGTTGAAATTGGAAGTTCTGCAGCATCCTCCATACTCGCCTGATATTGCACTTTCAGACTTTCATTTGTTCCGCTCCTTATAAAACAGTTTAAATGGAAAACGACTTAGTTCTGTACAAGCTGTCGAAAAGCACCTTACAGACTTTTTTGACAACAAACCTACCTTGTTCTACAAGAATGGCATAGAAAAACTTGTAAATGGCGATTATATAATTAATTGATAAAACCCTTTTATTTAAAATAAAAAATATTGTATTAATTTATAAAATCGAGTACGAACTTTTGCAATCATCCCATATAATTGTTACACAGTACATTAATAGAAAGAATTATCATGATAATTAACTGTTGGAGATTTTAATTAGGAATACTACTAATAAAAAACTAATATCAGTTTGTTTATGATAATATTGCTTTCAGTGTTTTAATAGTTGGCAGATGAATTGTATCATTTTAATTTTTTATCAGAAAACATACTACTATCTAATCCTCGTGACAGTTTATGGACATGTGCAAAATGACTTATATTTCTGGAACTTTTTATTGAAAATGGTTTATGCCTTGTTTAATAAAAAAGAAACATTGCAAAATGACTAAAGTTGTTTCTCATGAAGTAATTTAGTCAATTTTGCATTGATCTGTATGTCAAAATCAGAAGTGTTTTATTAATACCTTTAATCAGCTACTGTATATATAAAACCTAAAGAAATAATGCAACATTTTCAAAGAATAATTGACTGTCAACTTGTTTTTACTTGTTAATGCCATACTTAGGATGTATTAGTTATATCATGGTAGAAAATAGTCTTAATGTTCTAATGAGCAACATATCTGCTTCAATATTAGTCAAACAAAATGCTACTCTATGCTTACGCTGGACTAGCTCGAGCTCATTTATTGATTCAAATATCAAATAATATTCAAATAACATAAGGAAATTTTAGAGGAGGATATAGCTAATAAAGTTTTTAAAAAGATGTCGTGTCTTTTTTGTTGGATATGATAAATTATTTAAGAGAACTTGCAGTAAAAATGGGAAAGAAGTTGGAGCATTTCAAGTGAATTGGGCAGCTCTTTGGATTCAATATTTCAATATAACTTGATGAACGAGTATGTTTGTGTTGAAAAATCAAGTGATTCAAATACCCATCTCAAATTATTCAGCAAACTATTTCAGTTTTTTAAGTATGTGTTTGTCACATCTACATGTTGAGTCTATCAGTAAAAATGTTGGACTAATTTACCAATTAAGGCTATTTTACAAACAAGAGAATAAATTAATTTTAGATGGCGATTTGATCTGATATGATTATTGAGCAAAATTTTGATGAGCATTACGAAAACAACTGGAGGTCTTATGTCAGAATCAGAAATAAAAGATACTCTACTAGGTAAATAAATTACAGGAATAGTTGGAAACCATGACATATGTGCTTAGTTTGAAGAATTTAGTGGCATGCTGTTCGCTTCCATTAGTAGACACTGAAAAACATTCTAGTTAGAAAGTTACTCGTCATTTGTAACGCAATAAGAGCAATGGGCAAACAACTAATAACAAATGTGGTGGGGAATAGATTTTTAGACCTAAAGTTGGTAGTAGAAACACAGTTTTATCATTGTTTTCTATGAATTTATTTACAAAAATTCATAATGGTAGTGTGGCGTTTTATAATATGTTGCTTTTTTAAAGAATAGTTAATGCTAAACAAATCAAGAAGTTTTACCAATATACATATTTACAATACGAGTTACCACTATTTAAGAAAAAAACCGGAAATGGGCATTGTGTGATTTCTGTAAGATAAAATAATAATGCATTACCATAAAAAACGTTGATATTATCGTGGTATCTTCTTACAAAGAGTTATGTGATCTAGGGATTACATTTTCTAATCAGTTATGAAAGTTGTAGGGTGGTTTTCTATGTCAGTTTCAATATATCTGACAGTTCAAAAAGTTGAGCAAAACCGAAGATGACTGTCTGTAGATATGCATTTTCAAAGAAAATTGTAGCAGCTGTTAGGCAAAGATACATTTTTGTGTAACGAGTAAAACAAATCTAATTCAATTTATTTTCTGTTAGACTAACTCAAGGATAATGCGGATATTATATTTGTTAGAATGGCAATAGAAAAATGTGTTTTGAATGGAAAAATTATAATTCTGGATAAAGATGCTGATTTTTGATTCCGTTAACTTTATTAGTTCCATTAGAACAAGAAATATTCATATAACACCAAAAAAGATACCTCTTTAGAGTATAAGGCCCACATATATGGTACAGTAGTTATTGTCATTTATGAAAATAACAATTCAATATTCTATGATTCTAAATGTTCTACAGTTTATATCACTATAGAGATTTTGAACCCTAATTAAAACAGAAAGTGTATCAGGACAGATAGCAAGAGAAAGACAAACGACATATAATTAAAGGATCAAACAGAAGATTTAGCAGTTTAGAAATGAAGATCGGCAACATTTAATGATAGTAAACTGAGACAGGTTGCCGATTACGGCCCTGATTTTGTTATGTACTATTGACTCAAATGTAATTATGATGAGATGTTTTTATATTCTCCCAATAAAAATTTAAACTTTTTATTGTAGTTGATATATCCTTAACTAAGAATTAAATATGATACTTTATGATATGTTGTTTGGTTGACTATCTACCAACTAGCTATCTTGAAGAATGTAAAAGCAATTGAGGTCTTAAAGATAAACCGTTTATCCAAAAGCAAAAGTGATTGATGGTTATTAAAGAAAACCGAAGTATTGAATTTTGAAATTAAAGACCTAAAGTAAAAATTAATTATAAATGAGTTAAGTCTACTCAATAATAAAATTCCTGTTGTAGTCTTGAAAAATATAAAGGTACATACATCTTCTTTTACTGAAGGATGTATTACAAGATATTACACAATTATTTAATATCTGGTCCAATCACCCTCCATTATTAATTACAGCTTTACATTTTTGTTCCATGTTTTCGACGAAGTTTTCTGCATAATCATTTGGCAAAGATGACCACATCTACTAAATTTGAAATTTCACCTGCCTAATCGTGTGCATTGGATTTTCCTTTGAGATTTATTTTTATGTACAACCACATATTTGCGATGGAATTAATACAGGCCCTTCATTGTGACGTAAACAATAAAAAATTTACTATCAAAAACTAGGCAAGATAAAATTTTATTATGATGATGAATAAATTTCAGTGCACTATGTTTTTAAAATGACTGCCTTTACTAGATGGGGTCATTTCAACCTTTTTTTGAAACTCTTAATTGCGGCCAAAATCTTTCTGTGATGCGATTCTTGAGTTCGTCAATGGATTGGGGTTTGTTCCGATAAACCCTATCCTTAACCATAATCCCATAAGAAGAAATCACATAGGTTTAAATCAGGGGAATTTGGGGCAAACTCAATGCCACCTTCTAGCTTATGGGGGGCGTCCTCTTTCTAAAGACTTTTGTGAGGATGTCAAAGATGCCCTGAGTTTGATGATCTTGCTGAAACCACTATTGGTTGACTTGTTCTTTTGTCTCTCGCACTTGAAATGATTTTCTCGAGAACTTCTGCGCGATAAACTTTTTCATTCACATATTTTATGAGAAACAGTGGGCAGACAATTCCATAGTGGGAAATTGCACACCACTCTAACTTTTTCTGGGTGCACTTGACGAGCTTTGTTCAAATGTGGGTTTTTGGTATCTCAATGTCGGTAATTTTGTTTGTTGATATAATCATCTAGTTGAAAATAGGTCTCATCCGTAAAATTGATGTGCTTTATGTCCAACTTTTTGGTCTGAACCATCTTCATGATTGCTTTTGCAAAAGTGAATCTTTTGCTAATATTGACCTCGGTCAAAGGCGTTTGCAATTGAATCTTATGCGAAAATAGATTTAATTTCTTACTGAGGATGGGGTGCATAGAGCCCACACTTATACCGAGTTGAGTTGCGCCTTTAGAGACCGAAGTTGTGGGCTCTTGTTCATAAAGCTCCAGAGCTTGTTCTACGGCCTCGGAAGTGACACAGTGACTGATCTGCCCAAATTGTCTTCTAGTACACTTTCTGTTTTCTTAAACTCTCCAATCAGCCTATTACATGGTAAAATAGAGAATTTAATTATAGAGCACATTTTATCATGGATTTTTTTACCTTACTATTGTAGAAACAGACAAGGTGTGCTTGTCAAATTTGGTTTGGAAGGCAGTTAGCGTCTCGCTAGCACTTCGGTCACTCTCGTAAAAGGGGGTCACTTCGGTTAAATAGTTGGTCGTAGCTGACGCCATATTCAGTGTTGACCTAGAGTGTAAAAAAAATTCCAAACATTGACCTAGCTATAATTAACGTCAAACATAACATTGTCTGAAAAGTTTGACCATGGAAATAAAAAGCTCTTTTAAGTGACATAATTAGGGCTCTGCATCTGCTGAAAACTTTATCGTAATAGCATTATTTTGTTGTGTTGCTCAGGGTCATTATTTTCCTGCAGCACCCAACTTGTTCTGTCTAAACTAAAAAACTTTTCAGCAGACTCCAGGAAGTATTTATGGTAGATGGAGCACTTTTTTGGCTTTTAAATTGCCCGTTACAGAAAGAGACAACTGGAACAGCGCCTATAAAAGCATCCATAACCACGCTCATTTACAGGGCGTTTTACTGGGCGCTGAAGAATTCTATTACTCTTTGCTGACTTTGTTTTCGATAAAGAAGATCATGTCAAAAAAAAGACTTGTTCGTGAAAATCCAAAATCTCGATCTAAATATTCCTTTGTATACACTAGTCGTTTCTTTATGTGCTTTTAGGCTTCTTTACATTACAATGAGAAGTCTTATATAGCGAATAATGTCGTCCCTCTGTTTGTCCGTCCTTTTATTTTTCAACTTTTCATCAAAGCAGCTTCCAAGCTGGAGACAAGTTTCTATTTCTGTCATTTCTGACATCTGTCACGTCTTATAATTTTTGATCTGCAATAGACAGAGACATAACTTTTTCAGCATTCAACTAAGGGCCATAAGTCAAGTCCAGACGCCAAAAATCAGCCTGATCGGAAAAATGGCGGCACATTTTTGTTTATGTATAGAAGCCCCGGACATCTCTGGAACCGGAGTTCCACGCCCGTACTTGTTTTGATAATAAAAGTTTCTTCAAAGATAATTAAAAGGAACGTTTTTTCGCACAGGCTATTGAATCGTATTTAGAGACAATTTTCTGCGGAGTTTTGTTTGGGCACAACGCATTGAAAGGCATGGCTTGTTTTCAAAGAGACGCGAGATCGCGTTATTTTTTCGTTTTGTGACACGGGCTCTTTCCTCTCCAGCAGATCGTCAACATTCCCAACCTCAAATATCACTTACTTCCTTCTTAACAAATTCCTTCGACTTTCTTATGTTTTGTGGCGCTTTGTACCTTAGTTATTGTCCTTTCTCATGATTCACTAGAAACATTACATCGTATCCTTGAGATAAATTTGTGAACTTTGAATTATTTTTGTCGCACTTATAAGTAAAATGAGTAATTTACTGAATTAAATTAAATAGTTAATTTTATTATTAGAATGTTTTTAGTTAATGTAACAAATATGACCTAATTATTAAGGTGCTTTTGAAGTAGGGTAATAAATTTTTAAGTGATTTATTTACAAATATCAATTCAATTATGATTAAATTTAATGTCAGTTTGTAAATTTACATTTGCCTTATGTGAATAGAACCATTTCATTACTCAAATAATTAATCTGTTAATGTAAGATTGCAAGGTGAAATTGCTCGCCTTGGTGCTAATCGCCTTTGCACTTAGCAGGGAAGCGAATTTTAAAATTAAAGTCAACTTTACAAGATTTCGCGACTGCTGCTTTTGACTTATTTTGGGTGCTCATTTCCGTCATTACAGGCCCTCACGCGTGAACTCAATTTCTTAATGCTCGTTTATAGCCATTTCGTGGCTCTGCAAATGCTGCCGGTTATTTCTATTTAATTTTAAGCATTCGGTTCAGCTGCCGTTTTACGATGGGGTGGCAACGCTGCTCCGCATCCGCCGACATTAAAAACAAAATTTGATGCGTATATAGAAAGGATGCCGTTTATGAAGTATCCGTAAAGTTAATCTAACTTCATAACAAAGTTTCGCGCGTAAGCTTGGCAAAAGTGGGGTTTTATCTCCCTTAACTAATTGAACGAACTTTATGCCTTGTTTACCCTTTTATGGCGTAATTTTTCCGATGAATTACATCATTCGGCGAAGTTTAGTTTATACTTCTATAAAATAATGAGAATTCCTTGCTCATATAATTTACGCATTATGCGCGAGGCATTTGAACAATAGGTGTACAGTGTACTTGCAGGAACTTGCAGTAAAAGGAGTTTGACATGCAAAACGATCGATTAAAATTTAGCAATGTGTTAACTGAGTAATAAAGTAATGTTTTCTAGAAAGGGCTTAGTTACCCTATTTTTACTAACATGCAACCTTAATACTGACGTCACTTACATTCATGAGTTTTAGCGAGTCTCGAACTCGCCTACGCTTGGGTCTCGGACAGGAGAGATTGCTTGTGACCAGTCTATCACAGCGGCGGCCCTTTTAAATAAAAGAAAAATGTTGTAAACAACCGCTTTCAGATGTCTCTTGATATCTACTTAACATAAATTTTATAATAGTAACAAGCAATTTCAGCTCCATTGTTTGCTAGTTTTAAAAATATATTTTTAATCCTTTATTTTTTTTGTTTAATAAAGTAAGTTCTAGTAAATAAAAAATACTCATGTAGCACTTTTTATTATTTAGCTGGTTTACTCCTTTTAATAAAATTTTGGATATCCTCTTCCCGCCTTTCGCTATATTCAACTTTATTCCTAATAAAACTGGTATTACAGAAGGCATTTTATTTTGTACATTATTCAAGGCCAATACGGTTGGAAAATGTTTAATCGATACTTTTATAAAGTACTAATAACTGATATTGACTGAGAATTCCAGTTTGTTTGTTGATATATCATCTAGTTGAAAATAGGTCTCATCCGTAAAATTGATGTGCTTTATGTCCAGCTTTTTGGTCTGAACCGTCTTCATGATTGCTTTTGCAAAAGTGAATCTTTTGCTAATATTGACCTCGGTCAAAGGCGTTTGCAATTGAATCTTATACGAAAATAGATTTAATTTCTTACTGAGGATGGTGTGCTTAGAGCCCACACTTATACCGAGTTGAGTTGCGCCTTTAGAGACCGAAGTTGTGGGCTCTTGTTCATAAAGCTCCAGAGCTTGTTCTACGGCCTCGGAAGTGACACAGTGACTGATCTGCCCAAATTGTCTTCTAGTACACTTTCTGTTTTCTTAAACTCTCCAATCAGCCTATTACATGGTAAAATAGAGAATTTAATTATAGAGCACATTTTATCATGGAATTTTTTACCTTACTATTGTAGAAACAGACAAGGTGTGCTTGTCAAATTTGGTTTGGAAGGCAGTTAGCGTCTCGCTAGCACTTCGGTCACTCTCGTAAAAGGGGGTCACTTCGGTTAAATAGTTGGTCGTAGCTGACGCCATATTCAGTGTTGACCTAGAGTGTAAAAAAAATTCCAAACATTGACCTAGCTATAATTAACGTCAAACATAACATTGTCTGAAAAGTTTGACCATGGAAATAAAAAGCTCTTTTAAGTGACATAATTAGGGCTCTGCATCTGCTGAAAACTTTATCGTAATAGCATTATTTTGTTGTGTTGCTCAGGGTCATTATTTTCCTGCAGCACCCAACTTGTTCTGTCTAAACTAAAAAACTTTTCAGCAGACTCCAGGAAGTATTTATGGTAGATGGAGCACTTTTTTGGCTTTTAAATTGCCCGTTACAGAAAGAGACAACTGGAACAGCGCCTATAAAAGCATCCATAACCACGCTCATTTACAGGGCGTTTTACTGTGCGCTGAAGAATTCTATTACTCTTTGCTGACTTTGTTTTCGATAAAGAAGATCATGTCAAAAAAAAGACTTGTTCGTGAAAATCCAAAATCTCGATCTAAATATTCCTTTGCATACACTAGTCGTTTCTTTATGTGCTTTTAGGCTTCTTTACATTACAATGAGAAGTCTTATATAGAGAATAATGTCGTCTCTCTGTTTGTCCGTCCTTTTATTTTTCAACTTTTGATCAAAGCAGCTTCCAAACTGGAGACAAGTTTCTATTTCTGTCATTTCTGACATCTGTCACGTCTTATAATTTTTGATCTGCAATAGACAGAGACATAACTTTTTCAGCATTCAACTAAGGGCCAGAAGTCAAGTCCAGACGCCAAAAATCAGCTTGATCGGAAAAATGGCGGCACATTTTTGTTTATGTATAGAAGCCCCGGACATCTCTGGAATCGGAGTTCCACGCCCGTACTTGTTTTGATAATAAAAGTTTCTTCAAAGATAATCAAAAAGGAACGTTTTTTCGCACAGGCTACTTCGAATCGTATTTAGAGAGACCCAATTTTCTGCGGAGTTTTGTTTGGGCACAACGCATTGAAAGGCATGGCTTGTTTTCAAAGAGACGCGAGATCGCGTTATTTTTTTTTCGTTTTGTGACACGGGCTCTTTCCCTCTCCAGCAGATCGTCAACATTCCCAACCTCCAAATATCACTTACTTCCTTCTTAACAAATTCCTTCGACTTTCGTTATGTTTTGTGGCCGCTTTGTACCTTAGTTATTGTTCTTTCTCATGATTCACTAGAAACATTACATCGTATCGCTTGAGATAAATTTGTGAACTTTGAATTATTTTTGTCGCACTCTGTATAAGTAAAATGAGTAATTTACTGAATTAAATTAAATAGTACTAATTTTATTATTAGAATGTTTTTAGTTAATGTAATCAAATATGACCTAATTATTAAGGTGCGTTTTGAAGTAGGGTAATAAATTTTTTTAAGTGATTTATTTACAAATATCAATTCAATTATGATTAAATTTAATGTCAGTTTGTAAATTTACATTTGCCTTATGTGAATAGAACCATTTCATTACTCAAATAATTAATCTGTTAATGTAAGATTGGCAAGGTGAAATTCGCTCGCCTTGGTGCTAATCGCCTTTGCACTTAGCAGGGAAGCGAATTTTAAAATTAAAGTCAACTTTACAAGATTTCGCGACTGCTGCTTTTTGACTTATTTTGGGTGCTCATTTCCGTCATTACAGGCCCTCACAGCGTGAACTCAATTTCTTAATGCTCGTTTATAGCCATTTCGTGGCTCTGCAAGCATGCTGCCGGTTATTTCGTATTTAATTTTAAGCATTCGGTTCACGCTGCCGTTTTACGATGGGGTGGCAACGCTGCTCCGCATCCGCCGACATTAAAAACAAAATTTGATGCGTATATAGAAAGGATGCCGTTTATGAAGTATCCGTAAAGTTAATCTAACTTCATAACAAAGTTTCGCGCGTAAGCTTGGCAAAAGTGGGGTTTTATCTCCCTTAACTAATTGAACGAACTTTATGCCTTGTTTACCCTTTTATGGCGTAATTTTTCCGATGAATTACATCATTCGGCGAAGTTTAGTTTATACTTCTATAAAATAATGAGAATTCCTTGCTCATATAATTTACGCATTATGCGCGAGGCATTTGCGAACAATAGGTGTACATGGTGTACTTACGCAGGAACTTGCAGTAAAAAAGGAGTTTTTTGTGACATGCAAAACGATCGATTAAAAATTTAGCAATGTGTTAACTGAGTAATAAAGTAATGTTTTCTAGAAAGGGGCTTAGGTTACCCTATTTTTTTACTAACATGCAACCTTAAATACTCGACGTCACATACATTCATGAGTTTTTAGCGAGTCTCGAACTCGCCTACGCCTTGGGTCTCGGACAGGAGAGCATTGCTTGTGACTAGTCTATCACAGCGGCGGCCCTTTTTAAATAAAAGAAAAATGTTGTTAGAACAACCGCTTTCCAGATGTCTCTTGATATCTACTTAACATAAATTTTATAATAGTAACAAGCAATTTCAGCTCCATTGTTTGCTAGTTTTAAAAATATATTTTTTAATCCTTTAATATTTTTTTTGTTTAATAAAGTAAGTTCTAGTAAATAATAAAATACTCTCATGTAGCACTTTTTATTATTTAGCTGGTTTACTCCTTTTAATAAGAATTTTTTGGCGATATCCTCTTCCCGCCTTTCGCTATACTCAACTTTATTCCTAATAAAACTGGTATTACAGAAGGCATTTTATTTTGTACATTATTCAAGGCCAATACGGTTGGAAAATGTTTAATCGATACTTTTATAAAAAGTACTAATAACTACGATATTGACTGAGCGAAATGCGTTGTTACATGCACCGATCGTGCCAAGGCATCGATTTTGTTCTCTCTTAAAATTATAATAAGTAATGCCAAATGCTATATAGTTGCATTGTTTATTACACCGAAAAACTCTTATGTCCAAATATTGTAACGTTTTTGCTCTCCACACTGGTGAATAATAGGGGTAAATTTACTTGAACTACTTATTTATTTTACTTACAGGCAATTAAAATTATTTATCACTATTTATATTGGATTAGTTCACAACATTTTCTCTTGACGGTATTTTACTTGACTTCGAGTATCTCGCTGCGTGATATTTAAACAACTCAGGACGAATTTCAGGACCTACCCAAAATTTCTGGCAACATCTGGTAATTTCAATTGTTTGAGTTGCAGATGAATACGCGACGGTGGCCTTACGGGGGAATTCGGAAATTCGTAAAATAGGTACCTTCTGAAATGAATTGTGTTATAAAGAGTGCCATTAAAGTTGTAAAATTCATCAAAAGAAAGCGCTGCAGATTCGTATTTTTAGAAAAATTAGTGAAGGTATGGGTTCTTTATAAGTAAATCTTTATTACATAGAAGTAAGATGGTTTTCGAGAAGCAACGTCTGGAAAAGAGTTTTTCAATTAAAAGTAAAACCTTTTTGATCTACTTTTAAGGTACATGAGAACTTTTTCAATTTTGTTAGTGCTCGAAAATATGAAGAAGAACGGCTAGTTTAAGAAGGCTAAGGTATTTTGAATAACGGTTAATATAATAATAACTGCGGATTTATAAAAAAAATCTGGTGTGAACATCACACGACTTTTCTTATCCTATTATCATATATTATACCGGGTCCATCGTCTCGGCCCTGCGCTGCTCTCCTCCCGGAACTTGTTATTTTAAATAAAAAAGGACGAGGCGCACGTCCAACAATCGAAAGCTGATTAAAATAAACAGTACAAGACAATAATTGACTCGTACTTAAAATTTTGCACGTCACTGAAGGTAACCGTGTGAGCTCGGTCGCACAGCCTTCCCCATTATCGCCTGCGTGCTCCCTTCTAGCGCCCCCACCCGTCCTCCCGTAGTCGGCCGGGAAGCTCTCCGAGCGCGCTGTGATTGGTCCGTTTAAATAATTTTTAATCGGCTGTAACTTATTTATTTGACCTCGGATCAAAAAATTTCATTGTAATTTTTTGTTCGTCTCGGTCTGATCTATCCGGTAATATAAATTTCCCGAAACATTTTATGAAAATCAGGTATATTAAAAATCCTGAGCTTCAATTTTTTTTCGAGTTTTTATTTTACCAACTTTTATTTTAAATTAATGTTTATATCATGATAACGAATCATTTTTATTCTCATAAATTTTTTGTATCTTCAACCGTTTAGATTCGCGACCGAACTGCGTGCCCTAGCTACAAGTAACTTGCATACCAATTTTCAAATCTCTAGCTGTTACGGTTCTCGAGATATCCTGTTTACTGACAGACCGACAGACACACACACACACACGAACCAATGGCTCAAACCAACTTTTTTGGTGTCCTGAGGCTATATTTCGCCCAGAAATGTGAAAAACTGGGCAGGTCAAATTTCCGCCGATTACATTACTTTCCTTATTATAAGATAAGGAAAGTAAAAATGTATGGTTGATTTTATTTCGAAAAAAGAATTTTTCTTCGTTCTAGTGCATTCAAGAGCTCATGAAAGATTTAATTAAGTATATTATAAATTTTACACACTCATTATAAGTAGGTTCACACACTGTAAAACAACATTTCTGTAACTACAAGGTGGTTCAAATATGACCGGGACTGATTTGTGTGTAAATAAGCCGCACTGTGTGACCTCGAGAGAGTGGAGCCACAACCTTCACCTTTCCTTCTGCTCGGGTTAGAATCTGTTCAGTCCTGTTTGGAAGTTGCTAGAGTGATGAGCAAACAGAAAGTATCACGGAGCATAAAACAACGCATCGTGATCAAATTCCTCGTTGGAGAAAACGCCCCGTTCGGTGAAATTTACCACAGACTCCAACAACAGTATGGGGAAGAGTGTCTCTTACGGACCCGTGTATTTGAGTGGTGTAAGTGCTTTAGCGAGGGCAGAGAACGCGTGGAGAACGAACCGCATAACCGTCGGCCGCGAACATCCGTCACCGAGCGCAGCACTATCAAGGAACTTGGAGCTGTCGATCAATGTTGGTAGTATAAAAGACATCATGAAAAACTACCTGTACTATCGCAAGGTGAATGCACAGTGGATACCACGCACTTTGACGGACGTGAACAAAATGTGACCATATAGTAATTACCGATAAAAATTAGGTGCACTACTTAATTCCTGAGTCCCAACAGTCATCACGCGAGTGGCGGAGTAAGTTCTCCCAAACCTAAGAGAGCGTGTAGGAGCCGTTTGGTAGGAAAAGAAATTTAAAACACTTACAGCAACTATAAATGGATAATAAATCCGGTTTTAGTCAATTTATTTTAACAAGCTGAGATTATAACGAATATTAAAGAAAAACTTATTAAAATATCAAGTAACGGAATGTTGAAAAATCCAAGAGCTGGCGAACTAAGTTGTCAAGTGTTGTATTCCATTTGCAATATCGCATTTATGCCAGTTTATTTTCTCGTTTATCACTGCCATTAGAACAAGATGGACAAATCACCTCAAATTTGAAGATATCATTGTGTAAGTGTGTCTGTACAAAGCCCAGATTTGAGAAGCTTCAGAAGAGAAGTTTTTGAAAATATTTTTTCCTCGTAATTTGTTTTTACGTTTCTTAACGTTAGTAATGTTTTTGTTTTTGTTCCGCAAGTAAATACGTAGTCATGTTTAGGTTTCTGATTTAATGACATGCATGTTCAGCAGGTATTGCGGCTTCGAATGAAGTTTAAAGACACTAAACGTTGTTTTTCAAAAAAATATATATAACGCCAAATCTATTCAAAGTATTTTCCATCGTTAGCTACAACTGTTTTCCATTTTTCTGATAACAGGCGGATTCTCTGGCGAAAGAATTCTTCGCCCTATGATGAAATATATGAATCGACCCATTTTTTTTGATATCTTCAAAAGAATTGAAGCGCTGCTCAGAGAGGTTATTCGTCATCGATTAAAATGAATGGTTATTAAAAGGGACATTCGGGGGTGGGGTAGGACATCCTATTGAAGTGCTTCTAAATAGTTTTTGACTTGTTGTTGTTCTGGAAAATCACTTTATCAAATGCAGTAAGGTAATGGTACAATAACTAATGCAGCTATTAACCTAACCTATTCTCCTATAATCAACTTAATCAACTCATATAACCTATCTATCTAACGTCTTATAATCTTTATATTCTTTATATCCGGTACAATATTTTTCTTTCATTTCCTGTTTTATTGTAAATGATTGTATGAAGGTCTGTGTGTTTAGATGTTCTTCTAGTATACCGAATCTTGTTTTATTTTAATAATTAGTAAATGGTATGTGGTTTTACATGTCATGTAGGGCGTTATGACCATTGCCATTTTCTCTAATATTGTTACTCTAATGTTGATTAATTATTACAAATTGTGTGGCCATTAGCGTTTCAATCTCCTAATGACTTTTGGTTGGTTGAACAGCTGCTCTATTAGTTCGTTTTCGTGTCTTGTTAAGTTGTTGTGTCTTGTTGTATGTTATGGCAAGCCGAGTTTTGTTTTTTATATGCCACGTAGCATCTGTTATTGTTTTAAGGATCTTCAATTCATATCTCTGAAATATTTTGGTACGGGAAGCCTTTGCACATCCCCATAATTGAATCTCAAAGATTCATATGGGTTTTATTATGGTTTTATACAGAAGTATTTTGATCCTTAAAAAAGTTGAGATCGTCTCTCAATTAGCCAGTTTATTTGCTTAGTTTTAATGTCAATCTGTCTTCGCTCAGCCTTAATGTGTGTATTCCAGTTTAACTATTGATCTACATGTAGGCTTAAATATATTATTTCAATTTTCTGGGATATTGGAGCATCATTGATTCTGAGATGAGGACTTATTATTCGGCTATTGGTAAATGTAACTTTTGCTGATTTGTCAGGATTAACTGAGATGCGCCATTTGTTAAACTAGTCTTGGAGAGTATTGATGTTTTGTAGGTATTCTGCTGCTACTTCAAGTTTTTCGTTCGCTGAGAGAATAACCGTATCGTCTGCGAATGTGGCTATTCTGTTATGATATAAAGGTGTAGATTAGGTATAACAACGGCCCCATCACATTACCCTGTGGCATACCGGAGGTAATTGGTGGTAGTCAGACACCGTGTTGTTAAACTTAACTTGAAAGAACCTTTTAATTTAAGAACAAAGTACAATTGGCTTGGGAAGTGTAACTTGATTTTGAATAACAGGCTCGTATGCTACATTTTGTCAAAAGTTTGTCGTATGTTAAGGAATACCGCAATCCATACTTGCTTTGATTCTAATTTTTCCATAATATGGTTAATAATTCGATGACTTTAGTGTATTGAGTGGTGTTGCCGAAAATAGAATTGATGGGATGGAATGATGCTGTTCAGATTTACAGTTTCGTTAATTGTTTGGAGCAATAGCCTTTCAAAAATTGTGGGCATTAAGAGCAGGAGACTAATTAATCTATAGGGGGAGGTTTGGGAGGGTGCTTTACCGGGTTTAGCTATCATAATGATCTGGGTAAACTTTCATTGGGCAGGGAATTAGCCAAGTCTTTGCTTGTGTACTTTGGCCAACGAAAAGGGATTTCGTCTTCTGTGTGTATGCTTTGAGGTTGTGGTGAGATGAATACGTAGAAAGATACTCAACAAATGTATCTGCTTTTTTTTTCTACTCTAGCCCAATTATCGCTATGTTTTTTACTTGGACGTGTCATTGCGATCAGCCTTTCGAATTTTTTTGTTACTTTCCATATTGTGTGGTCGTCAGCCGAGAGTTTTATAATAAACTGTTTAAATGTGTCATTTCGAGCTTTTAGTAGTGCGTTGTGCAACTGATAAGTATATTTAATAGGGCTTTGTTTTGTCTGATTTTGGTTCTTTACCACTTCTTCCGCGTTTCATGTTTTTCAGCAACTAGATTTCATATGTGCTGAAAAATGTTAATTTCTTCCGGGTAGTTGGTCAATGGACTGGGCGTGGCTTACCTGTCCCAATGGTTCAAATCCGGCTCGCTAGGACCAAATGGTGCTGCCGAAAAGTGGACTGTATAGTAATTTTAAATTTAAACAAAATGAACTTCAAAAAAAGCTAAATCTAAAAACACTAACCTGTGGAAACGGCGCTTTTCCGAAGAAATCGCTTCTAGTGCTGTCAGTCCTGGGGGTTCCAGGTAAAGGATATAAGGGTGTAGGAAAAAAGATAGAACAAGTTACCCCAATCTTCACAGCGGAGCCGAACGGTAGCGTCTTTCCTTCGTCGTTTCTTGCCGAGTCAGAACAAAGAAAAAAATGAACAGAGTTTTACCAGCAAAAATTTTGGTCGGCAAAATATCGAATTTCGCCACTAAATTAGATTTTACCAAAAGCCTCGCAGAAATGAAAACTTCTGCTGCCAATTAAACACGGTGAACTTTCGGTTTAAATGCTTTTGGCTTACGGAAAATTTACTATCACAAACTAAATTCAAAAAGAACGACGCGCTCGAGAACATAGCAAAAGGCCAAGCACCAAAAGGCCAAAAGAGCAAGTAACAAGGCCAAAGCGTGGCCCGCGGCCCAAACCGAGGCCTATATATCAGCGCTACGTGTGCTCTTGCGAATTTGCGGCCGAACAAAACTAAATATATATACAGGAGGGAACCAAAATACGGCCGACCCTAATTTAATAATTAAATAATGGCAATTGGAGATTGGCGCGAACATGTATGGCTTACCATGCAGCGTTTTGGATTGTTGTAGTGAGGTATTGGGTTGCTTCATCTAAATCTTGAGTGTCTTTGTTACGAATGGTAAGATTGACTCCTCTATCCAATAGATTTCGGAAATAGTCTTAGTTGGTAAATTTAGTGCAAAACCTTGGGAAGGGCTCTCTTTTAATAATTTGTGTGGTTAGAGTAATAATTACTGGGGGAGTGGTCACCCGACAAATTTTGATTCCATTCTGCATAGGTGCACGTGTTTGCAATACCACAAACAACAGCAAAGTCAATCAAGTCTGGCAGTTTATTTGTGTCCAGTAGGCCAGTGAATAAGTTCGCCTGTTGAAGATAGCTTTAATTTAGGTTTCCCATTGCTTGCAGTAGGTTACGCCCTTTTGGATTATCTAGCCTAGACCCCCAAGTTTAATTTTTTGCGTTCCAGTCTCCTCCATTAATAAAGTTGAAATCTTACGTGTAATTTTTTGTTTACTCAAAGGAGGATGGGCTAAACGTATGGACGATGGGCCCCATCATTAGACACCAAGATCATCTTTGTACGTCCTTTTTAGCCGGCGCTATGACCTTTTTTTTTAAAAGTCCTAAACCCTAGATCTCAGATCGCTTTCTTAGTACCATCCGAAACTCGCCGAATTTGGTGTAGCGAGGTTCTAGGCTCTTGTTTAAATCCTATGTAGTCCTACTAGATCAGGTCAAGTTTTAAGGTCAGCAGCTAAGGCTAGTTTTAGGTTGTGATCGACTGTCCCCTATTATAGGGCACCGAGATCATTTTTGTGCGACTCTTCTTACCGACGCTATGGACCTATTTTTTCTAAGTTCTAAGGCCTATACCTTTGTTCAAAGAGATCATACCGGGTTGGTTTCTTAGACAATATTGCTTAGGACACTTAGGGCTTTTGATTGACATAGGTTTCGTCTGCGCATCCTAATTTTCGCTTTTGCCCATTCTCCTTTAACGGATTCCTTAATATTTTATATAATTATACTTACCATTAAGAATATTTGGGGGATATCGGAGAATCTAAGGAAAAATAAATTATTCTAGGAACATCACAAGATTAGAAATTGGCAACTCTGGTTGCAGGGGACAAATTTAGTATGTAGCCGTGTCTTACGTTTGAATTTTCGAAGACAGCATGTGAGGCCTGATGTTATAATGAAGAAAAGTGATTTCTGTAAATCCAGGCAGACTTAGTTTTATAAATGTTTGAACAAATTTGATAGTTTCTATGTATTGGATAACGTTCAGAAAACTGATTGCTGACGCTGTTCCAGTTATCACTTTTTGGACGATACACTAGCCTGAAGTACATAGTACGGTTTGCGAAAGATGTTTTAATATATATTTTTTTGAAATAGTACTATTTTTTGGTTTATTATTATGATTAATAATAAATTATTTGTAAATTTAAATTTTTTAGGATTCTCGAAGTTCAAATGTCATTTGATATTTATGTGACATCGATGATACAGTGGGAAATTTTATTTTTGCATTTTTGCCTAGTGTTGGCTTTAGTAAAATAATTTTACTCAACAAAATGTAACTGGCAAAATTATTTCTATAATTATTTTTGGGGTGCAATGTATTTAGATGTGTAGAGTTTATGCATGTATCTTGTGCGAACTTAACATACGTGAAAACGTGGTCAATGTACCTTAAAGTTCTTTAGATTGACCAGCGCGAAAATAATAATTCTACGTGTTGGTCAATTATATTGTATGTAAAGCTTAAAATGAACGACAGTCTTCACTTTGAATTATTATTTAAGGGGTATGGAATGTAGTGTTACAAAAATAATTCAAATATATAAATATAATGGATCATTTATTAGTTTTGCTATTGCAATATTTTTTACATTTTACTTCTATTCCTAGTTACACCGATTAATTTTTTAATATAGTGAAAGCCCCGTGGCACTTATTTTTTTAGTAAGCGACGCGCACGTTTTACTATCTGACATCAATTTTTTTATACAACAGATAAAACTTCGTAGCTGACGAATTGATTCCAGGAATAGTTCGATTTATTGCGTGTGACTTCTCAACTCGTTCATATATTATTGAAGTCACAGTTGGCATGTCACTGTGAACGCTAAATATAGCAAGTGAGCGAGGTACATCGATATGCCTAATCATCTTATCGGCGGGCGTAATATCCGTTCTTTCAGACTTCGCGCCGCGACCTCCTGCAGGAAGGACGAATTTGTTCAGGTGGCTAGGTTATAAATAGGGACCGGATTATTGCGTCTCGTGTCATCATGAACTTCTTAGGGAAGGAAAATTCCACCTAGTTATCAACATCATTTGCTTTTATAGATGGAAGCTACGTTAGACGTTTTATTTTGTCTTGCTGATGCGCTCGCGGAATACCTTAGTAAATTACATTTCGCACAGCAACATTTTTATTGACTAAAATATGAATGAATATAGATGTAATTTAAACAGCTTTTTAAAAACCCTTTGACATGCAAAACTAATTATCAATGATACATTAGTAGGCAGTTGCAAGTATAGGTCAGGGATTAATCCTCGCAGATACTTTATCGTGTAAATGTCTGTAATTTTAGTTTTTCTACGCTTAAACTTGTGAAATATGATTTCAGTTGAGCCTTTTCTGCGCTAAATCTTCCTGTCTTACGTTTAGCGGTTTTTTGATATATAGTGACATTGTCTTATTTGGTTATGAATTTAATATTGGACTGACTATTTATGAGATTATTAAAAGGAATATTTTCTGATGTTACAATCTATCTATTACGTTTTAAAATTTTTGTAGGAGATGGCTTATTTGTTTTTTACGCCTGTTACTTTTAGCTATTATAAAGAAATTATTAACAAATCACAAAAAAACGTTTTTTAAAGACAATTGCAACATTTGCAAATGTGCCACCTTATTCCTCCTTTTGTGTATTTATTTGGCATCTTAATATTAATTATTTATCTAGATAAAAATAAATCTATGGTAGAATATGGTCTTCAAATTAAAATTTTGTTTTACAAAGACAATGGAGATATTTCTGTAGATAACTAGATTTTAACTGATAAGTGACTATAAAGGATTTTTGTTTGTAGATTAAGTTATGGTTGTGTTGGTCAAGACACTAAATTATATGTTGCCATTTTTTGTCCTTTTAATGAAATCTTTAA
Organism: Sinelater perroti; assembly: GCA_036346155.1. Lineage (NCBI taxonomy): Eukaryota > Metazoa > Arthropoda > Insecta > Coleoptera > Elateridae > Sinelater > Sinelater perroti. The sequence goes on along the minus strand of JARFIY010000195.1, from coordinate 18,151,971 downwards.
CTATATTCTTGGTAAGGTCAGGTACTTTTTAATCTTCGTGTGACAATAATTTTTTATCACTTTCATAAGTATTTTAAGTTTTTTTTCTGGAAAATATGAAATGCTATGATAGATATTATGGTAAACTAAATATGTACGTTATGGTCACAATTGTTAGGTAATCCTAATTAGGAATATAGCAACTTATTTGGGCGTCATTATTAAAGTATATAGTTATGTGCAAATTTTATACGACTCAAGTGACAATTTATATAGTTCCAGGAGTTTGAATATTACTACTACAAGTTTCAGTGAGATACAACATATAGTTGCTGCTACTGTAATTTTGTTTTTATTTTATATGTTGTTATACTTAATGTTAGTCTCATTTAAATACTTATGGGTAGGCATGACGGTTTAAAACGATCGTAGTGTATTTATGCAAAGTGATTAATAGGAGTATCAGTTTTTAAGTTCACAGAAAGGCAGTTTTGCGATGCTTGACAATGAATGATACAAACTAGGTCTACCTGGGATGTTTAAGAACACTATGTTGCGGAGAGTAACGACTATGGGCTAGGCGGAGAAAATTTCATGTCAAGGGATAGTTTTTGAAGGTTCAGGATGATTTTGGAAACCATCGCGAAGAAATCACAAAGTTGATTTTCCTTTGTATGTAAAAATAAGTAACGTCGTGTTAGTGCCTTTTCTAGTGTAAAAATAAATAATACAGTATATGATTAGTAAATTGTTTGAGTTTGAAAGAAATAATTGAAACTCGAATCTTTCTTGTAAGAATGGAAAGTTGATTTTCCTTTGGAAAATTTAAATAATTATTTATGGAAATTACTGTGACATTAGTGAAAAAATTTTTATTAAATGAATTGAAAGTGATGGATCTAAAACGGAGGTATTAGAATGAAGCTGAGAATCTAGAAAACTATTTGTTTAAACTCAAGAATTTAGATGCGTTGCTCTAGAAATTGTAGGAAATAAGAATTTTCTAACAAACATTCCGGAAAGTTAAGAGAAGAATTAAAGGAAAACATAGAAAGACTTAGATGAGGAAGAAAATTTTATTTAAATACACTAAAATGTTAAACGGAGATTAAAACGAATGAGAAACAGCACTGAAAATTTCAGAGGAGAATTAAAAAGGGAATTACCGGAAATAAGTAGATGCAAAAGAAAATTTTAGAAGTCAGAAAGAAGAATTAAATACGGGAAAATATTTTAGAAGCATAAGCGGGGAATTAAAAGAATTAAAGGTGAATAGGGGAGGACATCACAGTAGTTTAAGAGAAGAATTGAAAGTATATGCGAAGAGAGTTGAATTACAAGAATTATAAATAAATGAAGACATCTAGTTGATGAAACCGTCTCTAAGACCTAGTGGTATTGTTTACAACTAGAGGAGAAAACATACGAGATGCGGAAAACGACGATGATTAACGACCGGTGGTTGTTACAGGAATCGCGGTAAGAGCAGGAAGTTGACTTGAAAGTACAGATAGAGCTAAATTGGATGAATTAAGGAAAGAAAGTGTTATAGAAGGAAATCAGCAGTTGTTGGACACAGTGGGATATTGAGAATGGAATGGAGGTCGTAACCGAGAAGCGGAGTATTGAAAGTCATATAGAGCCTGAAAACGTGAAAGACTGGTGCCGGAAATGTCAGTTGTGTGCGTCAGGAAATCGTCTTTTATGGAAAAAGGAAAGCGCCTATGAGGTAATGCAATTTATAAATCTCAATAAAAAGGGTGATCTACTCAAAGAGATTGATAAAGGCCCCACAAACCTGCTCATTGCTAAGCAATATTTTACTAACTGGAATGGAGCGTATGTTGTAATACAGAATGAAGAAATATTTACCGTTGCTTAAATCTTAATTAAAATTGTACTGTCATTCTAGAATGTTCTTGAAAACACACTTAGGACAAGCAAATAGTTTCGAATTAGAACTTTTGGGAATTAACAATACCAAAACATAGACAACGTTTTTATATTCCCTACGGACGGAATGGTAAAAAAGATAAAACAAATGATGAATACTTTTTAAGTATTGCATTCAAACATCAGCGAGACTGAAACTAATACATTTATCTATTTTCTAGCTTGCATTATGCTTCTATAAAAGCTGTCGGAAGTGAATGTTGCCGGATACTATTATGTAAGCTAACTAGAAGTAAAGACAGTACATTACAATATCTTAATATAGTATTACACTTAAACGAAAAATGGTTTAGTATACAAAAATGTTACTGGCTTTCGACAAGACTTGTTTGTAAAGAATGGAGTTGAATTAAAAGAAATATTTTAAGGGAGTTTGTAATACTTTATTACTTAAAAACTATGTTTATGTGGCCGCGGGCTCCCAGCCGACGTCCATGCTGTCAAGTTAAAGCTAAGATACCTCTAGCTACCGGTAACAATATTTCCAAGCCCAGACTGTCCGTCGCTCATGTGCGACCAACTAATCGCCAGACGGAGACATCTGGACCATTTCTATTCTTAACCAACCCATCACGTCGAAGAAGGTTCGTTGCCCATGTGCAGCCAACTGCGTTGCAGGACCGAAAACCCACATGATCGCCTCCGACTACCGGGCTACCTGTGCTACTTGGATCAGTTCCATCGCTTGAACGAGGAGTTCGCATCTTTCAAATGTCTCCTCGTTTAAGTAAAATAGTAAGATGACTCTTGTGGACTCATAGCACTTGAAAACTGTTTATTATAAAGCAGTCTAAATTAGGTTACATACAAGTTATGCTGGAACAAGCAGCGAGCATTTTAAATTCGGTAAAAGTGGACATCGCAGCATTTGAAATGCTTGAGTTTCAAAATATTGATTATACCAAGGGTTAGGTTGGAGGATAAATGAAATATGCTGGATTCACTATTTTAAGTAAGAATTAAATAGACTACCTTATTGCTCAGAGCAGATTTGCTGAGACCAATTCGAATTATTGCTATTTCTGCCATTAGGACACATGCAAATCTGGGGAGTACGTTAATTTCTTCACCACCCATTCTGTAGATGCCAAAGACCAAGCAGATCTGATTTTATATTACGAATGCATTAATTAGCTCTAGCTTTAGTTAAGTTTTACCCAGTACAAACTAGAGGTTTAGAAATGTTTCAAATGTTTGAAGAAAACTGTAGCTATTATAATTGTTTCTATTACAATTTTTAGCAAGTTTTACTCAAGGTAAGTGTAAAAGATTAGGATTGTTTTATTAAAATTTTTGTTTATTAACTGTCCAAATTGAAATTTACCGTTAATTTATGTGGTTTAGAAAGTTATTGCAATAACCCATGTTTTGCGGATATTTTTTAAAGCAATTTTAGCTGGTCTAGTGGCTTACTAAATCAAGAAATATAGCTAATATTTAAAATTTAGTTTTATAATGTTTACAAAATTTCGGACTTTATATACTACGCAATCTATTTTCAATTAACATAAGAAACAAGGGAGACAAGGGGAATTTTTTTAGGAAATAATATATTGTACAAAACAATATATTGTTGTTTATATTAAAAATTTTTATTTAAAAAGTTGCTCTATGAGCGCACAATTCCATTTGTTACAATTCAAAGAGGTGCTCGGCATTGCTACACACTTACATTATTTTTTTTACATTGCTACAAAAGAATAAATCGTTGAAATGATAGTAAACATAAAGTGCGTGGTCTGTTTCGAAATCGAGTGTATAATGCAAAAAATTACAATTACAGTAACGAAAAATCTACAGACTTAGTAAAAATAGTACAAGTACAAGAAACCTCTTATGTAGACTTAGTCACTTTTAAAGTAAACATCAAAAGATTTCGCACATTTTTTTGGTGGAAAACCAAGAGATTTCTATTGAACAACTGAGCTATTGTTTCCGAATTGTAGATAGTGTTAAGAATAAAGCGACCGTAATGAAGTTGACGACAAATCCTTCTTCTCTGCGGCTTCGCCGGAAGATCTTGGATTGGCCAAAAGAGTCATCACAGAACACCTGTATATTATTGCAGTAGAAAAAGAAATACAAGCACGCAAAGTCAGGCAATTATATCAAATTAATGAAAACTGAATTTAAAAAAAAATAATTTAAATAAACGCGAAGAATTATTTGAGTTTCAATTTTCAGAGGTTTTGTGAGTAATAAAAAAACAAAAGAGAATTAAATTGCTGCTACAAATTTGTTTACGAAATGGCCTTAAACTGTTTATTAAAAATATTGGAGCGCTCAAAAGAAGTTTGTATTTACTGTAGTCGAAATCGAAGTCGGAAGGCACTTTACCTGTGGGCCAGTAACGTCACAAGAAGGCCACATGGCTACTGCGGTACTCGATCGAGACCTTGCGGTCGTATAGCGGTGAAGCTCTAAAGCGAAACCTACCCTGAGCGTTCAGAACGGTGCGAGTGGTGTTTAGCGGCGGAGAACGGTTTGGAAGGTAATTTTCAGTTACTTCTCGTGCAAAGTGGTGGTACCGGTGTTGTTTGGCGATGACAGGTGCTCCGCGGTTTTGATTGGTTCATTGAGCTCGACTCGCTTCTCGAGACCTCACTTTTTGGCCAAAGGTCTTGCCCCTCTTTTTCATTCAATTCGGTCTCACAGTAAACAAGACACAAACACACACATTTCTCTCGCGTTTCGGATTATTTCGCATTCACAATTAAAATATAAAAATAACATTCTTTCCCTTTTACATTTGAATAGAATTTAATCGTTCTTTGTCTTTTGTTTCACTTTAGAATATTTGCTATTAAAATTAACTAAATTAAATTCAGAACTTTTAATTATTGTATAAAACCTTGACTCAATATATGATTGATCTTTTTGACAAATTTGATTTGTTGGTGGTAGGCTGAAGTAAGTCATTAGTCACGGAACGGATTTTATCACAACACGTTTCATGTCAAGATCTTCCGTCAAAATTTCACACGCTTTAAATTTTGGAATCTACAACTCATTTTCTACTTCTCGGACTATCCAATCACTGATAGTTGCCGATTGTAGACCGTAAAAGTTCAATATATTTTTCGATGATCTTGTTGTTAGTCCTTAAAAAATGAATTACTTATAAAAGGTTCTCTGCATAGTTTGTACCATGTCTTTATTTGTAGTACATTTATTACATCATTCTACAAACAAATGTTCTAGCAGTTTGACTGATTCAAGTTGGCCCCAATTTACACATGCGCATTACAGTCCACTCTCATCTGCTGCCAGGTTACATCGCGGTTTTCCAAACTGCTTTTTTTATATCAACATTGGCTTGTTATTTTCGGACCAAAACTCGTATCTTCATTACCTTTGTATTCGCATGCAGCATGGCTTAGGGCGGTAATAATTTAAATTGGTTTATTACATGAGTTGTAAAAGTGACTTTAATTTTTAGTGCAATATTATTTAATTGTTTTAATATTATTATTAAGTGACGAAGCGAAGCCGAGCTTGTTTGCTAGTGATTTTGAAACTGATTGGTCAAAGGTCAACTAGAGGGTTCTCAAATTTGGGAGACTGCTTCGCCACTTCGCTATGCGTTGCAAGCTTTGCAGGTTTATTAATATGTTAGGTAAAAATATTTTGGGGGCTCGTAAAATCATTTTTTCCCGGGCTCGGCGTTATCTCACAACGCCCCTGATTATAGCTGAATGTTAAAAACATCGCATGGTAAATTATGTCAATTAAATGACTATTTATTATTGGTCACTTTGTATATTGTTGCTTTTGTATAGTTTTGCATAATATTGTAAGTTTTTATTAAAATGTAGTTTTGGTTGCGCATTTTTAAATCTAGTGCGTTAGTACTTTTTTGAAAGGGTTCGTTTTTGTGACATTGACTTAATTTGTAATCATATGCTTCCCTGGCGTTAAAAACTTAATTGGAATAGTTAATTATTGCTGTCCGTATAATGTAAGGTTGTAGATCACCGCTGACGCGGTAATATATATCTAGCGGTAATTTGCATAATTGCTCACCTTGTACACCTCTGGCAGTTTGAAATTTGTCTGATTAGGAAGCGTTCGCAATTTAATAGTTCGCCAATATATTTGATAAAAAGCTTCTATTCGCTTTTAGTTATCGTATTCTACTTATCTTCAAGAAACTTCATCGAATTACAGTCAAATAAAAATTTTAAAACAGTACAAAATTTCTAAACATGAATTAGAACTGTAATTGTTATTCCGGCAAGATTCGCAGAACTATCGCTTTTTGTGAATGATCGAAAGCTGCAGCAAAAACTTGGAGGAGGACGCTTCCCATGATGAGAGGAATCGTAATCTACCTTTTTATATGTAAATCGGAAAGCGTCAATTTTCTGTTTTTCACTTCGAGTATATCTCAAATCGGTCTATACCAGGCAAAATCCGATGAAAAATGTAAAACTGTTGGAGTTGGATAATTCTAACGCGATTGAAGCTATTGAACGTGATATAGACGGTCGTGCACTGAAAACATAAACCATCTGAGCGACTCTGTAAAAATAATGTATATGTTGCAATTGATGTTAAATGTACGCAATAATTTAATTGGAAAATGTGATCGACTTACAGGTTCTAGATATAGTCCAATAAGTGTCATAATTTGCATTCGTGCCAGTAAGTAGTAGGCTCCTGCAGGAAGCAGTACTTAGACAAAAATAGGCAAACTGCAAGGCGAAAGGTGCATTTCTTAATATCTGCTTGTTAATCGGCCTGCCCAAGGCAACCTAAATTATTTGCGCAACGGAATTCCGCTGCAGTTGCATATGCCACCGCGAATTTGCCGCAAATTATTTTTACCTTCTTGACGTCGAATGGCCGCGTTCGCTACATTAGGCAGATTTATTTCGTCCTAATGGCCCTTCCCGAAAATCCGGTATGGAGTGCCTTCGAGGGAAATGATCAAGAGCCGCGTCAATTTTCCGTTTCCCTTGGATCGCATTTCGGCGATCCGAGTCAAAATGCCGTATTTATTAGCGGCGCGATTTATATTTGGAGCCGCACAAAGGCGCTTTTGAATTTCCATCTGTTCAATTTTCACTTCCGTAACGAATTTCATGGCCGTTATCTTCCAGTATTAGCGTCGTTTTCAGTGGCTTCTGGAGGAAAACGACCAGTAGATGTTCAAATATCATTTTTGAAGCATCCACTTTTAAATGCGCATTGTTTTCTGCTACTTGGTTACGAATGAGGGCACATCTAATTTTACACTTTTGGAAGCTACATAAATTAAAATTTAGTAGAGATAAAGAGAGTATTTCAGGCATTATTGTACTATCAGAAAATATTGCCCGAAAGATATGTTTTACAAGAAATATGACTGTTTTGCAAATGAGTGAAGTTGAACTATAAAACGATGTATTTTACAAAAGTTAATATTAGAAAGTGGGTTATTATGAAAATCTTATGGCAGGTATAACCTGCTCTATAAATAATAAAAAATTAGTTATACGTTTGTTTACTAGACTATCAATAACTTAATTGAAATTATGACCGCCCAAAGCAAAATTGCTCAAATATTGTGAAAACAAAGAAGCTGACTGATGTAGTAATTGGAGAATTTTTTACTCGGTAAAATGATCAAGTTGTTTAAGATTTCCATAAAAGTTTTGATAAAACTTCTCTATTTCCGTCATGGTATGGTAAGAAATGCTCTATGTACTATTGAGTTCTAGTTCTGTAAAAAGGAGGTGAAAACCTTTGATAAGGTACATTAAGAGTACGTTGCAGTCTGCTGTTAAAATTTTGAACAAAAATTTGTGTAGTCACATACATTGCAAGCATTTAGAAAAATTTGTTACTAGTCCATGAGATATTATATATCGGGGGTTTTATGACACCTGCTGAAGTAAGGTTTCGATTTTCAGACTTTATCTTGCGGGGTCTTGTCATTGTTCTTATTCTACATTTCTAGCATTTATTGCCTCGACGTTAATTATTCGGAGTATTTAGCATTTTCATTTGTCTAAGGTCCTTCATTTCTATGTTGCCTTTTACAACCTCTTTTCCCCCATTCTCACAACGTGTTCGTATCAGATAAGTCTACTTCTTCCACGATTGTGTTTTAAGCCAATAACTTGCTCAATGATTTCGTTTCTTACTCTTTATAATCTTGATATTCTTCAAGATGTCGAATTGCGCCCATTTTTACTGTTGTTGGTCGTTGTTTTTCCGTCTCAGTTTATCTACAGACCTTTGCACCATATATTATTACTTTTCCATTTTCATCAGCCGTTCTCTATGTTTTGGATATAAACTTCCTATTTTTTTCCGTTTTGCGCGAACAAGAAAATGAAAAACAATAGACTAAGTCTAAGAATAATAACGTACAACGAGCGATCAATATTATTCCTTATATTATTGCATAGCAAACGTTATATTTTCTTCCGGAATTTACATTACAATTTTATGCCACCATATTTCGTTCAGCCTTTTATTGATTTTTTCTTTGTAGTATTCTGTGTTTTTAATCTCTTTTATTCTTTTATTGACTTTTTTAATTTTAATTAGGGTGTTTATATATAGTTCTTGAATGGTTTTAATTAGTACATTATGTTGTCCCATAGTTCTCCTAATGGGACGTTGCTACACACTTAAGTCAATGAACAGTAAATAGAGACTTTTGTTTGTACTAATTTTTTTTGAATTATTTGTTTGCAACAAAATACCACCCTAGAGCCAGGATCTTTCAGCGAGAAATTTGCTTTGGTCTTTTTTTTCTTGGCGACTATAGTTATATTATATCCTTTATCACTCTACCATATAAATGACTAAATGTAAATGTTACTGTGATTCCTTTGTAGTTGTCATAGTTTTTTTGTCGCTTACTTTGCTGTTTTTTATTGTTTTAACCGATTTGTCAGCTAATTCCAACGCAATTTCTATGGGGTGTCTTTCTGTTATCTACTCATTTTTATTTACTTAAAAGATTTTCAAAATAAATTTTTCATTGTGTAGCGGATATTAGTTTTATGGTGTTTTTAGGTTTGTCTGCTCTAACATTAACAAATCTCCCTGCTTCTGTACCCTTTTTGCTTTCGATATATTTCAACTTCTCTGTATTAACTGTCCCATATTTTTGTTCTTTTAACATTAATTTATTTAATTTAACTTTTTTCTATATTTTTCTGTTTGTCTATCTACATATTCCTTTAGTGTTCTGCTATTTTAGGTATGTTTTCTTCTTCTTTCTTACTTCTTTTTCCTTTTCTTCAGTCTTCTATTCGTCTATTCTTTCCAAATATCTGTTGGTTGTATTATGAATTACTTGTTTAATGTGTTCATGCAGTGCTCCTGTTTTCTTATAATATATTTTTTTGTCATTTTGGTCTGATATTTGTTGATATAAATGTTTTATATTTGTTTATTTTAATTTTTTCTTATTTCCTTAGTTTATATCTTGTTTTGTTGCTTTATGTATTTATGGGAAATACATTCTCGTTCTTAATAAGTGGTGGTCTGAGCCACATTCTACTCTTCTACACACGCAGATATTCAACTACTGTATTGATGATACTTTCTGCATTACAATGTAGTCAATGCTTTGAAATTTCTTATGTGTTGGGTTTAAGTGATCTGTGGATGTCCTTATGTTTAAAAAACCCTTTTAAAATTTATCTATTAATCTTTTTCTGCTATTATTTACAATGATTTCTCCCCAATTGTTTTATTATCTTATTCTTTATTTTACTTCTTTTTCGTACCCATATATTTATTTCTCTGTTACCTCTAATGTCTTGTATGTTACTACAGAATTATTTTGTATTTGAAATTTTTATAACCGTTGGTGAGAGCATATAGGCCAAAAATTGCACATTAATATACACCTTTGTTATTTGATTATTAATACTTTCGAAGTTAGAAATGCTTCTTTTGTACTCCTTAATTGGTAATGCTATATCTCTTTTTCAACGTTCCTCCTTTGGCATTCTACTATAGAAGAGTATAAAGTTGCCTATTTCTTTGATACTCTTTTATTCTTGATCTTAGTTATGATATTGACATTCAACTTCTTTATTTTACGCAATATATAGGTCGTATTTGTTATAATATCTTGTACGTTTCTCGTTTCTATATTTATTATTTGTTTCTATTGCTTTTTTCGTCGTCGTATTGTTCCATCTAAGTTCTGAGGCTTTAGTTAATCGCTTTTTGTATTTTTGATGATCTGGTTGCAGACCCCTTTTGCTCCAATTCGGAGGACCAAGGACTTTGATTTTAGGACGTCCTTCTCTTAGATAATTGTCTTTAACTGAGCAACATATCGTCCCTTTATATAAGGTTTTTTTATTTCTCTTTGTCGTTATTTCTCCTTTTTTCTGTCACTATAATCGCTGATTTTATGGGATATTATGGGTCAGATGAAGCCTGATTTCTTGAGGTTGTTACTCCCCACCTTTACCTTTTTATAACTTGGTTTTGGGATAAGCTTTAGCAAGTTTTCGAAGAGATAAGTGTCATCTAGTTTTGTTTATAATTGGTTCTTTGGCAATCATGAGGTTAATGCATTGTATTAGAAGCTACCAAGATATGGTTTGTAAGTGGATCGGCATAGGTATAGAGACTTATGGTCTCCGTGAAGGTTATACGTAATATTCAAATTTTGACGACAATAAATGATTTGTTAAAAAAGTAAACTCCAAAAGTTCTATTATGGTAGTATGGGGCTTTAGATTTGCTTTTTTAACAGAATGCTGGTTATTCTACTGCAAAAATTGAATACCATAATGTAATAATAATTTTATCTAAAACATTCATTATAATTCAAACGTTGTGTAATGCTTAAAACACTAAATCGCCATAGAAAGCAATACAATAAAATTTATTTATTTTGTCTTCACATAATAAAATACTAATAACTTTCAAATTGATCTAAATTACCATTTTATTTGGAAATTTTTAGGGCGCCGACTTTTGCTAGACGCGCATATAATAATATTATTTTTATTAGTTATATTAATTTGATTTAAATTTTTTTACGTGCATTAAATAAAGGTGACTGAATAATATTATGTTGTAACATTTGTATAGAGACTTACGGTATTAAGATTCGATTTTTTGTATATTAATATTGGTTATGTTATAAATATCATGTATTAAATTGTTTATATTAAAAATATTACAAAGGAATTAAATGGGACGCATTCTAAAAACAATATTCATTACGTAAATATTTATTCTCTTAAAAATACTGTGTCACTTTTGAATGGATTATATTGAGTTTCTTAAATATCTATTTACATAATCTCTTATGTGATTTACTGTATCTAAAACGATTCAAATTTTTCATATCTTTTATAATGGATTAAGGTTATATACAGTAAGACATTTAATATTGCAGTCTTCGAAACGATATGCGTGCAACCATGCTGTTTTCATCTATACAAGATGATTGTTGTACAGGAACTTTCCTATAGTGATTAGAAAAATTACATCTAAATGTGTGAAAATATTTTGGAAAGCGTGCCATATGACGTAGTTGTTTTCTTTACTGATGAAGCAGATTTTTACTTTAGATGCGTTAATAAACCAATCTTTCGTTATCGGTGCGATAACAATCCACGATACATCCATGAAGGGCCGCCAACGTATCTCTGTTTGATATTTGGTGAATGAAATAGTGGTTATTGAATCTTACTTTTTTAAGGAGGGAGACCAATATGTGGAAATGATTAGATTATTATTTGCATCGAATCTTTATACATTTAATTAGAGAAGGTTTGGTTTTAATAGAATATAGGGGAAGCTTATACAGCGATAGCCTTGCTTCAAGTGCTGTGTGAGATATTTTACTGAGCACCTAATATTTCAAAGTAGTGAAGAATTTCAGAATACGATTTCAACAATGCATCGAAAGTAAGGGACACCACTTGGGCAATATTCGTTTTAAAATAATTATAAAACTTGTATTTTGGTGGCTTTACTATGTAAAAATAAATTGTATATAACTCCCTGTAGGGTTCCTTCTGAACTTGAGGGAATTTTGCCCTACTCTGTATTTTTTAAAATAAATATGTTATTTTGTATTTGCTTGTTTGCTATGCAAGCTGATTGTTCGTCTTTTAAGTTTAATTTAATAATTTTTTATATTATCTTTTTAATATTTTTTTGTGCACTTTAAAAACTTGTTGAAGATGAGTCTATTGATTTAAAATTTCCTTAGTTTATTTGGTCTCCTATTTGTAGATTGGAAGCATTATTATGTCTCTAGTCTTTCGTTATTGTGTTTGTGCCCTAAGTTTTATCGCATAATTTCAATACCATGTTTTCTTCTATTTTATCATTTCAGAATTTATATTGTCATCTCCACTTGCGTTCCCCATTTTAATATCTTTATTTTACTCATGTACTTTTTCCCTCAAATTTAAGTAATTGCTATTTATGTCTATTATCTGTGTGTTTCGAATTTTTGATGACATATGCATTTTTGCACATTCAATTTAGTTTTTTCAATTTTTATCAATGTTTTTATTTGATAGTTTTTATCTCGTGTTCCTGGAAGTATGTTTTTTCTGTCATTTTATTGTTAAATGCGGAGGGCCTCATGACAGTAAAATTTGTAAAAATACTAGGGATGTTCCTTCCTCCTGCGTTTTTTGTAATGACGACTATCCCGCTAATTACAAAAGCTGTACTGTATATAGAGACTTAAAAAATAGAACTACGTCTAATAGTCACCTCCCCAGAACTAATAACAATAACGGCATTGCGAACTAATTCAAAAATATGTTTTCTCAACTACTAAATCAGAACAGCATGATATTAACTCACTACCGTTATTAACAAATTAAAACAATAATGAAAACTTTTTACGACTAGCGGCGTGGAACTCAAACGGACTAAAGAATTATATTGCTAAAATAACCTTATTTTTAAACTATAACAAAACTGATGTATGATTATATATATTGCTATATAAGAAGACTGACTTTTTTGACTTATAGATTCAGACCCCGAGTAAAGAACTAAAACCCTTTGAAAATGGCATCAAAGTAGATGCTGAAACATTAGGATATCCTAATAATCGACGCCGCTCATCCAGTGAACCTAATTGTTCATTTACCAATGATTGGAGAAACCTTTACGAACACAGATCTTATAAATTAAATTTTTTTTGAATATAGTAGCTAACATTTATCTGCTTGTTTTTATTTATTTTTTATATCAACTCACAGTATTTTCAAATTTGAATATAAATTTTGTTCCTTTACATCTTTACCATATTATATTTTTTGGAACGAGAAGCTATTCAATACGGAACGTCAATAATTCAAAAAATATCACAATAGTTGTCACTTGAAAAAATGTTATTGCTCGACTACTTTTGTAAGGTACACAAGTAAAAAAAAACATATATGTATTAGAATAGTGGATTAGAAGGTTTTTACAATTACACCAAAAGTAGTTTATTTTGGTAAAAACTTTTATTGTCGATTTTACTGTAATTTAAATAAAATATACAGCGTTATGGATATGAAGAGATAGTCAGAATGGGAGAAATATGAAAGACTAAATAAGCAAAGGATTATTATAGTGTAACGAAATGAAAATTCCATGTTTATATATACTTTTTTTTCTGTTAACGACAGATCTTTAAGACATTTAATTTAATTAATTTAATTTTTTGTTAATTTAAATGAAAATAGAAAATATTGTTGATGGTTAATTAATTGATAACGTATGTCTTAACAAATTAGTGTTATGATAATATAAACAAATTCGGAAAATGTTTTTATTTATTTAAGTGGGCGAAAGAATTTGTTTATTTTGTATTATTTATTGTTATTCTATTTTGTTTTGTTTATTTAACTATTATTGTAACTAATTTTCTATTAAAAAGAAAAAAGTACCCATTTCACTGGAGGTATTCCCCTTTAATCTCTATGCACTTTTGCCATTGCTCCCACATTTTTCAAAGGCTACTATTTGGCACAGTATCCGACAAAAATTTCATATATTTCAATTTCTTTTCCGATATGTCTTACCAGAATAATGATTTGTTTGCTGTCAGCATACACTCAAAAAAGTCTCTGGATCCAAGCTGTACAACTGGACCAACACAGTTCTGTTTTTGTTGAACGGTGGGATGATGGGCTCAGACTTTCGTCATCTTTCAGTTTTCACGGATGATTTCTGCTTTTGCAGCACTGTACCTATGTCTTACTACCTTTTTTTATATGCGTTACTTAAAGTTATCTGATGGCATCATGTGGTACTATAATTTGTCTTTACACACGCATTGGGGGTCATTAGGCTCAACAGTTTTTTGAAGTCTTAAAACACATATGTTGCTTAATTAATAAATAGTTAGTTTTTTTAAGTAGCCTACACCAGTATATAAAGGTATTAGAAAATGGAAATTTTATTTTAGAAGCAAGGCTCAATAAACTGACTATATGATTATTTATTTTTTGAAAGCACAAGTCTGTATCTGATCATCTAATCTAATTTGATTGGATTGAGATTGAGCCTATTATAGAAATTCGGTGATCTTCCAGAACTTGCGGTCGGTCATTATTTTGGTGGAATCAAAGTCTAAGAACTACACGCAGGTATTGGACAAAATAGTGGAAATACTTGTGGAAATCGGAACATCTTGTATTAATGTGGTATTATTTTACCTTTAGCACGCAATGCAGCTTAAATGCTGGACGGAATGAGCCGATAAAAGTCTTGAATAGTGGAATGTGGAATTTGAAGCCATTCTTCATGCAGCACAGTCTCCAGCTCAGAGGCGAAGAAGGTGGAAACCGACGCCGAACTCAGTTCAAAATCTCTCACAGAGCCTGAATGATATTCAGGTCTGGAAATTAAGTGGATCAGGGAAGTTGCTGAACCTCATCAGAATACTTTTCAAACTACTCTTGAACAGGGCCAGCGGTATGAATAGAGGCATTATCATCATGGAATGTGGTATTCCTGTCTGGAAATAAAGTTTGTACCATTGGGTGGACCTGGTTACCCAAGAGTTCTCTATATACTGCTGCTATGATCCGACTGTGTAAAGTGACAAGGGGAGGGGGAGTTCTATAATATAGTACTCCAGACCATAACAGAGCCGCCACTATGTTTGATAGTCAATCGGAGACAGTCCACATTGTATGCTTCAGAGGATGTTCGCCAGACAAACACGCTTCCAATTACACGTTACCAGTCCTTCAACGTTCAGCTTTTCGTGGGCATTGCAATATGCATGTCATTTTTGAGCATTCGTGTCTGTTATTAGGGGCTTGGCAATAGTAACATGTTTATGGATCCTCAATTTATGCAGTTAACGTCTGGCTGTTTTGGATGTCACTGGAGTGTTTAGGTGCTGATTAAGTTCTGTAGTCTTTCGTATTTTATGCTTCGCCGACTCTATTTTACCGTGCACTGTGCTTGCGGTCATGACTTTTGAGACCGTACTTTGTTACACTGCATAACGTCATTGTTTCGCTCACAATTGGTCCAACTAGACGGACACCAACAATTTTACCTTAAAACTCCGTCAGGTCGGACGTACTGGTCACTCAGTTGGCCTGTACAACATCCAAAACCACACTGCCTCACTCTACTATTAGTGAACAGTCCATTCTACCTGCAACAAACAAGGGACAGTTGATTTCCGCAATGCCCAGTGTTACCAGGCACAATGAAAATATATTCCATTTTTGACAAGTGTTTCCAGTATTTTGTCCAAATCTGCAACAAGTGTTAGATACCTAGTTCACATTATATCGGATCATCTTCCAAACTTATCTACCTCTATAATTAGTTTTTTAGAGTATCGATTACAAAAAAATTGCAAGTTGTTAATCTATTTTTTAAATATTATAACTATTTCCTTTAAAGTCATACTATCTGTTAACAATTGTGTACAAGTATGTCTTACTTTACGGTTATTGTATGCTTTTGAGCATAATCGAGTATCATATCCACTTCCTGTTGGATGCAACAAAAGGGTTATCGTTGAGTGTTCTTAAAACGCAATGCAAGAATTTAGTTCACTATAATCAATATTATAGCTCTTGCAAATTTAATTTGATTAAGTTGCTTCTTTCATTTACTCGCTGCTATTTTCGTACAATATGGTACTATGTGCATCTGATATTAAGAAATGAATTTACGTTATGTATTTATATAATTTACTCGCTAGTGTGGCCCCGTGGTTAAGGTGCGGGCTGCGGTGCGCATGGACCCGGGTTCACTCCTGGAGCCCTCTGATGCCTGGCGGGTGGCCTATTCAGCCACTTAAATTAATTGAGTGCCTGAGTTTATTTCGAACGAAGGCGAATAATGGCGGTCGTGTAAGACGCGGTGCTTGCCACATCGCCCCGCATCAGAGATGATGCGCGAAATTACTGTTTTCTAAATTTTTGCATAACAGATGTATATGAAGGAACATTTAAGATTTACAGATTTGTTCAATAATGAAGTGACCGCTGTATCTTGAAAAATATAGATCATTTTTTTTCTTTTATTGAAGCAACACATTGTAAGTTATTGTGCACTTTTGTAACATCTGATTCAATAACCTCCATTACTGATTATATCTTTACACTTTTTTTCCGTCCTTCCAACAATGTTTTTGTATAATAATTTGGTAAAGACCTATATCTTCATAATGACTATACATTTTTATGAAATTAATATGTGAAGACATTGTCGGTCATTTCATCATAGACATTATTTTGTTGTGTCTAGCAAAATTTTTGCGATGTTTAGGGTGATTATCTTCTTGCAGTACCCAACTTATTCTGTCAGAACCTAGAAACTCTCCAGCAGAGTTCAGTAAGCTTTTTTGGTAGTTGGTGCACATTTTCTCCGCATTTAAATTGACCGAAAACAAAAAGAGGCAACCAAAACTGCGTTTACCGAATCCAAATTTCCAAATATGCACTTTACCGGGTGTATTGAACACTGAAGAATCTTATTACTCTTTCTGACCACGTTTTCGATAAGGAAAATTCTGCCCAGAAAGAAGACTTGCCTGTGAAGATAACATTGTCCTAATCTCGACTCGAATTTTCCTTTGCCTAGGCCAGTCGTTTTGCCACGTGCTTTTCTGATAATAAATGACTCTTTAAAGACAACTTCTTTTTTCACACAGGGAACTTTAAATTACATTTAGGGAGATCCAAATTCCTTTTTGCAGAGGTTCCTTTTTTTGAAAAGCCTGGTTTGTCTTGAAAGAGACACAGTATCGCTTTATCCTTTCCGGCAGATCGTCTACATTTCCAAACTGCAAATATCACTTTAGTCACTTTTTAACAAATGCCTCTGAATTTCACCTGTATTTTGTGGTTGCTTTATACATTAGTTACGGCTTCCTTATGATGTCACTAAAAATACTGCTTCGCATCGCTTCAAGAATTTTGCACTCAGATATATAAAGATAACGAACTCATTGACATCACCAACACAATGTGCCGGAAAAATATATATTGCGCAAAAGAGCACGAAATAAAGATTCAAACGAATAAACACAGATGACGTTGTGGTGCTTTCTTATCAAATGACTACGATTATTTTCTTGTCATATAGAGTATATATGCTTGAGAATTAATTTTTAAAACTAAAAGGGAAATATGAATTAGTAATTTATGGTTGTACTAGGAGTAATTTGTGATTAATTAATTATATGATTTTTTAGATTTTCAGAATGTTAGACTTTTCATATTTTTTAATAAAAGTAGCATTTGTTCTGTACTAAAGAGGGGTGGTATTGAATTAACTACTCTGTAATTGTACTGTAATACATTTACTTTTGTAGTGTACTTTTTATAATTACTTGTTTATAAATTATCTTTTCTTTGCGATTATTTTCCTGGAGGAGTAAAGCGACGGGTGTTAACTGCATTGTCGCGGCGCCGACTACGTGGTGCACAATAAAAGCGGAGAGAACGTGCGCGATTAGGCAGAGAAATGGCGCATCGGAATGTCACGTGCAGGCGCCCCTTTAAGATGCAAGAAATGCCCGGAAAACTGGGAATATTAGATTAAAGCAAGTGCAAACGACAGCCGACCTCGTAGTACAAATATTTGGTTGAACCGCGACCGGGCTCGCTATTATAATTTGCAAGTGCGGTTTGCATGGCCGGGACGCGAGCTCTGATAATGGCAGTTAACTAGTTTGTGAAATGGACCCTGGCCAGCGCCGCGGTGCCGAAATCTGGCCGAAGTTGTTGCCAGAAGTTAGTTGCAGTTGGACTGACCACCAGGGTGGGGATCTCCGTGCGCGACATTGCAGGTTAATGGGCTGTATAAGGTTGTTCTTAAGGGTATTCACGATATGTTTCGAACAAAAACAACGATTTAGTTCTTTTTATTCTAATTAATCAGGCATGGGTTTGAGTTAAAAACTTTTTTTAGCAGATTTAGATCGCTATTATTGAATAAAGGGCACAAACATTTTTAATTTTTGCTAATATTTCAAGTATAGTTGTGGACATATTAAATGTATAATATTATGCGTTTGTACAAGAAGGTTGGAAGAGAAATGGTAGTAACGTAATGAGGGAAATAAGTAAAGGGGAGGATATGACTCAAAACTCAAATAGACACATGTTTTAGCAGTAGATTTGAACTTCTTCAAAGAGGTTTAGGATTTTTGTCACTTAAGTGATTGGGAAGCCCATTAAAGAGTAAAACTGTATCTAGCAATCAATAGAAAATTATATGAATCTACGGCTAGAACACAATTTTAGATTTTTTGAATCTTGTCAAAACAACATAAATTTTTAAGGATATAATACTGGGTTTTACTGTTTATTAACAAAAATGTTAAAAAATAATTATAAAAAATAAAGACATATTGATCCTTGGTGAGGGATTTGGAGACTTTCCAAATAACTCTTTATGCCAGGTATTTATTGCAAAGCACAGACCAATGCATGTCACGTACTTCTTTGTAGAAGAACAAGAAAATAAAAAAATTAACGAAAACATTTAAAAAACAAAATACAACAGCTCTTTTAAAAAATATAAGGTGAATGTTTGGACAAAGTTAGGGGATGATTCTTGTTAGCAAAATGGACAAGAAAGTCTACTTTAATATTTTGTGTGAGATTGTTTCATTTAATTCTACGAATCCTAGAGTAGGCGTTTGAATTGCCCCGATATTTATATAAAGAAAAAGTAGAGATATGGACAAACTAATAGAAAAGATCGAATTTACTAGGAATTACACTCACAGATTAATTTAAAATGTTGAATTACACATGAAGTAGAAGAACGTGTTCTGCAAGACATTGAGAACTCCGATACAAACTTCAGGCAAGTCGCCTGTCAGTATGGCACATGCCAAGCTATTTATCGAGTATCCTATATAAAAATTGATCTATCTCTATCACTTGCAACTTGTGCAGTTCCTATCGTGAGAGAATTTTATTCCAAAGGAAAGGTTTTGTTGCTATTTTTTGGCACAGATCATTACCATTATGGGCTATCTGTTGTCAATTATCTTTACAGATGAAGCAGTCTTTGATAGAGCATTAACAACACAAAGATTATATGTAGATCAAGAAGAATTTCTACAGAATGATTGAAGTTTATTATCATCAATGGATTAGAATCAATGTTTCGGCTGAGATTATTAATCATCACCTAGTTCCATTAGTCGTTCTTTTACGGTGCTTTAAATGGCCAATCTATCTGAAGTTTCTGAAAGACATTCTGACCTCATTTCTAGAAGATGTGCCGTTGGCACTTTGGGAGTTCATGTGGTTGAAACATGAAGAAACTAATTTAATTGTTAACATTTGCTAGTATCTCAAAGAGCTTCCAATACTTGAATCAGACGTGGTGGTCTGACACGACCCTCTCAGTCGGCAAATTTTTAACTGATGTCCAGACATTTGAACATGTTATTGGAACTTGTGACGTTATTCGGATACAACCCGGATTAGTTGAAGGGGGTATCAATTCATGAAACAACAAAATTATTAATAATACTGTGTGAGACTTCACTTATACATTCTACAATGGATTATATCTATAGAATAGAACATATTATGGAGAAAATTTCGTAGAAAAACTTTTTGGAGTCTTAATAGATGGGGGTTATCGGTGCTGATAATTAAAATAGCAATTAAAGGCAAATACAAAAAATTTTACTAGGGAAATTTTGACAGAAACTCTCGTTTCTGTGTGCGAAAAACTTTCGGCAGCTACAATTCATCGCAAACTGTTTTACAGACCAAACATGATAAGTGAATTTGTTGAACGTCAATGGTGTCGCATGTTTAAAGATGGACGTACTAACGACTATCATGAAGCTAAAAGTGACCGCCCATATATAGTCAGTGATGAAATTGTGTAGGATATTGATAAAAATGTCCGTTACGCATATGAACCAGTGGCTTACGTCGCATTGGTTTGGCGATGACGTTGCGCTTCAAGATGCTGTTATCTTCTTCTTTAGATACCATCTCCTCTAAGAAGGTTGATTATCATCACGACTATGTGTATTTTTAACGTTGCAGATCTGAATAGTTCAGTGGAGCTACAGTTATACCATTTTCTCAGGTTACTTAATGTCTTCTTCCTCTACTTCTTTCTTCTTGTATTTTTTGTGTACAATGTTTTGTAGAATTTTATATCTTCCTCCTCGCATTACATGGTCCAGATATTACAATTTTCTTATTTTAACTTTTTTAGTATTTCTTTTTCTTTTCTCATTCTTCTAAGCACTTCATCGTTTGTTGCTCTTTTTATCCGGCTTATTTGCAGCATTTGGTAAGTACGCATCTCAAATGCTTCTAGTGTGCCACCGATAAGTGTTTTCATCGTTCAAGCCTCTATTTCATACTACTAAAATACATGATATCTCAGCATTCTGATTCTGCTGCATAACATATTATTCATTTTATTCCATATTGTTCTGCCTTGTCCAATCCTTGCTTTAATTTCCTCTGTGTAATCATTATTTGTATTGACAATTGCTCCTAAGTGTTTATATTTTTGTACTTTCTCCATTTGTTTTCCTCTAATTTATAAATTTTTATGCAGTTGCTGCGATTTTGTGATGGTCATAAATTTGGTCTTTCTTATATTTAATGTCAGACATTTTTCTCGCTGCTTTCTACTACCTTATCTAATGCTCTTTGTAGATCTTTTGATGACTCTGCAGTGAGTATAGTGTCGTCTGCATATCTGATATTATTCATGTGTTTACAATTTACACTTATTTCGACTGTTGTTTCTTCTAAAGTGTTGTTGATTATTTTTCTGAATATAGATCGAAGGGGAAAGGCGAGAGTACACACCTTTGTCTCACTCCTCCTTGAATTTGGATTTTTTCTGATTGCTCATTAACCACTTTTACATTAATGGTTTGGTTAAAATACATGAAATATTATTCTCATATCTTTCGAATCTATGTTTTTGTCTTTAAGTAGTTGGATGAGGTATTGTGGCGAACTTTGTCAAAAACTTTATTGTAATTAAGGAAGCAAATATATATTGGTTTATTAACATCCATACATTTCTGAGCTAACACACTAAATGCAAACAGAGTCTTTCTTGTGCCTATTGCTTTTCTGAAACCAAAATGGGTTTCATTAAGGTCCTGTTCTAACTTCTTAAAAATTTCTGTGTATTGTAATTTTACCTTTAGCGCAGTATTGAGCATAGGTTATTGGTTTATTAACGCATCGCTTGCAGGCTTCAGTGGATAGTGAATACTTTACACCAAAGTGTTGCAAGCATTAAATCTTTTTGTCATTGCTTTCGAAACCACTGCGCCAGTTTGGCATAAGGTTGATTTACTTGCGCTGTCAAATTCTCTGGTGTATTACCT
Organism: Sinelater perroti; assembly: GCA_036346155.1. NCBI lineage: Eukaryota > Metazoa > Arthropoda > Insecta > Coleoptera > Elateridae > Sinelater > Sinelater perroti. The sequence continues at coordinate 18,130,235 of JARFIY010000195.1, read as the reverse complement.
TTAGGAATATCTTAAGAGCGTGGCTTGTTAAACTAATTGTCCTATGATCATTGCATTCTTTTGCATTTGCCTTTTCTTGGTAAAGCTACAAAAGTCGATTTAATCTAGTCTGCAGAAATTATTCCTGTGTTATACAGATCTACTAATACGTGGATTTGTTCTTCTTCAATTAATTTTATTATCTCAACTGTAATTTTTCCAGGATCTGTAGCTTTATTATATTTTGCTAATTTTACTGTATGTATCACCCCTTTTGTTATACATGGGCCGCTATCTTGTTCTGCGTTTTATTGTGTTGTTTCTTGTTTTTAGTTCTCAAATAGTTCTGAAAATATTCTTTTCTTGTGTGTCAGGAATTATTTTACAATTTTTGTCTAATAAGGTGTTATTTTTGCTTAATTTTCTTATACCTGTTATTTCCTTAACCTTTTTATATGAGCTGAAATTATCACGTTTTGTTTGCAATTCTTCTGTTTCTGTACATTTATCTGTAAACAATTTCTTCTTGGCCTCTCGTATATCTTCTCTTATTTTAGAACTTAATTCGTTATGATTTTATGTCTCGTCTGTCGTTTCCGTCTGTCTCTGTAATCTGCTCTGTCGGTCTGTCGGTTTCTATGTCGGTCTGTCGGTCTGTCGGTCTCGGTCTGTTTGTCATGTCTGTCTGTCTGTCTGTCGCTGTCACAAAATTATGGATTTTTAAAATTTTAAAATGGATTCTATAGATTTCACTATTTAAAATAAATCAAAAGTTTCTATCTCGAATAGTTTTGAGATATTCGACTTCATTGGAATTTTCATTGATTTTAAATGTGATTCTTATAGGAAATTTTACGCTGAATTAAAATGAAGAAAAATTTATGTCGATAATTTTCAGATTTGAAACTGAAATCGAAATCTGGAAAGGTTTTTTGTTCGTTCTGATTGCTTGAGCAATCCTTCCATGTTTTTTATGGTTTATACAGTGTATTCTCATTTTTAAATTGTTTGGTTTTATTTCAATATCTCATTTGTCATCCAGTCTTTTCTCATGTTGTTAGTTTTCGGTACTTCCAATGTTCTACTTCGATTCATTATTTTACTTTTGAATGATTCCCATTTATTATTCGAGTCTCCATCTGGATATGTTGCTCTATTATTTAGCTCCTTATTAATTTTTCCTTTTAACTGGTCATTTATTGTTTAATTTTTTTAACTGTGATATTTGGAGCTGTTTTTGTTTTGTTGCGGTCTTAGTTTCTTTAAGTGTATTTCGAGTTTTATTACTGTTGGATTGTGATTTATTGCTACATCTGCACCCGGATATGTTTTGGCTAATTTGATGGAATTACGATATAGTTTATTTATTAACACATAGTCTATTTGATTTCTAACTATGTTGTTGTTGTTATCAGCTGGTGACTTCCACATGTACAGTCTTCTTTCAGGTAGCTTGAAGAACGTATCTGATATTATTCTTGTTCTTGACAAAACTGTCCCAGTCTATATCCCCTTTTGTTTCTTACTTCTAGTCTATGTTTACATAAAATACCCTCCTCTTCGTCTTTCCCTATTTTCGAATTAAAATAACAATCGTATTGTGTCGCTTTTTTGTTATATCTATAGCTTGTTGTACATCGTTATAAAACTGTTCTACTTTTTATTCAACTTTATTCGCAGTGGGGGCATATACTTGTATTATGTTTAGTATTCCTTGGATTCTTAGCATGATTACTCTATCTGAGATAGGTATGAAACTAATTACTGACCTACCGAGGATTTTGTCAATTACTACCGCTACACCATTTCAGTGATGTGAATCTTTTTACCCGAGTAGTATATCTTTGCCGGGCTGATTTGTATTTCTCCTAAGTTTGACCATCTGGTTTTGCTCAGTATATTACTCTAGAAAGATTATATTGAACTGACTAAATTCATGGTAAATTAAAATGATGATTAATATTTCAGTACTATCTTTAGTCTTAAAATTCTTCCATTTTTTCAAATTTACATTTGATCGGAACTAACTCTGGAATATTTTGCTTTGAATTGATTTGAATAAGAATATCCATATGGATCTTTAATGTAGTGGTTTTCCTTTGTATTCTGCATTTAAATGCCGTTGACCTTTTAGGTTCTTCCGCCTTTATGATTAATTTTTCACTCCAAGGGCAAGAGAGTACTCTGTGCTCTGTTTGTATTTATTTCGTAATAGTAAAGATATGACACTTGAAACCGATTTATTCTACTTATATTGGTGGTGCTGTTTAACACAGAATTCATGTTGTTTTAGACGAGTTAGCGAAACATTTGAAGTATTGAAAAGGCTCTGCTTTGTTCTTTGTATGCATCAAATAAATTTTTTTTTGATTATTAGAGTCATTAAAAGTAAATTATGCTCATATTTCTAAGCTGTGTCGCTTTTTAAATAGAAATATGCTGTAGACGTATGCTTTTCTGTCCGGGAACCCAGTCTGCGGGTGAGTTCGAGTTTAACTGGAAACTCATGGATGTATGTGGAATAGGCACGATAAACCCTTGAGGCTGGAGTGCGCTCCAACGAAAAAAAAATAGGAAGATAAGAAACTGTCTAATAGAAAAAGTTTAGAATAAAATAAAAAACAAATTTTTGATGAAATTTTTACGTAGTTGTGTTACAGGAGAAGTATTTTCTGAATGATTGCGTAAATTATTAATGAAAAAGATGATATATTAAAAGTTATAGTTACCTAAATTGCATGAAGTAAATATAAAACACTTGTTAATTTTATATACTTCGTAAGATATGATCATAAGTTTCAGCTTTCAAAAATTCATCAACGATTAATTTGTGACAGATTACATTTTGAACTTTGGAAATTAATGCTTCATGTGTTCGGCTATAATTCGCTTACAAAGTTGTCATTTACTCTGGAGTTTGCTGTACTATTGCATTCTAACTTAAATCCAATTTGGTATAGGAACATCAGCGAGAACGCGCAGGAGTTTGCATGCTTGTAGTTTAAATTACGATGTGATATTAATTTAAGTTTGAAGCTGCATGTGTATTTAACAAAAGTATAACGCACGCTGTTTACTGATTACTTATGTATGTGAATATATGTTTTATATTACACATGTAATCTAAATACTAAAGTTTTCTATTTTCTGATAAACCTGCTCATTTATATATTTATTATTTTATATATAATTTTTTAAACAAGAAATTATTTTTAAAAATCTTGAAGCAAACATTTACTATTTAAGTTACAAGTAATATAGTATTTTACCTTCTTTGAATTTGTTTGAAATTCTTTAGGAACTGAGTTTTGGTAATAGAGAAGCAATTTTAACCTTCCCTCCTACCAGAAAAGAGATTTAAAATCGCATGTAGACCGTTGGCCATAAATTATAAGGAATTATATAATAGCTCATAATGAATGTTAACTAAGTAATCAATTGGCAAGTTATTGGAAGAACAACAAAAACTGATGAGGGTTAGTTACGATACTGGGTATTTCTTGTCAATTGGGCTGTACTTTTTGTATCGTATTCAGATCCTGATTAATCCATAGGACGAAGTTGCAACCTAGCGCGCAATGATTTGGGGTGGGGGGCGTAAAATTTTGAGTCAAGTAAAGGAAAAAATCAGAGAAACTTTGAACAGCTTCTAACTATTAAACTTTGAAAATAATATATTACAAAGAAATGATTCGGGAACTTTCCAGAGTGATCGATCACTGTTTGTGCTATTATTAGGGGCTCACTTTAGTTCATACTTCAGAACCTTCTAATTAGTTCTAGAACCGCTAGTTTGAATGTAAAGAGGGAGCAGATTAGTATTCGTGGCAGTCGAATACGAAAAATCATACAGCGAACAACAATGATGCAAATAAATATGTGATATATGATAACTGTTGACCATTGTATCGTTCAATTCATATTTCATTTGTCATAAAAGCCAAACAATAACTGGAAAAGATGGTCGAGATTCCTTTAAAAAAATTAAGTGGGAAAAAATTCAGAAAATGTTCTAAAAAGCGCCTTGAAAAGTAGGATGCTGTGATAAAAAAAATATCAAAACTGGACACATTTTTCTCACGTAATGTGCAGCAATCATAATCGTCGCCATCGACTTTAGTGACTTCAAGCCCAAATTGTAGTGCGAGAAATGTACAGCTGCAAGAGGCTTCTGGCTCACAAAGCTTTGAAAATGCTCTCAAAAAGATTCGCCAATTATATGCCAACCGGCATTCTGGAACGTAAATGACGAACTTCCTGAGTTGGTAGTTTACAATGGCATTTAACAAAACGATGACTTTGACTTTAAAATATTTGAACAATAAGATGCTACTCAAAACAAATTTTTTACTAATCAATTGCTTTATAAATGGTTAATGAATGGACAATGCATTAAGCAAAATTAGTTGGTTTATTCAAAATCAACCGGATGAGTGTATTGTGTGCTGTATAAACTCTATGGAGGAACGAAGTTCCTAACAGCAAAAGTTTGGTAATCGAAAAAATGAGTACATAACAAACGATTATGACAATATTTCTAAGCACAAACAGTGCATTTCAAAATTTATTAGTAGAAGTCGAGTTTCACAAAGAATGGATTATAAAATAACAGAACAGTACCAGAAAGAAGTTGTAGAGTTTTTAACTTTTCGTGGACTGCCAGTTCATAGCAATGATGACATATTTGTAAGAATAGTGACTTTCTTAGCTGTGTAGATAGAAAATTTGAAGGAAAGCGAATGAAAAATTGTCTGCCTGCGGCGCCAAAAATCTTGATCAGGTCCTGATCATATTAACGTAGAATTTAAAGCCAACCCGTTAGAACCCTGCTAGAACCCTTTTCTTGTTTTCGGGTTAAAGAATCTCGAAACTCTCAAACTACCAAATCAAATACAATTCTCAAAGGATTTTAATAAAAGCCCCGTCTCTGGGGCTTCCGTTTCCAGCACGTAAAAGGGTTTAAGAAAAAGCTAAAAGGCCCTCCATCCCGTGTTACCATCACTTTTGAGCCAATCTCATTTCTCAGTGAGTTTTTAAGGCACAGCCCCGAAAGCTCTTTTGTTTTCATTGCTTATTGTTTATTACGTTTGTATCGATTCGGCCGGATTTGTCGCAGCGGAGCCGAAGCTCAAGGGATGCAGACGGGATATGCGCCGCGGCGGCGGCCCACGAGCAAAAAGAGCCGCTCTCATTATTCTCCGGACAGATTTCCCTGCATTTTTGTGCAGCGGCTTTAACGTTGCGCGGAATGCTCTTGAATACGAAGAGGCTGCGGTTTAAAGTTTGCTGAGAAATGCCTGCCATTTTTCAGAGAACGGGTTTGCTTACAAAACGAAGTGCTGTAGGGCGTGTTCTATTGTGCAAAGGAAATTAAAGGAGGGTTGAAATTTCTTACATAGATGCGAAGTATGTGGGTTGTGTTACGCAAAGTGGGCTTTCGTAAACACTTCTTTGGAGAAAAGCTTTCTTCCTGTTAGTGCGATCAAGTGAATGTTCACAAGTTGAGAGTATTAATAAACTGCTTTTTGTAATATTAAATTTGTAGAAGGTTTAAAAACGGGGAAGGCTCAAATGAAGGGTGGTCCAAATTGAAAACAGGATTTATTAAATAAATCGATTTTTGAATTAATTTTATTATTGGATTTTTATTGAGTACTAAATCTTTGATTGAATATGGCATTTTGTTTTATTAACAACGGTATACTTACAATGTGCTCATTCAAAAGGCTAGAAAATTAAGCAAATTGGTTTAGTGAGTTAAACTTGAAGGAAGAAACCATCCAGTGATGGTACTTCAATCATTTTCAACTAATCTAATTAAGTCCTTAGTCCATTATCGGTTTAGCTTTTGATTTCCTGTGGCTTTTCTGATTTTCTGTGGCTCTTCTGAGAGTTCTTTAGTTAGAGGTTACGCATTTCTTTAGTTGTATAAGAGATTAGTAGGTCTTTGTGCAGCGTCTGGTTGCTTATGTACCAAGAAGCATCGACTATAATTCTCAACATTTGGACCGAAAGTTCTGCAAAATTTTGGCATTTGACGGTTTTGCCCAGCCCCACAATTCGACGCTATCCGTCCATATTTGGTTTGATTGTAATTTTATAAGCAGCACTTTATTGTCCAATGTCAGTTGAAAGTGTTTTCTAAACGGTCAGTATTATTGCTGTAGTTTGAAGTTCATTTGTGTTTTATTGGCATGAATATGAGTTGTTTATGTCAGTTGTTCGTTCAGGTGTAGACCCAAATATTTTACTTCTGTATTTGTGGGTATAAGGTTGTTATTCATATACACTTGGGAGCACGTGTTGCACATGTTGGAGAATATGACTTGTGTTGACTTGCCTTCTTTTACTATTATCCTTTGTTAAATTTTTCACTTGCTTATGTGGTTTAAATGCTGCTACAAGTTTACTGATGCTTAATGTGAGTTTTTGTTTAATATTAGTACTTTCACTGATGAGAATGTTGGCTGTATATAGTAAGTACAAAAACGACCCAAGAATGCTACCTTGAGGGACTTCAACGTGGATTCCGTGTTACTCAGATGTTTCATTATTGTACTTAATCTGATAATATCTGTTAATCAGATAGAATTTTAGGAGAAAGTATCAAAGATTAGGAAAGTGGAGTACAATATTGTAAAGTAGACCTGTGTGCCAAACACGATCAAAGTGCTCTTCTATGCTCCTTGTAATTGTGTTTACTATTCTGTGTGTTTGCTGTATAATTGAGTATTATTTATGGAACCCAAATTGATGGTCTGGTATGATGTCATTTATGCCGATGTTATTTTTTAGTCGGTTGAGGAATAATTTTTTAAATTGTTTGGATGATATGGGCAGAATACTTACACACCGATATAATTTTGGTTGGTTAGCCTGATCTTCCTAGTTTGCGAATTATCATAATTGGCAAGAATATCCATATCACTGGAGAGTATGAAATACGTAACATTCTATTAAATATAGTTGTAAGCAGCACCGAGGTTTTCTTGGGTAGATATTTGAGCATACCTGTGATCAGGTCATATCCCGGAGAATTTCTGTCTTTAATGTATTGTACTTTATGTTCCAAATTCGGAGCATTTTTAGAGGGGATGGGGGTAAGAGCTGACAAGGGGCGCCTAGAACGTTTCAGAACTTACAAAAAAGTGTTCCAAAATGCTAAGACAGCCACAGAGAGGCAGTCCGTTCGCGGCGCATACAAAAAATTGCGGCTATAATAGCAAAAAAGTGCATAAACTATGCGGTTGAAAGTGAGGTTATAAAACTTGCGATCCCACCGTTTGACTCTGTGGCTATCTTAGCATTTTGGAACACTCAAGAGCCTTTTTTGTAAGTTCTGAAACAAACAATAAACAGTCGAACATTTTCTTTAATTTTTCCCGTTTTTCTGATTGCGACACTTTCCCGTAGGTGCATCTATGCTTTTATAATTTTTATTCGCCATTTTTATTAAAAAAATTACTACAAAAATTTTTACAGCCACATTCTGAGTATGAAGCAATTACTATTTGTTTGGTCTCAGTCAAATGATGAATTTGTACTATTAATGTTATATCAAAATACATTGGATGTTGAAGAAAGAATATATATTTTAAAATACCATGGTTTCAAATAAAGTAGTGACAATAAAAGCGTTAGTTAGAGTCCGCGGGGTTTTAAAAGTAGTCAGTACTGCGAGAGGTGTTGTTACTGTGAATGGTTATAATAAAAAGCGTGGTGTGTAATGTTCTAAAACATATTTACCAAACTTCGCACCCTACTCCTAAGAAACATTGATATTTTGCGCGACTTAAAAGTGGACACAGTGAAAGAAACCATTACCAAACTCAGTGAGCGATACCTAAGTAAATTGGAGTCACAGCAATCCTCTTGGGCTTAAATTACTCGATAACAGTTTGGACACTCAAAGACTAAGCCGAGTTAAACAACTACAACTACCTTATAGATTTACTTAGCAGTCAAAATCGCAGTTCTTACTTGCCCACTGTAATAATCTAACCACATCTCCTCGGCTTCTAAGTTACTTATAGGTTTAAGTCACTGGACGTTAATCCCAACGCCTTTTTCATGTCATTTAATCACTTATGTATAAAATTTACTTATTGTGTATACAGATCGCAAATAGTGAATAAATAAATAAAAAAAAAATATTTACCAAACTTGAATAACTAGTACAGATAAAAACTAAGGTAACTCATGGCAAAGCACAGCAATATTATAAAGATTTTTTTGAAGCCTGTAATAACATTATCGTATTATTGCAAGTCGGATCGATGTGTTTTATTTAGGTTGGGATGAGTCAATATAATGGCTTACGTAGGTAGTTTTATCTTGTTTACAATTTCTTCGAATTCCTTATATATTAGTTTTGTTATCCCAATTTTGCTTTTTATTTTACTGGACAGTCTTGTTTCTCATCGATTATGTTAAGATGCTGCCTTTCCTCTTCTGTTTTTATAAATGATTTTGAAAAATGCTACACCTATATTTTATTTAACCTTTTCCACGTCGAATTCAATATTTGCTTATACATCGCTCATTCCTATACCTCTTAATTTATTTTCTCATTTCTGTTGCTTTAATTTCTCGTAAACTTTGATTATTGTGTCTGCTGTCGTTTTTAATTTCTTTCATGAATTGTTTAATCTGCTTGTAGAGTTCTACAGTTTTTTTCTTTTTCTTATGCATTTGTTTGTCTTTTCTTTTTTCTGCTTGTGGTTTTAACAAAGGCAATTAAAAATGAAAACAAAACAAATCTAGAAAAAGCAAAAACTACTAACTAACTAACTAACAATGAAATAAAGTTCAAACTATATCTTCTTTAAGATGAATCTATAAGGCAGCTGTATCAAAACAGTTTGGACAAGAAATTAATTGAATTTAGGTTTACAAACGTAGAAGATACATAATTACATATAAAGGAAAGTATTAAACAGGCAAAATTTGAAGCAATTGGACAAAAATGAAGATAACGTGACGAAATACAAATAGAATTTCCCAGAAAACACCACAAAGGAAAACAAAGAGATATATGCAAAATGGTTGGTTACTAAATTAGAATCGGACTACGAATATATACAGATAAAAGAAATGGAGAAGTTAAAAGGCTCACAACTAAAGAAAAAAACGACCAGTGGCAAAATGTAGACCAACATATAGTAGGAGCACGGAACTCAGAGGCGTGGAACATCATCAGATTAACAAAGACAAATAAGAAAGAAAAAAGTTACACAACATACATAGGAGAAGAGAAATGGCTAAAATATTATCAAGAGCTACTGTCAGAGAACAGAGAAAAGTTCCAATGAAAAGGCGAATATGAGCAGAACAAGGCAAACCTGGAAGACGATCAAGTTATAACTACTCTGACAGACGTACAGAACTTAAGGGCATCAAGAACAAGACGACAGCTGGACCTGGAGGAACAGTATCGGAACTGATTAAATGTGAATTAGAAAAACTACAGCGCATAATTTAAAGAATGTTTTAAGCCATAATAAACGGAGAGGATATATCCGCAGAACGGAAAACGGCATAAATAACTTCAATCTTTAAGAATAGTGATTGATAAGTCTGTGAAAATTACAGAGGTATAAGTATAGCCACAATGGGAAGAATTTATGAAACGGTAGTAAAGAACAAAATTGAAGAACAAATACTAGGAAAGACAAGAGAAGACCAGGTTGGATTTATCATTTAGACACGATACAACAACTTATCGAAAAGAAGAAAACAGAGAATAAAACAGTCCGCCTGGCTTTTATAGATTTGAAAAAGGCATATGACATGGTTCCAAGTAGTTTGTTATGAAAGGCGATGCAGGAGATAGGAATACACCAGAAAGTGATAACGACAGAGAGAAATCTAAAAGGTATGGTATCTGTAAGAGTAGGAAAAAACCTAACCGATAGCTTTGAACATCCAAAGGTTTACTACAGGGATGGTCTACATTATCTACGCTATTTAAGGTATTTCTAGAGTATTCACTAAATAATTGGAGGAGAAAATGCAAAGAAGGGAGATTGAGATTAGAAACGAACATCTTTATATACTTAGTTTTTCTGATGACTAGGTGATATTACCACAGGGTGAAGAAGACTTAAGTTATATGGTCTGAAAGCTAAGACAAGAATATACGAAAGTGGAATTGGAAATAAATCTCAGAAAAACGGAATACCTAACAACGGAACACTAATTAGATAATTTGGAAGTAGAAGAGAACTTAGGAATAAGTGGAGTCAGCAAATTAAGTGCCTATCTTGGGTCATCACGAAAAACGCAAACAAAGAAGACAAACATATATATACATATACATACATACATACATACATACATACATACATATAAATAAACAGCAATTACGTTGTTTGTATTATGATTTATGAGTATTTATATTTTCAAATATTTCTCATATTTATAAGACAAATTTAAGCTTATCAACCACTTTATGCTAAGATGCCGCAACGTTAATTAATTTAACAGAACTCCGCAGCCTGTGGCGTGATGGTTAGTTAAGTATTCACTATCTTTATTCACGGACTCGAAAATAATATGTTGGAAGCTTCTGGCCTATTAAATTTGTACATAACCTTGAAAGGAAACGGATAAAAATTGTTTTTTCTTTTTTTTTAATTTTTGGGAAATCCAACAATCTGAATCATATAAAGAGAGCTTAATGTTTCTTATACATTACGATTTTGATTTTTATATTATTATTTTACATTATTGTATAGGTCTATATCACTATATTAATGAATGATTTGGTCCATATACTAATAGAGAACTACATGTGGTTATAAATTTTTCTTCTTACGGATGAATATTCTACAGTTGCAAATAATTCTGCAATCAATTGTTGTTTGACGTTGCAAAATGAATTAAATTGGAATTCATTGTTTTAATACCTTTGTTTTGAAGGCACAGGAAATTATAAAACAATGCCCTTAATGAGAAACTCTTTGATTTTGGATAGACGCACTCAAGCCCGATAGAAGAATTATGGAGATGTTTGAGCATAACTATCATGTCAAAAGTTAGTTACAAAGTTCGACAAATCCGTAAAAGTGCCGCAGACTTTACCGGCAATCTCAAGTAGCAAGATCTCTTTTTGGATATTATATTACAAAAAAAACTTTGCTTATGATGTGTACCAAGTTTGCTCACTTCACAACAGCGATTTTGCATGCGGCCATCAGTTGATCAAGTGTTTAACAAGAATTCAGCTTTTTGCAGCATTCTACGATCACGAATGAAAGTGGGATTTCCGCTATACACTGGAAATGGAGCAGCAATATAATTAGTGAACTGTATTATCCTCTGGAAAAGTGAGCGTCAGCTTTTTAAAAAAAGTTAATGTCTTGCATTGTATTAACTTACAAAAAATTGTTTTGATTACGCTGTGATTTTACGTTGTAAGATCAAATTTTTAAAAGTATGTGTCTTATATTGTTTACTTTTTTAGATATATATGCGATATATTCAGGTAATATTTAATTCATTATAACAATTGTATTTATATGTGATTTAGAAAAATTTGGAATGCATTTTACAAATTATAAAAAATCAGGTTATTTTTTCCTAGAGTAGGATAGAACCACTTGTCTATCTTTATAATATAAAAAAAAGTTACAGTTACAATAACAAAAACTCCTTTCGTTTTAAAGTAATCACCATGGGATCTTACGTATTTTTGTCAGCATTATTTCTACTGAAAAATTTCATGTTGGAATTGCGATTAACTGTCTCGTTATATTGGCGTGCATCTAGTCCATGGTTTGGAATATTCTGAAAATAATCAATATTTAAGTTTTGGGATCTGTTAACTGACAAATCTGTACATTAGCTCACCTTTTAGTTTTCATTCAGCTGTTTGCGGTGATTTGTTTGTTGTTGATTTTCGAGTACGTGTATCACTTTCAACATATTTCACGCCATATTTGAATCGTTTGAATCATACCCTTATTGGTGCTGCATTTATTGTTCGTTTCTAAATTGTTTTGTGAATCATCTGAATAGTTTCGGTGGGCGAATGTTTTAGATTCTCAAATAATTGTAAATGTAAATTTGCTGCTCCACTCAATTGTTACAAATACGATGGTGACACGCTTCATGAGCTTGTTCACCAGTGGAGAGGCAGGCGTGTAAATAGCCGTGCCCTCGTGGTGCGGTGTAGGGAACTAAGTACGGCCCGTTTTGAAAAGTAAAACGTTGAGGCCCAAATCGTCCCTTAAACGGCCGGCGTGAAAGCGGATGTGGGCGGCTACCGATATCAACCGATGAGTAATTGCCAAATCGCTCACCTGTAATCGGCTTCGGCTTCGGCGGCGTTGGTTTCACGGTGGCCACCTTGTTGCGATGTCTTTGTGCCTGGAACACGACCGCACTGGCCGAGATGCGATGCGGATCGAGTGTGTCTTGCGGGGTAGTTATCTGCGGGTTGGTTAAACGCGGCCGCGATGCGGTTCGAGTATATTTCTTGCGGGTTGGTTAAATGCGGCCGCACTGGACGCGATGCGGTGTATGTCGCCGGGATTCGCGACTGGCTTAGCGGTAGGTCTTTTTGCGGGAAATTTTAATTCGACAGCACTTTTCGTCTCAAAGGGTGCCGCCGACGGCGTATGCAGACTCGCCGGCTGAGCAAAAGCCCATATGCCGTTTTGTGTGCGATAGAAAAACGTGGCGGCAGATATCAAAGCCACCAGCATGCGCCGCCACGATACACGAGAGGTTCAAGGGCGAAAAGGCCGCCACACCAACCAGAGTTTAATTTTCAGTTGAACTAATCAGTAAAATCGTACTCATTTACGCATGCGTACTACAGTCCACTTTATAAGCTGCCAGGTTATATAGCAACTGCGTAAACTGCTTCTATTGTATTAAAATTAGTTAGATAGACCACATACATAGGAGAAAGTATATATATGCAAATTATTAAATTATTTTTTAGACTAGCCTTAAATTTAAATAGTTTTTGAAAACAGATTATTAATGTAGTCTTCTATTGCTTTAGTTTAAGTCTAATGTTGTTAAAATTGTGATAAATATCTGAAAATATTCCCTTTAAGTATATATATTAGTAGGTATAGTAAATTCGTTACGACTGCGGTGCTTAACGTGGACAACCAGAAAATAGTGGTACGTCCTGTTTCATTATTTATTGCTACATTAAAAAATTGATTTTCTGGTATAATGTATGTAGTATACGTTTTGTAAAAAAATTTAGGCGCAAATTGTAGAACGTATAAATTTACTAAAATGATACAGACTTAATCTTTGGGTCTGCAAATAGACCTATCCAGTGTGCTGAATCAGACTTGGAAATGTCGCGTAAATTAGCTAGCCCATTGGAATTTCACACATGATTACAGAATTTTGACAAAGAATTATTTATGTCAAAAAAATAAAGAAAGTGTTCTAAATATATGGAGGTCTAATTTGAGATAATTATCAAGTGCTGTAGAGCATTGAGGTGTCAACATTTTGCTGGCAACAGGTTCATAATTATATATATAAAAAAATTATGAGCGCTGCTGCTGCTGCTGCTGTCACACAGGTCAAAGGTCAAATCGTTCGTGCCTTTCCGTGCCGACCCGAGCGCCTCCGAAGGACAAATTTCGGCTCGGCGGCAGGGGCGACCGAGGTAATATATTTCCGGAACCGCAAGCGATGGAAAATTTTCGTTTGAGAGGGGGTAATAAAGCACTTATATATAAAAAAAAATTATGAGTGCTGTGACACAGGTCAAAAGTCGAAGGTCAAAGTTTAACTCTAACTGGGTATACGTAAATTTATTTTTATACTTTAATTTAGTAAAGTTACGCCTACTTACATAGTTGAACATAAATAAATGATATTTCGAAAAGTCTCAATGTATTATAGACGACTTCTTCTAAAATGAACTATTTGGATGTTATCATAGAAAACCAATAATCCTGCCAAAAATGTGTCTCAATTTTTATTTGAAACATTAGTAAGGATTAATATTGTACTTTATAGGTATTTATGTGAGTATCTGAAAAATATTAATTCCTTAAAAAACATAAATGTTAAAATTAAGGCAAAGTTTCTATCAAAAAACTTTCAGTTTATAAAAGTTGAGATCTAAACTAATTAAGGCCGAGCCATTTGTTTAGAAGAATAGTTATAAAGTTCAACTGAACGCCAGAAGGGCTTTTCTTCGTAAACCTAACCTGGCTCCCGACTTCTCGTGTATCTACCTCGCTGTATTTGTTATTCAACTCAAATTTCTTCATCATTTCTACCCTCCTTTATCCTAGCACTGATTATTTAGTCTGTAACTTGGGCATTTTATTTTCCTTGTCACTTTGTAAATACATCAAATAATAAAGGGGGAAAATAGCCAAGATACAGACTAGAAAATCATTGTTAGGATGGTACTATTCACCGTTAGACCAGTCACGCATTAACTTTAGGTTTGGAACGATACCCACAAGCCGGCCAGGCATGCTAAATCATATCTTCACATGCTGCAGCCTTTAGTCGGCGATAGATCAAGGAATGCATATTCATTATGAAATATGATTACGTAACTTGACATTTGATTTAGTCACTATATTTGTTGCGAACAAGTTGAATCTCTTTGCAAAACACATATAATGCCTTCAGATATACTTATCTAATAACTAAATTAGACCTGTTATTGCTTCAGGTATATTTTCTGCTCTATCTAGTCTATCAAAAGTTTTACACAGGCTGTCGTCCATCGATGTAGTGATTTGAATTGTACAGGTATTTGATACTCCTTGGAAAGAGCCAATAACTACTCTAGTAATTTTTTCATCTCTATCAAACAAAGCACGATCGATATTAATTATAAACATATAAATTAAAAAAATATTTGATTGATAATTTTAAATTTAATTGATAATACCCTTAATTTTGCTTACGAACTCCTTCGCTTATATTTTAAAGTAATTTGGATTTCTAAGACTTTTTACTGTGACATAATTCAGAGATTTGCGAGAGAAATTTTTCAATTAGTGCTTCAAATTATGTATGTACGATTTATTATTGGCTTTGAAATTTGCCAAACATTTATTCTTTGCAGAAATGCTGGCAGCATTTAATATCTCAATTATGGATTGTGTGCAAGTTACCGCGTTACTATCTGTAGTTTCATTAGACATACGATTTGATATTAGAAATTTTAAAATTTATTTTTCGAAATTTATTAATGGAAAATTTTTATAATGGTCTGCACTTTACTTTTGCTCGTTTTGAAGTTTTTTTTTCATAAAATTCTAGCGTTTTTGGTGAATTAAGACTTTCTGCAGGAGAAGGGCGAAAACTGTTATCACTTTTATGCTCACTGTCACTCTGCCGTTGATGATCATTTGAGCTTTATTGTTTGTATTGAAAGCGTCGGTATCAGTTACCGCTATTATTTGATAACTACAATGTTCGACTTTCTATAATTGCCAACTCGTTGTAGCATTTAAAAAAAATTGTTTGCATAATAATCATATAGAAGGCTAAGTGTATTATCTTTACTTGAAGAAACGGATTCCAATCACGTTTGCAACTGATTTGCAATGTTTAGTGGACGGATTATCTTGATTAGTTTCATTTCGCCCCTACCGCTTCTAGCCCTACAGACTGATTAGGACTAATATACTTCTATTTATGGATTTGGTAGAGGCCAGTAGGTTATGATCACCATTGCTAGCCTTTGGAAAGAATTTGATTAACAAAACGTAAATTTTTAAATTATGTGTGTTATTTATATTCACCAATGCTTCAAATAAAAGTTATTGAGACACTTTTTTGTCGATATTAAGCTCCAGAGAGTTCATTTTGAGAAATAGTCGTCTAAAATACATTTTTCGGTATTTGTCACCTATTTGAATTTAACCATCTTAAATCGAGAAATGAATTGTTTGTTTATGGTTCTTTATTAATAACATTAGTGATTAAACAGTGAATACAGCAAAATTGGAGCACCGAAAATTAAATATAACATTGTACAATAGCTTATGAGCTGTCTATTTAAGAAGACTGTCTAGTCAGCGCAAAAATATCACTTGATAGGGCTAAACTTATCTAGACGAGTTAGTTACCACGATTCGTCGAACAAAGTGGAACGCCACTAATTAATTTTGCACGAGTACTTGGTGACAGATGATGAGACGTATTACTTCATAAATTTCAATTATATTACTGAGCAAGATTAATACACTGCTGTCAGTCCGAAAGACGCTCTAGAGGACTGCAAAAGAAAGGGGAAAGAAAAATTCCTTGTCTGGCAAGTCACATATAGTTGCAGTTTGAAAAGCAGAGCTTTGATTACTACTACGTCTATCAACATCTATCGAAAATAGTGTTTGCAAAAACGTCTTGCCGTTCCTGTAGCAGGATGACGTTAAACCGATTTTTTGGTTAGATTTCGCAACGTCCACTGCTCTAAGACAACAAAAAGCAGTACACTCCCAATGATGTGGATTATGTATTAAAAATGAATCCACCATATAGTCTATAACTTAAGCTTTTTGAGTAATATTGGTCTATCGTGAAGTAGATCTTGAAGAAAACAGGTAGAACAGCTCAAACCATAGAAGAGTTCTGATCCAAGTGGCTCTGGGCATTACAGAACATTCAAACGGAGTTCGTGCAAAAATTGATGCATGAGTATGTCGCAAATTTCGCGCAGCGGGATACCACAATGTTCTTACATTAAAAGCTGTTTTGTAGTTTAAGGCCTAGTAATGTGTTTAACGATTATATGGGTCTAATAAATATACAAGGTGGTTCAAAGATGACCGGGACTGATTCGTGCGTAAACAAGCCGCACTGCGTAGCAGCTGTGCGACCTTGCGAGAGTGGAGTGAGAACCTTCACCTTCTCTCCTGCTCGGGTTAGAACATATTCAGTTCTTTTTGAGAGTTACTACATTTCTGAGCGAACAGAAAGTACCGGGAAGCGTGGAAGAACGCATTGTGATCAAATTCCTCGTTGGAGAAAACGTTCCGTCCGCTGAAATTCACCACAGACTCCAACAGTATGGGGAATAATGTCTTTTGCGGACCCGTGTGTTTGAATGGTGTAAGTGCTTCGGAGAGGGCACAGAGCATGTGGAGAATGAACAGGCGCAACACTATCAAGAAACTTGGAGTAATGCTGTCCATTAATGTTAGTAGTATAGAAGACATTGTGAAAAATCACCTATACTATTGCAAGGTGAATATATGATGGGTACCACACATTTTAATGGACGTCAACAAAATGGTACGCATGTAAGCTGCCAATCGTCTTCTACAGCAGTTTGAAGCCGAATATGAAGCATTTTTGAAGTCTACTGTGACTACTGATGAAACGGGGGTGCACTACTTTATTCCCAAGTCTCAGCAGTCATCACGCAAATGGCAATATACCAGTTCTTCCAAACTCAAGAAAGTGCGGAGGAGTCTTTCGGTAGAAAATGTAATGGCAACATTCTTCTGGGAGTGGCAAAAGGTTATCCATATAGACTCTCTGACGGATACCAGATTAGTCAATGCAGCTTATTACTCAGACCTCGTGTCAACAAACGTGAAGGAAAAGATCCGATCCAAGTGAAAGCAGGTGGAAAGCGAGTAGCCTCCGGAAATTGAAAAGAAACTTCTGTCATATCCGCCGTACAGTCCCGATTTGATCCCAAATAATTTCTACTTATTCAGAAGGCTCAGATCAGACTTACAAGGTATGCGGTTTGCGGACAACGACGCCGTCATCCAGACTCTTTGGGAGTGGATATGTCGCCAACCAAAAGCCTCTTAAAAGGGCATCAGGATGCTTCTAGAACGTTGAAAAAAATGTGTTGGCTCTAGAAAGGAGTACGTTGAAGATTTACATGTGCAAGTAAGTGTTGTAATTTGTATTTTTTTAAATCATATTTGATCATATTTGAATCACCTTCACCTTCGGTCCTTCAATTTTGCTATATTTACTCTTTATATGCGTTGTAAATTGTATAGGAAATTTGATAATCTCATAAGCGAATATCTTAAGAATGAAGTATTTTTGAAAGTAATGCTGCTTTATTTTTTACCTACACTAGGATGAAATATTGTTTAAAAATTTTAAATTGATGTGACAGCAGTGACGGTTCTCCCTCGTTAGCAAATGTGGCTTCTGTAAGAATAATCGGTATTTGATTTGAATTTGTCTATATTGCAGTCTACTGGTGGTCTGTTCGTAATGTTGTATCTATAGATTCAACTATTTGAGCTTATGTATATTTATATTGCGTTTAGATTTCTATATTTTATGTAAATGAAAGGGTTGGTTGGACTTAATTAGTCTAAGGTCGTTTCTCCCCGCATTTGTTATCAATTATAAATGTCACAATCAATACTGACCTTCCTCCTTAAAGGGGCTGCCTTTTCTCTCACGTCTAATTATATAGTAGAAACAGTTGGCTGCTACGATAGAAGGACCAATATTTTTATAAATTTATTATCATTTTCTTAAAATTCCTATACTAAATTAAGTATTGTTTTTTTTGTGCAAGACAGGACTTAATAAATTACGTTGATTAAATTACAGCTGCGATTATGTAATCTACCATACTATTTTTGAACTAGACGTGATACGCAATTAATGTGGTATTCGTCTTTGCAAGTGCTTGCAAGGTTAAACGTAACTGCCGATCAAAAGGCAGGGAATTGTTTTTCGTGTGCACAAGAGTGAAATTATTTTTGCAACAACAAACCCAGGTTATGTAAACATTTTCTATGCATTGTTCATTGTAATTTCCTTAACGACTGCAAATTATGAGCCGTAAAGCAGGCATTACCTCCATTACTTAATGTTGGCGCAAAACACAAGGAATTTGGTTCGAATAAACTTACCGAACGCGTTAAGCTAACAGCTGAATTAGCTCTCTAAACTAATTTCTCGCGCATTTGCGAGCGATTGCAAGAAAGAGAAACTCCCGAGCGGCAATCTGGCACATGTCAACAAAACAATAACAGTTCGTTAGTAGAGTGTAACGAAATTATGAAGATTCCAGGCGGCATGCTGCTGTGTAAATTAGTTCGGAACTGCCTCAAGTAAAAGTATTCGGCTGCTTTCACTTAAATTGTATTTCGACTTTATAGTTTCTAATCTGTTGTGAGTTTACTTTGGTGAATTGCAATTCCCTCGTGAAATAAGAGTGAATAGTTTTATTCATTTGACTGGATATTGCCTTGACATGTGTATTACAAAAATCGAATGTTTTTGAAATTCGTATCCACCTAGTTTAAGTGTGTTTATAATCGATTTATGGATAGTTTATTACAGAATTCTTAATTTTCAACTAGAAGTTTTATCTGTAAGGTGACTTTCTAATTACAATACCTTGTAGGGTTTTACGGAAAATAGATTATTATTTCAGCATCAACTCACATATAAATTCCTGACTTATGTTTAAAAGTTGTCTTAAAGTGAGTCATAAATATTGATATAATAGTAAACAAAATTTAGTAATTATCACTTTGATATAAAAGCCATTATTTTAGATATTCTTCAATCAACATTGATTCAAACTTATTATTCCAACATGATATCATATAGCAATTTTTAAAGTGAAGATTTTTGAATCTGCGCTTTTCTTCGTTATTAAATTCTGCAGTAAAATTAAGCAGATACCCCTTATTTGTAAAATCTAAATGGAGTAACAATTCTGTAGCCTTAATCTCTTGAATTTTTCTTTACGTAACAATACCACACATAAAGATGCGTTATGTTGTAGGAAATGCGAGCGGAATATTTTAAGATAAAGTGGTTTACGTCTGATTTTATTAGTACGGTTTTCTTTAATAAAACACAAAATACTCCAACAAACCAAAATTTATTGCTGTTGGTGTAAAGTGCAGATTTAGCAGTTAATCTCTTGGTGACCCAATTATTGCTTTTGGTTGTCTCAATTACCGTATATTGGGATGTAATTAAAAAAACGCTTGTGGGTTAACTTTTCAAGTAATTTATTATATCTTTACTCCGTTGTCACTCTAGGTAGGTGTTAATTTTTAAACATTATTTGAATATTTTTGTTAGCGTTTACAAGTTTGTAATTTGGATTGTAAGGTATCACCTGCTTTAGATAAGATAAATGTTGAATTGAATATTTATTACCCTTAATATAGGGTTTTAGAATTTGTAGTAATTAGTCAATTTCAAGTTATCAAATTTGAATTTCAATAAATCAGGTCTTAAGGTTACGGGATAGATATTGTAATTTACATAACTATAAATTTGTCTAAATTTTAGTACAATGGCTTTTGTCGCATAAAAACTAAGTCATATATCAACGCACATGCAAACTTTGTCAGGGAATGGATTATAAATAAACAACATTAACTGTTAGAAATAGCAATAGAGCTGTAATTTATAGCAATATTCACATAGCAAGGATAGTTTCCATTGTACTTAATGTAATTTTGTAGTCGTGCATCACAGTTTAACATAGTACTCTGTAATGTAGTTAAATTAATTTGTTCAATTTTATAAACATTGGAATTTTTGTTTCTAGGTACAACGAAATCGACTAACACACACTTTTGAGTTGAAGTAACCTTAAAAAAACCTGGAGCTATTTAGTTGAGAACTAGGGTTCGTCATTTTATGTCTTCGAAATGTAAAGGTAAGTGGGTTGGGTACATAAAATGTGTTCACGATAAAATTGTAACTGCTACAGATCTCGGACAACATAATTTTTCAAAATATCCATTGTAGTGCATTGATGCGTCACTAAAAACATCAACTGGTAAAATAAAAAGTAATTCTATTAACATTTGGAAAAAATATGTAGACAATTACTTTTACTACCCTTCATTAACATTTTTGCAGTCTCAGACGTTACCTCATGCGAGGCTATTTTCAATTTTTGCTAAATTCTTGAATATCAGAAGTATGAAAGGCCATCAAAGAACGAAAGAAAATACTCAAAGGCAATGTTGACTCTGCCCTTGCAGACTACCGGAAAGCTTCGGCAAAGATTTACCGTCTGTGCCGCGGGGACTATAATGACTACCTGAATTCAGTCTGTCAAGACATAGAAGATCATGCGCAAAATTCCAAACAAGGGATATCTTCTTGAAAATTAGGAGCATCACTCGAGAATTCAAGCCGAGAACATGGTCCGTAGAAAATGATGAGGGAAGACTGTTGACCGAGATAGATCAAGTTACAGAAAGATTGAGATCGTACTGTGAAAGCCTATATGCCGACTCTGCAACAGGAGCTGCAAGTACCGCAAATATAGGCAAGCATTGTATGGAACCCGATATCCTCAAATTTGAAATTAGAGGTGCATTGCGCAAACTCAAGATAAACAAATCAGCCGGTAGAGACAAAATTTTTGCTGAAGAGCTTAAACACCTACGGGATCAAGAGGTGAAGATAGTGCTTGACTTATGCAATCATATCTGCAAAACAAGCAGATGGTGCACTGTCTGGAAAGAATCCCTACTAATTCTACTGCACAAGAAAGGCTCAACAAGAACATGTGAAAACTAACGGACAGTTGCGCTTATATTTCATGCTAGCAAGATAATGCGTTACGTAATCAACGGCCGACTACAATCGTACCTTCAGTGGCAGATACCAGTGAACAGGCAGGTTTCGTGGAAGGTTGAGGTACAAGAGAATATATTGTGAATATGAGGAAAATAATTGAGAAAAGCCGAGAGTTCAATACCCCGATACTAATATAATTTATCGATTACTCGAAGGCATTTTATTGTGTTAGATGGGATTGCCTGAGATGAGATGGGCGTACCTCAACACCTCGTTTTGCTGATCACTAATCTGTACCAAGACGGGTTGTTGATAGTTAGGGTTAATGACATCATCTCAGGCCCTTTCAAATCCCATTCTATTTAATATGTCTATGGTGAATGCATAATGAGGAAAGCCTTAGAAGAATGAGAGGGAGGCGTCTTAGTAAGTGGAGTAAAGGTCAGCAACCTCAGATATGTGGACGACACTACATTCTTTGCGTCTTTGGAGAAGGAACTAGCCGATCTGTTTTGTAGGGTAGAGCACGAGAGTGGACTGATTGGACCCACTATCAATAAGTCGAAGACAAAAGTCATGCTCATCGACAGAAACGGTCAACTTTCCAGGACGGGAGAATTCTTAAATTTGCCGGCGAGTTCATATACTTTGGATCGTTACTTACTAAACTAGAGAGGAATCAAACAGGAAATTAAGAGAAGGACTCAAATGACTAAAGCTGCAATGAGCAACTTGACACATATTTGGTAGAACAGAAAAGTCTAATGTCACCAAGATAAAACTAGCCCGGGCAGTGGTTTTCTCGATATTCCTTTAAGGTTCAGAGTTATGAACGATTCGGGCAATGCAACAAAAAAAGATAGAAGTCTTTGAGTTATGGTGTTGGCGAAGAATGCTCCGCATAGCATAGACCGCCAAGAGAACGAACAAATCTATCCTCGACCAACTACGCATAATAATTAGACTATCCACGATCTGTTATCAAAGGATTTTTGATTATGTTAGTCATATTGTCCGTAGAGAACTAGATAACCTTGACAAATTGATGGTGATGGGCAAGGTAAAAGGGAAAATACCTTGCGACCGGTAACCCAAACGCTGATCGGATCCAGTAACCCCCCTCACTTACTATTATAACCGCTCTGAGAGAAACTAAAAAGCGAACGAAATGGAAGAACATTATACATATAGCCACAAAGGCCTTTTAAGGATGCGACCTTCAGTAATGAAGTATGCGACAAAGAAGAAGTAGCACTCTATTGGTCTTAACTTAAGATAGGGTAAAATATTGATGTTGTTTACGCTATATCATTTCTTTGCTTTCTTACCATAGTCATCTGTGGCGAGGACCGGCCAAAATATTGTATTAATATTGCGTTTCCGAAAGAGAGACAATAAACGTGCTTGCAGACATTCTTTCACATGGACATCTTAGTTTATTGTTTTATCTGCCACAAAAGGTGCGCTTCTTAACCCACATGTGCAGATCGCCTGCCACAATAAAAAATTTCTTTGGGTATTTTGATACTTCCTTTGTTTGGAATTTTACATCTACATTTAGCTGACAGTTTGCGACATAAAATTCTTGACCGGAAAGTTGTTTGAAATTAGCCAAGACGTCATCCATAACCACACAATCTTTAAAGGTACTTAAGAATTGTTAGTCTTGCTAGTAATTTCTTTTCCTCTGTTTTGTCTGGTGCTGTTTGAACTTTATATTATTTCAAATTGTTTTCTTAAAATTTTTGTATTAACGCCATCGATACTTGGAAACGGGCAGTCGCTTTTGTTAGTTCACTTTAAATGCTTTAATTACCATCTCTTCTCACTGTTTGTCTATAATTTCCCTTTTCTGACCGTTTCCTGTCTTTCTTTCTACCGCTAACGTTCTTTTAAATCGTAGAATGACATCATGCACTGCTTTTCTATCGAGTTTCAGTTTTCTAGCGATGTGTGCGTACGACTTTCACTATGTTCTTAAAATTTGTAAATAATTTTCTGCCACATGTTCAGTACTTTTGATGGCATCATTTACTATTCACATTACCATTGCAAAAACTCAATGTCTTTTGACAAGTACTGAGAGAGCACTTTCAATTCTTATGCATGCTTGAGGTGACAGTCCATGGAGAACTTGCTAAATAAATTTTGAATTTTTTACATTTTTATCATAAACACTCTTTAGTATGAAAAATATTTATATTTATTTGCAATAAAATTCAGTTTTATCTTGTTAGTTATTTTTTTCTGAAAAGTAAAGAGCTGTTTATATCATATACAAAAATGTCATATTACGTTGTTACTTTTGTTTTTAAAAATAATGTTTGTTTTGTTGCTTGTTGGATTAATACGGAAAATTTTACTTCTGTACAAAAGTAGAAGAGATGAGGATTCGCATTATCTGATTTTGTTTGCATGTTTATTACAGTTGTTTCTCAAAACAGTAAATGTCGTTATTCAAAAATTTACAAAAGTTACTTTTTCCTGTTCTTCAATAATCAATCTTACGTGGATGAAAATGATGGCTTTTGTGTAAATTTTTTTACGCCTATTAGTAAACATTTGTAATGCGTCTATATGCCATCTTATATAATGTATTACATTATTCTGCACGCTAGCATTAAGTTTCAATTGTTTTTCAGATATCCAAATACAATTTTTTGGACCTCTTATGGAGAGGAACGTTTCCGTGTAGAAGACGGACAGTTCAATTCAGCATGTCACTTCTGTTTTTCTAATATACAGTAAAATAACGTAATACTCTCTGCTAGCAACTGCATTTCTTTCCTTAAAACCAATTAGCGAAATTTCCTTTGAATTCCAAAGGATGATTATCATAATCTTACTCGTTACTAGTCCGTTTTGCGCCATTCTTTTGATCTTATTTTTACTAGGGGATTATTAGTATAGCAACTTGGTTTCATTCATTGCAATAATTTATTAAAGAAGTTTGTTATTGTTATTGTGACGGTTTTAAAAATTGTTTACAATTGGTCACATGCTGCTGTTCTGGAACTGCTGACACTAACTTTATGTGAAGGTGTTTACGGAAAATGCGTCGTACTACAGTATGATAATTATATTACTTTTAAACGCCTATTTTTCATACCTAACTCCTGATGAAAGTGAAGTTGTCTTTCGAAAGCACTTTAACTAGCCCAAATTGCACGTGGTTTGTCTTTGGTACTTTTTCAATCTAAACAAATTTTTTTATAGTAGAATACGGATGTGAAGATTCACTGTATATACCACCCAAACGTTGTTTAATGTCACTTATGATAAGGCTTTTTTGAATGAGATGTTTAATCATAGTTCGGTACTAGATTTTCAACTATGCAAAATGACGCGGCACTACCAACTTAAGTGACTGTGGTTACAAAACTGGGATGCATCGACTACTCGGATTTTTACGAAAGTTAAACGAAAGATTTTAATATTCACTATTTTGTTATTACTGAAACATATTCAAGCTGCTAATTTTTGGTGCTTACCTCAAGATTTTTCAGTTGCTTAACTAAAAGCTCTTTTGTTGTCTGGGTGACGCCTAGTTTATTGCGTTTTTCTGTAATTTTCTTTTCAACTACAATACGAAAGTCAAGATTTAAGTTATTTCAAGTTTTTTAATAATTAAAAAATGTATAATTAGTATAAGAGCACTGCAATATTCAAACTTCTAAGTCCGTTGTATTGGCACTAATTTAGTTTAACATGAGTTCATGATAACAAGACATCAGGGTTTCTTTCTGTAATGCCATTTTCAAGTGACAAACAACTATAATATTGTAACACAAATTTAATTCTGTCTAGAGCCACATGCAGTACAAGGTTATTTATTTATTTTATTTTTTTTAATCATTTTATTACCAGATCAACAACATAAGTGTTATACATGGTAGGGTTGAACTATGTACAAATAACGAAGTAAACTGACATTTGAGATATGTTGACATCTCGAATTATATTGTGATCAGTCGGTAGACTCATCGATTAGTAGGTCCTACGGTAGCTTACGCTTCAGTGAATATTTCAACTACCGAGATGATATTGTGCAGATGCCTCGCTGGAGCTTATGTTGGTATAAAATTTCTTTGCTCTGGCACTGATGTATTCTTGTATTGTCGAGATGCCCAGTTCATAGTGTAATTGTTCATTTCTTATGTACCGTGATGCATTTACGGCAATGCGAAGCACTTTGTTTTGGAGCCTTTGGAGTTTAGTTACATTCATTTTTGCAGTGTTGTTCCAGATGGGTGATGCATACAGTACCATTGGTCTGATTAGGGATTTGTACATTAGAGTTGTGCATTGGATTTTTAGTGATGACTTTCTAATAATTAACGGATACAGTTGTGCCAGTCGCGCGTAACTCTGATTGAGTTTTTGGTTAATGTGTAGTTTCCATGTCAGTCGCGTGTCTAAGAGCACTCCCAGATATTTGACTGCTTTATCAGCTGGGTTCCAGTCGATGCTGTTATTACTGATGTGGATGTTAGGTAAGTTAGGAATGCGTTTTAGGGTAAACACTTTACTTTGACATTTCGCTGAGTTGATTCGCATGTTCCACTTTTTGAACCATGAGTAGATTTGATCAGTTGCTCGTTGTAATTTGGAGATGGCTTGCGAGAGATCGGTGCTTTGTGTTAAAATGACGGTGTCGTTAGCAAAAGTTGCTAAGGTAGCGTTAATTGTTGGTATATCTGAAGTGTATATGTTGAATAGTAGCGGTCCCAATATACTACCTTGTGGGACTCCTGTTCGTATGTTTTTTGATTGAGAGAGAACAAGATTAATTTTTACGGCAAACGTTCTGCCTTCGAGGAAGGAAAACGCTATTGCTTTGAGGTAAGTCGATATGTTTAGCTTGAGTATTTTGCTTTTCAGGCCTTCAATCCAAACTTTGTAGAAGGCCTGGGCTACGTCAAGGAATAGTGCTGTTTTGTAGTATTTGTATTCGTAGCCAGTTTCTATGACTTCAGTGATTCGTTGCAGCTGATGATTAGTGGAGTACGTTCTATTAAGGGAGGTCATTTCGGTGTTTAATCGGGAATAGATGACCTTTTCCAATAATTTTGACATTGTCGTTAATAGACTGATAGGTCTGTAGTTTTCAACCTGTTTTTTATCTTTTCCTGGTTTCGCAAACATAAGGATTCGGGCATGCTTCCAATTTCTAGGAAAGTATCCTATTTGAAGGCATGTATTAAAGGTTGTGGAGAAATAGGCTAGAGTCTTCATGGCTGGTTGTGTTAAAACTGCGTTTGTTATTAAGTCGCGTCCCGGCGTCTTTCGTTTGGGAAGTTTCTTTATTATGGATTTTAGTTCAGCGGGTGATGTAGGCTGAATAGGCTGTGTGATGCATGATAGGTTTCTTTCTATGTGGTTTGTTATGTTCATTCTATAAGCGGGGCTGCAAGTAATTTCAGGTGCAAAGACAAGTTCAAGATGTTCAGCGAACGCTGTGGCTTTTTCTGCATTTGTGCTATAGTTAATTGCTTCTGAGGTTAAAGTTGGTATTTCCTTTTTTGATTTTAAGATTCTCCTTGCCCCCCCTCCCACATGTCAGGGTAGCCGGGTTCTAATTCTACGATGTGTTTTTGATATGTGGTTATCCTTAATGTTTTGGGTTCGTTTTTAATTCAATGAGTTCGATTACTTAAAGATCTCTTAAGTTCTGCTGTTCTTGTTCTCTGCCATTCGTCGTACTCGACTCTTTATTTTTATCAGGTCAATTATGTAGTTTGGAGTATTATAATTCTTTGGGTATTGAGTTAATTTTGTTCGTAGTATCGCTTGTTGTACGCTATCTGCAATTGCCGTTGTTAATTTAGTTACAGCGTTATCTATGTCTTCTGTTGACTTCAGATTTGTGGGACATTGTAGGTTTTGGTCTAAGCTGGCTTGGAATTTATCCCAATGAATTGGGCCGGTGATTAGTCGAGGGATGGCCTGTCTTGTTTGTGTGGTGCTAATGAATGATATGAGAACAGGAAGGTGGTCAGAGTCGAGTTCATTAATTACTTCTTGATGAATTTGTTTTGAGAAGTTTTTCTATAGCACTATGTCCAGTATGTCTGGTTTATGGTCATATCTATAGGGGTAATAGGTGTACCCTTTGGGTGCTATAATTTGAAAGCCATTTTCAATTGTTAGATTTTCCAGCTTGATTTCATTTGGGTTGGGCACTCTACATCCCCATATTGTATTTTTGCAGTTTAGATCACCTATTACCAGTATTGGTTCCGTTGTATTAAATACTGTTTGAATATCTGCTTCACTTAGTTTTTTATTCCGTTGTTTATATATACTTGTTATTGTGTGACGCTGATTGTTTAATACCACCTGTATACTTGTAGTTTCTATACTGAGTAATGATAAGTTAGGTATGCTATGGTGAAGAATCTGCCTTTTGATGATTATTGTCACGCCGCCTGCAGCTTTATCTGAGTTTCGGTCGTTGCGGTATACTTGGTAGCCAGGTATCTTGAAGATATCGACGTCAGATTATTATTATAGAGCGTAGTAAACTCGCCAGATATCATATTTTTAATGTCTGTTGTTAGCGCTGGGTGATTGATAGCGTTGTGGAGATAAACAGGTGGAATTTTTGATTTCGTTGCTGCTATGTTTGGTGCATTGGTTGACGTGTTAGTTTGATTGTCATTAAGTTTATTTTCTAGTTGAGGTGGTAAATAATATTTATTTTCCTTTAACAAGTTTGGGGGTGACCACATGTATCGCTTTTGCAGCTCGTTGGCGGGTGGTGATAAGGAGTCAAATTTACGCTTATTCAGCGTTTGAATTTCCATTGGGGTTTCATCATTTGCATTATTGTTATTTGTTATGAGTAGTTATTACTTACAGTTTATTAAAAGTATTCTTGTAATCGAAGTTTTTGCCGAAGGCTAACTCACGATAAGTAACTGATTTTTAACTTTCTGCACTCGGAGCTCTGATAGACACTTCTATGCGCTTTGAAAGTCAAACGAGAACTCAGGTTATTTATTATACTGTCAACTTTAGAAGCATTTGACTACTTACTTTCAAAAATTATCATGTGATTGAACAGACCACAGTAGTACATTACACTTCTTTGTTTAGAAAATTATATTTAGGCTAGAAGTGGTCAAGATGAAGCTTTAACTTTCGCAAAACTCTTAAGTGAAGTATTTAAATCATTAGTGCCAGAGTGGTCTAAGTGGTTGAGGCGCGGACGGCGATGCGGACGGACCCGGGTTCTATTGTCGGAGCTCTCTGATGCCTGGCGGGTGGCCTACTCAGTCACCGAAAATGATTGAGTACCACGTACATTCACTCGAGCAAGGGGTAATAATGGCGGTCGTCTAAGGCGCGGTGCTTGCCACATCCCTCGTATCAGAGATGGTGCGCGATAATCGAGCAGTAAAGTTGGACATATGAGAGCCTTAACTTCTCAGTTCGTAAGTCGTGCTTCCACGCGGGGTGTTAGAGCCTTATCATTATTACTATTTTAATCATTTGCTACGATGATTTTCGATAAATTACTTCTTATTAAAGTTATATCGATACTCATACCAAACCATCAGTATGGATTTCGAAGTCGTCACTTCACAATACAACAAGTGCACAAGATAATTGATACAATTCTTAAAGGTTTTGAAAGTAAATTATATTGTTTGGTAGTTTTTATTCATATGAAATACGCTTTCAACGAGGTATAACACCAAGGCCTAATCTGAAGAATTAAAAGTGATACACTTCTGACTATTACCAGATACCTCAATCATATATTTCTAGTAGGACCTTTTTTCTCAAACATGGTGAAGCTCAAATATCTTTATAACCTATTAATGCAAGTGTTCTTCGCGACAATATTTTGAGCTTGATCCTGTATCTGATTTTTTCACCATATCTTCGCACCTTGCAGACAACTTCCGTTGACACTTTACACATTCTCAGCTCAACACAGCAATTAAATATCTTTAAAATCAACGGCATTAATTAAAGAGCTGGTGTAAGAAATGGTACATCAAAATCAACGAAGTAAAGTTGGTTCCTGCTACTTTCATTAACAAAATGGGGACTTGCTCACTAGTCCAACTAAATAATTAAAAGAGACCTCAAACCGTTTTAGTTAAGTATTTGGGGATTTATCTAAACAAACGGCTAATCTGGAAGAAACATATGGACAAAAAGAAAACAACTGGCTAAAAATACAGATTACGGGCTCATTGGTCGTAAGCCTCACCTGTAGCTACTAGTTTAACATCTCGATACGATTTCAGTACAAACATATTCGATCTACTCTAGACGTTTCGTGGTAAGTTCTAAATGGAGTTATAAGGCAACATCTGAACATTTGATCTGCCAATGACGAAATTAAAGAATGTAGTGTATGTTACAAGGATCAATACTCATACCAAGGCATTTCTGAAACATCTAATGGACAGACATAGAAGAACTACACCTCAAACGTTTTAAATTCTTATGTTTCAACACTTTTTGAGTGATATGTGATGTATAACGCAATAGAAAAACTTACAGCTCAATTAAGAAAATTTAATGGACTATTTCTAGTTTCATACATCTTATCGGACTACTCACTCGATGTAACACAATGTAAGGTATTAAAAATACCACATCTTTAAAAGGAACGCTGAAATTCTTTCTAAATGTGTTAACCACTATTTTGTCTCTTTTCAACGTCAGTCTACGAGCTGCATTATTATCTTGTTTTTTCTGTTGGTAATTTAAAATGTGCAACAACGACTATTTGGCAAGTTTTATTGTTTTGGAGTTTTTGTTTGGAGAAACACTTTATTTTCTTTGATTCTGAATTATTAACTGTAGTTTTGCAATAAATTATAAAGTTTTCATATATTAAAATGTACGTGGGTAGTCTGAAAAGTTTTGAGTCTAAGTTAATACACTTTTTCTAACTCTTTTAATCTGTCTAAATGGTAGTTATCATGACCTGATATTTTGATGAAAATTTCTGTCCTTTGAGCCACACTTTGAGCTTAGGAAACAGGAAATAGTCGTTGGGGGGTAGATATAGTGAATATGCTGGATGGTCAATTAATTCAAACTGAAATTTGTGAATTTTGGCCATAGCGATAGCCGAAGTGTGAGTTTTTTAATAGAAGGGCACTTTGTTCTGTTCCAAATGGGGATGTTTTTAGAAATTTCTATCTGTAACTGATCCAATAACGATGCGTAGTACGACCCTGTCATTGTTTTCTCTTTTTCTCAGTAGACGTTAAACACAATCCTCTGATTATCCCAAAAAAACAGTCGTCATTAGCTTTTCGGTCGATGAAATCGTCTTCGCCTTTTTAGAGCAGGTTCTTTCTTTCTAGTTTTGACTGTTTCTTCGTCTCAGGAGCGTAATTGTGGACCAAATTGATAGTAACATATCGACGAAAAAGTCCGACTCGTTTTGCTAAAACTACTTAAGCAGGGCATTTGAAATGTTTATTCGAATGAATTTTTGGTTAAAAGTGAGCAAGTGCGGAACCCAACGTGTGGACAGCTTTCTCATGCCCAATTCTTCAGTCAATATATGACAAACGCATTTTTTTGATATGCTTACAGCCTCTGCTATCTCTTTAACCTTAATTCGACGGTCATCCAGTACCATTTGGTGAACTTTATTGATGTTATCTTATCGGTGGAGTGTCACTTTTGTTGGCCGCTCCGAACGCTCATCATTAGCCAAGTTGATCTGACCACGTTTAAATTCAACTGTCCATCTATTCACGGTGGTAAACGATGGAGCAGAATCCCCGCAAATGGCGTTTAACTTGGCTTTAATTTGCGTAGGCGTATTGCCTTTGAAATGCAAGTACTTAATTACTGCACTGTATTTGATTTTTCCATTTTTAACGACTGTTAAACAACAACTAAGCATCCAAAATTGCTTAAATTTTTATACGTATCTCTCAAAGTATGTACGATTGTAGTGGTAGTATGGTTTTGACAAGCTTTTTCATGTTGAGGCTCAAAACTTTTCAGACTTCCCACGTGAATAATAGAATGAAGCGTACCTCAAATCCAAATTTTTAATAAATTTTACATCAAATTGGATGCCTATTTATATGTTTAGTTTGTGTTAGTCAACTGGATTTTACTACTTTCCACCACTTAGTGTAGTGAAGGCTAGACAAAAACTGAATCAACTAAATTATAAAAATCCTGTTCTTCTTTATTTTCTAATCATTGTACTATCAATTATTGGTATTTTTTGTTTGTTTAGAATTTTTGAAATTTTGAAAGTTTGAAATTAAATAGCGTAATTGTTATTGAAAAAGTATAGTGGAAATACTGTATTAATAAATAGGTGGAAATAACTAATTATAATTATTTAATAAGTTGTAGTTAATTATTAAATATAACAAAAATTAACCAAAAACGGAAAGTATTCTTTTTAATGAGCGCAGATATACTTTTTCTACTGCATTTGTTTAAAGTTGATAAATTGCTAAACGATAATTTACCTTTTGCTGATGATGTTTATATTGGTAATAAAATTTGTGGTATAACATTGAGATTATCTTAATTTTCGATGCGCCTACGTAGGTGCTTTGAATACTAACTTATTTAATTACGAAGTTATGTAGCTGGCGTTTTTAGGGGAACTTGCCGAAAGCTTAGTGTTAGCCGAAATGAGCAACACTTTATAATGTAGAGGCGGGTGGGAGGAGCGGAACAATATTAAAGGGCTGCTTTATAAATTATTGCCCACTCGTCTTTATGCCTTTTTTTCATTACCCGGCTTAATTGACTTTTTGGAAAATAATGTTAAATATTTATTGTTCTATTAGGCGTTTTGAAATTGAAATCGGCTTTTATTTACTTAAAATATTAAAAAATGATTTTTACTATAATAATTTATTATCTTTTAATTTTTAATAATCTCAATTCAAGGATTAAACTTAAGCTATTTACAAGTTATGTTATTAGATGTTAATTAATGAAATATCAAAAATTTTTAAGTTTTATGTTTATAGGAAAATAGCGTACTGTTTTTAGATAAATAAGAGTGACTGAATTTTTAAGAGAATTGATTTTTTAAAAATTAAAATTATACTTATGTCATACTCAATTAGCTTATATAGTATGAAATAATTTAAAATAATGGCATTATTTGATAAACGTTTTTACAAAATTTTTTGTGCCCGTTAGCCAGTGATTGTACAAAATAAAATTAATTGTAAAAACAATGTCTATATCTAATTTATCTTGTATTTAGTAGTTTCACAGAAAACGTCGTATTTTTTAACATAAATCCCTGAAACTAAAATAAAATTTTCCAGCGATGCCCCAGCATCATTATCACAACTCGGTAATGATTCTTCTCAAAGTTTGCGAAATACCTACGGTTGCTATCGCTTCTTGTTAGAAGAAAAACGTTGACCGATGAGGAAAAGGTTTAGTTTTGGGAAAAGACGGAATCAAACCTGAAGAATAAGGAGGATGTTCTAACAATTTGTAGTTTAGATCTCTCAATTTTTTATTGTTGGCACTTTTGTGGAAAAACGCATTGTTTTGATGAAAGATGAGTTTTTCTTTTGCAAACCAAACTTTTTCTCACAAATCGTTATATTAATTTTGCTAAAATATTTTACAGTTACTGTTTTATTATATTTAAGGCAATTAATTAATAAAATATCTTTAGCATCTCAAAATATTGATGTCAAAACTTTCTGCGGATTTATGGAGTTGAACAATATGCTTCAATCTACTGTTTTTTTTTTGATTCTGGTGTTTAATGGTGAGTCCAAGTTTCATCCGCGATAATAAATCAACGAACAAAATTAATTTTATGTTTTTAAATGCCTTAGACATATTTTTGAAACTATCATTATAATACGTTTTTGTTCTTCTGTAAGCAAGTACAGCACTCATCTTGCACAAGGCTTTTTCATATGCAGTTCTGCTGAAAAACATATTTTATCGCTCTTTTGAAATGCTTTAATAATTTTACACACCTTAATTCCTTGGTCATCCAACACCATATCGTGTACTTATTTAATAATTTTTGGTGTTGTTTCACTTTCCGGATTTCTTTACAGGGCTATGGCGTTTTGTAGGTGTAATAGGTAAAGATACATTTCATATCCTGGCAAATTTTCTCACCTTTATTGCAAAATCTTTTATTATCTTTGGAATAATTTTTTTGTACGGAATTGGTAATATTGAAACATGCCAACTTTTACTTGGTTATTTTTTTATTATAGCGTGCTTTAATAAAATGATTACCTTATATACCATAGATAATCTTAGACTTAAAACTTCTTCTTCTTAATTACTTCATGTGATCAGAGGTTGGAAAACACTTGATTAAATTTATTTCTGTCCTCGAAATAATTGCGCTGCACTAAGCCCCGTCCAGTTGCGTATATTGCGGAGTCATGATAGTCGTTTTCTTCCTACTGCTCTTTCACCTTGTATTCTTCCTTTGATAATAATTTGCAGTAACTTGTATTTATTGTTTCTTAAAACATACCCGAAATACGCAGTTTTTTTCATTTTGACGCTTTTTATAAGGTGTTTCTCGTTTTCAATTCTTCTTAATACTTCCTCTTTTGTTGTTCGTGTTGTCTATGATGTCTTTAATGTCCGCCGAATACCCACATCTCGAACGCCTAGATTTTATTCATAATAACTTTTTTCAGTGTCCACGCCATATAATTACGCTGACCAGATATAAATTTTTGCAAATTTTAACCTCAAGGATAAGCGTAAATGGTTATTACAGAAAATGGGTTTGTATTTAAGAAATGCATTTCTCGCCAGTTCTATTCTAACTTTGATGTCTTGATCTAGATCAAGTCTTCATTGATTCAACAGCCCAAGTATTTGAACTTTTTAATCTTTTCAATTACTTTTCCGTTTAGTTCTAATGGTGCATTATTATTTACAGGGTGTTTGCTAACAATAATGTATTTAGTTTTCGTAGTGTTTATTAGGTAGCAGATAGGTACTCCTATGCGATCCCGGCATGGAACAGACCTATTACAGGGACGCGACCCTGCCTTATGCGAGCAATGTTTTGCCCCTACCTCCACTTCTGGGGGAAAAACATTTCCTACCCTTTACACCTACCCATCTCCCCTACCTATCCCATCCCTTACCAAACTCGCCAACACGCAATGGCAAGCGTGGCGTTTTAATGCAAAATACCCCTCATTCTCTTTAACTATGGTAATGTCAGTATTGGGACTTGTAGAAGTAAGGAGAAAAGGAGAAAGCTATATCACTCTACCATCAGGAAATGCACTAATGTATAGCGGCCATGAAAGCGACAGTCAAAGAGGAGTAGGTTTCCTTGTTAAGAAATCAATAATACCAAATAGTATTAGCTTCAAAGGAATATCTGAACGAGTAGCGTATATGATCATAGAAACATCAAAGAACTACCGCATAAAAATAATACAAGTTTATGCACCTACTTCGGCATATACTGACGAGGATGTTGAAATATTATACGAGGACATCATAAATGCGAGGAAAGAGGGAATGTCTAATCTTGATATAGTCATGGGCGACTTCAATGCGATTATAGGACATATAAAAGAGGAGGAAGAATACATCGGAAAATATGGATTGGGCGAAAGAAACCCAACAGGAAATATGCTAGCAGCTTTCTTGGCAGATCAAAAATTGTACGCCATGAACACCTTTTTCAGTAAAGAAGCCCAGCGCAAGTGGACGTGGATAAGCCCAAATGGGCAGACCAAGAATGAAATTGACTATATACTCTCATCCAAAAAGTTAAGCATAAACGATGTCACAGTCTTAAATTCATTTAACACGGGAAGCGACCATCGGCTCGTAAGGGCAAAGGTTACTGTTCAAAAGTTTAACAGATATAAATATAGATATAAAAGAACGATAAATGCCCAGACACTCAAACAAAACAGGGAAACCTATCAGAAGTACATACGACAATCATTGCTATTAAAGGAATATAATGACAACAATCTAAACCAAATATCTCGTGATCTGACACGTGATTAACAGAAGCGTCGGAAAAAATCACAAAGACGACATGCCAAAAGATAAATAAAATTACTCAACAAACAAAACAAAAAATAGAAGAAAGAAGAGAGTTATATAAAGAAGGAAAATATGCAACTGATGAATATCGAGAAATGAGAAAAGAAGCGAGGCGTATGATAAGAAAAGATTTAGAAAAATTCTATGAAGAACAAATAGAGCAAGTAATAGAGGACAACAAAAGCATGAAGTGCCTGAAAAGAAGATATGAGAAACGAGAAATCATTGTAGTGAAAGACTTCGCCGGAACAGAAATAAGAAACACAGACGAGATCCTAAAAACTACGGAGAAATACTATAAAACACTATATGGGTCGCACATTAAACAACCTGAGGGGTCCAAAGAGAATTCTAAAATAGTAAATGTAGGATCTGAGGATATGCCGGAGATCAGTGAAGACGAAATTTTGCATGCCCTACAGACGTTGAAAAACAATAAAGCGCCGGGAGATGATAATATAATAATAGAAATGATCAAAGAAGCCAAAGAAATAGTAATCCCCAAGCTAAAGATCCTATTTAACATGTGCCTACAACAAGGGAGAATACCAGATAACTGGGATAACGCCGTGATAGTAATTTTGTTTAAAAAAGGAGACGCATTACTATTACAAAATTACCGCCCTATCAGCCTACTTTCTCAAATGTATAAATTGTTAACAAAGATCTTGACTAACAGATTATCACAAAAATTAGATGATTATCAGACAGTAGAGCAAGCAGCTTTCAGAAAGGGATATAGTACCTGTGATCATTTACTTACTGTTAAAATTCTAATCGAGAAATCCATCGAATATAACCTGCCTTTGTTCATGGCTTTTATTGATTATGAGAAGGCGTTTGACTGCGTTGAACACTGGGCAATAATGAAGGAACTTAATTGTGCTAGAATAGATTCCCGATATACAGCACTGATAAATAATATATACAAACACGCTACAGCAACAATTAAATTACATGCATATAGTAATAAATTCTCAATTGATAGAGGTATTAGACAAGGAGACACAATGTTTCCAAAATTATTTAATTTGGCACTTGAAGGAATATTTAAAAATCTGGACTGGTCAAATAGGGGTATTAATGTAACATAAATGGGGAAAAATGAATCATTTAAGATTTGCCGACGACGTAGTTCTATTTGCAGACAACAAAGACGACCTACAAATTATGATAAACGAATTAGAAAAAAGGTCTAAGAAAATAGGTCTAAAAGTAAATTTGAATAAGACGAAGACAATGTGTCTTGAGAACCCACAAATAAACATAAATGGAACTATCCTAGAAAACGTCAACGAGTATATATATTTAGGACAAACTGTAACATTAAGGAAGGAAAACAGAGAACACGAGATAGATAGAAGAAGACGTCTGGCGTGGGCAGCTTTTGGAAAGCTAGCTTATGTTTTAAAAAACAACAAAATACCCCAACGCTTGCGAACTAAGGTATATGACCAATGTATACTTCCCATAATGACATACGGCGCTCAAACATGGACATTAACGAAACAAGTAAAAACAAAACTGGAAGTCACTCAGCGAGCAATGGAGAGAGCAATGATTGGAATTACAATACGAGACAAAAAAAGAAATAAATGGGTAAGAGATAGAACTGGGGTCGCTGATGTAGTGAAAAGAGTGACGAAATTGAAATGGGAATATGCAGGACATACAGCTCGGATCAAAGACGGTAGGTGGAACCAATGGAGACCATGGACAGGCAAGAGACAACGTGGCAGGCCAATAATGAGATGGCAAGACGACATTAAGAGAGTAGCAGGACTGCCATGGATGAGAGTCGCACAGAATCGCGCTACATGGAAGAATTTGAGGGAGACCTATGCCCAATACTGGGCGCAATGAGGGTTAAAGAGAGTGTTTATTTTCAGACCTATATTTTCATTCTCCTCAATTACTCTATTGACCAGGAATTGTAAATCTAAATTTTCTGCAAGTATTACTGAATCATCTGCGTACCTAATATTGTTTATGATTTCTTTACTTATTCCAATTTTTTTTTCCCATAGCGCTTTCTGAAATATGCGTTCAGACTAAATGTTGAAAAGGACTGGCGATAGTACGCACCTCTTTTAATA
Organism: Sinelater perroti; assembly: GCA_036346155.1. NCBI lineage: Eukaryota > Metazoa > Arthropoda > Insecta > Coleoptera > Elateridae > Sinelater > Sinelater perroti. Next base: position 18,092,625 of record JARFIY010000195.1, on the reverse strand, counting down.
AGTATTTCTTCTATTTCCTCGTCTTCTACACGTACCTTGTCTGTCTAATTACAATGCAACTTTTTGTATTATATCTTTACCATCTAGTCCAATGTCTTGTAATGCGTTTATCAGTTTTTTGTGTTGTATCTTGTCAAATGCCTTCTCAAGTGTAACAAAAGCAAGATATACCGATTTTTGAAAGTCTCTACATTTTCGTAACAAAACGTTTAAATTGAACAGTGCATTTCTTGTTCCAAGTCCACTCTTAAAGCCAAACTGAGTATTTTCGATTATAAATTCCCACTTTTTATATGTTCTGTTTTGGAATTATCCAGGTATACGTAAATATCATTTTAAAATAAAGCCCAATTTATTGTTGCCAAAAATAGAATTTGAATTGAAATTTACATCGTTAATATGGGTGGTAGTAACTAGAGGCTAATTAGAATTACAAAACACCATCATTTATTTAATGCATTGTCGCTGCTCTACATAATGGCATTTAAATAAACTTGAAGATTATGCGATTACGAAAAAGTTACGATTAAATTCTTATTTGGTTTGATTATATAAGACAACTTCTATTAGTAATTATCTGAGCGTTTCACATTTTAAATGAGTATATGTTTTGATTAATAGATGTTTGCATACTTTTGCCTATAAAATTTCTTGGTAGAATATTTTCGTGAATTATTATTTTATTTGCAAAATAATTATCATTATAAGTTCCGTTTTTCATAATTATTAGATTCTTTATTTCTACGGTTATTTAACATGCACGATTCCAGAAAAATTTGTTTTTATAATGTCGTTATAAGGGGGAAGTGGAATGTGAAATAGGTTAATTTCATAAAAAAGAAAGATACATAATTATTGACATTTTAAAATTTGTTTCTAAGCATGTAGAAGTCTAAACAAGAGGAAGACAGATTTCTTGTAATACAAAGTAACTTTGATTTTGATTTCTTTTACCAATTCACTAAGGTAATAGATAGACTTATGTTGTACAAATAAAAATTTGACATTGGGTTTAGTCTTCACAAGGACGAGGAATGATTACAAAGTAGTGTTGTAGTATTTCTTAAGGCGGAAAAAATATTGTTTTAAAATTTCTAATAATCTTGTAAATTATATTTTTTTAGTGATTTTTGTATTTGCAACGATAAACAATAGCTCAAGAAGGTGCATTGTAAGTCACATATTATAAAAATTAACGAATGTATTTGTGGCTGGTATATGCAAAATAATCGCACTTAAAAAGTAATTTATGGGTTTTAAAGCGAACATACCTAAAACGACTTTGTTTTTTTATATCAAGAAGTACTTGTCACTAATAACTTTTTTACAGTCGCAATACTACAAAATACCTAAGCTAAGAATTAAAAACGTTTTTACTGTAGAAGAAGCAATTACCTTTAAATTGCGGTATCTTTATGCTACAAGTTTATAATGAGTTTTTAGAGCATTACATTGCACATCTGAGAAAGTGGTGTACACAGAAAATATGCAAAAGCTTACATATCTTTGGAAAAATATTGTTGTAGCAATAACAATCTTTACATCCAATCCGTTGGCGGCATCATGAGAGTTGTTTATAATTTTGATAAACAAAACAACAAAGAAATAGTAAAGCTTTGGTAGAAAGCATAGAATTCTTTTATAAATGTCCTTTATATTCCCATAACACATATTTCTTGAAAATGTATTGTGATAAAAAAATTGCAGAATACAGAAAAGTTTGAAGATGGGATAAAGAACTAGTTAGCAGTAGAGAAAAGCTGGAGGAATAAAAACAACTGGGTGTGAATAGTAATAAAAGAATAATTGGAGAACAAGTTAAAATACACATAAAAAAAGGTAGAATAAATAAGAATTGCTATGAACCACATAAAAAGAAAAACTTTCATATAGGTACGTAGAATGTGAGAGCTTTTGTAGAGAAGGCTATAAAAAATTTAATACGCTAAAAAGACTTTGTAAGGAACTAAACAAAGTTAAAAAACAAAATGATCGATATTGAATGTTGGCAACTGGTTTTGTAGTGAATAAACATGTAAAGAAAATAGTAATAGATTTTAGACTTTAGACATAATGTGGATTATACGTTTTAAGAGAAGATCTTCAGATGATAAAGAAGAAACTAATTTGACCAAGTCTTAAAGGATAATAATAAGTAGGAATAAGTTGTAATTGAAATATTGCAATGGAGTATTTTAATGCGAAAATAAGGAGGGAAGAAATGCACACCCCAGTGATACAAAAATAAAGTTTGTACAAAATAGGCAAAACCTGATGGAGTTACTAAAACAACTTTCAAATTTAAAGTGCATGGTTTATTTACAAGGCTATTTACAGACTTGAAGAGCGCCAAATATAACGGTAAATCAAATCGACCATGTGCTAATAGAGAAAGTTCAAGAATCGCAAATCCTAGATATTAGAAGCGACATAGGAGCGAATGACTATTCTGATCATATTTGATAACATTGAAGTTCAAGGGATAAAGGGATGGGAACAAGTACATAAGGTAGGCGTTTTCCAACGAGAAGAAATAAAACAAAATGTGATCTACGAATCTAAGGAGATAATTATTGAAGAAGAAGATTTAAATTTAGAACTACAATGATTTAGTATCACTGAAACTATTCACTGAACAGCAAAAAGAAGTGTAGGGAGAAATAACGTTAAAATGACTGGTTTGAGTAAGAATGTAGCAAAAGACTGGTGAGTAAGTCGAAAGCGAGACTAGTAATGTAAAGACAAGCGACCCGTGAAAATAACGATAGCTATGGACAAAGAAAAATAGTAGAACAGTCGTGTAGATGAAAAAAGAAAGAACACTACAGAAAATGCAGAAAATGAAGGAAAACTACAATAATAAAGAAATGAGAAGATTCACTATGGAAGTAAGAAAAATGAAGAAAAGCTAGTATGCAAGTACCGCTTCTTGTGAGGATAAACAAGAAATCCTTGTTTAGTGCAAAAAAGGAGTAGTAGAAAGATACAAAGAATATTTTTATTATTATATTATTAGAGAAGATTATTTACAAGAGAAAGAAGTAGGACAGGTAGAAAATAAATAGATCCGCTAGAATTAAAAGAAGTACAGGGAGTAATAGAAATGGCAAAGAACGATAAAAATTGGTAAAATTTGGAGGAGAATAGTTACATAAAAAATATAATTACTGATGAACAAAATATGACCAAGTGAAAAAGTGTCACCAGATTGGTCTAAAGCAATAATTTGCTCTATTATTAAAAAAGGGGCTAAGACACAGTGTTCAAATTATAGCACTACTAGGTATCACCTGTAAGAATTTGGAAAGAATTATTATAAATTGGATAAAGGTGTAAACAGAATAAATAATAAACCCGTACCAAGCTGGACTCAAAAAGAATAGATTAGTAATTGACAAGACAAGAAAAATTTCATAAATATAACTAACGTATTTATTTTTTTAGTAGCTGTTAAAAAGGGATATGTTAGTATAATAAGAAAATAACTATATAAAGCAATATTAGGATGAAACATATCACCAAATTTTTTCTAAAAATTACAATGAAGGATACGAAAAACTAAAGCAAAGGTACAAAAAACTTTTTTTAATTGTTTTGAATGAAACGGTGGTCTAAGGTAAGGTGAATCTGTAGCTACAGTATTGTTTAATTTATTATTAGAAAAGGCGATGAAAGATGGACATGTAAATATAACAGGAGGCATTTTTCAAAAGTTCATGAATGTTTTTCTTAGGCAGATGATGCCATTATTATTGCCAGAAGATAATGTGTGATGATGTACGAAGACTGGAAGAGGCTACAAGAAGAGTGTTGGTATTTGAAAAGAATGGCCAAGAATAGGACCAAATAACCGTGAAAAACGAATGAGGGGAAGAATTATTTTTAGTAGTGTTGGTGATAGTAAGAAAGATATCAAAATACGAGTAATGTTTTAGAACAGAAGTGTGGCAAGTTTCAAAAATCGACTTACATTTAAAAATGTACCATGGAAAGTGAAACTAGGAGTATACAAGAGTGTAATAGGCCCAACGGTAATTTATGCCAATGAAACATAGACTCTAAATAAAAGTTGAGCAACAAAAGTTAATGGCATAGGAAAGAAGAACACTGCGAGATATCATGGTAGCAAAAAGTGAAGAAAAAGAACCAACCAATAAATGCAGGTCGTATATGCAGAATTTAATATATTAGTAGTGGTGAAAGCAGAAAGATTAATATGGGTGGGTCATGTGCTACGTATGAAAGAGAATATTTAAAGAGTGCGGAGAAAAGTTCTTTTGAAGAGAGACGGGAAGCGGTAGAGGAAGAAGAAGGCTAATATAAAATTATTTAATGACAGAAAAGGATATGAAAAACTTAGGAAATGGTGTAATTTGCAGCCTCCGTGTTCCCCAAAGAGTTTTGTACCACATTTCTCATGGTTTCCTCGAATATGTTATCCGTCATTAATTTGTGGACTGATAACAATTTCAGCTTTAATATTTACAGATGCGATTGATGGAAATTTAACATCAAGATCCTGAAAGCATTTACTGCTACTGCTTATAGCTGCCACGAATTGCTTCATTAAGTCGAGTGCGATGTGTAAAGGTGTCAACAGTATTTTCGAGGGATAAACCAATGGAAGTGAAACAATGTTTTTTTCTCCAGGTGTGAATGTACTTCTGACTGGGCATTACTTCTGAACCCAATGTTCCGTTCTAGCTCTGGAGTTCCATTCATACAAAAAGCAAGAAAAGTTGGTTGCTCGAGCAACAATTCTAATCACCTTGAACTCTCAGGTCATTCGTGAAGCTTGTACTGCACACTTTACAGTTTCGTTTTCGTTATCTACTAGGTATTCATGTCATTAAAAAATTACGTTTTCTTTTAAATTGCCAGTTTTTGTAAATTGTGGAAAGACTTGACATGATACGAAATTTTGAGTGTCATTTTCGAAATCTGCGGAAAAAATCCATTCCTACACACCTCTTCATTTGAAAGTAACACTAAAAATGCAAAATTGCAGATTAATGTAATCATTATAATAAGTTTTAAGGTAAAAGGGTAAGTTAGCTAAGTATTCGTGATATACATCTCAGGTCATTTAAGTTGTTAGTCGTGTTCGAAGTTTTTGAATTAAAATTAAAACTTTACATCTCTCCAACCACCTACCTCGAAAATGCCTGTCGCAGTTTTTTGTTCTCGTTGTTACGTTACTAAATTGAGTAGTCTGTTCACTTAAATGGCTGATCGCTAATTATACAACTTAAAAGTAAGTTTAGTCTCATTTGGCATCCTTTAGTAACAAAATATTGTCAGAAATTATATAGGAAAATCAGTCTTGGTATTATATCCTAGCCTTTAAGGATAGAATATCTCATAATCCTAAAACATTACTTATTCATGATCACTTTTATGACTTGTGACTGCAGTAACAATATTTTATAAATAATGTAGCCCTCGCTGTGTGTATTTTCACACCTTTTTCGAACATAATGTCTGGATGTGTAAGGAAGAACAAAGGACAAATAATTTTAGCATTTTTATGCTCTATCCTGTCTCGGCTCCACACTGAGCTCAAGTTGGTGCGCGGGATAATTATTTTCCCACCCCGCCTCAGCCTTAATCAACTTTCCTCCTTGACACTGTCATATGTCAGCCAGTTCACCCCGAAATCTGCGCCGCAAGCCGCGCCGGAGGTAGCGCTAATGTTTCGATGTTTGTTCAGCCATGGGGGCGTCTTGCAGCACGCATTCCGCACCAATTGCTGCTCCAGCCGTCTGCATTTCTTCCGGAACTGTCTCGTGCCATGATGAGCGCCGCTCCACGCATGACGCTGTCACGTTCTGCGTTTAATGCAACCCCATTCATGCTGGAAATTGCTAGACGTTATTCGGTGTAATGCGCCATATATACCTGACAAGGAATTCACCTCGCTGCTTTCAGGGCACCAGCGAGCTGCTGCGTTTGTTCTACACACAATTGCGCGTAATGGCCGAATTTATGAAATAACCTGCCTCGGTTTTCTTTGAATGTTTTGGTGTCTCCGAGGCCCGTTTGCGTGCCCAAGTTTGCTCGGTTTATTAGCGAGATGGGATGGAAAAGCAAATTTTCCAGGATGTAATTTATCTGGGAGTGTGCGAATATATCACACGGCTGAAAGCTGTATGAGTAAAGTTTTTGGTAGCTTTTTCGGATCTTTATATTTTAAAACTCAAATTTGCACTTCAAATTTAAGCAACATTTGGGAGGGTAAAATGATGTTGCGGTTAACTATATTTATATATTTTCTCATTGTTAAGAAAGTTCTTTTTGAAAAGCAACCTAATTGATCATAAATTTTGCAGCAGTACGTTACTCCGTTTTTGTATATTACTGATAAGTATTTTTAGTATTACCACATTTGAATATTAATTTGAGTAATGGGTAGAAACAGTATTGTGATCAAATTACTTCTTTTACGTTATTTTTTGATGACTTTTGGATTAAAATTTGATGAATTATTAGTAAGTCTTAAATACAATTATATTAATTTATGAATTTGATAATATGAATACATAGCCTTTTCAGATTGTAATGTTATTATTTAAAATTTAAATTTTAAAAAATTAAACTAAATGTTTTTGAGGTTACATAGGTATATGGATTTAAAAAAATTAAATATCAATTCCAATTCAGAAATAAATTGTTTGATTGTTTTCAATTATGTCAAACTTGGGGTTGCCTACCAAAAGATATTCTTTGCTTCCTAGCTTGAAAATTTTTCATCCGCCTTCCCTCAAAATTTATGCAAGGTGGCATGTATACATTTTAAGTGGATCGGCTTTTTCCATGGATTGGGAACGTGGAAAATTTAACTTACAATCGAAGTTCCGCTCGGCGGAAGTAAACCAAAGGGCCGTGACAGAAGCGCTTTTTTGCGTTTGGCAATCCAGCGGCCCGATAGCTGCAGTTTACTTTCCGTTCAAATGTATAAACTGTTTTTTGTTTACTGCGCACAGACCTCCTCGTGTAAATCAAGAGCCGAGGGAACGCGGTGGCTCAGATGGTTCAAGCAGTGGCCTCTGTTCTCTGGCCGGCACGCGCGAGTTAGAGTCTCGCTTCAACCCATGGGTGTGTGTGTGTGTGAATGTCCTAGAGCATGTTAGTGGGCACAATAAACCCTTGAGGCTGCAGTGCCTGTAAGTGCACCCTCCCCCCCCAAAAGTTAAGAGCCGAAGACCATGTCAAATTTCTGTGGTTACTCTCTGTTTAAATGTATAGAAAGATTATATACGTTTTTTTAAATAATCTATTTAAATTTAGAATCTATAAAAATAAGACTGAAAACACTGAAGAACTTGAAGATGCTATAAATCATTTCACTATGACTATCCAAGAATCAGGATGAAACGCATGACAAACCATACCATTAAAGTTCCATTATTAATAAAAAAAGCCAGTTGCTGAGAAACGCAGAGCACGAGTGAACTGGCTAACGCATGATCGATGATAGAAGAGAGTATAATCGCATCGCGAGACAGTTCAAAACGCAAACTAAAATAATGTCAAAATGGAAGATTATGCCAATACTTTGAAAATCTTTCTAAATATGATAACGCTCCGTGGAAATCTACAAAAGGACTTAAGCGTCCGCAGACTCACATCTCACCGCTGCGTACTAGAACAGGTGTATGGGCTGAGCAGATCATGAAAAGCTAAAGAATTTACGCAGCACCTTGCTGAAGTATTTAAATTTCATACGGAGGAGCCAAATGAAGACGTTGAGAAATTCCTCGATGCACTCTTGCAACTGTCACTTCCAATAAGTTTTCTCCTCTGGTGAGGTAAAGAATAAAATAAAAGTCCTAAAAAACAACAAGGCTTTTGGCTATGATCTAATTACAGCAGCGATACTGAAAGAACTGCTACAAAACGTTATTACCAATTCTATCCTTCAACTCAGTTATTGCCCTGATTATAATGATATTGACACCAAACAAAGATCTCAACGAATCAACTTCATATAGTTTTATTAGTCTCCTTCCCATTTTATCTGAACTCTTCAAATTATTACTACTAAAAAGACTACACCAGGATGTCATACTTGATGAACTACTTCCAAATCACCAATTTGGCAGAGCCACTCCACAATTCAACAATGCCATCGTATTACTGACACCATTAATAAGGCTTTGAAGAAAAGATATAGTGCTCTGCTGTCTCTCTGGACGCTCGTCAAGCCTTTGATAAAATATGGCGTTCGGGACTATTAAATTAAGTAAAAGTTTCATTTCCACATCACTACTATTTATTAATCAAATCTGACTCATCGAACCTTCCAAATTAAATCAGCCAATTTAACCTTATCCTACTAGGAAGTTAAATCCGGCGTTTCCCAAGGTAGTGTACTTGAGTCACTCCTTTAACTCTTTTATACCGCAGATTTGCCACTTTCCAACATATTGTATGCACTTCTGCATTTAATGTCTTCATGTTTCTTCACGTTTAACCAAAGATTTGGGCACACTGTCATTTATTTCTTTTATCCTGTTGTTCAAGTAAGGTTTTATTAGTTATTATGGATTCTGTACTACTACTAAATGCGTTGTATCATAAGTGATAAGTTAATACATGGAGGATACAAAAGAAATAAATTTTTTTGCTGTCGGTGTAGGAATATCTAAATATTTTTTTATCTAGCGGCAGAAACATACTTAATGGACTAAATCATTTTTCTGACAGTCGCACAGCTCTTCTTCGTAACGAATGAAGATAGGCGTATACTCATTCTGAAAATTCATCCCTAGAATTGTAGAGTTGTATGGTGAAAACAATTATTTCTTAGCACATTTTTCGGGATGAGGTGAGGGGGCGGGGGGCGGTAGAAAGAGCGATAAACGTAAAGAAACGTTAAGAGTCTACGAAATGACTTCTATCAGGGAGGTTTGGATCTATTTTAAAAAATATCTACTTTATTTAATTTATAAACTTATACTATAGGGATAGTAGAGTAAGAATGTTGTTATACAATAAATCGGAAATAATAGAGCAAATAAATTTGTTTTGCTATTATGTTGAATATTATAATATAAATATTTTGCTCAAATAATTGTGTTTAGATAGTGTTGGTTGTAATTTGTCTAGTGATATGAGCCCTCTAATATTTAATATTAAGTTCGATTTTATAAGTTTAAATTTTTGTTAGAAAAAATTTAGTCTGTAGAAGGAAGGAATAACCCACTCACATACATAATGTGACATAATTATGTTAATATTCAATATTTGCACAGATTGCAAGATTTTACAGAAATAAATAATTCAAATAAATATCCTTAATTGTCTGGATAAGGAAATTGTGGCCGATTGAATTAAAATTTTTTAAATTTTAAATACATACTTATTATTAAGGTATTTTATGGAAGAAATATTTTTGTTGTTTACATTTTTACTTTCATCATAAGTAATGACTTGAACTTTTTATCATTTAATTTTTGTCTTATTATTATTACCTTTCCCCCAGTACATTTGATTAAACGAATGAGTAACATTTTAATGTCGCTTTCGGAAAAAGACATGGGTTGGCCTTGAATTATTTGGACAGGAATTCTTTTACTTGTTGGTTTCAAACCGTTGCTCTCTTAAGGTAGCTTCCAGAAGTTTGCACAGACGATAGTGCTAAAAACTTAAGTTGCTGTAGTAAAGAGGATGGTCTAGTGTCGTCTAATACATTTGGACGAACTTGAGTTACGGTAGCAGTGTGGAGATGAGCCTTACGTTGAAGGAGAGGCGCTTTTCGGAGTAACTTTTACCTTTACCAGCAGATCGTATTAATACTGAGCATCGATTGTATCTTTGAGATTAAGCATCTTTTATCCAGACAAATTTGTTTTGCTTTGGTGGGTGCACGTTTACGTTTCGTTTGCCATTTTATATTTGTTTGTTTACACTTGGGGTGTAATGATGAGCCCAAATATTATTACATATAGGTAATCGATGAAAAAATCCACTTTCTTTTACTTTGTGACGAACGAATCTCTGAGAGATGTTAAATCGGGTAGGCTTTTATTTAGCATTAAAGAGACACGGAACCCACCTTTCGGACACCTTTTAAAATATCAACTTGTTTTTGGTTATTGGTTGGGCATTATCATGACCAATATGCACTTTGATACTTATTTTATTAATTGTTGGCTGCCAATTCTCCTCAATAAACTCACGAATTTGAACAGCATGCGCTTCGATGTTACTGATGAGAATAATATGTATGTTACATTTTTGATCTTGATTAGTAGAGTATACCATTAACCAGCTTCTTTACCAAGATATCGATGTGGTGTAGACAGACTATCAGTTACTTTAACATTCTTTTTCATTATAAACTTTATTATATGTTGAGCCATATCATGAGATATTGATTTTTTCTTTATTGCAGTTGCTATTGATGGAATAATTTAAAAGAGTCATAATTTAAATAAAACTATCCTATACACACACTTAAATAAGTTTCATCCAATTACAATGTCCCTTTGTTGAAGTAGGACAAGTAGTTTTGTTTAATTTTGATTTAATTACGTGACTGCATGCTTTTAAGGGAATCTCACTGACGTTTTTTTGTTGTATTAAAGAATATTTTTCTAAATTAAAGAAGGTAATTAACGAAAGTTAAAAATGTGATACAAACCTAATATTTAACTTCATTAAGAAATTACTATTTTGTAAGATTATGATTTAGAATATTATTACATTTGTTGTTGTATAAGAAACAAGTTTTCTGTAATTTAACTATTGATTATTAGTCGATTAGGAAAGCAGACACACAAAACTCACATAATGAAGTCGCTTGGTAGAGTAAACATCGAAACATGATAATGGATCTTTATTTGGAAAATGAGCTGCTAATGTGGGCTTTATTCTGAATTTTAGCTCATGCTTTAATTAAAATCCAAACAAAAGAGTTGTCGGTGCATCAGGAACGGTGTCGGGAACGTGTCAGAATCAATTCTCGTTTACCGAACAGAATATTTACTTAATGTGATTGATGGTATCCGAGCGGTCGAGTACGGCGATGGATGCAATGTGAAATTTGAAGGTTCAAATGTGTGTATATAGAAGAAGGCAGTATTAGTTTGATATAAGGGAATATGTGTTCTAGTTGGAGTTGTTAGTGAAATACAAATCGGAGAAATGCTATGGGCGATTTGAATTGATAGGTTATATGACTTATGATTGATATTCCTTCGTTGTTTTATGCCATTCAGATAAATAAACAGAGTTTTTCTTAAGGTGGCAATAACATTTTTATTATTTAATAATGAAATTTTCATGTTTTTTAGATTCACATTATTTGACTACAGAATTTATTAAATGACGATGTGATACTTTAAGTAATTAGAATTAGAGATAAAGAGTACTTTTTAAGTTTTTGTTTAATTTAGTAATATTTTGCACTATTTACGTTACTCTTTGCGACGCAAAGTATACGTTTCTTTTTATCTACTGTTATAGTATAATTTTTTATATCTTTAACATTTCAGTAAATTACGACGTGTTCGTTGCGTTCAGAATTCTTGTAGTGAAAATTGCCATATGAACGAAGCAGTTATGTGATCAAGTACTGTATTTAAACAGTTGTTAAACTGAGTTAAAGGCAGTAAAGTGAGAATAACTTACAGTTTAATATTTATAGCTCAAAATATTTAGCATTGAGAGCTTTAGGCCCGTAAGAAGTCGATTTGGGCCGCGCTCCTATCGCGGTGCTATACAAATTCGTATTTTGTGAAGTGCAAATAAACAATATAAAATGTTTTCGATCGGGACCGATCCTGGACCAGTCATTAACACAAATAATGTGTTACAACCACCCCGATTAATATTTAATAAATTAGCGTTGCAACCTCAGCAATTTTATTCTCCCCACATGAATTCTAATTTTCAGTCTCTGACTAACCAAACCCCTCTAGCTCAGATATCCCAGTTGACATATTTTTCTTAACAACAGAAAGCGCAACCGCCTTACCCCTCATATTCATATATTAATATAACTCCTTTGCTTATTTAATTTCCTAGTTTATCAAATCAAAATGCTAATGAGAATATGGACTATGCAAATATTAATGACTCTGCTTCTATTATTAGTGAAGAAGTCTTTGTAAAACACACAAGGCAGAAAGTGAGTACCTTCAAAAGAAAATGAATAAGTCGTCAATCATCAGAAGTGAATGACCAGCAGCTTGAAACTTCAAATAGATTTTAGCCTCTTCTAGTTGAAGATTGCACCACTCTGCAAACAGAAACTAACTCATCCAATGCAGGAACATTCTGCTCTAAATCACAAGATCTTAAACCATGTTCGTGATGAAGAAGTCATCCACCATACTTATCAAATAAAACAGCACATGGTCTACCGTGTGGTGATACGTGATCTTCATCATTCCATATTACTGTCTCATATAAAAGACGAACTAGGAGCTAAAGGATATAAAATGGGAAACATTATTAATGTCAGCCATAGAGTCAGTAAATCTTCTCTCCCAATATTCTTTGTTGATTTAGAATCTCACCAAAACAACAAGGAAATTTTTAAATTAGAATTTCTGCAACATTGTGAGATCAGAGATGAACCGCCTAGGACTACATCAAATACGATTCAATGCGAGATGCCATTGCTATGGTCATTCTAAAACGTATTATTCGAAACCATTCAGATGTGCAAAAAACAGAGCAACACCAGCAACATGTGCACTTTACATATTAATTATAAAAGTTGCACAGCTTATCGCGACTTAATCAATTTTTGGAATAAAAATAATCTAAGGATACCAATCAGAAATAACTGACGCAAAATTATCCTCAAAACCAACGTGTTAACCGCAATTTACCGTAAAATATAATTAGTTTTGCTTAGGTAGCATCTTGCCTACCAAGCTCTCAAATGAACAATTCTAACAATATAGACATAACTGACAAACTCTCCAATTTCTTAAATGAATTCAAAAATCTGTTTTCTCAACTTATTAACCGAATTAGCATGATATTAACCATGCTTGCAACTAGCAAAATAATGGCTACATTTCCGTCATATAAACACCTTTAGAAGTCGTAAAGTATATTCTCCTTCTTCTAACTGGTTAGACTAGCCACCTGCCCGACGAAATGAATGGTTAGAAACAGGCTAATAGCCTATATAAGAGTAGAAGAAGAAGAAGATTGCTAAGAATTATAGTATGGAATGCAAACGGGATAATTAACCACGTTCTAGAAATAACTGCATTCTTACAAATAAATAAAATACCGATAGAAAAATGATCAAAATACTCTACTATACCCTTTACTATGCAAAACCATTTCGACGGCACTGCGCACGCGAAATCAGCCATAATCATAAAGACAACTTTAAAGCATTACATATATAACTAACAAAATACAAAGTACAATACCAAAACTCGAGGCTCTGGCTGGCTTGTTACAATAGCTGCGATTTATAGTCCGCTAAGTCTCTTTCCTATGACGAATATCAGGATTTTCTACTTCAACTTGGATGGAAATTACTGATAGCTGGGGCCTGGAAAGCTAAAAATATCTCAGGGGAATTTAGATTAACTACGACAAAAGATCAAAATTTCTTAAAAACCATCTCAACTACTTACCAACAAGGGAACCAAACTATTGGCCCAGCTATATGAATAAAATTCCAGACTTATTGATTCCATATATAATTAAAGGTACACCTGAAATAAATGTCGCAATTGAATCTAGTTCTGATCCGAGCTCAGATGACAGCCCTATGATAATTACTCTAAGTACTGTATTACAATAGAAAAAATCTAAACTTAGTCTCTGCATAAAAGGTACAAACTGGGATTATTCAAAGATCATATAACTCAAAACATCAGGCTCAATTTCCGAAGGAAGCTATGCAGTATATAACTTATCTAGGATGTCTTTTGGATAGCCACACCAGTCAGAAACAAGAGAGTGTCGGATAACTATAACCTTTTCCAACACATTAAAGAACTTGTCAAAGAAAAAAGCAAGGCTTAACGTTGATGGCAAAATTTACAAAATCCGCCAGGTAAAACACATCATAGTAGGTTAACCCACAATCTACGCTCGGTCATCAGAGAAGCTCGCAATGACCCTTTCTAAACGTGTATCACCAACATATCTGCAATTGATCATTCGCTGTGGAAAGCCACTGAAAAGTTCAAAAGGCCGGTTGTTGCTGTATCTCCAATCAGGGAGCCTGGACTTATCTTAATGCTCCCTGCTAATTATCTCCGCTAACAAAAGCTTCTGCGCATACGGAAATTCGCAAACAAATACGATTTCTAAACTCGCAAAGAGCACCCGGCTACGATTTATCGAAGAAGGTTTTTTAATATTTCACCAACGTGAAGTATTAAAAAGCCTTCCTCAAAAAGCTGTGTTTTTGATAACTATCATATTTAATAGTTCGCTCAACAAATTGTGGTTGCCAAACCTGGTAAACCTGTAACAGAAGTCAGTTCTTATAGACCAATTAGTCTGTTGCCTCTTTTATTTAGAGTTTTTGAAAGACTTTTAACAGAATATCGGGGACTACCGCTACAGATGACTTAATTCTAGAGCACCAATTTGGATCTAGGCAAAACCACTCCACCACCTAACAATGCCATAGACTGGTAAATCAAATCAGGGAAAGCTTAGAACGAAAGGAGGCATGTGTTACTGTACTCTGACGTGGAACAAGCTTTTGATAAGGTTTGGCACAATAGTTTCTTATACAAGACTAAACAAGGTGAAACAATGTTCCACAGATATCCTGGGGTTTTATAAATATAAATTTTTAACTGGAACGTGGAACAATGTAAATTATTATTAAAGAATTGTAAATCTATTTGTGTATATTACTGTTAATTAAACAACAATATAGGCGCGTGTTATTAGAAAGCTGAAAAAACGAGAGACTTTTATTTTATATGTAGCCTAAAAGCCTAAAATCAACTGTCTGATTATTTTTATTTACTTCTCATGTCTTACCTTTTACTGCCAACTGATTCGAGTAGGGGTCTTTTAAGGTCCTTGAAGCATTTATATATTTACTTTTTTTTACCGGCGATACTGCCATTATGTGCCCGGACTGGAACCCTGTTAGTGAATCAAGGAAAGGCTTAAACAGTGGTAAATTAATGTTCACGCGAATGAATCGGCGAAAATAACATTTACAACAAAAAGAAAAATTAACCTTCAACTCAGTATTAACAACGATATCAATGGAAGATGAAATAAATTACATTAGACTTTACCTTGACACAAAACTCAAGTAGAAAGCTCATATTAAAGCCAAAGGACGACAACATGATTTAAAACTCAAGAACATAAACTGGCTCTTTAACATAAAATCGTAGTTGTCACCTCAAAACAAATTATTTTTATATAAAATTACACTAGCCGATCTGGACTTACGAGATTGAGCTGTGGGGCTGCAATAAATACACCAAAATTTCCCAAAACTTTCAATTCAAGACTCTCCGGAGAGTTATGAATGCTCCATGGTACATCTCTAACTTAACCCTACATACAGACCTTAACAACCCTTTTGTAAATGATGTAATCAGATCCTCTGCTATCAAATACAAAGATCACAACACTGCTTACAACAATTAACTTATCAACGACCTTTTCAGCTAACCCCTGGAGAACAAACGACTCAATCGGCTTTTGGTGAAGACCTTGGCTGGTAAATTTCAGACAATCGTTGATAGGAGGTTTTTGACTCAAGACGGGCATTTTATATATTGCATCATTTAATAATTACTTTGTTTAATAGAGTAAATTGTAAATTAGAATTAAGTTAAAAAAAATACCCAGTGTATACACAAATTCGGTACGGTTTGAAAATATTTTAGTACGTATATATATATATATATATATATATATATATATATATATATGTATATATATATATATCTATATATATATATATATATATATATATATATATATATATATATATATATATATATATATATAAATTTTTTATTTGACTCTAAGCCACTTCTCATGTAGCTTTGTAAACAGTTTTTTTAACAATGATTTCTTCAATTTACAAATAATGCCCTTCTTCTTCTTTCTCTTTTCCCATTTATGCCTTACAGCGTTGGGGCCTCTATCCATTTCTTGTAGTTGGTTCTTTGCATCGCTAACGTCCTAGCTTCCTGAATGGTCTTCCCTCTTTTCCTTGCCAACTCTTTGATATTATCCTCCCATTTGATTCGGGGCCTGCCTCTCTTCCTCTGTCCTTCTGGTCTGGTTTCAAAAATTTTCCTCGGGTATGAGTCAGCTCTCATCCGCATAAGGTGTCCGTACCATTTTAATTGTTTGTTCTCTATTTCTTCTATTATTGGCTGCTGTTCTAATTCGTCCCTTACGCTTTTGTTCCTAACTCTATCTGTCCTGGTCTTGCCCACTACTTTCCGTATATATTTCATCTCAGAAGCTGTTATTTTTGATCTGAGTTTATCCACTAGTGTCCAAGATTCCGCTCCGTATATTAGTGCAGGTGTATAGATGGTTTTATATAAATGCATTTTTGTTCTAACTTTAAGCTCTTTTTTGCCTATTAAAGTGTTATTTATTTGGTAGTATATTTTGTTTGCTTTACTTATTCTGTGTCTAATTTCCTCTTCTATTTTTCCATCTTTACTGATGATTGTTCCAAGGTATTCCATTTTATCCCCATACTCCAGTTGTTTATCTTCTATCAGAATGGCAGTTTGTTCTCTATTATCTTCTCTTGTAATGTGCATAACTTTACTCTTATTAGTGTTTATCTCCATTCCTTTTTCCTCCAGGTTTCTTTTCCAAATGTTTACGTTATTTTGTAGTGTTTTTTGCATTTCCGGCTATTAGGAGTATGCCATCTGCATAAATTAAATCTTGGGTCATTACTGGTGTTAGATTATGATATCCTATTCTTGTTCTTCTGGTTTAATTTTTGCATTTTGTTATTATATTATTCATGTATATGATGAATAGCAGTGGACTGAGACTGTCTCCCTGCTTTACCCCTCTATTCATGTAGAATTCCTCAGACTTGTGTCCATTTAGTCTTACATTGCCTACTACTTTTTTGTTGATGCTTTTTATTATTCGTATTAACTTTTGGCTTGTCTCTAATTCTTCCAGTGCATTCCATATGTGCCTTCTTGGTACCAGATCAAAAGCAGCCCTAAGGTCTATAAAGGCCAAGAAAGTGTCTCTGTTTTTGTCTATTGTTTTTTCTATTATGTTTCGTATTGTGAATATGTGGTCCTGGGTTTGTCTGCCTGAACGCTGCTTGTTCCTGCTCCATTTTGTCCTCAATCTCATTTCTTAATCGTTTTTCTATGACTTTCAGTACACTTTACCGGGCACTGATGATAAACATATTGCTCTATAGTTGTTGCAATTAACTGTTTCTCCTTTCTTATATATGGGCACTATGATATTTTCTCCCAGTCCTCCGTTATCTTTTCTGTTCTCCACGCTTGTTGAAATATTATCTGGAGCCATTTTATGATTGTTTCTCCTCCTATCTTGAGCATTTCTGATGTAATCTCGTCTTCCCAGGTGCTTTTCCATTTCGTGTTGTTTTTAGTGCTTGTTTTATTTCTTCTTCTGTAATATCATCGTTTTCATTCTCCTGATCTACTCTTTCCATTTCTTCTTCTTGAATATCTTCTTGGTTCTTAAATTTATGTGGTAGTGGTCCCTCCATGCTCTTAAAACTCCTTCGGTCGTTGTTTCTAGTTTTCCTTCTTTGTTCTTTATATGTCTTATCTTTTTGCTTTTCTGTTCTTTTTTGGAACTGTTCCCAGGAGGCCTGCCTTGTTTTACCCCTTTTGCTTGATTTCTTTTTGTATATAAAGGTTTCTGTTTCTTCTGTATTTGTTCTTTTATATCTGCACCATGCTTCTTTCTTCAACAATCTTCCTTTTATTTCTTCGGTCCACCATCTTGTTCTTTTCTTTAGACTGCTTTGATTTACCATTTTTGTTCCACATATTTCTCTGGCTGTTTTAAGTGTGGTATCTTTGAATTTCTGCCATTTCTCTTCTAGCTCCCAGGGGGTCTCTAGCTGCCCTTCTTGTGTTTCGAGGTTATTTAATCTATCTGTAATTATTCTTCTATATTGTTCTCTTATAATATAATATAATAATGCCCACTTTTCAATTCTAATTTAGGAAGAGATTCTGACGGATTTTACTAAAATATAGACTCTTTCATATAGACTCCACATATAGATATCAGTTTTATAAGAGCATGTAAACAAGAAGGGGATAGTAAGTTTATTTCACGTTATGCGATCTAAAGGTCTTGCTGGTGAGAGTAGTGCGTCCTTAGCTGTGTAGCGTGTTGTCTCGTCTAGTAGAAGAGTTAATGGTGAAAGATGGTAATCGCCCTCAACAAAATACAGAACTAATGTCGCATATTTAAATACAGTTTAGTAAGTGTCAACCTATTTATTATGAAGTGGTTCTGGTCTTCTACTCTGACACTTCACATCAATGAAAACGATTAGTTTGTTAAACGTAATTTTTGTCTAATAGTCTCATAAATAACACTTAATATTTTTTGTGGTACCAAGATGGCAGAATAAAATAGACAGATACAAAATATAAACAATACATTTTATTAATGCAAAAATTACTTAAATATTTAAATTAAATTAATACTTGGTTGAATTTTCCTTACTGTTGTAGAATATTTTTAACCTTTGGGACAACTTATCCGTTAAATTATTTAACGTTTTCTGGGTTATTATATGCCATTTTTGTCGTCGCTGCCCTTAACTCTAAACTTTCATATTTTTCTGAGTTTCTTTTTGGCGACATCTTTGTACAACCCCGCCACTATCCTTTTCTTACAGCTCTACTAGTTTGGATATTCTTTTTTGGGGTTTCTTAACACTTCTTATCACAGCTCGTTTTGCTTATTTCAAGGACTTTGAAAGGCCGGGTTCTGACAGTCCTGATGATTTATCGCTTTTTTTAATTGAATAATAACCCGATTCAGTGTTGACAAGGGTATTTTAAAACACTTATTTTATCAACCTGGTCTATGGTCCTCCGGTATTTTAAATAATCTAGACCTTTACGTGGCTTGATTCAAACAACACTAAACTGCCAATAGATGTGGAAGAATGTTATTTAGCTACATATAGTTTACTTATTTCCAAAATTTATTTTATTATTTTGAATTACCAACTTTCACTTTGTGTCTATTTAACCTTGATACTTGGTTTTATAGTCTTCTGGCATAAAAATCCGTGTCTATCAGGGATTGGCTAATTTCCACGCGATATGAAAAGTCATTAGTATTATTAAATAATTGATTTAACTTACATAAACTATTTGCAGTCATTGAAGTTATGGTGTGTTTAGTCGATGATTCTAGATTTTTTCAATTTCACCATAACTTTTTACATTGTACACTACATGACTAAAAGTATCCGAACACTCATTTGAAGAAATGTGTCTGTTACAGGTATTGTAAAACGTCATAAAACGAGATAAAAGTAAGGTAGCAGCATATGTATGTATAAACGTGCATTAGATCGATAATGAGTAAGTTGGTAGAGTTGAGTTGTTTTGAACGTAATATGGTCATCGGGTGCCATTGTTGTTGCAACAAAAATGGTTTTGTGAACCTTGCTACAGGTGCCTACATTAATTGTAAACGACGTCATAGAACGTAAGCATATGCAATGTGAAACAGACGAGTGGTAGGCCGTATAAACTTGAAGTCACGTAACTCTGACGAGGGTACTGATGGTAATTCGTGTGTCCTTAGTGGCAACAATCGCTTGCGATTTTTATGTTTGTGTGGCCGTTTACAAGCTCAATAGAAACTCACCGCCATTAGACTGTGGAACAATAGAAACAAATTCTATGGAGTGACGAATCTGCTAATCTGGCAATCCAATGGGCACTTATGGGTTTGACAGATCAAGTTTAGTGGTAAAAGTTTCGTGGTTTGGGGCAGATTTTTATGGTTTTTGTAGCCGGAAGGATAAACGCTGAAATGCACTGTGCTTCCAATTCTCTGGCAACAATTTAAAGAAGTTTTTCTCTTCCAACGGGATAAGTGTTTTGTCCACACAGCGAAGATTATTCTGCCTAAATATGAAAAGATAAGAGCCTAGACTGTTTTTCACAGAATTTTCATTTTAATCTCCTTTAGGAATAATTGGAACGCAAATTATGCTCCAGGCCAAATCGGAAGGAACTTTCCACGGACGTCTATTAAAATGTGGTAGACCGCAGGCTGTCATAATGATGATAAAGGCGGACCAACATTTGATAAATACATGCCACATGAATCTCCGACTCTACAACGGTAGATGTTCGAATACTTTTGATCACATAGTGTATTACACTATCCGAGTTTTATGGTTACTCTTAGTATCAAAACTGTTTCCATTAGGAACAAAAATAAAAGCAGGCATTTCACACATTAACATAATAATGGTTGCTTCTAAAATCCCATAATTACAGGAAATGAGATATGAATGTAAATGTTATGTAAGAAGTTTTTAGAAAGGGTGAAGTATTTTGTTTGTTGATTTTTTGTCTACAGGCATAACAACCAACAAAGACGCCTACTGTGAAATATCAGATATCTAATGTGAATGTTGTTCTTTCTAATGACGAATGCAACTATACAAGCACAAAATTGTTACGAAAAAATTGTAACAGTCCGGAACAATTAATTACCATAATTAAGTAGTAAAACAGCAAAGGTAGCGAACAATATTATTTAGTATTATAAATGCGTATTTTAGTTATAGGTGTTTGATAGATGTATGCAATTACGTAGGTATAATTTAAATTTCAGATGGGTGTTTAACTATGCATCACCATTATTAATCATGATATACGTCAGTGAATATTAAAATGGTTTTGGTGTAGCTTTAAATGAGTAATAGCCAGCAATTATGGATGGCAGCAAGGTATGCGTCTGACTGATTTTTTGACGATATGCTTATACATTAAAAATACTGCTGTACAAATTCTCGGCGGTTATTAAAGATGGTAGTTTTAACTTCGCACTTATGCGTAGCTTATACAACGTAATGACTTGGTTATTGTTTCCAGTTCGATTTAAAGCGTTTGTAGAAAGCAGCGGCCCACCTTACAGCAATGTGTTTGCGTTAAAGGGCACCGATGACATATTAATTATTAAGCCGAATATTTGCTATCATTTGGTCTCATCATGCCACTACAAGATGTACGTAGTTCATTTAAATATATTTATGTAAACAACGGCCTCGGAAAACTGCGCTGCACATTCTTTACTAGGTAACAATGCGGTATTTTATTACATGATTGTCATAATAGAACATTTAATATAATATTTTTTTTAATTTCTGATATAGCACGTATTGCAAAATTTTTATTTGCTTTTTCTGCTTTACTTCGGTTTATCTTATGTCACAATTTTTGCATCCTTTCTATTGCATTTTTATTTATAATTCATTTTAATCCTTTACCCATCAACGGAACACGTGTCTCATGCAAGAAGACTACAGGACTACTAATGGGGCAATTGTGATTATAGAAATCATAGACTGCTGTTCCACTGGTTGAAAAGTCAACACACGATATTTAGTTTTAAAAATTATTTATAGATCGCGGGATTTCCGCTGTTATGAAAAAAAGAAAACAGCTGTTGCTTATTAGTGATCGTGATGCAGGCTTATTTTGTGTTAGTTTATGTTTAGTAGTTTACTCTTGAGTTTATCGTGTGAAGGAGGACAGATTGCTACAATTTGTTGACCCAGTTGTTGAAAGCAATAGAATAGCCACGTAAAATGCATAGAGGTAGATTTTCAAAAAGTAGCAAAGCTTGCGCTTAAAGTATGTGGCCATTTGCCCTTTGAGCGTACTACAGAAAGGTAAAAAATTGAAAAGAGAGCTAAAGCTATTTGTATTATGTGCCAAGTACCATTGTACAAACTATATTGTATGCTCTCTTTAATACATAGAACATGATAAACTTTCTTTTCGCATACTCTTTGTATATTTGTACACTTCTTTCAAAATAAAATATTGTGCACTTTATTTGTTGTGTTTTTATTTCTTAGGTAGAATACCAATGCTATATATGATTGCAATCAGAAAGACTGACGAGACACGAATGTCCGATATCCTCAAAATTCTCTCATCTCCCAATTTTCATGTGAAATATATGACTAAATTCTATCAAACCTACCTATTGCGTACACTGAAGGAAACTGGAATATATGTTTAATATTAATAAAATTGATAATTTTAGAGTTAATAAATCTTTCTGGATTCATTCTGTTACAGCGTTAATTAGCTTTTCTCTTTATATGTCTCTTGATGACTATTAGGTTTTATTTATAATCTTATTCTCTATTTTGTTTTTCTGTTTAAGATTTCTCAAGATGTCTTTCATTTGCGTCATTTCTATAACTTAGTTTTTACCTTTTATGTATACTGTTTACAACTTTTCATATACAATGTACAAGAATGTTAACAATGAAATGAAAAGTTTTAAGCAAAGTTTTAGCGTTATTTTTGTACATAATTTCCTACTAATTTAACGAACGGTACATTTATGTTAACTCCCCCCCTTTATAGTATTTTTTGTAAAGGCTATCAAAATTTGTCGTTACCTGTTTATCTCTTTTTATATTTTTCTTTGGTCACAAAACAAAGTAAAATATTTTATTAAAGTTTAACTAATGTTTATATAATATTATAGAGCACTTATTCAAACTGTCAATATTTTTAAATTTTTTGCAAGAAGAATCTTTAACATATTTTCTTTTTTGTTTTCACTATATTATTATTGATTTCCTTTGTAATCAATTGATCTTTAACTTTTCAAAATTATAAGCTTATTTTTCTTTTGGGGGAAACTTTGTACTATTGATTATGATTGTTTTTATGAAATTTATTAATTATAAACTTCAGAATTTTTCCTCTCTTTATTATAATCATGTCAACCCGTCATCTGCATTTCTTATTTCTATATTTTTCAATTGATGCTTATTTTTTTCTACAGAAGGCTAGTTGAATTGAGAGCTTAACTTGAGAACTTTTGTTCTGCGATTACTGAATCACTTTTCTACGGCTTCATATGAAAAGAATATAATTACTATTTTTATCGTACTCACATGAACGTACTAACCCATAACTTCATTTATTATGTGTAGCGGACTTACTGGAAGAGCAACTCTAGAATCACATTGTTTCCTCTGTGTTCAGGTAGTTGGTGTTTGAGATTGAAGATTACGATGAGCATGACATATTTTTTCACTTTTAAATATTTTTGTGTAGTTCCACACTTGATGTACGACAGGCATATCTGATCTATAATATTGACTAAGTTTGAGACAAATGTTCACCGTAGTTAATTGGAGATTTTTTTTGACAAATGACGTGATAGGATCTAATTTTAAAGTTGTCTCTTTGGTACTTACGAACGTTCCACATCTTTTTCTTCTTTTCTTCTTAGAATAAGCTTGCGGCTTGTTTATTTACCAAATTATGTCCCCGTCTTTAAGTTCTTGGGAAGTCGAGATCTACAGTTTTAGCCATCGCTTCGGTGATTTGCTAGGTCATCTGCGCGTCAGAGGCTTTTTATCTCTTGCTATTCTTACAAGTACGTTTTCTCTGATTTGTGATACGTGCTCGTTACAGCCTCTTCTCCTACCCCGGACCCACCTAACTATATTTGGTATGTCGCATGTTTGTCGTATTACCGCATTTGGAATTTTATCTCTTAGGGTGTGTCCAGTTACTCTTCCAGAACCTTCGTGTCGGTTGTTTTTGGATTTTGTTTTTGCGGTGTCACTTCTGGTTTCGGTAGCGCATGTCATTATTGGTCGTACACAGGTTTTATATATACGTATCTTACTATCCTTTTGCATATGTTTATTGTTCCATATGGTCTTTTAATGCTGCAGATATCTTTGTATCCTTTATTTATTTGATGTTTTACTTCTCCAACCATATCTTGATGTGCTGTTAGATTTACTCTCAGGCACTGGAATAACATGACTTGTTCATTACAGTGTCATCTTTTGATATTACTTTGTTTTGTGTATTGATATTTCCATGTCATATTTTGTAGCGGTCAGATGGAAATTCTGCATTTCCCATATTTTTCTTGGACACCATATAAATCATGCTCCATATCCGCAGTGAAACTGGCCCAGTAATCGTTTGTCAGTTCTCTAATCGTTGTTTTTAATTGTCCTACACCTCTTATATTCTTTAGGTGCTTTATTGTTCATGTATACATATACATATCATTAATTTTTTTGACAGTTTACATATCGAAGTTCTGTTGACTCAAAATTGTTTTAAAAGTTTACTATGTAATTAACCTTATTTGTATCCGTAAAAAATAGTTTTTCTTTCTATATTGGTGGTCCATTCATGATTTTTCTACCACATTGCTATAAGTAAAATTAATAGTGTGATAGCTAAATAAAAATATAAAACGCATTTGTTTGTATTGAAAAATGAAACCTGAATATTACAGAAAGGTTGAATATAAATTTATATTCCATCTTTACGATTTACCAAATTTTGTCAAATTACGAGTATATTATAACTAATGTGCAAGGTAATCTTTAAGTAATATTTGTCTTATCTCACTAACTTTCTAAACTTATAATTCTATCTTCTCATAGGCGCTTCAACCGATTTCCTTGAAACTTGCACACCACATTCACAACTATATTTGCTAATTCGGCGCAAAAAATCAGCCTTCTAACTTTAATCGTTTTTGAATTATTTAAATATTTTGATTATTGTTCCAGAAAACCAGATGATGACTGTTGTTATGCTGTTTGGTTTGTAATGTGTTTACTCCTCTCTTTAATAAACACCGTGACATCAATGCTAAATTACATTGGTGGCATTTGTAATGCTCAAATATGAAAGTTTTCATGTCCTCACAATGTTTCTATTGTTTGTAGTGTTAAATGTACGTAAAACATGTGGAATGTTCTACACGACTGCCTGGCGTCTAGATCAGGCTTCGTCGACGAAGCCTGCGGGGTTCTCTTGTATTTATTGAAAATTCTAAAATGATTTGACGTATACGTAGAAAGTTTTGTGGAATCTTTTTGGGTGCTAGTATATTTATGTATACGAGTTTCCATAGTGGTTTATGTAAACATTCTTTTTTAAGATTAGAAAGTGTTTCATCAAGAGTATTTTGATTTATCTTATTTTTCGAATTGTGTGGAGCACATTGAATTAATTTTTTGGTCGTTTTTTGTTCGATCTCTGTTTTAAGTGTATGAACAATTTTAATTTTTCTACTGTTTTTGTGATATTTACATTCCTGGTTTAATTCTAAATTTTTATTTTGTTTATTCTGTTGCAGACGATGTTATTTTCAGCAGTCCATTTCTATAACTCTTATTTTCTATTTGTTTCTTTTATTTATTTTTTATAATTTTCTGCTACGTAAGTAAACCAGTTATATGGGCTACTGCTGTGGCGTAGCGGTCACAAGCATTTCTCCTCTGTTCACGAGTCTAGGATGAACGAGTTCGATTTTTGTTAGAAACCCACGGATGCATGTAACCTTACAGTATGTAAGGTTGCTTGTTAGTAGGTACTTTTGTACCTTCTAATTTTGCTTTTCTTCTTAATGTTTGTATTACAGAGTAGGTTATTTAGTTGTCTTTTAGTTGCTTTAGCTTGTTAAATACTTAACGTAATTTTTGTTCCTGTAGTTGTGTAATATTATTAATTAAACATACTTATAAATGATTTGTATTCTGTATTATTTTTTAAGGTTTCAATTTTTACACTGTGTTCTGTTTTTAATGTATTTATTTTAAGTTTACACTTACATTCTCCTTTTTCGTATGTTTTACTTTATTAAGATTATTTATATATCGTATCTTTTACTTTATTTTCTTGTCGTTAATTGAGGCGTATGCTTTTATAATACGAGGTAAGATAAAAAAAAGGAAGTTGGACTTGAGACATATTTTTATACTGAAAGAGATAAATTTTCTTTGATAATAATACTAACTGTAATATTGCATTTAAACTTTTCAAACAACAGTGCTGCCCTTAGTTTAGTATGTGCCTTGTCATTGTGTGAGTACGGCGTGTCGTCCATCGAAGTCACTGCTGTTCGATTTTTTTTGGCAAAAATCGTAATCACAATGAATGTATTGTTAAATTGTTAAGATGCATAATGAGAATGCAGTCACGTCACGTAATTGCAAAATGATGTCAAATATTTAAAGAGGGGAGAAGGAATATAAATGATAAACCATGCGTTGGGTGATCTTTAACTTTAAACGTTATCGGTGATACGTACAAAAACTTATTGTTTTACTGTTTCTCTTAGAAATATTACATGCATTTATTTTTTAGATTAAATTCAGACTTAATTATGTTTAGTTTTCTTTTTTTACGTATATATAATCAATATACCCACCTTTTTATTTGTTGTGCGGACTTGTGTTTTATCCATCCAAATGTAATCTATTAGGACTTTAGCAGATAACATATTTACAAATATAAAGTTGGATTTAAGACTTACTTAACTCTCAAACTAAAGAACTAGAGACTCCTATGTTGGGGTTATGCTACTTAATCTGTTTTGTACAGAAGTACAGGCCCAAAATTTGAACTATTATTCGTAATCTTTTTTGCAATAGATTGAATATTAATTGTATGCTGTTTACCCTTAAATTGAAATTAGATCCTCAACGCAGTTTTTTTAGTGTTGATTACTTGCCTATTGAACAAACTGTAAGTCAGCATAACTACAAAATTGAGAATCTTTAAGATTGTAATATAAATGATACTACGCCATAGTCTTTTCTTGTAGAATTGTTGTGCATGACCTTTACTAGCACATTGTATTTCTAAAACATAATAACTGAGAAATTGCTCTTATTTATGAGAATAGGTTTTTCTTAAATAAGACATCATTGAAAATTATTTGCATATAATTTTTAAAAAAGCTTCTCTTAGGCACGATTATTTATTTAGAAATTAGCCACTCAGATATTTACAAAGTTTATAAGATATTTGCGATTTGTTGAGTCTAGATATTATTTCTTTAATTTTACCAAAATCCTGGTATAATGGGTAGAACGCATCTTAACATTCTCTATGTGGACCGACTGCTTTGTCTCTCAAACTAGAGGATGCTTCGACACACCCGCCTGAGATTTTTTACTAACACTTGCAATATTGTTGCTACCTCAAAGATTCCGACTTTTATGAGAAAGATATTTTTATTAAAAATAGTGAAGTATAATACAGTAGCAATATAAACTTTCTACCACTACGGTTTAGGATAAATTTATAATTTTTTTAAATTTTTCTTATTTATAATTGCTCTTATAAATTACATACGCAAGAAGATAAAGTTTAGTACTGTTAAAGGTAAATATTACCTAACAAAATACAACACAATTGTTTTGTTTTTTACACTCACGCGATTATCTTTCCCATGGAAACATTATTTTGTTAACTTTCTGCTGTTAATTGAGAAAACTAGCAAAATGTAAAGATAGTTTCGATTAATTTGCAATGGATAGTAGAAACTACTACTGACAACCTCAATAAAAAACTTGTTTTCAATATATCCAAAGAAGTTCCATTTTGTATTTGTGCAGAAAATAAAATTTTTAATTTATTTCCTTAGTTTCCCAACTCTCAGTATTTCTATAAATGACTTACTCAGACTGACAATCAGAACACTAAGGTAGAGTCATACTGTGTTTTGTTAATTGTAAACCTGCCGTAGGAAAATTGGTTTTCTACTTGAAGACTTAAAGTAAATCTGAATAATCTGTGGTAACAAGTTGTTAGCTAGACAACCTGAAGTTCCTTGATTGGTTGATACTATGAGCCATGAAAACTAACTATAATTGTGTAGCGCATTATGTGTACTTTGCTACCTATTTGAAATTAAAACTAGAGTCGTTCGCCCTAAAGCATTTAATTCTGAGGCAAAGATTTTGATGCACCACGATTATCAGTTAGATTACTAAAATATTGCACAAAAACATTTTTTGGTTTATTGAACTGCATCATTTTTGAGATAATACTCAACGTTTCGGCATCTGTTTCAATATCATTTTTAAGAGAATGTATGTGTTTAATTGAGGTTTCAATCTGCCTCTTTCCCAAGGAGAACTATCAATCTTTAAAAAAAGATTGATCTTTTATGTGATTTTCTTTAGAAGTGGTGTGTTGTTGAGAGCGAAGGGTAATTAGGGGTTTGTAAATTTCTATTTAGAAACGTCTAATTATCCATGAGCGTTGGCTATAGTTTCTTGTATTCGGGCATTTTTTTTTATCAATTGCCTCGCGAACAATTTTGCTGGAAAATGGGAGCAATTGTTTTTGAATGGGAGATATTAATTTTGTCAGTATTTCTGTACAAGTAAAGAATATTTATGCGTGCGGTTTGATATCTGCTTGCTCATTTGGCTTATGCAGGTCATTTCGAAGTTGCTACAAGTTATTTCGTGTATTTCTTGAATTTGTAGGGTAATGATCTTTGACTTGGAGAATGAAGTTAGTTATTTTATTATTGAGTGCAAAAACCGCAGTCTAGTCTGTTACTCATTCCTCTGACGGGTAAGGCAAGAGTACTTGCATTTTGACGCTTAAGGTTTTGGGATTTCAAATTTGTTTTTTGTTAATATTCTTATTGATATGGCTTAAGGATTTTTTGGATTATTTGTTTTGTTTTTGAGTTTTGGTTATTGTTTTAATTTCAACTTGTTGATTTTTAGTATTGAAATGTTTGAGGGATCTGACAATAAGGGATTTAGCAACTAAATAGACTTGAATTCAGAGAAACAGCATTGCTTTGACAGTAAAATTTGATGTGAATGATGTAATAAGTTTGATAGGCAATGATTAATTTACACAAGAATGTCTTCTTCTAGATTGTGTGTAGATTTCAAAAGTTAAAAAAAGTCTCGAGAATGAAAAGGTTGCTTATCTCGAATTATACCTCCTATCTAAATGTTAATTTGAAACGTTGTCCTTCAAAACTTTTTTGAATATTTTTGTTGATCTTTGTACTTTTTTGTATTTTTTGAATTAGTTGTTGTTAATATTGTTTTTTACTATTAGTTTTATTTTTTCTTTGATATTATAAATGATAAAAGCTATAAAAGGAAGAAATATGTTTGTTGATAATTTGTCTAATAAAAAATACTTTTAATTGGGGATTTTTAGAATAATCACTAATTCAAAATATACAATGTGCGACTAAATTTTAATTTCAATTTATTTTTTATGGACCAACACAACGATGTCAGAGGTATCACATCCGATGCGCAACATTATTTCAAGTTTTTCACAATAAAGTACGTAAAATAGCCCGGAATTTTTCAGAAAACTTAAAGCGAAGTTTTGACAACAATGTTCTTAAGGGAACTTAAGTGTCCACAAAATTTTGGAAGGTCGAGAAGCAGTTGAAAATAAAGATCATCGATGTATCTCGAGGATCAACGTGACTGAGTAGAATATTTGCATTGTTTGCTGCCTTCTAGAGGATAATCATCTATTAACAGTTACTTCTGAAGCCGGAATAAGCTCCAGGGAATATACAGGCAATTATTATTGGCAATTTTGGGTTTCTGAAAGTGTCCGCAAGATGGGTTTCTTGCCTGACTCCACACAGTTGCTCAAATTCGACAAAAAATTTTGGATTTGTGTTGGACTATATATTGAATCATACTTGATTTAATCTGGAAGTATTGCTGTGTGACTATTATTTGTTTGCAGTATTAAAATAAACACTAAGAAGACAGAAATTGGTTGGTGTCATAAACACATTCATTTTACGATAGCGGGATCAAAAAGCTACCCATCTGTAAAAATTGTTTCTAAATCAAGAGATTATGTAGAAAAATAATATTATATGTTCGTATTTTTCTGATGGTTTTGTTATATTTAGTAACAATTTTTTCTTCATTCTGTCTGTACAAATATTATGTCATTAGGATGTAACATGACTCATAGTTTTTCCATGAATATCCAAGTCTGCTGTACCCACATGAGACGTTAATATGCGTAGGACGCATTGCCATGGACACGAACATTAGATTTGCATGCGTGTTTCAGCGCCCTGCTAATTTCACCCTGTTTCCGACGCCAGAACCCAAAGCCCGCCGAGATTTCTGGTCCCAAATATATTAATTTTATTCAGTTTGCCGAACTCCGCCCTGCCAATCCTGTTAAAAAACCACGGGCGCTGTCATCCTGTTAAAGAATTATTAGATGTTCAGTAACCACGGCCAGGAGTGGGAGGCGGCGTGAGCTTGTGGTGTGAATGGTCAATATTTGCGTACAAAATTTCATGCCGGCTGGCCGGCGGCGCCAAATCTCGAAGGACCTTCGCAAACAAGGCTGCATGGGCGCAAAGTACACAGTTTGCGAACGCGCACCTTGTTTTAGCTAAGCCCAATTTAGTTTTAAAAATTCGCGATTTATGGCCGCGCGTTACAAGCGCGAATGTTCGTTTCATTTATTTGATTTGTATTTAAAAGGTGGCTCTTGTATTTGAAAAACTTGTGTAAAGTAAAACAAAATGTAATTACCACCGAAGAGTCGACAAAGATCGGGCTGTTTGAAAATCAATTTACATGACACTGAACAAACCGAAGTTTAGTATACATAAATTATTTATTGCGATTTTCTTTTGCCTTACTGCACTCTTCAGCTGAATACTGCGGCAAAGTTCTAACCTGGTTATATGCTATACAATTTTTGTTTTTATTTAAAAAGGACTTGATATATTATTTTTAAGGAAATTTGTTTAACTTTCGGATTAGCGCAAAAGTAATCGACTTCTGTCAATGATATGGTTTATTTATTTTGACAATTTTTAGCTGGTTTTAGAAACAAATTTTTTGTAGATTTTAACGGCGAGTGCAACAACGAGCATTTTAGTCGTATTTGCTTTTTTATTTTCGTAAAGGCAAGCTGCCGATCCTTACAAAGAGATACGGTTTGTGGTGCTGATGCCTTAATAGAACGCATTTGTAAGAATTTGGTTACCAAATTTTATTCTGGTGATTTTTCACTCAAAAAGGAGTTAAAAGACTTCAAGTTATTCTTTCAATCATAGACAGGCACTTGGAGAAGCTTGGATTCATTATAAAACTCTACATGTGCGTTTCACATGTATTGAAAAAATGTATTTAACACAACACGTCAAGATTTGCTATGCACACCTCAAAATTTACGAAAACGTTCTATTTTTAAAAAGTAGGTGAAAAATGAATTGCTTACAATCATTGGAAAAATGTGATGAACCAACACAAACCGCATTGGAAGCCCAACTGTATTAAAAGAAAATCATACTATCATTTTAGTGAGATGACAAAAATTTTGTGTATTTTAAGCTGCTTTTGAGGAAAAAAACGATTAATTTAGATCTGTGCTATCACCAACTGATGACATCGGACAAATAAATCGAAGAGAAAAATTCAGAGTTAGGGGCTTTACCATGATAACGTTAGAGTACATACTGACTTGTCAAAAATAATTAGGGTTTAGTTGGAAAGTTATGTCACATCCATCATGTAGCCGTGGCCTGCACCATCAGGTTACTATTTCTTTTTACAACATGTTCAATGATAATAATGCTGTAATATCGCACTCGGTTCAGTTGCTTGCTGATAAGGACCAGAACTTCTATTAGAATGGAATTATGAAGTAGCTAGAAAGGTTGCAAAAGGTTATTGTTCATTGTATAAAGAAAATAAAAGAAACTTGCATTTTATTTCATACAAAAAACCTAAATTTCTTTTGCACCAATCTAATTTATGATCTATTTTAGTACAACTACATAAGTGCATTTGGAGGATTTAGCATTTTTAAATAAATTTTTACTGTGTATTTTAATAATGTAGAGTTTCAGGAAGATTCTAATACCTACGTTATATAAAATATTTCTAAAGTTTTTTCTGATATTTTTGATAAAATGTTATTTATATATCTAGCACTACATCTGTACTAATTATTCTGTCAGGAACATGTTTTTTGAACTTTTTAGTGTTAACATTGAGCAATATATTTCTTATAAAAGGATTCTCTAAAACTATTTTGCGCTAATTTTTTTGCTGCACTTATTTTTGTATTTTTAAATGCACTTAAAGATCTACCAATTTTTGAATATTTTTTTCAATAAATTTGTGATGGAAAAAAATTTTGGTATTATTTATATTCACGTGGTATAATGTGTTTAAAAGGTATGCTTTATATAGTACTGTTTAAGATACATATTTATCCATCCACATTTTTATGTTCATTTATATAAAATTTTAAGAATACGTTTCTTATGCGCGTTGCCACTCTACGATATCTTTTCTGGTGTATTAAAAAACATTAAACGACTTCAAACATTTATCAAATTTCTTTCGAGGAAGACAAAGCGGAATGAAGTTAGCAAACTTTATAGGAATCTCAGCATCACGAAGCAAAGACATATTCCAGTTCATTAATAGGAAGAATAACGGGAGAGTTGCAAAGCTGTTCTAAGCTGGAAATCAACTTATTAGCTTACATTTCACGTTCTTCAGAGAAAAACCGAGACTAAACGTAGCATTTCTCGGGAACCGGGATCTTCTACCATTCTCTGTCCTTCTGAACAGGACATTAAAGTTGATCTAAAACAATCGAAATGTTGTAGATATAAACACTGCTACGAATCAACAAGGAAAACAGAAAGACAAGTGTGGCGCGTACGAGGGCGCATCTTGGAGATATCCGTGTAGACTAGGATAAGATGTTTTGAACTAATAAAAACAAGTGTTTGCTATTTAGAACGGGTAGAATTGAGTAGATACGATGATCTATTCCCCGACAAAGACGTTATACTATGAAGAAATTTTTTTTAAATGGGCTCTTTCATCCGCATGAAGAGTATAATAGAAAAATACGTGTATCTTAATATTTTTGAGTCCAATTGACTTTATAAGCGAGTTAGACCAGTTTTGTTAAAAATTTTATTAGCAATTAGAATATTTACATTCTATGAGGTAACAGTAAGTATAATATTTGAGCTTAGGACGTTATTGAAGGGAGCTACTAGCAAAGTCTATATTTATTTAATTGATGAGATTCTTGGGCCATTTTATCTGAAGTCGTCGAAGGTGCGGATTTGCAGTCAGTAGTTCCAGGGTTTTATTTGGATGATCTTTGAAGGAGGTATGATATTTGATAGCATATTGATAGACAACATTTTTCACGTACGGAATAGCTTAGTGTGTAAGTTGTGAGACCCTAGTGCGGTGGACATAGTTCTAAGAGTTTGAGATTGTAAATTTCTACAATTGGTATCTGTATGTCCGGTTTGGTCCAATCAAATCTCTTTATATATTATAATTTTATTCTTTAGGGTTACATCTAGATAGTACGTGTTTTTTCTTTTGCTGTCTCTTTTTTACACCTTTTGCTCATGTAAGTTTTCTAAGTTATCATTTTATAGTCTCAATTAGTTTATTGGTTTCTAGAATGTGGACATTGGTAAGGATGACAAACATGATGCACACATAGTTGTAAATATTATGTGTAAAGATTTATTTTTGTTGAGCTTTATTCGCCGCCTCTGCAGCCACTATTCGAATTGGTTTAGATGGGCATTAAGTTTTGTCCATACTGTGCTTGGATCGTAGTTGGAAGCAAAAATTGCTGTCGACAAAAGTGCTTGTCATTGTATTATTGAAGATTGGTGTAGATTAGATATCTTGGGGGACACACCATTAACAATTCTTGTTTGAAAGCTTCGATTAGTAAGGTATGAATTAAATAGGAGGTAAAATTTGTGGAAAAAACTTTTTTAATTTTGTATAACAGCCTTCTATGTCGAACTTTATCGAAAGCTTATTGAATAACTTATAGATACAGCAGAACAATATTGTTTATGTTAAAGTGAAGTCTAAAATTTGTTATGATTACAAATCAAACTGACGATTAGGTACCACTTATTTTTGAGCAAGTCATCCGTCACTCTTTTTAGAAGCAGCTTTTCTAACAGTTTTAAGATAACCGAGAGGCGACTGATAGGTCGGTACAATTGGATAGCATTAGGAGGTTTTTTGAGTGTTGGGATAAGTCTGTAATTTGTTAATTTTAATATTTTATTAAATAGGATAATCAGAAATTTCATTCCCTGTTGAGGGAATTGTACGGTTGATATTTACAAGGTGTATTCTGAAGAAGGTGTGCAAATGCGTTAGCTTTTTCCTCATTTGTTCTTAGACAATTATCCCTTTGCTCACGTAATGGTGGTATATGAGAGGTTGATTATTTGAAGCCTTTAGCAGCTTTTAATAATAATTAGTCATTAGGGGATAAGGTTTTGCTGTATTCGTGGAATGTTTTGTTGCGGGATTTTCTTACTTTGTTTTCAAATTTGTTATTTGATTGATTGAATTAATGTTTATCTTTTGTATTACACGTGCGGTGCTATATCGCTCGAGCATAACGTTTTTCTTTGACTCTTGTCATTACCTCATAGGGAATATTTATACTGCTTATTTTGATGTTGTTAGATTTTAGAGTGATATATAGCCTGCTGCTTGATTGTAGTTATAAGATGGATCATAGTTGGTTCAATGTAATTTGAACTAAATATATTTCTATTTAAATTTTGTTCAACGTGATGGAAAAGAATTCAGTTAGTTT
The DNA here is from genome assembly GCA_036346155.1 of Sinelater perroti. Classification (NCBI taxonomy): domain Eukaryota; kingdom Metazoa; phylum Arthropoda; class Insecta; order Coleoptera; family Elateridae; genus Sinelater; species Sinelater perroti. The sequence goes on along the minus strand of JARFIY010000195.1, from coordinate 18,057,967 downwards.
TTTTATTAATAAGAAGAATAACAGGTCCCTTGTACGTGATTGTAAAGCTGATGGCCTGTATTATTAGAGAATGACTAGACATTATGTCGTGAGTTGGTAAATATCTACATAATTAGTTCCAAGACCTTTGATGTTTAGTAAGTCAAGGATTTCACTCGGAAAGAATGTTTTAGTGGTTAGTTAATATTAGTTTGTACGTCTCTCTACATTTTCTTGTAATTAGATGTGATGCTCAAAACGTATGCTTGGTATGAAAGTCCCCTCCGACTATAAATTTCTGGCCTAAAGAATTAAATAATGCTTACAAACATTTTGTTTTGTAACGTTGTACCGAGGCGGACAGCAAATGCCTGACGCATATATTGGAGTCGGAAGTTTTTTTTTTTTAATTTAAATTACTTTAACTTGAAGATAATGAGTTTGATATGTTGGCAGTTTATAATGTATAATTTATAAATATTGATGCTTGCCCAAGTTGTGCCTATCGGAACAGATGGGGTAAGGTAACAGTTAGATTCCATCCATATTCTGACGTGTTCTTTGACATATATGTAGTCTGGCGATATTCATCTGCAGCAACACTTGTCTTTTAGTGGGTATAGTAAAGTATTGTTGTTTTAAGATATAATCTATCAAACTGTTGATAATAAAGTTTGCGACAATGATCCAATCTTCAGGAAACAGCTCAAATAAATCACATCTTTGTAAGTTCAATCAGATGCGAAGCACAATTTTGGTTTCAAAATCCTTACATTTTACGATAGTTTTTACAGCTTGTTTTTTACTTAATCATTGGTTTAATCTATATGGATTAGGAGAACATAAATCAGCTTTTTGCAATTGGTAACAATTTGATAAATGAATCGAAGATTCGGAGGATTGCTAAGCAATTATCCACATTTATTAACCCAAAGCTGAACATCCGGCGCGAGGAACTTCTTTACATAGTTTGCTGAGTTTGCATAGTTTATGCAGGTGTTTATAGATGGGGGTGTTTCGATTGTTTGTAAAGAAAGTTTGTCCAGATAAAGATCGCATTTGAAAATTGGTGTCACCACTAATACATTTTAAACCAATTTTGAACCATATGATTTGATGGCGCATCTTGACCTTTAACTTTGCGAATTATTAGTACTTTGCCCTAACTTTTGTAATGACAAAGAACGACCAAAATTTCAATATTTGAATTAGAAATTTAACTTTTAAAAAATGAATTTTAGTATAACCGAGTATAATTTGCAAACTATACTCTTTAATGTGACACATAACTTCTTAAACAGTTTAATTTCTTCAATGATTTATTTAGAGTCAAAGCTAATTACCTTCAAGCCGAGAAGAATTTTGCACAACCCTAATATATTATATATTTATGCTATGAATATGAAACAAAGTGTCTAAATCTGTTGTTAGTCATCAAATGCGTTGTGCTATATATTTATAATTAAATGTGCTACAAGAAATATTTTCAACTGGAAACACCTAAGTTTAATTGTTTAAGAAAATGTTTTGAATAAAATTCTATAATTTGTACTTTATACAATTAAGATAATGATTAACAGATAAAAGAAATTAAGTATAACTTACTTGTATCTACATTTTTAACCACAAAAAAGGATGTTGTTGATTATTTTTGGAGAATTATACACTTGTTTTATGATTGAGTTGTGCCATTATAATCCGTCTCTCAAGTTACTACAGTTAAAACAGAACGATGACTTCTTTATACCACGGAAGCTACTGGGAAAAATATTTATAACATATATTAAATATCTTATTAAGGTATATTTGTTATAATACTTTGGAAGATTTTCATTACATGTTATCTGGGGTTTTAACTTTTAATAAGACGTTGACTTTATGTACCATCTGTAAGTCTCAAATTACTTGTTCATATGCCATACATGAATATTTTAGATGTTTTTAATTAAAAAGGTGTTATTTATTTTTACAATATCAGTTTTTGTATGTACTAATCGGCACTGCTTTTATCATTGTCATACATACTAGTTGTAAAAATTTTTTTTAATTTTATTCACAAATTAAAGTCAAAAACAACTATTTTTCAAAGGAGGAGGTGAAAGTTTGGGAAAGGTTGGCAGAAATAAAAAATAATAATATAGTTTGATAGTGATTAGTGACCTTCATAAGCCTGAATGTTTGTATAATTTTATTATAACAAATATTAAAGTTATTTTTAGAAAAACTGAATTTCTTATACATTGGGTCTACGTGAGACCAACACTTTTTCGGAATTTTAGTTAGGATGACGCCTAAATGAAAAAGTTTGGTTCAAAGTAGCAATAAATAAAGAGATAATTAAAGTTAATTTTTCATTAAAAATCCGAGGGGCATCGGTATTCTATGGCGCAGATTTTAGGTGCCTGAAATCTAATTTGTTCTCAATTTATATTAGTTGCTCTAGGCTGTAACTGTAGTGTTACAATCGACTGAGCTGCAAATATTTATTATTCATCTTCTGCAGCCTGTTAGCGTATCTTTACTTAAGGTGTTGGAGCGTTTAGCTGCCGCTACTACCTTAATACTTCCGCATTATCTTCCTAATTAATTGAGTGGCGGGCAGTAATAGTGGCTTCCAACTTAATCATAACCGAGTCCGCCTCGCATCCATTAATTACCGAAAGCTTTCAGTGTTTGTAAACACGCAGATAATAACATCAGCCTGTTGTTATTTCCAGGAATTTTGAAGTACTGCCGACGAGGCAATTTTGCCGATAATTGTAAAAACATTCGATTAATATAATCTGTATCTGCACTAGAAGCTAAATCGTATAAAAGCAAATATGAAATTTCAAATTGCCGTGTTCGACTTTTTGGCCTTTAATTAAAAACAGTTAAGTTGGAACATGAATTAGTGGACAGGAATATTTTGCTTATGTTTTGTAGTTGGAAGAAACTAAATATTTTAACAGTTGTAAATTATTTTTTCTAATTTAAATTTATTATTAAAATTATTAACAAACACTTGCTTTTATATATAGAACTTTTATTTTAGTTTGTATCGTTTAACATAATTTAACAAAATTACTAGATGCTGAAATTATTAAGGTAATGCAAAAGTTTTTTTGCGTATTAGTTTTGTCTTTAAATAAATTGAAAATATTTTTGTGGTACTAAATTTTATTTCTTAAAATTCAAACTTAAAATAGCAGACAGCATGCCTAAGCGAATGGTGAAATTTTGAACGTTTTTTAATATTATTGGAAAGCAAAGCGCTTCTGATACAACTTGAATAATCCTCAAGATTGAAGATCAAAATTGGTTTAACAAATCTATTAGTGGTGACATCAGCACAGTCTTCTGTGGTAAATTCAGAAGCTTCAGTTCTAACGGTTTTCAGTTATATGTAATTGGTAATTATGGTAATATTGGAATGAGCATACATTCTTGAAATAAGGATACCCTGATTTAGTCAATCGAAGGCCACATGCTTTTCAAAGAGCCTTGCAGAAATTGGAGGAACTCGAAGGAATTGAACTGCTACCGTACTACGCCTATAGTTCTGATTTGACACTATCTGATTATCGTCTGTTCCTATCAATAGCTGCCTTCTCAACCAGACTTTATTTTGCCAATTTTCAGAATGTAGGAGTAAAGTATTGTTAATTCTTTGATTCCAAATCACAAGAGTGGTACCTACGAATCAGAAAATTTTGCTTGTAGATGAATCGATACTATACAACATAATGGGATACATTTTGATTTAAAACACTAACTATATAATTTTTATAGTAGGAAACGGAAATGCTTTTACACTGTCGTGATCTAGTAAAACGAAAAAATTCTACATTTTTGTGCGTATAATTTACAAATATATTTAAGAACATTTTAGCCCGCGGGAAAAACTATACTACGAAACATTTATAGTAATTTTTAAACCTTAATTATTTAACATATAGGGTTTTAAATATTTGAAAATAATTAGTAGCAGCATAATGTACGTGTATATATCAAAAGAAGTAAATTACAAATGAATGAGAAAGACTGATTTATGAAGATATGAATATGTATCGCATATGACGTATTATAAGTTTAAGTCTACTTGACATCAAATTTTGATAATGAATATGTGTTTTTACCTATTTTATTAAGCCACTCCAGGCCTAGTCATTGTTTAATATGAGCGATACTTGTCTTTTTCAATTTGATTATGATTATAAGAACATTTACATTGATTCAAGGAACGTTCAGGGAAGATTTGATGTTGGCACACGAATAGGTAGATAGATAAACGGATGAGCAAGTATATCAGAATAAATCATTATCTTTTGACATATAAAATTTTAAAACCAAGTTATTGTAGAGTTTTTGGAATTTACGGCTTTGCCGTGAACTACTAAAAATATGTAGATGTTGAATATAGCCATGATTTTTGATATTGTCTATTTCTTCTGATTATCTATTTGTCTCCTTATTTTCTATGTGTTGATCGATTGTATCACATTTTTTATGAAGATTAAGAAGAAGTCTATTTGGCTTTCAAATTAACTGAAGTCCTACTTAAGGTGATCGAAATTTATATTAGATATTAAAGGGTTTTACCAAATTTGGTTTGAAGGTTTCTCAGATTAATGAAAAATATCTCAATGGTTTTTTGACCTCAGAGTTAATTTGCCGTAATTTTTCCTCTTTAGGAATTATTTATTAACGATTAATAAATTAGTTGCTACACATCATCATATATGAAAACCAAATTGGAATTGTTTCTATGTTGGTTGCATTTTCTTTTCATCCATTTGAGTTTCTTGAAAGCATGATAAAAGGATATGTTTTTTATTACCATCTTTAATCGCAAATATTTTCAATAAACATGTATAGTCTAAAAGAAACTCAATATACATTTGTGTGTAATATTTGACCAATTTTAAGATCTGCCTAAGTTTCAGCAAAGTGATTAAATATTGTTCTACCAAACAAATTATAGAAGTGGAGTCAGTTGCAAAATTCCATTACATTCTGTTCGTTTGTGACCCGATTAATAAGTATAATCCTCCTTTGTTTTACGAGGGATGTGGATAATAATTTTTGAAATATGTGAAATGCTTGTTAGTTGAAGTGCTTTGCAGTTTTCTTGTGGGAAGGCCTTTCAATTTAAAATTTTGATTTTTAAAGTTTTTGATTGAATTTTTCGGAGAGAGTGCGTTGTACAATTTGAAGCTCTTTTAAAGAAAAAAGAACTGGAGCAACAAAAACTAAGCCGTCTTTTTGCGACTTACTAATTAAATTTTAAACGGTGTCCGGTAGGAAATAAGCAAGGCTTTCGGTAAGCTCAAGAATGAATAGTTTCACAAGAAGCAAAGTTTAGAGAAGTTGCTTGAGGAGATTTCAAGAATTTGCTGCTAACATTTTTCTCTGAATCAGGAAGGATGTAGCTTACTTTGTGGACTATATGTTCACTTGGTATAGTAGTTTTGACTGCACCGTATCGCTTAAATTGAATAAGCTCCACAAGCACATCGGTTGGCTTAATCAAGACAAAATTAGGACTGAAAAGTCAAGTGGAGAGAAATTTTCTCAAATAAAAAACTATCGTCAATTTTTGAATTACTGTAGTATACTGGGCGACTACTGTCACTGATTTGTGACGGTCCTGAGTAGTTGCAAATGAAAATTACAAAATGTAAGTTTATACTTGTTTCATTATTGAATACATAAGCAGTGAAAGTGCTTGACAATCACTTCTGATGATGAGATATAATGAAGATTTGAAGTGAACGATAGAGTAAGGAAGATGCATGTAGATATTTACAAAAGTAAGTCCTTTGGTAAAACAAGTCCACATTCCGTTTACTTTTTGAGTGGATGTTAAAACGGTGTTCCCTTATTATTTTTAATTTGGGTAACAACTTTAGCAGCAAATGGAATTGCTATTGTCCTAGCAACAATTACATTAGCTTTTTTTCTTTGAGCATTTTGTATGAAATGGTTTAAAATATTTTTTAATATCTTGGTGCTATTTAGAAGTGCCTCAAATTACGTGACACAGTCTCCGAAAATGGCCAGATCCATCATTTTTGAGGTCTAAAATTTTAAAATGGCAAACTAGATCAAATTAAAGTTTTCAGAAAATGAAGAAAGATTATAAATTACAGATTCAGTAAACTCATCCACTATAACGTTATCTCGTTTGATTGAGATCATTATGACTTGTTACAAATTATGAAAGTTTGGCATTGTGGCTATGATATGTACTTAACGGTAGCAATTACATCAGCGACTGCTAATAGAAAGATACTCTTGCTGTTGAATTTTTGCATGAATTAAACCTTTATTTCAGTTAGTGTAACCAAACAATTTTTATCTGAACATGTCTATTACTTTATGAAAAGCAGAGATAAAGGTAAAATTTTACAACAAATTACTCACATGAATGAAAATATGACTAATGATCTATAAATCATAAAATGTTTTAATTTAATTAATTAAGTATAGCAGTGACAAGAATACTTCTGTCATATTAATAATCTACCATCACGAGAAATAATATGATACAAATTTACAAATTAACAAAAATAAAAGTGACACGTTTGTGATAATAATAAATACAACAAAATTTAAGAAAAAATGATCTAAGTATTAGTAAGTCTTCCTAAGATTATTAAAAAAGAGAAAACAAAAAATTGTAATAGCAATCACAATTATATTAAACGTGTTAATGTTTAAAAATACTACAGATGATATCTTTTGTGTAGTTAGAATTAACAACCGAGAAGAAGAAAATTTTAAAGGCGGTATTTTAAACATAAAACATTGAACCACATGAACTTACCAACGATATGGAAAAACAATGTTAATGAAAGATAAAGAGCAAATAAAGCAAAGATAAATTTTTTTATAATAGCAAATGCAGCGGGTGTACGATTATAGTAACATACAGATAGGGAAAATATTTATTTATTGTATTACTTTAAAATAAGCAAGAAAGAAGAACTCAAATGATAACAGCACGCAAAAACAAATCCTGAGAAATTACACTAAGATTGTAGATTTGATATTTTGTCACGAGTGCAAGAAATGCTAGTCAGATCTTTAATAGTTTTCTTTGGAGAAAAGAGCTAAGTAGATTTTATTTTGACATAAATTTAATCAGAATTTAATACAATATTTATAATCATATCGCCTTGCCCAGCTTCATCTAATTTTCTACTCTCTATTCATTTTTTCCATTCTTCCCGGTCCAGTGCTAATTCTTTCATCTCCTCCTTCATCTTTCCCCTTTTTCTGTCCACTTCCTTTATATTCTGTAACCAGTTTTTCCTAGGTCTTCCCTTTCTTCTCTTCTCAATCCTACCTGCTTCTATAGTTTTCTTCACTAGTCTATAGTGGTCCATCCTCAATATAGTTATCCATACCAATATAATTGTTTCTTTTCTGTTTTCTTTGTAACCGGTTCTTGATCTATCATATGTCTTATATGATCGTTTCTCTCTCTGTCAAACTTGGTCTTTCCAGTTATTTTTCTAAAGTATTTCATTTCCCTCGACAATTATTTTACTTTCAAGTTTTTCTTGCATAACCCATGTTTCACATGCATATGTCATTGTAGGTAGGACTATCTTGTTATAGACCCGTAGCTTCGTTTTTCTATCTATTTTCCGTTTTCCGAAGATAATTTTATTTAATTCGTAGTAGATCTTTCTGCTTGTATTAATTCTTTTGGTTATCTCTAGGTCTATTTTACCGTCGTCTGATATTGTACTGCCCAAGTACTCATATGCCGTTACTTTTTCTACTCCTTTTCCTTTAATTTCTATTCTTCTTTCTTCTTCTCGTGCCTTATCATTAATTATCATCATTTTACATTTTTTCGTGTTAACCTCCATTCCCAGTTTATCTATCTCTTCAGACCATATTTTCGTTAGTTTTCTCATTTTTATGTAGGTGTCTGATATTAGGACTATGCCATCCGCATACATGACGCTAATCGTACTGGTGCTAATCTGTTATATCCTATCATCGTTTGTTGTTGTGTGGATTTCACTCTGGTGTTTCTTAATAACCTGTCCATCACGACTATGAACAGCAGGGGACTGAGGTTGTCTCCTTGTTTTATTCCTAGTTCCATTTTAAATCTTGTTGATTCTTCTCCATTTATCTTGACCACTCCCTTTACGTCATTATATATACTCTTCATTACTCGTATCAATTTTGCTTGAACTTCTAACTGTTCGAGGCATCTCCATATTATCTTTCTATTTATTGTATCAAAAACTGATTTTATGTCTATGAAAATTACAAATAGTTCTTCTCCTTTTCCTTCTTTTTTTTCTATCAAATTTCTTAGTATGTAGATATTGTCATTAGTCTGTCTTCCCGTTCTGTAAGCCGCTTGTTCATCTGCGAGTTTACTATCAATTATTTTCTTTAATCTTCTTTCTATTACTTTTGTATATAATTTAAAACAGGTGGAGGATAGGCAGATGGTCCTGTAATTGTCACAAAGTGTGAAATCGCCCTTCTTGTGTATCGGGATTATAATATTTTCTTGTCAGTTCTCTGGGATTTCTTCTGTCTGCCATGCCTCATTGATTAATTTTAGAATCCATTTTTTTCTTTTGTCCCCCAAATACTTTATCATCTCTGGTTTAATACAGTTCTGTCCACATGCCTTTCCTGTTCTGATGTTTTTCTAGCTTCTTCCAGTTCTTCTATTTCTATTTCCTTCAGCGATTCTTCCTCTTCTTCTTCATCTGTTCTTTCATTGCTATCTGATTCGTTCTGTCTTTTTGTTTCATTCACACTATTCTTATCTCCAAATTTGTTTGTGTAGTAGTCTGTCCAGATTTCTAGTATGTCTAAATTAACAAACTTAACTAAAATATTAGCCTAAAAATTTATATAGAAAAATTTTATCCACACGGACGTATAAGCATGCACACACAAAAGCAGCTATATTCAATGATTACTTGATGAAAGGCTACATTTTTGCGATTTTGCTTTCTTGAAATTATGCAAAATTACCAAGTGTTCCTGTTGGATTACGACTGAAAAAAATTTATTTTCTCCTACTTCCTTACAAACACAGATCTATCTCTGCTTAGAAACTCTATTTAAAACTTTATATAAACTAAGCTTCTCCAAATTCATTATATTATTATGTGGGATTTTTTTTATTAAAATAATACACAACAAAGTGTCGTATATACTTAATGAAAAAACCAATATTAAGAAACAAAATTTTTCAAATTATGCCATAATCTACTAACCAACACTACAGTACCACATAACTTTTCTAATTACCCTAAACCAACACTGCTATCTAGACTTTTGTAAAAGATTTTAATTTAGCTGTTACCCCAAACCGCATACCCATTAAACACATCATATTTCATATAGAATCCTCAATTTTCACTCTCCTCGAATATGTGCCAGATGAAACCAGGCATAATGCAGTTAAATTGTTATGGACAGCCGTATTACCAAAATTAAATATTAAGGTCTTTAAATTACGTGCCTTAAAAGCTCTATATCAAAATAATATTATGAATTTATAAGCAGATAACAGCAACCATACAATGATCCTACATATATCAGACTACTTAGATCAGTAAAACTTAAAATTTATTAAAATTATACAATTATCGTTAGATAGTCAATAATCTCACCACTTATTAAAAAAAAAACCAAAACTCTCATTACTATCTCAAACCTACCGTCAGATAATAAAAAAAAATCCCTAATAGAGTCCCTTTAACTTTTAAAATGATATTGTCTTTAAAGATTCATAAAAAAAGTTTTTTTGTGTCCTATAGTTAGTGAATTCAGTTTTTAGTCCCAAAACCTAGTTAAGAATCTTTCCAAAATTCTTCAATCTCTTACAAATCAAGCTTCATCCTACGCCCTAAATTACTACAATTTCCTGGAATACTCAAAACCTTTCCTATACGCTTAGCTTTGGTGTAGTCTTCTTGGTTATCAATATCTCAATTCCTGTTAAAATTAACTTACAATTTAAAAAACATATTTTCCTTTATTAACAATTGCCTATGCAATTTACCTTTCAAAATAAATTTTACCACTAAAATAACGGTGTTTATACGAGTTCCCCACTTTCACCTGCCATAGTAAACCTTTTTATGACCGATTTTGAAACAAGAGCTTTTATTTCAAATAGGTCAATAATATATTTATTATTTGGCCTTATGGACAAGGCACGTTTTCCGAATCATTTGTTACATAAACTAAATTTACGACATCAAATGTATCATATAAAATAATCAAAATAATTTCTCTCCCTTCCCTGTCAATCCTGCAATAATTTTTTTTAAACAGTAGCTTTTATTACACAGTTTATAGAAAACCATCCATAATAACCGTTACCTAAATTTCAATCATCATCAGCTTGTTCAAATCCAATTAGTTGCAAAACCCTTCGTTACCAAATCTATCAAACTTTCCTACATAAAGAACCAACAAATGGGGCATAAAAGTATTACAATAATAATGATAATAATAATACACTATGAATACTAATTTTTTTTGCAAGTCGTCAAATAAAGCTAAAAATTTTTTCTATAGCTTGAAACGTATTCTGATATAAAACCATTTATTTACCAAAACATTTTAATTGGTTACTAATTTAAAATATTTTTCCACAAAAAAATATCTTTGTATTTAAATAGGTGTAAATCGTTCAGTGTTAAATCTGAGCTATACCTCGGATGAAATGCTGAAGCAATTATTGAGTTTCCACGACAACATGCAACTATGTTCCGGTCAGCAATCCTGACATTTATTTCAAATTGCACGTCTCACTAATTACAATTAATGTATACACTTATTGTTTCATTAGGGGTCACACAATCATCCAAAAGGAATATCTTTCTGTCCCAGAAAAAGGTTACTATAAGTTTTCAGTAAAACAGTAGGTGTATTAACAGAAAGCTAGTTAAGGAATGAATGGCAAGTTTTGTTTGTTAACAAATGAAGTTCATACCGAACTAACACAAGTGGAATTAAATTTTGCGACCCTTTTTTACATCTCGAAATAAAGGTGCGATTTTCTCCGACGCATTTTTCACCTCGTTAAAAAGTTTCTGATGCTGATAAAACTTCCTTAACAAACGGCTTTGTCTCAGGGCTATTTTCAACTTTATACAAATTATGCTCAGCTGCTACAACTTTAGTATTAAATGCAGGTGGCCCTTTTAATTTTTTTTTTTAATTTGAAGTATAAAAATGGCTCTCCAGCAATCGAACTGTAGTTTTTTGGTAGACCGGTAATCTGACAGCTAAACTTTGTGTTTGGGGCAAAGTGTATTATTTTTAAAACTGCCTAGGGTTAAAGTTAAGAGAGTTGGGTGTATGAAGGTGAATCAAATGTAAACTGGAATTTCTTTTTGCGTATCGTGGCGTAAATCAAAGTAGAGATGACTAAGCCATTTTTCCTTTAGAGTACTTCATATTTCCACTTTTGTAGCCAGCATTACGATGTCACAGCAAGTTCTTCATTGTGCAATGGGCTCTTATTAAATGTCCCACAATAGAGGATGTAAAATCATCCTAAATTTTGAGGAGACTGAAAGAGTGGTTTATAGGTGACACCTTTAAGAAGACTCAAGTGTATGCGTGGCGCAAACAAATTTTAAGAGACCAAGAAAAGGTTAACTGAGGTAAATTTCACATTGTTCCCTACCTTCTCGAGGATGATCCCTGACTAAATTGCCGAAATTATTCCTGAGGTTGTAATGAGCTACGCCAGTATTCACCTACTCCAAGACATAATCCTACTTAACGATAACACCCGTTCCGTCCAGCTGTTCAAAATTAAAAAAAAAAAAATAAATAACTAAAATTAGGACTACCTTTCCTGCAGTCTAGACTTATCGTCTTGCAGTTATCATTTCTTTGAAGCACTAAAAGGAACATTTGGGGAGTAGTCACAATCACCTTGATTTTATCATAGGATTTAAAATATACCTATCCGTTGGAGGAAATGTGTTTATAAGTCAAGAATTTGTGTAGAAAAATAGGTTTACTTTTATTTTTAATACTTTAACAACTTTAAAAAACTTGTTTTACTTTGATTGGTTGACGTTATTTAATTATCTAAATGATCTGAAAGACGAAAATGCATTTGAATATGGGATAAGAACATTATGGTTTTATTATTATGATATCTTTTAATTTTCTAAATTATTTTTGCATGTTTTTTCTTATATTATAATACAAAACATTAAGGTTCTCGACATTTTTACAATGTGTATTTTGCGGTGAATCTTAATGCTTAATGTAAGTATCTTAAAACTTTACCAATTGATTATTTTTTGAGTTTACTTACATGTAAAGTAAAATGCCCACTTGGATATTTTGGAAAAATTTGATTTCGTAGATTTTGACTTATTTTTTTATATTATTTAGTTGCGTTTTATAGAAAAGTTCGGTAAATTTAGACTAATGTTAACTAATTAGATGATATCTCTATCAGTGTTTCAGCTTTTATACATTACTATCTATTATTGGTATCATGTTGACTGTAATATATGTAATGATGCTTTAGGACAATACTTTATATATGTATATCTTTATTGGAAGAGTATCGTTAATTTAAATAGTCCAATTATTGCTTTGTTTAAGTAATTTTTAAATAAAGCTAGCCTAATAAAAATATTTTGTTAATAAGATAAGAATAGTTTTTAGAATAAAATATCGTTGAATTTTTATTTTTATTGGGTGCAAATTATTTTTATCTCATTATATAAAGTAGGGATTGTGAATAATTGTCGAGTATACGTCATTTGCTCTCAATTAATTGTTTTAAAATTAAGAGAACGTAACAAAAATTTTAAGTGTATTCTAGATCAGCAACTAAATGTTTCAGAAATAATGTAAAAAAATAATTGGCGGTGAGTTAAAGATTTTAAGTAGCCGTCAAGTAAGGTATAATTACAGAAACTAAACCTTGCTGCGATGTAATCAAAACAAACCGAGTAGAGCAATGCGGGAGATGGGCTAAACATATCTCGGCATTTAAAAGTGAGGCATTTTGTTTGGAGCGTACTATCTTGGCTATTTTGGCTAATGCACTTTTAAATTTGGTGCTTTAAATAGCTAATGTGTAGCCTTATCAAGAGGTGATAGAACGTTACAGGTGCTTATTGTAATTACAGGGAAAAAAACAGACACGAAAGAAGTTTTCTGGTGTAGATATTTTGTATTTTACAAATATGATGTATTGTGGTTCATGTATAGGGTGAATTTTTTCTTGACCAATGCGCTATTCAGATATGATAAATGAAATTGTGCGATTCTACGAAATTTTAATGTGCGTGTGGCTATAACGCAGCCGTTTGTTTGAAACAAAGCAAAAACGAGCCTGCCTTTACCTATATTAAGTGAAATTTGGTTTACCCTTTTCAGATTTATTTCTTAAACTGAAATAGTAAAAAGTGCAGGAACATTTGTTTACTTTAAAATAGTTTACACGTCAAATTATGGGGTATATATCAGTTCAGCCAAACGAAAATCAGCAATTACCCTTTGTTTAAATGCCACCGAATATGATTTTTCCTACAATATGTTCATAAAATGCAATAGTTTATAACAGTTAGCAACAAAATAACGCTCAAGTATTTACCATATGTCCAATACTACATTAAACTTTAATACTGAATAGAAAACATGAACACCAAATAACAAATAAGTAAGTAGATTGGTTTGGAGGCACAATAATAGTAAAACGAAGATTTAGAGCTTATGAGAAAAAATATATAAAAAAAAAACCCTCCCTTATGTTTATATCGAGCTTTAAGAATATAAAATCATTGTTTAAACTATTATGCAATTGTAACGAACGGATTGACGAAGCCCCTCCACCCGCTTAAGGGTATGCTCGCACAAAAGCTAACAAGACCCAAATGTCCCCTAAGCAGAGCCATCACTCCTAAAGTTCAACACCAACCAGGGGGGACCGGCTAGCCACCCCGATCGGTTAGCTCCCTCCCTTTAGTCGTCGTGACGGTAAGGTTTGCCTTACTCTGGCGAGTAGCCATCGAGATCACTTACGTGATACCTCTACTTCGTCTTTTACTGACTAGCTGCATTCGTTACACACAGACGTGAGATTGGGTACCTGCATTAGCAGTTTTACGGGTTATCAATGTCGTGGGGTGAAGCGTACAACCTACTCGTATTGGTGAAGTTTTCTTCACCACGTTGGACGAACCACCGTTGCAACCACTTGCGTGACCCTCTACTTAACGTTTGATGCTTTCTGCGCCCGTTACCTACACTCTTGTGAGATTGGGTAGCTTAGAAGCACCTTTACGAGTCTGCGTCGTAGAGTGAAACGCGGCCTCACTCCTGTCAGTAGACTTTCCTCCACCACGTTGGACGAGCAAGGGTAGAAAAGGCTTGCTTACGCGAACCTTTACCACATATCGCTACAGCTAATAGCATCATTTACCCACGAATCTGGGATTGGTTAGTGCACATAGCAGTTTTAACGGAATAACGCCATGTGGACATCTCCGTAGACGAGGGACCTAAATTTATGTAGCAAATACTTCATGTCGATAGTACTCGTGTCCTGCCCCGTTTGATGAGTAGCCGACGAGGTCACTTGCGTTAACCTGTGCCATCTGTCAAATGAGAACTATTTCAGATTAAGCGCTGCTAAAGATGTGAACACATGAAAAACTTTTGCAGAAACAATTAAAAATGGATAAAATGTATAACAGCTACGTCAGAAAATTAAATGTAAACCGGAATTTCTTAAAATTTATTGAAGCATCGTAAATAAAGTGTAAATAAAGTTATTTTTTCTTGACTTAGAAATACACCTTTTTCAACGGATGGCAGTTTCTTGATCCCAGTATTATAAAATGAAAGTGATTATGACACCACCTAACCATGCACGGACGCTTTGACAGCAACATCGTTGTCAATATTTGTTTTCAAAGTGTTTTATTTAGTGGTTCAAACGAAAAAACGATAATTGTAGGGTGATTAGTTTAGATTAAAAGTGGAATGAATACAGGCAAATCGTTAATTTGTTGTCGAATTAAATAAACACTTTCAAAAGATATTTTACGAACTTTTAATTGATGGTAGTCCTTGAGAAGGCGGTGAACAATGTAAAACTCTCTTTAATGACGCTGGTCCTCGGGCGACATCTGTTACCTCCATTATTAACTGTTTATCATTTTAAAAATTCTTGTGCCACGCGTGCACTTTTTAATGACTACTCTTATTAAGGGTGTTGTCCTTGAATTGTGCCTTAAATCTTCTCAAAATTCATCGTGAGAAAAGCAATAAATATTCTTTGCTCAATGGATGACAGTATCTCTTTCTCTGACATTGTGATACTGACCGAAGAAGTGGTAGCGTGAAATATGTTACTATTTTAGGCAACTTTTTAGAATCCGTGCCCATTTCTTATTACTCTACGGTGCGTAAAAAAGAAATTCGTTGTTTTATTTTATACACTCAAGTAATAGAAAAATATGTAACGAAAGAAAAGACTTTCGTATTAAGTGCGTAAACTTTAACGAGTATCATTTAGAAAACTGCTTAGATAATACTCTATGCATAAACAATTACAATAAAAATTGTGCTCTATATTATAGGAAGGAAAAATGCAAATTAGCTAACCAGAAGTTATTTTGGCTGAAGTTACACATTTACAATCTAACATGACGGTATTTGAAAAAAACAGACTATTTCTGCCATGATACAACTTTTTAACGATCTATCTGTTCATAAGCAGAATTATTTGTGAGGCAGTTGAAATAGAAAAATACTCAATACCTTAATACTCGAGCCCATGGTCCAGGTTTATTCATTATTTGGAAACCAAACTCTCCCAAACAAACATTCTCAATTCTAGTGTTTTCTCCACTAGAACATGTTATTGCCAAACTTTTACTTCTATTTCAGTAAATAGTGAAGTAGAGACTTATAGTTCTCTTCCTGGGAAATAGTCATATTAAGATTCCGAGTAAAGAAGTAATTTAAATTTCTCTTGATAGAGTATGTGTTGAAGTATGTACAGTAATAATAATTAAATAGTCAATTAAATATAATAAATGAGTCAAATGCAGATTCAACAATATTCAAGCTGCTAATTATACTACAGAAGACAATGCGGAGGGACTGTCAACATCAAATGAATTTCAACCAATTTTCCAAAACTTAGAGAACTATTTCGTAGTAAGTCAATATTTATATTAAATTCACTATGAAAGCAAGGAACTGTTGAAAACCATAATAGATAATAAAGTAATCTGTATAACAACGGAGCAATCTACATATTAATCAAACGTATTACTGAACCTTCTTAATTGCTTATTGTAGAGGAATTATATTTAAAAAAAATCTTGTTTGAGTCATACAGTAAGAGCCAGCGACTCCAACTTGAACCCGAGAGAGTGATACAGGGTTGTATCCAGAAGTAGCATGTCGAGGACGACCAACGCGCCGGGCGTCCGTCAACCTCGCGAACGGACGACAATGTGTTGAAAGTTAAGCAACTTTTGAACTCTGACCGACGGTTGGGCATTAAATTAATTAGTGATGAGCTGAATCTTCGTACGGGACAGTCCAACGCATCATCACAGAGGATTTGTCGTTGTCCACGGCGCGTGGATTGTGAGGGACCTCCTGGCCAAATTCGGCGTTTCTACGTTGCCTCACCCCCCTACAGCCCTGATGTGGCACCGCCGGACTTCTTCCTGCTCCCCCAGGTCAAGAGGCAGCTCAAGGGGCATAGTTTCGATTCGGTGGAAGCAGTCCAAGCGGCAACGACGAGGGCGCTGAACAGCATCCCGGAGGACGACTTCCAGAAGTGTGTGGATGCCCAAGGGGCCTATTTTGAAGAGTATTAAGTCGATGTACCAAAATGTTCAATAAATTTAAAAAAATCAGTCCTACTACTTTTATATACCACCCTGTATGTAGCACTTTCGATTATAAACCAATAGTAGTGACCACTGTAACATTTATACTATATAGTATATGAGTATCAAGCAATACCGCATTGAAATTATTTTGTATACTGCAGAAAATACATTAAAATAAAGAAAAGTGAAAATAATCTGACAAATAAAAAGTCCAACTGATACGCTTAAACGATCTAAACAGAAAATGCCACCAGCAAAAAAGAAACAATATTTGTTCGAAAATTGACTAGTAAAAAGTTATGGATTTTGCTGAACACAGTTTATTTTATCATTATTAATATGTTCTAATGTCTATTCTTTCTTTAATTTTCCTTTATCTAAAACTAACTATAATTGGCTAACCAACAAGTGACGTCACTTTGTATTCGTATTTATTTACACTGGACTTTGTGCACATAGAAGCAGCAAGCGTAGCTTTAATTTTATTTAAATTATTAATACATTTTGGAAAAAGTACTTGGCAGATTTATAAGACTCTCAGAACTGAAAGTAAATGTTTTTATGGTTGAAGCATGTTTTCTTACGAATAAATTACGTATAGCGGTTGTAAGGACTGGTATTAAACTTGCAAGGTAAGATTATGTTGGTCAGTAATTCTGATTATATAGCTTGCTACGTTTTTAGATTTGATTCACGTGAAAGTTATGGTAAATGTTGCGAGATGTATTCAGGTGCAAAGGGTGTAAAGAGCTGATCTGGATCATTTCTATTCCATTGCTAAGTAACCAAGCTCGAGTGTCTAGACGATTCAAGCTCACGTGCGTCTAACTTCCAGAGAGATGAAGACTCACATGATTTCGTTCAACTACTTGGATTATTTCGTTATTTCCATTGGTCAAGCGAAGAGCTTGCAACTGCAGCCAACCAAATCTGTTTTTAAATATTTTCGTTCAACATCGCTACGTCGTCTTTAAGATAATTTTCAACTTTTTTTGCATCTGCTTTGTTGCAATTTTTAAGAGAATTTAGCTCTGTCTTCGGGGCCTCATTTTGCCTATACTCTAAGAAGAGCTATAAGTCTTTGAAGACTGACGTTTCGTGTGCTTTGGATTGTTATTTACAAGATTGGAAATGAAAGTTTAACGGGGAATGCATTAGGCCAGGGAAAATTTATTCTTTATATAACAGATAAATGTTGGCTATCGGATCTTGTATTCAGTCAGTAAGGGCCTTTTTCTATTTCACGAATTGATCTGCTGGTAGAATGGGAAATGGGACTATTACATGGCACTATTGTCTATTTCCTCTGTTCGACGTCAATAGCACAATGTTCTTTCTTTAGACTACCATTGAATTTTTTGCACAAGAAACGATGGTCATAATGGCCTACAGAAAAGCACATATGAATACACGAGTGGCATAAAATTGTTTTTTCTGTTTAAACCCAAACGATGGTCGTATTTTAACATGCCGTAAACGCGGAGAAAGGGAGCAAGAAGGCCGAATTTGTACGAGGCTTACAATGTCACCTATAGGTATAATCATATGGAGAGTTATCGGTTATATCAGATCACCTCTAGTCAGAATTAGAGGCAACATTACCAGTCAGACCTACATCGACGCGTTGTTACTGCTTACAATACTTATTTTCTTTAGAGGGTGCCCCAAGCAATCTATCAACAAGATAACGTTCGATCATATGTGACACGCAACACATTTAATTTTCTTCGGCAAAACCAGATCGAAAATTTTTCATGCCCGGTCCTATCACCTAATCTTTCACCGATAGAAAATGTCTTGAATGTCAGTGCGTGAATGGAACTTGTCAGTAATGAAATTTAGTTCATCAAGACACCATTCATTCACTGCTTGACTCGATGCTAAAAAGAATGGTGGCGGCCACAAGAGCCTACGGTGGGGCCATATATTATTGAAAAATATCAATGATTTATGGATAAATACTAACCATATTTGAATATCGCCCGATTACTAACTCAAATTTATCAGTATATAGTAAAAACCTCTTTATACCCAGAAATAAGTCTTTTGTATTTCCAATTTTATAGCGTTCTTCATAATACATAAAGAAAATAATCATATAAATTCTGTATTTAGTACATTTGGCTCTGCCATCCACAATCTAGCTAAATACCTAAACGAAAACTCTTCTAACCCTTAAAGAACAAGCTTTATCCTATGTTTGAAAATTCTATTATATCCTATAAATACTCAACGTACTATACTATATCAACATGATCGATTTTTATGTTATCTCTTTGTTTAGCAATATCGCCATTCTTGAGACTTTACACTTTTTTTAAGGTGTTTCTTAACCGTTGCCCCAGGTTTTTCAACTATAGTTAGGTGTAAGATGTTGTATGTGTCTAGCTGTCTCATGTGCCCAAAATATGATAGTTTTCGATTTTAATCACTTTCCGAGGTACGTTATTTTGTCAGTTCCGTCGTTCCGTCAATATAAATACCATGATTATTCGGTTGTTTTTTGGTAACAATCATGTCCTTTGTTTTTCTGGTGGTTAGTTGGAGACCATATCGTTCAGAAGTTTCCATAATTTTGTCGAAAAGTATCCAGAGTATTTTCCATAAGTGTCGTTTGCAGGCCTTAAATCGCTAATTGGCACTTTATTTATTTTCACTCCTTTTTTAATTTATCTAGTGTTTCTTTAATTATTCCCTCAGAATAGATGTTAAAAATTAACGGCGACAGAATGTATCTCTGTCTGACTTCTCTTTGTATAGCACTGTTATCTGTTGTTCTGTTCTCCATTCTAACACAAGCTTTTTGATGCCAATATAAATTGCCTCTGATTCTAGTGACCCTGTCGTCAATTCCTGTGTTTCTTAAGATGTCTACCATTGTTTTGTGCTGAACCTCATCAAAAGCTTTTTCGAAGTCAATAAATCCGAGAAACGCATCGCTATTTACGTCTCTAGATCTTTACATTAAAACTTGGATAGCAAACAAAGCCTCTCGCGTTCCCAGGCTCTTTCGAAATCCGAATTGTGTATTTCTAATATTCGCTTCTATTTTTCTATAAATTCTTTTATGTGTCACCCGTAGGACTTTTAGTACATGACTCATTAGGCTAATTGTGCGGTGGTCACTTACACTTATTGAAACCAAACTAAAATATAAAGAACAATGCTCTCTTCTTAATTAATCATTGCCTATCCGATACCTACTTTGCTTTCGAAATAAATTTTACTTTATATTAATGGCATCGATGATGCTTTTATCAGGCCTTAGGGACATGTTTCTCAAATTATGTTTCCACCTAAACCAAATATACACCAATATACAAGTAATATGGAAATAGAACGAAATAAATAAAATTTCTTTAAACGACAGCTTTTATTACGCTGTCTACAGAAAGTTTACCCAAACTAACCGCTACCTAAATGCTAAATTCGATCATCACCTTGCCCAAATTTTATTCGGCTGCAAACTTCCTCATCGCCAGATCCACCAGACTATTACCACCACTCTACTATAAAACAGATATTATAATAAATCTTTATATTTTATAACCAGAAATATTAACAAAAATGCCAATTCCCAATTCTAAAAACTTCCTAACTCACCAAAAGTGTTCTTGCATTATGCAGCAACATTATACTCAAAATAATCGGCATATTCTTGAGGCAAAAGTTAGTCTTTACCAATTATAAATAAGAATAAAAATGTATTTTGAGCGTTTTTTTATTCCGCTGCATGTTTAATAAAAAAGGTGAAATTACTTTATTGCTCCAACTGCTTCATTATTTAACTGAACTTTTGTTGCATTTGATTTTATATTTTTTGAGTGCTGACGCTCTTTGGTGTTAGAAAGAATTTTGATAACATAAACTATTTACCTCTAAGAACAGTAAGTCCTATTATAACCAATTCTCTGAAAGACTTGAATTATAACATTTAATGAAATGTACTTCAAAAAATAATTTTTATTCAAATTACTGTAGTCTAGCCGGAAGCTGAATGGCCTGTTAATATTTTGACGTGTAATGTCAAATTGTGTATTCAGTTTGTCGGTTATAAACGTGCAACGTCTAATGCAGTACTATGGATGGTAATTACGAAACAGTGTAATAAATAAAATCGTATTGCAGTAATTTACTTGATAAAGTTGGTATGGAGAAAGGCAAGATTTTAATATATTTCAAAAGCTTCAAATAAGTAGAATGTTTGTTTATCGTGCCATTATCGTTTAAGTGAAATATAGTGCCTTATGACTGGAAAGAGTTTGGTCGATCATGTGCAGTTTGAACTTCACCAGCCATCAAAGCAGTACGTGGTCAAAATCGTCGGAACCCGCTTCGAAAAGAAAAGACCATGTCAAGAGAAATGAAAATACCGCTATGACCGATGTTATAATAATTATAATTGTAGAACAAAGGGGTGCTTGTTAACAGAGTCTTTCGAGAAGAACGGTTGGAAAAATAAAAATATATTTTACAAGTAAAAAAAGTGTCATTATGGAGGAACATTTTAATAAGCAGAATGATACTGTAAACCCCAAGAGCTTACGAGAAGCATTACAGGTGGTTAAAAAGAATAAAAAAGATCATCATTCCGCATTAATCATAGTATGGTGGGGAGTCTGTTAAGAAGATATAGTGAAACTTTATTTTTTCAAAAAAAGTGTTCGCATTTAAGTGCATCAAAAAATAATCTTTGAATGTTCGAGCTTTCACCAATACTCTCCACCAGGTCACAAAGTCAAGACTACCCAAAAGTGGTTTAAAAATGTTTCCAATTTTATATTCGCCAAAGTCTAGTCTTCGGTAAATACCGATCTTGCTGGATTATAAAGTTTCGAGGGGTTGCCCGCAAAAAGTTATTTTTGGCGTTCTAGGCTGACAATTTTTCACCCACCTTCCTTCAAATTTTGACAGGGTGGAATGTGAAACAATTTATTTACAAACAATAACAGTGGCGACCTTATGAAACGATCCTAAAGATAGGTAATCACACGTACGCTCAGAGCTCAGCTACGCCACATTTTATATCGGCTGTCTTTGTTTACTTTTTGTTCAAATGTATAGTAGATGATCAATTTTGGAGGACATAGTTCGGTTATTATTTAGTGTATTATTATTAGTTGCTAATTTTACCTCCCATAACAGATGACTGGCAAAATAGATTAAAACGGTGTGAGCAAATAAAGGGGGGCTTTTTGAGTTTGTAGCTCTGCTTTTAATAAAACCTTTAAAATAACAAATTAATGCTTCATTGTTTTAATGTAAGGCTTAATATTTATGTCTAGACAAACAATTCTTATTAAAATGCGTACGAATTTATGGTTTAACTTTTTAAGTTATTGCATTTTATAATGAATATCCTGTTTTTTAATCATTGGATTTAACTCTTCATTATTCACAATGTTCTATACAATTGTAATTTCTGAAAACAATTTAAATGATAAAACGCAATTTTAGAAAATTTCAGTTCATTAATTTTTTAACAACTATAAATTTTTAGTAAATAATAGCGCTTTGTTAGAAATAACTTCGCCGACAACTAAAATTTTAAAGTTGATTACAAATTTTCCTGAAATGACTTGAAGTGAACTCGTATTTAATGAACTTCTTTACGGCGTATCTTAAGGTTAATTGTATTTCCAAGTTTAATATGCTTTTCCTTCCAGACTGAGTTATTTTTTTTTGTTAATTTAATATTACGCTCTAGCTTGTGCAAAACAGATTTTTATTAAATGTTTCTGGACCCTCGTGGCCCGAACCACTTCGCTTCGGCGATGAGGGACTAAAAGCAGATCGACTCAACACCTTAGCGTACAGTAAAAATAGGCGCATTTGTTTATTCGCTTTCGTCTCAGGCACCAACTATTGAGTTAACTTGAGGACAGAATTATTTTGGAAGCCTAAAATGCCCGCGTCTACTGAAAGCGAAAGGAATAACTTTTTTACGGAATTTACTTTAGCTTTAATTCGAAGTTTGTTCTAATTTTAGGCGGGCGTTATTTCTTCGTAATCTATTGCGCTTAGAGGGACAAAGTGTTCGAATAGGCTGGGTTGTAGCGGTGCAATGTGCTCTTGAAGTCGAGAGAAAAATGCTTGTTTGTAGGCATCGCATTCGAAGAGCTTTAATGAAATTTGAATCTACATTGAGCTCCATTTACATTCCGTAGGAGTAGGAATGAAGGATTTCGTGAATGTAAACTGCAGTCGCTCTTTCATCACAACCTTCCCCAAATGGGATATCTAATACGGCAGCCACCTACAACGTACCTCGCAGCACCGCATTAAATGAAAAATTCATTTCGCCCGATAGCGCTGTTTGTATTTCAATTCCAGCCGGTTTGGGGTTTTTGTTTCGGCGAATGTAACGCAGGTAATTTTATTTTGCTTGACAAAAGAGGATTTGGGCTAATTAGAGGCTGCGGCGCAATTATTTTTGCGTAGTTTAATTTGAGATGCGCTGAAATACAAATGGAGGGGAAAATTGCAAACCAGTGGCTGGGACAAATTGGCTTCAATTCACAAAACTGCTGAAATGCTGGTGGAAAGTACTAGGCGCAGGGTATTCCCTACATTCTCACATTGTTAATGGGCGCTTTATGGCGGAAGCATGTGCTGAAGATCAGATGGCCTCATAAAAAATGCGCTTTGAAGGACTTAAAACGACGTAAACTTATAACGCGCGCCCGTAAAAAGCGGAACTTCTGAGGCTGATGCTTATAAACTGCTGGTTTTGGGGCTTCCGGGGGATTTTTTATACTTCGAAATTAAACTTATTCCCGGCCTGACGCGCCGCGCAAGAAATATGGAAGGGAATTTTGTTAAGCTTGCCAGATGCGTATATGACATTGTAATCAAGAACAACTTTGGCGCATTATACAGAGATAGATTATGCAGCCTTCTCGTCAAGCCTCGTGTTGATTTATTTAGAGATTCTTGTCAGCTCTAATTATGCGTTGTCGTAATTTATTTCGGGATTCCTCGCGTTACAATCACAAGGGATAAATTTAGACTTTATAGTGTAATTTTATGTCAATAGAGATTATTTTCATCGTTAAAATGATTTGTGGGGTACTTATACTTTGTTAATTTTTAGTAATTTGTAGTTAGTGCAATAATAATAAATTTCAACTGTTAGTAAGAGAGATAAATGCCTTTTTACTATTTCTTTTCGGTTTTTGTAACGATTATTAATTTATAAATTATTATTTTGTTGAGGATATTCAATTAAGCTACAAAATAGCGACATAAAAAAAATATTCTGTCATTAACGTGAGTCAATCAGTTATGAAATTATAATTAAAAAAATTAATAATTGTCTAGTATATTAACGCATTTGAGGTAATGATTATATAAGATATTTTTTGTTAAAACCTTTTGAAGTATGACGTTTTTTGAAAGTCCTTAGCATGCTAACGAATTGTTTTGTGGAATGGTTTTGGGGCGACCTTGCCCTATTTGCACTAATGACTTATGTATCCCGTCTTTTACAACCTTTTAGAGCTGAACATTTTTGGGTCGCTAACAGTCTGCTCGCGGATCTCGACTGTCGGACAGATTATCGTATGTCAAACTATGAATCAAAATATGCAACTTTAAATATTTATAAATAAACTAGAAGGATTGTAGATGAAAAATAATTGTCGAATGTCTACAATTACTTAACCATAGGTGGGCATAATGCGTGTCCTAATAAATTTGTATTTAAATTATTATATACTGATTTGATTAATAGAATGATGCAATTGATGAATTAAAGAGACTTTAAAATTTTAACATTGCACAAAAATATTTTTAAAGTTTATATAATTCCTTAATCCTTTAAGCGATTTTGCTAGCTATAGTTACCAGTCAGTACTAAAGATCAATTTCCAATATAAATGCCAATATCGTCGACCTCATCTTTTTTTCAGTTTTCAAAATATTCTGCGGTAAATATATTTACCAAAGGTCTAACATCTTTGAGAAATTTATAAAAACATGCAGGGTTGATGTACTATATTTTAAAAAAAAAAATGAACATCGACTTTCAGATTATAAATTTTGTTATTTTACTGCTTATAATTGTACTATTTTATAGTATTACTTTCATATATTTCACTTAATGTTGTGATAGTTTAGGTGTAATATTTACGGAGTTAAAGAAGAAATATTTGAACGTATAGAGTTTTTACCCTAAATTTTAGTATTTATATGCACTGTGTTTTATATTTCTAATTTTGTAAATTTACTTATTTTTTTCTATAATTCAGCAGACTTGTGATTTTTCTAGAGCTTTTACATCATCAAAAATGACCACAATCGAGCAGCAAACTTGAATATTATTTAGATAATTCTTTAATATACGAACAAAATTACTGCCAGTCTGAGTTTGATGAAGATTCAGGCGAAGATGACTTACCACTAACAAAACTATAAGTAACAAGTATATCGGAAATGATTTTATTTAAAAACAGTTAACTTCAAATAGTATTGAATTAGAAGACATCCCCAACTCTGATTTAGATTGAATACTCGATCCTGTAGAAGATCTGAAAGAGGATGCACCACTCATTCATACTTTGCCCAAAGTGAAAACAGTATCATCCAGAATCAGAATTTAGCAAACAATGTAATGTTTTCTGGAACAAGAAAAATCATTGCCTTCTTATTTTTTATATTTGATGACAGAATTAAATTTATATTTTTCCCAGTAACACAATAGTTTAGATATTAACAAAGAATATTAGAGGTTTTTTGGGCTATTCTAATTACAACGTCACTTCAATTCAGGTGATAGCCAGACCTACTACAGGGCACTAGCGCACCCTGCCTACGCGAGCTTTTGATTTCTCTCACCATCCCTTTCTGAGGGATTCAGATCCCACCCTTTTTGTTTCTACCCATTCACCACTCGTTCCTCTACCACCCCCACCAACCGAGAAAGGAACTGGAAGCCTAGCTTGGTTTTCACTACTTCCATGAGAGTCATGATGGTTTCGCTTAGAACAAATTATTCCGTAGTTAAAAACAATACCCCCTCGGATCTCAGGGGTTATGGTAATGAGAAAAGCTGTGCATATGAGAAAAAATATAATAGCAACATGGAACACGAGAGGCCTGTTATTAACGGGCAAACTAAACATAGTAGAAAGGGAAATGATGAGACTAAACATTAAGATTCTTGGAATCTTAGAAACACATTGGTGTAACAACGGCCATTTTACTGCCACTAGTGGAAATACAGTATACTTTGCTGGAAATGACGCAAACAGCATAAATGGCACTGGATTCATAATACATAAAGATTTCATAAAATCTGTTATGGGATATAATACACACAGCGACAGAATTATTTCTGTAAAGATACTTGCAAAGCCATGCAACTTAAACATTGTGCAAATATATGCACCTCCAGCGCAATCAGGAACACAAGAGGTGAACGTCTTATACGATTCTGCATATAAAACAATTTAACAATATCTAATACCACCCTAGAAGACTTTATACCTGGAAGCACTCTGACTGTATACATAGAAATCAGATTGACTTTATTTTGATTAATTCAAGATGGCAAACAACAATAAAAAATGTCAAAATCTACCCCAATGCAGACTGCGGCACACCAAATTGTAGTAGCGAAAATATCCATTAAACTCAAATGCAGTCAAAACGAAAGTAACCAGAACAATGACAATTAATAAAGAAAAAGCATTTCAAACAGCATTAACTGACACATTATTAAAAGAACAACCAAACAATGAAAGTATAAACAAAATGTGGCAAAACTTGAGAAAAGTATAATTAAAGCCGTAGAAGCAGAACAAATCTAAAGCCAATAATTCCGAACCAACCATGGTTTTCATTAAATACATTAGAACTGATAGAAGAAAGAAGAGACTTAAGAACACTGGAATACACAAGACCCCCGAATAAAAGTTGTAGCAGCAGATAAACAGAGACATTCAATGCTCATGCAAAATCGATAAAAATAATTATTATAAGGAACTACACCAAGATTTCCAACACTATGCTGACCAAAAAAACACCAAACAACTCTTCCAAGCAGTCAAATACATCACAAAAGAATTCAATTCGCAAAACTGGAATCTCTTAAACGAACAAGACGAGAAAATTATTAACATCACAGAGATTCTAGATGAATGGAGGAAATACTGTTTAACGACCACATGCAACCTGAAAAGAAGCTGCAATCAAGGATAGTGGAGAAAGAACAGTACATTACCCGAGAAGAAATTGATACTGCTATGAAAAGCAATTGCCAGCAATGGAACTAGTGCAGAAGTGATTAAAGCTATGCGCGAACTGAGAGTCGATGTAATACATATGCTATTCGAATCCATCTGGAACACCAAGATCTGCCCAAAAGATTTGTGCAACTCAGTCTTTATACGCATACACAAAAAAGGATCAAAAGCCAATTGTGACAATTATAGGCTAATTGCGCTGATACCGCATATCAGCAAGATCTTACTACATATAATAAATGAAAAATTAAAAACGTATGTAGAACAGCAGATCGCAAGAGAATAGATTGGCTTCGTCAAAAGCAAGGGCACCCGTCAACACATCCTTAACCTAAGACAAATAATAGAGAAAGCAAGGGAATACAACCTAAGTCTGTTTGTCGGTTTTGTAGACTATCATAAGGCTTTTGATAGCGTAAACTGGAAGAAGCTATAGGACATTCTCAAGGAAATGGGGGTACCACAGCATATTATTACACTGATCCAAGGGATATATAACAATGGACATGGAGTAATAAAAATTGACAACCAGCAGTTAAAGAGATTTAACATAAAAAAGGGTGTTCGACGGGGACGCATCCTATCTCCGCAACTATTTAATATGTACGGCGAATATGTAATGAGAGAAGTACTACAAAACATTATTGGAGGATTCAAGATCAACGGCGAAACGATATCCAACCTTCGATATGCCGATGATACTGCTATTCTCGCTTCTACCGAAGATGATATAAATATGGCTTAAACTTAAATAAACAAAAACAAAGGTCCTCATAGACGATAGAGCAAACATTAACAGACCTGATTTAAAAGAAATTGGTGGTTTTGAAGTGGTTAATCATTACATGTACTTGGTAACACTTATCAACAATATGGGAGACTGCTAAGCGGAAATAATCAAACGAATCTAAATAAGCAAAAATTCTATGATTAAGTTAAAAAAACTATGGAAAGATCGACAAACAACAAACAACACAAAATTATCACTGGTAAGAACTCTGGTTTTCCCCATATTATTATATGAAGCCGAATCGTGGACAGTAAAACAAAAAGAACGCAAAAGAATTGAAGATTTTAAGATGTAGTACTGGAGACGCATGTTGAGGATACCCTGGACAGTAAGGAGGACAAATGTATCTCTATTACAAGAACTCAATTAAATGATCGTCTCTCTATTACAGTGTACAGACAAATCCTAAAATACTACGGCCACGTATCAAGACGTGACTACAATAGCCTTGAAAAAGTAATGGTGGAAGGACGCACTGAAGGCACCAGACCACGAGGAAGAGCGCCGTAGAGATGGTTAGAGCAAGTCAAAACGGCAAAAAGGAAGCCAATACAATAAATTAACCACGAGACCCAGAATCGACCAAGATGGAAAAACATCATTAAAAATATAATGCATAATGTGCTATGATGATCTCTTCTGATAAGAATTATAACGGAGCTTCATTCTTTGTCTATTCTAAAACTATTGGCCATCGGATCTAAATTTTTATATTGACGGAATTTCTAGTCTGCGTTAAAAATATTGTTAAAAACATTGAGATTTCTGTATTTGAACGATAATTTAAAACACAGTTATGTGTTGGTAGAAGAAAGTGCGCAAGATGGCTGAACATGTCATATTTGATTTAAAGTATGATTTTGGCTTAGATACAGGTTTTTATGTAGTTTTGATGATCGATGTTATGTAAAGCGGATATATACGAGAATGGTTTCAATTGGCTCTTTTGACATAATAGTGGAAAAGGAATTTTTCGCTGTATTTGCGGTGAATTGAGGAGAAAAGTAGGTTTCACAGACTGCTTGGCGCAGTTGAAAGTAAAGAAGTTCTGATTAATCCTGTTCCCCACTTTAAATTTGTGCAATTTTATTTACATGACTTGTGCTGTTGGTTATGTCTGAACTAACCTCAGGTTAGTCTCAAGTTGAAGCGTAGATACTTGGAGGAGCGTATCGCAGGGAAAACCTACTATGAGTATATTGGAAGAAAAGGGTTTATAAGATATCTGATCTTTTCCTCTTCGATGACTAATTGAGATGTGGACTTTAAAATGGTACTTCAT
This sequence comes from Sinelater perroti, assembly GCA_036346155.1. Taxonomy (NCBI): domain Eukaryota; kingdom Metazoa; phylum Arthropoda; class Insecta; order Coleoptera; family Elateridae; genus Sinelater; species Sinelater perroti. The sequence continues at coordinate 18,028,795 of JARFIY010000195.1, read as the reverse complement.
TCTGAAAGGTTTTTGAAAAACAAATATGTGAAAAGAGGTTAGTTTCTATGTAGTCCAGTGTTACATAGAGCGATATATGCAAGACGGTTTTAATGTGCGCGATTTAATTAAATTTTTATTTTGCAAAAATCTGTGTTGAGCTACTTTGTATGATTTGTTTCAGTCGCTTTTTAACTTATAGCCTAAAAGTTTCTTTACTGCGTCAAAACATTGATCAAAACATTGTTCAAAATCCATGGAGTCAGCGAAAATGATACACATAAAATGTATTTTAGAAATTTGATTATTTTTGCTGATTTTACTATTTGGTGTTTTAATTGTTTCTATTTAATTTATTTCTTTTTCTTGTGAATGCTTTTACTAACACTATAAAATTGATGATTTAACTATCATTCTCCAATCATATAGTTTTTTTTGATAATCTGAATGTACTCATGTGATATATACTCCTTTGATATATTTTGGAAAGGATACCAAGGAAACATCTAGAAGGGAGTTTTCATGCTTTGTGTAACATTTGCTGTTTTAGAATTTTTTCTTATTGTCGGAATGTTGATATACTATTAATTGGTGTCAATAGGTTATTTTTGTATAAGAAAAGGTAGCCGTTTTTGTTTTTTGCAGAAAGACTGATACACAAACAGATTTAATAACTGCTGTGAGTGAGTTGGTTTTTGTTACCTATAATTTTAATTTCAATTTGCCAGCATGTTGAGGAATAAAAATTCTTAAAAAGTGGATGACAGATGAGTATAGAGTTTTCTGTTTTTGGCAAATCTGGGACAATAATGAAGTCAACAGGTATTAGTGAATTTAGCACAGGTAAACATTCAACAAGATTATTTAAAAAACTTATTTCACAGTGTATTTAGCAATTATAAAACATCGATAGGCCACATTCTGTAGAGATTCTGTTTCAATTCCATTTAATGTAGATCATATTATTTTGAAATGTATGAAAAAGAAAAGTTGTTAAAAAGTTATGTGACGTGTTATAAGAAGGCTTCAGTTAATTACCATGAAAAGTTGTTGCAGAATATATAATTTGTGTTAACGAAAACATTGGTAAAACTCTCGTGTTTATTGAAATATGATTAACTGATAATTGTTTTAAGTAACAGTTGGCATTGGATGGTTTTGAAGATTTACCCCTTCTGTTTCAAAATAAAGGACAAAAAGACAAAAGAAAAAAAATTGATAAATTAAGAAATCATAACAAAGATTTAATTCTAGCATTTTTTTATAAAACCTGATGGTAAATTGTAAAAAAAACAATAAAACACATATACCAATTTGTAAGAAGCTACTAATAACGGTTAAAAAAGGTGGTGACGGAAAGGATATGCTGAATATTAAGAAGAATGGAAGAAAGCGTTTGTACATTCCCATAGTCATTGCGGTATAGAAATTCAAAAAACTATGCGTAATTGCTAGCTATATAATAATTGCTTATTAATAGAAAATGGTTTTTGAAAAAGCTTAGTATGGTTTTAATATCAAACAAATCGAAATTACTTAAAATCGATGAAGAATTTTAAAATGCAATAATGGAAAAGTAGCTAAAAACATTATAACTCATTCTATGCAGTTATACTTTTAATATCTCTAATTGGCATGTTTGCTGAATTTGTGGTTCATGCTAAGAAAAAAATTTACTATTTAACAAGGAAAGATGTTTTGACGAAAAAATACGGCGCGGGGAGGTTCTCAAAAAGGTTTTTTGTTAAAGCTGTTGAACATGACTAGTAGCCGCCGTTAAAATAAAATTACGATTTTAAAAGAAGAAAGGTAAAATTTTAATATTTAAGAACTCCTCGCAGTATATGTGCGATATGGGAAATTTCTTCAAGGTGACAACAAAGGGCGTTGTATCTTAATCACAATCAATTTAGGACTCTTCCAAAAAACTGGAAATTGTTTTTTAAATTAATACTCGCATAACGTTATAGAGCTCAGTATAATTTGATTTTAGGTTTGATGTTTTCAACTATTTTTGTTAACATTTGAAAAGTACTTTGCAATTTTCCTTTACTTTTTAATTTTGGCAAAATAAAAATTATAAAGCATTGCAGTTTTATACAGTTATTATATGTATATTTTAATTTATATAATAATCCTGTATATTATACGAAATACTTTAAGTTATCTTTGTTTTACTTCTTTAATATTATTATTATTTTTCTCAGGTGTATTTCGTATTGGTGTTTTCGTAACGACCGTTGTGTATTTATTTATATTAATTTATGAATTAAATGGTTTTGAAAAACATTTTACGATTTATTGGTTTACAGTTTGTTGGTTACATTCATTAGACTTAGATGTTACGATGAACTTCTATTTATTTAAATTTCCAGCTTGGATTTGATTTTTTAATCTTATTGGATTTAAATGAAAATTTCCACACATATTTATTGTTAATGTAGCGACTAAGTTTGTTATTGGACAAGATCGATTAAAATGGTGGGGGACGTTCTTCAAATTTTCTTGAATTTTTTTAACAACTATAATTTTTGTTGGATTTAATTCAAATTTGGCACATATGTCCCTTATGTATACATATATATATATATATATATATATATATATATATTTATATATATATATATAATTACAGTAAAAAATTGAAAGATATTCGATGGAGGAAGATATGACTAAATATTTTTGCTATTTTTTATTCTTGCGCTTTTATGATACCTATCTGCCTCTTCAAAGCTTTGCTACAAGGGATTTTTTAATTTTTAGGACGTCGGTCACTTTGAAGAGCTCTATACGATGAAGTTAAGGGGCTATCCTAGTGTGAAAAATTTTTTCATCAATTTTTTCATTTTTGATAGTTTATCATGTCTAAAATTACATCCCAAAGTTTCAAATTTGGATCTCAAATAGTTTTGAAATGGCATTGGCTTTAATGGAGTGAATCTTTTTTTGTGGTTTGATGAATCTGGCGAAAAGTTTCAATTATCAAACTTTTATTGGCTGCTTCGATAATATATTCAAAGCAGCAGAAACAGTTTGTAATTTGTGTTTGGAGCTCGCGATGAAAGAAGAAAGGACTAAAACGCACGAAAAAAAGGTTCAGATACCAAGCTTTTGGAGATGGTACCTGAAAAAGATATGGCCATACTTCGCGTTTTGGCGTTACCACTCTCGCAGAAAAGTTTACACGCGTTTTTCTCAAAACGACATTTTTGAAAGCTCGAATACAAATCATCGAATTCTCTTGAAATGAGTATACTCAGTACATGCTTTGCCATACTATGACCCTCCATTTTTAGTTTTAAACAAAAGTTGTCAATTTACCATGCAAAAAACGGCAATTTTTTTCAAAACTTTTTATTTCAGACACTCTGAATGCTCCAATCGTGGAAATAGTTAAGCAACTTTTTTTTGGACCTCCCGGAGATGGCAAAGTTGGTCAAATTTGCATATTTTCACTCAAAAAAATTTATGTAAAAGTTAATATATACAAAAATATATCCTCCAAATTTAAAAAATTTAATGCAATAGTTTTTATTTTATAAATTCCAGAAAAACGCCTAATTTTTTGCAGGTCACATTAGGATGCCTTTCTGACCTTATACTCTGATCAGCTAGTACGCCTAGCACAGTGCGATTTTTTAAACATAACTGATGATGTTTTAGTTTAGAATTTATTTTGTTATATTTGTTATGATGGTACATTAACATTCTGTACTATTTGAAGTCCACTTATTTTCGTAATTATATTTAGTGATAGACATTTTTTAGATGTAATTTCAGATATAATTTTTACTGATCACATAATTATAATTTAACTTAATTATGTTTTACAAACAGGATTCACAGCCGGAAAATCCTGTATAGACAACATATATACTATCCAACAACTTATAGCGAAGAAAAGAGCGAAAAACAGGGACATTCACTTGGCCTTCATAGACCTCAGAAAAGCGTACGACTCGGTTCCCAGAGAAAAACTGTGGGAAGCGATGAGTAATATAGGGATCAACAAAAGTCTAATCAGGGCAATACAGCAACTTTATGGAAACAACCAAGTGGCAGTGAAAGTGGGGCAGACGATCAGTAATTACTTTAAGACAACAAAAGGGCTCCTACAAGGACGCTGCACATCTCCAACCCTATTCAAGATATTCTTAGAAGATACCTTAAAGAATTGGAAAAGGAAATGTGACGGAATGGGGATACCAGTGCGCAATGAACATCTTTATACACTAAGCTACGCAGATGATCAAGTGATAATAGCCCAAGATGAAGAGGACCTGAGTTATATGCTACGAAAACTAAAAGACGAGTACACTAAGGCCGGTATGGAAATAAACTTCGACAAGACAGAATATTTAGCGATTACAGAAGAAGGGGCAAAAAACTTAGAAATAGACGACAATGTAGAAATAAGAGGGAAAAATAAGTTCAAATACCTAGGCTTTACTATATCAAAAAATACATCTACAGAAGAAGAAATAAAGAACAGGTTAGGACAAACTAGAATAAGTATCAGACAACTACATCCCATTCTATGGAACACACACATTACAAAAAATACAAAACACAGAATATATAACACAATTATCAGAAGTATCATGACATATGGGGCAGAAAACTGGATAATTAATAAGAAAAATAGAGGAAAAATAAAAGCCATAGAAATAGAATTTTGGAGAAGGTGCTGCCAGGTGACACGACTGGACAGAATTAGAAATACAGAAATAGAGAGGAGAATGAATGTAGAAAAAGACACACTGACTTACATCGAGGAAAAGAAATTAATATGGTACGGCCATGTTAGAAGGACGGACAAAAATCGATGGATATAGAAAATAACAGAGTGGAGTCCTCCAGGAAAACGAAAGAGAGGAAGACCCCGAAGATCTTTCAGAGATGAGGTGGACGAAGCCATGGAAAGAAGAGGGCTAGCAGACGGAGATTGGGAAGACAAGAAGGAGTGGAAGAAACGGTTGAGTGAAGGAAGACAGCGTCAGCTGTGAAGATCCTTTTGTATATATATATATATATATGTTTTACAAAGTTTACGGTGCCATTTGTAAAATGATTTTTAAGTATCTTATTGATGTGACAACAAACACATTGCTATGGATAACAATCAACTAACGATAAGTGCAAGATTTAAATTTTACGTTTATAGTACTACAGTTGTCGCAAAACCACTGAGAGTATCTCTCGTTTTTTCAAACAACGCTATCTATCGACATGCGACCAAAGCAGGTATGTAAAGCAACTCAACTGGCAACGATTTGAATATTAACCCCTCGATAGTCTCATCGTAGCGTTAGTTTGATTACAAGTTGTTGAGTGTGACTTACTGTTTTTTGCATTCGTAAAATATATATAAAAGCGGAGCAACTTTGCACCTTGCGACTTTTAGTTATTCCCGAAGCTTAAAAAAGACTTGCGAGGCCGATGACTAAACTCAGAAGAATGCCGTACACGCATTTTTCAAGAACCCGAAGGCAGAGGAATTTCAAAAAACGATTCTCGTTGAATGCGTCGAAAGGATGCGGCTATGAGTAGCTAGCAATGGAAAATATTTTAAAAAGGATCTAGAAATTAGTGATGATAACGATTTGCAGGCGTACAGTTGACAAAAATATATGTTTTGTAAAAATGGTAGGGCGTTACATTTTTTTATCAACATCTGTACAGAAAATATCACTGAACGGAAACGGTTGAAGCTTTTCCTCTGATTAGCTAAATGGTTTAGTGACATGTTGATAGATAGAATTGGTTGTGAGAACGAGCAAAACTTTCAGTAGTTTTGCGACAACCAATCCATATCCACAGAAAAAGTGAAAATTAGTAAATGGCGGAATTTCTTAAAAAAGTACAATTTGCTAATTAAGGATGTTTTTAAGGCACTAAATTTAAATTTACCATCAATTTAAAACTGTAGAAATTAAGTATTTTAGTCGATATATTAGTTCTTTAATGCTTGGAAAAGATTTGATTTTTATGCGTGAATTAATGTCAATTTTGTTTTAAGACTTTATAAATACGTCCCAATTGTTCGCTGTGTAACTCAGAATTTAAAATTTCCTCATTTGGTACGATTTCAATGGCGTCAATATTCCACCTAAATGAGATTGTAACTTTGTTGTCAAAATAATCCTGTCGAACAACTGACCGCATATGTTAATCCCAAGAAGTAATATCTCTTGTTGGTGGTTCTCGATTCCAACAATGCCGGATTAAAACTAGAAGTTCAGTTACACCAATTGCCATCTGAAATTCAAAAATAAAGATTATTACTGTATCATAAATAAGAAAAACAGCAAAAAACCTACAAAAATAAATTTTGTTGCGTGTTAAGGAACTTTTTACAACTTAATATTTTTCTTAGTTCCAATTTGGAATTCTTCTGTTATTAACTTAAGAAAAAAGAAAATGGATTGGGTGAAATTTGTAGCAAAGTTAATTTTTCTTTGTATTTAACTCTTTAGCTTTTTGGGTTATTTTTTATTTTCAGAGAAATATATTATACTATGCAGATACTAAGTCTAAAACTGCTGTTATTAGTTTTATATTTTATTTTTAATTTGAAATAATAGAAACGATATTTGACCAAATTAGTAGTGTTCAGAAAATAGCAGTGTTTGGAATCCTTGTAGGCGATTTTTTAAGAAGAGTTTTTAATCATTAAATCGGGTTTACTATGATAACAAATTAATCATTTTATGCTAGTAATGTTTATTAAAGCACTTTTTTAAAATCAATTTAATATTTACGAGACCTTATTATTAGTAACTTTACCTTGTTAAGACATTTGTAACACTTTCCTGTAAATTTGAAACTTGATTCATTATATATGACTTGGTAAGTATCCAACTTTCATTTTTATGGAAAAATATACTAACAAGGAAAATGTAAACTAATTTCTTAATTATATGTTAGCAAATAAATTTTTGGTTTATTCGAGGCAGTTTTTTAATTTTATTTTGCACATTTTACCCACTATAGTAAAGCTAAACTTAAATTTTATTTTAATTTATTACCCCGAAGTGATCTGATAAAATGTATATATTTTAGTTATGTTTCGCGCTGTAAATTAGAGCTTTTGTTTTTTCCAGAGGAAATCTTTTTTTGCTCAACGGTCTTAATTTTTAAAGCATTATTTTTATAGCTTAATTAATGTACTTAAGAAGAAAGATTTAAATGTTGTGTGCACACAGAACATTGCATTAAATAAAAAAAGTCACAACTAGCATAGAATCAACGAATTTCGAATATTTTAATTTCTTGTCGCTCGCTATCATTAGTTTATATTGAAAACAAATTCAACTTCGTATCACAAACTTCTCGTTTTTGTAGGGAAATTTTCTCATTTCCGACCATGATTTTATCTTAAAGGTAGGCTTACAACTTATTTCGTTTTATTTTTTTAACAGAAACACGCGGCATTTTAAAATTCAGCGCTAGACAAATCCAAACTCATTCCGACTGCTGAATGGTTCTCAGGAGACAACTTTGGTTTTTCTGCTTTTCCAATTTTAAATTCTCTAGTGGTTGTAGACACACGGCGATTACTTTCGTAGTAGCCTCTTGTTAGATTTTTTTTGCATTTGTCAGACGCTGCAAAAACAAATTGTGGTAATTTTTTATGTGACGTAATTGTTGTATACGCTTTTACATATACTTAGGGTTTTTAAAATTATGTATTATTAGGCAGTACTTCTAATAATCCTGTCGCTTATCCAGTAACTGAAGTTGTATGTAAATACCTATTTACGTTCTTATAACAAATAAATATAATGGCATGTCTAGTCTATCCTGAACGTATAGAGCTACATAATACAAAAATTAAGATTATAATAACAAAAAAATGTATGTATTTAGTAAAAATGGCATAAAATGGGTAGGTTAAATATAAACCGGAATTTTCTTTTTGTGTCAAGGGGTGAACGGAAAGAGATATGGCTTTTACGTGTTCTAGGTAAGGATACTCGAAGTAGATTTCTCCGTAGGGTACCTCACACTAGTGCTTCTTTAGTTACTATCACGATGTCACAGTAAGAGTTGGCTTTGCCTATTGAGCAACGGATTATTATAAAGTTTCCTACGACAAAGGGCGCAAAATCGCTAAAAGTTTTGAGAAAACTTAAGTTCAAAGACAATCTTGTTTAAGAAGACTTGGGTGTATTTGTGGCACAACCAGTTTCTGGGAGGACGAGGAGCATCGGAAATGAAAACCAAAGGTATCTCCCGAGAACCAGCGTGACTGAGGAGAATTGTATTGTTCGTCACTTTCTTAATAATTATCGCCAATTAGCGGCGTACTGAAATTGTGTCTAATGCCGAAATAAGCTGCGGCAGTGCTCAGACAACCCACGTTATCTCAAACTATGCGTAATTGCTAGCCATAAAATAATTGCTTGTTAATAGAAAATGGTTTTTGAAAAAGCTTAGTATGGTTTTAATATCATACAAATCGAAATTACTTAAAATCGATCAAGAATTTTAAAATGCAATAATGGAAAAGTAGCTAAAAACATTATAACTCATTCTATGCAGTTATACTTTTAATATCTCTAATTGGCATGTTTGCTGAATTTGTGGTTCATGCTAGGAAAAAATTTATTATTTAACAAGAAAAGATGTTTTGACGAAAAAATACGGCGCGGGGAGGTTCTCAAAAAGGTTTTTTGTTGAAGCTGTTGAAAATGACTAGTAGCCGCCGTTAAAATAAAATGTCGATTTTAAAATAAGTTAGAGAAAGGTAAAATTTTAATATTTAAGAACTCCTCGCAGTATAATATGCGCGATATGGGAAATTTCTTCAAGGTGACAACAAAGGGCGTTGTATCTTAATCACAATCAATTTAGGACTCTTTCAAAAAACTGGACATTGTTTTATAAATTAATACTCGCGTAACGTTTTAGAGCTCAGTATAATTTGATTTCAGGTTTGATGTTTTCAACTATTTTTGTTAACATTTGAAAAGTACTTTGCAATTTTCCTTTACTTTTTAATTTTGGCAAAATAAAAATTATAAAGCATATATTTGAATTTATATAATAATCCTATATATTATACGAAATACTTTAAGTTATCTTTGTTTTACTTCCTTAATATTATTATTATTTTTCTCAGGTGTATTTCGTATTGGTGTTTTCGTAACGATATTTATATTAATTTATGAATTAAATGGTTTTGGAAAACATTTTACAATTTATTGGTTTACAGTTTGTTGGTTACATTTATTAGACTTAGATGTTTACGATGAAATTCTATTTATTTAAATTTTCCGCTTGTATTTGATTTTTTAATTATTGTTAATGTAGCGACTAAGTTTGTTAATGGACAAGATCGATTAAAATGGTGGGGGACGTTCTTCAAATTTTCTTGAATTTTTGTAACTTCTATAATATAATAATTGGATTTAAATCAAATTTGCACATATGTCCCTTATGTATATATATATATATATATATATATATATATATATATATATATATATATATTATATTATATCTATATATATATATATATATATATATATATATATATATAATTACAGTAAAAATTGGAAGATATTCGATGGAGGAAGATATGACTAAATATTTTTGCTATTTTGATTCTTGCGCTTTTATGATGCCTACCTGCCTTTTCAAAGCTTTGCTACAAGGGATTTTTTAATTTTTAGAACGTCGGTCACCTTGAAGAGCTCTATACGATGAAGTTAAGGGGCTATCCTCGTGTGAAAAATTTTTTCATCGATTTTTTCATTTTTGATAGTTTATCATGTCTAAAATTACATCCCAACGTTCAAATTTGGATCTCAAATAGTTTTGAAATGGCATTGACTTTAATGGAGTGAATCTTTTTTGTGGTTTGGTGAATCTGGCGAAAAGTTTCAATTATCACACTTTTATTGGCTGCTTCGATAATATATTCAAAGCAGCAGAAACAGTTTGTAATTTGTGTTTGGAGCTCGCGGTGAAAGAAGAAAGGACTAAAACGCCCGAAAAAAATGTTCAGATACCAACCTTTTGGAGATGGTACCTGAAAAAGATATGGTCATACTTCGCGTTTTGGCGTTACCACTCTCGCAGGAAAGTTAAAACTTTATACGCGTTTTTTCAAAACGACATTATTGAAAGCTGCCACTCTAACTCGAATACAAATCATCGAATTCTCTTGAACCGAGCATATTCAGTACATGCTTTGCCATACTATGACACTCCATTTTTAGTTTTGAACAAAAGTTGTCAATTTACCATGCAAAAACGGCCATTTTTTGGTTAAAATTCGACATTTTTTTTCAAAACCTTTTATTTCAGGCACTCTGAATGCTCCAATCGTGCCAATAGTTGAGCAATTTTTTTTTGGACCTCCCGGAGATGGCGCATAAGTTGGCCAAATTTGCATATTTTCACTCAAAAAAATTTATGTAAAAGTTAATATATACAAAAATATATCCTCCAAATTAAAAAAATTTAATGCAATAGTTTTTATTTTATAAATTCCAGAAAAACGCCCAATTTTTTGCAGGTCACATTAGGATGCCCTTCTGAACTTATACTCTGATCAGCTAGTGCGCCTAGTCCTTTGTGATTTTTTAACATAACTGATGATGTTTTAGTTTAGATTTTATTTTGTTATATTTGTTATGATGGTACATTAACATTCTGTACTATTTGAAATCCACTTATTTTCGTAATTATATTTAGTGATAGACATTTTTTAGATGTAATTTCAGATATAATTTTTACTGATCACATAATTATAATTTAACTTAATTATGTTTTACAAAGTTTACGGTGCCATTTGTAAAATGATTTTTAAGTATTTTATTGATGTGATGCTAGATTAGTTGACTCTTAATAATCTATAACCTACATGTAGTTCTAGTCACAACAAACACATTGCTATGGACAACAATCAACTAACGATAAGTGCAAGATTTAAATTTTACGTTTATAGTATTACAGTTGTCGCAAAACTACTGCTGTAAAGCAACTCAACTGGCAACGATTTGAATATTAACCCCTCGATAGTCTCATCGCCGCGTTAGTTTGAATAAAAGTTGTTGAGTGTGACCTACTGTTTTTTGCATTCATAAAATATATATAAAAGCGGACCAACTTTGCACCTTGCGACTTTTAGTTATTCCCGAAGCTTAAAAAAGACTTGCGAGGCCGATGACTAAACTCAGATGACGAGGTGAAGAATGCCGTACACGCATTTTTCAAGAACCCGAAGGCAGAGGAATTTCAGAAAACGATTCTCGTTGAATGTGTCGAAAGGATGCGGCTATGAGTAGCTAGCAATGGAAAATATTTTAAAAAGTATCTAGAAATTAGTGATGATAACGATTTGTAGGCGTACAGTTGACAAAAATATAGGTTTTGTATAAATATTAGGGCGTTACATTTTTTTATCATCTGTACAGAAAATATCACTGAACGGAAACGGTTGAAGCTTTTACTCTGATTAGCTAAATGGTTTAGTGGCATGTTGATAGATAGAATTGATTGTGAGAACGAGCAATACTTTCAGTAGTTTTGCGACAACCAATGCATATGCACAGAAAAAGTGAAAATTAGTAAATGGCGGAATTTCTTAAAAAGTACAATTTGCTAATTAAGGATGTTGTAATGGACTAAATTTAAATTTCCCATCAAAATTTAAAACTGTAGAAATTAAGTATTTTAGTCGATATATAAGGCTGTATAAAAGTTCTTTAATGCTTGGAAAAGATTTGATTTTTATGCGTGAATTAATGTCAATTTTGTTTTAAGACTTTATAAATACGTCCCAATTGTTCGCTGTGTAACTCAGAATTTAAAATTTCCTCATTTGGTACGACTTCAATGGTGTCAATATTCCATCTAAATGAGATTGTAACTTTGTTGTCAAAATAATCCTGTCGAACAACTGACCGCATATTTTAATCCCAAGAAGTAATATCTCTTGTTGGTGGTTCTCGATTCCAACAATACCGGATTAAAACTAAAATTACATCATCAATTACACCAATTGCCATCTGAAATTCAAAAATAAATATTATTACTGTATCATAAATAAGAAAAACAGCAAAAATCCTATAAAAATAAATTTTGTTGCGTGTTAAGGAACTTTTTACAACTTAATATTTTTCTTAGTTCTAATTTGGAATTCTTCTGTTTTTAACTTAAGAAAAAAGAAAATGGATTGGGTGAAATTTGTAGCAAAGTTAATTTTTCTTTGTATTTAAGTCTTTAGCTTTTGGGTTATTTTTTGTTTTCAGAGAAATATATTATACTATGCAGATACTAAAAGTCTAAAACTGCTGTTATTAGTTTTATATTTTATTTTTAATTTGAAATAATATAAACGATATTTGACCAAATTAGTAGTGTTCAGAAAATAGCAGTGTTTGGAATCCTTTTAGGCGATTTTTAAGAAGAGTTTTTAATCATTAAATCGGGTTTACTGATAACAAATTAATCATTTTATCCTAGTAATGTTTATTAAAGCACTTTTTTTTTAAATCAATTTAATATTTACGAGACCTTATTATTAGTAACTTTACCTTGTTAAGACATTTGTAACACTTTCCTGTAAATTTGAAACTTGATTCATTATATATGACTTGGTAAGTATCCAACTTTCATTTTTATGGAAAAATATACTAACAAGGGAAAAGTAAATTAATTTCTTAATTATATGTTAGCAAATAAATTTTTGGTTTATTCGAGGCAGTTTTTAAATTTTATTTTGCACATTTACCCACTATAGTAAAGCTAAACTTAAATTTTATTTTAATGCATTACCCCGAAGTGATCTGATAAAATGTATATATTTTAGTTATGTTTCGCGCTGTAAATTAGAGCTTTTGTTTTTTCCAGGGGAAATCTTTTTCTGCTCAACAGCCTTAATTTTTAAAGCATTATTTTTATAGCTTAATTAATATACTTAAGAAGAAAGATCTAAATATTGTGTGCACACAGAACATTGCATTAAATAAAAAAAGTCACAACTAGCATAGAATCAACGAATTTCGAATATTTTAATTTCTTGTCGCTCGCTATCATTAGTTTATATTGAAAACAAATTCAACTTCGTATCACAAACTTCTCGTTTTTGTAGGAAATTTTCTCATTTCCGACCATGATTTTATCTTAAAGGTAGGCTTATAACTTATTTCGTTTTATTTTTTTAACAGAAACACGCGGCATTTTAAAATTCAGCGCTAGACAAATCCAAACTCATTCCGACTGCTGAATGGTTCTCAGGAGACAACTTTGGTTTTTCTGCTTTTCCAATTTTAAATTCTCTAGTGGTTGTAGACACACGGCGATTACTTTCGTAGTAGCCTCTTGTTAGATTTTTTGCATTTGTCAGACGCTGCAAAAACAAATTGTGGTAATTTTTATGTGACGTAATTGTTGTATACGCTTTTACATATACTTAGGGTTTTTAAAATTATGTATTATTAGGCAGTACTTCTAATAATCCTGTCGCTTATCGAGTAACTGAAGTTGTATGTAAATACCTATTTACGTTCTTATAACAAATAAATATAATGGCATGTCTAGTCTATCCTGAACGTATAGAGCTACATAATACAAAAATTAAGATTATAATAACAAAAAAATGTATGTATTTAGTAAAAATGGGATAAAATGGGTAGGTTAAATATAAACCGGAATTTTCTTTTTGTGTCAAGGGGTGAACGGAAAGAGATATGGCTTTTACGTGTTCTAGGTAAGGATACTCGAAGTAGATTTCTCCGTAGGGTACCTCACACTACCGCTTCTTTAGCTATTATCACAATGTGACATTAAGAGTTGGCTTTGCCTATTGAGCAAAGGGCACAAAATCCCTAAAAGTTTTGAGAAAACTTAAGTTCAAAGACAATCTTGCTTAAGAAGATTTGGGTGTATTTGTGGCACAAACAGTTTCTGGGAGTACGAGGAGCATCGGAAATGAAAACCAAAGGTATCTCACGAGAACCAGCGTGACTGAGGAGAATTGTATTTTTTGTCATTTTCTTAATAATTATCGCCAATTAGCGGCGTACTGAAATTTTGTCTAATGCCGAAATAAGCTGCGGTAGTGCTCAGACAACCCACGTTATCTCAAACTCAACAAAAATTTAATTTGTATTCTGAATTTCCTTGTAGTTAGAACTTATCGCTCCTCAAATATTATATCACGCACATAGTTAGCCTCTTAGATTTCTTCATCTGGAGATTCTACACATTTTTTTTAGATATGGAAAATCAGGAGACTCTAATTGGGACGACTGAGTTTTTGTTCCCGGATTGTAATCTTCCCATGTTTCATCTCCGGTTATGACTTTTTTCAGCAATTATGGCATTAGCAATTTCAGCACGATGTTCCTTCTGGTAATAGTAGCCGACGAACAAATTTTGTTGCTATACGTTTAATGCTCAGGTTTTCCAACAAAATTTCGCATTAGTTTTGGGAATCATCAGCTTATTTTGTAGTTGTAGGATCATTTGCAGATCATTGTCGATTGTAACTCGTAAACATTTAACATTTTTTATGGTTAGTTCGTTTCTAGTTTTCCACGTGCTACTTGGGCTTACTCATCGGCGTCGACTTCCCAACTGACCCCACCAGTGAAGTCATCTTTATTTTGTTTTGCTTCTGCGCGAATGTAAGAAGAAATAATACACCACCTATTGAAACCAATTAAATAAATTTGCACATAATCAGATTGCGGATTGATAAGCATTTTTTTAAAAATAAAAGTTTTGTTAAGTATAGAACAATGTATTAGGAGCCTGCCCGTCCCCTTAAAAAACTTTCTCTACATAAGTCTTATTTGCTTTAATCTGTCACTTTATTAAAACCGCTATAAATTTATAAAAAAGAATAATAATAATTGATTTTGTCAATTACTACACTATTGTTTAATTATAAGTCAAAAATATACATGAGCATATAAAATTTCAGACGCGACCTTATCAGTGAAACAGCTACAACATAATGCCTTTGTTGGAATGATACGTGTTTCATTACGTTAGTAAAGGATCGCGCCAAGAGGAATAGTAGACATTTTTTATTTTATTCAGGAATCTATTGTTTATCACAAAGCACATCGAAGGTCGCCGTGCAGTACGTCATAAAAATATTTTTAGTATTTCTCACTATGCGGTATAGAATGAGGCAAGCAAGAGGATTAATTTTCTTGTAAAAATACTAAGTGAATATATATTCAGTCCTTAATTAACATACTTAAGGAAAAATAGTAATGAGGTAGTCATGGTAGTCATGGATATATGTTATACATTTTATTAATATCTGCATTGGAGTTGCATTGATATTTTGCAAGTTGAACTATTCTTTGCAGTAAGTGACTCACTGAATGCATAGTTAAAATAAAATTGAGTTGCATTAAATAAGGACATTTGATCATATATAAGAAAGAAATGAGGGAGGAGGATAAAACTAACAATGAGACCTAATTTCGTTGTTAATTTAAATTAATGTTTAATTTACGAATGAACTATAAGGATTACTTAGCTGTAGGACACGTTTATGTAAATTTGGCAGCACAGAAGAAGTTAAAATAATGTAGTCTAAGATGTAATGCTCTTGGTTTAATTGTATGCCACTGCGTAAGACAGTATTTTGCTATAAATGGCAATGTTCAGTTTAATAAAATTGTGCTAAGACGGCAGGCCTGCATGCATACATATTGCTACATAAAACTAGGTTATATCTTCCGGAATACACTTTGCATTTAAATATGGAAGTATGTACGTAGGTTACATTTTAATTGAATTAGTAGCCAATGTATGAGGGCTTATAGCGTGTAAACGTAATTGTAACATTTTTTCTTGTAATACGTGGGCTGCAAAACATCTATTGCGAAGAACTAACAAAAACAAATTTCTAATGTTGGAAACTTTTTATTTGTTTTTCTAAATATCCTTCCTAATGCTCAATACATTGCTGCATACGCTGAAACCAATTTTTGTAAAATTTTTTCTATAGCGAAACAGGTACTCTCAAAACATGGGTTTTGAACGCATCAATCGCCTCATCCGGAGTCGAAAACCGTTCTTCATATGTGGGAACGAAAATAAATCATTAGGGGCCAAATCAGAATTTTACGGCGGATGACTCGTCAATTTTTGTTTGAATACACAAAAATACTGAAATTACTATGATAAATTATTTTCTAAAATTATTTACTATTTTATTCAATGTGCGAAGTGTTATATAAAATTTTCGATAGCACTTTAAATATTCTTCTTTTTCTTCTTTTTGTTCCACTCCTACTGGCAACCATCATGGTTATTTGGATTTTGTCTATTGTTTTGAATAGTTCACTTGAGCTGCGATTATACCACTCACGCAACCAAGACATTCTTCTTCCACCCACGCTACGTTTTCCTCTAAAATATTATTTATTATTCCGTATTGCACAAAGAAATAAATTAATCTGTTATTTTCTTTAAAATAATGTTTAGAAATACTTTTGCTAGTTTTTTTTTGTATGCTTTATTGATTTTATACTATAACACATGCGTTTTTAGCATATTTTTCTCATTAATGTGATATATCATTATAAAACTTGCATTTTGAAAAATATATTCTATACTATAGGAATAGAGGTAACTAACTAATATCAGCAGCTTAGTGAATCAACGACAGCCGTACTTCTACTACGAGGTAAGCGCCAAAAGTTTTCGGCTTATGTTCTAGTAATAATAGAAACAAAATGACGGTAGTGCT
This sequence comes from Sinelater perroti, assembly GCA_036346155.1. NCBI lineage: Eukaryota > Metazoa > Arthropoda > Insecta > Coleoptera > Elateridae > Sinelater > Sinelater perroti. Next base: position 18,012,087 of record JARFIY010000195.1, on the reverse strand, counting down.
AGCTATCGCCATCTTTGTATGAATGTTTTTAAAACTTTCAGCACCCGAATGATTTCAGTCCCGGAACAACAGTTAGTTGAATTGGAAATGCCCCATAATTTTGCACAATGTTGAAAATTAAATACCCGGCCGTGATTAAATTTTTCACTAAAAAAATTTTTAGTCCTAGTGATATTAAACGTTTGTATGGTGTACGGTGAGTATTTGTCTTCATATTCCTCTATAAAGGAATGAGCAAAACAATGTTGTTTGGGCCGAGAAAGCACTGAAGACAAACCACGTGCAGATTGGCCAGTTGAAGTGCTTTTGGAAGAAAACGTTGCAGGCATCGAGCGAGAGGTACTGAAAGAGAGGTGTTTTTAAAACTAAAAGAATTATCAGAAAGGTTAGGGCTTTCAGATTCATTGTCACATATTCTCGTTGATCGCATTAACATGAATAAGATTAGTGCTACATGAGTACCCTGATTTTTTTAGCTGCAAACAATTTTTAAAGCTCTGTCGCATAAATAAGGAACACGTTCTTCATTCCTTTATTACAGCTAGAGGATAAAACCATGATCTTGTACCAATATTTGAATTTGAATGGCTCAGACCGATCGAAAAACTGCCATGAAAGGTAAATGTGCCTCGTTCGACGAAAAAGATCATAGTTACAATTTTTTGGGGTACAAAGCAAATTTGGGTAATTGATTTTAAGCAAAAGAACACGGTGGTATAGTGGATACCATTTCATAAATTGAGCGACGTTATCAAGAAAAACAGGAATGGCATACTGGGTTCAACTGTCTGCCTTCTGCACGGCAATGTCCCTGTCCAGAAGAGCCGCAATTGCTCAGGTTGTTGGTTGCAAAGGACTATAACTTTGAGGAGTTTTCTCACCTACCCTACAACCAAAATTCGGCTCTCAGTGACTATTATTAATTTTCAAAACTGAACAGAGAAATTTTAATAACAATGAAGAGATGATAGAGGCTGTTTTGGAGAATTTTTGAGGTAAAATTTACGATATATATATTGGCGAGTTTTATTACGGCCGAGGCCGCGTCTCGCTTCCCAAACGCCACTTATTTCTATCTAGCCAATCTCCTTCTTCTAATCTTCGGGATTCCATAGCATCCTGTACCTCTGCTCTCCAGCTTCGGCGAGGTCTACCCCGTTTGCGACGTTCTGGTGGTACCCATTTCCAAACTTTCTTCGGCTATCTGTCGTCATCATTCGTTCTAAGTGTCCATACCAGATAAGCCTTTTTGTTTCTATGGTATTGATTATCGTACCATCCACCTCCATTCGCTGTCTTATTTCTTCATTTAGCACGTGTTGTAGCTTAGATACACTACAGCTCCGCCTCCAATAGTCCATTTCCAGTGCCATTAGACGGTTTTTATTTCGCTGATTAATGTCCCATACCTCTGATCCATATGTGGTGATGCTTTCAATTATAGTCTTATATATTGTTGTCTTCGTTTTTTTTGTAATTTTATCATTCCAGAGTACCGTGTACCAGAGTACCATAGCAGTCGAATGGCTCTCCTTCCTCGGGCTATTTTAAGATCAATGTCTGCGTCACTTCCTGGCGTGCTTGAAAATAAAACTCCAAGGTAGCGAAAATTTGAGCAACCGTGAACTACGTCGCCACTAATATTCAGGTCCATACCATCGTCTTCAATTACTAGGTGTTCAGTCTTCTACAAGTTAATCTCCAGGCCCCATTTTTTATACTCTTCCTGGAGCTTGCGTAACATATAGTTCGAGTCGTCTACGTCTTCAGTGATAATGACTTGGTCGTCAGCAAACAGTAATGTGCTAAGTATTTCGTCTCCAATCTGTAGTCCCATGCCATCACACTTTCTTCTCCACTGAATTAAGGCTTCGTTAAGATAAATCGGTAGACATACGTGATCCAGATTTTATGCAGCTTGTGGCCTTTTCATATAAGTTTTTTACGGCAGCGATATATATATATATATATATATATATATATATATATATATATATATATATATATATATATTACTAATGTTGGAGTTTTCATGCATTCCCATAGCCTTCTTTGAGGTACACTGTCGTATGCCTTCTTAATATCTATGAAGGTAAGATGTAAGGGTCTTCCACGTGCACTCTTCTTTTCAATAATTTGTCTTAGTATAAATACGTTATCGATATATGATCGTCCAGACCTAAAGCCGCTCTGCTCTTCTACTTCATTCATCTCTTCCTCTATTTTTTCTTTCAGTATTTTTCCGTATATTCTGGACATTGAGCTGATCACACTAATGCCCCTGTAATTCTTGCAGTCAGTTCTATTACCTTTCTTGTAAATTGAAGAGATATGCGCTTGTTTCCATTTTTTGGGCACTTTCTCACCTTTCAGGTATTTGTTGAATAGTTTGGCTAGAATGCTAAACAGTTGTGTTGGAGCAGCCTTTATAAGTTCAATGGGAATATTCCCCGGTCCTCGTGCTTTGCCATTTTTCATTTTATTCACGGCTTTTACTACATCATCAATTTCTATTTTTTGTAACATATCATTAGGGGAGTGAATTTCATTTATTTCTACTTCATCATCTTCTGTTTCTATAAAATCTTCTCTTAGTAGTTTCTTATAGTATTCTCTCCATGTGTTTGTACTGATCAGATCGATACCTCCGTTATTCTTATTCTCTACACGTATTGCTTACAGGGTTCTCCACGCTTCATTCGATCTTGTGTTACCTCTGCATCCATTTATTTCTTGACATTTGTTCTTCCAGGCTTCGTTTTTTGCATGTGCTACCGTTCTCTTTACTTCTCTGTTTATTCCATTTTATGTAGGCGTCTTTTTTACTGTCAACAAGGTTTTCTATTTCTTGGGTCCACCACACATTAATGCTCTTCATTTTTGTTCTTGTATTTTCCCCCAGGGCTGACGACTCTTCTATGTATCGTAGTTTATTTGCCAGTCTTAATTTATATAGGAATTTTGTCGACTCGTCTTGTAGTCCCATTAATTTATATTTTCTTGTATCTACCGTATTCAGTTCCGGTTCCTCCTCTTTTTCATGCTGGCTATAATGTTTGAAAGGGATATAGAGTTTTCCTATTAGTAGATGGTGATCGGAGCCGCATTCCGCGCCTCTCTTGATTCTCACATCTTTACATATTATGTTTGTATTTTGGCGGATAATTAGGTAATCGATGACAGATGTTAATTGGCGGGTTGACTGTGTCCAGGTATAGCGGTGGACATCTCTGTGTTTAAACCACCCATTTGTAATTCTTAGAGCATACTGATGGCATATTTCTATTAACTTCTCTCCATTATTGTTCACCGTGTCTTCACCATATATTCCTATAATGGGGTGATTAACTCTCTTCCCAGTACGTCCATTAAAGTCACCAAGTAGTATTACTTCCTTTCGATCAGTAATTCCATCTAGTACCGCCATCAATTCTGTATAGAATTTTTCTTTTACTATAATATTAGCATCTTCGCTGGGCGCGTATATTCCAACTATTACTATCTCATGTCCTCTTATGTGTAACTCGGCTTTAATTACTTCTTCGTTTATTTGCTCCCAACTCTTTAGGTTCTTTTTTAGTGTTTTCTTTAATATTATAGAATATTAATATTACGATACATTTTGATAAATCATTATATTGAAATTGTGGCGGTTTTTCGAAATTATTTATATTACCTTGGAACTACGGTACTTTAGTATGGTCAGTCGAAGACTGGTGTTGCTGCAGATGGGTAATGCCAGACCTCATACGTTTGAAAGAACCCGACAGGAATTAGGGAAACTCGATGGAATCCAACTGTTACTGCACTCTGCCTGTAGTTCTGATATTGCACCATTGGATCACCATTTGTTCTAATTTATGGCTTACTTTTTGGTCAGATATAAAGTTTACCAAAATATAAGACACCTTTCTTTGTTCCAAACCACAATAGCGAGACGTAGGAGACTTAGCTCATAACTATATCCACTATCCTAATACATTTTCCCTCTTTTAATCACGTTTTGAAGTGGTTCAAGACGAGTCGTTTAGATGATAGTTTACTAATTATTCTTAGTTTGATTTGAAGTATATTGAAACAATATAGAGATTAATACTAGGAATAAAGGCTGTAGTAGAAATATTATTTGATACCCTTCTCTCATAGTATACAAGTTCAGATGACACAGTCACTAGCATTACTTTTGATTATAGTAGGTTCATTGGGGTTGGTTTTCAAATTAGATACTACGTAACATATGTCTTGATTTAGAAAATATTCGTATAATTTGATTCTAGTATTTTACATATGTGTTTAAGAAACCAAGTTTCTCTTCACTATTGACAGTAATAAATGGCATTGAACCGAGCATGCAACCGTTATGATTGGTTTCGACAGAAGAAGCACTTCTATTGCATTTTGGTGACTGGAAAAGAATGTACACTAACACTACTATAGCATTACTATAGTACGCAATTTTGCTAGCAATACATATACATATCTTTGATATAAAGTTGACTATTTTCATCCTTTTTCTGAAGTTTCTTATTCGTTTTCAAGATGATCAAAATTTGTATAGCACATATAACACATGGGTGACTTCTTTTAACGCAATTTTCTTGTTGAATTGATTTTGATGTTCCGGAAAAAATGAGCGATTATTAATTACTTTAATAAATTGTTTAACACTGCGTAATTTAGTAAAATACGAATTACATGTTTGCTGGTTTTATGATGTAATAACCATACATGTAATAAATTTGTTTAGTAATCGGAAGTTTATGGGGTATTATCAATAGCAAAGTATATACGAGACTAGTACACATTTTTATTGTTTATGCAAAAACATTTCCAAAAAATCATGTGCGATTTTAATTTGAAAAAATCCACAGCTGAGGCGCATTGATTGCTTGTGAAGCATATGGTGAGGCTGCTTTCAGTGAGAGTAGTTGTCGTGAGTGGTTTCATAAGTTTGAAAACGGTGAGTTTCACGTCGAAGACGAAGAAAGTAGCGGAAAGCCGGAAGTGTACGAAGATGCGGAGTTGTAAGAATTATTGGAGGAAGATTTCTGCCAAACGCAAGAAGAACTTGCATTTACATTAGGAGTGACTCAACAAGCAATTTCACATCATTTAAAATTGTCAGAAATGATTCAAAAGCAAGGAAATTGGATTGCATATGAACTGAAGTCGAGAAACGTTGAACGCCGATTTTGCACATGTGAAATGCTGTTTGACAAGCATAAACGAAAGGGTTTTTACACTGTATAGTCATTGGTGATGAAAACTGGATCCACTACGATAACCCAAAGAAGAGGAAATTATGGGGACCACGTGGCCATGCTTCAATATCGACAGCCAAGCCGAATATTCATGGAAAAAACTCATGTTGTGTATTTGGTGGGATCAGCTTGGTGTGATGTATTATGAGTTGCTCAAATCGAACAAAACCATTACTGGGGCTCTCTACCGAACAAAATTGATGAGATTGAGCCGAGCACTCAAGGAAAAACGCTACTACTACTCCAGACACAAAATTATTCTCCTGCATGATAAGACATTGCCTTTTTCGATTATCATTTGTTCCGATTGATGGCACGTGGCCTGTCGGAGCATCACTTTACATCATATAAAGATACCAAAAATTGGGTCGATTCGTGGATAGCTTCAAAAGATGAAGCTTTCTTCCAACGCGGTATCCGTATGCTGCCAGAAAGGTGGGAAAAAGTAGTGGCTAGCGATGGATAATACTTTGAATAAAACATAAGGTTCCCTTGTTTCACAATAAATGCCCAATTTTTGATAAAAAACAGCGGAGACTTGTTTGTATTCTCTTTAGATTTAATAAATTTAACAATTAATTTTTGGCGCTAGTTTTTTTTCAAATAGGAAACAAAGCTGGTTACGATTTTATCTTTTTCCAACTTGGTATTAAATATTTTTCGGTTATTTTAACACTCGAAGTTTATTTATTGTATTTTAGACCTTTAAATTGGACCACAGTAGTGTATACGACCGAAACTATTACAATTTTAGTGAAAAACATGAGTTTTCTTTCACTTCTTATAGGCACTAAAATGAATTAATGTTTATTTATTAAAAAATGTTGTTAGAAAAACTAGAAATATAAATAGTGTGAATTTAGAGGACACTAATGGACGGTTCGTTCAAGTCTAAGGTCTTTAATTTTTTCTCATCAGTGAGAGTAAGTAGAAAAATGCGGTTATTTTTAAAAAGCACGAGAAATATTTCTGAAATTGTGATATAAATAGTAGCACCATACAATGTACATGGGGAAAATTACTGCCATTGCAGTGAGTGTTGTTTATATACTTCAAATGGCGACGATTAGTGTTCAAGAACAACAAGTAATCATCCGTTTTCTCCTCTTGCGTGGTAAAACGCCCATCGAAATTCATCGACAATTGAGTGAGACATGTAATGAAGGCGTTATGGATGTTAAAAATGTGCGTTCGGCTATGACTCGGCTATGAACTAGCCAGACCGAAACCATGATTGCACGGGTTGAGCAAGTTGTTATAGAAGATCGTCGATTACGTGCGCGATACTGCCTCTAAACTTGGCATTTCCGTAGGATCTATGGTGTTTATTTTGAATGATGACCTGAAAATGCGTAATATATATTGGCATATGAAGCCACTATGAATTTCCTATTTCCGACCATGAAGGACACTTTTCGTGGCCGCTCATTTTCCAGTCGAGCCGGTGTTGCATTAGCGATTTACTAATGGGAAAAATACACCCATAAAGAAGTGTTTTCAGCAGCTATGGGATCATAACGATGACGTTATAAAAATATGTATATCTAGAGGAAGATTACGTTGAGAAATAACAGAAGTCTTCACTTTCTTGGGTAAATACCTTTTTTAAGAAAAAAATTTGTAGACTTTAGAATTTGAATGCACCTCATATATATCCTGTTATCTATTATTTTGATTGCCTTATTTACGAGTGTTTTACTCTTAGGATTTTTTAATTAACAGTAAGTGCAGTTAAAATTCAGGGCTAGCATTCTTGAATTTGAATTCTGCTAATGAAGCGTGAAAGTACCTTATGTTTCTTCATGGAATGCACATGATTAATAATAATAAATAATTATAATTAAGGAACATTAAAATGGTTTTACTTTAAACGAGTTTATAATTTCATAGAATAAATAGGGTTATCAAACTTCCCTCATTTCGCAGTTTCGTTACATCAGAAACATTTATAAAAATGAAATTAATGTTTTGTTGAGAACAAAACAGGCGCAGCAATTCGGTAGATAAATTGAGCGCCGCGCTGTTGCGAAGAAAGGCCATTCTGCCTCTTAATGAGCTCTCAACTACAGGACGAATTTATTCCAGGTGGTTCGGCAGTGAGACTACGATGCTGCTGCAATCCGCTCCCTCCGGCCCGGAGCCCGAGTCCAGGTCGCAGGAGGAGCAGCCCACCAGCTGCCCGGACAAAGGTCCGGAGCCGGCCAGCACTCACATCTTGGACTACGCCCCCGCCCCGGGATGGACAACGCACGTAACTAAAGAAGGAAGGCTTTACTATTGCAAGTAAGTGTTTGCGGTGTCGGGCTCATATAGTGCTTCCAGTTCTCGCCAGATATTGGGGGTTAATAACGGAAATTGAATGGTCTGGAAAAGCGAACGGAGTGATACGTGATTGATGGCCCGTAACTCATATCTTTTGCAACGCGGGGCAGCGTTTTGGCAAAATGTACAACACAGTTTGTGTTTTGGAAGTTTTTTGCTGATAAAATTGGGTTATCCATGCCTCTACGTCGATTTTGATTAGTCTGAAAGAGTAGCATTTTTAAAATAAATGTTATCTTTTTGTATATAATCGGACCTTTCATGGTTCATAGCTTCGAGGACACTTGTACCTATGTCAATGTTAGTTAAAGTGAACATATGTATGCTTTTTATTTTGTTTGAAATAGTTTAAGTATTATTTCAGCTTAGGTTGCAGCATTTGTTGAACCGTGGTTGTGCTCCAAATGTTTCTAATTCATTTTACAACTTTTTTGAATAGTATAATTTGTCAGAATGATTTTTTGAGCACCGTTCTTATGTGCATGTTCTTATGTGAACTGTTGTTCCGTCTCTGCGGTGATCTCATACTTGCAAATCCAGGTATTATCTCTAGTAATGATACTTTTAATTAAATAATCTCCATCCTGTTGGTATGGGGTTAGATTTCAAAGTGAAGCACTTATTTAATTGGTTTTTTGTTCATCGGAGAGCATTTTTTCTTCTTTTCTGGAGCGTCGAATGACGATCGCAATTCTATAAATTTTTTGTACCAAATGCTGACTTCTTTTAGACTTAAAACATTTATGCCATAAACGCCCTTAAATTTACGACTGATATTGTTCTGATTAACCCCTTCGGTTTGTAAAAATCTGATAACTTCATGTACCTCTAATACTCTGCGATTACACATGCCATGTCTGTTTATTACTCAAACCTAAATTAAGCCTTGAACAAAACAACGTTCCAGACTCTACTACTACACCCACATACGAGTCTAGTTATGCATATACGGAGATATTATGCATGTGCAGTTTGTATAACAGCTAAGTGTACTTTTAAAATCTGACAGCCTTTGCATTCTTACTAATCTTGTTTTAGCTACGTGAACATCTGTTATTTTAATGATTGCACGTAGTGAAGTTTCCTATGAATTAAAATAATTTACGTTGATATTTTTTAAACAAACTATCAATTCAAAGAGAGATAAATTTTTGATGATACGCACAGATTGCTAGCTACTTTTGGTACACTTTTAGAAACTTATCGAAGAATTATATAATACTGCATTTTGAAAAGTAATCTTGATCATCACACATTTTAAATTCTTTGTATTCAGCTTCAGTACAAAACAGTATTTTTTTTTTTAGGGATAGCCGTGGTCTTTTGCTGTGTCTTTCTCAGGTACCGCTTCTCCGTTGCTGTTATTTTTAATTTGTGTTTGTCAATCATGGTCCAGCTTTCAGCTCCATAAGTTTTGCTTTTTTAGTGACTTATCTTTTTCCTACTATCGTATGATTGATTCGATAGTACACTTTATTTTTCAGTTTCTGGAAATAATTGTTACCAAGTGTTTGTAGGTTGCTACTTGTTCTAGTGTTAATTCTTTTACTTTTATTCTCGTCTTCTTCTTGGTCTTGTCACCTTATCTTTTGGTTATGTTCATGACTTTGCTTTTGTTTCCATTCATTTCCAGTTCCTTTGTTTCTAGTTGTTTTTCCATTTGTTTAGTAGTTGCTGTAAGTCTCTTTCATTGATGGTAAATAGTATTATATCATTGGCATAGACTAGGTTTTGTATCTGTACTAATTGAATGATCAAGTTACCCACTATGAGCATTCTTGTATTTATCTTGCTTTCATTTATTATATTATTCACTACCAAAACAAAACAAAAGTGAGCTCAGGCTATATCTTTGTTTTATTCTCTATTCATGTTAAAAGATTTTGAGCAAGTCCCATTCAATCTAACTGCACTTTCCACATTCTTATATATGTTCTCTTTTACTTTTCTTAGTTTTTTCTTTATGTTAGGTTTATTTAGTGTTTGCCATACATGGTGTGTCGGTACCATACCGAACTCTGACTTTAAATCTACAAAGGCATAAATAAATTTTTACCCCTTTCTATGTACTTTTCCATTATTATGCCCAGGGTGAAAATGTTACCTTGTATTTGTCTTCCCTGCCTGTAAGCTGCTTAGTTTTCCTCTAATTGTCCCTCGACTTCTTCCCTTAATCTTCTTTCTAGTATTTTTGAGTAAAGTTTCAACGCTACTGGTGTAAGGTATATTGCTCTATAGTTTCCTGATTCTACAGTGTATTGGGGTTATTAGATTTTTCTTCCAATTTTTTAGTATTTCTTAGGTTATCTAAGATTGGCGGTATATTCTAGTTAGCTATTTTACTATGCTCTCCTCTATGTTTTAATAGTTCTGCAGCTATTTTATCTTTTCCTGGGGATTTTCCATTTATTAAATATTTTACGGCTAACTCCACTTTTTTGTGTTATCTGGGTTCCTTCTTCTTCCTGTTGCTAAAAATTTGCATTTCTGTTCTTTCGTAATTGTCGAATTTGCCTTCATAGTATTTTTTCTAAGTTTCAAGGATTTTTTCGATCTCTGTTTCTGTATTTTTTTTATGCATTTTACTTGCTGTCCATTGGTTTTTTTAGTATTGTCCAGAACTTCTTTTAATTTAAACGATTGTTCTATTATTGCTCCAAACTTTTTCCATGTTTTTACTTTGGCTTCTTGAACTGCGCTTTTTGCCTCGTTTTTCATTTGTTTGTGACTTTCGTCCCACTATGTGGTTCTTTTTGTCTCTGTTTAATTACTTGTATTTTACAGTATTCTTTAGCTACTTCTTGTAGAATCGTTTTTAATCTTTCCCATTTGTCGTTTACTTCCCGTATGGTATTTGTTTCTGTTTCATATTGTTCTTGAGCAGTTAGTCTTTGCTGGAGGAGCTGTTTATATCTTGCTTCTATGTGTTTATCCTCCAATTCTCTTAATTTAGGTTTTCATACTTTTTCTTTAGTTCTATTTTTGAAGCTGTTAATCTTGTGTCGGTTACTAGTAGTCTATGATCTGTTGTAAATTCTGCGTCTCGTATCACATTCACGTCCAGTATTGCATACATTGCTTTGCTTTTTCTTCAAATGTGTATTTATGTATTTCTTTGTGTTTGAAGAAAGCGTTTCCTATCAGGAATTGGTTATTTATGCAGAACTCGATCATTCGCTCGCCATTGTTATTTAAGATTTGTTCTTTTTCTTGATTGTTTGTTTCCTATCCGTGCATTGAAATCTCCTATTACTTATACTTCTTGCTTTGTCTGCTTCTTTTTGTAGTTTCTTATAGAAGGTTTCTTTCTCTTCCATTGGTTTGTTTTCAATTGGAGCGTATGTTTGTATTATCGTTACTGTTTCCTCAAATTGAAAGTCTACTGTTATCACCCTCGGGCTTATCGCTTTTCGGTATGCTACTGCCTTTTATATCACACTTAATATTATTATTCTGACCCCCTTCTTTGCTCTTCCCGTTGTTACTCCTGCGTATCTTAGAACACACACGTTTTTTGTTTCCATTCCGTTAACCTTTTTTTTGATTTCGCTTAACCCCAGGATACGTAATTTGCATTTTCTTATTTTTTCTGTTATTTTAACTTCTTTTCCGTTAGATTCCTTAAATTCCATGTATTAAATCTCAACTTCGTTTTTCTCGCCGGCCGTCTTGAATTATTCCGCCCTAGTCCGACGCCATCTGTATCTCTCTGAATCAATTTCCCTATCTTATGGGTGATTAGCCCGACGAAGATGAACTTCGTTACCTCAGGACAACTGGTATCGGATTATGCTGGGACGTCAGAGCCTCGTTAGTTGTCTAACAGGGTGTACAGCCTGATTTAGGTTATCAGCGCCCATATAGGTGAGGTTAGCATGTGAGTCCGTAGGTTGTTGCTAGACCCTTTACACCCCATGTTGTAATTTTGATTTTTGTAAGTTTTTTACCAATTTTACCAATTACTACAAAAATTGAAGCACCAGAAATGATACATCCAGGAGCTTCTAAGCAATTGTATACTAATATATTGGCTTTGCATAATATACAAATTGAAGGTAAATACTAAACGGTCAAAGCAACATCAAAGCACGCAGACTCACGTATGCAGATACTATAGTTATGTACTTGTGTTAATATAGATGCCATACATAATGCACCTCAGAGTAAATTGAAAAGTGCGATATGAAAGGCTCCGGGCTGCAATAGTGAGGGAAATATCTTATCTTTTGATGCTACAGAGAAATTTAAGTAGCACTAGAAAATATGCGCATGCAATTTTACATAAATAGAAACACTTTTTATGTTTGATAACTTTAATATTTATATTTATAATCTAAATAATCCGGAATGAAATATTTATTTTCAGTTTGAATGATTTTTTAATTAGTAAATGTACCTTTTACACAAGCGGCTGCAAACGATAAACTGTCGTAGGCACTTGCAGCTTTAACGCGTCAATTTCCCTCGAAGCGTTTAGTGCCACTATATGGAAGAAGCAGATTGTTTTCGCAAACATTTGCTGTCGATTGCAAAAACCCGATAGTGATTTATTTTATTATCCAAATAATTCCTTCTCCAGCTGACGGTATTAACTAGATTGGCAATAATGTTAATGCTCGCTGCCCATCGTGATACGGGTGGCGTAAACGCAGCCATTTGCGCTTCCTGTGCGTGTGTATATTTTGCAAGAAGTGTTGCGTTTCTAGTTTTATGCAAGTTCCTTTTTCAACACTTTAAAATTACCATGATTTTTATATTGACGTTTACATGTAGTTTTGTTGAAAAACAAGTTTTTAGAATGATATGTGTTTTACAGAGAAATAGTGGCTACAATGACAATTTTAGTTTATAAATTATGTGTTTTCTGTTGTAGACGCATTAATAAACTGATAATTACTTCATTTTTATCAGCTGTGTTTTAAACTAACCATAACATGGAACAACGAACTACTAAATCCAATTTTTGTGGGCTGATGCAACCATGTGAATTATGATTATTCGAGATTTCCAAGCACTAGTATATAGCAAATGATAATATGTTTTAATATTTATTAGTCTAGTAGAAAAAAAGAAATCTTTACAAAAGATATCCAACAATTTGTCTTACAGTTTATTGAATTTCCTATATAATTATATATTGCGTGCTTTATACATCTACATTCTAATGCTTTACCTAAATATTTACTCTTAGGAATGTAATCAGTTTTTAAGGGTAGAATGAATATCAAAAAGGGTTACTCAAATTTCAATTCAATGATATTTTGCATTGTGGAGTTTTTAATTTTAATACGGTTACGGGAGTTTTCATCTCACAGTCCAAAATGAAGTGCCACATGTCTTGTGCTTTTGAATTGCAATAGCTCACTTCTACTTTACTGTCGAGTGAAGAAAGTTTAAAAAATGAAATAAAATGTATTGTTTTATTTTTTATCAATTAAGATATTGTCCGTTAGGTTTATATGGTTGTATTATTCAGGAGATTTTTCAACTCCCCATTTTTAGTGCAATAAACCTAACAATCGCTAAATACAAAAATGAAAAGCTTGTTCTGTTTTGCATTCAATGATGTGTCGTAAGCTTCTTGTTTCTAGGTTCTAAAACTATTCCCCCTTGGCAGATGAATTGTGAGACTGTAAAAATCCAATTCTTTTGATGTTTATCCAAAAATTAATGGCTTGGACCTTTTGGGAGCTTAGATGAAAAATTTAAAGTTTAAGCCTTGCAATGTTTTTCATAAGTTTCATTTTCCATCTCTTAAGAGTAGAATTTAAAAAATCCTTGTTTCTACATTCAGTGGCTTGGGTTAGGTGATGTTGTCAGTCAGCACGATTTGTGTGCGCGCGCGTATTTGTGTATGTGTGGTGTTGAGTTCTCTGGGCGTTCCCTAAAACTTAGCCCAATGGAGCCCTTTTTGTAGGGGTATCGTAAAGCTAAGCTATACTGCACAAAGGCAACAACAATCAATGAGCTAAGAGATAAAAATGAAAGCCAGTGGCTGCATTTGCCGTAGGTACTATTAACGAACGCAACTTTAATTCAGTCGTTTCCATAGTGGCAATTTCGATCTTGAAATTCGATCTTCTAGAGCGTCAGTCAAGCCTATTTGCAAGAGCTAGTCGAAGCAAATTCACATCTGACAGCGTGAGATTGCAAATTTGTGGTAAACTTTAGCAACGTACACAGACACATGTACTAGGTTATGTATGAAAGTGGAACCGATCGATACTCTACGCTACATCTATTAATTCATTTTTGTTATTTTATCGTTTGATCCAAGTACATCGCAACGCAAGATAAAGTTGGTCTCTTTACGTCATTATTAAGCACAAAATATTGTAAGATAAAGGATTTTATCTTAACAAAAAATAGTCTGTAGTGAAGATTACATATAAAGTAGTATTTCTACTTTCTTAGAACCTAACTAATTGCTACAACGTCAGTTCATACTAAAGCTAGAAATCGAACCACATAAAAATATTTAGAGAATATTGACTTTTTGAAAACTTTTTAATCTTTTCTTCTAATATTACAGATTTCAATTATCAAGAGCATTTGTTCTTTGGTAATTTTTGACTCTGGCATGATTAAATGAGAACTTTGAAAACTAGTCTAGTAAACACAATAATTCTTTGACAGACATTATTTTATTTCTTCTTTCCTAGACATTCTCGTGGGAATTTAATTAATGTCTCTTATTAAAACATCTTTTCTGAAAGGAATAATTTATTAAAACTTTAGCAATTACTACTTTTTTATGCTTATACATATATATTTTGTATTGGACAATACGATGAATGATAAATTTTAATAACAAAACTGTTTGCTCACAATAGATTGATAGATCAAAACTTCTATAGCGGGAAAATACTTTCGCTCTTCTTTTTAGGTTAAAAAAGCCACGGGAGATCTACAAAATGTTTACAGTGGTGTCCCTCATTTTTGATGCACTGTTGAAGTTGTATTGAGAAATTAATTACTCTTTTCAACAAGTATCAAGGAATACGCCTGATTTATTGACGTATTGTATTTTTTAGGGCTTAGGGAATCCAAAAACGATCTCTGTAAACTTTAGCCCTGAGGTATCCTTATAGGAAGAAGTCATGTAAAGCAAGCTCTGGATAGTGATCTGGCCAAATGGCATTATTGTGTTTGAGAGATTAACCGATCAAGAAATGTTTCATGCAGCACTTGTAGCGTTGTGAGCTGTGGCTTCATACTGTTGGAACCAAACGTTTTATATATCGATTAGAAATAACAGTAATCTCTCTTTTCAAAAAAGTAAGACAATGACCCAAACATTACTTACCGTATAGCAAACAATGACACGTTCGTTATGGAGAGTACACTTACCTTGATAGAGGCTTGTTATCACTCAAATAACAAGTTTTATTTATTAACGCGTATCGACAGGTAAATGCTTTAGTACAGAATTTATTGTACAGTACGACTAGACAAGTGAAGAGTAATGGAAGCTTTTTGTTCATCTATGACATAGTGGCCTCCAATTGCACCTTTACGCAAATATTTGCGACAACCTGCTTCTAACGAAGTTGTTTTCTCCATTCTCGCACCACCTTTAGTTTCATATACTTTCTGTGAAATTAGGAAGGGAACTTTGCCCTACCCTGTATGTCAGTTTTAAAACATATATATTTTTTAATTATCTTTCATTAAATTGATTTTTACGTTAGACTATCGTCTTATAATCTATGAGGATCGATCTAAACTCAAATTACACTTTTCCCCTTTCTCATAAAAAACAAACACGCATTAAAAGAATATCGTAAATTTTTTCATTTAATTGCCAAGATTTGACAGTTATTTTTCATGTTGTGTGACCGCGCTGTCGCCTCCACGCGTGTACAAATTTTTCCCAATTTATTTTATAATCATAAATGTACATCAGTCAGAAATATTTAGTTTATTGACAGTCTCTCTTATGACAAGAATGATTTTAGTTATTTGCGCCACGTTGTTAATTGTATTGGTTTAAGTGCAATTTGTTGTTTTTTCCTTTTCAAATAATTGGAATATTACCATAAATGGGTGTGACATCATATTCTCACTACACACTTTTATTTTATTCTTCTAGTGCATCTCCTTTTATCAGAGGTTTGCTGTCATTAAGGCTATTTGGGTCTTGGACAAAGCTTTTTGAAGAGTGAGGTAGTACTTGTATTGTACTATTCACGTAGATTTTTCATACAGTACGTTCTTTTCCTTCCCATCAATCTCATCCCTTCTATCTTCCCTTGCATTATCAATCGTAGAATGCGGTAATGTTGATGCCTCATTACATGTCCAAGGTACTTTTTTTCTTGATTGTTGTTATAATTTGTTTCTTTGACAACTCGTATGAGAACGTTAGAATTTGTAGCTTTTTCTAACCAGGAAATTATTAGTATTCTACGGTATATCTATAACTCAAAAGCCTGAAACTTTTTACACATGTGTTTCGTTAGCGTCCAACTCTCTACATACAGCAAAACAGGGTCATTCTGATTCCCAGTTTTAAGTCTAAACTCGTAACACTTAATAAACCTTTTAGTTGAACAAACGCGCCTCTTGCTTGTTCTATGCGCGATATTATTTCCATTGGTTGTTCAACATACCTTTTATATATTTATACCATGTTATCGACTCTATACTTCTATAACTTATCAATTATTTTCACTCAAATTATAGTTTTAATAACTTTAATGTTGGATGACACCTTTCTATACGAAGCGTTATTCTTAACTATTTGCATGCTACATCAGCTATAGTACTCCTGATTAAAGGATAGGAAAACAAAATTATGGATAAATTTAGCACCAAAGGAAATCTTATTTCTTCTAATATAGGCACATGACTTGAATGCACCTTATTACTTGGATCTATCTTTATGCCTGGCCATTTTCCATCTATGCATGTGTTTAGTTATGTTTGACGTAATTTATTCATATTTAAAACACCAAATGATCTTAGGCAATTCTTCTTCTTTCCCTCTATTTTCTATAGCGTGTACCCATTTTTGCAAGCCTCTCTATATCTTGTTGTTTTCTTCCTCCTTCTCATTCTCTTTATTTTCTCTTCTTTTAATATAACACCCACATATTTTGAAGCATTCCACATAGTCGTCGAGGTAAATCGAAACATTTTTATGTCGTATTGCGAAAAAATCGAAAGACAGTTTATGCACATGCGCAATCTCCTATTAGGTAATACAGTAAGTTATCTTCAGATAATCTACAATCTACAATCGACAAAATGAGCTGAGAATACAACTGCAGAACTACTATACTCGAATCTCTTCGCGCCGGAAAATCGCCAAAAGAAAATATTGCGTCGTTTGCCTACGAAAAGACCCAAGACCTATGAGGCAGTTAAGAAGTACAGGGAATCTGAGCATAATATATATATATATATAATAAATACCCTGCTGACAGGGTAACTCACAGCAAGTGATCGCAAGAGAAGTGATGGATTCCTCCGTGAATTTAAGTAAAAGATCTATCCGAATTCTGGAGCATGACTGACCTGGCAAAAAAATGGGCGTGGCCAAGTCGTCGGTCAGTCTAACAGTTTTGGGGAACCGCCAACTGTTGACTTAGAAGAACAAGATGAACAGTAAGTTAAAGATCCGAGCACTGCTAAACGACATCAAGCACAATAGCACTGTTTTCCTGACATTCTTTCCGAGGAAAAAGAATCATTCGGGACAGAAAGGTGAATCACAAAAATTACCGTTGGATCTGCCGCGATGCATCTGAAAGGTTTACCGTCATGTATACAAAGTTTCCTGCCTCTATGATGATGCTGGAGCTTATGAGCAGCAAGGGGGATATAATGCCCCATTTCTTTGAGGAAGATCTGAAGGTGACCGTCGACTATATATCATTATATCAACCTACTGGAAACAGTTGTCAAGCCCTGGATAAAGGAAGTGGCTACTGGACGGCATTACATGTTCCAGCAAGGCTCCACTCCAGCTCATAACGCAATTTGTATTATCAGTGGTCCTCTGAATTGTGCCTACCCTCCAACCCCGACTTTAATCCCCTTGACTACGTCAATTAGAGACATCATAACATCAAGGGCAGCTAAGGACTTCCATCATGAAGGTAATGACGCATATGCGTTGACTTGCACCAGGTTTAGGTCCCGATTCGAGAAGGTCGTAGCTGCTGATAGGGGCTACATTGTAGATATGATTCTCAGTACTTTAATTGTGCTAAGTTTCATGTAAATAAGTTTTAATTGTTCGTGTATTCTAATGCCTTTTACCTCGATGACCCTGTATAATTCTTATGCTTTGAGAACTCCGAATGTATGTATGTATGTCAGGTCTTTACCACAAAGGAAAGAGTTTTGATTTTTTTTTGTTTGCTTAATAATCGTAAAAATTCACTTAAGTTTTTTTTATAAAAACATTTTTTTTACTGAAATTAAAAAAAGATATGATCTGTTGTCGCTATAGTTAATCTGATAGAAAGTTTACTATGAGTTTCGTTGACTCAAGCTATTTTTTGCGTCTCTTGTTATCTCGCCTGATCCTTTTTCGATTAATATGTCCAATTATATATACTTGCGAATAAAATTTTCTTGCATCAAAAGTATTTTTTTAAATATTAATATCGGTGGAGATGATTTCGTTTCTTCGATTTTATATTATTGAAATTGAGTTACTAATGGAAAACTAAATTTTAAATTATATCTAAACAGATGTTTGAACCCACTTTTTGTCTATGTTCTCTCCATGAATACTGAGATATTTAAACTGAGTTCTTAGCTTTTTATGCAACCACATGCAAATTTTGGTTGAAGTCTTCTTTGAGTTATATTTTCCTAAGCTATTTCGCTGATCCCGCAAATATCCCGCCAAAAAGCCCAATTCGCCAATTTCTACCCCGGCCTTGTCCGCGAAGCGTAACACTTCCCGCGATTGGTGCTTCCGTGCGACCTGCCCATCCAAAAGCTTTCAGCCGTGGCGTTTGCTTATTCTGAATTATTGCCGTCGGGCGTTTTCTGTTCGCGCGACGAAAGTTTTCTTTTCGAACTGACGCTGCGCTGAAGGTTTATAACCTTGTCACGGATGCGTACTGTGCAGTCTTGCGGCGTAAACAAATTGGATTTGCTCAATTATTCATCTCGAAACCGTGTCGGTGTGCACGACGAGGCGCAGTCTGCCCTCTTGTCCTTTAATGTGCGAGCAACCAAAAAGGAAAGCAATTTGTTGTATAAATCAAAAGGCAGAGCATTTGAAATCGGCGTAATGAAAATTTTGTTATTAAGGAAGCACGAGCGACCTAATATTGCTTCGGTAAATATATTATAAATAACGAACCTTCAGTAAATCAAACTTATCCTAGTTACATTAAGAGGTAGTCTATCACATAAATATTGTGGATTAAAAAATTGTGGCTGAGCTATTGAAGGATACATAAATTTTATTAAAGACAAGTTAAGGGTTGAAAACAAAAGTAAGAAGCTCTATTTATGGGTTCAATTATTTATTGTTACTTGACATTTATTTAACAACAGATAGCTATTTAATTATATTTTAATGATTGATGTCTCCTCCGAAGCACTTAGATCATTACGTGAATTGTGATTAATCGTAATTGCATTCTGATCGTTTCTTGTAGGTTAAAATATTTATATATTTTTATAAAGAAACCACATGTTCCCAATTTTTCCATTTTTAGGATGCTAATTAAAGGTATTCATAAGAAATATGTAATTTTTATCTAAATATTAAGAAAACTAAAATTTGATGAATATCAGCAACAGTTGAAGGTTGTTTCTCCACTCTTTTGGCTGATTTTGCTGACTTATGAATACACACACAGGTATATAGTGTAAAAAATTTCTGAACGCCGATATAAAGGCACCGAAATTTTGCGAAGTTTGTGGCTAATACCGGAGTTGTCACCATGCCGTTACGGTTGAGCGCCGAACGTAATGCCTTTATTGTGCAGGTAGCTGCCATTGAGACCCCATGTTGCTTGTACACGTGCGAGTTCTAGAACAAGGGAAATATTCCAGAAGGCTCCTTACTAAAAGGCTCCAGAAAAGATACTAGTTATATAAATACTGGAAGCAAAAAAAAAACTGTGCTAGTGGAACATAAAAACCTAGTTATCAAGTATGACTTTATGTTAGTAAATGTATCAGTTTTTTTATTACAAATATTTTCTTTTATATTTGATTTCATGAAATATAAAAAATATTTCACTATTTTTATGTTTCTTATTTTTTTCTGCTTTTTATTTAACCGTAAATATATGATGTTTTACCTTGCTTAAAGACACTCTGTGACTATTCAAATTGGGGTTTTAGCTTTATTTCCAAGATTCTTGTGGCAGATTAATTTCTCGATAACTGTTGCGATATGTTCTTTCTTTTATATTGGCATTGTAATCACTAACTTTTAGTCTTTTGGCCAATGCCATATTATATATTTTTGTTAATATGTGCACGCCTTTTAATTTTTGTAATACTATCACACTCAGGATTTCATTTTTTAAACTTCTTTATGGGGTTCTTGACCTGTTCTAATTGTAGAAGTTTTCTTCTTTCTTGTAGGAGTTTGATTTTTTATTATCCTCATTAATAATAATAATGGTAAGGCTCTACGCCCCGCGTGGGAGCACGGCCTGCGAACTGAGAGGTTAAGGCTCTCATACGTTCGCTCTCTCTGCCCGGTCGTTGCGCACCATCTCTGATGCGGGGCGGTGTGGCAAGCACCGCGCCTAAGACGACCGCCATTATTACCCCTTGTTCGAGTGAACGCAGGTACTCAATTATTTTTAGTGACTGAGTTTGGTTTTGCCTTTTTCTTCTGTTTTTTATAGTTTTAATATGCTTAATTTTTTTGCGTAGACACATTGTCCATTTTCTTCAGTTTAATTTTTTCCTTGCCAGTTTTATCCCACTAGATCTGCTTCTACTTATTTCTACTTTATTTTAGTTGTACTAGGCGTTACTCTGATTACAATACTTATGAAAGTTTGCCATGCTGCTTATTCAATACAATAAATCATTTCTTCAAATTACCTGATTGCTACTTTTTTTATTGTTTTCTTGCCAATGTTCTTTGGAAATTTAGTTTTTTTATTATATTCCGCTTTTCGACAACCTATTGTCGCCTTTGCTATAAAAAATCTAGTATAGAATTGTTGCAACATTATTAAATTAATTTTTTCAACGTAGAATACTAAATATAAGGAAGAATTCGAAAGTGGCATGCTATATAATAAATAAGATAACAGAAAACTGAAAAACTATCAACCTATAAACATTTTTACGTATTTATAAACTTCTGGCTAGTATAATTACAACTGGTTTATCAAAATTATATTAATACCAGCCAACAGAACAAGTTGGTTTCAGTAAACGATTTTCCACTATAGATTACCCGTTAACAATAAATTTACTATTAGAAAAATGTAATGAATGAGACATTCCTTTTGGTTTAGCGCTTATTAATAAATAATAAATTAATTTGATATCCTACAATGGGATGGGTTAAAGACTTGCAAATAATAAAATGCCAGAATTAAATGATAACGGCTAAAGATAGAGAGAAATGGGGAATAGAAGATTCGTATGCCCAAAAAAGGATTTATTGACTGTCAAAAAGATTGTATTTAGAATTTTTTAGAAAAATCTATTATTAAGTAAATAACTTGGTAGAGATGGGTGGTATTAGTTTATTATTAACATTATTATGTTTGTTTTTGAGACTGAATGAACGTATTTTTTGGTTTACGTTTGTAAGAATAGAAAACAATAGCCCTTCCCAAATACGACTATATATTACGGGGTGCTTTTAGTCCTTAATTAATTATCTACGTGAAATATGGTTTTCAATAAATGAGAATTAGTTTTAGACAAAATTTTTAAATAATAATAAAGCGGTAGCGTTAAGGTAGCCAAATTTATTTGATACTGTTATAAATGAAAATTATCAGGAATTTATTACAATAAAATATTAATGAGTTTTAAAATTTTTTTAAATTTGTGTGAGAGAACAATTCAATTTATAGTACTTTTTGTTACGGCATTAAGTATGAAATTGAAATTTAAATTTTATTTTTATGAAGGTACAAACATGGAAATGCATTAGGTTCTAAAGAAAATATAAAATTAAATTTTTTAATATTTGATGTGAGGTTTAGAGATACTTATATTTTTTAATTAAATTTGAATCAACACTTACTCTTTCATGTGCTTAGAACCGGGTCAGTGTATAAACTGTAAAAATTAATAATGCCAATGTTTTATGTCGGTCCAAAGATAACAGACTCATAAACGAGTTTGGCTCGTGGATTGGAACAAAACATACCTGTTCTGATCCAGCTATACCTGTGGTCAAGGTCAGCCGTACATATCAATTTTAATTTTAAATATAATATTGATTCTGAACAATTTAGTGTAAATAAATAAACTGCAATTGGATGTAAATTTATGTTTGCATTTTTAAAGTCAATCAGAAATTGCGGAGGGAAATCCGTTTATCAACGCCTTACGAATGACCTCTAAGTTGCATTAATGGTTCAAATACTTAAGAACGCAGTTTGGAATGCTTGTGCACGAATTTTTTGACTTTACTAGTGTTTTCAAAACTCTACCCTTCTAAGGAATCGAAATAGTGCACTAAATGTATCAACTGTTAGAAGCTTGAATATAAAATTTTATGAAATTGAATTCGTAACGGATGCTAGCCCTCGTGCGTGTTAGTGTGGGGTACAGTTCCATGAAATTATTGCCATGATTAGTGTAATTATTGCTGCAAATCCGAAAACATCTACTCCATTTGGTTTTTAGACCGTGGTGTAGTGGATTCTCAGTTTAATCGAAAGATCATTTTGAGCAATGAGATGCATTTTCAACAACACGAGTTCGTAAACAAACAAAATTAACTCATTTGGGTTTTTGAAAATTCTCGCACAATTCAATTGTGCCCCTAACGAGTTACTGTTTAGTAAGTATTTATATGGGCGGG
Organism: Sinelater perroti; assembly: GCA_036346155.1. Lineage (NCBI taxonomy): Eukaryota > Metazoa > Arthropoda > Insecta > Coleoptera > Elateridae > Sinelater > Sinelater perroti. The sequence continues at coordinate 17,989,515 of JARFIY010000195.1, read as the reverse complement.
TAGCTTATACTTCTTAAAAAATCTGAATAATGATGCAACAGTCCATGATAATCGATATCGTTACATGATAACTCAATTTTTTGTACCACCAGGAACAAATGTAGTTTCAACAATATGCACACAATTTTTGATCATGTAATTTACGAAATACCGACATCAACTGGTCAGCAGGGCGTTATAATTTGAGACCGTCATGCTTCTTTTGTGAGGTTACCTGAAATCTAAGGTCTATGTTAGCAACCGACAAAATATTTACGACTTCAAGAACAAAATCCAACATATTATCGATAAAGTTAATCAGAAATTGTAGGATTTAAAATCTTGTGAAAAGACCGAGATTGGTAAGTCAAAGCTGATTTGGCCATTTGTTAGACAGATAATTGCAAAAACTCAAGTTGGGTCAATTACTCAAAATTTTGTTCGAGTTATTAGGCAGTGTGGAAGCAGGTGTTGAGTTGACTTTTGGTAACCTTTACTTTACTAGCAGATTGATTGTGTTTGGTTTAATTTAAAAATTATTAAAAATTGCTTCAGTTATTTATTGCTCAACACAACCTAGATATAGTACTTATATTCAAAACACACTTTATAAACAGAAGCTACCTCAGAGTACCATTTACTGCCTGTGATCCAGCATCCAGATGAAAGTACATGGTGTTGTAGCAGTTATTATTAAGAGTTCCATAACATCACAATCTAAATAGATACCAACAGGAGCACATGGATGCAATAAGTGTTGTAGTTGAGGACTGGATAGGAACAATTACAATAACAGTGTTATACTACCCCCCCTAAACACGCTATAAATCAAGAACAATTTGTTCACTTTTTTAGCATGCTTGGCCAACAACTCTGAGCACCAACAGTGAGGCCCTAAATTAACCACTTATAAAAACAGGGAATTGTTAAAATAAATGAGCAAGAATAGCGTCATCTATATTTCTATAGGGCAAGCCAAATACTGGTTCTTTGATAAAAAGAAAATTTTAAATTGATTTTTTCATATCAAAAATGTATAGCACAAAATTACACTAGAATTGAACAATGCTTAGGTCTTTCATTCAGATTATTTACCATTTTTAGTTTCGTTAAGATCAACAATATATCATTCACAGAGACCATTTAACCTTCACAATAAGACAACGGACTGGGACTTATTTAAAGAACTAGTAAGTGAAGAAAATGAAAAATAATTGGAAATCAGATCATGTGATAATATCACGCAAGAACGAAAACTTAATTCAGAATTTTAGAATATACAGAGGTGCCAGCGCAGATTCCGACCATTAATAATAATGACGAAAATGAAGCAGAAGATTAGTAAAGGAAAACGAAAGAAGATAGGCGAGGGAAGATGGGAAATAAGAAGTCTAAAGAATAGGAATGAAAAGGGGAGATATCTACATGAGATAAACACATAAATTAGAAAAGCAACTGAAACCAATAGTGTCAAAAAAGAATGGGAAAAAATAAAAGGAATTATGAGAACAGCAGCCGAAAGAACGATAGGCCATAAGAAAGTACCCAAGAGGAAAGAATAATTTGATCAGGATTGCGAAACATAATAAAATAAAAGAATAAAACATGGCAAAGGTGGTCGAAGACTGGAAGAGAAGATGATGAGCAAACATACAAAGAAAAGGAGAAAGTAACTAGAAAAATAAGTGAACAAAAGAGGACAGAATGGATAGAACAAGCATTGGACGAAAATGGAAACGATAGAAGACAGAATAATTTTTGAAATTCACTAAAATAGCAGAGAATTGAAAATAGACTGAAGAGTAGAGAGTTGCAGAATGGAGAAGGAACCGTCGAATGTGACACAGAGAAAATTAAAGAAATATGGGCACAACACTTTACAAAATTGTTGAATGATATGAGAGGACGAGAGAACCATTACGACGAGGAAGAAGCTTGTCTAACAGAAGAAGGAAATATTAAAACATATATAGATTATAAACAAACAGTGAACAGAGCAAAAGAAGGAAAGGCAGAAGGAAGTGACCTAACACAAATTGAATTAATAGAGAATGGAGGAAAGACGCTTTAAGAAAAAATATATCAGCTCATTTTAGAAATATGGAGGGAGGAAAATATGTTTGATGAGTGAACAATTGTAGCAATGGTACCAATTTCAAAGAAAGGAAACTTACAAGACTGCATCAACTACCAAGGAATCACTGTTTTGAATATTACGTATAAAATTCTGGCATTATTAATAAATCAAAAACTAGTGGAACGCACAGAACTACAGGTAGGAGACGATCCGAACGGATTTAGACCAGGTAGATCAACAGTCGACGCAATCCACATGATGAAGGAGATAATACAAACATGGTATAAATTCATTATAGAAATATACATGTTGTTTATCGACTTTCAAACAAGCTTTTGACAAGATAAACAAAAAACGCTTATTAGAAGATATAAAAAATTTCAGACTAGTTAAACTAACGAAAGTGACTTTAAAAAAACATTAATAACAGTTAAAGTTAAAAAGGACAAGACTAACCAAATTAAGACACTGAAAGACTTATTAAGAGTAACAGATACGAGTGGAACAATAACAAATAAATCATAATAGCAAGGAGCCAAAGGGGGCTCTAGGAAACATTTAGTAAAATCGAAAGAAAAGCGCATAAGAAAGGACTGATTATAAATTATGCAAGAATAAAACACACGAAATGCATAAGAAATAGATAAATTTTGGAGAATGTAAAGATAGGATAATATACCTTCGAAGGAATATATATTTTTAAATATTTGGGAGCAATAATAAGAAGGAGAATAAGTACGAAATGCATGTTAAAGGTGATAAAGGACAATAAGATTAGTAAAGATATAAAAATGAAATGTTCAAAATCCTAATAAGAACAACAGTAACATACGCAGCACAGATATTAACCTCAACGAAGAAAGAGCTCAAGATCTTAAGAACAATATAGGGATCAGTCAGGACAGAGGAAGGTCTAATGAGAGTCAGAATGAACCACGAGTTGCTGCAGGGTACGAAAAGAGAAGATATTGTAAGAAACATTAAAGTACAAATAATTAGATTGTTGAGGCATGTGATGAGGATGGATTAAGACAAGATGGTGAAGAAGACAACAGACCGGCAGCTGACGGAAAGGAAGACTAAAAGTCAGATGGAAGATTTAAGAAAACGGAAAATAAAGAACTGGAAAGGGATGATCAATGAGAGGAAAGCCTGGAGGAATATAGTAATGAAGACTAGGACACATAAAAAAACAAATGCGGGGGCTAGACCACTCCAAGAAACGGATTAGCATAGCTCCAGAAAGGAGCAGTAAAACGTTCCAATGAAGTGAACCTTTATATAGGTATATATATATATATATATATATATATATATATATATATATATATATATATATATATAAGAAATTAACCAAAACATACTGTTTAAAACGGAAAAAAATTGACAAATGTGTAAAGTACCTAAATTGCTCTGTACAAAACGCAGCTAGGAATTAATTCTTCATTCTTAAAGAAGACATGTACCCGCCTGTAAATTTGAAAAATGTGCAGTTACTTCAATTAAAATACCGGAAGTACTTGAAAACCGATCTGGATAAGAGCTTAACGTGCAGAGACCACATTTTTACCAAGCGAAAAAAATTGGACTTAAAGTTCACCAAACGGCAGTGGTTAATCTGAAGAAATTTGAAACTCACCATGAATAAAAAGCTGCTAATCTACAAGTAATTTTGAAAACCTATATGGACGTACTGTTACAATTGTGGGGCACAGCAAGTAATTCAAACTTGGAAATACTGCAACGATTTTAATCAAAAGCACCAAGAACCACAACAAACGCTTCACGATACGTGAAAAATGATCTATATGTGAAAACTGAAAGAGGAAGTCAAATGAAGTATTGAATCATCCAACGCAACAAACAGAGTTAAGATTCTCTCCTCTTGGCTTACCAAACAGATTTTAGCCCTTGTAATTTGTAGGCTTTCTTGAGTCTTTAGGGAATAAAAAGAGCAGAAATTGCAAAACTGTGACATATTAACATGTGCTTTACAAAAAAAAAAATGCTGGTACGGTGAAACGGAATAAAAATGAACGGATTCCTAGATATTACTCATTACTGAATTTCAAATGTAGGACAGTGGAGCTGGATTTTTGCAAATTCGTGTTGAAATTAATTTAATGCAACAGCTGTCCTAAATTGCAATTGCATTTGTAGAATGTTCCATTCTATTCACGGTTCGCGAGTACTATTTGCATATAAGCCGCCACCATTTAGCACGGTTGCCACGGTTACTGCATAAAAGAACATCCAGTAATGAGGGCCACATAACGAGCGGCGTTTTTCAGTCGCCTCGACAAATATGGATATTTGTAGCAGACATTGTCGAGTGAGGAAATTTAGGCGCAGGGCGTTGAGGCGGGGGCCCGACCCTCAAGGTGCACTTGCATTTTGCACGCGAATTCCAAGCTACGAAGTTGCTTTCGCCCTCCGAGTTATACGAGTGCCTAATGAATATTTAACTTTTTATAGCTCCGCTCGCGTTACTGTTGCAGCTGAATTGCTCGTAAAGCGGCGCGAGTGATTTATGGGAACTTGCTTTCGGACCACTTATTATTTTCAAGTTTTGCTCAAATTATTTTCAGATTTATTCCCACAAAGCCAAATCCTGCGCTTTCCAAGAAACGAAATCTTTGCGGCAGGTTTTATGGAGCCATCAATCATGTTGTATGTGTTGTAATCATTTTTCAAAATGCCGTTTATTCGGGAGAAATTACGGCAAAAAAGCATAATGAAAGGAAAGACTTTTGATAAGCTTGGAAGTTGAATTCGCCACTGTAGTATTTTACTTTTTCGTGTAAGATCTTTTTGCCGTGAATAACGCTTTTAAATTGTTTATATAAAAGGCCATCAACTTTTTATATTTTCCAAATATTTGCAAAGTCTCTAGATACTCCAACAGTTTCAGTAATGAATTGTGCTCTTTATCTTACAAAATGTATTCTATTACAAAGTCAGGTACTAAGATCAGGAATATTTGTTTTCCGTAATTAGTGTTTACAATTTTATTTTTTGTTAGTTTAGCATATCGAATTATTGACTTGAAATAATAATAAGACACATAGAAGACCTTTTCACAGGCGTGCAATTTAATTCTTGTCATTTTCATTGAATTTTAATTTATAAAAGTCGGTTTGATTTCTATTTACGTTGTATTTTGAAAGATGCAAGATTCTATTTCGGAAAAAAGATGCTAGTAAACGAGCACCACCCAGGTGATGTAAGGATGTGAATAGGTGATAATTAAAAGAACGAAGTCTGGCAAATAGGCCGGGTATGATAAAATATCCAAATTCAAGTTGGTGATGTGTGGTCGTGCATTGTCGTAAAGCCAAATGGCTTTTCTTGCCGGTACAAAGACTTTTTGCGTTCAGCGTATCAGTAACACGTATCAGTTGCTAGTAACGCGGAGCGGTTACAGTTTCACCTGGCGGAAGCAACTCATAGCGCTATTCTTACCATGTGTAGCGTGGATATTCAGTCGAGAGGTGTCGGTCGACAATTCATCGGGATAAACCTACAATTTTTGTCTCCTTAATTCACACAAAGAAGCTATTTTCTGTCCCAGACTGCAATCTGACACAAGAAATCTTTATTTTTGAATCTGGAGCACAATAACATAGCAATAGCATAGCCTCTAATCTTGTATTGAGATTTTAAAGAATCCTTTCTTATAAATATTCTTAAACTTGTGTAGACGCTTAGAAATTGCTTAACGCTCTAACTGCGTGTGACAGATATTCTTTTCCAAAGTTCTTCCTTACCTTCTACTCTGTGACTGTAAAGGACGTTAAGCATCGGGTAGATCAAAATTTCCATTCTTAAACTTATAAAATCACTTCCTTCAGGCACCGTAAGGTTTTTTGTTGCTGAAACACGAAGGGAGGCAGCTTTTACCACCGACTTTTAGGTTTTGCAAACGATGCTTTATAAAGTTGACATATTATTTCATTATGACTATATGGCGGTAGCGATATACGAACGTGTATAAGTCATCGACTGAGGTTAAGAACCGAGAATTAAGTTGCTCAATTATACAGTATAAAGTTAAAATACGTTTTTTAATTTAACTAAGAATCTTTTTGAAATGCTGTTATAAGATTTGTTCAGTTTAAATTTTCCCAGCGCCGTGACGCATAACTGGGTAGCAGAGAAAGGAGAACAAAAAGTGTAATTAATATTAAAATTAATGTTTAACAGAAAAGAGCTGCATATTAAATAAGAAGGTGATATGTTGGAGATATAATTACAAGGACGTAGAGTTTATTCTAGAATGTAATGTATGAATAGTTACGAGTATGAGAGTATATAATGAAATAAAGTTAAAACTGACGTAATGTAAGCAATTTTAGGGGTAAACCTATTGTAATTATAAAAACACGAAATTAAAAACTTGAGATTTTTTGGTCAATTTGTACTAAATGAATCTCTGGATTGGAAATTGTCTTATAGGAACATTTATTAATGTCATAATGACTGATTATTGCGTTTCTAGCATAAATTAGAAGTTGTCCAAAATTACATATCTATAGTTAAAGGTCATCGAATTTAAATTTGAAGTTTGTCTTTAATTTTTAACAACTACAACTAAATTTGTGAAATGTTTTGGGAGCTGTTATTTAAAGAATTTCTAAAATTTTTTAAACTGGTGTACACTTTGATGATAAAATTGGATTACGTACAGGATTAGCCATAATCTTCCATACGTAACGTTAAAGCAATTATATTGTTGGCAAAAACGTAATTTCTTTGACCAACAAACTCTGACATTTTTTTTGAATAACACGCGTTAATAGTTTAATGTTTGCAATAACTGTCTGCATTAGGGGTCATAAAGTCAATCAGAAGAATAGCCTCCTTATCTCAGAAAGCAGTAACCCTAAGTTTTCGGATAGATAGTATGTAATTTAATTTTTTTAATTTTTATATTCTACTGCTGTTATCTACAGATAGTATTTTTGGTTACTATAAACAGGCTCGTATTTCATTTTGTTAATGCCTCTTTCTTGTTTGCTTAACAAGGAAATTTTATTAGGTAAACGTACTTTCCCTAAAATATTAAGCAGTATATAATGTTTTGATTGTAATTGTTGGTGAAAATTATTTCTTATAATATATTTATATTACGTACTTCCAATCAAACCATGACAGAATTTAAAGTCTTCCTTATTCAGATTCTATTTTTTGTATATATAAGGCGATCTCTGTAATAGAGTATGTCAAAATTTTTAAGATCAAATAACTCTATTTTATAGACAGTAACATGTAAAGATCTAATAATTTGTTTCCAATAATCTGTAATTGTTTATTGTTATCTGCGAGTGCCCCCACATTACCAACCTATATGTGGGTATGCTTTCGTAACAAAAATTTGTGTTCCATCTTTTTTAAATTTGTGAAACGTTTTGTCATGGAAGGGTAGTAATTTTTTGATTTTTGTTTTTTTTTGTTTATTTATTTTTATGATAAATCACCACTTAGAAACTAACTAACTAACTAATAATATAATCAATCTCATTAATAAGTAAGATTTGACAATCAAATAACATCACGAAATTTACTATTAAACATTTTCATACTGTGTTATTGTGGTAACTATGCATCTTGACGACACCATTTTGTGCTATATAAAGATATATAACTTGAAAAGTTGTCAGAAGACAATAATATGATGTATATCACATAAAAATTAGTAGAATTTTACTTAGGATATATTTAATTAATTATAATTTTTTGCTCATTCTTTGTAACTTTTTAGCAACAACCTTTTAAGTTCGGTGTTTATGGGGAGAAGTGACTAGAAATACTGGTCAGAGTTTTTCTTGGTTACTAAGGCGATTTCAATTACAAGAGTGCTTCAAAATTAAATTTCTATTGTGCTAGTTTTTCATAGTCGTTGATGTTTGATAAAGGTGGTGATAATTGATATGATCATATGGTATTTGAACATCTTTATATTCTGACTATATGCAAATCTTTACCAAAAGAACAAATGATATCCACGTCTTAATCACCCAGAGAAAATTTATTTGGCATGTTTTGAAAAATGAATTGAGTGTTGCTTACCCGGTCTTCAATAAATTTGTAAACAATCGTTTCCAAATGGTTTGTTTGCCCGCTTGAACGCGAGGTCTATTGCGGTTTTAAAATCCTATACTATAAACACTACTAACACATCACTCAATTAGTCCCGGGTCTAAGGAATAAAACAACAATTTTTTGCAAAAATTTTTCTTTATTCATCAAAATAGTCTTTTTTGGCGGCGATATAATCATGCTAATGCTTCTCTAACTTTTCGATGCCGCCCTTGTAGAACGAGCCAAATCTCTTGCCACGGAGCATTGTTTTGAATTCGACAAAGAGGTGGTAAACCCTGGGGGTTAGATCTGGACTATACGTGGGTGCGGAAGCAATTCGAAACCCAATTTTTGCATTTTTGTCATTGTTTTGAGCGACTTGTTACACGGTGCGTTATCTTGATGAAACAAAATTTCTTTCTCCGCCAAATGTGATTTTGGCATTCAAACGCTCCAACAACCCAATATAATAGTCGCTGTTGATTGCTTTTTTATGTTCCATATAGTCGATGAATATTATACCGTGTGCATCCCAAAATACAGAGGCCATAACCTTGTCAGCTGACTCTTACGTCTTTGGTCGCTTAGGACGGCTTTCACTGGCTGATCTACACTCAGCAGATTACCGATTTGATTCCGGAGTGATATGGTGGATCCATATTTCATCCATTGTCACATATTAACGCAAAAACTTCGATTTATTGCGCATAAGTATGCCCAAACAGCGCTCTGAATTATCAATTCCTTGTTGTTTTAGTACCGGTGTGAGCAAACGCGGCACCCATTTGAAAACAGCTTTCTCATATCCAAATGTTCGTGTACAGTAATTAAAGCACTACCTTTTGATATCTTCAGAGTGTCACCTATCTCTCTAAATTTCATTTTGCAGTTGTCCATAATGGCTTTTAGGTTTTTTTGATGGTTTCTGAAATAACTGCCTCATTTGGACGTCCAAGGCGTTCGCATCATTTGTATCTGTAAGACTGCGTTTGAGGTTAGCAAACTAACGTTTAACCGTTGTTTCGGATGAAGCCATTGCTTTGCTTGATTTATTATTATTTATTATTTATTTTGTTTTATTAAAAAGCAATGATAAATCAACAGAACATTGCTTTGAATCGATTGTTTCGAAAATAACAGTAATAGCATCACTTAAAGCACTGTAACTCGGTAAAAAATTTATCAAATGTGATGAAATTTTGCCTGCAATCTTTTGAAGATTGGCACTGTTGAAATATCATACCGATACTTCGTTAGAAGTTCCATCTAGTGGTCAGACTCGGGACTTATTGAGTGATGTATTATAAGGTTCTATTAATAGCACTATAAGATTCCTACAGGATGAAGCGCACTTGTGACTAGAACATTTCTTGGTGGTTACAGTGTAACGGATATTTACAGTGAATTAAGGATCACCGAGATTAGCTGTATTTTTGTTTATAAGATCATAAAAAAGTGGGGCCCCAGCAACCAGCACATTTTCTTGAGTTTTAGGTCAAGTTGTTTTCTTTTGGCTTTAATATGGGTGCTCTAAGTGAGTTTTGCGTCGAAATGCAGCCCTAAATATTTTACTTCAGTTTTCAGGAGAAGGGGGGTGTCATGGAATCTGGCTTGCGGACAGATTGCTCGTCTGGTGGTAAAAGTTATTTGGGCGGATTTTTGAGTATTAATTGATACCCTCCAATGATTGGTCCAGTCCTGTAGTAGGTCCAGATGGTGCTGAAGGCGATCGGTTGCAACCTGTGGTGTCCGTGAATGTGGCAATTACTGTGTCGTTTATTTTTGGCAGGTCGGAAGTGTAAAGTAGGTAGAGGAGTGGCCCCAGTACACTGCCTTGCGGAACTCCTGATGTAATGTGGTGGTACTCAAAGACCGTGTTGTTGATTTTGACTTGGAATAGCCGGTCAGCAAGGTACGATTTAAATAGCAAATAGAGTTGGCTTGGAAAGTGGAGTTTTATTTTGTACAACAGTCCCTGGTACCATACCTTGTCGAATGCTTGCTTTATCTCTAGGAGTGCAGTTGTACAGATCTTTTTGGTTTCAAGGCATACCATTATTTGAGTAACGATTCGGTGACTTTGATGTATCGTCGAGTGGTGCTCACGGAAACCGAATTGATAGGAAGGTGTGATCTGGTCGAGGTCAACTGTATCTTTGATTCGTTTAAGTAATAATCTTTCAAACGTCTTGGATAGGAGAGGAAGGAGACTTATTGGTAGATAGGAAGAGGATTGGTGAAATGGTTTTCCGGGCTTAGCAATCATTATAATTTGAACGAACTTCCATTGCATCAGAAAGTAGGTTAAGCGTAGTATGCTATTATAGATGGTGGTGAGAAGTACTATTGCCTTGCGTGGGATTTGGTGTAATAGTTCTCCTACTATGAGGTCGTATCCGGGAGTTTTTCGTTTATTGGTGTGTATTAGCTCATGACGGACTTCAGCTGGAGAGAATGGTGCGATGGGTAAATGAAGTTGGCAGCGGGCGTTCAGGAAGGAGTCGATTTCGTTGCTGTCGTGATTCCCTTGGGGGGGGATTGTCAAGATTTGGTGCAAAGGAAATTTAACCCATTTTTTAGCTCCTGGGATCGATACGTACATGTTTTTTTTTTTTGGCGTACTTACAGGCACTCGAGCCTCGAGGGATTATTGTGCCCATTAACATGCACTTAAATGCTAGGACATTCACACACCCCTATGGGTTGAGCGAGACTCGAACTCGCGCGCGCCGGCTAGAAGACAGAGCCGACTGGTTGAACCATCTGAGCCACCGCGTTCCCACACGTACATGTTATCAAGCTTTAAATTTTTAATATTTACAAACTGAACTAACCAAAGGCTGTCATGTTAAAAATGTGTAATAAAATGACAATAGTGATAATTAAAAAAAAAACGTTAATATACAGATAATCTACAACTAGCTCGATTTGATTCAATGCTCTTAGCATTGTGTTAAGATGCATAACATCAGTGATTAGTAGACTTGGTTGCGTCAGTAGAAGATCCTCATCGAACTGTTTGCTACTTACCATTTGTAATAAAGCATCCTAATTTTAGAAGGATATAATCCCAGAACCGTCAAATTAATATTTTATGAGTTTGACTGTAAAAGGCTTTTCTTAAAAATAACATTAAGTTTACATGTGCGTTTTTATTGCTTTGAGCTTTCCGCCGTGGCTAAGGAATAATCGTCATTGATTTATTAAGACATCGTTCTCTTTTTTAAGTTGAGCTGGTAAGATTAGAATTACTAAAAAAATTGAAGCTTTACATGTCAGGGATAAAGTTTTTGTTTTATTTTTGGGATAATTTATTATGACGCCCGATCATTTAGCCGATATGTTAAGACGAATAGCTTAGTCAGATATTTGCAATGTATATTGCAGGAACTTTGAATATGCTGTGTATAAGTATACCTGCAATAAAACTGATACAATTTATTTTCTTATATTTTACTCCAGCTATTACAGTACGGTTTAGGGCTGCACTAGTCATATAATGGTAGTGTGTTAAGACAAGTACAAATATTTTTTTTCTTTAAGCTTTTAAATTGTTTTCATTATTTTCCGTTTTTAAACCATTCTTTTTGAAGATAGCTTAGTATGTCATTTTATCTCTTATTTTTATCTGCGTTTTCCTTCCCGGTAGTTTGATAATATAATGTTGTCATTTGCATGGTTTTCTGTAAGGTTCAGGATTTTATGAATGAAACTTAACAACTATAGAAACTTTTTGAAGATAAAGAGCTACTTTTATATTATTGCGTCAACATATATATCTACCAAATGAACCCATTCAAATAAAGTTTGAGAATCTAATTTTGCTTTGAAAATTAACCAAAATAAAGTACACAGGTGGTTTAAAAAGGGTAAGCCGAAAATATTAAAGTATACACAACGTAAAAAATAATTTGTAAATGAATATAAACATTAAATATCAAGCATTAAAAATTTAGGCCAGTACTTATTTAAATTTCCGTTAGCATTAAAAGAAGGGCCGGGCCGGTTATGATTAGGTCATTGAGTGTTTCTGATTATATTTGTTTTGCATAATAACGTATTTAATAATAAAGCTAAGGAAGTTTTTGTTTTATTATGAAGTAAATTGTAAAATTGAAAATGCAGCTATTTTTCTGTCAAGGCGGTAGCTATTTTTTATGGGAGCATAAATCTCTATTTTGCGTTACGTTCTGCAATAAATCTGGGCCACTTTTATGCTTTCTTTATCCCATACGTTTTGTAAATTTAAGCCTCCCCGGGGATTTAATAAACTGTCTATTTTGTAGACTTCTTTCTCATTTAAATTTATGAGCGTGGGTCATTGCGTTTTAGTACACGCACCAGTATCCGAAATATTGCAGTTTCGAATTCGATACCGCCTGGTATTTATGGATACACCCGTACATCGGTTTCCAGGGGTGCTGCCTGTAGCCATAATCTGTCGTGTTACCGTTTTATTATCCTTATCAGATTCGCTCTGCAGCAACGATTTTCGCGATTTGTTTGTTAATATTAGATAGTTGTCGTTGGTTTTTGTTGACAGAGAAGTGTGTGCCAATTCTACTATTTAGAGGGAATATTCGAAAAGTATTAAGAAGCGTACTTGTAAAGACCTTTATTTTAAAACTGATTTTTTTATATCGAGGACAGTATTCTTAATACTAAATTATAATATGCATATAAAATTATCACAAAATTATATTTTTAAGAAACCATCCACTAAAGAAGAAATATTGTTTGAGTTTTTTTTTATTTTCAATTTCTTAAGTTAAAAAATAACTGTAAAAGTTGGTTTGGTTGTAGCTTAATTTCTGTTACTGAGAATTTTCAGTAGTATTATATAATTTAGTCTTTTTATGAATAGTTCTCAATGTATATATTGTCAATTTTTTAAAAATGTGTGCGCATACATATTTTTCTACAGTTTATTTTTAGATGTTACTGAAAAAAACCGATTTTGCATACAGGACGCAATGTTAGATAAAAAAGGATTAGATTATTTCGAATAAGGCTTGAAGCTAACCACGTAATTTTTGCTGCAGTCTTACACGACAATTATTACTAAACAAACGTGTGTGATAAGTGACTGCAGTGATGTTGTGAGTCAGAGTATATTAATTTTAAATTTCACGAATCTGTTAGGTAGCAATACTAAGTAATTAAACCTTCAAAAATGCTAGCAAACTAATTAATAATACTAGGGTCAAACAAGCAATAAAATAATGTTGCAAACCCTTAATGGTTTGCAGAATCAAATGGGTTGATGTTTTAATCTAATTCCACAAAACTGTTCTCATCAATCTGTAAGCTAAATGGTAAACCAAGCAATGCATCTACAATAATCCTTTTCATGAGTCGATGGCATTTCCGCCAAATCAAGAACACATTTGAAAATGCAACGAAATCAATGAATTAATTGCTCGATAAAATAGCTGAAAACAAATTTGTAAAAATTATTTTATGTGTGGAGAGAGAAATAATATCATGTACATCTCTTATAAAACTCCGTGGTGGTAGTCAAAGTTATAAAAAAGGAAAAATCGGATTAGAAAAAATCGTCACAACCTACTCTCAGAGAGAAAACACAAATAATAACACAAATATATCAGAACCCTCTTTATATTTGTGTATGGATTGGTAAACCTTATAGATATGAAAACAATACTAACAGACTTAGCTGGAAACTAACAATATACAATAAGTATGGTAAAATAATACCATAAAATTAACGACATCTAGAGGTATATAGAAAATTTAGCAAAGCTCCTGAGAGAGTAATTAAATAATAAAAATAAACAAAGACCATATAAAAAATTAATTGATACAAATAGTGTGTAAAATCAGAAATATTATTAATGTAAAATATCGTGTAATTGAATATGCTTTTAATATGTCCCTTGTTGATCTTAAGCTTTCTCAAATAATAAAGACATCTATAGAGTAACTATATTGCAAAATAATAGCCTCCATATAATCACTAAATAAGACAAAGGTTTAGTGCGGTGTATTACATGGCCACATATAATCCTACTGTAATAAATCGTATTTCTATGTTAAATGTGGAGCCCAACATAGTGCAGTAAATTGGAAAAAAAAGATAAGAGCACATTAGAAATATGTGGAGGCGGCTATACCGCAAACCAAAAGGTATGTGACTATTAAAAAAAAATAAACTGAAAAAAGAGCAACTTTGGTCGAACTAGTATATCATAAACTAGCGCAATACATGAAATTCAGTTGCAACTATACTAAGCTGGGCGATAAAATAAGAGTTATGCTTAGTCAAACATGTTGGAAACACTAACGATACAGGTATGATCCGAAGTATATAAACTGCTATATGGAATAACAGTTAATGCGTTTGTACTGTTCTCCAAAACACAATCGGGCAATAACCATTTAGAATCTTTCTTCACCATAGCAATAAACACTTAGTATGGGGGTCGCACATAACCATTACTAAAGGTGGAGAGCTATTAAAGCTCATGCAAAAAAGTTACTTATTTTTATCTACAACGAAGATAATATACTGTCCGACAGATATAAATAAACTACCAGATCTTTCAAATTTCTTTGTTACAAACGTGACTCCTCCAGCATACATAGATATTATTTCCAAGTAAGATTTATCCTTTGACTATTTATCAATAATAACAACCATAAGTATATGTTCTATCCACATTCAACATACACCTGGTTCCTGTCACGAAAAAACAAACAGGACACAGTACAAAAGTGAAGAAATACAACTAACTGTAAGTATCTAAATTGCAGATGTCAACGAGGAAGTAACAAATAAACTTATCAATTTTCTACAAGAGCCAACCTAATAAGCTACCCTTAAAATAATCTAACATTCCCCTAGAACTTAAACAATTCATTTTCAATAAATGTAAAACTCGAGCAAAATGCCATAGAAGTCACACTCTATCCTACAAAAATGATTTCGATAGATTGAGTAATAAACTAAAATCAATACTAAAGTCACTAAAGGAAGAGTCATTTTAAATTTACGTGTATAATCTGAGTCGTTAAATAATTCTAGCTGGCAGGCAATAAAATTTACAAGGAAAATTACACCAATCTCTACTCCTTTACGTACTTAAATACAATGGTTTAAAAGCGGCAAGGAAAAGCAGAAACGTTTCCGAAATATCTTGTTGATATTTTCCATCTAATGATAATGTACCCGAAGAAAAAGGTTTAGAATATTTTGTGTGTGAATGTCATAGAATAAGTGCATGTTAGTCGGCACAATAAGCCCTTGCGGCTGCAGTGTCTGTAAGTGCGCAAAAAAACCCACCAAACAAGCCAGTCACATTTAAAAAATAACAACAACAAAACGTCCGAAGGTGTAGAAAACACCAAGAATAGATTTCATAAAAAATAAGAGAAGAAATATAATGTCTGAATGTGCAAAAACACCAGTAATGGATTTCACAAAATAATTGCCAAGAAAACTTATTGTATTGGTAATTTACTTATTTAATGCGATTTTTCGACATTAGTATTGGCCCCAATAGTGAAAATTAGCAGAAATTATTCTCATCCTAAAATCTAAAAAAGATCCAACTAATATATTTTACAGACCTATAAGTTTACTCCCCGCTGTATTAAAATTACATAAAAACTTGTATTTCGAAGAATTGAGCTTGATTTATATTTTACCAAATTGTGCGACCTTGCACCGTTATACTCATTGCCCCAAATAATAAAGAATATTGTACGTCAGTATTCCTTGATATAAGTCAAGCCTTCGACAGGGTTTAGCATACAGAACTATGGCATAAAATTTAGAAAAACGTGCCTGTATTCTACCAATTATTTAAATAATATTTAAATAATCAGCGGTTTGGAACACGAGAAAAATTTCAGATCTGCTACCTATCAATTCTGGAGTACCACAAGGTGGTGTCTTGTTCACTAAGCACGTTCTACCCTTCAAGGATATTTACATATTCTGGAAAAGTTGCTCACAAGATGGAATATTAAAATAAACGCGGCAAAATATAATCACATCACATTTAACTTAAAAAAAGATCTATGTCCACCAATCTAGTTAAATAGATAAAATGAAAATAAACCTGCAAAGCTTGCAACGCATAGCGAAGTGGCGAAGCAGTCTCTCAAATTTGGGAACCCTCTAGTTGACCGTTGACCAATAAGTTTCAAAATCACTAGCAAACAAGCCTTTTTGGTCACCTGTCGATTGGCGAAAACAGAATTTTTTAAATTCCCAGCCGTTCTCGAGTTATTGCTTGGACGGACGGACAAACAGAAAACATGAAGTTAGTAAGTGACTTCGCTTCGCTTCGCCACTTAATAATAGGAATAGAAATAAAAACAAATTCCTCATACGAAATCGATCAAATACTTAGGATTGCATATTGACAGCAAATTGAACTAGAAATGCAACGAGGAAGCAAATAAACAGTAGAAAGAAATATACTGGTTAATTCACGAAAGTCTCTTTAACACTTGCAAATAAAGTTTTATTATATAAATCAATAATTAAGCCAGTTTGGAATAGAATTATGGAGTGGTGGTAGCAAATCTAACAAAGTCATTGTACAAAGATGTCAATCTAAAGTTCTGCGAGCAATGATAAGTCACCAAAGAAATATTTTCTAATGACCACCATCTATCAACTGGGAAAAAAGTGTTGCCCATCATAAAAATTAGAAACTCACATAACCCCTTTCTTGTATACCCTTCTAAAAGACACTGCAATGAGAAGGCTTAAAAATGGTTTCAACTGGAATGAAAAATTAACAGGAAGCAGTAGATTTCATCATTGGAGGGGATCTCATCGTGTCAGTTAATCTACATAATAGTTAGATTTCATGTTAGCCGATTAACTTATAGAATTCTATGTATTCTAAATGCTGATTTACCTAATAAAACAACATTATTTGCTGTAGTGGTTGAAGTGTCTACTTAACACTTATGTTGCTTATTTTTCTTTGAAGTATTTTTGAATAAATTTACACATTTAAGAATTCAGAGCACGAGAAACACAAATTATGTTAACTGGTAATTGGAGATTCTTCGAGTCTATGCATAACACCACATCTTCTGAAGAGGATAGAAATGCTAAGACATTTATATAGGATTTTTTTTATACTAACTTCATCAAAGTACATAAGGGGACTTGTCTAGCTCTATTGTTTCTCTTTCAAAAAATTGTCGCTAATCATTGAAGCGAAGTTTCATAGAGTATAAATTAGTTTAGGGTTATGCTAAACAATTTTTAATGAAAAATAGAGCACTTAAAGATATTTAAGCTTAAAAATCTGCCTCTTTGGGTTAAATTTTTTAAAACAATTCGCAATAGCTGTCTAAAATTATTTTTTATTACTAACAGTACCGCTGTTTATCTATAGGGTTGAATGTATCGGCTTTCATGCTTTGTAAAGAATCCAAATTTTGAAATAGCTTTCAACTACTTTATTTCGAGTCTTAGGCAAAACATTAATTGACATTTTTATGGTCAATTTTTTATATTATGTTATCAGAATTTTTAATAACTTTTAAAAATCTTCAGTAGGAACTTTATTGTCTGTTACCTTTGATTTGTTTACATTTCCGATGAAATTGTTTTAACCTTGAAAAAAACTTTATTATAGAAGTGGGAAACTGGGAAGATGCGGATTTAATTCTGGTTTAAAAATCAAGTTTAAAAAAACGTTATACTGTTGGCTTTTTTATGTGTAAAATATAGCTTACAATTAGATTCCATTGTTCTTTGAGTTTTGTCAATTGTAATTGGTTATATGTCCCATTTTTTCCCAATATATACAGACATGCTCTGAAAGCAAACTTATGTACATATGTATATTAGAATTTGTTAAGCTGTTTGACAGTCTGTTTTTTAATTTAGATAGATTTTGAGATACTGAAGAGGTTTAATTTATTAGTTAAGTTGTTTAGAAAGGTCTGAATAAGTTTTTTGTTGATTTCATGATTGCTAAAAAATAACTATTTCAAGAAATTTCCAATAATAATACAATTAATCCAGTCTAACTTAAGAAAGGTATTAGACAAGGAGATAGTTTATCACCAAAACTGTCCACTCTTGCCTTAGCAGGCATATTTTTAAAAATAGATTGGTCAAATATGGGGATTAATATAAACCGTAAAAATCTTTTAAGATGTAAGTTACGCTGACGACACATGTTGATAGCAAAAAATATACAAGAACTTCAAATAATATACAAATTAGATCTCGAAAAGGCATCCATTCAAAAATAGATACAAAGCTAACGAAGAATAAGCAGAAAAAAGAAGAAAGTAACTTTTATGGGTGACATGTTTTTTCAATAAATTTTATTGGTCAGTTTATGGCTTGAACCAATTTGAGAACAAGTATACGAAAAGGTAGTGTTTTTACTGTTTTTTATCCTTACATTTTTCAAGTATTGTACCAAATAGTTGAAATATTTGAGATTATTCTAAAAATTTGTATTTTTTCTATATAAGGCAAAAAATAATGTTTAGCCAAATAAGTAAATTTAAAGAATGTATGTGTTTGTGTGCACAGATGATTGGGATTCCAAAGAAGGGTCAACATTTATGTTAGATTTTTTGTTGTTTTTTTGAGAGATATTTTACCTTTCTTTTCGGTAGTATTGCAGCCTCGTGGACTTATTGTAATCCTCTCATTTCTTTTACAGAATTTTTTATTATCCTCGTTTCTCGTACCAATCTATACAAGTCTCTTACTGGATAGATGCTGGATCTACTGGATCCATTACTGAACGTAGGTACTTAATTATTTGCCTGTACGCACCATAGCCACACGCCTCAATCGCGTGGCCACACTGACGCTTTTTATGTTAGATTATCCATTAGGAAGTTTGAAAGGGTTTACCACAAGAACTGTTTTATACACGCAGAATAAAACTATTTCTTGTTTAATCTATCTGATTTTTAAATTCTATCTCCATTTAGTTTTAAAAATTTTAATAATAGATGTACAACTTTGCTTTCACCGTTTTCCAATAGATGGTTTTAGGAAGTAAGTGGTGGTGGAAATAAACAGATGTAGATATCATATCTTGGACATTTGTCAACATAACCCCATAGAAACATTAATCGATTTGTGTCCGTATTGTAAAGTTAAATGTCAGTTTACGAGCCAAATTCTCGTCATTTGCGGGAGGTTTTAATTTTCTGCTTCAATATGAAGAAATCTGCGGCTGAGGCTGATCGATTGTTCTCAGATACTTATGGCGAGACCGGTATTAGTGAAAGAACGTGTCGTGAGTGGTTTCAATGCTTTAAGAACGGCGATTTTGACATCGAAGGTCGACATGGTAGTGGAAGGGAGAAGGTTTTTAGAGATGTAGAATTGGAGGCATTACTTTATGAAGACTCGTGTGAAACGCAAGAACAATTGGCAGGCTCATTAGGAGTGACTTAACAAGCCATTTCAAAACGACTCAAAGCCATGGAAATTATTCAGAAATAAGGAAATTAGGTGCCACATGAATTGAAGCCGAGAGATGTTGAACGGCGTTTGTTTGTTTGTGACCAGCTGCTTGAAAGGCGAACACAGAAAATGGCTTTATTATGATAATTCCAAGCGCAGAAAGTCATGGGGACTTCCCGGCCATTTTTCCACGTCGACGACCAAATCGAATATACACAGCTCCAAGGTCATGTTCTGCACTTCTCTGTATTTGGAGGGACCAGCTCGGCATAGTGTATTACCAGAACAATCACAGGCGAACTGTATCGAAGCAATTAATGCATTTAAGCGAAACATGGAAAGACAAACGCCGCAATACAACGAGAAACACGATAAAGTTATTTTCCAGCATGACAATGCTCGAATCCATGTCGCAAAGTCGGTCAAAACATACTTGGAAACGTTGAAATGAAAAGTTCTACCCAACCCGTCGTATTCTTCAAACATTGCTCCCTTGACTATCACTTGTTTCGATCAATGGCACATGGCCTGGCTAACCAGCACTTACGTTGTTATGAAGAAGTCAAAAATTGGATCGATACGTGGATCGCCTCAAAAGATGAGCGGTTTTTTCGACGCGAGATTCGTACGCTGCCCGAAAGATGGGAAAAAGTAGGGGCCAGCGATGAACAATATTTTGAATCGTAAATATAATATAAAATATACAATAATTGTACACCTATTAGTTTGACCTCGTCTTAATGTAATACATCTTATAATGTTGTTACTATAGTATTCTATTATTGAAAAATTTTTTTCATTTATGTTTATTCAACATTTTTTAAGTTAGCATTTATTTTCAAATTGTGCACGTTAGGACAATGATTTTTTAAAAAGGCGTGATGAAACTAGCAACATCAAAACTTGTTTCTTCAGGATTTTAAAATTTCTCTAAGAACTGATAGGTAGTTTTAGTTGGTAAACACGAAGGTCGCTTCACACTTTTTCCCTTCTCCTACCTCGCGTTAGTTGCTGAATGGCCGCGGTAATGGCAACATCGCTTTAATGAAGCTGATTCATGAAAAGTTTAATAATGAGGCCTAGAAATTCAGGGCGATCCAAATACCTAAATTGCCTACTCCGAATGCATACAAACTTAAAGCTTCGCATCGCGCGAGCGTCCTGAAACGCGCGCTGGAAAGATTAAAAGCTAATGACATGAAAGCGCGGTTTTATAGCAAACCGACAGTCCGCGAGCATTAGGAATTCCAGTCTTGCCATGGTTTGCAGTTTGTAATTTCTTCGGGTAATAACTTATTTGAAGCGAGCAACATGTTGTGAAGGGAAAATTGCTTCCTCCTTTTAAGTGCGCGACGAGAAATTTCATAGCAGACATGCAACTCGCCCATTCTTTAATGTATGGCAATGGCGTTTTAAGTGTGCGTTAATGAAAGTAGCGTTGCATTAGCTTTCTTCGCAGGTTGTTTCTGCAATTTCATACACATAAATTCATGCACAGTTTTGCTCCATGTTGCAATTAAAACATACATAAGACACATTTGTGTCATATCGTTGAACTCATAAAAGTTTGGTGTTTAGTTGCAACAAATTCTTACATATTTTAAAGTATGGAAAATAAATTTAAGATATATAAAATATTAAAATATTTTGATGAATTTTTAAAGTTTTTGTTGTATCTACGGTTTAAGTTAGAAATTGTAACTGAATTATACTTTTTGTTAAAATATTCAATTTTCATAAATGGTATATTGTTTTTCTGTGGAAAGGATTTATAACATTAGTTTATAGTTCGTTATTTTTTAACATTTTATACAAGAAGATTAATTTTCTAATAAGCTAATAAACAAAAGTTAATCTGGTTGTTAGTGATATACTAGTAGTATAAATTTGGTATTTTAAATTAATTTATTAATTTCTGAATAACTGCAAAAATACGATGAGTACTTGGACATAAAGGATTGTATATTTCTATGACTCTCTTCCACAGAGACGATAGAGTTGGGCATTACCTTTTGAGTATACACCATTTAACTGTCGTTTAATTTACCAAGATAATATTTTTATTAATGAATTGTATTCTATTCCACACAATTTATGAATGTATATTATATTCCATAAATTACAAATATTTTACGTAATTTTGATATTTATATCTACACGTAAACCTTCTGAAATATAAAGGGCCATATTTAAACTTTGGGGAGCCTAGGCCCCCGCTGTACCTTGGCAACCAAGCATTCAATGGTTACAATTGATAGCTCATTAGAAAGAGCATTTTAAGTACAACAAAACATCGTTCTGGCCTAGACAGCCGTTGCACACAATGCATCAATTTTAACCAATGAATGCCCTCAAAGTTTAAATAAGGTCCTTTATCTATGTCTGCATTTTTATTTTAATACATATACGAAGGATTTAAAAAACTTTGATTTATACAGCTTTAATGTGAACAAGATTGGTGTACACACGTACGATACAATTGAGACAAGAAACACAAAAACCAATTACTATGACTGAAAGAAAATATGCACAATAAAAAAAAACATTTGTCACAACTCTTTAATTATATTTTAACAGAAATAAATTACGGATGATAATGTCGCATTGAGCTGTTCCTGAATAATACAGCTCCACTACTACAATTCTGTATATTATTTTATTATCATTTGTGGATTTTTTGTACTGTTTACAACATATGAGTATTAAATAAATGGTATGACAGAGATGTCATGAGGGGATTATTATCCAATGTTAATCTCTCGGTGGAGATGATTTCAATCCTAGTGGGGCGACTGCAGAAAATCGAGTGACCAAATTCGCTTTAGCCGTTCGTATATCATGTGGTTAGAGGGAGTTCTTCGATGAGGAAATTTGGTGTCCGAAGAGATTGGCGTTATATGGGGCCTAAAGCCTCTGAGTTTCTTTAGCTACATAGCGGATTCTCAGATTGGTGTAAAGGTGTTATTGGAAATATATCAGAGGGCGTTTGCTATCGCTCGGAGGGTCTTGGATTGGAACGGCTGTAGCATTTTAGCGTGCAATGGCACAGCCCCAGAGCAGGATTTCATAGATCCAAACTGGCTTCAAAATGGTTTTATAAAGTAGTGTTTTGTTTGACAAGGATAGTCAAGAGCATCTTCCAAGTAGCCAAGTTATTTTCTTGAGTTCTAAATTTAGATGATTCCGCTTTGACTTCTATACTATAAGTGAGTTTATTGGCGAGGTGCAGACCGAGATATTTTACCTCAGTTTTTATCGGTATTAAGGCATTATTGATTTAGATTTGTGGACGTTCAACTCATCTGATGGTAATGATTACTTGTACAGATTTGTTTGCGTTAACTGTAATTTTCCACTTAAGCAACCAGTCTTGTAAAAAGTTGAGCTGTCTTTGAAGATATTTTGCTGCTGTTTCTGGCGATTTTTTTATTGACAAGATGGTTGTGTCACCGCGAATGTGGCAAGTATAGTAGTACCTGTACATTCGAGGTGTATAGTATGTAAAACAGTGGAGTCAGGATGCTCCCTTGTGGAACACCAGCGGTGATTGGATGGTTATTGAACAATGCATTGTTCATTTTAACTTGATAAAATCGGTCCGTGAGATACGACTTCAATAAGAATTAGAGTTGGCTGGGAAGTTGTAGTTTGATCCGATATGCCACACCTTATCGAACGCTTGTTTTATGCCTAAGAAGACTGCTGCACAAATTTCTTTGTTCTCAAAACAATTTTATGTATTTTAATGTATGGTCGAGTGGTATTCCCAAATGCCGAACTGGTGCGATGGGATAAGGTGATCGAGGTTTACAGTTACTTTAAGTCGTTGTAATAGGGGTCATTAGAGGACCTTGGAAAATAGGGGGAAGGGGAGATTTATTAGTCTATACGACTGTGGTTGAGTGGGAGGCTTTCCTGGTTTAGTGATCATAATAATTTGAGCGTATTTCTACTGGGCGGGAAAGTAACTGTTATAGATGATAATAAGTAGAACCAGGACTCTTTGAGGAAGGTTTTTAAGTACTTCGCCTACTATGAAGTTGTATCCGGACTTTTCGTGTATTCGTTATTAGAAGTTGCTGAGAGAATTCCGTTACTAAGAAGTGTTTCAGAGGTAGCGAGAGTTGGTAGGACACATCAAGGAATAATTTAATTTCTCAGTCGCTGCCATCATTGGGAATTTAGGGTGTTGTAAAGACGTTTCCAAGGTATTCGGCAAACGTGGTTGCTTTTTCTGAGTTCGATCTTGATTATGTACTCTCTAGATTTTTAATAAGAGGAATTATTGTAGTTGGCCACTTACATTTTTTTTGTTGCCTTCCTATGCAGTTGTTACCGGATGAAAAGTTTATGAGGTATTGTCTAAAAGTTTCGTCGCGGACTTCTACGAAGGTTTCATGCAGCTGGTGGGCAAATCTGTTATAGGAGTGTTTGTCCTGTCTATCTTTAGTTTTCTATCATTGTTTTCTTGCCCTACGTAATGAGATCTCAGATATATCTGAGTATATTATTTACTGTGAATGTAGTGTTGGTTGTAACCGGGGTGGCATTCCCTGCAACTTTTTGTATTATCGTGGCCAGATATTTTGTGAATCTTTTATTCTGATTTCTCTTGTTTTAACTGACTTTGAAAGTAGTCCCAATCAGTGTGTTTGCTGCAAAGCTTTAGAGTTTGTTGAGCTGATTGTTATGATAACTGGAGTGTGGTCAGAGAATAAGTCATAGCTAGATTCTGCTTGGTAGTAAGTATTTGCTATGCCACTGAGAGCCGCGTGATCTAGGAGATCTGACAATTTTTCTGGATCGCTAGGTCAGCAGTTTCGTTCGCAGGTTGAAAGATAATCATAGTTGTAATTTTGAATTGCCTCTGGGAGCTTACAACCATTTGTGGTGTTCTCTTTTGAGTTTCACTCTCCCACAGTAATGAATTTTGTGCCTAGTATTTGGAAGTAGTCTTTGTATTCCTCAATGGAAATGGAGTGCCTTAGTCGGCTATACCTGATGGAAAGGGAGTGTTTGCACTTTGAATTTTGTTTGTTATATAGGGATTCAGTTCATAATGGTCAATTGAAGTTTTAACAATCATGAGCTGTACCATCCGAATGATTGGAGAAGTAGACTGGAATGTGGAATTTTAATTGCTGTTGTTATTGTTGCCAGGGGGTTCAGAAATCAGTAAAATGTCAATATTTAGGAGTTGTAAGAAAGTTATTATGTCTAAACTATACCTATATCAATGTAATTGTAGATTATTTTATGACCATAAAATAATTTACCAATATAGTCATTAATGTATGACATATGTAGACAATATTTTATTATTGATGAGATGGATGGAATAGTTAAGACAATGGTACGTATAACATTAGCCGATCGCGCACGTACACTTCGACAGCAGAAACTTCTGTCTTCCAAGTGCTTCTTTTAGTGGCCCAAATAAAAGATAATCTCAGAGTGATAAGATCGGTTTGTAGGCAGTAGCTTATTTTACCTTAGAAGAAATTTCAATAACTGTTAATCGGTGGTCATTCTCGAGAAAGCGGTAATTAATGCGAATTGGTGATTATTTTCAATTGCTTCTAGTTCTTTCAAAAACTATTTATGCCACGAATATACCCGGGTTTTTTTAAGAGCGTTATTCTCGTGCTGTTTCTTAAGGCTTCTAAACATTTCGGATTGTTTTACGTCCTCTGTCGTGAAAACTTGATTATAATTCGTTGCACAACGGCCAAGGGTACTTCTTATTTTGACTAGAGAAGCTGTAGAGCAAGGTATTCTACAGGGAAAAACTCTTTCAAGCGTCACCACCTACAATGCTCAGCAGCTACTCCCCTCTTCGTTCACCCCACGGCTTTCGTATACGTCTCGTTTGTTTTATATTTCCCGCATTGAGATTTGTTGCAGCTCAGAATCTGTTATATGTACTTTATTGAATTTTAAAATAAATGTAAATATTTAATTGTATTTTTATTAAACCTGAAATTAGTACTTTAAAATACCTTAAAAAATCAAAACTAATGAAATCAGATACTATTTTCACTAGGAATAATTAGCTAGTAGATATTTTTTTGTAGAGGCATTTTATGTATAGGCATTTGTAATAAAATATGTACATCTAAAATATTGTAATATAGGAAAAGAAAAATTATTGCATGCAAATTTTCTAAATCTAGAGGTTTTGATTATGTTTTTTAGAGTGAAGATATTTGTTTCCTTCGAAAATGATATACCATTTTTGGTTATAATTCCATTTAGTATCATTCTGCTAAAAATGAAAGAGCACCCACAAAAATTGTATTTTATAAAAAAGAACAAAATCCCTAAAAAATTCTTACATTTGCAGCTTCTGGGAAAGTAAAGCCTTGACAAACACAGCAAACCGCAATAAGAATACAAAGAAGCTTTAGTAAAATGGAAACGAAACGGTGGTATAAAAGAATAAATTAAGAAAAAGCTACTCTTGCAAAATGAAACTGCTCGAGCGCTGTAAAGGTGCCGAGAATTTATTTCTTGTGTCGCAGTTTTTGCTTCTCATTTATTTTCAGGGCATGTTTTAGTTTATTATTTTATATTGGTACGCTGATATAGACTAAGTGCTATATGGCTGGTTATTAAAGATTTTGTGACGTTTATAATTGTTGTCGCTTTTTATGATTGATTTTCTGCTGTTACTGCCTTTAGATAATTAAAATTAAGGATGTGTGCTCTCGATGTGAAGTTTTCAAATTAGAATCTTCTAAATTATTTTGGTTTTAGTAATTCACAAATAAACCAACAAAATAAATTTATATTTTAAAACTAAGGGATAATATAATTTCCATTCTTTTCTACAACATTTCTTTATCTAATTGCTAAATTGTGAGGCCCCTACAAAAAAGCTTTTGGTTTTTGGATTAAAAAATTTCTTGAGTTCTCTATTCACCTTATAATAATAATACATAGTTTTTAAGATAAATTATTTGTAGGCTCTGAAATAGATGTTAAGTGCAATATCCAGTAAATGTGGAGGGTGCTACATGATTTTCCAACCAAATGTGGTCTGGCATTGGCTACCTGGAAAGACGCGTTATATTTGTTGACTGGTTGGCTTTTCTTTATCGATTGTTTTTCGTCTAGTGGTAAATATATTCTGCAATTGTTTGACTAGCAACTAGGGTTTTAAAATGAACCACACAATACATACGAGGCAAGGATACTCAGTCACTAAACACGCCATTAAATGTTTTTGTATAACATTCATCTTTTACCCCGAGACAGCAGGCTATGTACCAGTTATTTGCTATTCTAACGAGCGAGGTGAGACAAATACATCAATATGAGGTACTATCGAACAACATTGCTTAATTGGCACGGAAATCATGTCCTCAATTTAGATATTATTCCAATGTTTTTCAAATGTTTGGAAACTATTTTAAATGGAGTTCTGCCAATTGTTTTAACGTTGATTTAACGTTGCTCTATGGGTGGTTACACGTAGCATATATTTATCGAGTTGATTTGGTTGTCCGTATCGCGGTATATTTTGAAAACTAGTTTTTAGATCTAAATTTGTCAAATCATCGTTAACAGTGGCATTTACTTATTGTTCCTATTCCATACACCTCCTCAATTTTATCCATTATTGTCGTCGTCGTGTTTCATATAGAAATTTCCACAGAGCACATAGCATATGTGCTCTACTTGCTTCCATTTTAACGGATTTAACTAAGGAAACGGATGTGAATAAACTGGACCTGGAGATGTTTGTTATAAAATGTCTGCACTCACTTAAATGATGCCGTTTTGTACTGTCGAATAGAGGTAGAGAAAAACAGATATAAGGTATGTTCGGAAAGTAATAAAACTGATTTTCTTGATCGAAGCAGAAGGGTTGAGAACGAAATCTTTGGGCTTGATGGTTTGTGAGGGATGTCAGATAAACGGTCTGATCCGGCTCATTTATCTTTGAGCCTTTACATCGCTCATATTGCTTGAAAAGTGCATAATTGTGTGAGTGTCACGTCACGGGTTAAAATGCAGTATTGCTCAATGATGCATGATAAAATTTTGCTCTAAAACCAAAAAATTTGCTTGCCTACAAAAAGGATACTTTATTAAAAGAACAAAGTTTTTAGAGACGCCCCTATTAACGTCTCGTACTTTGACCAATCTGGTTAAGGTGAAAGCGGTATTGAAGTCTGACCGACGTCTAAGTGCTAGATTAATAGCAGATGAAGTAGGACTTCCAAAATCTATTGTGCATGAATTTGTCACGACGCAATTTCAGATGCAGAAAGTTTCTACTAAATATGTTTCGACAGAGAAACAGAAGAAAAACCGTGGGTTTATTGCTCGTGAGTCCAAATCCAACTTGGAAGGACAATATTTTGGGACTGTTAAAATGTTCAGACTGCTGCGACTAATGCGTGGATTTTAGTTCAAGACTTTCAGACGAGCTACGGCACGTGGCAGAACCATTGGCAACGGTGTAATTATGCCCAATGATACACAAACATATGCTCAATTAAACTAATCTTCTGGAATCAATATCATTACTTTCCGAACGTACCTTGTATTTATGATATGATAATGTATTTATCGAAGAAAAATATTAAATGAATTGCAATTATTTCTTTTGAGTAATAGCACTGCAAGAATTTATGAATTGTAACGTTTTTACTTTAGTTAACTTGCCATCATGTTAAACAATTGCCCCAACGTAAAAACTGATAAAAAGCTAAATTTTTGGTAATACTTTGCACAATATAGCAAAAGTATTTTGTATTTAACTACAAATAATATAAATTAATTTAAACTGCCCGTACTTTTAACCTTCTAACCGATCAATATCCCAAGCTTAAGTAAATTCAAAAGATTTCGTCGATTTTATTTAAAGAGGGCACTGAAAATTAAGATAAAAGAAATCGAGTTATAGAATCCTTAAACTTAATAAACTGCAAATAAAATCTAAACGAAAATAAAAAGCTCTGAAATCGTGTTGTTTTAGTATTTGGGAAGAGGCAAATAACAATTTTATTCTAAAGTGTCATTAATGATACAAAAGGCAGAAGAAGTGATTCTGGCAGTAAAACTGAAATCGGTAGAGATGCTTTTTTATAAGTTTTTTCTGATCGAACATGAGTCGCGTTCTTTATTGCATAAGTGTTTTAGGGGAACTGTGCTCGATTTATTATAAACTAGAGTACTTAAGAACAAATTTGTTGTAGTTTGAGAAGCAATATATTTAATATTTTTGCTTAATTAATAGTGGTAAAAAAAGTGATTGCAATTTTTGTTAAGTTCTTGGTGGAAAATATTAGAAGGAAACACAAATATTAACTATGGTAGGGTAAATAGTATTAAGAGATTTTGATTGCGAGCAAATAAAATGATTTTATTGGTGTTACCATAGATATATCGTGGGTTTATTTATGTGCAGGACGCCAAACTTCAAAGTACAAACATTTTTCCTGTTCTCCACTACAATGCAAATTTAAGGTGGTATCTTCCATTGGTGCTGGTGTTAGTTTCTTGCTGAAGGAATAATTCTTACCAAAAGGAAGTGACGATTGCAGGAATTTATTGGTCACAACTGATAACAAAACTACAAGAGGTTCTATAAGAAGAATTTTGTGCAACGTTACGCTAACTAAGGTCTGAAATTCAGAACAGTGTTTGTAATTGCACATATTGTATTGTTATAGCTACAATTGATCAAGCAGAATTTAAACTCATACAAAACTTACCGTGTTCTTCAGGATATGCTTTTAGTAACTACAGGATATTACCAAATTAAAAAGAAATTATGTGAAAAGAAATGTTTAAGCAACCAAGAAATTATGTAGGCTTTAGTTTACACAGGTGGAGACTCCTTTTTTCGGAATACATCAGTATTACAATGTTACTATAATTATGTTGGAAAATTTTAAAGAAATTTGTTTTATGCATATGAATCATCCCACATAAAGATCTTGTTTTATTTCTTTTTCATTATAATTCTCTGATTCTATAAATAGAAAAATACTATATTTGGTACACATACTCACTTTGAAAATATTCTTCAAGTTCTAAACATTTTTAAAAATTTTTCTTCTGAAGATGTCCGCCGCAGTTGTGGACAAAGTATCAAGAGTTTCTGAACTCCAACCACACTTTACAACCCTAGAACCAACCACACGATGCACAATAATACCGGCCATGAAAGCCTTCGTAACTATTTTATTCTTTGAGGTTATTTACTGATTATCTTTTACTATAAATAAAAATGCAAAACGAAACATATATAAAAAGTGTTAGGATGCAAAAGTTGCCCTTTTTATTTATTTTATAATATATTTTTCAACTTAACTACACTTGTAAAGTATAAGATGATTGATTAAGTATGTATCTTTAAAACTTTACCTTTACAGTAGTTGTTGATTTTACACGTGTACGACATGCTGTTAGGTTCTTCTATAAACATGCCGTAAGTTTGATTTAATTCTTAGAACATTAGCATTTGATGAAAAGTTGTGTTTTCATTACTAGGGATAAGTTTACCAGTTTCATTTTTAAGATATTTTATCATACTATCACTTACGGTGTTACGCTTACTATTCTGAACTATTGAATATTTTCTTAGCTTTACTAATAAGTTTTTGGAAATCATACAGCTCTTTATAGATTGTGCAATAGATTTCTTGCAATTTTTATTTCTGTGAGCAGCATAGCCTTTCATATTATATTTATTTAGTCACTTTCAGTTTTAAAAACAACATTCTTGCTCTTCGTATACTTTCTATTAGTGTAAATTATATAGTTCAGCGCTGCTTAACAGAGACATTAAAAAAAGTTGTATCAACATAACCTCCGATATGTTTCTGAATTAATTTTTTACTGAATGATAGCTGTTTCAAATATATATATATATATATATATATATATATATATATATATATATATATATATATATATATATGTATATACATGGTAGCAGATAGGTACTCCTATGCGATCCCGGCATGCAACAGACCTATTACAGGGACGCGACCCTGCCTTATGCGAGCAATGACCTCCACTTCTGGGGGAAAATAATTTCCTACCCTTTACACCTACTCATCTCCCCTACCTACCCCACCCCTTACCAAACTCGCCAACACGCAATGGCAAGCGTGGCGTTTTAATGCCAAATACCCCTCATTCTCTTTAACTATGGTAATGTCAGTATCCAAAAGAAAATTACCCCAGGTGGGTAGAGCTCAAAGCTCAGAATCCCACACTGATCTTTCAGTTTGTCCCAAGGATTCTGGGGGGACAAGACACTGATACATAAGAAGAAATGTTCACTCCTGGTAGCCACCTATAACTGCAGATCCCTACTAGATGATTCACAACTATACGATCTGGAAAACGAAGCAAGTAAAATTAATTGGACCTATTGGGACTTGCAGAAGTAAGGAGAAAAGGAGAAAGCTATATCACTCTACCATCAGGAAATGCACTAATGTATAGCGGCCATGAAAGCGACAGTCAAGGAGGAGTAGGTTTCCTTGTTAAGAAATCAATAATACCAAATATTATTAGCTTCAAAGGAATATCTGAACGAGTAGCGTATATGATCATAGAAACATCAAAGAACTACCGCATAAAAATAATACAAGTTTATGCACCTACTTCGGCATATACTGACGAGGATGTAGAAATATTATACGAGGATATTATAAATGCGAGAAAAGAGGGAATGTCTAATCTTGATATAGTCATGGGCGACTTCAATGCGATTATAGGACGTATAAAAGAGGAGGAAGAATACATCGGAAAATATGGATTGGGCGAAAGAAACCCAAGAGGAAATATGCTAGCAGCTTTCTTGGCAGATCAAAAATTGTACGTCATGAACACCTTTTTCAGTAAAAAGCCCAGCGCAAGTGGACGTGGATAAGCCCAAATGGGCAGACCAAGAATGAAATTGACTATATACTCTCATCCAAAAAGTTAAGCATAAACGATGTCACAGTCTTAAATTCATTTAACACGGGAAGCAACCATCGGCTCGTAAGGGTAAAGGTTACTGTTCAAAAGTTTAACAGATATAAATATAGATATAAAAGAACGATAAATGCCCAGACACTCAAACAAAACAGGGAAACCTATCAAAAGTACATAAGACAATCATTGCTATTGAAGGAATATAATGACAACAATCTAAACCAAATATCTCGTGATCTGACACTAGCATTAACAGAAGCGTCGGAAAAAATCACAAAGACGACATGGCAAAAGATAAATAAAATTACTCAACAAACAAAACAAAAATAGAAGAAAGAAGAGTTATATAAAGAAGGAAAATATGCAACTGATGAATATCGAGAATGAGAAAAGAAGGAGGCGTATGATAAGAAAAGATTTAGAAAAATTCTATGAAGAACAAATAGAGCAAGTAATAGAGGACAACAAAAGCATGAAGTGCCTGAAAAGAAGATATGGGAAACGAGAAATCATTGTAGTGAAAGACTTCGCCGGAACAGAAATAAGAAACACAGACGAGATCCTAAAACTACGGAGAAATACTATAAAACACTATATGGGTCGCACATTAAACAACCTGAGGGGCCAAAAGAATTCTAAAATAGTAAATGTAGGATCTGAGGATATGCCGGAGATCAGTGAAGACGAAATTTTGCATGCCCTGCAGACGATGAAAAACAATAAAGCGCCGGGAGATGATAATATAATAATAGAAATGATCAAAGAAGCAAGAAATAGTAATCCCCAAGCTAAAATCCTATTTAACATGTGCCTACAACAAGGGAGAATACCAGATAACTGGGATAACGCCGTGATAGTAATTTTGTTTAAAAAAGGGGACGCATTACTATTACAAAATTACCGCCCTATCAGCCTACTTTCTCAAATGTATAAATTGTTAACAAAGATCTTGACTAACAGATTATCACAAAAATTAGATGATTATCAGACAGTAGAGCAAGCAGCTTTCAGAAAGGGATATGGTACCTGTGACCATTTACTTACTGTTAAAATTCTAATCGAGAAATCCATCGAATATAACCTGCCTTTGTTCATGGCTTTTATTGATTATGAGAAGGCGTTTGACTGCGTTGAACACTGGGCAATAATGAAGGAACTTAATTGTGCTAGAATAGATTCCCGATATACAGCACTGATAAGTAATATATACAAACACGCTACAGCAACAATTAAATTACATGCATATAGTAATAAATTCTCAATTGATAGAGGTATTAGACAAGGAGACACAATGTCTCCAAAATTATTTAATTTGGCACTTGAAGGAATATTTAAAAATCTGGACTGGTCAAATAGGGTATTAATGTAAATGGGGAAAAATGAATCATTTAAGATTTTCCGACGACGTAGTTCTATTTGCAGACAACAAAGACGACCTACAAATTATGATAAACGAATTAGAAAAACGTCTAAGAAAATAGGTCTAAAAGTAAATTTGAATAAGACGAAGACAATGTGTCTTGAGAACCCACAAATAAACATAAATGGAACTATCCTAGAAAATGTCAACGAGTATATATATCTAGGACAAACTGTAACATTAAGGAAGGAAAACAGAGAACACGAGATAGATAGAAGAAGACGTCTGGTTGGGCAGCTTTTGGAAAGCTAGCTTATATTTTAAAAACAACAAAATACCCCAACGCTTGCGAACTAAGGTATATGACCAATGTATACTTCCCATAATGACATACGGCGCTCAAACATGGACATTAACGAAACAAGTAAAACAAAACTGGAAGTCACTCAGCGAGCAATGGAGAGAGCAATGATTGGAATTACAATACGAGACAAAAAGAAATAAATGGATAAGAGATAGAACTGGGGTCGCGGATGTAGTGAAAAGAGTGACGAAATTGAAATGGGAATATGCAAGATATACAGCTCGGATCAAAGACAGTAGGCGGAACGTTAAAATCCTCCAATGGCGACCATGGACAGGCAAGAGACAGCGTGGCAGGCCAATAATGAGATGACAAGACGACATTAAGAGAGTAGCAGGACTGCCATGGATGAGAGTCGCACAGAATCGCGCTACATGGAAGAATTTGAGGGAGACCTATGCCCAATACTGGGCACAATGAAGGTTAAAGAAAGAAAAGAAAATAATTTGGACTTCGAGAGTTTATAGAACAATATAAAAAGATAGGAAGACGATTTGTCTTAATTATTACGACATTATTTTTTACACTGCAACCCACGATGCCTATTTGGAATTGAAGTCAAAATAATTGAAAACTACGGATTTCCTTTTGATGTACCCATATTGATCATTTTCTGTTGCAATTGGTAGGCGCATTTTTTGGCCTTTGTATGGTCTGCTTTGCACACGTTGCTCCAACTTTCATTATTTGTTGTTCTTGTCTGGTCTACTACCTCGATTGTCGATTACACGGTAAAGCAATTACCATTGTAATAACCTGTCAACTACGACATTGGTTGTTTTTTTTTACTTCCGTGAAATGGATTAATCTTTGAAGGTTAGGGGCAACGATACTACTTTAAACTAATAATTGTGTCCATAGGGTAAGTACATAATTTATATTCTTTTTTTTTGCTTTCATAAGACGCATTACATTTATTTCATTTTACCTTATTTGAACAATAGCAAAAACTGTATGTATATAAAGTGTGAAATTTATTGGCAATGCTACACCGCTGCACACACATTAATATTACTTGTAAGAAATTACCAAATTAATCTTATATATCGTAGAGAAATAAAATATTTCGGTTGAGTTTATGAAGTAAACATTTTGATTATTCTTGACACTTCTAGCTTTTGTTGCTTAAAACATATCTTACAAAGAGTGGAATTGTAGGATTCTACTAAAATACCAATCTTGATTTGTATAATCTATGGGTTTTTTAAACAACCATGACAGAAAATAATGCTCACTAATTTTATCAATTAATTTACATATTACTGTGAGAGTTAAATAACTAAAAAAAGTTTTCCCAGGATATTAACATTAAGAAAGACACATATTAGTGATAATCTGTGATAAGAAACATTGATCAACTTGGAATTCTACAGGGTCGTTGAGAATATTTTTTAGGCAATATTAGACAAGCCTATTAGTCAACTTTTGTGTTTGGGGGATTTTCTAGGAAGAGACTCAATAAGGGACCACCGCATAGTTATCAACTAGCACTTACACAGTAATGAACCAAGCAGGGGTGTCGAGAGCTAACTCCGAGACCAGGAAAAATATTTTTTGTATTTTTACGTATTACTGGTATTAAAACAATTGTTAAATAATTTTGTACTAAAATGAAGGTAACTTTTTTTACAACTTATATAATAAACTAGTTCAAATTGTTATTGCCCTAAATTATCTTGCATACGAATGTCCAGTAGATGAATATGTTCGATTTGCCTGAAAATAACGAGCCAATGTTAATATAATAATTATATGTTTGCGAAAGTGCGATATAACTTGGCAGCAAATGAAACTGAACTGCAATGGATATACGTGAAAGGAGGCAACTTGAATCGGTAAATCTGTATCAAATTTTGTGTGAAGCTGGAACATTTGTTTGCAAAACAATAAAATATGTGCAGTACGAATGAAGAAATGGCACAAATGATTCGGAGATGGACGAAGATCTGTTATAAGTGATCCACGCTTTTTAAAGGCTATTAACAAGGAGAACGCCAAAAATGTTGAACTTGTATAGACTACAATACAGACAGCTTGAGAATTAGAACATAAGCCGGGAATTTCAAAATCTAAAGCGTGCAAATTTTGACAAAAGATCTTAGCATGAAAGGTGTTGGAGTGATATCCATTCTGCGGCTATTGTTACCAAAATAAAATGTTGCAGTTGCTAATGACTTTGTTTAGGCTACTACCAGTGAACGAACGTCACATACAGTGCGCGACAAAAGTTTGGTACACCCTCTATCTCAAAATTGGTCGGGGCAAATTTGTTGAAATTTTCAGGGTCATTCGCACTATGATAAGAGTTATAAAACAAAAGAAAAATCACAAAATTGTTCTTGTCAAGTTATTCTCAAAAATTTATTTTTCGCTGCGACAAAAGTTTTGGTACACTTTGCAAAACTACTAAATCTGACCACCATTATTATCACCAATAGCCAATAAGCGCTTATTAATACCGGCATAGAGTTTTTTGATCATTTTCTTATCTAGTTTTTTTGGGGCAGCGCTCGATCCTAGAAAGAAAATCTCATGAACTGTTAAATTGTCTTTGTTCATAAATCTTGTCTTGTAAAACTTTCCAGACGTTTTTGATTGACTTTAAGCCAGGACTATGTGCTGGCCAATCACATGCATGAACACCTTTTTGTCAAATAATTCGAAAAATGTGCGCTGCATGTATGGCAGCGCTGTCTTATTGACAAGTCCAAGCTTTTTGACTCAAAGTTTTGCGTAGATCTTGTATGTGATTGTATTTGCTTGGCACTTTTAAAAATATATGGTTTTAGTGTGAACTAAATATGGTTAAGCTTAAACTTACTTTACCAACAAATTGCCTGAACTGTTTATCGCATCCAAAATCATAAGTCGCCACTCATTTGACGCTTAATTCGTTTTAGTTGTGCATTTTAATACCGCATGAGCTAGTATTGTCTAGTCCATTAAGAGAGAAACGTTTCTCATCCGAAAAAGTCCAAGTAGAAAAATTAGTCCCAGAAATTGCGTCGTCGTTCAAAATTGAGTCAAAGGAATGCCTTTCTTGATTAAATTATAGAACGCATCGTCACGTTTCAGTGCACGTTGGATAATTTATTGACTACACTCTATGTCAATTTTTTCGTTGATTGAACGTGAGGTAATACAACGGCATGCTTGAACTTCTGACACAACGTAACGTTAATGCGACGACAATCACGTTTGCTCAATTTTTTTGGACGTTTCATGACCTTAGTTCTTTTATTTTTGATGACTATCATAACTGTAGTCTTGCAAACATGATGTTTATCAGCCACTTTTCTGTACGACTTCAATTTGGCATATTGTTCGCGAATTTTTTGCTTTTCAGCGTCGTTCAGCATGATTTAGCCTAAACATGTATGAATGAGAACCAAATTCACGCAAGCAAACTAAAAAACACGTAGAAAGTAATCGATAAAAAATAAATGTTTGAGAATAACTTGGCAATAATACATTTTTTGTTTTTTCTGTTTTATAACTCTTATCATAGTGCGAGTGAATCCTAAAACTTTCATCAAATTTGACCATTTTTGAGATAGAGGGTGTACCAAAACTTTTGTTGCGCACTGTATACCCGTGAGACTCGAACTACCCCGCGCCGTGACAGAGGCTGCGCACAATGGTCTTGTACCATCTTCTTGATGGACTTGGAACCAAACATTCGACTATAACAAAACACAAGCTTCTTCTTCTTCTTCAGTCCTTTCATTCCATTTAGGAATATAGTGCGTCAAAGACGTTCCTCTGTCTGAGTCATTTTCCATAGCATAAGGTAGTCGGTCTTATGCTATAATTGTTCATTTACACTTTTTATTATTTAACTTGAACACTTTAAACACTTTACTTTAATTTGGGGAGTTGAGTACGTTTTGTTCTTGTTGGTTGCATATATTTTGAACGAAGTCTTTCTATCTATTTTTATTTATAGCTACTTTTTTCACTTGGTTCCATGTCATGTTCATTTCTTTGCATTCCTTAAGTATGATTCTTCTCCAAGTTAGGGCTAGTCTTTTTCTCTTGCTTTTCTCTTTAATATTATATTCAAGTGCTTGACGGTTTATATCTGAGCATGGTTTCCTTAAAGTGTGCCCTATCCAGTTCCAGCGGTGTTTTAATATGGTCACATTAATTGCTTCTTCCTCCGTAGTTGATTATTTGTGATAGTGATTGGGCAAAGGATTTTCATTATAGTTCTAAGGAATTTATTTATAAATATTTGTATTTTTGTATTTGTTGTTTACTTAGTGCCCAGGTCTCACACTCGTATAAAAGTACAGTGATTACATTTGTTCTAAATATCCTTAGTTTTGTTTTCTTTCTCTTTTATCGTCCAATGACTCGAACAATCTCTTCTTCCGTTATTTTGTTTATCTTTATATTTAGTTGAAGTTCTTCGTTTTCGTTTCCTTCTATAGTATTAATATTTTTGTTTATACTATATATTTCTTTAAAATATTCTACCCATCTAATATGTGAGCAATGTGAGCATTTTTCCTTCCATGTTTTTAATGTTATTGAATATTATATTTCTTTTCTCAGCCATTTTCCGTGTTATCTTATACAGCATGCTTAAGTCATTTCTGCCTGCTGCCCTTTCAGCTTCTCTTAGCAATTCTTCTATTAGTTTCTCCGGTTCTTTTTGCACTTTTTTTGTTTTTTTATCTTTTTCCCAGTATTGTTCAAGTAATTTCTTCCGTCCGTCTGTTCTTGCACTTAATACATTGTGTTTTAGTTTATTTCTTTTCCCATTAAATTCTCTGAATTATACGTCATCAACGGCTTGTGTTTCTTCTTTTTATTCTATCGTTTCTTCTGCTGTTGTCTTCAACACCTCTTTATATTTTTCCTAAAGCTGTTCTATGTTTAGTTCATCTATATTTAATTTTACTTTATCTTCCAATTTTTCGCAAATGTTTCTGTGCATTTCTTTATCCTTTAATAGATGCGTGTTATACTTTGATTTTAGGTTGATTTTTTTATGTCTAGTTTATAGTTTGACTTTGCACTTCGCTCTTATTAAAGCGTTATCTGATCCTGCGTAGGATTCATTCATCGCTCTCACATCTAGTAGACAATTTCTATATCTTCTCTCGATGGTGACATGATCAATTTGATTGCGGGGTGCCTCCCCTGGTCCTATCAATGTAATTTTATGTTTCAGTTTATGTGGGAAGACACTACTTTCTATCAATAAGTTGTTAACTGAACAGAAATCCTGAAACCCTTTCATTTTTTTCTCCCATTCCTTCTTAGCCCATTATTTTTTCTCGGCCTTCATTCTTCTTTCCAATTTTTGTCTCCCGTCAATAGAAACATATCTCTTTCATGCTTTCTCCTTTGCTTCTCATGTTTTGTGTAATTCCTGATAGTATTTATCTTTTTTGTTTTGTAATTTTACATTTGTTGGGGCCTAAGTATTAATTATTGTAATGTTGAAAAATTTTGCATTGAATCTGGCCACAATTATTCTCTCGGAGACCGCTTCCCAATCTATGAATGCTCTTTTTGCTTCTCGATTTGTTATAAAGCCAACCCCTTGTTTATGGGTAGCATCTTCCTGTTTCCTTTTTTTCTGAATATAGTAGCAGGAAAAGGCAACATATATTCGGGAAACCAATCCTGCAACCGCAAGATTTCCAGACACACCCTGTAAAGGACCTGCATCTGCTGATTGGTTGTGAATTTATTTAATTAGGGTAATCACAATAAGCCATAGGCTGCAGTGAACATGGATCCATTAAGGAAGACATACCCTAAACGCAAGAAAAAGTTAAGTTGGGTATAACAGCCCATAAAAAGTAAATCAATTAATTTGATTTTTTAAGTTCTTACTACACACCGTTCCGAGCTCAATTTTAGTCCATTTTAAGGAAAACAGTAGATAAAAACCTGTTACGACAGTTTATTGTGTGTACAATAAATGATATGTTTAAATAACTGCATTTTCAAATTAGTTTAACATTTCTTTTATTAGGCACAATAATTATAATATGATTGTTTGCTTATTAAAAGAACTCTATGTTTATCATACGATACTATAATTCATTGTCTCATCAACTATTGAATAGTTGCAATTTTGTTTACCGCAGATGCTTCAGTGTCCATAGCTGCGGTTTGCAAATCTGCTATTTTGTCATATTCCCCCAGTTAAGCCAGTTACAGGTGGTCTTGGCTTGCAGGTATTTATAGCAAATCCATCAGGGCGGCTGGCGCCCCTCGCCTATTTATCCTTGTCTCGCGCACGAAACCCGGAATACACAAAAAGGAAGAGACATTCATTCGACGTTGTTTTCATATTTTCACGACCGAACTCCTGACAACAGCAGTCATTGTTATTTCAACCACGGTCGTTTCTGGGCTGAACGATGGTCGTCATTTTGTTGATAAAGCGCCGCTTTGAGCTCGCGATTTTGCAGACGAAACAATTCGTCTAGCCGCCATTATCTCCAAGGCTTTCTCCGCAAATTATTTTGCTGTCGGCCTCCGGGGAGCTAGACTCGTTATGAAAATTCCAACAAGTTGGTTTGAATATGTATGTGGACGTAGTAGTCGGACGTGTTTACGTTTTCTCGTTTGATTAATATTTCTATTGCACCACTATTAGAACTTGTTTATTATATTCATATTATTAACAGATTGTAATAACAATATTAATAAAAACTAGAACTAAAATGAAAATCTAATACACGTATTTGGTTTAAATTTTAGTTGTAGTGGGCTAATAAAAAAGTTTTTCAATCTGGAGAAAATATTTATTAAAACTACTAAATTAAATTGATAAACTTTGATCGACAATTCCTAAAAGTACTAATAATTACGCAGGTGAATTTGTGTATTCTACATGTCTGCGTAGACATGAAAGAGTCTTCATTCAGCGATGAAACTTGTGTGTTCACCACGTCGATGTATTACATTCATAGTTAGATTGAGTCAAAGCATTACTGTCTTGTTAGTAGTGGGCCTAAAAGATGTAGAACAAGGTTATCTGTATGTCTCGCTAGCTTGTTATGGTAATTTGGAGCATATTTTCATATATCCTCTTCCACGAATGGTAAATTGAGGTCTTCGTGGATTTTTCTGTTATTTATGGTGTGTTCACCAATGCTCTAAGTATTCTGGATTGGGCTCGCTGTATAATGTTCGTTCTTGTCTTCTTAGCACATCCTCATAGTAATATTCCTAAAAACTAATACATTTGTTTGTATTTTAAATTATATTGTCTCACAGCTTTAAAATGTTTATACCGAATAAATCGTTGATCAAGATGATCCTTGAGATAAGTTGTTTCAGTATTTACGGATATTGGATTTTCTTTTACTGTAACAGGTGGACATGTGATAGTTCTTGTTGTGAATGTTGCTTGCGTTGGTTTCTTTTTTATTTCTTTCTTTTTAATCCGTTTGCCCTTTTACTGGGCGTCGGATCTCGACTCCATCCATTTCTTTCATTCCTTTCTGCCCACCTGCCCCCCCCCCGCATTATCTCTCATTTCCTCTATGGTCTTGCCTTTCTCCATCCCCAGTTCTTCAATTCTGCCCCACTAGTTTTTCCTGTCTTTCTTTTTTCCATTTCTCTTGCTTGTATTACTTTCTTCAGCAGTCTGCTTTATGCCTACTATTATTACTTTCTGCTCTAATTCTTCCCTAATTTTTTTATTTCTGATCCTGTCCAGTTTAGTCTTCTCTGCTATTGTTCCAAGGTGCTGCATTTTCGCTGCTGTTAGTTTTTATTCGCGTTTTATTTGAATTGGTCAGCATTCACTCGCATGTGATAGAGTTTTGTTTCTGTTTTAAGCTCTGTTTTTTTATATATTGTTCTATATAAAGTGTAGTATAATTTGTTTATTTTGCTTCTCCTGTATGGTATCTTCGCATCTATTTTTTCGTTCTCCGTCATTATGCTTCCGAGGTAGTTAAGAATTGGTACTCGTTCTATACCATTTTTATTAAATGTTATCTTTATTACATTATTTGTTTCAGATAGTCCATTTATTATCATAACTTTTGTTTTATTTGTGTTTATCTTTATTATGAGTTTTTTGATCTTCGATGTCCATTAACTTTAATTAACATTCATTAACTTCTGTGCCTTATTGAGTCTGTCTGTTATTAATACTGTACATCTGGATACAACAGGTTGTCTGTTTGTATTGGGTTCAGGTTTTTCGTCGTGTATTCTTTAGTGGCTTCTCCATCTCAATAATGAAAATAAGTGGACTTAGGCTATCTCACTGTTTTATTACTTTATTTTTATCTGGAATAAATTTTATCTCGGTTTGGATTATTCCGTATACCTTTTCGTACATACTTATCACTACTTTGAGTAATTTATCTGTAACTTTTAATTTCTTTAGGCAATTCCATAATAATTCCTCTCTATGTTGTCGAAGGCTGCTCTTAAGTTCATGAAAATTATATACAGTTGTTTGTTAATTCTCTTTGCACTTTCTATTAGGTTTCTAAGTAAATTTATATTAGCATTAGTTTGTTTGTGTGATCTAAAAGCTACCTGCTTGTCTTCCATTTTTTTTCTACAACGTTTTTAATTGTCTTTCTAATATTCTTGTATACACTTAGAAACACACTGTAGAGATTCATATGGATCTGTAGTTTGTCTGTTCTCCTTTTTTATATATTGGGACTATAATGTTCCTTTGCCAAACCTTTAGTATTTGCTGTTCCTCCTAAGCTTTACTGTATATCCTCTACAATCATGTAGTGGCCTTATTGCACCCCCCACTTTATTACTTTAGCTTCTATTTCGTCTTTGTCGCTGGATTTTCTTATTTTGAATCTGCTAATTGCTCTGTAGACTTCCTCCCTAGTTATATTTGTACAACCCTCCTCCTCTTCTCTGGACTGTCCTAAATAGTCCGTTTCTTCTATTCTCTTACCCTCTTGATGCTCTCTGTTTATGATAAAATGGTTTCTTATAGTATTCTGCTCATGCTTCTAGCTTTTCTTCGTCATTTTTCGTTATTTCCCCATTTTTATTTTTAATGCTCCTGATTCATTTCTTTCTTTTTTCTGAGTTTATTTACATTGTTCCAGAATTACTTACTAATTGATGTTTTTTTTCAATTATTTAGCAAATTCTTTCTAGTTTTAAACCTTAGCCTCCTTAACTCCGTTTTTAACTTCATTTCTTCTCTTGTTATATGCTTTAGTTTTATTTATTTGAATTCTCCATTTGTAAATCAATTTGCTTAAATTATCAAGTTGTATTTGAAGATGTGTGGAAGTTACAACAGTATCGTTATGAGTAGAAATCAGCAATACAGCAATCGTAGTGTTGGTGCTTTCGGGGATGCCGAAAGTATAAAAGAGGTTTAAAAATGCCGTTAGCACATTACCCTTTTACTAGAGGATATTAAGATATTTAGCAGCAAAATGACTATAATTAAGACTATAATAACTATAATTAAGATTTAAAAGAAAAGGTAATATGTGAATGGAAGTAATTATTTTAATTTGCCCAGTAGGTCTGCCAAATTACATCAAAAGCTTGCTTAATGTATAAAAATGTCGCAGTGTAAAATATTTTCTCTTTGAGACAAAGTCTAATTGATTGACTATTTAGTGTATTTGTTGCATAGTCTAGTGATTTTTGCGGCTACAAAATTGATGTTTAGGTATTACGTTTGACAATTTTATTTCATCTTTAAGTTTTTTAGAAAAACCTTTTCAAACAATTTGGCTGGTAATGGTAAGAGACTTATAGGTCTATAAGATTGCGCGAGAGCGATGCTTTACCTGGTTTAAGTATCATTGTATATAAGAATTGATGTTTTTTTTTGTTTAAAGATTACTATAGCGCGGGTAATGTGTGGACGAGTGTTGTGTTACTGAAAAATGATTGCAGAACGGAACGCATTTTTTTATCCACTCTTTATATCCGATGCTTTCTTATACTACATTTCTACAGACAGGTACTGTTTTTGTCGCTATCATATGGTGAGTTTTTGATAATGTTTTGCAGGTCATCTACTCATATAAATGTAACCATTGTGATGATATAACTGTAACAGAATTTAAAATTGGAGAGTGAAATGATCAACACTATTAAGAAGTCAAAGGTCAAAACTGCTCAAAATTGCTGTAATTGACAGCGAACAGCACATAAGCGGAGTCGTTTGTATTATTGCCTTATCCTTGGAGACGATTTTACGCAGCAACAAAACAGTTTCAAAAGGTCTGGGGAATTGGTACGTTGGGATGAGGCAGTGCCGTGCAGTTTTTTGTTGGTCATTCTATTTCATCCACATACATCTAATAGCACTAATCCAACTAATTTAATGGATTACGGATCCCCATACCTTTTAGCATAGACTTACAATTTGATCCCATTGAAACTTAGAGACCTGCTCATACATCTATCGTTTTCATCTGAGGGCATCGATTCGTTTTTATATAACACTTTCAAGTAATCAAACTGTCGCTTTAAATGTTAATCCATTAGGGTGTGCATACTTCGAAAG
This sequence comes from Sinelater perroti, assembly GCA_036346155.1. Classification (NCBI taxonomy): domain Eukaryota; kingdom Metazoa; phylum Arthropoda; class Insecta; order Coleoptera; family Elateridae; genus Sinelater; species Sinelater perroti. The sequence continues at coordinate 17,945,782 of JARFIY010000195.1, read as the reverse complement.
TATTTGTAGTTATTTCAACTTTTTTCAAAAGAGACATTATGAATGTACTTATAATTATGATCATTCACACAGTTCTTTTGTGTTCACGTTTAGTCTGAACGTGTACTTAATAATATAATAATATGAAAATAAAATCTAAATAGTGTGTATGAGACTCTTTTGTTTTGTATTGTAAATTCTTAAAATTAGGCGAGAATTAATCTTACATTTGCGTCAAAAGAAAAAAGCTGATTTATTGATTAAGTAAGTCACAAAGCTCCATTTCGTAATATAGGATGGCTATATGCATCAAAAGCAAATAAGACAACTTATTTGTGTTGACTTTTCCGGTATAACCAATATTTACTTGATTTTGCCGTACCAATTAATATAAGTTTCAAATAATGTAGCCTTATTTAGATGGTATATAGGGTGATTCAAATTGAACTTAAGGATTTTTTTCTGTACTACAGAAAATATTGGAGCAATGCAAATTTTATTACTATAAGTGTAAAGTATAGACTTGGTAGTTACTTATGAAACACGCTATGGACCAAATGCTCTCCACGACTTCGCCGACATGCTACTATTCTTTTAGTAAAGTTTTTCATGATGATTTCGTATAAATGCACCTCTATTTTAAGAATTACACATTTGATATTTTCTTTTAGCATTGAAATCATAGTAGGTTTGTTGATACAAATCTCCTTTCTTTAAATATTCTCAGAGGAAAAATTGTAATGGGGTTAGATCCCAAAACCGCAATGACCAATCGATATCACACCCCTGGGACATACCACGATCAAGAAATTTGGTTTGAAGTAAACTGAGCAATTGTCATTAAAGTTGGTTTCATCGAAAAAAAGTTGTTTGCCGCCTCTCGGACAACAAGAGAGTTGCCAGCTTCGTTCTAAAAAAAGTACGGATCAATGATTTTTCGAGTCCACAATGCACATTAAATAGTGCATTTTTGTGGGTGCATTAGTTTTTCTTGAATAACAAGTTCACATAACACAAACGGTGTGCAATGGAAAGTTTAATTTGGATCACTCTATACATACAAGATACATTCTGACAGTAATGAGAATGATTCAAAAAAATTCGTTTAATTGAATATATGTTTTGCAAAATAACATCCTTGAGCTTCAATGCACTGTTTATAGTAGTTATATTGCACGTCGTATCTTCCCTGATATGTCTTGAATTGAAATTACTTTTTAACACCCTCAAAATGGTGTCATTTTAAGATGAGCTTTAGAGGGTTTGGGCAAAGTTTTCACAATTTATTTTGAATTTGCTAGAATTTATCGTAGCAGCAATGCATGGCTCAGCGCATTGTCGTGATGAGGAGGTTGCTTATCTTTGACTTTTTTTTCTTTTCTAAACACCTTATCATACCTAAAAACTATAATAAAATATCTTTTCGTAAGCTTTTTGTATTGCAGCAAGTGTCTAGGTTGTAGATGGAGTTTAACGCAAAATTATCACTGATTGAAACTGGGCTGCATTGTGATACATGGTGCAACGCTTAAACAGCTACTGACTTAGCAAGTGATCTGCACTTTGTAAAGAATCAGAGGCAAATAAACTGGACCGGATCGTTCACCTGACATCCTCCAGCAACATTTAAGCTCGAAGATTTCGCCCTCTGTCCCCTCTTGGATCTAGAAAATCAGTCTCATTATTTTCTCGGTATACCTTGCATCAAAACTGAAAAATACGTTTAAAAAATCGTTAAATATTACTTTAAATACACTTAGTATTTTTAATAATTAAATCGGTAAGTTGGTCAATAAATGGCAGAAGGTTATTAGGGCGAAATTAATTTACAAACTTTATATAACAAATATTTTTATTAAGTAGAAAAATTGCATAAATTTATACAAATACAACGTTATCAAACGATTATGTTGAAATCGAAGCAGAAAATTAAATCTTTTACGCTTAATGTTTTATGCTTACTGGAACATTTAGTTTGTATCCGATAAGTACCGTCTTCTGCGTTAGTATTTCACCTACATTGGAATATGCCTGCGTGTGGAGGGCTCCGCACGATACCTAAAAAGGCCGATTGTGGTGTAAATAACCTCATCCGATAAACACTCGCTTCCACCTATAGGCGTTCAAAGCTTTGACTAATGAAGTTTAGATTGAGCAGATTCCTATTCCAGTGCTTTGATCGCTCCCGAAAGATCTAATACGTCCTACAATAAAGCTTTATGTTTGCGAGTTTCGCTGAAAATCGCATTAAATCCGAAAGTTCAGAGCAGCCCATCACCGCGGCCGGAAATTGTGCTGCAAAACACAAAACATCGACTCTCGACAAATTAGGCTTAGGCTTCGAATTCGATTAATTGGTGCAGAATAGCGGGAGCGACGATCGCCGCGAAGATTACTCGGTATGTAAGTGTTGGTTTTGTGTCGTGCCTTGGGGATTGTAAACAAGGATACGCAAAGCCGATTTGGAGATTGGGTTTGCGGCAAATCGAATCTAAATTGGCGCAGGGAGCTGAATATATATTTTTTCTATTATACCATGTAATTTGAAATTGAGTTTCTGATCTTATAAATTACCACATTGATATATATGTAACTTTTGTAATACAATTTTGGTTCTCTTTACAGAGACATCAAATTATTTCCAGAAGTTTTCTTTATTCCTTACCTTTTGGGAAAATTATTTCATGAAATGTTCTTTAAAAACGCTTAATATTTTTATGCTTGTTAACTTGGCAATAGATTTAATTTAATAATAGTCTTCATTTTTAAATTTTATCATTTTTTGACTTTATTGAATTAAATAATTGATTTTAACTCCAGTATTTTACGTGATTATGTAAGTAGAATGGAATTATGCAAAGGTTTATTTGAAGTTATGAAAATTCACTTACTGCTTATAATATCTGAAAAATATGAAAGTATAAAAAATTACCATTTCAAACTAACAAGATAGAACCTTTTTTCCATACAAAACACAATTGCAATTACTGCGGTTAAGATAAGAACTACTAGATAGCAGACACTCGTAAAAAATGTCCTCAGTTTACTTTCGAACAACCAAGACGTGCTTCTATCGCGGCTTGAAAGTGTGAGTGCAACTTATCGACGTTTTTCCTCAGTGATAACCGCTTAACGCAAACAACATTAACTTTCATTTTATTTCTGGTAACCAAATTTTATTTAAATTATTAAGTATTAACAACTTTAAGTACATCCTTTACCCTCCAATAAGGAGGTGAATAAACACAATCACCACGTCCGTATTAAAAGAAAACTCGGATCACATACCCCCACCGATTATTGATCTATAAAAAAGTATCTCTGGAAACCCGAATCTCTAATCGAAAAAAAACTTAACTGTCTTGAACCTTTTGCTGTAATTGAAAGCAAAACATCTAAAGAGCCGCCCCAAAATAAAAATAGTACTTATCATCTTGCACGGTCCAATCAATCATAAAGAGGTAATCAACGACATACAAAACCTTGCTAAGGAAGAACATCCTTAAACTCAACTACTTTAAAAATTACTCTAACAAGTCAAGACGACTACAGAACTAACGTTATTTGGACAATAAAATAGAATTTCATACCTACCAAAATTCCATTAACAGACTTCTTTCGGTAATTATAAAAAACGTCCCAACTTCCTTAACCAAAGATGATATTCAAGAATTTGGTAAATATGATCCTGTCGATAATGCTGATAACAAGACTATTATACAAAGGCAAAGCACAACTCTGTGCAGTACTCCTAACAGCCAACAAAAAAGCCAACGATTATTTAATATTAACAAAATTTACCACTAAATAGTGACTATTGAACCTCGAAAGAATAATAATAAAATCCCTCAATGTCATAGATGTTGACAGACTAAAATTATTGAAGGATGGAACCATTCCACGAATCCCCGACGTGTAGCAACTGTAGGAAAAATCACCCAGTTAACTTCAGGGGATGTAAACACTTTACTAAAATTAGGAATCAAGACAGATTCGATAATAACAGGAAAAACTTCTCTTAACTCTCACACAGTACCCCACAAATCAACTCGCCATTGAAACCCAAAACGAACACCCCAGTACACGGAAACCTTATCGTTACTCAATACTTTACTTTCATTCCTCATCAACCTGATTCAACCCTATACTGAACAAATCAAACAATTCCTAATGACTGATCTCTTACCTTCTCTTTTCAATGGACCATAAAATCAACACAATTTCTTAAATAAAAATCCTCAACTGGAACGCAAATGGCATCAAACTGCAGCTAAACTTATTTAAGTATTTCGTCACAAGAGTCATGGACATTTCATGCATCTTGGAAACGCACTTAAGTCGCTCCGAAAAACTTAAGATAGCTGGATATCAGATCTACCGTACAAACAGAAATGCCAACACTGCATTAGGAGTGATCATTATTATCAAGCGAAAAGTTATTCATCACAGATGTCAACTAATCAACACTATAAATCTCGAGACTGTTGGAATTAAAATTAAAGCACAAGACGCCATTACCCTAAACATAGTATGTACCTATAAGCAAATTAACAAACGGCTCCTGGGGTAATAATATTTACCACAAGTGAATCTAACGTATACCCGACCTAATCAAGCAAAATAATTCACTGAGAAGAGAATCGCAGAGAACCCAAATTCTCACAAAAAACATTGTAAATAAATAACTTAGCTCACTGCATTAAACATAAACTCGAGGTGTATGGAATTTACTCCAATCAAAAACACATTAGTAACGTCAAACCTGGAAATCCGGGACTGTAGAGAACAACCAAATGGGTACTACGCCAACCATACTACCAATTACTACGGATGCTTAAACACTCAATTCCAATAAAAAGCAAAGCCTTTGCGGAATATCTTGAGAAAAAGTTTACATCTCACAACCACAGCGACCCGTTCTCAAAAACGTAGTGATCAACTATGTTGAAACGCACTAACCAACTCCAGAAGCCAACTTTAAACCAACCTCACCTAAGGAAATTGTTTTATATTAAAAACCCTATCAATAAATAAATCACCGGGCTACGATACAATACCCAATAATATCATATTGAAAAAACTCACCAAAAAAGAATACATGCAGGGGTTTCCTAAGGCAACATTCTAGATCCAATTTTCTTTAACATCTTCATGCAAGACTTTCTTACCATCAACGCCGACCTCGCAGTGTATGCAAATGACACATTTGTATTAACTAAAATCACTAAATTAAAAGATACCGCTACTATAGTTAGCAGATGGTTTAAGAAATGGAACCTATCAATCAATTATGCCAATGTGTTAGAGAGTCGTAATTTGTAAAGGACCTGTCACGTGAGAGCTGCTTGAAATACGAGGCAATGCGCGACTAGGGAAATTATTTTGGACGATTTGGATTCGCGTTTCAACATTTTTAGACAACCTTGCAGTAATGTGCATTTTGCTAAAGTAAATTTCTAACCTCAAAATCAGATAATGTTACTGTGCGTGTTTAGCTAAACAAGGTCGACTGGCGACGTTAACTTCAAGTTGCCAACAAAAACATAAAAAGCAACGTCGAATTACTTGCAGAATTAACAGATTTTTATATTTGCTCAGTTTATTCATAATTTCAAACCCAAATGGTACATCACTAGTTTATACGTTACGGCATTGCTCGTTGTAACTAAATTTATGGTCGCGCAGATTAGCTGAGCCGTAGCTCCGCCTACAGGTCCTTTACAAATTACGACCACTCTACAAAAATCTTCACACCGAGACGAATTAATAACCCGCATAAAACCTCAATTAACAGCCACTCTGTTCAATGGTACGCCAATGATGAGTCTGATAAATACTTAGGTATTTATCTCAACACCAAGTTTATCTGGAAACACCATGTATTCAAAAAACTAATCGAAGAACACAGGAAATTAATTCAGTTATACCTACTCATAAATCATAAGTCCACCTTGCTCACCCAATGTACCATTACCCTTATATGTCACTCATATGACCATTAATCTTCTAGGAGTGTGTCGTCTGGGACAACACATTCAAAACAAATCTCCACAGAATCCAAATACTTCAGAACAAAATTCTTAAAATTGCAGTCGATGCTCCCTGTTTCAAAAACGCAAGCTAGCGCTAGGTATATTCCTCGGCGAAAACAGTGTTGACGATTAAGTGATTAGTTTCAACATATTCAGTGCTCTCACAGTGAAACAGAACTAATTTCGACCTCAAAATCAATTTTCACAGCCGGTAATTGGCGGTAATCTTTAGAAACGTGGCGAAGAGTACAAATATTCTCCTGTTATGTTAGTTTTTGGAAGACATCAAGTGTTTTGAACTTTCCAAAAAAAAAAAATATGCCATGCGTACATTCAATGATATTATTCAAAAAAAATTTTTAAGTCATCTCAAAAATTTGATTTTACTGCCTCTGTTCAGAAATTTGATTAAATATCTTTGCGTAAGGAATGAGGGTACGCCTGCAATGTGGTACTGACTGGTTTGAGGTATCGTATGGGAAAATCTACAATGGTTAGAAGCCCTATCTCTCTATTTACATCCGTAAAAAAGAAATTCCAGTTTATATTAAATTCATCCACATATAATGGTTTTTTAAATAAAGGTAGAAATAATGTATTAGAAAAAGTGGAAAAATAATTATAATATATATTATAAACAACTGTATTAGTAATAACTACAAAAAATAAATAATACTTTATAACAGAGTGCGATAGTAGTTTAAATATTAACAATAAAATTCTTATTTAAAAGTGATAATTTCAGCAACTTCACAAAATTTGCTCTTACTAATCAGAGTGTAAAGATAGTCTGTTTTTTTTGATAGTCATAAGGTTTAGTTTGACCAATTTAGAGTTTGTTGTACTGTACAAGTTTTCCTTCGATTGAAAACACCTTGACCATACACAGCTACTAACTTGGGATAAATTTAATTTTGATTTAGTCTTTCTGCTTGCAAAAATTTGATTTCGCGCGCACCTTTATCTTGGTATACACTTTAATCAATTTGTCTAACTTTGTCAAACTGGGACTAATAGATGAAAGTCGGCGATCTTTCTGCTACGATTATTCCTTACTTGAATCTCTTGATAGCCATTGGAATATCAGACGATTTTCATATAATAAAATCCAACAATTAGATGACCTACAATGCATCATAGATGAGGCAAAATTTTAACTGGAGAAAGAAAAGATGGCACGCCTTCTATGACCAAATTATGAATTATCTTAATAAAAACGGAACTTCGAATGAGATTCAAAATTCACCTAAAATGATTCACTATATGTAGTTGGAATATTATAGAAAGAAAACGTTTTTTCTAAAAAAGTAATGTAATTGTAATGAAAACATTAAATTAGGATTTTGTGGTTCATGTTAACTATTAAATTATTTGTTTTTTATCAAGTTGCACAAATTCTTTCATATTCTTTTTTGTAACTGAGAGAAGTTTGAAAAATGTATAGGCAGTTTTGAAGCACTTTAGAAATAATGTTTGTTAACATGTTATTTCTTTCTTAGCATACAGAAAGTACAGAAAAAAGAATTTATAAAAGATAGGTTCTAAGATTTTGACAATGTACGTATTTTACTATTATAAAAAATATGCACTAAGCTCTATTTAAGCAAGTATAAAATGTGTAAGTAATACGTATATTTCATATGTTTGTACTTCAAAACATTATGTTCTTAGATCAAAACTAAAGTTAACATTATTAATATTTGGAATTTAATTTCAGACGCAATCTTTTTTACTTGGGGGCATATATCTTTTTTTTAGTTATGTTTCACTTACTGGCACTGCAGCCTTAAGGACTTATTGTACCTACTAACATGCAACTTAAAGATTACAACGTCATATACATCCATGAGTTTTCAGCGGAACTCAAATTCGCAAACAATAAAACACTGCAAAATAAAACTCATTAAATATACCCTCTAACAAAGAATTATGAAGATCATAGAGTGGAGATATCTTATAATGACCTGGACGGTGTAATCAAACTCTGTAAGTGGGAGGTGATTTTAATGTAAAGAGAGACATCCAACTAGATCAAAATAAAGTCGATGAGGACAGACGTTCATTTTAATTTAATTAACAATCGCCTAGAAAATAGATGTCGATACGTACAAATAAGAAAGTGAAGATTGAAATAAAATATATATTATCTATAAATCCAAGAAAAACGATATATAGTACTAGTGGCTTTTTTATCTCTATTTATTCATAATATAAATCTTGTAAAAAATAGCTAGAGATAAAACACTGAAAGAGCTGCAAGATGTTAGTAGAGAAAACTTGCTTTAAGTAGATCGGAACAGAAACGTTATATCAAAACTTACCATTAAGCCTCCTTCCTGTAGCTGGATGTGTTGAATGTGGTTGAAAAAATGTGTAGAGTCTTTGATACTGTTGGTAAATCCAATTTGTAGTTGTGTAATGAACTGGACAGGTATTTAGTTAGTTTGTAAGTATGGAAACCGATGACATTTATAATGGGTCACAGTGGTACACTATCTTTGTGGATTTTGGAAAGTCCGTATATTCTTGATTGCAGCGCTTCTAATGTTAATCACTTCTTAAGGGTGTCATCTAGAGAAAAATGTTTTATCAGTTTGCTCGTGTCACGTAGTATCCGTGCTGTGGGATCTCGTTTCAAAATGAAGTTTTAGAATTTAACAGTACAGTTATTTTCTTTTTGCAATCTACCTGTGACAGTATAATTGTGATATTGTCTTTTGATAACAGTGTCGTTATTTTTGAGTTTATGAAGAGCATTTAATTTCGCTCTAGATAGGTACTTTTTGGAGGGCTTAACATAGTGCAAGATGTGTGAAGCCTAGATTCCAACTTCCTCTGCTTCATCCTTGGAAGGTTTCATATGGCCTCTTGTAATAGGTGTGTAAATAAGTTCTCAATTTTTTCCTGCAAAATTAAAGTTTTATTTAAAAACAAACAAAAAAAGCTTAAGTATCAAAGTATTCTCCGTTGGCATCGATGACCTTTTGCCACCTTTCGGGTAGCTTGTAAATTCCCTGGTGGTAGAAGCTCACCGGCTTCGAGACGATAAAGTTATCGATGCATTTTCGAACTTCTTCTTCTGTTTTGAAGTAAAGTATCAGCCAAGTAATAGGAAGGGCCATGTCTGGGCTATACGCCGCATGTGGGAGAAGTTCCCAGCCTAACGTGTCTGCAGCTCATCCGTCTCAAATGTTTGAGGGCGTCCAGCGTGTGGTTGATCTTCAAGACTAAACTCTCCTCCGCGAAATCTTTGGTACCAATTTTTGTACGTTGCATGACTTACAGCATTCTCGCCATATACAGCACAAATCATTTTAGTGGCTTCAGCAGTGTTTTTCTTAAGATGAAACGCGAAGTGGAGAGAAAATCGAATATGCTCTTTTGTGATTGCCATCGTGAACACAGCTGATTATTGAAGTTATGTGCATCAAACGCCAAATCGCATGATGTTTCGAAAGACCAAATGTCATTGCTTTAAAACCCCAAGAGGGCGGACTAATACGTTACAGGTAAACGGTAATTTGCGTCCTGTGAAATCTAAAGCTGAGAACTTATTTATACACCTAATGCGTTAGCTACGATGTCCTCAACTGGAATTTATTTAGGTGCTAGCGAAAAAGTTTCTTCTTTGATGAAGGCACTGACGGATTCATGGCTGATTTTATGTTTCGAGAGGTTTATTACCGTTTGTTGACAATCCGGCTTTTGTAAGCGCTGGAATTTAAACAATTATCTGTTGGTTTCAGCGGCTCCTTGTTCATTTATAGACTGGAATGTGGTGTAGTTTACGATATCTCAGTCGTTTTTCTAGATTTTGCTTGGTTAGCAGGCTGACATACATTTGCATCAATTCTAGTGAGCACATAGCAAGGGCCTTACTTGTAGTATAAACTCGTTTTCTGATTAAGGTGGCTTTTGTTTTTCTTTAAATAGAAATAAAAGGCAAGATCACACCGAATAGTAACTTAATTTTAGACTTCCTTCTGAAGGTGCTTGCACAGTTATGGACGGAATGTCAGTAGTTTCTAAACTCGGACCACAATTTAAATGATGCTGCACAACACACAAATCAACCTTACCGTTTAAAAAAAAATGGTAAAATATCTCATTATTATATTTTTAATTGAACTAATAAACAAAACCTTCAAGTCTGAAAAACAAAAAATTTACAGTCAGTAAATTAGGTTGCGCCAAAAATTTTTTTCGTAAAATTAATGATTTGGACGTCATTACATTTTTTTGAGAGTTATCTTAAGAGAAAATATATGTATTATCATCAAAAGATAATATCAAATATTGGGAATTTATATCTGATAAAAATAGAAGCAACAAAGTGCTCTATATTTAATGGAATAGTATAGGAAATGTATCAAAACAATACTTTTTTAATTATTTAAAAGAATTCTGTATGTTACATTCCAACGAAACGTTTTGCAATTTTCAAACATTAAACACGTGCGTTTTTGTAAATATAAGTTTTAATCTATGCAATAATTATAGCATACAAGGTGTTGTATAGAAAATGTGTGTGTTGCAAAACATCTAAATTAGTGAAAATATGGCAACAAATTTTGTTCTTAAATCTTTAATAACAAATAAGCCAAACTGTTAAATATAAAAAATAGAAAACCCACGCGATTGTACAAGTATTAAAAAAATAATAATAATACTAATACTAGAAAGAAGATCAATAGGAAAACATCAACTAAGATGGAATGGTAATTTAAAGCGAATATCTGGCCTGACACGGATAAGGGAAACATGACATTAAGACAAATGACGAAATTGAGTTTCTGATTCCTGACAAACAAAAAGGAAGAGAAATTATCCGAACCTAATTACGCTAATCTAAAATTACACAAAAACAGTTATTTAAAAAAATGCAAAAAAATTAAATCATGCAATAAGTTAGTTTGTAATACTGCCATATAAAACTTTGTTTCTCATATAAACTGCAAAGTTACGTATTATAAGTTATAAAGTCTTTCAGTTATTGCATTTCGTAATTTCAATTTGGCCTCGTCTCCCTTTTTTGTGCAAAAGGCGGGAGCAAATATTTAATATGACTTTGATTTAGAACTGGGTCATGTAACGCGATATGAAATATCAAAGCAGTTTTGTCAGGAAAAGTTTTTTTTTATATAAGCAGATAGAATGCTCGAAACACCGCTTTGTACAAAGATTTGATGATACTGAACAAATAAAGGTATATTATAACTTATAGCGAATATTGCGAGTAAAGTATAAAAAAAATATTTATCTTGTTTGAAGCTATTTAAATAAGTAAAATTTTGTTTTTAGTGAAAAATCTTAACGATTGTTTTTTAAAATTGTTCTTAATTATATTATATATTATTATTATATTATATAATTAATATTAAGATTATATGGCAATAAATGACTAGAAATTTTTTTATTATTTCTAGAATTTCATTAACACTTTGGTTACATGCTACAACACATGGACCTTATTAAAATTTAGTTATACAGTGAATAACTATAATATTTGTAATTAATTTAACCCTTTACCATCTCCTTGGATAATATTGTTTAGAATGAAAATTATTAGGCACATGTAGATTTATTTTATAAGCTTTTGTTGGATCGAAAACTAGAATCAAAAATCATGTTTTTACGTTATTGAACTGCCACTCAACAATTCGAATCTTTCTTTTTGTTTTTACCCCTTGTTTTAGATGTTTGTTTGCATAAAAAAAACTGTGCGCCATTCGAAACCCCGACTTACCTACATGCTTGCCAGTTTTTCAGACCATGTGCCTCTTACTTGGTTTTTCTCACGTTACCTTTTGAATTTTTGCATTCAGTCTCCATAGAAACTTGTTTAGCCATTCCCACTTTACATCGAGAAATGCTATCAGTGGGCAACATCCCTAAAAAATTTAATTTTTTTCACTGAATTCATTTTTTATTTAGTGCCCATACTTCTACGAGCTGTAGTGTATATAATTATCTATTTGTGCAATGACTTCAACTGGAGCTTATGGGACAAAAAATAATAATTTTAAGGTATCAAATTGATGTATTATGGAATATCTGTAGGTTAAGAAACAAATGATATATGTTTTATAATAGTGGATTGCCAGGTTGATGCACCTTCTTTTAATAAAAAAATCTGTGGCGGCAAGAATTTAAATTTTGTTATATTTCATTTTATAATAAAGTATCGAAGACTAAAACAAACGGAGAGATAGAATCACCATCTGCTGTTTAGTTAACCTCTTGGCATGCGATTCAATGTTGATGAGGTTTGTTGTTAGAGCAAAATGCTCAGAAAGCTTTACACGCGCCGGAAATGGGAGCTGAGAACGCAGCAAACTGTTAATCATCGGAGTCGTTCTGCAAATACTATTGCATATAGGCGGCATGAATATTTATTAAATCTGAATAATTTGTCGAGGTTGCGATACATTATTTGCGTGCGAATTTATGTTGCAAACAGTAAGTGTAATAGGATGTGCTTAATGGGTGTAACAAAGTTAAATTCTAACGCAATTTGTTTAATATTACCTAATACATAAATTGCATAAGAACAGAATGAAAACTTTTAAATATTTGGTCGGGTTTGAAAGTGAGAAAATAACAGCATATATGTGGGTCTGAAAACAACTTTCAGTTAATTTTGAAAAACGAACTGCTATTGTCGTTATAACATGCAAATATTTTTGCAAAAATATTTTTAAGTAATAACAATTATAAATGTAAAAATATAGATTGTTGAATTGTAAGAATTTCTAGGATCATTTGCCCATATTTGGTGTCTGATTATACTACAACGGTCAATTTAAAAAGTCAGACCTTGTTGGAAGGACTGAGGGTTAGGTGCGGCTCACGTTTTGAAAAAACATAACTTTCAAAGGTTCAGCATATCGCTGACACCAACTCGCGGCTGGTACGAAGTATTTGGGCTGCGAGAATTCTAGAAATTCAATCGGCATAGCTACTGAAGCGCATACTTAAGATACGTAAGAAGTTGTGATCCAAGTGTCCGCTGAGTAAATTTGTATGAAAAAATTACTAGGAATAGTCAGATCGTTAATTAATTAGCTATAAAAACCCAATGTAAAAATAAATAGCACCTGTATATTATTAATTAGTTATGTAGAAATAGATAGTCAAATCTATAAATAGAGTTATATATAGTGGAATTCATTGTAATTCAAAGACTTATTTAAATAAACCATCATTCCCAAACAAGCTGTATGAACTAAAAGCGGTGGATCTAAAATAAAAGTTACAAGATTGAGATTTTGAAGAAATTGAAAGATTGTGCAACAGTTTAAGTATTTGAAGTCTTTTGCAACACTGAAGATTTAGTTAAGACGCTTTAAATTTAGTAAGACAGTTTAGAGTTAACGTCGAAGAATATTTTGTATTTTGAAACAAACGTGGAAAAAACAGAAATAGAATTATAAGAGAAAAAGATATGTATAAAAGAAAATACCACAATTTTTAGACAAATCAGGAAGAAAATTTGAAAAATTGATCAAAAAATGATGCTACAAGAAATATAGGTAGAATACGGATGAATAATCCAGAACTTTGAGTAGAACACTGAAAGTGAGATACAAGAATAAAACGTTAAAAAAAATTAAAAAACCTATTTGGAAGTTTGGAAAAAAAAGGCGAATATGAAAGGGAATTTTGGTAACTTTGAACATTTCAGAGGTTTAAAAAAAGTTGAAAGAGAACGCGAAAAAACCTTTTTGACAATTTAAGAGGAAAATTAGAAGAAAGCAGAACCTTGACTCAGAAGTTAAGTTGAAATTAAACTGAAAACTCGCCACAGAAGGCAAGAAGAACGTCGGTAGTGTTGAATTGAGATCGCAATGGTTGACGAGAAGTAGAATGTTTTGAAAATACTGCCTGCGTGATGGAACATTAGTAAAATACTGTTTGCTATTCGTTTTATTTTGTTGTAACGCTTTTCCAAGATTAGATTAGAATTACTTTTTACTCTTATATCCTTCATTGTACGGAATAGTAGAGGAGACGAATGGGGTGATAAATAAACACCTTATAAATGTATCAAAATATCAACGCGACTAGGACTGTACATTTATTTGTTCTAGGTGGTTTACGAATCTACTGTTTATGATGTTACCGTGCAAACTCCAGCTTGTGTTATTCTTGGAATGTCCGAAAATCCTAAAGATCAATTAAGAAACCTGCGATGCAAAAGTTAACGCGTAGTTTGTAGAGGTTTTATTGGAATATAGTGCGAACACGGCGAATGTACTATTTCAAAAGAAAAGAATCACAGATCGTCTTACACAACTTTGACTACAACCGATTAGCCGCGAGAAATCAGGTTCACTGTTAGTTCTATCACATAAAATTTTGTACAAGTAGGTTGATTAGTGTACAAATAATTTAGGTTTATGGGACAAAACAGATTTTTTGGAGGCAGCGGTAATATAATGGCGTTCCTGAAAAAATTGGGAATCAAGCGCAATTCTTCATTTTGTGTATATTAGTATACCTGTCAATTCTGAATGGCTGAGAACACTTTCATGCCTATTTTACACATGATATTGTTACTTACTTCAGAAATCATATCTAAGAAATGAGAAAACCAAATCTCAGAATTATATATATAATTTATTTGATTGTCTAATTTTATTCGTTCCTTGATTACAGTATGCTACATTTTAATTATCCGCTCGCTGTTTAACACGTTCTTATTCTTTATGTTAGTTTTACTATTTAGTTTTTTTAATCTAAATTTATAGTGTCTAGATTTAGACGATGCAGCTTTCAATATTTCGCTTGAAATCGTTGATTTCTCGTGTAAACAGCTGTGATCAATCGTGAGTACTTCTGGTCGAATGGTATCCTTCAGTTGGTTCAAATTATTTGGATTGAAAATGTACCTACAGCTTTTCAGGTACTCTCTTAAGGAGAAATCACATGATAACAAGTCAGGAGGCCTTAGAATCCATGAAAAATCGCCAAAAGTGAAATAAGCCTTCTAAGGAATATGTCCCAAAAACATTGTTTGTGTGCCATTTTCGTTATAGTCGTAAGAAGTTGTTGAGTATGTGAAACTGCTACGCCTCTAGAAAAAAATACGGACAAGTAACACCGAAAAACAATTGCACACCACATTGTAACAAGTGCAGAATAGAGAAATTTTTCTTGAGTGTTTAGGATCTTCAAAAGTTCAGTAACGAAAGTTCCGCTTATATACTGTTACATTCAAATGAAAATTACCTTATCATGATTATTTTATTTTAATTTCCTTCTAAAACCACCTATTTTCGCACAATAAGGTCTTTTCGTTCGCAGTCGCTCACGTTGAGTTGAATAACCTGCATTTTGTATGAATTGAATCTTAAGTCACTTGCATAACTTCGAGGAAAACCGCCTCGAATTCTTAACTAGCACCTCTTTCTTTTTAGCGTCCATGTAATGCGTTTTGTGCCTGTGTGGTTTTTTATTCATAATTTTATGAACTATTTTACGCACTCATCGTATTGCAACTGGAAATGGCGCTGTGTTTACTAACATCAAATAGATTCACCACTTTGAACAAAGCCATCATAAATAAACAAATGTTGTAACGTGAACTATTCCATTGTGACTAGATTGACTTTTCAATGGAGGGTATAGCTCGTTCCACTTTCATGACCATTTACTACTACCTATTCTAAAAACGTCAGTCATTTTGTACAAATTTACAATATTTTTCTATATTTGATCCATCGATTTCTATTGATTCTTTTATTTTTCGTAAATTTATTACTTTCCTTATCCTATAATAAGGAAAGTAATGTAATCGGCGGAAATTTGACCTACCCAGTTTTTCACATTTCTGAACGAATTATAGCCTCAGGACACCAAAAAAGTTGTTTTTAGCCATTGGTTCGTGTGTGTGTGTGTGTGTGTCTGTCTGTCTGTCAGTAAACAAGATATCTCAAGAACCGTAAGAGCTAGAGACTTGAAATTTGGTATGCAAGTTACTTGTAGGTAGTGAACGCAGTGCGAAGCTTTTGGTAAAAATCGGCCGAGCCGTTTGGTCGCAAGGTCCCAAAATCGGTCGCAAAGCGGTCGCGAATCTAAACGGTTGAAGATACAAAAAATTTATGAGAATAAAAATGATTTGTTATCATGAGATAAACATGAATTTAAAATAAAAGTTGGTAAAATAGGAACTCGAAAAAAAATTGAAACTCAGGATTTTTAACATACCGGGTGTCCATAAAATATTTCGGGAAATTTATGTTGCTGGATAGATCAAACCGAGACGAACAAAAAATTAAAATGAAATTTTTTGATCCGAGGTCAAATAAATAAGTTGTAGCCTATTAAAAAATTAATTAAACGGACCAATCACAGCGCGCTCGGAGAGTTACCGTGACGACTTCGGGAGGACGGGGGGGGGGGGGGACGCTTGGCCGCTAGGAGGGAGCACGCAGGCTTTGCGACCGAGCTCGCACGGTTACCTTCAGTGACGTAGCAAAATTGTAAGTACGAGTCAATTATTGTCTTGTACTGTTTATTTTAATCAGCTTTCGAGTGTTGGACTCGCGCCTCGTTATTTTTTAAAATAACAAGTTCTGGGACGAGAGCAGCGCAGGGCCGAAACGATGGACCCGGTATAATATATAATAATAGGATAAGGAAAGTCGTGTGATGTTCACACCAGATTTCTTTAGGTTTATTAACTTTCTACAGCGGAGCTTATAGTACAAAGTTAATGAGATTATCATCCTGTCTCTCTGTATGTGTGTCTGGAGACACTATAACTTCCGTTCTATTCGAATTCACTTCAAGCTGGGCATAAACACATCTTAGGTCAGTACCTTTCATGGTATTGATCAGCCAAATCGGTTAACGGCAACCGGAAGTGACCGTTACGATGTCGCACCGCTGTAGAAAGTTTCATTTATAGTTCTATTAAACCAGATTGCAAAAATGTGAGTGCAAGGAGCAACTTAAAAAGAACAGGATTTAGCTGACTCAACTAACAGCAGGAAACAGTAAGGAAAAAATAAGGCCAGCGGTTGTGATGGCCGGACGAAATAAATAAATTCCAATGACAGGAATAAGCGGAAGTACCGTATTTATGTATATTCAAATGGGTCATTTTGTTGGGGACAACTGCCTGTCTAAGTGAGGGCCATTCCGAAGTCACAATCTTAAGGTCCTCCTGGTAAGGAGTTGAGACAAGATGGTTCTGTAACACAACTACCGATAAAAATAATCCAATATATATATATATATATAATAATAGGATAAGGAAAGTCGTGTGATGTTCACACCAGATTTTTTTTATATTAACTTTCTTTTATTTCACTTTTCATTAGTATCTCTTAAAATTACTCTATATTGATTAGAACTATATTATTTGCGAAGGACAGATATCTTAAGAATTTTCTGTATATGCTTATATGTTTTCTTCCATAAATCATATTCTTGGTAAAAATCTCTGTCTAACCAATTGGTTGCTCTCAAATCTATTTGTGGTAGTCTTTGCCAATAACATATAAATCGACAATATTTAATTCAATATGGCCTATTAAGAGTTAAAATATTACCTCTGCATTGTACCAAGTTTTGTGGATATTATCCTCACCTAATCTTCAGTGATTCCCTTTTTGTTTAAAGTTTTTTATATCTCATCTATAATGATATCCGGAATTTCAGTGGAAACGGCATTTGTCTTTTGGTTAAAAGTTATTTTTTTAGATTTAAGTTTTTTAAAAACTTTGTGGAAGTCTTTAATGATTTTTTTATCAGCTTTTGTATTCTATATTTCTTAGCCAATAAATTATTGCTTGTCAATTATTTATTATTTCTAACAATTGATTTAATTTTTTTATCTTATAATTTCACTAAGCTGTTTATATTCCAAGGAAAATTTATTCGTTTGTCTTATTTATTCAAGAACTTTGTTGTCTTTGAACTTATTTTTTTGTGGTTTTGTTACTGCTTTTATGTTTATTTATATTTTATAAATGTTTTCGAGGCTTTCACTGCTTAACGTAACTCTATTTTACGGCAGTCTGATTTCCAGTTTTTCTTTTAATAATCTGTAGCGGCTATTTTATATTTTTAATTACAGTTACGTCTTTTATAATCTGTTTCTGTTTTATCATACAGCTTGTAGTCAGAACCAATCCAGTGCAGTTAACTAAGATGTTAAGTTACTGTTCTATACTGCTCTCTACTTTACTGCGCCTTTCTAATTTAATTTCGTAAAAAGCAAACCAAAAGTATTAAGGACCTATCTACATACTTATCAGAAAGAATGGCTGTCTAACTATGTTTAGGTACTATTAGTACTCAACTGAATTGTCAGCAAAATATTGCATATTATAAATATCAAATTACTCCTGGGGCTGATGACTTTATTTAGGTTTCTAGTAGAAGGTGTCCATAGGCTAAAATATTTTATTTTGAACGAAGAAATAGTTGAATAGTTTTTCGTTACTTTTGATTATAACTGCTAATTATAGTTTTTTCCAATTTAGGATATTACCTAAGTTAGTATTTCCTGCTTTTCTGTTGAAATCTCGTATTATTAGCGTACGGGTAAATTTTTCGATTTCTCTATAATTGTGATAAATAAGGATTTTTGTATATCTTTATCTTCTGCAACTCTACTAGAAGAAATAGTTGAACGAATTGATGGTTTTGATATCTTTAGGGTTATATAAATTTCTCTTGTTATCTTTTATCTTGTCGTCTTGTGTCTAGTTTATATATTAATATTTGTTTTTTAATCCCCTTCTGATGCCTTTCATTTTTTACATCTTTCATTTTCTTTTTCTGCTCTACTTTTATTATTTTTCATTAATATATATATTGTTTAATATCTACTTTTAAACGTTTTTCCTTGTTTTCTCTCTTTTCCTGCTCTCTTCGTAATTTGCGCATCGATGCCTCTTTCTTATTTTGTTAAATTATTGTTAATATATACCTTGTCTCCTCTTATATTTATTTTGTTTTGTTTTTCATTATCTCTATTATCCACAAAATGCTCTAGTTCGATTAAACGTACTTTAGCCTCATTTGTAAACTGTTCTAATCCGTGCGTTAATTTCTAATTTTTTATTGATGAACTTATTTATTTCCGCTGGATTCCCTGAACGTGTCGTTAGTGCTTGTAAAACTACATAATTCCTTTTCTTTTTATTTTAAGATGTTTTCATTTTGTATTCGTATTTTTTAACTTTCTTTAACTGGAAGAAATCACTTTTGTGCGAGTGTTTTTCTTCTTTAGACTCATTTTTTCTTTAATCGTACTAGAACCTTATTATGCTCTGCTTGATTTATCTGAATCGTATCTAGTATTAATTTCTGTAGCATTTCCAAGACTTTATCTGATTTATAGGTACTCATTCTTTTGTTTTAATTTTAGCACCTTGTTTCTGTTTGTTGGTCGTTTATTCAATGATCTAAATTATCGTTTGCACGCTCTTGACTCAATTTCCTTAATTATAATTTTAAGTTCTTAATACCCAAATTGTATACGCAAATAATAATTTCTTAAGCCATCTTATGTTTAACTGTTCCTATTAGTCCTGGTGGACTCTTGAAGGCCAATTGGCGTTTTGCACAACTTTTACTTTCTAGCCTATCTTCCTTATATTTATATTTGTATTTGTAAATTAACGGAAATCTGGTTACCTGGTTGGTTTGTTCTCTATTGACTTAGTCGGCTAACTTACTGTTGTCGGATTTGTAGACCTTTCGTAAATTTTCTCACAATATTGCTGATTAATTTCATTAAGTTTAAGTGTATAGTGCGATAGGACTGTAGCGATTAGTTTCGCTGTTGTTACTTAATTTGATGCATATTGTATGTAGTATATTACCTGCAAAGAAAGATATCACTTTAATTAAAATATTTGACTAATTTGTTTCAACTTTCATAAATTATTTATATTTTTTTGTTCTTTATAAAAGTTTGTATTTTAAATATTTTACTTCAGTATAATTAAAAATTTACCATTTAGAGACTTATTCTGATTTCATAACATAAAATAGATTATAAGCTGGACTTGTGCAACTGAAAAGTAGAAAAAGAGAATTAAAGCGCCATTTGTTTACTTGAGAAGTCAGTTCTAACAACGCAAGTGCTTTATTCTAAGCACAGGCAGTTTAATCAAATTCTTCTGTCTGCTCTGTAGTAATTTATCCAGCAATTTAATTTTCCAAGAAAAGCTGAAATTACAGCTTTTTTTTATTAAATTGTGGCTGTCCCTTGTAATTGTGTTAAGCCATTAAATTTGTATCGGTGGATGACAGTAAATTGCAGTTACCTCTGGTATAATTCATTTAAGATGGTTATAACCGACATGTTAAATGGCTGCAGCTCCATCTATTGCCACCGAAATAACGTTTGTGAATGGAATCGAATTCAACTTAAAAATTTTAAAATATTATCTGCTACATTGATAGGTGAACCAAGTCAACATTTTAGTTCTTACTATCGAAACCAGATAAATTTCGGTACCCCGCTTACAAATTGTGAATCCCCATTTTTGTACGCCAATTGACTTGCGTCGAGTCTTTTGTGGTCACGAGCTTTTTATTCAATGATCTAAATTATCGTTTGCACGCTCTTGACTCAATTTCCTTAATTATAATTTTAAGTTCTTAATACCCAAATTGTATACGCAAATAATAATTTCTTAAGCCATCTTATGTTTAACCGTTCCTATTAGTCCTGGTGGACTCTTGAAGGCCAATTGGCGTTTTGCACAACTTTTACTTTCTAGCCTATCTTCGTTATATTTATATTTGTATTTGTAAATTAACGCAAATCTGGTTACCTGGTTGGTTTGTTCTCTATTGACTTAGTCGGCTAACTTACTGTTGTTGGATTTGTACACCTTTCGTAAATTTTCTCACATTATTGCTGATTAATTTCATTAAGTTTAAGTGTATAGTGCGATAGGACTGTAGCGATTAGTTTCGCTGTTGTTACTTAATTTGATGCATATTGTATGTAGTATATTACCTGCAAAGAAAGATATCACTTTAATTAAAAATATTTGACTAATTTGTTTCAACTTTCATAAATTATTTATATTTTTTTGTTATTTATAAAAAGTTTTGTGCAATTTTAAATATTTTATTCAGTATAATTAAAAAATTTACCATTTAGACCATTATCCTGATTTCATAACATAAAATATATTATAAGCTGGACTTGTGCAACTGAAAAGTAGAAAAAAGAGAATTAAAGCGCCATTTGTTTACTTGAGAAGTCAGTTCTAACAACACAAGTGCTTTATTTTAAACACAGGCAGTTTAATCAAATTCTTCTGTCTGCTCTGTAGTAATTTATACCAGCACTTTTTCTGTAGAAACATAGATGCAAACTGAAGGCTGCCGTATTTTTTACTTCCAGGGTTTTTAGTGTCGAGCTTTATACTAAAGGAAAAGGAAAGTAGGAAAATAATTTAATGTTTATTTACCTTAAGCGTACTTTGTGTTCATACCAATTTACATTAAAATTAATTGTTAGTTGTGTAATTGTATAAAATTATTCTTTAAGCGTCCGTCGGTAGATATGCATATTTAAGTTGTTTGGAAGAAAATAACAAACTCGAAAGTTTAATTTATGCCTCCTCGCTAATGTAAACGCAACAACGGCCTGCCTTTTCAGCGAAAATGTTCGTGCTAGTGCACAAGCTACCTGCGGGTACGAGTGTTTATTACTCGGAAGTTCTGCAAAGAAAGGGCGCGAGTCGTTTTGATACTGTGAGCGGCGACGACGCTCTCATTTAGTCGTTGTGCGACAGAGCTTTGTTTGTTAAAAATTAATTGTCGGGCTGGTTCCGAACACGGCTAATAATCACTTGCCACTAGTGCAACATCGGAGCTGGATGCCTTTTGTAATTCAAAAGTCGAAGGAATTACAAGTTTACAGTTTATTTAGAGGCCTTGGCTGTGTAGCCAATTTTCATGAATATATACTAGTTCGACTTTAATTAAGCAAATAGCTCACTAAACTTACACTAACATTAAAACTAAGTAACTATGTGTATTGTTGAAGGACGGATTAAACCAACTGTAGGGTTTTGCTAGTAAAATATGAAAGCCCTCTCTAAAGTGTTACCTTTATTAAAATTATTTATATATAATTTTTGATGTATCGACGCTATTTAACACTTCTTCTATAACATACTATGACGTTTTTGCGCTTAAATTTATTTAAACTACTTACTTAATTTATTAACATAAAATCACATTCTATAACTTTATGTCATTACCATCATCATGTCTATCATGGATTAGGTCGTGGACCTGTTCCTGTTTCCTTCCATCGTTTTCTCAGCCTTCCTACGTCCATTTTTCTCGTGGTTTATACTTTAAGGTTTGTTTTGGGAACCTTTTCTACTCCATTCTTCCGAGGTGATTTGTCCACTTCTTCCTGTATTGCAAGACTTTATCAGTTAAGGAGTATATAATTAGATCTTCTCTGCATTCTTCGTTTCGCATTCTGTCCTTTTTCGTTACCCCTTACACATCTTAGGAACTCTATTTTTGCTGTTTGGATTTCTTTCCTCTTCTTTTCTGTTATTACCCATGTAGAATTTCAGGAGTAGCTTGGTACAGTTTAAGTTTTGTTTTTGTTCTTACTTTATTTTTTAGTGTAGTTTTTATTGTTCTATGAATCTGCAATAATTTATTTTGTGCTAGAACAGTTCGTTTCACTTCCGCTAACTTGACTGACTTCCCTGTTGCTTCACTGCATGCTGTTTATACCTCCAGTACCTGTTTTGGATCCTTCTCGTGCCGCTAGAACCATTGGAGAATTTTCATATTGTTTTAAGTCTCGAACGTCTACAAAACTGCAGGGGGTCTCAACAGCAGCTATATTTTTTGCAAGGTGACTGCATTTGGATAGTGATTACAATACATATGATAGGATTGTACTATTTAATTTTTCCTGTAATATAGTACCGTTTTTTAGATAGAAATATACTACTAAAGTATTTTATTTTACAAAAATGGTAATATGGGAAGTCCAATTGAAATCTTTCAGTATTATTTCACTACAACTGCAAAATTTTTAAATAAAAAATTAAATGCATTGTTATATAAAAAGTAGGTTTTTCGGTTAATTTTTGTTGTAAGTTCTTAAAATTATAAAATAATAAAAAGATAAAAGACTAGATGTCTTGCCGGCATGGGATGAGTGAAATCATCAAAAAAAATTGATGAACCTTGTTTTACATCTCTTCTAGAGCATTCTAAATTGTGAAATTCTACACAATGACTCGTGCAGCAATGTGTTCTTTAATATATTCCGTGAATGATTGATTGAATTATTTTTATCGGAAGTGTTTGTTGGTTAATCCTTTCTATCGATTCTAATTTGCACAACACGAATTAGTACTATTTTTATATAAATGCATTGATTTCCTAGTACTGCAATGTTGCAAAATTTTTTCTAGGCGTTTTAGAGAGCAATAGAGTCATTCTGAAGGAAATAGAGATTCGTAGACTTTTACAAACTATTCCGACCCATATTAATGATATGTAAATTATTATATGTTCTGGGTTACATCAAAACTGTTACTGTTTTGCTATTTAAGATGTACGCTGGACAAATTTTTACAAATTTAGAGATTTAGCAGAACTCAAAGTCATCTTGCTTCTCTCTTATATGATGGTGGTGCATGATATTTACTTAAAACAATTAATAAAAAGCTTTTTGGAATTAATATATACTTGAAGTACTGGTTTAAAATCGTTTTGCATAAACACCGTTGCACAAAATACAAATAACTATTTTAACTTAAATTGCGCATGTATTTGTAATTAACAGATATCTAGAATAAAATATTTTGCACAGGGACCGTACTATGATTTATGCTGACATTGAATGTATTTTATATAGTCGACCTTCATAATTTTGTGATACTTTTTAAAGCACTGAATGAAACAAAATATTTTTTTGCTAGGAAGATTTTTACCAAGTGTTTCTTGTTATGTTTTTTTTTTATTTATTTTGTCTTTCTTTGGGTTTCTGTGTCTTCTCTTTATTTTAATATTTTTATATCTTCTTATTTTTTGTTTCTCTAGAGTTTTACATTTTTTTCAAAATGTCGGGTGAAGTTAACACATTCGTTGACTGCGTGTATTTATACAACGCCTTAGAAATTCGCAGAATTGGACATATATTCCATAAAAATTTATTTGATGTAACAATATTTATTTCACCTTTGGGTTTTCTGTGGTAATTGAGTGCTCCTTTGATGTTCCCGATTGTGTATTAGTTTGTGCAGTGACCTTTACGAGGTGATAAAAAGTCCGAAGTTTAGAACGACCCTATCAATTTCTGATCCAACTACTACCTCGTTAATGTTGTCAGAGATATCAGAGATAGCAAAATGTAATCTTACTTCGCATTTCGTTTGAATAGAATTTATTTTCTTTAGTTGTTTTTTCTTATTCAAATTTAGTTTATTATTTGACTTGGTTTATATCCAGAAAAATTCTGTTTGGAATGTTTAATTATATACTCAATTAAAAAAAACCGTAAAAAAATAATTTTTACAGAGTGGTTGCAGTGCCTATCTAGTGTGGCTGGGCAACTAATGTGGGATTATATATATTTAATCTGACATTTTTTGCGTTTTTAAATCTTGTAGTCGTTTTTGCAAAAAAATGCTATGCTAACTATTTAAGAACGAGTTATTCTTGATAAATCATAATTTTTTAGTAATATGCATAGCCAAGTTGATTGTAATCCGCCCGAAAAATCAAGTTTACCGTTTACATACTTCATAATTAAGACCATAGGCAAAAATGTTTCCTCCGTATTAAAAGAGTCTATAATATGTATTATTTATTAAATTATTTCTTTTAAAGGTAGACTTCAGTGGTTTAAAACTTACTTATATAATTTCAATTCATATTCATTGGTGATTCTCTAGAACTACATTACAATACTTTTATGTCATCCCTCAGTCGCCTAATACATAATTTTCGGTCTCAAAATGAATACTTACTTTATTTACATGATGTAAACGATTGAACGCCACTATTCCCATTTAATCGTATAATAATTAATTAGATGCTCCCTTTTACTTCTTTTTTTCTTTTACCCTACACAACTTTTACCTTATATCGTGTGTTTTTTATAGAGGTATAGAACTTTGAAATGGAATAAAACAAAGATGAATTTTTTAAATTGACATGAAATTTACTTTATTCGAAAGATAATCTTCTGGCATTATAATTTAAATATGACTTCTGGCATATGACCGCCACGGCTGGCTCGGACGTAGTCTAATCTGGAGGTCCAATTTTCGATGACTTTTTCCAACATTTGTGGCCGTATATCGGCAATAAGGCGGCGAATGTTGTCCTCCAAGTGGTCAATTGTTTCGGGCTTATCGGCGTAGACTAGCGACTTCACATATCCCCACAGAAAATAGTCTAGCGGAGTTAAATCGCACGATCTCGGAGGCCAATTCACGGGTCCGAAACGTGAAACTATGCGGTTACCAAACGTTTCCATCAATAAATCAATTGTGGCACGAGCTGTATGACATGTTGCGCCGTCTTGTTTAAACCACAGCTCCTGCACATCATGGTTGTTCAATTGATGAACAAAAAAGTCAGTAATCATGGTTCTATAGCGGTCACCATTGACTATAACGTTCTGACCAGCATCGTTTTTAAAGAAGTACGGACCAATGATTCCACCAGCCCATAAAGCACACCAAACAGTCAGTTTTTCTGGAAGTAACCGTGTCTCAACATACACTTGAGGATTACCATTACTCCAAATACGGCAGTTTTGTTTATGGACGTATCCATTCAAACAAAAGTGAGCTTCATCCCTAAACAAAATTCGCTTATGAAAATCGGGATCAACGGCAATCTTGTTTTGAGCCCATTCACCGAATCGACGCCTTGCTAGGTGATCGTGTGGCTTCAATTCTTGCACGAGTTGGATTTTGTAAGCACGCAAACCAAGATCTTTCCGCAAAATCTTCCATAAAGTGGATGGACACATATCCAATTCCTGTGCACGATGGCGGATAGACTGATTCGGGTCTTCCTCTACGCTATGCTCTACAGCAGCAATGACTTCTTCTGTACGCACTGTACGACGTCCCTGTGGATGCGTATTATCATTTAGAGTAAACGTGTTGCGAAAACGTTCCATGGTTAATCGAATTAATTGCTCTGATGGACGATTATGTTAGCCGTAAAATGGACGTAGTGCGCGATATGTATTTCGAACAGAACCATGATTTTCAAAATAAATTTGGACAATTTGGAAGCGTTGTTCAGGCGTCAGTCTATTCATGTTGAAATGCCAAACCCAACTAAACAGAAATCACTTGACAGCTGACAAAATTGCCGCCAGTTAAAAAAGTGTTGCCAACTTAAAGTTTTATACCTCTATAAAAAAAC
This sequence comes from Sinelater perroti, assembly GCA_036346155.1. NCBI lineage: Eukaryota > Metazoa > Arthropoda > Insecta > Coleoptera > Elateridae > Sinelater > Sinelater perroti. The sequence goes on along the minus strand of JARFIY010000195.1, from coordinate 17,919,359 downwards.
ACCGTTACATGTGACAATTTGTGATAAACTTTAGATAGTCATTTTTATTAGATTATACTTGAAAAATGGTACCAGAAAAATGGTTTAGATATATAAAATGTGCATGAAAAAGGTTTATAATTTTTATATAGCCCAAGTTGAGAAATGTGGATACGACTGAACTTTGTTTTCAAAGAGATGGTGGTAAAACAACTTGTATTTATTTATCATTGAATGATTTATTGAGAAATCTTAAAAAGAAAGGTAAAGATTATTACCTCCACACATTAGGTTCGAATCCATGCAATAGAATATTGGGTGATCATAACTATAAGTAGAGAATTCTTATTCAACAATTTAACTAAATAGTTGCTCTGATATGTTTGTAGCGTTCGGTAGTAAACTGTAAAGAAGAGCCTTGATGATCGATCTCTAAATTTGTAAAATTAAAATTAAATGTTTATCTACAGTAGATATACTAGATACAATTGCGAATGATAATAGGTACTCTAACCGGTATGTAATGGTTAAAAAAGATAATAAGAGATACGAAAAAGGTGATATGCAGCAGTATAGTTAAGACACTCTTAACTGTAGCGCATAAATCAAAATAAACGCGAGAGAAACAGAAAATCGGCAATATTTTTATTTCAAAGAATCAAAAATTGTTATAGCGTTTTGAAAGAATGCATCAAATAATAAAAAATATATTTAATTGTACTTTTGATTACTGAAGACTTAAATTATGAAGAAAATAAAGTGCCAAAGAATTTGCTTATGGGAATACTTAATTTATGTCTTAAAAACGTACTCTAGAATGTAGGAGTTGCTACTTTTGGAAATTTAGAAACCTACAAAAATATATGAATATTGATAAAAAAAAATAATTTATATGTATCAGCAAATTAATATTGTGACATTAATTATATTTTTTACATATAAAGTGCCTCAAATTGAACCCCAGCTTTAAACTTCTCTCCTACTTTTGTTTTGTCGTTGAAAATTCTGATAGTTTGATAGATGTCATTTATGATTTTTAAACACTCTACAAATGAACAAAAAATTACTATTTGTTAAAACGCATTGCACATTTGCAGTATCAGCGTGAATTAAGATCCTATGAGAATATTGCTATTGTCATTGTAAATCCAAAAACACTGGCTAAATATCAGGCACAATAAGGGACATTTTGAGAAACAAGCTTCCAAGAATACCCACTAAAGATCTCCATCTTCATGTGTACAAAATTTAATTGATGTAAGAGCTTAAGTTTTCTGATAATTCTGCTGAAAATTCGTAAAGTGGTTTTTATAGCATCATAAAGTGGATTATTATTTTTATCTTGATGGATACATAAACAAACCACATTGACACATTTTGGATTTAGAAAAACTTCACATAACTCACAAAGAGCAAAGTGAACATCAACTATGTCACCATTTAGGGTAGATTTTGGACAGGTGGTATGACAGGTTCATATTTTTTGAAAGTGATGCTAAAAATGCTGTAAGTGTAAATCAAAGCCGTCACCGTTACATGATAACATAGTTTTTTTGGCACCAATTGGATAACATAGATTTGAAATTAATGTGAGTCTAGCAAGACCAATTGCCATATAGCTTGAGCAATGATGAGTGATGATGAAGTGAATTCTTAGTTTAGTCGAAAATTTATCTTTAACTACGAGGCGCATTCACAAGTCGACGGTCTTTAAACAAACAAAATTATTGGATTTAAGGTTAAAAAATCATGACGTAACTCATGAAAAGTAAATGGTTTGGTGTAGATTTTGTAGGTGTATTTGTAGGGTACATGATAATCATTTTTTTTTGTCACTAACTATACAACATGGACCTGGAGCAAATGTGGTTTCAACAAAACGGCACCGTCTGCCATACAACTGGAGCGACAGTCGAATCACTACAGTAACAATTTTATGATTGGTTAATTTCACGAAATGCCATATCAACTGAACAGCAAGATCTTGTGATTTATCATTGTGCAACTTCTTTTTGTGAGGTTGCCAAAAATCCAAGTCTACACCAGCAATTGATGACCTCAAGAACTAAATCTTACGTGTTATGGGTTACAATTTGAGTTACCTGTTAATCACATTTTATTAGAGTACTCTTAAAATTAGAAGACAAAATAATTACTGGTATTAAAACCATTGGTGGAGTATTTTTAAAATTAATAATTCATATCTATTACCAGGATGTGAATAATAATTTTGTACTGCCTTCGCTATTTATGGTTTAGAGAACAGCAATGCTACAACATTAAAACTTTACTCGAAAAATATGATTTAGCACTTCAACTCTCGGCACCCAAGCAGCGCCGCGAACTTTTTATTAACTTACGGTATCACTTAAATTAGGTGGAACTTCACGACAAGTAAATTTTTCAATTCGCAGCAGCCCAAATTTCATTTGGCTAACGAAATACGGATACCAGCAGTTCGACGATATAACCAGAAAACTTTTTCGGGCTGCTCAGTCTAAAGGATGAATGAATGTCTATCGCGCGCGGGGGAACCCGAAAACGTTTTCAGCGCTTGTAATGAACATCCAGGCCGAGCGGAAATTCTTATCGACCTTACAGCTAGCGCCTTCTCTAATGCCCTTTAAATCGGGCCGGCATTAAGGAATGGCGGCGCTTTTTGTAAGTGTCGATCGGAATAGGGGGAAATGAAACAAGTTACTTTAGCTACTTTGGCGTGCCTTTTTGTGTGCGAGGTAGACGTTTTTATATCATAAATATGCTCTTTGGAAGCAAATTGAGTTTATGCACGTCGAAGTACCTTGCTTTTTATACACGCTTATTACTTTGAATAAGTTGATTACTCGGTTTTATATTTATATTTTTAAGAAAGCGCTTGAAACGAATTACAGTTGAGCAGTATAAAAAAATGGGATACATGATCATACTCAGTAGTAGTAATTTGAACAAAAAAAGATAATGTAGGCTTTAAGGGAATTAGGATTAAAAAGAACCAATGAAAAGTAACATTTAAAGTAAACCACATCGCCTAGTCGGGTAATCGGTTCTGCCAATATTCCAGATTGTTTGAAACCGGACTAATTGAGTGATAAATAAAATGCGATTAATAAATACAAATATTGTTTAGAAATAATTTTTTCTGTAATTTATTTTTTATTCTCTAAAATTTGCAATATCATCGAATGCACATTTCCTTTTTCTCTTCATACATTTCATTGAAGCAACGAATTGCATTGTTTATCGTTTGGCGAATTGTAATATATTGCTCAACATTGGAAACAACCTTCGTAATATGCTCTGACAAGATTTCAACCATTCCAATAATTTTTGATAGTTGCCCTACTGTTGGTTCCGTGCAAGCATTTTCACACAATTGTGATTATCTAAGGTGCCCTCTTGTTCTTCTTTGTTGGTTGAATCATGAATTGTTTATTTAATATGTTTACTTGTTGCTTCTGTTTCTTCATGATGTGCATTTTCTTGCAAATTTTAATCTTAATCTTTGTTGTATAAGTGTTTGATATTGTCCCGTTTTAAGTTGCATAAATTATATTTGATTTTTCCACGTTTTCTTCGCTTATATGTTGTTTTGGCCTTTGATGTATATGTAGAAAATATATTATTTTAACAAATAGTGTTCTGTTTCTTTTGTATTTATTCTTCAATATACTCGGGGGTCCAGCAGTTGTATTAACAATATTTTCTGTATTACAATGTAGTTGTTCTTTAATTTCTTAAACTGATCTGTGCATATCCTTATGTTTAAATTTTTTTTTAATTTTTAGAGTTTCGGCTACAGATGCATATTAAGCTACCATTTAGATAATTTTCCCCCGATCGTCCTAATAATTTATTCTTTATTTTGCTTCCTATTCGTGCATTAAAACAATTCATTATAATTATTTCTTTGTTATCTTCCATATATTTCAGTGCTGCTTGCTTGTTATCATAATATTTTGCTTTAAGTGAAGTTAGTTTACCGCCGGTGGAAGCATATATACCAAAAATTGACAATTACCTATCAATTATGTTAATATTCAGCTTTGTTATTCGATTTACAATTGTTTCTTTAATATTTATTCTTAACTATTTATGTTACACCTCTTTTTGTGCATTTTTTGGAACTCTACTATACAGAAAGTGAAAGTTGTCTTTTTGTTTGTCTTAATTTTTAATTTCCTTATTTTGCGCACTATATTATGTCTTAACATATTGGAAATTTTAAGTTGCCATATTTATTATCCTTTTGCATTGCGTTGTTGTAAGGCTTTACTCGGATGTTTCTTGTATATTGGATTATTTTTATCGGTAGTTGTGTTACAGAAGCATCTTGTCTCAACTCCTTACGAGGAGGACCTTCAGATTGTGACTTCGGAATGGCCCTCACTTAGACAGGCAGTTGTCCCCAACAAAAAGACCCATTTTCAATATACATAAATACGGTACTTCCGCTTATTCCTATTATTGGAATTTATTTATTTCGTCCGGCCATCACAACCGCTGGCCTTATTTTTTCCTTACTGTTTCCTGCTGTTAGTTGAGTCAGCTAAATCCTGTTCTTTTTAAGTTGCTCCTTGCACTCACATTTTTGCAATCTGGTTTAATAGAACTATAAATGAAACTTTCTACAGCGGTGCGACATCGTAACGGTCACTTCCGGTTGCCGTTAACCGATTTGGCTGATCAATACCATGAAAGGTACTGACCTAAGATGTGTTTATGCCCAGTTTGAAGTGAATCCGTTGAATAGACGGAAGTTATAGTGTCTCCAGACACACAGACAGAGAGACAGGATGATAATCTCATTAACTTTGTACTATAAGCTCCGCTGTAGAAAGTTAATAAACCTTAAAAAAACTAAAAGATCTGTACTTAACTTTATAGTAAAAACGTCATACCAAATCAACAAATTAGTTAATTTAGTTCGATGTACATGCTGGGTGGAGTAGTTTAGTAAAACTGTTAAGCTATATTGGTTAAATAATTCTTCAAAATAAAATCTTTATGATGTATTATTTTATTAGAGAATCCTTTTACACTAGCTGTTCCTTAATTACTTAGAATTACCATATAATATGCTTACGTACAGAGAGATATATTCAAAGACTATTTTTGGATATAAGAACCACAAAACATTAAGAAATGCAAAACTATACTAGGAGCCTGTGACACGATAACCATACATTCATTTTGTTATCCATGACACTTAGAAAATACAGAACACCATTTCATTTAATCCAGAAAATGCAGAGAAAAAAGTTTCAAGGGAAATAGGTAAAAAAGCAAAACAAAAGAGATCCAATAAATTGTACAATTTTGTTAAAAGCAAAGGAAAATAGATAAAATCTCAATTTTTAAAAGAAATATTCAGAATGACTAAGAATATATAAAGGTACCTAATAGTAAAGACTATATTGGAATTGTATATAAATATAAGTGAAATTTGGTCTATAATTAAAAAATGTGATTATAACAGACTAAAGCTTTAAAAAACATTAAAAAATGCACGTCATGTCATATAAAATTTTGTATTAATTTATAATGAGAGTTATAAGATAAAATAACACCTTATTAATATCTGACCAATAAATATGTATGCGATGGTGCGAGTACTATAAGGAGCTTATGAACGAAGAATTCCCACACCAGGCATTTACATTATTAGCACCCATCGCTGGCCCTATTCTCAAAGTAAGTTAAGAAGTGAAAGTCGCCCTATCAAAGATGAAGAACTATAAAGCAATGGGTCCTAATGAGATCCCAATTGAGCTATGGAAAGCTTTAGGGCCTGTGGCAGTGGAATGGCTTATGTGACTTTTTAACACTGTTCTTGAAACAAAAAGAATTCCAAATTCGTGGAGAGAAGGCATTTTACTGCTATTTTACAAAAACAAAGGAGATGTTGCTCAAAGCGGGAACTACAGAGGCATAAAATTGACCTCTCGCACACTCAAACTTTGGAAGCGAATTATTAACAAACGGCTGACAGCACTTTTGGATATATCCCAAAATCAGTTTGGATTTACGGCATCTAAGCTATTAGAATCCTGATGAAAAACACCGCATAAACCAGCAAGATCTTCACATGGCTTTTATAGATCTGGAATAAGCATTTGATCGCGTCTCCCGGGAACTAGTGTGCCGAGCATTGCGTGCTAAATTTATTCAGAACAATATGTCAGCCTAACAAGATATGTACAGAGACACGTGTACTAGAGTCAAGAACTTGGCAGTTATGAGTGGTACATTTGAAGTGAAGGTAGGAGTTCACCAGGGCTCGGCCCTGAGCCCACCTCTTTTTAACCTGTCGATAGACTATCTTATCAGAAAATTTTAGGGTCCACTCCCATGGTGCATATTATATACTGATGACATAGTACTATTTACCAGAAGTGCCGAATATCTGCAAAATACACTGAATATATGGGTAGCTGCGCTTGAAAAATTTGGCTTGTGGGTAAGCAGAAATAAAACCGAATATCTAGAGTGCTGCTATAGCGGGATCACGTCCCCTATAATCACTGGATTATCTATATACCAAATATTTGTCCCAAAAGTCCCTAAGTTGAAATACCTAGGCTCCATATCAACTCAAGATGCTATGGTAGATGAAGATGTGTCCCATAGAATAAATGTTGCCTAGTTGAAATGGAGAACACTCACTGGTGTCTTGTGTGACCCACGGATGCCTATAAATCTAAAGGGGAAGATATATAAAACGGCAATTAGACCTGCAATGCTGTATGGTAGCGAGTGCTGGGCAGTTAAGAAATCTCATAAACAGCATTATACATACTAACGATATAAGGATGCTAAGATGGACGGGAGGTGTGACGAGAATGAATAAAATTCGTAACGACCATATTAGAGGCACTTTCAAAGTAACTCCCATTGTCGAAAAATTGACTGAACGCCGTCTTCATTGGTATGGATATGTGATGAGACGTGAAAATGATGTTTGAGTCGCCCTAAACATACCCGAAAAGAATAAGAAAAGAGGCCGCCCATCTATGACTTATCACTAAAGACCTAGAGGAAATCTAAGTACCAAAGGAGACAACCCAGGTTAGAGCGTTCTGGCGCAGACGTTTGAAGAGACCCGATCCCACTTGACATGGGATAAGGGAATGAAAAAGAGAGTTATAAGACAAAATATGAAGGTAGGAAAATGTCTTTAAGATATAATAATGATAAAAATTGAATTTTGCTTTACAGATATTAATTTTGTTAGTAATAGGTTTAGCAACAGTGATGAAGAAGTTCAATACTACTTTGCTTATAATAAATAAACATAGTATGTGAACCATTGAAGACGTTTGTGATAACCGTTATTATTAAAAATTAACTTATAAAAAGTTTACAAAGTATTTTGATACAAGAGAAATGGTAGATATATAATAATGGTGACAATAAGTATTTATGGGAAAAAGAACCAGAAAACATTTTCTTAACAAGCAAATGGTCATGACAGAAAAGTAAGCAAAGCAAAGCCATATGGTCATACTTATTATTATAAAAATAAAACGTTTTTGATGCTCTAATCAGATTTCATTTTTATTTTTAAATGATCTGTAGATTATTTATTATTCTTAAATGTACTTATTTTAGTGTAATAGAGGCAGATTAGTGCTATTTTTAAAAAATTTGAAGAATAATCGACGATCTCATTGAATGCATATTTACACTTTTCTTATTTGAAAACCTTTTCCGGTTAGAATTTTTTTCTAAATGTTTGAATAAATGGTAATCAATCAGTGAAAAATTTGGGGAGCAAGGGTTTGAGGGAGAAGTTCAATGTTTGACTGAAATAATTTACTATAATATTTTTTAGATATGTAACCTGACATTATCCTAATATCAATAAACTGTGTCTACCAACCAATATCGGTTGTTTCCAATACATGATGACAACTTCCTGGCAGTAGCTATCAGCGTTTATAGCTTCACATTGGTTGTTAAATGAATAATAAACTATACTTTTTAACTACCATATTAAAATCATAATCATTTTTGGGTGATAAAGCGTCAGTTGCGGTGATTGTTTTGAAAGTTCATTCACATTAAATCAGAATGTCGCGGCTTATAATTCTGTACAACATTCTATCACTATTACGCTGGAGAAGCATAAATTTCTAGACTGCTTTTCCTGCCCCTTTTTGTCAATTTGTGGAATTTAACTTCTTTATATTTCTGTAAATGTTTAACGACAGTTGTGTGACAAACATTTAGGCATCATATAATCTTTTGAACTGCTAATGTCGATCCGCTTCGACTATATGCATGTACGCAAAATGAGTTTTCAAGAATTTTTGGACCAACGTTTGATTGTTCTTTCACTTGCAAAATATTACTTACTTACTTACTTTCTCTTTTTCCATCGTACATCCCGGAGTTGGGAATTTGAGCCATTGTTTGAAAGAATGTCTATCCATTGCAAGGGTTCGGATTTGTGTTAGGGTTTGTTCTCTTTCTCTGAATGATTCATAGATGTTGTCTTCCCACTTTCGTCTGGGTCTTCTTCTATCCCTTTTTCCATTATACCTGATTTCGAAAATGTTGTTCAGGTAGCGTTTATTACTTATTCCGACCATTATACCATTGTAGTTGTTTTATTTTTATGTCTTTCACTAACGGTGTAAGTTCTAGTTCCTCCCGTATACTTCTGTTGCGTATTCTGCCTCTTCTTGGTTTGTCCATTACTTGCCTTAAGTATCTATATATATATATATATATATATATATATATATATATATATATATATATATATATATATATATTATATTTATATATATAAATATATATTTTAGCACCTGATGATAGCAATATAGCCCTATAGTATCTCTGTTTGTGGTGTCTCCTTTTTTATGTCTAGATATTATAATGTTTTTTCCCAATCTTTCGGTATCTGTTCTGTATTCCATGCTTGTACTATCTTTTTCATCCATCTAGTTATGATCGGACCACCATTTTTCAACATTTCTAGAGCTATATTATCTTCTTCCGCTGCCTTAGTATTTTTTTGTTTTCTGTTTTTTGATTGTTTTATATCTTCTATTATTTCTTCCTCATTGATTTGAGTATTATTTTCTTCCTGAGGCTGTTGTTTTTGTCCTCTCCGTATTTCTATTTCTTCATCTTTAAATTTAGTTGTGTAGTAATTTTTTTATGTTTTCAATATTTCTTCCGTCTTATCCCTAATATTTCGCATTTTTGGTGCTCTCCCTTTAGACGCATAACTATATTCCAAAACTATTTTTGGTTTTCTATATATAATTGTCTTTTCACCAAATTGCTCCCATGTGTTTTTCTTTGCTTGTCTTACCGTTTCCTTTGCTTCGCTTTGTTTTACTAAGGATTCTCTTCTATTTTGTTTAGTTTTATTTATTATATATTTCTTTCGGGCTTCTTTTTTAGTTTTAATTTTATTCTTTATTTTTTCATTCTACCGTTTTGTTCGCTTATGTGTTGGATTTTGTTTTATTTCTTTTTCTCCACAGACATCCTTTGCTGTTTTTATTAGGGTTTCTTTGAAGATCTTCTATCTTTTTTTCAGTTAACTTGTTTTCATATTTTGGTCTTTTTTTAGGTTTTCTTTGTATAGCTCTTCGTTCGTCTTTAAGTGGTTTCCTAATATTCGTGTCAGCAATCACCAGTCTGTGTTTTGTACTCAACTCCGCCCCTCTTATTACCTTTACATCGTTCACTGCGTATCTCACATTTCTCGTGTAGGTGATGTAATTTATCATATTTTTGCTTTTTAGTTCTGTGTGGTATGTTATTTTGTGTATGGTTTTGTGTTTAAACTATATATTTCCTATCAACAATTGGTTTGTTATGCAGTAATCTAGCCATTTTCGCCATTTTCGTTTACATCCCCTTCTAGGCCATGACCTACCATTGTTCCGTGTCCATGCTCTATGTTATTTTCTATATGAACGTTCTAATTCGCCATAATAACTTTGTGTTTATTATTGTTTTGCATTTTTTCTAGGGATTTTTGCGGGTCTTCATAGAAAGTGTCTTGTATAGCTGCATTTTCTGTGGGCGCCATATTTGGATTATTCCAACCTTCTCTTGAAGTTGTAGGTTTATTGTTATGATTCTGGAGTTTACAGCTTTTCATTTCATTACTTCTGGTTCTATTTCTTTGTTGAGGAGTATTCCTACGCCTTCCTTTGTTCTATTTTCGACTGGTGTGTCTGCATATCTAAGAGTGTACCTTTGTCCATGTTTTTAAAACCATTTCCTTTCTTTTTAATTTCTGAGATTCCTAGTATTTTAATATTAATATATCTCATTTCGTCTATAATTTCGCATTTTTTCCTATAAAAAAATGTGATGTTTCACGTTCCAAATCTTGTCCTGTCGCCTTCGTTGTGACCGTCCGGTTCCGAGGCTCTTAGCTCATAGCTTCTCTAAATCATTTTACAATGGACGGATAATTAGCCTAGCCGCATATGCCCCGTTACGTCAGGACAATTGGTATCAGGTTATACCTCTGATGTTGGGTCGCCAGATCCCCGTCTGTTATATGGCAAGGTGTGTCGAGCAGGTTAGTTGCCACTCGTGCAGATGGGGTTGACATTTGGGTCCTAGTTGTTGGTGGGCCCCTTACACCTCACTTGCAAAATCAATAAGTTTAAATATGTGGAAGTCAATTACTTGCTTTATATTTTTATTATTGTAACTTAAATGGGAATTCCAAAAACTACTCTCGTATGAACGAAGCAATGTTTTGTAACAACTTGTTACTTGTCACATTTGCTTTTTACATACCGTACCAAAAGGGCGAATTGCAAAGTATCTTAAAATAAGGAAAACGGCCGTTTTATTTGCATCAACATATATTTTTTTGTTTTTCACAAGTTTTGAAATGCTTACAGAAGCTGATTAATGTACGTTTTAAAATAAATTATTTTAAAGATGTTGCTTAATGAATTAAAATGAACTACTTTTATTTTTTGATCATTTTGGAATTCTTCTTTGGTACTGCATTTTTTTATTAATTTTTAAATCATCCACATTGTATATTAACCGGAGCCGAATACATGATGATTTAACGTACCCTTCCTCCTCAAAGTAGTCTTCTATCTTTTAGGTTTATTGGTGTAACCGCTTTAAATTTTGATGAAAACATTTGATGGGATTCTTGAAAAAAAATCCTGCCCAAGGTCGATGGGGTATATATTGTTGATGTATGTAACTTTCAACAACAGATAAATTGCTTTCACTAGCACTATATCTTGGTCAACTGAGCCATTTAATCTTTTTCGAGGTTATCCTACTTGAAAACGGTATTAAACTAATCGTGTTTTCATCTGCATTTAAGACTGGATGATTTAAGGAATGACACAATTAAATAAAATTTTAATGTGATAAGAATTATGAATTCTACGCGTTGAATATTAGACAACAGAGTATTTTGATAAATATTTAGATAAATTAATCAAATATAAATCTGCACTAGACTGTTTTATATTATATCTTTGCTTTGATTTTTTATTTCAGAATTTTATCGACATATCGTGTATAAACAATAAAAACAAGTATCGAAATCAAAACACGAGCTTACAAAATGATTAACGTGTTAAATAAGATTTGCTACTCTTAATTCTTTAATTGTTTTTGCAACAAAAGTTTAAGTTTTTATTTTTAATTGTAAAAGAGCAATTTGGCATTTATTTTGTGTAATTTTGAAACACACTGTGCAAGCAATAATATTAATGTGCACTTTTTGTGAGCATTTGGGAGAACAAAAATATAACAAAGGCAAATTGATTTCTCTATGGTTAAATAAATAATGGACTTTATTACCATTCCAAAAATTCTTTCTTTGCTTTTGTGTTTCAGTTACATACATAAAGTAATTGAATCACACGCATTTCTGACTAACTCAATCGAAACAATTAAATCCAGTTGATTGTTCTAGTTGTCAAACTATAATACGATAAATCACGCCAGTTTAACATTTAGTAGGTCGATAAATCGCTTGAGGCCAATAAAATACCAGTAAAAGCATTGAATTATTAATAGCGAAGTTTTCTTTAGCCACATTTTACTTTCATCAAGTTGCCAGAGGTGAAAGGACCGATATAATTTCAATAGTCTAATGATATAATATTCGAGAACAAAATACGGGGTTAATTATTTATTTTGAATTGCAAATGTTTCAAATGTGCCAGCGGTAACGGCGGGCAGAATTTTTGCGACTAAAAGAACGCGACAAAATGGAATTTCTGCAATTCTGAGATTAAGCACGGAGTGCGCCTCAAGAGAATGTCGTTCCATATGTATATGCGCTGTTTGTTTTTAATGCACTATAAAAATGTCTCATCTTGCTCGAATGGAACACAGGAATTTTAATTTTACGAAAGTCGGATGCTGTTGTGGGGTTAAAAATGAATCGCATTTGTTTTGTATATTAGTAATATTACTATTTGAGGCAACTGCTAGGATATTTTTTTAATTACCTAACCATTTCTTTGAAGAGATACCAATTCACTGTAATTTTATTTACTCATTATCATTAATTACTTTGTAACTTCTTCATTTCTTGCTTCCCAGATTCATATGCAGCTTGCTTCTGTGCTTGCGCTTATTGCTATTTTAATTCAAGCACATGTTTAGCACCGCTATGCTTGTCTTGTTTTTAGTCTACTTTTGACGTTTTGAATTTCTTCTATACGTTTTTTACCTATTCTTAAAGAACTACTCCCAAAACCCTAAAACAATGTAATTTGTTTCTTTGTTATTTGCACCATTTTGTGTCAGGTAGCTTACTTTCTTTTTTGTGATTTCGAAACTTTTCATTACATTCAATAGTTCGCTAGATGGCACTGGAGCCTTCGGAAAATTTTAGTTTTTCTTTGAATAAGAAGTGAAGCGCTCTGAAACATCTTTTATTCATTCTTTTTCTAATCACTTTTTCTTATTTGGTATTTTTCACTTGTTTTTATTCTGTTAAAATCCATTATTTATGTTAGATCAAATTTTGTAGTTTTTTATTATTATTACATTTATCATGACCTATTCTTCAATACTTTTATTTTGAAATGGCAAAATCTTTTATCACTTTTGTTCCTATATTTTGACTTTCATTTTTATTTACAAATCTTGTCAATAATATGTTACTACAAATGTTACTACAAAACCAAGTGCCACTAATTGTTGCAAGTGTAGAGCAACATTAGGATTATTAACTTAGAATATATTTTCATAAACACTGTGTGTAATAAAAAATTGTGGTTTCTGAAAATTATATTAGCATTAATTGCAATTATTTTAATATCCGTCGTTGCTGCCCGAAACTTCATTTTTAAACTTTTGATTTATTGAAATAAATGTACATACATTTTCTTGTTTTGTTTAGAAGCACTGTATGTAGAATTGAAATTACATTGCTATACTGCAGAATTGCATATAATAGACTAAATAAAGGTGGAGTTGATTTAAAAGTATCATCCGCATACCAGTGTTCACAGTGCGTCATGAATACCAAATTTCTTTTTCTCAATGATAGCAAAATACTATGATCGTCACTATCACTGCTTTATAAAACATTTGTCGCGACTTAGAATGGTTTAAGTGTCATTTCTGATACAATTTCATTCAAAATAACATATTATATAATCTCAGTTAGGTTGTCTCTGCTTTAAATTCAAATATATGGCAAGGATCAAAGTTTATTGCGTTTTTTTGCGATTGATCAGAGTCGGATACTGTGCTTTAATATTTTGTAAGTTTGTCTTCGCTATATAGCTTGGAATTTACGGCGTTTTCGTTTGGAATCAAAATACACGATAGCTTCAATATTCCACTAAACCGCATCTGTTGTTGCCCGTTTCTGTTTCCTGTTGAAACAACTGGCAGCGGCTTTGATCTCGAGGAACACAGAGCTTAATTTTTTAAGTGACAATGAGCTTCCAAAACTAAAACATATATTGTCCAGGAGATTTTCAAGTAGTTGGCTTGTCTGTTTGTATTTCAATTAGTTTGTGGCAATTTTGCCTTGACTTCCTGTGTAGAAAGTTTAGTTGGCGCAATGTATTTGTGAAGACGAAGTCGAATAAAAGGACAGATTGTAACAATGTGTCTAATATTTTATTACTTAGTAACTATGTTTACGCGGACTCCTAATTGACGCAAACGCTATTGTGTCCGAGCTAAGAATGCCCCCTGTTGACAACAACAATAGCTCAGAAAGCTGTTAAAACTATTTCAAAGACCAAAAGGTCTACTGTCTACATGTGACCAGCTATCGTCAAAATCGAAGGCTGCCTTGTTATCAACTCACCTGAACCATCCAGATTATTTTTATATTAAGCAACCACATAGAAAGGCTAGAATGTCTAGACGGTCTATCGCCCACGTGTGGCCAACTGCCGGCGGGACTAAAGACCCATATGATTCCGTCCTACTATTTGGAATACTTCTGTTGTTAGAATGAGGAGTTTGCAGCTGCAACCAATCAAAAGTGTTTTCCAAATGTTTCCTAGTTCAAGCAAATGTATGAAGATTCTAGACTCCCATGTACAATACTAAGTTTATCCAATAAATTGCGAGTGCTTGTTGAAGATTCAGAATTCAAAGCAGTTTTCAAGTCTTTTCCATCTGCAGTAGATGGTTGATACGAACGTAGTTGATCTTCAAGTTTAAAGTCAGTAGAATCGAAGCTCTTGTAGCATTTCAGAACAGTCACATTGCTTACAATTCTTTGATTTTCGGCATTTCAAATCTCCTTTGCAGAATCTCTTGTTGACAGTTTTCATTTATAGCGCTAGCGAATCATAACTCTAAGATTTTGTCAATATGGCAAAATAAAAATTGTTACTATATTATAAATACAAAAAGTTAAAATAAATATTTTTAGTATTTGTTTAGGAATTCTTTATAACCACTATTAACAGTTTTCTTTACTTTTATATTAGAGAATGGTTATGGGTCGAGTTTCTCACGTTTGTGTCCTCTTTCTATTTATTTTTATTTATTGTACGCTCACTTTGAAATATTTTTCACCGATAATGTGACTATTTTCGTAAATAAAAATATAGTTTACAGTTTTCACTTAGTCCGAGTAATTAATTTATAAACTTTACACACTCAAGAAGTATATTGTATTCGATGTCAATTGTATGTCGTACTATTTTCAAATAAATGCAAAGGATTTTTGCGGCCGATGTTATGGTGCATCGTGTGATTTGTTCTCGGGTTGTTAGGCCGTGGTCAGAGTTTGGAAACTGTTGAAGTTTCGTCCACAACTGCGGCGGACATCTTCAGAAGAAAATCAAGTGATTGTCCCGTGACTTTTCGCTTTTATACTAGCTATGGTGTTGGGTGAGCATTGCTGACGTCACCGGATTGGATGTTAACACAATAGGGGTGGCTCCTGACGTCAATTGGTCTTGCAGGTAAACATCTCGGTATTTGCTGACGTCACTTGCTCTTCCACCATATTATGGTTTGTTTTTGCCCCATAAGTGTGATAAACCAAGATTTAGGTAGATTGAAACCGTCGTCCCTGTTAAAATTATTTTTATATTTACTAGGAAAAACCTTACGTAACAGTTGATATACAAAACCTTAAATACAAATAACAAGAGCGTATGCGTTGCGAAACACTTGCTATATGAAATCTTAAATACGAATTAAAAACGTTTATAGTCAATGACCTTCGGTTGTGAAAGATATATATGAATACAAACAATCGTCTTAAATATATATATATATATATATATATATATATATATATATATATATATATATATATATATATATATATATATATATATATATATATATATATATATATATATATATATATATATATATATATATATATATATATATATATATATATATAATGATGTAATTATAATGATAAATTATCGTTACCTTTCTATTTAATCTTTACTAATCGTTTCATCAATTAGATAAAATTTGTATTTGCCCAAATTATATTTTGTAGCCAGGATTTTCCAAAGCATGTTTCGCAACAGCTGATTTTTCTGGTTAATTGAGGCGTAAATGACGTTCTTTTATTCTATTGGTAATCGTTCAGCCCATAGTCCCAATGTAGACCTGCTCACATGAACAAGGTAGGCAGTATAACCTTGATGTATCCTGTGTGTTTTTTTGTGTCATTGACTGGTCAAAGCAAATTCCGTATCTTGGTGGTAGTAGTATAGATGTTTTTTCACCATTTGTTTGTTGAGAATGATAGTAGATAAAAAAGTTTTGCCTACCTTGACCGAATTTTGTTGTTTTATTTATTTATCCCGGTCTTCGAAGAGCCATTCTCTTTTAAGGTTTGTCCCAAATGTTTTAATTCCTTATCAAAAAACTGTGGTTGACATATTTGTGGTGCTCGATCTATCAATGTTTTCACAACCGTTCTTTTTTTATTTGGGTGGTGATTTGACTGCTTATGAAGATACTGGTCCTTATGCGTAGGTTTTGTGGGTTGTGAATGTCCATTTTTCGATCTTAACACGTACACGTCTAAGAAAGCACTTCTATCGTTCGATTCTAGTTCTACGGTAAACTGTATGCTTAGGTGTATAGAATTCAAGTGCTTAAGAAATTGTGGTAGGATATACTTTCCGTGCCTCCATATTACAAACGTGTCATCGACGTATCTTAGCCATATCGCTGTATTGATGGTGACCTCTTCAAATTTCTTCATAAACTAGTTGGCAATTACGAGTGAGCTATCCATTGCTACTTCGTTTTTTTTTTGCTCGTAATATACGTCATGCCGAACAAAGTAACTGGACGTAAGTCACTGTCGAAATAACTGTAAGATGTCGTTAGGGAAAATTTTCTTCAGGTGGTCTAGGCCATTTTGAATCGGCACTTTGGTAAACTGGGATATTATATCGAAACTGACCATGAAGTCTTGAAGGTGTTGACACTGTGTGGAAATCTTGATGTAACTGCTGGTATGTCCAATGTACGGTTGTAACAGACTGGATAAGCATTTGGACAGCTTTTAAGTAAGGTCATCGATGTACTGTTCTCGATATTAACAAATACATTTTTAATTGTGCATTTAAGTGTTCGCATCCGTTTGTCATATAAACATATATTTATTATTTTTAATAAATAATAACGATGCCTAATATTTTTATTTTGCATAAATTTGTTAATTCACACAGATCATTTTTAGTGATATAAATTATAGAAGCAAAGTATTAAGTCGGTGGCTCTCTGTTTGATTCTAAATTCATTGAATAAACCGGTGAAGCTCTGGTCGAGAGTATAAGTGTAATAATTGTAGATCCCCCAGCGATCCTGCTGACAATGGCGCCAAAACAAGGGCGCTGCAGGGGGCTGAGCCGCTGAATAGCTAACGGACGCACCAGTTGACACGGCGCGCTTGAAATGGAAATCGTTCAAACCCGAAACAAAAGGCGAGATTGGAATCGAAACAAACAGAATTACTTTCTCTATTCGCATCTCCGACGGCGGCGTGCATTGAACGCCATACGCCATCAGCTGCCGAATTCGGGGCGTTGAAATCGAGACTGGAGCAACGAAAGCGCCGCCGTTTGCGAGCTCGCCTAATTTATTCAAACTGCCGCAAGTTTTTCACCGTTTCAGTTTTATTCGAAAGCGGCCGGTGTGCTGCTTTTGCCAATTCGTTAAGTAAACGATATTTATCTTGGCCAGAGCACTTTCACAAACTATCGGTGATGCACTTCGTGCTGATTGGTCTGCTTTTCCAAACAGTTTATGGTAAACCACTATATTAAGCATTTTCCATTACTTCGCTCATTTAGGCTTTCCGCCGTAAACACACCAAACTTGTAAAAGTCGCATGTGAAATGAATCGCGTTCGCGGATTAACCGAGAAAGAAAGCACCGAGTACTTGGAAGCTTGTGAATTTAACATGATATATTTGACCATAAAATCAAGGCGCGGTTTCTGGATTAAAAGAGAATACGCTGTAATGAGAATGAGATGCGATCTACATATACGTCCCTGAGAGCAAGCTTCTGTTGCTGCAAACTGGATAAAACGTCGTTGCTGTACCTCTTAAATTTGTTAGCGGTGGAAAATGGGCTATCCGGAGCTGAAAAATGCCTTGTTACAGGTACTACATAAATTGTCGTGCCGGCGGAGTAATGTAACAGGATCTACTACGTGTTACCTTTCAAAGAGGCTTAACATGTCGTTCTCTTCGGGTTTTTGAACTTCTTTTATCTTTTCTTATAATTAATTATCGAAGTTGTTTAAAAATCTAGAATATTTTGTTTATCCTAGCAGCCCTAGAAGACTTAAATCCAATTTTTTAAATAATTGCAACAACTTATTTATAATTGTGATTTCTTGCTTGGCTTTCTCAATTAGAATTTTAGTTATACAGAAAGATTTAATTTTTATTCAATTTAAAAGAAATGACAAACGAAAATGAGAATTTTATTTAATTTAGAATGTCTTTTAACGCTTTTTATGAATTAACTGGGCGAGGATTTGTTTGGGATATAACAAAGGTTGTATATTTACAAAAATTACGCTTTATGTTTGTTATGTAATAGACTGCTACATCTTGGAATTGTTCCTAAAAGATAAAATATCTTTTGAAGTAACATTTAAAAAATTAACATAAAAAATGTTTTCATTGTTGCTTTCAGTAGTACTATTTTTGTGAATATTTTTTTAAGATTTTAAGTAAAACCAACATAAATTGACAGTCCAGTATGTATATACAGTGCCAGTAAAAAATATAACAACCTTTAGTATTTCTGTCATAACTTTTTCGTTTCTTTGTATTGTTCACTAAAATTTTCAGAGAATTTTTTTCGATGTACTTTACTCGGCTGAGATTAACAACAAAACAAAACAAAACACAACTCAACTGGAAAAAAAACTTTATTAACACAGCAAATAAAAACATCGGAATAACTCTAAATTGCCGGAAATCAGCTAAAAGTAAACAAAAACTAATATTTAATAGCATAATGCGAGGCATAGAGTCTAGAAGAATGTGGATGAAGGAGAGGGAGATGTTCTTCTATTCTCCTCGAGTTGGACATAGTTCTCATCTGCATACTTTTGGCTGGGCTAGTCGAGGAATGTCACACAATGGCGAGCGAATCAGTCCTGGTTATGCTTCGAACGATGTTTGGAATGATTGCCCTGTTTGAAAATGATGTCTCTGTTTATGTTTTGCATGGAATATTTACGCATTATGTTTTCCAGGATGTTGTCATGCACACAGCGATCCATAATACAGTTGATTTTTCTGAGGGACCCGTACCAAGAGTGGAGGCACAACCCCTGACCATATCACTATATCATGGGAATCTGGTACTTGGGATCGAAATCTGCTGAATTCTATCTGTTCCGAACAATATTTACATGGTTTGTTACACCAGAGCACATTTTATCATTCCTTCCTCGCTCAATTTTTATGTGCCTGCTCTGATTCCATGCGCGCTTTCCTATTCTTTTTCGAAATAATGGGTTGCTTGACCGAACGACGTTTATTAAAACTAGCTTACTGTAGACGACATCTGACAGTATGAACAGATGGTTTTGGGTCCAGAGGGTCATACATTTGGAAAGAAATATCGGTGGCCGTGAGGACGGGGTTGTCGTGGGCCATGCGGATGACGTTCCTGTCGAAAAGTCTCGAGGCAGTCTTGAGACGACCGGGTTTGGACTTTTTTACAACATCAGCGCTTAAAGTTATGGGAAATGGTGCTCTTGTGCAGGTTGAACTGTGCTGTAAGTTCACGGAGAGTTTGATCTTGGGCACGACCATTAGTAATTGTCTTCTAGATATCTGAACATATGCTTATCCATACCTGACATTACCATTATTATTAAAAAAATGCTAGAAAAAACGATAAAAACGACAAGAAATACGAGTTCTTCAAAAGTCAATAAAACGACGATTTTCACTTATTACAGTGATTTGCACGTCATTATCAGTAGGTGTTTGAAAAGGCCAAAAATGTTTAATTGCGAAACATCTCAAAACATTGTCCGAAAATTTGAAAAATGTATCAGCACATAAAAAGTTTATACCACCAATTGATATATTTTTAACCGTTACTGTAGCACCAGATAAGCACAAGATAAAGAACCAAAATCATAGCAGTTGAATATTGCGAGATAAGTGCCGCTGCGTTTGATTGTAAAGTTTGATTTAAAATTGATTTGTGGAAAGATTCAAATGAGTTACAAAAACTAAAAACTGAGCGAAAATCAAGAGCAAAGACGGCGATTTTCTAAATAAAAAAACTAGTGATGAGATCAACTAAAGTTTCAATGCGAGAGCGAAAGAAATTAAAACATGAGTTCTTGTGTCTTAAAATAACTCCGTAAATTATCGAGTTTTAAATTTGATTACTGTGGTGTAGTTGCAAATACAAAGGGCATGGGAGTGATGTTACGTTTCAAACTACAAAATCACGTGGACTTAAAAATGTAGTGATGTATATTCGATTGTACTCTTATTAAACATGCATAATACATTAACATGTCCTTTATATTTATTATAAGAGTTTTGGGGTTCAGTTTAAAAGGTTGTCAGAAGTTTTGTGGGTTAATGGATATATCAGAGAATACTTATGATGCTATTGTAGAAATAATATGTGATTATCTTAAAACACATTCCAGTATGCTTTAAAAAAAGAAATTCCAAAAAGAAACATTGCAACACAAATAAACTACATGTATCAGGAGACGACATTTAGGAAAAACGTAGTTTTTTTATCTCTACACGGAGTCTTTTTGAATATTGGTCTTTACTCTTGGAAAATACTTGATATTGTCGTCAAAGGTTTTTCTTATTCTTATTATTAAAATGTGCAAATTTTTGGAATGAGCGAAATACAAATAATTATTCCAAATACACCATAAAAATTACACATGTAATCACAAAGTTACAGTTGATAAAATAGAACTGAATGTTTAAACACTCAGAAAAATAGTATAACGTAAAGTACATGAATTGTATCGAAGATGGTGACTAAGCCTTACATTGGCATTATTAAATACTGTATGTATTATGAATAAAGAATACATAGACTACATCTACAAAATATTGGTAACTTGATTACGCGCGCGCAATTAGCTTCAAGGGGATTAAGGGAAAAATACTTAAAGCAAAGGTGATTGACAATTTAATTGTTTGGCAATCGGGACCATTATGATACACTTGAAAAAATGAGTGATGCGATATGAATTACGTTTATTATTACAATTGTAACAACAATAAATATGCTATCATTGAAGAGTCCTGGTGTTATCGCCAAGCGGCAAATATTTTAAATTACGATTATAACTCTTTATTTCAGAATATTTTAGGCCCTATAAAGTTATTACATAAGAATCTTAGTAAACAAGAGTTAATGTAAGGATGTGGTAATGTGAGCTATAACCAACTGGTATGCAAGTTCAAGAACTATATTATTACAAATGTTTTAAGTTGTAATCATACACTGTGCACCTAATATGTCATATAGACTAACCGATTTAGAACAGATAAACACTTTTCTTTACCCATTGGTATAAAAAATGACCAAGCTATCGAATATTGACCGAAAGTTTTAATTGATTATAATCACTATGAATGGGGTAGCTTGATTTAATCAAAATAAAACTGTTTATGAAATAAACCAAAAAAGCCTACGTATGTAGTGAATGGTTTTATTATATTACCATTTACCTATATCTGTTTGTTGCTTTCTGTTTTGGCCACTATCGCTCATGCGGTGTATACGATTGCACCGTTCGGCTAGAACTACATGTTCTTTAACCCAACCCGTCAATGTGCGGTAGCAAGAAGTTGTTGATAATGGTTCTGTAGCGCTCACAGTAACAGTGCTGCCGACGCCGTCCTCGAAAAAACATGGGCCAATAATCTTTTCTCCCTAAGCGCAGCACCAGTGACTTTGAGAGGATGTAATAATTCTTCGTGTATTACAGGCAGATTTTCAGCGTCCCAGAAGCGACAATTTTGCTTATGCGCCTCGTCGCTCTTAATGATTCTCAATAGAAAATCATTCCCAACCGTTTGGCTGACATGCAAGTAATAGCTGATGCACTGTTTGCATTTTGTACGGGAACATTTTCAAGTATTTTACCAAAATTCGCTGTAAAGATTGTCTATTGATGCCCAATTGTGTAGCCCGTCGGCTGGTTATGTTTGAAGGTCATCTTGGACATTTACAGTTACAGCAGCTACCGGGCCGACCACGTCTGTTACTCTTCCGTGTTGAGCCAATCTCCTCGAGACGAGCGCCTAAACACCGCAGTGTTTGTCCAGTTGGTGTCACACGACCAGAGGATCGACAACAAAATTCACGTTGAGCCCAAACAACCAACCGATTATTTGTCATAAACATTTATACAATTATTCCGCGTTCTGTAGGATTACATAGAGTGATTCGTGGTTTGTTCACGTGTATTCTGCTTCTGTTTATTTCACAAATATAAAAGTCGCGATGACATGAGACGTCATGCAAAAATGCAAAGCATCTTCTGATAGGATGATGACTTTTGCGCCAACTATTATAATTATAACGGTCGGTACGTAGCGCTAGCCACGTTACTACCCTTGTGTACCGTAGGCTCTAGACTGTAGCAGATCTATCCTGTTACGACGCCAAAGGGTCTTCAAGGCCTGTTACGGGGAACTATTATTATATATATTTTATAATTGTCAACTACGTCTATAGTTTCTCCTCTAACTATATGTCGGTTTTTTGTTCCACCAAGTTATTTATCATGCTCTTGGTCTTACCCTTGTTTATATTTAAATTAATTTCTTTTGATTTTTTATTTTAGAAGAAAATTGGGCCGCTTTATCTTAATTCAAGTTCCTTTTTTATTACTCTTGCATTGTTTTGTAATTTTATTTTACATGTAGCAATTTCTTGGATATTTTTTGTCAACACGGTGGATTCCAAATTCTTTAGAAATTTGATTATAGCCCAATATTCTATTGATTTTAACACATTTTCATAATATATGACGCCCAGGCATAAGGGTAAGTTCTATTCTGTAAATTTTTTATTAGGCTTCGTACTATTTGTAAATGATCTTGAGTACTGCAAAACGGAAACTTACTTGGTCTAGTGGTTGATAAACATCTATTCTACTGGCCAATCTATTCATTATAGTCTTTATGAATAGTTTATATATTTGTGATAATAAACTGATCGGTCCATAATTTTCTAATCTGATTTTGCCAACTTTCTTAAACGATAATATTATGAGTGGGTGTCTCAATCTCGCCGTATTTTTGATTCTTTGAGACATTGATTGAACAATATTTTTAGTTGTTGGTGTAGCTGCTGTCCTTTCTTAATTATTTCATTAGTATCTGATCTTCCTCTGGTACTTGCTTTCCTTTTGTTTATTTTAGTGATTTTATTATATATATTTCAATTATAGGAATATCATTTGAATTTACGTTTGTTACATTTGGTTATTATATACAAATTTCTTAAGCGATCGGAACCATTAATAGTCGACTTTGATTGGTAATGTGGCAAAATTTAATTACAATTAGAAAAAGGATTTCTGATAAAGACATTCAAGTTAAAATTGAAAAACATTTTGTAACTAAGAAAAATTGAACTAGTATTGCGGATCCTCAACTAAGGCGATGCGCATTCTGTAGCAGAAAAAAGATATTACAATCAATTGGGGGTGTTTAAAATATCAGGTGCCATTATGCTTAACAAAATCTAAAAATTGTTTACATCACAATAATCGTAATGTGTAAACAAGTTGTATCACCAAATATTTTAAGCAAAAATTACATTTTGTATGCATTTACTACTAAGGGACGCCTTGTGTTTGTTATTGCTTAGATATATTTTTGATTGTTTTTGTACTTAAATCAGCTATGATTCTTTTCTACTGGCCTGCTTCTGAGAAAGTTAATATGAAAGAATAGATTTTATATAACTTTTACTTCGCGCAGAAGAAAATGCGTAATTTCATAATTAATTCTGCAGTATATCAAAGAGATAACCTAACCTTTTAACCCAACTGGCATAATAATGGCTGGAATTGTAATAACTAAGTGTCAAATAAAATTATTTGCTATCACAGTATCAGTATTAAAGTGCTCTCTACAGCGTCGAGTGAAATCCAGAAACAAATCAGATCCAGCGAATCATGCAAATGGCGTAATTTCATTTTCCAGTTTGAAACCGCAAGATTACAGTCTGTGACATTATCTGTTATTGGATAACTTCTAGAGCAATTGTCTTTAATTTTGTGCGGCACCGTTGGCATATGGTGTGCTTTAGAGGTGGAACGAATTAATTACCAAAGCTAAAGTATTTTCATATGCTAATTAAATTGGTTAGCGAGATATCTATTCTATTGCGCTTTTGCTTTTTTTTCACTTATACAACGTTTTGTATGCTTTCTGGTTATTAAAATATAATATATTTAACATTTTTTTAACAATGTTGAGTTAGAAATGTGCTTGTGTGATTCTTTAAGATAATTATAATTGATATTGTCCTGAAGAATTTAATAAAAAATGTAAACCCTTTGTAATACAAAAAAACATTATAGTGTTTTTTAAAATTTATATTGTTAAATTTTTAAATATCTTTTGGTTTATATTGTTGCTTTGTAGCAGATATATACCGCTCTAATTCCATTTATTGTCGCCTTTTGTTGGTGTTATTTAGTTTTTATTACATGTAGTGATTTTTTGTCTACATTTTATTAACATTCTATCTCGCGTTTGTCTTTTAGCACGGCCATTTTATTTGCATATTCCTTTTTAGATGTTAATAATATTTTGTTAATCTTGTTTTATGGTGTTGCCACACATTCTTTAGTAGTTTCTAATTTTACTGCAATGTCAGGCACAACCAGACGAGATGAGGTACTAAATACTAAAAAATTTTTTTTCAAAATGTTTGGATTTAAATGTATTTTTAATATTATTTAAATTTTTAATTATTATTATTTAATAAAATGTATGAGATATTTGTCAATTAGTTCGAAAAAATTAGAATAAAAATACATTTAAAAATTTAATCTGTTTTCAAATACTTTTTCATTACACAGCTTTTTAGGGTCTGTAATAATGTATATACAAAAATTCCTTCGTATATCTTTGTTTGTTCTTAAATGTTGCCTCTTAAGTATGTAAGATGACGGTTTTTTACGTCTTCCTGTGTTTCTTTTTCCTAGGGGTGATTTGTTTTTTGAGGTTATAACTATTCTTTTTTTGCATCCTTATTCTTTGTTTATTTCATTCTATTTTTTACGTTACATTATTGTATAACGGTATTTTTGGTTTTTTGTTCTAGTAGAATTTTCTCTGTAAATCTACATAATACTTTTATTTCAATTATTTGATTTAGGGGTTGAGTTTTGGCAGAATATGTCAGTACAGATTCTATCGTTGTTTTATAAATTTTTATTTTTGTATCTTCACTGAGAGACTTACATTGCAAAGCAGTATCGTTCAGGTACCTCGCTAGCTTATTTAGCTATTTAGTATCTTTGTGGTTTATAGTTTCGAAGTGAAAATTTTTGAACGTAATGACCCTTTCAAAATGTTTCCTTCCATTTTAAGTTTGCGTCTATGGGGTTTCTTCAACAATTTTGGGTTTTTGTGGGAAATCAATATACTTTTTTCTGTAGTGTTGAATTTACTTAATTGTCTTTGAAAGGCGTATTTGTTTTCTGCAATTAGATGTTAGTTTGTCTTAACTTTAGCTTGGATTTTCTTGTCTGTATATATATTTTCAATAGTTTTGAACAGTAAGGTTCTATTGTATAGAAAGTGAGTTATATTTTTAAGCTATACATAATCAAACGCTTTTTGTAGAATAATAAAGCAGAGGTAAGCTGGTTTGTTGTAGTCCAACAATTTTTCATATTAATTCTGTTTGTTATTATTTTAGTTACTAGCTTTAAATATTTTGTAATTTATTGGTTTCTTTAAATTTTTTAATATTAAAATAACTGTTTTTTAGCTGTTAGGTATTGTATTTTAAAATATTATACGGTTGATTAGTTTTGTTAGTTCATCTATTAAATACTTACCCTCGTATTTTAATAATTCTTTCGGTGTGGTGTCCTGCCTTGGTGATTTTTGTTCATCAAGTTTTTTTACTGTCTTCAATTTCGTAGCTTCTTATTGTTTATTTTTTGTCTGTAATTATATTTGGTATGTTTCTTTTTGTAATGGTGTTATCTTACACGAAATGTTTTGTTAGATATTCTACTAATATATTTTCGTTTATTTGATTTGCTTCTATTAATTCTTCTTTCTTGTCGCCAATCATTTGCCATATTTGTGTTTGTTGGCATTAATAATAATTTCTCGTCGTTTTGAAAACAATTCCTAATATTCTTTTAGTGCATGTAACTAAAATTTGTTTCGTTTCTTATATTCTTCATACGATTCTTGTGTTCTTAAAATTTTGTGTTCCTTTAGTATCTTTACTTTTACTTTTGCAACCATGGACTTTATTAAGATTTTTTAAATGTAATATGTGCTTCTTCTACATTTGTTCTAATCTTTGGCCTCTTGCTTTGTGTTTGGTTATAGAATTTAACATAATTGATTCGGTTAATCTTTTTTTTTGATATTTAACTGTTTGTTTTTTGTAGTTTATTTGGTGTTTCTTTTAAATGTCACATTTAATATTAATTTACTTAACATTAGACTACTCACATCAATCTAGCTAATTGTTTTAACATTTACTATTTCACATGGGTGAATTGTCTTGCAATAATTAATCATGGATTTGTGTCACTTGTATTTTAAAATATAAATTTATGCTTTTATTTGTTTTATAACGATTCTGAGCAACTGTAAGTTTTCCATTATCAAACGCTGTTTTTTTTTTAATTTTTTAATGCTTTAGATGTTTATTTTAGCGGACACAGTTTCCAAACTGGAGACCAGCTCTACTTTTATGGTGTCTGTCATCTGTCATGCCTTGTAACTTTTGATCAAGGCAGCTTCCAAGCTGGAGACCAGCTTTTATTTGTTATTTCTCACATTTGTCACGCCTTATAATTTTTGATCTGATAGATAGAAACATAACTTTTTTAATATTCAACTAAGGACCATAAGTCAAGTCCAGACGCCAAACATCAGCCTGATCGGAAAATCTCGAGACCGGTTTGACCGAAAGTGGCCGCAAATTTTTCGGTTCCGGTCGCTAAATTTTTGTCGCTATTCACTTTGATTTAAATATAATTCACCGTCATTCATATCAATAAAATTTTGTTAAACCCTATAATTTAGTTTCATGCATAGGGCTCGCTCTGCTTTACCTGTAAAGCAAATTTTCGCTTGTTTGTTCTCGTGTGGCCATTTTTAACGGAATTCTCTTATCGTTTCTTAAATCCCTGACAATTTTATTTTTATTTAAATTGAAACTATAAGCCTAAGAAATTTTGACAAATCCTCCTTCCTTTTCCGGCTTAGGACCAGTAGTTGTATTTGTAGGCTACTCCATTCACCTATGAACTATTATGAACGCTTTTTGATTGTCGATTTACTCAACTGGATGCTTCGAAAATAAGAAGTAATATCTTTGAAACAGCACGATAAATCAATTTTTTTAACTTTGTTTATTTTTCATATGCAGATGTGTATATCATAAGATAATAAACACTTAACCACTTATGACCTGTGTACAGCGTTGAGTGAGCAAATATTTCTGTACGAAGCAACCGGTAGATGACTTTCACTTTTAGTGCGTTCTATCAAGGAGGAGTTATTACCATAACATATTGCAACCATATTTTATGAGGCGCTGAGAAATGGCGAACAGACCAAAATATCTCCGCGCGCGCTCGTTATTTATAGAAAAAATCAATCATCTTGCCCCCGCGCTTAAACTTATGGCACACGCCGTAATGAAATGTTGAACCCTGCCGATGAAAGCTGTTTACCTTTGGCTCCGGCGCGGAACATTCGCATGCAACGTGTACTCAGGCTGACAAGCGGAAACGTCCAATATGGGCCGATTCGCTTCCCCTCCAGCAGCTCCGTTTATGATGCGAATTAGTCGGCGACAAACCTGCCTGCAATTAGAAGTGGCACCTGATTTCGGGGCTCATTAATGTGTTTACAGGGCGCCTGTAGTGCGTTTAACGTGATAAATTGGAGGCGCTTAAACGTTTAATTAATTCTTTCGGGCGGCCTTGCAGGGAATCGCTGTGTAATTTGTTTTGGTTCTCGAGCTGAAATATGGGGAGCATTTGGGTTTCGCAGCGCTGCTAAGAAGCAATTTCAGCAATTTACTTGTTAATATTAAGAGGGTCGTCGGTTGCGAACCTAGGCCGGGGAACTACGCAGGGTGTGGAAAACGAGATTTCGATTTTTATCATGCTATCTATTAGGAGATTGACAACTTCTATTTTATACTTATATTAAGCAATCTTCTTCATTCTTCCGAAGCAATTTAGTAACTACTTAAAATTATTTTTATTAACATTTTCAAAGTTAACCAAACAAAAATGTTGTTGACCTACGTCGTTAAAATTTCACGAAATACGGATAATTAAGGGGAGCAGCTACGATAGTCTACCCCAGCAATATTTTCTGTTGATGGAGTTGTAATTGTTTTTTAATGATCAACAAATAATCGCAAAAATAATAATGGTAAAACAGTGATAAAAATCCGTTAAGAATTATTTATTTGCATTGACGTGTTCTAACAACATAATTGATCTTGAAAATGACTAATCAAAAATAATTATTTAATAAAATGCCTTTTTTCGGTTTCAGGTGAGTGGGAATTCTCATAAAAATTATGGAAACACTTTAGTATCCACTTTTAATTGTCAGTCTTGATACTTGACACTATGTATGGCTTTTAGAATAGATATTGTGTGAAAAATGTTTTCAGGCCAGTTTGTTGCTCATCTTTATGTCTACTTTTTTAAAGTTTTCATCGGGAAAAAAAGATTTTGAATAGATGATTTGCTGCCAATCCCAACGGTTCATCATGGTGGTCGAATCATTTAATACCCTTTTTTAAGGCTCAATCACTGAGTGAACTTCATCTACCTCCATATGGGCGTGCCCTCTGAAAAGGAACTTATGGTTGAATATTTTTAATAAAGGCAATATTCTCAGTAACCAAAAGTAGCAGTAAAATTTTTATTTTGTCCTCCATTGTTATCTGACCAGATAGTCAGTTCTTCAGTGTCATTTGTTATGTTATTTAGTGCCTACATCAAAATAAAGAACTAGACATCACAAATACTTCGTGTCTAGACCGTTCTATCTTACATGGTTACACGGCTTTTTCATTAGTGGAATTTAGAATAGTTAAGAACCTACAGTATTCTCAAATAAAGCAATTGAGAATTGGTTATGCAAGGTGGTGGCAAGCACTTTCTACATGTCGATCATTATAACAATTTTGTTAAAAGCAGTTTCCTTCACCGAAATATCTAAGTTTTAATTTACATATAATTAAATAAATTCTTATTTACATTTCAATAGCATGCTTTATCATTGTAAATTTATTAAATTGATCACAGATGTTATATATGCTATACAACCATTTTTTACCTACAAGTATTGGACAAATAATGGAAACACTTGTCAAACTGCAACTTATTTTTATTAAGCCGCCTCTTGCTTATTGTAGGTAGTACGGACGGTCCACTAATAGTAGAGTGAGATAATGTGGTTGTGGACGTTGTGTAGGTGTGGTGAGTGTTTCAAAGAGGTCTAATTGTTAGTGCCAGTCTAACTGAAGCATATGTGAGCAAAACAACGACATTATACGGTGTAACATGAAACACGGTCTTGAAAGTAATGACCGCATACTCACTAAAACAGAGTCGGCGAAGTATAATAGTGGTCGATAGAGGAAGCTGCAAGATATGGACCGCCGGGCCTTGAAGTGACGTCGTAGAAGAAATAACGACCGAAATAGTGACTACAGGACCTAATCAGTACCTAAACATCAGAGTCATCCAAAATAGTCCAAAATAGGCAGCATAAAATGGGTATACATAAGCGTGCTGCTATTGCCAAGTCCCTAATAAGAGACACGATGCTCAAAGGCAACGTGCATAGTGCAGTGCCCACAAAATCTGGACGTTGGGGAATTGGCAACGTGTCGCTCAGTCAGACGAGTCATCATTTACTCTCTTCCCCACCAATGAACGCGTGTTTGTCTGGCGAATATTCTACAGCATATGATATGGACTGTCTCCGCTCGACCGTCAAACATGGCGGTGGCTCTATTATGGTCTGGAGCGTTATATCTTGGTATTTGATAGCCTGCTTTATCACATTACATGGTCGGGTTACAGCAGCTGTGTATAGAAACCTCTTGGGTAACCAGGCCCACCCAATGGTGCAAACTTTATTTCCAGACGAAAATACCATATTCCAGGATAATAATGCTCCATTCACACCGGTAGCCTTGTTGAAAAATGGTTTCAAGAGCATGGTGATGAGGTTCAATATCTTGTGTATATCTGTATGCGTGCTAAAGGTGGACCAACACCATATTGATACAAGATGTTTCGACATCTGCGAGTGTTTCTATTATTTTGTCCAATACCTGTATGTTTGACTCGGGCATTTTCTTTTGTTTGCAATATTTGCAACGAGCACATTTTTTTATATCAAGTTTATTAGCTAAATATTTTTTTGGCAGATCTTTTTTTACTACAATGACTTTTGATGATTAAGAAACTTTTCATGTAATTAATGTTTCCTTGAGAATTTTTTTCCAGATTACTTTTTCCGGTCGAGCAGTTTTTCCATATGACATGAACTGACGTGAAGATTAATGTCCGATGACTTAAACTTGGAGATTATTTAAAAAGTATGGATTTTTTATTAGTTTACAATGGCAACAAAAACTATAAAAAATTCTTAACTCGGCTTAGTTTTTGAGTGTCCGAACTAGTATTAAGAAGATTCAATAGGGATTACTATGCAATTTCAATTTGCTTAAATACTTTTCACTATATTTGGTAATTATTTCTTTCACTGTGTCCACATTCAAGTCGCATATGTCAACATTTCTTAAATAATAAGGTGCGTTACACAGCACATAGTACTTTTTCCTGGAATATTTTAATAGTTTGGATTGTGTTGTTTACTACTGAGCTCCATAGCTGGATGCCATAGCCCCAGATTGGTTTAAATCCAACATTATAGACAAGGAGTTTGTTTCGGAGTGACAATTTGAATCTTTTTCCGAGCATCCAATAGTATTTACTAAACTTGATCCCCAGTTGTTTTGTTTTATATCATATGTGTGTTTTCCACATTAGCCCTTTGTTTAGATGCATGCCGAGGTATTTCACCTCCGAAACTTGAAGTAATGGTACATTATTAACGTAAACGTATGGCATGTTTTCTCTACATTTTTTGAAAGTGATGTGATTTGGCTTCATTTAATTTAATCCTCCATTTTTTAGTTCGTTTAACTATATCGGTTAGATGATCTTGCAGCATTTTGGCAACCGTTATAAGACATTTGTGTTTAAATAGGATAGTTTTTATCATCTGCAAAGGTGGCTGTCAGTGAATGTGTATTGGTGGGTACGTCAGGTATAACAAAGGTCCTAAAATACTGCCTTGGGAGACTCCAGACCGTGTCAGATATAGATCAGTTTGATGTTGTTTATATTTAATCTTAAAGAACTATTCTTCAAGGTAGGATTTTAATATGATGAAATATGAATAAAGCAATGTGTGTTTTAGTTTATAAAGGAGACGATCATGCCAAATTATTATTACTTGAGCAACTTTTTATTGCGCCGAGAAATATCTTCAAATTGCGTTATAAATAGTTGTTAACATAACCCTAGTTCTTTGATAATTTGTCCCTTACTAAAACAAATCCAGGCGCTTGGTTTGAATGCAGGTTTGTTTTAATCATTTTGCTAACTTCTTTTACAGTAAATAGTTTTAAGATCTATGACATTTGATATGGGATATCTAGATATGTCTGAATTTCAGCATCATCTTCCGACGTTATCCGATGAAAGCAAAGGCAGAATACTTTTTCTAAATGTCACGCGAATACTTTAGCTTTTTCTGAGTCAGTACGTGCCCAGCTATTGTTAGTTTTACGAAGGGGAGGAATTTGTTCATTCTGGCGTTTTATTGTTTTTATCGCTAAAACATAATTTGTGCTTTCCGTTGGAGTTAGATTTTTTATGTATTCTTTTTTGTTCTTCAGGTATTGATTATCGTTTTTAGTTTATCTGGGGCCTTATTATAACGCATTTTGTCAGATTTGTTACTTAAGGACCGGGAGTATTTGATGAATCCTTCTTTGTTAATAGGATAGTTTGGGGGGCAGTACACTGCTGAGAGCGCGAGGGGACTGTATCAATCTTCAATTATTATGGTTGTGTCTTGTAAGAATTTTTTTTTGTATTTTAGAACCGTTTAATACCTTGCCTGATCAGTATTACTGTACCACTCCTCGCTTGTCTGTCAGCGTCTGGGTGCTTAGTGGAAATAATACAATTATTTTGAATATTTAAGTGATTTGCTTATGTAAAATTGATTTCTGATAAGAGTAAAACATCTGCGTTATGATATTTAAGGAAGATTTCTACATCTTGCTTGTGGTTTAGAAGGCCATTGGCATTCCAAAGAGCTAATTTATATACTGGATCTATTTTTATTTTTAATTAGTTCTTCTCTTAAAAGTCTTATTTGCTTTGTTAATTCAATTGTGATTTGTTGTTGAACTTGCATCGTTTGCTGCATTGCAGCAACTATGGTGCTCAGGTCACCTACTTATCCTGTCATCTTATTGTTCGGCTGTTAGGACTGAGTACTTGCTGTAGGATGATATCTAGATAATTTAGTTGATTGGACTCATTTTCGGGATATGTGTATGTTATTTTTTTGATTGGTTAACACTTGTAATTGAGGCTGACTTACCTGTTGTGATTGATGAAATCGGTTCTGTGACAGTTGAGACTGTATTTTTATCTGAGCGGGTTGCTGCTGATTGCTGATAGTTATTATTTTTTAATTTTATTCGGAACACTACTAGTCAGGATGTCTGTGTAAACTCTACAACCTTTGTTATCAGCTGGGTGCGTACCGCCACACAGCACGCATTTTGCTGGTTTTCCATCTTTACGATTCTTGGGACCCGTGCGGTAGTCGTGCAGTTCCACACATTTGACGCACGTATCTGGTCTCGTGCATCTGTTTGTCGTGCCCATAACATTAACAATTCTTGGATTAGGGAATCTGTGTTTTCTTTAGGGTTTCTTCAAGTTTACTCTCGCATTTTCGATGCGTTTAATTTTATAATTTCTTTGTAGTTTAAATTACGTTTGGCGTCAATGAAGAAGATATTTTTCTTCTGCCTTGTTTCTCTATTCACGACATTCATAATGTTTACCACTTCGTGTATCTCATTTCTTATTGCTTTCTTAATTAGATTAACATCTGTAGAATGGTTCATATGTTTTAACACAACTCTGAAGGTTTCATCTTCCTCTTGTGAATATGTATGTCTGACTACTTCATTTTGATCAAGGATATTTGCACATTTGAATGCACTTTAAAAAATACCTCTAGCTTGAATTTCTCCTGAAAACATTTGTTTGTGTAAGTAAAATGGATGTTTTTTGAGCAACATTACTTTTCAAAACGCAAAAAGATATGAACTGATTCTTATAGTCGTAACTGTTAATCTATCTATAAAAATTACTAAAGATATTGTACCTCGCATTTTGTTCGATATACCCTGTGCATTTCTGGGTACTTGATGTCATGCTTGGAAGTTTCAGATGTTTAGCTAGCACAATAACTTCTTTTTTAGTTTGGTATCCTATCCTGTGCCTTATTTGCTTTTCGTCCGGTTGCCTTCTAAAATTTCATTTTAATTTTTCTTTTCCGATTCTTTATGGTTTTACCGTCGTTATTGTTACTTAGAAAAATTGCGTATGCATTGCGTAACACTTGATATATGAAACCTTAAACACGAATTCAAAACGTTTAAAATCAATAACCTTTGATTGTGACAGATGATATGAAATAGTCGTCTTAAATATATGTAATGATTTGAATTGGAGAGACTATTGGAAGCACTAAACTTTGAGTTCCATCCAGTATGCTACCAGCAAGTTCTTGTTTGGTTGCACTTGCGGTATCTGAAGTTTTAGAACGGTATTTTGGATCCTGATTTGAATTGTAGTCAGATATATTATCATTATTTTGTTTCAAAGGAAGCTTATCAGCCCAGAAACAACAATGCTAATAAAATAACTAAAAAAATCCTACCAGAAAATGAAAAAAATTATATATTAGTAAGTTTGTTGTAGCAGAAACTCTTGAATTTGAAGTAGATTGGGTCCAAACACTAGATCTCTGTAACATCCATTATTAAACTCTTAGGAAGTATTTTTAGTTCGGTGGTATTTAAGGAAGTATTCCGGATTCTGATCTGAATCAGTAGTCAGATATATTATCATTACCTTGTTACAAAAGAGGATCATTGACCCAAAAACGACAACAGTGCTAGCAAACTAACTTTTACGAGAAATTTAGAAGTTATTACTGTTATAGGTTTAGACTTCTTACCTCTTGTAACAGAAACCGTTAAAGTCATGGTAGGGTAGGAGCTAGATACTTGATCTTGGACATCATCCATCATTGTACTCTCTAACTGCACTTATTGTTCTGTGATATTCAGAGTTTTAGAAACATAATTTTGATCCGAAGTAATTTTATTATAATTAGTATACAATATTATAATATAAACCAAATGCCAGTTATAAATATTTTTAGAAATGCTTACCTCTGTTGCATCGGACAAAGCCAAACTAACTAGCAATTTATTTCTTAAACTCGCTATTTCTTTTTTTAAGTTCGTGGAAATAACAGTAGTTAAAAAAGTGGTTTTTATTATTTATTATACAAACATAACATAACCTGCACATAACCTTACTTTTTCAGTGTTGCTAAAAAGCAAACGTGTAAATTGGGCATTTCCAAATGAAGTGGGAGGTAAACAATTATACGATATACTTACAAGTAGCTCGCAGTATAAGATTGTTTAATATTAGCGTTTTTAACGTCTCCTGCATACTGAAGTTACAACAATTTACCACTAGAAAATATAATACACTTCGAGTCAGTTGTGACACTAAACCAAAAATAATTAATTTGGTAGTTACATTTTATTTCTGAGGTATAGATATATGAATTAATAAATAAATGTTCTATAAAATAACATTTCCAAAGCCATTTGCATTCAAACAAATCTAATAAGAAATAAACTATTATTGCCATAACATGTTTAATAAAGTTGTAAAATGTCTCTTTCATTTATATTATTTCACATGGAGTGTTCATTATCATAAAGGGTAATGTTTTGTCTTAAATTGAAAAATGCTAGGTAGAAAAGTATTATCGGATATTGAAAAATGGCTCAAACAATTGGAAAAGTTTAAAATAAATAACAGTAAGAAAGCAGCAAAAATTTTTTAAAACAAAGAGACATGAGATGCCAAAAGCGCCATCAGAACGAGCAACAAGACGGATTTGTCAAATTGCAGCAAATTCAACCCTAACAGTTCGTGAAATTGCGGCTGCTGCAAGAGTTGACTCTAATGTTTCCAAGTTACAAAGGATTTTATAACGATCTCCTGAGCTCAAACACACGACAATGTTAAAAAAGCTTGCTTTGATCGAAGCGACTTGACTTCGCTAGGACTCATACTTTATTATGATCATCTTTGAAAAAGTCAGGTATATTATTATGAACACCAATAAGTAGCGGATCCGTACTGGTTTGTGCTAGTATTGGGTATTAAGACATGGCCAATATTTTGTATTAGTAAGGCAAGTAATATCAGAAATATACAGAAAATAGCTTTAAGATTATATCATTTTTTTTGGTCAGCCAGATCTCTTCATCATAAACAAAGCATTTTTTTTTAATTACTTAGCACGTTAAGTACCTAAGGTTTCATAATTTAAAATGAATTATAAGAAACTACAATAATTCATGAAGAAATTGTATCTATGAGGTCTGTTCCGAAAATATCGTATCAATTTTAGTATAATTGTTGTGTATGGCTTGATACTTTCTGAACCAACTGTATAACAGCACATCTAATAGAATTTTCATATTAATTAACAAGTGGGTAAACCAAATCTTATATAAAAATATTTGTTGTGTTATTTTATTTTGTTTTCACTCATGCTAGATGAAGGAGGCAATTGTTTAATTCAGGTTTATTTTGTTAAAACTTTTGGGATGCATGTGTTCCTCCCTCTATAAATAATAAGCATAGCACATAAAATTCCATAGCCGCCGGTTTCCTCCGGAAAAAACAAAAGGGGCAGTCAAATTTGACGCAGAAACCAAATCCGCGATCAGAAATTCAAGAAAGCCAGTGAAAGTTGCCTAAAAATAGCACCCTTTACATTTATATGCCAATGACTGCATTTAAGTGGGGGAGAAGGTAAGGCTTGTATTTCTTACAAGGCTCGAAACGCCTCAACGCACACCGATCGAAAGCTTTACTATCTCATGTATAGAAATACCCTTTAACAATGCCGCGAAGCAGCTTTTACGTTATAATTTTTTATTAAACTAATTAATAAGGCGAATACGCCTCAACGCACACCGATTGAAAGCTTTTACTATCTCATGTATAGAAAGTATCCCATTTTAATCCTAAGCACTTTTACGTATATAATTTTATGGATTTAACTAATTTAATATTAGAATATTTTGTTGTACATTTCAAGTAGTAACAATTCGATTTGTACAATAGTACAGAAAGATGTGATATATGCCATGGTTATTCCTAATAGGTTATACTATATATTTTATGGATTTAGAGTAATTTAATAAAAAGCTTTATTTTCACATAAAGCTCGAACAGAAAAAATTAATAATCAAAGAATTCTCTTTTGACTTCATTAATTTCCTGTCATCATTTTAGGTAAAAGTTGAATAACGTGGCGTTAGAATTTAGGATTTCTGATGTCGAAGAAACCAATCTGGTTGTTTTCTATATCTACGGTGGCCTGAATTTTTTTGTTTCACAACAAAAAAGATGATAGTCACTCAGTTTCAAATTGGAACTGTATGGTGGATGTTCAAGAATCTCCCAGCCGAATTTCTGCTTCATAAAAGATGTTGCAAATTATTTGAGGACTGCAGTCGAAGTCATCGGCCAACATTCGGCAAGTCATCCATGGATCGTCAAGATCAATTTCTTGCGAGCGTTCGAAACGTTTCTTGTCAACCAATCCTTCTTCGCCTTCTTTGAACTTTGCAAACCAACGTCTAGCAGTGGATTCTTCAATAATTCCGTCTGCGTAAGCTTTGCACTTATATCTGGGTCCAATTTATATTGAAATTGCAGCAAAAATCGAATATTTTCTCATGAAAGCTCTATATTGTAAAAGTAGTGCAAATGTTGTATATCACAAGATGCGCAAGAAAATTCTAGATTATTGTAAAAACCAATCTGGTTGTTTTCTAGCATCAGAAGAATCCTAAACTTTCGATTTCGATTTCACAAAATAAGATCGATAGTCACTCAGTTTCAAATTGGAACTTTATGTGGATGTTCAAGAATCTCAGCCGAAATTTCCTGCTTCATTTAAAATCGATGTTGCAAATTATTTGAGGACTGATCGAAGTCATCGAACATTCGGCAAGTCATCCATTCGGATCGTCAAGACTTTAATTTCGATTTGTCGAGCGTTCGAAACGTTTCCTATAAGAATCATTACCAATCCTTCTTCATCCATAATCTTTGAACTTTGACAGACAGACCACAGACCGTCTAGACATATGGATTCTTAACGAACTAATTCCGTCTGCGTAAGCTTTACGGATATAAATTAAACTTTAATGGGATCCAAATATTATATTGAAATTTCAGCATACAATTTAACGAATCTTTTCTCATGAGATGCTCTATAGTTGGCGGTAAATAGTAGTAAATGTTGTATATCTACAAGATGCGCAAGCAATTTGTCTAGTCCATTATTTAAATTCCTAAACCATGATTTTCTTTTTATTTCTGTATATAAATTAAACTTTAATGGGACCGATCAAAATATTTTGGACTGCCTATTATTTACAGCTTGTACAATTTAACAATTTTTCTCCTTCTAGGTGCCGTCCTTATCGAGGTTGGCGGTTATTATGGTAAATTGTTTTGTGCCTTGAGCTATATTAACAATATCGCTGCATTTGTCTTATCCATTATTTTATGTTCCTAAACCATGATATTCTTTTTATTTCTGTACATATTCTTTCCTTGATTTTGCTTTGTAGCATAATTTAGAAATGTTTTTATTCTTCATGTTACATTAGGTGTTCAAAATCTGTTTTTTTATTTTTACTGTGTTTATTAGTTGTGTTTAGGTTCTTTATTTTGAATTTTCTTTATTCTTCTATATTTATGCATTCCAAAACTTTGTAATAATTTTATATCAGTTTTTTAACGTTTATGTCTCACAAGCATTAAATAATAAAAATATATGTAACATTTCACGTTTTCATGTTTTGATAATTCTAAATTACATAAAACTCTGTCCATTTTAATAAAGCTAATTATTTAATAATATGTTAATTAATTTGTTACGCCTTATCTACCAAACGGTTCCTCATAGTCAGCATATAAATATTTTAGTACTTTCAAACACCTTTCTCCATTATTACTAGGCCAAATATTGCTTCTCATGTGTCTATCTTCTTCTGAAAACTACACTGAATATTGCTAAGAAACTCTTTCCGTCTGTTTCTTATACGGTTGCATATCATTTTCAAAAATATTTTTAAAGCATAACTTATGGTTATAGTTCAATGATTTCCATATTTCATAGATTTAGGTTTCTTTAACTGATGTATAAACTTGGAGTTTAGCCAACCCTTTGGTGCAATTCCTCTATTGTATATTTTATTATAATTTTTTCAGTTTGCTAGTTATATTTGAACTGAAATGCTTAAAAAGTTCTGCAGTTGACATTGTTCTCCTGTAGTTTTATTTTGTTTGGCCGCTTTAACGGTTGCTTTTACTTCTGTGTGAAGAATATATGCTCCTTCGTTTAATTCTATTAGTGAATATTCTTCAATTCTATTGCCATCGTTAAATAGTTTGTCAATAAAATCTTCTCATATTTTTTTTATCTATGTCCAATTTTATACTGTTTTTGATATTAATAACATTTTTTGAGATTTTTCTTAAAGAAACTTGAAGCTCCAACAATCTTTTGATGCATTTCCGTCTTTATGTAAAACTTTTATATCCTGTATCTCTACATACATTCTTCATCAGTTTCTTTAATTTTTTTACTTATTAGTCTATTTAGAAAGTCACTTTTCTTCTTTTTTGTTTTCTAAGAGATCTAATATTTCTCCATTACGTTTTTTTGTGAGGTCTTTTGTTTGAGGAACTTTAGTTTTCTTTCTTTCATAATTTTATTTGGCACGTTCTTTAGTATTGTTGGTATTATTACTATTGTCATTGTTAACATATGTATTTTTTGCCTCTAAACTGGTATAATATATAATGGAACTTTTTCAATCAATTTTAGATGTGGTTTTTGGTATTTTTTTCAATGTTTAGTCTTATTTTAAGGGGATTGTAGTGGATCCTATATCCGTTTTTGGAATGATTTTGTAGTTAACACGCTGTTTTTAAGACTTTTGTTTATCAGAATATAACTTATCCGATTTTTGACTATGTGGCTTTCATGATGTCATGGTGCTGTTCAGCTACATAATTATTGTTTTGGCAATTGATACTACGTATTCACTGTAGTTAGATCTGTTTCTCTATAAAACTGAATCACTAACATTTCTCTTTCATTTCTCACTTCTATACTCCAGTTTTTCATCATATCGTTAACTTTATCTTCTCCCACTCTTGCATTGAAATCTCTCATATAACTATTCAAATCACACGAGTTCGTCATTTTTTGTACATTTTCCACGTGCTTGTAAATTTAATTTATATTTTCAGTTTATCCCTAGTAGAAACATACATTTGAATTAAATTCACTTTAAATGGTTTTAAACTCAATTAAATCAACTGAATTTTGTCTGGTTATCGTACAAAATTTACATTTTTTTTATCTGTCCTCGTAAGAGAAATACCATATTGGTTTTTTTATATCATCTGCAGAGTAATAAACACAATAATCGTGTATACTGCCTATTATTCCGTGGACTTTTCCTCTAACTTCGTTCAGTTCTAACGCGCTTATTTCTAATCTTTTTATGGCTTTTAAGTTTTACATTTTTATAAAACTCTTAATGTGTTATGTAGCTAATTAAATTTCCTCCTGGGGATTTTTAACTCCCCGCTGTCACTTAGGCCTGCAGGAAATTGGAAAGCCATATATTTACATTATTGATTACCATAAGTAATTTTCTTGAGATATTAAGAGGAATGTTGATAATGTGGTAATTTTTAGTTCCCAGAACAAGATAATGAGTTATGCTTACACCCATATCAGCCACTTAAGTCTTTACTGTTGCTCGTCTTCACCGCTAGAGTTTTTCTCTAAACTTACCTTCAAATTTTACCAGAAAGAATCTGTAGTGTAGATAAGATTTAAGAACAGGGAACTAGTTTAATGGAAGAAATAGCTTTAAATAAGTCGTGTGTTATATTTTGTCAAAGGTATGTGCGATGTTTAAAAATAGTGCAGGGTAGTACTTTTTCGCTTAAAAATTATCGTTGATTTTTTGGATAACTCAACTATAGTAAAGTACATTAGCAATACAATCGGTAGAAGACTTGTGAGCCTATAAGATTTTGATTTTTTTTTCTGGGAGGTTTTCTGGGTTTTAATATCAGAATACTCTGCGTCACTTTTTACTAATTTGGAAAGTACTCTATGTATAGAATTGTGTTAAACATCTGGATCGGATGTTTAATACCAATGGTAGGTAGCCTTTTAAATATTTTACCAGTAATTATATTCTAGTGCTTTCTTAGGGTATAGAGGACTAAGGACTTTTTTAACGTTAGTAATTTTGAGTTGTGAAATTGTCAAATCAAACTTATGTGGATACTTCACCTATTGAATAAGTTCAGCTTTCTTCGGGATGATTTTTTGAATGATGTTTGCTAAAAGTTATAGATAATTAGATGGGCGATAAAAACATGATTCTTCAGCAGTTGTTGCCTGTGGTCCTTAATGTAGGTCGAAAAGATTTTATGACTTATATAACTTTTATAACTCCAATTCTCATGGCGTCTTCTGAAGTAAGCAGTTGGTAAATTTAGTAGGTTTACCCCGTTTTAAAAATGTTTGGATACTTTAATTTCGGCTACTGTTGAGTTTTTTAATTTTTGCATGGTTTCTTTAAATAAAAGTTTCTTTTTGGGTATATTCAGTTAATGCATTTGCCTGCAGAGTCTTCTTTTTTAAGGATTTTCCTATTAATTATTATAGAACAATTGATAATTGTTTAGATGTTATGTTAAACTTTACATTGTACTATGTCATTAAAGAATTTAACAACAACGCCAATGTATTCTTCATTTTTGAAATATGCGTTAGATTTTAGTTTTTTATTTATTAATTCTAAAATAATCTCGATTTGTATGTTTATTACTTATTTTTTTTCTTTATGTGGTGATTTTATAGAGAGAGAAATTGAGATCGGGGAATGACGAATAAGTCAAAATAACATTTTGTCTTAATGAGGTTTTGAGGGATATCGTTTGTAATACAAACATCCACTAAATTAGGTTGTTTGTTCCTGTTAACTGGCCAGTATGTGAGTTTATTAGTAGAAACCTGCCTTAAGTGATTGCATTCTATAGTTTTAAGTTTGTGTTGTATGAGTGTTAATAAGTTTGGATCCCCAAGCAGTGTGTTTACAGTTATAATCACCTTCTAAGTTCGGAGTGTTCTATAAATTCTCGAATTATGTCCGATTTGCTGTAAATCGAAAACGAAAATACATAGTTGAAATGATTAAGAAATAGAGTGGACTTTTTTATAGACACACTGATTGCTTGAAAAAAGATGTTTTGCAGATACTTATTTATTAGTGGTATTTGATTAGTTTTTGATAATTATAGCTATTCCACTTCGGACAGTTTAGATTGAGTAATTAGTATTACAGAGTACACAGTTAGGAACTTTTAGGTAACTTTTTCGATGAAGTCGGTTTTGGAAATCAATAAGACGTCAATGTTGTGATTCAAATTCATTATTTTTTGCTCTTTTGCATAATGTGGTAAGCAGTTCTAGATGCATATGCATACATTTATATAAAAAAAGTATATTTTTACATGCTTCTGACTAAAGGAAACACAAATTTGTAGGGTAATTACACATTTTTAATTTTACACATTAACCTTTGTTAACATTTTTTTATAATTTTTATTATTGTTAAGATATTTGGATTTTAGGTAATTTTTTTCTTTTAAATTTTTAGCTGATTGCATACATATCTATTTTTGCTTCATTTTTGTTCCTGCGCTATAAAAATGTGTCAGTAAGTAAATGAGTTAAACGATATATAATTAAATAATGTTTCAATTACTCTTAGGTTTTAGAAGATGTTTTATTTGGTGAAATCAGACACTTCGGAGAAGATTCATTAAGAAACATTGTTTTATATGTGAATAGTGATGGTAGAAATATATTTTTCTTCAAACCTCAGGTACAACTCACTGGTCCAAAATAATTTTTTCCTTAATGGAATGGAATAATTTTATACATAGTATCCCTCTCATCCGAAACTTAAAAATAGCTTTGTTAATGCAGAATACTTATGGTATGCCTGTATAAATTGATGAGGTTGGAAGAATTAATGTTGTTCTTTGTAGACCCTTATCTTTATTTTTTGGAAAGTAAAAAAATGAGAAGGAATTAAAAACTAAATATATTATCACTAAATTTTCTTTAATTAAAGCTTTACGGGTATTAGTATCTTTTAAAATTAACCGTATTTTTCTACTTATTCTCACTGCTGAGGAAAAAATTTGGAGACCTTAGCACTTGATAGTATAAATTTTACGCGAATATCAATTTTGATAATCTGAATTTTGTAAAATTGTTATAATTTAGGGGATGAACAAGCTTGAACCTGTTATTTACTTTTTATGCTAGTTGAATTTTATACTAGAATTTTATACGATGAACTAAATGTGCTATATTTACGCCCAAATTATCAAAATTGCTTTCTTGCGTTTAATAGTCACGTCTGCCCTGGCCTGAGGCAGGCTTTTTGCCCATAAAAAATTTGTTTGTTTGCTCTCAGTAATTGAATTTGTAGTTGTATATTTTCCAGGTTGAATATTTTAACTGCTGAAAACAATATTTGAAAAGTATAAAATAAACTAAAAATAAGAAGATAATGAAAAAATATTACAATTTAACTAAATGATTTATGTATCATTCTTGAATATATTCTTTAAGTAAAAGTTATTAATTGGTAGGTATAAAATTTATTGAGTATTTTTGAAACGTTATATTATCTTTAATACATATTTATGATTTTTGTCTCAGGAAAGTTTTTGTTTTTGCTTTTATTTTTTATATAAAAGATATTACGGTTATAGAAGTATTCTTCATACTATTTATTAGCTTCTAAAAATTGGGTGTTCCTAAATCAATGTCATAGTTATCGGCCTCTTAAAACTCAAGATGGGCAGGCGCTCAACAGAGCCATACGGCCGTGCGACGTGAAAACGACTAATTCCCTGATGCCACATCCACTTCGGATCTACCGCCTACATATTTCATATTCTGGCTCACTAACGTCGTTATCTTGCCCCGTAGCCTGACCCTTGCGCTAATTGACCAGCAAGTTGTCACATGCAGTTTATGTCGCGGCGTTTGTCGGCCGCCGCTGCCGCCGACA
This sequence comes from Sinelater perroti, assembly GCA_036346155.1. Classification (NCBI taxonomy): domain Eukaryota; kingdom Metazoa; phylum Arthropoda; class Insecta; order Coleoptera; family Elateridae; genus Sinelater; species Sinelater perroti. The sequence goes on along the minus strand of JARFIY010000195.1, from coordinate 17,875,553 downwards.
TGTGAAAATTGCCGGCTTAATTCGTTTCAGGCCGTAGGCGCCGCTGCAACGCGAGACTTTGTCCAATATTTTCAGCCGGCATCTTCGGTTATTGGGAACACGGCCGGCTCGGCAATTACGGAGCGAAACCTTCATTAAGGACGGAATGCTGGTCTTAACAAATTATGTTTTTAATTACATTTTCTTGGTTCCGATTAATTTTCCGAACGAAATTTTATTGTCCCGAATTCTGGACCTGCAGAAAATTCTAGAAACATCTGGGGTGTATGATTAATGGGAAAAAATTATTTGAAATATTCGTCAAATATTTTAGTTAACCCTTTACCTACTATTTATTGTAACAAATTTGTATCAATTTAATTGCCAATACGATAACATATTGGAAAATATGTCATTAAAATTATTTATTCTGTCGTATATATCTAGAAATACTTATGTGAGATGATCCATCGTCGTCTCTAAGCGATAATTTTCGGGATGATGTCACTCTTAAAACAAAATTGGCGAAGGATGGTAGACAAAAGTGAAAGTAAACGTTAAAACTGGTATATGTTTTATTAAAAAGTTTTTAAGTGCTGTCTTAAAAAAGGAAATATTTTTTCTGTTTATACTTTTTATAACGGTTCTTCCTTTTTTGTATTTATTTAAAATTTACCATCTGTTTTGTAGACATTTAGTAAATATTATAATTTGCGGATTTAATAACAACAAGACATGTTGGAAACAAACTAATAAATATTTTCGCTAATAAAAATATGTTTGTTAATAATTCTAATAATAATAATAAACGCCAGTACATAATCACTCAGAGCGATTTGATGAGAGAACTTAAATTTTTTAAGGCTAAATTAATAATTATTATTTTCTAGCAGGGATACCATTAGTACATTTAGATGGGCACTGAGTCGATCTAGATAACGAACACTTTATTTTTGAAGTTCTTCGTTGACTTGGGGATACTGGTCTTGGTGAATAACATAATTTAGAACAAATCAAGGAGCATTAACTATAGACCTTAACACTACGGCCTGGAATCACCTTAAAATATCTACATTTGAATTGCTGGCTGTTTCCTATATTTGTATACCATACGCCCAGATCAGTTTGATAATTGCCTTGAATAATAGTATTTTATTTTCTGTGGATAGCTGCGACTTTTTTCTAGGAGACAGTACATTTTCTGTGTATTTAGACTAAGCTGCTTTTCTTTGTCCATATATGTTTCTTCTATGTCATTTGTCGATCCAAATATATACCCAGGTACTTAACGTATTCATCTTGTGGTATTTATTTATTATTTACCTTTATTTAGCTTAATGCACCATTTATTAGTCTAAGTTTATAGCTTTTGTAAATGGGCTTGAGGATGCTGAGAGGCTATCTATACTGGGGTTCAGCGTGCAATGAAAGTATTGCCGTATTGTCGGCAAATATGACAACCATAGTTCTTGTTGTGGTAGTAGATCAGAGGTAAAAGAAACACAATCCCTAAGGAACTTCAGCGCCAATGGGAAACAGGATGTGTAACTATCTTTGCACCTCACAAGAAAATGTCTGTCAGTCATTTAGTATTTTATAATAATCCGAGGCCAGTGCATTTTTATTTTAAATAGCAGATCTTGATATCACACTTTCTCAAATGCTTACGTGATATCGAGACAGATAGCCGAAGTATTTGCTTTCGAAGTCTTGCGAAATTTTGTTTGTTCACTTATAGCATGATTATTTCGAAATCCGAATTGGTGGTTTGGTATAAGATCTTCCAATATTTGTGATAATTTTTTTTCCAAAAATTTTGGACAATCTGCAGTTTTTAGGAAGTTACATCTGTTGTTGACTTGCCAGGTTTAGGTATTAATATAATTACGACTTTCCATTGTTCCGGAAACCATATCACTCAGCATTCATTAGGTAGGTAAGGACCCAAAACCTTTTTCTGGTAGTTCTCGCAACAGTTTAACTGTTATTAAATCATACCCGGATGATTTTCGTGATTTAGATTTATAATTATAGCTTTGATCTCATTAGCGCTAAAAGTTTTAGTTGGTATGTACATGTGGAAAGCAGATTCAAGATATTTAGGAATTTCTTCCTCTTCTCTTGTTGCTTTAGAATCAAATGGGTAAAATATTAATTCCAAATATTTTGAAAAAGCAAGAGCTGTTTTAGGTCACTTCTGTCTTAACTTTTAGTATCTTGGTCGCTTGCCAAAGGAAGCAATCACTGGTTTCTATCGGTGACAAATTTTTTAAATAAATTTGCACTGATGTACTTTTGATATTGGAAAAAAGTTTCTTGAGCTCTGCAGTCGCATGATTAAGCCTTCACTTATTATTAGAAGGCTTTGTTGTTTGTCATCTTTGGCGTAATTTACATCTTCGTAAATTTTGTCTTGACTAATAGGATAATTGATGGTTTCTAATTTCTCGGTGTTTGATTAAATATTTAAAACAGTGGAGACTAATTCCCCATTTCACTTTAAATGTATATCAAGCGGTAGAGTTTCATCAACTGTCATTATGAAAAGATATCAGTTTAGTTTCAGTTTAGTTGTGGACATTACTTGGGTGTCTACGCTCACAATAATTGGCGAGTTGTCAGCTAAAATATTGAGGCAAGATACTCCTTTAAAATAATTTAGGTTAATATCTTTTACAACATACATGTCTGATGCCTACTATGTTGATTCGCCTGTAGATATATAGTGCAACCCAATATTGGTTATCGTTTTTAGCAGTTTTCTGCCTCTTATGGTAATATGAAATGATATGTTTTGCATTGTAGTCACCGCCAGGTATGAAAATAATGTTTGTAGTATTCTAATTTACTGTTGTGCTTGGGCAAACAGTAAGCTGCTGAGATCGCTAAATGCTCTTTCCAATCTTTGATTGCTATAGTAGTAACTAATGATTTGCATGTATGACATACAAAAGAGGATTTTTGACCTAACCATACGTTGCAAAATTAATTAAAAAAACCAAGGGTTGTTAGACAATTAAATATAATCAAAAAGTACAATCGCATTTAGAGACATTTACAAGAATTTGCAAAGGGATGTTAATATGGCATACTTAGTTTATTTATTAATCGAATAATTGTATCTTTAGCGTTCTGAATGTTACTACCTTAGCAGCAGTATCAAAATCTTAGTACGATTTAAATATTTTTGTCATACTACAGGATTACTCGACGTATCCTTAAGAAATACAATTTTTACTTCTAGTAGGAGAAATAGGTCACAGGCTATTTAACGCGATTATTTAAGGTCGTGAGATACTCTCTGGACGATTTTTTCCATAAAGATTGGGATAGTTATTTAACAGACTTATAAGTATCCTTGTGTATACCAGTTCTTCATAAAGATTTCGGAGTAATTAGTATAATTCTTCCAATTATAGAGTGTTTATAAATTAAATAATGTATATGATCAGAATTGTGTAAATGACAATTCATAACTTAACGATGTAACTCGACAGAAGAAGGTTGTCTGCTCAAATGTTAAATGTTATATAACATTTTTCATTACTTTTTATACGTATTAGACCTATTGGTAGCTTCCTAGAAACCGCTGACTTTTGGAGCATTCGAGGAGGTGAAGTTACAAGTTATACCCTACAGAAGCTGCTCTATTTACCAAAACATAATAAATGCAACAATTAGAACATCTAATAAACAGACTCTAATCCGAAATAGTTTTTAAACATCAAACCTACTTCATATCTCAGCAATCAGCTCAAATAATGAGAATTTCTAAAACTGCATTCTTACATATGACAAGGCCGCTCAATCTCGTGTTACAACAAACAACATCAAACTACAACAAAAGGAGCCTTCCTAAACGAGTTCAAGAATTTGTCTACATAACTTATGAACCAAAATAAAGTCATCGCAATTTCTCTTAACCTTGGTAACAAAACTAACCCCATAATGGCAAATGTAGTGCAAATAGCTGTTTGAATAAACATGAGATTATTACATTTTTAATCTAAATAAAATTAACGTGTTGTTAATACCAGAAACACACTTCACCAATAAAATAGCGACCAGTATTTCTAAATACTCTATCCACAACACAAAAATCCATATCACACCATCAGCTTAACTCGTTCCAAACTGAAAAACTCCAAGCTGCTAATGTTGAACTTTGTGCAATGCCGTGGTCACTTACAGTATCTGCAATCTACTCTGCTATTTGAAATAAATGTGAGCTTTTCATCAAAGGCCGAATAAACAGAATGAAAAAGTTTTCGACAAGACACAAATCGATAAAATAAGGGGAAAAAGCACTAGAAGACGATTTAGGCTCGATTTTTAGGTAGGCATAGGAAGGAAAACGGAGAAGTAAGCAAAATTCCTTTTTTAATGATAAAGAAACTTGAAAAGTCAGTATATACTTGGCTCAATGGGCGATTTTCTTTTAAATTGGCAAATTAATTCCATTACATAACAAGGACGTCGACCAGAGGAGTATCCCAGTAATATTGTTCTTCATATGTATCGGTATCAGATAACGTGCACTTGATGGCCAAAAATATCCAGACATTTCTCTGGGGAAGTGTATCTGTCTGTTATGCGTACATTAAACGTCATATAACCAGATAAAAGTGGAATTAGTAGCGTATGTGGGTGCCTAAATCAATTCTAAATGATGTCATAAAGCGAAAACATAAGGAATATAAAACAACCATGAAACGAAGTCGGAAACCGCATAAAATTAACGATTGTAACTGTCGGATTCTGAAGAGAGTAACAATGAAAAATTGGATATTCTTGGTAGTAACGATTACACTTGATTTTCAAAGTGTTTGGGCAGTGTCACCAGCACAGGGACTGTCGGGTTTTTACAATTGTGTGACCGCTCACAAGTCTAACATAAGCACGGTCAATGCCAAACGTCGTTTGTAATAGTGTAGAGCTCATTGCCAGTGTATTGTGGAGTAACAGAAACGAATTCTGTGATGTAAAGAAGAGGCTGATTTATCTATAGGAAAAGTAGTATTATCCATTACGTTTTTCTTAAAATTAAGAAGACATATAAAGAGTTTTTCAAGCTGTCATAGTGCATGGCACCATGTGCTAACCAAATAAGTTTATATTTCTAGATTTTTATTTCTAGAAACGGCCTATTTATGCGTTGTTTGCATTGTGATTGATAAATCTACGCTTAGATAATTTATTTCCTTTTTTAGAATTTGTTAACTAATGGCAAAATAATAGAATTATCGTTGAAAAGGAGACTGTTGTGGAACAAAATGCACAATCTCTTTGTGGTATCTCAATTAAGACTAATAAAATCTAAATTACTAGAGGAATTTCGAAAGAAACCTCCATTTAGTTGTCAATGACAAGCATGTGTAACAACATTTTGAAGCGGAATATCATCGTTAAAGTGGTGCGATGCAAGCTACTGTTTCATATGGATTTTGTCAATTTTCCCAAGTTTATCGCGGACTACAGATGGACGGCCATTTTGTGCATCATCGTGCACATCAATGTGTTATCTTTAAACATGCGACACTGCTGACGTATGAAACCTCCACTCATCACGTTTGGACTGTAAAAATTACACATTTCGTGATGAATCGCAGCTGCTGAAAGTTTCTTTTTGTACACAGAAATCGTATCACTGCATGCACTTTACATTTGACTGGAATTTCTATAGATTACTTCAGTTTGCTTTAGTGCGTTAATTCTATTTTGTTAATTCCATTTGTTTCTTAATGTTTGCTGAACAAATTAAAAAATAAAGACTTCAATTCTGAAAGTGATTTTTTATGCGAAAAATTTAATTGTAAAGCTTTTTTTTTTATAAAAGTACCTGACTTAACATGCTACCGATTTATTAGTGATTGTTTACTACAACGACAATGTAGTTTACTTTTCAGTAATCATTTAACAATAAAATTGATTATGAGGCACTGATTTAATTTTCAGTTTTTTTTATAAAACTGGGTTTTCCAAAATTAATTTTGGTGCTGAATATCCCGGCGCACCTGCAAAAGCAATTTCACTCTTCAATGGCAGCACCGTGCGAGATTAAACATCGACAAGTTTCGTAATTGTAGATTAACCCTTTTGCTTAACGGTTTAATTAGGCTGCGCAACTCGCCGCGCGGCAGTTTTCTGAAAACCGTTTATGCCGTTGCCAAATTGGCTTACGCTTTGATTCCGAAAGCAATGGCTTTTCACAAGCTACTTTTGCATACGGGGCCGTTCGTTAACCCTGTCTCGTGCACGGCAAGTGGCGGCTCACATCAGACGTCAAAAACACTGCCGTCTCTGAAATCTCCGCTAATTTACCAGGCGAAGTTCCCGATTGCAAGGTGCACGGAAAACGAAAAAAGCTGCACCGGAGCGTGCACCGTGCAGCCAGGCGCTCCAAAAGCCGAATGCATTTAAAATTAACGAGCTGCTTACTTAGCGAGTGCAGCGGGCTTTGACGCGGCTAGTAATGGGGAGAAGTTTAGATGGACCTGCAGAGATCCATTCCCAAACAAAGAAGTAATGCGGTTTTAATTGAGGACATTGCAGCGAATTGCGCAGAGCTCGGGATGGGCTGCGTAACCGTTTCGTCAGTTGTAAGTTTTTATTGCAATCGAAAGTACCCTACAGTAGCTAATGATAATTTTGTAATTTGACCACTGTTCTGTAACTAACAATTACTTACAGAGCGGAAATGATCTATTGCTCGCCGTCTTTCACAACTTTTATTTTCAATGAAAATCCAATGTACTAGGTATACTATTTATGTTTTTATACTAAGTATTAGTATAAGGCTAACATATTTAAGTTATTTACAATCTGCCCTTGAGAGCAGTAAGCAAATTTATTGGTTGAAAATAATTTTGAGGGGAAAAGTCGTCCATTGGTGATTCTCCATACATGAAATACTCCATTATTCTGTTCTTAGATCTATGGGTCTTTGTACTGGAGGAGGCTCATCTAGTTGACTTATTCCATTGTTTTGGTGACCTAGAAGTTTTTGAAAATAGTTGTTTTTTATGAAACAAATTTTGTCTTTAACCCTAAGAATGCATAAATTATAGTGTATGGTTTTATTATTTACGTACCCTGAGATATCTATAATAATGTGTAACATTTTTGATTGAGTGTGTTGGATTATTCTGGTATTTTTCCAGGTTAGTTTAAAGTCCGATATTAGACCCAAGTATTCAACTTTGTTTTTCACAGGTAGATTAATGCAATTTATTTTTATACGAGGGAATTTTTACATTTGGTTGTGAAGATGATGTGTGTGGATTTGGTAGCATGACCTTATTCGCCAAGCCATTCTTCGATACTGTCAAAATGAACTTGTAGCTAGTTTGTAACATTTCTTGGGACGCAGTAAGTAGCTAGGCGCAAATGTGGTGGTTAATGTGTTGTTCATAGTTGGAACACCAGTTGTGAATATAAAGCACAGAAATGATCCAAGCATACTACTTTGCTTTTTCGATATCAGAGAAAAGTTGCTGCACATACCTTTTTCTTCTCCTAGAATATTTATGATTTCATTGAATATTATGTGGTACTGTTGTATATTACTGCCATAAACCGAAATGGTGTATGATTAAAATTTTGAGAAAGTTGATTTTAGTGTTCAGTCATCTGAGTAGCAGCTTCTCAAATATTTTTGATAACAAGAGTAATAAACTAAGTAGTTGATACAAATTTGATGAGTTTAGCGCTCTTCTAGGTTTATATATTATTATAATCTGTGTAAATTTCTAAGTGAAAGGAAAGTATGTTACTATGCTATTGTAGAATGTGATTATTATGGCTTTTCGTAGAAAATGTTTAAGGATTTAGACTGTGGAAAGATATAATACTCTCTTGTAGTTTTTCTTTTTATTTCTGAGGGAGAAAATGAATTGATAGGGAGACTCATCGGGCAAAAAGTATCTAGAAACTTTTAAATTATATTACCAATTTTTGGATTAAGACCTGGGGGGTTGACAAGTTTTGGGAAGCTTTTAGTGTTGTTCTCATCCAGACTAGCTGTTTTAGTTGTTTTATATAATGAGTGGTCATTCTTGGATAGACTAGTTATGTATGTTTTGAATATTGAGTCTTGGAGATCTTGTAATACTTAAGATGTCGGGTCAAGCTATTTTAGACTTTTTTATCAATTTTTCTAGCTCTATGCCATATACGTAGTGTTCAGCTGTTAATTAAGAATAGTAAATGGTTTGTTATTGTTAGTTGGACTTTCAGAAGATGTAGGTGTGCTTTTCCATTTTGCTTCTTGTACTATGGTAGCGAAGTATCAAACAACATTATCAAGAACTTCAAGTTCTTTTATTTGAATGTTTTGTTTTTAATTTTTTGTTTGAATAACAATAAAAGCCCAACCACTTAATTTTAGAAAAGATAAGTTTTGGCGGATTTAGTTTAACAATAATGTGACTACTGAAGGTAAGAATTATTGGAGTGTGATGTGATAATAAGTTTTAGTTGGATTCAATTTGAAAATAGTTTGGAGTTAATCCATTGATTGCGAAAAAGTTCTTTAGGATTTACACATCTGGAAACTCAGTTTATGTGTTTAACATTTCAATCTGTAGCTGTAAATCAATTTCCTGTCGAATTAAATGAGTTTTCGTATTTTTCAGTGCTGAAGACTAAACTGTTGTTATTGTGAATTGATTTGGTTTAACATCGACGTTAACTGTTGATGTTTGGAATTAATTTGTTTGAAATGGAGGTAGGTAGTGATGATCATTAGGGTTGTGCAATCAGGACGAGTAGCGTGGTTTATTGTATAGTAAGATATTTTTTATTGCTGTATGGTTGGTAAAATGTGTTTTAGAAATGAACATTATATTTATTTTATTGGTATGAAGATTTTCGTTTAACTCTATCTTTACTTTGATTTTTTATATGTGTAAATATATAGGAACTTTTAGAGGTAGTTTTGGTTCCTCCTGTGGCATGATAGAGTGGATTAAAATTCTTGCTGAATTGTGTATATACTGCTTGCTGGTAGGTTGTAATTTGTGGAACAGTGTGCTGTTAACTTATATAAGGATGAAAACTGATTGGCATTGGGGATAACGTCGGTGGGATAGACAGTCGATATTGAAAGGGAGCTGCGTTTGATAGTGCTATTTGTTAGTTTCATTATAGGAACTAGAAAATCTAGCCAGCTACACTTGGCTACTGTAGAGAATGCAAGTGTCACGAATTTTCTGTAGCAGTCATTACTATTGCTGCCCTCCAACGATTGTGCCAGTCACGAATTTCGTTTCACTCTGGTGCATCGCCGTAATGGCCGTTGACGTTATGTTGACATTACGAAATATATCTGAACTATCGTTGATGAATTTCTGCGTGGCTCTGAACGCGTTACTCTGGTAACCAATGCTTCTCACACGGCCGGGGACCGGGGACCGGGAACCTCCGCATTGTGTTTTAAAGATATTTGATTACGTTTTTGGTATATGAATGTTTAACTCGGCCTTATGACAGTGACGCTTTACACAATATCATCCACAACTCTAACAAGAATTATAGCCGTATAACTATATCAAACAGAACAAATTTTGCAATGATATTTATAGCATGTTGGAGGACATTTTTTTATTTGTTTGTTCCATAATAGCGAGGTGAAATTTATTTTAAACGGAAAAGTAAATCTGAACAATGTTTGGAAATGAGACTCAGGTTGTGAGATATCAACCAAACTAAGCGTCTTCTGGGTAATCTCAAAAACAAAGTTATATGTTTTGCATTCTTTCGTTAAAATAAATTTGGCGCTTCACAGTTGCGGTTGTTCATGCATCTTAAAATTGATTCCAACAACTTAATATCATAACTGAAATGAAATGGGAAATTCATACACTATTGGATTGAATTACATACTATCCATATGGTTACCTAAATCTACTACTATCAACATTAGATGAAATTAGAGATTGCGTAACTGCTGTCTTAACAACTGCCAACGAAGAAATGTTTAAATAACAAAGAAAAGTGTCTTGTAGATAGTTAAAAAGGTCAACTCCTTTGTATTAGGTAATAAATTACAAATTCCTGTGAAATTACAAAAATTAAGGCTACGGCGATAGTCAAGTAGTAACTAAAGGTGTATAAAGTGGCAAACGGATTTTAAGAAAGCTAATTAAAAGTAAGATTAGTTAAATACTAAATTGTAAGGTAATACAAAAAATTATAAAGTTTAGATTCACATATAAAGGTCAAGATTTGATGAGTTGACTAGCCTATGGAGTTTTGCGCGATGATTGTAAATAAATAGCAAATAAAATTTATTTATTTTTTCATGTTTTTAAGTTGGATTTAAATTTAAATTTATTGGCATTATATATCAAAATGAATTATATTAGACTAGATAGTAAATGAAACGTAATGGTAAATTTCAGATTAATTTGCGGTAGGAATAATCAATAAACTATTGGTTCATCAAATGATAAATCAAATTAAACAATTTAGATTAATTGCACAATACGCGTTTGAAGAAATAAAAACGAATTTAGCAGACAATGTGGTTTGAAATGCAAGAAATAAAAATAAATTAGACTCCATATGCAACTGAAATTAATAACATTAAAAAATCAAATAAAACTTTAAAAAGAGAGAATTAAATACCGAAAAAGATAATTTGGGTTAAAAAAACAAAAATATATGTATTAGATAACGAAAAGAGAAATACGAATATAATAATCTGGGGGGTAGAAGAAAACGACCATACAAGTAAGTTAGAACTAAAAGAAAAGTTTAGGGAGATCTTAAGAAATATTGATCTAAGAATTAATAGGGAAATAGAAATAAAAGAATTAAGGATGTTGGAAGATAAAGTAGAAATAAAATTAGACCAATTTTGATGGAATTTAACTATTTGAAGAAAAAATAAGATTGTGAGGGTGATGAGAAAGCTTAAACATTTGAATATCTATTTAACAGATAATCTCGCCAAAGAGTAGTAGACCAACAAAAAAACGGCAATCGCGGGTACAGTACACATTGTATTCAATAAATTAGGCATGAACGGTGAAATGTTTATTGCACAACAATTAGTGAATTGGGAGAACAGAAAATAGGTGAAACTAAAGTAGAAAGAAACCACGGAGAACAAATATTTATCAAAGATAAAGGAATGCCAGAACAGTCAGTGAAGGATTACCTGCAAGGTAAGATAAACAGGTAAGGACCATAACTAGTACAAGCTGAAAACTAAAAAACTGATATAAAAAAGGAATGAATCGCTATGATAAAGAATAATGAAGAGGATGAAAAAATAGGAACATTATATAACAGCGACATTAAGCAATGAAAAGAATGTTGAAATAAAACTTACTACTTGCAATGTCAAAATATGTTAAAGACATGGAAAATGTGTAAAATAATGGATGAAGTTAAAAAATATAATCTACATGTAGTTGCTATAGAAAGAATTTTAATGGAGAGGAAGCAACACAGACAATTACTTCTTTAAGTATAGTGGTATTGACGGGCAAGCTGGTGTTTGGTAGATTTAAAAGGAAAGTTGACCACTAACATTCATTAGTGTATATGCTCTTTCAGAGGTTGCAGACGATACTGAAAAGAATGAATTTGATGCAGAATTGATTCAGATTAGATTCAGATTAGTGAACATGCCCCAAACATAAAAATCATATCGATTGATTTAAATGTCCAAATTGATATTTAGGACAAATTTAAACAGACAGCCAGCGTAGTCCCGTGGTTGAAGCACGGGCTGCGGTGTGGACGGGTTCATTCTCAATGACTGGCGGGTGGCCTACTCGGTCACTGAAAATAATTGAGTATCTGCGTTCATTTCGAACAAGAGGCAATAATGGCGGTCGTCTAAGGGGCGCAGTGCTTGCTACATCGCCCCGCATCATAAATGGTGCGTAACATTCTAGCACAGTAGCGAACATATGAGAGCATTAACCTTTCAGTTTGTAGGCCGTCGTCCCACGCGGGGAGTTAGAACCATTATGAAACAGGCAGAGGAAATATTTACTATTCACCGAGTAACAAATTCCAATAGGAAACAGGTATGTAATATAGCTGGAGAATTGAGCATGGTAATAAGCAATACTAAATTTAAGCACAAAAAAGCATAAAGTAACATGCTTGTTATTGTGGTCAAATAGACTATGTTCCAATCTTTAAAAAGTTTGAACATAAAGAAATAAAGGAGGTATGTTACATTGGAAACGGTTATACCGAAATGCAAGAGGAAATTCCTAATAGACATAGGAAAGGCAAAAGAATGGATTGATGATGCATGCAGACAATTATAGAAGGAAAATTTATGACAAGATAGAACTAGTTCTGCAAGAATAGTGGGAAAAATGAAAATAAATACGATGACAGTAAAAAAGGCAAAACAGAAATGCAATATGAAGAAAGAGACAATGACTAAATAAGAAAATAACTCTGGTAGAAAATTATTATAGTTTAAAAATTATAAGTTTTGCAAGTAAATTCTAAATAAAAATAAAACCTAAATAAACTTATATATAATAATTAAGGATACATTAGATAATATTTATGATTTACGACGCTAAAAAGGGCTAGAACAATAGAAATATCATTTTCAATCCCAAAAAATGCAAGTAGAAATAAACTATGTTAAAAAAGAGGCTTAAGAGATATAAGAAATAATCAAGAAATCAAAGGATGACAAAGCAGACATACTAAAATATTGCGATAGGATTTTTGTAAGTAAGATGCATAATATGATTTAAAAACTATGGTAAGAAGAGAAAATATCTGTAGATTCAAGTAATAATTGTTACATATATAGAGGGGGGGGTGTAATTACAGAGACCTGTTTAACTGCTGTGTTTTGGCTAACAGACTAAAAACAGTGGATGCAACGTAGATAGGCGAGTACCAACAGGGATTTAGAGAAAATAGTGAGACAATAGATGTAATTTATATCGTGTAAGAGTTATCAAAAAAAGTTTTGAGTGTACTTTGGACTTCCGTGATCTTTTTATAGACTTCAAATATGCGTGACAGGACATATTGCAATAAATTATTTGAGGCGTTGGAAATAGCGAGAATACTAGTCACATCGATAAATTTGATCAAAGAGACTTATGTGGAGACAATGTTATAGAGGAACTAAAGGCAATTCATCCAGCGAAGTGTTTTTAGAAGTAGGGGTCTGTGATAATTCGGGTACTATTTAATATCGTACCGGAAGCGATTATTAAACATATAAAGATGCCAATAAAGTGCACATGATTGCGTATGCAAACGATATAGTGCCAACTTACAGAATAAGGTATATCTAAAGATCTGGTTTGAAGATAAATCCGCATAAGATTAGATATATGAAATTTCTTAAAAATGCAGACAGGGAACTAGAAGAACTATACACTGACGAATATTGATTTAAACAAACCACTTGTGTCACGCAATTTGGGTCTTTAATATGTCCATAGAAAGATATGTTGCAAAAATAAAACATATTAATGTTGGCTACCGATGTTACTATACCTATAAACGTATATAAAAAAAAAAATCAAATTGCTTATCTAACAGGAAAAGTTAGGCTACATAAGGCGACAATTAGACCAGTAGTTACAAACGCTTCGAAAACTTGGATTTTGACATAAGAAAATGAGAAAATTATAAGGGCATTTTAAAGAAAAATAATAAAAAAATACTAAGCTTGATGTATGATGGAATTATGAGACTAACAAATCATAAAGGTATTGCCAAATTTACGAAAAAGTAAAAACAAGATGGTGGAACAAGTTTAACAAATAGAAGATGTGGTTAACATGATTTTTAAATAGAATCCCTATGTCCAACTAGTCTAGAAGATCTCAAGTTGGAACAAAAGGTTAGTCAAGACATTTAAAGCAGTTGGTGCTAAGAACTGGAGCATGATAGTCAAGGAGAGGATCAGATAGCGTGAGGTGGTGAGGACAGTCTTCCTACGTCAGCTATATTTCTGATGACGCCCAATCAACCCATCAAAGATACATGGACACCTATAGGATTAAAAAAGCTTTGCAGATCAATTATCCTTTCAGGATGATAACGCCACTAAATGAAGAAATGAAGTGGATAGATTTGAAAGAAAAGAAATTTACTATTACACGGCAGTCTTAACTGTTTATCCAGTGCACTCTCTGCACTTTGATACTGTATATATTCATTGCAATACATATATACGAAATAATCAACATTCGAGAACGGGTAAGGAAAATTAAGGAAACTGAAGATTAAACGATTATATCTGAATTACCACGTGTAAGTTATTTAATTTTGCTTCTATAGTTATATAAGTGCATTATGACATTACATTTTTCAAGCACACGCGTGCATGAATCAGCGCCAATTTCCTTTTAACGGTACCGGTCATGTGATCGGAGGTATCACCACTCATTCCAGAGCGGACCACGAACCGTAACGGCAAAAATGTGAGAGGACAATGCGGCGGGCATACCAGAACGAGGCGTGAAAGCATGTAACTGCACTGCTTCCTGTTGTCGGGACGTCACAAACGCTGTACCTCCATTAACTGCACGTTGTGAACGCGCCGAACAGGTGGACATGAGCTGCCGACGCCATTCTATTAATGACGGCGCTCAGGTTTGGCGCGATTCGTTCGTCAAAGCCGGGTGCAGCTCGCCGGTTGCAGTTGCGGTCTCCCAGATCCGCGGAGATGAGATTATCCATCTCATTAATGGGAACGACCTAACCTAAAGAATTTACGGTTCGAAGTTACCCAATTAGGAAGTTTATTTGATGGGTTTTATCTCTCAGAATGGCGCCTCTGTATTGGATTTTAGGAGTTCGCGTGTATGTGCCGTAGCACTGCAGGCTGCAAACGAGGCGGGTGATGTGGCTGATAAGGTGTTGGTATTTAAATCGACTTTGGAGTAAATTATTTTACTGGTTAAATTTCTCTATTGTTTTTATCTTAACCTTTATTTATATTTTGCTAACAACCATCTACTCTATAAAACTGCAAAAATGTGACTATGTAACTAATATTGCAACTACTACAGTTATAAACCAATTTCAAAGGTTAAGACCTCATTCGAATCGGTTTGTTACCAAACCTCACGTAAAGGTTTTAGCTTTTCGATTTAGGTCACGGTTTACCTGCTACAGGTCAAAACATAAATTATCATAAAGTAATTAGACAGTTTGCGCCACCTATCGGTGTTTCATGCACTATGTGCCCAACTCTTGCCATTAGTAGGCGCATGTGGCACACTTTAATTTATTGAATCCGAATATAGCCGAACTAATGTCATCATGCTTAGATGTGACTAATAAAACGATTAGACGCTCATTTTTCTTCAAACTGTCGATGAAACTTTTAACCAAATATTTAGCTTTTTGTTGCCCGTCTCTGGGGCAATGAGTAAAAAACCATAAAACGTAGTTGTACTATTGTGTATGAGTGAAAACTGGAAAATAAGACGATATCTAAAGGGTAATTTTCTACAATCTGACTTTTAGGTCCAACTCTTTTTGGTTTTTCTTGACATTATACTAACATTTGAGTTGTCTAACTGATGTTGGCAATCTCGAAATACAGAGGCTTAGACAATATACATATTGTTTTAAATGCTGTTCGTTCAACTTAATGGAAAAAATTAATGTCTTAGTAAACCCACATATAAATTGATCTTTTGGATTATTATCTAAGGCTTATAATGAATGTTTTTAAATAAATAGTAAATCATAAGTTTGTTTAAAGTAAAAAACTCAAAAGATATTACGGATTTATAATTTTAGGTAGTAAAGAAGGTTATTCTTCACTATTTTGGTTCTTATGATTACTTTTATAAATTTCTATTTTTCACGCTTATTTTATCACTACTTCAATCTTTATTTTATTATATAACCGAACTATTCCAACTGGTTTAATTGTATTATTCTTAGCAATTATTTAATGGAGATTTTGTTTCTTATCTCGCATTCCTTAATTAGGTTCCTCCTTGTTAAACTTTTAATTCTTTCTAAAACTTTTATTTTAAATCCTTGAAATTAAAATAATACTACCATAGTCATTAACTATATTATTTTTCTTAAAAATTCTTTTTTGAAAAGGGATTTTCTATTACACTAGTTCACATTTGCTCAATCACTGACTGCATTAGTCCCTTTTTGAAAAATAACTTTCCATTGCGCTATCTATTTGGAGGTTCACTTTACATTTGATGTTTTCAGAATGGTTTATCTTAGCAGTAAGGTTTCACAATATCTCTTCCCAAGCTGATGCTTAATATTATCTGTATTTACTTCCGATTTACAGATGTTAGTATATACATGGCTCAATATTCTTTGGGATTGGAATTTATTTGCAACTATTACCACCAGATCATCTACAAACATTAACTTTTTTATTATTGCCGCTTATAATTTATAAATTACAATCCTTAGTTTTAGTATTTTTATTACCACATTCTGGCTGAAGTCATTCTTATTTATTTGCTCATAATACATTTTTTACGTAATGTTGTGTATTTTAACGTTTCTGAAACATTTTATATATACTGGAGAGAGAATGATTAATGCAACAACTGGCAAAAAATATGTGAAGGAAAAGACTGGCCTGTTATTTCACTTTTTACGCAGATATGGTTTAGAAATATCGACAGAAAACAATCACAACAGATTTTAAAGATCTGCGCAAAGTAGTTGGAGCAAATTAGTTAATCAGCTTTTCATTTTGTATTTCTTTAACATCAGGAATTCGCCACCTGCATGCATTGAACAAGGTCAAAATACACCGTCGTATGCTGCACATGAATTAACTACTATTAGTCTCAAGGCCTGTGGGCATTTATTACGAGTTACTGTATATTCCTCATAAATAATGTTTAATCTGCTGAAGAATAATCTAATGAGTATTTTTCTAACTCCGACTAAGTGACATAATTTGTAGAAAAACAAGGCACAGAGTGAATATATACAAAAACACGCACATACACAAGATACGTCGGGAACACGCGCTGGACACCCTCAAACATTTGACACGGATGAGCTGCAGACGCGTTAGGCTGGGAACTTCTTCCACATGCGGCGCATAGCCCAGACATGCCCCCTTCCGATTATCATTTATTCCGGTTGTTACACCATCACTTGGCTGATACGCACTTCAAAACAGAAGAAGAAGTCCGAACATGCACCGATAACTTTATCGTCTCGAAGCCGGTGAGCTTCTATCACCAGGGAATTTGCAAGCTACCCGAAAGATGGTAAAAGGTCATCGATGCCAACGGAGCATACAAGCTTTTTTTGTTTATTTTTAAATAAAACTTTTGCAGAAAAAAGTTGAGAACTTATTTATACACTTATTATAAGTAAGAATGAAATGATAACAAGGAGAGAGTTTTAAAGAGCATAGCTTTGCAGCTAGTTCAAACAAATTTCGAGAATAAGTTAAAAAATTAAAATATCTTAGGGCTTTTATATCAATTAACGATGAACGTGTCGGAGAAGAAAAAACAAATTATCTTTAAAAATACAATCCCAGAAACAAACGATGTCATATTTGGGATAGGAGCTGTATGTCCTGTCCAAAAGACTATTAGACGTCATAGTAGAGTGATCTATAAATAATAGATAGTGTAGAGGATTTAAGTTTTGTAATGAATCTTGAGGAAACGTACTGCCTATGAAATAGAATAATTTTATGAATACTTGAATCATAATATAAATATTAAGATCTTTTATAGGTATATGATTTATCAGTTTTTTGAAATGTTTTTCAATATACACTTGTAAGAACGGCAAAGTAATAAGCATGTAGCTTCAATGAAACTTTTATAACATTATTATCCCAATAAGCTTTGAGTGGCGTAATATAAATTACATCGTCCCTTGAATATGTGCTTAGCAAAGTTCGAGTATCGACAGTAAATGATTAATGGGCTTTGGGTTAATCTCATAACTGAAACTGAACTATAAGGTTATTTTGGCAACAAAAACATTATGAGCAGACAAATTTGTGTATGCTGTATAATCTGATAATTAAATGTTCCAATAGTACGTGAGTTTTAACACAGAACAAGTTTTTACATTCGAATACTCACATTTACGTTAGGTTTATTATTATTACTTTGATTAGTAACTTAATTTAATATTAGTCAACAATAAAGTCATACTACTCAAAAAGTAGTTTTATTTATTTGTGTAATAATACACAAGGCTGCCAAAAAAATTATATTAACGCAATATTTATTTAAATATTCATCTCCAAATAACAACTAATTCTTATATGAAACTTTTTCCTATTGTCATTTTTCTGCCGATATTGTCACTAACTCTGATTTGTTGCTAGGTTTGTGTGGCGGTTTGTTGGATAATGTGCTACAAGTTTTTTATCGGGTTTATGTCTGGAGACTGCTCAGACTATGGCGCCATTTTCCTTAATGAAAATATTATTAAAGACGGGTAGAAGTGCATTGTCCATTTTAAACCCTTGACATCTTGACATCTGTTGTACTTATTCTTAGTAGAATCCATTCACTTTGCTTTCCGGTTACTTGTTCTTACTTTTTTATTATGTTTGGCAAGTATAGAAGAATTTTGTACGGGCAAATATCAAACCGCATATACGAACATTCTTTGGCCGTACAGAAGGGCAATCATTCTTCGAAACTTGCCAAACAAAGAAGCCGGCCATAAAATTAATTTTTACAAATCAAAAACACTCGTTCCATTTTATATTCTACCAGAAGAATAATTTTTGGGGTAATTGAAATAGAAAAACTCCCTCAGTGTCTCAGTACTGCAGACGATGGTTAACGTTTACCTATTATTTGGAAAGCATTAATTATACTAAGTCAACAGTTATATAGTTATTCAATAAATAGTGAAGTAGAACACACAAAAGGTCAGTATTCTTCTATGACTTCTTGGACAATAGGCAGGTTGGAAAACCAAGTAAAGAACTAACTCTAATCTCTTTTGATAATGGCATCAAAGTGGATGCCTAAACGTCAAAAATTTTCCAAAAATCGGTATGTTTAAACCTGTAAACTTAATTGTTCGTTTATTTATATTTTCTGTTGGTGCTCTTCTTATTATTTTTTCCACATTTATATTAATGTTTAGACCTATCTATTTTGAGTTTAATTTTATTTATAACGCTCATTAATTCATTCTTTGCTATGCTATTATCTTTTCAGGGTATTATTGCTATTTTAGAGCATGTTGTCTTAGTATAATTGTGTATTTAGATTGCTATTTTATTTTTGGTGTACAGTGATGAATTTGACTTTTGCCCATGATCACAAAATGGTACAACACTCTTTCTTTTGGAACATTTAGTTCACATACGAATTTGAGTTGGAGTGAATAGACGCTCAACCATATTATGCATTTTTTCCATATGTATCATTACATGGATTGGTTAGTTGAGATACTCCGACCAAACAATATCATGAACTTCGCCAAAAATTTCTATCTGGATATCTCTCTTCGAACTTTCAGAATGCTTACTCTATGCTTACATTTGTTTACATAACGCATAACTGTTTCATGAGGAGAACACAAATCTGTCAATATCAGAATAGTTTATAACCATAAATAGGACATTTATCTATAAAGATAAGAAATACGTGACACGTACAGTTATTACTGTCGCCCTCTATGAATATGCGAGCCTGTGTATGAGATTCTATTAAGTAGGTTTTTTTTTATAATATAAACAGTAAATCTGTTATCATATCAATTCTTGTGATAGCAACAAGTGATTTTTGAAAGAAGGGATATCATCTATAAGGCAAGTGTACTTTATACGTTACTAATTTGAAATGTTGATGACACATGAGTGTTGTTTATATTAAAAAGAGAATGTAACATTCTTGCCTTGCAAGGTAAATAGCAAATAGTCTTTAGCATTAGAATGTAAAAGTTATTTTTAATATGCACTAATTTGTAGAATGGCTAATTTTTACAAACTTGTAAAATTGTTAAATCCAAAGTTTTTGACAATCTTTCTGATGATTTATTTGGATATTTGTTTTTAAAGGAAAATAATTCTACAACAGTAGATCAAATTAAGTTATGCTGTTTTTGCAAATTAGGATTTAATCTATCACACAGACAATCACGATAGTATATAGTTTACGGGCAAAGTTGATTGCGATGCTGATAGTATCGCTCTATCAGAAAGAGTGGAAAGTAAGGGCTAGCGTGTTAAACCCGGCTGTTTCTTACTGCAATAGCATACGATGTAATACATACAATTATTACAGAAAAAATTTTGAGATCTTATTTTTTAAAATGCTGCGATATTAATGTGGAACAAATCAGTTTGTGTGACCTTCAATTAAATTGTCTTTATATTTCGATATTATTTTTTTCGCTGTTGTATTGATTTTGCACAAGAATTCAATATTGCTAAGGATGACCTTTTCGAAAAGTTGAAATTAATTATAACATAATTGAAAGCTTTGCTTCAATTTGCTTGGAAGTCTTGTTTATATTGTAAATAGCCATCTTTTGATAATAAAATTAACTAATATTACTGAATGTAGTACAATTTAGGGTTTTTGTTACGGTTGTGTTATTATATAACATGTATAACATTCTAATATATATCAATGCTTTCCAAATGTGGATCACGAGCCCTCGAGGGATGACGTGAGGATTTTCAGAATAGAAAACACTGTATTAAGACATTTATTTCTATTTCCCGACGTAAATAAAAGTATATCAAACATAAATAATGCCTTCACTTGTTGATGTTGCAAATGGAACCAAACACGTGAAAGCTTTATTAACCCTCTAGGAATATTCTTCCATCCTGATCTGGGTTTTAGCGAAAAAGTTTGGTTCAACATGCCATCACTTGGTATTTTAATAAGTTCAGAATCGTTGCGCGTTTAAAGGAATTATCTAAAAACGGATTTAGTATCTATTTGCAAATATGAAAATTCTTAGAACTGGCTTGCTTATATGTCTACAAAAACATGCTCTGAAATTATCACATTATGCTTAGCTAACTCTTCCATAAGTTCTTGTTAAATGCCCTGAGATGACTCAAACTTATTTTTTCTAATTACAGGAAGTTGTTTTTTAAATGCATTGGTTGCAATCCGCGGAAATCATATTAACATCGCCACCTTGACAATCACTATTCAAAATTTTTAACTGGTCAAAAATATCAGCGAAGGAGGCAAAATAAAATTGGAAAATAGTTCCTTATATTTCGGTTTTTGCTTCGCGAGTAAATCAAAAGATCTGCATTTAACTAAAAATTCTTTTTAAGACATTATCCCTCAAAAACCACCTTATTTCTATATGACACGGAAGATTTACATATGACCTTTACAATTTTTCCAGAATTATTCTGCAACACTTTTGACATGAAAACTTTTTCATGTAAAAAACTGTGTAGTCATGCAGCATTTGACGATAATACTAGATTAATGTTCTGTTATAGCTTGGTGTCATTAGTATTAGTGAACATTTTGCCCTCTTAATAGCAAACTTATTAGTATTTTTTATAAAAGTGTCAGTAAGTATTTGTAAATGGTATTGGCCAGTACCAGCATATATAATAACATGTCTCTATTAATATTATTTTGGTATCGTATCTTACGATTGCTATAAGCTGGGCATAGTTAGAAAGATTTGTGGATTCTATTATTTGTAGAAGTACGTGCGCTTTTAAATATGTTTAATACTTTCTATAATAAAATACGCTGAATAAGACAAGCTATCAAAAAGAATAATAAAATATAGAGAGATACACATTTGGGGTTCGTTGATGTAGAGGAATCATATGATAGTACATTAAAACCCTAATACGGTAGGCTTTGAGTAGAATATGAGTGGGAGAGAAGTGAATACGCATAATAAAAATGCTATGCGCAAATAACAAAGTTAAAATTAAAATAAATAAGAAAGTTACTAAAGAAGTTCTAAAAAGTAGCACGTGGGCTGTCACGCTCACTTTGTCTACTTTTTAATACAGACATGGAGCAAACTTCAGAAATATGACACAAAAAATATATAGAAATGCGCATGCAAGTGAGAAACAATACATTAAACTATTTGTTTTTTGCCGACGACAAAGTCTTATTTGGACAAGATCAAGACGACAAGGAGTATGTGCTCCGAAAACTAAGAACTATAAAAATGAAGACAATAAACTAAATATATGCGTATTGAAAGAGAAGGAAATAATCTATATATCGACAATCAGAAAATCAAATTTTAAACACCTAGGAACAAACATCAGTCCAACGGGCACGTGCGAAAAAAGACGAAAAATAAACTACACATTCATCACAGTATTGTTTAAAACATAGTCATTTACGGAGTAGGAATATAGGCATACTCTAACCATATATATAGATAAAATACGCACGATAGAACTGGACTTTATGAGAATTTACCTGCAAATACCTAGAAAAGAGAGAATGAGAATAGAAGATATAAAGAGGAGGATGGAAATTAAATAATGAATTACCAAAACCTTAGAAAATAGAGCACTGCAATAGTATGGACACCGCAAAGAGAATTCCAGAACAACGTTGATCAAGGAAAGTTACCCAATGGTTTCCGTACTGCTGAGGATAAAGAGGAAGACCGGCCTTATGATAGGAGAACCATATAATTTTGATAATGACGGAAAAAATTAAGATTGAGAAATAATGAAACAAAACAGCAAACCCAAAAGGGTAAAACTGAAACGAAAAGAACAATTCACGTTCGAATATCTTCTCACATATCACTTGTTCTGCTTTAGATAGAATGATTGAAGAAAAGCATTATTTTTAACTTTACAGTTTATTTCTCAGTAAAATTTACAAATTTCAACAGCTGTCGGTAAATTTGGATCAGCAATACGACTACTAATTTTTACAATTCGATAACTTTTTTTATTAGCAGTGGTTGTTAGCGAATCTCTTCTTGTGAAGGGAGTTCAGCTTTCTTTCAAATAATTCTACGGGATTATATTTTTGCCTAGATGTTTGCTGGTTAAACGTGAAAGCTGCTTTGATAGCTTCATACTGTCTTTTGATAAGATTTTTCGACAAACACACCTTGGTCTATTAGAAATGGCAGTAAAATATGCGTAAGATATTAATTGCTGTACAATATATTTTTCTTTTTATTATTAAATTCTTTTAATGGCTTTTTTTAATTTCTATTTAACAATTTATGAGACATATATTAACTTATCTTTAAATGTTAGATCCTGCACTCAGCACAGCATTGTAGAGGATACGGAAGAGAAGTATGGTGTTTTTGAAAAGACTGTCACATACTTATTTTCGAAGGAAATTCAAAATTTATTGTTTTCGTACATTACTGGTACATTGCCATTTAAAAATACATAATGAAACAAAGAAAAAATAATCAGTTATGTGCGTCCATTTTTATCGAGACATTTTTGTAGATAGGTGCCGAAATTGTCTATACTCCTTTGAAACACGTCACGTGAAACTCTTTTAATTTCTCACGTTATGGTTTCGGAAAGAGCTTTAACATTACGAAGTTTGTCTATGTAAACTTTAGATTTTAGGTACCCTATAAAAACTAGTCACAAGCTGACAGGTCCGGTGACCGGGACAGGCTACTCCACCACATCCCCGATCAATGAACGTGGGCCTCGTCACTCATGATCAAAACGATATTGTCTATCAGCAAGTCTAGCATCGTTTTTGCAAACCTATTTTGTTTGACTAAGTAATTTTGCCGCAGTTCTTGAACAACCATAATTTTGTCGTAATGGAAATGGAGGTCTCAGTGTAAGATTCTGCAAACTAATCTGTCTGATATCCGAAAATCGGAAACGTGACGTACCGCTGAATGATGAGGGCTGGCTTCCGCCGCTTGTCACACTCTTTTAATGTTTTTCGGGGTTTGTACAGTTCTATCACCTCCCCGTGCAGTCCCCGGTCTTAAAGATCCTATTGTTTAAAAACTGTTCGCCCACTTTATAATAGTATCTCGTTTTGGAACGCGACCATCTATAAATGATTAGATATCAACCATTCCGAAAACATTCGGTCCATCCCAGAGCCCATGACAGTCTTTTCAAAAACACTGTACCTCCCTGCCGGACCCTGTATATATCAAGCTAAAATAAATTTCTGGAAAGCTCCAGTTTCATCTAATATTTTTTCAAATAGGATGGTAAGTTCAAAAAACAAAAAATTGCATTACTTGCTGAGAGAGATGGCGCAAGCAACCAAGGTATAAATTTTACTACTTGGTGACAGATGGCGTCAATAGATAATCAAATTGAGTTACTTGACAACACATATGATCAGTCATTTGGTCATGTAGTCGTTCCTTTTTTTCTGAATGAAGTTTAATACCGAAAGGGCGGAGGGTTTCCAACAAAATTCTCGGGAAAATTTTTTGGAAAACACTGGTGTACGGTTATTCGATTTTATTATTTAACAGTTAAATTTCGTATATAAGAATAATGACTAATTTAAAAGTACTAATTTTATGTAAAACAAAAGTGAACTGGTTTTATATAACATAGTTGCAAAACGTTTGATTAATTTTTAGATGGATCGAGCATCTGTTTAATCGTCATTCTTCCAGAAGTTTGAACAGCTGTTTAAAATCTAATTGTTTGTAACGACGACAAGCGGAAACTATATTTAGCGATAATGAAAAAGACAGCAACCTTATGTAAACATGCGATATGGCGTTCTAATTAATATTTACTAAACAAACAGCCGTAAAGATTTTCTACTGTAAACAGTGCAATAGGCCTAAATAAATCACTGGTGAACAAATAATGTAAACAACAGGAGCCTAACAGAATATTCAGTCTTTTTATTGAAACGCCTTTGTTTTTAATAACGTGTTTTGTTAAACGGAGCTACAGCGCAAACAATTAAAAAAGGCAATAAATTAACGTCCCAAAGATAATGCAGGAAGCAGCCGGGGATTGTAAATAATTCTTCAAGTTGTGTAATTTATAGCGCAGCATTTTTGCAGATTTACGTTTCTTTCGCGTAGTCAGTTTTTGTTCTGGTAAAATATCTAGACGTTTTACGAAACAAATTGCTATTGTATTTTTTCCTAACAAACTTTACATATAAAAAATATTTATCTTTAGCTAAGTAGTAAATAAATTTTTTAAACAGTATTTCTAACCTTTTAACAGATATTATTATATATTACCGTTTAGCACAGATTCCTTTTAACGTTTTGTATAATGTACAAATTAAACTGGTTTGCTTAATACAAAAATTACTATTCTTTATATATATTACAACTTTGAAAAGTCATAATTGTCCTGAATCATGAGAAAAAAATGAACAAATCTTACATTTTAAATGTTGCGCTTACAGAACGCCTTATGATAGATTAGGTTGTAAAATGAACTTCAAATTCACAATTCCCCAGTGCAATAACGTCAAATACTTGGGCCTACACTTAGTAGATTGAGGTGGGAAACTCATATTATCAAAAATTGCGAAGAAAGAAACTTAAAGTTAAAGAAACTGTTTTGTTTTATCTCATTATTATTAACCAATAAAGTACTGTTCTACAAGTGCATAATACGACTCGTCTGGAACATACGCTTGTCAGATATGAGGCTGTACAAGTCGATCAACATTGAAAACATTTTGCGATTTCAGTTAAAAATATTTTGCAGTATGACAGTCGCTTCTTGGTGTGTGAGTAACCAAACCATTCATACGGACTTTAATATTTCCTCTGTAAGAGGTATACAGTATGCTGTAAAGCACCACATTTCCCTGGAGCTTTACCCCAACGAACTTGTGATACCTCTTATAGAAGATCCTCTCCTCCAGACGCCATAACAAGAAGTGTAAACCAATAATGGACTGACTTAACTGGAAGTCCTTCTATTCACCCTTGATATGCTATGCCATAAGATCACAGAATGTACTACTATTCTGATTGTTTATTGAATTTTGCTTAAACAAAATAATCACATAGCGGTTATGTAATAGAGAGCGTTTTAAGTCTTGGAATATGAGAAGTGTTTATTACAGTGCATGATGCATTTTCTCAGTACAATTCAGAACTGCCAGGCTACCACAGTGTTCTACGGTATTATCGATATTTTAAAGACACAGATTACTTGCGTAAGCATATCAAACATTTCTAACGAAACTGTGAGTAGAGTTGAGTGTTTTTTTTAGAGTAACCCACAAATACCAATAAACAGCGCAAGTCATGAACATATTGTCTGGCAGCTAGCTATTTGAAAATTGCGACAATGACTGAGATTAAAACTATATGATTCGCAGGTCTTACAATATTTTCAACCAAATGGCTACATCAATAAATCGAATTTTACAACGCCTTGTTATTTATTTATATTGGGGGGGGGGAGGTTGTTAAAGATTGTTCGCATTTCACCACTGTTAACAACATTGGATGAGCTCCGAGATCTTATTACCGCTTCATTCAGGTACGTCAACGAATCTTGGATCCCTTAAACTATTACATTACTTTTTTACACATTATCTTCGGTAAGAAGGTGTTTGACATTGCAGTTTATCAAAATTCAACGCATCTTTGTTATACTTTTTTGCTGTCAGTTTATTTCATTATTAACTAGCGACATTTTTAAGTTCTTCATTACAAATCGTGGTGCCTAAATCTTTAAGGTCGATTTGGTCAGTATTTAGCTTTAAAAAAGCTCGAAAAATTACTTTCAGATCGGACATCCTAAGGCGAAAATATTTTTAATTTTTATCAACATCGTTGATTATTGGTAGTAGCTTGAATGCCCATCAGGTGCATTTGTTCTGCCGTTTTACTTTATTTCTGTATGTTGCATCTGTTGTATTATTATTATATAAATTGTAGGTATAAGGAAGAGAAAAAAGTCAAATATAAGTGGTATTTCAAGGAAAAAACGTTTTTTTAATAGAACAGGGTTGTACGAGTTGCTTAATTCTTCATTTAGTGATACATTTCCCATAAAGAAGCCAAAAAAGTTAAAAA
Organism: Sinelater perroti; assembly: GCA_036346155.1. Taxonomy (NCBI): domain Eukaryota; kingdom Metazoa; phylum Arthropoda; class Insecta; order Coleoptera; family Elateridae; genus Sinelater; species Sinelater perroti. Next base: position 17,848,637 of record JARFIY010000195.1, on the reverse strand, counting down.
TATGTTAGCAAAATTCAATTATAAAGGATATGTATAGCATGAAAATATTTGTAAAATTATAGTGCACTTAAGAGATAAAAAGGAGCAAACAAATTGGCTGTTGCTAATATAATTAGTACTAAAATTGGAGTCTTGATGTAAAGTTGGTGATACAATTTGTTTGGTGATGCGTACTTTTTTTATTTTATACATTTTCTTTTTCTTTGCGTCTTATACGTGGTAAATAAAGCAGTACAAATAAGCCTCCACCGTTTGACAAAAGATAGCCCCAACAGTAAGTTATGGTTAAAATGTCGGATGTAAAAAGTCTTATCGTAAGGTTGGACATCTGGAAGTATCATAACCTTAAAATATTAGCGATTTTGTATCAGCATCACATAACTTTTTCATGCGAAAATGTCGAGTTTTGAGCCGAATAAGCCTTATTTACGGGAACTTTTGATTTACTCCTTTAATTTGAAGATATCTGCAGCAGAGGCGCATTGATTGCTCGTAGAAGCATATGGTGAAGGCTGCTTTAAGTGAGAGAAGTTGTCGTGAGTGATTTCATAAGTTTAAGAACGGTGAGTTTGACGTCGAAGACAAAGAACGTAGCGGAAGGTCGAAAGTGTATAATGCGCGGAATTGGAAGCATTATTGGAGGAATATTCCTACCAAACGCAAGAAGAACTTGCACTTACATTAGGAGTGACTCAACAAGCAATTTCACATCGTTTAAAATTGGTGGGAATGATTCAAAAGCAAGGAAATTGGGTTCCATATGAACTGAAGCCGAGAAACGTTGAACCCCGATTTTGCACATGTGAAATGTTGCTTGCGAAGCATAAACGAAAGGATTTTTTGCATCATATAGTTACTGATGATGATCAATGGATCTACTACAATAATCTAAAGAAGAGGAAATCATGGGGACCACGTGGCCATGCTTCGACATCGACACCCAAGCCGAATATTTATGGGAAAAAACTCATGTTGTGTATTTGGTGGGATCAGCTTGGTGTCGTGTATTATGAGTTGCTCAAACCGAACGAAACCATTACTGAGGCTCTCTACCGAACACAACAGATGAGAGTGAGCCGAGCTCTCAAGGAAAAACGCACCCAATATTACTCAAGACACGACAAAATTATTCTCCTGCATGAAAATGCTCGTCCACATGTTGCCGCGCCGGTCAAAACCTACTCGGAAACTCTCAATTGGGAAGTCCTACCCCACCCGCTGTATTCACCAGACATTGCCCCTTCCGATTATCACTTATTCCGATCTATGACACATGCCCTGTCTGAGCTGCACTAGACATCATATGAAAATACCAAAAATTTGATCGATTCGCGGATAGCCTCAAAAGATGAAGCGTTCTTCCGATGCGGTATCCGTATGCTGCCAGAAAGATGAGAAAAAGTAGTGGTTAGCGATGGACAATACTTTGAATAAAACATAAGGTTCCGTTCTTTCACAATAAACGCCCAATTTTCGGTAAAAAACGGCAGAGACTTAATTGTACTAAAATTCATGCAATACACAATTATATTTGTTGTCAGCTCTGATGAACGAATAAACTTTTAATTTTCTTTAAGGCAGGGATATACAGCAATTAGTGAGAGCTACTAATACTTTTTGTGTTTCATTTATGCCTCCATAATAAATAAAAGCATATATTTCATGGTGAAATGCACGTTAGTTTTTGTTTTCAAGTAAAATCGATATATATGAATATAACATCATTTGAGAATTGTTCTTCAAAATAAAGACATTTGAACTTTATGAATCAAACGTATCTTTCCAAAAGTTATTATATTTATAACACATAAGGATGCATATACAAAAAAGGTAAAGCAGTATAATACTAAAACCAAAAATTCAATGATATCGAATTTTTTTGTTGAAATATTACTTTGCTGTGCTCATCATTTGCAGCAAATTCCAGTGAATATGGAGCAAGTCCGAAAATCCGCAGAGTGACCATGGCTGAGTTGTTGAATATGTTAGCAAAGTCACTTAAATGACTCGCAATAGTGTTAGCTGGTAGTGATTTCACGAAAGGATATTGGCAACATTCCATTTTGATCACAAAAGAAAATTGTTTTGTTTTGAAAAAAACAATTATCCACTATATATATTCTTGAGATAAAAGATTTCAATATGCCCCCATTCTACAGAACTGGCGTTTCTTTTAAGACGTCTTGTGTCACAATCGTGATTTTGTTTGCTGTGATCAGATACTTAAATAATGTTTTAGAATCTACGATATATAGCTTTAGTAACTATTGACGTACCTTTATGATTCTGATTAACGATCGTATCAGAAGTTTTGGAACAGAAACTTGCGAGTTTGTCATTATCAAGTCAGACAGATGCTGGATAACATGTGATTTACGAGTATTTGTCGGACATCCACTGACTTTGCCCTTATTTCGCCCTTTAAATTTTAATATCTTTCAATACACAGTTTTCTAATTTGCGTTTGCACGTCATATGAGTGTCTAAAGCATAACTTACGATGGTTGTCTATTTCTATGGTTTTCCGCTTTGTCCACAACTGTATGAAGAACACTATCATTCCTTTTATGCGTTACAGTGGCGTCACGTAGATCTATAAACCATCTTCACATATGTACTGGGTTTAGAGGTTAGTGTCAATCATTTTGAACATCATAAGTGTTGTAAGTCTGTCCCAAAAATATTAAATTAATTTGAACTAATTTTCTGTCTGGCGTCTGATAAAGTTGGAGATTCAAAAATCTAAAATTTGTGAAGTGTTAACGGAAAATCTTGGAATCAAACTACTGTTAGCAGAACAGAAAAGCGTTACTTTAGACTGCTACCAATGAAATAGGTTTTCTTAAAAATATCATGTACGTGGACTGTACGATATATTTTGGGAAAAACTAACAAAAACAAATGTTTAATGTTACAAACTTTTATTTATTGTTTTTCAAAAAATTCTTCCTGATTTTCAGTAAATTTTCTTCTAGCCTGACACAAATTTTTATTGAATTTTTTTCTTCATAGAATCAGGTATCTTCGAAACATGGGTTTTGAACACAACTGCCTCTTTCGGTGTCGAAAATTGTTGCGCAGTGTGTTCTTCACATGTGGGAACAAAAAAGTTGTTAGCCACATCAGGATTTTAGGGTGGATGACCCATCAATTCGACGTTTTGAATCCTCAAAATGTCAGTTGTTTGCGTCAATGTGAATGAATGCTTAGGCGCCGCGCGTTGGTTTTTCTTATTTCTCTGAAGACTTCTGACAAAAAAATAGTTGTGTGCCATTTAGAATTGACCTTTTTATGATCCTCTAAAACCACGGTTGTGACATGTCCAGTTTTTCCAAAAAAATAGGCGATCATTTGCTTTGAAGTGCTTTGAGCGTGAGCTACTTTTGTTGGGTTTGGTTCATCTTGGAAAACTCATAGAGTCGACTGCTGTTTACTTTCGGGGTCAATACGCAAAAATCTAAGATTTGTGACTTGTGGCGATGTTGTAAACGGTATTTGAAGCACCATGATCGTATTTCTTGAGCATCTTATTCGGCCAATTGACATGAGCCTGTTTCTGAGCGATCATTAATTTATGGGATCCAACGTGCACACAGCTTTTTCAAGATTAATTATTTATGCAATATCGAATGTATGCTAGTCATAGTAATACTTAAGAATGCCTACAATTTACGATAAGTTACATGATGCTCTTGCTTTATTTTAAATACATTGTCAGCGAACTACGTCTACGATTAAATTAATTGAACCAACGGTATGCAGTGGCTCTGTGTGGAACTTTATCACCAAACGTTGAAATGTTGCTGAGATAATCCACGTCAAAAGTCGTAAAAAAATTTCACGAATTTTTTGGTCGAGAGAAAATTTTCAACTTAATGACAACAAAACGTTCTGAGTAGGTACGTATGCCGTTAAAAATGTCAAACTGTATGATGTAAATGTCAGATCGCATCTAGCACACGTAGGGCTGCCAATTCGCAATAGGTATAGTGTAGCCCACGTACAGATATGAAGCACTGGTCAAGGGCTACGATTTGTAAACAAAGGCTCACTCGTCTCGAGATGTTTGCTTTAAAAGAGCTGTTGTTACATATATTTTTGTATCTTGTATCCTTTTTAAATTTTTGTTATTGTAATTATAATTTTTTGTATTATATTGTAATGTTTTTTTATACACTGGCGAATAATGTGCTTAAATCTATTTAAATTATTTTTACAAATATTTTAAAACAATACCTCCACACTATAGCAAATGAGGAACGGTTAGTTTCAAATCAGACTCTCCACAAAGACCTCAAGTTCTCATGGATCAAGAATGAAATTAATTAACTACACGGTCAGAGTTCACTCTCACACAAATGTGTTAGTTGTTCATCTATTAGATAATACAAATATCTGTAGATGATCAAATAAATATAAAATTTCGGACCAACTAATATTAAGTAATATGTGGGACCTGCCATTGGGTGATACCCTTCTTCCCCTCTAATGGTAAGGCTTTAACTACATATGTTAGCCACTGTGTCCGGTCGTCGCGCACCATCTTTGACGTGGGGCGATGTGGCTATTACCTCGCCTTAGACAACCGCTATTATTACCATTATTTTGTGTTTTGTTCTTCTAGTATTCTTTTACAATTTTTTGTAAACCGCTCCTTGCTTTGTTGAGTTTTTTTAGGTCCCACGTATTGTTTCTTCTATTTGGTCCTAATCGTTTTGAATGTCTTCTTCCTGAATATTTGTTTTTAATTTTTTGTTTAACTATTCCTCTATTCTCTGTATCATATTCTCTTTGAGCAATTCGTCAGTGTTTTGATTATGAATTCTTGAACTAATTTTCTTTATCCTTATTGGCAGTTTTTATTTAAATTTTGCTATTACTAGCACTTGGTCGGAGATTGCATCTGCTCCTCTGAAGCTTAGTACATCTTTAATATCTCAATTATGTTTATTTTTTATTAAAAGGTGGCCGATTTGATACCTTGTTTTTCCGTCCAGCGAGATCTACATTTATCTGTGAATGTCTTAGTAATCGAATACTGTGCTTATGATTTTTAGGTAAGTTTCTTTTAAAAATTGGATTACTACTTTTCCATATTCATTACTTTCCTTGTGCTTGCATTTATTACCTGTTACATTTCTATATACTTCCTTACTCCCAATATTCGCATTTATTTCTCCAATTAAAATATTTACCTCATAATTCGGTATTCTTTCTCATATATCTATTCATAAAATTTGACATGTGAATTCTTATCTTCTGTGGGTAAATGGACATTAATTGTTGTTATTTTTCTATACTTTTTTTAAACTCATATTATTATTATTTAATTGCCTCAAAATTCAGTACTGTGGTTTTTAGTTCTTTATTAATTATTATTTTGTTCCTTGTATCGCGAGTGTCTATTTTATATACTTACTTATTTCTATTATTTTACCAAGATTTCTAATTGCCCTTTCTTCGTTTGTTCTCTATACATTCTACTTTCTATTCCGATTAACTCTTTCTTTGTGTTATTATATGTTTAACTTATTTGTTTTACTTTAACTCCCAATACGTTATTCTTTTTTGTTGCCAAGTTTTTCATTCTTTCTTTTTCTAGCTGTTCGCCTGCCCTTTTCTTATCCATGTCTATAGCCTGCGTTGTAATCTATCTACCTTTATGGTCTAATTTTTATGCACTATTTTTTAGCTAATTGCTTTCTCTGATATTTATTTTTCTTTGTTCCATGTCTATCCTTCATCGTTAATTATTATGTTTTGGAAGCCTATTTTTACTTTATTTCCAGCTTCTAACTCTTCTTTTGTTTTTTCTTTCTTAATTTACCCTGTATCTTCTTTTCCTCCGTGTTCTTATCATTATTTATAAACACTTTCAACTCCTTTAGTCCATTAATTTTTTTCTTGTCTTTATTATTTTTTCATTTTCTATATATTATTCAATTTCACTAGGTATACTTTACTACTTAGTTTTTTCGCACCCTGTGTTTTTACCTCTATTTGCGTATTCTTAGTTATGAAATTTTCTATTTCTTTTTTAAATGAATTTTGATAATGTGCTTCTACTTGTATTTTCTGGATTACAACGTTGTTTCTCCTTTTTTCTTTTCTAGGCTATATGCTCATTCCATTTCTAGATTTTTACTTCAACGCTTTATTCTCTTGTTTTATTTGTTGATTTTCCTCTCTGAGTTTTCTTATTTCTTTCTTATATTCTTTCTGCCCCGCTTTCCATTTTATCTTCATATTCTTCCCTTTTTGGAGGCGTTCTCAATGTTCTTTTACTTTTAAAAAGATCTTCCCTTTTTTCTGAACCTCTTTTCTTTCCTCTTTCATCTGTTGAGTACTCATTGCTGTCCACGGTGTTTCTACGGTTTCCCGCCAAGTCGCAATAGCTTTTCTTTTAATCTGGTTATAAAAGGAGAAGTCTGGAAACACCGCCTTCTTTTCGACTAGTGCCCCCTGTTTTTACTTTGTTTTTAGGTTCTTTGATTATTCTCGTCTTTATTTTTACTTCCGTACTAAGTTCATACTTTGTTTGATCTAGTTAACGTATTTAAATGTACTTTATTTCATTACACCCCTCGATTCTCAAGGTTAATGTAAGTGAAAACTTAAATACCGCTCACCTTGCTTATTGCACACCACCATCTCTGATATCATCTTATGCTGAATAAAATTAACAATTATAACTTGGGTTAATTCCATACAGCCTGATTTATCTACTGTTTATACAGTTGCCGCTGTGTTTGTTGCTTTATTGATTAATGTTCTTTGTTCTCTAAAAGCATTTATCATTTGTTCAATGTGTTTAGCTCGGCCTTTATTCATTAAATTAATGCAATTCAACTAAAACGTGGCGCTGCAAGTATTCTCAGAAAGGAGCTTTTTCAGCACATTTAACTTGAGAAGGCTCTGAATACAGTAGCTGGAAGTTTCTTACTAGAACAAGCCGAGCAAAGGGTTCCGACGTGAGAACTACGTTCATTAAAATTATGAAGTTTTTGCTAACCCCACCGCTGTTATTGACGTCCCTGTTCCCATTAATTAATTGTTGTGAGAATAATGGCTTAAATTTGTCGCCGTGTCGGTCATATTTCAGGTTTAAAAGTTAATAATATGCGCACCTGACCAACATTCAAAATGCTGAAACGGTAACACGTCCCCGTTGCACCATTTCGCGCAGGCTAATGAATAAAATTAGCAGCGTTCCAGGCGGCTGCAGGTCACTTTCGCTAGAAATAATTTCGGTTAACCATTGTGTAGTTGCATCACTCAGCTCGTTATACTGCTCCGGCAATCCACGTTTTCAGGTGCGGTGGCCGAGTGCCTAGTAATTATACGCGTTTGCGGGAATTTCAGCCAAATTCTAGGCAGCGGCTCGCGAGAACATGCAATTATAAGTTGCGCTTCGTGAAAATTATTTAGGTACAGTAAAGCTGTAAAGTTTTTTAATTAGTACGCCGCAAGGATGTTTTGATTCGCGAGTTCAGCAAAGTTCTTGCGGCGAGGCTTTAATTAAATGAGCATTTATTCATTAAGCAGTTGTCAATACCTGTCTGGAGTATTTACAAGTACTTTGCGAGTTAAATTGATAAAGCGCTGCCTATCTAGAAAATTAAAGAACTCAACTCATGTTTTATACGCACTTGTAAAGTCTTTTATAACAGAAAAGAGCACTTTTAAAAATTACGGATTTGCTGTCTCAGTTCTTGCATAAACATTAACTGTAAATCAATAGTTTAAAAGGTTTGCAAGATATGATTAATCAAGTACTTAAAAAAATAAATGTTTAAAAATGTGTTAACGTGATCAAATTAGTACTAGATATAAATGAAAATAAAAATAAATTTTAAGACATACAATGTCAGAAATTAATTGCTGACTTTTGATTGTATCTTATAATTCATTGGCTAAATTGCGTAAAAAAATTAGCAACTTCTAGTCATGAACTATAATAATACGTGGTAAAGCTACAAAAATGGTAATTTATGAATTTTAGTGGATATCGAAAGTAAAGAATGGCCATCCGAAAACGATAAATCCCTCACGAAAATAGCTACACATATCGCGCTATCTAAACCGTCCCTCTCAAAAATTGTCGTTATTGGACAATGATCTCATTCTTGGTTAATATACAAAATAAGTTGTATATGTGATATGAGAAGAATAATGCACTGCTACCATTATCACTTCTGGGCATAACGGGATTTTGAGGTTATCAATGAAAATATGCAGTTTTGTTAGGATCACCATATACTGCAAGATGATATCCAACTATTTTGTGTGCGTATTTTTTATTGAGGTTACAAAGAATGTAGAATAGTAATAATACTGAAAGTTGATGATTGGTTTAGACGTAATCGTCTACTAAAAAATATGCTAAGACATTAGTTTATGTTATCATGGCTTATGGGTTACCAGATAGGTAACTTACTCCTGTGACATTTTTTTCTAGAGATGCACTGAGCACGAAGAGGTTTAAATAATTTTGAATTATTGCTGTTTGGCTTGATCTAGAGTGATGGAATTTTAAGTCAGTCAAGCTTATGTTCAGACTGATAAACACTGAAACATAATTTTTATAGCTTTGCGATCCACTCTTTTCACTATAATCTACCAATGATTAAACAATTTACTAATAAATTGTTAGTAGATAAATATTTCTATTAAAACGATTAAATTACTCGTAAAAATATGCCTAGAAAAAGGCAGGATACCAGATGCATGGAATAATACAGAGGTGGTGTTGATATTTAAAAAAGGAGACATATCTGGAAAATTATAGGCCCGTTGGTTTGCTAGCACACCTCTATAAAACCTTTACGAAGATTCTAACAAATTCGATCTGTGCCAACCAATAGAGCAAGCAGTATTTTTTAAAAGATTTAGTACTAACGACTATCTGTACACTTTAAGAACCCTAATAAAGAAAGCAAATGAATACAACATTCCTATCCACATAGCTTTTATAGACTTTCAAAAAGATTTTGACAGCATTGAGATGTGGGCAGTATTGAGTTCGCTGAAAGGCGCAAGAGTGGACTACAGATATACAAAAATGATTAAGTACATATACAGGAATCCCACAGTACAAGCAAAAATTAACGACGACGTGAAAATTGAAAGAGGAAATAGGCAGGGTGATACAATGTTACCAAAAATTCTTTACCTTGTCCCTAAAACACGCGTTTATGGGAGCAAAAAGGCATAAAAAAATGGAAAACATCTAAGCCATTTGGGATATGCGGACAATATAATCTTAACATCATCTGATCTAATGAACTGCAACAGATGATGGAGGAACTCGATCAAACAATTAAGAAAATAGAGCTCCGAATGAACCTTAGCAAAACCAAAATAATAAGTAAAGACAACGTCCAGACTAGTATAGAGGGAAAACACACACACACATATATATACACCTGGGGCACAATCTAAGCATTGGCAGAAAAAATCAAACCCTGGAAATACCTCGAAGAATCTGTTTATGGTGGGCCTCTTTTGGAAACCTCAGACACATACTGCAAAATAAAAACATACCCACAAATCTAAAGCGAAAAGTATTTGATACATGTATTATACTAGTAGCTACATATGGACTGGAAACTATGGCTGTGACAAAGAAAAGTGCAACTCGACTGCAAATAATGCAAAAAGCTATGGAAAGAAGGATGTTGGATATCTCTAGAAGAAATAGAATTACAAATGTGGGTATAAGACAAAGAACAGGAACAATAGATATCACATCGCTCGGGAAACTAACAACACTCATTACCCACTGGAGATCCAGAGAAACAAGGAATTACGGGATAGAAACACAGATGGAAAAATTTGGGAGAGGCTTATATCCAGGAGTGGATGGAGAACGGCTAATAAAAAAGAAGAAGAAGAATAAAGGAAAAGTGTCGTCTATTTTCAAATCAATAAGCAGTGCAACCTATTGAAATAAAAAAGTGTAACACGATTTAGTAGTGTTCATTGTTTGATCTCCATGCTCGGAGCGCGTTACTACACATATTTCGACCTCTCTAAACATTATACTGTCTGAAAGGCACATAAAGGAAAAATAATGTATTATTTTTGCTCTTTTCACTAATGAAGATATATTTAAGAAAACATTTTTGTCAATAGAGTTTTATTCCTACCCTAGCTATCTGAAATTATAAAATCCTCCGTATATCGCATATCCTAGGAAACATTGTTAGCATTTTGGAAGGTGCAAAGGTAATTCATTTTGAGCAAAATAATTTAATAAATATGTGCCCTACTTCTATGAGTTTGAAATAAAATGGAATAAGAATATTTACTATTTACAGTTTGATCGGTGAATAATATCGATGAAAATATATTACGATTGATATTTAACAAATGGCGCAATCGCGGCGCTTGGCACTATCTCCTGCATAAAGGTTTTGTACAGACTGAGAGTGGAGCGCGTTTGATTCTGCAAACTGACTTTTGGAAAATCTTCGTGTTAGTTGTAGAGTAATGGTAAAAAGTATCAAGATTAAGTTGGTATTAGTGTACATATTATATTAGCGTCATCCTTTAGATAAGGTAAAAACTTGAAAAAAAATTCTACGAACGGTAGCTTGATGTATAGGAAAAGCATCTATGAAATTCTTTAACACAACAAGAGGTATTGCCATTACAAAAAAGTAAACATGCAGCTGTTTACCCATTCGGCTGCACTAAAAAGAGCACTTCTAAACATAATTAGAATAGATACTTGAATTTGCATTAAGCCACTTATATTATTTCTACAAACACAAGTCTCAACTGAACTGACAAGTGATAACTAAACAGGGTAATGGTAAAAAGGACAATGTTTCACTTTGATGTTAAAATAAATGTATCTTAAAGTAGTTTTACCTTGGAAGCATTCAGAGTGGAATACATATTCATATGAACTTTTTATTTAAAATGGTCTACTCTTTTACATTGTAGTGTTGAAATTTTTTCCAAGAATATTCTTTCTCCTCAACACCATAAGAATTATCAGCCACATCTATTCTTTTGATCGCCAACCAAAAAATTTTTGGAAGTACTCAGAGAGGCAAAAAATGTTATTTTTTTAACACGTTGATGGAAGTTAAGACTAGTCGTTTATTGCTGAGAGTTTAATCAAGAAAAAATAATTAAAACTGTAAACCCTCATGTTCTAATTAGAATATTAAGTAATTGATTTGACTTAAACTAACTGTATCGGGATTTGTTCTTTGATAATGCAGCATTCGAATTTGATTACTCAGTAAGTAGTCTGAAGTGTTCACGCGCAATAACACATTTAAATAAGCGCAATTTCGGGGTGATTTTTAAGCACTTTGTGCTTATTATGGCGATTGTTTCCTTAGTAGAAGCCATATTCAGTTCCATTTTAATGACACAATTGCGAACATGCCATCGACTAACTTTCGAAGAATATTTGACATTAGGAGACAGGAAGTTGAGCAATTCGATAATATTTACCAAATGATTGCATTTAAAATTGTTTTGTATGCTAGGGACGATAGTAAACCATGTTGGAGCAGAAAGTTATATAAAAATTGGATTTATATATTTTTTAAAGACACTTTAGTAAACTTTTTTGAATTTCTAAAAAAGATGTTTTAATTGTTTAAAATAAATATTGATTTAAATAATTTACTTGGTGGAAAACTTTGTAGCTTGATAATTTTATCAAATGAGATTATAAAAACACATTACATCTGAACTATTTATAAGAGTTTTTGTAATTTATCTCTATGAGATGGAACTCGTTATCTAAGATCTGAATAATTTCTAAATGAGAGCTGTAATTGCGAGTTTAAAGTAGCCATATTCTTGATTTTCAAATAAATCTCAATATAGATCGAACCAACACGTTTCAAAATATGTAATATCTTATTTGTGTATGTGTTCAATTAACTATTTTTGAAGACATCCATAACATCACAATTTTCGAAAATTTTTGACTTGCGCTTGACTTTCGACGGAAACTAGCCTGAATCTCTTAGGATTTTATGCATTTTTCTTACAACAAACTGTTTTTTGTTTGTTTTCTGAAAATTTTACTTGTTTTAATACTACCTTAAGTCAATAGAAGTTCTAAATTATTGGCTAATATTCATAATGCTATTGCTAAAAGATATCAACAAGATAGTACACATATAGAACATAGCAGGTAATTTGGAGCTATTCGGTCAAATAGCCAGGCAAGGTAGTTAGGATTATAGAAGACAATCTCAATAGACTTTTCGCTCATTTAACATGTTTTTAGCTTCTTTCGAAGTCTGTCTCGTTTCACATTTCTGTTGTATTAAGCCACATCCCTTAGTTTATACAGTTACACATTATCTACGTGCTAGACGTCTCTGGAAAAGCTGCGGATTTTTAAAAAGAAACGATTCACCCAAGAAGCATGTACTCTAATTCGATTATACAAACTTTTAAACAGGTGGAATAACGTACATCAGACTTCCTATAGACAAAAGATATTAAGTATTAATTTTAGAATGAAAAACACGCAGGCCAGTTGGTGATTTCTGATGTTTTGATTCGAACTTCCACATAGAAGGAAGATTTTTGATAGAAATCTTATATACCAACACGACAAACGATTCAAGTCATTCATTACAGTTGATCGAAGAATGCCTCATCAAGAAAAGACTTGAAAGGACTAAGTCAGTCGTGCGACTTAATTTAATATTACAGTGAGTACTATTATCAATCTAATTTAGATATTCCACTAAATATTCAATATATCTATTTATTATGACAACATCTGTGGAGAATGTTATCATTTTGTGTTATTAAAGACATGACTCATTGTTGTACGATTATTTATAACATTTTTGTTGTTTTTCCTAGTATTGTCCAATAAATTCAGAAATATTTATTTCTCTACCAAAATGAATGGGATGATATGCACGGCAAAATATAAATATAAATACATTATTTCTACTTGTGTACAGATTCTTTGCGGTAAATTTCATAAAAAGTTCAAACTGTAGCTCTAGTTTGGCACATATGTAGGCGACGATGTGTAAGCTACCAATACCATGAGGAGGAGAACGCTTTAGATCGTTTTGTCTCCTAACAAACTTTTTTTAAGAGCTAACAGTGGTATATGAATTTTTTACGGAAAAGTTCGATTACGATTCCTTCTGAATCCCCAAACTATGATGACAGTTTTTTTAACTAGTAATCGTGTTTTATCTTTGGCTAGCCTAGCCTGTCTTTTCTACTGCATGCCTGACCAGTTCTATTTTGAAATACAGCTTAACAAGTTTGCTTTTGGCCTCTCTGTTTAATCAGGTCGAACACAGCCTTACGCGTTGCCTTTTCGCTGATTTTTGGTCAACGACAGTGGCATACGCTTGCAACTATGTTACGCCCGTTTCAGAACCTTTTGTGCCATGTGTACATGCATACTGTGAAAATTGTCAAATTTCAATTAATATAAAACTCTCTCGTGTCGAAAATTTGAAAATAATCCTTTGTTTAAATGAATTTCTTGTTCGCAATTACTGCCCCCACGAAGGAGGTCAAGTTCAAACAATTTCATCTTCATTCCCTTAAATCCACAACACAGTAGGTTAACTTATCTAATCGTAGCAAATTCTTTGTCTAAGTACTACTTATCAAATTCCTAATGGTTTAAATTACATTTTAGTGAAATTAAAGTGCATAAATCGTGTAGTTATAACAAGGAACTTATATGAATTTATATTTTCTAGTTTAAGTAAATAATATATATTACAAAATACTTAAAGGCTGTAAAGCCTTAAAGAAGCACGAAACAGTACGAAAAAGAACAACGTCATACATAAAATGGAATGAAAATATACACAGGGAAATTAAAACAACTTTTAGCACAAATTTGGCTACAAAAAGAGTTGGGAAAGACAGAAGAGCAGGACGCAAGCAAATGAAAATTAAAATTTTAAGCATTGCGTCTCAAACTTCTGCATGCAGATAGGCCAAGCAATTTCACATCTTCAAAGGCCCTCTTCGACAACCAGCGAAACTTTGATGAATTTCGCCCGCAGCCCGAAAAGCAGATAATTTTCCGTTTTAATAACATTTCGTTAACTATCTCCACTAATTTCATTCCAGAAGCTTTCCTTAGACTTTCAAATAAGCAGTTTAAATTCCCAATTTAACTTCTCCCAAGCTTTGTTCCGGTTTTACATTCGGCGTTAAATCGCCAGAAGTTGCCGAAATGCTTTACTTCGGAGTTGTCGCCGGGATTTTTTAGAGTGATTTATAAATAATGCGATGGTATGGGATCTTCTAAGCATACAAATCTGCGTTGCTATCCGACTTAGTCATCGCTGCATGTAAATTAGTGTGGGCTTGCAGGAAGGGATCCCCTAAACGGGCAGATGACTAATTTTATCAAGAAGCATTATGTTGAAAGGTAATTACGTTAATTAAATGCTTCCTCCTTTAAATTAAGTGCTGAACAAAATTGTTGACCAAAATTGAGCCGGCAGATTTTCAGTTCGCTCTGTTTGATAGCCGCAACTAGGTCGTTTAATACGCAGGGTTTTTTTATTTTTCAGGCAGCCATGTTCAGGTAATTATTTGATTTGTTGTTTTAGATTCTGCATATTAAGAAGTTTTTTAGTAAAATTCTGTTTCCAATAGCTACCATATCTATTTAAATATTTTAAATTAAACATGAAATTAATCATTTAGAAAGATTGTTTTAATTAAAAACTTGTGTCATCATAAATAACTTTTTGTTATATTTGACTTATTTATATTTAAATTGAATGGAAATAATAATTCGGTTAACTGCTTGCTGTATTTGTTATCTTTAAAAGTAATATTTTTTACATATACATATACTGTGTAGGTGATTGATTAGTTTCACATTTTCTCAAGTTAGTAATTGATTTAAAATACTTTTTGATGTTTACATCTTGTCACGATATTTCTTCTTTTAAAGTAACTGATACGAAATGTGAGATTTTTTGTTTGTCGTGTTTGTGACGTTATTACTAGTAGACGTGTGCACATGTATTGATGTTTTAACTATTATCTTATATCTGGGTAAGTATTCTATATTTTACTTGATTTATGGCTATTTGCAATACCTGCATATTTGTCCTTTTTTTCTTATAGGAGCAAACAAGGGGTATTTGAGTATTTTTTTTTAACTGAACCTTCTTCTGTAGGTGCCGTCTCATTTATTTATGGCATAACTCCATCTATCTCTTGCCTTGTGTATCAAATTATCTCTGTTTAGTTTGAACCAACTCCTCAAATTACCCATCCAGGAAGTTGTTCTTCGTCCACGACCCCTCTTTTCTTCAATGTATTTATTGTTTTATGTATTTATCGTGACGTATCACGTGCCGAAGTACGCTAATTTACGAACTTTCACAGTCGATTCTTATTCCGTTTCTTTTTCTAATCGATTGAAAACTTCGTTCGTAATTCCCTGTGTCTAGGCAATCCTCAACATTCTCCTACAGGTCCACATCTCAAAGGCAGTTAGATGTGTTACCATATTCTCGAGTGTCCACGTTTCACATGCCTAGAGGAGTATTGACCATACATAATACTTTAAAAACCGGAGTCTTAAGCCAGTATTGAGCGAGCGATTGCAAAGAATTTTCTTATATTTAATAAAAGGTGCTCTTGCTATTTCCACCGTCCTTTTAATTTCAGTACTTCTATCTATACGGTCAATAACTCTCCATAAGTAGTTATACTTTCTTATTTGTTCAATTATATGGTTGTTACAATTAATGTTTTAATTAAGGTTATCTGTTTTTATAATCATGACCTTTGTTTTTTGTATATTAATGATTAATACCATCCTTCTACTTTTTTTTTGTTATGCAATTTAATAAGGATTGTAAATCTTCATCGCTCTCAGCTATTAAAGCCGTGTCGCTAGCATAGCGTATGTTATTCAGCAGCACTCCTTTAATTTTTATCCCTTCCTGTCTGTCTGACAAAGCATTTTATACGATTATTATTATTATTATATATATATATATATATATATATATATATATATATATATATATATATATATATATGCGGGTAAACAGGAGACCCACACCGTTTACCCATAAAACTGCAGGTGGAGCTACCCTATCCCACATCCGTGGGTAACAGATGCCGCCTGTAGTAATGATGTGGGGTAGAGGTTCACGCAAGTGACCTCGCCGGCAACTCGTCAAACGAGGTAGGAGAAATCCTGCCAACACGAGTACTATCGACTGGAGTATTTGCTACATCGATTAGGCCCCAGGCCTACGGAGACGTTAGACCACATGACGTTATCTCGTTAAAACTGTTATGCAGGCCATCCGATCCCACACTTGTGGGCAAAGGACGCCGGTAGCAGTAGCGATATGTGGTAGAGGTTCGCCCAAGCGACCTCGACGGCTGCTCGTCCAACGTGGTGGAGAAACTCTACCGACACGAGTGGGCTGCGTTTCACTCTACGACGCAGACTCGTAAAGGTGCTTCGAGCCACCCTATCCCACAATAGTGTGGGTAACGGGGCAACAAGTATCAACTGATGTAGAGTGAGGCTCACGCAAGTGACCTCGACGGCCGCTCGTCCAACGTGGTAAAGGAAACTTTACCGACACGAGTGGGTAGTGCGTCTCACCCGGGGCGCGAGATACCCGTAAAACTGCTAGTGGAGCTACCCAATCCCACAATTGTGGGCGACGGATGCCGCTAGTCGGTAACAGAGGGATAGAGGTATCACGAGTGACCTCGACGGGTACTCGTCAAACGTGGTAAGGGAACCTTGCACGAGGACTAAGGGAGGGTAGTCAACTGGGGCGGCTTCCCAGTTCCCCTCATTGGTATTGGACTCTTGGGGTGGTGGCACCGCTTTAGGAACAGGTGAGACTTGTTGACCTTTGTGTGAGCATGCCCTTATGCGGGGGAGGCTTCGGCCTGCCCCCACCGCCCGCCAATTATACCGGCCCAATGTCGGTCTGGCAGGCGGATATATATATATATATATATATATATATATATATATATATATATTTAAACAACTTAGTTCACGGGATGAACCGCGTCTATTTTGAGAAAAGTTTCGACGTTTCGGCATCGGCTTTGATGCCATTTTCAAGAGGTTAGCTCTCCACTCGGGGTTTCAATCTGCCTACTCCCCAAGGAGAGCTATTAGTCTTTGAATAAGACTGAGCTTTCGTGTGACCTGCTTGATCTTTGATAGGACTGGAAGTGAAAGTTTGTTTGGCGAGAGATGCGTTCGGGTTGGGGAAAGTTTGTAGGATTAAAGGTGTTGCGTAATTGGCGGTGCGGAGCATTAAGTGACTTCCACATGACAGGCAAACGCTGGCTGTCATCTCTTGTGTTGAGGCACTGTGGGCGTTTTTCTATTTCAATTGCCTGACGTACTATTCTGCTGGTAAAATGGGAAATGGGGGCAATGGTTTTAGCACCAGAGAAATTAATTTTGTGGCCTGTTTCTTTGCTGTGTTTGGCAAGTGCCGAACCATTATCGCCTTTCCGTACGGCCAGAGAATGCTCGTATATTCGGCTAGATATTTGCCGATTTGTTTGACCTATGTAGGTCCTTTGGCAGTCTCCACAAGGTATTTCATACACTCCTTGGGATTCATTGGGGCAGTGATCCTTTGCTGAGCGAATAAGCCCAGATATTTGGTTGTTGGTCGTAAAGACCGTGCGGATGTTTTTCCGTGTTAGTTGCGGCTTATTCTGTCGGTGATGCCTCTGATGTAAGGTAGGAATGCTTTTTATTGGTCAGGGGGGTTTTGGGATTGAGAGTTAGTGTTTTTATTTATATTTTTGATTATATTGGTTAAGGATTTGTTAAAATATCCATTTTGCAGTAGGGTGGTGGTAATGGATTTAATTTCTATTTGGCGATTTTTCGTATCGAAAAGTCTGATGGATCTGGTTATGAGGGATTTTGCAACCGAATGGATTTGGGCAGGGTGGTGATGGGATTTGGCATTTAGGTAGCGGTTAGTGTGAGTGGGTTTTCTGTAGACAGTGTAATAAAAGCTGTCATTAGTAGGATTTCTTATTATGAGAGTATCTAGGAAGGAAAGGGAATTGTTATGTTCAGTTTTCATGGTAAATTTGATATTGGTGTGGATTTGGTTGAGGTGGGACAGGAATTCTGGAAGGGTATCATGTCCATGAGGCCAGATAACAAAAAAATTATTTTGGAAGGTAAAGTAAGTAAGTATATATATATATATATATATATATATATATATATATATATATATGTTCGGATAAGTTTCCGTGGTTAACTATGATTAAACAACTTGTGGAAGTGAACTGGAAGTGAAAGTTTGTTTGGAGGGAGATGCGTTGGGAAAAGTTCTACAGAAAACCCCCTCACACTAACCGCTACCTAAATGCCAAATCCCATCATCACCCTGCCCAAATCCATTCGGTTGCAAAATCCCTCATAACCAGAGCCATCAGACTTTCCGATACGAAAAATCGCCAAATAGAAATTAAATCCATTACCACCACCTTACTGTAAAATGGATATTCTAACAAATCCTTAACTAATATAATCAAAAATATAAATAAAAACACTAACTCTCAATCCCAAAACCTTCCTGACCACCAAAAAGCATTCCTACCTTACATCAGAGGCATCACCGATAGAATAAGCCGCATACTAATATATATATATATATATATATATATATATATATGCTTGCATAATAAATTAAAATAATGAAAATGTACTGTAAAAATGGTGAGACATTTTGTAAATGTCGTACACTTTTCGGTTGAAATAAAACGCTTTGTAGGTTAGCAGTTGTGCAACTAATCGGAAACTTCGATCTTTTCGCTCATGCTTTGGACATAAAGAAGTCAAAGAGTACCTGGCCGGCCTGATCTGTTGGGAATGTTGTCGCTGTATCTGGAAGTGCTACAGAAAATCCGAATTTATCGATCGCAATAATTGGGCATCTCACAAACTGGCCTGTATAGTATACTTCACAAAAATCTGAGTTTAAAAGCTTAGGCTACTCAAGCTGACAGAAGAACTTATGCTAGCAGATTATGAACAATGCCGTACATTCGTTGATTGTATGTTGGAGATGCAAGAAAATGACTTCAGGTAAATTATTCTGACTAATGAAGTCTATTTTCACTTCACTGGATACCTAAATAGGTATTTTGAATATTTTCGTTTTATAACATTTTATATTATTGGTTATTTTATTATTATTTAAGATAATCGAATAAAATAAAAACGAGATAGAGAGAGATATATTATAGTTCTGTGTTTCATTAGCGTTCAATTGGGGGAAATAACGTGCCATAACGAGCTTTGAACCTGTATTATAAGCAATACTTTAATGTATTTGTTTATAATATTTATGTACACTAACCAAGGAATTACCAAAAAAAGACACTCTATAACTATATTTATCTATAATACAATTTGTGTTTCATTTCGCTTTTGGTAGTTGACATTCGCTGGCTATTTCGCTGCATGCTATTTATACCTCCAGTACCTGTTCTAGACCTTTCTAGTAGCACCGGAACCATCTGGTAAAAACTGTAAACTTTTTGCATTGCTCCAGTACCCGTACGGTATCTGCTTGAATTAAAAAGATTGCTACTCGACCGTGACGGCTAAGCTGCGACCTCGGTATTAGCCGCGAACGTTGTTAGTGACGGTGCCCCTATGGCAGTGTTTGGAAATTTTTTACAATATTTTAAAAAAGTACTAACAAGCGTGTAATAGAGCAACAGAATAGTCGAAATAGTGAGTATAATTTTATTGAATTTAGCAAATCACAGTATTTATAAATCCAAGCTTTTATATTAGACGGTAATCGACTAGCATCGATGAAAAAATTGACAATTGAATCTTTAATATGTTTTTGTGTTTATGTTTTAATAGATTTTATGTGGGCAAACATTAATGAATAGCAAAAAATATTTACCACTCCTAAAAATAGGCCTTCGCGACCTGGAAGGCTCACTACCAGAAGTGTGTGGATGCCCAAGGGGCCTATTTTGTAGAATATTAAGTCGATGTACTAAAATTTTCAATAAAATTTTTTAAAAAAAATCAGTCACACTACTTTTGGATACCACCTTGTAATTTCTTTACCAAAGGCGGAAGAGTGATTAAAGTTTTAAAATTTCTCATGTAGGTGCATTACCTGAGTGACATTTAAAAATCGAGAACACCCAACTTAATGCCGCGACATATTACATATTCTTAAACAAAAATATACTATTTGCTATCAAAGATGTTAATTGGTTGGTTAATGATTTAAATAAAGAGTTGTGGTCTGATGAATGCTTATATAATAAAGTCAATTATCATCTTTTACTATACTTTAACTGTCCCCAACTCATTTTTAGTTCTCAGATTGTCAATAGCTGATTCTTGTTGATTGCAGCTTGTATACATTTAATTTTTTTTCTAATCGTAGGTAGTTTGTTTTTATTTGTCTTGCACATATTGTTTCCAAAAACCTTTTGAATCATTAGAATAATTTATGTGGACAAATATTTTAGCTTTACACACGTTTTGATGCAGATTTTTGCTCTATTAATTTAGTCATTGCAAATGAGACGATCACACACTATATGTGCTCGCTCACTAGTGAAGTCGTCCTCATTCACGTATGTGCATTACAATCCACTCTCATTGGCTGCTAGTTTACATTTTTTACGGGGGATTTTTTAACTCAGTTAAAATAATTTTTATTCTTAAATTTTAGTTATTATGAAGCTTTCAAACTTTTTCTTAATAAAGTGCTACCCTGTTGTTGCAATCAAGTCATCAATAATTTAATAAAATTGTTGAATGTCAAATATAGATTTTAAGTTTTATTATATGAAGTTTTTAGTTAGAGAAAACACTTTCAAATTTTGATGAAACTTTCTACATACGTTTATCCAAGACTGAAGTTTACGACTGGTGCAAAATTTTCAAAGACTGCGAAAAAATAGGCGCATCCCCACCGCTGTAAATGAAACCAATATTGAACGTCTTATCTATTTAATTCAACGAATAACGGTAAGAATTATTGTTGATATTCTTTCATAAGTATCGGGTGTGTCAAAACCATAATCTATGAAAAACTTCACTTTAACAAAGTTTGTATTAATTGGGTGTCCAAGTTCTAAATTACGCCTTTTTACTCAAAATTTTGTAGATCCATCACTATGTGGCAATGAAATGGCGCTATTTGTCATCTATTTCATTCAAAAGATTCTAAAATGTAAATATATTGTTACCATATTCAGGATTCTATCAGGAGTAGTTTTTTTAAATTTTTTTCTGGTTGCAGTATTGTTTATCGCTGCATATTCCAGAAATTTATAAAAGCAAAGTTAATCTAATTTTCCATTCAAAAAGCACTTGTTCCTACAGGATAATAACAACAACCTATCCTTTATAAAACCTTCACTAGGGATTTTGTCACATTCACCTTATAAGAATTAAATTTATTTATTATTTCGTTTTTCTTGACATGTAAAAATTACAGTTATGAATTGAATATCCCTTACATAATATTCGTCTTGATATTTTCCAGACATATTTCGTAATTTTAATTAACTAATGTTTTGTCTTTATTAGGATGTATCTGTTCTTAGTTTCTGACCGATCTAAATTATTTTTTTATTAGCTGTGTATATATAGTATATATTCGATGTAATATCAATTGAAATGTGTGGTTTGTTTATTTTACTTTGGTACGTGCGCATTCTTTTTTATCTTCCTGTGCACTATATTAGTCCTAATATTTATGAATTTTAGCCTTTATTCTTCAGGGCAGTCTTGAGGGTGATAAGTGTGCCGCGCTGTATCCTAATTTGTGTACATTTAGGGGCTTTCATACTAAATTGCTCTGCTTATGTGATAAAAGCCCGAGAGCGTAATAAATGGCGAGGCACAGCGGAGGTTAAGTGATTGTGAATCGTTGCAACACAGACAATCCCATGGGTCTACTTCAAGCTCTTGTTCTTGCTCGATAATGATGTTTCGACAAAGCTGGTAGGTCTTGGATGTGTTTCATATCGTATATTGTAAGTTTGTAGTTTGTTGGTTTCCCGTAGAACAGCCATTTTGAGAAATTAACCTCTTATGTGTTATACAGACACAAGGCTTTCCTGGAAAATTTTACGAAATCAGAAATATTATTGTTTGAATATTTAAGCATGTACGAATATTTTTCTGTGCATAAAAAGACGACAGCATTACAGTTTCTGGTCGGTGGAAAAAATTATTGCATTGATTACTACAAAATATGGTCAAATTTTATTTTTTTATAACAAATATTGTTATTTTTTAATCGACTTTTTAATCTTTGTTTGGCTTAAGACGTAACATTTCCTATTCAGTCTATAATTTTTTAGTAGATCTACATATTTTAAGGAAATGTCTATAGCTCGCATTAGTGAATGAAATTACTTTTTACTGAATTTGCTGGTTTTAGTAGAATTCTTGTAGAATAAAAATACAAATTAATAAAATTACTTTATTTATGTTGCACATTGTACATAGCTACTTATATAGTCGTTTAGAACTCAGATATTAATATTAAAAAATAAAATTAAAAATTTTTTATAAAGTTTTCTGTTGTATTGTGTCAAATTTGTTTATTTTTTGTTATGAAGGTCACTATAATCGGTATTATATACAATAAGTAAACATTATATTAGTAATTTAAAATAATATGAGAGAAGGTTTCCGCCCAGTGCCTCTCTTTAGTTAGTTATTAAAAACGAATGAGAATGATTTTACAATAAAATCTATGTGGTATATTTAATGGTGTCTATACGATTGTGCAGGTTCACAGCGTAGGCATTTGGATGGCTTGATAGTCTTATTTCTTCTCTTAAATTGATTTGAGACCAGTAAATATATAAATGAGTGATACTTTTGTTTTAATGAGCTCTTTTTTTGGCTGCATTAAACCACTTTCCACAGATCAGTGGTTTGGATAAAAGTAAAAGAAAAACTCTTATGGACCTGACCCCCACCTTCACCCCTTCATGGCCAAAACGGCGATTAAAATTTAAAAGAATTTTTAAATTTACTTTTAAGTCACTTAAAATATCAACGTTTCTAA
The DNA here is from genome assembly GCA_036346155.1 of Sinelater perroti. Classification (NCBI taxonomy): domain Eukaryota; kingdom Metazoa; phylum Arthropoda; class Insecta; order Coleoptera; family Elateridae; genus Sinelater; species Sinelater perroti. Next base: position 17,825,553 of record JARFIY010000195.1, on the reverse strand, counting down.
CATAATGGGGCACATCACATATTTACTTTGGAACTTTTTAGTTATTTGAATGGTTGAGTTGACTGCTCTATCTCGTAGTTGAAGGATATACGTACAAAGAGGTTTCAAAACAGATTTGTATACTAGTAGCTTGTTTGAGAACAATAGCTTTAATTTACGACCTAACAACCATGCTTTCTGAACTTGAGATCCAGCTGTTTTTTCCAAACATGGCTTCTACACGCTAGCTCTTTGTCCAGATGCATTCCTAGACACTTCACTTGTTGCATCTCTATAAGTGGTTTATTATTAATGAAGACTAATAATAAGTTGATTTTGAATTTGGTCAATGGAACATGTGTAGACTTCTGTTTGTTGATCTTTATTCTCCACTTCACTCTATTTTTTATTTCATATTTTATTTCCAGGTTTAATTTTAGATACTTGTGTTTTTTCAGGACTACCTTATCATTGGCAAAAGTTGCAGTAGTAAAATTTCTATTCGTAGGAATATTTGTCAAAAAGACGAAGTTTATGAAGATCAGTAAAAATAATAACAACAACGACAGCTTAAGAATTAGAGGAGAACAGATAGAAAGAGTCAAGAAATACACTTACTTAGGAAGTCTAATTACAGAAAACAACGACTACACGGCAGAAATAAGATCAAGAGTAGAAAGGGCAAGAGTTAATTTTCTAAAAATGAGAAACGTCTTCTGTAGTAAGGATCTGTCGTTACCATTAAAAATACGACTGCTCAGATGCTATGTGATTAGTGTACTTTTGTATGGTATGGAAGCGTGGACGTTAAATCAAGCCGCATTAAACAAACTTGACTCCTTCGAGATGTGAACTTACCGGAGGATTTTAAGAGTATCGTGGACGGATAGAATGACAAATCTGGAGGTACTGAGAAGAATGGGAAAGGAGAAGGAAATTACAAATACAGTCAAAGAAAGAAAACTCCAATATCTGGGACATATCATGCGTGGAGAACGGTACAACATACTACGACTTATAATACAGGGCAAGATCATGGGAAAAAGAAGCGTTGGTAGAAGACGAATGTCATGGCTGCGCAATCTACGAGAATGGTTTGGCTGCAGCTCTGGTCAACTGTTTCGAGTAGCAATATCAAAAATTAGAATAGCCAATATGATTGCCAACCTCCGAAGCGGAGATGGCACTTGAAGAAGAGGAATATTTGCTGCGAATAACAAATAAAGCATTGAGCTTGTAATACTAGAGTGTAGAACACCTGATTTAAAAAGATGTAGGTCTGTTATTTCTTGCCTAAATTTAACTTAGAAGTACTTTTCTTCCAGTAATAATCTAAGGATAACAAAGTAACACTGAGGTATTGGTCTTTTTAGCTTGTATAAAAGCAGGTCATGCGACACATTATCGAAGCTTTGGCTGTCATCTAGAAATGCTGCTGCACCATAATCCTTTTATTTTGAGATTTTAGTGGTGTTGTCTATTACCTTGTGCATATGTTCTAACGTTGAGTGTTCTTTTCTATAACTGAATTGGTCATTTGGGATTAATTTTAATTATTTAATATTTGGCTCGAATCTCTTAGCAAGCAACTTTTCTAATAGTTTGCCTAATTGTGGTAATAGATGTGTGGGCCTATAATACGGCCTGCAAGGTTTTAATTACTTGTAAAACCTTTCTTGTATTGCGTTATATATTATTATCAACATTTCTATACTCTAATAAAGTTGGAGCTTTTTTTTAAATTGAAATTTATATCATTTACTTAACTATGAATAAGTCGGAAAGTGGTGTTATTTGTAACGGCGCATCTAGGGTTCTTATTTTATTTAATTTCCGTAAGATAAGCAATAAAAATTTCAACTTTTTTTAGTGTGGTCTCGTCCACGAGTTCTTTTTTGATAATAAGTTGGTTCTGCTGTGTGATATTTTTTGTTGCTTTGCACAGCATGTAGCCTGACTACATTATTAAATAATTTAGCTAAATAGTTTTTTACAATAATGGAGGTGTTCACTGTTGTTATAATAGGTGAGTAATATATGTAAAACTAGCAACACTATTCAGTCGTAAGGTATCCTGACGTGATACTCCTCGTTAAGAAGTTGGGTAAATTTTTTTCTTTTTCGGATCGTTGGTCAGTAAGTAGGTTCGTATGTTGACAAGCGACTAAGCTAAAGTTCTTGCAGCACGTTATACAAAACTTTTCCTTCAGCAAGTGGGAAAAGGCATGAGCCCCAATGTGTGTTTTGCATTATAGGCTGGTAGTTTGGTGAGTAGTAGACAATTGAAACTGCCGATGGTCTGTGTCAATCTTTTATTATGATCGTAACTTGTAAGAAATTGTAATATTTAATTTATTTCCCGGTTATGTTCTTCTGCGTCGAGGTGATTATCGTGTAATTCATTGTAAAAGTGTAATATTTTGAAAACCTTTTCTGGGAGATAAACATTATATCTCTTTCATTGAGTTTGTAGAATATTTCGATTTTTGTTTGTGATGAGAAAAACCATTTGAATTCTAGAAGCAATTTTAAATATTTGAGCTAAATTTTAAATATATTTCTTCCTTAACAGGTTTTATTTGATTTATCAGTTTATTAATGGTCTGTAGCCGTGTTTAAATAGTTTTTGTCTATTTTGTTCTATTGTCAAGAAAATTGTTGTTAGGGCGTTGTTTATATTATTAGAACGCCAAGAAAAAACATACGCTGTGAATCGAAGAAGTAACCAATTTTAATGGTTAAGGGCTTTTTAGATTGGTTTTTAATGCAATCGGAATTAGCCATGGTCAGATAATAGCAGAAAAAGGGTATTTTGACCGAAAATTGTATTGCGAGGGAAGCGTGCGCAAAATGGCGCTTGACATCTGTTCGATGTTCATTTTATTTGTAACATTTTAATCAATAAGATCTGTTCACGACGATATGTTCATTAAATCAACTAACTAATGCTCTTCAACTTTGGTTACAATACAAGAGCGATATATGTGAGGATTTCGCACGTCGTGGAATGTCTGTTGAAGATACAAAAAATCTGCCCTTATACACATTGAAGATATATTATTAGAGTATGAGTTAAAATGTTCTGATCTAAATCTTCCATCACCGAATCGAACGTCAAATAACGCAGTCTCCATTAACGTTGAAGAATCACAACAAACATTTAGACGTAAATACAGCGAGATCAACAACGATCAAAAATATATTATCGACTAAATATTAAATCATCACTTAGAAATAACAATTCAATCAAATTTAATCTGGATCAACGCTCTAGCAGGTTCTGGCAAAACATTTGTCGAAGAGGCTCCGATTGCTGCTTTACAAGTTAAAGAAATTTCATATTTAGCAACTGCTTACACCGGAACTGCAGCTTCACTTATTTAAAGTGGTTGAACACTGCATAGTGCATTTGGTCTGCCTGCGATAACTCGGTGTCATCAATACACCCAGATTCGTCACATGATCAATTTATTGCGAACACGCACACATTATTTATTGATGCGATATCTTGCGTACCGATCAACGCATTGAAGGTTGTCGATAATATTTGTCGCAACACTGCATCCGATCATTTGAAACATTTACCGTTCGGTGGCAAACTGGCGGTTATGTCTGGAGATTTTCGACAAGCTTTGCCTACATCAAGGACGAGTTGGTCAAGTTACCAATTGTGTGAAGACGTATGAACATTGGAACGAAGTTGTTAAGTACGAACTAACTCAGAACATGAGACTGTCACGACTAGAAGACAAATGGTTTGCCGATTTTTTACTGAAGGTCGGTAACGGGACTTTGGAAGCAATACGCGATGATTTGGTAAAAATACCTGAATTAATCATAGGTACTGGAGATATTATTGAGAATGTAATCGGCGATATTAATGAAGCAATAACCAAACCTGATATCATCGATCGAGCTATTTTGACACCACGTAATGAAGATTGTGTTAAGGTTAACGCAACCAATCAAGAAAAAACCACTGGCTCTTTGATGACAGAATGGGCGCAGAACTTTCACAGGAGTTCCTAAACACGTTGGAAGTACCAAGTCTCCCTTCTCACAAATTAGATTTGAAAGTTGAATCGCTAGCTATGATATTTCAAAATTTAAACGCATCACGTGGCATAATCAGTGGAACTCCAGTTCGGATCAAGAACATCCGACCACGAGTTATTGAATGCTTAGCTCTAACTGGCTGTTCTAAAGGCCAAAAGATTTTTAATCTACGGATCAAGTTACGGTCATCAAACTCTATGTTACTATTCGATTTTGAGAGTGTTCAGTTCCCCCTACGTTCAACTTTTGTCTGAAGGCCAATCGCTTGAACGTGTTGGCGTATATTTATCGGCGCCTGTATTCATTCATGGCTTATTGTACACATCACTATCACGTGCCAAGAACGCTAAGGCTGTTAAAGTCTGGGTTGAAGAAACAGACATTCAGGAAAAGATCGAAGGCACATTTAATTAAAACATTGTGTTCCCAGAAGTTTTGTAAATTCAATAAATAAACGACTTTAACATTTGAACTGATATTAATCTCATTGTCTTTGATTGTTAATCTATTTAATTATCATTTCTTTCATTGTTTAACTAACTCATTTGTTTAATCTTAGAAATGACAGGGAAGCCATTAAAAAATTATGTTGAGCAAAAGATCAGTGAGTACAACGACAACTTGCGAAAGCGTTTTCCGCTAATGATACAGATGCGCACTTTCAAAAATGGTTCTCTTAGTGTGTTGGTGAAGTGCAAGTAGCGTACGCTAAGATGACCAAAGAGTTCAAATCGCGATCTTTACCAACACTGTCTGAAATAAAAGTGTGCGAAAATCGAGTGCGGAGTTTTAGAAAAGTTAATTGATGCAAATAATTGGATCGTCAGATATTATTACAATTTAGAAGGAACCGACACTGTTAAGCTATCTGACGACATGCCTAAAGTTAATATCATTGACGCAATCAATTTGATTGAAGACGCAACAATTGAATTGCCTAAATGCAAAAAGGTTCTGTCCAAGCAAGAACAATTAACACGACCAGAGAATTACTGCCCTTACCATAAAAAGTATCACCTTAAAGCAATTGGTGGAATTCATTAAGTTAATAAGTTGTTTAACTTTCAATAGGACGCAATTTGCGTCATATCGGGTTCCTTGTATATATTATGTTGTTTGAGGTATCGATCTATTTTTGAGATGGGATTGATCACCCTGTTTTTTTACCAAATTTTTAAGGTACGATATACAATGGTTAACTTATTTTCTTGTTAGCCGCTGTGTCCGAGTAAGTTTTTGACTCATTGTCTTGTTGTTCTGTGTTGTTCGATTGTGATTATTTGGATGGCGCCTGCTTAATATGTGGAGCTCTACTTTGCGTCCTTTACAATCTGGAGGGTGTTTGCCTTCCTATAGACTACATATGTTTCTAGTGTGACCGGAGCACTGACAATTTTTGCATTGTGAAACCTGTAAATCTTTTCTAGGTTTATTGTACTGCACCGTTGCATAATACTGCTCTATGCTTCTTTTCCTTCTATAAACCGAATGTGTGTCTTGCTTTGTGGGAGTCGAGCACATCACGCATCTTTTTAATGTATTTCATAGCAATAATTAATACAGGTAGTATTTTTTTGTATGTGTTTCAATTAGTTTGACCAAATTATTAAAGTTAAGTAACGTATTGTAAAATAAAAGGTGACTCTGGGTTTTTGTTATTGTTGCATTCATTTATTTCTCTAGTTTCTGTAAGAGCAGAAATCTGTTTTGAGTTGTCGTTATTGGGTTTCATTCTTTATTAGAGTGTTATTATTTGATTATAACTTATTTTTGTGATATTACTACCTGGAAATTGTTTAAAACAATTATTTCTTTTTCATTGTTGTTGATTGACATGCAATCCTCTTTACGAATTGACACAGACTGTTTGATCAGTTGAAGAGGGTATGGATGACACACCTAAAACCATTTTAGAAGTTGACGATACAGTTTTTCACAACGGAAGAAATGATGTTGAGTGGTTAGTCTACATTAGATTTTGCGGAATTCCTTGATACGGGTGAAAAAACTGTGCTTGTTTGTAGTAATATTGTGTTGGTAACGAGAGCAACTTTATGAACACTGGATTTTGTAGATTATGCTGTAGCAAGCAAATACACTGTTTGATGTGTGTTTATAACACTTTTAGGCATAATTTTGTTAAAAAGAGAATTTCAAAAATTAATGTTGGGGTTACGTCGATTGCACAATAACATTTCCATGTTGATTTCAGTTATCAAAATTGCTGGAAATTCCAGGCCAACAACTACTGTTGTTCCCTTGCCCTTTGGTGGATTTTAAAGAGTAAACTTAGGATATATAAATGAAATTTTAAATCTTGACTTCAGTAAAACATCACGTCTTTACATTTTAAAATCAAAATAAGAGTTATGTAAATGCTTATGCAATGAATCTTATAAAAAATACGACGCCCCATGTATATAATATAAAAAGTAAAAGATTACACAACGATATTTATTTATTTATCGACTTTTACCTTTAAACGCGAACACATTGATAAATATATTGTAGAGAATTCTATTTTAAAATTGTTTATGTATTTAAGGCACGTTTCTTCCAGTTTGCTTTTTATTGTTCAGCAATAAAAGGGGCGAAACTGTCAAGTTCGATGGCACAGTGTGATACGAATAATAATATATAAATCGTTTGAGCTTAGCATTACTTTTTTAAGTTAAATGTAAATAATAAGATATGTTTTTAAATATTTTTACAGAAAAAAATATATGATGCAATATTAAAAAAATTTAATTATAATTTTAAAAGCTCTATATTAAATGAACCGTATAGGTAAAATTACGAGTTCGTGCGAAGCATGTAGCAAAATACTTTGTATGTGTATTTCCTTCAGCAAAGTTTCTCGAAATGGCAGAAGTTTTTACAATGGGACAGCGAGTGAGCGACAAATAAAAGTGCACTGTGGGAGGTCTTGAAATTCAATTAGATTCTCTTCTCTCAATGCTACAGGAGACGGTTAGTTACATTACATGGGCGGCGAATAGACAGTTACGGCTTGGTCCTTACGTTTTATTCCGCGTTTCGAATTATCTATTTATTAGGGAAATGTTAGAATTTGCGTAACACAGGAATTATTTGTAAGGCTGCTTTTATTACAACAACTCGTTGGAACTGCAATATCTTTATATACCTTGTTACAATAGATTTTTATTTATTTTTATATAAAACGTGTATTTGATATTAAATTTTATTAAGTAAATATTACCACGATAAAGAAAGAAGATTACATGCCAATCTCGGCTATAAACTAAATTCACTAAATCTTTATAAATTATCTGTGATTTTCAGAACACAGGACATTTGTTATATACTTATTTTAAAGATATTAAACAGTTTATTAACTATATCGTTATGTAGCAAATATTTTACTAAAGCTATTATTCCATTAAGTATTAAAAGCGAAAAACTGACTAAGCTAGGAAATCTGTATATTATACGCAACGATCAGCTTGAAATTAGTCATTGCTGACGGAAAACTTGTTTAAATAAACGTACTTTTGCTCTTTGTAGTATAATGCGGGAAGAAGACGTCAATCTATGACCGTAGAAATTCTTGTTCATCAGAAACTAAACAGAACAGAAGAATAAGTCAAAATTCAATACAATGATCACGTTTCTTAATATTTAAAGGATTATTTACATTAATTAGGTATAAAAATTTGGTAAAGTAGTAGATTTTCTCGTTAATATATTCATTATATTTGTTGAATCTAGTACAATGTAAAATTTGCTTTTTTTCAAACTAATCAAATCAACACTAAAAGTTTAAATCTATAGAAGTAGAGAAAATAAAAGCATATTAATATGTTATAATAAAAATATTTTCAGTATTGCTTACATATGTATCGGGGTAAAGACTATCTAAAACGATTATATTGAGCGGGAGAGATGTAAATAATAGATTTGAAAACCCCGCTGAATGTGCGAGCGACAAGTTGTGCTTTAATGAATATTTTAAATAAATATTGTAAGTTAATCACTTCATAAAAATTGAAACATTTTAATTAACACAATGTATTAAGTAACAGCACAATTGGTCAATTATTGAACCATCATCGTACAGCGTGTACTCAAGAAATAATTGAAAGAATTTATGAAAGCGTAGCGCATAGCTTCGTAACTTCTAGCAGATCTTATTATGGGTAAAGAATTTGTCAAACATTTTTACAGATTATTTAAAGAGATTTGCATTTAAAAGCTTACAAACAAACTGTAGCCACGAGACTAGGAAAATTGCTGACAATACAGCGATGCAGTATTGTGACTCAATAATGACAATAACTTTTTTGGGAAAAACTCATAATGAGGGCAAGCTCATTTTGCTTTAAGTAGTTACCAAACAAAAAGTCGTATTTGTGGTTCAGAGAATTCTAATATTGTTTACGAGCAGATACTACTGTCTGTGGAAATCATACTTTAGTGCGCTATTTAAATACAAAGAGTAAGTGGGCTGTACTTTACCAGGTAATGCTATTAATGGGACATTGTATCAGTATGATAACAATTTAATCTTACAAATGGAAAACAGCAAAGAGGGCCAATTTGTCAGTTTGGTACATTGTTTTTGGAGCGTCTTCTCTCCAGTTTTGGTGACATTATCTAGCCTTTGAAATCGTCTGATTTAACAACTTTTAACTTTTTTTGGGGAGGGCTATCTAAAAAATAACGATTGAACTACCAAATTACAGAAAAATGACAACATAAGATCAATATATCTTATGGTGCTCTCAATATTCCACTAGAGGCGTACTGAATGGGAATGAAAAATGTCACCAAAAATATTCATGCATGTACGGTATACTGAAGCTAATATTTATGAGATGTAATCTTTAGTGCATAAATTAGTTTATTTTAGCGTTTGAGATAAAAGTATGTGATGCGTTTCAGTTTAATCATGTTAATAATTTTGCTTTTTTTACATTTAAAGTGACACTTAACTATGAAAAAATGCAAAGATAACCAATCACAAAAAAAATTTAAGTATCTGGAAAAACTCAAATTATATAAAAAAATCATAACTATAGAAAAAAACTTTTTTTAGTTACAGTTTCAGCAAATTCATAGAATAGATAGTTATAACCATTTGGGCGGTTGAAAATAATGTTGCAGTTATAAAAAATTGATAGCACATCAACAACATGCATAACTTAAATTGTATTAAAGTGCATTGTTGTTAATTATTTTTGTCGCTTTAGTCTCGTTAAGTTTAGAGACTTTAAGTTGCAATTAAATAAAAATCTACTTTCTAAGCATTAAAATGGACTTATATTTTCAGCACCGCAGGCATCGCTGACAAAATTTTTACGCAATATAAACTGTAGCTATGGGTCTCCTTAATAACTATATGGATAGATCGTTGTAAATATAATATAATAATAGTTCTCCGTAATAGGCCACGAAGGCCCTTTGGGGTCATAACAGGATAGATCTGCTACAATCTAGAGCCTACGGTACACAAAGGTAGTAACGTGGCTAGCGCTACGTACCTACCGTTTATTATTTTACTCCAGAGTTTGATCTCCAGGTAATCATTTATTGCAGCCTGAGTCGAATTGGGCCGTAAAAATGCCAGTGATCTAATTGTCGAGAGCGGGATTCGAACACGCATCCCTGGGTTTCGTAGTCTAGCGACCTATTCACTAGACCACTGCGGCTCTCATCATTGTAAATATAAGTTAAAATTAGTGATGACAGGGCTTATTAATCTTTGAAGTTGAAGGGATACGAGCACAGAAATAATCATTTTGATGAAAAATGATTTTTAGTTAATTGTAATTATGATTTTTAACAGCAGATTTATTTTAACATAAACAACTTGAAATATTGAAATATTTAATTGGGCTTGTGTAGAGCTTCCCTTCGAAAAAGGTTACTGGACCTTCTCTGGCCTAGATCTGTCATATTCTGCCTGGCAGGAGCACGTCTAGTAGGTTGTGACTTCATCACGCACGACAATCTCAAGTAAAGCTAGAATATGGGGATTTAGGCATTTATATTCTCTTTATCTGTTTGTGGATACAATCTTAAATTTATTATTTATCAAAATGACGACGTGTGGCTTTAATGAATGTGTGATAGATTCTGGGAATTCTTGCAATAAGTTATTCAGTTTGTATTTCATTCCAACAAACTTAAACACTATTTCAAATGTTATTTTGTTGGTGATATTTTTAGTGTTTTGTCAGTCTTCTCCAATTGTAATTGTACAAGAAGCATATCTAATAAGAGAGACAATAAAGTCAGTATCTTCAAGAACATAACATTGTTGTTTTCGCTCAATATAATTTGTGCAATATTGCATTTTAGATCATTCTTCTTCTTAAAGTCCTTCTCCTATCGGAGGCTGGAAATCATCATTGATATGCGAACCTTATTTGCAGCTGCTCGGAACAGTTCGATACTGCTGCAGCCAAACCAATCCCTCAAGTTTTTCAACCAAGATATTCGTCTACGTCCGACACTCCGGTTTCCTTTAATTTTTCCCTGCATTATTATTTGCAGCATGGCGTATTTAGTTCCTCTTGTTATGTGGTCTAGATATTCAAGTTTTCTCCTTTTTATTGAATTTATTACTTCACATTCTTTATTCATTTTTCCAAGGACTTCTCTGTTGGTGATTCTATCAGTCCAAGATATGCGCCACATTCTTCGGTAACATCACATTTCGAAAGCTTGTAGTTTGTCTAAGTGTTTCTTTTTTACTGTCCATGCCTCTACTCCGTACAACAATACAGGGAACACATAACAGCGGAGTATCCGCATCCTGAGCTCTATGCTTATATTTCGGCTGCATAGTAATTTCTTTAGTGATACAAACGATGCTCTGGCAATTTCAATTCTTGTTCTGATTTCTGGTGTCTGATCCCCTGTTTGATCTATCCAGGCTCCCAGATATCTGTATGCCTGTACTCTTTCTATTGCCGTATTTGTAATGTTTAAATTCATTTGGTTTGGTGGGGATTTTGTGATTTGCATCCATTTAGTTTTGTTAAGATTTATTCTTAATCCATATTCATTACAGCTGTTATTTACCTTTTCTAACAGATATTGTAGATCATTTAAATTACTTGCCAGTAGTATAGTGTCGTCTGCATATCTAATATTATTGATTACCTCGCCATTTACTATCATACCTTTTTCCTCATCTTCAAGGGCTTCGTTAAATATATATTCACTATATATGTTAAAGAGCAGTGGGGACAGGATACAGCCCTTCTCGTGTTCTCGTGTTCCGAGGCCTGCTCTGAAACCAAATTGTGCATCACTTATATCGTCCTCTAATTTTCCATGTATTCTTTGGTGGATTATCTTTAAGAATAATTTCAGAACATGGTTCATAAGTGCAATGGTTCTATAATCAGTACACTCTTTTGCACTAGTTTTCTTCGGTATTAATACGAATATGGATGTTAGCCATTGCTCAGGAATTATACCTGTTTCATAGATTTTGTTAAAGAGATTGAGTATGATATCAATTAAGTCGTTATTGAAAAGTTTGAAGAGTTCAATAGGTATTTAATCTGGACCGGTAGTTTTTCCAGATTTCATGTTATTAAGAGCATGTATTAATTCCGATTTCAATATTTTTATGTTTTCCTCATTTACTGTCAGTTCAGTTTTATCTGCTCTTTCATCATTGAATAGTTCCTCAATGTAGGTCGTCCATCTATGCAGTTTATCTTTTAATTCTACCAGTACCTGTCCATTTTGATCTTCTAAGACATTGTTGCTCTGTTTGTTCATTTTGTGACCTGTTACTTCTCTTATTTTCTTGTGCATGTGAAAATTGCCATGTTTCTTATTTAGCTGTTCTATTTCTTCACATTGTTCTTCAAGATGTGCTTCTTTTGCTATCTTTATTTTTCTTTGTATTACTTTATGCAGTTCTTTATATTTGTTGGTATTTTTCTTGTTTATTCGTCTTTCGTCCATAAGATCTAATATCTCTTCAGTCATCCAAGGTTTTTCTTTGTCCGCTTTTTCTTTAGTTGCGTTTCAGCTGTTTTTAACAGCACTTCTTGAATTTGTTTCCATATTTCATCTGCACTGCTTTCTGCTTGAATATCTGTATTTTTAATTTGTTGATTTATTATTTGTTGTGTTTTATCTTGTATTTTCGAATCTTTTAAGAGTTTTATGTCTGTGTTATTGTCTTGTCGTTTTACAATCTTTTTCAATCTTACATTTATTCTAGCTACTACTGGGACATGATCAGAATATATATCAGCACCAGGGTATGTTTTTGTTGATTTAATGGCGTTTTTATATCTGTTGTTAACTAGTAAGTAGTCTATCTGGTTGCGTACTATTTTTTCCGGTTTGTCTGCTGGAGACTTCCATGTGTATAGTCGTCTTTCTGGGAGTTTAAAAAAGCGTGTTTGCAATCACCAACCCTTTATCTTGGCAAAACTGTATTAAGCGATCTCCTCTGTCATTTCGTTGTCCCAGGCCAAAGCTACCCGTACATCCCTTGACTTTAATGTTGCCAACTTTGGCATTGAAGTCTCCGATCACTATTGTCATATCTTTGTGTTTGATGCTTTGGTATACTTCTTCTAACTGCGAGTAAAATTCTTCTATTTCTTCGTTGTCTTTGTCTGCAGTTGGTGCATATATCTGTATAATGTTCATTGTACCTATATTTGTCTTCATCTGCAGCATCATAATCCTGTCCGAGTATGGTGTAAAGCTCACAATTGTCGGTGCTATTGTTTTATTTACTATAATTCCAACTCCGTATCTATGTTCTCGGTCATTGTTGCCCGAGTAGTACATGGTACTGTTGTCTGTTATGCACTTCCCATTTCCTGGCCATCTTGTATCGCTAACACCTAAAATGCTTATCTTTAACCTTTTCATTTCCAATTCTATATTGTTCAGTTTGCCCGCCCTGTACAAACTATTTGCATTCCAGGTTCCAATTTTTAATTCATTTATTGATATTCTTTTGGCTTGGTTCACAACTGTTCCCCCCGGGGATCCGATCGGGGAACTTACCCCGGACTTTATTTTGGTTCTGAACTTTGCCATATTGATGATGATTTATTATTACTAGGGATATCCATGTGGATCTTTAATGCAGTGGTTTCCCGTTGCCTTCTGCATCTTCGTGCCGTTGACCTATTTGGTTCATCCGCCTTTTGGATCAATTTCTTGTTCCAAGGACAAGAAGGTGCCCTACCTCCTATCAGCTCATCCACCCGAAGCTGTTGGCCGATAAGAAGGGGGATTGCTTATACCGGCAATCACTCGGTTTGCTGCTTGGTCGGGGACTACTTATTCGTCTAAGAACTGGCTGTTCTTAGCTTATCTCGTAGCTAACCTTTATATCTAAAGGCCGTTCACTATCCGCCACCTGTGACCCCGCTAGTAGCCTGCAGCTAGCCCTAGCTTTAGATCATTGTCGCATTGTTATTGTATAAAACTCCTTGTTTAATGATTCTTAACCCCAATAAAATAAGCCATAAAATCCTTCTCTGTTTTTTTATTTAATCATTTGTTTTTGAATTTCCAACTTTGTCTTTATAAAAGTAACTTCATACCGCAATATAGGATTATTACAAGTGATTCCTCGTTTTTTAATGCTATACAACTTCTAAATTACAAAACGTAGTTATTCGGACTAATGAGGTAAAGAAACTATTCTGTGTTTTTGAATATGGACCTCCCAGGTCTTCCAACCTAGCTCTTTACGACTGAAAGAGGGGATGTTAAATAATTTGCTTATGTACCACCATTTTTACCGACATTGAATGAGCTCTAAGACTTCATTTTATTTAGTGTGTTTGGAACGAATTGAACTATTGCTTAGATATGTGTCGTGTAACAAGTTGGGCATATGTCGAACATTTGTACGATTTACACTTAAATGATGTCGATTTCTTTTCGAATGACATTTATTATATCCTTTTTAGTACTTTATGAGTTATAATTTTTTTTAAACCAGTAAATCATTTGTAATAAATGACCTCATACGTTCCCTGTTATGTTTTACAAAAGGAAGACTAAAGATTGTAAGCTTCATTTGTTATTTTTTAAACGAATAATCTACTTATGGAACCTAGTTTTTCAAATTTAGATTTGACAGTCTACAAGGCAGAAAGACATTGTACAATAGACCAATCATGCATGCTTTTTTGTTATATAAGAGATTTTACTTAGCAACACAATCTTCAAGTTTAACAATTTTTGGTCGATTTTGAACTGTACTTATGCTAAATGGATTTATGCGATTTTCTTTGATTTTTGCGGTAATAACAGAAGCTTTCTTATTGTATATGTTCTGAATGATGGTAGTTGGTAGGTAGTCTTCCACTTTGTTTTCTGCTAGTGTGAATCCGTCTATCTTTCTTTAACTTAAGAGTTCTAACAACACCACTCTACGAGGCTTTAACTTTCTTCGCACTGTGGCTAAGTGAATAAGCCTTTTTTTTAATAGTACATATGTAAGCATGTTTTTTACAGTTACTCCTTTTAAAATTTTGCCATTCTCACACTATATAATTTTTTTGAGCAAATATCTATTAATAATAACGACAAGGCTTTACGTCCCGCGTGGGGCACGGCCTGCGAACTGAGAGGGGCGATGTGGCAAGCACCGCGCCTAAAACGACCGCCATTATTACCCCTTGTTCGAATGAATGCAGGTACTCAATTATTTTTAGTGACTGAGTAGGCCACCCGCCAGGCATCAGAGAGCACCGGGAATTTAACCCGGGTCCGTCAGCATCGCAGCCCGTCCCTTGATCACGGGACCACGCTGGCACTAAGTATTACACTTTAAAAAAATTGCACCCAAAAAGAATAAAAATGGCACGAACCAATGTAATTTCCAATACTTGTTTGTAACTTATAAGCAACGTAAAACAGCAACAAAAGACAGTTGAGAAAACTAGGAAGAAATTATTAATATTTGATTAAAACGTTTTAGCTGTGGTTAACTAAATAGGAAAACCAAATGGGAAATAAAACATTCAAAATTTTATGAAACTTAACACCATAACAATTAAAATAAACAAAACTGTTATTGACCATTTTTTAATTCAATTAAAAAAAACAACAGTTGTTCTTCAAAATGTAGCCCATTATTAACACTTTTTGCCAGTACTCTACAAGTTTTCGAATTTCTCTATCGATTTCAAAACAAAGAATTTTTGACATGCTCAAATTACTTAAAATGAAAACTAGACAAAAACACGCCATAGAGTAGGCTGTAATCCAGTTCGGGATTTTTGTGTTGGTCTATAATATACGATGAGCTGACGCACTTATTAAACAAAATTACAAGGTTAACCAAAGTTGAATACTGTTGCTTTAAAACTTCGTAAGCACGTCTCAGTTGCTATATAGCTCGACATTTGCATCGTTTCCATTTGAAACAATTTCAAATGCATATGGCCGTCAATATTCCACTAAACCAAGATCACATGGTTTTCTTTGTCAAAACGCTCTTGTGCGGATTGTGGTCACAAGAAACCTAGTACTTTAAACAATTATAATTAATAAAGTAATAAACTGTATTTTAGGCCTTGCAAATATCTTATGTAGCATTTCCTGTTGACAGTATCCGTACATAGCGGATTAAATCTAAAAGTTTAGTTTTATCATTTTCTAACTTAAATCTAAAGACAACAATTTTTACTATACTGCAAACACAAAAAACAACCAGAAAATGAACAAAACTCAGAATTTTTAAGTAACTTCTTTGCATCTTGATATAATTTTATTTATGCTGCCCATCTCACTATTCTCAGATCCGTTGTATCTAAACATCTTTTAAGAACACCTGTTCATCCATTTTCCTCGATGCAAAGCACTTCCAAAGTATTATTATTATTGTTATCATTATTATATCACTTTAATGGTGTACCATAGAAACAAAGTAGGTATCTTAAAGATTTTGTTTGAACAATTTAATTTCTTTAGGTTTTTTTTAAATAATAGATGTGCAAAATATCAGATTTCTTGTTTAAATTTGTTTATTTTTTTCGGTATTAATTTTCTACCAGTCAGTTAAGGGTCTACCGGTTTAGCTCACTAAATCTCTTTAATATGGTTAATCGTTAGAAATAATGGGCAACATTCTTTTTAATTTTGCATAACTTATAACTTTATCAATAAATGTAGATTTTGTCTCAACAAATTATGGTTTAGCTACTCTACGAAGTAATATTACTATTATTAATAATAAAGAAACCATAATTTTTATTTTTTGTGTAATGTTTTTCTTGCATAAATATATATTTCGATAAGAATGTAAGCTGTAGGTAGCGTGATATTACCAACTAGTCTAATTAAATATTAACATGCTATTTCGTTATTGTTTATACAAGAAATATATATAAATGTTCTAACTTCCCGAACAAAGAAATAACAGCAATACTAAGATTGAAGTTTATAAAAGTGTAAACAAATGTTGTTTAACGGTAAATACATCCATATGAAAATTTCAGTAGGAATGCGTGACAATTGCAATTAAGTAACATTTTTATATGGTTTGACTTTAGGTAAAACAGAAAACTATGATATTTGATCTAGATGTAGGACCCTTTTGTAATAATTTAATACTTGTGTTTTATGAGCTGTTTGAATTTTTTTATTGCGAAGTACATCTAATTTTACTTTTAATACATTTTTTTGACTTTGAAAGGATTTCAACAATTTTTTTTGCCAATAATTTATTATAATTTCTTATTTGACAAACTAGATTTATTGTGTTTGTCATTAGACTTAGTTTTTTATATTCTTTAGTACGGTTTATTGAGTTTTTAAAGATTTTGTCATTTTTAGACTTGCCTTTTTGTAAGTTTCTTCTCTATATTTAACATCTTAACTTATAATATTAGTACCAAATTTGGTTTGTTTGTATTATAAAAAAACCTTTACCAATAACTTTTGAAAATGAAATATGCAACTGCTTATTTACTGCTGATATCAGTGAGTTACTTAAACAATGGTTAAGACCACATTTTTATTGAGATAATAAATTCCATATACGCGAAAACATGCTATTAAATTATTATGGTTAGTCTTGCCGAGTATATATATTATAGTGGCTGAAATTAATTTAACTTTATAATACAGGTTCGTTTTACTAATAATATTTTTAATGCCACATAAGATGTACATTTAAGGAGTAACGAGGTATTTCAAAAAAGGTGAGAAGAGTACGTCTCATATTTCTTTTATATTTGAGCACAGATCTTTATGATAGGAACTGAAAAATGGGAATTAAAATTTAAAACCATCAATTCTATGAGATGTCAACAATTAAAAATCAAAACATCAAAATATACCATCTGTTTTCGGTAATGTTATACCATCATACTAAATGGCTCAACTATATAATGTAAACTGATCTTAAACTCGATGCAGTCATGAGCTTCTGCAGAAATTTACTTTGGGTGGGATGGGGGGTAAACCTCATATATTGCAGTTATTAATATAACTTCAAATACATAGTTTGTTTTAAGCAATATCAATATGATGAAAACAGTTTGCAAAATCTCGATGAGAGTAGATATGTGATCGTCGCACTTATACTAATTGGTCGTATTAAATTTTGCCCGAAGCTGGAACATTCATTCATAAAAATATTTTAATTGATTCATAAGGCTGTTGGAAATTATAAAATAAGAGCAGTTTGAAGAAGTGCATGGTACAAGCGATTAAAAGATGACTAGTAATCTGTTGAAATCGATTTACCTTTCTAAAGACTAGCAAGAGATAAACATTAAGAAATGTACTGCAGTTATTAAAAAATTACTCCAGTTTTTTACCAACGAATCAAATCATCATCAAGATTTAGTCGAATACCATGAGGCAGTTATTCGTAATTTTAATACCAGACCCTGCAGAACGACTGAACAGCCGAAACGACCATGAAAAAAGTGACTGAAATCGCAAAGTGTACGGGATACAATCGGCAAAATTGGCGATTGACAGCGCGAAAACTAGAAGTTGAGTTGGGGATTGCAAAAACTAAAGTGAGTGAAATTTTGGCAGAGGATTTTGGTGTAAAACTTGTTGCAGCCAAATTTGTTCTACAGCTATTATTACTAAAGCACTGCTAATGGCCTATTTCGGACTGTTACCAATTAACCATATTTTCAAATTAGAGAGATTCTAAACCCCCAAGAAAGTGAATCAGTTATTGGCGATTCTAAGACAAGACTTTTCAGAATGTTTTGAGCAGTGATAACGTTGTTGGAAGAAGTGTGTAGGAACTTAGGCTATGTACAATAATTCTTGTATTTTTTACTAAACGTATTTTTTGTTGTTGTAATTATAATTTTTTATCTTATGTGGCGGTTTGTCATAGGTGGTCAAAGTGCGGTTTTGAAGTGGTACTCTCAGGTTCGATCCTCAATTGGCCTCACCAAATTCTGTAAAAATCTATGAGTGACACAAGTTGCCTAAAATATATAATGGTTTGATACTTTCAGGATAGACCCACGATTCTTACTATTTGGTTTTATTACATTGTATAGATATGATTTCCCCATCTTTAATTTCTTATTGAGGTAATAATATATTTTCAAAAATAGATGAACCTTCTTCTTTAATTAACTACAACAAAAAATTATATATATTTCCTATGAAGGGCTATAATTCGCACTCCCTCGTAAAATAATTTTTTCTATTGCATTTGTTCTCTTTTTTGTTGTGTTTTATTAGAAGTCGCAAGAAGAATTTCACTATTTTATCTTCTTACAAAGAGACAAATTCTTGTTTGGAAATAAATCATGATCATAGAATTAGATTTTTAAACTGTTGTGCAGCTAACGCCACCCCACTAGTGCTCAGTTGGTTTTGCTTGTTTTTGTGGTTAAAAATGGATGCAGGTTAATAAAAATTTATTTATATTTATAGTTTTACGGTAAATATTTGCCATCTGAATTATCTTTGTGTCCATATTCTAGTCATTTGTCTAACTAGTTCAACTAGGCTTTTTAAAACAATTCTAAGAGAATTTATTAAATAACAAGTATTATTGATTAAAAATTTAAGCTAATAAATGTTGACTGTTCAAATTTTTCAGAAGAATTAAAATTATCAGAGTTAATTTAAACCTGAATCGGAATAAAACCGTATTTTTAGCAGTAATATAAATCAAATTCCGATTGTAGGTGCAGACAAATTTGTTGATTTGATTAATGAGAAATATGAAAAAAAAATTATTTTTAGAAATATTTTAAGTAAGTACACCATTGAGCATAATCCTGATTTAAGTGGTAATTCTATGCTAAAAGACCTAGTTATTTATTTATTTTAAAATTTGATTCTACAGCCAAATTTTCAAAAAATTGTTTAAGGTCTAATATCTTTCTTGTTGAAATATTATTCACTAAATTTTGTTGCGAAGCTATTTCGATCTGTTTTCTTGTAGAATATGCCAATTTATTACCACACTTTTCAGGTATATTTAAGTTTAAGGTTTCTCTTCAACTTTTACTTGAGTTTACTATCTTATATTTTAAAAATGTTTTTATTTTTGTTTCTTAGATATCTCATGATTTTTTTTTTTTATAATTTTAAGACATTTATTTCTCTACTATATTAATTTTATATTTTGTATCTCACGTGAACAGTGTTAGTACACAATAAATATAAATTATAAAATTATAAATTTGAATAACTGATTTTATTTTTAAATTATTTCGTAGCAACTTTTTAGATTCAAATTTGAGTAAATTAATGCCACATATATAATATATGGGTATAGTTTATATCCCTAATGTTTTTATAAACTTAGGAACTTGCCCTTTAATAAAATAATTATTTTTATTAAATTAAATCAATAGAAATGTGTAATGATATGTACGATTAAAAATAAAAGTAACATATGAAAATATGGAAGGCGATAAAAAATTCTCCTTTTACCTCATCGATTGCTACTAGTTTTATGCAGTTAATTTTATTCTGAGGAACAGCGAGACATTCACCTTTTTGTTTAATCCAATTGTGTAGAATTCTATAGCGATATAGCTTTACATCACAATCTTAATGGGCTGAATTTTCGTCATAAAACAACTTCTTGACGCATGGATCGACAGCATATTTAAGCAAACAGCACCAGTGGCCTTAGAATACCCATTGCTGATATCTTATAGCACACTTTAACCCATAATAACTTAAAATGGCATTCTATAGTAGAATACGGATTTGAAGGGCCCATCGGGTGCAATTATGTAAATAAGTGCGCTATTTAACTTAGAGACACTAAGAGACACTTAAAATGACATTTGGAATATTACATTTAGCTTTCCTAACGGAATATTCTAAAATTTGAATCTTTAAAATATTTATTATAGTTTTATTGTAGTACGCTTCTGATGACGTTGAATCTTAGGAGATATTTGGTCTGATGAAAATTTATATTTTTTATGTACATTTAGTGACGTAATATCGATACTTTATAGAACATAGGGTGTGAAATTTTGTAACTCAACTGGTTAATGTTTCTTATTTGACTTATACTAAAGCATTCGTAAAGAGTGGTGGTTAATAATGTCTTAATTATTACTAATTGCATGTGAAGGAAACCACGTAAGTTATTTGTGATATAAAGTAAATATCTGCTAGTACATCATGCTAAAAAATTGATGGTTAATTTATTTTTCTTTTTTTTCTGATTGTTGTAAAAGGGAGACTATCCCAAGCTTCTTGAATAATTTTCTCAGTGTCACCCAAAGTCATTTTTTTTTTGAAGGTTTCTAATTATGTTTATGTTTTCTGAATTTTCTGGCCACCAAAAAAATCTTTTCTCTAATGAAAGTGAAGCCCATAAAATAATTGCGTTACAAATTATCATAAAAAACTCTAATTTGATATACCAATATTTAGTCTTATCTTGATATAGAAGTTTTCCCTGTTATCATACAGTGCAAAATAATTATCGTTACTGAAAATCCATTTGTGTCATATTGTTTTGATGCTATTTGGTCCAGTTTTTTTGTTTTTCAAGTTGAGAGATTTAAAAAAAATTATAGAACCTAATATAGTGCAAATAATTCAAATGGTATTAGGATGAACTCCGAGCTATCCCCGTTTTCCCATTTCTTTTGAAGCTCTTTAGAAATTATTAGATTAGATCCAGATCTATTAATAGGGAGAATTCTCCGGAACCGTCGTTGTTGAAGGCCCAGGAAAGCTTCAATATGTAGCTTTTTATTTTAATATTTTTTAGAATGTTCCGGGAGTCTTCAGTTCGATTACCTGCAAATTCAAAAAGCTGATGTTGAAACAGGATGGCATTCTTTTTCATTACATTTACGCAGAAGCAAAAATTGTGGACTTTGCAATTAAAGCGAAATGTATTAACTTACAGCATAGCATAAAATGACAATTTAATTAAAAAAAATTTAAAAATGACTAATTATTTTTTTTAATATTCTAATAATTTGTATTAATTAGTTAAACGACTGTTTGAAACTGTTTCTTTTGCTTCACTAGTCTCTGGTACCCTTGAGGGTTAAGGGTTTTGTATGAAACTCAAGGATGATAATTTATCTTGTACCAATCTCGAATATGACTTATAGGATCTCGCAAGATTTTCCTATGTTTTAACTTTTCTTCGTATTAATAGTGTGTACAAATAAGGTAAAGCGATTTCCAACTTAACTTTAAATATCCTCAAATAATACAATTGCTGATTGCTGTGGCTAGAGGTATGAAACTGGGACTATAAAGTGACTCCATAAAGACATTCAAATTTATTTTGAAAAAATTATTATCGCCATATCTTTTCTGTGTTTATCATTTGATTATTCTTTGTTGTTGCCTCATTGTAGAAGCTTGTATTGAAGCCATTTCTTTTTTTTAGTACCGTGCAAAAATTATACTGTATTTGCAAATTTGTAAAGTTAGGAAATTAAAGAAATATTGGGTTTACTGATCCTTAAAAATAGGCACTATAAAACTATTTATAAATCATTATAATGGAACTAAAAACAGTATTTGAACAAATTTTATGCTCATACTTGAAGATATAATATATTGCCACGTGATACCACTAGATCATATTACTGGAACTTACAGACGAAAAGGTAGTGAGTCATTTGTGAAGTGTTAGGTGCGCAGTTATGAAAAAAGCAAAAAATCATGACAGTGATAATGAATACCTTTAGAGAGAGGGAAGTACTGCTTTGAACATCTGAACATGATCAGCATTAGTAGTGGAAGTTTAAAAGTAAGAGCGGCACATATCCAGCAAATGCTTACAAACAACAGTTTACCCAGCGTGTATCCGATTTGAGAGCGGCAAACAAACAAATTACATTCGATGCACTTAACATGTAACAGGTCTGCCTCGCGAAGCTTTACATAGTTTGATCCATGGGAAGATGATTATGATTTGTGGACAATGTGTTCCCTATATTTTAACCGCTTAGCAGAAGCAAAAACTTGTAGATGTATTCCAACGGCTGCCGTAGCTATACATTGTGAATCTGAAAAGTTTAGTATTTAGTCACAGAAAACGAATTATGGTTTTGGCACAGGGCGTCGGAAAAAAACAGTCAATTTATAGAATGGCCACCACAGTTAAAATTATTAATTCCAAAATAATTAGTCATCGTTTTTTGGGGTCAAGAGGAGATTTTGCTAATAACTTTGCTACCCTTCGTGTAGATATTCTCAGCGAACGGTACTGGAAATCACTGATACAAAATGGAAACATGGAGCATTGCTTTAACATAATAATGCGTAATTACATGTCACTTGCTACACTGTTGCGAACCTGACTATATTGTGTTGTCTGATAATTTTTATTTGCCAGATCTTGCCTCTGTTTGATCAGTAAAACACAAGTAGTACCGTAATACACTCAAAGAATTGTTTGGTCAGAACAATGACAAAAATGCATAGACATTGAAGAGGAATACCTGTAATTATATATGTATTCACTTTTTTTAACAATTACCAAGGCAAAAATAATTGTAGTCTCAATCATTTTTGATCGACTCAAGTAAAACTTCTAACAATATGCGAGGTGTGGCAGAAAAGTAATGAGACTGATTTTTTATTTACCAACATTTTTATTTTTTTCAAACATCAATGTTATTCCCCTCAAAGTAATTCCCTTGGGCAGCTACACACCGATCGAGACGTTGCTCCCACAAGTTTTTAATAGGTATGGTCTTCAGCATGTCCGTTACACTATTTTGGATGTTTTCTAAAGTCCCAAAATGACGTTCTTTGAGGACATTTTTCAGTTTAGGAAAAAGGAAAACCACAGCAATGCCTTTTGAGGTCCCTTTCGCATGTGTTCAGTCAAAATTTGATGAACGGTAAATCTGTTCAAATTTAATTGTTCACTCAACATTCTTAATGTTAAACGACGGTCTGATCTCACAAGAGTGTTCACACGTTCGATGTTTTCGTCGGTTTTCGAAGTTGAAGGCCTCCCTGAAATTGCGCTGTTCCATTTTGCGTGACGCACAACCAAAATACAACTTCACTAATAGCAGTCACAAAAATCACGTAGTCAACGGAACGAGTTTGAAACTCGCACTGACCTATGGGAGGGTATTTATTTATACACGTGCTCTATCAAGGACAACAGCGTAGCGTTGCCAGATCGCTTGCAATGTTGCCAGTCTCATTACTTTTCTGCCACACCTCGTATAGTATTTGATTTTGGGGAAAAAAATTATCTGGCCAGACGTTGACCTTCGACGACCCTGGTTATATCTGTCGACAAATTGGACGAGTCTTTTCTAGCTAGCCTCTAAACATTTGGATCCGTCCACTTCCTTTCCTTTTCTTTAGACTAATTCAATTTTCAATTTAGCCATAGTTGTTTATTTAGTTAATTTTAATATTTTAAAGTATTCTTACATTTAAGATGGCATATACTAGTAGAGGAAGTTTATTTTGAAAACTGTTAATGACAACTATATTTTTAATGCATTTTTAAAATAATTTAATAAATTTTAATATATATTTTTTTCTATTTTGAATTTTCGATAATTAATACAACTTTACTAGGATGATTTTTTTGGTGATAAAACTGGTTGTAATATTGTTTGCCTACACTTTAAGTAACAGCCCTGTAACTGCTTCATTATACGACCACGTAGATATGGGATGTCGTATAGAAGTATCTTTCAGCATATACACTTGAGAGCAAAAAATCGACAATCTACTGCCGCGCATTTTCGTCTCCTGTTTCAGTTTGAAGAAAACGAAAATAAAAATATTAACGTGCAAGGAGTATCTTTATTATTGAACTTTAAAAAACTGTTGCTATTGCATTAATCGGATGATGCATTCAAAAAAATATGCATCACGCACGAGGTTTTACGAATCTTAATAATTAGAATGCATGTGCGTGACGACTGTGATTAGCCTACAGTACGCTTGCAATCCCGTAATTCATCTCAGTCACTTATCCGAAGTTGACGTAAGTAAGTGACATAAATGCTCGATTGATTTGCAAGAAAATTAATACCACAGCACAGTGGGCCAGAATCCGCAAAAAGTGGACAAAAATCTGAAACTTTGAAAATATATCGGTGATCCAAATGTACGTCCATTCCTCAGTGCTTTGCCTCTTTCTTTAGATTCAAAAATGTCAAAAGCCCCTTTATGTACGTAGGCGAAGTACTGATGAATGGACGTACATTTGGATCATAATGATACTTACACGAGATGGACATTCATTGGAAAAATATTTAAATAAATACAATCTTTGAATGGGGTGAATTTAAGGGAGTGAAACTTAAATAAATTACTAAAAAAAACTATAATTTTAGGAATCAAAAATTTTTCCAATAAAGATAAAACTTCATTACAAATTCTAGAACTTTTCTGGGCGGTAGTTGCCGAAATGAAGAAATACGCGGATCTGATGTAATAAGTAGCCTATTTAATAAATCCTGATTGGTGCATATTCTAGACTTTTTATGGGAATGAAATTCTCTAAAGTGCTTCAGGTCTTTATTTCTCCATTCTGCTCTGTATTATATTTTGTTGGGATAAGGTTGTTGATTTGCTCTTCCACGAAAGTCGATTCTTGCGTTGTTAATTCCGTCGTTTCCTTCTTAAACTGGAACCTTATCGGTCTCCAAAATCTAGTAGAAGACGGTCTTGGATTTTGCCAAATTATTATTTTATCTCTACCCGGCTTTTCAGCATACAACTGTAAGGGAACTAGCGAACTTAAGAACATATGGCCATCACCAAGTCCAAATTCCGAAAATGCTTGTTTATATTTGGAATTAGATTGCTTAATTCATCGTGCATTATATTTTGTATAACTGGCTCTTGCAATTCTAGTATTCGGTGTGTAGAGTTATCAAGAAGATCCTGTAGGCGAATTTCCGCTGAAGTTTCAGTGATAATTTGGGCTTCCTTCCTTGGATAGCAACGCGATTTGACTGCCCTAATCTTGTGATAAGAGGGATAAATATCTGCGAATTGCTTTTTTGCTGTCAGTTTATGAATTAAATAAGAATGTTTGCTGTATTTCGCCTCCACCATAATTGACAAAGCATGGTCAGTTGTAAGTGGCACAACACTTTGTAGTTTCTGACTTGAGCGCCAAACTAGTTGTATTCCGGAAGCTCTAGTGGGGGTAGTAAAAACCGCCTCCGAAATCAACTTTGAAGCTTGACCCTTTCTCTCTTGTTTCAGACCTTTCTTAGCGGCTAAGGTAATTTCCTCAACTGCGAACTTGTCCAAAATCTTATTAGCTCTTCTCCTCTTAGTCCTCGAGCTACCCTCAGAGAAGCTTACTTAAGGGCGACCACGTGTACGTGCGCCGCCACTACCCGACGATGTACTTGGTTGTTCATGATCACTACTTTCTTCAGTCTTTTCGCCTTCGACCTTAAAATTAAAGGGCTGCTTGAGCCAACTTTCATTTTGTTCCAAAAAGCGTTGAATTTTTTGGTTGCACTTATCAATCTTTGAATAAACTGCATGGCAGAATTTCTAATTAAACGTCTTCAGTCGTGCCATCATATTTTCATCATTTTGTATACCGAAGTGTTTGATCAGGTGGTTATAAAGACTTTTCGTTCGAACAGAATGCCCTACCCCCTTCCTCACGTATAAAATTTCGAAGACCTGTTTTCTTGTCAACATTGTACTTATAGTTGCAATTTGAATGATAACTAAAACAAAATAAGCAGTTAATTACATGAACTAATAAATCATTTTATTATAAATTATAATCATGAGTAAAAACTTCCCAAATAAACAATAAACATATATTTAATAAACAATTGATAACAAATAATAATCATAATTTCTTAAGAGTATTGTAAAAATTAATAAGCATGCATTATTTAACAATTGATTCTGCATGCGGTAACCGAGCGCTTGTGCGCTCCCCGTGCGGTCTGCCGATTCTAACCATGAATGAATGTCACATTTCAAAGAAATAAATAAATATCGAAAAGGCGGTTGAAAGCTAAAAAGTTTTTTTAGTATCTTATAAAGGAAGGCTTAAGGCATTTTTTAAATATTTTTTCAAGGCATGACTAAGTAAGACTTTTTTTGTTTCTCTACAGAAAACTAGATTCACTTGTAAAAACACCCATAAATATAATACTTTATTTCAACATTTCAATCCAAATTCTTTTTCATAACATATATTAAAATAAAGTACATACCTCAAATAAGCTTCTAGAAACAATTAATACGTTTTCAATTCACAGCCTCTCTTCAAAAGTTAGTGACAAAATGAGCTGTAAATCCGGCCGATCGCTGCGGAAGGGTCGTGTTTGCGATCCTTTAGCAGGTGGAGACTTCACCTAATGAGCTTGATATTCCAGGAAAAATAGAGTGACCTTCCTTTTTAACTATTTAGAAAATATAGAAACCATATGCCCAATTTGAAAAAAATGATTTTTGCCCACTTTTTGCGGATTCTGGCTCACTGTGCACAGCCACCGAAAAGCCTAGGAAGTTGCATTGTTGAGAGAGGGCTCAGTCAGAGGGCCGTGGCAAATCGACGAAATCGGAGGCAATCAGTTGTGTCGAGAGTGTGGCGTCAGCACCGGGAAACCGATGGCTACGTCCGTCGGGCAAAGAGGCGGCCGTAGGCGTGTGACAACGGAGAGGGACAATCGATTTCTCGTCTCAATATTCCTCAGAAATTGACATATGACTGGCGTTGACTTCAAACAAGAGCGACTGCGGTCAGAGGTGTGGTCACTAGTGCTTGGACAGTGAGAATAAAACTGAAAGCAGCCTACCTGACCCGAAAAAAGGCAACTATGGCTCCCAAGCTGATTGCATTCCGAAAGCAATGGCGACTGGAATTTGCTCGCAAACATCTCGATTAGGACCTCGGTTATTGGAGTCAGATATTATTAACCGACGAGTCCAGGATTTGCCTACATGGCAACGATAGGAGACGTTGGATCAATAGAAGGCCAGGGAAGCGATTTTCTCATTGATGTATTCAAGAAACTGTCGCATATAGAGGTAGCTCTTGTATGTTTTGGCCGGTAATATCTGTGCACGGAAAAACTGAGTTGGTTTTCATGCCTAGTGGAAGACGCGGAGGAGTTTTAACAGCGGACCGCTACATCAGGAACATTCTGAGGGATTTGTTGGTAAGGACTTCATGCTAATGCACGACAATGCGCGATGCCACACCGCGCGAGTGACCATTACCTACCTGGCTTAAATCCGGGCCAGAAATCTTGTACCAGGGAGCATGATGGGATCGAGATCGGTGTTGTCTGAAAAGGAAGCAATCCATCAAGACAGCAAAGAAAAAGTCACCCGAGCCGTACGTAATTGCCTGGAAAGTGCAATTAGGAGTAGAGGTGGCAATACCATGTATTGAAAAAATCATTAAATTAATTTCAACTTTTCAACTTTATCAGAGCTGGTCCGATTCTAAACAAAGTGGTATCATTTGAAACCACAGTTTTTAATCTTTTAGGTAGTACACTGAACTTTACTTGAAATGCTATCTCTCATAACTCGACCATGTCGCTGGGTCGTCGACTGTTTTTTTCTCAAATGTATTACATTCTGGCGTTCGATTTTTATAGAAGAAATTTTATTTATATATAAATTTATCGTTCCATACTTGACGAACTGTTGTTCCTCATGTATGTACATTATTGATAATGCGGAGTGAGAGGATACATTTCTTACTAATTGAAAACAAGACTTACGTCACAAATAAGGATGGGATGCACAATTACTTTAAAAGTGGTTAAAAGAAATTGAGATATATTTGTACGCGCTTGAAATTAACAATTTGCTCGCATAACACAAAAATTGTTTGCAAACTTTGGAACTTTTGTCAAAAAATAGTTGTGTCACATTTTTTGTCCAATAAAATTGTTTTTGAATTTTTGCTTTATAGGAAGACTGTAACTTACATTTTGTAACAAATCTTGAATGTAATAAAAATGAGTGTTTGTCGGTGACAGTATATAATTCATATGAATCGCGAAAGAGCTTTTATAGTACTGTATGCCACTTTTACGTCACTATAAAAATAAAGCTATATAATGTGCCGCATCCAAACACTTTCAAGCGAATTCATTCCCTCACTTGAAAGATTATTTGCAAGTTGTAACACTATCGTAGATCACCATAAGCATTTACGACGCAACTTTATATCTGGGAATACTGCAGCTGCACTTCATGCAACTATTCGGGTCTATATGGTAGTTTTCCCATGAATAACCAAATATTTAACTACATGCCGTTTGGATTGTGGCGTTCTCGGCGGTTTTTAATTAATGATATAATTACATGGCGTTAAGAGGTCCGGGGATGGAAGAACAATGAATCATGCAAATTAACTACAGGCACCTCGGAAGAAATCGCCGAGAAAAAGGAAACAAGGGCTGGATGTGCCGTAATAACCGGGCGCCCGATTTATTACGTTTACTCTCAAATCTCGCAGACTTTATGCGCGCCGCGTCGCTTGATTCTTCGCGGCAACTTGAGGCGTGAACTTGGGCCGGAGTTTTATCATAGTTTACATCGAACTTTGCAACTTTGCTAGACTCTCCAAGGGCTTGGTCGTTGCGAGGCATTCCCGAAAATTATGCAGATCTAGTTTTAATCTGGCGAGCTCGCTGCAGCAACTGTGCCCTGCTTGTTTTGTTGGCTGAGCTATTTAAGTGTAAAGTAAACTGCAAACATCTCGGAACTTTGGAACTTGCGGGAGTTATTACGTAACAATTAGGGAGCTATAATTAGAAAACGCTTTCGTAAGGCTCTGTCATCTTGCGGGATCCTTTGTCTTCCGAGTTTAGCTGAAGCTGAACTTTTGACTTGGACAACCAATAGAAAAGAGCTAGGTAAATTAACAATAGCTTCATTTATTATTTTAAAATATCACTGAGTATGCTATAAACAAGTATTACATAAAGATGACTTTTCGTGTATTCAAAAATGATAAAGTGAAAATCACAACAATGGAGAGTAAACTTCCTTAAGTAGCGACTTTTACAAAATTATGTAATGAAAGTATTTACAGAGTATTACGTTTAAATCTGATCATTTTAGATTTAATAAATTTTACTGCAAAAGTAAAATTTATTGGGGTGGGTAGGAACGCTATTCTTTATTTTTAATGTAAAAAACCAAATTAATATAATTGTTAAATTGACATCAAAGAGTTTTATAGTTTTGTTACGAGATCAATTCCTGATAGACTGATGATATCGTAGGATGTTGGTAGTCTTTAGATAACATTTATGTTTATTCCTTTTTGCTTACAAAAAATCTAAAACTATGCGCCTTATTTACAATTACTGTTCACTCTTTCATTTACACTGTACTAAATGTTTATCCAAGAGTGATTTATTTAACAGTTGTGAGGTTTCCGCAATGATTGTATTTTCTGGTAGTATTAGTATGTGTTATTAAGAATAAAATGTTTCCCTTCAACTAAGTAATATATTTATTTTATAAATGCTTTTCTTAGATCCTATAAGTTTGGGGCTTTTTAAAATAGCATGTGAAATAATTACGTCCTAATTCACATGCCGTTTTATCTGATTTCCTTACTTAAATTGGAACTTTAAAATTACAAATTCTCTAATTTACGACGTAGATCGATAATACGATTGCAGACCTGCTATCCAAATCCCCTCGTGTCGGAAAATTGCCGACAGAAATAATTGTTTAGTTTGGCTATCAAACGATCCAACTTTACGACGTAGCCAAGATATATAAAAAATTTAACCACTAAGAGGAGGTGTCTACTGATAAAAAATCACAGTAAGTGATCTGATCGCAAATAAAGTGAATAATTCGCCCACAAATTGAAAGAGAAGATCGATCAGAATTCCGGGCGGAGTATAACTGAACTGGTAAAAGAAATGGGCGTGGCGAGGTTGTTTAAATTGTTTAAATTATTAAACATACAAATCCCACCAAAACTATTAAAACTGAGTAGAAAGACTAAGGCATAGTAAAGAGATGCTTAAAAATCCATCTAATGGAAGAAAATAATAGATGATGTACTATGATTAAAGAAACAGAAAATCTATCCTACTGACTGGGTTAATAATCTATGTAAGCATATACATGCAATGGATACTTTTAACGAAGAGTCCATTTATCGAATTTGTAATGAAGATAATGGAACAACTTCACGTACTACATTGGACAACGAAGCTCTTGGCCAAGTTAGGAGAATTGGCGAAAAAATGTCTTCTCATCTTTCCATTTTAAATTATCCCAATACATAAAATTTGAACCCCCCTGAAAAACCTACGAAAGAAAATATTGAGTTCACTATTTAATTTGAAATTCGGATCTCTGGTATAGCTCAAATAATTTTCGTCATCGTAAAATTGTAATGTAGAATACTCTAGATTACTAATAAAATTTAATTGTTGCTAATTTGAATAACACAGTTTTATAAAAAGTGCGATGAATGTATTTAATGCAAATATTTTTAATATTAGATTAGATGTATTTTTTAAATCATTCTCTACTACTAATTTACTATTTCAAATCGTTATAACTTCAATAATATTGAAGGCACGGCTTATTGTTATCTTTCTATTTTTGTATTTAACAAAAAAGTACATCGAGTTATCGCGACATTTCATATGATGGCGTGCACAAAATTAAAATCCGCGAAAGATTGATACAGGACCATTCGATTTTCAATTTCCAGTTTATAGTGCTTTCTGGTACATGGCGGCCTGGATTACTATTTTAATGGATGTCGCCGTATCTCATATTGTCAGCAATTTTGAAATACGCTTGAACTAATTCTAGATCAAGTGAAAACAAAATGCTAATTTATAAGACAACCATCAAACCAATTTGGACACATGAAATATGGGGTTGTGCTTCTAAAACAGCTGTCTAATAGAGCAATCATCCAAAGATGTTAGTCCAAAATCCTTAGCCAAATTGTGAATGCAATTTAGTACGTAACTAATCAAATAATTCATATGGATCTTCACGTCCCAACAGTCCATGAGATCATCTACGAGAGAGCCATCAACCACCATGACACTATAGCAACCCACTATTAGAAGAGTTGCTGGAACCCAGAATCAATAAATGACTTACAAAACAGTGGCCTATAGATTTAATTTAATAGTGTTATATATTTTTGATAGATATATATTGCCAATCCAAAGACAATGTAGTCTGCAAATCCAAAGGTTGCATCACTGGATGTTAACCTATTATGTCAATTAGTAGTTAGTATATCACTTATCACCCTTTTAGCTTATAGAATATACTTGTAATTCTGATTTCTAAATAATAAATATATAAAAGAACTAACTAATTCTCCCTCTACTAGTAAAAAGTAATTGTACTTAAAAAATAATTGAACTAATCAAACTGCCAAAATGTCTTTACACTAAGTTTTTACCAAAGCTACTCACCTAAAAATCCCACTCAAAAATTTAAACTAAGTTTTTAATTCAATTTTGTGGAAACTTTTTGTGTCATTTAGGAAGAGGATCATACAGAAAAAATGGACATCAAATTATCTTTCACGGGCTATAAATAATTTGATATCTATAATGTTGCAAAATGTTACTATAATGTGATGGATCTTGTCTTATAACAAAATTAATTTTATTTTTATTTTATTTTTTTTGTTGGGCCATACGTACCATCACTGCAGCGTCAAGGGCTTATTGTGCCTATTGACATGTCGCAGAGGAGCAAACTCTTAATCGCACAGACAGTCCTTATTTTAATTTACTTCTTTATTTACTGCATTCAACTTAATAATAAATAAAATAAACGATTATAGGTAGGCGAACTAAATATAAATATTAGTATTATTTTTCAAAAGTAGCAGAAGATTATTATTATTTGAATGAATGGGCAATTTATTTTGAAGGGAGGACCTTTCAGTGTACTCTAAAATAAATTCTCAAATTTTTCAGTCATCATCAAGAAAGTGGCGAACAACATGCATATTCTCTTCAGTCTCATTAATCCTCAGGGACTCGGTGACCTTTATTTTCAACAGCTTATCGTCCTTTCAAAAATTGTTTATACAATAATTACACGTGAACCTTAACTTTTCTGAAAATTTCAGTTGTACATTTTCTGTCATGAGAAACTTACTAATAAGCCGTTGCGCAACGGACTAGGATACCTTTTGTTTGAAATCGAGATGACCCAAAAAGTAATAGTGTGAGATGCCCTATGAGGAGCATCTTCTTTAGTCTTTTTCACTTACAACGCTTAAAAGTCGCACCGCTCTTTGTTCACCTAGAGGCTCGTAAAAAGAAATTTCGGTATATACTTTATCAACCCACGCACCTGTATCAGAATTGAAACCTCAGACATTAAAAACTCAAAATATTAGCAACAACAGTGGGTATTAATAAAACATTTTTATATGATAAACATTATGAATGAACCAAAAGGTTATTTTAGGTTCTCACATGGTTATAATTTTGAAACAAGATTTTGGATTACAAAATCAAATTAATATACTTTGATCTGTGGGTTACAATTGTTTATAGATATATTACGTTTGGTTTCAATCAATTAAATAATATTTAATTTTGCTTCAAAACGACAAACAAAAATTTTAAGCTTCTCTAATTTTTTATTTTTGATAAGTTTAGCATATAATAAATAAATAAGTAAATAGGCAACATATAGGTAATTTCTATATATTTGTACATAAGTTTCCTGCACTTAATGCATTTATTTTATTATGAATTTACGAAATTTTAAAACTACACTGTAAGTTCTACGAAAGTTTAACAATTTAGAGGAATAACTTATTCTACTGAGTAATACTATCAATCTAAATTGTTTTAATATTAATGTTATTCCATGTTACAATGAATTCGCTAACTCATTAACGCAGTAGATCTTTCCTTATAAATAAAGGTGTTCTGGGATTATATCACAAAATAAAAATAGTCGCAACTTTTGTTAGCGGCCTGCCTAGCTGCGACACCTGCTGGTTTATTATCTTTTAAAGTTAAACAAAAACTGCAGATGTTAATTTTTAGCCGCCTTTGTTTAGGAACCGTGTGGACACCATCCTTTGGTTTAAAATTATAAAATTAGAAAATTCATCCAAGTGTCGCAATCGCAATGTAAATTTGAGCTCCGTTTATAACGTTACGAGTATAATGGGCTACAATCTTGACAAAAGTGATTTAGTGTGCTAGGCTAGATTGGTAGTTCAGAGGGGAGAACACAATCGGTAACTTTTTTATACTACATTTTCTTGATTCTGATGATTTTATGGTAAACAGTGTGTACTGGTAACAAAATTAATGTCTATACATTTTTAAAGTAACATCTCTAATACTTAAGCTTATAAATTTCTGAAATGAATGCCACATTACTGCGCAATTCTAGATATGTATTACATGGCGTAACAGATTTTTTAGAAGTTAATTTTTTTTTCTCAACGATTACCTTAAATGCTGTCGTACTAGAGAGACGAGGGTTACAAATATTTAACAAAACTTTTAAACGATGAAATAATTCTCATTTTTACAGTAATGTACACTAAAAGTTATATTTTAATAGTATTATCTTCACTAATTTCTCATTTTTGCTTTTAAGGAATATTGGAAAATTCAACTGTATTTTTGTTTGATTGTTTTATAAATTTTGATGCAGTTGCATGCATTGCAAGAGGAGTCTGGAGTTTGGCCAACAATATGCACCTGCACTTTTTAAAATTTTATTTAAATAGAATTAAAGCAGGTTGCGATGAACTTCTCTTTCAATGTATCTTTTTACAGTTAAGGTAATTTTAACAATTTTTAAATTAATTGCCAATTTGAAATATTCCTTTCAGAGTATAATTTGAGAACCGTTAATTGAATAAATTAGGCGTTGTGCGCTCTCATTTCAGCTCATCTAGGTCTTTCTGATGACTTCCAAATTTCAATTATTTTCGCGCGTTTTTTTTTTACTAATTAATATAAGAATAGAAATTTATCTCACAAAACCAAAGAGCGCGGATATGTCATAAATTCGCCACCTCGCGTCATATATTATGGGAAATAAGTTAAGCAAATGGACAAAAACAGTAAGCATAAGTTTTTACAGAAAAGTTGTTTTGCAGTAATTTGATATAAATGTTAATAACTTATAAATGCTTGTAAAATTCTCGAAATCGTAACAGTATTAAATTATAGGAAAAACTTCTAATAGGTATAATATGCGAACATATAATATATAATTCGACATACACATGCCACATATAACCGGAAAGCAAAAATAAATAAGTGGTGTTACCCAAGAAGTGCAACATAAACAAGGATAATAAAAAAACTATTGTAGATTTATTTTTTTATTTAAAAATTTTCAAATCTTCTCAAAGGGAATAATGAACTGCCATGTTTCATGATACCGTTTAAAGTAAGAGAAATGTTTGGTCTATAACATATTTGTTTGATCGCTGTTTAAGTCTATAGGGCAGGTTTTTTAAAATTAAAAAATGTTTTTACTACTGTATTTACTAGTTTATCGTAATCTTTGTCAGTTTTTTCCAAATTGGTGTCATTAAGAGGTAGTTCAATAATAAACCTATTTTTTAAATAGTAATTCTTATTAAATTATCTCTTAGCCCACCTTTATATAACCAACAGTCTCTAGAAATGCAACCCTTTCAAAGAACCACCAAAAATAAATAAAAAAAATTTCAACTGTGTTTAATATATCTCTAGATGCTTTAATGCTCTTTGTGAATCTGTATACTTAACGCACAATTTTGTTACAAAATTACTTAAATAGATAAACCGACAAAATAAAATTTATAAGATACTTTTGCTGATTGTTGAAAAAACATGGTTTTGCAAAAAACTTAATGGTTGTATTTAAAATGTTCTCTGGTTGCATAAGATAAAAATTTGTAGATTTTTAGTTCCATTGATGTTATCAATAAAATTTACTATGATTCACTCGATTGTGACACAACTAGGTGGTAGGTAAGCTAAATCAAATGTTGCTCATATTTTTTATATGACGGTGTTGTACAGTTTTATTAATACCTTTCTAGCATTTTTTAGTCAGCCTTCAATTGTTAATGATATTTATTTTGTATGTAATTATAGTAAGTCTTTCCTGTTTCTACGATTTATTTATTTTTCTTGAATATCTGTTCATCCGATCTTGTTCACATTCGCTATCTTATTTTTCGACTCCAAACTTGTTTTTCCACTAAGTTTTTTCTAATACGCTACTTAAAAATATGTTTGCTCAATTTGAATTTCTAATTGATTATAATTTATATAATATCTACGTTTATTTAATTCCCTCTCGTTGTCTGAGCTTCAAAACTTTTTATATTGTGCAGCTAATTTTATATCGAGCAATTAAAGCATTTTCAGACTTTACTTTTTCAATTATTATAAAACTAATTAATAATTGTCAATTTATCTAATGGAAATTTTAAACAATTGGACTATGAGTCTTTTTTTCTTGATTGGACATTTTATATTTTTTAAGTTTTTAAAGTTGCGTTTTATTGCATCAACAGATGATATGGTATGAATTATTAGAGGTAATATATACGATTGAGTATAGCGATCAATTGTACAATTAGGTCAAAACTTCTGACCACCTTTTTTGAACTCCTCATTAAAAAGTAGAATAGGAATGTCTCATAAACCCGACCCATTGAAACACCCCTAAGGGGTTTTCCCTTTATTTTAAAGTGACATATCTCATGAACGATAATATATAGAGTGCTGAGACCTTCATAGTTGATTGGTTGGTCTAAGTTTGAGTTTCCAAGGTGTTTATGAGTTTCAACATTTGTATATATTACCGTTTCGCCCCCTGATCTTGTTACATTTCTCTCCCGGTACTTACTCTGGATGACCTTTCTGTTTACTAATAAAGAAGTTGAAAAAACCGGATATGATCCCATTTAAACAGTCATAACTAGGTTGATTCCTAAAATTTAGCACACACTTGCATGATATTACTGGCTTTGTTGTGGCAAAATATGGAACTAATAACTTACTTTCTAACAAAGTGGCAAATAATTTTGTCAAATATTTTATTTTTCGACTTTTTCATGTGACAAAGAGAAATAGTGGCACATTGGTGTAATTACGTTGGTTATAATTACTATGAGTAATATAGGTGATTGCAAAAAAACGGGCTCAAAAAAGTTCACTTCTACGGAAAATGTCGCTGAAAATTAAAATTTGCCATTTTCTTATGGCGAGACGACTAACTTTGAAGCTCTGCATCTTCTGGCACATATGTCGAATGTACTCATCTGTGATATGGTTTGAAAGCCCTTGCTTTGCTTATTGTTACCACATGCACAACATGGACAGTGTTTAAGTATAAGAAGAGTATAGGGACATTGTACAAATTGTCCCCACTATTACCGAAAAAAATGTGTGTTAAGCGTCAGAAAGTTTGTATTACTCAATATTTTGGAATTTGGAGGAGAGACTATTATAGTATGCCTTCTTAGAAACAAAACTTACCAACAGTTACTGGCATAAGTGGAATTACAAGAAAATAGGACAATAAAAGCAAATGGCATCGAAAAATTTACTATTTCGAAGATTAGCTTAAGCTATTTCTACCAAAAGCATCACAAAATTTGTATTATTCAATATTTTGGAAGATGGAGAAGGGAGCATTCGAGTATGCCTTCTTAGGAACAAAACCCACCAAGAGTTGATGGCATAAGTGGAATTATAAGAAAATGGGACAATAAAACCAAATGGCATCGAAAAAGTTACCATTTTAAAGGTTACTAAAGTTTAAACTATTTTTAACCAAACTTGATCTATATTGTCAAAAATGTAAATTCTGTACCAAAATTGACATTTTACAGCAGTTTGTTATGTAAAGTCGAAAGTATTGTGGTTTAACTGGGCTCGAATAACTTATGTATTACATAAAATACTTAACAGTATTTGCAGAAAGTTAATGTTTTAATCCAGAATATTTAAAATATTGTTCATATATAGAGTCGGCTCTTAATTAAGTAAAAAACCCCACTTGTTTGTCATTATGTTTCATATTTAATTAGTGTAGATGTTATACATTTATCAATTCTTAATTGACTATTATTTTCTTGTGTTATAATTACAAAGATAGTAAATACAACAATTAATACTAAATGTTTAAAGTCTGTATACATTTTCATTGAAAATTCGCAACGTTTCCCTTTTGCCAAGAAGAATTCTACTGTAGACTGGAAACTTATAAATATTCACAACCTCTTTATTTGAGGTTTCAAATATCTTTGAAGAACCTCGAACATGTGCTGCTGGATACCAGAAGGCTCCAATTTTATCACAACTGACACAGGCTTCATTTACTAAGTAACGGCTACAACCGAAGATGTTCTTAGCTTTACTCTTTTTGATAATTTTTGTTACAGTTGTCAGTATAGCGTATTTTATTCTTTGACCACCGTCTTTAAATTTTGATTTCGCTTGCTTAAGTAAACAATCGCAGTTGTCACATCCAGGAGGTAAACCCACAATGGTCCATGCCTTGCGCCAGTGTACTACATTATTTATAGAGTTTTGTTTTCACATATTGGTACTTTTCAGGAACTTTGCTTTCCGATTTTACTAGACGTACGTCAAGGACATCTAGCGCCTGGCCAATTTCATAGGTTGCCTGATATTCTTCCGACTCACTTTCAGAACTTTTGGGTAGTACCAATGCATGGCTCATTTGTCATCATTGTCTGTGTTGCATAAGCTTTCATGTTTAAGAGTGGATAGGTATATCATATTATTTTGAACATTTAACAGCAATTTCTTCAAATTCATTTTCTAAAAGCTGGATTTTTTCATGGATGTAAATCATCCTACCTCTGCATTTATTACAAATAGGACAACCCGCAACCAACTTATCACGTAACTATAGATTTATTTCGGTCATTTTGATGGTAACTTGTCGCTTCTTCTTCGATAATAATTTTTGTTTTTGCAAGTTATACGAATTCACGCAATCTCTATGCTTCGCTTGAGTTTAAATTTTAATCTTTTGTAGTTTTAGACGACAAGTATCACAAAAATATGCACTAAGCGGTAACTCCTGTCAGAATGGCTTAAATTTCTTTAAAAGGGTAATTTCTCTTATTTTGGTGGCTTGATGATCCTCCAGACTAAAAGGATTACGGCAGATGTTTTGACGATCTCTTAAAACTTCAAGCTACGTTAGACAATATTTACAAATCCACAAACCAACACAAATTGAACTAAACTAAATTCCGTTACAAGATCCTTGGATACTTGGACTAAGTTAACAGCTGATCTACAGTGAAACAAATGTCTTCGACGCTTCAACGGATTGTAACACTTTGTTGCTTCTAGTTGTTGATTTGAACTCGTATTTGGCTCAATAAATTGATTAAAAAGCCTCCAAGGTTTTATTTTTAAGTGTGAGTTTCTCTTTGACCTTGTGGTACTTATTTAAAGCACAGCAATGAATGCACTCAATAGTAATTTTACACAACTAAACTAAGAAATCTAGCTTATTTTAGATAATATATAATTATTCTCGGCACTTAACGGATTAAAATCAAATTTGTTGATAAAATAGTAACAACTGCCTTGTTTAGCAACCTTAGAAAAAATGAATAAACAGCTGAAACACGTAAAATGTAAAAGTAAAATATAAATATTCGCATTTGTGTAAAATGTAACACGTAAGTCAGTCGAGTCCAGTTAAATCACAATATATCCGACTTTACATGGCAAACTGCTATAAAATGTCAATATAAACCGATTTTGGTTAGAAATAGCTTAAGCTAATCTTCGAAATAGTAAATTTTTCCATGCCATTTATGCCATTAACTGTTGGTGAGTTTTGTTTCTAAGAAGGTATACTATAATGGTCTCTCCTCCAAATTCCAGAACATTGAGTAATACAAATTTTCTGCCGCTTAACACATTTTTTCGGTAATGGTGAAGTGAGGACAATTTGTATAATGCCCTCTACTTACCTTATACTTAATCACTGTCCATGTTGTGCATGTAGTAATAATAAACAAAGAAATGACTTTCAAACTATATCACAAATGAAGACATTCGACATGTGTGCCAGGAGATACAGAGACTTCAAAGTGAATCGTCTCGCCAAGTCGAAAATACCAAATTTTAATTTTTAGCGATAACTTCCGTAGAAGTGAACATTTTTGACTTCGTTTCTTTGCAATCACCTACAGTATTCGTTGTGATTATGGTCAATATGCCACTACTTCTCCTTGCCACATCAAAAAGTCCAAAAATAGAATATTTGACGAATTTATTTGCCATTGTGTTAGAAAATAAGCTATTAGTCCCATATTACATCACAATAAAGCCAATAATGTGATGTAAGTGTGTGCTAATTTAAAAAATCAAGCTAGTAATGTACAAAAGTTATGAGTGATTAAATAGGACTGTATTCGGTTTTTACTATTTTTGTTTTTCTTTTTTGTGAACAGAGATGCCATTAAGAGTAAATACCGGAGGAAATGCAATAAATCATACTACACCATCTGGTAATATAATAAAACCCAAACTTTACAAAATTAAAAAAATATATAATGTTCGATCAAGAAAAAAAGACTCTGTATAAATTTTTGCTTTAAAACATCTAGAGCTAAGTGAGGTAAATTGGTATATAACCGTTCTTAATTTTTTTATTAGTCTAAAATCCAATTTTTTATGATATAACGATTTTTTTAATGGCAGTAAAAGGTTGTTTGCATTTCTATGGTTTTATGAATTGGTAGAATTTCCAGCATCAATGTCTTTTCACTCCAAAAAGAAACAATTATTTAATGATCTTTACTGGCTTGTTGCTTTATAGCTTAGCAAACACTAGGATGTTAGTAATATTTTTCATTAGTAATATGTTTTTTTTCTATTTTGTTTTGAATACATTGCAGTCTGGCTATGGATTTTTGCAGAGTCAAGTATATAGTTCTTTCTTAATATGAAGAAGAAAATCATTAGGATATCAATGATTGCAACTTGGAGGAGGTGGACTGTAACATTTTATTAGAAGCTCCATTAGATAATTATGGGACGTACAGAGTAGTAAAAGTACTAATAAACATCACCTAATAAAACAGCAACTAGCATGAGTACGTATTTGGGGATATTACATGATATATAAATGTAACAAAAAATAATCTTACAATTATTATTCACTTATAGAACTTAACAAAGCAGTTCGTATGAAATCCTATACTTTTTGGCGACACATTTACACTGTTGTTCTCTATCTGGACATTCTAGAAAGTATCTAAAATGACTTGTTTTTACTGTATCGCGCACTAATAAGGATTTTTTGGGGAATATATATATATATATATATATATATATATATATATATATATATATATATATATATACATATATTACTTTAAGCGCAACATATTGCCCATTGTTTAAAACCAAATCTGATTGATTTGCCAAAGAATAAATTATTTAAAACAATATTTGTCTTAGTATTTAATTATTTCTTTATCAATACTTAATAAATTAATAAACATTTAAATTTTATAAAGTTGAATTTCAATCTTTCAATTATATACCAAACCTTTTTTGACCAACGATTGATTCTTAATTTTGCATTGTTAAAGTTTTTTAATATAATTTTTATTAAATATCGCTTTTGCTTTTTAAGTTAAGGACCACGTTTGATTCTCAATCTTTTTTTGTATTCCGAAACAGTTTCAGCTATGAAATACTATAGCATCCCGACAATGATAGTATTTTAAGAAATTTTCTTGCGCAATCTGAAGAAAGTTAAAAACCGTAGTTATTACACTGCTATGTGTACTTTACACTTTCTCTGAAAATAAAATCCAAAAATCTTTTATAAATGTTTATCGGTGCTTTGATTTACTTTTTTTCAATTTTTCAGTAATTCTGAATTGATCGCTAGAAGTGTACAAGATTCTTCTACCTTGTCGTTGATTATATGTTTTAGATTGTATAGTGCATTTACATCTTTGGGGGAGCCATCGAGATCTTTATAAAACGCGAGATCATTTATTATATCTCGCATGCCGAGAGCTTTAGAAATTTACAGGAATAAGACATGTTCCATATTTCTCAGAACTTTTT
Organism: Sinelater perroti; assembly: GCA_036346155.1. Classification (NCBI taxonomy): domain Eukaryota; kingdom Metazoa; phylum Arthropoda; class Insecta; order Coleoptera; family Elateridae; genus Sinelater; species Sinelater perroti. The sequence goes on along the minus strand of JARFIY010000195.1, from coordinate 17,784,001 downwards.
ATTAGCAACTTGCTATCAGCTGTCTACGAAATAAAGCTCTAGTGAACTCTCTTCCGAGCAAACACGATTATATGCTAATGTATGGCACACAACACGCAGGTGATGCGGTGCATGCTTTTGCACGGCTACAACTTGCATGCATATATGTGCAAATGCATATACACCTTAACTACCATAAGCGGATCGTGCTATCGCCTCAATGTAACCTATGCATCATACCAAATTTTCGAAAGTTGTCTAGTTTACGTAGCACAGAAAGGTATATCTCATGTCAGGATCAAACTTTAAAAATAAAAATAAGATTTTTTTATATAAATAACAATACAATTGTACTGCAAGTTTTCTATATTTTCCTAATTTATTTTGAATTATATCAATTTATTGAAAAATGGGGATCACTGATGGTAATGTCTAGTGACCAATTTGATTAAGAAATTTATTCCTCATAAGAGCTTTAACGTGCTTGCTATGATTCAGTCTTAAAAATTTTACAAGTGTATCAATTAAAAGTGTTCAATTGCGTTTTAACTTTCAGTCTGCAAATCATTTTTTTTGAAAAATTAAGTATTTTTTTTAGTTGCGCTGCACGGTTTGAAAAGTGCGAATTGTATTTTAAATTGGAATTATTTTAATATGCAATAAACAGCCTCTTTACAAACACACAGTAAAAAATTCTATCAAATAAGCAAACGGATTCTAAATATTATTATACTAAAATGCAAATAACAACACAGATGCTCAATTATTGGTTATGTGACAGTTTTATACGATAATATATTTCATGTTACACGCGTATCCGCATATCTACAGAAGAAATAAAACAGGGTTACGAACATTCTGGAAATTCATGGGGAGTGGTAGCATATAGAAAACCGCGTCCTCCATACATCCCTACAAGAAAAACTTACAAAGGGTTAAATCAGGAGTTCGGTGTGATCACCACGTCGTCTTCTTGTCCTCTACGTTTTATTAATCTCTGTGGAAAATTTCGATTGAGATACTCTCGCATAGTTTTGCGTCATCGAAATATGTAATTATTACTGTTTTCTTAATATATGTCATTTCATTTTCAATGTCCAAGTAAATCTGCTCAATGGTGGTAGCTTATTTACAGAAATATGGTCCGTATATCTTTTTTTTCTAATACTAGAGAATTATTAGTTCCCCATATGAGCACATTGCGCCGCTTTACCTTATGAAATAAATCAAAAATTGCTTCGTTGCTAAAACTAAGCAAGTCCTCAAGACTGTCAATTTCAAAACTCATTTGAATTTCAATACAGAAGTTCAGGCCCTTTGCTTTGCCATTTTAGTTTCTACTACTATAATTTCTTAATTTTTATTGTGGTTGTAATAATCTTATTTATGTAATTGTATGGTAAGTTTAGTTAATTAAAGACCTCTTTTAGATTTGAAATCAATAAACTTCAAGTATGCTGCACATTGGTGTTACCAATTTTTTATGTTTCCAATAGTTCTGAACTGGTTAAAAGGATTCTTGTAAGATCCTTTGCAATCACATCAACGGACCAACAAGAAATAGCGAAACTACAAAAGATCACTCAAGTTCTTTAGTCACCTGTTTGGTAATTACGTTTTAGTTGACCTCAAAGTTGCTTGCTTTTTTATGTCTTATTATTTCAATAATATATTTCAAAATCTGCTTAAAGTTGTTTGGGATGGGATGTTGATATTTTTTTGTGAGGTTTTCTTTGCCTTCTAATATTTGCATTAAATCTTGGAATAAGACAAGTTACTTTTCCTTATCTTCATATTTTCTACAACCTTGGATTCATATGTTGAGTGCTTTTTTGAAATGTTGTAAATATTGTAAATTTCTCTAATATGTCTTTGTTTAAATATGTGCAGTTGTATTTAGAGCGTTCAAAAGTAATTGGTGCTTTCACTCAAAATCCTGGTTGTCATAGATTGAAATGCATACCCAGCATATATGGAAAGACTATAGTACCACGTAATGTCATCAAATGGCATTATTGAGGTGTAAGCAGAAAGAGATTTGCTCGTTCGTGCAGTGCTGCGAGTACAGTTGTGCACAAAGCAAAAAACCAGATGTGGATGCCGTAGATTCTTTGGAGAGAAGAAGTGACTGTTTTGTGATGTGTTTTGCTGGATATAGGATTTTAAAGGTGATACGGAGTTTTAACAAATATGCAGGATGTATCCGACTCAATAATTACAAGTAGACAAATTACATTCAATACACTGGTTTATCTAGCAAAGTTTTGCATACTATCACCCATGAGTACTTGAAGATGACAAATGTCTGTGCACAGTGGGTTTTCCATATTCTTATCGCTCAGCAAAAAACAGAAGCATTGAGATATATGCAAACAATTGCTGCACCTGTACAATGTGTATTCGAAGATGTTCTTAGTGTCCGGTCACAACAAACTAATTCTACAAGATTCAACCGGATGTCCACATAAGGCGTCATGCTAAAGCATGGTCAACTTAAAGAATGGTTTGTAACATCTCTGCGGAAAGCGACATAACATAAATATGAACGAAAACTATTTCTAATGAAATAAGTATTTGCTAAGTATAAATAAAAAAATTATAGTGCCAATTATTTTTTAACTTTCTAAACATCTTTTAAGCATTTTTATTGTTATTAGTATTGCTATTGTGAATTTTCCATATTTCAAACTTGGAAAGAATTACGTTTTCAGGTAGTATTGGGTTAACATCCGATTCGAATTCATCAGCTTATATGAAGTAGTGATTATTCTTATTACATATTAGTTTCTAGGATATTATTTTATAACAAAAGTTCTGATGTTCGTCTTTTCTATATTAAAATCGTAAAATTTGGAAGGGTATTTAAATGATTGGTGATTAGTTCTGCGAAAGTGTCTTAATAGGTAGATTTAATATTTACTTATTTATACACACATTAACTACTGATAACTTTGAAAATGCAGTTTTGATTTCATTTACCATAAATGTTAACTTTATCAAGTTGGTCAGTTTTTTAATCTTTAGCCTTGCATATTGGATTTTAAACAAAACGCCGTTGCATATTTTGGATTGCACTGAGTGCTGCGATTTCGTGGCTTTATTAGCCACTAAATTAAAGTTAAACAAATCAAGGCGGTGCAATTTTGCTCGTAATGCAATTCCCTAGTTAGGTAATTTAATATATGAACGCGGCCACACGCCCGAAGCTGCATGCGGAATCGGGGAATCGAAAATAAATTCCCGTAGGCGCCTACAACAAAGTAGAGAATACATTAAATTTATGATCTCATAAATTACAGCGCTTTAAATAATGGCGGTTGCAGGGTAAACGAAAGGGTTTTAATTAATTAACGAGTTTTGACTTTGCCCAGCTTCAGTTTTCTCGAAAGCCGATTTGCAAACATGGAAGTTTGATTGAAAATAACCGGTCACCATCAAAATAAATTTGTTTTAACGCCTCATTTTACTACAGAATTTGCTTATGTAGCTGGTATTATATATTTGCTTTTTATTGAACAAAAGCTTTAAATTTTATTTCTATTGAAATAAAGTTGATATAAAAAATGTTTGAAGCATGGTTTATTAAATATAGAATAATAAGTTACGATTGGTACTTGCCTATTAAATGATACGTGAGCACAACGGTTATGTTTGTGCTATACTATGATTTATCTTTATTGCTGATATTTTCATTTTTTTTATTATGAATGGTAAAATTAAGTATTTGTGTTTATTGTTAGGAATGAGAAATATTATAATATGTTTATTTAATATACTGCACTTACAAATATTATTTTCTAACTGTTTTTTTCTTTTTAGGTAAGTGACTGATTTTATTTCTTCTACACTGAGTCATCCTTAAATTTGGTAAGTGCACATAATACAATCATTGTAAATAATTCTTTATATATAATAAGCGCGTGTCGTAAAAAAACATTCTACACGTCTTTAGCAATTATTAGTCTCATTAAATTACTTTAATCTTGATCTACGCTATGGCTCAAAGTACTTGAGCATCCATGTTTTGTTGCATTTTTATGTAGAATCTGTGTTTAGAAGCTACTTGGATTTACTATTGAAGACTAGCTTAAAAAGGCTATTATTATTAGATATTGTTATTCAAATTATACGTTACTTATGAAGTATCATCATAAAAGTATAAATGTAATAAGAAGTTCGGTTCGTAAATTTACGTAGGTTTATCATTTCATTTAACTTATACTCGGTTATTTCACTGTTACATAATAAAAAATCGACAAACAGCTTTTTGTTGCGTAATATTTTAAATCGTGAGAAATAGGTGAGAAAGAGAAGTGAACATAGACACTCACATATTTTCAACAGCATATAATGGAACTGGCAAAGGTAATCGTGAAATTGTCAAAGAATCAAAGCTAAACTATTTCATCATATATTACAATATTAAAAAATATTGTAATAATGAACAACACTCAAAGTGGTGAATCCCTGCTGACAAAAACTACTAAATATCTATCAATAATACGAATTAGCAAGAAAAATAAAAAATACAAACAACCACAAATGTTTTTTTAAAGCTAATAAAAAAACCGACGAATTGCGATGTGAAAGTCTCTTTTTTGAAGTAAAACAAATAAAAATACCAAAATGGAATAGTAGGAGAATAAAATAAGAAATTTTATACTGTTGACTCAAAGTTTGAGATGTCTGGTCTACAAAAATGTATATTTATGAGCCAGCAATGAAGCATTGTATCGCTCTTATCAATACTCTGCACACAGTTAAACGATAGAACCGTAGGTTATATAAGAAATATTGAAGGCATATTAAAAAAATAGTAACAAAAATCCACATTTTCAAGGATAATGCAATTTTGTTGTCTGAAACAGATTTTAATGTATAACTAATATTTACAACAATTGGAGATGGAAATAATTCAAAAAATTATCAAGTGATCTTTTCAGAGTTCCAAATTAAATCGCCTCGAATTACCGCAGGAAAACTCGACGCGAAAAGTATCTGCTACTAACATGTGTAGAAACCTACAAGAAACGTAACCGAAACGAACGGGAACGCAGCCCAATGCGTACACTAACGCAATCCATTTACGAACAGCCGTGCGTAGACCAAAGCAATTACATTTACAAACGCTACGAAAGCTAGAATCCCACGGAAAATATTTTTTTCACTCTAACACCTTTGTCAAAATTGTTGAGGATGCTTTTTATTTTCAAGGAAATATGTTCTTATAGCAGTATTTCATTTTGTTTGTTACTGTTTTTTAGGGTCATGCGCGGGTGTTGCGCGTATATGTCATTATCTTGTTTATACCATGCAGTTTCAAATACATCACATGTCCATTACCTATGATTTATGTATGATTTTCTACCTCATCTCTTAACCTGATCGCATAACATATTTATTTATATGACCTATCAGAGTTCTATGGTGTGCCACTGCATTTACGACTACTTAAGATAGACCACGCTTATGCTTGCTTTCGCGCTTATATTCGCTCGGCGGAGTTTGATGGCAAACACCTCATCAAAATTAATTACAAGATTATTTCGATTGTGTGCCGCAGTTATAAAAAATATTTTGATATTTTTATTCGCACCTCATATAGTAATTTAAACTTTTGAATGGCTGCGTATTTGTACATTTCATAGTTTACGGATTGTATGCAGATTTAAAAAAAGTGTACTAAATATTTTCTGCATAAATTTGTTTTTCATGTCTAAACTTGCGTATGCTTTTGCGTAAAATATAAAATCCCGAGGATAAAAATTCATTGAAAGCACTTTTATCTCAGTTAATCTTAATGCTTACGTATCTATAGAGCCCTTGTACTTGGTTCCATCTATCTTTGTACCAAAGGTAAGCCTGGTAAGTGTAGAAAATATATCTTTATCTAGATATAGCTGTTTTTTCAGAGATTTAGTTATTAAGCAACTTTATATTCAACCAAATAAATGTTTGTGTCTTCTCAAAACAAAGTTTGAAATTTAGAAAAAAATAAGTTTTTTAGTAACAGCTGTTGAAAACTAATGTTCATACGTACGGTATAAAAGTGCTAAAGAAATCGCTTTATATTTGTCTAATATGATGGCGGATGTTTGTTCCTAAGCTTCGGTTATATCGATGCATCTCTGCATCAAAAGCGCCGCGGTTGTAATTAGATGGAAAATATGGTTAATAAGTATTGAGAATGAAAATTATGGCTACATGTTTGATTGGATCATGTGATAACAGTATTGTGGCTACAGAAATTGCGATAGTGCCATTAGAAAGACAATTTTTTAAATTAAAGTGCAATACACAATACTAACCAAACTCACTTTACAGCCTCAAACTGTTTTCTGCTTAGTTCCAAGCATTACTGGAATGACACAAATTCTTTCCTTAGTTGCTATTTTCAGCATGGTATATCTTGGGTTTTAAATAACCCTGCAGCTAAATAGTCATAGAGTGTGAAATCACTACTATTTTGTCTATCCTACATTTGGAAATTTTCGATTCAAAATTTTCTTCTCCTTAGTCACTTACGTAGTGAAGGAATTCACCGTTTGGTTGAAACGACAAATGCTTTAAACGCTTTAAACTTTTAACAGTAACATCAGTATCAATAAAAACTTATCTGTATGACTGATAATGTACAAGTGATACCATTTAACCAAAAGATATCCTACTATCTGAGTTTTGAAATTTAGAGTGAACTCATTGATTATCAAAACACCTACTAGCTTTTTCCTATAATATGAGGTGATCTTACTATAGTGAGACCGCCAGAGTGGCCCAAGCGGTTGGGGCGCGGGTTGCGATGCGGATGGACCCGGGTTCAATTCCCGGTGCTCTCTTATGCCTGGCAGGTGGCCTATTCAGTCACTATAAATAATTGAGTACCTGCGTTCACTAGAACAAGGGGTAATAAATGGCGGTCGTCTAAGGCGCGGTGCTTGTCACATCGTCCCGTATCAGAGATGGTACGCAACGACCGGGCAAAGAAAGCAAACATATGAGAACCTAACATATAAAACACTTTCTCAACTTAAACTTATTGCAATTATGTTAAGGCATTAGATGTCGAATAACTACAGGTGATTCTTAATAAAACAATAATATTTATATTATTGTTTTATGTTATTTATAACATATCTGCTGTCATTTGACGGCAAACATCATACATCTTCAAAATAGTCGAGTATTTTTGTCGAAAATTCTTTCAGAAAATTGAAAGTTGCATTCAGTATTAATGAAAGTAATGTTACCTTTGGTTCTACTAACAATATGACGTCTTATCGACCTGTTGTAATACAGACGATATTAACTTTATAAATACATTTGCTGGTTTAATAGAGTCTATTCAAATTATAAACGATTTAGTAGGAATTTATTTAAAGATCATTTTATATTTGTATGTCTAACCCATTGTCTGGATATTAAAATTAGGAAAGTGTAAGTGGATCGACCGCTGGTTATTCACATATTTATAGTTTAATTTATAACTATACATTTGACTTTTCTCATTCTAGATAAATGCATAACTGTTAATCAAATGAAATTAAATATTTTTACGTATTACTTGTAGCAATGTAAGTTTGTTTTTATCTTCTTTTTTAGGTGCTTTCTCTATTAATGAAGGTTATCGATTACATCAGCAAAGCTCTATCTGTAATGGTATATCAAGGCCAGTCCGATATCTGATATTTTTGAACTACAAAATTTGGCCTTGTTCTGCGCAACGTTCTTTCCCTATCTTACTCTGAAATACCAGTTTGCACGTGCAAGCATTTGTTTGTAGCTTGCGTTAATTTGTTTAATAGTGACTGAAGATAGTAATCTGAATCTGTCATTAGAACTTACATTTTTATCCCCCTGAAAAGCCAAGTAATGTATCCACGAAAATGATCTCCGAATAGACGTTGAAAAGCAGTGTGATAAAACACATCCTTTGTAGAAGCTGTTTGACGCCAGTAGGTGTTCTCTACTACTTGTATATATTTTTTTATTTCTTTGTTATTTAATATTTCAATAGATTATTTTATGCCGCACTTGTTTAAATGCTCCCTCGAAGTCTAAATAAACTGGTCCAACTGCCAATCTTACATTCTTACGCCAAGATCTGGGCACAAATTATAACTTCTCGTGTTCCCAACCCCTTCCTAAAACTAAATTTCTTATTACTAGTCATCTCATCGCGATTTTGATGGATTCCATTCTGTATAATTCTAAGAAATAATTGTAGGATATTGTTTATCAAGCTTATTAACCGACGTTTTTGGTATGATTTAGCGTTGTTCTTCTTTGGTAATGTAATGAAGACAGACTCTAATCAATCTACAAATATCATTCCATCGTTGGATATAATATTAAATAAGCAGCTATGTTGTCATTATTACTTATGTTCTGCATGGCCCTTGTACTTTACTACTTTTAATTAATGCAAAATCAATTTCAGTTGATTTGGTTATCATGGGACCTTCGCCATTGTTTCAATGATATGTATGTTTTTCTCTTAAATCATGTTCTTGTATATATTTTTACATGTTTTTTCATTTTTACATTTCTTTTGGCTTATAGTTTAACTTCCCTTCTTTATTGACTAGGCTATTTATAGTATTCGAATGTTTGTTACACGTAAGTTTTAGTTTCTTGTAAATGTGAAAAAGTACCAGGAACTAATGGCCATTATCTTCTTCTTCTTCTTCAGCCCATTTGTATACTCCATTGTTGGATATAGGCCTCTCCCAATGTTTTCCAATTTTCTCTGTCATATGTTTGTTGTATCCAGTTTCTGCCCGCTACTTTTACAATGTCGTCCTTCCATCTAGTTTTGGGTCTTCCAACACTCCTGCGTCCTGTGCGGGGTCTCCATTCTATTAACTTCTTGGTCCATCGGTTGTCTTGCCTTCGCATTACAGGTCCCGCCCATTTCCACTTTAGTTTTAGGATCTTATGCATAACATCTTGTACTTTCGTTTGGCTTCTTATATAATCGTTTCTCTTTCTATCTTTGAGAGTTATACCTAACATTGCCCTTTCCATGGACCTTTGGGTTACTTGCAGCTTGTGAAGTAGTGCTTTTGTTAGTGACCACGTTTCTGAAGCATATGTCATTACGGGCAATGTTATATTCTCTAGTTTTTTGTACAATTTCTCTGACCGATTGGATGTGGTCTACGTTCCCGAATCCTTTCCTAAATCCCGCTTGTTCCGGGGGTTGGGCTTCGTCCAATTTATTTTCAATTCGATTTGTTAATATAGTAAAGAACAGTTTGTGGATATGAGAGAGTAGTGATATGGGTCTATAGTTCTGGAGTTCTGAACGATCGTCCTTTTTGTAAATTATCACTACTTTTGCTATTTTCCATACTTGGGGGATTATACCTTTGATTAAACACTTATTGAACAATTTTTGAAGCGTTGTTAAGGTTTCTCTTCCGCTATTCTTTAGTAGTTCAATTACTACTCCGTCCTCGCCTGGTGATTTATTGTTCTTCATTTTCCTAAAGCTAACTTTATTTCATATTTACTAATATCAGGAGATCTTCAGTAAGATGTTTAGATAGTCTCGCGCGTGGGTCTTGATTAACTATTGGTTTTTGCTTCATTGAATTATATAGTTCCTGGTAAAATTCTTTCGCTATTGTTAACAACGAATTTCTATCATTTATTACTTGTCCGTTCGCGTCTTTAATTTTATTTATTTGGCTAGTAGCGTTGGATATTTTTGGCCTGAACACTTTGCTATCTCTATTCTGATCAATGGTCTCTTCTATTATTTTAGTATTGTACTGTTTTATGTCATTTCGTATTTTCTTTTTTATAGTTTTATTTAGTTCAGTTCTTTCAAGTCTTAACCTGAAATTGTCTGTGTTGTTATTTTGTCTCTGTAATTCTTTTCTTCTTGCTATAAGGTTTCTGGTGTCCAATGATAGTTTATTATTCTCTTGTTTCCTCTTTTTTCCCAGTATTTCTTCTGCTGTAGTTATTATGTTCTTGGTAATTTCTTGTTGAAGTTGATCTAGGTTTTCATTATGTACTTCCGTCATTTTTTTGTCTAGTCTATCGTTAAACTTATCCTTTATTTCACTGTCTTGCAATTTTTCGATGTTGAACCTGGCAGTTCCCTTTGATATTATTTTAAATCTATCTAATTTTGTTTGAATACATACTTTTGCGCGAACCATCCGATGGTCACTACCTGTGTTTACCTGATTTAAGACTGTTACGTCTTGTATAATATTCTTATTATTTGTCATAATGAAATCGATTTGGTTTTTAGTAGCGCCGTTTGGGCTTTGCCATGTCCATCTTCTGATATTTTTTATAGAAGTGAGTATTCATGCAGAACAGTTTTTCTTTTTCCATATAGTTGATCAACATTTGTCCTCTGGGGTTTCTTTGTCCATATCCATAATATCCGTATCATTTAGCATGCAATTATTTCGGGAAAAGTTAATGGGGTAGTTTTTCTTTTAATTTCCCAAATTTTTTTGTTGGTGTTATCTCCTTGATTGAAATGTTGTAGATTTAATCGTCCAAAATTGGTCTTTACCCCTTTCGTTAGTTACATAACACACACCATGCATTTCTCGAGGATCACAACGTAGATGTGGAAAAATAATTTGTTTATGAGCTTCATAGCTATGGCTCAAGATTTTAGTATAGTAGTAGCTTTGGCATCCACTAGACCGTTCCCTTTCCCATCCAAAACCACCATGCGTTACTATAATTTGTATTATACCTTAATTTGAATTGTTGCGAATAAAAATATTAATGAACCTTTTGAAATATTAGCAGTAATAAAATAATGTTATTGAATATATTTAATTGTTCTAAGGTAAAATAAACAAAAACATTTCACTATTTTGTTAAGTTCTACGTTGAAATTATGGATGGCTGTTTGGTTATTGTCGATGGTCTGCAATATTTTTATTTTCAAAAGCGAATTTTGCCGCAATACATATTATGCCAAGATTTTTTGTTAAAATTTTAGTGTTTGGAATCTTCAACTTAATTCCTCTTTCCAATAAACTGATTCTTGTTGATAGTAGCTCGTACTCATTTGAATTTTTCAGTGTTTTGGTCGTTGTTGGTCCTCTCGGGAATCTCTGAATTTTTTATACTATGCTTTTTGTTCTTGTTGTACTCATTGCATTATTCTCAAAAGACTTCTGAATTATCTGGCTAGCAGATTCATAGCTCTATTCACGCAGCCATTACCAATACGTTCATAACAAACCCAATGTGTTTCTTACCGACCAGTGAATTATTAATTATTTTTTTTTGTTTTACAAAATCTGTTTCGATATATAACCTAGCAGCTGGCGAGTATAGGCTGTAATGTCCCTGTTTGTTGTTTTCGATTTCCTTTATTTTTCATTTTTTGGCTTTATATGCATAGATTATTTAATTTCATCATATTATCTATGGTTATTTTTCATTTTTTTTATGCCAGAGGTTATTATTATTTTTGTCATTATTTATTAACACTTAGGGACTTTATTGCAAAGTTAAAAAAGATTTATTACTTTATTCTGTATGTTTACGTAAATTAAAATACACTCCAGAGCAAATTATTATGGCGAATTCAGCAATTAAATCATTTTCTCTCCATCTATATAGCTGAAGATGAAAAACGATGACAACTTTGGTTCGTTGCAACAGCAGAAACATCTTAATTGAACACTTCTAGTTGGCATATGTTTTTAATTATAAAGAAGTAGATGAACAAATAATGCCTTCTAACGTCATGTATATACACAAAGTTTTCTTCCCTAAAAACTCGTATAGAAAAATGTCTTTTTGTTTTAGATTAAGAATATAAGTTTACAGTGTTACTAATATGGAGTACTATATACCTACATACAACTTTTGTTAGAAAAATTGTAGGACTAATTTTTTAATTATATATCTGTGATATTTAAACACAAGTATTGGATGTTATTCACACACCTGATATGTACTCTAAATATAAATGGTTTTGAAAGTGTTTTTTGTAAACTCACTAAGTGAGAGGGCTATGTTTAGCAACCCATTGTTCGGCTTGTTACACGAGTGACTTTAATGTATGCGAATTATGAAAAGAAAGTTAGTATTAAGTTCCACGTTAAGCTAAAGAAACAGAAATATTATACAGTAAGCACATGGTGGCGAGGAATTATTGATAAATCTTTGAATGGTACAAAAGGTTTAGAGAGGACAGAGATTCAGTACAAAATGATCTCAGAGTCGACAGCTCGTCAGCATTACATACCACTGCAAATGTGGAACCTCTGAGGCAGTTTTGTAAGAAAAACATCGTGTTATTGTGCGAATGTTGTCAGAAGAGCTACAATTAAATAGGGATGCGTGTCAACAAAGTTTATACAACAATTTAAGGAAACGAAAACAATGCAAAAATAGTTCCTCGCACAGACAGAGAAACAGAAAGCAACCAGATAAACAATTGCTGCTAAACTATTGGAAAAAATCGGGTGATCTTTTGTTTCTCTGCATGAAAAAGGAAAGAGTCATAAAGATATTGCAGACAAAAAAAGGGTTGTGACAGAGAAGCATCACAGATGAAGCTTTCTCTGCTTGTTTCTATGACGTCCAGAAACGGTGACCGCTGTAGCCATATAATTGATAGGTCTGTTTTGGCAAGACCTAAGACCATTAGTTATAAGTTAAATAAATTATTTTTTATGTCCTGAAACTTATTCTGACAAAAATGGAAATACCACAACATTATGAATTCGCCCTATATTTTACAGATTTGAACGACACTATTTTTCAGCTAAAGCAGATATGGTGTTAAATGGAAGAAACGGACTTTCTGACATATTTAATGTACGAATGTATGAAATGAGTAAAGACAGTGGATGCAGCTGGAAATATTTCTATGGAACTTCTGCATGAACTAAACAACAATGAAATAAAAAGCTTGGGAATATTTAAGAATTATCATTAAATATATCATATGGAATGTTACGCGGGCTGCACGATATCTACTGCGAGTTGGCAACTTTGTATGTGCTAGGTGCGATTTGACGTTTGCATAATACAGATTAACATTTTTGATGGCATACGTACTCAAAAAGTTTTGTCATACGGACGCTATTTGTTTTGCTTTTATTAAGTTGAAAATTTCCTCTCGGTCAAAAAATGGAATTAACTCGTGAACATTTTTACGGCTTTCGACGTGGATTATCTTAACAACAGTGCGTCAATCAACTCACTTCGATTCTTGATGATGAACTCCTATACAAAGTCGCTGTATATCGTTGGTTCAATGAAGTTAATAGGGGTCGTAGTTAGCTGGCGAATGAATTTAAAGAAGGCCGTTTAAAATCGGCTGTGGTGTGCGCGAACTGATGAACTAAAATTCTCATCTGATTTATTCAAGAATCTTTAGGCATTAGTATGACTACTGTACATTCGATATTGCATGAACATTTAACCGCAAAAAAGCTATGTGGTTGAATCTTAGTTAACAATCTCAAAATGTCGATTGGACATGATGCAAATACATTTACACACCGCAACAGATGAGGAATTTCGTATTTATATGTAGGAGCCCGAAAGTAAACAGCAATTGGCTGTATGGATCGTCCAAGATAAGCCAAACCAAACAAAAGTCGTTCGTACTCGAAGCACTTTGAAGCAAATGGTTGCCTATTTTTTTGGAAAAACTGCACATGTTACAATTGTGGTTTTAGAAGATCGTAAAATTGTTAATTTTAAATTGTACACAACAATTTGTTTGCCAGAAGTCTTCGGAGAAATAAGAAAAACCAACGCGCGACATCGAATCATTCTTCACCATGGCAATGCGAACTCACATACATCGACGCAAACAACTGACTTTTGAGCACTCAAAACGTCGAACAGTCCTGATTTGGCCTTACAGATTTCTTTTTGTTCCCACTCGTGAAGAACCAACTGTGTGGATAACGATTTTTGATGCCGAAGGAGGCGGTTGATGCATTCAAAACCCATGTTTCTGAGATATCTGATTCGGTATGGAAAAATGATACAAAAATTTGTTCCAGCTTATGTAACAATGTATTGATCGTTAGGGAGAATATTTTAAAAAACAATAAAAAAATTTCTAACATTAAATATTAGTTTTTATTAGTTTTTGGCAATAGATATCATGTAGTTCACGTATCAGCATATTCTATTAAGTAACGGATGTAATGTATTTACACGCTTAATTTGTAGCCATTGAGCTACATTGATACAACTTTTTACTGCTTTTATCATTTCCACATTACATCACTGATAAGTAAGTAATATAAAAAACTTGGTAATTTAATATAAAAGATAATATCAGCAACTTAAAGCATTGTGTAACTGAACTTTAAAGCTCGATGAGTGCTATCAAGAGCAAAGTAATTATCAGCAGAAATACGCGCCAGATTTGCTGAAGCGTGAGAATTAATTAAGAAGAAAAACAGCAGGATAATTAAAAATCCTTTGCGCTCGCGCAGCGTCTGAGATATTAACGCTTTTGGTGCAACACCCCGGTTTTTACGCGATGCAATATCTCCGGCCGTTAACACAAGCAACTTATTGCTCGCGCCCGCGGCCCGAACTTTTTAATAACTCGCAGCTCTATTCCAGGATATGAGAAGTAGAGGGCCGAGCTGTATCGCAATAAATTCGAAAGAGGTCGCGTTTTCGTGTACTCGGGATTTGCAGCGATCGTGCACTTGACCATTGCGAGGACATTTCCGCACAATGGCCCTTTGTTGTAAATCGTTGGCGGCGCTCGCCCTGCGAGCCGTTCCAAAACCCACAAGCAGAATAATATCGGAGACAATTTATTTCGGTGTCGCATCCCGATCGCTGCGAAAAAGCTGTCTGGCGGGAGTTTGATAGGTGATCGTTTAATCCGTCGCTGGTTTGTATGTCCATTACGTTTGACAGCGGATAGTTTAGTCGCAAAGAACAATAACGCGGGCAGTAAAGTTTCGGCGATGTTGCCCTCCGATCTAGTATACTATGCAAAGCTCGCTCGTGAGCCCACATTAATGGTGTTCGTCAGTCCAGTTGGGATTTGGATTATCATTAAGGTCTGAAAGGTCGCTAGCTGAATATCTATGGAAGATTTGTCCCTAACGTTAACAAGTTCATTCAACTTCCGACAGCTCCCGAAATAGGGTCAACTGGTTTTAAAACTACGCGTCGGAACTTGTAATCCGTCGAATAGTAATGAAGTGATGCTGCACTTGTCTGCCAGAAAATAATTAAGTGAAACCTTCGTTACCTTTTCACAGCCAAAATGCATAGAGCAACAATGTTATTTCCCTGAAAATTTTCCGTTTGAAAAATTAGAATATTTTACGAAAATAGAGGCTGTCATTATGAAAATATATGAGGATGCATATACACTTGTCTAACAACTTTAGTGATCTCATTTATTGACTCAGGGGCCGATTAAAGTTTTTGAGATTCACACATCAATAAATAGAAATAAAAACATATGTCAATTTCATCTAAAACCTTTCATTTTAAAACATTTTTTTCTTGACTTCAAAATTAGCATACTTCTGGACTGTCATCAAAAAAACTTTGTAGAATCTTGGTCTCAATAAATAAAATGTAAGGAGTTTTTTCTTGTTTTAACGTTGTTTTCAAAAAGTTTTTCATTCTCTCAAGAGCTGCAAAGAATCGGTTGATAGTGCAGTTAGTAATTGTCATACTAAGAAAAATTCTTAGAACGATGGCAGTATTGGTAAAAGTAGACTGTACGTCCCATGACTTCTTTGTCGTTCTAATTGTTTTTTGTTTGGTATTATTATTTTCTTTTTCAGTAATTTTATTGATTCTTAAAAATGCTCTTAAATGTTCAAAAGCATATTTTTCTAATAGTCGATTTGTTTTCTATCGTATTCTGTCATTTTCCAGTTGGATGTTTTTCTAAAGAAATCCGAAATTCTTGTGTACAACATTTCTGTTTATATTGTTCTTTTTCGTATCAAGAAAGACTGCCCTTTAGAAAATTCGCAATTTCCATTTATTTTTCGCCTAAAGGAACTTTTGACTTCTTCCTTTTTGTAATGTCTGATTTGTAGACGTTAGCTTTACAGATCGATTTTGCTTCGTTTTCTGCCATTAAAAACTCATTTTTGTTTTGAAGAGTGTTTATAAAAGCTTCTAAAGTACTATATAAAGTAATGGTGTTTAGAAGAACATTATTTCAAAAGCATGCCATTCATGCCATCTTAAGATTTTTAATTTTTTCCAATATTACATTTACTTTATACTATGCGCTCTTAATCTGACCACTATGATGAGAAGTTATTGATAATGGTAATTGGTAAATATGAGGGAACACGTCTTTCTTTATTTACAAAATTTTGCTGCATGTTCGGCTATAAAGGGATTGAATTTTAAAATAAGTTTTACATAACCAAGAAAGTTATCATTTCTTAGAGTGCCTAATATTTTATGATTACCGCAGTTTACGGAAAGCTAAAAACTTTATAAGTTCAAGAGAAAATTTTTCCAATACAAAACTTGTTTCTCAAGGCATTCTGTTATTTTACAATTCACTATTTGCAAAATTCTACTTCTACTAATACATTTTGAAATGCGCCCTCTGTGTTGAGTTGTCATGATCGTTTATTATATGGTTATTTTTCCAATCATGAGACCTCTCAATTGCTAGGAACGTGGGTCCTCCACACTAAATATGCGTCTGATTTATTTTAAATAAATCAATTACTTTCATTTGATCCGTTATCTATTCATTAACTTTTTATAAAACAACTGATTGGTACAAAATATTTTTGATGGCATATTTTCTTTCAAAATTTTTAAGTTAGTCAGTTTGTTGCTCACAATTATCATTTATGCATCTCAATGTCGGATCATAGAGTGATATAACTGGGTCTACCTGTTTGAGAGTATTTTTAGAACTCTATGAGCTAAAAGTCTCTTGCAACTGTATATTTAATGCACTATAATTTGGGATTGAAGTCACTGATGTCAATGGCGACGATTGTGATTGTTGTACTCTATGTGAAAAAGAAAGTTTTGGTATTTTATTAATCGCAGAATCTTGCCGCTGCTGTTGAAGACGGTCTTCGGAACTCTTTCTTAATTTTGCTCCACTTTGCTTTTTTAACAAATCTCGACTATCTTTGCTACTCATTGTTTGGTCTTTATGATAAATGAAATGTGAATTAAACGACAATTAATTCAAAACTAAACCTTATTCACCAGGGTTGCACTGCTGCACAATAAGTATAAATTATAATACTAATAATCAAACAGGCAACGGTTACTGTAACAACACAAATTTTATATGAGTACTGCTATTCAAGTGTCGCGAATGCTCATCTGCTCCGCCTTATATGCAAACGCGCGTTTCTAGAAAGAATAGGAAGGTTTTTCAATTTAAACTCAGACGCTGGTAAAAATAGCACGGACGATGATCGATCAGTCTGGAAAGGTCCTGAATAATTTTTTGTGATATGTTATTTTTGCTATATTATAAATGTTTGACATCAAGTTTTAAGTTATAACCTATTCAAAGTTCCTCTAATTAAGTTTAATTTTTCGTTTACTCAACTCAAAATTTTTGCCTCCCAAATTATGGTGTCCTTTGGATTAATCAGATTCTGTATTAGCTTGTCTATTAGAGGGTAACCGAGTTTAAACGCAATTTTGAAAGAAAAATTTCCTTTATATTGCTTTAAGTCATTTAAATGTGATATTGGTTTTTGTCCTTCTGGCATATTTCCTCTTACACAAACTCAAGAAGAAGTCAATAAGGCGAGCTTAATGCACGTTTAGTATGTTGTCGAATTTTTTCTCAAATTTCTGTCACCAATGATAAGTAATAAAAAATGCAAAATTTATTCACAAAAGAACTGGTTTTTCTTAATTTTTTTTAATATTTTTAAGTTTGAATTTTTAATAAGGCATTCTTTTATGTGTAGGTTTAATTTTTTTTACAAAATTGACATCTCTTTCTGATTTATGGTGTGTAAACCTTATTGGGGTATATCACGAGGTCCAGAGATCTCATCAACCATGATTAGAATCCATTTTCTGTGTTGTTTTCTACAATATCTCGGTCTGTAATTTTCGTTCTTATACTTTTACGATTTCATGCTTAGTTTTTCTTTCAATAAAACCAATTTAATGGAGTAAGCTAACCTTTTCACGTCAAGTGTGCCAGGTCGTTCTATCCTGCTGAAACCAGCGATCGTTACACTTTTATCGCTTTGGTAGAAATGTTTTAAGAATAATAATTTGTTTTTCCGTGACAAAAACGGATAAAAAAACAACGGATGTACTGGTAAAATAACTGACGCTAAATTAATGAAAATGATAATAGATAACAAAAATGATATAAACAGGTTTACCAACTTTAAAATAAAAACTACGTGCGTAGTTTGTTAATTTCTTTTTCTTCTTCTTCAGCCCTTTTCTATTCAATGGATATTTCTGTTTGTACAATTTGACAGTTGAGTCCCGCAACTTTCTTTATCTCATCATATTTTTCTCTTATGCATTGGATTGTTTTGTGATCTCTTAATAATGGTCCTAGAATCCTTCTCTCTACGGCCCTCTGGTGTACTGTTAGTTTGTTCTTAATCTTTTTAGTCAGGACTCAGGTGTCAGAACCGTATGTAACAACTTGGAGTATGCACTCATTGTAAACTTTTGCTATTGGTATATTTATGTTTAGTATGTTCTTTAATTTTCCATAGACTGCCCATCCTAATCTAATTCTAATTTCCCATCTATCCCCATTTCCTCATTTTGTTTGCCTTGTGTTATAGATTGTCCTAGGTATATATATATATATACCTAGGACAATCTACAGCACTAGGCAAACAAATACGTTTTATTTAGTGTTTGTCCAGGAATCGAAATTATTTCGTTTGTATTTTGTACATTTGCAGGGAATTGTGTTTTTGTGTTCACGTGTAGTCCTACTTTTGCAGCGTCTTCTTGTAATTCTTCTATCATGTCTATTAACTTCTGTTCATCCTTTGCAAACAATACAATATCATCAGCAAACTTCCGATTATGTAAGTACTCTCCTTGTATTTTTAATCCTTTATCTTCCCATTTTACGGTTTTAAAGATGCCCTCGAGTACTAGGGTGAATAATTTTGATGATATTACGTCTCCTTGGCAGGACGTTTGACGTTTATTCTATCCGTTGTCTCCTATATTTTTATCGTCATCGTAGATTTCTTATAAGTTTTCAATAATATTCATATAACGTTGGTCTAGCCTAGGAGTTTGTAGAGATTTTATTATAGCCCATATTTCTATGGCATCGAATGGCTTTCGGAAGTCGTTAAAGGCAATCCATTGTATTGTAGATTTCTCTATTACCTTTCTCACTGTATGAAGATGTTCTACCGTACTGTATTTGCTTATTCTTTTGTTGTTAGAACTCAAGTTTTCGCTCTAATCTATTTGTAATTATTCTAGTGAATAGTTTACATATCTAAGATAGCAGACTGATTGGTCTGTAATTTTCGAGATAAGCCGGATCACTTTTTTATAAAGCAGAACTGCTACTACATTCTCCCAATTCTTAAGGATGTGTTTTTCTGTTATGTATTTATCAAATAATTTTACTAGTTTTTCCTTGGTTTTTGTGTCATTTTCGTTGAGCATCTTTGGTATTATATTATCTTCTTCTGTCCCCTTAGCGTTTTTCATTTGGGACAACGCTTTCTCCAGCTCTTCTACGTCTATCTCAGGTATTTCTTCTAAATTGACATTTATTATTCTAATGTCTTTATTGTCTTTTCTTCTAGTATCTCTATGTTTGTTATTTTAAATTATTATAAATTCCTATAATAGGATTCTACCATCTTTAATATCCGTTGTTGATCTTCAATTGTGTTACCCCGTTTGTCTTTTATTTTTGTTATTTTTTTGTGTGTATTTTGTCTTTTAAATGTATTTAGACCTCGGTTATTTTCCAATACAGATTGTACTTGGTTATTCTAGTGTTTTAGGATGCTTTACTTTACCGCTTTTCTTACTATCTTGTTAGTTTGTTAATTTACGTCATTGATATTCGAAGAATATCTCATTTTTAACTAGTTCAAGTATCTCTTAGGTACCCTTTAGAAATTGGTCATTCTAACTCTCTATCTAACTTTAAACTCGTGGTTTTATAATAATTATACATATATAATGTTTTAGTATAAACTTAAAATTTAATTATTTAGACATCAAAATTTTTAGAGCGGATTTTAATTATTTTAATCTGTGCAAATAGTTTTTTAATTATTCAGAATATTTTAACTTAATCACACAATAATTTGTGTTCTTTGTCTACTTTTGCTTAAATTCATGCAAATTTGTAATCTGTAACTAAAATTATTTGAAGCTCTAAACCTTAGGAAAGCACTAGAAACGGCCAATTTTAAAATAACTGTGCTTAACCAAAAACGATCTGTATGTACAGGCCGCGGCTAAAATTTAAATTAAGTGTAATGTAGAGGAAATTACTTTATGTCATGGAACAACGAAATATTATACTTGTTGAAGGAGTCATAAGCGCTGCGTACTACGCTTTATAACTAAGGTTTAACCTCAAACGTGTTAAGCATACATTCGAAAGTATACTAGGAATCCTCCTGCAGAATTTCAATTGCTACACATGCGTTGTTGTTAAGAAAAAGAATTACAATCAAGTTTTCTATTAATTGTTATGCTTTACTTATTTTTATTGCAAATATTTTAACAATGTAGTCTCGTGAACTTTATTATAGTGCATCAATTGACACAACCCTTACAATTTTATCAGTTTTTATTCGCTTTGGTTAAAAATAAGTCCAGCGATTCTAAACGTGCATACAAACAGACAGCGTAAAGGAAAGTCCTCCATTACTTGACGATAGCTTCACTTTTATTAAAAAGTTTGACTCTGTCTACCTAAAATGAATAAAGATATATTAAACTATTATTATCAGAAGCCTTTAAAGATTCATAGAAATGTTAAGAACAGTATGTTAAAATTAATGTTCTAATTTGAATAACTAATGCAATTTTATTTATTATTATATATATAAATTGTATTCAAAAATACTTAAAATCTTATAAATTGTGCTAATTCGCCCAAAATATACTAAAGATCTTTTTTTGTTTGCCAATTTGTCTTGTAGATTAAGTTTTACGTAGTCTTAAATGTACATAATTTAAGAAAAAAACAGATATTTGAAACTGCTAATGTATCTGAATAATATTAAGAATTATATCTACCAAAAGGGACGCAGAATGTGTGTTTTTTTATGTTTATATATTGTTAGTTTTTGGCTTATCAACTTTTCTTTTATTATTCATCCCACATCTTAAAAAAATAACTATCTAAATTATTGGATATGCAAGACAAAGTTTCTTTATCTTTAAAAATACTTTTTGCATATACGTTTATTTCAAGTTTGTCATTTATCGTATTCTATGTTGGTCTTGCAACAAACATTACGAAAGCTCCTATATAATAATAATAATATAAATATAATAAAAAACAATTTGATGTAATTGATTTTTTACTTAAATACTGAATAGTGACAACTTGTATCTATTTGAACATTAGACAAACCTTTTTTCTCTTATTAATATATTAGATAATTCTATACTAATTGATGTTTCCATATATCGGGATGTTGCATGGTTTATGTTGTATTTTCAGGTAAAATTTAAACCACCAGAAATTTAGAAATTCATTTATATAACTAATGATCTATTGGTGATTATTGTCAAATCACACACTGTATTCGTTGCTAACATCATTTTTGTTTTCAAATTTCTTCTCATTTAAACAATTTTTTACAAACAAAAGGAATATGCTGAAGGTATGCATATCGTATGGGCGAGGGACAACTACTCCAGTTTCAGTTTTGTTTGAAAAGTGCGTTATGTGACCGAGCATTGTCATGCTGAAAGATGATTCTTTTTCGCTTATGCAGTGAAAGTTTTTTTTTTTATTTCTTCATCCAATCGCAACAAATGCTCACATGCAGATTCTTAGATAACAGCAGTTCACAATGTAGGTGACTCTGTTGGTCTCACCAGATTCACAGCATATGTTTTTGTTAATGTACACTAGACTCAGGAATAGCCACAGCTAGTAGGTCTCTTTTAGGCACCAGATTGTCACACGAAATTAATTTTTGGTTGCCTATCATTAAAGTTTAAAAATGGCTCAAAACATAGGTCCACTTGATTGGCCGGGTTCGCTTCGGTAAGCTTATGTGATACCCACCATTTTAACTTTTAAACGTACCCTAATTTATTAATATGCCGGGATACATTGTGTACTTAAAGAGCAACCTCTATAGTTATGAAAAAATAAACATCAACAACAGTTTCTTTTAATATGTTGCAGAGGGATTCTGCAGTAGCAGTTGCATTATTGCTGCTCTGAAATTATAATATGCAGTGTCTCAAATGGTGTTTATTTATCTTCATTATCTGCGCGCGAGATTCTGAAACAAATAAACATACATTTTAAATAATGTACAAGTATAAATCCAATACTCAATAGTAAGCAGGAAATTCCACGAATGTTCTGTTTGAAATAGTTGAACAACTATTACAAAATGTTAAAAATATTAGTGAAAAATACGACATCAATTATGAAAAGACCTGGTATATATAAATGTATACGTGTGTAGTTTCTTTCAGACGCACTACTGTTAAAAATATATTACGAAATAAGAAACAAATAAATTAAAAGAAGAAACTTTGCAAACTTATCTATAAATAACATAAATAAATGGTTAACTTTATAAAATAGCTGCACATAAACATTTAAATATTTATATTCAGTAATATGTAGCCGTACTTTTAACTTGTATGATCGTTTGCATTCTTCTTGGTATTGAGTTACTTGATAAACAAATGACATATTGAGGAATTACACTCTAACGATTATTTTCATAATTCATCTAAATTTCTTTTAGGTTATAGATACTATCGTGCTTTTCGCATAATAATATCTGTTATCTGTCAAACCAGATGATTGGACTGGTTATAAAAAGGTTTTTACTTGATTCCGTTGAAGAAGGTTTGGTATTGTATTATAATTCATATATCGTAGCGTTATATTGCTGGAAAGTTGCTTGGGCCAGCTTATGGAGGATAGAAAATACTATAAAATGTAAGATCGTGTCTAGGATTGACTAGCCTCTCATGCTACAATACATATGCGGATGCATTATTCCCGCTTTCTTTTTTTACTTCTATGACATATTAACGTATGATCATTGTTTTGGTCCAGGAAATACATGAATTTATCAGGAAAGGTAACTTATAATACTCGTATAATTAAAATTGTAACCTGTGTTGTCTGTACAAAGAAACTAGTGATAACTCTTCTTTATGCACATTATCTTTTACATTTATTAACTTGTTTATACGGACTGGTCAGAAAAAATACTAATCAGTAAAAAATAAGACCAACAAAAATTATGAAATTTAATAAATATATAAATACATAATCATAGGTTTTTCAATTTTTAGTTATATATTATTTATAGTGTAGTATTTTTCTACAAATATGGGTTTAGGGTAGTTTGGAAGATAAATACATTTTACCACAAATATATTTATCAGCAACACCACTACATTAATTCTTAAATTCCTCTCCGGAAAGCTATTTTAAGTCTGCTTTAACATATGTTCTGTTGTTTTTTAATACGTGTCCGTTGTTCTGTCAAAAATTATTGTAAATTTTTCAGATACCTGCATGTTTAAGGTAAGGTTTTTGTTTTACCAAATAGTCTTCTAATGAACAAACCAAATTTCAAATAGAAAAGGAACTAAAGATTTTGTTAATGATGAGTCGTTTTCTATTCTCAGTTTCGAGTCGCTTTCCGATTTTGATGATTTTCGTTTAAAATTATGAAGGATCTAGAAGAAAAGGAATTGTCAGCTATAATAGGGATTTTTGATCGGCTTGGATTTCTTGCACCCCTCATACTTATTGTAAAATGTCTGATAAAATGGTTGTGGCAGGAGACTGAGACCAACTGTCTTCTTCAACTGTTAAAGTTTATTATTGAAAGATTCAGAGTCTAACTTAGAAATACCAACTCATGTAGATATCGTCGAAACATTTACTTATTGGTGTTTTTATAGGATTTTTATGCCTAAAAGGGGGGTTATGCGACGGTTATCTATTTTATCCAGATACTATACGGGAAATCGAAGGTAGCTAATTGGGGCGGTAAAAGAAATGGTTAATCTTCGAAACATATATGTAATTACTCCCACGCTGGCCGTTTCCGATTTTAAAATTGATTTGTGTTTCAAAACAGTCGTCGCTAACCGCTGTTACTGAAATTAACTGTTTGATGTATATGTAGAAAATCCAGCTGATTGTTACAAGCGTCCAGCAATTAAGCTTCTCCCTTTGCCTTCACAATAAGTATATTTTTAAATCAAAAGTAATTGCAAATATTGCAGATATATGTTATAATATTGTTCGTCAATATTTAGAATTGAAACTAGAAATATTTACTTAGGAATGATTTTTTATTTTTGTGAATAATACATCAATTTGGTTGTATATATTATGGATCCATCCAATTTCTTGTTCCGATAGTCTCAGTAGTTTACTCTTGTTTAATTTACCGATCGTTATCGTTCGATAGCTCAAGCAGTAAGTAGCATGTTTTTATTCAAATCCGAGTTTGTTACCCCTCTACCTTGGAAACCGTGGAAGCTTGTTCCAGCGAAATGAAGACTGTGAGAAGCAGATACGTATCTCGACGACTTCTAGTCCAGATACCTAAGGGAAAAGAGAATTCCTGATTTTTTCCTCCTTTTAGTTTCTCTGATTTCCTTCCTAGTTTCCTCCTTGATTACCGACGGAAGAAGACAAGACAGTCATTTAGAAGTGAGTCCTACTTACGTACTAATTATTAATCTCTATTTATTAACTTGGTGCATTTCTATTTGCTCTTCAGAATGGTAAAATTTTTACAAAATCCCCCAAAAATCGCAATACTTGTTTTAGACATATAACACCACATTTATCTGTAAAAGTTAGAAAAAAGTCTAGACTTTGCTAAAAGAGACTAATCACCTTTGTGCTGTATTCTAACTAGTGATCTGGTCTTTTTACTAAACTTATTTTTTTATTTCTAATAATAAAACAATATTTGCGGACTATTACTTATTTTTTCGCGAACTTCGACTTGCTTTGATAATATTCTTAAAAACACAGTACTGTATTTGGTCAAACACATTTTGATGTACTTTTTATAACCTCGTCAACTATAGCGACAAAAATCGATTACCATTGTTATTACAGCTACGAACAAGTTGATTACTTTTTATGGACAGAGTTAAATGTTTGTCAACAACAAAGCATTTTTGTAATCATCTAATATGCACATATACAGGCATATATACTACATGTCAACATAACCAATCCAAACAGCTAAAAGCACTGACCTTCATCTTTTGCATTTTATATCATTACTTCATTGTTGCATATAATTTTCAAACATTAATTAGTTTTTAGTTATAGTATGTTTGTTATAATATAAGTTTCCAATGCAATATAATTTGATTTTAATAACGTTAAAATTGCAATAGACGATCTTAAGGCCATAAAATTTAATTATGTAGTTTGAGAAGTACATTATCAGTAAACTGCTAGGACTCTTTATACATTAATTTTTAATTACACCGTGCTGCGTTAACGTTTTACAAATATGCAAGAGCTACGTCCGATCAACAGCGCATCAACATTAATTTGAAATTTCGTGATGCTTTTATAATCAGCCCGTTGAACGAAGATACAACACAGGCCTCTGTAAATAGAGATCTTCATTCAATTTTGCTCCGCGGGAAGTTTTCCTGCTCGCACATAACGGCTTCAAAATAAGCATTCAGCAAACACCGACGCGAACAAACAGCAAAGCGGTGGAAATTGTAAAAGCGCCGAAAACTCACGAGAGGCCCAAGAATAAAAGCGATAGGAAGTGCGCTTGGCTTATAATACGCATTAGCTGGAGTGATGTGCAAGAGTCCTCCGGAACTTAGTCCAGGCAATTGGTATTTATGTGCAAAGTTCATTGGCTGTTGAACGTGCTGTGGTTGAAGGAATCGCAACTTGCGATATGGGAATTCTAGTTATTGTGGTTAAAAAAAGTTCTTTAGAAAAGCCACGTAAATTTAATCTTAAAATTTGTACTTTGTAGAACAAGAAGCTAGGAGAGAAATTTGAACTTTACTATTGGTCGGGTAGCTGGGAACAAAAAATTTAATATCAGATATTTCATAAATACTATTTGCCAATATAAAATACGGCGTAAATAAGGATTATATCAATACAGCTGTTTTTTTAGGCGCAAAAAATTGTATTTGGATTTGTTCCATCTTAAAATTTAAAAAATTTGGAGGTATTGCAGTATTCTTCAATAAACTGTTATAATGAATATTTTTGGTTTTATAATAGGACAAAATCAGGACAATTAAATGTACTTAAAATCCGAAAAATGTTATTTGATAAAGTTTATTTCATTTAATAGAAAATGGTAAAATAAAAAATATTAAAAATAGAGTGTTTGCAATCAGCAAATCAACTAAAATTATGTTCACACAACCCAAAGAATATATCAAGTTGTCAAAGAAGGATTAGAAAATTCCAGATTTAAGGTTAGTAAAGACGGAAAGTTTAGTACGTATCAGACGAGGTAAGAGAATTGTAGAGAAAAAACTGTAACAGAAAATTAAAGAAGAAGTGACAAAATTTGGAAATTGATTTGAAGCAACTAAAAAATATGATAATGAATTAAATTTATGGAGTATTACATGAACAATGTAAATGAGCATTTAATTAACTCCTCTTGTTAGATGTAAAAAAGAACGCCTACCAAGAAGTATTAATAGCAGCGATTCCTTGGTATCCACAAGAAAGAAATTCAAACTTTTGAAAATTGTGTTGCAAAGTTCAATGAAGAATACATGGTATTATTATTGTAGTAGTTGCAATATAAAAGTTACATGAAAATAAAAACGTAGATCTGTCAGAAAAATTTAGCATTTAGTCCAAAATGCAAGGTGAAGCATAGGTGAAAACTAGAAGAATGTAAGTCAAATGTATGATCAATTAGATTTGCATCTTTGAGTACTAAGGCCTGTGGGAACTGAAACCGGGAACCACGTTGATCTCTTGTACTCACTAGTTGAATCCAATATTTCTGAAAACGTTCTCCAATTTTAACAACGGAACGTGTCTGCATTTTCTGAAGCTCTTAATGCTAAGCAGTTGTTGAAGATACCCCTAAAGAAACTCATAAAATTATTGGTGAAGGAAGGGAAATGGACAGAGCCTCTGGAATTTGTTATGAAAGGGAATTAACAGAACCGATTTCAAAAAGAGAATTACCAAAAATTCAGTTAATAAAAACGATGAGGATTTCTTACCTACTTCATTGGCACTATTTTTAGGACGAGGGGTTAAAGATAAGTTTCTAACCTGCACACTCTGCAATGGAAAACATTGTAGTCAAAACTCCAGAATCCAAAATTGGATACTGGGAGATCGACAAGAAAAGATCAAAACTAATTAGGCTGCGAGAATAATGAATAAACTAAAATCATATAATAATATCGAGGTGAACAGTTTAATCTTACTATCTGATCCAAAACCAGTTAAAGGCTGTAGAGTCTTGAAGTTCTTTGAATCAATGATTCAGTCTAAGTTGAAACGAAGAGTTAAGAAGAGCTTGAACTACAGTATCATTTCCAAGAAATCTAAAAGTTACTAAAAAAGAAAGATATTTTGTTGCGCTGCGATCAAATTTCAAATTATCTGAGCTGCCAAGTAATGAATTTATGGCTAAACAAAAATTATTGACGACATTGCAGAAACTGAAACAAGCAAATTTTTTTAGGTGGGTATCGTGACTAGTTCAATCTCCCGTTACGAAAAGTAACTGCGTTAGTAGAATCACAACGTTTGCCTGGTGTTGGATGCTATAGTACCTACAGTTAGGGTTCTGAAGTATTTATACTAGATAAGAAATTAAATACTTATCAGATAAATCAATTAAAAGAAAACTATTAAGCCTAGTTCAGAAATTCTTTGGTCCAATTGAGTTTATTGTTCCATTAATAGTTCCTTTGAAGATACTTATTCAAAATTTAGAAAATAGGATATAATTTCAAAGTTCCTGATCATAAAACGCAAAAAATAAAGTTTATTGGGTAAATCAAGAAGTTAAGTTTTTGCGCTGAATGACAATCAGAACTATAGAAAACCACAGTGCTGCTCCCCGTGCCGGAATTGGAGATCGAGTCAATGTGTAAGAAATTTAAGCAAAAAAGACTATTAACCACCAGTAAAGCTTCTTGAAAATCACAAATTAGTTTAGCAGTTAATTACGTAGATAAATGAGAAATACTGTTACGCTAACATTGGTTTCCTAATATTTAAATTACGTGAGAATTTTTGGATTTTAAAACCAACCTCTAACAAAAGATTTAGTTTGAGAAGTCAAAGTATGTAATGTCATAAGAATAAATCTCGCAGTGCCATTGTTTGTTAAAAGTGAAAGTAAAGTATCCGCTTTTATCTTTGCTTGTGCAAATTTTTGAGCAGTTCACTAGGAACTAGTGAAAAGTTTGACAACCGTGGATTTAATTCTAGCAATATCTCTCTTCATTAACAGAAGAAACTATAAATTTTCAGTATACAGTGATAATTAATTAATTTTGTTGAGACTTATAATCTGTTTAAACATCTGTGTCCTATGTACCTTTTATTCTGAAGATCATGTGGATTTAACCTTTTCAACCCCAGCTTTGTTTATTCAGAATGAGAACGTATACCAGTTCCCAGAATTAAAACTTATGGAAGCTAGTCGACTTCAGAAACAGTTGAAGAGAGTTTAACAATTATATAAGGAATTGAAAGATCGATTTAAAAATGAATACCTTGGATTATTAGTTCAAAATTTACAAACTAGCAAAACAAACCAACCCAAAGTGAGCGAAGCGGTAATTGTCTTGATAACAAGAAGGAGTTAAGTAGTCATTAGCCAGAATTGAAGAATGGTTTTAGGACGAGATGAAAAGTTTAAAATTAATTGAATATATTAAGTTTACTTCTCAGCTTTATGGAATATTTTGGAGTTAATGATATGAATTCATGGAGCGGATCTATTAAAGTTCTGTTAAGTTTCCAGGACTGATTAGTGAATTACTGGATTAACTCAGGTTAGAGTATGTATGTATATAGTGACTATGTTAATTGTTAGTGTAATACAAACTTAACTTATTAAGTATTAGCTATTATTCTGCCGTCTCTCAGAAAAAGGGTAATTTTGAGTATAAGTTGTCCAAGTCATTTTACGTTATTAATTATTAGACACATTTTTAAGTGAACATTATATACTACTGCATTAAATATCCCATACGGATATCCCAGGTAAAAATCATTGACTAATTTTAAAGTTAAATAGAGTTAATAGTCCCCTAATGGGATCTCCAGAGGGGACGGTTTTCAATAACGCTATAAAAATTGGTACAGAGAATGTGAGGAACATGTACAAATCATGGAAAGTTGCATAATTAAAACAAGAATGAAAATAAACATTCTAGGTATCAGTGATACTAGATGGCCAAGCAGTGTACATATGATTGCCCAAACACTTCACACATTTGGGTTGTAAGGGACAATAGTTCTTGGTATCGCCATAGCGTTGACATCTGTGACATCGTGGCCTATTATTAGATGTTTTCCGTTGTTCTATCCTGACTATTGTGTGATAGATATATTCGATTTTGAAGATATCATTTGCTTTCTCATTGGCCGTTAGTCGTATTACATATACGGGGATTGGTATTTTGTCTCTGTTGTATATGTGATGATAATTATGGGAATATTCTTAATCACAACTGAGAGTGGTTGTTCACTGGGATTGTGAAAATAGTGGAAAGCAATTTGATTTGTTAAATAATATTTTACTAAGGCCCTGTAGTCGTTGTTGGTCGAGAGTGTAATCTGGTGAAATATTTATCTTTAACGATACTTTTAATATCTGCGATAACTGTTTTGTGATCAACTGGTCCATGTAAGAAAATTGGAGGGATTTTATTCTTGGTTTCTTTATATGTTTCCGTACGTGTATCAGTGTTCCCTGACGATGTACCTTTGCCTGACGGTTCAAGGTGTGCTGGCAGATAAAATAAATTTTAATAGTAGGTTTCCATTGATACTTCTTTTGCAGTGCATTTGTAGGAAGTGATAGGTGACCCGAGTTTCTTTTGTTTGATAGCATTGCTTTACCCCCTAAGGGGAAGCAATAAGAATTACGATATAGTTCAATGTACGTATAAAATATTTTGCTGAATGGTAAATATAAGCGTAAATTTAACTTACACACCTGAAGCTATAAAGTGCCCGGGCACTTCATATCGCCGCGGTCACTCACTTGCACGACTGTTTAGCAAGATATCTCGTGCCGAACTTGAAAGCAATTCTAAACTACGATAATGGAAGCAAGCAAGACGATACTTACTAAACCAAGTCAAAAAAAGAAAACATAGCTGGAGTACTTCTGAAGTCGTACAGTTCATGCATGATCGTCGTATTGTTAAAAACAACAACAACAATAATGAATATAAAAGTATCCAAAAACATTTGGAATAAAACAGGAAGAATGGTACAAAAATAAATCAAAGAAATAGAAGAATTACAACTAAAATATGACAATTTTAATGTACATAAAAAAATAAAAGGATTAACGGGACCAGAAAAACGCAAATAGCCTAATATATTAATGAACAAAAATGGAAAAATACTTATTGATACGGAAAAGAGATTGTAATAATGGAAAGCATATATCGATTGAAATAACTAAAGTTCAGTGACTAAAATATAACAGGTTCCAGATGAAGTTCTGAATTACTAAAACTGATTGATGAAGGAAATATTCATATACTATCTATTCATACTTATATAACATAATATGACTGGTTTTATGTCTCTTAAACTAAATGCAAGAGTGAAACACACTTTAAAGACATTTTTAAAAATCACACACCATAAAATCTACAAAAAAATAGAATAAAACATTGGCTTCCTACAATTTGTCTTCAGAAACGGATTAAGTACAAGAGAAGCTTTGTTTTTACTAAACATCTTCATGCAGCAATGCTTATATGTGAAGTAGTTATATATTTCTGCTTTATTGAGTATAAAAAAACTTTTGACAATGTCCGCTATGATTAGTTAATTCATCTACTAAAAGATAAAAATCTAGACACAAACAACATTAATACAAACACCAATCTATATTAGGAAGTCAGACAGGGTTGCGTACTATCATCAATTCTCTTTAATATGTAATCCGAAAAAATAATTAATATCGCACTGAGCAGCGAAAAAGGAGGAGTTAAATTAACGGAATACCGATCAATAATATAAGATATGCGGGTGACGCAACGTTAATAGCTACCAGCCTTGAAGATTTACAGACAGTACATAATAAAGTAGTAGAAGCAAGCGAATAATATGAATATAAAGATAAAAAATTATGATAGTAAAGAAAGCATTACGAAATAATTAAGACATCTATATACATGCAACACAAAGATGAACTGCAAGCAATCCTAAGTATAGAAAATATAGACATTTGCCTGATATCGGAAACCCACTTTACAAGTGAATCCATATTAAGTTTCGAAACTACGTGACATACCACACTATTCATCCGGCTAATACAGCTCGTGGCGGAAGTGCTATTATAATTAGAGAAAACATAAATTATTATGAAGAAGAAAAGTGTGCGACTCACGATATTCAAGCAACAACTGTGACAGTAGGGACTACCAAACAATCACTAACGGTAAGTGCAATATACCATCCACCGCGACACAATATCTACGCAGATGTGTATTTAGAATTCTTCCGAAAATTAAAAGGTCGCTTCATCATTGGAGGCGACTTCAATGCGAAGCACACCCACTGGGGATCCAGGCTTATCACGTTAAAAGGTCGAGAGCTATATCAAGATGCTACAGAATACGGATGTCAATTCGTGTCTACGGGAAAGCCCACATACTGGCCACCTGACCAAAACAATATACCAGACTTTATCGACTTCTTTGTCAGCAAAAACGTTTCAGCAAATTACATCAAAATTGAAGAAGGTCATGATATGAACTCCGACCACTCGCCTATTCTATTAACAATCAGTGAAATTATCATAACAAAACACCAAAACCCTGTCCTAATAAACAAACACACGGGCTGGAACTATTTCAGTCTGATGTTAGAGAACACTATTAATCTCAATGTTCCACTTAAAAGAATTAACCAACTTGAAAATTAAGAGTACAACTTTACCACAGCCATCCAGCAAGCAGCATGGAATAGTACACCAGTTATTAAAAGAAAGCTCAAGATTGAACTATCCAAAAGAGATTAAAGATATGATTGCCGAAAACGAGCCAAACCCGAGCACCGCAAGATAAAACAAATTTGAATAGATTGACTGACAACTAACCCAAAAATAAGAACGTTAAAACGCAAATTAAAATTCAACAGGCCTTGACGGATAATAGTAGAATACTCTTGTGGAAAACCACAAAGCACCTAGCGTCCCATTTCACAATACTCTATTAGAAAAGCCAATGGACAATGGCTCTTAATGAAAGTGATAAAGCCAATACGTTCGCGACCAATTTGAAAGAAGGTGTTTCCAAACACGGAACAGAAACTTACCTGAACTAATTTTAATGATCAATGACATCAAAACACTGGTCACACCGAAAAGGTTGACAAGAAATTGAACAAACCTAACGAAGAAAGCACCTGGCTTTGATCTGATAACTGGGCCATACTTAAGAAACTCAATGAAAGCTCGAAGTTAACTACATTAATTAATGCCAATCGTTAAACATGCCAGATAATTAAATATTACAATCTTTCTCAATGGTAAAACAGCCGGTTAATACACCAAAGTACCTTGGGATGACCCTTAATGCCAAGCTCCAATGAAAACCATACATCAAAAAGAAACAAGAGGAACTGTAAATTAAATTTAGAAAAATGTACTGGTTACTCGAACGACGATCCGAACTGTCAATGTACAACAAGCTGCTCTTATATAAACAACTGCTGCGACCAGTGTGGCCATATGGAGCCCAATTATGGGGATGTGCGAAAAAATGCAACACTGATGTGATACAGTGGTACCAGAAGAAAGTGCTAAGATATATAGCTGATGCGCCATGGTATGCACGTAACAGCGACATCCATCGAGAACTCGGAGTGGAAACAGTTGCATCCATCATCACGAGATATGCTACCTCTCATGTAAATCGCCTCCAGCATCACGTTAACAAAGAAGTGTCCAGGCTACTAAATGTGAGGAATCTAACCAGACGACTTAGGCGAACTGAACCGCTTGAATTAGCCAACCAGTGACACAATTAAGGGATCCAATGGGAAAACTTAGCTTAATACAGTTTTAATATATTGTCAAATTAAAACAGATTTAGAAACAGATATAGAAAAAGTAGAAAAACACAATTATTTGGGTACACTTTTAAATAAAAATAATGACTGCTCAGTAGAAATAAAATCAAGAACAGAGAAAGCCAGAGCAACGTCTATAAAAATGAAAAAAGTCATTTGTGGCATATATCTTGGCTTAGAATTAAACATAAGATTATTAAGATGTTACGTGGTGCCAGTTTTATATTACGAAATGGAAATATGGATGTTAAAACAAATATAAACTATGGATGTATAGAAGGATATTAACAATACCGTGGGTTAATTGAGTAACAAATATAGAAGTATTGAGAAGAATGAAAAAAGAAAAACAAATTATAATCACTATTAAGAAAAGAAAATTACAATACTTAGGTCACATAATGAGAGGAGAAAAATTCTATTTGTTTCAACTGATAATGCAAGGGAAGATCCAAGGGAAGAGAATTATTTAGATCAGCCATTTCAAAAATATTATGATTGCCAAACTTCGGAACATTTTACAATATTAATTATTAGAAACATATTTTTGAGTGGACACCATATTTCGAGCAGGAATTTAGAACTTTCTACACTTAAAATGTGTAGAGTGCAGTTTACTAAAACCTCCACTTATCCCACATATTACTATTTATTATTTTAACATAAGTTAGCGTAACTACAAAGTTTTATTTTGCTTACTTAATTAAAATTTGTATTTCTCTATTACCTTTATTGTCTTTTTCTACTTTTCTCTATCTTTTGCATTTAGTATGTTTCACCTTTTTCTAGGTCTTTCTATTGTTTAGTTTTTATCCTACTTATTTTTTATATTAATTTTAATCATACGTTCACACCATTTAATTCCATTTTTCTTATTCTTCTTTGATAGGTTGTACCTCCAAACTTTTTCTTATATTTTATATCTGCTATTTTTCAGAATCTTTATTTTACTTGCCTATATTCTTTTTTTCAACTATTGTAATTATTGTAATGTTTAAATTAATAGATTGTTTAAATTATTATTACAAATTGTCATCAGAGGATCGGCTAGTTCCACTTTTCCTTTATTATTTAAAAACCATCGGCAATATTCCTGTTTATTTGTATTTTAGTTATTGAGATTATTTTTATATTTGAAATATTTAAATTGGTAATATCATTCTATGTATTTTGAATGCTTGTATTTAAATAATTTGAATACTTGCACATGACTGAAACATTTTTATCGCTCCTTATTGTATAAACTTTTTGTTTAATGAGCTATTGAAAGTTTTACTTTTTTAAATTATGTGTAGAAAAACTACGGCAGGTGTTAGCGATAGATATTCAGCAAGTTGGGAAACTTTTCCCTAACTAGATAAATTCCGGTTCTAACAAAACCATTAATCTTGATGTTTTTATATTGTGATTTACGTTGTTTTAGCTGCCAGAGATTAGCTTAAAAATTAAAATCGCCCAATCTGGGTCTTTACTGACATCATCTTCGTTATATTTTTATAATATTCAGTAAGTTTAGCATTTCAAATTTAATTAAAATTAATTGAAGTGTGTTATCTAATCTGGCAGTTTTAATGGCAAGTTTAATATTAATCTTCTTGTCATTCGTTATTCGTTACTCGGATTTAGTTTGTGCTTTTCTAACGATCTATCTTTTTTAATAATCTGTTTTATAGACATTTTGGCCTAAATTTAGTTTAAATAAAAATATATTAGTGAATTAAAGTACATCTAAAAAATGATTGAAATAATTAATTTTTATTATTTAAAGCATGTGGAAGAATTATTAATTTTTTGGGTTCTTATAGGTTACCGGCAGTGTTTTTTCTGTATATTTTTATACATATTGTCAATTAATGATCAATTAACCTTTATTATTTCCGAACCATAAAAAATAGTTTAATATTGCAACATTCTTCATTTCTCATACTTATTTATAGCTTTATTATTGAGATTTTTAAAGTTTTTTATATATACGCATAAAAAATCAGAAAGAAGTCTTGCCGAAAGATAATTTTAGAAGTCTGAGAAACTATATTATATTAAGTCAAAAGCAGAAATGTTGTTAGGGTCTCTTCGAGAACGATTGATCAATATCGATTCCAGAAGTCAATCTTATGGTATAAAGATTTAGGTTATGTTTGGGAGCTGATTATAAAAACGTTAATTAAAATAACTAATAATAATTAATAACTAAATATTTTTTGTAAAATTATATTGTTCATCTTGACAAATTTACTTTTAGTAGTTTTAAAAATATAGGAGTATTAATTAAATTAAAAATCGTCCCTATAAATCATGATTTATCAAAATCAGTTATGGCAGCAACTGAAGTAAATAGTTCTTTGGAGGTACAAGGGTTAATGTTACACGTGTTAATTTTAATATTTTCAATTTATTTAAAAATTTAATAACGCCCAGAATTTAAATAATATTTACTACAACACGATCTTCAATACTTTTTAAAACTTTTTATACACTGATAATCTTCAAAACTTGAGAGGTGAGTTTAATTACTTCGAAACGAATATAAATAGTGTACAAGAATACCCATAATTTTTTGATATGGGGTTTTTCTTTTTTCTCTTTTATTTATATAGAATTGTTATTAAAATGACCTAAAGCGATATTCTAATATTACAATCTATTTTATAGACCAATGAATTATTTTATTCCGACTTAAATTACTACAGATATAATATTAAACTAAGGTCTTACAATATAGCACGCCTTAGGGTCTTTACACTTCAAATTACTGTATACCTCGCTTTACACTGTTGTATTAGTCCTCTTGAGTCTTCTTGCTATGTTAGTGTTATTGAGTTCGATTGCCACGTGGTTTAATAGCCATAATTCGTAGCTTGTGGCAAATTTGATAATAGTCCGATCAACTGTGTCTCTTTCAAGGTCTCGGTGTAGGTCATTGTTACGAACGTACTAAGGTGCATCATTAATGTTTCTTAGTATTTTGTTTTAGAATCGTTGAGTTATCTGAGTGTACGATAACAAATTATGCGCAATTCTGGAACTGAAAGGCGGAAATCGCATGAGGGATTTGGAGGCATCGGACCAGATATCTGCGAGAGAGTTATCAGTAATTTTGAAGAATGAATAAATGCATATAGACTCAGTGCGGGTGCACATTCTCCTAATATCGTGTTTCATGCGTAAATGGAAGATTTTTCTGATTATATATATGTTAAATATAATCTGTTTCATTAAAATTTGATTGATTTATTGACTTTTCAAATTAGGTGCTTTTATGGAACATCCTTTAACATGCACATCTAAATTTTCATCGTTAACAGTGTTTATACCCCTTAACTAAGTTAGTACTACGACGTCACATATACCCATGGGTTGAGGACTATATGAGCCAAAGCGTCAGCCCGATTTAGTGATTAATTGTATATCCATATCGTTAATGCTAACACATTTTACAGAGGAAGAAAAGCATCTTTCTTCGTAATAGTTTTTTCTGTTAAGTTTCATAAATGTGCACAAAATGCTATATACATTCTATTAAATATTGTTCATTTATATAACTACCCACAACATTTTATTCGCATCTTCAGTCGTCACGTTGTGATTCAAACTAAACTCCAAGACATTCTATTATCGGTTAAAGATTGTTTTTCATTGTACAAATGGGAATGAATTACCCCATTCTACGTTTTTCTAACTTGCTTGAGTTCCTTTTTATCCGAATTATTTTCAGAAAGTCGTACCATGGCGTGTCTGTTGTGTTTATATTATGCACCCTAATCTCACTTGTAAAAATTGTATATTACTTGTTGCCATCTACTGAAGCTGACAACGCATAACAATAAATTTCCAAATGGCTTTGTAAAAAAGGGTTTGAAAACATTTTTCAGAGTTATTTCAACAATTTCTTAAAACAAGCTTTAGTTATTTTTATATTTTAAAAACTTTTATATTTTTTAAGAAACGGACGAAAATCAAAACTTTAGCAGTTTCTGTA
Organism: Sinelater perroti; assembly: GCA_036346155.1. Classification (NCBI taxonomy): domain Eukaryota; kingdom Metazoa; phylum Arthropoda; class Insecta; order Coleoptera; family Elateridae; genus Sinelater; species Sinelater perroti. The sequence goes on along the minus strand of JARFIY010000195.1, from coordinate 17,746,586 downwards.
AATCTGCAGTTAACCATTCTTCGGATGTAATGCAGTGCTATTTTTGGTGACAGCCAACTGAAGTTTATCTTCTTCTTCTTCTTCTTCTTCTTTCTTTCTCCCATTTTACCTCACGGTGTTGGGGTTTTGAGCCATCGGTTGTAAGCGTTTCTATCCCTTGCCAGGATCTTTATTTGTTCTATGGTCTTGCCTCTTTTCCTTGTCACTTCTCTGATGTTGTCTTCCCATACTTTTCTATGCCTTCCTCTGGGACGCTTTCCTTCATCTTTCATTGCAAACACTTTCTTGGGGTACCTTGTCTCACTCATTCGTACCATATGTCCAAACCATTGAAGTTGTTTTAATTCTATGTTTTCTACTAAGGGTTCCTGATCTAGTTCGTCTCGTACACTGCGATTCCTTACACGGTCTCTTCTTGTTTTTCCAATTACCCGTCTTAGGTACTTCATTTCTGTTGCTGTTATTTTTGATCTGTGTTTATCTTGCATTACCCATGATTCGGCTCCATATGTTACGGTAGGCACGTAGATTGTTTTATATAAGTGCATTTTTGCTTTTCTACTTAATTCCTTTTTTCCTATTAAGGTATTGTTTATTTGATAGTAGACTTTGTTAGCTTTATTTACTCTGCTTCTTATTTCTTCGTCAATTTTCCCATTTGCACTTATTCTTACTCCTAAGTATTCAAGTTCCTCTACTTCCTGCAATTGTCTTCCTTCTATCTGTATTTGCATTTGCCTTGCTCTTTCGTTTTCTTCTCGCGATATTTTCATAATTTTACTCTTGTCCGTATTTATCTGCATCCCCTTCTCTTCCAATCTGTTCTTCCATGTTGTTACTTTCCTTTGCAGTTGTCCTTCACTTGTTGCGATCAGAATTATATCGTCGGCATATAGTAAGTCTTGTATCAGTACTGGGTATAGATTCAGGTATCCCAGGCTAGTATTTCTGATGTCTTTTTTACATTGTTCGTTTATGTAATCCATATATATCACGAAAAGTAGGGGGCTGAGACTATCCCCCTGTTTTATGCCCTTTTCCATCTTGAATTCCGTAGATGTTTGCCCGTTTAGTCTTACTGAGCCGGTACTATTGGTATTTACACTTCTTATTACTCGTTTTAATTTTGGGCTTACCTCCAGATGGTCTAGTGCTTCCCATATATATTGGCGTGGTACTTTGTCGAATGCAGATTTTAAATCTAAGCATGCCAAATATGGTGTTTTGTTTTATCTATTCTTTTCTCTGATAGTGTTCGAAGGGTAAATATGTGATCGTGGGTTTGTCTCCCGGTGTGTATGCTGCTTGTTCATCTTGTATTTTATTTCCTATTTCTACTCTTAGTCTGCTTTCTAAAATTCTTGAGTATACTTTGAACGCTACTCCTGATAGACATATAGCTCTGTAGTTGTCACTATTTGTGGAATCTCCTTTTTTGTGTAGAGGTACAATGATATGTCTTCTCCATTCATCTGGTATATTCTCTGTGTTCCAGGCTTTCTGAAAGATTTGTTTCAGCCATTGTACTAGTATGGGCCCTCCTTTTTAGCATTTCTGCGGTTATTCCGTCTTCTCCCGCGGCTTTTCCATTTTTGCTTTCATTAGGGCCATTCTTATTTCTTCTTCAGTTATTATATCCACTTCTTCCTGTTCGTTATTGTCTTCTGCCACTATTTGTGCATTTCTATCTCCCTTGAATTTGGACGTGTAATGTTCCGCCCAGGCTTGTAGTATGTCTTTTGTTTCCGTTTGCAATTCACCAGCAGCATTTCTTATACTTCTAATCTTTTGGGTTCTATTTCCTTTTAGTCTTTTAATTATATTCCAAAATTGTTTCTGGTTGCTTATATAGTTGTCTTCAATTTTCCTTCCGAAACTTTCCCAGCTCTCTCGTTTGGCTTGTTTCACTGCTTCCTTCGCCTAATTTCTTTTTGTGCATATATTACTCTATATCCATTTGTTTTTGTTCTTGTATATTTTTCCACGCCTCCTTTTCTCCTTAATTTTCTTTTTCACTTCCTCATTTCACCATTTAGCTCGTTTTTGGTCATTGTTTTGTCTGACTATTTTTGTTCCGCATATTTCTTTTGCTGTTGTTTGGAGTGCCGCTTTGAGTTTTTCCCATACTTCATTAAGGGTTTGTTGCTGGTTGCTATTTTCATATTCTTTCAACTTCTCTTGGAGTCTTTCCTCGTATTCTCTTCTTATATTTGGTTCATCCAAGAGTTCTAGCTTAATTCTTTCATATTTTCTACCTCTTTCCTTTTTTGGTTTCTCTATGTTGGTATCTGCGATTACTAGTCGATGTGCTGTGCTCAACTCCGCCCCTCTGATTGCTTTCACGTCGTTTACGGCGTATCTCATATTTTTGGTGTATGTTGTATAGTCTATCATGCTTCGATGTTCTAACCCTTGCATGAAGTTTATCGTTGGAAGAAAACTTCCGCTTCTGCTTCTTTTATTGAGCCAAACAAAGCCTAGCCTATCGGCGCAAGATCAAGCAAATATAATGGGCGAGGCAGCATGATATAACCAAGATTCTCTAAGGTGGTAACAGTATAACGACTGACATGTGGCCACGAATTGTTATGTTGAAGCAACACGTCGCATCTTTATTTATTTGTGGCAACAAAATCGCAGATCGACTTACTGGTGATACTCTCACAAATCCAATTTACAAGCAGAAGATTTCAAGAGACAATCAATCGCCATTTGTATTAAAATAAAAAATTCCGGCTTTGACTTTTTGGAATGGAGGCTTTCAATATGCCATTACTTAATATACTTGCGTTTCTTTGCTACAGTATTGCACCAGAATCCTGATTTGATTGCTGTAACCAGACAATTAACTGTGTTTCCGTATGTACGTCGTACATCTGCAGCAACTGTTATAGGGCATAGTGAACTCATTGCATACAAACCTTAGTTAATTTTTTCAAAAATGAAGACGCCGAATATAATCTATTTTCATACTGTAATGTACTGTGGGCACATTTCTATCTGTGACACAATTGGAGTTTTGAGGATAATCATTTGTGGCCCTTTTAAATATGTAAGTTAAAGCTAACCTCAAAAATAGTTTGATTTAATATGGTGTTCTTGGAAATGAAATTATTTTGGGAAAAACGTTGTGTCAAATTCTGTAGCAGCTGATAATTTAAATTATTAAATTCCTCTAATTAAATATTTGCTGCTGATAACTCATTAATGATTTGAATTGTTCGTCTACAGTTAAACGACTAAGAAATAAATAAAACAAAAATTTTGTAATAATATCTAGTACCATTTTATAAATCAATAAAATATATATAACACAAAAATTGTGGGTTTATTTGGCCTGACCTATAAAGACAAAAATATGTTCTACTCTTAGAGTAACTATGGCTGATAGCACAGTTTGTTATAGGTTGACTGACACAAAGTCTACTCATAGTTGTTTGTGTGTTTGGCAAAAACCAAAAAAATATATACTTACCTGGAGGCTAACGAATGGAAATAAAGTCGATAGGATGGAAAAGTGGTGGATTTGTGAGAAAATTTCGCATTTTGTTGATCAGTCGAAACTTAACTGCGGATCTATAAATATAAGAAACACTAAAATAGATCTATAAAGCTATTTGTGGTGGGTTTGAAGAATATTCAGAAAAAATTAAACTATGCTCCATAAAAATTATCACAAATGTGTATACTGTTATTTATGATTCTAATATATATATACCTATAAAGTCATGCTAATAATAAATATTTCAAGTTCATAAAAAAACATGGAGGCAGAAACGATTTGGCTGAATATATAAAATTTCGATTTATTTATGATGTTCTCGGATTCAATTTTATTTATTTTGCCATTGAAAACTAAATGTATTAAACATTAGTTAAAACTAAGAACTAAAACAACGAAGTTGTTAGAATTTCGACATTTTGTAATAAAACAAACTGAGGCTTGTAATTCAGATAAAAAATGGGTAGATATGTAAAGCAAAAGTAAAATGAAGGAATCAATAGTAAACTGATATTTTTAAAGATATTTAATGCGTATATCAGTCTTAGATAAATTGATAACAATTTAAATAGACTTTTTTAATACAATAATTTATTCATGCTGAAATCGACATTGTGAAACAACTTATTTATTCTACTATATAGTTATGTACGTATTAAAACCATCGGTCCTATATAATCTATTTCTTTATACAGCAACCAAACCTTTCGTATAATAAAGATATTGGGATTTTCTCTTAAACAATTAAGAATACAAACATCTCGTTATTTGAAATTATGGAAAATATATTTTATAATAAAAAAAACCCAAGAAGCTGAGAGTTTGAATAATTATATATAATTATAATATCAGTCCATCAATGGCATACCAAATTTATATAAAAAAACAAACACTTCTGCGCCAAAATTTTTTAATCTCGACTTAAACTTTATAATTCCTTAGGAAAGAAACCTAAAAAGCGCCTATCAAACTTTTAAAGCCTATTATGCGCTTTTATTAAAAAGCGCTTCTAGATGCAGTAAGTTTCTCACAGGTCAGGGGGCGCTGTTGACGTCGGTGATATAACTTTTTCTAAATTCAATATTAAATTCTGATCCAATTCCCTTCCCATGAATAATATATCCACAGCGATTCTTGCAGCGCTCTACAGTGCCTTCGCTGAAACAATAGCGCCGCATAAAATCCTCATTTTTTGTTGTCAACATGACTATATTGTTCCATTATGACCCTATTCAGGAATAAATCATACAACGGTAGCCATTGTTCGCGCCACGTTTTCGTCCATTTTTCGCTGCAATCATTAAACTTTCAGGTGCTGTATTTGCAGAGAAACTGCTGGGCGCGCGTATGCTTGGACAATGCGAATGATGTAGGCAGCATTTATTATGTTGAATCGGCATCTAAAGCGTGCTAATAGAATGCAATCAATTAAAGTCAATAATGTATTCAATAACCAACGGCTGCGGGTGTGAGGCTTGATTAAACGTTTGTTTTACTTTGTATACTCATTCCTCAATCTTGATTAGTATTTTTAGCTTTAATGCATTTTTAGAAATACCCTTATACACATTTTATTATTTGTAAATGATGTGTACGGAAGTCTTTATTATTATATATGGTATTTTTATAGAAATGGCGCCGATGAAGATGTTTTTCTTTTTCAATACTCTGTTTTGCGGTATTTACAATCTACTTGTAATTAGTGCCATTTGGTATTTATTATATTCGATTATTAGAGCATCAAATTACACTTTTTGGTATACCTCATTGGTATAAATATTACTTTATTAGTAAATTTGGTTACTGCAAACTATGATTTTACTGCTTGTGTGGGATTTCTAGAACGTTGTGCTAAGTATGATTGCAACATACCATCCAGGCAAAATTTTTAAAATAATTTGGCATTTTTGTATTGTTTTTTTGTAATTCTTAAACCAGAAGTTTGGTTTTACTATAACTTTATGTAAGAGTATGTCATTTGAGATTCAGCTACCATTTTGTAATTAGTATAAAAATCTAAGTTCTAATATAATTGCGTCTCACAATTTTTTTTTGATTAATATGCATTTAAAATATTTAACTTTTATTTTTGTTTGGTATAGGAATTTTATTGATAATTAGTTGTAACTGATAAACACAATTTAAGATTTCTTGCAATTAACAGTTATATTGTATTTCCTGAATTACTCTTCTAAGAGAGCAAAAATAATTCCGCAGATATTCGGTTGCTACATGTGGGTATAGATCTGTATTGTTGACAGTAGGAATGTGAAAAGTGTTATATGTTTAATCATATAAAACAGAAATTCAAATGCTCACCTTATAATACCAGTACAAATCTGTTAGCAATTCGATACTGTCTTATTCATTTTTATTTGAAATACTTTATCAGTTAAATAGAACTTTAATACCAATTATACATTATATGCTATATATCATACGTGGTCGGTGTTAAAATATATAGTCAATCTACATTAATAAGAGCAATAATCTAATGACAGTCTATTGCAATGCGCATGCGTGAATGGGAACGACTTCACGGGACAGTTAGAAGTAAGTGCCGGTAAGTGAGTACATGTAACGTGTGATTATCGCAATTAGCAAATTTGAAATTTTGTGTGAAAATAGAAATTTTTCCGCCAAAAGTATTTGTTATTCAGAAAACTTTTGGAAACGATGTAGTGAGTTCGGCAGAAATAAAATCACGAGACAAACTATTCGGAGATGGCCGGTAATCTGTTCAAAGTTTTGGAAAATTAGAAATGAGCAGAGCAGCAACTTAAAATCGCGCAAGCGAATCAGCCACTTTATAATTAAAATTTGTAACCCTATTTAAATCATTTTCGAATGAATTTCGAACCGTTGACGAGATTTAGGCTAATATGATGATTTGGTTCTGTTGTAACAAAATTTTTCAAATATGATGAAATTAAATACATATGATATTACAAAAAAACGTTATTACTGGTTTAACTTTTGTAGCCAAAGAATTTATTGTTAGCTCATAGTTTACACTTGTATGCTAATTTAATTTAATGTATAACATGAGTTTTTGAAAAAGCTTTTATTAGTAGGTTTAGGTATATTTTTTATGGTTACTATATTTACTCACATTTCTTCAATTAAACGTCCTATGGGCATAATAATATATAATGTGAAGGTTGGAGAGGCAGGCGTGTAAATAGCCGCTCTCGTGGATGCGGTGTGGGATACGATACCGATGCGGCTCATAAGGACCAAAAAAATGGAGAGGCAGGCGTGTAAATAGCCGCTCTCGTGGATGCGGTGTGGGATACTTAGTACGGCCCGTAGTGGAAGGTCAGCCGATAAGGCCAAATCGTCCCTTAAACGGCCGTCGCGTTAGCGGATGGGGGCGGCTACCGATATCAACCAATGAATTGCCAAATGGCTCACCTAAATCGGCTTCGGCTTCGGCTTCGTCGGCGATTCCAAGGTGGCCACCTCTGCGTTGCGGATCTGGTATCTGCGGGATGTTGAGACACGACCAAATTGGCCGAGCTGCGATGCGTGAATATTTGCGGGGATGCGAATTTATGCGGACTAAGATACGACCGAACTGGCCGAGCTGCGGGGCATGAATGCGAATGTATGCGGGGATGCGAATATGAATTTATGCGGACTAAGACACGACCGAACTGGCCGCGCTGCGGGCTGAATGCTAATGTATGCGGGATGCAAAGCCCATGCCGTTTGTGTGCGACGGCAAAACGTAGCTGATATCAAAGGCTCGCATGCCGCCGCGATATAAAGCGGTTCAAGGGCGAAAAGGCCGCCACACCATACTCCCGCCTTGAAAGGTCCTGAGCTTTCAAAAAATTACTACTTTATCAAGGAGCTATTAACAGCGGTTTGAAACAATATTGTCATTAAATTCCTGAAATTAACTGTTATATTTCAGGTGCGTTAAATGCGGTTAGATTTATATCGTAACAAACTATATATAAATGCCCTATTAATACACTATCTATATATACATGAGTCAGCTAAAATATTGTTTATTGGGTTGGCAAAGGATATAGCTTGGTGACAGGACGTCTGTATGTATCTGACCCGGTTTTACTGAAGCTACGCGGATTACACCATCCGATCCGGGAAAAGTCTCTGTTATAACGCCTAGTGGCCAAGTTAAAGGAGGTACATTATCTTGACCCAAGAGAACAACAGTACCGATCTCTATTGGGCGATCGGGTGATCCCACTTCTGCCGAACTTGCAGCGTGTGCAAGTATTCAACTCGCCATTTTTCCAATAAGACAATACAAGCTGATCTAAAAGCCTTTTGCGGTTTGTTAAGTTCAAGCTTTCTTCTGTCAATTCAGAAGAAGGTAAATACTTGAGGGACTGGACATTAAGAAATGCGCCGGAGTGAGCACATCCGGTGCGCGTGGCGAATCATTGTCCACTCAATGCGTGTTTTAAAGCTCCCTTTTGATATCAGATTGGACAGTGGAGTTTAACAAAAGAATAAATTTCGCCGAGCTGTGCCTTAGCTCCGACAAAATTGGTGCCATTGTCTGAGTATATAACAGACACTGGACCGCGGCGGGAAATAAACCTTTTGAAGGCGGATAGAAACGCATCGGATGTAAGTTCCGATACAAGTTCGATATATATATATATATGGCTTTAGTAACCATACAGACAAACAAACATATGTAAACTTTCTGAGAGCGTTGACCCCTACGGCGAGTAGGTATATAAGCGACAGGTAAATTATCGTGTATTTTAGCAATGCGATTGCTGACAAAAATAGACCACCTATGTGGCGATGATTGGATCCACGAAGGCGCTATTGTAGAATCCGAGAAGGCGTAAACACCTGTAATAGGTAGACGAGCGGAAAGTTTATCGCGGACCACGCGAACAAGCTTGGACAGCAGCAAAGCGGCGACAAGTTCTAATCGAGCTAGCGTTGTTATTTTAACTGGAGAAACCTTTGACTTTGCACATAAAAGCCGGACGGTGATATTACCTTCAGGATCAGTGATGTGTAAATAAACACAACAACCGTAACCACTGAAGCTCGCGTCACAAAAGGCTACGATGTTCACTTTACTTGAATAAAGCGTAATAAATTGTTTCTGAAACCAATCCGGCTCGTAAGGACCAAAATGGAGAGGCAGGCGTGTAAATAGCCGCTCTCGTGGATGCGGTGTGGGATACGATACCGATGCGGCTCGTAAGGACCAAAAAAATGGAGAGGCAGGCGTGTAAATAGCCGCTCTCGTGGATGCGGTGTGAGATACGTAGTACGGCCCGTAGTGGAAGGTCAGCCGATAAGGCCAAATCGTCCCTTAAACGGCCGTCGCGTTAGCGGATGGGGGCGGCTACCGATATCAACCAATGAATTGCCAAATCGCTCACCTAAATCGGCTTCGGCTTCGGCTTCGTCGGCGATTCCAAGGTGGCCACCTCTGCGTTGCGGATCTGGTATCTGCGGGATGTTGAGACACGACCAAATTGGCCGAGCTGCGATGCGTGAATATTTGCGGGGATGCGAAATGCGAATTTATGCGGACTAAGAGACGACCGAACTGGCCGAGCTGCGGGGCATGAATGCGAATGTATGCGGGGATGCGAATATGAATTTATGCGGACTAAGACACGACCGAACTGGCCGCGCTGCGGGGCGTGAATGCTAATGTATGCGGGGATGCGAAAGCCCATGCCGTTTGTGTGCGACGGCAAAACGTAGCTGATATCAAAGGCTCGCATGCCGCCGCGATATAAAGCGGTTCAAGGGCGAAAAGGCCGCCACACCAAAGGTCATGAATTAACAATTTGTATAAAGAAATGGGAATGTAGTGCTATGAGTAGGTTTCGTATCTGAGGTTAAATCTTTTTTTTTGTATAGCTAACTTATGGTCTACTGTATAATATGGTAATGAGTTTTTAGTATGTGTTGTGCATGTTATGATGTGGGGGGTCCTTATCCATCGACGATACCCCTGGAGTTATGTTTGTTGGAGTTGATGCTAAATCTGCAGTTTTATTTTTTTATATCTTTTATATTTATCCATGGGCTTGATTTTTCTGTAAAATCCCTTCATTTAAATTATTAACCAAGTAAAGTAACAAATGCACTAAACTCAACTATATGGTTACTTAAAGTGCTATCAAAATTGACAAATTATTGTAAGTGATTAGAGATATTTTAGTTTTTTTATTTTTTCTTTTTTAGTATATTGTATTGATAAAATTTTAAACTTGTTTTTTTTTGTCAACTATAATGAATTTTGAAGAAGTAATTTGTGAACTTTAAACGGTATAAACACCGTAAACGTTGAAATTTCAGATTTGTTTTATTGATTAAAAATCGCTTGATAGATTAACATAAAACTTTGTACACATCTTTAATAAAGTTAATATTACATAAAAATTTTCCTTTTTTTTAATATTATGTTAGCGCACAGGGTCCGTCAAAAATTGCGCCTCTTGAAAATGGTCCCATTGGCGGTGACAGCTTTGCAGCAAAACGGAACGTCTGAGAACAAAAAACGAAAAATATTCTTAAACTATATTTGAATGGCTGTGCTTTGACACAGAAGATGTTGAAAATATTGATTTGAAAAAAATCGAAAATTTCGAGAAATTTTTAATGGAAAATTATTTATAAAAAAAAAGTAAGAGATGAAAGAAAAACGGTTATGTTATGCCATAAAAACACGTTTCCTGTACAAAATCCATTTTGAATCAAGTCGATCGGACAAAAATTGTCTTAGTTATGCTGTCAACGAAGTCAAAACATGTGATTTTGAGTAAATGGCGATTAAAGTTTTAGAAGAGGATCTACCTCTTAATTTATTCTGTTAGTCTGCTATCTCTGTATCGTATAGCAGCTCTTTATCAACCATAGATTCCTAGAATGACTGCTGAGCATGCAGACGTCCTTCATTCGTGTTAGCCTGTGCCTGACGATTTGCGTGATTCGTCGATTTTTTGACAAAAGTCGAATAGATTTGGTCCAATTTCGTTTGTTGAATACTTAGAGTTCGAATTCTTACTCGCAACTTGAAATACATGTTCTTTTGGGTACAATGATTGGTTTATGAAAACAATTTTTGATGTTTCAAAATTTTACAGTGTTCATACGCCTTAAACTCATAATATTTTTGTCGTATGTAATCTAATATTCGATTATAAAGCATATGTGTGGTGAATGAGAACGACTTTACTGGCCGGGTTATTTGGAAATTAGGCCCCAGTGAGTGTGGCTAATGTGTAATCATCGCATTTGCAATGACTGAGCGAGTGGAACAACAATCTATATCAAGTTTTATAAAGCTGATATATTTGTCCCTAGAAACTGTTTGGATTTAAAATTAGGAAATCTGGTAAAAATTATTTTGGGAGGCCAATAACGAGCAACACACTAACATTAAAACGCGCAGGTAATTAGCCATTTTACAATCTATATTTGTTACCCTGCGTCTTTTGAAATGTTGTACATAAAACTTTGCAGAATGGAATTTGAACAATAAAAAAGTGTGCAAGATTCTAACTAAGGTGCTTACTTTGAAGGGGTCTCAGACTACGTACACAATATTTCTTGTATCTGGTACCATTTTTACTAAATATGCAGATTTTTATTATTGTAATTGAATTTTTGCATTATATGGCTTTATTATTTTAGGGAAAACTATGTGTACATCTATATTGTCAAATCTAAGAAACATGAGAAGTGGGAAGTTACAGAAAAAAATATTTTATTTACTTCTATATTAACTCTGATAGCATTGTTGAAAAATAAATTTTAAGATAAGTTGGCGATCAAGTTGCTTAGTAACTTTTGAATTGTAAACAAGATAAGTAAATAATAATGGAAATTAAAAGCACATTTAGAATAACGATCTAGCATTAAAAGAAAAATAAATCCAGAAGCGTATAAATGAAATAACAAAAAACAGGAAACATCAAATACTAATAATAGAAGAGGAAAGAGAGATGGAATAAAAACAACAATGTTTTTGAATAATCTAAATGGTAAATTCGATGCAACATATCTGATATTCAAAACACAATAAACTGAGACGAACTTGGATGCTAAGATGGATTATGATAGGATGTTTAATATATAGAATAAGGAAATACGAAGCTTAAATTGTAAAAATAATCTGGTGGGAAAATTTAGTAAAACAAAATTAACAATCCTAACTATAAAGTTAAGGAAGAGTAACAGGATTCAATGGAGTTAGAGGATTTTCATTTAGTAATATATAGCAGAGTATCTCAAGAAAAAGAGCAATAACAGTTGTAGAGTTTTTCGTTCATAAAAACTTAGTGAAGTGCACGCAGAACAAAAAGCCAAAATAAAATTATTTGTAACATAAAAAAATATAAGTGACGAAGAAGTGACAGTAATATTAATTAACAGACCAAATGACGACCACATGAAAGGAATATATATTCGAGGAAAAACTGTCCATTTTCATAAAAAATAGCACGGAACAAGTTTTGGTGACTGGAAATTTTAATAGGAGAGTAGAAAACGGAGAATGTGATTTGGAAATTTTAGAAAAATATGGAGAACATAAAAAATAACAACAAAAAAGAATGAATATATTTTGCATAATAAATAATTTAAACATAACAAATATTCGTTGCTCCCAGAAAAATATACTAGATGAAAACATAATAGAACCGAATGTTCTGTAACCGATTATATTTTAGTTGAAAAAATAACAGAAATCTTATAAAATTTGTTAGCGATTATGGGAAGAAATAAAATATAAAACGACCATTATCTCTTATCAACAAAAACAAAGTAACATTCATATAACTGTAAATAAGATTAAGGAATAAAAATAATAAAATTATATATGCTGAAAGAGAAAGAACCTGAAACGAAATATAAATAAACAGTGAAGAACAGAGGAGAATCAAGAAAAGATAATTTGATAAGGAAAAATAGAGACAGCTTGGAAGATTTTGTTAAAATGCACTATTTTAGATGTGACTAAAAAAATTGCGACATAAATAAAATTACAAAGTAAAAATACTGTACTTAGAATAAATAAACATATCAAAATAAAGAAAAAGTATTGCTAAAATGCTTAAATCCAAAGATGGAAAAACTATGATAATAATATTGATTTCTTTTCTCATAAATTTGAATAGCCTGCTTTGAGTTTTTAATCGAGAGTGATATTTATGTCTGATAAACAATCCAATTTTCTTAACACTGCTATTGGAAAGCTGTTCAAGTATTTTTATAACTAACTTTTTTCTTGATATTATATTTATTCTTATTATGTAATAATACATAAATTAAAATTCAGATAAATATTTTGGCTTTTTGGGGAAAATCAAAATTCGTAGTAGAAGATAAAGTCTTATTATAAAAGACAACACTTAAATATATTTGAACTTACAGTAACCAGTTGTGCCAACAAGAATAGGCAACATATAACAAGTTCAATCTAAAATACTCAGACTTTTGGTTAATGCAATGTAGTTCATTGACAAAATATGATGACCTTAATGCATCATTTGTACAAGATAGAATACCAAAGTTAGCCACCAGCTACTGTGGAAGAATAACTGAATATGAAAATAATTTTGTCGATTAAGATTGTACGCGTTGCCAACAATAATACTAAAAATGAAAGGATCGTACACCTGAATGACAAATATTACAACGAAGTATAATTCCTGGTGTATCGTCGGTGGATAAAGAATTTGTAATTTTTAATGTTTAATTAGTACCAGTACAGAGTGTCTTTTGCTCAATAATATGAGTATTTTCTTGTTGATAATAAAATAAATTTGTAAATTGTCTAATGTCTCAAGTTTGGCATAATCTGTTGCCTACAATAATTGATTACCTTTTTTTAAAACTAGTAAACATTTTACATCTACAAATATAGTACACTTGTAGCTCATGTCGTGTACATGTATGTCTTTTCACAATTCTTTAATAAATGCTAGCTGTAAAGCTCTAGTTGTTTGCCAAGCGATGAATGCTTTCCTGTAGATGAATTATTTGCTGAACGATTTGTCAAATAGCAAACATATTCACGTACACACATTTGTCTACTCACTTGCATCTGGCACAACAAATGTTGGTTTGCTTTGAAGTAGACGAAAAGACAGATGGTAGGTGGCAACCAATTTGTTTTCAACGAATGTTTAGCACAAATCATCAATTCACTAATAGGTTTTTGATGGATGGCGAACATTTGTCACTTTAGCTTTTGCTTAAAATTGCGTGTATAGCATTGAATTCTTTCTTTCTGGCAATATAAGAATAATAAATAGATTGATAAAAGAAAATTGTACGAATTATATATATATTTTAATTATTGCAATGACCTGAATTCTGTTTTCGTTTGTGCTTCGACTAATACAAATGATTATAAGTGTAATTATAAAAATATTTTGCCTACTTACATATAATCAAATAATTTATTTGTAATAATTTTTAGATTAAAACAGAAAAAAATATTTAACAAGAGAACATTGTTTTTAGAAGAGATTTTCTTAGTAAATATATTTTGGTAGCAGTTAAATTATGGATGATTAGTCTTCTACCTAATAGAAATGTCATTCTTACCCTTTGTTTTTATGTGATAAAGTCTAGAAATTATGTTTGGGTAATATTATGTACTATTGTAATATAACCAATTTCTAAAATAGGTTGTCTATCTTTCCTAAAAATGGTTTTTATTATTTTGTTTCGTTAAATATCAATACAAAGAGTGCTAGTAAAGAAAACGTCAAAAAATTAAGTAGAATTAAAAATGTTAGATGATTTGGTCAAACTAAGAAAAAATTTTATTTAGAACACTGGTGCGGCCGAAATAATGGACTGTATAGGTAATTTAAAATTTTGAATAAAGGGAAATAGGACAAGTTACCCTAATCTGCACAGCGGAGCCGCACGACAGCGCCCGTCCTGGTGCAAAAGGTTCCTTCGTCGACCCAAATCAAAGAAAATGGACCGAGTGTTTTACCGACAAAATTTCAACCCCGCAAATTAGCCTTTAACAAAAAGCCTCGCAGAAAATTAAAACCAATTAAAGCCGCCGGCGAACTCTTGGTTAAAAATGTTCTCGTCTTACGGAAAATTTCTGTCACAAACTGAATTCAAAGAACGACGCCTGCGAGAACATAGGCGAAGCGCGAACGAAAAATAGGCCAAGTGCAAAAGCGAACAAAGGATAAAAGCGTAGTGCCGGCCCGCGGCCTATATATCGCAACGCAAGCTCGGACAAATTCGGCCTCAAATTCAAATATGTACAAGAGGGAGCCAAAATACAGCCGGCCTCTAACTTAAAAATTCAAAATTAAAGGTAATTTTGAGATTGGTGCGAACAAACACTATTAGAACATTTTTTTTTTTTTTATAGGGCCAGTTTGTTAAAGAAGCATTTGTTTTATTGGGTCTATCAAGAAACTTAAATAAAGTTTTTTATTATATATTCTTTTTACCATTGTCGAACTTGCGCAGTAGTTATGACTGGTGATGATTAATACTTCAATTACAAAGTTTAGTTTACGGACAAACAATGATTAGCAATACATAAGGGTTTTATTTTAATATTAACAACAATAAGCACTTTAAACAAATAGAAGAAAAGTTTTATCCTGTTTTTTGACAAACTTTTTCATAATAATATGAATATTCTCATAGTAGAAAAATAGTAGTTACTCCTTGTGTTTATTTCTAATATATACGATGGCATAAAATGAGGCAAAGGAAAGAGACGAGACATTTTTTACTTTTGTCACAGTTATTAGGGTGATAGTAGAAAGAGAGTAGTTATTCGAAACATTAATAAGTAACCACAGTCTACTTGAAATAACAAATTATAATAGTATCAGACTAATAGATTTTTCTTTTGCAAATGATATAACAGAAGACGATTGTTTACCCCATAAAAGTATCCATAAGGCCATATAGATCTCGACGAATAAAAATAGAAAAATAAAAAGATTCCACAATCCTGTTGGATGTTAAGAGCTTAAGAAGAGCGCATGCAGCCTCCGATCACTTTTTAATTAGAACAAGACTAAGAGAAACAATTTCTAGAATTTACGAATCTAAAGGAGAAGAAAAAATGGAACACTAACAGACTTAAAGACGAAGAAATAAAAATAGAATAAAAGAAAACAATCTCTACACAGTTAGAAGAACAGAAAAAACTACAGACAATGAATATAGAGCAAAGTGTACAAAAGGCGGTAGCAACATTGAGGGGAAATAATTAATTACATCAGCCTAAACAAGAGTGGTTTGATGATGAATACAGAGACGTAACACTACAAATACAAGCAGCCAAAACACAAATTCCCCAATAAAGAACAAGACAGAAAAACGTACCGTTACACCTAAGAAAGAAGAAAACAAATAAAATAAGCAACAGAAAGAAAAAGTATTTCATGTGCCAAAACATTAAAAACATTGTACAATA
Source organism: Sinelater perroti (assembly GCA_036346155.1). Classification (NCBI taxonomy): domain Eukaryota; kingdom Metazoa; phylum Arthropoda; class Insecta; order Coleoptera; family Elateridae; genus Sinelater; species Sinelater perroti. The sequence continues at coordinate 17,730,651 of JARFIY010000195.1, read as the reverse complement.
CTATACACAAAACGGTACTAGGAACACGTATAAAACAGTCAACAAAAATATAAAATAAATAAAGAAGGTACGCTCTGTTAAAAACAAAATTATAAAAGAATGGTCAAAATACTTCAAAGAGTTGAATATTAGTATAAATTAAAATAAATTCAATTTGAACAGAAGAGCAGATTTGACCGAAGATATTGAAAAACAAAATTAAACTATAGAAGAAAATGCACTGTGAGATAACCCACAATAAAAGAAATACATGAAGCTATAAAAAAAGTTAGGTGCAACAAAGCCTTCCTAGAATTGCAGTATAGTTATTTGTTAAAGAGGGAGGCAATGAAATAATAAACGCAACTCGTTCACTCTTTATAACAATACATAAAATTAAAACAGTTCTAACTGATTGGAAAATAGGAATTATTTGTCTTTTCTTCAAAAAAGGCAACGAACTCAAATCCAATAGGGTTTTTACCTTATTAGTGCTAAAATATAAATCTCTTGTAAAAGATTAACACCATTTGCAGAATATATAATAGGCAAATAGTAAGCGGGTTTTTGAGGAAATAGATTTATTATCAGTCACTCATCTATCATACACCAAATTGTAGAAACGTGTTGGGAATTTAATAAAGGTATGCGGGGCGTAAGTCATGTGAAATAGTTTTTGCCAAAATACCATCGCGGATGAAAAATTTGAAATATAAAAATGAAAGGACAAGGAATGGACAAAATGTAGGGGCATTTGACAACACGTCTACATTGTGCTCCTCATGTTTATTATGGTAGTTAACGTAACGTTTCAGGTTTTACATTATAGAATCATCTTACCCGTTGCTGGTTGCTGGTTTCTTCGCGTCATCATTGAAACCACTGCTACCCACCTCCCGACTGTTTGGTATAGAAGAGCATTCTTCTCGACAACTACCAACTCTTTGTGACATAATGTGGCATTTCTATCACAGAGAACGGCTATTTTGATATACGAACGCTGTTTCACCCGAGTCACATTTATTCTACGCGGCGGTTGATTGACAACTGATTTAACATTGCTCTTTTTGCAATTGCAAAATATGACGAAGTATTCATGTATTATGAACACGCACTATATGAACGCACGGCTTCCTTGAAGCATACATTTTTTGATATCATTCCTTTCATTTGAAAAAAAATAGATATCCACTGACCAACTATCGTACATCAGCCGTACATTTACATTAGAAAGGCATATGATAACATCAAACAAGCAACACACAAACCATTAAAATAAATTAATCTCAATTAAACTAAGAAAAATTGTCAAAATGACAATAGACGTAACAAAGAGCAAGTGTAGAATAGCAGCTATCTGGAGATTTTGAAATAAAAAAGCAGTAAAACAGGACGATGTACTATCACAACTGCTCTTCAACCTAGCGCTAGAAAGAGCAATATGAAACATTATCGTCAATCGATATAGATTAGTATACAACAGGCAAATACAACTACTAGCCTTTGCATACGATGTGGTCATAATAAGAAGAAGCAAAACTGGAATTAGTAAAGCATTCATGAAATTGATAAATGTCACAGAACAGCTTGACTTGCAAGGAAATGAAGAAAAAAGTAAATATCGTACTAGCAGACAAAAATTTTGAAAGGCGAATGGTTCACAAATACGTTGTAATGTGCATAACAAAAAAAATAGCAATGATAAAGATGTAAAGTCTAGAATAATGTCAAAGAACAGAAATCTAAACTTTTGAATAATCAGTGCAAAAATAAACTATATAAAACACTAATAACACTTTTAGTACTAAAACCCAAGAATTACTAGATCTATTTAAAATAAGAGTTGAGAAAATTATATGGCCCGATATATTTGAGAAACTGAGCGGATAGCGATAAAGAATGAGTTTTAAACGAATTTACGTTATATTTAACGATAAAAAAAGAGATATTTTTGAACCTCATAATTACCAAGCTTAAGTAAGTACTTTTATTTCTGCTTATAACACATTTGGTTTTCATCTTCTTCTTCCATCTAGATATCACTATTTTAAAGAATAATTTTTGTGCTTTTAATCATCCTAATTTTGTTCTTTTTGTACAGATTATTTTGAAACTCTTTTTCAACCCAAGAGAACTGTATACGCTAAAATTTATTAATAACATGGAATGGTGCAAACGATGTAGCCAAATGCTTTTTGGACGAGTTTATATCATATTCTAGGCACTTCACTTTTAAGTAGTTGGAACTACGTTAGGTCATGGCCTAGATAATCATTCAAATTTTTGAGTCCTATTAGTTGAGAATGTTTTCTGATTTTGTTAATGATTGAAATGGAGAAGTATCTATATCCACAGACATTTACCTTAGAATTACGAGCACAATTTGGTTGTCAATGACAGACACTCATACACATTGGAAACTGTACATAACTTTTCGTTAAGAAAATTCAGATACCTGCAATGAAATTTTACAAGGTTTAAAATTTCTTCTACAAAAAATCTTCTGTCTAGGAATGAAACCACGTACAGCATCTTGAAGCTCAGTATCATTGTCAAAGCAGTGCGACGCAAGCTACTATTTCAAGTGCGTAACGAAACTTTTTATCAATTTTCTGCACAAGTTTATCGCTGACTACAGATGGGCGACTTTTAAACATGTGACACCATTGACATACGATACCTTCACTCATCACGTTTGGTCCGTAAACATTACACAGTTGTGATAAATCGCAGCTCCTGAAAGTTTTTCCGCACATAGCAATCGTTTTACTGTACACTTTACATACACTTTATATTTAGCGGTAAATAAAGTGTAATGTAACTTCATTCTTCCAATCCCTACTATCTACTAAACTAATGCGTATAGCACCACGGGACGCTAGCACCTCCTATTCCTCACACTTATGCAGACGAAGGTTCCTTTTCGAGTTGCCCTCCTATCTTAGCATTTATTTACTGTATTACTTTTCCTTATATTGACTTCAATATTTTAAATAAATAATGCAACTATTATCCACGCACATAAATACAAACTGATTGATATGAATTTTACTTTTTTGGTAAGTTTTCATGTATACCGTGTGGTCTATTGCCGCTACTTCAGTACTATATTCTTTACTGTAGTCGAGCTTATATTGATCTGTAACTGTAACTGAAAAACATGCTAAGCTTCCAAAATAATAAAAAAGGGTATGCTCACATTTAAAACTGGGAAACAAAGTAATTTCCAATTTGTTGGGCAGACAATTTTCAGCTCCAATATTGTTTCAGATTATAGATTTGAAAATATAAATACCGTGTATGAAATTCGGTTTTGAAAGTTATATTTTCGAAGAGTAAAATATAAAATAAGCTTTGTTTGCGTTATTTTCACTGTGCAGCCATAATTTTAGTGAATAAATTGCGATCTTATCGTACTGGTGTAGAAAAAACTTCCTGTGCTAAGCAACCAAAGTAATACTAATATTATGTTTCTATAAGAGGCTAAGACGGAAATTGCGTATCCCGAATTGCAATAAACACCTGCAAGCCTCCGTGTCCTCGACTTATGCAAAAAGCGGTCTGTTTCGGCTTTTTCGCACATAACAAAATTATACAGACTATGGTAAAAAATATCAATAGTTGATGGAAGCGGAAGTGTTAAATAGAACTGAGAGAAGTGATCGTACAAATATTTTAGTTGTAGTATAGCAGATGTTAAACGAATTGGCCGCTAGAGTTTTGAATGTGTTTGGCATTTAAGTTGAAGAGAGCATGAAGAAATATATTGAGAAAAATCGTACCTAATTGGGAATACAAAGTTACTTTTGAGGAAATTCTTGTTTTGCTAGTGACTGATCGGAAAAAATCATTAAAGCTACAAAATATGATAATAAAATAGAAATTTTGAGTTTACAAAATAGTAAACTTGGAACTGTTATATTTAGTTTACCTGAAATTTTAAAGACAAATGATTTTTTTCCTGGATGGCGCAAAAAGAATGCATGTTTTTTAAAGTGATTGATAGTACACTGGCTGTGAGTAGTTTTGAGAGTTTATTCTTAGTAGCCATGGTTCAGGAGAATGTTGAGCATCACGTTTTTGTTATTGAGGAGCTTTTTTAGAAATACTGATTCCGTTGTTATTGTTGAACGTCATTTCCGTCAACAGTTCAATATAACACGTAATGGGACAATTTCTAATCGTAACACATAACTTCGATTGCTTAAATCGAAAAGGAAATTAACTGGCCGTCCTTGCACTAGTCGGGCCCTATAAAATGTAGAAGAATAAAAAGGTCGCATTTTTAGAGTCTTCAACTCACCACTAGGCAACATGCTCTAAGATTTGGTGTTGTTATATCCTAAAAGGCGAGTTGAATTTCGATTCGTGCAAAATCATGAATCTTCAAAAGTTGTTCAAAGGTGATTTTGTCGAACGCAAATTGTTTTGCGAAAAAATGCTTGGAATTATTGCTTCTGATGATAATGAGTGATGAGACACATGTCTATTTGGATGGTTATGTCAATAAGCAACACTTTCCATGTTGAACAGCAGAAAATCCACGAAAATTATATCAGAAATCTAATGATGAGACTACAGTTCAATGCGGCGTTTTGAAAATGGGTATCGCTGGATCTTATTTTTTTGAAGAAAAAGGAACTACATTAACAGTGACTTTAGTTTATATGTTATGCAATTTTTTACGTTCACAATTTTGATCCTTGTAGGTCAACGTGGAAAACATGTAGTTTTAATAAAACTAGACTACGACCCACACGGCAATGGTTTTGATGCCGGTTATTCGACAAATGTTTCCTCAATACGCTACCTCACGTTTTCGCTATATACCTTAACACCCAAGCTTACTATATTTGTCTCCTACGATTTCTTTCCTTATTTTAAATAGAAAATTTGCAGCCGAAAACCTCATTTAGTAGATGAACTTAAAATTTCCATTCGCAAAAAAACGCAACTGTGCCAGAAGAAAAGTTGGTAAGTGTGGTACAGAACTTTGAAGAGAGACTCCGGTTATGTGTACAACAAGAAGGACGTTATCTTTCCTTTGTAATATTTCAGAATTAAATAATAAATAAATACATATTAAAATTATATTTATGACAGATTGTTTTGAAGTAAATAAAAAAAATAATATTGAAGATCAACGAAGTTACATTAATTTGAAAAACATGCGTTTTTCTGTGCTACCATGACTAATAAAAACTTCTTTACCACATGATAATTTTAAACAAAAGTAATAATACACGCTACACATAAGATCGAATAATTTGCAAATGTTGTACGTTGAAATTTGGCTAAACATGTGACATCGACAGTCAAATCGACAAGGAAGCCTTCACAGCTAGAAATCAGATTTAAACAATGTTTTGGTCATTTAACACACAATAATACACCATTTGAAAATGGAAACAAAAAATAAAATGAATATGATCTTGAAATAGGAAAAAACTAAAAGAACAGTCAAATTTAGATTGCAACGACATGTTAGCTAACAAAGCCGACATATATATAAATACATAACAGGATCTGTAACAAATGAAAAGACTAAGAATATATCTGCTTTCGAAACGATAAATTAAAACTTTTATCAGCTATTTAAGTTGCGAAAAGTTTTTAGACTCAAAAAATTATAAATTATATTATACTTCGTTGACTATAATAAAGCACATTTTAATGTTGTGAAGAGTATGGCTTTACTTTGACCTGAATCACATGTGTGATAAAATAATATATGTAATTAAATACATCTATTGCTAAGACTCCGCGAGATTGAAAATTTTAAAGTCACTCAATTCTTTAAATTTGTCAAGAACAAAAATACTAAAACCTTTGACAATTTTTTTCTATTAAAGTACTTACTTCTTGGTGTAATAGTAAGACTTTTAAAAGCAATAGAAAAGTGTCTAGGGGAAATTTAAGGATCTTTTTAAGAAACTGAGATTACAAGAGTACCTGGCGTTTTTTCATTTTTATTTAAAATTTTATAAGGTTTTAAGGATGCAACTTCATTAAATATGCAATGTTAGACTATAAATATGAGATATAGATGAATGAAGCCAGTTTATAAACAAAGAGGTAAGGCCAATTACACTGATGTGTGTAATGGGGAATGGAAAAAGCGTTAAATATAGAGACGGAAGAATGTATTGGGGTGGCATATTTTTTACACAACTGCTACTAACTCTGTTTTCTGTCGTTGGCGCAGAACTTGAACATAAAGAAGTCTCACGGTGTTAAAGATATTGTCGATGTAGTAAATTGATTGTTGTTCTAGCTGTTTAACATACGATGCCATCTTACTGGAACCACATTTGTTCCAAATCTTTGTTGTCCAGTTGGTGCTAAAGATACTGGTTTATGATGTAACAACCATCATTCATCATACCTCCAGCTCAAAACCACACCAAATAGTGACTCGTGGGTGTTTTTGCTTTTGTGAGTCCCCTAAGATTTTCAGAACTCGAAATGCGACAGATCTGTTTGTTTGATCGACTAAATTCCACTTCTTAATGCTCTAAAAACCAATTGAAAAATTGCTAACGACGGGCGTCATCAACAAGCTCTTGGGTTAGTTGAAATTTGTGCATGTAAAGCTGATGGTGCTTAGTGAGTGTTTGCTGAAGAGAGCTTTTCAAAATGTCAAATTGTTGTGCATGATGCTGAATCGATGGTTTTGGATTTGCAGAGGCACTTTGACTAACTATGGCTCACGGAATTTTGCCGCATGCTGATACACAAGTAGCTTTGCATCCATCGCCAATTTGATTTATATGTTTTGTAATAAATATTTGGTGCATTATGTTTACCAAAAATTCTATCGACTATTTATACCGTTTTCACAAAATGTTCGTCAAATTTGCAATACATTTTAACAGTAATAACTTGCTGTTCTTTCGAATAGCATTTTTGTATAAGAAATAGTTCAACAACACAGAAATGGTATTGCTGTTTTAACTTAATGTAGAAAAGTTGCAGAACAACATTTCAACTCTTTCCAAAAACTTAAATTTAATTAGTCATATGTTGGTCTACTTAATGATTGCTAGGAGAAATTTAAATGATTAACTTAGGCAATGACTGAAAATTTAGGAATGACATAAAGATGATTTCAGTTAATAAGTCAAAAGGCTTTACCTGGTAAATCGTATAAAAGGTTGATTTATATTTATGTTCTTAAAATATATAGGTGCACTCATTAATTAAGAAGATATTAATGAGAAAACTAGTTTATAAAGAAACTAATGCATTCCAGTGAGCTTTGCTTCTATGAAAAAGAAGTAAAAACATTAAATGGTGTACACTGAAAGTTCTAAAATAATATGTACGTTAAATAGATGCCTTGCATTTATAGTTGGCCATATGAATTTTATTTTGCAACATTAATTGTAGTTTTTCTTTCAGAATTGTACAAAGAATGTGATCTAGTGTTGCCCTTTTGAGTCTTTCTGTTGTAAAACTCAGTTTAGATTTAAATACATGTTATTGGGTTATAAAATATATACCTGTTAATCCCATCAGCAGTTTTAAGAAAAATAAAATTTTATTTCTGACATATTTGTATTATATTTTTTATTTTTAGTAAATTTTGAATTTTATATAAGGTATTTATCAGAAATAGTGACAAACAATTAATTTAATCAGAAATATAATCAAGGCGCATTGTCCTTTTTAATGTATATATGAGATATCTTATCAGTAACCTAATTGCTTGCATTGTTATTATTGTTTTATTTAACACTTAATGCAACGTGTGTACGTGATGCATGGAACATATGTTAAAAACATGTTTTACATCATTTTTTCAGAGAAAGTGTTAATAAGAAAATTAGAAAATTTAAAAGGTCGAACCGCAAAGAAGATCCCCTGGAGTTCCTCAATGCAAGAAATGCTAGTTATGCGGCTACACGCGCAATTATTGGCAGTGCACAGGAATACACCTCTATGCTAACTGCCCCAAAAAATCAAACGAGGACCCCTAATATTTTAGCTATCTAGAAAAGCACCCAAAAACTATAAAGGATGCAGCTACTTTCTTAAAATTAAACAACTAACAAATAACAGTCATAGATCGCCGAATAAATCTTATGCCCAAGTATTTGCAAACACTAGCCAAATTACTACCACAAATCAATCATCTACTTTTGGTCAACACCAAGGTCGATGACACCAAAATTGAAAACTTCCTCGACGACTTCCAAAACACAACTAACCTAATCACACCTATCTAAGCAAACTCATCGAATTACTCATCCCACATTTAGATAAACTAACGCCATTCCTATTAATTATTATAGTGACAAATGAAATGGATCCGGATCATCTCCCAGTCATCATGTCTTTTTATGACTTACCAACGATCAGGCCACCTATACCTAACTGACTACTTTTCCAAATATCTTGGACCAAAAACTTAGATGGACTGGATCACTTCAAACCAAAATGGACGAAGCATTAACAAAATACTCTGCGGCTATACATAAGAGTATACAACAGGCTACAACGCCGTATAATCGTAGACGTTCTACCTCACAGAGTTGAATACTTGCTTATATAACAACACTAATAAAATTAAAAAATAAATACGGAAGATAATGGCAAAGGGCTCGACTATCATATTTGAAAACGTTATATAATAAATTAAAATCATTTAGTCAAACTAAAGCTAAATTGCCTTAGAATAGAAAGATACAACGATTACCTTGAAGGAATGCATCCTAGAGACTGAACTATGTGCCAAGCCACTAAAGAATGTTAAAAGAGTCTAATATTATTTACGCTATAATTGATAATAATGCAACATACACTTCTGAAGAAGAAAAACTAAAAATCATAGCCACGTATCTAGAGCTAAACCAAGTTGAAACTGAGCCCATACTCGATGCTCAAATAATAAATGCCATACAAGGCTTCCATCAGCGCGAAATTGGAGATGTCGTACTTGTATCATTTCAAGAATTCAGACAGTACAAACAACGTCTTCCTAAGCGCAAATTTCCAGGTCCCAACTTGATTAACAACGAAATACTAAAATAGCTATTTAATGAAGCATTAGCATACTTAACTTCAATATTTAATTTCTGTATGAGGCTGTAATACTTCCCGTCATCATGGAAACCGCGACAGTTTAGCCTATTAGCTTATTACTCACTCTAACTAAACTTTTACAAAAGGTAATTCTCACTTGCCTACAATACTTCCTACTCGAAAATGAGGTCACCTTGCCTCACCCGTTTGGGTTTCGTCTAGTACACTCAACCACCCATCAACTTCTTAGAATAACAGAACGGAGAAGGGGTACAAAAATAAGGCATACACTGCAGAAATATTTCTGGATCTTGAAAGGTTCTTTGACAAGGTCTGGTTGGAAAGACTCATATATAAGATGATATAGTTACATATCTCTGTCTACATACTAAAAATCATATACTCCTTGACCAACAGAACATTCAGAGTGAAGATCAACGCTACGCTAATAGAACAAAACTTGCGAATGGTTCCAAAAAATAAAAATAAATACAAATAAACTCCACCAAAATCCAAGTTAAAATATTCACACTTAAACGTCACGTAGGGTTTCCACCGATCAGAAGAAATAATGCCATAGGACACTGCTGTAAAATACTTAGGTGTCTACCTCGATACAAAACTCAACTGAGGATATCACATTAACAGAAAATCTAACGAATCTTGTACTAGACTTAACATATTGTACCCATTAATCAACCAAAGATTCCAGTTTCGATCAGAATACTTATTATTAATTTATAAGGCCATACTCCATTCTATTTTAGCTTACGCATGCCCGGTATGGAGTAACGCACTCAAAACAACACTCAAAAAACTGAAAACCATACAGAATACTGTGTGATGCAATTAACTGCCTCTGGTTTAAAATATACAAATACATCAAGAACTGAGTGTGTGTCTCTTATAAGAGACTACATAAAAATCTACGTGGCAACTTTGTACTAGTGCAAATCAACTAAATCTCAATCAACTCGGTCACTTGCATACAAAACTGAAACGAAAGCTTTCTTTACTGGACATACCTTAATTTTATAATATCAGAACTAATTTATTATCAGACAGAGGTGCAACCTTGTATAATGTAACCAAGCCGTCTTTTTAAAAATAATAAGAGAGCAATATATAATATATTTACAAGCTATGCGAATAGTATTGAATCTGAAAATATAAATAAATCGAAGAGTAAGCCCATTATGACTGCTTGTGATCTCCAGAAAAAAGTAACCAAAAATCAAATTGAAGTCTAAAGATTGTAGGGATATAATCAATGTTAGAGCAAGTAAAACTAACATATAGAGATAAGTAGCTTACAGAAATTTTTTAAAAATGTAGCATTTATGCCAAAATCTTCTAAGGTCCTGATGTTATCGCTATTATTTATGATGATTTATTTTTCGTTACAAATGAGGCTTTTTATGCTAAAAACAAATTAACTGCACTTGATTATATAAAATTTGCCTATAAATTTAAGTTCGAGCCAAAGGTCTTGCCATGGTGCATGGTGTCTGTACAAGATATTTCTAGCTTCTGTATTCAAATTCATAAGAGAGAAACAGTTAACAAATATATATTTTAATATGTCTGCTGAAACTTTTCGATTTTATAAATAAAGATCACAGAAATGACAAAATCATTTTCTTTCCGGATCTGGCATCGTGCCATTAAGTTGCGCCAACGCATGCAAATCCATCCAATGCGCCTCGAGCTCGTCCAAATAATAATTTTTGGGCAATTTTATCTTGACTGATTTATGCTAATTGCTGGGAACTAACATTTTCTGGACAATTAGGACGACGAATTATTTGTTATTACAAAAACTTGATTCAAACAAATGATAGAAGGAGTTCTTGAAACGCTATCACAAATAGTATGATAATAGCCTCTAGCAGTTTAGCTGAATTTTTGTTGTTGCCAAATATCATGTAATTTATACTTTACTTCTTGAAATTTAAATATTGTGTCATTACTTCTGATACATCTTGTGTGGTTCCTTAAATTTTGAGTTGTGCTTTCTTTAGTTTTAGCCGTACCGTACTTGACGTTCTTCGTTTCCGAAGCTATAAATACGCGTTCTTAGCGTCTTATTCGTCGCACAATCCGGTCAGACTATTTTAAAGCTACTCCAAATCCTGCGTTCGGGTAAAAATAGTTTCCTATCTTGGCTGCTGGATGTAGTCACAGGTGACAGAATGTGGGTTAGAGTTCGGCTTCAATTTGTTAGCGCCGCCCGTGAGTCGCGCGGTGGCAGGTTTTAGGGAGAAATATGGCCTAGGAAGACACCTGTGACTAATGTTTGCTCAGGAGGAATCGCTAGACAAGGGTCGCCCTTTTTCTTTTCATCTATCATCCTCCCGCGCGTGGATTTCCTCTGAAAAATCGCCCGTTCCTGCTACTTATCGCGGAAATTTTCATTACCTTTCTGCTGCTGATGACAAATTGAGCTCGGGTTTGGATAAGCAGTTATTAATGTGAAAGTGACAGAAGGAATTTAAATTAAAAAATTGTAACGTCAGCTACTTGAGTGATTGCGCCAAGATAAAAAATATGTAGTTGCATAATCAGCTTTTATGTCAAAAGAAACAGGGAAAACATTTCATACTGCTGTAGATGCATTGACGATAACTTACAGCTTTAAAAAACGGCAGTCTTTTGTCATTCTGCACGGCAGCATTTACTTTACATACATCTCTGTAGGCCACACTTTAGTTCTTGTTCCGAAAGGCACCATTAGTTATGTAATAGCAAACATCTGGGTAGCAGCAGTTTATCAATGCTAAAACCACCAAAGTGTCTCAATCTAAGCGCTTTGCCGTTACTGAAATTTATGAAAGCAGTCTCGTCACAGCGCGGTTTCCTTGGGTTTTACGATTGCTTTTCTAGGTGCGAGTCTCCAAGGGACGGCAGCGGGCTGCACTTACCGCGAATTGACTTCGCATCATTTGTAAACCCTTCGAACTGCTCCGTCGTTGGGAATTTCCCGGCGCTGAATTCCGGCTGCAATTTTTCTTGTCGGGGTAAAAATTTTGTCGAGAGCAGCGAGGTAATTTATTCGCCTTCAAGCGCAATCGCTTGGGAACAAACTACCCAGATTTTCGTTTTTTTTAAGAAACAGGATAGTTTGCACGGAAAACTTTAATATTTTTCAAAAAGTGCACTTTTTATGCTTAGTTTACATGTTTATAATTACCCATTACAATTTAATTGCTGTCTCAGAAAACAGATTTTAACCTGCTAAATATTCAGTAAATTTTCGCAAGTTAATTAATATTATTTCAACATGAGCTAAAAGATCTTTTTAATGCAGGTTTTTAAATTATTTGATACATCTAAAACTGTAAGGAAAAAATACTTTAAAATCATATTAACAGCAGTCAAATTTGATTTTCCTATGAATAATAAAGTAAGTGTGAAATTGCTGAACAAATCATTGTCCGGTCGTGAAGTGAATTTATTGTATCTGTGAGTAGAATGGAGCAATAGAAAAATTTAACTTAACTCCAGCTTGCTTAAATTTTTTTCTTCTGCTAACTTCTAGTCACTTTCATTGAGAAATATACCAGCGTCACACCCAAACAAAAATTATGCCCCGGTTCTAGATTATTTTCTTATAAAGTTTTTCTGTGCAAGACGACAGTGTTAAGTAGAACGTGGCGTCAAACAAGAAAAATTCGTGCAATCGTTTACAATTAAAAACTAAAATTTTTCCTATATATTTTTATATTTAAACCATAATATGCTAAGGCTTTTGATAAAAAATTAACAAATAATATTAAAGCTTCATATATGAAAACAAAATTATATGAATTAAGGGAAAAATTGTAAAAATATGATATATTTAAACTTACTTAAGTAAATGAATTTTTTAAGGCAACAGATAGATACTTCTTTAGAATTCCGTTAGGGAATAAATCTACTTTAGGAAATAGACCCTGTCCACATGAGCCTAATTCTTTTCCACTTCCGAATACCGACGAGACAAATTTTAATCTTATTTTCTACTCATATATATTCTGGCAAGATGGTGTTTTATTTACCTATAACATTCCAGTTTCTAGCAGCTTTCATGGTCTAAAATACGACAGCAAGAATCAGAAAATATGAAAAATCTCTGAATTATATTAGGCCGCCGAAAAATAAAATGAAAATCAAGCATGATTTGGACATTGCGACTTACAATGTACTGTCAGTGAGCACTAGAAAGCTCAAATTAATGCACAAGCCCTTACGTCATGTATTTTGATGCATCATGTTGTTCGTTGTGAGCTTAGATATTCTTGACTACTAAAGTCCGAGAACGAACAATACGATGCATCATTAGAGAGGTATTTACAGAATTAAAAAAAAGTAACATTAAACTGGACATGGGATTGTAGAAGTTGACATTATTACTGTTTTATAAAAGGAAAAATGGAAATACTTTAGGAAAAGTTAGACTTTCTATTAATAAAAAAATAGGTAACCCCCTCAGAAAGAGTGATGACAATTATATCACAGAAGACCACACTTATATAAATTAATTTACCAACCTTTACACATTGTTTTCTTCTTTATTAGCAATCAGAATTACAATACATTCTATAGGCTAATGTGTTGTCTAAAGTATTCTAAAGTGGCGTTTTCAGACCCCACTCCGCTAAGGGCATCTTTAGTCACCTAGTAGGTCTGCTGGCCAGTTTTTCTTTAATCTTCTTCCCTTAGGTACTATAAGTAATGGACAACGTCCTTGACGTACGAACAGATAACTAAAGCCCTAACAAGAAGATTAAGTTATACAATTGTTACTGTAGGATTTATTGTTGATGAAGATTTTAAAAGAACATGTTATTTAAAGAGTAATGTTCATATAATTAAATAAATACAAAATAAAAAACAACAACAACTGAAACACTTTTATGGTGGCACATGCAGTAACTGTAATTACAGTGAGATTAATACGATGATATAAAGTATAATCTTATGAGAGGGCATGGCAGTAGCTGAAAAATTACGAAGAACAAAAAATTGGCAAGGAATTTGAAGGAAAACAAACATCTTTACTTTTACTTAATCCAAAACCTTTCTACCTTTCGGTGTAAGGCTATTGAGCTGAGTTGTGCTTTATGGATTCGGGCTTGTCTTGCACAGTTCTCTCCACTTTTTTCTATCCTTTGCTGTTGTGCGAATTTCTTCCCACTTTATGTTTCTTGATTCTGCTGCCTCTTTTAATTCCTCCTTCCATGTTTTTCTCGGTCTTCCTATCCTATTTTTCCCTTTTGGTCTTGCTTCAAACACTTTTTTCACTGTTCTGTTTTTGTCCATTCTTATTATATGTCCCAACCACCTAGCTGTCTTTCTTGCACTGATACCGCTACCGCTTTAGTTTTAAATTTTCTCTAAATGTTGTGCTCCTGATGTGGTCTCTCTTTGTTTTGCCCTCTATTTTACGCAGGAATCTCATCTCCGTACTTTCTACCCTGCTCCTATGTTTATTCACTGTTGTCCATGATTCACTGCCATAGATGAGTATTGGTGTTACAACTTTTTTGAATACTTCTACTTTTGCGTCATTTGGTACTTCCTTTTTTCCTAGAAAAGAGGACTTTATGGAGTTAAATAGTCGTCCTGTAATTCCTACTCTTTCATTTATCTCGTCATCGAGTTTTCCATTTTCCTGTATCCATACCTAGGTATTTGAACTTCTCTACTTGTTCCAATTTTCTTCCCTCTATATATATATATACGATGTCTTCTCTTGTCTGGTGCTATTACCATTGTTTTGGTTTTATCTCCGTTTATCTTCATGTTTTTCTTTTTTAGTTCTAAGTTGTATACATTACTATTTTCTTGTAGGTCTTTCTCACTTTTTCCGAATATAACCATATCATCAATACAAAGTAATTCTGATATGTAGATTTTTCCATATTCCAGCTTCCTACATGGTATCTTCTTATTTTTTTTCTTGCATTCTTTTATTGCCTCATCTAATACTAAATTAAATAGCAGCGGGCTGAGTACACATCCCTGTCTTAGGCCTATATTGGCCTTAAATTCCTCCGACTGCTCGTGTCTCGTTCTTATTATGTTTCCGCTATTTTCGTATAGTGCTTTGATTGCTGCTACTTCTCTGTAATTTATGTTTGCTTTTTCTAGACACTGCCATATTGTCTCTCTTTCTATTCTGTCGAAGGCCTTTTCCAGATCTATAAAACAGAGATGTATTTCTTCCCCTTTATCTATGACCTTTTCACTTAGCTGTCTGATTGTAAATATATGGTCTATGTACAAACATAATGCATTATAATACAACAAATAAACAAATTTTTGTAAATGAAATAAACATAAAAGGACGCATAAAAGAAAATACAGATAAAATGACAAATAAAAATAAAAACTTCAAAAGTCTAATGCAGTGAAAAGGAAAAAATCTTCACTAGAATCAAAGTTAGACCAAATTGAAACAATAATTAAAGATGAATAAAAAATTATTTAATTATCAACTATGCCGAAATACAACCTAAAGATACTACAATTGTAAGTAAACGAAGCACTAGGCAAAGGTAACATAATACCAGAATTTATTAAAGAAATAAGATTTAAAATTATAAAATTCTACTAGAGAACTGCTTGTCTGAAGGAGACATGCCAAACGATTGGAACGATACCCAGACCGTACTAATCATAAGAAATAAAAAAACTATAGACCACTAACGTTGCTAGTATAGATTTAATAATAAGTATTTAGAGAAAAAATATGTCAAACTTTAATTAAGTTAGTAAGTCGGGCTTAGACAAAGCTATAGTACAAGAAACCATATTTTAATAATTAAAATATTAATAAATAGTTTATTAATTACAACTTTTTCTTATACATTGTGGTCTTAGATTATATGAAGGCTTATATATGAACAGATTATAGATGAAGACTATGACTACAAAATAGGTAGAGAAACTGAGATGGCAATATTAAACTTATACGAATATGAAGTATATTAAGATGTAAAGGAAAGTAGAGCATGAAAGATATCTTCAGGAAACTCAAATAGAAACACAAGGAAATATTAACAGTAAAGGATTAAACCAATTAAAATATTTGTTAACGGTACTGAATCAGTTACAAAAGATTTCAGAATAAACGGGCCGAAGCTAGAATTAATCGACAAATACATACGTGTATCTAAATCAATCTAACATCAAACAAAGAGGATCATATGACCGAAATCCGAATAGAAAAAGCAAAGTTAGACAAACTGATATTCATACTTAAAAATACGAAGATACCTATAAAATAGAAAAGTAAAACCTTCAATTCTACATTCTTTCTATGATGACATATGTAACACAAACTCGAAGTTTACATAAAGCTAATTCCGACAAATTAGTGATAATTCAAAAAAAGCGAAGTGGTAAATATTAATAATACCTAAAAAACATCAAGTAAAGTTGCAGATGCAGTAAAACTTTCCGTCAATTAAACTGGAATTTTATAGAACATAATGCAAGACTACAAAACTGATGCTCATACGAAGGCAAAAGAAAAGGAACTACAAATGAGATGAACAGACAATATTAAAAGGAGGACTAGTATAGAAAGAAGGTACAAATGAGAAGGCGTGGAAAAGAACTAGACAAGTCCTATATTTATAACTATAAAGGAACAAATAAAACGAAATTCGTGTGATAACAGAAGAATGTAATTTATAAAAAAAAACACGATGTATTTAATAGTTTAGCACTATTAAACAAAGAACCGACAAAATGTAACAAAGAAATTTTTAATCTACATAGTTCGTCCCTCTAATTTCTCATATAAAATTTTTTTACTGATGTATAGTCTGGGTATATTTACGTTATTCATTCACATGATATGTGTTTTGAATAGGCATTTCCTTAGAAATGTTTTCACGTAAATTCACTTGGTGGCAAGGCTCTACTTAGCAATTTGTTGTTCGACTTGTTGGTGGATATAGTTGAAAGTTAGACGAGTGACAGACATAATAGACACGGATTCCGAGCAGAAAGTTAACATTAAGTTAAGTTGCGTTAAGCTTGAGAAAACCCCTAGTGGAACATGGAATATGACGCAGAAAGCATATGGTGACGAGGCATAATAGGAAAGCCGTGTCTTTTAACGATTCAGTACAAGACGATCCCATAGTCGGCCTCCTGTCTGCATCACATATTGCTGCAAATGTAAAACGTGCGAGGTAGTTACTACAAGAAGACCATTGTGCGCATAATATCATAAGAGCTGAATTGAATAGGGGCGTGTGCCATAAAATTTTACCTAACGATTTGAAGAAATGCAAAAGTAGTCCTTCACATATTGAAATAATAATAAAACATCTTGTTGATATAAAATATTTTATATACGATTAATGGTAATAATATTAAAAGTTAATTACAAACAGAATACGTTTTTCTTAAAAAATCTAATGTATTAAGTACATGGAGTAACCATTCATGATAGGTGAAGAATATGTGAATAACCCAATATAACCCTGAAGAAGATGATATCACTAACTGACTAATACACTCTTACATATAAGTACAGACTTAATTGAGCTGTTAGGGAGTGCAAAACACTTTGGAACACAGTGCTATGTAATATTTATATATGTGTTTGTGATTATATAACGGGATATTGCAGATTTAACACACCTATTCTACAGTTCTGTGATTTAAAATGTCACAGCCCGTTTGACTTGTATTTAACCAAAAACACTTTCAAATATCATATAAAATTAGAACAATCAGCAAATAAAATAATCCGAAAAGAAAATCTTAAGATAAATTATTCTAAAAATTATAAATCAGACTGAGAAATTGCTGTACACTAAACTTACTGATAAATAGAGCCAGTTAAGTAAGAGCGTATTTGGCATCATTAGCACTTGGTAAAAGGCATCGTCCTAATTCTTTCGTGAATTGATAGCGGATGCTTTGTCAGATTCGGTTGGAATTGAATTTTGCATACGCGTCGCGCTTCGAGGCTGTGTTCTTCTATACCCAGCCGAAAGGCTCGAAAATGTTTCGTACAATAGCTGCAAAGTGCATGAACAAGTTGAAGCATTTTGTCAGCAAATGAGTGCAACGAGGTAAGGAGACAAAAACGGTTTATGACTTGCCGAAACGTGACTCGATAGGCAAAGTGTTCCTTAAAGTCGAAAACAGATATTAAATTTCTTTTTGCGGAACACGGACTTAACATTGCGTCAAGGAACATCAAAATTGAAATAAAAGAGTGTAGACATATCGTAAGCAGCTTGGGCGACTAGCTTGGGCGACTGGCTTGGGCAATCATCAACAAAAACGAGGACTAGATTCTGCATAAGGACAACAACCCCAAGCACCACACCAAGCTTCTGGCATCGTTACACTTGATTGGCCGTCGCAGTCGCCCGATCCAAATCCGATTGAAAATGTGTGGGCATACATGAAGCACAAGCTTCGTGGATGAAAAGTGTTCACTTTGAAACAGTTGACACGAAGAATCCTTCGCATTTAGAGGTCCTTGTCGGATGAATACACCATCAATTTGGTCGAAAGCATCTACGCCGCTGGTGACCAAACACATTATTGATACAGTAGCATTTTGTTCTGATGGAGTAAAACGTACTCATGTATTTGAAAATGTTTTTAAATAATTTTCTCTCCACATTAATCCGAACACGATATTACTTAACTGACTGTAAATTAACTGAGACTGTGGCATAAAATATTCATTCTTTAATGACACAAATAGTTTTGGCAACTTAGGATCCATTAGCTCTTCAATTAATCTCAAATAAAAAATATATTCCATATAAATGTTTTTTCTGCTGGGCGAACTATTGTTTAGGTAATAATTAGCACTGAAAATGCATGTAATAAAAATTGCATCTTAGAGAAATTTCTTGCTTTGGAAAAGAAACTTAGACATTAACCACGTAACGAGCAGACCATGATTTGAAATCGGAGATATACACAATACATGTACCAAATATATTGTGGCATATAATACAGAAAGTTTTATTAATATAGATATTTTCGGAACAGACCTTGTATAATATACCCTTAAAACTATGCGATTTGTGCCTAATTAACTAAGGAAGTAAATTTAATATCTAATAAAAGCCATTTATGGCATTTAAGGTTACTAATTTTGTCAACTGGTAATTAAAGTAATTAGAACATTAACTTTGATTGTTTTGTGATACTACCTCTTTCTCTTTATGTGAAATAAAATAGTACATTTTCGGCTTATTACGCTTATTAAAACGTAAAAGTAGCTGTAAAAAATAAGGTCAAATTTAGAACTTCGGATTTTATTTCTATGAACTTGTGGGTAAAGGGAACAGACAATTAGAAAGTTTAAATAAAGTTTTATATCTGAAAATGGACTTAATTACAAGGGTCGCTCTAAAACTAATGCTTAGCATGATATATTCTCCTCTACAAAAACCCTGTTTTAGGCTTGTATACGCATAAAAATGAAAGCCTACTGCGTACGGTTTGTTCATCCGCCTGCCGTCGTTTTTTTATTTAAATTAAAAAGTGAATTGTCAAAAATTGAAATTGGAATTCATGCCCATAAAGTGGCCTGCGACCTGAACGTAATGCCTTAGATCAATCGGCTATTTTGCCACCATGATAATTTTATAAAGAAAATTTATACGTTTAAAAGGCCAGAATATCCGTGGAACATTGTTCCACATTTCCACCTTTTTAAATATAGGCGCCACTCTGGGATATAAATTTTCATCTGCGTATCGCGTTCGAAAAAATCTAAACTACTAGAGATTACTCACTGATGCTATAACGGCGTTGTCGTTAGCAATATATCTTCTTGAACAGAAATCGGCGTGTTGAATTTACATGGACTGCACGATATCTGTTGCGAAAAACTAACGAAAACAAATATTCAATGTTTTTTATTGTTTTCCAGAATATTCTTCCTGGCGGCATATACATAGCGAATCAGGTATCTCCGAAACATGGGTTTTGAACACATCAATCGCTTCTTCCGGCGTCGAAAATCGTTGTCCATGTAATTTGCTCGTCACGTGTGAGAAGAAAAAGAAATTTTTAAGGGCAAATTAGGACTGTACGATGGAAGACTCAATAATTCGGCATTTTGGAGAATGGTCCGTCGTCGCGCGTTGGTTTTTTTCTTGTTTATCTGCAGACTTCTGGCATACACATGATTGTGTACTATTTAAAATTCATTGTTTTACGATCCTCTAAAACCACACTTGCAACATATAAAGTTGTTTTGCTTCGAGCCCAAAAAACTTTTCTTGGAAGACCGATACAGTCGACTGCTGTTTACTTTCGGGCTCATACCCATAAATCCAAGATTCGATATCTGTCACGATGTGAGTGGTATTTGAAGCTCCCCGATCGAACATTTCTTTGGACCAATCGACACAATTCTATTTTTGAGCGATCGTTAACTTATGCGGAATTTAACGCACATATATTTTTCACTGTTAAATGTTCAGGAAATATTACGATAAGTCATATGACGATCTTGATTTATCAGTTCGCCCACGATGTTTGTTAACGCCATAATCGATTTTAGACTGCCTTATTTACATTCATTCGCTAGTGAACTACGACCACGATTAAATTCATTGAACCAACGATATACAGTGGCGCTATTATTGAGATAATCCACTTCGAAAATCGTACAAAATCATCGCACAAAAATGTTCACGGGTAAATTCCATTTTTTGGGCGAGAGAAAATTTTCAATTTAATGACAACAAAACAAATAGCGTCCGCACGACAAAACGTTTCGAGTACGCATGCCGTCAAAAATGTCAAATGTTATGAGTCAGATTGCACCTACCATGCGCAGGGTAGCCAATAAATATCGTACAGCCCACTTAGTAGGATAGTTCAGCTAAGATTGTTGTTTTCCGTTTTAGCCACAAATTTGAGCCTCTCATTTTTAGCTGACAGATTGGTAGTTATTTAGTATATAGAAGCAGTTAATTTTCAGAAATAATTGTTGTATAAAAGTATTTATCATTCAAAGAATACATTCCACCCTCCCGTAACTCATCTGCAACCTCCCTGTACTTCTTGTTATAACTCTTTGAAGTTCAGTGTTTTTGGAATGCTTTTAGCAAGCCAGCGAATTCGTTTACAGATATGATTTTAAGATGACGCTTTTCCTACTTACTTTAATAACCGATGCATCTTATCTACTATACTTTCAAATTGTTCTAGCTTCCGTTTTACATTCTTTGAAACCACACATTTTGCAGCTTAACAGACGGCAGGGGTGCGTGCGCTAATGCTTCTGCATTGCGTAACGTGCGACACCGAATGGCTATAAAAGTAGCTAATAGGGTGAATAAATAAAAAATAAATAAAGTCGCACATCGGAAGGGTAAAAACAAATATCTTGGTATTACAACCATTTCTATAAAAGAACTACTTTAATTGCGTTAAGGTATTAAACAATTACAGTGAGAGATTACCGAATCTTATAAAATTCAGAAGTTTCACTGACTTTCTACTTCAAAAGATAATTCAAATCACATTAGCCGTTGAGAGTCGCATTTAACTATTTTTCTTTGCTGAATAGTTAACATGTTGCGACTTTATAGACTTTTTGAGTGCACCATATACTTATGATATCACAATTTGTCACTTGTGATAAGACTGTTCTTAATTGTTTGTTTATAATCATTTATGAAATCTATTTTGTGTAAATTTTGCAACATTTTAACATTGTCACCTGGACATAATTTGCCGTGAAGCTAATCGAAAAGCTATTAGCTTATCTCTTATGTTGCTGTTCCTATTACTGAAATAAGTGACCAATTTTTTCATTATATTAACGTCCCCGTAAATGGCTGCAATTTGTTCGCCACAAAGGAATTCAATTACATTCCTTTGCTTCATATTATACTTTATGCCCCTCTTTTAACAGCTGTGGTACGGCGACAAAATTTAAGAAATATTAGCCGAAAAGTGTCAGTTTTATTTTCATATCGCTAACATCCACCGCTCCCGTCCTAGAGTAACATATTAAAATAATGAGTCTTCCGTATGTTTTTCAGTTGTAAACATCTTTAAGACAAATATTAGTATCACTTCAGGGAGTTGCTGACTTTTTAAATAAAGAAAAATTAAAACTGGTTCTAAAGTAAGATCATTCTCTTGAATATTGTACAACTAGTGCCCTATTTACTTTTATGCCTACTGCGCCGAGCATTAGCCTTATTGTAGTTTTTATGTGCGCTGGGGGACCTTTCACTTTGAGCACATCTAGTTAAACCAGCATTGTATTAGGGTTGTTAATGTTTAACCTCGTAATAAGCTTTCCCCCATACACAAACCTTATTTTCTTACATAATAGGCTAATACGACGAAATTTGTCTAACGGGGTAGATGTAACTGATAACGTCACAACAATAGAACTGCGATTTTAGAAGATGTTAATATAACCGGCGGGGTCTTTCATTTGAGAATTAGTTTATTTATCGAAACATTTTTAATTAATATTTTTAATAGAAAAACATTTCAGAAAAAATTTACTTATCCCGTCTCGCCTAAAAGGCACACGATCAATATGCAATATTGCAAAGTAGGTGGGTGATGTCCGCCTTCCAATTTGACTATTTGAACCGTATATTGGAAATTCAATCAATTACCAATAAGGAACTTACTGCGAAAACTTCTCCAACTTGCTCGTCTGACAGCTAAAGTAATTTCTGCTAAGAACTTCCGCCTGGGAGGTGTCTGGTTCAGTAGCATCGCATCCTCAAATTTATTTATGCTTTCTGGAGATTTACAGAGTTCGAAATGTCTACGAATTGGCATTTAGCATACTCATACAGCTTGAGAGCTTGACAGAGTTGAGCATGTTAGACGTTATTTTGGTAAATAGGTAGTATTGCATGTTCATTGAGCATTCTTGTATTTTTAACGGTTTTTTATTTTGTGGTTAAATGTGACTCTTTTGAAAAAGTGTTTTAAATTACAAAAATAACAGCATCAAATGCTATTTACATATTTTGTGAAAGGCACCGCCGCAAATGAAATTTAGTCTACATTAAAATTTTATAAACAAACAACACACTTTTGATATGATAATAATTTATTTGATGGTTTATACTCTAATCATTTATATATTATGAAGACTATAGTAACTCTGAGAACCATATAGATGTTACTGTTTATTTTTCATTTACTGGTATAATTTACACAAGTAAATTAAATATGAAGCAGATTTTTTTTTACGAGCTGTGAAGTGAACGGTGAAGAATGCGTCTTCTAAGTGTTGTAGGAATGCTTGTAAATAATTTCCCTTTTCCCTCAGTAGAATAGCTCTTGCTACTACATTAGTATTAGTATCAAGTATCTTACAACATAAAACAGAAAACTGTACAAAATTTTGAGGAACTTGAAGCACAATGAGCAACACCCTAAAGAAGATTTAAGTATATGCACGACATAAACATTTTTGGGAGAGCTACAAACAGTTTCCAATAACCAGCGTAACCGACGAGGATATTCGTGGTATTCGCTGTCTTTTCGAAGATGAACGCTAGTTAACGATTGCTGAAATTGCTTTGGAGATCGGAATAACCTACAGCTGTGCTCAGGTAATCATGACGATTTTAGGTTTTGAAAAATTTCTGCCAGATGTATTTTTTGCCCAGCTCCATAGAGCTGCTCAAACTCAACAAAAATTGAGGATTTGTTTGAGACTACACTGAAAAACCCTTCGGACAGTCCTATGATTATCATTTTTGGATCACTACAAAAACACTTTGGGGGGAAAGATTTGATGACGACGTTATTATCGAAGTGCTCGTTTGCGATTATCTTGTGTCACACAAATTGAGGTGCCATTTTACTTTGATGGAATGAAGAAATTACCTATCTGTTGAACAAAATGTAGTCTTGAACTAGAACCTCTTTCTCAGCAGTTGTCACCACAGCTTGCATATTTTTAATAGACCCACAATCGTATATGTTCAAACTCGACTTGAGTTTTGAAAAGTCAAGCAGGATCAGATACGCACGTTAGAAAGTCTGGGCCAATGTTTCCAAGATTTATTTCTCTAGAAAGTCTTTCACTGGCAGCAACGCATGGCTCAAAGCATTGTTGTGGTGACTTTTTCTTCGGCTATTTAAGCACTTTTACATAACATTCAACGTTGTCCAGGTGGTATAGACGGCAAAAAAGACAATGAGCATCGCTTTCATCTTTGATTTGCTCATTCGAATCTCTTTTGGTCGAGCAGACTCAATAGTGTGCCAGTCAGAGCTTTATCTTTTCGTCTTCGGATCGTACTCATAATCAATAATTACATTCTCTAAAGAATAAGGCTCACTTCTTATACTGCCCGTAATCTCACGAGAAATCTACACACGGTTTTTCTTCTGGTCGTTGGCAAAAACCTTAGAAACGTATTTAGTAGAAATCTTTCTAATTTGCAATTCCATCGTAACGATTTCATACATAATAAATTTTGGAAGTCTCATTTTATCTGTTATCAATCAAACGTCGGTCCAAAGTATTTTTTTATTTTAACTACATTTTCCAAAGTGTAAAACGTTGATGGGCGCCTTGTGCGTTACTCATCTGTAACATTCTTTCTTCTCTGAGCGCTTTGTGCAATCTAAGCACTTGTGATTTTGATAAAGCAGCCGTTCTGCATAATTGCAATATTATGGCAACCGTCTCGGTGGGGGATTTTTCTAATTTAATGTAAAATTTTATCGCATATTGCTGATCGACAGTGCTCTGTATTTTGACCCGTGACGCAACGCTCAAACAGCTGTTCACTTTGCGCTTTAGGAAGATTTAAGGACAAATGAGCTTGGTCGGATCGTTTACTTAACATTTTCCATCACCGTCCAGCCAAAAAACTCCGCCTCCCGACCCTTCTGCTTGGACCGAGAATATCAGTCTCATTATTTTTCTATCGCTTTCTCTCTAACACACCTCCATTTGTACCAGTGAATAATCAAGCTTATAACTCTCAATTCAACGACAACACACAGTCAAAATACGAAACAATCAAAAACCTGCGACACAACAAGTAAATGGAAACCCGACTGCATATTAAAACAGATACAATTTGTTAGCCAATATTAGTACCAACGACAAACCGCAAGCATCAGAAGTAAGGGAGGTGAAGAAAATACCTAAATCTCTCCCAATATTCAAATATGGTGTTAAAAATTGCGCAAAAATGGTTGAAAACCTAACAAAAGTACTAGCAAGAGAACAATTTAATACAATGGCTCGAGCAAATACATTTCTAGGACACATCTTGTAAAGATTTTACATTGCATTTTGTTACAGTTATTTTTAGTCCAACTGTTGATTAGCTTATCACGCCCTTTACAAATATACAACTATAAAATATATTTATTAAGATTGGAACTCGTAACTGAATAAATCTGACTCCTCCTGCATCATAAAATTGGATTAATCCTCACTAAAAGCCATTATCTTTATTTCAGATTTTGGAATAAATTTGAGATACGAATTTATTGGTACTTGCAAAATAATAAATTTTTATGAATTCCAGTACATAGAAGCTTAGAAAAAAATAAATAATCTGTAAGAGTAGTGAAGGCGACGTACACAGGAGAAAAAATATTGCATATAATGTACTTAAATATTTAAAAAGCAAAGAAAGAGGTATTACTTATGTCAAATTCATTATCAGAAAGGTATGCTACGTTATAATAAAGATTAGAAACAGGGTTTTATAAAGTTAGATTTTAGTATTTAAGAGCGTAACACAGGGGACTAGTCAAAAGTTTACGTGACTTTTTAGCGAATCTGAAAACAAGCATTGGCAAGCTATCAAATAAATGTCAGATACGTTACAAACCGGTGTCATTTAGTAATTTCATAAACTAGAAGCTGTTACAAAAATTGTACGGTGATACTTATTGAAATTCATTGCTTGAAAATTTGTTGAAAGTTGGTAGAGCATTTGATAAATAATCGTTTCGTAAAACAAATTTTGTATGAACCTGTAACCAAAATAGAAAATTTAAACACAAAGTCTTGGACAAGATCTTGCAGAGTGGTTAGTGGACCACTACGTTTTTGATTGGTTTCAGGTGGCCATGGTATGAAAGTTGAGCTCTACTCACAATAACTAGAGAGAATGTACGAGACTGTATTGTGAAAATACCCGGCTTTAGTAAACAAAAAGTGTTTCTATAATAAGATAACGTTCTACTAATATACATTGGGGATAACTAAGAATAAATTTTAAGATCCCGATGGAATCGAATTTTCCATCTCATTAGACTCAACAGCTTGTGATATTCACTTATTTTGGTTTGTGATTTAATTTCTCTATAGTAAATGATACAGAAAGTCGAAGAAAGAGGAAATTAAGGTTTAGGATTATTTGTCCTAAAATTCAAGAAGTGGTATAAACCAAAAATTTACAATTTGATAAAAGATGGATGAAGGCCATAGAATATAATGGTCGATACTTTAATATTTAAGCTTTACTTTATTTCAATGTATAATTCCTTAAACTTTGTGTTTTCTATAAAAAATGCCTTTGTTGCAGTTTCTATAACGGTTGTGTTTAAGTTAACTTTTTACAAAATGTTTCTGATTTTTTTTAGAATGAAAATATTTGTTGAAAAATAAAATCCCAAGTATCGTAGCATTTGCGCATTTCAAAGCACTTTGGGATGAAAATTACACACAACTGTCTAAAATTTATCGCAATCAAGTTTACAATATAGTGGCCAGACCTCTATATTTTATATCATGTCGAAGCTAAGAATTGATTTGTAACAAATACTTCCCACTAGTATTGCTATTATAACGAAAAATCGACTATGGAATTTGATCAGAACTTTTTGTAGTGTAGTAATAACGATCTTTTTTTATTAAATAAAATATTATACTATTATACTAAAGACTTTCCAAGCAAAGGTGTGGCAATCTCATTTCTAGGTTTTTTGTGCTTTTTCCTTTAGTAGTTTAATAGTGGGGTATTGGAGCCGCGTTAGCTTGGTGGTCAAGAAGATCATCGTTCCTCTGTCTTCTAGCCGGCGCGGGCGAGTTCGAGTCTCGCTCAACCTATGGGTGTGTGAGATGTCCTAATAATAATAAATGCATGTTAGTAGGCACATAAGCCCTTGAGGCTGCAGTGCCAGTAAGTGCGCAAAAAAAAACTATAGCATTTTCTGTAAAGTACTTGTGTCGTCTTGGTTTTCTAGAACTCAGTTTATGTAATAATAAACAAATGTATGTAAAAAAATATCAAAAATAAACCATTAAAAAAATATAAACATTATGCTATCATAATGTTATCATAATCAGACATTGTAGTTTTTGTTATTGCTCTCCACATAATTACAGTCGTGGGGCAACTAAAGTTGATCACATCGCATTTTGTTTTTCTAGAGTACTATTTATTACTAAAAATTAATTTTATGAAATTTTGTGTATAGCATAATAATGTAGCCAGACAGGAGATTGCATTTATAATTTACAAAAAAAAAATGTTTTTATGACCAGCATATTATTGAATGATAAACGTATGGTTGCCTAATATTTACGGTTATGCGGGAGACGATCAATAACACTGCATGGTAACCTACTGCCCCCTTTTCCATGAGAATTTCTCTAAAATTATGAATTGATAAAATTTAAAATATTATTAAAATTTAATGCAAATATTACCACCGCCACTAGTCATACCCAAATATTAAAATAACACTTTGCATTAAAAATGCGGTTTACATACAAGAAAACATAAAAGGTGACCCAAAATCAAATTTTACGCTTTTTTAGATATCTACGATTCTTCTATTTAATAGATATGGAATATTATGCGGAAGAACAACGGGTTATTGTTAAAATTTAATGTACATTTGCGAAATTTTTGGTTGAAACGAGCACCGAATGAATAAAATTCTCGAAGATTGGTTACAAAATTTGACGAAAATGAGTCAATGGTAGATGCAAAGCCTTATTCGAAAACATTACCTGGACATTGTGTACAGCAATTGGTCTTTTTGTGAAGTTGTTCCGTTTTGTTAATACTTTCGAAAACTTAAGCTTGTGAACCCTTCTCATTGGTTTTTCGAACATCATAAAGTGGATTCTTAGATTAGTAGAAACTTTAACTCGATGAACTCATAAACAAACAAAACTGGGGTATTTTGAGTTCGAAAAATTCTCGCATGATTTATGAAGAGCAAATGTGCCTCTAACAAATCACTATTTGGTGTAGATTTTGGACAGTTGGCATGATAGGTACATTAATCAGAATATGTGTGAAATTGTAATTGTAATTTTTGTGAAAAGAACTTGCAGCCGAAGCTGAGGTGGCTATTTCTTCTTCTTCTTCAAAAGCGATTTTATTTGAATTTAAATCCGGTTTTTAATTCGAGTTTCCTTTTAGTTTCATGCCAAATATAGAATGATCCAAATTGAACTTTCGGCTTTAAATTGTTTTCTGTTTGCACTCTGTATATGTTGAAAGTTTGCATTTGTACAGTTGGTATCTAAACACATGAAAAAGTTATCATGAGACTGTACATTGTGCAGCAACACATCAATATCATTAAAATTTATTATGAAAATAGACGATGAGTCACAAATACGCAAGAGAAATGCAAAAGTTTGAAACAGATAGTGTGCTTGTTGACAAAGCAAGAGTTTACTATGAATTAGAAAACACAGCAGTTGATGCTGATTACTTTTCTTTAAATTGCTTTATAGAAACATCGCATGTGAAGTAGAGAAGATCCGCTATTCACAAAAAATCAATGTATCTTCAAAAATGCACTGTTTGACGTGCATTGTAGGCTTGAAGATTAGCGCTTATATTTCCGAGAATGAAGCTGAAAACATTGTTTCTATTAATGGTATACCCTATCGGAAGACACTATACGATTTGAACTTGAATGATATATGATTCCAACAAGATGGGTCCATTATCAGACGTGTAATTGCTGAAACAGAACCGCATTTATGAGAAAGCATTATGAAAAACTTTACTAAAAAACTTTACACGTGTCAACGGAGTGTGGAAGGCATTTGGTCGACATCATATTTCACACATAACTGTTAAGTCTGTACTTTACACTAACAGAAATAAAATTTAAATTTTTAAAATATATTGTGTTTTATTAAGAAAAAACATCCTAAACTTTTATTTAGATTATCCTATATAATCAAACAAAATTAAAACAGGAGAATAAACGTGCACAAGAAAATATACTTGAAAATTAGAAGTTACTGTAGGTCTGGTGTAAAAATGAGGTTGACAACGCCAAATGAATTGAAATGCACATTAGTGTTGAGTAGCTGCTACACTATCGAAGTAACTGTTTTTTGCAACAGTATCAGTAATGAAGCCGTAGAGTATTAATCTTCCAACTAATTTTTTGTCTTCTTATTGGTTCATAGTTTATCATAATAATAACCCTACTGTAAGAGCCGCCACTGTGGTGTCGTGGTTACAAGCCTTGCAGCTCTGTTCTTGAACCCGGCGTGAGTGATTTCCAGGCTCCATGGAAACTAATGGATGTATGTGCCGTTCTAGTTTTTAAGTAGTATAAAGTTACATGTTAGTAGGCATAATGTAGTAGCTGCAATGCCTAGTGTGAACTTTCACAACAGCAATTTACATCGTTATTTCTTGTACCATAAGAAGAACTTCTGATTTTACAACTGTTATATTTATCAGTGTACATATTTTATCTATAGCTTTTAGCTTAATTTTTAATATACTTTAGTTTAATTTTTATGTTTTAAGGACCGATTTACACCACATCAACACTCCGCTGTCACTGAAATTCCGTTGAGGTCAGAACAGAAGTCATTACTGGTTTCGCGTGTTTCTGACACTTGCATGAATTGCCGCATCGAAATCATCTATACTGTAAGCCCTAAGATTGCTAGCACGTCTTTGAAACCAATTCCTGATTTGCGCAAATTAACATCGATTCGGGGAGCTTTAGGGAATTTCCAGGGCACGTCAGCGAAAGTAAGTTATTCTACGAATTTCAGGCTCCCATGCTTAATTGATATTTGAGTGATTGTCGTCGCATTATATTAGTACGATTCTATATAAATTAAGGAAGATTTTGACACAAATTGGCTTATTGCTGCGATTTGTCGCCGTGCTCTTAATACAGTACAGATGTATTGCGACGACGACCGCTCAAGCAGTATTAAACACATTTGTGTTGATATAGAAAAATTAAAATTTTCAGAACAATTTGCTTTTGTTTACGGCACATATCCTGGCAATTCGTTAGTTTGCCATGTTAAAGTACGTAAATCAAGATATGATTTCAAAAGTACATATTAGTGACCTTAAGGCTTACAGTGCAGATTAAAATATTCCCAGTTATACAAGAGTTAACAAAATGAAAAGCACACTCTTTGTACTGATTTCACGGAACTTGAGTGACCATCGACGAGTTCAGCCCGTGCATCGAACTATAGTGGACGTGTGTGAGCCAATTTTACCCGCGATATCGCAGCGGCCGGTCGTAGCCTTGTCAGGCGTATTTATTTATTTATTAATTTAAAATTAATTAGACGGTTCAACTAATTAAATTGAATTTGAAAGTTAATTTTTTAACTTAACATAATTTATACAGTGTAAAAAAAATTTTCTTCGGTTATAACAGTAGAAGTTTGAAGAAAATCTAACGACATTCCACAATGTCACAGATACCACAGATTTGGCCATACAAAAAACTACTGCGCTGCTAAACCAAGACGCGTCAAATGTAATTTAGAACACCCACATAATGCATGTGAAAAAAATCTTCCGAACGTCCTAAATGCGTAAACTGTGGATGAGACCATCCAGCTAGTTATGAAGGCTGCCTCCAGCACCTAGAACTGCTCAGTCAATGCGCACCATTAAAAAAATACTAGAAGCTATCTAATCATTCAAGAGTAACCCGGAATATAACAATCATCTAGGCAGCACAGTCTAAATTTCACCAAAAGAACCAAAACCTTGAATTGGAATCCCTTATAAAACTAATCATTTATTTTCTGGCACAAATTAAATCCATTATAATAACACATTTATTACTTACCATTATCAATGGATAATCAACTCCCAACAATATAGAAATTAACAATCTTAAACTGGAATTCTAACAGAATAAAATCACAAAGAACGATTTTCATTTCATTTCTAGTAAGGCATAATATGGATATCGCATGCGTCACCGAAACCCTTCTATCGGAAGGGAAAATATATAAAATTAGTGGCTACCAGATTTATCGAAATGACATACACGAAGGATTATTATGAGGAGGAGTTGCCATTTTCACCAAACAAAAATTAGAGCACACTAACCCCAATAAAGTTATTATAGATCACCTGGAAACGATTACCCTTACCATATATTCCAGCAACTTTAAATCTATTCAAATCACAATGGCCTGCAAGCAACCTAATAAACTTTTCTCGTAAGTAGATATACAAAATATATTTAATAACACCATACCAAAATTGGTTATAGGTGACCTAAATGGTAACTCCAACGGTAACAAACTGAACATATGGGCTACAAAATATTAGTTTGAAATACACGCACCAGATGATTACACCTATTATCTCTACAGATATGACCATTAACCCGGCATCCTTGAGCTAATGATATTCAAAAATCTACATATGTACTCATGGTATTTGGAGCCATTACACTATCTTTTAGATCCTCATCCCCACGTCTATCAAAGGGACACGTTAACTGGAAACTTTTTCAGAAGAACCTAGACTCGCAAATTGGAAATCCTACCCAAATACACACCGCTAAACAAATGGACACAGCAATTCTAACTTTTAGAGATGCCATAAAGGACTCCGTGGAAAATGCAACTAAAGCTAAAAATAAAAGAAAAATGAGTAATTCAAATATTTCACTAAGTTACATGCTACATTTAATCAAACAAAAGAGTCAAACACGTAGGCAATGGCAGAAAACTAAAAACTTGTGCATTAAAAATTAATTAAACAAACTAACACACCAAATCAAACAAATTTAGAATATTTACTTACAAAAAATGTTGAACAAATAGAACCAAATAGCACCAAGCTGTGGCAAGTCACCAAGAACATTACCTGACTACAAGAAATAATACCAACAATTAAAACCACATCTGATGAAGACAAACGTAACTTGTTCGCTGAACACCTCGAAACCACGTTTATGTCCACAATTTCTAATGAAAATACATCGAAAATATGTCGATCTCAACCGACTTTGATAAAGCCGCTTCACCATCTGAAGTAGAAGATTATATATGCTCATTGCCCTATAAAAAAGCACCAGGACAGTGATTCTAAAAAAATTTAACGAAAAAGGAAATAGTCTACTTGGTCATACTTTTCAACGCCTGCCTGAGAATGGGTTATTTTCCTACAACCTGGAAGGATGCACACATTTTCGTGTTTCCTAAACCTGGAAAAAATTGACCTAATTGTGACTCCTACCGCCCAATAAGCTTTCTTCCTGCCATATCCAATCTATTAAAACGAATTATTCTCTAGCGTATGAATACAGTAATGGATGAACGTCAGATAATCCTAGTCATACAGTTTGGATTCCGACAAGAGCATTCGACAGTTCAACAACTCCACAGGATTGTAGAAATCACAGAATACGGCTTCGAAAGCAAAAAATATACTGTTTCCGGCATCTTAGACATCATCAGGGCATCGAATATGGTATGACAGGAAGATCTAAAACATAAATTACTTTACTTATCCTACTATAGCCTTTTCCTTCCTAGAAAACAGATCATTTGTAGTAAGAATAAACAACAAAATATTCACTACCAAACACATTAACGCAGGTAGCGTTCTTGGACCTACACTCTTCAGTATATACAGGCACGATATTCCCAAACTAGAGGAAAACAAAATTGCACTATTTTCCGCTATTTTTACCCAAAATGAAAATTTTCACGCAGCTAATGAAAGCCTACAGATCGAAGTTAACACACTTATAAATGGCTTAACTAATGGTGCATGCCTCTCAACTCAACTAAATATACAACTGAGATTTTCACACTCAGAAGAATACAGAAACACGAAAGTATCTCCATACAGGATAAACTAATTCCCTGGACTCTTAAAACCGAAGCTGTGAAATATCCAGGAGTTTATTAGGACACCAGACTAACTTGGAGTTATCAAATTAATATGAAACTTTACCAAGAATATAATTCAAGGTTACTATATCCACTAATTAACAGAAACACCTCATTGAGAAATGACTGTACCTTACTGCTACATAAATCGCTTCTTTGATCAGTTGTAACATATGCTTTCCAAGTGTGGAGTACAACATCCAAAACTAACTACAAAAAACTACAGATATTTCAAAATAAGATTCTACACATCTTGACACATGCTCAATGGTATAGCCGTTCTCAACAAATTTATCGCGAATTGGGAATTTGCACATTGAAGAATTTGTTTGGAGAACAACGAAAAAACGCACAACTAAACTTTACATGAGCAATAATAGTATTGTAAAACAACTAGGTATGAAAAATGTTTACACACATTTTAAGCGGAGATTACCCCAAGACATACCAAATTCCGAAGACTACGGCAGTACTGACAGTGAGTGAACAGTGATTAATTTGAGGGACTTGTAACCTCACATGATGTACCAGTTATCTTTCAAAATATACTTTCAAAACCATGCATAACATTTTTTAAGTGTTAAGCTGATTACCTGAATTAAACAAGTACAGACGTGGAATTCATTTTCCACCAGTATCCGGGGCTTCTATACATATACAAAAATTTGCAGTTATTTCGGTCGAACCGAACTCGAGATTTTCCGACCAGGCTGATTTTTGGCGTCTGGACTTGACTTACGGTCCTTAGTTGAATACTGAAAACGTTGTCTCTATCATTCACAGATCAAAAATTATAAGGCGTGACAGATGTCAGAAATGACAGAAATATAAGCTGGGCTTGGAAGCTGCCTTGGTCAAAAGTTATGAGGAATGACATATTAGAAGCTCGGTCAGCTAAAAACCCTTATTGCGTTGTTGTAGGACATCTCACCTAAGCCAGCTCGGGAATGTGAACCCGGTATGCCATAGGCTTTCGAATGATACCCCCCTTATGTCTTTAGGCTCGCTAGTTCTAGAGTTGAAAGTTGCGACGGACAGACGGACGTCAGCACCTATTTCATTAGAATTTCCTTTCAGGTATAGAAGCCTGAAAATCGACCATCGACGTTCTGTCGAGACATTTGTGTATATGGTCCTTTAAAATACGGTAACTAATTGCTACAATACGTCGATTTGTGTGAGAATCCTTTAAACAGCAAAAAATATTGGAATGATTTTTGAAGCATCTCTCCTGCACCATTAATTTTTTTTAATTTAGTAAATTAACATGAATTGTTTCTAGCGGGCCAATAAGAGACGAATGCGCTAAAAAATTATAATCCAACAAAAGTCCCCAAATAGGCAGACGGATTAATTTACAGTATAAAATCCATTTATGCGCACATAAAATGCTAATGCTCCATTACGGCGGATTCATAGGCAATCCCCCAATATTTCATTTTTGCTGTTTTCATTATGCCCGAAGTACATGTCAGCAACTGAGTTCGATTTTCAATTAAGGATTGAGTTTCGAATTGCGATCATCGCCCCGTGCTGGTTACAGCTCCCCGGGGAACATAAATTACGTGAAATGCGACATAAATTATAGTTCAGTACTTTTTCGTCATGTATTTAACGATTTTGCGAATGGATTTGAATTTTAGCTCGTAATTTGAATTTTAGCTCTAAACCATTGTTTAAATGCGCAATTAGTATTTGAACTTAATAAAGTCAAATAAGCCCTTCAAGACGAAGCATTGCTGTCGAAATAAGTAAAAGGAGCAACGTGGAAATCTGAAATGAATTATTCCGCAGCTTGTGGCTTTCTTCTTTGGCATCAGAATAATAGCAACGATTTGCATAAGGAAATTTTAAAATATCAACCGTGGAAATTTATTTTTCGTGCATTGAGATTA
This sequence comes from Sinelater perroti, assembly GCA_036346155.1. NCBI lineage: Eukaryota > Metazoa > Arthropoda > Insecta > Coleoptera > Elateridae > Sinelater > Sinelater perroti. The sequence continues at coordinate 17,695,644 of JARFIY010000195.1, read as the reverse complement.
ACCGCTTCTGTGGGCTCTAGGGCCTAATCCGTTGAACCTCGACAAAATTCGTTATTTAACTTTAGGTTCCTTACAAGTTTAACGTCTTACCGAATAGTATAAGCTCGAAGGCTACATTATTCTACTTTAATGGCTTTTTAATTGCGGTGTAATTTGCGTAAAGTTCCAGCTTAGCAATTATGTAGGAGATCAAACGGAACCGTTCGCTCGGCCGCTATTCACTTTTCGATTTTTCCGTTTAATAATTTGGCGGTTTCAATAATTCACGGCGGTCTTTGCGTGGCGTTTTCTAATTTAACTGCTATAGCATTGGTTTGCAGCCTTTGGGAGTTACAAATTAAAGGGAGAATTGGTTAGTCATGTGTCTCGCTTGGGAAGAAGGGAAATCGCGGGAGTGCTGAGAAACGAAGTTTCCCCGATATCTACTAAATGTTAGATCTTTATTGCTGTTTTACTACTTCGTACATTTTTGAATACACTTCTCTTTCAGATGAAAGTTGCAAATAGCTTTCTGAGTTAAGGGATACTAATAAATAGTAGTTAAAGCTTTCCTACTGTAATAAACATAACTTTACATGGTTAATGAGCATTTTGCATTATCGTCACAATAAATTACACTGAAATGTAATTTAATTAAAGCTATTTTACAGCTGCATTGTAGACATAACATTAAAATTTGCAAAGCTTGTAAAATAATGGTATTTAATTAATGTTAAATAACACTCAAATAAAATAGCGATACAAATGCCTTGTGAAATACTTAATCTTAATTAATAAATAACTATTTTAGTTTTAGGACACGTTTTTAAATTTTTAATACAAAATATTTATTTTGTTGCACAGCATACACTTAGATTTTCTGATATAAAAAAGTTAAATCTGATATTACATTATTTTTTATTTATGTCTGAGACAGTGCTCATCTATTTCTAGTTTATTCTTTGTCTGCAATGTGTTTCTGAATTTTCCAATTTGTATTGTTTGTATATTCATTTTTAAATATTTTTTAATATAAATATAGTTGACCTACTTTTCAGTTTCCTAGTGCCTCTTTTACTTTTTTAAAATTTATTTAATATATGCTTTACACATTAATGAGATCGCAAATTATGCTCTATATACAAAACAAAACTGTAAGTAGTTTTAAAAATTTTATTTTTAAAGGAAAACTTTGTTGATTAAACGTAGATATATACATAATAATGCGGCTGTGGTTATAGTACGTCTAATTTTTGGGGGTGTAAAATATCAAGGCAAATTTATTTAAATAAATAACTCAGCTTTGTGAGACCGAGTTAAACAATTGTACACTGCAAATGCAGTTTCTAAAATGAAGACAACAAATAGCCCCATCAAACGTAGCTGTGATCATCAATCACTTGGCATTATATTTAATATCAACAACTGTCAGTGCCTCACGTGCCAATGAATTTTCAACCTAATATAAGTTAGTAGCAAACCATTCCACAAATTTCAAACTATTAGCAAGCACCATGTACCCAGTTCAGCCAAAATTTAACGGAAAATCCCCCTCGTGCAAAATAATAAAAAAGAGGAAAATAATGCAATAACTATTATTATACCTGGGGTATCTACATGTAACCGATTCCTATCTTCACCTAATATTTAAGCTAAAGTAGACTTAAACCCAGTGCCAGTGTGGTCCTGTGGTTGAGGGGCGGGCTGCGATGCTGACGGACCCGGGTTCAATTCCCGGTGCTCTCTGATGCCTTGCGGGTGGCCTACTCAGTCACTAAAAATAATTGAGTACCTGCGTTCATTCGAACAAGGGGTGTAATAATGGCGGTCGTCTTAGGCGCGGTGCTTGCCACATCGCCCCGCATCAGAGATGGTGCGCGACGACCGGGCAGAGAGAGCGAACGTATGAGAGCCCTTAACCTCTCAGTTCGCAGGCCGTGCTCCCACGCGGGGCGTAGAGCCTTACCAGACTTAAACCCAAATATAACCGATCAAAATATTCAAACTACCACCAATCTATAAGAGCGACTTGTTGATTACTTAACAATCTTACAAAAGTTACAGAAGAAGAATCATTTTATTGCAAAGCAATTTACTCAGGTGCATAGAGAAAACTGTTACGTCTTCTAAATGATGACTAAGTAGTTCACCATACGTATCAACTAAAAAAAGAAGAGCATAAAAAGTCCTAATATAAAACTTTCATTGTTCTATTTCAATTTCCGACATAAAACAGGAAGTTAAAACAAGAATGTCACACATAGAATTACTAATAACCTTGAATGCTTTTCTATATAAATTTAGAACTTAAGTCAAACAATAAAGATATGCAATCTGGAATTCTTAGAACAGACAAAGATCATTGATAAGAAAAATAACGTGATACAATATTCAAGCTGTCAGTTATATGATCACTCAAAGTCATATTTCCAAAGACCTTACAAATGCATAAAATTTGGCAGAAACCACATGTAAATCTTATATCAGAAATCTAAAACTAATGTGCTTTGTTCAAAATTCCACCCATAAATTACAGAAACTGCAAAATCTATAGTGTAAGCATCTAGGTCTAGGTGGTCAAACAAAATAATGTGGGTTTTTGATCTCTCCGAAAGTTGGGCGCACGTAGACGATAGATTGTCTAGAGTCTAGACGCTCGACTCTTTCGACGTGGTTGGTTGCTTAATAATAAAAATAATCTAGATGACTCAAGTGATCAAGAGCTAGGCGGGGCCTTCGGTTCTGATGGCTGTATTTCGGCGTTTGCTTAGATAAAGTTACTATGTAATCAAGTATTATAAGCTTTCTAAAAATATTTTTTTTATTATGACATCTTTACAATATAAATCTTAAAGCTACTTAAAACAACTCTAGAAAAATTTGGAACCAACCCAACTAGTTATTGCAACAAACGTCCATAAATAAGTAACGCCAAATAAAAAAGTTAAAACAACAACTCAACGATCAGTTAAGTAATTTTTCACTGAATTCCATAATTTGTTTAATTAACACAAAACATATTCTCAGCTATTATAAGTAAAATAGTCAAATAATTGATATTTCGTTCTACGCATTGGTCTCTGGAATACTAACGATCTAACAAATTATATAACAGGATTTATTAATTTTATCCAAACCAATAAAATAGATACAATACTCATTTCTAAAGTACATTTTACTGATTGTACAGTTATAAAAATATTTTACTATACAATATACCACACTAGTCATTCTGACAGTACATCCCACGGTGGAGCAGTCGTAATGACGCGCAATGTATTATCACATTTTGAGCTATTCCTATTCCAAGCATCAACAGTTTGATTTAACGCTAAACCAAATCCATTCATAACAACTGTAATTGACAGTGTTTCGAGGCACTGAATAATACAAAAACTTGTTTCATTCAATGGGAAACTGATTTATAGCTGAAGGAGATTAGAATGCTAAACACACAAACTGGAGTTTTAGGTTGCCTTAAATAACAACTTTTTGTACTTACCTTCAGGAGAACGAATTTCCTTTCCAGATTTCATATACAAATTACCTCCTTTACTTTTTTGTGGTCAATGGTATAACACCCATTTTTAAATTGAATCCAACTAGGACATGCCACCAAATCAGTAACCCTTACTCTTTTAAAAGTATCTTTCAAAGTTACTTACATGTAGGAAAAATTTAAATCTTGAGAACATTGATAATGCTGATATTCCACTGACACAGTAAAAGAAGCAGCATGAAAAAGCACATCTACTTTTTTTCCAAATTTACATAACAATAACAATAGTATTCGTAAATTAATAGTTGAGAAAAGACCAATGAGACGTATATAACATATCACTGGAAACCCAATTGATAAAAATATTTGCAACAGACTCACTCGATATTCTAAAAAAGCATTACAATATTTCTGGACTCAACATTCGAAACATGCATAACTAGTTTAACCAAAAATGACGCCTCAGTGTGGAAAGCAACTAAGAAATTTAAAAGATAAAATAAGCAGCAATGGTTGGGCTAAATCAGAACGAGAGAAAACCACCATCTTTGCTGAACATCTTACAAAATCTTCAGTTTTCAAATTATAATACAAACAGTATTAGTAGCACAATTTAAAAAATTTTAGACACTCTATAAAGAGAAATTTCTGCATGTAAAAATCATAAAAAACTAGGATTTGATGGGAAACAGTTGATAAGAAAAGCCATAATATTCTTAACCGCAATCTACAATAGTCTACTAAAATTAAAATACACTTCTATGGCTTGTAAATCTACACAGTACATATACATATTTCTGGAAAACCTATAAACTCGGCAAATTTATATAGATCTATCAGTTTATTACTCTTGTTATAAGAAATATTTAAGAAACTGCTACTCAAAAGGTTAGAAATTGGAATCAGTCTTCAGAACATTTTGCCCAAACAGCAATTTGGCTTCCAACACAACATTCCAAAATATAACAGTGCCACAAAATGGTAAGACGGATTATAAAAAGTCTAGAACGGAAAAACGTATTTACTACAAGTTTTCCTAACACGGAAAAAACATAATATTTTGCATTAAGGACTACTATCTAAAACAAAACACACTTTTTTTACAAATTATTATCTTATTTTCAAATTATATCTTGATATATCTAGAAACTCAGAACACCCTTATACTATCCTGTTAAACCTAGCATACCACAGGATATTGCATTCGGCTAATTTCTGTATCTTATACATGTAACCTCAAAGAAAACTCAAATAAAACTTAAGGTACAACAGACTCAGTGGATTTTTGGTCGAAAGTCAAAATTAACACTGAAAAACAAGGTTTTTCTTTACAAATACATCATCAAATATATATGGACATATAGAGTACAGCTATGGAACTGTGCTAAACCGTCAAATACAAGTTGTAGATGCCCTGTGGTAGATAAATAAAAAATATTAATGATGATCTACGGATTCCTACGGTACTATGAGCACCAACTGCTTTCGTAAACTGCCAGGTGACTGCAACAATAAAATAAGTCAACTAGATGAGCCTCTTCCAGTTCAAATACGGCTGAAAATACCTTCATATCTAAGGACAGAATAATTATGTATTTTCATGTACGGAGAATGAACATCTGGTCTTTTTGAATTCATTTTTAACTAACAAATTTCTCTATTGCTCCTAAGAATCAGATTGTAAATAAATTTAACACAAAAAAATTATCCAATAGTTGACTGAATTTTTACAAGTTTTCTGGCCTATTAAGAGCTCTTTCTGCATTTTTGACTGGCATTGGCTTGTTACATTAATTTGAAAGTTATGTGCATACTTTTGATAAGCATATCTATAAAGCTTTCTGAAATGTATTCTAATTTATATTTATATTAGGTAAGCTATTTATGTGTGTTTTTGGCTTTCTGACATCTTAAGCTATGCTATAGCTCAAATGTTTGATAGGATTTATCTTAACTTAAATTTCATCAAACATTTGAGCTGAGAACCCATTTATCAACAAAGGATAGTCGGATAATAGCAATAATTAGAAAACAGACCCCTGAATTATTACCTATCTCATGAAATTACGGATTATTAAAAATCATAAAGAGATGGATTGTCATAACTATACACTCAGATACTCCTGCCACATGTACCTGCCACCACGCAATTACTAATACTCACGTTTTACCTTAATCCAGCGATGATATACAAAAATAAGAATGTAAGCCGGAGACAATACTTTGTTACATTTTAATAAGCTTTATAAAGTCTCTTTTGCCAGTTTGTTTTTATGAATGAAAAATGTTTAATATCGGGTTTTTGTACAATTAAAAAATATATAGCACAAAGATATACATAGTATATGTTTTCAGGTTGTTTACAGTATTCCTTTCTGAGAAGAACTGAAAATTTAAAATAGCGAAAATTTTTATTGCTGTTCCCTTATTTAGGTGGATTTTTTAAGCTTGTTCGAAAATTCTTAAAGCCGTGATTGCAGTTTGAATGAACGATCTAAATGTTGTATGTTCTTTTGCTTTTTCAAATAGATATGAAAAATTTTGGTCATTTTTTGACATAGCTTCTAAAACAATATAAATGTTATTAAAGTCTATTAGTTCGCAACCAAAACATAAGCAGCAAAATAATCGATTACTCAAAATAAACCTCACTACCGTAAAAGTATTAAAAAAAAAATTACTCCATATTTTATATCAAAAGAAACCTTACCATCACCAAACATATTTTCGATACAAAAATCGCATTCCTTGAAAGAAACGTTTTATAAAATCAATAATTATATATAAACATAATTAATGCGATATCAATTGAAGCTTAAAATTATATCGAGTCATACAAAAATGTCTATTGGTATAATTTTTTGTCTGTAATACAGATTACGGAAAACTTAAATCAAATACGCATTTTAATCCCCATCTATCGTAGATGTTCTGCCTTAAGGATACCCGCTTCAATTTCAAATATCAAAATCTTACTGTAAATCAGAAAGATTGCTTCTACCCATATAGTTAATCTCTTCATAAAAAAACAAGTAATAGGTCACCATTTTCATCTTAATATTATAGGATGGCGAATCAAATATAAACTATGCGCTATGAGTTGAACGCAGGGGGAAGTGGTTTTAAAGAGTTTTAGCTAGGGATGGCTTAAGATATTCTCCACGTAGGATACCTCGCCTTACTGCATCGTTAACCGGTATCACGATGTCAAAGCAACAAATAACCTTTTCCGTGGCGTAACAAATTTCTCACTTTATAGACCACACGATCATTTAAAATTGATTATTTCTTCTGGGTTACCCTGAAGTACCTTCTCTACAGTCTATACATCGCCTTGCAATTATCATTTATTTTAAATCTCTAAAAGAAGCACTCTGGGGACATGTTGGCCCTGTAGAAAAATTTGTCAGCAACGATTGGGGTTACAACCACCTTCATGTTATAATAGCGTCATCAAAAACCTACCTATCAGTTCAGAACTATGTGTTTTTACGACAAGATATTATGCAGAAAGATAACGTTGTTTTTATGATGTTTCAAGAAACAAAAGAAATAAATCCGGTTTACGTAATTTATATTATAGAAAATTTATTTTAAACAAAGTAACAACCAAAAAGAATTATTTAAAATAATTTAATAATAGTATCACCACAAGAAATGAAAATTGTGAGCTAGATAAGCAATTTCCTGATATTAAACCTATCGGATAACTTCGAAAAAGTCTCATGCGTGGTTTTGTACACTAGAAAACCAAACATACAAATGAATATTACGTTATTAATCAACTTATTAGTAACATGCTTCGCCGATGCCAGTCAGTGATTTTAGATATCTTAGTTCTTAAAAGATAGAATTAGAGGTTCTAAGCAAGATTTTTTGCAAAAATTTTGAATGAAATTACTTTATTATAAATAATTATAACATTTTTTAAACAAAGGGTTGTCTTCACCTACATACCTAATCAAAATATTTAAAATGCTTAAAATATTTCATTTTGTTAAAAGAATTGCATGTTGTATTATTTTTTTAATGTACATGTCCTACTCTAACCCTTATTCTGTTTGTAATACTGTTCAGGATAAAATTATGTACACTTAATAAAACTTCTATTATAGACCTTCCTAATATAAAGGTATGGCAAGGAACTTGATCTATGGATCCAATTACTTATGTTCAGTTAACAGTTATTTATAAATATACTTATAGACACTATTTATCTCTACAGTAAACTATTTATATCCACAAGCCGACCTGCTCTCTCGGGTACATAGACAAAGAACATTGTTGAATTTTACTATAACAAAATTTTATTAACACTAAAACTATCTGTAATAAATGCAATTTTATAGATATACATTGATTATATAATTACGGAAAATGTATAGCAAAGTAATGTCCTTTTTACTGTCACACATCTAGAGCCTCTCTTCTTTTGCACGGTTGTAAGTTCTTTGCGAATAGCAACTTTCAGCTCGTTTACTGTATGAAGATTTTAAATGTACTATAATTTAAATCTAGTGAGCGTGGGTCCCAGTGGACATCGTCAAAATTATGAGATTACGTCCTGGGGCCATAGTTGTCGAACTATTACCGTGTGGACTGTACCTACATCTTGTTGGAACCACATTTTTCCGTTATAATCTATTCACGTCGAAGTTATAAACACAAAAATTGGGTAGCATGTCCAAATACTGCTATGTAGTTTTTTTCTTAAATACATCACAACTAATGAAGAGCAGCAGGGATTCAGGGAAAGCAAGATGCTATATTTACATTACGACAGATTATAGAAAAGGTCATAGAATTTAGCAAACCAGTGTTTATATGTTTTATAGATTCGACCAGATCCTACGACCGAATTAGATTTCCAGACATTATTAAGATTCCGAAAGAAAAATTTATTCCACTTGAAATAATTAGGGTAATACTAGAATTGAACACAAACAGGATGATAAAGGTATTAATTAACAATAGCTTGACAGAAGACATACTAGTGGCTACAAGAGAACAACAGGGTAACTCTCTAAGTCCACTGCTGTTTAGTCTTGTGATGGATAAAATCATCGATAGTGAGAAAACGGCCGAGCAAGGACATAAAACTACTAAAGGAAATATAAATATACTTTGCTACACGGAGGATGGTGTAATAATATCTGAAAGTGAATATGAAGTACAAAGATTATTACAAAGCTTTAACTTATTATATATTATCTGAGTTTTAACAGCACATTAAGAAATAAAAAAACTAAGTAAACAAGGTTACAAGAATATCTGCAGCATTAAAAGATACCATATGGAGCAATAAACATATGCAAAGGAGAGTAAGAGGAGTATATACAGAACCTGTGTACGACCAATAATGACATTTGCTGCCGAAACCAGAAGGAGCACCGCAAAAACGAAATCTATGCTAAGAACAACCAAAATGAAAATTCTAAAATTAATAACTGGATACACCTTAAGAGACAAAATTTCAAATGCGGTAATACGACAAACATGCGAATACTAGATATAGTAAAATAGACCCGGAGAAGATGCTGGAACGAACACTTATCACGAATGGAAAAAGACGGACTTGTAAGAACAGCAAGAAATGGGAAGCCCCTAACTTGCAGACGACCTAGCAGACCACCAAAGCTATGGTTAGAATCGTGGACCTTCACTTCCCACGAAATTAAAGCCGGGGCGTAATTGGATAGATAAACAAGTTGCAGGCTTATTCTAAGAAGAAGAAGAAGCTTATTGCATAAACATTAAAATGAAAATGTCCCTCATCATTCAGAAGCAATAATATTAAGCATTATTTTGCAAATTGAACAAAATTGTCTTAAAACAGCTTTTGAACAATCGTGATTTTATTTGGATCGAATTTCAATTTGTCGTACAAGATGAGCTGTAATAAGTGACGAGATAGGTCTAAAGTTGAAACACGTTGCCTAATGAACCAGGGAGGACTTTGAAGAACCGACTTCAACCCATCAAAGTATTGAATTAGGCAAAAAATTGACCTGTCAACGCAAAAACGTTGCACAGTAGCAATAAAATTGTTATTAAGAAAACCTGCTGATCCATGTTTCACTAAGCTATGATCATACTAAAGTTGAACCCTCTGAACTAGTGAACCTAGTGTATACATTATTTTCCTTCAGGTCTTCTTTACACCTTATCCAATGGAAGCGCCTTCGAATCTTCTGCAACGTCTTATTAATTTCTAAATTCCCTTTATCTGGAGTGATGAATTTGTCTAAGATCCTCTCCAGAAGACTTTTTCTAACTTCAAGAAATTTCATTGCACTGAGCAAGGCTTGAGCGCCCCTTGGCGCATTTATTCCAATTTTGAGTAAGCTGTTTCTCTCGTTCTAGCCCCTGTGGCGGCCATCGATCATAAAACACAATAATTGTCGTTTCCTGTGATTGAAATTGGTTTATATATGATTTTATATCAACAAATCATTTGCTTTTATCTTTAACTTCTCTAATTTCTCTTTCAAACCTTTGGAATAATTTTCCGTGTTCTCTTATAATAATGAATTCTCTCTAAAACATTTGACGTATACTTCTGTGTTTAACTTTTAAGTTTTTCTTTCAGACTTTGAAATATCTTTCTACGTTTACCTTCTGTTTTCTTAAACTTTGGAAGCGTTCCTTCGTATATAATTGTGTTTCTCGCAGTTGTCCTTTTGATATCTGGCTTTTTGGATTTTTCTTTTCTGTCTATTTTTTGCTTATCAAGTTTCTGGAATATGGTCATTGTCTATAATTTTTCTCTAGAGCTTTTTGAATTTCTTGTAATTCTTGTTTCAATTCTTTTTTCAAATTTATTTTCAATTAGCTCTTTTCAATTATTTTTTGAAAGTTTTAGTTTCTTTTCCTAATCCTTCTATTAAGATTTTGGACTATTTTTTATGTTTATTGTTAGTGTACACAAAGTTCTAAAATTTTCCTCTAATTCTTCTTACAGTTTTACAGGCGTATCTAGTGTCGTAGCTGTAAACATGTAAGTGTCTGCGTTTTGTATTTGTCCGTTAGGGATTTTCTGGACCATGGTTATTTTCTCTTGCTTTTTTGACTCACCACTCTGTCACGACATCATTTATTTAAACAATTCTTCGAAATACGGCGTTTTAACGAACTTTATTTTTATTTATTTATTTCCAATTAATAATTATTTAACATATATATAATATATATGTATTATGTGCCATTAGTTACCAGTGAATAATCCATTAATAATATCACTAATTATTATTTATATCCTAGATCAATCTCTGTCCCGTTACACTTAGATTACTACGTGAACTTCAACTAAGCTGCCTTTTTGTATGCTTTTTATACTCCTAAGGACCTTACACAATTTCGAAAATTCTCAAAGAGCGTTAGCAGATTACTGAAACCTTCTTTCGCGACGCGTATCTAACTCTTTGGATGTATGCGCGCTGCTCCACCACTCAGCTACTCGCAGCCATGTTAGAGTTCCGGTTTTTGGGTTGACCTCTATAGTGTGATCAGCAGAATTAAAAAAAAATTTCAAAAATGATATTTTAATTAAGAATTTTCACCACAAAGAGACACAATAACTAACTTTCCTATAATTGTATATTAAGGCAATATTAAACTAGTTTACTAATTACTACATTTTTGTTGCATATATCAGGGTTTGAATGCTTCACTATATACATCTCATATAAAATGAACAAAAACAATTTTAAATATTAGTAACAAATCAATTTTAGATTATTGATATCAAGAATATTAATTAATTATGATAAAAATCATACAAACACAGAAGCTTTGTTTATGATCATTTTTAAATGATCTCCATTGGTCAAGCAAAAAATTTTCTTCAAACCGTTGAATGTTATATGCACATTCTCTCATTTGTTTTCCCTAAGGTAGCCACTTTTATTTTAAAATATTAGTATATAGTTGGTAAGTATTCATAGATATCAACTGTGAAATTTTATAATTTATTGTTTTTCTGTAGCTCTGTTGCAACGAAATTATTGATAAATAAGCAATTATTTTACATGTTATCTTGAATTTCTGTAACCAATGAAATGATACTTTCAATGGAAATAAATTGCTACATTTTGCGGAGCACTTAGGAGGCCATATTTGAATATCCGAGACATGAATACCAATATCTTCCGATGGTAATACTAAAAACTTCTAAAAAGTCGCTCCTTTGATATTCATCATTTATTTTCAGAAACCGTCAACTACTCTCGGCATTTCTTGAATATTTTAAGCTTTTCATATCCAAGTAGGTGTATCATATTGTCTTTAAACCTTTCGATATTGTTGAAAACGTAAACATTTTTTGCCAATCATTTAGATCTTATAATGCTTTCTTTCGTTCTGATTATATGTAGAACCTTTAAATAATTTTTTCGTTTTTAAAACTGTGCACACATTTCTTCAGAATAATCTAGTATTTTTCTATTCCCATACATCAATTACTTCATCAACTAGAAAATTCGTAAGGACATGGGTTTAACTAATATTTTCCCTGCCATTACAGTTATTTACAATTATTTTGACGTATTAGTGGTAAAATAAATTTAAAGTAAATATTTGTACTAATTGACAGCCAGCGTGGTTCCGTGGTTGAGGGGCGGGCTGCGATGCTGACGGACCCGGGTTCAATTCCCGGTGCTTTCTGATGTCTGGCGGGTGGCCTACTCAGTCACTAAAAATAATTGAGTACCTGCGTTCATTCGAACAAGGGGTAATAATGGCGGTCGTCTAAGGTGCGGTGCATCAGAGATGGTGCGCGACGAACGGGCAGAAAGAGCGAACGTATGAGAGCCTTAACCTCTCAGTTCGCAGGCCGTGCTCCCACGCGGGGCGTAGGGCCTTACCATTATTTGTACTAATTGTTATCCTTGCTTGTTGATAACTAACTTAAATTTATGGTATATTTTATATGCTATATGCAATATACGATGGTGTGAGCTATTTATTAATTTATCGAGTGTTTACTCGCGCAAACTGTATTTTTGAATATTTGTTATTATTAATCCTACTGATATAGTCATTTGAGGAAAATCAAAAAAATTATAAACTCAATTTCAATTTTTTATTCAAATTTAAAATAAAATAAAATTATAGTTTGTAGGATTTCATTTGTGGGTGTAATCAGCAGCCACAACCCCATGAACTTTATTTTCGTCTCTTATTATAAAATGGTTTTGTTAATTTTACATTTATATCGACATTCAGTTTCTTTTCATACATTGTGTAAAGAAGTGTCTTAGTTCAACAACTCGTTTTTTATTTTCTCTTGGGCTATGAGTTTGTACCTTTCTTTGTACTACTAGTTTTTGTAGGTTGTCGCCATTTTCTTCTAACTGTGTATCTAAAATACTGCAAGATTCTTCGGCGACGAATCATAAAGCTTATCCTTGATCCTTGTTTTGCCTAATAAGAACATATTGATTTATTTTCCTAGCCAACGTATTTCCAGTATCCCGTGTCAACGCCACATTTTAAACGATTCAATATATTGTCATCAGGATTGTCCACAGCTTCACTCCGCTTTAAAAGTTTAGGAATACAGATGTTATAAGTAGCATAACTCTAGTGTTTATTCTAATTCAGTATGCCTTCCAAATCAATTTTATCATTGCATCTCATGCAATTGCACAACCTCTTTTGATTCTCTTTTCGTATTTTTCTTGACTGCTTATCATGGATTTTAGGTCCCTCTTTCAGCTTTCTTTTTACAACTATACTATATTTTCTCTATTGATTATCATAAGTTTAGTTATGCTAAGAATTATTCCTTGCCCATAATTTCTACTTTCTTTTATGACACGTTCTAACATTGTTTTAAATTTATTTTCGTCATTTACAAGTGTAGATGTGTTGTCTTGCGTATCTTGGGTTGGTGAATTTTTCAAACCAATTGATGCTCTTCAATCAAAATAATCTTTGTAATATTTTCTCCTCCAATACATTGAATAACCTTATAAACTTCTAATTTACATTCCTATGGTACTTCCTTATGTACCGTAAATTTATGTGATGTGTTGTTATCCAGTTTAACTATTCCTTCATTTGCCTTGCATAGATTACTTAAGAGCAATATCAAATGACTCACTATTCTCATTTCTTTAAGGATTTTTTATAATTATTGTCATTAGCTGCTATAGAACGCTTTTTATGTCACTAAAATAACAGTGTGGGTGTGTTATGTTTTTATTGTTCTCTATTAATTATCTAATATTAATAATTTGTTTTCTGATTCCACTATCTTTTACAAATTTATTACTTATTTTAAGGGCATTTCTAATTGTATATAATTAAGTAATTATTGGCCCAGACAAGGCAATAATTCTTACTAATATGCTCATTTTTATGTTGTTATTATCGTCTCTAGAATATAAAAAGAATTTGATTTTCGCATTTCTTAAGTATATAATCTGGCATTTAAAAAAAATTGTCATTACTAAATTATTTTCTGTAAATAATTGTAGCTAACATTTTCTACGTTCATTTACATTTTTCTGTCCTAAATATTTCAATCTTAAGCGATGGCAATCTTCTGTTTGCTCTATCTTTCATTCATATCGCCTTGCGCGATTGTAACAGTGCTTTTATTGAACTATTCAACTAATAACAGAGATTCTTCGGATCTTTTTCTGATATTTTTGTTGAAGTATCTACCTAAACCATGTTTATCTTATATAATGTTTTCTTTATTTGTGCCGCTTACGAGGTTATATCCTAGTACTACATTGTTTAAATGATGTAGTATAACGATAATTACTTTGTTAATGCTTTCCAAAGACGTAGACAGTATTTATTAGTTTGAAGTAAAGTGCTCATTTTTTTCAATGTGTTTCTGCAGTTCTTAGTATTTTTATGTTAAATAATTTTGTTTGTTTTGTACTATATATAATTTGCATATATTTATGTATAACTTCCTAATAGAACTAAGGGTTGAAGCGTCCTTAAACAAATTTAATTCTATATATAATCTATGCATAATCTGGTCTGGAGAAACCTGCTGACGTTCTAGGTACTTATTTTTCTTTTCTTATATTAAGACTTATGCTATTATTAAGCCAGTATTCTCCCTCCAAAGTTCTGATTGTTTCGAGACGCGGAATGTTTTGAATTAAATGGCATTATGAGAGTCTCTTGGGAATAATGTATTAATAAAGGTACTAGTAAAGTGGATTGGGAATAAGATTAAAATTGATGACCAGAAAGAAAGTTAAAATCCTCGAGGTATATGGAAAAATTTACTGAAAGCTTTACCAAGAAGCGAACCACCGCCGCAGTCTTCTTTGATGTAGCCATGGCCTTCAACAAGGTTTGCCATAACGACTTTGCTTACAAGATTACTTCACTGCTCAGCTCTGATTCGGCCCATCTTCTCCAACCGAAAGTTTCTGATTAAACTCGACGACGTGATGTCATTAGAAAGGCATTTACGATCCGGTATTCTCCAAGGCTCCATATTTTCTCAGAGTTACTTAACCTTTATATCTAAACAACCCAAACAACACCTTTTATTATGATGGCCCAATATGCAGATGCCACAGCTGTGTTATCAAGCTTGCAATCCAACGCATGTAGAAGAAACAGGAAATGCTTGAAGACTGTTGCAGCACGTGGAGAATACAGGTAAACGCCTAGAATAGTTGTTTTTCACAAGAAATTTACCTCGTTGGCGACGAAACATGGCGGATCTCAGAATTTTTGATCAAGGGATATTCTAGAAAGAAGAAGTATGTTAACTCAAAGTGCCTTGGATAAAAAACTTACCTAGAAGTACTTGCGTACAACGACAATTATAAAGGCAAAGGCAGACTGATGTACACCTTTTCTGTTTGTGGCTACTACGCTAAAATTCACGTAAATAAATTTCAGGTAACCCAAAATTGAACCCTCAGGACTATCTTTAGCATTCCAGAATTCGTAAGAAGCACCGTTTTCCGCAGAGTCGTTGATGTGTCAATCATCCAGAAGTTTATATCTCAGAGCACTAAACAGCTATTCTTCAATGTTAAAGGCTACAAGAATTCTACCGTCTGTGACCTTTACAACTACAAGCTGGATAAATGTTGGATAGGGTTTTTCGTACGGCGAGACTAGAGCGGCCAAACATATGTAGGTCAACTACCATTCACACCAAGGCACCGAAGAAAAACTTAGACAACATCGCCAACAAAATCAACATTGAAAATAAAGACTACTGATTTCCTAAAATAGATTAGTCCTTTACCGGGGTTGTTTTTAAAATTTATTTTCCCATGCGTTTTAACGGATATGATTATTGATGTTTATTTTTTTTAATATTTTTGTATTTCTTTTTTCTGATTCTGTAATTTTTTGATTTTTTAATTTATGTTTATGTCAAAATGGACATACATTAACTAGACTTTTTTGTAATATATCTATGAGCTTGAAGGAGGAAGTCAAAATCACCTTCTACTAACTAGTGGGACTGTTCGTTTTGTGAAAGATAGCGCAAAGTATGAACGATGTTTATAATTATTCAACGTAAATGCACTCATATTAATTTATCAGATAACTGCTAAACAAACATGCTTTTCTATTGCTTTTATTTTGTTTTTTATAATTGGCTGAAATTTACAAATACAAACTGTACCGAAACAAAACTATCTCTTATTGGCAAAAGTGTTTTTATTTACAAAATAAATTAATTTTATTGCTCTAAAACATTAAGGTTAATATGTATTTAATAAAATTTCGGTACATCCATGGACGGTGGCAGGCCGGCTGAAATTCGCTGTTTCATGGTATCATTAATTGTGTAATGCGCTAATTAGCTTAGCTGTTTTGCTTATTTATTTACTGTGCATCAGAGCTTAAAATGTTTATGAATTTTACCCGGACTGGAAATCTAATCGTAAACATTCTTAGGTTGAGTAGTAAATTCTTTTAGTGTCATATTATGTACCTTTTATTTATGTACATTATAAATTACAGTTTCTTGTAAATTGGAGATTACGCTAAAAGCATATTTAGCCACCAGTGGAGTTGTAAATATATTTAGGGGAAATTTTTGATTTATATAGTCGAAGAGATCTATATCTTTTTAATTTATTGTCATCCCTCTTTAGTTAATTCGCATTGCCAATTAAAATATGCAAAAGATATTGATTTTGAGTACACGATAATATAAATTATGAAAAGAGTATACAACCAATGAAAAAGAAAAAGCTCGTTTAGCATATCGAATATTCGCTCTGCACAGTATTCATGCAAATTTTTTGGAGTCTCCATTATCCACTGCTTCACAGCTCGTTTTATGTCATTTGTATCTAAAAATTGCATACGCCATAGAGGTTTTTTTAATTTTCAAAGCGAATAATGGTTGTTGGGTGCGAGATAAAATAATGTGTGCTTGTAAGAACAATCTACAACTTAATTTATAAAAGTGCGGTCTTGTGTAATTTTCAATAATTAGTTGTTTTAATAGTTGGATTAGAAAAACCGTAAAAATAATATTTTGTAATGACTACTAAGTAATCCGCTAAATACATTGTATCACAACGTCAAAATTCAGCCGTAAATAATCTTTTTTGAAGTGTTTTTAATTAAATACAGGTATTTTCCAGATCAACAATAAATGCTTGCTATACAAACACGGTTAACGATATAAATAAATAAATAAATAGTAATATTAAATATATACAGTAGGATAGAGGGTCCTGTTCACTTGTTGGTTGTGTTTCTATGATTCAGGTTAATCTAAATAAATACCTTGAGGAAGTCTGCGTTTCAATCTCATATGAATAGAGTATTGGCCCAGATTATATAGTTCAGTACTTCTACAAGTGTTGATAGTTTGATGAAATCTTTTTGTGGTTACTTTAATAGAGTCCTTTATAGTTTCGATGCCTAACTCTCGACACAGTTGATTCTTACCTATCAAGGAACGTTTATAGCTATTTGAAAAACCTTATCTTGAAATGTTTGAACTTTTCTGTCGTACGTTATCATTGATCTTATTAGAGATTTCTAAATTAATAAGGTACGTTCTGTTTTAATAAAGAATTTTTGTTATTTAGTTGAATAAGGTGAGAGGGTCTTGAGTACTCTTGCTTAAATTTTTACAGAATGTAAAATTTCCATGTTAACTTGCTATCAAAATAAAGGCCCAGATATTTTACAGGTTCACCATTCTAGAAAATCGTGGTATTATTTATGTAGACTGCTGTAGAATTTTATGTTTCACGAAGAATAAAGAGTTATGCCACACATTTATTTATATTAATTTGAAGGTTTTAGTTGATTAACCATTTAGCTGTAGAATTTGCAGCTATTTGTAATTTTGGAATAACTGCATTCAGATGTTTGTCTTGAAATACGAGTGCAGTGTCGTCCGCAAACATAGCTGAGTTTGCTGTTGCGCTTTTAATGTCATACATATAAATGTCGAAGAGGACCCAATACGCTAATAAAGCGTTATTTATACAAAAACTGTGATTATTAAGAAAAGAGAAAGTGGTGACTTGTAAATAGATATGTATGTTTATTTTAAGCAGTTTGTGTTTGCTTTTCAAATCCATATTCTATAACATTTGTCATTGATGGATAGTGGAAAAAGTTCTTCTAAAACCAAACTGAAATAGTGGTAAAATATTTTTATACGTGATAAGATATAGTAAGATATGGGTATTTTTGCAAACTTTAGAAAAGTACCCCAAGTAGCCCAAAGCAGGCGTTAAAAGTGGATGTTAATATGTTATAATAGTATATGTAATAGTGTATATATGTTAATAACAGATCAGGTATCTTTTTTTTTTGGAAAGTGTTTAGGCTTCTATACCTGAATATGACAAATTATTTACTACTTATATTGCAGATTTTATGACCGCTGATATTCTTTTCTTGCCTCATTTTTTTGTTTTATTAGAATAACTATGTAGTTTGGAATAGATTTATAATTAATCGATTTGTGATGTGGTCTTGAAGAAGTTGCTTTTAAAATATTCGTGGTAATGATATTTGTGATTATTTCAATTCTTTCATTTATATCTTTTAAAGTATTTAAGGAGTGCACATTGCAAGATTGAAGATATATATATATATATATATATATATATATATATATATATATATATATATATATATATATATATATATTATCGAATGCCCATTTACCAATTGGTGTAGGGTTAAATTTCTACATGTAATTTAACATTTACTTATAGACCTAAGTTAACTAAATGTATTTTCTAATAACTCGTATTATCTTTCCCTCACTTGTTTGGTACGCAAACTTACTCCACTCCTTTTTATTTTGAGCTAATAAGCTTGCTTCTTGCCACGATTTCCCTCTCTCTGCTAATATCTTTCCCACGACGCTATCCCATGTTTGCTGCGGTCTTCCTCTTTCCCTATTTATTGCCACCTTTGCTTTCCATACTTGTTTAACCTGTCTGGTCTCATTCATGCGTTGTAGGTGTCCCCACCAACTCAGTTGTCTATTCTCTATAAATTTGAGTATCGTCTGGATTCTTAGTTCTTGTCTCACTTCGCTGTTCCTTTATCCGATCTCTTTTACTCTCCTTAGATATCTCATCTCCGCCGCTTGTATTTTACTTTTCATTCTTGCTGATAACACCCATGTCTCACACCCGAAGGTTAGTATAGGTCTGTATATTGTCTTAAATACATTCATTTTTGTTTGTCGTGTCACTTCTCTTTGTTAATAAATTTGTCCTTCATGGCGTAGTAAACTTTATTAGCCTTTTCTATTCTCTTTGCGATGTCTAGTTCTTGTTTTCCTTTTTCTTCTATTGTGACTCCTAGGTATTCAAAGTGGTCTATTTGTTCTATGTCCTTTCCTCAATTTGTATTTTTATTTTACACTGTTCCTTCGATATTACCATCACCTTTGTCTTGTCTGTATTTAATTTCATATCATATGTTGTTAATACTTCGTTCCATATTTCTAGATTTTTTTGTAGATCTCTCTCATTTGCAGCCATTATTACTACGTCGTCAGCAAACGCGCATTCTGCTATTTCTACCACTTGCAGATTTCTATATCCCACTTTTATCTTCTTCGTTCTTTTATTGCACTGTTTTATAACGTCGTCCATTAGTACGGTAAATAACACCGGGCTTAAGACTCCTCCTTGTTTCAGTCCTTCTTCTGTCCTGAAGCTCTCTGATGTCCTGTTTCTGCTCATCACGTAGTTGACATTGTTGTTATATATGCTCTTGATGGCCGCTATCAATCTTTTATTGACCTGTCTTTTAATCAAGCTTTCCCATGCCATGTTTCTATTGACTCGGTCGAATGCTTTATTTAAGTCTAAAAATGCACAGAACTTCTTTTATTGAAAATATATGGTCTTGTACACTATAGCCTTTTCTAAACCCACTTTGTGCTTCAGATAACGACTTCTCAATTTTCCCCCTTAGTTTTTTGTCCAGTATGCGCTCATAGATCTTCAGTACTACACTCACTAACGTAATTCCTCTATAGTTGTTACAATTCGTACTATCTCCCTTTTTGTAAATTGGCAGTATTTTTCCTATTTCCCAGTCTTTCGGGATTATCCTCTCCTTCCACACTTTATTGTAAATTGATAGTAGTATTTTTTCTCCATCTTCTCCCATGTGTTTTATCATCTCTATCTTTATTTTGTCGTGTCCAGGTGCTTTGCC
The DNA here is from genome assembly GCA_036346155.1 of Sinelater perroti. Classification (NCBI taxonomy): domain Eukaryota; kingdom Metazoa; phylum Arthropoda; class Insecta; order Coleoptera; family Elateridae; genus Sinelater; species Sinelater perroti. The sequence continues at coordinate 17,675,507 of JARFIY010000195.1, read as the reverse complement.
ATTTTTTGTATCTTTAATTGCTTGCCTCATCTCGTGTAGCTCTATTTCCTCTATATCTTCCTCTTCCATGTCTTCTGCATTCCTTTCCTCTAGTTTTCTTCTTTTCTTTGTTCTTCTCCTTGGTTCTCTTCTACATTTTCCTCTGCTTGTTTTGGGTTCAGTAATTCCTCAAAGTATTCTCGCCATCTTTCCATAATCTCTTTGTCTTCTACTAATATTTCCTTGTTTATTCCTTATCCGATCATTGTTCAGTGGTTTCTTACTTCTTAGTGTTTTTAATATTCTATAGAATAGTTTCTGGTTATCTTTACTATTTTCTCTAATCTTTCTCCGAATTCTTCCCACTTCTCCTGTTTAGCTTTAATTACCATGTTTTTCACTCTTATTCTTTGCTCTTTGTATCTTTTATATGTCTCTTCTTTCCTGTTCCTTAAATAGTCCTTCCATATTTTCTTTTGTTCTTAACTTCATTTTTAATGTTTTCGTTCCACCATGCTGTTTGTTTCTTATTATTTGATGTTTTGAGGGTTCCACAAACTTCTATTGCTGCTTCAATCATAATATTTTTGAAAATGCTCCATAATTGTTCTAGTTTTGCTTCTTTCATATTTTCTTGTCGTGCTCTTATTTTACAGCTTATGATTTCTTTATATCTACTGCTCACTTCCCTGTTGTTTAGTTTATAGGTTTTGATTGTCTGAAATTCTACCTTCTTGTGTGTAGTATATTTTCCTATGCTGGTTATCTTGTTTTCTTCTACTTTAATTTTTGCCACTACTAAGTAGTGGTCGCTATATATTTCACCTTCTCTGCTAACCTTAACATCCTTCACTGCTCTTCTCTTGGTTCTTTCAACTAGTATATAATCAATTAAGGATTTTTCGTTCCTGCTCGTTACTTCTCTTGTAAATTTGTGTATATCTTTATGTTGGAAGAATGTATTAGATATTATTAAGTTGTTTAGTATACAGAAATCTATTAGCCGTTCTCCAATGTTATTCTTTGTTATTTCTCCAAACTTTCCTAATGCTTTTATAGCTTTATTTTCTTGTCTACCCACTCTGCTATTTAGATCTCCTGCTATGTATATTTTTCCACTGCTGTTTTCTGTTATCTCCGTTAGCTCTTCCCAGAATTTGTCTTTGTTTTCTTTGGTGTCGTTTTCATCGGGTCCATATACTACTATTATTGTTACTTCATTTCCTTTATCTTCTTTTAATTCTACCGTTAATATTCTCTCACTCCATCCCTTCCATTTTATTATTTTTGCAGCATGGTTTTCTTTAATTATGACCCAACCCTGCTGCCGCTCTTTTGTTCTCTGCTACTCCACTATACACGAGTATATGTCCATGTGCCATTTCTGTTATTCCTTCCCTTTCCTTTTGGTCTCTGTTATAGTTAATATATCTAATTTTGTGCTTTCGAATTCATCTATTAATTCGTTTTCTTTCCTGCTAAGCTTCTGATATTCCACGTTGCTAGTTTCCATATTTTTGTTTTCTTGGTTATTTTGTTTCCGTGTCCATTGCATTTTTCGTTGTCTTTTTCCCATCCGTTTCTTTCTTGATTAGTTTTTTGTCCATGTAGTCTTGGTTATTTTCCTTAGCTTTTCTTCTATGGTGTCTCTGTTCGGTGATTTATCATTTACTGTTCTTTTATAGTTACTACCTGCCTCTTTTTCCTTCTCATTTTGCCACTGTTGTTGAGTTTCCGCTTTTATTTCTTAGGCACTGTATATTTTATTATTTATTATTAGTTTGTTATATTTCAGTATCGCTTTTTGTCCTCTTTGCCTCGCTTCCTTCATGATTGATATTAGTTTTCGCCGTTCTTCTTGTGTTTCTTTAGTGTAGTCCTCGCTTAGCCATATCTCTGTTCCCCTTAGTCCCTTCGCCTTCTTTAATATTTCCATTTTCTTGCTAAATTTACTCAGTTTAATTAGTATCGGTCTCGTTTCCCCTGCCTTGTATTTCACTAGCCTGGTATAATCTTCTATGTCTTTCTCTTCCAAATCTACTTCTATCTTATTCGTCATTATTTGTATTTTCTCCATTATTTTTTTCTCAGTTTCTCCCTCTTCATCTTTTATTCCTGTTGCTATAAGGTTCTTCTTTCTGACTTCCCTTTCTAGATATTCTATTCTTATTTCCTGTTCACAATTTTATCCTCTAATTGTATATTTTTACTCGATCGCTCTCTTTCGATCTAAGGCACTCGGTTCTTCTTCAGATCTTAATCTCGCGAGCTCTCTGGTTCACTCACCAGGTCAATACCAATTAATTGTTTATTTACTTGCTTTATTGCGTTTCGCATCTTTAACTATCTTGGTCTAAGTTTAGTGTCCATTCCATCTAGGTCTACTGCTTATTTGCCGCAATAACTCCTCGGGTATTGCCCATTTCTTGTGCTTTGTCCACTTAGCTGCACACTTCGGTGTTCGGTGTGTTGCCTACTTTCGAGATTATGAGCGTAGCCCTGGTTTTTTGTTTATTCTTTACTTTATCAGTTGTTGGTTTCATGCAATTCTCACTTATTGCTTATTCAGTTAACCTCCACCGGTCTTCATTTACTGTCTAATTACTCACTGGATCCGTATTTTCCTTGTGTTTTTATCTTCCCGGGTTTTGGACCGTTTTATTTTACTTATGTCTGTTCCTACTTGTCACCTTTTTTCTTGTGTACTCCGTTTAGATTGCTCGACGTATTTCCTGGTTTTCTCCGGTTATTATTGGCACTTTACTTTTTATCCTGGCCATGCTTATCTGCTAAAACACATGTGCACACTTCAAACCTCTCTCACCTCAGATTGAAGATATTTAAGTATATTTTGTGGAAGTTCTTCCAGTTAATACCAATAATTTGCTAGTCTTCTTTGGGGTGCTTTTATACAGCGATGGAGTTGTGAATGAAATAATTACCGAAACGTGATGAGAATCTAATTCTATACATACGGTCTAGTATGCTTTTTATTATTTGAACCACGATGTCGAGGGCGATTGGTAAAGTGAATACATTTAGTTGGAGCAATAAATGATAAAGTGTATATGCTGAATTTATTTGTTTGTCTCCAGATAAAAAAGTATGGGATTTAAGTTTTCTCATTACGATTTAATTATACTTGTAAATAATTAGAGTTAGATAATCTAAAACCTTGATATCTTCCAAATGATAATACTTAGAAAATGATCTCACCAATCTTTAGTCAATTATGTGTACTAACCTTACTTGTCCAGTATATACTAACAAGTTCTATGGCAAACATGTTTACTTCGAAGATAATCTTTTAGATTTAAAATTACTTTAATCATAAATGTAATATCATAAAAAATAATGGATTGTTGATAGCTTTAAGCGCCTTTTATGTTTAGAATTAATATTTAAAATAAATGACTTCATTTACTGAACGGTTAAATCACATTGACATTCACAATGACTGACATTGTTGGATAAAACTTCTACTACGTACCCGTATCTGGTAGTATTATATTTATTTCTCAGGAATTATTTACACAATAAAAATTATTTTCAAACATTAAAACTTGTATTTCTTAATGCTTTGAGAAAAATTTTAGTTTAGCTGAAACGTTCCGTTTTATCCATTATATACAAATGATTATACCTTCTAATTATTTACAGTACTTTTAAAAACCCAATTATGAATTTAAAATCTCTCTCTAGGTAGTCAATCTTGTGGATTGGTTTGTTCTAACACTAATTCTCTTCATTTTTTCGTATCTTCAGTCAGTTTTTTTATTTCTCCATAACTGATCAATCCGGGTCGTTTATTATTTGGGGTATATACTGTAATGTAGGTCTGTCTTGTGTGATCTTTCCATCTGTCATATTTTCTATTATTGCTTGTAGTACACCTGAATGCCGCAACATATGTCTCTTCTTATTATTAGCTCTCTCAATAATTATCTTTCTTTTCTGCTCTTTGTAGTATCTCATTATTTAATATCCTGATAACCCATTTTGACTTTATCATTTTTCTGTAGCATCATAACTCGAATGCATATATTCTTCTTTGTTTGCTTTTCCAAATTTCTTATCACTCCATACGAAAGTGTGTGGAAGTGGTTTTTTTCCTGCCCAGAGGTTTTTCTGGATGCTAATAATTTTTTTTCCTGAGAAACATTACATTAGTTCTTCTCTTTTGCTTTTAGTTATCATGCTGCTTAGATAACAAATTTCTTAATCACCTCAATTTCCATTCAGTGTTATTTGTGTGTTTCTGTGTCTCACATCTTCGCACACCATTATTTTTGTTTTGAAGACGTTTACTTTCAAATTGTATTTTTTTATAACAATCCATTTCATTTAACTATTGTTCTAAACCTTATTTGCCTTTATTTATAATTGCTATATTATCAGTGTATCGCATCATGTCTATTTTCTTTCCATGTATTTAATGATTCTCTGATTTTTGTTATTCGAGTGGCGACATTATTATCAGAATTCTAGCTGTATTGATGCTTCTATTTGTGTTTTATTCCATGATGTAGGGAATTTATAATTCTTTTGTTTTTGTATTTTTTCACTTTCCGTAGAATGTCAAGCAGTGTAGACAATTTTACCTTATCAAAAGCCTTCTCCATACCAAGGAAAATGTAAAGGTAGGTTTACCCTTTCGTATTCTTTTCTCAATTATAATTTTTAAGTCTAGAATTGCTTTTTTGTTCCTGAGTTTTTGTTAAGCTAAACTAAAAGTTTGTGAACTGGTTTTCTATCCTTCTTTCTACTCCTCTATATATGGTATTAGCCAATATTTTAGATACACGTCAGATGAGAATAATTGTACTGTAGTTTTCACATCTATATGTTATTCCTTTATTTTGCAGTTGGCACTATAATATCCTTGCTGAAATCTGTTGGTATTACTCTTGTTCCATATATGGTATTTACTGATTAAAATAGTTTCTTGTGAGAATTCCAGGAAGAAAGGAAACAAAGCAATCGATTATGTACTAATAGAGGATGAAGATGCAAGACAAATTAAAAAAGTAAGGGATATAGACGAGTTGATGCAGACTCAAACCATTTTCTCGTTATAACGAAAATAAAATTAAACAAAACAGAAGAAAGAGAAAAAATAAATTATAATGTAAGAGAACTCCAAAATACAGAGATATCGTAAAGATATAAAAAAAAGTACAAAAGAAGATTACAATGATAATGAGGTACATAATGAAGAAGTAGAGAAGAAATGGGAGAAACTCGAAGAAACAATTAAAAAAGATGCTAGAGTCAATATAACGAAAATAAAAGACCAAGAAAAACCACTGGATGGACAAAATATGTAAGGGCAAGACAAACAAAAAAACGAGAATTTAGCAAAAATTGCTTCACACAAAATTAATAAGACAGACGCCTATATAAAGAACAAAAAACAAATTAAAACATATATGCAGGGCACGGAAACATAAATGCATGGAGGTGAAAATAAAAGATATAGAACAAAAATATAAGAATAAAGAAATAAGGAATTTTTATAAACATGTAAAAACATATCAAAACCAGAAATAAAGGAAGACAAGGATATATTAAAGATAAAGATGGGGAGTTATTAGGAAATCCACAATAAATTAAAAGAAGGTGGAAAAGATATTTTGAAAAGGTGTTAAATTCAAATAAAGGAATACAAGAAAAAGAAAGTGAAATTAAGAAAGAAAGACAACAGGCAAAAACACAGGAAGAAGAAATTAGAAGACCGGAAAAGGAATATGTGGAAGAATAATAAATAAAATGAAAAACAATAAAAGCCCAGGGGTGAATTGAATATCAGCCGAAAACCTAAAGTACTGAGGAGAAATTGTGGTTAATAAGGTGTACGAATTAATAAAAGTATTTAAAAAAATCTGGTGTGAACATCACGCGACTTTCCTTATCCTATTATTTTGGTAATTCTGGCAAAAATCCTGGGCTTTAATTTTTTTTCGAGTTCCTATTTTACCAACTTTTACTTTAAATTCATGTTTATCTCGTGATAACAAACGTCTCAGCCGATTTTTACCAAAAGTTTCGCACTGCGTCCCCTACCCTACAAGTAACTACAAGTCTCTAGCTTGTTCTCGAGACATCCTGTTTACTGACAGACCGACAGACACACACACACACACACACACACACACACACACACACACACACCACACACACACACACTTTATTATAGGATAAAGGAATTAAAAAGGAGGACTGAATGCAGTAACTATAGGAGAATTACATTACTAGACACTACATACAAAGTTTTGGCGACAGCGATAAAAAGAAGACTGGATACACCATTGGGAAAATACGAAGCAGGATTTCGTAAGAATAGATCTACAAGTGACCAAATCCTTACACTGAAACAAATTTTAATAAAGTCATACGAAGATGAGATCCCGACCCAAATGTTGAGAATAGACTTTAACTTTTTGAAGCACTGAGGGTAGAGAAAATTTCAGAAAAAATAATAGCTTGGTAAAATGACGCTACAAATATCATCAGATATGCAGTGAAATATAACAGAGAGTTTTGAAGTGGAAAGAGCTGTGAGGCAGGGTAATTCGTTTTCTACTTTCTTACTTAACGCAGCATTAGAAGTAACAATCAGGAAAAGCGAGATAAACAAAAGCGAAACACTTTCTGAATAGGAGTCGCCAATGTGCTGATGACATACTGTTGGTAGCAAGAAGAAGGAGAGAACTAGCATAATGATTAAGGCTGCAAAACAAATAGGATTACAAGTCAATGTCAGTAAAACTATATGAAAAGATACATGGAAATTAAGAACAAACTATAACCAAAGAAAAGAGAAGAAGGGGTCCTAAAATTCGAAGACATGGAGGAATATATGTACTTGAGAGTGTTAATAAACAACAAATATAAGGAAGAAAGAGAAATAGATTTAAGAATACCGAAAGGCAGCAGATGTGCAGGAAGTTTAAATCGAGAAATACGATCAAAGAATATCTCATGAACCGCAAATCTTCGTACTTTTAAAATTAAAAATGAAAATGTTGAGCCCGACAGAATCATACGGTTACGAAACGTGAACTGTGACAAAGAAGACTCGATACAATTTAGAGGTGTGGGAAAGGAGAATGCTGCGAAGAATATATGGGGGAAAGAAGATAAATGACGTATGGGATAGACTCACAACATAAACGAAGAAATATATGAAATGTATAACGGACCAAGCATAATTAAGGTAATTAAAACTCGAAGACTTCAATGGCTAGGACATCTAGAAATATTTCCAGACAATAGACTAGTCAAGGATTTACGATGGAGAATTTCAGAAAGACAAAGGAAAAGGGGGACACCGAAGAAAAAGTAGTGGGAAGTGGTGCAGGAAGATTTAAAGGAAATGGGAGAAGGGAATTGGAAAGAAATAGTGAAGGATAGGAAAAATGAACATTATTTACAAAGCAATTGGCCTAAAAGGCCTGTGAACGCTGTATAAATAGTTTCTTGTGAGATATTCTTTATTATTCCTGCTGTAAATTTGTTTGTTCTTAATACTTTGTTTATTTTAAGATCTTGCATGGCCTTATCATACTTGAATTGAATTATGTATTGCTCAAGACTTGTTCTACTTTGTTTATTTCCATATCATCATATAATGTTCTAAATGTTTTTTATCTTTTAATTTTGTCGCAATCTATTAAATTTTTTGGATTTTTAGGTTCTTGAAAGAAAACTTTTTGACATTTATCTTGCATGTACTGTTCTAATTTATAGTTCTTGTATTTTTTTAAATGTGATTAATTATTATTTGTTTACTAATTCAAGGTTTTCGTACTTTACTTTTTTGTTTTGGATTCACTTTTTCTGCAGATGGGATTAAATTTGTTTTAATATTATTTCACGACTCTTATTTTGTTTTTCTCGTATTCTTTGTTCCAGCTTTAAGATTCTTTCCTACATCTTTCCTCTGTAACATCAACAGTTGTCGAAATCTTCTTTTTTCTTTTTTAGTTTTTTTAAATTTTAGATCATACGTTATCATAACTATATTGTGGTCGCTGTCACAATCGGCACTTGAGTATTAGAGTATTATACTTAGAATTTTTAATTTGGTTCTATGGATTCTAGGGTGGTGAATTGTAAATATAAACACAATCGATGTGAAACGTATATTTTAATGTACGGGGTACCATGGTAGGCAAGCCAAAAATAGCGACAAAATTTCAGTAGGTAGACATGCACCTGGATAGGCTCACCGCTTTCTGCCCTCTGGTGCAGGCCAATGTGTCCCTTGCAACAGCTGAATGCTAAATGGTTGCTTTAGTCGTTCGTAAACCGGTCACGTATAAGGGATGAAACTTGTCAATTTTGAGGACAACGAAGGAAAATATTTTCTATAATTTTGGCATGTAAAAAAACAAATGCTCAATTAATTTGGCACGGGATAATTGAGGTCTTTACCAACCAACCCTAAAGCCATTAAAAATATGACCGTTATAGGAAATATTTTTCGAGAATTCGCTCCGCTACAGTTCCTAAATTTTCTGTTTCACCAGTGTGAAATCTGTTTGGTATCATCTTATGTCACCTAGCATCATCTATGTACATCTTTTGCCTACGTGATGTTGAAATAATGTATTTGCAATGATAAATCATGTTGTGTGAAAAACTCCATCAGCCGATCTCTTCTAGCGTTTCTTTTCCAAGGTCGCATCTACCGACAATTTTCTCTTCATCTTCATCCTACAATTGTGTTCCAATCTTTTAAGATAATAAAATTTTACCTTTTTTAAATCTTCATAGACTTGTTTTACGTCTTCGTCACTGTTTTCTGATGTAGACATGTCTAATATGCATCTTTTTAATCTACGGTGTCTCTGCTTTTTTATAATTATTGTTGCTCTTGTTATTTTTTCTTTAGCTGCTGTGTTCATTAATCAGAAGTCTCTGTTCCATTTATCAACTTTATTTGTCTATCTAAATTTGCTTAATTATATTATGTCTAGTCTGTTTTTTTCATTTATAGCCTTATGTTTTTCAATTTTCCGCTTTTTAATAATTATTACATTCTATGTTAGGAATATCCCTTTAGTTAATTGTTCCTGCTAGGAGATCCAAATAGAGAACTATTTAACTTTTCCCTGGAAAATGAAGATACTACGTGATTTTCCATTTTGGCTTCCGCATAATGTTCGGCTCATTTTGTATGCGTGTTACTATTAATTTAATAATAGAGCTTCTAAGAAGCTTTATAAGATCAACAATATAAGTAATACATATATGAATCAGATGAAAAGAAAATATGCAGAAACAACCGTAAAATTTAAACTACTAATATATAATAAAAATAATTAGATGTTATTAAATACATATTTATAACAAATACGAAGTTATTTAATTTAGGTACAAAATTTTTAAGAATGTTTACGTTTATCCAATAAATACGCATTTCCAAAATTATTTAATAACTCCCGTGTACAACTTATTTACATAATTTTCGTGTCCTAAAATATATAACAGAGTGCTTTGATGGTACGTAACTTCAAAGAAATTAATTTTTTTACAAAAAAAGTCCCGTTGTAATAAAATGTTTGTTAATATAAAAAAAGTCTTTGTGCTGAAACGTTATTTGAATAATTTGTAACGTTCTCAGGAACTTTCTAAATTTCATTAATTTTCCAATTTATCGTGCCTTACTCCATTTGACTTATCCATGTGTTTTGATTTCTGAAAAATTAATTGCCTGCTTATACTGTGACTTCCGCTTTCACGTTCACACGCCGTTTAATACATTCACTGCAGGTCCTCCTGCGCCTTCAGCAACTGTTACCTGATGATTTAGTGGGCAACGAGGTCGATTAGCTGCCGATACCAGCGGGAAGAAGAGCCCAACCCAGCGTTGAATGGATATAAGCCTCAAACCGGTCAACAGCAGCTGCAACTGCGTCATAATCAATACACCCACCTCATATCGCGCCACTGCATATAAAACGCGCTAACTAGCGTGGTCGTCTTTGCTACAACCGGGCAAAATTAAGCCGCCCGTGACCCAGACCAAACTAATCACGAAATAAGGACTCGTCGAGGACTTTGAAGACTGAGCGCTTAAAGAAGCTGCAATGCATGGAGAGCTACCTGGAGCTTTACTGCGTCACATATTCAGGTCATTTGTCAAAAGTTACAAAGTAGTGAGAATCTACTTAATTTAGTATATGTAGTCAACTAAAATCATGTACTGTCAGTAACTCTTAAAATAAATAAACATACTTTCCAATCACTAATTTAAAATTTATCTCAAGATACTTAAATGTTTTAACTGAGAACCACTGTAGTATTACAAATGCGCAAGTAAGAATACATAGGAATTAATGTTCCGTGCATTCCCACAAGAAAACTGCGTTTAGATAACCTTGGTCACATGTAATATGTTATTAACGCATTAAGTGCGGCAAATTGCCACCATTATCCTATTTTACCGCTATTATCTGATTATCTTTAAATAGTATGAAAACTGTGGAAAACAAACTTTTTAAAGGACATTAGTAAACTGATGTTAAAGAGTATGTAAAGTGTATCAAGCAAAATATAACTATAATTGAACATTAAACATTTTGGAATAAAATACACTTTTTGTGATTTTCGCTTGAGTTAATGTAACTCTAAACGATAATATCTCTTAATTTAACTTATATGATGATCGTATTTGGAAATATTTGCAGAAAATACTTTCCATTACACTCTATGGGACGTCAAATCAATGATTTAATTTTTTCAGTGATCTAAGCACGCGCGTTATTTCACGCCATTAGACGCAGACGTATTTTTTCATCATCTTTTATGATGACATATTAAGGTTTTTGGAAATCATTGAGCATGTTGCGGCAAATATGTCGTATCACTATCTTATCAATTTAAAGCAAGGTATACTCAAAGGGAACTTTCTCAATTGACAATAGTCCTGCAGAACGGTGTAAATTGTTAATGCAGCAATATCCAAGTACCCTTCTATCTGGCGATAGGTTAGTTGTTTTTCGCAGTCGAACATCTTTCTAATGCTTGACAATATCCTTTCTAAAACTCCCGATACTACTTGAGATAGCTATATAATGAGTATCTCTTACCACAAAGCTATGTCCTCTAAAATTACGCACATTAAATTTACTAAGCATTTTTTTGAGTCCATACAAATTATACATAAACATAAACTAATAAATTGTCGACGAATCACTCCTGAACAACATCTCATTTAAATTAGCTTAGTTATTTTTAATTTCAGTCTGTATGCGGTCTGTTCAGGAGAGTAGTTAAAAAACTTAAGGGACATCCTAGTACATTAATAATAAATGTTAAGAACCCATACGGGTACTGCAAGCAGAAACTGACAAAATAATAAAAACATGGAAGGAACGCTTTACAGCTAAATTTGACAATAAAAAAAAATGGAGCTGTATAGATAGGAGACCTGAACAATCAAGAAATAAAGAACGGAGTAAAACAAGGCGATAGCCTAAGCCTACTATTTTTTGCAGCTACAAAACTGGGGTACCACAACCCAAACCCAATATACACGCAGATACTTGTATATGTCAATGACATTGTTCTAGTAGCAGGCAACATAAATAATGCCCAAAGAAACCTAGAGATTCAGAACAACTGCATACGAGAAAAAGGAATGGCGATAAATACATGTCACTACAGAAGAAAGGGTAAAAAGCCCAAACAGGAATAAATGGTCAATATTTAGAATATGTGGACAGATACGAATATTTAGGAACAATAATCAACGAACGGAAAGACAAAAACGAGAAGTGAAAAATAGGATAAGCAAGGCAATCAGAGTATACTACCAGATCAACAATGCCCTAGTAGAAAAGAAAGAATTAAGTACAAAACCAAAATACTCTTGTGAAAAACGATATATACACCGACACTCATGTACGAAGCAGAATCTTGGATAATGGTTGGCAAAGTCAGTGATAACTGCAGCAGAGATGAAGTATCTTAGAAAAATAATGAGAGACAGGGTGAGGAATAAAAGTATAAGAGACGACCTAAATCTAAGGTCACTGGTAAAAGAAGTAGAAGAGAAACAATTAGATTGATATGGTCACACTGCGTATGGAAAATGAATGGATTTCCAAGAAGATTTATGGAAATGCGACCCGAAATCAAAAGAACAAGAGACAGATCAAGGATCCAGTAGGAATAAAACATTAGAGAAATGTTAGAGAGAAGGAAAAAAACCATAACAGAAGCAATAACTTTGGCAAGAGATAGAAACGACTTTAAACAATGGACCAAAACCCCAACACCGTGAAGCATTACTGGGTGATAGAGAAAGAAAATGCGGTCTAGCGGTTAATACCCTTTGTATACTGTATGACGCACTGAGTTCTTTGGCAACCTCTTTAACCCTAGGTATCTTCTTAGTGTCGCATTGGTCACGAACCATGGGGCGTTGGTAATTTGACATAGGACTTTTCTAATATTTCTATGTTTGAATTGGCTTCAGATCCCCAAAGCAGCACTCCGTAACTCCACATTGGCTTTAATATAACTTTATACATGAGCACTTTATTTTCTAGTGTAAGTTGCAACTTTCTTCCGATTATCCAATACAGCTGCCTTTGATATTTAACTGCTTCTTTTTTGTTTCAATGTGAGGTCTCCATATTAGTTTTCTGTCTAAGTTAGTACCTAATATAAGTATTTAGCTTTTGTGTCTTGAGGTATAGGTTGTTCATTGAGATAAATTGGTGGGCAAGTCGATGTTTTCGTGGTGAAATTACATGTACAGATGTCTGTTGATTAACTTCGATTGTTCAAGTTTTAAGCCATTTCTCATTATTGTTTATATTTCCTTGAACAAGATTAGATGCAGTTACGGGATCTCTGTGTGGGATCTCCGTAATGTCATCAGCAAAAGTTGCTACTATACTTGTACCTCGTAGTATTGAAAGGTCGGCAGTAAAGATCAAATACAAGATTGGCCCTAAGATGCCTCTTTGAGGGACACCTGATTCGATTTGTTTTAGGGTTGTTTGTTTATCATCATAACTAACATAGTACTGTTTTTCTTCTAAGTCTGATTTTAGTAGAAGATACATAGGTATTATGAGGTAGTAGTTTTTTGATTTTGTACAGTAGTCCTGAGTGCCAACCTCATCGAAAGCTTGCGACACGTCAAGGGATACAGCTGTACAATATTTTCCTTCTTCGATACGGTGTACTTGTTCGATATTTCTATGTTGTTTAAAACCGAACTGATGCTCAGGGCGCTTTTGTTCAAGTATTGGTTTGAGTCTTTTAAGCAGAAATTTTTCATATACTTTCGATAATATTGGGAAGAGGCTGATTGGCCTATATAAAACTACGCTTTCAGAATCCTTGCCAGGTTTTGCTATCAGTATTATTTGTGCTACTTCCGAGGAGGGTGAAAAATAATTTAATCTTAATGCTGCGTTAAAAAGTGCCGTTATATCTCGAATTATGTTTTCTGGAAGTTCTTTGAGTACTTTGCCTGTGATTTGAACCCTTCATGGGCTTTTTTGCTATTGAGGTCATTGTCAATTATTTGTTGGATTTCAAGGATCTTAAACCTTTTTAGCAGGAGTTCCATTTGTAGCGAGTCTAGGAACGTATGGATACATTTTTCCTTACTTTCAGTAATTGTTCTTGGAAAAAGATGTTTTTAAGAAGTTTGATGAATGCTTCTGCCTTTTCTATATTTGATCTAGCCCACTTGCCACTTTCGAGTTTGATTGAAGAGTTGTGTTGCTTGGGGTGCTCAATGTTTCCCGTCGTCTTCCAAAGAGAGTAGTTGGTGTCTTTAGTTGGGGAAAGTTCGTGAAGATCTTTTTAATTATTTTATTGCTTTGTTACGCTTAGTTTTATCTTGCGGAGATCTCGTTTGTAACCATAGTTTTCTTAGTTTCCGTGTTTCTAAGATTTTTTTAACTGCATTAGAACATTGTCTCTGCTACAGTCTGTTATTTACTTCTGGGGTTTCTGACCAAGTAGTCTCCTGAATAGTCTGGATTAACAAGTTCTTCCTTGTTCTTGAAATATGAAATAACAGGTGAATATATTGATTGCCAAACTTTGTTGGTTTATTACATTTTTGGTAAATATGTTCAGTAATTAAAAAAATAGAATAAAAAAGATAATGGCGAGATTATACGTTTCTTATAGGGGTTAGGTCTGCGAATAAAAAGGTTATGGCTCTCGTATGATAAAGATCGATGTGGCAAGCATCGTGCATTAGACAATCGCATTATTACGATTTGTTCTAAGTGTACATAGACAGTTAATCTATTAGTGACCGAGTAACCCACTCCAGGCATCTGGCTCCAGGAATAAACCCAGGTCTATCCGCACCGCCTCAACCGGTCGGCTCGATTTAAAAAATACAATACTAAAATAACAGAGAAGATTGAGAGGAATTCGGATAGATAATAGAAATAAATTAAAGAATAAAACGAAGTGATAATGAAAAAAATTAAATCATGCAATAAAAATAACGAAACATTTTGTCTTGGCGTATGCAGTATATCCAAAAAGTTAGTTATTAGAAATAAACTATAAATGAAGAATGGAACCTTAAATAATAAACAATAAAAAGTGAATTTTATGTCACTAGGGAGTACATAAATGATTTTCTTGTAATAGATAGATAAAATAATTATATAAAATATTAGAAGAAAACAAATAGAAAGAAAAAGCCGAAAAACTCGCTTAAGAGCAAACGTCAATGAACTTAACTTCAAAATCAAGTCTAAACTTAGTAAGCGGAAGATACTTGTAAGCAAAAAAGAGAATATAGAATTATCTACAGATTATGAGAGACAATAAAACGAAGAAACTAAATCTCGTAATAATTTGTATTGGGGTATTAAATACCAGGGAAAATAAATGTGTTGTACACCATCAAAATTATAATAATAGTTTTCCGTAATAGGCCACGAAGTGGGGTCGTGACAGGATAGTTCTTCTACAATCTAGAGCCTACGGTACACAAGGGTAGTAACGTGGCTAGCGCTACCTACCGAACGTCTATTATTACCCCAGACTTTAACCTCCAGGTATTCATTTATTGCAGCTTGAGTCGAGCTGGGCCATAATAATGCTAGTGATTGAATTAGCAAGAGCGGGAACTAAACCCGCATCTCTAGGTTTTGTAGTCTACCGATCTATCCACTAAACCACTAGGGCTCCTCCACCAAAATTATGAAATCTATTAATTAAACAAAACGAAGAAAAAAAGGCGATGCTTGATAAAAAGACGAGTTTTAAAAAATAAAGAATTAAACAAGGAGACAGATAAACATACTTGTATATAAATGATAAATATTGATGTTTCTTTAAAACCAATAGGAAGAAGTGATGAAAACAGAAATTATCTCCCCAACCAAGCTGGTAACAATAGTAATTGTGAAATGAGGAAGGCTGATTTTGTAAATATTTAAGAAATGAAAATGAAAAACGATAACTACTAAAAATATATATTTTGCAAATATAACTGCAAAAAGTAAAAAGGGAAATCCAAAAATGTTATCCAATTGTATTGTAGTTCAAGAGATGAGAAAAATAACATTGTAAACTACCGAAGAAGTATTAGTGATGAGAGAAGAGGGGACAAAAAGCTGAAAATGGTTGAAAGGAGGAGTTTGAAGATAATGTAGCAATATCACAGCCGAAATGATAATAGATGAACTAACAAATCAGTGAGAATTAAATGAAATAAAAATTTCATGTGTTATTTCTGTTTGCCCCCTGTTGTTTAGGTAAAATGGTATCGTTTTACATTTGAATATTCTTTATATTTTGATTGAATTTTTATCATGCTGTTATGTTTTTATTTGCGCAATTGTTTCTACATTTTTATCTTATCGGTGAAGTTAAATTCTAGTACAGATAGATCCAGGTTTGATCCTGGGTTCTAGATGTTTGGTAGGTGGTTTGCTTTTTCACTAAAAATATTGAGCATATGGCTTGCCATATTGCTTCGTATCAAACCATAGGAAACGTTAACTTTTGGATTTGCAGGAGATACCCTATGGCGGAGTGTGCAGAATCACTTTATTATTATTTTTTATATCCTCTAAGGTATAACAATTATAAAAGAGATGTGTGGTGCGGCAATCAATTAGGGGAATACTAAAAATAATTTCTTCCGAGATTCTTTCTACAAACTATTACATTTTGTCGAGCATTACTTTACTAGAATATGAATCCAAAATTTCGACCAGCTGTATAAGCTGCATGAATGTTTTTAAAGTAATGCTAAACTTCGCCATATAATATTCTTTATACACATATAACACATACCTACATCTTTTAAATCAATTCTTCATGCTAGTATTCAAAAACGTCTATTACATATTAAATGTTAATTCATCAGTTCGAACAACAAATTATAATGGCTCAACTATTTAAAATAGCCCCATGGAATGCAAACGGCTTGGTTACACGCAAACAAGAAGTAGAATCGTTTTTGATACACAATAAAATCGATATATTCCTTATAACAGAAACCCACTTTACACATAATACACAAATAAAAATTCGTAATTACATAACTTATTTTACTGCACATCCAGATGCTGATAGATGGACAAGAGGAGGAACAACAATAGTTATTAAACAACATATCAAACATTATGAGTTACCAAAGTTTGAAGAAGTCTATCTTCAAGCTACAAGGGTTGTCATTGAAAACTGGCAAGGTCCACTTATTATTTCCTCGGCATATTGTCCACCAAATTAGCGTCCAAACAAGTAAGGTATGGTAGAATACCTAAATTAGCTCGGTGACAAATTCATGGCAGGAAGAGACTTCAATGGCATGGGGCTCGCGCTTAACAGCACCTGGTAGAGGAAGATTACTTCACCAAATAATGCAATAATTGCACCTTTCCCACCTATCAACATACAGACCCACGTACTGGCCCAGTGCCCCGACAAAATACCTGATTTGCTGGACTTCTTCATTACGAAAGGTATAGAATCCTACTTAGATTTGAGCTCTGATCACACACCCGTGATAGCAACTATTAGCACCGTATTTATTCACACAGAAAGATACTGATTACTCCTTATGGAAAGCTGCCAGTAACATAGTAAAAGTCAAGAACCCTATACCTCCAATTCGCAAAGAAGATAGATCTTGGGCCCGTACGGATCTGAAAAAGGCTACTACCTTTGCCAAACATCTGGAGAAAGTATTCCAACCTCTACAATCACAAGCCACACCTTTTGAAGAGAAAGAAATTAGTAGCTATATTGAAGTGCCGTATCAAATGTCGCCACTACCAAAATTGTTTACGGTAAAAAAAGTAGTAAATATGATAAAGCACAATTTGAACTCAAACAAGGCCCCAGGGTACGATCTGATCACTGGGCCACTTATCCAAGTGCTTCCACGCAAAGGAATAGTACTATTAATCATAATTTATAATGCAGTGGTCCGCGTTGGTTATTTCTCACCTCAGTGGAAAATCTCGGAAATCATTCTCATCCACAAATCAGGAAAATCCCTCAACTAAGCAAAATCCTATAGACCGATCAATCTATTACCTGGCTTAAGCAAACTCCTGGAAAAACTATTACTTACGAAACTTACTCTTATCCCAGATAATTATCCCAGAACACCAGTTTGGTTTCCGGAAAAACCACAGCACAGTTTGAGCAAGTCCCTAGAGTAACCGAAATTATAAATCAAGCGTTTGAAGAAAAAAGTTATTGTGTAGCAGCCTTTCTCGACGTCAGCCAGGCGTTCGATCGTGCTTGGCACCAAGGACTACTATACAACCTCAAGAAAGCCTTACCACACACATTATACGTTATTATAGAATCTTACCTCACAGAAAGATATTTCAGAGTAAATTATGGGCAAGAAGTAACAAATCTGTATCTCATAAAAGCAGGCGTACCACAAGGCAGCGTTCTTGGACCAATCTTATACTTGCTCTTTACGTCTGATTTACCTACAAACCCAAACATCTGCACAGCAACATTCGCGGATGATAAAGCTATCTTAGCAAAGCATCCAGACCCAATTATCGCAGCCAGGTTACTACAACAGCACCTAAATGTAATAGCAAAACGGACGTTGCTATGGCGCATTAAAATAAATTGAAACAAGTCATTACATGTCACATTTACCAAATGTAAAAGAGCTACCCCACAAGTTATGTTCAACGGTCAAAACTTGCTGCAATCAGATAATGCCAAATACATAGGGATGCAACTAGATAAAGGACTGATCTGGAAAACACACATCCTAAATAAACGAAAACAACTTATCACTCAAAAACAAGTTATTAATCTACACAGTTGCCTATAAATCAATATGGACCTACGTCATAGAACTATGGGGGACAGCAGCAAATTCTATTATCGAAATCATGGAAATTTTTCAAGCAAAAGTTCTGAGGACTATAACTAACGCACCCTGGCTTATACCAAACAGTGAAATTCGTGACGATCTAAAAGTTCCCACAGTTAAAGAAGAAGTGAGCAAGTGTAGTGAAAAATATGTAAAAAAAACTAGAAGTGCACCCGAATACTCTCGCGATAAATCTCTTAGACAATAGTGAAGCTCTACATAGGCTTAAAAGACATAAATCTATAGACCTGCCAAGGAGGTTCATCTAAACAGTATCAATAGTATCCTCAAAGTAGCTGTGCCTACGGACACCTAAAATAAAATGTAGAAATTACTGAATTAGCTGTCACTGGATGGCGGCTCTCTTTATTATTCAATACCTGTACACACAACTCAGAATATTTACTTATAGTAATAATTGTATACTGATTATAAATATCAATAAACAATATAAAAAAATCATCAGTAAAAGACTGTAATAATCACTGCTTCGTTACTTAATCTGAATATAGTTGAAAAAATCTGTTGTGAACATCACCCGACTTTCCTTATCCTGTTATTTGGGTAATTCTGGCAAAAATCCTGGGCTTCATTTTTTTTCGAGTTCCTATTTTACCACCTTTTATTTTAAATTCGTGTTTATTTCGTGATAACAAATCATTTTTATTCCCATGAATTTTTTGTATCTTCAACCATTTAGATTCGCGACCGCTTTGCGACCGATTTTGCGACCTTGCGACCAAACTGCTTAGCCGATTTTTACGAAAAGTTTCGCACTGCGTCCCCTATCTACAAGTAACTTGCGTACCAATTTCAAGTCTCTAGCTCTTACGTTTCTCGATATATCCTGTTTATTGACATACACACGCGCGCGTGCCCGCGAATCAAAGGCCCAAACCAACTTTTTTGGTGACCTGAGGCTATATTTCGTCCAGAAATGTGAAAAACTGGGTAGGTCAAATTTCCGCCGATTACATTACTTTTCTTATTATCAGATAAGGAAAGTAAAAACGCTAATCATTGTTTTCTACGATTCCAACACAATAGCGATATTTTGACCGTCATCTTGCATAGCCATTTCTCGTTTCTGTATCAATTTACATATTTCTGTTTCTTTTGAATCACTTGATAAATTTAGAAGTGGATATGCGTTTTCTAAGTGTACAATTGCATGTGAATTTATCGTCCGTACAGTTGTCGTACCCTTTTGACCCAACAAGCCCTCCTCCCATAAGTTCAAGGGAATATAACAAAACACCTCACATTGAATTGAAATTTACTTTAACTAATGTTATGCTTTTGCATTTTTAACTTGGCTAGAGTGCTTAGTAAAACTTCTATTAATACAATTTATTGTTTTTAATTTTATATGAGCTGTAGCTACTTAATTTTAAAAACATTATTTTGCATCTTACACTTACTTGAGTTATATAGCAATAAATTGCAGAAATAAAGGGTTGAGTTGCATCAACTACCCTACTTATTACTTGCAGACTGTTTATGTAATGTATCCGTGTAATAGAAAGCCCAAACTCAATTTATTTTCGACATAAAAAGCAATACCTAGATTGAATGATTTCTTAATGCTTTACCTAATCTCCTGTATCTAGAAGAATAATAAGAGAATATTTGATCGTGACCCAAGTTTTTGTAGTTTTAATCTGTATAGAGATAAAAAAGGATTTGCTTTTATGAATTTATTGGCATCCTTTAGCCCCATCGAAAAATAAAATTAATTTTTACTTGCAAAGTTTATACATACAAATAATTATATTTGATATAAGTAACTGAGAGCATAATTTAGGATTTTGCTCTAATAAATCATTAAAGGAAGCAAACTTGAAATCGGATGCGATTTGTGGAATGTTTTATATCTTTGTATACATTTTTGTTATATATACTACGGTATTAGAATAAAGAAGAAAGAAAATTTAAACAATAAATTACTCAAATTCTCAACTAAAAACTCCAATGCATATTTAGTTGAATTCCTCTGTTGTTCCTCTGTCCTCGCTCAACCCATGGGTGTATGTGATGTCGCATGTTAGTAGGCGCAATAAGCCCTTGAGGCTGCAGTGCCAGTAAGTGCGCTCCAAAAAAAAGTTTGATTGTTCTACTTTCCTGGTTCAATTAAAATTTACGTTTCCACCTTACAAAAATTTGAGGGAAGGCTGATAAAAAATGGTCCAGCCTAGGAGGTCAAAATATCTTTTTGTGGGCAACCCGTAATTTAAACAATACTAAAATGTCCACATATGTTCAAGAGTGTTATTTAGCTACAGGTAATTTACTATTTTTTGCAGAATTTGCCATTTTAAATTATTTTGCATTTTGCTGAGGTATCCTAATATGCATATATTTTTTAAATTGAAAAGGATATATTCAGAAATAAATGTTACCCCTACGTAGATAAATATTATTTGTTTAGATTTTTGAGTATTCTTTAAATAATATAAAATAAAAGTAATTTTTTGCATACAAATGTTATTCAAATCAACATTTTTACAACATACATATTGTAAGTGTTTCAGATTAGTTCTTCTGTTCTGGTGTTTTGTTAAAAGTAAAATACGAACGTGTAATAAAGTAAAGTTTTAAATGCAGATAAAATGAAATTAACCGTAATAATTCGTTCCTTTTATTTCTTATTAATCTCTTTTCCAAAATTGGTGTTTTATAAGAAATAGTGGCGATACTAGGTTTGTATTGTTATCTATTTTCTTTCAACCAATTGAGATTTTTTGAATATAAAATATATTCTAAAACGTTTCATTTAGAGAGTAAATTGAAAGTTTTAATTTTACTAAAAATTAAATATTTTAAATTGAACGAGTTGCAAACGGCAGATAAGGATACTACATTTTGCATTATATAATAATTTCGTTTTGAGAAATTCAATTTTATTATAAAATAAAGGGTGCTTTAGAAGAATTAATTTGTACATGGAAGCTGGAAGCGATATAAAATTTTTACATTGAAGCAAATAATTTTTGTATGTTTTTGCCATTAGAAAAAGGTATAAAAAATTTGCAAACATGTAATGCGAGTGCAAAACGTATTTTATTTACGAAGACGAAAAAAGTAAACAAAACAGAATTTAATTCATAGGGAGCCGGAAGGCTTTACAGTTTTTCAGAGGAATTCGCTATGAACCTTTTGTTGAAAATAAATCTCAATATCTAAATTAACATTCTTTATGCGTTAATTATACAAGTTGAAGTCGAAGTTAATGATAGAAATAATTAGAGGTTTGAGATTTTAAATCGTAACGGTTAACAGCGTGAACATTCTGTTAAAAATTCAGAACATCGAAACCAACACTGCGATTATGGAGTCATCGTCAGTTCATAAATTTAGAAGGACCTATATGGAATCGAAAAAACTAATTTCTTTTAGGGCTACTCGAGGATATTTGGGACGCTACGACATGACGATTGTCAGGCGTCCAGAAGCAAGTTTCCAAACTATTTTCTAGGCCAATAGTTCTAATAGATCATCGGGATTTTTTATACAAGCTTCTTCTATATCCCAAAACAGCCTTGAGTGATCCAAAATTTAATTCACAATACACAAAGAAATCTTATTCGGAATCGAACTGTATTTAATGGGTCCAAATTATTTATTACTAATAGAAGCAAAGCTTTCCAAAATTGGAGTACCAAACAATTAATTTATGGGAGCACTAATACTATTATTGGCCTATTTTAAACTCAAGTTATCGCGCATAAAACAAAGTTATATTAGAATTTGAAAACCTTGATGGTTAAGATATCTAATCATAATCATATTATGTGGAGGTGTTACGGCTAAATTGATAAATTTCTGAATGTAATAAAGAAGCTGCTAGTAAAACACTGCCATATGGTTGAAGCCAAACAATTTTACGACGCAAAACGGTTCTAGCCGCTATAGTCAGAGGCCACTGAATCTTAGAAGGCGAAGAGAAAATTGTAGAAGTCGGTGCGTGATTATCGGACATAAGACCTTTAAATTTGTTAATAAAATAACAAGCTTTATAACTATTATAAAAGGAGAAATTAATACAAGAAGAGTTAATACTGTTTAAAACAAGAGATGAAAATACAAAAGTTGCTAAGTTCTCTGTTTTTATCGGTGCACCAAAGACATTTGATGCGAGAAAAGTTTAAAGTCGGACTAAAGATGAAAATATTGGAACTATGAATTGGGCAGTAAATTATACACAAACAGGTGTATATTAGGTAATAGGTAACATGGCAACGACCACAGAGAGTATTGTTTTTCAAACTTCAATAATAATAATCAAGTCATAAAAGGAAGTTTCCCCTTATAAATTATCAACTTTTATTTCTTTAGGCATTGAGACTCCGAAATTATTGAATTTCTTTGATAGTATAAAAATTTTCGTTTGAGTTTAAGCAGGCATCGTAACGGGCCTGAAAATTATATAAATTGTCCCATGTGTAAATTAAACATTTGTCACAATGTTGAGTTTTACAGTCAATTTGAAAGACCAGATTCGTAAAATTTTCAATAAACTTTGCATTTAATGTAACACACAGTTTGCTTTAACTTAAACGAAACCAAATGCAATAAATACCCAAGAAACGATGAATATAAATGGTGCAATTACCACTTAACAGTGGTCGTCAGTCTTAAACAACTTTTTAAGAAGGTGGCAAAGATGTATCCGACCTGTGCAAGTATCGGAAACAATTCTTACGCTTATACAGGTGGTCGGACTTAGCTGGCTCTTTAAACAGTGATTTATTTCGATATCAGACGAGGTAATGAAGGCTAGAGCGACGCAGTGTACCAACAAAGAATAGAGGAATATGAAATGCATTCGCTGTGGCGACAGAAATTCTTCTAAAATTAGTTTTGTGGTTAAAAATAAAGTATTATAGAACAACAAAGTTTTGTATGCAATATGTTGATAAGTTTATCAAGACTTAATTCAACGCTATGGTTAAAAATAGCTATTCTTAAATAAAATGTTATTAAACATAGAGATAATAGTGTGTAATAGCCTTTTCAACTTTTTTTTGTGAAATTCAATTTTGTCATTGAAAATAAAGTATTCTAAGAAGAAGAGTTTGCTCATGAAAGAGAGTTAAATAACAATCAAACAATTCTTGAAGTTTTAGATTTGCTGTCTTCGTTGTGTGATTGGATACGTAAAATTTGTAAGGTCGTCGTCATCGTCTACTTCAAGGATCAGGTTTTGCGACCTGTTCCGGTTCAATGTTCCATCGTTTCCGAGGTCTTCCTATATCTTGGGTTCTTTTTTAGTTGTACTGTATTACTAATTTTGGGAGTCTTTCTAGGCTCATTCTGTTTACATGTTTCTTCTTCCATTTTGTCTTGTAATTGATTATTTGATTTTGTATTGGTTGTATTAGTAGCTCATTTCTAATGTGTTCGTTAGTAAATCTGTTTAATAGGCGAGCGGGGCACACACCTACAATGACCCTATAGTGACCACGGCGGTTCTAGTCGCTAAAACATGTTTATTGTTATGTTTTTGGGGTTGCTGAACACGAATCCGATGATATTTTTTCGCTAAAAATGGGGTGTCTATGTATAAAATGGCTTTTTAGTGAGTAGTTCAATATTAATTTTATCAGTTCCTGTGGCTTCTCTATTTCTTAACGACTTTATTGCATTTTCTGTTTCTTGTATAGTTATATCGTCTACGGTTAAATTCGTCTCTTGTAAATTTATATCTTTGCTATCATTAGCTTTATCTTCTTCTTCCGAATTGTGCCACAGTTTCTTGTAATGTTGTTCCCACTTTTCAATTTGTATAATATTTAACGTTGCGGTATCTTTTTCTGCTTTGTTGAGATGCTTTATAATTTTATATGCTGATCCTTGCCGTCCATCTTCTCTATGTGTTATATATCGATCCCATTTATTACAATAGGCTTTTTTATAGCTCTTTTGGCTTCTGCACTTCATTCTTTGTAGTGTTGTTTGTTTTGTTCTGTTCTTGATATTAGGTATTGTTGGTATGCTCTGCATTTGTTATCTATTAATTGTTGTAGTTTATTATTCCATAACTTGGGTCCTTTTTTTCTGTAGTTCTTCCGTTTTGTCCCTAGGGCTTCTGCTGCTGCTTTGTGTATAATTGTTTTTATGATTCTCCATTCTTCATCTATATTTTCTTTTGTTTCTTCTTAGGATAGATGGTTTGTTAAACATATTTTGTATATATGTTTGATGCTGTCATTTTGCAGTATGTATGTTTTATATGTTTCTTCTGTAATTTTCTATGTATGTGTGGTATTGGATTTTATCCATGGTTTTGGGATGCTTATTTTACTTATTACTAGGTAATGGTCAGAGTCTCTGTATAATGTATGTCCATAACTAGCGAGCTCTTTATTTACTATGATGTAGTCGATTGGGCTTCTGAAATCTCTTGCTGACCATGTGTATTTGTTAATGTCTTTTTTCCCTAAGAATATTTGTAATTTTATACAGCAAACTGTCATAATTCAATTCCGTTATTCTTTATTGTTTGTTCCCCGTATAGACAGACTATGTTTTGGATTGGTGTCTTCCCCACCCTAATATTTAAATCTCCTGCTAGTATTATGTAGTTATTTGGTTGTACTCTATTGATGGTTTTTTGTAGGATTTTGTAGAATGTTTGGGTTTCGGGGTGTTTTTCTTCTTCTGAGGGATATAGTTCTATAACAGTGAATGGTTTTATTTTTGTTTTTAAATTAACTTTTAATATTCTTTTGTTTATATATTCATAGTTTTGTATAGAATATTTTTATTTTTTGTCTATTATAAGTGCTACACCTGCACTTGCTCTCTGTTTTTGTGTGACTCCAGTTCATATGATAAGGTTTTCCTCTATGTCAGCTGTTCCTTTTAGTTTTTTCTTGCTTTTTGTTGTCACCATAATATTAATGATTTTTTCTTTTATTACCTTACAGATTTCTAATTGCTTTGTAGCTATGCTTTGCGTATTCCATGTAGCAATCTTTAGTGTGTTGTTTATCCATTTTCGTTTTCTCTGTTCCTTGCAGTGTCGGTCAACTAAGATTCCGTCCGGTCTGAGACTTCTATTGAACTTTCGAGTATTCTTAGTATTTCTCTTTAATATGGAAAACCAATCCAAAGCTATAGGTAAGTTAAATGAAGGGGTTGCCACGTTGAGGCTTTCTAACTTGCCCGATTTTTCTGTAGGAGTGTATCTTCTCTTAGCCAAAAATACCAGTTTTAAGGCGCCAGAAACTTGCCTTCACCCTCTTTCGTTAGTATTAACCAAAGAGTACGATATGGACGTGAGAGTAGGACTTGTATTGTTATATGGTGACATAATAGCAATGGCATTTCTTAGTTTTTCTAAGTGAAACATATTGGCATCTACTTCATTTCTGAGCACATGTCTTACCAACTTTACTCCACTTTATAAAGAGGAACTAAAAAACAAAATGTGGACGTAATGACATTTTGAAAACGACTTTTCTGAAATCTGGCCCCCTAGGGGGATAAAGATATTTAATAATAATTTAATAAAGATATTTAATATTTTTGAGGCTGGATAAAATATTGACATCGGTTTGGTTCCAAATGTTCTTCATACTAAGTACAATGCTTATCAAAAATATTTTCAACTTTGAAATATCAAATTCGGGCAGTATATGTATTTCTTCTCTATTTGAAACACCTGGTTTTTTAATGATTATCAAATTCTTTAATATTTCTTAGAAACTTAACTATAATACCTAAACATTTGAGAGTGAATTATGAAACTGTTTATATATTTGCATATTCAATAAAAAAGTACTTTTTTGACGATTTTTTTAAATTTGAAGTATTATATAAATTAAGGAGCTATAGAGTATATTAACATTTTAAAAGATAAAATATTGTAGTAACAACTAATTAGTTTACATTTCTTAAGAAAGTACGAGCACAACCTATCAACGATGTTTTGCATATTTCTTATATAGAATATTGTTTACTTATTTTAACATACTTGAAGCAGTTATTTTATTCAAACAGTTGGAGTACGAAAATACTCGTTATTACTCAGAGAACGCATCTCCCATAGTTTGCAAACCATGCACATCTTATTATAACCGTTTAAATTGCGATGGCGTGGATGTTTTTGTACGCTCGTGAATTGTTTTGTAGTAAAGCTCCTTAATTTGCTTATAACCCTTTTAGCTCATTTTGCAGCCCCTTGATGATGGATGTTTTGCAATATATTTTGACAGACAGTAGTCAGACGGTTGGGGTGACGTGCATTTATTACGACCGCTTGCCAGATTACATTTGTCAAAATAAGATGCAAAATGCACAGCTTTAAAGAGCGTAAAAAGGGTTCAAAAGGTTTTTAACTGTTTTGGAATGAAAAAGAAAAACTAATATAAAACAATTTGGGAGTCTGCTAGCCATTCAAAAATTCCAAACTTAAAAGTGTTGTAACAATGTGTTAGTTACCGTAATATAGGTTTAAATTTTATCATGAAAAAATGCTATAACAATCAGATTTGAGAGCTTCTATGAACGAGAAACTCCATCGAATCGATTACGTACGACATATTGAACAAAGACAACACATATTTTTATAGTAAATTACCTTGATTCTATCCGTGTTCCCATTTAATATGTCGTTATAAATCCATTTGGCTTATATCTACTGAAGTATGAATTTTTTATCAGAATAAGTACATACATGTTGTTTCTTTATGATTGCTCTACTATTTGCATAGCTGCTTATTTGTTATTGATTGTATTACATTGAATAAGATTTAGAATAAATGGTTGTTGTGTACAACTTTGTACCAAACAAGTTGAAATGTATCACGTAAATTCAACCAGAAGAGAGATTATTTTATGCAACCGCAAATACTAATAATTTAAATTTTGGAATTTTAAATTTATTAAACATAAGATATACTACAGTACTTTTGTATGTATATTTGTAATTACAATGCAAAGAAAATATTCCAAAACATACTCATCACCATCCGGTGCAAATAAATCACTGAAGTAAAATTTACATTTCTTACCTTTTATTTTTTTTTAAGTTTTAATTTGTTTAAGGTCTAGGGTACGATCAAACAATTAGTTTCCTACTTTTTGTTTATTGTAATCTTGCCTTATTGTTTAGATAAAAAATTCTGTACTTTTATGTATTTATTTGATTTTGATTATTGGCGTCTTGCTTTTTTTCTTATTTATTTTATCGGTGTTACATATTGATTAAATCTGAAATGGTTGATTAAAACTGAAATGGTTCTATGTTTCCTTTAAGCACCAAATAATCAATAATTCAGACCCGTCATTAAAGGATAGCGAGATACCCTATCTTATCATTATTAGCTAACCCATATACCTCCGTTGCGATGAAGGCTATTAGGGCTCTATTAGGTTAAACGATACAGAAATTTCTTTGATGTGGATTTGGCAATTTTAGTAAAACATAAAATGTTGGCTCATAAAGTTTAGTGCTCTTTTATCTATTTGTTTTTTTTATATAAATTTCTGTTCGGAATGAAGAACTGACTTATGTAAATGCAAGTATTTCATAATAATAATACTCCAAACAATGGTACTTGCTAAGATTTGTTAGAAACAACTTTCTCATATTATGTATAACTTACGAGCTTTTTGAATTTTGTTTGCTTTACGAGTTCCATTATTTATCTATTTGTGCCACAGTTTTAAAAACATTAAACAATAACAAAGACTTTAGCGTGGAGCTACAGATAATTGGTTAATAAAACAACAACAACCATTAAGGAATAAAAATTATACGAACAAGGAAAATAAGGAACATCTCTTATGAGAAACGATATCCCCCAGAAAGAAAGAAAAAAAACTCATATTAATACCAACGTCGAGTAGTAGGTAATGCAAAATAAAAACATGGGACCGGCGAAGAGATTGCTCTGTAAGCAATCCCAGAACGAACTTAAAAAGACCTTTCGATTTCGATTTCGAATTTCGGGAAAATTCGAAATCGAATATCTCGAAAATTATTTGACATAAAATTTTTTCGAATTCAGTTTCGAATTCACAGTAAAATTTCCAATAATAATCACAATTAAAATCGTAATGTCGAAAATTTTCCCGAAATTCGAAGTCGAATATCTCGAAAACTATTGGACATAGAATTTTTTCGATTTAATTATTGAAATCAGCGTAAAATTTTCTTTAAGAATTACTCATAAAATCGCAATGTCGAAATTTTCCCGAAATTCGAAGTCGAATATCTCGAAAACTATTCGAGATAGAAACTTTTTGATTTCGATTTTGAAATCGCGTAAAATTTCCTATAAGAATCCATTTTAAAATTTTAAAAAATCCATAATTTTGTGACAGCGACAGACCGACAGACCGACAGACCGACAGACCGACAGACATATAGGATTCAGTAACGAACTTTTTAAGTTCGTTGAAAATCTGGTGTGAACATCACACGACTTTTCTTATCCTATTATTATATATTATACCGGGTCCATCGTCTCGGCCCTGCGCTGCTCTCCTCCCGGAACTTGTTATTTTAAATAAAAAAGGACGAGGCGCAAGTCCAACACTAGAAAGCTGATTAAAATAAACAGTACAAGACAATAATTGACTCGAACTTAAAATTTTGCTACGTCACTGAAGGTAACCGTGTGAGCTCGGTCGCGCAGCCTGCCCTGCGTGCTCCCTCCTAGCGGTCAAGCCCCGTCCTCCCGAAGTCGGCCGGGAAGCTCTCCCAGCGCGCTGTGATTGGTCCGTTTAATTAATTTTTAATCGGCTATAACTTATTTATTTGACCTCGGATCAAAAAATTTCATTGTAATTTTTTGTTCGTCTTGGTCTTATCTATTCGGTAATATAAATTTCCCGAAACATTTTATGAACACCCGGTATATTAAAAATTCTGAGCTTCAATTTTTTTTCGAGTTCCTATTTTACCAACTTTTATTTTAAATTCATGTTTATATCATGATAACAAATCGTTTTTATTCTCATAATTTTTTTGTATCTTCAACCGTTTAGATTCGCGACCGCTTTGCGACCGATTTTTCGACATTGCGACCAAACGGCAGGGCCGATTTTTAACAAAAGCTTCGCACTGAGTCCCCTATCTACAAGTAACTTGCATACCAAATTTCAAGTCTCTAGCTCTTACGGTTCTCGAGATATCCTGTTTACTGACAGACCGACAGACACACACACACACGAACCAATGGCTCAAACCAACTTTTTTGGTGTCCTGAGGCTATATTTCGTCCAGAAATGTGAAAAACTGGGTAGGTCAAATTTCCGCCGATTACATTACTTTCCTTATAGGATAAGGAAAGTAAAAAGGAAAAAGATTTATGACAAAAGGGCATATTAACACCGTTTGTAAAATTGGATTAAATGATCGTTATGGATTGCTGTCACATGATAAAAGAGCTAAAACTGCAAAAATACTAGCAAGTCTCTAATATTTGTAGGTTGCATAGTAATTTAAAGAGAAATGATAAAAAATAGCCGAAGACAAAGAGTACTTTACATAAACCTTAGTTAATAACACTATTACAATTAACACCAGATGCATCCAAAAAATTGGTGTGAGAATTTAAAGAAAATAACATTTGCCACCACATAAATCAACTGAAAGAGAATTACATAATAATAACATCCTTATTGTTCAACTAACCTTAGAATTATAAAAGAACTTTCTCTACTAGGTCATAAAGCCAGGAATATAATTAATGCAAGAAAAATTTAAAGAACCATTAATTTATTCTTTGTACATTTGGAACCTGTTTAATACAATAAAGACGTTTATAATACAAATAGAATCTTGACACATAAATAAAAACAGTGAACAAGATGCAAACAGTATGGACAATCAGAATCATACTACAACAAACCATTTATATGTGCGTGTGAAATATGGAGTGTCTCATAACACTACTGTTTAAAATAAGAAAATTCCACCCAAATACGCCTTATAGGGAGATAATTGTTTCACAATCTACAGAAGCTGCTAATATTACTGTGAATTAATAAAAAGGAACAATAAAAATCATACACAATACATGTACAAACAATCCATATGATGGATAAACAGAAATTATACTCACTTTCTTTTTCAATTTATTTACACAAATATAGTAGTTAACAAGTACTTACTTTTTCCACATAGTCTTCTATGTAGAAGCACTTGGTCTATTGATCTACAAACATGCAATTTCCTCCAATAAGAAGGTTGTCTATTAGTCACTCAACTATTTATGAACTGTTTTCTGCACTTTTTTGCTCGTAGGAAATCGACACCGGCAATAAGTATTTTTGAGCAATTTAAGAAGATGATAATCGGAAGGGGCAGAGATCTGGACTGTTGGCAGGGTATTCCAGCACCTTGAAACCCAAATCATCAATAGCTTTAATAGACTTTTTTATGGAAGCTGAACTAGTCGCGGATGATTTGGCAGGCAGAAGCATGACTAACCTAAAGAGAATACAATGGTAACTCGTCAGTTTGCCAGTATAATTTTCCAAGCTCGCTAAATCTTCTTGTCAGTAGTGGAGGTTGACTGCTCCCTCTGTGATCATCACGCTTGTCCAATTACTTTTAAACTTCTCGATTCACTTACACACACTTCTATGTGTTAGAATTCTGTTGTAGGCTTCTGATTAATTTTAGTCCTTGGCACACATTTCTAACAGACTTGGTTTTTTGTTTCTGCTTAGTACACACTAATAGCGGAGCGGTCATATTTACGCTGAAAAGTAAGTAAGAAAAACAACACTACCAAGGTCAAATTTTGATAACGTGACCCCAACGGTATTAGCTCTACGTATGCAAGCACAGAAGGAAATGTAACAAACCTAGAAATATGTTATGGCCAAAGTGCGGATATTTTTTTGTCTTTCCTACGTTTATAAAAAACTTACAATTTAACTACTCATTAAAGAAACCATAAATTAAACACCAACAAAATTGAAGATGCAGTCAGTATACTAACTAAATTCTTAGGTAAACTTAAAAATTTATTTGATCGAACAAAATAACATTTTTCCACTGCAATACTCGATAAAACGTTTAAACACCATGAACTATTAAATTTCATTTAATTTGTTTATTTCTTGTTGTCCCTTGTATTTTATCATTTCCGGGGTGATTTTGTCTTTACCAGCTGCTTTACTTATTTTAACTCTTTATTGCTCCTTCTATTTCTTCCTGTCATAATTTCTATTTCTATCTCTTGATTTCCGTCTTGCTGTTCATTTCCCTCCTCTTGGTTTTGTATGTCCGTGGGGTTAACTTTTCGAAGTACTCTCTCCATCTATCCATTTTTTTAGTTCTTTCCTTATCTTTTATATTTATCATACTGTACTCCTTTTCTTTCCCGAATTGATTTATTGCACCATAGAACAAGTTTTGATTCTTACTATAGTTATTTTTCTCGTAATCTTCCACTTTTCTTGTGTTTAGGTATTTTTTCCATTTGTCTTTCTTGTTCTTTATTTTTGTTCGTATTTTATCTGTTCGGCAGTGGGTTTTTCTCATGTTAATATTAGTAATTTTTGTTTTCCCATAGTTCTCTTCTCCTGCAGTCATTATGCTATACTTAAGGTGTTCCCATTTTTCTTCTATGGTTTCGTTTTTCTCTTGATCTTTTAGTGTGTCCTTTAGTATCTTTTGATATTCTTTTTGATACTTTTCTTCCCTTAGTTTGAAACTTATTTTTTATTAGTTTTCCTCCGTCTTTTATCGGTTTTTCCTCCTTTTTTCTGTTTAGTTTTGTGATTACTATGATTGCTATTATAAGATTATTTTCTACACATATTTCTATTATTCTTCTTCCGTTGTTGTTTAATGCTTCTTCTCCGTTTTTTCCTATATTTCCTAACCTCATTATTCTTATTCCCAACTCGGTTATTTAGGTCTTCCATTATTATTACTACCTTTTCTCTATCATTATCTGTTTATTATTGTAACTCATAATAAAATTTGTCTTTTTCTTCCTTTTTCGCATCCTCATTTTTCGCGTATGCTGTAATTTATTGTGTTTCAAATTTATTTTGTCTATTAGTATTCGCTCATTTACACAATCTTCATGTATTACATCTTTTAGTCTGTTAGGGGCAATTATTAATCCGACTCATTCTTTTGCTCTTTTCTTCATGTCCGCTCTCGACTACTTCCGACCACAGTATCCAGTATTCTTTATGTGTTTTCTTAAACCCTTTTGTTTCTGTGATTCCAAATATTATTTCTTCTACTAGCTCTTTTCCCCGTACTGCTATGTATGTTCCATGACCCTATCTTAATCTCATTATGTTTATTATACTTTGTTTCAGTTTTTATTGCTTTTCCTATATTTGCATATTGTTTTCTACGTATATTTTTCCATTTTCCCCGTTATTTTCATTTCTTTTGCATTGCTCTTTTCCTTTGCCTTTGTCGTCATCGTTTGAGCTTTCCCTTTAATATTTTTTAGTCTTTTGAATTATTGTCATAGTAATTACTCCTGTTTGTCATCACCATACTATGCTTCTCTACGTTTTCATTTTTGTTAATCGGCGATCTCTGGCTTGTCGTCCTGCCTTTTTTTATTATTTGTTTCTTCGTCATGTTTTCGTTGTTGTTTTGTCTCTTTATTGTTTGATTTTCTTGTTGTTTTTCAATTTGATTTATATTTCAATTGTTCTGTCGTGTATAGTTAACCGTTTATTATGAGTTTGTTTCGGTCTATTATTGGGTTATGTCTTTTTGATCTACTTTCTTCATATACTGGATCGGTATTTTTCTTTGTTCCTGCACTTTTTTGCTATAATCTTCAGAAATCCAAATATTTCTTTTACCTTTCTTGTCGCTTTTAATATTACTTTTTGCTTACTCCAAGTTCCAAATTCTATCAAAATTGGTCTTGGTGTAATTCTATTTTGCAATTTCTTTTCTATTCTTTTTAGTTCTTACGTTTCGTTTTCTACATTTATTTCAATGTTTGATAATTTTCTATTATTATTTTTCTGATATATACGAGAGTGAACGAAATTTAAACTAAGCTTATTTTTTGTAATTTATTTAAGCTTAAAAAAAATAAAACATATTAAGCCCTAACCTAAAGACACATTTTTCTAATTGATAGTTGACTGTTATACCAACCAATTGTGCGTTTTGATATCAACTTCGTGATCAAATCTCGTACAATAGGTTCGAATTTTAAAAGGAGTATTTGAGAATAATCTAGAAGAATTTCAATTTTCTACATGAGACTGGGCATTGTTGTGAATCTGGATAATCTTTAATTGTCTGTTCAATTTCATAACTTATTTCGACTTTATAAGCAATTATATTTGCCATTTATCGATCATTTCTCTTGAAAGGACGGCAAACAATACGAATATTCTGGTTAATCACGCTGGTACTCGACGTTGATGGCTAACTTCAATTGATTCTCGTTTTTTTTTTATATCGTTTGTACACTTAAGTTTTCTTAAATTTATTGTTTTTTTTTACAATTGTTTAACAGCTTTGCACCCACTGTTGTAAGAATCTTAATAATAATCCGTTGCTAATGGACAAAAGTATATTTTGCGGTGATATGAAGTACTTTACGAATGGAATTTCCTTCAGGTAACGCTCACCTCACAACGAGTAAAAAAGAAATTTAATTTCTGATTTACTCTCGCACGTGTACTTATATAATAATACCTATATAAAGTCATATAATGCTAAAGAATACATATTAATGAAATTTAAGGTAGGAGAATATTATAGCATGCCATGTGTAAAAGAGGCAAGGAAAACGGCGGAAGGGATAGACATAGAAGTTCGAAAGAAGTAATAAACTGCCTGACGCGTTAGTAATCCGAATTTTGCTTGATTAATAAACTTAGATTATCTGCTAATATTGATACACCCGTCAGAACAGTTATTAATATCAGTTGATACGGTGCCTCGAGAGATTTCAGTTGCTTACATAACTTCCCTACTATTAATCTCAAGTGATATTGCGGCTTAGGCTTAATCTTTGAAAGTAATCAAACGTAAATGACGTTAATATGGCTTCTATATGGAATTTGCATAACATTACCGCGTAACCCTTTAATAAGGCGTTACCGCTCTCAAATGGTTGGTTTACGATGTTATACTGGAAATTGAAAATTTCAACTAGTCGTATACGCAGTTTGTGAAAAAGTTGATCATTAGATAATAAAGAGGCCAAACGTGCTAATATCACATTGTGGTCGGCTAGCCGATTTCTCGCTTTTCTAGTTCTAAAGTAACATGAAATTGCTTTTAAAAATAAAGACCTAACTATGTATTCCTGCTTTCACTGTAATGTAATATTTAAGTATCAGATCGTACAAAACTCCATTGGCGTTTGCTTCTGGGTATACTTGAAACGAAAACTCTAAACGCACCTTCGTTTTATTTTGTTTTATTTTTGGCGTAGGATTTTGTTGTGGTTTAAATATAGTAACAAAATTTTGCAACGCATTGGCATCTGTCGGGATTTTTTCAGAGGTAATTGAAAAAATCGGTATTGATGAAAACGCTGTCGAATTGCGGTAAAAGCTTTCCTGTGTCGCTTCCCAAAGGCAATGACGGCCACAATACATTTTTGCAACAATAACAGTCAACAGATTCTAAAGAGCTCTTAACACAGAACCATTTTATATTAGCTTTTATAGCGCTTGTAACGCGGTTTGCGCAGTTAGAGTACGACACTTATAATTTTGTTTATATCACACGAACGGTTTATTTGTGATTCTTTTTATCAAATTAATTTGACTATTTAATTTCAATATTTGTGCCAGACAAATTTTAATATTGACTATGTTGTTCGATAATATTTATATCAAATTAAAGAATCTGTTGAATTAAATGTATTAATAAATATGTCCACGAGATCCTTCCTTCGTCCTTTTTATTTGAATTTTGGCTTTCTCTATCAAATTAAAATGCCTGTTACACTGGTAAACACTGTTTATGTCACATGAACTTAGTAATGATTTTTGTTTATGTTGGCACACCTGCATTACAAAAATATATAGTTTCGTTCCAGTCACGTGCAGTTTTTTTATGATAGTTACATATTCATTTCTAACCTCAATACACGTTTTTGTTTGAATAACCTCATTTCGTCAACTGTATAACTACTGTATTTAAATAACTTACATTTTATGTATGTTAGTTATATCGTAAATATGCCACGAAAGTGTTTTAACAACCCCGACAGTTTTTGTTTTGTGTGCGGAGAATTAACTTTTACATCTCAGCGTCGAAATTTCACGCTATTAATTGAATAGTGTTATTTAGATTATTTTGGATTTCCTGTGTTGCATCAAGATAAATCCTGGGCTCCACATATATGTTGTGCAACGAGTATGAGACTTTTATTAGGTTGGGCTAAACAACAACCTAGACATTTGCCATTTGCTATACCAATGATTTGGACAGAACCAAGAGATCATATAAGTGATTGTTATTTTTATTTAACTCAAACAAAAGGCATTACAACCAAGTCTAAACACATTATCCAGTATCCAAACTTATCGTCGGCCGTCAGACCTATCCCACACGGTGCTGAACTGCCTGTTCCAAAGCCTCCAAATCAACCAGAAAGTCGGGATTCTGATTCTGGTGCGGAATTTGTTCTCAGTCAGCATAAAAGTGACTCAAGTTATGAACCGTCAACCTCAAAGGAGCCTCATTTATTGACGTAAAGTGATTTAAATGATTTAGTACGTGATTTGAATCTATCAAAAAAAACAGGCTGAACTTTTGGGGTCTAGATTAAATGATTGGAATTTACTTTCTTCTGATACAAAGACTTAATAAATGAACTTCTAATGTCATATAAAGCTTTGGGGTGTAATATGTCCTTAAAAATACATATGCTGGACTTTCATCTGGATTTCTTTCCTGCAAATTTGGGTGCTGTGAGTGATGAAGAAGGTGAGCGGTTTCTTCAAGACATTTCCTTAATGGAGAATCGCTACCAAGGGAAATGGAGTCCAGGGATGCTAGCAGATTATTGTTGGAAACTTAAAAGAGACCTACCAGAAGCTAAATATTCACGAAAATGATAATAATTTATTGTAAATTTAACAATAATTTCTTTAAGTGTAGCTAATTTTTCTACTTTTTACAAAAATATATGTTTCGATATCACAGGGATACCTGATGTGCCAATTTTTTTCCCTTAATATATTATTGCTTGATGGCCCTAGTATATTCAAAATTTGATATGAGTTTTCGAGTGACAAAAAAAAATTTAAATTTTGTTAACCAGTGTTATCCATTATTTATGTATCCCTACTATACTAGCTTAACTATATTCATCTATTCATTCTGCCCTCTCTTTTTTAATAGTTTCTTACCCTATCTATTCTTGCTGTGCCTTTTTTATTATTTAAGTATTTTATTATTATTACTTAGCTTATTTTTATTTATGGTGCTAACATAATCTATAAATCACTTCTTTATGTACCTAAATATAAGTCGGTATACCACAGGGTCGTCAAGGTAAATTAGAAAAATAAATAAATGGCATCAAAATACAAGAATATAATTTATTTACATGATACTTAGCACAATTAAAATAAATAGTATTGAGAATTATATTATTTAATATACCACTATCTTCTCGACCTGTGACATAATTCTACTGCAGTTCAACACAACATCTTGTCCATATATGTTATTATCTACATGTTGGAGGTTGAAGTTGTCCTTGGTGTTATGAAGTCTCTCGTTGACCTTCGCCTGGACCACGCTCCACACGTAGTTGTTAATCGGATTGCAGTCACGGCTGGAGGGTGGCCACAAGTTGGAGAGTTGCCGTGCTTGATGATCCAGCAGTACTTGGGCTTTTAAATTCTTGCCCATCTTATTTTTCTAAGTTAACACTTGCAGTTCCTCAAGATGAATCACTCGTAGTGCAGGCCCTAGTGCACTGCTAGCCCGACCGTCGACCTCACTACGCCCATTTCTTTTACCAAGTGAATCGTGCTCCGCCGAAAAGCTGATCGACCTTCTCTTTCGCATTCATTACTTTCTTTGGGATCAGATCGCTTGCTATAAATTGCCCTATCAGAAATTACCTCTTGGTAGTCAGATTTCCTTTATTTCTTGGTTATGTCGTAAAATTGAATCTTTTGTAACCAAACCATGCAGTAATTTCTATCGACGATTTTCCGGCGCGAAGGGATTTAAGTATAGCAACTCTGCTATTGTATTCTTCATTTTATTGACAATAGTAAGTTGTTGATTTCGTGAAGATAGCTTGAGTTATCTAATAGAAAATTGCGGATGAACATAAGAGTCATTTGGATTTCTCACAAAACAACCTAAAGAAATTCCGGATTTACTTCCACGAATCTATATTTTTAACATTTTGCTTTTATTTACAGCTGTACTTTTCTTTGGCTTATAAAACTGAAGTAGTATTTAGAAGATTTTGTTGATGTACTTATTATTGTATTTAGGTCTATTTTCTATCTCCTTGGCCTTTGGTAGTTACTCAAGAGAATTGCAACTTTTCGTTTTGTTTATTTCTATACTGTTTTAAATTAGCATGTTTTATATATTTAAATTGACTTGTACCTAAGCTTCTATTTTATAGATCAATTATAATTATTATTTGCCTAATAATTGATTAATTATATCTTAATTTCATTATTCACAAAAGCTCATTCCTATATTTCTATTTTATCTATATTTCTATATTTTATAAACAAGTTTTTTAATATTTTTCTGTATTGTTCTACTATTGATCCTATAGATACTACAAAGAGTACCGAGGTCATTATCTTATTATTATTTATTATCAGACCTAGTTATTTTATGATGGAATATAACGGGCCTAATGGTGTTTTATTAGCCCAAATTTAAATTCCGCGGCGGTGGTCCTGAATTTCTGAACACTACACTTTCCAACTTTTTTAGAACGCGATCGGAATTATTTTATTACATATATTACATTATATATGAATGTGATTTTTTAAAATATTTTAATTTGTTTTTATTTAACCATTTATTTCAATTCTGTTTTTAGCTTAGATGTTGGATTGTGTATCTCTTTCATTTCATTGTAATTGTTTTGTTTCCTTTTATCTTTGATTGTATACTCTACAGCTTGTTTTGTAATTTGATAATTAGGCTTTCTTAGTTAATGCTTGAGCCACTACCATCACCTTCTTTCTCTTATCTGCAATACCTGGTTTATGTTTGGCTCTTTCCTATAATCCTTTTTTTAAAATAGTATTGGGCCAATAAATACTAAAAATGTTTCTTAAACATTAATTTATGAATTTAATTTATTTGTTTCTTTTTTTATTGGCATTTATAATTCACACCATATAGAATTTTCCAGCAACTTATATTTCTCTTGTTTGTTATATTTTATGAATTGTGGTGTGGCGGCCTTTTCGCCCTTGAACCGCTTTATATCGCGGCGGCATGCGGACCTTTGATATCAGCTACGTTTTGCCGTCGCACACACAACGGCATGGGCTTTTGCTCAGCCGAAGCATTCATGCCCCGCAACGCGGCCACTACGGTCGTGTCTCAGTCCGCATAAATTCGCATTTCAAGCCCCGCAGCGTGGCCACTACGGTCGTGTCTTAACCCGCATACATTCATATTCATGCACCGCAGCGCGGCCAGTACGGTCGTGTCTTAACCCGCATACATCAGAAACATTTCGCATCCCCGCATACATTCATATTCACACCCCGCAAATATTCACGCATCGCAGCTCGGCCAATTTGGTCGTGTCTCAACATTCCGCAGATACCAGATCCGCAACGCAGAGGTGGCCACCTTGGAATCGCCGACGAAGCCGAAGCCGAAGCCGATTCAGGTGAGCGATTTGGCAATTCATTAGTTGATATCGGTAGCCGCCCCCATCCGCTTACGCGACGGCCGTTTAAGGGACGATTTTGGCCTTATCGGCTGACCTTCCACTACGGGCCGTACTACGTTTCCACACCGCACCACGAGAGCGGCTATTTACACGCCTGCCTCTCCATTTTTTGGTCCTTACGAGCCGCATCGGTATCGTATCTAACACCGCATCCACGAGAGCGGCTATTTACACGCCTGCCTCTCCAAATTGATTAAATGCAATTTGGGATTCCATTATTCTCTCTTCGAGAATACTACCGAGATATATTACTTCCACTAGCTTATTACTCACGATACCTACCTCTATTATGCTCTTCGAATTTATAGATGGTTTATGATGTTTTTTTTTTGGAAAATTTTATTCTGATTTGTTATTAAATCGTCAATGTGATGACGTTTTTGTTGTAAGACAATTTCAGATTTTTTACACCTTGTCCGGATTTCACGTTAATCTACTTGTTTCATAATCCAATACATTGCTATCAAGAACATAACGAGAAAACACAACACACCGTCGATTTAATTTTTTCTCTAATATATCTGCTGTTTTCTATACATAGTTACTATATAATAATATAATTATTCTGAATATTTTAGTAAGTATTTCGTATGCATGTAATAATTTCCTTAGATTATTGAGATTTATTTTATGAGAGCTCTCTTTGGGGTCTATGAATGCTAAATATTTATCTGACTTTCTAAAAGCCCATTTATTGCGATATACATATTTGGCCAATGCGTTCACGGCGTAACTTAAATTCTGATTAATTATTTAAGCTTCTATCTGTTGGTTTTTTATTGTCTCTATTATCTATGTACTAAAATTTTATGTTGGATTTAATAGAATAGTTCACCAGTTTTTTATATTTTTTGTTGGAATTTTTATAACTACCCTTCCTGTCGAGCACTACATATTTTATAAATCTTCTTCATAAATCTGTTAATTAACAGAATGATTTTATATTTTTGGAGAAAACATAATGAAAGGTGTTTTGGTAAACTTTTAATTGCTCATCTTTTAAAATTTCCAAACTTTTCTTCCCAAAACTCCATCGAATACTTTCTCTAGATCTAAAAATCTAAATAATTCCAAACGTACGTAATATTGCGGCAGGTGTACAGTGGCGAGTTTTTATTACGTATATATGTTTTTGAACGATAATAAAATTTATCATAGAACACACTGAAGACGTCGAACAAGTGAGTGAGACGCGGCCTCTTTTGCTGTATTTTGATTGTCTGCATGTCGAAAATATAATTCTACGTATCAAATTTTCTATTGAGAGTATTTTACGCTATGATCTGAAGAAAAAAATTACTTCCTCGTCTCATAGTCTGCATATTTTTATCAAGAAAGTCAAATTTAAAACTTGGCTTTGTAAAAATACTACCTTTTTTATTTGAATATTTTGATAAAAATAATTAGTTACGGAGACGTTTCAGCTATCCAAGCCGCCGAAACTAAACTTCTTCGTGCCTTACTTGAAAGTACATCGATGGCAGCAAAGGAATATATTTTAAACAAAATAATTTTTTACTACATGAGCTTAGTAATGCATTTCTTTATTGTTCAATTAAAGTTATGATTGTTTAAAAACTTTAAACATTCAAAAATCTTAATGGATTTTGTGATATTTAACAACAAACTTTTATTATACCCTTAGGTATGGTGCAAAAAATAGATTTCAACCTTTCGTTGTTTTAGAGCTGTTATCGATTTTCTAGAAAATTTTCTAGAATGGTTTTTCAACGACCCTTAAATTTGACTGCAATATTCGAATATGCAACAATAAACTACTTGATTAAACCTCCTTTACTGTCATACAATACTTTTAATTGAATCGTCCATCATTTTCTTGAGTATTATTTGCCGTTCCCCTGTTACAGCTGCCATTAGATCAGTTTTATTGCTAGACATTCCTAGTTTTCTAAGCTATGTTTTGTCGCATAATGTGCTACAAGTTTATGTGTGAAGATTGCACCTGCCACGCCAAAAGTCAAATTTGTTACTAAATCATCTGTGAAAACGTTATTTTCTTTAACGATTATGAAGACCAATAAAATCTATGACTCAATATATTAATGTATTTAGCGATGTTTGTGGTGGCATGGCAAAAATTAAACATAATCTACTACCATATTTATGTTTATATGTGGTGTGGCGGCCTTTTCGCCCTTGAACCGCTTATATCGCGGCGGCATGCGAGCCTTTGATATCTGCACGTTTTGCCATCGCACACAAAACGGCATATGGGCTTTTGCTCGGCCGACAAGTCTGCATACGCCGTCGGCGGCACCTTTTGATATGAAAGGTGCTGTCGAATGAAAATTGCCCGCAAAGACCTACCGCCAAGCCAGGCGCGAAGCCCGGCAACAGTCGCAATCCGCAACGCGGCCAATTTGGTCGTGTTTTAACACCGCACATTCACGCATCGCAGCTCGGCCAATTTGGTCGTGTCTCATCCCGCATACATTCAAGCACCGCAGCTCGGCCAACTTGGTCGTGTCTCAACCCGCAAGAACATTCGCTACCCGCAGAAACCCGATCCGCAACGCAGAGGCGGCCACCTGGGAATCGCCGACGAAGCCGAAGCCGAAGCCGATTCAGGTGAGCGATTTGGCAATATTCGTTGGTGGATATCGGTAGCCGCCCCCATCCGCTTACGCGACGGCCGTTTAAGGGACGATTTGGGCCTTCGCGGTTGCCGTTCCAAACGGGCCGTACTACGTTTTCACACCGCATCACGAGAGCGGCTATTTACACGCCTGCCTCTCCATTTGTTGGTCCTTACGAGCCGCATCGGTATCGTATCCAACACCGCATCCACGAGAGCGGCTATTTACACGCCTGCCTCTCCAATATGTATAAAATGTTTTCCGTCTATGCCAAGTTTAAATTTTTATTTTTATACAGAATGTTTATTTAGTATTACACCTCGCATTATTATACTAAGAAATATATAATCTTATGATTGGATGAACGCTTCCACTGCGAAAAGGCATCCGGTCAAGAACATCTGCGTTACCCAAATTTGTCACCTTTTTCTGGAAGAATGTCATCAAGGCTTTCTTTCTGATAATGTATTTGTACATTCTCACATTATGCGAATAACTTGTTTGTTTCTGACAATTTTTTTTAGGATCCATATCATCTTTTCTTACCACTGAATATTTTATTCGTTTCGACGATCCTTTATTGATCGTTTATGGCTTCTTTGAAATTGAGTAATAAGCCGATTTACTGTCGAAGAAGATATATTTAAATACGCACTTATTTCTCTATACTAGCATTATAATTAGCGGTAGCGTATGACACGCTCGCAGATGGAATCATCTAAATCTTTGCATCTAGGAAGCGTAACTTGGTTAAAATAACACTAAACTACCTACAGATGTAGTTTATCCCTTTGTAGAATTACCACCTTGAACTACCAATTTTTACTTAGTCTATTTTAATCTGATTTAAAATAACGAGTTTGGCATTGATTTATACAATTGAAATAAGCAGTGTACATTTAGAAGATTTTTATTTAAAAAACATGTTTTTTTAAACAACGGTATTATAAAAAAATACGCTTATTTTGAGCAGAAAAGCATTGTAACGTGTAAATATTTCACCTTTAAGTTTAGCAAAATATACAGGCTGCACTATTAAAAAATGTTCTTCTTCCACCCTTTGAGAACGGATTATCTTGTACATTTTAACGTGTTTAACCCTTTGACACACAAGATCAAATATTCACGTGTTATCTTGCTTTTGAACACCGTGCTTTATTTGCAGTAAACATAATTAATGCTCGTCTTTGATGTCACAATTTTGAATAGCAAAGGGATGCATAAAAGTAACTTTTTTATGGAATTTTGTTTTAACAAGATGGGGTAGCTTTACGCTCTGCAGTAATTTTAATTATGGCCATTAATACCAAATTAATTTTTTTTAAATTTACTGAATCCATACACTCAAATATCAAAAATATCAAATATCAAAGGTACCTTGTTACAATTTATATTAATTAACGAAAAGCAGATTTGACACAATCTAATAATAATTGGTGATTTGATGCAACAAATGTGAGAGAATAGAATACGTTTCAATAATCATCTGCAAACAGTATGTAGTGGGGCGGCCATGTGAAATATATCAGTTCATTGAAAGACAAGTGGTACAAGCTCATGTTAAGTACTAGAAAAACGTCAAACACCCTTTAGGATACCAAAGCATCTAGTAATCGTCTAACGACTTGCTCATGAGTTGTCCGATGTAACTGCATTCTACCGTTCATTGAACGTAATAACATGCTACGTCTTGTATTTTTACTGTTTCGTTGTGTGTTGTTATCATCTAAGTATTGCGTGTTTAAATTTGTAACAGTTCATTTATCCAGTAGTTCATGCTCTTAATCCTTGGCAAAAAGCGACCTGTACCTTAATCGTCATTTAACTAAGCTTGTGCTAAATGAAAACATACATCAAGATTAGAAGGTAAAGCAGTGGTAGAATTGTCAAAACTAAAACAAACTCAATTGTTGATCAACAGTTATCAAGGGTCATTCCGACATCGAATCTCCGATGGATTGCGTATTCAGCTATAGTATTCGAATACTTCTGCTACTTGCTTTACTTGTTATAATTTATATTCAATACGCTAACTAAGCTTGGTGACAAAAAAGCTATAAAAACTTTTTTTGGGCGACTCGAAAAGGAGAAATCGAAATGCGTGATGAAGAATTAAAATACTAAACTACGTTGACTAAACAACAGATTGCTCAATTTCATAGAGCTCATAATGTAACGTTAGAGAAACTTATATTGTATCTTTCTAAGAATATGGACGGTAGTACGAAACAAGACTTAGTCTACAGATTTATGCTCTCGAAATCTATTGTTGCTGAACATTTGAAAAACATTTAAAAGCTCAAACAGTTGCATACTATGCAGACCGAAATTGATCATACAAAGCACGAATTGTACCTGGAACATACCGACTTATAACAAAACTTTACTGAAACTTTTTGT
Organism: Sinelater perroti; assembly: GCA_036346155.1. Taxonomy (NCBI): domain Eukaryota; kingdom Metazoa; phylum Arthropoda; class Insecta; order Coleoptera; family Elateridae; genus Sinelater; species Sinelater perroti. Next base: position 17,631,291 of record JARFIY010000195.1, on the reverse strand, counting down.
GTCCGTTTTAAGAACTCATTCAAACACTTTTTTATTGACTGAGGAACAAGAGGCAGAAGAATAGTATCACTGATATGAATACTTATACTGGATTGTATAACATGGAAAGTAATAAAAATGAGTGAAGCAATTTGAACATGTAATGTATCTAGCGAAACTTTAATGAAAATGCTGCAATATCTGCAGCGGACAATGTCGATAAATTCTCAAATTTTTCAGAAACAGGCTATCGGGTGTTTGATTTAGACACATACATGCTATCTCTTGGAGAAGATTACATAAGAGGTGCAATCAAGACTTCTGAAAGCATTATCTTCCAAAATGCTGCAATGGGTGCTGCTGATCTAATTGTAAAAAATTTCAACTAGAAAGCTGATTCATCCGTTTCAAGGCAAACTTGTAAAACAGTAAATGAAAATTCCATGTATATATGCAATGCACGACCTAGATGAATTTAGAATTACTATTACAAAACTAGTACCATGACTGTGTTCATTGAATGGTTAGTGTGTGATATCAAAACAAAGATAGGGATATTCAAGAAATCTTGTTTTCTAATATAATTTATTATGATTAGCCGATGATAAATAGCTGAACCTTTAGATTTCACTACAGAGGAACGTTCTAGAAAAGTAATTTGTAGCATTGCGTTTAGTATAATCTAACAGTTTGTTGTTTAATTGCTGAGTTTTTGTGTTATTATTTGTTTAATTGGTCTGTGTTTACTGATTTTGTCGAAACAAACTTATAATAAGCCTTTAAGACATACCTAGTATTATGAACGGTTTATCTGGTTTAAAAGTAATTGATGGTATGGCATTGCAATTGGACCAGGTCATGAAATCTTAATAGAAAAGTTAATGGTACGGGATGTCATAAAAAATTTGTTCTTTTGCCCGATATACTGCTAGGTGACTTTCTCGTGTTCCGTAAATTGAAATCAATATTGAAAGGAAGACGTTTTTGCGCATTTGAAGAAATTAAAACGATTTTGCTGCGGCTCTGAAAGACCCCCTAAAAACTGCTTATGAGGATTGCTTCAAGAAGTGCAAAAATAATAGGTGAGGTATAAATGTAAAAATAAACTTTGATTACTCTTTCAACAAACTTTGCAGTATTATATGTTTATAACTCAATTCTATTTCCAATATGTTAATTGTATATTGAATATTTTTTGATCAAATTATTCCATGCATAAGCTGGGGATTTAAATGATTCATACCAAAGCGATGACATTTAGGTATGGAATATAAATTAGCATATATACTACAATTAAGCTAATGTATAAAGGAACTTTAATGGAAATTTAACGCAACTTTATAAAACTAAGTGGCGTAACCTGCAAGGTACACAATGTGGTAGTAACTTAGCTTCCAAAAGTTTCTGAATTCTAGCATTGCTCCCCCGGGCGAAATCAAGCAATAATTTCAACGGGCGTTTTAGTTCCTTTTGCCGACTTGGCTGCAGTTACTTTTATCTCTGATGCACTATTCCTTTATATCTCCAACCTCAGTCAGAACGCCGCCCGCTTCAAACCCAGAGTGCAAGTGATACGTTTTGATGGAGACATAATCACATCACTAGCAGTTACTGACAGCGGTAGAACGTTAGATAGAAGATATGCAAACGCTGCCGCAAATACTTCACAGCTTCGCTTAAAGCGCCCTTAAAGCGATATCGCGCAGCCTGGAGATGAACTAGAAAGATCCCGCTCGCCGAATACTACACGTGTAATGCACGGCCTGCCCGTTTTGTTTTAAGCTATCGACAGCATCGATCCTCGCCCGTGAATGATGTAACGGCGAGATTTCTGTGCGGAGGCACGTTCTCCATACATCCCCGTAGCCGCCGAAGAGTTGCGGTGTTTGTCATGAGCTGTGACATTCGGAGACAATTCATACGCGCTCCTTACAATGCTCGGGAGAACCATCCATCAGCCTGGACGAACGTCTGGAGGCAATCATAGACCAGTTCGCTGATTCGTTAAATTTCTTTGGAAGCTCGCGGTTTTATTTCCAGGCGAGTCGACTAACGCCGATTTTCCTTTCATTATGATATTTCATAATAGAGGAAATGGGATGATTAACTCTGCCGTGCGTTGTAATTTCAAAATGCAAAGTGGAACCTCCGGCTATTGAGTTTGTTTAACAAGAAATTCTAAAGCATGGTCGTTATTATTTATAAAAACCGTAACACATTCATGTATAGATGAGTTTTTTTAAAGACCTTTTGCCTTCTACTTTTTAGTTGTATTTGGTATTTAGTGGATAAGTTAAATTGAATCTGTTAACTTCCAGTGTCCTATTTATAAGGTAGTAAAGAATTCGCCTACTACTATTTGTCAAAATTTAATCATAACGTTTTTTTTTCAACAGTGGTGAATAACATACATAAATTTATTTAAACTATTTATTTACATGAAACAGAATTTTTTAATAACCTAATAACCACTAAAACAAGAAATTACTAACAAAGTCAGACTCTATAACTATATTTATCTGAAACACAATTTATGTCTCATTAGGATTGTTCACTTCGTTTCTGGTACTGATTTTCTGAGGCTACTGGGCTGCGTGCTATTTATACCTCTATCACCTTTCTAAACTTTTTTAGTAGCACTGGAATCGTTTTGTACGAACTGAAAAATTGCCATAAGTCCCATAAGTGCATAATCACCACGAGAGTGTCAACGAAAACTGCTTACGATTGAGGTACTATGTTTGCCGCTCGACCGTGACGATACGTCGCCAATAAAACGATGACCCCGGTATTATCTAGGAACTTTGCAAGACGTCGGTGTCCGCATTAGTGACATTTGGAAACTTCTTACAATATTACACTGGCACACATGCGTATGTTATCAGACTATACCACGACTTTATCTCTCACTAGCTGCTTTGTTTATGTTTAAACTTACAACAAGTACAGGCTTGTGGACATACTCGTAACTAATGTATATAATCCTTCTGTAGCTCTTCTGAAATAGACGGTACAAATTCTTCACAACTTACTTTTGTTTCATAGTTAAGGCTCTTGGTGTTGAGATTATCGGATTCATATGTACTATAATTCTAATTTTACAGATTTGCCAGTAATTGTAATAAAAATTTGTTTGAGAACTTCAAATATGTTTTAGATTATTTAATCTCAAAAGAAATGGAAACAAATAAATCACTATAGTACTACTTTCGCCAGAAGTAAATGATTTGGCCTATAAAGATGGATAATATTGATGAAGCCGTGGTTGAAAGTTATATTAAAGTATTCGATGTTCCGGAACAATTTAAATTTATCTCCGACAATTATAATAATGATTAATCCAACAATATGTATTTAATTCAGCCCTCATCATTAAAAAAAACTTAAAAACTTCATTCAGCTCAGCACGTAGTGCTTTACATGTTCTTAGGTACTAATTATGTTATATCACTATAAATTCTAACACAATCTTCGTGTACATTTCTGTGTCAAACAAAGAGAACTATAGTTTGTACTAGATGTCACTCACTGTCGCTATTGAGGAGTTCTATTGGCAATTTACGTTCAAGTCTAGTATGAAGCGATTGTTTAGCAAGATTTTAGTACATGACATCTTCGCACTGGTTAATGTTAGGGTAAAATGATTTTGACATTGTTTTTAGGTAATGGTAGGAACGTTCAATTCCCTATGTAACTCGGAATTTCTTACACGCGTTGACGTTGGTGGTAGTGCGTAGCATTTTATTTTGAAAAACTTGTCACCTGTTCCAATTGGTTATGGAGGTTGCACCCCAAACACTAAGTAGGTCGCATAATAATTGTGTATATAAGGGTCCCGCATTTAAGTTTCAGAAAATATTTTCTATTGATGATAGGGTAAACCATGCTTACCCTTGCGTATGTTTCAAATAACTTTTTATTTGTGTGTAATCACCAGGGTAATCTTCTATCTAGGAAGAGTCCGAGATATTTTATAGCACTGTCTTTTGGGTTCCATTGTATTGTCCTATTATTTATAACTATACCAGATGGGTCCACTAATCTACGGAGCGTGAATATTTTATTTTATTTTATGCGCCATGTTGTAAACCACTGAGAATTTTATTAATATCATATAATTGGGCGGGGATTGCTGTATTGTCAGCATACATTGCAAGGTCTCCTTCGGCTGATAGAGGGTTGATGTGTGGTTAAATATGAGGGTCTAAATCCACAGGAAAAGTGTGGAAGTATGTTGTTTTTTGCTAAAAAGTTATTAAGGCAGGTTAACATTGTTCGTTCAAGGAGTTTGGGTACGGAAGACAATAGAATATTTGAGCGGTAGTTGGCTGGATTATTATGTTGTTTGCCAGGTTTAGGAATCATCACTATATAGCTTGTTTCCATGTATCAGGAAAATATCTGGTTCGTAGACAGGCATTATACACTGCTGTTAGAAAGCATATGGATTTTTTCGGTAAGGTTTTTTTAAGAAACAGATTTGGGGTCATGTTCTGTCCAGGAGCTTTCTTGAATTTAAATTATTTAATGAAATTTTTAATTTCGAGCAGAAAAACCGGTTCTGACAGTACAGATTCATCAGCAGTGTGGTTAGTTGGTAAACTTGCTGGAGGGGTGAAGAATGTGTGCTCAAGGAGTTCTGCAAATAATTCACATGTATCTTTGTTCTGTGTACGAAGAGTGGGAATGAGTTCTGGTTGTTTGAATATTCTTTCGGTGACTCTCCACATATTTGGGACTCTGGGACTGAGTGAGTCTACGTAGTTGGGAAAGCTAAAACAGCACGAACGAAAAATCTGCATTTAAATATTTTAAATAATTTTTTTAAATATATTGGAAATTGCCGTCAAAGCAACAATTTACTACAATTAAAAACATACTTTTTTATTACTAGAGCTGTTTTTTTATATTTGGAATATATCATAAGCTAAATAACCAAAATAACGTGATTACTGATATATAAGGTGATGATTTGGCGATGATCAAAAGAAATTTTGATTTGAAATTCCAGTATTGTATAGATTTTCAAGATAATGGAAAACTTATTCAGAACAAAACTACCAGGTTACTCAAAATAAAATTTTCAATTAATATTCCAAACAAACTTTTTAGAAGTAGGGTGTCTCGTTAGTTATTGTTTTTGGATAAAAAAACTACTAAATCCTCACTTAATACATTAAAGATGCGGAAGAAAAAATAAGATTCGAGAAAAAAAAACAGATTATTGGCAAAAAGGAAAAAATTTCAAAATTGCAAAAACAAGTCACTTACTTGTGTCAAATGCAAAGAAACCCTATGCATAGCACGTTTCCATAAATATCATTTACAATAATATTTATTATAATTATTATAGGAATATTTGTTTAAATTTATTTTTAACAAATGTCCACTGTTTGACAACTATTGAAGCTTCATAAATTAAAAATATGTAAAAATTAATTTTTATTTATTTATTGTTTTGATGCTCCCATCCCATTGATATCTGACTTTTTTTACTCTCAGAAATTTTAATAATGGTAAAAGGAATTAAGGATAAATTTATTAATACAACAGTGTTTAATAGAAAAATAATTTGAGTGTTAATAGATTAAACTAACTTTTGTTGCAATACAAAGCTTTCTTGCCCTTTTGATGTATTTGATCCAGCTTTGTAGCTTAATTCCAAAGCCATTTGCTTACCAATAAATTTCTATGCTTTCTGTTACAAACCTCTGTTCTCCTAAAAGGATTTCTTGGGGGTACAAATAGATGATAGATATGAGAACTCAAGTCGGAGTTACAAGGGGGTTGTCTACTGTCATCCAAAATATTTATTGCAATTTGGCTAAAGTTACAGCAGCAACGCGAAAAAAAAACTTGTTTTACAATAACACAGTTTTGGTTGGAACGTTGCGTTCTTTGTGCGATAGGTAACTTTTAACTTTACCAGCAGATGGCAATATTGTTCGATTAAGAATACATTTAAAACTAGATTTTATGATTTCTAAAGAAATAGCTTTAGTGGGTGCATGTTTATTTTTTATTCACCACTAGACACACGCTCATTTAAATTCTATAATGTGATGGTAGATCCAAGTCTCGCCATATCTCAGTATCTCAAGTAAAAGTCTGTGTCTCTCCTTTAGTAACTACCGAGAAATGTCTAAAAGGTCTCAAGTCGCCTAATCTTTTATTCATTATTAAAGAAGGGGGCCCTTTCTGGAGGCATTTTTTAAATCTTTAACATGTTTTTGATTATTGAATTTGGTCGTAGATTTACATAAATGAGCTTGCTAGAGAAGTGTTTATATGGATATTGATAGTTTCGTCCTCAATTCATCCTGAAACGAACATTTATTTGAGCACTCGGTTTCTTGATAAGATACTGTTAATGAACTGTTGACTTTTGATACATTATTAATTATTTTAATATTTTTTTTTCTTAAAAATCTTAATGTAATATAGAGTACTGGGACTAGGTATTGGCTATGGAACTATCCCGACTGCTATTGACAAAACAATCAAAAAGGGCGCTCATCCTTATCAAACTAATTATACACACGATAGAAACCTCTATTTAATCCCAACATCCCAGTATTGTCATATGGATAGTGTCTCGTTTAAATTATAAGTGGGTAACTTACACATATTTAAGATATTTTGTAAGTTTTAGGTACTAATATAACATTTAGATGTAAACCTTTGATTAATGACTATATATTTTGATTAATTAACGTTTTATGGATCGTTTCTTCTAATTTTTGTTATTTCTATTTTATCTATATTTTTTTATCTATTTATATATATATATATATATATATATATATATATATATATATATATATATACACATGGTGATTCAAAATGATAAATTCAAATTCATACGGCTATATTTTCCAGCGTTATTTGTAAGCAAAATGGCTACAGTACCGAACAAGGTTTTTTGCAAATGCAAGTTCAATAAAACAAAGTCGCCAACTGTGGCGCAACGTGCATATCATCGTTATTACAACATTGAACCTCCAACAAGGAAGAACATATTTTGCCGTGAACTAACTGTTTGTGCAAAGATAAAAGCATAGACCGACCGCGTGTATCAGAAGAGGATATAGGACAAATTCAAGGAAGTTTAAAGTGTGGTTCAATGAAATCAACCTATAGAATGAGTAAAGATTTTAAACTGCCACAATTAACTGTCTGTCATGTGTTGAGGCGCCGCATATTTGATCGATCTCATCATCATTCATTATCATCAGCCTCTTATTATCCACTGTTACATAAAGGCCTCTTCAAGTTTGTTCCATGCGTCTCTGTCTCTTGCGGTTTGAATCCAGTTTTTACCCGCCGTTTGTTTGATGTCATCCGTCCATCTTTTCTGTGGTCTTCCCCTGCTCCGCGTTGTAAGCCTTGGTCTCCATTGGATTATCTTTGTGTCCCATCGGTTTGGCTCCTGCCGTGCCACGTGTCCAGCCCATTTCCATTTCATTTTTAGTATTCTTGAGATTATATGCGTCACCTTGGTTCTCCTTCTGATCTCTTCGTGATTGATTCTTTCTCTGAGACTGACGCCGATCATAGCTCTCTCCATAGCCCTTTGAGTAGTTCTAAGTCTTACCATACTTTTTCTCGTCAATGTCATTGTCTCCAGGCCATATGTTGCAACTGGAAGCACACAGGTGTCGTAAACCTTTCTCTTCAGGTTAGTTGGTATATCGGTGTTTTTCATTATATGACTGAGTTTTCCAAAGGCATCCCAACTCTGGCTTATCCGGCGTGAGATTTCTGCGGTCTGATTTTCTTTCCCGATCCTGAATTTGTGCCCCAAGTATATGTATTCCTTGACTACCTCAAGATTGTTGTTGCCTACGTTGATACTCTCTTCGACTGGGCCCATTACTTTCGTTTTTTGGACATTCATTTTCAGGCCTACGTGTTCTGATGTTTTGAGGAGCTCATTTAGCATGTCTTTGAGTTGTTCTAGGTCATCGCTAATTAGGACAAGATCGTCCGCAAATCGAAGATTGCTTAGGTATGTTCCATCTACATTTAGTCCCTTTCGCTTCCATTCAAGGTTTTGAATATATCCTCCAAGACGAGAGTAAACAGTTTTGGTGAAATAGTATCGCCCTGGCGAGTCTTTGACTTTAATTTGATTGGTTGTTAGTTCATCATTAATTCTTACTTTTATGGTGGAATTTTCTATCATATTTCAGTAGGTCTGAATACCTTGTGTCTATTCGGGCGTTGTCCAGTGATTTTAAGTTTGCCGGAATTTCAATGGAATCAAATGCCTTAGAGTCTATAAATGCAAGATAGATGGGCATGTTGTATTCTGTGGTTTTTCGATGAAGGATCTGAGCGTTTTAGGTGATTATTAGTGCCATATTTCTCCGAAGTCCTACTCTACCGGCTGGTAATATCCAATTTAATTGTTGTATTTGTAACGATCTTGGTCAGCAGTTTGTAGATTGTTGATAGGAGGCTAATGGGGCGGTAGTTTCAAGTCTCCGCTATCGCCCTTCTTCAATAGCAATGACTTCCGCACATTGCCAAGCAGTTGGAATCTTCGCTTCATAGAGACATTTGTTTAACAGAGTGCGGACTGATTGTAGTAAAGGCTCGCCGCCATTTTCACATTTCGATGGTAATGCGGTCTTCCCTTGGTGATTTCATTTTCTTTGCCAAGTTGCTTGGTTCCCGTTGTTAATTTCTGATTTCTTCAGATCCTACATTCATAATATGTTGTTGTTGGTATTTTTCTTGTGAATAAGTGTTGTATAAGGATTTGTAGAAGTTTTCGACGGACTCGATATATCTTGTTTATTTCTCACCACTGTTCCTTGGAGTTTTCATTTATATATTTTCGCTCTTCCTCTGGCCATTTTCGATCTCAGGACTTTCATGTTTGCATTATCTTCAATCACTGATTGAATCATTTTTGTATTGTATGCTCTTAGGTCTTTACGTATATGTTTGTTTATGTCCTTATTTAGTTGCTTATATTCTTCAGTTTCTCGATTTAACTCCTTTCTGTGTTCTATCATTTGCAGTGTTTCTTCTTTGAGTTTACTTGTTTTTTGTTTTTTTTGTGTGCATATCTTTTTGCCGCTGTTTGAACAGTAGATCTAGCTGACCAAAAATCGAATTCGAAAAATTATATTTGAGAAGAGAAAATCCGGTTCTGGATAAAGCCAGGTAACCCTGCGACTCAACCTCATTGATCTCACACACCCAACCCTATATCATAATAGTGAATGCCAGTCAGATTTTAGACGTTGTATCGAGTAATCGTATCTTCCCGTGATTTGTGCGTGACAGATATATTTTCAATTTGTGTTATTCTTGTGGGGTGTGCAGAAACGTTATTACTGTGCTATGGATTCTGAAAGACCAGGTAACTACTTTATTTTCATATCTAACTCGAGTTAAAATAACAGAGTTTTAAATTAGTAGTTTAAATTTTATTATGAAAATAAATTACACTCAACAATTTTTATAATACTTCAGGGTTCGTCCCGCTAAAGTTTTATTTTACAAACTAAAATAAAACTGAACTATTCATAAACGTTTAAATTGGACCCTTATATGCACTTATCCTTCTATTATAGCTATTTTAAGTATAGTACTGCAAATTGTAAAAAATACAAATTTTGAAAAAAATAATGTTTTTTTTTTGTTGCAGACCCGCTTGGTCTTAAAGCAATGACTATATAAAAATAGTCGAGTTGATAATGACCTGGATATTTCCGGAAAAATTACGTTTGTAGAAAATTATTTGATTACCCAAAAGTCTTATACTGATGAACAAGTAACAGATATAAAGCATAAGTTTTATTATTATCTTTGTATTATTATGTAAAGTCTGAAATAAAACGCCGATAGAATTCAGGTAAAAACCGCTACGATATTTTCATGAAGAACAATGATAATTAGTTGGAGTGTTTGAATTTTCAAACATATTGACCAGGGCGACCAACAAAATCATTTGATGAAGCAAAAGACGCAAAACAGAAGAACTACATTTGTCTGATAGTGCTAATAAAATAATTTATGCAGCTCATATGGAATTGAGAGCTTAATGAAACAGACACACATCAAATACACCCTGAGAAATTTAGGTAATTCAAGAGCGTGCTCATGAGTACAAAAAAGTAGTTCAATGTTGCCAAATTTCTCCAAAAAAGCTCTCGCCATGTTTGTAAAAGTTAATTTAACTAGAACACAATATTAAATAACAAGAAAGACTACAGGAAACTTTCCTTGTTATACAGTCCAATAACATAAAAACCTAGTGTTATTTCTCAAAGGATTTGTTTAGTATACGTAAAACATGTGTTGAAGTTAGAGAGACGTCATTAATCACATTGTTGAAAGACTATTTTAATATTTAAAATATGTATTAAGCACATTATATGATATTGAACGCAGCAGTCTTACCATGATTTGCAAATGGGGTTGCGATGGGGATCACAACAGACCCCTAATTGTAACTCACATATATTCCAAAGTTCGCTCGTATCTTTGCGTGTAATATATGGGCCAAATAATAAATTATTGTGGCAGAATCCAAAACCCCTTCTTCTCCATCTTATTGCCGGCCAATACGAATAAGTTTCGTAAAAGACACTGTGGATATCACAAAGGATGAGGTAAATTATTTAGAAACTGCTGCAAAGAAGCTAGAACCCACAGTAGCAACATTTGGCGGTAAATAGCACAGTATTAATTGTAACATGCTATTGATCATAATAGATGAAAAAGTTTGTCATACAGTCACCGGTACAAGATCTATTTTAAAATGTTATAAATTGTTTGAAACCAAAGAACTTAACAAGGAAAATTTACAATTTGGCTTGTCAACATTACACGCCAGGATCCCGTTTTTTGAAAGCGTTTTGCATATTGCCTACAAGTTTCCAGTGCACAATTAGCCAGCACGAGCAAAATCGGACAAATTGTTAATACCAAAGAACAAAGAAAATTGGGCCTTCGAATCAATTTTCCTAAATCCAGTTTTGGAAATACTAATGACGGGAATACAAGTCGTAGGAATAACAGGCCTGGATATTACATTTATAACGAAAATAAAAATCATCCTCGAATACATCATATCGAGCGGATATAACATAGATTTAATAAAAATCCGAAATTTACACGAGATATTGCCAATTGATGAAATTGAAAAAATGATTACTGGGGCAACGTATCTGGTGATGTTAGGAAGCTGTCTACTTCTTCAAATGAACGCAGATATAGAAATCTTTACTTTTCAACAGGACGGAGCTCCATTCCATTGGCACGGAGGTGTTCGATATTTTCTAAATTAATCTTTGCCACAACGATGAATAGCTCGCATGGAGGATGAAGACTTGGCATTTTCTAACTCTCAAGATCTTCCGATCTCACCTTGTGATTTTTTCTTGTGGGAGTTTCTAAAAGAAAGTTCATGTACCATTTCTACCAATAACTTTGAACGACCTAGGACACCATATAACAACTGAGATGAAATCAGTGGCGTAAGACATTTATCATCGTATGTGGAATGAATTTCACCATCATCACCATGCTACTAGTACAGCTCCAGGAGGAGCACATTGAACGTTTATAAATGTAATTTTGAATTGTAGACTTATAAAATTTACTGAAATAAAAATAATTGGGTTCAATCGCTAATTTTTTAAAATGGTGAAATGTCGAAGATTGAGATTAATAAACATTTTTAGAATCTTATCCACTAGATACAGCTATAACACGTTGTCATTTACCTGTTTGTTATAATTCAACTGTTATGGAGCTAATGAACCCCATAAGCATTTCTTCATGTCTGATTATTTTGTCGAAATTTTTTTTGAAAAGTACAATAGCCACTCTGCAACATTACTATCCGTATTACAAAAGTTCATTTACACATAATATTTTAGAATTATAGTTTATCATTCGTCTTACATGTTTTTCGTATGGCTGTTGTTTTAGAATATACTAATTTCATTTTGGTGATGGTGTGTTAAAACATGACTATAATGATGACGTAATGATTAGCAAAAATGTATTGAAATGTAACAAATTTCATTCACACTCATATTTTAATCATCCTTCGATACCGCTCAAAGGCTATATATTTTTAACATAAAAATCAAATCAGATATCCCACAACACCAAAAATAAAACTGGTGGGCACAAAGGAATCGTTTCAGATTTACCCCGATTTAGTTACGAGACATTCCGCTTTCTTGAGCTTTTCTAATAGGATTTTCTTTGTGAAACGTATTTGGGTAAATTTAAGGAGGGGAATCTCGGCTTGCAGCTAATTGATGATGACTGTTATAAGGCACAATCGAGCTGAGAGCCAACGCAAGATTTAATTGCTCCTCAAAAAATAAGGCGCCATATGGAACGTGCTCTCTCTGTTTCGCACGCAAACAATCTAAGTCAGAACCGTGTGGATATTAAATTATCGAAACCTACCGTAAACGCGCCGGGCGAGGATGGGATCAACTCGACTTCCTGCCTAGTGGCAACAAGGATGGCCGTTAGGGTTACGTGTGCGGAATAATCTTCTAGGACAGATATAGACTCCGGAAAAGAGCTAGAAGACGCGCCGGGAATAATGCGCATCGGATTATACTTTTGAGGAGGACAATATTCTGATGGCCCCACGGCTGGAATGTTGATGTAGGTGCCGCCACATGCGGGCTCGTTCCGGCGCTCGTTTCGCCCTCGCGCCGCGGTTAACCCTAATAAGGTGCTCAAAAGACGAGCGCGCGATTATGGCGAATTATATGTCTTGGTGGCCGTTCGTAATGGTACGAAGTAGATCTGTCAGATAATGGAATTGGCATACGGGATGCGCAGATTTGACTGACAATTTAAATTTAACAAAATGAATTAACATAAACATTCAAGACTTATTGTAAAGTTAAACTCTTTTACAATCTTCTTGAAATAAGGAATACGCAATATAAAAAAGAGCAATATGAATTGTGTCATTAAAGTTTCCGAACTAAAAGGTAGCATACGATAAAGTTATAAGCTTTTAAGGTCATCCGCCATTTTTTTTTTATTAAGAAACCAATATTTAATTGTAAGTAAACTGTCAAAAAGAATGCCTTTATAAAAACTGAATGGCATGAGAATTTACAGATATCTCAAATTACCACAAAGTTTACGTCGTTATTTTGGCGATTATCCAAAAACAAAATTACATCTTTGTAGTTAAGAGTGACTTCCAATTTTTTATACTCATATCTTTACCCCAGGACGCCTTTTCTGTTATACAGGGGGTCTTTAAATAAACTATACAACATTAAGAAAGCGCCCTTTTAAATTGATTGATACTTTGTACATGACAAACATGTGGCATAACGTAACAAATTCAATATAGTAAACTATAATGTGAATCGTGAATGTGCTCTGTGGTGAACACAAATTTGCTTAAACTATTTATTTTACTTATAGGCAATCAAAATTAGTTAACACTAGTTATGCACACTTAGAATTAATAACGTATTTACCTGTAATAACTGTATTTATTTGTAAGACTATTTATATTGCTCCAGTTCAGAACGTGTTTGGTTTTAGTACTTTACTTTCCTAGGTTACCAAGCTGCGTGATATTTAAGCAGCTCAAAACAGGTTCCAAAGCGTACGCAAAGTTTCTAGTAGCATCTGGCAATTTCAAATTCTTCAAGTCCTCCCACGTGCGCAGCTACATTTCTGGAAGTCATTATATCGATCACTCGACCTTTAATGCAGAGCGCAAAAAAAAACTACGCTCGCAGATGTCTACGAGATGGTGCGAATTTGAAAATTAGTTCCAATATTTTTAAAAATAATTACAAAAAAACAGTCATTTGTTAGAATGACATTGAGAAAAGTATGTGATTCAGTGATTATAAGTAAAAAAGAGCCTACAAGAACGACTGTTTACCATGTTGTATAAAAATCGTGTGATAAAAATGTTGCTGCAGTCTGTGGTAAGAGATTAGCATCCACATCCATACAAAATACCTGGCCTGTAGACTATTTAGCCACCGGCAATGTAGTGAAAATATTTCAAACCTTCACAATTAAGACCTTCATTTTTACTGAAAATTGGTAATGGCTGATGAAGCTCATTTTGATTTAAGTGGCTTTGTTAATAAACAAAATAATCACATTTTCGGGCGCTGAATATCTTAAGAAATTTATGAACGACCTCTATATCATTGTAGAGTAACAGTTTAGGCCGTAGGTGTCACTGGCCCATATTTTTATGAAGGCGCTGCTGAAAATATTGTTATGGTACCCAAAGAGTGGTATAGAAACATGCTGCGGAACTTCTTAACGATAAAGATTAATTAATTGATGTTATTACATGTATATTACATGTACTACAAGGAACTTTTGCAATAAATATCAGAAATCGGCGATATTGATTCTTTCCTTCATTCACCAAATTCAGCCGCCCCTAACTTTTTTCTGTAAAAATACTTGAAAGAAAAGATGTACACCAATACAATGCAATTGTAAATTTGAAATGAAATCAATGAATTGTGTAAAAATGTGATATAAAATGTGATGAAAAGAGCTCGTGTTTATAGGGCTACCAGACGCAGCCATTTGACTGCTATTGTACTCTTGAGAGCAAAACAATTGACTCAGCAACATGTTCGAGTTGTGAGAGAATGTGTACCTACTCTGATAGCATTTCAAGTGAAGTTCAGTGTACTGTTTGAAAGCTTAGAAACTGTGGTTTTAAATGATACCACTTTGATTGGAATCGGACCTGTTCTGATAATGTTATAGGCCTAAGAAAAGAGTTGAAAGGGAAAAGGTGATTATGCAAAGGAAAAATGAAATTAATTGAACGATTGTTTTAATACTTGGTGTTGCCACCTTTACTCCTAATTGCACTTTTCAAGCGATTACGCATAGATCGAATGACTTTTCCTATGTTGTCTTGAGAGATTTCTTCACACTCTTTAATCAACGCCGCTCTCAGTTCCATCACGCTTCTTGGTGTAAAATTTCTGGGCCGGACTCTTCGCTCATCCCAAACATGCTCAATTGGATTCAAGTCTGAGCTAGGTAGGTAGTGGTCACTCGCGCGGTGTGGCGTTGCGCAATGTCGTGCATTAGCATGAAGTCCTCACCAACAAATCCCGCAAACGCAACAACATGTTCCTCCATAGTGCCTCTGATGTAGCGGTCCGCTGTTAGATCTCCTCCGCGTCCTCAGTTAGGCACGAAAACCAATTCAGTTTTTCCGTGCATTTCCATGCAAGAGCCACCTCTATGTGCGACAGTTTCTTGAACACATCAATGAGCAAATCGTTCCCCTGGCCTTCTACAGGCCCGCCGTCACCGTCGTTGCCCTGTAGACACATCCTGGACTCGTCGGTGAATAATATCTGACTCCAATAGCAGAGGTCCCAATCGAGATGTTCGCGAGCAAATTTCAGTCGTCTTTGCTTTTGGACTGCAGTTAGCTTGGGACCCGTGGCTGCCTTTTTCGGGGTAGGTTGGCTGTCTCCAGTCTTCTTCTCATTGTTCAAGCCCTGACGACCACATCTCTAACCACACTCAGCTCTTGCTTGAAATCAGAGCCAATCTTATATCGATTTCTGAGGGATATTAAGACGAGAAATCGATCGTTTCATGTTGTCAGGCGCTTACAGCTGCCTCTTGTTGGCGGACGTAACTACCAGTTTCCTGGTACCGACGCCACACTCTCGGTATAGGTGATTTGACTCAGATTTAGTCGATATGCCGCAGTCCTTTGGCTGAGGCCCTCTCTCAACAATGCAACTGACTGACTTGCTTCAGCGGCTGTGGTATACATTTTCTTGCAAATCACTCGAGAACTTACGTCACTTACTTACGTCAATTTCAGGTAGGTGAGTGAGATGAATTACCGGATTGTAAGCGTACTGTAGGCCAATTACAGTCGTTGCGCATGTACGTTCCAATTATCACGATTTGTAAAATACGGTTCGAGATACATATTTTCTTGAATGCGTCATTCGATTAATGCAATAGCAACAGTTTTTTAAAGCTCAATAATAAGGATACTCCTTGCACGTTAAAGTTTTTATTTTTATTTTTTTAGACTAAAACAGGAAACTAAAATACGCGTGCAGCTAGTGCGTCGATTGTTTTTCTCTCAAGTGTATTTTTTATATAATTTTTAAGCCCAAGTAAAAGGTTTTGATTGACTAATTCACTAATGTTCATTTTAATCAAAAATTACTCGATAGAAATATAAAATAGTTTTTTTAAGACATCCTGTATAACTTCAATTTGTGTTGGAAGAGGTATTTAAATTGATGGAAAAGATCAATAAAGGAGCAAACACTGAAGTTTTAGAGACATGTGTGAATTAAAAAATGTGAAAAACTGTGAACAAGGTGTTCTAAAAAATTTACTTATTATTTAAAAGACATTAATCGCAATGTTTATTGACTTTAAAACAATAGTTTAAAAATTTAAATTGAATAATATTAAATAAATGAAATGCATATTTACCAATATTCAAACTAATGATCACCTCTTTTACCAAACCATTGAATTCGACAGCGTTATGAAGCATTTTTAATTTCCTTTTTCAGCTCATCGATTGTTGCTGATTTTATGTAGTAAAACTTATCTTTGAAGCATCTTTACAAAAAGAAATCTATTTGATAGAACGAGGAACTGAAGAACGAGCAAGAACACCACATCTTTACCCAATGTATTAATATTTGTTTACAAAAATTCATTGATTTAGTCTCTTACACCACGATAGTAGTGGCAGATGCTGTATTTTTTCACTGTATATTCGTTGCATTCAAAGTTATTTTAAATTGGGCATCTTTGACTACTAGAAAAAAATATTGTACTGCACAACTAGAAATGTATAAAAAGTCTATGCACTCAATAAAAGAAGTATCTAAATTAATTCAAAAATTCTAGATGATATAAAATTTGTAAACGCTAAGAATTACCCCAATTCCAAAAGTTTAACCATATTTAACCATAGTATTTAATTATTTAATTAATTGAGAAGTAGATGTTACCAAAATGTGAACTTTATTTTTGAACTCTAAGGATATTAGCACTTCCTTTTAAAATTCCAGATGTTTCTCAGATTAAAATGGAAGCCCGGTACATTGTGAAACTATACTATAATCATACACGGTGTCACTACATAACATAATTGGAACGCATAGAAGGAAAGTTGGTAATATATGCGTGCCTCGTTCCGAGTGCAATTGTAGATAAAGTAGAAAATTATAACAGGAGCAGCGATAAACAATGTGAGTCCTTTGGAGTGAGAGCGAGAGACAAATTTCGACATATGCACGAGGTCAGTCCCCATATACCGAGTCGCAGAGATGTATTTTGATAGATATCGGAATTCAAGAAGACAAGGACTGTGGTGATAAAGGTAGCGGACCTCCGGCAAATACGCTGAACTTGATAATGGAAAGCAAACAAATTACTTTCGATGCACTAGTAGATGTAACAGTTCCATCTGTCAGAACTTTGTATACCATCATCCATGAATATTTAGAGATGGCAATGAGTTTTCCATACTCTCACTGTTCATCATAAACAGCGTGGATTCGGACACGTTTTTTGAGTGTGTAGTATAGCAAACTAATAGTGGTTTTAGCACGTGACACTAAAAAAACACCAGTTTCTGAAATGTCACCACATTGGAACCTCTTGTTCCAAGAAGCCATAGTTGAAAATGTTTATGTAAACATTGAACAAAAATTACAAAACTTTGCAAAGAAGTGAGATATATATGCGAAAACGTATTATCAAAATGTAAGTAAGTGTTGCCAAAAATAAATTTTTCTAATAGTCGCAGAAAGTACATACTTAAAAATTTTATTGAACAAAAAATCATAAGATAGTAAAATTAATTTGTACTATA
Source organism: Sinelater perroti (assembly GCA_036346155.1). Classification (NCBI taxonomy): domain Eukaryota; kingdom Metazoa; phylum Arthropoda; class Insecta; order Coleoptera; family Elateridae; genus Sinelater; species Sinelater perroti. Next base: position 17,613,434 of record JARFIY010000195.1, on the reverse strand, counting down.
ATTTATGGTTTATAACCATATAGGGTACTTCTAATATATCACTTTTGTATCAAGCGTTGAACTTATTGTTAGAAACAAAAATGTTTGTATCTTAATTATGTTCTTGAACTGCCTACCCCAAAGAAACTGAGCTATTAACTACATGAAGAAGTAAAACGGTAAAGAATCTGATCTATAAGCAAGTTGATGCAAGAGTTCAATTATATGAAGTTTTCAGATTTTAGCTCTTATTCTTTGGGTTACATGGGAAGAAGCCTTGTCTTATTGTAGCAGTACTCGCTCTTCTTGTAAGGGTAGTACAGAGTTAGACCGAACCAACGGACATATATTGCTGTAAAGTAAAAATTTGTAATTACACCACAACCAAATCAGTTTCACCAAATACATGTCATGAATTTGTGCTGAAATATTTCGAGTTTAAGAATGAGTTTTTGTATTGGGCTTGGATTTAACTATTGATTGCGTATGTTTATCTTACATAAGAATAAATTATGCAGTATAATTCTATAACTCTTCTCCATCTTTTCAAGATCACTTAATGTTTTAGTGCACTTGTAGTTGCGTTGGCTTGAACGGCTTGAAAGATTGCTTTTCAATTCAACGTACCATAAAGGGCAGATACTCTATATTTAAATTTTTAAAACCGCACCTTTACCATTTCATAATAGACAGCATAATTAGTTTTAGCAGTACAAATACCTTTCGTCATTTTGTTGTTTGTGGCAAACTAGCATTCATACAATGAAAGTTCACAAAGTTGACAAAAGCAACGTAATAAAATACTGAGAAGGGCAAATTTATTACAGTCATCTTATTCGACCAATTTTATTTTTTAGCGCTACAATCTTCCGAGATTAATTTGGAAAGCTTTATATTAGAAAACTTTAATTTACTTATTATTTTTTCTGTTTGTACAAGATTGGTAGATACATATTAAAATTTGTATGTATTGCGTAGATTAATTGAGTTGCCGTGGCCATAATGTAGAACTAGATTAACTAAAACGTTATGATTGTTAGTGTCTTTGAACTTAGGCTTTGCAAAGGCAATTTAAATACGTCTTTAGAGAAAGCTATAATAAATCGCGACGAACTCAATTACCATTTAACCAAATGAACCCTTAGTGACACTCCATACTATTTTCCAACATTTGTTAATGTGTATATAAACAAATGGAAAGTTTCTTATTTTTTCTGAATCTAGATTTAACTCAAAATAACAGTCTTAACAACATTAAAATAGTAGAATATATTTTAAGTTTAATGAGTAAATTTTTGACGCTACTACCTGTTTATAGTTGCGATAATATCTGATAGTTTTGAAACGTGTAATTTTTATTGATTAAAAATTGTTTGTTTTTTATGTTTATGTGGAAGATGTTTCTGCAAAATCAGCAATTTGGTTTTTGGTATTTATATTAACCAACAAAATATAAATTTGAAGATAGGATATAAAATGCTAGGATGCATAAAAGTACCTCACAAGGTCATGCTGAATATCAGATTAATATGTCCAGGCCATTATTGACAATCCTCGATATCTTCGATTTTTTCGCCGAATTATTAGCAGTGACGAAAAGTCCATATAATCCAAAGAGATCAAGCCGATGATTGAAGAAAGGCAAAGCTACATAACCTGCTTTAAAACATAAGAGTTTTAAGTCAAAATTATGGTTTACGTTTGGTGGGATTACGAAGGTGTAATTGACTTTGAACTGATTTCTGATGTGGCCATTAACACCTAGCTTTATTTTCAACAGCTTGACAGAATATATGTTGTCTTGAAACTACAATACGTCATCAGAAGACAAATATTATTGCAGATAGATAACGCCAAACCACTCATTCGAAAGAACTTATAGTCCTTATTTTAGACCAACGGAGAATCTTTTTTTTTGATCAATGGCTTATTCCCGTGCCCGATGCTACCTTGTCCATTTTTTAGGAAGTAGAATAAAGGTTTGTCAGTTGTCCATTGATTCTAAACGGCAAGAGTGGTGCCATTGAGTCAGAAGTAGACTTGAAAGTTGTAGATAATAAAAAAATCTTTCGATTCAATTTTTGCGAGCTCGGATCTATTCATTACTTTTCGAAATAAATCGAAAAAAACTGTTGAAAATCGCGTTTTTTGTGTTTTCTCTAAAAATAACAATATTTGATGAAAACATTTAAGAATTTCAGAAAATGTAGTCCTAAGTGAGACGAAAACAATCGTTTTTGTACAATTTCAAAGTATATTTTTTTCAAAGTTATAGCTGTTTTCGTAAATAAAGGTGTTTTTGTAAAACGGTTTTTCCATCGAAACGGATCGTCCTACAGACTTGTTTGAGGGCTTATTTTCTTCGTTGTACTACAAATATATTTTCAGCAACAATCGATTTTTTTATTTTTATATAAAAAATCGCGTTTTTATAAAAATATGTTCCTTAATTCCTTTACTTTAGCGAAGTATTTGCTTTATTTTTGCTAGAAATTGGATATCTATGTATAAGTGGAATTGTTTATGTTCTTTTATTATTTTATTTAGGTTTGCGCTAATTCGTTAAATATTCTACCTAACAAATTTATGGTTCTTTTTCGTTGCCTAGTTTCAAATCCATTATACTTATCCGTTTTTCAAACATAATTACAGAAATTTGCCTTTCCTGTTATTGGTTCTTCCATCTCGACTGCCGTTGGATTTAATTTTGTGGAAATTACAAAGAAATAACTATTGGAAAAATTCTTAGCTAACTATGACAAAATAATAAAAATTGAGTAGAAATAATTGACTAAAATAATTAAGAAGCTAAAGAATAATTTTAATTTCGACTTGGTCGATCAAGTGGCCATAATCTAGTTACCTTAAAACAAATTATAAAAATAAATAGGGGTACAAGTTTACAAAGGCAGACAATAATAAATGAACATAAATTACGTTTTTTGAAGGCTGCAAAGGAGCTATACCACAATAATAAAAATTGAAAATAAAAAAACTAAAGAGTTTTACACAACTACAGGCTTTAAATAACGACGCTTTTATTTTCCCACAGTGTTCAAAGTTTATATAGCCTATACACTGAAACACTAGATAAAGATGGAAGAGGTGGAAATGAGAAATTAGAGATTAAAGAAAGAATAACATAAAGAGAAAGATCAACCAATAAACTAAATAATATGTGGTGGGAAGGGAAAAAACATTATTAACGTATTAAATTATACAAAGCGTAAGCACGGAGTTTATAAAGAACGGTAAACAGCGATTAATATGTATAAAAATAGATACATACTATAGAGCCTTCAGAATTTTTAAAAAAGATGTAGAATTCAAAAGGAACAAATAAAAGAATATTGGAGTACAACAAGGGATTATAGACAAAGTATAAGTAAAAGCAATTGACCTGGTATAGCCACTACAATCAGAATAAGTGTGAAAAGACTACCTAAACTTGAAATTAAAACACCGAGCCAAACATTAATCGTGAATATTATACATGGGAATAGGCGCTGTCCATCAATATTGGTAGTATCAGAGGCATCGTGAAAAACCACTTGCACTAGCGCAAGGTGAATACACGGTGGGTATCATGCACTTTGATGGACGCGAACAAAATAGTGGGTATGCAAGCTTCCAGTCATCTCCTACAGCAGTTTGAAGACGAAGTGATGCATTTGAAGTCTATAGTGACCACCGATGATATGTGGGTGCACTACTTCACTCTAAAGTCCCAGCAGTCATCACGCAGGTGGCGGTATATCAGTTCTCCCAAACCCAATACAGCGCGAAAAGTCGTTCGACAGGAAAAGTGATGGCAACATTTTTCTGGGACTGGTAGGAGGTTATTCATGTAGACTTTCTGATGGATGTCAGAACAGTCAATGCACTTATTACTCAGACCTTCTTCCAACAGACTTGAAGAAAAAGTTTCGATCCAAACGGGTAACCTTCTTTAAAGACAATGCACGTGCCTTTACAGCAACAACAATGGAAATCCTCCGGAAATTGAAATGGCCATATACGCCGTTAAGTCCCTATTTGGGCCCAAATGAGTTTTACTTGTCCTGAAGGCTCAAATTAGACTTACAACAACGACGCCATCATCCAGATTGTTTGGTAGTGGTAGTGGATACACAACCAACCTGAAGTTTTTTTGAAAAGGGCATCAGAATGCTTCTAGAACCTTAGAAATAAGTATAATAAGTGTAATAAAGCATTACAAGTAATCCTGAAAATTTAAAAGAAATGGAAGATTATACACCATTACTAAAGCCTAATAACACCTCTCAAAAAAATAAAGTAAAATCGAGTATAATTTATTTTATAACAAGTAAAATTCCATAAAGAAATAGAGCAAGGACAGTTAGTTTTACTAGCTGCTTCAGATACCAGAATAATCTAGATCACCTCATCAACTTCAAAAATGTTTTTGTCTATATCTTAACCACTAAAGTTTAAATAATTTAGTTTAGACATTCATAAATAGGTGTATTGTGCGCTATAAATTATTGGTCATCATAATAAAAAAAATCTTGATATTGCCCTTAATTTCTTCTGAAGAATGAATATGTAACTAAAACCATCCACTTTTAGGGTTTTGTCTATATATCTATATACCATACTACATATACACATGACCAATTCTTGATATAGTTAATTGTATTTATCTACATAAAAGAGTGTCACAAAAATTGTATATCAAATTCTATTATCAGAACAATTTCCTTTATTTCCAACTTAAATTACTTTATGGTCTAATAATTTTACATACTCAGAACTAGTTAATAGTTTGGCAGGAATATCTCTTTTATAATTATAAAATAATCAATTGTTTAGGTTGTTAAATATTAAAGTACAGATCACACTTTATTACGTTTGGGGATTTTATAACGTTAGATAGGTACACACAAAAACTATACATAGTAACAAATTGAAGCTCATATTTTCCTACAAAAGTTGCTATATATTTATCCTATTGTCGACGAAAGACTAGGCCGTTCTTATCCGCAGCAATTTTTTTGTAGACCTTGTTAGCGTACATTTTTGCTTAGGCTTCAACTATAAGGTCCAACTTTACATATTGATTGCGGGATGTAATTGTAACCTTCATTAAAGAGTTGAGCAGCTAGACACGCAGCAGCTTTGATAATGTTTAGACCAAAATTAAGGTCCTTTAGAGCGAAACGCCAGATACTAAAATTTGCTTATAACCATCCATTTCCAAACAATATTTTTGGAAAAGATCTTTGTAAATAGGATTTTATGCATTTTCATGTTCAAAGAGCTTTATCGGTAGTGTTATATTTTTGTGAAAAACACCAGCTGTTGGCTTTTTTCGAGCAATACTTATGCTGTTTCTCATTTGTATAGCACAGCGAAATATGTTACCATGATACCTTTTTTTATTTTCCATGCAATTTATATTTCTTCAAATTGTTACGTCATAGTAAGTAGTAAATTGTTTCGAATCGTCGTAGTTAAGGTATGTTTTACTTCTGTGAAACCTATATATGTACCTTGAATACATTTTTATTTACACATATATATATATATATATATATATATAGAGAGAGAGAGAGAGAGAGAGAGAGAGAGATAAGAAAAGTCGAGATAATGAAAAGAATGTGTTATTGCTCTGAGCGTGGAAGTACAAGATCGTCAAAGGTAAATCCTGAAAATTAGTAATAATGAAAATAACTTTAATTGCAAGAAAAATTAAATTTATTTTACGAAATTTAGCATCATTAAAGTAACATAAGTAGTCTCAATATTATTTATGTAGCCACCAAAATATTCTCGAGCCGGGACCTAAGCCTGCTGCAGGCCAACACAACTTCCTTATTGTTTATGTGCGAGCATTACCTCCATGATGAAGGCTCTTAAGCTCTCCTTGGTGTTATGATGGCTTTCATTAACCATTGCCTCGACTATTCTCCAGGCGTAGTAGTCAAGGAGATTGAAATCGGGACTGAAGGGTGACCACAAGTTGAAGGAGCAGTGGTAATACAAATTATTGTATAGTCACGCTTGGGTCTTCCTTGCCTTTTGAACTGGAGTGAAGTTTTGCTGGAAGAAGTACTCTCGCCCAGCACTCATAATCTCTATCTAAGACTTAACAACTATCTTTACCACGTTAATATAGCTGTTGGCTGTTATTTTAAGCCATCCTCTTTGCTACTCGCAAGCCCCATCATTATCATAGAGGCATCAAACTTTATGTGAATACCAGTAGGCATCTGAAAGACGTCTAGGCAGATCCAATGGTCATTTTCGCGATTCGTCTTTCTATTCTGGACGAAGTTCTTTTCATACATAAAGAATCTTGGGAAGCCAACGCTAGTGTGCTCGATATCGTTCAGTAGTGCTTGGACCTTTAACTTCCTGTTTATCTTGTTTTTCTCTGTCAATAGTCGGAGGCTTCTTCCGACGAATGACTTGTAGTGCATATCCTGCTGAACTGACCGTCAACCTCGCCACGTCCATTTTTGCACACGATCCTGATAGACCTTCTCTTTCAATTCACGTGCGTTCAGATTGCTTGTTATGTGTTGCCCTGTCAGCAGTTACCTCCTCTTGGTAGTAAGATTTCTTGTACTTTCGTCTAGGTCGTATTTTTTGTAACCAAACCATGCAATAATTTTGTCGACAATCCGCAAGTAGTTGATTATGTGAAGCTAACTTGTATGTGTTATCCAATAGGAAATTGTGCATATGCATATGCCCTTTTGGATTTTCTGCTATACAATCTATAATAATTCTGGATTTACCTTGACACTGAGTCGTGTCCACAGGCTATAAAATTATGTCGAATTTTAATTTAGAACTTTATTTGGACATAGTTTAGAGATGTTACTTTAGCATCTAAGGAAAAACAAAAATGCAATTTTAATGGTATTTGCCACTTAACGAAAGTAAAAAATTAGTTTATTCCAATATCTAAAATGTCATATTTTGGAACTTTTGACAATAGATTGGTTAATTATTTTGTCTCGCAATAAGCCACTTTTTTTAAATCATGAACCGCTAGCTAAGCATTTCTTATGTAAGACGATTTCCACAAAAAAAAAAGATAATTTGCTACTGAATGATCTGAAGTAAACGTGCAATAGGGTTTTCAAGTTTATATATTTTTGCAGTATGCAGACGAGCGTTAGACGTATTCTGCTGAAAGAATCTCGCTTACCAGACAGCTGGGCATTTGGTTCGACCATTTGAAACCAGTTCTGGTAAATCAAATCTTCCTAATTCTACCATGCAGGAAACGTTCACCTTTGATTGTCGAATTTGATACCTATTCTTGATTTAACTACTGCTTATGATTTATTTTTTGAAGTACATAACGAGTTCCTTAAAGAAGCGACCATCGTGTGGCAAAAAAATAACTGACATCAAATTATGAGTTAACGTTGAATATAATGTTGGCTTTAATTTATAAAGTACAATTCGCCAACTTTACCCCAATGTTTTAAGGTGACGATAATAGTTTTAGATCGGCCGAAAACATCGGGCAACATCAGGTATTTATCATGGATTTCCCTTCTGTTATTTTTTTGTTGCTTCAATATTTCACAGAGAATGACATTCACTATTTTTTATCTTTCAGGTTTAATAAGTAGTTATATCAAAAACATTAAAACCAACCTTGTGTTACACATACATTCGCTAGACTTTTTCTTCCTACGTTATCTTAACTACTTTTGTGGCATTAAAATGTTGTTTCCAATAACTCATCTTTTTAGGTATAATGTCACTACACAACAGAATAGAATTTGCGCACCATTCGCATTTAGTAAGTGCTAAATCAAGAAGTGTGTGATAACGTCAATTCGCCTCTAAATAACTGATTACATTGGGCAAAGAAATCAAAGAGAAACGATCAGAATTGGCAAATCGCTAAGGAATATTGCTGTACATGGGCTGCACGATATCTGTTGCGAATTGGCAACCCTCCGTGTGCTAGGTGCGATCTGACGTTTGCCAGTTTGACATTTTTGACGACATACGTACTCAGAACGTTTTGTTATGCGGACGCTATTTGTGAACTCATGAACATTTTTGCGCCATTATTTTACGACTTTCTACGACGGAGATTATCTCAGCAACAGTGTGTCGATCAAGTCTCTTTGATTTTTGGTGATGAAGCCCTACACAGAGTCACTGTATATCGTTGGTTCAATAAATTTAGTCGTGGTCGTAGTTCGCTGGCGGATGAATTTAAAGAAGGCCGTCTAAAATGGACTGTAGTGTCAGCAAACATTTGATTCCGCGCACGAATTGATAAAGCAAGATCGTCATATAACTTATCGTGAAATTCATGCATCCTTAAGCATTAGTATGATTAGAATACATTTGATATTTCATGAAGTTTTAACCATAAAAAATCTGGGTGCGCGTTGATTCCCGTGTAAAGTTGACTATCGCTTAAAAAAAAGGCTCATGTCGATTGGTCGAAAGAAACAGTCATGATGCTTCAAATATCGTCACAGCAGTCGACTGTATGGGTTTTACAAGATGAATTAAACCCAGCAAAAGTCATTTGCGCTCGAAACACTTCGAAGCAAATGGTCGCCTGTTTTGTTTTTCTTTTTTTTAGAAAAACTGGACATGTTGCAACCATGGTTTTAGAGGGTCGTAAAGCGGTTAATTCTAAATGGTATAGAACTATTTGTTTGCTAGGGACTTTTGAAGAAATAAGAAAAACCAACCCGCAGCGCTGGATTACTCTCCACCATGACACTGAGAGCTTACACATCGACATAAACAACTTTTTGACCACTGAAAACGTTGAATTGATGAGTTATTTGCCGTACAGTTGTTTAGCCCCTAACTTTTTTTTGTTCCCACACGTAAAGAACAAACTGCGTGGACAACTTTCGAGATCGGTAGAGGTGGGTGATGCGTTCAAAACTCCTTGTTTCGGGAATATTTGATTCGCTATGATAAAAAGGTATAAAAATTAGTCCCAGTGTATGTAACAATGTATTAAACGTCAGGAATAATTTTTTGAAAAACAATAAAATAGTTTCCAACATTAAAGATTTATTTTTGTTAATTTTTTGCATTGGGTATCGTACAACCCACTTACTGTATCCCAATACAAACCTCTCATATTTACAGGATTTTAACTACTCATTTTAGAATAAACTGTAAGAAGAAATGTATGCACTGTTTTAATTTTTTTAGTACATATAATCTGCCATTGCACATAAGTATACGATCAAGTGATTTTTGTCTACAGAAAAAACTTTCAAAGAGGAAAAACAAATATTTATCTGCGGCTTAGTCTTTATCAATCATAGAGCTAAGCTGCGGAATTAACCTGCCACCGCAACCAGCTTTGCGTTGCAATTTTCACCCTCGCTAATTGCTGTCGCTTGGTCCGTTCGCACGCAGATTAATATAAATAGATTTATTGGTCAATTAGGAATAACAATTCGAGCCGCTCTTTTCGCTTTGCATCGCACCGAAATTATTATGATAAATATTTGTCGACAAACTGAACACCCCTTTGTTTCACTGTTTGTTCGGCCAAATTAAACATGACTGATTTGGCTGCATCGGGCGCTAATATGAATAATTCACATGAGTTTTGTAACAAATAAATGCAGCACGTGAAATTCAGCTCCGACCGAGCCGCACATTGAAAATACCCGCCCACTGCCGCTTTGCATTTAGTTCCATATTTAGAGTTTGGGGGAAAGGAATTTGAGATGCGTGTTATTTTATTGTTTTATTGTTGCGGCGTTTAGTGCTTTTCCAGCCAGCCGCAGCTTTCCTGGGATTATTCAGGCTGACTTGTCGTTTATTCCTCTGAATCCCCCGTTCCGTATTTGGTAAACAGTGTTTATGCTTGTTATTGTTTCCTTTTTGCAGCTTAAGGAAGGTTTCGAACACTTTTTGTGTTTGTTGCCTTTTGTGTTTGCCGTTAAGTACCGCCCAGTTTATGCCATCATCTATGATAGTTGATTTGTTTTTGTTTCTTGTTAACTTTGTTAATTTTGCAAACAAATTTATAAGCAGTTAAATCGTGCAATTTCTGCACTTGACAAATTAAAAAATATGTGGCAGGTATCTAACGTGTAGTATGAAATTTGTATTTAGTCAATAAAACTTTATGCAAGACCAAAGTTCAAATGCTGAGTTTAATTGAATTAAATTGGCTTTGACGATCCTCTCATAACAAGGCTGGAAATGCGGGGATTATAGCTCATCAGAACGTTGTCGGCTCTGACAGACATTTTCAGGTCGCAATGAAACAACGCTTGTAGTGAAAAAATTTTATGCATTAACTAATTGGAAATTAAACAAAGTCAATACTGTTGTTAAATTCCACTTCTGTTTGCTGTTAAATATTACTACTGTCAAGTTTAGAGCACTTATGACTTTTCTAAACTGTTAGTCCATTTTTTTGGTTCTTTTATTGAAAAGAGGGTAACCGGGTTATGTACCATAACTTACTTTGGAATCATTTCATCTGTCATTCGTTAGGTATATACACTAGACTAATTGTTGCTGTTTATGTTTTATATATAATCGTTTATTTTTTGTATTCAATATTCCACCTAACAGTACCATTTTTAACCTTATCTCTGGGAGCCCCTCATTTAGCCTTCATTTCGGTTGTAATAAAAATAATACTTTGAATAAAAAATAAAGTTTTGTTCTTTCACAATAAATGCCCAATTTATGATAAAAAACGGCGGAGATTTATTTGTACTACTGTTATAAATCTAAGTGCTTGTTTTTCTTTTTCTTATTATATCCATTTCAAAAATTATCTCTACATTTTTGTTAGTAATATTGATGTTCGTTTTACATTAAATATGTCTATTTTGAAACTTATGATTTTTAGCAAGTTGCAACATTTTTTGGATACTGAAGAGCTATTCCAACCCTTTTTAATTTTTTATGTCCTTGGGAACCTTGTATGGTTGCTTACAGCTCTTCTAGGCAGATATCCTATCTAGGTGCTATCAACGGGAGACGGTTAATCCCAGGTCTTTATTTGAGTTGTTATTTCTTGACCTTCTTTCCCATCCTAGCTTGGAACAAGCAATCAATGATTTTTTTAAGATAAACACGTAAAGCAACTACATCTGCTTTATTTTAATAAAAAAGCAATTGTAATTTCAGTTATTTTTTTTAAAATACAGTTAAGTTACAGTTACTGGATGCAAATTGTTTTATTTTTTATATATTATTAGACAATGTTAACCAAGTTGAAGGTAATGATACATTTAAGAATGTTAAAAAAAATTTTTCACTTACAATTAAAATATTTTCTATATCTTCTCTAGATTTTTGTCTGTGAATATACATATGTGAAAATTTAAAAAATGTTTAATGAATAGCAAGTTGATACCACACTTGAACTAAATGAAAGGTAGTCCAGCCGTAAGCAAAGTTGTAATTTATTTACTAAAATGTAATTGCTATGAGCTTTTCATCGGAAATTTTTGTTTGATTTTCCTTTAATGGCAGAGATCTCTTGCGCATGCAATGTATATTATCTACGTTTATTTTAGAATTTTGGTAATGTACCCAATTCTCAACTCTAGTGACTGTTTGCATTACAAAATTAAAGCTAACTAATAAAGTTTGCAGGCATTTCAAAACTAGACACATCAGTTTCGGGATCCATTTTATAATAAAAAGTATTCTGAACACAGTTTTGATTCCTAATTATAAAGTAATGGTGAAGACTTTAAGCGAGAAATTCTGAAAATATAGTTTTCATATTTCGGATTCATTAATATTGGTCACTTCAACAATCCTTCCTTCATCAAACAATATTTGCTCGTAATTTTTTTGAAATCGTTTACGACATTTGTTGATTAAATTTTATTACACCCATTTTTAACCATAATAGACTTAAGAAATAGGAAATTTTTTTTATGTTTTATTTGCCTTTTTAAGTCGTACTAGTTTAATATTAGCTCCAAAATATTATTATTTTTTATAACATGGCTAGGTAAATTTTTTTCCTATTACCTCTCATATATAGAATATTAATTATTATCTATGACTATTTTATTTACAAATATGAGTGGTGAATATAGAGTAGGCCAGTAGTATTTTTAGAGCATTTGTTAAACTCTTAGCGTTTAATTAAACATCAAGTAGTAGTCGAACCAAGGATTGCAATATGGAAATACTAAAATAATATTTTATTGAATAAGTCAAAAGCTTCAATCTTTATTTATTTTACTTGCCTTGGTCATTTTGGGGCAGTTTCTAATAATATAACTGTTATTTTTACTGATTCGTCTCCTACTTTTAGAGTTTGTACTTTAATTTTCTTAAAACTTTGGTTAAAAAAGTGCCATTTTTGATTCTAGAAGAAATCTAAGACGAATTGTAATATATACTTTGGAGGATGCTTTTAGGCATACAATATGTAGAGCTGTTTTTCACGTTCAAGATAAATCATTTAAAGTTGACAGTAATAAATAATTATTACCTTTAGTGTTAAGTGTGGATGTTAAATACACTACAAAAGACTGATGTCGAGTTTAAAAATGATTTTTATTTGACCAATACAATTCATAATGTCCTTACAAAACATTACTATGCTTTGAATAAGTAAGATGTCTAATTACCATTATTATCCAGTATCATATGCTAACGATTTCGCATACTGGCGATTAGGTTTATTATGTAAGAAGCAGAAAACAAGTACCATACACCCCAAATATCTAGGAATTATTTTCTGATAGTTAATATACGTTTACTTCTTAGTCTATACTTGATGTAGAGCTAGACATTCTCCGGTAAATCGGCGTTAGCAGATTATGACGACAAATCTAATCTATTGATTCCGTTTTCTTTTTTCTAGGTCGAACACGGTGGATTGCAGTGTCATTATCTCATACTTGTGAGCAAATTGTAACAAATACTTCTCATATATTTTAACCGTATTTTCTTCATTAACATAACATCTCTGTAAATAAGGGTAATGATCTAAATGAGATGTTTAATAAGGCGCTAAAGTAATTTATTCCCACATACAAAACAGGGCCACTTTAAAGTAAACCAAGCCCAAAAGAATGCCCTTATTACTAAATATAACTTTGCTCTAACCCCCCTGCTTACGGACGTAAATTTCACAGGTGCCATTTGGTAAGTAGCAGTTTTAGAACTGTACTTTGCCATGTAACGTTGTGGGCTACTAATTATCGTTTGCTTCGTATGAGTTCTACTTGTCACCCGGTTCATAACTTGTTTATAACACACGTGTATTCTATTCCATCTGGCTAAATAAGGTCCGAATCTTCTTGGAAGATAAACAATAGATTTGATAAAAATATGAAAGCTGGTACACCAACATGAATATGTTATTCTGAAGAGTAATAAGAAAAAAGAAATTTATATTAAGATTCCTGAATATTTAATTTACATTAAGTCAACTTCTTACAATGAAAATAATTGTAGCTAAACGTTAGTGCAGTTTTTAAGGCATAATAGGAAAAATCGAATAGTCAAAAATACTCCTCTAGTGATGCTAGTTCAAGGTCATAAATGAACAAATATAGCGCTTTGTTGACATCAACAAGACTATCATTGCCATTGAAATCCAAGGTCTTCTGGAAATGTAGTAGGGGTGGTAAATGTGATAGTTCATTTTAATAAAAAAAATGAAGGTATACTAATTTCAGAAAAAAATGTTTATTATCTATGCTTCAGTAGAACGGTCTGAGCTCATGTACGGATAAAAAAACTAGTGAAATAGAGTAAGCAAAAACAAATATAAAAAGTTATGCGCTTATTTTATTATCCCGTTGTAAAGCGGTATTTAATTGTATTAATCAATTACAAAATTGGCATTTTATTCCAGTTCTCAGCCTCACCACGCCCCCTAATGTGGATGTCGAAAGCTGAAAATCAATTGCCTTCTTTCCCTCAACGTATCTATGTACTAAATTATGTTACCAAATACACCAAAAGTTTTTGATATGGGCAAACAAATGAGTAAATAAACATGATATGATTATAAATTAGCTTTCAGACTTCCAGCCTTTTTTACAAAAATCAAAAATAAATGTAAAACTTTTTTCTTCAGAATATTTGCCATTAAAGTAAAATGAAAACATTTAATTAGTGTTTCTAATATTTTTGTATATACATCTTAATATCCTAACCTGAATAAAATAGAAATTTACTCAATAGATAATTTGATTCTTGCTAAAAACAATTTTGTAAATAAATTGGGACAAATCGTATTTTTGATTATTTAAATTTTTATTATAATGTAACCTACTAACGATTTTTTCTGACTTTATTATTTATTTATTATTTTATTATTAACTTTTTTGCAACCGTTTACTTTACACCCCTCATAGACCAATGATCGAGATGGACAATTCTGACCATAAGCTGGTTGCAGTATTTGATACATTTCGGTGAAAAATGTAATTGCTGCTTTACATTTCAAATTTATTTTTTAACAGAGGTACTCATGTGCCACTTATTATATTCCGATATTTTGTATAATTTTTTAATTAGTAAGCAGTCATATCCAAAAACTAGGGGTTGTAATTTTTACTATTTGAGCAAGTGCGGAAATATTTATAAAGGAGGGTGGGAATGTCCTGTTATTTTCTTTCTGTACCCGCTATATATATATATATATATATATATATATATATATATATATATATATATATATATATATATATATATATATATATATATATATAATTACAAAACACCATCAATATAACATTTCTATTGTTATAATAAAAAAAAACTGTTTGATGTAATTCAGATGAACGAGAAGCAGCAAAGCTATAATCGTTTATAATTTATTAATTCACTGCAGCTAAGCTAATTAAAGAGAATTCACTTTGAACATTTAAAAAACATGAAGAGGCATCAGAGCAGGAAGGAGAGTCATTTCCGGCAATTGGATTTTATAATCCACAAATTAGCTGCAGCTGGCGCCAAACTCATTTGGAAAAAGGGACCGCTCGCTCAGCTTTTTATCTTAGCCAGATCCTACCCAGCAATGCTGTACTTGACTGTTCTTTTTGTATTTTAAAACAACGTTAATATTTATAGGCTAATAAAAGATATCTCTTGCTTATATAATACATAAGGACGTATCAGAAAATAATTTTACGTAATAGTGACCCCACGGCAACTAATATTGAAATAAAAATCCGTATACTAAAAGTTTGTTCTAAAAAACTTGATTTGTCCTATCGTAGGAGTTGTGAATTAATTTTATAATTGTTGCTTATTATTTTTAGAAAATTTTAATTATTCCTAAACTTCTCCCCACAAACTCGTGCAAAAAACTTTTGGTTGGGTTGGATATATTACGTTAAGGGTTATCAAGAGAGAAGTAACCGTATGAATTACACAAGCATATTTTAAGGTATTCATCCTTCTGGTAGCAGTAATGGCTCCCTATACTATAATCAAATCAAGTTTTATGCAGCCTTTCTAGGGTTAGAATGTCAGTTGTTTAAATAAATATTTATTACTTTTTATTGCAATCAAATACTTTATTTGATACTTTACTCTACCAATGGTATGTATTCATGTGTTTGTTTTTTTATTTCAGGTAAGTGATCCCGTTGCTCGGTCTTTATAGAAAGAATAATGGTAAGTTTAGTTAGAAATAAAATAAATAAACATGGTTTTATTGATAAACTTAAAAATTAACGCTTTAAAAATTGTTCATCAGTTTAACATTTTGTTGGTATATTTCAATGAATATTAATATGAGTAACACAATAATTGTACTACATATATTTTTTTGATTAATTTTAAAATTTTGTTCATTAATAAAGTTTACCGGAACAAAATGTTTTTAAATAGTTAAATTAGAAAAATATACATTAAGACAAATTTAAAATTAAAATATAAAACTCCTTATAGACTACTGCTATTAATTAACAATTAGATTAACAAATCTTAATAGTTTTGACTGCTCTATAGTTTTTTAAATCCAGTCGATATAATTATTTTATATTAATCATTATGCTGAATTTTACGCATGACAGCCATGAGTTTATCTATTATGCACCAATTTGTCACTATCATTGTCCCTTTTATTTACTCTTTCATTATCGTACATAGTTTTTTTTATTTTAGCATTTATTTACTAAAGTTATATTGAATTTAGTTTAGTTACAGATGGTCAAAATTAATTTTATAATTTTTAAAATACTTATTTTTGCCATCTGTTCTAGAATAATGATAATTAGGATATTTCTAATATTTTTCTGTATATATAGAGAGAAATAGGTAAAACATTATGTTTGGTTTTTTGATATTATTGATTTTTCTACAATCACGTAAAAGATTTTGACCAGTTATTTGACCAAATTGTGCGTAGGTGGATCAAAGATACTGATAATAGATTGTAAGGGGGTAAATTTTTTGATAATGTTTGGAAGATCGTATAATTTTGAGATTTATGACAATTTTTTGTGTATAAGCAGTTATTTGGTATTTAAGCATAGAACTAAGTTAGTAATGAGTATCTTGGTTTTCTTTTTAAGGTAGTTTGTTATTTTGTCGGGTATTTGACGATAATCCGATACATTTAGTAAATTCTTCATCTTACTCATACTATTGTTAAGAATAACTATAGGTAGTGTTTTACTGTAGAATTTTTATGCCTTATACAAAGAAATGTTGGTCAATGATGAATAAGTGATAAGTGACTGATTATATACAGTTTAATAACTTACGTTGATGCATTTTGATTTGCTTTTCTGATACATATTATGCTTTATCATATATTATTCAAAAGAACAGAACATAGATTAAAGAATCTGAGATTGTGGATACAATTATACAATTATTATACAACTTAAAATTAATTTTATCAATAATTCTTTGGAGGGAGTGGACAAAGCCTCTAAGTAGAAATTTATTGTTTTTGTGAAAATACATGTATAACTTGTCTCGTAGAGACGTATGAAATATTTGAAAGGTTTCAGAGACTAATGATAAATAAACAAATAGATAACGGGTTGATCCGCTTTGTTTATTAAAATATTTTCTACGTTTCGACATCTATTTCGACCGGGATCTCAATTTGCCTAATCCTCGAGCAAAGTTATGAATCTTGGAAAAAGATTAGATTATTTTGTTTTGTTTACTATTTATTGAATCAAAAGTGAAATTTTGACGGTAACAGTTTTTTGGCGGAAAATCCACTAAGTTGAGGAATGTCTGTTTGGAAGGACCACATAACTGACGATTTCAGATAATTCATCGTTTTAAAATAATGAGTAAACGTAAGCTATCCCAGTAGAATAATTTGGGAAGCAATTGAAACAGAAAAACACCCTCGGTACTCGACCGTTAATTATTATTGTTACACATACCCATACACATATGCGCATTATAAAAACATACATATACACACACGCACGCATATGCAAATCTCTCTTCTTAATTACGTCTATTTTATACTTTTCAATTTCTATTTTAAGCAGTATAACGATGTTAATTGAAAAAAGACTTTTAAGGTGTAAAAAAGTCATATAATGAGGTGTTACAAATTAACCTTTAAGAGCATACTTTTTGTTGATCTAATTTTCCTTGTTCATTGCAATACCTACCCCAACAGGATGAAATTAAATACCTAGGACTGCATCTAGACAAGAGATTAACCTGAAGAAAACACATTTTTACTAAATATAAATAGTTAGGACTAATCTTCTTCAAAATGTATTGAATACTAGGACGCAACCCCAAACTCACTACTGTGAATAAACTTCAGATATAGAAAGTGACAATTACACCAAGCTGATCTTACAGCATTCAACTCTGGGGAATAGCATCCACATCCAAAATCGAAATCCTTGAACGATTTCAAGAAAATGTGCTGAGAATGACAGTAGACGCACCCTGATTCGTGCCCAACGCAGTTATACGCAATGACTTTTACGCTTTAGCGTCCAGTATAGTACTAGATTTAATGTCTATCCTAATGCTTTGCCAACGAATCTCCAAAAGCAGCCCATAATCAACAGGAGGTTGCAAAGGCGCCAGCCCAGTTATCTACCTACCAGATTTTAAAATTATTATTATTTAAGTTAGTTCTAGTTTTAGATTTAGTATATAAGTTCTATTTACTCAATGCCACGTAAGGGATAAAACCTATTATTAGAGGAGACTGCTACTGAGCAGTCTTCTACGTGGCATTACTATATATTATTTGCTTGTTGTACTTTGTACAAATAGTAAATAAAGAGGGTTATAAAAAAATTGCAACCCCTTATTGTAATACATTTTTGCACCTTTAGAAGTTTTCTTTTTAATGACATCTTTTGTTCAGGTCCACTAACTTGTCTTTTGAGTTTATGGGCTGTTAAGTGATCAAAATTAGATAACTAGGATGTGAGACAATTTGGGAATTGTAATTTCTAGTCTCCAGTCTTTAGGTGTTTCAAGTGGAATAATATTGTTAATCGTTGAACTTTCAATGGTACAAAAGTGTTACATAATGAGGTTTTATAGATTGACCTGTGATCAAAGGTCAATTTGCGACACCTTTTAAACCTCCAGAAATTTTAGTTTGAATTACGCCTTTTATAAATATCCACTATCTTGTGTTTGCCCCTGGGGGCTATTAATTGATCACAACTAGACAATTAGCATGGAAGACAATTTGGGTACAATAATGCTAGTCTTAGTTTTCAGCTACCCCAAGCGGTATAAAAGCTTAATTCGAAAAAAGTTTGGTTTTATACACATTTAAGATCTATTTGTTTCAGGCAAGAGACAATTTTCTTAATAATCTTATAAATTCGACCAAAAACACTTATTTTGCTGTCCCATTTACGCTTGCCATATGCTCCATCTTCCACAAAACTATTGAATTCATTTGTGGCCTATACTAAATGTTTTCGTTAATTTTTTACTTTCACTCACTTTTAAAGTTTCAAAAGTACTGAGCGCCATGTCATCAATTATTAAAAACCCATAGACATTATTCTTTGTATCTGGTTTTCAAATCACGTTATTGACAATTTTCCCATATTATAAATGAGATTTTCCGCTGCCTAAATATTATGGCCTTTAATCTTGCTTCTTTCGCTATATCATTTGACTTTAAGATCATCGAAATGATCAAGTGCCCCAGCTCTACGTTATTCCATTGTCTTTTACCAGCTTAATAGATTATCATTTTTCTTTTCTTTCAAACCAAATAGCTTTCCCTTGATTTTTGGCGATGACTACACGTAAACTTGTATTTTATTTTGCCAAACCTTTATACTATAAGGTACACAATAAAATACTAGCTCATAAACAAAATATATAATTTTAAAAATTGTAAACGCAACTGACAAAAAAGAGAAAAGGAGATTTAATTTGGAAAATGATCATAACTTGAAGCAGTTATTGAACAGGTAAATAGTTATGTGGGGATGCCGGTACTCAAATTATAATTAAAATTTAGATTACAGTTTTGTGAAACGCACCGCTCTCTTGATAGGATATCGAAGTTATTAATTAATAACAATTTGTTACTATACAAAACTTGTTTGAATCGATTTAGATTTAAACATTCTATGCAAATGTAAATGTACTTTTATTTGTCATTAATTGAACTATAAACAATAATCTTCAATACATTCAGTTGTTCTATGAATTACTCTAAATATTTTTAGGGCATAGCACTAAACTATATAATTCAATAATTCGTCGAGTATTTATACATAAGGAATCTGAATACCAGATTTGTTATGATCATTTTACTACGATAATAACTATAAGGATGATGTTAATAAATGGGTTTTCCTAGCGCGTCTTTTGCTGTCAACATATTTGTTTAGTACGTTAATGTAAATTAGATTTATTAAAATAACTGATATGAACAGGTTTTAGTTAGACTTGATTTTTCACAAACCCTCAAAATAACATTTGTATGCTGCAAGATTAAACTAATGTTAGGTAAAATTGGGCCATCGGTCTATCTAGCAACCAGTTTTTCGAACTTCACATGGTAGTCTGGCCACTGTTCCTCATTCAGACAAATGCGAGTTTTACCGTAAATCCCGACCGCTGACAATAATTTGCAGCAAGTGATTAAAGGGGGCCGACGGATTTCTGGCTGGTTTCGGCAGCACATCAAGTGCGTGCTTCCGTTGCTTAAGGTGGAATTGCTTCGCAAAGAATCGTTGAGAGCTTATTACTGCCTCGAGTGCTTTCCCACTGATTAGAGATTTTAATAGGATGCCTTCGCGCGCGTTGACGGATGAAGTGGATCACGTTATTGGTGCTTCGCTAAAATTTTAATGGCATGATAGTCATTAAAAGTTTCTTTAATATCCCGTCAACATGCTTAGGAATTTTTTACAACCATGAAAATTAGCAGGCATTTAAAAAACATAAAATATATGTTATACTTAATGTACAAATTATATAAGCTAACCATTAAGCCCATTGCAGATCAAGTGTTTTGTTCGTATATTTATAAATAAAGCAAATGTTTTATTAAAAATGGAGAATTAAAAAATTACAATCTGAAAACGTAGCAATCTTTCTAAAAATCATGTACCTAATTGATCATTTATCGTTGACCAGTCGTAGGTTTCTATTGAGAGGAAACTTTAAAACTCACTTTACCGCATTTCTTGGGAAGGCTAAATTCTTGTGTGGCATTCAGCTTTAAAATCCTGCACAGGCATACAAATTATACATATAGGACTACGAGTAAAATACAGTCAAAAACTCTTTTTTGTATCCCGTATCCTCAAAAACCTAGCTATCTGTGCTTAGACACTCGATTAATTCGACTTAAGAAACCTTAACAAAACGCATTCTAATCTATATGACATTTGCCATAATTTTAGCTCCTCGAATATTTATCATTTTGAATTTATTCACTAAAATAATAAATAGCAAAGTATTAAGTAAATCAGAAGAAAAAACCGAAAATTAAAAACACATGTTTTCCAAACTGTGCCAGAACCAACTTTTTATTGCCTATTTGTTATTATTTAATATTACAGCACATAATTTCTTGCAAAGATAGTTTGTATCGCACTGTTTGCAGGAGATTCATATCAACAGTAACTTAAATGTACATATTCCCCCATTAACTTGTTCAAACCCAGTCAGTTGGAAAATTCCTTACTACCAAGTATCTCAATCTTTAAAACCTTAAGAATCTTGAAACTAAAAAACAGAAATTCTGAAACTCACAACCTTTCTGAAAAGTAAAAGCATTTTTAACTTGACATTACAGGCATTACCCTATAAATTCTATGGAATTTACGAAATACCGTGTGGTGATTGCAAAAGAACTTGCATATACATCCTAAAGAAACAGGCAAATATCTAGTTGTATATAAATATATTTTTTGACCATATAGGAAGCAGATAATTCTCTGACAATTTCTATAAATTTAGTTTTTGCAAATCAAAGACATTCGCTTCTATTTCCTAGCCCACTCAAAGAATCATTCTAAACCAATTAAAATAGAAAAACATTCTTGATGATTTAATAATACAGATAATATTTAAGATTAATCCATTATTCGGAAACCATTAATTAACTTATGTCATCTGTTATATAACTCTGTCACTGAAAATTATTCTTCTATTATGACTCGTAGATCTCATTGGAGAGTAATCCCATTGAGACGCCGACTGCATGCGTGCGTTTGTGTCTATTGAGGTGCAGGACAACAATCAATTGAAAAACGCTGCTTAAGTTTTGTTAATTTAGTTTTGCTAAAAAAATATCGACTTTGCGATGAATGCTTAGTGCAGAAACATTTTGTGATTTAGAAAGTTTACAATAAATTACTGATTATATTTATTATAAGGGATGCATTTTTTTGAAAGAATATGGCTGTGCAATATAGCTCTTAATTTTAACTTCTAAAATTAGTAGTTTATTTTAAATTAAATAGAAATTCATATATTGAATAGCAATGAAACAGTTTCTTCAATTCAATATGAAAATAAGTATTTTACATTTATGCAACACATTCTTGCTTTTTCCTGGGTTTCTTGTATACTTGTATGGTTAGGTTTATTTTTGTTTATGGTTGTTAGATCCTTGCCACATTCACTAATAGTTTATCAAGGCCACTTTTTGAATAGATGTTTTTACTTCTTTATTAATAACATGAAATACTTTTTAATCACTGATAAACCTTAAGATATTACAATTTTGCTGTAGAAATCATACAACATTTAAATATTCATTTTGGAATTCTACTTATTTGATTAGCAATGTAATCAAAATACTTTTACTATTTGTACAGAATGGAAGAGTAACAATAATTGACAGACGCAACACTAACACATGAACACTAACACAGAAGATAAACATTGTTCTAGTCGTCTAAATAACACAGTTTCTGAAAATACATTAAATTGAAATAGCAAAGATTAATTGTCACTGAGACAGTTTATATGAAAAATATCCATTATATTTGTTTTTGTGGTATATTACATGAAAATATGAGTATGAATTTTGTTGTTTATAGACACTCTAATTGTTAACTGTTGATCAAAAGTTAACTCGTGTTGATACTTGGCACTACTATTTATAAAAGGGGTCCAAATTGAATGCGGAATTCAAACTTTATTTCTTTTTGTTTTGCGATCTGCAACTCTGATACTTTTACAAATACAACAAGAGAAGAGTCTAGAAAGATCAAAAAAAGATAAAATATCATAAGCTAAAACCAAGAGGGAGACGTTATCGATAAAATTGGCGCATTCCATAAAAATCTAGAGAAAATACAATAGTTGTAAAGGTGCCATCTGTTTCTTAGCATCCCAACCAAACCAACTGTCGTTATCCTATAACGTGAACATAAGCAAAGTAAAAGAATATAAACAACTTGCAAAGTATGCACTTCATCTAAATGAATTATAAGGATAAGAGTGCAATCAACTTAACACATTCAGGTAAATAAAGCTGTTAGAAGAGCGGAACCTTAACGGAGTGAATTCTGTTCAATCTTTTATATCGCAGCAATAACTGTACAAACTAACTAACACATAACTTACATACTTTTGAATATTAAATTTTTAAAAAACCTATAACAACGATCTATATTTAAAAAACAAACAAAAATTACAAATAAAAGCTAAGGTAAACAGCCAAATTTTAAATTAAACTGAAACAAATGATATAAAGGACATCACAATTTCTCTAACCTACAATGGCGATTGCTCCATGCAAACAAAATAAAAAGAGGTAAGGGGAAGTACAGAAAGCGAAGATGATTTCAAGGACGAATCAACCACAAAAGAGAAAACGAAGAGGCGAGGGAATAAGAAATATTTGAGAAATTAAAAAAGACACGAAGAACGCAAAAAGTAGAAAGAGTTTTATAACCGATTCGACAGAGAAAACATGGAGAGGAAGATAAGTTAAATAAACTCCTATCAACAAGAGGAAACTATGAAGAAGCTAACAGAAGAAATAAAGCAAATAATTATTGATCAAACTGAATGCAAAAAGGAAGTAAAAATGTCAATAAATTAAATTTTATTTTTAAAGAAGAAGTACCGGTTATTAAATTTATAAAAGATCTACGGAATATACAAACAATAATGGAAAGGTTGGAGAAAAGAGATGAATAGGGTTATAATGTACGGATTGAAGACAAAAATATTAAAGAAATTAAAAAATTCATAAGCAAACAGCTAGAAGGACAAATGAAAATTAAGGTAGTAAAATCATTGCAATGGGGTTACACAGCAATGAGTACAAAGAGGGAATAATGTCCAATAATGTAAAATTAAGAAGGAAAAGAGGATATATATGTGCATTGTTAATAATCTGACCGAAAAAGAAAGGAACATGCAGATCTAAATAGGAAAGAGAAAAACGAAATATTGGGAAACGAATTAAAATTGAATTCAATAGAGTAGTAATATACGGAATAGAGTAGAAATGGAATATTGATGAGAAAGAAATGGAAGTAAATTGAATACGTGGAATCTTTTTCTTTCACTAGTCCCTGGTACCCTTAAGGTTGTCGGGTAAGTACGTGGAATAAAAAAATATAATAATAACGATAATGTAAATAAGAAGTATATTCTAAAAGCTCTACAAACAGGATAGGCATGTAAAAGATAAAAAGGAGAAATTAAGTCTCCAACTGAAGCATAAGATAATGAGAAGAAAGAAAATTTATATAAAGAAGTGTGACATAATAATGAAAAAGGTACTTAAATATGACATTACAATATTGCTTTGAGATCTAAATACCTACACGAATAAGAAAAGTATACTTATATAAGAAGACCACTGGCGGGAAAAATAAATAAGGGAAGAAAATTATTGCATTTTACTATGAAAAATCAAATAATAATAACGAGTATATACAAAAATACAGACCATGTATTAATAACAAAAATAAAACAGCGAACCTACAGAATAAAGAAAAATATAGCATCAAGATAAGAGAAGTTTGGTATAAATAAATTGCAAGATAAACAGATTGAAGTAAATTTTGGGAAGCAGTTAATAGCAAAGTTAGATACATGGCTAGTAAAACAAGAAAAAAAGCATGGTTTGGCAAAGATTGTATAATTGTACTGAAGTACAGAAATGAGACAAAAATAAACTGGTTCAAAGACGATAGTTCTAAATATAAGAATAATTTTAGCGGAATGAGAACAATAGCGAAACAAACCTGACAGAAGAAGAGAGAATACATAAAAAATAAAAACACTATATAAATAAAGAAATTAGAAGTTCTTATCAAGAAGCAAAAAAATGATGCAAAATACAATAATACTTGCTGATGAAAAGGCATAACAAAACTAAGGAACGTTTAATAATGAGAGATAAAAAGAAATTCTGGAGAGATGCGCGCAATATTTGTAAAAATTACTGAATGAACAAGACCCTGAAAGAGAAGAAGACCAAGAAGATACAGATGAGAAATCTCAAATATAAACAACAACAGCAGAAGAAAGAGAACTAATTGAAGCAATCAGGAACTTAAAGAACAACAAAACTTCTGAAAAATTAAAATTCTCGCAGGTATTCTAAGAAGAAAAACAAATATATTGAGAAAACCAAGCCAAAATATGGCAGGAAAAATAATTTACTGAGTCTTGTACCTTGGTGACATTGTGTTCCGTATACAAAAAGCAAAAAAAAACCTAAGTACATATATAACTACGGAGTAATTAGTCTACAAGACGTAACCTATAAGACATCGATAAGAATATTAAGGAATAAACTGTATGCAATATAAGATAAAGAACTAAACCAATGATAGGAGAGTTATAGAAAAGGACGATCGACAGTGGATGTTTACAATCAAGTAAGTTCTATACAAAACGCACGAACAAAATTTAGATCTTTAGAATCTAGTTATCGATAACGAGAACATATGATTCCATTATAAGAAAAAAATTACAGAACTCTAAAAATTGGAAGGAAGCATGTTCAGGGATTTTAAGATGAGGGGAACGACTTCGTCTAGAATCAGTAATCAGAGAAAAAGACATTAAAATAAATAGATTAATCTACGCTGAAAACTGAATTAGAAAATATTTTTAAGGATTTATAATATAGGGCACGAAAATATGGATTGATAAATGAAGATAAAATATGGTATGAAAAAACAGCATCTGCGCAAGAACTAAATTACATTAAGACGAAGGCTTTAAGTAAAAAGGAGTTTGTGACGCAGACAGAATAATTGCTAGGGAGAGGTAAAACTAAACAAGAGGATGCTAAAAGACTTAAATCTGTAAGGATAAAACTATAAAAAAAAAACATTTATCAGGGACAGCAAATTTAAAAATACGTATGAAACAATAAGGCCAACAGTGATGTATGGATATAAAATTTTGACGCTCCATAAAACAACTGGCAAGAAGATTGGACATTTGGGAGTGGAAAATTCTGTTATATGTATTTAAAGGAATATAAATAGAGGAATTAGGCTGGAGACGAAGAACAAACTGGAAAATTAAAGAAGCATATAAAAATCCAAATATTTGACATGCAGTCAAAATACCAGGAATAAACTGGGAAGTGTCAAAAAGATACCAGAAAAGAAATTCGGAAAAGAAGGTACAGCAAAAGAAAGAAGCAAAAAACGAAGACAAAAACTGAAACAAAGATGGCTGATAGCAATAAAACAGGACCTACGGTAACTAGATTTAGAGGAGTGATAAAAAGAGACGGAAGATAAAGTGAAGTGGAAAGCTGTCAGCCAAAGCAATAACTATATATAAAAAAATATTTGGGAGACAAAAAACATCGATGAGTTGAAAGGCAAAATTAGAGAAAAGCTTCACCAATTCAATTCTGATCACTTTAAAAATTTAATGGTATGGTTGATGATTGCGGAAGTGACTATTCCTTCACATTAAATTCTTTGGTTCATTTATGGTTGTTTCATAAACTTAATAATTTTTCTCTAACTGAAAATTATGCGGATTTGCTTTAAATGTTCCTAAAAGATGATAACTTTATTTTTAATCTCACTCCATCGCTAAATTAAATGTTATAGAAAAAAACTATCGCTATGGTTATATTTAGTACAAGAATGACTACAAATAATGGACATTTATATCGGTAGTTTCAGATAGATACTTAAATTTCGAATTTGCCAACGAACTTACGACTTTGTAGGAAGAGGCATAAACACAATTCTGAACTATATAAATTTTTTATTATTATTAAATTTTAAAAAACAAGATTTTATTTTAACTTTATTTAAATTAAAAAATATATTTCTATAAAAATTTTAACGGTGCAATTAAATAAAAGCGCGGGAGGACTCTCGTTTTAACTTTTCCTATTTGTGCACACATGCGAACTGTAAGCGTCACCGCGATCAAGACTCTACTGTCTGAATAAAAGGTGGCTCTATTAGTGTCCGAATATAAATAGTGCGAACTAAAATAGTAGTCCTGTCGCTTTCTTCGTTATTTTTATGAAACATGCGCTACGGCGCCGGTCATTCATACAGTGCGCCTGCCGCAGTAAACTAAGATTAACAAAACGCGCCCCAAACCGGCGGAGTTAATAAATGCTGAAAGAAATCGCCCACTTGTGATGTTCCGCAATCGCTCAAAGACGAACGTTAAAACTCGCGTGTGTCTGTGAAGTGCTCTCCACGATACAACGATGGTATGTACATTTTAGCTGGACACGATATTAAATTTGCCGCTCGATATGGGAGATAGCGTGCAGGTTTTTTACTTCGTAAGTGTTATTTTAGTACACCTACCTTGTGTAAACACTCGCCGTTTATTACTCCTGAAAAATGTAAAGCTGCACGGAAAGGAAACTTTCGATAGTTGTGTAGTTCGGTAATTGCGTTTTATTCGAAGAATAACGGATTTGTGAGAAATACACCATGTGAGTTGCTTTTATATTTCCATCATGGAAACCCATGGTACTCTTGGATGCACAGCAGCAAAAAACATGTGCTTTTAGTAACCTATTTTCAGCATGTGATGGCGTTTATTGCGTGGGAGATTCAGGAAATATCAGCAAAAGTATTTGATTAAATTTACTGCAACACTTACCAGAATTTGTAAATTTTGGCTGTCATTTAAAAAAAATGAAAAAGTGTTTTACTTAATTTTTATATTTATTATTATGATGCATGTATTATTCAATAATTACCAAGAAATGATAAATTCCCTCTTCACTTCTTTTTTTCTTTTCTTTTTGTCATATCAGTTTTTATTTTTGTTTTCAGTTGTTCATGATCATCTCGTTTGAATTTTTATATTGTACCTGCTTTGGATCTGTTTACTTAACCGGTTTAGGTTTTCCTGTTTTACAATTATAATACTACCACTGATTAACATAAGAAAAATGCTCATGTAAAATATGTTTGACTTTAACTCTCAATTTAAACTATTTATAAGTCACTAAATTTAACCACCTTTGAAGTATTTCCAAATATATCAAAATCAGGCATATATTAAAAAATTATTTGCTATAGTAATTTTAAAATAACTTTTATAAACAGAGAATATTTTCATTGATCTTTTTTTAAATATGAATTAAAATTTTCTTAATTCAATTCACTATACAACATATCTTTTAAAATACAAGAAATTGGCAAACGTCAAATAAGTTTTATTTTTATACAAACACAATTTAAATTAACTTTGTTACCAGGGGACTTTTATATAGCCTTGTTTATATTTAATTGGTGCAATGCTTTCTCAACACAATGCAATAAAACCATCACATTTACATAATCCCAGCTTATTGTTCTTGAAATTAAATAAGTACCCGGTCCTTTCACCAACTAGCGTATCTAGGCAACATTATTTCAACTATTATCGGTACATCCAATTATTGCTGCGCTGTTGTAGTCAATGAACAAACAAAATTAGAGCAGTTAGAAAGCATGGATCACTCAAATTTTATTATAATTGTTAATTTTTCTAATTACTTGTTTTGTTAATTAGGTGTTGTTCAATTAACTAAATTATAATATTCATAATATTGTTATAGTGCAAAAATGATTGAATATATAAATTTCGCTGTAGTGTCTACAATATTTTAAGATATGTTAGTAAAACAAAATTTTAACAAATTGAAATAAATATAGAGTAATCCAAATTAAACTTTAGAGTTTAAATTTGGCACTGTTTCCGTTTTGTAAATCTTTAAAATCGTATTTGTACTGTTAGTATCTAAACAGATGCAAAGTCTATCAAATACCACCAGAAATTCCATACATTTGTGAACTGGATTTTAGAGAACAAGCAGTTGATGCTGATTTTTGAAAAAAAACTCATATTCAGCTAATTTTCCTTTAAATGCTTTTGTGAAACGCAGATATTATCTGGAGTACTAAAAGTCCCTGTGCTATTCACAAAAATCCAATGCTTGGAGTGCATTGTGAGCTGAAGGAATTATTGGTCCGCAATTTTTAAAGATGAAGTTAGCAAGGCTGTTAGTGTTGATGATGTACGTTATTAAGAGATGCTAAACAATTCGTTTTAACGAAACTAACGACATTTGGTTTTCAACAAAGTAGATCCGCATGTCATGCAGCACGTGAAGACTCACTTTACTTCAAACCAAATTTCATGGTCTTGTTATCTCGCAGAGATGTGATATCGAATAGCCATCCCAGTCTTGCCATCTAACCACGTCAGACTTCTTATTTTGAGGCTATTTCAACGGAAAGAATTTTTATACAGTATGTTTTACTTCTCATGGTCGCTTTTTCCTATAATTTTCAAAGTAAGAGACGTACTTTAGTAGTTAGTATAGACAACTTTTAATCTGTTATAGCAAATGTTAAATATATGGATACTACTATCAGAATCAAGATACGTCTTCGCACGCTTTTCCTATTTTAAGACCAACACATTAGAAATTACAATTAAAATTTTTATTCCAAATTTTTTTAAGCGTATTAAAATCCGACATTTGTTATGATCTTATTCTCCTTTTAACAAACTATAACAAAACATTTAATGATGTACGGTCAGACGACCTTAGTGGCTAAAGTTGCTTAGAAGTTTCATGATTTTTAAAGAAAATATTAATTTTGTTCATGCTGATAGTAGGGCAGGTGCGAATGATCCCACTAAAAATAGGTTCGCTGTCAAATTGATTTAGAAACACAGACAAGACTTCCCACCTGTGGATTGTAGTATTTATGGTTATCTAGAAGGCTAAGTTAATGAGATTTTGTACTAGGTCACACCACATCTCAAGTTATTTATCAAAAATAGCTTTTTGGTGGTAATTATGGGAATTTTCGCTAATTTAAATGGGGATATTCTGCTAATGGATCCACTCATTTAGATGAAATTATCATGGTCAGAAATCAACTATAGTCTAGTATTTTCGGACGTGCGTTGAGTAACTGTTTCTTGTTTGTCAGATATCTTTGATTTTACATAGCCGTGACTATTTTTACCAGCTCGTTGACATGTTTGCATACAATCTCCTATATAATATGCTAATTTATCCAAGAGCTTATATGGAAAGGTCAATAGTTTGTTTCACTTTATTTGAGGTTTTTTAAGACAATTTTAGAGGTATTATGTGTTAATATTTAGTAATGTATATATAGTTTTATATTTCTTTACCAAATATTGAATAGGGAATACTAGCTGATAATAAACATGCATTAGTTCACGTTTATCCCATGCTGTACAAACTACATTAGTTTCAATACAAACAAATAATAACTATAACAACGCATTTAATTACGTCACACCAACTATTGAAGATAGCTACACAAACCTGAAATACTGACTAAAAAGTAGCGCCGTTACTATTGTCTTGTCGTAACCATGTTATAAAACATATCACCGTCTAGTTTTATTAAATTATCCGCTATTTTAACAGTTATAAGGCAAAATCGGTAGGTGAAACCAAATGACACCCTTTGTATATATAGATATTCTAGGAGCATTCAAATAAAGGTACTTCGCAGTTTAATAAAATTACAGCATTAAGAAAATAAGCAAATTAACAACTTAAACTTCGCATATTTATTTAATAGTGTGAGATAAATAAATAGTTAAATGAAGAAAACATTTGTCCATGAACACTTACATTTATTATAGATCTCCTGTGATAGTTAACATTCTTCTTAGCACTAGGTCAAACAATGAACGAATTGTGTTTTCGTAGACCACATTCATATTTCAAACGATCAGGCCGGCCTTGGGAGAGTTTCCACTCTGCTTTGTTGAAGGAAGTTCAATGTATTTGAGCGTTATCTTGTTGAAAAATTGTTTAGAATACTCTCTGAAGGGAAAATATCAGGATCTGTAAAGCCACGTCGATGTAGATCTGACTTTTAATGTTATCTCTAGCTGTAAATAGAGGTATCAACATAACAATAATAGCTCCCCGTAATAGGCCACGAAGGTCCTTTAGGATCGTACCAGGATAGGTCTACTACAATCTAGAGCCTACGGTACACAAGAGTAAGTAACGTGGCTAGCGCTACGTACCGACCGCCCATTGTTACCCCAGAGTTTGACTTCTCCAGGTACTCATTTATTGCAGCCTGAGTCGAGCTGGGCCGTAAAAATGCTAGTGATTGAATTGGCGAAAGCGGGATTCGAACCCGCATCTCTAGGTTTCGTAATTTAGCTACCTACCCACTAGACTACTACGTCTTACAGGTATCAACATAACAATATTAATATCCAACCATCGTTTTGGTTTAAACAAAATCTGAATTTATTAGAACAGGCAATTCTGTGCCAATCTTTTATGTGTGTCCATGGATATCTTTCCGTTGCCCAATGTAACCTACATTGTTCGTGCAGAGAAATAAATGGTAGTCGCAAGAAAGTACATGGTGCTGTTACTTATCGACATCAAACAGAGAAGATAAATAATTTGTACCGTGTAATGGTTTCTCATTGTTACACGAGGTCACTTGAAGTTGCACTACGGTCTACAATCGTAAGACAAAAGATGACAAATTTCCCGTATTACGCCAAACCAGGTTTTTGTGAATGAGTACCTTCTTCGACCTACTGTTTTTATATTTGCGCCACAATACTGCTATTGTAACCAATTCTTCGATCTTCATATAGCTCAACAATACGTTCTCTTTCAAATTCATTAACATTTTGACAATGTAAACTTTGTCGAAAACAAGACATTGCTACACTGTATAAGTTAAACGTGCCAAATCGAATAGCCAAGAACACTTTCGTGCCTATTTTACACGTAATAACATTACTTCCATCAAACATCATATCTAAGAAATGATATGACCAAATTTCGGTGAGACATAAATATATGGTTCTCAAACTTGAATTGTCTTCTGATGATAATATGCTTCATTTGATATATGTAATAATATGTACCACGACCCCAACCTTCTTTACTCAATCAATATACACCCCACAATCAAACCCTACTGCCACCATCGTACGAAATGCCCTCACAAATAATTCACTCTCACCAGGTAAGGCCATATAATTTAAATCTTCCAAAACATTGTATTCGGCTGTATCAATGAAGATACATGTACAACTAAAAATTCTAAATTCGATAAATATGAGTGACAGAATCACTCCAGATATCAACAACTAAAATTCATGAATGGCAAATTTACAAAAAAAGGATTAATTCTGCCAAAAATCAAATAACTTAAATAACAATAAATTAAGCAAATCCAGTTGCTTCCAAGTCCTCTTACGAGACTGATACTAAAAGTTATGAACACAATACAGTCTCTCAATAACCAAAAACTTCACTCTATATAATGGAATAGAAAATTACAACCAACTGATTGATAACTTTACCAGAACTTTAACAGAAACAGAATAGTTTACTACAAAAAACACGATCAAAATTAACACCTTATCTATAAATTCCAATAGAAAGTTTATGACACATCTCAAATATGAAGGCATAATATGGTATATTTATCAACTTAACGAAGACAGGACATAGAGTGTTCATTCGTAACCTTTCTTTCAAAAAAAAAATACTGTAATAGAGCTAGTTAGCCTCGGACATAAAGCACGTGATATTTTAATATAGTCTCTAAGAATTCTCTATCACTATTTATATCAACCTTGAATCTGATGTAAATCACAAAAAATATATATCTCAAATACTTAAGTAATCTATAAGTATCAGTCGAACCTACTATATACCGTAATGTATCGATCACCAAGATTACGAACGTATAAAACTTTACTATGCTTTTATACGTGTTAACATAACATAACATTACCGTATGCAAAAAAAAACACCAAACATACTTGCTAAGTGCGCGCTTGGTTAAGGTAACCATCCGGCTAACTATAAAGGAAGCTCTGTGTGCCAATACTTATAAAAAATATTAATACAATTTAGAGGCGTAGTAACAAAAACACACCAACAACAAAAGCTTTCCAACACAAATGACTTTCCTCTCTTCAAAAATTAGCGAATAATATGGATTTTACTGTTCCTCCCAACACAGTTTGTTATGCACAATTGACTGCAAGAAACACATAATAAATAAACAGAATTTAAAACA
The DNA here is from genome assembly GCA_036346155.1 of Sinelater perroti. NCBI lineage: Eukaryota > Metazoa > Arthropoda > Insecta > Coleoptera > Elateridae > Sinelater > Sinelater perroti. The sequence goes on along the minus strand of JARFIY010000195.1, from coordinate 17,580,510 downwards.
TTGTTTCTCTAGCTTATCAGCCAAAACTGCATAATTTTAAACACGCTATCAACAATCATAAACAAAGCTTGATGACATCATCAATGTACATTACATTATGTAACCGTTTAATGAACCATATTATAGCATTTTTGCATTTAAAAAACTTAACAGACCTATAGAACTTCAAGAATAACTGTAAAAATACCGAATTATGACCCTTATTTTACTGATCATGCAAATGGGAGAGCCTACGGAAGATTAGTGCTAATCACCAATAATTTAATTGTATATTATCACTTAACATCGCTTGAAACTGCAATCAAACTTTAAGCGAATGTGTGCACACTCTTGTCTTCGGATTAGTAGTTACTGCAATCTATCGTCCACCGTGACATTCAATCACCATCGCAGAATATCGGAATTATTTCAATTCCTTGTCAACAAATTTATTGTTAAAGGGGCGATGGAATGCCATAAATACAGTTTAGGGATCTAGGTTAAATAATCCTAAAGAAATAAAACTATTATAAGCAATGCAAAATCTCAATCTTGCTACTTATTGGCTTAGTAACCCTAAAAATGCTATATTTACTCTTCCGTGCAAGCGTCAACAGCACTAAAAATATTCCTTAAAGCACTGCCCAACTTCAATTTATCCACCGATCACTCGCCAGTTCTTGTAACTATCAGCACAACTATCATCACCAAGTCGGCTTCCCTACGACTGTGTTCTAAACATACTTCCAAACTTCACTTGAACAAGAAGTTAATTTAGTTATTAGAATAACAAGTACGCAAGTCCTTGGGAACCAACACTATTTTACAACTTTAATACAAAATGCAGCATGGTAGGCAATTCCCCGTCAAATAACCCATTGCCTGCAATTAGTAACATACCTCATCATATCCGAGACGTAATTGCGAAAAAAAGCAGATTTTGGAAAAAATAACAGAACCCCAAACAGAAACGATCGACCTTTACATAATAAGCTTACTCATGGAGGAGAAACACGTAATAAAACTTTTAAGCGGTGTATTGCTAAACTTTCTTAAACCGACCATTCCATACGGAAAGCCTCACTTCAGCGATTCTACAAATAGAAATGCCCGGCGACAGCTAGGTCGAATCAAATAAAAAAAAGCCGACATATTCGCCGAACACCTTGCAAGAGTACGACTATGCAAACCAAATAAAAGAAGACGATGCTCCTTGTCAAATGTCACTTCTCCTGAAAGCATAATAGTGGGAAAAATACAGCAATATCTGCCCAGAAAAGTTTCAGTTGTACTTACCACAATCTGCAATAGTATCTTACGATAGTGTTATTTTTCGTTACAATTGAAGTATGCTCAACTAATCCCGATTGGAAAGCCCGGGAATTCGCCGGCACAACGTAAAGACCCATAAGTTTCCTGTCTCTTATATCAAAAATGGATCCAAGGAACTATAGATGTAGCACCCATAATTTCATCCCATCAATGTACATTTACAAAAAGACATTTGACAGTACATCAAGGAAGTCGTATCATTATAAAAAAAAAATGAAAACTTCGAAATAAGCAAAGTATGTGCCGATGTGTTCTTGGACATTCAGCACACATTGGATAAGGTATTCCAAAAGGGCTTCCGTTATAAAATGAAATTACACACTTTTAGCCAGCTGTACTTTGTGTTCACGTGCTACGTAGGCGAACGCACATTTTAATATAAGTGACTCAACCTCAAGCTATTAATAAACTACTGCTGACGTAGCATCTTTTGGTCAATTCTTTATTTACTCTATACATTCGACATTCCAACTTCTAAAACACCGTTATGGCTACGTTCATCAACAATAAGGCAATTTTATCCATATAAAGTACAGCAGAAGCTTGATTTACTGGGAGACCGGTTCAACAAGTGGAGCGTAACAGTTAATAGTAACTATAACTTCTATTACCAAACAAACCCTAGGGTTACAATTAACAATTAAGAATATCTAAATTCTGGTTATATTTGAAAATATTTCGAATTTTACCTTAATCATAATTTGACCGGGACAACATATATTAAAGCCAAAAGAACTCAACTTCTTAAGTTAAACAAATGGAATAACTAATCGGGAGGCGTTCCCAACTCTCATTGTCAAATAAAATACTTCTTTATAAAGTAATATTAAAACCTGTATGATCTTATGGCATCTAACTTTGGGGATGTGCAAAAGCATTTCATATAAGGATTTTTTAAAGATTTCAATCAAGAACTGTACTCAACATGGGAAACACGTAATAGTATGTCCAAAATAACACTCTGCAATAATTTGTACATACCTTTCGTGACCAAAGAAATCAAACGAATTGCAAGTATAATACTTATCATGACGCTCTGGAAAAACCAAGACTCGCTAGTAGACTAACTTGTCATCCAAGCAGCCGTTATAAGATTGAAATGTCAACGGCCATATGATTTAGTCTAGGAGTTACAAATGCTGATGTAAGACCTGCTCTAGTCAAATTTACTTTTTTTGCATTTGCTTCTTACTTTAATGTAAAGTATATTGTAAATTTGCACCTAAATAAATAAAAAAGTATGATATTATTTGAAGCTTATTGAAATTTACTTTCTGAATATTTTTCATGAGCGTTTTTTAATTAGTGATACTGAGGCACCAAGAATAAAAACAGATTGGCGGTAAATGTGAAGCACCGGCGTTCAACAATGTCACCGCAACTATCCGCTCCACCATCACGCCTATATTTGATTTTCCAACCGGAGCGCCAGCCAGCACATTCCATTATAATGAAACTACTATAACGCATTGTTCGTCGAAAACGCTTTATTTGAGAAGGTTGTGATCCCTCTGCTTATATTAGCCCGCAGTTGCGGCAGCCTACCGCTATGCATTTTAATTTGAATTTTCCATGTGGGAACAACGGGATAATAGTCAAACTAAATAAATTAGACTTCCGCGCTGGGGGTGGGGGTTGTTTATACGTGCAGATGATCACAGATAGCATCGATTTGCGGGGCAGTTATAAACGAAAGATGGGTCAGGCTGGCTCGGAGTCGACTGGGCTTTGTGTGGGCGTGTTATTTGTAATGGTTTTGCTCGCGTAATATTGGGTGCTAACCTTAATAAATCAGCGACCCAACAACCCCTACACTTTCGTATGTAAAATACCTTTTAAATTCCAATCTATTGTATTTTACTATTAATTATCATGATTTGAAGTGATAGAATAATACATCTGTATTAGACTATTTTACACTAAAGCATAAAATATACTCTCAAAACGTTTATGCACGTTTTTTAAAAGCAGCTTATTTCCGTTTATTCCGTACATGTTTGTTATGATTTTATCGCTGCTTTGTAGGTTCATTGTGTCTTGCTCTATTTATATGGAGAGCGCTTTGAAGTGTTTCATGTTACAAAAAAGTATCATAAATACATCTGAAACGAAACATAACAGATACTTCGATCTATAGCTATTTTGTTAAGAAGATTCGATATCAAAACACTTTTTTATATAAACCGGCGGCTTAGCAACGTCTATGGATTTTAGGTTATTTTTTATATAAACTTAGAACATTATCGTATTTATATAGAAATTTTGTTTTAATTTTTTTAACCTTAAATGCAGAAACTGACTGACCAACGCCCTGTATGTAAATGACATTGGTTTTCTCAATCTCAACGATTAAAACTATTGTAACAACGATTGTATAGCTGAAAAATGAAAGAAACTACGCCATTTTGTTTATATTGTTGTTTCTACTTACTTTAACAGAATAGGTTTCATTAGAAATGCAACTGCAAACACTCGTGGTTTATAATCGCTTTGTGGTATTTGTAGCAGTATGTGTCAGTTTTTCTTTCTTTGTTGTTTGGACAGATTAAGCACTTTTTCCTTTTATGTTCTTATCGCGTAGGCGTGGAAAACATAAGCCCACATATTCCATGGTCTTTCATGTGAACATAAAATGCAATCTTCCAAATTAGGGTCATCCCCGTTGTATATGAAGAAAGCGTTGAAGGTTTCTGTGTCACCGCAACTGCAAAATAGCACCAATTGCAGATAACAAATTTGGTATTTGCAAGTGTACTCCTTGCTAGTGGCTGATAGTGTTGATACTAACTTTTGTTGAATTGTAGTATTACATAAAATTATTAAATAGAAATATAATAATAATAGTAAGCTTTAGGCCCATCAGATTATAGCCTGCAAACTAAGAGATTAAGGCTCTGATAATTTCGCTTTCTTTTGCGCGATCGTCGCGTACCATCGCTGATACAGGGCGACATGATATTTTTATTGAATCATAATAAAAATACAAACACAAATTTATTTTTGAATAATCTTCTAACTTAGAAACATATGATAAATAGTTATTTGATCTCTTTATCGTAAAATGAAATATTTGACACACCAGCCAATCGCTCACAAACGCTTTGACAGCAACATTATCTTCGAATCTTTGTCCTCCAAATGCTTCTTTTAATGGTTTCGACAAATGATAATCCTAGGGTGACAAGTCCGGAAGGTAGGGAGAGTATTTCAATGTAGTCTAAAAAAATATTTATTTTTTGTTGAGTTTTGACAGCTGTGCGGGGTAGTGTGTTGTCGTGAAATAGAATAATGTCTGAAATTGTATGATAAACAGAAACAAAGAGAAATAAAAGACATAAAAATTTTAGTATAACACTAGAACAGAAAATAAAGCATAAAAACGTACTATAACAAGTGATTAAGCAGTAAAACACCAATAACAAGACAGAAACATGTTGGGACATGTTGTACATTTTTTATAAATTTATGATGCACAAAGACGAATGCAAGTAAAAGAAAGTCAAGAAGCTGTTCTCTGATTCAAGGTCATTTTGTCCAATTCTCTTCTGAACATGTTGCGTCCGCTGTTCACAATTAATACATATGCAGATTCCTTACAAAATCTCAGAAAAAATAAAATATGACGAAACGGATTTTTTTGGTTGGTCGAGGGTGGGAACAATTAATATTCCTTACTTATTTACTTTATTTTCTCCCATTTACCTCACGATGTTGAGGAATTGAGCGATTTTCTGTATTATTGCCTATTATTAGCTAGAATCTTTATCTGTCCTGTTGTTTTCCTTCTTCTTCTGGCTGCTTCTTCTATGTTGTCCTCTCAAGTTTTACGGGGTCTTTGTCTGGATATTTTCTCTTCTATCCTCATCTCTTTAGGTATCTGTCGTTGTTCATTCATCTCAAGTGGCATAACGTTGAAGTTGTTTTTCTTTACTGTTTGTATTATGGGATCTTGTTCTGATTCTTCTCTAATCATGTCTTATTTTTCTACCACCCGACATAGATACTTCATTTCTGCTGAGGTTATTTTTGATCGATGTTTGTCTATTACGGTCCATGATTCTGCGCCGTATATTAGGGTTGGTATATACATGGATTTATAAAGATGTATTTTTGTTTTTGTACTTATTTATTTTTATTAGTGTGTTGTTGATTCTATTCTTTATTTTATCGATGCACCCATCTTTGTTCATTTATGTGCCTGGGTATTCGTAAGTATCTACCTTTCCTATTATTTTTCCATCGTTATTATTTCTTGTGTTACTTCGTTTTGCGTCTTTGGTATATGTATGATTTTGCTTTTATCTGTGTTTAGGATCATTTCTTTCTGTTGAAGGTTGTTCTTCCACATTTCTATATTTCCTTGTAGTTGTCTTTGACTTTTGCCTATTAAAAGGATATCATCTGCGTATAATAAATTTTTGTTGTAATTGGGTTTAGATTTAAGTATCCTAGATTTCCCTTTCTTGTTTCGTTTTGACATTTGATGCTCACCTGGTTCATGTAGATTATAAATAGTAGTGGGCTTAGGCTATTGCCTTCTTTTACTCCCTTGTTCATGTGGAATTCTTTTGATAGTTGTCCATTTAATCTTGCCTTTTTTCACTTTATTATACACACAACCTAGATCCAAGATCGCGTTCAGGCTCTACCTGTCACTAGCCAGGGTAAATTGGGGAGTGGTGGAGGAGTAACACCTCCTAAAAATAACCGGGGTTCAGCTGGCACGGGCAACAGGGCCTCTGTCGCCAATCACCCACACAAAGTACATAGATTCAGAGTAATCAAACGAGTCTTGGAACAGGACGGGTTAATAAGAAACGACTGACGAGAAATAAGATAAGATTGGGAACATGGAATATCACATCTCTAATAGGTAAAACAGTTGAAATTATGGAGAAATGGAGAAATACAAATTACATTGAAAGAGGATATCAGAAGTTAAGAAAAAAGGAAACGGAATAAAACATTTAGACAAAAGACACACGCTAATATTTTTAGAAACACCGACACCAGAGCAACGTAAGGAATAGGAATAATGTTAAATGAAACCTTAGAAACAAGGGTGATTGGATGGGAGCCCATAAATTCTAGAATTATAACACTAGAATTACAGTTAGAAGAAAAGTAGGGCTGATATAAAATTACGCAGCCACAGAGAACGCAAAGAAGCAAGATAAAGATATGTTCTACGAAGAACTACAGCGTGCAATATAGAAAATAAGAACAGACATATAATAATACTGGGAGACTGTAATGCTCATATAGGACAAGACAAAGAACAAGGACATTGAACCATGGGATCACATAGAATTAATATTCCAATTTGGCATTTAACATATAGTGGGTTGTCCTTTTCACCAATAAACACTTGATTTTGACATTCGATTAGGTAGCTGCCGTGCCGTAGCAAATACTAAAGCACACGTTTTAGTATTGAATTCAGACAAAGCAGTGGATACTTCTACAGGATCGGCGTTTTCACACCTGCCATTCATATTCGCATCAATTCCTCAATTTTATAAAGAATTATTGCCATCGTCTTCACTTGGTTTACATATACCCTCACCATTTTTGTCCGTCTTTAGCGTAAATAAGCCACCATTAGAATCTTTACTGGGTGGCCCAAGAAATGCTCTCCTTTTTCATCTGTTGGAATCTTCTTTGTTTATTTACAGCTTTAAAGATTATTTCATGCTTACTAGTGTTTTCCATCTACGTCTAAAAAACACAAATTGTTTATTGATGTAAAAAAATGGAAAATAGGTATTTACTTTCCATCAAGAAAAAAACGAATAAGACATCTTCCACAAAACGAATGAAGTAAGGCGAAACTTAAAATTAGATTCTACACAACTGAACAACCGGTACTGAAAAACCAACAGGAAGACTGATATTAATAAAACCTACGGTCGTGAAAGAAACAGAAATGTCAACTAAAAGTGCTATAATTTTCACGTTACAACATGCAAATTCTTTTATCTTCGCATTAGCATGATGGTTATGAAAATCTCATGATATTTCAGGAGGTATTTGTTTTTTTGGTAGCGAAAAAATAACGAAAAGGCCAATAGATGTCACAGAAGTAGAACATGGAAAAATTTGTAGCGGAGCGAATAGTTGGAAAAATATTTCCTACAGTATCATGTTTTTAATGACTTTAGAAGCGGTTGGCGCAGACCGCAATTATCCCGTGCCAAATTAATTGGGCATTTGGTTTCTATTACCTGCCAAAATTATAGGAAATATTTTTCTTTATCGTTTTTAAGATGGTCAAGTTTCGATCCTTATCTTCGACCGATTTACGAACGACAAAAATAGTAGAGTAAATATTCAGGCGCAGCAACACGCGCATCTGCCTGCTCTAGGGTAGATCGTAGCGAGCCAAAGCCAGGTGCAAGCCTGCCTATTTAAATTTGTTGCAAGCTATTTTGGCTTGCCTGCCATGGTATTGCGTACATTAAAATATAAGTTTTGCACATAATTTGTGTTTATATTTTGCAATTCACCACCCTAATACCTATAAATTTTTAACAGAATTTAGAACCAAAAACTAAAAATACGATTATATATAAGATACGTTTAAAAATCATTAATGCGCAAAGGATCATGCCGTTTTCACTAAAGAAAAAAAAATTAGTCAGATATTTTGTTTAACAAATATTGTAACTAGAAAGTAACAAATTGAAAAAAAAACATTTAAAAATCAGAAACTGTATAAAAACGTAGCTTTGCCGTCTTGTTATTTACTAAAGAGATTCCAAAATTCCCAAATAACAAGCTTGCAGCTAGATAATATAAATACTGTAAGAGCATTTTTAGAAATCCTTATATCTTCATTATCGTGGACTCCTGCAACTTCCTTGACTTATGACTTCTTACCATAAGCCCCTTCTGATCCCCTCTTGACACAAAGTCTCCTCTAACGCGACTTCCTTCATTATTACTTCTTTATAACATAAACCTCCCTAGCAATATTCCGTGTACATTCTAAGAAAAAAACCCTTTAAAGGTTCGGTAGCAATTAAAAAGTCAATTACACGCTTTACTTGTTTCTGTAAGTCCAGTTTTTGAGGCTGATACGCAGAATACGAAACCTGACTATCAATTGAATGTCGATAATTCTCGGCAACCTCAATTTCGGCTTAACCCCGAAGAGAATATGCCAATGAATTCGAGGCTGCCTGCGGCTAGGCACCCTCGAAAATTGCTTGTCCGCCCAAGTAGTTGCGCAATCTTTCGGCCAGAAGTGGACGAGGGCGGTCGCTAACTGCGCGGTAATGCTGCTGAAATGTTTTCGATAATGGCGGCAGAAGCTTTTTGGAAAAGTGGTCGACTTAGTTGAATCTCTAGAGTAGAGGGTATAAGCTGTCTGCTATTGACGTGCAGAAAACAACGGTCGCATTCAAATAAAAATGAGTCATAATGGGTTGGCCAGGATAATACGTGGATAATTAATGGGCATGAAAAATTTAAAATGGCTTTCTAATTAATCCTTATAATTTAAATAAAATTAATTAAAAATTTAACTTAAGCTATTTTGTTTTAAAAAGAGTATAAATGAAAACTTCCACAAGTGTCCACGACATTTAACTTACTAGAATAACTGCAACTGTAAATTTCTATTCTGCTAGGAATCGTTGTATCACAAACTTCAATGTGCTTTCACTATAAAACGCACTCTCGCTTAGTACAACAACAATTGATTTAATTATCAAGAATACAACCAAACCATAATATAGAATTTTTTAAGATACATAATTTATTTCGATTCACTTTTAAATGAAAACTAAATTACAGAGAAAGCTGTTATACTTTTAGAAATGTTTGAGTCATCTACGTGTTTAACGTAAAATCTTTTGGAGAATCATGATATATCTAGTGTGTTTATATAATAAGAACGACAATTAATTTTGCCTTCTACAACTGATTAATTGGATTCCTGTTCTGTTATATATTTGTTTAAAACTGAAACTTATTATCTTATATATGGTAATCCAAATTGGACTTTAAGATGTTTCCCAAATATCAAAATATTGGAACAACCCGAATTTTATTGCTACCAGTGTAAAGCACAGACTTAACAGTTATTATTTTTATAAAGTATAATGTCGGCCAAATGCTCTTTACGACTTCGCTGACATGCAACTATTCTTTTATGATGCTTTCCTGTACATGCGGCTCTATTTCAACCCTTGCACGCCTAATTTTTTCTTTTAGCTCTGGAACCATAACAGGTTTGTTGTTATAAACTCAAATAGCCTAAAGAAGAAAATCTACTAAGAAGAGATCGCAATATTGCGGTGGTTAATCTCTGCCACCCCTTTTCTACATAACACAACCAAGAAAGTGGTTTGAAGTAAAGTTAGTATTTCAACTGCTGTGCGACATGTGACTTCGTCTTGTTAAAACTAATGTCATTTAAGTTCATATCGTTGGTTTCATTGAAAAACAATTATTTAGCATCGCCTGATGTAAAAAATACATCCAAATGATTCCTTCAATCTGCAATGCTCACCATACATTGCATTTTTGTTAATGCATTGGTTTTTCGTGAATAACACTTGAATTTTTACTACCCCAGGTACGACAGTTTTGACGATTCGCAAGGCTTTTTAAAAAAATTAGCTTTATCATTAAATATGAGTGTTTTGCAAAAAGTAGGCATCAACTGCTATGTTTTCTAAAACCCAGTTCACAAATGTACAGTGTTTCTGTTGGAATTTACTATCTTTAGATAGCAGTTGTACAAACTTCCAACGTTCACAGAACGCAAACGGCAAGTAATTTAAATTCTAAAGTTCAATTTGGATTGCCCTATAGTTTATCTTTACTATTTTTTGTAAATGAATATTATATTATTTATTGCTATAAATAAAATAGTTTTTTCTCTGTTATGGACAAATTTTACTTTTGTTTATTACTACTTATAACATATCATGGATTTAAGTTTTTATTATAGTTTCTTTCTCTAAGTTTTTCAATTTTGGTTTGACTTAAATTTAGGAGGGGAGTGTAGAATTTGAAGTACAAATAACAAATAAAAGTTATGAGGATTAGCTCATATGGCAAACTGTATTTAATTAGATATCCACAAGAAAAAAGAAACAGAAAATAGAATAGCTGCTATGATTTTTTGTACTTTTGTAATGCTGGCTTTCTTACGTTAGCTTTAGGTGAGGTACAGCTCGAATACATGTATTTAATGCTGTTTATCCGTGACTGTCAAGGGTCGACCAAATCGAGCCTACTCGTACCGATTTGCAATACCTAAATTTTTTAATTTAAAACTTTTTACCCTCAGCCTAACAATGACATTCACGCATGCATTACCATGAATATCAAAAGGCGCATAACCCTCAGTTGTTAGAAGTTCACTAATAGTGCGTTGCTTAACCAAATATTTTGATCACTGCAGTATTGTACTGCAGTACTTTATATTGCAATGAAACGCTATACGAAATGTATCTAAAAAGTTTGGTGAATAGTTCAACAACTCAACTGTCGCATGGACCATATGCGCGCATGGACATGTCTATTCAGAGATACATGTGAAGTTAGAGTAAATCCGTTGCGCATAGTTGAACATATAAGAGGTGTAATATAGCAACAATAAAACATAAAATTCTGTTTCAACTTGGAAAAAAACAGCGACAGAAACACAGAAAATGTTTCTGTAAATTCAGCAGAGCGAAACCATGAGTACAAAATGTGTTTACTAGTTTAAACGCTTTCGCGATAAGAAAACTGACTAAAATTGTCTGTTGACAATTAAAACTCTAAATTTGATTGAGCGAGGCGACAAATGTTGGTACGCGATCGCTGACTGACTCTACGATTAATAGGGACAGAATGGAGCATCAGCAGTGCAGATTATTGCCCGTAAAGATTTGGGTGGACAGAAGATCTGTTTTCGGTTTGTAGGGCACAAGCTAATAATACAATTTATTATTTTAAAATGTGTATATGCAATTGGACTATAGCTCCGTTTAACTGTCTAATAAACCTTTGCTATATTTATCAAGGTCACAAATTTACCTGCCTGGGAATTTACCATAGTGCAAGAAAAAACACAAAACCCTGAATAAGATGATTCCAAAACACCGATGGTTCCTATTTCTCTAATATTTCCTTTAAAAAGTAACATATTAATCTACCTTACTCTACGCCGCAACCTCTGCTTACTTAGTCAGAGTTTGCATCACGCACCAGCACTAATTTGCTCGACACCCACGCGCCTGCTACAAGTTTGTGTTTAGCCGTAATCTTTTAATGTAGTACGAATTGCATTAAACCCACCCCACTTACGTACTTCAGAAAATCTCTTGGTTTTTCCCACTTTTATAAGTATTTCTACCCAGTTGCGATGAAAGTCGTTTTCGCTTTGCCCCTGGTCTTTTCTTTGGTTTTGCAAGTTAATAGGACATGTATGGCGTCGAGGATTTTCCTGCATGCGCATCTGTGTTGGTTCTTCACCTGCTTCTAAATTTAATGAAGTGTAATCTAAAGTTGCCATTTCCAATGTTGAGGTACCTCGCCGTCTGTCGATTGTAGGAATGATTATACACGAATGACGCCCCATTTTTTGCTGTTTCCTATTTTGCACTTGTCCTAACTCATATCTGATTCTTTAATGTCCTCATTGGAACTGTTTCGAAAAAAGGAGATCCCAGTTCTGCCTCCCTTTCTTTATTCAAATGATTCGCTCGCTTGTTTTCTGGATTCCCAAAGTGCATCTTGGTCCAATAAAATTGGATGTTAATCTCGACCATCAGCATATTTGTAAAATTTCAGGCTTCGACTTTCAAATTTGCTAGTGCCCTTATTCAGACATATAGCGGTGCACGACTTGGAATGACGGTTCTGTCTTGTCGACGTACCTTAGGTGCTCGCACTGGAAAACGGTGTTCATGTACAATGGATGTCCTGTTCTCCTCACATGACCATGAACGCTTCTCCCACTCTTCTAACGTCCTCCCGTAATCCGTCAGCGTAGTAACACAGTTGTCACATCTCAGGCTCCTTCTCACTGAATGGAATGCATCTCACTCAGCCCATCTCCTGGACCGTTTTCGTTTGATTTTGCTCTAGCTTGTCTTGAAGTTGCTGCTTCGGCCAACCGTTTCTGATCTGCCACCCTCTGAAAAATCAAATGCAAAGGTGATAACTAGCTCAATACTAACTACGTTAGGCAGCTACGCTGTTATAAACATCTACCATCTTAACTGTGAGTATTCGTTGTAAGTTTATAATGCCTTTGTCTCTATAACTTTGTACTATTATGCCTATATTTTGACTACCTACAATATCGCTGGCTTTATTTGCCATGAAAACCCATGGAAATTGTCCTGCTGTCTCAATCTGATGGGAAAGTTTTTTCGTATGTGACTCTTCCACGAAAGCCGATCATCGATCTCTACTCCAAAGTACCGAATGCGATCCTTGCAATAGACGCGCTCGTAGTTGAACAAAAAAAGTCGACGTTTATTGTCTTGTTCGCATCTCAAAAAATTTAGCTTTAGTCTTTCCCGCACTAAAATACAAGCTAACAGTCGAACAGAAAACGATTTCTATAGATCGTATTGCCATGTGTGTCCGAGATCCAACCTTCTCCCTTGACCTAGCGCCTGCAGACTTTTTCTATTTTCTCGCCTGAAGAGCGTCATGAAAACTCACGTTTTACAGATTAGCGACAATTTAAGAAATAGTAAGGGTAGTTCTCAAAGACGCCTTTGCCGAAGGCCTCCAGAAGCTTTATAAACGTTGCCAAAAGTGTGTTGTACAGGATGACGATTAATTTATAACCCAATAAAGGTAATTTGTCTGTATCTTCTAGTTTATTTGTTTTCTGGTCCTATTTACCGAATTTTTTAGACACATCACGTATACTTCCATATTAGGTAAATTATAACATCTACATTATATAAATTAATCAGCCATTTCATCGATTTATTACTAAATAAAATTACTAATTGTAGAATAAGGACATCGATAATCCCCTAAGATGACGAAATGTTTCTTAAAGACATAACAGTAATGTCTGTAGTATATTTGCTTCATTTGATTAGTGTACGTGAGTACCTATACTAAAAGACCGTGTAACGGACTAGTGATTCTAAATTTGTTGACAACTACCTTTAAAAAAAGAATAGACATTAAAAGCATTTTACAACCCTATTATTTGAGTATTTTAATATATTATTATAACTTGAAAATAAATAACGACACTATTAGTGCTGTTGTTAGACATTTTTAGTGGCATCACAACTAGTGAATGCATGACTTTTAGATAAAGTACCTGCAAGCTACTGTCTGAGAAGATTCGAATCTCATTAAGCCCATACTTTTTCAGATTTTTATTATAGAAGTGAGTTAGAACTAAACTAGTAGATTTTTAGCGACAGACGAGTGGTTTTAATGACTTGATTCTTGATCACGTACTGAAGTCGGCCCGTTTCAGGTCCCGCTTCTCTAATAAACATCTGAGTATTGCAAACTTAAATTAAAATTAAGGTTAATTGTAAGTTAGTAAACACAATAGGCCCATTACTACTAAAGAAGGTTAATAGGCACCTGATGTGTTAATATTGCGGCAGCGGAAAATTTATATTTTTTTACTTTTCTGGTCCACATTTCTCGGTTCATATTAAAAAATATTTATATTTAAAACATGCTGCATAAATAGGTTTTTGTAAAAGTAATTTACTAATTTGGGCAAATTTATTATTAGTAATCAATATTTGCAACTAAATGTGTTAAATGATACCACGAAACATAAATAGCTTACTATTTTAGGTCATGCGTTAGTCGACAAAAAGACAAGTACTTTCTTTCAAAATTTTTCAACTTAAAATCACGATTTGTTTTTTCCACTTCTTTAAAAAGACTATATCTGGTGAACCCTTCTCAAACCTCTATTACTATCGATATGAAAATAAATAATATTTGTCATTTTTTAATATTTCTTAGTTATATTTCAGTATTTTATAAACGGTTTTGTTTTCATTAATCTATCTAGAGTTGAGATTTACTTATATTCTTAGTTTTTTTATTGTAATTTTCGCTTATGTTGTAATATCTGGAAAACCATTGAAATGCTACCTTAGCAAATGCATTTTTTCAATTAAATTGAAATAATTTATAATTTCTTTTTAAGTAAGTTTTCCAACACAATAAGGTAAATTTCTTACTTTATAAAAAGTATCTTATCAATTTCTTAAAAGTTTGGCCATCAGTTAGTTCTATAATTTTTATAATCATTTATCTTGGGAATAAGTGTCTATATAAACGGATGTTGATCTTATAATTGGTTCCCGATTATGGGCTCCAGCCCGGACAGACTTGAACTCTACTAGAACACAGATAAGAGCAATTTTTTTAGAAAGCCAAAATTGAAAAATATTGCTACAGTTTAAACGGATATCTTAGTACAGGAAATATGGAAAGGTATTGGCTTGTTTGGATTCTTTCAAGCAACCACATTTGACTCAATTCTGTCGTAACATGATTACCCCAACCTTAAGAATAGCAACAGAAATTTAAAAAAAATATATGTAAAAACAGAACAAAGTGGAAAGTTAACGCTTTACATATAATGAGAATAAAAACACTGAAGTTTGTAACAACAACGCTGTTCTTCTCAATGCTATAGATAAGAAATTGATTTATTTCATCGACCTGTTAACATCTGCGGGATTACCACTAGAGGAATGAATATTTTTTTATCACAAACCAGGTAGATTATGACAATTAATAATTGTTATTAATTGTATTGTTAAAAAAAACTCGGCTAATAAAAACTTGGGAATAATCTCAGTCAAACAATTATTAAAAATTTGAAATTTGCTAAAATTGATTTATTTTTTTACTTGTAGCAAGCATTCTTTAATTTTTTTTCCAAAAACTTACACTATTTTTTAATCTAATTAATTAGACATATGAACAGTATGTCTTTCTGATTGTCTGCAGTCAGCAATCCTTTTTGTAGAGTCTAATGATTTTAAATTAAAAAAAACTTAGTCAAAGGGAAAAATTAAATATTCCGATATTTAAATAGTGAATTATTATACAATTAAGTTTATTTGATAATTGTCTTGGCAAAAAACGTTGTCTTTAAATACTTTCATTTGAATATTAAAGTTTAAACAAAATGGTATAACAGCTAATGATGAATTTCTAAATTTCGCTGCAGTCCGTACTGCATTGTCTAAATCCTCAGCTTTAGAAAATGAATTTAGGACAGCTGTTCTTAACCATAATTCTTACAGATATTTTAAATTATTAATTAACCTCCCAAGAAACGAATTGATCCTGCGACAACGTCATTCTAACCAGTCAGATGAGGGCGTCTTAAATTGAAAATTTGCAAATCTGGGCCTACATTTAACTAAATACTCATCTAAAACTCATGAGAACCTTAGATATGCAGTTGATTATACACAGTATATTTTGAATTTCAATGGCAATTATGTTGCAAGATATAAAATGCTTGGTTGATGGTAAGATAATGCTGAGAATTTAAAATTCTCATAAATTTTGTTACTATAAGGCAAGCAATTTTGGAATAGGTATGTCAGTCACATTTCCCAAACAACACTATCCTCAATAAATACAAAAACAGTAATTCGTTTAAATGCATTAGCACGTCATTTTTGGCTTCTGATTGCATGGAATTCTAAAAAAAATATTGAACATTAAGGTAAAAACTGTCGAGTAGCAACAATTGCCACTTAGTACAAGGTAACGCATAAATATAATTAAAAAGGCGTATGTTCAGTTAATTAACGGTGGCACGATTGCATATTTGAAATTAAATAGCTAGTAATATGAGTGGCGTTACGAACTGCCACTGCTGTTACGCTTTTTGTCAATTTGCAACTCCAATATAGAATTGGTCTGTGAAATTGGGTAGTAGAATGAAGTTAATATCGGAACTGGGCTGAGACAGGGAGATCGTTTGTCAATCTTGTTATTTAATATGATACTGGAAAAAACTGTAAAAAATATTAGTGGAAAAGCATACAAAGGGGTTTGTAACTGAATTTGTACAAGTCTAAAGTAATAATATTAGGCAAAAATCAGTGCTCGGATTGACGACGGGTTTAGAAAAAATGAAATTTAAAATCGTAGATGAGTTTGTTTACCTAGGAGTAAGAAGATCAAGTAAGTGCGAGAAAGAAAAAGAAGTAGAAGCCAGGCTGACAAACACAAGCAAATGCACAGGAAGCCTGTATCACCTATTAAGATCGAAATATCTGTCAAGAAATGCCAAGTTCAGATTACACAAAACAGTTATTAGGCCAACAGCAAAAACAGACTTTAAATAAAAGAATACAAAAAAGACTGCAAATAGGGGAACGGAAAATTATCAGAAGAGGAGGAAAGAAAGCAGATGATAGGTACGAAGGGAGGAATAACAGGGAACGTTATAAAATATACAAAGATCCGGAAATAGACAAGATAGTCAAAGCGAAAAGACTGTAGCAGTTGGGGCACATGGAAAGGATGGGAGAAGGAAGAATACCGAAAACAATAGCTTGGAAAACACCACAATACTAGAAGAGAAAAGTGAGACCGAGAAAACAATGGCGAGAAGCAGTGATGGAAGATTTGAAGGAGAAAGTATAAGAGAATGGAGATCCAAAGCCAAAAATAGCAAGGAGTGGAAGAAAATCACAGCTGTAGACCTAAAATCTCCTAAATAAAGCTCATATATACATATAAATAAAAATTTTAGCTTAAATTTTCAAAACAGCGTCTTTCCAGTCTATCGACCAAAACAGCATAACTTTAAATATATTATAGTTTGTCACAAACATAATTGGCTTAATGGTTTTACTAATACGCATTACACTATAGAATTATAATGGTTTTATATAATAAGCATATATCTGAAACAATGCCATTTTTATATTTAGTAAAAATTAACATAATGCTTGTCTCAGAAATTCATGGAATATCTACGTTTGTAAATATACCCAATTATAGCACTTATTTTTTTTTAATCATCCAGATGAAACAAATGTACAAAGCTCAATCTTTGGATTAGCATTTACTGCAATCTATTGTCCACTAAGGCATTCAATCACCCTCGTATATCAGTATGTCTTTCGACTATTGGCCTAATGACCCTAACAAATTGCCAGATTTACTCGACTATGCACTCATCAATGGCACAGTACACACATTTTTCAAAACAGAGTTCAACTACGATTCATCCACCAATAATTTTTGTAACTGTTAGCACAACTATCATCATCAAACCGACTCCAATATGACTATGTTCTAAATATACTAATTGAGATTATTTCCAAACTTTACTTGAACAAGAAGTTAATTTAGCTATCAAAATTAAAAGCACGCAATATCTTGAGAAACCAACGCGATATCTTACAACTTTAATACAAAATTCAGCATGACAGGTGCCTTTTCGTCAAGTAAATTATCTATCATCACAAAGAATCCGAAAAAACCCGATAGAGTTCTATGAACAGACTTACTTTTGCTTATAGAAGACTAAAACACATTTTCAAACATTACTAAACTGTCTCCAAATTATGACTTTATATAGAAAGCCGCAAATAAAATTAAGTAGATCCACTATAGCGATTCTACTAATTAAAATATCAGACAGAGGCTGGGCAGATCAGATAAAGAAAGAGCTAACACATTCACCGAACATCTTGCATATATTTTCACAACACCGCTGCCCCAAGAGAACAACGACGTAAATGAAATACGAAGATTCCTTGATATTTCTTATCAAATGTCACTTTTCCTGAAAGCATTCTCATTCCTCTAAGTTTTACAACGATTTACCAATATCCACAAAGCCTCTGACTACAACCTAATAGTGAGATAAATACTGAAGTACCTATCCAGGAAAAAGCTTTAGTTCTACTTACCACAATCTACAATAGTATCTTACGACTGTGTTGTTTCCCGTTACATTAGAAATATGCTCAAGTGATCCTGATTGCCAAATCTGGAAAACTACCAACACAACTAACATTTTACAGATCCATAAATTTTCTTTTATGTCAAATTTAAAGAATTTGATAGTCCACCAAAAACATCGTATCGTTACAAAAATAATGGGAAGTTTCGAAACTAGCAAGATATGTACCGATATATTATTAGAAGTTCCAAAAGATATTGCACAAGGACTTACTTTACAAAATTTAACTACACTTTCTAAGCCAATCAGTGCGTTATTAACTACAGCTTCAGCCAATAAGGCAATTCAGATATATGTGAAATATCAAATGAACACAGCTACGAACAAAAAATAGTGTATAATTATGCAACTTGTTCATTATAACCAATTTATTTCTCTAGGCCATAATTTATCAGGTTATTAACACTTGTATTTGTTTATCGTCTTTTTGCTCTCTATAGTTTCTAGGTATGGTATTGTAATTAGAACATTTGGTGTATCAGTTGCATTATAATTATTAGTTCTTTTGAGATAGATATAAATGTTTGTGCAGCCACATTACTCTTCTCACTGTATTAGCTCAACTAAAGCTGCTTTATCTGCGAGCATAACAACTGACAGTTACCAACTATTCCCTCCAACTTTTGCGCTTAATCATTAATCTTGCAAATACGCGGCATTTCCTAACGAAGTAAATTAAAGCCTTAACGACATCCTGCGACGGTTTTGCCGCCGGCCATTATTGCCCGAAGTTAAACAGCATTCTTCTGAGTTCCGCACAAACGAACAGTGCAAAGCTCGTTGTCAATCGATTGCCGCGCCGAAACTGGCGTATTTAAAAACGGGCGGCGTTAGAGCGGCTTCCGCAGCAGCCACCTTCCGGATTCTCCCTTTCGTATCTCTCTGGCACAAAGGGCAACGCTTCGCTATCAGCTGTCATTTATTTTTCCCGGCAGAGCTTCATTAGCTGCGAGAGCCACGCAATGCGACAATCGAGTTATCTTTCGAGGTCGGATGTTATTGACAATACCACCAGGAACGTATCTTTCACTCGACATATGGCTCGTTTAGTTAATCCTTATGGACAGGCGCGCTTGAGAAGCGTAGATAGCGACTTTATGTTCCTTAAATAATTATCCTTACATTTCTTTCGAGCTGGACAGCCATTAAAATTACAAGAATGTTTTCATATTAGAACTGAACAAATTTGTGAAAAACAATTTTATGTAACATAAGGAACCTATAAGACTTCATATTAAGTTGAATTAAAAAAATAATTATGTACGTTTTTATTCTATTCAATGAGGTATGGTTTTTCCAAAATAATATAAAATCTTAAGATTTATTAAGGATCACACAACTCGAATATAATCAAATTAATATTTAAAATGAACATTATTTTCTTACATATCTTGTACATCGTTGTGATGAACACTCTTGGTATATACATACTTTTGAAATCACACGACACATTTACGGAGGAACCTTTTTGTTTTGTTTTTTTTTGCTTGATGATATTCTATAAAAGATTTACAAAAACCTTATTTTTTAAGAATCAACACAGACTTGAACTAATGCAAGTTTTGTGACCGCAGAGGCCAAGAAATGTCTCGGTATTTAGATATGACATGACTTGCACAGTACGCGATGTACTTCATCTTGTTGAAACCATATACTAGGGTTGACATTTTAACTAATTAGTAGCTGCTGCGCTTGGACAGTTATATCAAATGGGCATACCGTATCGAAGTCACTATTACTACACGTTGGTTCTCATTTTCGAAGGAGTACAAGCCAATATCGCAGATGATCAGGTTGAATATCAAACAGCCCCTTTAGCTGTCTAAGGGACTCTGACAACAGTTACATACTTTCCGACAGCGACAGTTCTGTTTGTTTACAAAGTTATTGAAATAAAAATGCTCTTTACTGTCCTGATCAAAATTTTAAATGCAAACGTCAAAACGGACAACCAAATCGTTACTTTGTAATTTTTTAACAAGTTGCATTTTATATGGATAATAATTTAAATTACTGTGAAGCATTTCATAAAGAGAGCTAACGAATGCGGACATGTAGAATACCACATCTGACGATCTCAAGTTTTTGCCTCGTTTTTGCTGTTCTTTGAGCATTTGGAGGCTTTTGTTTTAAAACCAAACTTATTTACCCATGCATTTTTTGCCTAGCTCTTAATTGCATGAGTTGATTTTACCAAATATTAAGATAAATACGAGATAAACGTTAATCAGGAATAACAGGGTCACCATTCTTATAAAACGCTTTAATTGAGAAAGGATAGAAATATCCGACCATTGTTCTATGGTAATGAAATGTCGCACACACGACTTATACACCAGGTGGACTGATTGTTCAAAAAAAACCAAATTGTCAAACATATTAGTTTTCAAAATACTTCCCTCCGGAGTCAACACTTTTTTCCAACGTTTTGGAAGCATCCTGATGCTCTTTTCAAAAAAGGCTTTTGGGCGTCTTTTGGCGGCGTACCTATTATCGAACAGTCTAGATGACGGCGACTTTTCCCACACACCGCATGCCTTTCAAGTCTGATTTGAGCCTTCTGAACAAGTAAAGATCACTTGGGGCCAAATCGAGACTGTATGGGGGATGAACAGAAGATTCCATTTCACTTTCCGGGAGTTTACATTTTTGTTTTAACCTTATTGTTTTATATTACATAACGTTGCTGTTTTGCTCACATATGCTCCAGCTAAACGTACATCAACAATTAGATCTCTTTGATACTCCGAGTCGGACATATTGGTCACTCACTACACCTGCACAACGTCCACAACTACACTGCCTCACTCTACTATTAGTGCACAGTCGATACTACCTGCAACAAACAAGGGACGGTTGATTTACGCAATGTCTAGTTTTACCAAAAACAGTAAAAATATGTCCCACATTTGACAAAGGTTTTCATTATTTTTCCAAAACTTGTATCTTTAAATAGAATTTTGAATCGTCTGCATCGTTGTCCGTAAACCGCACGCTTTGCATGTCTGATTTGGGCTTTCCGAATAGGTAGAAATCATCTGAGACCAAATGGAGACTGCACAGTGAATGTGGAAGAAGGCTGCATTTCAATTTTCGGAGAGTTTCCATTGCTGTTATGGCCTTATGGGAGCGTGCATTGTCTTGAAGAAAGGCTACCCGCTTTCCACTTGTCTTCCGCTTGGATCGGATCTTTTCCTTCTCTTCTGTTGCTAGGAGGTCTAAGTAATAGCCTGCATTGACTGTTCCAGAAAAACGTTGCCATTACTCTTCCTGCCGAACGGCTTCATCGCGCTCTTTTGGCTTTGGGAGAACTAGTATGCCTCCACTTGCGTGATGACTGCTAGGACTCGGGACTCAAGTAGTGCACCCACGTTTTATCGGTGGTCACTATAGACTTCAAAAAATGCATTACCTACGTTTTTAAATTGACGTAGGAGACGACTGGCAGCTTACATGTGCACCATTTTGTTTATGTCCGTCAGAGTGCGTGGTACCCACCGTGCAATGCGATAGTGTTACGCCTATTCTCACGAATAAGCACGTCTACACGATCAATGTTTAGCTCGGTGACGGATATTCTCGGCCGACGAGCATACTCTCTGAAGCACATACACCACTTACACGCACAGGTCCGTGAAAGATCCTCTTTCCCATACTGTTGGTGAATTTCAGTGTACGGGATGTTTTCTCCAATGAGGAATTTGATCACAATGCGTTGTTCCACGCGATACTTTCTGTTCGCTCATCACTCTGGCAACTCCCAAGTAGAACTAATTGTAGCTCTACTCTCTCAAGCTCGCACAGCTGCTGCCCAGTGCGGCTCATTTACCACAAATCATATTTGAACCACCTTGTACTTTCAATATACTCATTCGATCAATGAAAGAAATCCAAAGCAAATAAAAATCTAAAAATAAAAGCCTGCAACATTTGGGTCGTGTCATGTTTTTAACTTTTGATAATTGATTCTTATTTTTTAACCCTAAATCCGAAAATGATCTTCACTATTTTCCATAACGTCAGGATTTTTCGAAAGTTGCAAATTTCAAAATTTGTAAAAAGTCTAAAAAGTGCAAAAATATAAGACTCACCCATCGCTTTGCTAACTTGCACCTAGATTTTCGGGAAAATAGTCCAAATGTGAATTTATGAAGTGAACCTTCAAGCTCATAGAACAGCCTAAATGTTTGTGCTTCTGTAGCATGTTCTCAACGATTGATTTGAAGTTCGGATCCTTCTTAATGCCCAGAAACTTGGTTACTTCTTTTTTTGTAACTTCCATTTGTTTCTCAAAATTACTATCTTTCAGAAATTTTCTGTCAGAACCATTAAAGACACTCTTTTTTAGTTTGGCGATAGATAAGGTTGCAAATTTGTCACATATGTATTTAAAATATTTACCTTCTTTTGATAAGGTTTTGACAAATTGCTTTATCAAGCCTAACTTGATATGCAGAGGTGAAAGGAGAACTTTATTCAGATCTATGAGAGCTTTTCAGAGCATATTTTTGATTCCAGGTTCTAATGAAGCTCTTTTTGTTAATGTTTCTTTATCCAATGTTTTTCTCTGTCTATGCTACCCCACTCACACAAAAAACAAGGAAACTTTGTACCCTCCTTGCTGCCCTAGGAGCATCGATATTATTTCGAGATCGCTGCACGTAATCCACTTATGATTGTCATGCACTGATAGTTGCACGGCGCATGAGTGGTGCAGATAGCTGTCAATAAACATGTTACATCTTGTGAAGTCTTATCACAACCTGTCAAATATCAGTTACTCGTACTTTTGGCCAAGCTGTCAACTCCACGCTAACTTTCCCACCGTCTTGTCATTTTCAACCCAAACAATTTTGTAGAAGTGCTGATACTTATTATTTTTAGTGATTGATGCCACCCGGCAAGCATTTGAAAAGCGCATAATGGAACCCGGGTCTGTTCGCACCACAACCAAGCGTTTCAAGGGCTGGTTTGTCTCATTTTTATAATAAAAAAATACAATTTTTTGTACTATCATTTTGTTTCAATTTATTACTTATACTGTTACGTGCTTGTTTTCTAATTGCCTTTTATAATAATAAATTAAAAGTGATAGGCATAGAATGAGTAAAATTTAGCGTTTCGATTGATAACGATCTGTTTTAAAAATTCTAAGTTGAAGCCCAAAACGTTGTTGATTGTAAAACAAAATGATATATTTAGGTATAGTTATTACGAAAAAATAAGTTAATAAAGAGAAAAAAAAAATTTGTATTTCTTAATTGATTTCATAGAGGCTTTGTCTTATATAATAAAAGAACTTTTGTTTGCATAGTTACAGCGTTAGGTTTTCCGGTAGAAAGCTCTCGCTGCCTTGGTTCATCCATCCTAAACCGACCGGCACTGTGCTGAAGTCTTATTTCGTTAATAAATCTTGTGCAATTTATGGAACATTCGTTTTATAGGGGAGAAATAAAAAAGGAAAATCTGTAGCTGGGACGCTGCAGAATTAACCGTTCCGCTTTCGCAGCTTTTTTATTTTGCAAAATCGTTTAAGCATTTTCACCTTAATGCCACTCGACTGTTTCCCTCTATCTAGCTCTTGCATCAAACCATTCATTAGGCTGCAGAAACTTTTTGACAGCGTGCGATCGGCTACGCATTAGACGGCGGCGGCCAAATATGAAAACTCGATATCTGCATTACGCTCCGAAAGCTACCTTTTAGGTCGAAATATCTTGAAATTAATGGGATTTTCCTGTAAGCGAAACGGTTTCGGCACGTGAACGGCCGCATCTGCCGATTTAATTTGGCGTAATTGAAAATCCCTTATCTGGGAGGCAGCGACACATTTTTAATGTATTTTTGAGTGCCGGCGCGTGTTGGTTTAATTCGTTGTAACCAAACAACGAAAGTACGTCAAGCATAATTTTGAGCCGGGCGCCAAGTGCCTCGAATTACTTTAGTGTTTGTTCTCGGGCTGCCGTTTGAAAAACGCTTTTTGCGCGATGGCCCTTAATAGTTATCACCTTGCTTTCGTCGTTAAATTTCAGTTGAGTTTTTTCTCTGTAGGAGAAATAAACATGTGTAATACGGGGTTTATTTACATTATTTTTGATAGAATCAAGTAGTAAGTGAAACATCGATCATATTCAGCCTGTATATTGTTTTTGTTTTCTGTTTTTTATATATAATTGTATGCAAATGACGATGCTATTTTTTTTGCTTAATTGTCGTAAATAGACAATAAACACATTAATCGTCTATGTACTTCCGAAACTCTTTTCCTGGGCCTCTAACTTTCACATTTATCATAGCCTATAGAAGGTTTTATAACGTTTCGATTGGTGTTAATCATAATAGTAACCTATTTCATTTACGCCTAGCCCGTAGCTCGAGGCAAGCGCGCACTAGCTCTACATATAAGTTGTACGTAGCGCTGTAATTGGCTAAGTTGTCCATCGAAGGTAATAAATAAACAGAAAGAGAGCTAACTTTTTTTAAATGTTTTGTTAATATATAACTTACAGCGCATTTTAAAATTGTAACGAAAAATTTATCGAGCTTTATGATTTTTATTTAAGAATAAAACCAACGCATCGCTTTATGACAAGTTGCATTGCAAAGTCTGTATATTATATATAATTGTAAATATTTATCTCTAATAATTGAAACTCAAGGCTACTCTTGTAGTACATTTTAAATGCTCATTATATAAGGGTTATTCAAGATAGATGAAAACTTTTATTTTCACAGAAGAAACAGTCCAGACAAATAAGATATTAAGATTCAAGATATAAAACTGAGTATTTATTCAGGAGTGTTAAACAATAGACAACACCTCGTGACGACTGTTTGATTTTTATAATTTTAAATTTTGTGACCTGAAACCGTATCTTTTATTTGTACTACTCTGTTATGATCAATACTCCACATTCAAAAACAACCCGGTTGTCAAAATGTACGATAAATTAAAAAATATATATTTATACTTTTAATATTTACACCCAAATAGACCTAAGATTTTTAAGAAAAATCGGCTGGTTATTACATGTAAATTCTGTATGGTTAGTATTTCTCTACTACAGGCTCAAAAAACTGGACCCACGATGCAATAAATGTGTTTTATTTCAGTTGTTAAAATAATTAAAATTTTATTGAATACTTATATATCTTATTATATATATATCATCATTAAGATGTGTCTGAAACGAGTAGGGAACATTAATGCAATTTGCAACCCTTACACTTGACATACATTTCGCTGCATGTTTGCTGTACCTCTCTACAATTATCTACTCCCGCAGCCTCCTCTGCACTCGCGTGCGATAATCTGCCGCAAAACCTTTGGAGCAGGTGCCGATGTGTTGCCACCGGAATATGCATAATTATTCCCCGTGATATGCCAATCTTAGTCTTGATATAGTAAATCATCGCTCAATCACATCTGCATCTAAAAACGCACTGTGTTTCATTTATGTCAAATAATTCAGTACCCCTTACATGATAAACTCCCATAAGATGATAATTTAGAATTTCTTTAATTAGAAAAGTGTCGGTACGTCAAAATTTACCGTGACAGCTTACCGAGTTATTGCTTTGTTATATTAATGAAGCCTTGAACTGTTTGTGTAAGATTTTTCGACGGTATAAAGAGCATACGAATATTCAACAAACATTGACGAGCCATAAAAGAATCAAAGCTATTGCTGAAGATTGATATTTTTCTATGGGAAATTTTCTTCTGTTTATTGTGCAGTCGGATATATCTTATTATACAGAAAGAGCAATTTTTTCACCATTATTTTATATAGAGAAATTTTGCATAACTTCTTTGGGTTCCTGCAAGTGTAAAAAAAAGCTAGACAAATAGCACGCTTTAGTGGTTGATTAAGATGTATACATAGTAAAAAAGTGCTTACAATAAAAATAAAACTGCCTTGTATTTTAATTTTCAAAGCTTCCCACACCCTTTGAATTAACTGTGGAAAAGGAAAACGAAATATTGTGATACCTGGGCGCACAGGACAACTAAGCCTACCAATTAAAAAGATTAAAATAAACTCTTATCCACAATTAGTTTCGAAATAAAACCCAAAAAAGCACTAGGCTATGATCTGATTACAGAAAAAATAAAAGAACAACCCAAAAAAGGAATGACACTAATAACTGCTACATTTAACGCTATTTTAATATTGAGTCATTTTCCGGCCCAGTGGAAGGTGGCTCAAAATATACTCATACCTAAACCAGGAAAACCACCAGAGGAAGTGACTTCCTACCGTCCAAAGAAGAACAAGGCACCATCGAGCAAATTCATAAACTAGTAAGCGAAATTAATCCTGCATTCGAATCAAAGAATTGTTCTGCTGCGTTCTTGGAAATATCTCAGGCATTTGACAAGATCTAGCACAAAGGACTATTATTCAAAATAAAGAAAAAAATTTTCCATACTGACCATCAATTCGTAAAGTCTTATCTAAGTGACAGACAGCTCCAGGTAAAATTTAAAGATGCACTCACAGACCTACCACCCAATAAAGTCCGTAGTCTCGCAAGGAAGCGTATTCTCTCTACCTGTTGTTTACAGCGGATATTTCTATCACACATCATACAACTATTGTCACGTTCGAAGATGATACTGCAGTGCTAGTGTCTGACGAAAACCCTGACATTGCATCAAGCAACTTACAAAGTTCTCTTAACCATGTACAACATTGAATACGAAACTGGAGTATCAAAGTGAATGAAACCAAGTTCATTCATATGAGATACGCACTTCGAAAAAGATTGTGTCCAGCATTAACTTTGAATAATACACCACTCCGCAAGCAGAAGGCGCCAGACACCTTGGTATCCACCTTGATCGACGATTAACTTGGAAAAAACATTTCTTCAATACACGTAAGCAACTGGGTCTAAAGTTTTCCAAACTAAACTGGATATTAGGGCGCAAATCCAAATTAATCTTGAGCAACAAGGTCCTTATATACAAAACCGTTTTAAGACCAGTAAGGACCTATGGCATCCAACTGTGGAGAACCTCGAGAATTCAATTCTAAAGATAATTCAAAGATTTCAATCAAAGGTCGACGCACCTTGATACGTGAAAAACGAAGTCATCTATCCTGACCTTAAAGTGCAAACGGTGAAACAAGTAGTGAAGTGCGTGAGTGAAAAATATCACCCTCGCTGTAAACCTATTAGATAACAGCAACACAACAAGTAGGTTGCCAAAACAGAACCCTCTTGACCTACCGGACCGATTTAGTTAATTTAAATATCTATATACCTAATTTTTATGTGTATGTATATAAGTATCTAATAATATGTTATATCTATTTAATGTACCAAATAAGTAATTCTGGAAGGAGCTTTCCACTGGGAAGATTTCCAACATATACATCGATGTAATTTTAATCACGAAATTCCTTATTGTTGTAAGAGAACGGATTGTAAATATAAATAAACGTAAAAAATTTTCAAACATAAACACATAAAATGAATAGCATTATCTATTTGAATCACCTACATTTTTAAATCTCTATTGAAGAAGACAATTAATCACCATTTTTATCAAAAATGAAAGAAGGGCATAATCGTTTTGCGTTTTGAAACCTCTGCTCTGCTATTTTCGTACTTTGATCTGTAGTGCATCAAAAACTACGTCTTCCTAATATGTAAAAAATTGTTACCTCTAGTTACCATATCATCTTAGCATGAATAAAATGACAAAGATGCACTTATAAAATCAGTCTATGTAAGTGTAAGTTTGCCTTTTTTGCTCGGAAGGGGGTGGCAAAGCGAATTGGTGATGCAAAGTAAAACTCACATTTAAACTATGTGGACCATTTCAGTCTATACGATTAAAAAAGACTATATTCTAAATAAAATAAAATTTGGGCTAAAATTTCTTACTTATTAGGTGTTTTTTCAAGGAAACAAGATCACATGGTGACAAATATGTACTATAAGACTGATGAGATGCAAAAGAGAAAAGCCGATTTGACTATTTTTTTAGAAAATTCTTGTAATACCCAGCGTTGGCAGTTTTTGCAGTCTACTAACAAATTAAAGACACTTGCTCCTGACTAGTCTCAAAATAGAAGAATAGAATAGTAGATACGCATGATGTCGTCAATCTACTGAAGTAAATTTGCTTTCGGACAAAGTGGTGGGCGCAGATCTCATCAAAAGTGCTTTTAAGACATCCATCAGCTCCTTCTTCAAAACCTTGATGCAAATTGGTGCAGACTAGTATTCGGTGGACTTTATGTTCAGATCACAGTTGTTTAAAAATCCACGGAGCACGTCTAATATTTGCTTATTTATAGAGATGGAAGTACCCAGAATAAATACGATAGTTACTTTTTCTTTCGTAGTTTTTGAAAATTTTGCAGCAGTCGTAAACTTGAGTCTTGAACAAACGTATATCCCCAAACTGTACAGATAATCACACCAAAATTTTTGATTTCTTTAAAAATTTTATTAAACAATTGATTACTGGTGATGTGAACAGTTCAAAAGAGGGTGACATTATAATAAGAAAAAAATAATAAAAAACCATATTTTTCGTGAAACTGTCGCGTCTGAAATTGTCTTTCCTGCCATACTTTACAATATCTTTTTGCTATTCTCAGGCCCAATTACAACCTAATCTGAAATCTGTTAATTTTATCTGCGAAAAGTAAGTTTAGATAATTAAAAGGATTATGCACTTTTGATTAAACTTCAAAAATCTGACAGTTTCTACCACCCATATTGCGATGGAATTCTTTAAATTCAACGTGCCTTGAAAACATTCACAATTAAATGGTCTAGTTAAATGAATTATTGAGTACTTTACCTACACTCTGGTTTGAACTTGTACTCCGAAAAACACTTACCAATGAATTGAACATTGTATCTACTGGGCTAGAGATTATTGTTGCTTTTTGATTTTATTGATGTAAAATGCAAACTGTACCACCAAATTTTGAATTTTAAAAGGAGTACAAATAAGTCTCCGCCGGTTTTATCAAAAATTGGGCATTTATTGTGAAAGGACGGAACCTTATGTTTTATTCAAAGTATTGTCCATTGCTAGCCACTGCGTTTTCCCATCTTTCTGGTAGCATACGGATACCGCGTCGGAAGAACGCTTCATCTTTTGAGACTATTCACGAATCGACTCAATTTTTGGTATCTTCATATGATGTGAAGTGCTGCTCTAACAGTCCATATGCCATCGATCGGAACAAGTGATAATCGGAAGGGGCAATGTCTGGTAAATACGGAGGGTCGGGTAGGACTTCCCAATTAAGTGCTTCCAAGTAGGTTTTGATCGGCACCGCAACATGTGGACGAGCATTATCAAGCAGGAAAATAATTTTGTCGTGTTTGGAGTAGTAGTGGGTACGTTTTTCCTTAAGTGCTCGGCTCAATCCCATAATTTATGTTCGGTAGAGAGTCTCAGTAATGGTTTCGTTCGGTTTGAGCAACTCATAATACACGAGACCAAGCTAATTTCACCAAATAAACAACATGAGTTTTTTCCATGAATATTAAACTTGACTGTCGATGGTGAAGCATAGCCTGTAGTCCCCATGATTTCCTCTTCTTTGGGTTATCGTAGTGGATTTATTGTTCATCATCAGTGACTTTACGATGAAATAAACTCTTTTTTATGCTTGGCAAGCAACATTTCACATGTGCAAAATCGGCGTTCAAGGTTTCTCGGCTTCAGTTCATATGAAACCCAATTTCCTAGCTTTTGAATCATTCCCAACGATTTAAAGGATGTGAAATTGCTTGTTGAGTCACTCCTAATGTAAGAGCAAGTTCTTCTTGCGTTAGGCAGGAATCTTCCTCCAATAATTCTTACAATTCCGCGTCTTCGTACACTTCCGGCCTTCCGCTACGTTCTTTGTCTTCGACGTCAAGATCACTGTTCTTAAACTTATAAAACCACTCACGACAACTTCTCCCACTTAAAGCAGCCTTATCATACGCTTCTACAAGCAATCGATGCGCCTCAGCTGCATATTTCTTCAAATTAAAGAAGTTTCGCACGAAAAAATTACGTGATGCTAATACAAAATCGTCAGATGTTCAACCTTACAATATGACATTTTACATCTGACAATTTCAACCATAACTTACTGATGGGGCCATCTTTTGTCAAACGGCGGAGACTCTCTTTATTGTGTTATTTAACAATACGGAACTAGCCATAGTAATCCCAGGATTTCAAAGTCGACGTTACCCAAGCAAGTTTTTGGTCGTTTCTTTAGACAGATTACATTTAAAGATTGAATCTGAAAACATTGTTTTTAGACTCCTTTAATTAAGCACCAAGATTAGACTAATTCATTATATATTTGGTGTACAGAGTTTATAACAAAATTTTAGGTAGGTTGGGAGATATAAAGTTCTTAAAATTAAATAAGTTGAGATTTTTAGTATGTTTTTTATTGTGGGGTTTGCCACTTCTGCGCAAAGGTTTAGCTTTATATATATTTCGTCGGGATTGGTCGTTTTTAGTAGTATCGGAGCTATCCAAAAATTCTGATAAATACTAAACAATATCACTATATCAAAATTTTATTTGTATGAGTGTAAGTACTTCTGTGCTATTATGGTAGTTTTCTACTTCCTTAGAAAGAATTGAACAGCTGTCGTCTTACTGTAGATTACCCTTTTGCAGTGCTCCATCTAACTTGAATTTTTTTTCTTCCAGATGATCAAATTAATAACTAGTAATGGATACTTTTCGGCACTCTGTATTGTTTCTTTTGATCCCTGAGATAAAATGTGCATTTTGATAAGTTTCAACTCAAAATCAATTTAGAAACTGCTCATAATTCGTCATGCGTATGCGTTTCTGATCGGTAACAACTATTGGAAAAATTACTTTATAAAAATTTCAAGAGAGAGAAACGATGTCTCAACATTGCCAGTACCGATATTCACCTTGGCTGGAATATCTCGCACCGTTACGTTCAGTAATGACTTAATAGACGCAATTTTCACTAGTACAACTAGAACTAAACGAACATGTCCATTTCTTAACAACTTTCGTCGTTTGCTAAACTATTAACTAGATTCGGGTAATAGCCGCTAATCTTCAAGAAAATTTGACTTTAACACTATTTTACATTTCACTAAAGAAGCTGACAGGCCTAGTATTGAGCATAAAATTTGTTTATCACATGTGAATTACAATTATTTGAACGTAAAAGCGCCGTTTTAGAACGGAACATAAGAACCAAATAAAACGAGTCTTTTAACTTACTTAAATAAAACTTATCGTGATGTCTGTATCTGCCCTTATCTAAAACGACATTGTGCTGCCCAAATCATTGTAAATTAAATGATTGAAGGAAAGCAATAAACAAATTTTATGCTCTCTATTAGTTAGCTTCTTTATTGAAATGTGAAATAATATTAAAGACAATTTTTTTAAATATCTGCAACTACTATACGCTTTTGTGTGTAAAATTATTTTTATATTGTTTCCACAGTCTTCTTACAATTTTGGCTATTTTAACAGTTTGCTTTATAAAAAATTAGGATATTCACCCCTGTTCCACAGCTGCATACACAACATTGTGTAATGTTCAACACCAAAAGGCCGTTAGAAACTGCTTTATCATTATCAAGAGTTAGCCTTGTTATATTAAGCTGAGTAAAAAAGTTTTAAACATTTTAAATAGTGCTAAGCTAAATTTATTATTACCGTGTCCTGTTTAGATTATTCAAAAAAAAAATATATATTTGTTATATAAACTATAAATTATATGTTATATAAACCAAATTAGCCTTCATATTAATTACAGTTATGACCACTTAAAAAAATTTGTTTATTGTTGAACATGGAAAACATTTTCGTAAAATTAAAATTATATGCCAAATTATCAAGAGATAATTATCGCAAAATAATTGGAATATCATTTACAAAAAAATTTATAAATGCTAAATACATTCACAAAATAAGATTCGCTTGTAAACATTAGCATAGTTTTGCACGTATATGCAGTTTTTTTTATTTGTCAAGTTAGAAAACACTTTAGATAAACAAACAAATTTTGTTGATGTGTTGTTCTGTGTATTTAAAATGTCCCGGACAATTTAGTGGTTCTTAATAACAATAAAAACATATAAACGCTTTCCATAAAGATATGGAAACAATAACTTTTAAAAACAAGAAGTTATGTTATTGTAGTGGTGAGGTTCTGTGACTTCGCATGGGGACATAGGCTTTCGAACTGAGAAGTTAAGGCTCTCATATATTTGACTTCATTGCCTGACCGTCGCCTATCGTATATGGATATGGGGCAATGTTTAAAATGAAAACAGGTACTCAACTATTTTTAGTGAGTGAGTTTTTAGGATTTAACCCGGGTCTGTCCGCACCACAGTCGAGCGCGTCAACCGCATGTCAATACTGCCGCCATTATAAGCTGTGGTCTGTTTAAATATCTACATAATAACATTGGAAACAAAATTACTTTAATATTTTGTAACAGTATTTTAAAATTAATATTTGTGTCATCAAAGGTCGTTTTCCAATTTTTTTCAAAATGAGCAAAATTTTCGATCTTATCTTTTAGTCTCTTGTCTATTAGTCACCTTTTCAGGTCATTTTCTAATGGCTTGATGACACTTAAGTTGTAAAATTAGCTTAAGCACTCTAGAAGCGTCAACAGCGTTATAATCCTTTTTTACATCGACCGTGTTTAGTATAATTCTTCTTCTTTATTTGGCTCTTTTTTTTCCTTTTTATGTGGCAAGTAATTTTACTTGAGACATAGTATCGCTATACTATTGGTTCCTTCTTGGTAAAATGTTTTCATCCTTTGTTTTCCTTGTTTTATTACATAACACCCAGACATTTATTCCAGTCAAATAGAAAATATTGTGAATCAACCATTTAAGGGACTTACAATTTACAAGGTATTTTCCCACCATCAATCGTATCGATCCAAATTTGGTGCTATTGTAAAACTTAATGGTTTCAAAAAAATTTACTACTTTTTTAAATATTACAGATTTATGCTTCAAACTTGAGAGAAATGCTCTTTTATGGGTTTACTTTTACAACTTATCAGAGCACAGTTATTTAATCAGTAAAGTTGCATTAAAAAGTGTTCCTTTCTATGTTATTTTATTTTTTCAGCTTTTGTTAGTCTTTTGTCTTTTGGAGGATAGTTCCAATTAAAGTAGTTTTTTATGTAAAAGAAACTGCCCGCCCAATGAAACTAACGCTTGTCTGGTTTTATTTGTTTCTCTGATAGAAAACTCCACTTACAATATATTTTAGCAACCCAATTTCTATACCAAATTTATCTGACTTATTTGGTAGATACTAAATGAATCCACATTTAGATGTTATGGGAAATAATTTATTTATAAATGGTGATATTTGTAGCTGACATAACAAATTTGACTGCTTTTAATGAATTTATACTACACTCTTGGTATAAGAACAAATTTATCGTTTTTCAATCGTTGGTTTCACTCATTTTTTACTGAAAGCGTAAATCTTAGAATAACATTGTGTTTTATTATACTAATATCAAATATCAATGAAAATGTGATACCTACTTTACCTTTCATAATATTTCATTTGGCATAACCTGTTGGACCCGATACATTCCTGAAAAGGTGGCCTGCCAAAGGAAGAATTGCTTGTATTTTTTGCCAAAACATTCCATCGATGACAATTTTCATATTTTGGTGTTCGTTTTCTTTAGTATTGTCTTTAGAATTTGCCAGCGACATCATTCTCTTTTGCGTCCTACTTATATTCAACATATTTTCTTCTTTATCGCCAGTATTTAATGGATCATTCTTATATTTGCTATCAATTTAGTCATCATTACATTCAAATAATTCATCTTACTCATGCCATGGCTGTGAAAGGCAAATTTGCGTGAAACGTAGTGATTTATGCGCTACCGAAATTCGAGTTATCGTCTTGCAATCTCCGACATTGAAATATCTGTGCCCGGAGTGCACATTAGAAGTGCGCCAGCTACCAGCTCTGAGGTGGCAAGTATCGGAGATGAAGCAGGAAATAGAGGCGATGAAAGCCTTTCAAAACCGTGACACTAACTTAGAAACGGTCTTGTCAGAAATAAACGAGCGTGAAATGAGGGGTAGGAATGTAGTCATGTTTGAAATTCCGGAGTGCGCTTTGGAAAATGATGTTGACATTCGCAAGAACACGATTAAAAGGAAGTCCAGAAGGCATTGGCAAATATTCTCGATTTGGAGGCACCAGTAACCACCATTCGACTGGGCAAAGCACAGGGTAAAACCCCCCGACCTGTTAAGTTAATCTTCCCAAACAGAGAAATGGCAGTCCGTTTACTCAAAAAATGGGAAAAAACCTCGTGCAGAACTAAACGTGAAAAATGATCTAACTCCATACCTTAAGAAATTACGTGAAGAACTTAACAGAAGAATCCAAAATGGTGAGTCAAATCTGACTATTAAATACATCAACAACACGCCAAAAAGAAAATTAAAATTTAATTCTATAGTTAGATAATAAGTGCTTATTAAGATACTTATTTACTAAACAGAAAACATGATCAATATAGCTGCTGTCTCCGACAAAAGTAACTAAAACATTATAGTGACATATATCTACACTTTAAATGTAATGGGCTTTATTTCAAATTGTTTTGTTATTCATATGCTCTGGTTCTGTTCATTTTTCAAGCAATTTAGAAATATAGTTTAGTTGCATAAGTACCCCAGACAAACCATGATTTGTATCTATCAAAAATTCCAGAATTAATTATTTGAACTTGGAATTAATTTTAAAGGATTTACAGTAGATGGTATTACTAGTATTTTTTGTCATCAGTACACACTGTAACCAACGTTCTGACAGAGCACTACCATTAGGCTTAAATTTTGAATGTGTGTAATTTTGTCTAGTGTAAAGCATTTTTTGAACTTTGAAAATGTCAAACTTTGTGGCAACAAAACGCAATTTGCGGGAAACGTTACTTTTTCGTATCCATTTGAAGAAATCGTCAGATGACAGTTTTCGTTTGCTGTCTGAAGCTTATGGTGAACATGCTCCATAGATTTTAACTTGTGAGTATTGGTTTCGACGATCCAAAAATGGTGATTCTGACACGAAAGACAAGGAACACCCGGGCCAGCCGAAAAAGTTTGAAGATACACAATTGGAGACATTACTCGATGAAGGTTCACGTCAAACGGTTGAAAAATTGGTAGATAGTTAATTTATGGAGCGTCAGTAAACGTTTGAAGGCAATGGGAATGATTCAAAAACAAAGAAATTGAGTGCCACACGATTTGAAGCCAAGAGACCTCAAAAGATGTTTTTCCACCTAAGAACAGCTGCTTTAAAGGCACAGAAGAAATGGATTTTTGCATCGTATCGTGATTGATGATGAAAAATGGATTCATTACAAGAACCTTAAGCGCAGAAAAATCAGGTGTATGATCGGCCAGCATTACCATCGACCCCAAAGCAAAACATCCATCGTTCGAAGGTAATGCTCTATATTTGTGGGATCAGAAGGACGTAGTGTTTCATGAACTACTGAAACTATCACTGGGAATCACCACCGACAACAACTAATCAAATTGAACCGAGAATTGAAATTATATCGACCGGAATACGTCGAAAGGCACGATACAGCGATTTTCCCACATGTCAGTGCTAGGCCACGTGTTGCAAAACAAGTCAAAAGCTATTTGGAAACACTTTGATGGG
Source organism: Sinelater perroti (assembly GCA_036346155.1). NCBI lineage: Eukaryota > Metazoa > Arthropoda > Insecta > Coleoptera > Elateridae > Sinelater > Sinelater perroti. The sequence continues at coordinate 17,544,526 of JARFIY010000195.1, read as the reverse complement.
ATGTCCCATCTCACCCGCCACATTCATCAGACATTACCCCTTCTGATCACCATTTGTTTCGATTGATGATACATAGGTTACCTGAGCAGCGCTTCAACCCTTTTGAAGACATCAAAAAATAGGTCGATTCATGGATTGCTTCAAAGAACGAGAAATTCTTTCGCTGGATAATGAAAAATTGTAGCTAACGATGGACAGTACTTTTGAATAACTTGTGCTTTATAATTTTTTTCGAAATAAAAATTTAATTTACAAAAAAATAAAATTGAATGTCAGCCCCATTACAAAGATATATGTGGACACAATGATTCTATTAGAGTAAATAAAGGATAATCTCGTCTGTGATTAGTTTAATTACTTTTATTTCCACATGACACGTTGAACCTTACACTGCACTGAACTAAAAATCCAATTATGCCTTTTGTAGTAGTCATACAGAATGCAATTTCATATCACATCGCCTCTGCATGCGGGTTCACACTAGCAACTCACGTTTGTCACATGCGAGTGCGTACGCCGCAATTTAGTCAGCGCCGACAAAAATAAATAACTTGCGGTTGCAGCTGCAGCTTGTGCAATCGAGGTGTAGAGTTGCGGGCATTTCCATATTTCAAAATAGAGCCGTTATGCGAACAGATATTCTAAAACTCACAAACTCTTCCGGCTGGCGGACGGTGGCTGAAATATAAGCCGCTGCCTGCTACGTAAATCAGCAACTTTGCGTGTGCAGAACAATTACGGGGGAATGTTAGCCGTTTATCTAAACGCGGCAATTAAACTGCTTGCTACTTCACATGAGCCCGTTCGGATGGTTTTAGTGTAATTAGTTTTGGGGTGCTAAAATTGCTACTAAAGACCTCTATCGATGTGATTACATTGTTACAATTGGTGCACTTTTTGCTTATTTAGTCATTTTAAATTTTTAGATGGTTTCCTCTACACCAAAGAAAAGCACAAATGAAATATAGAGAAGAAAAGGAAGTAATATATAAGTATTTTAATAAGTCATTTTTTAAATAAGTCTTTTTTAGTAACTCCTTTATTTGTACAGACGACATTTTTATAGAGTATAAGTACTGCAGTATCCCTATGAGGTACAAGCTATGCCCCGGAAGGGTATAGCATATGTCCAGATATGCATTGAAATAGATTTGTAAATTAGCAATTTATCTTCCATTGGCAGCTCCGATTTTCTTTCAAGCATCCTGTATATTTGTTTGCATTTTACTTATAGCTGTTTTCTCTTCGTAATTATATGAGTATACCAAGTTTATCTTTAAACCATGCGAAGATCTAAATATTCGATTAGATCTGCTTGAGGCATGCGATTTTCGATCAGTGTAACAGAGATTGTGATGTGAGGGGAAATCGTTACTGTCATCGTTGAGGGAATGTGGATAGGTCTGCTGTGTAAAGTAAGTACAATGTCGGTCCTAACATACTTTCTTGTAGTACTCTGTAGTGAACACTGTCAGAAAAGTAATATCTCAGGAGGAAGTACAATGGATACAGGACTAAATGTTTGAGTTTATATAGTAATCCTACTTGCTATATTGCTACCAAATGCTTAACTTCAATCAATTAAGCATCCGTGCAACATCCCTTCTCATCTACGTCGTTGCTAATTTCTAAATTCAAACTGATGGGTAAGTGTCAGAGTGCACTTTCGTCTACGATTTCAGTTAGTTGTTGAAGTATATTTTTTTCAGAACCTTTGATAACGTTTGGAGGAGGAGGTTCAGTCATCTCAGTTAGATTTTTCCTGGTTTAGTAATCATGATCTATCCTATTTTTTATTGACATGGAAGATATTTGGTTCTTAAGCCTTTTTTGCTTTGATTTTATGCTGCATTATTGTTTCTATCTCACTTTAGAAGCTCTTTTTATTGGCAAAGCCATTTGAAATGGAACATTTATTTGATTATTTACTTCATTTTCTTCAGCAACAATTAGTTGGGATGGCAAATGTAAACTATGGCAAGATGTTTGGCAAAAGTAATGGCCCTTTGATGTTCCTTCTTGTCAAAGTATTTTGATTAAATCTTAGTGGAGGTATCTTATTGCAAGGATGTTTAATTTTACGAATAGTACCAGTATCTATTAGGCCATTCAGATAGCCCTCGATAGATTCATTCTTTACTTTATGCAGTAGATTTTAAGTTCTTTGCTAGTTTATTGCACCTTTGTTTGTCTAGCGGTAATCTTGTTATCAGTCATCTTTTTCTAGATTTCTGTTCTTCTGTTAGTTTTTGCTTTATTATTAGAGAACATTTCTTCTTTAGTCCTGATTGAGCTTGTTTGCTATATCATGCTTTGTATCGATTTCATTATGCCTATCACGGCTTTTTCTGTCAATTTTGATTTTCAATTATCTATTCATCAATTAGTTCTTTTACTATAAAGTGATGTTTTTTTCGGTTTGTCCGGTATGTGATTATAGATGGTTATCAGAACTTGTTTATGATCAGGCATTAGCTCTAAGAATGACTCTACCAGAATTTTTTTGCTGTTAAGGCCCTTAACTGCACAAAAGTCTACAAAGTTTGTTATTTTATTATTGTCAGAAGGGCAATATGATGGTTGCAATGTTAATAGGTAATTTAAGTTACTATTTTGTATGACTTTTAATAACTCTCTTTCTTTTGTTGGTTGTAATATCCTTTGTAAATTTCCATAAAATATATTTTGCATTATAGTGACCTCCAGCTATAAATCGGTTTCTTAATACTCTGAATAAATTATCGTAATCATCGTATTTCTTGCTATATTGTGGTGGACAGTAAATTACTATTATTATGTGCTTTTAAATAACCGAGGTTCTTCCTTTTGATGTGAAAATACTTCCTAATTATTTGGTAAAAATTCGTTAATACGTAATATATGTAACTCTTTATTCTGTTTAATTTTAATACGTTAATTTATTTTATATTTTGAATATCAATGAATTCTTCGTCTAAGAAACCTTCTTGTTAAGTATGATATAAATCGTCAACTAATGTGGGAGATATCATATTTAAAGCATCTAAACACTTCAAAAGTTAACAATTTTTTTAAATTGAAAAATGTGTTTGTATTGAACATTTTAACTTATGTTGCTTCCCAATAATCTTCCTGCTATTTATTTTCTTATACAAATTATTTATTGATTTTTAATGCTATACAACTTCTGAGCTACGAATTATACTCGCTCAAAGAGACAGATCAGATTGCAGAACGAGCTTTAGTTTCACGGTGCCGATTATTCAGCAGAAAGAGTTTTGTGTTTAGTAATACAGGAAGTGTTTAACCACAGTAAAATACAAAAGTATTCTACTATGGTATCGACAGTATATACACAAATTATCTGTGTAAAGGTGAAAACAGTTAACACCCAAATGTTTCTTATGAAACTATGGATAGAGTTATGATATGTTTAGAGCATAATTCTGACTGCTTTATATTCCAACAAGATGGAGCTCCATTTGATTGGTATACTGAATTGCGTTTCTACTTGATCTCCCGCGCCGCTGAAGATTGGATGATCTTGCGAAAATAGTTTAGCACCCTTTAGATGACCCAGACTTGTGATTTTTTTGGCATATTAAAAACTATTTTTATGTTACCATTGCCAACAATACTGGATAAGCTCGAAGATCACATTACTGCTGCATTCAAGTCCATCAATGGAGAAATGTTACAGGAGATTATTCTTAGTCTTTACATATATTTATTTATAAAATTCCACCCCTAAGTTAATGATCGCCAATTGGTTTTTTTAAAGTTATATTTTTTGCTTCATATAATATCATAGTAAACTAGCTGATTATAAATTAACTAAGTTTTTCAACCTTGAATTTTTTTACAAATCAAGGTTCTCTCTCCCATTATATGTAGCAGTCTTGTAAGTCTTCTACTGAAAGGTCTTTTATTTATTAGTTACGCTTTTCTGATAAATTATCCAAAGTACCAAAATGGTTTTGCAGCTGAGAAAATACTAAAGATTCACAGAGACTAGCAAGATTTGGTGAATAATAAAATAAGAGGATTTTCCAAAATTTCTTAATAGAGACTGCCTTATCGTGTTGCAATATCAAATTGCGTGCAATGCCTGATCGCACACGGGTCACTCTCTTTCTGAGTTGTCCAAGGACTTACCGATAAAAAGTTTGTTTACAAGTTTGTTCTGGTAGCACAAATTCTTTATGGACGGGTCCCTGACTATCAAGAAAAAATGAGCGTTAATTTAAATTTCAATTTGTTCATTTTTGATTTTTTAAGACGAAAAGAGCTTGCAGTATGCCACTCTCGACTTTGGCGTTTGTTTTAGGGATTGTACTAAAAAATCATGATGTTCTTTTGGTCTCCCGTGCGATTCTATAGAACCATTTTGACATACATATTTTTCATGCTTAAATCCTAGGTTAAAATCTAAACAACGGTCTAAATTTAACTGACTATTAATCATTTTCAACATTATTCAACAATCTGCCGTAACTCTTTTCACATTGTGGTCAGTTTTTGTGCTCTGTCGTACGAAATTTGTCTTATACTTCTTCTGATCTCTCTAAAAAGACCTATGTCAACCAAATACTTGTGCCCTGGATATTAAATATTCTCCATAAATCATTTGTAACTATATATAGGTAATAGTAGCGGATTCACAAATTTGTATACAACATTTTATAACACAATGTTTCTTATACTTTTGGACTTGCAGTTTCCTTTCTGAAAATACTGTAATATTGTGCAATCATGCATTGAATCTACCACAAAAATTATTTTAATTACTGTGTAAAGGGAAGCAATGAACAGTGTTGCAATTCTCATTATTTTTTTTGAAAAACCTTGTAAATTTCTTGTGTACTATAGTACGCAACGAAAAAGTTTTGACTAAGTTTTCTTGCTGAAATCACTATGTGACCTCATATGACAGCATGTCATTTGTTATTTTTAATTTAGAGTTTCTTAGAAATAGCTTTGTTTAGCTTAACTTTTTTTTTTGATCATCTTAGATTATACTGGTCATCTTGCAGTTCTCTTTCCCTTGTTGCCTCTGAAAAATAGCTGTATTTTCGCTGTATATACTTTTATGATATTCTGTTTACGTCTCTCTTAGATTGGATGTGTGATTTACTTTCGATCTCTTTTCACTAATTGCTTATTTTGTTTTTATGCAAGTTATATGTATATTTCAAAATGCTATGTTTTTATAATTTATACATTTTATGTTTATATGGAGCCGTTTTTGTTTTATTAGAGCTGTTTTATTCGATATCTAATTATTTCCAACCCATTGATATATACATTTGCTGATTAGGTTTATTGTTTGTAGTTTTATTTTATATTTGTGGTTTTTTGATATAACTATGTTTAGTTATGTACTTTCTTTGATTTTTGATACGCTTGAAAAGCTTTACATCATTTAACACGATTCTTACAGGCTACAGAGTCAGTGATATACTAGTTCTTCAACTTTTATTAGGTCCTGCTAGGTATAAATAATATTTAAGTAATCAGCCACAACAGACATGACTGCTTAAAAAGGATATTTGCAGGAACTATATTATTTGTCAAAACACTTAAATCCCAGATCTTTCTTCTGTCTTGATACTATATTTAACTCACTCAACAACCTTTCTTTAATTATTACATTTGCCTTTATATTGCACTTACACTTACACTTACAGATAAATTTCAGTACGTATTACCATTATACAGACTAAAAATTATATAAAATTTAATATATAAGTTCTCTTTACTTTTTGGCTTTTTTCGTATAATTTACTATTTGTTTCACATTTATATTAATGTTGTTGAAGATTGTATTGCATATCACAAAAACTATTATGCGTCAGAGACCAGTTAGTATCTTTTCCAATATTTGAAATTAGCAACATCTTTTACAATGTTAACCAAGTCTTTTCTAAATTGTAAATTGTGTTACTAATTTTTTTCTTAGCAAATATCCTACTTTGACTATTTTTATACAAAATATAACATGCTCAATATCTACTAAGATTGTACTTATTACATCTAAGTTATAAAATCATAATAGGATTAGATTTTGTTGAATAGTTTTTTGTTATAGATACTTTTATAAGATAAAAAGAAAATATACGCAATAATATGCTAAAAAAAGATTATAATGTAAGTTAAAAATATATAAGAAGTTTACTGGGAATTTTATAAAACATTTTTATACAATTTGAAATCTAATGACCAATGAATATGTTGAAAAATCACATTATACAAGCATAAAAGTTAGAACCTTTATTGATACATTCACATACTCAAATGTTACTGCTGAAACACCAACTTTATTTTAAGTGAATTTAGTATACTGTACTTTTTGAAGTATCAGTTACCTATAGAGTTTGTTTGATTTTTGTTTATTAATATAAATCGCCACTTTGCTATAAATAAATTGAAATAACCTCTTGCAACGGTTGAAAATACCATTACTACTCAAATCATTCAAATAGTTATGTATTGAAAGAAATACGACTATGAATTTATTAAAACATACTAAAAATAATGATACAATAATTTATTTTTTACATAATATTCTGACTGAAACACATTTTTTCCAACGGATGTCGTGGGTGGTTGTGACAAAATGTAATCGCGCACGACAGCAACATCATCATCTAATTTCTGTTCTTCAAGTGCTTCTTTTAGTGATTCAAGCAAGTCAGAATTGTAGGAAGGTATTCTAGTGTAGTTCAGAACAAATATTTAAGTTTTTGTTGAGTTTGGGTAACTATATGGGGCCGAATGTTGTCATGAACCGGGGGTTGCCACATAGGATTGACAATTTGTATCTTTTTCAATAATTTCCAAGCATTATTTCGTCCAAAAGTTTATAACAGTACAATATGTGTTGAGAAAACCTATGTGCAAAACTCCTTTTGACTCAAAAAACAGTTACAAAAACCTTTACAGTTGATAGCCGAGTTTTGACTTTCACAGTTGCAGATTATTCCTTTTTTTGATACCCTATACCGGCTTGTTTGAATTTAGTGATGTAAAATTGTACCCAAATATTATCGCATATAACGGTCATGTTCAAAAAATAGTTTCTTTAAGCTAGTAGTCTTAACTCGTATACAGACTTCAACATGCTGCCGTTTTCAATTTTTGACGGGAAGCCGCCTCACTTAACCTGCGGCCAATTTTTAGATGCTCAATATTGTCAATAATAACTGCCTGGACAGTATAAAGCTTATTCTGACCTTGCAACACAATTTTAGTAACCACCAATCGGCGATTATCCCAAAAATTGTTTATTCTACTATATGCGTACACTTCAATATCCTTAAGGGCGTTGTCTCTGAACTATGTTTTAAATCTTCTCAAGATTTCGGACAATTTAATACTCTTTGCCTTAAGAAACCTAATAATATTCTTTGCATTAGCGACAAGGGTACATATATCTTGCTCCGATATCATGATTATGACTGTGCTTTAAGCAACCGCGCTCCTCTCAGTTCACCTTACGGCTCATAAAAATTCCAGTTTAAATGTGTTAGAATTTACTCTCGCAGTTTTTTTCTCATTGATTATTATATTCTTTTTATCTTCGTTGTTTTATCAATTAATTCATATTTTGTGTCATATAAGTATTGTTTATACTTAATATTATGCTACTTAGAGCCGTTTTAAAATACTTACCACCAAATCTGATCTTTTCTTAAAATATACTTACCTTTAGAAAATTAGTAGATGGCAGCAACAGAGCGGTTAAATTAAGTTGTGCAACAAGCTTGTTGGCAGGCGATTCCTTAAAAAATACAGCACATTACAAACTCCGAATGTCCAATAATACTTTAACAAAAAATTGATAAAAACGGAGGCTTCGTAGAAGATGGTAAGTAACAAATCATCCGATGGATGATCAAGCAACAACTGTGTGATATCACAAATCAATCTATACAGAACTACCTTAAGTCATTATTACCAACCGAAGCCACTGAGTACTTGCTCTGGAGGACAACCAAACGTCTAAAAAAGTCGCAACAACAACACAAAACAGCTCTTCGCACTGTCAACGATATTTGGGCCAGAACAGACCAAGAAAAGGCACTAGCTAATCATTTTGCTAACGTATTTCAACCTTATCTTTCCGAAATCACAAATGAAGAGAGTAAATCCAGCAATTCCTAAAAGCCTCTTTCTAGATGTCCATGTCTATGAAACTGAAATCAAAACTGTTCAAGTTCTTAGCAACTTGAATCCCTATGAAAAACACCAGAATACGATTTAATCATAGGAAAATATCTAAAATAACTTCCTAGCAAAGGCTTTAGGTTTATAACTTACCTTTTTCATCCAATACTAAGGCAAGGCTTTGTCTCTTCACAATGGAAAGTTGCCTCAGTTATTCTGGTTTTAAACCAGAAAACCCTAAGGAGGAAGTGGCATCCTATAAATCGATTAGCTTGCTTTCTCTATTATTCAAGGTATTTGAAAAACTTGAAAAACTACTTTATTTTCTATCAGCTCCGGCGTTCCCAAAGACAGTGTACGGAGGCCAGTTTTGTATATCATATTTACTGCAAATCGAAACTGCAATGACCGCATTATTTGCCGTGTTAACTTCCCACCTTGATTTGCAAAATGGTGCATTAAAGTTAATGGTTTTTAATTAGTTCATATAACTTTTAAAACTCGTAAAGATACTGTTCCCCCTGTTATAATGAATAACCAGCAAATTCCACCAGATAAAAGTGTCTGGATGTCCACCTTGATAGAAGATTGACTTCGAAAAAGCACATTTGGTCCAAACGAAAACAACTAGGAGAAATATACCCCAGAATATACTGGCTGCTAGAACTCGAGAATAAGTTATTAACAAATCAGTTTGGACCTACGGAAGACAGCTGTGGGGAACAGGAAGTAATTCAAACATTCACATCCTAAGGTGATTCCAAGCTAAAACTTTGAGATCAATGGTAAATGAAGTTTCACGGCGCAACCTTCATATTCTTACTTAATAAGGAGATTTAAAAATGCAGTGTGCGCTAAAACGATCAGCTTATTTCCCATCCTAATTCACTTATCGAGTGCCTACTAGAAAGAGACGAAAATGAGTCCAGACCAAACCGGTGTAGGTAATTGTGCGTATACGTGTTAGTGTTCAGTTAGTTTCATTCAAACCAAATCCATTTGTTAAACATAAGGAATTTTCTGTTGCACTTTTTTCATCATGTTGTGTATGTGCATTGTTATAATATTTACTTAATGTGAGCAAATGATAAATCCCTCTATAAATAATAAGCATAGCATATAAAATCCCCCATCCGCCGGTTTCCTCTGGAAAAAAATAAAAGGGCCAGCCAAATTTGACGTAGAATCCGAATCCGCGATCAGAAATTCAAGAAAACCAGTGCAAGTGGCCTAAAAAATAGCCCATTTCACATGTATATGCTAGTGGCTACATTTAAGTGGGGGAGAAGGTGGGCTGGCATTTCTTAGAATGCGCGAAGCGCCTCAACACACACCGCTCGAAAGCTTTACCATCTCATGCATAGAAGTACTACTGTGTACAAATATAACCCAGAATTTTTAATTTAAACTGTGAGGACATTTCGTTGGGCACAAACCTTTTTAGTTTTAAGTTGGTAGGACTGCTACTGACATCTGTGTCAAATTTTAGGTTAATATCGTAATTAGGTGAAAAGTGACACTCGTGTTCGTAAACAACCAAAATTAACTTTTTCGATTTTTACCATGTCAGAAAATATTCAACAAAGAAGTTCGATTAAATTATGCGTTAGAAATGATATTTCTGCTGCGGGAACGCTCAAAATGTTACAAAAAGCCTTCGGTGAACAGGCTATGTCTAAAACACAAGTATACGAATGGCATAAAATGTTCAAAGAGGGTCGTGAAGGCGTTGAAGACGAACCACATCAAAGACGTCCAACAACATCAACTGGCGAACAGCACGTCGCGAAAGTTAAGGAATTGGTGCTCCAAAATTGTCGATTGACAACTAGAGAGCTTGCTGACATCGTTGGCATTTCAAATGGATCAGTCAACACCATTTTGAAGGAAGCTTTGTACCTCAAAAAAGTCAAATCTCGTTTGGTTCCAAAAACCCTCAATTTATTCATGACAATTTCGCTAACAATTCCACCCATATCGTTCCGCAACCGCCGTATTTGCCTGATTTAGCTCCATGTGACTTCTGGCTATTCAGCAAAATGAAAAGACCGCTCCGGGGACACCATTTTGACACTATAGAAGAGATTCAAGCCGAATCGAAGAAGGTGCTGAAGGCCATACCGAAACAGGACTTTTCAAAGTGTTTTGGTGAGTGGAAAATTCGCTGGCATAAGTGCATTGCAGCCGAGGGGGATTACTTCGAAGGCGATGAAATAGATTTTTAAGAATAAATAAGGATTTCAAAAATTATAACAAAATTCCGGGTTATATTTGTACACAGTAGTATACTTTAACAAGGCCGCGAAGCAGCCTTTCCGTTACATGTAGAATAATATAAGGCAGAAACAAATTAAATTTGTTTATTATATAAATTACAAAGATGAAAATGTATTTTTTTCATGTTTCACTTTGTTTAATATTGCATAAATATTATTAGTTAGTTATATTGTTAAGTGAAGATCAAAAACTTGTTGTAAAGTTCTTATATTAATAAAAAAAATAAATAAAGAGAAATTCTAATAAATAACTTAATAAATTTTCCGTTGTTGGCACAAATTTTTATCTTCAGGCTACTATAAAAATGAAAAGCAATAAAAACTATTACAAAGATGACGTACATGAACAAAATTTATATTTATTAAATTCGGCTAGACTATGGTATTTTATATTAAAAACAAAAGTGTAGGTGTTTTTTCCAAGCGCACTTTAAATCTCAAAAACGGTAAAAGCTATTGGGTACTAAAATTATTGGAAGTAGATAGGAATTTTTAGTTTAATACACAAAAATTAAATTGTCCCTTTTTTCATGCAGATTTATAGTTCCTTTTTCAAACTCTTCATGTAAATTATGACTATAAAGTTCAATTTTGCGTTAAGGGAATAAAATTCGTCTTTAGTGCAGGCGCTATTGTTCGCGGCTCATTTGCTGGGCGTAAGGGTCTGTAGTACAATGAGGTTCTCAAATGGCCCTGCTCGGACATGGATACGGATCTGTTCCATACCCATTACGGTCTCCGTCTGCTGCTGTGTGGCGTAGCTGAAGAAATTGGATTTTCGAGCGGCTCGTGCACGAATGCCGGTGTTTGCTCTTGAAGTATCACTCCAGCAAAAGCGTTTTATTTATTTCATAACATGATATAAATTTTAGAGGCTTACAATTAGCCTAATTACCCACTTAAGAAGTATCGAAGTATAATTAGCCGATTGAAGTTAATTAAAGCGGAGATAACGCGTTTCCTTGTAAGGCTAGCCGCTATTTTCTTTTAAATTTCTTTTAGGCGCAGACCATTTCTGCCTCGAGAGAATCTAGATCAGAACCCGTTTTCCTTTTACCTTCGAATTAATTTATCGAGTTGCGGCAACTTTCTTCGCCGGGCGGCTCAATAAGGAGGCAGTGGATTGAGAATTTAATTAATTATCCCTTGAAATGAATACAGAGTTATTCTTTAGGAAAAAGCGTTTTCTTGATTCGTGCTGGTGCTCTATTACCGATAAGTGAATTTGTGATTAATTAATTATACCGGAAAATACTTCAGTCGTTCGTAGAACATAAAGTGATTGTCCTAAGTATTTTGAATATTATAGGTTTTAAGTTGTGTAATTAACTTTAATAGAAACTTTTTAACATATAGAAAACAAATATACAAAATATTAGGGAAAAATAATAAATGTAACCAGGGTCTGATTAACCCATAATCTTTATATGGTACGTAAAAAATATTTTGTAACAATCAGTTGTGTTATAAAAGTTAATGGTGGAGAACCCATCAACCTAAATTGGTTGGTTTATAAAAATCAACCGAACAAGTATTTTATGTGCGCAAAATACATGGAGGAACGATGTTCCTAACAATTAAAGGGTTGATGATTGGAAAATAGCCATAAAATAAATGATCATAACAACAACTCTGAACACAGAGATTGCACTTTAATATTTATTAGTAAGAGTCAAATTTTACAAAGAGTGGACTATAAAATAGCAGAACAGAACAGTATAAGAAAAAAGCTTTGTGTTTGAGGATATATTCTGTTAAGTGTTGTAGAAGTTGTAAAGTTTTAGCTTCCCGTGGACTGGCAATTCACGCTATACGAAATATTATGTTCTATAAGATATGATAACTTTCTTGGTTCTGTAAACTGATTTCAAAATTCAATCCTTTTATTGCCGAACATACAGCAAAATTTGGAAATAAAGGATGCAGTGTTCCCTCATGCTTATCTAGTACAACAGTCGATGAATCCATTATCCGTTAAAGCAGAGATTGTTCAAGAAATTGTAAATGCCAGGTATTATTTCATAATTGTGGACACAACCTTAGAGGTGTCGTACACCGACCAACCAACTAACTTTTTGTGGTACGCAACTCTTGTTAAACGATTTTTGACGTCTTTTTTCCTAATTGTGAACATAAATGCTCAATAAAGGCAAATGCTGTAATGTTGACCGTGGATTTTGTAGGTATTAATCTAAATAACTCTAGACGGCAGAGCTATGACAATACTAGCAACATGTTTAGGTGCTACAAAGTCTGAAATGAAGTGTTTATAAAAAATTGATATGTGAAACTGACATTACAAAAAGAAGATAGCCAAAAGTTTATTTTTTTGTAAAAACAAAGATGGAAATTACAAGCTTCCTGAACGATAAATTTTTATGATAGAACATATTACGTTTCAATTGATGATTAACTTAGTACTTCGAATTTATATGAGAAATTACTCCAATGAAAGATAACAGAATATAGAGAGTGAAGGGTAAATCAGCTATTGGAAAAGTATGCTTCTGATTTACATAAAACAATTCCTGAGGATCTTCTGCACTTAGCCTAAGTATTAACAAAGAATATAAGAATACCGAACCAAAAACATAATCAAAACTACAAAGACTCTTAGCTTTATTGAAGCTATGGGACTACTTTTCCTAATACTGCCTAGTTCTAAAAAAATTTCTGAGTATGGCAATTACCAACTGCACTGAACAACGATCTTTTTAGGCTCGGGTGAGTTTCAACGGAGTATAACTTCAGTATATACTGAAAACATTCCTAAATATAGAAACCGTTTTTAATTATTAATATTATTTGTTATGATAAGGTTCAAAATAAATTTTACTACAAATTGTTGCATTACATATTTTACATAAAACGTTTTTGAATTTTATAAGCAACGATAAGTTCCTTTTATTGTTGTTATCTGCGGTAGCTAACTTTTACAAACCTGGACGTTTTCTATTAGAGAAATTGGAAACAAGGCCACTGGTCAACTTTATACGAAAAAACTATCGATTATAGCCTCATCCAATAATTAGAAAAATAATTTTATCAACCATCTTCGTGAGTTGCAGTTAATTGAATAAACTGAATAAATAATATTGGTCGAATAAATCAACCTCCGAAAAACCGGTTATGATCAGCAAATGCAACAGGACAAGGCACACTTTGTCTTGGTTTAGTTTATCAATACGAAAGACGAGTTTTTTTTAAGCGTAATGCATATTGGTCACACATTTAACACTTCTGTATTTCCATTTGTATACAGAAATGTTCCTTGAAGCAACAGTATCGAATTCAAGTATTTTTGAATTTATTTTCAATACATAAATGACCTCTCAGAAAACACTTCCACGTTTGAATTATAATTCTACGAACAAATATATTTTGTCCACTAATTTTCCAAACAAAGATCTTGTAGCAAAAAATTGTCGATTTAAACACAATGATCCTTTCCTTCAAAGTGTGTGCATAGGTTAAATATAATACCACGCTTTTTCTCAGTGTATCAAAATCTGGACGTCTGGCTGACTTAATACATCAAAATCTAACTAATACATCTGAAGCTATAGTCTACATATTTGAAGCCGCGGTTGGTGGGTTTCATACGGATATATTGCTGCAATGTAGGTTTTTAAATCCTATCATGCTCTTGTCTGATAAATATCTTAATGGTGAAAATAATACCAATAACTTCTTCTTCAAGCTTATTAAAATTTTGATTTCTTACTATTTTTGGATTATAGTTTAAATAGTTCTTAACATAAAAACTTGGATGCGACGACCAATAAAGTTTTAGAGTAAGCAAAGAATGAAGTCTCATTATAATGAGAATACCCCAAAAAGCAACTATTTTTTGTCGACATCTAAATTGTTGTGCAACTGAAAAGAATATACACCTGATTATTGCACAATAAGATCTGAAGTTGTGTTATCAAAAATTGTTTGAAATGATTAACGAGAGTAGCAATAGACATGTCCCTGTTTGAATGATAAACTTAATACTGTTGAATAAAGTTAAATTTGGAAAACACGAAGAGATTGTGATTTTTTTGCACCAAGAAAACATTACATTGCTTTGCAAATTATTATTCTGGATGTTATTGTTTTCACTTTCGAACAAATCGTAAAATGAGTAACGCATTCTCCTCGGATCTTCTTCAGGGTCAAATATTGGATCCAAATGAGAATCATCAATATTAGAATAAAGGGGTATATTTTTTATTTCATTTTTTGAATGTGTTTTTAAATGGAATATACTATAAGTAAAAAATTTTGAAAACTGAAAAGAGGAACAGAAGGTTGTGAATATTAGAATTTACTTTAGTAGCGAGTGGTAGCTATAGTTACCAGAATCAATGAAAGAGTTAACTTTTGCTGAGGCTGCACTCTGAATTAGTTAGTTACCACAACCAACTGTTTTCAGCAATGTACGTATATTTCACAACAAATAGTTTTTTGTCAGAAAATGCAAACCGGTGATCCCCATGGCGAAAAAGTGTGGTGTTTTATTTTGAAAGGCTTCCAAAACACCATGAATTTTATGCTTTTTGTAAGCATGACACCCGAGATCCATTCTCATTGTGTTGTGCGTGGATCGCTTGAAAATATTTAGACTGACTACCAATTTCCGTACAGAACAGTGGTGGTTTTATCAAATCTGCTATCTCACGTTTTTTACCACTCATTTTGTATTTACCATACTTAATCTTTGGAGGAAAGTTTTTTAAAGAAAGATTATTTTCTTATTGTTTCTTAAACAATTAACTTTTGGCCCCGAGCTTTTTCAACTCTTTAATACCGAAATGCTTGCATTTTTAGAACTTTTTAAAATTATTTCTGAAACTGAGTTGTTGCACATTTTAATAAACAAGAAATAGTGAAAATGTGATGTGCATAAATATAAAGGCTCAAGGTCACAAATACATCCATGGTGCGTACATTATGGTGTCATACTACATGCGCGCGAAAAAGCGCTTGAGAGTTCATTCGACACGGTGTATATCTTATTTATTTAATTATTGTAACATAGTTTCAAAAATATTTATTTCTTATTGAAACTATACCTTATTCAGAACTTATCTCATTTTAGTTCGATGGTTCTACGACATTTCGATTATCTTCTGGAAATTGTTTTCTTTGAGGTTCTTAAAATAATATATTACAACCGTAGATATGTCTAGATTAGACTAAAAATCGTTTCCAGCAAGAAACAAATGGAATGTCTTTTCCTCATCGTCCTGAGAACTTTCAAGCTTTTCCCGTATTGTATTTTGGAACGGCGCACCTAAATTTATCTCTCAAACGCCAACGCAAGATAATATCAATTTATCACGTGCAGCGATACAACAACGGGCAATAGAAACGTCAATATTTTTGAATTCCACGTCTCCGTGTCCCCACGGCTTACTAAAATTACCACGCGATCAATTAAGCCTGTCTCAATAGTTTATTCTTTGCCTCCGTTCTAATTCCCACAGCGGCCCCCAAAATAAACCCAGCCTCGCTGCACCCTTTCAGCGTTTCGGATTTTGATAGAGCATATCTTTCGCCCATTTGCGCGACTATCGGCCTGAATTCGGGTGGAAATTCGGCGCGCTCCGGGGCAACGATCGCGACCTTTGTATGGCCCTCGAAGCACAAGAGCGGTGTATCCCCGGTTAATTATTTTTCGTGTCTCATTTTCACGAGCGTTCTCCACCGAAGGAAATTTAATTGGTTTTGCAACGAATCGAAATTCTAAAGCTCGTTAATTTCGGGCTCGGCTCTTGTTGCCGATGGCTTGCGATTAGAGCGCCGGCATCCGCTTACGCTTCATTTTTCGCACGTTGCGGCAAACAGGAGGTAGCTTGAATTGTAATGTACACGGGGAACAATAGTTTTGCAGTTTCTAGTTATTTTGTTACATATATTCTTTTTGTAATCTTGTTATGAACACAGGGGCAGCTCCAGAAGATTGGTAATAGGAACAATTATACCCATTTGTATAATAATAATATTATTAATTGTAGTGGGTAAGGTATATGCTAGAATGTTAGAAAAAAGGCTTTAGAAAACTTGTAATATGGTTTTGGAACTAACAAAGGAGTGCTAGATGCAAATTTCTTTATCCGACAAATAAGTGAAAAAGCAGTTATGAAGAACGGATAGATACATCTATGCTTCATTGACCTATAAAAAGCCTCTCATGAAATAATCACAAGAGATATGAGAAACATGGTTTAAAACATCGTCAAAGTAAAACATAAAACATCATGGATGTTTTAAACTGAAAATGGAGTTAGGCAAGACTGCATTACTAGGCGTGGTAGTTTTAGACCAAGAAATGAAAAATCAGAAAGAATTGCAAAACAATACACAACAAGTCTCAAGAAAATGTGGGACTTAATAATTACAGAACTAAAATATGCAGACGATTTGGGGCTGATCACTAATAAGGAAAGGACATTAAATGAAAACCTAAAAGTAATATAATAAAAATAAAAATAATAATTATTACTAGAAACGAAAAGGAACATTAAATAGAATTAATATACAACTTGGAAGTCGGTAAGTAATGGCAGATTGGGAGAGAAAATAAATGAGAGAATAGGAACAGCAAGAAAACTTTTTAACGCAATCAAGAATATGTTTTTATGTTAGGTAAAAAAATATTAAAATAAATACAAATGGAGGTATCCAAAAAGTGACCACTATAATACTGATATATGGATCTGAAACTCGGGTCTTAATACAAAATCATACAAAGAGAATAAAAGCTATCGAAATGAGATTCTTAGGAAAAATTGAAAGATAGTGAAAACAAAATAAGGATTATTGCCATTAGAGATAATCTAGAAATTGGAGCAATACTAAATACCACAGAAGGACAGTTAAGATGGCTAGGTTATGTAATGAGGATAAAAGAAGATAAGGCTGCAAGAAGAATATTTGCAGCACTTTTTCTTCTTTTTATGCCGTCTTCTATCGACGATTGGTGACCACTTTTTAAACGCTTTTCTATCTCTCACGTGGAATATCTGTTTGGCTGTTAAGTTGGTTCAGTCTCTGATGTTTTGTAGTCAAAACTTTTTTTCCTGTCGACATCTGCTTTTCCTTAATTCGTATGTAATTCTAATAGTCTAAGGGATCTTCAGCATTTTCCTGCAAAACTACATTTTAAACGACTCAATTTTTTTATTGTCTGTGCTTTTATCGTCTATGTTTTTACTTCATAGAAGAACGAAATTTTATTTGCGGCTATTATGGTGTCGTATATTTGTGCTGCCGCCATTTTTGTAGTATATACTTCTTGTAAACTTTTGAAAGTCTATGCACCATACACACATGTTCTTGTATTCTCGGCATTTTTGCAATAAGACAGTTATTGCAAATAATGCCTCTCTGATTCTTCCTCTGAATCCAAACTGACTGTGATCAAATTATTCTTCACATTTGTTATATATAAGATTTTGTATAATTCTCAGAAGAGCCCTCAAAAATTCATCTCAGGTCTTAGGATTATTTTTCTTAGATATAGGCATGAACACTGATTTAAGTCATTATTTGAAGCACGAAGGTATAAAAAGAAAACCAAAAAAAAAGTAAAATGAAGAAGTTAGATTTGTACCCATTAAAATGGCTAGAACAGTGGAGTGGAGTAGGTGTAAAGTGCAGAAGAAGAAAGAATGGATAGAAGCATGGAGATTCGATGAAGCTAACGCAGCCCCTCAAACTTCATATCCGCGAAGCGTAGAAAGGTCTTAGAAGTAAAATGTCCGTTTAGAATAGATGGCATGAATTTTTTATACTCGTAACTTACTTATCAAGTTTTATATTTGATAAATTACTAATATTTGTACGAATATAAAACAATAATTTACGTAATTATCTTTTGTACTTCGTAGAATACGATGATGTTTTACTATATCTCACTACCAATTTGATCAACAACCTCTTTATTTGGAAATCGATGAATTGTACGTCCGCTGATATTTTCTTGGCGATAATTTTTGTGAAATAAACCAGAAGTTTCAGATAGTTTGTTTTCATTATTCTTCCAGTGGAATTTTAATGATGTAATGTTTTAGGTACGCAACCAAAAAATTATTTAAACTTAACTTTTCCAATTTGTTCTTTTGATAGAATATGTTTTAGCGTTATAAATGACGTACGATTATTGGATTACTTTGCAGGATTATATTGTGTAATTAGAGCATTTAAATAGATTTTTCTTTAAAAATTACCATGAAGATTTCATGCCGTAGTCAGATTACTATTCCCTTCCTTTTTATCTGATTTTTATGATTTCAACTGATCATATCCTTTACATTTTATTTTTTCTTCTTATTTATTTAGTCTATATATTGATTGTTTACTCTTCTGTAAACTCCTTAGTATGGTGTACATTTGGAGTGGTTCTTAAAATTGATTGACAAGCTGTTATAATTCTAATCATATTCTTGCATGCACATATTTTTGAGTTCTTAGTTAATTTTTCTTTCAGTCTGTGAACTTTTTAATTCTGTGTTTTTCTTTGACTCAAGGTTTGTTTAGCAGATTTTTGTTTTCATTTCCTCGATGAGCTTCCCAACATAAAGGAAGTTTGAAGAACATTTTAAACAAGTTGATTGTGTTTGTAGCCGATTTCTGATTGTATAATCTTTTTTATATAGATGTGAGATTAAAGCGGATTTATTTATTTATTTACTGAAAATTTGAAAATATTTAACATCTTGGAAATTGTTTAGTACTTCCTGCCTTTTATACCTTTTGTTACAACCCTTTAAAGTTTGACGTTTCTGAGTGCTCTTTGTAAGCTTGCAAATTGTCTTATTGGAATCATTTTCGAAAAAGCATTTTTTGTTTACTCCAATAATTTACGAGATACGTGATTTAAAATCCTTTTAGCCTCTCTACAGTTACTAAAGGGCTGTGAATAAGAAAAGAGCTAGAAAGGTCGTAGATGAGTTTTAAAAGAAAATTGCACAAATTTACAACAAAATCATTGTTATAAAATAACTCACGCACGTACAAAGACAGCCAACAGAACCGCATTTCAAGAGGTTGTAACAAGAGCTACAGTGATTATAGATGATCTTCGGGGGTTTAAATTTGTTTTGTGAATAGTAACATTTCTGTGCTTTAGTCTTTCTTATAGAATTGCTTCAAAAGCATTAATATGCTAAACAATTATCAACTTTGTTTTAACATATTTTTTTATCGCATCTAATATTTTTTAGCAATATGCAGTCTGGTATTGTAGTGATAGAACATCACGCCATATATTTGACCAGAGATTTACATTCGTCCAAGAACAATATCATGTAATATTCTTGTGTAAGACTTACTTTTCATCCCCAATTATCAACTTATAGAATAATAGTTCTCTATTCTAACCAGTAAAGCGAAGCGAATCTATATACCCAATTTATACATAATTGTGACGTTTTGCAAATGTTTGTATACTATTGCAGACATACAATAGACTATTTGCAAATTCTTGTGCCGCCACACTAGGATTTTGTTCCACAGTTGCACTCAGGGCGTGTTTAATCGAATTTATTTGCTCATCCAGCTCGCTTTGTTTTACATCTGAATACCACAATTTTTCTCATCGTTGCACGAATTTGCTTTTATTTTTAAACTCTTACAGTAACACATGGTGTATATGCTCTTTACTCGCTTCCATTTTAATGTCTTTTAATACTACAAACCGCAATAACCACAACTAGGAAGCGAATATGCGTAAACTATGCTTATGTGGTGGTTTTGTAAAATGTTAGGCTACCTTTGATAGCAGTCGTGAAAAACCGACATTATTTATGGAGTAACGTAATGAATTGCTTCTTCATTAGTTCTTTAAATTTTTGATGTTACACTAATTATAGAATCCTTTTTGAACACTAATTAGTGCCAGGTTTTTCAAAAAGCGCCTTAATCATACTCGTTTCAGTTCAGACACACACTACAACGTTGTCGTTTTTATTTCGGCGGTTTATTTTTTGGCCCTCTAATTAGATTATGCTCTCATAAAGTTCTTCTTTTTCATCATCGCCGTGGCAAGGTTTGTTTGTTTAATATCTGGGACATCAAAACGTCGAAAAAGCAGATCCTGAAGTAAAAGATATTTAGTCTCATCGTGAACTCCCTTTCTCAATCCTCCCTTGTTGTAGCTTCAAGGATGTTGTCGTGAGCAACGAAAGATCAGGTCATCGCACCGACAAGTAGCATCACATAATTATACACAAATATTTAAAAGCTATTTTTCGTTGTTGTAATAAAGTTCACGGACACCAAACATATAGCTTTCTAGTTTGCAGAAGTTTTTTAACTTTCATATTTTTATGCTAGAAGGGTTTTATATCTTTGTTATTATCGTTAGTCCAATATCGTACTTTATATGTGAGGCTTAAATATTCATTACCACACGTCCACCATACTGTTTAATGTCCTAAAAAACAATAGGACACATTTTTTCACTTCCAAGATTGCAATACCTCTCTATCCAATCTAACTAATTTGGTTGCTTATCTCAACGATCCCATGAGTTTCACTTTTAACCATTTTAATCATTAGTACTCTCTTACAAGTTTTGTAAAGTTTCCGGTACTTTAAAAAAACTCGTGTCAATTACTAAGAAATGAAATAACAGTTTAATAGATACATCAATTAAATAGTATTTAATTAATCGATCATATTGCCTTTTTTAATTGTCTATAAAAAAAATTTATTATATTAGTTTTTACCTTAAGTTGATAGTTTTAATGAAATTAATGGCTTTTTAAATATTTGATTGTTATAACTATAACTAAGCATACATCAATGTGTGCTTTTTTATATTTAAGGTTTTCTTATTTTAAGAATGAAGGTGACTACAACAGCAAATTCTTATAGGTTTAATATTCAATGTATCACTCTAATTATTTTGGAGAATATTAAATCTGAAGGGTCATAGTTTTCAATATTTCTATAAATAAATAGTTGTAATTGTAGTCTTTAAAATGCAAAGTGCTTTAAAAAATTCAGTTCTTTTAATATTGGAATTCAATATTTGGAAGTATATAAATTATTTATCTCAATTTTGTATGAAAATTTTATTTACCTCCGAACGTTAACAAACTTGGCGTAGCCTTATTAACCTTTTAAGGTCTCGCTTGTAAGATACCAATAAATTTATACGTAAATTCAAATTGAGACGTCCATAAATGCCTGGGAGTTGTAGAAAAGCAGCGAAATCGCATGCACAATGAACATAAACTCGCAGGCCCTATCTGTGACATCGTCAGCAAGTGGTGCTAGCCGAGGAGACCTGAAATTGATTCCGCAATCAATAGGCTCGCTGCGCATTCAACAAGACTAAACTATCCAAACTTCGGCAATGAATAGTATTTGGTACACAATATCCAGTCGCTCTTGCGGAAATCATATCTGCAATGCCAGCTTCGGATTCCTAATAATCTCGATAGTGCTATGCAAAAACAATTTGCAGGATATCCTAACACAACGCATATTGAGAGTTAATTCTGTTTTGACCCGATGATTTAAAACACTCACGTGACATTAAAATTTCAAGATCGAAATATTCAAGTTATTTATCAGAAAATAAATTTTTTAGTGAAAAAGTGCGAAGCAAAAAATAAACCTTAACAATATTGAAGAGTTTGAATACTGTTAGCCAAATTTGATTTTTACAATCAAAACAAATATGAGACAGTATCTAATATATTCGGCACTACTCTAGGTTATTTTTTATATAGACATCTTTTCTTTGGAATAACAAACAAAAAACTAATAATAATTAAACAA
The DNA here is from genome assembly GCA_036346155.1 of Sinelater perroti. Taxonomy (NCBI): domain Eukaryota; kingdom Metazoa; phylum Arthropoda; class Insecta; order Coleoptera; family Elateridae; genus Sinelater; species Sinelater perroti. The sequence goes on along the minus strand of JARFIY010000195.1, from coordinate 17,522,324 downwards.
AAATAATAAATGTCATACGAAAAGAAACATATATTGTTTAAGTTTAAAATATATCATGTTACATAATGTGCCCATCATGTCATACAACATTATTCTATGCAATAGTTTAATATACCCAAAAGTACTGTCACAGTTCCTCGTTGACAAATCCGAATGCAACGGTAATGTGGTCTTAGACCTCATCTAAAGTTATCGGCAATACTAACACCTAACAGTTTTCAAAGAAGTAATTGCAAGGCGCTAGGTCAGAAGACTTGGGCGCCCATCTATAAAGTAATTCTCAGAAGATCATCCAATCCAGCGACGCGGGAGATTCTTGTTAAGATAGTAACGCACTTCTTACTGAAATTTAAAGTTTTGAGAATCTTCTTTCATCCGGAAAAACAGCCACTATTGCAACATATCGAGGTATGATGTTCCCATAACAGTGGTCCCAATAAAAAAAAGGCGGTACACATTTGTCTTTGAGACTGCACAAAAGACGTTGAGTTTTAAGGAATCCCTTCTGAGTTTTACAAAATCATAAAGATTTTCGTATCCCATATTTGGGCGTTATGATTGTTTACCTTTCTATTTAAGTGAAATGTTGCCTTGTCATTAGATACAATGCGGATAAGAAAGTTGCAAGAGCTTTAGACAGCATGGTTTAACTTCAATCGTCGTCGCATAATTTTCTAAAAAGTTAACTGCTACTTGTACATTTGTTGATATTTGTGCATTACACTCGAAATACACTATCTTCACAGTTTCGTTAGAAACACTTGGTCGTCCGCTCGTGTTTTTACCTCTACACAAGCAAATTATGTCTTTAAACTATTGTGCTGTAAATGCATACTGCACTGTAATAACTGATAAACACTCCCATATTCTAAAACACAAAACGTTTTTTGCTTCATAATCGTTATTATAAAACTGAAGCTTGTGCTACAACTTGTGAAAATTTTAAAATATAAGATGTAGTTCGTTCTTGTCTCATTAGGCCAAACCAGTAAAATTAATAGCTTAGAAATTGTGTGGCAGTTGTATAACAAATTAGTTTTTCTCCTGGAGTTTAGTAATTAATCGATTCTACTTATCTCACCAATTACATTTATATCGGTAATTTGCGCATTCTAAGCTTTTGGGTTGTACTCATAATTGATTACCTATGTTGTGCATTATGGAAATAACAATAAAAAAAATATAGTATTATTTCAAATTACATTAAACATTTGCAACTACAAAGAAAGCCTCTGGCTACAGCTTTTTCTTATGTATCGTAAGAGTTCTTGGAGTATTCAAATTTTGATAGCAATATTCTAGCAAATTTATCTGCATCATCTTTTACCAAATTGGCTTTCGTATTCGCTAAATTATATTAATGGCACAAATACTCAAAATGTCTCTAACAATAGCAAGCAGAATTAAAAACTTCCGATTTATTTGTGACAACCTTAGGGATACTAACGTACTCTATAAAGTGCGTTACATTCTGTACTTTTATACTTTTGTAGCAAAAAACAACTAACTCTATCAGTAGCTTTTGTATACTAATTAGTATTCATTGTCATTTTATTAAGAGTTTTATAAACTAGAATAGACCCCGCAAAGGAGCCAAACTAAGTTTCTCTTAAACATAAGAGTGATTTTTTTAAACGTTAATAATGACTTTTTTGTTGACTTTATAGTGTCTTCTTGAAAATGTGTTTCATTTGAGCTTAATTTTCAAAGAACAAGTAGTATCTAGAGCTTTTGTCGAAGTTATATGGTGCATAATTGATTTCTTCAAACGAGAACAACAAAATACCTTACGTGGGTATGTTCTCTTTTAATTTTATTACATCACGAACTTTGTTGAAAATCATACCTAGTATTAGCTAGTCATAGTATTATCCTTCAGTAAATAACCAATTAAAAATACTCTCTTGCAATCCTAGAAAATGGTGGACATGTAAATTCATTAGTTCTTTATGCATTATATTTACGAGTATTTCGATAACATACTAAACAATTCAGATTATAATAGGAAAGGTAAAGAAAACATAAATCTTTCTCTTAATCAGATTAAAAACATATTCATTAATCCAAATTAAAATCAGAAAGACATAATATAAATCTTTACCACATAATCCAAAAATTTCATAATTTAGTTTTGACGATCTAATTTAGATAACATTATTGGGTGTAAAAGAAGCATTAGTTTTATTCATGTTCAAATAATTCAAATTTTTCATATATAATTTTTAATAAATGCGAAACCTTCCAATATGTTATGTTGAATGGTAATTGGCTTAATACTATTGGTATGTTGAAAATGCATACTATAAATATCCTTAAACGTTTTATTGTTTTCATTGGGTATTTTTCAACACTCCAATTTTATAGTGTACTTTATGAATTATCTAATACGCTCTTTTACTTGATCTATCGTTAATAAATTTGTTTTAAGAGAACCGCTCTAATTTGAATGTAATTTGATATGAATACTATCGATGCAACGCGTACTCATGCACAAAAATAAATTAAAACTACAAGATAATTTACTTTATATAAAGTGTTCGTATAGAGTTATACCATTTTTTTTTTATAACCTACACACAGCTGATAGCATTTATATTGACTTTGCTCTTACATATCATTAATTCTTTGTTGTTGTTTATCTATCCTAAACTACGTTTTACATTGCTAAATTATACACACCCATTCGTAATCCTTTAAATATGGAAAATGAAAGAAAACGTTTGAGGTGTATTGTCATAGTTGTGACAATACTAAAAATGGTATTTGCACCATTTCCGAGATTGCGCTGCATACTTTTAATTTTAATTTTTATCTCAAGGCTTATGAGTGAGAAAATCTGCGATATACTGTTCGTAAATTGATGAGTGTTTTATACATTCTTCGAACAATTATACGCAACAATCTCATAAAGGTCGACTACGTCAATCACTCTGAAGTATAAGTTTTTCATCAGTTGACAGAGAGCAGCCCTTGGATCATATTTTGACAAGCGATTTTCTTCTTCAAAGAAACTAGGAAACACTTTTTTTAATATTTGAAAAACGTTAAACAACCAAATAAAGTGTTGATGTTTATTTGATGAGATTGAAAGGATGTCATTTCTCTCATGAACTGCTTCCACAAGATGGAACCATTAATTTAACAAAATACCACTTTCAACTGGACAAATTAAAAGAAGTCATTAGTACAGAACACTAGATTTATTGTTAATTATCGTTAGGGTGCGACTCTGATATGTTCTGCTTTATTCTTTGTACTCTCCAAATATTACCTCTTGTGTAAAAAATGTAAATTTGAATGCAGGTGATCATCCAATAAAATTAACGAAATGTTTATTGAACGTATAACAAGTCACACGAATATTCATGCTGCACAGTTATTTGCAACAAAAACTGTAAAACTAGTCAACTTAGTTAATGCCAAAATACCAATTCACAGGAAATAAAAAAATTTCTTAAATTTCTTTTATGAATGAGCTTGGTTAGATATTCAAACTTAAGTGATTATTGGAATACGAAGCGCATATACAGAAATAGTGTGTTAGACTACAAACAATGTCTCGTAACAGATTTGAAATACTATTATACGTTATATTGTTATACATAAAATAAATATTTTGAAAAACAAACTTATTAGATAGTAGTCCTGTTTAGAGGAAATTTACTATTTAGTAAGTACATTTTAGGTAAACGTCATAATTAAAATGTAAAGTTCTTTCAAATTTGCGATAGCACTAGATACACCTACGGTATACAAATTTATTAAGGGAAGATTGATTAAATACAGAAAGACTTTTCCTTGTCAACCGATGTTCTACTTAAGCTTGGACAAAAATATTTTTGCGAAGGCCGATTATTTATCACGGATAATTATTATAGGTCGGAAGAACTAGCAGAACATTTATTAGAGAGAAATGCTCACTTTACAGGGATACCGAGGAAAATTAGAAAACGCATTTTCAATGAGATGGTAAACAAAAAACTCTCTAAAAAATTATTTACCGGTATGTAAAATGAAACCGAATAGTTGTAGCTATGTGGAAAGATAAACGAAATGTTCTGATGTTATCTGCAAAACATACAAAAGATATAACTTCCGCTGGCAGAAAAAACAGAAAACAAGAGGAGATTTTAAAACCGAAAATAGTACAAGACTATAGTGCAGGAAAACTGGTATCTGATCAGTACTCCATTGCAGTGCGAAAACCTGCGAAATGGTATCACAAAGTTGCCTTAGAACTTATTTTCAGTACTTCTATTTTAAATGTACGTTATTTACAAAAATATTTCCAAAAACAAATTATCTATCACTGTACTCGGAGAATTTTTAGTGGGGAGCTTACTTAATGTCGGCGAAGTTGACGAAGCTGTGACTAGAAATCCACGAAAACACACTGAAAGAAAACCGATGTCTACAAACAAAATATAGTAATAAGAAAATATTGTCTAAGCTGTTATTATAAAAATCGTTACCAATTTGAACGTTGTGAAACAGATAAAGTGAGTGTAACACCTCGAGTTACAACATTGTTTATAATATCCGACCCGCAATATGTGCTAATTTTTTTATAAAAAATCATTACTAAATATTATTTACATGCATGAACTTTTATATTCATTAGTTACTTTCCGTTTATCTTCTCAAAATGTATTATTTTTTATATATTTTTTTTTATTTTTACTTACTTATGTATAATAAAATGAATTATATAAATTACGAGGTGTATGTTTACGATCTCCAATAAATTACGTCTAAAATAGGTCGTGTCCAGTAAATAAATTCGCCATTATTAGTAAAGTGGTTAAGAATCAAAAACGGGAAACAGAGTGAGATAAATTAGTCGTGCATAAGTTGTAATTAACGTTTAAAGGAGATTAAAAGCGTTAATTTAATCACCATAAATGAGCACGGGTATTGCAGAAAGGGAGCGCATTTGCGCGACTGTAATCTACGGTCGAGGAGTGCTCGGCCGCTTATCGAAAAATGTTTAACAATAAAAAGAACACGTACTATGACAGTGTCAGATTAACAGCGGGAGACACAAGAAGGAAAGAGAAGCATCCGAAGAACTGGAAAGTTTTACTACAAGCAAAAAGACTGTAAAAACCCCGCCCAAGGAAAACGATTATTAAAGATTTTATGACAACAGTGAAAGATATAAGGATCAGAAAAGAGAATAAAAAGTTAGCGAACAGGTTGAAGCACCAAAAAAGAAGCTGTAGCCAACTTGAAAACGCGAATAACATAAAATATCAGGAATAGAATAAACCCAAGTAAAGAAAAGGAAAGAAACAATCCGATAATTAATATAAAAATAGTAAAGGTGAGACAAATAAAAAGCAGAAACGGCAATACGTTTTGCAGAAATTTAGGAATGGCAGCACCAACAAGAAATCATAAAAAATAAAAGTAAATTAAAAGGCTCAAATATGGATGTATTGGTAAAAGGAGATTTAATAAAATTGACTGAGAAACTATAAACCGGATGGCCAAATAAAAACAACGGCATAGAAAAGAAAAACTTGTAAAAACTCACTTCCACTGAGAATTTGGAACATCAGAGACACTTTAGAAGGTGCGTCAATAAATTTAATGGAGAAGCTAAAGAAATACCAAATCGACATAATTGCACTGCAAGAAACTAAACATAAAATAATAAAATGTTGGCTTTAGAGGAGTATATATTTTTCAACAGCGGCAGCCATTAGAGAATTTTTGGATCTAGATTTGTGGTACAGAAAAGCATTAAACAAGTGGTAATATATTTTAAGTGTACTTCTGATAGATTATACATCCTAAGAATAAAGGAGCTTATAAAAACATCGATATAATAAACTTGCACGATCCTACTGAAGAGAAATACATAGATGAGAAAAAGGTTTATTACAAGGGTAGGAAACCTACATCAAACATTGCCAGCCAGGGATATTAAATTAGTAATAGGAAATTATAACACTAAGATAGAAAATGAAAACATGTACAAGCCAACTAAAGGAAACCATAGGAAACATTTGACAATCAACGAGAATTATAAAAAGCTGATTAAATTTACCGTGGAAAAAAATTGAGATTGATGTCAACACAAAAACATACAGTCGATCACGTTTTGATAGAAGCAAGAGGCGTAAAGTCTGTTAAGGACTCTAGAAACAACAGAGGGGGGGATGGAGACTCAGATTACTTTCTATTCAGATTTAAAATGAAACAAATGAAACCGAACAGAAAACAGAAAAAGAAGAAATAGGAAATATAACAGAAATAAATTACGCGATATAAACATTATACAACAGAACGCTTTAGAACTAAAATTGGATAATCTCCCTGAAACACAAGATATTAAAGAAAAGTGGAAAAATCTGGAAAAGACAATATTAAAAGCAGGTAGGTTCGACAATGAGTGTAAAAGGCAGTTGAAAAGAATCGTACTAGGATGGAAAAAATATCCAAATTTACTCCTGAAAATGAAGCAAATTATAAAGAAGCTAGAGAGAAATAAAGAAATTATACAGAAATAAAAAAAGAGGCAGATAGAAGAACAATTATAAAAATTTTATTAATACAGAACTTCACCAGAAAAAAAAACGAAAAGAGAGGCTACAGTATTTTATAGGGATAAAAAAGGTAATCTTGTAAGAGGAAACAATTTTAGATAGGTGGTTAGAATACTTTAATAAAAATGGAAATGAAGCAGAAGGAATAATAACTTAAGAGAAACTGACGAAATTAATTAACGCAGATTTAGGAAAATGAAAAGGATAGCAACCTAACGAAAACACCAAGTCAAGACGATGCTAAGGAAATGATGTTCAAGTTGAAAAATAATAAAAATGAAGGAGAAAATGGATCGTTGCGGAATTAGTGAAAACAGGTGGAGAAAGTCTGCACACGAAACTATATGATCCTATCAAGAAATCTGGAAAGAGAAAATAATACATACACGGTGGTCGGAAATGCTATTATGTACAGTTTACAAAAAAGGAGACACAATTATAGAAACATTGGATGTAATGTATAAAGTGCTAGCCAATGTACTCAACGATAAATTAAATGTAAAAGCAGAGGAAGTTGCAGACGATTACCACTGTAGATTTCGGGGTGTATAGATCAGTTGGCGACCAAATCTTTGTAATAAAGCAAGTAATAGTTAACAGTTACATACACAATTTACTGTTTCACTTGGTTTTCATTAATTATAAACAACCATGCAATTCGGTAAACAGGAAAAAATATTTAAGCAATGAAAATACTTGGAATACCAGCGAAACTCATAAGGCTAACCAAAAACTACTGTGATAAACTCTTAAGATGTAAGATTCAACGAAAACCTGTCTGAAGCGTTCGAAATTAACCAAGATTTACGTCAAGGTGGCGCTTTATTGAGACTGTTTTTAATCGTATCCTTGAATGTGTGTTACGTAATGCCAAAACTTAAACCAAAGGCACCATCTTTAACCACACATATTGGTATGTGCATACGCAGATGATTTGGTACTGATCACGAGAATGAAAGGAATTACTATTAAAGTTGTAGAAAAGCTTGAAAACGTATAGATTGTTTTTTAAAAAAAAAAGGTCTAAATATACGGAAGTAAAACGTTCGAATGTAGAGAGAAAAGGTGATAGTCACAGTTTAAAAATTGTAACTTTTAGAAGACAAAAAATGTGAATTTGCTAAGGTGCATGAATTTAACTATCTAGGGGTGATAGTAACAAATCAAAGAGGCGATAATGCAGAAGTGCAAATGAAAGTGCGGGTACGCTTTTGAAGTTATTTAAATTACACGTAGTGTCTATGCGAGTAAAATTGCATGTGCACAAAACAACATGCCTAGTATTAACGTGGTGTGAAATGTGGACACTAACGGCGCAAATCACAAGGCAACTAGAAGTATAGGAGAGAAAAATCCTAAGGAGAGTCTTTGGGAGGAAATTTGAATGATATGCAAGGACAAATAAAACAAAAGGTATAAACAAATTACATTTATCGGCTTTCAAAATAACCACCTTGCAACGCAACACACTTTTGACAACGTTCATAGTTTCTGGAAGCTACCAGCAAAGTCATCTTTAGGAATCGATTGTAGGATTGCTGTCACACGTGGTTGGATGGCGCACACGTAGTCCGCAGGCGCCAGATTAAAGGAGTACGGTGGATGATCGAGAACAGTTACGCCATGCTGAGCTAATCTTCACAGGTTTCCATTCATTTTGGCTTATCCCCAATAATTTCTTTCTTGTCGCGAAAGCGTTTAAACTGCTCGTAAACACATTTTCTAATCACGACTTCTGTCCCGTACACTTGCACTAACATTTAATGCGTCTCTTTCGTTATTATTTCCAATCTGTAGCAGAATTTCATATTAACGCGTTCCTCAATTGCACCGCGACAGTATGGCTCACACTGAAAAGGTTAGGCCGCCTCCACTACAAGTAAACAATTCAATACAATGGGCGCGCACGTCTGGCTGGTTTCCTTGAGATATAGGAGCATTCACCGAACTTTTCAGGCACACTACGTTTTCTGCACTATTTTTATTGTTTTTCATTTTTTTACTATTGAAAACAAACTATTGCAACGGACAAATTTTTCAATATGAAATAGGTCATTACGACGACCAACCGTCATTTTCTGCTTCATTCACACGAAACCAACACTAACATATAATACAGAACTACAAGTCATATTACGGACAACTGGCCATCGTATGGCACATTCTTTCAAAAATACACACGACGACCAGCGCGTCGTATAACTATGAATGTGTTAAAAGATGTCATTATGCAATTTTGAAGAGATGAGGAAAGGTAACAGTGCAGAATGGATCGTATATTATAATTAATAATATAATATAAAACATAAAATGTTGTGCACATAATATTTACTAATAAAAAAAAACATTTGGAATAACCAGAACTAAAATCCAGAATAAATGTTTGCTGCTTTTGTCGCAGTGCTTGCAAAGATGCTTAGCGTAAAACAACTATCCTACAATTTATTACTGCAGGGCAAATTTTAAACTCTCCTTGCAGTCCGTCTTCTTAATAGCAACTTGAGGGAAAGGCTTTTTGGCCCTTTTAGAGATGAAACAGCAAACAGAGCATTATTTAACGACGCCCCGATTGCTGAGAGAAATCTACCTCTACCGTTTTCACAGCTCGCCAATTCAGCACGTTTTTAGATCACGTCATGCAAATCATCGGGTTGGAAAAGTTGCATTAAATCCTTTATATCAAATTAAGGCGAATCGCGTAGAAGTCCATCAGTTCTGTAAGGTGGGAAGGGCATTGACGTTATCTTTGAAGCCCTATTGAAGATGTTATGATCCTGATTAATGAAGGTTATTGTTACGGTAGGATTCACCAGAAGAGGTTGATAATGTCGTCTGGCGGTCAGCGCCGAAAATCCCGCCCTTTCGGTTCACAGAGAGGGCAGGTTTATAAGCTTGTGGTGCGTCAAGTTAACAGTCTGTTAAATTAAACCCTCGACGAACTGCGGCAGTTTTGGTCAAGTGTCGTCCGATTCCTAAAAACAAACTGCCGCCCGTCCCGCAATCTTAAATTTAACTAATTATAACTAAGCAGCTTACAGAGCCGTATAAATGGCGACAAGTCTGCGTTCTATTTTAGCCCCGTTTTCTGCAGTGGAAGCCGATGTAATCGCCCTGCTTACATCACAGTATCCCAATATTTATCGCCGGTGAAAACAAACCCAAACACAACTGCGCGGAGGAAACCGTAATTTAGAAAGCGTTTGTTTATCTGAGCGCGGGAACTCACGCAAGGTTGCCTTTGTGTAACGCAAGATTTCACGCTTAGCGGCGGCGAAAACGAAACTGCGGAAAGTGCAGTCTAGCCGTTGCTAATTCAGTTCGACGTTATTAAACAGCTTCAATGCGGGCGTATCGATAGGGATCGCAAGCTGGCCATTAATCATCCGACTGGATCGCTGCCAACGCCATTGTGCACGAGCACGCTGACTGTGACAGATGCACGAAATTAAAGGATTTACTACAGCAACTGGAAATAAACAGTACAAACAAGAATTCGCCTGTTTTCGGTGTTGCGCCACGAGGAGGAGATAACAGCGGCAGTTGCGTTAGCCCGATTTGGACACTGCCCAATCGGAAAGCCCCGACAAGCTGCACTTTATTTCTCAACGGTCTTCCGCTGCAATCGCTAAAAATTTACGAGCCACAAAATGTATCGCCCGCTATTTGCTGTAGTCGTTATTTAATTTAACGAGAGATCTTTTAGGGATAGGATACATTGAAGTGTTTATCTAGCAAAGATGTCTATGACAATTTACCTTCTAAGTTATTAGGGACGACGCTAAATCATAAATTATAAGGTTGCATCCATTTAAACAGTTAATCAGGAAATTTGCTTTATAAGTTCCAAGTTATCCAAAAACAATGAAATAGTCAAATTTTTTCCCAATTATTACCACGAAACTCAGTAAACATTTTTTCTTCAATGAGATGGCTGAACATGCTGGGACGATATTCGTAGGTCTCCAGGGGCACTAATTTCCAGTCGATTGCTTTTTTTTCGTGGTGAGGCTCATAACTGCACTAAATCCATGTTCTACTAAATAGGAAGACGGGAAAGCAATCGATAGCTTTTGTACAGTGACCCTTGTTGCAGGATAGGATATAAAGTTGGTATCTGTTTTTGCAACCAGAATTTGTGGTATCCTTGTTCAAACATTGGTTTCAGCTTCTCATTTGTGGATAATTCAATAAGTTATTTCTGTAGTAGTATAGATTCATCTGAGCTTGTGGGTCTACTGGCAAAAGGGTCCAACACCTAATCGGGGATAACCAAGTGAAGAATGTCTTCAAATCTTTGGCTGGTGACAGAATAAAGAGTCGTTAAGTGTTGACAATAACGTTTTTGCAATTTTGAAAAATCTAGAAACTAAGAGCATTCTCCTCTCTCCAATTTTTGTTTGTATAGAACAATTGTTACAACAAACACAGATATTATACTTTTAGTTTTGATTAAATTTAATTGATCACCTTGCAGCTTCAAATTGGTCTCGTTAAATTTGGCAAATAAGTCAGTCATTTTTTTAAATTAATTAAATTGAGCGGCAAATCATTGTCTTCATCTAAACATGCACTTTTAGATAACCAACGAACTTCCTCGTTAAGTAGTAAACGATGATAATCTTCATCATTTTCCAAACAAATTTGAGCAAATAATCTCTCATTTAAGGCATTTCTTTTAATTTTATTAACTGCTCTAATGACATAATCTAGTGAGCCACGCAATCATTCACTAAGATTTTTGGCGTATAGTTTGTCTTAAGTATGCCAGAAAGTTTTGGTGTCGTCCTACCATTGCTAAAGCACCGTCAGTACCAACGGAAAGGATATCACTGAATGGTGCAGATTTTACATCGAAAAAGTTTTTTTAATTCATTAAATATTCTTCTAAACATTTAGCCACTAACAATTCTTGTGAAATTTTTTCTCCCTTTATAAATCTCACATAAGCTAAAAGTAAAGCTTCGTTTCCTGGCAAGGATGACTAGTCAGGCGGTACAGAGAATTTAGATGTTCTTAAGTACTCATATAAAGAATTTTCTACGCGTTGGGCCATTTCGTCAAACCTTCTTTGTACTGCATTGTTACTCAGTGGAATTTTTCTTCTAATACCAAAATCTGGTTTATGCAGCACGGTGCGTGTTATCTCACTTACAGCTGGTAGAATAAATCCTTCGCCAATGGTGTGGGCTTTCCAGACTTTGCAATCAGTAAAGAAATGTTATAAGAAGCACGCAGTCCATCGTCATCTCGCTCAGATGTTGTCGCTAAGAGTTGTTAGAATGACGGTATATTTAATAAAACTATTGTATTAATTAAATTTAACAGAAGTATAACTTTGCTTCAATGAATTTCATATACAAGAAGATATCAGTTGTATTCAAAAATACTTACGTAACGTACGCTACCTTCGTAACAATACAAAAAATGATAATGCTTTTTGTTTTAAACTAGAAACATTTGTTGCATGGACTTCTTATCATGCACAAAACAAAACTAAGTTGATCAACAACTAATTTGTTGATTAGATGGACGGCTTTTTTACAGTACCATATTTTAGACAAATTATTGCATATAGCGACAAGATTCCGATTCTGTTTAAACCTGCATAGATATATAAACGGCCGCGGTCGGCCCGACTTGTACCATGCGATGCTTGTCATTACTTGTATTTTATGTATCTATCTATACTTACATTTTACTCAGGACGTAAAAATGGCTACCAACTTATTTATTGTTTTTTATTTTAACTTTCATAATACTGCAAATGGGTCACAATTATTTTGCTTTGTATTAAGAGAGATTAATAATTTTTTTTTTGAATTCAGTGAGAGATTACTATCTCTCCCGTACCACTAATTACAGTATTTATGCATTTTTGTAATGGTAGAAATTAGATTTTCAATTATTTTTTTTGTGAGAATCTTTCCATTCTGCCAGTTAAGTGTGGTTAGCAGGTGCGAATAAACGGCTTTGCACTATTCTTTTAAGAACCTCATATAGATGATCAGGAAATTTAAGTTGAAACTCTTAGGTCGTCAATGCACTAATGGCATATCAATATCATTAATGTAGTGGAAAACTGGTGTGACTAAATGAGGACAAAAATGAGCGTGTTTGAATACAAAATGATGTTGGCCAAATACACAAAGCTATAGTTAACTATATATTTTATAATTTATAAGTATTTATAAACTTCACATGTATATGTGTGTATGTATGCATGTTGTGTGAAGATTATAAATGCTTATAAATAGGCACTAACTCTGCGTTGAAGCAAAGTTTGTTCTAAATGTTACATATTTAATACCAAACGGAACCCATTGAAAAGAAATTGATAAGAGTACTTACAAATTTTTTTCCTGCCATATATAACATTCTCACATCCATCCGGTATTTAAACTCATTCTTTATTTTATGAGAAAACAAAGCATTGTTAACTCGCTAGTGTTGATTATATCTGCCAACACCGTCTTTGAACTTGGTGGTCTTTGATGAATAACAGTTCTATTACTTATTTCAACTTTAATACACCTTTTCTAACGATTCCAGATGATGTTGCAAGCTCGTCTTTTAGCGCATCATTAGTAATTTTCCTACTTTCATGAGTAGATTATGCGTGTGTTGGATTGTTTCATTTTCTCTCTTCTTCTGACCTTTCATGGATAATTTATTTTTAAAATTTCAGTATTAGCAACTAACAGAATCAGCAATAAACAACTGGCTAGTCAAAGAAACTTAATAAGCATCACCCGATAAAGCTAAATCAATTTTGGCAAAAATTTCTTTAATTGCAATGTAATAAAATAACGCTTCTTAAAAGCTTGAATTGTTAGAGGTGTAGAATTTACTTGCAATATACTTGCTAGCAAAGTTTAAAATTATCTTAGAAATTAAAAAATATTTATGTAGATGTACGTTAAATGTAACCAGAAGATTACATGGGAAACATTTAAAATTGCACAATTTAATAAATTAGTGAAGACAATAACGGTCCATGTTAACAGAATTAAATTTACAGTTACACATTAGCATGCACGTACGTAGTTATGCAAATTTGCAAACGTTTATACATAGAGTTAGATATGTAAATTAATACACACAAATCAGCGGGTACATAGATGTACATTTGTGTACAAACACTACAGTAAACCTCTCCTAAAATAGTAAAGAAATTTGAAAGTACCAATAAAGGTACGCCACTTCTAAAACACAGTATTATTTTTGTTCTCGTTGAAAATGTATATTCCTATATTTTATATTTTTATATTTATTTATAATATATAAAGATGATAATTTTACAATTCAGTAAATATTGTGAATAATTATAATTAAAGGTTATACACGCAGAATACTTTTTGATAGATACAATGCACTAGCTTTGCCTCCAATGGCACTTTTTCGGATAATTATCTTATAATTTTGATATTTACCTCTGAAAGATTTTTCCTCTACAATTGACTAAAAACAAATGCAAGAGGCCAGATTTAAATTACAAGGTATCCAGTGCGGCGGTAACTTTTTTAGTGATAACTCGAAATTTAATGCGATATCATAATTTTTGAGCTTTTTGTAGATAGTCAAAATAGTTTTGTTAGAACAAACACAAATTTAATTATGTGAACGCAAGTTACGAGAATATATTTTAACCAATTGCTACTCAACTGAGAATTGATCGTGAGCACAAGTTTATCTTCTGTGAAGCTAACTTTGTCTGCTTCTTCTTTCTAATTACTTTCAAGGTATTGCTGTCAAACTAAAAACCAATGAGTTACGTTTTTCCAAAAATAATCATAAAATTTAAATAAAGCAGTACAGACAAAACGCTTCTAATCAAGTGACAAATAAATTTATGAGGGTTATTTTAAAAGTAACTTTTTTCCTCAGGCGTCTGTAAAGGAAATGAGCTAAGACTAGTTCATTTTTATATACTCTATTTAAATCTAACCGTTTATTTAATTTTTTCGTAAAGAACTACTAAAAACTTTGTATCTTGGGTGCAATAAAAAAAACATTTTGCACTTTAGTCGCTCGTTATTATAAATATTACTATATTTACTAGACGGAAAGGTAAATCTGTCATTTTCGTAATACTTTAAGAAGTCATCAGTAAAAAGTTTTGATATCCAAAAATTACTCACTTTACAAAACCTCAACACATTTTAAATAACCCGACCAACTATTGCTTTTCTGCAATTGATTACAATTCTTTATACACATACCTTAATCAAACATCATTCTTAAACAATTGTTTCAGTTATTTTGTTATCAGATGGACAACCTCTTCACTGTTTATCGTCAACATTTGTTTGTCTTTTCATAAACATAATCTTCAACTATTTGGATTATCTGCAGTGAGATGTTTATAGCGCCATACACATCATACATTGCATTATACATGTTACGAGTAAATTTGTTTGGAGCTCTAAAAAGCGAATAACAGCACTGTATTTTTATAAAGGTAGCCCTATTTATAGTGTTAAATACTGAAACTCTATACGTTTCCTAATTTTGCTTACAAGAATAGAATAACATAGAAAACTTACTTTTATGGTATCGTTTGTAGTAAATGTAAAATATGCCATTATGTAAAAAAGCACAGTGTACATATATCATACTCTCACAGAATTAAAAGAATTTACTTTTTCACGTCATATGTAACTTATTTTTTCTCTTTTTCTTCTTTATTATGCCTGTTTCTACCTTTTGGGTATAAGCTTTCCTCACTATTTTTGATATTTCTCTATTTTGGGCTACCTGTTCTTTTAACATCATCGCCCCATCTCATCTGAGGGTCTCCTGCATTTCCGATATTCTAGTAGCGCGACCATGTGTTAGCTTGGTAGATTCGTTTTATATATGTATGTATGTCTTCCATTTGAGTCTTGATCTGATCTATTTGTTTGTTATTCCATCCTTTAGGGATGTTTTTAAAATTTCTTATAATAGCCCTTTGATATATTTAAAGTTTACGTAGAGTGGATTTGATGAATATCCACGTTTCAGCTCTATATAACGTTACTGGATGTATAAAGTAATGGTATAACAGAACTTTTAAGAGAAGAAGTATATTCAACTCTGTAAGGTCTCTTAGCTTTCACATTTGTTCGTCGATCTATAATTTCTGATTTTGTAATTGCTGGAATTAAGATTAATATTTATTTACTCTTCCAATTTGCTTCCGATTATAATTTGTTTCATTTGTCATACACTGGGTCTTCTGGTGATTTAATTTTAAGGTTATTTTTTTGTTGCTTCTTCTTTGCTGTTTATTAGGCTTATTCACTTGAGTTCTAATTTTTCAAAAATCACTATATATAATAGGCGAACCTTAACTGGTATAGTATTTCGCCGTTGATATTAATTCTACAATTAATTTATTTAATATTTTTAAAAACGTTGTCTAATATTGTCGTGAATCATTATGTCAACATCGTGTCCACTTATCGTAGTTCTTTGGTAATGTTGATTTAATTAGTGTTTTTGTAACTCCCTGCTCTATAGCGTTTTTTATAGGTTTCTTTAATTACGTTTATATAGTTAGTATCTAGTTTTACAGTTTTTAATTGTTTGTTCTAAATCCCATATCTCTATCGTATCAAATGCCATTCTGAAGTCGAGAAAGGCTACCCAGATAAGCATGTGACATTCTGTTTTTTTTTCTTCTATTAGAATCTGAACAGACTGTAAGTGTTTTATGATGCTGTACCCTTTCTTAAACGCAATCTACTCTGCGGGCTGTTAGAAATATAGCTTTGCTGTTATTCAATTTACTATAATTTTTGTGGACTTATATCTCGACTAATAAGTTAATAGTTATCTAAGTATTTTTTCTTTTTGTAAATTAGAATTACTAGGGCACTTCTCTAGTCTAAAGTTATTTATTATTGTAACCATTTATTTTATAGTTTACTTAACATTCTAATTAACAAATTGTCACCATTTCAGCATTTCTACCAGCACATTATTTATCTGTCATAATTCATAAATTATGTCAGCAGCTGTTGGTACAAATTCTTCTGATTTAGGTTAACAAAATTACTTCATTTTGTTTTGTCTAGGTTACATATAAAATTCCTGAACTATTTTTAATATTTCTTTTTTACTGTGTGCTATTTATTCTTAAAACTCTTTTTCACTATTGTGTTTTGTCAAAATATTTTGGCCTTATATATTTTCCCTTTAAAAAATAAATACATATTCTAAGCATATAATACATAACTGTTTCATAATTATTATAATTATATCATTTATTTTAATTAATTATTTTTTCTATATATGTGTACCTATGATTATTTCTTGTTTTATGTTTCTTTTATTTGTATTTTTAATAGTTTTAAACACTCATATATAAAATAATTAAATTGATTTCACTAACAATGTTATACATAGGTATATTATTCCATTAGTAATCAGATAATTGTAATGTATCTAACGTACCCCTTTAAAACGTTTGTTTTAGAACTACATACCGACTACCAAGTACTGTATTTATTAAGATCAATTTTTTACAAAGACACATTTTAATTACTTTAACAGAACATAGGTACAAATGATTTTCGTATAATTTTATTTTTTAAATTTAACAGGTTAATCAGTTTAGACTTTTAACAATTAATTTTATGGATATGTTAAGATTTAAAGGCGTCTCCGAATAAGTTAATAAAGCACTTTTAACAGCTGTTCTCTAGTTCTACTCTAGCTTCTCTATTTCCTTAAACTAGTTCATCATTACCCTTATTATAGAAACATCCTAACGAGGAATTTCTCTACTCTACCATAATGGCCAGATCTGTTATGTAGAAGAAACAACAACAGTATTCATAAAACGTGACAGGGGTCTCTTCGAGCTTAGAAATATAGACACGCCCTCAAATTATAGCTGCTTAGAGGACTGTTGATTTCATTATACATGTGCAAAGTCTAGATACTATCAACTGCGACTCATCCTTTACAATAATTTTCAGTATTTTTTTTTGTTGTCTCATTGCATTAAAATAATTTTGTAATAATGACTAACATTAGAAGGATAATATTTGTAATACAATTTAGAGGATCCCCTTTACTGCCTATTTTCTAAAAGTGTCCTCCATATCTCTAACAAAGAAAATGGATAAAAATTCCTCTTACTAAGTATCTAAGAAAACCAAGGTGATCCATTGCCTTCCAAAAATATATGTAATAATTGGGAGTAATTATACCCACCATCTTAATTTTTTCCAGAAGACATGATAAACACTCAAAATTTTCACATCTAATAACCGTATCTTTTCAATCACGCGTATTCAACGAACTGGATTTAAATGGCATAGATATGGATTGGAAAGTTAATTCAAACGAAAAATAAATAGCCATAGTAAGTTTGAACATAATCTGCCACCATAGCTCAAATGTCAAGATCGTTGTTCCTCTGTTCATAAGCTAGTGCAAGCGAGTTATAGTCTTGCTCAACCTACCTCCCCGCCCCCGCCCCCAAAAAAATAAAATGACATAATTAAAGCAAAAAATAATTTATCATTTATATCGTTCGAATTTGAGAGAGAAAGCAAAAAATATAACATTAAGAACTTTGTAAACATTTAAATTATCGAAAGTATTTTAGTTGCACAAGTGGACAATGCTAAGAAAGTAGAAGTATGAGACATTGCAGTTATTATAGTGACTGCTTATGTTTAAAATTTTATGAAATTTATCAAATCCATTATTCGAACGCAGCAACTTTCCTATCACGATTTCAATGTCGATCATCCCTAATCGCAACGTTATCTTAAAATGGATTGCGTCGTTTAAGTTTACAAGTTTTATTATGAAAAAGAAGCTCTAGGTGCCGGTGCTAGTGCAAAAAGAAAATCCTGCGATATGCTCAACAGCATATCAACAGCTCGCGATATGATCAACAACTAACGATTTAAAAATAAACATAATTTATGATTGTCCAAAAAAATTACTAGAAGAATCCTGAGTCTTGTTAAACAAGGGCGCGCTAATCATGATAAACAACTGAGCGACTAATAAAAAAACTGTTGACTTGTTTAAGAGTGTTAGTGAGCTTTACCAATTTATTTTTAAATTTAGTTTTAATTTTAGTTCTAGGTTGTGTTTATAATTTTCTCAATTCGTTCTACAGTTATGTAGTTCAGATATAGGAGAACACTTTATAGCAAACATGCTGACGATTATAATTATTTTTAAAAAATCATCACGAAATTAAGTGCAAGTAACTATTTTTGACAAAGAAGTTCAGAAAATCTGAAATCTTTCCAGGATCAATGGGACAATAAGTCGTTGTCTCTGTTTATAAAAATGAATAGCGTTGTTCTTTGATCAAATCATGAAGTTCTTTTCCTTTTAATTAATCAAAATCCCCAAAAGATGTGTTTGCTATTATAATCATTATCCACCATAAAATTGAATTTTAATGTTTAAAAGAATTTGTTAATTTTTTTCTTAATGTGTACTGATACTATCATTAAGTCATTCAGAAATATTTTTACTTTAATTAATATTTCTTGCAGATATTTCTTATCAAATGTTTGCTCTTTGTAGTGGATAATGCCATTTTTAATAAGAATTGCACGTTCAGCTGATCTTGTATTGTCTGGATGGTTGTTGTATTATAGTAATACATATTTGAAACCATAATATGGATAAATTGTGGATAAGTTGATTAAACATTGATTTTTCAAATACCATATATGTCAGTGTTATGAGAAATAAATCATTTTTAGTTTGTGAATTCTGTTATGCACCTCTTAGGATCACAGTATATGTGAGATTTTGCTGTATATTTACTATTCTTTGGGCGTTCTAGTCTGAAACTCGAGTTGATACTTAATTGCGTGCCACTTGGGTTGACTGGATATTTATCTTTGTTGTTTTTTAATTTTAATAAATTTTGTTAAAATTCACATCCCTTGTGGTTTGCCGAAATCATATCTTCATATATTGCACATTTTTCAAAAGTAACTTTATTTTTGTTTTTTTGCGGCCACACAAAAACAGGTTTTGCGTGTGTGTTAAATGTGGAGGACAAAACGGTACTGCAAGCTATAAGAATAGCAAGATTACCAGCAACATTATGAGAGGGTAATCATCTAGCGATTCATAGAGGCTGTAATTTTTATCAGACGTATTACCAAATAAAGTATATTAGTATCGTATAAAAAATATTAGAATCGATAAGTTACCAACCAACAAATTTAGGCAAATCCACTCCAGCAGATAATTAAAAACAGGCACACTAAAGGCTATGCAGAGGCAGCAGCAAATGACATATTTCACAATGCAAAAAAGTGCTAATAACACGACCATGACATTCACTAAATTTTTAGAGAAATTTAAAACAATGTTTAACCAGCACATTCAACAAAATAATGGTTCTTAACATGCTAACAATGTTAACTAGTAAAATCAATAATGCCTAAATTTCTAAGAATTTCCTAGAATGCCAATGGCTTCAGTTAGGACAAAGATAAAATAAAATTTTCTTCAACACAAAACAAATATTATTATATATATATTAATAAGTGGGACCCATTGTATTGACAAAATATATTTTAAAATACCATTATATAATACTTATTTCACAAGTCACCCAAATGGAACTGAGCAAAGGGGTACAGAGGTGATAATAAATCATTCAATCAAGCACTATGATTTGCTAAAGGATGAACAGGATTCCCTCGAGGCGACTGTAATCCGAGTGTGTATTGCCGTACGATTAACCTTCGCTGCTGTTTTCTGTTCTCCGAAACACAACTTGAAATCAGATCAATTTGAATCATTCTTTCTCATTTGGCCCAAACTTTATGGCAGGAGGAGTTATAATAGTAAAAATACTATTTGGGGTAACCGCTTCTAAGACGCGGTGCTTGCCACATCGCCCCATATCAGAGATGGTGCGCGACGACCGGGCTGACAGAGCGAACGTGTGAGAGCCTTAACCTCTCAGTTCGCGGACTGTGCTCCCACGCGGGGCGTTAGAACCTTACCATTATTATTACCACTGTTTGGGGTTCTCGTATATCTACCACTAAAGGTAGAGAATTATTAAGTTTATTATAAGAGAGAAATTATTTCTTCTTGTCAACAGGTACTCCCATATACTGGCCCTCAGACACGAACAAAACGCCGGATTCTTAAACTTCTTCGTTTTAAATCGAATTTCTTCTTTCCACGTAGATGAAGAATTAAGTTATAATCTGTTCTTCGTTCATATCACAACAATAGCAACAAAAACTGACTAGGATCGGTATCGCAAGAAGCTAAATGAAGATCTACAACAAAGCCTAAAAGATTCAAGCGAAATTGAAGTAATGACAAATAATATAATACAATTGTTACAATATGCAGTGCACAAAAAAGGTCATAACATTCTATTAGAAATTAAGGAACTAAAAGCGAAAAAGAAAAGACCGAGAGTATAATGGCAAACAAAATGCAATGAATCTCATTACTGTGAAGATGCTGAAAGAATTACCCAAAAAAGGTATACTACTGATCATATCTACATACACATTCAATGCAGTATTTTAAATACAGTATTGGCTAAACTAAAAATAGCAGAAATAATTTTAATTTACAAACCGAGAAAGTATCCTAGATATGTTACATCTTACCGGCCCATTAGTCTATTTTCATCGGTTTTTAAACATTTAAAAAAATTATTGCTTAAAGTAATTGAACCCGACTTTACATCTAACAATTGAATTTTTCACATTATCAGTTTGACTTTCAACAGTGATACCGTATTCCATATTTCATTAGTAGAGCCTTGGAAAATAAAGAATATTACCTAACAATATTCTTAAACGTAAGCCAGGCCTTTGACAAGATCTTGCATCTTGGATTATTATACAATATAGTGAAAAGATATTCATTTACGTTTTTTAAATTACTCGAATCGTACCTGACCAATCGCAAATTTCGTACAAAGGTAAATCACGATTTCTCACCTGTACATCCCATTAATTCAGAAGTCTCTCAAGGCAGCATCCTAGGACTTACTATTCACTTCTGTTCTTCTAACAACTAATAGGGAACGTTGCCATTATGGCTTCATAAATGGACAATTAAAATAAATAAACAAAAGTTATCCTACGTGACTTTTACGCTACGTACGAAACCTTGCACATCAATTTATATAAAGAACACAGAAATTCCCCAGGCAACTTCGGTCGGATGTTTGGATCTGCACCTAAATAACAAACTAAATTTAAAACAATATATTACCAAGAATAGAAAATGAATTGGATATAAAAAAAGAAAGAAATGTATTATTTATTAAGACGGAAGTCCTAAGTCATTGAAAAAATGAGCTTTTACTTCATAAAACCATATGGACTTACGTAATTGAACCATGAGGATGTGCCAGTAAGTCAAAAATATTAAGAGTTATTAATAATGACCCCTAGTATGTCACAAATGAGCGGATCCACAACAATTTAAAAATTCCCACTATAAGGGACGTTATTCATGAAAGAAGACTCAGTCGCGATGGGGAGCTTAAAGCTCATAAAAATAGACCTATGTTATAAAATGACGGATATATATATATATATATATGATATATATATATATATATATATATATATATATATATATGATATATATATATATATATATATATATATATATATATATATATATATATATATATATATATATATAAAATATATAATATATAATAAGAAGATCTAAACTACTGACATCAGAATTGTGAACATACTTCTTTGAAATTAATCGTAATCTCAAATGTAACACGTATCTTAATCTCTTATTAGACTATTTATGTGGATACTCTGATTCAGTGATATATACTGAATCAGTAGCAAGATATTGCAACTTGACAGTAATCGTAGTACAAATTTTATCCCAAACAGTATGTCTATACTACTGACATCATTGTAACATACTTCTTTGAAATTAATCGTAATCTCAAATTCACGTTCTATCTCTTATTAAGACTATTTTGTGGATATCTTATTCATGAATAACAATCAGTAGCAAATAATTAGCAACTGTTGACAGTAATCGTAGTACAAATTTTATCGCCAAACGTTTCATGCCAAGATCTTCCGTTTAAATTTCACATACTTTAGTTTTTGGAATTTCCAACTCATCTTCTAGCCCTCAGGCTGTCAATTGCCAATCCTTATCGATTGTAGCCAGTATACAACATTTTTCGGTGTTCTGTTCATTATTGGGTTTTAGAACATTAATCACTTTGAACATATTTACATTCATCTCTGAATCATTCTAATAGTATCTGAGGAATGTGACAACATTTAATGTAGATGCACAATTCTTCTCGCTCACACTCAATTAACCCACCCAGTAAAGTCATCCATTTACCCATACACATTCTCATCGGCTGGAATGTTACATTGCGGTCGCGTGAATTATTTTCGTTATATTAACATTGGATTGGAGTTTTCTAGACAGACTTTGTACAGACACTGGATAAAATAATGGAAATGCTTGTGGAATTAGGAACATCTTGTATTAATACGGTGTTGGTTTACCTTTAGCATGCAATACAGCTTGAATTATGGAAGGAATAGAACGGTACAAATCCTGAATAGTGTTGAATGAAATTTTAAGCCATTCTTCATGAAACATAGCCTCCAGTTCAGGTAGAGACAAAGGAGGTGGAAATCGACGCCGGGTCTTGTTTTCCAAAACAACCCACATAAGCTTAGGTCTAGGACTGGGCAGGTTAGGGAATATGTTGAATTTCATCAGCATACTCTTGAAACCACTCTTGAACAGGGCCAGCGGTGTGAATGGGGACGTTATCATCCTGAAATATGGCATTCCGCATGGAAATAACGTTTACACCATTGGATGGACGTGGTTACCCAAAAGTCGTCTATACACTGCTGCTGTGGTCTGACCGTGTAATTTGAGAAGAGAGGCTGCCGAATACCATGATATAGCTCCCCAGATCGTAATAAAACCGTCATCATGTTTAACAGAGGGAGACAGTCAGATGTCCAGTGGTGGGAAAAGGGGTAAAAAGTGATTCATCCGACCAAACGATAGGTTGCTAGTCCTCCAACATCCAGTTTTTGTGGGCACTCCACCATCCACGTCGCCTTTAAATATTTGTGTCTGTTATTAGAGACTTGGCAACAGGAAGACGCCTAATGGATACCTCACTGTTTTTGGTAACGTTGGGGTTTTTAATGGCTTATGTTCCGTAGTCACTTTCTCGGCCGTTGTTTTCTTCTGCAACGTCACAATACTCTTCAAGTTCCGGCGGTCGCTATTCTGCAGCTTCGTCTTTCGACCACTACTATGCTTCTCCGAACCTGTTTTACAATGCACTACGTATACGGTCAAGACTTTCGACACAGTGCCTTATGTTACACTACATAACGTCGCTATTTTGCTCACAAATGCTCCAGCACCACACCTGCACAACGTCCACAACCACATTGGCTCTCTCTACTATTAGTACACAGTCGATACTACCTGCAACAAGAGACGGTTAATGTACGCAGTGTCCAGTGTTACCAGGCACAGAAAAAATGTGTTCCATTATTTTGTCCAATACCTGTATACGAATTATATGATTGGGCAAGACAGAATCACCCTCTCACAAGAAGTTTTATTGTAAAACTTATGTTTTAAAGAAAAAATAGACCGCACAAACAAACTAAAAACGAAAGTGTTTTAACGCAGAGTACACATATATCATGAAGAACTTCACCTCCTTTAAACTAAACATAATTATACTATCACAAATTAAGTAATTATTTCCCGCAACATTCCAGTGGCGTTCTAGCGCAGCTGGGTCAGGCAAAACTATGCAGTTGCAGGTAGAGGAAAGAACCGGGAGACTAATAACCCTTCCTACAAAATATACGAGACCTAATGAATTTTCTGGGCCGCTTGGCGCTATTGCGCCTCGGCCGCATAAATTTAAAGTAATTGTCAATTCTGGCTCTAATTCACTGAAACTGCGCCTGTACTGCTCCCTACTTTCTCCGCATTCTCCGGGCTAATGCCAAAAATTAAAGCGAGCACGCGACGCGACGTACCGCCCCGGGCGACCTGCCCCCGCATTAATGCACGCATTTCCAGGCAAATCTTCTTTCTGGCTTATTTCGCAGATAAATCATGCGAAATTGCCGGCGGTAATTAGCGTTGTTTATTTTAATTCGGAGAGTTCACATGTAGAACCAAGGCTCCATTTCCATTCAGCGTCGGCCCGAACTTAATTAACTCGCTCCCGGCTTGAGAACAGAAATTCACGGCTTGCAGGGATTGCGCTGTTTGTGCCCGCTGTGAGTACTTCCGGCCCTCTTTATAATTAAACCGATGTGTTAAAGCTTAATGTGCAGAAACAAAAAGAGACTACGCAGACGCCCGAAGACCACTTCGTCAAATTAGGCTGTCGAAATGTAATGTTTCTGTCTTCAATGCTGGGAAGAAATTGCATGGAGTCGACAGTGGAAAATAGTTGTGGGAAACTAAGTAACCTTTACCCAAATATTTGTGAAATTAATGTGCAGGGTGGGTCTGTGAAACAAAAAACTAAATTTTAATTTTACTCATTCATGCTACGCTAACTCTCAAATATTCTAAACTTTGTAACATTCCAAATTGATCTTAGAAGAAGACCAAGTAGTAATAATTAATTTATGTAGTTGTAATTATTAACTGACGCCCATTTTCAAGTTGTTGAAGAACATTAATAAGATATATCGATAACGAAGGTTAAATGGATCGATCTCATTCTACTCAAAAACATTTTTCTTCGATAGCTTGTCCGCAGACATAAACTGATGAGTGTTGAAATTTAGATATCTGGAGAATTTCCCAAAAAATCCGATTATTCACTTTTCAAACTGCATGTTGGTAAATAAAAAAGTATGTTTTTTTTAATTCTTGCCTAAATAAATTGAAAAAAGTAGGCAGCTACCAAGGAAATCCAAAAATAAACATCAAAAGAATATGTTCTCAATAAAAACTTTTACCATTAAATCAAGTAGAATAGGATGAATACCACACAGTGGTGAAGCTTTTAAAAAAGTTCTTCGAGTAATCATCATTCATTTTCTGTTTGATTTTATTTAATATTATCTAACTGTGGCAAAGGCACATTTTTGTGAAAAAGACATTAAGACTCTTAAGAACGTGTACTAAAAAGACATTATGAACAACATTATCAAGTGAGGTATTCAAAAATGTCTATCGTTATAAGCTCTACTTGAGAATGGTTCGCCAGGCAAAATATTGAGTACCGCACAAATGGCTTTCTTAAGTTCAGTTCTGAATCTTTGCATTTATATCCAAAAAAATGTTTGAGCAGCACGTTACTCAAAATTTGAACACTCATAGAACTAATTTATGTGGACTGCAATTAATGACGAACTTTTTTGACTAGATTCTTCTGTTTTATAGTGAATATGTTAGCAGTGCCTTTAGTATTTTTTTTATATACCAGTATATAAAAATACCTAAAATTTTATCACTGGACTCATCTTGAAACTCCCTGTTCTTGGATTGTCTTTAGTGTTCGTCCGTACAGTCTCTTCTCAATATCCAACAATAGTTAGCTATCTATATATAGTCTATTTTTCTTGGTATCCCTTTTCTATCACTTTAATATCCTGATAGAATGCTCGCCGTGTTCTTCCATAAAATTATTGGGATTGTCAGGAAAGGAATTTAAATGAGCATGAAGAAAGTAAACTTTGACGCTCAAGTTGCAATCAAGCAGTTTATAAGATTTCAACATCTCCTCGACTAAAATGATGTAATTTGCAGCTGCCTTCGTGTTTCCCAAAAAGTTTTGTACCACATTTCTGAACGCAGTTCATGCTCGCAATTCACACTCACGTATGGTTTTCTTGAATTTACTGTCCGCCATTAATTTTCGTATTTGTGGACCTATAGAAATACCATCTTTAACTTTTTCAGACGTGAATGATGAAAACTTAAGATGAAGATGCTGAAAGAATTTACTGTCCCTGCTTAAAGCTGTCACGAATTGCTTCATTAAGCCAAAGTTGATGTGCAAAAGTGGCTACAGTATTTTTGAAGGGTCAACCAGTGGAAGTGAAACAATATTTTTTCCGACAGGTGTTAGTATACAATGCTTCCAACTGGCACTGCTTCTGAATCCAGTGTTCCGTCCTAGTTCTGGAGTCTCATTCACACAAAAGGCAAAGAAATTTGGTGTTGCCTGCTTGTTGACCGAGCAATATTTCAATCACCTTGAAATCCCCGCAAACAGGACATTCATGAAGCTTGTACTACACAATTTCCAATTTCATTTTTGTTATCAGCTATGTATTTAAGTTTATCTATTGCTTACACATTCATTCCGCTCCTACAGAGAAAATTTTCACACAGTGTCATTAAAAATTACGTTCTTTTTTAATTCTAACATTTTTGTGATTGTGGAAAAACCTGACGTGATAATAATTACAGAAATAATCTATTCGGAAACATCTCTTCTTAAAAAAAAACAGAAAAAAGTTGTTGAAATGATTTATTTTTTGCTTTTAGGAATTATTGAAAATGGACGATAATATGTAATGGATACTGGTGATATTGTGGATATAGTTTCTGAAAAAGATTCTGTTTTATAAAAATTAACGCTAATTCCAGTGACCAAAGCTAAAAATGCGGGTAGCGGGTAGACACTCCTATACGATCCCGGTATAGGATAGGTCTGCTTCAGGAGAGCGATCCTGCCCACGCGAGCCTCGACTCTCTCTACACCTCCTAAATACCGAGAGAGAGCTGAGTCCCAAAATCCCAATCCTTACCCAAAACCAAATGCATCCCTCCTACATATATCCTATCCAACTCGCCAACCCGCTCGGCAAGCGTGGCGTTTTAATTGCCAAATTCCTTCATATTTTATTCTATGCTAAATGTCGAAATTCAAAAAATATAAACCCCAGGTGGGTAGAGTGTGTAACTCAGACTCCCACTCTGATCAAGTATCAGACAGCCTCATTTCGGATTCTGGGGGAGGCAGAAAATCGACAAGAAATACATCAAACAAGACATTTCGAGTAACAACATACAATGTGCGTACAATGAGATTGGACGAACATCAAACCAGATTAGAACAAGAGTTGGATGCCATCAAGTGGGATATTCTCGGTCTATCCGAAACCAGACTAAAGGGTGAAAAAGCAACGACACTCAAAACAGGCCATGTGCTAAATCAGTATAATAAGGAAGAACAATCACACCTAGGGGGAGTGGCAATTATAATAAATAAACGTATAAAACATCTCGTAACAAAAATGCAAGCCATATCTGACCGTGTTATCTATATAACGCTTGAACTTAGTAAAAGATATTTCTTACAAATAATCCAAGTATATGCACCAACCAGTAGATCTGAAGAAAGCGAAGCTGAACAATTCTATGAAGACATTACAAGTGGAATCCACCACGAAAAAACCCAATATGTAATAGTATTGGCTGATTTCAACTCTAAAGTAGGGAAAAATGAGGATGACAATCTTCAAAACATCGGAAAATACGGACTGGGATCCAGAAATGAAAGGGGAGAGATGCTTCTAAACTTTTTACAGCAAGAAAAATTATTCTGTCTCAATACATTTTACAAAAAACCACCCCAAAGAAAGTGGACCTGGAAAAGCGCTGATGGACATACGAAAAATGAGATCGATTATATACTATCAAACCGTGGAGATATCTGCACCGATGTTTCCGTTCTGAACAAGTTTGACACGGGAAGTGATCATAGGATGGTGAGGGGAACCCTTAAAATCGATATCAAAGTCGAAAGGAAAAAACTAATTCAAAAACTATACCTATTTCCTACAACACAATATCTAGACAAACATCAACATGAATATGCAGAGCTTATCAAATACAAATTGCCGCCCACCCAAGAACTAAACAATTTAGAAATAAACGAACAGTGGTGAGAAATAAACAAGATATAATCGAGTCCGTCGAAAACTTCTACAAATCCTTATACAACACTTATTCACAAGAAAAATACCAATAACAACATATTATGAATGTAGGATCTAAAGAAATTCCCGAAATTAACAATGGGGAACTCAAAGCAGCCTTGCGGCAAATGAAAAATGGGAAATCACCAGGGGAAGGCCGCATTACCATCGAAATGCTGAAAATGGGCGGCGAGCCTTTACTACGATCAGTCCGCACTCTGTTAAACAAATGTCTCTATGAAGCGAAGATTCCAACTGCTTGGCAATGTGCGGAAGTCATCTTACTATTTAAGAAGGGCGATAGCGGAGACTTGGAGAACTACCGCCCCATTAGCCTCCTATCACATCTCTACAAACTGCTGACTAAGATCGTTACAAACCGCCTAACAACTAAATTGGATTTTTACCAGTCGGTAGAGCAGGCGGGCTTCCGAAGAAACTATGGCACTAATAATCACCTACAAACGCTCAGATCCCTCATCGAAAAAACCACAGAATACAACATGCCCATCTATCTTGCATTTATAGACTTCCATAAGGCATTTGATTCCATTGAAATTCCGGCAATCTTAAAATCACTGGACAACGCCCGAATAGACACAAGTTATTCAGACCTACTGAAATATATATACGAAAATTCCACCATAAAAGTAAAAATTAATGATGAACTAACAACCAATCAAATTAAAGTCAAGAGGGGCGTGCGCCAGGGCAATACTATTTCGCCAAAACTGTTTACTCTCGTCTTGGAGGATATATTCAAAAACCTTGAATGGAAGCGAAAGGGACTAAATGTAGATGGAACATACCTAAGTAATCTTCGATTTGCGGACGATCTTGACCTAATTAGCGATGACCTAGAACAACTCAAAGACATGCTAAATGAGCTCCTCAAAACATCAGAACACGTAGGCCTGAATGTCCAAAAAACGAAAGTAATGGGCCCAGTCGAAGAGAATATCAACGTAGGCAACAACAATCTTGAGGTAGTCAAGGAATACATATACTTGGGGCACAAATTCAGAATCGGAAAAGAAAATCAGACAGCAGAAATCTCACCCGGAGAAGCCAGTTGGGCTGCCTTTGGAAAACTCAGTCATATAATGAAAAACACCGATATACTAACTAACCTGAAGAGAAAGGTTTACGACACCTGTGTGCTTCCAGTTGCAACATATGGCCTGGAGACAATGACATTGACGAGAAAAAGTATGGTAAGACTTAGAACTACTCAAAGGGCTATGGAGAGAGCTATGATCGGCGTCAGTCTCAGAGAAAGAATCAATCACGAAGAGATCAGAAGGAGAACCAAGGTAACGGATATAATCTCAAGAATACTAAAAATGAAATGGAAATGGGCTGGACACGTGGCACGGCAGGAGCGAAACCGATGGGACACAAAGATAATCCAATGGAGACCAAGACTTACAACGCGGAACAGGGGAAGACCACAGAAAAGATGGACGGATGACATCAAACAAACGGCGGGTAAAAACTGGATTCAAACCGCAAGAGACAGAGACGCATGGAACAAACTTGAAGAGGCCTTTATTCAGCAGTGGATAATAAGAGGCTGCTTCTGATGATGATGATGAAAGCTAAAATAATAAAAAAATAAATATTCCGAATATTGGATTTAATCCAAATGAACTCTTGATCTTAAAATAAACACAAAAGTGCGATTTCTTAAAACTTTATTTTTAATTGGAAATGTTAATTGTTAACGTTTTATATGTTACGTATGGTTGTCATATTAAAAATTAATTTAAAATGGTCTAGAGGGAGTCATCTAACAAGTTAGTCATTATTGTTTTCATCTGAAGTTAGTAAGTCTTGGAGCAACGGTCGTTTATATTAAGTGTAAGATATTGACAAAGTTTTTAGTAGTCCTTCGGGCGCATTTTTCTACGGTATGTATTCCGAGTTCTTGGTATGTTTGGGTTTTTTTTATATTAGTGTATGAAGTTGAGCTTTGTGTAACAAAGCAATACATTCCCTACGTAGTGGTCTGTTTCTATTGGTATACTCTTTTAATTTCGTATATGCTAAGTTAAAGTTGTTGCTGACATGTTAATCTCAAATTTAACGTGTATTCATATAAACTCTTAAGTATCTTATGGAATCTTTTTAACTACCCAAAATTTGTAGGTTGAAATGTGAAATGATTCAGTTGAATATAAAAATTTTATTCAAATACTTCGCGACATGTAAAGGTATGCCCCATTTGTTAAGCCACCTACTTAATACGTTGATTTTGAGTGTGTTATTACTTACATATAAGGCGATTTTGATAATATGTAGCACCGGAATGTTGTGCATGCACAGGTTGAGTAATGAAGGTCCGCCCACACTACCTTGTGATACTCCTGCATGTATTTGCTTAATAGAGGAGATAAAAGTTTTAAAGCAGACTAAAAATTTTGTGTTCTCCAAAAACAATAGAATGGATCACCATTAGGTAATGCGGTATCGGCATTTTTATATTTTTATATTTAAGTTCTTCAGTTCATGCCTTCTCAAATGTCTTAGTAATGTCTAAGAGGGTCGCTACAGCGAACGATTTGCTTTCATATCCCTGTTTTACTATTTCCATGGTAATGTCCTTTTATAAATTTAAATTGTATTAAAAGTATAATATTTGATTCTTCTAGTGCTGTATCAAATCTATTACCCGCAACTCTTTCTAGCAACTTAGAGAATACGCACAGAAAGCTTATTGGGTGCTAATTGTTTTTCCTGGCTTATAAAACATAAAAATGTGGGCAAATGTTCAGTTGTAGGTGTGTATGTCTCGCGTGATTCATTTTACTCGTTTGTTTTAGAGATTATGGAGGTGGAGGTTTCTTAGAGATGTTTCGCAAATAAGTTACTTTTGCCCTCATTAGATGGATAGGAAGTATTTTCTTTAATTATAGTTGTAATTGTGTCAAGTTGCCTAGTTATTATTTTAGTTGCCTTCCACAGATCTTGACTGCTTGATTCAATAGTTTTGATACTAAATTTTGTATTTTTCAAGCTCTCTTATTGTGTGAGATAGATTATTCAGTTGGTTTTTGACAAATGCAGATTTTGCTTTTTACTATACCCTTCCAAATCTACTTTTTAGTTCGATCATCTCCAAGATATATGAGGAACAAATATTTATATTGTGTCTTTAAAACGAAGCAATTTAATTTATGATCCAGTCTAACCCCTAATGAATTTCGTTGGATTTTCGATACACGCATTGATATCTTGAGAATTCGCTGAATTAAGATGTTTTCCTAGTTATGGTGTTGAAGGAATATAAAATGGAGAAGAAATAAACGTTATGAAGACAGGAAGACGAATAGATTATAATTCTTGAATTATTTTTTATTGTATTAGTTGATTGAATTTTTTGACAACCAATATGATCTTGCGGTAAATTTGTTGGGGTCCATTACTTTAAGCTGATGTGTTGAAGCAATGTCGTGTAGAGTTGCTTACACATCTTCAATTTTTTTTCTAATTAGGTTATTGATAACCAACAATGGTAATAGTATATGAAAATAGGTCGATAATATCGATTTGTTTATATACGAAAGGATTATTGATAATTGTTGCTGAGACGTTATTTGCATAAAGTTCATTGGTGAGTTAGCCCAATGAGGCCAGATTATTTATTTGTATAAATTTCCTATTTCAGATTTAAAGGTCACGGCAAGTTGATAAATACCCTGATTTAATATCGGCTTCATAAAATGTTTTAATTGGGTACCAAATCTTACAATCCAAAACATACTGGTATTTTGAGAGTTAATTTATATTTAGTCTAATACAATTTTTGTAACTGTATCACATTTGAGAAATTTAATTCTGTAAACCAATGTTAGGCCTTTTCCAAACTTTCAGAATTTATTTTCTGTGCGGTTTTACTTACGCTACCCAAAACGGAATTTTGAAATACTTTAACGCCAAGCAAGTTTTTTTGTGATTTATTTTACGTTGCATGTATATTGAATGTTATTTGATATTTTTACACACTTATTCTTAACAGAAAAGCTGTGGTATATATTATTATCGTAAAATTAAAGATAACTGCGTTATTTTTATAAATAATTAATGGTAGTTTGGAATTTTTATAGATAATTATTATAGGGACTACCAGAATATTAACAATAAATTTATTTACAAATTGTTATTGAACAATTACAGAAGCTTAGATTTAAAACTTGTTATCTAACTGAATTTCAGTGCAACTAGCTTTATATTATAATTCTAGGTATATGTGCAATGTTATTTCAATACTTCTATTATACATACTACCATTTATTGGAATTTCACCACCATTAAAAACAAATTGTATTGCATTGGAATTTTTATATCAAACTAAAAAAAAACGATTAAAGAAACATATGTTTATGTCTGTTCTAGATTTAGTTACAACGTTTTTCAGATATAAAGTCTGGGAGAAGCAGTGATATCACGTGAAAAATAAGCCATTGAAATTTGTCACGCCTAACTTACACGGTGTAAGAATTTTTTAGTAGACCATATTATCAGCAAGTTAGCGAATTTTAAACAGAACGTATTGTTGGACTACTCTAAAGTGTTCAAAAAATTAGTAGCCATAACAGTACTATAGCGCATATATGAAACCAATGGATCGAAGAAACCACTCATTCGCAAAGACAGAAGTCTGTAGCAGTCTGGAGGATCGCCGTCTTCTTCTTCTTAAAGTCCTTCTCCTACCGGAGGCTGGAAATCATCATTGATATGCGAACCTTATTTGCAGCTGCTCGGAACAGTTCGATACTGCTGCAGCCAAACCAATCCCTCAAGTTTTTCAACCAAGATATTCGTCTACGTCCGACACTCCGGTTTCCTTTAATTTTTCCCTGCATTATTATTTGCAGCATGGCGTATTTAGTTCCTCTTGTTATGTGGCCTAGATATTCAAGTTTTCTCTTTTTTATTGAATTTATTACTTCACATTCTTTATTCATTTTTCCAAGGACTTCTCTGTTGGTGATCCTATCAGTCCAAGATATGCGCCACATTCTTCGGTAGCACCACATTTCGAAAGCTTGTAGTTTGTCTAAGTGTTTCTTTTTTACTGTCCACGCCTCTACTCCGTACAACAATACAGGGAACACATAACAGCAGAGCATCGCATCCTGAGGTCTATGCTTATATTTCGGCTGCATAGTAATATCTTTAGTGATACAAACAACGCTCTGGCAATTTCAATTCTTGTTCTGATTTCTGGTGTCTGATCCCCTGTTTGATCTATCCAGGCTCCCAGATATCTGTATGCCTGTACTCTTTCTATTGCCGTATTTGTAATGTTTAAATTCATTTGGTTTGGTGGGGATTTTATGATTTGCATCCATTTAGTTTTGTTAAGATTTATTCTTAATCCATATTCATTACAGCTGTTATTTACCTTTTCTAACAGATATTGTAGATCATTTAAATTACTTGCCAGTAGTATCGTGTCGTCTGCATATCTAATATTATTGATTACCTCGCCATTTACTATCATACCTTTTTCCTCATCTTCAAGGGCTTCGTTAAATATAGCTTCACTATATATGTTAAAGAGCAGTGGGGACAGGATACAGCCCTGTCTCACTCCTCGACGTATCATAATGTCTTCAGTTAGCGCATTTTCTACCCTTATATTGACTCTCTGTCCCCAGTATAAGTTGTTAATAATTCTTACGTCCCTCATGTCCATTTTTTTCTGTAAGAGTATTTCCAGGAGTTTATCGTGTCTAACCTTGTCAAATGCCTTTTCAAAATCAATGAAACAGACATACATGTCTTGGTTTATGTCTAGGCATCGTTGACTGAGGACATTAACTGCGAAAAGGGCTTCTCGTGTTCCGAGGCCTGCTCTGAAACCAAATTGTGCATCACTTATATCGTCCTCTAATTTTGCATATATTCTTTGGTGGATTATGTTTAAGAATAATTTCAGGACATAGATCATGAGTGCAATGGTTCTATAATCAGTACACTCTTTTGCACTAGTTTTCTTCGGTATTAATACGAATATGGATGTTAGCCATTGCTCAGGAAGTATACCTGTTTCATAGATTTTGTTAAAGAGATTGAGTATGATGTCAATTACGTCGTTATTGAAAAGTTTGAAGAGTTCAATAGGTATTTGATCTGGACCGGTAGTTTTTCCAGATTTCATGTTATTAAGAGCATGTATTAATTCCGATTTCAATATTTTTATGTTTTCCTCATTTACTGTCAATTCAGTTTTATTTGCTCTTTCATCATTGAATAGTTCCTCAATGTAGGTCGTCCATCTATGCAGTTTATCTTTTAATTCTACCAGTACCTGTCCATTTTGATCTTTTAAGACATTGTTGCCCTGTTTGTTCATTTTGTGACCTGTTACTTCTCTTATTTTCTTGTGCATGTGAAAATTGCCATGTTTCTTATTTAGCTGTTCTATTTCTTCACATTGTTCTTCAAGATGTGCTTCTTTTGCTATCTTTATTTTCCTTTGTATTACTTTATGCGGTTCTTTATATTTGTTGGTATTTTTCTTGTTTATTCGTCTTTCGTCCATAAGATCTAATATCTCTTCAGTCATCCAAGGTTTTTTC
The DNA here is from genome assembly GCA_036346155.1 of Sinelater perroti. Classification (NCBI taxonomy): domain Eukaryota; kingdom Metazoa; phylum Arthropoda; class Insecta; order Coleoptera; family Elateridae; genus Sinelater; species Sinelater perroti. The sequence continues at coordinate 17,487,233 of JARFIY010000195.1, read as the reverse complement.
TTTGTCCGCTTGTTCTTTAGTTGCGTTTCAGCTGTTTTTAACAGCACTTCTTGAATTTGTTTCCATATTTCATCTGCACTGCTTTCTGCTTGAATATCTGTATTTTTAATTTGTTGATTTATTATTTGTTGTGTTTTATCTTGTATTTTCGAATCTTTTAAGAGTTTTATGTCTGTGTTATTGTCTTATTGTTTTACAATCTTTTTCAATCTTACATTTATTCTAGCTACTACTGGGACATGATCAGAATATATATCAGCACCAGGGTATGTTTTGTTGATTTAATGGCGTTTTTATATCTGTTGTTAACTAGTAAGTAGTCTATCTGGTTGCGTACTATTTTTTCCGGTTTGTCTGCTGGAGACTTCCATGTGTATAGTCGTCTTTCTGGGAGTTTAAAAGCGTGTTTGCAATCACCAACCCTTTATCTTGGCAAAACTGTATTAAGCGATCTCCTCTGTCATTTCGTTGTCCCAGGCCAAAGCTACCCGTACATCCCTTGACTTTAATGTTGCCAACTTTGGCATTGAAGTCTCCGATCACTATTGTCATATCTTTGTGTTTGATGCTTTGGTATACTTCTTCTAACTGCGAGTAAAATTCTTCTATTTCTTCGTTTTCTTTGTTTGCAGTTGGTGCATATATCTGTATAATGTTCATTGTACCTATATTTGTCTTCATCTGCAGCATCATAATCCTGTCCGAGTATGGTGTAAAGCTCACAATTGTCGGTGCTATTGTTTTATTTACTATAATTCCAACTACGTATCTATGTTCTCGGTCATTGTTGCCCGAGTAGTACATGGTACTGTTGTCTGTTATGCACTTCCCATTTCCTGCATCTTGTATCGCTAACACCTAAAATGCTTATCTTTAACCTTTTCATTTCCAATTCTATATTGTTCAGTTTGCCCGCCCTGTACAAACTATTTGCATTCCATATTTTGGATCAATTTCTTGTTCCAAGGACAAGAAGGTGTCCTACCTCCTATCAGCTCATCCACCCGAAGCTGTTGGCCGATAAGAAGGGGGATTGCTCATACCGGCAATCACTCGGTTTGCTGCTTGGTCGGGGGCTACTTATTCTCTAAGAACTGGCTGTTCTTAACTTATCTCGTAGCTAACCTTTATATCTAAAGGCCGTTCACTATCCGCCACCTGTGACCCCGCTAGTAGCCTGCAGCTAGCCCTAGCATCGCCGTCTTCAGAGATTTGCAATTATAGACCGTAATGCGACTTCAACTGCCCTAACGCAACAATAATGGATCACTACACGGTACCAATTGTCTATCTCTTCTGTTCGACGTCGATTAATGTAATGTGACTAATCAGTACGACATCCTTTCTTATGACTACCATCAACTACTCTGCACCGAAAACAAAGATGACAATGGGCAACGAAAAGACGAGTGGCATAGAATCGTCTTTTCTGGTAAATTCAGATTTTTGTTGAACCGCATCGATGGTGGGGTATTAATACTCTATATACGTGGGAAAAAGAGAGCAAAAAGGCTACATTCGTGCTAGGTATACACGGCTGACTATGAGTATTATGATACGTGAAGCTACCAGCTATAATAGCAGGTCACCGGTCACAACATTATAAGTCAGACCTACATTGACGTGGTCTTACAAAAGACAATCTTCTTCTATGACTCATAGTTCCTCTTAGGGAATAGGCAGACTAAGACCTCGATTAAAGGACTAACTTTAATTTATTAATATTGATATCAAAGTGGATGCCGATACACTGATAATTTTTTATAAATTTATGCAGTTTAACTCGTCAACATAGTTGTTCATTTATCTTTAACCTTAGAATATTTCCGAACATTATATTATATTACTGTTTTATCACTAATAGGTTGTATTAACTGCACATCTAAAAGAGAAGTTACATTTCATAAATACTGGTTTCGTGGGACAGAAGCCGCCCTCAACAAGAGTTTTCAGCTTATTAAAATCAGATGAGTAATCAATCACAACATTCGCCGGAAATGATAGAAACATGACAAAAATGGTGTCAAAGTTTGTGGTTTCGTGTGCTTATGAAAACCACAGACTATTATATATTTTTATTATATCAACAAACTATTCAGCAACAGCTGAGAACTTGACCAGCATTTTCCACCAGGATATATTTACGAAACTTTCGAATGATGAAACTGATCTGAAAACTCAATGTTGTTTAAGCGAAGTGGAGGGCATAGTCCTTTGTATAAAGTGAAAATCACAGAGATTATTTAGACTCGTTAACCTTTATTTTCCAGTTCTTGATACATTCTTCATGTGCCAGCGTGGTCCCGTGGTTGAGGGATGGGCTGTGATGCTGAAGGACCCGGGTTCAATTCCCGGTGCTCTCTGATGCCTGGCGGGTGGCCTACTCAGTCACTAAAAATAATTGAGTACCTGCGTTCACTCGAACAAGGGGTAATAATAGCGGTCGTCTTAGGCGCGGTGCTTGCCACATCGCTCCGTAACAGAGATGGTGCGCGACGACCGGGCAGAGAGAGCGAACGTATGAGAGCCTTAACCTCTCAGTTTGCAGGCCGTGCTCCCACGCGGGGCGTAGAGCCTTACCATTATTACATATTATGATACATTCTTCAAGTTGATTAAGGGGGGTTTGGACGTGTTTAAATGCGGAGTTTAAGTCTGTATGCCTCGTAAGGTTCATTGTGTCTTCAGCGTATGCGCCTACAATTGTGGTTGGGGTGGTTGGGAGGTTGGAAATGAATAACGTATAGAGAAAAGGTCCCAGGACTTTCCTGGGGAACCCCAGATTGAATTGGATACACTGCTGAGACTTCATCGTTAACTCGAGTTCGAAATTGTCTGTCTGTTAGGTAGGATTTCAGGAGCTTGTGAAATTGAGGAGGTAAGATTTGTTGTATTTTATGTTTGAGTCCTTTGTGCCAAACTTTGCCGAACGCCTGGCGCATGAATCTCATGTGTGATCCGGTGTATGGTGTAATTCGGACTCCAGTTAGTTACCGTGAATTCAGGGTCGAGGATTCGTGGCACAAATTTCTCGAGGAGCTTGGTAGTAAAATTATAGGGTGGTAGGATGTCGCATAACTGGAATTTTTGCCGGGCTTAGGCATGAGTATTATCTCTGCTTGCTAGAATTCCTTTGGGCAATACTGAAGTCGGAGTATAGCGTTAAACATGTATGTTAGAAGCACTATTCGAGAAATACATAAAACTAAAAACAAATTTGGAATGGATAACCTAGTCTTTCTGTTTTTATTATACATCCGTAAACACACCCTCTAAACAAATGATTTAATGTAAGTTATCATTTTTGTATGTTGAGTAACATTTATTAGAATTGCAGTAATAAAAAAATACAAGTCGATAACTGAAACTCTGTAAATTTATTAATAATATAAAACAAATAAATTATTAAATTTACAAAACGTTTACCCATAAATATTTACTTTTACTCAATAATATGTGACCTCACCTCGCGCTCTTGTGGTCGCCTCCACTTGGTATCTTGATGGATTGGATTCAATTTGTTATTAATATGCTCCCACAATTCAGCCAGATTTCTAAGAGATCGTAGATACTGCTATACCCTTTAAACAATAATATTTCAAAAATTTTCGATCGGTGAAAGGTCAGGTGATTAATCCGGTTAAGGGGGTTTCCAATCCGTTTTATTGGATGAAGCTTAAAGTGTTACGTGCACATGTGATCAAACATTATCTTGTTGAAAAATTGCGTGGAGTACTCTCTGAAGGAAAGGAAGTACCAAGGGCTGTAAGACCGCGTCGATGTAAGTCCGCATGATAATCTTGCCTCTAATGATTGCGTCTACGGTGTATTAAATACATTACTATCGTTTTGCTTTAAACAAAATCTATATTTATCAAAAAAGACAATATTATACCACTCATATGACCACAGACGTCATTCCATTGCCCATTTTAAGTTTCGTTGCCGCTGCAAAGCAGTCAGTGATAGTTGCAAGAAAGGACGTCGTGTTATTAGTATCATTGAGAGTAATCGACGTCGAACAGAAAAGGTAGATAATCTATACCACGTAATGGTCCACCATTGTTACACTAGGGCACTACGATTGTAATCGCAAGCCTCTAAAGATGACGATCTTTACCGTTGGTTATCCTGCGTATTCGCGTACTTTCTTTTATGGCGATCAATTATTTTGGTTTACTTTTCGTAAAGAAACTCTCCCTCCAAGTAGGCCAACAAAACACCCTGTTTCAAATTCACTAACTTGTTAATACAGAACCCCTTGTTTCTTGTGTGTAAGTTGCACGTGGTAAATTTGATTGACTGAGAACATTTCATGTCTGCTTTACACCCAATATTATTTTTGTCCCAACCCTAATGTCTCAGAAACAATATAACCAAATCTCCAACAGGCATAAACATATGGTTCTCAAAGTTGAATGGTTTGCCGGCTACATATGGGGCAAAACGCGTCAACTGCCCCAGCGCTACCGCAGGCGTTCGTGCGAGCGAAAACACGATGCTTTCATCTCGTCCTTTAGACCTTAAAACATTAATAAAAAAATTATTTTAGAATACAATCTCACCTATTTTTTTCTCAGCTTTCCAATGGTACCATTATTCTGTGCGAATTTTTACTTTATAACCTCAAAAAATGCGAAAGTTTAAAAAACGTTATATATTTTCATCTTCAATTTTTTTAATTTTTTAGACCATTTAGATGGAAAGATCAGACATTTTTACATAAACATAGATAATAAAAAAATAGGGGTTTTTCGTTTTTTTGAGTATTTAAACGACGAACACGAAGATACGAGTCGCTGCACTACGCCCCGTTACCACGCGCCGCCACGTCTCTTTTATGAAACTTATAAATATTTATTGATTGTTAATAATGAAATTATTTAATAAATAAATTATTGCTATCAACATATCTATGACTTATCAATTATTAATCCGCATTAAATGCAGTCGAAGTGCCTCGCGTTCGCGACGTAAAACGTAAAACCCCTATTTTTTATTATTTATATTTATGTAAAAATGTCTGATCTTTTGAACTAAATGATCTAAAAAATTCAAAAAATTGAAGATAAAAACTGTATCCTCAAATCATTTTTTTATTAATGTTTTAAGATAGAAACGGCGAGATGAAAGCGCTGTGCTTGGCGCTCGCACGAACGTCTGCGGTAGCACTGGGGCAGTTGACGCGTTTTGCCCCATATATGCTTAATTTAATATAAAAGCTTCGGTGAAATATAATTTGTTTTCAATGGTGCTGCAACATCAATAAACAGTATTGTATTTTTGTATGAAAATATTTACATCAATGAAATGCTACAACAGAACTGCAATAAATTAAGTTTCTACTACTTTTACACAGTTCACACAATTTTTACTAAAATCGATATTGAAATGTATAAGTAAACACATTATATTGGTTTTAAAGGACAATAATTGTCATAAATGAAATATTCTACAATGCATTATAGCTGCAAAGAAAACTAACTTTAATTAATTCACATAAACAAACCTTTAACTGATAACGCGTTTTTTATAACAAAAAAATAGTCAATCACTTACATGATTAAATTTTTCCGAACAACTAGTTTTCTGTGTATATTTAAATTAATATTTTACTAAGGTGAAGTCTTTAAATTAACATAAAGCCAGTGTGTACGTAACGGGACTTTTGAACATTTCAGTGTAATGAAATCTAGAGTTTTATCATCTGCAGTCACAATTCAATGTTCCAGGATTCTTGGCTCGTCTCCTAGGAGCTGCTCTGTGTATATAATGGCGAAGGAAATCATACTTTTACTCCTGGGGCTTCTCTAACTCGGTTTTTATTGGAAATAGGTTTTCCATGAAATTTAGTTCGAGCATTTATTTTTCAGGAAGAACTACTTTTAAACTTTTTCATCAAAACTGCGGATGCCCATTAACTGATGAATTTTTTCATGGGATCGACAATCCTAAATTTTACACAGCTTCAGCAGCTCTCTTCCATCACTCGAGCGACGTATTCGAAATTGATTTTTTATGTTAACTTTTATTAAAAAACAGCACTTATATTAGTCTTTTTTGATAGATTTACTTGCCAAAATATTTTTTAAAAATTTTGACTAAAATAAAAAATGTACCTCGATTGTTTGAAAAATTTATGAAACATCTAATATTATGGACTCCTTCACTTGTAACATAACTTGAGGTTATAAAGCGACCTCAAAAAACTGATCACTAAAAAATTTCTGTTAACTTTCAAATCATTTTGCGTACTTCTACTAAGGAGAATAACAATAAAACAATGTACGTACGTGGGTAGTCTGAAAAGTTTAAGCCTCTTTAACCCATCTAAATAGTAGTTGGCGTCTTGCTCGTCTCAGGAGTGTAATGGTGGACCCAATCGATAGCGATAAATCGACGCAAAAAGTCCGACTCGTTTTGTTGAGACCACTTAATCAAGGCCTTGAAAATGTTCATTTAAATGAATTTTTGATTTAAAGTGAGCAAGTGCGGGAGCTAACGCGCGAATAGCTTTCTTACGCCCAATTCTTCAGTCACTATATGACAAACGCGTTCTTTCGATATGCCCACAACTTCTGCTATCTCTCTAATCTTGATTCAACGGTCATCCACTACCAGTTGGTAAACTTCATCATCAGCGAAGCTGGTATGACCGTGTTTAAATTCAGCTGCCCCTCAAACTTAATTAAGGCACAGTATTCGTTTTTTTTTATTTTTACAAAAGCACTGACATCGACTGCTATAAACGAGTGTCAATCAACAACTCAGGGTCCGAAATAGCTGAAATTTTGACAAGAATCTTTCGGAGCAAATACGATTGAAATAGCAGAATTATTTGGACGAATAGGGCCTTCTTCGTGTTGAAGTTCAAAAGTTTTCAGACTGCCCACGTGTAACTAAAACTCACAATTATATATTTCCTTCTTCTAAAAGGTAACTTCATATCAAATTAATTTTAATATAAACTGGTGCTGCTGAAAAGCGAAGTTTGTTAAATAACTGACAGAAAATTCAGTGTCTACAAAACATTAAATAGGAGAATTTATAAAACAACGTAATATTTTTAAGGGAGTTTAACTTTTCTTGTTAATTGCTATAGTTGCTAATTTAAAATGCTTATTGGGATTGAAATTCATGAATTTAGAACTTTCAGTTGGTGCTTCTGCTTTCCTACATGTTTACTGATAAGCAAGCTACCTCGCAACTTGCAAAATTGAGCTTTTATATGTTTCCAGCATAACTTAAAATCGATGCTGGGAAAGTTGTAAAAAAGTTGTTTACTTTTTCAATTATTATACAGATATTTGGCGGCGCATAACAAACAAGCGCCTCGAAAGTTTACTTTCTTTGGCACACTTCAGGGCCACAAAAACAGTTTTGAATACAAATTGAATTTTCTGCTGCTCGTGCTCTCTTGCAACTCTTGGATGAGCACCAAAGCAATGAAATTAATTAACGAAGCCCATGTGCAATGCTAGCGAATAAATCAAATCTAGCCGAGCAAAGTTTACCAACATTAATAATGCCAGCGTCGGCGTGTCGCTACTTCCGCACCCCCGCGTCCGCGGCGCCGCCAACTGCTAACGCAATTATCTTACCTTGGCACCTTCTGGCCCACTTCCACCTACCTATTAATGTTCCGTTTTTGTGTGGCTCTTGCAAGCCTATGTGGTAACCGCGAACTGCACTATCGCCTGGCGCCTGCTACGCAAACGGAACTTTCACCTAATCAGCCGTAAAATGCGCGGCGCCACCTTTGTAGCAAGATTAAAGCCTCCTCTGCATTTCAGCTTTCCAGGCTTTAATTATTTCCGATCAAATTGTATTAGAAGGCGGTTTAGTCCCAGCTTTGCAACGCCGTTTATATGGCTTAATTCCTTAGCGATCAACGTTTCGATCAGCAACCTGTAGCGACTTTAAAGCTACACGCTGACTAATTGTTCCGACATTCCTAATGCTACAAACTGAAACCGACTATTAAGACTTCATCGGCAAAGCAAGCTTAATTGTATCGAACATTGCAGGCTTAATTAAATGTAGCATCGTAATTCCGTATGCTTAACAACTGTTGAACACCGCTTCGGCATAATCCCGCTTTTGTTCCCCCCCTAAGCTTGGAAAGCATGCATGAGTAAGTTCAGCCTGTTAGAGGATGGTGTGCTTTTAAAATAGAAATAAAGTGTCTGCGTTTTAATTCAGATTATTTCTTTTGTTGTATAAATCTTTAAGGTCCTTTTCACCTTTCTAATTTTGTTTGCCGCTATAAAAGTTGTACCGAACAATAGAAGTTTCTTAATGAATTATTAATATTTTTAATAGAAGTTTCTGATGTAATTAATAAATTTCTAAGTTGCATTTTTAAGATAGAAACAGTTCAAATGTGAAAGAACTCGCAAGATTAACAGGAAATTTAATACACGAGAAACAGCAAAAGCTATTTACATTCATTCACTACATGAAAGAGCATATATTAAAATTTTCGGTGAGTGGGCGTGGAAGAGAGCTATGTATAGAATGTTTAACTATTACAAAATTCTAATTTTAGGAGAAATGTTTTTTAGCAAAGATATTATAAGTTAAAAAAATTATTTTTTAATAAATGTTTTATCTTTACGATGTTCAGAAACCATAAAATCTAAATTCAGTTTATTTCAGCAAAATAATACTAGAATTCGTACAATTAGCCTTCAATTTTCTCATTTTGAAGATTATAAACAGTAAAATATGATATAACAGCTCTTTCCCAAAAACTACAAGAATTCCGTGGCAAGTTACACGTGTGCAATTTACATACATTAAGTATTTAAATACTTTAAGTGACTTTTACGGATTGTTTTAATTTTGTATTAATTTGATCTTATGCTACACATGATAAGTCAATACGATCGTTCAGTTTGGTTAAATATGCTATAGCTGTTACTTGAAAATTGTGTTTTAATCGCCATAAATATGGACCTGGAGAATTTGTTTTGTAATTTTAATTACCAGTAATCCTTCAATATAATTGCAGGGTTGCTATTTCAAATTTACCATTGTTTTTTTTTAATACAGGATATATATTCACTACAATAGACAACTACTGATTGTCTTCACTAATTTTAATTGCTTTAGGATTTTAGCTACTTTGTTATATAGGAAATAAAGATTTGCATTTCTTTTATTCAAATGTCAATACATTATCAACGCTACCGTTTTCAGGATAATATGGACGCATAACTTTTTCCTCTTTTCTACCTGTACTGTTTTTCTTAATTCTACGAAATAAAAATTTTCTTTCTTGAGCTATTAAATCGACTGCTACCCGTCTTCCTTCTGCAAATAGTTGCGAAGTACATAATTCAGTAAGATTCTTGCTAGTGCCTTCAAGCAGACCGAACGTGCGTCCCGAGCTATACCTGAGTTATCACAGGCAAATTTATATATTTATTAATTTAATTTCAAAAACTCGTATACATTTTTAAACGTTTTCATAATATTTAAAAGTGCGCATTATTAAGAATCCTATTACACTGCATGCGAACGATAAACACCCGGGATCGGGAACATGTTCCCTTCCACGAGTAACGCAGGACCTGGGACACCACAATTTAACACTCAAGCCAATAATGGATTCGGACAAAATGGTAATTACTATAATCAGCCTATTGTGCAGTCATCAAACATACCAGGACAATCGTTTGTAAATGCACAAATTCCACTAATGTACCCCAACCGATCCCCAGCGAATCAAGCACCTTTACTAGGATTCAATCAACAGCCAAGTCAAATAGCACCTTCATTCACACCAACTTACAATCAATTTCTACCTGTACTATTAGCACAGCAGGTTAGTGCAAATTATGATAATTCTGTTAGCAGCAATATAAACTATAAAACCACAGAAGATAACTTAGCATGTGATGATGAAACAATGAACTACAATGAAACACAAAATCAAACCAAACACGCCTGGCAAATAGTAACCAAAAGAAAAAGAGCAAAACGACAAAATTCTTCTGAAATTGATGCCCAAATAGAAACTGCTAATCAGTTCTCACTTCTCTCTAAAAGCAATAACAACACGTCTAATACTTCAATTCCTCCAAAAAGAGAACAGAAACCTCCACCAATCTTTATATACGGAGTCTCAAATTACAAAGCCATGATCGATAACTTAGCACAAGTAGTTGAAGAAGAAACTTACACTACCAAAACGTTAGCAAACAATACTCTTAAAATAAACCCCAACACTCCTGAAACCTATAGAAAACTCATCCGTCACGTTCGTGAAGAAGAAATTGTGCACCATTCATATCAGTAAAAACAAGATAGAGTATACCATGTAGTCATAAGAGGCATCCACCCTTCTATTCCCCTACCAGAAATTACACAATAACTCGAGAAAAAAGAACACAAAGTTTGTAATATTACAAATGTCAGGCATCGGGTTACTAAAGAGCCCTTAGCTCTATTATTTGTAGATCTCGAGCCACAAAACAATAATAAAGACATCTTTAAATTCGAATTTCTGTATCATTCTAAAATTCGAGTAGAAGCGCCAAGAAATAAAGGTGGGATCGTACAATGCACAAGATACCAAGACTATGGACACACGAAAACCTACTGTAGGAAACCGTTTAAGTGTGTTAAATGCGGAGAACCACATAACACCTCTAGTTGCAGCAAATCTAAAAATACACCAGCAACATGTGCTCTATGTCAGAAAAATCATCCAGCGAACTACAAAGGCTGTAAAGTTTATCAGGACTTAATAAACAGAAACCATCACCTAAGATCAACCAGGCTCAGTCCTTTGTCACAAAATATTACAACTAATACTCCACTACATCCAACAACCCCTACTTATGCCCAAATGACCGCAGTACAACCTAACATCCCATCTAACAACACCGAAACAGACCTAACTAGCAAATTTACTATATTCCTTAATGATTTTAAGAATATGTTCAATCAATTACTCAACCAGAACATTATGATTCTAACCATGCTGACAACAGTTATCAATAAATTAACTCAATAATGGCCCCTGCACTTAGAATTGCAGAATGGAACGCAAATGGCTTATCAAACCATATTCAGGAACTTACGCAATTTCTTAACATAAATAAAATTGATATCCTCCTAATCGCTGAAAGTCATTCAACACAAAGTACAACTCTTAAAATACCATACTATTCCATTTACTATGCTAACCATCCTGATGATGCGGCTCACGCAGGATCTGCAATCATAATCAGATCTTCAATAAAACATCACGTACTCCAACCATACATAACACACAAAATTCAAAGTGCCATAATAGAAGTAGATACTTTCTCCCGACCTATTACAATTGCTTCAATATATTGTCCACCACGTTATTCTATAACATGCGACGTATACCTCGAGTTCTTCCAACGACTCGGGTCGCACTTTTTAGTTGCCGGAGACTGGAATGCTAAAAATACAGCCTGGGGAGCTAGGCTGATTACTCCTAAAGGCAGAACATTATTGAAAGTTTTAGAACTAAATAATTTAAACTATTTGTCGACTGGAGAGCCAACTTATTGGCCGACCGATCGAAATAAAATCCCCGACCTGTTAGACTTTGCCATAACTAAGGGAATCTCAGACCTACATAGTGATATTGAATCCAATTTAGATCTGCACTCTGACCACAGTCCTGTAATAATAACTCTAAGCACCAGTATTATATGGAAAAAGCCACAACAGAGACTGTCTTCCAAAAAGACTGATTGGAACCTATTCCGTCAACATATTAACGATAATATATCACTAAATATCCGCTTAAAAGATAACGAGGACATAGATGAAGCTGTGCAGTACCTAACTACGTTAATACAAAGCGTTTCCTGGACCTCTACTCCAGAACCTCATGGTCTCACCCGCAACAATCAGAACATTCCGCTTCATATTAGAGAATTGGTCATCGCAAAGCGCAGAGCTCGGCGCAGGTGGCAGACTACCAGGAATCCACTTGACAAAACTTATTTAAATAAAATAACGCGCAATCTCCACAATGCTATCCAAGAAGCAAAAAACGAATCCTTCTAACACTACATCGTCAATCTATCTACTGATGATCACTCCCTGTGGAACGCGACAAAGAAATTCAAAAGACCCATAGTATCTATTCCACCTCTACGAAAAGCTGATGGGAGCTGGGCGCGGACGAATATTGAAAAATCGAACAGATTCGCAGAACACCTTGCTAGTGTATTTTCCGCTCCTGATATCCTCAACGATGATGAAGATGATGTCGAAATACAAACATTCTTAAACGCCCCTTGTCAGATGTCTCTTCCAACCAAGCCTATTTCACCTGTAGAAGTCAAAAAATAAATAAGTCTATTAAATCCTCATAAAGCTTCTGGATATGATCTCATTACAGGTGAAGTACTGAAAAACTGCCCTAGAAAAGCTATTGTATTACTCACAACCATATATAACAGCATACTACGCCTGTGCTACTATCCGATACTATGGAAGTATGCAATAATAATCATGATACTAAAGCCAGGAAAACCTCCAACTGATGCCACTTCCTATAGGCCAATAAGCCTCCTTCCTGTAATGTCCAAAATTTTCGAAAAACTTATCCTCACCAGAATTGCAAACGTAACACATATAGATGCCTTAATCTCTAACCACCAATTCGGCTTCAGACCCAATCACTACTATCCAACAGTGCCATAGAATCGTTAATAAAATCAAAGAAAGCTTAGAAGCAAAACAAATGTGTACATCAGCATTTTTAGACGTAAAACAGGCGTTTGACAGGGTGTGGCATGCAGGCTTACTTTTCAAACTTAAACAACACTTACCAAATCAATTGTTTCTCATCCTTTGGTCATACATGTCCAACCGTTACTTCCAAGTTAAATTCGAAGACTCATTATCTGATTACCAGACTATCAACTCTGGTGTACCCCAAGGAAGTGTTCTGTTTCTTGTACTTACTGTTTACCGCTGATATACCAGCCAGCAAGGATACACTACTAGCAACGTTCGCTAATGATACAGCTATCCTTTCTACAGATCTCGATCCGATGCGAGCTTTTACAAAATTGCAAGCTTATCTTGATCAACTCCAAATTTGGCTTACGCACTGGAAAATTAATCTAAACGTTGATAAGTCGTGTCAAGTCACGTTCACAACACAAAGAGCCGAATGTCCTCCTCTTACCTTCAATAACACTCCCATTCCTATCAAAGGAGAAGTTAAATACCTCGACCTTCATCTTGACGCAAAACTAAATTGGAAAACACACATTACGGCAAAAAGACGTCACTTAAATTTAAAAGTGAGGAACATATCTTGATTACTAAATCGTAGATCTCAGCTCTCACTACAGAACAAACTTCTCATATACAAAACCATTTTTAGGCCTATTTGGACATATGGTGTCGAATTATAGGGCTGCAGCAAACCATCTAATACAAAAATTTTACAAACCTTTCATTCTAAAACCCTCAGAATGTTACTAAATGCACCTTGGTATGTCTCCAACAACACCATACACGACGACCTCAAAATACCGTTTATACACGACGTCATCAGTGCTTACTCTGTTAAACATAAAAATCGGAGCATAACCCACAGCAACGAGCTAATCAGTGAACTGTTCAGACAACCAATGGAAAATAGAATACTTAACGGAACATGGCCAGAAAACCTAGCTAGGTGAATCCAGAGAGCCGTCAATGGATGGCCCCTGACTCAAGTGAACTTCTTTCAACCCATTTACTTATTACTTTATTAAGTAGATTATAAATTTGCATTAATCAATAAAACAAATAATTCAGTAAAATTTACATATGAACTAAGCTTCTGAATTCTATTTCTTTTTTCTTGCTAAACCCCAAAAATGTTTTTCCATGTTATTCTGCTTTTCTTGATAGTGATTCTAGTTCTCTTATGTGTTTCAGTAGAGGCGTACTTGCGGCACTGACCAGCAACGTTTTTATGATTAACTAAGGAAAAGTGGCTTAGGAAATCAAATATAAATGTGTTATTTTGGTGTTATGCTGAACATGATTTCCATTACGAAACTATGAAAATTTTGTCTCTATCGACCTTAGAAATATGCTTTTTCGGTCAGTCTTTATATGGTATACAACAATTTTCTTTCTAATAACATTTTATTTTTTCAGCCATGCAATATCAGCCAAAAAGCTTTAAGTCCTGCCATTCTCAGCACATATTTAATACCTAATCTTTATAAATACATTTCTTGTCCCCAAATGTCATTTTTGGGAGTGAACGGAGAAAGAGTACAAAAGTAATATTGCGTTGCAAAATATGTAGCATAATATGAACAAAATCAACAAACGATATCTTGTACGATGCTAAAACAACACTTACCATATAATTTTTACCTTATACTAAAATCATAACATACGAAGAACTAACCAAGCTATTTCCAATGAATTCAACCGTACCACAAGACACATCTTAAATATCTCCTTTTTACTGCTGATCTAACTACCAGAGAGGATTCTATCATAGCCGCCTCTGCAGATAATACGGCAGTATTAATTAGACCCAGTTTTAGCTCAAGAAAAATTACAAAAAAGCCTTCTTTCCGTTCACACTTGATTTAAGAAGTGGCGTATAAAAACAAATAAAACAAACTCTACACAAATCCCATTCGGCAAATGTATGAGAATATATCCACCAGTCACCCTTAATGAAAGTGCAAAACCACAAAGTGATAAAGTTAAATATTTAAGTATCTTTTTAAACAAAAAACCTATCTGGCAAAATTTTGTTTCGATTAAACAAAAATAAGTGTTTTATTCGTGCTGTGATGACGTGTGTGTGATCTGGGTAGTAAATTAGCTACGGGGATACTTCTTGAAATTTTCGAAGCTTTCTCTAAACATTAACAAAAAATATATCCTTCTTGAAGAAAAATAAAAAATTTGTAGGCACCATTTTGGCTACAAAAGGTTGGTTTTAGGGGACGAGTTTAACAAATGTCCTTATCCTATCTTTTGATTATTACGTGTGGGTATCGGAATCTCGATAGCAAAAAATGTAGAACAAATAATAGCAACACTTCACGAGTACCTGCATAAAGAGTCAGTTCAATACTTTACTTGTGATGGTTGCTGAGAAATTTTACCGAAAAGTGGTTATATTAGGGTCAACTATTGATGTTTAACAGCGACTTGCTACACTCGGTCTAAAAATAATATAACCGAAGATGCTTCGTGTCGTCTGTTTTCGAGTTGTTATGCCGTAGTCGAAGTTTGAAAATTTTTGACGTTTTGTCTATAATTGCAGAGACCTCTTCAGAAGAAAATACCCTAAAAATTTAGTTAGTGTCTGGCTTTTATACTCGTACACGGGTAAGAATGATGGTGGATAACCGTTGTTGACGTCACCGGGTTTACTACTGACATAACCGAGCTAGCTGCCAAATAGGGTCATTGCAAATAAGATCTCGACATTAGCTGACGTCAATCGCTTTTTTACTGCATTGCCATTTAGGATTGCTAAACGAATATTTAACTAAATGGAGTCTGTCGTCTCTATTAAAATTATTTTTATGTTTATAAAACTCCATCGCCTTTGTATAATCTCGAGTGACAGTTTTATAATTAGACAAATCTTGTCTTCGCCCGAACTTTATCTCTGGCGAGATTTTTCAAGGCATGTTAAATAGCGTAGCTGTTGTTGGTATTATTTTTTATTGAGGCACACATACTGAAACTGTAGCCTCAAGAACTTATTGTTCCTACTAACATGCAACTTATGTACTACAACATCACATACATTCATGAGTTTCTAGCTAGATTCGAACTCTCCCGCACGGTAGGTATGTGGCCAGGCGAGTAAAAGCTCTTGACCACAGCGCCAAACGGTGGCTTGTGGTGTTCTTTTACTTTCGTGGTAATTGTACGATCCGTAGTCACAAATTTTAACCTGTTCTATGCATTTATTATGTCCTTGGCTGATCGAAGTAAATCCCGTATTTGGAGGACGTGGTGGCTCAGATGGTTCAACCAATTGGCTCTGTCCTCTAGCTGACGCGCGCAAGTTCGAGTCTCGCTCAACCCATGTGTGTGTGTGAATTCCCTAGCATTTAAGTGCATGTTAGTGGGACAATAAGCCCTTGCGGCTGCAGTGCCTGTAAGTGCGCCAAAAAAAATCCCGTATTTTGTTGGTAGTAGCTACCATGTTTTTGTTTAGAATTTTCCCTATTCAGCTCGCAACTCTATTGATATAAGATAAAAAAGCGTGCGCATCAATTTGGTTTTATTGCTCTATTTGTCTTTGTCCTCAATTAGCCATTTCCTTGTAGGGCTTCTTTCTAATATTGTAGTTCCTTATCAAAGAATTGAAATTAACATAGTTGCCACCCCCGATCTACCGATGTTTTGATAACCGTTCTTTATTGAATTGGGTGGTGATTTGAATGTTTGTGAATGTATCAGCCCGTATGTATGGGTTTTCTCCACACGGTATGTTGTAAATGTCCATTCTCCGATCTCCACACCTATAGTTCTAGCAAAGCAATCCTATTGTTCGATTCAATGTCTATGGTAAACTATATACTCGGGTGTATCGAGTTACGGTGTCCATATCACAAACGTGGTGTAGACCTAACTTAGCTATATCACGGGTTAAAATAAAGCTCTACGGACATTAGAGTATCCAATAATATAAAAATGTAAAAGTATCAAGAAGGATCCATGAAAAGGGCTAAAGGTTAATCTGACATAAATATAGAACATATAATAATTCTGAACACAACATTTACAACTTCTAAATTTTGATTATTTGTAGGTAATTTTTTGTAGGTTTAGCATATATTTTAATGCCATACTTTCTAATGCAGTTTATTATTTAATATGATATGATAACTAAGAATTATTATGTATATATATATTTGCTTTACAGTTAGAATTAAGTACCTACAACCTTCGCCATATCGAAAAGAACTTGTATTATTAGTTCATTATTTTCAAAATTTCAAAGTGTCTATTATTATTTTCAATATTAGATATAGCAGTTGATTGGTCTTGCTTAAATATTAAGAGAACATAATATTAAACTCTATTTTAAATAGGAAAAATTTTGGAAAAACTCAAAAGTATCTCCGATAATGATTTTTGTAATCTAATTCAATATGGTGACTGTAGAAAATGTATCTCAAAACGTTCAAATAATATCTGTCATGTTTAATCCGCTCTTTACATAACTAACATACTCCTCAAAATCAAACTTAGATCTTAAAAAGTTTCATGGTTTTGTATCGCACGCTAGGGGATAATGAAATGACGTCATAATGGAACACTATTTGCAGAGATTTATCAAACAATTCAATTAATATGTATCAAATATAAACTGAATTTGAAAAATGTTCTCGAATACCATAAAGACATAAACATACAAAATTATATTTTTGGATAATTTCTACTTCTGAAATGCTTTTTCCAAACAAATTATAGCTCCGGGGCGATAAATCCAAACTACAGGAAAAGTGTTTCAATGTAGTACAGAATAAATACTTAATTTTATGTTATGTTTGGTGCAGTTTAAGACTGCTCAGAATTTAGGAAATTTTTTAATAATCCGTTGCGCAATATAATGCAAGGTATTCTATGGTGAAATCTCTTCAGGCATCCCTACCTAACGTTCGTGACCTCGCCCCTCCCCGTTTATCTTGCGGCATGTAACAAAGAATTCTGGTTTATATTTGATTTACCTACGTAGCTATAAATTTCATGTAAAAATCTTGTAATGCACAATTGAATTGTATGACATAATAGAAGTTGTAATAATGGTAATAATAGACTCCAAGTATAAAAATAAATGATATATTTAATGTATAAAATTTCACAAACAAGTTATTTGAAAGTACAACATATATAATTGTACTACTATTTATTAAAATTGAAATACTAAGAAAAACTAACAACAGAAATTTTGCAGATTTATTTAATATTATAACAAAATAAATTATTTAATTTTTCCATAAAACATTTACATTTATTTAATAACGTATGATCTTACCTCAGGCTTTTGTGACCGCCCGTATTCTTATTGGCATCAAATCAAAACAATAAATGAATGATGTGTTGGAAGGACTACATTTTATTTATTATTTTCGCGCTCCTGTAATTCAGCCAAATTCCTTGGAGATGATGGATTTCGCTGTTCTCTTCTCGCAATGATACCCCAGATATTTTTAATAGGTGAAATGTCAACTGATCGGGCCAATCATAGGAAGTTTTCCACTCTGTTTAGTTGAAGTTTAATGTGTTACGCGCCATATGTGCTCGAGCGACATGTTGAAAGATTGCTTGAGGCACCCTCTAAAGGAAAGTATCACGGGCTATAAAGAGTTCGTAGATGTAGGTCCGATTGGTAATGTTGTCTCTAACTCTGAGTTAACTGAGTAATTAGAAGTGATCTACTAGCATAACTGATACTCTATTACCCATAGTTAGCGTTGTATGCTTTTTACGAATGCAGTTTTCATACTTTATTTATCCACGCTTACGGCGAATTAATAGTCGACCACTCCTTTTTGGTTTAACAAAATCTAGATTCGTCAGAAAATATGATTCTATGCCACTCATGTGGATACAGAAAAGTCAAAAGTAATCGTAATAACGGATGTTATGCTGCTAATCCTATTGCCAGAAATCGACGTCAAACAAACAAGAGTAGACAATCGTGTAATAGTTTGCCACCATCGGGCTAAAACACTTAAAATCACGCTACTATCTGTAACTGCAAACCTCTGAAGATGACGATCTTTTCGGTTGGTTATTCTGTGTACTGTTCCAGATCCCCGTCTTCCCGAATGAATACCTTCTTTAGCCCACTGATTCTATATTCGCACCATACTACTGTTGTGGCGACCAGTTCTTCGGCTTATTCGTTTTATAATTATAGTATATTTAATTTTAAAGTTTCAGTGTATGTTCGCACCAATCTCTAATTACTTTTATTTGAATTTTAAATTAGGGTCGGCCGTCTTTTGGCTTCCTCCTATATACGCGCTATAGTTTTGATTTGAGATAGCTGCGGTCTAATTTGCTCGCTTGCGCGGTGCGCCGATATATAAAGCGGAGCAGCTACGGCCGGTGCCTTGCTCTTCGCTCTTTCGTTCGCTTTGTTTTTGAATTTTGGTTGAGATGGTTTAGAAAGCGTGCGACCGGCTTTAAATTTTCCGTGTCCGAGGCCGTTTTGACCGAGAGTTTGGTTTGGGGCAAGAGTTTCCGCATCCTGGTGGTCCTTTGTTGAAGGCCGATTGTTATATCGGAATTCGTTATTTTGCCGACCAGATTTTCCTCTTTCCAGAGGTCGTTTTGTTGGCCGATTGAATTTCGGGAGTTGAAATTTTGCCAGCGGAAAAACTCGGTTCAGTTTTCTTGTATTTGACCTAGCGAGAAATCAAGGAAAACCTAGTCGTATATTTCGGACACCATCTAGTTGGAGAACCCACATCAGGAAAGACACTTCCGATCGGCCGCGCAGCGAAAATTGGGGTAACTTGTCCTTTTTTCCACCCACAACCTTTTTCTTCTTTCCCCAGGAGTTCAGGACGGGGAGCCGATTTCTACAGCATAGCGTCGAAAGGTGAGTCTTTCCAGCTTTGCTTTTGATTGAAGTTCCTTTGTTTAAAAATTTTAAAATTACGTTAATTTACAATTAATTATTATAAAATTTAGCCTTAACTGGGTGCACTTTTAATTTGATTTATAAATATCAATATTCAAAATTAAAATTATTAAATAATAAAAGTGACCAGAGAAACTTTGATATTTCTTGAATATTGATTTTTTTAATTAATTTATTTGATCATCATAACATCTGTATCCTTAATACACCACAGTATCAAGTTTTTATAGGTAAAAGAAAAACTTCAAATTCAATAAATCTAACGAATTTGAAAGTAGATTATAAGCTATACATTGTTGTCTAGATGAGTAAATCTTATATAAACTGGAACTTATCTTTTACTTATCGTGAGATGAACAAATAAGATCGTGGTTTCTGAATGTTGTAAGTAGGGATATCTAAAGCCGATTTCCACCACCCAACCCAATAGGTTACTATTACTTTTTAGTGAGTATCACAATATCAGAGCAATAGGTACCCTTGTTCATTACATAACAGATTATTATCAAGTTTCTCACTAGAGAGAACATAAAATGATCCGAAATTTTGAAAAAACAAAAGCGCAATTTAGGTGTAACGCCTTAAGAAGACTTATGTGTACGTGTGGCACAAACAATTTTTGGGAGAACGAGAAGCCGACGAGACTGATAAGAATAATCAATCGCATTGTTTGTCGCACTTTTGAAATTGGCTACCAATTAACGATTATTAAAATTGATTCTGAGGTTGGAATAACTTTCCGTGGTGCTTAGAGAATCCTGCTTTGCAACACCACTTAGCCCATATAGCTGCGCCCAAATTGGACAAAAAGTTGCAGATTTGTTCTAGACTACACCAGAATACTTCCGTACTGTCAGAACTTATCACTCTGCAATTACATTTGTTGGATCACTACAAAATAGGCATTAAACGTCAATATTGCTGTTTAAGCGTGTCACAACCAGCTTTATTTTACGATAATGGGATCGAAACACTAGCTATCCGTTTAGAAAAACGTGTTTCTAGATTAGCAGACTATGTAGAAAAATAATGGTGTTAATGGTAAGGCTCTAACGCCCCGCGTGGGAGCACGGCCTGCGAACTGAGAGGTGAAGGCTTTTATGTTTGCTCTCTCTGCCTGGTCGTCATGAACCGTCTCTGATACGGGGTGACCGGCATTATTATCCCTTGTTCGGGTAAACGCAAGTACTCATTTATTTTTAGTGACTGAATAGCCCACCCGCCAGCCATCAGAGAGCTCTAGGAATGGAACCCAGGTCCGTCCGTACCGCAGTTCGTGCCTCAACCACTGACAACGCTGGCGACTATGTTGCTTCAATAAGTTAAAAATAGTAATTCCGATTCATTTTTGAATTACTCACATGTACGCAATAATGCTGTAAATATTGCCATCAACAGGAAGTCTATTAAAACGGGAACTTTCCAAGAGAATAGTCTAATATCCACCAAGAGCTTGCCGAGGGCTTCAAAATAAACCTTACTTCGATTAATCAGAAATTAGTTAAACGTGAAATGTTGAAAGAAAAAATAAATTTATGTACTAATAACACTTAAAAAATTATCGAGGCTGCAAAATGCAACATTGACCATTCTGTGATCGTATTTTCACTTGTAATACACAATTATGAACGGCATATAGTTTTAAAAATAAAACCTGTATTTTGCAATTATAAATATGTCCTCCGCGAAGCCTTGAAATGCTGCATCGAATTTCATTTTATCGAGTACAACAATTTTTGATTAAAGCGCACTGCCGCCTGTTTAGCATATGTATCCGTATGGAAATTATTGCTTTCAACAAAATTCTGCCCACAAAGCCACAATGCTTCGAGATTGCTGTAGGGAGAATTTTAGCGAATTTATCAGCGTTGATGAATTGCCTTCTTGCTCGTCGGATCTTATTATTACCTTATTACATATTAGACGACGTATTTAGTAGAAGTTGTAAAATTTATTAAAATGTAGAGCTGAAACCCAATTCAAATGCATACTAAAATATTTAAGGAGGAATACATGGTGAAATGATTTACGCCGCGTTTTTAAATTTTTAGTACTTTAATTATTTTCTTAATCTTATATCATATCTTTCAACATTATAATTGAATAATTCATCTAGGACACTTTGTAATTGTAAAAATTACGGAACCACAATTCTAACCATTACAAGACGTCCTGAGATGAGATAAATTAATGAATATAATCTGCTTCAAATATTTTTACAAATACTTATTTATTGAAACTGTATTATTATACAGGGATCAATTAAATTTTTTTAACTCAAATCTTATATTTTATAACAAATTTAATTCTTATTTTACTAAGGACTTTAGTAAGCAGCTCGCCTTATAAGGCCGCATTATTATTCCATGTTCGAAGTAAACGCAGGTATTTAAGCTCAGGATTAAACCTGAATTTACCAATATGTGTTTTTTCTATAAAAAATTAACTTAAACGATATAGGTATGGCTGTAGTTTAAACGATTCAATAAGTTATATTACTTAAAATAATAGTGATTATTTAGAAAGCAGGCTCTAAAAGCGTTTTAACAAAACAGTGAACTGAATTTCCTCAACAAGTTTGACACCATAAAATGTTGTCTTTGACTCTCTTAAGGTGAAAGTCTACTAAATGGTCTGTAATTTCAAAAAATGTTTTTTTATATATACATTTTTCGCGTCGCTCGCATGCGATTTTAACAACTTGAATGTAACTTACAAAATTGTATAAGTAAAATGCGAACTCGGCAAAACTTGAACACTAAAAAATTATCAGAAACCAAAATTTGCAATAAATGGGGTAGATATTTTAAAATTACTTGATAACATTAAAAATTACGCCATATTAAATTATTTTAATTTTGTGGAAGAAGTTACTAAGCGGACCTAACAACTTTTACACGGCCATTTTGTTAGTTTTTTGGGACGCCCGAAACCATCTTTTTCTCAATTGTTTAAGATTGCTGTTGCAGCACATAATTATTCTTCGATAAGCCTAAGTTTCGGGTGACTTTTTGAGTTCGATTTGCTAGGTAGATGCTATTAGAATGTCACGAATCATGTCCTCGAGTAATGCCAAGTAGGTCTGGTCAAAATAGTGAATTAGTGTAGTATTTCTCCAGTAATCGCAATAGGTATTTTTGGGGAACTTTTTACAGTACATAACTTCGTTCGTTATTTTAGAAGGAGAGAAGTGCTCTTTAGGTTACACGTACAGATCAGAGCAGAAATTTTTGTACAAATTTTGCAGTCTTTAAGAATATCTTGAAAAGTAAAAGCAAAGGATGGTATTTCAAAATGTCATACGTTTCAAGGTAGCCGTGCATTCATAGTGTGTGTTCAGAACACAATATGGGTCCGTGATATTCTGTAATTGTACAGAGAACAATATTAAGTCAGTTGTCAATTAACTACCGTGCAAGATTGATGTGATCCAAGTAGAACAGCGTTCGTATATCAAAATAGCCGTTCGCAGTGGCACAAATGCCAGAAAACGCCACAGATAGTAAGTGAATGTTGTCGGGAACAATGCTCTTTTTTACCAAATGGTCGCGAAGTGAGTAGCAGAATTTCAACTAGAACGAAAAACAACCCGTAAGTGACCGGTGTATTGCGTGCAATAATTAACCATCTGATGGCATCGAGAAACTAACCATACATAGGATTTTTCGGAACGATCTTTACCTACATAAAGTTGAAAGTTCAAAAGTGGATACGAAATTCAACATGCTGCGACCATTTAGCACACTGGCAATAGGAAAGAGATCACTTCCTTTCAAGAATCATCACTATCGATAAATTTTGGCCCAGGGCACATGAACCAGATCTCCAACATTAGTCTGCAGATGGCAACATGCAAGATCACCAAGAAGGCACGACGGTTGACTCAAAACTGATTTATCACTGCTTTTGACAATTTTTTATATAAGATTCTTATCAGCAACATCTAGTTTTGTGTTCTTTGAGTACTTGAACATTAAATATTACTTATATTATCTAGAACTTTCTAAAATAAAATAAAACTAAAAATTAATTTTACTCTAGGAAAGCACGCTATAGTGCATGCAATAAAATTATTAGTGTATCACCATTTAAAATTATAATT
Organism: Sinelater perroti; assembly: GCA_036346155.1. Taxonomy (NCBI): domain Eukaryota; kingdom Metazoa; phylum Arthropoda; class Insecta; order Coleoptera; family Elateridae; genus Sinelater; species Sinelater perroti. Next base: position 17,463,486 of record JARFIY010000195.1, on the reverse strand, counting down.
GAACATGAAGATTGCTTATTGGTGAATTGCGTGCAAAGAATCTAATTGTTTTACAATACCTAATATATTTGCATTTTGTGGAACAACATAAATATTGTACGTGGTCTGACTCGAAAGTATCGGCCATAATAAAAACTTCAAAATTATAATAAATTAAAAAGTGGAATGCCATTCAGAGGCAGATAAAGTCTGTAATAAATATAAATGTAAATCTAATTAGAAAAATATTTATAACTGTATTTCCTCTCATCCTTATCTGATTTCTTCCATTTTTGGACTGCATATCTAAAGAACATAGAATCGATTAAATTCTAGGGGGTATTTTTTAAAGTTGTCTTCATGGATTTCAATACATTTATTACATCTCGAAATCAGCATTTTAATACTATTAAAAAATATTCTGAAGCTTTATCTGCAAAATGCCTCAAACCAGCTTCCTATAATTCTTCATCGTCGTTTAATTTTCTACCTTGAAGGTTTTTCTTTAGTCTTAAATATATACTGGGGGATAGGGAAGATGAAAACTCACGGTTCCCCACAGACACCTGGCAAATCGCGACTTTATGGACAGGAGCGTTATTATGAACTAAATTCCTCTTTTCCTTAATAATGGCGCAGTTTAAGCAATAAATTGACATAATACTTTCTATTTACTACTCTGTCCCCCATTATAATTAAATATCAAAGTTTTTTCTCCCAAAATGTGGATTGAGACATATTTGCCTACGTTAAACGTTTTTTCCTAGTTTGTACCAGTCCATTGACTCTTTTTGTTAGGCAATTACAGTACATGATCAGGGTTTTATCCTTTTGTAACAATGGATTGAATAACTTTATTGTTGCAATAGAAGTTTAAAATTGTCCACAACAGGTTACAAGTTACTATTTTTAAAATATTTATACTCCTAATTAAAAACCACTGACTAAAGTCAGGATACCCATTTGGTAGGTACTAACCTTTATTAGACGGTGGTTATGGAGAAAGTGTCGCATAAATATATGGAAAAGTTCTAACCTTGCTGATATTTTTTTTTGTAGCACTTGAAAATACTTCAACTGCCCAACCTGCTTTTTTAACCCAAGCGAAATTGTTTTACCTATCCTTTTTTAGTGAATATCAAAGGCGGAGATTTATTGACACACCATCTAATTATTGTCAAATATTACTACTACTAAGACTTTTTTAGCTTGATACTCGATTTTCAACTTGATGCTAAATAACACGGCATTGCTGTGACTCAAGTGACTGGGCAAATTGACTGTTGAAATTTTTACGAATGTTTAACCAAATATACCGCTGTATCGCACTACCGCTTATTTTTTTACTGTAACTGAAACATGACATGCCGGAAACTTCTTTTTTTCTAAATCTAATAAGAACTGTGGAAGTTACCAGAAATTTAATAAAAATTAAGCTTTCCCACTCTTTTAATCGTTCCAATAAATATATATGCAATACAAATCTGTAAAATAATATGTATATAATTTACCATATTATTTGTATATTTAGTAAATTGTACAAAGGCATTATATGTAGAATCAGTCCTTTTCAAAATAAGCACCTTTGAAATTCACACACATCTCCCAGCTTTGTCTCGACTGTTCAAAACATTATGCAGAGTTCTATGTTGAAATCATAAGTGACTGGCCTCGTTATATTGGTCCAAATCAACTTAATGATTTAAGTTTTGGAAACAGCCAGAAGTTGCACAACGAAAAATAGAACTATGGAGGCTTGTTGACTGTAATCAATATACATACATTCAACATTTTTCAGTGTTCTGCTTGTTCCTGATCTTTCAGAATGTGAATAATTTGTACATATTCTCACCCATCAACCGTTTACTCCATGTAATCCGTACTGGATTTATTATATCATTATTGAAAAAAAATTTGAAACAGCTGTATAGTTCCAGCAAACAAATACTCTATCTTCACACAAAGTGTGATATATACATTTGTTGCTTTGCTACTTGTTTTCAGTCACTGGCGTCTAACTCCCGCCTAACATAGCTACTGAAGTAGGCTTCAAGTTACTACACAAACTTTTTTTATTATATTAACATTACCTCAATACTTTCGGAATGGAGGATATAAATATGTTGTAGGACATTGAAAATTGGTTGTGCTGAAATGTTTAGCAAATCTTATCAAGGTATTGTATTGTTAAAAGGTAAAAAAAAACCTTAAACTATTAGTGTCGCTTTAAAGTATTTGAGGTATTTTATTTTTAAATGTTTAATAAGAAATACAGGAATAATTGAAAAATTTTACGTTATTTAAAAAAACCAGTTATTCTTTTTCGATGCATTTCCAGTCAATGCTCCATTTATGAAGTTATAATCTTGGTATTAAAAAAAGTTATGCTTTTTCAAAGCACTGGGTTACAAAATTTCAGGTATTGATTTTTTTGAGAGCTATTTGATTTGTTTTCGTTGGTACTGCAACCTCATGGATTTATTGGGCTTCTTTATTTCTTTTAAGGCACTTTTTCCAATATCATTGTTCTTTGTACCAGTCTGGGCAAGTTCATTGCTGAATAGTTTCTGTATTCTGTTTGTGGATTCATCATTGATTTTCCATAAATAGCTTGCCTCCTGTGAACTAAAGCCTCACACTCGTACAAGCTGTGGATGGATAGCTATACTGTCTATAACTCAGAACTCCATTATACAGTTCTGTTTTGTTAAGGTGTCTTCTGAGAAAACAATAGCCTGTGAGGAGACCTATAATACTTTGCAACTGATTCCTGTTTTGTACTAACAGTTCTTCAGTTCGTTTACGAGATGACCCTTTTATAAAGGTTTTCCAATACAGTTGTCCCGGCACATCTTCTCAGCATTTTTTATGTTGTTTTCTGATCCATTCTGTCACTCAACTTCATATTCCCAGAGCCGGTTCGGAACCAGTATATGGGATTTTCGTGCTAACTCATCAGATTTCTCGTTGCGTGCAATTCCACAGTGCCACAACCTAGTTAACTTGTTGTGATTTGTCAAAGCAGTGAATTTTTCGCGGTATTTCCATACCAGCCTAGATGTACCCTAGGATTCTTTAATATTCTTGAGTATGTTAATTCATTATTGGCCGATTTATTTCCTGTGATTAACAGATAATTATGCAATTGGTCAAACTATAGCACTAGCCTTTTCAACGAACTTAAAAAGTTCGTTACTGAATTCTATATGTCTGTCGGTCTGTCTGTCGCTGTCACAAAATTATGGATTTTTTAAAATTTTAAAATGGATTCTTATAGGAAATTTTACGGTGATTTCAAAATCGAAATCAAGTTTCTATCTCGAATAGTTTCAGATATTCGACTTCGAATTTCGGGAAAATTTTCGACATTACGATTTTAAATGTGATTCTTATAGGAAATTTTACGCTGGATTCGAAAATGAAGAAATTTTCCCAAAATTCGAAATCGAAATCGAAAGGTTTTTTTTAAGTTCGTTCTGGGATTGCTTACAGAGCAATATCTTCGCCGGCCCCATGTTTTGTTCTGGATTTTTCATCCACCATGGTGGTATGGGTTTCCTAGAACAATTGTCAAACGCTGTTTATACCAGATAATTGTTTATTTTGTGTATACATTTATCCATAATATTAATCTGGAAATTTATGTTGAATGTGAATTTTGGCGTTATATGGTCTATTTTCATATTCAGTATATCCCTACTCACATGTCCAATCTTCATATACCCTATTTCCATGCAATTTGTACGAATGGATGCATTGCGCATTCTATTAAGAGTCACCCCTGATTCTTCCATGATTTTAAAACGAAGAGGAGAAAAGTCTAACAATACCTCTATTGCTGTTATTCATATTGTTTTTATGACTCCCGTTAGTCCCAGATAAGCAGGTCTTTGTATCGTACTTAGTACGGTTGTAGAGGTTCTTTGCGTGTTCTTTGTCCATCACACCAAAGTTGCTTATATTACCATGAGCTTGACCACCGTGATGTATATTTCATACATTACTTTTGATTTTAGCTCATCTGGCTAACACTAGTGTTGCCTGTCTTTTTTATTTTTGAGTGTGATATTCCAGGTGGTTACGAGTTTAAAGTAACCCCAAGATATTTTACTCACCTCAATGCCTAAGAGTCCCCAGTCCCTCTAACTCGCCCCTTTTTATGAATGGTACTTGTGGTAGATTTTTGTATTTTATTAGTTATATTCATCAATTGATATTTAACAACAAAATATTTATGAGTCGGTTTAGTCTAAGAAAACAGGCTTAGTTTTATTTATAATATTTATTCAATACACGAAATTTTGAATTATAAATACATGAACATCCTTTATATTTACAAAATGTGTGGTTTAATTCGGAATAAGGGCGGGCGCCGTTATCTGTCCTTTTTTCCAAAATGATAATGTTAAGTAATGCAAGCATATAATTTAAAGTTTTCTACAGCCGCACGTATAGTTTCATCAAAGCAAATGTTTGCCAAACAAGCTGAAATTGAATTTTTAAATCGGTTTAATGGTGTCTGAACAACTATGATTTTACTGAAAAAAGAATAGCCACCGAAATAAACTCAGAGCTCTTTAACAGTTGTAACACAACATTTTAAAGCTAAAGAATACTAAAATTCAAATGTTATCGCAACACACTTTCAGTTGTACAAAATACCATCAAGCTGAAAAAGAAAGATATTTACGCGACGTCAGATTTTGTACCCGATGTAAATTTTTTCTGGGTTCATATTATTACTAAATCATGTACTATTCTCTGGATACAAAATTTGCTTCAGTAAAAGCGCATTTCTAAGGTTTATTTCAAGAATGTTTAAGACACGAATGTCTAAGAATATATAAAAATGAGAAAATTAAAGGAATTCCACAAACTATGAAATTTTATAGATACTTTGTCTTTTTTATAGGTAATATATTTTTATTGATATTTCTGCGTGTTACGTATGGTTTTAAATAACTGATGATTTTTTGGTTTCTAATTTTGATTTTCACGTTAGGGCCAAAACATGCAGGAGCGCTGAAAATACATAAAACAAACTAACGGCAAAGAAAACTGAACGGCGCCTGGCAGGGGACGCATTTAAGAGATTAATCTTCACCCCTTCCCGGGCATTGCAAATTCAATAAGCGCCTGTTTACGCCGTAAACCATGAGAATTTCATAGGAAAAATGGCAAAATAAATCGACTCCGTGAGAGCATTTACTTACCTCAGCGCACCGCGCATAAAGGAAGGATTCCGGGGAGTGGAGTTTATTAAATATTGACTGAATTCCCCGAAGATTCCTGCGACTCGTTTCTGATCCTAGCGGAAACGAGTTGAAAGGGCTTAGTTATCAAAAAGATAAAATATGGCGCCCCGTAACGATTTGTTGCCGATACTGTGCGCAGACATTTCTCGGCAGCTATTGTCGAGGCGTGTATAAGCGAGATTGCGGCAACAATATAACGCCGCTTCCGGAGTTATCAGATAAGATGTTATGTGTATCGCGGCAATTCCGAATAATGGCAGGCTGCTTGCTCAGCACCGCCAAGGTGCTTTGCTTCTCGAGTGCTGAAACAATAAGGAATTGCGGTCGTTACAGGAATTTCAGCCGTTTTCCTCATCCCCCATTGTATCTTCAAATAATTTGTGCATAATATACCTTTTACATAAAGTAAACGCCTGGTTTTGTGGAAATTTAAAAAATACGCTGTAATTTTATAACAAACATCTAGTATCGAATCATAAATAATTGCTTTCTTCAGTGGAAAGCAAAATTGCAAGTAACAAAGTCTACGAGGTGCGTCAAGTTCTAAAGTCTCCAATTTTTCTTTAGCAGTGAGAGTAAGTTGGAAGATGCGGTTGATTTTAAAAGAAGCGAGACATATTTCTGAATTTGTAATATAGATGGCAGCACCATACAAGGTATACAGGTTCAATTATCGCTATTGCAGTGAGTGTTGTTTTGTATACTTCAAATGGCGATGTTTAGTATTTCAAAACGCTTTCTTCCCTTGCATAGTGAAACACCCATAGAAATTCATCCCCAATTGAGTGAGACATGCGGTGAAGGCATTATGGATGTTAAAAATATGCGTTCGTGGGTGCGAAAGTTTAAAGGTCGAGAATTGTGTGACATTGTACCGAAGCAGCGTCGACCACGAACGAACCGGACTGAAACCATGATTGCGCGAGTGGACTAAGTTGTTATGGAAGACTGTCAATTAGGTGTGCCTCTAAACTCAGCATTTCTGTAAACTCTGTGGAGTTCATTTTGCATGATGATCTAAAAATGCGGAAAGTTTCTTTAATGTGGGTTTAACGAAAGGTGACCGACGAACATAAGGCTGCGCCACACATGATAGCGCGATGAATTTCCGACCATGAACGACACTCTCTGTGGTCATTCATTTTCTAATCGAACTGCTGTTGCATTAGCGATTTTTCCGTGAAAAAAACACACCCCTAAACAAGTTTTCTCGATAGCCATGGAATCATGGTAACGACGTTGTGAAAAATGTGTACGTCTAGACGGAGATATTGAGTTGTGAAAAATACAGAAACTTCAACTTTCTTAAGCACTTTTGAGATTGTATATAAGAATGGGGTTTATATAATTTTACACAGCTCTAGTGCGTGAGAGCTTGACCTACAAACTGAAAGATTAAGACTTTCACATATTCGCTCTCACCGATTGTTACGTACCATCTTTAATACGGGGCGATATCATAAGCTCCACCCCTGGGTCACATTGTCGCCTAGGTTTTAAATATCATATAAATATAAAAATAGTAATAATGAATGCATCATATAGTACTCAATAAAGTACTTGATGAACAAAAAATCTAGCCTCACTTAGAATTTAAATCTAGATTAATCTTAATAAATAAATTATATCATAAATCAAAATTTTCTTTCTTAGCTTTGTATATAAATGCATATATATTTATCGCCCGGTCACATGTATTGCATTAACATTAGCCTTGCCACAATAAACGACATCAAGTAAAAGACAATAAAAAGCATAGTATAATATTAAGCAAAACAAAAAGTAAAAGCAAGTGTTTAAAAATGGAAAGTAACAAATATATGTACTAGTAAGGAAAGAAAGGGCAAATGAAATACAGAAGGTACTTAAAAAATAATGGTTCAGGAAACTTTTATAAAAGAAGGACGATAAAGTAAATGAATTAATTGAGCTATTGAATATATGAATGGAAAAGATAAAGAAGATTGAGTAAAATTAAAAGTTTTCTCATTAAAGGTTATTTATGATGCAAATGAAACTGATGCTTTTAAAGAAGAAAATAATGTTCTGAAAGAAGTAGTTAGAGACATCAAGAAGGAATTACCGAGTAAAAAAGTGTGGAATGACTAAATATAGACAAATTAAAAGAACATATTATTACAATGAATCAAATAAAAAATCAACCATAGAAACTTCTCGCAGATGTTAAGGTTAGAAAAGATGTTTTAGATAGACTCAAAGGCATACGAACTAAAAGTCATTAATTACCAAGAAAATTAATTAAGTATGAAAAATAAATGTGAGCTCAAATATGGGAGTAAAACAGTATTCATAAATAATGAGAAATTAAAAATATGGCTGAATAGAGAAAGAATAAGGCTTTAAAATTAAAAATACAGCAATACACTAATAAGAAATAACAAATAGGTCAAAGGAATAAGTCAAAAAGTAACATGAAAGAACGTATTAAAGGCGGTTAACTGAAATCCATTTAAAATTTGTCGGATGACAAACAATGTTATTAATTGGATAAATTATAGGTAAGGAAAGGGTTTTAAAGTTGTAAGGAGTATGAACAAATAAATAAATATATAAAGTTTAAAAGAATACACAAAGTTGCAGCATGATACAGAAAAACTTATTGTAACTTTAAAAAAGAACAAAAAGTACAGAATATAAATTGCACTAATCTAGAGGTAAGAAAGACGAAGAAGGAAGTATATAGAATCAAGAATGTAGTAGTTTATCGAACTTACAAATAAAATAGGAGAACCTGAAGAAGCTACTTAGGTAATTCTGATAATAAAAGAAGAAAAAGAAGGGCATCAAACAATCTTGATAAAAAATGGTGACAGTAAATGTAAAAGAAGAAAACAGAGGAAGAGTAAGAGGGGGAGAGGGGAGAGAGCGAGAGAAATAATAGATAACAATAAAAATAATTAAATAATAATAATAATAAAAGAGTATGAAAAAAAGTGAAGGAATATAGTGCCCTTTAGGGAAAAATAAAACAAAAAAATACAAATGAGGAACAATAATTAATCTATGCCTAGAAAACAACTAGGTAATGCAAAACATGCACTTCTACTGTAAAAAAATACATAAACATATAAAAAAAGCAGGCAGTTGTCAATAACAAAAAGGTAAAAGATTTGAAGGTAAAAATGAATTACAAATCGGAAATGATCATTTCGTAATGATTATAAAATGCTCCCATCTTAAAGAAACCAGAGAAATAATAAAGTTTAAAAGGAAAATAATAAATAAGTAAATTAAAGAAATATATAACAAATATTTCAAAATAATCAAGATAAAAGTACTGGAGACTTAAACTACCACTTTACAAAACTCGTTTAAGAAAACATTTTATATCAGCAGAAAAGGCATATGAAACATACAATATTAGCAATAAACAGAACTTAAAAATATACTAATGGACAAAAATAATAAAAACATACACACAAGTATCAAAAGGGAAACAAACTATTGAAAATACAAAAAAAGGTAAAGGTAAAAACATTAGTTCAAAAAGAGAAACTAAAAACCTAGAATGACTACAGAGCCAAAAGAGCTTATATAAGGATCATTAGATATTATGGATTAAAAGAATTAAAAAGTAATAAAGGCATCGTTTTAAAAGGCGTTAAAGCTGAAAACTAAGAAGTGCTAACAAAAAAAAGATAAAGTAGAGAGATGGGGGCAGTATTTTAAAAACCTTTTACATACAATAGACATAAAAAAAGGAAAAAAATCGTTAAATATCCTACAAAAGTAATACACCAGGAAGCGGTTGAAATTCTAGGGGAAGAGATGTAATGGACTATTAAAAGATGAAAACAAAATTCCAGAGAATAAGCAGACTACCATAAACGTGAAAGAATTAGAAATTTGGCTTGAATGGGAATCAGCTGAAGCAAAGCACTGGACATTTAGTAGAGAGAATGAACCCAAGAATATTAAAGAGAAAACTTAAGAATTCAATTTTTTATAAAAAAAGTAATTATACAAATTGTAAGTTACCAAGAATAAAATGCGTAAAACACATTTCTATTGCGAGGAACCAAATAGCCTAAAAGTCTTTGATGGTTTGTTAATGGGCTATTATAAAGAAATAATAATTCAACATATTTTCGGGTTACCTTTCGAGTTCATAATAATACTAGTGATAGTACATATATACAAAGTATTTTTCAGCAACGTGCTGAAAAAGTTGTCAATCTAATATTCAAACTGTTATTTTATTTGCCTGACCTGTGAGGGCTGCGCTCCTGAAACTCTATCTACCAGTAAATCAGCTCAATTTGCAGCGACCGACCCTTCGCGCTTGAGATATACGCTTGCACAATCCGTACTTTCCGCTTTTCTGCCATGTTTTTCAAAATTCTGTTTTAATTCCCCGGGCAGAGGTTTATCTTTTGCGAGTTATGAATTAATCTGACATGCATATTCTGTTTGTAGGGTTTATATACATTACATCACATATCAAAATATGTTTTACAACGTTTTATTGAACGAAATTGTTCCTGGGATGGCTAGTCTTATCTTTGCAAAAATAGTTAGTCTGTTTTTATTATAAATGTTACTCGTGTTTATTACAATAAGTGTTTACTAACTAAAAAATTTATTGTAACTGAAAGTGGGCTAACCTCTAATGGGAAATTTTATTTGGCAAATATAAGAAAATCTATGATTTTACCCTTCATCTTAGAGAACATAATGCTTACTTTTATTAGGTTAATGTTTTAAAGACCATTCTTATTAAAACTAGACACATAATTATCACTAACTTCAATTATTGCTGCTCACTTGCTTAGCAGGCAGTGAATTTTATGACCAAAGATGTGCTGATCCTTCGAAGTGATCTACGTTTTGACGTCGGCCACCAGCTCATTCAAATCGTCATATCCTTTATTTACTTGCCACGTTTTCATCAAGCAATTGGCATTATAGTCCATGAGAGCCGCAGTGGAATAGCGGCGGGCGTTGTTATGGTAGAAGGTGATGTAATTTTTTGACTCCGTCTTTTAGCTTGAATGATAATGAGATATACTAGTGTACAAATATAACCCGGAATTTTGTTATAATTTTTGAAATCCTTATTTATTCTTAAAAATCTATTTCATCGCCTTCGAAGTAATCCCCCTCGACTGAAATGCACTTATGCCAGCGAATTTTCCACTAATCAAAACACTTTGAAAAGTCCTGTTTCGGTATGGCCTTCAGCACCTTCTTCGATTCGGCTTGAATCTCTTCTATCGTGTCAAAAAGGTGTCCCCGGAGCGGTCTTTTCATTTTGCTGAATAGCCATAAGTCACATGGAGCTAAATCAGGCAAATACGGCGGTTGCGGAACGATATGGTGGAATTTTTAGCGAAATGGTCACGAATAAATTGAGGGTTTTTGGAACCAAACGAGATTTGACTTTTTTGAGGCACAAAACTTCCTTCAAAATGGTGTTGACTGATCCATTTGAAATGCCAACGATGTCAGTAAGCTCTCTAGTTGTCAATCGACGATTTTGGAGCACCAATTCCTTAATTTTCGCGACGTGCTGTTCGTCAGTTGATGTTGTTGGACGTCTTTGATGTGGTTCGTCTTCAACGCCTTCACGGCCCTCTTTGAACATTTTATGCCATTCGTATACTTGTGTTTTAGACATACCCTGTTCACCGAAGGCTTTTTGTAACATTCTGAGCGCTTCCGCAACAGAAATATCATTTCTAACACAAAATTTAATCGAACTTCTTTGTTGAATATTTTCTGACATGGTAAAAATCAAAAAAGTTAATTTTGGTTGTTTACGAAAACGAGCATCACTCTTCAACTAATTAAGATATTAACCTAAAATTTGACACAGATGTCAGTAGCAGTCCTACCAACTTAAAACTAAAAAGGTTTGTGTCCAACGAAATGCCCGCGCAGTTTAAATTAAAAATTCCGGGTTATATTTGTACACAGTAGTATGTTGTTGTTAATATTCATTTGTCTTTTGCCATTTCTGTCCGAGATTTTTTTGTTCCCAAGAAATATTTTATCACTCGTAGTTGATAATTATATCTGCAGGAATGCTATTTTTTACTGATCGTACAATTGGATTTGTGCAAGATTATATTACTGTCTCAAAATCTCCGGGAATTTTGAAAAAGAGCCATAATGAAAATAAAAGTTAAAAGTTTTAGTTGTGGCAATAATTAGTACAAGGTGTCCTATTTCATACAAACTTGAGAGATGGTTATATTTGCTCCTTGAAGCTGGCAGATAAGACTCCTTTATATACAGGCAAAAGAACCATGTTGTATGCTGCATTATCATATGCAACCTTGATGCCTTGTGTTTTTGAAAATGGTGATGAGATTACGATAACCTAACGACTAATGCAATTTTTCCACATTTCTGACGATGCCTGATTTCAACAAGACGGGGTAACTTTCTATAGGTACACGCAGGTCTATAACAATTTTTTACCCATCCCCAGATATCCGACTTTACAGTCCGCGTCTTTTTTTACGGAAGTAAGGATTAAACACACTTGTGTCGAACTAAGCAGGATGTTCTAAGGTGAATACAAGAATGGTGTTATCTAAAGATATAAATCTGAATTTTATATTTTTTTATTAACTATTTCTTTTTGATATATTCATCTCAATTTTTTTATTTGCTTGAAGGCAAGAAAAATACTTTATAGAATAAATATAGTCTTACATAATAGGTGTACTTGTATAATTATTGTTTTCCGATAAAGAAGCATAATAATATTTCAAACATTCTGTACATTAACATGCAATATTTACTAAAAATTGCAATAGCAACTACTATATTACATACCAAAAACTTGGGAGTTTTTATTTATGTCGTATTTAATTAACAAAATGATCTTGTCATATTCTACACATTTGTTCTCGAACAATGTTTAAAGTGTAAGTGAAACTATGCTTTGATATTTGAAAATAATCTATTGCTTAATAATTATTATATAATTATATTAATAATATTGCTTAATCAAGAAATCATACAAATTACTTACTATCTGTAGCCCATATTATTTTTGGTGGGCACGGAGAAAATTAATAATAACAAGTGATTTCCAATTCCAATACTTCTTGCAATTTTATATCGCATAAAATTTAGAAATAGAAATGTTAATAAAAATTTGTGTTTACCGTTATTTTTAATATAAACAAGTGGCAGAGAAATCTGACAAATGATTCCAGGGTAATTCCTCGAATTCATAATTTTAAAGTTCCATTTAATTACTTCAACTATTTTTGATTTGGCAACATAAACCTTGTCTATTAAGTAATTCAGAATAAATGAAATCGACAAAAGAAAAATTCAAAGAATTTGATGATTAATTACGATAAATTAAAAAATTACAAAGAGATCAAATTTTTGCAGTGTGACTAGCCGAACTTTATTTTTTGCTACGAGAAGCGTATGAAAAATTTTATGTGCTATGTGCTTGCGCAATTTTTCAAATTTAGCAAAGATTTGTAGATCACTATTATCCACAATCTTGTGTACTTTGTGATTCCTCACATATAAAGAAAGAGGATTCATTTTTCTTGAGTCGTAACAATTTGTCTTGTTTCTTTGAAATGCCCGGAGATCTGAATATTTAGAGTGACTTTTTATTTACTACTGATTTTGTATTGTGTCCTAGTCTAACACGTGTTGTAATTAGGAGAATTATAAACATTTTTTTAATTTAAAATATTGTACTACAAGCTGTCACACAGACATTCAGTAGTTTAGCAATTGCAAATTGATGAAAATATGAAGGTTAAGCATCCAATGAGTGCTTACCTACATTAAACTAAAATTAATTTAACAATTTCTGACTAATCTGAGTTTTGTGGCACTGTGTAGTTACTCGAATCTGTTTATAAGATCTAAAGATTTGGATATTTTTAGGCACTGTTGAACTTTGTCGTCACTTTTGATTAAGCACCCACTAGTGCATTTGGATGACCACTAATACGGTCTCGAACGCACACTGAACCGTTGTATTTCTTCATTAACTAAAGCCATTTCAAAATCGCGTCTTATGGTTTCATTGGAGACATACCATGGTGCGTTTACAATAATTCTGTGTACTGTGAATTGAAATGTTCAAAGAATTTCGATACTGGATATCCTGGTAATACCCCAGAGTTGTCCACATGGGCTTGATCATGGTTTTTTATAGGAACAACTTATTCTCCAAGGATAGCTGGGATTGTTGTCCTAGTAGCCAGTACATTTTTTGTAATTTTAGATCTATCTGTTTGCGTTTTGACCATATAAGCGTTTTCAAAGTCAGCTTTTTATCCAGATATATACCGAGATCTTTGGCACTATCACTTTGCAGGATCTGTTAATCGTTTAACGTCAGTGATGGACAGGTGTCTTTCCTTAGCATGAACGTTACATCGACTAATTTGCTTTTGATTATGGAGACGCGCCACTTGTTGTACCAACTCTGTATTTTGTCTAGATGGTCTTGCAACTATTGGAATGCTATGTTGGGGTTGGTGTGCGACGAGAGAATAGCCGTGTCGCCGGCGAAAGTAGTGGCTACTGTTCTGGGTGTTGTAGGGAGATCCACTGTGAACAGCAAGTAGAGAATTTGACCTACCTTGAGATATGCCCGAGTTAATGGGGGATAGAGGTGTTAACTCGCTGCCATATCTAACAAAAAAGTGTTGAGTAGTTAAGTATGACTTCAACATTTTGAAATAATACGTAGGTATGGTTTTCTTGATTTTGCAAAGCAGACCTTTGAAATAGACCTTGTGTGACGTCTATGAATACAATGTGCAGTATTTACGTCCGTCAAAGTCTCTCATGATTTTGTCTACAACCCTGTAAAGTTGTTCAACTGTTGTATGGTTTTTCCGAAAGTCAAAATATTTTCTAAAAGTATTGGGTACAACCTCTGTAGGAACAGTTTTTCAAACACTTTTGACAGAGTCAAAAGCAGACTGATTGGCTAGTAAAAAGCTGGTTGATAACTAGATTTACCTGGCTTTGGTTTTAAAATTATTACTACTGTTTTCTATGATTCAGGAAACTCCGTTAAAGAGGTTAGTTATAAACTGATATCCTTTCAGAGGCAGATTTTTGAGAATAGAGGAGATAATGAGATCGTCGCCAGGGGCTTTACATGAGTTTACTTGTGTGTGAATCGTGTTTTCTACCTGATGAACCTTAAATTTTTTAATTGGCAAGCTTATTTAATATGGAATTTCTAGTATGTTGCCGATCTCATTCTCATTATCTAGATTGGCCGGAAATGGTTTGAAAACGTTGACTAGATGATCAGCGAACGTTAAGGCCTGTTCCAGATCGCTTTTGGCCCAGGTGTTGTCGGTAGCGCAGATTAGTGCTTTGTGCTGCTGAGGTTGCTTTAGGTATCGTGTGGCTCTCCATAGCGAGTAATCATTTACTTCCAATGAAGAGAGTTGTCTTAAGCAGTTTTGCATATTTTGATTTTTAATATTAGAAAGTAATTTTTTGAGCTCGGTAGTTGCTTGATTTAAGACTATTCTGTCGTTTGGGTGTCATGTTATCTGCCAGATTCTTCATAATCTCTGCTTCTCTGCTTCTGGGCAGTTTATAGAGCTGATGTTTTAGATATATTTCGGCCTAATGAGCCGCTTCCTGAATAACTTAATTACTACTTCATCTAAATTTGTGGTTGTTTTTAATGGATGGGATGTCTACTTATAAAGATACGCAAACCAGCTTTTGGAAGCGTTCCCAGTTTGTACCTCTGTTTGTAAGTGAATGTGAACTATAACTGGGGTGTGATCTGTAGAGAGATTAAGGCAGGAATTGACATTAAGGAGGTTTATGTTTACCCCTTTTACAAAGTACAATTTAAGCAGGTTATGCTGTTTTCTAAGGTCCGTGGGCCAGTATCTAGGTTTGCCGGTGGACAAGAGTAATAGTCCTATGTTGGTTACAGTTTTTAGTATTTCTCTGCCTTTGGTAATGTTAAGCTTACAACCCCAGTGGGTATACTTAACGTTAAAATTACCACTCGTAATAAATCTATTACCTAGTACGAGGAAATAAACTGTAGGAATTTGTTGCTGCTGATATATAAAGTGAGGCTGATAAGATGCGACATTGGAATAAGTTGTTGAGCTGCCAACATTGCTGTGATTTGATTTTGGAGACAAGCCATACCGGCCTCAGTTATAAGTTGCCGATATAACGAAAATAAGTTAAATTAATAATAAAAATCTCTTACGATACGTGACCGCAGGGTCATTTGCTTATCTTGTCGCCTGGCTGCAGTTGCGGTCGGGCACAACCTTACATTGCAAAACTCAAGCAACAACTGATTATAAACATAAAAAATGTTTTCGATGAAAACGATGCGGTTAAGCAATGAAGCTATGACTAATTAAATATAGAAAAACGCTTCGCATCCCTACAACAGGTGAATTTAATAAATACTTAATATATTTTCTTCTTTCAATTGTTTTTCTATTTTGCACCTTTTGTTTAATTTTATTCCATTTCATGCCTCTGTTCTCTTTTTAAATTCCTCTGTCCGTTATTTTTTCTGTTTTTCTTTCAGTTTTTCTTTTTTATGCACTAAACACATTTTCTTTTCATTCATTTCTTCATCTATGCTTTGATTTTGTCTTAAAATTCAATCTGATTTTTTTATTATTAGAGTATGTTTTCTTTTTGTTATCTGTCTTTAATCATTTTTGTTTTAGGCGGTTTATAAATCATTGTGTTATTGCTTGAAATTAATTTTTTATTGGCAACTAGTACTAAATCGTCTGCGTGAGAAATTTATGATATTTAAATTTTTTATTATTTTCCAGATGTCCACCGCAAACTATTTGGCTAGTAATTAGCTTCCTTTAGATTCTCTTATCTTCTGTTACAGAAAACAACAGCAAACTTAAATACTTAGACTCCTACTTTCATGTTTCTTTTTATTTGCCTTTGTACTTTGTTTTGGGGAATATTTCTTGATGATTTGTATATGCTGACTTTTTATTGATTTTTTCAGGGTTTTTTGAACTTAATTTTCTAATTCTATCAAATGTAAATATATTTTTTTCTTATTTTTTTATTTTGTAGTCACCATAAGGATATGTTTTTAATACTATGAAGGACGTTTAAACAACTGTTTACCAAGTTGTAGCTGTAAATATTGTAAAAATGTTGCCACATCTGCTTTAGAATAATAGATTCTACTAACAATTTGTAGTTTTTATAATCTTGGCGGGTAAGTATCATAATCAAACACCTAGTGTTGATATTGGAATAGTTTTACGGTACTTGTGCATCCTTGAAATATGTTGTTAAGCCAACTCTTTCAAATTTCTTTAGTAATCTGGATATACATAATTCTAGACTATTTCAAGGTTCTTGTTAAAAACCTATTTTGGAGTTTATTGTGTATGTCAGAAAAATAAAGCTAAGTTTTTTCGCCTGTTACCATCATATTGACAAAGCAAGATGCCCCGTTTTTAAAATTATTACCCATTGTGCTATCTCATCGTTGGTATTCAAAAGAAACAAAATTCTTTCACTTTTAGGTCGTTCTACAGAATGGTATGAATTACCAGGAATGTCCAAACATTATTCTTCTATCCGACGATAACTCTCGTGCTTATAAAACCTAAATCTCTTATTTTTTTCAAATAACATTGTTTCTTCTTCAACTTCCAATTAATACGTCAGCATGATTTCAGACTGAATTTTTTTTCTTCCAACACTAATGAACATTCAAACCACAAGCAGTGTTATAGCTTAAGGAACATTCGTGTTCTATCGCCAAGACGATATCCATGAATCTTCTCAAGCAGTCTGACACAATATTGACTATTACTTGCTTCTTACTACAAAATTTCGTGAATACGCTATGTATAGAAAGAACAGTGTTTACTGGATAGTATTTTACTGAGTCTGACAACAATATTTTAATTTCAACCGTGAATTGAAGGTAGTGGATAAGACAAGTCTGCTACGTACCCTCGGATAGATAGGTCTGTCTCAGGAAGCGACCCTGCTACCGATTGGTTCTCCCTCAACTCCCAATGCCGAGCGGAAATCATGTCCTAACCTTGTAATCATAGACACCATTCAACTACCCAACTGCCTACGCCTGGCAAGCGTGGCGTTTTACTGCTCAACTCCCTAATGATAATGATAATGTCGAACTCCAGAACGAAATTACCCCAGGTTAGTAGCAACAGCTCATCAATCTAACCCTGATGCGTCAGGCTGCCAGGATTCTGGCAAGATTTCGACTTAGAAATGTAACCACAAATCAATAGAGATAAGCAAACTATGGATTGCAACGTACAATGCTCGTACACTCAGAACGGATGATATGATTATAGAGATGGAAGAGGAACTAACAAAAATCAATTGGGATATTGTTGGAATAAGTGAAATCCGAAGAAAAGGAGAAGAATGGATTAAGCTCAAGTCAGGAAACACGCTAATACACAAAGGCGGAATAGATGGAACCACAGAAGCAATCGGACTGTTCGTTAACAAAAAATGGACACCATATATAAAAACCTTTAAATCAGTATCAGAAAGAGTTGCTTATATAATTCTAAAAATTTCAGCAACAATAAAGATCAAAGTTATACAGGTATACGCCCTTACTTCCTCCCACACGGACGAAGAAATGGAATTGTTCTACGAACATCTAAAAATAGCTATGCAAACGGATCCCTCAGGTTGGACCATCGTTATGGGGGACTTTAATGCCAAATTAGGCAAAAAACAAAAACCCGATGAAGAATACATAGGTAATTTTGGAATAGACCAAAGAAATGAAAGAGGAGACATGCTAATGAATTTCATGAACGAGCATAAACTATATGCTATGAATTCCTTCTTTAAAAAAAGACCCAGTCGAAAATGGACCTGGATATCACCATCCGGAAATACAAAAAACCAAATAGATTATATTTTGACAAACAAAAAACAAAAAATAAATGACGTTACCGTACTAAACCTATTTAATACGGGGAGTGACCACAGACTGGTAAGAGCTGTACTGACTATTAATAAAAGAACAGAAAGAAAACAATTAATCGGGAAAAATTCAATTAAACTGACAGCAGAAGAAATAAAAAGAAAGAGAGAGGCGTATAGAGAAATAATAAACAAACAGTTAGCTAATGATGATATTGATGACAAAATACTCACAATAGATGAAGTAAATAATAAAATAACTACAATAATTAACACTTCGATAAAAGAACTACGGAGAATTATACCACGCAAAAAGAACAGAAATATTATTAATGCAGATATCAAGAGTCTAATGGAAAAACGCAGACGACTAGCAAAGGAAAATAAAAGAATAACAGAAGAATTTAAGCAAGTGAATAAACAAATAAGAAAACAGATAAGAGTACATATAAGACAAATACAAGAACAACAAATTAATGAAGTAATAAAGAAAAACCAAGGAATGAAAATAATTCAACAAAAAATGAGAAAGAAAGAAACGTACGCAATACGTAACAAAGATGGTATAATAATCCACGACAGAGATGAAATTCAAAAAATTATAGAAGAGTTTTACACCGAATTATATGAATCCAAAGTACATAAAGAAATAGAAGACAATGCCATTAGAACTAGAAAGATTCAAAATGTGGGATCCGAAGAACAACCCGATATAACCATAGAAGAAGTGAAGAGCACATTCAAATTTAATAAAGCTACAGGAGATGATGCAATATCAATAGATATGATCAGAGAGGCTGGGGATAATTTAATATCAAAAATAGCAAAACTACTAAACACATGCTTAAAAACAACTCAAATACCCAAAACCTCGAAAAACTCAAACGTCATATTAATATACCAAAAAGGAGAAAACACAAAACTTGAAAATTATAGACCCATCAGTTTATTGTCACATTTGTACAAATTGCTAACAAAGATTATTACCAACAGACTAGGAAGAAAGCTGGATGAGTATCAACCCCGGGAACAGGCGGGATTCAGGAAGGAGTACAGCACTGAGACCACCTATTAACAATAAAATAATCATCGAAAAATCAAACGAATATGGATTCTGTATGCATGGCCTTTGTAGATTATGAAAAGGCGTTTGATACCATTGAACACTGGGCAATATATAGAGCATTAGCAAACAATCGAATAGATCAAAGATACATACAACTCATACAACAACTAAACGAGGGAGTCGCAGCAACATATACATTACACGCGAAAACTAACCCAGTACCACTTGCAAGAGGAGTGCGACAGGGTGATACACTGTCGCCGAAACTTTTACCCTAACACTGGAGGACGTGTTCAAGAAGATAGAATGGCCAGATAAAGGAATAAATGTAAACGGAGAGCGGCTATGCTGATGATATCATACTACTCGCGGAAAATTTAGAAGACTTGAAAGAAATGATCATTGATCTAAATAGAGAGTCAAACAAAATAGGATTAAAAATGAATTTAAGAAAAACAAAAGTAATGCACCCTGGTCCAGATGTAGAAATTAGAATTGACGATTCTCAAATTGAACGAGTAGAAGAATATATATATATATATATATATATATATACCTAGGCCAAAGAATAGAACTAGGACGAAGCAGTGAAAAGAAGGAAATAAAAGACGAATAAAAAGTGGATGGATCGCATTTGGAAGACTATCCTTCATTTTGAAAAACCACAAAAATAGATCAACGCCTGAAAACAAAAGTATTCGAACAATGTATTTTACCGGCCATGACATATGGAGTAGAGAATTGGGCAACAACAAAAAGCAACATAGAATCAATAAGAATAGCACAAAGGGGAATGGAGAGAGCAATGTTAAATATAACAAGGAGAGATAAAGTTAGGAATGACAGAATAAGATCAATTACAAAAGTGACAGACATTGGTATTAAGATTGCCCAATTAAAATGGAGTTACGCAGGACACGTGGCGAGAAGTGACAAAAATAGATGGAACCGTAAAATAATTGAATGGAGACCGTACGAGCATAAGAGAGGAAGAGGACGACCACCTATGCGTTGGTATGATGATTTTAAACGTACAGCTGGACTAAATTGGATCCAAATCGCACAAAATCGTGATAGATGGAAGGAGTTAGGGAGGGCCTACATCCAAAAATGGATTTAATTAATTACATAATTAATTGGGCTTAGGAGAGAGAGAGAACCAATGGGAATTATCTATCATCAAAAAATGAACTCGTTAAAGATAAAGTGATATTTTTATGCATAAATTTATTGAAAAACAATACGAAGTCTTCAAAATAAAGACCATCATCTTCCACGATCGTTCAAAAAGTTGTTGAGCAGTTGACAGCAGATATCGGCACGCTTGTTGACCTGTGGCTCGGTAAGTTCGTGCGGATCCTGTCGGAGTTTCTTGTAGCGAATGTCAAGTTGGTGATTGAGCACATTTTGATGGGACGAAATTCCAAAAACCGATATCAAATCACGATTGTTAAAAGAAAGCTTATTTTCCAATGCTATCTACAACTCTTCGTTATTCAACTTTAATGCCTGACCAAAACAAAGCCTGCCTTTACACATTGTCTCAGCAGCACCTCTTGTGGTTAAATTTTCCTTCCAATAAAAAAATTCACTGTTTGCAAATTCGTAATTAGGGTTAGACATCCTGAAAAGTGATTTAAATAGGTTGATTACAATTGTCAACGCAAAATATCATAAAAAAAAACAAGAAAAACAAAACAAGTATGTTGTTTTTGAAATTGAGGCTAAACTTTTTGGGAAACATTTAATTCGGTACAAATCCTAAAATTATGAAATAATTCTTGCAGTCTCGAAGATTTAATCTAAAATCATAATAAATGTAAACTTGATCGTGTCGCCAATGCACCACACCACTTCCTTAGAACGTAATATTATTTAATTATCGAGGTGAATAATACTCAAATAATTTTTAAAAAAATGCTTTCGAATAATTTCTGAAACTAAAATTTCCATCGCCAAGCTTGCAACTACAGCATTTTAGTAATCCCAGGGCTTTAACTTACCAGCTAAATAAACATCGAACGCATTTAGCGTTATTAGCATCCAGTGTGGAACTTGCACTTCTGTTTGTAGCTGCGGCCCTCGGAATTATTGATGGACCCTGCTTTGCATGCACGCGGCGTAACAGTTTAGCCAGGGTTTCTCGGCGGCTGGTGTTTGACAACCATTAATGCACCACATAATCTAGATTACACCAGTCATCATCTGCAGGAAGTTGCATTAATGCATTTTCGCGAGCCCATTTTACATGGCATGCCCGATAGCGGTACTTAGCGGCGAAATTTCACACAGACGTCCGAAAGAACCCGCATCCGCCGAGTGTTATCGTCGCCTCCCAGACGTGCCAAATTGTTCTTTTCTGTGTCGAATTCGGCCGCTTCCATTTGGCTTCATTCAATTTGTCTGCGCCTCAACGACGCTATTTTCGTTATTTTGTCGATTTTCACGAGGAAGACACCTTTATAGTGTTTTTTTTTTGTTGTTGCTGTAATATAAAATATTACAAATGCAATATTTATGTTTTTATTTATCAAAAAATATTCTTATGCTTATTTAAATGAAACGGGAAAGACGCAAAATGGAGAATTGGTTTCATGACGACACATCTCAAATTTCAAGCAATATCTGCTTGTCATAACGTTGTGATCCAAAGCAAAAATAATTTTGTTATGATTGAAATATAATCTTTAATTTACATACTGATGATATCCTTTAACATTCCTTTCTTTGTTTACAATTATGAGTAATATTAGAGTTTTTAATTGGTAACAATTTCGTATGCAAATGCTTCCTCAGTTAAAACGTTACTTACCCATTAATCCTTGTAAAATACGCTGACTGCTACATAATTCAGGGATTGTAAGTGAGAAATGCTGTGTTCGCACAACCCTATTTGAGTTGTCGGAAGATTATCTATGGGGATAAACCGGCTTCTGACACACTGCACATATTACGACATATTGCGAGCAGGATTTTAAACCCACAATATGGTGGAAAGTGTAGAAGCGTATTCCAAACAATCGCGATTGCATTTGATTTTCATTTAATCTTCATTTCGTTATAATTATCTTTTTTTAATTATGTCAAAATTGAGGAAATTAGGATTGTCTCAAATTTAATACTTTTTTGTTTGAATTTATTAAATGTTAATATTAACTTATACTTCATAAATTTAAAGGAATCACTAAATAATAATTTATATATTTCGGCATTTTTAATAACAATTTAATTTTTAATTTATTTAATTTAATAATTAATTAAAAAAGAGTTCGAAGTATCAAATCAATTAAATTTATCACAATTATCAATACTAATTATACTAAAGATTGTTCTCTTATTTACATCTAAAAGTTATAATAAAATTGTAACCCCTTTAAGAGAAATTGTAACTCCTATTTCTGCTTATAAATTTAAATGGTCTCAAAAAATAATGATTTAACCCTAACAAAGCTTTAATATTTTGCAAAGAACTAGTAATTTGACATTTGTGATAAAACTACGCTTTGATGTACTGAAAAAATATTAGATAATCATTTAAAGCAAAAATAAAAACTTTGATTTTCTCATTTAGTTAATTTTTACATTTTAAAAGAGCCGAAGCAAATCCCCAATAAAAATTTTCCTGGAACCCTTGCTATAATTGAAACTATACGTGATGTAAGTTAAAATAATATACACGTTATCCAAGTGCGTTACGAGAAGTTATTTTTTTAGAACTTAATTTATGGGAACTTCTACTTAAATGACTAATAGTTGAAGTGTAAATTATGTATTATATAAGCATAACATTATTTCCCATTAATCAAAATCGAAAATGTCTTCAAAGTTCGACTGGTATCATTAGAAATATTAGACAAACTACAGAAAAAATTGATAATGAGAAATTTGGGTTCGTAACATCCCCGACTTTAAAAAAATAAGAGTACAAATCAGTCTCTGCCGTTTTTATCAAAAATTGGATACTTATTGTGAAAGAACGGAACCTTATGTTTTATTCAAAGTATTGTCCATCGCTAGCCATTACTTTTCCCCATCTTTCTGGCAGTATACGGATACCGCGTCGGAAGAACGCTTCATCTTTTGAGGCTATCCATAAATCGACCCAATTTTTGGCATCTTCATATGATGTGAAGTCCTGCTCAGACAGGCCATGTGCCATCGATCGGTACAAGTGATAATAGGAAGGGGCAATGTTTAGCGAATACGGCGGGTGGGGTAGCATTTTCCAATTGAGTGTTTCCAAGTAGGTTTTGACCGGCGCCGTAACATGTGGACGAGCATTATCATGCAGGAGAATAATTTCGTTGTGTCTAGAGTAGTATTGGGTGCGTTTGTCCTTGAGTGGTCGGGTTAATCTCATCAATTGTATTCGGTAGAGAGCCCCAGTAATGGTTTCGTTCGGTTTCAGCAACTCATAATACACGACACCAAGCTGATCCCATCACAACATCAGTTTTTTTCCATAAATATTCGGTTTGGCTATGGATATTGAAGCATGGCCACGTGGTCCTCATGATTTCCTCTTCTTCGGGTTATCGTAGTGGATCCATTTTTCATCACCAGTAACTATACGATGCAAAAAACCCTTTCGTTTATGCTTGGCAAGCATCATTTCACATGTGCAAAATCGGCGTTCAACGTTTCTCGGCTTCAGTTCATATGGAACCCAATTTCCTTGCTTTTGAATCATTTTCAACGATTTTAAACGATGTGAAATTGCTTGTTGAGTCACTCCTAATGTAAGTGCAAGTTTTTCTTGCGGTTGGCAGGAATCTTCCTCCAATAATTCCGCGTCTTCGTACACTTCCGGCCTTCTACTACATTGACGTCGAAGACAAAAGCTCACTGTTCTTAAACTTATAAAACCACTCACGACAACTTATCTCCCTTAAAGCAGCCTTACTATATGCTTCTACAAGCAATGTATGCGCCTTAGCCGCAGATTTCTTCAAATTAAAGAAGTAAATCAAACGTTCCCGAAAATAACGCTTATTCGGCTGAAAACTCGACATTTTCACACGAAAAAAATTATGTGATGCTGATACAAAATTGCTAATATTTTAAAGTTGTGGTGTTGCCAGATGTTCAACCTTACGATATGACGTTTTACATCTGACAATTTGAACCATAGCTTACTGGTGGGGCCATCCTTTGTCAAACAGCTGAGACTTATTTGTAATCCCTTTTCTAATTAAGCTTTTCGTTTTTGGATCAATAGAATTGTTACAACAGCGTACTTATCCATGATTGTAGCAGCACACATAAAGAACAAATTTAAACCTTGCGAAACTTCCAGTAAACACGCCGATTCTTCCGAAGACAATCGATCAGGTGTAAAGCTAAAGCCTTGTACATCAATTAATATTAACTAAGAGTGATCAAGCGACTTTTACTAACTTTGAAGGTGCTCTCGAAGGGGCTGCAAATGGTATGGGTACTTCTGCCAAAATGTTCTTGTCTTGCAAGAAAATAATTGGTAAAGTTAGTAAAAGTTAAATCAGGATAAGAGGCGATGTTATGGTCTATGAAAAATGTGCAAAATAAGAGAAAAGAAAGTCGACATTACTCGATGAGTAGTTTGAACAAAAGTAAATTGGAAATAACAATACATTAAGACATTGCTGTACAAGCAATAATGCGACTAGAATTCCTGTCGCATTCTCGAACCTGCATACTGCCAAAAACGGTATTCTGTAAAGGTCACCTTAGAGACAACAAAATATTCTGTGGGTTAACGTCGTAGGTTAACTTTGGAGAGCATTAAGTTTACTGCTTCTGAGTAATAAAAATAATTGATAACATGCGTTTCTAATAAAGATAACAACACTAAACCGTTCAAGGAAATGAATGATAGGACGAACCTGCAATCAGTTTGATGAGTTTGTCAATATTTATAAGATAGAGGCTTCTCGTCTACGTTATCAGTTTTTGTTATGTATCTAATAAGGCTATACAAGAGTAATTCGGTTCTTCCACTTATTACAGCAAAAAATTATATAAAAAAACGTTGATCGTGGACTTGGAACCTTGAAACAGGTTATATAAGTCGAGCAAAGCTACTTGAGAACACAAATTAATTTGCGAAGGCATTGTATAGAATTGGTAATGATAATATTGTGATTTGGTTGAGATAGCAGAAAAATACATGGACTGCCTACAAATATCACAACATTATTAAACTAATGATCAATAACCCATTTTACCCAGAAAGCTTCTTCCATCAAATTCTCCTATCCTCCATGAAGTAATACCTTGGTTTATAGATCTCCTCAAATCAGACATATTTGTGCTTAATCGTGGAATTGAAAGAGTACGAGATGAATCCGAACATGTGGGATTCGAAGTTAAAGTGTCGGCGTTATTAAGAGGAAAAAGCAGTTGTGATTTTTAATGCAAACAAATCTTATTGGTGCCCACCAATAAGATATATAGTCGAGAATCAGAAAAAACCGTAATATTAAATTCCACAACAATTCAACAGTATAATTTCAATGAGAATAGTTTTCTATTTGACCAAAAACTAGCGCTACAGCGGTTATTGTATATGTCTACTTTGTTAAAAAACATTGTTACCATAGTACACTGAAAAACAATTAAAAATGTTAGTTGATACCGTTGGAATAAATCATAAGATAGGCTTAGATTCAACTATGGCAGGTTTGTTGTATCTAGACAAACGGCTTTGGAGCTGCTTACCTGTATCAGCATATGAGTCAGATGTCGAAAATGCGGACGGAAGCAACCCGTAAAAGTAGCATAACGAGTTAACTTGGTCAATTATAGTAACCTGAAACCCACTTTTTCGATTTGAAAGCGAAATCTTGGAAGTCGACGTCGTTGCCAACAAAATACTCTTTTATTTAGAAATGAAACTATTTTGGTGCGCTCTAACATGTTACACAGTACATTTGACCGGAAACAGCAAAAAATTAGTTTCTGTCATGGACGCCCATTATTATTTAAATCCCAAAGAAAATAACTGTCCGACACAAATTTTATATCATTTTAATCAACAACAAGTATGATTTTAATTATAGCTGATTCTAACAGCATAAGTTCTTTTACCTCCTAACCCACTTTAAATTTAATAAATCAAATTACAAGAAAAAGATTCAACGCTTTCATACATCCTGTTTATATAAAATTGTTCAAAACAAAAATGTTCCGAACCACGCCTTAAAAACAGTAATTGATAGTTTAAGTGAACATGAATATGTATAGAAAACAGTTTTTGGTCACACATTTAGCGTGACATTATAAAATTTGGATAAGCGAGACAATTGGCATTATGATTATTTTGAAGTGAAAATGGTCTAATAAAAATTAGATGAAAAAACAACTATTACATTTAATCCAAGTTTTGATTAAAACAGGTAAATCGGTTTACAGTGAATTATACATCGCCCTTTAATTACCAAGAATGTTAGATAACATGCAATAGTGCAAAAAAAAAGAATCAGTTCGTGCCACAACTATGAGAGTGAGTTCGACTCGTGCTTTCAAACAAAACGGACGTGTTGCGTGTTGCATCATTAGTTCCCGTTTTGTGTTACGAGTTGCAGAATTTAACAGTTTACGCTGACTACGTTGTAAAAACTATATACAATTTCCGGAAGTGAAGACCTGTAACTCGCCAGCGTATTGGTGGGGCCCAGTTCGGCTGGCCAGCAATCTCTCTCCGGCGTTTCTATCGACACTCCTGCCGCCACAGTGCTACCTTGTGAGCGAGAAGGGTTGCAGAGTGTTTCGTTGCAAAGGCAGAGCTGGAATAGCGGCTGTACCATGTGTTAAGTACTGAAAAGTGTTTGAATTTGAATTTCGCGAAGCAAGAGCGTGACTACGATCGTGCCTGTGTAATAAATTAACAATTTTTAGTGTCTGGTTAATGGCATTAATCAACAATATTCAATGCCCTACGCACAACCTGCAATGTTGCAACACCGTCTTCAATACTCACCACTTCCGGCGCAGTCGCAGCTCCAATTACCACAATTTCAATATACACACCCTACATTTAATCAAACAGTAGGTCAAAATATAGGACTACAGTACCCACCGCGTGTTACACAATGGCAACAATCTAATTGTCAATCGGCAAGAAACCATGGAATGGAACCTAGTTACATCAAGAAAGAAAAACGTAACTCCTAAGAAGTCGGCAATAGTAAGGTGCAGCAAGAAACCTTGATAGAATAATCTCTAAAAATAAATCTAACAAATTGTTTTCAAGCACTTCGGAACCAGACGAAACAGTAGCAGATACAACAAAAACGAGAATAATAAAACCTCCACCAATTTTTATCATGAACGTTATAAACCTTCTCTCGGTAGAACTGAATACCATCACTAACAAAAAATATACTTTAAAAATCGTAAGCAAAAGCCAAATAAAAATTGTGGCCGAAAATTCAGATATTTATAGATCCCTAATAGCGAGGCTATTAAATCTAAAAATATACTTCTATACGTACCAGATAAAGGAAGAATCCAGCTTTAGGGTAGTAATTAAAAACCTTCACCATTCCAGTGATGTAAATGAAGTTAAAAGCCAAAGTAGAAGGTCAAGGACACAAAGTTACAAACATATACAATGACAAGCATAGAGTTACGAAAGAATTGTTATACTTTATATGTTTTTTTCTGTATCTGGCTCCCTGCAAAATAACAAGAAAATATATGAAATCAATCACTAACTACACACAAAAATTATAATAAAATCACTACACCAGAAAAAGAAAATCCCACAATGCACAACTTGCAAAAGATATGGCCATATGAAGAGATTTTGCACGCATCAAGCCAACTATATGAAATTCGGAGCAAACCACCCAACAAAAACATGCATTAAAACAGAAGAAACTGAACCCAAATGCGTTTTATGTAACGGTTCGCATCCTGCAAACTATTAAAGGGTACCAAGTATATCAGGAGTTAAAGAGGAGAAAATTGCCATCAGCACGTCCAAAAGTACTCACACGATAACTAAGCTTTACCCAGGCACAGCTACGAATTAACAACGGAAGAACACTGGCACATATTGTATCAAATTTACAACAATTTTCTTCTCAAGAAAACATACCGCAAACATCAAACATCAATAAGTTAGGAAAAATGATGATAGAACTAGCTGAAAATGCCAAAACAATGTTAAACCTCCTTGTCGCTAAACTGAAATAATGGCTCAAATACTCAAGATCGCTGAATGGATTGTCAGTGGCTAATCAAACCACATCCAAGAATCACGAGTTAGACATAGTTCTAATCTTTGAAACCCATTTCATGGACAGAAGCTACCTCAGAATACCAAATTTTAATACGTACGATACGCAACACTCTGGCGGAGCCACACACGGAGGAGCAGCAGTAATTATAAAGAGCTCAATCAGGCACTATCAAGCAGATAAATATATCCAAGAACACATTTAGCCTACAAGTGTGGTTGTAGAAGACCTGAATAGGACCAATTACAATCGTAGCACTATATAGCCCACCAAGTCATAATATCAAAGCAGAACACTATGCCCAGTTTTTATAACGCTCGAAGCACGATTTATCGCTAGCAAAGACTATAATGCCAAGCACCAAGATTGGGGTGCTAGAGTAACAACCACCAAACGTCGGGAATTATTAAAGTTACTGACAGCAAATGACCTCAACTGTCTCACCACTAGACAGCCTACATACTGGCCTATAGATAGGAGAAAAAATCCAGAGTTGCTAGATTTTTGCACAAAATTATCTAAGTATTGAACAATGTCTTAATATGTCATCTGATCATTTTCCCATCATAGTCAGCCTAACATCACAAATAATCTACAGGCAAAAACGAGAAGATTCTATAAAAAAGACTAACTAGGATACGTTTAGAGAACTAGTTAACGAAAACATTAACTTGGAAATGTCTCTTTAGACCGCAGATACCCAATTCGGTAATCTAACGGAACCTGGGCCGAAAGCGAGCGAGAAAAAGCCGATACACTTGCAACTCATTTCACGACTGTTTTTGAACCACGCCCTTCTGAATTAACTGCAAAAAAAGAAATCGAAATATTGCTATACTATACTGGAGTTTTTCTTGATATTAGTCAGTCTTTTGATAACTTCTGGTACCCTGGACTAATTTATAAAATCAAGCATATTCTTCCATCGGCTTACTTCAACCTTCTAAAATAATACCTGAACGAAGGAACTTTTCAAACGAAGGTAAATGAAAATAAATGCAACTATTTTCCAATCAGTTTAGAAGTGCCACAAGGCAGTGTCATTGGTCCACTGCTGCATGTTTTGTACACGTCAGATACGGCACAAAATGCGATAACAGGAACATTTGCCGATGTTACGGCTATTCTCACCTGCGATAAAGATCCTTAAATAGCCTTAAATATTACACAAAATAACTTAAACAACTTCCAACAGCGACTGAAAAAGAAACATGCCCGCTGCCACAAAAAGCAATGCGAACTGTAAAATATTTAGGTCTACACTTAGACACAACTAACTTGCAAACAACACATTACAAAAAAGAGAAGACAAGTAGCAATCAAGATAGGAAGAAAATAACTGGTATCTATAGAAAATAAAATTCTAATCTATAAATCAATCATCAAACCCATCTGGGCATGTAGGCTAGAACTATGAAGATATGCCTCCAAATCAAATATCTAAATCATTCAAAGATCCCAATGCAAGATACTTCGTCAAATTATAGATGCTTCTTGGTATGTAACAAACCATACACTGCATACTGATCTACATGTTTCAATAGTACAAGAAGCTACTTGTAAAAAATTCATCACACATCATGATGTTGTAGAAAACTATCCCAATCGGCTAATGGAACAACTTCTGGAACCATTAACCAACAAAAGACTTAAAAAAGCTCTGGCCAAGTTAATTAATTTAAGTTAATGTACTTTTAAGTTTATACAGGTTATATCAATCTGATCAAGTCAGTTCTTCAGCTCATAGAATTATGTGTTATTCTGATTGCTAAATAAAATGTTAAAAAAAATCCAGTTCTTTTGACTAACTTTTTCAAGAGCTTAAGCTATGTTTGGAACAAATTTTGTTTTTTACAACTTCTTCAATTATATAATTTTCTGTTAATATATAAGAAATATAGTTGACTAGTTCGAAGTATATTTTTTGTAAATGTTTGTAATAATTGCTTCCTACTTCCAAATAGATGGCAATTATTATTGTGTTGCTAAACAACTCCCAACTTTTCCAATTAAATGACACGCTGTACCTTAACAGAAGTTGCAAAATATTAAACTCGGCTAGACAGGTTTCCACGCAGCCCCCTTTGTGCCACACCCGACTGTCGCGGCTCTACAAAACTACTGCTATTCTTCTTCATACGCACTCCATTGACTCAATATGTCAAAGTAGTGCAGTGTACGGGCCTGCATTGTTCGCTGCTAGCGATGCCCGTCGCTTTCCATTGGAGCTTTTACCGCTAAAGACGGCTCGATAGCGCGATTTGCTTGCTCGTACTTTGTAAATAATGTCGCATAAAACAAAGCGGCCCCGTACGCAGCGCCGGAGGCCGCTCATCCCGCCCGGACTCGCCTTCGGAAGCCGGGCTTTAATGGAAATTGTTGCCGCAGATTTAATTTAAAAAGTTACCGTCGTACATTTTTAGCTCTAATATTTATGCTAATCCGAGACAGTCGTAAGCGTTATTAGATTATTTGTAGGTGAATAACTGCAAATTCGTGTTTCCGGGACAGCTCTTCAGTTTCGTCTCAAACCGAGGCATTCTTCGGAATAGAGTATTGTTATAGCCTGGGGCTTACTACGCAAAGTGGCAGTGAAACTCAAACGGAGTATAAACAAGGAATGGAGTAAACTAAAGAGCAAATGTAAAGGGGGACCCAATTAAAAAATCGCCTTTATATTCAAATTTATGCAAATCAAAGGAATTGTTTGGGAGCTGCCACCTAAAAGCCAGAGATAATTTTGACATTTTTTATAAGCACTGAATAGATGGTTTACTTTATTTGCGAGTGTGGGTTTTACTAGGTTCTACTGCCATAAACATGAAAAACTGTGGCGATATATTACCACAGACAGCTAAGGCTGAAGACTTTCCATTTTCTTTTACGATTCCCTTTTGTCTTATTTTGATATCTCGCGGGTCATTTTTTACTGCACTCAATTTTATTTAACAACAGCATAGGATATGTAATAATAAGGATATAATAAAACCGTATTGTTTTTCTTCAGTGATTTTAATATACTTCTTTAATTAAATTTATTTGGCCTTTTGTATTTTTCAGAATTACATTTTTACTAAAATTTAATATACTTGCATGTACACAAAATCATTAAAAGTTTCAAATAAATGGTTTAGATTAAAATAGTGGGTTACCCGGAAAGTTCGTGCCGATTTTCACTGGATAGCATTGGAATACGTCATGGTAACATTTTAACGAATCTTTAGAAAAAAGTTCCTTGCAATAAATTGATTTGTGTTCTTCTTGTGCTCTTTTAAAGGCGAATTGTTAAGATAAGTGTTAAGACAATTAATGCGTTTCTATTACCGAAAAGCAAAATGCCACACAAATAGCAATGCTGTTTACGGTGAACGTTTTTTTAGCTCAAATAACTGTTCTTAAGTGGTTCGCTAAGTTTATAGTTGGTAATTTCTACCTTAAGACTAATAACGTTCGGGTAGACCCTCCACCACTGACGATGAGCAAATCAAGACAACGATCGAGAATAACTCGCCATATACGACACGAGATTTAGCAGAGATACTAAAAATATCGAAACCACCGCCCAAAAGCGTTTAGTGGAGTTTTATGATGTAAATCGCTACAATATTTGGGTTCCGCATAATTTGATCGAAAAAAATTTAATGGATTGCATTTACATTGATGACGTAACGAAAATGCGCCATTTTTGAAGTAATTAGTGACGCACGATGAAAAATGAATAATTTTCAACAATGCTAAGAAACGAATATCTTGTGGTAACCGAATTAAATCACCATTAGCTACCATCAAAGCTGGTCTCCATCCAAAGAAAATCTTTGTATATGGTGGGAGTGCAAAAGAATCCTGAATTATGAGCTCCTACCAAACAACCAATCGTAAAATTTTATTAAGTACTGTTTGCAATTGTACGAATTAAAGATAGCGATTCAGAAAAAACGTCGAGAATTGGCTAATAGGAAGAGAGTCGTGCCTCTTTAAAATAATGCTAGACGTCATGTCCCTTTGAGTACCCGAAAAAAGTATTGGAAGTTGGCCCGGATGTCCTATCCCACCTTTGTAAATTTTTCTACACCAAAAACTTCAACTCTTTGAAAGCCATAAAAAACACCTTGGGAAGTTTCGTAATTAGAAATTTCTAGATTGATAGTACCATTAAGTTGCGTAAAAAATGGAATAAAGGTGTTGAACAAAATGATGAATACATAATTGAATAAATAAACGTAGACACACAAAAATTTTGCCTTTGAATTTTACTTACTAATTGGCACCAACTTTTCAGACAATCCATTATTTTATTACATGGTGCATCTTACATACAAAACGGCTGAATAGTAATAAGGCATTAAAAAAATTAAACCAAATCTATAAATTTTAATGTAGGCACCAATGGTGTTAACCATATTCTGTAAATGGTTGGGGACGGAATACACTATGCACACTTCCGAAGGAAGTCATTTAAGATATGTTTGAGAACCTCCTCAATTTTTTTCTCCATATTCTCCAGTGTGCAAGACTTTGTCTTGTACATGTCATCCTTTATGCAACCCCACAAATAACAATCACGTGGAATGAGATCTGGACTTGTTTAGGCCATTCATGAGGTCCGCGACTAGAAGTCAACACCCTCAAAAATGCTTGTCTAACCTGGCACGTAGAGTAAGAGCAAAATGAGGCGGTGCACCATCCTACTATATGAAAATAAAGTCCCCAATATTATCCTAGTCAGATATCACGAGTCGGACTTAATCTAGCAGACTGTATTTATTATTATTTTATATTTATTATTTTTAAAATCAGTAGTAATTTTGTATTGATAACGATTTCACCGTACTACTAGATAAGCTTTTCTGATTAGATTTTTAATTTCAAAGAAAATACAAATTTAAAAAATATATAAAGTGTGCTACTTTAGAAAAGTTAATTTTGGTTTACTTTCAGAAAATGACTTACTCCATATATTGCAAGGTATTTTAAAATTAAAGCTTAAGTAACTACTTAAAACCATTATTCGAAACTTTTTATATAGTTATCACAAGACCAAATATTCACACGCTACTTTACTATTTGTACACCATATATGTTGTGTACTTAAAAAATTGGCAAATGATATCAAAAAAAACAGAAAATACAAACAATTTACCGTTATTAATCTTCAAAAGTAATTGCTATTCAACACAACGACTTTTGATAAAGCACTGACAACCTCTATAAAAATTGATCGCAGAAACGCTGCCATAGGAATAAAATCTTGAGAGGTTTCCATCCGTTTTAATCTCTGTTCGTCTATCAACTTGTGCGGCATAAATAGGAAACAGATCTTCCGCTTACCCAATTCTTTGTGAGAAATGGTATCCACCATGTCTTTACTAACACCCAATTTCTCCACTACCAATCGTAGAGTCAGTCACCAATTTCATGCCAGCATTTGTTACAATTGGTCAATTATGCCTGTAGTTCTGCTTCTCAATGACATACCTAAATATGACTCAATTCTTGGTCGTTTCCTTGGCTCCATGAATGCGTTTGAACCAGCCATAAATACATTTTCTGCTCACTATGTTTGACTGCCCACAGCGTTTCTCGTAGTGTCTCTGGATAGCGCCTGGCACATGTTACCGCTGAGATATCAGACCATTCACTGAACTTTTTAAACACATCTCGTATGTAAGTCAGCTTAGGCAAGTTATTAATACCTATAACGGTGTTTCAGGCAACCAATACCTCTCCCAGAATCTTGGCAAAATCTGGGTAAGCTCAAGATTGAACCCAAATCCATTTGCATTGCAGTAAAGCGCCTCAACTGGTCACCCACACTATTACTACTTTTACATAATAGGCCGAAGTATTTTTTTAACTTTGGAGAATAACATTTTATTTTTTTAATGACAATTTTCAATAGACTGCATAATATTTGTTTTTTGTAACTAATATTGTTTGGCAATTAAATAGTTATCAGCTTATTAGCCCAAAGAAGCTAAAAAGCGCAGTCAAATTCTGATTTCTTTAAATAAGCCAATAAAATTTATTCTTATATACCATTTTCATTAATTTTAAAGGACTAATTAAACATATAACAAAGAACACACCGATTTAGTAGTTCAACTATATAACCAAATTTATAATCGAGCACAAGTGAGAAATCTTTTAGAGACCGGAAGGGACAGATATGACCCGTGAAAACGACGAGAAAGAGAGAGGAAACGTCTATAAGAAGAAATGAAAAAAAATCTAAAAAGTATAATAATTATTGCATATTTAATTTAAAGGATTTATACTTTAATTGTTTTAGGTGGTAGTCTCCTTTTTCGCGGTGAATTTTATATAGATTTTTTATTCGTTGAGTCTATAAATACTAAATATAATAAAAAGTTGTAAGGATTTCTCTGATGTGATTCATATAAGCTCATTATATGATAAATACATAATAGGTTTCTTCTAAAACCCTATTGTCCATTCCTTAATTTCATATCCAGTGCTGTTACTTTTATAAGGTTCTATAGAATATTTTATTGGCAGTCCTAAGATTTCACATTTTGTCAAGTTCTTCTTCCCACATTTTCTCTAACAGAGCCTTATAGTTTTTATCCTGATTAATAACTCTTCCAGTTTCCTTCTCAATGAGTCTATTTGCATACAAAAATCTATGCCTTTAAGAAATAACAGATTCCATCCATCTTGACCTATGCTGTTATTCGATGCAAAATATATCTGCATCTTTACTCTTGAAGCTCATTTACTATCATTGTTTAACTTGTTTATATTGGTGCACTATCTCTCTCATGCCTTCTTCATCGTATTTAACACGAAACTTAATATTTAGTTGTTTTTTATTTTAAACTAGTGTCACTTAATGTATCGTATCGCATCTGCTAGTGAAATAAATTCGAAGCAATTTTTAAAAAACATTTAAAAAGGTCAATACTTCATAAACCTATCTGCCACCAACAGATGATGTCATTAATTTTGTTAAGGACAGCGGGTGTCATTCTTTTGTTGGGGGTAGTAATTTTAGTAATTTTTCCTCTCTCTAATTTATTATTATTTTTACTTGTCCTTCAGTATTTTCCTACATTTTTTTTTGTTTTGCTTTTCAATTATTCATATTATTTGTATGTTCTATTATACCTCATACCACTTGTTTGTTTCTGGTTTCCAGTAGTTATTGATATCACTTTTACTTCTTCCATTTTTATCATATCTCAATGTATTGTCTATGTTCCTCACTGTTGTTCTTAATACTTTGAAATATTTTTAGCTGTTTCTTTTTATTTTTGTTGAGTACTTTATTTATGCTGCATATAGCACTATTATTTAATTAAGCTATTGTAGTTTCTTATTTTGGTTTTTTCCTTATTTTCTTACCCTTTAACATAATGCTGTTTACCCAAAACGCTCTGTAAATCAGGTAAATTTATTGTTTTATCTCGAAACAACTGAAAAATCTTAATTTTTTAAATGTATATACGGCAATATTCTAACATAAGATTAAAAAGCCTTATCAACGAATACATCTGTCTCCACTAGGAATGCATTCGGATACCCAGTTGCTACCTCTTTAGAGTCAACCGAATTAAATTTAAAAGAGAATTAATGTGGTTTCCAAACAATCGTGTTTGTTGATTAAGTTGAAGAGCATTTGAAAACAACCTGCACAATTTTGAAGCTTAGGATATTTAGCCTAAATAGATATTCACGAAGTAAATGTCACGCAAAAATAATAATTGAATTAGTAATATTTCTTATTTTTGTTAATTAAAATGAGACACTCATCCTAGGCCAACACCTGCCCCTCGGTCGTTCAACTTTACATCAAACAACTTCTTAATACGTGGTCTGTTCCGAAAGTATTGAGCCATATAATACACAATTTTATACTTTCAATAACAAAGAAATAGAATGAGCCTTCGTTTTCGGAAGGTAACCGTAGAACCACGTTTCATCAGCCTTCATGACCTTTTTAAGGAAATACAGTCCATTGGTAGCAGTCTAAAGTAAGTCATTAGCAATTGCAGCGCGATATTTCTTCACTTTAATAACAGTAGCCACAGAACTAATTTTTTCGTGACACGTTTTAAGATCTTTTTCCAAAATTTTATACATCTTATTTTTTGGAATCCCCAATTTATCTTCTAGTTCTCGGTCTGTTAGCGACTGATCTTTTTTCTGATTGTAGATTTGTTTCAACAGATTTCCGGACATCTTTGAATTATTTATTTCACGCTTTTATTTATAATGCATTCCTTGCATATTTGTCGAAAGCCCTCTGAATTGCCAAACAGTTATATTCTATTCATTTTCCAATTTTAGGCAAAGGCCTCCTCTTCCTTAATTGTTATTTTTCCAACCATATTTTCGCAGTCACCTTTTTATCATCTGAACATTTCACTTTTGGATAACTTACATTTTTTTAATATAGGTCGCCATTTCTGAATTTTTCAACTATATCTTCTATTTTAGTTAGTTATCTAATATACTCACTTCTCAGTCTTCTCAGTCTTCTCAGTCTATCCCTGTGTGACACCTAACCGTTTGTAACTTGCAAATTATGTATTAATTTCTTAGTGAACGCCCAAGTTACTGCTTTGGATGTCAACAATGAGAGGGTGTATTCGTTATAAATTTTCGATTTTAAATGTTGCAGGATGTTGATTTTGAAAATAATATTTTTTAATTAGCTGTTTCCTGTCCAACACCTTGACGTAGGTATGTGTATTCTTCCACTTTTTGTAATATTTTTCCTCCTATGTGTATAAAGTTATTATTTGGTATATTATAATTAGTCATAATATTGACGCATGCGCATTATAGCCTACTCTCATCTGTTGCCCAGATACATCACAATCACATAAACAATTTTTATTTTTATGTTCTTTTTAGCATGATATTTTCCAAAAGAAACCACGTATGCTGTCAAATAGTGTGATGCAAGAATCCAAAACAATTGGTAAAATACAAAATTTTTGTAAAAGAAAAAATTACAATGTTACTCTTACTAAGTTTAATATAGTTGCGAATTGACTTTCGTCGCATAAGTGCTTTTTGCGAGTATCTTAGCCGGCGAGTGATAAGCTCTATGTCAGTTTAATTTTAATAACGTAAACAGGTACAAATTATTATATATTCTTAACATATAATTAAGGGTGTCATATTTGGTGTACTGAATCTGTGGTATTATTAGCCTGTCCCTCCACAAATGCTGATTGACCTTCAATATCAATAAACATTATCATAATAGCAACAGCAATTACAATAGATTCCCATCAAACTCAAAACCGCTATCCTACCTATCCAATTCAGCAACAAAATCAGCAAATAATGTCAAATTCTCAATCAACAAGACAAAAAGAATAATGGCAAATACCAAACTCAATGAAAACAAAACGAAATGGTCCCAACTACAGCTCAACCTAAAACAAGCGAAAATGTGCGAC
Organism: Sinelater perroti; assembly: GCA_036346155.1. Taxonomy (NCBI): domain Eukaryota; kingdom Metazoa; phylum Arthropoda; class Insecta; order Coleoptera; family Elateridae; genus Sinelater; species Sinelater perroti. Next base: position 17,425,613 of record JARFIY010000195.1, on the reverse strand, counting down.
TATTGACTCAATGTCCCAAGCACATCAAACCGATATAAAGTTTTCTCCGACTATGATACAGAAAAAGAATTAAAGGAAATAAATCCTCCATTAATCTTTATATATGATATGGATAATTTAGAACCACTAACAGACAAGCTTGAAGAATAAGTTAAAGATAACTATGTTGTTAAACTAATTAGTAATACACAAGTAAAGGTACAACTAAACAAATCTGAACACTACAGTACAATTATTAAACTCTTACAAGACACACAAGCAGGATTTCGCACTTCTCAACCGAAGAATGAAAAAAATTCAAAATAGTATTACAAGATATGCATGCTATAACCGATCTCAAAGAATTACCTATAGAATTAACCGAACACGGACACAAAGTTTTAAACATTTACAATGTTAGACAGAGATTCTCCAAAGCCATTCTTTGTCAAGTTGCAGCAATTAGAAAATATCAAGAAAATATTTAAAAATAAATTTTTAGTGAAATCTATGATAATGTTTGAACCACGATATGATAAATCAGTAATCTAATGTCAAACCAGTCAAAGATATGGACACAAAAACTTACTGCTACAGAACACAAGATGTGTTAAATGTGAAGGTGAGCACTTAACAAAAAACTGCAATAGAAAAACCAGAAGTAAAGATGTGAAGTGCATCAATTGTCAAGGCAACTATAGAAGATGCATAAATAGGCAAAGAAATACAAAAAAGCAAATATCCACCATTGCACCCAAAACAATCTAATCCTAATTCACAACTAGTAACCAGAAATCTGATATTTCTAGAAACTAACAACACCTGGCGTAAATCAAAATACAACAGTTAATCAACATCAACATCTACAAGCGACAGTATATATACTACACCTCATCCTGACGGCAATGTACACGCAGGAACTGCCGTCATTGTAAAAAGTGCAATAAAACAGTACGAACTATTAAAATTTTCACAGATTATCTTTAAGCCACCACAATTGCAATTATAGAAAAAAAATAGAGAATTTGTGTTTTCTACTGTTTATTGTCCTCCACGGCATGCCACAAAAAAAAAACAATTTGTAACTTTCTTTGACTCCCTTGGACTACGCTTTATAGCGGGTGACGATTATAACGCTTAAAACCATATATGGCGCTCGAGAATAACGCTCACTCGTGCCAGAAAATTGGCTAAGGCAATAGAAGAATAAAAACTCCATTATTTGTCTATATTTGAACCCACATACTAGCTCTACAAACCCAATCAGATCCCAGACCAGTTAGGCTTTGCGTCACCAAAGGAATCTCGTCAAACTACTTAAAAGCTGAATCTTGTTTGCATCTTACCTCAGATTATTCCACAATACTTCTTACATACAATACTCAAGTACTTCAAGTAAAAAAAATTTCAACACTCACTACAAAACACACGAACTGGGACTACTTTCAGGAACAGCTAACCGAAAGAATGCAACTGTATATTCTACTAAAAACAGAAAATGATTTTTTAATACCATCGAACACCTAAATCAATCCATCCAATAGTTGGCATGAAATGCCACGTCAAACTATGAAAGCCACCAAGAAGTGGATTTTTGCCTTATAGTCATCAAACAAAAAATTGCTGAAACCGAACATTGAAAAAAATATGGCAAACCTTTAGAAATTCTAGGGAAAAAACTAAGTTCAACCAAGCTGCAGGAAAACTAAAAAGCCTCCTAACCAATATGCGGAATAAGGGCTCTCAAGAATACCTATCTAGCCTAAGTTTCAATGCGGTTACAGACTTTTTTATGGAAAGCAACGAGGAAATTAAAATGACTAAAATCTACAATTCCACCACTTAGAAAACCTGATACAATATGGGTAACAACTAATCAAGACAAAATAGACACTTTTACAGAGCATTTAGTCTCAATATTTCAACCATACGATAGAACGTGTACCATAGAAAAAGAATCATTTATACATTAAACCCTTGAAAGAAATGAAGAAATCGCCCGACCAATGTTGTTATTAAGGATCTTAATTCAAAGAAAGCTCCCAGTTACGATTTAATAACGGCAAGGGTTCTTAAAGAATTACCGAAAAAAGCAATAAAATTGATAACCTACATTATCAACAAAGTTTTTCATGGTTTCATCATGGTACCAAAGCCCAGAAAAAATCTCGAAGGAATAACCTCTTACCGACTTATTAGCTTTTGCCTATAACATCCAAAGTTATTGCTGAACAAAATACTATATCATCTCACCAGTTTGGTTTTCGCGAAGGCCATGCCACAATAGAACAAGTACATAGGGTAACTACGAAAATAAATCACGACCTACATCTAAATAGATATTGCTCGTCTGTATTTCTTATAATAAGCCAGACTTTCCACAAAGTATAACACTCGGATCTGCCATATAAGATTATAATTTTACCACCAGAATACTATGAATTACTTAAGACATACTTAACCAAAAGAAATTTTCAAGTTAAATTTAAGAATACGCAGTTAATCCTTCAGTTGATGCTAGCTGGAGTTCCAAGGTAGCATACTGGGATCTGTCTTATATCTGCTATATACGGCGGACATACTCACAACACAACAAACATTAGTAACAACATATGCAGACATATTGCAGTTTTGGCGTGACATGAAGATCAACAGAATCAACAATTCCACAACGAAAACTAAACAAAATCGAAGACTGGTTAAAACTTTGGCGTACACTCCATAAAACAAGATCAGTTCAAGTAACTTTGCTCACCAGTACTGCTAAACAGTACACAAATCCCACAACAGGACAACGCTAGGGGTTCACCTAGATACATACATAATGAAAAAGAGAGTGCAGCTTGGATTGAAATTTCATCAAATGTACCAGTTAGTAGCCAGGAAGTCCCAGTTAACTCTGGAAAACAAGTGCTACTTCAGAAATCCATTATAGAACCAGTCTGGGCTTATAGAATTCAGCTTTGGGAACCTACAAGCAATTCAAATCTGGAAATTTTTCGACGATACCAAAACAAGGGGCGTAGGGGATGTTCCAAGGTACGTTCCAAATTGGATCATTCCAACATATCCCTCTACCTACAATTAAAAAGTAAATTGCTAGTGCAAGTGCAAAGTATCAAGCCGAACTTGGTGCTCACACTAATAACCTATCAATAGCGTCATTAGACAGACAATACGCAAAAAGACTTAAAAGACATGACCCGTTAAATTTAGTTAATAGATTTACCTAAGATTTAGTTTAATGTCATTACTTAGATGTTGTTAATTTTAGGTTTATTCTAGACTTTTGTCCAATAATAATGAATTTGCAATAACAAATTGTAAAGAATTTAAAGAAATGTGTACGTAAAAGCAACTTTACTGATTTCTTCTTAGATATGTGTATATATATATATATATATATATATATATATATATATATATATATATATATAGAGAGAGAGAGAGAGAGAGAGAGAGAGAGAGAAGAAACGAACTATTTGTAGACTAACAAAACAATACAATTCTAATATTAAGAAGGGATGCAATATTGAAAGACAAATTAGATAAACTATTTAATATGTTTGTAACAATAAAAAAGGGTGGAGTATTGCATATTCAATTATGTCTACACATTTCTAATTATGAAAATACATAAATCTAAATCTAAAAGCCTATCACGTAGCTGTAAACATAGAGTTGGCAGAAAAAGTGCGGCCTGTTCAAATTTCAACTGCGTGGGCACGTTTCTGTTTCGTGTATTTAACAATCGAAAAACAAATCAAATTTCGGAAGTAAGCACACGCACCCGCGATATTTATGGCACGAACGCTTTTTCGTTATCTCTAGCTGGCTGTTGTGATTTATCACGGCAGTTTAATGTCCACAGCGCGTTTAAGAGCCGGCTCGATTCAGTGGCGTTCTCGCAACAAATCTATACTACACTATCAATAAATTCGGCCTGCGGCCGATAGCGTCTCAATTACGAAACGCCCGCCCGTTCTGGCGAAAAGCTGGCACTGCCCCTTTGGCAGTTAAAGAATTCCGGCCGTGGCGCAGTACACTCTTTGTTTCCGGGGATCCGTCGCTTCGGGTGGCTTAGGGCAGAGCCGCGCGCCTTAGATTAAAAAAAATACAACTTGCCGCCTCGGTGTAAACGGAAAGAAAGTTTCTCACACGGCCACGTACACGGCCCTGCGGAATAATGCGGATTCGAACAAGTTCCGCAAACTTCCCCTATAAGTCAAATGCAGGATTGCCGAGAAAAAGCTGCGAAGGACATAAATAACGCCTGGCAAGGGGTAGCCGCACGAAACAGCCGAAGCTGCTTTATTAACTTGTTGGTTATACGAATAACAAGTTAATGGCCCCTCGACGATATAATAGCCCAAAGCAGCCGCAGGGCTGCAGAAAGAGATTTTTAATGCACAATAGAAAACAAAGAAACGTAATAGATCTTTAGCTTAGCTTTTACTACATAGTTTTCCAAAATTTTATATTATACTATGGGTTACTAATAAGGTCCTGAAAAATGTTTATGCATACTTAATTATTTTATAATAAGTAATCAAAGAACTCTTTTACTTTAGAACAATATATTCTGTCAAAAAATCCGTAATTTAAAAAGCCCCGGTTAATGATTTAAAAAAAGTTTTTTTACATAAACTGGTAGTAGCACTGTCCTTAATTGCTATGCCTAAAATGAGCGTTTACAGCACCTGATGGAATCAGTACACTGCAGTAGCGCATCAAGATTTTTAGAAAAGGTTTATGATGAATCAATTTTATCAAAAACACGGGCCTACGAGTGGTACAAAGGGTTCAAAAAGGTCCGAGAGATCGTCAAAGACAACCCTCGTTCCGAACGATATTCTATCTCTTCAAACGAAAACATCGAAAAAGTGAAGGAAATTGTGCCCGATAATCACCATTCCAACTTAAGAGAGCACGTGTCTCAAGGTCTCTTACGAGTCCGTTCGTTCAATTTTAGTCGATCATTTGGGCATGAGACGGTTCGCTGGTGGGGTCATTCCAAAAGAGCTGAATTTTCTACAAAAACAGTTCCGTAAACAGATCTCTTTAGACATACTGGGTCGCGTCAATTCTGATCCCACATTCATGGAACGCATCATAACTGGCAATTAGACATGGGTATATGAGTTTTAAATGCAAATAAGTCAACATGTATTAGAATGAAGAACAAACAAACCAGTTAAAACCTAAAAAAACACGTCAAAAGTCAAGGTGATGCTCATTGGTATCTTTGATATTTGTGGTTTGGTCTATCATGAATTTATTCCGGAATGACTTACGGTCAATATGGAATACAATTTGGCCGTATTGAAGCGCTTTTATAAGAAAATCCGTCAAAATCGGTCAGAATCGTGGAACAACAATTTGTGGATTTTGCACGACGATAATGCACCATCGCATAGAGCAGCAAATGTGGCCGAATTTAAAGCCAAACGCGACAAATACCATTGATCAATTACCGTACACACCAAATTTGACCCTGTCTGACTTTTTTTGTTCCCGAAACTAAAATTTCCACTCCATGGTACCCGTTTTGAGTCCATCGAGTATATAAAACAACATTCGTCGAAGAAGCTGAAGGCTATATCGAAAAGCGCCTATAAAGAATATGTCAAAAACCTCTAGCATATGTGTGTTGCATCAAATTGGGCCTACTTTGAAGGCGACAAAATAAATATTGATTATTAAACGAAAATTTGTATTTTATTTAATAATTTCTGGTACTTTTTTGACAAAGTGTGTTTGTAATTATTTTTTGTAGACGCATAATTGCTACGTGGTTAAATAATATATAAACTGTAATTTTGCTTTTACGCATCATAAAGCAAACAAGAGGGGCGCAATTTCTAAATGTTGCAGAAAAGGGTACCTCGCGCTATCGTTTCCTACTCACTATCACGATCTCAGAACAGTATGTACTCTCATCCGGTGCACGATGCATTATTATCAAGTTTCTTACCACAAAGGGCGTAAAAACAAAAAACATTTTGAGAAAACTTATGACATTGGGAAACAATACCCTTAAGATGATTTTAGTGTATGCGTAGCTTAAATAATTCTTTTTATGTTGAAAAGTCGTTCAAAAACAAAAGTCACTGACGTCCCCCGAAGGAGATCAAAATAAGCTACGACAGCACTCAGACAACCCGAGATGTTATCCTGGTTTATAACAACCCCTGAGCGTCAATCAGCTGCCAAAACTCAACAAAAAACTAAAGATCTATTCTAGATTATACTATAACATTTTCTTTACAAGTCGGACTTATTGCCCTGAGCTTATCATTTGCGCTTAACTGGCTGATGTCACAACTACGTTCATTTTATCATGGAATTTTAACAGGGAATTTTAAAAAAACCCTAGCCGTTGCAAAAGTATCTTTCTCAGTCAGGAGTTTACACAGAAAAAAATGTTGTGTGTTTTTCATTTTAATGTAGGCACAATAAATTTAAAAAAATAATTTCAGTTTATATTTCAGTTATCCACATAGTTGCATGATTGGAATGGCACAGCTAAGCCACCTAAATTATCTGTATCTTATAATCTATATCTTATAATATATGCGGCAAAAATTAGCGCTAAATTAAATTATTTACGATGTATTAATGTAATAAATATAAAAATAATGTGTACATAAAAATACATGGAAAAGGATTGATGATAAGGTTGCTTCATTAGATTTTTTCTCTTGGTGTCTACTTCTGTACGCAATAAAAAAAAAGCATTGTGTGATGCTGCTTTAAAAATTTCTCTTTGTAGCCCCGCCACTTAAAACAACAGTATTAAATATATAATGATTATTTATTTATCTAATCCCAAACTTATTAAGGGTGAAAGCATACAATAAGGATTCTCATACACTGTAGTACTTCTTCATCTTTCAATCCGCAGATTGGTTGGCAGCCTTCCATTTAATGTCGTTGCAAGCCATTCTTTTCATTTCTCCATAGCTTGCAGTTCCTTTGTTTTTAATGGCTTAATTTAAATATTGTGGTCTAGGCCTTTTCTTGGCCTTTTTCCGGGTATTGCTCCCTCCGTGATATTTGTCACAAACACGTTGTGTCTAATTATGTGCCTTATCCACGAATGTCGTCTGTTTTTTAACGTTTGTAGTAAGTTTCTTCCACTCTTTGAAAACGTCTTTATTAGTTACCCGGTCTGTCTATATTATTTTCAGCATTCTACTCCAGCACCATTTTTCGAATGCATTCATGGTTTTTCTTCTTCTTTCCTGTGGTCCACGTTTCTCACCCATGCAGGACGATACTCCATATGCAGCTTTTTATTAGTTTTTTTGGTTTGCAATTTGAGATTGCTTGGACACTACTGTGTGTTTTTTATTATAATACATGATCTTAGCTTCTCTTATTCTATTGAGTAACATTTTCTTTACCTCTAGTGTTGTTTGAAGTTTTTATAATTTTATTATTATTATTTTTCGGTCCCTGTAGTCTGTTTTGGTGTTCTTTAATATTTTTATCAACGTATTCTAGTCTACGTTGACGAAGGCATATATGTCGAATGTACACATTTTTATCTGTTCGGAAACTTTTCTCTATAATATTTCGTAACCTTAATATCACGTGTGCCTTTGTTTCTTCAGAATCCGAATTGATCTTTGGCTAAGTGTTTCTCAATTTTTTTTCTATTCGTTCCAAGATTATTCTTGTTAGTGTTTTAGATGCATGTGTGGGGATACTTAAGGTCCTGTATTCTTCATGTTTTATAGTTTTATTTTTCTTTGGTAGCATCATTGTTATACTTTTCTTAAAATCGCTTGGAATTTTTCCTGTTTACTTTTACTTCATCATTATAATCCATAAACACAAAACTTGCTATTTACCGTGTATTTTAGCTGGTGATCTGCAGTAAATAATCTAAAACAAGATTCACTCATAACGTAGTTAACCACATTCCATTCGCGCTTGTATTATTTAGTTTAAGTTTAGAATAAACAACAAAGAAAATAATTAGCAACTAAAATATGTTATAATTGACAAAGCTATCAACTATAACTCAATTGTGGTTATTTAAAATCAAATAAATTAAAATACAAAAAAATAATAAATAGTAGACATACTCTATTTTTTAAACCATAATTTTAATAATTATATTTGTAAAATATAGATTTGCTGACGATTTCTTATGTATAACAAAGCAACTCGCCAGAAGTTAAGCGAGGCTGTCCTCTAGCTCCTATACCTAGCAGGTAATGCAGCATAGCAGAAGACGTCTCTATGGTTCCTCAGTGTATATCCCAACCACCTACATGTTCTTGATGTTCTTTCTGTGTCCAGTTTTCTCAATAGATTTTCACTTAATATTCATGCGGAACACTGAATTTTTAATTTTTTTTTAGAATCTAGTTTAAAACTCGACGTTTCGTATGTACGGTAATAGGCAAGTAAATTCTTCAATGTTTTTAATATTGTAGTTTTTGAAGTTTATATCATTTACATTTTATTAATAGTTAATAATTACAAACTTATTTGTATTAATATACAACCCCATTTTATTTGATTCACGTAATACACTTCATTGTGTATTTCAGATCCTTTAATGCCCCATCTAAGTCCCACCTTACTCCCCTTCTTTTACCTTCAGTCGCTTTTACCCATATTTGCCAATGATAAAGAATTATTATAAATAGGAGAGGGAATAGGACACATCCCTGTCTAAACCCGATCTCAATTGATTGTGATCATTTTCACTTATGTAATACTCTATATTTATAATATATTTAATATATATAAATAACCCTCTTTATTAGACGCACTATTTTGCCTGAAATATACATTGTCTATCCATGGAATCAAATTTTCGCTAATAATCTGTAAAAAGTAATTGAAGCGGAGATTGGTATTTAAGTGATATGGTGCTATTGGTCTAAAACTATTTTGTTTCTTCTGTACTATATTACACGGTCCAACAAAAAAAATTTGTAATGTTTTCTTCACTGCATGAGTCAATTCTTACTAATTTTGGGTTGGGAAAAACGAATATGACAAAGAAAAATTTTTTATTAGCTCTAGTTTATGTGATATACAATAGGTGAAAGTTTTTTATTTTAAAGGATTTAGAGAAAACGTTAAAAATTAATTACATATGCTAACGACATTAAAAGTGTGATCACTATTTTTTTAATGACAATTACATCCTAAATTGATAAAAGAACAACTATCAGGTGGTTGGATCTACAGAGAATCAATTGGTAGCTTTATGAGATTGACATCTGTACTTGAAGACTCTGACATCATGTTGAAGAAGATTTTATTGCTGTAACCTTGACCCTAGAAGTTCTGCCTTCTCCTGTGACAAGTGAAGGTCTCGAATGAGATCACTTAACTCCGATTGGCTCAATTTGTGCGGTTTATCATTTTTTTCTTTAAAATCAGTGTCATGTGATGTTGAAGCGTGTTGGGTTTTTCTTCTTTCACACTGTCTTCATTTTCTGCTTAGAACTCATAATTTTGGGGTGGATTAGGAACTGATAAACTGTCTGAATGTGCAGAATGTGAAGATTGGAAGTATTGAATTGTTGCACTTTTTTTCATTGACAATCCTGCCTTTATAGGCGGAGTCAAGCAAAAATGGCAGTCATCTGTATGATTTGTAGGTTCTCGCTAAACCATAGGCACAGCAAAAGCCATGAGTTGCAACATATATGGGGAGCCCATGACTTATCCTGGTCCCCTATCTTCATATCAAAATAATGCTGGTAGGCAGTCTTCACAAGAGGCGTCGAATTGCGTTTCTGTGGGAAAACGTTATCCCACCACAAATCTAACAAAAATTGTTCACTGAATTTACACATTTTCGTGGCATCTTGATGTAACAGATTTTACTTTTTAAAAACACACCAAAACAAGAAATTCTACACTAATTACAACAGAAATAATACGTGAAACGCGGAATTATTTACCATAGATATCAAATTCCGAATAGAGAAAACCAGAGCCAAATTCCTAAAGATGTCAAAACTGTTTAAACGCCACAGTTTATTCTTGTCAACTAAGATCAGACTATTGAAACTTTTTTCCAGTGCTGTTTTATGTAGTCGAGTCTTGGACACTGATTAAAGTCTGCTGTAAAAAGTTCGAAGCATTTGATATGTGGTTATACTGTCATACCTTGACAATTTCGTAAAAAAAATCATATTACCAATAAAACTGTCCTAGAAATAATAGGTATGGAAAAATAACTGTTTCTGTTAACAAAAGCACGTAAACTGGAATATCTGAGATAAATGAATATAAACACTCGCCGCTATGGGTTATTACAAATAATCTTAAGACGAAAATAGAAATAAGGGAGAAGCTGAAAGAAGAAGGATGCCGTGGCTAAAGACTTACATGAATGGTGTAATACAACGAAAGGCATTTTTCGTGCTGCTGAGGACTAAATACACCTTTCCACAATTATCACTAACATTCATAATGAATAAACACCCTAAGAAGAAAAAAAATATTAAATTGCGTTTGTTCATTTATGCTAACAATTACTTTAATAATATTGGAACAAAAATTTACATTACATAAAATGAAATTCCGTAGTTACAACTGACTCTGAGTCGTTAAAATTTGAATTTGTACAATCCTTGAAAGCTTATTTGTAGTTATAATGAACGTAAACCGAGAAAGGATTCAATTTCTTATAAATAATTTTTGAGTTAGTACGAAAAGCAATTAAAATATTTAATAATAATAATAAAGTACTTAATTATAGTTTAGTAACTAAGTTTTATATTTAATTTCGAATACATATGTTAACCCAAATTGGATTTCGGGAAGGTTTTCCTAACTAAAACATAAAATATTGGAACAATCCTAATTGTATTACTGTCAATGTAAAGTATAGACTTAGCAGTTACGTATGAAATATGATGTATATGATGATATATATGTACGAGTATATGCCCACCACGACTACAATGCAACCATTCTTTTAACGAAATTTTCCATAATGCTTTCTTATAAATGCGGCTTTATTTCAGTTATTATACTTCAGATGTTTATTGAGATAAACCCTTTTCTTCAAATAATCCCAGTGTAAAAAGTCTAATAGGGTTAAATCGCAAGACCGCGGTAACCAGTCACCCCTTTGCGAGATAGCACGGCCAGGAAATTTGGTTTGAAGTAAAGTGAGTGTTTTTACTTATTCTGTGGCATGTGAATCCATCTTGTTGAAACTACATGTTATTAAAGTTCGAATCGTTGGTTTAATTGGAAAACAAGTTGTTTAGCACCTTTCGATGACAAACATTAGTTTTTCCTTCAAAAAAGTGCGGGCCAATACCAAACCGTACATTTTTGTGGATGCATTGGATTTTCGTGAATAGTATGAGGTCAGATCAGATAATTTTAACGATTCAAAGAAAGTTTAGTTTTATTTTTTTAACTGCTATGTTCTGTAAAACCAAGTTCGGGTGGATCTTCATGGAGTTTGCATGTGTTTAGACACCGACAGTACAAATGCAAACTTCCAACTTTCATAGAAAGCAAACAACGCACAATTCTTATCCTAAATGGTAATTTGGATCGTTCTGTACAATGAAAACAGCTGTCACCTGGTGTGTACAAATGAAAACGGCTTTATTGGCCGGTTAGTTGAAAGCAGACGCCGGTGTGTGAACACATTTAGTGTGTAATCACCTATATTGCCAATGAATGAGCTACGAGAGCAGCTAATTTGCATTGAATTCTGTGCGGAGGAGAGTCCAGGCCGTCGATAACATACAAGCGAATGCGATGAAGCAGTTATTTGCAATTTCAATTAATGGGAACTAATTTGGAAAAATGAATAAGTGCATAGAATGTATTGAAAATATTTTGAAAGATTACAAGAGTTACAGGCGTATACCAAAACTTTCTTGGAACTTTATATAGTATTATTTGTAGAGAATAGAAGATGTTCTGAGTCATCTATTGCTTTTTTGCTCATTCTTTTTCCACCAGAACAATGTTAATATGCCACTTATTGTAACCGGTGATCTATTATTTCAACTTACATTTTCCAGTCTTGTCTATTAGTTGCAATTTCATCTTATATTCTACTTTCTAACTCTGTGGGCTTTCATGTATCTTGTAGCTGCTCTCCAACGCCTGAATATGCGTTTTTTTGGTTTAAAACGCAAATTTCCTAGCATGATAAGGATTACCATAAACATAAATTTTTATTTTATTTGTAGCTTTCTTGCTGAGGATTTTTTAATAGTTTCGCAAGTATGTTCAAATTTATGCGTTTTGATTTCTATATTATGGTTTATATCTTATTCTACATCACATTTCAAATAGTTGAAGTGATCAACTTGTTTAACTGGTTGGCCTTTTAAAGAGAGCTTTATCCAAGCTAGTTCTTTCTTGTGGTGCGAGATAATTAGAACCCTATCCTTTGTCGTTCAAGTAAAATGGTACCAAGCACTTTAAAGGTCATCTTTGTTGTCTTGGATTATAGTTAAGTTATAGGTAATAAGTAGGCGATTGATATATTTGTTGCTCTTTATCCAGATACCTTTAGAACTAGTATATTTTCATTTACCAAAGGTCTCATTAATATATACGTTAAAAAAAATTACTTTTGTGTCATTATACAAGGACTTAAATTATTCTATTAGTTCTGCTGGATAACCTAATTTTTTCGCTATTCACGTTATTAAATGCTGTGATAAAGTGTATAAAGGCAATTAATTCTAAACTCTTTACAAAGGAAATACCCTTTGTAAAGACAAAGACAACAGACAACAAATTTTTGCTTGTTGTCGCTCTAATTGCAGCGATTGGCTGTTTTGTTGTGTTTTTTTTTTGTAATGCGACCGCTAATTCTTTATTGTATTAGGTGGCTCGAGTATGGTGCTTTATCGGTAATTATTTTTTCATTGATTGGGGGGTCTATTACTACACCACAATTGCTTGTAATGGTTAATCCATTGGTTGCCTTCTATAATATTTATATGTGCTTGATCTTTTTCGCTGCTATTAAAAGTTTTTGTTAATTTATATGCAAAGTCTAATAATTTCTACGTTATTTATAAATCTACCCCAGCTGTCTTGTTGTGCTCTACATACAGGAGATTTTTTTTTCGACTTTTTGTATTTGGTCTCGGTTACCTCTGCTTTGTTTTACATATAATTTAAATAACTTTTATGCTTTTCTTTAACTGCTCGTTCTATTTCTTGATTGCAGTTTTGGGTTCCTCCTTCTTTCTTCGTGGTTTTTATTCGTCGAAAGTTCCGTAAGCCATTTGTTTTTTTTTTTAATATTTTTCTACTTTTTCTCCAAGTCATCATCTGTTGGTTCTACCACTAATGCTGTATTAATTCTATTTTAGTAAAACCACTTTATGGCTGTATCATCTTCTAAACTTCTTTTCAAAAAGTTGTTTTGGTAAAGCTCTATGCTTTTCTCAGTTACTTAAAAAATTGAATCTGCCAAATCATAATTAGACCCTATGCCGCTATTTCTAAAGACGTGTATTTGTAACAATCGTGGCTGTTTTGTCGTTTACTATAATATAGTAGATTAGTGAGCAACAGTTCAAAGTTTTCCAAGTTTTGTAAATCTATTTTTTTCTAAAAAATGTATTAGACATTCTTAATTTGTTATGTGTACTAAATTCTCTTGGGTGACGTCTATTTTAATTTATTTGTTGTTCTCCTGTTCCATTTAGGAATTGATTAGTATTGATCGGTTGCCTACTAGTGCATTCAGGTAGTCACAGTGTAAAATGTAATTATTTTTATATATTCGTTTTTTGTATTACAGAGTACCATAAAACTGCTTAGTCTTCCGCAAAACACTATCATCCGCTTTTGGTTTAGAACCCTCATCCGTATATCAGCTTATGCTCTTTACTCCAATCGATACCGCTATATATCAATTTATATTTTTCTAGATTTTTTGGTCCTTTTTGCTTCTTCTTGGTTTTAATTATAATGGTAATATTCTTTGCCGTTTCTTTTCAAATTTTATTTCTTTGGTGTTTAGTCCTTGCATATTCAACATGGCAATTTTTAGTCTGTCTGCTCTTCCTACTAGTTTATCCTTCTTTGAGCGCTTATTGTCATTATTAGATCTCTCCAGTTGTCCCAGACAGTGTTTGAGCTATCTATTTCTATTTCTGCTAGTTACTATTTACCGTCCTAAAAGCTAATCAAATTTTTTATCAAGCTTTTCTAGTCTAGATCCGTTATATCCTGCTAAACAGAGGCATATCTGGTCCGTAGTTGCGCCGCATGTACCTCCAGTTAACATCTCACCCTCATAGAGCTATTTGTATATTAAACAGTTCTCTCTTATAAAACTATTTAATACAAAATTTTAATTGGACGCAAAATTGCAATTCTTATGAAAAACTTAAAAAGAGGCTATTGGTGTCAAATTAATAGAAATTTAAAACTTGTAGTAGGTAGTGATTAACGTATTATTTAATATAGAAAACAGTGAAAGTATAATATTTAATAAATATTTTTATTTTTTCTGTTATAAATACTAGAACATACAGTCTTTGAATAATATTACTTTAAAAATGCTTATGATGTAATTTAATGAAACACTCCAGGGTACTTTGGTATAGCTAATGTGCACTATATGCTTTCACATTAAAATGCAAATTGTAAAGCTTTCACCCACCAGCTCGAAGTCCGCCCACGAGTTCGATAAATGTAGGCTCATCGAGTGCATCTCCGCCACATGTTATTGAGAGTTAATTGGGCGTATTACACCACCTTTTTAAATTCACGCATGCATGCGCTAACTCGGCTGCGGTTGAAAATGGCAACGGAACGAAAACAGGGGAAAATCTAGCGCACACTGCGGGTAGACCGAGCGCTTTCGTTTGGACTCGCTCATCCGTTTTTAGAGCCGCCACAAACTGCAGCAGATTATTATTTTGATTATTGCAAGGATTATTCAGAATAAAATTGCGTTAGCTACTTTTGTAATAAAAGAATTCGATCTGTCAACAGCTTTTCCTCTACTGTTACTTTTGAACTTAAAAATAACGTGGTAGTTACCCTAACTTCTAAGCTTAATTTATCGTTTTTACTGTGGAACTACTTAAATAACACTATATATATTAATCAGCATTGATTTATCAGTTCGTTATATAATTACGTAGCTTGTTGCTACCCACGGTCACTAGTTATTAATGCCACCCACAGACCACTGGCTTATAAACGGGTTACGAACTTTGATATTAATCTTTAATTTTCGGTAATAAATTTTTGACAGCAACCTACATCGAACATCTAATAACTGTTCCTGCTCAAAGATAAAAGATTAGTTCTGCCAGCGAAGCCGAGAACAACAAGTTATAAATACTTCCAAGTTTTCCCATCATCCTATATCTCTTACCCGGAAAAACTTTCACGCAGCAAATAAATTTCAAGCTAACCCCCGAGGGCGTGGGTATCACTAGTAGCTTAGTGTGTATTACACGCCAGGTGTTTCATTTTTTATTTCGAGCAAACGTGATTCCAACGAGGACGCTGCTCAATAGGTTAACGTTCGCAGATGAAAACAAACGCGTTGTCGTTTGAAGCGGAGCGGCGGCAGCCAAAACGACCCTTCTGGCAGGCTTAAAGAAGAAACATTGCTCGATTTCGCCCGGAGCCAGATATTTATTCAAATTAATGATAATTGGGAGTCATCCGCCCGAAACAGCTTAACCGTTTAGCTCCCGAAATTAAATGAAACAAACCGCCTTCAGTTTCGGCGCCAATTTCTGCTTTATTGCTCTATCACTAATTCCACCCCTAGAGTTGCTGGCAGTTCCCTCGGGCTAGTTCCTACCATTATTGGGTGTCGTTCGATAAAAGCAATTGCTTTTAACTAATTTACGCTTATCTATTTTTGTTTGGGCATTCGTGCGGAGCCACTTCTTCCGCAGCCCCTAAAAATCTAGGGCAATCTAGTCTGACAATCCGGCGTTTATTCGTGACTAAACTTCTAATTATGGCTGCGGAAGGAGCGGAGAATTCCGGATTTGCATTCCTCCTCCGATGTAACGTTGCATTTAATTCAAAATCCCGCCATTACAAAGGACTTCGCTGGTTATTGCAGAAAACGTAATTTAGAGCGCATGCAATATCGCATTCTATAGGGTGAGGTTATGAAGTCCCTATTAATACTCGGAGCTCGCCCGATATTCATCCGTGGCAACTACGTTCTGTACATTTAAATGAATTCCAAATGTTACATGCATATAAATAGGTCGCAACTCTTCCATTCGGCGACTTGCTTTAAGTTAATCCTCTTACATGATAAGAAATATTATTACGTTTCACAAATTAGAACTCCCCTAAGTGATTATCTTTTTGTTTTGTTTTTTTCTTTACTTAATCCTTTCGATACCACAGAGACACATGGTCCAAAGATTCAAGAATTACCATTGGGATAAATTTATATGAAAATTATAACACATACGCAGAGCCTATCAGAAGGGAGAAGAAGATGGGCGGCTATCTCCGGCCTCACAATATTAGAGACTTCGATTTAATTACTCAATATGTTAGACAAAAATATAGATGAAGGCGGAGAAAAACGGGATATACAGTTTAAAACTAGCTTAAAACGAGTAAAAAACTTTAGGAAACTTTATTATTTATTGAACAACTTGAAGGGAAAAAAGTAAAATATTTTATAGATACATGCAAATTTTGTTATGAAAATTAAATGTCATTTACCCCGTTCTACCTCATGGTATGGGCAGAAATGGGTATCGAAGAAAAGTTATTTATATGAGCTACAGAATTCATACATTAGGACAGCTCCATCGTCTTTATCGTCTAATCTGACATACGAGTTGGGGTCCCCTTTTTGAACTGCTGACAACAGATCTAGACCTCATCGCAGGTAGAATAAAAATGTCCACAATAAAGACATTCAGCACCGTTTTCTCGACCCCCGAAGAAAAAGTCTTGTCAGAAAATTTATCTAATAAAGATTCTTGAAGGAAACCAAAAGTGCGGATGATATAAAACTATTTTCTAATAGTGATGATGGGAATTGTGAAACAGAAAGCAGTAGATTGGTTGAGAATAAGTTTGATAAAGAAACTATTGTGCCTACAATGTTTGAAGAGAATGTATCATCAACTAACACTTACTGACGAACCCAATACCCTACACTTATAGAGAATATGACGCAGCAATTTAGAGCAAAATTTACTACAGTATTGACAAAGGAATGTACAACTGATGAAAATGTCAATTTCTAGATCTCGATCAAAGTGTACTCCCAATTTATTTATAATAAATGATTGCTGATACCGAACGCCAGATTTAAATTTTAAATAAAACAACTTTTGAATTGCTTCTGTAATTCGATTTATGTTGAGTATTAAAGTACACGATACCAGATTAAATTTGGAAAATTACATTTGGCAAACGGCCACTTCAGCTTTAATTGTAAAATATTCGATTGCAATTTCGTAAATGTTCCGATCAATTTTGATGATAACACGTCGGATTTCTCTTTTAAGATTAACAATTGTTTGTGGATTATTGGCGTAGATCTTGGATTTTAAGTAACCTCACTAAAACAAGCCACACGGCGCTAAATCAAAAGATATTTTTGGTTAATTAGTGTCGGTATTTCATGAAATTACGCAACCGGGAAATTGTTAGCGCACTATATCGACTATTACTCAAACTGTATGCAGGTGGCGCCATCTTGCTGAAAGCATCCATGTTGCCCCAATGCTGTCAAAAACTGGGTTATCACGTAACGGTAGCGATCATCATTCTCAGTTACATAATTTCCAACATCATCTTCAAAGAATTATGAGGCGATTAGGCCACCTGCCCAAAATCTACATCAAATAGTGACCGGTTGGAAATACATTTAATTTTCTTGAGTTGCGCGAGGATTTTCCGAATTTCGAATGCGACAATTTTATTTATTTATAAACCCATTGAGTAGAAAATGCGCCTTGTGGTTAAAAATAATTTTGTAACCAAATTAAAAATCCACTTCGTGATACTCTAAAAACCAATTAACGAATTGTCGAATATGAGAAGCTCCCACGTCAATTAAATTTTATACGAATAAGATGCAAGTCTATAGTAAGTGTTCACTGAAAGGAGCTCCTCGAAATGTTCAATTGTTACGCATGATGCCGAATTGATGTATAGCAATATTCTCACGGGACTTTACCCCACATAGATACTCACTAGGTTTTACATTCACTAGCAATCCAGTTTCTTCAAATTTTGTAATTAATCTTCAAACAACTGATTCATCTAGTGCATTAATTTGACCAAACGTTTCACAGAGTTTTCCTACAGTTTCCTCCAAATTTTCAATCTGTTTTGACATTAATAGCCCACTGTTTTTTATATAGCGTTCCATATTTACTATATTTACAGAAGAATCGCAGATGTATCAAAGATTGAAACTAAAAAAAGACACAGAGTTTAAATCCGACGTTTAATTCTGGCCACGTTTTATTATAGTGTTGAATTACGATGCAAGAAAAATTTGTAACATTGAACCAATTTTCATTTTAGAAGTGTACATCTAGTAACACTAACAAAAAAGTAAATGAAAATATGACAAAATTCAAGAGAAATTCTAGTTTACTACAATATCTTCCCTTGAAACTCGCGAATCGCAGGATTAAAACGTGGCTCAGATGATTCAATGACTGGTTATGTCTATGTTAAATACATCTATTACGGAATTATTTTATTATTATTATATAATATATATATTATATATGTATATATATATATATATATATATATATATATATATATATATTATTATTATATATTATATTATATTACTTTAGGAGAAGGAATGGTTCAATAAAGGAGTCTGGTGTTATTTTATGTTTTGGAAAATTTGTACATTAGTACGTCTAGTGAACGCTATCCAATTTTCTTCATTTAGTGCCTAAAGGAAAAAAGAAAGAAATAGATACTAAAAGAAGAGAGTAGATTAAAAAAGTACAGCCGGTCTTTTGGGCTAATGAATGTAGGAAAATTTATAATAAATGACAAGATATAAAAGAAGTCATAGTTCTAAACGAACAGCTACGAAAAGTTTATACAACCAATACAAGGAAGCGGTCGATCTATCATATCAACAACTTCATATGTTATAAAACTCAAGTGTCATTAATGGCTAGAAAATAATTCTTAACTTACTAATGGTATCAACAGTTAACTGGGTAATCTACAATGAAAAAATGGAAACACCAAATCATTTATTACTTTCTTTTTCTTTAAGCGCTTTATTTCACATTTCGGATAAGTTTGCGCGGTTAACTAAACAACTTAGTTCGTGAGATGAACCGCGTTGTATTTGAGAAAGTTGTCGGCGTTTTGGTATCGGCTTTGATGCCATTTTCAAGAGATTAGCTCTTCACTCGGGGTCTCAATCTGCCTACTCCCCAAGGAGAGCTATGAGTCTTTGAGTAAGACTGGCCTTTTGCGTGTCCTGCTTTGTCTTTTATGGGTCTAGAAGTAAAAGTTTGGTGGGAGATGCATTGGTTGGGGAAAGGTCATTGGTTTAATGGTATTGTATAATTGACAGTGCTAAGTAATAAGAGATTTTTATATGATGGGTAAACGTTGGCTATCATCTTTTGTGTTCAGACAGTGTGGGCGTTTTTCTATTTCAATTGCTTCACGTACAATCCTGCTAGTGAAATGGGAAATGGGGGCAATGGTTTTAGCCGGAAAATTAATTTTGTGGCCTGTTTTTTTATCATGTTTGGCAAGTGCCGAACCATTATCGTTTTTCCGTACCGCCAGAGAGTGCTTATATGTTCGGCTGGATATTTACCGGTTTGTTTGACCTACATAGGTCTTTTGGCAATCTCCACAAAGTACTTCATAAACTCCTTGGGATTCACTGGGGCAGTGATGCTTTGATAAGCGAATAAGTCCAGATATTTGATTATTGGTCGTAGAGACCGTACGTATGTTTTACCTCATTTTATCAATCGGTGATGCCTCTGATATAAGGTAGAAATGCTTTTTGTTGATCAGGAGGGTTTTGGGATTGAGAGTTAATGTTTTTATTTATATTTTTGATTATATTGGATAAGGATTTATTGAAATATCCATTTTGTAGTAGAGTAGTGGTAACGATTTTAATTTCTGTTTGGCGGTTTTTTATATCAGAAAGTCTGATGGATCTGGTGATGAGAGATTTTGCAACTGAATGAATTTGGGCAGGTGGTGGTGGGATTTGGCATTTAGGTAGCGGTTAGTATCAGTGAATTTTCTATAGTCAGTGTAACGAAAGCTGTCATTTGACAGATTTCTTGTTATAAGAGTATCCAGGAAGGGAACAGAATTATTTTATTCGGCTTCCATAGTAAATTTGACATTATTATGAATTTGGTTTAAGCGGGATAGGAATTCTGGAACGGTATTACGTCTACGAGGCCAGATGACAAGTGTCCCATTACCCTACTATCCAGCAGGATTGTTGACTTCAATAACTTTAAGATATCAGGAATTAGGATATTTGTAAACAAAGAAACGACATCAAAGCTTAAATAAGACATCGCTACCATAAATTTTTTGTTTACGGTTTCTGCAAAAGTTGTATCGAAAGGATTAATGGAATTATTTTGTAATGATTTTAAAAATCTAAAGAACATCTACTAAATGACTTGATTTTATTCTAACCACAACTTTAAGAAATGTTTGTATTGATAAACATTGACCTACTTATGGTAACTTTAGAAATGATATGGTTGTAACAACAAATATTTTTAATGAATTAGTCTTTGCCCACTAACGTAACTTTTTCCAGCTAACTTAATGAATCGTTATAGATAATCTCGTTGGTTCTCAATTTGTTGAAGAATTTTGTTCCAGATTTTCATCCATTTAAGATTGTGTTTGACTTTTACAATATGGGATATCTAAATATTACATATATGTTCTTTTTTATATTCATGGAATGAAATTTTTGGTAAATCCTCTCCCGTACTCTAATTGACATACACTTAACATCACACTTGCTTATTTTTTTCATTGATAATATATTTACATGAATAATTACAGTCAGTTTTACGTTCTTCTATTTTATAACTGTATATATTTTTTAATTTATTTTACATATCTCATTATACTTTTTGGTTGCATAATTACAGAAAATTATACAAAATATCGTCCCCTAATTTTTTTTATAACTTTTTCTGTGCTATAGAAGATTTCTTTGTCTTGCGTTGGGGGTTTAACAACTACTTTAATATTTTATTCAAAATGTCTGTTTAATCCAAATTTATTTTTTTGCTAATGTAGCAACTACTTTTATATATATATTTTATTCTTCGTTTGAAATTGTGTTCAGCTATTGATAATCAACATTGCACTCTTAAATGAGAATATCTTTGATTTGAAAAATTAAAGTTTCGATTCTTTAGTATTATGTTTTTTGGTTTGTCGGTATTTTTATGATCTTTTTTAATGTTTACTTCTTGGATTATATTTTTAATTATGTATTTATTTTTTAAAGTTAAATATTATGGCTGTATGTTTTAAATTTCTGGTTTAGGAGACAGGCAAATTCTATTTATCAAACCTATATTAGAATATTGGGGTAAAAAAGACACTAAGTTGAAGTTTTAATTTAAAGTGCTGAAGTAAATTATACGAAAATTGGAGTTAAATGACATTTTTAAACATCTGTGGAAAATTACATGTAGTATACTTTGACACAAAGATCTCATTTACTTCAGATACTAACATATTATAAGCCAGACCGATACTGGCACGCCAAAGTGAAATATGTGCTTGTTTTAAAACATCCTTGTTAAACGTAAATCAAGTTATTACTCGATTTAAAAGAAGCCTTAGAGATCAGTATTGCTAAGTCTAGACTTTACAGAACCCTTGTAACAAAAAAAAGTGGACAGTGGTAAGAGAAGCTATTAAAAACCCCTGAAAACAGTGACAGATCTGACACAGACATCGGAAAAAACAATATCACTGTCCAACGCTATTTTCATAATATGGGGCTGCACAAACACGTTGCCAAAAAGAAATTTTTGTTAACACCCTTTTAGACAAGTATGCGTTTTTAGTGGTAGTAATCAAACGTGGACAGGAAAAACATTTATCTAATCACTTCCATAATAAATTCTTTTACTAGACTGCTAAATATGAGAAAATTAGTATAATGGTGTAAGATGCCATTTTGTAGGCAGATTACGTTTAATTTTGGGTGATGACGCCGAAAATACCACCTGGAGGATCACGTTCTTCTCCATCAGCGTCTAGGTGAAGGAGCGATTTTTGCTACGGCATAAACCCGATTGAAAACCTGTTGCATATTATTTAACCTACCTTAGACAAAAAGTCACAAAATCTAGCAACAAAACCAAGTTAATGGTTACAGTAACAAGAAGAAATGAAATGCTTCGGAAAATAATAAATGATTTAATCGATACCGTACCCGAAAGGTTAAGAGCATCCTATGACAATAAAGAAGTTTCGGCCAAGTAAGAGTTGAATATTTAAATAAATATTGTATTAATTATTATTGTTTATATTTTGTACCCGTCTATTTAGTGCCCTTAATATAGTATACTTTGGAACAAAGAAGTTTGTTTTACCCTTGGTTTACTACTGATTAAAATACTGATTAAAATATTTTTTTATTTTGCTTCTTGGAAAACTTAAGAGGTAAAATATTGCGCTCTATTTTTATGATATGGGTAAGTTTCTGGATAATCCTACATTTCACGTATTCTATGTTTTTATTATGTTCCTACTTTTCTAGTTTTCATTAAAGTGGTATTAAGAGATTAAATATGCAAATTTTAAAGAGACGTATTTTATGTACAAATATCTTACCATTTGTTATTTGTTAAATTTGACTGTTAAATGGTTTCAAAGGTGAAATTTTACATCTTATCAGTTTATTTTAAATCCTTTACAAAATGGTCCTGTTATATATCAGGTTTTGCTTTCCTATTCTTGAAAGGTGTTTATTTGGTTTCTCATAAGAACATCTGTCGTGTTGTACCGTTTTTAGCTATTTCTGTATTAAATCTGTTTTTCTTTCAATCTACTTTAAACTCTGGTCAATTTAATTTGCCCCCATTTCCTTTTGTGTTTATTAATGTTAATTCCACTGTTGTGATCTTTACTCTGACTACCGCCGTCATTACATCATGTTTGTTTGCTATCATATTTGTATAGAGAGCAGCTTCTGTTGCCTGTTTTTTTAAAATAAATAAGTAATCCATATGATTTATAAGGTCTTTTAAAGTCATCTGTTATCTTTTGGAAATTTTAATGCATAAATATAGTGCCACCACCCATCAGGTCGTTGTTTGTATATTAATGAATCAACTCAATTAACCTGTTCTTTCTTTATTAAATGTTGTCAGAATTTATATTGACATTTAAATTGCTTATTAAAATTATTACACTTTCATCTTAATGGTCATAAACATATTTTTGTGGCTCTGCACAAAATCTTTTTTATGTGTTTATCTCTGCTTGTTCTCTAACTGCATATTTTACTGTTTACATACATTAAAACGAATAAGCGCAAATTAGACAAGGAAATACTGAATATTACTGATCACGGTGGTTTGATTAGTCATGTGGTTTAAAGTTAAATTTAATTTTTAACACAATTTTTTCAAAGTTGAACATACTTGCTACAACATTTCCCCTTCCCAGCTATTCTCCGTATCGCATTTATATTTGACTCAATTTTTTCTCTAGCCACAAAAGCTTTGAAAAAACAGATTTTAATCTAAAAATCCAATGGGGCGAACAGAGTGGATGCGAAGAAATGTCTAACTTAATTAAATCAGTGTTGGTCAGCAAACTCGCTTATTTGTTGTAGTGGAACAATGTTTTTGCTATTACAGGGTGTTTTATCAGTAATAATTTTTTCTCAAGGTAATTCTTTCACCACCACCTCACCAATAGATATCTTTTCCTTCTTTGGAACAAATTCACCTAGTGTACTTTACTATTTAAATTGTCATTTTTTTCCTTGTATATAATGTTGACTCACCTGTGTCCTCTGTTAATTTGCATACTTTCACTTGTTTCACAGACAAAACATATCATGGATTAAGTAGATGATTTCTAGAGAAACAATCATTCTTGAACTTCCAAACGCGTCTTTGTTGCTGTTATATTGTAATAATTTTCTTTAGTTGAAGTAAAACAGCCTCGAATGTTTTATAGATAGAACATAAGTCATTCTACGTAAGGAAATCTCATTTATGTAATTTTTCCGCTATTTAAAAAAAATTGAATAACATCACGAATTTCAATTTTATCTATTTTGTATTGCCACTAAAATACTTATGTTTAAGCAACTGTCAAATAAAAAATTAGTGTCACGACTAAGTCCTATTTTTGGAATTCTTGGGGAAACGAGCAGAAACCTTGGGTGTAGACTCATTTAATAAAATAATTTTTATTGCTAACAAAATGGTGAAAAACGAAATGATATTTTTTTCGAAAACTTTTATTGAATATAAGCGGAAATAGATTTAAGGTGATATTAAACACGCACAATATCGAATTTATGAACAGCACGTCTCGAAATCAGGACTAACGGTTATTATCCGATGAAATAATTATAAACGTATTGGCTGTTCTCATTTAACAGTCAGCAGCTACCTAAAAAAATACAATTAACGTCATCTGCAGTAGGCACATTTCGAAACTTGAAACTGAGAAAACGAATTAATAACTGATTTGCATGAAAATGCCCGAAACACTTTATTGAATACCATAATCGTTACTCGCGATACTCGATAGTTAGCACTCGCTACTCGGTACTTGAGTATTTGGTAACCAAAAACTAAAGATTCAATACTAAATGGCATTTTGTTGTCTGACGTATCAAGAATCGATATTTTTTCTTAGTGTATTCAACTAAAAGTCAAAAATGAGTTTTCTAACTATGTATTCTATTGCTAACTCTTATATCGTTTTTAACCGCTACATCCGGCAGCAGAGGGAAATAAAATGTTGTTACCGCAATCGGATAATTCAGAGTGTAAAGAATTCTGTCTCTTACTCAATTTGTTAATCGATAGGATTTATGGACACGATGTTCAAAAAATCAATCAATTAACTGCAGAAGCCTGTAAATAAAACTCATCAATTTTTCACTTCAAAAACAACGAATTGTATAGTTGATAACTGTCCATACTCAAACCATCAACGAATTCCAAATGGCTTTCAAGTTAAACTTATAGCCACAAAAGGAATTTATGTATCGTTTAAAGTGAGAATCTATGATGCTCGTTTAATTAACGACTCCTGAGTGTGAACTGTTACCAATAACGAGTGAGCAATTTACTACGACCGCTGTGCCTTATTTCTTATATCATACTTCATGTATATTATTTCTTCATAGTTAACGAATTAACTAAATTAACGAAAATGTTGCTTACTCAGACACAGCAGCAATAGAAAACTGTAGATTGTTTTAAGAAAAAGACGGAAAATCTCATGCTGAAAGATATTTCGGATAACAAAGTCCACAGTAGCTGTTTATTTGAAATAATCCAGGCAGAAATTGAAATAGATTCAATCAGACAATGCTGAACTAGATCCATCAAATCGAGATTTTTACGTGGCTCAAAATATTGAAGCAACACGTTATTTTATACCGGACGGTTTTCCAATTGCATGCGTCACATTTATCTATTTCGAGAAGTCAGCATCTAAAGAAACTCAAAGAAACATATACAGCTGCCCGACGGATAACTCACCTTGCCAAGATGATGTAGATTACAACGAGTAACTATACAATCAACTATACATGAACTTGGACGATTGATTGTACAAGAAATATTTTGCAATCTTTTAGCCTTTTTGCTGGACATAAGATTTTGTGACGTCGGGGCATATCTCGAAAGCCGATATACAATTAGTTAGCTATGCTTACATGAAATTTGAGATAAAGTGTTGAAAATGCTATCGTGGATAGCAAAAATATGAAAGTTGCAGACTAAAAGTCATTATCATATGCAGTAGACTGACTCAGTAACATCACATCCTCAATAATTTGAGTGATATAGTCAATAAGCAAAACATTAACTGCAGATCATTCATGTTTGTATCTGATCAGGTAAGTGATTTTCCAGCCATTTTAGAATAAGACTGTCGTGTGCTTAGATCTGAGCATATTCATTATCTTTGGCTAAAGTAGCATTGATCTAGCTGACATACACGCATTTAGACCAGGAAGAACAATAATTTGATCCAAAATAGCATCAAGATACTCTCGTAATAAGAAATATCTCTACTACGACTCAGTCGACAACTCATAAGGTAAAGTCCTTGTTTAGTCTTGCATGTATAGTGCCAGAACTTTTTTAAGTTGTGCTTATTGGTTTGTTATTTGGGTTTTGCTAAAAATAACAAAGGCAGTGTCAAACTAACTCATGAGCTCGATGACCTTTTCAAGATCGAAGGTAATGACAATATCGATATGAATAGAGGCTAATCTGAAACTCATTTTATTTGAAAAATTTTCTTCTATAAACTAGTGATAAGCATATATATTGAAAAAATACATTTAACTTTTATATTGTTTCTTTTCATTACTAAAATGTACCACAGAATGTCAAACATATTTTTGACATTTATATAGCAGCTCCTCATTATTGGTTAACAAACTCATAATTATTTACTCGAATAATTACCTTTAATTTCTGACTTTTGGATTTTAATATAATCATAAATCTATTTTTCGCATATATTAAATCATAATCAATGCAAAAATTCAAATGGATGTTGATTTTTGCAAAAAAAACTCATATTGAGCGATGGGCTCATTTTCCTTCAAATTACTTTGTAAATCCTCAAAATTGTCGCATCTGGGATAGTAAAAACTCAAGTGTTATTTACAAAAACCAATGCATTCGAAAAATATACTGTATACTCACTTTACTTCAAACCAAATTTCCCCGTTGTTATCATCTCGCAGAGGAGTGAGGTCGATTGACCACGATAGTCTTGCATTAGAGTTTTTCTCCTGGGGCTATTTAAAGGGAAGTGTTTATCTCAACAAACCCACTAAGTAAACCAGTTCCCATAATGTCAGAAATTGTTGTAGCTCATCAATTCTAATGAAATCTGTATAATGTCATTAAACGGGAATTATTGATACATTCTTGCTATTTTGAGCCACGCTGCAAACAATGATAGAATTTATTGCAACCGCGGGAGCCTTGACAGCTAATTTACAACTGCAGTTCTTTGTTTGCTGTCGCGCTTTAATTATAAACTTGTTCCTCTATCGTAATGAAATCCTGCACTATAACAAAGTTCTGCAGTTGGCTTTTCTGCTCAACTGAATTAAAACGAAACTAGACGAGATAGGGGAATTCGTTTTCTAACCGGAAATATGATTGCATTCAAGATGACTGCGGACTGCTCGCAGAAATGCCGGCTTTGTTCGGCGCTTGTTTCGTTTTTTCATGCACTCGGTTAGCTCTTGAATAATTTGCTTAATTATTTAGAAGTCTGCATGGCTGGCTGCTTTGTTCTCATGCTCATATACTTAGTAGCAAGGAATTTGCTACATTTTTCCTTTTGTGTTACATGTTACCAGAACTACTGGTCGTGTTTATTTTATCTCCGAGAAGTTTTGTAAATTCTAATTAACTTAACTTTTCTAAAGTGTTTCAGTATCAAAGGTATTTTTAAATAGATAATTAATTATGTAACACATAATACTTTAAATTCATAGAGTTCTGAAATCAGTGGATCTCAAAATGTGGTTGCACCATCTGAGAGGTCGTGTTAAGGAAATGGCAAGAGGTTGTAGAAGGATTTTCAAAATAAAACAAAAACGTCTTGTCAAGATATTCATTTACGTTTTTAATGACATAAATAAAAATGTAGCAAACAAAAATAATAAGCTAACTACCGAACATAATTTTAAGAATATAAACCCTTTCTCACGTTGAGGGCCATAAACAAATACATTAACAGCTTAAAGAATATAAAAAACAAATTTTAATGTAAAAAACGTATTAGTATGACACGTCTCTATTTTTTTAGAAAAACACACTGATATCATTTTCACATTTGAGGTGTTTCTCACTTTTGTTTTGATGACAATAATAGACGAGAAGCTTTACTCGCATAAATATGATATTGCAAGTACTTTACAGCTTCGTTCAGCAACTTTATATTTTCTTGAACCTTTTTGATCCAAAGCTGTTCTGATTTTAACATTTTATCACTTGATATTTCTATAAGTTTGTCTTTTATGTGTGTTGAGATTTGAGTGCGCAAAAAGGAATTACTTAAAAAGGGATTACGAATTTTTTTGGAAAGACAGTTACAGAGCTGCTGTTTTAAATTGTGTAAACTGACTTGTGTATTTTATCAATCATATCATACTTAGCTAAATCTTCTAAATAAACTAGAGTGAATATATATATCGTTAAAGTTTATCCATGGTTATTATTATATTAACACATAGGCCTTGCAAACTTAAAATATAAATAGTAGCAAGGAAAGTCGACCTATAATTTATTAAGTTCTCATATTCCGATTTCTTACCTTGGAAATTCATTAAAAGTTCTACTTTTAATTGGAAAAATCTTTTCAAAACGTTACCCATTGAAAGCCATCTTACTTTAGATTTATACATAAAGAATCCATGTACTTGTAAATTTCCTAAAAATACGAGCTTAAAACGTTTTTCTTTCATTATAATTTTCATAACAATTTTAACCCAAGAACTTCTTGGTGTAAAAATTAGTGTAGCCATGAAACATTTGCTTCTTGTAATTTGATAATAAGACCAAATTGATGTTGCTTCATAGCCCTTTGCCTGGTTAGTACTACTACTAGTTAGTACTCATCAGTACTTTCCATAAAAGTGTCGAATAAAGATATCGCTTTTTAATGACATAAAAATCAAATATCTTCTGTGATAGCATTTTTCCGTATTTTAGAAATGCTTTAGAATTGGACACAGCTAGAAGTATATGTGGATTCGTTCATTTGTACCTGCCTCCTTAACAATGTTTAACAATTTGTGTTTTAATATCTTCTTCTGTGTCAGTTATTCTCCTTTATAGGATATTATTGGAGAGAAGTATTGTTCTTAACTTCACAGCATTTCAACATATGCCGCTAAAATCAGATCTTTGGCACTTGTGTGTTATTTACTGGTTTTTGCAATGTGAAATACAACTCAATAACTTTATAGTGGAGATTTCTCCTTAGTAGAAGTTGCTGGTCTAAATGTGTCTTGTTCCTTGTGGAGAAAGTTTAGTTTCTTTTCAAAAAATTCAACAATCTTATATTTCTTGTCTAGATGCTTGCTATTTAAATGTTCAAATAACTTTGATGACTTCATACTTTTTTATAAGACTTGATTTTAAATTATGGTAAAACCATATTTAAGATATTTTTATTGTTCTTTCACTGTCGATGGTTTCAGAAATACACATAAACAAATTATGTTGGTGAGGAAACGTGCAAGTTACAAACAAAAATAAATTTTACTGCTTAGTGACAGATGACACTGGAAATAAATAAACAAATTCACCTACTTAGTAAAAATGTTTTTAGTCATTAAGGCGTACAATCTCTATTTTATTAACTTTCGACAGCGGAACGCTTATAGGCGAAAGGAACATTAGTTTATTTCACCTCTCGCTAATTCGCCACACCGCTGTCGAAAGTTTCATTTATGGTTTTACACCATTCTCGTTAAGAATGAAGTTGAGGCAAGAGACGGGGGTGGAGATCAGCAACAAAGTTTTATCAGAAGAAGGTCCTATTTTAAAACAGTTAAAACCACTATTTTAGATAAAAACTTTTTCTTCTTCTTCTTCTTTCTCTTTGCCCCCATTTATATCTCACGGTGTTGGGCTTTTGATCCATTTCTTAAAGCTGTCTCTTTCTCTTGCCATTTTCCGTGCTTCTGTGATGGTTTCTCTCTTTTCCTTATCATTTTATCTATCGTTTCTTCTTACTGGATTCTCGGTCTACCCCATTTTCTCCTTCCTTTGGGTCTCATGTTGAACATTTTCTTGGATATTCTTTCCTCCTCTATTCGAACCAGCGTCATTTTTTTCCTACAGTTCTTGCACGTCTATTTCGTTTCTAATGCTTCTGTTGCGTACCCCTCCCCTTCTACTTTTTTTCCTATTATCTTCCAAACTAAAACAATATTTAAAATTCCTGATGCTAATTTACGGAACGCTGCCATTAAATGATGATGTGCGAATTCGGCCATAACCGCATATTCATAGGCTAGATTGACATATAGATGATCTCTGTTTCACACATTTTTGTCAATAGTAATTACAATGAATAGTTACTATCTAGCGCCATTACATACCTAACACTTTACAGTCTGGTTTTTAATGGAAAAAACATTACATCAATCGATATTTTGCTCAAACTGCGCCGAAGTTTGTTAGAAAAACGTTATCAAGAAGTTACATATTTAAATGGCATAATATATTCACTATGAAACGAACCAAAAGTCGGGATTTTAAAGATTATTGTAAAGGGAGCAGTCGAGGCTGCAATATATACCTCAAAAATCATAGAAGACGAGCAGTGCAGTAGCTATACTGAACTGAAAAAGTTGACTAATAATAGAAGATGGTAGAAACAGATAGAATTAATAAAATCAGCTTTTTCGGTTCAAACACGCTTTTAGACGTTGTGTTACAGGACTCCAACAATTGTTTTTAACATTTTTGTTTTTGACTAGTTATTATTAATTCTGTGGTTTTGTTGCAAGTTTAGTTAAATTTGTCAAGTTAATTGTAAAATGGTTTCTATTAGATTTATTAAGTTATTTCAATTAGAAAATGATATAAACAATTCGATAGTGTATAAAAATAGGTTTCTTGCCGTTCGCCATATGTACTTTGTGAAAGTATAGAAAAATAGCTCTTGTAGCATTTGAAAATAATTTGTGATTGTAAAAAGTTAAAAAATGGTATTGATAAAATTTTTATCCTGTGCCGGTATACTTATTAATGGACCAATCTTGAAAGTCGAGAAATTGAAGTTCAATACTGGTTTCAAAATTTGAATAACATAAACTCTAGAAAAGTACAATATAAAGCAAAATTGGTAAATAGTAATGCTACAGATGAGTAGTTAACAAATATATAGCCGAACGAAAATTTAATGAGTAAAACATATACATATATTGAGATTGGTTTATTTTTTAATTTTACACCGAATGCAAAAAAGTTTTAAAAAGTAGATCTACCCTTGTTTGTGCCTACAAAAACGAGACATCAAAAATTTTTAAAAATTGCCTGTTTATAGATGAATACGTGGGGATGAATGTAGTTGTGTTTGCTTCCAAATTGAAAATCGATTAATAAATTGTGCAAATAATATTTAAAAAAGAAACTAAACGTAATGCAGGTGACGATATCGATAGAAATGTTTGCTTAGGACCTGCTGCTGTTACACGTGCTTAAGCAAAAAATTCACTGGGGTTAATGTTCGTAAGCACAAGCAGTCTGTGATAGGTTAAACATAATATATACGTAACGTCTGATTTGCGTTTATAATAATAGACCAAGGAAATTGTATTTTTACGTGCCAAACTCCCCATCTAAAAGGTAAAATATGGAAAAATAGGAAAATATCCGTAGAATTCGATGAAATAAAATTAAACAGCTGAATCGTTGCAGAAGTTATTCAAAATGGCGCCCAAAGTTGGCAAAAAACGGTCTTTCGCGATTAAAAAAAATCTTTGTTTCGTATAAAAAAAGTTTCAAATAGAAGTTGTAGATTTTGTAAAAATCTACAAAACAAACTATTTTTGATTAAAATCAATGCAAAAATGACGTAGTTATCGCAAAAAAACTGTTTTAAAACGTGTTTTTCTTTTGATGCTTGTATCTTTTCGAAAAAACAAAAGATTGCGCTGAAATTTTGAAAAAGTATAGTACTTAACAAGTAGAAAAAGTAAATTTTTTGTTTTGTGCAAAAATATCTCACAGATTTTACGCAAATCGATTTTTTCGTAAAAAAGGTGCTTTCGTAGAATTCGATTTAAACAGGTTTTGGAGCACTTCGAGAAACGTGCTAGAGCTTAAATTTTTTCTAAAGATACAATGAGAGCGCGATATTTATGGGAATTTCAAATATGCAAACAATGGATTTAAATATCGATAAAAAAAAGTTACCCCAAAAAACTCACATATCTTTTTCAGTACAATTTATATGGAAATCGCGTTGATTGCCACCAAATTTGGTACACAAAATTACGTTCCTTTGGTACTTGCAAATTTGGATTTATACCATTCTCGTTTAGTAATCAAAGCTATTTAAAATTTTATTGCAGCAAAATCAAGTTGCGAGAAAAATCACACCACCAATACTCAGAGCAAAGTATGTTGTTATATGTAATGGTGCAAGGTAACATTAGAGCAAGACACTTTATTGATTTAAAGATTTCTCAAGAATCTATAAATACAATTATGTACAAAAATTTTGTTGAATAAGATGATAACAAGGGTAAGTATAACGGGAAAGTTTTTAGAGACCAAAAAATGAAACTACTAGAACTAAATTGAAAAAAATATTATAACTGCTGATGATTTGCCGTATCAACTGTCTTTGTTTACTTTCTATTCAGTTGTTCAGTAGATATTAAACTTATAATTGCACATAAAAAATTCTCCACAAAAGGAAGTTTTATATTCAAATGAACTTGGTTATCATAGTAAATAGGAATATTATTTAAAATGTGATTTTCTGATTTGGAATAGCTAAGTAGAAACATTATATTTTCTTTCCTTTATTTAAAATGTTTGATAATACCTTTTCTAGTTATGCACATGCTTATCAAAAATTCTTAGTTTTTTTCACTAAACTATAATATTGATTTATAAAAAGTCGACAACTTACCTAGTTTTTGAAAATCTCCTCTTGCTTTCTATGAATTTTCAACATCTTTTAGAAACTGCCGAATATGGAAAAAATCGAACGATTTAGAATTTAATAAACTCAACTAAATGTGTGTCAGCCAAGTGATAGTGGAAAGATCTGTAGAGACGACAATCTGAAAGGTACAAAAGCTGGTAAGTCAGTGATCGTTACCAATATTATAGCGTCTTGGCTTCGTGGGAAATTCAACAGCCTTATATCAATACTTCTAAATGGCCTAATATATTACTCCAGGTTCGTTTACCAGCTCTGACCATGTGCGACTGCAGCCATCTTCCAAAAGTTGTTTCGGTTGTTAATCTTCGAGTTTCTTTAAAACCATTTCTTGCAAATACTGTAGAAAATAACATCCCTTATTAAAGTCCCACAAATCATTTTTTATGAAAGGAACAGTAACGTAGAAATCTCGCTTACCACACGACATTAAGATGCGCACCTATTAATTCAGAAAAGATCAATTATGTAATAATTCAGATTAATTTTATAAGTTTCAGAAAAGGTCGCACGTAATTCAAATTTCAAATTTTAACGCTCAACTCCGTAAACCCTGAATGAACAAAATATTTATATTGCACATAGTTAACGTTTGTTTTAATTATTTGATTATATATTTTTTTAAATTGCGCTTTATTTTACACAAAGTGCTGTAAATTTGCTAAGGAACCGCAAATCAATTGTCTCCTGCAGGAACGAAGCAATAGAAACAGGGCCTGTTTTGCGAAGACATCAAAAATCAACACGAACAATAAGTAAACCACGTAGCAAGCCACTAAAAAACTGTTAAAGCAACCTAGCATTATTTACCTTATAAGTAAGGTACACTTCTGAAGAAGAAAAATTAGAAATTATAGTCACGCATCTAGAACAGGTTTATATGCTAAACCAAGTTGAAAATGATACCATCCTAGATGCCCAAATAACGAATGTCATACACCAGCTCCACCAGCACAATGTTGCAGACATAGTCCCTGCATAATTTCAATAACGCAGGCAGCACATACGTCTTTCTAACCGCAAATTTCCAGATACTGACTCGATTAACAACATAATACTAAAGCACCTATCCAATAAAGTATTAGCATATTTAACTTCAATCTTCAACTGCTGTATGAGAAAACCGCAAACGTACTTCCAATCTATAAATCTGGGAAGGATAAGAAAAACCCGGACAGCTATAGTAAGCTATCAGCTCACTACCCACTTTAGCTAAACTCTTAGAAAAGGTAATTCTCACTCGCTTACAAGACTTGCTACTAAAAACTACTCAACAGTTTGAGTTCTGACCTTATATTCAACCACCCATCAACTTCTGAGAATAACAGAATGAAGAAAGAGTATGAAGATAAGGCATATATCAATAGTTTTGGATCTCGAAAAGGCTTTCGACATAGTTTGGTTGGAAGGACACTTATATAAGATGATTATATAAGACGATCTACATATTTAAAATCATATAGTTCTTCTTGGGCAACGTTATCCAGTGTAAAAATAATAAAAGTGAAGTTCTCCAAGGGGGCATACTTGGACCTACCTTATTCTGTATTTGTGTATGTGCCTACCTCAATACAAAACAAATGGGAATATCGTTTCAACAGAAAAATTAACGAATGTTTTAATACACTTAACATATTGCACCAATAATCAACCGAAGATCCCAGCTTAGATCAGAATGCTCACTATTAATTTATAAGGCGATACTCAGAGTTATTTTAAATTACGCAATCCCGGTACGGAGCAACGCACCAAAACAACATTCAAGAAACTGCAAACTATACAGAACAAAGTACCAAGTGTTTCAATTAACTACTTCTAGTTCGTACGAAATATACAAACACATCAAGAACTAAGCATTCCTCTTATAACAGACTATATACCTAAACTTTAATAATCTTGTGCTTTGTACCAGTGCAACTCAACTAAATCTCGGTCAAAAATACTTGCATGCAGGACTGAGGCGAAAGCTTTCTCAACACATACTGGATATACCTTAACCTTTTAATATTAGAATTAAACCAATATTAGACAGAGGTGTGAATGTATTTAAACCTACCTCTATATATGATAGCTCCTAGACGTAATCTTACACAATGTAACTAAATCGCGGTTTAGTTACATTATGTAAGCTTACGTCTAGCTATGCGCGCATTGAAACAAAAATTGTAGGGGCAGCTGAATTATTAAAAAAAGGAAACAATATAAGAAACCTAAGAGAAACTAATACATGCTAAATATGAACGAACCTAGTCAACAGAGTAAATAAATTATTTAGATGAATAAACTAACTTTTCTGGTTAGTAATAGTAGTGAGAAAACACACCCTGA
This sequence comes from Sinelater perroti, assembly GCA_036346155.1. Lineage (NCBI taxonomy): Eukaryota > Metazoa > Arthropoda > Insecta > Coleoptera > Elateridae > Sinelater > Sinelater perroti. The sequence continues at coordinate 17,390,396 of JARFIY010000195.1, read as the reverse complement.
TTCAGATCAAAAACAGTGTTTCGTGGCTCTGGAACGAATATCGTTTAACAATGGCGTTATAGGCAGCTATGGCCTACCTATGTTTACTCGTATTGAAAAATTATGGTAAAAAGGAAAATCCTACGTTAACATTTATATGAGAGTTCCTCAAGTGACAGCTGCTACAGCTTAAAAGCAGTTATTCATCTACAGTCGAACTTCTATAAATCGAACTTTCCTGTGCCGAATTTGTCCATAAGATGAATTTTCAAGGATGCAGTTTGCATTACGTTAAGGATTTATACACAAAATTAGCTCCCTATCTCGAATTTTACGTATTTGCGTCGACGGATTAGTGGCAAATTTCTTTTTCTGACTTTGTTTATTACGGTTGCCATTAGAGTCTACCAAATTTCTTCGAATCCCAATATAACCTTTGTAACGTAATTAAGAAATTTCTTTGGATTCTGATAATATAAAAAGAGGCTCAAATAAATTTTATGCATTCTCGGTATTGTCGTGAATTATTATACGTTAGGGTGAAATGAATGGTACAAAGCGTAAGCTGAATACATTGTTACATTCGAATAAGTTGCGACTGTTATCCGAAGTTAATAAAGAGGAAAACAAGAAAACGAAATTGCGGCAGAATTTGGAATTTCATCCAACACGTTATCTACCATATTGAAGAACTGTGAAGAAATTTTTAAGCAAGCAGAGCGTGGTGCATGCAACTGAACGCAAACGGTTTAAAAGTGCTCATACAAAGACACTGACGCAGCCGTTTTAGAATGGGTGAAAATGGTTTGCGACCTAGCGATATCCGGACCCCCGATATGCGAAAAAACGCGTTTCTTTGCAGAATTATTAGGATACCAGAACTTTGTTGCTAGTGTGGGGTGGCTAGACAAATTCAAGAAACAACATAACATTATGGAAAAGGTAATTTGCGTCGTGATTTAGATTGTAAATATTGGCGCCAAAATTTTTTGCCTGAACTTTTGGCATCCTACCGCGAAGAGGACATTTTTAATGCAGAATAAACTGTTTTATTTTTAAATTCTTGCCGGACAAAACTGTTTCGGTGGCAAACATAGTAAGGAAAGAATAACAGTTATGATATGCGCCAACATGACTGCGACAGAAAAGTTGAATTTGCTCGTCATTGGAAAATCGAAAAATCCTCGGTGCTTCAAAGGAATACATTTTCACCAGCGACAAACTGTAATAAAAAGGCGTGTATGACCAACAAAACATACGAAGAATGGCTTTCCGATTTAGATAAGAAATTTGATGCCAAAAAGCGTAAAATTTTGCCGCTTGTAGAAATTGCTCATCGGATCTAAAGGTTACGAAATCGTTAAAATTCATTTGTATTGTTTTTTACCACCTAACATGACGTCCAAGCCACAACTTATGGACCAGGGAATCATTAATAAAGGGTCTTTCAAAAAAACTTTAGCTGCCATGGAAAATGGTGAAGATTCGCGGGTGAATCTATTGGATACAATTTCAATTCTGTCTAAAGTTTGGACCTTAAATAAATAAAGAATTTCACGAAGGTGGAGTTTAAAAAAGAAGTTATTGGAAAAAATATGAGACTTCTCTCTCAAATCTAAGGTCAGTTGATATGTACACAAAGAAAGTGTCATTTTATGTACCACTCGAAGAGTACATATCGTTCTATAATGATCTAGTTATGGGCGCCAAAATTCTAGAGACGGTCAACCGACGATTCGCCGTCAGATGATGATGAAATACCTACTTTCCGTAAGTTTGTTGTAAGCTCATTAAACGCGACATATAAGTACTTTATAACCTTTGATTCAAATTTCAGTTACATGTGGTCGCGTGAGCGCTAATGGGGGAAAATCGTTTCCTCATTTATTCCTATATAAACTTCGCGGCTTATAAAAAGTTACTTCCGATCGCTATACTTTTATAAATCTTTTTATCATTTGAATCAGCGTTTCATAAGCTTTTGAAAAATATAATTTTTAATAGCAGTGTCGGTCACACCTTCAAAACAAATTTTTTTAGTTCTATATCTCAAATTTTCTGTACTTCGAATTTTTTGGTGGATATTGAAGTTTAAACTTACAGAAATTGGACTATATTTAGAAAGAATTTGCCATAAAAATCCCATTACAGGAAAATATTGTGGACATGCGCCATAATACACCACAGAGTACTACATAGTAACTTTGGCAATGGAAACTATGCCGATAAGCCGTTACATTTTTGTATAAACGTTATATACATGTAATTTTTATTATAAAAATTCAATTTACATACGCGTTCATGCTTTCTAAATTATGCCTCGCGCATTCTGATTTACAATCGATTAATGTATAATTGTTAAATGCGAAGTCAGTTTCCCTGTCAATTTGAAGTATAGTGAAATATTTCATCCGCGTTTTTTTGCTCCATATGTTAGTCCAAATATTACTTTTAGCTTAGGACCGGCGCATTCACCGCGGAATGTAATTTTAGAGCAGTGTTTTTCGGGAAGATTACACAAACGTTTTGCTTACAGCCATGTGACGAGAACGGCGGGCTGGCTGCCTCCGGCTGACGCATGGAAATGCGGCGACGATGCCCTCCCTTACGGCTGGGAACGCGCCCTGGATGATTCCGGGAGAACTTATTACATAAAGTGAGTAGACTGGAATACTTCATGTTTAATAAGTTGCTCCGAGCAGGTCTGCCTGTAATTTATCGTACTTTCCATTAATGGGGAAATTGATATCTTGCTAAGTTTTAAGCAACCGCAGTTAAGGTCGAACATTCGCCGTGGCTATTCGTTGTACTTTCACGTTTTCTGATTTGTAAATAACTTTTAATTTTTATTTACATTATCAAAAGTTGCGTAAAGAGCGTTTCGATAACTTAATTAAACTCCAAGTAACATCAGCTAACAAAATCTCTGTAATTCAATACATTCAATTGGTTGTTAATTAAAAAGGTTCAAATTATTTGGTTGCTTTTGGTATTGCTTTTCATATGAGAAACTCCTAAAGTATCTTTATATTATACAATAAAAATGTATTTTAAACCTTTTCGCAAGTACAACAGTTGATAAAATGAATACCAAATTTTTGACAGTCTGATAAAATGCATCCGCTAACATCATCGACGCTCGCTTGCAACGCATTACAATGGATGTAACTACAGTGACGCGGTAGGTAATGAATTTTAGTAGTAATGCTATATGAGAGACAGGCCGCATTTCGAGCAATCCTGCACAGCTGTCATCCCATGAAATGAAGAGCACCTCGATCAGCTCATGCGCGCAAATCTGGATGTCGGCTTCAATGCATTACAGACAATATTGGCAATGTTGGGGTAACTGCGAAGTATGTGCATGGAATGTACGAATTATTAGATAATGCTACAAAGACTACCAAATACATGTGTTTAAGAGTTTTTGAAACTACTCTCCTCATCTTACATTAAGTTATCCTTCTATTTGGTTGTTTTTAACAGTGAGAAGTACTTTTCCTGGTCACACATTTCTAAGTCGTTCTACTCTCGCAACTTTTCAGTAATCATTCATAACATACCTCTGAGAAGCGTTTGCAGTTGTACTATCTTGAGGTCAGCATTGCAAATAATAAGTAAATTGTCGTTATATTGAGAAATAAGTGAATTTTTAACTTTCTTGAGTTTCTACTTTTTTGGGTAATAAGCCAAGAGATATTAGAACTCGGAACCAGAATTCATAGATTGACAACATACAGATGCTTTACGAAGGACAAAATTTAACGTATAGATATAGTCGTTTGCAGGTGAAATATGTAGTGTCTTTTTGAGTAGAATAAAACGCAACTCTTATTTAGACGAAAAATTTGTTTACAACAAAATAAAGCTCAAAATAGCGTTCCAAAAAATAATAAATGTAGTTTAAAATTTTAAAAATTAAAATACATAAACAACCACTTAATATTTTATTTGAAGAAATATAGATGGCAAAAGTTACGCTGACTATCGTCAATCTAACCTTACCAATAGTTGATTAGAAATGTCGATAGAAAATAAATCAAAACTAATTAAACGTTAATAAAAATTCAATTAGAAAACTACTGAGAACTGATAGTATCTGGTGATTATACTTACTAGTTGTGAGATAGCCACTGAAATGGTCAAAACGTGTAGCTGTATTTTCTGCCATAATAATTAAAACAATTCTCGTTACCCCTCTAGATAACATGATTTTTAGCTGTGTGAAAAAGTCGTTACTTAACTTTTTAGATTATTTTGTCTCATTTTTTTCCTTGCAGTTTTAAGTGTTATTTTTTCAAAATTTCTTTGATGTGTGAGTTACCAGCTACATACGTTCTTTTCTATTTTTACGTATATATTTTGTTAGTTCTTCTCCAGAACGCTATTTTTGAAATAATTTCTGGCCATCATATCTCTTTGCAAATTACTATAGTTTTACTTTAGTTTTACATTAAATATATTATTATTATTTTTTAACCTTTAACTAATATTTAAATATTTTTCATTTTTACTAACATTTTAATGTTGTCGATCCGCCATACATTTTAATCACCAAACAAAGTGTTCCCAGTTTTATTTATTCTTTAATCACAACTTCATAACCTCTTATTGTACGAAACACTATACTTGTAAATTATATACATTTACGTATAGGTTCCACTAACCTTCTATAGTTAAGTCACTCGCAGTTTTACTACATACATTTTGAATTCCGTTTTTTGCATTTATCGTTTAATATTAAGTACACGTTATCAGTATACTCCAGGTTTTACAATATTTCCATTTTTTCTTGTCTTTAATCCAAATGTATTTTCTATTAACTGAATTAACGTCACGTTCATAATCCATGAACAGCAACTGGAATGAGATCAGATACTCAAGTTATTGATCTCACATTTTTTAATGCCTTTCCAGTCTTAAGGAAAGATTTCTTCTGTCAATATCTGTTTTTTTTTCAAACGAAATAATGTATTGGCAGTAAACACTTTATTGATCTCCAGTAAATTTGTTGCCATTTAGCCACTTCCAAGTGACTTTCCTACTCTTCTTTTATTTATTCACTTTTATTAACACTTCTTCGGTTAAATAGTCTAGACCATTTTATGAGTCTCACGAAAAATAAAAAAATTAAATACATAATTAACAATAATAGTTTCCTTATGCATTAACATGTTAATATTTATGTAGTAAAATTCATCCATAAGAAACAAATCTGTATATCTACTTAAGACAAAATGTATGTGATCAATTAAAATATTAAAATTCAATTCCAATTAGACAAAGGAAAAATAAAACAAAATTTAAGTACACTTATAATCGTTTAAAATATATTATATGTGTAAACATATTAAGTTAAAACGAACTTGATTTGTGCATTCAATTCAAGAACAGACGTTGTGTTGTCAGTTCGTGTTTTGCGCGACAAATTGTCAAAATTTGTCAGTGTGCACCATTCGTGTTGTGAAAAACCTAAACAAATTTTTGTGAAAAGGGACGTACGACCTATCGACGTGTTGATTGGACCTACGTCTGTCATTAGTACGGTCTAGGTTGCCTGAGTTGCAACTCCTCGCCACCATGCCAGAATTTCTGCTTTGAGAGAGAAAAAGCATTGCAACGTGTTGGGTTAACAATTTTTACCCTGTATTTACACCACATTTGAGCATTAAAGGATGTAAGATTACGACCCAATGCGTCTGGTGTCGTGCGACGAGATAAAATGTCGTGTTGATTCTCCTATCACAACAAAAACTGGCCAAATTTGTTTTTCCATGCCAATTTATCAACAGCTTTCACACAATTTATATAAACCATTTAACATAAACAATATTATACGAACTGAGAGCACATTTCTTCTTCTCAATTAACCACCTGCTCGAGATACTCTCAATATGGCTCATAGTTCCGCGTGACTATGCAAGGTAGCCGCCTATATAAAAAAAGAAGAAGAAGAAGAAGAACATATTGTACAAAGCTTAAGAGGGAGTAACACTGTAAATTTTTTTGCCTAAGTCAATAGTTTTGCAGCCAATGAACATGAATCTTTGTTCCCAAGTAAAAATTCGCACTAGAAATATTCAAAACGAACGCGTCAAACGCTGACCAGTTGTTCTAGCGCTCTTGGCGGTTTGAAGCGCTTTATAAAGCACAAGCCAGCATGCATGAAGGGCTTCAAGTCCTGTAAGCTTCCGGCAACCCCTGATCGAGGAAGATCTTCTATACGGCCCAGGGATACCAGACTAAGAGGTGAAAGCGTGTTCGACATCGATATCCAGCTCACATCCGTCGATTTTCCCTTTCCGAAACTTAAAACGCGTTTTTCTCGAAATCATGTTTTTTGACCGCGTTGCGTTGACAGCATAGCGCCCACAGTTTTTGTCATATCGACCTGATTCAAAATTTATTCTGTTCAGGAAACGTCTCTTTATTACGTGACTTAGCAGTTTTTTGATACATGCAATATTATTTTTTTATAAACAATTTACTACAAAATTTACGCGAAAAAGTTTTTTTCAAATGGCGGCTATTTTGTTCTAGTTAAAATTTTCCAATTTCCCTTCGACACGTAATAGCTATGCACATATATTTAGAAAATTTTCTAGTTTTTTGATTTCAGACGTCTCGTTTTGCCGCAAAGCTGTCATTTTAAAAAGACGCATTTTGCACCAGCGCTGTAAAAAAACATGGCACCCAAAAAAAATAATTTTTATTTTGTATTTTATTAACTTCATATAATAAATTTACCAAGTTTTATAATGATTGATTAAGCCGTTTTTTTTAATTAAAAAACACCTCGAATTTGAACATTTACAGTGTTACTCCCCCTTAAATATTGTTTCTCATCAACAGCTGCAATGATAACAAGTACCTACAGACGCGCAAATGGCAGAATTCCTTCTAATGCAAAACAAGAACAATTTGCTTAGCTAAAGCTCAAAAATTGGTACGAGGTCTTAAAAAACGAAAACAATAATAAATAACAGAAAAATCCAAGTTTTAAAATTAATGCGACTATTAATTCGTTTATTGAAAAAATTAATTAAAGACGCATTTGCAATTAAAATACTAGTCGATCATAATCAAAGCGGAGAAAAACGCTGAGTTTCATACATATTATACACGTCATCCAAATGACAAACGCAGACCTGACCAATCAACATCAGAACTTAAAATATTCCTAGCAAGAATCAAAAACCAAACTGTACAAAATTTAAAGACTTTGTCGCCTACCGAATCGACTGACTATTCGGTTTAGAAAGCAACGAATTGATTCAAAAAAAATATTCAAATTTTTTATGATACACGGGCTAAAAGAAACATAAATGTTGAATATAAGGCCAAGTCTGTATTTGGCTATTTTTGCCATTGTTTACCTAATGTATTTACACAGTGACATAAAAAAAATAAAATAGCCAAATTACAGATTAGAAAATCATTACCACGATGTATAAAAATGATGTAGAAATTTGAGTTGAATAACAAATACGGCGGGGTAAGTACACGAGAAACAGGGAGCCGAGTTGGGTTTACAAGGGAAAGCCCTTCTCTCGTTTGGTTGGCTAAAATTGGCACGGATGGGTTCGTGTAACATACACACTGCATGCGTTAGGCCGGAACTTGGCCTGGCGCATTGTCGTGCGCCTTGTTTCAGAATAAGCTTTACTTTTGCGAACTACTTGGTGAAAATGTTTAAATCATTTACCGTATTCAATAATGATAGGGCAATATTAGTATCCTATTCTGATCTTGGCACAGTTTCCCAAACTCCTGAAAGTCATCTCAACCGGCCTTAACTATATTTAGAAAAATGGCGTTTATATAACCTTCACCGACGCAATTTCCTGTTAGGAGTTAGCTTTACATAATCAACATTCTATGATTGTCGAAAAAATAAGCCGAAAATACGACCGCCGGAAAATCGTCGATAGAAATTATTGCGTGGTTTGGCTACAAAAAACCAAATATAGGCTGTATCCAAGAAGTACAGGGAATCTGACCATCAGGAGGAAATAACTATTAACAGAGGAACTCACAATTGGCGGTCTGATCGCAAGGAAAGTGATTAATTCATCCAGGGCGGAGCATGACTAACTTAACAAAAGGAATGGGCGTGGCGATGTCGACAGCCAGTTCAGCCAAAACTGTAGCACTACAAGTCTTTCGTTGTAAGGAACCCCCAATTGTTGACAGAAAAATAAAGTGGGCAGAAAGTTAAAAACCCAAATACTACTGAACGACATTAAGCACGACTGCTATGGCTTCCTGAAATTCTTTTCAGACGAAAAGGACTTTATCAAAAAAGCGAATCAAGAAAATTACTGTTGGATCTGCCAAAATGCCTCTGAATTGCTTATTATCTTGTGAGCAGCGAAGGAGAAGTTATGGCTTCCCACTTCTTTGAGGAAGGACTGAAGGTGACGGCTGACAGCTGAAAAGAGTTGTTAAGCCCTGGATAGAGGAGGTGGTCTGACAAGACTCCGTTCCAGCCGACAAGCTAAGGAAGACCTAACCATGGCTACTTGTCCCTCGACTTATGATTACCCTACAGCCCGGACTGCAACTCCTTTAAATCAAGGGCAGCTTAAAAGCCTCCATCATAGAAGTAATGACAGATATGGGCAAGGAGAAAGTTGTGTTGGCCTACAGCAGATTTAAGTTCTGGTTCAAGAAGGTCGTGGCCGCTACGTGTTTTGGTTTATTTTACATAAAATTTCTGTCGGTATAACCCTGCTTTTAATATGTATAACTCATAGTTTAGCAATACTTTTGCTATATTTTTAAGTGTAACTTTAACTTTCGTATATAGCTACATCTGTTTTAAACAAACAAACTAATTCTAAAAGTGTTAGAATTGCAATGGCCTATTTTTTAAACCTAAAAACGGCTGCTTCGAAATGGAACAGCCGGCAGACGGCACACGCACCCTTTAAATAACTTATTGTAAAACGCCGACTTACGCGCGAATCTTAATAACACCCAACTTTTAGAGAGCCATAGAAGATATTTTTTAGTACCCATATCCCACGTTATGGCAATTTCTGACGAGAAAGTAGCTCAATAATTCTGCGCTAGTGCCCACTTTTATCACCGCACCGCTAAATTCTACGGCGGAATTTTATTTTCTGTTGGTTCGATATCAACCGTGGAAAACATAGCCAAAACCGCATTTTAAGATATAAAATGCTGAAAGCGGATATTGATGCTCAAAAGAGCGTATGAAAAAAATTTACATAAATGTGACGTTAGCCTGTAATATTAAATTATTACTGCATGCGCCATTAAACTTTTTTAACAAAAATAAGTTTTCAACAACTACATGACGAATATCAGCAGTTATAAAACTTTTTCGATATTTCATGAAAATTGTGCATATTATTTATATAACTCAACAATTTACCTAAAATATACGTTTGGTTTTTTTATATTAGCATGTAATGAATAATTACAAAAATGTAAAGATCGTATTCTGTAATTGTAGTAGTTGGAGATATTAAAAAAAATTAAACAATAGAGACGGACAGATAAATGAACATACCTTTTATTATTCATCCCCCAGTTATTTTTTGAGCTCGTAAAAATCGATTTCCCTGAAATAATAAAGAGCATATTTCAATGTTATGGCGTTAAGACCATTCCAAATAATTATAAATAAAAAATTAAAATTTGTACAGAAAAAAATAAGGAATATAATTTAAAATGTATAAAAAACAAAAAATCTAACACAATAACATTACTGCAAAATATTAAGAAATATACCAAGAAAAATCTGGTGTGAACATCACACGACTGTCCTTATCCTATTATTTGGGTAATTCTGGCAAAAATCCTGGGCTTCAATTTTTTTTTCTTGTTCCTATTTTACCAACTTTTACTTTACATTCTTGTTTATCTCGTGATAACAAATCATTTTTATTCTCATGAATTTTTTGTATCTTCAACCGTTTAGATTTGCGACCTTGCGACCAAACGGCTCGGTCGATTTTTACCAAAGTGTCCCCTACCTACAAGTAACTTGCATATCAAATTTCAAGTTTCTAGCTCTTACGGTTCTAGAGATATCCTGTTTACTGACAGACAGACAGACACACACAAAAGAACCAATGGCCCAAACCAACTTTTTTTGGTGTCCTGAGGCTATAATTCGTCCAGAAATGTGAAAAACTGGGTAGGTCAAATTTCCACCGATTATATTACTTTCTTTATTATAGGATAAGGAAAGTAAAAAACATAGAGAAAAAATATATAAAAAGTTGTACGATAATTTCCAATTAGATGGTTATGACTGTACGAATTATATCCCGAATATGTCGAGTCAATATTAATATAATAAAAACAGTTGATAAGTGAGGTAATTAGGCACATAATACGTATGCGTGAATGAGAACGACTTTACTGGGAGTTTAACATTAATAAACCGTCGTATTTACAATGACAAGTAAAACAGAGAATTTTCATCAAATTTTGTACAAAGCTGAAGCATTCTGGAAAAATTGATAATTCAGAAGACTTTCCGAAATAATATTTTAAAATGATATGTTACAGTCTAAAACGACAATATCACGTAATTAAACATTAGAGGACAGGGATGTGGAATTGGTGGTAATATCATAACCGACTACTTACAAATAGTCAATCAGTGAGCCGTCTTAGGTCAAAGAATTGACCACGTCACTATATTCTATGGAAGCGCGTATATTTTTTGTAAAAATATTTGATTAGTATATTCACAAAGAAATATCAAAAGCATTTTGTAAAAGAGTTTACTAACTGTAATACGCCGTCGAAACATCGCATTCAAAATTTTGTTAAATAGTTTATACAAGAACATCATTAGATCAATGTAACAAAGAACAAGCAAAAATGTTTAAATAAACGGTACTTCAGGTTGGCTTCTCCACGCAGAATTATTCTCCCCCAAGTGCATTGGGGCACTTTCTAAACATCATATTCGTAATCAGCGACACTAAAAACTCTTATATAGACAGTTTAAACTTAAAAAATAAACAAATTTGTGGTTACTTCCCAAAATCGCCTTCATCCTCAAGATTATGCCCCCCTCCATGTGCATTGGGATACTTTTTAAACATCATATTCGTTATCAGCGACCCCAAAACCCCTTATTCAGACACTTTAAACCCGGAAAACAAACAAATTTGAGGTAATTCTCTAGAATCATCCCCATCCCCACAATTATGCTCCCCAAGTGCATCGGGGCACTTTCTAAGCATCGTATTCGTAATCAGCGACCTCAAAAACTTCCGAGTAACGGGAATGAGCTTATTTTGGCCAATATTAAGCAGAAATAAAATATTCTTTTGGGTATGCAAACAGGGCATAAAAATGCATTTTCTGCACAAATGCACTTTCGCATTATAACAAAAAATATGTGGTAACATTTTTTTTCTGAGGCTCTTGCGAATCGAATGCGCCTTGGAACGTCTCGATACGTGTATCCACTAAAAATTTCAAGCTTTTTTACTAATTTCCCTCGACTATTATGAGCACTCCTTAAAGTGTAATGCAAAAATCAAAAAAATAGCATAAAATTCAAAAAAAAACTTGAAGCAGATCATCTGCCAGTTGTAATATCGTTTAACACCTTTAAATACCACAATTAATTCCTAAAATAATTAATATATGCATTCAATTAATAAAAATAAAGGCATTGCCAACACTATATCCAAGTCTACTTACTTAGTGTCCATGAGACAACAATACGCAATGGCAAATATTTATCCTCAGTAATCACTTTCCTAGAGCCGTGGTGGCTTAGTGGATAGATCGCTAGACTACGAAACCAAGAGTTGCGGGTTCGAATCCCGCTCTCACCAATTCGATCGCTGGCATTTTTACGGTCCAGCTCGGCTCAGGCGGTCGGTACCTAGCGCTAGCCACGTTACTACCCTTGTGTACCGTAGGTTCTAGATTGTAGCAGATCTATCCTGTTACGACCCCAAAGGGCCTTCAAGGCCTGTTACAGGGAACTATTATTATAATCACTTTCCTAATACCATATGATATATACAACACGCCACATTGAAACCAACAGTTCTATGTTAACTACTACACCTAATGAACTAAAATATATAATTAAATCTCTAAAAAACCATCTTCTGGGCACAGCACATCTCAAATCCTACTGACATAACTCTTCAAGAAATCCTTAGCTTATCTTTTCTCTATATTCACTGCTGCTCTCGATTGGGCTGCTTTTCTCAGACTTAGTAACATGACTACATCTTGCATTTCCCAAGCCAAACAAAGATAAAGAGGTCAAAAGCCTATAGGCTACTAATTGCATCAAGATCATTATTAAACTTTTAAAATATCATTTACTCTTACCTGATTACAGAAATGGCATTGCTTAAAACTTAATTTCAGTATAACTTTAAGAAAATGAATCCAACTCCACGCCCATTCCAACTGAAGAAATAGAAGAGAACAAAAAAAGAGAACAAATGTTACATTTTCTAGATATAGCCCAAGCGTTTAAGTTTTTAAAAAATAAACTACTCGAACTCAACATACCAAATCGCTTAAGAGCAATCACGCCTTTTCTTAATAACTAAATAACAAAAATTATCAAACGAGTACCACAAGATAGTATGCTAGAACCTCCACTATTGTATGTACACATCAAATGTTTCAACAATAAAGGCAACCTTGATGACTGTTGCCGACGATGTAACGACCTTACAACGCAACTAAAGAAAAAGGAGTTGATCCAGCATGAATGTACCTTCTGGTACAAACGTATTACCTTCTGCAGAAACTTAGGTGTCTGTGACATAGGAAGTTATAAGTTGTAATATTTAAAATTATTACTAACATGAATAATTTGCTTATTATTATTGAGCTACTAACTGAAGACATCAAAAAAAGAGACCATCGCAAGAAATTGGAGTACCAAAAGCACATGCAAAGGAACTGTGAAAAACCCCGACGTACATGTGTTGCTGTGTACAGTTATCATCAAATGGAAAAAAAAATTCCTAGTGGTTTTAAACCAAGAATGTTAAACAGCATATGGTTCAACAATTAAACCTAAATCTGTGGGTCTAGCTATATTATTTCTCAGAACACGCACGTGTGTATTAAGCACTAGTGTGATGAATGTCCATATTGGAATGTGGCCAAAATTAAAAATCTTCTTTTTTCACAAAGAATTTGGGTTTTAAGACTGCCTGATTTGACCTTATTTCATTTTAAAAAGCGTTTGTACAAAAACAAATCACATACACTGAAGAAAGACCCAGACAGTATCACCTCAAGTTCTAACTGCTACGTTCAGATATATGAAACTATTTGTTTAGTTATATTTGGACAATAATGTCACTTCCGGCTTATGCTTTGTAATCATCCCTTATTTTCTCACAGGTAAGGCATTTTAACGTACAACCATTTCACCTTTAGTTGCAAAGTTTTGTATGACAACCTAGACAATAAAACAGTGCTCTTAATACAAAAAAAAACACTAAGAATCAAAAAATAAAGTAATGCTGACTTTTTCAAACTGCGCATTACTGAGGTTTAATTTTCGTAAATTTAGTATATTGAGCTTTTTCTTGGTTTTACTTTAACGGAGCTTCTAGAGAGGTAGCACGAGGTAATAGAAATGTCTTCCCTAAAGATGCTTCGACCGCGCAAACCGTCCGAATGTCTCACATTAAAACTTCGTTCAATTAACGTGGCTCGACATAAATCTGGATTTCCCGGAGCGGGTATCAATTTCATCCACTCCGCGTCGCTGCAGGCGCGCTAGGTGGTTCTCTTCTCTTCACATTAGCTGCCACAGGGGAGCCCAGCTTCAATGCTATCAGATACATGCAGCCTGGATTTATTGAGCCAATCCCCCGCAACGGCGCTCCGATCTCTTTCTGTTTTACATTCAAACCGCCACCTGTGCCTTATCAGCCTTAACTCTCTACATTTCAGATCTGAAGGCACGTGTTAATCCGGCCTGCCGCGCCCGGGGGCGCCGATTTCTATTTGTTTAGCGGTTGGTGCGGAACCCAGAGGCGGCTGAGTTGAGATGGAGATCAGGGTGTCAGATAACGTGTTCTTTAGTACAGCTTTGCCGAACACATATTGTACTAACACCAAATGCAAACATAAATATTGACGTAATTAAGAAGATGGAGCTTGTGTTTGAAATAATGATATAGAATTGTTTAATTAAACTATGGTATAGATAGTTTTACTCATTAATAGAAAAAAGATGATTTTTAAAAGGAAAAACTTCTAAGATTTTGATGACACATTCTGCATAGCATAATTGCCATTGTATATAAGATAAAAGCCCAAAAATCTTAATTGTATTATAATTAGATCTTTATAATTTATATATAGTTTAATATAAAAATGAATAGGAAAAACTGTTAAGCTATTGAACATCTAGATAATGTACTTACCTAAGGTATAACCCAGGTTAAATGATTAAAAGATAATAAGCCAAAGTTGGGTGAAATTAAACAACCTGCATACTTGCAATTTGTGTCAACAATAATGTTTTTGATCAAGTTGTAGTTCCGTGTTTTGCTGTGACCTGCTTTGAAATTCTTTTTCAACTTTGTTTGAACTGAGTGACATTCTCTATCAGCAGATTCCGTGCGAACATTTTCCTTTTCATCACTGACTAAAACTGCACTAAAGCCGGCACTGCGGCACAGTTGCCTGATTGTCCACCTTCGCAATGTATCCAATTTTGTTAACTTAAAAAGAACTGTTGTAAATAGACACGGTGGAGGGATGCCCTATCAGGCCAAAGAAAAATAGCTTGCGTGATATTTAAAGATGAAATTCTCAGTAGTAAAGTTCTCTTGAGACGTTGTTCAATACACATCTTAGTATCATTACTTGTATTGGCCACAAAGGTTAGTGATGATGTCCCATCTTCTTTGGAAATTTTGAGTTAGGTCGTACCAAAGCTTCCACGGAAAGTGGCACAATGGAAACATACTGATTGACATTCATTTCTAAGATGTCCCATACCACTTTAGTCTTGTTATCAATGATAAAGAAATTGTTGCCACTTAAGGGTGTTAATTTTATATAGCTTAGCACAGCTTTTCTTTGCCTTAGACAATATCTTATCTTGCTATTTTTATTTTTTTAATAACCAAATTTCAGCCTTTTCCAGTTATTGACAACCAATGCTTGCCTAATCAATAATTTAACATCGATTTGTTAAGTTAATAGATCTGTCTGTCCGATAAACATCTTCCTTATCTTCAACAATTCTCTGACATCCTGCTGTGATTTGTGGTCTAATTTTTCTGTTGCATTTCACATCACTGGTCTGCAAAAAACGCTTGATGATTTACTGATCAATCACAAGCACGTGCATGTGCCTCGAAAATCTTTCTCGTCAATATTCGATCATAACTGTACACTTTGAAAAATTCTGCGTTGTGAATGTTTCGGCACGCTTGGAAACCAGTACTTGAGAAGTTAGGACAATAAACTTGGTCCGCCCCTTGTCATCAATCAGAAATTGCTGAAAATATCTTTTGTTTTACTTAAAAACTTCAGAAAAGAGAAATATTACGCTTTATGGAGTTATGCTTAAGTGTAATGTCTTGGAGTACCCAAATTAATAACAAAAAAGTTAAGTGTTGAACAAGCCATTTATGTCTTCAAAGGTTTTTCGAAAGCAAAAAGTTTTGAATATATTAAAGGGAGTACAAATAAGTCTCTACCAATTGACAAAAAATGGCTCCACCAGTAAAATTGTCAGGTGTAAAACATCATATCGTAAGGCTGGACATCTGGCAACACTATAACCTTAAAACACATAATTTTTTCGTGCAAAAATATCGAGTTTTGAACTGAATAAGCGTCATTTGCGGGAACTTTTGATTTACTTTTTTAATTTGAAGAAATCAGCAGCTGTGGCGCATCGATTACTTATACAAGCATATAGTGAGGCTGCTTTAAGTGAGAGAAGTTGTCGAGAATGGTTTCATATGTTTAAGAACGGTGAGTTTGACGTCGAAGACAAAGAACGTGGCGGAAGGCCGAAAGTGTACGAAGACGT
This sequence comes from Sinelater perroti, assembly GCA_036346155.1. NCBI lineage: Eukaryota > Metazoa > Arthropoda > Insecta > Coleoptera > Elateridae > Sinelater > Sinelater perroti. Next base: position 17,374,378 of record JARFIY010000195.1, on the reverse strand, counting down.
GGTTATTGGAGGAAGATTCCTACCAATCGCAAGAAGAACTTGCATTTACATTAGGAGTGACTCAACAAGCAATTTCACGTCGTTTAAAATCGTTGGGAATGATTCCAAAGCAAGGAAATTGGGTTCCATATGAACTGAAGCTGAGAAACGTTAAACGCCGATTTTGCACATGCGAAATGCTGCTTGCCAAGCACAAACGAAAGGATTTTTTGCATCGTATAGTTACTGGCGATGAAAAATGGATCCACTACGATAACCCAAAGAAGAGGAAATCATGGGACTACGTGCCCATGCTTCAATATCGACAGCCAAACCGAATATTTATGGAAAAAAATTTTTTACCGGGGCTCTCTACCGAACAAAATTGATGAGATTAACCCGAGCACTCAAGGACAAACGCACCCACTACTAATCTAGACACAACGAAATTATTCTCCTGCATGATAATGCTCGTCCACATGTTGCGGCGCCGGTCAAAAGCTACTTGGAAACACTCAATTCCGCCGTATTCGCCAAACATTGCCCCTTCCAATTATCACTTATTCCGATCGATGGTACATGGCCTGTCTGAGCAGCACTTCACATCATATTAAGATACCAAAAATTGGGTCGATTTATGGATAGCTTCAAAAGATGAAACGTTCTTCCGACGCGGTATCCGTATGCTACCAGAAAGATGGGAAAAAGTAGTGGCTAGCGATGGACAATACTTTGAATAAAACATAAGGTTCCGTTCTTTTACAATAAATGCCCAATTTTTGATAAAAAACGACGGAGACTTATTTGTACTCCCTTTATTTTAAGGTAACTAGCTAAGTTAATAACATATCCTAAATATACAAATTTAAACTTTTCATTTGCGCTCTCAGGTTATGAAAAAGCAACAGTTATTTTGCTTTGCTAACAAATATTGAATTAGTTAACAAATAAAAAATTAAATTTATAATTACATACATTAAAACAACATATGTTTGCATTTTTTTTTTTTTTACTTTTGAATAATAAAATTTTTTCCCTTATGAGTGAGTTGCTATTTTTGTATTGTTTCCGTTCATTCACGATTCATCCACAAGTGTTCTACTCCTTAAATGCAACCATTTATTAAAATAATGGTGGTTTAAATGTTATTAGCAATTTTTCAAAAAATCAACAGACAATATTTTATCATCAGGACAATGATGATATATTGTTCACCTTTTTTTAATTATAACACCAAATGTATCTTGTCGTTTAAATATTACAAATAGTACATCAAAAATATACGGTTTGTCCGGAAAGTATCAGGAATAATTTTTGTAGCTAACCAGAAGGGCTTGAGAGACGTGGTTTTCGGCAAAATGGATGGTGGAGGTTCTTAGGTAAAGAATGCGACCCGACTCAGTCGCCTCTGAGCCTTGACAGAGTGAGGGTCGCGCTTCCCGCAAACCGTATTTTGGTGATGCGTCACGGACTCGACATGCAGCGTACGTTAGAGCAACGTTATGCGGTGAAGTTTTGTGTCAAACTCAAAAATGGGGCATCGAGACTTTGAACTTGATAAGTGAAGCGTTTGAAAAGAGATCGCCTGGACCCTTTCACCACCACAACATGCTCAGCCACACGTCGCTGCTCATGAGGGAATTTATAGCCAAGCATAACGTGACAACGTTGCCCCAACCGCCACTATACAGCCTGGACTTGGCCTCCGCTCAGCTTATTTATGTTCCCAAAACTCAAATCCAGTCTAAAAGGAGGAACCCATTTTGGGTCAGTGGGAGGGTCCAAACTGCCAAATTTCAGTTTCCGCATTTCAGGAAGCCTTCAAAGCATGGCAGGCACTCTGGAAACTATTTTGAGAAATTTTAAAGAAATAAACGATTACTTACAATACTTTTGTATTTATTGAATTACTCCCTTTACCTTCGGGACAAACCCTATAGATGTAATATTGTCGATGAACGCGTCCTGACATCATACATAAATTAAGTATTGTAATAAAAATATCTAGCAATATTACAAAGAAACCAATGTGGCACTTACTATTAGAGAGCCACATTTGCTTACATTCTGCGTTTTGTAACTTCACGTCTGTGGTATTTTACAAATGCCAACATGACTGATTTGAAAGATTAAAAGCTTATGATAAATATTTTTTAAGTTCAAAAAAAGGCAGTTAAGACACCAGATTTTTGATAAATAGAACATACGAGTTAAAAATAGTAGAATACCCCGTTCTTAGTGTTTTTAACTTTTATCATCAACGTAAACTTTTCCAAAGTTTATGTAAAATTTGTGAAACTCTTTCGATTGTTGTTGTACTTATCATGTAAAATTAAAATAAAGCTCAAAAAAATATAAAATGATAACTAGAGAGAATTAAAAGCAAAATCAGTTTTATATTCGAAGGCTAACGACGAGCATACTATTAATTGCTATTAATAAGATTTAGCCGACACCGGTTTTGGAATGTACTTTGCAGCTGCATGACGTTTCACTTTTTCTAGAATATTTTCCATAAAAGCTTGAAATCAAATAAATCAAAGGAATAACCAATATCTCCGTTTAGTTTTTATAACTCTGCCACAATATATAAAATAATTATGAAGTTAAAAAAAAGTGAAGCCTGTGAAGTAAAAGGTTAAGGCTCTCATATGTTCGCCCTCACTGCCTGGTTGTCGCCTACCATTTTTAAACACAGCGATGTGGCAAACACTGCGCCTTAGACGGCCGCATTATTACCCCTTGCTCGAAGTGAACGCAAGTACTTAATTAGTTTTAGTGAATGAGCAGTTAGGTAACTTTCCAGGCATCTTGAGTCCAGGATTGAACACGAGTCTGTCCGCGCTGTAGACAAGCACCCCAACGCGCGGCTTCACTGGCGCTCGATAGTGAAGTTATTTTTACTCAAATAAGGTGTGGTTTCAACTTGCTGGAATAAGAAAATTGTAACAAATCCTATTCTTCTGAAACGAAGTGCAATCTCATATTGGTGTCCCACTAAAAAAACTACAAGACTCGGTTACAAACAATTACAATTGCTGATAGATTCGCAATCACCGTTCTGGGAGAAGTTATAAAACAGTGATTATATTACCAACTTATACTAGGCGTTCGGTTGCTTTAAAGTGGTATAGAAAACATTAAGATACCTTACAGACAGGAAAAAATCTCTGTATTTAACGAAAATTAAATTGCAGGCCTGCGTGTACGAAATACGCATACGCGAAAATATGTGCAGATTAGAACGAAATAGCTACTCTGAACTAACCATTAAATAACGATTTTTTGCGCAAATTCCTGCCCGAGAATGGCGGCAGAGAACAGACAACAACCCTTCTTGCATATTGCTCGGCGCCGATTTGATCTTATAACACGCCACCTCCTGTTTTGTTTATCCTCAATCTTAAGCCTGTCAGACGAGATTCTGTAAATGCCAATTTTAATTACTACAACGATCGCATTAATATGGGTATCGAAAATCTACGGAATGTCATTAAAAGTTTAGAGGAACGGCACATAATACCTATCCGCAGAAATACGTAGAAACTTTAATATCGTATATACAAGGTGGTTCAAATATGACCGGGACTGATTTGTGTGTAAACAAGCCACACTGAGCAATAGCTGTCGACCTTGAGAGATGATGACAACCTCCACCTCCTTCTCTCTTGTTAGAACTCTATTCAATCCTGGGACTTGCTAGATGATACGACCAAAGGTACGCGGACGTGGAACACGCATTGCTTCAAATCTCTTTTGGAGAAAACGCTCCGTCCGCTAAAATCTCTCTCTACTCTCTCTAAACAGTATGAACTCTTCTCACGGAACCGTGTGTTTGAATTTCTCTCTAGAGGGCAGCGCGTGGAGAATGAACCCCATGATCGTCGCCGCGAACATCCGTCACCGCCAAACATTGATCGTACAACTCACTTTTCTTAAATAGGCGTTCTATCAAGGAACTTAAAGCAATGCTGTCCTAAGTGTTCTAGTGTAGAAAACATCGTGATAAACCACCTGCACTATCCAGTGAATACCGGTCGATGCCATACACTTTACGGACATGAACAAAATGTGCACATCAGCTACCAGTTGTCTCCTGTAGCAGTTAGAGGACTATTAATACATTTTAATATATAGTGACCACCAATCAAACAGGTGCGCTACTTTGTTCCCGAGTTCGCAGTCATCACCAAGAGAACATAGTAAAGCCGTTCGACAGGAAAAGTATGGCAACGTTCATCTGAGACTGGCAGGTTATCCTTGAATTTCTGAGGATTCCACTCAAACCTCCTGGCAACAGGCGTGAAGGAAAGATCCTATTCAAGCGGAAGACAGGTGGAAAGCGGTAGCCTTTTTTCAAAACAATTCACGTTCCTATGGCAAAACAATAAGACTTCTGAAAATTGCCACATTTGTATAGTCCTGATTTGCAATGATTCTACCTGTTTAGAAGGCTCAAATTAGACTTGCATACATTGCTTTTAGACGACACCGTCATCCAGACTGTTTGAGGAAGAATAAAGACTTTTGAAAAGAACATCAGGATTCTTCGAACTTGGAAAAATGTCACTCCGAGGTAATTAATCGACATGTGCAAGTTTTGAATTGGCCTTTATTTACACTGCTAAAACAAAGTCTTCATTTTCGTTGATTAAATTTGTCGTTATGTTCTTAGCTTTGATATTGAAATTAAATATACTTCTAAAGAAATACGTAGAAACTTTAATATCGTATATACAAGGTGGTTCAAATATGACAGGGACTGATTTGTGTGTAAACAAGCCGCACTGAGCAATAGCTGTGCGACCTTGAGAGAGTGCAATGACAACCTCCACCCTCCTTCCTGCTTGAGTTAGAACCTATTCAATCCTGGGATTTGCTAGAGTGATGAACGAACAGAAGGTACAGCGGAGCGTCGAACAACGCATTGTGGTCAAATTCACGCAGACTCCAAAAACAGTATGGAGAAGAGTGTCTCTCACGGAACCGTGTGTTTGAGTAGTGTAAGTGCTTCAGAGATGGCAGAGAGCACGTGGAGAATGAACCCCATGATCGTCGGCCACGAACATCCGTCACCGAGCCAAACATTGATCGTACAGACTCACTTATTCATTGAAATAGGCGTAGTACTATCAAGGAACTTAAAGCAATGCTGTCCATAAGTGTTGCTAGTGTAGAAAACATCGTGATAAACCACCTGCACTATCACAAGGTGAATACACGGTCGATGCCATACACTTTGACGGACATGAACAAAATGGTGCACATGCAAGCTACCAGTTGTCTCCTGTAGCAGTTAGAGGACGAATATAATACATTTTTGAAGTATATAGTGACCACCAATCAAACAGGTGCGCTACTTTGTTCCCGAGTCTCAGCAGTCATCACCCAAGAGAACATAGTAAAGCCGTTCGACAGGAAAAGTGATGGCAACGTTCATCTGAGACTGGCAGGGGATTATCCATGTAGAATTTCTGAGGGATTCCACTCAAACCTCCTGGCAACAGGCGTGAAGGAAAAGATCCTATTCAAGCGGAAGACAGGTGGAAAGCAGGTAGCCTTTTTTCAAAACAATTCACGTTCCTATACGGCCAAAACAATAATGGAAACCTTCTGAAAATTGCCACATTTGCTGTATAGTCCCGATTTGGCCCCAAGTGATTTCTACCTGTTTAGAAGGCTCAAATTAGACTTGCAATACATGTGCTTTTCAGACGACACCGTCATCCAGACTGTTTGGGAGTGGATACGCCGCTAACCAAAAGACTTTTTTGAAAAGAACATCAGGATTCTTCCGGAACGTTGGAAAAAATGTGTCGACTCCGGAGGGGAGTACATTGAATACTGACATGTGCAAGTAAGTGTTTGACAATTCGGTCCTGGTCTTATTTGAACCACCTTGTGTCTAACAGAGCAAGAGTACTTCAAGTGTTTTTGGCCCTGTTCTTTATTTCTTATATACCTGCATTTTATAACTAATAGTAACGATATACACCGATGATCAGGATCAATAAAGTTCCGAAATAAAGCTACAGAAATCAATGTAGTAAACTGAAACTTAAATCCATGCATATAAACTTTATTGACAAAAAACTAGCAGGACCACGTCTGTTAGATATTAAACGAACAATATCTTAGCATATAAAGAAAAAAGAACTGAGATTGGTTTCAAATATAAACAACGTTATTAGCTTCTTAGGAGAAATTCCAAGTTGTCAACACATAACAAAATTCTGAAGTATCATCAGATCCTGAAACTAATGTGGTTATATGGCATCCAACTCGGGGGGCTACGCCAGCGCTACTAGCATCAAACATTGAAACATTCCAAAATAAAGTGTTGCGTAACATTGTTGATGCTCCTTGATATATTCGTAAAACAGATCTTTATGGAATCCTTGGTATCCTAACTATCAAAGAAGAAATCAAAAATCACGTAGCCAGGCTCCATCTTCACATTAATGCAGAAACTCTTCGGCTGTTGGACAATCAACTCCATCTCCCAAGATTGTTGAGGACTAAACCACTCGATCTAGTGTAGTATATTATGGATAAAAACACAGTGTGCGGGTGAATGTGTTAAAGTTATTAAAAGAGTCTAAAGGACATCAGTCGATTGGCTGTAGCTGACAAGCATTTAGTTTAAAAGCTATTAGAGAAACTGGAAAAGTAGAAAAAGGGAATCAATGTCGTTTGATATGATGTGTCAACAATTCACAGTGATAATTACTACTTCTGCACAGTAAAGATCGTGGGCCATACCATTACCAGTAAGCGTAATATTGTGTATCACAATATCCTATCTGCTATGAGACTAGTGCCTCATAATGAATCCATCTCTGTGCCAAATCCCAAACAGACACCGTTTTAGATGGTGATACAAGTGATGAGATGTGCAATCGAAGGACAGTATAGATAATAGAACCCCAGTGGCATTTACCCAGCATGAACTGAATGATTTGTTTCGCGATCTGAATTTATCCAAATAAGCAGCAGAGGTTTTAAGATCACGACTTCACAAAAAGAATTTACTGTGTTATAGAATGAGATTCTGACGGTACAGACACCGAGAAGCTGAATTGATTCCGTTTTTTTGCTGAGGAAGGCGGTTTGTCGAGACATTCTGGTAGTTATAAAATGCTTCAACATTATTTATAATTCAGGGTAGTGGAGGTTATTTATAAATGCCAGCAAATCCAGTTGAAAAGGTGTTTTATTCTACAATACTAACATCCATCCATCCATTTTAGTAACACCCTCTGTGACTTTGAAAGAAACATACGAAAACCCTAAATTTCTGTAGTACAAGCTTCATGAATGGTCTGTGAGCGGAGATTTCAAGGTTATTGGAATACTGCTGGGTCAATAAGCAGGCAACATCAAATTTTCTTACTTTTTATGTGAATGGGATTCCAGAGCTAGGACGGAACATTGGGTTGGAAAGCAGTACCAGTCAGATGTATTGTATATTCACACTTGGCCAAAAAAAAACATTGTTTCACTTCAACTGATTGATCTCTCAAAAATACTGTTGCCACCTTTACACATCAATCTTAGCTTAATAAAGTAATTCGTGACAGCGTGAGTGAGTGCGAATTACGAGCATGGACTGCATTCAAAAATGTGGTACGAACATTTTTGGGGAACACGAAGGCTACAAATTACAATATTTTAGTCAAAGAGGTGTTGGAATCCTATAAACTGCTTGGTTGCAACATGAGCTTCAATGTTCACTTTCTTCATACTCATTTAAATTACTTTCCTGACAATCTTGGTGATTTTACGGAAGAACATGGCAAACGCTTTTATCAGGGCATTAAAGTGATGGAAGAAAGATACCAAGGAAAGTGAAATGTACATATACTGGATGACTATTGTTGGATGTTAAAAAGAGAGTATACGGATAATCCAAGAAGAGGAAGTTTCAAGGGGAACCCAGTGGTAAATGTTAGGTATGTTTGCTTTGAAATATGTATTTATGTTTATCTATTTCTTACATGTTCATTTCGTTCCCTTCAGAGAACATTTTCACACGCGAGAGTATGATAACCGTGAAGTAAAGACCTCGGGTCAATAACAATGGCAAACATCAAGTGCTTTCCGGTCGGCATACAAACACCTTTGGCGGTCGTGAAGTACATTCTTCTCTCATTTTCCTAAATTACCAAGTTAGGCTAGCCACTCTATCTCAAGGTATATTTCGGCACAATGACTGTGGTTGCACGACATACTTTTTGAAAACGTTTGCCATTTACGCTTCGGGTCTTTATCTCCGAACGAAATTCAATTTTGTTTTAGGTAGGAAATTTTAAAATTGCTACATCTGTAGTCAGAACGAGAGGAGAAGACTTCAGATTGCGCAAAATCTGAAAAACTTTGATGGAGTACAACATTTTATTTTGCAATCTCCGAAGCGATTTGCGCCTGTACGGCCAATGTTGCAACAAAACCTTCGTTTTGGTGATTACTAAAATTTTCTATAAATGTGTAGGAATGTTTTGGACATCGTGCACATAATGCACTTGTTTTTTACCGACAAAGTGCATTTTCACTTATCGGACGTGCTAATAAACCAATTTTTCTTTATAGATGTAACAACAACCCACGAGATATCTATAAAAGACCTCTTAACAAAAATATGTTAATGTTTGACGTACGCTGAATAAAGTTGAAATTATAGACCTTTACTTTTTATGGAGAAAAGCCAAGATGCTATCACTTTCAATCGATATGTTAAAATATGTTAATGATTCGACAGTTTTTCTCACCGAATCTCACTGCACTCTATCTGAAAAACGTTTTCTAGTTTCAACAGGATGGAGCTACAGTCCCACAGCAACTATGATGCATCATCCTAGGCAACTAATCTCTCAATGCTTGGTCAGTCCCCTCATTGGATTTCACTCAGCGTGACATCTTCTTGTGAAGATATTTTTTGGCTGACAATGGGGTTTACAAAAAAAATTATCCTAGAACTCTCTACGTCCCACCAAACGCAATAAGTTAAAAAATCAGGCGTATTCTTCAACACATGATGGAAAGAGTAATGAAGAACTTGAGCGTAGGACTTCAACGGTGCATCAAAAATGAGAAGTACTACTTGACCGATATCCTCCATTTCCGTAGTCTTATTCTATAAAAACAAATTTTACTTACCTCCTATTGTTGTTTTTTTTATTTTTCTAACAAAGAGGGAGGGAATTTTTCGCTGTACTATATTTTGACTTTCAAGAGAAAAATTGTTACAGTAACGAACCATGAGATATAAAATGTTCAATAAGTATATGTTTCTAATACAAAATATATGTAACTGCTCTTTCTAGATTATTGGTAGTATGCATACAGCATATATCGTTTCTAAAATTCTTATTATCTAGCGATCATACAATCATAAAAATATAATTGCATAAAATATGAAACCCATTAAAAGCCTGTGTAAAATTGTCTTTAATTAAATAAAAATTCCTTTAAAGGTTTTGTATCAAATGCCCGGAATGTTAGTACAGCTTTTTAAGTACAAAACAAAAGGCAGGCTGGTGTTCGAGGTACATTATTTGAATTCGCGTTTTAAATTGCAGGGTGTAATCCCTGGAGCAATATCTCTTTGTTAAGATTGTAACAAGGATACCCTCCACGGCTTTTGATAAACGGCAAGGCATCGTAATCTCGCCAACTTAACGATCTCCCGGCGTTTGCCGCAGATTTTCGCTACTTTATATTAAGCTTTTGAAGTTGCAAGCTCGAGAATTTGCATATAAATCCCCATGTAAGCTCTTTGTCGCAATATACCCTCCATAGCCCCGGCTCCGAGAGGACTAGAACGTAAAATATGCTTTGTTATAGCCATGTGAACAAGACCACCACCTACGAGAACCCCTCGGTAAGGAACATGGAACCCGCGCCGGCCCCGGAGCCCCGGTCCGTGACGCTGGAGCGCTCTCCGGTGATGGGGTTCGGCTTTGTCGCCGGATCCGAAAAGCCCGTCGTCGTTCGGTTCGTCACAGAAGGCGGTCCGAGCGTAGATAAGGTAAATATATTCTTGCGCTTGAATTTCCATAATGTATACTGTAAGGGGAGGTCAGAACGTGGGCATGTCAAAATATATTAAGCATGCGGGAAATGTCACGTCGCTTGTACACGGCGGTTCGCGCACCTGTTGCATTCCCTCTTCCGCTGGATGTTGGTAAAGCGTTTATATTATTTTGGTTTTGATTTACCGTCGAAATAAAACCGGAATAATAACAACTCACAGTTTAACTTTTGACTTACGCCCTTATAAGGTGTAGATAAAAATAAACTTTAACAATGAATATTTTGCGTCTTTGAATTATGTAAAAAAAAAAGAAATGAGGACATGCTGACTAGATTAATGTAGCAAATGAGCGCCATGTTAAACTTGCTGACTTCATTACTTAATAAAAAAGACTAATGGCTAAACATCTTGAACTAGCGCTATGGAATGCGAATGGGTTGTCACACACACTGATGAACTAAAAACATTTTTAACTAGTCACGACATAGATATAATGATGATTTCAGAAACCCATTTTACCGGTCGCAGTTATCTAAAAATACCCAATTACTCAATCTATGATACTAAGCATCTAAATGGAACCGCTCGTGGAGGTACTGCAATTATCATCAAAAATTCAATAAAACACCACGATACAAGCAAATGCTCTGAAGTTTTTCTACAGGCAACCAGTGTATCAGTTGACGACTGGATTGGCCCTCTTACTATCTCATAAGTATACTGTCCTCCAAGGCACGCTATCAAGAAAGAACATTTTCAACAGTTTTATAATACACTAGGTAATCGTTTTCTTGCAGGAGATAATTATAACGCAAAAAAACACAGTGGGACTCCAGATTGACAACTCCAAAAGAAGGAGAGTTTATGAAAGCTATTGAAAGCAATAATTTAAATTGTTTATCCATTGGTCAACCTACTTACTGGCCGACAGACACAAACAAGAATCCTGACCTCATAGATTTTTGTGTAATAAAAGACATGCCCCTTAATAACATACAAGCAGAATCTTGCTTAGATTTATCTTCAAACCATTCGCCTATCGTAATAAAGATAACCACCGGTATAATAAAAAGAGCAAATCAACCATCACTAAATAATAAGCGCACTAACTTGAAGGAATTCAAACGATTGGTGGACTCCAACATAGACCTAAAGATACCTTTAAAAGACAGTAAGGACATCGAAGAAGCAGTAGTACAACAAGCAGCCTGGAAATTAACACCACCAACAATCTATGACAAGAAAAAATTGCAAGACTATCCCATGATAATAAAGCAAAAAATCGGTGAAAAAAGAAAAATCAGAAGACAATGGCAAAACAGAAGAACACCCGAAAATAAAAGACTTCTTAACAGAGCAACATGACAACTCAAAGAACTGATAAATAATAATAAAAACCAAGAAATACAATGCTACCTTGAACACCTAACACCAACTGAAGCTAGCGACTACTCGCTGTGGAAGGCCACAAGAAAGCTAAAACAACCAAAGGAAATACAACCACCAATCGGAACATCTCAAAACGGATGGGCCAGAAGCAATAAAGGAAAGGCAATAACCTTTGCTGAACATCTAACTAAAGTTTTTCAACCTAATCCGCCAGAACTCGGCCAAGACGATGACAAAGAAATCCAACAGTATTTGGAATCACCTTACCTGCTTGAATATCCTGTTAAACCTTTCAAAATCAATGAAATAGAAACGATCATTAGAACCAATCTAAACCCTAAAAATCCCCCGGTTACGATCTGATCACCGGCAAGATATTAAAGGAACTTCCACAAAAGGGAATCAAAAGCATCACGCAAATATTCAACGCAATTCTGCGCACTGCTCACTACCCAGACCAATGGAATGTTGCCTCAATGATGAATGAATGACCAATGGAAGCGCTTAGACCTTATACTAATGACTTATCCCAAAACCTGGGAAGCCACTAGAAGACCCAACATCGTATAGGCCCATCAACCTATTACCTGTCCTTTCAAAAATGTTTGAAAAGTTATTATTAGAAAGATTAAAGCCATTCTTGGGCGAAAACAATGTCATCCCCGATCACCAGTTTGGATTCAGATAAAAACACGCGACAACTGAACAGGTCCACAGAGTTACGAAAAAGATAAGACGGGATCTGGAAGACCACAAATGCTGCTCGGTCGCCTTTATTGATGTTACACTGGCTTTTTACAAAGTGTGGCATACTGGGCTACTGTTCAAATTACGAAAAATATTTCCTCTCAACTATTTCCTTATCCTATCTGCAAAAGCGACACTTCCTTGTTAAACAGCAAGATGAACACGCAAAACTGTAACCAATTACATCTGGTGTCCCTCAAGGTAGTGTCCTGGACCCCTTATATACACCGCCGATCTTCCTACCACGCAAGATGAACTAACGACAACGTTTGCTGATGATACTGCCATATTAGCTTCGCATAGATACCCGCAATTAGCGTCCCAAACTCTCCAAAATAACTTGGATGAAATACAACACTAGCTAGCTAAGTGGAGAATAAAAACAAATACAGCTAAGTCAGTTCATATTACATTTACTACTAGAAAAGGAATGTGTCCACCTAAACAATCGTCAACTACCACAAGTAAACGAAGTCAAATACCTAGGTATGCATCTAGACAGAAGGCTAAACTAGCGCAACCACATATTTACTAAAAGGAAACAACTAAGTCTAAAACTGACAAAACTATACTGGATAATAGGCAGAAAATCCAAGCTGACACTTAAAAACAAACTGTTAGTCTATAAAACCATTCTAAAGCCTATATGGACGTACGGCATTCAACTGTGGGGAGCAGCCTCAAATTCAAACATTGAAATACTGGAACGATTCCAATCAAAAGTGCTACGCGTAATAACCGGTGCCCCCTGGTATGTACCAAACAACGTTATTAGAAGTAATCTCAACATATCCACAGTTAAGGATGAAATAAGACAATTTAGTGTTAAATATAGTGACAGGTTAAATTCACATCCAAATACACTAGCAATAGATCTTATGAGCCAATCAATTAGAAATAGGAAGCTTAAACGCTTCACGCCAAACGACCTATTAGATAGGTACTGAGCTACTACAATTAGTATATAATTTAGTTAAGGATATATTTAAGTTACTTACTCCTTGCCAACACAATTAAGCAATTGCTTATTATACAAGGGGGATTACTAATGAGTGGTCTCCAGCATGTCAATATTTTATATAAATGCCTACACTTTTGATTATTGTATACAAATGTACAGATTTCAAAATAAACAGGAGTTAAATTTAAAAAAAATGCGTAAATCATAACGTAAATATGGACCAATCACTGTTCCTAGAGTAAGAAAGTTAAACGATAACGCTATCAGGCGTATACATGAGACTGTGTTATTTATTTATCTAAATATACGTATTTAACAACTTTAAACAAATGCAACAAATATTTGATATCAAACACTTAAATTTAAGTTAAATAAATATATTTTTCTGGAATTATAAAAATTTACTCCAAAGAAGCAAAGGGCGGATAAAATATATTGTTGGTAATTTCGAATTGCGTGTCGGAAACGACATAGGAGACAGATTCATACAATTCTGTCAAGTGAAGTATGTAGTAATTATGAATACATGGTTCAGCTTCCTCCCAGTAGACTTTATTCTTGGAAATAACCACGAGACAATGAATTAAACTGTGTTTGCAATCAGATCTTATATCAGATTTTATATTAATAAACAAAAATTCCAGGTACAGCTTTAAATCTGGAAATTTGATCCTGGTGCAGACATACCATTAATCCATAATTTTTAGCAGCCAAATTAATATTTTTAAAGAAATTAAAAAAGATCACCCATCAAAAAAATAGATTTAAGTCTTTTAAAAAATAAAGAGAGGCAAAATCGGTGTAACATTAAATAAAAGCTTTGAACAACTCAAAAAAATCAAATATCACCCGTAATAACAAGGGTATAAATACACAATAAGAAGATTTTAAACATATTCTCATTAACACATAGAAAGAAATTTTAAATAGGAGTATAATATACGAAGGTAATTCCAAACATAAGGTTTCCTAGTTTTTAAAAATAGAAAAAAAAGTTTATTTTTAATAATTGATAAATAAATCATTTTAAATCTTAGATATTCCTCTATTTTTCTACATGATTGCGATTTCGATCGATGCATTTATGTAAGCGTTGTGGAAGTTTTTCTATGCCTATGTCGTACCAACTCACCGCGTTGGATCGCTTCTTTTACCTCATCATTGTCGCTGAAACGCATTCCGGCTAAATGTTTTTTCACCTTAGGGAACAAGTGGTAGGCACTAGGTGCCAAGTCCGGACTATAAGGTGGGTGTATGGGTGATTATATCTGTGCCTATTTCGCGACTTGGGCGAAGAGGAATGCCGCCACTCACATGACTGCTGTTTGGTCTCAGGTGTGAAGTGGAACGCTCAGGTTTCGTCACCCGTGACAGTCGAATCCAAAAAGTTGTCCTTTTCGTCTGCATAGCGCCGAAGAAATTTGTGGAAACAGTCAACGCGTTGCCGTTGGTGATCTTCGTACGTGAAGCATCGCAAGTGATCCTCAGTCTCTGCGCCACACTTTCCGAATACTTGTCAACGCTTGCCTCAGTCAAAGTTCTATAAATGGACCATCTGTGCACACTTCCGAGTATTCAACTCTCAGCAAAGGACTAAAATGCAGATGATGGACCAAAATGCAGAGATCATAAAAAGTGATCCTCAAGATCTCTAAGTAGGATTTGTTCAACTTTCGCGAATGTCTCGTCGGGACTGACGGCCTTCCGCCTTTTTCTTCGCGGTGAATTTTTTTGTGACCACCTGTGAACTCCTTTCACCACTCACGGAAGTTTTTGACATCCATACATGATTCTCCATACGCAAACTAAACAATGGTTTATTTGAGAGTGGGGGAAGCAGCAAACACGACAGTGTGGCCAACAACCGCACGAAAAGTTGCTCTGCGACCCCAGTGCTTCGGGGACTTAATTTTTGTTATTATAGCACTGTCAGATTTTCGATTTTTTAACTCTTAAGATATTACTTAAGAATTAACACTATCAAATTTCAAAGCTTTTTACAGTTATAACATTAATCATAAATTGATTCTTTTAATTTTATAATATGGAAACAACTCTATTTTGTTGTTACAATTGAAAAGTGGAAAAATTTTAATCAGATCTTCTCAGTTATTTAAAATATTTTAAGTCTTCCTACTTCTTTTATGCTTGAAATTATTTGCACGTAATATTTATTACTGGTTTTTGAATATCAATGGTTAATCTATTTTAAGATAGACTCACCTGCATAACATATGACCGTAGAGATGGTAAGTAACTATAAATTTATGTTAATTTTTTAAGTAGTAGGATCTACCTTACCACTTCATTAATCTTTTATCTAAGCATAAACACGGAATCCATTACAGACATCTAAATTACCGGGTTCTCACAAAGCACGCTATTTCCACTGCGTGATATAAAGACAGTATTCGTATTAATTCTAGTTCGCAAGATAACTATCCAAGCTGGTAATTAGATTTTTTTATATGTTGTCCCAAGAAGTGATCTGTTAATGATATATTCCCATATAATTTAATAACTATTAAGACAAGCAGCATTAGTGATATACAGGATGAATGTAACTGAGACGACTGTTCTTACTCTCTTCCACCCACAGATTAAAGCCATCAATTAAAAACCTTAAATAATTAACAATCCTTTAAAATGTATAATCAATCTCATAAAAGTGAAGAGTCAAACAGGAACATAATGGCAAAGAAGAAGAAACCTAGAAATTAAAACAATAAATAGTTTAACGATACCAGAGTGCTCTTTTCACTTGATGCAAAGCTTGCTGCAGTGTTTGGGTTGTTGTACTCTAGTCCTTGTTTTTCTTGATGAACCGACGTTCGGCAGTCGGTAACAAATATTTACTATAAATCTCGAACATTTTCGGAACATTTAGGTTGTACGTAAACAACTGCAACTTTTCGAAACTCAGTTTTCAGAAGCAGTCCCAAAGACTGCTTCAAGCAGTTCGCTGTACCAACCTGTTAGTTGAGGTTGACTAAACTCGTGGGACGATAACATATCCCTAAACAGAAGTTTTGTCTGTAAAAATTACATTGCTCCAATCTCGGCCGATATTGTCCTTTGCCTAAACGAGTCGCTTCCTCACATGCTTTTCACCTAACAAAAGTTTCAAATAGCTGCGTACGATATATCTACACCTTTCTGTTTAATTTTGCTACTTTTTGACGCTCGGGTTCCGCAAAAACAAGTTTATGGTTTGTTTTTCTACCTTTAGGGAACACTTTCCCTATCGAGCCACGTTGCGGCAAGTCATCGGCCAGTTTTGTTTCCTTATATCGCTGCACCCACTTGCTGACAAATGTTTTCGACTTGTCCATGTACTTAGTAACCGTTGCATAAGACATTTTCGGGCCTTTGGGATGGATACGGAGGAACACAGTCTCCTAGCGCGACACGTACGCAGCACTCATGCTGCTTTAGGCGTTTCTCTAGTAAGAATTCAATTCCAACTGAACTTTTTGTGATAAAGCATTGAAAGCAAAAGTTCTCTCTATCGACTCACAAAAGAATTAGGGCGATACCTTTTAACGATTATGACAAACACGCCCTTACTTAACTAACTGTAAGGTGGCTAGTAGAAGGAAACGTTTTTTTTTACCTTATTGAACTGGGTAGAAGTAAAGCAGCTTTTGCGAAAACAGAATTCTGTCGAGGTATAGTAAATTGAAGAATCAATGGCAAACATAATTGGACATTCTCTACAAAAGCTCAAAAAGTTGACTCTTTAGAATAGTCATGTATAATAGAAAATACTTCAACTTCTGTAAAAACATTAAAAGTATTACGTTAAACCTTTCATCACTCTTGCGACGCAAATGAAAACCCAAATAAAGGTAATCTTTTTATACAATATAACAGTTTTGTGCACTTAAGTAATTCTTGTAAAAATGGAAACTCAGTCAAAATTAATTTATTTCATTTATTGTCTCAATTAAAATATTCTTAAATTATTGCATGAAAACATTTTACATATATATAATATTAACAATTGTAGGAAATGAAGTCAATGAAACGGTTCGTCTCTGCAAAAAAAACATTGCAGCCACGTTTAACAAATATGGAGCAAAAATAGAGTGGCAACTCATTTCGTTTGACATTAATAACAAAATTTTCATTATTTCTGCCCTACGAAACATAAACAAAGGTTTTTATTTAAATAATGTTTGTGAATCCTTGTATTTGAAGGAAACTGCCATCCTACTTTATAAAATTCTTTAAATGATATTACATACCAATTAAAACACACGAAAGCAAAACATCTCAATTGTATGAAGTATCACTAATGATGAATTCAACACAATCAATGATGAATTCTGACAATCATAATCTTTAAGTCTTTATATCATTTTTTGGCATCATCATCAGATAATTAAAAAATCAAAGAGAACATAAATAACAAAAAGTTAATGCAAAATAACACCACCATTTTCAACACTATTGATAGCACTTTTTCTATTACTGCTACGAGGTTATTTCTTTTTATTAAACACATGCTGATGTTTTTCTATTAAAACTAGTTTAAAAGACTAACCATTAATTTTACTTTAATATTTCTTAAAACCAAACACTTTTTTTTAATCCTCCAGTATAATATAGATTGTTCAGCAATTGAAGAGCCTCTACAACAACATGAAGATGAGATCTGTCTTTGTGCTTGCCGACAGATCTTTTGCATTCCAACGTCTTACTGAAGATTTATGCTATGCACTTATCACGGAGAGTCGACTATGTTACTCAACACTTTATTCTAGAATGTCTGGATATATTTTATTGTATATTGTCAAGTTCAAATTTCTGCCAAAAATCATTAATGTTGTTTATATTTCAAGCTCAGTTCTTTCCTTATTCTACATTTATTTTGCTTTTTTAACGCAACTTTGCATTAAGTGTTATACTAAGATATTTGTCATTCACTTCATAAGGTACAATTGCACCGTTAATATTTAGCAACAGTGGTTCTGCTAGTTTTTTATTAAGAAAATTTATATGAATGAATTTAAGATTATTGAACTTGTTCCTTCATTTTCCGGTCCAGTCTATTACAATATTTCTTGCTTTTTATAATGTTCTTGTGAAGCTTTATTGAATGTGATCAAAGCAATATGCAGCGGATATAGAACGAGGCTAAGACTACTTTCTTCGTGTACCCCTGCTCTTATTTCTTTTAGGTCCGAATATTCATTTTCCAGCTTGGTTCTAAAAAGCTTATTCGATAATGTATTACCTTATATTTTACCGCATTTTTTCGGAAGCATATTATTGAATTTTTATGTTTGCCTTTCATGCCAAACTTGGTGACGCACATGTTCAATTGAGTGCTTCTGTCGAAAGCCTATTTGAAAATCTGGGATAGAATATATCTTAGTATCTTAATAATTCTTCTAACCATTTTAAAATTATAGGCAAAAGAAAATGAACCTGTAAAGATTCACCTCGTTAAGTGATTTACTTGATTTTGGCAACATTAGTGCTTCTGCAATTAAGAAAGGTAGCTTTTCTAGAAAAATGTTTTAATGTTTTACCGGTAATTAGACTTAACCTAGTACTTTATTCAGATTAATATTTCTTTTGGTCTCCTCGGTTACTTACGTATGAAGTCTTCCGAAACTTGATTGTCAGTTGCAGACAGTATATTTTCTACTTGTATTTAATTTGATATAAAGCTGCCAACCAAATATTCTGCAAATATATTAACTTTCTTTAATTACCCCTAGTCTATAGTTTCATATATCTTATCACAGAAGGTATAGATGTAATAGGTCTTCTTCTTATTTTTTTTTTTTTTTGTTACTTTCCAAAGAGAGTGATCCATCTCTTCAACTAGTATCAAATTCTACAAGTATAAATTTGTTGATTCTTTTTTTAATTTTTCTTGGTAATTTTTAAGTTGTATTATACATGATCATTTTGTCAAACGGATCTCTGAACCATTGCATCCTCTTATAGTTCTGCTTTTTTTGATTTTTTTCTAATCGTGAATCAGATATTTTACCTCGGTAATTATAAAGTAATCTCCTTGGTATTGTAATAAGCGGCTAGCTAATCAAGGTTTCAGCTTCTTTTTCTAGTTGCTTAGTTGTTCTTAGATTAATATTCAGATTTATATTAGTCTTTCCCCGTAAGTTGTTTTGTTAGTGAGATTGTATTGGGTTGTATGCACCAAATTTTAATATCCAAAAGACGACAAAAAAAATCGAAAGTGCCAAATCCATGCCTGATGGGGCAGAAAGAAATCACTAATTTTTCGTTTTGTTAAAGAATTTTTATTACACTACATGTCTCTGTTATCATGTTTATAAAAACTAAACTCCGAAAGTAATATGTTACGTATGTGAACCTAGTACTATTTAGATTTTTTGGGTAAATTTAGGAACAAGAAATATCTACTTTTTCGATTTACCAATTAAAATTTTAAAATAATTTTGATATTCTGTTTTTATGCAGATGTGTCATTTTTCTTTTAAAGATAATATAGTAACATAATACTTTAAATTATATCCATATAAATATTTGTTGTTCATAATTCATTTAAACTCTTTTTGTTTCAAACTGTTGCTTGTTTGAATATAATTTGGTATCTCGTAAACATTTCACGTTGCCTGGCAATATTTTCAACAAAATTCTTGCGATTTTTTTCACAAATTAATTTTTTTCTGTTCTTATTGTTAAAGGATCTTGGAGGTCATTAAGGGCCAATATGTTTCGGAATTATATCAAACACATGTGACACAGTTACCATCGACATACGTGTTGTGTGCATTGCTCCTTCTTGATGAAACCAAGAGCTTTAAATCACTTCAGTAGATTCTAATATGACATCATACCAAGTAGATGTATCTAAAAGTTTTCATCGTTCACATGAAGTAAGCGTCTCTAACATCACAAAATGATAAAACACGTAGTATGGTAACCTTATTTCTAGTGTAGCAGAATGTGATTTTTCTAAACTCGGCCAATAACAAGAATTTTGTATATTTGTGAATAAATTCAAATGAAGCAAGCTTTATCCAACATGCAACCATCTTAATATTTTTAATTTACAATCATTGGAATTTAAATGATGTTCAATGGTAGTAGTAGATCATTAATTTAATATAATGCATATTTTACTTTCAATGTTTTTATTGCTAATTAATAATTTTTTACTGAATTTTTTTTATTAAATAACATTGAAATTTCAACGTTTGCTTTGAATGTTTTTATAAAACCAGCTCTACTGGTAGCTAGATTAACGATTCCTTATTTTTTGAGTTTTAACAAATGAAAGACATTTGTACAACAACTTCCAATACCAAAAAGCAGTCACTGCTATTTCCAAATTACTTACTCCAATGAGTACTTTAATTAAGGCTGCCGAACCAAATCGTTAGCCCTAAATCAATATTTAAATTTACAGCTACGACAGCAGTTCTCCGATGCAGCAGAATTATGTGATATGGAAAGAACTGCTAATATTAAAATCGCGGTGCTCACTATTATGCAAAGTGTTCGTTCCTTGCATTTTCCATAAAACGAAATTATGCAAAATTAATAATCAACATGGTGAAGTATTGTTTAGTAGTGTATCATTTTGATATTTACATATACAAACATTCAGAGTACATTAACAAAAATATTTTTCCATAACTAGTTGTTTACTAACGCGTTTTATACATCATAAGTCTGCTCCACAGGCATTATCGGTTACAATTTTGTAAAGGGGCGCTAAACCGATTATCTAGCCTAAATAAATTTATGAAAACAGAAAAACGCAGAATTTTCTAATTAAAGTAATACAGTTGAAACTAAAATAGTCAAAATGTCTTTAATTATTCTCCGAGTAGATGTACTTATTATTTAAATCTGAAATACAGAAAGAAACACTTAGGTTTCGTGGAAGTATTTTAAAGAATGAATCCCAATATTACAAGAACGGTAAACCATAGTTTAAATAAATAAAAGACTGCGATTCTTACAATACTGAAATTTACTGAAAGTAACAGACAGTGTGCTGTACAATCGTTGGATATGAATTCGGAACTGCACCTAAAATGTAAAATCGAAAAGTGTATAGTTCGTTGTGTGAAATCTACGTTTGTTAGTTCAAAAGTCTGTAAGACATTGTAAGACATTAACTCGATATTTTCGGAAAAACAACGTACAATTAATGACTACAACAGGAAATTACATAATAAACATATAAATCTGAGATATCTTTCAAAGAATTACGAATGGACAAACAAAAATTCTAGAAATTTAGAATCATACCAAATAGAAAAGATTTTGGGAAGCTTCGGATACTTTAAATTTACAAATTAAGTCAAAGGTCTTGTATTATAGCTAATAATATAGTTAGTATAGTTATTAAATAGGTTTAACTAATTATAGAGGCTATCTACATACAAAAAATTGCAAATAAACAATTGACTTTCAAGGACGTACTTAAATAATTTTAAAGTACGAAAGGAACATAAAATGGAAATTAACAAATACACAACGAATTATGGTAAACATAACATGAACTGAGATGAGAAGGAAATTTTTAAGAGTAGTAGGATGAGATCGCATTTCCCCGAGAAATCAAGAATAAGACCCAATGAAGATAAGCTAGATAAATACTAAAAATCATGGAAGTTCTAAACGTTGATATAAAATAATTAAATAAAGGACAGGTGAAATTTAGAGAAGAAGCTAGGGGAATTGAAAGCGGAAAACAAAAACACAAAGGAGGAAAATAAAGAGCTGAAAAGAAAATTAAGATATTTAATGAGAAACTTAGAAGTCATGGAAAAAAGAATAAATAACATTAAAAACAGCCAACGACGTTGAAGATAGAAATGAAAAATTTCATGTGAAAACAGCTAGGAATTGAAGTAAAACCGAAGACCTTAAAACTAGGTAAGAAAACCTACTTTGTAGAATTGGAAAAAGGAGAAAGTTATGAAAAATAAAAGTCAATTAAGGAAATATAAACAAAAAATACACATCAATGATGAAAGAAGAAAAAGAAATGCAGAAAAAATTAGAAAAATAAACGGAAGGAAGAAGGGGACAAACATTAGTGCAGGGTATCAAATAATAATAATAGATGGACAAGAATAGAAATGGACCAAGGAAAACGTAAGACTAATTAAAACGGGTAATAAAATACAAAAAGAAAAAAACAGCGCTTCAAAAAACTAACAAAAAATAACAATGGTAAGGTTACTATGGCAACGACTTGGCAAAGAATGAATATAAGAGGATTGAAGAAAGAGAGCTAGTAAAGCAATTTGATTATGCTGACGTAGATGTTCTAGAAATCACAGAAACAAAAGTAAAAGGAAAAAAGTCATACAACTAGATGATGGGCATATGTAGAAAGAGCGAAAGGATGAGTTTGGTGTTTAGTTTGTAGAAATATAACAAAGTACATAAATAAATCGGATTACATCTCTAAAAGAATAATAAAATTGAATTACAACTAGAAAATAGAAATAAAGTAAACAACAATAATACTATACGGACCGAATGAAAGCCATAACAGACACGAAATAAAAGATGTACGAGTATACAAAAATTCTAAGATACATAGCGATCGCTATCTATTGAGAGCAAAAACAAATATCAGAATACAACAAAATCATACTAAAAGTACAAAAGTTGAAAAACGAAATAGCAGTATTAAAGGAGCAATAAATTCAAATAGAAAAATAGCATAAGATTGCACAAATAGAATAGAAGAATAATAGACAGAGCAGGAAACACGAAGAAATGTGAAAAATATTCAAAGACACTTTAACTAATGTAGGAAGAGAAATATATGGTATAATCAAAGTTATAGGCTAGGAAAATAGCAAAACCGCATGATGGAATGAAGACATAAAGAAGGAAGTATACATTAAAAGAGGTAAATGGAAAATTATTTAAAGCATAGAAATAACGATTGAATACCTAGGATAGAAAAGAAAAGGGACAAAGCTAATAAAATAGTGCTGAAAGCTAGAAATGGTGACGTGGGAAGAGTTCGATAGGAAAATGGAATCCGATCTTATACGAACTAGTGTCTATAAGTCACTAAAAAATCTAAGAACCGTGAATAAACAAGTAGTAATAAAGCAAATTCGAGACAAAATGAAATAATTTTAACAAATGAAAATGATATCATTAATAAAGGAAGGACGTATTTCAAAGACCTATTGAGCAGCTAAATGTGGACTACAATGTCGAAGAAGAAGAGCAACAAAGAGAATATATTAAGATTAAAGATAGTGAAGGTGCTATAAAAAGCCTCAAAAAAAGGGAAAGCTGCAGATTAGAATAATATAATAGAAGAAAAGGTTAAAAATTTGGATGAGAAGGGAATCCAGACATTAACAGAAATCTGTAATAAGGCATGACATGAAGGAAAGGTACCGCAAAACTAAAGATCTGATGTTATTGCTTTACTGTTCAAAAAGGAAAATAAAAGAGTCTGTAATAATTATAAGAAACATTATTTATATTTTTGAGTGTCTTTTAACTAAAATGAAAATATATGGAATTATTTTAATTGAGTGATATATCTACAGATAGCAGATTTCCATATTTAATCTGTTTTTTAATTAAGTATGATTTTAAAAACAATATTATAATAATAGGTCTGTTCTAAAAATATTATGTTAATATTAATTTGCTAAAATTAGTTTACACGGCTGCTGTGTGACCTAACAAGCGATTAAGACGGACTGTTAGGCGCATGCGTGAATGAGGACGATTTCACTGCTTGGGTCAGTCGGTAATTAAACGCCCATATAGACACACATGTAGTGTATGATCGTCACATTTACAATGACTGGGTAAATGAAGCATCGAATCTACTTAATATTCTATATGGAACTGGAACATTAACAAAAAAAACTGTTAGGTTAATTAAGAAGGATTTCTGGGACAATACAATGAGAGCAGCGCAAATAAAGGCAACTGATAACTGGCAATTACATCGCTATAACACGCCAGTCCATTCATCACATCTCATTGCACACTCTTGCTCTTTGACTTTTGGCCGTTTCCGCAATTTAAATTGCTTCTGAAAGAAAAGAGACGCCGTTCACGAGATTCAGGTTAAAACAATGAGACAGCCATTTGCGATTCTAACACAGCACTTTGTAGGCATTTTGAACAGTTAAGATGACACTGTGAGAAATGTATGTGATCCCAAGGAGCTTATTTTGGAGGAACTGAGGCTACGTACAATATTTCTTGTATATTGTACAATGTTTACTATACATATTGATTTTTTATTGTAATTGTAATTTTTTATTTTGTATGGTTCCATAGTTTTGGGACAAACCACATCTATTTTTACCTTGACGTATGCAATTTGTTTTCCACTCTCACAATTCTGCGGATATGAACACACACTTTCACGAATTCGATAAATACATACTATCCTTTCAGTTATTAAACAGCGTTTCTGTGATTTTTTATTTTTTATATTCAACCAGTAAATAAATATTTTCCTAATTTCTCATCTCAAATCTATTGGTCTGCTTTAAAATCAAAAGAAAAGAAAATTGGAATATATTTACATCTTTTTTGAAGATGGCAGCCCTTTTCAAAGATTTAAATACATTTAAATACTATGTTCAATGCAAGATGGTGTCATCAAAACTCATTGTAAAAATACAATTATTCATTTTACCTATTACATTTTATTTATAATGGAATGTAAGAAAACAGTTTTTTGGTTGATAAACAAAAGCCTACCTTGCAAGACAAGTGTCACTTGATATAGCCCTTGTAAGACAGCTAACGCATCAATGTCTTGTTTTGTATCCAGGGACATGTTAGATTTATTTAATCTTTTTACTCAGAGCATTTCTGTCACTGCAATTGGTTTCTCCTCATTAATCTTTTATTAGAGAGAAGTGAGTGCACATTTTATTAAAGATATTCCTCTTCAATGTTCATGTACTTTTATAATCGTTCCGGCAGTTTCCAATATACTGCTGTAAACTATGGGTCTCTATTTTCTGCGGTGACATTTGCATCAGTGACTTTCAGTACCACTCACTGATATTGTTCTCAAGAAGTGGCAACCAATTCATCAGTATAGTTCGTTCCTAGTACCAAAAAATTATTGCCATTTGTTTTGAAATAAATAATCTCGGTTGTGTCTTCTTCGCATAAGGGCTTCTAATGCGCTGCCACTTCATAAATTGGCGTTCCTTTTCGACGTCTTGTATGAGAATTATGTGAAAAAAGAACGTCTCTGAATCTACGCTAAACAGCTGCAGCAACTGTTTGCATACCTCCACACGCTTTTGTTTCTGCTAAGCAGTAAGAGTATGAAAATTTATTTTACACAGAACTTCGCCATTTTTAAGTTCTACTGGATAGTCATATGCAAAGTTCCCGAAACATACCTGTTGCATTCGTCAGAGCATTAAATGTGATTCGCTTGTTCGCCATTACCAAGTTGAATACAAGCTGGATAATATATGTTCACATTGCATTTCAATATAGTCCTTGCTGCCTTTAAATTCCGGTATGCAACGAAACCCAGTTCGCTTCGGTGCTTTATTTTCACATACAACCTCTAAGCGCTTATGGATTTCCGAAATTATTCCATCCTTTCACAAAAAATGCCTTTTATCAGCTATGATCTGCTTCTATGTTTTTCGCTTGGCACATAACTGCACTCATAAGACTGCAGTACCTAGACTTTTAAGAAATCCAACAACGCCATCTAGCCGCATCACGTGGTACTGTAGTCTATCTTTACCCATACAATTAATTTTGAATGCCTTAAATGCTGTTTAAACATGTATATTGAATCTATTTAATCGTGTATCCGTTCTTTGCTTCATAATTTGTGTAACTGTCAGGAAGAATGCCATTTTTTATAATACCTACAAGAAGCAGTTTCAATGATTTAAGGGTGGAAGTTTGGACATGATGCCGAACGTCCTAATTGTTAGTTAAAGAAAGTCGAAGAGAAAGAACTGTAACTTGGAACTTGGAGGAGAATTGCTGTTGCGCAGAATCAAAACTCTCAAAGCAACTCCGAGTAACACGCTAAACCAATTCTAAGCGTTTACACAAACTACAGCAATTTGACAAAGAAGGTCATTAGATCTTCCACCATCTCACACCTAAGAATAAGAGTAGAAGCTAAGATACCTTACTAATACCTACTTCACTTCTGTCGAAGATGTCAAGTCCGGTTAAGTTTATCAATTCCAATCCACCTTTTCCGAGGTGAAATTTAACATCTTCCCGAAAAATGGTGCAAATGCATAGCTAACAAGAATTATGTCGAAGATTGGTTAAGTAATCAGCTTTTTATAAATTGAGGACATTTATCAAATAATATTCTTTAACTCATTCAGGATTAAAACCCCGTTTTCCTACAATATCAGATGACCCTTCTGTAGCGATCAAAATGACAAATTATATGGACAGTCGTTTGAAGTAATGCACAATTATTAAGTTCTTAACGGCTGATGGTATACGTCCATTGACATTTATGGATTCTGCCTATGGTAATGCCGATATGGATGTCAGTACCATAAGTACTATTATTAAATCTGCAAGAACAGGTTTAATGTGGTGAATCTTAACAACTACGATTGAACAGAAGAATATCATTGGAATCTGTTGAGAATTCTTCTTCAACCGGCATTGGCGTGCATGTGTGAACAGGGATAATCATTTCGTCGAAAAACACATTAATAGAACAGTATCCAGCACTGGTGGAAGAACTGATTTGTATTAATCGCTACATAAAGCAGAAATATATCCCTAGAACTGTTGGGATTTCTCTATGAGTAAGACAACAATGGCAACTTCGTAGAAAAATAATGGCACCCCTCGAGTCGCCACTGCGGCGTCGTGGTTAAGAGCATTGCTCATCTGTCTACGAACTCGGTGAGGGCAAATTCAAGTCTCACTGAAAGTACAATAAGCCCTCGGGGCTACAGTACCAGTAAGTGCGCCCCTTGATAGAAGACATTCAAAGCTTATCATAAATATATAAATTATTTGTATACCTGTATCTATTAATAAGATTATCGCAAAGTAGGAAAAACATACAATTTTGTTAAAAAAAGGCGAAAAGTATGTTGTACACCTAATACTACTAAATCTATAGCGAAATAACATATAAAAATAATATTTTATTACAATAGATATTCTTTTATATCAAAATAGTATTTCTATAGAACAAACATAACAAAGAAATTAGCAGTTTAGACTACCAGTGCAGTCGAAGCATTCACGATATTAAACGTAATAAAAGAAATCGTTTTCATGCTCCCACATGATGGAAAATAGTTTTCTTCGCGAATATACATCTCCAAAGAATGTTCTTAGTTTTTTCTTAGTTAATCGCAAGCGAGGCAAATCCTCTTTAAAAAATTCAAAAGAATCCTTCTATTGCAGACCACATACAGTTTTTCCCACCTAAGCTTTTTTTGTTCTAACAACGACACCAAACAGCGATGAACTTTGTGATTTTGGCTTTTAAGAAAGAAACGAAAACCTATTTATATAATATTGCTACTTTTTATTCCCATTTTTTATGATAAGAAGTTAAAATAACATACACATAAGGTAGCCAAGAGAATTATATTAAAAAAATTAATAAATCCTACAGGATTTATTTGAATTTATTACTTATTGCGTGGGTTTGACGTGATTACTTAAAAAACCTTGTTCCTCTTTTGCAGTTACTGCCAGGCGACCAAATACTTGCAGTGAACGGAGAAGACGTGAAGAACGCACCAAGGGAACATGTGATATCTTTAGTTCGAGCTTGTAGTACCACCGTGACACTCATAGTGTGTCAGCCTTTTAGACAAACTGGTGCTCGCAAGTCCACTTTTTTATCTGCCAGTAAACGAGCACGGCTGCGCAGTAAGCCATCAAGGGTTCGTTTCGCAGAAAGCGTTTGCGTTAACGGAGCTCCTCTCTTTCCGGCAAGTACCCATCTACATGGGCACGGCGATTTTTAACGCGCTTCGTTCCTTTTTCAGCCGTCCGCATTTTCTCTGGGTGATGTATGTGTGCCTCCGATGGCCAATGTTCTCAAAGTATTCTTAGAAAATGGTCAAACTAAGTCGTTTAAGTATGACGCCTGGACTACTGTACACGACGTAGTGACGTCGCTACAAACCAAGCTCTGCTTGCAAGCTATCGAACATTTTAGCCTTGTAGTCGAACACATCAAATCCTTGAAACGAAACAAGCTGACCTGCTAGATCCTGCTGATACTTTAGCTAGAGTAAGTTAATTGCCTGCTGTTTCCAACTTGATTATTTAAACTGCTTTAACAATAAACGTATTGGCGAACAATTATTGCCGATTGTCATTTCAGCCTTAATAATTTCTCGCCGTTTCAGATAGCATCAAAGCCGGGTGCCCATAAATTGAGGTGTTTATTCCGCGTGGCTTTCGTGCCTTCCTCGGCAGCAGCCCTAGCACAGAGAGATCTTACAGCTCTGGATTACTTATTCACGCAGTGCTGTAACGACGTAACACAAGAGCGTTTTGCTCCTGAGCTTCAGTACGATACAGCTCTGAGATTAGCCGCTTTACATATTTATCAGCATGCTCTGGCTAATAACATTTCTGCTGCCAAACTTACTGTCAAGACTGTTGAGTAAGTCCTAAGGACGTTATAAAATGAAATAAATTATTGTTTTGCATTATTTTAAAAATAAATATTTTATTGGCGCATTTTTCAGAAGAGACTTTGGTTTGGAACGTTTTGTGCCTGCGTCGCTCTTAGAAAATATGAAACGCAAGGAAATACATAAAGTGCTGGCACACTTCTTAAAGCTCCACGCCACCATGGCCGGCCCTGGTAAGCAACTGACTGCTCTCCAAGCGAAATTGCACTACCTGGATCTCGTAAGCCAACTACCTAGTTATGGAGCCAAATGTTTCTCAGCAGGACCTCGAGCAGATTCCATGGAAAGGGTGATTTTAGTCAGCCCCAAGTTTGGTTTGAGTCAAATTATTGGAACAAGAAATTCAGTGGTAATATTACCTTTGCGTATTTTTATTG
Organism: Sinelater perroti; assembly: GCA_036346155.1. NCBI lineage: Eukaryota > Metazoa > Arthropoda > Insecta > Coleoptera > Elateridae > Sinelater > Sinelater perroti. The sequence goes on along the minus strand of JARFIY010000195.1, from coordinate 17,345,245 downwards.
TACATGAAACTGAGCTATGTTTACAGCCTCTGCCAATTACTAATTTAGAAGACATCAGGAGAGTAGAAGTTAGGAGTGATGATGAGTTGAGTCGTACAATACTTATTCGACTACAAAACGAACGTTTAGTCACTGTGACTTTAGAAGAAAGAGATGCATCCGAACTCGTCTTGGTACTGAAAGGTTACTTCAAGTTAATAACAGGCCAGAACCTACCAGTTGACCAAGAGGAATCGCCACCAATGGAGGATTTGGCTCCTGCTTATCTATCTCAGCACCGAGTTGTTCCAGAAAAGTGGAGTTACATAAACCAAAGCCAAGTTCATACCGTATGCTTTGCAATACATCCTAGTTATCAAAATATAAACCATAAAACTAACGGTTTATACAATACAGTTGGTAGACAAAGCAAACCTCCATTTATGCCCGGATTTAGCTTAGACAGCAACATGAACAGCTCCATGACTAACAACAGAAACAACCAGCTCAGAAATCCGTTCAGATATTTCGATAAAGCGAGTTCATATGATCTTCAAAGCGTTGTTTCCATGGAAATTTTAGAGAGTGGAATAGCTGAAGCTAAAAACGACGACGTGTTAAAAAGAGTAAGAGAAATGCAGCAGTTAGTGGAAAATTCTGAGAAATATTTGAATGAGCAAGAACAATATAGTCGGCAAAATTCAACTGTAGAATGGCAGGAGAGCAGTGTGGATATAGAAAGTGATAATGATAGCCAATTTGCTGATGACACTCCTGGTAAATTAAAACACAGCGATTCATTGTTACTTCTCACTCAAGGACGTAAGCATGTAGATGATTCAAGACACGCTTTTGCTAACGCAGCAATAGAAATGCTGCGTTCTGAAATTACTCAATCTGAAAGCGACAATGACTCTATATGTACTCCTCACAATTCTCCAAAGCACAGGCTTGGTAAAGCAAATGATAATTACAGTAAAAACTCTAGAATAAGCTTTGGTTTGAGAAGTCCCGATAACTCCAACGGAAAAGAAGAAGATCTGAAAGCATATCTAGAAAAACTGAAAGAAAATGGTAATAACGATAATTTAGGTGGTTCAGATTTGGATAGTTTGACGAATTTGTACGATTTCGATCCTGATATAATAGACTTGACGTTACTGCCACCGCCTGTAACTCCAGATGAATTGGACTGTGCCTTACCAACTCCACTAAACAGACCGCCAAATAGCTTTGCGGATTCTATTGAAAACATAAATAAGCAAGCTTTAATTGACAATAGCATTTTAAATGATAACGTTGATCTTGAAGAATTCCTAGCAAGTGTTACTGTTCCTCCACCAATTCAAAAAGCCACGCCAGCCATTGAACTGACACCCGAGGAAATCATGTCTTACATTATACCGCCTCCTCCAACCATTAAAAATAGCTTTGAAAATTTGACTATTCAAAACGACAATGAGTACATTGCAAATGCAGAAAATACCGATAGTACAGAATCCACTTATAGTAATGGAAGTTTAGCAAGAAGAAACAGCAACTGCAGTGTTAAGTCTAACATAATAGAGTATGCAACTGTAGATCGAAAAGGTGCATTTTCTTGTTGTGCCAAAAGTAAAATAGATAAAAGCTCTAAATCGTCATCGGAAGATAATCAAAGCATACGGCCACCACCAAGGAGGCCTTCAGATCAGAAGCCTCCAGAAAGGCCTCCCAAAAATATACCTCAAGAGCGGCAGCGATCGCACTCCTTAACAAATAACACAATAAGGCAGAACGCAAACTTGATCAGTTTAAATAATGAAGCTCCTCCATCCTTACCACCTAGAGGCGAAATTAGCCACCAAGCGCCGCCTCACTTATTTTTGCCCCCAAAAAAGCCCCCTCTACCTCCTGTGCCGCCTCTAGAAGTTTTACGCAGAAAAAATAGCACTCCCCAACCTAAAACCAATAACGAAGTGCGAACTGCATGCATCGGCTCGCCACACCTACAGAGGAATAAAAACGTGTACAACGCGATAGAGTCTAGTTTCGGGTTGTCCGATGAGAACAAATTGAGCTCGACCTGCACGGCCATCAGCACGCCGACTTCCCCACATCTAGGCAGAGGTGCACATTTGTCTACGGTGCCTATAGACTGCGCAGACCCTCCTAAAACACATCCAAACCGCAGCCTTTCCCACGATTTATCGCCTCCTCCACGACCGCCCGTTTGTTCGACACACAGTCGCAGTTACTCAGAATCGGCCAGCGACCAGGCGAGGAGCATGAGGGTCAAGAATCAAGAGGAGCAGTTCCACAAAAACGGCAGCACGTGCGTCAAAAACGGGTGCACGTCGACCAGGGAAAATCTGCTGGCCAAGACGGACGTCGCTATGGCGAGCTTGCTGGTGCGCCTTGATCAGGTCGCTGCCCAGTGCAACGCTGCGCAGGTGCACGGCGGTGGAAATTTAATGTGCGAAGAAAAATTTCAAGTAAGTTTCTTAATAAAGAAAAGGAATTAAAAGTTAAAATGTGTCGCATGTTTTCACTCAGTAAATTAGAATTCATAATAAAGTGAAGGAATAAATAATAGTTCTATGTTTAAAGATAATAGACACAAATGTATCCATAAAACTCATATATAGTATTTAGATACACAGACACTTATACCTGTTTCTATTTAGAAAACTTCTTTTTTCTTTATCTACTCACAACCAGAACTTAGGAAAAATCCTTAATCATTCTTTTCTACCACGTTTTTGACCAACATATAACTCATACTTTTTATATTTATTACTTTATTGTACAAACTACCATATTATTTCATCTATTAACTTTCAAATATATAAGATCTTCAGCTTTACTTTTTTGATTTTTGATCAAATCTGTTTTCTATAGATTTCTTTTATTGTTTTTTATATAACTGGTATACAATGTACATTAGTTTTCAAAAAAGAAATAAATATAGATACATACTTTCATTATAAACACAGAATTTATGTAGCATACATTTTATGCAATATTTTAAGCGTTTGGAACAGAAAAATCTTATAAAAATAATTCTTTGTAATTTTATACACTTAATTCATCATTTGTTTCGTTTTCATGTGTTCATAATTCCTTTTTCTGTATCTTACAAATTATATAACTTCTACACTCTGAAGAAAAAAACTGAAGAAAACGAGAAAAAGATGAATACAGACTAACTTTCGATAACTTAAGTAGAAATACTAAAGCAATTGCACAAAAATGAGCATGTCACGGACACTAAATTAATGAAAATATGTACAAATAAAATAACAGTCATAATTAGAGCCGAATTATCAAATTGAATCATTATAATCGGTTGTATTGTAATGCAAACAAATAGCAATAGACAAGAGCAAAAAATGACAAAGTAATATGTTATTTCTAAAACAAAGGCCAACGAAATGTTACAGAAACAAGCAAAGATAAATTAGATAAGTAGAAATAAGAAAATAGAAATAAAAATGAAAACCGTGAAACACAATGTGAAAAAAAATGTAGTCGCATAAAAAGGCATACAAACAGGAAACTAAAAAAGTGGATGATGTAAAAACACCCCACCAAAAAAATTAAAAAAGGAAGATATCTCAGAAAAAAGGTAAAATGGAATACCAAAATGGAAATACAAACTTCAGAGCATAATGGCCGAGAATAAAACTAACATTTATATATCAAAAAGGTAAGTATGTCAGTCAATACGACCGGTAGGAAAGAAGCAAGAAAATAAGAAAATAATGATGTAGGGATATAATCAAAAGCTATAACATAACAGAACAAGCCAAAATTTGCTTTACAAATAAAGTAGAGTTGACTCTATGCATGAAACTAAACTATAGGATTTAACAAAATTTTATTGAAATGTATGACAGTGAAAATTATATTCAAATGGATGTGAATAGCGGCCGGAACCGAAAAACTTGCGACCACTTTCGGTCAAACCGGTTTCGTCATTTTCTGATCAGGCTGATTTTAGCGTTTAGACTTGACTTATGGTCCTTAGTTGAATACTGAAAACGATATTTCTCTATCTATCACAGATCAAAAATTATAAGGCGTAACAAATGTCAGAAATGACAGAAATAGAAGCTGGTCTCCAATTTGGAAGTTGCATTGATCAAAAGTTATACGGCGTGACAGACGACGGACGTGTCAAAAGTAAAGCTGGTCTTCAGCTTGGAAGCTGGGTCCGCTAATGCGAAAGCTAAATAAGACAAGGATAATTAAATACTGAAATTGATAATGATGAGAAATATACAACGAAAAACAATAATCTTTGTCTATTAAATAACCTTTGGGACATTACATCCTTTATGCAGTCTTTATGCTTTTTTATGACTTTTCAAAATTTGTGAAAAGCTAAATGTTAAAAATATGATACATTTTACAAATTGCGCGTATAAAAGACAACAAATTGAGGCAGAAGCGAAAAATTAAAAGAACAAATTATAAACCTGTAACAGTAGAAATAAATAATATTGTATAGCTATGCAAAAGTCACAAATAGTACAAATGCATAAATTACAAAATAATATAGACAAAAAAACCATTGAAACAACAAAACGAAAATAATCCTTGAAAAAACAACATTTAAAAAACCAAAAATGTGTAACATGCGGAAACATAACAAAAGAAATAAAACTAAATAAGGAGAGTGCATCAAAACAAAATCTTAACAAGACAGAGAAATATATAAAACAATGGCTAATATGCGTAGTAAAATAACCTAAACAGGAAAACTGGGGATAACTGCATAAAAAATTAAATTAAGGATATAGTTAAGTTATAAAAGTTTGGAATGCAAGAAAAAATATTAAAATGATCTAAAAGAAGAAGATGGGTGCCATAAAGAACAACAAAAAGTATACATGGCATTTTGGGAACTTTGGTAAATTACTACACACTTCTTCTTCGTTCTTATCCTTATGCCTTCCAGTGTCGGATTACTACACACAAAAGATTAAAATAAAATAAAACTCAACGCACAACAGATAAAACTAAAAAAAGAAGTTGAGATATAAAATATAAACAAATTAAAATAGAAATAAAAAATAAGAGAAGACAAAGCACGTGGAGAAAAAAGATCAAGCCAAAGATAATAATTATTTGGGAAGGAATGAAAATGTCACATCAAGACAAGAAAAGTTATGAAAAAAACGAAAAAAGAACACTGACTTATAAAAATAAGAACTGTTGGTAATAATTTAGAATTCGAATAAGCGACTTACAGCACAGATGGGCAAACTACTGGCAACATATAGATACAAGGATAAAATCTAAAAGGAAAGGAAGAATTGTCCTTAATTTTTGCATTAATGATACTAATACCATAGATAGAAAGATCGATAGGACAACTTTAAATAGCAAGAATACAAATAGAAGTGGTAAAGAACATGTATTCATTGTCAGTGGATTTAATAAATGCTTGCCAGATGTTGCCTAAAGTTGCGTAAGAGCACACTCAACTCTATCGCCAAAGATCAAGATGCTAACTAATCATCGGCAAATAGTATAGCATAGAATCGTATAGATAGACAACTTGCCGTCTCCTTTAAAATTCAACAACAAATGAGCAATCATCAGCAACCTTATATAATCAGCAATCTACTAAAGACTCAAATACTTGCAGTTATTTGCTAGCAATTCGACCGCCGGCGATCAGTAATAGAACGTCTTAATAGTTGTCACCTAAAGAGAAATAAAAGCAACTCGTAAGAATATGAATTGAAAAAATTAAACAAATGAGAGTAGAAATAAATATTACCAATTCAAAACAATGATAATAAGTACTACAAATAATAGTAGAACATACAATATGGAAGGCAGAAAACCAAAAAAACATGTCATGAATCATACAAAAGAACATTAAATAATAATATCGGGGAAAATAAAGAAAGGAATGAATAGATAACCCAAGTAAATCAAAAAGTAATTATGAAGAAGATACTGTAAAAACAAATGTACAGGTTATATAATAATTATGTTATAAATTAATAACAGGTTATTTAAGAAAATGATGCAAACTAGTGGAGTGCGAGAAAAGAGAAAAAGGCTCAATAATACTATCTATCCCCAAGAGAAAGGGATTTTTTAAAAAAACTATATATTATTTAAACTGCTCTATATATTTTTATCTCATAAGAAACGTAATTTCATAATTACATAGTAGTATATGAGACATGAAATTTTTATTTAATAAAAAATTCTGCAATAACGAAGGTGGTACTAAGTCATCAACTTATTAAGCCAGATTCTGCTCACAGATTGCCAAAGACGAACTCACATCCCAATCCCTGCAACTGGTGACGTCGAGCAAGATGCTCGTGATAGCCATGTCGGACACGACCCTACCGGACCTCCCTGAAAACCTGGCGATCTGCCTCACCATCCTGCGGCGGCTCACGGAGCTCTGCCAGGACCTGGCGAATCACACCACGGCGCCCCTGCAAACCAGGAACCTAATTCTGAAGGTCCACGACGTAACTGCGGCGTTCCGGCACTTGCTGACGTCCGACATAGACCGCAGCTCGCAAGCGGCCATCGAGGAGCACTTGGCTGCAGAAGCCGAAAGCTTAGCTAACGTCCTGGCGACTCTGCTGAGGAGCTTGCGGGTGTTCTCGCCGTGAGATGGGGAGGCGCGTCGTTGTTTTTGCACATAGTGAGTAGAGTGGGGGCGGGGAGTTGCCGGGAGCGGCTCGATAAGATGCATTGACTTATTATTTATTATTATTTTTATTATTTTAAAATGTTCGTATTTGATTACCTGTATTTTTTATGATTTATTTGAAAGAAGTAATTGTTCACGATGTTGAGGATTCTATTTTATGTGAAGACGATGGTAGGAGGAAGACATGTAATCAAACACTTTTGTACAAAGAGGTAGAGTATTGAATTTATAGACGCATTAAGGAGATATTACTAAAATTATTGTTATATAAGGTCGATCAAAAAGTTATATCTCTGCTTTAGCACACTCTAAGAAATAATAACTACTTGTTTGTGTGTCATATATCAGTTTATCTTTCAAAAATCATACATAGTACATTGCGATAACATGTAATGAAGAAATGTAAAATTACTTTTATTAAGATTTACTAATTAAGAAAATTAAAGACGCTTGAGACTTCTGAAAACTGAAGTTTAGCGTATACAGCAAAATTTAAAAAAATCAGTATATAAATTGAACTAAACACATGCTGACGTTGCTTAATAGAAAGGCCTTTTTAGGTTATTTTATTATAAACAAGTCATTTTTACGTTTCAAAAATGGATCATTTTACTCTCATTTATTTCATCAAATTATTTTGTTACATTTTGGAGTACCCAAACATTAAGATGATTTACAAACCCAAATCCATACGTGACAGAAGTCTTTCTTTGGGCTTTTGCAGTGAACTACCTTTTCAGGAATAAAAAATAATCTACTAAACAAACACTTTCAGATTTCATAAAACGCAGATGCTACCATTTCAAGGCATTTCGAAAAATTTCACTGTTTTTAGTTTTATGCCCCCAAACCTCAAAACTATCACCGCCCAAAACTCTCTCTTTCTCTCTTCTCCCTATCCTCTCCTCTCCTCTCCCCCCTCTCTTCTCTCTCTCCCTTTCTCTTCCTTTCTCTCCTTCTCTCCTCTCTCATTTTCTCGCATATTTCAAACAAAATCGGTCCAAAGCGTAGAGGTAAACGACCTTAAAACATTTTTGAATTTTTGTAACTTCTACAGTTTTTGCCAGATTTAGGTCAAATTCAATATCCTTAGATATATGCCTAGGTACAGTCCAGAAATGGATAATTATGGGTAATTAGCATTACATTCTAATTAGATTTATATAAAATTGCTCCATTATAAAATCTACGTACCTCCTGGGGGCTTTATCACAAGGGATTTTTTAATGATACTTATCAACTGTTGAGCGATGCCAAATTACTCCAGTTGAAAAAAAGTGGCATTTGTTACATTCAAAATCTTCCATTATAAAGTTATTACATCTTGCTAACGATACATTTTTTCTTAAATATATTTATTCTTCTGGTCTATATCTCTATAGAATTTTTTTAAGATACTAACTAAAACATTCTAACTGCCAAAAATTCAACAAATAACATCCCAAATATTAAGTTCCTACACCGAATACTAAATGAGGGCTATTACATGATAGATAAATTCCAGCCATAAGAAGTTTAACAGTTTCAATTTTTAATGAAATAACAAGATAAATTACAAGTTAAAAGCCAAGAAAAATGTGTTGGGCTTTCGTGTAACGGGACGTGAATATTCAATCAGACGTGATCTGCATTGATTAACCTAAATTATTGCGTACACAAAACTCCATGTTAAATTTTGATCTTGATTTTTGTTTCACCATCTCGTTTTTAGCCAAATGTTAATATTCCAGTACACGAAAATTTAATAAATTTTTGACTGCTATCTTTTCGTAGCTCAAAAGTTAGAACTATTAAACTAATTAGAATCTATATTTACAGTTTTCTGTGTAAAACTTCTGAACTTAAAAATGCTTTTCAAAACAACGAAACTTCTCTATAACGAGCAGATATGAGACTATCCTAATGGTCCCTATATAAACCATTATTCGATAACAAGAAGTATACAATGAATTTACTATTTCAAAAATAACATCACATAAAGTAAAATTATTTGCAAAAATGGCTACTTAAGTGCGCAATCAGACCCTCTTCAACAATGGAAAACTCAAAGATGCCTTTATCGATAATGACACCATTTTGACAAAGAAACTATCATCCAAAGCTTCTTGACAGTTCTTCTAATAATATTCTCAATTTGACTCCTCGCTACCTTAAAGTATGTAAAGCTGTAAAACAAGCGGCAGACACTTGCAGACCCTAATCAAAATTTCTGTATCGACAGGCACCACTTACTGTCTAATCAGAATCCCATCAACATCATCATCATCACATGCCTATACATCTATCCTTTTACGGATGTAGGCCTTTCTAGAATCCCATCATTTAGCAATTTTCAATTTAAGGCGCGAGCACAAATGTTTATTTTGGTTACCAAATCTACTAAAAGCGACCCAGGTCACCTCTAAAATACTGGGTTCAACAAAGTTCCCATGAGACCAAAGTTCAGTCAATTGCAGCGTTGTACTATCATAGATATTAGAGGTTTCTATAGTTGGTGGTGTCGTAGTCCCAATTTCTCCATACTAATTAGACGTCGACTTAAAGTCCACTAATTTGTAAGGGCAATGGATAGCTTAAAAGACATAAACTTTCAAAGCTCAATAATTTTGTCAAAAATTAATTGTCTACTTAAAAGCGCGAATGCGCGATCCTGCGTTAAAGTGTTTGTTTACATTTTAGAAAAAAAAATATGTATTTTTCTGCTGAAAAAATTACGTGTCCGTATCAACGAGATTTATTTCGTATTCAGAAAAAAATATCAATTCCTGTTTCTGGTAATAAAATTCAACACTGAAAATATTGAAAATGTTTATTTAACTATCGTTGAGTTAGGACTGCAACGTATCTATTCAATTTTGACAGCTATCCAATAATGAACTTTCATTTGAACCAGAAGTACCCCTCTTTTTAATTTTGATCCTGGCTGTTCAAGATCTTTGTTCTTCCCAGAGCCATTGTCGAATGTATCAAGGTTGAACAGTGACAATGTGTTCTCTAAAATTAGTATCTTCTCCCATCGTTCAACCGTCAACATATTTGGTTTGAATATTCCAACAAAAATATATTTAAAAATAAAAATTTTGAAATGTTTCAATTTATTTTTGGAGATTACTAACCATTTTTCAAACAAATACAAATATAATTAAATAGCCAGCTTAAATCTTCTGTTGTTAATACACCATTATTATCTAGTCTTTTAAACATCTTAGTTTTAACACTTTTCTATTAATAGCTATGAGAGTTTTTTTTGTAATATTTGAATCAATCTTTAGAAAAGAGCTTACAGATTTATTGGATATATATTTCCTTATTTGTATATCTTTTTTGCGGATGTAGCCTTCTGGTACACGTCATTTAATTTATTCTACTACAAAATGTAGCTCTCTACACCTTTTTTTCTAAACAACCTTTGGGAATTATGCATTTGTTTTAAGTATTAACGTATTCAAATAATTGGAGATAAATCTTATCAGAGTTTAATATAATGTCCCTAATAACAATAGCCGAAACCGTGGTCTTTATATTTCAAATAATATTTAATAAGATTGTGCTTTATCACACTCGAATTTATTCTTTTTGAAACTCGTGGTCCTTCAGATCTTAGCGCATCCTCCAATTAGTTTTGCGATATTCATCAATTAGTCGCCGCATTAATATTTGGAGATATTACAATATGGGTTTGTATTAATAAACTTTTCACAAAATTACTTTGCGCTACTTTATAGCATTACGAAACTATTTCATTATGGCAATGAGTAGTTTTGAAAGAAATAGAAAGAAAAATTAAAGGAAGGCGATCAACTACCTAAGGTGGGAAAAAGGAAAGCAAACGCCAAAAACTGACCTTTTAGTCGATCTCGATCTACTTAGAATACTTATATCTACAACTTTTATAAATGTAATTTCGAAACACTAAATATCACCAAATGATTTTGCCAACCGCTATGCTATTAAAATTTAAAATAATTGTTTGTCCTTGAAACACCTAACTACATTTTATTTATGTATTAATAAAAGGAAGTTCCTAATAAACTGTACAGACATTTTAAAATTTACTTTTAAAAAATTTGTGACTAAACGTGAACAATGAAAAGAAAATTTAAATATGACTCGCAGCGCAACAGTAGTAATATTTTAAGAGGTTAATGGCAATAGTTTTGAAGTAGCGCAACAAGTTTTAACCACTCGTTGCGTTGTCAGGTGTTCCACTTGTGGAGTCGCCTACTTCAATATTAAATTGTGAATTGAATTTCTAAATGTTAAAAATTTTTCACTTTTTAAATTTGTTTAAAAACAATACACGAGTTGTATTCTCAAACATTTTTGTACATCCCCTTTCTACTAATTTAAAATACAAAATCAGAAGTGAACATTTTGGGGGTTCTCTAAACTAACTTATATTTGTAAAAGAAAAGTTGCTAAACGGAAGGTATAACAGTTTGTCCGACCTTGTAATGTGTTTGTAATTATTAGAAAATTATAAATTTAGTTGAGATGAAGGCCCAGAGTATGTGTAACATTTTATAACAATGTCACAAATCATTGCGTCTAATAGTAGATTTTAAATAAGTTATCGCAGTCCTATGTTGCACATAAAGTTTACGAGATGCAAATTAACACTAAAAAGTTGCTAGTTGCATTGATGGAGTGCGTAGGCGCCTTTCTGTGTTTAAACCATTGATCTTTCTTTCAACTACTTTAATCAAACTCGAAGTGTAACGTTCACCATTCACCGTTGGTACATTTAAGTTGTTACCTTTTATTATAATCTAGTCATAAATACGTATTTATCAGAGTTAATGTTTAGTTCGTGACGTAGGGCACAATGAGCTAATGTTATGACCAAATACTAAAAGTTTAAATTAAATGAGCAATGTATAACGTGAAAGTCTGACCTGTTTGTTATAATACTCTCAAATATGTGATATCGAATACGTTGCAACAACGTTGTTTTATTACCGTTGGCTTGCTGTTCTAATCACCGTTCATCGACGACATCATCACAGGTTTATCCTCGCATACCTCTTTCCTACTGTTGAATCTGTAACTCACTCGTGCTGAAATTTAACTGCTACGAGGCTCGGGCGGATGCTCTTATCTGTTTTGCAATTGCAAAACTTCAAAGATAACCTCATACCATATGGCAAGTTTTAAGATTTCTTCCATCACCAGAGTTCCTTTTATTTTCAGATCATTCTTGCCTTCAGAAACCTTCTTTCCCAATTTTTTTAGTTTAATGAACGATAGGTTAGAAATTTTTCAATTAGAATTTAAATCGATTTGTTTTCTTTTCTCTAGTTCATCCTGGAAATTAATTGTACCTTAGACAAGTCTCTTCTATAATTCTGAATGACTCTTCATGATCTCGTCAATATTGCAGAATATCAACCAGATAAGGTATGGATATTTTTGACCCCATAAGACAATTGGAATAGCTTGTTTTATCTGATTGGTGAACAAAGAGAGCATTTTATGAATTAAGATTGCAAGAAGCATCAAAAACATACATAAAACTTGCCTCATAGAAGTTTTTTATACCTCAAATGATCAGCGCCAACTTTGAGGATCAAGGAACGAGATAATTGTAGTAGTTTGGCTTTAATTTCGATCCTGTTCGATTCATTTATCGAAAGGTCAAGCGAATGACCACTTTATTCTTCACTTGAATGTTTTCTTCCTTTCACTAAGTTTATTCATAATATCATAATACAATCAATCCCTTGTTACAATAATAAAATTAGTCACAAATCTCACTTTACACTAAACCAGATTTGTAATTTTCTTGTCTATTTTAAACACTTAACGTGGGTCAAATACCGTCACGAATACGGCGCACAAGTCATTTTTAACTCCGAACGAGCCTCGTACAATGTTTTTGAAATAACCTAGTCAGAAAAGACAGTACAAACCATTCGACAATGTTACCGGCTCAATACTATTCCTTCGCTAATTCTAATTTATAAACGCAGCTGCAACACATGGTACATATTCTGTTATTTATTACCCCCATAAAGGTATTACACGTAATGCTTTCTCACCATAGACGTTTTATTTAATTCTGACCAGCCTATCTTTTAACCGTAAAAAGTATTATAGGTAGTCTAATTTGACATAAAGCTCCTTCGCTAGTGGTTATTTTAATCAGTGCAAATGTTTAGTTGTAAGTTGTTCCGCATTGTTGCTAATATGCTAAATTAACGTTATTCTATATTGCAAATCGTTTACGTAAAATTTATACGTACTGTAAGTCTTGCAACATGAAGCCTGTTCACTTTGGCCACAATGTTTGGGTCCGAATACAGAAGCGTTTCATGTTAACTAAATAAGCATGCACTTGTATTAACATGGTTGAGATATAATTTCTGTATCTGTTATGACGAAAATAATTACTATTAATGTTTGTTATGCTGTAACTGTTACCATGTAAACTACGACTCGGTTGATAATTAATCCCTTATGATTTTTGTATATCTGTTATTGTCTGCATATTAATTCCTTAACGGAAAATGTCATATCTTAACATATCTTGTATTAAATACAATAAAAATAAAAAGAAACGAATACGTGCCTGTTATTTCGTAAAATATTTGAATGATAATTTGTCGGGTTGCTTTTCTCTAGAAAATAAGCCTTTGAAAATGCATTATCAATAACACGGACCTTATTAGAAAGTTTGATTTGTTTAGAAACCTTACACTTCTCTCAATTTTGTACTCCGCCCTCCTTTTGCCTTTATTACCTTAATTATATAGATTTCATGTCTTAACACTCATCTGCACTTCACTGTGCCTTTTAAGGTACTTCATATTCTCCTTCCATACTAAGTTTTTTCACATTACAGTGTAAGGCTATTGAATTGAGTCCCCCCCACCCATTTAAATGATGGTAGTTTCCTACATACTTCCTTCAAGTTCTTTCGATCTTGTGTTGTTCTTGATACTTCAACCCGTTTTTCTGTCCCATCTTCTACTGCCTCTTTCACCTTGTCTTCCAGCTAACCTCTTCTTGGTCTGCTTTTCTTGCTTTTCCCTGTACACTTTTACCGTTATTATTCATCCATTCCGGATGTATGTCTCAACCAACCAAATGGTTTCTCTTGCACTATCCTTTCCACTAATTTAGTTTTTGAAGCCTCCCCGAATACTTCTGTTCCGTATTTAATATTTGCCATATGTCAAAACCGACACCACCAGTTTCTTGAACACTTCTGTCTTTGCCTCTTTTGGTATCTCCGTTTTTTCTACAAATGTAGATTTAATCGTATTAATAAATTTTCCAGTAGCTGCAAGCCTTTCTTTTATTTCCAGATCTAGTGTACCACTTCTGTTTATGCATTTTCTCAAATATTTATAGGAATCTACTTGCTCCAATTTATTTCCTTCTACTTTGTGTCCTTAGTTCTGTGCTTATTATTTATTATGTTGTTTTTTTTTGTTGAGTTTGACGTTCTTCATCTTCAAATCGGGTTATATATTTGTACGTTGTGCTCTCATTCTTCTGTTCTAGCGAATATCACCATATCATGAGCATATAATAGATCCGTCACTACCATTTCCATTCCCCAGTTTTTTACTTCGTATACTTCAGCGTGTTCTTACTTTCCTCATCTATTTATGTAAACAGCAGCGATCTAAGCGCACAACCTTGTCTCAAACCTACTAATGTTCTGAACTTCTTTGATTTTTTATTCTTGGTATATAAATAATAATAATGCTAAGACCCAACGCCTCCCATAGAAGCACGACCTACAAATAGAGAGGTTAAGGCTCTCATATGTTCGCTACTGTGTCCAGTCATCGCGCACCATTTCTGATGCGGGGCGATGTGGCAAGCACCACGTCTTAGACATGACCGCCATCATTACCCTTTGTTAGAAAGGAATATAGGCACTCAATTATTTTTAGTGACTGAGTAGGTCACTCGCTAAGCATCAGAGAGCTTTGGGAAATAAAGCCCATCGATCAACTACGGGACCAGTTGCTATATAAATGCTTCCCTTATATAGAACTTTAACTACTATTGCGGTTTCATCGCTAATTGTTCTTTTTCAATGTTTTCCACGCTTGTTGTCGTTTAATTTTGTCGAAAACCATATATAAATCTACAGAACAGATATGTATTTCTTCTCCTTTTTTATAGCTTTTTCACTTAATTGCCTTATGGTAAATATGTGGTCTGTTTATTATGATTCACATTGTGGATTTTTATTGTGTCCTCTAAATTCTTCCTTATTCTTGATTCTAAAATATTTGCATATATTTTGCGCGATGCAAACAGTAATGTAATTCCTCTGTAGTCCTTACATTCTGTTGTAGCCCTTTTCTTAAATACAAATACTATTATTTTAGATTTATAGATTTATATGCAGTATCTATTCCTCTTACTTTGTTATCAATTTGCGTAATCGTTTCTTGTCTGTTTTTCCTATATACTTGGTCATTTTTTGGACGTTTTATAACTTGGTCGACTTATTTTTGACCTGTGTCCTGTTTTGGTCTTTTTTTCTTTGTTCTATTTTATTTTAAAGGGATTCTGTTTTTAATCAGACTTGATTTGTTAATGTGTGTAGTAGTAGTTAACCTTTCTCTCCCATATATTTTAGCATCTCTAGTCTTACCTTGTCTATTCCCAGAACCTTTCCAATTTTACTTCCTTTATTTCTATTTCTTCTTCTTCTTCTTTCACTTCTTGTTCTCCTGTCCCATACGTGGTTCCTACTGGAGATTATTGCTAACCTAAAACAGTTCCTTATAATACTCTTTCTATCTTTTCATTATTTTATCATCTTTTGTTTGTATCTGCCCTTCTTTATTTTTGATGTTTTTAAGGAAGGTAGTTTTATCTTTTCTTAGATTCTTTAGGGTACGGTATAATAGTTTTGCGTTCCCTTCTGCGTTTTTCCCTATCTGTGTTCCGAAATCAGTGTTTTTATTTTTTCTCTCCGAATCTAGTATTTTTCATAGTCCTTTTTACTTGTATTGTTCTCTAAGTATTTTATCCGCAATTTCCTCTTTTTCTTAACTTCTTTTATTTCGCTGTTTTACTGCGAAGTCTGTTTCCTGCTATTAGCATTTTTGCTTTTTCCATATACTTCCGCCGTTGCAATCTTAAATATATTTATATTTCTCTTAATTTCTCGATATTTGTTTTTTTAATTCATTTTCTTGAAGCCCAATTTCTTCTGATATTTTCTCCTGATATTTAATTTTTATTTTTTCATCTCGTAATTTAAGCATAAAGTCAGTTTATGCTTAAATATTTTTTCTTTTTGTTTTATATTATTTTTGATGCATTTTTTCTTATTGTTACTATTACTAAATGGTAGTAACATTATGTTCCCTCCTTACTTTAACACCTCTAATTCTTCTCCTGCAATTAGGACGTCTATTATTGATTTTTTCCTTCTACTTCTTGTGTTAGAAGTGGATGTTTTCTACCAACATATCATTTAATCTACAGTAGTCTATAATTTTTTCCCATTTGTGTTTTTCATTTTTTTATCGTATCTTCCATCACGGCGTACTATGCTTTGGGGATAATTGCCTACTCTTTTATTCCTTATACTTTTTATTATTTAAATGTTTAGCAAATTTTTTTAAAGGACGTGATATATGCGGAAGAAATCTATAGATTGTCTTGTATGAAAAAAATACGTATCATTATGTATTGCATTTCCATCAAAATTTTTCGTTGTATCATAAAAAAACTAAAGAAAGCGTCTTCAGTTATATATAGAATTAATACATAAAATACGTCGTAAAAGATAAATCATCTTAATCTTACTCAAAAGGTTTATGAAGGCAAAAGACCTTATAAATTTTAACATAAAAAAATTCAATTTCTGAGTATACTTCATGCCATAATTTCTCATAAAAATACGTATATAATTAAGTCTAACGTTTGCCAATAAAACTAAACAAGACATAACCTTCTGTAAGATGTAATCAATAAAATTAAACACAACTAAAAATATATAATTCAAATGATTTTAACTAAAATATGTCGCCAATTAAAATTCAGAAACTAGTAGTTGTTACCATTAAAATATCAATAAGGAATATCGAATCTAAGCTATTAAATAATTCATTTACATATTAGATCAATTAACGACTAAATTCAGGCTTTAAATTGAGCAACATAAAAATTTACATAAATAATGGTATTGCAGCAATAATTAACTATCCAAAATCATTTAAAGTTTTTAGAGAAACGATATAAAGTTCCTCATCTTAGCGAATTTAAATTCGCTATTTAGCGTGCATATGGGTTAACGTGGATGTAGCAAAGTATAATACTAACACAACTAAATGGAATGCGAAGATCATTTGAGAAGTATTTACCCTGCCTATAAAGATGTTATTCCCGACTAATGACAATTTACAATTTTTCTAGATAGTTCCTCTTGAATGTGATGCATTTCTTCCAAATATGTTCCACTGCTACTGTGTAATTCATTAAAGAAACCCCTTTATCATGATTATTACACCAGCACACAAAACTTTTGAAGGTTTTATTTTGTGCTAGGTAACCAGATGATCCAACCGTTGCAAATTAGATTCAGGAGCTACAATCGGTATCGTTTTTGATCCTCTGTAAATTCTCAATAAAGCCGGGTCTGACAGTTTAATAAGTAATTATCTGTCCAAGTGTTGTACAGTAAAACGCCTAATGCAACAACTGCTATCCTAATTAAGTTGACTACTCAAACATGCCTCTTGTTTATGTCTCTGTTCATAATACTTCCTACTATTCCTCACTAGCCAAGAAACAGTGAAATAGTGTTCAAACTTTGCTGCTCAAACAATGCAACAGATTTTCAATACAAAATTTAAAAATTGAGTGATACTAGTATCTCACAACAGAGAAAATAGACACTGTGTAATGTATGGTACCATCAGACCATTTATGTTATAGTCATACAAAACTAAGAGGGTTACATCCCAAGACTACTTTGTATTAAAACTACACTGAGATTATTAAGCGGCTAATAAATTTGAACGAGATGCCTACATTAAAATTTGTATTGCTCTCCAAATGTATAACATTAAGTTTTAGCAAACCTTTTTAGATCAAATTTTTGAATTTCATGCATATTTCAGAGCCGCTTGAGAATTTATTTGAGATGGCAAACATTCAGGGCGATCAGCCACCAACAAGACACCAGATTGACATTTTGATAATATGAGAGTTATGCCTAACAGTTGGCTCTTTAAGATAAATACTGGATGTCCCAAAAGAAACTTTCGGTTTGACCGGCTCACTTCTTGAATGCAAAGAACCAGAGAGGCGCGGGGCGCATGTTAACCGGTAATAAGACTTTCGGAAATGCAGTCACTATGGAGCGTTTCTCGGGAGTGGGCGGTACGTTTTGTGTGCGAAAATTTTACAAAAACCATCATGATCAAGCGTCAAGTGTTTTTCTCATCAGAAAATGGGTGCGCAAGTTCGAATGAATCGGTTCAACTATGGATAAACCTAAGTCGGGACGACCAAGATCAAGAACTGACGAAAATGTAGAAAGCGTACGACAGTCCGTTCGCGAGACTCCTGACCTATCTGTTCATAAACGGGCAAGTATTTTGAATGTGCCTAGATTATCATTACACCGCATTCTGCGCAAATATTTGTATTTGCACCCCTATAAAATACAATTGGTGCAAGATTTAAAGCTCAACGATGCCAGTCAGAGGCTTCAATTCGTGAACTAAACATTTACAATTCATTCAACATTTTGTTTTAGGGGTAGGACACATTTTCACTTCAATGGCCACGTTAACAAACAGAACTACCACTACTGGAGTGCTACGAACCCACAATGCAAGTATAAAAATTCACCAAAAGTGACTGTATAGGCAGTAATGTCAGCGAGGAATAATTGGCTCGCACTTCTTTGAACCTGAAAAGAGCCGCGCTAACAGTGACTTCAGAGCGTCATGAGGAAATGCTGAACAATATAAATAATCAAAGAACATTGTTCCAACAGGATTGCACATTTTTAGCAAGTTTCTACCATGAGCTCGTGGAATTTTTCCCCAAAAATTTATTTCCAGAAGAGGTGATATAAACTGGTCTTCGCGCAGCCCTGATTTGACTCCTATGCTTTTTTCTTGTGGGGATATCTTAAATCAAGAGTATACAGCAGCAATCCTGGCTTCCTAGTTCAATTGAAAAAAAATGTCCGTCAAGTAATGACAGCCATTACCAAAACTACGAGCCACGCAATGCTCAGAAATTTTACTTCTCGTTTAAAAGAGTATGCGAGTATGCAGTATCACATTTAAATAGCATTATTTTTAAACAAATAATTTCCCAAAGTCTATATTTTAACGTAATAAATAAAGGTATTTTAAATAAACGTATTTTGTTTTTTATAACTACCTTAAAAATAAACTTTTTTGAGACACCTTGTAGTTAGTTATAAAGTGTTCGACTTAATTATCGGCCACTTTTAACACATCACTCAATAAGTTCGTAGAATGTCTAAAAAACATTAACTATTAGGCAAAATTCGACTTTAAGATAGTCTTCTTCAAGAATGATACATTCATTCCAACGCTTTTCTAACATTTCGATATCTTTTTTGTAGAACTGTTTATCTTTGGTCTCAAAATAGGCTTCAGTTTCGGCAATCACTTTTTCATTGGAGACAAATCTCTATTTTTGGAGCATTATTTTTAAGTTTGCAAACAGTTAGTAGTCTTTAAGAAACAGATCCGGAGAATACAGTGATTGGTGAAGCAATTTAAAGTGCGATTCGTACAATTTTTCCATTGTTGCGATCGACTTGTAACACGGTGCTTTGGCTTGGTAAAAGAACACTTTTTTCTTCTTCATTTGGGGTCGTTTTTTCACAATTTCCTCTTTCAAACGCACCAATAACGCCCATATAATGTTTGCTATTGATGGTTTTTCCTTTCTCAAGTTAATCGATGAATAAAATACCGTGCGCATCCCAAAATACGGAAGCCAAAATCTTACCAGCTGAAATTTGTCTTTGGTTTTGCCCTTTGATGTCCACTGCTGACATTTGACTCAGGTTTGGATCCATTAATCTGCCAGTTTCAAATGGGTTATTATTTTTATATCGACTGTGAGCAAACGCGGTACCCACTTCAAACAGAGCTTTCTCGTGGACAAATGGCAAAATGGTAGGTATATTGCCTTGTGATATCTTTAAGATATCAGCTATCTCACGCAACTTCAATTTACGATCGGTCAAGACTATTTTGTGGATTTTTTATGTTTTCTGGAAGAACTGCCGAATTTGGGCGACCGGAGCGCTCAACATCGTCGGTGTTTGTACAGTCGCGTTTAAAATCAGAAAACCACTTCTCTACCATTTGTCTCGATAGAATAGAGTCCGAATAACACTTTAAGCTATTGCTTTACTTAAATGGTATTTTCCCCATTAAAAATCAATGCTTTATCAACACACAAAATTCAGTTTTTTCCATGGTTTTGAAAATCACAAAAATAGCGTCACTAAAACCAATGTAACTTGTGAACTAAACGTCAGATTGTCATAAAATTTTGACAGGTATCATTTAAAGATTAGTACTTCCTAAAATTATATAGATCTGTCAATAGTGGCTCTATCTAACAATCATTCTGCAAACTCAATAAGTGATGTGTTAGTGAATTGCGATATTAATTTACAAAAAGTCGACTATATATATTTCCTATAAATTTCTACCACCTTTTGGGAATCTGCTAAATTTCTGTTTAAAAAAACGATGATCTTCGACAGAAATAAAGCAGGTGTTAGTCAAGTGATGTAAGATCTCCCAATCCAAATTGATGATCGTTACTGTCTATTCATGTTCGTAACAAATCTAACTTCCTTGTAAATACTTTTGCTTGTGTAGACGCTTAGAAATGACTCGATATGTTGCTCCAAGTTCCTTTAAAAGCTCTAACAAAGTGCGATAGCAATCCTCGTCCAAATGTTGTTCAAATTTCTTATTTTCAAATTTCTTTGTCTCTTAAACCGTTACAGCTGCAGACACTGTAGGTTACGCACCACAATGCTAGGTCATCGAGTAATATAACTGGCTCAACCTCTTTGAGGGTATTTCCAGAACTCTGTATGCTCCAAGTCTCTTGCAGCTAAACATTTGATGCACTACGATTTGGGCTGGAAGTCACTGAAGTCAATGGCGACGATTGTAATTGCTGCATGCTACATAAGAAAAAGTCTACAGTTTTTACTTTCCTTGTCCTGTAATAAGGAAAATAATGTAATCGGCAGAAATTTGGCCTACCCAGTTTTTCACATTTCTAGACGAAATATAGCCTCAGGACACGAAAAAAGTTGGTTTGGGCCATTGGTTCGTGTGTGTGTGTGTGTGTGTGTGTGTGTGTGTGTGTGTGTGTGTGTGTGTCTGTCTGTCTGTCTGTCTGTCTGTCTGTCTGTCTGTCTGTCTGTCAGTAAACAGGATATCTCGAGAACCGTAAGAGCTAGAGACTTGAAATTTGGTATGCAAGTTACTTATAGGTAGGGAACGCAGTGCGAAACTTTTGGTAAAAATCGGCAGAGCCGTTTGGTCGCAAATTCCTTATTATAGGATAAGGAAAGTAATAAAAAAACCAAATTTATATTTTAGGTAAATTGTTGAGTTATATAAATAATATGCACAATTTTCATAAAATATCGAAAAAGTTTTATAACTGCTGCTATTCGTCATGTAGTTGTTGAAAACTTATTTTTGTTAAAAAAAGTTTAATGGCGCATGCAGTAATAATTTAATATTACAGGCTAACGTCACATTTATGTAAATTTTTTTCATACGCTCTTTTGAGCATCAATATCAGCAACATATTCGAATGCGCGAATCTAGAACGAATCAGAAAGTTTTAGAATTTGAACTCGATGACGCCACTAGAAATGTCGCGGATCGATCATTTTGGAAAATTCCCGAATAATTTCTTTGCGGTATGTTAATTCTGTTACAATATTAATGTTAATAAAAATGTATGTGCGATTTTAAAGTTGCATAGTTATAATGTATTCAAAGTTTCTTCGACCGAGCTCACTTTTTGTTTACTCAACTCAAAATTTTGCGCCCTCCTAATTCCGGCGATCCTAGGCTACAGCTTATTCAGCCTATGAATTAAACAGGCGCTGCCTCCAAACAATAACGTGGAAAATGTTGACGGCTGTTAGCAAAGACAGCAATTTCTGTAAATGAAATACGAATACGAACCCTCATGCTCCAAGAAGATTGTCGTGCAATATTACCATTCAATTATCTTACCCTCCCACAGTCTGTTGAATATGCGAGTGAATATCACTTAAAATTAGGTATTGAACCTCACCGTAAACTTAAGGAAATTTCCTATTCCTTTACCAACTTTTACATAAACCACGCTCACATCAAAAAATGTATTCTTCTTCTACCTTCAGAGTTCAAAGTGCAAATAAAAGAAATAGAGGAACGAAAAACTAAAGTTTACCTAACCAAAAAAAATTCACGTGGCGGCTCTAGCTAAACGGTAAAATAAATCACCAAAATTCGTTCACGTACAGATTTATCAGGGTAGCGGGAGGTACTGCTTTACGATCCCGGTGAAGAATAGACTTCCTCAGAGAGTGGCGACCCAGCCCTTGAAAACCCTTAATTTTCCCCAACGCCCTTTCCTGAAGAAATTAAGTCCGCGCCTTCAATACTACCCTCATTAAATATCCCTACCCACATTCTAACCCTAGATGAAAGTCAGGGGATAACTGCCTCTAGCATATTCCCAAGAGAATTTCATGGATTGTCTCATAGATAATAAAATCCGAAGTCTAAACACTGAGAAAGCTATGAGTGTAAATATACAAGCCTTGTCAAGAAAATATTTACTAAGATGTCATTTCAAAGTTGCCATAGTTATAATGTATTCAGGAAGTTTCTTCGACCGAGCTCACTTTTGACATTACTCAACTCAGAAATATCAAATTGCCTACAATAGTTCCGGCGATCCTAGTGCTACACGCATTATTCAGGCCTATGACATTTTAACAGGCGCTGCCTCAAACAATAACGTGAAAATGTTGACTGCTGTTAGCACCAGACAGCAATTTCTGATACAATGAAATGGCGAATACGAACTCATGCTCCAAGAAGATTGTCGAATATTACCATTCAAGTGTACTGAGCTATACCTCCCACAGTCTGTTGAATATGCTAGAATACTCACTTAAAATTAGGTATTGAACCTCACCGTAAACTTAAAAATGTCCTATTCCTTTACGCAACTTACATAAACCACGCTCAGCAGTCAAAAATGGAATTTCTGAATTCTACCTTCAGAGTTCAAAGTGCAAATAAAATATAGAGGAACGAAAACCTAAAGTTTACCTAACAAAAAATTCACGTGGCGGCTCTAGCTAAGACGGTAAATTTAAATCACCAAAATTCGTTCACGTACAGATTTATCAGGGTCAGCGGCAGTACTGCTATTATCCGGTGAAGAATAGACTTCCTCAGAGTGGCGACCCAGCCCTTGAAAACCTGCTTCAATTTTTCAAGCCTTTCCTGAAGAAATTAAGTCAACGCCTTCAATACCTCATTAAATATCCCTACCCACATTCTAATCCCTAGATGATAAGTCAGGGATCACTCTTTATTCCTCAATGAAATTTCATGGTATTTTCATACCGATAATAAGAATTCCGAAGTCTAAACACTGAGAAAGCTACCGAGTGTAAATATACAACTTGTCAGACCAAACTATCTCTGCCCGAATATATTGCCATTTGAAGACTGTTCAGGAACTTCGTCTCACCTGACTAAATTAACATTGCATACGAATATCAAATTTACAATAGTTGGTCTAGCTACGCATTGACAGGACATTCTAACGAGCATATCCTGTTTACTGGACAGACCGACAGATTTGATACAAGAAATGGCGATGATCATTCCAAAACAAATACAACGAAGTGTACTGAGCTATAATCCCATCAATTCTAGAAGACTCACCATAGATATTAATGGTAAGTCCTGAGAAGCTATAAGTTCCAAGTATATGTGCCAAAAGCATCAGCAGTAAGGATTCAATTTACCGCCAACTGGAAATAACTATTAGAAAAATACCCAATAAAAAAATAACATCTATCCAAGACAATTTAAACAAAAAAAAAATTGGGTAAACACAAAAAGACGAGCAAATAAGACAACTGGTCGAAAAATATAGTCTAAGTACGAAGAATGATTCCAAACAAAAACTCGTAGAGTTCTGCATAGAAAACAATTTAGCGATCACAAATGGTCTATTCCCTCAACATCTAAGACGGCGCTACACGTGGACTTCTCTTGGAGGATAATACAAGAATCAAATTGATTTCTTCCTCATAGCTGCCAGATGGTAAATCAAGCGTTAATAATGTAAAAACTCTCCCCGGAATCGAATGTTGAAGTGAGCATAAACTCTTGCTAGCAAAAGTCAGAATTCATATAAAACAAAGAAAATAAAAAAAAACTCTTTCCTTAAAACCTGAAAACATGGAACAAATCAAACAAAAACTGGAGCAAAACTTAATAATCAATTCGGACAACTTAAGTCAGACAAGCCTAGAAGAAATGTGGCAAGGTCTCAAAACAACTTTATAAACTACCAAAGAATAAGTGTTACAATAAGAACAAAAAGGAAACAAAAAGCAGCAATGAATGACTGACAAAACTTGGAGCGTAGTAAAAGAAAGGAAGACTCTTAGACAAACAGACATAAACACAGAAAAACGAAGAATCGAATATAGGAGTCCGAGGCAAGAAATACAACGGTTATGTAGACGTGACAAAAATCATCACATAAAAAGCAAGTGTCAAAAATCGAAAGATAAGCTAATATCAACGAAACCCGAGACATCTTCCAACGCATCAAAAAAATCACAAGGGAATTTAAATCAAGAACGTGGAAAATAGAAGACAAAGAGGGAAAAGTCGTTACTGAGATAGATGACGTAGTGGCAAAAATACTATGAAAACTTATACACAAACGACCAAGAATAAGTACACTTTCCATCATAGAAATCGAACAGTAACCTGATATATTAAGAAAAGAAGACAGCACAGGTGAACATTAGTGCACAAAATGCTAAAGCAACTTACTCCAAAAGGTATTGACCTCTTATGGAATATTTGTAAAAAGATCTGGAAAACAGGACAGTGGCCAAAAGATTGGAGTTCATCCACTTTTATTCCACTCCGCAAAAAAGGGTCAAGCCAAAAATGTAATAACTACAGAACCATCGCACTGATTACATACCCAAGTAAGATTATGCTCAGTATTCTGCTAAACCGACTTAAAAACTTCTTAGAGTGGCAGATTCCAGAAGATCAAGCGCGAAGGGCACCAGAGAGCAGATCATGAACTTACGGCAAATGATCGAGAAGGCAAGAGAGTTCGGAAAACCTACGTATCTATGCTTTCTCAACTATAGTAAGACCTTGGATTACGTGAATTGGGCATAACTCTAGAAAGAGCTGTTGGACATGAGAACACTTCAACACCTCTATATACTAAGACAATTATATAACAACAGCATAGGATAATCAAAATTGATAACAAGATCTCTAAACCCTTCAATATACAACGCGGCGTTCGCCAAGATTGTGTTTTGTCGCCCTTGTTATTCAACATTTATGGAAAATACATAGTAAGAAAATTTCTGGAAGGTTTGGAAGGAGGAATGGTTATTGGCGGCAAGACAATAAACAATCTTCACTACGCGGACGACACTACACTTATCGCGAAAGAGGAACAAGAGATGTCAGAGCTGATCGAAAGACTTGAGCAGGAGAGCTTACGCTTCGGCCTAAAACTCAATCGACAAAAAACCAAACGCATGGGAATAGACTGCGCCAACAAAATATAAACTGCACCTAACATTCGTATTGTAGAAAATGTGAAAGAAATAGTTTATTTAGATTGTCATATAAATAATGATGGCAACTCGTCAACGGACATGAAAGACGACAAAATGCAGACTAGTCAGAACACTGGCGTCTCCCATTGCTATATGCAAAGCAGAAGCATGAACGTTGAGGGTCACAAATATTAATAAGCTGGGCGCCTTCGAGATGTGGGCTGGAAAAGACTTCTGAGGATACCCTGGACAACATATAGAACCAATGTGTCTATATTAGAAGAATTAGAAATTCAGGAAGAAATTGTCAAATGCAGTAAAACAACGAATTTTGAAATACTTCGGATACGTCACCAGAAGGAAGGACGATAATCTAGAAAAACTGGTTGTTCAGGGGAAAATAGAAGGAAGGCGCCCTCGAGGACGTTCCTCGAAACGTTGGATCGACCAAGTCAAGAAATTCACCTTTATAAGAAAATATTAGGAATGCCTCAGGCTGAGACAAATAGAAGGATATTGCCCAAACTACAACCTGAGTTATAAATATGAGATTATGATACTTCAACTATGAAGTATATAACTAGAGAGAGAGATAAATTTAGCATCATCCAAAAATATGCAGTAGACCCTAAATGTGATCATATAGTCAGTCTGGTCCACAGAGAATGAATAAAGGCTATTTCTGGCCAGAAAAAATTATTACAACATAAAAAGTTTAGTTCATTATCCTATGCTTTACACAGTTTAGTGAACAAAACAAAGAAACAACCCCACTGAAATACAGAATAAATTTTATTCTGAGTCTATCCAAAGCTTCCAGATTGCATCAGATAATCCTTTAGAATGCTTGCATCATTCTACAATTTACACTAACTCTAAGAAAATTGGTATCAGGTTATGCCAATTTTTTCCCATATAAAAATGTTATTAACAGAATGATTGTGAGCATTCTTTCCACCACCAGAAACGCAATCTATCGGTTCTTCGACTCAAATCAATCCTTTACTTTTTTATGCAAAAAATATTGTAATAAAAATTTCCCAGGGCATATCCTGCAGTCGACGCGTTAAACTGAAATTCAGTTCTTGAATCAGACCATGAAACAGAGCTGGTAAATGATGTTGTATATCTTTCGAATGCATTTAAACTGCAATGGCTATTTCTGGATTACGTTATTTATACAAATGATAACAGATTGTACATTAACTTTCGAATGCAGCCTTAGTTAACAGTTCTCTCCTATAATGCTCTTTCTGGTTCGAAAAGTATAAAAAAAACATCAGATTGAGTAGCAAAACAGGTTTACGTAATATACTAATACATTAGTTATCTAAAGGACTTACAAAGGCTATTTGCGTTTACTTAATGCATGCTAATGCGATAAGCGGCGCTTACATATAAGGCAGCCTTATCGGAATTTCGGCACTCATAAAAATGGCTCTAGTCAAAAACGTGCGTTTGCTGCTCAAGCAATGCTTGAAAAGCCATCCGTCGTTCAAGGTAACTATAGAAAAGTATTAAATCTGTTCGCTAGATAGGGATGATTTAAAAATTTTGGCGGTAATATCCTAGTGATAGGTTAGGGCGCCGTCTAGTAAAAGGTTATCTGTGTATTCACTTTAAAATAGATCTAGTGAGTAATAGGAATTACGTTGGTGTTGCTGAAACATCATTTATTTCTGACTTAGATATCCATCTCGATAACATTTATTACGTACAGTACATAAATATGCATATGCATTTTTGCATGTCATTCAAATAAAAAAATAAACGAACGTTTCAGTACTCGACAACGTGTGAGAATCCAATCGTTCCTGGAATCAGAACCGAATGGACTCCGAAGCTAGAATTTACAGACTCTCATTCCTATGCCCCCGTGCCAATTTACCAAGTCCTCAACCAAAAAGGGCAGCTTATCGATGGTTCTCAAGACCCAAAACTTAGTGCAGATGTTTTAAAGAAAATTTATAAGGACATGACCATGCTCAATGTTATGGACAAAATCTTGTACGAGTCACAGAGGCAGGGCCGCATTTCATTTTACATAATGAGCCTCGGCGAGGAAGCCACGCACATCGGCAGCGCAGCCGCCTTGACCAATGACGATCTGGCTTATGGACAGTATCGTGAGCAAGGCGTGCTGATGTGGCGGGGTTTTACAGTGTCCGAGTTTGTGAATCAGTGCTATGGGAACTGCGATGATAACAGCAAGGGAAGGCAAATGCCAGTTCACTATGGATCTAAGAAGCTAAATTTTATGACCATATCCAGTCCGCTTGCTACGCAAATGCCGCAAGCAGTCGGGGCTGCCTATGCTCTGAAAGGCAAAAGCAAGGTGGTCATTTGCTACTTTGGTGAAGGTGCTGCTTCCGAGGGTGATGCGCATGCAGCATTCAATTTTGCAGCAACTTTAGACTGTCCTGTCATATTTTTCTGTCGTAACAATGGATATGCTATATCAACACCCACTACGGAACAATACAAAGGAGACGGCATAGCCGGCAGAGGTCCGAGCTACGGTATCAGTTCTATACGAGTGGATGGAAACGATGTTCTTGCTGTGTATAATGCCACAAAGAAAGCTAAACAATTTGCGTTGGATGAAAATAAGCCTGTCATAATTGAAGCTATAACCTACAGGTAATCAAATTTAATTTTAATGTCAGCAGCAAGAAAGGCTCATTTTAAATTTAATTCAGGGTTGGTCACCACTCAACATCCGATGACAGTGGGGCGTATCGAACAAAGGAGGAAATAAATAAGTGGACAAATTATAATCCTATTTCTCGATTCCGTTTGTATCTGGAGGAAAACAAACTGTGGGATGATGAGTTGGAGAAACAATGGCTAAGTGATGCAAGGAAGACTGTTATAACTGCTCTTGAAGCTGCAGAGAAAAAGCAACATCCAAAATGGACTGAAATGTTCTATGATGTGTATGAAAAGATTCCCGATCATTTGATGTAAGTATAAGTAAATTTTAAAACAAATCGTCCAATAAAAGTTTATTGCAGTAAGCAAATGACAGAAATGCAGAAACATGTGGAACTATATAAGGATAAATATCCCTTAAGCAAATTTGCTTGATCTGCAACAGTGACATATGTTGAAGATTATTTGGTGTATGTTTGTAATGGCCCAAAATACAAGGTGAATTAATTGCAAGATCTGTTTTTATATGAAATATTAAGAATTATATATTAAAATAATAAATATTATTTTTAAAGTGTGTAGAAATATCAGTAGCACTAGGAAATGTGTAGAGGAGACTCCTACTTTAAATTAGGTTTTATCAATTCTCTTATTAGCATCAACCTCTAACTTAATATTTGTTATAAAATATGAGATTTTTCAAATGTATGGTATCGTGATAGATAAATGCTAAACTATTTCTTAGCCACTAGAATTTTTGAAATCCATAGAGATTTCCTATCACTAAATTTATCATTAGCTAATTTTTCTAATAGTTTATTTAAAAGATTTTATGATAATATAGTCTCAATTATGCTTAGTTCCTGATAGCCTAATCTTGGTCCGTCCATTAATTTAACATAGGAAACTAATTAACGTAATTTTATACAATCATTTTCTAAAATAAACTCGATACCTAATATACGTTCAGCGAATACATATAGTAATAAATCATTATGACACGCTCTTGATCCGCCTCTGAAACGCAGAAAGATATAAAATTTTGATTTTTAACTTACAAATATATATAAAGCATATATTTTTCTTTCTTTCTTTTTTTGCCTTTTACCTGTTAGGGCGTCGGGTATTGGGAGTTCAGCCAGTTCTTCCATTTCTGGCTGTTTTGAGCCATGTTTCATAGTTCATCTTTTGTTTTTACATTTTCTTCTGCGAGTTCTTCTATTTTCTTTTCCCAATTTTTCCTTGGTCTACCAATTTTCCTCTTTTTACTGATTTTTGCTTCTATGCATTGTTTTGTTTTCCTTTCTTTATTCATTCGCGTTATATGTCCAAACTAATTCAATTGCTTCTTTTTCAGTTTTTTTTCAATTTTGTCCTGCTTGGTTTTCTCGTAAATTCTCTCTATTCTCCATTTTTCAAATTTTGTTATACCTAATATTTTTCTTAGAAACTTCATCTCTATGGCTCGTAATATCTTCTCGTTTTTGTTGGGTGGTTAGTGCTTCTAAATTGTGTAGTAGTGTTGGCATGACTAGAGTATTATAAACTATTTTCTTTGTTTTCCTTACGATTTCCATTTTTCCTAAAATCGTTTTGTTTATTGTATGGTAGATTTTGGTTGCTTTATTTATTTTGTGTGAGATTTCTGTTTCCAGTTTTCCATCATTTGTTATAATAGAACCTAAATACACTATTGTTGAAACTTCTTTGAGTGTGTATCCATTGCAATTTATTTTTGTTTGCTGTTTCTTCATTTTCATTCCCAATTACCATTACATTTGTCTTTGTAATGTTGAGATCCATTCACATTTTCTTTATCTCGTTATTCCACATATCAACTTGTTTCTACATTTTCAACGAACTTAAAAAGTTCGTTACTGAATTCTATATGTCTGTCAGTCTGTCTGTCGCTGTCACAAAATTATGGATTTTTTAAAATTTTAAAATGGATTCTTATAGGAAATTTTAGCTGATTTCAAAATCGAAATCAAAAGTTTCTATCTCGAATAGTTTTCGAGATATTCGACTTCAATTTCGGAAAATTTTCGACATTACGATTTTAAATGATTCTTATAGAAATTTACGCTCAATTCGAAAATGAAGAAAAATTCTATGTCGAATAATTTTCAGATATTCGATTTCGAATTTTCCTGAAATTCGAAATCGAAATCGAAAGGTTTTTTTAAGTTCGTTCTGGGATTGCTTACAGAGCAATCTCTTCGCCGGCCCCATGTTTGTCCTTGTATCCGATATTAATACGATATCATCTGCGCATAGTAAGTAAGGCTTCTATTTTGACTATTTTGAGTTGTACATGTAATACAAGTC
Organism: Sinelater perroti; assembly: GCA_036346155.1. NCBI lineage: Eukaryota > Metazoa > Arthropoda > Insecta > Coleoptera > Elateridae > Sinelater > Sinelater perroti. The sequence goes on along the minus strand of JARFIY010000195.1, from coordinate 17,314,760 downwards.
TACATACATAAATTAAGTATTATTGAAGATTTTCATTGAAAAACTTCCTAAAAGTACTTGATTTGTCGAAGCAAGCATCCAGATCACTTAATGACATGACACAAGTGATTGGTGAGGGAAAGATGAAATTAAATAAATAATGGAATCACATACAGAAACTTACTTTAGAGCTGATTTTAGCCTTATGAAATCGGTGCAGATGTCTGTCTGTCCGCCCGTCCGTCCATCTGTCCGTCACGACTTTCAACTCGAGAACTATTGAACCTAAAGACATGAGGGGATTATCATCCAAAAGCCCATGTCCTAGGTTCACTTCCGCGAGCTGGCATAGCTGGGATGTCCTACAATGCAATAAGGGTTTTTAGCAGACCGAGCTTCCAATATGTCATTCCTTATAACTTTTGATCAAGGCAGTTTCCAAGCTAGAGACCAGCTTCTATTTCTGTCATTTCCGACATCTGTCATGCCTTATAGTTTTTGATCTGTGATGGATAGAGAATATAACGTTTTCAGTATTCAACTAAGGAACATAAGTCAAGTCCAGACGCCAAAAATCAGCCTGATCGGAAAATCTAGAGACCGGTTTGACTGGAAGTGGTCGCAAATTTTTGTTAATGTATAAAAGCCCCGGAAATCTGTGGAACCAGAGTTCCACGTCCGTACTTGTTACTATATGTATTTGCTAAGTTGATCTTAGTTAACCAGCCTTTAAAAATTACTGTTAATGAACATCTTGCCAAAAAATATGTCTGGACACACAAGTAAGAGAACTATCTTTTTGACATGTATTTTTCCTGTTTTTATATATAGACTGATTAATCCACTTGACGATAACCTCCATAAACTAAGCCAATGTAATAAAAACAGTTTGTAATGTAACCTAACAGCAGAGGATGGTGAACTGCAATGGGAATGCATAAACGGGGGCAATTTGGATCACTGAATCTGCATCAATTTATATGTGAAGTCATTTGTTTCCAAAAAGACGCAATAAGTACAGTGTAAATAAAGGCATGAGACAAATGATTCAGAGATTAACGAGAATCTGTTATTTGATCCAGGTTTTAAAAGACTAGTAACAAGGAGGTCAAAAATGTTCAACTTAAATGGACTTTAATCAGCAAGGATCAGCGACTGACTATTCGGTGACTAAAAAATAAGATGAAGATTCCAAAATCCAAAGCATGTAAAATTTTGATGGAAGATCTTATCATGAAACATTGCAATAAAATCTTTTTTATGGCTACTGTTACCAAGCAAAAGCTGTAAGTGCTATTAACTTACATCGGGCTAAACCAAATTTCTCAAAAAGATCGTAACCAGAGATGAAATTAGAATCTACAGCTACAATTTGGAAACAATAGCTTAGTTGCCCATTGGAAGTCTCCTAGTTTACCACATCCGAAAAATTGTCCGACATCCTTGTATCTTATATAATTTTTACTAAATTTATAGATTTTGTAGTTTTATAGTTATTGTAATTGTAATTTTTTAGAACAAACCACATATTTCACCTCTAATGTCATTTCAGACGGTTTTTTGTTCTGTGTAGTGTAAAAAAAGAATGCAATTATGAATGAATACCAATCAGCTCTTTGAATTTTCACAAAATTCATTTGCATGCTCTTGGAGCACTTAACAAAATTAAAATTTAATTAATATTGAGAACAATATATTGGAGGTTTTCAGAGCCCTTGGAAACCGTAGGCCCAGAAAATTCTATCTCCTCTCCCCCTCCATCCTGAGGGGCCTACCAATAAGCCACAAAATATGTGATCATTATTATCTTTACTAGGTACAATATTTGCCAAATTATTGTAATCAATCTTATTGAACTTATTGAACAGCTTCCGTATCTTGTCACACCAGGTGATAAACAAATGTTAAATATAGGCTGCAACTATGGAAATCTGTGAGATTAGTGTGTACTAGGAAATTGATAGTGGGGCCCCAACGTCCCACGTGGGAGCACAGTCTGTAAACTGAGAGGTTAAGACTCTCATATGTTTGCCCTCACTAACTGGTTGATGCTCTGTTTCTGATGAACAACGTGGCGAGTACTATGCCTTAAACGACTACATCGTTACTCTTTATTCAAAGTGAATCTATGTATTCTATTTTTAGTAAATGAGTAAGCCACCTTTTGAAACATTTGAAGCCCAGGATTGAACTTGGATTCATCTGCATTGCAGCAAAATGTCTCAATTACTTAGCTACATTGGCCCTACTAGAAAATTAATTGAAATAAAATAGAACAAATGATATAGAAAAACTTTAAAATGTTGTCCCAATTACATATGCCAACTTATGAATTTGTAAATTAAGATAGACTGTAAAATACCGAAGGCTTAAACAATTATATTCTATCCAACAGTAATATGATTTTAAGAGATGAAAGAAGTAAATATGATAAAATTTTGCTTATTATATGACAAACAACTTTTCAATTTTTATTATTAGCAAAATTTCTCTTACTGTAACATCATCCATTAAACATTTTATTTAATCTAGTCCAATGAATTTTTAGTTTTTCATCTTTTTAACATTATAATCGCCCAATAACGTTATATTGGTTGCAGGCTAACAATATTGAGTAAATTGAGTTCCTTTTCTACACAGCTAAACTGATTTTTTAAATATCATTCTATTTATTTGGTGTGCTAGGCCAACAACTACTGATGGATTTATTATAAGTCAAAACAGAAGAGCAGCTCTCCGAAACAAAATAAGGGGAAGTGAATTCTGTGAATTCTGGACAGCCATTTGTATTAACTTTAGTTTTGCATATAATGGAAAAAAATTACATTTGGTATATATAAATATATGTACTAAAATGACCACCATGACAGCAAGAAATCTTCAAGAAAATTAACTAATGCAAATCTTATATGTTTCATTCTTCTACCGATTATTTATCGTTGCTTAAAATTCAATGTCCTTTGAAAGACATTAAATTTATAAATATTTTTTACTTTAGATTTTAGAAAATAATACTACTCAATTAGAAACTGAAAAGCCTTACAAGGAAAAATGAACTTTATATCAAAGATTCCAACTCAGAAGGGCTAATGAAACCCACGTAAAGATAAAAGACGCTTCAAAAAGGACTGTAGACAATACAATGCTTCCAGACGAAAATAATTCTCTTGAGATTCAGATAACTTAAAAAACATAGTAAGAGATAAAGGGTACCAATCGAATCTACTCTGGAAAAGGTACACAAAAAGAGCAAAGGTGAAAAGAGAAATTTTCAATAAAGAAACATTGATATTTGAGGTTTTACAAAATGCACTAAAAAAATAAAATTAGGAGACGCTATAAAAATCATCTAAGTAGCCTTCTAAGGGTTAATCAGCTTATATAAAGGTCCATATCCCTCATAGCACACCCTTAAGGAGACTGAAACTAGCAGTCTACTTTCCAAACAATGTTACAAGGTAAACTAGAATATACTGAAAATATATTAAAGGACAAAGCATTAATGTCAAACACTGAAAAATAATTCACACGGAAAAAATATATTTACTTAATTGTCTATCAGTTAGCCATGGATAAATAAAAACCGTACTAAACTTAATCATTTGTTAAACCAAATCTAAAAAAAAAGATCAAAATGAAAATGAAAATATCTTTTTGAATGAATAAGTGTGGGGGGTGGGGGTAACTATAAAGAGCAAGCTGATCTTATTAAAACAAATGCTACTTTGTGCAATCTAACTGTATACCCAAAAATTACATGTTATTTTTTAATATATCTTTAAATTTTTTGATTAAAGTTAAAGGAGGGTTTAGAAATAATTGTAGTAGAAATTCATTGGCAAAATAATATTTGGTCCAATGCAACTGCAAGGCCATCATATTTACTTTGGTTACATTATCGATTTAACCTAAAATTCTATTTAAATTGCTGTTCCGATCGTAATATCTTGCTGTAAGAATGAGCCTGACAAACCGCAGCCGTACCAGCATATTGGATAAGCCACTGAGCAGGGGGAAAGGAGAGGTCTCTCTCAGTTGCTTTGCACTGCTCTTTTCCGAAATAGTGCAGTACTGCCAGAACAAGTCAAACACGGTCCCGGACCTGCAGAACAGGTTAGTTTCAGTAAACTAAAAATCACTTAACAAAAAGGGAGACTCAACAGGCTGCACGAGCTGGGCCGGAATGTAGGTGTCAAGCTGATAGACCTATATTTTGTCCGGGAGCGAAACGGAAAACGGGAAATCAAACTGTTGAATATATTACTATTTGTAAAATCAACTTTATGGAAGGTGGGTTATGAGTGCTGTAATATGGTATCTTTAAGACTGATGTTATAGTCTTTATTTGGCCGAGAAGCGGATAAATTGGAACATTCCAATGACGATGAAAACACATACTATTTAATGGAGAAGGAGCCTCTGGTTAATAGATTTATATCTGTTCCAAGGACAAAGGCAGTTTGAACTGTGCTGTTTTTATAGCAGGCATAATAGAAGCCGTACTCACAGGAACAGGTTTTGTAAGTATAATTTAGAACACACTGATTTTTATTTAAAATTATTGTGAAGTAATTTCATACATCTACATAAGTTCTAAATCAAATTCTGTGTTTTAGCCTGCTAAAGTTACCGCACACTGGCATAAAGGCACCACATACATGGTGAAATTTGATGAGTCAGTGATTTCAAGAGATAAACAGTTGGAAGAAAGATGAAGCCTGTATATGACTATATAAAGTTAATTTATCCATTACATTTGCTTTAGTACAATTAAACTACTGTTAAGTCAAAATAAACTTAATCACCATGCATCGGTTTTCTTATGCTGTAGTTCACAGTAGGTGCAGATTTTTTCTTTATAAGCCCTTGGAATATTGTGTCGTCAGGTTTTACAAGCTTGGGAAATTTGACTCTGGATTATCAGCCCATCAAATTTTTTTCCTAACCTTAAAGATGCTTTTGAAGCAGGTAAATGAAGAGTATATTTGAGGAGCTTGAGTATTATTTTAGCTTCCACCTCACTGTTCATCAATTTCTCTTTATTGCAAGATGAATTACTGAAGGTTTCACTAAAAATAATTTAATTTCCTCGCCATTGTCAAAAATTTGAAGTAGCTTTAAACTAGCACCCTGCTATACTTCAATTTGTCCATCAGAATAATGGTCAGATTGGACTCTAAGCTGATATTCTTCAAAGTGCCATTCTTTCTCTACATCGAGGACATTAATTTGCAAAAATATGTGTGATATTTTATTAGAAATATTAATAACAATATGGATATTTAATCCTTAAACTCCATAGTGAGTCCTGTGAGATTACTGCAATTTGTAATAATAGTTCCCCATAATAGGCCTTGAAGGCGCTTTGGGGTCGTAACAGGATAGATCTGCTACAATCTAGAGCCTACGGTACACAAGGGTAGTAACATGGCTAGCACTAGGTACCGACCGCCTATTATTACCCCAGAGTTTGACTTCCAGGTACTCATTTATTGCAGCCTGAATCAAGCTGGACCGTAAAAATGCCAGCGATTAAAATGGCATGAGCGAGATTCGAACCCGCATCTCTAGGTTTCGTAGTCTAGCGATCTATCTGCTAAACCACTACGGCTCTTATGCAGTTTTTACTTAATACAAAACTTTTCCCCACTTTAATAAAGGATGCCCTTAAATTAAACGAGTCTCACTTTAATTCTAAATTTTGGCTGTTGTGTAGAAACTTAATTTTAAAAATTTGTTGGAGTCTGAGAATGAATTATATTTGTGTAATTTTTTTGTTATTTTATATGTTATTTAAGATCTTTAAAAATAGTTTTTACGATGTTCCTAATTAAGGAACTCTTGTATTGAAGCAGATAGATAAAGTCAATAATAAAGCAAAAGGTAGCTAATGTATGAAGACTATCTATCCCAAGAGAAGTGACTATGAATCACAGTAGGTAGTGATTAAACTTAAATCTAAGAAGTTTGAAATCTCCAGTGGTAGTAAAACCAGTCGAAACATTAAAAAAAAGTCGTTTCAAGTGTACTTCCAAAGATTTTGTAAAATAAAGTTAAAAACAAACTAAGATTTAAGTATGAAAAACAGAAAATATCAAAAATGCAAGACTTAGATTTGGAGAAATATAAGCTTTTATGGCTTTATTATTTTATGCATCATCTTTTAGTTCTAATAACGAAAAAATTGAAAAAACTATCATTGATATAAAGTATTTCATAACGAATAAAAATCTGTTTGATCATTTTTACCATCTCTACATTTTAAAATCGCGCTCAAAGAAATAGACAAAAGCAAATATGACTACCAATGAGACGTGTGCTTTAGATGCCATTGCTTTAAGCAAAAAGAAAACCAAAATAGCAAATTCTGTTTGACCTATAATAAGGCTAATATAAATTGTAATTGATATGAATCACAATATAACCACTAATAACTGGTGTATTTCTATACAATTAATTGAAAAACTCGAAGAAATAGAGGTATATATAATATAAATAAGAAATCCCACAACTCTAACCTAATGAAAATAAAATTTTTTCCGATTTCTTGATATCGGTAGTATTAATGTCTATTTTCTGTCGCAAGCATACAAAGATAATATTAAGCATTAAAAATAATTTATATGTGATTAATGCAAACCTTCCAAACTAACCGAAGACTCTCATCTGAAACATGACATTTTTCGAATTTACATTGATATCAATAGATTAATCATCTATGTGTTTGTTAAATTACAAACAGATATATCTAGAGAAGTATGTAAATACTGCAAATAAATGTATTTTGCAGTTTTTGTTATATTTCACACTTTTTAACTTTTTCTTTTTTGTTAGATTTCCATAATAATAAGTTATATTATAGACTCTTTTGTTTGTTGACGTACCTTCTAGTTAGAAAAGTATCAAATGGTTACAGTTTTATTAAAGACGATTTGTTTTCTTTGTTCCGCTTCCCATTTTGATCATTATTAGGCCTTCCCTTAGTTCGTCTAAGTTGTCTCCTCTTCTTCTTCCTGCTCTTTATTGGTGTTACTGTTGTTTGTTGTCTACTTCTAGCAGCTTCCAAAAGTGTTCTCCCTACCTTGCCATTATTTCTTTATCTTTTGTGAGAATGTTCCCATTTTTGTCCTTAAATTGTTTCATCTGGCACTGTTTTTCTGATCTCATTCCTTTCAGTACATTATAAAATAGTTTCTGGTTTTCTTGCTATTTCTCTCGTCTGCCAAATTCTTCCCATAATTCTGTTTTCGCCTGCAATACTATTTTCTTTATTTTTGCATCGGTTTTTCATACTTTCCATGTGATTTTAAGATACGATTTCTACAACCTTTTTCTCTGTTATTGATATTTTGTTCCACTAGTATATTTGTTTTTGTCCTTTCTTTTAATAGTTGTGCCACACGCATCTTTTGCAGCTTTTAGAATCGTATCCTTGAAATAATTCCAAGCTTCTTCCAGTGACTCAATGTGGGACATCACACATCGCTTCTCTACACCTTTTTTTTATCTTCTCCCGAAATCTTTGGCTTACTTGGTAGTTTTATATCTTACCTCTTTTATTTTGTGCTCTTCCCTTTCTACTTTGTTGTTTTCCCTTTCTATTTCCCCTCCCATTAGTACAAAAACCAGATAGTGGTCATTTCAAATTTCTGTTCCTCTTTTCACTTTGTTCTTTACAGTCTTTTCAAATTTTCATTCTCTACTAATACATAATCTGTTATGGATTTTTCCTGCCTGCTCAGTTCCTCTCTTGCATGTTTGAGGATAAAGTAAGAATTTGCACTTTTACCTCTACAGAATTTTATTAGTCTTACTTCGTGTCATATATTTTTTTCTTCCCCCGTCCTCTGTTTTGTTACTCACTCTTCAATTAAACTCTCCCAAAATGCATATTTGGCCCCTGCTTTGTTCAAATACCAATTGCATTCTTCCCAGAATGCTTTTTTTCTGTTGTTTACATAAGCATTTTCGCCTGGACTATACGCAGTTATGATGTTCAGATTCAAGTTTCCACCAATTAATCACTTTATCCAATTAATTGCTTTTTAATTATGTATCCCACACTCGCTCATGGTCTCTCACTTTCAGAGACTCCGCTGTAAATCAAGAAGTGACTACTGAGAAACATTTGTCCTTGTCCTTTTTTTCTTGATCTCTGTGAGAATTATAAGTTTTAACTTCGACCTTGTCAAATTTCCGAACCATTTAAAACTTTTTACTATCTATTCCCCTAATGTTCCATGTTCCCATACTCCAGATCCATTTCTTCTATTTGTGTTGTTACCACTGTTGTCTTTTACTCTTATTGCGCTGTTTAGTTTTTGGCGGCGCGACATTTGGACTTACCACCTCCACTTCTTTCTTCTCCACAATCCACTTGTACTCTTGATCCTTTATTGTCATTTCTTGATACCCTACTTTGCTCGAATCCCTTTTGCCTTTTCTTCCCTCAGCTTGCATTTTTTCTTCCCTTGTAGTTGATGGTTTTTAACTTAACTTGTTTTAGATCAGTATTTCCGCTAGTACTATTTGTCTGTTTCCTGTTGTATTTATGTTGTACGCTTATTTTTACTGTAGTTTCTATTCGAAATTCCTTGTATATGAATTCTTTCACTTCTTTTTCTGCTTCTTGTTGAGTTACACTTATTCCTTTGATGACAATGTTCCTTCTCTCTTTCTCTCTCTCTCTCAACCTTCTCGAATGTCTGCTCTACTAACTCAACTTTGTTTAATAGAAACTGTTTTCCTTCTCCAATTTCCTCGTCCTCTCTTTCTCTCTCTCTCTCTCTCTCTCTCTCTCTCTCTCTCTCTCTCTCTCTCAGTTCCCTTATTAACTACCAAAAGCGTGCTAGCACTCAAGAGGTAGTTAATGAGATTACAATCTCGTCTGTGTGTGTGTCTGTCATTACAATAACTCAAAACTAGAGCTCAAATTGACATCAAATGTGGTACACAGGTTTTTCAGATCAAAACAAAGCATGATTTCGATTTTCAGCAAAAAAAATTACGTTCTTTCGGTAGTTGCAAGTTTGGGTTTATACCCTTTTCGTTTACGCTTGGTTCGATTTCATTTCCTGCAGTATTTCTGCCATCGTGTGTTTCATTTCCTTCATCTCTGGGTCCTCAAAAACTTTTTCCAATTTGTTACTTTCTACTAAGAGACGCTTTGTTGCTTGTTTCAGGAGAACGTATAGTCTTCTTACTCTTTATTTCGTCGCCACTCCCTTCCTCTAGTTCACTTTCCTGCTGCACTCCCTGTTGTCTTTTTTATGTATTTCACGTGATTATTCTTTATTTTCTTGTGATCTCGCACTGCGTACATTTTGCCCGACTTTCCCTTTAACTTCTTGCTTTTTAATTTACATAGTTTGCACTTTATTTTAAACTTTCACCTTAGATTTTACTCACAAGACACTCCTTAGGTCACGCTGGTTTGTATCCTTCTAAACTACACTCCTTCAGAACCTTTTAAACTCACTTAAATAACACCACTGTATGACGCGGCCACACTTATTATTTATGTTTATGTTTTCTTTTTATAATAAAATTAGAAATTATTTATATAAAAACAGACGATATTTATTTTTTACAATGTATATATTTCTTGTAGACTATATTTTTATTTTGTAATAAGAAAGTACACTAATAGTTATACACAAGAAAATCGATCACCTTTTTCTTGAGACCAGCCATACCATAAGGAGATTACAATTTTCGTCCAGTTTGTCATTTGCACATTTCCAACTCCATTTAAATTCTTGTATTATTTCTATTACTACCTTACTGTCTTTCAATATAATAGAAGCCAAATACTTTATATAGGGCGAAGTTCAAGAGAATTGGTTAAATTAAACTCTTTAAGTACTACATCAACAATAGTACAATCTGTGCTTATTAATAAATGGCAACCTACAGTTTTTTTAAACTGCGATGTAAATGCCCTGGTTCATTGTTAATAGTCATGAAAATATTTTTTTAACAATAGCTGAATGTAAAGTTCAAGATTCTCTTGATATTGGTAAATAAATTTTACGCATTTCTAACTCTTCAGTGACATTTTGAAAGAATATATTACTTTTTGATACAAAAATAGTGAAAACTATTAGATTTAAGTATATGTCAGAAAGTATAAAATTAGGTTTTTAATTGAAGAAAGTATAATTTTAGAAGTTTTAAGAATTTTTTTAGGGGCATTTGAGATCAATATATGCTAGTTTTTACTCTATACTTGTAAATGATACATCTGATAATATAACAGAAATATCAAACAATATAACAGTCTGGAAGACCATATGATGATAACAATGTACTAATAATTAAACGATAGTGCTCGAGATATATACTTTGCAGTTTTATATATAAAATCTTATAATAAAAATAAATTAGCTATATAAAATTACTGGTAATTTAACTGGTTGGTAATGCGGAAAATATTTTAAAAACACTAATGTAAATTATAGTACTATTTTATTACTCCAGCAATCAGTTGTAGTACTGTGAACTCCAGGAGAGATAACTTAAAATGCTGGTATGACAGGTAGAGAATAGACATAAATACTACCAAGATAATCCTCATGATAAAATGATGTGGCGCAGCTCCAACTCTCAATTTGCAGATACTCTGAAAGAAGGAAATAAACTGCTTTGAAGTGACTATTAATGGCAGTCAGTGATTGGATGTATGCTCTATCTCTGTACAAACACTCTTCAAAGAAGAAACTCTTCTTTTATATCATAATGTTCTCATCATGACATTACCAGTTGTATAAATCATGATATATTTATAACTATAGTAATATACAAGACTGTTTTGGAAAGTCTTACCTCGTTATAATTTTATTAATAGATAAAGTGTGTAAATAAATTATACATTTCCTATGTGCATGGAATGGTCATAAATTATTATGACACCCCTTTCTTGATCCTGTCCGAGAACCATCTACTCTAAGAGAAATTCTAACAGTTACAGCAATATCTTTTTGTTTCATGCGGAGATTAGCACGAATGTTTATTCGTGATTGCCAAGGGTCGATAACAAAGAGTTTTATTATCCACTTTTTATTCAACACTTACAGTATACACAAGCGTTGCCATAAATAGCATCCATTCATCAATTAATGCTATTGGGTGCACAACCCTCAGTTGTTAAGAATTTAATAATAGCGTATTGCTTCAATAAAATATTGAATATTAGAGTAGGGTCAACTAATATTTCAGGATATTGATAGTCGTTAAATTAGAGAGTATTATAATACCTAATTCATGTGTCTTGAAGCAATATTACCAAACCTATTAACTAAGTTTTCAGAACATCCTTGTAAATCATGAGGCTCTATAAAGCAGTGGTTGCCATCATGTTTTATTAATTTGCAAAATCTGATACTTATGTTTAATTTATTGACTCGCCAGTGTTCTGTCAATCTTAAGTTGTTATACACTAGCCATTCATTGGTATCAAACAAATAGGTTCCTCTTTAGATGATTAAGTTTTATCTGGTTTGCTTGAAGTCATTTGAGAGCAGCAAGTCACTATTAACAATCATATATAATCGTCAAATCGTTACCCTTTCTTGTTATATGAAGTTATATGTTAATCAACAGTCTTTAAAAGAATTCCAAATAAATTAAAATTTTAAAAATCGAGTTGGGTTCAAAGGACCAATCATAATACTCTATATATAAGCTATTTTACGTATTCACATGTCGAGCGACAATGAAAGGTTGTTATAGGACCACATTATATATTTATAACATTTTCTGTAATTATTCTGAAAATTAATCTGTAGTTATGTAAAGGTTAAGTAAGGATCCTCTGTTAATAGTCACTTGCTGCTCTCAAATGACTTCAAGCAAACCAGATAAAATTTAATCATCTAAAGAGGATCCTATTTATTGTTTGATACCAATGAATGAATATATATATATATATATATATATATATATATATATATATATATACATATATATATATATATATATATATATATATATATATACATATATATATAAAATATACATAAAAACAATGTTACAATTTCATTCCTTTCCCCCAAAATGCCGATTGAAGTAATAGAAACAAAAGGTAAAAAGTTTAACCATATACATCATAACTACATATTTCACAAATAAAGTGGTTATACAAAAAATGCCAGTTCACTTTTTCCTGCAAACTTTGCTCATGGAAACGTTTATTCCCTGCATTTCCAGGGTACTTAGCCTGTCGTGTTTGTGGAACAGAAAACTTTGGAGCTGCCACAGCTATGCATACATTTGACCTAGTGATAAAGACCAAATTTAATAACATCTAATTCAGTTCCACTCAGGGATTTAATAGGCATTTGTTGTTGTTATGAGCAATATGTAAACAGACAATGTATTTATTGTTGGAATAGTTTTCTACCTGTTATTGAATAAACTGTAATAGATTAGAGAGCCGTGGTAGCTTAGTGGATAGATCGCTGACTACGAAACCAAGAGTTGCGGTTCGATCCGCTCGCAATTCGATCGCTGGCATTATGGCCCAGCTCGACTCAGGCTGCAATAATGAGTACCTGGATCAAACTCTGGGGTAATAATAGGCGGTCGTGTGCTGGCCATTACTACCTTTGTGTACCGTGAGGCTCTAGATTGTAGCAGATCTATCCTGTTACGACCCCAAAGGGCCTTCGAGGCCTATTACGGGGAACTATTATTATTATTATTGTAATAGATTAATGATCAGATGTATTGTACAATACGGTATTTAAGGTTTTGACTCTCTTGAAAGTCTCTGCAGAAATGTATTGATGAAAAAGGGCTGCAATTTTTTTTTTAACGTAGTATAATAAAAAGTGGTGTTGTGCATACAAACTCTTTGTTTTAGAGATATGGAGGTTCAAAATTATCATTTATCTCACAGATTTACTCTACCTGTATTAAGGGAGCAGGTCACCACACAGGCATTTATTGCTGTCAAATATTAAATTAAATTAAATCCTATTTATTTATGTAAACTCCACCTACTTTGCTATAAATTGTTCAAGAGCAAATCACAATTTTAATCCAATATATCATGTTATCTATACTGATGACTTACAACTTCAAACCCCTATATTTCAAAAATAAAGAACTTGTGTACAAAACGCTGCTTCAGCCTACATTATTAAAACAATTTCAGTCACATTTGTGGCTCTTCCTTATAAATCAAAATTATATAGTGGCTGTTTTAACCCATTTAACCCATTGTTGTGCAATCTTTCTACTGAATCATCAGAGGCATAGCAACTCTCTAGTGGATCTCAGCTGGGCACCTTTATTAAAATACAATTTAAATGGAGCTACATGCATAATATTCAATAGCATTTAATAATTTTATTTGTAACAATTATTACTAATTACATGGCTACTAATTTACAATGTTTCAGCCATAATTTCAACACGAAAGTGCTTAAATAAACTTAAACAGCCTGTCTTTGTAAGCTACCTGTCCGGTGCGGAACTTATGCTCTCTAGTGTCTCGCTCTTTTTTCATAAGGTAACCAACGGTAGCCATAGGAATAACGACCATTACAAGTCCCATAATAACGTTCTTTGACGAAGGACGGAAGTGCTCATACGTGTTAACCTTCATAGCGATGAAACGCTGAATTGCAGGATCAAACTGAAACAGAAAGATTATCATTAATTCATGTTTACATTACAATTTTAATAAATGCAATCTCAAAACTGATATTACATCTTAGATTGTCATTGGAAAGACAATGTTGATTAAATAATTATATCTTTATCGAAACCACTTCAAAGAAATAATTTTAATATCTCATGATTGAATACTTTTGTAGAATAATTTCTGAGGCTATGGAAATTACAAAATTTAATTGTAGTAAGTTTGAGTTATTCAAAAATATTTTGACTCTTTTATGATTATCATGTGAATAAAGCCAATATAAGTATAATGAGGCGTTATGTGCTTTATACATTTTTTTTACTTCATTGTGGTAACTAGAACAAAATTATTATGCACTATAATTTTTCTATAGAAAAGGTTGAATTGAATAAAACCAAGCATAACATTATTGATAGTATTACAGTCAGCATAACTCATATTGTTGCGTTTCAAAAAAATGACGCCTTCACTTTTTTAATCTTATGAATGATTTTTATTATGTCCTGTCCACTGTTTTGATAGTATTTTCAACTGTTATGTAGTGCTATATCAATGTTACATCTGCAGTGATGAATTGCCGTTTAAACAGTTCTGAACATTCAGCTGAGAGCTCGAATGCGTTTTTACTTTGAATTAAAGCAAATACAGCATCCATGTTGCTATGATTGTTGCACGACAATGCGCTTGTTATATTATTTCATCACATCTGCTTACCCTCCAATTATTTTTTATCTTCAATTGTATCGGATTTCATTTAGAAAAAATGCACGTGCATTATACTACTATAAGATAAATTCAATTATTATCTGTTTACTTTATTATTCTACACCACGTGTCACATAAAATTATTAAAGTAAGATGCAAATCTATTTTTAATGATAGAGAAAGCAGTATGCTTTAACTTTTTGCAATACGATTATATGTTACAGCAATGGAGTGCTTCTACGTAAACAGCAATAAATATTCCACTAAACTTGACCTAAAACACGCAAGAACAAGCGTTGTAAAACTAAACAATTCGTTCTGGTACAAACTGAAGTCGACCTAATAAGGAAGATTAATTAGTTACCAGTTTTGGAGAATTTTCTTGATATTTTTATTATTTTTACTACATACAGAGTATTGAATATCTTCCAGAAATAAACAAAACTGATAAATTATTTAATATTTTCACTGCAACTACATAATTACGAAATACCAGATGTTATTTGGATCAAAGAAAGTAGTTACACTTTTTACAGTTCAGTTCTTTTCATATCATTCTGCATAGGTATTTGGATTTTATAGTTTTAAAAACATTTATTGCAAATCTTTAATTGTAACTTTTTATGTAAATAAGTATAATGGTCTTAGAAAATACAATTTCGAAGCATCGTACTTCAATACGGAAATCGTAACCGGGTGTTGGTATTATCGGTTCTTTTAATGGATTTCAAAAATGATAAAGCAGGTCAAGAAAAAATAATTAATTTTTTGGTTACTCTTTCCAGATAAAGTTATTATGGATATGAAAGGTACGTAACTCACCATTTTGTTAAAAGAAGACGTGTATGTGTTTTTATAAACTCAACTTATTTTTAAGTTCCTTATAGTTGTGCAAAGGCGTCTGTATTCTTGCACGGGCCCAATTAACCTATTATTTATTTTGAAATTATTCAATTGATATATGGCATTTTCTATTGAAAACAAATGTGGCTTTTCAGCAGTCCAGCCATCCAATATTATGAAATCTTGAGAACTGACATATAGCACAGATATTAAATATATCATGATAGTTGATGTGAAACCAAAATAGTCATAAGGCTTTTATTTTATTATGATATTAAACTCGCAAACACTTCTCTAAGTTCTCTCTTCGCTTATCACTCAACCATATCCTCTTGTTTAGTTAACAGGGCTCAGCGTATCATTTTTTTTCCTAATCTCTGTATTAGGAAATTGTAATCGGGACTAGAAAAAAACTAGTGATGTACAGGTTGTTGTAAGGCCAAGGTCTCTTTTGCTTTATAAGCCAAAACGAAATTTTGCTAGAACACATGCTCCATTGCAGTAGCCACTCCTTTTATTCAGTTATCTTGAAGCCGTTCTTGAAAAAACCGGGTACCGTAACATTATTTTTGCTGCTAGCGAGCCCCAGTATAGGCGAGAAATATGATGTATGTGGTAATCAGATACACTAAACATTTTAGCTATGTCGTAAAATTTCGTTTTCTTATAATTAAACCATACAATAATCTCCCAGTAGCCACTTTCTTATATGAAGTGGAATCTAATATTACCGCTCTGTAGACGTATTTTTGGTAATAACTGAGCATGAAATGACTAGAAGTAGCTCAATTGTTTGTTGCGGGCACCATTTTCACTAAGTTACGCAATTTCTTTTTTCGTGTTTTCCGAACTTCCTATCATATTCGAGAGTGTTAGATGGTACTAGAAACTTCTGGAAATTTTAACTAAGCGCTATAAAGTATAATTTCCAAATTATTCACTGTGTTGGTGACTACCGAGAGCAATATCGAATATTTAACGATAAAATACAAATTATACTCATTATGTTGTTAAATATGGAGAGATGTCTAGAAAGGTCGCTAAAATTATCTATGCCTGGAAGTAACAAAAATAAAAATAAAAACAGATTGCTCAGTGGCGAATATCTTAAATATAGCTTTATCCCTATTTACAATAAACCACGGTGCCTTATTTTTCGAGAAGAAGAAATATATAATAAACATCCAGACAAAAAAAAAAACAAGTCGGTCAAATTAATTGAAAAAAAGCTAAACTCCCACCACAAGAAGCAAGCCACTTTTACATCACCAAACTCTAGTAATGAAAACGCATTACTAGTAAGACATATACATACTGAAGATCTGATTTTACCAGCAGTTGTTAGAATGGTGCAATTAAAGGTTGCAAACTTATAATCTCTCTCCAATAATACTATCCAAATAAGAATAAGTGGCTTAGCAGAAAATATTCCAATTTAAATTGTTAAAAATGTATTCCCACTACAAATGGAATCCACAAATATTTATAATCTGTGTCCAATTTATAGCATTCTTAAAATATGATACAAAAATGATATGTACTTGTGAAAGCCATTGGGGGCCAATACGATCGAAAAATGTTTATTTAACACTTTTATACAAAGATTGCATTAATATGATATTTACTGTACACTGATAGTGCCAAAGCTATGACAAGATATTGATGTGGTCTTATCGTCAAATTACAAGAAGTGATTAAAAATGCTACATTCTTTTTACACCCAGAAGAGCTCTTGCATCAACATTTTTACTGAAATTAAACGTGTTATGAAAAGTGGCATTAAAATTGTAAATTTCATTTAAAAAATGCTGCAAATTCGTATTTTTAGAAGTTTTTGAAAACGCGAGTCCTTTATATGTAAATCTTTGGTAAGATAAGATATCTTTTGATGAGTAATGTCTTGAAAAGAATTTTCCAGTTAAAAAAAATTCAATATATGTATACAGTGAAAAATCGAAATATAAAAATCTAATTTCCAATTCTCTTGAACTTCTTAGGCTGACTTCTCTTTAATGATATTTTCGAACAACTATATACAGGGTTTTCCATTAAGGTGTCATTTTAAATTATAAAGGAACACTGTTATTTTGAGAATGATTAAAATGTTTTTAATTGAATTCAGAGCAGAAAGCCTGGCCTTAATCAATATATTCTAAATGATCGTCTCGATTCTTTTTACAGACGACAATTTGTTTTTGCACAAATACGGCTCGACTTCGCAAATTACAACTCTAATATTGCCTTTGAGTGCTTAAATCGTTGCTGGAGCATTAACCTAGACCTTATCTTTGACGTAGGTCCAAAAAAAATCAAATCTTATGATTTGGGTGGCCAATTGAAGTCTCCATTTGAAGAAACTACTCGTTCAGGAAGATTCTTGTGCAGTAACGCATTTTTTTCAAGACTTATATGATATATAGAGATATATTATTGAAATAAGAACCGTTCTCGTCTATGGCATCCACTTCTGGCAAAAGAAGTCACATTTTACGAGAACACACCATTCACCGAAATGGTCTCGCTACCCTCATTTTCCACTAACGAACTTGCCTATTAAAAAAGCACATCAAAGTGTAACTCGTTGAGAGATGGAGAAGTTTGTCGACTATTTATCTTGGATTTTCAGGCTCCCAGATTCGACAAATTGCCTTATTAACAAGGTGGTTCAAATATGACCGGGACTGATTTTTTTACAAAAAAAATTGCCAAACCCTTTCTTATACATGTTAGTTTTTAACGTACTCCCTTCCAGAGTTAACACATTTTTCCAACGCTCTGGAAGCACCCTAATGCCCTTTTCAAAGAAGGCTGTTGGTTGGTTGGCGGCGTATCCACTTCCGAACAATCTGGATGACGACGTTGTTGTCCGTAAATCACATGCCTTGCAAGCCTGATTTGAGCCTTTCAAACAGGTAGAAATCACTTGGGGCCAAATCGGGACTGTACGAAGAATGTAGCAAAAGGTTCCATTTAAATTTCCGGAGGATTTTCATTGTTCTTTTGACCGTATGGGAACGTGCATTGTCTTAAAGGAAGGCTACCAGGTTTCCACATTTTCCATTTGGATCGGATCTTTTCTTCACGTCTGTTGGCAGGAGGTTTGAATAATAAGCTATAACGATTGTTCTGGCATCCGTCAGAAAGTCTACATGGATAACCCTCTGCCAGTCCCGGAAAACGTTGCCATCACTTTTCCTGTCGAACGGCTCCTCCGCGTTCTCTTAGGTTTTGGAAAACTGGTATGCCGCCACTCGCGTGATGACTGCTAGGACCCGGGAATGAAGTAGTGCACCCACTTTTATTATTGGCCACTATGGACTTCAAAAATGCAACACCTTCGTCTTCAAACTGTTATAGGAGACAACTGGCAGCTTGCATACGCACCATTTTGTTCACATCTGTCAAAGTCCGTGGTACCTACCGTGCATTCATCTTGCGATAGTGCAGGTGGTTTTTCACGATGTCTTCTATACTACCAACAGTGATGACCAGCATTACTCAAGTTCCTTGGTAGCTTTTGGCTTGTATGATCAATGTTTGGCTCGGTGACGATCATCCGGTTTATTCTCTACGCGTTCTCTGCCCTCTTTGAAGCACTTATACCGCTCAAACATATGGGTCCGTGAGATACACTCTTCCTTTTGCTGTCGTTGTAGTCTATGGGGAATTTCAGCGGATGGAACGTTTTCTCCAACGAGTAATTTGATCACAATGCGTTGTTCCAAGTTCCGCAGTACGTTGTGTTCGCTCATCACATTAGCAACTCCAAAACAGGAAGAGAGGGTAGAGGTTATGGTCTTCTCTCTCAAGGTCGCACAGTTGCACAGTGCAGCTTATTTACACACAAAGTTCTTGCATCTCCAACAGTCAATTGACAAATGTGCTGATGGTTTCTGGTATAAGTTTTTGTGTCAGCTGGACTTGGTAAGCCATTAGGCTAAGATCTTTGTGTAATATACGGTGAAGGCTAGTTTTAAAATGTACGATTTTGCGAACGTCTTGAAATCCATAAATTCGGATCTTCTGCAACATCTTCAGGTGTAAAGGCGATATTTTCAACAGATCTGGCTGGTCGAGCACGCTTTGGGTTCTTTACCCGAAATATAACCAAAAAGCTCAAATTTTTTATTTCACAATTGCTGTGCGCCAAGATGGTTCCTTTAAAAAGTGCATGCAAAAATACCCCGAGCTGACAAACGAACCTGATTAAGCGTTTGGTCCCATTCATAACATATTTATGTGGTTAAGTTTTTCGTCTAGGACTACTATCAAAACAAAAATGAAAAATCACCTGCAACTTGAAAATTATATCATTGTGTGTATTACATATAGATAGAATCCAGATTAGAGCCTCATTTATGTTTTTTACTTTGTAATTTGTTTTTGATATTTTTTAAAGTTGTTAGTTTTTGTTTATGTTCCGCAACGTAGAAGAATAATCATGTTTACGTTCCTGAATTTGTAACATGTTCAATAGTTAAAGCTATATTTTTGTTTGATATATTTTTATTTAAATTGCCAAAGAAAGAAACAAAGGCGTTTTTGTTCCACTTTGAAAATCCTCTTGCGATTCTTCTCCTCCTAGGAAATCATGACCTACACTACTACTGATCTAATAAGACAATGTGCAAACTCAAAGTTCGACTAATCTACTTGAAAACTGTAGAAACAGTATGCAGATTGCAAAAATAAAATAACACCTACACTAAAGAAAACAATATTAAAACAACGTGTAAAAAGATATTAGAAATTGGTAACTCATGCAAAAAGTAAAACCGAAGATATTAATAGAAACAACTTACAGATATTAAAGGATGAGGTCATACGTTTGAAATATAACATAATATTAAAATAATAAAGCACCACGGTCACAAGTAAAGATAAATGTTATTAATATGATAAATATTGGCAAAAACATTTCATTTTTGGTACAAAATAAAATGCTTAATAGGAAATTATTTATTAACTTGTGCATACATGTGTTCTATGGGCAATTTTATATTATGTTGAAACCATAGCTATCCATTTACATTTGGTCTGTACAGGCCTGACGGTTTACAAGATTCAATATGTCCGTTATGTACGTACAAAAGTTGCTCAATAATTATATCAAGAAAAATACATACAAAACATGCAGATAAGTAAAAATATCAATTTTAATGTTTGGAAAGCTTCAGCTAGATTCGAACTTGCGGAAAACCTTGGTTCAAAAAACTTTTTTTATATTGGTACAACCTTCAGCAACATTTCCTTCTAATTTCAGTTTGATATGTGAAATAATTTATAAGTTCCAGTGGTTTATTTACATTAAATTTTGCCTTTTTTCGATTTTTAAAATGCGTAAATTGTTGAACAAAGTTGCATTAAATTTTGTGTTAAACATAGAGTTAACGCTACTAAAACATTTTATCCAGAAAAACTGTTCCAATGTCATAAGCTGTTCAGAGAAGGTCGTGAATCTGTAAAAGATAAACCTCGTTTTGGTTATCCATCAACATCAATAACCGAAAAAAATAACGAAAAAATTAGAAACAAAGTAATAGAATTTGACTGTAGTAGAGCTTACTGAAGTTTTTGGCATCAATAGATTCAGTACATGCACTTTTAAGTGATGTTTTGGCCTGAAAACGTTGGCCACCAATCATTATTAGCAATTTTTTCCTGTTCGCTCGATTAAAAAAACTACTTCAAGATAGGTACCAGATTTGACTCAGTTGAATTGATAATACAAAAATCGAAGAGGTGCTGATGAAAATGCCAAAAAGCGAATAAGAAAAGTGTTTCCAAGATTGGATTAAACATTATCATACTTTTGACAAGTGTTTTTATTATTTTGTTCAATAGCTGCGTGTATATATATATATATATATCGCAACGGAAGGGGATTACTTTGAAGGAAACAAAATAAATTTGGATGAATAAATAAATAATGTCTTTTATTCACGTAAAATTTTACGAACATCTCCCGTATATTGCTTCACCATTTTCGGTGCTCCATATCTGCTGACTCCTGCTGCGTTTAATTATGCGATGACTAACAACTTTTTATAGGATTACAAAAGAAGTTCAATCGTGTTTAACAAAAAGATTAGATACGATCGCATCAAGGACATTTAAAAACCTCCGACAAAACCACGGGAATAAATAGGGCAAATTCCAATGTGATTAGTACAAAATGAATCATTAACCAAATAATAATTGTTCAATACATAGTGAAAGAAAATTGTCTAGAATTTTTCTAATAGCTTATGCAATAAAATAATCACGGAATTTATTTTTTATATGATTAAAATTAATTATAAAATGAGAATACATGGACTATGAAAATAAAATAACAAAGATCTGCATAATCCACCAAAGTTAAGAAATCTAAGAATTATTGCTAATACTCTCTATTATTGAAGTAAAAATTATTTATATACAGTATAAAAAGATCCAATTTTCAAAAATTTGTATCACTTTCGAGTAAATAGTTTAAGTAAGTAGTCAAATTCTTGGGCTTTTTTGATTGCAACACGCCCACAATTCGTATTTCAGCATTGGCATCAGCGTTCACAATTAAGCAGTTTGTATTTTCACTATTCGAAGTATAGATATAGTAAATAGATTTGGCCTGTTGTGGTCGGTTCTGAAGATTCGTAAGTAAGAATGGAATTTGTTTAGGCTCTACACTCCGTATCCAGCCATTTGAATACCTCAGCGTGATAGAGAGGTTCTTTTTGTCCCTCCCCTCATCATTCTTTTTAATTATCGTTCCAAAACATCCATGGATGCCGAGAAAATCGAGCCTATCGAAGAGAAAATAGCAAAGAAGCTGATTTATCCATTATATTACATTTTACCAGTTTTTAACTTTACTATTCAATCACTAAATCCATCCATTCTTGTTGTATAAGGTTCACCCTCAGCAGTTTTCACTATTCCTTCATCACAGGAGTGTAATGGTGGACCTTTTTTCATCGATAGTGACAAATCGACGTAAAAAGTTCGACTCGCTTCGCTGAAACCGCTTAAGCAGGATTTTAGTAATCTTCATTCGAATGAATTTTTGGTTGAAAGTGAGCAAACGCGGGATCCAACGCGCGGTAGCTTCCCCATACCCAATTCTTCAGTTAATATATGACAAACGCGTTCTTTCCATATGCTCACAGCCTCTGTTACCTCTCTAACCTTGATTCGACGGTCGTCTAGTACCATTTGGTAAACTTTTTCGATATTATCGGTGGAGATCGCAGTTCTTGGCCGTCCCAAGTGCTCAACGTCAGCCAATCTGATATGACCATATTTAAATTCACATTGGCAGAGTCCCCATAAACGGCGTCTAACTCGGCTTTCATTTGCATAGGCGTATTGCGTTTCAAATACAAGTACTTAATTATATCACGGTATTCAATTTTTTTCATTTTTA
Organism: Sinelater perroti; assembly: GCA_036346155.1. Lineage (NCBI taxonomy): Eukaryota > Metazoa > Arthropoda > Insecta > Coleoptera > Elateridae > Sinelater > Sinelater perroti. The sequence continues at coordinate 17,292,180 of JARFIY010000195.1, read as the reverse complement.
CAAAAGCACTGACACATCGGCTGATACAAACGACTGCCAAAAACAATTAAGTGTCCAAAATGTCTAAAATTTTTACAAGTATCTTTCAAAGCATGTACTATTGAAGTATCAGAATGGTTTCGACGAGTAGGGTCATCTTCATATTGAAGCTCAAAATTTTTCAGATTGCCCACGTATTTAGTTTCCATGATGGAAAAAGTAGAGCAACATCAAAAAAATGAGATAGCCGGTGAGTAAAATTTTTAAATCTCGAGAAAATTATTATTATTATCTTCAAGAAGTGTGTCCTACCTTCCATTAATCAATTGTCATTAATACGAAATAAACTAATTCAAATAAAAACAACATCGTCCCATAAATACTTCCCTAATGGAGAAGGCAGTCTACATATCATAAATATTTGACACAATTATATTTTACACGTTAAAAACTATTTTGGAACTAAAGAAAGCAATCGTCTATTAAAACTGCTCATCGACGAAAAAATGTTTGTTGTGGAGACAAATCTTGGAACAACAGAGGGCACTTGCTACAAATCCATGAGCAAGACACACCACTCATATAAAAAAACAACCAGTTTAAAGTAGACATAAAATGTATTTCCTCTTGCCAGTTTAAAGTATTCATCTCCATTAAGTCCCTTTTGGACCCCACTCGGAGGGCGGCGGGCAAGTATGGCGAAAAGAAAGCTGCCGAAGGTTCGTGACGATTCTAAGGAGTTCAGCGCGAAAAGTTTCAGTAAGCTACTTGGTGTGTCGATTTGACTCCGCGAGGATTAAGTACGGAAATATTTCAAACGTTCAATAAAAGGTCAAAAAGACAGTTGCGTTGCGGTGAGGAGGTCACGTGGTGGCCTTAGTACTCCGGCGAACAGATCGACAAGTGGAAATAAATAATTAGTGTGTATTGGTGCGTTAATTAATTATATGGTAATCCACTGAAAAGAAAAACAGTGCATGTATGTTGTAAATTATTGTTAAAAGGAATTAAATAATCGAACTCAAAAGTCGGATATATTACACTAATGAACTTCATTTTTGCACAATATAAATTTTTTTATTAATAAACGGCTATGGTATGTACATTATTACATAATTCAATAAATATTTTTTTTCATCATCATCTGCTTCCTTTTGCCCTGTATAGACCGTTGTATTGGAAAAATCGTAGTTGAACTGTTTGACCATTTATTCTGTGGTTGGCATTAATATTACTTTGTGAACATGTATGTTCGGATCAATCACCAATTTCTTTTATTTGGATTTTAAAATAGGGTCGACCGTCTTGTGGCACCCTCTGTACGCGTTTTGTTTGTTTAAAAATAGCCGCGGCGGTTGGTTCGCCTGCGCGGCTACGTCGCTATAAAAGCGGAGCTGCTACGGCCGTTTGGGTGTAGCCATAATGGTTTTGGAAACGTTCGAGCGGCTTTAATTTTTCCGTGTGTACGAAACCGTTTTGACCGAGAGTTCGATGGCTTGTTTAATTGGTGGCAGGAGTTTCCACATTCCGGAGGTCGTTGGTTGTAGGCCGATTGCGTATAAGGGAGTCGATATTTGCTGACGGAGAAACTCGCCCCGTTTACTCTTGCACTTGACCCGGCCAGGACGGAAGAAAAACCCTGTTATAAAACTCGGATACGACCAGCTGAAGAACCCACATCAGAAAAGACGTTTCTGATCAGCCCCGCAGCGAAGATTGAGGTAACTTGTCCTTTTTTCTCTTCCTCGATAAGACCGGACTGTAGGGAGGGTGTTCCAATGTAGTGCAAAACAAATCCTCAAATTTTCGTGTTGGAGCAGAATATGAAGTATAATATCGTCTCAGATTGCATACCACTTCCGTAACTTATTCTGACCTCAGAAGTAATTCGAACAACCGTTAATCGACAGTCATCATCGAGAACAATGCAAATATTCCACTTGGTCATGATGGTCTTAGGCACACGTCTTTGTCAATTGCTTCTCGTCCTTATTAAAACTCGTTTCCGGAGTGCGTTTAATTTTTTTCAAAATTTCTGACGGTTTTATGCCGTTGTCGAAATAACCCCCGTTGTGCAACGGATACCCCTTGCTCTGAAATCGTCATATTGACTAAAGAAGCGGTAGTATGAGGTATCCTATAGAGGGACTCTCCTTCAAACATCCCCACCTGCAACGCCCAGAATTCGTGCCCCTTTTCGTTCGATTCAAACCCGTACAACTAATGTCTAGAATTATTTTAATTAGTTTAAAAATATCCCTGTAACTCCTGTTATTTTACGAAAACTTTATGCCAGTTTTATAATAAAACAATCTCATCCAATTTTGTGATGAAAAACATTTTTAAACCCCCAGTTTTCTTATAGTCAACAAAATAAATATGTTCGTTCCGTTTTAATAACATCTATAATTTTAAAGACCTTTTAAAGACAATGAAAACATAATTATGCCTTTAACACCCTACTATAATTGACAAAAACTTCCAAAATAATTCAACCTTCTTAATTGACATTAGGGTATCGGAATAAAGAAAACACACTAAATTTTAACAAAACATTTGATTAACAGAACAAAAACTCGAATATTCTACTAAAACCTATAATTAATAATTGATCGAATCTCTTTACTGTCACACAATGCTTTTAACCTTTGGGGCTTGGTATCAATGAAATCGTTTATTGTGCCACCATAACCTTAGCTTTGTTACTAACACGTAAAATCCTCGAGAGGTAATTCCAAAAAGCACGCAAAATATATAGTACTTCACCAATTCGTTCTCCAATACAACGATTTCATACACAGAAGCAAGCATACCATTTGGCACACATGCGGCCATTATAGTGGTCGAGATAACCCACACCCTTTTTCCCTGCATTGTTTAATTAAGACTCTTACGAGCCAAAACCCCACTCCTCTTATGCCCCATCAGTTAATTTCTCTTGCTCACATAACCACTAAAGTGAGGTGACGACGAACTAGGAGGGTGCGAGGTTTACCACCGGTCAAAAGACATCGTTCCAAGCCAACAAACAAAACTCTATTCTATTAATGAGAGATCCTAATTAACTTTCTCTGGGCACGAGCCATGGACAGTTGTTTTTACCTCCTATTAACTATTTATTCCCAATTTTCACCATCACTTTTTAGCTTTAAATTTAGAAAGAGCAGTTAGTTCTTATAAACTTATGACCCCCTCTCATTATAAAGTTTAATTTAATTCTTAATTTGTCCCTAAAACGAAGTTACTTCTCGCGCAAGTTACGGTTAAGCTTTTGCGATCTTTTAGTCATATTTTACTAAATACTGTACCAGGTGTGTCTATCTAATTCCATGTCTGAAGATTGACCCAGACAAACACCTTGCTCTTCTTTCCACGTTCTTTAATGCAAGGTAATCATGTAAATTTCACTGTATTTGGGACCCTTGCAGTGTCATCAAAATTAAGCGTGATATGTCATACCATACCATTATGCTGATTTTCCCATATTTTGCAGTTTACTGACGAAATTGATTAGACAATCACTTCAATACGTAAAATCTCAACTGTCACTAAATTGGTAGTTTTCATTAAAAGAACATGGGGCCGGCGAAGAGATTGCTCTGTAAGAAATCCCAGAACGAACTTAAAAAGACCTTTCGATTTCGATTTCGAATTTCGGGAAAATTCGAAATCGAATATCTCGAAAATTATTCGACATAGAATTTTTTCGACTTCATTTTCGAATTCAGCGTAAAATTTCGCATAATAATCACATTTAAAATCGTAATATCGAAAATTTTCCCGAAATTCGAAGTTGAATATTTCGAAAATTATTCGAGCTAGAAATTTTTTAATTTCGAATTCGAAATCAGCGTAAAATTTCCTATAAGAATCCATTATCAAATTTTTAAAAATCTCAAAATTTTGTGACGGACAGACAGACCGACAGACAGACATATAAGAATTCAGTAACGAACGAATGGACCATCAAAAATTGTACGGCCAAGAACTCATCTTTGTTGACAATTCTACCGCCAATTTTTCTGGAAGGATGTCGTTTGCTTTTGGCGATGAGTATAAGTATGTACAACCTCCCACTCTACACAATTAAACTGTGTTTTCCTGATACCTGCGTTAGTTCAGTCACTCCTTTTCAGGAAGTAAATAAAAAAAATAATTTTATATTTGTGTTTCTATGATGCTTCGATAAATACTTAAATAAAAATACGCTTTTTAACCTTGATTACAAATTATTACTAATTGCTTACTTTACTTTGACGCTCTATTGTTTGTAATCATGTTCTTATAAATATTCTTAATTACAAATGTAGCTATTAAATTAGAACTTCTTTGTTTATAAATTTTTGGAAATTCAATTCTGTAATTATTTTTATATCACATAAAAAAGCAAATAAAAAATATAATTTTTAAGTGATAACTAAACCACTAAAATTAAAAAAAAATTTATCTTAACATAGTAAATTTTATGCTGGTTAAAGGATTATTCATTTTCTTAATTGCTACTCAGTTTTAAAACCAGCAAACAATTATTGTTGGCAATGAAAGGATTTGTAAAACGCAGCCAACAATTACACCATTAAAGACATGCTGCAACATCATAAAAATTTAATTAATTCCACTCTAATTTTGTACTATTACTTGGTAAGATAGCGGAAGCGAGTTGTTCCACTGATAAAATTCTCGTTTGACTAATTACTTCCAAGCCGGACCTATTTGTGATACATTAAGTTTACTTTCGCTTCTTTGCATTATATAAATTCGGCAATTGAAAAACTATTTTCCCAATAGGTTTTCAGATATAATTTTATAACACCCCAGATTTTAAAGAACAATGACATAACATAGTTATTTGTAGCAAAATTACAACATCGGCTAAACAATCATTCATATACACGGACAGAAAAACAACAATGGAACTACGTTTTGTATTATAATTCTCTTTGAAGTCATTTATAATCAAAGAATAAAACAACAACACGATGATATAAGAAAATTAATTTGATTATATGATTGCGTTTATTTCAAATTACAAACTCTCCTCCAGCTTTCGCCACTAAACGTTACTTAATTGAAATTACAAATGTTAATGGAACTAAGGAAACGTTAAGAAACGTACAATTGACTCGACAGCTTTTTGACCTGCATAGACTTGCAAGTTTGAAGTACATTGTTAAGTAAAAATGTGGGACGCGGAGACGTTCATTCAGCAATCCCCGAAAATTATGCCAGTAGCTAAAGGACGTTTTTTTTATCACATCGGGACTCGTGAGAAGAGGGGACCCTAACCTGACTCACATAAAATCGTATGGCAACTAAATCACGATGTCTTCATTTCACTTTTGGAATTCCTAGCCACAAGATGATGGTAAGGGTCCAGCGGCACAACGTACCCGTTAAAAGTGTCACGAACGCCTTCGCTCAATTGCTCTTTTTGCTGTTTACGGAAGTTAAATGCAGTGCAGTGAAGAATTAATCTCGGATTTGCATTTCGAATCGCTTCCTCCATAGTGGCGATCGTGAAAACTCGACTTTTTGAAAGTGAAGTGATTTTGTAGTGCACATAAATAAGTTATTTAATTTTGATTAAATTAATTTAAAAAACGGTTCATTGCACCCAATTTTATGTTTCAGAATTATATCCAGTTGCTACTTATTGTATCGATCGCCAGTAGTGAGCCAAATGCAAAAGGAAGAATATCTAGAAAAACATCATATCCCGGCTCCACTAAGGTGAGCTACGGCAGCTTCCACTCCTTCGGATCCTCTTCCGTAGTCCATCCTGGGAGTACTGTGACGGCGACGCAGCCTGTTGCACATACTGTCCACGGGTTTTCGCAAGCGCGAGAAACTTATTCGGAAACGGGAAGTTTCCCTGCAATACCATCTTTAGGGGACGGATTTACCCCAACGAACGAGGGGGTACCGCTAATAGGAGAAAACTTTTTAAAAATCCACCACGTTAATCGCAACAGCCACAGCTTTGCACCTGTAGTTGTGCCTTTAGTAGCTAATCGGCGACAAGGAATTGCTAGCACGGGGTCGGTTTCATTCGGCATGCCCAGCAGCCAACTCGAGGAGCTCTTGGAGCAGGAATGGGCCACTTTCAAGGTACAGTAGAGCAAACTAAGTCGTTTGCACTGATGTGCGCAAAAACTAGACAATTCATTAGGCTACGACCAAAGAGAAAGTATATTAGTTCTAATTTTAATGTATGAACAAATAACCACTGGAGAATACTAATTCTTCTTAAATGTGAAAATATGCACAATAATTAAATATGTCGTGTAAAATTCGTTACATAATTTCTCTTTCAGACAACATTTAATAAGACGTACAGCAGCTTCGAGGAAGAGCGGCAACGCAGAGAAATCTTCATCGAAAATAGGAACAAGATAGCACGATTCAACCAGGAATACGGCATCGGAAGGTATTCTTTCGTACAAAAACTGAATCAGTATGGGGACCTGCTCAACCACGAGTTTAGTCAGCTGGTAAACGGATTTAACAGAACTAGGCGGGACGGGGAAGTCCCGCAGGAAAGGAGGAACTCCGCTTTCATATCGGCAGCTAACGTTGCTCTTCCAGGATACGTCGATTGGAGAGAAGCGGGCGCCGTGACGTCTGTAAAGCGACAAGGCATGTGTGGTGCCTGTTATGCCTTTGCAGCGGTAAGTGTTAACTTGAAAATTTTGGAAGTAGTATAAAAATAACTAAATACCAACCACTGTTTTTTAAATATCTCTCAAACTACCTGTAGGTTTACTTTTATTATGCATTTACATTTAAATTGCAAAAATCCAGACGTAAAATACCCATGACATTCATTTAAAGAGCTTGCCCCGTTATGAGTATCTCATTAATTTGCATGTCACCAAGAGTAGTCATAATTATACAGTGTAGTCATCGAATTAAAAATAAAAAGATCTTGTTGGAAAAATATCGGCTTCTGCACCGACAACAGCGCAGTACACGAGAATGGGGTATTTCCAAATTCCAATCGAATATAAAAACTTGCTATTCACAGAGCAAGCCTTAACCTTTTCATATCCGGAATGTCTATTCTTCACCTATTTAGATACCGTGGGTGACTTGCAGAAATCGGTGACGCTTGGGACTTGTCGAAGTAATTGAAACGGTACGTTAACTTTTTGCCATTTGCAATTCTAAAAAGCACACCTAAAGGTAATTAAGTGATGATAAGATTTTGTTGTGTTGGGTTAGAAAAACTATATCGCTCGGAATAGCAGATTACTGAGTAACACCTTTCAGACGGGTGCTCTCGAAGGCCAAACTTTCCGACGAACGGGGCGCCTAGTGGATCTTAGCCCTCAGAACTTGATTGACTGCACAGATGCTTACACAAACAATGGATGCGTAGGTGGTTTAATGGAGTACGCCTTCGATTACATACGAGACAACAGAGGAATCGACACAGAGAGTGCGTACCCATTTGAAGAAAGGGATGGACAGGAATGCAGATACAGAGTAGACGGGTATGGGGCGCACGATACAGGTAATTTTGTATTTAAATGTTTCTAACTGCCTTTGGTATCAAAATTCTAGGGGATTAATAGTTTTATTTTCTTTATAATTTGTCAATCCTTAGGTATATTTAATAGCTTCAAAACTTTAATACGTTTCAGTTAGATCTCTTTTCCATCTGAACATTTAACGTTCCACTTAAACCAAACAATTTACACTTAAAAGTTGCATTTAATTTACACTAATTATTAAAAAAAAATTACAAATAACAAATTGACACAAACATAAAGTATATTAAATATAATAGATATAAATATATCACAATATTTCTGCACTGTTAGGTTTAAAAATTCTCTTAAAATATTTCGTTTCTTTTTAACTCACTCTGTATAAAAATTAAAAAAATAGAGCTTTTTTTGATAATATAGAGCTAACATCATTTGGTGTGTTAAACTATATATCCAGCAGTATTATAATTGTAGGTGGTTATAGTTACAACGGTTAGAGGTATAAATTAGGTTTATTTTTATTTCCTCAAGATAAAATTTCTACATAACATAAATAATTTATTACCGATACTAAATACAATGCACTTATAATCATCACTCTATTGATTTTTAAAAATGTAACAGGACAGGAAAATAAAAAATTTCCCGTCCCAAACGCGCTAGCTCAGTGCAATAACTTTCTTTCATTTTTGCTGGTAAAGACATGCACAGCTTCAATACCTTCATTGTTACTTTATAAGAGTTCATCCAATTTCATCACAGGATTAAATACGTCATGATTTTATCAGAAAATAACTAAACCGTATATTCTACACGTTTTCATCATTATTAAATCAAATTATGTCAAAATGGTCGATATGATTGTTTTGAATCCTTAAGTGTAAGTTACTTGTCTGTAGGACATTTTAAATATATAATTATTGCTAGTTAGTTCATAATTAATCCTCTTTACTTTTGAGGCAATTGTCGCATACGCGCAAATTAAACGGCGATATATTTGTTACTGTCAGCTTTAGTGCTCAGTAGTAGCAACTAATTTAAAAAAAAACGAGAAGGGAAGTGAGAACAGGAAGGAAAACAGGCTACGTATTTTCAGTAGAATGCTTTCATATTTTATCTCGCCTTATACAAAGACGATGAGGCCTAACCAGGCGGCAACAATTTTCCCGAAACGGACCCGGAGATCGTCGAATGCGTTGGTCTCATTTAACTTATTGCTACCAATTCTAAATGAGAAATTCTGCTTCTAAGAGTATGTTCGTGCCACTAAACTTTCAATATTTTTATATAAAACCACATTAACATCTTAGTGATCTCAATTTAACATACGAATCTGTAGATAAGATTCAGATTTTCAAAACCCAGCAAAATAACTTTAATATTTCCAAAATAAAGCAAAAATCGTCATAAATAACTACAAATAACGATCAAAAGAAAATTTTTGTATTCTCAAGAAGGCAGTTGATTACATGTTTCATTTTTCAAACATTTCAGGATACAAACTATTACAACAGATCAGTGTAATTACGCGTTTTCGGTTCAAAAGTTTTAATTTTTTATTGACTATTTACAAATGCTAGACAATTCCGTTACAACGAACGCACTTTACCCTAATTAGAGGGGCAGCTTAAATATTCGAAGTTTTATATCAAATTAAAAATGAATGTTTTATCTTACAACTTCCCTAAATTGTTGATAAAAAATGTAATCAAAAACAATATTTAATTATGGCAAAGCGCATCAAGGGTATTATATGTCTTTTTCCTGTAACACTGGAATAATCGAAGATAATAGCAAAAGCAAGTAAATATACTTTGGAATTTCTTCGATTTTTTTACCATTTTCTTGATGGTTTCTGCTAAGATTATCGAAAAGATGTACTTAACATTCTTTAATACTTTGTTCTAGTCTCTATGCCAATAATTAACCGCCCCCCCCCCTCACACACACACTCATTGTAACAGTTCAAGACATAAACAATACATTTGAATATTTAGCTCGTTGCGTCAATTTCTAATACAGTGGTTAAATTTAGAAAAATAGTGTAATTGGTAAAATACAGTAATCAAGCTTAAGAAGAGCATTGCGATTATCTTATCATCTAAAAAAACTTACTAGCAAATTATATAAAACTAAATATAACTTCAGCCCTAGCCTGCACACACTGAAAACGGGCAAAACAACCGTTCAATAATAACACATAGCTTGAGAGGCCAGAAAAAAAGATGTAAACAGCACAATATGATTGTGAGGCTCAAGAAAAGTTTAGAAACCTATGGTACAAACAATTCACTATCTTTTATTAACATATTCTAGAGAAAGAAGACAACTTATTTTACATTGCTCAAGACAATAATTTAACTTAGCAAATAAGCATAGAAGTGGTATTTCATAAGATACATACAATAAGAATGATACTAACCAAGAACAAGCAGCATGCCCCATTAAAGCTCCAATTGGGCAGAGATATATAAATAAATGTTATTAATTCAGAAGCACATATACTAATCATAGACTTCAGACAGGCCTACAACTCGGTTATAAGAGGATGGCTGTATCATGCGCTCAAAATGATTCAAGCACCAAATAAGATAATTAAGTTAATACAAATGACGCTTAGAACAACGGAAAATAGAGTTGCGGTACAAGGGAGGCTATTTGAAAAGTTCAAAGTTAAAAGAGGGCTGAAACAAAGGGACACCCTGTCAACGGTGTTATTTAACTGCGTACTAGAAGTTACATTAGAGAGAGCGGAATAAGTATTCAGGGGATGATAGATGACAGGAAGAATCAAGTACTCGCTTATGCAGACGATGTGGTGCTCATGGCTAGATCAAAAGGCGAACTTCTGAGAATGTTCTAGGCTCTTGAACAAAAACCAAAAGAGTGTGGCCTCCATATTATTGAGGAGAAATATATAGATGGGGGACAACACAATCAGGGAACAAATACAAATCAAGATCGTGACAGAACAACACAAATACATTTTCGAAAAGGTCGAAGAGTTTGAGTGCCTGGGCACAACAATAACTAGTAAAGGAAACGAGATAAAAGAAATAGACAAGAGAATCATAAGGAGAAGTAGATCGGTAGGAGCACTTCACAATTTACTTAAAGCCAAAAAAATCTCATGGACAGCGAAACTTAGATTATACCAATCAGTGGTACAACCAGCAGTACTGTATGAATGTGTGTGCTATCTCATAAACAAGAGAGAAGAGGTGAAACTGAACGCCTAGGAACGTAAAGTGTTATGCTTTAGGAGCATCAAAGAACAAGAAAATGTATGGAGAAGAACAAAATTTGGAAGTTAAGCAACTATATCGGAAACCAACGATAAGCCAGAAAGTCAGGGCAACTAGATTAAGATGGTTGGGCCACGTTTCCAGGACGGATAACAGATGGGAAAAAGGTTTTGAGCAGAGGAGGAAGAAGAAAAAGGAGAAGACGGCCACGGAGGAAATGGCTGGAGACATGCGAAGAATACTGGGGATAGAAAGATGGCAGAACCAGGAACAAGAAAAAGTGAAAAGAGATAATAAAGAAAATAGAAGCCAGTAATAACTTTGTATTCTTTTATGTATTTACATTTCTACTTACAAAAGTCACTAGCGTCCACTAAATTGTTCCAACACTTCCCAGAGAGCGACATTGTCACTTTCGAAAGCACTGGTCTAAACGATGCAATGTTCTAAGAGCGCACCAGTCCTTATATAAATTTAGTGAAGAGTGATAAACGGTTAAACTTATGTGAATGACACATCCAACATAATTAGAAAATTTCCTAAATCCAAAAATTTTCTTCTCACTGTCATCGTTTCTATCTAATGTTTTAGGCTTTAAATTAAAAACTTAAAAAATCGAATATTCATCGCCTGTTGACAAAAAATCCCTAGTGCCGTTCTTCACGACATCTCGTAGAAACAACTATTACATCATTTACATTTCTTTGTGGTTATCAAGCTGGTTATTACACAATTTATCAATTATATTGTATATTTTGCTTTTGTTATTACACTTAAACACAATGCTGTACTAAATAAGCAATGTGAACTGCTGTTATTCATTCATTTGGCTTCTATTTTTTTTTTTGATATTGTTCAAATAATTAGTTTCACAAACTTCATTAGTTACTTCATTGCTCAAATCTCGAGGTGTGGTTGGAATCATTCAGAAAATCAAAATCACAAGTTATCTGTGTTTATTTATTTCTGCAATTTTTAAGCCGCTTGTTTTACACTTCTTTGAGATTATCTTAGCTGCTGCTTTTACGTTACAATGCAATTTAATAAACATCTTCGTTTTTATTCGTTCGATAGATTGTTGACTCAATAATATAGGTTTCGGTATTCCAAAAGATATCCAATAAAAGTTACACCCCAATTTATCTGCAAGAGTATCTTAATCAAACATAATAATCCAATAAACTATGTCTATGAAATTTCTTGTAACATTTGTTCAAAGAAAATCCTACATTTATTGAAAGGTTACCGAAAACTAATTCGGCAATGTTTATGAGTGGGTCTCGATTGATATAAACTTATATTTCCCTTTTATCTTTCTAGAATATTTACGGATATTCACAGACTAATATAAACATGAGAATTTATACTGAACAGTAATGTTAAAAAATAATACTCCCCCCTCTCCTTTTGTAAACCATTGTACATGAAAGTTTTTATCGTTACTATAGAATATAAAGACAAAATTTCAGATTTTTTTGATAATTTCAAAATCTATAATAGAATTACTATAACCACTGAGAAATCTGGCCTCCATATTCAAAGAATGAAAAATCAATGTTGTAATGGATGATAAAACCAGCAAGTACTAATAAGTAATCAATCCAATAGCTACAGCTATCAATACCTCCTCAAAACATGCTAAAATGTCGTGCAAGTTAAAATATTATCTTAGGAATGAAGTACACTAAAGCGGAGACATACATGTGTATATATATTTATTTAGGTAATTATTCAGTATGTTGAAAAAGCTATTTTATAAAAATGGTTGTGGTAGGTACGAAGATGTTCGTTATCACTTAAGGAAGGCAATCCATTCTCAGTAACTCATTTACAACCCATACACTCATTATACTCTGTGAAGTTCAGCGTTTTTGAATACCCTCAGCAGACAGTTTTAAGGCGAGCTTCTCCTACTATCTCTAATACGTTATAGACCCTGTCTGCAACGCATTAAAAACTCTTCTAGTCTCCATTTTGAAGTTACCCACTTTGATAAGTCTCAATTTGACGAGCAGGTAGGGTACACGCGTGGGTCCAACCGCCTGCCAGATCTGTCAAAATACGTTGAAAAATGTAGTACAATATAACTGTCAAAAGATCTAGAAGAGTATTAAATGAATGTTACAAGTTAGGGCATTCAAAGATCGAGACCTAAAATAAACGCTATAGAATAAACGGCGGATCTCAAAACCACCCAATAAAATCTCACTTCAAAGGGTGCGGGGGTTGCACAAGCTACGGGGGAGGACGTTCTCTGAGTGATAGTGAATATATTCATACCACAACTATTCCTATAAAATAACTGCTTCAAAAGCGTCACGGTGCTAAACAATTAATTCTTTCTGAATCTTATCTCTTTTTAAATTGTAGTTTTTCCTTGTTAACCAATTTTTTGTCCAATTTATTGTTCAAATTCGTATCACCATACTATATATTTTCGTTTCAATCTTTAGTAGTACAATTTTACGCTGATTTATTTTTAATTATCTTTTTATATTTTCATTCTTTAATATTCCCAATATAAATAATTAAATTTTTACCCCTTTTCCACGGTTGCATTCCTCACATTCCTTTTAAGTACAGAAAACTTATAATTGTATCACAGAAATTCTAATTTCGTATTTTCTCTAGGTTATGTGCTTATCGACGAAGACGACGAACAGGCCTTAGAAGTGGCGGTGGCAACCATCGGCCCCGTCGCCATCGGATTTGATGCACACCCCGACTCGTTCCAATTCTATTCGAATGGGATTTACTTCGACAGCCAGTGCAGCTCGTCTGTCGAGCAGCTGAACCACGCAATGCTTGTAGTCGGTTATGGCACAGAGCCAAACGGACAGCAATATTGGCTCATCAAAAATTCATACGGACCAGAGTGGGGCATCGGAGGTTACATGAAATTGGCCAAATTCTCCAACAATCACTGCGGAATTGCGTCATACGCGTTATACCCTCTACTTTGAAGAAATAAGTAATTACTTCTTTGTAATAGTACTTTTGTACGAATTGAAACTAACATTTTTCCTGAAGATTCAAATATCTGACAAATTCAAAAACATTTTGTATTTGTATTTACGAATTTTTTAAATTGACATGAGCGCGTACAGTGCTGTTAAGTAGCATTCAATTAGAGGTGCAACGTTTTTTTAACGCTGTGATTCTAATCGCTACAGCAGTCATATCAAACATAATGTATGCATGTTAATGCAGTAGTTATAGGATCACCGTTCAATGCAATAACTGCCACTATCAAATAACCCGCTTTTTTGTTTAACTAGTCTTATATTAATTCTGTCTTCCATTTCCTGTGTTGAAAGAATAAATTATTTATTAAAAATTTATCTTTTAAACATTCCAACTTGTCTCATGTTAAATAGGCAACCAAATATACAGCAACGCTTTTCCTTATACTTTTCTTATACAATATTATTATCGTTGGATCTCGATTTAAATAGCTTAGTCGGTTCGACTTTATAGTCACTCAGAAAATCAACCAACGAAAACACATGGGAAAAATAAATTATCACTTAAATATTCAGTAGACATGACTAATATGTACATGCATGAATAAACATTGTAAGTGCAAAAACGTAGATGCAAAATGTTTAATATTTATTTTTTACTTTGTCCGTAGGAAAATGCCATTGAATAAAGTAACCAAAAAATAATTGTTAGTTTATTAAAAAAAATATTTGTAAATGTTTTTCTGATTATTTTCAAAATATAGATTAGAGCAAGCATTGGCCAATAGTAGCCAAATACTTGAACAGCAATATATATATAGGGTACCAATAAAGTTTCCCAATAATCTTTTAAAATAGTTTCCATTACAATCTATGCATTTCTGCCTCATTCAAAATCAGTCGTCGAACCAATTCTTCCATGTCCCTTTAGCACTCATCTCACGCCATTAGAAGGCCCTTGTCATTAAAAAATAATCTTATTTTTAGTTTTTAGACATACACTCGCTCTGCTGGCTGCATTTAAATGCAGAGCACAAAGTCTGCCTCGGCTTTTCTTAGACAGCCATTCGTTTGAGGAAATTTTTACTAATGTTTTCGCACAAATGCAGTTCGATTTAGCGAATTACAGATCTGATATGGTATTTGAATGCTTGGATCGTTGCTAAAGCATTGACGTAGACCTTATCTCGACGTAGCCCCAGAGAAAAAAAGCCCAATGGTATCAGATCGCATAATCTGAAGTTTCCATTTCGAGAAATTACTTGTCCAGAAAATTTCGCGTGTAATAACGCAATTGCAGCACATCAAACTGACTGTTTATTTTGAATTTTCAGACCCCCAGGTGCGACAGTTTTGCTTATTTACGTACCCAGTGAGATGGAAGTGCGCTTCATCAGTCTAGATAATTTCTTAAAGTAGTCATTTTCTTGTATCTCCCATACACAATCAACAAATGCACGGTATTATTCATGATCTGTTAGCATAAGTTCTTGTGTCATCTGGATCTGTAGGCTTTAGACCCAGATCTTTGTGGAATATACTGTACGAGCTAGTTTGTGAAATGATCAATTGCTGCGAACGTCTTGAATCGATACATTCGGATTTTCTGCAACATATTCATCTACAGCAGCGATATTTCCAACTACCTGGTTGGCTAAGCACACTGTGAGTTTTATCCAAAAAACTTGACCAAAACAATAAATTTTTCGATTAATTCTGCAATTGCTGTGCGACGACGCGCTTCATTTCAACCGAAAAGTATATAATGTTTACGAATTGTCTTCGTGAAATTTTCATTTATATGAAATTCGACAATTTTAATACGTTGCACAAGCATGTATCATTCCATTTTTGCAGCTCTAATATTTACGAATAAAAAGTAGTATAAAATCTAAAATGACATTTCTCAATGAAAGGCCGTTTATTATAATTCGAATCAAGAAATTGCATTATTCAGTAACTGAAGCCCGAATTTTGGTTTGTAGTTCATAATTTATTTATTATATACTAGCTATACCCGGCGACGCGTTGCTGTGGCTCAAAATCAGTCTGGTTAAATGGAAACGAAAGAAAAGAAAACGCGCACGTTTCTAATATGTTTGACTTCACAATGCTTATATAAAAACGCGTGTATTCGAATGAAACGTTGTGTCAAAATTTCAAAGCAAACGATAAAGAACTTTCGGGTATTTAAGATTTTGAACAAACGAACATTTACATTTTTATTTATATAGATTATATATACATTAGTATATGTCGTTACTACATTAATTCAATATATTTAGAATTCCGTAAACAACCATTATGCAGAAGTGTCGAACATATGAAAAGTTCGTTACTAAAAACTAAATGAAAGGCACAAAAACTACATATTTGATTTGATTTATTTAGAAGAAATTAGCAAAAATTAAACCTTTTGAAACAACACGTAAATAATTTGGATGGACAGATCTAGATGGTATTAAAATAAATTACCCTGGATTGATTTCGATGAGCACTAAAATACTTAATGAGTAAAACGGAATATATGAGAAACAAATAAAACCAAGCATTACAACGAGCATTAGTCTGTCTGAATTAAAACAAGTTTAGCAACTGCAATATGCCAGGAGCACTGTAGCTTAAATTAGAACCGTAAATGTAGCTTTGTTTTCGACTTGTTCATATATCTGTAAATGAAAATTAAGAAATAAATAATAAATAATAAAAATAATCGAAATTTGCCATCCACTTCATTAAATTATTATATTACAAAGTGTGAACTACACACACATTAAGTTTTTATATAAACCTTCGTGCTGTGTACAAACCTTTACAGTAAATATCGCGTGCCGAGATTTTATTGTGATATGAAAAAACCGATCCCTGACAATGAGTGGGTAGAATCAGGCTTGTATTCCACAAAGCTTCGAGCCATAAATTTTGTTTTTACCAACTATTTTTCTATGAGAGAATTAAATTGCATAAAATAACCACGATAGATAAAATCAGTTATACGAGGTGTGGCAGAAAAGTAATGAGACTGATTTTTTATTTACCAGTTTTTATTTTTTTACATCAATGTTATCCTCTTCAAAGTAGTTCCTTTGGGTAGCTACACACCGATCGAGACGTTGTTCTTACTGTTGGTAGCAGCGCTGAGAGTCTTCAACCGGTATGGTCTTCAGCATGTCCGTTACACTCTTTGGGTGTTTTAGAAAGTCCCAAAACGACGTCCTTTGAGGACATTTTTCAGTTTAGGAAAAGGAAAAGTCACAGGGACTGAGGTCAGGTGAATAGGGGGGCTGGGGAACCACAGGAATGCCTTTTCAATCAAAATTTGATGAACGGTAAATCTCTTCAAATTTAATTGTTCACTCAACATTCTTAATGTTAAACGACGATCTGATCTCACAAGAGTGTTCACACGTTCGATGTTTTCGTCGGTTTTCGAAGTTGAAGGCCTCCCTAAAATTCCGCTGTTCCATTTTGCGTGACGCACAACCAAAATACAACTTCACTAATAGCAGTCACAAAAATCACGTAGTTAACGGAACGAGTTGAAACTCGCACTGAGCTATGGGAGGGTATTTATACACGTGCTCTATCAAGGACAACAGCATAGCGTTGCCAGATTGCTTGCAGTGTTGCCAGTCTCATTACTTTTCTGCCATACCTCATATTACAGCAATTAAAATGGGGTTTTCGTTTCACAATTCTCTTCAAATTTATTTCAGAAAATAGTGCACAATAAGTTGAGTTTACTGCTGGAGTACACTTTCTGGCAAGCTTTGTCAGTAACTGCTGGAACTTAAAAAAAAGTTTTAATTTTCAAACAATAAAGTTTACTATTCTTTATATCTCGGCAGCTACAAACCATACAATATGATACTTTATGTGAAAATAATCAGAAATACTACAATCTGAGCACATCATGTAAAACCATCATATTGCACTGGGCATTTCAATTCATAAAATATCTGATACCATTAGGTATCCTCCTATTTTTACAAACGAGGATATGGCAACCAAGTATTGGCGGTGTAACCATAACATACATCACATTAAAACAATAAATAATAATAATTTTCCAAGAAAATGCATTGTTTATTATGAAAAAAATATACCCAAATAATAAACTGTCCGGAAGTGAAAGAATCTCCCGTTCGGATTTTGGAAGAGGACAACTAGCAAAGGCAATAAAGAAATAGCCTAAACTCATAAAAATTTACACACAGAATATTAGAACGACTTTATGAAATACGGTGGCCACAAGAAGCAGATCTATGGAATGGGAATGTAGAATAATTAACACGGCAACAGATAACGAAAGATTTGGAATGGGAATCACAATGAGGTAAGAAGTATGAGAAAAAGCAAAAGGCTATGTCGTACTCAACAAAAGAATTATCTTAGAGAAAATAGCAATGGCCTAGAAAAACATAGTCTTTATACAAAGTGTCCCAGGAGGATGTTTCAAGGCTTCCTATATTGGTTCTTTGAAAAATTTTAAGCAACAAAGTTCCAATAAACATGGGTTACTGTTGCGATAGCCATACAAGAAAACCATGTCGGCATATTCGGAGTTTGAAAACTGAAACGGCATTTTGACAATAAAAATCAAACTAAATATCCTTGGTGGCCACAGTATCAGGTAAAATGATGACCGGTCGCGAGGAAGAAGGAAGTGCTAAAACAACCAAGCACTCTCAAAGACCCCGACTTGCTTCATCGATCTCTCAAAAACGCTTGAGAATTCGACTCGTGTATTGGAACTTTTTTACTTAAAATATTTCAAAGAATCTATACACGAAGCCTTGAAACATTCTCACGGGACATCCTGTACTTGTACATATGCTAACTATATCAAAATAAACAGCAGAAAATAGAAAAGGTGTACGAAAAACAAAAGAGCTTATTAAGCATGTCAAAGAAGATGAGAATTTTAATAGTTTAGGAGAATGGAATGCAGTAACAGGAATAGTAAGAGGAAATTGAAGGAAGTGTCGAAGATAATTCTGAATTAGGCAAAAGAAATGACAGGAGAACGTTTACCAGAGTTTTGTATGCAACACAGTTTAGTAGTATCAATATTAACACCAAATACGAAGGAAGGCACCAAGAAATAAAAGAAGATATCGGATAGATTACATATTAATAAAATATCGTTTCAAGAACCAAGTGACAAATTGCAGGAGGTACTTATCGTCAGGAACAGATGCGAATAGCAACCGATATTTGGTAATTATAGCGCGTAATCCAAGATTTAAGAACTTAAAAAATATATGACAAAAGCATAGCAACTGGAGAAATTACAAGACGAAACAATTAAAAACAAAAATTACAGAAAATTTGTCCCAACAACATATATAATACCAGAAGTAGAGAAACCATAGCAACACTTGGAAAAGTATATAGAAGAATATAACGACAAAAAAGAAGACTGGCAGTTTGACAATAACCTACCAGCTAGTATTCACATAAATACTGTTACAAAATCAAACCTACACTTGTTTTATACAGTATAGAGACATCCGTGACTTTAACATATGGTTAACATATGGTTCAATTGGTCAAATTTTAAAGTAGTAAGTTACATTGTATTTCTTATCAAGTTTGGTTATTTACCAATGGAGTAGGGCGACAAAAAAAAAACGTATTTTCGAAATAGTATTACGAAAGTGTGGAACTGAACAAAGTGTAATCTTTAAGATCTTCTCGACATTGGCAGTGTATTTGTGTATCGTATTATAAAATTGTTTAATGAGATTGAAGATGTCGAAAATAGTCCAAGATCTGGAAGGCCTTATATTCAGTTTGAACTGTTCGGGCAGTCAAAGGTCGAATAAGTAAATCTCTGAATTAAACGAAATCCTCTTCCTAAGCAGAAGCGAAGCAAATTTCGATGTCTCGTATTGTTAGCAAGACCCAGAACTAGCAGGTGCTTTAAAGAATTGTAGAAGAAAAAAAGCAAAGAGACTGTTGACTGAGATGCGCGCAATAGCCAGAAAAATTTTGTTTACAGATAAAAAAATTTACGCTAGGTCATTCAAAGAAGCATCTCAGTTAATGGCGCAGGTTCAGGAGACATTATCTAGTAGCTATAATGGTTTGGTGGGGAGTGTTATGATGAAGTAATTGACATTCATTTCGTGAAAAGAGTCAAAACTTCGGCCGTTGTGTATCAATAAAATGTCTTGGAAGGTGTAGTGAAACCTTTTTCACGCGCTTTTTCGAGGTGAGCCTTGGATCTCTCAGCAAGACTGCGTAGCCACGTACAAAGTACGGTAAACTCAAACTTGCTGATCAAAGATGTGCTTCAATTTGTAACAGTAGACGATTGGCCTTCCAGTAGCCCAGATCTCAATCCACAAATTATGGTCAGTTTTAGAGGGCATAGCTTGCTCGCTTAAAGCAAGCTCTGACGGCAATACTTACCAATATTGAATAAGTCCTGAAAATATTATGCAAAAACAGTTAATCATTTTATTTTGTCGTTCTAATCAGTGTGTGTGTAACAGTATTTATAGGCATACTATGTATAAATCATTCGAATCATGGATGTATCACGGAATTTACGAACCACGAAGTGCTAAGAAGAATGGGAAAAGAACGACAGCTATTAGCAACGTTGTAAAACCGAATACTTTGGCCATATTGGTAAATACCGCAATATTTGTAATCATGAGTAAAATAGAAGTAAAACTAAGAAGTAGTCGACCAAACATGCCTCGGTTTGGGTATTTGAATAATTGGGTTGGCTTAAGAAGTACAGGAATTATTTAACGTAGCCCCAGACAAAGAGATACAGTGAAGTGATCGCTAACATCATTAAAGGATAGCACTTTAAGAAGATATATAAATGCATCAAAACTAATCACACCGTGAAGATCAAGAGCAAAAAACTTATTCAGTATTCTTTAAATATTATTTCGTCATATCAAAGAACACAAGTTTTTCATCGGGTTTTGAAAATAACATTGAATTTCACTATTTCACCATCATTTCAGACGGAAAGTAAAGATATTTCTTGGCGACTGGCATCCGTTAAAACATCGAAAGCTTTAATCGGCGAATGTAAATCCGAAATTTCAAATTTTGTCAAAAATCGCAAGCAGTGAGATTGGCCAATGTACTCCGATCTAATAAAGATTAATTACCCGGGAACATTTTTAACTTGCGATCTCATAACTATGTGAACCCTAGCTTGGCCTTAATAAAACTATGTATAGACCAAGTTCTTCGAGCTGTGAATTCATGAAGATTTTCAGGTAATTGCCGCTATCACTATACCATTGTCTATCTCTTCAACAAAATAAAGTCGCATAATATCACAATTGGTAATGGAAAATCTTTTATGTAGCATTCTAGAGTTATTATACCACCCCCATATTTAAGCTTAAATTAAAATGAAATTCGTCATTGCGAATAAAAACTCTCTTGAAACATCTGAGAAAATTCCCGCAATTCAACGGTATTCATAGTTTGCAGTACGGAATTCTTGCTCTTTCATCACTGTGTAAGATAAAATTGTAGATATTTGGATGAGATTCTTCTTAAAATAACGAGATATTCGCAAGACAGAAACATGCCTACTTGCGGAATATCTCGGACATCGCAAAAAAGATACCAGATGCTTTCGTATTTAATTTATTATTTCAAATAGTATCCGTTGCTCTAAAATTATCCACGGCAGAATAGTCTTTCGATCAGGAATAACTTTGCTTTCTCGGAAGAGTCTTTAAATAGCGATCGCAATTACACGATGCTCACCCGACCACTAAAAATGGTACGCGAAAGGTCCAATTTACACCAAATGTAGTATATTTTTTAACACATCCAATATTGGCAATGGCTTGTCCAATTACTTAATTCATATTTAAAAAAAAATGTTCATCATTTTCTTACATAATTTGTTATTTACATGTTTCATTAGAAAACTCGGTTATTTGCGGCTTTTATAAAATTTATTTTTGATATTAGCATATTATTAATAACTCACTACACAGCAATTCGTCCAGTAGTAAGTTACTAGTAATAATATTGTCTTTTGTTATTTATACTATAATATATAACAATATTTATATAATACCAAACGTTCCTTTACCATTTTCACAGCGATGCTCCTTACTTGAAGCTATTCAATTTTATGTTTTCTCTATAATCATTCCTGTCTCATCCTGTGAATGATTTAAATCTAACTAATCAAATGCAAACACGAAACCCTTCACTATATGTAATAAGTGTTCAGATTTACTTCCTCCCGCTGTGCCTTTTCCGTTTTTGATAGTCATATACTGATACTAACACTTCACTTGATTGAAAAGATACAAAATGGCACCCGAAATATTTTTGCTAACAAAAGTTGGTAATTAAAAGTGGTAATATAAATTAATCGAAAAGGATAAACTTCATCAAACTGGTTAGACTGAAGGAACAAGTGTCCAGAAAAAGCAAGAAAACCATTCAACATTATTTGCATTATAAGGTACAAACGCGCCACCAGACAAATCCTTGCAGACACCATTCTAGGAAAAGCGGTGACAGAATTCATTAACAGAGATGCGTTCTCAACCGAATGACTTTTAGTGGTCAGTCATTTCTTTTAACAAACACCAATACTGCCAACTTAGTGATAGTGGTCAAACCTGCGTATGGAGGCGTACGTCCAAATAATTGGATGATAAAATCCTTTACTAGACTGTAAAATATGAGGAAGTTGACAATGTGGGATAACGTGTAGTATGATAGCACGTTTAATTATGTGTACTGGAAGTGCTCCGAAATATAATGGCCTTTTGAGTGATAGACTTCTGTATGTCTTCAATAATAAAATTTTCGTTTTGTGAAAAACGGTGTCCTTCCTCATCCAGTGCGTAGAAATATCGCGTGAAACAGAAGGAAACAACAACCAATTCGCCTTTTTTTCATGGCCATGGGAATCTAAAACATAAACCAAAATGAAAATCTCGCACATTATCCACCAAAACATGACCAAAAGACCACAAAACCCTAGCAACCAGAGCCGAGTTAATGGTAGAAAGATGGTAAAAGTACTCCGAAAAACAATAGACGGCAATGAAGGAAGTTCAACCAAGTATTAACTGTAGGTTCTAATAGTTGAATATTAAGTAAGCGTTTTTGTTCATAAAACTTATTATTTAAATTTTGCAAATTGTATTTAGTTTCTGACACGATAGTGTTTTATTGCTGGTCTATTTATTAGTTTCCATACATTTATTTATATATTAGCAAAGCAATATTCATAATTACCTATTTTAGGCACATTTGCAGAATCTAAAATTTCTATGGTAAACGCCTGGACAGAAGTGTTTTCCTACGTATAATATTTTAGTGTCCACATTGAAATTTCAAATAAAATTAGTATTGACTAATTCAAGGTAACATTCGGAAAACATTCATAAATCAGTTTAACTTTAACTGCTACAGATATAAATTTTAAAAACCTCTCCGCTTAATTTTTTTTATATTAGTGGTATACATTTTTATTAATCATTCGGTTTATTTAATATGTGCTAAATGACCACTTAACATCTTTAGTTGCTATTCGGTTAATTATAATCAGAACCGCCAATTAAGAAAATATTGAATTTACCATCCGCCTCTCTAAATCATCCCCATCCTTATCATACTTGGCAATTTCCTTTCAGCTTTTCTAGAAGAGCAGGGTTGATAGTACAACGGAGGGCGGGGATGGGTCCCATAAAATTCCTTAAATATACGGTAAAGACTAGTCCTTAATGCAGTCTCTCCAAATGGTGATCGCATGGCAACTAACACATTGTGGAACAGCGTAATTACAGAGTATAGCGGTGATAATGTCCAATAGTATCCTTCTTATAAGATGCATAGCAACAATAATTTGCATAACACAGAATTGTAACATTTGATTTTCAGCAACATGAAAATTGTTCCGCATTGAAATTGTTGATGTTCTCGAGTTAAGAAAGCTTTCCTTAAATCACTACTAAAAGTGGCCAACATTTCTCATGTCGCTGTAAAGGGAAGGGAGATGGAGGACTTCTTCAATGATAATGGATAATATAATAGGAAATATACTCTTCCGTCTATCATGGGATCTCAGAAATCAGTAATCGTTGTGAGATACTTATGGAGTCCATCCATTACATGCTTTTGCAGCGATTAGATATATCTTGCTGAATTTCACCAGAAGCTTTGGTCAGCAACGTGTATTCTAATAAATAAAGAACAGAACCCTTATATAAGTTACTTTTGATTGATGATTTATCTTCACACTGCAGTTTTCCGCTTTCATGGCTGCAAGATGGTTATAAAACAGAATTTTAGAGATGACGATGCTCTTGTTTTGCCCTTTTAATGACAATAAATATCTTCTTCAGAATAGACAAAACTGTGTCATGTTCGCTGGAAATTCTAGAAATTGAGACTTTCTAGAGTAATAAATTTCTTGTTATTAGCAGCGGTACTCTTATTTCTAATACTAACGGCAATTAGGTATGTAAGAGTACAGAGGCGATGTTAACTATTCTATCACTGCGGTGTGCACCTATATTCATTAATCTTTACTGTTAGTCCTTTCATAACTATGGTAGTCAAATATTGATAGTTGCTCAGAAGAATTACAGACAAAGACCCTAAACTCTAAAGTTGAGTAAAGCTAACTGCAATCGCGCATCATCCAAAACCAGATCAACTGATATATTTTCTGCAGAATTACAGTCACATTAACCTCCCGCTAATAATAGTAAAAAATCACCAAAAGACTAGAAAATTGTTAGAGTGTAGCATTCTTCGAAACAAACAATTTAGACTACTCAGATATTACAAGTAGTAGAAATTACCAGTGAAGCTTTAAAAATGTATTTTTCGACTGGAGATATAGTTCGCATACCTAGTATTCCTATAAATTATAATAGTAAAACTAACGCCCCGCGTGGGAGCACGGCCTGCGAATTGAAAGGTTAACGGTCTCTTGTGTTTGCCACTGTGCCCGGTCGTCGCGCACCATCTCTGATGCAGGCCGATGTGGCAAGCACTGTGCCTTAGACGACCGCCATTATTACCTCTTGTTCGAAGTGAACTCAGGTACTCAATTACTTTTAGTGATTGAGTAGACCACCCGCCAGGCATCAGAGAGCTCCGGGAATGAACACAGGTCCGCCCGCACCGCAGCCCGCGCTTCAACTACAGGACCACGCTGGCGATATTTCCGTAAATACCGTTACAAAATCAAACCCTTGCTTTATACACCATAGGGATATCTGTGACTAACATATGGTTGCAATCGTCAAGTCTTAAAGTTGTAAGTTACATTGTGTTTCTTGTCAAGTTTAGTTATTTACCAATGGAGTGGAGTAACAAAGAAAACCATATTGCTGTAATAACATTACATTAAGTATGGAAATTAAAAATATAACTTATAAAACTCTGCATCCTCTCAGCATTAGCCGTACGTTTGTATATCAGGCTATAAAATTGTTTAATGAGACTGGAGGTATTGAGAATCGTCCAAAATCTAAAAGACCACGTTCAATTCGAACTGTTCAACCGGTAGGCAGAAGATTATGTCTTAGGAGATGCCAATTTACAAAACTTCGATGTCTCGTGTTATTAAGCAAAAGCTAGAATTAGCTGCTAACATACGAGACATTTTCCGACAGATGCTTTACAGAAAGTCTCTGTTTACAGATGAAAAAATTTTTACTATGGAGGAATCTCTCAAAAAAAAATTGACAGAGGTTCAAAACAGTCGTTCAAAAAAGCATTTTAGCTAGTGCCAAAGATTCAAAGAGATTTGGTGGGGAGTGTGTTATGATGAAGTAATTGACGTTCATCTTTATGAAAAAGGGAGTCAAAACTTCGGCCGCTGTGTATCCACATAATGATTTGGAAGGTGTAGTGAAACCTCTAAATCGCACGCTTTTTCGAGGCGAGCCTTGGATCTTTCAACAAGAGCCCGCACTGCCCAGATCTCAATCCATTAAATTACAAATTATCAGCAGTTTTAGAAGGCCTAGTTTGTCCAAAAATGCGCCCTAATGTTGATTCTTTGAAGCGAACCCTGACGGCTGCAGTCAATACTTTTCTAATGGATGTAGTGCGTGTTGCCATAGACAAGTGCCCTAAAGCTTGTATAGAAGCCATGGGTAGCCATTTTCAATAAATCTGTTCAACGAACTTAAAAAGTTCGTTACTGAATTCTATATGTCTGTCGGTCTGTCGGTCCGTCACAAAATTTGAGGTTCTTTAAAATTTGAAAATGGATTCTTATAGGAAATTTTACGCTGATTTCTAATTCGAAATTAAAAATTTTTTATCTCGAATAGCTTTCGAGATATTCGACTTCGAATTTCGGGAAAATTTTCGACATTACGATTTTAAATGTGATTCTTATAGGAAATTTTACGCTGAATTCGAAAATGAAGTCGAACAAATTCTATGTCGAATAATTTTCGAGATATTCAATTTCGAATTTTCCCGAAATTCGAAATCGAAATCGAAAGTCGAAAAGTCTTTTTAAGTCCGTTCTGGGATTGCTTACAGAGCAATCTCTTCGCCGGCCCTATGTTTTTAATTATAGTTACCCATAACCATTTAATAAATCCTGAAAATATGCAAAAATAGTTTATCGTTTTATTTTGTCATTCTATTCAGTGTATATAATCAGTTGATAATAAACTTCCCCCCGAAAAAATATTCGAGTCAAGCAGAGATAGATCAAAGTTTCTGATAGTGAGGATCTCTTACTCATTTTTAGTATTTTTTTAGTGACTTGTCAAGACCGGCGATCAAGAGCACAACAATGATCTCATACACCAATGACCTAGCTAAACGTAAATCTATTGCAAGATAAGATGGTTTTGAACTTGAAGATTTAAAATAAATCCAAATAATAAGAGGACAAGCTCGCTCTCAAATTTATCCACTGAACACCGCAGCTGGCGAAAACTGAAGATTTACAAGAAAAACCGGCGCTTGGAAGTTTTTCTAATTAAACAAGCACCACTTTTGCCGCCCACCGTCACCTCTATTTCAAATTAAAATTAATTCCGCCTTAAAGTAGTACATCCCAAAGCAACGACCTCAGCGTCTGTTTATAACTGCAAATTTTCTACCTTTGCTTGATTTACCAAAGTCAACGAGATAATAATTTTCAAAACATTGAATTGTTGGTAATTTATATTAATAAACCTCAATACCTCGTTATATAAAAAAATAAAAATCAGCAACACGTAATTTATTCATATCGTTTGAAAAAACGAATTTTTTAATGAACAGCAATTAACATTCCAACTCCAGATTACGTTCATCGAACTTGCCCCTCAGGTTTACAGTAAATATTCTGAATATTTAAGATACTATAAAAAATTACACCGTTCATATTAGTTTTTTATGTTTGTAAATTATAACTTGCCAAACAAGAAGAACAAAACCTAATACAACTATAAATAACTATGAAATATACTCGTACAAAATCGAATTAAGAAAATTCATGGATTTTTTTTATATTATTTAAGCTATTTTGTTGTTGTGGAGATAAGTTATTACTAAATTCAAGATTTGATTACC
This sequence comes from Sinelater perroti, assembly GCA_036346155.1. Taxonomy (NCBI): domain Eukaryota; kingdom Metazoa; phylum Arthropoda; class Insecta; order Coleoptera; family Elateridae; genus Sinelater; species Sinelater perroti. The sequence goes on along the minus strand of JARFIY010000195.1, from coordinate 17,264,952 downwards.
AACTTGAAGAAACCTTATTGCAAAATTATATATCTTAGGTAATTAATTACATAAGTTGCCATTCAACTTTTCAAATGACATCTACATAATGGTCTTCTTTTCACTACTGCGACTAGCTTACATACTATTTAAAATATCTCATATTAATTTTAATTAAAAAATCACATTTAATAGATTCATAAATCCTGTAAATTGTATGCCCTCATTTAAAAAAAAACAATAACCCACTTTGGAAAAAGCAACAACTTCAACACAATTTTTCATATATTGTTTCTTAATCACCATTGAGAGGTTAATTTTTTTCAAATATTTTCATATAAATTTACTGTTGGTATCAAATCCATTAGACAGTTAGTTTTTAGGAAGCATTCAAATCAAACAACTTTGTGCATTTTCAATGGTGAGTAAAAACGAAATTTGGATGGTCGTTTAATTGTATCATTTAATAAAAGACATCAAGATACGACAATCAGATCAAAAATTGTAAATAAACATAATTTTAACACACCATAAAAAAGATATGAAATTGGAAAAGCTTATACATCCCTATGAATAGGAATCCAATATTTTACATAATTAATTGAGTCTAAAAATTGATGGGTAGTATTCGAGGCTACTGACGTGAAGGTTCTGTGGAAACGTTGCTTTGTTAATAACCCCCCGCTTCTCTTTTGCGTCGTACGATAGGCGATGGAAATTTCGGCTGGTTTGCTTACTGCTTACAACCTTCTTCTGTCGAACGCTGCCCTCCCCATTGTCCTCCCTCTAGTGGCCTTCGAGTATTAGTCGTTTCAAACCGACCGTTTTGGTGTCGCTCATAATTTTGGAATGACACAATAGTATTCGTATCGAACTTGAAGACGTTTTCATGTCAAAACTGTTCTGCAACTATAGCGCCCGCATTTGTTCAATTTAGAGCAGAAATGCATGCAGACGCAAACTTCGACTGATTTGGAAGTGTTTAAGAGGATTCTAATAAATTTCAACATTTTGTAATCATAGATAAAACCTGGATTCACTAGTAAACACCAGAAACTATAGATTAGGCACAGTGATTAGGTTCCAAGGAAAACAAAATCTATTCCATTAAATAGAAAAGTGTTAGCATCAGTATTTTAAAGTACAAAAAACTGCTGATTATCTTGAAACAGAAAAAATTGATTTTGGATAAACTAAACGCTCCGAAATGGTCAAGAAAAGGAGTTCTTACTATCTGTTTACTGCATTTATAACTTACTACAATAATCATGTATAACCCTATAATGTTCCTATAATGACCTTGAGTCACTTCCTGTACACGTAACACGCATTTCAATGTTTGTTGTTGTTTGTTAATTCGCTTTATTGTGAAACGGGTATTTCCTTACATGTTGTCATTAAAATAATTAAATTTTCCATTCTTCTTGTGCTTATTTTTGCTTTTCTATCATCATGTTCCAATGCTGCATTTTATACCGGTTAATCATTCAGTTAAAACATCTTTTCAGCATGTTTTACAAGAACATTTTTAGCTTACTTGTATCTCTTACAATATTTTCCCCAATATTCAGTGATAATGTTTAATTCAGATTTTTTATTATTCTTTTTAATTTGCAGATATGTAAATTCATCTTTTCGCGATATATTGTATTTCTCTTTGATGCAATCCAAAAGTTTCATCTAATGAGACTTTACTTTCAAGCTACCTGTTCCTAAATTTTCTTCGTCAATAAACTGTATAGCTGATCATACTTTAAAATGTTTCAAATGTGCATCTCTCATTAAAATTTTAACAAACACTTTTTGAATTCTTAAAATGACTGCCCATTCCCATTATGAGTTAATAAGTTACGATGCTGGTTTGATGAACGACTTGGTTTCATAAGTTTCGCATGTGGGTTTTAAAAAGTTGTTTACACTTTTAGTGTAGTTAGATCCAAATTTTTGTACAGTCCCAAAAATTTTCGATTACAGGCAACAATCACGGGGAATGAAAACGAGTGAATATGATGGATGCGGAAGCATATCATATCAATGGAAAATGATAACTAACTAAGTAATCCTATTAATTTTTCTATTTACTATTGTCGTTTTATTGGTAATGGATATTGTGCTGGCTTAAGACGAAATTCGGAACATTAAAAAAAGATCGAGTAAATTAACTAACAAAGAAATTTGTTGTCACTGAAGTTGATCTATTGTTAGTTGATCTTATCATTATAAAATAATCTAATAAGCCTATAATAAACTTCTTACTAAAAATATGGATGGGAGAGGGTAATAAAGCTTTAATTTTTCAAGGAAAAGATCTAATACTAAAACAAATTCTAAAAATTATAGATTTGCTTCACCGTATGAATTGAATTAAATTATAAAATGCTAAAAATGCATTAACTGAAGTGCTCTTCAGAGCAAATGGCCCAGAATAGTCTTGTATATTTTAAGAGGCCTCCATTTTATCCCAAATTCCCATCCAACTAATTTAAACCTGGATTGTTTTAATAAAATGCAATCCTTTGATTCCAAATGTAAAAATTTGCACATGCAAGATAATATAGATGTGGTTTCAAATTGAATATACGCATTAACCGAATAAAACACATTAAACTGAATTTGGAGTATAAACTAAACAACTAGATGAAATGAGGTGAAATTAAGGGGGTGCCCAAAAAGTTGCTCTAAAATATTTAAAACTTATTTTGAGTAAGAAACACGTAGTTTTTCCGGAAAAGTATTATAATAGCTCACTACTACTAGAACAATACCTCCCGTACTAAGATGTAAAGATGTAATAAACGTAATGATATCAGAGACGCCAAATTAAAAGCTGCTGAAACAACAACTAAATATGTCGATAAGATAATTCTTAGAAAGTGGCTTTGTAAAAGGAAAGCCACTACCCGTTGTTAAAAATAATAAAAATATGAGCGCCGTAGAAGCAAATGATGTCTTATTATTATCCATCTCTGAGGAAGATAGATATTCAGGTACATGTAAACTTCAATTATTTCTATTGAATTCAAACATACTGTAAAGCAGATAATTTGAAAGTCAAACGACTATTTAGAATAGTCGATTTAAAATTAATAATAATTTATTATTTGAACTCCCAGAATATGGCAAACTGCAGGTTACAAAAAGATTTAAAAATATCGCTTTTGCAGCCAATACGGAATTTTAAAAAAATAGCGGTGGAAATGTAAAGCTTGCCCCGAAAAGTTCTAAACTTGTTTTTATTTATTTCTCGCAAAAATGCAAAATAATTATATTTTCCCCTACTTTGACAAGTCAGAGTATTTTGAATGGTCGATTTTTATAAAAGTAAACAATTAATAGTAAAAGATAAAATCAATTATTTCCCATTAAAACCTGTGTATTGCTTCATATGCACCTGTATGTCATTACATGACTTCTTCACTAAAATTATCATTACTTACACTTTCACATAATGCTTGAAACACTAACACATACCCCAAAGTTTACAAAATATTTTCTAAAAAAAATATGCATCTCCAAAAATCTGCAGCGAATGGGGTAACAATAAATCTATACGAAGAATTCAAAGTGACTTCGTATACAAAGCACACCAAGAAATCAAAAAACTGTTACGTCAATTCATTAGCAGTTCACAATTTTGGCTATACAAAAAGTTAGCGATTACTATTTCCACAAATAGTTTATTATATAAAATATTCATTAATAAATATAAATTGATTCATCACCGATTCGAATAATTTTCAAGCAATAAAGTTAGCCAAAACTTATAAATCTTAAAACACCCAACCAAAAGAAACAATTTGTTGTTTATTTCAATGTCCGTTCCAAGAATATTCATCACTTATTTTATAGCCTCGGCAATTAATGCAATTAAAATGTTCGTAGCTTGTAAACTGCGCGACCATGAAAATTTAAGCGATAGCAAGAAAATTTTCTACATGCGTTTGTTTACACTAAAAGAAAACGTTTTTTTTTTTTGAAGGAAAAAGCAATTCGTACAATATTTTACAGCATAGTGCCATTTAATTATTATACCGTCAGATAAATTCTGCAGACCTAAACCTTGAAGAACGCAAACCATTATTATGTCATATCACACCAGAATATCAATGCATTAAAATCTCCTGCTCGCACGAGAACTTAACATCCTTCGAACGCCAAGGTGATTCGGTGCCTTCGCTTTTTATTTGCAGCATAAAGGCCAAGTAATGATGATGGTGTCAAAACAAGCGAATTACACCAAAGTGAACTCTTAAGTTCTATTTATGTACCATGAAATGATAAAGTTTTTACTGAATAGTTATTTAGATGGTTACATAATAAGAGCCAAACAAATATAAACTGGTATAATTAAGTTTATGCAAATTACCTACTTCGCTGGCGTAAAGAATCAAACCCATTAATAAAGATTTGTAGGTTACAAAATTATTTCTGTGTGAATTATTAAGTGAAGTATTAAAGTAAACACAAAAAAGGGAGATTAATGTAATTGATAACTACTAGCGCTATTATTATTGTCACTGTTTTGGTATATGTAACTGTGTAGCAGAAATACACTTAATAACAAAAAATTAATACAACTTAATAAATCGAAAATAATCAACAAAGAAATATTGATAGTGCCTTTAGTTTTTAGTTTTTGCAATATTAAAATAATTATGTAGTCACGCACAATACTTTTATACACGCATTTCTTATTTTGTTCTAATCTAAGAAATCATTTCTTAAACAAACACCAGCAAGATAAGATTGCATTTTAGAAACACTAATAATATTCCTTATAGCTCCTTCCATTAATCAAAATAAAAATTAGCAGTTAAAGATGTGCCAGATCAAGCGCGAAGTGGGGATCGTAACTTGATTATCCAGAATTAATACGATCATGTGAGCATATAAAAGAAGCCCAATGAAGGTAGGTATACATTTCACCTTCGAGCTCCCAGCATCACAATGACGGTAAGATAAATATTGTGCTTTAACCAAATTAGAATTTACCATTTAAGAATTTAAATGGTATTTTACTAAATTAATGAATTATAACGAAAGGTATTATAAATAGTTAAAATTTAATTGATCAAAAACGAAGTATACCTCAAAATGGAAATGTTTTACATTATATAATTCCAATAACTGCTTTGGGCGTTTTCTAATATATGTCTATGGTTTTGCAACATTATTTATATTGGAATTTAAATATTCATTAAGTTTACTAACAGATCATCATATGGAAACGTGTTACTAAGGTGGGCCCGACCTTAGATTTTTATTAGGGATTACCTCAAGTGTAAATAAAATGTGGCATGATTATGTAATTTCAGACTACTATCCGACTTCTAATATTCACGGCGTTGCTAGCAGTGGCTGCTAGTCAAGGATTTGGAAACTTCTTTGGTGGAGGCGGCAGCGGAAATAGAGGTGGCGGCGGAATTCCAGGATTGTCAACCCTCACCGACACAGCATCCAAAGTTACCAACCTCTTCACGAAGCAGTTTGGGGATTTTAAAGTACGTCATTAAGCGAGTTGTTATTACACTGTTAACCCACAAGCATTGTAGAACAAATTCCAAAAGACCTACAGCAGCCCTGAAGAAGAAAAGCAGCGCCTTAGTATATTTTCTCAAAATCAAGAAAGCATCCTTAACTTTAATAAAGTTGCCAACTTGCCGTACACACTAAAAATCAACGAGTACGCCGATTTGCTCACTTCAGAATTCAACAAACTTTTGAACGGATTAATAGTTGATAGATCGAAAACCCACGCCACTAAATACGTACATGAGAAAGCAGCTAAGCTGCCAGAAAATGTCGATTGGAGAAAAGAAGGTGTGATTGGTCCTGTGAGAACACAAGGCTCCTGTGCATCTTGTTATGCATTCGCAGCGGTTTGTATAAATCAGGAGTTTAGTTACCCAACTATCGTGCTTAAAATTTTAGACTAGCGCAATCGAAAGTTACCTTTCTAAAAAGGGCGGGGTACTTCACCAACTAAGTCCCCAAAATGTTGTTGACTGCACTATTCAAAAGCCTTACGAAAATCACGGGTGCGCATCCGGGGCTGCAGATCCCTCATTCGACTACATCAAGGACCACGGAATCAACACTGAGAGTAGTTACCCTTATGAAGGAAAAGCTGGAGGCCAATGCAAGTTCAGCAGCGAGAGCTCTGTGGGTACCATAAAAGGTGACAAAGTGTATTACAACATGTAGTTCCATATTATTGTTTTCATTTTTTAGATTATGTGATTCTGGATGAAGGTGATGATAAAGGTATGCAAGAAGTTCTGGCCACTAAAGGACCTGTTCTTGTTGGCATAGACGCTCACGCGACATCCTTCCAATTGTATGGGGGTGGAGTTTACTACGAACCCCAATGCGGTTCTTCTATTAACGATCTGAATCACGCTGTTCTGGTAGTAGGATACGGAGTAGATCCTAACGGCGATAAATACTGGTTGGTCAGGAATACTTACGGTACCGGTTGGGGAGAGGATGGATACATTAAGATTGCTAGAAATGTTACCAACCACTGTGGAATCTCCACGTATGCTTTATATCCAGTAGTTTAAGAAGTTCTACTAATAAGACTAATGTACCTTTATATTTTTATAAATATATTACACTTCTACTGAAAATTTATAAAATTAAATAAATGTTAGCCAAAAGTTTAAAAACAAATTATCATTTAATCACATATTTTATATAATATCGAAATAATGCTTCATACAAAAATAAATCATAATAGAAATTAATTACCACAAAGACAGTCTGAGAAGTTCGATATGTAAAAAAAAATTATAGTATAAAATACTACTTTTTGAAAAGTCCCTTTAAAGTTCCAAGAAGCGTGTCGCGATGAGAAAAAACAATTACAGACAAACTATAACAGATATTCAAATCAAATTAATTTTATTTTTTAGTTAAGATTACGGACTAATTGACTAAATGTTCTAGTGACCCCCATAGCCAAATATGGCGTGATGTAGGCGAGTCAAAAGATTTGATTTGCAAATTAAAATTTTTTCACTTTGGCTAGACTGTTGAACTCACGCGTTCAATGGTCTCTTCAGTCCTTACAGTGCGTTGTCTACCAATTCTACTTTCATTATCATCAAGAAGATTTCCAGTTCTTTCCCATTTAGCTGCTAATCTGTAAAGAATTTGATACTTTTTTAAAGGTTCATTAAAATTTTTGAAAAATGTATTATTTTAATTACCTCTCCACGACCTTCGTTATAGAAAATGAGCTCAATTCGCTTTATTAAAATGTATTTTTTATTAGCTCACTCACTTTTTGTCAATTATTTCTTAACGTGATAGCTGCTTTCGGGTTTTCAAAATCTAGTGCATCTTTGATATTTGATCTGCTGCATTTAGAATCGTTTATCCAAAGTCGAGCAGTTTCATAGAAAGGTCAAGTAGGCAAAATCCTTTAATAGATTTTCTTTGATGTTTTCTATCCACAAAAAAATTGAATCGCACAATTTTCGATTTAGTTCAATTCGCAATATCACCTGAAGCATTTGTGTCATAAAGAATTAGTATTAAAATTATTATAACTATACTCTATAAAAAGAAAACATATATATATATAGTTGTGGCTGTCGCCCATCAATGCATATGTCCACTCATCACACCGTTCACGTACATCACATAATTGTCATTAATTCAACAATCAACGTTAGCCAATATTAACCATAGGTGATGTGTATGCTGAGGTCTAAGCCATATATCTTCAACCGACTGGGAGATAAATCAATAGTGAGAAGTACTATCAACAGAACAGCGCTCAGTAAAATTGTTACCACATACTCTCAGAAGAAACAAACCGCAAAATAATGCAACTAGCCCAGATAGTAGAGCTTGGACAAATTTGAATTTTGAGCCGGTGTTACGATGGAATACAAAAACTAACTTATTCCGGCACTAGAACACTTGATGTTTCTTAAACACAAGATACGCCAAAAGTGTATAAAGGATATTTTTGTGAGTCATCTGTAGGTTTTAATGAAAATTAAACATTTATTTATTTGATTATAGAACCCACAAATTAACTTTATTTAAATAATTATCATCGACTTCAATGGCCATGGCATAGACCACCTACATGGCCAAAGGTAGGGTTGCTATCATCAAGGCCTAACACAAATGTCTATCCAATCATCGGTATAAAAAAAGGATTTCGAGCCACATATGAAACTGAATAACACAATTAGAGACTCAGTACAGTAACTTGAACATGGCCCCTTTTAAATTAACCCTGTAATTGATTTTAACAGTTTGGTGGAAAAATAAGAGGATCGGAAGTGTCCTTGATTATAGAGCCACAAAACCTTGAGACGGTCAGTGCCATCTATCGTCTGAGCCCCACAACTTCGGTGTTTCATGAAAGTGATGCCACTGAAATACTAAAATCAAGTGCCAGAAGAATTTTGCGAGACAAATTGGATCTGTCTCTATAGAATCCTGATCCAACAGCCATTGATGCAAGGGAATTTTGACGTTTAGATATAAGCAAATTAATATTAAGCAAATACGTTTCATTCACAAAGCCAAAATTACCTATTCTTCTTACACATATCTTTCACCCACCTACCAACAAAATTCCCCACATGGTAAGAAAATTTTAAAAAATCTTCAATGTCACAACCACGGCAATAACAGCTAACGATAACCAATCGTGTCAAAATAATTCCACCTTTGATTTACATAATTACCCAAAACGCGATAGATTTCTCCAATCTAATTCATTGCCAGTCCAAATACTTTCAGTCATAAACATAAGTTGCTTAACAGGGTACACAAAGATCCAATTTTTAAAACTGTTATTCTATTTAAGGACTAGACAGACAGAGATCCTAAGTAGAAAGTTAATCATAGACGATGTAGAAACGTTAAAGAAAGTTTATCAAATCAAAAACCTGGTAAATTTCAAACGCAGGACATATACATGAGGACAATGAACAAAAAAGAACAGCATAGAAAATAATCTTAATACAAAGCCAAATTATGCAACCCAATTTATTTTATTTATTTTACATATTTCAGTAAAAGCAACTATCAGTACTTTCTTCAGCTTATTCCTGCATTTTGAACATCTATTGTGCATAAAAAAATTCTTCAATCTACCAATTCCATTCCATCAGATAACTGCAAAAACTAGTAGCTTATTTCTATAGATGGAAAAACATTGCATAATAGCCATACTGTATACCTAAGGTCAACAGTCAGGTATTGTTACAGTAAGCCGGTGTGTCTAAGAAATTTTTCAAAATGAAGAACCGAAAATTAGTGCAACAAAAGAGTCCAAAAAAACATTCAGAACATTTATTTAAACCATGTTTTTGCTATTAAAACAGTGAAAACGTGATTTACCAGGTTTTTAAAAATGGTAATTCTAACGTGACAAATTGACTCCACATTAGACATCCTTTTTTTTATGTGCACCAGTGAAGAACAACCCATCACTGAAAAGATTGGTGAGAGTTTAAATATTGATCGTGCATCTGCATTTCGCCATTTAAAAAAACTTCAGTGAGTGCCGCCTTCCGTGACGAATAACATTAAGACTAACCGCGCTCTGCGACCATTTCTCTACTTGGATGCCATAAAAAAGCAGATCCTGTACAACAAAAGAAAAGATGAAAACAAGCAGGTGAAATGCAGAACTCGTGACAAAAGTAACTTACTTACATCCAACGAAAATACTGCTGTCTGTTTGGTGGGATGTCTGGGAAATCATTTTCTTCAAGCTCTTCCCACTTGATAAAGGAATTATAGCAAGCAAGGGCTGTGAGCAACTCATTAAGCTCAATACAAAAAATGTCCAATTTTAGCCAATCGAAAGGCCATGATCCATCACGATAACATTAATCTGTGAAAACTCAGAGTTAAGAGAGAAAATTCATCCACAGTATTCTCCAGACTTTGTACCTGTAGTTTTTCACTAATTTCAGTTTGTGCAGCATAAGATATTTTGAACAGCAAAAAGGTTACAACTTTTTTTTTGAGGAAAACACGCAGTTTTTGTCATTGTATAAATCAATGGTGACTATATAATTAATTAATAACTCTTATAAAATTACAAATTGAGAGTTTTTACAATTATTTAATGTCTTCAAAAATACACTTTTGAAAATACAACAATCAATAATTTCATAAAACCCTAGCAAAAATCTACCAAAATTACAACTTCCAGAAAGTAACGCAGGTCATGAAAACAGTAACAAACAGAGTACTTGAACCTATACACCAAACTCAATATCGAATAAGAGTGGAATAATAATGTTATGATAATTATTGGGCCAAAAACAATTTTCTGTACTTATATAAGGGGTTAATTACTTAAGCAAACCACGCGGCACAGTAGTGAATGCCTGAAGGATTTGAACTTGATTTCAACGTATCAGATGTATCAAATGAATTGCATAGTATTTGGAGACAATTCTGTAAAGAAACAAACTGTTCATAATTTATTGCAATATTTGCTTCAAGTAATATTACCTTTAAAACTGCATGTACTCTGATCTAAAAGACCACTTTCTTCAAGTAACGAGGATTAAAATTGAAATATACTCAACTTGATACTACATATAACTGCACCAGTTGCGAAGAGATTAAATTAAACAAATGTGAATTATAGAATGTACATGCTCTTCTTAATTTAATTAGTCAAACACAACCTTCATTTAGTCAAACTTTAGTGGCAGCAAATCTTTACAACCTGCGTGAGAGGATGACTTGCAAACTGAAAGGTTCAGGCTCCCATAATCGAACCTAAGTCCATCCACACTGCAGTCAGACGCCTTAACCACTCGGCCACAGGTTGGCTTTGATAAAACTTTAACGAATCATAAAAAACGGATCTTATACTCAAACAGCAAAATTGGTTATCTTAAGATCACACTTTGACACAATCTCAAAAAGTGTAGCTCACCTCCTCAAAAACTTATATTTGAAGCAAAAATTATTTATTATGAGTTATTAAAAACAAAAGATATCATTATTGCTATGATCTGACAAATTTCTGAAAAAACAAGAAAATTTTATTCCTCCAGAACAAAGTCAAACTCAAAGCTAACATGGGCCAAATAGACAAGATTTATAGGCCGCAAAAAACTTTTCACAGAAATGTACGTATATTTCGAAAATCATAGAATAAAAAAAGAACAAGAACAACAATAAAATTAATGTTTTCTTTGCGACACTTGACATCTATTCTCTGCTATCTTTCCAATTCGGAGCAAATCTTGTTCACAGTGACAGGATACTTATTTCCTTTGAAATTAAGCACTTACAAACATGGAAATAGTTTTTTATGCGAATTTTTGAGTATTGTTAAGCCTAGGAGGTAAACATTTATAAAATCCAGACACGCCAACTTCACTGAATGTTATCTTCAAATCTGAATCACACTAAATCTTAATTACCTATACTTGCATTTGATTAGAGGTACTGATTTATATTTATTGAAAAAATCGAAGAATAAAAAGAAAACTTATCTTCCAAAAATTTAAAATCTGCAACTCTTGTTTCATATTCAGTTCTAAGGCTTAAAATGTTTACCTATGTTTGATACAATACAGTTTCACCTATACTTAATTTGTTCATGTTTCCTGTCAGAAGTACGTTAAATCTTCATTTTCAACTGCTTTTCCCAAAAACTAGCTGACATTTGAATGGTTTAAGTCGATCAGGCATTTTTGTAATGATCTGATCTTTTCCTTGCAGTTTTAAATTTAAAATTAAAAAATAGACCTGTGTCTTGATGCTTAGGTTATTAAGAACTGATATATATCTTCCTCAACTCAAAGAACCGCATAAGAACCTTGAAACAGGATAGCCAATGCTACCTTGGTATAGTAGGACAAATCGGAATATTCGCTGTATTATAAAATTGATGACTTTTATAGGTGTTAATATATTTTTCCAATTGTACCTTCGCCCATAATACTTCTTGATGTATAATGCACTGCATATGATGAATCTTGGATACATCATAAATTTACTTTGTCAAATGTCGGCACTCTTGTCAAAAACAATAGAAAAACTTTAAAACTAGAGGATTTTGCTTCAATCTGAATGGTTAAATTGTTGGACAAATCAATAACTCTTTCCGCAACTGTATTTCGAGACAGAGATTACTTGAAAAGCGTTCAAGTATCCAACTTGACATCTTTCAACTTTTCTCGTCTAATTAATCCCTCATGGTTATCATATTTTGATTTACATGGTTCATAATAACAACTAATATACAACTTTGGTACACTGATAGCATTATTACATATCATAGAGATTATTTTATATTTTACTTTGCAGAAAGTTTAAGCAAATTTTTAGGTTTGTCAACAATTCTTCGTTTATTTTTACTGCCACTTGGAGACATACTGAATACAAAGAAAAGAAATAAATGAGTAATCGTTAATATAAAATGGTGGAACATTTTAATAAAAATTAATATCTTTTCTTGAACATCAATTTACCAGACACCGAATAACTATGCAAATTAATAAGCGTAACATAAATATATCTATTTTTCTTATTCTGCAAAAACGTGATATTTCCTGTTACGGACACAAAACAAATTGGTACAAGACTAATGTCATGGTGCTGACGTGGTATTAGGTGCGACCGTGCGTAAGGCAATATAGGAAATGGATGCTAATCAATCAGTGGTGAACATAGTTCATTATTAATAATTATGTATAACAAGATATTTTAAAAATTAAGCCACAAAATTTTTATTAAAACAAAAATATTTGTTGTGGGCTATATACAGCCTGCAAGCTGCAAGTATGACATGTTTGCTTCAGAACATTGCTTCACTTTAAGAGACAAAGACAATGGGTGACAGGCTAGTAGAATTTAAATAAAACATACTCCGTCCAACATATTATCAGATTTTACACCAACAGATTTATATTCGCTTCGTATTCTAAGTATGCATAAAAGAAACTACCAATTCAATAATAGTAATGATTTGAAAACAAAATTGTTAGAATTTTAAATAATAGGTTAACAAGTAATTCTCTGCAGCCCTATCATAACTTTTTAAGATTGCAACAAAATGTTGCAATTTTGGTATCATTCAATAGTCCGCAACCTCAGGAACAACTATATGCACTGTTTATCATACCTTTTTTACAGGATGGCACTGACCAGAGAGGAAATCCGTTTACTGCTGCATTTTCAGTACTGTTTGAACCTAAAGATGAATGCTGCAGGCCAGAAGAAACATTTGCAAGTTTCTTGAAGACGGAGTTGTTGCTGAGCGCACCACACGGGACTGGTTCAAGAAGTTTAAGGAGGAACGGGAGGACATGGCCCACCAGCAAGGAGCAAGCCGTCCATGAGAGAGCAACCGCCAAGCTCACTAGCTTCTTCCGCTCCAAGTCCACTGAGTTCTACCACCGACAAGTGGCAGAATGTCATAGATTCAGAAGGGGACTACTCCCACTACTAATCTGTCTTTTGTTCAGAATTAATTAGATAATGGTTCTATGATAGGGCCGCAGAAAATTATAGCCAACCTATTATTTTTATAGAATACAAAAATTTCTAATTTAATAGACCAGTTCTACTCTTATTTTTTAAAAAATTACAATTTTATAATATGCAACCCATTCTACACTTATAATTTCACTTTAAATCATAAACAATATTATAGAAATAATAAAATCATGTAGTAACTTAAATATTATATTATCAGTATCCTCAAAATAAAGCCACAAGTTTGTTTAAAATGCAATCAACAATTATACAACTTTAAAGCACTTGGCAACATTGCATTACCTAACCAATCTACTACATTACGAAAGCAATTTTACAAGTTGTACTCACCACGGTGCCACCTTCCCCAGTTGCATGGCGATAAGGGTTGGTCGACTGCTTAAGAAACTCCTCTCTTAAAACTTGCTTTCGCCTAGTTCGGGCCTCGAGTTTTCTTCTTTCTGCAGGAGAAACATCGTACTGGTCAGCCATGATTACGAACATATACAACCACGCTGGCTGTGCTGCACGGCTTACGATCGACGTCGTACATCGGCCCCATAGCTCCTGTACTCTTACTCTTTTTATATGACGTGAAGATGCTTTTGCGTCGTTAGACGTCCGACCGGCGATCTTACGGCGTTGTCTGTTTCCTAAAAATTATTTGTATTTGTTATTAAACGAAAAATCATTTCAATAATTTAATATTCCGATTTCTAATGGAATTAGTACTTACTTGAAGTAAATCTTTAATCAACTATTATTTGACAGTACCAACTAACAACAGGCTACTTTTCTTTTTAAAATTCAAGTTTCTATTATTTTCATTATATTAACTAGTTCGATGATAAAAAAATTTCCAGGGTTTCCATAATTTCAGCCAAACATAAAACACTTCTTCTACTTCCAGTGCATCCCCTATCGTAGGTTCGCTATCATCACAGCTAGCCGGACCTTATTGACTGCCGCTTGAAATAATTGAGTGTTATTACAGCCAAACCAGTCACTTAGGTTTTTAAACCAGAACACACGTGGTCTATTAATATTTCTTTTTACACTGATATTTCCCTGCATTTCAACTGTAGAAGGGTATATTTGAGGCCTCTCATTACATGCTGTAGATATTGAAGCTTTCTCTTTTTTATGGTGTTAATAATTTCACATTTTTTGCTTTTTGTTTAGAACTTCGGTACTAGTGATCCTATCTGTCCAGGGACATTCTGCGTAATACCACATTTCAAAGACCTGTAGTTTGTCTATGTGAACTTTCTTTAGAGTCCAAGCTTCAACTCCGTATATAAGCACTGAGAATATGTAACAACGTAGCATCCTCATCCTTAAGTCCTACATCGATATCCCGACTTCATAAATTGATCTGGCTATTTCTATTCTCGTTCTTATCTCTTTTGTTTGTTCACCCGACTTCAGGTTCCTAGATATCTATATAACTGTACTTTTTCTATGACCGTGTTCGCTATTGTCAGGTTTATATGATTTTCATTTCGATTTTGTAGGGACTTCGTAATTATCATTAGTTTGGTTTTATTAAAGTTTATTTTGAGACCATATTCATTACATTGATCATTTAGTTTCTCTAAAAGGTGTTGTACGTCATTGATATTGTCTGTTAGCAGGACTGTGTTGTTCGCAGAGCTCATATTATTAATCATAATCATTTGTAACTATTCCTTTGATATAGCTTCACTGTAAAGATTGAACAGGAATGATGATAGGATGCATCCCTGTCTTATTCCATGGTGCATCTCCATTTCTCCCGTTAGTTGGTTTTCAACTTATGATGTTTTACTTTATCGAAAGCCTTTTCAAAATCTATGTAACATGCAAACACCTCCCAAATCACATCTAGACAGCGTTGGAAAAGTATGTTAATCCCAAATTCTGGTTCTAAATATTTTGTGTAACCCAAACTGTGCACTGCTTAAATCTTCCTCCAATTTTCTATATATTCTTTTTGAATCATTTTTAAGAATAGTTTTAGTATGTGGCTCGTGAGCGCTAGTCTGTGCATTTTCTTGAATTTGGGGATAAGTACAAAAGTAGATAACAACCACTGTTCTCCCTTTTCATAGACGATATTGAAAAAGTCTAAAAGAGTATCGATTACATCGTCATCGAAAAGTTTAATAATTTCTATAAGCATTATGTCAGAACCAACAGCTTTGGCAGTTTTCATGGTTCCCAAGGCATATTTTATTTTTGTTCTTAATATCCTAAAATGTATGTTGCTCTCTTCTATTATCGGTTTTGGAGGTCTTTCATCATTAAAGAGTTCCAAGAGATACTCTTTTCATTTCTTTAACTTGTCTCTTGCGTCAGTTATTATACCCTATCTGTTTTTTTTAATTATGTCACCAACAGTTTTATTTTTATTTTTATTATATCCGACCATTTCCTTTATTTTTTTTGTGCTTGGAAGTAGTCGAATTTCTTCTCTAGTATTTCGATTTCCTCGCATTGAGCGATTAGGTAGTCTTCTTTGGCTTCTTTAATTTTCTCTTCTATTGTTTTATATCCATTCACTTTATCTTTGCTCTTCCTCTTCTTTCCATAAGCTCCAGAATTTCTGCCGTCATCCAGGGTTTCTTTTTGGTCCTTTTGATTATTAGATGATCTTTAACTATTGTTGTTGGTTTCGTTTAACATACCCATGTTTCGCACGTCAGTGTTTCTCACACATATTTATTTTTTATTTTACTGTGTTATGGATTTTAGAATTTTTAAGAAGTTTTGTATCTATATCGTTGCTTTGGCGTTTCTCTAACTTTTTTGTTTTTATACTGATTTTAATTTCAGCGCCCGGGTAGTTCTTGCAGACTTGACTGAGTTCTTACAGCGGTTGTTAATAAAAATGTAGTCTATTTGATTTCTTATTATGTTTTCCGAGTTATCTACAGGATGTATACAATCTATGTTCTGGAAGTTCTTGGAAGTTTGTCCTGGCAAAACTCTATTAATTTATCCCCTCTATTATTTCTTTCGCCCAGGCTAAAATCTCCTGTGTGTTTTCCACCTTGTCTTTACCCACCTTAGCATTGAAATCTATAATCTAGTTCTGCATAAAATTGTTCAACTTTATGTTCTTCCTTGTCTACTGTTGGTGCGTAAGCTTGTATAATGTGTGTTTTAGTTAAGTATTATAGCTCTGTCTAAGTAAGGTGTAAAACTCAAAACAAACCTTGTAATATTCTTATCCAGGATCATTCCCACACCATATAAATGTTTATGATCGTTGTTCCCCGAGTAATAGAATGTGCCGCAGGTGTCACTTTTTAGTCACCAAACGTCATTTACTCTCATTATGTTTACTTTTAGTCTTAATATTTTATTTACGGTATTATCTTATTTCCCTAGTGACAAAGAGACCTCTGGCATTCCATGGGAATCTTCATGTTGATTGTTGGTGCTTTCATAATCTTAGTTCTCCATTGTTCTCCCAGGAGATCCGATTGGGAAACTTTTAACTCTGGAATATTTCGTTTTTGGACATTGTCATGATTGCATACATGTTGTACTGTGATGATTGTACTAACGATATCTGTGTGATCTTTAATGCAGTAGTTTCTTTTTACCTTCAGCATCCACATACTGCTGACCATTTCTTGGTTCATTCGCTTTTAGGAATGGTTTCTCATTCCTAGAAAAAGTGAGTGCCCTGGCTCTTACTGGTTCGTCCACCCAAAGCTGTTGGTCAGCAAAGAGAACTTGCTTATCCCGGCAGATATTTGGTCGAGAGAAACATTCATTTCCATATGGAAAAGTTGCCTCCTATGCTAATGATGCCCACTATATCTGGTAGGCGTTCCCTTGTCCACCACCTGGAAAGGCGCCCGATGGGGGACAAGCAACCCCACACGAGCATAAAATATTATCTTAATAATATTTTAAGACTCAAAGCTTTATTAATTATTAACATATTATAATATCAATTAATTAATACTAAGTAATAGTACTTATTCAAAATCATATATCGTGCCCTAAATATAATCGCAGTGAAGCGTCATCTGTTAGGCGTTAGGCATAATATTGCTAATGATCAGCAAACTAGGTAAAGAAATGTTATAGTATCTGGTGTACTTTCGAGACATTGACCTTCAAATAATAATCTCTAAAGAAGTGTATCCGTCAAGCAGCTAAAGAAGCAATGAGTCTAAGGAAAAAAAGAGAAACTAAAGGAAAAAAGTATGCTTGTGATCAGAAAGCTTATAAAATCTCATAGCGGACAAGAAGAAAGCGTAACAAAAAAAGACTATCAACGGAAGATGTAGAAGAAAGGCTTACATAAGGCATAACTATTTAATAAAGAATGTAAGAAATGAATACTGCAGAAAAAGGTGCAACAAAATAAACAATTTTAGGGAACGCTGAAAATCAAGAAAAGAATGGAAGACAATAAAATCATTAAAAAAGAATAGACACGAAAAAACATTAATAGACCCAATTGGCGTAAATACATGGAAGAGACACTCTAAAGAACTGTTAACGAAAGGAAGAAATTATCACATACAATTGACAATGTAGAAATTAAAGTAGAATGGTCGTAATTTGTAAAGCACCTGTGAGCGGAGCTACGGCTAAGCTAATCTGCGCGACCATGAATTTAGTTACCACGAGCAGTGTCGTAACGTGTAAACCAGTGACGTACCATTTGGGTTCGAAATTATAAATAAAACTGGCCAAATAAGAGGATCTGTTGATTCTGCAAGTAGTTTGATGTTGCTTTTTATGTTTTTTGTCGCAGTTAACATCGTCAGCCAGTCTGTTTAACTAAATACGCACAATAACATGATCTAATTGTGAGGTTAGAAATTAACTTTAGCAAAATGCACATTACTGACTTGCCAAAAGAATACAAGAAAAAATATGCAACGTTGTCTTTAAAAAGACAGATTTTTGCACTGGTTGATTTCTTTTGAGCCCTTGAAAACTAAAATAAATAATCCGATAATATTGAGACGCGACTCCCCTCTTTTAGCCGAATACACTCATTCAAATTTGGCTGAAAATCAATCCCATGAAAGGTACTGACCTAAGATGTGTGTATGCTAAGTTTGAAGTAAATCCGTTCGATAGAACGGAAGTTATCTTGTCTCCAGACACACAAACAGACAGACAGGATGATAATCTCATTAACTTCCTACTATAAGCTCCGCTGTAGAAGGTTAATAAAGAAAACAGAAAAAATTCTAATAAATACAGGGAAATTAGTATAATATCAACTCTTGGTAGACTGCGTAAAAATGGAAACAGAAATACAAAACGGGTTTAGACCGAGCAGTTGTTTAAAGTGTATATTAATAAAGCTGGCTAAAAAGTGCAAAAAATGAGAGTCGACATATTAAAAAAGAGAATTCTTTATATTTTTATTATTTTCTGATGACCAAGTAATATTTGCAGAAGATGAGGATGATATAAACTATATGGTTAGGAAGTCAGTAGAGGACTGTAAAAAAGGGGTTTGGAAAATAATTATGACAAGACAAAGTACGCTATTATTGGAGCCCCACAATAAGAAAGAGGAGAGAAAGAAGAAAAGATTTTTTAAGATCTAATAGCAATAAAAAACTAAATGTATATGCATTAGTTGAAAAGTAATATCTTAACACGTGTGCACACCGTATGATTGACTGATTTACTGATCAAAACTTCCAAAGAAAATTACTGGTGTTAAAGACCTAATTTTTTTCCTAGAAAATTTCTTTTCCGCAAAATCCCTAGTAAAAATCCCAAACAACTATAAAATGTTAAGTTAATGTTTTTGGTGATGTTATGGAAAAAAATTATTGGTACTTAACACAAATGTTGATCACATAGAAGCCCAAAAAATTAACGATAATAAAGTTGTTTCCAGGGTCCTCCTTACTTATATAACTTTTTCTCTGTGACCTTTGCAATTTAGATACACTGTTCATAACCCGTCACACATTCCGTCTCACTCTGGTGCATTGCTGTAATGGGCGTTGACGTCGTGAATTATATAGCAACAATCATTTGTGTATTTCCACGTGGCCCGAATTCCTTATCGCTCATCATCTCGTAGACCTCTTAAACTCGTGGCTGACTAGTCTTCGCTGCTTTTTGCTTCTTAGTGGTGACCAATTCTACAATTTGTTTGACATATGCACGTTGTTATAAAGTGACCACGCCACATTTGTTGTTTTCTTTCTATCATTCTCAAAAATATCATTTTGTATATTTATTATTCTCTTTATTTCTTTATTTTTAATATGGTTCATTCTTAAAATTTCCGCGACTTGCTTGCACTAATCTACTACAATACATAACATTCTGTCTTCCTCTGAGTTCCTAATTTTTAAGTTTTCCAAATCGTATGAAAAGATGCTTTCTGCAATAACGTTACAGATGATTGTTTTGATTCTCCTTGAGATATAGTTGATCCAGAATAGAAAATTGAGTTGCCAAACCACTCATCTACTTTGTCAAAGTCCAAAATAATTTTTTAGCCTATCAATACTTGATCATCGGCAAATAGCAAATTATAAAAGATATCATCTCTGATTTTTACATCTGTTTGGCTACATGTTCGTTTGCAAGGTCCTACATTAGTACCATTTCCAAATAAATTGAATAATAAAATCTTTACTGAGCTGGTACCATTACAATATAAAACTTTTACACTATAGACATATGCTAAACTAAAGTAAGGTGGAGAACTTTAACTTGTTTAACATATTTTTTGATTAGTCATCTAACAATACACATTGTTCTTAGCCGGAATTTTGTATATCTTTTCTTTGAAACATTAGCCTGTTTTCGATTAGAAGTCTCTGACAATAGTTCTTCCACTCTTTCAGGCTTCAAGGTATAAATTTGACCGAATCCTTATGTTAAAGTCTTACTCTTTTTCACTTTGCATGCTCTATTTGCTCTCATGTTGCTAATACATCTATGTATTTCTTCACACATCTTTTCTCAATAAATATTTTTCTCTTGTTGTTTCTTCCTTTTTTATAATATTCTTCTTTACGTTAAGGACTTTATTTTGAGCGATCTTATATATAATACATTTTCTTCTTCAATTAGAAGATTCATTTTTTTGTTCCACCAGGCAGAACATTTTTGGTGCTCTTTGGTTTAACTTCTTTATATAAGCTGATTTTATTACCTCGTAAATCCATTCTTTTATGGCACTGTACATTTTGTCAAGATTATCGTTTTGAGTGCTATCAATCTAAGTTAGTAAAGAAACTTTGTAAAATTATCTTTGAGACTTTAAAATTGTAGTGGAGTATTTGACACTTTTGTTTTGATTGTGCTTGTGTTTGGCTTCGCTTATTTCTATAGAAAGTGTAAACTTGGCCATTAGAATGTGAGGATCAAAGCCGTATTCTGAGCCTGTTTTAACGCTCATACCTAAAATTCTAAGTTGCATCTGTTGCTTAACAATAAATCTATTATGGACTTCAATTGTTGGTCAAGCTGTATCCACGTATGTTCGTTTATTTTTTTGAGCTTCAATTACTCGTTCAAGAACTAGCCTGACATACTTCTATTATTATTCATACTAATTTCTCCCTACTGTCCTATTACACGGTTCCCAATTCTCCCCTAATAAAATAACTTCTTTTTATTTCTTATTTTCTCTAGCGATTAAATTAGTTTATTAAAAAATTGCCTTTTGTCAGCCGAATCATCATCACTTTGAGCATATACGGCTATGAAAATGACAGTGTGGCTGTTAAATTGACATTTCAGTCATATTGCATTTATATGTTTCTGTAAACACTCCATTTGACGTAGTTGCCATTCCTTGGATATACCATATTCTTATTTTCATCGTCTTTTCCTTTATTAATTTTTATTGTTGATGAGATCCGTTCAGTTCCGAGACTATTTGAATGAGAAATTTTGCGTATTGCTAAAGCTTTCTAATGGACGGTGTGCACACCCTTCTTCCGAACCTCCAATCTGAAAAATCAAGTGATTTTTACCCAAGATTTTCTTCCTCTACTTATTTTCTGTCACTTAAAAGGCCAATATTTATATATATAATAAGGAGGTTTTTAGTTCATTTGCTCCTTTGACTAATTTTGACAACTTCAAGAGTGTAGTTTAAGCAACTTAGTTAAAAAAGAAACGGAAGCAGCTAAAACGTAAAATACTATAAATGAAAGAATACCAAGAAACAACAAACTAAAAGTCAGATTTACTGAAAAATGAAAACCATAGGTCTAGCCACATATTACAACAAATATCACCTAATGCAAAATTGAAAGTTAAGAAACATCTGTCTAACAACAACCAGAGTAGTTGCAAAAAAAGAGAAAGATTTAAAAAGATTCTGCAGATAGAAAATACCAAATAAATAAAAAAGTGTCTGGGAATTTCCGGTGAATTAGAGTCAAACAATAAGATAAAACTAGTCGTACAGATAACTATGACAAAAGTAAAACAAAACTTACAGGAATATTGCATTTATTCATTATAATATCAAACAAAGCAGTTAGAATATTTGAAAAATAAATTTATAAATAGTAGATATACATATATTGAATCTTAAACTACGTTACATGCATGACAATGTTAATTTTATTATATAAATAAAAACATGTTTATGCAGGTGACTCATCAAAATTTTTCCTCCAATGAACAAAGCAGTTTTGTGCCATATATATTTGTCTCAATGACTTCATTGGTACCAAAACAAAATTGATTTGGTATTCTTACTCCACATACATCTTATAGAATCAATAAATTTTGGCATTGAAATTTAAAAATGACAAGCGTTGTAATTTTCAAAATATTGTTTTGACTGCAGAGAGGGAAGTTCAAGTGCTCTTAAATAATAAAATCTGGAAAAAATCAAATTGTTTTTGAGCATGAAACCAAGCATACGTTAAGTAGATGCACAATTCCAGGTCTTATCGGATATACTATAGTTTACATTCCGAAATGTTTAAGGAAAATGTTCAATAGATCACGAAATACTGTCTAGTGATTGAACGAAATATTACTGTTGGTCAATGCATTGGATATATAAACGTTATTCGTTTACTCATTTATCACTTCTCTATTTAGTTTTCCAGAGATTAAGTAGACAATGTATAGATATTAAAATTATTTCTTTCCATTACAATAAGTAGATACAAGTATTTCAATGTAAAATATTTTTACGGTCGACCTCTTTGAATCTGAATTTTCACAACTTTAAAAATGCACATCACAAGACTATTCAAAATAGCACACTTAACCAAATGGATGAGGTCGAAATAAAAAGGTTTACTGCTAAGCTTTGAACTGAATTATTTTATTATGATTTTTTATCATTACAAAATGTAGATGTTTAATTTTTGATTTTGTATTACTATAATTAATATGCTAACATCGTGCTTTCTCAAGGACCGTCGTTTTAAAGTCTCCGTAATGCTGCGGCATTAAATTTTTGCAACAATTTTTTTCTGTCTTGGATGAGGATTAACGTGTTTTGTTACAGAATTTGGAAATTAACGTAACAAATTTAATGTTCTACAAATACTTTTATTAAATGAGTACATTTTTCTAAAACTTTTGTCAGGATATTATCGAACGAAACTGCCTGCATTTGCTTACAATATTAGCTTATAAAGAACCTCAGTGGGTTGTTAAAAGAATAAGGAATCAGCTATGGTTGGCTTAAATCCAATTAAAATTAACTAAAAAATGTCGGGCAGCCGTGGTGGTTCAGTGGATAGATTGCTGGACTACGAAATCAAGAGTTGCGGGTTCGAATCCCGCTCTCACCAATTCAATCGCTGGCATTTTTACGACCCAGCTCGACTCAGGCTGCAATAAATGAGTACCTGGAGGTCAAACTCTGGGGTAATAATAGGCAGTCGGTACGTAGCGCTAGCCACGTTACTACCCTTGTGTACCGTAGGCTCTAGATTGTAGCAGATCTATCCTGTTACGACCCCAAAGGGCCTTCAAGGCCTGTTACTGGGAACTATTATTATATTATTATCAAAAAATGTCGGGCGGCCAATTACAACACATAAGCAAGGACGACAGCGGTTTATCTTAATAAGCAAAAAATGCTAAGCGTTAAACATGACTAAAATCCTTGAGACTATAATGAACAAGACGGGCGACCGTTCTGCATGGCTTATATTTGCCCTTAATACAAAATAACTTTATGAAAGACCCTTACAGTTGTATAGACGCTGCGTTGCTAAATATACATAAGTCTTTGTGTAGGACAGAAGTAAAATTATGGTAATAACATTTACAAAGTCAGAAAATAAATTGAAACATTTTGGTTACATTTGTTGAGGTCGAACCAGCAATAATTCGAATTTAAATTATTCAACTTATGCGTAATTCTAAAATCATAACATAATTATGTTATAACATAAAATATAGGAATAATAATTTTAAAACAGTTTGTAAAGATATCGCTTTGGATGAATCAATTTTTTACACCTAGAACGTTATACAAAAGTCCATGTGGTGTTGTTTAAAAATAACGAAAGGCAAGATATCAGTAGAAGATCTACAAAAATCTTTGAATGATCTAGTGGTGAGTTATGGTGTAGCCGAACAACATATTAATAGAATAAATCTTACTACGTACCCTGAATCTAAGTAATTTTTTCATTATGTGGCTATAATAGAATAGATTTTAAAGTTTTTATATTTTTTAAAATAATGCTCATGTTGTGATTCATATTCTTACTTTTCCACGTGCAGTGAAGTGTCCAAAAATAACTATGAATAACTTGGATTATGATTTATCATTAATCATAGCACCGTGAGTAATACTTGTCATCATGAGGTCATCGTCATGAAGCATTTTGTGCTATTTTCAGGCTACTTTTAGCACCCCGAGTGGTTTAAAAAATGCGGGTATCCCCCTGCAGATACAAGAAGTTGAGCTGAAAATAAGGTAAATCCCCTATGTGAATAACTGCTTATCCGTTCTTATTTTGTTCTATAAACAGAACTGGCTCTTCAAATAAGTGTTTGGAATTGGTCAACTTGTTTTTTATGTGGCGTGTTTATGTTTCTTGTGATTCTATATAAAGTTAGCATTACATTTGTAAAGCTGAGATACTTCAATTTGTTGTTCTAAAAATTTTATTTTTGGTGTCTGTTCTTCGCTATGAATAGCTTTAGTTGCCTTTTTCCTGTAGATATTGTAATTATTACGACTAGCTTGCTATGCTTTTACCTTTCTGTTTGATATTTTTTACGTTCCCGTTTCTCTTTTGCATTATTGGACATACATGTATTTATTACAGGTATTTGATTTTAATCGCTTGCTAACTGAAAAATCCTCAATAAAAGATTGTTTTTAGTTTTCATATAGTTCTTTACGTAAAAAATACTTTGCAGGTTTTTGTACAAGTATGGTGTCACTTCGCTGGAGATCATTCGCCTTTCTAACTACTATTTACAAACGTTAATTTAAATGTTCTCTTCCTGAAGAAATAAGAAAAGAAATTTTTAATCAGAAAACGCTCAGATGCGGTCTTATAATCGACAAGGTATTAAAAAGTATGACTATCAAATGAACTATTTAAGGCAATTCTTCCGTTAACTCACTAGCCTTGCGCGATATTAACCCTTTAGTAGTCACCTGTAATGAAGTGACATAAGCCGTCACATAAATAATAAATGGAAATTAATAAAGAAAAACATAATGCTAATACATGAATCTTCAACTAAAATATTTAATATGCACAAAAAAATAACTACTATACACAATTTACATTTGAAATAATCATCAATGGCAAATATATTGAATCTAATTGTACATTTTTTAACCTGTTTAAAAAATAATATCTACAGAAAAAACATTTATTAACTAATACTGTGTTATAGGCAATTGGTACAAATGTTTTGTAAATGGGTTTTACATATATAATTTTTTTAATAACCAACAGAATATTTGGTATCCTTTGAACTTGGGCAAATGTGATATCTCTTCCACTTTTTGCTTGGATTTGAAGTTTCTGGTAGTTATTCAAGAGAAGAATGGGGCAAAGCAACACCAAATTATTCCAAATATAGTTTTAACCGTAGTTTCAGTAAACGTGGAATTACTGGGTTTTGGAATCTTCTTACAATATGGTTCAGCACCAGCTGACTTGATAAGTTTGTTAGGTAAGACCTAATCTCCATTTCGAAGTTTATATTCTTTTGCCTGGTATTTTCTTTGTACGCAGTGTACGAATTAATGCCAGACACATTCAATAAATGATAAAATATAGCAAGGGGCCATCTGTTTGTCTTTGTCCCGACACTGTAATTGGCGCAAAGCTGATCAGTAACGTCAACTCCGCCTTTTGTTAAATTATAAAAAATTATCATCATCATCATCATCATACTTAAATATAAAAGGCAATGTGTTGGTTCGTCACACTTGCGCGGCCATGTGCAAAAGCATTGGTTGCCAGTGTAACGCGTTCGGGGCCACGCGGAAATACACGAATGATCGTCGTATCTTTAAAACACACTGTAATTTTAAAAACTTCATTTAAAATTATATTATTTATATCCTTCTGTTTTAGTTTTTTTTGTTCTTTTTTGCAAATAAGCATTCTTTAGTGTAGAACGGGTACAAACAGCTGAGCACCACAGAAATTACATGAGAAAACGAAGAAGTGAGCAGACTGCAGATGAAAGGGCAGCAATAAATGAAACGAGGCGACGTATATGCGCCGAAAGAACTTCAGAGGAAGTTGAAGTAGAAAACCAAGCAAGATGACAACGACGTTCTCAAAGAACACCGGAATAAATAGCTCCAGAGAACGAATCAAGGCGACAGTGAAGTTTACGAAGAACCCCTAGAAGAAATAGCAGCAAGAAACCGAGCAAGGCGACTGCGACGTTCTTATAGAACACCGAAAGGAATAGCTGCAGAATACTAACGATTGCTACAGAAAGTTCGTAACACTTGCATTCTCTATAACAGCCAAGCGTAGCTGGGTGGATTTTCTAGTTTCTGGCTTATTTTTTTCAATGTCGATGGCCATATAATGATGCATAGATGACATTAAAATTACTGCTTTTGATTTTTTTTTAGATGCAAACGAAACCAACGTTGATTTCTGCGCAAATCCAAACAGACTACTTTGGACAGCTTTTCCCTTACTAGGTTGCAAGCCAATATATATTTCAAATTTTGTTAAAAAGATTCTTGCGTATACTAAAGCAAACACATTTATTCTATAAGATTTGGGTTTGTTCTCCAAATACTGACGGAATGAGCACCGCCCCCATCAATAGTAATGTACTCTGACCGTAAATATATTTCTTGAAACCTTATCTCCAAAATTGTGATAAGATCCCCACAGCTGCTAATTTATCGTACTTTTTGCGTTCATCTCGACTGCGTTTGTCATTAAAGCGTAAATTTCTTAAAATAAAGGTAAAACTTTGCAAAGATGTAAGGGAGAATATTGACAGCCCGTTCTGGGACCAGAAATATTCTAGGTTTGTGTGAGCACTTTTATAAACTTCCGCCTTAAATAAAGGTTCAGGAAGAGATCTTATTTCGTCGGGGTCAATTGTTGTTGAGTTCTGGGGACGTTTATATGATACACTCATAGATTTAATATTCAAATTCTTCACGATAATTTTTATTATTTCTTCAGAAAAAAAAGTGAAAAAGCTGAAAGTTTATTTCCAGTATCTCTAAAACGAGACCGGACTTCTGGCAAATGAGTTATTTTATTAGATGGCAAGTTTTGCAAATAAGTGAAAAACTAACAAGTTTATTGAGCAGAAGTAATTGTAATTATTCACCAACATTATTCGAAGTATGCGCTCGCAGCTCACATTTAGATCGTTCAACTTGCCCTTGGTTAGACGTGCAGTGTGAGGCTTGGCATTGTCTTGAAGCAGGATGACATTGCCGCGACGTCAAAGTTGATAAAATGGGGTATAAAAGTCGATAAATAAAACTATATTAAAATCCAATTTATCTTGTAAATGCAGCAGTGACAAATCCATACCATTAAATGTATTGCTACACAAGAGCCTACGTAATGGCACATTTACAAACTCACATAGACTGATGTGGACAACATATATCAGTAAGAAATAAAGGAGATAGATCTAAAAATCAAATAATTATAATGGCTTATGAGAAGAAACTCCCACCTTTCAGTTCAAAATAAGATGATATACGGAACTGAAGTGTGGGAATAGTAGTAACGTAGTGAAAAAGCTTAGTCAAAAACATATGCACCCTATGCAGGTCTTGTGAATTTTTTATTTGTGTTATTTACGGTCTTCATTTTAACTAAGAGCTTCTAGTGATGACTTTTAAAGGTGAATATTCTGTCCAAAATAATTCCTTGGTATTTTGGAATGTGATTGTGGTGGAGTCGAGTGTCTCAAAGTATAGCATCTAATTTATAACAAAAAACTGATTGTTCATATGAAAAAATATACTTTTATTTTTCATAAATTTAAATGTACATAGGCTACACTAATTGTAAGTGAGATAGAAGTCTATGTTCTCTAAATCAATTAAATGTCGATTGTGAATCGGTAAAGTTGATAGGTTTGGGTAGCCAAAGCCATGTCATCAGCATACATGGTTGCTGCGATATGGTCTTTAAATATATTAGAGACGTAGATATTAAAAAACAAAGGAGGCTAGCACAGGCAATAATCTACTCTATAAAACTGCAAAATGTAACTATGTGTGTGTGTTTGTTTGTATCTAACATTGCAACTTCTCCTGCTATGGAACCGATTTCATTCGAACCTGTTATAGGTCAAAACATAAATTATTATGAAGTAATTAGACAGTTGGCACTACCTATCGGTATTTCATACACTACGTGGCCAATTCTTGCCGTTAGTAGGCGCATGCGGTACAACTTTGATTTATGTGAAACCGAATGTAGCCGAATGAATGCTTAGATATCGCTGATAAAACGATTATTGGTCGTCTTTAGGGCGGCCTTTTTACTAATTTCTTATAAAGCGCGAAATCATATAGTTTATGCAGGAGATCATCTTTCCAAATCGTAACAGCTCTCAAATCTGCAAGCGCATAAGTCTTTGCGTGTTTCTAAAATCCGCTTTCATTATAAGTGGTTAGGGTAGTACCTACTACAGGTGGTTATACAGGATTCTTTATAAAATTGACTATGACTTTTCTCTTTTTAAATATCAATGGCAATTTATTCGTTTATATTATGTCATTGTAAAAATAAAAAAACATTTTGACATATTTTTATGATCTCTGGAAAAATGTCTAATTATAAGCCTCCTGTCATCTTGCACCTTACTGCTTTGATGGCTATACTCAAAGGTAATTGGCTGTGACATTGTCAAGATTTGCTAATTGGTACGTCTCATTTAGAGAGTCTTTTTTATCTCTTTCTGAAGTTTTTTGGGCAGCCTATTTCTCGAGGGTGTCTTTATTCTGTCCCCAATGAACTGCAGATTAATCGAATCATTATTTCCAGTAGTTTTACGGGTTATTTCAAGTTTCCGAAGGACATTCAATGCTGTTCTGCTACTCTGAGTGAAATTGAGGTATTCAAAGTTTTTTTTATTTTGCTACCTTAGCATCATCTAGAAAATCCAGGAGCTTTTTACCTATTTGAATATTTATTATATCAGAATGTAAGGAATGTAAATTGTCGATGACTACTCGGGACGTGTGTTTGTAGCTGGGTAATTTTCAGCGGTAATGAGTGTAAAGTGTGGGTTGTAGCCTGCTCTCCCATCTGGCTGAGTAAAAACGGTTTTTTACTTTCCTTATCCTATAATAAGGAAAGTAATATAATCATTAAAATTCGACCTACCAGTTTTACATTTTGGACGAAATATAGCCTCAGGACACCAAAAAGTTGGTTTGGCCATTGGTTGTCTGTGTGTGTGTGTGTCTGTCGGTCTATCAGTAAACAAGATATCTCGAGAACCGTAAACTACAGACTTGAAATTTGGTATGCAAGTTACATGTAAGAACGATTGAAAGCTTTGGTTAACATCGGCGAGTCGTTTGGTCGCAAGGTCGCAAAATCGGTCGCAAAGCGGTCGCGAAACTAAACGGTTGAAAATACAAAATCATGAGAATAAAAATGATTTGTTATCACGAGATAAACATGAATTTAAAATAAAGTTGGTAAAATAGGAACTCGTAAAAAAATTGAAGCTCAGGATCTTAATATACCTGGTGTCATAAAATGTTTACGAAATTTATATTAACGGATAGATCAGACCGAGACAACAAAAATTACAATGAAATTTTTGATCCGAGGTCAAAAATAAGTTATAGCCGATTAAAAATTAATTAAACGGACAATCACAGCGCGCTCGGAGAGCTTCTGGCCGACTGCGGGAGGACGGGGGGAGGGGCGAGCGCTTGGCCGCTAGAAGGGAGCACGCAGGCGATAATGGGGAAGGCTGTGCGGCCGAGCTCGCACGGTTACCTTCAGTGACGTAGCAAAATTTTAAGTGCGAGTCAATTATTGCCTTGTACTGTTTATTTTAATCAGCTTTCGAGTGTTGGACTCGCGCCTCGTCCTTTTTCAATTAACAAATTTTTAGACGAGAGCAGCGCAGGGCCGAGACGATGGACCCGGTATAATATATAATAATAGGATAAGGAAAGTCGTGTGATGTTCACACCAGATTTTTTTAGTGTTATATATAAACTTGAAGTTGTTATCCATTCATTTATAAAAAGTTTCTCTTTTAACGCTCTTTTTAGCGTAGCGTCATTGTTGACTACAGCTGTTGAAGTCTCTTTTATGTAAAACAGGTTGTTCGAATTTTGCGGATTGCATTGGGTTAATTAATGTTTATACTACTCTATTAGGTGGAAATGGGATAACTACAGTTCAATAAATAAATGTATCAATATAAAACTTCGGAATTTGAAAAAACGCTAGGTAGTGTGTTTAGTCATATTCTCAATTTTAAAAGCAAGTCAGGAAATATTAAAATAATTATAAAATACATATTTACTAAACCATACTCAATGCATGTACTCCTTTTGTAATCAGGAAAATAATGCAGTGCAATTAGAACTATAGGGATTGAAAAATAACAAAACCTCTAAGAATAACATATACAACACAAAGAAAACACAACAGCAGTTAAATGATAACAATATATATAATTGTTCTAAGAAATAAAAAATAATAACAAAGACATGTAAAGAAAATTAGCTATCCATATACAAATAATAGAAGAGTAATAGAAATACTTTTAATTACGCAATAAATGACATAAAAAACGCGAAAAAACAGTCAATATGATAATTGAGAGAAGTTTGAGCTCCATATGTAATCAGAATAAATTAATGAAATATAGAGAAATAAATTATAAAAGGTAATTTAAAATTATACATCAATTACTAGTTACTTTTGGTACTGTATTGTCTGTTATGCATATTTGTTTTTTCTTAATCAAGGGTTATCAGTTAGATTAGACAGTTTATACACTTACTAAATATCTTAAGCTTATGTATTTTTCTTTTTTGCTTGCCAATTAACCATTAGACTGCTATAAGGGAGAACACAGATATTAATAGGACAAAAGCGATCTTAAAACTCACAGGCTGTTACCCTATTGGTTCATAAGTCAAAACTGTTCACTAATCACAGGAATTTCGCTGTTCTAAAGAGGGAAATGGCTATTTATCATCATGCTTATTTGTAGTCGTGTTTTTTAGCCTTGTGATTGATATTTATGTTTATTTTGCGTTAGTTTATGTTTAGTAGTTTATTTTTGAGCTCCGCGCGTCATTGCAGAATGAAATCAAAACCCAGCGAAGAAACATATCAAGTTATTTTATCAGTTTTCTCTGATGAGCTATTATTGCCCCGCTAGTTGTAGTTAGTGGCTTAAATATGTGCCAGTGGTATTGGAAATACGTTTTATTTTTCTGAAATTGACCTTTAATCTATTTCTACATGTATACGCGGGAGGGAGGTATTTCCGACTAGAAAGTTGGTATGTATGACTTTGATCGAAACTCATTGTCAGAGAAATTACGAAAGAAAGCATTTTTATAAGTTGTTTATCGTGTCTGTTATAAGTGCATGCTTTTGTATGCTGAAATAATTATGAAAGAGGTCAAATTACGGCAATTTGTTATTACATCTGCTAAAATATGGTGGCAATTGAAAGCCATCTAAAACGCAAGGATGTAAAAACAGGCTATCGCAAGTAATAAAACTTATACTAAACGTAGGTGACCATTTGCCAATCGAGGGTACAGCGAGGTATAGAAAGCGCAAAAAATAAAATTGAAAAGAGAACCATAACTATACTATATGCCATTGTGTAAACAATATTTTACTCCATATTATATATGTGAAACTTCGTGATAAGCTTTCTTTTTACATCCACTCATATGTATACTCAAAATAAATTATTACATTGTTGGTTGTATTTTTGTCTCTTGGGTAGAATATCAGTGAGACATAATTCCAGTAAGACCCCAAAATTGTCCCTCTCCACCATTGTCATATAAAATATGGCAGTTTAATGATAAAATACTGTTCATATTTTTTTAACAACTTTATAGTCATATACCAAAGCACATAAATTAAACGTCATACAAGGTGATTTCAATGCTAGAAGAAATAGTGGGAGGTATAGTAGTCTTTTGGCTTAGGAGAAACGAACAGAAGAGACTGATACAATTCTGTCAAGAGGAACAAAATCATAAACACATAGTTCACCTTACCACCGAGAAGTTGTACACGTGGAGGTCTCCTCAAGACAAAGATGAAAACGTCGTACGAAACCAAATCGACTTCATTCTCATAAACAAGAGATTTAGTACATCAGTAATAAGAGCTCTCTTCCGTCAGGTCATGTTCTTCTACAAGCAAGTTTAAAACTGAAAGTTGCCGTAACAAAAACTAACCACACAAAAACTGGACACCCATAAACTAAGAAAAGAAGAAATTAGAACATAACTAAAATCAAAATTAAATAAAATAATCCATAGAATTAGAAGGAAACTAAAAACAAAATACGAAATATTACAATAGAAGAATTAGAATACCACAAAAACAATATAAAAATATGGATGACGAAGGAAATCCTAGAATTAATGGAGCAACGACAAAACACAAAAACAATTATATAAAAAATTGAACGCACTAATCAGGGATGAAATCAGGAAAGCTAAAAGAAAATGGATAGAGAAATAATGCGAAGAGATTGAAAAATTACAACACATTCACGAGAGAACATGAAAAACTAAAAAATCAGCTGACAAAACACATCAATCGCTAATGTTATTGAACGACAGGAATGTTATAATGATAGAAGATAAAGGTAAAAAAATATTTTTAAAACTCTATTTTAAGGAGTTGTTTGCTGACAGTTCGCAACGAGATCTTAACAAAACTTCTGCAACACCAGCATTATCAGTAGCACCAATAAGTACAAACCAAATTAAAAAGACGGTAAAAGAAGCCAAAAATAATAAGGCATTAGAATCAGAGGGTTTACCAGCAGAAATTATGAAACCGATTGACGAAGCTAACTATAATATTTAATAACATATACGAGACAGGATGTTTTCTAAGACTGGCTAAGGTCCACATTTATTCCTCTATCCAAAAAGAAAAACGCACGGAAACGCAATGGCCATACTAATAAGCTTAATGAACCATACCCTCAGAATATTTTTAAAGATATTACATAACAGAATTTATTCTAAATGAAAGCGTAATATAAGCCCCAATCAGTTTGGCATCAGGTCAGGAATGGGAACTCGAGAAGCACTCTTCGGGATACAGGTGTTGGTACAAAATTGTCGAGACTTAAACGAAGACGTGTTTCTTTGTTTTATAGACTACAAAACAGCGTTTTATCGTGTTCAACATAAGAAGCTCATGAACATCTTGAGAAACACGGACGTAGACGAAAAAGACATTCGATGTACAGAAAACTTACACTGGTACTGGACAGCGTACATAACAACACAAAATATTAACCCAGATGACATCCATATTCAGAGAGGCGTACGACAGAGACTATTATTTAATCCCTACTCGGAAGCCATATTTAACGAAGCCATTAAAGAACAACAGATGAGTATAAAAGTGAATAGGATGCGAATATCGAACCTTAGATATGCAGACGATGCAATACTGATTGCCAACAATATCGAAGAATTACAGCAGATATGTACACAATTAAATTAGAGCAGTAAAAAGACTAAGTTTGTAATTTTCAACAGGAAAAATAAACCATACACTAACGCGGCTATCCAAATAGGAAACAAATTGAAAGAGTAACCCAATACAAATATCTGGGATGCCAAATAAATGCGAACTGGAGCCCCGAAAAAGAAATTAAAAGCAGTATTGAAATAGCTCGCGCAATGTTTATGAAATATGAAAAAAATTTGAGAAACAGGATATCCGTTTGTCACTTCGCATGCGTTATACAAAATACTACGTATGGTCTGTAGTGCTATATGGAATGGAGTCGTAAACCATGAAAATGAGTACAACCAATAAAATCGAAATTTTTGAGATATGGACTAACAGGCGTCTATTGAGAGTGTCCTGGACTAAAAAAATGACCAATGAGGAAGTGCCAAGAAAAATGCGTAAAGAACGAGAACGGTTCACCACAATTAAACAAAGGAAAACTGCTTACCTGGGATATATCGTTGGAAATGAAAAGTATGGTATGCTGAAATTAATCTTAAATGAAAAAATAGATGTCTTTGAAGCTTGTTGTATGACCTGGGTGGCCGAGGTTGTAAACATCTCCACTGCAGTGTTGATTTCGTCTGAAATTGTTAAGTTACAAAGACATATTTGTTCTTTGTTTATTATGGTTCAAAATTTTTCCCAATCTACTGGGCCTTGGGAAGCGGGGATACTAGTAAGAAGAGTATGTGAAGGTGAATATAACAAGTAGGTGGTCTGAATCAAGTTCGGGAAGTATATTTTGTATAGGATAATGTCCAGGATATCTGATAATCGATTGTGTCTATAGGGAAAATATGTGTGCTCAGATTACGCTGATATTTGTACTCCTAGTTAAGAAGTTATATTTTCCAATTTTATTCCGATGAGATTGATTTTTCTGCAACTTCAATTTTCATGTTTACAATTTAGATCGCCGGCCAATAGCGTTTAGTGTATTGGTTGGTGATTTATATGTAAAGACTACTCTGAGAAGGAAGACTGATCTCTACTGTTTCTAGTTGGTAAATGTTAGAAGGTCTGTTGGGGTTACGATAGCGGATCCTCCTCATCCAATTCCGTTTTCTCGGTCTTTTGGATAAATGCGGTAGTCGGGTATTGTAAACTTTTCATTTTGTATTAGATGCGTTTCGGTGACGCATGCTACATCAATTGATAAAAATTGTTTTTTTGAAAATTTAACCCATTGGCATTCGAGTTGAGGAAGGTTAACTTATTTATGAGGTGTTGATTATTGTCTTATAAGAGGAAATTTTTAATTTAATGGATGTAAGGATTGAGAGCTTTTAAAATAAATTGGGTAATATTGGAGCTAATATTAGATCCAGATATGATTGGCATACTGTTACTGTGATCAGAGGTGTTAGGTGTGGGGAGGTTTTGCTTTTTCATCTTTGCGTAATTCAACTGTAAGTATTGGCATAGAGTTTTTGTTATAATTTAGAAGTGGGTTGGTTCACACGTAACTTCTTGTTCTGTAATAAAGATAGGGACATTGAATACAATAACAGATAAATTACTAGGTTCGGGGTTCTGATATGTAGTAAAGTAATTTACTTTATGTTAATCATAAAATTTTATTAATTTGCGATAATCCTCCATACCCATGAGATTGATTTTGAGTTATTGGCTTTTATAGGTGTTGGTAAAATCTTATATAATGAATGATTTTATACCCTGAATGATATTTTGATAGTTTGTTCCTCGCGGGAGAAATATAGGGGGAATTTTGGGTATGTCAATTGTTTCATTTAGGTTTTGCAACGACGAAGAGTTTTGTTCATTGGTTTATAATATGTAGAATATATTTTGTATGATTAAGGAGTTATTGTTAAATAAAAAGTGTTTATTAAAGTCATTTCCATCTGGTAAAGATAGCGGCCGCTTGTTTTTATTAACTTCGTTGTTTGTGGTAATTTGATAGTTCATTGTTGTTGTGGGGATTAGCCAGGTTTCCTCTGTAGATAATATTCACATGATTCGGTAAATCAGACATATTTGTATGTTTAATTTATGTGTGTGTGGATAAATATTAAAAATGTATTATCGTAAGGTGAATGCAAGTTATCAGTTATCGGGCAGCGCAGCCAGACACGGACGGGAAGCAGTAATCTCATCTAGTAATTGAAAGGCAAATGAAAACAATGTTAAAATAACGTGAAGACACTGACCGCAAAACGCGGTTTAATGTCGGAGCAAAATCAAATCACATCCGCGTACGGGCACGTCTCACACAGAACTGAATTATATGGTATATGACTGATTCTATTATTCTTGTAAGATGGATTACCAAATTCCATATTTTCGATGGTTTCTCGATGTGCCTTCTCTGTCGTATTTTATTTCTCCTGACTGACTAGTTGATCGTTTTATAACACACCAATCCTACCCCCTTCGACGAATTCTTATCTTGGGTTCGATGCCAACACATCTCTTCTCCTGTAGAGTTTCTTTAAAATGCTTTGGAATAACTGCTGATTTATTAGTTTGTTGTCCGATTTTCTTAACAAGGCTTTCAGAACGTGTTCACTGGTAGTATTATATATTGCGAGTTTGTATCAAAGTAGATCCTTTACTATTCCTTGATTTTGTCTCACTCGTAGAAATGCAGGTTTCTCTATCTAAATGAGAAAAAGCTGGGAACAATAGAATTTTGTCTCTGATTATCTTTAAGATGCAAAAAATAATTGGTCAAGACCCTATAATCTTCTCAAGCTACCTCACCAAAAGTGGTAAAGATTAGAATTTGCAGGATATCGCAGAAATATAACCTAATTCTAAACATAGCTATCATTTAATCTTAATTTGTCACTTTGTTTCTTCAACGGTTATAGCAATGCATTTATTATTGAGTGTTTTTCATTTGTAAATAAGTAAATCTCTAAATAGAAGAAACACAAATCAATTACATTAATTTTTTTAGTACTCCTAGTTAGAAAAAGTTGAACGATCTAAATAAGTAACGCATGTTATGGCCTACTCAAGAATAAAATTAATTTATGCATTATACATAAACAAAACCAAAAAAATATTTAGGGATAGGTGAATCGTTTTTAGTGCAAGTATTCTATGTGCACGTGTGCTAGATGGCATTATTAAAAGAGGTTACATTTTCTAACAGTATTGAGGCTTTTCTAATGCGTTTTTTGTAATATTTGATCTATATTTTATTCCTCTTTGGAAAAATTTATTAAGCCATTTTGAAAAGCTCTCAGTGAACTATTGGTGAACTTCTAGAGTTGATTGGGATGTTGCAGTGATGCTGTCGGAAAATTTTATAGAAACATTTGACCACGAAACAGAATATACAAAAATATGTGTATTCAGAATAAAAAAACAATCGCTTCAAAAATTCAAAAATGGCCCGAACGTTTTTCTTCTTCTTTCGCCCCTTTCTTGTGCCCTTTCGAGTGTCGAATTTCGGTTAGGTTCTTCTTATCCATCCACACATTTCTTCCAATGATTTATATTTAATGTCATTTTCTTCATCTCTTCTATTGTTTTATTCCTTTCCTTTCCCACCATGTTTTTTTGACCTCTTTCTTCTCCTTTTCTTATTTGCAACCCAAACCCTTTTAGTCAATCTGTTTGTTGTAACTTTCTCGAGTGCTGTGCCTTTACATTTTTTTTGTTTAGTTGCTTCTCATTTATCGCCATTATTTTACTGTTCTGTTTATTTATTTTTATGTTCATAAATTCAATATCTTCCTTCCATGTATCTTTTCATTTCTGAGTCTTTTTTTTGATTCGCTGTTAGCACAATGCCGTCTGCGTATCCTCTTGATGTCTGAATTTTTCTTGTCCTTTTTCTAGTGCCTTTGATTAGTTTGTTTATTACTATTATAAATAGGAAAGGGCTAAGATTCTCCTCCTGCTTGTTTCCTTTTTTACAGGAAAACTCTTTTAATCTTGCTCCGGCTATCAGAACCTTTCTTTTCACTTTATTGTAAGTGCTTCGTATTTGTATGAGAGTTTTCAGAATATTGGTTTCTTTTAGACACCCCCTCTCTTCCTATTGAGTCGAACGCCACTCTGAGGTCTATAAACTCAAACATCAGTTTTTCGCCATTCTTTTTAAAAACAGAAATATATATTATATATAATCAGTAAACCCTGTATACCTTTCGGTGTAGGGTAAAACAGAAATATGCGATTTTTTAATAAATAAATGCATTTTCAACTCGCTCCCACGTCGCTTTCTATATTATATTTGTATATTATGTTGAATTATATGGAAAAGATACACAAAAATAACCAAACAGAATATTCGCTGAACTGTTTACAATCTTGCAAAATAAATAAGTTATGTATTGAAAAACAAAATTATCAACTAGAATTGTTAGCAAACTAAGCAAATGATAATGCCATTACAGAGAATTTTCAAAGCTAGTTTTCAAATCGAGTTTATGTCTTTCGCTAGGGAAAAAATGACGCTCAGAGATGAATGATCGTCGAATGGCCTAGAATAGAAAATATCAGAAAAACCGTTGTTCAGGGAACGAATAATAATTCTCGTCCGAAGATGCTCTCAGTAAAAATCAGCTATTAAAGTAATTTAAAGTAATGATTGTTCTTTATTCGTCTACTTTTTAAAGTTATATTTAAATCCCCCTTTTTTGTTAGTATTTGAAATGCTTTTACTTTTGATTGTTCTAAGTGGTAGTATCGTCGTAAATACTTTTATGGCCTTATACAAAACTGATTTTAATACTACAGAAGTTCTATTTGCAAATATTGAAGTTGTTTTTATTTTCTTAATAAATATATCTCTTAATGTGCCTCATTATTGTTTATCTGAACAGTTGGCTCATGGGTCAAATTGTGATCTTCGTTATCGCTAATACATCATATGCATACTAAAAGTTTTCGGCTTAATCATTATGTTTTAAAATGTTGAATTAAAAAAAAACATTTCATCTCATTCTTTTAACTTAAATTAATTTGATATCTTTTGATTTTATATGTTTAATTAGCTCAGA
Source organism: Sinelater perroti (assembly GCA_036346155.1). Lineage (NCBI taxonomy): Eukaryota > Metazoa > Arthropoda > Insecta > Coleoptera > Elateridae > Sinelater > Sinelater perroti. Next base: position 17,226,344 of record JARFIY010000195.1, on the reverse strand, counting down.
ATCATAAAAACAAGTGTGCCGTTATTAGATTTCAAATATTAACATTTTTCGATTCATACTTGTAACTGCCAAACCTATAAAAGAAAAATTGGATATTAGGCAACGCTCGGTGTAGCAAAATTAATATTTGTCGTATAGAGCATCATAACTTCGCATATTATTTGAAAGTCTCATCAAATCGAATAATATGAAGTAAATTGTAGATATAGCTTCCATGTTACTCACGAGAATTGTCATCTAATATAAGTCGTACATTTATGGCATACTGCGGCTAAAAATGCATCTGATCAGGTATGTTTTACATTCATTGCGTCATGAGATACATTAAAGAGATTCAGAAATCCTTTAAAGATAAGCCAGACCCTGATGTTTTGAATGAGAAATAAAACACCTTTACATTGAGAATATACAATTAAAAAAGTTGATGTCATTCCCAAGATATAGGGCTGAAAATCCAGGTTGCCGACTCGCATCTCAAAAAGACAGTTTAATAGAGATTAAGGTAGCCCGTCTACCCCAGCAAAGCAAATCCAGTGGCAAGTCAGAAAAGAAGTACAATGCGACAATAAACCAAGTAGAAAATATGAATTTCCAAAAATATACCTGCAGGGTGGATCAGAAATATGGCTACACTTTAACCACAACGTGTGATGATAGTACTATACAACAATACCAAGTAGATCCGCTTTATTACTTCAAATTCTTTCCCAATTTCTGTTTTTAGTATGGCGATGTTTAGAGATTTCGGGGCGTAAACATTTTCTTTCAAACAACCCCACAGTCAATAGTCACAGACTACAAAATCAGCAAAGCGGGTTGGTCATTTATAGATTCTCTTCTTCTTAACTACTTGTTTGGTAATCTGTAATTTAAAATTTTCCTCTTTGCAATATCATAGTAAAATAGTACAACATTATTTCCAAGTCCTCGCTGATTATGTTTGAAAGTATACAATAAACAGTTTGAGGCAATAAGGTAAGTCTACTTGATATTACTGTATATTTAAATTCGACTTAAAAAATTGTCTTCCTCAATTTCTGCAACCATAGTACTATAATTACAATTAAACGTATATTTATATTTCGAACTTATTTTGTACACCCTAAATAGATATGTGAATTGATTTTTGATTATCAAAACAACTACAACCTAGCAGTCGAGATCCTGAAAAAAGATTTCGCAAAGATTACTTTCTCTTGAACTCCTAAAGTTCGTAATTTCAAATGTAAGTGCCATTAAAATAATTCTATTAGCCATATTATACATTCATCCAGATTACAGTCTTCGATTTTTTGCTTTCTTTGACCTTAGTCGTTATTCGTTAGTAATACCAAGCTTTTTGGACGAAACATTACGAAAATGGCGGCGAAGCTTGTTATCAAAAAAGATTGGTTTCGAAGAAGATCCACCAAAAACAAAAGCTGAAATTTATCAAAACCAAGTTTTAAGGAGAATGCCTCATTTCCCTAGCCCATTATAGATCGATGGGGAAATCAAAATTGAGAAGAAGAGCAAAGCAAAACATCATTTTTTAAAGACGAAACAAAGTCCATCCAGAATAAAAACATTCCGTCTTCTGCAAGATGGGCAATCTAACAAATTTTTGCAAAATTATACATAAGAACAAAGAATGTGTATACACCAGAAAATGGTACCTAAAACAAAGAATAAAAATTTTGTAATGGCGAAAACTTATGTCTTACGTTTCTTGAACCAGGTCACTCCAGGTAAAAGTGCATAAAATTCGTCCAGTGTATTTTGTGTTCCAATAATTATAAAAATGTAATTTTTTTAAATTAGATAAATTAGTAAATCAGAAAGCATAGGAAAATTGGAAATCTCTACAAGCAGCTTTTAAAAAGAAGAACCTGATACTGTGACACACAATTAAATGCCGAATGTATATAATAATAATAATAGTTCCCCGTAACAGGCCAGGATAGGTCTGCTACAATCTATTATTACCCCAGAGAGTTTAACCTCCAGGTAAAATGCCAGCGATAGAATTGGCGAGAGCGGGATTCGAACCCGCAACTCTTGGTTTCGTAGTCTAACGATCTATCCACTAAACCACCACGGCTCTAAATGCCGAATGTATAGTGATTATAATCATTTGAACAGAAAGCACAAAGACAGCTGATGTGAAATGTAGCGTGGCTGAGCTCTGGTCGTTTTGTATATCTTACTCACCGCACCGACTTATCCCACTGTTATCATTTGTAAATAAGTTGTTCCACGTTCCCAACTTTCAAAAATTTGAGGGAAGGCGGGTGAACAATACGTCAACATACTTTTTGCGGGCAACCCCTCGTATTAACTAATGTGATTATAAAGGTCTGTAACACCGACATACAGTGAAATTGAGATTATTATTTAACGATAAAAGTCAACACAGTTTCCTATCCCAGTTAGCTGAGGAAAGAGTTGAATGTAAACAAATGGAAAAAGAAAGAGTTTGAAACAATCTTTAATAAATAATGTCTAAAAAAACTGATTTATTCATAACAAAAACCAGAATGCCGCCTTTGAAATAGTTAAATTACTCCTGTTCAATAAATGTTTCTAGCAAATCAAGGTTTCTTCAATTCGTTCTTTAAATGAATTCGAGGTACTCAAGATGATAGAAGTTCTCCTTTACTGTTACACTTCAGTAAACATAAAATTAGTTACTGAGGAAACTTGAAAGGCCCTCAAAATAAGAGAGGTCTAGAAGCGTAATCGTTTGAAACGTCTTTGGTGTAACAAGAACAGTAGTAAAAACGAAAAAACTTGCCTATTGCTATAAAGTAGTATTTGGTGTTAATTCAAGTATCTTCATTTTTGTCGCAGTGACAACGCTTTTGTAAAGCGTAGATAATGCAGTGTTCTACATAAAATCATAAGAGGAATTCCATGAGTTTAAGTCGAAAATGATTAAGATTATAGTAATCGTACACATGAACTTACTTTAGTAAAAGTGCATAAAACAATCGTTTGGGGATGACGTACTAGTATTAGTAACGGTAGGAATGTTGTGGGATAAAATAAATGATACAATAACTCTGAATGTCAAACAACCCATCAACTAAACGGAACATTTTGTTAGCCTCAGATTATATCTTTGATTCGATTAGATTTGGCTGCCTAGCCTCAGTTTTAGCCGTACTGTTAAGTAACATTTAAACTTGCCACCTTGTCAGCAACCTCATTGTTTAGAAAATTGATATGTCTTCTAAAACTACATAATATAAGAATCCGTAAACATTTCCATGTAAATGAAGCAAAATCAGAAGAAAGCTATATATTTTGTGAAGCTTCAAAAAATGCCTACGTTGCAGCAATCTTTCGAAAAAGTATCTCGAAGAACCCTCTTACAGTTTTTCCAAAAGAATTAGATGAATCCAAATTATGGGAGGAGTCAATGTGATTAAGTAACAAAGCACATTATTAAAAAATCCTGTAGAAATTAATGAAAGTGAAACAAACTCTGAAATGCGCATGCAAAAACTATTTTCACTTTAATGAAAACATCGAGCACTTGATGGCCTGAGAAGATATCGTCATATAATATAATTGTAAGGATCATGGCGTGAATATTTCGCATAATCTGAAATACTTACCAAATTATCCCTTTAAAATCTTGGTCATTTCCCAATAAAAGAGATTCAAATGGGAAAGAAACAAAATACGAAAATAACTTAAAGACAGTTATTTATTAAACAGGCGAAATTGGGCTTCTGTTAAATCAGTATGAGAAAAGCTCTTACGAATCAAGATAAAGATTGGAAATCGGAAAGATATATCGGAATTTAACTACCCCGTGCTTTTATCCAATAATAACCCGTTAGGATTATCACTCAAAGTTAATGGAGGTTGAAGAATAGTTTCCCTCGGGCTCAGCGTCTTATGAGTGACCATGAAAAGTATGGATGGTTTTATACATACACGATGTATCGTTGCGTTTACTTGGATTTGATTAAATCATTGGACACTGAAACATCCATTCTTTTATTTAAAAAAAAAACGGGACGCCTTACCAACATCTACTCTGACAACGGGACCAACTTCATTACATCTAACCACCCGTTCAAGCTCACCTGTTGGAATAAAGTGGAGGAAAAGCATCAACAATATGGTGGAATGGAAAAAAAGTGTCTTATACAAAAGATAGTGAAGTGAGGACTCAATCTACTTCCGTCTTCTAACTCTAGTCATGCGTTTTAAAGAATGGAACAGGCTTCAGAGGCAGCACTATTTTTTCCAACAAAGATTTCAAAAAATTTGTTATTTTAAACAAACTTATGGAAAGCAGACCCTTTAGAAAAAGTAAAGACATCTTTCTGGTTGGAGATACCAACAAGAAACGATATGAGTACGCATTGGGACGTGCATCTAAAATCAAGCCTGGGGCAGTGGGAATGTTCATGTGGTATAAGTGCAAACAAACAAAGATATTTTGCAACGACTAGTCTTGACCCGCTGGAATTAGACACTGGGGATACAACGAGGATCACAAAAGAGAATCCTTTAATTTATAAGATTTGGGAGACATAGAGACGTTACGTACACTGGAACAATTACGTTTAGTTTTTTAAAAATTACTTATGTAATGAGTCAATTTGATGTATCAGATCATCGTAAGACCAGTTACCTGTAAAAGAAGTAATGAATAAATGTAGGTACCATCAGTAGAAGAACTCTGAAGAAAATATTGGGTATTTTACAACTAATTGGGCTAGATTTAGTGAAATAAATATTTACTGTAAGGGAAATAAATAATAATTTCACACTGTTATCGCTCCCAATGTCACTTAGTACTATGAGTAGGGTTAAAGACATAACTAACAAGAATAATTCCGAGACTTGAAAGAAAAATGTTAATAAGCCTTGTTGAAAATAAAATGTAAAGGCTAATAGCAAAACCACAAACAATTATGTGTGAAGCAGGTCTAAGAATCTTTATCAACACCATTTCCGTTGATAATAACGAAACCCAAGAAAATAGATGACGGAAACTGACAAAGATCAAAAGATAACAAAGGAATGATAAAACTAAAGAAAGGAGAATACGTAAAAATGGAGAAAGTAGAGTGTAACATGCAAGAAGTGGAAAATGACCTCATTAAAAAATAGAAAAAAATGAGTTGCTAAAAGGGCAGGCGTTTTCGCCGAGAAAATCTAGCACAATCCAACAATTTTTTTCAAAAATATAATCAGCCCCGTGTTATGAATTTGTATAAAATAAAACTTTGTCAGTAAAACACGAAATGAAATGCACAATTATTAGACGTATTGGAGTTAAAACGGTCATTGACCTAGAATGATTTATTTGCCTTACTTTCTACAATTTTTTTATTGAAAATTACGTAACAAACTTCAATAACAATATTAAAATGTGTATAAATGTAGTGAAAAATATTCAAAAATATTGTTAAACTAATCGGAGATAACAGAAAATAGATAAGACGACCTGGATAGCAACAAAATAGAAGAATTTACGAAAATCTTATGTTTTACAGTTGATAGAAGAAAACTGAAGAAGAATTTGTCACAAACTAGATAAATATTAGTTTTTCCATTCACCGCACCAAAAAGATCTATTTGATACTATTGTGAAAAAATAAAGTTTATATGTACTTTAATAACTCAGTGTATTTTGACAAAAAAACAAAAATTGTTCTTTTCCAGATTTTACCCTTCTAGTATTCTATTTCTTGTAGTCGATCTTTTAAAATGTACAATAAACAAAGTGCATAATAATAATGATTACTACCTTAAGATAATAACAAAAAATGTATAAAAGGGCAATTCGTTACTGATTAAATAAAACAATTATAGAATAGGGATAAAAAATAAATTACTTATTAAAATCCAAAATATTCATAAATATTATTTATGTTACTTATTTAGATTTCATATTGTAAAGTTGCGAAAGCATACAACTTAAAAAAATCTATTGGAGGGAAATTCAAATTAGTTTGGTGTTTTTAACGCTATGTTGTTTGTATCACTGCATAATTAGGCTAAACAGCAGATATTCTGAAAGCATAACTTTTAGTACTAATTGCAAGTAATATTGTTAAATGTCCGTTATGTTTTAAAAACGGTATCAGTTTTGAACCGCAACAAATTGGTTGACGCAGAGCGGCGTTGCCAAATTTACAGCCGTTATTATCTGACCTTCTACTGCACGTGATTCTTTGTGTACAAAGTTCTGGGAAATAATCAGCTGACCGCGCATATCAGCAAACAAAGAAGTGTGGGAACGTCGCAGATCGCAGTTCGAGTTTTGCAGGCACAGTTGGTTTTGGTTGGTCGAGCAGGTGAGTTGGGATGTAAAATTGCTCCTTTGTAGTTTTCAGAAATTGTGATAAATCACTTGAGACTTGATAGTCTATTGTTTCATTATTATTTGTAATTGTTGTCTTTTGTTTGGAAAACTGCTTCACATCCCAAAGGGTGACGCAATTGTCGATTGAAATCCAAGAATTACGTCACTAGTAATTCCGGATTATTTTAATTTAATCATTGCAGGTTCCTGGCGAAAATGAAGGCTTTACTTTTGTTGGCGGCTATCTTGGTCGGGGCGCAGGCCGTGTCGTTCTTCGACTTGGTACAAGAGCAATGGACCGCATTCAAGGTTTGTTCCAAGAAATGTTTGCTAATTTACCATTGCAACGCCAAAGAAAGCACGGGTTTTCCTGAAACACGGGCATGTTTGGTTTAGCGTTAATCTGCCCATGGCATGAAGGTCACAAGATTTCTGCCATGATTGGTGCAGAAGGTTAATGTTTTGATACCCTTGCCATGTTTGAAAGTGCGCATATGGTTTGTGACACAGTTTGATATTAAATTCCTCCCATTAGTGGTATTGATAGTACGAAAACTGCAAACAACCAACTTCGATGGAAATTCCCCAAGCGTACTTTGATTATCTTTGTAAACACGGCAGTGATATTTTACTGAAATTGAAAAATTAAATTACCACTGTGAGCAAATTTGAAATTACATAAAGTCTGTCATGCATGTTATTGGCAAAACTACACTTGTTGGGAATTCACCATATAATAACTATATGTAATTACGCAATTTTATCTGATTAATTTTAAAAATTCTTATTGCAATTTTAAAAATGAGTATCTTCTTCAATAAAACTAAAGGATAATTTTGTAGATTTTGGGGGAGTCCCTAGTTATAAATGGATTATCTTTGTAGAGGTGGATGGACTCTTAATGCTGATACAAATTTTTACTTGATTCATGATTGTCTCATTAAACTTGTATTTAATCTAGTTCATTCCACTAAAGAATAAGTAGTGATAAATTATTAATTTAAATGTGATTGACTTGCCAATTTTAGGACTTTATTTAGTTGGTTTACCGTTTGAAAGTATTTAACTTGGATAAAGAAAGGGAAAGGATTCATATAGCAGAGAAAAAAGTTTGCAGAATGTTACCAAAGTCAATATATAATGCATATTTTAAATTATACATTGTAAAATTAATGAAAAAATTTACACTCTTGCTGTCCTGTATCCTAATAAGAATTGCTCTTAGAGTAGGGCACTTGCCATTAGAATTAGAATTATTATTATGAAGATATTTGCATTACACTCGGGATGTTTGCAATTAATCGCCTTTTATTTCTGAAATATAATTCCAGGCGTTATACATCATAATTGTTAGAACCACAAGTTGTACTGTTTATTGTAATAATACAATTTTGCCAAAGCACCTCATAATAAGTTTACAATAGGACAAATAAAGCGTGCTGTTTGAACATTGATTTTCATCAAAGCAATAGCTATTGCATCAATTTTATCAATTCTGTTTCATCTGCAATATTTAATATCCTTTGTGTTACCTAATCTAAGATATTGGAACTGTTAAAGCAATGAAATTTATTTTGTATTACTATTAATAAAATCACTTTTTGTCCTACTCTCACATTGGACTAACGATAAGGAATTTTGGGGATGGGATTCGAATCCCATCTTAAAATACTGTAATTTATTGAAATCATAATATTCATAGCTTTATAATTTTCTTAATCATTATTACAGCTAACTCATCGCAAGGAGTATGAAAGTGACACTGAGGAAAGGTTCCGCATGAAAATCTACATGGACAACATGCACAAGATCCAAATCCATAACCAGAAGTACGAGTTGGGTCTTGTGAAATATAAGGTACGCATGAATCAGTATGGAGACATGCTGCACCACGAGTTCGTCCGTACCATGAACGGCTTCAACCGCACCAAAACCATGTATGGCGAAAATATGGTGCCTGATAAGTATGGTTATGACGGAATCACCTTCATCCCCCCTGCCAATGTTGAACTGCCAAAGCAGGTGGATTGGCGGACGAAGGGAGCTGTCACTCCAGTGAAAAACCAGGGACACTGCGGATCATGCTGGAGCTTTAGTGCTGTAAGTGTATTGGTGTGCTTTAATGGCAACACCGTTAATAAACTTCTGTTCATAGACGGGATCTCTAGAAGGCCAACACTTCCGAAAATCTGGGAAGCTCGTAAGCTTAAGTGAGCAGAATCTGATTGATTGTTCTATTAAATACGGTAACAACGGCTGCGAAGGAGGACTCATGGACAATGCGTTTAGGTATGTGAAAGATAACCATGGCCTAGACACAGAGAAATCTTATCCTTACGAAGCTGAAGACGACAAATGCCGTTATAATCCTAAGAATTCTGGTGCCACTGACAAAGGCTATACAGATATTGAGTCTGGCAATGAAAGGCACTTGAAATCTGCAGTTGCTACTGTTGGGCCAGTCTCTGTAGCTATTGATGCTAGCCACGAAAGCTTCCAATTTTATTCAGAGGGTGTATATGATGAGCCACAGTGCAGCTCGACCGAGTTGGATCATGGTGTATTAACTGTTGGTTATGGTACTACTGAAGATGGCGAAGATTACTGGTTGGTAAAGAATTCTTGGGGGACTACGTGGGGCGATCAAGGATACATTAAAATGTCTCGTAATAAGGATAATCAATGTGGAATTGCTACGCAAGCTAGTTACCCTCTCGTTTAAGTGATTATACTGTTTGTGTAAACATATTTTGCCTATTAATTTAATTAGAGATTAATAGGGATTATTTATATATATTTTTTTATAAAGTAATGTAAAAGTAAGAGTTATGTGATTTTAGTTTATTTTTGTGTAAACCTACTCTATGTGAACATCAGTTACTTTTATAATAAGCATGTTTATATGTATTATATACTGTTACATTTAAATAAAATTTCAAATATGAACTTTGTACAAGCAGTCTAAATTCATTACAATGCTTTATATTTTTTTACTACAGGAAATTTGCACGTTTTTACGGTACTTTAAATACTTTTGAAGTAATTTTTTATATTTGATGTATTTTCTAAAGTTGTTTTTTATAAATGCATGTGTTATGAAAATTGTCACTAGAGGAATATGTTCTGGTTTAGCGAAATGTGTTCGTTGAAGTTTAATGTCCGTGAATGTTTACAAAATTGTCTTGTTTTATAATTGATATAAATTTCTGCTCTTTTTAATCTATTTGTGAAATGTCTACAACTCTTATTCAGGTTTTTCAAGTTGTAACTTGAAGTTTAAAGGAATAGAAGTTTTATAGTTATATACATTAAGAATATGTAATAAATTCAATCACAAAATAATTGAGCATTATCTGAGACGCTACGCTTACCACGTCTATAGCGGGGACGAACATGTGAGAGCTTTAATCTCTTGGTTTGCAGGATATGCACCCATGTGGAACGTTAGAGCCTCGCCATTATTGTCAATCATTACTAAAGTATATTTGAATACCTTGCAGGATAGTAAATCTGCTGAATAAAGGAACAAGATAAACATGTACAATAATTTAGCACAGATTATTTTAAAAATCATGCAGAAAGTTAACAGTGAAAGCATTAAATTAGTTTATTCTTGAAAAATTTTTCTTTGTGGCATGGTTCTTCCCGTCGATTTTTCCCTTTGAGTTAAATTTCATAGATTTTATTTTCAACACGTTGGTTGCAGTTTAGAAAAGTGGATTTTCACAGAATATGGATGTTGCTTTATACTGTAACAATCTGTATAACAAGTACATTTTTCACTTGAAGAATCATCTACAAGTCCAATTAAGTGATTGATTATGTTCAGACCAAATAAGTTGTTAAAAGATCTCACGAAAATGTTAAAAAGGGAGCTGGGATTGAATGAGCAAGGTCTTTGCAGCAGAAAGGTAGAAAGTAGAGGACTTGAAAAGTTAAAAATCCTCCAAGTTTTGGCAATATGTGCTTATGAGGGGATCCCATGGACAGATTACAATATGGTTCCTCAAATACATACAAAGACAGGTATATGTTCGAGACCTGTGCAAACAAGGTAAGTCTCATCCAGGATTGCTACTTGTGCTCTAAATGGTTGATCAGTATGGTCCCCTTTAAGAGTTCCCTAGTATTTAATTGCTGCATAATGTTCATGCCATATAAAGATGATAAACTAAAAACCAAAGAGCTCAGGAGAAAAGATTATGGAATAAATTTAAGTTCTATTGGGTCACTTACAAGAAAATGCTTACCTAGTGCAATAAGTAAATCTGTAAGATTAAGAGACGTTATACTTTCCCATTGTCTTAGCACCTTACCTTTGTTATTAAAATATCTAACTATGTGAAGTTTTGTATTTTTCCACTTTTAATATCTTCCCAATTGCTAAGTGAAAGTGCATCTTCAAACATACCGTTTTTTTTTTTTTGTGGCCATATATTTAGTTTTGCCTTCATTGGCACACATCCCAACATTCCCTGCTATTTTTCCGATTCCATAACCATATCTCAACCCCATTTTTGATCTTGTCCATAGTACGACATAATCTGTATAAACTTTGTACTTATTTTGTTAATTCCGCTTTCGTACTGCCTCTCATAACACAATATTAAACAGTGTCATAAATAATGGAATTCTCTGCAACAGATCTTTTTTGGTTCAAATCTATCTTATCGGGTATCATGGCCATTTATATAATTAGCTTTTTCAGTTTTTTCATTATTTCCTAAAAGGTTTTTCTGTTTATGCTGTCATTCGCTTATTTGAAGCTTATAAAAACAGGGTGGATGTCAATCTTGTTTTCGAAAAATTTAAAGTAATATATTCTATGCATAAATATGATCTATTAATGATCTGCCTTTTCCTCAAACTCTCCCTTAATTCTCCTTTCTATTTCCACATGACATATTTGTTAACAGTTATATTTCTAACAATTTGTCATTTTTTAAGTAATTCTTATAATTTAAATAAGAACTACATTTCTTCACGCATCTGGAGTCCTTTATTTAGGTATATATTCTTAATTAAATTATATATTGTTTGCTATCTCCACTATATATTTCATATATTAATTTAATATGAATACCATTTCCCCAGTTTTTCATACTTTATATAATCTCTGCAATTCATTGTTCCGGTGAATTTTCTGTGTTTGTGTCCCTAATTCTACTATTTTCCACTCTCCCTCAATTGACTTTTCCTTCTTCACTTTTATAAAATATAAATTCAGTTCAGTGATCTTCCTTATAATAACTACCAGGCGTACATATAAAATACAAAGGCCAACTGAGGAAGTTTGGAAAGAGGCAGCCAATGTAGTGCAATCTAAAAAGGTCAAGTGAGCAATGAAAGGATTTCTCCTCTACAAATTACTAGAAAGTTAAATTTATGTATTACTTCTTCAAGAGCTATCACAATTTATAGGGCCTGCTTGAGGTGGAGATATATTTCCGAAATACAGTGCAAAGTTAAAATTGTCTGTCTTCTGTAAATAGGCAGTCACTCAATGCAATGTTGAACAACCAATCAATATTTCCTTCCTTATGTAAAGAATTCTGAAAAAGTTAGTGTAATTACGTACTCTTACTCTTCTACACAATACTAATAAATGTATTTAATAAATTAACAGAACATGGGCTTTAACGTCTTGGCTACGCTAATTACATTTTTGTAATTATGATAGGATACTTTCATAAAAGGGGGTCATCAAAAAGCCTTTATGAATGCTTACAGCACGATCATAACAAACTAAAGGTCTACTATAGGCTTTACCAGCATGTGAGTACATTAATGATCACAGAACGTTTATAGAGATTTTGTCAAGAGGAAGAGGAAACTCCAATACAATTCTTTGTCACTGTAACAATTTATCCAGGTTGAGGCTTCTAACGCACAAGAAAAATAAATTGAAGAACTATACCAAACAACTGTTTACAAGGCTTTGAGGGTCTAATTAATTCACTTTGTAAGTGATTTGCGAGGACTTTGTTAGAGAAGCACGATAAAACCATTGCAGTTGCAGTGCCTGAGATTTGCTAACCAATCTCTTATAACCTATGAACCTATGTGTAAGAAGAATAAAATATTTTTCTATGATGCAGATTAAAACAGATAAAGGTAGATTAAAAATATATAAGAAAATCAAATTGAAAGCTCTTGAACCATACAAGAAAGGGCAAGATTATCTGAAAGAATAACTGAGAGGCTAGAAGGAAGACGCAGTGAGGAATAATAAACAATTAATGAAAGATTTTATAAATTTAAGAATACAGTACTACAGTGGATCTCACCTGTTTATTACAAATAGTTAGACGCAACTCAGAGTATAGAAAGACAAAATAGTGGGACGACAAAGTAAGGAGTAAAATAAAAGAGAAAAGTAAGTCTGGAAAAAGCACATCCAAACGAAAAAAGAGGAATGAGGCTAAAGACATTTTAAAACAGGCGAAGAGAGTAAGCTGGGAGGATTTTGGAAGGAAAATCGAGGAAAACTATATAGAAAACCAAAAACCAGTTTTGAAATGTTGTCAAGAGATTAAAAAGAAACAAAACTCAAAAGGTCAGGAGTGTCAGAAATGAAAACGGATAACTGGAAACAGTCATAAACAAATACTGGAAGCATGGAATCAGCACTATACAGCAATCAATTCAAAGAATAAGGAGAAGTAATAGAAACGAGAGTAGAATCTTATAAAGACCAGAAAGGGGCAAGAAGAAATAACAGAAGAAGAAATAGTGAATTTCTTAAAGATAGGAAATGGAAAGGCAGTCTGCGACAAGTAACATCAGAATTGTTAAAGTTAAGAGAACGTCAAATGATCCAGGGACTGAAAAGAATCTTCCAAGCTTGGAACAGTAAAATAATATCTGAGGAGTGGAATAACAGCATTACTAGCTGTACCCGGCCACGCGTGGTCCACATATAGGTACATTATGCAGAAATGAAATAAGAAAAATATCGATTTGGGTCATCTAAATCTAAATCCAGCTTTGACACTAGACTTGCTGAATGCTGATGACATCTAAGTTACAGCAGCAAGTGAAAGACAACTGCAGAGGGAGTTAATAACATGAAAGGAGAAAGTAGGAAAAAAAGGTGTAAAAATAAATATAGAAAAAAGTAAAGAAATAAAAGCAACAAGAAAAGAAAAAGGAGACGAACAAATAAGGATATAAATAGATGAAAATAAGTTATCAAACGTCTAACAACTAAAATATTTAGAGTAGTAGAAAAAATGGAAAAATATACGTAGAAATAATAGAATAAATAAAGCGTATAGAATCCATCTTCAAATAAATAACACATTAATAGGGAAAAAAAGAACTAAGCAAGAGAGAAAAAAATGCATTTGTATAAAATTATATACATATCAACAATATCATAAGAGGTAGAGTTTTGGACAATACTGGATAGTCGTAGATCAAAGATAACAGCATCCAAAATGAGATATCTTAGGAAGATGGTTTGGAAAAACAAGAACAGACAAGAGTCAGAAACACAAGTATTCAGGAAGAGCTAGACCTAAAACCACTAGTAGAAACATTTGAAATAAAACAACTCCAATGCTATGGCGATCTAAATAGAATGACCGATATCCCAAATAAATATACGGTATGAGATGTGCAGTAAGACCTTTTTAGGGCTTGTCCTAACGAAGAGTTACTGAAGGGACAGGGGAGTGTAAGCTGACTGCCTCCACGCGGTGCTCTCTGAAAACGCTGTAAGCGGCTAAACGGTCAGCAGTCATATTAGGTTAGGTTGGGTTACTTTAGGTTAGGTTAAATGCGTTCCAACGAAAAAAATTCCCCGAGTGACGTCCCACAGACTCATTATGGCGACTAAAATGAAATAAGGGTAACTTTTTCCCTATACGTTTCCAGACGCTGAAAGTGGTGTCAATGGACTCAACTCGTCGAGTAGTGTCCAAATATGTTATCGGTTTCCATTTTGGACAACTTTTTACCTTAATTTTAGCAACAAAGCTGTAACACTTAAAATTTTAAAATTATAAAGTTGCACCCATAATTTATTAAATACTTGAAGAAAAGAAGTTATATCTGCTAGTCTAGTAATAGATTGGTTGATAAGTTAAATTACAGTAGTGACCTAAAAATATTTCCTATAATTTATAAAATAAATGGCAGTTTTAAATTCTATTCAAAGCATGCTGCTAATACGTTTGAATTATACCTAACCTATACGCTATACCCTGCATTTGTACTTTTCAACATGAGCAGATCAAATTTGCAGGTAATTTTTAGTAAGTCGTTAACTTACGTTTCGCATTTTGCATGTTGATGTGACTTGCAGGCTAAACTGAAGTCGATGCTCGCAGTTACTTTCGGAGGAATTGGCGCTTTTGGTGTAGTAAACGTTTACAAAGGGAATGACAAATTCTACAAAGACTTTGTGATGCCTGTAATGCATCAGTTAGATCCGGAGAGGGCCCACGAACTTGCAGTGTTTGCCAGCAAGCATCGGCTTATTCCGAAGAGCCGCTATGAAGACCCCAACTCTCTTGTAATGTTACCAATTAATTTGTGCATTTAATTATAACGTACATTACCACAGAGGACAAATCTGTTTGGGAAAAAACTGTCAAATCCAGTTGGGCTAGCAGCTGGTTTCGACAAACACGGAGAAGCTATTGTTGGCCTGAGAGACTTGGGGTTTGGATTTGTCGAAGTTGGGTCAGTAACGCCCTTGCCTCAACCTGGAAACGAAAAACCAAGAGTGTTTCGACTCACTGAAGATCAAGCTGTGATTAATAGGTAAGAGAAGCAAAGTCATTTAAAATTTATCTAACGTTTGCCTATTTTAGGTACGGATTTAATAGTGTGGGCCACGATGTAGTCTATGAGCGCCTTGATGAGCTACGTGTTAAAAACAATTTAAACTATCCAGTAGGGGTGAATTTAGGAAAAAACAAGACCTCAAGCGATCCCATTAACGATTATGTGCAAGGAATTAGTAAATTTGGACCAGTAGCAGATTATTTGGTAATAAATATCAGCAGGTAATTAATAATTTGTTTTTCGCAACAAAAATGTTAGCGGTCATATTCCAGCCCAAATACACCAGGACTTCGGTCGATGCAAACCAAGGTTGCATTGACTGCACTATTGAAAGCCATAGTGAAAGCACGAAATGACTTGCCTCAAATTCAAAAACCTCACTTGCTCTTGAAGTTAGCTCCAGATTTATCATATGAAGAAAAAAAGGATATCGCAGAAGTTTTGAAGATGAAGGGGTGTCAAATTGATGGCCTAGTTGTCAGCAATACGACCGTAGAAAGGCCTGCTAGTCTCAAGAATGAGGCCAGCAGGGGAGAAACAGGCGGACTGAGCGGACAGCCACTGCGTAATGTGTCAACGAAGATGATTTCTGACATGTACAAGTTAACGGATGGCATGACTATAATTGGTGAGGAATTTGTGTGCTACAGTTTGATAGTAATTACAATTTATTTTAGGGGTTGGGGGAGTATTTAGTGGGAAAGATGCTTATGATAAAATTAAAGCTGGTGCCAGTGCTGTTCAGCTTTACACAGGAATGGTGTATGAAGGGCCACCGATTGTTTCAAAAATTAAACGTGAGCTGGCTGAACTATTAGCAGCTGATGGATATCATGATGTATCAGAAGCTATCGGTAAAGATGCCAGATAATGAGTATTATGTATAATAAGCCTTCAATGTGATAATTTGTACTTGCAGTAAGATTTTTCTAAAGTTAAATTTGAATAAAATTACTTTTATAAAGCAGCTAGAAAATGTTTGTTTCGTACTACAGGCTAAAATTATTTGAAGAATGAACATTGATTAGTGCAAAATGTCATGTAGTTCTTGTACTATAAACCATATAGTAAGTTTCCTTGCTGGCTGAAGCTGGAATTAATTTTATTATAGTCGAAACGTTGGATACAAGCATGTAACTAAAAAAATCTTTAAATTTACGCCAGAGTAATTCAGATCAAATTCAATCTATAAATAAATAAAGCAAGAGTTTCTCCTTCAGTATAACTTTTAATAAATATGAACATATTCAGTACAAAAAAATAATACTAAAAACTATTGAATGCAATCTGTTGCTTATTAGTTCTTAAAAAAAATATTGTTCATGATTATATTATTGCATTCCAATCTAATTACATCCTTGTTCATGAACCAGTTGACTCAACAAGGTGAAACTAGCATTTGTTGACAAGTAAACACAACAAAGTGATTAAAACGTTTGGCATTTTAACAAAAATTATTGGTATATCGGTGAATGACCAAAATTAGAGATCCTTCATCAAAATCAAACGCATAATTGGTTGATTACCAGAATATATTCATGATTTGCTGCAAAAAAGCATGTTAACACTGTTAAAAAATGGGTAACCAAGTTAAACAAAGAGCATATTGTAATTGAAGAGATCCGAGCTCCTGATAAAGACAAAAGATTGGAAAGAATTGAAACGTGTTTACCTAAAACAATATCATGGTCAATGTGTATGGCCGAGCTGGCCATTTTGACTGAGGCAAAAAATTTGGAAAACTTGTCCCCACAATTTGTCAGAAGAGCAAAGGCAAGCTTGAATCAACACATGCCATAATAATTTCCTTCAATACAACCATTAACCTCGGCTATTAAAGTTCAGAAAGAAGAGGATGTTGATTATGGCAATGAATGTTGACGGAATTACTTTTTGCAATCTCTGAAAAGAGAAAACTACTGTCGCTATAGAGATTTATAAGTCGTTCTTCACAACTTGTGTCCTGAAATGGATGGAAATCAAGGGTGTAAAATCCTCTGTCATTGTTCATGAAAATGCCAGACCATACAAAGTAAAATTCGTTATAAAGTATTTGATGGAAAAAAGTGGGAGACCTGATTTGCATCCTTGTGAATCCAACTGTTTTGTGCCTTTGAAAGTTCTCATATTTGGGATTTGTTACAAAAATTGGAATTTAATCATTGAACCAATCAATAAGGCGTTATTGGAAGATTTACAAAGTAGCCTCTTCAAGGGTGCTATCGTGCTAGCTAAATAGTGGGAAACTGTTACAAAAGAGGGAGATTATATTTAATTATCACCAAAAATCATAGATGGTTAATAAATTATTACATTTTTTGTGTGTCTATAATAGATTGGAATGTGATAATATTTGATTAGTGTCTACAAGAATAATGTGTAATAACTAGCTGGAATATTAATGACCACTCAACCTTGGTATGTATTTGCTTCATTCTTCTGATAACACATGTATAAGTACTCGCTAGTGTTGGTTTGTGCTCAATATTATAAATTGATATTTGTTCTAGTTCATCGAGCAAATATATAATATATATTTATATATATATATATATATATATATATACACATATATATATATATATATATATATATATTATATATTTGCTCGATTTTCGAGCCTCATCATGGGGATCTCAGTTATCTTGAGAGTTACAGGGTTAGTTAAATTAGGGCAAAGTTACGCATTTTTATGCTTATCAAGAATCTCGAAATAGAATTGCAGCGCACTTCAATGTGGGGTAGAAGAAAATTACTTGAATGATTTTTGGAGCGTTCTTAGCAGACTATAAGACTTCATTCCGTTAATTAAAATATGATTCCGAGATGCTTGATGGTTTTTGACTTACGTTATGATGCAGATAAAGTTAATTTTAGAATTGTCTTGGTAACTAAACCCTCATTTTTGAAATAACAAATTTAAAGTATATAGAGGGAATTTGATACCTCAATTTGGCCAAAATTTATACTCCATCTCTATTCCTCTTCTATACTTTAGTATATCTCTATAACAATTACAGTGAAGAATATGTCTTCATAGATATCCACTAATGGTTTACTGTACTGACCTTAAAGCCAAAATTTAGAAGTCGAAAATAATTAAGTAGATGACCTTGTCTTCCTTCAACAATAAAGATTAAAATTTCTGACACTTTCCGTTGTCAGGGCATAGTTCAATCTAATTACATCCTCCTGTGGCAGCTCTTTTAGATTTTACTAGTATTGATCATATCCCGTTTTTTTGCATTTAGATAATTTTTAATGATGTTACAAATTTCATTTACCGTAAATTTCTTGATTGGTGGTTCCATTTGGAAAGAAGTTTCTAAATATTGGTGATCTCCACTTCTTCTGTCAGTATGCTGGGGAAGGGTTTGAATATTTTCTTTAGATATTTAGCAAAATAGATCAGTTTTCTTTGATTGCCTCTAACTGATTTTCTTCTGTTCTTAAAGGTGAACTATGTTGCTGTAGTTTTTGATCTTTTTTGTTACTTTCAACTGCGAATATTCTATTAATTCATTTGTTGAGAGACCTCGAAGGTATTCAGAGATTGTTGTGTTTTGTTCTTCCTTAATTAATACTTTTAGTTCCTTTATGGATTTGGTAAGTTTTGCTTTATTGTGAGGTGCTCATGTTTGTTGCCATATTTTCCATAATCTTCTTTTTCCCACACTTTTTATTTTAACGTTTCTTGATCAGTCAACTTGTTTTTTTGGTGTGTCTTTGTTTGGCGTGGCCCTCCAGGCTGCTTCTTGTATTTGTTTGTTCTGGTAATCAATTGCATCTTCTAATTCGTCTGAAGTTTTTAGTGATATCTTGTTTTCTAAGTTTTTTCTTTCTTTGAAGCGGTTGAACACTTAGAGTGACAATTAAAGTGAAATGAACAGAAGTGAGGTCCAAGCAAGTCTATAACATCAGGTATTTTTCTGTGGTCACTTGGTGAACAGATTGGTTCATCTGTTGATAGTGCGATAAGTCGTTTTTTTATCATAGCCTCATACAGCTGTTGTTCTTTTAGTGTTAGTGTTTGTTATTTAGATTCCCACCATGGATGTTTTGCGTTATAGTCTCCACCTGATATGAATTTACTGCTGAGTTTCAAAGAAATCGATATATTGTTCTTGCTTAATTACATGTTTAGGTCAGCTATCAATAGTTACGCTCGTAAATGGACTACACCAGCCTGAATGTATTTTTTTTTTCAGTTTTTAGATTATCAGTTTGTTATAGCTGACTTATGATCACTGTCGTCCCCCTATGAACTATTATTTAGAGCAACCCCCTACATGCCTATAGGAAGAATCACTATATGTGTATATGATTTTTGTCAGGACATTCGCTTATTATGTTTTTATTGACAGATTGCCAATAAACTAAGCGAAAAATAATGCAGTTAATATAACACTTTGATAAAACTATACTGCAAGCATCTCTCAACTGGTTAATTTTTTAAAGGAACACTTAAGAGGAATGCTATTTTTATTTCAAGAAAAACTTGTGCTGTTGGTTCCAGGTGTGTAAAACTTTACTAGTAGTAACAAACAACAAATACTAAGATAAAGCTATTTCTGTGGAGGTGGGGAAAGGGCGACTACTGAAGATAGCAAAAACAAAAAAGGAGCAGCATGAATTATGCACAAAGTTTATATCATGTAAATGTAGAAAGATTTGCAAAACTAAACATTTTTATCCACCATTTTTAATTGAAACTTTTCTGTATAATAATCAAAATATAATACCTAATTTTGACAGCCATCAATATTTGATTGATTTTCCAAATGGAACCCTTTTTAACATTTTCACCTAAAAACCAAAAATCTGTAAATTATTTTTGTCGATTTTTGTTTTAAGGTTATAGTTATTGATAAATATAATGAGACAACCTGGAATATTGTCCTGCTGTCCTTTAGGTAAATTTCATCTTTTTGTAACTAAACTTGATTATTCTAAAGTGAACGTTCAAGTTTCATTAAATTATCTTTTTTCATCTTTTATATAACGTATATAACATAAGTTTTGGGGGAAGACAAAGTTCTTAAAGAAATAGCAAAGTTTTGATAGTCTAAAAAATGGAAAATAACTGCGACACTTGCTTCACGGATTTAACGTTCAAAACAGGCTCTAAAACGTTTTAAAAGATGAACAACGGATTGGCTTCCCTGACTTGTGGATTTATAAAACAAAAAAATAAATGTACCCTTGTTTCGAGTAAAAGGTCAATTTTCCAAATTAAAAGGGTGGTATTGGTTTAAATTAAAGCTACCCAAGTCGTTTTTAGGAAAATATGTCTTTAATTTTTATATTAAAACGCAAAACAGGTATTCGCTTTTGAAGAAGAAATCAGTACAGGAAACTTTAAAGGTCCATTCCATTTCATTCACTTCTGTCCCTTGCCAAAGTTTCCCATCTATCTGCATTATCCATTTCTGCTAGATTTTGCGTAACTGATTCTAGCCATATTTTTGGATGTCTTCCTTTTCTGGTTCTCTCTTACGTTTCCACTTTCAGGGTCATATTGGCAACTCTGTTTTGCTTCAACCTCAACGCATACCTAACCACCCAAACCTACCTTGTTTGATGGTCTTGATAATGGTTGTATATTTATAAATTGGAATGACATATTGGAAGCTAGGTCCGCTAAAAATCCTTATTGCATTGTTGTAGGGTATCCCACCTACGCCAGCTCGCGGGTGTAAACCTGGTGTGCCATAGGCTTTTGAATTATACCCCCCTTATGTCTTTAGGTTCAGTAGTTCTCAAGTTGAAAATCGCGATGGACAGACAGCCATCCGCACCGATTTCATTAGCCTTCCCTTTCAGGTATAGAAGATTAAAACTAGTTCAACATTTGCAAATGTGAAAAAACAGTTTTGTTATTGTAATTGCTACCTATGACATTTTTATTTATGATATATTTATAAGATCAACTCTGTAGTGTAAATAAGACAACTTGTATACCAATCAAATCAACCAAAGATACATTTACATTTTAAGACTTAAAATAATGCTATAAGCACAGCTATTTCCTGTGATATGATGTTTCTCACAAAAATCATACACTTATTGCGTTATCTTTAAATACAATTCTGTTAAAATAAAATTACGATAATAAAAAAGACGTTTAGAAGTAGAGAATTATAAGTAATCTTAACAATCATGTAACTAGTAAGTTAATTAGAAAATGCTCTGGAAGAACTGATAAAACATGAACATGCCATCAATAAATTAGCCGAGAAAATTGCAGATTACTATTTAATAAAAGCATTTATTGAAGAACAAACAGAAGCCCAAGAGTTCAACAAACATGTCTTAGATATGAAAAAGAATGATCAAAAGGCCGTTAAGAAATTACCAGATGAAGAAGACTTACAAAGAAGTATCCATAGCAATGATTAGTTGGTAGAAATAGGTAAGAAATTCAAACCTTCGAAAATCAGTGTCACAAAGTTCAATGAGAAATATAAGGTGTGGGTCATAATATAAAAAAATTCATGAAGATGACGACTTGGATCTGCCAGAAAAATTCCAGTATTTAGTACAAGCAATAAAACTTATAACCAGAACTTATGTTTTTGTAACTCTGTTTTTCAATAACAGATACTAATTACCTTGAAGTGATTAATATCCCACAGAAAATATTTGATAAGAAGATAATATTAGTCAAGATTTATATGAGGAAATTACTGGTTATGGTTATAGATTCAGCACAAGCCAAGAATAAGAAGAACTTCAGTCAACTGTATGATTAATTAGAATCATATTTGCGGGCATTAAAGGCTTTGGAAATTGAATCCGACAACAAAGCTTCTTTGTTGTACCCACTTGTAGGATTCAATTGCAAGATAAATTGGATTCAAGTTTCATAATGAAGTAGAACAGGCCCACAAAATGTTCAACGCTATATGGATGCACAAGATTTACAATGTAACATTTCAGAATACCGAGATTAATTTTTCTATGAATTTAGATGTATTGGAAAGTAAAAAAATGCTCACCTATTCCCAGGAAGAATAGTAGATTATGGATTTATAAATAAAAGGGGAAGAATATTTAGATTTATATTAGCCCAACCTGTCTGGAGATAGAAATGTTGATCGGAACTGATTATTTCCCCGAAATTAGAGCGGATAATTCCTACAACTACAAAACAGCTCATTATGGGAACAAATCCCTTCCACATTCTTATGAATATAGTGAAAAAATTGGTGTGAACATCATACGACGTTCCTTATCCTATTATTTGGGTAATTCTGGCAAAAATCCTGGGCTTCAATTTTTTTGAGTTCCTATTTTACCAACTTTTACTTTAAATTCATGTTTATCTCGTGATAACAAATCATTTTTATTCTCATGAATTTTTTGTATCTTCAACCGTTTAGATTCGAGACCGTTTTGCGACCAATTTTGCGACCTTGCGACCAAACGGCTCGGCCGATTTTTGCCAAATGTTTCGCACTGCGTCCCCTACCTATAGGTAACTTGCATACCAAATTTCAAGTCTTTAGCGCTTACGGTTCTCGAGATATCCTGTTTCCTCAGACCGACAGACAGACAGACACACGCACACACATACACACACACACACACGAACCAACGACCCAAACCAACTTTTTTGGTGTCCTGAGGCTATATTTTGTCCAGAAATGTGAAAAACTGGGTAGGTCAAATTTCCGCCGATTACATTCTAAGTACAGTTGTCAAAGTTTTTTATTTTGAAATAATTCTTTGATAATGCTCGTTCAACATTAATGTATAATGACTGCATTCAGCAGTAGAAAAACTTTAAAAAGCATAAAAGTAATGGAAAAATCGTGAATTTCGGGGTAATTGTTGATAATTTAAAACACCTCAAAAACTCATCAATGCCAAAGAAGAGAAACCTTCCAAATTTAAGGTATGTTTATTCTATGCAGAGTTAAATTCATATTTATATTACATTTTATAGTTTGTGTTGCTACATGTGGCCAATGTGTTGAGATTATTATTATTTGAAATTGTATTTGAGAAACATTGAACATTTACTATCTATATAAGGAAGAACCGATTCCTCATAAGTAATAAATTTATTTATTGGTGACATCATTAACAATACCAATATACTAAACGTTATTCCTTTCTCCCTTTTTAAATCCTAATTACTATCTGAAATGCTTATTTAGCGTGTAATATTGATGTAATATTTATTTCTAAGGTTTTTGCAATTTTCAAGTCTAACTTACATCTATAATGTAGGAGAGTAAAAGTTATTCGCATGTCGCATCTTTTTTGGTTAAGTCTACACACAGATTAGTAATCTGATTTTCTAAGGCGCATCTCGAGCTCCCAATAAGCGCTACAATTTTGAATGATGGACATTTTAAAAGCAGAAATTGCTAAAAAGCGCAAATTACTTGAAGAAAAGCAGTTAGTGGTAAGATATTGCTGTTCAAAATTAAATAAACAATTTATCAGAGGTTATGTTCCAGGATTCTAATAAGAAGTTTTTTAGAAGAGCCGATTTAGTAGCTTTAGAGCAGGAAGAATACCACGCGAAGTACGGAAAGACCTACAATGAAGAATCAAAGGACTTCGCACGCACTGTGGAAGGTAGCCCAAGGACAGGCCTGTCAGATGTTTTATTAACATGCAGTGCTTTAGGCTCATTAGCAGCAGACAGGGGTTCGGAGCACTCGGTATTGCCCCGCAGTGAGGTGATATCTCGACTGAGGGACCGTGGCGAACCCATTCTCTTGTTTGGTGAGACTGAG
Organism: Sinelater perroti; assembly: GCA_036346155.1. Lineage (NCBI taxonomy): Eukaryota > Metazoa > Arthropoda > Insecta > Coleoptera > Elateridae > Sinelater > Sinelater perroti. The sequence continues at coordinate 17,202,491 of JARFIY010000195.1, read as the reverse complement.
ACAGAGGCATTTAAGCGACTGCGGAAGTGCGAGATTCTGGAGCCGGAAATGAATAAAGTCTGGTTGATCTTGTATTTATATTTGGTAAAAAATTTGATTGGTTTTGCGTATGCAGGGTTTTCGAAATGACTTCCAAGAAGCCATGGAGAAGGTTGATCAAGCATACTTGGATGAACTTCTTGCAGCTGGTGGCGAGTCTAAAGAAGAAACTAAAACTAGTAGCAAGCCTCAGGAGCCCGTTACATCTTATGAAGAAATACGAGAGATGACAAAAAAGATTGGTAGGGGGAATAGAGAATATGACATGATGGTTATTATGAAGTTTATTCAGGTAAATTTTAAACCATTACATATAGTGAAATGTAGGTTGAATATAGCTTTTATTTGCTATTTTATAATCATAAGATTTTTAAATAGGCATACACACAACTTATAATGTTTATGCCTTTGTGAGCAATCTATTCAAATACTAATCAAAGGTTTTCTGCTATCGGTAGCTGTTTTATTACGTTGATGCCTAAGTTTGTAGTATTTGTTATTGGCAACATTGAATTGTTGAGTTTGTTTCTCATTTGTTATTATAAAGTCATATGCCTGTGGATATACTTTGTAATTTTGCAGATTTGAAGAAAATTAGTTTTATTTGTGACTTAAAGATTAAAAGGTAAGTAAAAAAGAGACAAACATTTCTGATATATTTTCTGGAAAGTCAATTTGAAGGAAGCAATTTGAAACATTTATGCCATGTGCCAAAATAATGCTATTGGGGAAAGTATGGTAAGACAATGGTTCTGTGGTTCCACTTTGTACCGAGTAATTTTTCACGTTTTATTAACAATGATCCATATTGGTTTGTTAATCTAAAAATTGGAAAGTGGGATAAACTGGTCATTCAACTAATTTTCGCCATTATGAGCAAACTCAACAAACTTATGCATCAACTCACTATGTAAAGGGTGATCCAAATTGAATTTTAGGAAGTTTATCCCAAATAAAATACAAAATATCAGAACAATTAGAGTTTTATTACTATTAGTGTAAAGCACTGCCTTAGCAGTTACGTATGAAATATAATGTAAGCCAAATGCCTTCATGACTTTGTTGACCTACAAACATTCTTTTAACAAAATATATATGGTTCTATTACAGTAATTACGTCTGATATTCTGTTGTAACTCTGGAATCACAGCAGGTTTGTTGTCATAAACCTTTTCTTTCAAATAGTTCCAGAGGAAAAAGTCTAATAGGGTTCAATCATCAAACTATGGTGAACCCCTCTACGAAACTAGGAAATTTAATTTGAAGTAAAGTGAGTGTTTCATTTGTTATGTGATATGTGGACTCTATTTTGTTGAATCCACATGCCATTTAAGTTCAAATACGAAGGTTGGGGCATAAGTCATGGCAACTATTTTCTTTTCAAAGGTAAGGGATGTTATCACAAAATGTTAATGTCTCAAGGAAGCCATACATTCATAATGTATATCCACAACACAAGATGGCTCTATGATGTTCTGCAATTGCACAGAGAACATATTAATCCATTTTGAATTTTCCATGAGTGCATGGTATCTACTTCGATGAAACTTCACACATGTGAAGATCGTTCTGCAAAAATCTGTAGGTAGTGCGTTTCTTGATGCCACTATCTTTCTCTGACCCAAGCAGCGTGTATTATTTGTCTGTCTCCATTAGATGATTACTGCATGTGACTGTTCAGTATGGGAGAGCATTATTTCTGACAGCTTCTACCAACTTTCTATGGTATTTTCTGGCAGTTCTGCTATGGAGAATGGCTATTTTGATAGAGACATATGAAATTTTATGATATCATCCCTTACCTTTGAAAAGAAATAGTTACAGCCTCAACCCTCACAGTTAGTTGGTATCGTTGTTTTTTGCAAAAATCAACATCAACTGCTGTGTTATCTAAAACCCAGTTCACAAATATACGGCGCTTCTGGTAGTTTGTTTCTTTAAGCTCGTTAGTTAACTGAATTTTATATACTTATATATTCAGATCGTTTGAAAAAATGCGTTGTGTAGTACTGTATGAAAAATTTAATTGCTATGAATGACGATAAATTGTACTTACAAGTAAGGTATCTCATCGCTTACTCTCAAAATTTATTTTAACCTCAATAAAAAAACCAGTAGGGCACACTGATTGCAAAAATGATGGTCAAAAGGGCTGGCGATTCCTAGTTTAGGTGCTAGAGGGCGTTTTCTGAAAACCTGTTTTTGTAGTTTTTTCTCTTATCTTTACCTAGATGGAAAAAGTAATTACATCAGCATATGCACCTAACATCTCATCATAGGTAATTAAATTACTCACGTGTGCAGACAATTTCACCCTAATATAGCAGTTTAAATTCCAAAAATTGCGGCATTCACAACTATTGTTAGAAATTAGCATATCTCATTAGCAGTAGGTGGCGCTGACTGCAAATAGTCAAAAGTGCTGGCTCCTGATTGGCTGGGAGTTCGTTAGCACTTTTGACTATTTGCAGTAAGCGCCACCTTACTCGTTAGTTTTTCATGTACACTATCACTTACTCGAGTAATATCTCCTAAACAACTGTTGTGTTGATAACAAACTCTTGCTTTGTTAATAATCATACTTTTGTTTCAAACTTTTGCACTAGATCACGAATTGCGTGCTTACTTGGCAGATTATTACATCCAAACAATGATCGAAGTTTCCTTCATGTGATCGCCTGTTTTCATAATAAATTTGAATGATATTGATACTTTGCTGCACAGTATACAATGCAATGATGACTTTGCTATGTGTTTAGATACCAACCGTACAAATGTAAACTTCCAACGTTCACAGAATGCAAACAGCGCACAATTCAAATCCTTAAGTTTAATTTGAATCACTCTGTATAATTTTTTATGATGTTACAATATGTCAAGCAATTACTTTTGTACAATGGAATACTATTCAAATAGAATTAGGTATTGTGCAAGGATTCTTTATTACTGTAGCTTACTTACAATTTGTGATAAAAATTAATTTTAATTGTATTATTTTGTTCTAAACATTCAGCTCTGTAATAATTGTGGTTTAAACTTCATTCCTGCTTCTTACATTTCACTTTATTTTTAAATTTCTTATAAGACATTTTTAATAATATTATTTTAGTTATGGTTCATTAAATTTGAGTGGAAAAATAATATAGTACAGTATGATGGATCTTTTTAAATTTATACTAGTTATTCTTTGCCTAAGCTATCATTTATCGATAGTACATTTGGACCGTATTTTGTTATGCTACCTTCTTATTTTTGAGATATTAGAAAGGTCGTTAATATTAGAGAAATATTATGGCATCAAAATATTTATAAAGAATAATTTAAGTCAAAAGTGGTTAAAAAAGCGCCATATACACTCTGATTTTTGTTGAAAATATGACTGTAAAGTTGCACCACTATAAAAATCTCTACAAGAGACAAATAAGTGATTAAGGTGAAAGCTGCAGTGATGACCATTGAGAAAAAAACCAACAACCACACTGTTAGCAAGAGTAAAAAAAGTAGTTTTATGGGCGGTCCGAAAAATAAAAAATTTTATGCCAAAATATATCTCTAGCTATAAGCTTTTCAACATCACTTAAATTGAGGGAAAGGGGGAGACATGCTGAAGTAGTACCGATGTTTGTCCCACAATATGCCCTGCGTTTCAGTTGCTATTAAAAATGTGGAATGACCAGCTGCAAAGCCAGAGATCAGAGGTAAAAATGGAGACCCGCAGCAAAATGACGAGAGCTACATGTGCACAAACACAGGTGTACCTTAAACCACTTCTTCGCAAGCTGAAGACACATACATTACCAGGAAGACATTTTAGAAAGCTTGACAGAAATTACACAGCATCTTCTGAACCGGAATTACTTAAAGGTATGAGTTATTTGTTTTTACATTTTAAAGCTATTTTTTATACCTATATATTGTACAAATTAGATGGGACAAATGTATGTTTGTTTATTATCTCAAGTGTACCACTATAATGTTATTAACTTACTGTTTAAAACTTTTATTTTCATAACATCAATTATTTTTGTTGAGTGAGAAGACCTCAGAATATTTTTTTCATGCAATCTACTCATAGTGTATATAAAAGGGATGCAGTATTTTGTTTTCAGATTATGGTGGTTTAAAGGTTTGTTTCAGTTGTATTATACATTAATACAGACACTTGTTGATTTTAAATGATTTTAAGTAAAGTAGGTGAAGCTTAGATAGATACAGAAGATTCACCATGCAACAAATAGTATTCATTTAATACAGCTTGTTAGCCATAATAAGACTATGAGATATTTTATTGTAAACTTTATTTAATTTATTATTACATGTATGTCACTATTGGTTTTAATAATTTTGCCTCGTGAGAGATGAGATCTAAACAATGAGAAATTTGCAAAGGGGAAAATCTAACCAGCATCCTTATGAAAAAGAGATTACTTGCTGCCTAGTTTAGGTTGTTTAATCTCTAATAATTTGTACCTCACCTCATAAGCATGTGAAATACCATAGTTTATTTTGGCAGTTAATGTAAAAAATGGATGTTTTGAGGTTTGTTGAAGTTGTAGATGGAATGTTGTGGGAGTCTACAACACCCACTGCAAAGAAAAAATGGCCAAGCTAAGCAAAGAAACGTATCATTTGGTTACAGATTAATGTTTTATAACGAAATTCACTTCTAAGTACATGGCTACAAGTCAATTTTTTTCGAATAGTAGGTTCATCAAGGAAGATTCTTAAACATACAATGTTTTAGCAATGTTTTACAGCTTCTAAGTAGATATGTTTCACCCCTTTGCAGAAATGATGGACTACTTTGCCTACTACTTTGTGGTTTGTGAACAAATCTCACCCTACGCAAAGGGCTTTCCTATGATGTTTCTATAGGACCAAATTCTACCATAATTCTAAGCTCACTAGGGCTTTATTGGCTGAGCCGCTAGGTGCTCTTTGCTCTTGCACTATTCTCAGAGCTGTGGGTAAGGTCAGGATTTCCTCTTTATCTTTGGCTTGGTTTTGTTTTTGCCTGGTTAGTCTGAGCCAAACCGTGAAGGACATTCAGTTTAGAACAGCTTTGGTTTTTTGCTCTTTTCGTTAACATATGCTTTTTAGATTTTTTCTTCTCTCTTTGTTTGTGATTTTGCCATCAAGCAGCTTCATTTAAGGTTAAATCCTTTTATTCCGCATTTGGATTATCATCTGGAAAACTAAGCACAGAACTATAACTTTTTCCTCGGTATTGCTAAGGAGATGTGATTTTTCTTGGCATATTTAAATCTATCTTTTTCAAATTTTTTGTAATGTTTAGGAGGAGGGAGTGATTTATTTCTGTGTGTTGGTGTTTTATATCACTATGAAAGTTGATGTATGTTGAAGGTTGAAGTCCTTTGCCACTGAAACTTGCATTTGATATGACAAATTTGTACATGATAGCGAAATCTAGGCTGCCACTGGTGAAGAGTAGCTAGGATATACAGCAGACTTTTAATACAGGCGCCATCTGGTACTACTACACTCTCTGGGACTTTTTGAAGGTTCATGGAACACCTCTTACGCTGATTAGGTAAAAATGTGTCTCTGTACTATCCACCGACTTTGATTTGCTACCTTGGCTTCTTTCGTTATTCCCAATAAGGAGTTTTAGAAGACTAAATGTCCAGAAAAATTTTAACTGCATGAGTGTAGTGTATGTGTATATGCTAGATGCAACTTAGCCTCGTTTCTCCCCAAAGACCTTTCCAGTATGGAAAATCCTACTGGCACTATCTGAAGCCAATATAGCGCCTTAGTTCATAAAAACTTGTCTGTTTTAATGAAAGGGTGTTTTGAAATAAGTCAATTTCTGATCACTAATATTGCGAATTATAAAATGACTACAAACAATTTTTGTATATATGTTACGATTTGGTAAAAAAATATGATGAAATGGAATGCATGAGAACTCATGTGAGAATGATGATGAAATAGTGGTAGTATTTTAGGCGGAAACATTTAAATGATTATTTCATGAATATAAAAATAAGTACATAATTAAATGTAAAAATGTGAGCATATAGTCAATTGGACATTTTAGGTTCATGATGGGTTTTCATATCCATGTGTATTTCTAAGTTTCTTGCATAGTCCTAAGATCTATGTGTAGTAGCAAGACCTATGTGGAGTCCCAAGATTTTTTTAGAGACCTAAAATTCTAAGATACCTGTACAGTCTTAAGATCTTTGTGGTGTCTTAAGATTTATGTGAAGTTCCAAGATCTATAAGTAATCCAATAACCATGTGTAAATCAAATCCAACCCACACTTAATCACATTTTATTCTCCCAATTGTAACCAGAATGATTTTTTCATATTATTTCCCCATATTAAGTTTCATGTTATTTACCCACATTAAAATTCTATAAATTTTCCCATATTATTTTTCTATACCGAATCTCATTGTTTTCCCATTATTTATTATATACTGAATCCTACCTTTCTCATCCTATACTGACGCTCATATTTTTTTTCACTAAAGCACAGACCTTTTATAAAAGAAGTTCTCCGTTCTGAATCTCATTATTTTTGTTATTTCTAACTTCAAATCACATAGTGCTTAGGATACTATTTACTCAAACTCGGTTGCTTTTTTTTCAAAATGAACCTAATAATATTTTAGTAAATCCTATATTATTTCCAATACAAAATAATGTACTATGCTCTATTTCAGCAATTATTTGCTCACGCTTCGTTTTTTGTGGTTCATTCATTACAACAATGAATAAAAGGTCAGGCCCTCTCTTGAGAAGGGTAATATGCCATAAAGACGTGACACATTTTTGAAAAAATATGACAGGACTATATTTGGCACCGCAAAAATTCAGAATTTATTAGAATTTTGAAATCTCCAACATCGTTGGTTTATAAAACGACCGCCAGTCTGGGGTTGATGGTAAAATCATCTTCAGGTCCTTCAAGAATATTTTTGAGAAGTTGCTGACTGCTTTTGCCGAAGAAACTTTCCATTGAGCAGGGTTAAGTTGCATATACTTTTCTTCAAGAATAAGCTGAATCCAAGAGAGCTGCAACCCAATTAGTATATTGTCAGAGTTTCAGTCTCTTCAAAAATAGATGGAGAAATGAGTTAATTGTTGCATAGTAGATCTTAAAGAAACGTGTCATTTTACATTTATAAGACCTGGAGTGATTGAATTAAAGAACTTGAACTTATTTTTCGAGCGTCCTAAAAGAAAATTTAAAGTATTATAAAATTTCATGTTTAATAAATAGAAGGTTGTTGAAGTTACCGTTAACCATTGACAATAAAATGCAACGTAGTCATTTGCTGAGACTCACTAGCATCAGCCATAGATAATTGTTTTATCTCTTTTCTAAATTTTATGGCTTCCCCATATAATATAAGAACGATTTTTCTAAATCAGCATTGAAACTGAATCAAAATAGTCTTCCTTCATTGACATGACCTTATTAATAATGGAGGCCCCATGGGTTGCCATAGACGTTTTTGTTTATGTAAGTAATAAGACTTTTTTTATAGACAAAGTTTATAGGTTTATCACAAAACAAATACGTCCCGTCACAAATCAAACAAATGGCATCAGATGCATTCAACCCTTTCAATAAGACGCTTCTGGAGTATCGTCTAAATTCTTCTTTGTTTTTGAGATGATACACCCAAATACTTCCTTATTGGCATTTTTCGAATGATTTTGATGCACTATTCATTATATCACTTACAATTGGTTGATGCAAACAAAAAGAAATTCTTGGGACAGCACTATGTAGGGTCATTAAGAGCATTCCTATTGCGTTTTTAATAAATCGATTTTTAGTATTTCTCAATTCTCCTTCAATGTAAATAACCAAAAAATAAAAGATGAATATGTTTCATTCAGTTAGTGATGTATTTTGTACTAATATAAGTTGAAAATCAACTGGTCATCTTACACCATACCATACAGTCCATTTTAAATCCCACTTTAGAAGCATTTAAAAATTCAAGTGCATCATGTGTAAACAAAAAAAAAAGACAGCAAAGAAACCAACACTTTTGGAAATACTGTTGCTTTCAGACAGACCTGATTTCCAGACAGGTAAGCTTTATAGACAAAGTCAGGTTTTCCGAAGAATGTCATTTTTAGCGGACCCAGCTTCCAAGCTGGAGACCGACCAGCTTTACTTTATCATGCCCGTCGTCTGTCACGCCTTATAATTTTTGATCTGCGATAGATAGAGATATAACGTTTTCAATATTCAACTAAGGACCATAAGTCAAGTCCAGACGCCAAACATCAGCCTGATCGGAAAATCTCGAGACCGGTTTGACCGAAGTGGCCGCAAATTTTTGCCGCTATTCACTGAATATAATTCACTGTCATTCGTTTCAATAAAATTTCGTTAAACCCTATAGTTTAGTTTCATGCGTAGGATCCGCTCTGCTTTACCTGTAAAGCAAATTTTCGCTTGTTTCATCTGCCGCTAAATCTGACAGTTATGCATTCGTTTATTTTCATTATATGAAAATGATAAAAGATAGTTGTAATTATAATAGTAGCATAATAGAGAACTTTAGTTTAGTGTATGTTTATTGATAAGTAATTAGACCTGTATATGCTTGACAAACAAAAACTATATAGTGCAAGCTTATGAAACTTTTGTAAATTAGTTCTTTAAAATGCATTTTTCCATCAGGCCAATCTTCATGAATATTAATGTGTACTTGCATCGATTTTTATAATGAAATATTAGCATTTTTTGCGATTTAATGCATTTAAATAATTACAAACTTGTTAAAAAGAATATTAAAACTAATTACAAGTTTACATAACCTGTTGTATGTGATAGAGCACACTTCAATCTATCTATAAACAAATGTTTGTAAAGTTCGAAGTGTGTGTTCCACATTGAAAACATACTGCAATTTTCAGCGAGAAATTGAGTTTTATAAGGTATTCATATTTCATTTTGTGAGTAGATTTCTTTTTAAATCAAGCTATTGGATTTTGCGTATTCTGTAAATTCATTTACTAAAAGGCTTAGCACTTTTATTCTGGGAACCTTGACTTTAACTTTTTTTCTCGCATTTTTGAATCGCAAAATATTATTCATTTAATAATATAATCTGCCCGCAAGTTTTAAGCGTGTGTAAAAAAAATAAATTTAAATTTAAATTTAGGGTGCATGACTTACTAATTTTTTCTAGGCCAGCGATGCCTACTTGCAAATGGCTATTGGTAATGCACCTTGGCCTATTGGAGTAACCATGGTAGGCATCCATGCTCGTACGGGGCGTGAGAAAATCTTCTCGAAGAATGTGGCCCATGTCATGAATGATGAAACGCAACGTAAATATATTCAGGCCATAAAGCGTCTTATGACAAAATGTCAAGAATACTTCCCAACGGACCCTTCACGATGTGTGGAATATCAAGCTTTTGGAACGCTGCCAGAAAACAGTAATTCATCTAGTTAGTAAGATATCCTACTCGTTAATTTAAATGTATATGTACAAGATGGGGTTTGGCTATTTTGAAAATACATTATGGCATGTAGTGAAATGGGCTTTATTATGTACAATAACACAAACAGTTTCTACAATAAGACAACACATTCAGCAACGGAACATTTTAATGATTTATCCATAAAGATTTTTATTTGTGTATCATTGACGTACCATTCACATCATATTGTGATTAATTTTAGTCCACAATGATGGCGTCAAGTACTGTGATGCATGTTTTGAGATGTTAGATATTGTTTTTGAACTCTAAATGCAGGACTGGTGATTTAATTTTATTTTTCAATTAATATTTTTTGCTCTCTGGGTGATTTTTCCCTTATTTGCGGTATTCTCTTTCCCAATTGTTTGAAATATCAGTAGATATTGTTCTTATATAGGGATCTTTGGGATATACTAAAATTATAGTGACAGATTTTTGTTCTGTTTTATATATATATATATATATATATATATATATATATATAATATATACATACATACATATATACATATATTATATGTATATATATATATATATATATATATATATATATATATATATACTAGCGGACCCGACAGACGTTGTCCTGCATATTTCAAGCGATTAGGATATTAAACAAAGTATGAAATGAAAGACAAATAATATAATAATTTCATTATTCTTTATTTTGAAATAACATCAATTTTTCAAAAAACAATTCGTTATAATCAATAATGTTTGTTTAATTTTATCTTAATGCGAGTTGATGAACAATATTTTTAATCAATTCCTGAGGAGTATAAATGAATAAACTTGACGGTTTTCCAACGCAAGAACACGCCACATATAATTGGCCATGTGAAAAGACCGGATTTTCTAGATCCATCCCACAAATCGACATTGTTTGACCTTGTGACTTATTAATAGTCATGGCAAATGCCAAGCGAATGGGTGAGTCTGAAGGGATCATTGGGATTTGTGGCAGGAGAACAACTTCACCTTCAAATTTGCCGTTCAAAATTGTAGCTTCAAGAACATTGCCCATAATTTTTTTTATGACTAATCTTGTACCGTTGCATAGCTTAGGTGCATTTAAATTCCGAACCAAAATGATAGGTGAGCCAATTTTTAATCGCAAGTTATGTGGTGGTATTCCTGGTAAATCCAGCGAATTCAAAAATTCAACAAGATAGTTGACTGCTTCGTCAGGATCGGTAACAGTGTCGATCGATTTGAACAATATCTCATTGCCGGGCAATGACTGTTGTATTTTGAAGTTAATAGCGTCAACATCGATATTTTTTGCGGCTAAAATAGCTCGTTCACGAAGCCACGCATGATTAATATAATTAGCTTGTAAATTTGGAAATCTTTCGTATTTACCATGTTGCAGAAATTGTCTGGCAATTTGATGCATTGTGTGTCTCTATGCAATGGTATTGTTCCATTTTCAATGTTGAGCAATTGCTCGGAGAATGATAGTGCCAATGGATCGTTTTGCAGTTGAACACGTATATTTGTGTTAAGACGTAATGTAGTGACATTTCGCCATAAGTATGATTGTTTTATACATGCGTTAATTTCATCCGCATATGTAGCGCATGGAATGATCGGCAATGTCTGTCTAAAATCACCGGACAGCAGCAGTAAAACACCACCGAAAAGCCTGGTGTTATTATTTAGATCTTTCATCATTCTATCGAGAGCTTCAAGTGAATGCTTTTAGGCCATAGTGCATTCATCCCAGATAATAATTTTGCATTTTTACAAAACTTTAGCCATACCGGAATGATTTTTTATGTTGCACACTGCATCTGGATTTGTGTGAATGTTCAACGGCAACTTGAGTGCTGAATGTGCAGTCCGTCCGCCATCAAGCAAAGTGGCTGCAATACCTGATGAAGCAATTGCTAACGCAATATGATTTTGTGATCGAATGCGCGCAAGTATTAGTGAGATGAGAAACGTTTTTCCAGTGCCACCTGGTGCGTCCACAAAAAAGAATCCACCTTGTTCTGCTGCAATTGACAAATTAATTCGATCGTATACATTCTTTTGTTCATCAGTGAGTAGTTGATCATTATTTTCAACGAAAGTAGTTAAAGAGACCGTATCGAACTGTTGTTCGCGCTGAATCTCGCTGTTAATGATGTCTGTTACTGGGCGGTTAGGTGAGGGCATACCAAAATGAATGAGTGGCATATTCGAAATCAGAATGCAAATATCTTCAATCTTTATTAGCGCCTCGTTATATATTTCCGGCAAAAAATCGATATTGGGATCTTGATCAGCGATCCGAATGCGATGCAGAATTACGTCGCTGATGGAATCTTTATATTTGTCCCAGAGGACAGAAGCTTGAGGTGGAAAACATGTCGTCAATAATATGGCGAATAATTGGCGAATTTGATGAGGAGAGCATTGTCATCTTCCAGCAAATGTAATTTGCGACACGCATCATGATATGTGTCGTACAAAATGCCATTGACTGTTCGCAAGTATTGGAAGGACGTCGGCCCAGGAACATTAACCAACAATAAACAGAAGAAGAAACATTCGCGTTGCTTTGGATGGACTGTGTATAATCGGCCTAATGTATTTCCCATAAATATGCCGTTGTATCCTTCAACCGGAACACCTCGCTTTCGTGGTTCCCACTTTTTTGAGTGTTTGTTCCATGTGAAATATCGTGGCACATCAGTATACATTAATGTCTTTGCGAATTGACCGGGAATACCTGGTCAGTTGCATAGTTCGAAAAACTCAGTTAATGTGGTTTTTGGGACAATTGATGCACGTTGTAGAGCAGTCTCTTCCGTGAAATAAACACGCTGTCCATTTTCAAGGTGCACGGCCAAATGTATAACAGCAGGGTCTCTTTCGTGTATCGGAAAACTCAAAATACGCCAAACTGCTTCATTGCTGCTGATGTATCGGCCCATTTGATACCGTGTTATTTCATCGTTTTCGTTAACATTTTGAACAGCAAATACAGCCATATCACTGCCCTTATGGACATATTTGCATATATATTTTATGGACTTCACCGAACTGCAGAGCTCAATGTTTATGTGTGCTTTGTAGATTTTACACAGCAATGGTGAATACGGAACCAGCCACTGATTGTCAATGTCAACTGTTGTACCGTTTGACATGAGTAATTGATGTGATTGACCACCATGGTCAGTATCTCTACGACGATACAATGGATAACCATCGATATTAGTGATTGTATCATTTATACAATTTTTTGGAAAACTTTTCGTACATTTTCCATTGTCCATTCACGGCGCCATCATGTTTATAGCACCGCATGGACCATGGATCATGTTAGCGCTAACAATCTCATACAATTCTTGATCGTTATTTCGATCCGGAATTTCTGCTGAGATAATTTTATCAATTTCTTCAGACTGTATTTTGTCGACTAACCAAATCAAAATATGCGCGTGTGGCAAACCTCGTTTTTGCCATTCAACAGAATTCAGCCAGCAACGTGTTTTGCCAAATACAGAGGAATGTATAATCAAGTTCATCAACGATTTTAACTTTTATCTGAAGACACGTGCAGTGATATCGTGCCGATCTATTGCAGTTTGACCTGGCAATAACGCAATTTCAATTTCATCCCATTTCGGATTACACGTAAATGTAATGAACAAATCTGGTCGTCCGTACGCGCGCACAAAAGTCATGGCGTCTTGAATATATTCTTGCATATGACGTGGGCTACCAATATATGATGATGGAAGAATATATGAAGTACCGATGTCGTTGATATTAGTTGTTCCATCTACGTTACCCACAATAGCATCACGCAAATGAATGTATTCCTCAGCTCGAAGTTTCGCTTGATTATACCTGATATCGTAATCGCTCGCTTTCAATTTTCGCATACATATCAACGATATATTGATGAAACAGCTGGCGGCATTGGTGAATATTATTGTCTTCATTGGCACGAATCATCAACCGATATGCGTAGAAGTTCATCGCGCTCACTTTCTTGCTGATTTCTGCACCTGCAAAGTAAAAATTAAGACAAAAAGAAATTAATCGTGCATAAAAATAAAATATTAGGTAATGACATGTGTAGATTGTACCTGTTGCTGGATTTCTTTGTTTGATATTTAAATGATATCCATCTTCTCCTTCCCAAAATATCAATGGATATTGCAAAGCGTCGTAAGAACGATGACTGTCTTCAATCGTATGCACTGTGTTATCTCTGCGTTGGATTCGTATATCTCGACGTTCAAATGCGTCGCCAACCATAACAACTGCAACTTCATTAATGGTCGGTGCATTATATCGGCCCGCGTGCTGCCCAGATGGTACTTTGTCTGCTTTGATGACGATCGTATAGTTGTCGTTTTGCAGTCTGTTTGAAACGGTATTGAACAACTGGACCAACTGGTTGTGATTCTGTAAAAACGGTTCTAAAATACCCACAATTTCTCGTTCCTCCATCTGCTCGATATGGTTGTACTGGCAGCGTGCATTTATTTGCTGCTCCTCATCACCTATGAAGTAGATTTGCAGAAATTTTGAATCGGTATCAGGCATCGGCATTAAAGAACCAATTTGATGATACACTTGGCCCTGAATCTTAAACGTTGATTGAAAATTGCGACCATCCTCATTCTGAACGATTTTTGTTGCTCCAAATAATGTCATTTGAAAGCACGAATTGAATTTGCGAATTTTACGCAAAAACAATTTAGAGTGAGATGTAGCTCCAGCCAATAGTGCTTTCAATGGTTCTGGCGGCGAATTCAATGGTGGCAATACAACTTTTCCAGACGCGCAGCAGAAACCGGGCGATTCACCTTTGTATTTGAGTGCATGACAGTGTTGGCATTGTTTGTTCATAGCACCGATTACAATTTGTGAATGTCACGAATAGTCGATGTCCGACTCATATTCAAACGCAAGGCGAAGAAGTGATGCACGTGTCAATGCGCGATACACTTGCAAACGCTGTTGTTCACGTGTTCTGAATGTGTCGGTGACTCGTTGACGGGCCAGTCTTTGTCTCAATGCATTAGCTCGAAGGCGTTCGTTGCGTTGCTCTTGACTTGTGATTGACGTGTGATTGCAGCCTGGTTTCTTAAATTTTCATTGTCCGTGAATTGATCTGCCGATCTAATTAACCGACGGTTGTGGACTAATTATGAATTCCGAGTCCGTCGACCAATATTTCCTCCTCGTCCACGAAGACGTGGCATTGTTTTATGTACGTAACTTATATGTGAATATAATACACTTAATATTCACTGAAATGCGACACCTGAAATATCAAGACACCGTACAAAAAAATTAAAATGTCAAAATAACGAAACACACTTAATATAATACACTCAAATTAAAATGACGAAAAATAAACGAAATCCTATGCACGTAACTTACATCTGAATATAATACGCTCAATATTTATGTAAATGCGATACATATAATATCAAAACACAGCGTACAAAAAAATTAAATGCATTGAATGAATACATAAACAAAATGAATGAAATGAATGAATGAATGCATACACAAAAATTCATTAAAGTCGATCCAGCCGTTTAGTTGCAGTATAGATAAATAACCTAGATATCGACTGCAGCGCCATCTGCCGGGCTGATTTGTGAATCTAAACCATCCAGGGCGCCACCCAAACGCATACAAAAAAAATCATTCAAATCGGTCCAGCCGTTTAGAAGGAGTTCAGTGACATACACACGTACAGTTGAATTATATATATATATATATATATATATATAAAGATATAATATGGTACCACAGCTCACAAATGTGCTGCTCTATTTAACCTCACAGCTCCTATTGCTGATAGAATATTACTTTTTTGTTTTGTTTCTTCATTTATATGCTCATGAAGCTACTTGTGTATAAAGATCCATAAGATTATTACTATTTCATGGTGACTTAATTCAAAACTAGTTAAATTGCTGCATAATATAATCATGCCAAACCCTACCATTCTTTTTCAGATACTCTGTATTTGTTTGTCTATTTTTTAATTTTAATAGTAATGGTATAATAAAATATAAAAATCAATAACAGTAAGGAATGGGTAATTGTTTTATTACTCTATATTAATTAAATAGAGTCAATATTTAAGTATGGTATAATACAATAATTACAGAAATTGATGTTATTTATTATTGTTTTTTAAGGTAAGTACATAAGTTATAAAGCATTGAGCACCATATATTCTGCAATATTGTTTGGTAAATTGTAGTAGGAGTTGATTATTCCTTTTTGCCTAGTTCTTCTGCTCGCTTTGTGGCAGCTTCAACTGCATTCATTATTCCAGCCCTAAAATAATAGTAAAACAAGCTTTTGAGTGTAAATAAAGTGGAATATATTAATAAATGGATTTTGTTGGTTAAATGCCTTTTAAAATTACAATCTTTTTCTATATCTATTTCTTAAATATGTATTCTGACCATTAATCACCTGAACTCTCTAAGAAGTGCAGACCTATAAAAAAATTTGAATGTCAAAGTGACAGCAGCTACAAGCATTAGTAAAAAAATATACTATAATCTTAGTGATATCACGTTACAGGTTTAGTTATTCTGTCTGTGAGATTTCAAACAAGTTTCAAATACCCTGTGCAGTAGTAACTAATATGGTAAAATGAAAATGTTCGAGAAATATAGTATGTCAACTCAAATTCAGTAGCCATAAATATTAATAAATCAGAATTGGCAAGCTGTAAGGCTTCATTTTAAATAAGCATTGGAAAGTAATGTAACTGTACCATCCATCAGGTGATTGCAATTGAATTCAGTGATTGAGCTACAAGTTCTAATTCCAATTGATATATAGAATGCTGCCTACCATTTACATTGATCTAAAGCATGTTGTTGAATAATTAAAGAACATGCTGTGATGAATCAATGGACACATAGGTGAATGTTACTTGCAGGAATGTATTGACACTTTAATGCTATCCACATTGTGGCAACGATTTCAAGCTTTTCAATTGCATTTTTAGCTGACAATGTAGCTCTCTATAAAACCAAGTAGGTGCCAATGTGGTTATGCACTTTAGTTGGGTGACTATGGTGCAAACGAGCCCAGGTTCATTCCTGGGATTCTAATGCCTAGCAGGGTCACTAAAAATAAGTGAGTAATAATGTTGCCGTATAAGGTGGTGCTTGCCACATCGCCTCGTATCGGAGATGGTGTATGATTAGTGGGCAAAGAAGGCAAATATATGAGTCTTAACTTTTCAGTTCACAGACTGTGTTGCAATGTGGAGCTTTTGAATCTCACCATAGATAAACAAGTAGTTTTAAAATATAAACCATATTGAACACTTTTAGGACGAGTTGGAATATTACTCAAGGTATGCTTACAAAATATTATGGAGCTGCTCATTATAGTGAATCAAAATACTGCAGAAATCTATAGCAACTTTATGGAAAGTCCCTTTCAAAGATTAGAGGCTGAGACAGCTGTAAAGGGAGGACACCTACACCAACCCATAACTATATTAGAGCCTGATCAGTGATTAATGGTCAGACAGATATATAGGTACATAATCCTGAACCTATCTACTAATAAAGTCTATGATTTAATCTCTATTAGTTGTCAGTTATTTGGAGTTATTTAGCACTGTTTATAGGTTCTTATACATATAAAAAATAACTATTGCATATGATCTGTCAGTCTGTCCGTCGCTTTGTTCATATTTTTAATAACATGCACCTATATTGTTTAATGGATAACAATAGATATGAATAGATTTAAAATTCTTTAATAAAGATTTACATTGTTCCATGTTCCGGAGACAGGGAAAAAGGCAATCCAATTAAAAATTTATATGTATAAAGGCCCGGGATATCTGTAGAACACTGTTCTAAGGGCTCACCTTGTTTTACTTTTAATTCAGGTATTAGTAAGTCTAAAATATTACTTTGGATGACGGTCCTTATTCTGGTCTTATTTAGGATTACACAAAAGTTAAGACATCTATTATGCTATTTGAATATTTCCGTTTTTTATGGTGTTATGAAGCCCTTATTTGATATAGATCTTTTATATTTTATTCAGTCTGCATATGTTTTCTTTGTTAGTACTTTGCCTTTTTTGAAATTGGTAACATTTCAATTCTTTTCATTTAACTGTTATGCATTAGTTTTTCAATATTTGCCTAAAACTATTATGAATTGTAAAACGTTTTAAATAATTTAGTATTATAGTTTGTTTCTATATAAACATTTGAAATTTTGATATTATTGCTATAATGATTGTTACCATAAGATGAAGATGATTTGCTAAAGGTGAAACGATTGGTTTATCATTGCCCTTATTATTATGTTAATCAAATGGCAATATAGTACAACATTGACAAATATGTTGTTTTATGTTATTTTGTTGTTCACTCAATCCATATTATTAGACCCAATCATGGTCTTTAAAACGCCAATTACAATTGTTATGTCAGCCCTGATGTGCTTAAAATATATTTTGTAGGTATGTCTGGAACTATATTTTCTATTCTCTTTTGTAAGTGCATAATATTGTGTCTCTTAAATAACGGGTTTTGTATTCAAACATATTTTTGAATACTATTTTAGTGAGTATTAAGCAAGCTTCTGTGCATGGATTTGTGATGGTGCGTAGTATTCTCTAAATTAATTTCATTCTAGATCATTCATTCTTGAGATGTTAAGTTCATATCTTTTTATTCAAATTCCTCTTCACTCATTTGACAAGATTAATATTTTTCATATTATTATGATTTGTGTCCTTAATAAAGCAAATCAAATACATGTTGGTTATCATCTCACATTACCTTACTCGGTCCCTGTGAAGAAGCTGCTTCTAATAGGATTAGAATACTTTACATTCTGTAGTATACGGGCCAGCTAATAGATAGGTTACCTTGATTCATTATTTGAAATCTTCCTGTTTCTAGCTGTATTCTAAAAAACTATTGGATTATAATTGTATATAATGATGTTGCTAACGGAATTGTAATAATGTCAAACATTTTTGTCTTCTACCAAAATACCTAATGCTTCTTACTACCAGAAATGTTTATAGATTTTCCAGTCTAGATCTTGTTCAGTCTTTGAATAATGAAATCTCTATTCTCAACTAGTTCTCTTCAACTGAGAGTGAACCAATAAAAAAGTCAATCCTTCAAAATTTTTTATATTATTAATTTCCCTCTTTTCTTCAACTGTTGGTTAACCAATAAGGCCATTACTATTTTGGTATTTTTGTTGTTTACCTTTCGTTTTATCTAATTGGTCTAATTATCACTCTTTTTCTATTATTTATTTAGGATCTTGTCAAAATTTTGTTATTCTAGAATTATACCCAAACAATTCAGCTTTCTGAGCACATATTCGGTGCCCTTTTTTATGCTAAGATTATTGTCGATTAAAATTTAAAGAATAAAATCCATGCTCATCCTTTGTTCAGTTGTAAGAATACAAGACTTGCTTTTCTGACTTTTATTAATGCATCTCCTTTTTTTAACAATACTTCTGCTTGTTAACACAAGCAACATTTAAATAGGTCCTTTATGTTATTGTAATACTCGAACCTAAATTTCTATATTTATAAAATTTTAAGCATTTCTGATGCATTTTCACATAATTTGATGTAATGTATTCAATACTGCTCAGTATAATCCAGCAAGAGAACAACACCACCATTAACTCAAGACTTTTTTTTTATCTATTTGTATTTAATATGTAGTTAAAGATACCAGTTTCATACTGTTGCATGTGTAGATTTTGCTTCTACAATAGTAACTTCTTTCCTTTATCTAAGTGCGGTTTTTTATTATTACTAACTCAATATAATCAGCTGTTATATTTTAATATTCCCCTATTTCTTGTTGCAATTATAATAATGCTACCAACCTTACACCTCCTCGTTCTAGTGCATGCATTCCAGCTATCGTGGTTCCTCCAGCAGAACAAACCTCGTCCTTAAGAATTCCGGGATGCTTGCCTGTTTCTAGAACCAGCTTGGCAGCCCCTAAAACTGTCTGTGCAGCAAACGTGGTGGCCATCTCACGATGCAAACCCATCCTCACGCCTCCATCTGAAAGCGCCTCAATCATTAGGAACACCTTCAAAAACGCTTGGGATTATAATGCCCACGAACTTTCTATGAAGCTACTTACGAAAGATGGGCCACTTCCTGACAAACCAGATACTGGATTTATCATGTTCTCTGGCAGTTGCTTGTATATTCCAGAAACGTTTAATATTGACTCCAAGAGACTAGCGTCCTCTTTAGTGGCACGTTTGCCCAGGCAGTACACAGAGCAGCCCTCACCAACCAACATGGGCGTGTTTGGCATTACGCGAATTACTCGGCAATCCGGAAACTTTGCCAGCATCTGCGTGCAATTATGTAGAAAATGTAAAAGCTCAGACCTCAGTTAATTACATTTTCAAGTGTGTTCAACGTGATGCCAGCCAGAATTGAAATGAACAATTTATTGGACATGTTTGCACTCCTATCATGCATTGTGCTAACAGCTTCAGCCAAAACGTATGGCTTGACAGCTAAAAATATGACTTCGGTATTTGATACGACTTCACTGTTATTAAGGGTGATGTTGGCTTTCCATTCTTTCCATATGGCCAAATTTTTCTTATAAGGGCTTGCTACGTATATTTGCGTTGGTTTCACAAGACCTGCAATTACATTTGTGATATTGAGTGATTGAGCAAAGAGGGAACACGTTAAACAACTAATTTTTTAATTATAAATTCAAATAGAAAAAAATTAATATTAAATTACATTTTCTCAGATGATGGGAATAGGTAAAATCAAAAGCAAAGAAAGCAGCGTTAGTATTAGTAAAAAGTTTTGTTCTCAAATATTAACCACAACAATTTGTGCTTCAATTTTATCTGAATTTACCTATAAAAGCGTAGGGCGCCCGCCCGAAAGCACGAGCGAGTGCCGCCAACGCGGTCCGGTAGGCCGCCCTAGTCGATCCACGCCAGAGCGCGACGACCGTGCAAGCAGGACAAATGCTGCGCCTCGCTCCCACCAAAATTATCCCCGCGAACGCACGGAACGTAGCGCGGCGCGGGTATAAATATCGGAGCATTTCCGCTAGATTGGCAGAGCTTGTCCTATGTGTACCTATAGCCAGAACAGCTCTTCTCCCTCCTGAGGAGCGCCCGTGCGTACCCATAGCCTGGTCCCCCAGGTGCACCGAAGGCGTTTTGTGCGTACCCACAGCCAGAACGATCTTCCGCTGCCAGCGAACGCTCGTGCTCACCCACGGCCGAGTGCTTCAAGGCAAATGAGGGTGTACTTGTGCTACCCATAGCCAAGTTATCCCTGAAACCGACCAGGGAAGCTCGCGCTCACACAGCCGAGTTCTCCGGTCAAACGGGCCATTATCACGGACAGAAGAATAAGGTGCACCCGATGTCCACCGGGGAATCACTATCACCTAAGGCCCTCCAGCACGTGCTGGAGGAAGCTCTCCGCCGCTCGCCACTTCCGAAGTCCGTGTCTTCGCTTCTGCCGTCGCCCGAGAAAAGGCTCACCGGAGAACGCCCGCAGGCGAAGGCAAGGTCCCCCCGGAAGGCGCTCCGATTCCCTTCGCCCAAGAAGCAGCGTCCATCCTTCCAGGCCTGGCCTGGCCTAATAGAAGTCAGCGGCATCCGTGGCACCTACATCGGCGTCGACCCGCTCCATGTCGCTCTCACAGACCCCAGGAGATTCACCGTGCGACGGTCGCATAGGTGCACTCAAGCGCCGCAATAAATTATAATTGTACACGCGTTGTAAATAAAGCGTTAAACATAGAAAATCTCGTCTTCACGGCACGCAGGACCTAAGTCCCCCACAAAAGTATAAATCCATTATAAATATATTTACATTACTCTGGGCAAAGAACAGCATCTTACCACTTCTTTCCATGCTTAGATATATTGCCTTAGCCATATTTCCATCTCCTATAAATCCAATGTTTTTTGTTATCTTCTGAGTATTCTTTATTGTCTTTTTATCATTGTGCAAACAAGCGGATGTATGAAGCAGCGAATCGTATCTGCATTGCCTAAAATTAACAATTACTTACTAGCAATGTTCTCGCACGCTGTTTGAGAAGTTGCAGGAGCGAGTTGTTAAAATTGCGAACGTATTATTGTTGTCCGATTTCGAAACAATTTATCACTCGCTTCGAGTTCTATCATTGTGGAAAATTTCGTAGTGATCGATTCCGTAGTAAAAGCGCTACAATGCAATAGACTAACGGAGATTGTTGCATTCACCCGTTGTATAAGAGCAGTCGCTCGCTTCGCTCGCTCCTGCAATCATCATCATAATCTCTCTTATTTTACTGTAAAGTAGTGTCAATGGTTTTTTTCTGTATAATGACTATTTTATTTTTTGAAAATTCCCATATAGGATGTGTGTAAAAATATTTTAAATTTTGTTGTTTTGAGAGGATTTAATTTATGAAGAAATAGGTACTTTGGTTAAAATGGCATATACTTAAATGAGAAAAGTAATGTTGAGCAATAGAATGTCTAAATATTGTTTTTGTGCATCATCTTTTGGGTGAACACTAAAACAATACAACTATGTTTAATTGGCATTATGAATATTCTAATGCTTGTGCATAATTAGCTGAGATAATGAATAAACGCTTGGCAAAACAGTCAACACTTTCTGTGAGAAGCTATAAGTATTGATTCATACTGATTAAAGTACTAATATCATTTACTTCAAAAATTATTGCTTAAATCAGCTATTTGTTGGTTCATATTAGACTTCTTGATACAAGTAAGACTGAATAACCGGTTAATAGATCAATTTTCGTTTTTCAAATGATTTTCCAGTAGTGTGAAATGTTTTGCACCTAATCCTCTATCAGGCTGTAGCATAACTGCATCTGAGTCTCAATAAAACTCGAGAATGCTTAGGCGTTTTAGAATTAAGTTAGTTGGCATAATAGATCCACCGTGGCCGGTTGTGGAATCGGTGTCCTCTGTAATCAAATTCATATTCTTCTGCTCTTGCTTATTCCCCAAAAAAATAAAATTATAAGGCTTTAAGGAGATCGACTTTATAAACAATCCAGGATTATTATTACTATTGCAGTTAAACCCATATTGAAAAGGATGGGAAAATCTCATCCCCTAATTAAGCTTAATTAAATTCGATTACAAAAAAATAAAGTGCAATTCACATATGCTTTAATAACTTACCCAAACCAGTTTCCTGCTAAAGACAAAAACACTTATGAAAAAGAAATGAACTGGACAGTTAAGGAACGGAACACGGAAATGTAAGGAACTTCCTCCAGAAGTGTGGAAGAATTGAAATATATCATATGGGAATATCTGTTACTTAAAACATAAAGAAAGAAATAGAGCAGATGGATCTTGATAAGCACACACTAGTACAGAGTAGGACTCAGAAAACAGAAGAATAATTAACTTCATGATAAATAAAAGGATAATGAAGAACACAAGTTACAAACTAATAAACGATAAGATTTGCATAAATAAGCTGAGTAGGAAGTTGCAAAATTGTAAAACCAAAATTAACTACTGTGGAACTCTTCAAAATCTAATTCACGAAATATCTTGCACCAATATGAAAATAGTTTTGGAAGATTTCAACGCTAAAATAGAAAAATAAGATGAATTCGAACCTACAGTAGCATCAGTTTTCATGATATAACAGATAAGAATAGGGAAAATTACATTTACTGTATAAAATGAATGAAGATAGCCAACACTATCGTTCTACTTGTATTTTTTAAACGAAGTATAAAATAAAAGCGAGTATCACCTGCTAGACAAATCTGAAATTAGAAAAAATTGAAATTGAAGAGCTTCTTAGGGTACAACACGGACTCAACATACGGAAGGACAGAAAGATACAGCTGAAAGAAGCATTGAAATGTTGAGGAATTGTGCAACAACAAAAAAAGAATTGTGGAAGCAAAATAAGTGGTATGGTGGTAAATGGAAAAGGAAATTAAAAGAAAGAAATGGGAGACGGATTAGAACAAAAGATTTAAAAAATCGATTGTATAGGAAAATAAGGGAATGAAAACCGAGGATGCGTAAGGAATTTCCAAGGACAATTAAGGATTAAAAGCAGGTTCTAAACCCACAAGCGCTTGGTTAAAGGTGAAACATATTGAATTGCTAAAATGAAGGTTTTGAAAATCTTAACGCTAAAAATTCAAATAGAAAGGAAAATAGAAATAATCAACAAAGAATAAGTAGATAAAATAAACAAATAATTGAAACAATTCTGAAAAGTACAATATCAATAAAATCCTTCAGAAACAACAAAGCTCTAAGCTTGGTCGACATAGATCTTTAAAATTGGAGGTAAATGTTGCTGCTATTGGTAAAAATATTGCGAGAAGAAATGTCAGAAAATAGAAAATGACGCACATTGCCCCTTTTATAAGGAGTATATTAATAAATGTTACGTATACAGTCATAAAACACCATAAAGATAATTTATAATAGACCAATTAATTAAATGTTAACTATCACCGTTTTTAGATTCCAAGAAATTTTTTGGCAGTATATACTGGGAGCGTTTGGTAAGACTAAAAGATATGAGAAGAATAAAAAATTTACATGTTTGGCAATGAATAACAAGAAAGCAGGTGCAAAGTAAAAAACATGTATAAGTTTATTTTTTTATATGAATAATACTTCAATCTATAGGTGATATCCCTATACTTTTCTTATGGCAATTATTTTATGTTTGTGTGGCCTGAGTAATAAATCACTAGAAATGTTAAAGAGAATAGGCGAGTTGTACTAAAATAGGGTAAAAAACAATAGAATTGAATAAATTTATTAGAAAGCAAATAACAGAAGAACTAATTGAGAGTATTGCAAAAAACGAAAACTGAAAATGCCTAAGGTGGAGAAAAGGTAAAAATAGCTCAAAAGATTAAGATAATGCAGGAATAGTGAGATATGACTCGAAAAGGAGTGATTAGAATAATTGAAAGATATGACTAGTACTCAGCATCTGTGAGAAATAATCTAAAACGTACAATAATTCTAAAAAATTGCTCGAAATAACAGAATAAGAAATTACCACAGTAGTCGCAAATATGACATAATATTCAAACCCATAAAAGGAGGAACAAATTACCAAATGCCTTAAAGAAATTAGTGGAGCACTAGGCTGACTAACAATCCTAATATTTAAAAAAGAAGATACATTTAACTTTAAGAACTACAAACCATTTTATTTCTGTCCCAATTATATAAACTTTGACTTCAATTATCCCAAACTGGAAAACAGGGAAATTAGATGATTGGTAGTTAATTGAATGAGGTAGTTTTAGAAAGATTGCTATACAACATCAGCTAACTATAAAATTCTTATTATAAAAAGAAACTTTAATTGGTGTTTGTAGACTATGAAAACGCCTTGATGTTCTTTGAAGTTCTGGGCAAAATGGAGAATTAACCACAAGTACATAGTTATTACATACTACCTATAAACAAGCGATAATGACGATACAACTAACTCCTTACCTCATTACAAATACTATTAAAGAATCCAGGAAAGTTAGCCTAGAGGGATGCAATATCACCAAAGATTGTCATGGCGGCTGTAGAAAACGTTTTTAAACAAATAAATAAGAATAATTCAGGTGTGTGTATCTATGAGCTAAAGTTCAACCAGTTTGTTTTAATATCTAATATACATAAAGATCTAAAATAAATGTTAAATTATCTACATAGAGCAACAATAGAAAAATATGTTCTTAAAAACAAAACCAAAACATTCAATAGTTCAAGCAAATTAAGATAAATTAATGAATATACAATGGAGCATGGAAAGAAAAATGATAGCTATCATAATGAAAGATCTAGAGAGAAATACTTGAGTAAGACAAACAACAAAAGTCATTGGTGTGATAGAACAAGCAACACAACTAAAATGGAAGTTGGACACTAAAAGACCAAACTAATAATTGGAACCATACACAAAGTTAGCGCCTCTATGATAGCAAATATGACAAAAGAAAACCCTGGAGAACACAAGTAGTTGATCTGAGAAGACATGCATGTTTAACAGAAAGATAATTGGAAAAAAATAAAAAAGAAGATACAAAGCTCCGTTAGAAAAGAAAATCAGTTTTACACAAGAAAAACCACGCTACACGCTGACCTTTAGACAAAGAGAAAAATTGTTAAAGTAAAAAATTTATGGTATTTTAAATAACTATCAGACTCAGACTTATCATGATAAATACAATCAAAAGTTGAGCACTGAGCAAAAGAAGCAGAGAAAGCTTGAAAATCTGGGAGAGTAAAAAACAAAGAGATCTTTAGAGCTGTAAGTCAAAATGAGGGATTGAGAATAGGACATATCGAGTTAATAGCACGGAAGGTTTGATAAAGCAAAGGACCATAGTGGTTAAAATGTTACGCAAAATATGAAATCGCATTTGCAATTGAAAAGAACGCCCAAGGAAAGTTCAAGAAGACACTTGGAAGTGAAGGGGGTTGAAAGAGTCTGTTCCAAAAATATTTAGTTTTACTCAAAACTTTTTTTTTCAAATTGTTGTCACTATTGAACTGTTTGTTCCTCATGTGATTATGCAGACTAAAATGGAAATGTGTTGTTAAGGGGTCTAAATAATGGTGAATATGGCGCAATATCTCATCCAAGTCTCACTATTTTATCACAAATCTTCTTTGCTATATAAAGAAATAAAGGTAACTATTTAGCAGCTTCACGCACTCGCAGTTATTTTCTATTAACAGTTGTGGAATCAAAATGTTCCTTATCACTCAGAAAACGCATTATACCCCTGTAGCTTGCCTGCAACCCCTGAATTTCTTGTTCGAATCCTTGAAGTGCGAATTATTTTAAAGCGATGATTCTGATCTAAATTTATGTAATGCACTATGATTTGCTTATAACACTGACCTACAACCCTTCTAGCTCTTTTTACAACCCTTTGATGCTGCACGTTTTTCAAAGGGCCGAAGTCATTCTATAAAATGATTTGTAAGAAGCTTGCTAAGAGCATTTAAGAACGCCGAACTTCAAAGCATTTTAACAAGGGGTGAATAGGTCGCAGACAAGCCATAAAATAACTGCTTTCAGTGCGTCAAGGTACTAAACAATTGTACCGTTAGTTCTTCAAGTTAATTTTTGACATCGTATGGCAAAGACGATTTGTGATAAAATGGTGAAACTTGGATGAAAGATTATATCCCCCCATTCAGCATTATTTATTAAATCCCTCATTAAGTAATCTGAATAATCACATATCAAAATTGCATCCTCAATAATCTTATTATTTGGAACAACACCTTTGATAAACTTTTGATGCATTGGAAACAAAATTTAACTCAATTGCACAAATATTTTTTTTTAGTTAATCATATTAAACAAACAAATAAATGACTCATACATCTTTATAGTAAGTGATATTTATTTAATTTACTCATAATGGGATTCCTAGAATTGACTAACAGAAATTAGATAAAAATTCTTGTGGTATGAAATATATACAGGAAAAATCACAATTTAGAATTCCTAGAAACCGGGTGTATCCATCTATTAATAAGATATAATAGAAACCAAGAAATTATTTTTGTTCATTATTTTTACAATTATTGTGCTCTTTCGGTTCGATTTTATTTTTAAACATTTCTGATCTATTAATATGATGCGCTGAATGCAGATGTAAATGTCAAATTCAATTACAATTATTGTATCTACTTAAAGTTCATTCTTACCTTGCAAAGTTTTTTAAAAATTGACCCCCAGCCACGCTATGTATGAGAATGCCCATTTCAAGCTTTCTAAAACCAAGTCTTACGATATAATTAAATACAAAATAACTTATAGGTTAGTTACATCAGTAATATGCTAGAACTCTTCAACAGGTTATAAATAAAATAATTTTAAACACTAACTAATGCAAGAGATTTTTACAGTAAATAAATAAAATATTCATTTAAGAATTATTAATGTCAACGTTTGAATGATTAAACTTTTAATAAACATTGTAAACCTACGACCATTTTTCATACTGAAATAATTACATACAACTGAATTTTCATTATAATAGACCATTTATTTGATTTACAGGAGTATTTGCCTATATTTTATCACATTACAGCAGGTATTTAAATTATTATTTTAATCATTAAATTATTACCAAACTAGTTATTACTTTTTTTGACCCAATTCGTCACACCGACGGGCAGCTGCTTCTACAGCATCCATAAAAGCAGATCTGCAAAGTACTAGGCGAATAAACCAGAATTACCTGCATACCATAGAACTAACCTCACGGCTGATTTTTCTAAAGCATGAATGCCTGCGATCGTTGTACCACCTGGTG
The DNA here is from genome assembly GCA_036346155.1 of Sinelater perroti. Lineage (NCBI taxonomy): Eukaryota > Metazoa > Arthropoda > Insecta > Coleoptera > Elateridae > Sinelater > Sinelater perroti. Next base: position 17,174,619 of record JARFIY010000195.1, on the reverse strand, counting down.
AGCAGACCTCATCTTTGAGCGACCCTGTGTGCTTGCCAGTCTCCAGCACCATTTTGGCAGCACCAAGTACTGTCTGAGCAGCAAACTTGGTCGCCATTTCGCGAGGAATGCCCATTTTAACGCCACCGTCTGATAAAGCTTCGATCACAAGATATATCTGGATAATTTACATAGTGAATCATACGTTTTTCAAGTGAAACCAATTACTTACATAAGCTGGGCCACTCCCAGTTAATGCAGAAACGCCGTTGATCATGGCTTCAGGCACCAAGTGACACACGCCCGACACCTCAAATATGGATTTCACCAGAGCAATATCGTCCTCAGTTGCTTGTTGACCAGGGCAGTACACCACACACCCTTCCCCCACCATCAAAGGCGTGTTGGGCATAACTCTTACCACACGTGGGCCTTCTAGGGGTCTTAAAATCTGAAAATATAGCTCACAGCTGATTTCTTAACTTATACATTCTACTGACATTCTCCAGAGACTCTAAAGTCACCCCAGCCAAAATGGAAATAAAGAGTTTGTTAGCAGACTTGCTGGGGGTGTTGGTTTCAAACATCCCAGCTATTGCTTCTGGAAGAACGTGTGGCTTCACTGCCAAAAATATGATGTCGGTTTCGTCTAAAACGACGCCATTTTTTATGGTAATATTGGCCCCCTTGGCTTTCCACGCCTCTAATTTATTTAGTCTACGTCCAGAGACGTATATTTGCGTGTATTTTACAAGACCTGTAATAATTAAAACAATATTTTGTGATGTAGTAGAAATTCAGAAGTTACATGTAGTTAATCGCAACTCAAAAACATTAAACATTTTGAAATATAAACAATTAGATACAATTAACATACAAAAAATTGTCAGTGGTAATAACTCTAATATTTTAATTTTAGGACATTCAACTAATGGCAGCAAGACCAGAAGATTTGGAGCTGATTCAGATTTCTAGTCTTAATATCCCAAAAGAAATTCTATTCTCAGATATGTTAATCTGAGTCGCCCAGATAAGTTATATATTGACTAACCGTGAAATTTAAAACTACTAATAATATTTTAGAGTGAAAATGACTACATGCCGCCAAAGAACAATACGGCAATGAAAATGGTTGTTTGAAAGTTTCACTAAATCTTCTAGACTTTGTACTGTTCTTTTTAGAGTATATTTTATGCAGTTTTATGTTTGTTTTTATATAATATTGTAATATTTCATAAATTCAGAGTAACTGACAAGAAAAATAGGTATAGTTTACTGTTCAGATTATTATGATGTTCATGTAAACCCGTACTGTCCAACAATGAGGTGTACATTGGTTCTCTGAACAAGCAAAAGTTAAATTTTGATGTAGAAATGTTCTTAATATTGTACAAGATTGATTATTACAAAGAAAAGAGGTGCATGTGTGAGTTGCAATTTTAAATCATCAAATCATGCAGTGACAGTGTATAGTAAATGAACATGATGCAAAACTGGTTTCTTCCATAACTCTTCGATAAAATGAAGAGGGTGAGAGAATGGAGAATGATTCATACAAGACAAAATTTTCTATATAATAAACATTCTGCTCTTATACCCAATTAATCCTCTCAATTTATTCTTGTGGGGATATCTGAAAAGAAAGTCTACCACAAGAAATAAGAAAATATATTACATTTGGAAGTGCCCATAACTATTATAAGTACTGAAAAGTCTTTCCAAACAATAGTACAATTCGGGCGACCCAACCCAAAAGCAACTCCTTTCAAGCACAAGCCAACAAATCAACCTTCTGACATGCCCCTTAAGGCGACACTTCTCGGCTTCCTCTTCCAACGATTATTAAACGACTGCACGAATAATGTACAAAGTATTGAAATAAGTGTACATAGGCATCGGTATATTAAGCAAAAAATGATCATTAGCTTCCAGAACACTACATTTGAGCACGTCAAGATCATTTAAACACAAGACTACAGATGGGTGTCTGTCTGCTACTCTCCAGTGAGAGGACAAGCTAATAGGTGTATAAATAAGTTCTCAGCTTTTTTCTGCAAAATTAAAGTTTTATTTAAAAACAGACATCGATGACCTTTTGCCATCTTTCGGGTAACTTGCGAATTCCCTGGTGATAGAAGCTCACCGGCTTCGAGACGATAAAGTTATCGATGCATTTTCGGACTTCTTCTTCTGTTTTGAAGTGCGTATCAGCCAAGTGATGCTGTAACGACTGGAATAAATGATAATCGGAAGGGGCCATGTCTGGGCTATACGCCGCATGTGGGAGGAGTTCCCAGCCTAACGCGTCTGCAGCTCATGCGTGTCAAATGTTTGAGGGCGTCCAGCGCATGGTTGATCTTTAAGACTAAAGTCTCCTTCGCGAAATCTGGTACCACTTTTTGCACGTTGCATGACTTAGAGCATTCTCACCATATGCAGCACAAATCATTTTGGTGGCTTTAGCAGCGTTTTTCTTAAGACGAAATGCGAAGTGGATAGAAAATCGAATATGCTCTTTTACGATTGCCATCGTGAACACAGCTGATTATTGAAGTTATGTGCATTAAACGCCAAATTGCATGATGTTTCGAAAGACCAGATGTCATTGCTTTAAAACCGCAAGAGAGTGGACTAATACGTTACATGTAAACAGTGATTTACGTTCTGTGAAATCTCAAGCTGAGAACTTATTTATACACCTATTACTAAAATCATATAACTCAAGATAAGAATAACTTTATGCATTTAGAATGCCTTCTTGAATAGTAATACAGATACAGCTGATTGTTCCATTTAATAGTAAGCAATGGAAAGATCAAATAGCCTAAATGCCTTACAATGTGGCTACATGATGGTTTTTGATGAAATTATGTCCCATGTTCAGATTAAAACAATTAATGATTTTCTGCGAAAGTAATCACAACGAATTTTATCTATAATTATGCAAATGTAACTGATAAACTTATAAACGAATATTCATTTTTTGAGGTCTGGATGTTTCCTTTTTATACATCATTAGATACATACAACTCTTGAGAAATCAATTGTATCTCATTACAGTACATGAACAGCTCAATAGATACATTGTGCAGCAATATTTACAGTAATTTATTTTGTAACCTCATGCTCGCTTGCAAAATAAATGAGGGTACAGTTGAAATTATGTATAGAGCTGTTTAGGTGATTTGAATAAAAATCACACGCATTTACTATCTACCTTTGGCTGTTTTTGTAACATCTTGTGCGTCCAAACTGATTCTACGAGAAAACGTGGTTGTGAAATCAAATTACATTTGGAGAATTCTTGCTTCCTCTACTCGCTAGATAAGGTAGCTTTGAAAATAATTGTGCCTGCAACATAAACTCACTTGTTTTACTTTCCTTTGTGAACTTAATTACCAAATCTATTTACTCAATGTTCATTTGAAATGTTTTTTACAATGAGTTGACAAATGGGATCAGACTCACACAAACAGAAAGACATAAAAATATTAAACAAAATATGCAAGATAAATTATAATTACATTGATAAAAATTTTACTATAGAATATTTTAGTAGTTTTAAATGCAATTACCTTCTTTTTGTTAATATTAAACTGATGAATCAATTTACACATTCGGGTGGACAAAATTACTTATGCTTTATTGGGTATTGGATGCAAAAATTCAAACCATCCAATAGTTATCACATAAAAACATCTATTTAAAATATTTGCGTACGTTTTGGTATTGATTTGATCATGTGCATTCCATTCTCCTTAGAAAACTACAAGTTCTTCAAAGGCCTTAGGACCACGACCAAGTGTCAGATATTTCTTCTTAGCTTGTCCCAAAGATGTTTCATTATATGTAAACTAGACTATGAGCTTGTAAGCTAATGGATGTCACTATTTCAATGAGTTTTAGGTTTATTTCGACCTGTTAGACAGACAAGTTTTTTTCAAAAGCGGCAGCATACTCATTTGACAAGAATGTCTTTCCATTGAGTCAAATCTTCAAATTTGGGAACAGAAAGAAATTGTATAGAGCTAAGTCTAGAGAAGAGGACGGAATCAAATTGAGGCTTAATTTGTGCAATACTATTATTACAATGACTGACTTATGAGTTGTCTCGGTGATATCTGGAACTCCAAAACAGGCAGCATCATTTGCTCAATCATTAAAACGGTCTTTTCCTTCTTCAACGCACTTTCACTACTTGTAATTTATTGCTTGCACTGATGTTTCAATTCAAGGGTGTTAGTGGTGCATTTATACATCATACATGGTTACTAATTAATGCATATACTACAGATGTGTAAATTTTTGCATGGAATATTATGCTGTCAATCACATACTTTCATTCAATAGTCTTCCATAATGATACCATAGATTTTTTTAATAATATATACTGTGATGCTTCATCTTCAATTTCATTAAACTAACAGGAATAAACAGTTTTTAATATTAATGTAGAGTTCCCATAAACTTCATCCAGTTTCGCCTTGATGTGGGTAGCCATCTACTTTAAATAAAAATGTTTTATCATTGTGTGGAACTTTTTTTGTATCTGTGACAGTTGTATAAAGTTTCCTGTAACGTGTTACTTTGGGGTAGTTTGAAAAATCAAATAAATAAATTCCAGTTTTTTCTAAGAAGTCTTCTAATATTGTATTGGTCATATTCGCCATATCTTTACATACCCAATTAAGTTTGAGTATTTGTAAATAATTTAGACAGATGAAATATTGCTTTAACCTGAAAAGTCTGTTTCCATGATTTCGAGTCAAACATTATGATGCCCATCTTATAATTAAGATTAATCATTTTCAACTTGATTCAGCTTTTTGTAAGATCAAAGATAACAAGAATTTTATTAAATGAAAATTATCACTTTAATTAGTTAATAAAGTTGTATGAACAAAAGTTTTGCACTTAGGTCAACTATTTGTTGTACTGAATATTTTGTTACAATTTGCAATTTGTTCTCCATTACCAATCACATATATGGGCCTATATTATCTAAAGTTACGAATGCCCAAAATAAAAACTGCTCTTCAAGTAGTCTCTACAATTTTTTCACATTTGATAATAAATTTCATTCGAATTTAATCTATGCCTAAAATCCATGGGTAAAATAAAACTAAACTACAATACAGTATTCGCATATTAATAACTAAAAAGTAAATTCACATGAAATGCACACATCATTGATAAAAATAGATTTTATTGCATTGCAATTTTTCCAATTGAATATTAGGACATATTTATTACCTTTACGCACTAGACCTTCGCAGATAGCATTTGCCATATTTCCACCCCCTATAAACCCCAGCTTATATTGAATGCGTTGGTTGTTGTTGCTCATGTTTAAGTATTATATATGTTAATTGTCGATACTTCTGTAAAAGTTCATTTTAGTATTTTTTTTACATTAAGCATTACTAATTTTAATAGCAAATATTTCACGTACCTCAACCTAAAAATAGGAATATTAACCTAGTGCCCCTTTTTCTTATTGTCACTTTACGTATAAATAAAACCGGAGAACTTTAATGCTGGTACAAGGTTAGGTTACACGAAACGGACATTTATATGGCGGCGTTGCCAGATCTAATTGTTTGTATTTACTTACACATCAATGCATATTATAGGATCAATTAAAAGGCTGGAAAATGAAAAGACAAAAATCTGGAGAACATGTAGGAACACATGTACATGGAAATATACCTAATTGCCATTAAAGAACACATTTAGGAAGAGAAAAGGCAAAAGAAAAATTGATAGGAACAACAGTGGAAGATTGTATTTGAAAGTAGAAGATCAAAAAGAATGGAAAAGAAATGCACATTACCGTATTTCATAATGTGGTCTTGGTGCAATAATAAAGTTTAGATAGCATTTTTAGATAATTTAGTCATTCCCATTTTGTGGCAACAATCTAGAATTTAAAAGTTCCAACCTCAACCACATTGAACACATTAGGGAGAATTGAATTGGTAGAAAGTCTTTCAAAAGTACAGGTGGTCCATATAAAAGCAAATCCAGATCATGTATTACAAGAAAAATTGGAAGGTTAAAAACTATTTTAAAATCAAAGACATGATAGGCTGTGTTGTTTAAAAAATAGATGTTTTTAAATCTTAGACAATTCTTCATCAAAGTAGCAGAAACTTCTTCCTTTAATTTTATTGCGTAAGATGTGACAATAAGTAGATAAATAAATATACTTACTTACTTTACTTAGTCCTAGGCCTTTCTACCTTTAGGTGTAAGGCTTAAATGAATATACCTAAGATATATTGTACTATATTCTAAAGACTATTAAGGCCTTAGTTCGCCAAAGTATTCCACTTAGGATCATATTTTTCATTCCATAGTTTCTTCTTTACCAAATCTTAGAAATGGAATCTTGAGTTCGCTTAAACCTTAATTTTTTTGGTGTTTCCAAAATTTCCCTTTGTTTTTTATCCTAAGAATTTTTGAATTTATTTTAATCAATTCTAAAAGCTCTTGTTCTACCAGTGGAGAAGTTGTTTCTTTACTTTCTTCTACTCCTGTATGACCAAGTATTCAATACAGGATGGTTATATTCCGCCTTCCTAATATGTTTATCACTTGTTTACAGTTCTATACATCTTGCAGCTGATGTTGCATAATCTTAGTGCCTCAATGGCTGCTTGGCTATTCTTTGGAGTACAGACATTGTTAAGGTTAAATTGGGCATGTTTCTTTATTGCACATATTTCTATTTGGAAAATATCTACTTGTAGAAGTGGCTAAACGGTCGTTGCCCCAATATTTTCAGTAATACCGGCTCCATCTGTGTATTAACTGATACGTTAACACAAAACAAATATTGAAAATATAGTATGAGATGTATGGTATTAAAAACACCATCAAAAAGATCAAATGCCGGTAATGCAAAGTTAGATATTCGATTTTAGGTATTTGCCTATTATTTCGGAGTTTCTTTTTTAATCAACTATTCCTTTGTGTCTTATTTATTCGTATCTAATGGCTTACTTTTAAGATATGTTATATGAAATCAGATTCATACATTTTTCTTGCAAACTCTCCTTTTCTTCTGCCTACTATCACCTTTAAATATTTTTTCTAATTTTGAAAATTTTAGTAGTATAATAAATTTGTCCTGCTCTCCCCAATTCGACTACTGGCATTTTTACGGCCCAGCTCGATTCAGGCTGCAATAAATGAGTACCTAGAGGTCAAACTCTGGGGTAATAATAGGCGGTCGGTATGTAGCGCTAGCCACGTTACTACCCTTGCGTACTGTAGGTTCTATATTGTAGCAGACTTATCATGTTACGACCTCAAAACTATTATTAATATTATTATAATAAATTTGTAGGAATGACTTCTATTTTTAAATTTTTATACTATGCATAATATGGTTGAGTGAACGACCAACCGCTAGACCAGTGACAGCTATTAAAGACAATTGCATTAAATTGGAAGTACATCGATAGTGTATTGGATGATTTTGACAAACAGCAAACTCAAAAGACTCCATTCTTCATTTACAAAAGTTGTAAGTAGCTGTTCGACTGTTAGTCTTCCGTATCTGGGCTACAACAAATTTATAGCGCTCCAATGTGCGAGATATAGTTGGATAATTGTGGAAATGCTCTATTCGACCATGTTAATCTGTTCCACTTGGTTCTATACTTTAGGGTAATATAGTTTAATATTTCTAATTTTTAATACGTGTAACAGTTAACTTTTACGATATTCAGCAGCTACTTAAACAAAGGTAAAACTGTTCTAGTGATTATTATTCATTCATGTTCGTTAATTTTTTTTGATAAATACGTGGAATACATTATTTGTTTGATTTATTTAGTTTTAATCATTTCTGCACATTCATGCGCAATGAGCTGAATTTGGACTCAAAGGTCTGCTTTTTGCAATTAAAATATTTTTTTATCATCCCCCATTAGCAATGTCGCTTTTATTTTTTTTATGTATCATTATCCTACTAATCACGTTTATTATATCAAATTTTCAGCAGTATGTGCGGTTTGAGAGAAAAATAATTAGAACGAAATACATCTTTCATAAAAAATGCTCATTCATTTGCTAGTATCCGTTTGACTTTCAAAGAGTAACATGTTTGACAATGTTATCTCTGTAAGTGCAATGTGATAAAAAAAGTGATAAGTGTTTAAAAATAAATCAACTCAATAATATTCATAGTAATAAAATAATTTCTCTTATTTGTGAGCCAAGTAATACAAATTATTGGTAACAAGTACTAAACATTTTAAAAATGTTCCCTTCGAGGAACTTAGCAGGTTTTGATATCAATGGGCAACCAGTATATGTACAGGGTCAACCAATACCAAATAATCAAATCCCACAGCTACAAATGACTACCATAAAATAACTTTATACAGAATTATCCACATACTAACACTCAAGCGACCTAAATACAAATGTACTATCCACAACCACTACAAACATCAACATACCCCTCTCAACAATATCCTTTTCCCCCAAATCCTGCATACAATCAACAATTACATACTATAGCACAAACCAGTCAACAAACATCAAATTCTCTATCAAATACGAACCAACAATTATACAGAGTTCTCTCCACATGAGATGATGAAACAGAAATGGACGATGATTCCACTCAAGGCAGTACCCTGGCAATTAGCTAAAGGAACAAAACGAAGGAAACATGCTAAAAATACATCAAAGAACCATGAAAATAAATCCGAAATAAAAACTAATAACAAATATCCAGTACTTACAAATGAAGACAGTAATAAAGACAACGCGGAAGACGTTGTAACCAAAAACGATATAAAACCACCGCCAATTTTTATATACGATGTCATAAATTACCCAAAAATGATAGAACAGCTAACGGAAATGGTTACTAAAGAAGAATACACCACCAGATCAATGGCAAACAACATTATTAAAATAAATTGCAAATCAATAGACACATACAGAAAAATGGTAAAATACCTAAAAGATAAGAATGTCAACTACCACTCCTACCAATTAAAAAATGACCGTGCCTACAGAGTTGTCATAAAACATCTTCACCACACTGTAAAGTTACAAGACATAAAGGAATGAATTAACTGCCAAAGGCCACGTAGTTAGAAACATAATTAATGCGAAAAAGTATTAAACTAAAGAACCTCTAAATTTGTTCTTCGTTGATTTAGAACCTTCAGACAACAATAAGGACGTACACAACATAAAAGCTCTGCAAAACAAAATAGTTGTAATAAAACCTCCCAACAAACCCAAAACCATAATTCAATGCGCGAAATGCCAACTATATGGCCATTCAAAGAACTACTGCAACAAAACCTATCTCTGCGTAAAATGTGGGGGTCAACACAACGCAACAGCTTGTAAAAAGAGTAAAGACAGTCCTGCTACGTGCGCGCTATGTGGTGGACCACATCCCGTCAACTACAAAGGCTGTAGCTACTATCATAATCTCACTAAAAATAGAAGCATCACACAAAGACCTCAATACACCCAAAACATCAACAGTAATGTACCTCTCATATAATCATCTCCTACAGATCCTTTGAATAACACCATAAGTTATGCTAACGCAGTTAAAAGTGATGATAATGCGACACAAGATATTTCACTTCTTAAATTCTTAGAAGAATTCAGACAAATGTTTAACCAACTCATGCAACAAAACAGCTCAGTACTATCTATGCTATCCATGCTTGTCAGCAAACTAAAATAATGGCCAACATTTTAAAAATAGCACTTTGGATCGCAAATGGACTAATCCAGCACAAAAACGAGGTAATACTCTTTCTCAAAGAACAACATCTTGATATCCTACTTATAAGCGAAACTCATTTTACAGCAGAAAGCTATCTTAATATTCCTAACTGCGCCACACGAACCATCCAGATAGAATCGCACACGAAGGAAGAGCTATCCTTATAAGACAATCGATAAACCATTATCAATTACCTAACTATGAGAAAAATCAACTACAAGGCACTTCAGTTAAAGTCCAAACATTCCCCTTAAAACTCACAGTTTCAGCGGTATAAAATAAAAAAAGATTTCAACCTGTTCTTCCAAACTCTTGGTTCAAAAAAAAAAGATTATAATAGCAAGAATACCCTACCAGACCTTTTAGATTTTTTTGTAACAAAAGGCCTACCACTATCTTATATAAATATAAGTCCTAACTATGACCTATCGTCTGACCATTCCCCAGTGATAGCATCTATTTGTTCAACAATTCTTTCAAAACAACAAGATATAAAACTCCATAATTATAAAACTTACTGGAATGAGTTCAGGACCATACTTACAAACAGAATAAACCTAAAAGTAAAATTGCAAACACCGGATGATCTAGACTCAACAATGGCCAAACTGATGCACCTACTACAAGAAGCTGCACTACAATCCACCCCACCTCAACATCCACAAGAATACTTCCGTTAGAAATTAAACAACTTCTAAAAGAAAAAAGGAAAGCTAGAGCAATTTGGCACCGTACGCGAATCTCGGCTGACAAAATCAAATCTAACAAACAAACTGAAAACTAAACTCAAGCAAATGAGAGAAGAATCTTTTAAAGAATACTTGAACAACCTAAACAGATATGATCAATCAATATGGAAACCTGTTAAAAATGCAAGAACACCCAAAGCATCCGTACCACCTATTAAATAAACAACTCCACACTTAGGACCATGGGCAAAGAGTGATGCAGAAAAATCCGAATTATTTGCACAACATTTTTCTAATATCTTTACTCCGCACACCGATGACGTAGACTACGAAATGGAACAAAACCTCGCACGAATTACAGAAACACGGCAACAAATAACACTTACTACTCCAAGAGAAATACAAAAAGGGATCAAACTTTTAGGACTCAAAAAAGCTCCTGAAATAGACAAAATCATACCAAAAATGTTAAAAGAGCTTCCTAAAAAAGTACTAGTGCTACTAACATACATATTTAATGGAAGCCTAAGGCTGCAATATTGGCCAAAGCACTTGAAATTGCCAGAAATAATAACCATAATCAAACCAGGGAAAGAACCTTCAGATGCTAATTCCTACCGTCCTATAAGTCTTCTCCCAGTGATTTCTAAAGTATTCGAAAAGCTTCTATTACATAGAATCAAAATCGACTTGCCAGTAGACTTGATACCACACCATCAATTTGGATTTCGGCCAGGACATTCAACAATATAACAGATCCATCGATTAACTGATCTCATTCAAAAAGCCTTTGAGGACAGATGCTACTGTTCAGCGGTATCTTCGACGTAACCCAGGCTTTTGACCGAGTCTGGAATACTGGTCTTCTCTATAAAGTCAAGCAAATCCTTCCTTCTTACTTTATCCTTCTCAAATTCTATCTTAGCGACGGACAGTTTCAAAGTAGGGAATGAAAGATCAAAATTGCATCCAATCAAAGCAGGGGCACCACATGGCAGTGTCCTGGGTCCGGTGCTCTATGTTCTCTTCACGTCAGACATACCAACCTCTAGGAACACAACAATTGGTACATTCGCTGATGATACCAGCATATTATCAGTAAATCCTGACCCTCAATAAGCAGTACTAGACCTACAAGACCACCTCAATATACTACAAAACTGGGTTAACAAATGGAGAATCAAAATAAATGAAAGCAAATCGAGTCATATCACGTTCACTATTAAAAACCCCAACCCCTGATGTATACCTTAACAACGTTCTAATACCCAAGCAAGTCAAAGTAAAATACTTAGGAATGACCATGGACGCCAAACTAACTTGGAAACCCCATTTACTAAAGAAACGGAAACAAACAGATCTAACCACCAAACAGCTAAATTGGTAGAAAATCAAAGCTAGCTATAGAAAACAAAATCCTGATTTATAAAACCATAATCATACCAATTTGGACTTATGGCATAGAACTCTGGGGATGTACCAGCAACACCAACGTATCCATAATCCAAAGATGCCAGTCCAAATTGTTGAGATCAATACTAGATGCCCCGTGGTTCGTTTCCAATAACACAATACATAATGACCTCAAAATCAAATTTGTGAATGAAGTCATTCCTTAGAAAAGCTCTATGTACCATGTTTCACAACAATCCACTCATAGAACCCATACTACTAAGAAAAGATAACAAACGACTCAAGAAAAACGGTCAATCGACTTGCTGTAAGAACCTGAGATGTCACCGATGGACAAAACCTCATCACGCTATCCCTCGACATTCATAAGATTAGCTTATAGAATTATTGTATTCTGATTGCTGATTAAATTACAAATAAAAAAAATCATTTGCTACACTCCAGTAAATGAAAAGAAAGCAATTACACCAGTGAACAAATGTAAAGTACAGCTACTAACGATAATATTCATATAAAACTATATACCTTTAGGAAAAAGAGCTATGACTGTTCAAAACAGAAGTAAATCGTTAACAAAATCAAGCTCCTAATTTCTAACAATAAGATCCGTTAGTCATATAAAAGGATTTAAGAAAGTATACCAGAAAATAATAATACCGCAAAAATAAAGGCCCTTTATCATCTGTAGGAAGATGTATCATAACAATGCACCAGCATATTTCTTGTACATGAATTAGAGGACCTCTTGTTAAACACATTTTCCTTATTCTATAATAAGGAAAGTAATGTAATCGGCGGAAATTTGAAAGTTTTTCACATTTCTGGACGAATTATAGCCTCAGGACTCCATGGTTTGGGCCATTGGTTCGTGTGTGTGCGTGCATGCGCGCGCGCGTGTGTGTCTGTCAGTCTGTCAGTAAACAGGATATCTCGAGAACCGCAAGATCTACAGACATGAAAATTGGTATGCAAGTAACTTGTAGGTAGGGGACGCAATGCGAAACTTTTGGTAAAAATCGGCAGAGCCGTTTGGTCGCAAGGTCGCAAAATCGGTCGCAAATCTAAACGGTTGAAGATACAAAAAATTCGTGAGAATAAAAATGATTTGTTATCACTAGCTAAACATGAATTTAAAGTAAAAGTTGGTAAAATAGAAACTCGAAAAAAAATTGAAGCCCAAGATTTTTGCGAGAATTACCCAAATAATAGGATAAGGAAAGTCGTGTGATGCTCACACCAGATTTTTGTGGTTTATTTCCCCAAGACAAAAATGGCACTAAAAGGGATCTAATTTGGGTTACAAAAGATATTATATGAAATATGATGTAAGGGCTTAGCTAAAATCTAATCTTAAAACAGCGTTTCAGAAATATTTCCACCTGTGCGAACTTAAATATATAAATATATACTAGGAGTTGCCCGCCAAAAGATATTTTTGGCGTCCTAGACTGACAATTTTTCACCCGCCTTCCTTCAAATTTTTGCAAGGTGCGAAAGTATAAATTTTTAATTAGACCGCCTTTTTCTCTGGGTCGGAAACATGGAACAATTTAACGCCCATTCATGGTGGACGTAAGCATAAGCCGCCCATAGGAAATACGTAATAAGTAAAGTTGAATTAATGTAAAGCTTATGCACTCGTTCACTCCCGTAATTTTTACGTTTTATGTTCATTTGCAGTAATTTTTAATTTTTCTCTAGATTAATATTGGCAATAGTAACAGAATGTATGTTTCTAGGCTAGATACCCTCTGAGGATACTTAAATAAAAGGGTTAAAAGGGTGTTTTTTATATGGCCCTCTTCCAGGGCTATAAGATGACACCAAATTTATTTGGGGACGAACAAGCATTATTTAGTGGCGGCGGGCAGAAAATTTTTTTTATAATGGGAGTCTATGGGGAAAGTTCGCAACCGGTTATGTTAGGTTAGGTTAGATGCTTGAATTCTAGGACTCTTATCGAATTTAACGCTTGCTCATCCCCAAACAAAATTGGTGTCCTCTTATAGCCCTTTCCAAAAAATTCCCTTTTAGCCCGATTGCGCAAGTATCCTCAGGGGGAGTTTTACCTGTTTCTATTCTAAAATAGCTGTACCCGGCCACGCGTTGCTGTGGCTTTTACGTCCAACAGATGGCGCTGTTTAAAAAAAAATGTTTTTATCTGTCACAGGTGTGACGTCTATACAATTCAATAATCAAAATATTTAAATAATTCAAAAACGGTTAAAGTTAGAAGGCTGATTTTTTTCGCCGAAATAGCAAATGTATTTGTGAATGTGGTGTGCAAGTTTCAAGGAAATCGGTTGAAGCGTCTAAGAGGAGATATAATTATAAGTTTAGAAAGAAAGAAAGAAAAAAAGAAAGTTAGGGAGATAAGACAATTATATTGTAAGAAGATACTATATATAAAACATGGGGCCGGCGAAGAGATTGCTCTGTAAGCAATCCCAGAACGAACTTAAAAAACCTTTCGATTTCGATTTCGAATTTCGGGAAAATTCGAAATCGAATATCTGGAAAATTATTCGATATAGAATTTTTTCTTCATTTTCGAATTCAGCGTAAAATTTCCTATAAGAATCACATTTAAAATCGTAATGTCGAAAATTTTCCCGAAATTCGAAGTCGAATATCTCGAAAACTATTTGACATAGAATTTTTTCGATTTCATTATTGAAATCAGCGTAAAATTTCCTATAAGAATCCATTTTAAAATTTTAAAAAATCCATAATTTGTGACAGCGACAGACATATAGAATTCAGTAACGAACTTTTTAAGTTCGTTGAATATATTTTTAAGCAGCATTTAGGAATATGTAATAAATAGTAGGCTTAGTTCATGTGCAATATCATTCGAATAAACAAAGCATTTAGGTAGCGGGTGGACCCTTTTTGCGCTCCTGATAGAGATGTCTACTTCAGCGAAGCGACCCTGCCTATGTGACATGATTTTCTCTCACATCTCCTATCACCGAGAGGAAGCACGTTTTAACCTTAATTCTACACACCACATACAATCTTAGCTACATCCTCACAAAACTCGCCAACACGCTTGATAAATGCGGCGTTTTAATGCCAAATTCTCCCTCTATAGATGCCAAAGTTAAAAGACCACAATCCTGCACTGGAAATAGGTCAGTTTGCCTTAAGGATTCTAGGAGAAGCAAGAAATTGCCAAAACAGTATACAAAACTTGTGATAGCCACCTACAACTGACGAACACTGAAAACTGATGATCAAAGAACGATGCCCGTGAAGGGCGAAAATTCCCCGGATTTGCATAAACTTTTGAATGACGATTCTAATATTACATTGTCTACTGACTTTAACCATGTTTGAAAAAATTTTTTAGTGTCATGGGAACATGTTGAAAATCGTCTTTGAAGTTTCGCTGTTTAAGGTTGAATTTTGAGTCTTTTGGAGCAGAGTGGCGCTACAGGTCGACGAAAGTGAATGATAATACAATGGTTTGCAAACTATCATAGTTTATGTCAAAATGAAAGGTACATGTTTTAAGGAAAATAGAGTTAATAGCTTGAAAGTCAGCTAAAGCTCTTTCTCGTCGCTATCTTCTTCATCACTGCTCTCCGCAAAGACTTCAAAGTAGTGTTCCAGGTGCTGTGAAGGCGCCTGTGGAGGCATGTATCTTCCATGGCTTGCAAACCAGATGAAAGACATCGCATGGGCACAGCAACCAACCGTTCGCAATCAATTCCTGCAGCTGCAGCAGTATCCAAGTAAAGCGTCCAGAAATGCTTTGCCTGGAGTTGTGTTCATCAACACAAAAGCATTGTATTTGACACTTTTGCTGTGGTGAGAGTAGAGCTGCACTTGTGCTAAGATTGTATTGACAGCAGTCGCTGAGAATCCATACGAAGTCAGATTGATTGCAATTGTTGACTTCAACACCCTGATTTTGTAGTCACTATCGGCATCCAAGTGAGCTTCGTAATAAGCTATTGCTTGAGCCAATTGGTATGTACCACAAGCAAGATGGTACAAATCATGTGGAGCAGCGGATGGGAAAGTAGGGAGTGTGTCAGAATCTAAAACTTGCAATTGCATCGTTGAATGTCGTCTGACGAGCTTCTCGGCTTGCACAAGTGAATCCATGTTGTTGACAGTTGCCTGTACTCGCAGCATTCAGTCCGCTATGCCAATGGGATCTGCTATGTCGGAGTACATGCAAGGCAAGAACGTATTGTGAATGGCGCAAGTAACACGGAAGTCATCCATCATATGGTCTTGCGATTTGGAAGGGTAGACTTTGGAGAAGATTTTTGATTGCTTCTTGAGTCCTCCATTCACAGACTTAATCACATAGCGAACCTTCGTGACCATGCGTGAATCGTTGGCTTGCTGGACAGTCAGCTGATTCTTTCCTTTGTCTAAGAATGAAGGCATTAGGCATCGATAGCCTTGACTCTCCATCTTTGACTGAGAATCGCGAAACCCTTTGATCATGACGTCACCTGCTCTAAACAAGTCAGTGAACTGCGGCTTCTGCATGATGTCGTTCATGATTATCGAGTCAGAAGCTCCTCCTTCATAGGGACCCCAAACCCCAATGATGTATCCATTAGTGGTGACACCAAGAAACGGCTTCGTTAGGTTTCGATACTTATGCTTGCTGTATGTTTTCTTCTGTATTTTCTGCTTCTTGCTTTTCTGAGTGTAAACATATATATATATATATATACATTAAAGAACAAAATCGGCTAAAAGCTTGTTGCGAACGATTTCCTTGTATCTCCAAAACGTTGCTGGCTTGATCTTGAATTGGCAGCAGATTTCTCTGTGAGTTTGACCAGTGCGAAGCTTCATAAGGTACACGCCCATAGCCAGTGAAACAGGACGATTCATGGGAAGGCCCTCACAGATGGCAACCAATGTGTTGAAGTGGTCCCTAGTCAGTCCAGTGAGCACATGCAATTCTTCATTCGTGATGTCGTTAAATGAAGGCAATTGCGGTAGAGGCTTCTTGGCATCAAGCTCTGCAACTTTCGCCAAATCTTCGAGTAATCCATCTAATTGCTGCTTTGACATTTTGATCTTGTTCTTGACCTTGAATTCTTCGCCGTCGTAGTCCAGCTTGTTGTCAGCAGTGAATTGCGAAGTACATGCGCGAACACCTGATGGTAGATATATTTTTGCTTCTTTCAAAACAACCAAATGAGCCAGGCGGGGGACGTCTCTGAGCTTCGCTTTGGCAGTGCACCCAAAAACACACGCTTGTCCATCTCTGTATTTGATTTGCGACTGCGCAATCTTGCCAATCTTCTTGTCGCAAGCTGGCAGCGCGCACTTGTCCTCCATTGTTCCGGTAAGGCATATCACTTTACCATATAGAAGGCTATGCAAAGGCGTGGCTAAAGAATCTTACCTGTGACTCGGCGTCTCGACGCCAAAATAGACGCTAACTCGCAGTGCAGAAAAGTGATGGGCACTGGTTGACGATTAAAAAGAGACTGAAGGATCAGCTGTAGCGTCAGCTTTATATAAAGAGCTTGCGCACGCGCAATCGCTGTTTGCGCAATTGACGAGAGCGCCTCCTATCGGTGGCCCTGCGAATAAAAAATATCTGGAAAATACTTTTTCACTTGAACTGCACAATCTTCTTATATGCGCTGTTTTACGGAATGCCTCGCTAAATTTGCATTTTAAAAGTAATTAAGCACAATTAAGACTGATTAAGAACAATTAACTTACAGTAAAGACATTTCTTACATTTGTGCACACTTGTGGACTTGAACTTGGGTTGACGGATGTGAGCCGTGTACGCTGACCACTCGGCCAACGGCGCTTACATACAGATTACTGTTTGTCGCACGCTTTTATGTTTTTCAATGGGACTTAACATTAAACTTTCATCGAAGATTTCACTATGTTCCCGTTGAGCTAGAAATTTTTCCGACACATCTCTGAACTCGTCTCGTCGAGTTCTATCAGAATCTGCATTCAAAAGTTCAGGCAAATCCGGGGAATTTTCACCCTTCATGGGCATCGTTCTTTAGAAAATGAAACAACTAAAATTAATTGGCACCTAAACTGCCTCTCAGAAGTTAGAACAGAAAAGAATCTTAGGATATTAAAGTTAGGTAATGAATTATATAAGGGACATGACACAGAGAGTCACAGAATCATAATTAGCAAATAGTTACTACCTCTTATTGATTGTTTCAAAGGTATATTAGATAGGATTGAATACTTAATTATCAAACTCTCAGAGAAACAGAAGATCAAAATAATTCAATTATATGCATCAACATCCATCCACTATCATGAAAAGTTGAAAATACTATATGAAGATATAAAATGACAAGCAAAGAAAACAAATGTACTCAGAATACCAAATATAAAACCGTTATAGACAAAAATAAGAAGCTGAAATGCTTGAAAAACACTGCGCTAATGGGCCAGAAGGGCGAAAACTACACTACAAGAAACAAAAGCTATAATCATGTACGTGCGGCCAGAGGATATACGAAAGATAGACAATGAGGAAATCCTTGTTGCTCTAAAATATATTAAAAACAACAAAGCCCCAGGAGAAGACGAAATTCTGACCAAAATGATTAAAGAAGCAAATGATAATGGATTAACTGGATAAAGCACGAATAAACTACTGCTTCACAAACCTAATGAAAAACATCTATCAAAAAGCGACAGCACAATAAAACTCCATGAAAACTCTGACAAGATAGGGATTAAAAGAAGCCTCTGCAGGATTATACAATATTACCCAAATTATTCATCCTGGTCCTGGAAGGAGTTAAAAAAAAAGACTGGAGAAAAGTAGGGCTCAACATCAATGGTGAAAGACTTTCACATTTAAGAATGGGGACGAGTAGTCCTGTTCGTTGAAGAGGAAATCACATAAGGAAAATTCTGCAAGAATCAGGAAATATGCGACTAAAAATGAACCGAAAATAAGGAGACTACAACAGATACATACCGCAATAAATGGAAAACAAATAGAAAACTTGAATATTATGTATACCATATCTTAGGACGAAAATATACGATCAATATGTGTTACTGAGCATGGACGAAGTACAGACATGGACTATCACGCAAAAAATAACAAAACAAACTGAAGGTATCACAAAGGGGAAAGATCAAAGATTGACGTTACATTAAGAGATGGACACCAGAATTAATGGATCAGATAAAAACTAGTCACTGATATAAAGACAATTACTAAACTAAAATGGGAATATACAGGACAAGTTGCTAGAATACAGAAGAATTGATGGAACAGTAAGAACATTAGATAGAGACCTTGAACAGAGAAACAAAGGGAGGTCAGCAGTTATTGTGGTTCGAGCCCTCTAACCATCTTAGTCCCGCCACTTTTTTAATGTCGTCGTACCATTGCTGACCTCTCTTCAATTCTCTGTCCAAGGTTTCTATTTAATGACGGTTAGCATTAAGCGTAGAAGCAAACATGCGTACAAGGAACGGGTAATAAAATTCTCGACGTCTGGAAACACAGGAAGAAATGGCGGAGCAAGAGGGAGGCGCAACAGGGCTAATGATGATGATGAAACAAAGCAAAGAGGCAAATCACTTTTGCGCAATTTCTGAGGATATCAGATTTATAAAAGGCTTTTATTTTATGTTTTGAGTATGTAAAACCCGGTTTTTAGTAAAAATCAGATAACAATTAACTCTGTAAATTTGACTAAATCTTTGGTAATCAGTATTGAATCACTGATGTCTCCTTTTTTCATTGATAGTGACCTCTAAATTATTCTACTACTTAATGAGGCTTGATTAATGATTTTTGCTTTATTTTTCTTTTGCATCTATTGATATTACTAGAAATTATAAAAGTCTAGGTAATATAAATCGTAGTTTTGTAACTTCCACGCTCTAAATGGCCCATCCAGTATTATTTTTGTATTGTGACATTATGGATGGAAGTTTGTAGGGCTAAGAAATTCTAGTGTGAAATACTGCTATATCACTCATTTTTACATCACTGCCACACCATTTCACTAATACTTAATCATACAAGTTGTACTAACGAAAACACTTTAACAGAAGCGAGCTTCATACATCTATGGCAGCTTCATTAAGTATATTTCTATTAGTTGCTATTTCAATTCATATTATCCTTCAAAAATTAATTAATAAAAGCTTTTTCCCTTTAAAAAAGAAAGAGCAAGAGGCTCACGAAAAAAAACAACTAAGCATCAATTTTGTTACTAATGGTTGACTTTTGAACTACTTCTTGGTGAATAATCATAGATTTTTACTTTCCTTATCCTATAATAAGGAAAGTAATGTAATCGGCGGAAATTTGACCTACCCAGTTTTTCACATTTCTGGACGAATTATAGCCTCAGGACACCAAAAAGTTAGTTTGAGCCATTGGTCCGTGTGTGTGCGTGTATGTGTGTGTGTGTGTGTCTGTCGGTCTGTCAGTAAACAAGATATCTTGAGAACCGTAAGAGCCAGAGACTTGAAATTTGGTATGAATTACTTTAGGTAGGACGCAGTGCGAAGCTTTTGGTAAAATTGGCCAGCTTTGGTCACAAGGCCTAAAATCGGTCATCGGTCGAATCTAAACAGTTGAAGATACAAAATTTATGTCAATAAAATGATTTATTATCATGAGATAAACATGAATTTAAAATAAAAGTTGGTAAAATAGGAACTCGAAAAATTGAAGCTCAGGATTTTTAATATACCGGGTGTTCATAAAATGTTTCGAAGTTTATATTACCGGATAGATCAAACCGAGACGAAAAATTACAATGAAATTTTTGATCCGAGGTCAAATAAATAAGTTATAGCCGATTAAATTAATTAAACGGACCAATCACAGCGCGCTCGTTGAGCTACCGAGCCGACTGCGGGAGGACTAATGAAACTATCGCTAGGAGGCACGCAGGTGATAATGATAGGCTGTACGAGCTCGCACGGTTACCTTCAGTGACGTACCAAAATTTTAAGTACAATGTCATATCTATTGTCTTATACTGTTTATTTTAATCAGCTTTGAGTTTAGACTTGCGCCTCGTCCTTTTAAAATAACAAGTTCCGTGACGAGCAGCGCATATATATATATATATATATATATATATATATATATATATATATATATATATATAATAAAATAATAATAATAGGATAAGTGAAAGTCTGTGATGTTCACACCAGATTTTTTATTATATACTATTCTTTTTACTCTTCAGTAGATTTATGTTTTGTTGGCGCTGATGATTCTGTCCAAAATGTTATATTTGTTATCCTAGTAAATCAAATATAACAGATTAGGCAATATTGTAAGTTTTGAACCTATTTTACACAAACCTTATGATCCAGTCTATTGACAGTTAGTTTTGGTCATTGATCATACCTATTTGGTTCTTTTTCTATACATAATACTTGATATAGTTTTAAGTGGCTTGTTATTTTTTGTCACCTTGTTTTTGGACAGAATATTCAAGGTGGATTAGAAAATAGATTTTTAAAAAGAAACTGGAGCATTGGAAACGGTTCATAAAAGTGTTAGCAGCTATCCACTTTTAAAACTCCATCAAAGAGTCGAAGAGGCACTGAAAGAAAATACGAAAAAACCAAAACAAAAAATGCCTAATATTTTCTTTAATTGGAAAATTTTATGGAATCTACAAATGGTAAGTAGAGAATCTAGATAATAAACTAATTAATCTGCAATAAATAATGATAGACCTCCTGGCATCTTTTTAATATCAATTACCATATAATCATAGAACAAATGTATAGTCTATTGCATTAAAATAATTCTTGTATTTTGCTAAATATTTGATGTCTTAATCAATTTTCAGATTTTAAAAAATGGTTACTGAAAGCTTGTATTCTCTTGAAGCTTTCTTAGTAATTTCAAAATTACATAGCAGTAATAAGAGTGAAACTTGCACTACCACTTATAATTATTTGAATGGTAGCTGTATTGGTCATTTCATTTATAAAAATTGCACAATAGTTTTTTAGTTAAAATATGCAGAACAATAGAGTTTCATTATTATAAATGCATTTTACTTACAATTAACAATAACTCGACAAAATGTGATAACAGATTCAAATAAACCTTGAGCTATTTATTAGCTTACATCTGGAAGTCATAAGTACTACATTTTATTACAGTTACTTCAAATGGGGGCTGACATGTTGGTGTGTCTTCACGGTGTCACACACAAAGGCACAATAAATTTAAATTTACAAATATTGATAGTTGCATTTAAACACTGGAGTGTGAAGTTCAATCCCTTATAAAGTTAAGCATAGTCATTACAGATAGAAAACGCAAGTTAAGTGTGAAAATGCAGGCTAGTATTTACTTGTACTAGTAAAAATATTTTATACATCTATTGTGATAAAATTTTAAATTTTTTCTTCAATATATCAATGTTCCATACAAATCACTAAGAAAGAGAAGAACGGGATTTGCTGCCAACAAAAGGCAAAGTGGAAGAAGGCATAAAATAACACAAAAAATAAATATGTTACAGCAATTAGCTAACAGCAGCTGTAATTACAAGTATGGTAAATATAGCAAGGCATGATTTAGTATCAACTGTAGTGGCAAAATGATCCTTAAAGAAAGCAGGGCTGTACGGAAGAATTACTGTGAAATAAAACACTTAAGAGAGCACAACAAATTCAAAAGGCTATAATGGGGCAAACTAGACCAAGACAGGACACTGCTGCAATAAAATCAAATTTTATAGATTCATGAAACCAAATTTCAATTTTTTGTGTCTAAAAAAGGAGTTTTTTTGGCAACAAGCGGAATAGTGTGCTTCAGAACAGTATATTGCAATTCAAAATGAAAATGACCGGATAAGTTATATGATTTAGTCAAAAAGACTACTGAGGTTCGTTTTCTTTTTTAATTGTGTAGAAAATTAAACACAGGTCCCCAACTGCTGTGGATGAAATGGGCAGACGCGTCCGAAAACAGATGCCAATAAATTACAATGGCAGTATATTGGAGTATATACCTATGCTGCAAAAATTGCTTTGATAAATGCCCCGAAATGCAAGGCGGAAATTTAATAAATAAATACATGATTATTATCAATAGTATATTTCTTTGACCATTATAACAGTTTTAAACTTTAGTTTAGGGCGTTCAAAAAGACAACTAATTAAGATGTGCGAATAATTATGAGCGGTAGTGTATAATTTTCACATATATATTTGTATTGAAACATTTACAGAACAGTGATAATTAAGAATAATAACAAAATTTCAAAACACAAATATTCATGTGGAATATTCAACTATAATTAGAATAACAATTTATTATCGAGCATCTTCAAACATAGCCGTAACATAATATTCTACATACATTTGCTTATCATCAGCGTTAATGGCGAGCTGCAAACCCAATAAACCTGACTCCCCTGTAGATATGGAAACTTTGCTTGCATAACTCATTACTTTCAAAATCTGTCGAATATAACTGAAGGTATATTTGATACAAACTTGTCCTGCCATTGGAAAACAAGTATCATTTCCGAATTTTTTGCTATATCTATTTGTGATTCTCCCTATAATAAATGGTTGTTATAGTCAAATTAAAGTCAGCCTCACATCATATTACTCGCCATGATACTGGTAGTGGTAATTCTGAAATATGGAGGGTCTGGTGTAATTAGTAATTCTAGGTCGTCTGAAGTGTTGTCCAGGTCTGACAACACATCTACAAACTGCCCAGCATTGACAACAACCTTATGTGAACCGCACTCGTAGGCTAAGCTGATGTCTGCAGATTCCTCCACATTTAACGTGTAAATTTCACAGTTGACGGTTATGTTTTCTTCACTATGTTTCATGCTGCAAGAATCCTGATTAGTTGCTAGTTACTTGTAATCGTTGCATTTATGAAGTACACTAAACATAATGGAGATCCATTTCCCTTGTAAGTCATTTTGAGGCTGGGATTGCCATCATCGCCGTATATATGGAGACATTCTGTTAAAACCTTCAGACTCAATTTAAATTTGATGTCCTCGTTTGGGTCGATGTAGTATGAAGTAAATATGTTGCTGGGAATGTAAGCGGACGTTTCCACGCATCTCATTTCCTCTACAGTGACCTTCAAACCTTCTTCTATCGGTCTCACTATTGCATACTAGAATGTTTCAAGAAAAGTTGTTAAATTAAATTATTAAATATATTTAGTATACCAATTGTTATAAAAAATATTATATTAATGATATGAAAGAAAATGTAATTTAAGAATGTTCAGTTAGGTCTTCCCCTGCAACCTAAATGAAAAGTAGTTTTTGTCAGAAGGCATTTTTTTGGCATCTATGTTAAGATTTATTTATCCCTTTTTGATGTAAGAGATAGGTACTACATAGTTGCATAGATAACTTCAGGGATGGATTTACCCCTGACGCGTTTCATTTAATATCCTTCCAATTATCAAACTATCATATAAGTTTAATAAAAACCAGAACTTTTCATAGTTTAAAGAGGATTAATAAAATTAAGGTTAATCGATTTTTGAGACAAAAATGTTAAAATTAACCAATAATTTCAAATCACAGAAAATCTACAATAAAACTGTGACTACGACTAACAATTTTAACAATATTGATATTGCATCATAAAGGCAGGGTTAGATAGTGATTTTAGCATGCTTAATAAATATCATTAGTGAATTTGTCCCAATTTAATTTATTTTCTTAAATTTCTTTAAAATGCCTAACTGAAGTGCCGATGGTAGTTTAATATGGTTAAATGATTTCAGAGTTTTTCTTACAACATTTAGAATGACTTTTTTTGGTTGATCTCAGTAATAGCCAAGGTTCTCTTGGGCAGTTTATTGCATTAGTGAAGAATGTTAGTTATTAACGATAAGTCCTTGAATTCACGCTGGTCTATAAGTAAACGCAGCACCCATCTTGATATCTTTTTGGCAAATTTCAGACTTCCAGTCATAATTTTGTGGAATGGCTTTGAAAATGTCTATTTTGAGTGCAATTTGGGTCACTTGGAGTTTTCCACAACCTTCTCTTGTTCTTTATGGATGTTGTGCTCCACCTCAATATTCTTTATTGTTTGCCTTGTCCTTTCTCTTCCGCTTGGCTCTTTGTCTATGAGTTTAGAGTAAGACTGTTCATCAAAGGTTTTTGGCAGATCTTGATGAACCTCTGTGGCTAAAGGGTTGAATAGAGTGTCATATGTCATGATTTGTTGGTGGTCAATATCAGAAAATTACGCACAAATGGCCTACTTGCCCACACTAATAAAAATTCTTTTGAAACCATTTGTTCTAGCTGTAAACAAAAAATTTGACCATTATGCCATTTGTTGAATGGAATGACCTAGTACGTTTAACTTATTTTTAAAAGTAGCTTTATTAATTTGACTTACTGAATTATTGCCACTTCAAATTGCATAAAAACATACTCTAATGACAATAAATTAAGAATTAAGGCTATTAAGTTCCACATACCTACTTAATGTAACCCAAACTGGTATACTAATAAAATAATAATAAACCTCAGAAATAAATAACTGTAGCTAAAATAATGTGTGAACATAGACAATGGAATATTTTTGGTCACACAGTTTTTGGAATGTATTGGTATAAAGAAATTCCTTGTACTACATAAATATTAATAAGGAATATAATGCCCTCTGATAGAAATGCATGTTGTATAAGTACATTGCATACTATGGATGAGAGTATCAAGCTATTCTTGAGAGAAGAAATATTCATTCCTACATCAATGATTTTTAAGGAAATTAAGAAAAAAAGCTGCTCTGTATCTCCTGACCAAATCCCAAGTGTGTTCAATAGTTGAGGAACTCATTCAAAACATTTGCTTGACGAGGACGTGCATTTTCATCTATAAATAGAAAGGTGTCTTATTGCCCTTCCAAATAAATGAAGGCACTGTTGAATAATCACATCCCAGAATATCTGACCAGCGACAATACCTTTATCAAAAATATGAAGAGGTGAATAAAATCCAATATAACGGTGGCCTACACCAGGATACAAACAACATTGAAATGATCTCGTTTACAATGTTCTCTTGGTTATATTGACTTTCATTTATTTCTCAGATGAACGCATGTATTTAAGTCACTATGCAAAGAAAATTTGGATTTTTATGTATAAAATACAGATCACATAATACAACATACCAGTTAAAATATAATATTCCCCTCATTAGATTGCGCAGACTCTTCTGTGATCTGCCATTAATAAAATGTGTCCAACACAGTCTGTAATTTTACCTACAAACAACAGTATTGGCGCAAAAAGCTACAATTCGCTTGTATACAGGCTTTATAGCACGGATCTTATTATACAATAAACAGACTATTATCCTACTACCAGTCGCTTTTATACAAAATATATGATTAACGCACAATTCCTCTCCGGTCCCATTTCATTTCAATTATGACCATATGCGGTTTTTTCTTTAATACAGGGTGGGGTAAAACATCTCTCCTTTTTTCAGGTTGAATGAAGACAAAACGATAAAATATATATAAAACTTATTTTTACAAGGCGAAACTACAGAACTGAATGTTTTTTAAAAATGTAATTTAAAGAAGATATTGGATAAATATATAATGCACTGTTGAAGTCATATTCTGAAGTTCTTCATTACTTTCTCCAACACGTGTTGAGGATTTCTTAACAAATCGTATTTCGTGGGGCTTGGAGGGTCCTCAAGAGAAGATTGTAAACCTCGGCTTTGAGATATATTCGTAGGAAGAAGTCACATGAGGGGAGATTCAGTGAATGAGCTGGACAAGCAATGTCACTGCATTGAGTGATTAAGCGCCTAAGAAACATTACATGCAGCATATCTCTTGCTGTGGCTTCATCCTGTTGGAACCAGGAAACGTTTTCTAGTGGTGTTCCAGAGTATTGAGATTTGGTGTAAAAAAATGTCAAATTACTTTTACATATTGATTGAAAGTGATAGTAGAACATTGATATCCATCCTTAAAAAAAGTAAGAGTCAAAAACCTTTAACTTTACTCACTGCACACCAAACAATGACAAGTTCGTGGTGGAGAGGTCTTTCATGGATATCCCATAGAATATTCACTCCAATAACGGAAGTTTTCTTTTTTAATACATCCTGACAAGTGAAAATGGGCTTCGTCAGTAAAGAAAACAATTGCGTTATGTGACATGCTTTCTAAAATGTTTTCATAAATTTCTGGGCGATTTTGCTAATCATGTTCAGAAAGATCCTCTACATTAACCATATTATATAAATAAAAACGAAGATCTTTGTGTAAAATTCACCTTATAGTAGGACTAAACAAGTGAAGAGCAATGGTATATTTATGCAAAGATCAGCTCAAAAATGTAAAATAGAACGTCTTACTGTATTGATATTTTTTTATGTTAATACACGCCAAGGTCTTTTTCTCCCTGTCTCATTACAGAACTATTACCAATGAAATTTTCAACACAAAACAACATCGATTTTTGAACGGGAATGGAGACCCAGGGCGCAAGTTAAAAGCACTTCTGAAAAAATGCGTCGACAACAGTTATTATTCCATATACACATTTTACCAGAAAAAGCTATGATCATGCATCTAAAACATGTTGGCTACTAAAGGTCTATCTAGGTAATATTTTCCAACTACCCATGTGTAACAAAATTACTTCCCCCACCCATGGAGCCCCTTTCACTTCATAATTTTTCTTTAAATTTGGGGAGTTTTTCTTCATGCTGAATAATCCTAGAACTTAAAAGATTTTAAGCATTGTATCAATACTACAAACTACTATCTTTTTAGTTCTAGGATTATTCAGCATGAAGAAAAACTCCCCAAATTTAAAGAAAAATTATGAAGTGAAAGGGGTTCCATATATATATATATATATATATATATATATATATATATATATATATATAAAAGTAGTAGTAGAAGAAGAAGCATTCAATATGAATTTAATAATAGTACCAGCTCCTAATTTAATTATAAACAGTATGATTATCTGATGCTTATATATGTACGTTATGGCAGTGTTGAGTTAAGCAAGTGAGAAGGCAAAGATCCATCAACTCTGTCAGGTCCAAAGTCATTGTCACCAGCAAAATCCAAAGTATCGTTTTTATCGACTGTCTGTACCAACATCAAGAATTTCGTATATTTGTCTGTACAATATGATTACTGTTAGTAGATGCAGGTCACCTGCACTACTCTCTATGTCATTTATTAATTCGTTGATCTAATGTCTGCATCTGAAAATGTCACTAATCCATATGTTTTTAATGCTCTTTTCAATGATATTGCTCATAACGGGGTGTTCGAGTTTCATTTTGTGCCCTTTCCTTGCAAGTAAAATTTCACCAGTTTGAATAAAAAATCAAAAATTACAATTAGAAGAAGTCTCTTGCTTTTATGTGAAAATTTGCAGATACCCTTTAAAAAATATAATTTCTATTTTGAGATAATTATTAAGAAATTGATTGTCCTTTAGGAAGTATGAAAAATTGAAATTTGAAGACAGAAAATTTCAAAATTTCAAAACTGTGAGAAGGGTCATTCATTGAGATATTTATATTTATGACAATTCTTGCACTCACGATCACCACCCATATTCCACAGGGACTTGAAGTGTGACAACATCTTTGTAACGGGCATCACGGGTTCTGTTAAAATTGGGGATCTTGAGCTTGCTACATTGAAGAATCGCAGTTTTGCCAAATCTGTAATTGGCACTCCTGAATTTATGGCTCCTAAAATGTACAAAGACCATTACGATGAAGGAGTTGATGTCTATGCTTTCGGCATGTGTATGTTAGAGATGGCTACCAATGAATATCCATATTCAGAATGCACTGGTCCAGCTCAGATTTATAAGGTGATTTCAGGTGTAAAACCAGCCAGCTTTGATAAAGTGGAAGCTTCTGTCCAAGTGTGAAAGAACTTCTGACACATTCTTTTTTCGAGGAGGATTATGGCTTACGGTTGGAGGTTGTATCGCAGGATGAGAAGAAAATTGACATAGCACATAAGCACAAGGAGAACGAGGCTATCCAGTTTGAGTTTGATCTGGAGACAGATCGCTTTGACACAATTTCTGAGGAGATGGCCAAGTGTGGTATCATTTTCCAGAATGATGCCAAGACTGTGGGCTGTCTGCTCAAGGCCCAGCTGACGCAAATAGAAAAGGAACGCAAGTAGGAGCAGGAAAACCGTTTTCTGTGAGTTAAGGTTATTATAATTAATATGGACTCGATAAAGAGTTGCCCAAACAAAAACTAATTTTGGACAATTTATTGAGAGTTACGATAAAAAAAAGTTCTTTGGCAAATTTCAATTCTTGGAGGATTGAATGATTGATAAATGGTTTCCAAGGAAGCCACACCCTTATTCACCCTGTAACCTTCGATAACACGACAGCTTTAGTTAAGCACCCTGTTCTAAATGGACAGATATTACTTCATATAAAATGTATGGATATTAATTTACAATTAGTAATGCTTGTAGAGATTGTAATATATAAAAGAAATAACCAGGGGTGTTTATAAAAGAAATTTCCTTTTTCGTCTCTTATGTGGTGGAAATTTATAGTCACAGGTATGCAAAGGCCTCAAAAATAAATAGAATACTGTGATAATAATATAAATTAGGCAATCAAGATTAATAACATACTTCCAACAAACATTATTATAGCGATTTCAATCGAAATAATGTTTACATTGAAGTACAATTTGCTTACGGTTGTTCCGATTTCTTTTGATGCAACAACCTACAAAATGTTTGTTAAATAACAAATCGCATAATAGTTACCTCTTTAAAAGTTATAGCTTTTAAGACGTTGTAGATGATTTTGAAGTCTGTTATTTCCGCACAAAACTGGTAATCCATCATCACTGTTATCTGTGTACATTGTTAAAATTCAAAATTTTGAGGTTATGCGGTGTTTATATGTAATCACATCTACATCGAATTTTTCTTCGTCAAGTATCCTATTTTAAAGATGATTTTGAAAAATATTTAACTTACAACATAATTTGAAAACTAATCGTTACATTATTGTGATGTGAATATAAATTTATAAATATGTTTCAATTGTGAGAATAGATGTAGGACAGTTTATATGTAACAGTTAGTGGGGTTTGCATTTTAAATGATATTTGACATAGTTTCAGCACCGGTAGGCTTGGCGTGTGCCTGCGTTGTATGTTCGTCATACAGTAGATGGTAATCGGTAAAAGGAATAGTTTAAAAATCATTCCAAACTTTTTATGACATATTTGTACGGGATTAAAGAATTGGAAAAAAATTATAAACATGCTGCTGGATGCTGTTAAAGTGCGGTATTTAGCGCTAGTATTTCTATGGATAGAATACCTATGGGAACTGTATTTGGATATTCGTCAGGTAATTTTGACCCCATTTTCGTTACGGATCGTGTATATGCGCGTCTGTTACAGTTTCGCCTCTGCCGGAAAACCAAAAATGTCCCTCAGGAGCTCGACAGAGTGATGACCAAAGAAACATTTGACAAAGCAAGACTCTATAGTATGGACAAAAATAAATTCGGCTTTTTTAAAAGTGCATTCTCTATCGTAACATCAACGGTTGTCATATGGAGCGGGTTTCTGGCAACCATTTGGTCGTACTCCGAGTCTGTTACTCCATGGCAAGGCGAAGTGGCAACAAGCTGCATTTGGTTATTTTTTTTTATCACGATGTCCACATTTTTAGAGTTACCTTTTCTATATTTTACACGTTTGTATTGGAACAAAAGTACGGGTTTAACAACCAAACTGCAAAATTTTTTGCATTTGATAAACTGAAGTCTTATATATTAAGTCAAGCTTTGATTCTACCAATCGCCTCGGTCATTATAGTGATTGTTAAGTATGGAGGTGATTGGTTCTTTGTATGGCTGTGGATGGTAGTGGGAATTATTGTTTTAATATTGCTGACGGTATATCCATCTTATATTGCACCTCTGTTTGATAAGTATACTCCCCTGCCAGAGGGAGAATTAAGAACTGAAATTGAAAAACTGGCATCGAATTGAAATTTCCTCTAGGACAGCTTTATGTGGTGGAAGGCTCTAAGCGGTCGGCTCACAGTAATGCATATTTCTATGGGTTGTTTGGTGCTAAGCGTATCGTACTCTTTGACACCCTACTTGCTAATCAGGATGGAGGTGGCTGCCAAAATGATGAAGTACTTGCGGTGCTATCGCATGAACTTGGCCACTGGAAGCATGGCCATGTAATCAAAAACATCATCATAATGCAGACGAATCTGCTGCTCATCTTTGTAGTGTTTGCATTTATGTTTCATTATCCCCAATTTATCAGGCTGTAGGCTTTCCCAAGAACCTCCAACCTGTATTAGTGGGCTTGCTTGTGGTAATGCAGTACATTATGATGCCCTATAATGCGCTGTTATCTTTCCTGCTGACCTGTCTTTCGAGGCACTTTGAGTTCCAGGCTGATGCATTTGCATCAAAACTGCAGAAGTCTGAAGCCTTGCAAAGAGGGCTTGTGAAGCTGAACAAGGACAATTTAGGGTTTCCTGTATACGACTCCTTGTTTTCAGCTTGGCACCACTCGCACCCGCCTCTTCTCCAAAGACTTGCAGCCTTACAGACAGGTTCACATTCAAAGCGTGAATGAAGGATGAAAGTTTTTGCGTTGATTTTTTACCACGTCCATTGTGAAAATTAGTGCAACAGTGTTGTAAATGTATTGTTAGCTAGAATACAAAGTTGTTTTTTTGTTTAATTGTAAATGAACAAATTTTGTAAATATAAGAGCTATGAAACAAATAATTGCAAATTTATTTATGAAGCGTTAAAAAACATGTTTATGTAGCTTTGTATTAGTATGATATAAGGGTTATAGCAATGTATAGGGTGTTTTTGAAGAGATATTAAAGAGATGGTCTCATAGACGAGAGGTGCTCAACTGGGGCATTTAGAAAGATACATTATGTCTTTGTTAATTTAATAGAAAGGTTGTTCAATTGAATACTGATTAGAAATCATTAAACCAGATGAGTTTATTAATAGTTTTTACTAGTCACAATCTTGAATGACCATAATGTCAAAAAAGTGAGTAATTTTACTGGGCTGAAAGATACAGCTGTTCAAATATTTGATATGTACTGGAGTCTACAGTTCTAGTCTAATGCTGTTTAGTATTATAAATACCACACTTATTTACAAATGTTTAATATGTCAACATATTTGTGTTTCACAATGGATAAATACTTCGTAACTGCAGAGCATTAATTCAAAAGTATTTGCTAGTTTGTTTTAGTAGTTGCATTACTCCTAAATATATAAATGAGTAGTAAGAAATTTTTTAGTAGCTAGAATGTAGTGATAAGGAATTGATTCTAAAAACTCATCCGATATTTGGAGCAGGTTCTTTTATTTTTTAAATTACCTTGCTAATCTAATAATTGCTTCCATATTCCATTTCTTTATTTTATTAGTAGTAAGTTTTACGATTTAATTTGTATCTCTAACATATTCTCTCTTTTTCCTTCTATCTCTTTATTTTTTTATCTTCTCTATTTCCCCCAAATTATTATTTTGTTAATTGCAAACGGTCATGCTGACAGGACTACAAAATATATTGATTTTGATTTTTTTCTTATAAATTCCATGTTTTTGGTTTCAAAGGATAATAAAGTAAAACAATTGATTTTTTAGTCAATTTTGAAAAATATACTTATTATTGGTGTTCTGCATGCAAATGTAAAGATTATATTACATCAACACAGTTTATGTTTTGTCAATATGTAATTGCTAATCACAGATTAATTTTAATAATATGGTTTACACATAAAAATACATTAATTTATGATATCAATTCTTGCAACTTGCATGGGTGGTTCTGTGAAAATTTATATGCCATTTTAAAAGTCAAAGTTTAACATCACTTCTTTATAAATATGCTATGTATAATTGATTATATTAAAGGGAGTACAAATAAGTCTTCGCCGTTTTTTTATCAAAAATTGGGCATTACTGTAAAAGAACGGAACTTATGTTTTATTCAAAGTATTGACCATCGCTAGTCACTACTTTTTCCCAGCTTTCTGGCAGCATACAGATACCGCGTTGTAAGAACGCTTCATCTTTTGAGGCCATCTACGGATCGACCCAATTTTTGGTATCTTCATATGATGTGAAGTGCTGCTCAGACAGGCCATGTGCCATCGATCGGGACAAGTGATAATCGGAAGGGCTAATGTCTGGTGAATACGACGGGTGGGGTAGGACTTCCTAATTGAGTGTTTACAAGTGACCGGCGCCGCAACATGTGGACGCAGAAGAATAGTTTTGTCGTGTCTGGAGTAGTAGTGGGCGCGTTTTTCCTTGAGTGCTCGGCTCAATCTCATTAATTGTGTTCGGTAGATAGCTCCAGTAATGGTTTCATTCGGTTTGAGCAACTCATAATTCACGACACCAAGCTGATCCCACCAAATACACAACATGAGTTTTTTTTCCATGAATATTCGGTTTAGCTGTCGAGGTTAAAGCATGGCCACGTGGTCCTTAAAACTCCTTTTTTTTGGGTTATCGTAGTGGATCCATTTTTCATCACCAGTGACTATACGATGCAAAAAACCATTTCGTTTATGATTGGCAAGCGGCATTTCACATGTGCAAAATCGGCGTTCAACGTTTTTCGGCTTCAGTTTATATGGAACCCAATTTCGTTGCTTTTGAATCATTTCCAACGATTTTAAACGATGTGAAATTGCTTGTTGAATCACTCCTAATGTAAGTGCAGGCTCTTCTTGCGTTTGACAGGAATCTTCCTCCAGTAATGCTTCCAATTCCGCGTCTTCGTACACTTTCGACCTTCCGCTATGTTCTTTGTCTTCGACGTCAAACTCACCGTTCTTAAACTTATAAAACCACTCACGACAACTTCTCTCACTTAAAGCAGCCTCACCATATGCTTCTACAAGCAATCCATGCGCCTCAGCTGCAGATTTCTTCAAATTAAAGAAGTAAATCAAAAATTCCCGCAAATGACGTTTATTCGGTTCAAAACTCGACATTTTCGCATGAAAAAAATTATGTGATGCTGATACAAAATCGACAGATGTCCAACCTTACGATATGACGTTTTACATCTGACAATTTCAAACATAACTTACTGTTGGGGCCAACTTTTGTCAAACGGCGGAGACTTATTTGTACTCTTTTTAATTATTTCAGTATGTTACCATTTTATTCTCAAAACAAATTTAAAACACTAAGCAAGATCTTCTATGGAGAGACAATTGGTAGTCTTCACAATTAAAGTTTTTCAAGACCAACGACTTCTATAATTATAAACCTAGTTGAATCATAGTAATTATCAACCAAAATTTGCCGTTATTTGCTTTAGCTGTTTTTTTTTTGTAGATAGCGTTATTTTTGTTTAGTTTAATCATAATAACGATTACTATATGCAATATGAAGACTTAAGGAAATATTACCTATTCAAGAGATAAATCAAAGCTTTTTATGTGGATGTAGAAGAACGCAAATGTAAAGATTTAGTGGTTTTGTAATAAAGATTGGGTTTATAAAGCGCTGTATAAAACTAACGTAGCAGATATTTACTATTTAATAACTAGGTCGTTCAAATATGACCGGGACTGATTTGTATGTAAACAAGCTGCACTGCGCAGCAGGTGCGCGATCTCGAGAGAGTGAAGCCACAACTTCCACTTTCCCTCCTGCTCGGGTTAGAACCTGTTCAGTTTTGTTTGGGAGTTGCTAATGTGATGAGCGAATAGAAGGTACCGTGGAGCATAAAATAACGCATTTGATCAAATTTTTTGTTGGATAAAATGTCTCATTCGCTGAAATTCACCACAGACTCTAACAACACTTTAGGGAGGATTGTCTTTTCGGTGAGAATAGGCGCAGCACTATATCAATGTTGCTAATGTAGAAGACATCGTGAAAAACCACCTGCACTATCGAAAGGTGAATGTATGGTGGGTACCACGCACTTTGATGGACATGAACAAAATGGTGGACATGCAACCTGCCAGTCGTCTTCTACAGCAATTTGAAGATGAAGGAGATGCATTTTTGAAGTCTATGGTGATCACTGATGAAACGTGGGCGCACTGCTTCATTCCCGAGTCCTAGCAGTCATCACGCGAGTGGCAACATACCAGATTTCCCAAACTCAAGAGAGTGTGGAGGAGCCGTTCGACAGGAAAAGTGATGGCATTTTTTAAAAGCATTGTTCTAAATTAATAATTTTATGACACATACCAAGTTAAAAATCAATACGAATTAGATAAATATGACCATGTAATGGTAACGATCGGCATTCACAGTTAAAGAATTTGCTGTATCATCTTCAAAAAAGTATTTGTCCATTAAGCAATCTGCCCAAATATTACACCAAATAGTAACTCGTTAAAAGTGCATTTATGTTTTATGAGTTACGCGAAAATTTTCCGAATTTCAATACGACATTTTGGTTTGTTTAAGAACTCATTGATTTGAAAATGTGCCTCATCGTTAAAGGTGATTTCTCGACTAATCTGAGAATCTACTTCATGATACTTTAAGAACCAATTGATGAATTGTCGACGGTAAGAATATTCAGCAAGCTTAAGTTTTTGTGTCAGTTGAAATTTGTACGCTGTATGGAGCTTTATGAAATGTTAAATTGTTGTGCACAATGTCGAGTCGGTGATTTCGGATATGCAGCGACATTATATCTTTTGACTAACTATAAAAATATTCTTACCGGACCTTATCTCGAACTGCTACTCACGATGTTTTGCCTTATTGATTCAGTTTCATTAAATTTTGTAACCAAACTTTGGACAGGTGATTCGTTTGATCCACATTTTGACCAAAATATCTAGGGAGTTTAGTCTCCACAAAATTTTCCAAAATGTGCAATGTGTTTTTTAACAATAATAATATATGAGTCTTTTATATAACGGTTCATATTAACTAATCCAAAAAATCGTAGATCACAGCTATCAGAGTTGTCGACCGCAAAAAAATAAAACTTTTTGAATTTTACGCTTACATGATTATTCGTGTTATATTATAAAGTACTTAGACGTTGTTGTTGTATATTGAAAAATTAATTTGAAGAATCCCACTTGTAGTGGTAATGTGGGAAAGAGATGTATAGAGAAAACACCGAAACTCCAGACCCTCAGATTTTTAAGAAAAATCAGTATTAGTATTGTATGTAATTTTTACTTTTCAAGATTACGTCGATCATTCTATTATTGAACATACTGCATATTTAAAATCAAAGAGTGTCATTATAAGAGTTTCAATTTGGGACTTAAAAAATATGTTTTCATTTGTGGAGCAACCGGCATGTTAAACCAAACACATGTTTACGTATAGATTATTAAAAAAAAACTGTTTGTGGTGTCAAGATGTGAGTTATCTCGACCTTGTTATTTCAATCAAGTTCGTACGTTTGTAGCTACACAGCTGTTAACTGTAAGCGGTTCATATATTATCCTTTAGTGTAGCTAAGATGTTTCAATTTAGTTTCCGCCATTAAGGAACG
Source organism: Sinelater perroti (assembly GCA_036346155.1). NCBI lineage: Eukaryota > Metazoa > Arthropoda > Insecta > Coleoptera > Elateridae > Sinelater > Sinelater perroti. The sequence goes on along the minus strand of JARFIY010000195.1, from coordinate 17,138,230 downwards.
TCATTGAAAATTGATTAAACCTCAGTAGGTTACTATGTCGATAGCGCCCTATTTAACAAAAAGGTTAACAGATGTTGGGTTGGTTTAGTTGATTAAATCAGGTAATTTAGTTTCCATTGCACTACGACGATGCAAAATTATGTTTATAACAAGTTTTAATTTAATGGGTCATTACATTATACGTGCAGATGATCTTGTTAATTTTGCGGTTGTATAACATTAAAGCTGTTCAATTTGGACTTCCTTAAAACATTTGCGGTTATATATATATATATAAAAACGATTAATTGTTCCATATTTTCACGATTTATTAAATGGCCACTAATCTATGGGAGCATGCACTATATCCATTGAAAAAATATTGACTACAGCCGTTAGGGCTCGCTTCAATTAATCAATATTAGGGTGTCTTTATGAACAAACTATGTCGTCTAAAAAATAGACCAACCTGAACGTGGTCTTTCAGATCTTCGACGATTTTCGACACCTCCAGTCTCATTAAACAATGTTATAATCCGACACATAAACAGTACTAGGTATTATACATTTACTTAAACATTATATTAGCGACTACTTAAGGAAGAGAAGATAAAAAAATTAACATCAGAAAAAGAGTAGATTAGATATATCAAAGTGCAACAAAAAAACTATAGAGAAACCATTGAAAGAAAGAAAGAACCAAAATTAGTCAGGAGGAAAATACAAGAAGGAAAAAGTAATAGTAAATATAATAGATGACAAACGGAACGTACTGTGCAATCGCAAAGAGATTCTAGAATATATTAAAAAACTTTGCGAGGACCTATACTCGTCGAAGACTCAAGAATCACCAACTAGTCCAAAACGAAAAACGAACACAATGGTGAATGGACCAGGTGCTATATAGAGGACATAGCCACAATTAGTAAACCAGAAATAAAACAGGCACTAAAGCAAATGAAAAATAATAAAGCTGCAGGCCCGGACGGGATAGTAATAGAACTAATAACGGCAGGAGATGAAGTTCTTATACGGCATCTAGAAATACTATTTAGCCAGTATCTAGATACGGGCATAATACCCTAATTATGGAAAAACGCTAATGCTGTGCTAATTTATAAAAAAGGGAATAAAAAGGACCTAAAAAAACTGTCGGCCGATCTCGTCGTTATCTCACATGTATAAACTTTTTTTTTGTTTAAAGTTTACTATGCAATCTGTTATTAAATTAACAAAAAGCATTTATGAGAATTGACAACATTAACATGAAGAAGAGATGTGCTCCAGTGAGCGGTAATCTCCATATGAAATTTTACCTCGCCTTCATCGATTTTGAAAAGGCGTTTAACACGGTGGAAACGTGGGCGCTGGACAATGGATTAAAGAGATGTACAATCGATTGTAAATATATAGATTTAATCAAGAAAATATGCGAAAATACAACAGTGACATTCTAGATATTCGAAAAGACCAACCCAATAAAAGTAAGAAGGGGAATTAGATAAGGGGATACCATCTCCCCGAAGTTCTTTACTAATTTATTAGAGAATGCTTTTAAAGCTTTGAACTTGAATAAATTAGGAATTGATATCAGCGCGGACTGCGATGCGGACGGACCGGGGTTCCATTCTCGGAAATCTCTGATTTCTGGCGGGTGACCTACTCACTTACTAAAAGTTATTGAGTACCTGCGTTCAATCTAACAAGGGTAATAATGGCGGTCGTCTAAGGCGCGGTGCTTGTTACATCGCCCCGCATTAGAGATGGTGCGTGACGACTGGGCGAAGAGAGCGAACATATGAGAGCTTCAACCTCTCAGTTTACAGGCCGTGTTAAAGTTTTACTATTAATATCAATGGAGAATATTTGTTTAACATACGATTCGCTGACGATATTGTTTTATTAGCAAATAGCATGGAAGATTTGACGACAATGATTAAAGATCTGCAAGAAGTAACAAGAAAAGTCGAGCTGAAAATGAACATTACAAAAACAAAGATTATGGCAAACAATTATGATGCAGCATCTATTCGCATCGAGAATGACTTATTAGAAGTTGTTGACGAATATATATACTTAGGACAAATATTTACTTTTAGGACAGATACCCAGGCAGCAGAAATTGAAAGTAGGATAAAGTAAGCTTAGGGCTGCTTATGGAAATCTAAAGAATATGTTCAAAACACCAACATACCCGCAACACCTTAAGACTAGAGTGTTTAATCAATGCATTCTTCTAATACTTACATGTGCCTAAGAAATATGGTCCCTTATGGAAACCGTGATAAAAAACTGAAAGTTACGCGAAGAAGAATGTAAATATTGATATTGGGAGTGAGACTAAAGATAGAAAATTAATCGAATAGATTCGAGATGAAACCAAAGTTGAGGAGGTGGCACGATGCATTGCAACCTTGAAATGGCAATGGGCAGGTCATCTTATGCAGCTAGAAGACGATAGCAAAAAGGCAACAGAGCGGAGGTCAAGGACAGGAAGACTGAGAACCAGATGGAGAGACGGTATCAATAAGGTCGCAGGAATACAATGGATGGGAGCGACAGCGTTTCGAATGGTATCGCGACAGCTTGGGGAGGTGTATGTCCAGAGATGGAATATTTAAACACTAGGGATGATTATGACTTAAAATTTTAAAACTGTGACGATGTAATTGTTTCACTGCTAGTAAAGGTTAGAGACTATATAATTCAGTTATGGTAAGAAGCTAAATTGAATGACTATTTTGCCTTAGATACACTTTGAACCATCATAAAGCCAGTGTTACAATTATTGTTAATGTTATATTTTAACATAGGAAAAAGATCGTTTGAAAAAGAAAATGTTAAGCAAAAATAAGATATGAGTGATATTGGTAAGATTAGATGAAATAAATATTTATAAATATCAAATTCAATTCATCTTTAATCGACCAATAATTTTGGATCTAAAATCATATAGTTGTGGAATTAAAATAGCGTAGATAGTGTACTAAGTCGTTCATATTTTAACCAGTAGAAGTGGCAGTTTTCAAGAGAATGTAAGAACACATGGAAAAGTTGCATATAGATTAAGAGAAGTACGAAGATGCTTGTGCTTTTTTCTTGAAGGGACGATTGCACTTCTACATTAAAGGTATAAATGGAAATTTGTTAAAACATTAAAATTATGTTAATGAGAATAATAAATACTGTAAGAATATATACTAGACTCTAAGGTGTCTCCTAACGCTTGCAAAAACTCAATCCTTATGCACAAATTAATGTCAAAGATAACAACTACTCTTCAAAATACAGTCCTTCATTATTAATAATCTTTTGTCTAAAGAATTTTTGACATGCTTCTTCTACTTGATTATCGAACTTAATACAGTCACATAGTTTACGGTTTTTTTTCCTTTGCAATATGTCTTGTGAACAGTTTCCGTTTACAGCAATAAGGGCCGAAGTTCAATTTTGTTAATTTCTATCTGGAATCTCAAGATAAAGTCTGTTACTAAAACATTAAAAATTCAATTATTTGCGATTTGGTCATAATAGTCGTAAGTAGAAATAAAACACTAAAAAGTTGTAGATGTTGCAGTAAAGCTGAAATGAGAACTTGGAAAGATTAACCCTTAGGTGCACTTTCTGGAGTGGATCATGTTTCCCTTATGCTACCAACATAGTGATAAAAATTTCAAATGCGACACATTGCAATAACATAAAAAAAGGAAGAACAAGCAAATAAAATTCTCTTTCAATATGGTCAAGATTGATGACAAAAACTTATTAAATATACGTAGGTGAACGTGAGGTGAACGGAGAGGGGCCTGGTTTATAAACGTGGTAAGTAGGGTTACCTGAGAGACATTAACCCCTTCCCCAGAGTACCTCGCATTACAGTTTTTTTAAATGCAGTATTAGGACGCCACAATAAAAGATGCTCTCGTTCGTTGTGCAAGTTTCTCGTGACAGAGGCTGTAGAACCTAAGACCCAAGTATACTAGTGGCATAACATTTTTTGGGAGAACAAAAAGCAGTTGAAAAGGAAGGTTATCGATGTCGTCCGAAGAGCAGTCTGACATAGGAGAATATACGCATTATTCATCGCCTTCTGAAGAATGTTAAAATTGTTTAGATAAAACCAAACTTGCATATCGTCGAAAAAACACAAATTTTCAACCCAATATATTATTCTGCTTCTCGAACATCTTTGCTTTCCCTCCTTTGGATAAAACGTGTTTTTAAGTCAGGAGATTATGTAGAAAATAACTTTGTGTGTTTGTATTTTCATGATGTTTCAATAAATTAAAAAGTATTTCTGTTTATATTTGATTCATCACATAAAAGATATTATTGATAGATAATTGCAATATGGCATAAATAGTCTGTAATTTATTTTTATTTTAAATAAGAAGATTCGTTTTTTACAAGTTTTCTATGGACAGTGGAAATTTGACTATGCGTCTATGAAATAAAATTTATGTAAAAATGAGTAGCAATTCGCCACAACGGTTGGATTTTTATTTGTATTTAAATATCTTACTTCATTGTCAGGCAAGTTGGTTACAAATTATATTTTGCTTCAATAATATAAATAATTTTTAACAGTACTACAATAGTGGTGTCACCAAAGTTTCTTTTAACTGATTGTCTATGGTTGGTGACCGAAATGATACAAAACCTCTCTGGAAAACATTGTACGGAAAAATGTAAAATCGATAATTCTTAATCAAATGTTGAAGAAGTTGTACAAATTAACTGAATTGTTACTGTCATATATACTACTCTTATCTAATTGCTACCTATTCTAACGGAAGTCACGTCGCTTACAGAATATAATAGTATCTTTGTTTATGTGCGCCGATTATGCAAAAATAACTTCATAAGAAGTACAACTGTAAACTTAATTTACAAAAACTTTTTAACGTAGATTGTTACTTAGTATATATAACTAAAAAAAAGAGTAAATAGGGTAATTTTTTACTTTTTTAATTTTTTTCCAGTTACTAGTTTTTATTATTTTACTTCTGGTTAATTTCTAATACTTCCTGCAGTGCAGAGATTTTCATTTACGGTTAGGAGCCTAGAGAGAACGATTTAAAATAAAAATCTCATCTAGCGTAGTCATTTGGCCGACAAAATCTTAAATTTTGCAATTTTGACTTTCGAAAGGGAAAAAGTACCGCGCTAGACGAGGAAAATTTTTTGAAACATGGATCCGTGGTCAGAGGGTTAGGAACAACGATTTAAAATAAAAATCTCATTTAGCGTGTCTATTCGGCCACTCTGTATTTTATAAAGAGACGGAATCAATGTCATAGCTTTCTTAGCGCCAGTTTTCTCGTCTTAGTTCTTTTCTTGGAAATATTTGAATGTCTAGACTTTATTAGCGTTAGATGTCGATGGTTCGTTTTTATTATCTTTAAATATAGATAGATGTTTTACTGTACAGACCTTCCAGTAATTTTTAACTATGTGTAGTAAGATATTAAAGGGTCATATTGTTGTTGAATAGAATCACTATGGTTTTGTTAATGTTTCTATGCATAGTTTTCCTAAATAGTTGCTTAAGGTTTAAAATGGTTATAAAGTTGTTCATGTATGTACCAATGATTAGTATGGTTATTATAAAAACTACTTAATATCAAGTAGTTATAACTGAGATATAGACTTAGGAGAAAAGTTCAAGATAAAGTTATTTTATATGTTTGCCTACCTCACTGGGGCATGGTGATTGTAAGCAGCAGAGAATACCAAAGACTCCTCGGCCATCATACAAACGCTTTTAATGGTTGTGAAATACATTATCCTTATTCTAAATTATCAGGTTAAGCCACCTGCCCGAAGTACGTCCAAGATGCTCATGCTATGACTGTATGATTAGAAACAGGCTTTTAAGAAGAACATGTGTTTGCTTTAAAGATATATAAGCTTAATAAACATCTTCAATCAAATAATGAAGTTTTATTTTTGGATTTGTCTAACTTTACAATACACAACAAATGAGTTATGGAAAAGTTTGCTTTATCTTTCATTTTTGATTAACTTTTATCCAAAAAATGATTGATAAATATATTATCACAACGGGTTTTGTACGAGAAAAATTAATTTTGTCGCTTGTTTTTTTTTAAGATGTTTGCTAAGTGCTGAACTGTTATGTCTTTTAGTACGTCAAGAAAATATTCATGTATTCAGTTTGAGATTCATCTGTTTGTTTGAGAGTCTTTATAAGGTATTTCGTATATTTTTTGGATTCATTAGGGCAGTGATCCTTGGTAGAACGAATAATGTCAGCTATGTTATTAGTAGTCGTGAAAACTATATGTGTGTTTTGCTCCATTAACATTTGCTTTATTTTATCGGCAATGTCTGTAATGCAAAGATTTGTGGAATACTTGATTTGTAGTAGGATTGTGGTAATAGTTTTGAGTTCACATCGGCTGATGGATCTAGTGATAAAATATTTTGAAAATGAAGGAATTTGAATAGTGTTTTCTATTGACAGTGTAATGAAAGCTGCCGTTTAAAGATTTTTTTTTTTTTATAAGGGAGTTTCTGAAGGAGGGAGATTTGTTTTGCTTCGTTGCTACGATAAATATGGAATTGGTGTAAATTTAGTTTAGGCGGGAAGGAATTCGGTGTCTTGTCTAAGAGGTCAAAGATAAAAGTATCATCGACTTATCGTGTCAAACAGATACATTAGCGGTCAAAAATAATGCAACATTTTTTTTGGCCAGAAATTTTTTGTGCATGATTCCTGTCGGTGTTTTTTTGTGTTTTGGCTTGCAACTTGCTGCAACCCAGGCCAAATGCTGTAAATCCCTCGGACAAAAATAGTGCAACTTCATTCTGGCACTTCTACGTTTCAAAGTCCAAAGTCTACGGTATCAAGGATTTTCTCGCGTTATCGAGCGCGAAATGATTTCCAAATGGCACCGAAATTCGGCTGCTCGCGTAATTCATCCATTCGTATAGACAGGAAGATTTTCCGACTCTCCATTGTGGATCCCCGTCGTGCGGCAAATGCGATTCAGATCGAATTGAACGATACTGAACGGGAGAAATTGTCGGTCCGCATTATCAGACGATGTCTTGTTGAGGATGTCAAAAAGCCGCTAATTTCCAAGAAGAACCGAACCACCGGATTGGAGTGGTCACGGCAACACAAGGACTGGACTGTCGCTGGCTTCTCAAAATTTGTTTGGGGTGACGAGAGCAGGTTTCCATTTTTTTTAAACTACTTACCCAAGAAAGTTCAAATTTCTGTCACTTCTCAACGTAATTTCCGTCTAGACGTTGGCATGATTCCATGGCTGCTGAAAACACTTCTGTAGGAGTATCTTTTGCCCATTGAAAAATCGCTGAAGCAACAGCGGCTCGATTGAAAAATGAACGGCTACAGAGAGTGCCCTTAATGGCCGGAAATTCGTTAGCATTTGTGGGAGTTATTTTGAAGAATTTTTCAGCATTTTTAAGTTATCATGCAAAATAGACTCCACATCACACGAAAATGCCAAGCATAGAGGCGATATCACGCACACTTAATCGACGGTCTTTCATAACAACTTGTTCTACTCGTGCAATTATGGTTTCTTGGACGAGGTTGTCTTGATTCACTGTCACACTACTTTCAACTTTTTTTTAACTTTTGCACCCACGTACGCATATTTCTAACATCCATAACTTCTTCAACGCATGTCTCACTTAATTAGCGAAGAATTTCTATAGGAGTTTTACCACGTAGGAGAAAATGGATGATTACACGTTGTTCTTGAATACTAAACATCGCCATTTGAAGTAAACCAAACAACACTCACTGCAATTGAGGTAATTCGACTTGTGTACATTGAATGGTGCTACCGCCTATATTACAAATTCAGAAGTATTTCTACTTACTCTCATTGCTGAGAATAAAATTTGGAGACCTTAGAACTTGAACGCACCTCGTATTTTAAAGCTAGTTAGGATTTTATAGAGAATGGGAAAAGTTATTGAAATAAAAATTTATAGCTTTAGTCGAGCTTTTGTGACAGTTTTAAATAATTAAATGTTATTCAATTTATTTTTATTATCCTATTGATTTTTGTGGTGAATGGGTAGTATTTAGGCTTTATTGCTGGAATAAATTGAATATTTACGAGTAATGGATACCCATTGGCAAAAATACTTACTCGGAGATGACCAGAGATTATTGCTGGATCGGAAGAAACGGTTATTGCCACGTTAAAGAGAGGATTTTTTCATGTATATCCCTCAAAGAATTAGCTGCCGAGCTCCGAAAAAAAATTGCACTAGATAGGAATCGAACCCTCCACCACTGGATTACAAGCACGACGCCTAACCGGCTGAGTCATTCGCTGACTTGTGCAAACGTCAGTGGAGCATGCATAGAACATTTGGCATGAGGAGAAATCAAGAATAGAATACGGGTCGACTTTCCTGTTTATTCCTTACACTTATTTTAAGCTACCGTAGCTCCGAGGGGTTCGGAGCTCGGCAGCTAATTCTTTGAGGGATATACATGAAAAAATGCCCTCTTTAACGTGACAATAACTGTTTCTTCCGATCCGGCATTAATCTCTGGTCATCTCCGAGGTTTAGTTTTCACAGAACTTGCGAGTCTATGACGACAATAAGTGAAAATTTTTAACCGAAGTAAAGACCACTGGATTTCATAATATGATTTTATGGTTCAATTTAAATTTATTTGACACCGCACTATGTTTATAGAGTCACAAAAACGATGGAAACCTGTCTCAAGTTTTAAAAGCTCCACCAGTGTAAGAAATGAGCCTTTAAAAAAAAAAGACAAACATCAGCTGGCGCAAGATCGGGACTGTATGCAAAGCGTAGCTAAAACTTAGTGGCATCTGGTCTGCCTTGAAATGTACAGGAAAGCGTTGTATTATTGTACAAGAACCTAATTTTTATTGATTATAAAATATAATATATAACCATAACATTATTCTATAGTTTATTATTAGAATCTTATGTTATAAAATTATCATATTGATGGTTGTTTGACTTATTTGGGTCACCATGTATATATTGCAATTTAAACTTTTTGTATTTAACATCACAAAGTCACCTTGAAGTATATTAAATTATAATTCGAACGATTCAGTTGCGGGAATACCTTTTAGGTGAATGTTGCGTAACATTATGTATATGACAGTAGCAATATTCGGTTAGACGTCACGGTTATTTAAATTACTCGCTGTATTGTATTAAGTTTAGGCTCACCAAAGGTCACAGATACAGATTAGTTGTGGTCGGAATTATTTTCCGGTTTAGTTCGCGTCTGGCCAGAGAAGGAACGGCGGTGATGTGGAAGAGCGAAACGATAACGTGCTTGTTGTTGTTAACGGCGGTGTCCGGGGATGTTGGGAATAACGAGATCGAGCAGTGCGATCTGCCCAAGAAAATTAAGGACGAGATCGCCGGCTACGCGCCGGTAGTCAATAGGATCATTAACAGCACCGTATATGGTGGATTTAAAGGAGCAACTTACCAGCACCTGGCTGATTTTATAGACAAATTTGGCAATAGAATAGCGGGCTCAACGAACTTGGAAAACGCGATTGATTACATGTTGAATAAATCCAAAGCATTTAGTTTAGAAAATGTCCACGGTGAGCAGGCACAGGTGCCGCACTGGGTTAGGTGAGTTCAATATATAGGGTGAGTGAATAACAAAGTATCAAGCTCTATGAAGTTACATTTGTTAATCATAAAATTTTCTAGAGTAATGTCATTTGCTTTTTACATTTAAAAGATATTGCTATATTCAGAATAATTTTAAAAATTAAGGTTCTATTATGCACTTATCAGATTAGTATAAAAATAATTGCGTTTTCTAATGATCAAATTTAAAGCAGTATATTTTAGCTTAAAATTAATTTTTTTAATCAAAATAAAAACCGTTAGATTCTATACATTTTTGTCAACAAGAAACAAGTTGGTCGCATAAAATGATTAATGATGAACTCTCCGAAGGCATTTTGGGATTCTACTTGATTGTTAAAGACCTTCTTCTGCAGGAAGTTGTCTGAGTGTCTGAAAAAGTAGTAATCGCTTGGAGAAAGATCTGGTGGGTAAACTTGGTGAGGTAGAATTTTGTATCCCAGTTATATCAATTTTGGTGCAGTCATTTGTGAGGCATGTGGTCTGTTATCGTTGAGAAGAATTGGCCTCTTTCGATTTGACTAATGCTGGACATAAATTTTGCAGTTGTAGTGAACAACTTCACGTGCCGACGTGATATTTTATCAGAGTGTGATATTCTGCAACGTTTATTTATTTTTTAATCTTGCTGAAAATTCTCTTTTGCTTTTAACATCACATTAAAATAGTTTTTTAAATATAAGTAATCTATATTTGTCTTTGCTAAGGGTTTTTTATGTTTGATCTTTATTGAAATCTATGATAATTTATGTGATTTAATTGAGAACAATAAGATGTTGTTAGTAGATTCCTTATATACTAAAGTACGTTAAAATACTATCTACACATTTGAAGACAAAGTAAACAAAGAAATGCGACGTAGTCTTCGGTCTTTGATTTGCACGAGGAGGCTTGTGTGTAGTAAACAAAGACAGCTTATACATTTGAACGGAAACTAATCAAAGACGCTTGATATGAAATTTGGCGTGCCGGGTTTTGAGCGCTTAATTTACATGAGAAGGTCCGTGCTTTTGTGCCTGCACGTCGGGGTCGCTCGCGCTCCTTGCTGAATGGGCGGGCGGGCGCTGCATTGCCGAACGCAAAAAGCGCGTTTGGCACGGCCTTTTTGTTTGCTTTCGCCGAGCGGAGCTTCGATTGTAAGTTAATAGGTGTATAAATAAGTTCTCAGCTTTTTTCTGCAAAATTAAAGTTTTATTTAAAAACAAACAAAAAAAGCTTAAGTATCAAAGTATTCTTCCGTTGGCATCGATGACCTTTTGCCATCTTTCGGGTAGCTTGCGAATTCCCCGGCTTCGAGACGATAAAGTTATCGATGCATTTTCGGACTTCTTCTGTTTTGAAGTGCGTATCAGCCAAGTGATGCTGTAACGACAGGAATAAATGATAATCGGAAGGGGCCATGTCTGGGTTATACGCCGCATGCGGGAGAAGTTCCCAGCCTAACGCGTCTGCAGCTCATCCGTGTCAAATGTTTGAGGGCGTCCAGCGCGTGGTTGATCTTCAAGACTAAACTCTTCTCCGCGAAATCTTCGGTACCACTTTTTGCACGTTGCATGACTTACAGCATTCTCACCATATGCAGCACAAATCATTTCGGTGGCTTCAGCACCGTTTCTCTTAAGGTGAAACGCAAAGTGGATAGAAAATCAAATATGCTCTTTTGTGATTGCCATCGTGAACACAGCTGATTATTGAAGTTATGTGTATCAAACGCCAAATCGCATGATGTTTCGAAAGACCAAATGTCATTGCTTTAAAACCGCAAGAGGGCGAACTAATACGTTACATGTAAACGGTGATTTGCGTCCTGTGAAATCTAAAGCTGAGAACTTATTTATACACGTAATAAATTGTTCCACGTTCCCGTTCCAGGAAAAAGCTAACCTAATTAAAAATTTATACGTACCCACCTTGCAAAAATTTGAGGGAAGCGGATGAAAAATTGTCAGCCTAGGACGTCAAAAATATCTTTTGGCGGACAACTCCTAATATTTATATATTTGACTTTTGAAATTTGGTTTTGGGTTTGTTGCTATACTAATTTTGAAAATAAGCCAAATAACTTTTTTATAGTAAAGCCCCTATTGGTTTCTCTTACCTTTCTTTTTTTTGTATGGAACATTTCTATTTGCAGTCTGTAACATTTACAATAAGCAAAACTTATAATAGTTACTATATAAGAGATGGCGTAAAAATAATCAAGATTTTGCATCCAGTGATGAACAATCTACAGGCAACTTAAAATATTATGTTTTCTTGACGACAAGTGTAAAAACTGTGCCAATAAAAATATTTAAAGAATAATAATTTGTCTATTTAGTTTTTGTATATGAGCGCTATTGTTTAGTAGATTTAAGATTAATGCATTCGAATAAACTTTTAGTTTACTTAAATATTTTGCACTAAATTTAGTAATGACTTTTTACTGATTAGCTCACTATGCCCGCATTCCTCACAAAATAGGGAGCATTACATATTACACGTAAAACTTTAGACTAAAATCTTTCAGTTATCTGTATGTTGGAGTTTGCCACTGTGTTCCATAGTTGAGCTCTATACGATCAAATTGGTTTGTGTTGTAGACGAGAAGTTTGTTTTAGAAGGATAAGGTGGAAGTTCTGCTAAGTAGTCAGTAATGTTTTCTAAACAATTCGCCAAGATGTTTGCGTTTTCGAAATGTGGTGGTTACTTAAAATTTTAGGCCTTCTAGGTGATTTAAAATAAAATAAAGTGAAAGGGGCTAGTGAAAACGGCGCTGGAAACGAATGGTTATAACATACTGACAGCATAAGTGCTAATTTTGTATGTTAAACGATAAAAATATAGTTCACGAATGCAAGGACTGACGGTGCGCAAATAAGTAAGTAATTTATTGGACGCTTATATGTATAGAGGATAACAGAAAATCGTAGGCGCCAGCTATTCGAGGATATCTAAAATGAGTGACGCACTGATAAAACTGAGAAAGAAAAGAGAACGTAAGGGAGTTACAGATATTAAAAAAAGGAAATAAGCATTGGTTTGGAACCCCCTGCAGAATGGTTATTAGGAAAATGAGATGGAAAAACAGTAGAATTATAGAATCGACAAATTACATGATAGCGAGTAGTGCAGTGAAAAGAGAAGAATTCTGAGTGTAATTTATCATAACTAAGTAATTAAAAACAGTTGCAGTTTAAACCAATAAATGAGAGATTACATTTGCCATAACATAATCCACAGAAATATAGAAAAATGAGGAAAGAATTTTTACAAATAGATACTTGATAAAATACCGCAACGTTATGCTAAAATCATAATTGGATATTTTAATATAAAGGAGGGGAATGTTTTCCTTTTCTACATTATCAAACTGTAACTAAAAGTAACAGTTTACATATTGAGATAATGATAATGAAACCTGAATGTAGATGTGGCGAGAAGTAATAATATGGCAGTTTGCAGCATGAAATCCAAACATAAGTAAGTAAACCTGACTTTACTCCGACAGGTTAACGAGACATCAGATAAATTATGTACTAGAGGCTAGCCATGTTAGAGAGTACAGAACTTATCAAGTTATAGTGGGTCAATTTTGATTAGTTCGTTTTTTGATATGGGTCAACTATAAACAGAAAACTGCAGCAAAGGAAAGAACAACGAAGAGAAGAAAGGGAAAAGCATGACAAATAAATTAACGTATGAGGATGTAATAGGTATAATACATGTCCTAAAATTGGAAAACCAGTATAGAAGAAGAGTAAAAATAGATATAAAATATTATTATGAAAACATCATAGGAAATATTAGAAAAAAAAGAAGAATACAAGAAACAGAAATAAACAAATGGCAAGAAAGTCTTCAAAATAGTAAAAACACAGAAAAAGGATACCGATCTAAAGTAAATTTGTATAAGGATGCCAAAGAAAAACTAGTAGACGACCAACAACAATATATATAAAATTGTAAAAATAGTGCTTTGGTACGCTATTGAAAATCAACGAAACTGATAACGAAGAATACGTAACAATGGAACATATTCAAGAAGAATTGAATGAGGAGGAGATTCAGTACCCAGTTTGAAAAAAGAGGCGGTGTACTGTCAATGCGGGTTTTAAAAGGAAAGATTAAGACTGGAACATATTTTTATTTTTTGGACATATATTAGGTCGTGAACAAAATATTACCCTTTTTTTTTACAGATTTAAGTAAAGTTAATTATTTACAAAAATATTTAACACTGATAACAGAATTTAGAGTAGAAGCGTGGCCATTGATTATGTGGTGGTTTAAAATTACTTATTACGGTTAACAATTCAGAGTTATTTCGTAAGCAAAATGTGAAGAATGGATCGACAGAATGGTGGAGATAAAGTTTGATTGATTTTAAATAGCTTTCAGGTCAAAAATATTGCACGGCAGAAGAAAGAAGAAAGATTTGAGATCAATTTGAAGAAACACGCTGTTGCAACTTCTTAAAATTGTTTCATTATAGCAAATAATTTGTACCTATAAGTTGAAGAGCAAATTTTTGCTTTGAAAAGCACTTGCTGCTATACAATAGATTCTTTTAAATATATTTTTCATATTATGTAGGGTGTTTGCTATTGCTGTATACCCTCTCTCAACAGTTTTCTTCATTGCTCCTTGTTGTTTCAATCTCCTTCTGTCAGACTTCTCCTTTCCATGGCCTCATCTATCTCGTCTCTGAAAGATCTTCTGGGTCTTTCCCGCTTTCTTCTTCCTGCTGGACTATATTCCGTTATTCTCTTTATCCATCGCTGGGGTGCTGGTCTTCTGACGTGCCCTACCAGTGTAGACGCTTTTTTCAATGTAGATAATTATGTCTTCCTTTACTGACAGCCTCCTCCGTATTTCTTCATTAGAAATTCTTGCTCGTCTTGTTACTCTGTTGCATCTTTTCCAGTATTCCATTTCTGTAGTTGTAATTCTATTCTGAGCTCTTTTTTAACCGAGTTTTTTGCTCCGTATGTCATAATACTTTTAATTATGGTGTTAAGGATCATATTTTTTTGTATTCTTTGTGATGTGCGTATTTCATAGTTGTTTAGTACACGATTTAGTTTATCCCAGCTTGGTTTTTATGTTTTTTGTGGTTGTCCCTTCATTGGAAATAGTGAATCCTCGATACTTAAAGCTCTTTTTACCTTTTATTTTAACTTCATCTGTGATTTATAAATCCTTAACGTTTTCCGTTGCTGTGACCAAATATTCTGTCTTATTAAAATTAATTTTCAGGTCGTTTTTTGAATATTTTTCAGTAAGTTTGTGAATCATTAAACTAGTCTTCTTCATCTTGTGCCATTACCACTTGGTCATGAATGAAACTTAAAGTGTAGAGGTGTACATTTCTAACTGGGATTTTTGTTCCAAGGTTTTAGAGTTACTTCAAGAAACATATTAAAAAGAGAAGTATGTTGAGCAACCCTGTAGTAGCCCGTTGGAGGTTGTAAGTGTTTGTCAGATCCTATTTTTTATTTTAATAGATACCATGTTCTTTCGGTATACGTTTTTGGTTGCAGCTATTAATTTGTTTTTGTAATGTTAAGTTGTTTCATAGATTTCCAGAGATTTTTTCTTGGTATTTAGTCATATGCCTTTTTTAGGTCTATAAATGCAAGATGTACTGATATGATAGTCATTTTCTTTTTAATTAAATGTTGGAGTGTGTACACGATCTTTGCGCCGTAAATCTCACATATTTTATCCTATATATCCTTTTCCAGTTTTTTCTTAATTACCTTTTCGTAAAGCCTACCTATTGCGCAGATAACACTAATTCCTCTATAGTTTTCGTATATTTTTCTCTTTTCTTTTTTAAGCATAGATGTTCCTGTGACAAATTTTCTCCGTTAATAGCTCTTTCGAACATTTTTGGATAATACGTAGTAGTTTTTTGGATCCATGCTTTATAAGCTCCGGGGATATACATCCTGGTCCGGGGATCTATTGTTCTTCAATGTTTTCACTATACTTTTATTTTTTAAGATGACTATTAGTTGTTTTTCTGTTTTGTTGATCATCACCATTGTCATCTGTCATTTTAAGCATTGGTCCATTTTCTGTAAGTAATTATTTATAATAACCTTGCCAGTCTTTTCCGATATGTATATATTTGTGTCCGTTCTTTATTATTCGTTCTTAATGATTTGATTATTCGCCAAGATTCTGTGTTCCTAGATCCGCCTAAATTTTGTTCTACATTTCGGCATGTTGACTCTCACCTTTTTTCCACCATCTTTTAATTTCTCAATTTTTGTCTATAACTTTCAAGATCTTTGAGCTTATTTGTATAGAACCACTTTTTGTATCGTTTCTTTTCTGTTACGCATATCTTCGTGTCCTCAGTTATTTTGTTTGGGCATTCTTCGTTTCATTTTTCTTTCTTCTCTAAGGCTTTCATCGCTGCTTCCCTTGTGAAGTTTTTTTATGTATATGTATGTTTCTTCCAAGTTTTAAAATTGGAATTCGTTTAGTATCTGGTCAAGTCTTCTTTGATAAAGTTCTCTGATGGATTCATCTTGAAGTAAGTGAAATTTATATTTATCTTCTTCTATTTCTTTTCCATCCATATTTTGTTTTTTCTTATTGATGTTTTTATCCATGAAAAATCTACGTTTACCACTAAAAGTTTGTGGTTGCTACCACACCCGTTCCCCGTTTTACTTGTACATCTTTATCAATAGCGTTGTTTCATTTTTCACGATGAAGTAATCTATAATGGATTTCAGCTTGTTCGCAGGTTGTATCTATGTTGTTAAGCCTACAAATTTTTATTATCATTTCCCCATTTCTATTCACATTTTCTCCGAAGCATCCATTATCTTTTCTTCTCACCCTTCCGTTCATCTCTCCGGCGATTATTAATTTTTGGTGTTTCTTTACCTTTTTTTCTTGTTGAAGGGTTTCTATAAATTGTTCTTTTTTGACAATAGCGCTGTCTTCGTTTGGTACATAAACCCCAATAATCAGAATATGTTGCCCGTATACTTTCATAGTTATTCTTAGAACTTTCTAGTTTACTGGTTCTCAATTTTGTACATATCTTAGCCATTTGCTTTAACACCTCCTTTGTCTTTGTTCTCTATCCCTGTACATTATTCGTTGCATATATTATTCTTCTGTTCCTTTTCTTGTCATTTTATGTCATATCTTTCCTTGTGTTGTTTGTTTGGTTGAAAAGTAAAGTTTCGGTTTTGGTTACTCTTCGCAGAACACCCCCCCCCCCTAACCTATGGGGCTTCCTCCATTGGAGGTGAGGATTACTACCCGGGGAATATCTTTATTGTTTTTCATTCTGCATTAAGTCTCTGTTTTTTCCATAGGTTTTTACATGTATTAGGATTCTAAAGCCTGATGCCCTAACCCTCTTTAAGGAGGGCCGTTGTATTCAGCTACCCAATATGGCAGCGTCGCTGCTTGTACTCGCCCATTCTGGATCAGACGCTATTGATTTTATATTACCTCTAAAATCGGAGTTGTCACTTCCAGCTTCTCTTCTACGCTTTCATTGTTGTTGTGTTCTTTATTCGTAATCCTGGACAAGGGGCTCTTACAGGATACTATCATCCGGAACCAGCTAAACCCAGGTTTTTTCACGAGGTGTTACTTTTCGATCCCTCCTCTTTCTTTATCATTGCGTGATAAGGCCTCAAGCTTGGGACTGGTATAGTGAGGTTTTACTTTTTTATTTATTATTTTATATTCAATGTTTTGCAATTGTTTTTTGCTGTAATTTATGTACTGCTATGTTAATTTGTTTTGTTACCAACTACTTTTTAATAATTGTAATTTCTGTTGCATATGTTAAAAGATAAACAAAATAATAATTTTGTATTGAAAAATTAACGATTAATGCCTTATTATAAATTTATTAAAAGAAATTAGAAGTAACTTATTAATTTTATTAATTATTTTATTAATCGTTAGTCCCCTAAAATGATCCGCATTCTCTTTGCTTTTTTTGAATCGTCGATGCCACTCAAAAACTTGTGTTTGTGATAAACAGTTTCACTTAAGAACGATTTTAAGCATTTAGAGTGTTTTCGTAGCAGTGCCGTTTTTAACGCAGAACTTAATGTTGATTCTTTGATTTTTATTCCTTTTTCGACCGATGTATGCAAATTACTTTCAGTGCTTCGTATTTTGGCTTCTATCGAACGAAATGACATGAATTTTTTGCGGATTATTAAGGAAGGCTGGCACATCATAAATAATTCCCTCATCAATACACGGTACCAGTAATTTAGTTAAAGTAGAGCCATTCTAATTAGTTTTGGGACAGAGGGTGGATTGAACAATTTTCATTTAAAAATCTAAGATTTTAGTTTACGCAGTTTTTTTATTTGTAAAGTACTTAGAACTCATTGGATTTAATAATACTGTCACGACTTAGTTGTGTTGCTGTCGGTACCAATGATTACTTTTACGAGTGTAACTATAAATTAGTATAGAATTATAAATTTTGTGTAACAAGCATTTAATGTCTAACGCGATGGTGTTTTAAGAGGGCATGAATCTGCAACTCTATTGGAGCCGCATACCAATCTTTAGCAATGTTAGGCTTGGGAAGTAGCATAGGGACGCCTCCAGAAGGAATTCGGGCAGAAGCTTTGGTGGTAACTTCTTTTGATGAGCTGAAGAAAGTGTCTTCAAAGGTTGGTGCTAATTATATTTAATTTTTTTGGTTTCTGTTTGGATAAAAGCATTATTAGTTTATTGGTTATTATAATTAAGCGTTATTTATAATCAACATCACATTTTTATCAAAGTTAGTTGTATCGTTCCTGTTTCAATAGATAAATAGTTGATTCTAGAAAATAATTTTTGCAAAAGTTTAACTTATCGAGGTATCACGTTTTAACATGTAATTTTTACAATAAAAATATTCAGCTTTGTTTAAAGCGATGAATACTGGCAACTTAAATTATTTTTAGGCAAAAGGAAAGATTGTAGTATTCGACCAAGACTATGTGAACTACGGCGTGTCAGTAAAATATCGCGACTTTGCTGCTCCAACAGCTGCATCATACGGAGCCGTAGCAACTCTAGTGCGCTCAATAACCCCGTTCTCCCTTAACACGCCGCATACGGGCTGGCAAGACTACAATGACAGCATCACCAAGATTCCAACCGCGTGCATTACTGTTGAAGACGCCAACATGTTGCGGCGGATGTACCAAAGAGGGGAAAAGATCGTCATCGAGATAAAAATGGAGGCACAAAATCTTCCTCCCGTCACGTCCCGAAATACGGTGGCAGAAATCGTGGGGCGAGATAATCCAGAAAAGGTGGTTGTAATATCTGGCCATCTGGACAGCTGGGATGTTGGTGAGGGGGCTATGGATGACGGTGGAGGCGCTTTTTTGTCGTGGAGTTCCGCAGTTCTTTTAAAGTCGCTGGGGTTAAGAGCTCGAAGGACCATTCGGTGAGTTTTTTGAATGATTCAAATTATAATCACAATGTTGTTTATGTAGTAATGTTGTAGAACTATTTTGTGGACGGCGGAAGAAGAAGGTTGGGTAGGCGCTTTGGCTTACGTTGCTGCCCATAAAAATGAAACAAAAAATCTTGATTTTGTTATGGAATCGGACGAGGGAACATTTACTCCCCACGGTTTGAAGTATTCCGGTCTGCCTGATGTAGGCTGTATATTGCAAGAAGTCTTAAAGTTAGTCAGTTGAATTTAATCGTTACGTAATGCCTTATATAATGTTTTGCAGTTTATTTTCGTCCATAAACGCAACTCAGCTACAGAAACCTGCAGACGGCGCGCCTGACTTGACACCGTGGATGCAGGAAGGAATTCCAGGTGCAAGTTTGTTAAACGAAGCCGACAGATACTTCTGGTTTCACCACTCAGCAGCAGACACAATGGATGTGGAAAATTCCGATTCGTTAGATAAAGCTACAGCTCTCTGGGCTTCAGTAGCTTATATAATAGCAGATTTAAGTTTTGACATGCCTAGAAATCTTACATATACTTAATTAATAGAAAAATTTATGTATGCACATTATTAGAATTTTACTAGTTATATTACAGATATATTTACTAGAAGTATATCAAAATACATGTTATTTATACTGTTTTTATTTATCTCAGATATTGACTCAACATAAACGTTAGTAAAAATATTATTAAAATTTGAAAGCTCAGTGCACTGTGTTTATAATTAGTTGATTGAGTTGTCACATGTATTGAGGTTATTATTAAACTAATAGACTTAGGAAAAGACATTTCTGTTATGCAATATTAGTTAGTTGTTTTTCAAATATCTTACAAGAAAGAATTAAATAAAATTGTTTTTACTTACAGGTAACATAACGGGAAAAATAAGTCTGTTTTTTTAAAACTAAAAATAAAAGTAAAGCTGAAATTAATTTTATTTAAATAATGAATCTGGTAGGCAAGTCGTTTGACATACAACTTTGTAGTTTTTTATTTTGATTTGGAGGAACCATGAGGCCTGTTGCTAAAGTTTTATGTGCTCTAAAAGGGTCTATATTTAACACTGTAATGGTTGAGTCCTTCTTTAACTGTTAACATTTGTAGGTTATTACTGATAGCTGCGTTGGAAGCAAACCAGGGTGGTTCATAATCATACGCAATACTTTTGATTGGAAGCGTTCTAGGATTTTAAGGTTAGAGTTGGCCATAACTCCAAACTGGTTTGAGTATAGCCTTACATAGTAGGAGTTTGTATCTATTGAGAGCTTGGATGTAAATCCCAGTAATTAGTAAATCTTGGATAAAGTTAGCTCTAACTGCTTGCCTTTTTGTGAAGATGTGTCTATGCTACGTGAGCTTTTTGTCGAGGTATAACCAGAGATACTTGACTTCTCGTGGTAGAGGTTGTTACTTATCTGTACCGAAAGGCAGGTTCCCCCGCGTGTGGTAATGGACTTGAACTCATTTGCTTTACTTCTCCATTTTTTAACCATTCTGCAATAGCAGTTAAGTTGGTTTGTAAAAACTTCCGTGTTGTTGATTTAGTATGGTTGCGTCAATAGTGAGTACGAATGTATGAGGTTATATCAAAGTATTTTAGGAATTTGGACACAAACCGACTATGTCATGGACTTTCATCTTTGACTTTTCTTAAAGACTGTAAACTGTGGTGGTCGAAATGGTTGTTTTAAGTGCTATACAATTGGAGCAAAAATATATTAAATTTTAATTGAATAAAAAAATGTAATTTATAGTGTCTTTAACTTGTTAAAATTACAATTAAAAAATTAAAATACTCAAATTAAAAGATTACAAAGTTTTATAAAATGGCAGGTTTTGAAGTCATATTTCAACTATTTTTACTTTCCTTATCCTATAATAAGGAAAGTAATGAAATTTGACCTACCCAGTTTTTCACATTTCTGGACGAATTATAGCATCAGGACACCAAAAAACTTTTGGTAAAAATCGGCCGAGTCGTTTGGTCGCAAAGTCGCAAATCGGTCGCAAAGTGGTTGCGAATCTAAACGGTTGAAGATACAAAAAATTCATGAGAATAAAAATTGATTTGTTATCACGAGATAAACAAGAATGTAAAGTAAAAGTTGGTAAAATAGGAACAAGAAAAAAAAATTGAAGCCCAGGATTTTTGCCAGAATTACCCAAATAATAGGATAAGTCGTGTGATGTTCACACCAGATTTTTAGTGTTTGTAGTCAATAAATTGATTAAATGATGACCTTAATATATTTTACACCCTATCATGTTTAATTTATAATATAATAGTATAATTATGAAATATCAAACATCAAGAGGCACATATATTTTGTAATGTAGCACTTCAAAAAATTTTGAACATTATATGGTTAATATGGTTTATATGGATGGAACTCACGAAATTCCCATTTTTTCTAAAATAGATCTCACAAATTTAAAAATAGTAGATATTAGCTACATTCAGGCTCCAGGACATCGTTTTGAAAAAACTTCTGATTGTGTTAAACAAGTATTAGTTATTTTTTTCTACTTGCCCTAATACGACATTGACTTCGACAGAAATACTGTTTTGTCCAATAAGAGTTTTGCAAGTTTACGAAAAACTGTAATTTATCAGGCTGTTACAAATTTTGATTAAAATGGTTAACACCTTTTTATTCATTCCGTTAGAAATAAAATAAAATTTATAACTTTTTTATACAAGGTGGTTCAAATATAATCGGGACTGTAAACCAGTCGCACTGCACAGCAATTGAGTGAAGCCACAACCTCCACCCTCCCTCCTGCTTGGATTAGAACCTGTTTAATCCTGGTTGGGAGTTGCTAGAGAGATGAGCGAACAGAAGATACCGCGGAGCATGAAATAACACATTGCAATCAAATTCCTAGTTGGAGAAAACGTTCCATCCGCTGAAATTCACCACAGATTCCAACAACAGTATAGAAAAGAGTGTCTTTCACGGACCCGTGTGTTTGAGTGGTGTAAGTTCTTCAGAAAGGGCAGAAAGCGCGTGAAGAATAAACCGAATGATCGTCGGCTGCAAACATCCGTCATCGAGCCAAACATTGATCGTGCAGACATGGATATTCGTAAGAAAAGATACAGAACTATCAAGGAACTTAGAACAATGCTGTTCATCAATGTTGGTAGTGTAAAAGACACAATGAAAAACCACCTGCACTATCGCAAGGTGAATGCAAGGTGAGTATCACGCACTTTGATGGACGCGAACAAAATAATCGACATGCAAGCTACTAGTTGTTTCCTACAGTAGTTTGAAAACAAAGCATTTTTGACATACCATGGCCTCCTAGGTTACCAGACTTGTCCCACGTGATTTGTTTCTGTAGGGATACCTGAAGGCTAAAGTCTTTCAACGCAGGTCGCGGAGTATTGCGGAATTAGGGGATGCTATTTGCAACGCAACTACAACACTATCGGTGGAAATGACTCGGGAAGTAATGTGGAACTTTAAGGTGAGGCTGTAGGAGTCTATCGTTCTTGTGTGCAATATTGCGATTAATATATAAACATTGTTCTATGTGATCGTACAGTACAACACATGAACAGAATCTATGTTCTTTTTATTGCTGTTTAGAAAAGGGTAAACCATTCTGCCGAATCCTATATTTTACACACTTTCAAAATTAAAACACAAAGTACAGGTAGTTGTTTACTCTCTTTTATAAAAACCAAAAAAATTTATGTCTACAAATCCATAAAAATCTTTAATTAACAAGAATACAATAATTCGATTATAATACGCTTTGCAATAACACCAACCACTAAATAATTATTATTAAAATGAAGATGCCTTTATTTTATTAATTACACAGAGAAATTCAATAATGTTGGATGAAGCAGTAAGAGATCTCTATGCTAAAAATTGAAAAAAAGGATACAACCTGAAGATGATGCATCGTTACACAAAACAAAGGCTATGGTAATACCAAAAGACTCAATTCGCTGTAAATTACTCATAGGCGATACTACAGTTTAACAAGTCATGTTATTCTAGTACCTGGGAGTAAATCTAACAGTGCATCAAAATAGAGTTGGCAAAGTAGGACATTAAATAAACAAACCTTCAAGAATATCTGCAGTATTGAAAGACACCATATGAAACAATAAATGTATATAAAAGGAGAGTAAGATACGTATATATAAAACCTGTGTTGGACCACCCACCCAAACCTGAGACCGCAAAAACGAAACCAATGTAAGAACAACTGAAATGAAAGTTTCAAGAAGAATAACTGGACACATCCTGAGACAGAATTTCAAATGTGGTAATATGAAAAACATGCGAAATACGATATGTGAGATGGGCCCAGGAAAGGAAAAGAGACTGGAATGAACACGTGCCACAAATGGGGAAAGACATACTTGTAATAATAGCAAAAGATGAGACGCCCTTAATGTGTAGACTACCTGGTAGACCACCGAAGTGCTGGTGAGAATCTTGGACCTCTGCTTCCCAAGAAAATTAAAGATGGGGACGTAATTGGATAAATAAACAAACCGTTAGATTATTCTAAGAAAAAGAATGAAAATGCTTTATCGTGTAAGTGTGTCTAAACGACAGCAGTTTCCAAGTTAGTAGCAAGGATCTATGGAAAGTGTTTACCTACGAAATGAACCATAAACTCTAGGGCGTATTAAAGCAATTTGGAAGCTTTTTCATAATTTTATTGTTTAAATCTCACAAAACAGTTTATCATAATGTTTTTAATATAATAAGTATGTTTTAAAAATAAAACAAAACTTTGCGAAACTAAGTGGGCTTTCAAAACATAATCCTGAAAGGATTGCGGCTAACCGCCGCGGTAGGGCAGCGTATAAACATCCACAGAGCTTTAGGCGTGCTGATAAAGAAAATTTCAGTAATCTAGTTGGAGTATCTACCCAAGGTTGCGAGGTTTTTAAAAGTACGGGTAAAAGTAGTTAAGTATACGATGAACAGTTAAAAGGAGCAGTTTTAGGCAATTGCTGTTAGACACGATTCACTTAGTGATTTAAGTGCGGCGGAGAATAGATCGGTAAGTGGAAATAAATTATTAGTATTAGTGCATTATTTAATTAGCTTACAGAAATAAATAATTTCTGTATAAAGTCCTTTAAACCTAATTGTTTGTTATGACCTGTGTCAGAAGGAAGATTTTCGTAAATGGGAAAATTTCTAAATAAATTACCAAGTCGATGTAAGTTAAGTTGTACAAACTAAAAGCTGAAAAATAAGCCAGAAAAGTTAAATCTGGAGACCATAGAGAAGAAAACTGGGCCACAGAAAGTATTGCAACAGGTCTTGATTGATAAAGGTGAAAATACAGATAAGCATCTGCTTAAAACGACAGATCTAGATGTGTCAAGTAGAATTTAAAAGAAAAGATTTTAGAATCTTGAGAAGGGAATTAAAAAAACATTCCGGAACTTTGACAGAAACATTGAAAGAACTGAAAATGGCACGGAAGAACAATCTAAACAGAAATAAAGGTAAGTTTAAGAGAAGTTAAAGTAAGCACAAAAGAACATTCCGGGTGATTTCGAGTAAAATTGAAAGGGAACGTGGAAAAACATTTCATAAACCTGAAAATTGAAGGTAAACGCCGGAAAGCTAAAGAAAAACGCGGAAAAGTGTTTCACAGATTTTAAAGAGAAATTAAAAATTAGATGCGTTGCTAATAAAGTCATGTAGAAAAAATTTGCAACGGGAGGGAGGAAAGCTAACTGACGTGCTTGACAATTGGTGGACCAGAACAACAGAAACTTGACTGAAAATTTCAAGAGACCAGATCGCATTAGGAAAAAATCAGTGTGCTGAACTTAATGATACAGGCTTGTTGAGCACAATGCATTTTCCGAAAAGATTTGAATTCAAGTCACGGTTATTAGTATCGAGAAACCAAGGGTCGGAAGTAATTTGCATGATGGCGCTCTAAGACCATTCTTCGCAAGCGGTTCTAACCGCGGGCAAACTATAAAAAAGATATGAAGAAATACGGGAAGTGCCTAGGAAAATATAGAAAAAGAACAACCCCTATAACATAATCTCATTTAGAAAGTCAAAGAATCAGTCGACAATTCTGGTCCATTCTCAGGCCCGAACGATGCTAACCAAGATACTTCCGTTACTGTTGATTATTTTATCAGTGGGCCTGAAGAGTACGCGATACCAAATAATGAATCATCTACGATTTATTGTTGCTTTGACTAGTAGGACATAGCTTATAGAAGTACGCCTATTTAAACACAAGAAACGGTCAAAGGGTTAGTTGCGACTTGGTTTGCGCAATGATCTAATTGCGCAGGAGATCAGAAAGACTAGTACAAGTTAATAATTATTATTAGTACTTTATTTAATTAGCTACTAACGATCCATAGAATTGCAAAAAATTGTTAAGTGAAAATAAATAATTGAACCAATAATACAGGTTCGTTTTGGCATCGATAAATTTGTTTTACAATGAAAATTTTGTTTCTTTTTTATTGTCTACTCTTCAATTTCTATTATTGTACCTAAATGAAATAAAAATAAATATTATTTATTATCGTTTTCCCCAAGCCTTTTGACATGTTGAAGATAGCGTTAAGCTGATTTTAATAAGATGACACTTTTATAGTATTTAATGTGTTACAAATGGTTGAGAATAACCAACACTCATTTTTATGTAATAAATATCAAAACTAAGAATAAATATACTTAATACATCTAGTGATGTTCTGAGTTAAAGCTAATTGGTACAAGTACACTTAAATCACTCACGCTCACTTACCGTATTCTGCTCTTAAATCACGTAATGACTTGGTCTCCTTCAATTTGCGAAAGATCTGTTGGATGTCCAAGAGTTAGAGGGCCGATGAATTGACATTAAAGAAGTAAGGACAATACAGAATGATCTTGCTTCTATTGAGTTACAATCATTTTAAAGGTGCGGACCCGAAATGTAAGTTTGATGTTGCAGCTTAATAACATTATTCGTACTTGCAATTCAAATATTTTGTCCTACCGCCTCCATTCAACAACAGTAGGAGCAGCTTATTGATTTATTTTACGCTCAGGGTAAATAACAAAATTTATGCTAAATTAAAAAATAACTAGGTGAAGGATAAAACACAAAAACAAATTTTATTTTGAGCGAAGGTCAGTGATTAAAGGCGCGTTGCTTCAATAAATTAAGCTGCAAATCTCGTACGTAGTTTAGCTATTGCTACCTTTACCCAATTATCGGAAAACACATCAAATGCCTCCCCGATGAGTGAACTATTAATTCTGTTTAATGTTATAAGATACATTCATGAATAACTTTGTTAACCTACCGGGCTGATGACCTAATCTACTTAGCAATTTACCAGGTGAATGAAGATACTGCATTATCAACTGTTAGGGAAGGGTCGAAAATACTAAAACTGTAAATAATTAACAATTGTTTATTAATTAATAACAAGTACAACAATATTGTTCTTATATAAACGTATACATCTACTAATAAACTATAAAATATAACCAACAGCTGTACATACTGAAATTATTTAAAGAGGGTTTTATACCTACGCAGTTTTCATATAATTATCAATTAACTCTAACAAAAGTCATTTCATAAAAGGATAATAAGTATTAACATTGTAAGATACAAAAGAATAAAAGATCAATTTAAAATTAGGATTCAAAATTATTTAGAGTACAGACAGTCTATAAAATTCTTAAGCAACAATTTCTTTACTAGTTTTAACTATCTAGTGACAAAGTAATATATACAGGATGTCGCAAAAGTGTATCAACACTTTAATAGCTAATATTTTTTGTTTTAGATTTAACATCGGGGAAATAATGGCTGAAATCAGACTAAATACTGAAAAAAGACAGTTTATTTTGAAGCGATGCTAAAAGTAGAAATGCAAAGACAATTTAGAAGATAATATAAATTAAAGATAAGTTTAAATGAAACGGATCTGTTTAAGATATACATAAACAACGTTCTGGAAGACTAAAAACATTGACGAACGCTGCCATGGAAGAAAAGGTTATGGAAACTTCTCCTCATAATTCAACATTTGTTCCGTAGGCTTCTCGTGAATTAAAATTACCAAAGGATAATGTCCATTGTATTCTGCATAAATTTTGATGGAAAGTTACATACCAAGATTAGTACATATTCTCAATAGAGATGATCCAGATAGTAGAATAGGGTTTTGTGAACTTGGCAATATGTGAAAAAGACTAATGGTTTTCTCTGTGATTCATTTGAACCGTTGAAACCACATTGAAATTAAATAAAATCCGCACATTATGGAGAAACATCATGTGAATTTACCGGAAGTAACAGTGTGCAGTTTACATAAATTTTCTGGAGGAATCAGCCATGCCACGTATTTACGAGAATTTTCACGATTAAAATTTTCCAATAAGATGAAGCAAACAAGTCTTATTTTGCCCGTTCACCAAACCTCATACTACTAGACGTTTTCTTTTGGAGATTTTTAAATAGTAAAGATGATACTAAAACCGCCAGAGTGGTCTAAGCGGTTAAGGTGCGGACTGCGATGCGGACGGGCCCGGGTTCCATTCCCGGAGCTCGCTGATGCCTGGCGAGTAGCCTACTCAGTCACTAAAATAATTGAGTACCTGCGTTCGCTCGAACAAGGGTAATAATGGCGGTCTTCTGAGGTGCGGTACTTGCCACATCGCTTTCACGGGCTGTGCTCCCATACGGGGCGTTAGAACCCTTCCATTACCAAAGTTGATACTAAAAAATTTGAAACCATTGATGAATTACCAGTAACCGCTGAAGGAGATCTAAATACCAGAATAATTCTCAATGTTCGTGGTTCCGTTGCTTCGCGTTATCAGCATTGTCTAGACTAAAATGGTCATCAGTTCAAAGCTTAGGATAAAAAATACATATATGCAGTTTATTGTGAAGGTTGAAAGGGAGTTTTTTTCGCAACATCCTATATTTCTTGACTATCAATTAATGGTTAATTAACTAGAATACCGCAAAAATCTTTTTTCAATCTAACACAGTATGTAAAGCTGCTTTTATTTGAAACTTTATTGGAGTGTTGCTTAGTATTAATCTTAATCTGCCAACTAACTATTTAGCTTTTGAATTTTAATTTCTCTATTATTAACGAAACTGTAACTTTTCTCCGAATAGTTATGTTTGTTGCGTTCATTTTCAAAATGGGACTTGATTAGATAAGTTATGCGCATGTTAGGCATCGTAACCGCCTTCGGCAAAATTGCATAATTATACCCGTTAAGTTTATGCGTAAAAGATTTACTGCGTTCATCGAGCCTTTTATGTTTTAATTCCTTCTTTACATGAACGCGGCCCGGGCGCTCTTTGCTAATGGGCTTCACAATCGACTGTTCTTCGTGAAATATTTCAATTTCCCCGAGCTCTCCAGAGTCGGCTCGAGCCAAATTGCAAAGCACCTGATCGAAATTATCCAAATTGTGTGTATTGTAAATTTTCAAGCTATCGACGGTTCCACTTTGAACAAGCCTGCGCCCGCCCCGTTGCACGCTTTGGGCTTTCATTAAATTCGAATTACAGCGAGCTTTATCTCTTTCCTGTCTGTGCGCTTTTCTTTTTCGTTTGAGGTAGCCCCGGGGGACCGGCGTTTCGCATAAAGGTTTTTCGCTGGAAGGACCCGAATTGGCCTGCTCTTGTGATAATCGGCGCGATAAATTTGAATAATGTTGGGGAAGGCCGCGCGTCCTGCGTTTTGCCAGGCATCCGGCATATGTTTCCTGGAATATAAATATTTATGTCAAGCATTGTCTACGGTAATTTTGGAGTACGGTTGGCATTTTCAGCTGCGCCGCAAAAATCATTTTGTGTACAGATTTTGAAAAAGCACACGGGTGCTCCATATCTCGTAAAAGTACTGGAGCAGAAAGTTGAAGTGCGCGTTCTCACGCGAATTAATCTGAACATGACATGTTTTTTACTATGTACACGGTTTTATACACAAAGAAATTTAAATTAGAAAATTTATCCAAAATGGAATATTTTATTCTTCACCAAATAAAAGCCACCAATGTATACAGTTTGTAATAAATAATTAGAAATAAGACCGACTTTTTAATTTTCAGATTTCAGCCTTCATTTAATAATTATATCACCGTAAACAGCGAAGCCTTTAAAATGTTTGCGGTATTGTTTAAGCTCCATAAACATAAAGTGACACTTTTTATTTTATTTTCGGAGAATAAGGATGTGCGGTAGTTCGCTCTTCTGCGATAATCCGAGTGCAACGTGACCTGGGGTTAATTTGAACTAACAGTTCTGTTTTTGTTGATAACCGAGTACAACAAGCTAAATTTAATACTGATTTAAAAATAAAATATTAGAATTTTCTGCATTGCAGTTAGTGTTGTTTGGTATACGTTAAATGGCAATGTTTAGTGTTCAAGAACAATGTGTAATCATCCGTTTTTTCCTCTTGCGAAGTAAAACGCCCATCGAAATTCATCGCCAATTGAGTGAGACATGCGGTGAAGGCGTTATGAATGTTAAAACTGTGCGTTCGTGCGTACAAAAGTTTAAAGAAGGCGATGAGTTGTGTGACAATGAATCGAAGCGGCATTTACCACAACTATAATTGCGCGAATGGAGTAAGTTGTTATGGAAGACCGTCGATTAGATATGCGTGATATCGCTTCTAAACTTGTGGAATCTATTTTGCATGATGACCTGAAATGCGGAAAATTTCTTCAAGATGGCCCACAAATCCTGATCGACGAACACAAGGCTGCGCAGATGGTAATATCTCAGGATATGTTGACACGTGATGCCACCATAAATTTTCGACCATGAAGGACACTCTCCGTGGCCGCTCTTTTTCTAATCGAGTTGCTGTCGCATCACCGATTTTCCAGTAGGTAAAACACATCCCTAAAGAAGTTTTTTCAGCAGCCATAAAATCATCGTGACATTGTTGCAAAAAATGTGTACGTCTAGACGGAGATTAGGTTGAGAACTAATAGAAGTTTCAACTTTCTTGGGTAAATACTTTTTCAGAAAAAAATTGGAGACTTTAGAACTTGAACGCATCTCATATATTGTATTAGCAACACATGCAAATGCAAAATTTTTCAAGTTAATAAATTCAAACTTCTCTGTTCATCCGTCAATATTAGAAATAGCAACAATTTAATCTGAAAATATTTAATTACTTTTAAATTGTGTTTTGAAGTAATCGGACTTGTGCCCGTGCTGGGAAATATTAGTGCCCCAAGTGCTCAGAATTTTACATGCTATCTAAGGTTAAGTCTGCACTTTTATTATCATTCAATTTTAATCGGTTTAACGGATAAGACGTGCAGCGGTCTGATTCCCTGAAATATCAAATAATTGGAACGCGCGTTGGCCTGTCAAGCGCATACAAATATATTTTAATCAATGTCGATAAACCGTAAGTTTACTTTATAATAAAGTAAATTTAATACCCAAATAGAACGTTATGTTCCCCATACAAAGGGGTAAGTTAAATGCCACCTATGGGTGCGTAACTAACCTACCCGGCAACCATCCACCAATTTCGTATTAACAGTATTAATTACTAAATGTTGGTGAGTAAACATTTCACCCGATTTATTATTTTCGAATCCTATGTTTAATCAATCTTATGTAAATACCAGTACCCTTTTTTTTTAAAATCACGATCATAATGTATCAACCCTTTATCCATCTATGCTAATAAATGAACAAGCGTCTAATGAACAAATAAGATCAACGAAACGATCAAGCTAATAAACACACCTTGGCAAGAAAGAAGAATGTTAAATAGATTAAGAGAGTGTATATATATATATATATATATATATATATATATATATATATATATTGGTACCTGGCCCCGATTTCGCCAGAGCTGATGTTACCTGGCCCGGAATTTTTCGGGCCACACAAGGGCCATTCTTTGGAATTTATAATCCTAAAGGAATGTTATCTGAGGCGGACTTTGTGGCGCCGTGTGCAACACCGAGATAGTTGACCTAAAGCGCCGCGTCGTGCCAAGCGGTACCGAGTCGGCCCGAACGCCACCGACCATAGCCGCCACGGCATTTACCAACCAGGGCAAGGGCGCCGGCGCATTTTCCAATCGGCGCAAAGGGGCCCGGCGTCCACCAATCCTGGACAAGCTTTGCATTTTCCAGCGGGCTCAGCGTGCTTCCACCCTGAACTCTGCACCCCACCAGCAGAGTGGGGCACGAACTAAGCCCTTGAAACCTGAGCCACCGAAGTATTCGCGCTCAGTCGCTAGCCCCTTAAGAAGAAATCATCGAGAGTCATCAGGCGAGTCCCTTTTGGCTTCTTTTGCTGCTCGCTGCCCGGACCTTCTACTCGTATTCCGGCCCGGCTGCCCGGATCTGGTGCTCGCTTTCCGGCCTGGCTGCCCGGATTTGCTGCCACCCCCGCTGCACGCTGCCTGGATTTGCTGCCGCCCCTGCTGCTCGCTGCCTGGTTCCGCCACCGGCACCGCTGCTTGCGCTTTGCACCTAGCTCGCGGCGCGGCTATATATATATATATATATATATATATATATATATATATATATATATATATATACCAGGTCGGGCCCGGGTGGTGAGAAATATCTCGACGTTTCGACATCGGTTTTGATGATGATGATCTCAATCTGTCTACTCCCCAAGAAGAGATACAAGTCTTTGTCATTTTAGGGCTAAAAATAAAAGTTTGGCCGGATTGTTGTTTGACGGGAGATGCATTGAGTTAAGGAAAATTTGTTGGTTTAAGGGTATTGCGTAATTTACGGTGGGATTTTCATATGACGGGTAAACGTTGGGTATCACCTCTTGTGTCCAGGCATTGAGGGCGTTTTTAGCGGACTCAGCTTCCAAGCTAGAGGCCAGCTTTAATTTTGTGATGTCTGTCGTCTGTCACGCCTTATAATTTTTAATCTGCGGTAGAAAGAGACATATCGTTTTTAGTATTCAACTAAGGACCATAAGTCAAGTCCAGACGCCAAAAATCAGCCTGATCGGAAAATCTCGAGATCGCTTTGAGCGGAAGTGGCCGCAAATTTTTCGGTTACGGCCGCTAAATCTTTGTTGCTATTCACTTTAATTTGAATATAATTCAATGTCATTCGTTTCAATAATATTATATATAATATATAATATATAATAGGTTAAATCCTATAGTTTAGTTCCATGCATAGGGTCGGTTCTGCTTTACCTGTAAAGCAAATTTTCGCTTGATCTATTTCAATTGCCTCACGTACAATCTTGCTGGTGAGATTGGAAATGGGAGCAATAGTTTTAGCTTTCGGAAAATTAATTTTGTGGCCTGTTTCTTTATTATCTTTGGCAAGTGCCGAAGCATTATCGCCTTTCCGTACCGCCAGAGAATGCTCATATATTCGACTGGATATTTGCCGATTTGTTTGATCTATATAGGTTCTTTGGCAGTCTCCAGAAGGTACTAAAAAACCTGTATGCATTGCGTAACACTTAATATATGAAACCTTAAATACGAATTAAAAATGACCTTCAATTGTGACAGATATATATGAGTTCAAACAGTCGTCTTAAATGTAATGATAATATTGTAATGATGATAATAATGATTTCATAAACTCATTTGGGTTTATTTGGGCAGTGATCCTTCACTAAGCAAATAAATCTAGATATTTGGTTATTGGTCGTAAAGACCGTACGTAGGTAGGAATGCTTTTTGTTGGTCAAGAGGGTTTTGAGATTGGGAGTTAATGTTTTTATTTATATTTTTGATTAGATGGAATTAGGATTTATTGCAATAACCATTTTGTAGTAAGATGTTGGTAATGTTTTTTATTTCTGTTTGGGGTTTTTTTATATCGAAAAGTCTGATGGATCGGGTGATGAGGAATTTTGCGACTGAATAAATTTAGGCAAGGTGGTGATGGGATTTGGCATTCAGGTAGCGGTCAATATAGTGGGTTTTCTATAAAAGCCGTAATTAGAAGGATTTCTTATTATAAAAGTATCTAGGAAGGAAAGGAAATTATGTTCGGTTTCGATGGTATATTTGATAATGGTATGGATTTGGTTTAGGTGCGAAAAGAATTCTGGAAAGGTATCATGTCCATGAGGCCAGAAAACAAAAGTCTCATTAATATATCGTATCCAGCATGTAGGTTTAAGGTAAAAAAGGTAAGGGCTTTTGTTTCAAAATTGGTCATAAAAAGGTTAGCAATGATATGTGAAAGAGGGGAACCCATGGGAGCACCATTGGTTTGACGGTAAAATTTATTTTGAAAGGTAAAGTATGTGTTGGATAAGCAAGGATTACTTAAGGAGAGGAAAGATCAGTCTTATTCAAAGAGTCGTAGTTCTCTTTAGGGAGCAGGCAGATTAAAACCCCGAGTGAAGAGCTAAACTCTTGAAAATGGCATCAAAGCCGATGTCAAAATATCGAGATTTTTCAAATACGACGCGCTTCAACCCGTGAACTAAGTTGTTTAAATATAGTTAACCGCAGAAACCTATCCGAACGTGTATATATATATATATATATATATATATATATATATATATATATATATATATATATATAGCGTTACTAATCATAATTAAATGATCAAGCATATTTTAATAGGTGCTGTAAACGAACGCACTCACCTGGGACATATACAAACAGATTGTTAGACACTTAAAAGAACAAGTAATCCATCATACATGTCAACTTAGAGATGAACGAGCGCATAAGGTAGTCATCAGACACATTTACCATTCACCGAAGAGATTAAAGCTAAATTAGAAAAATCAGATCAAGTGCGTAACATAATGAACATAAGATATAAAGCAAGCAAAATTCCACTCCTATTATTCTATGCTGATCTTCAAACAGGAGAAAACAATAAGAAAACAAAATTCTTGTGCAATAGTAAAATTAAGGTTGAGCCATCACATAAGAAAACATGTGGCATTCAATATACAAAAATCTAAAGCTACACCAGCAAATTGTGCCTTATATACAAATTATAGAGACTGTTCTGTTTATCAAAACTTAATCAACGCTCTGGAAAATAGATTTATCGCTGGAGATAACTGAAATTCTAAACAAACCCACTGGAGATCCAGAGTTATCATAACAAAATGTAGAAACCTATTTAGAGCAATTATGACAAATAATTGCAACTGCCACAGCACCGAG
This sequence comes from Sinelater perroti, assembly GCA_036346155.1. Taxonomy (NCBI): domain Eukaryota; kingdom Metazoa; phylum Arthropoda; class Insecta; order Coleoptera; family Elateridae; genus Sinelater; species Sinelater perroti. The sequence goes on along the minus strand of JARFIY010000195.1, from coordinate 17,103,974 downwards.
GATTTATTAATTTGACTATTAAATGTTACATTATATTTTGTGTTAAAAATAGGAAAGAAAATGGCAACAATTAAGAATTTTGTTCAAAAAGATAAACCGTCTTTTAAATCATTTAAGTCCTTATATGACAGTAGACGTTCCTTATTTTATGTCTTATAGGCATGGACAATTCTAAATTGATTAATCTTTATTTAACATTTTTTTGTGGAATGTTTTTAATATTTATTTTTTATATTAAGTGAAAGTGTTTGGGTAACACTATGAATTGATTAAAATGGAAATTTTATTTTATTCCTGTGTTGTTAATATAAATAGTTTTTTTTTTGAATACTTAGTAATATCATTATTCCTTTTCACATATTTTAAAGGAGTACACATAGTTAGATTCTGTAATATTATAAAACTCCATGAGAAAACAGGTTCAATCTTGGTGCAGCAAGTTGGAAAATGCGGTCGAAACAGAAAGTGTTAAGACAGTATTTGCTTTGTTAATTAGAAATAACAAAATAATCCAGCCAAGATCAGCTGTGATTTACATAAGTGTCTGGTATACTTATAAACTGTGTCTATTAAAAGTCGCGTGAAAAGCAGCAAACCTCTAAAATTGGCACTTAGCAGGGCTAAACTAAAGCAGATTTATGAAAAGAAATGCCAACTGCAGTGGTGTCTCTCAAAATTTCTTACAAAAGAGATTCGGATAAATTGATACTTTCTATGTCTTTTATTTTTGATATATTTTTGCAATTATATTTTTGTTTAAAAGGCGTATTAATCTTCAGTCGTAAATACAGTGTTATAAATAAGTTTGTTTTATATTAGTGCCAGTGTTTGCTTTATTTTAATTTTATTGTTTTAAACTTGTTCTATTATATTTTTTAACTTATTTTTTAAAAATGTGCACGGCTTGTCAGAAGAGTATTGGGAATAATTTTTCTAGTCAACCAGAAGAGTTAGAGGGACGCAGTTTTTGGTGGGATGAATGGTGGGTGGATCTTAGATAAAGAATGCGACCCGGCATAGTTGCCTCCAAGTCTTGAAGAGTGAGGATACCGCTTCCAGCAAACCGTGTTTTGGTGACGTGTGAGGGACTCGACATGCAGCGTACTTTAGAGCAACCTAATGCACTGAAGTTTTGTATCAAACTTAAAAAATTCGGCATTGAGACTTTGAATCTGATAAGGGAAAAAGCCTTATTAAAAACAAATATTTTTGAATGGCACAAGGTGTTTCGTGAGGGAAAAGAAGCCACAGAAGACGAAGAACGTAAAGGACGTCTGTTAACGAGTCGTAGTGATGAAAATTTGACGAAAGTAAAATAATTTTTGATCTCTGATTGGCGTTTAAGTGTTCGATTGATAGCACAAGAGTCAAATTTACCAAAAACATAAAATTGAAAATGAGAAAAATTTGTGCAAAGTTGGTTTCGAAGGTTTTGTCCCAAGAACAAAAGGATTTGCGTGTGTTGATCTGCCGAGAATTGTTGGAACGTGTTGCGTCTAATTCTGACTTTTTAGACACGGTGATAACCGGTGATGAAACGTGGGTGTTTAAGTTCGATCCCGAGACCAAAAGACAAAGGTCTGACTGGTATATAACCGGATCTCTTTACCCGAAAAAGGTCCTCATGAGCAAGTCAAAGATAAAATCAATGCTTATTGTCTTCTTTGACATAAAAAGTGTAGTACACAAAGAGTTTGTAGCTGCCGAATAAACAGTAAGCGCAAAATGTTATGTCGATGTACTCGAACGCTTGCGAAAAAGGGTCGTTCGCGTCCGAAGAGAGATTACCAACACTTGGATCTTCTATCACAACAACACGCTCAGCCATACGTCGCTGCTTGTGAAGGAATCTTTGGCCAAACACAACGTCTCGTCCGACTTTTTTCTGTTTCCAAAACTCAAATCCAGTTTGGAAGAAACCAGTTTTGGGTCGATGAAGAGGGTCCGAACCGCCGAAATAAAATCCATAAACAGGATTTCAGCATTTCAGGAAGTATTTAAATCGTGGTAGTAAACTATTTTGAAGAATTTTAAAGAAATAAACGATTACCCCTAATAATTTTTTTATTGAATTATTCCTAATACTTTCCGGACAAACCCTGTATTTTAATTAAACTACTCACATCACTTTTGAATACAATGAAAAACAGTAAATTTAATAATGACAAATAATTTTAGGAAAAATGAAAACTTAGTTACTTTATCCTTTAGGGTGCTTGTATTAATGCCTTGAAGGCGCATACTACTGAACGATACTAATAAAAATCATAACAAAAAATCTGTTTGGAGGTCCATTAAGAGAGGTAAATTCAACGAAAAGAATAATAGATTTTGAGAATTCTCGTGTGTTAGCTATCCATCGGGTGCGTGCCAGGTGAAGGATAGACAAATCTCAAGGTACCTAATCAGTGTTTGGCACAATTAACTTTGGGAAGAGTGGTCATAAACCTAGCGCTTGCAACGATTCAGAGGGGCCTGAGCAGTTTAAAACTTAAAAATGGCGGAGAGTATATTTTAGGTGAAAACCACTCCGCGGACTAGCTATAGATTTTAGGAGAGCCTTATATTACAGCAGCATTTCTTGGTCCAAGACTGGGGGTCAAACTGTATCTCTGTAGCTCTGGATCTAGGCTGAAGAGTCGATGAATACTTCTCATCTCCACGTAGTTAACTAGACCCAGATAATTGCACAAGAGATAGACTGAACCTAATCCAATATATGCGACACGTGCGCAGAGATGAATAAACTGGGGATATACAGTGTCCCTAACAGAGCCTCTGGGATACCAAGCGACCTTCCAGAGTAATTAATTTTACATTTGTGTCGAGGGATACGCAGGTGTGGATCGTCTTTTTCTCCATACTCATGGGAACAGTATGGATATTACAAAAGAACATACTTGTTAAAGCACTACATCTAAAGAAGATTCTAACACAGAATTAAATTTTATTACCACTGAGGCAATTGGAGCATACGCTATTAAGCTGCGGCTCGTTGCGGACCAATACATGAAAGTACCAGAAGAAGAAAAAAAATGTTAAGCAGCAGCTGGGGAAAGAACAAAAAAAGAGACTGTCTATAGTGAAAAAGCTTGTTCAACCTAGAAAGATTACGACAAGGACATTGGGTCGATAAGCAACCGCAAAAGAAAGACGTCAAGGTATAGAAGACGAAAGAGTTCAAAAGAGCCTAGTTGAACTTTAAAATCCCACTACAAATAACAAAAACCTAGGCATGCCAATTTGGTGCAATAAAAACTTATTGAAGGTGCACTGGACAATATTTCTACTTAGCGTAGCAGTTTGTTGCAGTTCAACAGGACAACGTTTATCGGAGGTGTCTTGTAGGTAACTTGCATTAATGCGAATACTAAAGACTGGCCCAGGACGATAATTGGTGACCTGTATCGACTCTGAGAAGGCGCTGATTTGACTAGGGTCTAAGGATCCAACTAAGGATTCAGAAGTTTCAGAAGAAATAAGTTTGCTTATTTACCTATCTGGACAGGTGGAAATGCTCCTCGTCGCTTATGATGATTTTCAATGGAAATGATTCAATGATTGGCGGTTTGCAAGCAATAATTGATGCATTGTTTTTTTTGTACGGGAACATTTTTAAGTCTTTCACCAAAATTCGCTGTAAAGATCGTATATTGATGCTCAATTGCGTGGTCCGTCATCTGGTTGGTCTTTGAGGGTTTTCTTGGACATATGCAGCCATAGCAATGATATTCTCGATCAAACGGCTGTTCCGGGGGCGGTCACGTCTGCTAATGTCCCGTGCTTAGTCAGAAATTTGTCCAGTTGGTACCACACGAGGAAATTGACGAAAAAATTCACCTTGAGCCAAAACCATCGACTGATTATTTGTCAAAACTATTGACACAATTATTTGTTCTTAATGAGTATAGTATTTATGGTTTGTCTACTTGTATTCTACTTCTGTTTACTTCACAAATGTCAAAGTCGCGATGAAATGAGACGCCATTTGCAAAAATAAAGAGCATCTTGCGATAGAGCGATGACTTTTGCGCCACCTCGTATATGTATTCCTGATGGCTGAAACAATAATTATGGTTCGGGTTGTAAGAAAGTGTTCGCATGGAGGTGTTCTGTCTCATATACTGTAAAACCTTGTAATGGACGAGTTGTTAAAGACACTCTAAGGGAAGAGATATAAACCGGATGATTTAGTCATACCATTTTAAGAAAGATTTAAAAATATAGTTAGGGAGCGTAACTAAAGGATTCTGAATCCGGTTACAAATTGGACAGGTGCAAAGGAACTAAACATAAGTTCCTCAAAATCTATTATAGTAGCATTTACAAGAACGAAAAATCTAGAATCTAACGCACTATAAAATGAATTCTCAGTTTAGTCGAAAAATTGTCTTTAGAAATGAAGCGCATTTTTAACTTGAGGGTTTGCAAACAAACATAATTGTCATATATCTTTTGGCACCAATTGGACAACGTGAATTTAGAGCAAATGTGCCATAGGTTGAGCAACAGTTGATTTACTGCATTAATAATTTTATGGTAGTGTAATTTTGTGAAATATGGACAAAAACTGGTCAGTAAGATCTTCTCTTTAATATTTAACAGAAATACAATTGTAAAAGAAATTCAACAATTGTATTATTTAAAATTTAAATGCGGGCTTTATTTTGGGCCCACCTTTTGCATCATTCAAAACGATGGTTTATTAAAAGAATACTAGAGCACAAGATATGAAGTGCAAAGAACGACTACAAAAATTGTGTAGTTTGTTTTTATACTTATCTAACTAGTTAATAAGTTTTATAATTTTTTATGTAAATTGCAAAAATATAATTAAAATTTGTGTTCTTGTACTATTACTATTCTTATGAATATAATACCTATTGCTTTACAATATTCTGGGCATTATAAAAGGCCAACGTTCTCTTTTTGTAGATATAGTTTGTTGAAGAAGCTGAAATTAATGTATGCAATTTAATGTTTATTTTGTCAATTGTAGTCACAAATAACATATTCTTGCAACATGAATAACTTGTGTAAAGTACAGGGTGTTTCAAAAAGAACCAACCGATTTAAAAAAATTATAACTATTGAGCTTTTAATCTGTTTTGATCGAACGATGTAGTATTAAAAACAGAAAATTCTCTCTCTTCGTTCACTTGCTACTTCAGTGTTAGTCAAGATGGCGACTGGACAACAGAAATCATTTTGTGTTCTACGTTTCGCGAAGTGTGAGTCCGTAACAATTGTTCGGCATGATTTTCGGCGACAATATGGTGTTGAACTTCCTAACGCTCAGAGCATTAGGCGATAGTATAAACAACAGTAGTCGACTCCATGTGTCAAAAGAAGATGTAGAGCGCATCCGTCTGGGTTTCGCATATAGCCCACACAAATCCACTCGCCGTGCCGGTAGAGAACTAAACATTTTCTCAACGTCTGTCTGACGTGCTTTGTGGGGACGTTTGATTATGAAGTAAGCTTTTTATGCAAGTGTCAGACAACGACTTGTGGGATTGTATGAATTCAGCCGGACAAGGTAGCAGAAAATGACAATCTTGTGAGGTAAACCTCCAATGTTAGAACATGAGGTTTAAGAATTTTTAAATAATTAAATTTCACAATGATGGATCGACCGTATGAGACCTAACGATTCAGTTTTACATCACTAGCCTCCAAGGTCGCTGGACCTTATCGCGTGTGGTTTTTTCTTATGGGGGTTTATAAAAGTTTGCGTTTAGGTGCTTTATTATCCAACTACAATGGTAGAACTGCGGAACAGCATAACAGTAGCCGTGGCAACAGTGGATCCAGATATGCTCGCAAAAGTTTGGAACGAATTTGGCCATATGGACGTATGCCGTACATATTGAGCACCTATGATTTGGTATGTAAAAAGCTTCAAAACTAATCTTGCAACATAAAATTAATCTTAAGTGTATATGTTTATTATTTTTCATAACATAAATATTTTAAATCGGATGATTCTTTTTGAAACACCCTGCATATCATTAAGCGGCTTTTAAAACCTTTATTTTTCTTTTTAGTAAAGTAAGAGGTACTTCTCAACGTAATCTGTGTCTAGACGTACACATTTTTCACAATGTCGTTGCCATGATTTCATGGCTGCTGAGAATACTTCTTTAGGGGTGTGTTTTGCTTATTGAAAAATCGCTGATGCAACAGGAGTTCAATTGAAAAACGAGTAGCAACGGAGAATGTCCTTCATGGTCCGAAATTCGTAGCGGCATCATGTGTCAACATGTCCTGAAACATTGCCATCCGTGCAGCCTTGTGTTTGTCGGTTAGCATTTATGGGACTCATCTTAAAGAAACTTTCTGAATTTTCCAGTCATCATGTAAAATGGAGTCCACAGATCTTTCAGAAATGACAAGTTTAGAGGCGGATATTACATTCACCTAATGGACGGATGAAGCTGCTTCGATTTATTGTCACAGAACTCTCGACTTTCTTTAAACATTTTGAATATCCATATTAATTAAAGATACATTTTGATGGGCGTTTCACCACGCAAGAGGAGAAAACAGATGATTACACGTTGTTCTTGAACACAAAATGTCGCTATTTGAAGTATACAAGACAATACTAACTTACAGCCATTGGGTAATTCGATCTATGTATATTTATGGTGTTGCCGTCTATATTATAAATTCAGAAATATTTCCCATATCTTTTTGGACACCTTAGAACTTGTACGTACTTCGTACGTTTTTGTCATATATCTAAGATTGTAAGAGTTATTGTCTCACAATGCTACAGATTGTTTGGTTTAGTTTTGTAATCTACCAAGAATATATTAAAAACATAGGTTGCACAACTAAAATTATCAAAAACTGCATTATGCTAAAAATTTTTTTATAAATTATTCTTCGCAAATAAAAACAATTTAAAAATAGTTTGTTTAGATTAATCTTTATACGATCAAAGTTACTCGTATAATTTCTTAATGTTAGAAAATTGGTATACTCCATAAGTTATAGTTATAAAAATGTGCAATATAATTACGAAGACAAATTACTATATTTACAAGTAAGCAGACTGTAATTTAAAAATAAAAAAGCTGATAATTAATAAACGGGGTATATGGGTATATCAGGCATCCTAGATAAAAAAGTAATACAAGTTGCTGTCACATAATTCTTAAATAAAATATTTTGCTATAGAAATTGTTAAAAGCATACAGATTAAATTTTATTATTCTGTTAGACGATAGCGAAGAATTTGTTTTAGATTGAAGCATTCTCACTACACTTTATAATCTACACTACAAAATAGTAAAAAAATCTATAGTCAAAACGAGTATATAATAAACTGGTATAAAATAAAACCAGTTATTTTAATTAATATAACACAAAAAAGAGAATAAATAGCAGGCTTTTCTTTAAAATGCAAAATTGTATCGAAAAGTAGAATGTTAAAAAAATTAAACAATAATTATAGCAGAATCAAAGAGTATCTAATAAATATAAAGATAAAGATAAATCATAAAGATAAACTAATATAAAAACTAAAATTCTATAAAAATTAAAAACTGAAAAGCTTTCCGTAAAGAATACTATTGACCTTACCTTGAAAGCTGTTCTAAATTTGTTCGACATTATATTGTACAGCACTGGATTGATAGTGGTTGATAAAAAATAGAGAACACCGCTGATGTAAGTCAAGACGCTAAAGGTTGTTTCTATGTCGCTTGAACTGGATTGTCCGTAAATTGCTAGAAGTCGTTGAGCATGAAACGGAGCCCAACATATAAAAAACGCCACCACTACAGTCACTGAAAAAACAATAATTTTAATTAATCCTCATAAACACTCATTTAATTGGACTTTTACCTAACATTTTAACAACATGCTGATTTCCTGACGCTTGAGGAGCGGGGCGGCTTCTTTTGATCAGCTCTTCTTGTTTTATTCTCTGAAGGTTTGCCATATCATATTCGCCTGACGCAAGAGAAGTTTGACTAATTTTGTCCTTGTAGCTAACGCGAGTCCATTTTTTGTGGACAAGCTGGTTTAGCTTTACGCTGCCGCCTCGTACAGGGCCTACCGTAGATTGTCGCAATTGAAGGCCGATTAGAATATACAAAATTGTGATAAGCGACATGGGCGTGACGAAAAACAACACCGTAGATATAAGAAATGCGTGAGGAATCACCACTCGCTTCACATTGCACATATAACGGTCCTCGTCCTCGTACATGATTCCAAACGCCATCGCCTGCGGAACGGCTAGGCACACAGCACATACCCATATTATTATGACTAATTTAATGGCCCGCGAAAGCTTTGACATTGTTTGAGATAAGAATGGACGACATATCGCGATGTAGCGTTCCACTGTGAATGCCGTTATCGTTAAAACCGTCGCGTTCGCAGAAGTCTCCGCCGCAAACCCCTGGAGTACGCAGAAAACTTCGCCGAAAATGTAAGGGTATTTCGACCATATCGAATACATCTCGGTGGGAAGCCCAGATATTAGCAAGAGTAGGTCTGAAATTGCCAAACTGAAAAGGTAGTAGTTTGTAGCCGTGTGCATCGATTTATTGCGGGCGATAACGATGCAGGTGCTGACATTTCCTATCAACCCCGTAAGAAAAATAGTCGCGAAGATGGCGGTGAAAGGAATTACTATAAAAAGAGGGTCGCGCTTGGGGCCCCAGTCGCTTAAATTCTGCAAGCTTGCGATTCCGAACTGTTTCCATGCTTAAACATTACGTTACAGGCTGAAATTGATAACTAGTCGTTTTCAGTCGTGGCGATGTTCTCGGCTGTAATCATGATAACGTTCTCGATTCAGAAAATCCTTATCCCTTCAAGTGACCGTCTTGCGGCCTGTAGATGACATCTAAAACAAAAAGCTGCGTTATATCTACAAAAAATCTCTTCGCATGAAATTCAAATGTTCGCATGAAGGGTAGCAGGTGGAATTTTCAGACAAAGATATAGCCCAACCTGCGCATTATGGGGGTCATTTACATAGGATTACAAGTCAAGGTAAGATAGTCAGTGTAAGGCGTAGTAAAACCCTGCTCAAGCACAGAATTCCGCACCGTCATTATTTTGTTAAAAATCTTAATGTGCCTGACGCTGAAATTGTTGTTTGTTATCAAGCTTTTAATCAATACGTTTTAGTAATTGCGTTTTATGTTTCGTTAGCAAAACTACGTCAAGGTAAGTAATTTTGTAATGCTTCTTATTACATTTAAAACAAAAAAGTAAGCTTCGTCTTAATAATATTGTTTTTCGGAGCTTAAAAATGTCAACAATGATATTTAAAACAACCCATTTTATTTTTAATAAATTGCTTTATTACTTTTCAGTTTATGAAAGTATACGTATACCATTTCTTTTTATTTTTTAAGTCTTTTACTTAAGTTTTTTTCTATTATTTTGATTGCTTTTATTCCTTTTCTCGCATGGTTAATTAATTTGATTTAAATTTTTTAATTCGCTTTTTTCTGCATTTAATTAATTTCAATTTAACCCACTTTTCTAACAACAAATACACGAGGGTTGCGGAATAGGTCATGGCAACTATTTTTTTAAGGGTAACGGATAGTATCACAGAATGTCATATGTTTTAAGGAGACCGTATGTTCGTAGTGTTTGTCTACATAGTGCTCCTCCGTATCTTACGATAGTTGATATAACATGTTACACAACCACCATGTTTGTTGTAGGTCGCTGGTTGCTTCGCGTCCCCACTGAAACACCTCGCGACTGTTAGTTATAGAACAGCATTATTTTAACAACTTCTACCAATTCTCTGTGCAATTACCTTAGAGTAAATAAAACTATAGAGAAAACAATCGTACAGTTTTGTTGACATAATTTGTGCAAAAGTAACATGGTCTCTTGTGTATTAGACAAAGAAAGACATAGGACTAATAATAGTATAGGCAAAAGTACGACATAAACCCATCCAAGCGTGTGCCCATGGCATAACTGATATTATTGTGTACTACTATATGTAATAATAAATAATAAAGAAAATCAAATATAGTTGATTATGAAATTGTAGCGGGAAGTTGTAACTGGAATATATAATTTCCTATAGATGGACAATGCGCATTTCAAGTTATGAAGTGTAAGAGAATAAATAAAATGATAGAAGTTTATCTACGCCTATGGAAAAATAAAAAATTTCTGTACTTTTGCATAAAATGTGACAAGAGCAGACATAATGTTTGCTGTATACTTTTATTTATTCTAAGCAATTGCAGAACATCACAGAGCCATCTTGTGTTGTAGACACATACTATAAATGCACGGTTTCCTTAAGATATACTACGTTTTGTGATACCATCCCTTATTTTGGCAGTATTGGCGAATTTGTCAACTCGACTATGAATTAGTGAGTCGAAGTACTGCTCACGAGGAGACAGTCAATTTTACTAGTAAAATCAGATTTTGATCACAAAGACAGTAGCCATTTCATTTGGAGTAAATAATCTTGGCCTCCAATGTGTTGCAGACCAGCATTTCTTTTCCAACGGATCGTGCAAGAACCACAATTTGTCTGGTGTGATCAAACACTCAAAAACGCATCCGAATTCAGTTGCAGTAACTGTTGGAATACCTGTACATGTTTTTTTAGTTGAATAGTGAGAGCGTCGGAAAGCCATCGCGTACAGATCTTTATCTTCAAGTCTTATGAATGGTGGTATGAAAAATTTTGCGAGATAAATCGGATGCACCCGTCTATACATTTTCTATTATTAAGTTGAACATAAGTTTAACACAGTCTTTGTCGCCTTTGTAGTCTAATATCTAACAAAATAAATCTTTGACCCTACGTTGCGTTTCCGCATGCAGCTATTAACTTTGCATTGATGTTTAAAACTGCTATTTCCTACTTCTAAAGAAGCCATATCGTTGTTCTCTGTCTATGATTGTCTCCCTCTATAATTTTTTTGTTATGTCCATATTTTCAATATTACACGATTGATTAATTACTTTTTATCTATAAGATTCAGCAACGTTATCCGGTGGCATGACATGACATTAGTCTGGCATGTGCACTGGGCGTGCATCCCAGTCTGCGACACAACCGGACTTTGGAGAAGTTCTAATAATTTTTACATGTCTTAAATATGATTGTATGGTCTAATACGCAGCAGAAACAAAAAGGCGATGAAAAAGCGTTTTTTATTATTTTTTTTCATTATTAAGATTAAAAATACAATACTCGCAATGGTATATTGTAAACTGGATATTTTGTTATTTTTTGTAAAAACTTACAGATATTTAACGCATAGTAATAAGTTCTAGTAAAATTGGAAAACTGAATTGTTTTTGCTACTACTTTTTTATATCAACAATTATTAAGTAAAAGGTTAACATGCTGATAAAAATCCAACAATATGATGTATTCATTGTTTATTAAAGTCACCTAAAAAAGTAGTTACGAATAAAAAAAAAAAAAAAATTAAGCAACACTACACGAGACGTAATAGAAAAGAGGCAACGATTACAAGGCGATCAAATAAATAACAGAATAGATATAGTAGAGCTAAACAAAATTAAGAAGAATATAAGTAGATTTAAGAGAATACAAAACTCGTAAGTTAGAAAAAAGAAAGAGCTAAAAGATAAAAGTAGGTATTAAATACTATTTCTAGTAGAAGTTAAAAGTCCATAGTGGACTGCACAATAATAAACAAAAGTTACATAGTAAAATAAAAGTTACAAGGGTGAAAAGACCATCAGAAATATAATTTCATCACTACCTAGTGATCTAAAATAAAGATAAAATCTGAACGACAAAAGTAAAATAATACTAAAAGAATAAGTAAAGGGGTAAATAGGGATGCAGAAAAGTAAAGGTCAATTTAACACACACGCCATGTTTTTTCTGTCAATCCAAACTTTTTTAGTTTAAAATTTGTCTTTTTTGCTATGGAGTCATATTCGAATAAAGTCCGCGTTAAAGTGAATAAAGAACACTACAATTATGTTGAATAAATAAAAAACACCTGTCAAGCTCTAAGAGATTATTTCGGTTGTCATAACTGTCCAAATGAGACCACCATCGAACGTTTGGTGGAAAAATTCGAGGCAACTGGTTCTATTGGTGATATACCAAAGGGTGAATGACTTAAAAGTGTTCGCACATCGGCAAATATCGCTGCGGTGAAGGAGATTGTGAAAGAGGATGCAAAACTCTCAATAACTTATCGATAGCAAGAATTGGACAGTTCACGCCATATTAGAAAAGATATAATCTCAAAACGAGATAGTAACAATAGAGAGCTGATTGAACTAAACAAGCTAATATAAAAAGAAAAAACAAAAATATAAGGGAAAAGACGATATGTAAGTCATAATAGAAACTATCGAAGCGAATAAAGAATCAAAACCAGCCAGAAAGCAATTAAACATAGGAAATAAAGAAATACTACAAATACAACACAAAGACGGAATAACAATACAAACAGAGATGAAATACTAAAAGAACTAACACATTACTATAAAGAGCTTTATGACACTATGGCACGACAAGAAGAGAAAAATACGAAACATCGAGTCGGAAGGTACACCAAAAGTAACTATAGCGAAATAAACAATGCGTTGATCAAAATGAAACGTGGTAAGGCCTCAGGGTCAGATAAAATACTAGTTAAAATGCTAAAAGAAGAAGGCACTGAATTACATTGTAAATTAGCAAGATTATATAATAGATATACAGAAGTAAATACAATTACGAAAAAGTGGCAACTAGCAGAAGTTATATTTCTATATAATAAAGGAAATACTTTAGAACTAGATAACTATAGGCTAATTAGTCTATTGTCGCAAACGTGCAAACTTTTTAAACGTATAATTACAAACCGTTTGACAATTAACTAGATGACCATCAACTATGTTGAATAGACGGATTTCAGGCCAGGATACAACACGTCTGACTATATACAAACATTAAGAACTTTGATAGAAAAGAGTAACGAATGTATGTAACTTTAAATTGTACGTGGCCTTCATAGACTTTAAAAAAGCCTTCAATTCCGTTGAAGTATGGGCAAAATGTGGGATAGGCAGCATATATACATATATATATATATATATATATATAAATCTAATTAAAAACATTTACATCGATGCGAAAATGTGCATAAAGGTATAAAACAACACAAATCAAATTCCCATAAAGAGAGGAGTGCGATAGGGAAATACTATATCCACAAACTATTCATCACTACATTGGAAGGTAGTAATAGTATGCAATAACCAACAAGATAACAACATTACCCTAGAAGATAAACCGTAGTAAGTAGAAGTAGTGGATAACTATACATACAGCAGAAAAAGACATCAGCGAAAAAATAACAAGAAGAATAAGATTGGCTTGGAGTTCATCTAGAAAACTAAATTATATCTCTAAGTTTGATATTAGCCCAAATACGTTAAAAGTGAAAGTATACAACCAGTGCTACTTCCAACACTGCTTAACAAAGAAAAATGCCCAGAGGTTAACCCATACACAAAAGATAAATATTACAAATTAGATTAAGCTACCATAAAATAAATACATGGATAAAACAGCAATCAAAACGAACAGACGTCATTCAATGAACTGCATAACTTAAGTGGCATGGGCACGACATGTAGCTCGAATAAAGGGTAAAAGATGCACCAAAGGTATGTTAGATTAGACACCTCTCGACAATAGAGGCGTTGGAAGGCCTATCACTCGGTGGCTAGATGATATAAAGAAAATTGCCGAAACAACGCGAATGAGATTAGCAGCAAATAAAAAAGAATGGAAGAAAAAATTCAACTGTGAATGTAGGCCCTACAAAATTTTCAGAGAACTATGAATAGGAATGTTAAACATAACACCATGGAATTACATACTTAACACGGAAATTAGAAAATCAAAAGTTACAGTTGTTATACAACAAATATGCATTTGAAGATAGAACTGAGCTGGATACATTGTGAGAACAAGGGTAGCCTAGTAGAATAGCAAATTTTAAACAATAAAAGCTGGTAGCAGAGAAGATAGAAGGATGATATAAAAAGAACTACTAGATGGTCATGATTATTAACAGAAAACAAACGATAGAGACAGAGGAAAAACATAAGAGAAGGCTTACATCCGACAATGGATGAGATGAGCCACTGAATATAATGAATAGCAATAAAATGTAACATACTATAATGTAGTATAATTTTTTTTACTTAAAATCGTTATTTATTATTGAATTTATAACAAAATAATTTAGACTTAAACTTTAATTTCAATTAAAAAAATCTGGTGTAAACATCACACGACTTTCCTTATCCTATTATTTGGGTAATTCTGGCAAAAATCGTGGACTTTTTTTTCGAGTTCCTATTTTACCAACTTTTACTTTAAATTCATGTTTATCTCGTGATAACAACTCATTTTTATCCTCATGAATTTTTTGTATCTTCAACCGTTTAGATTCGCGACCGCTTTACGATCAATTTTGCGACCTTGTGACCAAACGACTAGGCCGATTTTTACCAAAAGCTTCGCACTGCGTCCCCTACCTACAAATAACTTGCGTACCAAATTTTAAGTCTCTAGCTCTTACGGTTCTCGAGATATCCTGTTTATATTCGTTATTACCACTATTTCTAACGTTTGAAAGAAAATCCGCCTTTACACAAGTTTACATATAGATTTGAAAAGAGCCTTTTAATGTTCTCCTTGTCACGTAGCTGCTTTGTAAGCTGCTCTTTGTTCAGCTATAAATTGTTGTGTTATGCAAATGTAGCCGCCCACTTCTACCAAGCAACTATTAATTTAGGTAGGTACTTCTTATTCACGGTTTAAGCTTGTAAATCTTTCTTCTGGGAGGGTAATAGATAACTACTGCCTAATGTAAGTGTTGGATTGAATTGCTAATGAACTTCTCGGTGTAGTGATTTTATTTTATAATGTACTTTTAAGAGCTTTCTGTTTTCCTTCTTAATTTTATTTACGCAGCAGGTTTGCTTATTTAACATGGAAATTTCGTACAAACTATTTTATATTTCTATCAATGTTATGTATGTTTGACAAAGAAGAATTAGGCTAAATATATTTATAAACTGATGATTGAAATGAGTCATTTGTTAGAAAAATTTAAATTAAGTTGGCAGTTGCTGTGTTCTAAATGATTATCGCAATACCCCGAATAAGAAAAGATCTAAAGCAGATATTATTATCAAACGTCAGCAATTACTTAACTATTAGTAGAATAATGGATTAGGCCAGTTACAAACTACAGTCGAGTTTGTATTTGCGTTTAGGCAGAGAGCTTTTGGGCCAAATGTTACCTTTGCCGCATAAAGCGTAAATGTACTAGTAACCTCACCCATTCTATTTAAAGCTTACTTATATATTTATCTATGTATGGTGCGGTTACATTTTTATTTTTTAACAGCGACAGTAACATAGGGTATCAACACAAATAATTTATAGAAGAAATTTTTTGAATCTCTAAACGATACGTCTGTGCAAAACGATTTGTCAAATAAATTAAATTATATTTACTCCTTTGTATATGCTATGTATAAAGGGTGTTTCAAAAAAGCCAGTGATTATTTCAATTAAAAAAATTCATATAAAGCAAGTCTTATTCCAAATGATTTTTGAGGTAAAATTACCCTAAGATACATTTAATTTAAAATTATTGTTTAGGAAGCTTTTCTCATATTTATCAGATATCTATCATACTTATACGATGAACTGTTGATGGTAGTCCTTATTAGTCAATTAGATGAATAAACGAGACGAATGTAAAATCCGGAAAGACAACTTTCGAAAGCAAAGATAATCAAGCATGTGACCTTGTGACCTTCGTATCTCGAGTCAAATAAGAGCTACCGGTCTAAAATACCGAGAAAGATACCGACCTAAGGTATCTGCTAACCAAATATGAAGTAGGTTGGTCAAATAGTTTCGGAGATATCGTGTCGACAGACACAACACAGGCAGGATCGTGATCGCATTAACTTTCGCCTACGCCTTACAGGCTTTCTAAGTTAATAAAGTTTTGCCTGAGCACTTTACCTTAACTGAAAGGTTGCAAAATTATTTTTGTTGCTCGATACCATTTGTTCAATGTTGAACCTTATGCTTCGAGAATTCAAATAACACGCAAAAAAAAAATAGAACACTTTTAACAAGAAACCATTTTTTTAAAAGAAAATAATATAAATTCTTTGGACAGTGCTATGATTTAGTGAGCTTTGTGAACAATAGGGTATTAGAGGCTTAGAAAATGTATTTAATTCACTTTTGTAATCATAGGCCAGACATGGTTGTTCGAGCAATATTGAAAATAGCAGGTACAAAAATAAATGCGACTTTTTTAGTTTTGTATTTTAATGCTTAATTTTGGGAAAAACTTTTATTTAACTATGGTTATGTAATATACCATTTTAAAGACCAAAGTTTGCTCTACTTATTTATGCAATTTGTTTTGTTATACTTGTTTGTGTTTGGTGTGCTTTAGGCTGCCCAAATAATGATGGAAAGAAAGTAAATTTGAACATTTCCAAAAATTATATATATGGGGCAAAACGCGTCAACTGCCCCAGCGCTACTGTAGGCTGCCGCGCGAGTGCCAAACACGACGTTTTCATCTCGTTGTTTCGGCCTCAAAACATTAATCGAAAAATCAGACATTTTTATATAAATATAGTTAATAAAAAATAGGTGTTTTTTTGTTTTTTTCGAATATTTAAACGACGAGCACGAAGACACGAGTCGCCGCGCGCCGCGAACGCGAATCACTTCGACTGTATTCACTAAATAATGTAAACAACAGTCGTTTAAAGCGAATTAACCGTTGAGAATCATAGCTGCATGTTAGGCAACTTATGTTACTTACAGCTTTTGCCAGATAACCGAAAGTTTTCATTGTAAGAGAACTGTGAACTACCTCTTAATTATGTTAAACATTGTCTCACACTGTATAGGTGCAACTGTTGGCTTACTTCCACATGCTTCTATTTCTAGTGAGAAGCGAGGAACTCATTGTGCATAGATATTTGTGATTTTCTAGTTTTTATAAATGTTTTGTAAAATAAACCTATTCGTTTGTTTGTTATTATCAAGTCAAATTTTTTATCAAAATTAAATTTATAATAATATTGCGGACACTAATGCAATAAAATGTTTTGTTATACTTGATTATGTCGTTTGGTGCCTCCAGCAACTTAGGAAACAATGCCCAAATGATGCATGGTCAACCACCGCAACGCTCAATTTCTTAACCATTTCAAACAATTATATCAGTTTCCTATGGGTACCAAAATCAAACCGTCAACTGTCCCAGCGTTACTGTAGGCTACCGCGCGAGCGCTCAAACCCTGACGTTTTCAAACTCGTCGTAACCTAGCCTCAATAACATTAATAACACATTCTTTCAACCCCTCAAACCTACATAATGGTGATAAGTAATGAAAAACTTTATGATATACAGATTATCTACCAACGATATTAAAATTTTGAAAGACCATTTAGATCGAAAAGTAGACATCATTCTACATAAATCATAGTTAATCAACCGAAAATAGTAATTTGTAATTTCAATACATCAAACGACGAGCATCGAAGCACTCACTGAAACTAAACCCAATGCGCCAGAATGTGTAAGATAACTTCGAACTAATTAACTGAAACCCCAAACACAACTCTACTTGTAATAATACAATGACTATTGCTAATGCAACGATATCTATGAACCTTAAAACTGTTAATTCGCTTTAAGATGAAATATTTTATTACATTAATCGTTAGTGAATACAATCAAGTAAAGATAATCACTAAAACGCATCGGAGACTACAGCATCTGATCACTCACTTACGTCAAGAAAATATTGTGTACCATACTTATCAGATCAAACAAAAAAGCGCTTATCGAATCGTTATCGGCTAATTATACCACTCAATTCCCCAAAATGACATCAAGGATAAACTAGGTCACCCCGTAAGAAATTTAGTAAACGTCCCACATAGAGTACACGAGGAGCCTATTGCTAATGTTTTTCATAGACCTTGAACCCCAGCCTAACAACAAAGATATTTATAAAGCAGAATTTATCCGAAATACCAAAATCAGAATTGAAGCACTCTAAATTAAGAACAACATAATACAATGTATACGTTGTTAATCATATGGACACTTCAAGACCTACTACATAAGCCCTGTAAATGCGTCAAATTCGAAGAATCTCAAGACAGTAAAAATTGTAAGAAAATTAAGGATATCCTCGCCACATGTGCCTTGCGCAACGGCGATCGTCTCGCCAAGCACAAAGATTGCACTTATACAGAAACCTAAAAATGAGAAACATGCTTAATCAATCAAATATCAACATCAGCTCAACATCTCTCATACTAACTAAGCACTTGTATAATCCACTCCATAACACTCCAACTTACTCACAAATCGCACCTGAAAAAACTAACAGTAACGATGATATCACAGACAAATTTACCGTCTTCCTGGACGAATTTAAAAATATGTTTTTGCAATTGTTAAATTAGAACAGCATAATATTAAATATGCTCACCAGTTATTACTAAATTAACACAATAATGGTTAACTCTATAAGAATAGCAACATGGAATGCAAAAAACCTAAAAAACCATTTTTATGAAGTGACCCTATTTTTACATTACACATCAATAAAACATCACACTACTATGAAAACAGTATATGCACGCTCGCCAATTATAATTCAGATTTGCAATTGATCATTACCAGATATCATCCTATATAACAAACAAAATTCAGTGCGCTCTGGTAAAAATAAACATAATGCGCTGGACATTAGCCATTGAAGCTATCTATTGCCCACCTAGGCATATCATTTCATCCGACGAGTTTCAAGAACTTTTACTCCCACTCGAACATTAATTTTTAGTACCAGAGACTGGAACTCGAAGCACATTTCATGGGGTTCCAGATGAAGAACGAGAACTTTTTGCCACCATACAACAGAATAATTTAAATTACTTGTCAACCGACAGGCCAATCTATTGGCCAACAGACCTTTGTAAAATCCTTGATCTGCTGAACTTTGCTGTTAGCTAAGGCCATTTCTGATATATACAGCGAAGTCGAAAGTAACTTTGGCCTAGATTCTGATCATTCTCCCTTAATAATAACGTTCAGTATCAGCATTATATGGAAAACCTTATCACTAAGACTTTGTTCTGCTAGAACTAACTGGGAGCATTTTCAGCAATATATCAGTAACAACATACAGTTGTCATATAAAATGCACACACCTAGCGAAACTAACGAAACTGTTAAGTACCTTACGCAACTCATTCAAAAAGCAGTCTGGAAAGCTATCCTGTCAAACCACAAAGGTGCATCCGAAATCAATAACATACAGTTACATATAAAGAAATTAGTAGCAAAAAAAAAACGCAAAGCCCGTGCTAAACAGCAAAGAACTAGAAGTCCTTAACACAAGACTATACTAAACAATATAAACCACCGACTTCATGATGCTATCCAAGGAAACAGAAATGCAACATTCAATTACTATATTTGCACTCTCACCGGAAAATCACGCCATCTGGAAGCGACACAAAAGCTTAAAAGGCCTATTATCAAATAACACCCTTAAGAAAACCTGATGAAATATGGGCCCAAACAATGAAGACAAAGAAAATACCTTCGGGGAACAAGTTTTCATCCCGTTTGAATCTAATAATATTAATTTTCACACAGAAACTGAGGAACGTCTTAACTCACCTGGGCAATTATTGCTATCCTTAAAGCCAAGCTGAAGTACACAAAGAGATAAAATTGACTGGTTCATTAAAAGCCCCCGGCTATGATCTCATAGTAAGAAATACATTAAAACATCTTCTTAAAAAAGTGATAGCACTCATCACAACAATGTACAACCGCATGGTTGCTATTTCTCATTTCCCCACTAATTGAAAATTTGTCGTAATTAATATGATTGCTAAGTCTGGCAAACCTCTACAAGAAGATACATCCTACGATAAGTCTGCTACCCTTAAAATATTCGACCGCCTGCTGCTATACAGAATCAAAAATATAACACCTCCAGAAGGGCTAATTCCCACTCACCAATTTAGCTTCTATGAAGGACATTTAATCATCCAGCAATGTCATAGAATAGTTAACCACATCGAAAATACCTTCGAGGGAAAAAACTGTGTGTATTATTATTCTTGGATATTCAATAGGCCTTTGACAAGGTATAGCACGGCAGGTTGTTATATAAAATTAAAAGAAAGCAACCTCGCCAAATTTTTCTCCTCCTAAAATCTTATTTAACACAAAGACACTTCTAAGTCCCATTCGAGGGTATACTTTCAACCTATCAAACCATCAACTCCGGTATCCCCTAGGGAGGCGTTCTAGAATTTTTCTATACCTCCTTATACAGAAGATATACCCACCACAGAGAACACATTAATTGGCAGATTACACTGCAATAATGTCATCTGATACTGATCCGGATCAAGCATCTTAAAGGCGCCAGTCACACCTAAACCTTCTTGAAAGTTGGCTGGACCAGTGGCGTATTAAAGTTAACGGCAACAAATCAACGCAAATTACTTTTACCAATAAACACTCCACATGCCATCCACTCACCATATACAATCAAATCATCCCAGTAAAAACCAAGGTGAAGTATCTAAGACTTTACCTTAACCAAAGGCTGATCCGAAAAGCTTACATAAAAGCCAAAAAACAACAGCTTAACCTAAAGATAAAAGTATGAACTGGCTGATTAGATTATTACTTTACAAAACTATTATAATACTCGTATGGGGATGCAGTAAGTCATCAAACACCAAGATACTACAATAGTTCTAATCAAAGACATTGCGTACGGTTGCTAACACACCCTGGTACATCAGCAACCAAACCCTTCATCGCCATCTCAACATTCCATTAATCACAGAAGTTATCACGAATCATGCTACTAAAAGCAAAAATCTAAACTATACAAATGAACTCATTGCCAACTTCTACTCCCACTAGGACCGAAAGACCTCACTGAATAAATCCTGAAGACCCACTAATAGATGGTGCCCTACTCGTATCATCCAGCAACCCTATCATAACATTTACTTATTACTTTGTGAAACTAGGAGTAGATTTTAAATTAGCAATTGAACCAATAAAAAAATCCGATTAATGCAATAACAACGGTTTTTTTAAAGCTCAATAATAAAGATACTCCTTGCACGTTAATGTTTTTATTTTCATTTTCCTTAAACTCAAACAGGAAACAAAGCTCGTATGTCGATTGCTTTGCTCTCAAGTGTAAATAAAAAATTTTTCAGTCTAACAAAAATCTAGCCAATATAAAACTAGAAAAGCTAGTGTGGACTTTTTTTTAATAAAATACAAAACACACCAGAACAAACTTTTATTAATGGGCAAATAGAAAAAGCTGGTTCTAAAACATTAATAAACTTTTATTTTTCTGGAAAAGAGGCACGGTTCTACTAACAGAGATGAATAGATTAATAAACTTCTTTTGTGCACTGTTACATTTTAGCATAGAAAGAAAGAAAAAACAACTTTAACCGTTGACTGTTAGTTATTGTACATATAAACTGTTGAAAATTAAAAAAAACTGACGTAAGTATCATGCTAGTAGGCATAATAAGCCTTTGGGGTTGTAGTGACAGTAATAAAAATAACAAAATTTTTGTTAAGGTGCTCTTGCTGTTATTGCAGCCTTAAGGGCTTATTATGCCTACTAATATGCAACTTTATAGGCTGTCAGCAAGATTTGAACTTGCCCACTTGGTAGTTTTTGGACAGAGGACTAATGCTCATGACCACTAGGCTACAGCGATGGCCCAACATCTTAGAAAAAGGACATATGGTTGTGCGTTCTTTTAGTAAAGCGAATGATGTATCTGGTCAACAATTGGCTTTAGAGAGTCTAATCAGCAGTCCACAATAAAAGTATTTGTTTAATCGATAAAACTCAGTTTCTTTTTCGATTCTGTAAAATATAAAGCATTACTTTTTCTAACGGACTTTTTCTCGTTTCTTATTTCTAGTGATCGTGTAATTTAAAATTTAATTACCTTAATTTTGTTTGAAAAAAACTGTTGATCTCATTATAATTTTTTTCACTAAATTATGCAATATCTAAACGTCATGATAACTTATAAATTGCTGCAATCGTTTGGGTTATTGAAGGCAACGTATTATTATTATTTTATATACAAGAACCGCCAATGTGGCTTTGTGGTTACGGCGTGTGACTGCGGTGTGGAACGGACTCGGGTTCAAGCTTAGGGTTCAGATGCCCGACTGGTGGCCTTACTCACTGACTAAAAATAATTAAGTACCTACGTTCATTTGAACAAAAGGCAATAATGCAGTTGTATATAGTGTGTGCTTACCATGCTGTCTCGTATCAGAGCTGGTGTTCGACGACCGGGCAGAGAGGGCGGGCAAACATATGAGAGCCTTAAATTCTCAGTTTGTATATCGTTTTTCTACTCGAAGCGTTTGAGCTTTTTATTATTATTATATAAAAGTATCATCCAAATCAAAAGAATATTTTGTGATATAGAAATACTGTAAATTTTGGTAATGTCTTTAGTTTTTTCCCGTACCTTTTTACACAGAAAACATCGTAATCCTAAACAATATCTTTAATTGTTATTGATAATATCATTCTGATGAAAATCAACCCTGACAAAGCTCTAGTGACTTACAAAGCTGGCTTGATAGTTAGAGTATCAAAGTAAACAGCAATAAATCAAAGAAAATTGTATTATTAATAATCACGCTACGTGTCCACGAATTACCATTTACAATCAATCTAGAAAGCCTACATACAAGTCAAAACACAGCAACTTAAACTGAAAACAAAAACTATGTACCGGTTAGTTGCACAAAAATTCCAATTGATCCTAGAAAGCAATCTGTTGATATCTAGAGCTATCCTAACCCCTGTATGGTCCTACGAAATTGAGCTGTAAAGATGCAGTAAGCCGTCAAACTCAAAAGTATTGTAATCCTTTCCGAACAACAACACTGGATTTTCTAGTCAACGCGCTTTGCTTCGTCAGCAATCAAACCCTCCATTATGACCTTAAATTTTTCTTTACCACTGGTCAACAAAAATTATATGTTAAAAGTAGAAAGCGAACTGTAAATTACACTAACTAACTCATTGTGCGACCTCTACTCGCACCAGCTTGTAATAGAAGGTGGGAAACATCGTCGAGTGAATCTTGGAGGTCCGTCACTAGATGATGTTCTACTCGTGTCATATAGCAACCACAAAATATCATTTCAATAAGTTGCATATTGTTAATCTTAGATAAAACAATGTTTAAGACAATGCTTTAAGACTTGAATTGGAAATTGTAAAGTAAAAGTTTACAAACTTTCATTTGTATTTCCTCGAGGGGTTGCTTGTTGACAATTTTTCATCCGCTTTCCCTTAAATTTTTGTAAGGTGGGAACGCGGAACAATTTGTTTACAAATTATAACAGTAGGATAAGTCGGTGCGGTGACCTTACGAAAGTAAGATATGCGATAGGCAACCAAGCGCGCACAGCTCAGCCACGCTACATTTTATATCAGCTGTTTTTGTTAACTTTCTGTTCAAATGTATAGTACATTTTTAAGTCTTTTAAAATGGATTAGCACTAACCATTAAAATATTATAACAAATAAATGTGCCTTTAAATGTCATAACAGTATGATGGGATACGCTCTGTAAATGCATTTTTAAATTTTCTTTGTTATTACAATATTATATTAAAAATGATACAATAAAAAATGCAATTTCTTTTACTTCAAGAAAATTACAAAAAGAAAAATAATAATCAAAAAATGAAAACATTAGAAAATTTGGTAATTGTAGATGTAAAATAAATTTAAACATTTATTATTTGTACAGTTTTTTCATGTAAAATTATTCATAACATCTTAAAATATGTGCACAGGTTGTATTAATTTAGTTTTCATAATTTTTATATGGTTCTTACATTCTTTAAAAGAATTCAGAGCAATTTGTTTTATTTAGTCTGGCTTGGACTACGGAATGTCTTAACTGAATAGTTATGTTGTCATAAAGGGGAATATAACATTAAAACAGTCTTTGCTCAAGAAGCGTTTTATTTTCTATTAGTTAATATGATGTAAAGAGAATTTGCAGTATTATATACAATTATTAGATATAATTGAATCTTAACTAATTTCATACCTGTGTGATAACTATTAAACACCAAAAATACTTTTCATTTGCCGAATGCTCTCTAGAAATAAATTGCTTTTAAACGAACATATCTGTCAACAAGAACTGGGCTCGAACGTTTAAATGCAAATTAATTTTTACTAATTAAATTGCAAATTAATTAACGTCTCCAATTTAATGGATTATTTACTTTGAAAGTAAAAAATTTGAAAATAGCACGTGTAACTCCAGTTTTTTAAGTACTTCTTTCTTATGAACTGTTAGCTTAATGATACAAAATTATTAAGTAAAAAAAGATTTGATTAAATGATGCATTTATTGTAAGTTATAATTTTGAATAAGATATGGAAATGTATATTTCAGCCATTGCAAAAATTGTCTTGACTTACTTAAATTGCCACACAACTAGTTATTATTGCTATATTATAAAGTAGCTAATAATATTTTACCAGATAATAAATATTGCATGAAAATTTATGGTAGGATTTTAACTGTGACTCTAAGAAAAAAATTTTCTATTTGATAAATATTTAAAAAATAAAAAAATATGCATTTTTGTATTTATAAAAAAAAATTAGCATTTTTTTCTTAAAGTGATTTAATAACATAAGCACCCCATTAAGTGGAAAGCAATAGAACACAAAGATAAGCTGGCCTCTAACCAATCACGTGGGCTATCATTGTATTGCATCACTAGCAAAATTAACCGATTTGGCTGAAAATCAATCTCATGAAAGGTACTGACCTAAGATGTGTGTGTGTCAAGTTTGAAGTGAATCTGTTGGATAGAACGGAAGTTATCTTGTCTCCAGACACATAGACAGATAGACAGGATGATAATCTCATTAACTTTCTAGTATAAGGTCCGCTGTAGAAAGTTAACGAGAATGGTGTAAAACCATAAATGAAACTTTCGACAGCGGTGTGGCGAATTAGCGAGAGGTGAAATAAACGCATGTACAAAACTCTGGTGTTCCAATTTCAAAAAATTAATGGCAGAATAATGTTCCTTATGACGTCTGCTTTCGAATGAGGTATCACATGACATATGTTATGTGATGGAAAAAAGTTTGACCTCACCGTTGACCCCTTGACCTTTGGCCGATTTGGCTGAAATTCAATAGCGAAGAAGGTATTGACCTAAGGTATATGTATGCCAAGTTTGAAGTGAATCTGATGATTATAACGGAAGTTATCGTGTCTCCAGACAGACAGACATACAGACACCATGTTAAAATCATTAACTTTCGCCTATAGCGTTCCGCTGTCAAAAGTTAATAAGTAATAGTTCTTTTTGATTAATATTATACACACACACACACACACACACAATATATATATATATATATATATATATATAATATTATATAATTATAAGTTGCTTAGTTACTTGATATTTTGGAATATTAAGTTACAAAGTAAATGGTTACCAATGCTACTTTAAAAAAAGTTTATTTGAGCCATTTTTGAGTTTTTGTTATTCAAATGGATATGTAGAAGATCAAATACATTACAAAAATGTAAAATGATAGCGTTTACGTAGCATTACGCGTTGATACACAACACCTACAAACTTTCTCATTTTATGGTTATTGTCATAAGAAATTTCCGCAGGGTGTTTAAGGATTTATATATTCAGGTACTGCTGTAATACTTATTTATAGCTATTTAGTGTTACAGCTTACGACCTCTCCTTTTTTATTTTATGGCAAATTTCGCGCGGTAAAAGCTGCGGTATTCCATATACTCGAAAGTTTGTTTCGATAAGAGCTTGTTTTTGAGGCGGTAAGAAAGTTATAAGGAGTTTGAAACCTTGAAAATAAATGAAAATAAACAACCTTATAGTTTGCTGAACATAGAAGAAGATACTAATATCATAGAAATGTATTTTTTTAAGTAAATTAGAAACACAAACATTACGATGCTTTTTATGTCATTGAAACAGTTTTATTTGCTAAGCATAAATATGCAGTGTGGGCTAAAATTCGCGGTTTATAGCCTTTAAAAAATTCTTATTACGACTTTTCCAGTAGAAAAGGTGGTGTGGTTGTTTGGAGTACTCGAGTAAACATGTAACTATTTTACAACATAAAGATGAAATTATTAACCGAACGAAATGATGAGAAACAAAGATATTTCTCCGACATAGCAAAATGTATTGTTAGATTTATTTTATCTAGTGCCAATTTTGAAATAAAGCTAAAAATAAAAACTTTAAATGGATTTTGTAATATATGCAAATGAAATTTATTTATTTTAGAATTTAATACTTCAGTTAGAAAAGAATTTTTTACACATTTATTTTTTAACTTATTGAATTCACATATACAGATTTTAAATAGTAGAACACCCTCCACATAATTTTATAATGTGTATAGGTTTAGTATAGGACCTTCATTAGGTCACACAAAAGAGTTTTTTATTATCATAGTCACACTTTTTAGCAAATTTTCTATTTGACGTTAGTTATAGCTAGATCAATGTTTATAGTTTTGTTTATACTCTAGGTCAACATTGAATATGGCACCAGCTAAGACAAGCTATTCACCCG
This sequence comes from Sinelater perroti, assembly GCA_036346155.1. Lineage (NCBI taxonomy): Eukaryota > Metazoa > Arthropoda > Insecta > Coleoptera > Elateridae > Sinelater > Sinelater perroti. Next base: position 17,077,206 of record JARFIY010000195.1, on the reverse strand, counting down.
AAAAAAGGAAAAAGAATAGTCTATAACTTTGGTCTCTAAAGCTCAACTCGGTGTGAGTGTGGGCTCTATTTACACCATCCTCACCAAGAAATTGAATCTATGTTATGTCCGTGTATGACACAATTTCAAACACCTTTGACCGAGATCAACATTGGCAAAAGATTCACTTTTGCAAAAGTAATCATGGTTCGGACCAAAAAGTTGGACGTAAAGCACCACTATTTTACAGATGAGGCCTATTTTCAACTAGATGGCTATCTCAACAAACAATATTACCGACATTGGGGTACCGAAAATCCTTATTTGGCCGAAGTTCGTCGATTGCACCAAGAAAAAGTTAGTATATGGTGTGGTGTGCAATTTACCACTATGAAATTGTCGGCCCACTATTTCTTACAAAATATGTGAATGAAGAAATTTATCGTACAGAAGTTCTCGAGAAATTCATTTCAGTTATGAGAGACGAAGGACAAGTCAACTAAGACTGGTTTCAGCAGGATAGAACCACCGCCCATTGGACTCGGGGCCTCTTTGTTGACATTCTCACAAGTCTTTGGAAAGAAGATGATAAGTTTGGACGCCCACCATAAGATAGAACGTGGCATCGAGTGGTCCTCAAATTTAAACCCAAGTGATTTCTCCTTATGGGGTTATTGGCAGGATAGGGTTTATCGGAACATTGACGAACTCAAGAATTGCATCACAGAGAAGGTTCTGACCATTTCTGCGGACATCAGAAAAGCCGAAATTGGGAGTTTTGCAAAACGGGTTGAAATAACCATCTCTAGTGAAAGCAGTCATTTTGAAAACATAATACACTAAACTAAATTTATCTATCATCCCAATAAAAAAAGAACCGGAATTTTATCTTGCATAGTTTTTTCATAATGCATTTTGCGTCACTTAGTAAAGGCTCGGTAAGACCTAAGGTAGTTTAAATTATATTGAATCTGTATATATACGTTGCGGCTGTCTACTAGAACATGTTGATTTTATTCATTTAACCAAGAATCAGCTTTCTGATGAATCCCAAAAAGTATACGAAATACCTTGTAAAGAAATAAACCCGCAAATATCCAGCCGAATATATGAGCACTCTTTGGCAGAAACAATTGCTCTCCTTTTTTTATTCTAAATCCATTAAAACAGAAAAATACTCTCACTGCCCAAATACAAGAGATGATAATCAGCGCTTACCGGTCATGTGAAAACCGCAACCGTTACGCAACACCTCTAAACTAACAAACTTTTCCCCGCCTTGTACATCTTTTGCCTAAATTTTTATTGCCAATTTTGTAAGTAGTTCAGCAAGGTATACAAAAGACTGGTAGACAAATTAAGATTTCAAGTGGAAAGCTAAGTTCTTTTGACAATGACAATAAAGTAGATAACAAAACATCGAGAAATATTTTTAAAACGACGCGGTTTAATTTATGAACTACGGTTAAACCGTAGAAATATTGTATATCCGAACATGGTTCGTCAGTAGTGCAGACTATTAGACGTGTTTGGCGTGTGTGCTGCTTTAGTGTGCAATAGTTCATTGCGTTTCTTAGTTGGTATGTTGTACTGGCCGGTTACGATCAGTGTGCGCTTGTAAAATGAACAGTAATAGTGAGAACGAGAACTTGGTGTTAAAAGAAGCAATGATTAGTTATTGGTGGCTCAGGGAAATTGACTCTAGAATATTATATCTAACTATTCCGGTAGTAACTCTTGCAACTATCATAATCATTTTCAGAGTTCAGTGATTGCCTCCTTCAGTGATTGGAGAGCGATTTCGAGCACCTCAGTCCAGCTCAGGTCAGTTTCAGCGAACAAAAGGGCTGAAAACCTGTCCGCAAGCGTCACCACGTTCGCCATTCTGCCAAAATTACGATGGTGCCGTCTACTCCATTAGTTACGACCTCCAATGCGTACCTCTAACGCCTTTGATATCATTAGCGGCTGAGAAAAAGACATAGAGATGTTTGCCGTCTTTAGTTTACGTCGGATACTCTAACTTGTCTGGTAAGCGTTCTCTCTGATCTTGTGATTACTGGTGGTTGACTTGTCTTTTGATGGAAGTAAAGATTCAGTTCTACTACAGTTTGTTTAAGGCGGACAGTTCTCTCTGTGTTGTCATGCGTGGCCTTTTCTATGAGTAGTTAAAGCAGAAACTCCTAAACAAGGAGAAACGGTAAGAGCAAAGCCATCTTCTACTTATGCGGTGTCCTTAAGTTGGGTGTGACGATGAAGCAGATAAATAAAACAAATGATATGAGCCTCTTCTCCATCTGCCAACACTTTGGTAGAGTTAAACCTTAAACTAGCCTATTTGAGATCATTTCTAAGCCCCAGACTACCCCTCCTGAGATTGGCCACAATTTTTAGCTTCCTTTAAAGGCTGACCATGGTTAAATTTATAAAGCTCCCCCCAAAGCTAGGGTCTTTGAAAGGAGCCACTAACCTCGGAAACACTAATGAAAGATTAATGTGTTATGGTGACGATATTGCCGCCTTATCCAAGTAACATCTGCCCTCCCCATATCCGATTTGCCTTCTGGAATACAATGGCTTGAAGAATTAAAAGGACCAGGTTTTGGAGTTTGCGTACAGGTAAAAATTGGACGTTATCATCTCAAGAGCACAGATGCAACCAGACTCTTAAAGAAACTTCCAAAAAGAGTGGAACAGCAGACTTTGTTAAGTCCTGTCTGGAGAACTATCCAGTACCGCTTCCGACCACCGAGTACCTGGAGATCAATGCCATTTGCCTCCAGACAAGGGACGATGGAGTTATATCTTTCAGATACATGTATAACTTCACGTCGCAAGAATGTTTTTCCTTTCTAAAAATATGGAGACCATTTTTGAAGAGGACATCGCGATGGTCTTGGCAGAGGACTTAAATGTCAAGCATCCCTGGCGGAACAGCCGAGTGGTTAATACCAACGTCAGGACGCTGCAACGATTCATCCAGCTTCGCAAATTTGTAGTGGTGGGACCCCCTGAACCCACCCACTACGGTCTCAGTTTGCTTTCGCACCGGCCATTCCAATACCTTTTAGTATTTTTCTGTAACGAAACATATCACTGAGAGCTACACCAAGAAGCAAACTACCGGTGTAGTCTTCCTTGACGTAGCCACGGCCTTCGAAAAGGTGTGTCTTTTATAACGACTTTACCGAGGTACTGAACCTCCTAGAATGGTGGTGTGGCGGATGGAGAATAGGCATTAACGCAGAGAAGAGTTTGGTGGTTCTGTTCTCCGTCAGACGACCACATCGGCGACGATACGACCTGGTAAATATTAGGATTTTTGGAACGGAGTCACCCTGGAAGGAGAAAACATCATACCTTGGGTAATTCTTTTACCCCGAGAGCCGACTATTCACAGACAACAAGCTGCTTTTGTATAAGACCAACATACAATCTATTATGACGTATGCGTCTTGAGTTTGAGCCTAGCCCGCTAAGACACGTCAATAAGCATTAAGTCATCCAGAATCAGGCGTTTCGGTCCGTCTTCAGTGCCTCTTGGTTTATGAGGAATTACTATCTTCAACGAGACGCCAATATTCCTATGATCTAAAAATACATATCTCTATTAGCGCAAGACCTTCACGTAAGCATCTCAGGTCACGGAATTTTTATCGTCTGTGGCATTTAATGATCTCGTTTCCAGACGGAGGCGGCCATCCGCCATGCTAGTATGGTTATGATACTTAATAAATTTAAAAAAATACATTTGATATTTGATTTATTCACGTATGTACATATATCAAGTTATGACTGCAGCGTTACAGGCTAGCATTTACGTGTTATTGTAGGAGGGGTTGCTTGCAAAAAGTAAATCTGGAACAATTTATTTACACATGATAACAGTGGGATAAACGGTTGTGGTAACTTTACGTGAGTAAGATAAGCAAAACGATTCTAAAGGTAGGCAACTAAACGTACGCTCAAAGCTGCCTTTGTTTACTTTCTGCTTAAATACATAGTAGAAGGTTATTAGTAGATTATAGGATAAGACGAATTTAACTATACAAACATAATAAAGGCGATTAAAAATATATTAAGGGACACCCATAAATATATATATTTATTTATTTATCTCAATTGTTAATAATAAGAGTTGACAGTTTATTTTAAGAACCTCATTTAAGTAAAAACGAAAAACCTTTATGTACATATTTAAATTGAAGTGAATTTACTTAGAATAGAAATTAAGTTTTTCATAATTTAAACCAGTATATGCAGGCTATAAATTGCAATTACGATTTTATATACAATTTTTAGCCCACGCATGGTATGTACGTGATTTTTATTTTCTACAGCTTGTAACTTTAGATTTCGATTGACTTTTACGTTTGAACGTTGAATACAAAGTTCTTCCTTCGGAACTTCGTTATTAATTTAGTTGAAGTGATGTTCCGTTCACTGCGCCAGTCTACTAAGAATGTTATCGATTTTTGCCCATTGTTCTAATTTTTCGTCGAGCTTTAACAGTTTGTCAACAATGAATAGCAAGCTGAAATAGTGTTTATTTTTAATTAAAACCATATTAATTAAATGAGTTATGCGAATAAAATAGAAAGTGCTTATCAGGAGCAGAAAAAATTTATTGATTTTGTATTAGTTTTTACGAGTACAAAATATAATACGAGCTTTTAAGAACAAATATAAGCTTTTTTAAATAAATAAAAATGTATTTGATAAAACTGAACATAATGCAACGACTGGAGAAACAAAAAAATGTCATGGTAGAAACCGGCGAGGCAGAGCGTGATAATATCACTATCAGGTGTTTTCCCCGGAAGACATAGGAAGAGAGACAGTAGGGCTAAAAGAATGGAAGTAGGGTAAATTGGGGCTAACATCGACCGGTCCATTTTTTAGAAATTGTACGAATTTTGTGGAAAGTCAACTAATCTTGTGGAGCGTTGTAAGTATTGCTACTCAATAGTGCTGTACGTGCACATTGCATACTAGCCATAGCTATATTTAACCCTTCATTTAGTTTTGAACTAAACCTAGTTTGTTACAAGAGTCAAGCTCTAAACAAATAAACCTGCAAAGCTTGCAACGCATAGCGAAGTGGCGAAGCAGTCTCCCAAATTTTTGAAATCGCTTTTCCGGGTTAACGTAGTATTTCAAAGTTTTATGTTTAAATTAATCAGCCTTCAAAGACGAGTTGAATGATATGCTACATGCCCTATGTTGCTATTTTGAAAATTTGAAATCGTAAAGGTCACTAACGCTGACCTTTGACCAATCCGTTTCAAAATCAATAGCAAACAAGCCTGTTCGGTCACCTGTCGATTGGTAAAACAGAATTTGAAAATTCCCAGCCGTTCTTGAGTTATTGCTCGGACGGACAGACAACATGAAGTTATAAGTGACTTCGCTTCGCTTCGCCACTTAATAAATTGTCAACTCTAAAGCTAAGTGGATGGTTGAAACAATACAATTTAAGGATATTTTTTAAAACTTTACTTTTTATTTGCTAACAACCGTATCTTAATTTTTTCATGCATTAGATCTGTATCTTAGATGTTTCCAGTTGATTTAATGATTTTTCTTATAAAATAAATTAATGTTGAAGTTAAAAATAGTAAATTATAGTGATTTCATGTAATGAATTCAATTTTGGACCAATTATTTTGAGCTGGGCGATTTTTAGTTCAAGCAGCGAGGAAAATGTTTTAAAATCTGTTTTTTAAATGTTGTGAATAAGTCCGCTTTTTCATTTTTGTGGATCAATTGTATTAAAACTTTAATAGCAGTAAAAAACAACTTATTTTGTTATACAGTGCCAATTTGTTGCAGCAAACGACAAGTTTTATGTGATGGGGACATATGATGTTCTTTTTTCTTTAACTTGCCAGTTATTTATTCAAACTTTTATTTTTTCTTTATTAGAATGTCTTAATATCTTCATTTTATAAGTGTTTAGTTTTTTTGAGTTTTTTACTTATCAGCTCTTAGATAAAACATTTTGTGCACAAAAAATTAGATTACCTGTTCAACTACTAAATAGTTTATACATTTTTTTTTTGCGGCGTACATTAATTTGTACGACTCTTATAAGCAAGCATTGTATTAACAATTAAATCTATAACAGTTATTGAAAACAAGAAGGAGGTAAACTGTAAATAAATTTTTTATTTAATAATTTGTTCAAATTACTTTATATTTTGTTTTAATAAAAAAATTGGAATATTGTACACAAAGCTGCAGTTTTTGTGTATAGCAGCGCTATTCCGTTTTTAACGAGCCACTAAACAATGAATAAAATGACTAAACAATACGACTTTAAATTTATCTCAATAAATGAATATCTGTAATGGTTTATCTTAGAAAATTTCAATATCAGGATGACGTTGTTTAATAAAACTATTATAAAATAGAGTAGGCCATAGATATTGTATAAAACTATATATATAAAGAATATTTATAAATTCAACAATTCGGAAAAAGAACATCCGGTGGGTGTATTACACGTTTTGAATGTTAAATAGACAATCAATTTTGCATAATATATAATATAATTATATCAATATAATTAACTTTGATTCATTAATTTAAATTCTACTACAATCCAGTATGATTAGCATTGGCCTACTATCATCATAATTATCATAGAGTAGTGTCGTAGAGTCCACTCTAGTTTTGGATATACATCCCCTCAAGATTCTTCCACTTAGCCTGATTTTGCGTTTTTTTTGTCCGTTCTTGAACGTATTTCGCATTACAACGCCGCGCTGTTCTTGTGTGTTGACGAGCTGGGTTGGGTAGAAAATAACGTGAGGGGTAGGAAATAAGGTGGTTGGAGTAAGTCAAGGCTCGTATGGGTAGGGCCGTTTCCCTGAAGTGCGCCCGTTCTTCTGTTGCTTATTTCCGTGTTTTTAGAGAATACCTGTTAATAAGATATTCATTGCGGCTACGGCAAGACATAAGAGTTTTCAAAACTCTACTATCGCTGTCTTCGTACATCACTAACAATTTTTTTGAAGATGTGACGAATGTATGGAAATGGTGTTAGGTATTAAAAAAATATTGACAAAATGTTTATAATAAAGTAATATTTGAACGCTCATCTGCCCGTATTAAAGATTTGACAAAATAAGAAATCTACTGAGCTTCATGTGATGGTACGGCTTTAACTTCGCTCTCTCTGTCCGGTCGTCGCACACAATCTCTGGTACAGGGCGATGTACCCCTTGTTCGCCAGGCTTAAGAGCGCATCGGTGAATGAACCCAAGTCTGTCAGCATCACAGTTCGCCCCTCAACCATGTGACTACGCTGGTTCTGAGCTTCATGTAGTTTTCTCTAAAATATGTGCAGATCGTTGAGAATTTACAGCGAACTGCCACCGACCAGTCTATATAAGAGGAGCCAATGCTCTTTAATGAGGGGATAAAATTTCTTGTTTCTTCATTTAAAAAATGCTTGGCTATTAATTTTGAAAAATAATCTAAGATATATTTGTACAATAATAACTAATTAGTTTGTGACAAAATGGTGATCCTGGTATATCCTTCTAAGGAATTATTACGATAATATAAATTTTTTGCTTAAGTAGTAAGTAAATTGTCTAATATTATTAATGTTGAAAACGTAAATACATTCAGCTAGAGAGATTCAGAACGCCTATTATAAACAGTCGATAAGCAAGTGCAAATATTAACGCTTTAATATAAAATATAATTACGGGGGTACTTGCTGAATGCGTAATAATTTAATAAAATTTTGCATTAAGTAAATTCAGCCTGTTATAGTCAACATTTATGAAGTTTCACGTTCTCCGTGTGAGTATTTATTACGAACGCCCCCGCGTTCATTTAACGCGCATCGACCTTTCTGCGAGAACTCTGAACTGTGTGAAAATTTTCGCACTTTTGTTCCGAAGGCCGTGCAAGTCCCACGTGTTACTGACTTTTAATGAGGGTGTCAGTAGCACGTATGTGATTTTCCCAGCTTAAATAGTAGTTATTGCATGAACTTTTAGTTAGAATTTCTTTAGTATTTCTGCTTTGATGAGCAGCTATTTCTATTATATTAATTAAAACTAATGGAACTAAAAAGTAATAAACTTTTTAAATATGTTTATTTTACAAAAAAAAAAAAATTAAAATATAGCAATCGCAAATATTTCTGGTCGTGGAATTAAAATCGACTAATTAAAATACGTCTTAATGTTACAGTTGAAAACAAAGAAATATGTATTGTAAATAATATAACAAACAGGAGTAAAGATGCACTAAAAAATAATTAAGCAAATCGACATTTTATTAAGTAAAATGGTGGACAAAAAGTTTAGGAATTTTGTAATATATATAAGTGTACTATCTTCTTCTTAAGTGCCGTCTCCTCTTAGAAGATTGGCTATCATTATGGCTGTTTGTATTCTCGACGTTGTTGCTCTGAGCAATTCAATAGAACTGCAATTGTACCGTTGTCTCAGGTTACTCAACCAGGAGATGCGTCTTCTTCCTCTATTCCTATTACCCTGTATCTTCCCTTGCATGATATTTTGTAGGATTTCATATCTTTCCCCCCGCATCACATGCCCCAGATACTGTAATTTCCGTATCGTAACTGTATTCAATACTTCTTTTTCCTTCCCCATTCTTCTGAGTACCTCACCATTCGTCACTCTGTCCACCCAGCTGATTTTCAACATTCTTCGATAGGTCCACATCTCGAATGCTTCCAGTCGATCACTGATGTTTTTCTTCATCGTCCAAGCCTCCATTCCATAAAATGCTACTGAAAACACGTAGCATCTCAACATTCTGATTCTTAGCTGTAGACATAAGTCTCTGTTGCATAGTATATTTCTCATTTTATTAAATATGGTCCTGGCCTGGCCAATTCTTGCTCTAATTTCCTCTGTGTATTCATTGTTCTCGTTGACAATAGTTCCCAGGTATTTGTATTTTTGTACCTTCTCCACTTGTTCTCCTCTAATCCATATATTTTCTTGTCGTTGTTGTGATTTTGTGATTGTCATAAATTTAGTCTTTTTGATATTTAGTGACAGACCCTTTTCTTCACTACTTTCGACTACCAGATCTAATATCCTTTGTAAATCTTCTAATAACTCTGCCATGAGTATAGTGTCATCTGCATATCTAATATTGTTTATATATTTCCCGTTAACTTTAATCCCAATTGATACCTCTTCCAGTGCGTTCTTGATTATTTCCTCAGAATATACGTTGAAGAGTAAAGGCGAAAGCACACATCCCTGCCTTACTCCTCTTTGTATCTGTACTTCTTCAGTTAACTCATTATCCACTTTTACATTAGCAATCTGGTTGAAATATAACTGAGTTATTATTCTAATATCTTTCATATCTATATTTTTATCTTTAAGTAGTCGAATGAGGTAGTTATGGCGGACTTTGTCAAGTGTACTATAAAGAAATAATTAAGAAAGTTGATAGCACCTAAAATTTATATATGTGTTTTAAAAGGAAGAAAAAAGGATATATAATACAAATAATGAATTTTTACAAGTGTACATGCAGTTAACTGGGATGTAATTAAATCTTAATCAACAAAATATAAAACTATAATACAAAGTAATATAAAGCAGTAATTTTTCTTCAGTTCACCTTAATAGAAGTTTTTTTTTTTTTTATTAAGGATTTATTGTAAGCACATCTTCCTTGTGTTGTATAAATGAACTAAACTATTTATCCGTAATTTATCCTATTCCATCATAGATACAATGTTTGTCAGAAAAATAATGTAATTGGAACAACAATGCTACTAAGTAATTACTAGTGAAATACATTTACAGTGTCGGCCAAAAATATATCAACCTTTAGTATTTTTGCTATAACTCTTATATTTCTTTGTATTTTCCGTGAAATTTTTAAGAAATTATTTTCCAGGTTTTTCACATGGCTACTCAACCGATTTAAAAAACCAAATACAACTCAACTAAAAAAAAACTATTAACAAAGTAAAAAACGATCACGGCTGCCGTGTGGTAGGGGTTGTTGTTGGACATGCGGATGACGTTCCTGTCAAAGAGTCTCAAGAAGGTCTTGAGACGATTGGTCTTGGACTTCTTTACAACACCACCTCGGATCCTCCAGCGCTTCAAGAAAAAGGAAATGGTGGTCTTGTGGAGGTTGAGCTGTGTTGCAAGCTCACTGAGAGTTCGACCATTGCCAATCGCCTTTTGAATACCTGAGGATATGTTGTGAAAGCTAGACTACTTATTTATACCTGACACGGCCATTATTATTTAAAGGAGCTCTAAGGTCGGCAAAGCACAAGCGACTAAGGAAGAGCGGAGTAGGACCATTCTCGAGTGGCAGGAATGAGAGGCGACGATAGACTTTTAGGTTAGTCGGTAGACTAGTTCCGTGGAGAGGCGCTTTAGAGAAATCAATTTCTATTTAACGTAACTCTTTTTCGGACATGGATATTTCTGATACTACCTATGCAAAATGCGAAAGGTTCGGACACTAGTTTGCGCGTACTGCGGAGACGATCGAGACAACGCTGAGCACACGTTCTTCGTGTATCCTCGGTGGACAGAAACGCGGCAGCAAACAGACATAATAACGGGAAGAAGTATTACTCTCGAAAATATAGTAGACGAGACTATATCGAGCAAAGAACGATGGAACGCAATATCGGAATTCGTAGAGCGGGTACTCCGCGGGAAAAAAGACGAGGGTTGTTAGAAAGACCAGACGGACGGACGGACGCATAGAACGCTGAACAAATCGATCACAAGTAGAAAGACAAGACTAAACAAGACGGCCCAAGTGGGGATAAGCACAAGGTGAATTCAAACCCGAATTAATGCGAAAGCGGTTTCGGACAGGAGACTACCGTGGAAATGGAGATGTGGTTTAGTGGATCACCGATCGCTCTTTTTAAGTGCGTAAATGCATTTCGACACCTCCGTGGAGAAAAGATTTGTTATCCCACTTTCTCAATTTAAATAGTTAGTTATATATTTGTTCAAATAATTTGAACAATTGAAATTACCAAGATCAAATAAATTAAATTTCCCGTATAGAATATGGAACTTCCATATATACAGTTCCAGATATAGATTTTTAAATAACTTTTCTATTAAGTGCTTCTACACTAGCACAGAATGTGCATAGTTGTTTTTATCTATTTGCTATAGGTGCTGTAGTTACAATATTCAAATATTCGGAATTAGTACTTAAATAATTGTAATAACCAAACAAGTGAAACCAGTATTCTACGAGGATGAATCAAATATAAACGAGACTTATTTTTAAAAATATTTTGTTAGAACTTGAAACAAAATAATAGCAGATTAAATTTCTACATAATCTCCTGATTTAGAAACACATTTTTCCCACCGTGTAGCTAATTTTGAAATGCCTTCCTCGTAGAATGAAGTTGGTCGTGTTTCCAGCCAATTGCGCACGTAGACCTCAACCTCCTCATCGCTGTCGAATCTATGCTCTCCCATGGCTTCCTTGAGAGGACCGAATAGGTCGCAGGGCGATAGGCCAGGACTGTAGGGAGGGTGTTCAACTGTCTCCCAGCCCAATTTCTCTAATTTTTCTGATGCAATTTTGCTCAGTTGTCAGAAGGCGAGGCACACCTTACGAAACCCTAGCTCCTCTGTGATGATCGAAAAAGTGCTGCCATAACTTATTCCAATCTCATCGATGGTCAGACGCCTGCCACCCTCAATAAATAGTTGAACGCGGACGATGTTTTCGTTGGTGATGCTGGTGCGAGGTCGGCGATCATGGCTCTCATTTTCAACATTCTCACGACCCTCCACGAACTTTTTCCAGCCGGTTTTACACCTTCTGTGGAGAGAAATTTAATGATAATACGCTGCGCAATTGACAACGGCAGCTCTTGCTCAGACATTGTCACGATGGGTACTGACAGGAACGAACGAAATCGCCCGCCTACTTCCCACACTCGTGACATCCCTACCCAACACCTGACGAAGCGAGAACTCTCGCGCGTTAATATTGCGCGCCTGAGATCAAAAGTCTGGTTTATATTTGATTTACCTTCGTAATATTGGACAAAATGCAAATTGGAAAATTACAGAATTTTGTTTTTACGTTTCAAATCGCCGACTACATTTTGAATATTTTAATTGTTTGGACATCCATTTCAAACTTCAATTTTTATCATTATGTATTGAAATTTTTAAATTATTCGAATTCGAATTCCAATTCTAGACTCTTCATGGTTTTGCAACTATTCTGTTGGCGATTATTTTGTAGAGAATCTAAAAGAAAATGTTGGAGAATATGATGAAGCGTTTGCAAAACCTTTCTAAACGTGCCTAGAGGAACGTATACAGAAAAATAGTTATCTACACTTTGTCGAAGGGCATAAATTCTTGTATCTACTGATATGAATACATTTTTTATAAAATATAAGGTAATGGGCTAATCTTCAGCTGTAGTCGGAAATTGGTAAAGGCACTACAACTGGCGTGGTTGTTGTGTTATAAACGGCTACTCCAATTAGACATTTAAAATTTTTTAATGGTTGTTGGTTTAATTAAAACTTAAACAAAAACATGTAAATAAAAGCTAGTAATATATTTTATAGCATATTTAATAATTGTACTGCAGATAAAGAGTAATAGAAAAGATAAAATAGAAACCAAAATTGCTCTAAGAAGAATCGGTTAGAACACATTATCAAAAAAGGCTAACGGAACATAGTGGACGATTTTCAGAATCTGACAATGTAGAAGAAGAATGGACAAACATAAAAAATATAATTGAAAAAGCAGCAACAGAAGCTCTTGGAAAGCGGAACGCAAAATATAATAATAAAAAAACATTCCCTTGTCAGAAGAACAACAAAAGACAGTTGAAGATAAAAATAAAGCAACAGAACAGAAAGAAACAAAACAGAATATAACAAAATGGCGCAAATCGTAAAAAACCTAAACTGCCAAGCACAGCAAAATAGATGGGATACCTTCACATTAAGAATAGAGAACGATGTACATGGACGACAACAAATGGCGTACAAAATTATGAAACACCTGCATAGCGAAGAAAAAATACATCACACATAAACATAATAACACTCACCGAATGGTTAAAGTATTATAAAAATTTATGGTTTCTAGAAGAACTGACAGAAGCGGACTATGAAGAAGAAAACAAAAAGATAGAAATAGATACAATAAAAACTGAATAACTAAATGATGCGTTGCGATGCACTAGAAATAAAAAAGTCTGCGGACTGAATAAAATTAATAGCGAACTTATTAAATATACTTCGGAACAACTAAAGTCAAGATTCCTTCGATTAATCAACATGTGCTGGACCAGTTGGTCTAGTTAAGTAATTAGAAATGTTAGTAGTATGCATTTTTAATGTATTCACAAAATTTAATTTGGACGTTTCATTATTCCAAAGTTTTTCATAAAACCTAAGCGGTTCTTCAATTTAAAAAAAAAAAAAAAACATAAATGCGGGAGAAAAAAATAAGTATTTTTTTATATAAAATTATATTTATTATTTTTACGTTAATCTTCAAAGGGATAGTCATATCGTAGTTATAATTGAATTTATTTTGTCTTTTAGGTGCGCATATGAATCTAGTGGATATGGCTAATAGTTAGGTAGAAATGATTTTTTAATGTATTTCATCTAAATGTTAAAGTTTACAAATATATTGTAAAGGACATAAGATGTAGTAATGAATCTATAAGCTTCTCTGATCTATAGACGATATTCTCTGCAGTATTAGTTCTCCCACAAGAATCCTTAGACAACACACTCTGGATTGTATAAACAATTGGTTTTAGACACTTAATTTGTAACAGCTCTTATGAGCCACGCTTCTTGCAGATACGCCGAGTTGACAAAAAAATTTCTTTAATATCATCCAAACCGTTGGACAATTATGAAATTATTGTAAATGTGAGAAGTTAAACCTACAATTAAGTGCACACTTACCGAGTTATAGAGATTTTGATTAAAGTTGGAAGGTGCTTGTAACTTCATATATGAAATGGTTTGTACACAGAGCGTTTGTAATTTCACGGCTATAGTAATTATGTCTTAAGGCGCAAACAGCTTATTTATATTTATGACAGAATAATTTTGGGCGTTCAGAAATCGCATAAAGTGTAATTGCGGCAGATTGTAGCATAATACGCGTCTTCTAAATACATTACTGCTTTGGGAAATTCACAAAGAATAGTTAGTTTCATATACCAACACTTTATTTTTATTTTTGAAAACATCAATGAAAAGACAATAGTTGCCAGCAGATGATTATTTTAGAATTTGGCCAACTTATTTAGCTGAAAAATTATTTTCGTAAGGCGTACGCATAGATGGTTTTCAACAGCAGCGCAATGATTTCAAGTGAAGGAGCAAATAAAGTGTCTAGTTTAGAACTACTGTTGCAATTGCGCTTTTCGCCAACTTGCGACTCATAATAAAAATCAACTCATAAGTTGTTCTTGTTTAAATTTGTATTTTTTTTGTGGCTTTATGTTTGTGTGCTGTAATTTCTTTTTCCGATTTTGTAGGATTATCTTTATAAACAATCATCATTATAACTACAAAAAACACCTATACGTTTGTAACTTAGCATTTTTAAGTTATTGGGCGTATCGCATAAAGTTGATGACAATGTGTTTTATTGACACACGATGATTACCTTTCTCAAAATATGAATACACCTTAATCAATTTTAATTAAAGGATCAACGTAACAAACAAAAATATGCAATAAACGAATAAGAAAACTTTTGACCGAGCGACAAAAGTTTTGCAGAAGTATTTCAACTTCGCTGGGTTTAGTTGTTAAGAGTTGGAGATCCATAAAACTTTGGGCGTTTACGTAATTTTCTTTTAAAGTATGCAAACAAATAATTGGTTTAAAATTGTTCCTCTGCAGTTGAGCTCAAGATTGATAAATAGTTAATGTATTTTTTATTAAAGTAAAATTACAATTTTGTTTATTGACGCCTATAGTTAATTTTTTATTATTATATATTAACATTGACGGATGTCTGCTAAACCACCTGAGATTTGCGGACGACATCGTACTGATTTCTAGCAATATTGACGAACTTGAAGCTATGCTAATACAATTAAATGAGGCATCCAAGACCGTAGGGCTGGAGATAAATATAAATAAAACCAAAATAATGACAAACAGCGATGCAGTTGTTTTTATTGATAATCAACCGGTGGAAAGAGTGGACGAATATATTTATCTGGGTCATTCAATTAGGATTGGAAAGGAAAACCAAACATCTGAAATTAGAAGAAGAATAAGAGCCACCTGGTCAGCCTTTGGGAGGCTACAGCATATTCTCAAAAATTCCGATATTCCCAATAGCCTGAAAAGAAAGGTGTATGAAACATGTATACTGCCCGTGGCAACCTATGGTTTAGAGACGGTGACGTTAACCCAGAAGAGCGCCGAGCAGCTAAGAGTTTGCCAAAGAGCGATGGAGCGCAGAATGTTGGGAGTGAGTCTAAGAGATAGACTGAAAAACGAGGAAATAAGGCGTAGAACGAAAATACCCGATATAATGCAGAGAGTAGCTCAAGCAAAGTGGCAATGGGCGGGACATATAGCACGGCATGAACCAAACCGCTGGACCTCAAAACTCTTGAGATGGAGGCCCCGTTTAACGAAAAGAGGTGTAGGAAGACCACCAAAAAGATGGAGCGACGATATCCGAGACTTTGCGGGAAGAGATTGGATCCAGAAGGCTCAAGACAGAAATGCATGGAAACAAATGAGAGAGGCCTACGTCCAACGATGGACGGTTGCAGGCTGATGATGATGATGATCGTTAATTAGAAATGTATTGCAGCTGCCAGTTACTAAAGTATCATAATCTATTTTTATTGTAAATAGCAGAATTTACTTTTAGAAGGTTCATTTATTTAATGATATAGTTTTTACTTTTTAAAATTTATCAATCCCTTAATTAACTTTCGTTAATATTTTAGTTTAATGTGAATATATTTTATAATACATAAACGTGTCTTTATTGTTAATTTAGAAAAACCTTCCCAAAAAATTGAATCAAACCGTTCCCAGTTTTTCAACAAATTAAAAAACAAATGGGGAAAAGCGGCAAATTTTAACTACCAAAGTAACTATTATTTATTGTTCAGCACTACCAACATTACGGCTGCGTTGGACCTATGATATCTACTAATTTATATATAAAATTTAATGCGAAAACAAATCCACGACGCCACAAATATCCATGAGATTGTGCAGAACTTCAACCTAATTACCTGCAGTTTATGGTCGAGGATCTAAGGCCTCAAACCGTTCAGCTGAGAATAGTTCAAAGTAGTGATTAGTTTGTATTTAATTAAGAACATTATATAATAATAATAATGGTATGACGGATCTACTCCTACATGGCCTGCAAAATGAGAGGTTAAGGGTTTCATATGTGGGTGCTTTCTCTGCCCGGTCGTTGCGCATCATCTCTGATACGGGGCGATGTGACAAGCACCGCGCCTTAGACGACCGCCATTATTGCCTCTTGTTGGAGTGAACTTAGGTACTCAATTATTTTTAGTGACCCGCCAGGAATCAGAGAGCACCGGGGAATGAACCCAGGTCCTTCAGCATCGCAGCCCGCCCTTCAACCACGGGACCACGCTGGCACAAGAACATTATATACAACATATAAATAATTTTATACAACTGTTGATTATAGAAAGTTATAAGCTTTTTTGATAATTGATTTAGAAAATACAGTTTCTTTTTTTTAAGGTAGAAAAATTCAAAAGTAAAAATAAATAAAATGCAAAAAATTAAGAAATAACCTAATCATACTTTTAATATTAAATAAATTATTTTATGTTAAAAAAAAAGGAAATTAACAAAAATGCGAGTGAGTTTTTTTATTGTTTTGTTACGGCTGACAGTGTGGAATATGTTTTATGGTTCAAATGTTTATTAAAGAGATAATTTTCTAATAAATGTTATAGTTTGTAGGTTAGTTATGTTACTATATGAATAAAGTATCTACTATCTAATATGTTTAAAATTACCCTTTGATTTTAATAAAAAAACCTAGCGTGATGGCTCGTGATGAAGACATTAAATTTAAATTCTATAAGGATCTGCAATAAACGCATTCTAATATTTCAAGATTTGGCTTGAAAGTGGTTATTTGTTGACATTAATACGAAAGTGGGTAAAGATATCTGGCAAAAAAGCTTGCATAAATCTATAAGTAGAAATCATATCTGATTAAATTTGCGCCAAATAATAACTTAAGAGTTAAAAGTATTGGTTGACCAAAAAGTTTAGACTCGCTTGCAAAACAACAAATATTTATGGGTAAATTTGTTTTTTTTTGCTTCAAGTTTGTTTCGTCTGCATTGTAGATAACGTTGGAAGAAACCGATCTTTGACCCTTGATACGCCATCACTGCCAGCGATAACTTTTGACTAGAGACGCCGTGCAAGAGATTTGCGATGCCGAAGGTCGAAAGTTTCAAGATGGTAAGAATCCGCCGACCTCAGCCTTGATGATCAACCTCGTTCTGATCGACCGCCAAACTGAGCAATGACGATTTCTTGGCAGCTTTGGAGGATAGGCCTTTGTTAAGCAGTCGTGTGAGCTGGCACCACTCCTCGGGATTTCATCTCATGATACTGTGCTGAATCATCTGCATCAACTGGACTTTGTGCACAAGAAAACTGTAAAGACAGTTATTTTGTTAATTACAAGGGGTGTGTAGTCAAAGAGCCTTAGAAAAATAAATTTCCACCGTTAAGGAAACGAAAACTAATTATCACGGCAAATGCACGTGCAATTCATCAGTTGATTTTTAATGTATCATGAAGTGAATTCTCAGTTTAGTCAAAAAATTATCTTTAGCAATGAGGTGTGTTTTTAACGCAATGGATTTGTAAACAAACAAAATTGTCGTATTTGAAATACGGCAAATCCTTACGTAACTTATAAAAAGGAAATGCACCTGTACATTGTTGTGCTGTTGTGCATTTTGGATAGTTAGTGAGATAGGCACCTTATTAACAACAAGAATAGGTCGTAGCAATTCAACAAGTATTACCTTGTACTGGTCTTGAAACTATGATGATAAAATTAATAGAATGGATGGACACAATTCTAAACCAGCTTACTTCTTTGTTATCAAAGTCAATTAATGGATTATGCCAGCGCGAAGACAGACGTTATGCTAATTGCCGAATCTTACGGATCGTGCTTACATAAGAATTCCAAATTACACAATATATCCCACACAACACCCAAATGGCACGGCCCACGATGGAACGGTTATTATTATTAGAAATTCTATTAAGCACCATAAAATACCTACAGGTTACTAGACAATAGAAGATTGGAAAGGACCGCTGATAATCTCAGCAGTATGTTGCTCTCCACGCCACAATAATAAATTAGAGCAATATGAACATGATCTCCAAACCTTGGGTAATATGTTTATCTCTGGTGGTGATTACAATGCGAAACATACGCAGTGGGGATTTCGGCTAACCATAACCAAAGAAAAAGAATTATTGAATTCAATAATAGATTGCACTATATGACCACAGGCGAACTTACTCAGTGGCCATCGAATTCAGCAAAAATGTCCTATCTATTCGACTTGTGTATTATAAAGAAAGTAAATCCAAACTAGTTTAAAGCCGTATCTTGTCTCGACCTCACAGATAAGCACTCGTTAGTTCTACTAACAAAGGGAACACGTGTGATCCTCAATTCGAAGCTTCCTAGTCTCTGCAACAAATGCGCGGTTTGGAATTTTTTTTCAAAAAGATAATTTACTGTAGTAAAATTATTTAATAAAAGGCAATGCTACCAAGCACCCAGAATATTGCATCTATAGATTGTCCTATTGTAATTAAGAAAAAGATTGCCGATAAACCTAGTCTGCTAAGAAAATGGCAAAGTAGAAGGCATCCTGACGATAAAAGAAGACTCAATCGTAAAACAATAGATAGTCGCACACTCCTATTCTCAATACATACAGGTGTACCTCAGGGCAGTGTGTTGGATTTATTATTATACTAGATTTTTACGGCTAATTTTCCTACCACTGCTTCCACTATGGTAGTAACATTTGCTGTACTGTTTAACGGCACACAAGTATCGTAAAACGAACATGTGAAATACTTACTATTCCACCTAGATAGACGACTAACTTGTAAGAGACATTTTTACGAAAAGAAAACAGCTGGGTCTTAAGATTCAAAAGATGCATTAACTTGTAGGACGAAAGTTTCTACTGTCTATTAATAACAAAATTTTACTCTATATATATCATAAAACAAATATGGAGTTATGGTGTTCAACTCTGAGAAACAGCAAGCAACTCCATTATTGACATTTTAAAGCGCTTTTAATCCAAAGTTTTACGGTCCATTGCAAACGCTCTTGGTTTGTCCCAAACAAATTCTATTCAACGTGATTTAAACATCCCTTCAATCACAGACGAAATATAGTATCTGCTATGCTACTTGCCTTAGTACACATACAAACGTGCTAATCGAGCTCCTTTTAGAGGAAAACAAAGGTTGACCTAAACTGAAACAAATAAAACTGTTTGACCTTTCACACTGCATTGTGTGACAATATATAATGCGTATTTGTAATAATGAGTATAGTATAAACTAAGCAATACAAAACTAACAAGTTATTGAATGGAAACTTTTATTGGTTTGTTTGCTACATGTTTATGTTATTTTTGTATAATATATAATTGTCAAATCGACTATTTTATGGCCCTGAGAGACAGATTGTAGATAAATAAATAAATAAATAAAAACTTTTTGCTTATTTTCTGTCATTTTTATCGGCCCACGTGCGTTTATTTTTATAATTGTTGATCACTTCAGGGTAATGGCTGCATCTCGTAAGCATCGTTGGTTGACAGATGAGGAGAGGAAGGCTATCCAACAGAACCATCTCCAAGGACTCTCTTACTAGCGCCTTGCGGATCAGTTTGGTATTCAGAAATCTACTTGGACCAAATCCAAAATTATCACATGTAACAAACTGTACTACAAAAGTATAATAAAATCCATTTGGACATAGCCATCGAATACAAAAATAATTCAGAGGATCCAGTTCAAAATACTAAGAATAATACACGTTGCTCCGTGATAAATTAGTAATAAAACTCTTTACGAAGATTTGGAGATACCCTACATAGATGACGAAATTTACCGACTAGCTACCAGCTACCTACATCGTTTCCCAGGTCATCCTCATAATTTAGTCAACAAGTTAAGTACTCCTCCTGTAGTGCAGAAAAGATTAAAAAGACATTAATCTAGTGATTTTAAACGGTGAAAAACATTTTTAATTATATTTATACACATATTTATATTAATAGTTAGCTTACGTTACTCCTATATATACTTGTAATTAATAATTAATTTCCGAACTGTTGTCACTGGACAACTCTCCATTCACGTCATAAAACTGTAAACCAATTTTGCTATTGCTTTAAAAGAGCAGATTGTAAATATGCATTAATTAAAAAAAAGAAGTCTATTGTTACGAAGTTGTTGAAAAGGATTAATAAGTCTGGAGAGGTTTATCGTCAAACTGTGTTTGGACGACCCAAAAAATCTCTCGTGCTGTAGATAGGAAGATCCTAATGATGTTTCAGAAAAACCCTCACCGTACTGCAGTCGAGCTAAGTGAGTTCAACATCTCCGATATTTCTCCCCAGACTGTCACATGTCGTCTGAGTGATACTGGACTACATGTTGTTTTTAAGACACTTATCAGTGAAAAGAAGGCGCGTCTCTAGTTCGCCCGCAGTCATCTGCACTGGACTTGTCAGGAATGGAACGATGATCGGATGAAAGTCAGTTCATGTTGCTTGGTAGCCTTGCTCAATTGGCAAAAGATTTTATTCTCGTTATCAAATCCCAACTGTATGCATGATAGCGGATGAGTGATAATAGGGAGCATTCAGCTCAAAAGAAGTCGGTCCCTTGCACAAGACAGACGGAATAAAGAGCAAAAAAATCTATCTGAATATTCTTGAAAAGGTCATGCTTCCAAATGCAAGGTCTAATTTTAAGCGTGGTTTTATCTTTCAACAAGAAATATGCTTTCAAGGATGTCAAGGGTTGACTCAACAGGAAGACGATTACGGTAATGGAGTGGCCTAGCTAGAATTCGGACTTGAACCCTATCGAATAAATATGGGAAGAACTGGAGAGAAGATTGACAAAGAAAAAGAGAAGCATTTGGCTGAGAAGTTCGAACAATTGAGGCAGAAGTGATAGAAGATTCCGCAGTTAGTCATCGACATCTTTGTCCATGTCTTCGTCGTTGCCAGGCTGTTATTGATTCAAAAGTTTTTTTACTTGTTATTAGGCATTGTTGAATTATTATAGTTGATTTTTGATCATTTGATCCGGATGTTGTGATGCTATGGTTTTGTTATGCTGTCATTTACGCGGTTTTCTAAGTAATAAATATTTGTTAAAAATAAATATGGTAATTTTGTTGACATTTTCGAACATGTTAAACTGAAAACGTTTATATCATGATGGAATACCTTCAGGAATGTGTGTTCCAAATGTGTACTGTATTAAAAGCACATTTATTTGTTAGGTTAAGGATATTCAAATAGGTTGGTGTTAGATAATGACGTAAGTTATGTGACATAACTACCAGAATTGTCAACTGTTGCATTCAATGATTAGCTGTAATTTACCTATTATTCTCTAGTTTTTATAAAGAAAATATGAACGTGTATTATAGCCCAAATGCTTTAAATTTTACATCTAGAAATACATGTGCCTTTATATATATTATTTATATATAATTTATAATAGTGTACTATTTACCTTTAATCTATTAGTTATTAGATGAATAATTACAAATAGACTTTAACACAAAACAACTAAAAAAAATAACCAAGAAATGCAAAGATTTGAATCCTAAGAACGCACTCGAAGAGTATTCACAAAAAGATATACAACTACTCAATGCAATTTACAACGCCATTTTACATCTCGAACATTTTTCATTGCAATAGAAAGTGGCACGAGTTATTTTAATTTTAAAATCTGGAAAACTCCAACAAATGCTGAATGACATGAGCCCATTAGTTTATTTATTCAAGTTCTTTTAAAAAGTTTATAGGCTCATATACTGGAAAGATAAACGTTAGAAGCTCAATTTTGGTTTAGGAAATTAATACAACTGTTGAACAAGTACTTAAAAATAAGTAAATAAATACAAAGTCAAATATAATAGAAATAAAATTGGTATTATATTGCATTGATCGATTTTCCTATTTCTAATTTTAATATGATGATACTTACATTTATAAAAGACACTATCATCATCTAAATAAAATTCAGAATAAGAGTAAATAAAAGCGAGTCCACCCATATTAACTTTACATTAATAAAAGGTGTGTGTAGAAAGTGTGATACTCAATAAGGAGATAATAGCGCATTTCGACACGGCACCACGTGTTGAAATCCATTTAGATGAGTATCTAATATGTAAACAGTACATTTAGAGTAAGCGTAAACAGCTGAGTTTTGGAAGATGTACTGGTCTCTTGGAACAAAATCAGAGTTGTGGCTACAAAACAAAGTTTTGCTGTATAAAGTTATCTCGAATCAAATATGAGTAGTCTATGGTGTATAACCGTGTGGAGCTACAAAAATTCAAATGTAAAAACTCTTAAATATTTCAATTGTAAATACAACGGTGTATTATCGAAGTTCCATCAAGATCTTCAAATATTAATAGCAAAAGAATTAATATGAGTGTATCAATAAAGACTTTGTAACTATCCAAACACGTTAGTAAGCAACTTCCTTAACATTCAAGTAGATTTAAAAGTTTTATGACTCTTTGAATCTATAGTCTAGATTTTATGGTATATGTGTCAGAAAAATTCCAAGTAGCCATAAATAATATGTAAAAAATGTGTTATTTTATACAAGAAGCTGGGCAACTTTACTCGTTATTGTTTACAAGGGTTATTTTTTCAACTTTCGATGGTTTTACTACCAGCAGTTGAGTACAATCAGTGTTACTTTTTCATCTAGTCATCGTGAACATCGAGACATTTGTGATATCGGTAGACGAGATTTCCAGTACCCTCTTCGCAGAAAGTTTCCGCCAGCGTGATGAGAAGCATTTAGAAGCTCTCCCGTCTCTGTTGAACTACTTGGTCAACTTGTTGAGCAAGGTCTTCATTAACGTCAGACTTGAGTTCTTGACCACTTTAAATTTCCTATATCATTCTCGCACAACACCACCACTCATAAAGTTTGCACGTAAACGCAGTTAATTTTCCGGTTATGCCGACCATGTTAACGAGCCTGTAGCTCAGCTCCAACTGATGTTTTGAATTTGAGAGTGACAGATGTTACGGTGGAAAAGCTGCGCAGTAGCGCAGTGCGCAGATCTGCCTTGTATCATTCAGCTGGTCACTTAGCAGCGCTATATATAAACCTAAATATGTATCAAATGTCTTATGCATATATAGATATCGATAGAAAATTAAGGTAATGGTTCCACAGATTTCATATCTAATCCAATCACTAAGATTTGAAAAATGATTGTACTATTATTTTTATTAGATAAATCCTTTGACAGCTTTGTCAGATAAGGCTTTGCTTACTCTCCTTGCGTGCTTCAGTTACGGAAAGAAATGTTACAGCGTATTTATTACAAGTAAGTGGTTCCGTAATGACTTGTAAAGTCGGCGGAATGCATTCCGCAGGTTTAAATTACTGTAAGCCTTCAAATAGAGCACTTGCATGATCCGGCAACATTGAGGATTGTCACGAGACACGTTATTTCAGGGGTAGATAACCGGCGAATTTATAAGGTGGCTGTTATCGAGGCCCCTGAGGTATATCGTTATTGTACATTTTGACAATTACTCGCGAGGTGTGCTAAAATGCAAACGAACGTTGAAGTATGATATTTGAAGACGAAAAATTTGCATGACAACAATTGATATAATATACATTTTATTAGATAAAAAGCACAATGTCTTTTGCAAGTGCTTTGAGTGCTTAACAAATTCGAAATCTTAATTATAATTTTGAATTGCATAGTTATAAATAGAACTGCAATTATCTTTTGTAACGCAATCTGTGTCAAACAAAAGGGCTCAATCTTAAATTCTTAATTTACGTTTTACTTTTAATTTTTAATGTGTTTTTGATTATATCACGGATATTTTTGGTATTATACATTATTTGTAATATTATTACAAGTATGTGTATGTAATCGTTTAAAAAGTATGATTGTAAAAATAAAATTTGGATATTATTTTTCAGTATTCAGCTGCTGCGTTTTGATAAAAAATATATAAATAACCCCTGTAATTCAAATTGATCGTCTTATCGCGCATATTACAGTTATTACGTGTTTAATGTAGGAATAGAGACACGGCTTGCAATACCTGTTTACAGCAGATGTTAAAAATATCTACTTTGTGCTCGAAGGCACGTTCGAGCCGTCTTAATGATGCAGGATACCATCTTGCGCAGGAGCGTACGGTTGCTAGACATAATTTTTCTTGGAATGTCAAGCTTTGTGTAATAGGGAAATTATGTCGGAACTTACAATTTTTAAGATATCTCCATAGTAAGAAAGGGTCCCACCGGTTAAGATAGGCGAAATGCCCCCAGATTCGGAATTGCTAATGAACCTAATAATGTTTTATCTTGAGGTAAAAATTATACGCGGACATAGTTCATATGGTCCCAACCCCCTTCCCTCTCCCTCCTAGGGTCAAAAAGGGTTATTTTTTGTTTTAATTTTTTTTCTGTTGATATGTTTAATGCAAAATTCTGAAAAAATTCATAAAGGTAGGCTATGAATAGACCTATCAGTAAAAATTTTTCAGTCATCCAAGGTCATTTGGTATTTTGAAAAAAATAAAAAAGTAAAATTTTTGTTTTTTGAGCTAGAAAGCGTTGAGTTGCACGCAGTTTTTTTCCACTATTTTATAAAAGTCCATTAATTTTACCTCTAACAGGAACTTTTAACACATTTCCTGTGGTGCGCCACCCCTAAAAATCCAATTTTTCGCATTTTTTTTTGGTTTTTTCGATTTTACAGGTAAGGGTTGATATTTAGCAAAAAAACTAATTGAAACTTTTTTATAGCATTTTATAAGACAAAAATTTCTTTTTTTTTGTTTTTCTAGCTCTAATATTAAAAAAGTCATGACTAATTAAAAATTTTTTTCTACTTGATTTCGATATTTACCAATTATAAGGGCACAGGTGGATATTTAGCAGGAAAACTCATAAGACATGTTTTGTAGCATATTTCAAGACGAAAATTTTAGTTTTATTTACATTTTTAGACTTAATACAAAAAAATTATGTGTAAATCTATTTATAAGTTTCTAAAAATTACATAGTTCTTAATTTGTGATTATAGTAAAGTGAATTATAATAATATATAATATATATGTAAACTACATTTTTAATCTTCATCACTGTTTTCATTAATCACTGGTACAAAGTAATCTATATCGAAAATATTGGACAGAATTTCGGTGGGACGTACTATTTTTGATAACCATCGGCCGTAAGAAAGATGATATATCAAACTAGCCACGTGAGAACAACATCCACCAGTGCGTAGTCCATTAGCACAAGTACAACAGTATTGTTGTATCGCATCGATACCTGCGCCTTCTTTGTTGTATTTTACATAGCATTTGTATTCTTTCGATTTTATATGACGTGATCTTACGTCAAACCTTACAATGCTTGGTTCCTCTTTAATGAATTTTAATATCAGTATTCCATCCTCTGTAATCATTTCTCCTAAGTAAGATATTGCTTAAGCGAGTTGATATGAACCAGTAAATAAGACTTCAAGATCTTCCAAAGTCAATTCAGGAAAATCCATAAGTTCTTCTGAAGTTGTACTTTGAAAAGGAACTGATTTTTTATTCAAGTTTTCTGCAGCAACCTTTTCAGCTAAATCGTTGACCTCCAGGCATGTCGATTTCATTCTATTAACTATAATATTTGTCTTATTATCCGTAAGGTTAAGTCGTTTTCCGAATTGATTTTGTAGAAAACATGCAATTCGACACCACAGCCCAGCAACCGGCAACATGCTGTTTCGAAATTGGTTGTGCAATAATCGGTATTTTTGGCACAAGATACCGTGAATCGCTTCGATTACCCAACGAAGTTTAGTGACAAATCTCGAAAAGTTTGATTCTTTAGCAGTTAGTTGATTTCTTTTACCTTTAAGAACTGGCATGAGGACCGTGAACCCTTTATTTTTCAAATGGTCCACAACATCTCGAAAACCTCTATCCAAGATAAAAATATCTCCAGATTTAAGAATTTTGCTGATACCATTTGGGTTATTTAATACGCTTTCTAAGATTTGAGCATCGTTAATATTTGCGTTAAATGGTCCAGGTAAATCAACTACATATCCATTTGAAGTGCAAATTATAAAAGGCATGCACAACGGTGCCTTTTTTTGTCCTGAATATGACTTTTTTTGATAAATGTTGTTACTGCTTTTTTCGTGCCGAAGATAGGTTCCATTACATATTAATATTAATTTATTATCACCAATATCGTGTAGTAATTGAGTTATTGGTGCTGTTTGACTAAGAAAAAACTCTCTGCTCTTAGAATCTACTCCAAAATATTCTGGTAGAACTTCTTTCTCAAAACAACCCAATACTGAATGAATAGAATCATTTACAACTCGCTCTTCAACTTCCATTACAGCTGCAATAAGGTTATCTGAGTTTCCAGATTTTAATTTGAATAAAAAAATGATGAGAACTTGAAGTAGATTTTGATTGCTAGAATCTCGCTTTGTCCTCAGCATTCCACGTAGCTCAAGAATATCTTTCAACGAATGACCAGTTAATGACTTTATTCTTTCTTCTGACATATTTAGATCCACATATTTGTCTATAATACGTAAATCTGAAGTTTTTGATAATTTGTCCAGAAATTTTTTAACTTCATCAATTTCAATATCGGATTCGTTAGAATAAACACTAATGTTTTTGAGTTCGTTCTCATAAAAACGTGAACCTAATAAATGTATTTTACAACATCGGTTTCTTTTGGGAATAAAAATTCGTTTTTTTACAAAAACTTGGATTCTTGCTTCGAAAGGTACATCACACATATTGTATCCTGAAAAACAAATGAAACAATATCTTTTAGTCGAAATTACGGGGTCAAACTGCATTGTTACAGTTTCTGGTGGAACTTTTTGGATAGGTATGCTAAATCCTGATGATAAACTTGACCCTTGCGAAGTTAAAGAGGTTAAACCTTCATTAGAAGTTAAACTGTCTTGACTCTCCATTTCAGAACTTTCCGAGTTAATGTATAATTGCGTTGCAAGATCTTTAATATTTCCTGATTCTTGAAAACATGGAACATCTTGAATGAATGAATTACTAGATTCCAGTGATTCAATGGGTTGTTGCGAAGGTGCGGTTTTTGTTATTTCTTCCGAAATCGTAGAGCTTTTACTTTCTAATTGAGAATGTCTGGAAATAATGCGTGAGCCATTAGGATGATCTGCGATATTTTCAGGTCCTTGTACAGTTGCGTCTCTTAGCTGTGCACTCAAGCTTTGAGATTCATGACCTTTTTTAGATTTTTCTGCCCTAAATATTGAAAAACATTTTTGGCATAGAGTATCGCCAATTTGCACAAAATAACCATATTTAACTGAAAAATCTTCAGCCTCGAATCGGGTTTTTATTTTTTTCTCTTCCTTTATAGCTCGTTTGTTTTCTTAGAAATATATTACACTTAACGCATTTTGAGCAATCCATTTTTTGTATTTTAAACTGAGGATCGGAATTCTCGGACATATTAAGCAGCTAGAACAAACCAAAGAAAAAAATGAACAAAAGTTTTAAATATTCTATAGACAGTAAACAATGTTGTAATAATATATTACTCTACTAGGTTTGGAAGGTATATCAAAATATCATTTAAGTTACAAGGGGAAAGAGGAGAGAGAGAGAGAGAGAGAGAGGGTGGGGGGAAAGGTTGGAAGAGGAAGGAAAGGAAGGAAGGGTTCTCACCTTAGTGGTAGGTTTACACCGACTCGTCCTAGAGCTTCCTTACACGACCCCGAATTGGAATGGCAGGTTAGGGGCATATGTAACACTACTTATTGCTCAGCTGAGCGCTTTACTATTGGCACGGATGCGCGACAGTGAAGGGAAAGTTAAATTTCATAATTTTCATGAATTCCAATCTTTTTATAACCATTACTCATTATTAAAAACTTCAAATGTTCATTCGTAAGATAGTTTACATTTAATCTCAAAGTTTGTTGTTAACATATATTTAATGCAATACGATTACTATGGTCACAAATTATAAATAAAGATTTACATATAATTTTTTTGTATTAAGTCTAAAAATGTAAATAAAACTAAAATTTTCGTCTTGAAAAATGCTACAAAACATGTCTTATGAGTTTTCTGCTAAATATCCACCTGTGCCGTTATAATTGGAAAATATCGAAATCAAGTAGAAAATTTTTTTTAATTAGTCATAACTTTTTTAATATTAGAGCTAGAAAAAAATAAAAAAAAAGAAATTTTTGTCTTATAAAATGCTATAAAAAAGTTTCAATTAGTTTTTTTGATAAATATCAACCCTTACCTGTAAAATCGAAAAAACCAAAAAAAATGCGAAAAATTGGATTTTTAGGGGTGGCGCACCAGAGGAAATGTGTTAAAAGTTCCTGTTAGAGGTAAAATTAATGGACTTTTATAAAATAGTGAAAAAAAACTGCGTGCAACTCAACGCTTTCTAGCTCAAAAAACAAAAATTTTACTTTTTTATTTTTTTCAAAATACCAAATGACCTTGGATGACTGAAAAAATTTTTACTGATAGGTCTATTCATAGCCTACCTTTATGAATTTTTTCAGAATTTTGCATTAAACATATCAACAGAAAAAAAATTAAAACAAAAAATAACCCTTTTTGACCCTAGGAGGGAGAGGGAAGGGGGTTGGGACGATATGAACTATGTCCGCGTATAATTTTTACCTCAAGATAAAACATTATTAGGTTCATTAGCAATTCCGAATCTGGGGGCATTTCGCCTATCTTAACCGGTGGGACCCTTTCTAGGTAGTAAATAAAATGATTGGGGAACATAATGTCATCAGAAGTGTTATGCGTTGGCGGGTTTTGTTGTCTGCTTTCGGAAATATAAAAATTGGATGGTTGTGCTTTACAACAGGGCAACCTTTTTTCGTCGTCACGTAATCGTACCGCAAAATTGGGAAAACTTTCAATAAATGCAATGGTGTTTGGTGATCAATACGCTTAATTTCAAATGTTTACATCAAGATTGAATGTGTTTGAATACTAAAAAATACTTTACCGATACAATCGGATGCCAATTTCATTGCAAGTGTGTGTGATCCTTTTATTATATACATATACATACATAAAATAATCACCCGTTCTTTTATGATATATTTCCTTTTAAGCATACATAATGCAACATAACACCGGCCGTGAAAGTCATTATTGGCCTAAAAATAATAATTTAACGAATTAAGTTAAAAATATTAAAGTAAATTAAATGTATGCTTATAAATATTAAAACTGACGATTTATTTCAAACATAATCAATATCGCGGCCTAATAAGTTCGACAATGTCATAAACCATTTAATCTGAAACTGAAAGACTTTCCTTCCAATTCAGTTGTCAGTCAGCACAACTATAATAAATGTTAAAAAGCCACCTAAGATATATAATTCAAAAACTGATTGGGAAGACTACAGGAATAAAATCAACGAAAGCATCAATCTAAAAATAAGACTAAAAGAACCCAATGAAGTAGAGGATGCCTTAAATAACCTAACCACAATATTATTACAAGCCGCTCACCAGGCAACGCCGCCCTCGAAAATTCATATTAGTAACATTAATATCCCTTTAGAAATTAAAAAACTAATAGCAGAAAAAAGAAAAGCCAAAGCAAAATGGCACCGTAGCCATTCCCCAACAGACAAAACAGCTTATAACCAAATAACAAGGAAACTCAAACGCCAAATAAAGGAATCTCAACATGTATCGTTTAGAAACTACATATTAAACTTGAATCGTTATGATAATTCCATTTGGAGACCCGTTAAAGCAGCTCTCAAACCAGTTCACGCAAACCCCCCAGTTCGCAAGCAAGATCCCACCCCGGGGCCATGGGCAAGAAGCAACAAGGAAAAAGCCGACCTATTCGCCCAATATCTAGCAGAAGTATTTACTCCTCACGATGACACACCAAATCAAGAAGTTTCCAATTTTCTGAACAAAAATCCTCCTCCCGCAGAACCTATAAAACCAATCATTCCTAAAGAAATCATAGATGTAATAACTCAATTAAATATTAGAAAAGCTCCAGGTCCTGACCTGATTACACCAAAAATGTTGAAAGAACTCCCCAAGAAAGGTATTGTAATGCTCACATATATATTCAATGCGGTTTTAAGACTACAGTATTGGCCCAAACAACTAAAAGTTGCTGAAATAATTATGATCCCCAAGCCTGGCAAAAATCCAAATCACGTATCTTCCTACAGACCAATAAGCTTGTTATCAGCTATCTCCAAACTACTGGAAAAACTAATCCGCAGCAGAATGAACTCATTCTTAGATGTTATCCCTGACCACCAATTCGGATTCCGGTTACAGCACTCAACGATCCAGCAATGTCATCGAGTAGTTCACAAAATTAACACATCCCTGGAAAATAAAGAATATTGTACATCGGCTTTTTTGGACATAGGCCAAGCCTTCGACAAAGTTTGGCATGATGGCCTTCTTTATAAAATCAAGCTCCTTCTTCCCTCTCTCTTCTACCTACTTAAATCTTATTTAAAAGACCGTCAATTTAGAGCTAAAGTAAATGGTGAATTCTCTGACTCATACGATATTAAAGCTGGAGTACCACAAGGCAGCGTTTTAGCCCCCCTGCTATACTCATTATATACAGCAGATCTCCCAACCACAACAAATACCTTAATCGGTACTTTTGCTGATGACACAGCTATTCTGGCTAGTCACGAAAATCCCATAATCGCAGCTTCTTACCTGCAGGACCATCTAAACCGAATTAGAAACTGGGTCAACAAATGGAAAATAAGAATTAATGCATCAAAATCAACCCAAGTAACCTTTACACTGAGAAAAGGTAGATGTCCTTCAAGATTGTCACCTTCAACAATGCTCCCATTACACAATCTTCAGTGCGTTATCTAGGACTACATCTTGACGAAAAAATGAATTGGAAAGAACACATAACCAGAAAGAGGAAACAAATAGATCTGAGGTTCAAGGAGTTACACTGGCTGCTTGGAAGAAAATCGCATCTACCACTAGAGGAAAAAATTTTACTATATAAAGTAATATTACTACCCATATGGACATACGGGATTGAATTGTGGGGCTGTGCCAGCAAATCAAATATTTCCATTGCCCAAAGATCCCAATCCAAAATCCTGCGTGAACTCACTAACGCTCCATGGTATATGTCTAATAATACACTGCATAATGACCTCCGCATCCCATACATCACTGAAGTTATCCAGCAAAGAAGCAACAACCATCATACCAGACTTACAACACACAGCAACCCTCTTATACGCCCACTTCTATATCCTCAAGACAACAGAAGGCTAAAACGTCTCTGGCCAAACGACATCCGATGAAAACGACGAGGACTCTTCGATGGTAGAGGCCTCATCATGACCGATAAGGATTTTCATATTTAAGATGTTAGCACATTAGCCTATAGAATACATATTCTGATTGCTAATTTATTGTACAATAAAAAAAAATTCAGTTGTTGCCGGTTTTGTGCAGTAAATTTTACTTTTAAGGTATCCTCAAAAAAATCATTAAAGTAAGATCCAAGGAACGCGCAGAAAATTCAGCACTGTTTCTCATATTTTATAAGTATAAGTATTTGCAAAATTATTTCTAAGTCTATAAATACTGCATTTATTGTTATTTAAAGAGTAAGTATATTCATTTAGAAGGCCTCGTGTTCTGAAGTGCTCCCGCAGTATGAAGCTTTTGTTTAAATAAACTTTTGTTTCAAATTAGGCAAATTATTAAACGCAATCAATCCAAAATTAAGTAATTAATGAAATCTCCTCGCATTGCTCGGTGATCGATTTTAATTAACATGTTTTAGTATAATAAATGACATGTAAATGCATTAGCAAAAATATTTTGCTAGTAAATTATAATCATTTTAGAAACGTGGCATTGTGTAGTCTATAGACTAATAGACAAAAATAATAGCGCACGATATAACTCGTAGAACTCAGTAAAATAACATAAAACAAAATATACTGTAAGTTTTATTTACTAGTAAAACAAAAGAAACTTTTGGGATAACTTTATACATAGCTGAAATAGGTGGGCTATATATATAGTAAAGAAAGTTTAACAGATTTTTTTTTCATCGATCATAAAGTTTTCTAATTACATTAATGTAGCACTGACCCCGTAACTATTGCGCAAAGTTGAAGTAATATATTTTCTAAAGTCTAGAAATACTTAATGAATTAGTTAACTTTTTAGAGCTAATGTTTTCGAAAAAGATCTTTTAGTTTTGTCATATAAATAGGAATAATTTTATTAAGAATGTATATTAAATTGTATGTTTAATAAATTAATGTAATAATTTAATTTTTTTGCTTTTTATTTCGCTTAAGATTGGGATTACTTAATTTATTCACAAAAATTTTACCACAAAATAATTAAAAAAAAAAAGTAAATAGTTAAAAAATGCACTAAAAATTCATTTTTAAAACATAGTTTGTCGGTTGACTAAAAATGCAGGATTTCATTTCGTTTCGCTGTATTATGGGGTTTGGGGCATCGATCCTTCCGGCTGGTTACGCAGCCTCATTTACTTTTCAGTTTATGGACTGAGGACGCAGTCTTCCAAAGTGATTGGGCGAAAATTTATTTTTGGTTATATACTTATACGTGGGTGGATCAAATATAAATCAGAATTTTCTTTTCACCCCCGTGAAGTGAACGGAGAGAGGCGTAACTTCTGAGTTTTGTAGGTAGAAACGCCTGAAGATAATTTTCCTGTAAGATATCTTTTATTACTAATTTTTTAATTAGTATTACTATATTAGGGCAAGAGATAGCCTCAGAACAAATGGCATAAAGCCTCTATTTTTGAAAAGTTTCAAAACACAACTGGAGGGCGACACTCTTAAAAAGACTTAAGTGTATGCGTGATATAAACAATGGGAGGTCGAAAAGCAGTTGAGGAGGGAGATCAATAATGTCGTTTAAGGGCAAATGGGTTCTCCGATTTCTCGAAGATGACAAACAATTTTCAATATCGAAAAAGACGCGAATTTGCAATCTAAAACAGCATTCTGCTTTACGACACCGCTTGGCTCTATACAGCTACCCAAACTCGACTCTTTATTATAGTTCGGATTTATCACTCTGCGATTATTATTGGTTTGAACTACTGAAATAAACACTTGAGGATAAAAAGTTGACAACTATGTTGATGTCGAATTCGTTTGTATGCGTTTGTCTGATGTTACAATCACTGTCGTTCTACGCTAGTAGGATCAAAATAACTAAAATAACTTGGGAAAAATATGTTTCTAATTCAGGAGATTTGAGCTGCCACCTTGGCAGCTTCTCTGTCAGACCTGGTACAAGCGAGTTCGAGTCTCTCTAGAAACTTACCTGCCGTTCTAGTTTTGTAAGTAGTATAAGTTGCACGTTAGTAGCCACCTTCGCGACTGCAGTGCTAGTAAGTGCATTACTTAAAAATAACTTTGCATGTTTGTGTTTGTATAATGCTTTAGTAAATTAGAAAAAAATTACATTTTTTCACCTATGTACAATTCGGAACTTTTTTAGGTTGTATTGCGAGATAGGTGAAAAGCGGTCTTATGCGTAAGCATAATCTCCTATTAGGAAATGTAATAAGTTAACATAGTTAGCTTCACATCATTAATTATCTACGGTAGCCGATAAAATAAGCCGAGAATACAATCGCAGAGTAACTATACCCGAATCGCTTCGCTTCGGAAAATCCTCGACAGAAATTATTGCGTGGTTTGGCTACAAAAAGATCTGAGTTTACGACGTGGCTAAGAAGTACATGAAATATGTATGACCACTAGCAAGAGGTAACTGTTGATAGGTCAGCTTATAACAAGCGATTTTATCACAAGAGAAGTGATATCGCCCACAAATTGCAAGAGAAAATTAATCAGAATCTGAGTGGAAAATGACTAATCTAATACCAGGACCTGCAGTACAATTTTTCATCATGTGAAATCGCCAGCTGTTGACCTAGAATAAAAGCTAAAGGCTCAAATACTGTTGAACAATATCAAGCACGATAGCTCTGGCTTCCAAACAAAAAAACTTCATCCAGGATAGGATGAATCAACAAAATGACTGTGGATCTACCAAGATTCCTCTAAAGTGCTTACCGTTATACAAGGTGGGGCAGTCAAAATGCACGTTTTTAAGAAGCTTGTATGGTGAGGTGTGCGTGGGAAAAGTAGGCAATGACCTTCAGATTGCATACAGTTGAAAGTTTAGTAATTATGCAGCGTTGGATCGGTCAACAACGAGGTTTTGCTGTTACAGCGTATTTAGAAAATGGTCGAAGTTACCTACGAGCACAAGAAGAAGAGGTGATAGTACAAAAACTGTTAGGACCCCCCAGAATGTGGAGGCTGTACGAGAAGCGATTACAAGAAGTTCTTGAAGATCTGTCAGGTGCCACAGCGTTGTTCTCGGACTTTCAACTCAAACAGTAAGAAGAATTTTGCATGATAACTTACATCTACACAAATATAAATAATAAATGTAAATAGTCTATGCTTTGAACCTCGAAGATTAATTCTATCTATGTTGGTTTTTGTTAACACATGTTACAACTGTTTGAAGAAAAACTCACAGCTCATTCATAATCTATAGATAAGCGATAAACCTCGTTTCCATCTTTGTGGATTTGTCAATAAACGCAATTTTCGCTATTGGGTTGTTGCTAATCCTCAACAGCTTTACGAACGGCCTTTCCATTCGGCTAAAGTTACAGTCTGGTGTGCAATCTCTTTGAATGAAATAATAGTCCCTTATTTTTGAGGATGATGATGACCATGCAGTTACTGTAACATCAGCGCGTCATGTTTATATGCTGGACACCTTCCAGAACTTCAACAATTTCCTGTGGACAAGAACACTCATTTCCAACAAGATAGAACAACTAGTCACACAGCCAGGGCGTCGATAAACTTTGTCAAAAACTTTTTCCCAAATCGCCTCATCAGTAAAATGGGAGATGTTCAGTGGCCTCCAAGATTACAGACCTGAGCCAGCAACTATACTGGACTTAAAAGTGCGGATTGAAAAAAAAGTTTGTGCAATAATACCGGCAGTTCTACGACGTGTCAGTGAGAATTTCCATATGAGATTTAGACAATGTGTACAAAATGATAGTCGCCATCTTCTTAAAGTAATATTCCAAAAATGTAACTTTTTGTTTTTATACCAATTTCCACTTGTGGTTTTAACATTTGTTGCAATAAATAAAAAAAAAGTTCGTTTTTAATATCTACAAATTTTGACTGTCCTACCCTGTATATACAAAGCGTTCTGCATCTGCCATAGTGCTGGAGATTGTAAGCAGCGAAGGAGACGTCATAGCATCCAATTTCTTTGAAGAAGGCCTGAAGGTGACTGCGGGTGTAGTTACCGAGCTGGAGACAGTTGTTAAGCTGCGGATAGAGCAAGTGACCGCTGGGCGGAGTACGTGTTCAGCAAAACTCCGTTACAGCCCAGAAGACAAAAACCACTGGACTCCCGACTTGTGGTAATTCCTTTCGCCCCAACTACAATACCTTTCACTACCCTATATGGGGCGTAGTCAAGATGAAGGTCAGTGAAAAGTATCATAACACCAAAGACAGTTTAAGCACCCCCATCATGGAGGTAATGACACATACAGACAAGTAGAAAGTTGTATTGGCCTGTAGCAGGTTTAGGTTCCGGCTCGAGAAGATGGTGATCGCTGATAGAGTGTTATGTAAATACATTTAATTGTTTGTATATGTTAATGTTGTTTTCATTGTTTATTCATTTTCCGAATTAACCTGGATGATCATAGAGCAAATTTTTAGAAAAGCTAAAATGTTTTATAAAGCGTTAATGGTACTTGAATGCCAGAAGATCTATGTAGTTTTCTCTAAAATTGTTGGATAACGGCATTATATCGCTTTTCTAAAAAATATCTGTTTTTATAATTTTCAGTGAAATAATTTCCTTCTTACTCATCAGTGGTATTGTATAGTAAAGTTTTTACTTAATTATTTGTAGATTATATTTGAAGAAGGGTCGCAAATTAAATTTTATTTTTTTACTATATTTCAGTTCAACATTTTAGTAAATTTTCCCGAACAAGTAAATATATTTATTTTCGATTATTATTGATTTTTTCTTCGTAACTACAGAGGGACTAAAACTAGAAGGAGTACTTACCCCGGCTTTGTTTAATATAATAATGGACAATATAATGAAGGAAGTGAAGAAGAAGGTAAAGAAATTGAGAGTGGGCTACAGAAACATCGGAACAGCAGAAAGTGGTTTCACAAAGCTACAATCCAATTTAGATATATGGGAAAAGGCTTTAAAAGATATAAATTTAAATATAAATGTAAAAAAGACTAAAGTGGTGGCGACAGGAAAAAAGGCGAAAAAATATCACTAAAACTAAATGGTAAACTTATGAGGTAGTGGACCGTTTAAATACAGAAATCAGGAAGTATGAAAGTGAAATTAGATGACAGGTTAGAAGCAGCAGCAAATCTCTACTACTCTGTAAATAATGCATTCGTAAGAAAAAAGGACGTATCAAAGAAAACGGAGATAAGAGTATATAAGGCCATCCTCAAACCTATATTGCTCTACGGAAGCAAAGCTAGACATTAACTAAATGCATGGAAAGCAGAATACAATAAATGGAAATGAGGTATTTAAAAGGGACAATTGGGATAATAAAGCGAGATAGAATAAGAAATAAGAAAATAAGAGAAAAACTGGAAGTGAAACTGTTAAACGGGATATTAGACGAAAACTAAGATGCTTTGGACATTTAGTGAGATTGGGAAAGTAAAGAAAATATAACAAGCAAAAGTACTACAGAGAAAACAAAGAGATAGACCAAGAAAAAGTTTAGCGAGCCGCACTGAACTAATAATTTAAAAGCTTTACTTAGAGAGATATTAGCAAATAATATATTTTTTAATTATTTAACAAAAAATAATATTCAAATGTTAAAATGGTTTAAATAATTTGTAAATATGCAATAGATGTAATACATAATTACTAATAAGGGCTAGAGAAAGTATAATAATTTACAGTCAATTATAACAAATAAATACGCAGACATAGTGCAACGAGATTCAAACTGAATAGTTTGTATTCCATAATACGAATTTGTTAGTTTTTCTCACCATTGTTAACTTAAAAAATTTAATTATGAAAAAAACTCGTACACGCACTTTTTATCCTTTAAGGTTATTATAGTATTAACCACTCAACTAATTTATTATTTAGAAGCTTCAGCTTAGTTTATTGTTACGTACTGCTTTGTTCATTACTTATTTCTTGTTCCACAATACCCTATAAATTTTTGTCTATTGTAGTGAACGTTTTGTTCTATAGAAGTTGCCCATTAATTAATTTTTAAATAAATTTATCAGGAAAGCCTGGCTACTTTGGTGATTAATAAAAATTTCTCGTTGATTTTTTATTTAATTTATTTCAATTTTAACTAAAAGCGTGTTTGTACGTTTTATAAATTTATACGCACCCGACGTTTTGCTTCGGCGAACTTTAAAATTAATAATTGGGAGAATTTCGAAATTGTGAAGCACAATGAAGTACACAAATGCTAATTGTAAAGCAAAATGAAATAATAACGATTCTAATTGTTAGCGCCGACTTCAATAATTAAATAGAGTTTACTTAATGCAACATAAAATTTAAATTGTTGGTGGATCTGTAAAATATTTATTAAGGGAAATAAACCGAAAAATTGTATATTAACGATATAGTCCGAGCGGCAAATAATAAATGAAGGGGGGATAGTACCTAGAAAGTATTCCGAGGTTAATGGTATTTTGGTATGTTGTCTGTTGGTAATCTGTAGAGTAGGAATCTGAGTTTTCGATCTCGAGGACTCTGTGCTAACATAAGGAGAGCCAAGAAACCTCGAAATGTTTGGAATGTTATTAGTTTTTTGCTTATAACTTCTAAACTATGCCTTTTTAACAGAATATATTTATTTATAAAGTTAAAAAGTATTGATTTTCTTCAAATTTTACTAATCAATAGTATTTTTTAACATAATAGTTACGAAGATACAGTGGTTCAAAGATACAATAAATTTCTTAAATTATCAAAAATAGCAAAAAATGCAGGTTTTTGCCTTATAACTTTCATTCTTTAACAGTTCTATGTAAATTATGTTAGGTGCAGAATTTTCCCTCTTCAGGTAAGGGTATTGTTAGGGAAATCATTATAATGGAATGACCTTACGAACGACCTTCCTCATGTAACGGGATCAAGTATAGGTGTTAGGGGAGAGTAAAGACCGATCCCTCGTGACCCCTCCTTTGCTCATAAATCCCCTATTAGCGATCTTTCTTTTACGTCCTAAAGTAGGTTTTTCAGTTCAGTTTTGTTGTAGCTTTTTAAAGTGGATGTTCATTGGTGACTTTTTATTTGAGTGATATTACAACACGTTTTTCTTGGACTTGCTGTAATTTGAATTTTTTATTTTGGTGGTACTGAGTAAATATGACATCTTCAATGGTGTTAGAATGGTTTTCATGTGCGAAGAAATTTTAGCAGAACGTGAAATGGCTGTAGTTAAAAAGAGAGGAGTTGCTACGCTTGTTGCCTCCAGTGTTAAATGTAAAAAGCTTGAAGAACATCAACGGTTATTGGAAGAAGTGGTGGAAATTACAGTTCACAGCTTACCAAAGCACCAAAGCAGCAAATGACATCGACGGTCTTTGCTGTACTCATCAACAAAGTTTGTGTTTTCCAAAACAACATCTGTTACTACAATTTTTCAAGAAAAATTTCTCTCCGACGATTTCAACAAGAAAAACTTCATTACATTACTGATGACTAAAATGGAAGCCAAGGAAATTCAGGCAACAGGAGCTGCTATATCAAAAGCTGGCGACTTTGATAGTGTCACCACAACCACATCGATCTTTTGGTTTTGCTGATAGCATTAGCTTCTTCTAAAAGTAGCACTTATTTTCAGAAGAGTGGGAGAGGTAACATCTCCAGTGTTTTGAATTTATCCTATTCCTGAAAAGTCAGCACTCAGGATATTCTTTTTCTTCACGCAGTGAGTGATGTGACACCACTTCAGCACTTTTCGGAATTGTGAAGAAGGTAATGCAGGTTTATGAAAAATTCTTGGCTCTTAGAAATAATTGGCGTTTTCAAAGACTCTAAGGCAATACCATACCAAATTTCTGAAACAGGAGAAAAGTTTCTGGTGAAATTGTAGGTGGAACAATCGACGTAGATAATTTAGAGGATCTGCCGTCCGAGAATTCTTATCTAATGTAGTGGTAAAATCAAAATTTCCAGATTGCCACCTACAAGAGATGCTGCCAAATACCAATAAAAACTGACAAACTAGCTAAATAAACAATAAAATGCAAATTACGACGTGAGGCACCTGCTCAGCGGACCTTCCACCCCACCCACGTGAAGTCTGCTGTGTGTGTAGAATTTAAATATTTTTGGAATATAATATAGTAAGTATGTATATCTTTAGGGAAAGAAAAGGTTGCGTTTGCCACGGGGCTCTTTGAGTTTCCTCCATTTTTCTGCTATTTTTGTTACTTTGAGAAATTTGTTGTACGTTTGAATCATTGTATCTCGACAACTATCGAGTCAAAAATACTTTTGATCAGTAAAATTTGAAGAAAATTAAATGCTCTTTAACTTTGCAAATAAGTGTACTTCGCTAAGAACGCATGGTTGAGAAGTTATAAGCTAAGAAATAAAAAAAATCCGAAAATTTCGTGATTTTTTGGCTCCCTTCAAGTTATCACAGAGTCCTCGAAGTTGGAAACTCAGATTCCACTCTACAGGTTACACACATAAACGACATGCCAAAATATGATTAACTTCGGAATACTTTCCAAGTGGAAAGTACCTGTAGTTTTTCCAAGTACACAAATGTAGAGAGAAGTTTTAAAAATCCCCTAAGAATTGCTCATCACTCATAGGTATATATATATATATATATATATATATATATATATATATATATATATAAATTAAATAAGATATACAGGCTGTCTTATGTACTTACTTACTTAATCCAAAACCCTTCTACCTTTCGGTGTAAGGTTATTGAGCTGAGTTGTGCTTTATGGATTCGGGCTTGTCTTGCACAGTTCTTTCCACTTTTTTCTATCCTTTGCTGTTGTGCGAATTTCTTCCCACTTTATGTTTCTTGATTCTGCTGTCTCTTTTAGTTCCTCCTTCCATGTTTTTCTCGGTCTTCCTATTCTATTTTTCCCTTTTGGTCTTGCTTCAAACACTTTTTTCACTGTTCTGTTTTTGTCCATTCTTATTATATGTCCCAACCACCCTGTCTCTCTTGCACTGATACCGCTACCGCTTTAGTTTTTAAATTTTCTCTAAATGTTGTGCTCCTGATGTGGTCTCTCTTTGTTTTGCCCTCTATTTTACGCAGGAATCTCATCTCCGTACTTTCGACCCTGCTCCTATGTTTATTCTCTGTTGTCCATGATTCACTGCCATAAATGAGTATTGGTGTTACAACTTTTTTGAATACTTCTACTTTTGCGTCATTTGGTACTTCCTTTTTTCCTAGAAAAGAGGACTTTATGGAGTTAAATAGTCGTCCTGTAATTCCTACTCTTTCATTTATCTCGTCATCGAGTTTTCCATTTTCCTGTATCCATACACCTAGGTATTTGAACTTCTCTAATTGTTCCAATTTTCTTCCCTCTATATATATACGATGTCTTCTCTTGTCTGGTGCTATTACCATTGTTTTGGTTTTATCTCCGTTTATCTTCATGTTTTTCTTTTTTAGTTCTAAGTTGTATACATTGATATTTTCTTGTAGGTCTTTCTCACTTTTTCCGCATATAACCATATCATCAGCAAAAAGTAATTCTGATATGTAGATTTTTTTGCATATTCCAGCTTCCTACATGGTATCTTCTTATTTTTTTCTTGCATTCTTTTATTGCCTCATCTAATACTAAATTAAATAGCAGCGGGCTGAGTACACATCCCTGTCTTAGGCCTATATTGGCCTTAAATTCCTCCGACTGCTCGTGTCTCGTTCTTATTATGTTTCCGCTATTTTCGTATAGTGCTTTGATTGCTGCTACTTCTCTGTAATTTATGTTTGCTTTTTCTAGACACTGCCATATTGTCTCTCTTTCTATTCTGTCGAAGGCCTTTTCCAGATCTATAAAACAGAGATGTATTTCTTCCCCTTTCTCTATGACCTTTTCACTTAGCTGTCTGATTGTAAATATGTGGTCTTGTACCCCCCGTCCTTCTCTAAACCCACTCTGGGTGTCTTCTATTGTCTTATCTAGTTTGTCTCTGAGTCTAGTTTCTAGAATCCTTGCGAATACCTTCCCTGGGATGCTTAGTAAGGAAATTCCTCTGTAATTACAGCATTCTCTTCGGTCTCCCTTCTTATATATGGGTATTATGATTCCTATTTTCCATTCCTTCGGTACTTTTCCTGCTACTAAGATGTCGTTGTATAGTTCTAGTAACCTTTCCTTGCCTGTTTCTCCTATGTATTTTACCATCTCTGGGGTAATTTCATCTATGCCTGGGGCTTTTGCTAGTTTGAGTTTCCTTATTGCTATATCCAATTCTTGTTTTGTTATTTTGCCTTCTGCGCTATCTTCCTCTGTTGAGTTCGTATCTTTTTCAAAGTCGGTATTTTCCTTCCTCTTCTTTTTTCCAATCCTCTCTGTTCTTCCCCTGCTGCCAAGAAATCTTCGAAATATTGTTTCCATCTTTCCATAATATCGTTTTCATTTGTCAGTACATTTCCCTGTTTATCCTTGATGTTTTTTGTGGGTGTAGTTTTCTTTTTTCTCAGTTGCTTCAAAGTTCCGTAAAATAGTTTCTGGTTGTCGTCAAATTCTTTTTTCATTTTGTTTCCGAATTCTTCCCACGCTTTCTGTTTTGCTTCCTTCACCTTATTTTTTACCTGCGTTCTTTTCTCTTTGTATAGATTGTAGTCCTCTTCCAATTTTGTTTGTAGATATTTGCGCCAGCATTCTTTTTTCTTTTTTACCAGTGTTTTTATGTCAGTTGTCCACCATGCCGTTCTTTTAAAGTCCGTGTTAGTTACCTTTGCCACTCCGCAACATTTGCGCGCTGCTTTTATCATGCATTGTTTTATCGTTTTCCATTTATCTTCTATATTTGGTCTGATATTTTTTGTCTCGTACTCCTTTTTTAGGATGTCTTGGTATTTCTTCCTGATGTGTTCTTCTTGTAACATGTGGCTTTTAATTTTCTCCTTAGTTATTTTTCTATGTTTCTCTGTCGCTTGTTTTGGCTCACCCTCATATCCATTTGGAGTAAGTAGTGGTCGCTGCCTATTTCCGGTCCTCTCTTCACCTTAACATCTTTGATTTTTCGCCAATTCTCCCCGTTCACTAGAAAATAGTCTATAATTGATTTCTCGTTTCTGCTGTGTTGCACCCTTGTGTATTTGTGTATGTCTTTATGTGCGAACTTTGTGTTCGTTATTACTAAATCATTTGCCACGCAGAACTCTACAATTTTCGTACCGTTTCTATTTCTTTTGTGCTCTCCTTGTCTTCCTAAAATTCTCTCTATGCCTCTATTATCCTTTCCTACGCTTCCATTTAGGTCCCCCACAATTATAATATTGTTTCCTTCCGTATCTATTACTTTTTGTAGTTCCTCAAAGAACTGTTTTTTTATTTCCACTTTCTTGTCTTCATCAGGTCCGTACGCCACAATCATTTGCCATGTTTCTTCTTTTTCCCCTAGTTTGACTTCTACTGCCATTATTCTTTCATTTATTATTGTTTCCATTTTGCCAGGGTGTACCAGTAAACCCACTCCCGCTTGTGCCCTTTCAGATTTTTCTATTCCTGACCAAAACATCCAATATCCTTTGTGTAGTCTCGTATGCCCTTGCCCTTTCTTCTTTGTCTCTGTTATTCCCATAAAATCCAACTTTTGTTTCTCCATTTCTTCTATGAGTTCCTCCTCCTTTCCGTTTATACTTCTGATGTTCCATGTTCTTATTTTTATATACTCCTGCTTTCCTCTTTTTTGTTTCGTTTCTCTACTCGTGTCCGTGTCCTTTGCTCTGTTCGTCATCTTTTGTGTCTGTTTTTTATTTTCTGGGTGCTTAGTTTTTGAGGAGGAGTCTCTTCTATGACTCTTTGTTCTCCTTCGCTCCACTTGTAGCAAGTTCCGTCTATTATTATCTTCTGGTATCCAGTTTTACCTCTTTTCCTTCTGCTCTTTTCGCTCTTGCTATTTTCCTGATTTCCGCTTGTATTCTTCTCTCATCCTGTGTTTGATCGTTTTCAATGTATATTCTTGTTCCTTTCAAAGATTTCTTATTTTGCATTACTTCCTGTTTTTCATTCCAAGAATCCATCTCCACAATGTTAGTGCTGGCTTTATGGTATGTACATTTTTACTTTGGCCTCCACTTGTAATTTTTCTTCGAGGAACTCCATCACGACTTGTTTCTTATTCTGTCCTTTGAATTGACCCCTTTTATTACAATATTGCATTTCCCTCTATTCTTTTCTGTTGTCTCTAGTTTTCCTTCCAGCTTTTCTATTCTTTTGATTAGGTAGCCTTTTTCCAGCTCCCACTTCTCTTCCTTCTTCTTGAACTCCTCTCTAAGCTCCTTGTTAGCTTTCGTGTTTTCCTTTATTTCCTTCATCATCTCTTCAAACATTATTTTCAGCTCACTTATTTCCGACATTTTGGTATTCGCTGATCCTGTGATTTTTAACAGGGGGGATTTGATAATGTTTTTTCTCTTGCTTTCTCTACAGAGTTCTTGGTCCAATTCTGTGCTGCTATTTAACTCC
Organism: Sinelater perroti; assembly: GCA_036346155.1. Taxonomy (NCBI): domain Eukaryota; kingdom Metazoa; phylum Arthropoda; class Insecta; order Coleoptera; family Elateridae; genus Sinelater; species Sinelater perroti. The sequence continues at coordinate 17,032,994 of JARFIY010000195.1, read as the reverse complement.
CGTTCCCTTTTGTTTGTGTTTTCCATCCAGTTAGCTCTTAAATGTGATCCCCTAAAATTTGTTCAAGTTTTATAGCACGCTTATTTGTTTATTTGTTTATCTTTCCTCTGAACTCCGTTGACCGCGACCTTTATCGCTATCCGCACTTGCACCGCTCGCTTATCACACTTTCGCCGCCCGTTCGTTGTCGTCCGCTCTAGGTTTATTCACTGCATTGTACACGTAAAATCACAGGAGACTGCACACAAACCCTTTGTTTTCCTCTTTTTTCTTAACTTTTCGCCACTAAATCCGCTTTGTTTTATATGCATGTTTTACGTCGCGTTGAAATTTACGAATTTCATTTGGTGTGGTATAGCCCGTATACGGTGTTTATATATCGCCACCTGCTATAAAATTCGCGTCCGCGCCGTCCGACATCTAAAACTCCACTCTCCTGTCTTATGTAATATTCTAAAAATAGAATTTTTTATAAATATATAAAAGATTTTATCGAATAATGGAAGAATTCAGCAAATTATCAAAATATCCTTTCTATTTAATAAGGAAACATTAACAAAGAAGGAAATTGAGTCTTAATAAAAATGAAGCTAGAGGAGGTTGTCTCGAATAAAATTGATTTATAGTAACTCACACGTTTTTGCAAAGAAATAGACAATCAAAAATTAACCTCTTGATATTTTAGGTATACGTTAATATTATTATCATATTACTGCTCTAGGCTCCAATTAATTAATTCTAATTTTTCTAAAATTTTCTTAATGATATTGACTATTTGGATGAAATTAACGTTTGCTTACTAAAACAACGCATTACGTAACATTATCAAGTTATAGCAAAAATTGTTATTAATACTGCATTTAGTACGTTTTAATTTAAAAGAATCTCAACTGAGTGCCCAAAATAGAAGAGTGCAGTTTGTAGATTATGCCGTATTGTACTGCATTCTCACTTTTATCCTAATATTAAAATTTTGGATATTCTTCGGTACTACTGAAAATTAGAGCAAAACATTGCTGGTATAGTTAATGGTTAAGTAGAAGTCAACCTGCAGAACTAGTAAAACTTAAGATATTTTACGTGTGGTGGTATTATGATGAGTCTACTGTGAGCTGATTTCTTAGGGTTAAGTATGTCACCCTCTACCGACTTTACGTCAACAGCTTGACAGAAGATATCCTAATTTGGAACGATACTCTGATATTGTCAATCAGAAACAGTCCTGATTGCCATCATTCGACTACCGTCTGTTCTGATCAACTTCTTCACCAAACGTCACATTGCTACGTTTATCGAAAGTAGAAGGGAACCGCCAGTTCTTTGATTCTAAACTGCAAGAGTGATATCAACGGGACTAAAGAACTTAGTTCCTAAATGGTTGGGTATTATTCAATAGAATGACATACATTTTTATTTTTGTTTTTGTATTTCTTTCATAATATTAAATAAATAATTAAAAAACAAGACTTTTGCGCCATCCTAATGATAATTAGTATCAGAATATAGTATGTATAAATCAAAATTAGTTTTTAATTATTACAAAGAAATAAAAGCGTACACCTTTAATAATGTACATTAGAAGCATTCTTGTTGATCACTCAAAATATTTTATCAGGCAGCAACTGATTCAGAGATTTTAGTAAATCTGGTAGAATTTTATTTCATGTTTGTTTAATGGCAACAGTTTATTATCTTCTATTATCATAAATGTCTGAAAAGTTAAATCAGGTGAAAAACTTTTAACTGCAACTGATTAAGTCCAGTTTTAGAATTTCCTGAATTACATTTTGTTGAAAAAAAGAATGCAATTAATTAACAACATTAAATTGTAGAAAAATTTATTATTAATGATGCATTTAGTACGTCTTTATTATAAATACTTTTGTTGTTATTTTTTATACAGTTTATGCCGAATCAGCATTAAATGCTATACACGGTACATTTAAGTATAGAATTAGTAGTATATTATATTATCATATTAGTATATCACTATTGGTGTTTATAAACATATATGAAACATCTATTGAGTTAATATTAGTAGTTTCTTTTTTAGCACGTCACAAGAAAGTGAAAAAGAGCAAACATTCAAAAATTTTTTATAATTTCTCCACAAATAGTAACTTCAAGTAGATTTTAAAAGCAGGCTCTAATTACAATTAACCGAAAATAACTCAAATAATAGGAATAAGATCCCAAACCATTTGTAATTTACATTTATGAGTTACGAATTATAAAACAATTACCGATACCGAATCGTAACAAATAATGAAATTATGACTTATAACTAAAATATTTTCAGGTAATACACTAAAAACGAGAAATGGTTCACTACACTAATTAAAACAAAAAATGACCTATAGAATAATTATACTAGACTTCTATCATTTAATTGTATGGAATAATATAGTAAAATAATGAGCAAAAAAGGGATATAAGTCTAGAAATATCTACAACTTTTTTTGTTGATTTTAAATTATAAAATAATAATAAAAAATTATGCTATATACTATTCATGCCAAGTACTAAAATATGCGCTGTTTAGTAATCATCACCCAGCCGGCTTTGCTTCTAGAAATCTATTAAAATCAAGAAACAAAAATAGTATAAGCTATTCAACTAAATTAAATTTTGAATTACACTAAATACAAACTCAATAATTTAATGACTTCTTTAAAACGAATAGCAGGCTGGAATGCACATGGGCTATCAACCAATCAAAAGTTACTTTATTTTTAAACAACAACAAAATATTTATTTAATTCCTGAAAGACACGCAACTGAAAAAACAGAAAAATTAAAATGGCAGTAATATTAATCCTATTAATATGAAAACTCAAAGAAAGAAAAAGTTAACACATTTACAGAACACGCGTCGGAAGTGTTTATCTCAGTTTCAGATAAGGGCAATTGCTCCCTGACAGCTATCATTGCCTACTAAACTTTTCACCAGCTGAAACTCGTAAAAATATCAACAAGATGAATTTGTATAACTCTCCTGGGTACAATCTAGCGTATACTATGTTTCACAATAAATTAAATCTAGCAGTGTAATCGTTTAGGTTGTCATGAAAAGGGAGCTAACTTAAATGAGCGTCTTTTTAAGACGACCGCTGAATTTAGAAAACATGTAGCTATAGTAGATTGTAAATTTAATAGAAACTAATAGAAAAAACTGTTTTTCTGCGAATAGTAACTTTTTCGCAGTTTAAGTCCGTGATGTGTTACAAAGCATTAGTCAGAGCTATACCAAAATTGAAAAAAAATGTCTGATTTATTAATTAAAAAGAATAATAAATTGAGAAATAAATTACACAAAGCTATAAATAAAACTTACTAAAAATTTTTATTTTAATTTGTATGCAGTTTTTGATTATGATGTAGCTAATATTATTGCAAAAAAAAAATTATAAACGCAAAGAGACAAATAAATGATTTTACTGTATAGCGGTTGTTCAACAATGTAAAATTCAAGAGTTTATTCGTAAATTTAAACAGAAATTAATTTTTTTATAAAAAGTGCAATCACTCTAGCAAGTTATTTTAAAATTAAAATGTTATAGTCTTGATTGTTATTAAAAACTAATTGCAAAGAAGTATGAATATGGATCTTCTAAAATGTATAGCTATAATAGAGCAAATAGACTATCAAACAAAAATTAAACAGAATCATAAATTTAAATTTTGAAAAAAATTTAATGTGAACAGAATGACTAAAATATTATATAAAAACACCAGTAGTTCTTCCTGAGCAGCTCTCTAGTACTTTTTTGTTTTGATTACAGCCCTATTTTTATGTGTCAAATAATAATCAGTCAGATTTGCTTTTTGTATATTTTTCTTTCTTTGCTTTTTTTTACCTAATTTACTAAAAACTTCTACTTATGTGCGTCATATTCAGCTTAATGAATACAAATTTTATTGTTGTTGGATCGGTATAATATATAGTTATCTGATATTCTACCAAAAATTTTAGGCTAGTATAATGTGTAAGCAGCCACACGTATGTGCAGCACGAAACCTACATCGATTATTCTTTTAAATATTTATTTTAATAGTTCCACCACAAGGAATTACTTTCGGATAATGGAATTTTGTATCCCAAAAAATATAACGTAAGTAATTATTTTAGACCAGCTGAACTTTAATTAGAATTGTTTATTTATATTTTAAAAAGATTTACTAGTTGTGAACATATATGGTTAGTCCTTAGACTTCTTTGTAAGGGTTTTGCCATTTACTGTATATAAAAATGTTTAAATTTATAGTCTTAATTTTCTTATAACTGTTACCTACTAGTTTAATTATAATCCAAACTTGTTTTCAAACTTTATGTTATTATTATAATGTTATAACGTTTTTCTCAAGTGTTAGGGGCAATTTCTGTGGCATATTGTTTGCTTTATCACATAATAATGACAGCAAAAGAAAATATGAAAATGACAAAAAATTAATGAGTGTCATCTAGATACTAAAGAAAATACAGGAAGGTGTAAGCAGTGTGTCTAAAAAAAGTTGCAGGTGTATGCCATAGTCCTATATTTTTTATGAATATGGGTGCCATATTTATTCAATTCACAGCAAAATATATGCAAGCACGAACTTCAGTTGGGTAAAGAAATTTAATAAATTTCAAAGTACGACATGTCTAGATAAGTGATTTTATCCATTACAGAGAAACGTTATTATTAAAAATACTACGAAATTCAAGAAAACATTTGGAAATGGCTAACAAAAATAAGATAAATTGCAAGAACAATGTACGTGATTATTTAGAGTAGAATTAAGACGATTGCGTTTTGTAGAGTAAATAGTACTGGGTGTCCCAAAAGAAAGTTTTGATTTTATTGGCGTACTGCGTGAACTAAATGAACCAGAGGGGCGCGGGGCGCTTGTCAATCAGCAGCGCGGTTTTCTGGAATGTAGTCACTATGGAACGCTTCTCGGGAGCGGACCGTGCGTTTTGTGTGCAAGAATTCACCAAAAGTGACTGTATGAGCTGCACTACCAGCGCGAGGAATAATTCGCCCGTACCTTTTTGAAGATGAAGAGGGCCACGCGTCAATAGTGACTTTAAAGCGTTATGTGTAGCTGTTGAACAATTTATTGGTATCTGAACTGCAAAATTTTGCTGCCTATAGTCATTGAACATGGTTTCAGCAGGATGGGGCAACATCCAGAAGTGGTTGTATAAACTGGCCTCCACACAGTCTTAATTTAATTTCTATCAATTTTTTTGTGGGAATATCTTAAATCAAAAGTATACAGCAGCAATCCGGGTTCTCTGGTTTAATTGAAAGAAAATATCCGTCAAAAGATGGCAGCCATTACAGAGACTATGTGCAGCATAGTATTCAGAAATTTTGCTTCTCGTTTAAAAGTGTTGCAAATATGCAGGATCATAATTCGATAGCATATTTTTAAAAAATAATGTTTTCAAGTCTGCATTTTAATAATAAGTAAAAGTTTTTTTTAATAGACCTTTCTTATTTTTAAATAACTACTTTAAAAAAACTTTGTTTTTAATACGGTTTTTCTAAAACATTTATACTAGGTTGTAAAAAAGTTCTTTAACGCTTGAAAAAATTTATTTTACACATTCTTATTGTTTATGGTATAGTAGCAATCTTTATTTTTAAATTCCAGCTTATAATTGAACTTAAGTCTTGATACGTTATTGCTGGAATTGAGAACTGCCCACAAGAGATGCTGCAAAGAAGAGCTATGTAACAATATAAAGTCGTTTTGAGTGGTTCTATTATAATGAGGAAGCATGTCAAGATTGTGGTAGATCGGTACCGCAGACAGATTTGATAAATTGCAAATAGATAGAAAAAAGTCTTTGGAAATGATCATTTGTATATGAAAGAATAGTTGAGTAAGTGTCAATAAGCTGCTCTAAGTTAGGAGCGGCTGAATTTTTAATTTTACCAATCCCTCTGCCAAGTGTATCTGTTTTAAGTCACCTTCTCAACAAAAAGAATTAGATGGAAGACCCCCAGTTCACAGCAGCTTTGGAATTATTGATTAAGGCAGAGATGAAGAGGCAAGTGTGTTAATAATTTCAACATAGGAAACAAAACTAGCTATTCCACATATATTACATGAATAAAAACGAAAAACTGGAAAACAAATGATCACAAATTAGTAAAAACACCAGAAGTTAGAAAGAAAAAGAAATGCTTGACATTAACTTTAGAGAATGTATTTTACTAAAAAGATACTAAGAGGAGGGTGCAATTATAATAAAAAATTAACACCAAAAATATAAAGATATCAAAAAATCTCAAAGCGAGCAGTGCATGTAAATTTACAACATACAAAATAATGCAATTTAAAGATTGTATCAATATACCCCCCAACTGCTTTCCACGATAAGGATACGATTGAAACACTCTATGATAAAGGAGAAAAAAATACCTACAAAATCTATTTGGCGGTTTTAATGAGAAATAAATGAGAAAAAATAAATTAAGTTGTTTCAGACTAAGCAAAATAAATGAAAAAGGCAACATATTTAAAAATAAAACAGAAAAACAAAATTACTACACAACAAATATATTTTTTACAGAAAACCCAAGGCATATGAACATAAATCAGTATAAACGGCTAAAGAAAATCTACTTGTACTGTATTATATCTGGTGTGGCGGCCTTTTCGCCCTTTTCGCTTTATATTGCGGCGGCATGCGGGCCTTTGATATCTGCACGTTTTGCCATCGCACACAAAACGGCATATGGGCTTTTGCTCAGCCGACAAGTCTGCATACGCCGTCGGCGGCACCTTTTGATATGAAAGGTGCTGTCGAATGAAAATTGCCCGCAAAGACCTACCGCCAAGCCAGGCGCGAAGCCCGGCAACACTCGCCATCCGCAGCGCGACCAGTTCGGTCGTGTCTTCACCCGCAAGAAACGTTCGCACCCCGCAGCGCGGCCAATTCGGTCGCGTCTTATCATCCCGCAGATACCAGATCCACAGCGCAGAGGTGGCCACCTTGGAATCGCCGACGAAGCCGAAGCCGAAGCCGATTCAGGTGAGCACCACGAGAGCGGCTATTTACACGCCTGCCTCTCCAATATCTTTAGATAAAACCTAGTAAAAGATGTAACAGTATTAACTAATTATAGAAAGTGATTATAGAATGATAATTGATAATCAAGATAAACCTAAAATAAATTGACTTATATTTATAAAACAAGAAAAACTGCAAAAATAGGAGTGGGTATGCTATAAATTAACCGCTTGCAAATAATAACTAAAACAGAAATTCAGAAACAAGTACTAGAACTTAAGATAAATAATGAAAATATAAATTAAAGCACCCAAAATTTGAAGGTAACGTCAATTGAAGGCAGCTAGAAAAAAATTAAAAGTCGAAGTAAACAACAGAAAACAACCAGTTATTTAAGAACAGGCCAAATCGTAGAAATAACTAAAATATTAAAAAAAAAATTAGAATTAAAATGATACGAAATATTTAAAGAACATAAAGAGCGCAAAAAAATTAGGTAGAGGACATGTGATAGCACCTACCAACAAGAATGATACTGACACAGACTTGTAGAAAAAATGCTTATAAAAATTAAACAACTAAAAATAAAAGTCTTAACATAATTTCGGAAAATTTCCAAATATAAAAGAATCATAAATAATATTGAATTTAAAAAAATTAAAAAAAAAAACATATTGCACTCGGTGTAGACTTGGTAATAATGGAATCGATCAACGAGGGTGCAGATCCCGTTTTATATACATTATAAATACTACTAAATAAATGTTTATCAAAATAAAAAATAATAATAAAGCAATAGTATAGCTGTATAAAAAGGGAAAGAAGAAAAATTAGAAAATGATCGCTTTATCTAGTTATCTCAAATGTATCAACTACTCAGTACAATCATCATTAAAAAAATTAGTGTCAAACTAGAATTTTATCAGCCTGTTGAATAAGCTGGATTTTAAATATAGCATATGCTGCCACTAACTTATTTTAAGAACATTAATTAGAAGATCAAGCGAATATAATAAGCCATTATACTCTTTATAGATCTCATGGATGGAGAGGATCACAAATGTCGCATAAATAAAAAACGTGAAATTCTTAATATCACTGAAAGAAGAAAACTTACATATCTGGGCCTTGTTATGAGGAATGATAAATACAAACTACTTCATATCATTATTAAAGGAAAAATTGAAGGCAAACGTCAAAATTTAGAATAGCAGTTGATAAAGTAAAAACCATGTTACTGATCGCCAATGCTCTCGGAGAGCAAGGCACTTAAAGAAGAAGATCCTAATAAAACGTCTGATGGTTGAATACTAGTTAAGTAAATATAATTAATATTGACTAACTCTCAATCCTACTCAATTAAAGCGTTATTGCGGTATTGCAATTCTTACAAATTTATTAAAGCGGTTTATGCGAAAGCAAGAATATGTGGATTATATTTAATAGCTTCTTGTAAGCACCTTTCAAAGTAATTCTTTTGATTAGTTTTAGGGGTTTCCAAAAATACTTGTAGCAAGCAGTTTACTTATAATTTCGACTGAAATGAGCATTTGTAAAATTATAAAGCTATAGTAGGATTTGCTATAATTGGATTAAAGCATATACACGAATGACTATAAAGGTTTGCCTTAAACATCATCAGAGGCTTTGGTTAATCTAAGATATGTAAAATCTTAATTGAAGGAGCATTACCAATTTCTAATAGCAGTATCTACATAAGCTTGCACAGGCTTAATCTTGTTCTCCCGTTTTGCATAGGAACGTTGTTATAGAATCAGATAATATACAACTAATGTTGCCAGTGTAGTTTTCAGAAAACCTATTAAACTAACTGGTATAATGTAAATATTAACAATATCCGTTAAATAGTTAATACAAGCTTAAATCGCAGCCATTGAAAAAAAATTTGATTTATAACTTTATTTTTGCAATTAAATCCATCGCATTGGGCTAAAAATTGACTTCAATGTGCAGTAGACATTTAATTTAAAATTAAAATTAATCTGCTTTTACTTTAAATTAAAAGTATTTTAATGTTTAAATTGTGTTATTTTAATAAATATTAACAAATAGAAGACAGATACATAATTTTCGTACATTAAAAATAAAAAGCAAAGTGCTAACAACCAAAAGTATGTGTAAAGTGCCTTTAAAGCATTTTTTTATATACAATAAAATTGTTATACAAATTAATAAGCGTATCTGTACTTTTTAATTTGTTTTTTATATATACGAGGTTTTACAAAAAAATAACAAGGCTGGCAACGGCGTGAGCGAAACACAAAGGGTTGCGTGTTTTTTCTTCATAGGGCAGTTCTAATAACCTCTGTCGTAGACTTAGTGTAAGTTTGACAGTTGAGAGGCAATTATTGAGAGCGTCTGGAGTGAAGCGTTGTTTGTAAAGTACAGGTGAAAATTGTTGTAAAATCTTCCTTGCCCAGAATATAAGTGATTAAATAATTCAAGACCTCTTTAAAAGTTGAGAAAAGGTGAAAAACAAATTTTAATACAAGATTTGGTCATAGAAAAAATGCGCGCTATAATCTCACGGTTGAGAAAAACACCAATTTGCATGTTCTGAGTTTTTGTATTACTTGAAAGGAAGCCAGAATTATTCTGTTGCGTGACGGCAGGTCCTAAGATATATATTGTTGGATAGTTTGAGAGTGTAACCGACAAATTAAAAAGAATTTTAGCAGAAGTCTTCTAGTACTATTGGAAACAATGGAAAAAGCATTTATGTGTACAGTTATTAAAAGAATTTGCTTTCAAGGGGATAATTCTAATTTATAAAAATTGATGGTTAAAAGAAAACGGTGCCATTGCCTGTACAAAGTCAAAATGAAGAAAGAGGAGGAATAAAGGAGTGACAATCTGTCTAAAGAACCTGGGTTCAGTGGGCACGCAGTAAGAGCCAAAAGTTCTAAAAGCAGAAGAAGACGATCATTAATATTAATGTCGAAGAAAGTGCAAAAATCACAAACTGCAACGTCTGGTGGCTACAAACAAGAAGGAGCGCAGAATAAATAGTTAATCTAGAAGCGCTCTAAAAGGATATTTTGGAGTTAAGCATCAATAATCAAATATATAAAAAAATTAGATGAAAATTTATTCCTCAGTAAGAAGATGCCTCATCGAATTCAAAGAACGGAAGGCAGCTATTTTACGAGAAATGTTTAGAATCAAGTTTTAAATCTCAACCGAAAAACACGAAATCGAAAGAGAACAAACAACATTATTAGGATGCGGAATCTAGGGATGAGAAAACAAAGATAAAGAAATAACAAAGAAAATAATAAAATAATGAAAAAATAAATGGCGACATGCCAAAAATTAGTAAAGAAGGAACGGAAGGAAATCAAGAATATAAAATGAGCAACACATTGTTGGAATAAAGTGAATAATGAACAAAAAGATAGAAGTAGAAATTATGCTTAAAAGTAAATACATACAAGTCACATATTAGAAACCAATAAGTAAAAGAATACTAGAATTAAAGCTAAAAATACGTAGTAGAGACATTATGATACTAGATGTATATGGTTAAAATGATCATAGCACACTAAAAAAATTATAGCTGCAAGAAGTCATCATCTGCAAGTCACTCTTGAAATTCCCTGTGTGAATGGTCAAAGAATCTAATCACAGTTTTGTTACTGACATAGAAAAATAAAATTTTAAATCTTTGAAAAATACAAAAGAATATTAAAATTGTTTTTTAATTGTTTTATGTAAGGACGAAACTTCAAAGCAATAACAAATTTCTTAACAGTATTAAATGCTACCGTACTATATAATAAATTATAAGTTATAGAAGTGACATGAACTGGGAACAACAATGAAGACATTAGTCTTGTGTTAACTGAATTAGCAAAAGTGGTCAGTAAATTTAAAATTCCTTAAGTACCTTCACCACCAATTAAAGACAAAAATAACGAATTGGTGAGAAATAGCAAAGAAAAGATAACAATATTTACAGTGTCCCAGATTCATTGGAATTTGGGGGTTGCCGTAGGAATTAGAAAAAAACTAGTCACGCATTTATGAATCCGGTTTGTAAAAGAAATACATTGGCGCAAACACCTTGCCGATATCTCTAACCGTTTTGGAGATACAAGCTAAAAGTAATTGTTGATCGATTTCTATGAAGTGCCATAACTTTGCTGTTTATGAATATTTTTCTTCTACATTTTTTTATTTTTTTTATTTCCATCATTTTCTTTTTTTATACTATAAATTTTAATTTTACATCTTTTAATTGCTTATTAATACCATTTAGTATTTATAAAATTTTTCTTTATCTTCTAAGAAATTACTATTTACTCATTTAGATCTCTTGTTTTGCTTATCTTACCGGCATTTAGGAACACCTTTTATTGGCTTTTTATTGGTTTTATATTTTATCTTAAAGCATTTATTTCATATTATTATTTTTTAGCTCTGAGTGATTCCCCTCTTCCTTACATATTCTACTATTCATCTCTCAGTTATTGTTAGCCTATTCTTATTTTTATGTATGATTGAAAAATAGTAAGAGTTACAAAGTAAAATATATCTACAATATGAACAACAATAACAAAAAAAAAACACTTGGGATGTATTATAGACCTTGAACTAAATATAAATAATAAATAAATTTATGCATTAGATAACTTGCCTAATTGTAAAGTAACATTTGAACTTCAAAAAAGAAAATAGTTCAATGTGCTTTCTACCAAAATGTAGGTCACACCAAAGCGTACTACCATATGCTTCTTCAGTATGTAAAGAGCCAAAAAACCAAACTCACATGTGCTTTATGTAATGGAGAATATATGGACAAGTATATAAATCTATATATTCCCCATTAATAAAGAGCATTTAAGACACTACCAACACAAAAACGATTGAGATACAAAGAATCTAGTAAACAAAGAATCTAGCAACAATAAATCAAAATATTATAATATGATTATCTTGTATACAAACACTGTTTGAAAATAATCATTTGAATTAGAACAATGGCAGTAATCATTCAAATAAGTGAAAAAAAATTACTTAAATAAGAAGACAAGTCAGGCTATCAATATGAAAAATCTCTTTTTCGGACAAGACTATAAAATAAGGAGCAGCTGTCACAGTTAAAAATTTAATAAAACTCTAAAAACCTAACAAATACAAAGAACACAAGAAAACGTCAACAACATCTTATTTTTAGTATTTCGCCCTCTAAATTTCTTATTTCTTTTTCTATACTTTCTGTGAATTCTGGCCTTTGTTCTGTTAGCAAGTATTTCTAGTGTTTTATCAATTCTTGGTCGTCTATTTATAATATATGTTTTTCTCTCTTATTTGTCCTCAATTATTTTAATATTCTTCAACATTCCGAGGTTCTTGTTCCCAGTAAGTTTATTTTTGTGCATTCGTGTTCCCACAATCAATTCTTTTCTTTGCATATTAGCCTTTCAGTCTCTTTATTTTTGTTTTTATAATTTTAGAAGTCTTCCTTGTCTTGAGTGTTTAGCCATTTATGATATGGGTATTTCTTATTCTTTAATTCCTTCAGAGTGTTTTCAGAGAGGTTCCATTTGGGCGCTCGATGCTGTTCCTCTATCTCTCTAAGTGCTTCTTTTTCAGCTTACTTTATACATTTTTCATATTTTTTATTCACGTCATCATCGTAGTTGAATTAGTTTTTGATCAAATCATGACTTATGTAAATCTTTTACTGATTCATCCTGTAATAAATAAATTTTCAATTTTTCTTTATTTCTACTCTCTGTTGTCTTCTCGGTCTGTTTTGCCTGTTTGCCCTTTCATGAAAATTTAATTTTTGGTATTAACAATCTTTGGCCACTTCTGCATTCTTCTTGTTTTACTCTTACATCCATAAGTTTAATTTTTGTTTCTCTATTTATTGTCAAGGAATCGATTATAGATTTTAGGTTCCTTTTCGGTTGTATCTATCTGTATCTGTAAATATTTTTGTGTTGGCAAAAACTATTCGTAATTCTCAAATTAAATAGCTGACACAATTCTATTATCCTTTCTCCGTTGTTGTTCACTATTTCTTAGCTATATTTTCCTACCTACAAATTGACACGTGTAACATACAAAAAATTGAAACTATGTCTGAAAAACAAGCTGTTATTCTGCAAAGCAGCCTTAAAACTAGTTTGTATGTATTTAATTCAGCTAGGGAAGACTGAAAGTAACATTAAAATTCTTTAAAGATGTCAGTCAATAATTTTTCAAATGTTAGATGCTTTGATGTGGTATAAGGTAATTATATTTTTAAACTGGTCTTAATCTGGCTTTTACCAAGGGAGTAATTATTACAACTAGTTAAAAAATTTGAGAATTATCTAAATCTTTTAATCATCAATTTGTTGAGCAATGGTGCAGTCGTGTCACGACTGCAAAGAATCAATCCTGCAGATTTGTCCTACATGTTCGTTGATAAAAACTAAAATGACAACAGTGTCGCAAAATTGTCTGTATTTGAGTACACTCTTGTGTGTAAGTGTTTTAATTATTTAATGAAAATCGAATGGTGCATTATCAAAGGATAAAGCTTTATACAAGTCGGATTTAAGTCAAATTAATTACACAATATTCTACTTAAAGTACATTATAATATTATTTACAAATTAAAAAAAAAACTTTTATATTATTTTTGTTAGCTTTTGAACATGAAGTTGTAAGAAGGTTTCTGGTTACTAGAGGTATAGAAGTAGTTTTCATATTTACATTGTTAGTGATAATTAGTGGTAGGCAGGTAATTTAATTTACTTTATAATTATCAGACAGATTTAATTATTGAAATCTATGACTGTTAAAAAGATCGTGGTCACCAGCAGTAACGTAGGCATAGCTCTGTTTGAACACACAACCGAATTCCAGATTTAGAATCATCTATGTATTTACACTCGCGTCGTTCGATTAAAAACTAAGTCGGTCGCTTTATTTACAGACGAAAAAAATCTCCAATGTGTATGCCCAGTAGATTAATTGCTTACTGTAAACATCTAACTCTGACAAAAATTGACACTGCAAATTGTTTAACTAGCGGCCCTGTTGACTTGTGTGCAGTGCGGCACTACAAATTTCCAGCGAACGCGTCTGAGCTATTTGCAAAAACCTCTCGCCCATAAATACCTATTGGAACGTGCCCAACCTGTGCGGCTTTTCGAATGTATAAACAGTTTATTCGAAAAGGGGATTTGTTCTCCAGGGCAGCCTTGTTTCAATACGAGGGTTACGAGATTACAGCGGGTTATAACGTTTCTTCTTATTTCTAGACACTTTCGATTCTGGTAGAATTGATTGTTTTCGTATTGTAAATTAGTTAACGCTTGAGATTTTTGAAAATTCATAGATTGAAAGTAGTTGTAACGTACTGATCTGTAGCAATTTGATTATAACTGTAAAATACTTTTTATGTCTATACCACTCTTACCATAATTATTGTTATAATAATTTTAATAAGCGATCAGAAGATTGTTTTATAAAATACTTTTTTGTCTAGACAATTCCTAGGTATTTGTAACCAATCATAAATTGTGCAATCCAAAGTTTCAGATGATCTATTACCGTTTTCATTAGGAAAAGACCATACGTTTAAGCATTGCTTATGTCTAGTAGCGCAACGGGTTTGAGGAAAGAATGCTAGAAACCATACATCTGACGAAATAAACTACGTTTGCTTGGCATTTGTCTTATGGGATAATGTAGAATCCTACTGGAAACTAAATTGTTCCTTTTTGACAAAAAGTGATAATAAGCTCTATTACAGTGTTTTGATATATTATAGTAAAGGGAATTGCCCTTTTTTCGTAGAAGTGAAGATTGACAGCATTATTCACATCACCAAAACAGGAGACACTTGTGACTCCTTTACGAGTTTTGTGTAAGGTCAAGACATTCTTATATCAAATATTTTTTGGAGACGTTATGCAATCGATGAGTGGTCACAAGAACTTAAAGATGTTAGAGGTATTTACTAATAATCGTAAGTTTTGCTTTCTATCTGTCTTTGTATGTGTCTGTTAACATAGCATCTTCGGAAGTATCTGACCTATTCACTTTATATTTTGTCAGTAGATACCTTAGGTCGGTATCTTCCTCGGTATTGAATTTTAGACCTGTAACTCTTATCTGAAAACGAAATACATGAGTCACAAAGCTTTGCTTTTGAAAGTTGTCTTTTCGGGTTTTACATCCGTCTCGTTTATAATAAAAAAGCAAAAGACCAATATTAAATTTTGTTGCAAACTGAAGAACATGGTAAGAATTTATCTCATGCACATATATTTAAATGTAATTTGAGGTCAAGGATAACAATATTACCTGGAGGATGCCCAAAAACTGCGTTAACGCTACATACTCCGTAGAAACGATTCTAAATAAAGATAGATGTTATTAAATTTTGTGTATTAAAATTTTAATCTTATAGTATTTTATTCAATGATCTGAAGAAAAATATATACTTTTATTCTGTACTGTTATAATTTGGGAGTAGCTGCCAAAAGAACAAATAATTCTGTTCGACTACTCAACTGTATTTATAGGATTTTATCAACATGACAATTATTCAAACAGTAAATATTTTGATTGAACCGACCTGTTGTACACGCAATAGATATAAACAAAATCTTAAGGAGAGCTTTACAAGCGAACTCTCAGGAGTCAGTACAAAGGGTAATAGAAAAGTTTCTCAATGCAATTTCAATCTTTAAAAGTATTTTTCACCGCATCCTGTTCATTCTTCATTCTTTAAAATCAGTGGTCGGGACAATTCTTCCACTTTTTTGAAGATATGGGCAAATATATTATCCCAGACTAATAGAAAAATCTACTTTTGGATTCCAGTGGGCACGTCAAAAAATAGTGCCAAGTTTATTTTAAAACTTATTGATTATCACGGACATCACAAAGCCCAGCGTGACATCTGTTTAACGGTTAAAGGATGGATTACTCAAAGGATACAAACCTTTTTCGCTTGAAGGTAGTCGTGCAGAGTGGTATGAACTGCCAGTGCAGAAATATTTAAATGTTCATCTCTCTCGTAATAAGTCAAATTTGAACATTTTCCTGGCAGTAGCGATATTGGGTACGGGAGTATCTTTTAAATTAAAATTTTCTCTATGCAACTTTTAATACTACCTAAATATAGTCGTACTATAAAAACAATTATCTTCCAACACAGGAGCCACTTTTTACAAATACCAATAGATTACCTGGTATTCCATTTTGGTGGCATTGCCATTCTCATTGCCATAGTTTAGGAGCAACTGCAATTGTTTTAACACGCTTAAATTTGAAATAACATGTGACCATATTGCAAAACTTTCTTAGTACTTTAATTATTTTAAATAGAATAAGTATATCTAATACGTGAGTTCAATTTGTCCTTTTTTACTCAATTTTCTAAAGTTTTCAGATACGCTATATGTCATAATATTTTTGTTTTGTAATAGTATGAGTTTACAATACGACTAGATATGTTTTTTACACATTATATATTGACGCATGATACAAATAAAAAACATAGTTTAATGAATTAGAATTTTAGTTCTGTTTTAGACGGGTGCATTTGAATCTTTCTAAGTGAACCTGTGTAATTAAGCCGTTTGAACTTGATAGTCAGAAGGAGTTACCATAATAATATTATATTTTTGTAGTTTAGAAAGATTTAAATTTGCATTAAGGTAAAAATTGCTCATGACTAAAATAATACACATCAACAATGTCATTTTTTAAGAAACAGCTTTATTGTTATTGCTGCGCATATAATAACAGCACAAATCACTAAAAAATAAGGAATACAGAAATTATTAAAATTTTCTTTTAATAGAATAACATATATATTTTTCAAATTTGTATACTCTTTTAAATTTCAATTTAAACTATGAATACCATATTTTGCTTATCTTATTCTTGATTTTACAATAGTTTGATTAAAGTAAATATTAACTATTAGGATAACTTATAGAAAATTATTATTGATAAGAAAAGAAACAAAAAATCTTATATAAATATATGTTCAAATATACCTATGTTTTATGACGGATGGTAATATAATTTTTTAAAGAAGAAGACAATTTTCTTCTTTGACACTTAGTTCTCCTTGGGGAGTAGGCAGATTGAGACCCCGAGTAAAAAACTAAACCCCTTAAAAATGGTATCACAGTGGATGCTGAAACGTCGAGAATTTCCCAATAATCGACGCGGTTCAACCCGTAAACCTAATTGTTCATTTATCATTGACTGCGGAAGTATTTCCGGACATGTATATATATATATATATATATATATATATATATATATATATATATATATATATATATATATATATATATATATATTTGCAGCGGTGTATGGTTGTTAAGGATATTTGAGTAGGAAGAATTTATCTACAAGATATTGAGAATAATTTCGGTATAATTGGCCCGCCAATGTGTGCATACATTGAGTACAGAGATTATTATTAATTCTTCCAACAGCCTATTTCTTAAATAAATTATACTAAATTACCATTATGGAATTTTTGACCTCAGTTCTCTTTACAGGTAAAGAAAAAATTGCTATAGTTGGCATAATCAATCTATACAATAGTCATTTGTACAGTAGAAAAGACCAGATAGAAAATTAGAAATTAATGAAAGAAAACCAAAGATCATGCACTGCAGCAGAAGAAAAAAAGTTTTAAGTTACAAAAAAAATGTAAATGCTTATTGATTAAAAATCATATAGGCTCTAAAAACATAAAGTAGTGCTGAAAACTACAGAATTATTATAAACATTTCTCTCAACAAAAGATTCAAAAAATAAAGATAATATTGAAGTATGTTATATTTATTGTAAATGTATAAATTGTTCGTTAAACTGCCATTACTATCTGAAATAAACAAACTATCTATAAGCAATCCCCAGTTTATGGTTTCATTTCAAACGAGTAAGATGTGTGTGTGGAGCTTCGCGATATCACTCAACATTCGGGCTGTCGCGAGTTTATCAGTATACAACGCGGTGAAAGGAAAGTAAAAAAAATGTTGGAAAGTAAATAAAGCATTAATAAAGCGGCTAAAACAAACCGTAAAAGGTAGTCCTTAGGAAATAAGGGAATAACTTATTAACGAGGAAGGCGGAGCTTATTCGCTGCCTAAACGATTATTGCATACGAGGGGAAAGCGAAAAATAGTGAAAGTCATCAAGAGGTGAAACGGACGAGGGGAAGAGGAGAAGAGAGGAATTTGGCTCGGAGGATGCGGACGTGTTCAAAAGAAGTCGGAACACCTCCAGAACTTCTATCAAGTCAGCAAAGTAGGATGGATTGGGAAAATAATTGAAATTTTAGAACAACTAGCTATCGATGTAAAGAATATTAAAAAAGATAAAAAAACCTACGCAGAATAACTAAAAGATCTAAATGCAGAAAATGAAAGATTGAGAAAAAAACAAAGACATCAAAAAAGAAAGCGAAATAATAAAAAAGGAAGTACGAGAATTTGGTAAAAGGATTGATTATTTAGAGAAGGAGAAATGTGATGGTATAAAAATTAATGCCCAGGATATAGAAATTATAATCGAGGATATGAAGAAAATGATAAAAAGTTCTCTAAACATCGATGTTATAATTAAAACAGTCCAAACACTAAAAAAACAAACAAAAGTAAACTCAAGACGTTTAAGAAAAGGGTCTACATAAATGATGATTTGAAAATCATGGAGAAGAGAAAGTAGGAACAGATAAAGAAAAAAGCGCAAAAATCGAGTGACGAAGGAAAGGAGGTTCAACAGGGGGTTACGAAAACTGACAACAGATGGCAAAGTGTGGAAGTGAAACAGGACCGAGGCAAAACTGGCACAATCAGTAGAGCGGGGATACAGCGGAAAATAGTAATAAATGGTAACGAAATGGCTAAGAATAAGATTATGAGAATAAGAGAGTGCAAAAAAACTGTGTCAAGTAAACAGAAGCAGTCAGAGGAAATGATTAAAATAGGAACTTGTATTTTAAAAGGAACTTTTAAGACGGGGACGTTAAAAAATATAGTGAATGTAATAATGTTATATAAAATAGACAATAAAATAGGATGCTAGGAACGGGTTTTACGATCAGTAGACAAATGGTAAAATCGGTAGTGGATTTTGAAGCTATACCTAAAAGGGTCTGTAAACTATGATTTAGAGGTAGGTTTAGGAAAATAAGTTTGGTAAACTTGTATGTTCCTTCAGAGGATATGGATACAGCAATAAAGGATAAAGGGTCCCACCGGTTAAGATAGGCGAAATGCCCCCAGATTCGGAATTTCTAATGAAGCTAATAATGTTTTATCTTGAGGTAAAAATTATACGCGGACATAGTTCATATGGTCCCAACCCCCTTCCCCCTCCATCCTAGAGTCAAAAAGGTATTATTTTTTGTTTTAATTTTTTTTCTATTGATGTGTTTAATGCAAAATTCTGAAAAAATTCATCAAGGTAGGCTATGAATAGACCTATCAGTAAAAATTTTTTCAATGTCATCCAAGGTCATTTGGTATTTAAAAAAAATAAAAAACAAATTTTTGTTTTTGAGCTAGAAAGCGTTGAGTTGCACGCAGTTTTTTCACTATTTTATAAAAGTCCATTAATTTTACCTCTAACAGGAACTTTAACACTTTTCGTGTGTGCCACCCTAAAAATCAATTTTCGCATTTTTTCGATTTTTCGATTTAACAGGTAAGGGTTGATATTTAGCAAAAACTAATTGAAACTTTTTATAGCATTTTATAAGACAAAATTTTGTTTTTTTAATTTTTTCTAGCTCTAATATTAAAAAGTTATGACTAATTAAAATTTTTTCTACTTGATTTCGATATTTTCCAATTATAACGGCGCAGGTGGATATTTAGCAGAAAATCATAAGACATGTTTTGTAGCATTTTTCAAGACGAAAATTTTAGTTTTATTTACATTTTAGACTTAATACAAAAAATTATGTGTAAATCTATTTATAAGTTTCTAAAAATTACATAGTTAGTTCTTAATTTGTGATTATAGTAAATTGAATTATAATAATATATAATATATATTAAACTACATTTTTAATCTTCATCACTGTTTTCATTAATCACTGGTACAAAGTTATCTATATCGAAAATATTGGACAGCATTTCGGCGGGACGTACTATTTTTGATAACCATCGGCCGTAAGAAAGATGATATATCAAACTAGCCACGTGAGAACAACATCTAACAGTGCGTAGTCCATTAGCACAAGTACAACAGTATTGTTGTATCGCATCGATACCTGCGCCTTCTTTGTTGTATTTTACATAGCATTTGTATTCTTTCGATTTTATATTACGTGATCTTACGTCAAACCTTACAATGCCTGGTTCCTCTTTAATGAATTTTAATATCAGTATTCTATCCTCTGTAATCATTTCTCCTAAGTAAGATATTGCTTGAGCGAGTTGGTATGAACCGGTAAATAAGACTTCAAGATCTTCCAAAGTCAATTCAGGAAAATCCATAAGTTCTTCTGAAGTTGTACTTTGGAAAGGAACTGATTTTTTATTCAAGTTTTCTGCAGCAACCTTTTCAGCTAAATCGTTGACCTCTAGGTATGTCAATTTCATTCTATTAACTATAGTATTTGTCTTATTATCCGTAAGGTTAAGTCGTTTTCCGAATTGATTTTGTAGAAAAGATGCAATTCGACATCACAGCCCAGTAACCGGCAACATGCTGTTTCGAAATTGGTTGTGCAATAATCGGTATTTTTGGCACAAGATACCGTGAATCGCTTCGACTACCCAACGAAGTTTAGTGACAAATCTCGAAAAGTGTGATTCTTTAGCAGTTAGTTGATTTCTTTTACCTTTAAGAACTGGCATGAGGACCGTGAATCCTTTATTTTTCAAATGGTCCACAACATCTCGAAAACCTCTATCCAAGATAAAAATATCTCCAGATTTAAGAATTTTGCTGATACCATTTGGGTTATTTAATACGCTTTCTAATATTTGAGCATAGTTAATATTTGCGTTAAATGGTCCAGGTAAATCAACTACATATCCATTTGAAGTGCAAATTGTAAAGGGCTTGCACAACGGTGCCTTTTTTTGTCCTGAATATGACTTTTTTTATAAATGTTGTTACTGCTTTTTTCGTGTCGAAGATAGGTTCCATCACATATTAATATTAATTTATTATCACCAATATCGTGTAGTAGTTGAGTTATTGGTGCTGTTTGACTAAGAAAAAACTATCTGCTCTTAGAATCTACTCCAAAATATTCTGGTAGAACTTCTTTCTCAAAACAATCCAATAATGAATGAATAGAATTATTTACAACTCGCTCTTCAACTTCCATTACAGCTGCAATAAGGTTATCTGAGTTTCCAGATTTTAATTTGAATAAAAAAATGATGAGAGCTTGAAGTAGAATATCTTTCAACGAATGACCAGTTAATGACTTTATTCTTTCTTCTGACATATTCAGATCCGCATATTTGTCTATAATACGTAAATCTAAAGTTGATAATTTGTCCAGAAATTTTTTAACTTCATCAATTTCAATATCGGATTCGTTAGAATAAACACTAATGTTTTTGACTTCGTTCTCATAAAAACGTGAACCTAATAAATGTATTTTACAACATCGGTTTCTTTTGGGAATAAAAATTCGTTTTTTTACAAAAACTTGGATTCTTGCTTCAAAAGGTACATCACACATATTGTATCCTGAAAAACAAATGAAACAATATCTTTTAGTCGAAATTAAGCGGTCAAACTGCATTGTCACAGTTCTGGTGGAACTTTTTGGATAGGTATGCTAAATCCTGATGATAAACTTGACCCTTGCGAAGTTAAAGAAGTTAAATCTTCATTAGAAGTTAAACTGTCTTGACTCTCCATTTCAGAACTTTCCGAGTTACTGTATAATTGCGTTGCAAGATCTTCAATATTTTCTGATTCTTGAAAACATGGAACATCTTAAATGAATGAATTTCTAGATTCCAATGATTCAATGGGTTGTTGCGAAGGTGCGGTTTTTGTTATTTCTTTCGAAATCGTAGAGCTTTTACTAGAGGTCAACGATTTAGCTGAAAAAGTTGCTGCAGAAAACTTGAATAAAAAATCAGTTCCTTTCCAAAGTACAACTTCAGAAGAACTTATGGATTTTCCTGAATTGACTTTGGAAGATCTTGAAGTCTTATTTACTGGTTCATACCAACTCGTTCAAGCATTATCTTACTTAGGAGAAATGATTACAGAGGATGGAATACTGATATTAAAATTCATTAAAGAGGAACCAGGCATTGTAAGGTTTGACGTAAGATCACGTCATATAAAATCGAAAGAATACAAATGCTATGTAAAATACAACAAAGAAGGCGCAGGTATCGATGCGATACAACAATACTGTTGTACTTGTGCTAATGGACTACGCACTGTTAGATGTTGTTCTCACGTGGCTAGTTTGATATATCATCTTTCTTACGGCCGATGGTTATCAAAAATAGTACGTCCCGCCGAAATGCTGTCCAATATTTTCGATATAGATAACTTTGTACCAGTGATTAATGAAAACAGTGATGAAGAATAAAAATGTGGTTTACATATATATTATATATTATTATAATTCAATTTACTATAATGACAAATTAAGAACTATGTAATTTTTAGAAACATAAATAGATTTACACATAATTTTTTTGTATTAAGTCTAAAAATATAAATAAAACTAAAATTTTCGTCTTAAAAAATGCTACAAAACATGTCTTATGAGTTTTCTGCTAAATATCCACCTGCGCCGTTATAATTGGAAAATATGGAAATCAAGTAGAAAAATTTTTTTAATTAGTCATAACTTTTTTAATATTAGAGCTAGAAAAAAATTAAAAAAAACGAAATTTTTGTCTTATAAAATGCTATAAAAAAGTTTCAATTAGTTTCTTTGCTAAATATCAACCCTTACCTGTAAAATCGAAAAATCGAAAAAATGCAAAAATTGGATTTTTAGGGTGGCGCACCACACGAAATGTGTTAAAAGTTCCTGTTAGAGGTAAAATTAATGGACTTTTATAAAATAGTGAAAAAACTGCGTGCAACTCAACGCTTTCTAGCTCAAAAACAAAAATTTTGTTTTTTATTTTTTAAATACCAAATGACCTTGGATGACATTGAAAAATTTTTACTGATAGGTCTATTCATAACCTACCTTGATGAATTTTTTCAGAATTTTGCATTAAACACATCAATAGAAAAAATTAAAACAAAAATAACCCTTTTGACCCTAGGAGGGAGGGAAGGGGTTGGGACCATATGAACTATGTCCGCGTATAATTTTTACCTCAAGATAAAACATTATTAGGTTCATTAGAAATTCCGAATCTGGGGGCATTTCGCCTATCTTAACCGGTAGGACCCTTTTATGATGAGATTAAACACATATATACTAATATACCAAGATATGAAGATAGTTATAGAGGATATAAAAGGGAAACTAGGTAATGAAAACATGTACAGGAAAACAACAACAGGTAAAAGCAAGCATATGGACAGCAATGAAATTGAGACAAGGGTCATAGGATTTGCACAAGAGAATAACCTTAGAATAATGAGTACGTACTTCAACCACAAGTTGATACATAAGGAAACGTGGATTTCACCGGACGGTAAAACAAGGAATCAGATCAACCATGAATTAGTAGAGAGAAAATAGGCACAAACAATAAAAGACGTTAGAAGCTATAGAAGCGTAAACACTGACTCTGATCATATTTTGGTAGTTGCAAAATTGAAAGAAGCAATACCAACAGAGCGGAGGAGTGCAAAATGTATCAAGAGGTGTGGTACATTGAAATTAAAACAAAGACTTGTTGCACAGCAATTTGAAAATAGAATGACTTAGAACTTAGTGAACAGACAGAAACAAAGTAGCATAGATATGGAATGGAAGGAAATAGAAGAGGAAGTAAAAGAGGCAGCATAGGAATGCCTGGAAAGAGTTGTTAAAGAGCAAGGAAAGTGCTGGTTTGACAACAGCTGTAAGTAAACCATCTAAAGAAGAAACAAGAGGCAAAACACAAGATCATAAACACCTTGACGGAAAATACAAAAAATAAATATAAAGACAAGAGGAGAAGAGTAAAAAAGTTATGCAGACAAAAAGAGGAAATACATGGAAAACGAACTGCAAAGAATAAAAGAACACTATGTAGAGAAAGAAGTCCGAAATTTCTATCAAGAAGGCAAAAGGAAGAACCTCGCATATGAAGGCAAATGCTTTACAAGAATAAAGAACGGCATTTAATAAGAAACAAGTAGGAAAAATTAGATAGATGGAGTAATTACTTTGACGACTTGCTAAACGACGAAGCGTCCGAAGACGAAAACCTAATGTAAGATGAACACCATAACTGGCTTGAGGAAGAAATGGACATAACAGTACAGGCGATAGAACCTCCGCCCAACAAAGAAATAAAAGAAACAATAAAGATTCTAAGTTATAATAAAAGTGGAGGAATTAACGGGGTAACAGCGGAAATAATTTAACAAGGAGCTAAGGTGTTAACAAACCGGATCTGTGCATTAATGCAGCAGATATAGGAAGAAAAACTGAACGAAAGATGGAAAGAAGCACTAATTTATTCCATATACAAAAAAATGTGACAAACTGCAATGTGCTAATTACAGAAGTATCACACTACTAGACGTAGTATATAAAGTAATGGCCAGGATCATTAGAATTAGACTGAATTATTACGTGACGGAACAGATAGGGAATACCAGGGAGGCTTTAAGATGGAGAGCTCTACCACGAATCAAATATTTGTTTTAAAAATAATTCATAACAGTACCTATGAACAACAACTAAACCTACATATACTATTCATATACTTTAGACAGGGCTACGACTCTATTATAAGAGGACGGTTGTATCATGGCCTCAGAATGACCCAAGTACCAAATAAAATAATTAAGCTGCTAGAAATGGCGCTTAGAACAACGAAAAATAGAGTTTCTGTAGAAGGGAGGCTAGCTGAAAGTTCAAGGTTAAAAAAATAAGAACTCAAGAGATGATATATGACAAGAAAATGTGGTGCTCATGGCTAGATCAAAAGACGAACTTATCAGAATGTTTAAAGCTTTTGAACAAAAACAAAAAAGTATGGCCTTATGTTAATAAGAAGAAAACTAAATACATAGAAATGGGGGACAACACAATGAATGCAAATAAGATCGTGACAGAACAACACAAAGAATTACCTGAGCATAACAGTAACTAGTAAAGAGGACGAGATAAAAAAATAGATAAGAGAATTGCAAGAGGAAGTAGATCGGTAGGAGCGCTTCACAAATTATTGAGAGCCAAAAACATCTCATGGGGAGTAAAACTTAGATTTTACCAATCAGTGGTATAACCAGCAATACTTTATGGATGTGAGTGGGGGATCATGAACAAGAGAGAGGAGGAGAAACTGAACGCCTGGGAAGGTAAAATGTTAAGAAAAATGTTTGGGGGCATCAAAGAGCAAGGAAATGTATGGAGAAAAGAACAAATTTGGAAGTTAAGCAGCTATATCGGAAACCAACGTTAATCCAGAAAGTCAGGGCAACTAGATTAAGATGGTTGGACCACATTTCCAGAGGACGGATAACAGATGGGAAAAAGGTGTTGAGCAGAGGAAGAAGGAGAAGAAGGAGAGGACAGGCATGGAGGAAATGGCTGGAGGCATACAAAGAAGACCCGAGAGACGGCAAAACTTAACCAGGAACAAGAAGGGGAAAGAGATAATAAAGCAAATAATAATTTATATCGGATTTATTTAATAGACGATATGAATTAAATTTGCGCAATTATGTGAAAAAGTAGGTCTACGTCAAAAGTTTATTTTTTGACACGGAACTTTGTTGAGCCACATTTGTTGAAACTCTAAAATATAAGCGTATTCTTATAAGAATAAAGAAAACTGTTTATGAGTTTTTTGAATTCTCCATCCATTAGACAAAACATGCAAAGAGTTTCGATGCTGGGCAAAGGATATCAAGAACGCCCGAAAAGTTCGAAAACAAAAAATTGCAAGAATTATAAAGTAAGGATTTATGTCAGACGCAAATACCACTTTTAGAAACATAAAAAGTTATTTAATCTGAGATATATGAATGTTTGAAAACCATACAGAAGATTTACAAGGAGGGAACACCCTTGGAATTGAAAAAAAAGAGACACTAAAATATAAAAAGATGTAATTTTGTTTGACGGATAAAAAAGGAGGTTTGTATCTTTTTGTTAAACTAGTAAACATATTTTGATAATTTCAAATACAAAAAAAACTATTTATTTGTAGAAAAAAGGCAAAGGCTTGGATTTGGTAGGACCACAAAGAGGTAATATACTTTAACCCTCTAGAATCAAGTCATACAATCACTATTGACCTTTACCAACTACAATTAATTAATTTTAAACAAGAATTTTAACTTTTTATCTATGACCTGAAAAACCTGGGTCGTAATGTCTGAGCTTTGAGCTCTTCTTAAATAAGTAAAAATTAAATTTTTGAGACACTCAAAACTCATCCTTCAAGAGGAACAGATGTGTGTGGCCCAGAAACACTAAGCATATGGCACATAATTAAATGCGAAGCAGAACGACCTTTGCATCTCTATAACATAGATAGGGGAAAAACTCATCGAGTCATAATATTGAAAAATTATCATTGGATAGAGAATGGAATAATATGTATAAAATTTAAAATATATGGCACGTTACTGTATAGCGAAGATTGTGCCTGGCGATCATTTGTTAGGGTGGTTGAGGTGAGCTTGGATTACGAGAACTCCTTTATTTGTATAAAATTAAAATCCGCAATAGGAGATTGAAAATTGGATAATTATATTCTTCTTAATATTTAGTTTAACCTTTAAAATGAAATAATCCTTAAAAAGGAGGGAAATCAAAGTGATGTAATAAAAAAAAAATAAATTCTTTAAACAATATTTGGCACAACATTTCTGTGAACCGTACTTTTATTTATTGTAATGAAGAACACATAATTTTCAACGAACTTAAAAAGTTCGTTACTGAATTCTATATGTCTGTCGGTCTGTCGGTCTGTCGGTCTGTCGGTCTGTCGGTCTGTCTGTCTGTCTGTCTGTCTGTCGCTGTCACAAAATTTGAGATTTTTTAAAATTTGAAAATGGATTCTTATAGGAAATTTTACGCTGATTTCGTATTCGAAATTAAAAAATTTTTATCTCGAATAGTTTTCGAGATATTCGACTTCGAATTTCGGGAAAATTTTTGACATTACGATTTTAAATGTGACTCTTATAGGAAAGTTTACGCTGAATTCGAAAATGAAGTCGAAAAAATTCTATGTCGAATAATATTCGAGATATTCGATTTCGAATTTTTAAGTTTTAAGTTCGTTCTGGGATTGCTTACAGAGCAATCTCTTCGCCGGCCCCATGTTTTTATAATAAAATTAACGGACCATAAAATGGATTGTTGGGTACTAGTAATGACAAGAGAAAGAAAAAGAAACGAAAAGAGAACTGAAAAAAAGAGATTAAAAAGCTATTTATTTGGATTGAAAGAAAGTTAATCAAGATGAAATGAAAAAGAAATCGTATAAAATTCAAGTTTATGGAAAGGATGAAGGAGAGCTATCCGAACTTTCACTTAACATTCAATTATTGATAGAGAAGGCTGTTTACGTTCTTCACGGTAATCAGGTAATAACTTTCCAAATTTACTTGTTTTACATAACTTAGTTAATTTGAAATTTGATCTACCACAGCAGTGAAAGCATCTGTTTAAAGTTATTTAAGTAAACTTTAAAAGCTTTTTATGCACATGAGCTCGTTTTTACTTTAAATGTACGCACTTTCATCACTTATTTGAACGTAGTCTCCCATTTGTTTAGTTTATTGTTTAATACAATTTATTACATAACTTTATTTTTCTATATTTATTATTATTAAAATTACTTTTTATATTCCATTGTATTTGTTACACAGCATTCCAACTTCACAATAATTTTATGCCGAAAATTAATTTGTTAAAAAACTCATTTCGTAGAACAAAGGTTGGGCCGTTGTTGTACACTCTGCTATGCTGTCCAGCTCTATACAATTCAAGGAGGTAAGGAGACACGCTTTTTTATTATTATGGCTGGAGAGCTGTAAAAGTTTTATGGCAACTCTACCAAACGACAACAAAAACGTAAGCGTACCATATAAGCATATTCTTTTGTCCTATTTTGCCTAAATTTGCGAGTTTATTCTTGTCCGTCAGAGTTTCGCTCCAATTGGGAAATGCGTTGCTAGCAGCCGTATGCGTGTTTCATATTTGTACGCTTCAATAGGCCACTAAATAATTATATGTCTATGTAAATATCTACAAACAAAAGTGATTTTTAGCAATAAATATATATTAGTTATTTGGCTTATTTTACTTGTGTAATAGAATAAGCGACGCAATTATATTTAATTAATAAGCTTTTAATCAAATAAAAAAAAATAAAAAATTTAATTAACTTTTCTCTAGCGTTTAAACAATTTGCAGTTATGTAGCTTGTGTCGGTTCTTTTTACGGAACGGGTAGCTTGCGGCT
Organism: Sinelater perroti; assembly: GCA_036346155.1. Lineage (NCBI taxonomy): Eukaryota > Metazoa > Arthropoda > Insecta > Coleoptera > Elateridae > Sinelater > Sinelater perroti. Next base: position 17,004,390 of record JARFIY010000195.1, on the reverse strand, counting down.
GCTTATTGATCTCTAGATGTATTGACTCGATTGCTTATCTCCAAATCCGGCTGAAAGTGGCTCCAATGATTAAATTGACTGTGCCGAATTCGCTAAAATTGGGTTTGTTGGAAGAGTTCACAATATTAACAACAAAAGCTGTGTTAGGACCGTTGACCCCGGAAGATTGTAGCATCTTGATGAACTTTCCAAATTTAGTTAAACTATGCAAGACAGAAATAATTATTTATCTTTTAAGGTTGACATTTAAGTATTGACTACATTTATGTACGAGTTGAGATGAAAAGTTGTTAATAAGTAATTTTTTAAAGCAACATTTTGAACTAAGAATATTTTTTCACTCTTTTGTAGTTGTACTTTATTAAAACTTATTCTTATAAAGTACCATATGATATTGAATTTATGCACATATCAAAATCATTAATTATTGCTTTCAGCACAAAAGGGACACTTCTGCATTATCTAGATTTAAGACCTAATTTTTTTAGTTAGGCAAGCATTGATTTGCCATTCATATTTACCTCTGCATATTATTCCCTAGCAATTTTACGTTAATGATAATGTTGCTTCAAATTATTTCTGAGATAACTGATTGTTGCCTAAGAAATACTTAGTGAATGAGTCAAGTTCCTTGTAGAAGTCGAAATAGAACTATTTGTTAAAACCCAAACTAATTTCTAGATGGAATTGGGGTATACGTTAAGGTTTTTCAGCTTACTATCTCAAATTCTCTTGATAAAGATTGTAAATGTGGTACCCGTTTTATTGCAGTGGTTATTAAGACGAAAAAATCACTTTGCGCACTGTTACGTTTGAATTTCTTAACTCAAGAGGTAGAGGTCCCCTTTTTACTATTTAATTTAATTTATAAGCAATAAGGATCGTTCGGAGCACTTTCTATATAGTAAGTAATTATATTGATAAGATAAAAAGATTATTCTTAATTAGGTTGATATCAAATCTTTTCGTATTACTCTTCTGAAGAACTTTACCATAGATAATGGACATAAGTGTGGACGAAAATTCTACCCATTCTCATATATAATAGGATCTTTTAATTAGCAACTTTACGGAGATAGATGCACATAAGATGGGTAAGAGATTTTGCTTTTAGTTAGTTCAAATATGTCTTCTTAAATTACCACATGTCTTAGAAGGTAATTGGTGAAACCCTTTTTTAGAAACAAAAATACATATTGCAGATGCACATATCGCCATTAGGTTTATAGATTGGTAAGATCTGTGGAAGAAATAGAGAAAACAATCTTTAAATGTTTTTAATTTTTTTTAACTTACAATTCTTAGTATATTGAGGCAAAATTTGGAATATAAATTTATTAGACGTTTACCGAAAACTGTTTTAAAAATAGAATAAATTTGAAGGAATGGAAGGGAGATATGACTATAAATGTATGTTTAATTCTTATTAAATTTATGGTTATAGAGGAATTTAACTTTTCTACAACTGTAAAGTTCTTCTCCAAACTACAGAAGGCTTTTCTACATTCATTAAGGTTTTCTTCTCTGCTGACGATAATCTATACATAGAGCCATATTTGAATAATTTATTGTAATGTTTCTATGTCTTTGTAAATATAAAATAACTAGGAAAGTAGATTTTGTTATTAGTAGCAATGTATTTCTTACTTTCAGTATTTATTAGGTAATTGAGCGTTTTTTAGAAAACATTATTTACACAGAATAAATATATTTGTTATTCTGCACATATACAATAAACATGGTCATTCTGGCATCGATATACTCAATATTCTATTTACCACCAGTAAAGTAAGATTGGGGCCGTTCTAAAGTTTTGAGTTTTGAATAAGTTGCTGGCGCGTGTAGTGTTTCATCTCAATAAAAACGTGGCAAAAGCTGTGAATTTAGTACCCACCATTAGTGCAATAATAAATTAAAAAATTTTAAAGGTAATTTTGATTGTGCAGAGTAACAAATCTTCGTTATACAGACAGTTATAATCGCAACAAATATAACAGCGTTGCAAATGATGGTCAATCTAATGGTGGATGGTAGTGAAGAATACGGTTTAACCTTAAACACATCAAATCTATCAAAAACTAAGACCGGAATAACTTTGCGCATAAAAGGTAACATCTTAGAACAAGTACTCAATTTCAAATACCTAGAAACTCTTGTTAATGAAAATAGAGATATAGAAAAGAAATCCGGTCGCGCTTTGAAGCTCAAAAACATTTACAAGCATGCAAAAGTTCACCAGATTTGACATAAACCTCAATCTAGGCTTACAAATGATACGCCGTTACATATATCCAATTATTCTGTACGGATAAAAGTTTTTTTTAACTTTGAAGAAAAGGAAAATACAATACTTCGGGCATCTCACGCGGGGTAGTAAATATGAAATACTCCGCTTAATTATCGAAGGAAAACTTTAGGGAAGAGGTCAGTAGGGAGACCAAAAAAACTTTTGGTTAAAAAATATCTGCCGTTGGCTTTTAACTGAAAATTTATTGACATATTTTAAGCAGTAGAGCAAAATGAGTCATATGGATCACCACCCTTCATAAGGAGACGGTTCAATAAGAAGAAGAAGAATGTTGATTGTTGCTGAGGACGTTCTGGCCAATCATTTAAATTTAAAACGTTGCAATTGTCACTGAATTTATATTATACAAAGTGCGTTCAAGTTTTAAGGTCTTCAAATTTTTTTCTGAAAAAGTATTTATTAAGAAAGTTATTTTATTGCTAGCTTCTTTACGATTGAATTTTCTACTATTTACTACTTGCCATTCAGAGTCTTGAGCTGGAGATGGTAGTGGTTGCAACTGCTAGTAGATTCAACCATTTTGATCAGATGAATTTGAAACTGGATTTTTTGATGATTGTATCATATCATTTATAGAGAACTGCGTATACAGCCCATTGCCAACAGGGTACTGCTAAGGGCACTGATATCTGTGAAACATATGGTGGTTTACTTGAATAGGGCGAAATTGTTGTTTTGGATTTAATGCTGTGGCGGGTGAACAACAGTAGGCCATACCAACTTTTTAGTTGGAATTAGAAACTTGTTCGTGCAGATTATTGAGGCTCTTGACCCGAGGGTCACACTTTATCTTGTTGCTTGATGCCAGATGCACTCGGACACGTCTTTACACAGGTATACGGCTGGGACCGATAACTTGACACGGACATTGATACTGGGCGAGGAAACCCAGAAAACAATTTGAACTATAAAACTCGAGTCTCGAGATTTTTGCATGTTTATAGTTTGGATTTACGTAAAAGCATTATTAAAAAATTCCAATTTGCAGATGACACAACAAAAAATCTGGTGTGAACATCACACGACTTTCCTTATCTTATATATATATATATATATATATATATATATATATATATATATATATATATATATATATATCGGCCCTGCGTGCTCCTCCTAGCGGCCAAGCGTTCCCCCCCGTTTAATTAATTTTTAATCGGCTATAACTTATTTATTTGACCTCGGATGAAAAAATTTCATTGTAATTTTTTGTTCGTCTCGGTTTGATCTATCCGGTAATATAAATTTCCCGAAACACCCGGTATATTAAAAATCCTGAACTTCAATTTTTTTTCGAGTTCCTATTTTACCAACTTTTATTTTAAATTCATGTTTATCTCATTGTAATAAATCATTTTTATTCTCATAAATTTTTTGTATCTTCAACCGTTTAGATTCGCGACCGCTTTGCGACCGATTTTGCGACCTTGTAACCAAACGGCTCGGTCGATTTTTACCAAAAGCTTCGCACTGCGTCCCGTACCTACAAGTAACTTGCATACCAAAATTCAAGTCTCTAGCTCTTACGGTTCTCAAGATATCTTGTTTACTGACAGACCGACAGACACACACACACACACACACACACGAACAAATGGCTCAAACCAACTTTTTTGGTGTCCTGAGGCTATAATTCGTCCAGAAATGTGAAAAACTGGGTAGGTCAAATTTCCGCCGATTACGTTACTTTCCTTATTATAGGATAAGGAAAGTAATAAAAAAATAATGCAAAGAAAAATGAGAAGAAAACAAATATACTTACAAGAAATTAAAAGAAAACAAATATCATATTCGGTGAACTTAGGACTGAAAAAGTTAACAAATTCTATTATCTAGGCGGCATACTGGACATTAACAAGGGTACACAGAAATAAATTAATAGAAGAATAGCCTTGTTACAATCTGCATTCGATATGTTAAAGAGAATGTGGAATAGAACAACAACTAGGTCTTTTCAATACAAATGTTTAAAAGTGTGATGTTATATGGTGCGGAAACGTGGTCGGTTAATAAAGAAATAGTGAATAAACTAGAAGTGTTTATAAACAATATATGCATCGTATATTCTGGCCGAAAAAATAAATCAGCAACTATGGACAATCTCAGAAGAGCAAAAATTGAAACAATAATGAAAAAGAGGTGGGAATAGATAAGCCATATATTGAGAAAACCTAATAGTAACATTACAAAACAAGCCTTGGATTTTAGTAAGCAAGAAAAACAAAAAAAAACTGTTTTAAAGGATTTAGAACTACAAAACATGTCATGGGAACAAGTTAAATATATAGCACAAGACAAAAATAAATAGAGAAATCTGGTGCAGGAAATATCGACAACGGACCCAACCAACGATGCGCAGGTCTATTACTCTGCTTTAGAAACCCCTTGGGCGCCCTTCGCTCCTTAGGAACTACAGGAAGAAGAAAAAGACACTACAAGGTTTTCAGAGTGGTTATACTTTTAGCATGTGATAGGGTTGATTTAATTAGTGTTTGTATTTTAGTGTAATAAATTTAATACTATAAATTTCAGTGCCCCATTAATTTGGTGTTGTTGCTTATAGTAGCAATTGGTTATTTGTTTCATTTAATCATTGCATTATTTATATAATTTGAATGTTTTATAAAAGCAAATTCTTTTTATATTACTTAAGAATATTGATACACTTTTGATGATACCCGATAAATGTTTTTTAGTGAGATCTTAAAAGGAATTCAATTTTATTTGATTGTTGGTATACTTTGTTGTTGCTTCATTTTTGGGTTAACTGATAATGGAATATTGAGGATAGCATTATCTTGATTTGAAAGGACGCTTTAAAAAAACCGTTAGAGTTCAAAGTTTAACTTTGATGTCACTGATAATCTGAATTTCGATTGTTAGTATTGATAATTAAATGTATTGTATTAGATCAGTTACATTTTTCTTGCTATTTAATTTAATTATATTTCCTAAGTCGATTACCGTTGTTACATTATTTAGATTTGTTAGAGATGAACCAATTTGAATATTATTCAGAATGCATATTGTGCCCAGCTTTACGTTTAGTAACTTTGTTATTATTTAATTTAAAGAAAATGTCGAGCTGCGTAGCAACTACAACATCAATCAAACACAAAGAATTCCATGCAATTTGTGGCCACTGTTTTTAAATTGCTGTCAACGCTTTATCAGCTTTCGCCACCACGGCACATCAAGTTATCGGCTTTTGCACCAGCTATTCCGGAGAATTTGGGACTGTTCCTATTTTCGTTATTTCGTGGCAAGTTAAGCGCGCGAAAATATATATTTCTTTAATTCTATAATAACTACAGTAAATTAAAATGTTTATGTTATTATTTAATAGGAATATATAGTTGCCTAGTAACTAAGAATAAAAATACACTAAAGCATAAGACTATTACGTAATTTTATATATATATATATATATATATATATATATATATATATATATATATATATATATATATATATATATATATAATATTTGAACAACTTAGTTCACGGGTTGTGGATAACGTCATATTTGAGAAAATTCTTGACGTTTCAGCATTAGCTTTGATGCCATTTTCAAAAGTTTAGCTTTTCACTTCTGTCTCAATTTGAAGAGATATGAGATTTTGAGTAAGATTGACATTTCGTGTGCCCTGCTTTGTCATTTATAAGGCTGGAATTTAAAGTTTAGAGGGAATGTTGTTTGGGGGGAGATGCATTGGGTGGAGGAAAGTTTGTTGGTTTAAGGAAATTACATAATTGACGGTGTGGTATAACGAGGAGTTTTCATATGATGCGTAAACGTTGGCTGTCATCTCTTGTGTTGAGGCACTGTGGGAGTTTTTCTATTTCAATTGCCCCACGTACAATCCAGCTGGTAAGATGGGAAATGGGAACAATGATTTTAGCCTGCAAAAAATTAATTTTGTGGTCTATTTCTTTATTATGTTTGGCAAGTGCCGAACCTTTATCGCATTTCCGTAAGGCTAGAGAGTGATTATACATTTAGCTAAATATTTGCCGGTTTGTTTGATCTGTGTAGGTCCTTTGGCAGTCTTTACAAAATGTTTTATAAACTCCTTGGGATTGATTGGGGCAGATATTTGGTTATTGTTAGTGAAGACCGTACGTATGTTTTGCTTTATTAGTATGTCATACAATTTAGAAATTCTAGAGGATTTTTCTCGAGGTATAAGGAGTTTTATGGTATCAGATGGTGTACTGAAATTAGTAATAAGCGTTGTGGTTTTTTTGAGGTAGGTGGTGGGATTATTAGGTACGTGGCGATAATTAGAGAATACAAGTAAATTTTGCATCTTACCGATGTAATCTGCTGTGTCTGCCTGTAATTGTAATGTTATTATTTTTTTCAGAGCGTTTATCCTACCCAAACCAAATTCACACCAATATCAAACTTACTATGGAAACCAAACTAAATAATTCCTTTCCCTTCCTAGATACTCTTATAACAAGAAATTCTTCAAATATCAGCTTTCATTACACTTCCTATAAAAAACCCACTCATACTAACCGCTACCTAAATGCTAAATCCCATTACCACCCTGCCCAAATGCATTCAGTAGCAAAATCCTTCATCACTAGATCCATTAGACTTTCCGATATAAGAAACCGTTAAACAGAAATTAAAACTATTACCATCACCCTACTTCAAAATAGGTATTTCAATCAGTCCTTATCCCATATAATTCAAAATATAATTAAAAACTCCTAATTGCAAAACCCTCATGACCAGAAAAAAGCATTCTTACTTTATATCAACGATAAAATAAGCCGCATGCATTTCTTTCTTTAATCATAACCCTTTGTGCCTTATGGCGTTGGGTTTTGTAGCCGTTTCTTGTATTCTGGTCTGTTGGTGGCCAGTTTCCTTCATTCTTGCTCTGTCTTTCCTCTATTTCTTCCAAGTTTGTAGATATAATCTATCCATTGCATACGTGGTCGTCCCCTTCCTTTTTTCCCTTCTGGTCTTGCCTCCATAACTTGTTTTGTTATTCTTGTTTCGGCCATCCTGTAGACATGTCCAAACCATTGCAGCCGTTTTTGCTCTATTAGTTTTTCTAGTGGTGTGATATCCAGTGTATCTCTAATTCTCGTGTTTCTAATCCGGTCTATCCTTGTTTTTCCTGCTACTTTTCTAAGGTACATGATTTCTGTTGCTTGGATCTTGCTTTTGTTTCTTTCATTGATTGTCCAGCTCTCTGATGCATATGTTAAGATAGGTATAAAGACTTGTTTATATATATATTTATTTTGGTCTTCTTTTCAATTTCTCTTTTCTCTACTATTGTTTCAGTTAGTTGGTAATATACGTTATTTGCTTTCGTGATTCTATTATTTATTTCATTATCTATCTTGCCATCTTGACTTATTATTGTGCCCAGGTATTCGAATTTATTTACTTTTCCTAGTATTTTTCCATTACATTGTATATCTTCTTGGGCGTCTTCTTGGTCATCTTTACTTATATACACTATCTTACTCTTCTCTTCGTTTATTGTCATACCCTGTTTGTTTATGAGATTGTTCCACTTATTGATTGATTCTTGTAGTTTTCGTTTCTTGTCTGCGATTAGGACAATATCATCTGCATAGATCAGAGAATGGACTTCACAGGTCTCATTTTCCAGTTTCCGATTTTAGTTGTTTTTGTTCTTCTTTTACTCTCTTTTATTACTGTATTCATTACTACGTTGAAAAGTAGAGGACTGAGGCTATCCCCTTGTTTTATCCCTCTTTCTATGAGAAAAGTGACCATTTAATCTTACTTCTGCTTTCACTTTCTTAAAGACTTCTTTAATGGCTTCGATAAGTTCTCTGGGTGTGTTTAATTTTTCTAGTGCTTTCCATATACTTTGTCTCGGGACCGTGTCGAAAGCCTGTGTTAGGTCTAGGAAGGCTAGATATATTGGTTTGTTCACTTCTAGAAGTTTATCTATTATTATTCTTAGTATGAATATTTAATCTTGTGTTTGTCTGTTCTTCCTAAAAGCCTCTTGTTCCTCTTCTAGTTTGTCATCTATTAGATCTCTTAGTTTACTTTCCAGTATTCTTGTATATGCTTTTATAACTACTGATGCTAGAGATATGGCTCTGTAATTATTAGGATCTGTTGTACTTCCTTTTTTGTGGATCGGGACAATTATATTTTGCTGCCATTCATCTGGGATTGTCTTTTCTTTCCATGCCTGGTTGTATATTTTTAATAGCCAATTTCCTAATACTTCTCCACCGTATTTAATTAATTGAGGAGCTATTTCATATTTTCCAGCTGCCTTTCTTATTTTTATCCTTCCTATAGCATTTTTCATCTCTATCTCTGTTATTAAGTTTATTTTTTATTCTTCCTCTTCCTCTTGGTCTCTATTTATTTCTATTTCTTCATCTTCTTGTTCTTCTTTTCTAAATTTTCTTTCGTAGAAGTTTTTCCAAGTCCTTGGTATATTTCCTGTATCTGTTTGTAACTTATTATTTTCATCTTTGATGTTCCGGACTGGTTTGCTATATTTCCCTCTTACACCTTTGATGGTTTGCCAGAATTTCCTGTTGTTATTTCTGTAATTCTCTTGTAGTTGTACTCCAAATTCCTCCCACGTTCTTCTTTTGGCCTCCTTTACAATCTGTTTCGCTTCATCTCTTTTTCTATTATATTCTTGTTTGTTTTCTTCATTTTTTTGATTGATATATCTTCGCCAGGCATCTTTCTTTTCTTTCACCTTTCTTTTCACCTCTTCATTCCACCATCTTGTTCTTTTCATTCTATTGGTAGTATTTATTCTTTTTAGACCACACCCTTCCTTGGCTGTATTAAGAATTATTTCCTTCAAAACTTTCCATCTCTTATTTAAGTCCCATAATTCGGTTTCTGGTTCCTCTTGTTTATTTATCAGTTTTTCAGCTATTTTTTCTTCATATAGTTGTCTAACTTCTGTATTTTTTTAGTTTTTCAGTATGTATTCTTTCATAGGTTTTGTTTTTAGTTCTATTAAACGGTTTTCATCTCTAGTCCGATACTACCAGTCGGTGTTTAGTGTTTAATTTAGCCCCTCTTATTGCTTTTATATCCATCACGTTCAATCTTATTTCCTTGGCGTATGTTATGTAATCTATCGTACTCTTTGCGTTTCTTTTTTCCGCCTCAAACGTTATTTGATGTATTGTTTTGTGTTTAAAGAAGGTATTTCCTATTACTAGTTGATTATTACTACATAATGTTATCATTCTCTCTCCATTATCATTTCTTGTTCTTTCGCTACCAAACATGCCCATTGTGCCTAGTCCTTGTATTGGATCGTTACCTATTCTTGCGTTCCAATGACCTATTATTATTATCTGTTTTGTTTTCCTCATAACTCTATCGACTGTGGTTTGTAGCATTCTGTAGAAATCTTCTGTGTCTTCTGCATGTGCATCTTCTGTAGGTGCGTATATTTGTGTAATTCCTATCGTTCTATCTATTTCTAGGATTATATACATTATTCTTGAGTTTATACCTTCCCATTGTGTTATTCTTTGGTTTATTTCTGGTGTTACTATAATTCCCACTCCTTCCTTAGCTCTCTTCTTTTCATGTACTCCTGCATATTTTAAAAATGTAGTTATCTTCTAGCATTTTCTCTTCTGTGCCTTTCCTTTTCACTTCACTCAGGCCTATTATGTCTACTTTGTATTTCTTTATTTCATCTATGATTTCTTGTTAAGGTTGTAACGTTCCACGTTGCAATTCTTATCCGTTTCCGTTTGCCAAGTTGTCGTTTTTTGTTCCCATCCTTTCCGAGGCTATCTTTATTCTTATGAATCAGGTTAATCCATGTGTGATTGGCCCAACGATGGATGCCCCGTTACCTTGGGGCCACTGGTATCAGGTTATATCCCCTGATGCTGGGTCGCCAGAGCCCCGTTAGTAGTCTAGTAGAGTGTACCTAGCTTTAATGCTTCACGTACAGGTGGGGTTGACTTTTGGGTCCTTAAGATGTTGGCGGACCCCTTACACTCCTAGTGGGGAGTGTAAGACGCATGCTAATGAGGCAAAACATACGTACGGTCTTCATGACCAATAACCAAATATTTGGGTTTATTCGCTCAGCAAATGATCACTGCCTAAATTAATCCCAAGGAGTTTGTGAAAAACCTTGTGAAAACTGCCAAAGGATCTATATAGGTCAAACAAACCGGTAACAAATTTTTGCTTTATCCTAGTAAATATTTTATTTGAGATTATTACTTAATACTTTTACTATTTGTATAAATATTTTTAAAAATATTTTAGTAGAGCCTCATGCCATTCGCGTTTTAAAATATTTAAAAAAAATGTAACTAAAGTGCCATAAAACTTTAAAACGGCTTTGTCCAGTTAATCTTAAATTAATTTAATAAGCTTAAGTTAATATAATACTATTTATTCAAAATGAAAATTAAATTGTATTAAAACTTTTATATTTAATCTACGATAACATAATCAAAAAACAATTAAATTCTTCATTATATGCTTATATCTGTATGAGATTTGGTTATATCGTTTTTTAGATATGAGGTTTGGAGGAAGTAGTGATATTCCGTGTAAAATAAGCACAAAAATGTTCTCAACCAATCATATCTGGCATGTGTAACTTACATGATGTAAGAATGTTTTGTTGACGACAAAGGGTGCATTAGCAACAAGTTAGTGAATTTGAAGGAGAACCTACCGTCGGACTACATAAAGGGCGTGTTTTTTTTTTTGGCAAGAAAATGCCATCATAGCAGTACTGTGGCGCGGATATAAAACCAGTGGGCAAAGAAGGCGTCTCTGAAGATTGAAGTCTTGGAACAACCGACGGAGAGGACTCTTATCTTAAAAGGCTTGCAATTACATACCGTAGCGCGACTGTAAGTGCCCTAGCGCAACAATTGTGGACACGACACGGATAGCTTACCTCCTCTGCTCGACGTCGATTACTCTCAATAGGACTAACAATACGACTTTTTACCTTGTGACTACTACTGACTTCTCTATATCAATAAAAAAATTATATAGAAGCAATTTAAAAGTGCCTATGGACACACGCATGGGATAGAACTGTCTTCTCTGATAAATCTAGATTTTGTTTAAATCAAAACAATAGTTGAATATTAATGCATCATAAACGTGGAAAAATTGAGCAAAAAAACTGGATTAGTACGAGACATATGTCAGCTATGTGTTATAGTATAACAAGTTATTAGTTATTAAAGTACCTCTTATCAAAGTTAGAGAAAAAATTACCGGACAGATCTACATTGATGCTGTCTTACAGTCCATGGTACTTCTTCCTTAGAGGGTGCCCTAAGAAATGTTTACAAGATATAGCACATATGACAAGTAATACTTTAAAATTATTTCAACAAATTGTGTGAAAATTCTCCCATGGCCGGCTCGATCATCTGACCTTTTGCCAATCTAAAAGATTTTGAACATAATTTCGCGGGGGATACGCAATATCTATGATTTTCTAGGAATCTGGATAAATTATGTAAGTGTGTCAAAAATGAATGGACTGCTGTCCATTAAGAGAAAATTCCTTTATTGTTTGACTCAATTCCAAGTACAATAGAGATGGCCATAAGAAAACCCGCAGTGAAGACATATTATTTGATTGCTGTAAATGTTTAGCAAATCTAATTATTTATTACTATTAAATAAATCTACAAAGTTTCAGTTGTTAATTTGAATTTCTTCTTGGTACTAAAATTTCAATAAATAATACTGTACATACGAACTTTAGATAACAAAAAAAAAGCTGATTTCATTCGTTGAGCCAAAGATCATTGCCCTAATGAATTTCTAGGAGTCTGAACCGGAAGCCTATATCTCTGGTCGTTCGGAAAAGCTATAACTGTTTGGCACTTACCAAACATGGTAAAGACATAGGCTACAAAAATAAATTTATCTATGGAAAAACATTTTCTACCCTACCCGCATAATTATTCATGAGATAATTAAAATAGAAAAACGCCCTTGCTGCTTAAATACTAGATATGATAGCCAACACTTAACAATCATATTGGAACTCTCCTATTATAACACCTCTAAACCTACAAACTAAGTTCCCAACCCATTGCATCTTCCGACAAAGAACATTCTCGTCAAATTTTCACTTCTAATCCTATATAAAGTAAATCGGAGAAAACGGATGATTACAGGTTGTTTTTGAACATCAAACGTCGCAATTTTAAATATACAAAACAACACTCAATACAATGGCGGTGATTCGACCTGTGTACATTGCGTGGTGTTGCTATCCATATTACAAATTTAGAAATATTTCCCGCACCTTTTAAAATTAACCCCATCTTTCTACTTACTTTCACTGCTGAGAAAAAATTTGAGACTTTAGAACTTGAACGCACGTCGTAGAGGAAGAGGTAGGAAATAACATTAAATATGATAATGCGTGCAGTCCATCAAGGACTGAATAAACTTGCAAGATATTTCGTGTAACACAATTAGTTTCTAACAGACCATTATTTTAAACTACTGTTAAAAAACGATGGCACTAACAAGCGTTTATGCATGTTGTATTTGTACAGTTCGTTGTTTAGATTTGTAGTTGTCTATTTTAAGTTCCCAGCCTAGTGTATGTTATATGTTACTATATTTTATTAAGAATTTATTATTAATGAAAATTTGAAAAGAAATCAAAAATATAGATAAGAAATATACAAAAAAGTATAATTGTACAATGAAAGCAAATTTAATACGCCTAAATATTTATTTATTAATTTTGGCAATTTAGTTTTACTAAGATGTAAAGATGTAACTGTTAATTTTACTCTAAGAAACAAATATTACATTTAATTTATTGTCAAGTATTAATGGATAAGGAAACAAACATAATAAAATAGTTACATAAGTGTAAAACCAACAAAATACCTATTTACCTAAAGGTATGTGTAAATATAAGAAAAATGTAAAAGAGTACAAAGATGTATTACATAAAAATGCCCACTTAAGAATAAATATTTCCATAACAGAATAGTTGAAAAAACCCTTATATCCATTTCATCCATTTATATATTAAAATTCTGCGGTAATTAATTGTAAGCCGAAACTACAAAGGGTATCATCACCTTTTAACTTAAAAAAATTAAATTGTCTGGAACCTTAAAATTAAAAATAAACAACAAAAGTGAGTACATGAGTATCATGACACAAAAGTTTAATCAATTAATTTGGCAAAACTAAAACAAAACAAATCATTAAGCATTGTTAAAGTATGTTTATATATATATTTGAATTCGGCTCCCAAAAATTTCATTATAGTAGTAAGCTGGGACTTAAGAAATCTTTAGATATTTTTTTAAATAATTTAATCTTTTTTCTTATTTCAGATCTTTATTAAATAATTTAAATTAATGGAATTGGTTTCAAAACCTATCTTTACAATAAAATATCTTTATTTTGAGGTCAAGTCAATTGGTTATAGGTGTGGCATTAACAGATATAGAAGAAAGTGTCGCCATTTTGTATGTATATCAAGTATAGACTTGGTATTAGATCAATGGATTTGCCTCTTAAATTTAAAAGAAGGAAATTTTTATAAAATTAGGCATTTTATATGACAATCAACAAATCAACAAAACTTTTTTAAAAATTAGAGTTTACCTTTCAGAGCCAGTTTTCAGCCGAGATGAAGTCTGTGTTGAGTTCTAAATAGCAACATCAAAACAAGGGGTAAAAATTTAAATAAAATATGGACATCAACACTTGACAAAGATACCCAAAAATATTAATTTAATTGTGTCTTTAATTAAATTTTGCAAATCTGCTAGTTTAAGTATTTAATATTAAAAGTTTCAAAAGCTTTTATCATAAATGTACCTTGTACATTGATCTATTTTTGCTATTTCTACTTACTTAATTCCTTCTAATCCATTTATTGAATGGCTTACATGTTAATAATTATTAAAAAATATGATTCATCATAGTAGTAACGACAAATAAATAATCTTAAGAATCGAAGATTACCGAAAACAAAAAATATAAAAGTGGTAATAGGTACGAATAAGAATAAAATGAAAAATATATTCACGTTCATAAAAAAAAGTAAGAATTGACTAAAAATATAGTTAAAAACATTAAATTAAGAAACAGGAAATTAAATAAGATAAGGAAAATATTTATTTTAAGAATAACAATAAAAAATTATAACAAAATTTTATAAAATAATAGCTTTAGACAAATAAACTCACTAGCTATTTAAATTAGAAATAAAATTAAGATTAATAATTATTTTGCTACACTCTCCTCAATAAAAAATATCTGAGAGTATTGTATTTTTATTTATTATTAATGTACTCTTTATTCTTAATATTTAGGATCAATCTACTAATATTGCAATAACGTTGTATTTTATGATAAAATTTTGTACTCAAGTAATAGTCAATGCTTTTATAACTGCAAAAGCTTTTCGAGGTCAGTGTTTTGATACAGTGTCTTGTTTGTTATCGGGTTGCTAGGCTGTGGTCAGAGCTTGGAAACTCTTGAGGCTTCAGCCACGAGTTTGAAAAGTTTTGACGTTCCGCCCACAACTGCGGCATACATTTTCGAAAGAAAATTTTTTAAAAATTAAGTTACTGTTCCGCGCTTTTACTTTTGTACCAGTGTAGTAAAGATAATGTTGGGAAAGAGTTGTTGAGGTCACTGCGTTAGTTGGTGATATAAATCGGGTTGTTGCAGATAATATTAGGACATTTGTTTTTTCACTACAATTATCAACTCCAGTATCCACTACAAAATTATCAGTTGCAGCAGCAATAAATATCAATAAATAATATATACACAAATATAAACTAAATAATAACCCGCAAATACAAAATACAAAATTATTTTACTAGAACAATCCAGTTTATCATCAGACTCGCACAACCCGGTTATCCCAAGATGCTGAATGGTGAGTAGTGAAAAGTAAAAAACGGGGGTATACATTTGAAAAATCTCAAAATCAAGACAAGCAAATAGATATGAAGTCTTAAGTGAAGATACATCACAGAAAGAAGCAGGCGGTAGTAAAAAAACCTAAATTACAATATTACTAAACTAGTGACATTCTATTGTAAGCTTTGAATTACCAACTGCTAAACGCGAGGTTCCGCAATGCGCCAGATGTCAACGACATATTCACAGTAAAAATTTCTGTACTAGAAATCCGCGCTGCGTGAAATGCGCTAATAATCATTCAACTACCCAATGTCCACGAAAAGTAAAAGAATGTAACTTTAAATGCGTTAACTGTAACGGCAATAATCCGGCCAATTTACAAAGAATATTAGCAAAAAATGTATCCAAATCTACGAAACAAACAACTGCCCAATGGAAAACAACACACAGAGCAACAGCACCAACAAAACCCCTTTTATGCTCAAGTAATAAGAAATACCACTAATCAGACTAGTAGTAACATCTAACGAATCTAATGATTTAGAAAAGCTAAAAAAATGTAAAAACCCTAATGAAGCATAAAAATAAACCACAGCATTTTACAATAGCCGAGTGGAATGCCAATGGCCTGACAAACCATAAAGACGAGCTAACATCATTTCTTACAAACTATTTCATGACACTATGTTAATCTTATTATATAGAGAGGAGTTACCTAAAGATCCTAGCCTACACCATTTATACCACACAACATCCAGATAGCACCGCACCATGCTGACTTAGCAATTATAATTAAAAACAAAATCAAACACAACGGACTACAATTACGTTTGAAAATGACAAGCCCATTAAACATATCAGCAGCTTATTGTCATTCAAAACACAACATTAAGAAGGAGCACTTTGAACAATACTTAGAAACATTAGGTAACCGATTTATCTTGGTCGGAGACTACAATGCTAAACACGAGTAGTTGGGGATCAAGAGTGACCACTACGAAAGGCAGAGAATTGTTTGCTTGTTTTGCTTTTCCATAGGTTAGCCAACCTATTGGCATTCAGAGATGACGAAAATACCTGACCTCTTAGACTTTTGTATTATAAAGGACATCCATCCAAACTATTGCAAAAGTTGAGTCCTGTTTAGATCTGCCTTTTGAGCACTCGCCAATAATTATGACTTTGTCTACTAGCATTACACATAGAAAATTCTGTTACCCTCAGTAATAAATGTACGTACTGGCATCACTACAGAAAAATAGTTAAATGAAACATTAACGCTCGACATATCTTTGAAAAACAATAAGGATTTAATAGCAGCAGTGGAACACTTCAACGGAGTCATCCAACAAGCAGCCTGGAAAACAACAACAAAGTAAATGCAAAATAATATACACCTAATTTTAATTAAAAAAACAAAAAAAAGCTCAAACAAAAAGAAAGTGGCAAATAACAAATCATCCCGAAGAAAAAAGAAAGCTTAATCGACTAATAACAAATCTCAGAAATTTGCTTTGCGATATAAGGAATCATTTGATCCAAAACTACCGCAAGCAGTACGCTACAATTGAACACATTCATAGATTTATAGATACAATATTAAAACGACTTCGAAAATAATAGATATTGTTCAGCAGTATTCCTCGATGTCGTGCAGGCCTTCGACAAGGTCTGGTACGAAGGTTTGTTACTCAAAATTAAAAAGCTACTACCGTTAGACTATTATGCAATTCTTCAAGCTTGTCTTACCAAAAGACACTTTATCGTCAAGGGATTATTTTTCCTCTTTATTCTCAATCAAAG
Organism: Sinelater perroti; assembly: GCA_036346155.1. Lineage (NCBI taxonomy): Eukaryota > Metazoa > Arthropoda > Insecta > Coleoptera > Elateridae > Sinelater > Sinelater perroti. Next base: position 16,987,369 of record JARFIY010000195.1, on the reverse strand, counting down.
CTTGCATTCTACAAAGGAAGCGTGTTGGGCCTGATTCTGTATCTACTGTATACTGCTGACCTACCTACCTTATCAGGAGTTATAGTCGCTACTTCGCTGATGACACAGAATTTCTTTCATCACATTCTGATCCGAATATGGCATCTGAATATTTACAAACTTGTTTGAGTAACTTAAAAATATTGTTTAAAAAATGGCGTATAAATGAAGTTAAATAAGTGAAAGTAACTTTTACGACAAGAAGAAGCACCTGCCCACCTGTTATATTAAATAACAAATGTTAAATAACAATGTCAAATACTTAGACATGTATTTAGATAGGCGTCTTACGTGGAAAAAACGTATTTTTACTAAACGAAAACAGCTGAGTTTAAAGACTGTTTTTGGAACATAAAATATTACTTTATAAATCAATTATACGCTCTATTTGGTCCTATGGAATAGAACTATGGGAAACTGCAAGCAGATTAAACATCAGCGTAAAAGATTCCAATCAAAACTGCTGCGCTCATTAGTAAACGCCCTGTAGTTCGTTCCGAACGAGGTCATGCCAAGACTTAGGTATTACTATGGTAAACGAGAAAATACAGAAGCGTAGTGTTCGCTATCATGACAGGATAAGTGCTTATCCTAATTTGTTGGTCGAGGATCTGTTAAAGTCTGACGACGAAGAACCTACACTTAAGAGATGTAAGCTAACGAACCTAGCAAATTGTTTTGTATGAGGTTTATTACAGTGTTTAAGTTATTTGTTAATTACCAAACATGTTTGTATTAATATAAGAAAATTTTCGAAGGAATATTTTCTACAACTCTAATATAAAATGTCAAACCAGTTACCGAATATTACTTAGTAACAGATTGTAAATTTATAAATATACTAATATATTATATATTATATATATATATATATATATATATATATATATACAATAATATCCTCCTAATAAACCATTGTCTATCCAATACTTACTTTCCTTCCAAAATAAATTTTACCGCCAAACTAATGGTGCTCCCATGGGTTCCCCACTTTCACCTGTCGTTGCTAACCTTTTTATAACTGATTTTGAAACAAAAGCCCTCGCCTCCTTTCACCTTAAACCTACTTGCTGGATACGATATGTCGATGATACTTTTGTTATCTGGCTTCATGGAAATGATACCCTTCCAGAATTCCTTTCCCACCTCAACCAAATCCACACCAATATCAAATTTACCATGGAAACTGAACATAACAATGCCCTTTCCTTCCTAGATACTCTCATAACAAGACATCCTTCTAATGACAGCTTTTATTACACTGTCTACAGAAAACCCACTCACACCAACCGCTATCTAAATGCCAAATCCCATCACCACCCTGCCCAAATCAATTCAGTTGCAAAATCCCTCATAACCAGATCCTTCAAACTTTCTGATACGAAAAATCGCCAAACAGAAATTAAATCCATTACCACCACCCTACTGCAAAATAGATATTCCAATAAATCCTTAACTAATATATTCAAAAATATAAATAAAAACACTAACTCTCAATCCCAAAACCCTCCTGATCAACAAAAAGCATTCCTACCTTACATCAGAGGCATCACCGATAGAATAAGCTGCATACTAATGCGGCAAAATATCCGCACGGTCTTTACGACCAATAACCAAATGGGCTTATTCGCTCAGCAAAGTATCACTGCTCTAATGAATCCCAAGGAGTGTATGAAATACCTTGTGGAGACTGCCGAAGGATCTAAATAGGTCAAACAAATCGGTAAATGTTTAGCCGAATATACGAGCATTCTCTGGCTGTACGGATGGCAATAATGGTTCGTCACTTGCCAAACACAGCAAAGAAACAGGCCACAAAATTAATTTCTCTGGAGCTAAAACCATTTCCCATTTTAACAGTAGAATAGTACGTGAGGCAATTGAAATAGAAAAACGCCCACAGTGCCTCAACACAAGAGATGACAGCCAACGATTACCTGTCATATGGATATCCCTTATTACTCCGCACCGCCAATTACGCAACACCCTTAATCCTATAAACTTTCCCAACCCAACGCATCTCCCGCCAAATAAACTTTCACTTCCAGCCCTATAAAAGATCAAGCAGGTCACACGAAAACTCAGTCTTATTCAAAGACTCATAGCTCTCCTTAGGGAGTAGGCAGATTGAGGCCACGAGTGAAGAGTTAACCTCTTGAAAATGGCATCAAAGCTGATGCCGAAACGTCGAGAATTTACCCAAAATAGACGCGCTCCATCCCGTGAACTAAGTTGTGTTAATATATATAATATATATATATGTATATATACACCATGTTTGCGTGTGCAGATATACATTGAGACTACAGATCATACAATAACCACTATAATAATTACTTACGCTTCAATCTACTCGGAAAACCAGTTGTTGCTGTATATGCATTGAATAATCCTCAAACACAAGTTTTGTCTAACTCTAGAAACTTTTACTCGAGATTATACAAAGAAGGGATGGAAATTTATAAATGCAAAAGTAAAGACGAACGATGGATTTCATTCTTCTAAATCTTGGTATGCCGTTTTTAATTGACAAAAACAAACTAACATGCAGCGAAAAAGCGAGTGACGTCAGGAAATTCCGCGATGTCACTTGGAACGACCCGATTTACGTCAGCAATTAACTTGCTGATGTCAAGAAGCCTTCTGTCCCCTCTCTATCCATACCACACGCGCACGAGAATAAAAGCGAAAGCGCTTAAAGATGATAACATAATTTTTAGAAGATACTCCAAGAAACTTCAAGAGTTTAAAAACCGTGACCATGACCTAACAACCCGAGAAGGGTACACTTCTAGAGGGTGACAGCAATGACAAAACTTTTCTGTGTATCGAAGACATACCTCATTCTGAACATTTCAAAACAGCCTTCACTTCAGAAATCATAGACAAAGCTCGTAGCGTAGTTTTCGTGGATAAGGTAGGGCAAGTGCATGAAAATTCGAAAGTACTAGATAAAACTTAAATTTTCTTGAATATTAACACCAATTTTCTCCTTAAATTACTCTCGTATTCAAACAACGCATATGATTTTATATAAAAAAAAATGTTAATTTAATAATAAACATATTAAGATATGGTATTTAACATTTGTCTTATGTGCCTTATAAAAAATTAATTTTATTTTATTTTATTATTACCACTTTTATCGTTATATTTTATTATACAAGCATATAACACTGCAAAGTACTAATATTTTAGAAATGATGTTTACTCTAGTAAATTTACTAACCGTTGTTTCTGGTATAAAAATTGTTTATGTACTTTTTATTAAGTGAGAAATAAAATTAATTATTCTTTATTATCCTTTATTAAAAAGTAAATTTATGATAGCATCTATTATTTTTCATATATTTTATCCAAATGATGCAAAGTTCAAAGCGCACAATAAATTTTCCTGCAATACAAACTGCCCGGTTTCAATGTTTACGATGGCACACAATGCTGTAATAAATTCCTTTCAACCGAAAGTGTGGCAAGGGACTCTTAAAGCAATCATCTCTATCGGAGTTTTCGATTCAGCGCAATTTGAGGAGACCGGAAGAATTGGTAATAGCCTGAACGAGACCTGTTAAATATGGAGCATGGGATGAAGTCGTTTAGCCGAACTGACTATTTTTCTATATCGCTGTTTTATCGTGATATTGTTTCGTTGCTTGTAAAAGTACTTGCGAGTTTTACGCGCCAGCATAACTACAGAAGTGAAGCTGTAAAAATAGTAATAAACAATTCCAATACTTTCCTTTATATTGTAACAAATGTGCACGTCGTATTCCATGACAGACTTATGTTTTTTTTTAATTTCCTATCAAAGCAACTAATTAAAATATTACCTAAAATTTAAATTACATATAATATCTAGTGCAGCAAAGCTATACGTAACATTTTATTAATTAATGGGTGGTTATAATAAAAACACATAAAAATCATTATTATACATGGGTATATTTTGAATCTAAAGGGTGGCCAAAATTGAACGTCGGATATAAACTTTGTGTGATGTTACTTTTTGATTAATAAATACGGAAGGCTATATGAAAAAATAAAGAGTTATTACTCTTACAAGAACTTGCAAATTCTTGAAAAATTTTACGGAGACGGTGCGAAAAGTCTATAGAACATTTGGTCGAAATAATGTACTAAATAATCAACTATTCGAAAACTGATTAAAAATTTGATAAAATTGGTTTAGTAGTTTTGCAAAACTACTTAAGTATCAGCGTGGAATATTGCCATAGTCAAAGTGTCGCTACAAATCAGAAAACAGACTCGTCATCTTGTACAACAAATGAACATTTAGAGAAGCTCCTTTGACTTACACATTTGAGGGGACAAATTTAACTGACCAAGAGCTTACACTTACGGATCATTCTCGCCCTAAATGGGTTTTTAGAGCACCATGATGTAGATTCTCAATTTAGTCAAAAATCATTTTTAGCGATGAAGCGTAATCGGTGGGTTTGAAAAATGTTCGCGGAACTTACGAAAAGGAAATAAATCCCAACGAGTCACTGGAGTGATAAGCCCAAACTGAATAATAAAAATGCTTAAATGGTAACCACTACCGTTACGTTGTAACTCCGTTTTTGGCAGCCGATTCATTGCATCAACAATTTCATGGTTGCGTAATTTTACGAAATTCATACATTATCTGGCCACCTAAAATATTGTGATGTAACGTCGTGTGACTTTTTTAAGGGGTTACCTAAAATTCAATCTCTGCCAGCAGTCTTCAAACAGCTGACGACTTCAAGAATGAAATCTGGCGTGTTATTGATGAAATTATCAGAACGTGTAAAATTGTAATTAAAAATGCAGTTAAAGTCGACAGGCAAAATTTTCACATTCAATTGGGGATTGCGTACTTTAACACTTAATAAAAATCATAAATTAATTTTAAAAGTTGTTTTATTTAAAATTTAACTCCGATGTTTAATTTGGGGAATTCTAATATAAATAAATATAAAATTTTCTCTTAAAAAATTCTAATGATTTATGAGACAGGAAATTAATGTAAAATATTTATAAAAAAGTACGATTTTAGATAAAGCATTATCTGAGCATTTGTACATTTAAGCAAAAATGAGTAAGGATAATAGGTATGTTAATAATAATAATAATAAAAATTGTAAGGCTCTAGGCACCTGGAAGCCTGGCTTGGAAACTGAGAGGTTAAGGCTTTCATATGTTTGCTCTCTCTATCATTATTACGCCTTGTTTGAGTGAACTCAATTATTTTTAGTGACTCAGAAAGCGACCCGCCAGGTATCAGATAGCTCGGGCAATGGAACCCGGGTTCGTCTACATTGCAGCCCGCCTCTCAACCACTGAAGCACTTTGGCGCTAATAGATAAGTTACCTGTTTTCATTATTTATGGAGAGCATTTTGTCAAAAATTGGAAGAAATTAAATTGTTTCTAAAATTAACTCTCCGCGAACACACTGGGTCATTTTGACCAATACCCCTATTTTGATCGTAAATATCTTTAAGGCATTTTGAAAATTGGCGAGATGGATGGCATATACCAGTAGTTTTGGGTATTAACTATACCTTAGGATGCTTATTATGTAATTTACATTACACAGTAGGCTTGTGGAAGCGTCGAAAGTCGGGTGAGGGTCATTCTGAGCCTGTTGTGTACTAAGTGTCGATTTGCTCTAAAACAAAAAAATCTTTTTCGGCATACTCCATCAAGCGCACGTAAATTCGAGAATTTTGCACAATTGCAAGTGCTCACCCCATGCTTGCAAGAAAAACTGAAAAATGTCGCGCTGCGTGGTGAAATACGCAAGGGCATCTTGCTCATTCTTGCCGAAAAACCTGCTGAAAGAGTGAGTGGACGGCCAGAATTAGACAAAAGAGTGAGGTGTTCACTTTGTCAGTACTCAAAAGATAAAAAAAACTAAAATGCAATGTCCATCTTGCCTGCGCCCTATGTGTGACCGAATATCGTATGTATTTGTGTAACGACTGCGACGGAACTGAATAAATAAACCATAAAATATTGAAAATCATTAAAAAAATGCGTTATAATAATAATTATACTTATTTTCCACAATAATGTAATAAAAAATAAATTTTGTACAATTTTTGCTAAAAAATGTTCTAGTTTTTCTACCTTCAAAACCATTTTCGTCATGTTGCAAAATAAATATACTTTTTTTAAAGGTACACTGAAGTACTATTTTTTCTTGAGTCTACTATATTTCAAAAGTACTCAGTTAAATTTTTAGCTAAAAATATTGAAAAATAACGGAGATACAATTTTTTTCGTAAAACACAAATTTTTCAAAAAATAATTTTTTCCGGAATTTTTTTAAATATGTTAATAATTATAAAGGCATTTTTGTTTATGTCAATCGATTCGTCAGTGTTAGAAGTATATCTGGAAATTTTGTTTAAGTTGATTGGGCACGGCCTTTTGCAATGGCGAACGATCAAAGTTCTCACAGGATCACATTGAACTATAGTGTTCGCCGAGTATTGAAAAAAATAGGCGTGTACTCGGAGGGTTAAAGAATATTAGTATGTTGCTTATACTGGAAACGAAATTGACAGGTCGATAATACCTAAAAATACCACACTGACAGGATGGTCCATGGAGGTATGTGTATATTAATTAGGAATTAATCGCCCATTATAAAGTACAACAGTATAGAGAATTTGTTCTACAAGCAACTATAATTCAAGTTTGTAAACTACCAAACCTAATAATAATATTTGCTGTTTATAGTTTATCTAAGTACAAACTTACTAAAAAACTTAAGTTTTTTTTTCAATTGCTTGGTAAATTTTTTTCCGTAGCTCTGATATTTCAAAATGTCTTTGAATACAAAGTTTTTGATTTTAGGCTTATATATTTAGAGAATCATGTTATAAAAAATCTTTTATATTTCAACTAAAAAACAACTGCCTCTTTAATGACGCTTTTTTCGCAGTTTTGGACATAATAATCTTGAATTGATGACGGTATTCTTTAACCCTTAGTAGTCACTGTCGGTCCAGGGAATCCAAGCCCTTTTTTAACCTTGAATAATGCCCAGTAAAATAGAAAGAATGTGACTTGTAGCGCCATCTTACAGTAGGTTTGGTGTTAAACTTTAAGTACAAGGGGGTAGAATTTGAATTGGTTCGTTAGTAGGGGTCTGGCAGCTGTTCGAAGTGGACGTCTCGAGAGTGTTGGGTGTAGTGAACCCAGTTGTTAATTGTTGGAAAAAAAATTTCAGTCGTTTTTTTTTGTTTTTCACCTCCCACGTGTGAAGGTAAGTAAAATATTGCCGAATGTGAAAACAGGAATTTTTTCCAAATTTACCTTAAATTAATCGATTTTTTTGAATGTCGTCAGATGGCATGTAATTTGCGCTCTAGAACAGTTCGAGAAGAATTGCTTGAGGAGGTCCTGGGAGGAGACAACTCTGGTGAGGACGACCACGTGTCGGAGCAGTCGGAGTCATCCAGCTTCTAGGAAGAGAACAGCGATGATGATGAGTATGATGACGAAATTGAAAATGCGACGCTGAACGAAAGGCTGCTGCAGTCCCGTGCACGTGGTCGCCCTGTGAAAACTTTATGAGGAGTTAACGGTTTTAAATGGCGCACAAATATATCGACTCTAATTGTTTTCAAAATTGTTTTTTCAAAATATATACACCGATTTATCCCAATAAAATAGACATTTCTTGATATGCGTTAGCGTCTCATTTTTTCCTTCAAAATCGCTCCTTCATCCTGCTAAATAAATATACTTTTTGAAACGGCCACAAAAAGCATTGAATTTCCTTGAAGTATATAGTTTCAAGATTGTAAAACGATTTTTTTTAAGTTAAAAATTACAAAAGTTATTGCAATTTTTGTGAAAAGAGTTATTTTTCGAAAGTTTTTTTTTGGATTAAAATTTATTTTTCATTTGCAACCGACTTTCTTCATATTTAAAATGCATTATTCAATTATTTATAACAATTTAAAGACGTCCGACTACTACATAATTCTGGGAAAGTGTGACTACCAAGGGTTAAAATGGTTAAGTTAATAAGAAAACTTCTTATCTTTAGATTTTTTAAATGGTTTTTTAGTTTTTTACATACTTCTTCATTTATATTCGTTTGTTTAAAGTATATTTTATCTCAAGTCAATGTAAGTTTGAAAATGTTGGTTATACGAAAGTAGTTTAAATATAAACGGAAATTACATGAAACTCATTTTTATTTAAACACAAAACCAAAACATCAATTACATATTTTCCAAATGTTTTCTAACATTTATATATGCACTTTCTCTAAAAGATTTTCTATACCTGGTATCTAGAAATATTTGATGTGTGTTCACAGACAGTTGTGTAAAAATATTTCAACTACCATTCAAAGGTTATCCAGCACAATTTGTGTACTGCAGTCGTCGTCACAAGTGCTATATATAGTTTTGTGTCGCTTTAGACTAAACGATTATCTTCTGGTTACGAAAAAATGAAAAATAATTTCTGTGTTGCCGCGAGATTATTTTTGCTTTCAGTCGTGTGTCTACTTCTTTTGGTTTCTATTCTTTAAAAACTTTGTTTTGTTTGTGGTAACATTTCCCAAATAATCTTACCTTTCTCTTCAAATCGCTGCAATAGCTTCATAAATGTTGCCTCACTTTTTTTGCGAAAATATTTAGTTTTTTTAGACATTTTACAATTATTCTTAATAAAAAGCTTTTCTAATAGTAACTCAATTGTTTTCTAAAGTCATTATTTTTGTAATTGTCAGTAGAGTTTAATTGCGAATGTTATTAATGTAGCTTTTGCCCAGTTCGAAACAGTAAAACGTCTTAGTTAATAAAAATTTGAAGTCAATTCTCTGGACTTTTGTTATTAACACTTTCGTTTAGAACATAACTGCTGAACTGTTTAAATGTAGCCATAATAATCAGAACTAATTACAACTAATAACAAACAGTAGTTACTAGTAGGTGCACAATTAAATTTATAATGGAACTACTCTGATGCGTTAATATTTTTAGTTTAGAAAATACCAGTTTCTAGACATTAAAGTTTCTTAAAACAAAAATAACCTCTTCCTATTATAAAAACGTTTTTCTCAATATTTTTTGTTATTACAATATTATCTAGACGTGTGTTACATCTTTAATTGCTTTAAGTGTGATGTTTATATAATTAACTTTTAGTAAATAAGATAGAAATACTAAATATTATTCTCAGAAGTAAATTATGCTATATATGGAATATAATGTTTGCATCTATTTATCTTTAAGTAATATTTGTCTTATCTCCCTAACTTTCTAAACTCATAATTCTATCTCCTACTAGACGCTTCAACCGATTTCCTTGAAACTTGCACACCACATTCACAACTATATTTGCTAATTCGGTGCAAAAATCAGCCTTCTAACTTTAACCGTTTTTGAATTATTTAAATATTTTTATTACAAGGGAAATTCCTCCCAATGTTTCTATTGTTGGTAGTGGTAAATGTACGCAAAACATGTGGAATGTTCTACACGACTGCCTGGCGTCTAGATCAGGTTTCATAGACAAAGCCTGCGGGGTTCTCTTGTCTTAATATATTTATTTAATGTATATCGCACCAGAAAGTATCCAAAACGGTTTAATAACGTAATTTGAGTCCAAATAAGTAATATATTAAGAAACATAATTGCATAGAAAAATTTTTCAATTTGTTCCAAAATCTGAGGATGTTATTAATTTTATAAATAAAAAATAAAAACGTTGAGTACAAGAAAACCAAAAATTCTGTTTTTGAAAATTGTTTTCCAGGAACTACAGACTGAATATTTAAAAAGTCTCGTTTTGGTTATCGGATAAAAAGCAAAGTTTATATTTTATGAGATTTATTTTTACCTGTGCGATCATTGATAAGGAAATAAATTTTTTTGCTCTTATTTGTACTGTAAAATAAACAGAAAGACAGAAATTAATTTTTACAAATATCATTATTTATTGATTTAAGAAAACTAATTTAAAGGTTGTTTAGATACTTTGAATTACTTTTCAGAAATCTGTTAAGTGGATGTCCGATGATAGTTTGTTACAATTACCCTTTTCTTTGTGAAGTGTCCTAGAAATGAAATGGTAAAGTAAAAATTAATGATGTCTGTAAAAGTTCGTTTACCACTTTCCTTAGCATGTTGTAATATATTTTTTAGATGCTATAGACTCACATTAACAAGATCTTATCTTTATTTGTATGTCTAAATATATGATTTTCAAACAAAAAAGGAAATTATTAAAGTTTACATCGAAGCTGAACAGACTAGTCGTAATAAACACATGTAAAGTTTATATTTTTGTGGTACTGTAACTATTGTAAACATAATTAAGATGTTGAAGAAACTTTGAAGTTTATATTAAATTATAGAAGCCAATCAATTAAGTTTAAGGTATGATGATTAACATCAGGCAATTTTAATATCCCGTTCTTTTCAAACATTTTCCCTTTAAGTGATATCGCATTAGCTAGGTTTGCTAAAAATAAATATAACCTTATTCATAAAAACATTTAATACACATTTATTAGTTAAGACTTAAAGGCTTCAGATAGAATAGTAAAAAATATATTTAAATAAGCGCAAAAAAACAATGGACAAAAAATATGTAGAAGCTAAAATAACCTAAACTTTTATAGATAAGACAACAGAAAACTACAATAAGTGCAAGTATAGTTAATGTAGTAATGCAGTCAGAAAATCGGTACAGCCTGAACGTTTAGATTTTAAGTAATATCCAAATAAGTGGGGAACATTGTGGGCACTAAGTAATGTGTCCGACTATTTAATGCATGTTGAAATCTAGATGGGTTCATGTCTCACTACAATTTATAGAAATTTGTAATTACATGTCATGATTAGAATCGTAGACACAATGGGTTTTTAAGAGGTTTTAATTGTAGCAGGGTGGTTCTAAAAAATATTAAACAAAAATTAATTGAAAGCGTTACTGTTGCTAGAGCAAAATAGTGCAGCAGACCTTCGTTCATTTTGGTACTGCAGTAAAAAACTGAAAATATTGCAGGTCTGCTTGAACTTGTACCTACAAATATATTTTAAGTGGTGTTTTGTCATTGAAAAAATAACTAATTTTAAAATTGTGCAAATTATTTAACAAGACAGTGTATCTATACGATCTTTGAGTTATTTTTCATTTTCTATAATCTTATAGAGTTTACGAATATTTTATATAATCATTGATCTATAAAATATATAATTGCAATTTTTAAGTTCTTTAAATAGAAAGACTTTTCAATTTTCATAAATGTAAAACAAAACTCATTTGTTAGAAACGAGCGACAAGCGTAAATTCTAAGGGTATAAATTCTTATAATTATAAATTTTATTAGTGTTAATCTTATTTATAACTTAAAACAGGTAAAAATTAGAGCAAGAAGACTAAAGAAAAAATATTAGTAACACTAAAGGAAATGATAATGCATGCTAATCTGAAAAAGATAAGTCTACTTCTTTGATCTTAAATCAGCCTAAGTTTCGAAGTAAAAGTCAAAATAAAAACATAATTCCCGGTTGAGTTAATTAATATTACTTACTATGCAGTATTCAGCATAGACATTTTTTTTATTTAAGACTCAATTGTTTCAATATTTAATTGCATAAAGTTGTATATGAGTGTACGAATTTAGGACATTTGGCGATAGTAGAAAATCTTTGGATATCATCCATATTAAAGCCTGCGTTGGAGTTTTGATTTAGACTGAAGTGTATCATTTTTACAGTTTGTTTGACAATTTATAGAAAGATAAAAAAGTGCGATATATTTTTTGAGCCTTCATGTTAAAAAAAACATTATAACGCCCACTGGAGTTCTTAGATTTGACAGAAAAGCCGATCAAAAAGGTAAGACGTATTAGAGATAAATAAATACCATTGGAATTTATGGGGCATGTGGGTTAGCGATATACCTCTTGTACACGCTGTACAAAATATTACAGTTGCCGAGCAAGTGTTTGTATTTCGTGAAAAAAGTCTCTTTTATATAAATACGTCATAATATGTATATGTACATGTAGTTATTAAGCGACAGTAAAACAAAATTTGTTTGCAACATAATAATATACAGAGGCGAACTGCACCCCAAAGAAATTAAGCACAGAGGGTTGTAAATTAGTCAATAATTTAAAATAATATTACAAGTAATACATTTTCTACTTGTAGTAAAACTTTTAAATGAAAAATAATGATTACTGTTACTGTACGGTTTATAAAAGCTTCTTTAACATTCTTTATTAAAAATTAATTTTGTCGCCATTTATTTTTTCCTAACTTGTGTTTTAACGAAACGCTTACGCTAGTTTACTATGTGTCCAGGAAGTAAAAAATGGGATGCATTTTAGTACTCTTCATTACAATAAAAAAATTGTGCTATTTTAGGAAAATTGCCAACCGATTATCACTAATTTGTAATTTTGCAATTTTCTTCTGTTTTTAAATGAAGAGGTGTGTAGAATTGATATTTCCGCAGATTTCGAAAATGATCTGGAATAGATAAACTTAATTATGCAAGCTAGTAACGAAAATAAATCTGGAAAGTGTGTAGTACAAGCTTCATAAATGGTCTGTGTGTGTGTGTGTGGGGATTTTAAAGTGGTTGGAATATTGCTCGGCCAAAAGCAGCAAACACCAAATTTTCTTGCTTTTTATATAAATAGGACTCTAGAGCTAGGTACGGAACATTAGGTTTGGAAGCAGTGTGCAGTCGGAAGTGCATTCACACGACGAAAAATCTTGTTTCACTTTCACTGGTTGATCCCTCCAAAATACTGTTGCCACCTTTACACATCAAACTTGGCTTAATAAAGTAATTCGAAACAGCTTTAAGCAGGGGTATTATATGTTTTTAGTATATTGGTGTTAAGTTTTCATCAATTGTGCCCAAAAAAATGAAAGCTGGCATTTTGATAAGCCCACAAATACGAAAATTAATGGCGGCCACGTACTAGAGAAGACCATTGAAATGAGCATGAAAACATAGGATAATGCAACCTTTGAGGAAATGTGGTAAGAATTTTAGAAACTACAGATAGTCTACAAGATTACACCATATTTAAAGTCGAGGAGATGTTGGAAATAACTTTGATTGCAAAATGAGTTCAAAGTTCACTTTCTTCATATCCATCTAAATTACATATATCCATGACAAATAAAACTTAGCTGAACCATTACAGAATAACATGCAGCCTTCATTCGGATATATAAACTGATGGCTATTGTTGGATTTTGAGGAATATACACTGATACATTAACAAAAACCGAAAACAATTACAAATTATGGTCGTTTCAGAAAACTTATTTTCATAGTTTCAAATCTGGGCTTTTACATTTATTCCGTGATACTCGTTTTTAGAGTTCCAAGCAGTTTAAGACGTTAACTCATAAATTTGATGTATCACCATACCAGGTGCTTTACATTTTTTGTAAAGTTGTTCTGTCAGGAAAAATCTGAACGTCATTACGAACATTTTAATAAGTTTTTCATGTTTTATGAAATCCATCATATCGGAATCTGCAGAAAACGGAGTCTATTCATCTGTAATCCATAACCTGTCTTGAATTTATTTGGGAAAATAGTACAAAATCTTGCATATTAATGTTATTGGATGTTACAATAAAATAAAATCTGGTTTTCATGCTTTTTACTAACTAATAAAGATTTATACAATAAAAAATCAAATTAGCAGTTCTTGGTTGTGTTAGCTAATATAATCGATGTGTCTGTCATAAATTTATTTATTTCGTGTCAAAAACTACATTGAAATACATGAAAAACTATATAATAAAATACAACCTTTGAGGAAGATGTGTAAGGAATTATTGAATGACTAAATATTAAGAAAGACATTAGAGCAGGGCGTAAGGGAATTTTCAAAATAATTTAGGAAAACTACATTAAGAAATTTTACTCCGTATTGCGCAACTTAAGTAAAAGTATATCAATTAAAAATAAAACCTTAACTGAACCATTAAAAATATGTCATACATTCCGGAATATAAACATGGCTTACTTTTCATTTTGAGGAATATACACAAATACATTAACAAATTTAAAAACCTGAAAAAAAATTACAAATTATGGTCGTTTTTCAGAAACTTATTTTTAAGTTTCCCAAATCTGGGCTTTTTATTTATACAGTGATATCGTTTTTAAGTTCCAAGCAGTCACAGTGATAACTCATAAATTTTTGCAAGTTACCAACAGTGCTTTTACTTGTATTGTTAAAGTTGTGCAGTCATAGGCAAAAATTTAACATTCCATTACTTGACATTTTAATAAGTTTTTCATGTTTTATGAAATCTCATATACCAAACACCCAAACGGGTAGTATTCATCTGTAATTTCATAACTGTCTTGAAGTTGTTCTGCGTAATAGGAATAAACGTTTAGTTTAAACAACAGATATCCTACTGACATTTTAATAAGTTTTCATGTTTTACATGAAATCTATCATGAATAGGATTACATATGCTGTCGTTATAGGCAGAATAATTTTTAGTATTCATGAGTCATTTGTTTATTATTCTCAATATCACTACTCTTGACAGCAATAGTTATTTGGGAAAATAGTAATAAAGCTGTTATATTTTAAATTCAGCAAATTGGCTTGCCTGTTTAGAATTTATTACATTATGTTTAGGTAAATATATGAGTTTCTAAGGAAATATAATAAACTACATTTTACATTATTGACAGTCATATATTAATTTTCTTTATTAATCCGCTAATTTTATTTATGACTGTCATATTGACATCAAAGTTTTTGCAAAGTATTATTCAAAATGTTTACGTGTTTGAAAATATCAGTAAGGACAGTCAATCTAAGAAAGTCAAACAGAATTGGAAAGTAGGCTCTCATATTTCTCTTTCTCACCTTGCAAATATTTCAATTATTTTTTCTGTAATTGAAAACTCTTTTCTAGATGTTATCTCTTAAAAATCGTAAACTTCTGTGCAATAACGAAGGTTAATATATAAAAGCCAAATCTTCACAAATTCATCTAAAAATACAATGCGATTATATTTAGATAATTTATAAATTTGTCTAATAACTTCATAACATAATTCATTTCACAAATGACTGACCCAAAAAGTTCTTGTAAGAAAAACAACGTAACTGTTTAATATTTGGCATTACTGCTTGTAATTTAACGATAAAGACTAGAACGATGTCATAACCTTAGAGCGATCGGTGGATATAGTAATGCATTTTACCTACTCAATATTTCACTTAGTAGTACTTTTTATAAACATGTCAAATAAACATTTTTTCGCCGTATGGCGTACAAAATAAAATATCTTCTATAATACAAATTTTCGTGTCGTATCTTACAAATGCTATCAGCTCAAAACAGAAATACCTGCCGATTTGTTTATCTGCAGCGAGATATATGTATTTCTTAATATTTCAACAGTGTGTTCTATTATCTTTGCCATGTCACTTCTTTTTTAGATACTATCATTAAAGAAAGATATAATTTTCAACTGTGTAATCTTATTCTACCAATCATTATTTGCACCACTCCAACTGGTAAAATCAGATCTTCGGAAATTGTATGTGGCTTCTTGGTTAGTAATATTTTTTCAATATTAGTTTTTGTTGTTGTAAAAGTGAGTTACTCCTTGTGAAAAGAGTGTAGCTTTTTTTTGAATAATTACACAGGCTTATATTTTTGTGTGGCTGTAACTAGAAATACTGTTAATCTAAGTTTTTTTTATTTTCCTAGTTGATGATAAATGGTGTCAACAATAAAGAAACAAATTGAGCTACTTGATAACAGATATATTCTGTCATTTGGTCGTGCCATCAGTGTTTTATTATGAATGAAGCAGCATTCGAAAAGATATAAGAGGAGAGAGTCACCAAAAGTCAAAAGAAGGTCTCGTATTAGACGTTAATTAAGAGAAACCATCGTTGTAATGTGATTTAAAGCTACTAAAAAAAATAATACATAAATAACTAATGACAAGGACTTGGCCCGCCAAGTAGCTTCTCCGTCGGCGTCTCGTTGCACCGTGCTATCTGTCACCCGGCAATACGCCGTCGGACTCAACCCGGATCAAGTGGTAATAGCTGACAGACAGCTATAGCGTCTTGTCCATCCGCGCTAGCACTGCCCTCAAAAACCTCCCCTACCAAGCCGCGATCTTCTGTGTTTAATCCAGAAATCAGTGGGTCATCTCCCACATCCCCAACAACTGAAGTTATAGCACCCCCCAAAACCTCTGGATGCCATAGAGGCACTGAAGAAGGTGCAGACACCCGCAATGCCCACCACTAACAGCTTATCCAAATTAAATAGTAAGTTCACAGCCGTAAACAGCCGTAAGCGCGGTCATCGTAGACCAGCGCGGGAAGAACCGGTGACGAACATTCCAAACGCAGAACATCGCCTCCATCCACCTCCATGGAGGCGATGTTGCCGAAGGCGTCTTGCCTGTTATCCTGCGGGACAAAATAATTTGGAGGCAGCTACTGGCAGCAATCAACTGACAAAAAATAAACTATACCAAAGCAAAGAACATGGCTGAGTTCGTTTTGATTCCATCGGCCTCAAACGATGACTATACAGGACTTACTACAATCGGAAAGATATTTCTACCATACGTACGCACTACTCAACGAAAAGCCGCTACGAGGAGTGTCAGAGTCGGTCTCCGAGTAGGAGGTCGAAAAAGATCTTCTGCAGTAGAACATCCTAGTTGCCTCAGTGTGACGAATCAGGCGGCTGAGATTAAGTGGCTGATGCCGCTTATGTTCGGAGAAAGTTATCTTTCAAGTTCATAAAGCCGCGTGTGTCATAGGTGACGCGGAAAAAGCAGACCGCTGGGTAGTGTCACTGCTGCCAAAAGTTTGGGCACGTCTATCGGCACTACCACGCCGGTCTGCGGTGTGTTAAGTGCGCCGCCCTCACCACTCAAGCAACTAGGAAAAGGATCGCAGCATCCCAGCAGTGTTCGCGAATTGTTCCGACGTGCATCCTGCCAGCTTCCGGGAATGCCAGCCTACCACCAGAATAGCTCCACGATCATCGCCAACAACATTAAGCGTATCGTACACTCAGGCAGCGAGAGCAAAGTTACAAAGCCGGGTGACTCTTCCTTCAAATGCCAAAAACCTGTTTTAACTTTTGCAGAAACTGGATCTCCAGAAGCTTTTGAACTTGGATTCGCGAGTGGACCCACCAACACTGCTAAACTCCTAGCTGGCCTTCTGACCATGCTCATAAAATAGGAAGCTTGTTGCAACCCTTTATGGGTAGGAAATCCAAACGACCTGTCTATCTGCAGCTGGCTTTCTGGAATACAAATGGCCTCAAAGAAAAAAAAGACAAGTTCCTGGAGTTCGCAGACAGGCATAACTTGGTCAAGAAAACCCATCTCAAAGGGAGACATGTCACAGCAACGACCGCCTTCTCGCTGCCAAGGGAGGAACCGTCATCTTTATAAAGTCCTGTTTGCAGCGATTATGCAGCCGCAATCCCCGCCATTAACCACTTAGAGCCACTGGCATATTTGCTGCTAGACAAAGGACCAAAGTGTTATTAACTTTTCGTTGTACCAGAGTCCTTCGCTTTGAGGATCTGGACGCCATCCTTGAGGCCCATACACTACGGCTTCTCTGGTCGCCCAGACGTCCTGGATATTGCCATATTTAAGGATGACGTTACCGTGTAGCACACGATATAGAATGGGTCTGAACTAAGCAGCGACTACAATCAGGTTTTTCTAACCCTGGGGATACCCGATGGTGAGGACAACGTCTTCTTCCGGATATCTGAGGGATACTATGGGACTCAATTCTAAGATCAAAAACCTGGATGGAGTCGTTTATCATCTTATGACTTCTATCCAAAATTCGATTAAGTTCGCCTCCAACCCTCTCCGTATCGGAGATGGGAGAGACCTCTTCCCGAGAGAGCGTAAGGAGCAGATTTGAAAGAATAACCGGGCGCGCCGGTACGGGCAGTGTCCTCGACTCCGAGGACTAGAGGAGTACTAAAGACTCGCGGCGGAAGTGAAAACCGCTTTTGCAGAGCACTGCTCCAACGCTTGGAAGAGTAAGCGGTCGACAACTTCCTTTGAAGACTGGCCAAGGTCTTGCAGAACCATTTCTCCCAGTTCCACCTATCCACGAAGATAACAGTTTCGCGTCACCGTTACTGATAAAGCCGAAGCCTTTGGTGACAGCTTGGAGTATCAGTGTGATCTTGACTACACTGATGCCGACCTTGACCACATGGACCCTGTCGACCAAACCGTAGGATGCCTACATGGGCAAGATCTCCAAGAACCCATAGAGCCAGTGTTCCACCACTTTCAGCGAATCCTTTGCCGTAAAGCTTGGATCCGATACAATCTCAAATTGTACGCTAAAGGATCTCCCAGAATAGCCGCCTTTGCATTGTGGCCATCATTAATGCTGTTTTTTGTTTTCGCCAGTTTCCCTGCCCTTTGAAGGTAGCGGATGGTAAAGTTTTCCAAGCCTGAAAAGTCCGGAACGTTCTCCCAGAACTACCAATCAATCAGTTTTCTGCTTGTACTAAGAAAGCTTGTGGAGCAGATTATTTATCATCGACTGAGGACAGCCGTCAAAGGCCTGAAACTGCGCAGTGGTACTATTCTCTACCAGGAAGACGCTTCGTTAGCGTGATGACCTCATACGACTTAGGATCTTCGATTGGGAGATACCCTAGAAGGAAGAGGCCAAATATCGTGAAGTGGCCCTAGATGACAAGTTCATCTGGAAGTCACATGTGGAAAGAACCGCAAACAAAGCGAAAGCAGCACATCAAGCGCTGAGTTTTATGTTTAACCCACGCAGCCGAATGTCCTTCACAAACAAGATATATAAGATCATTTTAGGGCTATCATGGTTTGGGACTGGCCCGCAAAAACCCACATAAAACAAGCTCCAGGTGGTTTAGAATCGGCACTGAGACAATTTTTGGTGCTCCTTGGTACGTACAAAACACGGACCGATCTACATCGGGATGCAGACCTTCGAAAATCCAGGAGTTTTTTACCGGAACGCTGAACATCACTATCACAGCATTTAAGGCCAGGAAAACCCATCCATCCTGATTCTCCCATAACAATCTAAGCAAAGTCACCCAGGAGGACGGAAATTATGTCCCAGATCCAGAAACTCTACTAAGTCAAAGTGCAATAGTCAGTCGAATATCAGAAAGTCAAGAAAACAGTTCAACGCAATATAAATTATTTTTTAAATAAACAGAGTTATACGGAGTGATTTTATATTAGTGAATACATTTTTAATGTATATAAATATTATAAAATATATTTAAACTTCTGTAAATAAATTAAATAAACAGTGTTAAATAAATTTAAGTGATTAATAGACAAGCATTTAAAATAAATTAATTTTTTACTAGTTGCATTATAAAAGAAAAGCAAAAGACACAAGAAGACCCGAAATATACCTTAGTCATTACCTAGTTACGTCTAAAATAAAGATATAGGTATTAAACAAAAACAAGTAAATAGAATTGAGAAAATAAAAAATATTTGTAAGAAAAAATCAAAACGAACAAGCTGAAAGAAAGAGATGCGGCAAAGTAATATAACTCAAAAGCAGACACAGAGATTAACGAAATAAAAGAACTGTAAAGCAATTAAACATAGATAAAAGAAGTGTTAAATAAAGTAGCAAAGAAAGTTTGTGGTGTGATAAAAATAGAGAACACAACAAACCGGGTGGTAGAATGAAGAAATAAAAAATAAGAAAGAGAATTGCAATAAATATTTGAGAGATAAAACAAATGAAAAATATGACAGATACAAGAACAGAAAAGTAAAGTAAAAATAATGGTAAAATTAACAAGAACTATGGAAAGATTTTGGGATTAGAATAGAGAAAGACTACTCCGGAAATCAAAAACTGTTCTACAGAGTATCAAAAAAGCCCAGAAAAGGTAAATGATATAAGACAAAATACATTCAAACTAAAAAAAGGAAAATACTAGATAAAAAGAAAGACAAAAAATGGAAGGAGCATTTCAAAAAAAACTTTAATGACCGAAGAAAACAGTGATATACTAATTGAAGGAGAACAGGAGTACAATACAGAAAATAGTGAGCAAGACAAAGATATAGCAACAAAAAAGTGAAAGAAGTCATAAAACGAAGGAGCAAAGTAGCAGGATATGATGGAATATATACAGAGATAATCACGAACATAGAATGGAGGGCTTTGGAATTAATAGTAAAATTAATAAATAAAATGTGGAAAGATGAGCAAATACCACAAGACTAGAAGATAGGAATACTGATGCCAATATATAAAAGAGAGGACAAAAAAGATTGCTCTAACTACATGGGTATTGCTTTGTTGTCTATAATAGCCAAATTACATGAATGGCTAAAAAACTAGAAGGGACATTTGAAAAACAATTAAAGAGAAGTGGGTAAGAAACGAATACACTGTACTAAAATTATAAATAAAAATGCAAAGAACTATATTAGAACTATAAACATAAGGATGAAAGAATTTATAACTACGGAAGGGTTAAGACAAGAAGCAGTCCTCACCTTAATACTATTCAACGTAATAATGAACGACGTTATAAAGAATGTGAAGATAAAAGTTAGAAAACTGAAGGTGGCACACTGTAACTTGGAACTGGTGAAGATAGCAGAGTGTTTTTGCAGACGATTTGGTGGTTATGCAAATAAGGTAACCTTTAATATAGCTTAGATATTTGGCTTTAGAGGTTAAAAATTTTTCAGATTGCCCACGTATATAAAAGTTGCATTTTCCAAGTAATGTAGCTGCTAATTGCAATTCCTATTTTTATGTTTAAATAAACTACAGAAAAATTTAATTTTTGATTATTTTTTATTGTGTAATCTTTAAATTAGAAAATAAATATAAAAATTATTCATTTTTTATTTATAATAGTATATACAGATATATTTTAGTATTTTAAAAATAGAAAGCAATTGTACTGCTTGCTGATATTGTTAATGGACTCGTGGATATGAAACATGAATTACGGCTATTAATAACTCTAGGTATTATTAAAATTAATTTTCGAAGCAGTATAATTGCATAACTGAACAGTATTTACGTTTGGTATTCTAAATTATATATATATATATATATATATATATATATATATATATATATATATATATATATATATATAGTAGAATTCGTAAAGTTACATAATTAATTTTTATGAAATTATGGAACTTTTCTGATTATAAGAAGTTAAACCGATTATATCATTAACAGAAAACGTTCGCTGAAGCTGTTTTTCAAAAATTTCTAATTCTACAACTTTTATGAGTTATTTTCTGCAGCAGTTTTTACCGAAGGAGGTAAATATCGTTCCTGGGCCAATTCAAAATGTCGTCAACGACATGCGGCGTGCCTTTGATTTATCTTTCACAGTCGTACCTTGGAAACTCGGTGAAACAAAGTTCTGTGGTGCATGTACAACATGCTGCTGCTTTTGAAATATTCGTTGCAAATGCAGTCCTCGTATAATCATATTTAAATAGATTTGTTTCTTTTAGTATTATCTGTTATTAAAATGCAGAAAATTAAACCTATACAACTGCAAAAAATTATTTAATTAGGACAAACAAATGAGGTTTATTATTCAAAAACCTAAAATGTGAATAAAGTGTCTACTGCACAAGTAACAAATTTAGCTAAATTTAAAATTAATCAAGTTTATCTTAGAAATGTAGACTAGACTTCAATAAATTCTGCAAAATAGAAAACTGTAGCTAAAATGTAATAAGCTAAGTATACTAGTAATATACACAATTAGTTCGGAAACTTAATTATTGTAAGACTAATAAAATGCAAACAAGACCCTAGCCAATTATTATTATGCTGATAGCTAATAAATTTCCATGAAAAACAAATAATACGTTCCGCTTTCAGCATAAAAAGTTGTTATTGCTTTTGTCGGAAGCAGGAAACACCAAAAAAGGACAAATAATCTAAGGAGCATAAACTTGTGTCTCCTTTGTGGGGCAGTTCCTTGGGGATTGCGCTGACGTCGAAGCAAACGCGATATAATGCAGGGTGCAGCTGACAGAAAACAGAAAAGCTGTCAATTATCATGCATCCTTTGCCATTTTCCTTTGTGGCGCTCAGATAAACTTACATAATTTACAAGTTCAGATAAGGAGGTTATGTTAATTTCCTTGTAGCAGCCGCGGATAACCGTAAACAAAAGCGGATTAAGATTTAGATATTTTTAAGCTACTCAGAATTAAATTATGCTGACGTAGAAAGCCTAACAGGGTTTTTATAGGGTTGACTAAAACTATTTGCATCTTGCACAAGGTTGTAAATAATTGCTCAAGTTAATTATATCATGATGTTTCCACCTAATTAGATATGTAGAGTATTTATTTAATGTTCCAATAAGCTTAATTGGAATGAAAATTTACTTATGTTTCTAATTCGCCTAGTTCTGCTTATTAATTTCTTGTCCAAATGTTTAATAAGTAATATTAAAAACCAGTCTCAAAGGATAAATTTAAATTATAAGGGTAATTAATTAGTAATACTTTGATGCTAAAGTTAGATTTATATTTGTTTTAATATTTAAAAACCTATAATTAAATTCACTTTTTTCTGCAGATGTCAAGAACAGAAATAATCGAAAATTAAGTTAAAGTTTAATCAGCACAAGCAATGATAGCATATAAATAGACTCATGTTATGTGTCTGTTTCCTTCTTTCTATTAAAATAGTAAATATTAATTTAAATCATGACTATTTCCTACTTGTTAAAGTTAATTCAACTCCCGACCTTGCAGTTCGGATTCAGAAAAAGCCATTCGACCTGCCATCAATTGCAACGGATTAGCGAACACATCGGAGCAGGATTTGAAAATAAATGCTACACTATGGCAGTCTTCTTAGACATCACCCAGGCCTTTGGCAAGGTCTGGATAGAAGGCATCAAGAAAAAACTCCTAGACTACGAAATCCCACGATACTTGCAAGCTATCACTTTCTCTTTCTTAGAAAACCTCACCTTCGCTGTTAAGATCAATGGTGTAATTTCTGAAACCAAAATCATAAGATCGGGAGTCCCCCAAGGGAGCATTTTAGGGCCACTTCTATTTAATATATATACACCTCGAATATACCAAACATACGTGCGACATTAGCCCCATATGCCGATGATACGGCCATCATAATGCAAAATACCGACTTAGAGATAGCAATCGAACAATTACAAAACGCAACAGATAAATATTGCAAATGGCTTAAAGAGAATATTTACCAATTTCCTCTCTCTTACTATAGACGGACAAGTTATACCATGGACACCTAAAGACTTAGTAGTTAAATATCTAGGGGTGTTTCTTGACACTAGATTGAGCTGGAGTTATCACATCAATCAGAAATTAGCTCAATGCCGTAACCGATTCAGATAACTCTACTCCATCATAAACCGCAACACCCCCCTTAAATCTGAGTGCACCACCCTTCTTTACAAATCCCTTCTGGACCCCTAGCTCTATGCAACTCCAATCTGGAGCACATTCAAGAGGAATTTCCTAATACTACAAATATACCAAAACAAGGTACTGAGAATTGCAGTGAATGCCCCCTGGTTTGTCCGTAATGCTCAATTACACCAAGAACTTGGAGTGTCACCAGTTCAAACATATAGCATCACGACCACCAGGAAGAGAAAGGAAGAGAAAACTCCCACAAGATATCCTTTCCGAGGAAGAAGGCTAGACCATCAACACAATCGACAAAAGCCACCATTGTTTGCCCCAATGAAACAAAACAGCTTCCAGCTAACTTGTCATACCACAGATAATAAATGTACCTTTAGTTATAGTTAATCTATATCAAAACTGTCATGTGTAACACTTGATTGTTAAACTGACAAATGCTGTAAATAAAAAAAAGTTAATTTTTTTTTAAGTAGCATATGACTGCTTTACTAATTTTTTTGTTTCCAATTGACGTTTAAAGAGTAGAGCATAAACCTCTAAAACTTGCTGTTAATGGTATTATACGTACTTTTATAAGACAACAAAGAGTACATATCTGATTTTCAAGTCATAAACGCTTAACAAAAAAACTTTGTTTATTAGTCTCATATTCATAGCTTTTACAGTTGCTAATCAGTTTTTTGCAATTAGAATGAATAATAACAATCACAAAGAATAAGAGACCATAAGACATTGTGACTGGGTTTGGGTTTTAATATGGACTAATGTATAGCCCTGGGGTACGCTATTAGTACCAAAATATTTTGAAAATCGTCACAAAGGGCCAAAAATATCGAATTTTTTAACAGAATCTAAAGGCAAATTCGAAACTTTGAGGCCTTGGATGACCTTGGTCCGCACGAAATTTCGCCACCAAACTTTCAGAATGGCGAGATATCATAAAAATGTCATTTTTGGCTAAGGGAATTTGTGTACAAAGAACTGGTATGACCGCTAGGGAGCGTGGTATTTTTGACGCTTTTTGTCGTTAGAAACCGATTCTATTCAATAATAAATGATGAGTACTGCTACAGAAATCGATATTAAATATATTAGTGTGCCAGAGGGCGCTCCAGAAAATATTTGTAATTTTTAAAAAATTTTGATCCAACAAATTTTTTCCTAAATCATATGTTTTCAAGGCTGCTGGACATGAATATCATGGTTAAAATTTTCTAGTTAAATTAGTATGGCCGCTAGGGGTTGAAACACAAATAGACTCTTGGGTCAATAAGAAACAACACGAGAAATGTGCAGGTTGTGGTAAAGACCTGAGTCACGGAGGAAAATCAGTTGGCCTTAAAGTTGGCAAGGGCGCGTTTATCCGACAATTCATTTCCTTCTAAAAAGACACAGAAATCAAAGACTCAGAAATTATTTATATTTGCTATAATAAATACAAAGTCAGTGTCCAGCACAGCGATTCTCAAGATCTTCCGATCACTTCTTCACAAAAATCACAGCAATCGGCCTCTCAATCATCTCAATAGTCGAATGTCGATCCAACCGATTGATGAAAACTAAACAATCTAATTTAGCATATGTAAATACTTCATTATCATTGCTTTTCATAACATAAGAATTTATTATCCATTTCATTGTTATAAAAACTTTAATATTTCATTTCATAATAAATGTGCTCTTCAAATATATATTGAGTTTGTTATTTATATATAATTAAAATGTATATTCAATATATTATCGCCATTCAAACTGCATATCGCCAGGACATCATTTACGCTCATTTCAGAGCTTATTCTAGTGTTTAAAGCCAGTTTTTAGGCACTTTTAAATAAAAAATGTCAGAACTTTTGCGACCCCTAGCGGCCATAACAGTTCTTTGTACACAAATTCCGTTAGCCACAAAATGACATCTTTATGATATCTCGGTATTCTGAAAGTTTGGTGGCGAAATTCCGTGCGGACTAAGGTCATCCAGGGCCTCAAAGTTTCGAATTCTACCTTAGACTCTGTAAAAAAATTCGACATTTTTGGCCCACAAAAAATTCTTTGGGCCGATTTTCAAAATATTCTGGTACTAATAGCGTGTCACCCAGGGCTATACATTAGTCCATTATTAAAACCCAATCTTAATCGCAATATCTTATGGTCCCTTATTCTTACGACCAGGGCTTTCATTAACGCATAGGTTGAGTAAGCTGCAGTCTAGCGTGCCATGATTTTAGAGAAGCAAAATTTTGAATTGAGTAAACGGAATTAAATTTTCATCACTTATTGATATAATAAGTTTTTGAAAACATTTATATTTTAACATAATAACATATTACAAAGAAATTATGCAGGAACTTTCCAGAATGATCGGTCACCATCCGTCCCATTTTTAGTGCCGCCATTGAGTTTAAATTTCAGAACCTCCTGTTTAGTTCTGGAATCGCGTATTTGAATATAAGACGTAATAGATGGGCATTTGCGGCAGTTCAATAGAACAAGTAGCGTAGACAAATTAATGTTATTATTAGTAACCGTTGTTAATACTATTATAATTTATAATTATTGTGCAGTAGAGGAGCCTTTGTGAATAAAGTATAGTTTTTAATTAAATCTTCTTGCAATTAATATTTTATTTATCATAAAGGCTGAACAACGAGTAGCAAAGATAGTTAAGATATGTGAAAAAAACTAAATGGAATACAATTCAGAAAACGTCTTAAAGAGCGCCTTGAACTGTAGAATACCTGGATCAAGAAAATTCCAAAATTAGCACGTAATATACAGAAAAACAACTGTAGTGATTGACTTCAGTGATTTTAAGGCCAAATTATAGTGCATGAAATCTACAGCTGCAAAAGTTCGCAAAGAGTGGACTGTAAAATAATAGTACAAGGAAGAAGGTTTTTATTGGCGAAATGTTTTTTTAAGAGTTATTAAAGTTGTAAAGTTTTTAGCTTCCCGTGGATTGACTCCCAATTCATGGTGATAATGAAATATTAGGCTCTGTAAGAAATGGCAACTTTATTGACCGTGTTGAACTGGTTTCAATTTTCTATCCCTTAGGCCTTTTTACGGTTAAACAAGCAGCAAAATTTAAAAATAAAGGAAAAGGTGTTTTCTTATTCTTACCAAGTGCAACTCTCAATGAATTCATTATATAGTTAGTAAACCAAGTTAAAGCAGATATTGTCTAAGAGATGGTAAATGCTAAATAATTTTCATAATTGTGGACTCAACACCAGATGCGTCGCACACACACCAACTAGTTTTTATAATAGATTATGCATTATCTATGGGAACTCATGTTAAACGATTTTTTTATTTATAACTGTGATCATAAAGGTGAAGAAATAACGAATGCTGTAATGTCGACTATATATTTTCAAAGTTTTGATCTAAATAATAATGTAATGTTAGCAATATAGTTGGGTGTTACAAGTCTTCAAGTTAAATAACTATATCACTATAAATTTCATTCACTGTTGTGCGCGATACATACACCCTTGCTTCACCATCCAACGATTTATTGTGCTTTTGTGCGCTTTTTTCCGAGGAAGGCGGCTATTTTTTATCTTTGGCTGGATCCTGGTACAGGCTAGAATAAAAGAAATAAATACTCTAATCGCATACATCACTTACTCTGAACAGTGACCACATATCCCTTGCGCGGGGTAATTTTTACAAGTAGTTGACTTTGCAACTACGGGGAGCAGCAAGACTGTTACATTTGTTTCGTTAGAACAACAAATTTATAACTGTTTTAGTTCTTTAACCAAAAGATGGAATATCTTGCAGTCTCACATAAAAAACAATAGATTGTGCGACGTAATTCTAATCAAGTATTATACAAATTGTATCAGGAGTTTTTTAATGTTTTGACACATTACCCACAATAGTGATCAGATTAGAGATGCATAATATGAAGTAAATGTGATATTGAATAAACCTAAGTCTTTAAATGGCATTTCTGGAACAATGTTCTTAAAAATTCTTAAAAAGCGAGTAAAAAGCTTCAAAGAGAATGTACAGACGCTACAAACGTCATTACAGTATTTTAGAAACCTTTCTATACTCTCTTCGAAACAACGATGAGTTTTCAAGACTAGAAAACAAAGCAAAGTTGACGTAAGAAACTAACGTATACAAAACAGACGTTACAAAAAGAGACAAGCAAATGTTCCTATGAATGAAAACAAAAATGAAAATTATGAGTTTTCTGGACGACCGTTTTTTCTGATAGAAACACATTGTGCTGTAATTAAAAAAAAGAACATTATATAGAAAGAAGGATTGCAAATTTCTACAGAAAATCACTCAAATGATTTAGATGGGAGCATTTTTAAGAATCAATTGATAAAGAAGGCAAGAATAACAAACCAAAACACACTTAAAACCACAAAAACTCTTAAAATCGTTGAACTCAAAGGATGTAGTTTTCCCATTGTCGTCGTTCTAAAAGCTTTTCTAAGTATGGAAGTTGCTAACTACATTAACAATATTTTTCAGTCCTTAAGAGAGCGAAACACTTTTTAAGATCAACGTTACAATAAGAAAAATGGAGAGCTTTGCACTTTTATTTATTGAGGTGAGTTTTTACGGAGTCTATCTTTTGATGACAAAATCCAAGGTTTTCTAATTTTAAAGCCAGGAAAAGAAATGCTTTATTAATAAAAATTATGAAAGGAAATGGATATATGTTTTTGTTTTTTCTCATCAATGTGTTAATGTATGTGAATGTTGTATTGAAGTATATTTGTGTGACGAAAAAATCAAATCAAAGACGCGCTTGACAGCGTTCTCATATACTGGTCAAAAAACTTCAATAACTGGTTAACTAAATAAACCAAGTCAGGTTGCGTACAAATGGCCAAAACGTAAGTAAACTGACAACTCGACGGTAAGGCACTTCGGCTATTTCTTCAGGACTGGCCACATTCGCTCGCAGCACAGTATTTGAGTCGGCCGATACCGCGACGTTGTTGCAATGGCTCGTACCGAAATTTTCCAAGAAGGCCGTCTGATGAATTTTTAATTTTCATTGGCTACTATCATTGTTGAATTTGACTGATTGTTTCATGTTTTCCTTCCTTTAAGTCGTCGTGGAGGAAGGCCGTCTTCACGTCCCGCTGATATATTGGGCAGTTGTTGGCTACGTCGATGGTGAACAATATGCACACAGGATCAAATTGGCAAAAAGTTTCTTTGTTTTTGATCTTGAAACGCGCTTTTTATCTGTCCAAAAACTCGATTGCTTTTTGACCACAAAAATGACACAAAATTCACGGTTTAATTCAATTAGCACTTTAATTTTCTCTATTATGAACTTTCCTAACTCTTTCCAAGTCGGAAATAATTTGGCTTCGGCCACTGTCCTTTTGGTCAGCAATTAATATGCACACTTCCTAATGTTGTTTTTAAATTTTTGTGCGCTTATTTTGCGTTGGTTTGGTCGATGCAATTTTAATAACTTTCGGCCTTTTCAATGGCTTTGTCTTTTGTGGCGTTACCAGTTATGGCCACTTTTTCGGTGTCTTCGCCTGTGACTTTTACTTTCATGATTGGCCACTCGACGACTTTAGCTACTGCTGACCGCTTGACGATATTGATATCTTGTTTGATTATTAACTTTTTGGTGTTAGGTTGCCACAGCCAGTACACCTCTCATGAATATACATAAGCTATTAACATCATTTGTACGCTTTTTGGATCAAATAAGTATCGTTGTCAATTTTGCGTACATGACAAATTGGACTTTTGTCCAATCCAAGCTTTGTGTGGTATGGCAAAGTATAGTTTTTAATATATACAATCATTTTAATAATTTCGGCCCACATGATGCACAGTAATTTATTTATCAAGCAAACCATTTCATTTATTGTGTGATTTATTTAGCTCGGTCGTTTGTAGTATGCACGGCACTGTTCTAGTAAACTAAACTTTCCTGCAGCAACGCCCTTATTTTCTTTCTGATATTTTTGATGTATTATGTGAACGTACGTGCTAAACTATCTGCTTGTACGCTTTGGCCATTCCAAAACACCCTGTCGCATCAATTACTTTGGTCTTTGTCTGCATCAGCAACGAAAATAACACACCACTGTTGTAGTCGGTAAACACAACCCTGAAGGTTGTACCATCAAACGATTGGCCAGACACTTTGTCGGTTAATATAATGTCGAAGTAAATTAATTTAGCCGACTCTTTCGCCTGTGACTCTGATTCTTAATATGAGGCCATTATGTTGGTCAAAGTCATAATGGTTAGACTTTTTAGGTACCACTCGGAAATTTTAAGTGCATATTTACAATATACTAATTTTTGGCGTCCCTTTGACACCGTCATACGGTCGCGGCCAAGTCGTTGGTGCCAGTCAACTAAATTATTTTTTGTTGTTAACGTACTTCTATCATCTTTGAAATTTGTGGCCACTTTTTCTATTGACGTATTAAGGAAAAATAAACTTCCATTAATTTGTAAACAACACTATATATTGTTCATGCTTGTAGAAATTATTTGGCGATTTACTTACAAGCCTTGCCGGTACACATATTTTGGACTTATTGTAAACTAATGTTTTGCATAGTGGGACAAATTTTCCGATATTATTATATCACTTTCCGAAAATTCAAATGGTAGGACGCGTCCGAGTCCACGTGCAATTTGATACATTCATGACTGTTACAGAATTGACTATAATTAAAACGGCATACGGTTGACTTGCGCTGTTATCTTCATCTTCATCACTTGACGCATGATGGCTGTTTCGAGTTTGCATATGTTCATAAAGCATTATTACCTTTCTTGTTCCAGGTCCGTTGTTTGGCGGTATTGTTATCTTTCTTGTATCACCTAGCTGTTTTTGGCTTTCAGCCATTTCTATGACCTATCGTCTGACCGTTCCCCAGTGATAGCATCTATTTGCTCAACAATTCTTCCAAAACAACAAGATATAAAACTCCATAATCATAAAACTTACTGGAATGAGTTCAGGTCCAGTAAATTAAGAAGTTGAAGTAGCGTTTGCGTCTGAATAAAACTGTTACGGACACGCCCATGCTAAAAATAAGTACAAAGGTGCAAAGTGGCCCAGAGCGAATACGAGGTAATCTTTGCACAAACATACCGTTTTCCTTCACCTGTCTAGTCGTAATGTATGGCATATTTTGCACAAATACCTTTGTTTTCATCAATAAAACATGTTTTATAGAAATTTTTAGAAGGTGATTGGGAAAATGATCTTGAAATTTGTGAAAACATCTGGGAGAAGATGTCACATAACGGAGTTGTTTTTTCTATCGACAGTACTTAGGAACTTATGTTTGGTTTCCCACTTGATACACTTTGTTTTTAACCTAATAATATACTGAACATCTATACATAATCGAATTTATTTTGTTGCTTAAGTTTGGTTTACTACATGGTGAAGTAGAAGAGTAGTTTGGACTTGCAATAATTTAAATAACTAAAGAAAATGGATAATTAGAATCTAGATTTTGCCTGTCCCGACTGTTATAACATTTTTTTGGTTTATGTTGTATTAAATTTATTGCTATTTTTTAAAGCATAGTGAAGTTTTGTATAAACTTTATTCGTTTTGCGTCGATCTCCACTGAAATTTAAAATTCTTAAGACCCACTTAAAAAAGCTAAAAAACTGTTGCTATATTTTTAAATCAAAAAATTAAAATTTTGGAGCAGTCAAAATGCAATTGAGAATATTAAGAAAAAGTGATTCACTTTATCGAAATTTCGGTTTGCAAAAAAAACAAATTGCTATACATTAAAATTGTTCTAGTTGAGCCTATTTTAAACAAGTATGTGTTGAGATGTACATATCAAAATGAATTTTGAGCATATAAGATAATATTTTCGAATATCTTTTTGAACGTAAATTTACAAAAATAAAATCGCCAATGTTAATGTCAAAGCAAAAAATACCAGGTTGAAATATGCCATAAAAGTGGATAGAATATAGAAAAATTGAGCAATGAATTAAAATTGAAATGTAAAATTTGTGTAGGTGACAGTCGGAGCAGAGTTATCCATAAAAAAATAAAACGTAGCATTTAACTTTTCTTTAGAAAGTAAAGTAAAATTATAAATATCTGTTATAATGTAAGGTCGTAAGAGGTATTAGGATTGATGGCATTATTAATATAAATGTTTAAATATTTTAGAGAATACTCTAGTGTTAGTAATAGGAAAAGTTTTAATTTTTGCATTGGATTTTATTGATTTACATAACGAAATTATAGATTTAAAACAAAACTGCACGTCGTTCATAAAAAAATTAAAATACGAAGTGCATTCAAGTTATAACACCTCCGAATTGTTTCCTCAGGACTGCGAACAGATAGAAACTTGCGGTTCATTTCAAAATACGTGCGCACTCTTTGTGAATGAGAGATGGTATCACGGCATGGCACACAGGACTCTAGCGAGCGGAGTGAGGACTTAAAATAGCGACGTTTTCATTACAAGAACAGCGTGTAATCATTCGTTTTCTCAATTTACGTGATGTAACACTAATTAAAAATCATCCGCCAGTTGAGTGAGACATGTCGTGATGGTGTTATGAATGTGTCTAACGTGCGTTTGTGGGTGCGACAATTCAAAAAGGGCAGAATGTCGTGTGACAACAAACCAAGACCATCTCGGCCTCGCACCAGCCGGTTTAACATGATCAACCGAGTGAAGAAACTTGTTTTGGAGGATCGCCGAATGAGTGTGAAACATATCGCCTCTAAAGTTGGCATTTCCGTGGGATCTGCGCACACAATCCTGCATGAAGACCTGAAAATGCAAAAAATGTCCTCCAAGGTGGATGCCACGAATGCTGACAACTTTTAAGTGACTTCTCATGCTCATTACTCACCTGAACTGGTTCCTAGCAACTTTTGACTGTTTCCAACGATGATGGACATTGTCCGTAATCGCAAATTTACTAGTTGTGCCACTATTGCACAAGCGGTTTTTAGGTGGTTAAAGAAGACTCCTAAAGAAGCGTTCGCAGCGGCCATGGAATCATGACGATGTTGTAAAAAATGTGCAGGGTGCAGGGAGATTAAGTCGAGAAGTACTGGGTTGTCCCAAAAGTTCTGTCGCCGAATCAAAATTCAGATATTTATGCACAAATTTATTCAAACAACAACAACTATTCTTCAAAGTATAGACCATTATTGCCCACCACCTTTTGTCCAAAACAGTAGGTCGTCCGGAACGAGGCCCGTCTTCCAAATCAAAGTTTGTGCTGGTCGAGGAGTCACCGTTCCTTCGCCTTCAACGTCACAAATCGCTTTTGCAGCAGCTTTTCCGTCTATGCTTTTTTTTCTAGTAATGGCGCAACAAAAGTCGGATTTCAAGCTGTGTGATCTCGTAACCAGTATCAGATATCTTATTCTAACACAAAAATAAAAAAATGTTTGAATTTTGATTCCCGACAGAACTTTTGGGACAACGTAAAAACATAAGTTTCACAGTTTTCGCGTGATTAGTTTGTGAGAAAAAAATCGGAGGTGTGAAAACTTGAATACACCTCGCATTTCTCAGATGGCACTGTTCTGAAAAGGGTTTCGAGTAATCTCAGAATTAAGAAGAGGACTTCAAGAATAACTTACAGAAAATTGCTTTATAATTAAGCCAGGAGCTACTAAATATGACAAAAATAAAAGTAAAATAAATTTTTCTTTTTCCAGAATTATTATTTAGCAGAAATAAATTTTGTGGAATTTTGTGCAAAATAAAAATTACTACATCACACTACTATTTGAAATTGATTAATTAAACACCAAAAAATAAAATGGCTAATGCTTCACGAGCCCTATTTTTGGCGTTCAGAGTGAACAACTTTTAATTGGATTTGAATTAACAAAAAAATCTGTTAAATGTTTCTATTGGTTTGCAAATAGGAGTTATCTACTATCATTTTTCATTATTTTTCCGCGATTAATATGTACTCCCGTTTGATATGCAAAAGGGGAAACTAGTACTCTGTGAGATAAGTGGGGTAGCTAGTGAATATGTTAATTACAGAGCTTTAATTTTGTGAAAATATTGGCAAGAATTCAGTCAAAGCTACCGGTGTGCAAATTCGAACTAATTGAATTTGTTGTTTTTGCCCTGCATACTCAAAAAAATGGAATAATTTTGACAAATAGGGAATTAGACGAAAGCTATTGATCCGAGCAAATGTATTGATCGCGATGAAAACATGAAAAGTATCCGAAACTTGAAAGCGAGTTCGGAGGCTAGTGGACCTACATGTAATAAATATCAAACGACTTATAATTACATACCTTTTAATTTAAACCTAATTAAAATTTGTACGCTCTTAAAGCCAAAAAACAGAGCACGTGACGCAATAGCACTTTTTTGTTTGCAATCAATGAAACCACTACGTGTTTTTTATTGATATAAAAGTTTGAGCGGTAGTTTTTATATGAAGGAATTAAGTTTAAAAAACTTTATTCTAATTTTTTTTAAATTTTGTTTGAGCTTTTAAGTGGGCATCGTGTACTTCAGAAATTATAAATTCCCTTTTTTTATTTACTAACATTACAGATAGTCTGAAATGCTTCTCCACGAATTTTTGTATTTCAAAAAACATAAATTTGAAAAAAATTTGCTTTAAAATGCATTTGATTAAAAATAATAGAACATTGCTAATATAAGCATTAAATTATAAAACTTATTCTCTATGCAAGTGTTGTAAACCAGCTGCATTTGCGCTATTTTAGCAGAAAACATGTTTGAGTTCAACCGCAGTTATCTATCAACATTAAATTAAAATTTAATATTAATCTTAAATATTTCTGTTCTAAGGCTCACCTACTGGCCACTACAGTTAAAATTCGCCGAAATATTCCTAATCCTCAGACCAAGAAAATCTCCCAATTAAATCCACTCATACCGACCCATAAACCTCCTTTCAGTCATATCAAAGCTGTTTAGAAAAGTTATTCCTAAGACGAATAAAAGAAAACTCGTTATAAAAGGATTGGCTACCCAACCACCAATTCGATTTTAGACATAATCATTCGACGATCCAACAATGCCATCGGATAACGAATACAATACAAACTTCATTTCAAAATAAACTATTCTGTTCTGCAGTAATGTTAGACGTGAGATAGGCATTCGATCGCGTTTGGCTTAGAGAGCTGCTATATAAAATAAAGTAAACTATGACACACGAATACTACTGCATATGTCATTCGTACCTCAATAATAGAAGCTTTGAACTAAGATTGGTAACAATGTATTTCAGATAGAGCAAATAAACGCAGGTGTACCACAGGGTAGTGTCCTGGGTTCTATGCTGTATCTGCTCTTCACTTCTGACTTGCCAACATCTAATAATACTATAATCAGTACTTTCGCTGATGATACCGCGATCATAGCCTGCAACGAAGATCCGAACACAACATCAGAGATGCTTCAAAATCACCTAAATGAAATTGAAAAATGGTTGAATAAATGGAAAATAAAAGTTAACCAAGACAAGTCAGCGTACATCACTTTTACAACAAAACGTTCAACATGTCTACCTGCCACTCCCAACAACGTATATAAGGAAAAGGCGTAAAGAAATGGATATTAAGTTAAAAGATTGGCTTATAGGAAGAAAATCTCCATTAACGTTAGACAATAAAGTCCTACTATATAAAGTTATAATCCGTCCAATATGAACATATGGATGCCAGTTATGAGGATGCGCCAGAAATTCGAATCTTGAAATCATACAGCGCTTCCAGTCAAACACCCTACGAAACATGTCAAATTCACCATGGTATGTGTCAAATCGCACCATATACAGTGGTGATCTAAATATCCCTTTTGTGAGAGAAATTATCAAACAATATGCTGTCAAACACCAAATCACACTTGAAAATCATCCAAATGAAATTATGGAGTCACTGACAGCAGATTCTCTCAATAGACGACTTCAGATGGAGTGGCCGAAGGATCTGACTAACTAAATATGGAAGGACGCCGATGGGAGCCCTACACAATAAAGTCCTAAGTTCAAATAGAATGTATATATTCTGATTTCGATTTTTTAACTATTTTTAACTTTATAATATAAAAAAATCAGTACAACTATGTTTGATTTTTAAGTTAACCAGAAATTACTGTTGAAAATCCGTTTATCAACGTTCTTTACGCGAAACGCAATATTAAATGCTACCATCCATTAGTAAAACATGATGGTAGCTGAGCCAAAAGGGCCAAGGAGAAAGCTGAAACTTTTGCTGATCACATCGCTGTACTATTTTAACCACGCTCTATCGTGTCAACTCAAGAAAAAGAAACGACTCGATATTGCAGACTGACTAAATTTACTGATAAAAAATTTAAAATAAAGAAAATCAAATCTACAAAAAAAAACAATACACATCATACAGGGTTAAAGTTCTGAAAGAACTACCCGAGAAAGGTTTTAAACTTATGACAGATATCTGTCCTTACATCACACTTACCATCGCAGTAGAAAGTGGTACAAATGATCATTACACTAAAGCCAGGAAAACCACATCAAACTCCTTCCGTCTCGTTAGTTGGTTGCCAGCAACGTTAAAAATATTTAAAAAACCTTTACTCAAGAGACTAAAACCACTACTTGAAGAACATGAGCTAATTTTAGACTATTGAATAATTGAACAAGTGCACAAGATTGTGAATATAGTTAACCAGAGATTTGAAATTAAATAATAGTACATATGCTGCAGAATTTTTCGCCGTAGTCCAAGATTTTGACAATTTGGCTTGCGAGATTACTCCTAAAGATCGAACCTAACTTTTCACATATGTACTTACAAATAAAGTTTTAAGACCAACTAACAAACTTGTATGGCATAGACTCTAGGGTTGCTCAAAGAAGCGCGTCGGTCCCTATTCTTTAGCTGCTGTACAATTCGATGATGGATACATTTGCAAATGATACTGGTATATTAGTTTCCATAAAGACGCAGTGATTGCATAGGAAAATCTTTATTTTAAATTTATTAGAAGATTGATTAAGTAACTGATGCATTAAAGCCAATGATGCAAAATCCAATCATGTTATATTTGCTCGTAGAAAAGGCATGTGTCTCAATCAGAAGATGCAAGATGTTTAGGGGACCCTCTAGATTTGAAGTTAACGTGGAGGAAACACATTTTTGCTAATTGCAAAAAATTGGGCTTAAAATTCACTAAACTGCAGTGATTAATTGGAAGAAATTTAAAATTCGCCGAGAATTTCAAACTTTGAAAATACTGCAACGGTTTTAGTTAAAAACACTAAAAGCCTTAACAAAAAAAAAAAAAAAAAACCGTGATTTACATATAGAAACTGTGAAAAAAGAAGTGAAGTGAAATAGCGAAAAAACCACTTTCGACTAGAACACCACCCAAACGTGTCGGCAGTGAATTTTCTAGGCAAGAGTGATGCAACAAACCGAATTAAAAGATTCTCTCTTTAACTTACGAAATATGTTTTAGCAGCCAACAAAAAAGAAAAACTAGAACTGAATTTAAAATTGTTGTTTTCTTTAAATATAAAAATAAAAGATTTGGGGAAGTAAAATTAAATATGTCATTAAATACTTTAAAAGATTTTTTTTCGAAAAATATATTAAAATCAAATAACAATAAAACACAAAAACATCAGCAACATTCAGTTTAGACCAACGTCTATATTTTCTATCTTAAAAATAAGTGTCTTGACTTTACCCCAGAGATGATTAATCACTTCTAAATAATCCATATCAATTCTGTTGTCAAAAATGGAGCCACATGTCATATAGCACGTGAAACGCTCACTTTACTTCAAACCAATTATCCTGGTCCTGTTATTTCGCAGAAGGGTCACATCAATTGACCACTGCGGTTTTGTAATTTAACACCATTAGACTCTTTCCCTCTGGGGCTATTTAAAGGATAGAGTGTATGTTAATAAATCTGATAGAATTTCAGAGTTGAAAGAGAACATCAGACATGTATCGATCGCATTTACATATACAGCTTTGGTAAAGAATGATCGCATGTCAGCGGAGCCGGGGGGGTGGGGGGTGGGTGAATTTGCACAACACTATATTTTATACGTAACTGCTAATTCTGTACTTTACATTGATAGCAATAAAATTTAGATTATTTTAATATTTTGCGTTTCAGGAAAAACTTTCTAAAGTTTAATTGGATCACACTTTAGTTTGTCAGTTATAATCTGAAACTGAAATAATTGTAAATTCTTAAAAACATATTTTTAATTTAAATGTTTCGACTTGAGGAAGTGGCCAAACCCGGTATTTTTTTGTTTCTCTATTGAACACCATTGTTTTCAGCTGGTGCTTTTTGAAAGTGAATTAACATAGATGTTTCTTTTTTGTATTCCAAACTAAAAATTTTTTACAAATTAATAAAAATAAATGAATTACTTATTGAATGCATCATAAAACAGATCGCAACAGAAATAATATACAGGATATATTTAATTTTTAAAACGAAACTTTACTAGACTAACTGTAAATTATTTATTTAAATAATTTATACGGGGTCAATAAACTTCGATTAATTTAAGTTTCCAAACAAGTAAAAGTACTTGATAAACAAATAGACCTCTACAACGGTATGCAAAACATCGGGGTTTTAATGGAAATTGAATATGCAGAGTAGCTGTCCTTTCTAATAATATAGAGAGGTTTCCCATATTGATGGAATATGCTAGGACATTTATTGGACAATTGTAAACTAAAGTTAAACAAACTCTTATTTTATTCCTCTGAAGAATCAATGACCCTAGCTACTATACTGAAATGGCCAATAAAATGAGTTGACTTAGTTACTGTTTTACGAAACATCGATCTGAATCCTAACAAATTGTATAAAACAAGTTGCAGAGTAAAGCTTTTAAATCACAAAGGGGAGGTTTAAATTTATTTATCAAAAATCTGTCCAAAACTGACCAAGAAATTTTTAATAAATCAATTGTATCTATCCGGTATGTGAAAAAGGGTTTAATTTCAATGAAAATTTTTAATGGTTTTAAATTTAAACATTTAAAAAACATCAAGAACAACAAAAATTTTATCAGAAATGTTTTTATCAATAATACAAAGTTAAAAATTGATAAAATTAAAACATATACTAATAATAATTCAAAAAGCCAACATTAGTAATATTTAAGAATAAAAATGTTTTAAAACTAAAAATTCTTTATAATTAAAAGGCTTATTTATTAGTTTTTTTTTATATTAATTACTTTACTAATATATGGGAATCATTAATAAAGAATTTTTGTGCACACAATCAGTATAAAGATGTAATACAATTGTTTAACATTAATAAAAACTGCAGAATGAGTTTGTTAAAATTGTTCCCAAGTTCTTTAGTTGTAAGTAAATATAAAGCTGCAATTGTGGATCAACCGCTGGCGGTACAGTCCTGTTTAATAATAAAGTGACCGCTGTAATTTTCGAAATAAAAAATGTAAATGATTTTATCAATTATTGCGCAATTATTTAATAACTGACCCAATCACTTCCATTAGTGAGTATAGCTTCATATTCTTTTCATGCTTTCAAAGAGGTTTCCTTCATAATCATTTCGCAAAGATCGCCGTATTTTCTTCATTTGAAATGACAGTTGCTCCACCGTGCACATTGGGTTTTCTTTGAGCTTGATTTTTAAGTACGACCACATGTTTTCATTTTTGAGGACATTGCTGGCTATTCTTGTGCCAAAGCATGGTACACTTTGTTGAAATGTTTAGGCCTTATTGCAGCATCCAAACTTTTCAGCAAGCATTTCTAGTAGACGGCGCACATTTTCTCGGCGTTTATATTGTCTATATATAAAAAATCCAAAACTGCATTACATAAACATCCCTAAACATGCACTTTTACAGAGAGGTTTACTGTGCGCTGAAGAATTCTATTACTCTTTGCTAACCACATTTTTGCTAGAGAAGAGCATCCTACAAATAAAACTCGTCTGTGAAAATAACATTGTCCAATTTTTTCTTTGCTCCGCCAATTATTTCCTCAGGTGCCTTTGTGACAATAAAAGTTTATTCAAAGCTGACCAAAAAGGAACTTTAAATCATATTTAGAGAGACCTAAATTAATTTTTTGGGGAGTTTTATTTGGGCCCGTCTGAAAAAAGATGCAAGTTCGCTTTATCTTTGTTGTTGTGACGCGGGCTGTTCCGCTCTCCGGCAGATAGTTTACATTTCCAACCTTTAAATATGGTTTTACCCACTTCTTAACTATTTCTCTTCAATTTTCGCATAGATTTTGCAGACGCTTTATAAATTAGTTGCTGTCCTTTCGTATGATTTACTAAAAACCCTGTTTTTTATTTAGTCGGGAATTTTTCACTCATTGTAAGATAACGAGTTTGCTGACATCAGTAACACGATGTCCCGGCAAACTATATACTGCACAAAGGAGCACTAATTAAAAATTCAAACAAGTTGACATAGACACCTACCAAATGACGATGGTTGTTTTCTTGTTATTCAAAATGCAATTATCAAGGTGTTTGATAATAAACATAGTTTATTAATGATAATTAAGAAATGATTACAATTACTATTGGTTACTTAAATTAAGTTATTTTTGCATTATTCACAAGAATCTAATAAAAACAAAAGTAATAAACATTAAAACATTGCGTGTTGTCAATAAAGAGGGAGGTTGATGTCTAAACTAAAAAAAACATTCATTGAAAACATTGGAAGATAATATATAAGAACAGTTTCATGATATGAGAAAAGAAGTTCTATGTATCATCAAAACAATAATGAAGAATCCGCGAAAAAGTTGGAACAGAATTTTGCTTTGCACAAAATAAAAGGTGCCAAAGCATTGAAAACATGGAAGATTCATGTCTAAAATTATCAACCTGCTGTTAAATTTTCAAATTTAATGTCTAAAACGCTGTTCTGTTCCATTACTAAAAAAGAACGACGATACATTGTGCAAAAATATTGACTAGTTGGTTCTATAATATGCCTTAAAATTATAATTATACAGAACGAAACCCACCACAAATGTAATGAGATGATTTGTAAATGAGAAGATTGGTTTTAGGAAGGAAACATATACACAGGAAATCTCCAGATCTTGGCACACGAATGTAGAGATTGATACTCGGATTTGCGTGTCTACTTTAGGGATTTTAAGAGTTGTTTTATCGGGTACAGTATAAAAAACTACTTGAAACATTGAATAACATATATAACAATTAATAAGAAAGATGTGCAAGTAATAGAAAACATTTACTGGTATCAAACAACTTCTGCAGATATTAATGATAAATCAAAAAGCATAGCAGTTCAAAACGGTGTCAACAGTTTTGCATTTTATTGGCGCAACTGTTTGGAGATCATTTTAGTAGATGCACTAGTTGGATTTTTGAACGGAAATAATAAACAACAACATAACGGATGACATTGTTACGAGGGACATAGATTACAATTTTAGTCATGTAAGCTGTTAACCAATGAGTATGAAAATCAACAAAAAAGACTAAAGTAGTGGAAATATTCAAACGCACCCGTATCGATACATATATAATATGAAGAACTAGGTACATGAAGTAGTATAAGTATCTTGGATGTGGGATAAATTCTCAGACAGATTATCAATAAGAAATTGAAACACAGACAGAGAATGCGCCATTTTATTGAACTAAAGAATTTGTTATGCAACAATTTAGGATTTTTGTGCTGTAAACTTTTAATACAACGCTTATAATTAACTGAATGCGCTTATGCTAATATGGAAAAATTTTGAAAACACCATGGACAGCACATATCACCAATAGAGAAGTATTCAACCAAATCGGTACTGATAGAGAATTACTAAATACAATAAAAATCGGCAAATTTGCCTACCTCAGCTCAGACAGTTGATTGCTCATGGTAAGATAAAGGAAAGACGTCCTGTAGGGCGACGAAAAATGTCGAAGCTCAAAACATTAAACAGTGGACTGGCTTTAACATATTATAAGTGTTAAAAATTGCAATAGAAAGCATCCGAAAAGAATTATATAACAACGAGAAGTTTGCTGTTAAGATGTAGTAAAACCCTGGTATCGTAAGTTCAAGTAAAAAAACTTTTGTAAAAAGTGGCATACGGTGCGATGTAACGATAAATACTGGCAAAAATATTTAAACGTTCTTGGCGTGCTGTTTTAAGATCAGCAATATACATCAGATAAATTATCGTTTGTCTGATTGTGCAAAGTTAATCAGAGATATGTTGTTCTAACCGAATAATGACCTTGGATTCACTTCTTGTGTTATAATGGTAAAAAACATAAAAAATAGTAAACAAATGGAACACACCGTAACAATCAGACTTGGCCTCTAGCCACCACACATTTGTGTGGGAAATAACTAAGAAGTTATATTTGTTGTGGAAGAAGTAGTTTGCACAGACGAAAGAATTATTTTCTCATAAAATTATCGAAATGTGGATCTGTATGTCGTTAATATTTTATCAAGCAATGCAACTGATTAAAGACATTTTAAAGCATAAAATAATATTAGATTAATGCATAAATTAATTTATTATTTGTGGTGGAATTTTACCGAAACTGAATTTTATTAAATAAAACAGTAAAAAATAAGATGATTCTTGACATTCCCTTTATAAACAATAGGATAGCACATAAAATCTCATAGCCGCCGGTTTCTTCTGGAAAAACAAAAGGGACAGCCAAATTTAATGTAGAATTCGAATCCGCGATTAGAAATTCAAGAACATCGGAGCAAGGGGCTTAAAAAATAGCCCGTTTTACATTTATATGCCAGTGGCTATATTTAAGCGGGGAGAATGTAGGGCTTGCAGTTCTTATAAGACGCAAAGCGCCTCAACGCACACCGCTCTAAAGCTTTTTCATCTCATGCACAGAAGCATACTTTAACAAGGCCGCGAAGCGATGTTTATGTTATAATATAGTTTGTTATATAAGTAAAATTGTTAATAAAATAAACAATTAATTACTTTCTACAGGGTCGTTTAGGTAAAACTGGAATTCCTATAGTTTATATTGTAAAACAGCCGATAGTCCGTTTTATGCGCGTGCAATAGTCTTTTAGATAACATAAGTTAGCCAAAAACCTGCGATAGTCGAGAGAATAAGAAATTCTCCAGCAGTTTGGCTACAAAACGACCCAAGCTTACGACAAAGTCAAAAAGTACAGACAATCTGACTAGGAAGAGATAATTGTTGACAGCGTAACATACAATAAGTGATCTGATCCTAAGGAAAGCGATAAATTCGTTCGCAAATTAAAATAGAAGATCGATTAGGATCCTGAGCGGAGCATAACTGGCCTGACAAAAAAGTCTTTCGACCTAAGAATCCCTAACTTTTGTCTAAGAAAACAAGATAGATAGGCCCAAGCACTGCTTAACCACTTCAAGTATGACAATCCTAGCTTACTGACGTTCTTTTAGGACAAAAAGAACTTTATCCAGAATAGAAAGGTAAATCGCTAAAATGACCGCTGGATCTGCCAAGATGCTTCTGAAATACCTATCGTCATGCATACAAAGTTTTCCGCCTCTGTGATGGTGGTGTGGCTTATAAGCAGCGAAGAAGATGTCATGGAGCCTCATTTTTTTGAAAAAATCCTGATGGTGACCTTGGACAGCTATATTAACGTTTTGGAGAAAGTTCGCAAGCAGTGGATAGAGAAAGACCCCGCTTCAGCCCGCAAGTCAAGAAAGACCCAGCCATGTCTATACAACAATTTGTATTTCATCACTGACCCTCCGACTTGTGGTCGCCCTCCAGAACCGATGAAAATCTCCTTGATTACTACGTATGGGGTATCGTCGAAGTGAAGGTCAATAATACTAAGAATAGCTTAAAGACCTTTATCATGGAGATAATGACACATACAGACAAGGAAAAAGTTGTATTGGACTATATCAGGTTTAGCTCCCGGCTCAAGGTTAAATTGAATAAACCGGCAAAGCTTGCAACGCATAGTGGCGAAGCAGTCTCCCAAATTTGAGAACCCTCTAGTTGACCTTTGAGCAATCATTTTTAAAATCACTAGCAAACAAGCCTTTTTGGTCATCTGTCGATTGGTGAAAACAGAATTTGGAAATTCCCAGCCGTACTTACGTTATTGCTCGGACGGACGGACGGACAACATGAAGTTAATAAGTGACTTCGCTTCGCTTCGCCACTTAATAACATGAATTTCAGTATTATTTACTTTAATTTGGTCACATTTTATGTAAATAAATAAAATACAGTTATTCTTATTATTTATTTATTTGCTGACGACCCTGTAGTGAATAATAAATTCAGTTTCTTACTTTACAAAGCTATGGGTTAAGAAAAAACGAAATTAATTCGAACAAAATTATTCATAAAATAAATATTTAATTAATTTTCATATTTTTAAAGTTTAATTTTTTTTCTGTTATTAAATTGTTTAGCATTTAAGTAAAAAATCCGAATCCTTACCGTATATACTAGTTACT
Organism: Sinelater perroti; assembly: GCA_036346155.1. Taxonomy (NCBI): domain Eukaryota; kingdom Metazoa; phylum Arthropoda; class Insecta; order Coleoptera; family Elateridae; genus Sinelater; species Sinelater perroti. Next base: position 16,943,371 of record JARFIY010000195.1, on the reverse strand, counting down.
AATATTTTATCACGGCACATTTTAACTCACCATTAATTTGGTCATGCGGGAAGGACGTTTCAAATTGCCTATTTCAGCTATTTCATGCAACGTATTAACAAGAATAATTAATACAACATATAAGTATATTTACAAATTGTACCAATTTTAAAGTTGGTAAACAAATTAATTAAACAATAATTATAGATGTCTCTAGTCTAAAACTTTTAATGTAGTTTAATTTGGAAAAAATTACAGACAAATGTTTTTTGTAGCTTTATTCATTATATTAAGATTTTATTTCCGAATAACTTATTTCCTGCAGTAATTTGAAACAAGCTACCCCGAGAAAATCCTATATTCCAACTTAAAATTTAAAGTAATTTTCTTTAACACCGCACGGTTTCTCTAATCGGAAAAGCACGCAACAAAAAAACGTTTGGGTATTTATATAACAAAGCAGCATTTTATAGAAAGCACAAACAACTTACGTTTATATTTATCAGTACTATTTATAGTTCAACAAAAATATTTAAATAGAAATAAATCCCCAACAGCAAATTGTTGTTCATGATAAAAAACTAAGAGATTTATTACAATAGGGCCCAGTTTTTCTGTTATATAACAAATGTGAACGCAAATCTTAATAAAATCATTAATAAAATGAAAGGTACATAAATTATTCGTATGAAATTAAATTAACTTTCTTCGTTTTTTATTTATCAAGATATCTGTCGGTTGTTAGTAAACAGAGAAAAATGGTTTACTTTAATGAGCATTCTTATGGCAACTCTTTGTTGTTGCAGCAGTTTTTACTGAAATTAAACGTAGCTTTTACCAGTTTTTATTCCATGTTTGTATTCTCAATAAAATCGTGTAAACGTTTATGTTGCTTACGCGTCAGTTATCTGTCGTTTGCGATTTGTTCGCATTGATATAACAATAAACCTATTCTACATACTTATTTTGTTATTATAATTATATTATACGCAAAATTCGTATTTATTTGTTTCAAAACTAATGCCACTGCCGTTAATTATTCCGTCCGAGCAAGTGTATATGCTTCTAAATTACTTAATTTGCAAACCAACTCACGTTTTAGAATGAAAGTGACATCTAATATAAAGTTTGTAAAAAGGGCATTAATTTACTTTATACACATTACAAAGCCGCCCGAAGTATTCTGTGGGTGAAGTTCTCCGGACACAATCCTTAAATTTAACGCTTAATTAATTAAAATGAAATAAACGTATATATTTAAGTATAAAACGCACACTGTATTTTAATAAGCAAATAGATATGTGGCAAGTCCCGTAATGCTCCAATTAACTTAATTATTTGCGTCCTTCATGGCTATTTTGCTTTTTTCATTGCGTCTCTTGTGTTAAGAGACTAAGTGCATTCTAATAAAATAATGGGCAAAAATGTACTCACGTAACGAGCAAACTTCCCTGCCAAACTTTTCCGTAGTTCGATTAAATTTCTGCCGATTGCGAGAATACCGCCGTAGGCGAACATCTGCTCACATTTCAGAACTGCAGAGCACTGGAAATGCGAGTTCGCGCTCTTCAAAATCCCAGCGCGCAAGCCTACGCAGTCTGGTGGACTGATCAAAAACCGGCCCTTATCACCGCTTAATAATAAATGTTTTGTAAGGCAGCAACAAGCATTTGTTAAGCACCCGTAGGCCATTCCTCGAGTTCCACAGCCGAAAGAAGGTTGGTAGGGCAAATACAAAAATTTCGGAAGATTAAAATTTAAACGAGATTGAGTTGCTCCCATTATTAGTGATTCAGTGAAATGTTTTATTTTAGATTAAATTTTAACATGATTTATTATACCAATGCAAATGTTGGAAATTGTGTCAAGTATTTCCAAATAAGCGAGATGTTTAGTGAAATTACAAGACATAAGTTAAATTAATAGGAATGTGTATGTATCTCTTCAAAAATTAAGGGAAATTGAAAGTAAAATACAATTTCTCGACCAGTTGTTCTTTGTATTACACAGGTAGTTAGTCACAATAATTTTACAAGGTTGTCAAGTTAAATCCAGAATTTTATTAGATTATGTCGAGGAAAAGTCAAAAGATCGCTTTATGTGCATGCTCAATTCCCTATAGGTAAGTTAGTTGTGAAAATGAGGCCAGAATGTGACAACAAAGTGGTCCAATCCCCTCGCGAGGAAAAATATCGATAAAAATTATTGCGTGGTTTTGTTGCAAAAGACCCACGTTTACGATATAGGTTATCTGACAAACAGGATGAGATCACTGCTGACAGGGCAATCCAGAAAAAGCTATCTGTTTGCAAGCGAAGTGATTAATTCGTTTGTGAATTGAAAGCGAAGTTAGGTCAGAATCCTGGACGAAGCATGACTGATCTGGCCAAATAAATGGTCGAGGTCAAAGGTCAGTCTCATAGTACAGCAGGACATGCAACTATAAGTCATTCGTTCTGAGAAACCATCAACTGTTGACTGAGAGAGCAAGTTAAAGGTTCAAGCACTACTGAACATCAAGCACGACAGCATTGGGTTTCTGAGATACTTTTTGGAGGACAAGAACTTCATGCACGACAGGAAGGAGAATTACCAAAATGGTTTAATCTGCCAAAATGCCTTTGAAGTAGTTATCGCCATTTATACAAAGCGTCCTGCTTCTGTGATTGTGCTGGATCATATGAGCTGTGAAAGGGATATTATAGTGCCCCACTTCTTTCAGGGAGGCCTACAGGTGATTTCCGACAGGTGATTGAAATAGTTCTGGCCGCTTGTCGAGTATACGTGTTCCAGGAAGAATTCGTTCCAGTCTAATTTGTATTACCATTAGTTTTCCGATTTGTGACTACCCTTCAGCTCTGGCTGCAATCCCTTTGACTATTACGTGTGGGGGGTAGTCGAGGTGAAGATCAATGAAAAACATCATAACACCAAGGATAGTTTAAGGGGCTTTATCATGAACATAGTGATGTTTATGGATACAGAGAAAGTTATGTTGGCCTGCAGTAGATTTAGGCTCTAGAAGATGTCCTCTGATGTGGGCTACATTGAATAATATAATTATCAACACTATTTACTTTAATTGTGCTAAAATTAAATAATTAAAGTATAATATAATTTTTCTTACATTTTAATGTTATTTTCATTGTTTGCTTCTTTTCAGATTTACTTTGACGACCTTGAATAAAGAAAATAAGGCATAGTTCTGATTAAAAGATAATATAACTGCAAGAAAAATGTATTTCAATTACAAGATTACATAGTTTAGATAGTAAAATAGAAGAAAAATAGTAAATTAACTTAATATCTTACTTAAAAAACTAAACTACTCTTAATAGTTCATTGAATAGTCCTGTTTTTTGATAGATAATTTATATCTTTGGGGCATAAAATTCTTCATTTTCTAAAACATTTTTTAAAAATACAATTTTATAAAGCTTGAGTTCGGGAAATTGTGCTGATCATTTATTTTTTTTTAATTGCTTTGGTAGTCATTCATGATTAAAAGAGTTTTATTCTATATTCAGTTCCAAACAAGTCTTTTTCAATGTCATTTTGTAATAATTTAATGTAACTTCTGGTATTTATTTTTTTGATGTGGTATGTAGCAGACCAACTCAAAACATATTCTTGTAAATATTTGCTTTTAGGTAACTTTAAAATATATCATTTATGATACAGTTTCTATATTCTTTAGCTTCTCAGAAACAAATAACTCCTTCCGTGGTCTACATGATCTTAATTTACAACTAGCTAAGTAATCTTTACATTGTACTACATGTATACACAATAACGGCGGTAGTTTCAAAACAGTTTAGTTAGTTCAGTGCGATTAAGATTTCTACAGGCCAAACTTGTTTTTCTTAGGACAGCATCATCTCAAACTAATTTTTTTTTTAGAAAGTAGGGACAACATAACAACAACTGGCAAATAATAATTAAGAAAAATATGCAAAATACATGTGTTATAACTAAACATATGGTTATGTAAGGGTGATGTAAAACATTTTCACATCACTGTAAGAAGTTATAATGTAAGAATGCGTCCACAATTATAATTAAATAGAAAGTAAGCTAAAAGAGGTTTATAATATTATGTCAATAGATGAGTATTAGACAAAGCGATATAGTAGCAGACATGCGTTTACCATTACCTTATATTGTGTTGGTGTAAAAGTTCTTTATTTCTAATGTAGATATCTAATAAATTTAAGCGGAATACTCTATGAATGTTGAGATAATTTGCCGATTTCGGCTGTGCAGAATGTCACCAGCTTCAATACGAAACAATTTAAGTACGGCTTTCTTATTAAAATTTGTGACTTTACTCGAAAAATATGATAAGCCAGATTCGAGCACTTATTGCTGGGCCCACATGTGGTCACGCATTTTCGTACAGAAGTTAAACTTAATTTCTCCAAAGAAAGGCTTTTGAAAAGTGACGTGCTAGAGTTGCTTGCAATACAATTTGGTCATAACGATGGTGCTGTGCGGTAACAGTTCGAAGTAATCCCATTAAATTCAAAGCAAGAACCTCAACGAGCGTATGTGTTTATAATTTCTTGCACTTAGTAATGGTAAAAAGGCAGCAGTTTCTATGTATAGTCACGATGTGAGGAAGTCAGGTATTAATAAATTAGCGCAACAATCAAAGTGGCAGCTTTCGAACAGTACCGGGGGCCCGTAATCGACAGAACGTGGAGTACCCATTAGTTGATTTAGCTTTAAGCGATTTTACAATCTAACTCGCAATCAAATGTGGGTTTGTTTCAACTAGCGATTGTGGATCGTCTCAAGAGGGGATGACTTAACAAAAATAAGGTTAGGAGTTTGTTGATTGTACCTTTCACAAATGCGTTATTATTGCGATGACTTAATTTTGTTATTTTAAATTCTAATTATAAATTACATAATATACACTTGCGCACAAAAGCGTTAGTTGAGTAGGTGTAGCAGTTAATTTAAAAGATAAAATATTTAAAAAAGTATTTTAAAAAATAATAAGACGGATAACAGAAATGCTAGTAGAGCGGAGTTAGTATGAGGTGCGTTCAAGTTCTAAGATCTCCACATTTTTTTAGCAGTGGGAATAAGTAGAAAGGTGTGGTTAATTTTAAAAGACGCAGGAAATATTTTTGAAATTGTTTGCAATACAGATGGCATCATTATACAATGTACACAGGTCGAATTGCTGCTATTGAAGTGAGTGTTGTTTTGTATACTTAAAATGGCGACGTTTAATGTTTGAGAACAACGTGCAATTGAGTAAGACATGCGGTAAGACGTTATGGCTATTAAAAATATGTGTCAGGGGATGTGAAAGTTTAAAGAAGGTTGAGAGTTGTGTATTAGGATGAATTGAAGCAGCCTCGGCCACAAACTAGCCGGCCCGAAACTATGATTGCGCGAGTGGAGCAAGTTGTTATGAAAGACTGTCGATTAGCCGTGCGTGATATTGCCTCTAAATTTGGCATTTCGTAGGATCTGTGGATGACCTAAAAATGCGAAAAGTTTCTTCAAGGTGGCTCCCACCAATACTGACCGACGATCATAAAGCTACGCAGGTGGCACTGTCTAAGGACATGTTGACACGTGATGATGCTCTACTCTCCGTAGCAGTTTATTTTCTAATCGAGACGCTGTTGCATCAGCGATTTTCTAGTGGGCAAAACACACCCCTAAAAATGTGTTTTCAGCAGCAATGGTATCATGGCGACAACATTATGAAAAATGTGTACGTCTAAACAAGTTTACATTGAAAAGTAACAGAAATTTTAACTATCTTGGGTCAGTACTTATTCAGATAAAAATTCGGAAATTTTATAACTTGAATATACTTGATAATACACCTCCTATTATCAAAATGTTAACTTCTTAGAGCAGTACTCAATTTTATTCATAAGCTGACAATTTTACTATATATATTATTATTATTGCTAGAGCATTAGATGGGTTCGTCTACTTTGATATAAAATTAATTTTTGCTTTTCCAATAACTCGCGTATTTCTAGAAAGATATTTGATTATATTAATTTTACTAAGCAACCCTTAATGCATAATTGTTAGAGAAAATATTTGTGATGTTTTAATATAAAGGTTTTGTTAACACGCTAGGAATATTTTTAGCGTAAAGTAAAAAGTAAAGTTGGCTTTGTTCTTTATCAACTTTTCTCTTAGAATATATTTTTTTAAATCAATAAAGGTTTGGTTTAGGTTATCTCAAATTTAATTTCTTTTATTATAGAGCATAAAAATATTTGATTTCTTTAATAATTTATATTTAACAATAAATATTTTACTTCTGATATTTTTTATTGTATATTTTTATTTTTCGAGTACTTTACCATTTACTATTTAATATTTTTGTTTAAAAACCGCTTTTAGCTTCACTCGTTTTAGCACATCACCTTTCGGAGTTTTCCATGGTAACAACAATTTTGTATTTAAACGTTTTAGTAATCATGAAACGACAGGAAAATACAATAAACATATTTCTGCGAAGTTATTTTAAAAGTAAATTTTGTCTATTTGCTTCTGTTTTAATTTTTAATTTGTAACACAGGTGAGAAACAAAAGACAAATAAGGCGTAATTTTAGTTAATTTATAATCCTGTTGCAGAAATACAGTGGAGTGACACTTTTCTACTTGTATTAGAATTTACTTTATATAAGTATTATAATTACGATCAGAAAAGACGTAAAAAGTGCAGCTCTGTACTTTACTATTTTGTAAGGCAGTAGGAAGTAGGGCTTAAATTAATGTAAAAATAAGAATCAGTATTTTGCAACAGTTTATATATGCACAGATGCATAAATACATGCACACAAGCTTAAAAGAACCCTACTTATGGTGACTTAAGAAAGTATCAATCTTAAATCAAAATTCTGTTAAATATTAATTGGATTTAGAAATTGAAATTAACAAGAATACACTAATATAGAGAGCATTATTTAATATTAGGAAAGTTTATCAGACTTATTAATTAGAAAAATATAAATAAACGAGTTAAGTACTTATTTAATATTCTGAGAGAAAATTAGTTTATAAGATGAATAAAAGCGGAACGTAAATTAATAAGAAATGCGTGGTACACAATAATTACAACTTTATCGCTTTATTTCCTATATATATATATATATTAATATACAGCATAACGTGTAATGTGGAAAATACCTACAATGCAATGTAAAGTTATGTAGAAGCTCAAATGCAAGTATGTAAGAAAAAGTTTAGACAAATAAATAAAAGAAAGTTAAAAAACCAAATGTTAAATAATTAAGCAAGGCTACAGGAATATTACCACCTTTTAGTGGTTAAGGGGATCGGTTTCAAATGGTTAGCTAATGGCCTACTCAGTCACTGAAAATAATTGATATATGCGTTTAATTTGCGCAAGGCATAATAATGGCGGTCGTTTAAGGCGTTGTGCTTACCTCATCGCACTGAAATGAAGGTAGTGGTCAACGACCAAGCAGTAAGAACAAATATATAAAAGCTTTTATTTTCCAATTTAAAAGCTATATACAAAATCACGATAGAAATAGCAAGGGGAGCATTATATCGCTTGAAAAATATTATGCAGTCTCTCATTAAACATCGAAACCAGATTACGGTTTGTACCTTGCTATGTATTCTCAATACTTTGCTAGGGAGTGAAGACCTAAACTCTTATAAAATACACTATGAAACGCCTGAAAGCATTTGATTGCAGTTGTTACAGGCGTATGATGAGAATTTCATGTGTCGAACGAACGAGTATTACAGAGATTAAAAAAAAATCGCATACCTTGGACAGATAATAAAGCATAAGAAATACAAACGTTTGCAGTTTATATTGCAAGGGAAAATCAAAGGAAAAAGAAAATCTGGACGAAGAAGAATTTTATGGTTCAAATATTTGCGACAGTGGGCCGAATTATCTTCAGCTGCTCTATTGAGATAGGCAGCTAACAAAATAACATGGGCCACGATGATCGCCAGTATCTACTAAGGATATACCATCTAAAGAAGAAGGCTACACTTCCCAGTAACGTACAGAATTTCATCATTAGTACTATTAATAATGTTTGGAAACAAAAATTAGAAACAAAGTATGTAACAACATTCGAAATATTTTGTAAAATGAGGTGTAATAGATTCTTATTAGTAAAAAATAGTAAACCAGAATATAAATAAGCATCTTCTTCTTCTTCCTTTTTTAAGTAGCTATTAGCTTGTTTTAACCTACCCCAGGCAGGTGTCTAATCTAACGCATTAATTTAGAAGGATAATATATTTCACGATCGCCAAAGGTCGGGCGCCAATGTAGCAGGTTGAGATCTTCACTTCGTGGTTATCGTGCTCTCAGTTAAGCAAACATGTCATAAAACAAAAGAGGATGTAAAGAAAACTATGAGAGAATAATGTTAAATGACAATCTTCAGATTTAATATTAAATGTTCTTCAAATATTTAATCAGAAAACATCAAAAATAAAGTAAAATTGTTTAAATCTATCTTCTATCTGTACATTTCAACAGAAAGTAAATAAAGACGGCTGACATGAAATTTAGCGTGCAGCGCTCTGAGTACTTAATTTACACGAGGAGGCCCCGGCGTTCGTGTCCCGCTCTTGCTCTTTGCCAAATGTCCGGAGGGCCGTGGCTATCTGGCGTTTGCCACGGTCATTTGGTTTGCTTCCGACGAGCGAAATTTTGATTTTAAACGCTCATTCATAATGAACGTAAGCATAAGCCGTCCATAAGGAATACGTAAAACGCAACTAAAACTTATGTAAATATTTGAAAATTGCGCATGCCCAAACACAGCAGCGGCAGCAATGTCCTTTCAGGAATTTTGCATAATTATGTTGCTTTTCTATCGGTTATTTCTTTTATGGTGTAGGAACAAATGCATATTTATTAATTTAATTAATAGTTCCTTCTCCGTTGGAAAAACAAAGCCAAAATGTTGACATTACTAAAGTTAGGTTATGCAACTTTAGAATAAAAACAAACATTCTGTTACTGCTGCTAACATTAATCTAGAAAAAAATTAAAAATTTTACTGCAAATGAACGTATAATCTAAAAATTACGGGAGTGTATTATGAACGAGCGCATAAGTCAACTTTACGGTTAGGTATTTTTTATGGACAGCTTATGCTTACGTCTATTTTAAATAGGTGCTAAGTTAAATTGTTTTACGTTTCCGATCTAGGGAACAAACCGATCCAATTAAAAATTTATACGCTCCACCTTGCAAAAATTTGAAGCGGGTGTAAAATTGTCAGCCTTGGACGCCAAAAATACCTTTTGGCGTCCCTTATATGTTAATATTAAAAGTAGTACTAAAAAATTGAAAACCTTATTAATAATACAGTTGAAGAACAAAAATAAAAATATCTATTGTTAATTTATGGAGCGAGCACCTGGAATTTAACAGAACTGTATTTTGCGCATAGATAATGAATCCATATTATGACTTTCCGTTTCAATTTCCTAAAATAATATTCGCTAATTACAAACAGGTGAATTCTCATTTTGCTGAAATTGTTTTTGTTTAAGGGACAATATTACGAAACAACGAACACTTAGTTCCGATTCGTAATTTGAATTAACCTGATGGAAGTTTGATTTATAATTTTTTTAGATAAATTTAAAAATTTATATTTCCATTTTATGCAACAGATTCTTAGAAACTAAAGAAAACAAAGTAATATAAAAATCTGATAAATAACTACGTATGTACCAACTTGCAAATATTATTCAAAAAATAAGGGTATGTATTACAATAATTGACGAAATTTAAATGAAAACTATTCAAAAATGTGCCCTAAGAAAACAAAATAATTGAGGCGTAGAACCTTTAGGTTCTAACTTTTCTCTTATTAAGAAATATTACAAAATATTACTCTAACATTAAGGACTATAGGTTGTTACAAGAAGCTCGCCGATTCTTGGTTTATGCATTTGTTAATTAAAGAAAACAGCTTATTTAGAGGTAGCGTAATAATTAAAAAAAACACAAAATTTAAAAATAGAAATTTAAAAAGTAATAACTGATTATTGTGGAATTATCCTTTTGTGTAACTGCGATCAGCTAGAATTATTTTAAAGTTATACGAGGGCAATCCCCTTTAGATATCTCTACCTACAATGCTTAGAAGCCGCAATCTTCTCGGTTAACCATATGGTGCACAATCAACAAATTTCGCATTATATATGATGTGTCTTTATAGGCAGAATAATTTTTTTTAGTACTGGCAGCGGACCCCCGGAGAGCTTGTCCAACTCCGACATGCTTGAGCCCCTTCTCATAGTAGTTTTTAAAAATAATAAAAACACGATTAAAAAGCTCTGTTTGACATAATTGACGTACGCCGTTGCCATGACAACGCATTTACGTATACCCAGTTAGAGTTGCACTTTGACCTTTGACTTGTGTGACAGCACTCATAATTTTTTTTTATATATAAGTGCTATATTACCCGCTCTCAAACGAAAATTTCCCATCGCTTGCGGTTCCGGAAATATATTACCTCGGTCGCGCCTGTCGCCGGGCCGAAATTTGTCCTTCGGAGGCGCTCGGGTCGGCACGGAAAGGCACGAACGATTTGACCTTTGACCTGTGTGACAGCAGCAGCAGCACTCATAATTTTTTTTATATATATAATTATTTAGATAGTGAGTTATCGGAAAAGTCATGACGTATATTTTGGGTAATTTTGGAGACTTATTTATTAATAACACAACAAAGTTCAATTAATAATGTCTTAGCCACTTTTATTGATGACCTTTTTCCGTTTTCCTGAAAAATGCATGATTCTGGGTTCGCTGAATGACTGTTCTTTACCAGTGAAGGACTGGGTGAGATGCTCTTTGATGGCTTCATCAGAATCAAAAAACCTATCATTCAAGTTATTTTGCAAAGAACAAAACAAATGGTAATCTGATGGGACAAGGTCCGGTGAGTAAGGAGGATGGAGTAAAACTTTCCATCCAAGCTGCAGTAACTTCTGGCAAGTCAGCAAACTTGTGTGTGGTCTCGTATTGTCAGGATGAAACATCATGCCTTTGCGATTGACGAGTTCGGGTCGTTTCTTCAAAAGAGATGTATTCGAATCATCCAGTTGATGACAGTACACAACAGAATCGATTGTTTGATTTTGTGATAGAAGCTCAAAAAATACCACGTCCTTGTAGTCCCACCATATTGAGAGTATAACTTTTTTGGTGAAGATCGACTTTGGATGTTATTTTGGCTCCTCTGCAGCACGATCGTTGACGTTGAATATTGTTGTAAACAATCGATTTTTCATCGCTGGTTACAAAGCGCTTCAAAAACGGGTCGATTTTGTTGCGATTGAGACGAGTATTGGCGATATTGATGCGGTTGGTGAGATGGACTTTTTAAGTTTATGCGAAACCCATATATCGAGCTTGCTGATGAATCCCAGCTTTCTGAGATGGCCGTGGACGCTTGAACGATAAAGGTTCAATGTCTTCGCGATGTCACAAGTGGTCGAACGTGGGTTTGCTTAAATCAGTGCCTTTATTTGATCGTCATCAACTTCAACGGGCCTTTCGCTGCGAGGACCATCGTTAACATCAAAATCACCAACACAAAATTTGGCGAACCATTTCTAACACTGACGCTCTTGTAGGGCATTGTCCTCGCAAACTTTATGAAATTGTTTACAAACTTGTCTTTGGTTCTTTTTGCATAAAAATAAAAATGCAAGATATGCCGAAAATGCGCAATTTTGTCTTCCATTTTCAACTTAATGTAAGAACTGAAGGAATCAAATACTTATTTGTTTCAAATGATGTTTTTGACCTAAAAATACGTATAACCCCATCTATTGCAAAATTCGTCATGACTTTTCAACATCCTTATAAAATTTAAAAATTACTGTGATTATTATTAAAATATTTTTTGCAACAAAAAAATCTTAACTATAAATTAATTGTCAATGTATTATCACAGATTACTCGATATAAAATCACCTGTATTAACAATATTTAGAAAACTTCACAATTATAAGATTGTTAGATGATTTTATGTTTTAGAATTTGTTAGCTGGAAATGTTTACTCTTTATTTAAAATTCAACACCAATTAGAATATTATACATTCTATGAGTTAATTGTATGACTATTTTCACATGACAGATTGATAATAACACCTAGTGATGTTACCTCTGTGAATAATAATATATTTTATATGACATCTATCATATATTTCGACTATTTTACTTTCCTCTATCATACGATCACTTTCTTTTAATTTTTCTATAATAAGTGAAAATAAGATTACTTCGTTAAGGTTCATCTCTAGTCTACTTTGATGTTTAATGGAGCTTTTGATTATCATTTTCTGATAAATAAAATTTTGAGACTTTCATTGATGGTATAGTTTTAGATAAACCAAGGGTCATCAACAATAGCTATGACTTGGACTGCCACTGTTATTTAATGTGACATAGCTTGAAAAATTCCCATAGTTTGATTCCGTTTGTCCAGATGGGCTTATTCTCTGTAAACGTGTGATTTTCTAGTCAATACATTTTTTTAATGTATATTTTTATTCTTTTAAATGTGGATTTTCTGTAATAGGCGGCTATTGAAATTTATTTATAAGTATCTAATTTCCTTGGAACGAAAAATTTCTGTATTGTCTATGAAAATCGGAGGACATTATTGATTAATTTTTATTTACTTCAGTTTTACATTTTTATCTAATTCTTTGAGCCAAAAATACGAATAAAATTAATTTTGTGCTAATTTGTGTTCCTTTTGTTTTAGTATAAGTCCGAAAGATGTGTAGATCTTGTAGGGGCAACGGCCTTATCAATTGTAACTTATTTTCCAAAAAACGCAAGAAGAAATATCAGTAGTTGCTTTTAAACTGACCTGCCTCTACCTCCCCTTCACTGAAATTTCAGGCGTGAATGTAGTTATTTTTTATTTTTTCATTCTAATTTAATTCAAACAGTTTCGTTCACAATATAAATAAAACAAAAACATCAGTCTGAAGAACAATTTCAATCCTCTCTTTCATATGTTCCGCATGCTCCTCAGCTTCATATGCGTTAACGTTCCAGGAAAGCAGCGTTTCCAAAGCAGTCTTGCTAAAAGGCTTTTATTTTGTTTGTTTTTGTCTGATGGAACTAAAATAAGGGCTAGACCTCAATAATATTCTATTTATAATGTCTATATGCTTTGTTCTCCAAAAAATTTCTAGAGTAACTTTCTCTAAATTAGCTACAATGCTTCTTTCTGGCCTTTACGGTCTTTTCTTATAATTCCCCTATTGAAAGTAAGACGTACTCAATAATTACAGGCATACGGATTAATATTTTGTAAACTGCAGGGGACATTGGGAGCCATGAATATAGTTCTATGTATAATTTGCTGTATCTTGGCAGTAGGTGGAAAACTTTTCTATGTTAATCTTACTTTCAGGCTAATAGCAAATCTTTCTATAAGATCCGTGATTATTGCGAATGTTTCAAGATTTGCAAAAAACCTTAGGCCTTGTATTACCATCATTACTGTTGCCATATTGGGATTTTGGTACGTTAACAATGAGTCCAAGTTTTGTCCTAAATTTTTGTTGTATGATTTTTCTTCTTTAGATCATATTTGCTATTTTAGAACAAGAATTTTATTTGAAATATAGACAGACCAAATGTTAAATTTCTGTATTTACTGCATTACATCTTGACAAATCGTTGAACTGCTTTCATGTAGCTTTACAAATGAAACATCTCATGGTTAAAGTAGTTGTCGGTTGCTACGTTTACATGCTTTGCCATTGACCATACTTAAGAGAATCGTGTACTGTACTACTATTCTGTTTTCTTCTTTTGCGATTATTGTTGGACTTTATTATTATAGTAGTTAATTTCTTCCTTGTCGTTTCATGTAAAAATCTTATTCTCATTGGATGACAAAACCGAGGCGATAAAGAAGTGGGATTTTGGAAAATCACTTTATTGTTTGTTTGGCAAGTGAGCCGCAAAAGGAGCAAAGAAGAATAAAAGATGTTTTGGAACTTTTGTTTGTACTGAATTTATTGTGATCTATCACAGTACTTGTATTTCACTCCAAGAAACACCAATTCTTCAGTTGTTAAAACTTCACCAACATCGTTTAGATAGAATATATGGCGCTCTACAGTGTGGTTCAATAATACCTGCAAATCAATCTCTGCACAGGTTTCAGTAACAATCATTTTTTGCTTTTTGCAAAAAAGACTTTTGATATTGGATCACTTTTTCAGTATGCTTTTTAGTTCTTGTCACCGCGTGTCGGAGAAGTTGTCTTTCGCTACGTTTGCTCCACCTATGTTTCCTATTCGCATTAGTCCTGCACTCAACAGCGCTTAGACCTCATTATTCATTCTTAGATGTTTTGGTTTCCGGCGCTTATTGCGATCTGTCAGGTTTTCAAAAGATTCTGCGGGTGACCAACAGCTACATTAGTGACTTTCTTAAGACGTACTTCTATAGTTCCTTGCAGCCAATTGTAGTTCTTATTCAAGAAAACTTGCCCTGTTCTTTTAGCAGCTTACCACTTAAATTTTATTTCAAATTTAAATTGCGATAGTGTTTTAACAATTTCGGGTTTTTGCTCGTCAGGAAAATCAGGATTATCTATTACTTTATTTTGAAAAATATCCAGCTTTTTAGTCATATCGCTTCAACTTTTTAAATATAAATTTCCGAGTAACATTATTCACATTAAAAAGCCTTAAAAAAAAAAGAAAACGAGAAATGAGACAACCAATATCAAAATATTATTTTTTTAACAAACAGGCTATATTAAAACACATAATATGAAACTAATTGCCACTTTTCGGCATCTAATATTTTAATGATTAGTAGGTAGACAAGTCAGACTTACATAAAAAAATAAAAACCCGAAAATGGCAGAACATTAACTATTCAATTTATTTTAAGTTGAATTTCTTCTAAGTGTCAAATTATAGAGTTATAAATAAACTAGTGCAATAATAAACATTTTAAAGTAGTTTTGATAGTAGCACATAACTGAATCAAAGATATTAATTTCGGAAATCATAACAATTCATTTAAAAATTACTAGGAAAGTAACACGAAAGATGTTTAATTTTAGTTTTACTTAGAAGTTCGTACTTGCATTTAGCTTAGATGACGACTGATCATGCCGCACTAAATAAGACAGTGAAAAATATTTTTTTTTGTTTAGGTAAGGTCTCACCCTTAACAGGTAGGTGCAGTTTTTAAGAATTCGCTTGTTTGTAATTACCGATTTATATCCGGATTCTTGGGTCAAATACCCCCCTGTACAAAGTTTAGTTAGAATCAACAATAAAATATAGTTAAATATTACAGTTAATGTTATTATGTCATTTTTCAGTTGTGCCTTTAAAATTTTAGCTGTTATAAAGTCATATCCACGGGATTTTTGATTTTTTAAGGATTGTATCTCTTTTTTATTTCTTTACAAAAAACGTGAATAGATATATTGAGCGTACAAACTTCGACTTTTTTATCTCAAATCTGGCCCAGTTTCCTGCTGGGTTTCGTACTGGTGAAATGTCTACTTATGGTCTTTTAAATCTTTTAGTTATTCTTCACAGACTATAATCGTATACGGAAATATTATTGTTTTAATTTTTCGTCACATACTTCATTAAAGTTTCTTTTTAATTTGGTAGATGGGCGATAAAATCTTGTTTTGTGCAATTGCTTATGTGTGCGTTGTCAAATGGCTTTGGCACGATGTTTTGCAGTTATTACTTGTTTTACTTGTAATTCTCGTTTTGGTGTTTTAGGGAATGAAGCTGTCTATATTGGGTATTTTATAATTATTATTAGATGGGTTGTGGCTTTCTATAACTCTACGGTTTTTTAATTTTGTTTTTAACTGGAATTTGTTATCCGTACATTATAAAAGTACGTTTCAGTTAGTATTCTTATTGAAAAGTGAGAGTTGTCTTTTATGGTAATAGTTGAATTAATTATAAGAAATATGGGAGGTCATCGATCAGATTCAACTATCTACTATGCATTTTTATTTGAAACATGCATGACAAAGGAATTTACTATTTCAGGAATTTTAATGGGCTCGATCGCCTTATATATTAGCTTACCGGTAAAAATGTATGAGATTTTTTATTGACCTGGTTATTGTAATCTTTGATCCTCAAAGTGCAGGCTTAGCATTATAATTTCTTTCGGCTGTAAATTCCGATTCTAACTTATTTAAAAAGCGGGTTAAGTTTTACCTTGCCGATTCTATACCTAGGCGCTCAGAATATGATTTATTATTGGATTCGGTAGTTTCTCTAGTTGGATGAAAGTTCTTTGAGGGTAGTTTTACTCGTGGTGTGTAATAGTTCTGGGTTCTCTATTAAGCCATTTCATTATGGTATTGTTTCTAATATCTATCATACACAGTTTTTGTGATAAAATATACTCTGATGTCAGCGTTCAACCATCAGCGTTTCATAACGTTATTCTTAAAAACGTCGTTGTTGTAAACTTATTTATTTAATAAAGTGACAAGTAGATTGAGAATTATATTATTTTCTTGCAAGGGTTGAATAAATAAGCATTTAAATTCAACCAGGAACTTAATAAATGCCAATTCAATTGCTAAAAAATGTACACGTACAAAGTTGTCACTAGCTAAAATGTTTATCCTCGCCCATATATCTCTATCAGTATATTCCTTGAGCGAATCCTCAATGTCTAGCAACATATCTCTATTAACATACAGCCTAGCATAAATCAATCAACAGAGGCATTTCCAAATGTATGCTCGTACACAAATATATATTTATTGGGGGAAAGGCATAATACCACTTTGAGGTGCTAAATTCGCCTTTTTTATTTTTAATTAATATCAAATTTTACCTTGACGTTATGAATTATTTTTCCTTTAATGTAAGCTGAACGCGTGAAAGCAAAGTTAAATATATTAATTAAATTTAAAGTTTTGTTAGAGCTTTTTAAGTATTTCTTTTTTATCATAAATACCACCCACGTTTTTTGCGTTGGCTGTTAATTTGTAGGAGTGTAGAAGTGAGATGATCTGCATATTAACCTTTACTATTAACAAGACTTCTAAGAAAATTGAATTGATATAAAATTTGATGAGATTAAAAAAACTAGCTGCCGAATTATCCAATGCATTTTATAAATTTAAAAGTCCTAATAAAGTTGGTTATCATTTTCTTTTATTATATATAGACATTTATTTACAACCAATAAAAACAGCAACGACTCATGAATTTGATACGCCAAAATAGCTATGTTTGGCAGATTAAAAAAAGTCTACTAGTATGAAAGTTATTTCGTTACAGCAGAATAAAAATATAAAAAAATAATAAAAGTCAAGAGATTACTGTAAGAGTTATACAGTAAATTTTGTTTTACTAATTATTATTAGGTTGGTTTAAGCTGGGTCGACCAGCAAGGACATTTCCCCAACGACATAAAACATTAAATAAGTCAGATTAATATAAATAAAAAGATTAACAGTGTGGTAAAGGAGGAACCAAACAGCAATAATAAATAAATATCACATACATACACATACTGTGTCAACGCTGAAAGGGCATTTTAAAATAAGTAACATTACTAAAATATATCACTTTAATAATCTAATTTATTGTCTCATAATTTGTTATGTAACTATTCTTGACGTTTTCTTCTTCTTTTTTAACCCCCCGTGTTTGGACATAGGCCTCTCCCAGTCCAGTTTAATTGTTTTCGATTTTGACCAGTTCCGAAGCTAGCGACTTTTTCGGGTCATAGGCCCATCTTATTTGAGGTCTTCCTCTACTTATTTTGCCCATATATGGTTTCCATAGTTGTATTATAGTATTCCATCTTTCGTAATTTTGCCTGGTGTTGTCACCTGCAAAGCTTCATTTTAGTTTTGCTAGCTGATCAGATCTTTTACTTTTGTTCTTTGCCGAATCTAGGTGTTAGCCTTTCTGTCTTTTAAACTGATACTCAACATAGATTTCTACATTGTTCTCTGGGTCTTGTTAAGTTTGTACATATTTGCTTTGGTGAGAATCCATGTTTGTCATCCTTAAGTCAATATTGGTAGCACATTCAAATATTGTGGTAATTTACTACTTTTGATAATGTATATTAGTTTCTTCATTTAACTTCAGTAGTCTGGTTCTCTTTGTTTGGTTTTATTACTTGTCATAAGTATATAAATTCAAGCACATTCTCAATATTTTGACCTTTTACTTGGATGTTGATTTTGTCGTCACTAATCGACATGGTTTTCATTTTATAAAATTTATGTTTAATTTATCTTTTTCAGAGGCTTCCGTTAGTTGTGCAAGCATGGTTTGTAGGTCCTTAAAGTTGCCAGTAATCAGGATGGTGTAGTCAGCGAATCGTAGACGATGTAACCGTTTTCCATTAATTTGTATGCTCTTTCTTCCCAGAGTAAAACTTTGAATGCATATTTCAGTACTAGGATAAAGAGTTTTAGCGATATTACGCCTCCCTGACTTACACCTCGATAAATTGGTATGGCTTTTGTGGTAACCGGTAGTTTTATTATCGTATATACCTTTTAATAAATATTATACATTAGATCTCTATAATTCGGATCAATTCTATTATTGTTTAAGGCATGTTCTACACTTCACAACTTCATCGTGTTGAAAGCCTTTTCATAATCGACCAGGCCAGGTACAGCGGTATGTAATGTTTATTCGCCTTTTAGTATTAGAAAGTTGCGAAAGCAAGGAGATCGGCCTGTAATTTATCAATTCGCACTTATACCCTTTCTATAATAAGATGACCATTGCTTTATTCCAACTACTGGAAACCTTTCCATAAGTATAAGCAATTGTAAATAGTTATTTAATATTTTCTAGTAGTTCCTGGTCGTCTTCCTTCAACATGTCTGTCAAGATTTTATTTTGTTGTTTTTTATTTCTCTTAGGGTTTTTGTTATTTTGTTCCTTTATCAGGTTACGTTCATGACTTTTCTTGTCAGTTGTTATTTTGTCTCATGATCTGGAACTGTCTTAGAGATATATAAATCAGCGTATTACTTTTCTGTTGTTGTGGCTATTTTTTGTTTCCTCTGTATTCTTTATCATTTGTGTTGGTCGTAAGATTTTCATTCCCTTATTATTCTGTATTACTCCTTCTACCCTTTGTTTGTTATATTTTTAATATCTTCTTTAATCATTTTCCTTATTATTTTGTTTGTTTCTTTGTGTTTCTTTTTCCTTGTTCTATTACCTTAATCGTTGTTTAAGCAGGTGGTTTATACTGATGATATTATTATCTCCTTTCTTTTCTTCTTTCTGGTTACTTGAAATCCCACTTTTAAAATAGCGTTTTCTAATTTCTCGTTTTTGTCATTTATCGCTCTGCTAGAAGTTCCGTTGCCTCTCTCTCTAATTTTTGTTTTAGTGTTTTTCTGTATTCTTTACATTTCTCTTTAAATACATGTGTATTTATAAGTGTTGTCTTTTAGTCAGTTTTAATCTTTCTAATTTTTATTAAATGTATTCTTTCTCTAACCAACCGGTGGTCGCTCTCTGTATTAAATGATTTTATTAGTGACGTCTTAGAAAATATCCTTGTTTATTGCTATGATGTAATCTATTTTACTTTTGGTTACTCCATCTGGACTTATCCACGTCTGCTCCCACTGGGGCCTCTTTTTAAAGAAGGTATTTGTAGCATACATGTTTTGTTGTCCCAAGCGCCATAGTCGTAGTTTCCGATTTTGTCTTTATTTTCTACTTTTTCTCGTCCAGTTTGGCATTAAAATTTTCCATTAAGATTGTTAGTTTTGTAGGATGGTCTTTAATCGCTACTGTTACTTATTCGTAGAATAATTCTATCGTTTCTTTATCACTATTTGACGTAGGTGCGTATATTTGAATTATTTTGTAGTACAGATTTTATTTAATTCTAATGTTAGAAAGGAAACGCTATATAAAATTCTTTTATATATTTTAATGTGGGGTACTATCTTTTTATTTACTAAAACGTAATTCTATGTGTTCTCTTCGTTACCACTGTAGTACAAAACATTTCCTGTTTGTTTAATGTATATTGGTTTTCTCCTTTTATTCTTACTTCTGTAACCACTTGTAACACCTAAAGGACGCGCCTCCAGATGGCGGATCGGGGAATGCTCGGTAGATAATTCAAGGCCTAAGAAATCTGAAACAGGGCCCAAGTAGGTGAGTTTGGAGCTAAAACCTTTCGAAATTTTGAATATTGAACGTTTGAAAAAGTACACCTGGGAAGAAGTTTACTTAAGAAATTATGGCTGTGGGTGTTGTGCATGTCTAGTGTGGAGTTGACATAGCGCGACTTCTTTGTTGTAAAAAATATTCAGCTGAAATTTGTCTAAGACGAATTGATAATAATATCATTTATGAGCATGTTACAAAGCGTACCTAGTTATTTTGTAGAGTAAAATAACAGTAGTCGCATTTGCAAATTGTACGTAGATTCTTGTCTTTAGTTCTCTTGCGAATGCATTTAGAACAAAATTCTAACTTGTTTAATGGAATGCCTTCTTGAAGGCAAAGACGCAAGAACTTACTTAATTTGAAACCCTTTCTTTTACGAATAAGTGAATATTGTGCTTCTATTTTCTTGCCATTATCTTATCTACTATTAACCGGCTTCTCTTTTACACCCTTTCTTTTTTGCTTAAGAATGGGTTCAGATATTATATCATTGTTGATATGTTCTAGAATTATTTGATAATTCGGTTTGACTTCTAACTGCTTATCTCTTTTAAGTCACACACTGTCTTGTTTGTAGCCTCTAGAGTCTTCTAATAATTTAATTATTATTTCATTCAAAATTGTATCAGAAGCACTTAATTCTAAAAGGAACTTATTAAGAAATACTTTAGGATTAAACAAATGAAGACTGCTTGGGTACAAAAATGTTGAAGATTTGATTGAATTTTTGGGTCATTTACATTTAGCAATTTTTCTAACAGCATAGGAAATTGCTTTTTGGGGTGGCGCCTCTGCGTTTTTATTGCTATCTCAGTTGATTTAAAATTTGACGCAAATAATTCTTTACAAGACCATTAAAAAACAGCATCCAAGGAGTGAATCAAGTGCGTTGAGTTTGGTAGTGATGCAGTGAAACAAATATTGTTCTAGCATTAAATATTTGCGCCTTTCGGTGAAAAGTAAGATAGTAGGTTGTTACCTACGACAATAACTTTATCATCTGCCATTTTTTTATATTAATATGGAACAGCTGTTTTACTGATTATAAGCAGATCTTCCGAACTCATTAAGAAAAAGCTAAAATTTTACTAACGAATCGCATATGTATCCATACGATGACTGGATGAAGATATATATTTAGCTCCATAGTTAGCTATTATACATCACTAGAAATCCAGACAATAATACATTTTATGTTACTCTGATGTAATAATTGTATCAGATGTTAATTGATTAGATAGCGATTTTGCTCATTAAGACAGACCGTTTCTTCTGTCTTGATTTTGGAGATGTGCTTAATTGGCTTTTTAAATGGTTATTGTTTTATCTAGGCAAATAGTTGCTTCTGGCATTTTTTTTGTAATGTAATGCACAACCTACATCTGTTGCAAAGCGGGAGCCATCTGTACAATAAATACGCGTTAAGAGCTGATTGAAACTCTTGTTTGTATAGTTGTCTGAACGTAGATGATTTTGTGTACTTTGGTAATTTTAAATATATTGTAATAGAGAGTATCCATGGAGGATCGGCAAAAAGTATGTATGAAAATATGTTGCACAGGGATATACGTTTTCAAAAGAAAATAGTAAAAGATTAAGTAGGAGTACTGACTGTCATAAAAAAGTAATGTTTTTAATAATTCACATAAGCAATGAAAGTATGTTATTATAAGACATATTTCACATTTTAGTTGTCGTAATAAGACTTTATAAAATTGTAAGAGTATCTGCATCTCATCTGTGTTTAACAGAATTTTGTTGTACAATTTGTATGTACGTAGTCGAACAAAGCTTAATGTTAAAATGTGCCCCTAAACATTTTGTGGTAGATGAGTATACAAGTGAAAATTGATAAAGTGCAAGTTCGGGGGGAGGGAGATTTTGGAATCAGAAAATTTGACAGAATTGAGTATATGGGTGGTTCGTAATAATTCCTGTGGCAAAAATTATTTAAAATTGACCAGGTTAGATTTGGTGCTAGGAAAAATAAAGCTAGTGTTAGATTTCTAACGTCATATATGCCGCTATATGAATTAAAATGTGTACTGTTGGATTTGTTTAAGATAATAAGTCTTGCTTTATCTACCCATTATTTGACACGTTTGCCGGAGTTGCTGGCTTGGTGACATGCAGTATCCAAAACAGGATGATGGCTGTTAAAATCTCGAATCAGCAACACAGGACTTTGAAATTGGATTATTATGATGTTAGCGACCACAACTATTATATATTGCAAATGGTATGGTGACAGCCTTTAAAGGTACCGTTAATGTGATATAAGTGAAAGCCACATTGTATCTTATAAAACGTACTATTTCTTCGTGATCTTGACATCAATTTTGTAGAATATGAATAACATTCTAGTAACTATTAATTAAGGACTGAAAACTAATTTGTACTTTTAACTATTGTAAGAATATGAAGAAAATCGGATAAGATGGAAAAGAATCAAATTGTGAAAATGGGTTTGCTTTATTGCTCTTCCTTTTAAACCGCCATTAGTAACTTTCTCACTTAATATTATTTTCCCTAAGTGGTTAAACAACTGATCTATCTGCGGATAAGTTTTAATCTAATTTTCGAATCCAGCAGAAAAAAATATCCTTTTTAGAGAGCGAAGATTAAAATTGATGTTTGTTCCAAAGGGGTTTTAGAAAATGGGAGACTGTTTGAATAAGGTTTGATAGTTTACTGCTTTCAGGAAGTTTGGATAGTTGGGGGTACATTTAGTTGTGAGGAAGTTTATATAATAACATTTATTTCACTACAGCCGTTATTATTATTAACTTCAGGTACATAAATGTGTTTTTTACGTGTTTCAAAATGGTTTATTTTTTTATTGCTTTATTTTCTGTTTGTACCTTTCGTTTATAAAATTGATAGTTGTACTATATCGGCAGGATTGTAAACCGTTCCAATTGATATATTTAACTTTATCAGAACATGGATCATCTGACCACAATAACATAAGATTTTAAATTAACAGTGCAAAGCTGTATGGCCAAACAAAAAGATATACTGGGAAACGGTGGATGTCTGCAGTTACGTACGATAGTAGGTCTAGACGATCAAAAGTCAAGACTTGTGAAGCTAAAGCTATTCGTATGCCATATTGTATCGTTAACATAAAGTAACTTGTTTTTTTTAATTTGTTGACAATATCCTCCTCCAAACATAAGCAGATATCTGCAAATTATAAGACTCATGCACGAGTTGAATGTTTGATGTAGATCCACTGTAACATTCATATTTCCAAAACATTTTACAGTTAAAAGACTCCGTGCTTCAGACGTGTTTGCTGCTTCAATTAATAAACCACTTGGCATTTTCTTTACTTTAGCAAAAGTAATAACAGCCAATTGTTACAATTTTTGCAATTATAAAAAACTAATTTGACTAAAATTCCCTTCGTTTCTACCGACTAAAAACAATTTTGGTTATGGGGGTATGTACGGTACATTTCCGGTGGTAGCAGAGTTACTAATTGTCCTTGAGACATATCTTACCTTAAATATTATTTTCATTGATTCGGCAGGACATAATATTCCTATATAAAAGATATTTTGCTTTAAGAGGCACTACTCTCACTAGTTTAGATTCTAGTTTTGAAAAAGGTATATCCATGGTGTTCCTACCATGAGGGATAAGAATGTCAATTATGACAGAGCCTCAATTTATTGTAGCGAGGCTACTTTCCGAAGAGTGTCTGGTATTCAAAAAGCTTTAATTGCCATTCAGATCTCATATCAAGTTGTATAGCACCTTACCTTACGCCCCTTTAACATTGGAGAGACGGGGGATCGATTCAATGTTTATTATGAAAAGGTTTCTAATTCTTAAAATGATAGGGTACATACTAAAATGCCGAGAATTAAAAAAGCAATAATTTTGCTATAAATATGGTGGGATAAGCATTATTGGGAGTTTAATTTTTATGACAAATAAATATAGCATTAGTGTGCGTGTAGCAGAAGGATAAAGTGTTTCAAGATTGTAACGCTATTTCTTTTTATTATTAAAATACGGTAATCAATTTAGTATATTTAATATATTAATTTAAAAGATATTAAGCTAGTTTACATTTTATAAATATTTTTAGCGTTTCATATATTTGATCAAAATATTAAGACAAAAATTTATGGTTTAATCTAAAGTCTGATTATGCAAAACATCCTAATCATGTCTTATACTTGCAGTCTTTAATTTACAAATACATCTATAAAATTAACAAAATGGTTGTTGTTAAATCGCGTTTACACCCAGTATAAAACCACAAAAGTTAATGAACATTGACGTCTGTCCAGAGAGGTCGGCAGATTCTGGGCTCGGACTAAGCGGATTCCAGTTCTTCTAAATTTATGGGTTTTATGTCATCTTAGTGTGTACGTTAATATCATGCTTTAGCAAACGAAAGAGGTCTTGGTTTCAGAAGAACACAGCAAAAAATTATACTGGCCGTAAGGCAATAAATTGCTACGCAAAGTTATTTCCTATTAAGAAACGCCTGTCGGCAGACCTTAATCAATGCATTGGAATTCTTATTCGGAAATACCTCAACAAATAATACAGCCTCCTTACAAAATTCTTAATTATATTATTAGTGAAATGTAACATATTGTTATATAATAGTAATTAAAAAACTTGACACACTAGTAAAAATTTTTTATTGATTATTTTTAAATATTCCCTTTTAATATGTTTAATCAAACCACTTTGTAAAGCAAATTCTTGGATATCAAAATTATTTGATTTTACAACTGGTTAGTCACTTATTCAGTCGAATTAAAGTGCATTTTATATTTTGTTTTTGAAATAAAGAGGCCTTTGGTTGTCAAGTCTGAGATACAAAATTGGTGACCTAATACTTTTCTTTTCCATTATCTTATAAGGAAAGTAATGTAATCGGCGGAAATTTGACCTACCCAGGTTTTCACATTTCTGGATGAATTTTAGCCTCAGGACTCCAAAAAAGTTGATTTGGGCCATTGGTTCGTGTGTGTGTGTGTGTGTGTCTGTCTGTCGGTCTGACCGCAAGAGCTAGAGACTTGATATTTGGTATGTAAGTTACTTGTAGGTAGGGGACGCAGTGCGAAACTTTTGGTAAATATCGGCCGAGCCGTTTGGTCGGAAGGTTGCAAAATTGGTCGCAAACGGGTCGCGAATCTAAACGGTTGAAGATACAAAAAATTCATGAGAATAAAAATGATTTGTTATCACGAGATAAATATGAATTTAAAGTAAAAGTTGGTAAATTAGGAACTCGAAAAAAATTGAAGCCCAGGATTTTTGCCAGAATTACTCAAATAATAGGATAAGGAAAGTCGTGTGATGTTCACACCAGATGTTTTAATTGTTGTTTAAATAGTTGCGACAGTGGCAAGTGTTATTATGGCGAAGAAAATATTTTGGAGACTCTGTCATGCGAAGTTATAGCGATTAAAATAGAATGTTTCTTTATTTGTTTGTTAATATTGCTATGTGTAAGTCTTTTTGGACACTCTTAGGTTGTTATCGGTAAAAAGTGTAGAACAGTTGATGAAACTGAAAAGATTTGAGTCAGTTCATCCATCACATTAAAGGTAATTTTTTCTTTCACTGTCAACATTTCAAGATCATTGTGCGATAAAAACGAAAACGAGGGCGTGTTCACAATTATTACTTTAGATTGAAAACGTACAAGAATTTCATTTTGTAGTTGGCAGATGTGTCCCAAAGGTCAATGCCATAACTCTATACGGGTTTAAGTATTGCTTTATATATCAAAAGTTTGTTGTCTGTTGAGAGCTTGAATTTACGCACCAGTAACTAGTACATCTTGGATAGGGTTAGTCCTGGTTATTTGCGTTTTGTGAAGATGTGCTTACACCACGTGAGTCTTCTATCAAGGTATAACCCAAGATACTTAACATCTTCTTTTTGGAGTAAAAGGCTATTCTTTATCTGTACAGGTGGCTAGGTCCCTCTGCGGATGCACTTGGACTCGTTTGCTTTAATTCTCCAGTCTGGTAACCATTTTTCGATAGCGGTTAGATTGGCTTGTAGTTTTAGTGAAGCTATAGTTGGGTAACTATACAAGGGTGGAACTGTGGTGTCGTCCGCAAATGCAGCTGTTGTAGTTCTCGGCAAGGTCGGCAGGCTGCAGTGTATAATAGATAAAGCAGTAGTCCGAAGACACGGCCTTGAGGTACTTTAGCATTTATCGGGAAGAGGTTTGTTCACTATGTTTCAAATTTAACCAAAAAGTGTTGATTAGGCGATAAGACTATAGGATTAGAAAGTAGTTTAGGGGTAGGAGTGTTCGTAGTTTACATAAGAGTCTCGTATTCCACACTTTGTCGAATGCTTGGGAGATGTCTAAGAATGCCGCAGAGCAGTAATGATTGTCTTTAAAAGCTCGATTAATTTCTTGTACTACCCGGTGAATTTATTCGGTTGTAGAGTGCATCATCCGGAAGCTGAATTGGTGGGCTGGTATTAACTCATTATTGTCAATAATTGTAATAAGTCTTTGTAGTAAAAGTTTTTCAAAAATGGGTAAGATTTTGGAGGTTTGTCTGGTTTTATTATAAGTATTATATGAGCCACCTTCGATTGGGATGGGAAGTAACCATTTTGTAAGACTGCATTAAATAACTGGCTTAGATATTGTATACTAGTAATAGGTAATTCTTTGAGAATTTTGCTGTTTATTAGTTAGTAGCCCGAAGCCATTTTAGGGTTAAGGGTAAACTACGTTTATGTAACAAAAATTGACAGGTTTGACCACAAATACTATCACTAATATTTTGGATTGTATAGGTATTATGATTTTGAACTGTTTTGCATGTACGTTAAAATTTTATCATTATAATTTTTTTTGAAGAACTAGCGCGTGCTTGCCCATCCAATCGATCACTTGCCAAGCAAATGGACGTCAGTAATTTAAGTTGCTGGCGATTACGCTACAGAATGACCATGGTAAGTTTTTTTTTTTATATAAATTGTCTTTAAAACAAGTTGAACAATTACACATAAATCTAATAGTTTTAGTACTAGATTGTGTTGTACGCTCTTGGGTTATTAGGCTGTGGTCGCAGTTTGGAAGGTCTTCCTTCACAACTGCGGGGATATATTTAAGAGAAAATCTAAGTTACTGTCTCGTACACTTTAGTTTTTATACTCGTACACGTGTGGTAGGGATGGTGGTATAAAACCGTTGTTGACATCATTAGGTTAGCTGCTGATATAACTCGGCTTGTTGTAGGTAACAGTTGTAGGATAGAGCTGCCGCCGTTGCTCAGTGATCAAGATCAATGTTACTCTGTTAGTAAGCCTACTCAGGCAATTTTGAAGCTCGCTGAATCTGTGTGTATATATCGTAGTATTAAGTTAAGTGCATGTTAAGCACAATAAACCCTTGATGCTGCAGTGTTGGTAAGTGCGCCCTACTGCCTTTTCATATAATCTCGGGTAACAGTATCGTGGCCGGGATTTTTCATTGTGTTCTTGTGTTTGTTGCTGATCGAAGTAAAATCTATATTTCAGTCGTAGTAGTGAAGATGGTTTTTACCTTTTGTTTCTTAAAAATTCTTCCTATACGACCTATAATTCTGTTAATATAGGGTAAAAATTTGTTGCATACTGCGACCAATTAGAGTTGTGCTTTGTGTGCACATTTGTAGGTTCCTTTGATCTTTTTATCTTTGTTTTCAAGTAACCATTCCATTGTAAAGCTTGTTCCAGATATTTTATCTTATTATCTAAGAACTGAGGTTGACTTGGATTGTGATTCAATAGTGAAGGTGTCGGCCCATTAGCGTGGGTTTTCTGTACATGTGTGTTTTAAATATTTATTTTCTTATCTCAACCCTATGAAAGCAATTGTGTTGTTTAATTATTGTTTTATAGTAAACTGTATACTTGGGTGTATTGGATTATGTTTAAGAAACTGCGATGGTGTCTCTTTGATGTGTCTCCATGTCACACACCTGCCATCGACGTATCTTAGTTGTATTAGTGATATTCCTCTATTTAAATTTTGGTTTAGTGCTCTTACCTGCAACAAACTAAGTTACGTCAGCAACTAATTCGGTAACCACACGCGTATGAGTGTAAAAGCGAAAGCGCACGGGATAGTAATTTAATTTAAGAAGACTTTCTTCTGAAGATGTATAAACCTTCAAGAGTTTTCAAACTCCAACTGCTCCTTGAACGAACCACACAATGCATCAAAACATTGGCCACAAAAGCTTTCGCATTTTTTAGTGTTAACTAATTTTTTGAATATTCTGAAGTATTTTTGTTCATAATTACTATTCCAAACAATTAGGGTAAACTTTTTTTTATGAGATATGCTGAAAATATTTCAGTGGGTCGAATCTGTAATATTTGGAAGGTTTTCTTCTTTAGGTAAAAATTAGTGTTTACTTTCAGAAGTCCTTAGCTTTCGGGTATAATGACACGAATCAACAATGGACCTGAATAATATTTCATCATTCTAATGTAGGGTATTAATAAAATTAATCATTTTGAAGAACACTTGTGAATATTAACGTTTCCATCTCTAACTCTTACAACTAAAATCTTTAAAACATTTGGCAGTAATTTTCTTTTCGTTTTGGATTCTTCTTAGAATGTACAAAGTGACATTATTTTTCGTTTCCGAATTGAACAATGTAAAATACATCTTCTATAATAATAAATATGTTGCCAATAAAATATTGACGCTTTAATATTATGCAGTTATGTACATAGGTTGTAAAAAAAGTTCCATAGTGCTCGCAAAATAGTTTAATAAGAAGGTCTGTGATGCCAAAAGACAATAAACTGTGAGACATGTTATTATTATAATCTATGAGACATTTTTGCGCAGTTGTCGTTTTATTAATTTGTTTTATTAAAAGAGAAGCATGCCAAGAATTCTTTCTTTCAAAGTCTTTAGTTTGGCAACGTAAATAAATTCGACAACTTACAGAGAGCTGATAAAAGATATTGATAATTATTTAGAAGAATGTTTGTTGTATTTAATATTAATGTGAGTATAAAAATAAAAACTTTTGTAAGTATTAAGAAACTTTCTTCATAACATAGTATTTAGGATATTTTATTTTTTCAGCATTTCAAATAATTTCGATTCATATTATGTGAACAGTTATATACGAAATATCAAATTGGCGAGCTAACTTGCGCGATTATATTCCAACTTTGTGTTTAGCGTATTGGATAAATATGTGAATTCTGTTTGCTAAGTTTGGGTCTATTATTTTTTGGTAAAGGAGAATGTTAGTTAATACGTTCTTCATGCCTATATTCATTTTTTTCATTTCTAGTGATCACACTTGGTATCAAATTAAAGTCCATGCCGAGGTCTATAAATAAACTAAAAAATTAGTTTTTTTTAATTTAAATACAACAAACAATTAAATTATTCTTTTTTGTTTAACTCGGTAAAATTGTTATAAGTTGAAAAATGATGCGCTGAGCTTCGCAATGATATCATTTTTGAAGAGCTAAAATGAATTTAAGCACGTCGAACGGGTTTACTGACCTTTATACGTTCAGTGTCTTTATCAAACTTTTGTTTGGCAAGTAGTTATCAGTCTGAAATTTTTATTTATAAAAATTTTAACTATTTTTGTTTCGACATAGAATTAAATTATATAAAAACTTGTGTACTTCATATCCATCCTCACGATTAAGGATAACATGTTTTTACTCTATGTGGTATTAAAATTAATGTTATACATATTACTTATTTAGCGATATCTAATTATGTTAACAAAATAAAACATTAGTTTATAATTTAAAAAGTAAATTGTTTTTTGTATTCATGCATATTTTTTTATAAATACGCATATTAATTTTCTTGATTTTATTTACAAAAAATAGTTGAAAAACAGTATTTATTTAAAATGCTCAAAAAAGCCGCCAAATTATTAAAAATTGTGTCAAATAATACGGACTTGAAAATTATTAACTCCTCTCATAGTTTTACACAGTTTGTGATAAAAGGTTAAGTTTTTTAATGCTATTTGATGTTAAAATTATAGTAGTAAGATTTTTCAATTTGAAATATACTTTTTATTGTGTTTTGAATTTATCATATAAGAAGTTTTAAATTAAACAAGTAGATTGATTTCATAAAGCCGTAGTAGTCTAGACTACGAAACCTAGAGATCCGGGTTCGAATCCTGCTTTTGCCAATTTTGATCATTGGCATTTTTACAGCCCACCTTGACTCAGGCTGTAATAAATGAGTACCTGGAGGTCAAACTCTGGGGTAATAATAGGCGATCGGTACGTACGTAGCGCTGCCAGCTACATTACTTACTACTCTTGTGTATCATAGGCTCTAGATTGTAGCACATCTACCCTGTTACGACCTCAAAGGGCCTTCGTGGCCTATTATGGGGAACTGTTATTATTATTTTATTAATTTTATAATTAAAATTTGTTATAGATAAAGTGAAATTAAGAACTTCAAATAGAGCAATATCTAGTAACAACTCCGCATATAAAAAAAGGCTAATCGTTCGGGAAATATGGTGCAGCAAAAACAGATGAAACTTTCCAAAGTTTGATTGGTTTATTTGTAGGTTGCAACATTTTACTTTATAAATTCGATCATGCCTTATTTCAAAAGTTTCTTTAAAAAAGCCGCACTTCTGAGTAGACTATTAAGGTTCTTAGTTTTTCAATATTAAGAAAAAAATATGACGATATCATGACGAAATGATTGAAATTAAAAAACACATTGACCGTTGATTTGTGTGGTTTTCCGTAGCTGAATCAACTAATGTTAAAATTAGGCATATAGCTACTCTTGTGTTGGGTACTTAGTATTAAAATAAACCTGGAATAGGTTATTTAGTCAGTGTGAAAGCTCTAGAGAAAAACAATAATGTGACGATAGCTACATTCGTTAAAGAATCGTCAAGTAATTTTTATTTGCCGATTCAACTGCCAATGAACAAAATAATGTTAATGGTTACAGATACTGCACCGTATATGATAACAGTATCATAAAATTTAAGCCTTTCTCCCTAATTTAATTGATTGTATTTGTTTAGCTCACGGTTTAAATCGCGTTGTTGAAACTTCTAGATTCGAATATAATTTAGTTAATAGTTTAATTTTGAATGATAAAAACATTTTTATTAAAGCATCTCAGCGTTCAAGTATATAAGGAAAATTACCTCTTTTCTTTTTCTTTTGTCACCGGAGACGATTTTAACAAAATGGGGTAGCTGATTAAAATGTGTAGATTTTTTTGCAACGAATTATACTACAATCAAATATGTCATATGTCAGTTTGATTTTCAAAGTTTCTAACTTTTTTGTGTAAGTATACATATGATATAGGTATAGATATTGTAAAATAAAAGTAAATATCGTACTACATTTTAAAATATGAACAGAATATTAGTTTTAAACATTGCTTATTATAATTTTCGAGAGAAATTACTTGTTGCAGTATAATTGTACTTTGCAAACTTTGACAAATATAACTTATTTACCAGTATTCAAGTCGTAGCTTAGGAATAGTTTTCTTGTAAAACTTTGGAGGTGTGAGCCAGTGCGGCTTACAATTCAACGAGGCACTATACTATCTTAATGGCAGTCGTGACGTGATCTTTGCAGACGAAAGCTGCGAATACGATATTTTGCGAATGGTATATCAAGACACAGACGTGCCCTCGAGGAATTCGTGATACTTGACCTGGGCGGATAATTCGTGGAATCCGAGCCAACACTGGGATTTGTTGATGGCATTTCGTTAAAACAGTTAAATAACTTTTTATTTGTTTATATTGCCAGTTAGTAAGCTTGTTTTTTTTAGAAACAAATTACTTGCGTATGTATTTTACTTCCAAAGACGTATTTAATTTTCTTATTTTAGTTCTTTATGTTTATGCTGCCCAAACTAAATCATTTCGCATACATTAACATTAGTAGTTAATACGTTATTAGTAATGGTAACAACTTTGCATAACCATAAACAACTTTCATTTGAAATTAGGCTGTTTTAATATCTGAGTTATAAATTTACTTCTAAAAAGGCTTTTTATGTTGTTACGTATAAATGCTTTTAGTTTTAGGTTATACTAAATGTCTGATGTTTTGTTGTTGATGTGCTGAAATATTATCTATACAAAAAATTAAAATTTCGAGTGTATTTTTGTTATATTTTGTGATGCAAACTCATTCATTTTTATCATAATTACAGATTAGACGGCGTATATATATATTTATAATAAGTATTTATAAAATTATTTAAATGTATTTTTTACTTAATAATTATTTAAATAGAAGTATACAGGTGGGCCAATTTAAAACTTGATATAGCAATACTGAGATGTTGCCATGTCGTTTGAATAGAGCAGTCGACTTTTCATATCGTTTCATAAGTCGTAATTGTGATAACTGATCATCCAGTATATAATATTATTACAAAATTTTTATATAAAGTTTTTTTAAAGAAGGAATTTTAAAGCAACTGATCTTGTTCAGACTGCATCGATAATTTGATAGAGACATTTTATGGTGAAACTAAATGTTTGCTTTGGGATAGTCTTCAACATCACGTTTGTCACCGATTATGTTTTAAACCAATTCCTTTAATCTTTTCTTCGGCCTTTTCACATTTATTTTTTTGAGGTTTACATTTTAACTCTTGTTTACCCATTGTTCCAAGATAATTTTTTTATTTCTGCCTATATCTTCAGAATTTATCTGCCAGAGAATATCTATTTAAGTCTTTTTTCATTTGTTTGTTTTGCAGTCTGTATATTATAACCCTTCTTAAGGACTGAAGGAGTTTTATTTTTGTTGTTTGTATTTCTTTGTTTTCTATTATGACTTAGGCTTCGCCGCCATATAACACTGCTAAGGTAGCTATAGGTTTGTCTAAATTAAGTTGCTTTTTATTGTTTCAGAAGTAGTATTTAATTTGTTTACTCTATTTTTTATGTCTTGCTCTTAGCTATAAGTGTGATGCTTGGTCTAACGTTATATAGTTATAGCGATTTTGGATTTTATTGGCTTTTCTTTTTGTGAAATGCAAGTATTACTACAAGCCAAAATCATATTGAAAACACGAAAAATGTAATGTACAAATACAAGTAAAACATTTTAAATAAATAAATAAAATACGTAAAGATATACAGTTTGTTAGTAGCAACACTTACCAAGAATGGATAATAGCAGGCTTGTTAGGTTAGTGTGGGAAACTAAGCTACAAATAAAAAGAACGAAGGAGGCGAGAAAGCTGGGATGATGTAATAGAAGATATTCTAAATAGGAGAGAAACTTCTTTTGTGAACACTTAACGTGCTCTTCGCGAAACCTGTGGTCTACATAATTGCTATTCCGTGTTTGCTATTCGCCGAATCGTTGAAACATTTGAAAGGAATTTTACTCTTCACGAAGCGAAAATACCGACAAAACGTATGAATGCAAGAAATGTAAAGAAATTTATTGATTCTTTGTCATACTCAAAAATTAGGGCTTAGAAGAACGACAACTTGGCGTATTTTGCGAAAAGATTTGGGTTTACACCCGTATAAGATTGTTGACGCAACAATTGAAACCATTGGACCATCATAAGCCTTGTGACTTTAGTGCTCGGGTCTTAGAGCAACTTGAAATGGATTATAATTTTGGGCAAAAAATGATCTTCTCAGACAAAGCTCATTTTTGGTTAAGTGACTATGTTAACAAATATAATTGTCGTTTTTGGTGTGAAAACAATCCACAAGAGATTCAGGAGAAGCCTTTGCAGCCGCAAAAGGTTACTAACTGGTGTGGGTTATGGCATGGTGGCATCATCAGACCATTATTTTTCTAAAACGAGGTAGGAGATGCAGTTACAGTGACTAGTGAGCGGTACCGATTGATGTTCACAGATTTCTTGTAGCTAAATTTAGATACAAATTGATTTGGAGGACATGCAGTTCCACAGTACCACATGTAACACTGTTGTGCCACTATTAACGTATTGCGAGAAAATTTTCGTGAAAGGGTAATTTCAAGAAATCCAACTGTTGTTGGCCTGCAAAAGTTGTAATTTAACTCCTTTAGATTACTTTTCGTGGGGTTATTTGAAATTTATCATTTACACAAACTTTTAATACATTACAATTGAATATCAAACTTTACATTCATGACATTAGACCCGAGTTATTCCATAAGTCATCGAAACTTGGGTTTATCAAATTTTCGTGTACGCACTAAGCCGAGGTGTACATTTAAATTATATGTTATTCATAACATAATGTAATATATTTTTTACAAAATAATATAAAAAATTTGGTTGTATTTAAAATAGTTTTTATTTATTTTATTTTAATATAAAATCACACCGTTCTTATTGGAAAACCCTTTATAATACAACGTAAATTTATTTAAACTACTTATATACTTCACTTAAAAGAAATTTAATTACTTAGTAATATTTATGTGAAACGTGGATAATTAACAATCAATATAAAAGAAAACTACAGGCCGTAGAGAACAGCGTTTAAATAAAAAATTCCAAGCATATTTGAAGACGTTTTTAAAAGTTACAATTAGGTGGTTTTCATTCCTTAAAATAAAATACGTGTTTAATATTTTTTGATATGCTGCATTACAAAATAAAGAAAGTCTGCCAGTGTACAACTTGAGTACTTCCTTTAGTTATTTCCATTAAATCATCGCCGCCAAAATAGTGAGATCATGGTTATAAACTACTAGTCACGCCTCATATGGCAGCAAATTTATGACACATATTTTTAAGTGTTTTAAATTTTAATTTAATCTTGACATTTGGGGACAATTTGGATAAACTAGTGGAAGATTCTGCTAAATGTGAAGTGCGTGCAGTAATACGATTTATATGTGCAAAAAACTTTCGGCAGTTTTGATTCACTACAAACGGTGTAATATTTGTGGATCAAACGTGATAAGTGCGGGTGTTTGTACGTCAATAGTGTCGCAGGTTTAAAGATTGACAAACTAACGTGCCCAATAAGGCGAGAAGTGGTCATTTATTTGTAGTCAGCCATACAATTAAGCAGGAAATTGACAGAAAGATCCGCTATGCATATGAAACAATAGATTTCGTTGCATCGTTTTGACGATGACACTACGCTTTAAGATGCTGTTACAGGGTAGCTTCATTTCCAGGTAGAATAGTTTTTTTGCAAAAAAAATTTCAAAGATTGTAAGGCGTTATAACAAGTGTCTCAATTTGTATGCCGATTATATCGAAAAGTAATGTACTGTTCTAGGTTTCTAATAAAGGTTTTGCATCTAATCGTGTCTGTCATTGATACCATATCTAACTTGCTTTTAGAATTGTTTTCTTATTTTTGAGGAAAAATAGTTATATAAACATATGTTATTTTGGTAATATTATAAGTAATTTAACTTTATTTGAAATAGATATTGGTTTAAACAGAATATCAGAAGAATTAATTACGTTTATTGCAAAAAAACATTTTTTAGTAAAAATTTTGTGTTCTATACATGTACATGTATACGTAGGTAGAAATTAAATCAATGCATTATTTGAAGCAACAATACATTTGTGTAAAAGTGTGAACATAATAAATAAAATTAGTTTATTATATTATAGAAATAAAAATGCTATTTACAATTAATATCTAAAACACTGAATCAAATAATCATTTATTGAATATTCACGTCCAACACGTATATTTTAAGAAATAGAACAATTCTTTTACGAGTAGCTTTGCCATAAAATGGTTTTTATGTCTACGTCTTAATAAAACACTTAAATCAAAGAATAAAGCCTGGTTTATGTGGTAGAAGTCTATGACATGCTTTGCATTCTAATGTTAACTGCGTGTAAGCACTTTTCATGTCATTCAAAACTAAAGCCACTAATGTCTGGTTTCTAAAGTTTTAATATGCGTAATGGGATTTATGTGCAAAAAGGGTAAATACAAGGTAAGTGAGTTATAAAATATACTCTTAACTAAAAACGTTTTATTAGTTCATGCAAGTTTATGAACAAAATTAAGCATACATTTATACAGTTAGATTAACTGGTGTCATATTTTTACAAAAATATTCTTCATTTTTAGTGTTCGTTATTTAAATATACCAACTTACATTTAATGGCTTTCTAACCTAACATGCCTAAGAAACTGTGTCACATTTTTGTATTTTGCTCTTAACTTTTATAATTTATGTTAATTATGTGTGGCCCAGTAGTTTTGATGTTTAGTTGTCTTGTTTTCCCTTTTATATTTTAATACTTTTAAAAAGATATTCTTAATTTATGTCATATCATATGTGAGAAAATAATTATAACCAGTTTTTTTTCAGCCTTGTGGCTTGATTCTCCAACTCTCTCTATTTTCGGAGATCGCTGTTGTCATCATTGAGAGGTTTTTGGCCATAACTCGCCGCGCTGGCCAAGTGCGAGTTGGCGAGTGGGTTATGGAAGGGAAAGGGAAGTGGTGTGGCCAGGATAGAGGTTATGGGACATGATTCCCCCCAGATAGGGATGGGGGGGAATCGCGGCTCGCGTGGACAGGATCGCATTTCTGAAGTAGATCTACCCGCTACCAGTATTTCCATTAATTCTGTTATAAATTTTAAATTGATCTGGTAATTTGATTTTTATTGTGTGTTAACGTACACAAGGTTTGATTAAATATGGAAAGCTGTTATTTTTTAATAATATTTTGTTTACGGTTTGACACATGTTTTGGTTAATTTTATAGACAAAATGGTGTGTTTTTGAAGTTGTCAGCTATCTATGGGCTGCTTTCGTAATCTTGGATTTTAGATAACCCTCCAAATAGAAGTCGTCCACTATTAAATTACAAGATTTAGCTAACCCTAAACCAAAAGAAATACTGTACAGCAGCATTTATTGATGCTAGCCGGGCCTTTGATAATATCTGACATAAAGATCTATATAAGATCAAAGTAAATCTACCATATTATTACTATCACTTCCTTCAATCTTATTTAACAGATAGTAATTTTCAAATCAAATATAATAGTAAAATGTTAAAAATTTACCTTATAACTTTAGAAGTGCCACAGGGATGTATATTTGGACAAATGTTATACCTACTTTATACGTATGATTTCTTCACTACGCAATAGACTGATGATGTCACAGTAGTCCTAGCCGTCGCGATACAAATCCATTGATAGCAAGTCGGTTTCTGCGAGACCATTTAAACATGATTGCAGAGCGGCTGCATAAAGGAAGAATTAGAGTAAATGAACAGAAGTGCATTCATATAACATTTATATTAAAACGTTATTTATGTCTTAGAGCCTAGCAATACTATAATTCTAAGTGGCCTGAAAGATCTAGATATGCACTTAGAATCCAAACAAACATAAACGAAATCTATTCAAAAAAAGCGCAAAGAAACGGACCTCACTTTTAAGCACACATTGTGGTTGGTAGGAAACGGATTATCAGTGCTTCAGAAAATAAGATTTTGCCTTTTTATAATTAACAATAGTAAGGCTCTAATGCCCCGCGTGGGAGCACGGCCTGCCAATTGAGAGGTTATGGCTCTCATATGTTCGCCACTGTGCGGAGCGATGTGGCAAACACCGCACCTTAAACGGCCACTATTGTTTCACCCTTGTTCGAAGTGAACGCAGATACTCAATTATTTTTAGTGACTGAGTAGGCCATCCTCTAGGTATCAAAGACTCCGGAAATAGAATCCAGGTTCGTCCATACCGCAGCCTAAGCCTCGACCACGGGGCCACGTTGTCAATAATTAAGCAATAATCAAGTCAATATGGATTTGTGGTATAGAATTATATAGGTGTTTATGCAAATAAAACATGAATATCATCTAAAGGTTTTAGTGAAAAGTCTTAAGAGAACTCATCGATGCTTCCTGATATGTAACGAATCGAATTTTACATGACTACCCCAAAATCCTCTTCGTACATGAAAGATCTATAAAGCATTAAGTAAAAATAGTAGTCTACTCTAACAAACTAATCAAGTTAATAACAAGAAATCCACAAAATAAACGTCTCAAGCGTAAACGGTTGCAAGAAAAATGAAAATGGTGCGTAGTGCTGATATTTAGTGTTTTTTTAGAATTAGTGAGGATATGAGTTTTTAATTCCAATAGAAGTATTTAAGTTAGAATCACGATATTTAGGTGTAATATTAGCTTATAGGATCATACGTATATATTGTGATTGCTAATAAAATAAACATAAAAAAATACTTGCTAGTCAGGTAACGTCGGCATTTAGTGAAATTACGCGAACAGGAAATTTCTGGTCCAATAAATTAACTGCTATTCCAGCTACATAGCAGGTGACGCCATACTGCTAGAACCAAATTTATCTCAGATTCATGTTGCTCAGTTGATGCTAAAAATTGAGTTATTATAAGTTACTGAAGAGTTTTTTAAATTTAAAATAATACAATTATATTTTTTTATAAATTCGATTAGTTCAAATGCACCTACCTTATTGTAAAAATTATTTTTCCACTAAACTAAAAATCTACTCTCAAAATTAACTTGAAGATGAAATGTTGGCGATGAAAATGGTTTGCAATCTTAAGTTCTTGCGTTATTTAAATGTTGTAGGCAGAGAAGTACAGCGAATGTCTACCGAAAGAGGCTTTTCAAAATACACAATTGTTATGCACGATGCCGAATCCACGTTTAAAAATTTCCACACGTGGGGTTGGTACTTACAAAATTTTTAATTTATTATCAGTCCAGTTTCTTCAAATTATGTAATAAATATTTGGATAGTTAATTTAGTTGGTGCATTATTCAGACCACAAGTTTTCCTACCGTCTTCGTAATTTACCGAATTTGAACTTTTTTAACAATAGTAACTTTATGTTCTTTTGTATAACGTATTTGCTTATTATAGATGATATCTGTGGAAGTATCATCTAATCAAAGTTGACCCGGACTGGTCCATTTAAACCGCGCGCGTAAACTGAATCGGTCATTTTTTTCTAGGTTGGTACACCTTTCTTTGACATTCGTGTGAAGTTTGAGCGGGATACGTCAATTAGTGCGTTTGGTAGCCATTTGTTTACGAAGCAAAAAGTTACACAAAAAAAGTTGCATTTGCTCACTTTGAACCAAAAACTCATTCGAGTGAATATTTCGTAAGCATGTCTAAGCGGTTTTAGCGAAGCGAGTCGGAATTTTTACGTCGATTTATTATTGTCGATAAAACTTAGGTCCACTTGATTCTGAGATGAAGGAACAATCAAAACAGTAGACTGCAAAGAGTAAACCTGCTCTAAAAAAGGCGAAGACGGTTTTTAATTGGCCGAGAATATATTAGACCAGTTGAAGACAGCAATTGTTGAAAATGTTGTTTGGAATGCAAGAAGATGCTCTTCCGTCAAGATAACACACAACTTTCTTTGTTTCTTTCTTTCTAAAATTATCTCCTCCTAGACGCTTTCTAACTTTAATCGTTTTTGAGTTATTTAAATATTTTGATTATAGTATTGTACAGATGTCAAACATGTGGCAGCTAAAAACATTTTTTTTTTTGAAAAACACTGCGCCATCTGTTGGACGTAAAAGCAAAGCCAAAACCACGCGTGGCCGGGTACAGCTAATTTAGAATAAAAACAAACATTCTGTTACTGTTGCCAACATTAATCTAAAGAAAAATTTAAAATTATTGCAAATGAACGTAAAAGTAAGAATTATGAACGAGCGTATAAGCTTTGCATTAATTCAACTTTACGTATTACGTATTTCCTATGGGCGGCTTATGCTTACGTCCACCATGAATGGGCGTTAAATTGTTCCATGTTTCTGATCCAGAGAAAAAGCCGGTCTGATTAAAAAGTTATACGTTCGCACCTTGCAAAAATTTGAGAAAAGGCCGATGAAAAATTGTCAGTCAAGGACGCCAAAAATATCTTTTAGCAGGCAACTCCTAGTCTATCATATAATTGTCTTATCTCCCTAAACTTATAATTCTATCTCCTCCTAGACGCTTCAACCGATTTACTTGAAACTTGCACACCACATTCACAACTATATTTGCTAATTCGACGCAATCAGTGTTCTAACTTTAACCGTTTTTGAATTATTTAAATATTTTGTTTATTGTCGCAGAAACATGTGGAATGTTCTACACGACTGACTGGCGTCTAGATCAAGCTTCGTCGACGAAAGAACGTTTCATTATTTGTTGAAAAGAAGTCCAAATGTGACATCGAAGTTGAATTCTTATTGTGAAAATAATTATTTGTTTTTAATATTTAGTCATTATGTCCCATGTCTAATACGCATGGGATAATTGGACCATTTTTTTCCAAAATTCTCGAGGTCAAGCGACGAATGTCAACGGTGAAAATTATCGACGCATGATTACGGATTTCTTTTTGCCAAACCTGCGAGCTCATCCATCGTACTCTTCACACACGTGGTTTCAACAGGATGGGGCGACTACACACACAGCCAGAGCTTCGATGAATTTGCTTCAGGAAAATTTCCCCCAAAAACTGATCAGTCGCTTTGGGGACATCCCATGGCCACCGAGGTCGCCCGATCTAACTCCCATGGATTTTTTTTTATGGGGCTACCTCAAAGAGAGGGTTTATAATGACAATCCCCAATCTCTTGTGGCTTTAAAGGAAAATATTCGTCGAGAAATCAATTGAACCAAGTTTACTGCAGCGTGTGGCGCAGAACACAAGGCTTCGTTTTGAACAGTGTGTGCAACTCGACGGAAGACATTTGGATGACATACTCTTTACAAAATGAAATCCGCATTTCTATTTTATCGTTCAATGCTCTTAATAAAACTTTGTGTCAATTATTACGTTTTTTATTTAAGTTTGAAAATATAAATCTGCCACCAGACACCCTGTATATGGCAGATTTATAATAAACACAGTACACATAACAGTGGTATTATTTAAAGCGTCTTTACAATACATATAATTTTAATCAGTTCAGTAGTGTAATAGGAAGTAAATGAGAAATTAGTAGAAATGTTAATAAAAAAGTATTCATGTCTATTTTTTTGTTGTACTATGGTACTAGAGAATTTATTAAAGACAGTTAATGTTATTATAATAATTATCATTATTATTATTTATATCTTCTTTGATAATGACACTGCATATTTCAAAACGGACTTGCGTGTGAGTTAAAAATTGGCTTTTTTTAAAGATGACACTTTTATAAGTGTTATACTTTTTAAACACAATTGAGTCACTTGGTACCTTGAGCCTCTTGCTGGTAATCTGCAACAACTTCACAAAACAGCTAGTTCTTTAATTGCGTTTCAACTATTACGAAAAATACAACCACTGCTCATTTCGTAATAGTAATAAGAAAATTTGATAGTGACGGAAGATGTTTCATGAAGAAGAAATTGATGATAAAATTTTAAAAAATATGTTTTATAATTATTATTTATTTTATTGTGTACAACAAATTGTATAATAAAAGCATTTCTATAAAATTCAAATTAATTAATTTTCAAGAGACAGGGGAATAATAAATAATTTAAGAGAGTTTCCGCTAAAGAGTCATATAGCGATATTTTCTCCTATTGCAAATTTTT
This sequence comes from Sinelater perroti, assembly GCA_036346155.1. Classification (NCBI taxonomy): domain Eukaryota; kingdom Metazoa; phylum Arthropoda; class Insecta; order Coleoptera; family Elateridae; genus Sinelater; species Sinelater perroti. The sequence goes on along the minus strand of JARFIY010000195.1, from coordinate 16,901,625 downwards.
GATAATTATGGAGGTTCTTAATTTATTATGAATGATTATTATGTTTACCTAAAAGCTCCAGAACTAACAAGACACTTGTACGCATGGTAGTAGATTTTGAGGCCCATGAAGGATCACATGCTTGGATAAACAGTAGCTGGAGTGCTCCAGAGGGTGTGGTGTACAAGCAGACTTAATGAGCGATAATTGTCACCTGCGAAAGTACCGACTAAGTCTAAAGCCAATAAACATATCTAAAATGGCAAAACGTTCCAAAATTCGAACCAAGAAAGTACTAATTCTACAACAATTTTATTTGTCGTTCTCCAATAATAAATTTTTTTACAATGTGTGTGTATGGAAAAAAATGTTGGTTATATTTTTAAACCGTTGTCAATAAATAAACAAGTTATAACAATTTGAATGTTGAACACTTCCTAAATTGAAAATTTATTTACTCAAAAAGTCCAAAACGAGTGTGATACGCAAAAACAAACTTTCAGCATGGTACTTGGTATTGGTGCCATAGAATGTTCAAGGGGTCCAGCGTGTTAGACAATTTCAAATATTTGAATGCTGGTCGAAACTGAATTTTTGATCTACGGCCGAGATAACCAATGGGCTAAATACAATTTCGATCCACTCGTGAATTAAGACCATACAGGTCTACAGTAAGGTTTATCCATATGTCATAAGAAATTAAATAGTAAATATTCAATATTTTATAGAGCCAAAAATTCCCTAATTTTGATTTATCCAACATTCTAAAATCAAAAACTTTTTTAAATGCACACTGGGAGAGCTAAGTAAAACTTTACTTTTAGTATTTGAACTATAGGCTAGGTATAAAAAAGTTTTGGTCGAAATTGTTAATAATTTTTACTGGAATTATGCTAACATAATAACAGCCAAACAAAAACTTGATTTATAGTCAAATGTAATTGGAAAAGAGAAGATATATTTGGACTAGTGCATTCAAAATCTTATTGAAAATATAGCTACGTATAAGATAATAAATTCTGAACACGCTTTTATAGACATGTAAGTCACTTTGCATAAATTAAAACAGCTCTGTGACTATTTTTTAAAAGAAACAGTTATAATAACTGCAGATATATACATAGAAAATTTATTTTAACATGTTCAGGATTCAAAAAAGAAAAATTTATTTAAATATGCAGTAATAAAATGTTAAAGCTAAACATTTTTCGAAGAACCCAGGCGAGTTTTGGATCAAAGAAAAACCCTAAATTTGAAAACAAAGTTAAAGTGTTTGGTATTATGTGCAACATTACATTTATGAGAGTTAAATTTATCATCTATGATTGGCATCTAAAAATAATATTATTGTGTGTGTATAAAATATAAAGACCAGATTTGACAATTGTTTTTATTTTGAGATTTATTTTCTGTAACTAGGATCAGGTCGTTAATACATAAGAGGGTATAAAAACAGTCTATTTCGCCCTCTCTTGGCAACACTTCCTTATTAATTCTGTAAAGACCTTCTGTATGTACATCTTAAACAGCATAGAGGACATGAAACATACTTTTTTAAAACCAATAAAATTTTAAAACACTTTATAATACACTTAATCAATAATTTGCGTATGTGCTTTCCAATGTTCTTATATAGTACTCCCACAATACTTCAAATATTGTACTTATTAAGTCAAAATCATATGTTTCTTCTAGATTGACAGACAGTCCTCACGTTTCTCTACAGCCGTTATTTCAGTAATGTGTTTGAGGTTGAAAATATTGCCAATAAAGGACGCACAATGTGAATACCACTTTGTTCTTCTATATATGGGAAATGGTCTTCTATTATTGTCTTTAAAACTACTGTACAACTTTTCTTTCTTCAGTCTCTTATTCCTCTATAAATATTGCACACTGTTTTTGTCTTAAATGTTTCAATTAGTTGTTTTTGTTTTATTTTGAAAATTTTATATAAGCTCTTCTTCAGAGTCACAAGTCTATCTTTGAAAGATATTGTGTTAGGCAACGTCATCTTTTGATGTACCGTCGGTTATTCATTTTTTAAAATTTATTGGTTGTTCTCGTTGAATTTCTTGTAGATTTTTTATGATTATTAATGTATTTTGCTTATTTTTTGTTGAACAAAAACATTGTCATTTTTCTTGGCGCACTTACAGCATTGCAGATTCAAGTGCTTATTGTGCCCACTAATATGCACTTATTCTAGGACATTCACACATGGGTTGAGCGAGACTCGCCGGCTAACTGCTTGAACCTGCTGTGCCACCGTGTCCCCTTGTTATATTATATGTTCGTGAGTTTACTGTAGGTGTCGTTTTTACGTGAAATGACTTAATTACTATAAAATAATGCATGAATTAATTTTAATTTACTTTTTTACTGCAATATAGAAGTATTTTTACTTTCGATTTTGCTGCAATACTTACTAAAATATCTAGCTTTGCTAAAAATATTGAGTAGATCGCAAAGTAAATTAAAAATAGGGAAATGACAAAAGATCAAAGTAAATTAATTTTAAGAAAAGCTTTTTGTAGTTTGCTGTAGTAAATCCAATATGTACACAGCTGGTCGGTTTTCTTCGAACGCAAATTAATTTTACCTCTTTGAAATAGATTTTCATGGTCTAAATCGCTTGTTTAATAGAAACACTTTTTTATTTCAGGCGAGAACTATGTATTTGAAAGAATATGAAACCTTAATTAATTCTGAATATGCCGGCGTTTTAATATGACAAATAAAAATTTGGTGGTTGTTTATTAAATTTACTTTTTTAATTACTTTTTTCAGGGTGAATATTAATTATACGAAGAATTTCTTATAGGCTTTTTATATTAATAATTTTTAATGGAGTTATTTTGTTAATGTTTTGAACGTGTCTTCGTAATTTGTCATTAAATAACATTTAACTTATACTTGTAATTTTTTTGAGAAGTTTAAAAATTTATTTAAGAGCACACGCCAAATAATTAATTAAATTTACAAAACTTTTTTTACAAACATTTACATTTATTCAGTAATGCATAGCTCTACCTTGGACTGTTCTTACTGCTTCTATTCTTTTTGGCATCGTTTCATACAATGAACGAATGGTGTCTTCATAGAAGAACGAAATATAGAAAGTTTAATGTGTTACGTGCTTTATATCCGCAATTGGCATTGTAGACCTTGTACAAATATTTTTTATTTTCTTTAAATAAAACGAGGGGAATTCCCTTTAGATATCTCTACTTACAATGCTTAGAAGCCGCAATCTTCTCGGTTTACCACATGGTGCGTAATCAACAAATTTCGGATTATATATGATGTGTCTTTATAGGCAGAATAATTTTTTTTAGTATTAATGACTTATTTGTTTATTTTATTAGCCCTTCCCTCAAATAACTACATCATTGACAGCAATAGTATAGTTAGAGTTGAACTTTGACCTGTGTGACAGCAGCAGTGGCACTCATAATTTTTTTTATATATATAATTTAGATTTAAGAGAAAAGCCGATCGTATGCCTTTTCACTGTCCATTGAAATCGTTTTTACCTGTGCAAAAAAGTTACCGGTAGTCGCATTTTTAACGTTATAGTGAGTAATGGACATCGAATAGAAAAGGTAAACAATCGGTACTATGTAATGGTTAATCAGTTATGCTTGAAGTCGCAAGCATCTGAATATGACTATCCTTTCGCTTATCCTGTGCATTGCCCAGACTCTGGTTTTCGCAAATGAATATCTTTATTAACCTACTGTTTCCATATTCACTCCATAATTTTGCTATGACGAACAATTCTTTGACTTATTTTTTAAAGAAACACCTCTTTGTATAGACCAACTCTTTTAAATTTATTGGTAATGTATTCTTTTCACAAGACAGTCTTACACCGTGTAAGTTACACGGTCAAAACCGAGTGGGTTATAATACTGTTATTCCTATTCTACACTTAATATCACTAGTTCCTCTGGACTTTATATCTAAGAAACGCTATAACCACATCTCAGACAAACACAAACATGTGATTTTAAAACTTTAATTGTCTTCTGATTACCATAATTATCAGTAGCAGCTTATTCCTCAAATTGTTCCATACTTCTCTATTTTGTGTTTACTCTGCAACTGTCACATGTTTACCATCTTTTTCTCTATAGACATTTATGTTGCTTGGACTTTATGCACAATATTCTTGTAGTTTTCCAAAACAGTGATGTTCTTCTAGGTATTATTTTGTACTAGATACGCAAACACGTCCATTTTTTCTAATATTTTCTTCTAGCTTGATCTCCTCTTGCTCATCGATTTCACTTGTTAAATACTTTGTTTTGTTCATGTTTATTCTTAGTCCCACCTTAGTTCTTGGGGTTTTATTTTAATATTAATATTAATATTAATTTAATATTAATATTGTATCATGGGCAAATCTCAGATGATTACGGTTTTCGCCATCGATATTTACACTTTTCTTTTCATTCCAAAGTCCTAAACATATCTTCCATTGCAGAACGTGAACAATTTGGATAGTATTGGGTAACCCTATCGTATTTCACGATGTGTCATGAATTTGTGTGTTTGTATATTCTTCTTTATCTGCATTGTTCCATTTTCATAAATAGAGCATTTAGAATTGCCCATATCTCTATTTAGTCAAATGTTTTTTTATAACCTATTATTGTCCATAATTTTATGCTATATTTGTTTATATCTTCTACTAGTATTTGCACTGTCCGTAGATGGTGTGTCGTGGTGTAACCTTGCCTGAATTCAGCTTATTCTCGTGGCTGGTAACTACTCTATGTGTTATTATTTTCGTAAACAACTTGTACAGCACTGAAAGGAGACTTATGGGTCTGTAGTTTTCTAGTTTATATCTGTATTTTTTTTAAGATTAAGACTACTAGAACATTTAACCAGCCATTTGGTATTCGGAAGTCCATTGGCACTTATAAATTCGTTTTAGTTGTTTGAAAACAGGTTTACCTCCATACTTTATCAAGTCTGATTATAGTTTGTTTAATTTAATATAAACGTTTTAATAATATAATTTATTATTATTTGTGTTACAATTTCAATAAACAGTAGTGTATATTAATAAATATTTATTTAAAATTTGTTGCTGGTTTGTAAAATGAGCTTCCAATAAAACGGCATAAAATATTGGAAAATATGCGTATTGTGTATTGGATTTGTACTCACTTAATAGCTCACCAACCATACCCAATCAATTATACCTACATATAATAAATATTTTAATATAGATTATTTATGTATTTTTTGTTAGTATGATTTATGCAACTTTATTTGAAAATAGTACAGTTTAATTATTCGCTTTACATAAGTGTTTTATTTTATGTAAAACTTAAACTTATAAACAGAATATGTTAAATTTAAATTGCTTTATAGACGTTGGGTTCTTTAAAATAGAGTACAAAACAATTTATGTTATGAAACATTATATTGTTTCCGTAGCTTGGTATAAAGTAATTTCAAGCAAAACGTAAGAGCCCGGAAATTGAGAACGACCAAGCAAATTAGTTTTTCGTTGCAAACACCCTTCATATTAGATTTAAAATAACCCAGATGCAAAGCAACTGCTTGCGGCTATGCTAATATAATACAGACTGTTATGCTTGAAATATTATTTAATGAGCTTAAAAATGTTAATAATTATACAGATAATACATAAGTTACAATACAAGGCAATTAGGATATTATGACATTCACATTAGATATTACTTAGCTTTGTTACATATACGCCTTACGTACTTATAATATGCTGTTTAAACTAGAGGCTTTCCTCTCACAATCGATTATTGCCTAATGCCATATTAATATTTTAAGGATATAGTCACATCCTTTTGTAAATATTTAACAAAAATAAAATATTCTTAAAATGTTTTATAAAGATATTTAAAAATACTGCAAAATACAAAACAAGATCGCATTTGATCTTCCTGCAACAAGAACGTGTCCTGACTGCTCCGTGAAAGCATGTGATGATCGCTGATCTCGTGGTTTTATAGCATAGTACTAAAACGAAATAATTAGTTATATATACAATAATTTTGTTATTGTGTATACATTTGAAGGATAAAACTCCAAAAATAGTTGAGAATTATATTATCTTGGACATCTTGTTAAACTACAATCAGATAGTTAAATGGAGGAAATAGATAGAAGGATAGAACTAGATTGAGTTGCGTATGGAAGATGGAGAAACATACAAAGCAAAACAGAACAAAAACTAAAAATAAAATTATTTTAGTAATACATACTCTCTGTTTTAACCTATGCAGCAGAAATATGGATGTTAATAGCAGAAAATATATAAATTAAGAACAGTACAAGGATCAATTGAGCGTATAACTATGAAAGATAAAATAACAAACATACAGATAATACAAAAGAAGGTAAAATATGTATTAAAAAAGCGCATTAACTAAAACGGCCGTAAGTTGGATACATTGCAAGAAAAAGTGATATTAGATAAATCAAGAAAAGAGAGCAATATATACCAAGAACAAAGAAGAGAAATAGTAAGATCTCCACTTAGACAAATAAAAGACACAAAACGAACAGTTTATTATAATTGGTTGTAAAAAGTGCAAATCAGAGAGAAACTGTCTACATACGATAACAAATAGATACAGGTTAGATAATAACAATGATATACAAGTGAGCAGCTTCTGCACAGATAAACTAAGTGCTACCTACTCGGCATGGCCTCAACGCAACTTCTACAGCAGTCCGTATCTCAACCAGGAAACTCCTCAGTATTGATGCTATCTATCCACCAAAAAATGTGCTATGTTTGTCTTTTTCTTAATACCTTCTCCGTGATGAGAGGTTGGGAACCATTTGATTAAATTTACTTCTATCCTCCACTATTTGAAATAATTCCGCTGCACTAAGCCCCGTCCAGTTGTGTATATTGCAGAACCATGACAGGCGTTTTCTTCTTATTGCTCTTTTACTTTGTATTCTTCCTTTAATAATAATTTGCAATAACTTGTATTAATCGTTTCGTAGAACATGCCCAAAGTACGCAGTTTTTTTTGCATTTTGACGGTTTCTATAAGTTGTTTCTCATTTCTCAATACTTCCTTGTTTGTTGTTTGTATTGTCCATGATATCTTTAATATCCGTCGGTATACCCACATCTCAAAGGCCTAGATTTTATTCATAATAACTTTTTTCAGCCTCCATGCATCCATGCCATATAATAACGTTGGCCAAACATAACATTTTACAAATTTTAACCTCAAGGCTAAGCGTAAATAGTTATTAAACAAGATGGGTTTGTATTTAAGAAATGCACTTCGCCAGTTCTATTTTGACTTTGATGTCTTGATCTGGATCTAAGTCATCATTGATCCAACAGCTCAATTATTTGAACTTTCTAGCCTTTTCAATTACTTTTTCGCTTAGATTTAATCGTGCATTATTATTTACAGGGTGTTTGCTAACAATCATGTAATTCGTTTTCGTATTTTCTATTTTCAGACCCAAATTTTCACTCTCCTCATTCACTCTATTGACCAGGAATTGTAAATCTTCTAAATTTTCTGCAAGTATTAATGCATCATCTGCGTACCTAATATTGTTTATAATTTCTCCACTTATTCCAGTTCCTTCCCTTCTTTCCCATAATGCTTTCTGAAATATGCGTTTAAAGTAAATGTTGAAAAGGTGTAGCGATAGTATGCACCCTTGTCTCACGCCTCTTTTAGTAAGTATTTCTTCTGTTTCTTCGTTTTCTATGCGTACCTGGGCTGTCTGATTCCAATACAACTTTTTATGTAGCCGTATGTCTTTACTATCTAATCTTGCAATGCGTTTATCACTTTTTCGTGTTGTACCCTGTCAAATACCTTTTCAAAGTCAACAAAAGCAAAATATACCGGTTTTTGAAATTCTCTACACTTTTGTAACAAGATGCTTAAACTGAACAGTGCATCTTTTGTTCCAAGTCCACTCTTGAAGCCAAACTGAGTATTTTCGATTATAAATTGACATTTTTTTATATATTTTGTTACGGATAATTCTTAATAGTAATTTTAAGACATGGCTCATTAAGCTTATTAAACGGAAATGATTACAAGTTTTCACATTATTATTCTTTGGAATATGAATATAGATTTTAACCATACTTCGGAGATCTGTCTATTGTTGTAGTTATGATTAAACAATTTTGGCAAAGTTTTCCTGTTTGTATTATCTAGAAGCTTTATTATTTTTGGTCCTTCTAACATTATCTGGCCTATTGTTGTCAAACAAATTTATAATGAATTCTTCCCAAATTCTCTTCAAGTCTCTTTTGTCCACTATGGAGTGTTGTCTTCGCCTTTAAGTGTATATAAAATTTTCTTTTTAGAGTTGCCAGTAACTTCCTTTAACTTTTTGTGAACGTTAAATTCATCAAATTTTCCTTGTAATGCTTCCATTTCGGCACATTTCTTGCGTAACCATTTTTTTGGTTTCAGTTATTTTTCTCTTTATCTATGTGTTTACTTTCTTATACTTTTGTTTATTCATATTTTTATGAACTCTTCGTTTGTCCAATAATGCTAATATTTTTTCCGTCATTCATTCGCGATTTGGTTTGAATTTAGATATACCTAGAATTTCCTTTTCGCATTTAACTATTGCGCTCTCTGCGAGTTTCCATTGGAATTTGATATTATTTTCAAATGCCCTTCCGCGACATAACATGTCCAGAAAATTCAGTTTGAAGTAATGTGACTGTCAAGTGTCGTGTGGCTTTAACTTGTTGAAACCACATGCCAGTCAAATTCAAATATTTAGTATCTCCCGATAGTGTACACCATTGACAATAACAGTGTTGTCAGCTTCGTCTTTAAAAAAATATTTAAAAAAATGTTTAGTTAGACTTCATCAAGCATTTCCGGTAGATTGTATTTTAATTGTCGGTAAACAGAAATAGGCAACCAAAACTGCACTTACAGACGCGTCCACAAACATGCGCTTTATCAGGGTGTTTTATTACTGTGTGCTAAAGTATTCTATTATTCTTTGCTGACCATCTTTTTGACTTGCAATAACTCTATATTCGCACATAACTAACATCCAATCACAACCCTTAATTCATAACAAACGAACAGATTGAAAATACTCTCGAAAAAGACTGAAGTACTTAGTAGATCTACATGTTTGACTAAAAAGTGAGCATGACATAGAACGGGCAGTAGTCTCACCCAGAAAACTTATTTAACAAGTAATATAGGAAGCCAGTCCCAAACTCACAATTAAAAACCTCACAAATTAAAGACATTTATATCATCATCAAGGATAAAACAGCTGAAAAAAGGCATCTCAAAAAACTTTGGCAAACTTACTAAGTCGGACTTAAATAAGCAAGCCCTGAACAAGGCTAAAAAACAATTAAAAAAACTTTTTTCTAATATACAAATCAAGGAATTCAAGACTACCTAGAAAACCGCTGTGTTATGGAAAGCAGTACGAAAATTAAAAAAACCAACCCCCAACATATTCTCTATTAAAAAGAAAGATGGCAACTGGGTTAGTAGTAGCAAAAAAAGGCGAATGCTTTTTCCAAACATTTCACCAACGTCTTTACACCTTTTTCTTGAGAACTTCCAGACAAAAAAAAACAGAACTCCTTACATTTCTGGACTTATCATTCTAAATGAGTTTACCCTTCAAACTTTTAACCATTAAAGTAGTAGAAAAAAATAGATAAGGTCAACACAAAAAAGCTTCAGGCTACAATTTAACTACTGGGGCGATCGTCAAGCATTTACTAAGAAAAATTATATATACCTTTACGATTCAATTCTTACAACTCGGCACTTTCCAAACCGATCTAAATCATTATGATACCGAAATCAGATAAACTACCAGCAGTAACAACATCATACAAGCATATAAGCCTACTCCCTATCTTGTTAAAGGTTTTTGAAAAACTGATTTTACGTAGAATAGTACCAATCCAGGACAACCAAGAATTAACCCTTAAACACCAATTTGGCTTCTAAAATCAGCACGGTACTATGGAGCAGGTGTACAGAATAGTTGACAAAACATACAGATTTGGAGGAAAAACGATATTGTTCTGCAGTGTTTTAGACGTGAAGCAAGCATTTGACAGGATATGGCATCAAGGCTTATATTAACTTTTGAGGTTTTACATATCAAATCGGTATTTATTCATAAAATACAAAAACGAAACCACGACTCTTCACAGGGTTGTGCCCTAGGTTCCATATTATACTTATTATATACAGCAAACCTATCCATATCTCGTCTAACAACATCAGCTACTTACGCAGATGTTATGGATATTTTAGTCTCCCATATAAAACTAGTTTGAGGTATCTGCAATCTTTCTTCAACAAAATTCAACACTGAACTAAGATATGGCGAATTAGAGTAAACGGATTTAAATTCCACTATATTACATTCACTATGAAAAGAGATAGTTGTCCGTCAGTAAGTTTAAAGGGATCCCAGCTAACCTATAGTCGAATACTGTATCTCGATAGGAGACTAACTTGGAGAACTCACATATTAAATAAAAGGAAACGACTTGGACTACAAGTTTGTAAATTATATTGGCTAGTAGGAGGAAAATCCAGCTTATCACTCGAATAAAAGTTATTAATCTAAAAAATAGTCCTCCAACTAATTCAAACTTACGGGATTCTGCTGCGGGGAACTGCAGCTATATCAAACTTGAAAATCCTTGAAAGATTTCAAAATAGAGTGCTACGAATGATCGTTAACGCACCGTAGTACGCCCCCAATAAAGTGATTTTAAGTAACTTGTGTGTATCCAGAGTGAAATACTTAATTTAAAATTACAGCATGTGATATAGGAACAGATTTAGTGCTCAGCTAAATGGACCATGATAACGAGGAAGCAAAAAGACTAAATAGGTTTTAATCACCCGAGCTACTTATACAGGTAGTTCGAATGTACATGGTTTCAACTGTAACTAATTTATCTTACATCAAATAGTATTAAGATAATGTAAGGGGAGGGTTTGCTGAAACCCTACCTCTCATGCTTAATTGTTATCAGCAGTGATACTGCATTTACATTTTAATCTCTATAAAATACTTTTGGTAAGTTTTTTATATTATAGTGCATTCATAAAGATGACTTAATTCAAATAGTTTAAATTTGTTATACAATAAACAAAAATAGGTATGTTTTATCGATAACTTAATGGATGTTTCTTAAGTGCCTCCGAATGACCGAGTTAATGAGGTCGAGCGCGGAAAATAATCAAAAAGTGGCGTATATTAAAAAAGTTTGTGCTAGAAAATTGCCGACAGAAATAATTAGGTTCTTCGAGCACCCAAAACTGGTTGTGTAACATCGCACAAAAGAATGCTTCGTTGAGGATTTTGCTAATCTAGCGTAAGGAATTCATTCGTCGGAAAAGACAGCATGAAAACCAAACTCTTGCAAAGCTGAATGGTTTATTAGTTTATAGAAGTCATAAAGTATTTTGTGTAATTTCAGTAGTAAAGATTTAAACCTTCCTACCTTTACAAGGGGGGCATTTTTAAGAGTTCAGGTACCTCAACGTTGCATTTCCATAGGCCGCGGATTTGGGGGGAAAGCAGTTAAAGAGATAAATGATTTAGGTAATGATCAAAGAAAAGTGCTACATTGCATATCAGAACTGTCATGTGTCATATAGAAATTTTTTATATTATTAATTTTTCACAAATAATAATTTTTTGTAAGAAACTAATTGTTTTGTTTGTATGTTGTTGTGGCACTCTGTATACTAAAAGATAACAAATAGTTTGACCTAAATTTATTTTTAAGAACTTTAAAAATTAAATTAGTAATGTTATATTATTTTAGTTTGTACTATATATTGTTGTTTTATGGTTAATATAAAAAAGGTTATTAATTTATACACCAGAATTACTTTAGTCCTAATGTTATTAGTCTTTTTTGTTATTTTAAAATTAAAAGCAAAAGTGAAACTGGCAATACTACCTTTAGACGAAGTAAAAAAAATTAGAAAAACAAACATTTGTGCTAATTGGATAGTGCAGCGTAAGCTGTATTTAAATTTAAAAAAGTTCCAAGAATTAAACATTTTCAAAGCGCTCAGCTTAATGCTGTTATATTGTAAGCAAAAGTAACTATTTCACGCCTTAAAGAAATGTTATTAGAGGTCTTTTGGTCTAAATAATCTTTTTAGTGCTTTTAATTATAATAGCAATTAATTTAATTACATTAGTCTGGGAATATAAGTAATTACATAATATTTGAAGTAGTAGAATTTGATTGTAAACATCCAATTTAATTTGGTGAAATGAGGTTTGTTGATAATTGGTTACTTGTTGCATGGTCGTTATGAGCGAGCTATTTGTGAAGTAAATTGCGTTGTTGAAATGTTTTCCTTGTTTAAGTCCAATAAAATAATTTTGACAGTAAAACAAAATGAACATATCGTATTTTCAAATATATTACTGTGTGATGCTTACTGTTAATAAATTGTTATTTATAGTGCAGTATTGTACTAAAATGTTCGTTGCCTCTTTTAAAAATACATGTCAATGTAACAATAATTTTCGAAAATACTATGCCTTAATCTTTTCAGTACGTCTTTCTATATCTTTTATATTTTGTCTATCATGTCAATTTTTTCAATAAATTTAAAGGTTTTTATTTGTTATAACCATTTGTCGAAAATGTTTCGATATTTTTCTTAAAATAACATTTAAGAAAAATGTAGATGCTTCTATTACTGCTAGATTTCAACAGAAATTAATTTTTTATATATTTTTATTGCCGTTTTTTTTATTTCGCTCTTGTTGAATTACTTAATTATACTAATTATAAGTGTAAATTTCAGTGTCACGGCCCATCACCTAGCCCAAACCACTCAATTCAGGAATACAAAAATTTTGAGTATGACACTTTTACATGATGTAGATTCTCACAAAAATCAAATTTGTTTGAAATTACATACCCAGAAAGTAAAAGAAAGTTAAAGTGAAAGACGTGAACTGATTTTCAAAACATCTGATCGCAGGATGTTCTTTGGTATGTAGGACCTTCATTGAAACTTATGAAACCTTGATTTATAACTTTTAAGAGGGTAAAACTTAGGAAAAAGCGTGGGGAGTACTATTTTTTATATATACCACCAACAATACTAAAATGGTAATTTTCAACATTTAAGTTTTCTTAAATATTTGTGGAAATTGAGTTTTTTAATCTTGAAAATCCATTCTCTAAGAAAAGATACTGAATCTCTAAACAGTAGATATACAGCACATCATTGGATACGAAATAGAAGAAACTTGTCGTTTTTCTATTTGGCGACTGTTAGAGTTGCTTTATCAAGCGAGGGGGAATAAAGATAACCTTAAATTATAAAATCAAAGAATCCTAGTATGCGGTATATCATTGGATAAGATATGAAACAATATTTTTGTTTCTGTTATTCAAGCTTCCCTTGCTAAATTCATTACCAAGATAGTAAAGCTCTACCGCAAAACAAAACAATAGAAAACTGAATGAGATCAATTTTTACGCTGCTTGAAGAAATGGGAATGTAACGAGCGTTTCAGCAGAGTTAGCAACAGCTAAAAAAACGGATAACTTTGTTGCAGCGGAAACTTGCTAAATTAAAGGAAAAACATTTTACCGCTACTATAAGTAATGGTAGTTAAGTTTGACATAGATAAAAAATAAGAAACGGGGCAGGTCAAAGCGAAAATTAGGAAGAGAAGCAAGAAGTATAAGTTACTTTCTCTAAAAACTCCAGAAATGGTAGTTATAAAAAAAAGATTAATTCTTTGCTTATTATGCTTTATATGCAGGAGAACTTTGAAGACACCTACAACATTTAATTAATGAGGAATTACATGTAAAGTTACTTTTCTTTAAGGAAATGAAACTTACTTTTGATAATGAGGCAGTACACAGAGGCACTCTTATTAAAATAAGATTAATTGTTTTATTAATCATTATAAAGGGATTCAGTCCAGATAAACAAATTAAACAAGATCGACTTTACAGAAAATACAAGATTGTAAAAGTGGAAAATCTTGAAGAAGACTGTCGATATTAACAAAAAAAAAAAAAGATTAAGCTAACGGTACATATACTGATATTCCATTATAACAAATATGTTAACAAGATCTATGAAATCTATATTAAGTTAGTTACTACTACTACTACTACTAGTTTTTCTATATAAAAAATACTAGGCATTTAAGCACACGCAAAGCTATTTCCGAAGAACACCTTGGTATGTCAAGTAACACACTTCTAGAAATTGTGTAAACCTAAAAAATAATAAGCCTATTTAAGCTAATTGCAAAAAGAATACCCTGCTAACTTAACTCTTCCAGAACTTAGAGTTTAAAGTATAGGAAAGAAAAAAAAACTATAAAGCAAGAGAGACTTAGTCTTAACAAGGCGGATGTTGCATTCGCACGTAACAAACCCTGATGTAATAATGAGCCAAGCACTACTATCCGAGTACGGAATGTTAAAGAATTTAATATAAAAATCCATAACATAACAAAGAAAAGTGATGGTTTTTCAGTTGAAGAAATATTCAGTAATATTATGACATGATAAGAAAAGTTCTACAGAGATGTCGTAGGCAGGTCGTCTAGATAGGAAGCCTACAATAAAAAAGTCAGAGATAATAATAAAATTGACTCCAGATTATAAGATCGTAGCCTGAAATGGTAGTGTACAGCACAGAAATAAACTTCAATTATTACCCCAGAATCATAAAACAGATATATAGAACTGATTTCACCAGCAAGAGTTATCTACAACTAACAAACCAATGTGTATATCATTCTACAGTGTGGCGCGCGACAGACACATGGGTTTTGAAAATGGAATAAAACACAGACTGTTACAAAATGACCAAATTTTTTATTTTTTCTTGATTTACTAACATGGGAAATTTAAGTTTACATGGTTTTGAACAAAATCACCCAAAATGGCGCCACTCAAACTCCAAACACTGAGTAAGCCTTTTTCTAAAGTTTTCGTGTACTCTTTGAAGCATTGCTACAGGAATTTTGGCGATTTTGGCTCGAATGTTGTTTTAGAGGGCTTTCAGGTTCCTGGAACGATTGTTGTAAACAAGTAATTTTAGGTATCCCTACAGGAAAAATGACAAATGGCCAAATCAAAAGAGCGCACTGGCCAGTTTAAATCGCCTCTCGCCGTCTCGCAAAATGTCCATGCAAACCCTTGCTGTGTGAAGTGACTGTAGCTGCTCGATCATTTTCTTCAAAAAAGTGATGGCCCATGATCGCTATTCTTGAAATTGCACATCATAGTATCACCCTGTAGGAGTGCAAGGGCCTCTGCTAGAGATACCTGGGATTCGTATCACTCCAATAGCGCATATTCTGTTTTTTGACACATCTACTAAGGTGAAAATGTGTCTCGTCAGAGAAGAAAATAATACCGTCTCGAGGCAACGCAACAAGCTTGTTTTCACTAGCGAGTTGTCTGGTTTCAAAATCACGTGACTTTAATTCTTGGACGACAACCATTTTATATGGGTTCATTAACGATTCGTTGAAAGGAACGTCTCGAAATGTCAAGGGCACCTGCCTGTTTCCGAATTAAACGCCTGAGAGATTGTTAATTTGCAGCTCGAAACCTCTTGATGTTTTCTGGGGTAGTGACGGTATTCTGAGACCCCCTTCTTATCGTAGACACATTTTCGGTATCCTAGAATGCATTAACCCACGCGGGAATTTGATTTCGATCGGGAATTCAGCCGTGGGGGCGATATTAAACTTTAAACGGAAGGCACGCTGCACGCGGACGATCGAGCGGACATTCAACAAATAGGTCTGCACATAAAAAACACGTTGTTGAACGGACCACCCTTTTGAATCACCTCACTTGCAATCTACTAGGACCGTTAGGAAAGAAGCAATGACCTTTTTAAATCCATGTATTACCTTGCATTTATCTATTAAACAATCAAAGAGGAGAGAATGCAATGATTTTTAAAAGAGAGCATCATCACAAAGTCGAAGCCAAGTTTATTTAGTGATAATCGCTCTCCATTATTATAATGCAATGTTAAAGTTACGACTGTCTATTGTCTTCATCAAAAATGATTATTTCTATTTCTTAAGACAACTTTAAGAAAAATTTACACTTGGAAAAGATTTTAACGTAAAACATACCTATCTCTAATTAGAGCTAATTATCCCAAAAGCAAAACGAAATTACTGTGATTTTCACTTCATTAGATCCCCAATTTACTGATCTATGGATACTAACAAGATCACGAGCTTGCTTGATTTCTTCTTCACGAGGAAGATTTATCATAACTATGTTAATCTTGAAGAAGGATGAATACCAATTATGCGATAGATAAAGTAGAGCTGCTAACAAATAAAACAACCGACTCGGATTGTTTTAAATTGGATTTGGGTGATAAAATAGAGGTTGAAAAAGTGTTGACATATAGTAGGGAGGATAGGTTAATACTATTATGTTCAAACAAAGAATGAGGGGAAGTTAAAAAACTCGTTTCTAAAAAACAAAGGCCAAATAAACGTTGGCATCAAACGAGCGCATTAAGAGATAAGACCAGGCTAAATAATTTCGTATAGCAGTTAACCCCCGTAATAAAAAAGATAGAACACAATACCTTCAACAAGTAGGTAGTTGTGTAAGCTTAGCTATGAAAAAAATACTAATTATTCATCATTGAAAGCCACAAAAAAATTAAAGAACTAACATTGCGTGTCTTACTACTGAAAAAGCTTAAGGAATATGGGCTAAGGGCAACTAAAAAAAGGCAAAGCTATTTTCAGACCGAACGAACTTCTTAACCAAATGAAGCTGAAAATACCGCGTCGAATACATATTTCGGTGATCTGAATACGAAATTCAAAAACTAGTGTATGATGTAGCATCGCACAGGCTAATCTTTCAGTTACCAGTTATCTCTAAACTGTATAAAAAGTTGCTTTCGAAGAACCAAGCCTATTATTAATAAAAAGATCATTTTATAGCATTCATTCGGATTTAGGAATATTCAACTTTAGATCGGGTTTATTGAATCATCAACTACATTAAAAAGGCATTTGAGGAAAAGAAAATTTACTTAGCTATGTTCTTAGCATTTTATAAAATGTGACAATTCGAATTGGAATTAAAGATGGCCATCTAAAAACTATAGCCTGTTATTTAAATCTCACAGACGTTTCCGCATTTAATACGAAGAAGTTTACTTTGAAATTTATCAGAGTTGGTGTGCTATAAAGCAGTATGCTGCATCGTCTATTGTACACTTGCAATATACCTCAAATTGCTAATACCCTTGTCGCTACATTTGTAAACGATATAAAGATTTTTGCAATTAGGGCTAAAAAATTTGAAACCAATAACAACTTATAAAGAGCGATAGATAGAATTTATGCTTGGACGAAAAGCTGGGACATGAACCTCAATGAGAATTAATTTTTCCATGTCATCTGTATGTATTGTAAGACTGAACAATTACCGTTGCCGATCGACGGACATGTAGTTCCCTATGGTCACACTGCGAAATATCTAAGTATAAATCTGGATAATAAATTAAGGCGGAAGAAGCATATCTTATAGTTCACAAATATGTATTGGCCGATGGGCAGAGGATCTGATATGTCAACACACAAGTTAATACTGTACAAGTATATGTTAAAACCTGTTTAGATATATGGTAGCTAACTAAAAGGTCGTACTAGCTAGAGCAACTTACAAAGCATAAGCTTTCAGAATAAGGTACTAAGGAACATAGTAGATGCTTCATGGTACATAAAAATATTAATCGACATTGAGAGCTAGGGATAGAAATAGTGGCCAATAAAATTAGGCGAGTAAGAAGTACGAAGGCCGGTTTCATAACTATACCAACACCGAAGTAATCCAACTGCTTTATTAAGTTGGAATAGTATGACGGGCGGCTCTAGAGACGTAAAGCTTTTGTGCTACTGTAACATGCAAAATAATGTATAGGGTGTGAATTGTGATTCTGATCTGATAAAAATTTGACCGATACCAACGGGAAGAACTAGGAAACAATAAATGATTATCTTTAATATTATCAATTACTTCTTTAGTCTACAAGGTGCCTTAAAAAGAATAATCCAATTTAAAATATGTATACTATATTATGAAAAATAATGAATATAGACACTTAAGACAATTTCAAAGTTTTTCTACATACCAAATCATATGTGCTCATTATGACTTCCTTGAGATGCACGGCAGAATACTTCGACTACTACTGTTAGAACAGTTACTGTTAGAACAGTCGCATAAACTCAGTCTTTCATAGATCCTCACAACAAAAAATCGCACACAATGAGGTCCGGTGACCTTGAAGCCCAGTGATGTAAAGCTGAAACGTTAGGTTTCATACGATCGATCCATAGTTGTAGAATCTGATTATTTAAAAATTCTCAAACTTCTAGGCTCCAGTGTGGTGGTAAGTCATTCTACTGAGAAGTGAATTCATCTGAATCGGTCTCTAACTGTGGGAAAAGCCAGTTTTAAGCATGTCTAGATATGTGATTTTCGTAATAGTGTTCTCTAAGAAAAAAATCTTTACCGGCACGTCGAATGGATTTTTGTGGGCTACACGAGAAACCCAGGCGGATGCACTCTAAATTCTCGTTTGACACACGGAGTTGACTACTGTTATCTATACTATTGTCTAATGTTCTGAGCAGTAAAAATTTCAACACCACATTGTCGCCGAAAATTACGCTGAACAGGTGTTACGGACTCACACTTTGCAAAGCGTAAAACATAAACTAATTTCTGTATGTTTAGTCGCCATCTTGACAAACACTGAAGTGGTAAGGGAACTAAGTGCGCTGGTGCTACCTATTGACAACCGCGTGAAACTCGGGAATTTCTTCTTTCTAACAGTACATTGTTCGATCAAAACTGATTAAAAGCTGAATAGTTATCATTTTTAAATCAGATGATTCTTTTTGAAACACCCTGTATATTATAGACGCCGCATAATGTAATTAGACGTCATAAATTAAAATGATCAGTAGTGGTTTGTAAAGGTCATTACGTAAATAATTATTATCAACCGTAAATTACAGTTACCAAACAAATAAATTATCTTTGTGTATAATCGCCATTCCTTCATTTAGTATTTATACTTAATTCAATATATAGACGAATTTATTTGAAATGTTCCTATTAACATAGTGTTAGTGATTTCTTAGCTTACTGAAAAAATCTGTATAGTTATTAAATAAATCAGGAACATGGTG
Organism: Sinelater perroti; assembly: GCA_036346155.1. Lineage (NCBI taxonomy): Eukaryota > Metazoa > Arthropoda > Insecta > Coleoptera > Elateridae > Sinelater > Sinelater perroti. The sequence goes on along the minus strand of JARFIY010000195.1, from coordinate 16,882,371 downwards.
GAGTACTCTTTAATCGTTAAAGATATACATATATATAAATCTGCCTTCATCACAAAACGCTGAGTGAACATTGTTGCAAAGTTCGCTAATTTTATAAGACATCATACATTTTAGAGGCAAATTTTTCAAAAGAAAGTAACATGTTATTTGAAATTATAATACTACAGCGCAATTTCCGCCGCGGTTACTTAATCTCGCCTTGAAGTGCGTTGCGGATTAGGTTACTTTACAAGGCAGCCTAACCCGCGTCTACCTTTTCTCATTTGTAATAAGCCTAACAAGGAACGTGCGGAACATTATACGAGTTAGTCTTGGCCGTAAGCTGCAACCGAAGGAAACCTTCTTGGGAATTGTAATACCGGCGATAGTGCCGAAGTCTTTGAAGTTTGAGCTAATAACTTAGTTGTAGAGAATTTCAGAGGAATCCGAATAATGGAGTTCGCTACATTTCCGACGCATTGCGATTAGACTTATTGGAACTAATTGATATTAAGATTAATGAGAAAATGTTTTAAATATTTATTACTGAAAGCTATTTAACACACGTTTGTCTCGAAAAATCTAATTATATGCTAAAACAAAAACGTATATATGCATTATAGTTTATTATGTACCGTAGGAACATTTTAAGAACACAATGAGGGTGAGTGGGTATGGGAAAAATTATGTTTGGACATGTGTGGAACTGTGAATGTATACGAGCAATAACTCAAAAACAATTCAATCAACTTTGACCAAACTTCACACACACATTCAGTAGATACATAGGATCTTCCCTATTGAATATGAACATAAACGGTTAATAATTAATAATAATAATAATAAAAACATAACCTTAAAAAGAACAATAATTTCATTTACTACGGTACATAGGTCCAAACATTTATGTTTTTATTATGCTTGATATATGTAAGTTGATATCAGTAGAATTGGGTATTTGTTTAAAAACTTGATCGCAAAGGATTTTTGTATTATTCTTCTATTAAATTTCCCACAGTAGAAAAACAATACTAAAAATCTTTTAGACGTCATACAATAAGCTTGGGTATTTGTTAATATAACCCCATCGAAACATTACTCAATTTGTGTCCGTATTGCAAAGTTATTCTCGATTGAAATAGTCAGTTTACGAGCCAAATTCTCGTCATTTGCGGGAGGTTTTAATTTTCTGCTTCAATGTGAAGAAATCTGCGGCTGAGGCTCATCGAATGCTTTCAAATACTTATGGAGAGACCGCTATTATTGAAAGAACGTGTCGTGAGTGCTTTAAGCGCTTCAAGAATGGTGATTTTAATATCGAAGGCCGACATGGCGGTAGAAGAGAGAAGGTTTTCAAAGATGCAGAATTGAAAGACTCATGTCAAAGTTTAAGTTAGTTGTAGCATCTTTTTTTTTATTATGGCAGTTTTATTGGATTCTGCTTGTTGGATAAAATTTGATAATTTTTACATTATGTAACTCTAGCTTCATCCTTACTTTCGTGTCCAGTTTCCGCTCTCGCTGTACCACTCCTTGTAGTCAGCTGTTGGTTATCAAATACTACAGTTTCTCGTAATTCATAAACTTTTTTTGGTGAATGAAAATAACCACTGTAGACCTTCAGAGACCGTGCATTTAACTGTATTTCTTATAATTTATCTTTTAAATTTTTGTGATACTTTTTTATATTTATTTAGCGTTTCCGAATATTATGAGCGGATAGAGTTTTTGTTCTTTGTCTTGATTTATTTGGATCTGCTAGCGATCAAACCGATTTTTGAGGTTATCTAATTAGTTTTGCTTTTCTGTCAGTTGAGACCCGAGTAAGTTAAATATCAACCTCGTAGAGGGCGTAGTTGGTAGACCTCTAACAGATTATTGCAGTACATCTGGTTGGAGACGCCTCTTTGACTACCACATGCCATCGATTTTGATTTGGAACCTTCTACCCGAGAGAAATAAATAGATTAATTAGATCATCGGCAACAATATGTCCCTCAATGATGCGTTTTACCATATACAAAAGCAAGAGAGTGGTTGAGTGGCTTTGGCGAAATCTGAATTGATTCTTTGAGATCAGCTCAAGGGCTTCAATCGCTGTGGAAAGGTGGTGGTCGATTCTCCCCATTGCTTTTATTAAAATTATTATAATATATAAAATATTATATTTCACTGGTGAGGAAAATGACATTTTGTTGCGTATGATAGTTATGCAGACAATAGCTTTTTTAGAAGTGCTCTGATAACAATGTTTGAATATATCTCAGAGTTTTAGCTACTGTACCAACTGGAGAACATCTTTCGTAGTTATACTGGCATTCGAAATTATTGGCAAATACTTACACTTTATTACTTCTGGTATGCACCATTCTATTCTGTTAGTACCTCAAACATTTGTTAGAGTTAGTTGTCTACTGTATTAAGGGTCTCAAACTTGCTCTTCCAAGTAGCATTTTCAAATTTTTCTATTGGTGCTAATGTCTTTAGAATCTGTTCTATTCCTTTTGAGGTTATGCTTGTTGAAGTTTCAGGGAAGAACGCCGCTACCTCTGTCTATATGGGTCTTGTTCGTGGCGAAACGGATAAAGCTTTAGGTAGCAGTTTTTCGGTTGTGAACTTTCTCCTTCATGCTTTTTTTGAGCGGATGATCAGGCGCAAATTGATTGTAAAATCCTGTCATGATATTGATGTTTTAAATAAAACATAATTGGTTTAATTCGAACTTCTATCTTATTTGTGTTGATCATTCGACAGTTCTATACAGAATGGTTTATTTTGATATTTACCTGGAATATAGAGTTTAAATAGGTCGGTAGCAGGCCTCGTGTGGACATCGTCGGATTATAGGCCGATATTAAGCGAAATACCTCTTGGCCTGTAGTTTGAAGGTAGACCATTTCTCTCCAGGTGGTCGACGATGAAGAGTAAAATCAGGTAATTCCCGTGGCATGTATAATTTGGAAGTCTGATTTTAATTTAGCATTGAGATGAGCCTCATTCGTGAATGTAGCATCCATATTAAGCGTATTTGTGTTTTAAGAAGCTAGTTTTATATAAGGGTTGGTAGCTGGTCTAGGTGCCCTAGAGGATCAAAATGAAGAAGTTTTGCGTATGCCGTAAAAGCCCCCGAAGAATTTTACCAGAATTTGTGGTAGTACTCAACGCTTCGATCATCCTGAGAAAGAGCTCTCAGTTGGCTGGTGATCTGGACTACTGCTGGCAGTAAGGCCACTTTTGGCTAGATTGTTTTAGGTGGGTTGATTGGGTCTAGCTGACGGCAATGCTTTTTATCTTCTGCATATAAGTATCGTCAGAATCAGAAGCAGTTGTAGCTGCCTGCGATTCGGTACAGCATGACAATTCCTCTGCGCTCTACCCGAAAGACCATAAAGTAAATTTCGTATAACTCATAAGTGTTTTTGTCTTTATCTCCTAGCTCAAGAAATACGAGGGGTATTGAAAGTTTACCCCTCATACATTTTTCTGATAAACGGTGGTGATTAAAATGTTTTGAGGCGCAACATATTTTTGACAGACTAGATGTAGAAGGTCTACATCACTTAAGACTCCCCGGACAGGCTTCTCCGTCTTTAAGATGTACACACGGTAGAGAAATTGCTATTCCTCTATATGATGCGACATTTCCTTACAGTCGTCTTCGTTGATTGAGCTGATGTTGGTAATATCGGTCAGGTTCTTGACCTTGGTAAAATTGAGATTTCTCTGCTAAAACAGTAGAGTAGCTTCCAACAGTGCTTCTTTTATGGTACGATGGGCGATATCTTTGAGTAAGTCTTTCCGGAAATGGTTGAGAACATATTAGATACAAGAAGCTTTGCAGATGGTCCTCGTAGGTAATTCTCTTTTGATGCTTTCTCTTATGACCTGCTACAGGTGTAAAATCATTGTTTGATTCCACAAATTAAAAGATTTCCCGCTACATTCTTCGGGGTTAACTGCACTTGTTTCTGCTTTATCGGCATTGGCGCATATCGCATTGGTTCTTCTCGGGCTAGACGGCACATTTACATTACGACTTAAGGACACACCACTAGCCTGATAGGAACTTCATATGTGCTACACAATTATCAATACTTCCAACCGCTCTAATCACATTTAATTCATTCACGCCAACACTGTAGAGCGAACGCTCCGCAATCGGGTTTGCTGGGACAGAATGATCCCTTGCCTTCAACACCGCACCAGTAGGTTATCGGATTAATCCACTAACGTTTTCATCTTGGATCGACGCCTTAGATGCTAACGCTTCGTTAACGTGCATATATTTGCTTGGAAAATTAGGAAATTCTTCTGCAAAAAGCTCCGATAATACTGTTTTTTCGCAGCTTATTATGATAAAATCGGGCCCTTTTAATCGCAGCACTCGATTTTCCGCGGTATACTACACGTCCTAGCGCTACCGTAAAAACCCACAAATACTCTGAATAAAATTCAATAGAGCTGCATACGCATACAACTACAAATTATTGTATATTATATAATACACAATTGTTCTCACTTTTCGAACGCCACTACGCTTTTCAAAGGTGCTTTGCACACGTTTAAACATAATATTTTATATAAATATCTACAAAATGTGTTTAACTACAAAACTTTATTTTTAAATTTATTCTTCTCTTTCTAAGAATTAGAAAAATATTTTTGTATTTAAATATGTTTCAATAGCTAAATTGAAAAAAACACTGGCACCTTCAGGAAAAAATATTATCTGAAGGTATCCTTTAAATACTGACTAACAAGAAGAAAGCGCTAGTACAAGATTGTTTTAATTTAAGGATACCATTAGGCAGAATTGACATTAATAAGAAATTGATTGAAAAGTTTGTTGTTATTTCTTAAGCTGCAGCATCAAATTTTGTAATAAATCAATTTAAATTTGAGATATATACTTTGAATACAGTAAAAAACTTGTATTTATGCACTGTATTTCAAGCTTGTGACTGGTCATAAATTTCCAGTTAAACAATGGTTCTTTCTATCAGTTAGAAGGCGGAGAATACTACTAGAAAAATTTCAAAATTTGCGTGAAAAATTTTCAAAAAAAATATTAGTAAATACATAAACAAGAATAGATTTAATAAAATTATAATCAAACAGTATGTAATCTTAAATCCTAACTTAAAAAATGTTTACCATTCAAATAATTTTAAAAAATGTAAAGACAACTACGCTGTAAAGTAGCACATCAATATTCAGAGAGTTCTAGGCACGTCGCAAAGAAAGGTTTCAATTATCTACTCGGCTTGGTAACACAATTCCGCAAGGCTTCTATAGGAACAGTTAACGAGTTGTAGATAGTTGCTGTTACAACAGTTGACGTGCGCCGGGGAATGCCTGTGGAAGTAAATACAGTGCAACTTCTATAATTCGAACACACGTTAATCCGAACGCACGCTAATCCGAACAGCAAAATTACAAAATGATAATCCGAACGCTGCCTCGGTAATCCGAACGCTAAATAAGAAATAAAAACTCGTCGTTGTTTCTACCGCCCACTACCGTCTTGGTGGTGGTACTGCGTCAATTTGAATTTTTAGTAGTATCAAGTCGTAACGAGTCAGCTGAACTGTGTCGGCGCTAGTGTAAGGGTCACTTACTTACGGTTTATTCAGTTTACTATAGCAAAGTTCGTTTTGTATGTTTTGTGTAGACTTTAAACTAATTTTTTAAATAGAACAATGTCGAAAAGAAGACACGTAACTCTCGACTTAAAAGGAAAAATACATGTTTTAAAAGATATCGATGCCGGTATAAGCTATTCCAGCATTACTGTGGCTGATGTTAAGAAAAAAAGATAAAATTTTGGCATATCTACATGAAAATGATGTCGGTCCATCAAACAGGAAAATATTAAAGTTGAGTTCGAATCCTAGGGTCGAAAAAGCTTTATTTACATTTAGGACAAAAGGTAGGTACATTATTGATATCCTATAACATTTAGACAGGTGATATGAGTGAATGTAAAAAAAATCGGATGTAATTCATAGTTTGATGGGTAAAAAATAATTAACATCTCTATTTGTTTAGGTTGTCCAATTTCTGGGGAAATTCTACGTGAGAAAGCTAATTATTTTTATAATGAAATAACGCAAAACGATGACTTTAAAGCAAGCTCAGGGTGGCTTCATAAATTCAAATCAAGGTTTGGAATTCGCCTGTTAACAGTTTGTGAAGAATCGCTATCTAGCGACTATGATGCAGTTTTATCTTCTGTGGAAAAGCTTACCCAATTAATAAAAGAAAGAAATCTGCCTTCTCACCAAATTTATAATGATGATGAAAGCGGACTTTTCTGGAGAGTTATACGAACCAAAAGTTTGGCTCATTTAGAGGAGAAATCTGCGCCTGGACGGAAAGTGAGCAAAAATAGGATCACCTGTTCAAATGCGTCTCGATCCGACAAATTGAAATTGTTGGTCTTAAGTAAGAGTGTGAAACCGCGTACTCTTAGAAATGTTCAAGTTTTCGTTTAAAGGGCAAAAGAGGGCTTGGGTAACCAGAGATATTTTTACTGAATGGTTCTACAATGAATTTGTTCCATCTGTAAGACGTAAAATGAAGCAGCTTAGTCTTAAGCCGGAGGCCATTTTAATTTTGGATAATGCACCTGAACACCCTACCCAATTGTCCAGTGACAATAATAAAATTTCTGTATTGTTCCTTCCACCAAATTGCACGTCATTGATACAATCCATGAATCAACATGCCATACAGGCCATAAAGTTATTCTATAGGAAAAAATTGCTCAAAAAAATTGTCGACTCTAATTGCGATGTGTCGCAATCACTAAAAGACGTAGATTTGAAAGACGTTATTTTCTCTTTGGACGACGCTTGGAAGCATGTGAGCGCTGAGTTAATAAAAAAATCTTGGGAACAAATTTTACCACATCAGGTTATGACGAACAGCTTGACAACAGTGAAGAAGAAGATGATATCCCAGTGGCTAGAGAGCCAGACAAATCGCTGAATCAAGAAGACCTGTTGAGAAAATTATCTGAAGGATATTTTAGACTTGGGATAAAAGCTTGACCAAAGCTTAATGAATGAAGAGATGGAAGAGTGGCTGACACATGATAAAGCAATCAGCGATAAACTAGAAACTGAAACTGATATCATTCAAGAAATTATCTCTGACTGATTTATATAGTATCCGGCTGATGATGTTCCTGGAATTCCCTGTGCAGTAAAGGATGGCAATGTAGTATTAGCCTTTAATACCTGTATATTTTAGCAAAAATAAAATCCAATTGAAGATAACGAATTTTTTCACCTCACAAGACAATAAATAATGCCGTAATTTGCATATATATGGATAGAAAAGTACATACATATATACATAATGATGTTGTTTTGTTGTTTATGGTACATAGTTCGTTAATCCGAACGATTCGCTAATCTGAAGAGACCCTGGCAATGAGGTGTTCGGATTAAAGAAGTTGCACTGTAATTAAAATTAGTGTGTTAATTAATTAGTAGTTAAATGCCTTGTAAAAGTAAATCATGTTTAACTATTCTAAATAATTGTTAAATAAAAATAACCGCATTTATAAAACGAATTTGTTATAATTGATCAAGGGTGCCATTCATTGCAATTCAAAGAAATGATTAAATAAACAACTGTGCTATTGCAAATTGATATCCATAAATTGAAAATGATTGGGCTAGAAAGTGGATTAAAAGAACAAGATTTAGATACAATCAAGAAGACAACTGTATTATTGGAAAAATTGCGATAGGCCCTGATTGATAAAGATAGGAAATTAAATCCTTTTTTTAAAACATGATATGGCAGAACATTTAAGAAGAACTAGAGAAACATTTTAGAATCTCAAAAAAAATAAAGAACAATTTTAGAATATTGAGATAATTAACAGCAAAAAAAACTACCAGAAAAGTTTGAAGAATGTTGTAGAGCTTTGGGCAAATAACAAAAAGTTTAAATTTTATTAAAAAACAAATAAATTAATTTTAATCAATTATGTATTTGCCGTTAGATTGGATACTCTGTTCCTATGTTTGTGAGAGTTGATGAATGCTTCTCTGAAAGAACTTCGTCCTTTGAGTCGAAAAATGTCTGAACGACATTTTTGACCTCCTCTCGGGTATTAAATCATTATCCGGGTAGTTTTTGCTGTAAAACGCGGAACAGATGATAATATGTTGGAGCCATATCTGACCTATATAGAAGGTAAAGCAAAACTGTCCATTCAAACTCCTTTACTCTTCTGGTGTATAATGTTTGTGACGTATGATCTGCCGTTATCCCCGTGGAGTGTAACGCTCTTTCTGTTGGAGATTGCAATTAAATGTTTTTTTTAAACAATCCAATTGCTGACAATAGAGATGCGCATCAAGTGTCTCATGTTTGTCCACAAACTTATGATAGCCAATTCCGTTGATATTCCACCATATACACAGCATCATTTTGTAGTCCTAATTCCTTCTAAACTTCTGACCTTTGCTACTATTGTCACCGTTTGCTGATATTTAAGAATAACGCCCACTTCTCGTCAACGGTAATCAAATAGTCAAAAAATGGACACAAATCATGATTGCAAAGCAATGAAAAGCAAGTGTCCGTCCGAGGTTTCTTCCGATTTGGTGTGAGTTTATGTGGGACCCAAAGTCCTTACGATATGACTTTATAATGCTTTACTCAAGTACTTCGGGTTCTTTTCGGCGAAAGTGTCTTCTAAGTAAAAATTGTCATATCTGAAGTGGACAAACCATCCACGGACAGTTCTTTCATTCAAGGCTTTCAGATAGGCACTATTGATGTTACTGCTGCATTTAATCGGCGGTAAAATCCATAGAGCATAATATGTCTGATATGACAATCACGTGAAGACATCGCAATCAACAACAACTTTGAGGTGATATCACAAAACTTTTAATAAAATTTAAAGGAAAGTGTTTGTCGAATAAATCGATAATAGTGGTCTATAAATAAATGCAAGGATCATACAAATATTAAGTTACCTTAAATCAAATTTTTACGAACATAATCTTTTAGGCTTATTATTATAAGAAATACTATATATATATATATATATTTACGACAATTATAAAAAAGTATTTCAATAACTTGGCGTTATAAAATACAAGGAATAACAAGAGCAATCCAAAAATCTGAGCGAAACAGTGAAAATCAAATTATAGGAAGTAAAGATAAATGTAGAAAGACATCTTTAAAGTAAAAATAATCGCAAATGAGCGTTCTCAAAGTTTTGGAGAAGAATTAAAAACTGTTACAGATATACGAAAAATCATTCATACAAGAGAACACATTGAAGGTTTTATAAACAAATAGAAGTGTTGAACAGCAAGTTTAAAATTAGTTGAACATAATGACAAATGTTTATGGAGCACAATAAAATTCTCTAATGTTAAAAGAAAACGTTTGGGAACGTCTGTAATAGTAGCCGAGTATGTGATTGGATATTAAGATATGTTAAGATAAAAAATTTTCAGAGCAGTCCTATTGAATGAACTTACTTATTTTTTATTTACTTACAGCAGCGCTACATCCTCTTGTAGGATTTGGACTTGTCGATCACGACTTTAAATTTCCTATCTGTTCTTGATTAATGTGTTTTAATTTGGGACACCTAAGTTCTTAATATCTCTGAGCACCTTGTCAAGCCATCTGCTTGCGGGTTTGCCCATTCTCCTGATTTACATTGGCTTCTAGAATGTAAGGATTTTAGGAGCTTTATTTGTCCCATTCTGTGGATGTGTCCAAACCAACTGCTCCTTCTTGATTTTATAAAATTCGTTATTTATTAGTGCTTCTAGTTCATAATTTATTTTTTAATTTCCGTCCGCTTCCTGGATTAGACCAAAAATTCTTCTTAGCGATTTCCGCTCAACATTTACACTTTATTTTTCACTGTCATTTACTGTCCATGTTTTTCATACGGACTCTGTGGCCGGTCTTATTCTACTACAATAAATTATTAGTGTATCACGTTTATTTAATAGCTTTGAGTTTACAGAGATCTTATTTGCACATATACCTTTATTACCCATTTATAGTTTTATCGCTATTTCTTCACTGATTTTATTTTGTAGATTTTAACCCAGGTATTTAAAGGAATTTACTACTTCGTATTAGTTGTTAATAACTTCTAAATATTGCGTTGCTAATTACGGGTTTTAACTTTTTCTTTTAAACCTTTCAAACTTATTGACGCTATTGTTACGTTGTCGCATATGCGCACATTTTGGTTAGTTTTGCATTTTTTCCATTCTGAGATATTTATGTTTCTGGTGCAGGTTTAGATTGCCACAAGGTGGGTTACAGCGCTGGTTCATTGGTTTAGCCTCGGTATCTCTTAGCGCCATTTTTATCAGCCAGGTAAGCTTTTGTGGTATCCGTAAGAGTAGGAGCTCATTTATTAATTCTTCATAAGATAGTCGATCGAACGCCTGATTCAAGTCGGACTATTCAGTTTAGATAGCACAAGAAAAAAGAAGACAGTCAATCCCCAGAGATAAATAAACAAAACTTAGAAATTATCTGTATTGACATTTTATCCCGCTAGAATGTCTACATAGTCCACTATACGTTGGGAGAATCGTTGAAATTTTTTCTCACGGTCGCCTTCAGAAGCGCTTCGAACCTTGCACAGCTGTTCTTTTGCAAAACGTGCATCGTGCCTGCCTACAACCCCTCCAGTGTGACTTAGATTTTTAGAATTACTCTAGCTTCAATACATTGCTTGCTGAAAAGCTTTTAATAAAAATTTTAAAAATATTTTTGTAATAACTGTACATATCACTTAGTTGCCTTGATTCCAATCGCAACCTCCCCCCCCCTCTCATTATTCGGAATTTTCATAAAATTTTGTGTAGCTAAGTGACTGATTCGTTGATTTGCCATTCGCGCCGGTATTGTAATTTTCCACGAAAGTTTCGTGCGGTCGCAAATTGATACAAGTGGAAAACAAAATGCAATTGCAAATAAAGAATTATTAATCATTAGTTAAAATCAATATTTATAAATTTTTGTATTTTAAAAATATTTTAAAATAAAAAAATTTAATTGACCACAAAAACTTAGCACTGATTTCTGTAAAAGAATAAAAATATGAAATATGAAATCTAAATCAACTGATGGAGAATACCATGTCAATTTTCGACATATAGGGTTTGTATAAAAGGTATCGGGAAAAGTTTCGGAAAAATAGATTTTTTTGAGATATTGCTACAATACCTCAAAGTCTTCAAAGTACATACATTGAACGTTGACACACTTTTGCAGGCGGCTTTTCCACGACTCGAAGACTCCCTGATAAGCGAATTCCGAAACGTTCTTAAGGGTATACTTGAAAGCTTATTTGTCGGCACTTAGGGTCCTATTGTGGTGTCCATTGAGGGAGATGATAATCTGCTGGTGCCAAATCGTGACTGTAAGGGTAGTTAGTAACCTTGTAGCAGGTGTGACTGGGTGCATTGTTGTGATGCAATTTCCAATTTCTTGGGTCTTCTTAGCACTTTTAGGTAAAAAGCACCATTCACTGTCTGCTCCTCAGATACAAATTCGTAGTGAACCACCCCCTTGGCGTCGAAAAAACGGTGAGCATGGCTTTCACTCTGCATTTGCTCCTTCTAGCCTTTTTTGGACAAGATGATGCCGCATTCGTAACTTTGCCGCTTTGTTCCCAAGTCATATTCAAATATCCAAGTTTCGCCTGCCATGTTACGTTGTCCAAAAAGTTTTCGCACTACAAAAGGTTTTCGCAAGCAGCACACACCTCTGCTTTTGATCGTTTTTCAAGACTCTTGGGACGAGTTTAGCGCAGATTCTTTGCATCGTCAAATTTTCAATAATAATTCTGTGCACTGTCATCTTATTAATGCCAATTTCATTTGCAACTATGCGCACACTTAACCGTCGCTCTGATTCAGCACTTCAAGCACACGTTGCTCGGTTGTTTTTGAAGAGCTTGTGCCACTTAAAAACTGTAGTTTGTGACATGATTTCATCCTTGAGCACTAGCGAATCATTTCCAACGTCTTCGTACCAGATTTCCTTAGTCCAACACAAAATTTGATGGCGTACCGCTATTCAATCGTTTGCTGCATTTTGCGCTTGCACAGAGTAGCTCGACACGGTCCACTAAAAACACGATCTAGCCTAAACAAACGCTTGAAGGCGACTGGCGCTTGGCGCGTCTTGAAGGTTACATCCCCTACCACCGATCATGTGCAGTACGAGCGCACTCTAACGTACAGTCGCGTCAGAAAAAATTGTTCCCGATACTTTTTATACAAATCTTGTAGTCCTTTGTACAGTGAAGCACTTTTAGTATCATTTACCAAGATTTTTCATTAAAAAAGAGTTGCAGTTTCTCCTTAAAGGAGTAAAAAATGTGATAATCAGACGGCACTAAATCGAGACGTTCCTTGATGGTGCAATCACTGAGCGGAGCGCCATACTTCTACCCCTTCGTTGCTCTCTGCCATATAACTGAACGATGGATTTCTGTTGAGCGTAACAACCTGTCATCTCTTGTGTACATGTAGTATTTCACACCAACGCTAGTTTTTTTGTTTTGGCTAGATAATTTTATAGTTGACTTCACTTTTTGAATTACCTTAGTATAATTTATTTGCAGTTTATAAGGGCAAATGATTAAAATTCCTAAGCGTACATGCGAATAGAAGTTTGTTAATATGGTTTCAGTATAACGCGCGAGTGCAGCGCTCACGTTTTCACAGTTTGAATAGCAACAAATGAACCAATCATTTGTTAATATGTATATGATATTATTCAGCATGAGTAGATAAGCTTATAAAATGCTCGAGGATTACAGACTAAGCGGAAATATTGCTTTGCATTAAAATATTGGTACTATTTTTAATTTGAATGTTTAATTTTAAAAAGGTTATTTAATGGACATGATAGTACTAAAAAAGGTAACGGGTAGACGAACAACAGTTTTAGTGAAAATTTCAAAAATAACGATAAAACTTCCATTGATTTCTTTAATATTTTTGTCTGTTGGGAAGTTCATTAATTTTATATAAAATCGATTAAACAAAAGTGTAAATTTTAAAGAATAGTATTTTGTGTGTACTTTGAATAACCAAATAGATCTAATTTGGGTAATCTATTGTTACACTTGTAGTCTTGAATTTTAATTTTTTACTGTAATATAAGATTTGTCTCGTGATATATTACGTAACAATCATTTAACAATACTTTCTTTTGGTAAAGATGATCTTAATTATTATTGATCGATACTTAAACTACTTGTATGCCTTCAAAGTTATTTAAGAAATTTTGGCTAATTTCAAAAACAAAGAACAAAAAATATAATAAACCTAACAAACAAGCAATAGAAATAAATATTTTGGCTGAGGTAAATATGATACAAAAAATTTTGGCACGTGAAATAAGTATTACTAAATTAAGATCTGAAGAGCCAGAAAGATGTCGAAATTTTTGTTGGCGATATATTCAGAAATGAGCCGTAGAAAAAATTGTGAAAAAATCTGGTGTGAACATCACACGACTTTTCTTATCCTATTATTATATATTATACTGGGTCCATCGTCTCGGCCCTGCGCTGCTCTCGTCCCGGAACTTGTTATTTTAAATAAAAAAGGACGAGGCGCAAGTCCAACACTCGAAAGCTGATTAAAATAAACAGTACAAGACAATAATTGACTCGAACTTAAAATTTTGCTACGTCACTGAAGGTAACCGTGCGAGCTCGGCCGCACAGCCTTCCCCATTATCGCCGCCTGCGTGCTCCCTCCTAGCCACCAACCGCAATTCATTTCTAATCGGTTATAACTTATTTATTTGACCTCGGATCAAAAAATTTCATTGTAATTTTTTGTTTGTCTCTGTCTGATCTATCCGGTAATATAAATTTCCCGAAACATTTTATAAACACCAGGGATATTAAAAATTCTGAGATTCAATTTTTTTTTGAGTTCCTATTTTACCAACTTTTATTTTAAATTCATGTTTATATCATGATAACAAATCATTTTTATTCTCATAAATTTTTTGTATCTTCAACCGTTTAGATTCGCGATCGCTTTGCGACCGATTTTGCGACCTTGCGACCAAACGGCTCGGCCGATTTTTACGAAAAGCTTCGCACTGCGTCTCCTACAAGTAACTTGCATACCAAATTTCAAGTCTCTAGTTTATACGGTTCTCCAGATATCCTGTTTACTGACAGACCGACAGACACACACACACACACACACACACACACACACACACGAACTAATGGCTCAAATCAACTTTTTTGGTGTCCTGAGGCTATAGTTCGTCCAGAAATGTGAAAAACTGGGTAGGTCAAATTTCCGCCGATTACATTACTTTCCTTATTATAGGATAAGGAAAGTAGAAAGTAATGATGAGACAAGAATTACAAGTGCAGGCATATGTACGTGTAGGCGTACAATCTGGTCGTAGGTTATTTGATCAGAAATTATTATTACTAAAAGATTTTACTCATTAGCAGTTTTTAAACTTTAAGTATTTAGTTTCAAAAAACTAATATGTACATTAATATCGTCTACCCTGCTTTTTCACAAACACTTAAATTAACTCGAAGGATTTGGTTCTCTTCAGTCTTCTGTGCGACATCGTTGAAGCTGGATAGTCTCAATATTGACGTGATGAAGAAGCTTATGATTTCTGGGAATGTTTCAATGATTAGCTTAATAGTTTATATTTTTAAATATCTGTAATGGTCACCGTTTCTAAAATACCAAAGCGCATTAACAATGTGTCGCATTACTTTATTCTGTATGTACTGTATGATGTCAATATTGGTCTTTCTGCTACAACCTCATAGCTGGATGTCATATATCTATAAGGGCTTGAGAATATGTTTATACAGTAGTATTTTATTGTAGATTGGCAGCGTGAAATGTTTACCTAGGGTCAATAGATTTTTTTATACTTGAAGTCAAGATATATTCTTTTACTTTCGCTAATCTTACAGAAAAGTTTAGTATCCAACGTAATACCTATATATTTTGTTCTATTATCGAACAATATTTGATGATAAAAATATGGTATGTTCGGTTGTAAAATTGGCATAAATTAGTTTCTTTTAATTTGATTAGCAGATGTTTGCTGTTTCTTTAAAATCTCTGTCAAAATGGCCGTGTTATACGTTAACTTAGGAATGTCATTGGTATACACGGAATCTAAGTACACTTTCCTGTATTAATCTTGCTCTATTTGAAATGAATTATTCCAATAATTATGTATGTTGTCTTGGAAATATCTTTTTAATTTAGTCCATCGTGTTACACTATGTTAAAGCTTTACATTATATCAAGGAAAATAATAGAATAAGCTTATATTTTTTCTAATAGACTCTTACTTATGTCTGGTATCCTGTGAATGTCATCTATGTATGAATGGCTTTCCCTAAAGCTAAACTTATGTGATAAAATTAAATTGTTACTATTTTTAAGAAATAAACTTTTGAGCAGTTTTAGAATTACGGTTAATAAAGAGATTGACCTATATAATAAAACTTTGATTTTTTACCTTCATATCTTAGGTATGCGTCTCAGTTTAAATGAAGCATTGATAAGATAGTTGGTTCAACAATAGTTTTGCTAGGAAGTTGTTTTAGAATTTTCCCTAAGATTCAAATAAGGTTCTAGGGTCTTCTTTGTTTCCTTAATATAGTGTGATTTCACTGTTGTTTGATTAAAACGCCCTTTCAAGGTTCAGTAAATCTGTTTGATATTGCTTTTTGTCTAATTCCCATTTCCAGTTCTGATCAGTGGATTCTCTAAGACAAGACTTTTTTGTCTTTTAGTGACTTTACAAAGTGAATAGTCAGTTTTGATGTTATTTAACATTTCACTTAAGTAATCAAGAAACGATTTGTTTTTAAATTTTTGATTTTATCTTTTAAGCTATTGGGTAGCGCTGTCCAGCTTAGTTTTGTTTGTTGAAGCTCGAAATTGATGCTGAGTTCTTCTAAGTCTTCTTTTTAGAGATAAGATTTCCTATTTTTTGGTTAGTTATTACTTTTGGTTGTGTGTAATAGTAAGGATAAAATATGGAGGGAAAGAACTGCACAAAACAATACACAAACTAATAACAGCAATCTGGAATGAAGAGAAGATGCCAAAAGACTGGGAAAAGGAAGAATCATACCGATATATAAACAAGGCGACCCAGAAATATGCAGTAAATATAGGGAATCACGCTCCTCAACACAGCATACAAAATTTTCACATGTATATTACAACAGAGGTTAAGTATTCATACGGAAAATAAAATCGGGGACTATCAATGTGGATTCCGCCCAGGCAGATCAATAGTAGACCAAGTAATAGAAAATAATAGAAAAAGCGTACGAATACAATATCGAATTACGTCTCTTATTCATAGACTTTCAAAAGATTTTGACCAAATTAAAAGACCACAAATATTAGAGGATATGAGAGAAATCCAAATACCATCGAAACTAATACGACTAACTAAAGTGACGATGGAGAATTCAGAAGCGACAGTACAATTACAAGAAGGGGACACAAAATATTTTGAAACCAACTTAGGGGTAAGACAAGGAGATGCACTATCACCCAACCTATTCAACATAACACTAGAGAACATCATACGAAAAACAGACCAAACAGGCACAATTGTGAACAAAGATATGCAAATTTTGGCATATGCGGATGATTTAGTAATAGCTTCAAGAAGCAAAAAAACTAAACTACAACAAACACTTAACACAATCGAAACAGAAGCAAAAGCAAGAAGTCTTACAATAAATGAAAAGAAAACAAAATACATGTGCTGCAAACGAGGAAAAGGAGATAACCAAAACCAATACAAAATCGGAAGTCACAAATTTGAGAGAATACAAACATTCACATACCTAGGAACGGAAATAAACAACAAAAATAACAGAGACCAGGATATAAAAGGAAGAATTCACCGAGGGTTTAAATTATTCAACATATATAAACCATTACTGAAAGACCGCAAAATCACGAAAACAACAAAAATAAGAGTATACAAAACACTAATAAGACATACAATAATATATGCAGCAGAGACGACAAGAATGACGAAAAAGAGGAGGAACAACTCCATATTCTCGAAAGAAAAATTATGAGGAAGATCCTTGGACCAGTGAAAATAGGAGACAACGAATATAGAATAAAAATGAATAAGGAAATAGAAGAAGAACTGAAAGGAGAAGACATTGTCAGGGAAATAAAAGCACAGCGAATAAGATGGCTAGGGCATATAGAAAGAACGGATAGAAATAGAATGATAAAGACAATAACCGAGTGGAAACCAGAACAGACAAAACCACGAGGAAAACCCAAAAATAGATGGAAGGATGAAGTATAGGGAGATTTAAGAAGAATGAACGTAGTAAACTGGAGACGGACCGCGATCAACAAGAAAGAATGGAAGAAAATAGTAGTAAAAGCAAAATAAAGCAAGGACATATGAAACGGAAATCACAACTAAAGGCACTAATCCAGCCAAAAAGGATTACAAAGCCCATGAAAGGGCGCCAATGATACCTCTCAGGGGGAATTACGGCATACATACATAATAGTAAGGGTATTATCCCTCCCTTAACAAAAGTTATTGTTTTATTATCTAATTGTTCCTCATTTGGTAGACAAACTGACAAATTGATACCTTTTTCAACTTGTAATTGGAAGCTGTACTAACAAGTCAGTTTATTAACTAATTTATAAGTTAATTCTTCTTGTACGGTACTATGGCTAAGCACGGGTTGTGATCGTAGTTTATGACCCATGTTTCTAGTTCACGGAAACATTTGGAACTTTCTCTGGATTTGTAGGCCAATATGTCTGTTTTTCAGTTGATAGTGTCCTAGATCTTAACAATATAGTTTTTTTTCTTGGTGATTATTAACCAAGTATAGCAGTAGGTGTGTTTGACATTGTAATCTTTAAAAAATCAAAATATTAAACTGTTTTGATAAAAATTCTTGGAATACAATACGCTATTGTAATTACAATCTTATATTTCTGGATGTAACATTAACAGCGATAGCTTGACAATTGTATATACCATCTTTTGGTAATGCTTAATCAAATTTCTTATTATGATTGCATTGCCTCCTTTGACTGCGTTTGAGGGTGCATAGTATGGCACATTTTATATCGTTTAAATCTAATAAAGAATTTATTAGTAAAATGTATTGCAGAGATAAAACGGATATCAACAATTTTTTGTATATCTAGGATTGTTTGCATTCTTGTGGATGTTGTATGGTGCACTGGTATTTCATTTTATTTATTTTATTATTAAATTATTTAACATTATATTTTTTATGAATAGCTTCGTTAGTGTTACAGTTAGTTTCTCCAGAATTTTTTAACTCACTGTTCTCTTTTTCCATAATTTTCAACTGTCATAAAGTTACTGTGCATTTTGTAAATATTGATAATATTCTTGGAATAACAAATTAATATCAATCCATTTAGTAATTGTAGAACAGTTTGTTGTAATAATATTTTTGTCGCACAAGTTTTACAACCATCGCCAGATATCACTCACGTTGATCTCTTTCCCTTGCAATAACAAATCCCTCAACAGTTGTATAACGTTTAAAAAGTAAACTCTATAGCTTTTTGATCTAGAAAATATAATTATTTTAATTTTTAAATTTTGTTTTTTAAATCTTTTGATATTTATATGGATAACTGCTGTAAATAATGTGCTTGGCTATTAATTGTCTTCAATAAGTTTAATTCACTTGTTAAAATAACTTAGTATACATTTATGTGGCTGTTGAATTAAATATTTAAAAGCGGAATTACAAAAGGGTTAACGAAACTGAATAAATGAAGCGCGCACAGAATGCGGTCAAGTACATTAGGGTTGAATCCATTTAAAAATATATTACTGCAAACAGTTAGCTAAAGCACCTAGTTACAAGATAAATCTAAAGTACTATATTTATAAAATGTAATAACAAGGTAAAACTAAAAAAAGCCAAAGAAAGTTTTTATTAAGCACATTATTAATATTTTGTGTATCAATTACTTAATAGATGTCTTTTAAGCCAAATGAGCCGATTGAACGACATTTTAGTGTAAGTACTATAAATGCATGTGAACATACCAAGTAGTAAAGTTATGGTGGCAAATAATTTTTTTGTAATATATTTTGGTATCAAACAACCTTTATAGTGATGTGAGTTTTTAAATAGTTAATAAGAAAATCTGCACTATCAGAGTGAAATTTATCATCGTACTAACTTGTTTTAATAAAATGTCTGTTTATCTAAGATTCATAAAAATGCAACTATTTCAGCGTACTTTCGGGCAGTAATAAAACGAATATTCTAATTCACTGTTTATTATATTTACATAAACAGAAACAATTTCGAGTTTTTGGCTGGCATGTAAAAGTATATTAAAATTAATTAAAACGCCTCTAAAAATAATAGCTGCTTACGTAATACAAGTTAGTAAATTTTAATAAATTTTTTTTAAATTTATTTATTCACTATTTGCGATCTGTATACACAATAAGCAAATTTGATACATAAGTGATTAAATGACATGAAAAAGGCGTTAGGATTAACGTCCAGTGACTTAAACCTATAAGTAACTTAGAAGCCGAGGAGATGTGGTTAGATTATTACAGTGGGCAAGTAAGAACTGCGACCTTGATTGCTAAGTAAATCTATAAGCTAGTTGTAATGGTTTAACTCGGCTTAGTCTTTGAGTGTCCAAACTCCAATTTACTTAGGTATCGCTCACTGAGTTTGGTAATGGTTTCTTTCACTGTGTCCACTTTTAAGTCGCGCAAAATATCAATGTTTCTTAAGAAGTAGGGTGCGTCACACATTGCACGTAGCATTTTTGTCTGAAATCTTTCGATGATTTGAATATTGGTGTTTGCTGCTGACCCCCATAACTCTATGCCATAGGCCCATATTGGTTTGAATGCAACCTTATAAACTAAGAGTTTATTTTGAAGTGACAACTTGGATCTTCTACCGAGCATCCAGTAATGTTTGCTGAACTTGATCCCCAATTGTTTTCTTTTATGCCAGATGTGTGCCTCCATGTTAACCTTGTCGAGGTGCATGACGAGATATTTTACCTCCGCAACCTGTGGTAATGGTGTATTGTTGATATGGATTTGCGGTGTATTTCCTCTGCATTTTGTAAAGGTGATATGTAGCGATTTGTTTTCGTTCAGTCTAATCCTCTATCGCTTGGTCCATGTCACTACTTCGTTTAGATGTGCTTGTAGCATTTTAACGGCCATTTCAGGATCTTTGTGTTTCATCAGGATGGCTTTATCATCCGCAAATGTTGCTGTTAGAAATTGTGTGTTGGTGGGTACATCAGCTGTATAGAGCAGGTATAACATAGGTCCTAAGACACTGCCTTGTGGGACTCCAGAACGTGCCGGATACAGTTCACTTAGTTGTTGTCCGTATTTAACCGGGAAGAGTCTATCCTCTAGATAGGATTTCAATATAATAAAATATGGATGAGGCAGTGTAAGTTTCAATTTAAAAGGAGGCCATCATGCCACACTTTA
Source organism: Sinelater perroti (assembly GCA_036346155.1). Lineage (NCBI taxonomy): Eukaryota > Metazoa > Arthropoda > Insecta > Coleoptera > Elateridae > Sinelater > Sinelater perroti. Next base: position 16,861,812 of record JARFIY010000195.1, on the reverse strand, counting down.
TCAAAAGCTTTGCTGTCATCCAGGAACACTGCCGTGCAGTATTGCTTCTCTTCTAATGATTGGTTGATGTAGTCAACAACTCGATGAACCCGCTGAATGGTGGAATGCTCATATCTAAAGCCAAACTGATGATTAGGTATAAGATTTAGCTCTTCTATGATAGGTGTTAGTCTATTGGCAAGCAGTTTTTCAAAGAATTTACTTATAATGGGCAAGAGACTGATTGGTCTGTAAGAATCAGTTAGGTTTGGTGTTTTCCCTGGCTTAAGAATCATAATTACTTGGGAGACTTTCCATTGTGCCGGGAAGTAACCTATTCTCAAAATTGCGTTGTAAGTAGTAGTCAACATTACGAAACCTTTGCGGGGGAGTTCTTTGATTATTTGCCTCATTACTAAATCATAGCCTGGAGCTTTATTTGGGTGAAGATTTGTGTTGATGATTTCGCGAACTTCTTTTACCGTGAACAGTTTTGGCATTGGCGACATTTGAAAGGGGGCCTCTAGATATTCCCGGATTTCAGAATCTTCTTCAGGCGTTACTGCTGATGGTAGTGGCTGGAAAACTTTTTCTAAATGTTGTGCCAGTAGTTCGGCTTTCTCAGAGTCAGTGAATTGGATCATTCTAGCGTTTTATCCGTTTAGTCGCTTTCCATAGGGAATAATTTGAATCTTGCTTTGGACTTAGATTTTCTAAGTATTCGTGGAAGCTTTTGTTTTTGAGGTCCTTTACTAGCGTTTTAAGTTGGTCTGCGACCTTGTTATAGCGCATCCTATCGGATGGATATCTGGTCCTTTGCCATGTTTTCCTTAATTTTCTTTTTTCTACAATCTTTCTTTTCACAGCAGCAGGACAACATTCTTGTGTTTTTTTGGATGGCACGTTTTTGGTGTGGCTTCCTAGGCCGCCTCTTGAATTACTTGGGTAAGGTAGGCTACTGCTGACTCAATGTCTTCGCTATTTTTAAGCGGAATTTTCATGTTTAGTTTATCATGAATCAGGGATCTAAAGTAGCACCAGTCTGTTCTCTTATTAAATAACTGCAGTGCTTTTTCTTTTTTAATTACAGTGGCGCTGACTGTAGCTAAAACTGGGGTATGACCTGATGATAGATCGGAACATGAAGAAATGTCTAAATATCCTGGAGATATGCCTTTAGTTACGAAAAAGTCCAAGAGATCTGGAATATTATTTACATAGTTTGGCCAATAGGTTGGTTCATAAGTAGAAAGGTGATTAAGATGTAAGTCCTGCATAACTTCACTAAGTATTCTACCACGTCCTGGAGCAGTGATGCGTGAGCCCCAGAGCACGTTTTTCGCATTGTAGTCCCCACCTGCCATGAATCTGCTACCTAAGGATCGGAAGAGCTCAATGAATCCTTCTTTGGTAGTAGGGTAGTCGGGGGGCAGTATACTGCCGAAAGTGCGAGCGGACCGAGCCAGTCCTTGATAACTATACTTGTAGAAAGTTTTTTTTAAATTTCGGAAGTTCAAAAATGTGGAACGCTTTACGATTTTGCGTGTCATCTTTGCGCAGGGGCCATGCTAATCTTCTCTGTATCGTTCCAATTTTAGTATATGTACCGCCGAAGCGAGTAAATTTTAATAAATACATTTAACTTTAATATTTTAGCCCGGTTCAAATTATTTATTCCTGTAGACACAAATAAAAGTAGTTTTTAACTTATTGACTTGTTTATTTTTAACTTTAATGCCAGCTCTAACGTAATCATGAGATAGACAGTCATGGAGCTTGTGACTTATTTTTGTTTTTGTTATTTTCTGTTGAATTATTGGAAAGTATTCTATATCTTCATCAAAAATATTAGTAAAAATATTACCATAAATTCTAAACTTTTTTTTAAAAAAGTTGGAAAAAGTAAAAAAATATATATCAAAAATTGGCTGAAATTAAGTTTCCTTTTATTTAAAAATTGTTTAGCTTTAACTGAATTTTGTTGTTTATCTGTTTAAACAATACGGACAGGACAGGCCTCCACCGGATTACTTCAAAGCCTATCCTTTATAGGGTCGGATAAAAAACACTATTATACTAGGCTTTATTTTACAGTAAATTTTATTGCACAATGTACATAATACTCTATTTATGAGACTAACTTCATTTTGGGGTACCGATTTGAGTAAAATATAATCTGATATTACCAAGATTTTTTGCTATATCATGTCTTTGACCTCCTATTTTGTTTTTTAACAAAACTGATTATTATTAATTAAGATCATCAATTGGCTAAAATGTGTCTATTTTATCAAAACAACAACATATAATAAAAAGAATACTTTTAAACGTACCTATAATTGAAAATTATTTATTGTTAGCGATATTTATGTAGAAGTACAAGATATTACATTAGAGCCGAAATCCGGTTCCAAATGTTATTCAACAGCCACCGGTTTGTTTCTAGCTAGCAAAAACTGTAAATATAGTTTAAGTTGTTTCAAATATAGCTTAGTAACGTGTTATAATTTGCTAACATATGAAAAAACCTGCTAATCTATTGCAACAACTCCTTTAAAACGTAATAAGCTAATATAAACAAACACGTTCTTGCAAATTACACGTAAATGGAATTCGCGTAAAAAAGACTACTGATTACATAGAAACAGCGAAAATTGGTTCCACACCTGAAGTATAAGAAAATAATAAAAAGACAAACTTTAAATTCGTTAGGATTACATTTTTATTATATTTTCTTTTTTATGGAGGACCTAATTACTTATAATAAATTTTTATAACTTAACATATTCATTTCAGTTGTTTACTAAGAAAAAAATATATGTGACAGCTTTCGTTTTTGTGAGAGTGTAATCGCACTACATCTACTACGTATAGTATTAATATCTTTGATTTTCGCCTCAACTTATGGAATTCTTGTCTAGTTGTTTCGGTAGTTTTAGGCATTAATTTAGTTATTAATCGTTGAATCGCAATATCATTTTCTGTATTAAGTCATTAACAATATAAGCGCAAAGCTTACATGAAAACTTTCTAGCATGTTCTTTATTTGGATAATGTCGGGCAAAATAATTGCTTAAAATAGTGGCTAGTTTAAAACCTTATTTAATTATATTAGCAGTAAAAGTAGCACTATCTTGATAACTATCATGAAATTCGTCAGGAAACTTAGAAACAAGCCTATAACACTATTTCGTTTTCGCCAAGAAGTTTATTAATTACCAATATTCGCCCACGTAAGACTATTGAATTCATCTTTGCAAGTTTCACATGTTAAACTTACGATATTGGAAAATTATAAAGTATAAATGAAGAAAACAGGGACATTCTGTTCAATACATGCGGGTTAAATAGTTTTCCAGTATGCAATCCTAGTTTCTAGCCTCAATTCAGATAACAATAATCAAGCCTGATTAATACAATCCACAAATAAAAAAAAATTTTCACGCATCTATAGCTGATAATATTTTATTATCATTTAATTTGTTCAAAATGTGCTACAGCGTTTATTTGAAATAATGTGTTTTAAAAGTTGCAATTATACCCTGATATGAAGCTTGTAACAATAATGTGGTATTAGGAGTTAAAAAACAAAACTGCATATTTGAGCAGAATATAAGCAGATTGGTCGATGTTGTCGGTTGGTCTGTGGCTTAGGGATAGTTATTGTTATTGCAACTTTCCATTGTTCAGGAAACTGCCGGAGTCGTGGTATTCCATTGAAGAGAAAAATTATAAATTGATAGCCTTTATGTGGTAGTTTTTGGAGAATGTTATCTGTAATTAAGTTTTGACATGGGCTTTATGTGAATTCACGTTTGGTAAATGATGGTTTCTATTTGGGTGATTTTGAAAGGTTTAAATGGTGAGATCATTTGATAAGGCATTTCTAGCAGATGTTGTATTTCTTCTGTTTCATCTGTATCCGTCGGGAATTGTGTGAACATGTTAGCTAGATGTTCTGCGAAGGTCCTCGCCTTCTCGCTGTCGCTTTTAGCTCAGGTGTTGTGGCGGTCCCGAGCTTGGTAAGAGGGTGGCGTTTTTAACATTTGGGTATTGTTGGTGGCTGTTTGGGCATAAGTAAGGCCCGGTTAATATATTTTTGTACTTAGGATCGTTTTTGGTCTTAACAAAAAAAAATTTTTGGGTAGAGCTTTTTGTAAACAGGACACCCTTTGTAACTTGCGCGATGGTTGCCGTTGCAATTTACGCAAGTAACATCTTTGTATGTATTGTGAGGTGGAGTGTAAACCGGTGCATTTAACGCATCTGGGTGTGCGATTAAAAAAGTTTTTTATGTGGCCGTATTTTTGACACCTAGAGCATTGAGGTATGTTTTTTTAGAACGTGATGGTTTAAATTTTACGATAGAGAGCATAAGTTTGTCGGTTTGATATATCTTTGTTATTATCTGATGATTATAGTTTACAACAAAGAGAGGTAGTTTTGTTTTTGCGTCAGCTTGCTTTACGTTGCATATGTTGATTGCAGAATAGCCAAGCGATTGAAATTCCGTTTTTAATTTATTTGTGTTAGTAAAAGGGTGTAAGTTTCTGAAACTTTGTTCCTGTTGAACCTTGTAGCTGCGAAATTTTATGTTTTTTTCTTTTAAGCCTTTAGTTATTTGCTTGTATGTTTCTGATGTATTTGGAACTTAATTTCATCGTTTGAGAGGGCCTTAATTGTGTAATTGTCTAACCAACGCTTCCAACAATTTCATTGTAGGTTCATTTGTTTTGAGGATCGAAACAAAAATCGTTGGAGTTTTAGTTCAGTTTTTGTGGATGGGTTCGTCTTCTGTTTATTTGACTTTTTATTTTAAAATAGAGTAAACCGTTTGGCGGGGTTTAACCACTAACTTGTAGTTTTAGATTGTTTAGTTTGGTTTATTTGCTTATATAGATTGTCTTACCAACAGCGTTTTCTATTGCTGGCTACTCGTCAGTTTAAGTCTTGGGATGTTGAGGCATTAAGCTGATGAAGTGTTGGTTGAGAGTGAAAAGAAATAAACGAAGGTTGATGTACGTCTTGAACGGGAATGTGTTGTTAAAATTTGGTGAAACATATTGGTAACTTTGTTGAGGGTATTGAATTTGATTAATATGATTAGTATTAAATTGATAAATAAATAAATACATCTGACCTTAAGCCTGCAGCTCAACCGTAGCGATATCGTAGGTAAAATTGGCTCGCACACGTCCATGAATCAATTCTCGTGCAAATCAAAAGTTCAGAGCACCGCCATGCCAAATTTAATATCAGTAGTTACTTTCCGTTCAAATGCATAGGCTGTCTTTATTTACTACGCACGGACTTCCTTGTGAAAATCAAGGGGACAACCACGCCAAATTTCTTTGTTAACATTCTTTTTAAATGTATAGATAGATGATGCACAAAAGGAAAAATTCTGAAACTACTACATAATGTACAACATTGAAAGTGAGTTGATATGCCAGTAATTGTAGCTTGCCAGGAGTTTAAGATCTCACTCAAGGTCAAAACATTTGCTACTGGTTTTAAGTTTGAAAATGCCTCCATGGTATTTATACATCGCTGATTAAGTGATCATAAGATTAGCCTTTACTTCATTTTGAATACATGCATAAGATAAATGACTATTTATAAAAAATGGATTAAATTCACAAAATCCACTGTAATTGTTATTGACGCCTAAAAATTTGCAAGCAATTAATGCGTACCCACTGATATTTAACAATTCTGTTCTTATATTCAAAATTTATATAGCTACATTACAATATTATAACATTTAAAATATTCGGAAAATAAGTAAAACGTAAAAATTAAAAATAATCACATTGCATTTGAAATTTTTTATAGTAATCACATAAATAAGCTAGCGTGGTCCCGTGGTTGAGGGGCGGGCTGAGACGCTGACCGTCCCGGGTTCAATTCCTGGTGCTCTCTGATGCCTGGCGGGTGGCCCACTCAGTCACTACAAATAATTGAGTACCTGCGTTCATTCGAACAAGGGGTAATAATGGCGGTCGTCTAAGGTGCGGTGCTTGCCACATCGCCCCGCGTCAGAGATGGTGCGCGACGACCGGGCAGAGAGAGCGAACGTATCAGAGCCTTAACCTCTCAGTTCGCAGGCCGTGCTCCCACGCGGGGCGTAGGGCCTTACCATTATTAATCACATAAATAATGAACTTTTTTTTCTATAGTGCTTTCTTACGCATAATTATTTTTAAAATTCCATTTTATTATCACCATCTATTATGATATAGTAAAAATCTGCCCAAAAATAGCTTTAAAGAAATTTTAATTACATTAATTTGTTTTTAAGCATTTCATTTATTAATATCACAAACAATAGGCCTTAAGAATAGTGAATAGTTTAACCAAAGCTACCATCTAAATTAGATCCTTTATTTAATTATAAATGATTAAATTTAGAACACATATGTCTAAAAAAATCCATAATGTATGGCCTTACCTTGGGCTTTTATAACCAACTCTATTCTTCTTGGCACAGTCAATCAATAAACCAATGTTGACGTCGTGGACTGCGTTCTGTTCATTATTAACACGTTTCCTTAATTTAGCTAATTTTCTTGGAGGTCATAGATATCGATGTACTCTTCGTGCAATAATGTTCTACACAGCTTTGATTGCTGAAATGCCAAGTGATCAAATTTAATGTGTTACATGGCACATGTGGTCGAGCATTATCTGGTTGAAAGATTACATAAAACACTCCCTGAAAGAAACCATGAGCTGTAAAACCACGTCAATATACATTCAACTGGAGATTTTGCCTCTAAGAAATTCTACACCAAAGTTTAGCTAATTTAGGGCATTTTGAACTCACATCCAATTAACTCCTTAACGGTTGATTTTACCAAAAAAATGTGTTTATTTTTTCTTCACACACTGTGATGCCCCAAGGTCATTGTTTCATAAATTTCTTTCCTACTCGACGGTTAGCAAACTAACCCCTCTTCTTGAATTCTTTTGTCATGACTTTTTCAATGACACTAAAGGCTTCAAATGCCTTGTTTGTTCCTTATATTAGCTATTCTTCAAGCATTGATCGAATAGTATCGTGTTTCGTAAAATGTTATTATTGTGTTTTGTGTAATCGTGTATTGATCCTATGCTATGAATTAAAACCTTCTCTTGACATTTTTAAAAATGACCTCGAGCAGAATTTACTTTGTTGGTGAAATAAAACATAAAATAACGGGTAGTAAGTAGAGAGATTGCTTAAGCTTTTTTTCTTATAATATGAAATTTATCAAATTACTTCCCAACGCAAGTGCAAATCTTCTGATAGATGAGAGTTTCATTTTCTGCAAGAAAAACAGATTCCTAACTCGAGACAAGTTAAATTGTGAATAAAAGTTAAAAAATTATACAAATCGTGGCAACTATTGTACAAAAGTAAAAATAAAAATAAAACAACCTAAATCAAAGAAGAAAGGAACAACTCGTTAGACTCTGGATATAATGAAGATGCTGAAGAATTTTTAATTTCTTAACGGCAAAAGAAACATCATAGTCGCATGCTGGAGAGAAACATGGTGTTTGCTGCATGAGAGATGAGAAAAAGGAAAACTGAGCATTCTTTCGTTCTTTCTTTTACTAGTCTCTGGTATCCTTAAGGGTCTCGGGTTGACTGAGCAATCTATGATGCAAAAAAAAATGTAACAGGAGAGTCCTCAAGAAGTCAAGAAGTTAATGTAAATAAAATAAATGTGACAGTTATCTTTCATTTTGGCTAACTGAATAAAATATTTATAAATGGGCACTTGCTTACCTTTTTAGGAGAAGATTAAAGCGATGACTACTCACTCCCAGGGCGTCCCTTTTGTCTTTGAGAAATTAAAAATTCTTCATCTTCAGCGATTTTTATCATATTCAGAGCTCTGGAGTGTGCGTTAACATGGTATGCCGCACAATGAATGTTTTGTGTTCTATGGTGTATTTTCCCTTATACATAAAATCTAACAAAAAAAGAGTAATTTCTTTGAAATCTAACTAAACTGCACTGACAATAAACACAAAAACTTTTAAGAAAGCATAGTTAATTCCAAATTTCTTCTGTCTTTGATTTCACAAGACTTTTTATGGATTTATAGTCAGGGGTTGGAAACAAACGATTTAAAATAAAAATCAAGATCGGGCACACTCACTGGGCCAGTCAAAACCACTAAATTTTAAATTTCACAAATTTGATTTCGTGATGGGAACAATATAGCGCCAAATGAGGATTTGTAGTTTGCGGGTTGGGGAAAACGATTTAAAATTAAAATCTTATCTACCGTATCTATTAGCCACCCTGTAGCTAAGAAATCATATAACCAAATCTCGGGCAGACATGAAAATACGGTTCTAGAAATTTATTAGTTTTCTTTGATATATGTTAGTATAAGTAATTTAATATAAATGCTTTTCTGCAATGTAATTTGTTCGCAATGGTGTTGTGATTTAAATACGCAGTCGTGTGTATAAAGAACTAAATTATAGCCCTTCTTCAAATCTAGAACATCTCAAAGCTTCTTTATAAGTTATTTTATTGTGTGCTGATATCAATTTTTCAGTAGTTTCTTGTACACTTGTAGTATAAACTGTTATAGACAATATAAAAATTATTTTTGCTAAAAAAACATTTATAACGGGCCATCCTAGATAAACTGACGTATTATACTTTATTCATTCCTAGTTAACCCTATTTATATATGAACTTTTAGTTTTACAAAAAATCATGAAAACCACGAAACTTTATCGTCAGTGGCTGTATAACTAGGAACTAAACAGAGACACTTGCTAAAAGCTCTTAAAGAGACTGATTACCCCGTAAAACGATACGAAATGACCTCAATTAATCTTTCACGCCAAGTTACTACAGAAAAAGCAAGTTAGAAACTGGATCTTAAGCCTCCAATATCGCCAACAAATTCAACTTCAACATTCATAATATAGAAAATCATCTAGCTCTATAGCTAGTTAATTAATTTTGATAGTATTTTAGACACTCCATCCCTTAATGTGATTTGAAACTTTTAAAAACAAATACATTTGTTCTATTTACATTCTAGTTTTCGAAGGCCTCTAAAAATATAGAATTTTTTGTAACTCACGCACAAGATAAATAGACTGCAGCATACAAAGAAAAAAAGAATACATGCTAAAAAACTAACTAATGCATGGTTTGTATATTTTTTTTGTTTAAAAATAGGTTTCCATGACTCTTTATTGCTCTATTATTATACTGGTTAAAATATTGGCTGAATAGTCTTCTAAATCATTGCCTAATTTATACTTAAATGCTATTTCATAGGCTAAACACTAGTAGTCGAGGCAAATTAGTAAAAAAGCTCGAAATTCTTTGTGGGTACACGTATCGAGATGATATAGAGCGCATTCGATTTGAAAAAGCCTCAGAAATGAATATTACCACATATTTTTTAATTATAATGCGAACGTGCAATTGTGCACGTAGAAAATGCATTTATTTGATGCACTTTTTGCAGATCCTAAAAAATATTTTATTTCTCGCTTAATATTTCCCAAAATAAGCTCATTCCCGTTAGTCGGGAGTTTTTGGGGTTGCTGGTCACAAATATGATTAGAAAGCGCCCTGATGTACCTGGCGAAGCAGAATTCTGGGGCTGGGGGTGATTTTGGGAAACCAGCTCAAAGTTGTTTGTTTTTCGACATTAAACTGTCTAATAAGAGTTTTTGGGGTCACCGATAACGATTTTAATTCTAAAATTAAGCTCCAATGCACCAAAGTCAGAAAATGCCCTGGGGCACTTTGGGGAGAAAATACTCTGGGGTACTAAGGTACGCGTAGGACATTTTTTCATTTAAGCATAATTCAATTTTAATTATTTACAGAAACTATTTGTTCCAGATATTACAAAAAATTGCCTGCACACACACAACCCTATCGGTGTCTACGTTTTAACAGTATTATATAAATAGTGGTTTCCAGGTTTAAAACTGGTTTACAAGGTAGTAAAAAAAATCGAAAGTGATAAAATATCTTCAAATTTGAATTTTACATGGTTTTCTTAGCCTTTCTCTTTTATCAAAGTTAATTTAAATTTTTATAAAGCTATGATAGTTATTTTGAGTAACAGATTTAGAAAGAAAAATATTACAATGATTAAATTTTTACAACCAATCTTCTCTGTTGCAATAATAATCTTCAAATACAAATTCATTTTCCATCAGCTAAAAATAAAATATCTACGTGTGCTGAATCGGAAACTCCAAATATTAAGAAAAAATGCTATCAAAGTGCCGAAAAACCTTATTCAAACTTTAAGGTGCTTGGGCTTCCGCTGTAATACTTGTCAACCACGCATCGATTGGTTACAATTAATAGGTCGTTTAAAAGAACGTTTCAAGTACAACAAAAATGTGTTCTGACCCAGACGGAAATTCGTTGCATACAATGCATTTGTTTGCAAAAACCATTTGGCATGTGGTTGTTACGTATGTGTAAGGTTTTAAAAAAAAATGCATTGTGTGCAACGGATTTTTGTCTGACCCAGAACAATATTTTGTTGTATTAAAATGCTCTTTCGAATGAGTAGTTGTAACCATTACATGCTTGAATGTCAAGTTACAACAGGGACCCAGGCACTTTGAAGTTTAAATAAGGCGCTTTTGTTAAAAAAATTTTCACTTTGGTGCATTGGAGCTTCATTTTAAAAAAATCAATATCGTTATCAGAGACCCCGAAAACTCTTATTGAGACAGTTTAAACTCGGAAAACAAACAAATTTGAGGTAAATTCCTAAAACCACGTTCATCTTCAGAATTATGCCCTCCTAAGAGTATGGGGGCAGTTTCTAATTATCATATTCGTAATCGGCGACCACAAAAACCCCAGAGTAATGGGAATGAGCTTATTTTGGCCAATATTAAGCGAGAAATAAAATATTCTTTGTGGTCAGCAAAAAATGCGTCAAATAAATGCATTTTTTAGGTGCACAAATGTACTTTCGTATTATATACATTTTTTCTGAGGCTTTTACGAACATCTTGGACCATCTCAATACGTTTATCCACCAAAAATTTCGAGTTTTTGGCGTTTTTTTTTTAGGAATTTGACTCGACTATAGATGTATGTGAATATTTAGATTCCTGGGGCGGAAATCACAATTGTTACTGGAGAGAAAAATACTACTCTATAAGACAATTATTCGTCCAATTTGGTCATATGGGATACTGCTCTGGGGAACAGCTAGTAGATCGAACATCGACATTATAAGGCGGTTCCAGTCAAAGGTACTGCGATGCTTAGTCAACGCCCCATGGTTTGTACCAAATGAAATAATTCGGCAAGATTTAAGACTATCAACTGTGACTGAAGAAATACACAAGTGTAGTGTTCGTTATCATGACAAACTTAGTGCTCACCCAAACGCATTAGTAGAACACCTCCTGGATCCCGACGATGACGAGCCACGGCTTAAGAGATTCAAGCCTCTCGATCTACCAACACGATTCGCGTAAAAGTGAAGTGTAGTGCAATCAAACTGTAACGGTTAACTTCGGAAAAATGTTCGCTGGAACGTTTTTCATCATGTCCTGTAATATATACTGTTAAAACAATTACTAAATGTCAATTTTATGGTAGATTGTAAGCTATAAATAAATTTAAAAAAAAATAATATTAATTTTGTTTTTACAACTTATACTACACTTTTAAAAATATATACTATATCTATTTTGTTTTTCTAGACTAAGATTAACTAACTCAAGTGCTGTAAACTGTGAAAGAGTAGTACACATTAAACTTACTTTTATTTTCCAATCTTATATTACTTCATAGATATAAAATAGTCATAGTAGGGTCGTCAAAACAAATCCAGAATTTTTTAAGTTGTATTGTGGGAAAGTAGAAAGTCCGTCTTATGCGTATTGCGCAATCCCGATTAGGTAATACCAAAAGTGTATAAATCTGCGATGGTCGTCAAAATAAGTGGAGAATACAACGCAGAGTTGTACGCAAATCTTTATTGCGTGATTTGGCTATAAAAAGACCAAAGTTTAGGACGTGGCCAAGAAGTACAGGGAATTTGATCACCAGGAAGAGGTATCTGCTGACAGGGCAGCTAACAACAAACAACAAAAACTGATAAATTCGTCCTTGAATTGAAATAAAGACTATGGATCGAGCCTGGATGGAACCTGGCAAAATAAATAGGCGTGGCGAAGTTGAAGGTCAGTCTCACAGTCCATGAGAACCTGTACTACAAGTCTTTCGTCTTGAGAATCTGCCAACTGCTGAATGATAATTACAAGATTAAAACAAGGTAAAAGCCCAAGCACTACTGAATTTTATCCAGGACGGAAAGATAAACCCTTAGAGTGACCGTTGGGTCTGCCAAAATGCCTTTGGGGTACCTACCGTCATGCAGTTTCCTGTCTTCGTGATAGTACTGGTACAGGCACTTCTTTAAGGACGGCCTGAAAATAACCGCCGATAGCTAGATTAATATTGTTGAGACAGTTGTCAAGCCTTGGGTAGAAGAGGTAGCCGCTGGGCGGGGGTATGTGTTTTAGCAACACTCCGCTCCAGTTCACAAGTCAAGGAAGACCTAAGCATGGGTATACAATAATTAGCATTACCATTGATTTTCCAACTTGTGGCGACCCTTCAGCTCCAACTACAATCCTCTTGATAATTGCGTGTAGGGCGTGGTCGACACACCATGACACCAAGGACAGCTTAAGGACTTCCATTATGGAGATAATGACACATATAGACAAGGAGGAAGTTGTGTTGGCCTGGAGCAGGTTTAGGCCCCGACATGATTCTCTATACTATTTACTTTAATTATGGTGTTTGATGTAAGTAAATTTAATTTACTTTTATTTCAGTGTTATTTTCCGACCCTGTATTTCATAATTTTAGATTTATAGTTAATGTATTGATTATGTGCGACGAATAATGTAAAAATGACATATTTTTGCAAAAATCGGGGTGAACACATTTGTTGTTGTTCCAACGGTATCATACGTAATCATGTTTCCAAAAGCACAATTTATTTGACATTTACATTCTTACTATATCAAAAAACGCTTCTGGCCGTAACGAAGCGTCGCGCTCTGATACAGTACATCAATTTTGCATGGAAAATTTCGCTTTGAGCGAGAAAATTTCTCGGAGCTATCGACCGGGCGTAGCCTTCTGTAACGGCGCGCAGTAAACATGGGGGATTTAATGTTGTCGAAGATGGTTAACCTAACCGGTGAGAACGCTCTCTGAAACGACGGTTCGGCGAACAATTCGCCCACCGCATCAAATAAGGAGCGGTCAGGAAGCGGAGAAAGGAGACGCCGGGAACCAGATCACTGAAATCATATTTAGTCCGCGCGGAGCGCTGAGAGCTCTTGACACCTTTCAAATAACTGCTCTTGCTTGAAGTTTTCTTAGCAGCTTTCTGCAAAATTGTTAATTTACTTGAATAATGTGAAAGGCGTGACGGAAATTTCTGATTAATAATAATTTGGTTTCCAGATGAGTTTCTGTTGTGTAATATAAAATTATTTCTAAAATTCAATTTGCTATGCAAATTCATCTTTAAATTCTACAAGTGTAAATAAGTACATTTTAAAAGTAGGCCGAAAAGATATTTACTTTACGTAATTTCCAAATTCTTTTTGAATGTCCAATACAAATTGCGGGCAAGTTCATCCTTAATCGGGTTCATCGAAACTTTGCAGTCTGCAAAGTTCGCACATTAATAATGGGTGGTTTTACCTAATGTAAATTTGCTAAATCTACCACATCTTTATTATACGCTTCTTAGCGAGTTTAGTTTTGATATTATTTCAAGAAGTTAGCTATTACTTTTGTAGCAGCGTTGAAGCCATCAATAGAGTAATAAAAAATAAACATTAATTGTTTGCAGTTAGAAAATTATAATAAAATCTAGACGTAATTTACCTCATTCGCATAACCTTCCTAGAGACTTTCATCTGACGCACTAGTGTGCAAACCGCTTTTGCTTCCCCAAAATAAACAGTTATAAATATAGATAACGTTTTATCTAATCTAATATCTGGCGAGTGTCGATGTCGCTGACAATTTATTTGTCGGTCCGCAGGCATTTCGCTAATCCGCAATTTACAGCATTGACCGACGACGATGTCGAAGTTCCGGTGGCCAAAAACTTGATAAATATGCAGCAGGGCTCAGTCTGTCTAAACATAGCTGGTTTGCACAGATTGTTGATTAAAGTTTAACTTCCTGCTGGATGTGCAGAGAACTATTTGCTGATATTTTGCAAAATTGATTCAACATTAAAATTTCTGCAATATTCTCAGTTGCGATGAAGCAAGCTTTGTAAAAGCTTCAAAAATACTTTTTTATACCATTGCTTATTAAAACTGCAATAACAAAAAAAAATACAAATTAACAACAACTTTGCAGTTTTATAATACAAAACAAAAAGATCATTAAATTTATAAAACGTTTGTCTACTAACAGTTGCAGTTACTCGATAATGTAGGTCCCATATGATGCTCTTATGATCACCTCTATTCTTCTTGCAATCGAGTTAAACATTGCATTCAATTCATTACTGATACGCTACCATAAATCAGCGAGATACCTTAAAGATCGTGGATACCGCCGTATCTTTCATGCAATTATATTCCAGAAGGAAGTACCACAAGTCGTAAGACCGCATTCCAGTAGATCTGGCTAGTAATGTTACCCCTAACTTCTACTAAATGAAAACTTTTAATGTATGACAACCGATAGCTCACCTTATCATAATACTCAGAGTCAGCATTGTATGTCTCGTACGAATGCAGTTTAATCTATGCAAAATTTAAAAAATCTTTCTATGTCCACAAACGCCCTTCCGTTGCCCATTGAAACCTTCGTTGACAGTGCAGAGAAGTCGGTGGTAGTCACAAGTAGGTGTTGTTAGTTCCATTTCGAGTAATCTGTATTGAATAGATAAGGTAGACAGTTAGTACCAATTATTGTTTACTATAGTTGAGTTATAGCTCTTAAAGTTATCTAAAATGATCCTGCGTACTGTTCCAGCCCTCGGTCTTCGCGAATAAGTACCACTGACTCCATATTTGCATCATAGTACTGCTATAGTGACCAACTGTTTAGCCCATTACTCGTAAAAGATCACACTTTTCATGTAAATCAACAATACGTCTCTTTTAAATTCGCTAATGTTTTCTTTGTCAACGATGAGATATCAATTACACGTGCTAAAAAGCTCAGAAGCAGTTTATGCCTATTTTATATGTTATATTAGACCTCATAGCTAAGAAACCATATAACCAAATTAATGGCAAACATAAATATATGTTCTTCAAATTTTAATGTTTTTCAATTATAGTTTAAAATTTAGTGTAAAAGTGTCGATGCAATATATTTTGTTTTTAATGTGATTGTCGCATTCTTTTAAATTATAGAATTAAAAAATATAGAAGATAAGTTAAAGTAAGTAGGAAGTAACATATTTGCTTGTGAAAATTAAAAAATGATGACAACAACTAAGTAATTTTGTATGTGGGTAGCTTGATGAGTAACCTGGTTCTCTTATTTATGGAACTCGTGATTAAAAAGTTTTGTTAAATATTATGAGATTGCAAGTCAATCAATCTGTCACTAATTTAGTGTTTATAATTGCTCCAATAAAAGCATTTTGAATTACAGAGTAAAACCTGAGATCCAGTTCTTTCCTTTATAAAGCATTTTGTTTATTTTGGGCGATTAATGTTTTTTTTCTGTGAAACCGTTCGACTTTGGATAAGTCAATTTAAGTACAAAATAAGCATTAAAGATATCATGTAGGTCCAAAAACGGCTGTCACAACAAAAATCATTAAGAAAATCCATGAAATGACTTTGATTAATTACTGAGTAAAAGTGTCCAAGTTGGCGAAGATAATGGATATCCTAATTGAACTTTACGTAAATTGGACCCAACTCTGTTTATTCAAAAGTTTTAAGTAAATTTGAAAGAACACATCTACTGGTGGTTTGAAAGTATTGATATGTTTTGGGACCACAAATGAAAGTTGTATTTACTCTATAAACTAGAAAAGAAGAGAAAAAATATGGATAACATTTATGATAAATAATGTAACAAATTTCTTACAATAACCATACTTTAGAAGATTGCGTACGATTGCAATATACGTCTATTCTAAAACAAATGGCGAAAAAATTATTGGATACAAGAAACGAGCTTACCTCTTTATTAATGTATCAGGGAGATAATAAAAATAAAGTACAAGTCGTTAAAGCAGATAAGATAGATGAATGGCTAAATTACATACATTAGTAATGAATCAAAAACAAGAAATTATGTAACGATAGGACTGCCGAAACTTGACCAGATATAGTCAAAATAAAACGTCTATTTCAAATAACTGAAGTGAGAGCAATTAGAACATTAGACAAAAATGCACGTTGAAAATATTAATGAGAGGATTCGCAAAAGATAACAAAGTGGAGCAAATATGAAGATGCTCTAAGCTAGAAAAGTTATAAATACAAGAAACAAATTGCCCATAGGAAAAAGAACAGAACAGAACATTAAAGAAAAGATGAGCAGTAAAGTTTAAGAGAAGAGAAAAAGAAAAATATATCAGAAACCAAACAATAATCTAAACAGCAGACTGCATGTTGTGAACAGACTTCGAAAAAAGCACAAAGCGGACTATCTGCTAGAAGACTAATTGTGTAGTTATTTGGGATGTGAAAAAATTCTCTTAACTGACAGCTGAAAAAGAAAAAGACATTTCTGAAAAGCACTGTGTGGAATTTTTGGAGAGATTAATAGGGGAGTCATATTAGATAAA
Source organism: Sinelater perroti (assembly GCA_036346155.1). Taxonomy (NCBI): domain Eukaryota; kingdom Metazoa; phylum Arthropoda; class Insecta; order Coleoptera; family Elateridae; genus Sinelater; species Sinelater perroti. The sequence continues at coordinate 16,845,016 of JARFIY010000195.1, read as the reverse complement.
ATAAGGCTTCAACTTAGGAATAATTCCGCGATTCATATTTTTTGATGAAACCTTTTGCATTTGCTTCAAAATAGCGTCAACAAAAAAAGTCTCCTTTTAAAAAAGGGTACTAATTGTTCATTTGTTTACTAACAACAAATAAGCGCCAAAATAATTGCAAAATCGAATATCTGGGATAAAAATCGATGAAAAATTATTATACGAAGATGGTTTCCTAGGGGTTTTCAAGTGTGCTGATTACGAATCGGATATTAAATTTTAGAAATTTAAAGTAGGTGAATTAAAATGGCCGATGAAAATGTATAATATTGTAAAATTAACCGAAAAAATAGATGTTTTGGCGTTTTTTGGGATATGTGTACATAAATTAATTTAAAAAAATTAAAATAAATTATTTGCATTTAAAAATTTTAAATTCTAAATATAAAAATAGTTTTCTACGGTCTCCAAGCATGGAAGTTAAAAATTTTACGTTAGATTTAAAAAATTATAGGTAGCTTGTCTAACATAAAGTATCATGTACTAAAATTGTTTTATAACTATATTTCTAGTATTTTTAGGGCAAAAATTCACATTGTAATATCTTCCATGTATTTATTTAAATAGTATAAACTACTTTTTGGGAACATATTGTTTTTAATAAATTTACAGTATGTATAAAAAATTTTTACGAAATTTGCGGAACGTTCTTTACTTTTGACACATATTCTGTTATTTCTGCCAATTCTGCTGGCTTTTAAAATTTTGCGACTTCACATACATTTCCAAAATTTAAGATGTATATTCAGCCAAAGCATCTACTTGAGGACTGTTCGAGCAGTCTGTTCCACTGCAATTTTTCTTTATTTAGAAACGCCTCTAACAAAACACTTGTACCGAAACTCATTTAAATCATTTTTTATTTTAGAAGCACCGTACAAAGCCAATGTACTCAACACCAGCTTCAAAAAGTTTATTTATGGAGCTATTATTATATAAAATATTTGTGCCTTTGCTTGTAAATCAACGTTATTTTTAAATTTCTTTACAAATGTATTTTTTCCATAATTGAATAAAACTGACGTTGTATCACATCCACCAAATACGTATTAAAAAATAATTATTTAACCAACTATTGCTCAAAAAAACTGTAAATGTAAAACGGACCATAATATTACGCAGTCACGTGTCAAAAGACTAACGTACTATTTTAAGCTGAAACAAAAGGTTTTCTGACCATAGACCAAAGAAACTGAACAGATGGCTTTCTCCCTTCTCAGAATATACATCAAAAGTTACTACGTGAATATAGGATATTCACGTGTCAGGTCAGCTTGTATTGAAATGCCTTGCGATTGTTATAGTCATACTGGAAACTTGTAAATTTTAACTGTTTACCTTTTTTGGTTTACCATTTTTTTACATAAAAAAATTAGAGCAAAGCTTATTCTTCAAGGATTAGTTCAACTACCACATACATGTAATCAAAGTGTTGAAAAACCTTTTTTTTTAGTATAAAAGTAAAAAACATTGTAACTATTATAAAAAAAAATGTTTTCACTTAAAGTACAAATCATAAGCTTTAAATTAACCACCTAGAAAATGCCTATATCATTTTCTATCGACTTTATTATTTACAATCAAAGTTAAAAACTCAAAGTGGAAAAATGCATTTTTCGTAAATCGACCAACTATGACGGCTTGATTTTCGTAAAACAAATATTTCTAATTTTTTTGACAAAATACGTATTTTAGGTAATCCCTTGAAACATAACTACATACTGTTTTTTTATCTATCTATTTTATTCGAATGTTGTTGAATTCCATGAAATAATCGAAAATTTGTGCAACACTTAACTTCAAGCTGATGCAAGAAATATTTAAAATCGTTAAAAAATATTTAAGGACATGCAGTACTTTAAAAAAATAATCCTTTTTAATATCCAATTGGTTTCATGTCGTTTGCTTTTGTCTTTTACAGCTACTATTGTGCGGCGCCCGCGCTTGCGCCGGCTCACTTCCCGTGTAGCAGGCGGCTGATGAATTGGAACATTAGTTAACAAATTCCTGGTCGCTCAATTTCTATTCTTTCTTCTTCAAGTGCATACTCTTCGGGAAAGAGTGTTTGCGATCATGATTCGGGATACTGCAATTCTAAACAGTTGTGATGATGTCAGTTTATACCAATCTCTTAGATTTCTCAGCCAAGATATACGCCTGCGACCTGGTGGGCGTCGGCCGTTAATCTTGCCTTGTAGTGCTAGTTGCAATAACCGATATTTAGTGTATTGCAGTTTATTTGTTTTTATTTTCTCAATACATTCTGTTTCTTTTTGCATCCTTTTCAAAATTTCCTTGTTACTCACTCTGTGGATCCATGGAACTCTAAGCATTCTTCTGTATGTCCACATTTCAAAAACCTCTACTCTTTTAAAGGCATCCTTCGTTAATGTCCACGTTTCAGCACCATAAAACAGCACAGAGTACACATAGCAGCGTAATAGTCTGATACGTATCTGTAGATGTATCTCGTGAGAGCATAATGTTGCTTTCATTTTCATAAATGCTGAGCGGGCCATTTCTATTCTCACCTTGATTTCTTGCAGACAATTACACTGATCGTTTATCCATGAGCCCAGGTAACGATATTGAGATACATTTTCAATTATTCTATTGTTATGCCGTAGTACTATTTGCGTTGCTTGAGGATTTCTGCTGATCCCCATTGATTTTGTTTTTATTGTGTTTATGGAGAGACCGAAATCTTGACTAATGACTGATATCTGGTCCAGCATTCTTTGCAATCCTTGAGCTGATTCAGACATTAATACCGTATCATCGGCATATCTTATTGAGGTTATTCGTTCTCCATTTAACAGTATTCCATCATCAGAATTGTCAAAAGCTTGTCTAAAAATCTCTTCTTAATACAAGTTGAAAAGTAAGGGTGATAACACACATCCCTGTCTTATTCCGCGCAGAATGTCCATTTCTTCCGTACTGTGTCCATCCACTCTTACACCTGCAGTTTGGTGCCAGTATAAATTGCTTATTACACGAATATCAGCTTGATCTAGTTGTATCGCAGTCAATACTTCAAGAAGTTTATCATGTTTGACTTTGTCAGCTTTTTCGTAGTCAATAAAGAGCATCTTTATTTACATCACGGCATCTTTCTAATAAAATTCGCATAAACAATAAAGGTTCGCGTGTATCCAATCCATCCCTGAAACCGAACTGATGTTCTGTTAGTCGTTCTTCACATTTCTTGTAGATCCTGCGATGTATGATTTTTTTTTTTTAATAGAAAAAACAAATGTTATATATGTTTCTTTTGTAAAATTTTTGTTCTTTGCAATGGCACTATTATTTTTTTGATAAAAAATTAATTTAAAAGTTATTGGCAAAAAACTGAATTTTTGCGTGTAAATTGTTAAATAAAAAGTTTAGCACCCACTTTCTCGCAGAGACATTTTGATAAATTATTCTAAACAATTTTTGAACACGTTCCAAAAGGAAACATCGATCGCAGAATTTTTACTAAGTGAAAATCTAATATGACTCCTCTATAAAGTTTTTAATAGAAAAATATATTAGACGTAGACAATTTACCGGTGTATTAAAGCCGCCGTTGCTGAACAAAAATGTACAAAACTAAATTTTTATTCGCCTTATATAGCTTCTTATAAAAACTAATAATTTTTTTTAGATGTTAAAGATTTTGTTTAAACAAATAATTAATATATGGAATAAAAAAAAATTGTAAGGCTCTTGAAAAAATTGTGAAATGCAAAATGTCGGTATACGCTTATACACATTATATATAATGTCGGGGAAATCATGTCAAAAAAACTCACTTTTTACTAATTTTACTGATTTAATATTTGAAAGGTACCAGATCTATCCCTACTTATACTTTTGAACAAGATGTTACGGTTTTAAAATAAGGCCCGAGCATTTGCGTTTTCGAGATATTGTTGAATAACTCTATTAGTATTGAGCACACAAATTAAACATTGTTTTGTTTATTGTTTAATACTATGTTTAGCGTATAAGAAAACATGCTTATCTGTTTTCCTTATTGTATGTCCTTAATACTCACAGAAAATTTTCTTGAATCTAATTTAACTAGTGCTTATTAATGATGTAAGCTTAATCGAAATCTTAAAAAATGTATACTCTAGGAATATTACTTTTTAAATTTTATAATTTTGTTTTTTTGAATTATATTTATTACCATGTTCTCTAAATGTGCGTTATTTTAAACAAGGGGTTGCCTGCAAAAAGATATTTTTGGCATCCGAGAATGAGAATTTTTCACCCTCCTTTCCTCAAATTTTTGCAAGGTAGAAACGTGAAACAATTTATTTACAAGTGACAAGTGGGATAAGTCGGTACGGTCACCTTAAAAAAGTGAGATATGCAAAACGATCCTGAAGATAGGCCACCAAATGTACGCTCAGAACTCAGCCACACTACATTTTATATCAGCTACCTTTGTTTATTTTCTGTTCAAATATATAAGTTGTCTGTTTGATTTCTCTTCAAATGTATAGTAGATAGTAGGTGCTACAATATAAATGGGGAGAATCAAAAATTTTTCCAAAATCTCAGCAGCGATTCCTAAAATTATCACATAATTTTATTTGAGGAAAAGAAGCTGGAGTACTGGTATCTTTATATTCACAAAACTTGTATATATTTAATTTTGATTTAATTTACAATCGAATTTATAAAAAAAAACTTACTTCTATTTCTCAAGTTTCTAGGCAATGAAGTAATTGTACTGTTTAAAGCTGTAGTTCACATCGTTGCTGCACAATTTTTAGATATTTTCTTAGTACCAACTCAAACTTTTTTGATCTATATATATATCCATCCAAAAATAGAGGATAGGACGAATTTAGCTTAAGAATATTTTTTAAAAGTTTTTTTTTTGTTTTAAATTATGATCTGGTAAATGAAAAATGTATAGGTTTGTCAGAAAAATAATGAGATTTTTTTAACCATAAATTTTGTTATTTTTGCAAATCGAGTTTAAACTCTTTAAAGAAGTTTCTTTGAACAGCCACAAATCGACAGAAGTGCTTTTCCATTGCTCGTAGCTGTCCTGAAAGGCTCTTGTTGAAACGTATTTTAACAAGGGATTGCCCGCCGAAACGCATTTTTGGCGTCCTAGGCTGACAATTTTTCACCCTCCTTCCTTCAAATTTTTAATTGGATCGGGTTTTTCTCTGGATCGGAAACGTGAAGCAATTTAACTTAACGCCCATAAGAAATGCGTAATACGCAAAGTTGAATCAAAGCTTATACGATCGTTTACAAAGCACTCCCGTAATTTTATATTTTACGTTTAAATGTAAGAAATACCTAAAGTCAAAATCGGTTCAATTTTATGTATTTCTTACGTACATTTACAGTAATTTTTAATTTTTCTCTAGATTAATGTTGACAGCAGTAACAGAATGTTTGTTTTGATTCTGAAATTGCATAACCTAACTTGAGCGTTGTCGACATTTAGGCTTCGTTTTTACAACAAATAGGGAACTGTTAATTAAGATAGTAAATATGCATCAGTTGCTGCATCATAAAAGAGATAACAGGTACAAAGGCAGCTGCGGCCGCCCGGAGGAGCGAGAGCGGCCCCGACGTACGTGCAGGAATGCACGGACCTCGTGTAAATTAAACGACCAGAGCGCGACACGTTAAATTTTATGTCGGTCGTCTTTGTTTACTTTCCGTTCAAATATATAGGCTGTCTTTGTTTACTACACATGGATCTCCTCATGTAAATCAAGAGCATAGGGTACGTCACATTACGCTGTTTACTTTCTGTTCAAATTTGTAGATAGACCAGTGGGTTACATTTTTTAGAATATTTTCCAATGTTTTTTTTTATATTAGAGAAATAAAAAAAAGTTACATGAACTGAGTGTTAAGAAACCACAAAAAATATTTTACCACAAAAAAGTCGTTGGCGGACACTTAATATTTGATGGATGGTAAACCGGTTCGAATTTAACTCATTACTTTTATACACTGTCCAATATTGCTCAAATTTTTGTCGATCTATTGTTGTCATGTATCTTACAAAAACAACTTCACTTCAAACTTTGCAACTGTAACAAGTTCAAGATTGTGCTGAATTATAATTATGAGCAAAATTGTTTTCCATAAGAACGGAAAATATATAAAAATAATGGAAAAATCTCAAAAATGGTTCTTATTTAATTATAACGATGGTTTGTAAAGAATTCTAATTATCAAAATATGTAAGTTTAAAGAATACTTTCAAATAAAACAAAAAAAAAAAAAATATGACTACAGTAAGCTCAAATAAAAATATTTCTAGGAAACGACTCACCATTAAAAGAAACCATTTTTCGTGTCAATTAAAACTGAATAGTTTTTTTTCTGTCTTGCGATGTAGAACATTTATGCAATAAATTTTAAAATGTATTTCACAACAAAAGCAATGAAAAACTATTTTATTTTTTTTAATTGTTAGCTTTAAGTTTGATGTCACCTTTAATTTAATGTTATTCTTCAAATGAATAAAATAGAACTTGCAGTACCTTCAGGTTTAGAAAATTGTTAATGATTATGCATTTTTTATTTATAAAATTTATTAATAAATAACTACACTACACTACACCTTACACGACCGCATTATTACTCCTTGTTCGAAGTGAACGCAGGTACTCAATTACTTTTAGTGACTGAGTAGGCCACCCGTTTGAGTACAAGCTAGTAAAGATTAAAATAAAATGTCGAAAAATTTATATACCGGCAAAAAAACTGATCGAAAGTTTTACTTTAGTGAAAAACGATAATATTGTTAAGGGAGAACACCACGGTGACTGACCATTTTCGAGTGCCTACTTTGTCATTTTTGTGTAAGAAGTAAAATATAGAGAAAAAAAATTGTCAAAAAAAGTTGCTGTAGCACGACTGGTTTTCACCAAAGCCTCTCCGCGGCACACAGTAGAACTGTCGTATACTTGATCTTGGTACAAAAAATAAAATATTTTCGATAAATATATAAATTTTAGCAGAGAAATACTAAAGAAATCAAAAAATTCCAAATAAAAAAAATTAGAGACGAGTTTGAAGAAAGATGTTTCGACCATAGTTTTGTATAAAAAGCGATATATTTTTTACAGTTTTCAATAAATCGGAAAAAGCTCAGGTACTTCTCTTCAAAATCGATCTAAGCAGCTACAGTTAAAATTTCAATTCGATGGGACAAAAACAGTTTGTTATGCTGCGTGCCGATTTCAAAAACACGGTTTTGAGAAAAACGCGTTTAAAGTTTTTGGAAGCAATAACTTATTAATAATTTTTGAAATTTGTATTGTGATACAACGCACTCATCGGTAGAAAATAGAACTTATTTTAGTCGGTAAATTTTTCCGCAAAGATAATAAATTCAAAGAATCGAAAACTACTGAGCGTACCAGCGCCGACGGCGTTTTTCAGCGCTCGGAGTGCCTTTCGAAAATAGCTCGAAAACCCTTTAAAAAATTTTTTAGCTATAAACGACTCTGCTTCATATTTTTAAATGTTCAAATGATTCTTTAATGGTGTTTTACAACAAATCAATTTTTTTTTAATTTTACCGTGCCTTAAAGCAATTGCATTCTATTGCAAAACGTAATGTTAAAAGTTAATGTGCCCATAAATAGTCTAATGTTATTCCTATTAAAATTTTTTTAGAGTATAGATATATGTATCTCTTTATAGTTAAATCGGTAAAAAAACGCGTAAACTTATGTTATCAAAATATTATTTAGTGACATAAATTTCAAAGAAATCAAATGGTGTGTTTTACCGTACGTCAGTTTATATTTGAATTTGTGTCGTATTTGTTATTTGTAAACACTAGTGTTTCAATTAAACTAATTGAACATGTTTATGTAAAGTTAATAAGCGTAATTATTTAGTTTCAATTCTAACAAACAGAAACACATTAAGTTATGTCGATTATTATTTTTGGTAACAGACCCTAATTATAGAATCACAGAATATTAATTTTAACCAGCGGCGGCTCGTGCCTTGTGTATCTGAAAAAGCGCAGTGGCGCCTTGCAGGCATTCAAGTAGGTAGGGCAAATAAACAATTTTTGAAGTTCTAAAAAATCATTAAAAAGTCCTCAAATATAAATTAAAGCAATTAATTGAGTACTCACCAATATTGTTTTTTGAAGCGAAGGTCCATTCTTCTAGTTTTGTCGGAGATGAACTTTTCAATAACTTTTTTACTAAAATTTGGTATTTCTTGCACTATTGACTTTTCAAATGAAAGCAGTGTAAGTAATGTTAGTCTGTTTTTTCCGTTTCACATGTCGCCATCGGAATAGCAACCAACATTTTTTAAAACTTTAACAACTTCCCCGAAAGCAGTGCCTAAATCGAAAAATGTGAAAAAGTTTAATGTTAACAAACACACGGAAACAGATTACTTGATGACATAATGTGCCTGATATAGGATGTCTCTAAATTTTTATTTATTTATATTATTGTTTATATATTTTAGAATTATCTATATAAAAAAAATTATGAGTGCTGCTGCTGCTGTCACACAGGTCAAAGGTCAAATCGTTCGTGCCTTTCCGTGCCGACCCGAGCGCCTCCGAAGGACAAATTCGGTCCGGCGGCAGGCGCGACCGAGGTAATATATTTCCGGAACCGCAAGCGATGGAAAATTTGAGTTTGAGAGCGGGTAATATAGCACTTATATATAAAAAAATTATTATATATAAAAAAAATTATGAGTGCTGTCACACAGGTCAAAGGTCAAAGTTCAACTCTAACTGGGTATACGTAAATGCGTTGTCATGGCAACAGCGTACGTCAATTATGTCAAACAGCTTTTTAATCGTGTTTTTATTTTTAAAAACTACCATGCGAAGGGGCTCAAGCATGTCGGAGTTGGACAAGCTCTCCGGGGGGCCGCTGCCAGACCTCGTTGTATTAAAATACATTACCTAAAAATGTATTTTTTAAATTTTAATACAATCTATAACAATATTTTTACCTTTTTAGGTTACACAGATCTATTCGCTAAATGGACTTTAGAAATATATTTTCCACACCAATTTTAAATCTATAAAGCAGCATTATCAAACTCAATAAAAACTACTCTATAATAGAATTTCATTAAAAAGGCAATGAATTTTTGTTGTGATAGATGGAAATGATAAAACTAATGTATTTAATGAAATTCTGCTTGTACAAATAAAATAAATAAAAATGTAGAAAACACTATGCGTCAACTATAATTTATAAAATCTTTTATTATACATTTAAAGCTTTTATATAGCAAAATCTACATTTTTTGCACAATTATTTCAAAAATGAGTTTTTAAACATTGATTAACCAAATATTATAATATGTATTGTAAACAAAGCAACATTATTATACTATAAAAGATTGGAACGATAAGTAGGTATTACTTAATAGTCCTTGGAATTTAAACATCCCTTTTGAAGTGAATGTACGAGTAACAGGTGTCGTTGGTATGACACAAAAAACACTTTAGTACATACATTCTCTATTACGAGGTCTATTCCAAAAATATCGAACCAATATTAATACAGGGTCCGGCTGGAAAGTGTTACGGTTTCAAAGAACTGTCACACATGTTTATTTTAATTTTTTTCCAAATATTACATATTTAATATCATGCAAGAAACATAAAGCACGAAGAAAATAATGTAATTTAAGTATAAAAGTCCACATACCTTTCCAGCATAGCGCTAGTAAATGCTCAAATTTCTCAAGTTATGGCTTCCGAAACAGCTTCAAACCTGTGCTTTTAGGTAGTCCCATACGAAATAATCACATGCATAATGAAATGAGGTGCTCCGAAAAATGTTTCTTTAAAAAACCATAGAGGTATGGCAAGTAGCCCTATCCTGTTGAAACCAAACGCCGTCGGGGGCAATTCGATGTATTCTCAATTGAGGTATTTAAAAATTATTCTCTCTCTCCCCGTGTAGGGGCCTTTGATGCACTTTTTGTGGGTTGTTTTTCGGCCAGTATCGTCAATTTTGTTTGTTTACAACATCTAATAAGTGAATATAAGCCTCGTCACTTGTTATCAGAATGCAATCATTTTCAAAAATTTCTAGCCCCGTTTCTGTAAACCCAAATTACCGTACATAATCATTTTACTTCAGTTCTTGAATCATCATAATTTTGTAAAAATGAAAGTGACGGTTAAAGTAAAAAATTCTGTTGTTCTGACGGTCCGATCACATCCCCGAGCTGTTCTAGGTCTTACAATTCTTCTTGTTTTAAAGCATTGATTCCCAAAGTGGTCCATGTGGACCCCCAGGAGTCCACAGGAGACTCGACGGGGGTCTACGTTGGTGTGACAAAAAAATGGGGGTTCACAATTCGTAAGCGGGGGTCCATCAAAATTTATCTGGTTTCGATAGTGAAGAACTAAAATGTTGGCTTGAGTTCACCTATCAATGTAGGCAGATAATATTTTAAGAAGCTCAGCGACTGTTACTTGTAAAAACTTGCATATTCCAGATTCAGTACAACGTGTCGAGACTTGCAAAGCGCTGCCGCTGCCGCCGTCCGCAATGAGAGCGAACATATAAAAGCCTTAACCTCTCAGGTCGCAGGCAGTGCTCTCACGCGTGGCGCAGAGCTATATTATAATAATAATAATAATTATTATTATTATATAGTGTCTTTAAATTTTAGATTGCAAAGAAAAAATTGAACTTCGAAAAACTGCCAACAAAAGATGCTACAAAGGACATTTACAATGCCTAAAAAAAGCTGTAAATCATGTAACTGTTTCAAAATCTGAAAAATAATGTCAAGAATTATTGTTTTAAAGTTGACTATTAGTACCGCGGACTGATCTGATAGCTTGTAGACGGCTGCCAAAAAGTTATTGACAATGACAGACTATATTTTGAACAGCAGTAGTTGTTATTCTTTTTCTTCCTTTTTTGTATAGATTTTACTTTATTTGTTTTTTTTTGTTTTTTTCCTATGGGTCTTACGTTTCGTCTTCGATTTGCTTCTTTCTTTTTATAGATCACCCATTCATTGATGTTACCTATTTTACGTTTTCATTTAAAGTGTTCGCTTCTTTCTGTTGTTTCTAATAGTCGTTGAATTGGTGTCGTATTTGCGCATAGAAATAAAACTGTTAATGAAAGTGTTAAAGGACTTTTTTATAACATATTTGCTATGACTATGTACTCCCATATATTCTAAATATAATTCGTTTTAATGCAAGGGCGAGTATTCCTGACAGTCTTTTTCTGCCTTGTCTAAGAAATCACATATACTTGATCTTCCTATAAGAAGTATTGAATGAGTCCGTAGAAGTTGTATTACTGAACACTTGTCAAAATCTGTTTTTAATGTAACAGAACACTATCCATTTGAACTTGTTGTTTGAGATTATTTTGACCGATGATTCAAAAAAAGTTGGATAAGCCCAGGTAATTAAATTGCATAAAGAATTGTATTTACCAAACCCTGGTAAGGTTAAAGCAATATTTGTCTATATTAGTCCTCATCATTGCATAAGAAATTAAATAAATAATATTTTTAAACAATGGAGTTGGTTGCCATCAAATTTAGCCGCTGTTGTAGTGAGCCAGGATGTAACGTAGGAATTGGAAGAGCAAAATAAACTGTGACATATGTTACACGACCGGATAAAACATTATATGAAACAAAACATATTTTTCGTATAGCGATTAAATGATGGTTTTATTAGATATAGAATTAGGTAAATACTGCTCATTAACTTCTAATTTGACTGTGTTTTATTTATAGCAGTGAAACGGTACATTTCTATTAAAAAAAGTTATTTACTGAATTATAGTAGTCTGTAATAGAAATTTAAAATATTAATAAATAAATCTAGGAACTTTATGAAGCCCTTTTAAGGACACAGGAAAGCATAAAATATAAATTTATATAACTAAAGTAATGGTTCAAATTTTATATTTTTTATGTTTCGAAAAAAATTAAATGCAATTGTTTCGATTTCAAAATTTTAATGATTTGTACAAAAGTTAATTATTACGCATTTGCTTCCCCATAAAAAATAGCAAGTACTACGCAGCTCTGCCGAATTATATAATACGTTCGGTGGCGCAAATTCCATTTGCTAGCTGGGCCGAATTACTTTGCAAAGACTAACGTGGTTGCTGTAAGTGAGCTTTATTTACACAACCGTGGAATTTCAAAGAGAGGCATTTGATATTTAAAGGATGAACTATCTAAACTCTGTTGTGAAATAATTGCTGTGCCAGGCACTCTTTAGACCCCGGCATAAAGCCCGTCTCGGCTACATACAGCCAGCAATTTGATCCCTTGGTATATAAAATTGCGAATGCTCTACCAAGTGGCTCTAGTGGAGCAACAACATGGAAGTTTGTTTATTATCGTCCATGTAACTTGTGCTAGTTTTAAAACTTATGCTAATGAGATTGGCATAATCTAACAAGACAATGTTATAGTCGTAGTTGCAGGAAAATTATTTAATGTACTTTAGGCTTTATTATATAAAAAGTATTACAGCTACATTCGAACGTAACACTAATATGACAACGTTAACTATACACATTTATCATTACTTGTAATAACATGTAAGCATTCATGCAGTTCAAATTAGAATTTAACACGCTACGATACAGAAGGTTCACATTTAAATCTCTTAGCTGTAAGATAACCTCCTGGTACAGCTCGTTATAGATAACACGAAAGCATTATAATAATAATGTACACTTTATTGAAATTTAGCTGTATAAAAATGCGCAAATATGTCGATTGTTTTCTATAAAAATTACCTAACACACAACGCTGTGTTTTATTTATGTAGCAAAGATTTTACAATACACAGCCTTACGACATATTTCTTTGATTTAAACAGCAAGATGAATTTAAATAGACTAACAGCTGGAAACCACTGCACACAATTAGGTTATATTTGGTGTATTTCTATGGCAGAATTATTATTATTATTATTATCATTGACATACAATATTGTAAAATATGATATCAAGTTCAACATAGAATCAATAACCATTTTGGAAATAACTGTCAAATTTCATTTATGTTATAATTTTATACGATGCAAACACTGCAGGAGGGTAAGGGGTGACGCCAACATCTAGTCACCCAAATGTCAACCTCACCTGCACACGGTACCCTCCGCTGGATAACTAACGAGGTTCTAGCGACCCAGTATCCAGGGATATAACTGGATTCCAGTTGTCCCGAGGTAACGGGGCCCTCGTCGTTGGGCCAATCACCCACACGAGGTATAATCGATTCGGAGAAAAAACGAGCGCCTCGGAACAGGACTGCTTAATAGGAGACGACCGGCAAGACAACGGATACGAATAGGGACATGGAATATAAAAACACTAACTGGGAAAGAGATAGAAGTAGTAGAGGAGATGGAAAAGTATAAGTTACAGATACTGGGAATAAGTGAAGTGAAGAAGAAGGGTCAAGGACTCAAGACACTGGACAAGGGAAACACACTGAGATATATAGGAAAGCCTCCCGGAGAAAGAGCGAAAGAAGGAGTGGGGATCATAATAAGTGAAGCACTAGAAACCAAATTAATTGACTGGGAGCCGATAAACTCAAGGATCATAACAGTTAGCCTTGAGCTAGAAGAAAAGGTCGGTATAATACAAATATATGCACCAACGGAAGACCCGGATGTAAGAGACAAGGATCAATTCTACGAAGATCTTCAAAGAGTATTAGAGAAAATGCAAAACAAAAACAGACACGTAATGATAATCGGTTATTGGAATGCCCGCATAGGAAAAGACAAAGATCAAGGATACGGAACTATGGGAGAACATGGAGGAGAAGAAACTCTAAACAACAATGGAGAAAGAATGCTGGATTTCTGCATAAACAATCAATTACTAATAGGAAATACGTGGTTCAAACATAAAACAATCCACAAGATTACATACGAAGCAGAAGAAAGAGGACAAAAAAGCATAATAGATCATATAACATACTCTAGAACTATGAGATATGCAATCCAAGACGTAAAAGTAATAAGAGGAGCAGAACTCAGCACCGACCACCGACTACTGATAACCGACACCATTCTGAAAACACCCCCCAAAGAAACACCAATAGTATACGAAAGATTAAAACTAGAAGAACTGGAAAGAAGAGTAAACAGCTTTCCGACCAAACAGACAAACGTAAGATCACATATACACTCTTAGATCTATAATAGAGAAATCACTAGACAGGAACAAGAACATATACTTAGCTTTCCTGGACCTAAAAGCAGCGTTTGATCAAGTACCAAGAAAACACATATGGAACGCATTAGAGGAACTAGGAACAAATCCAAAATTACAAAGAGTAATTCTAAGCATATACAATAATGTGACGGGAACAGTTAGACTAAACGGAGAGACATCAGAAGAGTTTAGAATAAAAAAGGGAGTTAAACAAGGCGACAGCTTAAGTCCACTTCTTTTCGTAGCCTACATGGATACAATAATAAAAAGAACCAAGAATCAAACTAGACCGACAAGATTAGGGTACCACAACCTAATTCCAGTTTACACACAAGACCTGATTTACGCAGACGATATTGTTCTAATATCCGACAAGGTAAATGTCTTACAAAGAAACATCCAAATATGGAATGCCTGCCTGCAAGAAAAAGGAATGGAAATAAACAAGAACAAGCGTAAGATTCTACACATCACAAATAAAGAAAGAGAAGAAAACATAGACGTAAGAATAGATGGACAACAACTTGAGATAGTAGAAACATACGAATATTTAGGAACAATGATAAATAAAGACGGGAAGATCGACCAAGAAATACGAAACAGAATAGCCAAAGCAAGTAGAGTCTACTACCAAATAAACAACACTCTAGTAGGAAAGAAGGAATTAAGCACTAAAACAAAGCTACACTTATACAAAACCATTTATACACCGACACTCAATTATGGATCAGAAACGTGGACGATGCTGGACAAGCATAAATCCAGAATAACAACTGCAGAAATGAGGTACCTCCGGAAGATAATAGGCAAAACCAGAAGAGATAGGGTACGTAACAGAAGCGTAAAGGACGAACTAGAAGTAAAACCTCTAGTAGAAGAAATAGAGGAAAAACAACTAAACTGGTATGGACACCTGGTTCGTATGGGGGAAGAAAGGATACCCAAGAAAATGTTAAATATGAGACCCGAAGGAAAAAGAAAAAGTGGAAGACCAAGGATCCAGTGGGAAGAATCAATAGAGGAAATGGCAAGGAAAAGAGGAGAAAACATCACTGAAATACGGAGAATGGCAAGAGAAAGGAACACCTTCAAGAGATGGATAAAAGACCCAACACCGTGAGGTATATATGGGACAAAGAGAAAGAAGAAGAAGAAGCAAACACTGCAAGCATTCATTTAATAAAGAGATTTTTGCTTAATAAATTCAACAGCACCTTTCGGCGTACTAATTATTATTATATGCTAATATCACTTTTTTTTAGCAAAATAACAATTTTTTAAATTTTGCTTGAAGGTATACCATATTATTGACTGGTTGAAATCGACAGTCTTTGATGTTTGAAATACTTCTATTACTATTGTTCTTTATTTTGTTGTAGACCAGAATAGTATAAGCTCTAATTTACAAAAATAACAGGCACTTGAATATACGTTATATATAACTTAATCATTTATTTCTTACATTTATAACAAAATACTTAAATATATTTAACTTTGTGCTGTTCCAATGTAAATGTACATAGATAAATTACTTACTACAAGGACGAACATGAGGACTGGAGTCGTCCTTTATATTTGGCATCGTACATGATTTTGTTAAATTGGCAGACAAGCCGTCATAGGGATTGCAAGGTTCATTAATACTCATCCTGTTGAAGCTCTTATTCGAATCGCGGAATATTTCGATATCGACGTTGGAGCAGTTCTGCCAAGTCGGCTTTAGCAGCCCATTCGCGGGGAACCTCGACGACGACTCCAAGTTATGTAGCTCTATAAACCCAAAATCGGGGGTGAGGTTGCCCCATGAAGGCTTCTCGTGCCAGCGAATATCGTTGCACTTGCGGAAACCGCCGCGCGGCGCCCTCAGGGAGCGGCCCTCCCTCTCGGCCCGCCGCGACTCCTCCGTCAGGCTGTCCAGCGCCTTCTGGAGCTCGGCGTCGAGGATGGTGACCTGCTTGATCTTCTGCAAGGGGGGCTGTTTGCGCCTAAACGACACCACTAACGGCCTGCGCGAGTCGCGCAAACGCCTCATTTCAGTTTCCAAGTACCTTAAAGAGCTTTGCTGGCTGCAGGAGTCTGTATTGCTTTGGCTGTTTTGGCTATTGGCTTGCGATGACTTGCCCGATAACGCCGAGTAGCGTCTGTCGCCGATGGGGCGCGGCTTCCTCCGCAGAAAACGCAAGACCGTGTCCTGCAAAGTAAACTCTAATAAAACGAATAGTTAAAAATTGAAGTTTTGAAGATGCTGTAATTATGATAGGCTATTACATGCAGGACCTGATAAAGGTTTTTAGTGCCCTAAGCTGACAATTTTTCACCCCCCTTTCCTCACATTTTTGCCACTTTGAGACGTTATCAAAAATTACAAAGATGTTGATCGTCTAGGCAAAATATAACAAAAAACAAATGTTTATTTCATCCAACAACTTTTATTTAAAAAACATTTGTTTAATGGATTTACAATTAGCAAACCTAAAAACTATGTCATTAAAAGAAAGACTGTAAAAACTCGCTTTCAAATAAAAGTAAAAGGCTCGTAATTTTTTCTTCTTTTAATATGCACCTCAAAAGTTTTCCATTGTTTTAAAAGCTGAAAAGAATTGTTCTTCAGTGCAGTTAGTAAGTATCATACTTCAAATTCTTAAAAATTTGACAGCATTGGAAAACGTAGACTGCACGTCCCATGACTTCAATAATGTTAGGAGTCTTTGTGGTTTTAATTGGGTTTTTGGTTTGGTATTTTTATCTTTTTTGTCAATATTTTTATTAATTCTTAAAAATATTCTTAATGTGCATATGCATCAGGAAATCTTTTATTTAAGTCAGAAGCATACGTTTCCAATAGTTAATTGCCCTTTGACTTAATTTGTCATTTTCCATTTGAATGACTTCCCGTAGATATCCAAAATCTTTGTATATTTTTGTATAGATTGGTTTTTTTTGTATTAAGATGAGTTTTACAGAAAACTTACAATTTCCAACTTTTTATTACTAAATAAACTTTTGACTTTCTTTTCTTTTAATATCTGTTTTACACATAAAATCTGATCAATATCAAGAGTAGTGTGTCAAAATAACAAGACCCTTGTGGTATGATTTGTATAATGCTTGAATGGCATCAATACGGGCATTTCATTGAGTTGTCAACAAAGTTTTTAAAGATAAAAAAATCTTTCTTAACGCGATACTCTAAGATATCCAATTTTTTGGTTGAAGAACTGAAAAAACTATAGAATTTTTTTTTCTAAAAAATTCAACATAATTTTTACTATTCTCCGCAGCTGCGAGGCCGACTGGTTGTAAAGAATGGCTAGCACAAGGGGTGTATGTGGCCATGGGATTTACTTCTTTTATTTTAGCATAAATACCTTTATACTCTATAGTTACTGAGATGAAGACCTACAAGTCTATGGTCAACATTACAACATTTACCATCTCTTTAGGTTTGGCCTATGTCTCCGGTATTGCAGCAGCCTCATGAATTTATTGTGCTTTTCTTATTTATTTTACAGCACTTTTTCCAGAAGCATTGGTTCTTGTAGCAATTTAAACAAGTACTTTACTGGATAGTTACTTTTGTATTCGTTCTTGGTTTTCCATGAGTAACTTGACTCTTACAAATGAAAGCTCCACAATTGCATAAGATTTCTATTTCTATTTTTTTGCCACATATGCAACTTAAATTTCTATTCTACAGACTTAGTTTATTGAACTGTTTTTTAAGAAAATGATATTCTGTATGGAGACCTATAATAGTTTTTAGCTGATTCCTTGTACTATCACCATAGTTGTTCAGTTTGTTTACGTGATAATAATTTTGTAAAGGTTTTTCCGTGGCTTTCTTCCGGTACATTTCACCAGTATTGTTTATATTGTTGTTTGACCCATTTTGTTACCCAGCTTTGCATTGTACCTTTAGGTCAGTTCGGAACCTATATTTAGAATTGATGATTTTTTTGTGTTATCGCATTAGACTTCTCGTTGTCTGCAATTTTGCAGTGTCCTGGTATCTACAATAGAGCTAACTTGTTGTGTTCTACTAGAGTACTAAGTTCTTCTTGGCAGTCTTATACCAACCTGGATGTTACTCTCATGTTCCTTAATGCTTTCAGGGATGCCTTGAGTGACTATGAATAAATTGATTTGCCTATTTGCAAAAGCCCTCAAATTATTTTGCATAGCACACTGCGTACCGTAAATATCACCGTTTAAAAAACGGATGTGTATTTTACTAGATTAACTGCACATTTCTCTTTTTACAGCTCTTTGTATATCTGTATACCAGATAATTTTTCCAAAGTCTGTTCCTGTTGCTTATTTTGTTTGTATATTTATTTCGATCCTTACGGATCGATTAACCTCAAAATTTATGTTGAATGCAAATTTTAGCGTCATGTGGTTTGTTCATGTATCCATAGCCACAGTTACGAATAACAGTCAAAATTCGTTCAGTAGGAGTTCCTGCAGGTAACATACAAAAGTTAGTGGGTATGTGTGTGACACTTCTGGCGTCGAGTCCAGAATTATAAATACTACTTGTTATTTACAATTTCTTGGACAATGTCTAACTATTTAATTAATTTCTTCGTTTATTTTCAATTTTTGTTACATTACACATTTGAACATAAAAAAATTGGATTTTGAAATTAGTTTTACAGATTCAAGAAAGTTATCATTTCTTACGGAAGCTAGTATTTTATTATCGCCTTGAATTGGCAGTCCACCACAAGTTAAAACTTCACAACTTCAACAATATTTAAGAGAAAATTCCACCAATGCAAAGCTTCTTCCTTGTACTTTTCTACTATTTTACAATTTACTTTTGTGACACCCGATTTCTACTAATAAATTTTAAAATGTACTCTCAGTGTTCAGATTTGTTGTTATAATCACTTATTATATGGTTATTTTCTAATAATTAATCTGCCCCTCTTAGTTGCTAGTAACGTCATTCTTTGGTAGATTTTAAACGACACGCAAAATACTCGTCCTGTTTGGAAAATTTTTTGAATACCACTATAGGCCACCAACTTATGAGGTTCATCATTTATTCATTACAATGCTGGATTACGCGATTTAGTGATACAAGTGTGTCTACTTTTTAAGATTATTTTCAGAGCTCTATAAGCTTGAAGTTTTTTATAGCTGTACATTTGATACACTAGTATTTGGGTTTAAAATCACTAAAGTTAATGGCGACAAATGTGATTGCTGTGCACTACGCGAGAAAACAGTGTAAACTAAAGTTTTGATATTTTTTTGATCACAGCATGCTGCCGTTCAAGGTGCTCTTTGAAACATGTTATGTATTCTGCTTCACTTGGCTTTTTTAATAAATTTTGACTATTTTTGTCGCTTATTGTTGATCATTTATGATAAATGAAACGTAAATTAAATGACGATTTATTTAAACTTATAACTTTATTTAAAATAATTATAAATTATACTATTAATGCAACGATTAACGATTACTAGAAAAACACTAATTTATTTACACCACTGTTGTTCGCTGTACTTCTTCTATACGGCTGCCGCAAATTCTGATTTGCCAAGCCTTATATTAAAACAAGCGGTTCTAGAATTAAAGAGAAATTTATTGAACTTAAACCAAAAAGCGCCGCTAGAAATGGTGTAGACGGTAATTGATCATTCTGAAAAGATCCTGAGAAATTTGTTTGTGATGTTAATGCTCTTACGATATCAGAGTTCAATAGAGCTTCTCTGATTGAACTTGTTTTTTCCTAGCGCTCTGTGCTGCAGCTTACTCAGTCTACCGCTTAAACGGGCTCTGCTTACATGTTATATAACTTTTCTATATTTAATAATGAGGATTTTAGTATAACTAAAAATACATTTTTTTGAAAATAATAAATTTTGTGGGTTAAAGTAGATTATAGAAATTTACGTTTAGTATCATGTACTATAGCCAGATGAAAACATTTATTTTTATAAAAACCGTCTTCTTTCGCTTTTTCTATTCAAGTAACATTACAAGACTCCAGATATTTAGGTTACAAAATCTACACGTCATTCCAGTAAATTAGCAGAGAGTGAGTTAAAATTACTAGCTAAACAATTAGGTTAGATGGCATATTTTCAAGATGATAAGCTTTAATAACAATAAACAAAAGTAAGCTTTTCAGAACTATTTTAATAAACTTTTATATTAATTTATACGAAAACTATAGCTACAATGGGCCTCTAATATTGTATTTATAATAAAATATATTAATTTTGGTAAATATTTACTATTAGTTTTAACCTTTTTATATAATTTGTAAATTAATTTTCCTGTTCGCTTTTCACATTCATTTAACTTTTTTATAATACTCTATGTAAATAGATGTGTGGTTTATTTATTAAATTTTTAATTATGAATATTTCTATTGTCAGCTAATTTAGATGGTTAAAAAATCAAAAGAGCAATTTTCTGTTCCAGGAAACTTTAGAACAGCATTGTACAATCTGATTACTTCCTAATTTGCTTAAGACTAACAAAAGAGAAACACAAAACTACATAAATTAGAAAGTTCTTGCAAGATATTTGCACTTAACTTAAAGCGATTGCAAATTTTGTTAACATAGTATAAAATATATGAAGTTGCTTAACAGCTTTGTAAGTTTTACCAGAAATAATCCAAATGGACAGGTAGTCACTTAAGAAGAAAATTGTACAGCTAAACTGTTGCTAAGCCAGCAATTTGCCTATAGAAATAGATACGTGCTTTTTTCGTTTTGTGGCGAATTGTGTTATACACAGCACCGCACTATATTTATTCGTTAAACCATAAACTCTTGTGTTAAAATTGTAACACAAAATAATTTGCAAAACTTGATTGCACGGTATAAAAAAGAAGAAACTAAATTAGAATTGTTATAATTTGATAAAAATCAAGCAGAGACTTTACAATTGATGAATTTATTGGTAATGAAAAAATAAGTTTGGAGATAAGTAATGTGAAAACAGTAAACTCTATACACGAAAAAAGAAGAGCTTACAAAAAAAACAAGTTTAACTGGTCTGCATTTTATTTAAAACAAGCTCATACTATATGAAGAAATATAATGATATAATGATAAGCGTGTCTGGACCAAAATAATATAAAAAATATCAAGAAGGGACTAAAAGCATGAAAGCTGTTTTTCATAAAACAATTAAATTTACAGACCGAAGAGATAGACAGTCGTAAAAATATAACGTTGTGATTTTCATGTAGCTTACCGATGATGAGGCGTTACCGGATTGTGCACTTCTGATCTTTTGTTAAAACAATTTGGGATTTTCATATTTGGAACAACAGTGAACGAGAAAATATTCCAATTTTTAATAAACTGCTTCCACTTTGATAATAAAATATGTAATAACAAATATATTAAAAAACTGTCAAATTTCCTAGAGTCCCAGCGAACATAGTGCTATAAATGAATACTTATTTGGACGGTGTTCCTTCAAAGTATATTACGCAATAAGCCAAACAAATATATACTTTCTTACAGAAAACACAAGTAGTTTTGCGTCTTGGGAAAACAGAAAGTTAATTTCCTTTGTTCCCAAAAAGCAAAAAATTGTCATGTTATTAGCATCTCTTTATACCACCAGAGTTATTGAAGGGAAGTTACATATACCAGAAATAGTGCTGTTCTACAATTTAGTAAAAAAGAAGTCGACACATTCCATCAACCTTGCCATGCTTATATTGTAGCGCCTAAAACTAAACTTCGAAATATAGAAATATTTTTAGAAGAATTCTGCATAATTTAGTATAATAGCTTATAATACCTCATATGGAACATTTCGTTTTCTCTGAATATTAGGAAAAGAAATGTGTGATAACTGGGAAAAGTAATATGTGCTCCACACTGAAGGAATATATGTTGTGAATGTACAATAGCTTGTAGAAAACTTACTTAGAGTTATTATTACTTATATACAAAATAAAAAGTTTTTAATAAATCTACTAAATTGTATAATTTTAAATGGTGCATATGATAACATGTAAACATTTCTATTAAATTTGAATGTTACCTTTTTAGGATTCATATTTTTAAAGAAAATTTAAATTTATATTTTTATTTTTTTTAAACTTTCTATGAAAACGATCTATTAAACATTCTAGAACTCTTGGTTTATTTTGTTTTTCAATTTGCAAAGACCTTCAAGGTAACTTTCGAAATTCTTCAAAGGTGGCAAGAGAACCCTAACTTACAGCTATGGCAATTTTACGGATGACACAAAAATTCTTGAGCTACATTTCTGAGTCGTACTAATATTTGTTACATTATCGTAATTATTAATTATTTGCAACTATTTTACTTTTTGCAAATAGGTACTAAGTAGATGAATTACTTGATTGGGGTAATTAGTCCCACAAGATCACCTCTTTGATATTTCAGGGGATGATATGGTGTACATGTATGTCGTAAACAAATTTAGTTGCTGCAAGTAAGCAAGTGGTACTGTTTAACAATGAGAGTTGCTTTTATAAAAACATTTGAAGCGGTGTCCCTGTGTCCCATTTCAAATATCCTCAAATAAGTGCGAACTAACAGTACAAGTTTTCTTATTTTGTGAAAAAGTAGATATATCAAGCCCAAAAACAAAAGCAAAAATTAACTGCCTAAAGGTAAAAGAGATACCTCTGTAAAAGATGATCGAGTTATTATTTGAAATAAATCCGAACACTTTTTAAGATTGCCAAAACTTGTAAAAAATATCATAAAATAGGACTCATAATAATCAAATGATATTTAAAAGCTTGTAATATTATATGGCAAAGTATGATCGTGAAGAGCATCTTTATTTAAAAGCACATAAAAAACTAGGTTCGTGAAAACAGAAAAATTTAGGAAGAGACTAGAGCAATGTCATATTTGTTGACGAAGCGTTCTTTTGGACTCCGTCTCTAGTGAAGCGAACCTGGCATGGACGTTAGAAGAAATTACTTTAGCCTTCTATTAAATAGCCGCTAAGTTGCATGTTTGGTTTTGTTTCAATAAATGGAGATTTGAACTATTTGTAGTTAATAACATAGAAACGATGGCTGTAAGATACTAAAAGTATTTTATACGGTTTGCGCGAAAATAGTCAAACGTAATTGTTATTATAAGATAAATAAATAAAAATATCTTTTTTGATGTGATAATAGTACAACGAACGTAAATAATTATGTTTATATGTTATAAAAAAGATTTACTTTATAAAATTTGTGTTATTGTTTTTAGAAAAATTTTTAATATTCCAATATTATTTAGTTATTCACGGTTTTTACGATGCGACTTTTGATAAGTTTAAAGGTGCGTTTTTACGAGCAATGCAATGGGTTGAAAAGACACACTTATTTAATGGCTGAATAGAAAATAGTGAAAAGAAGTTCAGTACCATATAATTATTCAATACAAATTTTAATACTGTTAATATTGAAAAATATAAAATGTAAAAATAAAACGTTTAATTATTTTTGCATATTCTCAGGATTTACTAAATGGTTATTGGAAAGCATAGTACATCGGATTTATTCAAAGCCTCTACACAAGCTTTAAGGCATCCGTCTATGGCAGCATGCATTATATCGAATGGAAAAGTATTGAATGCAGCCCTCAGTGCTCGCTTCAAAGATTTAACATTAGGGTGACTTTTTAGCAATCTGTGCCCTCTAAAGTTATTCGTATTTTGTAATCTAATGGAGTAAGATCTGGGCTACCAAAAGAACAATTATCTACTATTAGAAAATAAGGTGCACTGATGCTCAACCAAGTTTGAGTTCATCGTGCTTTGTGGGCGGGTACGGAGTCTTGCTGAAAGATCTAAGGCTTACGTCGAAAAAGTTTGTGATTCGGAGATATTATTACATGTTCTAAAACGTTCTGTTGATCCACAGCGACAAAAGTTTTGATACCTTTTTCAAAAAAGTATATGTTAATTACTCCGTCATAACACACTTCCCTCTCTGAATTTGAGATGCTTATTTGGACGAACTAGCGAATACTTTGCTATTTTGTAGAAAGAACTGCAATTTTTTTTTCCGTAAAGAAAATTTTTCTGTGGCTATCATGCGCGTGCTCAGCCAACAACCTCCTTGCATTTTCTCTCCTATATTTCTTTCAAGTATCTGCCATCAAATGTCATATGTGCTTTGTAAGCAGCTAGTCCCTAGACCTTGCTTAATAACATGAGACGTCAAAGTTTTGGAAATTTACATCTACTGAGACACAATTTCCTGTTTACGAAAAGGATTTCCTTTACGTAGGCAGTCGAAAAGTTTTGAACCTCAACATGAAGATGGCCATACTCGTCAAAACCATTCTGCTACTAAAATCGTGCTTTAAAAAAATTTGCCAGATCTGGCCCCAGCAACTATTTCTTGTTGCCTAAGTTCAAAGATTGGTTCGAAGGTCAGAAATTTCTACCAAACAACCGTAGATGTCTATTTTGCAGAGCAAGAGCTCAATTATTATTCGGACGGGTTAAACGGGTTGAAGCATCTCTGAAAAAGGTGTATCACCTTAAAAAAACTATGTTATAAAACATAAAATAAAATTTAATTTTACGGAAAAAATACTTGTTTATATGTTAGGCTCAACACATCAAAATAACATAATACAACAAAGTCAACCGCAACCGCTACCGACAAGACCCCAAACTAGAAGCTATAGTCGTGTAACTAAACCCCAGAATACAACTCAAGGCGCTGAATCGACCATGTCACTAAATAAATTTTTAGAAGAATTTAAAATAATGTTCAACCAACTGATACAGCAGAATAGTATGGTGCTCAATATGCTAACAATGCTAATCAATAAACAAAACAATGGCTCTTAGAATAGCTTTATGGAATGCCAATGGCCTTGCTCAACACAAAGATGAAATTCAGTTATTTTTAAAACAAAACTTAATAGATATCCTCCTGATCAGTGAAACTCATTTCACTGAAAAGACATATTTCAAAATACCGAAGTATAATGTATATCACACTAATTACCCGGATGGCACTGCACATGCAGGCACAGCTATAATAATAAAACAAACAATAAGTCACTATGAACTACCAAAGTTTGCTGAAGACTATCTCCAAGCTACTCAATTCGTGTCCACATTTCCCCATGTGAAATAACAGTTAGTGCAGTCTACTGTCCACCAAAACATAATATAAAAACACCACTTTGAATCCTACTTCAGCACTTTAGGCACCAAATTTCTGGCAGGAGGAGATTACAATAGTAAAAACACGGCATGGGGATCCCGACTAACCACCACAAAAGGAAGGAGCTATTCAAACTCATTCAAGACAAAAGATATACATACTTATCTACGGAACTCCAACATATTGGCCGACAGACAGAGATAAGTTACCGGATTTACTAGACTTTTTGTCACAAACAATATTTCGCCAACCTATATGGACATTACACCTAGCTACGACTTGTCCTCAGATCATTCACCGGTAATAGCCACCTACAGCACATACCCATTATATATTCAAACCTGTACCTAGACTACATAATTCGAAAACTGACTGGGACGAATATAGGCGCAATTTGTCAGATACAATAAATTTAAATCTAAGGCTTAAAAACTCAAATGAAATTGAGGAAGCTACAAATAGTCTTATAAATACCCTTCAAGAAGCAGCCCAACAAGCTACTCCAATAGTAACATACAAAAAAGATATCACGAATATTCCTCTCGAAATTAAAAAACTGGTAGCTGAAAAAAGAAAAGCACGAGCCAAATGGCAACGAACACACACCCCAGCAGACAAGAAAATATTGAACAGACTTAGTAATAAGCTGAAATCTAAATTAAAATCTCTGAGAGAAGAGTCAATCAAAGATTATTTATCTAACCTTAACCGTTATGACAATTCTATTTGGAAACCGATCAAAGCTAAAAGCAAACCAATAATAAGTCTTCCCCCTTTAAGAATGGAACAACCATCACAAGAACAGTGGGCAAAAGTGATAAGGAGAAAGCAGAAGTATTTGCGAAACACCTTGCCGATGTTTTCAGCCGCACGAAAATGACCCGGACGAGGAAATAATGGAAATATTAGAATCTCCCGTTTTAGCAACGCAACCAATTAAACCCGTCACACCTAAAGAAATAAAGGAGGAAATAAAACGCCTGAATGCAAAAAAAGCCCCGGGCATGGACCTTATAACAGCAAAAATGCTTAAAGAACTGCCAAAAAGGCATAGTATTACTGATGTATATCTTTAATGCAATCCTCCGAATCCAATATTGGCCTCAAAAATTAAAAACTGCCGAGATAATTTTAATCCTTAAGCCTGGAAAAGACCCAAATAGCGCAAAATCATATCGACCTATCAGCTTATTACCAGCTGTTTCAAAATTGCTTGAAAAACTAGTTCTTAAAAGAATCAATACTGAATGGATACCCGATTATCAATTTGGATTTCGACAGGTTCACTCGACCACCCAACAGTGTCATCGCATATCGCAAACTATCCTCGCCAGTTTAAACAACAAATAATACTGCGTATCTGTATTACTAGACGTAAGCCAGGCTTTCGACAGGGTCTGGCACCCAGGATTACTGTTTAAAATTAAAAAACTCATACCAGCGTTTTACAAACTACTTAAAACATACCTAAGTGATAGACACTTCAGAACAAAAGTAAGACAGGAAGTCTCAACTATACTCCCAATCAACTCTGGGGTACCACAGGGCAGTGTCCTGGGCCCGTTACTTTATCTCTTATTTACATCAGATCTTCCAGTTTCACCAAACATCACAATGGGCACATTTGCTGACGACACTGTCATACTGGCTAGCCACAATGTAGTCCTCCAAGCACACACTCTAATACAAGATTATCTACATGTTCTAGAACACTGGCTTCAAAAGTGAAATGTAAAAGTAAACGAGACAAAATCTACTCATACCACATTTACCATGAGAAAAGATCCGTGTCCACCCATATACCTAAACAACATAGTAATACCACAAACTGCGACAGTAAAATACCTGGGAATACACTTAGATTCCAAATTAAACTGGAGAGAACACATCTGCAAAAAAAGAAAGCAAATGGACCTAAAACAGAGAGAGCTATATTGGTTGATCGGTAGAAAGTCTCCGCTATCTATAGAAAACAAACTATTGTTGTATAAATCAGTAATCAAACCCATATGGACGTATGGAATAGAACTATTCCAAAACCAGTCCAAAATACTAAGAACGATAGTTAATGCCCCATGGTATATTGCAAATGAAATGATCCACAAAGATTTGAAGATACCAACTATAAAAGAAGTTATCCATGAGAGAAGCATCACCCACCACCAAAAATTGGAAGCTCACACAAATCCTTTAATACAGCCCTTACTAGAAGACACAGCAATAAGAAGACTAAAAAGACAGTGGCCAGCTGACCTATAAATAGACTTAGAGAGCTCATCGCTGGATGAGATCTCATCATGTTATTAATCGATCTAAATCCTAAATTTAGATTGTAGGTTAACAAATTAGCTTATAGAATACCTTGTATTTTGATTGCTAATTAAATAAATAAAAAAAAAATATGTTAGGCTCAAAACTTTTTAAACTTTCCACGTAATTTGTTTAGTTATGGCTTTGACTGCTTGAATAGTCTGAATCGGATCTGGCTTTTTAAACCTTGGACAATCTCCGCTTTCATTAAACAATTTTATATCCCAATATTAAAGTATTAAAGATTACACTTTTCTAAGTTCAATACTTATGTAAGGATATTACAGCAATACGTTTTTTTGTTACCTCACTCTATTGGTAAATAACCATACTTGACCGCATATTAAATACATAAATGCTGTATAAAGCAAAAGTAAATTTAATTTTGTAACAGTATTTATTATTGTGTTATTATTAAGGGTTTTATTCTAATACATTATTTATCATTAATTTTTCTGTCATAAATCTAGAATAGAAAATCCAGATAGGAAAGCTTCCTTCTTTAGACACTTTAATTAGTAATTTTAAAATTTTGATCACCAAACACAGTTCGATGTAAAATTTGCTAATAGTTTCGGTGTTTGTTAATTTATTGGTGTGTTTAGAGAATCATTTCTATCAGTTGTATAAAAATGGCATATGTTACTAGCGAGATATTTTCTAATTAATGGTTATGAATGTTTATTTCCAACATCATAATTGGCTGTATTTCCACACAATCGGCTAACACACAAAACCTGCTGTGCCTATTGAGATAATATTCCTTGGTCACGTATTGGTAAAGCCGGCGCCGAAAATTAATATTGCACAGGTGGCGGCGCCCGAAGTTCCCATGCAGGCGGTACTAATTTGTTGGTTTCGTTTTTTCTTGTTATTGAATTAACGCATACGACGTTATCCACATAATTAATTGCACATATCTGAAATCTGCTTTTAATCATTTTTTTTTAATTTAGAGATATGTAAATAATTTATATACAAAACGAATGAAAAAGGTTGTCTTTGAAGGAAAAATTCCTTAGTTATAATTATTATTACTATGCTTCATAAAGTAATTACTAAAAGATTAGGTGCAATAAAAAAAATTGAACCAAATATTATAATATTTCTACTTATTATTATGCCAATTTTGCGTTTTTGTTATAATTAATTAAGAGCCATTGTTGGTTTTTTCAGCATTAATAATACACTATGTATATAATAAAAAGATCAAGGATTTTTTAATGCTATGTTTATAAAAATAGCTATTAATTTAAAATAAAATAACAATATAATAATTGTTATATTAAAAATTGTAACAGTGCTTATATGGTATCGGGTTATATTATTTAAGAACAATATTTCAAAGAATGTCTTGCAACTACCTGTTTTAAAAGAACTTTTTTATTTTTGTAAACATTTTCTAATTAATGCATTTTTATGTATTATTTTACAGAAATGTGATTTTTGTTATTTTGTACTAGATTCTATTATTAAAATATATAATATGTTAACTGTTATGTATTAAACGTTTGAAAGTTTATATGCTATGTGAACTTAATGTACATTAAACTGCATTAATATTATGAACGTATCGTAAATATGACAATTTACTCTTTAAATGAACAAGTGTAAAAATGGAAGTGCTGCATGTTAACCAAGATATTAAGAATATCTCGTTGAAAATTATTTGGTATATAATTTTGTCTTAGTGTGCTGTTATTCTTTTCAGGATTTAAATTATAATGGGCGCACATGTGCTCTAATTTTTTTTTCGCTCTTTACTTGCGGTCTAAATCTGCCTACACACCAAGGAGAGCTACGGGTCTTTGAGTAAGACTGATTTTTAGTGTGTCCTGCTTTGTCATTTATAGGGTTAGAAATAAAAGTTTGGCGGGAATGTTGTTTGGCAGAAAATGCATTGGGTTGGGGAAAATTTGTTGGTTTAAGGGTATTGCGTAATTGACGGTGCGGTATGATGAGTGATTTTGATACGACGGGTAAACGTTGGCTATCATCTCTTGTTTTCATGCATTATGGGCGTTTTTCTATTTCAATTGCTTCATGTATAATCCTGCTGGTGAGATGGGAAGTAGAAGTAATAGTTTTAGCCTTGGGAAAATTAATTTTGTAGCTTCTTTATTTATTATTTATTTGGCAAGTGCCAAACCGTTATCGCTTTTCCATGCGACCAGAGAATTATCATATCTTCGGCTGGATATTTGTTGATTTGTTTGGCCTATATAGGTCCTTTGGCAGTCTCTACAATGTATTTCAAGAACTCCTTGGGATTCTTTTCTGAGAAAATATAGCCAAATATTTGGTTTTTGGTCGTGAAGACCGTACGTATGTTTTACCTCAATAGTATGCGGCTTATTTTTTCGGTGATGCTTCTGATATAAAGTAGAAATGATTTTTTTTGGTCAAGATGATTAATTTCTGTTTAGCGGTTTTTTATGAAAAAAATCTAATGGATTTTGTAATGAGAGATTTTGCGACTGAATGAATTTGGGCAGGGTGGTGGTGGGATTTGGCATTTAGGTAGCGGTTAGTATGAGTGGGTTTTCTATATATAGTATAATGAAAGCTCTCATTAGAAGGATTTCTTGTTATAAGAGTATTTAGTAAGGAAAAGAAAATACTACGTTTGTTTTACATGGTAAATTTGATATTGGTATGAATTTGGTTTAGATAAGAAAGGAATTCTAGAAGGGTATTCATGTCCATAAGGCCAGATAACAAAAGTGTGATTAACATATTGTATCCAGCAAGTAGTGCTTATTGCAGAAAATCGATTGGAACTGCAGGAGATGATGGAAGAACTGAACGAAAAATCAAAAGAAATAGGACTAACTATGAATATGACAAAAACAAAAATAATGAAGAGATCCTCTAACCAAGATGACGGTCCCATTACGCTAAATGGGGAAACTATAGAAGAAGTAGAACAATATATATACCTGGGACAAAACCTGCGAGTAGACAGGAAAATGCAAACGGCAGATGTAAATAGACGCATTAGACTCGCATGGACAGCGTACGGAAGATTGAAACATATATTAGAGAGTAAAGAAAAAAGATTTAAGATACACATGAAGATAAAACTATTAAACCAATGTGTAATACCGGTCTTGCTATACGGAGTTGAAACATGGGCAATGACAAAGAAGACCATGAGTAAGATGCAAACTACCCAACGACACATGGAAAGAGCGATCCTCAAAAACTGATAGACAAAAAGTCGATAAAATGGATTAGAGAACGAACCAAAATGGAAGATGTCAAAAACAAAATAATACAAGCAAAGTGGAGATGGGCAGGACATATAGCGAGGATGGAGAAGAAGAAATGAACAAGAAAAACGACTGAATGGAAACCATGGGGAGAAAAACTAAACCCAGGAAGGCCCATAATAAGATGGTACGATGACATCAGGAAAGTGGCAGGAAGGGGATGGATGAACGTAGCACAGGATAGAAACAAATGGAGGGAAATGGAGGAGGCGTATGTTCACCTATGGACAACAAATGCTGGATAGAGAGAGAGAGATCCAGCAAGTAGGTTTAGGGTCATAAAAAGGTTAGTGATGACAGGTGAAAGTGGGGAACCCATGACAGCACTGTTAGTTTGGGGGTAAAATTTATTTTATTATATGTGTTAGATAGACAATAATCAATTAAGGAGAGGATATTGTTATTTACATTATAGTTTAATTTCAATAACTGTAGGGTATTAGGCATTGGTATTTGGTAAACAAAAGGACAACATTAAATCTAACCATGATATGATCTTTGCGCATAGGGAAGATTTTGAGTATTTCTAGAAATTGATAGGAGTTTTGGAGGTAGGATGATGTCTGCTCTGTAAAAGGTTGAAGAGCCTTGGCAAGGTATTTAGCTAGGTTGTGTGTGAGAAAACCGAACTATAAAACGTAAAGAAGTGTTCTCTTTATGAATTTTTGGGATACCATACAATATTGGAATTCTGAAGGATTTGAGGAGTTATTTGATATCAGATAGTAGATTTGAATCAGTAATGAGGGTTTTGGTTTTATTATCTAGGTAGGTAGTGGGATTATTTGGTACATGACGTTAATCAGAGCATTCAAGTAAATTTTACATCTTACCAATGTAATCTGCTGTATTTAGGATCATTGTAGTGTTGCCTTTGTCTGCCTGTAAAATTTTAATGTAACTATTTTGTTTCTGTACGTAACACTTTGGCTACTTCTTGCCAAAGCAGGACACACGAAAGGTCAGTCTTACTCAAACATCCGTAGCTCTCTTTGGAGAGCAGACAAATTGAGACCCCGAGTGAAGAGCTAAACTGTTGAAAATGGCATCAAAGCCGAAGCTGAAACATCACAGGAATCATATACTATTTCCCGTATCCTTAAAAAAGCAGAGCTTAATAGGTGTATAAATAAGTTCTCAGCTTTAGATTTCACAGGACGCAAATCGCCGTTTACATGTAACGTATTAGTCCGCCCTCTTACGGTTTTAAAGCAATGACATTTGGTCTTTCGAAACATCATGCGATTTAGCTTTTAATGCACGTAACTTCAATAATCAGCTGTATTTACGATGGCAATCACAAAAGAGCATATTCGATTTTCTATCCACTTCGCTTTTCATCTTAAGAAAAACGTTGCTGAAGCCACCAAAATGATTTGTGCTGCATATGGTGAGAATGCTGTAAGTCATGCAACGTGCAAAAAGTGGTACCAAAGATTTCGCGGAGTCTTGAAGATCAACCACGCGCTGGACGCCCTCAAACATTTGACACGGATGAACTGCAGACGCGTTAGGCTGGGAACTTTTCCCACATGCGGTGTATAGCCCAGACATGGCTCTTTCCGATTATCATTTATTCCGGTCGTTACAGCATCACTTGGCTGATACGCACTTCAAAACAGAAGAAAAAGTCCGAAAATGCATCGACAACTTTATCGTCTCGAAGCCGGTGAGCTTCTATCACCAGGGAATTCGCAAACTACCCAAAAAGTGGCAAAAGGTCATCGATGCCGACGGAGAATACTTTGATACTTAAGCTTTTTTTATTTGTTTTTAAATAAAACTTTAATTTTGTAGAAAAAAGCTGAGAACTTATTTATATACCTATTAAAAGCTCTATTTATGCTATCTGTGAAACCTTGCTATTAACAAAATGGAACTTTATGGCATTTTTCATAAATTAAGTTCCTCCATTATCCAGTCTATTATCTGGGATATTTTCTCTAGGATAATACATGACAAAGAATCATGCATATCCGAAAAGAAAAACAACACCCAGAAACGTAAATTTTCCAAAATATGCCAAAACAAAGTTCCTAATACCCAACCATCTTTAACCAATATCATGGTAAATAACCTTTCTGACTACTCTGTAAGCGACTTAGGTATTCAGACTCTGAAAAAAGTTTTAATTTTGGTGTAACGACAAATCGTATTCCTACCGAATACATTATATTCCAAATAGAATTCTCTATTTCCACTCTTTCTGAAAACGTGGCAAATGAAACCAAACAAGATGTAGCCAAAGTTTACGAAAAGCGCGATCCTCACTCTCTCAAGGCTCAATTACGCTAGGTCGCATTTTTTACTTAAAACACTCTGGCATGGTATCCATCCTTCTAAAACTCACGTCTCTGTAGCCCTTCTGGTTGACTAGAAAAATTATTTCCATACTTTTCGGACAAACCTTGCAAATTGCAAATTAACACCTTCGCATATGCTAGGTGTGATTTAACGTTTGACATTTTTGACGGCATACGTACTCAGAACGTTTTGTCATACGGACATTATTGTTTATGTTGTCATGAAGTTGAAAATTTTTTGTCGGTCAAAAAATGGTATTCATTTGTGAACATTTCCGTGCGATTTCTGACGTGGGTTATCTCAACAACTCACTTTGACTTTTAGTGATAAAGCTTCACATAAAGCCACTCTATATCGTTGGTTCAATGAAATTAATCGTGGTCGTAGTTCGCTGCCCAAAATCGACTGTGGTGTCAGCAAACTGATAAAGCAAGATCATCGTGTGACTTATTTTGAAATTTAGGCATCCTTAGGCATCAGTATGACTAGCACACACTTGATATTGTATAAAAATTTAACCGTAAAAAAGTGTGTGCACGTTGGATCCCGCGTAAGTCAACGTACGCTTAAAAACAGTCTCAGGTCGATTGTTCGAAAAAAATGCTCAAGAAAAACGGCCGCAGTGCTTTAGAAACCGTTTGCAACGTCATCGCAGGTAAAGAATCTTGGTTTTATGCCCATGAGCCCGGCAATAAACAGCAGTCGACTGTATGGGTCTTCCAAGATGAGTCGAATAAAAATTGTTCCCGCTCGAAGCATTTCGAAGTAAATGGGCGCTTGTTTTCTTGAAAAAACTGGATATGTTTTAAAGAATCATAAAACGTCAATTCTGATTGGTACACGACCATTTGTTTGTCAGAAATTTTTGGGAGAATTAAGGTCAACCAATACTCAACACCGGATTATTTTCCACCATTACAACACGAGGTCACACACAACGTCGCAAAAAACAGTTTTTTACAACTGATAACGTCAAATTGATAGGTTATTTGCCGTACAATCCTAATTTTGCCCTTAACTATTTCTTTGTTTTCCTACATGTGCAGAACAAACTGCGTGGATAACAATTTTCAACACCAGAAAAGGAGGTTGATAAAAAAATGCTATTAAAATTAGTTCTCGAATATGCAACAATGTATTGACTTTAGGGAAGAATATTTTGAAAAACAATAAAAAGGTTTACAACATTAAATATCTGATATCGGGTAGTCCACGTACCATTGCTAAGTATTCTATTATAAATATAAAGGACTAATAAAAAAGGAATCGAAACAAGGCTAAAGCTCGAAGTGTCCATAAAACTCAAATGGAATTTTTGTTGTACTTAAAACCACACAGGTTTGATGCGACTAAGAAGGTATTTAATAATTCCAAGCAAACCTTTTATAATATTTATTAAAATGCACTATTATAATAATTATTATTACATTCTGTTTGGGTGATTTTTTAAAATCTATGTAAGTAATTAATTTTAAAATGAAACAGTAGAAAAAAGTATGGAATATTGGTGGTTGTATTTTAATGTTTACTATTTAATTTCAAAAATACAAATTAAAAAATCTTGATAACATTAACATGTTATGTCTTTATAATTATTTTTTACTCTAAAGTAAGCTGCTCTGTAAATTTTGTTTCAGGTAGCAAGAAGCATTAAGAAATCACAACACGAACTTTCGCATAAGCTTTTTAGGTTTTTACAGAAACTTTTAACTGGTCTATTTTTGCAGCCCGTTAGGCCATTGAAGTCTTTTTAGTATATTTTAGTAGTGACTAACAAATAATTTCCTTTTGTATAAAAGCACTAGATCAAAAAGTAATAACTCACCCAGAAGCAATGTAAACGTTAAAAGCTACATTAATATTGTGCTTTAAGAAAATACGACTGCAAAAGTTAGCTTTATTGTTATTTGTTTAAGCCGCGTTTTGTTTTTTTAATAATTAGTTTCTGAAGGATTTACATAAAATGAAGCGGAGTTTCATATTCTCCATTAAAAGCACGATTTACATCAACGTAGATACGTAACTTTAAAACAAGACCATTAAGCATCTGCATATAAAATGCATTTTAAACCCTCTTACATTATATTTCAATATGGCAAACTAGATATTATTCTGCAATGAGTTGAAGTGCTGTACAACTTAAGGTTAATTGGGGGATATAAGTAATTGGAATTTTATTAGACATATAGAGCAAACGCAAAGGACAAATAAAAAAAATAAATATGTTAGACTAATAGTAATATTTAAATAAATTTATAGTTTTGTTAAATTCATTACCATGTAATAGTTCCCGGAAAAAATTAACAGACAATGAATTAAAAGTTATATGTTATGTGGTGCTTTATTGTACCCTTTAATCCAGATATTTATGTAATTCGTGAATATCGTTCAGCTTCTTAAAAAAATGGGTTACCGATTTTAACTTTTTTTGTAGTTGTACTCTCCAAGTTTGTCAGTAACGCCCTTCAAGATGCAACAAAACATTTTTTTTAGGTCAGTAACTATTCATGGTTATCAATGCATATTCCACTTCTAAGTACCTTAGAGAAATTTAGAGTAAGAAGCGTAAGGAGGAATGGCGAAAAGGAGAGAGTGAAAGAGTGAGGAAGAGTTTAGGAACAACAACGTTTGAGGAATTTTAAATTAAAATTTAAATTAAATCTATTTCATTTGAATTTTCTTTAACTTATCGATCATTGTTTGTAATTCTTCTCTACTTTCACTGAATATCACAATGTGGTCGTCAAAACGTAGATGGTTTAACATTTTGCCGTCTATAGATATATTTTTGTGATACCAGTTAAGCTGTCTGAGCGTGTCTCCCATTGCCAGTGTAAACAATTTCGGTGCTATCGCGTCTTCTTGTCACACTCCTCTATTTATTTTACTTTTGTTAGTTCTTTCCTCTAAGTTCATTTGAAATGTGACATTTTTGTATATATGCTATATAATAATAGAATATTTATGATCTATTCTACAGTTACTCAATGCGTTTAAGACTGTCCAAATCTCGACATAGTCGAACGCTTTTTCATAATCTATGAAAGCTATCCATAACGTAATGTTGTATTCATTTGATTTCTGTATTAATGTTCTTGTAACTTGTAGGTGGTCAAGTGGCCTTTGCGAAATCCCGCTTGCTCTCTCGGTTGATATTTATCCAATTTGTCTGTTATTCTTTCTGTGGCGATTTTTGTGAAAGTTTTATAGAGTATCGACATGAGATTCATTGGTTGATAATTTTCCAATATTTCCTGTTTTTCTTTCTTAAATATTAAAACCATCAAAGCGTTGTGCCATTTATCCGGAACATGACTCTGGTCGAAGTATGTCTCAAGTATTAGGTTGCTGGCAAATTTGACGGATTTTTAGATAAAGCCAGTAAAACGTTGTATGGGCACTTTCAAGAGATGAGTCCTATAATCCCTTGCAAATGGACAAAAGACATTACCCACGTCTTTGGATATCCCCAGGGTGAGAAAAACTAAGTTCTGATCACTGTCCAGCTCACAAATATTTATGACTGTGTGTTGCATAGGGATATTCTTGAGAATGACAATTGGGTGAGATATGAGGCTATAGTAGGTGGGTTTTGACAATATCTAGAAAAGCAAACTGGAGATCCTCGACGTAGCTCTGGAAAATCGTTAAGGTCTTTCAAAACCGCTCCTCTTACCTATCGGAGAGAATGGAACCACATACACCATCCGTAACAAAGTCAAGGTTTTCATCGACTACACAGACACCGATATTAATAATATACAGGGTCCGGCAGAAAGGCATAGTGTTTTTGAAAAAACTTTTATACGCGCTGATGAGTACTAAATGTGCTTGAAATGGTTGATATCTACTTATTGACAGGTGCTATTTCAATAGCAATAGAGCCTCGGTTTGTAGCACATTGTGTCTTTACAACACTTTTATTGAAACGGGTCGTTCTGTGGTGCCCACATAGCGACGATTTCAAAACCATTTTAAAGTTGGTCGTCATGGTCGTATTCCAAAACGGGATACCATTATGAAATGGGCGAATAGTTTTTAAATAACAGGATCTTTAATACCAGGGACTGCATGGGGAAATGATCAAACTATACAAACCTCGGAAAACATTAAAAGAAAGCGGCAAATGATCGAAACCAGCCTTCGTGGTTCGGCTGCACATCATGCCCGCGCTCTTAGAATGTCAGACAGGTGCAGAATTTTACACTTTGACCTTCGTTTCCATTCCTATAAGATTATATTTGTTTAAGAACTTAAGATACTTTTATTTATCAGAAACGGTAAACGAACAAAATTTTAGGCACTGGGCATTTGCAAACCCGCAAGAATTGCATCAACAACCTTTTTTTGTGAAAATAGACAAACACTTATCGCTACCTTGTCATGTTATGTGATTATTTTCTACCAGAATTAAGTAGACATTTCTCTGGACGCCCGATTTTGTTACATGGGGATATGGAGTAGCCTGCTCGGTCGCCAAACTTATCAGCTTGTGACTACTTTTTATGGGCTATCTAAAAGTTTAAAGATTACATAGAAAAATCCCGTAATCTTGAAGTTTTTTCCGAAACCATAACGTGAGAAATTTAAAGAGTTTTGTGTGACATGTTTCAAAGAAAGGACAATTTTCCTACCCATTTACAAGAATGCCTCGGCAAGAATAGACGGCATCTGATGTGATTTTTTGCAACAGATTTTTTTTCTTAAGTTTATGTATTCTTAAATGACAATGTACCAGTAATGTATGAAAACACCATACATTTCTGCTGGACCATGTGGTTATCGTTGACTGAGTAGTGAGACGTCTGAGAAAGTAAGATCTATAAGATAATCTAAAGCCAGCCACCTACGTCAAACTTCTCCAATTGATTCAAACTCGGAAGCCGAAAAAGGCTCCCAAATCTGAGAGCATCCCAAACCGTGTGCTGCCGGCTCTGTCGAGAAAGGCAATCATCTGCATTTTTACCATAATCAATGAGGTTCTCTGCTTATGTTACTTTCTGAGCCTTTAGAAGGTGGTTGATATGATAATGAGTCCCAAGCCTGGAAAATTAGAAATTTTTCTCTAGGATTAGTCTTCTGTCCACTATAGGAGAGCTTGTGGCGTACATCATCCACCAACGCCTGAGCAGCAGTTGAGAATCTAAAGATAATCTCAGAGGATCAATTCGAATTTTGATCTAGTCATTCCAAAATCCAAAAATTATTTCATGTGATAGCTCATCTTGGAACTTTTTACAAAAAAGAGTTACCGCCGTAGTTTTACTTAATGTGGTCAAGTAGATGAGACTTGGCATATTGAGCTTATCTTCAAGACGGCTATAGCGATATTCCGCTACCAATAGTACAACTAATCCGGTATTTTGCGGCCCATTATTACATGTGCGACACCAGTGCAAAAACAAAATAAATAAAATACAATCAAAAAGAAAAACGCAATAAATAAGGGTGTACAATAAAACTGTATGAAGTAGCAAAACTAAAATAAATTTGAAACAAAATTAATAAATTAGGAAACAAGACAGTAAGAATTAAAGAAATCTAAAGAAATATAAAGGTCATTAAAACAATTTAGATAAAGTAACAGTTAACAGTAAGCTATCCTTGGGTTTATAATTCGCCTCGATTATGTCCCACACAGTAGAAAAGGGTATTGGAGTCGGGACTGGAAGGTGGCCACAAGTTGGGGGACCAAACAATACTAATTATTGTATAAACATGGGCCTTCTTTGCCTTGTAAGCTGCAATGGAATCTATATACTTCCACTCAACGGCCTATCCTTTATCCATTTTTTGAGAACTATCTTCAGTATATTAATATAGCTGTCGGCGGTTACCTTTAAGTTTCCTTCGCTGCTCACAAGGCCCAACACTTCCATAGAGGCATGAAACTTTATATGCATAACGATAAGACCTTTATGAGCATCTTGCTATAATATAACTTCAATACTGGACAAAGTGCTGGCCGAACTAACAAGAAAACTATTACAAATATTTATCTATTACAGCTAATATTTAATAAACCTTTAAATGCTGGAAATCTACAAATGAATAGAACACTTTTGTGTCACTTAAAAGTGGTGAACAACTAGCAGTTAATACCTCTAATATCACAAATATAAATTATCCAATAAAATACTAATCAGCATGTTAGAGAATTAAAATGTCTGTGAATATCTAAAGTCATTTAAACTTCAATTGAAAAGGATACAAAACACAATCTAACACTTTACTATATGTTCATTTACGAGTAAAATATACACGATTGAAAGTCTTTTAAATAACAGTGGAATTGACTACAGATGCATTATAACATTTTTTTACAAAATAAAATGATAATAAAAGCACGCGATAGAACAATACCCTTACTTACAGCGTTATAAATTCAACAAGAAGAAAGTACAAGATTTATGTTCTGGTTAGGTAAAAGATAAAGAAGCAGATTTTAAACAAGATGATCTAAAACGAAATGTCTGCCTAATTTAAATTGGAAAAACACAAAATTAGAACCGAAAGAGAAATTAAAAAAATAGATAGAACATAGTTAACAATAAAAAAAAACTATCAAAGGGTACTCTTTTGCCTTGAATAAAAACTACATTACGTTGGAGGACTGCTAACCAGTCATTTCGTTGGACGAGTCACTCT
This sequence comes from Sinelater perroti, assembly GCA_036346155.1. Lineage (NCBI taxonomy): Eukaryota > Metazoa > Arthropoda > Insecta > Coleoptera > Elateridae > Sinelater > Sinelater perroti. The sequence continues at coordinate 16,805,095 of JARFIY010000195.1, read as the reverse complement.
TTACCGTCTTCCCCACCGATGGACACGTGTTTGTCCGGCGAACACTTTCTGAAGCATTCGATGTGGACTGTCTTTACTAGACTGTCAAACATCGTGTAGGCTCTGTTATGGCCTGGGGCACTATAGCATGGTATTCGGCAGCTCTCCTTGTCACGGTAGCAGTGTATAGAAAACTCTTGAGTAACCAGCTTCACCCATTGGTGTAAACATTATTTCTAGGCAGAAATGTCATGTTTCAGGATGACAATGCCCCTATTCACCCTATTCACACCGCTGGCTCTGTTCGAGGGTGGTTTCTAGAGTATACTACTGGGGTTTAACATCTTTCCTGGCCCGCCCAGTCTCTAGACTTAAACATCATCGAGCTAGTATGGGCTGTTTTGAAAAACAGTGTTTGGCGTCGATTTCCACTTTCTTTGTTTCTATCTGAGCTGTAGGCTGTGCTGCATTAAGAATGGCTTCAAATTCCACTTACCACTATTCAGGACTTGTATCGGTATATTCCGCTCAGAATTCAAGCTACATTTTGTGCCAAAAGTGGACCTACAAATTAATACAAGATGTTCTAGCTTCCATAAATGTTTTTATTATTTTGTTCAATACCTATATATAACGCTATAGCTGCATTGACATAAAGAAATACGTCTTAGATATTTTTTAATAAAAAAAAAAGTGCTGCAGGTGCTATATATACATAAGAATAGTAAATAGAAAAATAATGTGAGACTACACAGTATACGAAAAGAAAAGAATAAATAATAAAGGTGAAAAAGAAAGATAAACTGTAGTAAAAAAGTACCTTAGCTATTTTAGCTAATTTTCAACGAACTTAAAAAGTTCGTTACTGAATTCTATATGTCTGTCTGTCTGTCTGTCTGTCTGTCGCTGTCACAAAATTATGGATTTTTTTTAAATTTTAAAATGGATTCTTATAGGAAATTTTACGCTGATTTCAAAATCGAAATCAAAAAGTTTCTATCTCGAATAGTTTTCGAGATATTCGACTTCAAATTTCGGGGAAATTTTCGACATTACGATTTTAAATGTGATTCTTATAGGAAATTTTACGCTGAATTCGAAAATGAAGAAAAAATTCTATGTCGAATAATTTTCCAGATATTCGATTTCAAATTTTCCCGAAATTCGAAATCGAAATCGAAAGGTTTTTTTAAGTTCGTTCTGGAATTGCTTACAGAGCAATCTCTTCGCCGGCCCCATGTTTCTCTATGATTTTTATTATTGGTTCTATTTCTTATTCTGTTTTCATGTCTTGATTTTTGATTTTGTTATATCTAGTATCTTCTAGTTATCTTCTGAGGCATTTTATTTCCATATATTGTATTCGGGTTTTTAATTTTTTTTATCAAACCCCAAAATTCATAACCCCACAGAAGGACTGACCTGTAAATCGTTTTAATTGCACTTACTTTTTGTTTGTGCTGTCATCTCTTTTTGCTTATAAAACATTTGTTTAGTGCATAGAATAATTTTTCTATAGCCTCTATTCTATCATCCATTTCTGTATTTTCCTTTGATTCCAGCGTACATCCCAAATATTTGAATGAATTTACCTGGTTTCATTTTATCCCATTGATCTGAATATTTGTGACTATGTTAATTTGACATTACCACAAGTTTTCTTTTGTTTGTGTTTATCTTTATATTTCTTCTCTATAAACAATTGTTTCATATAATTAAGTAGCTTTGCAGTTTGTTTTCTGGACCGATAAATTTTGCAGGGACATCCAACAAAACACATTCTAAAGTGCTCATCCTTTTTATATTCTTGTTCCCTATTTGAAGTTTTCTAATCTGGTGTCTGGTTTCTTTCATGACACTGTTCATTACTACTATATACAGAACCGGACTTACTACCCTATTTAAAAGCTTGATTGCCACTAGTTGTAGTTGTAACGATCCACCACTACATACACATCTTTATTTAAAACGCGGTTAAAGCTGCAGCTTATAGATTTATGCAAGAAAAAACTCTAACAAAAATTTTATATAGGAACAAGCAACTACAACTATAGAGAAAGCTGCAAACAGATGTCATTCTGACCATGTTACTAATAACTTCAAATCAAAATATCAGAAAAGAAAAGTTACCATTAAATGCAAAATTTATTTGTACAGACATAATATAATGTAAGAGCATATATGGAAAAGACCAAGAACAATAATTTCTATAAACTTAAATAGGTACGTTGTGGTATTGAGTCAAACATCGTAGCTATAAAATACTGTGTTGAAAAAACAAGGAATTAAACCATTAGCTGCATCCGCAGTTAAATCAAAGATTGGGTGGAACTACATGACTGGAAAATATAAACTATTTCTGAATATAAAGAAAGCCAAACTTATGATAGTAACGAAAATAATTCAAATAATAAAGACATCTATATACACTACAAACCTATAGAAAAACACAATTATCTGAGTACACTTTTACATAAAAATAATGACTGCTCAGTAGTAATAAGAATAACAATAGAGAAAATCAGAGCAATGTTTATAAAAATAAATAACATTAGCATGTGGCAGCGATGTTGGCTTAAAATTAAGGATAAGGTTATTAAGATGTTACTTGCTATCAATCTTATATTATGGAATGGAAACATGGACGTTACAACAAGATACTAAAAAGCTGAAAGCATTTGAATTATGGATGTACAGAAGGATATTGAGAATACCTTGGGTTGAATGGGTAACAAATATAGAAGTATTGAAAAGAATGAGAAAAGAAAAAAATTATAAATACCATTAAAAAGAGAAAATTGCAATACTTAGGTCATATAGTGAGAGGAGAAAAATACCATTTGCTCCAACTAATAATACAAAGAAAGATCCAAGAGAAGAGAAACGTAAGAAGATGACATTCATGGTTAAAGACTTTAAGAGACTGGTTTAATTGTATGATGACCCAATTATCTAGATCAGCTATTTTAAAAACATGTATAGCTATGACGATTGCCAATCTTTGAAACGGAAATACTTAAAAAAGAAGAACGAATAGATAATGCTTTAGAAATAAGACTGCAATAGTATACAAATACAGTTTTTAAAGTGTTTACAGTACGGTTCGTGCATCCAAACGGAACGGACGTGTTGTACCTGTTACATCTGCGGCAGCGACTACAGTTTTATTAAAATGAGTTATATTTATTGCTTACTTTTTATTTGAGTTTACACTTGGGTTTTGTAGTTTAGGGTGTGTGCTCTAAATCCCTCAAAATATCAAGTGCTCTGATTGTATGTTGGCGAAATCGCCATATTATTGACCGGAATAGACATTCTCAATGAATGTTTTAGCAAGGTTTGCTAGTGCAGCACATAACATAAAAGCTTCCGGAAATTACTTTATTATCGCAAGTACAACCAAATTTCGAATGGATATGTTCAAGTGAAATTATAAACTGCAACTTTAACAATGAATAATGCAACATTTGCATAAAATAATGAATATGCTTAAATGATCAATTGTGTGCATCGCAATTTTATTAGTTCAGCATTAGAACGTAAATAAAATAAACTATAATGCGCCAGATGTATGTTAACCTGCCAGCTAAGACACCTTGATCCGGATGGAAGATAAACAATCTTTAATCTCTTCGATGTGCTGTTGCTCATATAACAGATATTAGCAGTAAACCGAGGAAGTTTACTGAAGAGATAAAAACATGTGGCTTGTTTCATAAATTTTACTGCTCGGCTTTATAGCTGTTTTAAAGTGAATAAACGGGATGCTTGTTTGCGACAAATGTGTGTCGGTATAAGAGTTAACCTGCTTTCTTTGTTGTGGGAAGCAATATCAAAAGTTGGGTGGAGCCAGGGTGCGCCGTGATGTAGTGTGATATTTTAAATGTTCCTTGGAAATGACATTCGTCTACGTGAAGAATAGGAATCATTTTTATCAATATGTGGTTTACATTGTTTTTAATAGGTTTCTTGTTTTGCGGGTTAATTTTGAATTATATATGTAGGTACAGTCACATTACATTACAGAATAAAAATTAATTGTTGAAAAAAAACAGAACCGTGGATTTAGCTCTGTTTTTTTAAAGCGCAAAGTTTCACTTTTTCATGAATCTTTATTCTAAAAATTATAAAATTTTAGAACTTTTTAAAAATATATTTTTTATGAGATAAAAAAATTAATAAATAGACATTTGTGCAGACTAAATCAGCCCTTACTAGTGACTGACTTTGTAGTAAAAAAAATAGTTATGCATAGTAATATATTACTGATAATCGAAAATATTACTGTTCTTTTACTAATTACTTGTGTATAAAAATGTAACAATTTTTAAACCAATCGTTATAAAAATCAAATTGAAACTTTCCTATACATTTCAAATATATTTTTATATAATTTTTGAATTTTTGAAATTAAGAAAAATTTTTTTATACTACAGAGTACAAATACATTCTAATAATAAGTTATGGAAAAATATTAATTTCTGTTATTTTTATAAAATTTTTATGTTATTTAGTGTTCATTATAACAGTCAATCCGTTTAATGTTATTAATTTACTGCTCACGTGTTATTAAAATCTGAATACCTCGAAGAAAGTCATTACAATGTTAAGGAAGTTGGAATAAAACATCACATCCAAATGATGCTTTTCAATTTGATGATATCATCTAATAATGCAAATTTTCCAAGAAGAATTTAAAGAACCTAATGCTCGTCTTGTGGAGAACATTGGTTCACATTCAATTCCTGTCCATCCCAAACCACCTACAGATCAATGTATAAGCAACAAAAGCCAGTAAGTTGTGAAGTATTGGGGGAGCGGAAAAAAAGAAAAAAATATCATTTTAAACAGTATTTCCTGACCAACAATGACAACGTTGGGCTCATCAAGTTAATTAAGATGATACATACAAGAAGAAAATCGCAGTTTGTTATTATACTTTGGAAAATTTCAAAACTGCTATTAATTCTGGTTTAATAATACATGACAGTGATTTAAGAAGGTAGGCTTTGCATGCACAAAACTAATTGGAAACGAAGATATGGTTTAAAGCTTCCAGACTTTGTGGATTCCAACTAGAGACGCATTCTGGCCGGACACTAGCTGTCGAAGGAGAGAAGTACTGCAATGTCTTGTACACTCTATCTCTAACTAGTTATAGCTACACAGAGCAATCAATAACTTTAAGTAAAGGTTAATTACTATCACCTTTATTTTTGGTTTTGAAGGAAACCAAGAGGAAAGTTTGAACCAGTTATTTCGTAAACTCTATTCTAACTTACATATATGCGTATTTCAGCTTTGTAATCTGAAAAAGTGACATTAGGGAATAGAATAGTTTGTCTGTATCGGCATACAGATCTTTCTCTTTTATTTATGCTTGTTTATGCCACGGTCTACTATTTCAAAAAGAAATCTGTTTTATAATGGAGTATTATTTAAGCTTGCGCTAATATTATTCAAACTCTGTAACTTCAAATATCAACAGTTCCTAAAAGCCAGTAGAAAGGCCTGAGAAAGTTGCTAAAAGTTTTACTAGACTACTGTATGCTTATAATTATGATTTCATGATAAAGGTTAAGAAAATAGTACATCATAAATTCTCAATTATTTAATGTGCTTTATAAAGCTTATACAACTGTTTGTTAGTAAAAATGGAACAAAGTTTTGAACAAACTTCCATATAGACCCAAAAGTGTTATTTGTAACTATGTGAAATTTTACTTGATACTTGATAGCATACGGTTCTCTGCATTAAGCAAACGTTTTTTTTTCTTGTTTGCTTTCTTTCCTATATTTTCCGTCTCTTGTTTTGCATTCATTCTTCTATAAGATGTCACCGACCAAAAGGTATTTTTGGTGTCCTGAGCTGACAATTTTTCACCCGCTTTCCCTCAATTTTTTGCAATGTGGGAACGTATAATTTTTTAATTGATTGGCTTTTTCCTGAAAACGTAAAACAATTTAACTTGGACGTAAGCATAAGCCGCCTTTAAGAAATACGTAAAACGTAAAGTTGAATCAAAGCTTATGCGCTCGTTCATAAAAAACTCCCGTAATTTTTACGTCTTTTGTTCATACCTACGTAGAAAATCGATTCAACTTTACGTATTTCTGACTTTTATTTGCAGTAATTTTTAATTTTCTCTTAGATTAATGTTGGTAGCAGTAACAGAATGTTTGTTTTGATTCTAAAGTTGCATAAACTAACTTTACTATTGTCGACATTTTGGCTTCGTTTTTACAACGGACAGGGATTAAGTTAGTTTTTTTTTAACATTATTGCCGATTTACAAATAGCCTAGGAGCTAACAAGCAAATGTGATCTAAGACTATATATGACATGTAGGGGGAAACCGCCCAGCGGTGGGCCCGCATGCTGATTAATGCTAGTTATCTTAGTCTAAAATCTTGCATCTATTTAATCTTCTAATTACATTTGTGTTATCTAATAGGTTGAGTGCTAGCACATTTGGGTGAGAATGAATTCTGGTAACATAGTTAGTTTTATATCTATCGATTACATCTCTAATCCATGCTATCTTTAGGTCGTTGTGCAGAGTAAGGTTTGAGATGAATCATTCCGCATTGGCTATAGTCAGCAGAGTTTTATTTTGAAATATCTGTAAGATTGCAATATTTGAGGGTTTTGAGCATCCCCACAGTTGAATCCCGTAATCCCACACTGGAATTATCACTGTTTTATACACTAATACTTTGTTGTTTATCGATAATTTAGATCTTCGTCCTAGGAGCCAGTTCATTTTTTTAATTTTGAGATCTAATTTTTTTCTCTTCTTAGTGATGTGAACTTTCCATGTGAGCCGCTTATCCAAATGTATGCCAAGATATCTCACTTCGTCCTTGGTTGGTATTTGAGAGCCTTTCAGGTAGAACGGAGGCGTGATACCGTGTTTGGTCGTAAATGTTATGGCCGTCGATTTTGTTGTATTTATTTTTATGCGCCATTTGTTTAGCCATTCTTGCAAATTGTTGAGGTAGCTTTGAAGTATAGACGATGCTTGCACAGGATCGGTGTCAGATATTAATAAAGCAGTATCATCAGTATATGTGGCAGTAACAACTTGTTCTTTTTGAGGAAGGTCATCTGTGAAGATTAGATATAACACAGGTCCCATGACGCTACTCTGGGAAACACCAGCTTCAATAATGTGGAGGTTAGACAGGTTTTCTGCGTGTTTGACCTGATAGTATCTTTCACTTAAGCAGGATTTAATGAGATGGTAATATTGGTGAGGCAGAGATTGTTTAATTTTGTAGAGTAGACCGGGATGTTAAACTCTATCAAGTGTTTGACTGACATCTAGAAGCCTACACAGTACCTTTTTTCTTCGAAATCCTGTTCTATAACGTCAACCACCCTATGTACCTGTTCTATGGTGGAATGTTGTTGTCGGAACCCGAACTGATGTTGGGGAATTAGTCCCTGTTTTTCAATTATAGGTAGCATTCTTTTCAGTATTAGTTTCTCTAGTACTTTAGATAGAATAGGTAATAGAGTTATTGGTCTGTATGATGTGGTTTCATGTGTAGGTTTGCCCGGTTTAGGAAAAAGAATTATTTGACCAAACTTCTGTTGTATAGGAAAATACTGAAGCCTTATGACTGCATTACATATTTGAGTGAGAGCCATTATAGCCTTATGCGGTAGTTCTTTTACGACTTTAGCAGTAATGAATCATATCCGGGTGCTTTGCCATTTTTTAGATTTTTGATCACATTTTTTATTTTTGAGGGCGGGAATGGTTTAATAGGTGGGCTTAGTTGATAAGGAGTCTGTAGGTAATTTAGTATTTCACTTTCTTCTGCAGCTGTAATAGCCATAGGATGAGGTTGAAATATGGTTGATAGATGATTTGCAAATAATTCGGCCTTTTCATCGTCTGATCTTGCCCACGAGACATTGTTTTTACGCAATGGAGGAATAGGATTGTTTGGGCGTTTGAATCTGCTAGTGGCCTTCCACAAAGTGTACCCACCATGTGCGTAGGGAGAAAGGTTTCTGATATAATCATCGAATGTTTCATTTCTCCAATCCTGTAGTGCTTGTTTTAGTTCCCATGTTAACCTATTTAATCTGTTTTTGTCTGCTGGATGTTTAGTTCGTTGCCAAGTATTTTTGGTTCTTCTTTTTTCCGCAAGCTTATTTTTTATGTGTAGTGGATAGTTATCGATGATGACGTAGTTATCACCGCTAGATGGTGTAGAATAATAGGCTGCATGGTGTATGAAGTTCGTTAATCTGTGAACCGCCGTGTCTATTTCGTCTTCTGTCTTTAGATATACCTGAATAACTAAATTACTGGTTAGATACTCTTTGAATGCTTCCCAGTTTGTGTGTTTATTGTAAAGTGAAGGTCTCTTTTGTTTAGTAATGATCGACGTACTCATTGTGACGATTATAGATGATTGGTCAAAGAAGAGATCAAAACAGGTTTCTACTTTACAGTACCTAGGACATATGGCCTTGGTAACGAAGAAGTCCGTAGCATCTGGAATTTTGTTTAAATCAGATGGCCAATATGTGGGCTCACCTGTTGCTAAGTGGCCATAGTTGTTTGCCTGCATCGCTTTGATTAGTTCTCGGCTTTTAGTAATAGTAGTTCTAGATCCCCATATTGGATCTTTTGCATTGTAATCCCCACCAGCACTAAATTTATTTCCTAGCTTTTGAAAGAACATTTCATATTGATGTTGCCGTATTGTATGTCTCGGTGGGCTGTATATGGCTGCTATCACTAGGGAGCCATTGAAGCCGGTGACATTTACGATGGTGCCTTGTATAAATTCAGTAGAAAACTCTTCCATTATGTGATGTGATATCTGATTACTAATTATGATAGCTGAACCGGCATGGGCTGTACCATCCGGATGGTTGGTACAATAAGTCGAATAGTGAGGTATTTTGAAGTAACTGTATTCGGTGAAATGGGTTTCAGAAATCAACAGGATATCAATTTTTTGCTGTTTAAGAAATAGCTCGACTAGTACACGATGCTGGGTTAGCCCGTTTGCATTCCATAGACCAATGCGTAGGGTATCCATTATTTTAATTTGTTTACTAGCGTGGTTAGCAGAGTTAGCATCGTGCTGTTCTGGTTCATTAATTGACTAAACATTGTTTTGAATTTGGTCAAGAATTGTGATAATGATATGTCATTGGTGTTTGTATTCTGGGTTTGGTTGTTTATGAAGTGGGGTGATGTAACTTGAGCATAAGATAAATTGTTTAAGTTAGAAGTACATGCTTTTTGTTCAAATATTGGCTTGTTCATATTCTTTATGGCTTGCGCAAGTTGAGGAGTTACTGTTTTGCTTCTGTTAAATTGTATTTGTTGATAAATCCGGCAACTTTATAGTTTACAGGTTGCGGGCCTCGGCACAACGCGCAAGTGGCGGGACTGTCTTTAGATTTTGTGCAGACGGCAGTTTGGTGTTCATCTCCACATTTAACGCATAGGAACGGTTTAGTAGAGTAGCCTTTGCTATGTCCATAGGTTTGACATCTTGTGCACTGAATAATTGTAGTTTTCTTTCTTGGAGGTTCTATTTTTATCTGTTAATAGTTTAGGTATTTTATTTCGTAGACTTTTTTATTGTTTGGGACAGACTAGAGATTGACAAAGAACGTAGGTAGAGGATCCTTTGATATTCTATGTCTGATGTTAGTAATGTTACGGACAGTGTGGCCATGTTTGAATAATTCGTCCTTAATTTCTTCAATGTCTATAGTATGATGCAAGTTTCTAATTACCACCCTGTATGCTCTTTCATCTTTTATCTGGTAGGTATGATATACAATCTCTACATTTTTTAGATGTGAGATTAGCGTTTTGTAGGAGTCCGGGGTATTTACGTTAATCTTGATTATGTTGTTAGACAGTGTCTTAGTGCTGTATTGTTCTATTTCTAGAACTTGAGTTAGATCTTCAATCATTTTATAGTAATTTGTAACTCCATATACAAAGATAGGAGGGGGTTTGTGTATTCTCTGTTCGGAACTTTCACTAAATTTTTGTGTTGTCTTATTTGTACTTGTATTATCTAATGCGCTAAATCTATTCTGAGTGTTTGTTTGATTTTTAATGTTTTGTTGCATTGTACGTTTTGGAGTGATTTTTAATGTTTTGTTGCATTGTACGTTTTGGAGTGATTCTCTTGCGTTTTTTAATTTGTTGCCACGGATATGGTGTTTCGTCGTCGGATTCATCTGTGATTTATCCGATTGTTGAGTGCTAGGTGTTTGATTTAGTGATGGACTAGGAAGAGCTATGTTTGCATTAGGGTAGATTTGGTGTGTAGGTAAATAATTGTAATGTTGAGTTTCTGATGTAGAGGTATTATTTTGAGCATATGGCATAAATCCATACTGGTATGATAGCTGATTCCCGCATGCTGGTTGTGAATTGTAAAATACTTGCGGTTGAGGTAAATACATATTTTGGCTGTTATTTTGTAAATTCTGCATAATTTTAGAATTGCAGAAACTTTTGGTCTATGTATGTCAACTGATATCAATAACAGCGGGTCAGATGTTAAACGTGCACTGATGGTAACTTGCAGCGATCGCAGTACACACATCCGCACTCACTCGCTGTTTACAGCGAACTCCCGATTAAGTTAGTAAATATGCATCTGTTCCTACATTATAAAAAGGGTAACAGGTACGAAGGCAGCCGCCTGAGCGAGAGCGGCTCCGACGTGCATGCACGAATGCACGGACCTCGTGTAAATTAAGCGCTCAGACCGCGGCAAGCTAAGTTTCATGTCGGCTGTTTTTGTTTAGTATCTGTTTAAATATAAAAGCTGTCTTTGTTTACCACCCACGGATTTCCTCGGTTAAATCAAGGGCGTAAGGAACGCCACATTACGTTTGTTTACTTTCTGTTCAACTGTATAGGTAGATAATAATTTTTATTTCACTCATTGAAAGCCTCTCTTGGCGTCGTCTTCCGTATTCACTACTGATGGTGGCCACGTTGTGCTTTGGTAGTCTCAAAATATGCCCCGTCTAGTTCACTTTTTTTCATTATACTTGTTATTTGTGTGTTCCTTTTAATTTCTTCGAATTTAATTTTATTTTTTAATATTAAGCCCTTTAAGCTCTTTCCATTTTTAACTGCCTTACCCTTAATTTCTAATGCAGCTTTCTGTACATGGTTTTCTAATGTTTAACTATTTTGTGAAAACAGTTTCTGTTATTATATCTATTATCACTTTTTCATATTTTCATAAATCTTTCCTATTTTTGTTATTTTCTTTAATTTACTATATTATATCACACTTCTTACAACTGTCTCCCTTTTCAAATTAGTCTTTGTAATTTTCTTTAACTTTTTTCTTCATTTTCTATTTTGTGTTTTCACGCCTTTAGCTTTAAAAGTATTAGAAATTTTACTGCAAAAATTAGTAGTTCTTTTCCTTCTAGTTTTTTCTGATTTTACTTATTTTTCGTTAGTCTATGTATCTTTAGTCCATATACTTTACTTTACTTTTACTTTAGTATTAAAATCGTTCATAATTATTATTTGCTTGTTTTTGTTTGTTATCCCCTTCTTTTTCAGTCCTTTTCTGATACTGCTTAGCATATTGTTAAATTTTGTTTTTTATTAAATGTTAAATGTGACACTACAATTGTATCTGAATATGTTTTTATTTCTTTTATTTATTTTGCAACTTCTTGTTTATACAGAATCCTATTCTATAGTTTCTTCTTTTTTATTTTATAGTAACAAATCTCTTTAAATTTATTTTTTATAATATTTTCGCCTTTTCTTCTTACTTCTGAAATCTCTATCGCAGCATAGTTATTTTATTTAAATACCGCTCTAATTGTAATAGCTTTTTCAACTTCAGCGTTTTTATATTTGGTGAATGAATTTTTAATTGTGTCTTTATATTAATCATTACCTTTTTTATTTAGTCTATTTTATTTTTTCTGTTTTGTGAATTTAATTTAAAGAAGTGTTTGTTCTCTTACTTCATTGGTGATCATTGTTCTTTTGAGCGGGATTATGTCCACAGTTTTACTTTTTTACTTTGTTAGGGTTAGTTCCTGATTTTGATTTAATCTTTTATTAGAAATGAGAGGACTTCTGTCATTAGAACGAAACCTTTTCTTTAGTACTTTTGTTTTCCTTTATTATTATATTGTTCTCCTCTTGTTTCGGTTTTTTCTTTCTTTTCTTTTATTTCTGACTCTGTCAAAAGTTGTATTCATTATTTCTCTTTCCCTAATTATTGTTAATTTTGAAATTTTTAATGTAAAATCATTTTCTATTACAATTTTCGTTTCCGAAGCATATTAGCTACTGTTTACTAAAAGCCAGGCTAAAAATTATTAACGTTTTTTGTTATATTTGTTCTCTCGATTACTATTTTGGATCTGGAGGCTCAAATTAGTAAATTATAGATCATTTCCTCTAAAACACAATACATTTTGTTACTTTCTGTATCTAAGCTAAATATCACTATGTTCCCTTTCCATATGTTCTCTTCGATACATTCTACTTGTTTTTTCGTTTTATTAATTTTTTCTTAATTACTGACATTTCTCGAGTACGATTTTCCCATTTCTGGTTTGTGTTCCCTTTTATTGTCTACATCATCAAAATTTTTTGATTCATATTTAAGTTGGTTGAGTTTACTAGTTATATTTTACAGCCTGTTGCTAAATGTACTATAACGTATAATTAATGTTTACGCTGCATTTATTCTTTTACACTAATTTTTATATTTTGGAAAATACTTCTGCTGTGTGGGATACACAACACATCTTCAACCGAGAAATTTTACATTATGCAAATCATGTTAAAAATGAAGAGGTTTGAAAAACCTTTAAAACATAGGAAATAACAAATTTATAGCTTATCAAGGTTATCTTAATTTTAATTAAGGGCCCTTGAACTTAACATTGTAGAAAAGTTTGATACATTTGTGTTTTGTGTAACGTATGCTCAATAAATTAGAGAATATATATCAGTTAAATAATAAACAATTTATATAATTGATATGTTTTGTTAATGGTCGTGTACGGTAAGCAACTCTTCTCACACGATCAGAGAAGTGTCAAAAGTGCCAACCAAAGTACTGCATTTATTTAATTTACGTAGATAATTAGATAAATAAACAAAAAAAGTGTAACCACAGACTACTTATGAAGAACAGGTTTTACCATGCTGGAATTACAAGAATATTTTGATTTTTCTTACAAATAGTAAACCTTTAGATAACACCTGCAATATATGTATTTCCTTATTTGAATATATTAAGTGGATGCTCATTAACAAAATAGAGTCGCTGATATTCTACATAACGCTTATATTATATGTAAAATATTTAGGGAAGTACAAAATACTTTGCTCTAACATATACACTTACACCATTGAGAGGGTCATTTTTGTAATTTTCAAAAAAAATCCACACACCTCTTTATTTGAAAAAAGTTAAAAAATGTAGATTAGTGTAATTTAAGAAAACAACTGAGTCATATATAAAATTATTAGAAATTTTTAGGTGTTTGCATAGGTACTACAAACAAAAAAATGTTGATGTACATCACACATTTTAACATAAGAATAAATATAAATAATAAAAATTAATAAAAGGAGTTTATAATATATGACGATGAGATTTATATATATACATACAATTGAATTGTAATATTTAATATTTTTTTCTCAAAATCAAAACCTATCACAACTGTTGTTTTGCTAATAAACTTTTTCATTAGTAAAATTATACAAAATAGAAAGCCTATGAAATGTTATTCAAAAGGTTTGTTTACGATGCCCTATAAGCGAAATCGTTTTGAACCACAAGCTCTAGGGTTAAATTTCTAAACTATCTAACGCAGCACCTTTTCATTTTATTATTCTCTCAATTAAAAAAAATGCATGATTTACAATTTTCAATTCTCGATGTGGAACTTTTCATAAACTTTGTTTCTAAAGTTATTCCAGAAGTTTTAAATTTACGCTTCAAAAAATTGTGTTATCAGAATGAGTTGAAGGGCGAATTATTAAGAGCAATAGTAAAAATACTTTTAGCTACAAATCTATGCGCCATTAGATTACAGAAATTATCGGTGGTCTCATGGTACTGCTGAAAAATCGCTTCTGCATTCACCAAGTTTTGTAAGCTATTTTAGACTGTACTTTCGTAAACTATATTATTAATATATGTATAAAAAACCAAATAATACAATGTATTCTTGAAGGAAAATCAGTGATTATTTAATAAATTTGAAATGTCAGTTGTGATTGTAACTTATGTAATAACAATAACAAATTAATAAATCGCTATTAAATACTGACTCGTCAAGAACTCTTTGTTCATAACTGGAAACGCAATGCGAGAATTTTTCATCTAGAAAATGTTAGTAAGCTAGCGAAAAGTTGCCTGCAACTATCTTCTTGAAAACGTCAAGTTCGAGGGAAGTAGTTAAGATCGCCTAGTTTCAAACAGCACTTTTTATCTCTACTTAGATTTCTTTTTCGATATCTGGAACAAAATTACTGATCAATACAGATAAAATTTCCATTTCCATTTAGAATCAAACGATCCACTGTGGCGTATTTTACTCTAAATGCACGAATTAGTAAGAGACAATTTGTTCCTTTTAACGTTCTAATAAGCTATTAATACGTGATACATAGAGCAATCTTGTTTACTTTAATTTCTTGCTACCTTGAAAATTATTGTAGTGTAAGCAATTATAGTTCTGTGAAGCGGAATAACTTCGGGTATAATTCAAATCTGTTACGCTAAGGGAAAAGCTAAATAAACTTAAAATGTAGCACATGATAATGTACAAAATAAACAATATGTTTATGTTACTGTTTAAGCTCGAATAATTTTAATTAAAATAATAAAAAGAATATTACATTATTCAGATGCACAACAAAAATCGGAGAGGTGAAAGCAAAGTTTATTGCAATTTCTCACGTGTTTCATCTTGTTGCTTACATTTTGACATATAAAAGTTGTATTTTATGCTGACCAACTGAAAAAATATGTGCAAATTAATAGTACTCATATATATATATCTATATATATATAACATAATTTTCCAACATTTTTACCAGAGTGTGCTTCCGAAGCGCATAATATTATTATACTATAAGTTGCGTTACTTCGTTATTGCAAACCAAAGGTGAATCATTTTGCAAATGTATATATTACATTTCGGGGCTTCTATTTTTTTTTGAAAGAGTCTTCAGTTGTATACCAATGAGTATTATTTATAAATGTTATAATAGGTAGTTTCCTTATATAGTCATTGCAACTAGTAAATTATTAATTTTTTTAAAGGACGCATTAACTTGTTGATGTTTATTATTTTCTCCCAATAAAATTCTAGAATTTTTGAATTATTCCAAATTATTTCCGAAATATTTACAAAAGTTAGTAGTTAATTGTTGCATTCATCGTACAAACGTGATGTATGCGGAATGTCAACTATACTAGGAATGAAAAACATCTAAACAACGGTTTATCCTCTAGTGAAGTAGATTTTCAAGAATTTTTTTTACAGATTTATTAGCAATCAAAACTTACAATTCTATGAGCTAATTTGATAACTTAACTACTAATACAGTACTAACTATAACGTAATGAGACCCATTCCATTAAAGGCGTCCTCTTCAACTATTTCTTAGGTCAGCTGGCCAGTATCGTTTTAAGCGTCTGTCAATGCGTTCTTCCAGTAATGGGTGTAGAAGTATGTTGTAATTTTCCAGTATTTCATGGTGGTTAGTACTTTATTCCCTAATAACGTTTTTAACAAAGGGCACATTTAGGTCGACGTGAAGGGTTTGATTTGTAACGTACCAAGGTGCATTTGTGATAATTCGTAATATTTTGGATTGGCATCTTCGGATTAAGGTTGTATTAGATTTGCTTGCACATCCCCAAAGCTTTGCTCCGTAGGTCCAAATAGGTTTGATGACAGTCTTGTACAATAATAATTTGATTTTTAATGATAGGCTTGACTTCCTTCCAAATAACCAGTAAAAATCTTTTATTTTCAAGTCCATTTATTTTCGCTTTTTGTTTATATACTTTTCCAGATTAATTTACTATCTAAGTGAAAGCCTAAATATAGGATGATTGCAAAGTTTGTTGCCCGATTTTATAGATGACCTTGCTTACAGGAAATAGTGCATTTGTTTTGATGTGTGTGAGTGTCATTCGATTTGTAAATGATATACAAAGAATCGCGCCCCTTTCTTGCAAAAAAACGTTTTAAAAAGTTTACGTGCTCGTGCAATAGGTCCATGGAAATGGGAGATGAAAAAGTGCATTTGTGGCATGTGATGCTTATGAATTCAAGAATGGCCTGAGTGTTGGAACTGCTTAAAAAATATTCAGACTGTTTATTTAGACCGTGCTCCTGCTCTAAGAACTGTCAAAAAGTGGTTCGGACGGTTTCGGCAAGGCAATTTTTTCATGGAAGATGAACCGCGCTCTGGTCGACCTTCTGGCCTTGATGACGACGTTGTGCGTACTCTAGTGAAGACACATCCAAAAATTACGACTGAGAGGCTAAACTCTGACAAGTTCACCGCGTTTCGCCATTTAAAAAAGCTTGGCTATATCTCCAAGCTTGATAATTGGGTATCGCACTGTTTAACGGAAAGGAACAAACTAGACCGGATGAACGTGACCCTTTCACTTCAGACACGGATCGAAAATGAGCCGTTTTTGGATCGACTGGTAACAAGCGATGAAAAGTGGGTCCTTTACAACAATATGTAACAAAAACGTACATGGAAATAAACCGGCGAAGGTGCAGATCCTGTTGCAAAAGCTGGCCTGCATCCAATGAAGGTTTTGGTGTGTGTTTGGTGGGACTGCAGGGGGGTCATTAATTTTGAGCTTTTGAGGCGCGGAGAAACAATAGCAGCAAACATCTACTGTCAACAATTAGCCAGACTTGATGCTGCTATTCGTGAAAAATATCCTGTTTTGGCCAACAGAAAGAGTGTCGTATTTCACCATGACAATGCTAGACCTCATGTGGCTCAACGGATGCTGCAAAAATTGCAGAAGTTGAAATTGGAAAATGGAAAACGACTTAGTTTTGTACAAGCTGTCGAAAACCATCTTACAGACTTTTTGACAACAAACCGACCTCGTTCTATAAGAATGGCATATAAAAACTTATAAATCGTTGAAAATCCCTCGTGGAAAAGAATGGCGATTATATAATTAATTGATAAAACCCTTTTATTTAAAATAAAAAATAGTGTAATAATTTATAAAATCGGGCACGAACTTTTGCAATCATCCTATTCTTAGCAGTGCTGGATTGAGGTATATCTACTCCATTAATGTAAACTGATGGACAATGGTCTTTCCTTAATGTGAAGGTTACTTGCTGAGACTTAATTTAATTGATTTTAATTTTCCACTTTTCTAACCAGATCTGCAATTCATCTAGATAGTTTTGTAATTTATTGGTGGCTGTTATTGGGTCCTGGTCTTTGGTGAGAATCACTGTATCGTCCGCAAACGTTCCTGTTGTAGTGTTGACAGATGGATGTATACGTACAAATGTGGTCCTATAACACTGCCCTAAGAAACTCTTGCTTTAATAGCACATTTTTTAGACACTGCTTGATTTACTCTTGTTCTAAACGCACGATTACTTAAGTATGATTTGAGAATTTTGAAGTAGGGCAGAGGCAAGTAATGTTTAATTTTGAACAATAAGCCTTCATTCCAAATCTTGTCAAAGGCTTGGTTAACATCTAGAAGGGTTGATGTGCAATATTCTTTGTTTTCATGTGCTTTATTGATGCTATAAATAATCCGGTTTAGTCTTCAAAGTAATAGTTGCTTAAAAACTTTTGCTATTATAGGCAGAAGGCTTATTGGTCGATGTGAAAATGTAGTTTTTACATCCTTCCTGATTTCGGTATTAATATGATCTCAGCTGTTTTTAATTGTTTTGGTCAGTAATTTAGTCTTAGAATTGGCAAAACACGTAGATTAAAAGTAAAATTTCTTTCATTGGTGTTAATTTATCTATATCTGGTGCTTGGTATTTAAGAAGCTGATTTCTTGTCGAACTTCTTTTGGGGTGAATATTCGGATGGGTTAGATGTTTTCTGGTTTTCAAAAAAGTGATAACGACAAAAGTGATGAATTAGAGAAAGTGACCATAATAACGTTTTAAAAGTTAATCACCCGATTAAAAAATTTTGTTGATAAAATTTTGTAGGAAAAAATTTAACACAATATAATTGTAACCGATTTAAACAAGGTGAAACCAGAAGTACAATACTGAGATGCCACTCGAAGATACAGTTTGTTTTATAATGATACAATTATTGCTATTGTGGCTATTTTCAGCAACATGAAAACTGCCTGTATTTTCGAAGATTTGTGGAAGCCAACTGATGATGTGGAAAAGCTTATATCAAAAATATGATTTATTCAATACTTGTGTTATTTTAAATTTGATAACAAAACTATCAGCATCCTTTAAAAGTACAAAAACCACGTGTTACCAATTAGAAATCTATGTAAAAGTGTTATCATAAACATATTAAAATATTGTAGTCCTGGTACCAACAACAAGTAATTGATTTCTTTTGAAGATATAGTATCTTTTTGACAATATCTATCAAGCAAAACGGATATGTACGACATGAGAATTGGTGGAATAGTTATAACTACATATATGTTTCTGGTGATGAACTATTAGTTAACAATTTATTAAAAAAAACTTACGTAATTAATTTCCTTGTACATAAAGACACACCATCAAAGTACATCAATATTACACATAACTGGGACCTTACATCAGTGTAATCTTTTATAATTGCCACACTTAGTACTCATCCACTGATTAGATATACTTAAACTTATTTTACCTAAAATACCTCGATGACGCTGTATCAGATTACATCATTTGTGTAATACAAAAACAGCAAGTCGAGATCTAATTCGTACAAGTAATTTATATTTATACATATGACAACTTGTGAAAAAATAAAAGATAGATACATATGGGAAAGAAGTCGAAATCCTATAAATAAAAATGCATGAAGCAGACATGCACACCAATTAAAGTCGGAGTTTTAGAAAACTAGAAAGGATAGATTCATTTATACATAATCATATTATCCAAAGAAAACCATCATATTTGAAAGTCTACGAAAAGTTTAAGAGGTACAAATAAATTTGAAGTTACAACAAATGTTTTAGTTAATAGGATATTTAAATTCACACAAAAAATTTCTATATCTGTAAGTATAAAGTTTAATTATAGGAGATGTTCACAACCTTCCGATGCTAGATCTTAAGCAAAAAATCTGCAATAAGAAATATCAAATATCTAGAGAGAAGAAAAATCATATATATATAATATATATATAATATATTATATATATATATATATATATATATATATATAATATATAAGAAAACTTAAGTAAAAATCATAATTTTAATCGAAAAGGTATTTAAAGTATGCTTACTGTAGAAAGAAAGTATCACACGTTTATATAGTAAAGGAATAAACGAACGTTTAACAATAATATCAACAAGTAACGACTTTGACAATATAGAAGCATAGAAGAAGCCGCAAATAAATAGAAAAAAATACAAAACAAAAGAGGTATGAAAACATGGAGCGAAGAATTATTGTTAGCCATAGATAAAAATGTATATATACTTGTAAATGATAATCCAAAATAAACGCATGATTTAATTTAAGAAAAAAAACATTTTATTTATTATTAGTTAAAAAGGTATAACATTAGATAAACATAAGCCATTAAATGTGGAATCGGATATTTGACTAATGTCCTCCACAGCTCATTTTGCACGCTCTAATTCTTTTGATAAAAATCTCGAACACCTTTTCGCATAAGTGTGGTTCAATTTCGTCAATAACTTTTTGAATTTTTGCTTTCAGTTTAAAAATAATTTGTATTTTTGTAGTTTAAACTTTACTCTTTGCCAATCGCACGGTGTGAGGCCGCAAGATCGTGGTATCCAGTTCACTTTACTGTATTGGAAGATATGTCGCCTAGTACATTTTGGCTCTGATAGTTGGATATTTTCACGTGTCGTATGAAAGGTACCTCCATCCTGCTGGAACCACAAGTTATCCAAATCCATGCCATCCAAATGAAGCCACAAAAAAACTACTATTATCTTAAAATAACGTTCATTGTTGATAGTCAGCGTTTTCGGCTTTACTTTAAAAAAAAGAAACACCTCAATCACTTCACCAGCATAAAATCACATCAAATTGTTATTTTTTGGCCGGTATACTTAAACAAAAAACCGTGTTAAAAGACAAAAAAAAAACGGATATTGCATATAATATACGTGGAAGTTTAACAATAGCATATAAAATCATAAAGTATTTAAATTAAACAAAAAAGATGTAGCAAAATTAAATATAATAAAAGAGAAATAGTGGAATAAGAATAAAAAAAAGAAAATTTGAAATTAATATGATAAACTGAAATCGATAAGATTACAATGGATGAATTATAAAGCATAGATTTGGGGTTTGTTCAATATGCAGGTATGCTTTCTCATCTATGGTTATTATACCTCATGAATGTAGGCAGAAGTTAACCCTTTTTTTAATGTGTTTAATTAAATTAAAACAGAAAACAGCTACATATTTAATGATTATTAATAAAATTTGGTTTCTATACTTTTAACAAGTAAACAGAAATTCGATAAATGCTGTAAGCCAATTTTTTACTGCTTGATCAAAAAGAGGACTTTATAAGATTACTTCCGATTGTATGTAATTACACGTTAAATGAAAGATTTCATACATATTTTTGGATTGTGGCAAATCTATATAAGAAATAATTTTTTAACCATATATATTACTATTTGCCCTCTACACGCATGACGTTTAAAAATAGTCTTTTTTCGTATAGTGTTACGGTTTGTCAATAAAAAGCACGTAGGCAAATTCAGATTATTAGATTTAATTTATTTGCAATACAATATTTTTTGTATTTAGGATGCATATATTTACAACAGCAAAAATAAAAATATAATTTTAATTACACAGCACGTGCACGACATATTTTATGAAACTGCAGCACAGCGTGTAAGTATTGTTTTTGTGCATGTGTTGGACTGTTCATTAAAAGTAAGCTGCCGTTTTGTGGGAACGTCAATTTTTGCTTTAATTAAAATTTTATGTCGACACGTGCATAAAGTTAAATGCTTATTTAGTTCCTAATTATGGCGCGCCCTATGTTTTAATAATTTCTTAATGTAAATTAAATCATTTGATTCCTACCTTTATTAATTTGAAATTTTTTCTAAAAAATGTATTTAAGATAATCCGACAATTGTAGGCGTGCATATATTTAATGTAGGTAATTTAAATTAATTGATAAAATATTGTATTCGGCCAGTTATTGCAACACAAATTCAGTAACTAACATAAAAGGTCATTTAAAATTTAAATAAAGATGACAAATGTTGATAAAAGACACCATATGTTAGCTCACATAAAGAGCCGCGCAGTTCCATCGCTTAAACTACTTTACAATTATGCGTTTGCATGCTCCACATACTGTGTAATTTAAAATGAATAGTACAAATAGAAAACATGCCTGTGGCTGCTACCTTGAATTTATTTTACAAATACAAATATAATGAAAAAAGTTTTTTCAGACATTCACATTTCGATGTAAGCGCTGCTTGTGATGGGGCTTATTCCTATACAATGCTATCTACTGCTTTAATACTACCATGTCTTTTAGAAATGGAGTTTCCGACATATTTCTAAAGGAAAAAATTGCATTAGTTAGAATGAACTGGCACATAATTTCACTTATTTGCTGTCGCTACACAATGATTAGCTGAAGCTTCGCTATTAATAGCAAAAATGTTTGTTTAACTTGCTGTTGCTGACGAATAAACATTTTGTGTTTTTTATTTTACATATGCATCTTGTTTCCCAAAACTGTTTCATACACTTTGTGATGTTGTAATGGTGAGGTACTTCTTCAGCAAGTTTGGAGAAAAATGTTTCTAAACAACGGCTACCAATGGACACAATAGGCTATTTTGATCTTAGCGCTTTTAGTAAAAATTTCAGAGAATGGGAGTTTTTTAGTTTAGCGAAATAAAACTTGGAAATTAATCTTTCCGTGATATTTTTGTCAAATTTATGCTAGTTCAACAAATATAATTTGTTAGACAAAGCATCGATAAGATGTGATACGAATACATAAACTAAATTATAACACAAAGAGATTTATGACGGCCTTAAATAAAATAAGGAATAATAGCTTCGAGTAACTTACGTTTTCGTCTGTTGTAGATATTTGTGTTGAACAGTTTATAGTGCACCACTATACGCACATTTGAGTTAGTAGTAAACTTACTAGCACATGTTTTAATTATTTTAATTTTAATTACAAAGGAAGTCGACATAACTAAAAAATAAGTTAAAATTGAGTACCATATACATTTCTGCACGACTATTTAATAACCAAGAAGTAATCTACAATAATAAAAATCCTCGCCAAAAAACAATTTTCAACATTCCTAATCTATATTACTAAACTATATTGAAAGTTACTCTAACAAACCAATCGGACTACAGAATCTTGCTAAACATTATTTAAAAATGTCGAAACCCCAATAGTAGACCTTTTTTGGTAGTTGTAGAAAATGTCACACTTTCCTTGACTAAAAACAATATTCAAAAAAAACTTGCAACTTATAATTTACTGATAAAAACGGATTACAAAAAGTTCAAACCAAGATAAAGCATCGGTGCCAGTACTCCTTACAACAACGAAAAGGCTAAACGAATTAGTCAACATTAATAAAATTTACCGCTGCGTAGCGATCCTAAAACTATGAGAAAAAGACGGCAACGTATTGGGCATACTAAAAATTACTGCAAATTACAACTAAGGTATGTAAAATGTAGAAGCTAATCACTAATTATATCAAATAACGGCTTGAGATTCCGACACTTAGTAACTATAGGGATGAAAATATTTATCGAAAACAAAAAATTCATGTTGTAAAACAGTAAGAACGTAAAACAATCCCATACCTAATACTCCCAAATCAACTCACGAAAACGAATACCTCAGCACCTGAAACCCCATTCTTACTTAATACCTTGCAATCATCTCCTTTAAATTTAATTCACTCCTACATTAAGCCAATCAAACTTTCTTATGGTCCAATCTCTTTGCTTGTTAATGGGCTGTAGAATCAATACAAGTTTCCAAACAAAAATTCTCAGTTGAAATGCAAATGGCATCAAAACCCAACTGAAATTAGTTAAGTAATTCTAACAAAGCAATTCCTTGATATAGTATGCATTTTTGAAACGCACTTAACTCACCCTGGGGTACTTAAGATACCAGATCTACTGCACACAGAGAGAGAAGCCAATATCTGATCAGAAGGTGTGGCCGTCATCGTCAAGCGCAAAATTATACACAAACGTCAACCAATCAACACCATAAACCTTTAGACTGTTGGAATCAAAATGCATGATGGTACTGTCATAAACAAAATATGTGTCTATATAACAAATTAAACAAACGACTACTAGAGCAAAGCATTTCAACAGTCTTTAACACAAGTAAACCTATCCTACTTATTAGAGACCAAAAATATTACCTGATGATGTAGAGAAATAAATACCACTTGAACTAAACTCTACGATCTAACATCTAGGCTTGCTTTTTAAATAAAGCCCCGATGAGCCTACTTAAAGAATCCCTATGAAACACCTGCTCGACCTATTGGATATTCTGGTTTACAACAACTTTGATAACGAAGCACTATAACAAGTCCTCAATAAACTAGACTGGGGTAACTTGCCAATAATAATTTCATTACAACAACGCCAGCAAAATGCATTTGCAAGCTTAGATTAATTAATAGAATAGTTACTTTTAGTTGTCTTTACAATAAAACTCTCGATTAACAACTTAAGTATCAAAGCGATCCTCAGTCTACAACCCAAATTAACAAATAAGTCGAGTCACTCAGGAAAAGCTTAATAAAAAATGTGCTAATTGTTGATGATTCTAACGGTCCAAATATATACTTAATTTAATTAAGAAAAAAACTCACCGATAAGAAAATTGCCCGTAATTTGCTCTTTATAGTTGTTGTTAGGACCCACGTCTCACATCCAATTATAAGTGTCGGAACAAACATAGTTTCATATACTGTTAATTTGGTTTTCTCCGAAATATCTTAAACTGTTAAGTAGCGTCCATGTACTTTCTAATCTTGCGTTTATCTTCGCTTCGTAGTGACCTTTGTTGGCTTTTAGGACAAATCGCCCCCCACAATTCGCCCCGGACATTTCGCCCCCGTTCTTGTTTAAAATTTAAGTAATTCAGAAAAACAAATTTTTATTGTACTATAAAAGATTAATACACTACAATATACTTACACAAACAACTGCATCTACTATATAAATTACAATGGAATATTATCCGAAATTCTTCGTAAAAAATTTAAGGTATCCCTACTTTCTTAATCTACGGCTATATTTCGCAAACGTTACGCTAGAGTTCGCCATTCGCAGTCTTTTTAGAAAATTTAGAAAACACAAAATTATCTTCACACACCAACTTTTTGTGACCCTTTTCCGAATTTACAAATCTCATTGTTCAAAATTATTTAGAAGCGTCCATGCCATTATTATTCAATAATAATGGCATAGAAAACCACGAAAACTGTGCGGCAATTAAGACCTGCTAATCCCTTATTGCAAATAAAAGTGTTTGGAATTTCTATATACTTCTAACTGGCGTTATCGACATTTAGATGAGAATGATCAGTAATACTTTCTATTGTGTTCTATTCTCTTAGAAAAATATCTGCTTTTTCTAGTGCTCAGTAAATAATTAAGACACGGGGGCGAAATGTTCGCGGGGTGAATTGGTCATGGGGGCGAATTATCCAGGGGCGAAATGTCCGGGGGCGAAATGTCCGGGGGCGAAATGCCCGTGGGCGAATTGTGGGGGGCGAATTGTCCGAAAACGCTTTGTTGTTGATGTGTATCCTTAGGTATTTAAACATCTCCACTTGCTCTAGTGTCTTCCTATTTAATATAATTTTTGTGTGTAGATTTTTTATACTTTTATTTTCATGTTGCTTAATACTAGTGCTTTATCCCAGGCTTCTAGGGTTTTTTTAGATCTTTTTTTTGCTAAATATTACCAGGTCGTCTGCAAAAGCACACTTCTCCAGGTATATCGGCTCGATGTGCCTTTCCAATGTATTGTTCTTCATTATATTGTATAAGACTATGTATAGGACTTCATATATAGGATTACTTCATGCCTTAGTCCGGTACTTACTTTTAATTCTTCTGATTCTTTGTTCTCCATTCTTATATAGTTTTGGTTCTCGTGTATGCTCATTGTGCTGCTACTAGGTTATCCCCCACTTTTTTTTTAAAGATTATTTTGACTTTGCTTCTCGATATTCTTTCTCTAGATATATAAACACTTGGTACGTTATAATATTTCTTTCACTGTAGTGTTTATGTAGTATTAATGCACATTTAATTTTAAAGTCGATTTTCAGTTTATTAATGCATAAATTTGTTTTAGTTAGTCACAGATGTGCGTTAGTTAATTATTGATATGATATAATACTTCTAAGTTAGTTAGTATTTTCAAGTATTTTATTACGCAATCTTTAGAATTTTAGGGTATTCTTTGTAGCATAAATATTTTGGTTTGGTACATGCTAAGTTTAATTTAATAGCAAAAGTTCGATTTTTCAAAAACGAGAAGACGATAGTTTTTGAGTTTAGTTGATATGTTAATATCCAGAATCTTGTTTTTGAGATCTTTGGTCCATATTTCATTAAATGACCTGAGCGAGTCTAGAAAAATTGCATCCGATAAGTTAAATAAGATAAATTTTCTAACAGTTTAAATAGTGAAGTCAGTAGATGTATCAATCTGTTTACTTTTTCTTGCCTTTTTCTAGTTTCAGATAAGCGTTATATGTCGTAATGAAGTAGGCAAATGCTTTTTTTAAGCGCTCAAGTATGGTGTTTGTAATGAGGATATGGCTGGAAAATTGCTTTTTAGGTAATTTACTTATTTTGCTTTAGTTCGTTCGGATAAGTTAGTTTTATGCGATTAGGTATAAGCACTTTTCTTTCGATATAGTTAATTACTTGCATAAAATGAGTTGGCGTGCAGGTAATTGCAAATGTAAGACTCCATTTAAGGCGAGATGCAAACGAATAGTTTTTTCTGCATCGGGACTAACAATTTTACCATCAGTTTTTGTAGATAATCTGACCATTTCGTCCCTTTATTATTTTACTTTCTCTCTTTATAATTATTGATTTTTAATTATCAAATTTTCTTTCAATTTGATATGTAATATTGTTTAGTCAACGTTTGATTATGGCATTCTTTATTGTTACCCATTAGTGTCGAATTTAGCTCTTCGTTTTGGTTAATTAGAATATAAACTTTGAGAGATAGTTGTGGTCTCCCTAGATACTTTAGATTACTTCAAATGCATAGAGTTTATTATTAAATCGTTGTCTTCAGTCTTATAAAAGCATTTGTAGTTATATGAATTGTAGTCCGATAAATTTTTCTAATCCATTATTTTATGATTGGATACGACGCTTGATGGACGCGTTTGCCAAAGAGATGAGTACTGGAAGGTGGTCAAAATTCAGGTTCGTTATAACACTTAAAAAAAAGGTTTATTAAAATTTTTCTGCAGTGCAATGGCTTTGCGATCTGTTGGATAAGGATATAGTTTTTGAGTTTGATTTCTGCTGGGTTCCTTGCTTTGCAACGCCGTAGAATGTTTTGTGGTTTTAATGGTTTAGTAACATATATTTTTTTATATCTTCTTCAATCACATTCTGGCTTGATTACTTGTAAGGGTTTGAAATTGTAATGGAGCTCTGGTCATTAAGTTTAACCTTCACTACTACCATTACAATTATCAGATTGTTGCATGCACGATATACGCTTCGATTCACTGAGAATTTTGATATAAGATTTTTTAAGTTATATTTGTATTTGTAAACTAAATTAATTGTAACAGTAATAGGTACGTTTTCTTTATGTACGATTCAGTTAATTTTCCGGTACTTATTTTGTAAGTATTGGCTAGTGAAATAATTTACAATGATAAATATAACATAGATTTTTAATGTATATGCGATATGTTTCTTTGTAACTTTAACTTTCTTTATTTTCTTAATATTGGTATAAACTAACATTACCTGAAGCTCTAAAATCATCAAATATTAAATTATCTTAAAAATTAAGTAGAAATTGGCGCAGAATAAGCAATTAAAATTAAGGGGTAAATATCAGTGTGTGCGTTTACAAAAGAGCTAAAAAGTTAATTGAGTGAAAATTTTAAGAACTGTAAAAAAGAGCACTAGAGTAATATAAAATCAGAAAATTGCAAGCAAATGGTGAAACATATGCAAACATAGATTTTTTAAATAAAATATTACTAAAGCAAGAACAATTGCTGAGAAAGAAAAAATAGAAAATATCTTTGTCATCTTAGTCAGAGACAAGAACCCTTAGTAAAATAGAAAATTAATAGTAGATAATGAAACATGAGCAGAATAACTAATATTCTTTGAATATCCAAGAAAACCGGATAGAAACTGAAAAAGGTAACCGGAATCGATACAATCAAAATGACAACGAATAGTAAGAACATAAATATAATTAATCTTAATTATAAAAATAAAACGTTACAAAAATAGATTTTGAAGGACTATAATACATAAGATGGAATAATCATAAGTGATAAAAACATATTTAAATTTTTAATATTGATGCGCAGTTTTCCTAACCAAAAATTAAAAGCATTACTTTCGTACAAGATAATAATAAATTAACAAATATCAGCAATATTAATAATAAGGCAGACATAAATAATAATATAAAATTATCAATAGCAGGTGAATATAACATAAAAAAGTGACATAATAATAACATAAACTTAATTTCAGCATTAAATATAAAAATAAGTAGTGCAATATTAAAAATCGGCAGAAATTAAGTAACAAAATCCAAAGCCATCACATTTTAATTTAAAACATTCAAGTCTAACCGAACACGTAATGAGACTATAAATACTGATGACTGTGACAAAAATTAAGTAAATAATACAAGACAACTAAATAAAAAGAAATTTAAAAACAATTAGATTTTAACGCAATGAAGTAATGAAGAAATTAAAAAGAAATGCACAAAATACTAAGTAAAACATCAAATATATAGAACAGGTGACTTGAAGAAGATTACGAACATATCAGATGATGTTTAACAGAAAGCAAGCGATTGGCAGTATAAAAAATCTGGTGTGAACATCACACGACTTTCCTTATCCTATTATTTGAGTAATTCTGGCAAAAATCCTGAGCTTCAATTTTTTTCGAGTTCCTATTTTTCCAACTTTTACTTTAAATTCATATTTATCTCATGATAACAAATCATTTTTATTCTCATGAATTTTTTGTCTTCAACCGTTTAGATTCGCGACCGCTTTGCGACCGATTTTGCTACCTTACGACCAAACGGCTCGGCCGATTTTTACTAAAAGTTTCGCACTACGTCCCCTACCTACAAGTAACTTGCATACCAAATCAAGTCTCTAGCTCTTACGGTTTTCGAGATAACCTGTTTACTGACAGACCGATACACACGAACCAATGGCCCAAACCAACTTTTTTGGTGTCCTAATGCTATAATTCGTCCAGAAATGTGAAAAACTGGGTAGGTCAAATTTCCGCCGATTACATTACTTTCCTTATTATAGGCAAAATATATAATAGCTATAAAACAATTTAATAAATGCTGTTTTCTGTTATTCAATTGTTGTTATCATGGTGAGCTGTCAACTTGAGCAACGTAAAATTATTTTGCACAAACACGCTAATAACTAGCAAAAAGTTAAAGTTTCATCAATTGTTTCTTTCGTTTTAAAAAAGTTTTGAAATGCTTTAACAGTAAAAGAAAGCCAGTAAATGGAGGAAAATAAGAAACGAAAAACAAAGAGAAAAAGAATGCGTCTTGCAACTTTTTGTATCCAATCCTAAGTTATCCTTGCGTGATGTGGCTAAAAAGGTAAAAATGTTCCAAATCATATGTACAAAAAATTAAGAATAGAGCTGATTTAAAAAGTTGTATGTTTAAGGTGCACCCAACCGTAATGCTAAACAGAATTTAACTACTAAACGTTGATTAAAAAAATTATGCGAAGTGTTTTAACAAAATATGAATGCATGTGATATACGACAAAACTTAAATCATAGCGGACTTCAAGCAAATTTCGGGGCATGAGTTTTATACCAGCGAAAGTTGTAAAAATCTACAAGAAGATTGCAAGCCAAAAAAGGCTAACATTAAAAAAATACTTACTTTAACAAACTATTTGTAACTGTGGAAAAAAAGCAGTCATTCATCACCACGGTAACAATGAATCAGAAAATTTACAAAAAAATGCTTACAAAAGCAACTTCTGCTTTTTATACAAAAACATACATCACCGCCATTGTTTTAGCTGGATATAGCGAGTTGCCACTATGCTAAATCTGTGGAAGAGCGGTATGAGTAGAATGAAGTTGTTTTGCTTTCTAAAAACTGTAAGCCTGCAAAAGTTTCAAACTTAGACAAGTGGAACAGTACTGGTCTATTATGAAGAAAATTAAAAAAAGTGGAGATGTAAATTCATTAACTAACCTGTAGAAATTCTGGTCATGGGCTACAAGAAAAGTTAGGCATGACAGCTAACAAACATTAATGGGCTGTATAACTGGCGACTCAGAATGGAATGTATATTTGTCTTTGAAATATCACGGGACATAATAGTGGGAGAGGGACGAGCGGCTATGTGCTGAGTAGTAGGGAGCATGGAATTTCTAAGTTGCAATAAAACAGTTTTTGGGGGAGCAACGTGCTTTTTGTGTACGCAGTTATTACTAAATCAACAGTTACTTAATTGTGCGTAGGCGTTTTTGAGTTCGATATGGGCTTCATGGCATATAGCAAAGGCCAAGTGCCAATT
Source organism: Sinelater perroti (assembly GCA_036346155.1). NCBI lineage: Eukaryota > Metazoa > Arthropoda > Insecta > Coleoptera > Elateridae > Sinelater > Sinelater perroti. Next base: position 16,775,032 of record JARFIY010000195.1, on the reverse strand, counting down.
TAATAAAGCTTTGGGTTTAAAAGTTTGAGTGTAGTGGTTTTACCGTAAATTCCAAACCTGTAAGCTGCCGGCGAACAGTCAGAACGCCACCAAACATCAATCGGGTGCGCGTTAGTGTTCGGCAACATCCCCGAAGGTTGATCTATAAAAGCGCATCGCCTTTTAATTTGATCTGATCCGGCGTTCAGAGAATTTTACAAAAAAATACTTACGTTTTCATGCCTACAAGATCCAGTTAGTGCAAACTCTGAAAGCAACAGACTACCCGTTTCCATAGTCCCAAAATTACCGTTTGGGCTGCAATTTCTTGAAAGGGCATTATTGGTGCGTATTTTTTTTAAGTTAACCATGGGCGCGTACTTACTGTTAATTTTGAAAGATACACCGCTATGATTCGTAATTTCTTTAGTCCGGCTCTGCAAGTATGGGAGGGATATGGCCCTACAAGATGGTTCCAGCAAGATGGGGCCACAAGTCACATAGCTCGCGCGGCATTAGAGGCAATTAGAAAATTGTTTCCAAATCGGTTTATTTCGCTTAAAGGTGGCATTAATTGGCCACCACGGAGCCTTGACCTCGCCCCATCTAATTCTCCAACTAATCTGCGCTAACTTAAAGCCCGTACACGAAAAGAAATCGCCGCAATTGAACAAGACATGCGTCAACGTGTTTTCACGCATTTGAGCTCTCGCTTGGAGGAGTGCCAACGCCGTGATGACAAACATCTTGATGATGTAATTTTTTGCACATAATTTTCACATTTTATGCTTCAATTTTATTATAATTACGTAAATATATCATGAAAAGCTACGTTTATGTTCCATTGTTTTAAAATATGCATTCCATTCTGTCATCCGGTACTTCCTAATGCTAGTAAATCACGTTGAACTAATAATGCACACATGTACGAGACATCTTTAACAAACAAATTATTTCTTGTTTTTGTTGAAATCAAAACTGCTTTCTTGATTAGATATAATTTTAAGTGCCCAAGTTTTAGCGTGTTCAACTTTTAAAGTGAGTTTTGAAGTAAACCAATAACCAAAAAAGTAGGAGATCGATAACAAAATAGAAGAAATGAGAATATTATACAAAAAAAAATTGTATTTGAAAATATAAGAAACAAATGAAGTAACTGGGCTATTATTAACGAAATAAAAAATTAAAGAACTAATGAAAAAATAGAAGGTATATGAAAACGACGTTATTAGCAATTGTTAAATAAAGAAATCAATAGCAACCCAGATAAGAGAAATAAAATTTTATGAAGATATATATAATATATATATATATATATATATATATATATATATATATATATATATATATATATATAATATATATATATATATATATATATAAGAAAAACATAATATAAAATAATTTTGTTAACAAAAAGAAATAATAATTAAAAATGTGACCGTACAAATTTAGGAAAATATTAATAATAATGTGGTATATAAAACATTAAAAAACAGACCAAGAAATAGGCTATAGGAGCATATTAATAAGGATTTCGTTATAGGAATTAAATTATTAAAATTACTGAGAAGTCTTACAACCACGAAATAAACATAAAATTGTTTTTTATCAATTTTCGATAAGATTTGGGTGTAATAAGTAAAAAAGGCTAATTCATCGCCGAGCGGTTAAGGCGCTTAGTTGTGATGCAGACGAATCCGGGTTTGATCCTGAGCTACAAATACCTAGAGAATAGCCTGCCCTGTTATTTAAAATAGTTGATTGAGTAGCTATGTTCATTTTGAACAAGGGATAACAATGTGCTTGCTAAGGTACAATGATTGCCATGTAAACAGAGAAGGTGCACGACCGGGTAAAGTTGAACTTATGGAAGCCTTAACTTTTCACTTTACAAACCATGCAGGGTATAAAGCCTTACCGCTATTATTATAAATTTGAAAATTATGAATACACCAATAAAATCAATAAACCTTATTGCTATGGCTTTAAAACGCACAAAATCAGTCTATGAAAAGATGTAAAGAATTTATAATAAATTCTGGAACGCTAAAATAAGATGTCCGTTCAATGTTATTTAAAATTTATGTTATTGAAACAGTAATAATACAAGAAGAAGCGCAATAATAATCCAAAAAATTAAAATGCATAGTATAGTAATGTAGTAATGCAAAGTATATGTGGATGGTACTTTGATGATTGTTAGAACACGGGAGACAAGATAAAAAAATTATAAAGACACAAAAATAACAATAAAAAATATGATAAATAATTGTATCATTAAATAAGTAAAAACCATTAGGTATCGAAGGTGAAAATTGATAATAAAGTGTATATAATTATTAGGGCTAGTATTGAAATGTGGAATTAGTATAATAGTAAGGAAAATATTGAACTAGAAAATAAAATGTAGGCTAAAAGGAAGATTAAAAATAAAATAATATAATAAAGTAAACAATGTTCCACAAATATCTTAGGTTTTTATACATATAAGTTTTTAACTGTATCGACTTTGTCTTTGGATTGGAAAGAATTGTACATCTATTCATATATATTATTATCAATTAAACGATAATATATGCGCGTGTTATTAAAGAGCTAAAAAGCTACGGACAAACAAACAGACAGTCCGCCATAGGTTTTTAAATTATATGTATAAAAGCTTAAAACTATAACTGTGGCAAGAGAAACATTATTTTCACCTCGTACGGGTTAACCTGACAGCACATATGTTTTAAATTTTAGTTACCAACCACATATAAGTATGTCTTAAAAAAATTATAAATTAACATAAATGATTGCAGTATATTGCGGTATGTTACCATGGTGCCAGCGCCCATGCCAGCAATTCAACAGAGTAAAACTTTATCGTGGAAACCGTCAAGCTTAAAAGTTAAAATAAGCAATGGACGGACGAACGGATGCCCAGATCGAATTAAGGGCCTGTTTTTGCCGAGTCGTCGCACATAAACAAAACCACTATTGTAAGGCAAATGCGAGGAGATTCCTAGTAGCTTAGTTAGCATATAAGAGCCCTGGCCAGACGTAAAACTTCTGGAATGAACAAAATACTATGTAAGCATTTGGCAGGATTATTCGTGGTTAGTTAGTTCTCCTTAGTTAGTTACTGCACGTACGCCTATTATTGTGTTAGTAAAATAAATAATCACCCTTGTAAGTCGTTTTATTGTATTTTATAAAAAATAAAGAACGAAAGAAAGGCTAACCCATAACCTGGGTGATTTATTTTTTAAAAAGAATTTATTTATTAACTATAACTACCGTACGCAATAAGATTTTTTTAATGAATAATTCACCTTAGCTTTGTATCTAAAGTTACCACAAAAGAGAGCAGGACGCTTATCAACCTCTATCACTGATGAAAGGATTCGGTAATCTAGAGAAATGCAGTGGCAAACCAGGAAGCTACTATCAACAATGTAGTGTATGTTTGCTATATATTTATCCATAGTTCTGTTTATCAAATAATCTACAGCTCCATAAAGTCTGTGCGAGTTGGATGACAAGATAGTTTATCACAGAGCATACCCACAAACGCTCACTCGACCGTTACAACAATAAAGGCGTAAGATTTGTGAATAGAATAGATATAAGATTAAACTTAGAGCCATCGCTACGAGTCAGACCCAAAAAAGCAAAGTATGGAGTGGAAATGCCCAAGATGGCCAATAAGGAAGAAATTTAAAACTCGACCTTCCAGGTGATTGTAATATTCTTTTGGTATTCACAAGGGTCTATACTAGAAGATTACTTAAAAAAGTAGAAAACTTATTGGGGCTTGAAGATGCTAAAACAACCTACTTACAGGCCAGATTTTGCACTTTATTACTATTACCTTTTTGGTCTGTTCGAAGATGTTTTACGAGGTTGTTGATTTTTTATGAATAAGTGCGGAAAGTGGTATATGTGATTAACTGAAAGTCTTGTTTTTAAAGGAAATGAGCAGTTGCAAACCTTTTAACTTTTTAACCCCCTACATTTGTAGATAATTTTTAACTTGTACAATATTGAATGGAAATTGATCAAAGCCAATTAAAAAAAATGTGTATTATTGCTAGAGAGACGCAGGACTTTTTCACACCACTACAGTTATCTAAAAAACATCCAAGTTTAAGAATTAATAATGTCTACTACAGTTTGCTAATTACTGACACATTTGTTACTAATTACGCACTTTAAGTAACAAGAAAACCTACCTAAAACTTTTGGACTGCCTATGAATTTATTAATGGTGGTTTGAGTGTAATAAAAAGAAGCGACAAGAATTCGAGTAAAACATTTTTATTCAAACTGTGGGAAACTCCGAATTAAAGAAAATTTTAAATTAATGGCACTCAAATTATAAATATTGTACTGTATATTAAATACTTGGCCTTCCCCAGGGTATTCATTGTAGAAGTATTGCGGAATTCTTAAAAATTTCTCTCTTTATTTGAGTAGACAATTCTTTCCACCCAATATATTGAAACAATTAAAAAGTTAATTTCAATGTTTAAATTTATCCGTTACTCGTTATTTGAACCGTATATAATGTTGACTTCATATAAGCCTTTTATTTTTTTATTTAAAAAATAATTGTTAAAGTTTATAAAAAATAATTCAGTTTATGTTTTATGCGGAATTTAATTGTGGTAACTAAAAAAATTATAATAACATTTCGAAATTTGGTTTATGCGAACCGTACTCATATTGCTAAGTCAAATTTTTGTTACATTAAGAATATTATGGTTATTGTTACAAACACGTAAAGTATTGCAATAAATAAATGACTGAACGTTGGTGTGCTATCTGATGTAGTAGGATATACAATTAGCGCTTTCGGCATTAGAAATCGCCATTTTCAAATTAAACATTAACCGAAGCGCCGTACGCACTAACGTGGCTTAAGTCGCACTCACCAGTTACAGGCCCCGGATTAGGAGCTATCCTAGCGGCTGAAAGTTTCAGGGACTGAATAAGCCGCTCCAGTTACCCAGTTCCAGTGCCGCCCTGCAAAGGTAAATATAGGAAATGGGGCGCTCGCGAACGCTCCGGCTGTTCAATTAGTGCCGCACTGATTAAGCAGATCCAGCATTCGGTAGTTTTAAAGTTTGGAATTTTGGATGACCTTCGCAGCACTAAATCTCGACCTGGCTGAAGGTCGCCGCAGCAACGCATAAAATAAAATTAATATGCCCACCAGGGACGAAGGTTCCTTAAAAGCCTATATATTCACGCCGGCGTTGCGCCTGCATACGGATATTCAGGAAATATGAACCTTTTATGCTAATTTTCGGGAAAGTTTTTTTACAGCGCGCCAAATGTTCGCAGAGGAGCCGTTTATTGAGATTTCATTCTTCGCTGCAAATTTTAGTTCGGCAAGCAACATTTATTTGAAAAACTATCGCTTTATGTTTATAGATACATACATAATAATATGGGAAACGAGCAACTTTACATGATAAAATATTTTAATATAGCGATTTTAATTATTTACTGTTCCTATTATAGTAGACACTATAGTAAGAAGTTTTTGTGTGATATTTTTGATTAAGAAATGTGCTATGCTATTTTAGACAATTTAGTAATTTTGAGAATTCAATAAAAGTTTTGAAAGTTCTAAAGTCTTAATATTTTAATATCATCGATATTTTTTTATGTTTAAATGTTTTGCCTTTGAGTAGATACATATAGTGTTTTGGTTTTGATACCAGATATAAGTAATACAAATATTGTAGTTGGGTTGTCAAATTACAATAATTCTGCTTGCTAAAAGCCTAAGTCAAATTTTAAGTTTCCAATTAAGTAAAAATAATACATTATTTATTGTTGCGTCAAAAGAAAATTCTTTACCTTAACTATACGAACACCTAATCCAACAGTCTGTTTTGCTTACTTTTTTTCTTAATTATTCTTAATTATAATCTATTATCCTGTTTTGTTTTCTTGTAGGATAAAAAATATATTACACGATCATTTCAGTAGTTGCTAATAAATGTGTAACCCAAAACCTTAAGTACTTTACCTACTTGTATTGCGTACTATAAAGTAAATTCATTAACCTTAACTGTTCTAATTAAGATAGTTAATCGTACCTATCAGTTGGTTTACTGCGATGTATTAATTAATGTTTCGGTTCCCACTGCTGAAGTTTCAGCTAGTCACTTAAGGCTATTTACGATCTTAGTATTTTTATCAGACAAACCCTATACAATTAACACTACTGTTTATTCTTTTTATTAAATTGTGAATATTGCTTAGCTAGATTAAGAGAAAAACATTATTGTATGTCAAAATTTGCTCATTATTTCAGCTTTATTAAGAAAACTTTAATATTGTCTATTAATATAAATTGTTATCAGGTACATAGTATTAAAATTTATTTCAAGGTACATGCATTTTATGTCCGCGCTCCAATATAATTAATTATCATTTCTCTCTTAAAATCATGGCTTCCAAAAACTCCCTGTTTTTTGGAGATTCTGTAGTGATTCTTTATTCTTAGCGAGAGTTAGAAGAAACTTGGATTCTAAATAATAGGCTAATAATTTTAAACACTTAACTAAGTTTACAAAATGCAAGATACCAAGTATTAAGAAATTTTTGACAAAGTCTGTAGCTAACACTTGCTTAAGGAGAAAATAATCTAAAGAGAAAGACGGTGAAACTTTTCAAATACCCCAAATTTCCCCCAAATCTCGGTTCTCCTCCTAGGTTAAAAATATATTTTGTTAATTTTATTAAAGAAGATGTACGCTAACAGGTTTGAGAAGGCACTAGAGTTACCGATATGACTTTTGTCAAGTAAAGCTCTTAATCGATATACATAAAAAGTCAAAATTGGGTATATCTCATCAGTTTATTTGTTTGTGTACATTACTATTTTTGTATGAGAAAAGGCCTTATATTAATTTTTGTTGGGAAAAGAGAAAAACAAAGCAATTGCTTTTGCAACTCGATTCAATTAATTATACTTGGGGAAATGGAATAAGTAGATATATTCTCTATTTGTATAGAGAATATATCTACTTGTTCCATTTCCAGCTTGTGCTGGAAGAAGAAGTTAGTAGAAGTTGGTAAGCAACATTCACTACATGTTTGAAGATAATAACAATTATTCTTCCGGTTTTCAAAGTAATGTATAGTGGATTTCACATAACAAGGCTTTAAAAAACATATTGTGTTGTAATTGGTCTCAAAAGTGAGCATGAATGAATAAATTTTGAGAGATCATCCAATTTTGCTTGATTCCATATTTGACTTAGATCACATTTTAACTCTTATGTTACTACCAGAATTTTCCACATTAGTTACTATTTAGGGTATCTGGGGAGCCTAACTAAATATTCGTCTCTTTGTATATTTTTTTGTTATATGTAACACAAAAGAATACTCAAACAATAGAGACAATAGAGATATTCGCTTTCATTTATACCTGCGTTTATACAGTGAAATTGCCTCGACTAGTATACGTATCAAATTTTTCACCGACTGCTTAGTTGTAATTGTGACTTAGTACAGTGTGGATCTTTGTTTTGTGCAATTTTAATTAATTGTTGAAATTTAAATCAGTGCAATTGTGATTACTTTAATTAAAAAAGCTGGAGGAATTATCATCAAGGGAATGTACAAGATAACATGGTAATCACTTAACTTTTTTTCTATAAACTAAGCGTTTTTGAGAAAGAAAACTGCATATAACAATTGTATGTATCAGATATAGATACGTGATTTTTTGTAATTGGTGGTGAAATTTAAATGCTAGAAAGAAGTTACCAAAACTATCAAAATAATAAAGATGATAAAGAACTAGTTGAATATGTTAGCATTTTGCATGAAAGTGAAGAAGAAGAAGAGAAAGAAAAAAGTGGCAATAATATTAAGCAACCAACATCTCATTAAAATCATTTCCGAGCTAACTATGGAACAATATGGCATAAAACTTATCAAACTTATCAAGCAGCGTCATATAATATAGTTAAATAAATAAATCTCACATGGATGAACAATTAGTCGTATTTAGAGGAAAGACACGTTTTATGCAATTTATTCTATCTAAGACCGCAAAATACGGTATAAAAGTATGGTGGATATGTTATGTAGAAAATTGTTATCTTCTTACTGGTAAAATATAAACCGGAAATCGGCATCTGGGATAAAAGTTAATGAATAAAAGGTAATTGTAAGGGAATTAATCATTCCATTCAAAAGAACTCAACGCAATATCACAAGCGATACTTTTTCACAACCCTTCCTTTAGCCGAACATCTATTATTCTGGAATTATAGAAGGTCGATTGCTAAATTAACAATAAGAATCATAACTACAAAATTACCAATTAAAAGTATCTTATGTAGTTTTATTGCTACCGCCTTTAATTTTACACCTACTGCTTCTGATTCTGAACCATCTGCATGGAGGTAACTGGATCAAAGGTAGTCGTTGGTTGTTGTAATATTTATCATGTAGCCCACACAAACAAACAAAGAAAAGATTTACAAAGCATAATTTCAATGCGAGAAACCTGTATGCGAAGAATATTCTTTGACAGTAACCCATAGTAACATAAAAACAATCTTTAGGCTATAGTACTTATCGTTTAATGTCTGTTGATCTGCTTTTGCCGTTTTTGCTGCTTATTCTATATAACGTATTCAGACGCGGTCACTATAAGGTATTATTTATTTTCTTTCTAGATTACCTTCCGGTTAAATATTCTAAATTAGATTAGGTAATTACATTACAAACATGGTAAAGAACAGCATTGTTGTACTCTTCCAAGTATTATTCTTCTTCTCCAGCTACTGTATTATATTTATATATTACTAAATTCTTACTAGTGCTAATTCATTATCAAGGAGAATTGTAAAAACTTAGTAGCACCACGGTGTTGGTTGCAAATTGACTTATCGTTATGGAGGACGTTGTTAATATTACCTAGCGTATGACGTTGAAGATAAGCAACGTACTGGGAAATGTAGTTTTGAAGTTTGATTTGATTTTGAAGCTCTTTCTGGGTAGGAAGGGCTACGTGAACTGCATCAAGATGGATACTAAAATAATTTTAAAGATAAGCTTGATGATTCAAATGCAAAATGCTTGGTTTACAAAAATTTCGAAGTATGATCATTTTTCGGTAAGGCCATTTGTAATTTTTTTTGCCACGGTTAAGTGTAAATGTGCGGTTGTGTAGTGGAAGTCAAGATGAGATATTTAGATTTTAGATTTTAGACTACCAGTCTATGCAGTCATCAGAAGGTCGACATTTATTAGATTTCTTAGACTAATAAACATAATGGCATCCGCCGCTGTTCAGGTAATGTGGAAGTGGAAGGCAGAGTTAGTAAGGATGAATAACCAGATAATTGTTTTGCGCATTTTGAAGTTTAGGTCTTAATAGACGTTCAATGAAGGGGTTATTTAGAGTGGTCAAAGAAGGTTTTGATAAAGATGAGTTTCTACTGACAGCGAAAGTAAGCGGTTGCTTAACTTTTGTACTTGAAAGTAATAATAAGAATAGCGGTAGGAAACTGCTGCTAATATTACCCATGTTTATTGATGTCATTAGTTTGTCGGCCCGAAATTATCTGTGTGCTATACTTGAAAGTGTAAACTTACCATTTTGGTCTTTAACCATTTGGCATTACAAGTGTAACCCTTCATTAATGTTGGTTAATAACTGAATAACTTTCTTTAGTATCTATTTTGTTGCTAATAAAGAACACAATACATTTTTATGGTATAAAACAAACAAATATCTTATTGTTGTTGTAATTAGATACCACATAAAGAAATATAGGTTATGTTAGATAGTATGATATTATAGGATATAAAATAGATATATGGTTTTCGCACAAAAATAATTTTATGTGCATATAAATTGGCTGCGTTACCAAAACGGGTTCAGTGTGCAAATTTTACAATTCACGTTATACACGGTCGAACTTTATAAGGCGATATTACATAATTTTTATTTTAATTATTAGTTATCTATGACATTCTCCTGTTCCTTTGCTGCAAACGCATTAAAATGTATGGGAAAAGCTACATTAAGAATATTTTGAATTTGCTTCTTGTAGACGTTTTATTTCACATTCACTTCTGAATAACACATTTATTAATGCACTAAACAGAATAAGCAATGTCTTCTAAAATCTCAAACATTATGCACAGAGTTAGCTACGGCTTCCCTAAAGAACAATAATCATATTTCTAAACATTAAAACATAGCGTAATGCACTTTTAACTACTGAGTTGTTATTTGTTTATAAGATTCTTAATTGTCCAGTATAAAATATACTTAAAAAGTAAGATGACAGAAAAGTTTTTATTATTAAAATTGGTTTAAATATGATTTTAATTGGCTCTAAGTTTCAGAACGCATCTATTGCATTTGATCTGACAATAGCAGTAATTGTTGAACTTGTAAAAATTAAGTTGTTTTAAATAGTCTACAAATTTATTGCACCAAATTAAAGCTTGTGAAAATTTAATAGACAATATTAGTATCCTTTTTTTCTACACAATTATCTTTGGCGAGTTAGATGATAAGATTGTCTGTAAAATTTCATCAAAAACTCAATTGAAATATTTGGCGTAGAATTTGTTAGTTGAATAAGTGAAGACTCTTTGGCAGTTTACAATATAAATATTTTGCCACTAGAATTACAATTTCGCTAAGCAAATTTATTTTATCACATATTAATGGCAATAGTAACTTACAGCAAAATAACTGTAACAATATAATAGTTTGCAATGGGAGTATTAGATAAACGAGCAGTTGTGGTATGAGGTGAATTGGCAATACTAAACATATATCAGAAAGCAGCATTGAGCTGTAGTTTGAAAATCTCTTGATCTCAATTATCAACTAATAAAACTGTTAGTTAGTAGTCTTAATATGTCTACCAACTGCATCAGTGATGCAATAACTTCTAAACAAAAATTTAGAGTTTATACTTTATCTAATTCTGTGGAGATTTTCAGTGTCACTAGCTCGTTGCAGACTTTAACTTTTTCTAATTTTTCTACACATAATGAGGAAAGAAGGATGGGCGACAAATGTTTGGTAAAATATATAAAATTAGATCTATCTTAAGTCGATATTAAATTTGGTACCAACAAAATAATTGATGTTGTACAGTAATCCTAAATTCATCAATAAAACAGTACTTTAGCAAAAGGATAGCGCAAGTCGAAACGTTATCTTGAGACAGAAACTCACCAGGGGGTGCTCCCAGGGTTTGTGCTTTGGACCGGTATACCGGAAGCTGGTATACGAAAGACTATTCAGGAATAGCGGGTCGTAGGGTTTGCAGCTACACCCTGCTAATAGTTTAGTTTTATCAGTTTAAAATTTTAAAGCGAGCGGAAATGAAACGTTTAACACGTAGGCGGATAGCACAAAATTAAAATTCAACGCGGTATTCTTTGTAAAGCAACCTGGGCAAGAGATTTTTTTGCTCAACAACTAGAGGATCTACTGCAAGGATTACATTCGGTACCTCGGAGTAGAAATCAACAATCAGTTGTCATGAAAGAGAAAACAAATTTTTTATCGAATTGGGGCGGCGGTGTGATTAACGTAGAGTTTTTGCAAAAAAGACAGTACAGCTGGCAATTTTGTACGTAGCAGAGATATGAGCAAAAGGGTACAAACCCAAAAAGAGCAGGGGCTTGTTTAGCGTACAGAGGATGTTCGCAGTTAACGATAACTGCTTACAGCACCATGACTACCGGTATATTATTAGTATTAAGCCAGTTACTGTATTTGCATTTTATTTAGTAGGATGCGGCTAAAGACTGGACCGGAGCAGCAATTTTTGGAGCCAGCGCTACTTGCTCTCAGAAGTATGAGGCTGCCGACAGATTTGCAAGTCGGGGTTTAGAGCCTTGCAAAGACGCTGTCCGATTTCATTGGACAAAAGCTCATGCCAAAACTCCTGGGCAACGAACGTGTGGACCAACTGACCAAGAAGGTGCCGACAGAACCAAGACCGCCAATTTTTAAAACGGTTTAATGAGGCTCGTAAAGAACCGATAACGAACTAGAACAAAAGCAATATGAAAGCAAAGATGGGAAATAGCAAAGACGAGGCGCAATGCGTGGATATTTACCTCCATGGTTGACACAGAGCAATAGACTGCGGAGTCCATCAATCGGGACATCGTCTAATGCTAATTTCCGGTCCTACCTAGTAAGAATCCAAAAGCTGACAAAAGACCAATACAGATGTGTGTGTAAGGAAGTCAACGACGCTACGCACGTCTTGATAATCTGTAACGCGGAGGAAACCACGGCCAAAACAGAAAGGGCCCTTATTACGAGAGGGTGAAGAAGAGATAGAAAAAGTTTTGAGAGTACGCGAGTGGTGGACGGTTTTTGCGCCATTCACGATATTACATGTAGACACGAACATTTTTTTCTGATGCTCTTAAGAATCAAATGCGCCTTGGAACGTCTCGATACGTGTACCTGCTAAAAATTTCGAGCTTTTTTACTAATTTGCCTCGACTAATAATGAAAACCGCGATGAAACCTGACGGCAAATAAGAGACAACTGTAATGCGCATGCGTGAATAAAAATGATTTAGATCAGTGAATCTGCATCAATTTATATGTAAAGTTGAAGTATTTGTTCTCAAAATATTGGTGCAATAAGTACGGTGCAAATAAAGCAATGGTACAAATAAATTAAAAATGGTCAAAAATCTGTTATATGATGCACGTTTTGAAAGACCAATAACAAAATCGTCGCAAATGTTAACTTGAATGAGCTACAATCGGTAAGGATCAGTGATTAACAACTTGGAGATAAAAATATGATTTGCGAATTTCAAAATACAAAACGTGTAAAATTTTGACGGAAGATCTTTTGCAGCTACTATTACCAAAGCAGAGTGCTGCAGTTGCCAGCAACTTGCTTCAGGTTGCTACCAGTGATCCAAATTATAGCTACAATTCGGTAACAATAACTCAGTGAGCCAACAGAAGTCTCCTACTTTGCCAAGTCTAAAAAGTATATAAAATCCTAAAGTGCTTACTTTAAAGTTGACTAAGAATACGTACAGTGCTCTTCTATCATTTAATAAATATATAGATTTTTTGTTATTGTAATTGTTATTGCAATTGTATTTTTTTTCGTATTATATTCTTCAATATTTTTAAAATAGACAACGCATTTCACCTTGGTTGGCATTTCAAACTGTTTTTGGTTTTGTGCAAATGTAGGAACAATGATGCAATTGTGAATCAATATCAACCAGCTCTTTGAATTTACACAGAATCAAATTACGCGCTCCTAGGATGTTTTAAAAAATAAATATTTTCTTAATATTCATAGAGAACAACACATTGGGGGTTACCAGAGCCCCTAGAAACTATAGGTCTGGAAAATTATACCTCCTCTCTCTTTGCTTCTCAATGGGCCTGGTTGTAATACTCGAAACCCTTTGCGCTGGAAAATCTCCGATAGGAATTATTGCGTGGTTTGGTTGTAAAAGTTTACGACGTAACCAAAAAATGCAAGAAATCTGACGACCAGGAGAAGGTAACTGTTGACAAGGTAACTTATAGCAGGCGGTCTGATTGCAAAAGAAGCAACGAATTCGTCCGTGAATTGAAAAAGAAGATTGATTAGAATACTGGGCGAAGCGTAACTAATCTGGTAAAATAAATGGGCGTGGCGAGGTCGACAATTAGTCTAGCAGTTTACCAAAACCTGAGAAACCGCCAAGTGTTGACTGAGAAAAACAAAATCGAGACGTGAAGCGCGACAGCGCTGCCTTCCTGTGATTATGTTCCGACAAAAAAATTTTTAAGGATAGGAATCGCCAAATAGACGATAAATTTGCCAAAATATCTCTAAAGTGCCTATCGTCATGGATATAAAGTTTGCCGCTTTTGTGCTGGTAATGAGGCTTGTGAAGAATGAAGGGTATGTCATGGTGCCCCACTTCTTTGGAAAAGATCTAAAGGTGACCACTCACAAATAAGTGAACCTGCTGGATAGAGGAAGTAACTGTTGGATGGAAGTAGGATTTCGTTCTGGTCCACAAGGCAAGGAAGACTTAGGCATGGCTATTCAACAACTTGTATTACCACTTGTTCCCCGACTTGTGGCCACTCTTTTGCCTCGACTACAATCCCTTTGACTATTACGTATAGGGCGTGGTCAAGGCAAAGTTCAATGAAAAGTATTATAACACCAAGGATAGCTAAGGGCCTCCACCGTGAAAGTAATGACACATATGGGCAAGAAGAAATTTGGCCTTCAGCAAGGTTAGGTCCCGGTTCTAGAAGGTCGTGGCTGCTGCTAGAAGCTATATGGAATAACATAATTCTGAATACTTTAATTAGACCAAATTTCATGTAAATTAATTTAATTTTTCTTTTATTTTAATGTTATTATCTTTGTTTATTTATTTTCTGGATTTATGTCAACGACACTGTGGTCAATATTCAGAAAAATAGTCACGAGGGATAGTTTGCTATCAAAGAAATATTGTTTTTTTATTTATTAACTCTGATTTATGTTATATTTAAAATTTATTGTATAATAAATTTAAAAACAATTAAATGGCATATTTATACAATACACAATACACAATATTAAAAAATTAATTTCTATACCTAAAAGTAACGTAAGAAATTCTGAATGCTGTCTCTAAAATTTTTTATTGATTAGGGCGGAAGTGGAGCCTCATTGTAAAAAACTTCGCTAATCGTGGAGGGCATTTGGCCGACATCATATTTCATTCTTAACTGCTAAGTCTTTACTATACATTGATAGCTGTAAAATTTAGATTATACCAATATTTTGCGTTTTATTCAAGAATAATAATCTGAAATCCGATATAAATCACCCTATATAATTGCCTCATTTTATCATAGATGTCAATTTGAAATGGCCTCTTAGTTGGAAGACGTAACTAAAAACGAATAATCTTTTCCTCCTTTATTTGAGTTAAGCTCTAATAAATTTAATATTTATAGTTACTTAATTTTAAATAAAAAATTGCACTAAAATCTGTAAATGAGGTCAAAGCAAAACTAAAATCTGAAATGTTTTTGTTTCAATACAAAATAGGGATAATGCGATAGCGTGGAAAAGGGTTATTCTAATACTTTGGTTATTGCTGTTCGGATTATTATCAACCGAAAGTTGTTTTCGAACAGTAATGTGCTACTTTAAAAGGCTGGTTATATGCAAAGTTTAAGCGATAGGGTTACAAGGTCAAATTCCGTCTCTTTAAGCTAATTGCTTTTGAGCGTGACATGTAATTGCGACTGGAATTTTATTTAGTAATAATAAATTTTCTATTTAACATTTTATACTTTTGTTTATTTCTTTATATAGTACATTTAAAAGGGCCGTCACAAATTCTTGTTTTATTCACTTATCAATATGTTGGGCACGAAACTGGGTAGAAATTGAAATAACACAACGGAATGAGACTCTCACCATGGATGTTAGACAAAGTAAAGGTGAAGGCTAAGCGATGTGTTGTAAACGTAAAACACCGTAAAAGAAAAGCCCACATATTTCGGTTCCTATTTTATTTTTTACTTTGGTTTATATTTGTTTAGCTTATATGTTTTAAAGTTCATGAATAAACAATAAAGCTGCAATGATGCAGTAAAGAAATTGTTTGTCTTCAGCCAGTTAATGAAGAACAAATCGATTTAGCTTTAATTTATTGACAACAGCAAGTACGAAAAAAATTACAAAAAGTTACCTTAAAAGCCACTCGAAACTTGTGCGACATTATGTGATACAAGACGGGGTTGATGGTGGTGGAAAGGTAGTAAAATACGCCGCTGATGTAGGTGAGGGTTTTGAACGTGTCCACCATGCTTGGAGAATCCCGTTCTGCGTAGATGGCAAGAAGCCTTTGGGCATGAAATGGAGCCCAACATATGAAAAACGCCACGACTACAGCAACTGCAATAAAATACAGATTATAGCATGTAGTACATTTTTAATTAAAAGATAGAGAACAAGGAATCACCTTTATCTCTTTAACTTAGAAATTTCAACTCAATCATAAATTTTTCTTGTCAAAATATATTGCAAAACGAGTTTAAAATATTAAAGTGGGATAATGCAAAAATTTTTGTTGTAGTTATAAATATTATTTATATAGATTGTTTTGGTGCATTTTGTAAAATTAAATAATAAAGCTTTTTAGCTTTAACCATAAATATAATTTGTGTATGTAGACGTTGAGAAGTTATTTTAAATAAATTTCAATAATTATAAAACATTTTTTTGTTATTTTAACATTATTTAATCTCTATGTAGAAGTAAAATATTTTCCTAAATTAATTACTGGTGCGACCCGTGGTGTACAATGTTCAAAAATTGTTGTCTAAACGTGCTCAATCACTTTAGAAACGTTTTTATTTGGAATTAAGTTGCATTTCTCTCTAATCCTTAAAATAATTAATAAATTTGAATGATTTAAAAACTTTACATCAACTTGTATACAAAAACAAAAATATATTCGAACATTATATCACTTTAATTACTTTTAAGTCTAACTAAAACTAAATTACTAAGTCTATTGTTAATAGGTGTATAAATAGGTTCTCAGCTTTAGATTTCACAGGACGCAACTCACCGTTTACATGTAACGTACTAATCCGCCCTCTTGCGGTTTTAAAGCAATGACATTTGGTCTTTCGAAACATCATGCGATTTGGCGTTTGATGCACATAACTTCAATAATCGCGTTTCATTTTAAGAAAAACGCTGCTGAAGCCACCGAAATGATTTGTGCTGCATATGGTGAGAATGCTATAAGTCATACAACGTGCAAAAAGTGGTACCAAAGACTTCGCGGAGGAGAGTTTAGTCTTGAAGATCAACCACGCGCTGGACGCCCTCAAATATTTGACATGGATGAGCTGCAAACGCGTTATGCTGGGAACTTCTCCCACATGCGGCATATAGCCCAGACATGGCCCCTTCCCATTATCATTTATTTCGGTCGTTACAGCATCACTTGGCTGATACGCACTTCAAAACAGAAGAAGAAGTCCGAAAATGCGTCGATAACTTTATCGTCTCGAAGCCGGTGAGGTTCTATCACCAGGGAATTCACAAGCTACCTAAAAGATGGCAAAAGGTCATCGATGCCAACGGAGAATACCTTGATACTTAAGCTTTTTTTGGTTTGTTTTTAAATAAAACTTTAATTTTGCAGAAAAAAGCTGAGAACTTATTTATACACCTATTAATTTTCTACGGAAGGGGTCTTTGATCCGCATTATCTAATGGGAGCCGAATAGTCGAGTTTGGGTAAACTCGTAGTTTACATATATGATTTATCATATAGTGATTTATAAATTCGTTTGCATATGGTATCATGAAGTTCTCATATAGATTATGACTTAATACGTGCTTAGGAGCACTTGCACTTAAGATTTTTGACTGCAACACGTGACCGTTTGAACAGTTCCACAGTTCAAATCCGTACGTCTATATAGGACTGATAACTGTCTTGTACAGTAAGACTATTTTAGAGCGAAATGCATGAGTTTCTACCCATAAGCCAAAATAATTTTTTAATGTAATGATCTATTTTATTTTTTCCTTGCAAATTTGTGTTTTCCATGCAAGTTTATTGCCCAAGCTATTAAACAAATTGCGCGTGCGCAATATCACCACCATATGCATGACTAGACACGCGCGTGCAGTACTAGTCTGGAGCGTTGTTTTGTTCAAGATTCAATTTAGCTTTCGGAAGGCAAAGTATTTAGAAATGTAAGTTGCCTGAAGTTATCAGATTTTTGCAAGCCGAAGGAATTAATCAGAGTGAAATTTATAGTAGTCTCTAATCTGCGTTTGTGGTCCAAACGTTTTAAACCGAAAAGAGTTTGGTACAAAAAAATAAGTGCACAATTGTCGAACGTTTGACTAGGAAAAATTGTCGTGTTGAAGTTCGAAAAATTAGTGGTACTCTTAAGAGTTGTGTCCATGAAGTATATATGCGACCTAAACTTCCACAAAGTTTCGGCTCGCTGGGTGCAAAAATACTCTCCGATGAACAAAAAACCAATTGAATGAATGCTTCATTTTAAAATCTCACCTCATGACAATAGAAAAGAGATTTTTTTACTGAAAGTATCATTACCGGAGATGAAACCTAGATTTATGAGTTCACCCCGGAGACAAAACAACAGCCCATGATATGGAAACGTTCAGCTTCCAGTTTAAATAAATTGAAAACTCAACCATCTGCCCGCAAAATCATAGCCACCGTGTTCTGGGACAGTGAAGGCCTAATGCTGTGTGAATTGCATCGAACTTTGCACTAATATTAATCAACAGATACCGCAAAACTTCCCAGAAATTGCATACAGGCATTACTCGTAGAAGGAAAAGTTAGTCCCCTCAGATTTTCATTTATTTGCACCTTTAAAAAAATTCTGTCGGGAAAACTGCTTTAAGCAACTTGACAAGCAATACTATCGTAAAGGGATGTTCAAACTACAATTACACTGAGATAAATGTCTCAACGTTTACGGAGATTATGTCCAGAATTAAACAAAGGCATGCAGTTTTTTTTATAGAATGTATCAAATATTTTCTTTAAAAATGTTAGTCTAATTTTGCTTGTAGCTTTAATATCGGACACCCCTCTTTTTTGTTTCCGTGAACTTTTATATTTTAGTAGTATTTACATATGGATGGACGTGTTGTTTTTATAAAGTAACCGTAAATAGCTTAAAATTAGATTTATTTAACTTTATATGCCAATTTTCAGCCAGTTACAAATTACGTTAATGTGTTCTTTTGATTAACTGTTTTGAGAGTTTTTGTGGCAAGAGAGGGCAGCAGTACTATCCGCAAAGATCCCTGTCATAGTGTTTTCTGATGTTGGAAAGTCAGCAGCGCACACTATATAAAGAAAGGCCCAAGAACCCTACCTTGTTCAACACCAGAGTTTTTTTTTATTTTTTATATTTCGCTACCGCAATTAATTTGAAAATAGGCCTTTAAGGATGTTATTATTATCATCAGCACACAGCCATTAGAGTTGGAGAGTGGATAATTTATATGGAAGATGAGAGTATGTCGATTATGGATAGAATTAACGTTGGAACAAGACTTTGTTCCGGTGTTAGGAGATGGAGAAAAGTCGAGGCTTACGTGGACAGGATCGCTTCCCTGGAGTAGATCTATCCTCTATCGGGATCAAAGAAGAGCATATATCTGCTATCCAAGTATTTAAGAAGTAGAAAATATTGGTAAGGAAAGAATTTTCTTATTTTGAGTAGTAGCCCTCAAAACTTTACCAAAGAATTTTGAAGGTTTAAAAAATTGCACAACAATATTTTTATTTTTTATTGATTTATTTATTCTATCTACTATCCGGCGATGTTGGATAGTAAAATGTCTGTATTTAAAATTAAACTGGAGTTGTAGAATTAACTCTTGCAAAAACGCATCTGCATATATTCTGCTGGCAATTAATTTTTCCAATAACTCTGTGGTTCCTTTTAATATCAAGAAGATTTTCAAACATTTTTGAGCTGTGAAGTCAATCGAAAAATTTGTTGAATAAAAGTAATTTGCAAGGCACTACATTTTCTCGGCAGTTTTCAGTACTTTGCCGTTTATGAGATTACAGCCGGAAGTTTATTATAACAATTAGATATTTAATTTCGCTTTTTATTTCGATAGGTGAACGAGGTTGGATTGGTAGTGACAGTGTTAAGGGTATTGTTAAATATTCTTCCACTTCTGCATTTGTTTCATTCGAATGAGGATTGAAAGGTTCTGTTAAAAATTGGACAAAGACATTGTTTTTTTTAATTTGGACATGCCTATTATCTTGTTTAGTTTCTTGTAGGTGAAATGTATATGTAACTATAAGGCCGTTTAAGACTTTCTACGGTTTTTCAAAGCTAATGCAAAGTGTTTCAAATTGTTGATTTTGGACTTCCTTTAATTTTGTTTTCAGTTGATTGTTTAAACGGTTATGTCTTTTTTTTCTCAGAGCTATTAGGAATGCGTTGCTAGTCTTTAAATTTTTAGAGGAACTTTTATTAAATTGTGGCACGACACTCCACTTCTTCTAATGTTTCAATAAAATGGTTTGATGTTCTCTCTAGTTGTTCTGGCTTTTTTGAGCAAACATTTAGTTATAGGTTGAGATATTGCTTGACAAATACTTGTTAAATATTTGACATTACATAAATGTTTAACACGAAATTTCTTATTACTTGTTTAAATCAGTTTTTTGGGTTTTGCTGTTTTTCCTATAACAAAGGTAAAATGAAAAAGACGTTATTTTAACATAATAAATAAAAAGTAAACAAAAAACTATGAACGGTAGAGTTTGTGAGATTAATATGCATCTTCCCAAACAATTTTTTGTGCTGGAGCTCTTTACTTTAAAGTAAAATATACAGGATAGCACATGCTTTTCAAATAAGTTCGTCGATTTTTAACATAACATTTTTTTATTAACATCAAAACAATTTGTAATAGATTCAGTTTTGATAAGTGTAAATGTATTAGAAATATAAGGTTTTTCTTGTTATACACACATTCAGAGCCTATTTTAAAGTTCTGTATTACACTTCTTTTCTGGCTCATTTGAAATTTGTTTGCAACTGGCAATTTTTAGTTCATCTGCTGCCGAGGATTTCAGACGTAGACTTGGAATTTGAACTAACCTGAAAGAAATAAATCGCAGGTAAACAAATCTGCTGAGCTTTGTAAGATTACATGCAACTCTAACTTACGCATTACGGAGAAGTCTCTGATGTAATTCTCATGAGTTATCTGCTGCCCATAACCGACAGTTTTGCTTATTGATATGACTAACCAAATAGAAATGTGCACATTTTAACATAACATTTGCAATATCAGAAGTGGTAATTTTAGGTATTCTTTAACAAAATAGTTTGTGTTAGACAAAATCACCTTAGAACAACGTTTGAACAATCTTGGTTTTATACGAATGGGTGTTAGATGTTTAGTCAAGCTCATTTACTAGAGCCCAAACCGCACAAGAGCGGTCAGATCATTTCCTCTTCATAATCTTTTAGGAGTATTGTATTATGATCAGGTATTACCTCATTGTGTGCAACGGAAAGACGTTAGAATCGTTCTTTCCAAAAAGTTGTTCGACGCCAATAATGAGATATATATATATATATATATATATATATATATATATATATATATATATATATATATATCCCGTCCAATAATTTTCGAAGATACGGTGCGCGCGAGGGTCTCCGATTTCGTTCAGATTTTAGGAGCTAAAAGTAGGTAGTGAAAAAATAAAAACCTCCAATTTTTAGCCCTCCACCCCCTCCGGATCCAGATATATGAATTTTTAAAAATTGAAAATTACCCTTATTTTGCTGTTTTTAAAAAATCCATATCTCGGGAAGTTTGGGTCCAATCGGGCTCAAATAGGACGAATTTTCTTCGTCTGTGAGTCTACTTTCATGCCATCTGGGTCCGGTCTATTTGTACGTGACTCTCTTTTCTTGGCAGCTTGAAATTCGAGAACATAAGAACAGCAAATTCTTTCATCTTGAAAATGGACCCAGATTACAGCAACAGCTCAAAAATATTTTAGACTTAATAGGCATGAAAGTAGGCTCATAGACGAAAAAATGCGTCCTAGTTGAGCCCGATTGGATCCAAACTTCCTCAGATACGAATTTTTAAATAATGGCATTTCCGCGAAATTCGAGTTTTTTCCGGTTTTCTAAGTGTCACCAGTCGCGCCTGACCGATTCAAATACTTTGAAAAGTGGGGGAATTGTTGCTTTACTAGAATACAATGATTACTTAATGGTTTTATCCTCGCCCCGAACATGTAGCATGCGCGATCGCCACTGCGCAGATTGTTCTTTTCGAAGGGAAAATAGGCGGAAATTGTGGGAATTTCTGAATTATACGGCGAGTCAGCGGCTCAAGAAGGGTGGGAAAATAATCAAAGTCAAAAAAAAACAATCGATGTTGTATTTTCCAAGATAAAACTCTGATAATTTTTAAAAACTTATCTTGGAGTGCATGCACTGCATAAGCCCAATGATCCTTGCTGTTGCTGATAATACAAAAGCTCTTTTCTTGCAATTGATTATCATCTTTATTTTTAAAACACATTATAAAGGGATGAATTGTGATTATTATTATAGTAGAATGCCTGGATAGAATTCTGAATCACAAAAGAATAATTTTCGGAGAAATCCATAAAACTATACAGGTGTCCCATTGCAACTCATTCTTGCTGGTAAGGAGATAATTTTATTGGGCTGGGCAATAAAATGGTGACTGGTCATATTCTACAAATCATCTAGCAAATTTGTCTTGAATTTAGTTGTTTTTTCATACATTGTAATGAGAGAAGCTCGTGTATCTTGTTTGGTATCCCAAAATTTGTACTTGATCTCTGTTTTGTCCCAGGAAATCTCAAAATCATTCAGCACTTGCGTAATTTCTGGAAATTCACCGCATCGATGGAGCATACAGTCTATGTTATCTGAATCGCAAGTTGCAGCTACTATCAAATCACGATAATTGATCCTTTTATTCAGAGCAAGAAGCTTGAGCTTAATGTTTTCGTGTTCGACACAGGCGCAAATGTTGTGGGAGCCTGGATCTCCAACATAAATACATTCTTCAGGTACCAAACTCGCAAAGTGAGAAAATTTTAGTACGTTTTCATCCCCTTTATAATCTTGCAGAAAGTTAGAGTCTAAATCTCCTAATGTGTAGAGGAGCAGACGCTTTTGTTTTACTATTTCGACTATCGACCCCGTTTCATCTCGAGCCTTCCTTAACAAATTCTGTTTCTTCCTTGGACATATGTATGAATTTTTGGGATCCATAATATAACTCTATAATTTTTTCCATTGCTTGAGAAATTTTAGAATGTTTTTTTCTCGGTGGATTTTCTAATTCACCTGTAGACATGAAAACGTAAAACTAAACCAATTTTCTAGACAATAATCTTACAACTTTCATCATGAAGAACTTACCATTTTTCTGCAGCTTCCGTACTTTATTGAACATATACGAAGTATATTTAAATTACTTTTGACATAAATCGAAACTCCAGTTCCTTAGAACAAGTAAAAGAAGGGATATCTTGTCGGAGGTTGTTGAACTGCTGTCGAATTTTCTTTGCAATTCTGTCAAAAGTCTTAGATGGAACTGCCAGTAACTAGTGGCACAATTGAATTTAGATCGAAATTAAAAGCATCTTTTATTTAACGAATTAATTTTGCCTGAATATCAGTTAAAAAATCGACCACTAGTTTTTCTTTTCTGGGCAAAGAAACCCGTGATAATTCAAGATCAGGCATTCCAAGTTCTCGACAAATGTTTCTGGGAGTCGATCGTTCTGGCTACAAGTCAGAAATTCAGTACCACCTGAACTTTGCGATGAACTAGAAGGATAAGTCTCAAGATCGTTTATTCCTTTAATTAGAGTATCTACTCCACTCGCAACAGTCCTTCTTGGCCTTAGACCATCCGTTCTCACGACATTGTTATTGTGGCCCTCCGCGACACTTTCAGTAACTTTCTGCTTACACCGTTTACATATTTTATTCCCTGGAATCAATCTCCTTTCCGTTGCCTTACAACATTTTTGACTCAATTCTAAGGTAATAATGCGCAGATCATCCCGAACAGGTTTTTTATGAATTCCGTATGGATCTCAACATTTTCTCCTTTCAGCCGTATAATTATCGACAAACTTGTTCTTGTGCCTTTTACATATGTACTCACTTTCATAACCACTCAAATTACTGTTTAATCTCAAATTGAGGATATCCAATTGTTCGGTATCGAATTCACTTAAACAACCAAAATTATAAGGTTCAGAACAACTGTCGTTCAGGAATTTCCCGATAGCACACATCATTTCCAGTACAGCTATTATACACTTACTTTTCCACTAAGACACGTTACACTTATACAACATAACCTCACAAGTGTTTAGCCTTGTATGACGATAACACAAGAAACTGAGAAACTGAAAACTGAGGAATGGCCATCCACTCCCCGTAGAAGTCTTATTCTAGATTTGAAATACGAATATCGTAGTATTCTGAAACTGTTTGAATGAATTCGCAACACTAAGCCGATGTGATAATTGAAAAACTTCAGAACTCGAATTTTACCCAACTTAGCAGACGAACTTACACTGGCTGTTAGCTGGAGTAATATGTGCGACTAGCAGAGCGTAATTGTTTTAAAAAATGACTACAGTAAACAATGGTTTAAGGTGTCGAAAGATTATTAAAATCAGGTTCTATCACCGTTTAATCTGTTAAAAGAGTATTTTGCACTGACTTCGACCTTTTTCAACCCTTCTTGAGCCCCCGACTCCCGTATAATTCAGAAATTCCCACAATTTTATTTTGTTCTATGAAGTGTAAAATGTTTTGCGCTGTGCTGTAATCTGGGTCCATTTTCAAGATGAAAGAATTTGCTGTTCTTATGTTCTCGAATTTCAAGCTGCCAAGAAAAGAGAGGCACTCACAAATAAACCGGACCCAGACGGCATGAAAGTAGACTCACAGACGAAGAAAATGCGTCCTATTTGAGCCCGATTGGACCCAAACTTCCCGAGATATGGATTTTTTAAAAATAGCAAAATAAGGGTAATTTTCAATTCTCAAAAATTCATACATCTGGATCCGGAGGGGGTGGAGGGCTAAAAATTTTATTTTTTCACTACCTACTTTTAGCTCCTAAAATTTGAACGAAATCGGAGACCCTCGCGCGCACCGTATCTTCGAAAATTATTGGACCGGCTCATATACACACACACGCACACACATGTGTGCGTGTGTGCGCGTGTGTGCGCGTGTGTGTGCGTGTGTGTGCGTGTGTGCGCGTGTGTGTCCTTGTGTGTGCGTGTGTGTGCTGTGTGTGTGTGTGTAAGCAATTGAAAAGTAAAAATTCGAAGTATAACAATGGAGATATGTTTGATACCTTTTTGTAACCCCCTTATAAATAATTTAAGTGTTTTAGTAAAAAAGTAATGTTTTAGAAAATCGTAACAACATAAAAAGGTTTAATAAATAAATTTTCAATTTTGTGCAAGTACATATAAAATAGCATTGATGATACATAACAAATCCTATCTTTTAAATTAAAAAAGTAAAATATGAAGACTGGCGATAATAAGTTAATGTGATCTTGTAATAAATATTTAAAAAATGTATACTTTTTAAATTTAACTATTTTGATAATGATGCGGTAATTTTCTGTTGTATAACAGCTTATAAATTCATATTTAATAATATGCTAGCTTATTGTTTGAACATTAATAGGTGGTGTTTGAATTTTACCAAGATAAATTGATACTTTTAGTATAAGAGGCTATAATTTTAATATAAGTTTGCACTACTTATAGATTTCGTTACTGAAAAAATAAAATAGAGAATATGCATCGCATTCTGTGCGAAGCTGGAACATTCATCTGCAGATACTATTCGGATGATTTAAAAGGGTTTTGGGAATGCAGCAATAAAATACAGCACGAATAAAATCATGGCGCAAACCTTGTGGCCGGGAATCTGTTAAAATTGATTCACGTTCTGAAAAACCTGCAATGAGCGGGATATTGGAAAACATTGAACGTGCACGGGCTGCAGCTAACAAAGATCTGCGACTGACAGTCTGGGAACTACAAGGTAAACTAGAAATATCAAAAGTGTAAGAACATTTAAAGACAAATTTACTGTTGTCAGTGCAGAAAGATTATAGTACTGTATTTGCGAGTGACTTGCTTCTGACTACTATTAATGAAATATATTTTGAAAAAAAATTGATTTCAGACTGTCGACAAGATTCAGGACAATATAACGAAGCAGCGATTTACAATTAATGACTGTTTACTTTACTAAACGGACACTAAATTTTTACAAATAATAAACTTTACGAAAAATTGCCGTTATTTTATTTTAAAATTATAAGACATAAAATCTAGCATTAATATAAAAGCTATGTACCATGACAAACAATAAAAATTTCTAACTTTTGCTCGATTACCCGCCATAAACCTCTACACATTTTCCATTGAAATTTTTCGGCTAGCTACACTTCACATTTGCTTGAATTCCTGGATTGTTTCAGCTCCTCTGCCATCTTTTTTAAATGTGCCTTTACAATACCCTAACAACGTTCAATGGGATGAAGCTCAAAGCTGTTTGGTGGATTGTCCTCTTTTTTTACAAAACCAATATTTTTAGAATTAAAAAGCTAAAGCGTCGTACTAAAGTAATGGGCAGATAAAAAGTTTGATCAAAATAATGAGGAAACGTTGTGCTTACGTTATAGAGGTATTAACTGTTTTTGTATACATTCTTTTTTATACACGTCGCCTCGAATTGTACCACATGTAAAAATATGAAGCTTCTAAGATCACAAGAACATATGACCTGCCATACAAAAGTTTTTTTTATCAAATTTATCTATTTTAATTTTTCTTACATTATCAGGTATGATTATGAGGCTTTGGTATCGTGCTGACATCCATTTTGATGTTTCGTTAGAGCTCAACTAGTTTAGTTTTTAATTAAAACGCCGTACAATCTTCCACAACGTTTTTTTGGCAGAAGTCGTAGCTCAGATACCGAACTATGCTCATTTTTCACCAGGTCAGAGTACCGGAGGTGTTACGCTTCCACCCGCCACACCGACATAATGGTCGGTGTAATTGATGGGCGGTGGGGGTAGGCCGAAGCTTCCCCGCTCAAGGGCATGCTCACACGAAGGTCAACAAGTCCCTTCTGCCCCTAAAGCGGTGCCACCACCCCTAAGAGTCCAACACCAACGAGGGGGAACCGGTAAGCCGCCCCGGTTGGCTACCCCCCTCCTCTTAGTCCTCGTGTCGGTAAGGTTCCCCTTACCACGTTGGACGAGCGGCCGTCGAGGTCACTTGCGCGAGCCTCTACTCTAGATCTGTTGATACTTGTTGCTCTCGTTACCCACACTATTGTGTGGATAGGGTCGAAGCACCTTTACGAGTCTGCGTCGTAGAGTGAAATGCAGCCCCACTCGTGTCGGTAGGGTTTCCTCTACCACGTTGGTCGAGGTCGCTTGAGCGAACCTCTACCACATATCGCTACTGCTACCGGCGTCCTTTGCCCACAAGTGTGGGATCGGAAAGCCTGCATAACAGTTTTAACGGGATAACGTCATGTGGTCTAACGTCTCCGTAGGCCTTGGGCCTAATCGATGCAGCAAATACTCCAGTCGACAGTACTCGTGTTGGCAGGATTTGTCTTGCCTCGTTTGACGAGTTGCCGGCGAGGTCACATGCGTGAACCTTTACCCCACGTCATTACTATAGGCGGCATCTGTTACCCACAAATGTGGGATGGGGTAGCTCCACCCGCAGTTTTAGGGTGTGGGGTCTCCCGTTTACCCGCCATTTTTTGCTTTTTATAAGTGCTGTTTTTTTTTTGATATCTTAAACAATACTATGATGATTTTATTCACGCTGATTTTACGCACAGACATACATTTTTCCGACTTTTAGCAGTTTTTAAAATAATCTTCTTAGCTGTTGCATTTATCAGGGCACTTAGACGTCGCGATTTAGGCAAATCGTCAAACATGACGACTTGGAAAACCGTCGACTTAAAACACTTTTTTGAGAGTTTTTGCAAAAAAATTTTTAAATATCACTTTTGATCTCGATACTGATTCTCGCTTTACTGCTTCTTAATTGACAGTTGTCGTTGAATAATAATAATAATTACAAGCCAATCACAATTACAATGCTTATTATTTAAAAAAATAGTTACTGTTTAAAGTTCAACGTAAAATTAAATGTGACCGTTTAATAAAAGGAACAGTCTTTATAACAAGACATATATATATATATATATATATATATATATATATATATATATATATATATATATATATATATAATGTAAAATATTTTCAACTTTGTAAATGATGCTGGAAGAAGTTGTAAGATACTAAGGCGTTTACTGTGAACTTACGAACAATGTTTATTTTATATTGTACCATTTTTTACTAAACGTATAGATTTGTTTTCTTTATGTTGAGTTACTTGGGAGGGGTTTAAGCATTAAAACGCTCCGCTTGTCGAGCGGGTTGGCGAGTTTTTAATCAGCCGCTCTTCTGGAATCAGACGCTGTGTGCAGCCGCCAATATGAGTACAGATGTCGCTATTGAAATTTGCTCCTCCGCCTTTTCTATCGTTGTGACTTTATTTGTTATCCTCCGACTTCAGAACTGTTGGCATTCTTTCCCTGTAATTCTGGGTAGGAGCCCTTATAGGGCCAGATAAATCCTGGTTTGTTAATGAGGTTGTTACTCTTCCCCATCTTTTTTATCCTGGCTTGGGACAGCAGTGATAGTATAATAATCGCTGGCATAGTTATTTTATCAATAACATAAAAGAATCTGCAAACAGCGTTTTTAAAAAACAAACAAAAACAAAAGACAAACTAAACTTAAAGAAGAATTAAAAAAAACTAATAGACCAAAGGAACAAAGAAAAACTAAATATGTCAGAAAACGAGATAAAAGAAATCAACAAGAACATCAGAAAGTGAGTAAAATTAGACATATCAGAGTACGAGGAACTATTAGAGAAACTATTGAAGGAAACAATTAACCAAAAGTATTTAGAGGAGAATACAAGAAGGAAATAAAGAAATAGTAAATATAATGAAATAAAGATTATGGCAAACAATGACGATGTAGCACCTATTCGCCTTGAGAATAACTTAATAGAAGTTGTAGACGAATACACATACTTAGGACAAATACTTACTTTTAGAACAGATACCTAGGCGCCAGAAATTGAAAGTAGGATAAAGTAAGCTTAGGGCTGCTTATGGAAATCTAAAGAATGTGTTCAAAACAACAACAACATGCCCCCAACATCTTAAGATTAGAATGTTTAATTAATGCATTCTTCCAATACTTACATATGTCTCGAAAATATGGTTCCTTAAGGAAACCGTGTTAAAAAAACTGAAATTGACACAAAGAAGAATGGAAAGATCGATGTTGGGAGTGCGACTATAAGAATAACAATAAGAAAATTATTCGAATGGATTCGAGATAAATTCAAAATTAAGGACGTGGCATGACGCACTGCAAACTTGAAATGACAATGGGCAGATCATATTATGCTACGCTTGGCTGCTATATACAATGCAAGTGTTAAAAACTTTTTATTTTTTGTCACTAATTGAATAATATAAAGATTGTGTTAATATTAAAATTTAGCTTTTGGCCGACCCCCCTATTATTTTCTTGGGAGCCTTTTATTGTAAGAATTTTGATTGTTTGCTATTTTTATCATTCTCATTTTATTGGTTCTGTTCACATGGTTGTTCCATTTTCTTTTGCTTTTTACCAATCTGATTACAACCGCAATGTCGCATTCACCACTTTGATTTTTGTTTTTTCCATTATTAATCTAATATTTTTATTTTTGCTATGTATAGCATCTGTTTTGCTTATTGTTAGTACGGATTTCTGTCACAAAACCCATATTTTTATAAATGTTTACCTTGCTGTCAGTTTTTAAGAACTTGTTCTTTCAGGCTACATCTCTTTAGTATCTAAATTTGGTAACCCGTTCTATTAATTTTCTTCCTATTTAGAGTTTTCTTCACATTTGTTCTTTAGATATTATTGTAATTTGGTTCTGTCAGCTAAAACTTTTATATTATACTTCCTTGCCGTTGTCAAGAACTTGTGTATCAGGCACTATAAATCATCTACAGATTCCGCAATTCTATTCCATTTTGTACTTTTCTTCGATGATAATTCTATCTATGACAAAGAGTAAAAGGTATTGTTTGCGCCAATCTCCAATTACTTTTATTTTGATTTTAAATTAGGACCGGTCGTCTTTTCAGTCCATCTGTATGCGTGCCTTAGTTTTGATTTGTGATAGCGGCAGCGAATTTGCCCGACCACGCGGAGCGCTGATATATAAAGCAGCGGCCTTGCTAGCTCTACGCTCACTCGCTCACTTCGTTTTGAATTTTTAGTTGTGATGGTTTAGAAAGTGGGCGACCGGTTTTAAATTTTTTTGGCCGAGAGTTCGCCGGCGTGTTTTGTTTGGCTGTAAGAGTTTCCAAATCCCGGTGGCCGTTTTGTTGAAGACCATTTTATTGCGGAATTAGATAAGACATTTTCGATAGGATCTGCTGTGAAGATTGGGGTAACTTGTCCTATCTTTTCGTCCACACCCTTATTTTATATTCCTGGATCCCCCAAGATTACAGCACAGGAAAGCGATTTCTGCAGAAGAGCACCGTTTTCAAAGGTTAGTGTTTCAGCTTTGGCTTTTTTTGAAATTGCTTTGTTTTAAATTTAAAATTACGATACAGTCCACATTTAGCCATAACAGGTGTAAATCTCAACTATTTCTTTGTCTAATTCTCATAGAACAATCCATACTTTCTCTTAGCTGGTTTTCTATGAGTATTTTATTTAGCTTATTTTATGCTCATGAACGCCTTAATAACTCTTATTTCTTGTAAAATTTATAAAATTTTATCTACAACACCTGAGAGTTAGATTGAGTAAATTATCAAATATTGCTTCCGGATAGTTCAGGAAAATTGGTGTACCAAAGTAGCTACATAGTTACTGTAAAAAATCTTATTCACACAACCACGCAAATGGTAAGCAGGCAAGAAAGGTATTTATGTTTTCCTGGTTTTGCTTTTTTTTAGATTTCTATTTTATTCTCTGACTTTTGGTTAATCACTTATATTGAAAACATCACGCTATTCTTTATGTTTTAGCACTGCTTTAAAAGTAAAGCGAAAGTGTTTCTTTTAGTTAAGTAAGGGACAAAGTAGAAGTAGAGTTTATTTGATCAAACCTTCTGCTAAAATTGACAATAGTTTTAGCAAACCAAATAAGATATTTATTATGCTTTGCAGATCTGTATAATTAATGTCGATGATTTTTTGCGAAGGTCTTTCATGCCAAATTATTTTTGATGAATCCGGTCATAAATCGTATTTAATGCTATCTCTCTCTCTGCCATCGTGAAACCTCACAAACCACTTAAACCTTCTTCCGACTCACGCCTTTCCTGTTCCAAACAATTTGAAAAGTTTTAATAATTTTCAAAAGAAGTTCTAATTTTTGAAATCAAAATCGGAAATATCAAATATATTCTCATTGCTACTTTAATAAGGCATCTCAGCAAAAAATATGTTGTTTATGCAGCAAAGATCTAAAATATCATTGTGGGAAAATAAATATTTTCTAGAAATCGTACCAGAAAAGCATTTTTTTTTGCATATCTTCGATTTAGCAAACCTCAGAGTGAAGAAATAAAATTGTTTTGTCTTTTAGTCAAACATCCGAAAATATTATTAAATGAAATATAATAGTTATAAATTTCATAATTATTATATGTAACTCAAATCGTTTAAGTCTAAAGTGAGTTATTTTAATTGTTGGTTAGCTTAAGTGCACAAGGCTGGGCTAGTATTAACAAATTAAACTAAATTAAATATTTATTTTTCTTCTAAGGAAGGCTATTACATTACCTAAATGCGGCCCCTTTGTTTTATTAATGACAAACCATTAATTTCTTTAATGAGGTCAAATTAAAACGGAGTGTACAAAGAATAATTTAAAGATGCGTAAATTATCACAAGCAAATTTAAAACCGATCTTATTTTTTACATTATTATTACAGAGAAACATAATGAATCTACAAATGTCTTTTTTTTCACGTGTTTATTTCTCTGAATATTTACAATCTGTTAATTATATTAACATTCAGTAAATTATTTGAATTTTACATAACATGAGGAAGCAATACTCAAAGCGTTACTTCTTATCTTATAATAAATTATGTGTGCGTAAACTTGTAATTAAACTAAATTTAGAAATTCTAAAACTAATTTTAGGTAAACCTATCAACCAGGTCTAACGGGTCGAATCTTTGGAGTTGTTTGTTAAAGTGTCGTTTTAAAAGAGCAGCAGCTAAATCATTGGGATGGGCACTAAGTTTTGCTTGGTACTTGCACGGAGAATTTCTTCCTTAACTGAAGGAACGGGTAGATCTTGTTGTAACAATTAGGAACGTACCTAAGAGCATTGGCTATCAACCGTATTACTTTATTTTGGAATATTTGCAAAATCTCTAGGTTGGAATTAGAAGCAGACCCCCATAACTCGATTCCATAGGTCCATATTGGTTTCAAAATTGTTTTGCGAAGTAGTATTTTATTTTTAAGAGATAATTGAGAGTTTCGTCCTATCATCCAATTCATGGACCGCAGTCTTAACCCAAGTTGTAATCTTTTCTTCATTATGTGAGTCTTCCAGGTCAAGCGTCGGTCTAAACGAATCCCTAGGTATTTTACGCTATCTTGTTGTGGTACAAGAGTGTTATGTAATGTTACTGATGGACAGATTTCTTTCCGTAGAGTGAAGGTTACTTGTGCTAACTTTGATACATTCACATGTATTCGCCATAATTTGAGCCATTTTTCTGCTTTTCTGAGATTGTGCTGGAGTATCTGGGATGTTGTTTGGGGATCATTATGTGACGCAACGATTGCGGTATCATCTGCATATGTTGCTGTCAGAGTTTGAAGTGTTGTTGGCAAGTCCGCTGTGTATAGAAGGTATAGAACAGGACCTAGAATGCTGCCCTGGGGAACGCCTGCTTGAATTGGCCTTATGGATGATTGTGCGTCTTTAAATTTGATGTAGAAACTTCTATCCGACAGCTCATAGTGTTCTGGTGGTAGTGCCTTCTTTACTTTATATAACAATCCGGTATGCCAGACCTTGTCAAAGGCCTGGCTAATATATAGGAATACCGACGAGCAGTATCTTTTTAGGTGCAGATCATGATTTACTCTATGCACTTGTTCTGTAATGCCATGACCTTCCCGAAAGCCGAATTGGTGCCTTGGTATAGCGTTTCGTTGGTCTAGTATTAGTTTTATCTTGTGCAGGAGTATCTTTTCAAAAACTTTGGACAGGATAGGTAACAAACTGATCGGTCGATATGAGGTGACCTCTTCTGGGGTTTTCCAGGATTTAGTACCATCACAATTTGGCATTAATTATGTAGGTTATAAGTTTTGTTGGCTTTTCTGGTTACTCTTTAAGGATTTTGTCTGTAATTAGGTCGTAACCTGGGGATTTTTTTGAGTTAAGACCTTTTATAATAGCTCGGGCTTCACTAATTTTCACAGGTTTTATAGGTTGGCAGACGTTGTTAGGCTCATTGAGGGCTTGATGTATAAGTGTTTCTTCATTTACCTGGCAAGATCTGTCGTGTGGTTGGAATACTAAAGTCAAGTGATCTGAGAACGTGTTCGCCTTCTCTTGATTAGTTCTTGCCCAGGAGTTGTCGTGTTTTCTAATGGGTGGAACTGGAAGCTTTGATGTTTTCACTTTGTTCGTAGCTTTCCATAAAGAGTAATTGGTATCCTCTGTAGGTATTAGCTTTGTGAGGTATTTTCGCAATTGTTGGTTTTTTATTGTGGGCAAAAGATTTTTGTTCCCGAGTAGCTTGATTGAGTAATGTTTTATTCCGAGAATTTCTTGTGGTTTGCCAGATTCTTCGTGATCTTCGCTTTTCTTGTAGTTTTTGTTTGATAATTGTTGGTCAGGATTCTGAAACTTGTTGAGTTTCGTGGTCTGGAGTAGCCTCCCAAGCCTCATTTTGTACAGTCTGGTTAAAATGTTTAATGGCACTGTATAGATCGTATTCTGTTTTCAAGGGGATGTCTAATTGTATTATTTCTGTAATTAATTCCCGAAAGTAATTCCAGTTAGTGTTTCTAGAAGATAGTGTTGCTGGCTTTTAGACTTTTAGTACTTCTGTACTATATGTAACAAGAACTGGTGAGTGGTCAGAGGACAAGTTCCAGCAAGAGTGAGCCCTTACGTAGTTTGACGAGACTCCTTTAGTGACACAGAAGTCTAGTAGATCTGGAATCTTGTTGAGATTTAATGGTCAATACGTGGGTTCATATGTACTTAGGTGGTGTAAGTTGTGCTCTTCTATTGCTTTGTACAACTCTCTTCTGCGAGTTAATGTTACTCTTGATCCCCATATTTGATTTTTGGAGTACAGATATCTAAAAACACTACCGATAGTAGTGTTATATGATAATGTAATAGTATGCTGTTATATTTGTGGATTTTATCAAAATGGTTTTTGAAGCAAAAGTATTGGATTAGCATAAAAACGTACTGCGCACAATGTTGTTTTTGACATTAATTGGATTGACTTTGTTCTATTATTATGTCTTCAAAGCTACGTTTTCAAAGAGCAGTGCAACCTACGTCTTTCGATGTTGAACACGTAAGCGAGCTACAGTAAAATGAAAGCAAGACTTTTGTTTGCATGCCCTAATTTCTTTGTGTATTTTAACCTAATTGAGAATATTGTCGTATATTTACTATCCCCATAAATACAAAAATAAAAATTTACGTACTATGTACAATAAATATTTATTCAACTGGGGTGCAACCACATCACAAACCGTATACGTATATAAAAAAGTTAGCAAATCATTTTATTTATAAAACATTAAATAATATCTACTTAATACTAACAGATTTATTAGGGGACTTTAAGAAAGTCTACATCCCGAGATAATAATATTTTATTAATAGAGAGTCTTTCATTCCCATTTGGGTTTCGTGGCGTAAAGATCTCTCTAATCGCTATAAAGTTCAAGTGTCATTATCGCGTGTAATACGAGGTACACTGATTTTTTTCTCAGGACTGGGAACAGATAGAAACATGCGGTTTGTTTTAAAATACGCGCCTACTCTTTGTGAATGTGTGAGAGAGATGGCAGCACTGCACGGCACACAGGACTCTAGCGGCAGCGGCGAGAGTGAGGACTGTTTTTGAGATTTAAAATGGCGACGTTTTTATTACAAGAACAGCGTGTAATCTTTTCTTTTCTCCATTTGCGTAGCGTAATACTGACTAAAATTTAGCGGCATTTGAGTGAGACATGTGGTGATGGTGTTATGTATGTGCCTAATGTGCGTTTGTGAGTGCGACAGTTCAAAGAAGGCAGAACGTCGTGTGACAAAAACCAAGACAATCTCGGCCTCACACCAGCCGGTCTGACAAGCGAGTGAAGAAGCTTGTTTTGTAAGTGTGGAACACATCGCCTCAAAAGCTGGAATTTCCCTAGGATCTGTGCACCCAAGAGTTTCTTCGTAACAACTCTCCTACTCACCTGACTTGGCTCCTGGCGACTGTTGGCTGTTTCCAACAATAAAAAACGCAGCCCGTGGTCGCAAATTCACTAGTCGTGCCGCTATTGCATCAGCGATTTTTCAATAGCCCCCAAACACACCCCTAAAGAAGCGTTCTCAGCGGCGTCGACATTGTGAAAAATGTGTACAGTTGCAGAGAGATTACGTCGAGATGTGACATAAGTTTCACCATTTTTGTGTGATTAGTTTGTGAGAAAAAAATTCGGAGGTGTTATAGCTTGAATGCACCTCGTATTAATCGATAATTTTAATGTAAGAAGTTCTTGAAAGTTTTAAATTTCAACCCAAGTGGCATGTTTGAATGTTCTGCAGCAGACGTGTTGCCCAATATGGCTGATGTTCTCATGTGGTAGACGCAGCTACCTATGACTACTGACATCGGGTATTGCGAATTACTATATGCTGCGGTTGTGCGAACTCGTAGCTGCAGATTGCACAAATCGGCTTTCAGCAACAGTCGTAATAATGGAAAAGTTTGTATTAAGCCGAAAACAAAAATACATTTCTGGATTCCTCTTTATTTATTTGTTCGGCTACATGCAAATTCCATTGGTGTCCTCGACGTTCATTTTTATGATCTTTGGAAACTTTTACAAGTAGCCAAAATAGAATTTTGACCACTCGGCTTTCAAAAGATAAAATGTTTATGCATAAGCTTTGCTAGTTCAAAACACGATGCACAACCGTATTAAAAATAATTTAAAAAAGTGCACTTAGAACACTTAATTTTGCAAGTTAAGTTTGATGTACAAATTTTTGAAGGAACTATATAATTGAATAATTGTAAAAAAAGTAACTAATCAGAAAAACAGAAGTTTTTTAGATCACATTTACAATATTATTAAAACACAAACAAAAAATTCTTACATTAATAATAGCTGAATTAACTTATTGGGGTAAAGATTTAAAAACAGACTTTATTTATAAATGCGATCCGATTTCGAAATATTAATGTCAAATAGAAGTATTTTGTATTTTTAAAAAATCGCTTAAACTTAAAACATGTTTTCAGGTAGTTGGCATTTTTATAAACATTTGCAGAGCAAAAACGTTTTACACAGTCAAATGTTGTTTTTACATGTAGTATTTTATATGAAAATCAGTTGGAGCTTTATACGCTTGGTTTCTTAGAAGTAATATAATTTATGTTTACACAAGCTTAAATAATATGTTTAATAGCTTTGTTGAAAATCAGATACCACAGACATAGCTAAATATAGTAATTTACCTAAGCCCCAAACAAATGTTGCGTCATATGAAACCATTTACTTAATTGAAAGTAATATACATGCACGTTAGAGCAATATTATGTCATAAATGGCACATATTACCAAAGTTTAGCGCTGTACAGAATATAAAGTAAGCACAAGGAACGGGCTCGTGAAATTGGCAAATTGTATTCAAGTCAGGATGCAAGAATGTGAAAATGTAATACTATAAATATAATAACCAAAATTACATTTTCTAGTTATGTAATTTGGGAATGTACAGCAACGTGTTATAATATGCATTAAGAAAGTTTAGGAAAGTTTACAAGGCTACATTATAAAATTCTGGACCTGAACAAGAAAGGGATAAATTTTACATAATTTTCTATGTATTTTTTATTGCAATTGTGATATACTTGATGATGTTCTTGAATCTGTTTATTAGAGTTGATAAAAGACTGACTTAAAACACCCTTTAGACGTTGCTTCTATTGAGTTATATCGTTGTGACCTCTGCACGATCTTTTGATAAAATATAAAGCATGACAAAAACAATGTAAAGTTGAAATAATTCTATTTAACATAACTCTACAAAACATTTATCTACAAATGCTGCTCTCCAGTGAGGAATGGACAAAGTATTTTTTGCATTCTCCCTTTTTTAATAAAAAATGTTAATAAGAACAACAGAAAGCACAACCATCTAAGCTTAAATTTTGTCAGATTTTTGTTTTATTTTGTTGTTGGTAGGTTGCTGTAGGTTGAATTTTATATAAAATAAAATTAATAGAGAAACTTTGTTTTAGTTTATACAGCAGCCCTTTGTGTCAAATTTTATGAAATGCTTGACTAGCACCTATGAAGGCAGCAGCGTAGTATTCTTTTGCTTCAAATGTGTTATTTATGACGTCGACTACTCTATGTATTTGCTCTGCGGTGGAAATATTTCTTTCTGACTCCAAACACAATAACAATTCATTTTTAGTTAAAATTGACATCAGCCTTTTTAGCGGTAGCTTTTTGAATAGTTTTGAGATGATGAGTAGAAGATCTCATTGAGGTGATTTTTTCGGTTTATGGATTAGTATGATTTTGGCAACTCTCCACTTTTCTGGGCAGTTACCCGTTCCGAGCACTGTGTATCAGATGAATATAATCATTGATAATTTTTTTCTGAGCAGTTCCTTCTAATATGCCCTGTTATTAGGTCATATGTGGGTAATTTTTGGGTTTTCATCTGTCTATAAAAACTTTAATTTTATACATGGTAAAGTTTGATTTATAGAATAAGCTGTAACCTCACTTGTTTGTTCTATAATCCAAACTACTATTTTATTGATCTACTTTGCTACTAGAGTGGTTCGGAAACCTCATGATGTTTTATGTTATGTCTACTGTACCTTCTCTTGCTTGGTCATCGGGGTGTTTGGGTTATAAATAAAGTACTCTAAAATGTCAAAGGAAGTACGTTCTGTAAAATGTGTTCTAAGATAAGAAGGGTGTCTATCTAATTTGTGGTTACAGAGATTTAAATTAAATTATGCAGAGTCATTAGAGTTGCGTGTGGCTATTTACTTATCTATTAGTTATGGTGATTTAGTATTTCAGTATGCTAAGTTCTTTAGCAAGGATCTTAATTCCTTAATAAAGTCTATAATAACTTTATTTTAATTAGCCATTTTATCTTGCGTAAGTTGAGTTGTGTGAGTTAGCTGGTTTGATGCTGTAGTTGTCTGACCCATAGCAGTAATTTGGTTATATAGCACCCTACAATTTCTTGTAAAATGTTTCTCCACATTGAAATGAACGGCTGGTGGTACTTGACTTGGGTTTATATGGCTTGGTAAACTATGATTATTCAATAAGTGGTGTCTAAATATCATCTATCGAGTATTTAAAAGTAGACCTCGCAGCCCTTAATTTTGCAAAGTGCTTTTTTCTGCAAAGTGCGCAGTTGTTAGTACTTATTTTTGGGTATTTATGTTTTTCGGCTTGTAGTTTGCTTCGGAATTTACGTTTTTATGCAAATGTGTTAAGTACTAAACTAATGTATGTTTCGTACGCAGCGGTTTAATATTAATCTTGGAATGTCAAAAGACTTTTTGTTGTTTGAGCCCAACAAAAAATAAATTTTTATATGTATTTGTTTTTCTCTTTTTACATTTTGTTATATTTTTAGGTTTAGAGCTCAATTTCAACAATCTTGGATTAATAATGTAGGTTTATTATTAGTATTTTATAGCATTTTTCTTCCCTAATGCTGTAAGTATAATAAGCAACTCTATTCTCATCAAGCTATTTTTAAACTTTTTTTGCACTACTCTAGTATATTTTGCAGTTTGATCTTATCTCCTTATATTTCATTTTTTAAAATTGCTGTTTTTGATTGTTGTGGTTGTTTGTTATTGCAGGTTTAGGTGTAGAGCTGTGTTTTTGTAAGAGTGTAAAGCATAATCAGAAAATATTGAAATTGGTTTGCAGTTTGAAGATAAATATTCTCATGCTTGGATGAAATTTGGTGTACTTATCCAAGGCGCTGCTGTTTGGAGTATTATATATAATTCTACTGTATACAATGTAGATTGGTACTGTATAAGATGTGGTCGTAATTGTTATGATACTTGGAATTACTTACATTGGTTGTTCATCATAAGCAGAAATATAATTTTGGACCTAAAAATAATTTTGGCTAAGAAATTTTTGTTTGGGATACACGCAGGCTCCTGCTGGTTAGCTGCACTTATAACTATTATTAAGAAATACTATTTTTATTTCTTAAAGGAATAATTATTTGTTTTAGTTCTAACTTGTAAATAAAGTTCTAGCGTGATCTCTTGGTCTCGCACTAGTTTGCTATGGTGGACAATGCAACAGTATTCGCCAAAAATTAAACGAGAATTGGTTCTCCTTTGTCTTTTATTTTGATTACTGTCTTTCCGTGTTCTTTGCCTCCGTCGTTTCCTGATCTCTCCATTTTCTTTTATCCATGTTTTCGCAAAATTGCCCTTTATATTATATAATACTCCTTTTTGCCTTTCTTTACTCGGTTTTTTAATTTGAAAACCATACCTCTCTACTTTGTTGGCTTTAGCTTATGGTTTTGATTATTCCATATGTCTGTAATTTTTTCCATGGTTAAATTTTGATATCTAATCCTTACCTTTTCATTGTTTTTTTCTTCCCTTTTGCCTTTTCACGCACTTTAAATTAAATTTCTTCTTCTTTTTGTATTAGGTTGTTTTTGATATATATATATTCCACTTTTATCTTTGGTTTTACTTGTAATTTCCGCTGCATTTCGTTGTCTTTTATTTTCTGATTAATTTTTCTAGTATCTATACTTTGTTTTGTTCACTGGCTTATTTATTTTCTTGTCTATCGCCTAATTTTATTTTTCACTTTTCTTTTTTTTATTGTTTATCTCTGTTTTAATATTTTCAAAACCTTTATCTGTTTTAACACT
Organism: Sinelater perroti; assembly: GCA_036346155.1. NCBI lineage: Eukaryota > Metazoa > Arthropoda > Insecta > Coleoptera > Elateridae > Sinelater > Sinelater perroti. Next base: position 16,735,097 of record JARFIY010000195.1, on the reverse strand, counting down.
TACATGACTTATTAATAATTTTATTTATGTTTTTTGTTTGGGGTTGTTTTCTTATGAATTGGTGTCCTTCACCAGTTTATTTTGTGGATTTTGTTGCTATTTTTTTACTTTTGAAAATAACTTTTGCTTCTTCTTTTAAATGCCAAGCCCTTCTCTTTCTTTAGTCATTTTCTTCTACGCTTAAAGTTGATTCTGTATGACGACTTTGATTACTTTTTTTGCTATTTATTTGATATTTTCTGTCCCCGTACATTTTTATATCTGGCAACTCCACTTTGTTACACGATAACGCTTTTCTTACTTGTTTGATGAGAACAGAAAAGTCATTTTCGTGTTATCAACTTCTTCTGTTACCTCCTGTTTATTTGTATTTATCTGCTATTTATTCCATGGAAAAAATTTTTTACTGCAAATTTTTAGACGGTAGTTATTTTTTTTGCACAGAAACCACAAAATATTACATAATTTTAAAAACATATTAAGTTGGGATCGCCCCTTGACAGTTTACCAAAATCAAACATTAAAAAAAATTAAATACACTCTAATTAAAAAAGCATTAAATTTGGAAAACCATCTTTTAATCTGTGTCCGAGTTTTGGTTACATTATTCTTAGATATGAGATCCGGGAGAAGGACCACTAGCGCGTAAAAAATAGACAGAAGTGTTCTCATTTATCTAGATTTGTCGCGTGTAACTTACACGGTGCTAAAATTCCTTGTTGTGGATAAAACATGTGTAATCATCAAGTGAATTTTACAATAGCCTGCATAAAAAGGGTGTTTCCTTAGGAGAAATAGACCAAGGAATCGATCGCCATAACACGACTGTGGCGTAAATATGAAATCAGTGGGTCAGGAAAGTATTTACATGCAAAAAACGGGGTTTAGAATAGTAGGCAAGACCAAACGGGAAGATTATCTTGCGATTACCATTGATTTCTTTACACCAGCAACGACTATTACAGTGGGCAATAGCAAGGCGTTTCTAGACACACTAATGGCACAAAATCTCTGATTTTGATAAACTTAGGTTTTATTTAAACTAAAATGGTGGTTGTATATTAATACGTCATAGATGCAAAAAAATAGCAAGAAGATCGCATTTGTATTAGGCATACAATGCAAACTATGAGCATTATGGTTTGGGGAGCTATTAGTTATTATGGCAGGTTACCTCTACTCTGAGTTAGAAGCAGCATTACCAATCAGATTTACATCGACGTGGTTTACTACCCGTGATACTTGTTTTTCTTTAGATATTGTCCCAAGCGATCTTTCAACAAGATAATACTCAACCATCTAGTGCGTAATACATTAAACCTCTTCCAACAACATAGAGTGACCGAAAAATTTAGAATACCATTGGGCGAAGTATCCCCGAACTCCTAAGAAACTGACTAAACTATGGGAACGTGTCAATAACGAATGTAGTGCAGTTAATCAAAACGTCATTCATTTATTGTTAGACTCGATGCCAAGAAGAATGGAGGAGATTGCAAGTGTTCGAGATGGGACAATACCGTATTAAATATATTTAAATTGGACAAATGTGCCAAATTTTCTGGATTGTGTTGAGTCCTGGATGACACCATTTATATAACTATTGCTTTAGTTCAAGTTCTTACACTCACGTACATGTTTCATGAACTGTAATAAAATTTAATACATTGTCGGTACAGAAATAATTATACTCTGGGCTAATTATAACATAATCCGGATCCTGCCAACTTTAAAAAAAATAGAAGTAAAACTATCTTGAATAAATAAAAACACTGTCACATTGTCTAACAGGATGCAAAGAACCTACAAGGATTGTATCATAATTTATGACAATTATTTCTTTCTTGCAATACACAGCAAGATGAACCTCTACCTACCTTGTTATATAAGGTTTGTATTATTATAAAATTGCATGTTCTATTGTACTGTTAAAATAAGAAACTGTTATTTAGAAAATAGCAGCATTAAAGAGTACATACATACAAATAAAATATATTTATTCCAATTTACAAATTAACCCTTGTAAATGCTTGAGATAATAAAATGATATTTTCTATTGAAATAACAGCAGTATCTTGCTTAAGCAAGATTATTTAAGTGCTGTTTGGCTAAATATGTAGTGCATTGTAGATTAAACAAAAGATAAAAGAAGAACAAAGGCATATCCATTTAATAATAAATAACTATAACGGAAAGCATTGCGTGTGTTTCAACATAAATATTCCAATATATACTGCACAAGCATTTTACTGAAGAGCTAGTTAAGCCAACATATATTTTTAGAAAGAGGAAATTGAAGCTTAGTGTGCCTAGGAAGAAGTCTTTGAAGTATAACAAACGCACAGAGTTTCTTCACCGAGTTAAGCACAAAATTCACAATAAATAAAGTTTTTACGATTATGTACTCGCGAACGATGGAACATTGAAGCGGAACAGGCCGCAAGGCCTAATCCTTGAAGTAGACGACGACGACGACGACGACGATTATGTATACATTTGTTTATTAGATATAGTATTTTCTCTTTACCACTGAAAACAACAAACATACTTAACAAAAAATTAACTAAATCTAAAAAATATTCTCCAAAATTGATTGTATTTTGTAGATACTTTATAATGTATATAAAATGTTGTAACATATTTGTCTAAATAAAAATTAAATAATTGTTTGGGCGGTATTAACTGTAAAAATTATAAAAGCAAAATATAATACAACAATTAATTTTTACACCAACATTATCTAGGTTAGGTAGTTTAATTTTAATTGATCCTTACATTGTTTGCTTCACTTAACTTTTCTGTACTGGAATATTTTTACTTATTTGGTTACACATTTTGGTTTTAGTTGTTTTTTTGCAATTATAAGTTTTGCGTGGCTTTTGCTAAAATGCTCCATTTTTGTTTTAAATTAAGACACGCACCCGTATACGTAAAAACATACGCGCGTCTGCTCACACTCACACACACACATACACACACATTTTTTTTAATTTACTGTATTATTGATATCTACATATTGTAAACCTTTGCCTTTACTTTTTTGTTTTGTAATATAACGTCATTTTTGTATGTTGTAATTTTATCAACTATATAACGTTATATAATACAAAGTTATTAATTATTTTGTTAATTTATATAATTAAAAAAAATAGGTTTCCTCTATTTCCAATTATTTGCATGTTATGCTTGCTGGTTCTAATACCTTGTATATTGATTTTTGCAATTCTATTTTTTTCCGCTTTGACCTTAAACTGTTTCGAAACGTTTGTTATTCTCTGTGTTTTTTACTAATTGCTTAATTTGTTTAATTGCGGTTTATTCATTTCTTGTAGGTTTTAATTTTGCTTGTAATCAAGTCTCTTTTTTAGCTTCTTTCTTAATTCTAGTTTTCACTTTGTAGTGGATGTATTTTTATATTATTATTATATAGGGAGAACGTTAACTAAGAAAACAAACTTCAGAAGTTATTCTTGATATGAAAAGAATCAAAATCTGCAGATGAAAATGTACCGAAAGATGCATATGTGTCATAGTTGATGGTCATATCGTCCGTACGTGTAAATCACCTCTTTTTCTGAATGGAAAATTTCAACAGTACTATTGCGTCTTCGTTAAATAAATATTATTTGCATTACGGATCTTCAGTGAGGGATATCGACCTGGCCGCGTTGCAGCCAGTTTTCTGTTTTTGCTTTACAAGTCTTTCTGCTTTGCTAGTAAATTTTGGCTGCGTTTAAAGCTGGAGTTTGCCTCTCCCTTCCCTATACCCCTCTTATTGTACGTACGTTGCTACGCTTGGAAGTTGAAAGACCGAGTATTTAACAACTAAGTCAAGTGTTCTGATGCAGATCTTGCAAATTTCTTTCTCCCTTTTTTAGATTTACTCCGTTATCGTGTTGCGTAAATACAGTTTTTATAATTTACTTTTTAATGGTGTGTTTTGGCTTGTTTTTCACAGAAACATTTTAAAACGAAATTTACTCGTCACAGTAAACTGCATTCTAGCCACACTTACTTTAATAATTTTATTAGACTTTTTCTTGTTCCGTTTTTTTATCCTAATCAAGCAGAATCTAATTAACTAAGAATATTATTTAACAAAAGTTTATTACTAATTACAATTTGTTTCTAAAAAATTTATAGTTACAACTTTAAATTTGAAACGAAAATTATCAATTTGGTGGTTAAGATTAAGAGGTAGTGATAACACGACCTTCCCTATATTCTCAATATTGTATGCGTTACTCATTCGTTTGCTTCTTGCATTTTAGATTCCGTTATATCTTTGGTTTATTTAAATATCATATCTCATATTATTGTTCATATACAAAACCGTCAAGGTAAATTTTTTTAGGTTGCACTGTGGAAAAGCCCAGAGGGCGTCTTATGGGCATGCGCAATTGTCTGTTAGCTTAACGCAATCAACAGTTTCGGGCAGTTAAAAAATAAATAAAAATCAGAACCGCAGAGCTGCTACAATCGAATCTTTTAGTGTCGGAACATCGCAGACAGAAATGATTACAAGGTTTGGCTGCAAGAAAACCTAAGTTTACGGTGTAGCCAAGAGTCAAGAGAATTTTACTACTAGAAGGAGATAACTACTTATAGAGTAACTCACAGCAAGCGACTTAAAAGAGAAGATCGACCATATCCTTGGGTAGAGCGTGATTCATCGAGCAAAAGAAATTAACATTGTAGTGCACCAGGATCTGCACTACAAGTGTTTTGTCCTGAGGAACCGCTAACTGTTGACCAAAAAAAAGATATATGGGAAGTTAAAAACTCAAACACTGTCAAATTACATTAGTACAACAACGCTGGTTCTCTGAGATTTTCTTCGGACAAAAAGAATTTCATCTATAACAGAAAGGCGAACCGCTAAAATGCCAATATGCCTTTGAAATACCGATCGTTATAAATACAAAGATTCCAGCTTGAGTGCTAATGCTTGTGAACAGCGAAAGGAATCTTACTTTTTTAGGAAAGGCCTGAAGATAACCGCCGACAGTTATACCAATGTGCTACAATTATCAAGCCTTAGATAGGGAAACTGGTTACTCGACGAGAATACGTGTTTCACCAAAATTTTGATTTAGTCCACAAGACAAAAAAATCCAGCCATGGCTGTAAAAACATTTGTATTGCCAACTGGTACTTCAATCTGTGGCCACTTTCCAGCTCCTTGACTACTACGTGTGGTATGTGGTCGAAGCTATGGTCAATAAGAGATATTATAACACCAAGGACAGTGTTTAAGGGATTTCATCATGGAGGTCATGACACATATGGATAAGAAAAAAGTTTTGTTAGCCTGCAGCAACATTAAATAATATGATTATCAATATTATTTACTTTAATTGTATTAAGTTTCATGTAAATAGATTTAATTTTCCTTATAATTTAATATTTTTATTATTTATCTATTTTCTTGACTTACCTTCATAAACTTGTAATGAAAACACAAAAACACAAGAGAGATATACTTTATAAAATTTTAAGCTTTACTTTATGTTGCTAAAACTTAAATAAATTCAAAATTTTATTTGGAAATTATAGACGAGAATTATGAATCCTTTCATGAAATCAATGATGAAATAATAACTATCTACCCAAATAGGGCAAAAGTAAATTGTCAGAACTTCTAATGTAAAGGCTTCCGACGCAATTCAATATGGTTTTAAGCTGGTTTTTGTAAGTATCACTATTGATCCTCAATATTCCAAAATTTCATCTGTCATCCCAACCCAATCTCTGAGCATTGCAGAAAAATTTATATTAGACTCCAAGAGTATAAAAAATTTAATTCAAACTGTGATGACTTCTGCAAAGCAATATGTTAATTTTGTCCGTCTTGGGCAGCGTAAACAAGTACTCTGTATCTCCTTTTTTATTTAATGCGTCAAGACTCCAGTCTCAACCAAAAGAAAACCATTTCTCTTTTGTTACAGGAGCTTTCCCGATCTGCCACAGCAAACCAGTTGTCTTTATTATTTCACGTTTATGTGATGAGATAGCTGATTCCTATTCTTAAAATGTTGTGGTTAATCAAACAAGATTTAGATATACCCCTGCTGTCGAAATATTAACAAACCTGGACTTTTATTTATCAACCGTCCTTGCTTTTATATATTTACAAATAGGTAATAGTGTTAGAACATTAATTTATTTATGAAAAGCAAAAAGTAAAGGGACATTCTTGAAATCCAGTTTCATCATTTATAAACTCGAGCTGTACACTTGCCTTCTGTTATCTTCATTAGATCAATTATTGCAAAATTTTTGCTTAAAATTAAGTCCCACCTCTGTACATTTATTTGGTGATTCCGCTGCTATATTACAAATATAGTGATAGGTGGAACCATTGTCTAACTTTTGTTTATAAATTTCTTAATCTGTTACCTTGCACTCTGACCTGATTTAATATGCGGTGGCAAGCTCGGCAATTTCTGTAGTTTTCGATACGAAAGGCGACGACATACGTTCAAATGTCTGAAGTAGTAAAAACTCCTTAACGACAACCTTAGATTGTAATTCTATGTACGATTATTTTATTAATTTCTTGTTATTTACATTAATATTTAAATTTTGTAGTTTTTATTAACTTGGTTAAATTAGCAAATGCAGCAAGTTATTCCATGTAATTATTAGTAAAAAACTTTAAACTACTATATAATCTTTTCTGGACTATTATGCATATAATTTGTTTAGCCGTCTGTTCCGTTCTATACTCTACATAAAACTTTTAATAAATTCTGAACTTTTAAACTTGGATTTATAGTGGGGAAGCGTTCCCGCCTGCATAAGCTTTATATTGTACCTAAAGTTTATCATAAAAATTAAACTTAGAATTTAGTGGTGCAGAAATTATAATTTTTAAATATTATTATAATTGCAAAGTTATTAACTACTGCTAATAAATAATTATACATCCACATAATAGTACTATTGTTAAATATAGTAAGTATTAAAAAATTATTGGTCAACCGGTGTAGCCTATAGATGGAACTGGGATATATAATTGACTTGCATGCAGCTAAATCCAATAATTATAATTGCAGGCATTGCAATACCTGCACTGAATTTAACTTCAATATACTTGTATAACAGATTAAAAGGTTAATTGCCCGTTATTACAAACTTAAACGTTTAGTTAAAGCTTCCATTAAAGCCAAATATGTTTTTGCGATGCATGCTTGTTACTAGAACAAAAATTAAAGCAAAGTTATGTAACTGCTAAATATTGCTATTCTTCTTTGTAATTTTTAATATTAATAAGTATTAAACATTTTGACTTCTATTAAAATTGCGTAGATTACACTTTTGCAAATATAAACTATCTATTAATATATATCTATTGAATGATACCCTTACAGGACGATAACTATCGACATACTAAACTAGCTGCAATTTTATGGCTTCGAGAATAAGTAGGTAACATTGAGGAGAATGTTGTTACTAAGGAAAACTATTGTAGCTTTTTTAATACATATATTTTCGTAATACTTCTTACTATTATTTAGTCAAAACAGTTGCTTAAATTATTTTCATTTCAATAATGTATGTACTTATATACAAATAAAATCTTAAACAATTTTTGTCAGTGTGTATTAAGTGATTACAGTAAATTAAACCAGACTCAAGAAAGACATGCGTTATTGAGCAGAAACCCAGGGTCATAAGTAGCCAGAAATAAGCAATGTAAGTTTTCTGTTTATTCTAATAATTTTAACACATATTGTTAATTTTCTTAAATAATTCTTATGTAAGTTTTCTAATTCCAATGGGTAAATTTCTAGGTTGCAGATAAAGAAATGCTTTCCAGGTATGGTGGGTACCAGAAAAATAAACACCCAGAACGGGACAAGATAAGCTGCCATTAGGTAGTACCAATGAATATACTATATTAGAGTAGAAATAGTGTAATTGTTAGTTACAACGTAGTCAGAGATAATCATCAAACGTAAATTTAACCAATTTTAATACGGCGATAAAGCATAGAAAACCACATCATTATTTGTTCTCTAGTTGACTCATGATTATACAAACACAATCAAAAGTCTCAAGTGATAAGAATCTTTGACCGGAAAACCAAACGTAATTATAAAATTATATGAAACAGAAGGCTCAGAGATTAGTGTTAGAAGTAAAGAGACTGGAGTTGAGTTTTGGATGTCGGACGGCGCGGACGCGAATTTTATAGCAGGTGGCGATATATAAATACCGTATACGGGCTATACCACACCAAATGAAATTCGTAAATTTCAACGCGACGTAAAACGTGCATATAAAACAAAGCGGATTTAGTGGCGAAAAGAAAAAAAGAGGAAAACAAAGGGTTTGTGTGCAGCGTTCTGTGATTTTACGTGTACAATGCAGTGAATAAACCTAGAGCGGACGACAACGAACGGGCGGCGAAAGTGTGATAAGCGAGCGGTGCAAGTGCGGATAGCGCGGTCAACGGAGTTCAGAGGAAAGATAAACAAATAAACAAATAAGCGTGCTATAAAACTTGAACAAATCTTAGGAGATCACATTTAAGAGCTAACTGGATGGAAAACACAAACAAAAGGGAACGGGAGTTAAATAGCAGCACAGAATTGGACCAAAAACTCTGTAGAGAAAGCAAGAGAAAAAACATTAACAAATCCCCCCTGTTAAAAATCACAGGATCAGCGAATACCAAAATGTCGGAAATAAGTGAGCTGAAAATAATGTTTGAAGAGATGATGAAGGAAATAAAGGAAAACACGAAAGCTAACAAGGAGCTTAGAGAGGAGTATAAGAAGAAGGAAGAGAAGTGGGAGCTGGAAAAAGGCTACCTAATCAAAAGAATAGAAAAGCTGGAAAGAAAACTAGAGATAACAGAAAAGAATAGAAGGAAATGCAATATTGTAATAAAAGGGGTTGAATTCAAAGGACAGAATAAGAAACAAGTCGTGATGGAGTTCCTCGAAGAAAAATTACAAGTGGAGGCCAAAATAAAAAATGTACATACCATAAAGCCAGCACTAACAGTAGTGGAGATGGATTCTTGGAAGGAAAAACAGGAAGTAATACAAAACAAGAAATCTTTGAAAGGAACAAGAATATACATTGAAAACGATCAAACACAGGACGAGAGAAGAATACAAGCGGAAATCAGGAAAATAGCAAGAGCGAAAAGAGCAGAAGGAAAAGAGGTAAAACTGGATACCAGAAGATAATAATAGACGGAACTTGCTACAAGTGGAGCGAAGGAGAACAAAGAGTCATAGAAGAGACTCCTCCTCAAAAACTAAGCACCCAGAAAATAAAAAAACAGACACAAAAGATGACGAACAGAGCAAAGGACACGGACACGAGTAGAGAAACGAAACAAAAAAGAGGAAAGCAGGAGTATATAAAAATAGGAACATGGAACATCAGAAGTATAAACGGAAAGGAGGAGGAACTCATAGAAGAAATGGAGAAACAAAAGCTGGATTTTATGGGAATAACATAGACAAAGAAGAAAGGGCAAGGACATACGAGACTACACAAAGAATATTGGATGCTTTGGTTAGGAATAGAAAAATCTGAAAGGGCACAAGCGGGAGTGGGTTTAGTGGTACACCCTGGCAAAATGGAAACAATAATAAATGAAAGGTATGTAAATGAAAGAATAATGGCAGTAGAAGTCAAACTAGGGGAAAAAGAAGAAACATGGCAAATGGTTGTGGCGTACGGACCTGATGAAGACGAAAAAGTGGAAATAAAAAACCAGTTCTTTGAGGAACTACAAAAAGTAATAGATACGAAAGGAAACAATATTATAATTATGGGGGACCTAAATGGAATCGTAGGAAAGGATAATAGAGGCATAGAGAGAATTTTAGGAAGACAAGGAGAGCACAAAAGAAATAGAAACGGTACAAAAATTGTAGAATTCTGCATGGCAAATGATTTAGTAATAACTAACACAAAGTTCGTACATAAAGACATACACAAATACACAAGGGTGCAACACAGCAGAAACGAGAAATCAATTATAGACTATTTTCTAGTGAACGGGGAGAATTGGCGAAAAATCAAAGATGTTAAGGTGAAGAGAGGACCGGAAATAGGCAGCGACCACTACCTACTCCAAATGGATATGAGGGTGAGCCAAAAACAAGCGACAGAGAAACATAGAAAAATAACTAAGGAGAAAATTAAAAGCCACATGTTACAAGAAGAACACATCAGGAAGAAATACCAAGACATCCTAAAAAAGGAGTACGAGACAAAAAATATCAGAACAAATATAGAAGATAAATGGAAAACGATAAAACAATGCATGATAAAAGCAGCGCGCAAATGTTGCGGAGTGGCAAAGGTAACTAACACGGACTTTAAAAGAACGGCATGGTGGACAACTGACATAAAAACACTGGTAAAAAAGAAAAAAGAATGCTGGCGCAAATATCTACAAACAAAATTGGAAGAGGACTACAATCTATACAAAGAGAAAAGAACGCAGGTAAAAAACAAGGTGAAGGAAGCAAAACAGAAAGCGTGGGAAGAATTCGGAAACAAAATGAAAAAGAATTTGACGACAAACAGAAACTATTTTACGGAACTTTAAAGCAACTGAGAAAAAGAAAACTACACCCACAAAAACATCAAGGATAAACAGGAAATGTACTGACAAATGAAAACGATATTATGGAAAGATGGAAACAATATTTCGAAGATTTGTTGGCAGCAGGGAAGAACAGAGAGGATTGGAAAAAGAAGAGGGAGGGAAAATACCGACTTGAAAAGACACGAACTTAACAGAGGAAGATAGCGCAGAAGGCAAAATAACAAAACAAGAATTGGATACAGCAATAAGGAAACTCAAACTAGCAAAAGCCCCAGGCGTAGACGAAATTACCCCAGAGATGGTAAAATATATGGGAGAAACAGGCAAGGAAAGGTTACTAGAACTATACAACGACATCTTAGTAGCAGGAAAAGTACCGAAGGAATGGAAAATAGGAATCATAATACCCATATATAAGAAGGAGACCGAAGAGAATGCTGTAATTACAGAGGAATTTCCTTACTAAGATCCCAGGAAGGTATTCGCAAGGATTCTAGAAACTAGACTCAGAGACAAACTAGATAAGACAATAGAAGACACCCAGAGTGGGTTTAGAGAAGGACAGGGGTACAAGACCATATATTTACAATCAGACAGCTAAGTGAAAAGGTCATAGAAAGGGAAGAAATACATCTATGTTTTATAGATCTGGAAAAGGCCTTCGACAGAATAGAAAAAGAGACAATATGGCAGTATCTAGAAAAAGCAAACATAAATTACAGAGAAGTAGCAGCAATCAAAGCACTATACGAAAATAGCGGAAACATAATAAGAACGAGACACGAGCAGTCGGAGGAATTTAAGGCCAATATAGGCCTAAGACAGAGATGTGTACTCAGCCCGCTGCTATTTAATTTAGTATTAGATGAGGCAATAAAAGAATGCAAGAAAAATAAGAAGATACCATGTAGGAAGCTGGAATATGGAAAAATCTACATATCAGAATTACTTTTGCTGATGATATGGTTATATTCGGAAAAAGTGAGAAAGACCTACAAGAAAATATTAATGTATACAACTTAGAACTAAAAAGAAAAACATGAAGATAAACGGAGATAAAACCAAAACAATGGTAATAGCACCAGACAAGAGAAGACATCGTATATATATAGAGGGAAGAAAATTGGAACAAGTAGAGAAGTTCAAATACCTAGGTGTATGGATACAGGAAAAGGGAAAACTCGATGACGAGATAAATGAAAGAGTAAGAATTACAGGACGACTATTTAACTCCATAAAGTCCTCTTTTCTAGGAAAAAAGCAAGTACCAAATGACGCAAAAGTAGAAGTATTCAAAAAAGTTGTAACACCAATACTCATCTATGGCAGTGAATCATGGACAACAGTGAATAAACATAGGAGCAGGATAGAAAGTACGGAGATGAGATTCCTGCGTAAAATAGAGGGCAAAACAAAGAGAGACCACATCAGGAGCACAACATTTAGAGAAAATTTAAAAACTAAAGCGGTAGCGGTATCAGTGCAAGAAAGACAGTTAGGGTGGTTGGGACATATAATAAGAATGGACAAAAACAGAACAGTGAAAAAAGTGTTTGAAGCAAGACCAAAAGGGAAAAATAGGATAGGAAGACCGAGAAAAACATGGAAGGAGGAATTAAAAGAGGCAGCAGAATCAAGAAACATAAAGTGGGAAGAAATTCGCACAACAGCAAAGGATAGAAAAAAGTGGAGAGAACTGTGCAAGACAAGCCCGAATCCATAAAGCACAACTCAGCTCAATAACCTTACACCGAAAGGTAGAAAGGTTTTGGATTAAGTAAGTAAGTAAGTAAGTAAAGAGACTGGATATTTTTATATTAGGGTCTTGCAAGACCAGATGGCTAGACAACATAAACTTCAAATAGAATGGTTACACTATTTACTTTTATGTAAAACGAGATCAATATCATAAAAATGGCGCTTCAATGAATATAAACGTTCGTAAATGTGCATAACATTTATCAGCATAGTCAGTAGCCCTAATTATTATAAATTAATTATTACTAAAATTCTACCAAAACATTAAATATGCTTTAAAAATTATAAAACGACACCAATTTAGGTCAGCAAGTAACGACAGATATTATTGGACAGTAAGGACTTAGTACTATAAGCCCTAGGTAAGGGTCTAATTCAAGTTTGCCACTAGAAAATTTTTAATAACATATACGTGATTGAGGTTCAACATTGGAATTATGATCTTTTAACTATTGCACTTATTTTATCTAAGCCTATATAATTTTTTCCTAAACTTAAAATTTAATTGTCATATTTTTAGCTACAAATAACATTCAAAGATTGCAACAATTCTATCTTACTATGTATTTAGAGAGATCTTTAGAGAATTTTGTCAACTTTAAGAAATTTTTGATAAAGTCAGATTGAATCTTAAGTTATGGATTGTTGTTGATTTTGGGATTATTGCGTGTCGTTACTATAATCAGATTTTCATAGGAACAGCGTAAAACATTAAATTCGTACGGCTTTTTTACGAGTTTAGCGAAATTAAACGAAAATTACAAATTATCTGTATTTGGAATGTTATAGCTCATTGTTAAAATAGTACTTACAAAACAATTTTTAAAAGTGTCATTCTATTAATTTTAACCAAATGAAATGAGGCTTCTAATAATTTCATGTGACCCGATCATTTTTTCACTAATGCATCATTCGATGGTTATTTGAAAAATAAATTACCGTAGCTTCCAAATATTGCTGTTTTAACTTTATTGCCTAGACAGGAAGCTTAGACTACACGTTAACAAGAACAATAATAAACAAAACATACGGGTAAGTAGCACCTATTTTGAACATAAGGGAATCTGTAAAAGGATATGAAATATAAGAGAAGAAACTATACAAAACAAACCAGTTTTGGTATCTAAAACGAATGTAAAGACTTGTAGAGACTGTGCTGCGATTTAAATCACTAACTGGTTAAAACTGTTTGGAAGGGACGTATAGTAAAAGTATATAAAAAAAAGGCCAGAAAAGAGAGAAATAGAATACTGAAAAATTCAAAGTAGAAGAGAAAGTAAAGAAAAAATCTGGAAGAAAGCTACAGAAACATACAATAGCAGATAGTAAAGAAAAGTGGGCGATGACCAAGAAACCTATTCTGTAGAAATAAGAAGAGTATAAAAGAAAAACAAATAGATTGACGATGAATGTAGAAAGAAGCAGAGTTAAAAAGAAGAACTAATGATACCAGAAAATTACACATACAAATGGAATCAAAGACATTTATTCTTAGAACAGGTGGATGTGCAGACATATCTTTCACGAGAGACCGTTTTAGACAGTTTTAAATCGTTGAAAAAAGTACTTTAAAGAACTTTTAAATTCAACCGAAGGAAAAAGAGGTCAAGAATCTTTAATGGAAATAGACTATATAACAAGATAACCACTAATAAAAGTGCCAACTATAAAAAAAATCAAAAAATAATTACTAACATAAAAAATAATAAAACCCCTAAAAATGATAACATTATTGGAGAATTAGTGAAGTTTGAAAGAAAGACAATTTGTAGCAAGGATCACAGGCTGGCGAAGAGACCAAAAACAATAAAGTAAAAAAATTAATTTTCGTGGAATAAGACTACTAACACTAAGTATAATATACATATCATACTTTATAGAATAATTGAAACATACAGTGAAAAAATTATAGATACTAAAATAGATTTAAAAAATTAATTGACGATAGATAGTATACATAAAATTGGACAAATATATGAGAGAGGACAAAAATTTAATATAAATATACATTACTTACTTATAGATTGGAAAAATGTTTTCGACAGCTTAAACAAAAAAAATAATGAAATGCATAAAACATCTAGGATTACCAAATAAATTAGTAAACCTTGTTAAAATGATTCTAGAAGAATAATAATATAAAAAAATTTAGTGTAAAGGTTAGTATGAGACAGAGTGATGCTCTTTCAGAAGTTTTATTTAATTTGACAAAAAAAGTAATGAAAAAACAGATACGTCCACAAGCTTATGTATAATAGAAGTAAACGCTCACGCCGGTGGTATGGTAATAATAAATAGAAATAAAAATAAAATAAAGAGAGTGTTCCAAAATCTAGTCACTAAAGCAAAGAAGTTAAGACTGAAGATAAATTCCAGAAAAATAAAGTATATGCTAATCACAAAGGCAAAGACATACAACTACGGCCCCTAAAATTCAATTATGTGATTTCTGATTTTGGATTGCAAGTAAATAGTAGTAATAATATAATTAAATAAATTAAAAGTCCAATAATAACGACCATGAAAAGAATAAGACATCAAATATAATACGTAAGAAAATCAAAGAAAACCTGGGATGACATACGGGTGCGAATCTTAGTCCATTATGGAGAAAATATTTGAATGTAGCTTTGACTAGAAATGAAGATTAGTCATACTGAATTAAAAAAATATGCGTTAGAATACCTCTTATGAGGAGGGGACATTGTATACTATGCCACATCTCAAAGAATCGCTTGGCTGAGGCACATTAATAAGTGAACAGTTTATACTCAACAACAATGATAACTTAATGGAAACCATCAGGGAGGAGGCTTAGAAGAAGAACTAGACGAAAATAATAAGATTGTGTCTTACACGACCTACGGAAAATGGCAAACAAAACAACAAATGAGACATAATAAAAACGAATAACAGAACAAGCGAAGGCCCGTCAAGGGTTATAGTGCTCAAGGAAGAAGATCATTCGAACGTTATCTGAAAAATAAATTACTGAGACTTTTAATTGGGCGCATGTTGTAGATAGTAAAGTTTAACCTTTTTTCGAACCAAAAATGTAACATTTTAAATATGGAAGTAAATTGTATAAAGCTCTGAGAAAAAACAATACTCGCAACAATTACTTAGGTCAGTTTATATACATGTCATACAAGTAAGTTTAAAAGTAAATAGGTTTCAAGCAAATTCCAAGATCAATCGTTGTTCAAACCAAAAATGTGTTTATTAAATAGCTGCATCTAAAATAAACAAAAAGTATTAAATATTTTATTTGCCAGTGTTTTGTATAACTTAACACATCTTAGAGTAAACATTTTCTATTATTCACTTTACTAATTATTCTAATACGTACTATGATGACTATTAATTTAACAATTTATTAAAGCTGAAAAAATAAGAAATAGGTAAGCCATAAACACAAAATTCTAATTTAAAGAAAAAGAGGATATTGCGTTTCTAACTCCAAAGACTTTTAAAAATAAATTTTTAGCAAAAATTTAACGTAAAAAGAGAGGCCATTTGTTATCCAGCTGTTTATGTCGCTTGATTTTGAGGACGAAAGGAAAGGACGGTCTTAAAGACGGTCTTAAAGTTACAAAAGAGTTATTCCAATAGACCTCAATTTGTCGCATGCAAGCTGCTTCAGGGGCAAGTTTTTAATCCATTAGCATAAAATAGTTATTGGAGTCACTACTTTGAAGAATAACTTTTCTTAAAAACTAAAACAACTTTAATCAATTTAGAAACAGCAACTATAATTGTTGTAAAACTGCAAGGCGTTAAAAATAATACCTCGGATGTTCGAAGTACGCGCAGATAAAATTTGACCCAAATTTCAACGTCAAAATGTAAATTTGAGGACGCAAAATTATGGAAATGTTATTAGCAAACTGTAAAAAACAGTAAAATTGGCTTTTTTCATTTTTAGTAGGGAACAGTAAGATTGAAGTTTGTGTGAACGACTATAAAGGAAATTAATTTAAGTAAAGTTCTACGACAATAAGATAATATTATGTTTTATTCATATTATTAAGTAAATAAAAGAAGAAAAAAATAAATTTAATTGCAAATTATATAAATAGGCCGAACTTTCGTGATTTGTTAGTAAGATATTTTTAACATTTTTGTTGTCAAATTAAAATTATATTTGCTATGCTAAATAAAATATATTAAAGAATTATGCTAATATTAAACAATATTTAAAAAAAAATTGAAAAAGCAACTAATATTCTTAAATAAAACAAACAGAATTATTATTTGTAAAACAAGTAGAGCAAATTGGAATTTCTTTATTAAGTGTATAATATTCTGCAGAACAAAACAGCTAAGTAATATTCTTCACATATCTATCTTTGTTTGAGTCTAAAATCTGTGTGCTTCCAGACGTGTCAAATTTTTGTAATTTTTTTCCTACTGGGCTAAACTACCCAAAACAAATTAGAGATCTCGTATCAGCAAAACGCAAAGCACGAAAAAAATGGCAACAAAGCAGAGTACCTGCAGATAAAACAGTGCTAAATCGACTAAGCCAACAACTTAAACAGGAAATCCGTACAGTTAAAAACGAAACATTCTTTGAATTCCTAAGAGATTTATCAGGCGATAAAGATACTGAGTACTCTCTGTGGAAGGCGACTAAGAGATTAAACCGATCACAAAACCAAAACCCACCTATTCGCAAGGAAAACAGTGAATGGGCAAGGAAAGATAGCGAAAAGTCGGAAATATTTGCTGAACATTTAGCAAATACTTTCCAACCCCACCCTGCTAATGACAACAAACCGCTACCCGCGATTGACACCTGGGAAAATAGGGTCATTGATTCAATAACCCCGAACGAAGTTGCCACGGAGATTCGAAAGAACCTCAGCGCCAAAAAAGCACCTGGCTATGATTTAATTAGTTCGCATGTACTTAAAGAACTACCAAGAAAGGGCATAATGAAACTTACGCACCTATTCAACGCTGCTCTGCGATTACAATACGTACCGATGCAGTGGAAGGTAGCGGAAGTTATTATGATCCCGAAACTAGGGAAACCACCCAATGAGAAAAAATCATACCGTCCAATCTCGCTATTACCAATCGTATTCAAATTGTTCGAGAAGCTGCTCTTAAAACGTCTCAAATCAATTATTGAGGAAAAGCAACTTATCCCAAACCATCAATTTGGATTTCGAAACAAGCATTCGACAATAGACCAAGTGCATCGCATCACTGATGTAATTGAAAAATCCCTAGAAGAAAAAAAAGTTTGTTCAGTAATATTTCTTGACGTAGCCCAAGCTTTTGATAAAGTGTGGCACGAGGGTCTACAATATAAGTTGGAAAAGAATCTACCCAAGCAAATGAGTCAGATTTTTAAATCATACTTCTCCGACCGTCACTTCAGGGTAAGATACGGCGAAGAATATTCAGAATTAAAAGATATCGATGCAGGAGTACCGCAAGGAAGTGTCCTTGGACCAATCTCTACACCAGAGACATCCCTGTGAGCGATGGAGTGAAGACAGGTACATTTGCTGACGACACTGCATTGCTGGCTACAAGCAATGAGATAGAAGCAGCGACAAACAAACTGCAAACAGCTGTCAACAACGTTGGACCAAGAAATTGGGTATTAAATTAAATGAAGTGAAGTCTACTTACGTAAACGTCAACAACAAAAGAGTTGATTACTTACCCATAGTGATCAATCAGCAGACAATTCCACACGCTAACACAGCGAAATACCTGGGCATGACATTCGACACCAAGCTCAGGTGGAAAGAACACGTCAAGAAAAACGCAAAGAACTTTGCATTAGATTTAAAAAGATGTGGTGGTTACTTGGAAGACACTCCGAGCTATCCCTGCATAATAAGTTACTGTTGTATAAACAGATTTTAAAACCCGTATGGGTCTACGGCGTGTAGCTTTGGGGATGCTCGAAGAAATCTAATGTCAAAATTATACAAACCTTTCAAAACAAAGAACATTGTTAATGCTCCTTGGTACATCAGAAATGATGACATCCACAAGGACTTACAAGTGCCAACGGTCAGTTAAATAAAAAGGTTCGCGAAAAAACATGAAGCAAGACTCCACCAACAAAAAAACGTCAAAGTGCTACAACTACTCGACAACAATCAGAGTAAAAATGCTAAAACCCTTCGAGCTAGTGTAAGTGAAGTGAAGTGAATTAAGGGAAATCTAAAACATGTGAAAAGAGTGTTTTAAACCATATGTGGAGTGCGCCAGTGGGAACACATCCATCAAACGCTAAGACTTGCTTAGATGTAAGGTAACTTAGATTTAAGTAAACAATTGTTAAAATAAAATAGTTATTAACTAGTTGCAATGTATGCACCAAGTGCGTAATTTAAAATAAAAAAAAATGTTTCCCCTTGAAAAAGTTGGAACGTTTAGGAAAATGGTGGTGTGTTGGAACACATATAAGTTTTCTAAGTTTCTCAATCTATCAATTTTTTAAATGTTTTGTCTTATAAATTTAAGTTGGGAATAGATTAGGCGTATAATGGCCTGTCTTCATTTTATACATATCATGGAAAATCATAACTGTTAAATCAATCAAATAAAATATAAAGTTCTATTAAAGTATAACCCATTAAAATATGCGCAGAGATACCTAAATTTTCTAAACTTTATCTAAATTAGTGGTTACTCTAGTATATAAAAGGTTTTAAAATAAGAATTATGATTTTAAAGTGAAATCATGGTATTTAACCATAAAGAATGTTTGGTTATTATCTAAAATTTTTATGAAAATAGATGACCTTTTGTGAACACTCAATTGCCATACTGTGCTTGCTAGTCGTCGAATCATTAAAAAATGTGAAAAGGGTCTTTACTCTTCACTATGCAAAAGTACCAACAAGACGTCGAAATGCAAGAAATGTAGAGAACATTGCTACTGTAACACATAGCGTTGCAGATAATCCAAATTTATCAATTCCTCGTTGTGTTCAAGAATTAGGGTTTAGAAGAACGATCATTTGGTGTATTTTCCAAAAAGGTTGGATTTATATCCGTATAAGATTATGTTGACTCAAGAATTGAAGCCACTGGATTCTAGTAACTGCAGTGCTGTTTGCTGCTTGGGCTTTAGAGCAACTTGAAACGGATAATAATTTTGGACACAAGATTATTTTTTCAAGTAAAGCTCATTTCTAATTGAGTGGATATGTTAACAAACAAAGTTGTTATTGTTGGTATAAAAACAATCTAGAGGAGATTCACGAAAAGCCATTGCATCCGCAAAAACCGACTGTATGTTGTGGTTTATGCCATGGTGGCATCATCGGACTATTCTTTTCCAAACCTAGGTGAGCGGTACCGACTGATATTAACAGATTTTTTGTGGCAAAATTTATATGAAATTGATTTGGAGGACATGTGGTTTCAACAAGACGGTGCCACTTGTCACACTACTAATGCCACTCTTGACATATTACAAGAAAAAATGAAAGCATCATTTCAAGGAATGCGATTGTTAGTTGGCCTTCAAAAAGTTTTGACTTAACTCCTTTAGATTACTTTTTGTGAGTTATTAAGATTAAACATCAAACGTTGCATTCGTGACATTAGACCCGAGTTATCGAAAATTGGATTTACCAAATTTGCTCGCATGTACGATGTCGAAGTAGACAATTTAATATGTTATTTACAATATAATAATGTAACAGACTACGCCTCAAAATAACATAATTATTTCATTTTAAAATCATATTGTTTTTATTGGAAAACTATTTGCAACCTTTGTTAAAAAGTTGGTGCTTCAATTATTTACTTGTGATGTTCCAACACAAGAGGTTTTTCCTTTTTATTTTTTATGTAAACTTATTAGGTGATAAGGCTTAGCAATCTATAATTGCCTTTTTGATGCATTTAATTGGAAGTTACACGAGTGATGTGCTGGATACAGATCCCAAGCAGAGAATTAACAATAAGTCAAGCGTTAAGTTTAGTAGATACTAAAACATATGATACAGCAACTATTTGGTGACGCAGCATTATCGAAACGCTGTATCTTTGAATACCAGAAAAACAATCCCTTAGTCTATTATCCGTCAATATCTCACACCGTTTCAAATTTGGAACGTGTGGGGTAGCTATTGGAAAAAAGACCATCGTGTTACTGTGCGCATAATATCAAAATTATTAAAACTGAATACGGATGTATGCCACGAAATTTCACGCAACGATTTATGTAAACGAAAATGTAATGCAGAAATAACTACTGACACGAGATTAAAAAAAAAAACAACAAACGAACTAAACTATTGAAAAAATCTAAAATTGGTACTACCAGTATGAGTGGCGAAGTTATGTTCCATCTTCAAAAAAGTAAAGCGACAGCTTTTGAAAACAAAAACAATGGTGATCACATTTTTTAGCACTTTAAATATCTGATTCAAGGATAAAACATAAGCCAAAACATTTACAGTGACGTATTGAAACATTTACATCAATTAAATCAGCGGCGTTGTCTTGATTTGTGGGAATCTGAGCAAATGTTCTTACGACACGATAATGCAAAATTCTGTACGACCAAACGTCATATTCCTGTTCTACCAGATCCTTTGTAATTATCCTATTGGCTCATGATTCTTTTTGTCCCTCTATTTAAAAATGCCGATTAAAGAAAGGTATTATAAAGATATAATAAAAATCCAAACGGCTGCAACAAATGTGCTGAGAACATCGTGGACAAAGTTTTCCTTATTTGCTAAAACTAGAATCATTCATTAGTAAGTTTTTTTTTATTGAGGTAAATATTTACAACCTGCTAATGACGGCTATAAGTAAATGTGCTTAAAGTGCAATACAGGAGGGGAGATGGTATACAGCGATAACACTCCAGATAAATTAACTATTGATTATTGTTGATTTAATATATCTGTAGGCCACTGTTTTTAAGTCTTCTGATTTCAGGTTGGATGTATAGTTGCCTGGCTTCTTCATTGTGGTGATCAGGCAGCCGTTCGAGGTAGTTCCTTGTTAATCTGATAATTTCTTCTTGCACAAACGGTATTCCAGAATCTTCATGTAAGGTTTTATTACTAACGTACCATGGTGCATTGAAGATCATTCAAAGTATCTTAGATTGGATTCACTGCATAATTTTAGTATTAGCACACCCCCAAAGGTGGACACCGTACGTCCAGATAGGTTTTATGATGCAGTTGTAGAGGAGTAATTTATTTTCTGTTGACAGTTGTCATTTGCGACCTAGGAAGCTAGCTGATTTGACGAATTTTTAGGTTTATGTGGGTTTTCTTAGCAGAAATGTATGCCTTCCATGTAAGTCTATGGTCACGTGTTAATCCTAAGTATCTGACTTGAGTAGACACAGGTAACGGCTCTTCGTTTACTAAGACTGCAGGGCAAATGGTGATCCTGTTCGTGAATGTGACTTGTGTGGACTTTGTATGGTTTACTTTGACGTTCCATCGTTTCAGCCAAACTTGCAATTGATTAAGATGCGTTTGCAGATTTTCAGATGCAATTTGTGTGTCTTCGCTTATGGATAATAGAGCGGTGTCGTCGGCAAACGTAGCGATTGTAGTAGTATTTGTAGTTGGGATGTCAGCCGTAAATATCAAATAAAGAAGTGGACCAAGGACACTACCTTGAGGGACTCCTGAGCTTATGGGGTAATAGTTTGAGGTTGCTGTATTAATTCGTACTTGAAAGTATCTGTCTGTGAGGTAAGATTTTAAAATAAGATAATGAGGCGTGGAAAGGAAGGATTTAAGTTTTTATAGTAGTCCGTCATGCCATACACGGTCGAAGGCTTGTTCGATATCTAAGAATGCGGTTATACATAGTTTTTTCTGTTCAAGGCTTGTGAGAATAGTTTTGACAATTCGATGCCATTGTTGTATTGTCGAATAACTTTCTCGAAAGCCAAATTGATGAGGTGGTATTAACGTGTGTATTTCAGTATCTTCAAAGATTTGTTTAAGTAGGAGCCTTTCAATAATTTTGTACATGATCGGGAGCAAACTTATTGGCCGACACGAAGTAACTCTGTTTGGAGATTTGTTTGGTTTATTGATCATAATTATTTGTGGAAATTTCCAGGTGATCGGGAAATATGCTAGTCTGAGGATACTATTATAAATTATGGTTAACAAAACAAGTCCTTATCTGAGTAGCTGTTTTAAGATCTAACCAGTAATCAGATCAAAGCCAGGTGTTTTGTGATTGTTGTATTTTGAAATCATACCTTTAACTTCTTTTGGAGTGAAGAATTTAATCGGTAGCATCATGGGCAAGGAGGGTCCAAGGAATTTCTAACGAGGTCGTCATCATTATTATTATTATGTTCAGGTGCACTATATTAGTAATTTGAATAAATTATTTTTTGCGAGTTCCAGGTCTATTCGCAGCTTTATATTTATTACTAGAGCTGCTGTCATAATTGTCTCCTATTTATTTTAGTTTAATGTTGCATTTTGATTTATCTGATTATACTGCACCTACTAGTTCATTTAAATATTTAGTTTTAGATTTTAATACAGCTACAATCTAATATATATATATATATATATATATATATATATATATATAATCAACCCACTACAAGTATATGTCCCAAAAGCAGACAAAAACGAAAATGAAATTGCTGAGTTTTACTCTGGAATTGAAGAACTTCTTAAAAGGACAAAAAAACACAATGTCACGATTGTCACTAGCAACTTCAACGCTAAAGTGGACCAGGGAGTAGTTGAAAGATATGTAGGAAACCATGGATTAAGAGAATGTAACGAGAGAAATGATCAACTGGTTCAATTTGCCCAATCAAATGAAATGGTAGTCATAAACACGTATTTTAAGTTGCCGAAGTGAAGACTTTATACGTGAAAATCTCCAACAGACGAAGAGGGTAGAATTGGACGCAATTAGATCATTTTCATAATAATATTACGAAGATTCACCTCGGCAAAAACCTATTCTGGGACGGATATTGACTAAGACCAAAATACCATAATTGCAACTATGACAAAAAAAATAAAGAAATTAAGGAAGGGCAACAAAAGAACTATGGACTCCAAATTATTAAAATGACCTGGAATAAGAGAAAAGTTACAACGGAGATAAAAGGGAAAATAAGAGAGGTAAATAAACAAAGCATACAGGAAAACCGAACGATCAGTGAAAAAACATAGCCAACCGGATAAGGGAGGTAGGCAAAGAAAACCTAAAACCCCAGAATAAAAAACACGAAAGCTGGATAACTACAGAAATACTTACGTTCATGAATGAACAAAGAACGTATAAGACAACTAACTTAAAAGAATTCCGACTAATTAATAGGCTAATTAAAGAAAAACAAGATAAACAAAGAAATATGGTTACAAGAACAGTGCCAAAAGATAGAATAATACCAAAAAAACATGACAAGTTTAACGTATACAAAAAATCAAAGCTATAACGGACACAAATAAAAAGAAGAAAGTAAGCATGCTAAGAGATAATAATGGGGACAATATAGTTCACATTAAAGGAAAAATGAAAAAATCGAGCAAGTACATAAAAAAGCTATTCAAAGATGAAGACAGAGGAAATAATTATCAAATAGGTTATGAAAAAATGGAAAGTGATAATAATTCGATAACAATTAAAGAAGAGATTAGGCACAAAAATTAAAATATGGAAAAGCTAGTAGCCTCGATGAAGTTACTATAGAATTACTATAATTAATAGACAAAGAAGTTCTAGATATTCTGCTGGAGCTTTATAACAACATTTACATAACTGTTAAAGTACCTTTATAAACATACTTAAGAAACCAAATACAAAAGAATGTAGCAAACAGAACAATAGCGTTAATGAGCCATATATTTAAGATTCTTAGAATAATACATAATCGTGTATACAAAACCCTAGAATTAAAATAAGTGACATTCAAATGGGCTTCAGAAAAGGTTTAGGTAGCAGAGAAGCCTTGTTCGGGCTAACGAACCATCGTAAAAATGCTTAGATATGAGCAAGGAAGTGTATGCCTCCATCGATTTTGAAAAAGCATTTGATAAAGTCAGTCATGAAAAACTAAGAAAAATAATCTATATAAATGTAAGTGTAAATTTCTGAAAGTTCTTCATCGATTGCTTTGAAATTTTGACACGACGTTACATTCTAATACGTGCATGTTTTTATATACCTATATTATATAGATGTCACACCTGTGATAGGTAAAAACACGCTTTTTTTGAAAAATTTTGTTGGACGTAAAAGCAGAGCCACAGTGACTGGGCTGCAGTGGCTGGGTGCAGCTAGTTATTAATAAAGATTTGGGCAACAGAGATATTAAAATTATTTTAGCACTACTGGAACCAAAAAGCTAGGGTAAAAGTCGAAGACGAATTGACTGATGAAATAGAAATAAGTTGTGGTTACGCCAGGGTTGTATTATGTCTCCTCTGCTATTTAATTTGTATAGTGAAGAAATCTACCAAATAGCACTACAAGGAGAACAGAGAAGTATTCTAATTAACGGGAAAATGGTGAATAACTTGAGATACGCGGACGACACGGTGATACTACTACAATTTATACTGCAACGAATACGGAATAGAGATAAATCTAAATAAACTAAAATTCATAAAAATAACAAAGAATAAAAATAACAGGGATACTCTCAACATCAACAATGTACATATTAAAAGGGTCAGCTACTACAAATACCCAGGGATATGGATACAGGAGGTGTGCGACCAAACTAAAAAAATTCCTCCGTAGTCGAGATCAACAATAATTTAAATCTAGGAATGCTCTGCTGCTACGGGTTCTCCACGCTACTGTATGGAGTGGAGGCGAGGACTATGAAACAGATTCACATCAGGAAAGTTGAAGTCTTTGAGATGTGGTGTTACAGGAGGATGCTCAGAATTTCGTGGATAGAAAGGGTAACAAATATACATATATTACAACGGTTAGAGAAACACTATGAGGTTATGATAACTATTAAGAGACGCAAACTTAAGCATCTTATGAAGTTATAAGTTATGAAAGGGAAATATACAAACTATTAAGAAACATCATAAGAGGAAAGCAAAGTGTTGGAAGAAGAAAGCTGTCCTGGTTGAGAAATATGCGGGAATGGTTTAAATGCAGCTTTGGGGGATTATTCAGAAAAACCTCTAACAAAACTAAAGTTGTCATAATGATCTTTAGTCTCCGATAAGAGAGGAACCTAAAGAAGTAGAAGAAGATTATGTGTGGGGCGTGGCCAATGTAAAGGTTAATGAAAGGTATCATAACACCAATGGCATTTTAAGGATTTCCATTATAGGAAAGAAAGAATATTTAATATTATTTTTATTGCTTATTTATTTTTCGGATTTATTTTGACAACCCTGCATATAAATCATACATATAGTGTAATTGTGTTTGTGACACTGTAAAGTTTATAAATATTCTAATAAAAATATACCTACATAACAAGTTCCAAATTAGTTACTACAAAAAAGTTTGATCACAGTAAACAAGTAGTAAAAACTGATATCCTAAATAATTTAAAGTAAAATAATCTAAACCCGCATTCCTTGTACATAGCTTTGTGTAAAGTAATTAAATTTATGATTAAGCGTATGAATTATTAAAGCAGCGATTGTAATAATTAAAGAGTAAAACAGAACAGTTGGTAATAAATTGCCAGTTTCCACAAATCTAAATCTGAAAGTTGTAGAGGCAATTGGGATTAAGCATAATTTGATTTGTTATCAGTCATTTAGCAAAGAATTTGATATTCCAATAGACACTTTTAATATGTAAAATGTATCCAATTGATCTTAATAATAATTGTTTCAATATTATTAATTCCAAGTAAAAGATCACTTATGAATTGAATTGTGCAACAATTAATGATATTAGATAACTCAAGAAATCAAATTTGAAATTTAAATTGAAAACAAATAAACCACTTAGGAATGTTTTGAATATAAATTGATTAATGTAATTTAAGTAGCAAACGTACTAATAGACCAATTTAATTTAAAATTTCCCTAATACGTTAGTTTCTGAAAAAAAGATGAGCACGAAGCTTATTAAGAAATCGTACAAAAAGTTCTAATTTGCTTGAAATTTAATAAGTAATGTTGAAATCACTTAGCATCACGTATTTTATTAATCTAATAAAAATTAAAACAAAAAATAATTGACCAATATTTCCTAATTAGGCATATTTACGTGCATGTCCAGTACCATTTAAAAGTTTTGATTATTGTTTATAATGTTTGCAAATTGGTAAAGAGTAGACCTAACGTTCAATATGATTTAATTGAACATAAAATAGGTGCAGAGATTACTCTTTAGTAGTTAAGAGTTAAATATAATATTACTAGAAATATCAAAAGATTCAAATAAAGTATTAGAATATTTTAATATTTTCTTTATTAAACATATATGTGCATTCTAAACACAAAGAATAGTGGTCTTCAGGCAGTCCCTGATTTTTTGTAGTTACGCATCCATCGCTTAATAGAAAGTCTTCTTTTTCTTTTTTCCTTCTTTTTTTGTGTCTTTCTTATTTTTAAAAAATGGCTACCACTAGATTGAACTGTTCTTCATTATTCTAAACAATTTTCTTGAAGTCAATTCCATTCAATTATGAATATTGCGCAGTTATGATATTCGTTTCTTTCCCTGTGTTGTTCTTTTAACATTATATCTATTGTTACTAAGAATATGCCGAAATTAGAACGTTTCCCCACTTTTGATGTTTTCGATTATTTTTCCCGGGCCTATTCTTCTCAGTATTACATTATCAATTGTTCTGGCTATATATAAAATTTTCAGAACCCTGCGGTATGTTCAAATTTTCAGTGCTTTAGCTTTGTACATTATTTTCTTTTTTAGTGTCCAGACAATATTCATCATACATATCATTTAACAAATCCTATTATAAGTAAGAGTTGCAGGTAATTGTTATATAACCAAGATTTTTATTTAGTAAATGAGCTTCTCCCTATTTTTAGCTCACATTTTATTTTTCTGTCTGTATCTAGTCCGCTGTTTAACTAGCAACCCGGTTACATAATAATATAAACTTTCTTAGTAGATTTATTTATATTATGCCCATTGGCGCACTTATTATTTTTAATCCACTTTAGAACTGTGAATTATCTATTACTAATTCATATTTCCTGTGAATTCGGTTCTGTATGATTTTTAGTACTAGTTTTAAGGTGCGATTCATCAGACTGAGTAATCAGAAAATCACCTATATGTTTTTAGATTATTTTTCTGTAGGAGTCAGAAAATTTTTCTTTATTATAAGTGTGACTAGAGAGTTTGGTATTATATTAACTTTAAAATAATATCCAGTACCTTGTCTGATCCCATTGCTTTACCACTCTTAGTATTCGTTATTGCACTTTCTACTTCTGAATGTAATTTTTAGTCACTCAGGAATGTCGCCTATGTAGTTTTCTAGCCCATGGCTGTCGTCGTCAAAAAATAGAGTAATTTTTTATTTTTTTCAATTTTAATAATTATATTACTCATGCCGTTTCTGAAAATACATGGAATTTTTCTTATTCAATTACCTGTTACTTCTTTTGAATATTTGTATATAGTGAATGCGTTTTTTTAAATTTTAATTCTGCATTTTGCTAAATTTCCTTTTACCTGTTTTCTCTTTCTTTTAGTTATGTTATTAGTTTGTCGGTATGTGCCATTTTCTATGGCTAAAAAATATGCTGATGAAAAAACGAACAGTTTGTATCTTGTTCTTCAGTCATCCATTTTTGTTTAAAATTTGTTGTTTTGCAACTAGTACTTCTTACTCAATTTCAACTAATCCTTGTTCTATATTTTTCCGTATATTCTTCTGTATGTCAATCATTGATTTACTGGACTGTTTTCCTTTAGTTTCTGTTTTTTATTTTAAGCTTTGTTACATACATTTTGTTATTTGTGATTGGTTTTTTTTGTTTAGTTTAAAATTTACTTGCTATTAACATGGTATGATCTCTTCACATTTTCAGTTTAAGGTACGTCTTTGCTCCTTTAATAGCATTTCTGAAACGTTAATTTCTACTATAAAATTTATTTAATTCCTGATTATGAGTTGTGGCGTATGCTGCAGAGACTTATACCGAGTATTGGTTATAGTTAGCTTTTTTCTCAGTAGAATTGTATTAGGTTCCCATTTCTGTCATTCTTTTCCTAAAATCCATTTACTCACTATGGTCAAGATTTTATTTTTGCCAACCTTCAAGTTGAAGCTGTCCATTACTGTAATAATCACATACTCCTTAACTGGTTTGAATGCGATTTGTATTTGTTTATAACAATTTCCCATATGGTCATTATTTTTCTATTGTGACAGCGTAAACTTGGAAAATATTATTTATCGAGTTTCCTTCTACTTGTGGTAATTCTGATATTTCGAATAGGAAAAGAATTTGATCACTAATATTTGTCTATCGTGAAAGGAACTCCTTCTTGATGTTCATTATCATTTTTAGCATAGTAGTAAGTTATGGTATTATCAAATTTGCACTTACTTATTCTTAGTAATCAGATTTTGTCTTTTTAGTTCTCTTGTTACGTTATCTAGTTAACTTGCTTAGAATAGTGTTAAATGTCGTAGTAAATATTAAAAAAGTAATTTTGAATTAGCCTTGGTAGTCTAAAATATTTCTGAGCATTCTGCAAAAAAGTTCCATATAAAAAACATTTAAATTATGCGTTAGGCTAAGGAAAACTTCTAATGAAATATGGAATATGATACAGCAAACATGAGGTAACAAGGAATAAAAGAATGAAATTGTATTATTGTTCTGAGAATCTTTTACTATATAGGACTTGATTAAATAGAGTTTGGATTGGTTATACAATCACATATTCCAACTTTCAGAAGTTTGTTTTTGATGATGTTTTCTTTAGTTCTTTTTTATTATTAAGTTCCTTTGTTTTTTGGTTTGGTCCTTTTTTTATCAGTAGAACATATATAAACCTTTTAATTTTTATATATTTTTTGTCTCTGCCGATGGCTCTTCTCACTTTCTTGTTTGTAGCACATGTTCTAGTCGTATTATTTTGCTGTTTATTTTTTTTTCTCGTCGTGTTTTACGCCTGACAACGTTTCTTATTTCCTCTAAAAAGACATTTTCCTAGCTAGCGCTTATCTGTTTTATAACCGATTTTTTATTTTTAGTTTGCTTAGAGATTCTTATCACCTAAATTATATTCAAATAACATCGGAAATTTAGAGCCGTAGCTGATTTTGTTTCTATTATAGTGATTGCTCTTAGAAAAATAGCGAAGTGGTCTTTTGCTATTTTTAAGGGCGCAGTTACGATCAGTTATACCGTTTCAGCTGCACACGCAGCTATCCAAACTAAAGATTAACATAAATAATGCTTCTGTTATTTTAATATGGTACTTAATGAACTGCTTCCATTCAAATAGGATACAGGTGCAACAGATTATAGGATAGATTAGATTTAGAATTAAGACATAATCCACTTCAGTATTAGAAGGTAAGAAAGAACCAAGCCTTACATGAATAAACTATTTTTTCTGAAATAGACCTGCTTTCGGGGATCGCAGAAAGTAAGTATCTATACGTTATCCTGAATATGAGGTTTTTCATTCTTATCCCAAACTTGTGAGAAAGCTTAAACAGTTTTTATTTATAACATTGAAAACAGTCAATTGTGGCAATACCACTGAGCGCTTCTATCAAAATGTACCAAAATACTGTATATATAATACTATATAATTTATTTTTTAAATTTATTTCTTTGAAGTGATAATTCCTTTACAACAAACAATTATAATTCAATTAAGTACAAGATGCGTAAATTCTACCTTTAATTATTTGTTTACGCGTAGAGTAAATAATAACTAAATTTAAATTTAGGATAGATTACGCTTTATTGTAAGCTTTTCGGGATAAAATTAAAATTTAACGTTTGAAACATCCAGAATTGTTTTAATATTTATATAAAAAAATTAATGGTTGCATTTTACTTTAAAATTTTTTTAAACAAAGGTACATTATTAAGGTTAAAATATAAATTTTGTAACTGTACAGCAATAAAAAATATTAGTTAAACCGACAGATTGAATTATCTAAATAGTTCAGAAAAAAGCAAAGACCACCCAATCAGTTGAAATAAAGGTTAAGGTAGATTTCTAAGAAAGATATTTTTTTATTTGTATTTACAAAATACAGAAACGTGTTTTGTTTCACATAATATTTCTGATAAGATAAAAGAAATAGTTTATTTTAAAAATTACTTGGAACTGGCCAAGAAAAGCGTTGTGTTTTAAAACAACTTCTTTTAAATCTATCATATTCATATATTCAGCTTTTTAAATTACTTTTAAAATTGGCTTTTAAAACTCTAAATATTTCTATTTAAAAAGATCTGGCATTCAAACAGAAAAACCGTTGAACTATGTAAAGTACGATTAAATTCAAAAAAATGTAATTTACATCTAGATTATTTTCTTTATATTGCTATTGTAATGTTTTAATTTATTTTTGTATAGACAATATAGTTATTATGGAGAAGCAAACATACTTTTTTTAAATTATAACTTGCAAATGTATTTCCTATCTAATAATCAGAATAGTATTAATCAATTTTTAAAAAATAGTTCTGATTTAGCTTTGGTAATATAAAATCTTTCTGAACATTCTGCAAAAATACTTCATATAAAAAATATTTAAATTCTACGTTAAGCCAAGAAGAGTCCTTAAGAATAAAAGAATTTTGATGAGTCGCGCTTGTTTCTGGTGTTTGTCATTTATGTTGAAATTCGATTATTTTATTGGTACATACAGATGGTTTTGTACATATTGCATCTACTGATTTTGATCATGTTGCATAGATATAACTGGGTGTGGTTTTTCAGAGAAGGCCGTATGACGGGCGCAAGGTCCCACAAATAAATCGACGGGTTGCAGGTCTCCACTCGCGAAAATTGTTTATGGTTGACTAACTCATAACACACACATAACACGAAACGCTAGCTGACGATGCAACACGCAACACGCCCGTTTTGTTTCAAAGCACGAACCAAACTTCTTCTTGTTTTGTAAAATTTTTAATTTGATCTTCTTGCTCTGTATTTTGTGAATGGTTGTAAGATCTGAATTAATCTTTATAAATATATTTTATATAAATTTTACTGCTTTGTTACTGTAACTTCCTTTTTGTTAACTAACAATTAAATTTTACGTATGTTTGTTTTGTTTTTCTGGTAGCTCGTATACAATAATGTTTTTTTTGCATGTTTCCGCTTTAACATATTAATTTTTTTCAATTCTTTCTTCAGCTTGACTGTACTTTTGTACTAATGTTCTGTCTTCCAGCTTTTTGTCTATTTTACCCATTTCAGAATCAATGAGTGCCTTTGAATTGTAACAAATTTTTAAACGCGCACTGTAAGGACACCTGTTAATACCGGGGTCATCATTTTTATTACCACCCAGTCGTCACAGTCGAACGACAAACATAAAGCTCTCCACGCGGGCAGCCGCAGTGCACGTGGAAGGATTCGAACAAGGCGATAATTTTGAAATTTTTACCAGGCGGTTCCTGTATGTTCTAGAATATCTGCTGATTCTATAAAAGGTACGCGGCGGTTCAGCGAAAGGAAGTGAAATACTGGAAGAAAACTGAACTGTGCTAGTGAGAAATTGGGATATATATATATATATATATATATATATATATATATATATATATATATATATATATGTATGTGTGTGTTATATTGGTAATTACTTGTGTAGTCTACATAAATATTAGTCAATAGTTTAAGTTTCTGTAAGTAAAGTAAATAAGTATTTTAAATAAATTTAAGCACTACTGAGAACTAAAACGTCACCATTTGTGAACACATCTATAAGCGTCTTGTGTCTGCCGCTATCAGATTTTGCTCGTTTTATTGCTCTACAAGTTTGCTACAATATAAAACAGAATTTTGTTATAAAACAAATTTTTTGCGTATTTTCCATATTATTTAGCGTAATGACATACCTTCTTAAATACCTTTTACATTTTCCTAAGGCCAAACTCCTGTAAGGTGATTAAAACAATGTTGTATTTGCGCATAATAATTATATTAAACAATTATTGGTAATTATAAATACAAATAATTTATTTAAAGTGAACACCTTTAGTTTCTACACAAACCTTGCGCTTTTGGGCATTCATTTCATTTATCAGTCACGTATTCCATCGTAACAAACTTCTCCTTAAATTATTATAAATGCTGGATTACAGCTTATCTAAACTTTTGGCAATAACTAACAAGGAATGTCATGCAGTTGTTCTGCTCCGATCGTTATCAAATTCGTATACAGTACGATATGACTGAGGGATGAATACATGTTATTGCTTTTTGCTGTGTGACTCGAAACTTTAGAGATATGAAGTATGAAAGTTTACCGCTTAACAAAATGCATATGAGAGATATCATTAGTGTTAACTGCAAAAAAGCGTTGAACACAAAGATACATTTTACTTTTTAATGCACAATCTTTCAAAGCACAATATTTATTTATTAAAAGAATTTCGTTTAATTTGAGTACGTAAGGCTGAGCAGCCTAAACTAAACCGAGTGAGACTCTCTAGATTTATAAAATTCCTGACATTTCCAATTTCCTTCAGTAATTTTATAGTCCTATACACAAATAATACCGAGAGTGTTAACAATTACATCTTTTGTATTTCACATTTATATAGCAGACAGAAAAATTGTTAAGCAGCAAAAATGTTTTGGAAAACAGAATACAACTTTTAACTTAACAACTGACAACACGTGTCAATAGTATGGATATGCAATGTAAAGGAAGAGTAGGTATATATATATATATATATATATATATATATATATATACTAAATAATATTTGTAACACACTTTGTTCTTATCACTTATTTAAATATTTATTAGAAGCCAACAAGAAAATAATGTAGTTTTTGGTTACTTAAAGTTTTCAATTTGCAAGATAAAAAGTATTTATCCACCTCCATCAAATGACTCAAGAAATATAAAGTAGTAAAGCTATGAAAATTATTGTTAATACTTTTGCTTTTGAATGTACTTGTTTACAGCTGCTTAAAAGTTGTTCATTTATGTGTTTCGTTTTTAAATAACAATTTCGGTTCTTTACATTTAATACGTTAAACAGCAGCAGCACAGCTGTGGTAAAAATAGGCACATAACTTTATTTAATTGGGAAAATTAAAAACCTAGTTAAAATGTAGATTACCCAGTTAGTATAAATACCTCATTAAGCAAATTAAGGCGATGTAATCAAGGCAGTGGGCAATTAGCGACAGAATTGCAAAGCTTCTTAATTTATTTATGTATCGACTTCTGACAAAAATACAATAACTTGTGTTTGTGCAGAGCGGTACTCGCTTTAACTCTAGAAAGTTCAACTGAATTAAATCTTGTTAACAGCAAAAGTATAAAGTTCTTTTGTTCTAAAAAGTAACTCAAGAAAAAGCATGATTTTATCAGCGTATTAGACGAGCAGGTCTTAGAAATTCGGGTCATGTAGTATGCACAGAAATTGAATGGTGAAAAATATTGGATGCAGGATCACGGATGCCAAACTAATCAGGTTTCCAAATTCACATGTAAGTAAATAGGTTTTTGCGTTGATCTACGGCTCAGAATCTGCTAATACTATAAATTTTAAATTATTATAATTTTTTTTGTCTTGCGACAAGGTTATGGAAATTACGTGTTTTGCAGACGTGTCCAATATAATTTTTATAACAACTATCTTATTTTTGGCGATCACACTTTGTACAGTAAACATGTCTGGTTACTTAACTGTTTCAAATATCCAACTGAAAATAAATTTGTGCCTACTTATTGTATTAGTCTAATCTTGATTTTAAGATACTAAATTTTACTAAAAGTTCTGTATGGAAATTGTAAAAGACACAGTAGGGAAATGAACTGGTTATAACTAGTTTGAAACATTTTCTATGTACGATAAAATTCTTGAGGATGTACTTCAACCTGTACCATTAATTTTTTGAATAATGTAGTGTAAACTTGTAATAAAGAAGAATTTGAAATTAAACTAGTGAGAAAGTACTTGTATGAAGTTGCTAATTTTCCAGATTACATAGAAGAGTGTTTGCAGATGATTATCACAAATGCCCTTATTGTTAAATTGGGTGGTTTTAAATAGCATTTAATCTAGAATAAAGAGCTGAATTATAACCTAAGAAAGCAATATAAAACTATCTATCTTTTTCTCAGGATACACAAATAATCATAAACTCGGAAAGCAGAACCTTGAGTATCTGGTTTTTAGTAATTAAATAAATTGAAGTTATCAGAAACTTTTACCACAGTAAGCTGATAAATGATAAATTAACTTTTTAATACTAAGTTGTATTGAATACAATAATGTAAGACGACTTCTTAATGGCAAATGAAAAATAAGACAATTTTACATACTTTATGGTGAAGAGCTAAAACCGCAATGAAGTGTCTGTTACAGTTAATTAAAAGATCATTTATTTTGAGAAACTACTTACTTTTTACATTAAATATAATACCACTCACTAATATGTGCAAAGTTTTGTAATCTTGTTATAGTTTAAGTATATGCTCTAAATGCATAATAATAAACAATTATTAACTTTTACACTAAACAAATTTAGTCATAACTAGAGCTTGGAATTTATTAAGAATGCATTTTTTGACAGCTTTTCTATAAATGCACATGCAAAATATTATTTTTTATATTTAAGGGCACTCATGTTCATTTTATTAATTTTCTTGATTTTCTTTACAAATAACAGTTAAAATCGCTGTTCTGGATTCTTAGCTCTGTGGAATTAGTTTTATTTTTAGTAAATACCTATAGAAGGTAGTTGAAATACCTTTATAATAGCTTCTAAGAAGGTTAATTCAACATCTATTTACACTTCGCTCTATTGTCAAGAGATTAGCGATACCTTAAGGTGATCCCGGATAGCTTTTTGTCATGTACACATTTTAAAATGCATTTAAAATCAATTAGGAAACTCAAATTTCCAACATATAGGAATACAAAAACATACAACAGCTTTTATATTTATTGTGTTTGTTAGAATATACTTACTAGCCCAAGCAATAGCTTAATTTTATTTGACTTTGAATAGTTTGTGAAGTATTTATTTTATTTTGTGAAAACAGTATATGGTTAAAAATACCTAAACAAGCAGCCACAAGAAATAGTTTATTAAAAAAAATGGTGTCAAAATAATTTTGACTTGAAAATTATTGACTCCTTTCATATTTTTTTAAGCTTGTGAAACGTAAGTTTTTTATTGCTATTTGATGTTAAAAAATTATAGTAGTAAGGCTTTTAAATTTAAAATATACTTATTTTGTGTATTTTAATTTCGTATACAAGAAGGTTTAAAATTAAAAAAGTAGATTGAATTTATAATTAAATTTTGTTATAGATAACGTGTGATAAAAATAGAGAAACAGTTAGGAACAAATTTGCATATACAATCAAGCGAAAATTTGCTTTACGGGTAAAGCAGAGCGGACCCTATGCATAAAACTAAACTGTAGGGTTTAACGAAATTGTATTGAAACGAATGACAGTGAATTATGTTCAAATGAAAGTGAAAAATTTGCGGCCACTTCCGGGTAACCGGTCTAGAGATTTACCGATCAGCCTGATTTTTGGCGTGTGGACTTAACTTATGGTCCTTAGTTGAATACTGAAAACGTTATGTCTCTATTTATCACAGATCAAAAGTTATAAGGCGTGACAGATGTCAGAAATAGAAGCTGGTCTCCAGCGGACATGACAAAAATAAAGCTAGTCTCCAGTTTGGGTCCGCTAAAAGGCTAATTCTTAGGGAATTGTTAGGGAAATATAGTGTATCAGTTGTTGACATTTGATGTCAACAACTCCTACACCATATGAGTGAAATTAAAAAGCACATTGGGAGTGGATTAGTATGGTTTTTATTAAATTAAACTACTGATGTTAAAGGTCGGTATATAGCTAACCTTGTGTTGGGTATGCTGAATGAAAAAAACTCGAAAGAGGTTTTTTGGTGAGTGTAAAAGCTTTAGAGCAAACTAATAATATAACGACAGCTAGACTAGTTGCTGAATCGTTAAGTAATTTTTATTTGGCGAATTAAATGCCAACAGATAAAATAATGTTAATGGTTACAGATGCTACACCGTATATGATAAATGCTTTACAAAATTTAACATTCTCTTTACACGAGAGGCGATCTTAACAAGATGGAGTACCTGGTTAAAATGTGTAGATGTTCTTGCAACAAATTACCCCAAAATCAAAGATGTGTGTGAGTTTTATTCTTAAAATTTAGCTGCAGCTGAAAATTGTATTTTAGAGATCCAACAATTACACAGCATTTAGTTTACATTAAATCTAATTTTGTTTGGATTGCAACTGCCATTGAAGAATTAGAGAAGCCATAACTTTCAATACATAAAGATTTAAGCTTTATTAAAAGCTTGCAAAGCACTAAAGGTGGTGGTAAAATTTTAAAAATGTTGAAATAAAGCTAAATTCTGTTTTGACAAAAAACGAAAGCTACATTATGTTACAAAAAATTAACGATGTATTAAACGTGAGCAAAGGGATGACCTAAAATTGAATCTAATTGCAATATGTGCATTTAAGTACGCACCTGTTACTTCTGGCGAAGTTAAGCGACCGACGATAATGTTTAACTATTGAAAATTTAAAAAAATATTTAGTAAGTTCCAATGTAGAAACGTACAATAAAAATTTAGGTTAATCATTTTTCATGACTATAAAATATTCTTACTCTTGTTTTCCCACTAAAGATGCGTTTTTAACATTTCTGTATAAGTATATATGTAATATAGGTGATCGATAATCTAAAATAAAAGTAATTATTTAAAACGTATACTGATTTTGCATATTTTAGTGCATATATTAACTGTTTTATGGTGCATATTTCCATGCATAGTTTATGTCATTTTTATACATATTTTTTAAGCCTTAGTGATAAGAAACGCAATATTCAAATTACATTTTAACAGATTATATATGTGTAAGTTAATAAATAATTTAAAAACAAATTTATTATATAATAAGAATAAAAAAATTCAGATATGCTATTTTTCCTTTTGTAAGTAGAAGGAAAAGTAAAAAATAGCTAAACAACAAAGTACATTTTAAATTTTATAGACCAGAGGTAAAACAAAAGATACAATAGCATCAAGACAAAGTTAATAAGGTAATTAGACAGAAATCTTCTTAAAAATGTATTGAGCAGCGGAGCGGCACAAAAAGTTGAAAATTAGATAATAAACATAATATGTTTTTACTCCATTAAAAATCAAGTAAAGTAGTATAATAATTAAAAAATTAAATTGAAATTAAAAAATTAAAAATTATACTTAGGGTTGGCTATAGACGAGAAGAGCAACATACTTGGGAAACAGGAGACAGATTATGCAATAATAATTGTTTACAAAAGATAAACTCACAAAGAGAATTATAAATTTCATAAAGAATATATATACATAAATAGTAAAAAGTATTTGTAGTAAAATGCAGTAGACATTAAAAGACATTTGAAATTAATTAAAGGTAACAATGTTGACATAGTATTAAAACGTTTTGGCACAATATTATATTCGTATGGCGTTTGATAATTAGTCAGCCAGTTTCTTTTAACAGCCAAAACAAAAAAGTTTGTTCATATGGAGATTTGGTAGCGTTGTCTAAGACTTTTTTATTTTTTGATCTCCCAACATTAGAAATATAAATACAAAATTTTGATTTGACAAAAAATGAATTTAACAAATTTTTATGAAGGTCGGTTTCAGTTTCAGTTACCTTTACTATCGTTTGGTTTTGCTTTGGTCTGTTATTGACGAAATAATTTAAGGGTGTAACTTGTTCTTTTAATCAATTAGGATGAATATTGTTCGTAGTTGTACCTATTTAAAGCACTTTTTTGGAGTAAAAAAGCACCAGAAGTACACAACAAATTGATTTGATTTTTTATTTCATTTGTTGAAATAATGAAGGCCTTAGATTCTTCCCTATCCTATCATCTGTTTCGATCTCAGATACAAAATCTTTTCAAAAACAATATAAAAACGACTCGAAATAGTTTTTGAAAGATAGAATAGGTCAAGAACGAGAAGGGTGTAAATCCAAATATGCAACTACCGAAAGCTTTGAATAACACAACAACAATTAACAGAAAATGACCAATTGATGAATTAACTGATCAGAATTTTAAAAATGTGTGCCTATCTTCGTCAGTGTTCAAAGACAAGCCGTATGATAATATAAAAATTATTTGAAATCGTAACGGTGACTAATAGTTTCCATTGATGGATTTGTCTCAAAATCATTCCCATTATGGCTTGAGGTATTTGGTGGCAGTCTGATCAGCAATTTATGAGTTGTCATGTCCACTGACACAAATTCACTGACAGAGACGGGATTGTATCTTATTAACTACCGCTTAAGCGTTTGCGCGCCTTCGGTAGTTAATAGATGTGCAAATTCAAGTGTTTTTACGGCTTCAAGCAAAACGCTGTAAATTTATGTATGTAAACGAAATTTGCTCAAGAACAAACAATAAATTTGAAGGTTTTTAATGTTGGTAGGTTAGTTTAGTCTCTCAATCTTTTAAATGTAAACCAAAAATAATTAATACTAATTCAACATTTATAATATAACAACTGAGGTCAATCGCCGCACTACTGAAAGCTAGCATACAACGGCCAACAACAAAAACATTTAAAAATACCTTGCTGTACAAAACTCCATTTTACATAATTTTGTTTAAAAATTTTGTAGCAAAAATATAATGAAATACAAATAAATAACTTAAGACATATTAATGAACAGAGAAACAAAGTTTACAACTTCTACCGAATAAACTTATATTTAAATGTACATGATATACAAGAGAATTATAAACTTAGAAAGAATATATGGTACATAAATAGTAAAGAATATGTTCATACGTAAAATGCAGTGAGACATTAAAATGACATTTTCAAATTAATTAAAGGTAACTATGTTGACATAGTATTATAAATGCCTTTCTGGCACAATATTATATTCAGTTAACTGGCGTTTGATAATTAGTCACTCATTTGTCTTTTTAGGACAAGCCAAAACAAAATCCCAGTCTTGTTCATATGGAGATTTGGTGAGGTTGTCTAAGACTTTTTATTTTTGATCTCCCAACATTAGAAATATAAATACAAAATTTTGTAAAATCTTGACAAACCAGTGAATTTAGACAAATATTTATGAAGGTCGGTTCAGTTTCAGTTACCTTTACTATCGTTTGGTTTTGCTTTGGTCTGTTATTGACGAAATAATTTAAAAGAGGGTAAAAATTGTTACTAAACTTTAGTCAACATCCAGGATCGACAATCTATTGTTCGTATTTACCTATGTAAAGCACTTTGTGACAACAAATTGATTTGATTCTTTATTTCATTGTTGAAATTATGAAGGCCTTAGATTCTTCCCTATTATCATGCTGTTTCGATCTCAGATACAAAATCATGTCAAACAAGAATATAAAATTACGACTCAATAGTTTTGAAAGATAAATTATCCGACACATTATTATATTCACAATGGATGAAATCCGAAGAAACATGAAAGACAAGAAAATTTGGATATCAATAGATGAGACAACAGATGCTATAGGTAGCTAAGTTGGAAATTGCAAACTTTAGCTTCTCTGTATCAATACAATCTGATTTTGCAGGCACATTACCAATGTTTGTTGGATCTTTGGAGCCAAATCAAGTATCTAAAATTTATTTGATAAATACTATCTTTGAGAGAACAAATAGCACTGCAATCGCACAATTATTCACGACTCCCCTGTCACTAATTTGGCCAGAGAAAATTCTTTATGACAACGTCCTTATGTTCATAAGCGATGTTGCCCATATATGAAAAAAGCAGGAAATGCTCTGAAAATATCATTTTCACGTATATTGCATTTGACATGCCTTGTCATACATACTTCGTGTAGCAGAGGAAATACGTAAACAATTTTTCGATGTGAATATGTTCATATCTTTAGTAAAAGATTTTTCTAAAAACACCATCTAGGATAAGATTTCTTAAAAAAATGGCACCTGACTTAACTCTACGACCTCTGCCAATATTAACTAGATAGAGTACGTAGATTTCAGCTGCATGTTACTACGCTACCAAATTTACAAAAATTAAGGAAATAGTTAAAAATTTAGACAAAAATTCGGTAGCACCAATTAAAACAGCAAGAAACTTTTGAAAAAATTAAAATTACATAACTTACAGTGGAGCTTATAGTAGAAAGTTAATCATTGAGAAACACTGTATAATTCAAAATTACATCTCTGTCAGTTATAAACTAGAAATACATTGTTCAGTCTGTGGTCTGGAGACACTATAACTTCTGTTCTATTCAACGGATTCACTTCAGACTTAGCATACACACATCTTAGGTCAGTACCTTTCATTGGATTGATTTTCAGCCAAACCGGTTAACGGCAACCGGAAGTGACCGTTAGAATTTCGCAACGCTGTATCGTAAAATTTCCTTTACGGTATTACACCGTTCTTGTTTCAACTAATTATGCTGTGACTCTTAGTGCAACAGTAAGTTTAGAAAGCAGGGAGTTACTTTAATTGATTCAATCAATATTGTAAACAATACCATATGAGACATATGTAGTGTCTCAAGCAATAAGGTCCGCACTATTAAGAAAAAATGGAAAACGGTATTTATTACAAATCCAGATTTGAAGAAATCTAGCTTGTATTCTTTCTGGAGACGCAATTATATAAAACGTAAATTACGAAGTTCCAGAAATTACGTGTTTCTCATTTGCTCTAGTAACATCAGTAGATGTAGATGGATTTTTTTCCAGCTAAAATATTTATTGTCCGATAGGAGATAATCCTTAAAGATAGAGAATTTCAGAAAACATCTTATTATTAGCTGTAATTCTTGTAAATAATGTTTTTTTTTACTAATGTATAATTAAAAATGCAGTCTACATGATAAATTGTATAATAAAATCACTGAAACAATAATGCCTATTTAGTTTCTTAAAATGATTGTTTCATCTTTTAAATGTCTATTTTCGAAGTTTTTAATGTCTAGTTTAATGATTTTTAGTGTCTAAACATCCGGGCTTTAGTAATAAGGAACAAGGGGAACCAAAATGGGGACCAAATGACGTTAAAATAGATCGAGAGTGCTTGTTAGATAACATTTTTAAAGATAAATGCAATCACATTAAGGTAATACGAAATAAAATAAACACAGTTAAAAGAAGCTTTAATAACATATGAACAATATTATAGTTTAAAATAAATGTGCAATTTAGGCTGATGGATTTATTTCAAGATAAAGCACAACTGCGGCGGCAGTTTGTACCTCCACATACGTTTTTGCCATTTAACCTAAAATCATTGTGAGATCCCTTAACATTGCCAAGCTATCCTCACAGTAAAGTGATAATACAGCTATTTTATTTCTATTATTACTAAGATATAGTCAGGCCAAAAATTTTTGATGCTTACCTTATATACTATAGAGAGACATCTAATGCCATCTTGCAATAACAAATGTACCATCATAGAATGTAATTACTGTTGCCACGTAAAAAGCAGCTCAATACAATAGAGACGTACTACATGCTGTAATGCATATTAAGCAAGCGCAAATTCAAATGGGATATCAGAATGTATACATTTCCCTGGGGTTAAGATTTTTCTATTTTAAGTCACGTTATAATAAAACCAAATAATTTACCTGTTTCAAACAACATGTTTAAAATTCGCAATAAGAAAAAATAGCCAGTACATTCTCAAAGCTCAATAAAAATAATTTATGTAATATTTCTACCATTACAAAGATGTACTACGACGAAAAAGTAATATAGGGTCGGTTTTCACATATAAAGCACATGATTTCTCGAAACTTTTTGGCCTGGAAATTAAAAGGTAGCCGGTTGACACACATTTCTTTTCCTTCGCACGACATTTCTATGTTATCTAAGTTTCGGAGTTGCATTAGAAACGGCCGAGGGATAAGATTAAGGGTTGACTGCGT
Source organism: Sinelater perroti (assembly GCA_036346155.1). Classification (NCBI taxonomy): domain Eukaryota; kingdom Metazoa; phylum Arthropoda; class Insecta; order Coleoptera; family Elateridae; genus Sinelater; species Sinelater perroti. Next base: position 16,692,655 of record JARFIY010000195.1, on the reverse strand, counting down.
ATAAAAAGTAGGTGTGGCACAAAGTTTCTTTCTTAGCGTCGCTTTTGGTGACATTTTTAAGCACTACGTACTTCGACAATTCGTTATTCAAAGCTAAATAGGTTATAAAGTTCATTTTCAGAAAAACTTGTTTTGATAGTTAATCATTTTTGGCTAGTTTATTTAAATTTGTACATCTAGTTTATATTTTAATAATTTCTCACTATTTAGAGAGTCTTATAAAAGCAAGGAAAGATGAGTAAAAAACAAGATCAATTTTTTATGATGTCATGTTATACACACAATACGGGTTTAAAACAATGTAAATTTATGAATATTTGGATTTATCTTCGACCTTTATCTGTTTTTTACAATTTCCACTAATTTGGTATTAGTTCTAATGTTATCCTAGAGTGTTTCACATTTAGGTGAGTGCTTAATAATTTAGGTGCTAATGCTCACACCGTATAGGCTCATTTAGGTTAATGAAACTAAGTCTGTTTTAAATTACTTTACGATGAATTTTATTCAAATAGTCTAAATGATAAAATCTGTATTTCTTGAATGTACTGCATATTTACAAATAATTCAAAAGATTTACAAGCAAATGAGTTGGTCATGTGAGGATAAAATGAGGTGATTTACAGTTACTATAATAATTAGTTAGACCACTAAACTTTGCTCTCTGCAGGCGTTTATCCTATTTATCAAGTTTGTCACCAATACACTGGTGTGGTCGTTGATTCTGATCTTTTACCCGCTGCAGAACTTGGATTACGTCTTTAATCCATGTTAAGATTTCTGTCCGAGGAGCCAGACTATTTCTTTTATGCTGTTGTCTTATTCTTTTCTTTTGATTTTTATGTCTTCCAAGTGAGTTTGTTTTCAAAAATGTAAGGCAAAATATCTGACATGTTATTTGTCGAATATAGGATTTACTTTAAAGGTTGCTTCTCAATTATCCAAAAGGTGAATGTTTGAAATGTTGATTTATTTTCGTCAATTTTAATTAGCTAAGTTGTAGGCAATCGCTCTAAAGCCTCTAATATACTATATAAATTTGATGTTGCTTAAAGCGGATTATTGTGTGAGAATATTATAGCTGCATCATTCATAAAAGTAGCAATTATAACGTTGTCAAAGACTGACAAACCTGCCTGAATAGTTTTTATAATGTGCGGCCTAGGTAGGTACCTTACGATAGAGTAGCTTCAAGAAATTGGATTGGAAATCGGCTGTGTACATCTTTAAAGTCTTTTTCAAAGTATACATTACTTTATAAACTTGTGCTAACGTTGAGTACGTCTGGTAGAAACCAAATTGATAGTGAAACACTATTAAATGATTTTTTTCAATACTAGGACTAAGCCTTATTAATCAAGTAAAGTTCTTGTTGTTTTATGTAGCTTAAAAGTAGTAATAAGGTATTCACCCAATACATCTGCTTTTTCTTTAATTATGCAACCTATCAATTTTACGAATAGGAAGAGTAGAAGTAATGGTTGCTTCTGTTTTCTGGTTGCTCATCTTAAATATTAGTTATCGTGTAGAATATTCAGTTCACTTTTATCACAAGAATGTATTGTTTGTTTCCATGTTCGACTTGCTCAGAAATCCTTTGTTTAATATTTAATGAATAGTTGTTGGGGTGCTATTGCAGTTTTACTGTAATTTTATAAGCGTAGTTTCCCAAAATGTAATAGAATATGCATTAGTTGTTCCACTACCTCTTTAGGTTTTATTGCAAAATTAAGCTCTGATTAAACCAATAGGTGGTCGCTAGCATATTGTGTAAAACATTACAATCTGTTCAGTTATTGTTTAAGCGCGGTCGTAAAGTTATTTTATTATTGATATGCTTCACGTGCATATCATGGCAGAGTAATCTTAATTTAAGCTGTAACAGTCCATATAGTTTGGTAAGTAGTTTTCTTTTTATAATGAATAAATCTAAAGCATCTGATAACTTATTTAGATAGGATTACCCGTAGCTACTGCATTAAATAATTGTCAATGATAGTTTTATGTACCTGTTTTTCCTTTGGATGGATTAATCCAGAACTACATGAGAAGTATTTAAAATTAAAACCACCACCTGCTATAAATCTGTTCTCCAATGCCCCCAAAAAAAGTTGTTTTTATATTATTGAATGTCAAAAACACTAATTTGTCCTTGAGAAGAAATCTCAAAAGGTCAACGTCATATGGATACAGAAGGCAAGGAAAAACCACTGTATTAAAGGTTCATATAAACATTCCAAGAAAACAAACAACAAATCGTATACATATTTCAGTCCTTGGTCCGTTACAGACCTTAGATGGTCAAGGGATGCTAAAAATCCCCACAAAGAAAGCTAGGCACCACCCGAAAAATAAAACAGAATAAAAATATGTCTAAAATAGGAACATGGAATGCCAAATCCTTATTTAAAGCAGGAAAGACATAATATTATTAGGGAAATGCAGAGAAAAAACATAAATATTCTGGGTGTGAGCGAAATTAGATGGCTCGGAGCAAGTCAAATTGACATAAAACTATACAGTGTATTATGTAGGTAACAACGACCCTAATACTGTAATGGTGTCGCAATAATAGTAGATAAAAAATGCATAAAATTCGTTAAAAAGTTTATACCAATATCAGAAAGAATTGTCCTAATACGAATAAAATAAAGTATTCCTGAAAGACATAAACATCATTCAAGTATATGCATCCACGGCGGACAAAGCCGATCATGAAATAAAGCTCTTTTACAATGACATCGAAAACCTACTGAAAATTACCAAAAAGAATAAAGTGAATATAATAATGGGTGACTTCAACGCAAAGATAGACAGAGTTTAAGATATTGGTGGAGACCATGATCTTGAAAAACGGAACGGTAGGAATCATATATTGGTACAGTTCTATAATAAAAAAAACTTAATGGTAGCAAACACCTCGTTCTAACTCCCAGAAAGGCGAGATTGTACACTTGAAAAAGACCAGGAGACGACGAAGAAAATACCTTAAGAAATCAAATAGATTACATACTGATATAGAAACGGAATTAAAAGTGTACGACCTTATTCCGGATCAGCCATTGGATTTGATCATAACCCCGTAGTTGGAAAATTTGAAATTATACTAAAATAATTCAGAACAGAAAAAAGACAAGACACAACTTTGAAAAATTGGGGAAACCAAAAACAAAAAAAATACGACCAATAGAAACAATAGAAAACTCTTGAAAATTTAAAAAAAACGTTAAAATTTAATTAATTAAAAATCATTAAAAACGTAATACATAAAGCTAAAGGAAATGAATTGGGAATTCAAGAGCAGAGAACAAAACAAAAATGGATGACTAGAAAAATTTTATTATTGATAGATGAAAGCAGAAAAAACAAATGTAAGGTCAATAATAAATACAAAGAAATTCACAAAAAGATCGCGAGACTCATAAGAGAGGCAAAGGATGGATGGAGAAACTTCTGTCAAGGACTCGAAGAGCTGGAAGAAAACACGATCTTCTTAACATTTATAAAAAATATGAGAAATAACTGGAAATAAAAATAAAATTCATTAACAGGGAATTTTAGTTACAGATAATAACAAAGAAACAATAGACCAAGAAGAGATAAAAAATATGGATAAATGAAATACAACAACTTTTTAATGATATCAGAATGGAGCCAGAATCAGGACAAATAGACCAAGAAGTCCAACTAATTATAATTCTTATAGCAAAAGTGAAACACGCATAAAACTATCAAAGACACGTATAGTCCTGGGTGAAGATAATATCGATACTAAGATGCTTAAACTATTAGACGATAAAAGCTTCGACCTATTAACAAACTTCTTAAATAAAATATATTGTATAGGACTGGACTCAATCTACATGTATTCCGATGCCTAAAAAGAGCGAAGTAAAAAACTGTTTACAAAATCGATTGATCAGCCATGTTTTAAAGGTAGTGTTAAGAATCATAGATCAACGAATACATACAAAATGTGAACAATACATACGAGAAAAACAATTTGGTTTCCGTTTAGGCTTTGGAACTTCAAACATGCAGAGACCAATCACAGGATGTCCATCTATGTTTTATAAACTATGAAAAAACCTTTGACCAAGCAAGACGCACAGAGCTAATCAATATACTCTATGAACAAGGAATAGACCAAAAGGACATCACCCTAATTAAGAATATATTCTGGGAACAAACAGCATCTATAAGAATAAAAGATAAATTGACCACCAGCATCCCCATCAAAAAAGGTGTAAGACAAGGCTGTATACTCTCTGCATTCCTGTTCAACAGTTGAACCCAAAAGTAGAAATACGCTGCCTCATATAATACTCAAGAACCTCATTCCTTATAATGAAAAGCTTACTAACAAATACCACATTATTGTTAAATAGTAGACATAGATTTGTGAAAACCTATATATACTCGATTCTATCATATGGTATTACATCCTAGATGCTGAAAACCTGTTTGATGCGATTATTAGAGGCCTTTGAGATGCGGGTAATGTATAGAATGCTCAAAATATCATGGACGGAACACACTACTAATAAAACGGTCCTAAGAAGAAATTCTTGGAATTGCAAAAAGACGAAAGACAGGCTACTTAGGACATATATACAGAGGCAGAGAATACGAGCTTTTAAGACTGATCATGGAGTGCCAGATTGAGGGTAGAAGAGGACCGGACAGGAGACAATGCTCATGGTTGAGAAATGTGAGACTGGACTGGTCCAAATTCACAGTTGCTGCTAAGAATAGCACAAGATAGAGAACGATTTGCCGAAGTTGTTGCTAACTTTTTATAAGAAAACAGCACCTTAAGAAGAATAAAATGTCTTGATAAACAGTATACTACTGATAGTATCATCTCTCCAACGTGGTCCTTAATTTAGACATTTCTAGCTTCCATGTGATTTAAATAAATGAGAACGCTTCATGAACGTTGTTTTGACGCATAAATTGTTCTGCAGCGAATATTCTCAGAAGTAAATTTAAAAATCTTAAGCAATCTATAAAAGATTATAAATTATTTTTAGAAGAAACCGAAGAACAAAAAAATAATTGTTTGTTCCATACTTATCTATTTTGTAATATAATATTTTATTTCTAATGATTGCTGTTTCGACGTAAGCTGTACTATCTAAATGAAGTAACTGTAGAGGAAAGATCCTATTTTCAGACGGTAGTAGCCACTCTTAATGTATTTATTATTAAAAAATTATGTCTGACTTAGTAGACATGTTTTTGGATTCAGTACATGCTTTTACATTGTGATCACCACACATTTCATGCATGCAATATTTTTTGCTGTGTCCATATTTTCTTGCAGTTTTCCTTAGACGTTCGGCAGTAATAAGCATATTCAATAAACATTTTAGTTCATGCACCTTCTTATTGTTTCTGTCGGGGTCTGTATCCATAAAGAATAAAAGAAAATTTATTTTATTTTTCTTATATATATGTTATGTGTATCAGTAGTGTTAGTGTTTATTTTAATAACACTTTTTGCTAGCGTTTTACAGCTGTACTGTTTGTCTTTTAGGATTCTTGTCAAACTTTTAGTTATTGCGTAATTAATAACTTTACAAGAGAACCCCGCAGGCTTCGTCGACGAAGCCTAATCTAGACGCCAGGCAGTCGTGTAGAACATTTCACATGTTTTGCGTACGTTTAACACTACAAACAATAGAAACATTACGAGGAATTTCCCTTGTAATCAAAATATTTAATTAATCCAAAGTTACTATGTTAAAGTAAATATTGCAATTAATGTTTTCTGGTAAAAATCACACTAGTATGGCTGACGATTTTTATTAAACCTCTTATTCTAATGGTTTTGTTATTTTGTATAATGCTTTCGCTAATAATGAAATTTGTTTTGTTATCTAAATACAGTTAGCAATATTGTTTTGGCAAATTTTACTTAATTATAGCATTAAATAAACTATCTGGTTAAAACTGAGTATATCTGTATATCTAAATACTTTAACAAGGAAATACTTGTCATTTTAATTCTATAAAAGCTTCTCAATTAGACAAAACTTTAAGACAAATGGAGTGTTTTAACGCGGAAAGTCGATTGCTTGCACTTGAAGTTCTAATCAATATACTTTTATAGATGCTGTTCCGTTATAGCAAATATTTTAAGTGAATAATTCCTTTTTTCTGTAACACAATCTTTCAAGATTTATGAAGTAAAGATCTTTTATATACCTTATTTTGTAACTTCGAAACTGCTTTTCTTTTGATTTAATTTTAAGAGTTAGTGCTTAACCGCTTCCCGTCATATCATATCCCCTAATATTTCACCTTTTTCTCTTTAAATTTTTGTAACTTTTGACTTAAGAACTGTTTTTGTGATATAGGTCAACTGCTAGAAAATCTCTAGCACATTTTTGTATGAGACGAAACATAAAATGCCGAATTTCCTTAAAGTCGTCAACACAAGTGGTTAGTATTTTTTTTAATGTGAACACTGGTTTTGTTACCTATTTTAGAGTTTATGCCATTACAGATTGTAGCCTGAAGCTACCGTGTCTAGGCGTTAATGTAATTGGACCGCCCCATATGCATGTATTCAATTAACAGAAATGTTAGCATCCCAGGAGCTGTTAGCTCGTCGTTGAATATTTTACTTTTTACGTGGGCATTTGACTTCTAATGACAACAGATGCAGTGTTTATCGACTTGGACACAATAACTAATGCTTCAAATTTAAAAATACTAAAAAATTAAATGTATATTTCCAAATACAACCGACAACACGGATCAGTGGATTCAACAACGTTACTAAACATTTCATTTAAAACAGCGTGTTAATTTCTCGTTTAATTTTATCGATTTCGCTAGTTCTGTGCTTTACTTTTGAATTTATTGAGTAAAGTTTAAAAAACGTGCATTAAATTTAACATAATCCCTTCGCCCAATCTCTTTGTTCGGAAAAATTGCATTAGGGTAGGTCGTTACACCACGATGGTTGTGAGAAAGTGTTGCCTATTGTTAATAAATTTCTTCTTTACTAAACAATTTCTTGGCCCGTTTCTGTAACATATTTAAATAAACATCATCAGTGATAGTTTCGTAAAAATGGATGGACTCTAGAACGCTCAATCATAATGTCCTACAGCAGAATATAACCCTTAGTAAATTTAAACGGTATTGTTTGGTAACGTACTCATTTTAAAAAGCTTAGTAGACGTGTTTGTTAGTTGGTCATTTACTTAAAAATAGACTCATTGTTCTGGATAAACTTTAAAGAAAATGCTGCAACTTTCATGCTTATGTCTATGTCAGTAAATAATATATTGTCATTTAAAGAGTGAGTAATTTTTTTATTGCCCCACATAACTGTTTTCGTATTTTATTTTAATATTTAAGATAATTGTAAATAGAAATGTATAGAAATCTTGGCCAACTGAGTAGTGGACACAATTGGTTAAAGAAGTGGGGAAAAAACATTTTTGAATTATTCATAAATTCCACAGTTATTTCTAAATTTAGATCAAATTTTTTAATTTATCAGTTCACGAATAGAGAGATACAGCTCGAAATGTTTTGGCTCCTACACTTACATCAAAACATCACATTAGAGAAAGTTTTGCCACACATGACTTTTGTTGCAGATATTTCCTGTGTTACTACTACATTTATTCCTGTTTTACATGTATTTCAAAAATAACCACCAACTGTTGGAAATTTTTTCTGGTGCCCATTTTATTTAGACGTGAGCTGGTGTGGAGTAAAATATGCTGACAGTTTAAATAACTTTGAATTGACTCGCTGCTATAGCAAGAGTACAAGTTAAATTTAAATAATACACCAAACTATCTTTTTAGTCATGGATGGCATAAAAATGCATGTTCTTGAAATGAGTAATAGTTGGGAAGGGATATGTCGGCGACTACCGCACACCTCTGTGAGCAGTTCAAAACGTAAAGAATTGCATTTTTTGTTGTTCGACATTTTTTCGTCGACAATTTAATGTTGCAATACAAAACTACGATAGGTAAAATCGTTTGCATATCTGGATTAGTTATAAAGAAAAAATGAACTGGCTATTCCCAGAGGATCGGACTCCAGAAAACATTAAGAGAATAAGAAGGCCTTTAGAGTCCTCGGTTTTTTACTAGGCGTATAACAACCACTTTTCTGATACTTTTTGAATACATTAATTTATTTCTTTAAGACATTTGCAGTGATCTTATTCTTAAGCTTACTTTGGTACACTTTAAAGTTTTTCAAAACGTTCATAACTTATTTTACCATATTTTCTAGCCAAATATACGGAGTTGTCAGGTGAACAGGCAGTTGCATTCATCTGTTGCATAGTAGAGCAAAATTGTTACGTTATTTGTTATTTCTATGATTGTATCAAATATTACATAATTTTTTAAAAACAAACCAAATAAGATAAAAAACCAACATAATTATTTAATAAATAACCAAATTTGTAATAAATACTGCAAATGTATATCAAATAAAAAATAATTTCATATAATGTTTTGGCCGCCCAGTAAATAAAGAAATATTGATAAAAAGATCACATTATAAATTTATTTAATACTCCATAATGTAATGCATATAACTGCCCCCTAAGATAACAGACGGATTTATAAAAGTAAAAGTTAATTTTGGATAGTATATGCTCAGAAACAATTAAAACAATTATGTTGCATAAAGAACGTAGACCTACAGACATTATCACATTTTCAAGAAAATGCTTAACATTTTATTCTACGCATGTACAGATTTAGAAGATACTTTATATTATATTTAAACATCAAAATAGATTATATATATTTATAAACTAGCATACAGTTATTTACTAAAGTATAGAGGAGAGGAGGATATTATGGAATTGTTGGAAACATGGAATACTGAGATTTCGGCTCTGATTGTTGCTGCAATCACGTAGAAATACCATAACTACTCAAGAAAGATTCCCATGATGCAGTGCAGTGACAGGTGACCGATTGTTGTTGTACCACTCGCTACAGAACAAAGTGTGTTTTGTGATATTCAAGAGTTTTTGCAGGTAAGTTTTCAAACATTTTAACCTACCAGTACACATGTGACTTGAACATTAATGGTAAGCATAGTGTACACAAAAAAATGTAGTTTGTTATACTTTGGTCGTTTTTTATCTGAAAATGTTTTATCCGTTACTTTAAAGATTTATTTTCAAGATAGCGTGTCGGGTAATATAAAATACTAGGTATTTCATAATACTCGACGTAAAAGTATATTATTCCATATAACCCGATAAAATATACTAAATAAAAATAAAGTTAAAAACGAGTTTTGAGTATAATATTGATAGCTAAACAATAGTTATTAATTATATAAATAGTGATATAGCTTACTTTAAAACCAAAGTACATTATTTTCAAAGCTAAATCCATTGGATTGGAAACAACATAATTTTTCTGTTATTTGAAAATTTATATTTAAATGTGTTTTGTCTATTTAAACCTATTCCCCCCCCCCTAGTTGCAAGAGTTTTAAATAGTCTGTGTTTTTTTCAGATATGTCTAGAAAGAAGGAAGATGAGGGAAAGAAGCGAAATCTTTTCGTGAGAAGAAGATGGGGTACTTTAAGGGGTCCAAGGAATTCCAGGTTCCCAAAGTGTCTCTCTTCCGCCTTATCAACAGTAAGAAGAAAAATGCAAAGGTAGCAGCCTCAACTACTCTTAACTATAAGCCTGTTTTTCTTAAAGAACTAGAAGAGAAGTCACAAAAATATTTAGTTGAGATGAAGGCCATATTCCATGGGCTTACAAAAAGTGATTTCTGCAGTGTTGCCTATCAACTTGCGGTTTGCAATAACATACCCCAGCCATTTAAGGACGAAATTACTGGCAAAGACTGGTTCTACGTTTTTATGAAAAAAACCGAAACTTTCAATCCATAAACCCATAGGTACATCTTTTGCAGAGCCAGAGGATTTAATAAAGGAGAAGTAGACAAGTTTTTGATCTGATCAATGTTGTTTTCAAAAAACACAACTATCTTCCTAACAGGATATTTAATGTAGACGAAACTGGTTTGTCTGTGATTCAAAGTAAAGTTCCTCCAAAGAAAAGAGACAAATTGGGTCCTTTACTTTAGCTGGAAGAGGTTCTCTCGTTGCCATTATTCCCTGTATGAGTGCAGGAGATGACTTTGTCCTGCTTCTTGTGATATTCCCAAGGAAGAACATGAATGAACAACTTCTTAGTGGTGCTCCACCAGGGACCATCGCATCGTGCGACCCGTCTGGTTGGATACAGACAAACAATTTTACTAAATGGTTTAAACATTTCATTGCTGTAACAAAACTCTCTGCTGAATTACCTGTCCTGCATCTCCTTGATGGGCACACAACCCACAGGCGTAACATTGACCTAATTAATTTACCACGGGAAAGTCATGTTACGATTTCAAGTCTACCTGCCCACTGTTTGCATAAAATCTAACCCTTGGATAAAACTTTTATGAGTTTATTAAAGTCTCATTTTAGTGAGGAAGCGAGATCTTTTTTAAGACATAGCTTAAGGCTATTGAGTATTTTTGATATGATGAAACTGTTTGGCAGGGTCTACATTAAAGTATAACGTGGAAACATAGCAGTAAACGGCTTCAAAGTGACTGGTATTTTTTCTGTCAATAGAAATGTTTTTAGCAGTGAAGATTTTATTGATTCTACACTCACTGTCCTTAGATTTTAGACTATGAGACCAACAAATGATTCTCTTCTATGTTTGTCTACAAGCTTTGATTTACCTCAACCCTGTGCTTCTAAGAGCCCTGATGTGGTTGTCCCTGATACGTCTAAGTTAACAAATTTTGTCCACCTGTAGATATTTCACCACCACCTCCAAAAAAGCAGAAGTCAAATAGAGGCAGGAAAGCTGGATCTTATTCTATAATAACCTACTCCACATATAAAAAAGTGTTAGAGAATAAACTAAAAGAAAAAGACAAAAAGAAGGAACCAAAAGCTTTAAAACAACAAAAAAAAACCAAACATTCAAAGAGCCTCTGTTAAGAAATTAAACTTAGACCGATCTTCTAGACCTAAACCTACCAGAGATTATTCCAGTGTTAGCAGCGATGAATCGTTCCATTCTGATGTATCTATCATCTGTAATGGACTTCATGTCATCAACTAAAAAACCGAAAAACAAAAACGCTGAATGTATCTTCTGTAACGAAAAATTCTTCGAAGACCAATGAGGGAAAATATGGATTCAATGCTTCAGCTGTGGGCTCACCTTGGCTGTACCGGAGCAGAGAAAAAAGATTATATCTGTGACTTTTGTAAATAGACTCGGAGCAGAAATGACTTGCATATAATCTTAAAAATAAGGTTTTTATAATTAAAAATAACTATGTTTTATGAAGTCTAATTAGTTTTTCAATGGTCTAAACCACCTACTCCATACTACCCGACTATTTAATATTAACCTCCATTTGTAACTTTTCTTTAAATTTAAATTTTTTTATAACAACAAAATAAATAGTATTTTATTACAAGTGACAGTTCATTACAATGAGTTATAGTATGTACTTCTGATGATTTTGGGGATTTTTATACAAAAACCCGTAAAGTTATTTTTAGAAATGTAAATGATATTTTATAATACCCTCCTCCCCTCTACTATTTTGACAAATTTATAACACTCTTCTGAATTACAAAACTAGAATAATATATACAAAATTTTAACGATGTTAAAATATTGAATAAGATTAAAAAATTAGTCAGTTTTTTGCATCTGATCACAACAGAACGCCTACAAGCAATTCTTAGTATTTTATCTGGACATTCTCGCAATGAAGAATTTACCAAATACTAGCCAAATGGAGAACACGTCCTTTATCTTTAAATGAATTTCCTTGTCTTACATGCAGCTTAAAAGTTACGTTTTTAAATATACATATGATTTACGTAAATGTGATATAATTATATAAATTAAAACAATAGTCTACAAGTGCATTTTGCCAAATATAAGAAACAAGTTTAAATGTATTCCAGCTCACCAAAAATAGCGTCGTATTTTACTTGAAGAGATACAGTTGCTGTTAAATTCGCAAATGCTGCAACAGAAATTATCATCGGTCGTATAAATCGATGTGTTGTCCAGCTGAATTCGAAAATATTTAAAAATTTGCTAAAAGCAATTGTAAGTTAGTTGTTAATTGCTAAAAGTAGAAAACACTTTCTTCAAATATTTTTTCCGAATTGCTACTTTAAGTTGTCCAAAAATTGTATGTAATTATTGTTTAACAACCTTTTCTGTTAAGATAAGGAAATATGAAAATATTTATGTCTTTCCAAGTAATAAAATAGACTTTAATTTTTATGAAACATATGTATAATTTACAATTTACTGCTCTGATTGCATTTGACCTTTTGGTGTACAAACGGTAAATCCAGGTGTTTTTCTTAAAGTTTGTTAGGTTCCGAACAATCGACTATAGATTAAGCAAGAAAAAAATTATTTTAAAATCCGATTCACTATATGAGACATGAAATGCTTATAAATTTTATACAAATTGGGTCATCTACAAAGCTTTTCGTGGTCTTTATCCACAATATTCTGAATGTGATTCATTACTTGTGTGCATACAATTCTATTTAAATACCAAAATTTAGTAATCTATGATGTAAAATGACGGCGGAGTCACCGAGAATATCTTAAATTGAAGTTTCGTATGGCCTTTCCTCAAAGTAAAAAAAGTGATAATCACTTAAACGTTTTCTTTATCCGTAATGACCAAAGTACGACAATATTTGATACAATAAACCAACTTATATAAAAAAAATGTTACCCCCAACTATTTAAAAATATTTGGAAAAACAACCTCCTAATGGAGGTTGCGAAAAATTTCTACGGAATTAATTTTTACATAATTATAAAATATTTGTTAACGTTCAAATTACAAAATTTAATTCAAATAACAAAATACTTTTTGTCTGATCAGTTACTTTAATTACACTTTGAAAATATCATTAGGTACACAAATTTCTGCTTAATTTTAGAACAACACCTATATTGTATAATTGTCTTTGTTTACACTAGTTTGTAGTTTGTAAATATTACAAACAATTAATAACAAAAAGTACTTTAGACACTTATACATCGATTTTAAAAAAGTAGTTTCATATTGATTAAGAAAAAGACTAAATTAAATAAAAATCTTGTGGCACAATTTACCCAATCGTTTCACGTATCAACACCCATTTTAAATGCATAGGATGCAGCTATAGAATTGCTTTAAAAAGAAACTAGGTAATACACAAATCAATAAAGCACAACACAAAAAGCAATTTTTATAGAAATTCGAGCTTTAAAATTAATAGATTGTTCGAGTTTTATAAATGTGTAAAAATTCTTATTGTGTTCATAAAATCGCGTAACAGTATTTTTACATAACAAATTTAATAAATTTTAGGAAAAAGAAATAATAGTCTTAGGTCCTTTTTTACCTAAAGAATCCTTAAAGTCGATCAAGATTCATTACTGCCGTATGGCACTTGTGTTGTAAACTTTAGTTGTGTGAAATAAATAAATTTTGAATTTGTTAGCCTAATTTTAAAAATTAAATTTAACTTTTAGTGTGAGATTAAAAATACACAAAAACAACGAATTTTTAACGTTACCTGACTTTTAAAGCAAACCAGATTTTGTACACATTTGTTGGAACCTTGGAACTGGTGAAACTTTATTGCTCGATTTTAGAGCTTCAGTTTGCAAACTTTTAATTAACTTGATTTAAGGTATGAAAGTCTTCTTATCGCACAGTTGCTTCAAGAAAATAAAATCAGTTTCACTCCATTAAACCGTTTATAAATTTGAACTTCAGATTAGTTGTTCAATGAAGTTTATTTGTTTTCCGACCTAATTTCATACGACAAAAGCGACCAGTACCATTTTACAGTTCACTCTTTAATTTGATTATATGACATAAGTAGATTATCATATTAATTTATTAAATTCTATAGACATCATTAATGTTATAAAACAAAGTTATAGGCATACAAATTAAATAGTTAAGTAATAATACACAGTCCAGAATTTTAATGGCTACAAAGAGCTTAAATATGTTTAACGGGCTCAACATACGAGCGTAGAGTGAAAAGTCTGATACTTTGTTATAAGATGGGGGTCCGATCGCAAAGATGATTATACTACTGAATAGTAGCATTTTTTCTTGTAGTGATTTACAAGTTTTATAGCGGTTATTTAACTTTCGAAACTTTACTTTGAAAGTTTCGAGTGCTGCGCTGTCAGTTCCATAATTGTCTCAGTTACATAATACGCATTTACTACAAGGTCGCTATTCTACATGTACATTTAATTTTTAACTTCTTATTAACAATACTAATAATACTGAGCATAAGCAAATCAATCACTTAGCCATATTTCCAGCAGGAAACGGCTGCAGCCCGGGTCCGCCGGGCGCATCAGGCGAAACTCCCCCAGAAAACTATGGATTTACTTTTAACTTAATATTACTCAAGGATATCAATACCCATTACAACAAAGCCGGTACAGCATCCAATCCAATTTACAACTTCCATGTGTAACGCAAAATCAAATATTAACACCACCTTCCTATGTAATAAATCCTCATGCAGCCCCATTCCCCCAAGCTATGCAAAATAGAACAAGTCAATATGTAATAAATTCCACAAGCTGTCATTAATACGATGTTATGGATATAAACAAGAATGGCCAGTCTATCGAAGAATTCAAAACAAATTCTATCAATTTAAAGAATAAAATCACACAAAATAAGTCATCAAAACCAAAACATGAATGGAAAATACTCAAAAAGGAATCACTCTCAACTGCACCCGACTCAACAACTACTTTCCCAAACAAGTGTATCGAATAGATACGAGGCCTTAGCACAAATTACCAACACAAATCCTGAACAAACACCTAATAATGAATTACCAAAAATTTTAAAACCTCCGCCAATCTATATCTGTAGAGTAAATAATTACAACGAAATGACGAGAAACATAAACAATACTTTAGAAAAAGAACAATATTATACAATGACGTTAGCAAAATAATATTGTTAAAATTAATACGATCACGAAATGTTCGTGCAGAAAACTTACTAAAAACTTAAAGATGAAAACATAATTTAAAATACCTACGAGCTAAAGCAAGAGAGAGCAGATAGGGTGGCTATCCGAAATATCCATCACACCACTACTACTACTATACTAACGGAAAAAATCATTAAAGAATTGGGCGAGCTCGGTCACACAGTACGTACATTATTGTTAATATACCTCATTGTGTAAGTCATATAAGTAACATAATTGTCTCAATAGTACTACCCAGGAAAACAAATACTATACCACAGTGCATTCGGTGTCAATACTAGGGCCACACAAAAACTTATTATAATAAATCCTTTGCCTGTGTAAAATTTGGTGGAGGAAATGCAACTTCTACATGCAAGAAATCCTAAAACACTCCAACCTAAAAAACATATCATTTAGGGGATTTACAAATAAAACGCCTCTAAAACAAGTCACAAATATTATAACAAACCGACCAACCTATCCACAAGCAACAGAAGGAAGGCCTAGTAGCCACCTAAACAATGAACAGTCAAACATCAACCAAATGCTTTTTAACTTCCTCGTAGAATTTAAAGCAATGTTCGCCCAACTCAACATACTCTCGACTGTAATAAACAAACTAGCTTAAAATAGCAACCTCTTTACTCATTTCTCTTTGGAATGCCAACGGCATTTCAAATCATATTTCCGAAATAATATTCTTCTTACAAATGCAAGATATTGATATTTTACTTATATTCGAAACCTACGCTACACCTAGAACAGTAATCAAAACCTCACGCTATACTGTATATCTTTGCAACCATCCAGACGACACGGCTCACGGTGGATCGACTGTACTTGTTAAAAATACAATTGCAGTAGTCTATAGCCCACCCAGGCATGCTATTTCCACTGAGAAATATGAAGACCTTCTACGACCTCTTGAAACTAACAATAAGTTTATAATTGAAATAAACTGGAACTCCAAAAATACTGCTTGGAGATTTAATTACGACTAACCACCTCAAAAGGCGTAATCTCCTGCGTACAATGAAAAATCTCAACTGCAGTTGCAAACTGCTATGCCTATGCGATGCAAATAAATTGCCAGATCTGGTCGATTTTGTTATAATTTGTGGAATAGCAAATACTTACCGATCAAGCCCCGATTATCATTACCCTAAAAACAACAGTAGTCAACAAAAAACTCCCCCCCCAAAACTCTGCACCAAACACATCAATTGGGATCGTTTCCGAAGTCTACTGAAAAATGAAATTAACCCTTCTATACAAATTAAAGACGCTCAAGATCTCGACGAAGTAATCTAACATCTAATAACGATGCAAAATGTTGCCTGGCAAGTTACGCCTAATACAACAACCAACCATTTGAAAACTATCAACATTCACCGTTATATACGAGACCGCGTTGCTAAAAAACGCAAGGCACCGAAGGAGTGGCAACGAACTAAAAACAGACATGATAAAACCACATGCGATATACTTACCCGCCAGCTTTGTAATGCACTAACGAAAGCACGAAATTACACATTTAAAGTACACATCATGCAATTCTTGCAGATGCCCAAACTATATGGAAAGCGATGAAAAAATTTAAAAAAGATAGTTTATGACATCCCCAATCAAAAAGCATATACCTTCGCCGAGCATCACGCTAATCGTTTTCACAACACTGCAGCCCAAAGGTACTCATGATGATACTGAAATTAAATCATTTTTTACAGCACCATGTCAGATAATACTACCAGTTAAACCTTTTCCGCCTACCGAAATACGCAAACAAATTAAAATTAGCAATATTCGAAAGGCTCCTGTATATAACCTGATGGTGTGCGAATGTAAGCCACTTGATAACAGTACTAAACAAACTGCAAATCCAAATAACCCCGACACCGCTATTCCAAAAATTCCAAAACCACCGCCCATTTTTGTGTATGATGTAGTAAATTTTCCTGAAATGGTAAAAGTATTACAAGATATTGTAGAAAATGGACAATATACCACAAAAAGCATGGCAAACAATTCAGTAAAAATTACCTGTAATACTCCAGACACGTACCGAAAACTGGTCAAGCATATTATTATCTAGATAACAATGCACACGCTGGTAGTGCAATTCTCATTAAAAATAGTATTAGTCACTACGAACTTTCAAAATTTGACAATATAAATTAACAGTAGCATCAGTATACTGTCCACCTCGACAAAATATTAAAAAAAATTTTTTCTGAATTCTTCCGAACACTGGAGACTATAATAGTAAACACACACATTGGGCATCTCGATTGATAACTCAAAAAGGCAGAGAACTCTATAAAGCATTATTAGAACAGCATTATTCTTACTTATCAACTGGGACCCCTACCTACTGGCCCACAGATCCGAATAAAATCCCAGATCTTCTGGACTTTTTTGTCACAAATGGAATCTCCGCTTCACACCTGCACGTAATCCCAAGCCTTGATCTCTCATCGGACCACACACCGATAATCGCAACTGTCAGTATGTTTGCCAAAATAACTACATCACACCCAAACTACACAACAGAAGAACGAATTGGAAAAACTATAGAGGCAAAGTAGAACAATACAGTAAAACTCAATATCAGCCTTAAAACTCCTCAGCAGATCGATGAAGCTCTTACAGATCTAATAAATATTCTTAAACAAACAGTTCAAAGTGCCACACAGCAGAATGATGTACAACAGCCCTCAAAAAACGTTCCTGTAGAACTGAAACAACTTATAGCTGAAAAACGGAAAGCAAGGGCAAAATGGCAAAGGAGTCATGCGCCTACCGACAAAACAGCATTTAATCGGGCTAGTAACAAACTTAAAGCAAAACTTAAAGACCTAAAAGACCAATCAAGAATACCTAACAGGTCTAAATCGATTCGACAACAGTATATGGAGGCCAATAAAATCGATAAAGAAACCTAAAACGCCTGTACCATCTCTGCGAAATGAAAATGGGCTTATCACGGGACAATGGGCACGCAGTGATGCGGAAAAAGCAAAATTGTTTGCAAAACACCTAAGCACTGTATTTACACCACATGACAATCAATCTGATTTAGAAACAGAACAGGATATCACTATTCCTCTAGAGAATTTTCAACTGATCCGAATATTTACCCCAAAAAAAGTCAAAGAAGAAATAAAGCTTTTAAATGTCAAAAAAGCGCCTGGTATGGATAACTCTCAAGGAAGTGAATTATATTTTTAATGTACATATACAATGCAACACTAAGACTTAACTACTGGCATAACCAATTTAAAGTAGCTGAAGTCATATTAATAGCGAAACCAGACCTTTGATAAGGTCTGGCGTGAAGGCCTATTATTTAAAATCAAACGTTACTTGCCTCCAAGTTACTTCTTAATACTTAAATCGTATTTAACTAATCGTGTTTTTAAAACAAGAGTGAATCAAGCGGTATCTAAACTATGTGAAATAAAAGCAGGTGCTTTATACATGTGACTTACCAACAACTGTCAACACTACAACCGGAACGTTCGCATACGACACAGTAATCCTAGCCAGGGACCAAAACCCATAAACAGCCGACACTAAATTACAAAAGTATGGTTAACAAAATGGAAAATAAAAATTAATGAATACAAGTCAGGGCACGTCACTTTTACGCTGAGAAAAGATCAATGTCTATCAGTCAACATCAATGGCGCAAATATACCGCAGTCCCATACGGCTAGGTACTTAGGACTTCACTTGGACAGTAAACTTAATTGGAAAAAACACATAACTAAAAAGCGCAAACATGTTGACTTGAAAACAAAAAATATGCACTGGCTGATTGGAAGAAACTCATGTTTGTCCCTAGAGAACAAACTGCTGCTCTACAAGACTGTCCTCTCACCTGTATGGCTATACGGAGCTGAACTTTGGGGGTGTGCAAGCAAAAGTAACATAACCACAATCCAAAGGTACTAATCGAAAATTCTACGAATGATTGCAATGCACCTTGGTACGTCACTAACCAGACACTACACGATGATTTAAAAGTACCCTACGTCTCAGATACCATCAAGTAACGAAGAATCCGCCACCATGACAAATTGGAAAGCCACAGCAACATTTTGCTACATCCACTACTTGAAGACCGTCCTGACAGACGTTTGAGAAGAAGCTGGCCAATAGACCTAATTGACGGTTGAAGAGGACACTTCGCTGGAAGTACCCTTATCATGTCATAGTACTGTAAATATTTAGTACTTAAGCGAGCACATTAGCTCATAGGATTGTTAATTCTGATTTCTAATAAAACCTTTCATTATAAAAAAAATACAGATAGCAATTGTATCAAATTGAATTTTGAGTTTTGATTTGCTGTTGCTAAAAACGAAAATTGTCAACAAAAGATTTACGATATCTCAGGACAATAATATGTATATAAGCTATGCGACTGTTTCAAAATGGTAAAAGCAGCATGGTGATTTGGCAGATCGGTACCGTAGACAGATTTGACAACTGCAAGGCGGTAAAAAATTTATTGGTAACAATTAGTTATATTTTATATTTTTTTATAAGAATTGTTGCTGTTGTTTTGATTTTAATTTACTCATAAAAATCAAATTTTGGAAGTGTGCAGAAACATTTTCTTTTTCTTTTATATATATTCCACTATTTTTAATACGCGATTAGTTTTAAATGAATACAGGTAGGCTAATAGAGTGCGTTTTGTTCGCTTGATGTGTGTTTTTTTCTTATTGCACAATAATTTGGGCAATACTGTTTATTTATCGTAATATTTAATAAAAATAATTTTTAATCTCGAGTTGTCTGACAAAAATGGAAAAACACATTAACAAGAAAATTTATTTTCATTGAGGAAAAAGCCCAAATCTTAAATTGTTTTTAAAAGAGATGAGAAAATATTAACTATTAGAAAATTGTTAAACTTTAATGATTCTACAATTTGAGTCAGAAAAAATGAGGAAACTACGAAAAGCTATGGCAGATGATTGCTCGTTGCTAAACGAGTGAGCCGTACATAAAATGTTAATATGGTTAAAATAGAACAAACTCTTATAAATTTGTTGGGAGACTGTATAGTTAAAAAACCTCATCAGATAGAAAGCACTTAAAATATAGGAATATTTAAGGGAGATTAGATATTTTACAGCAGAGCAACAAAATCAGTCATTTATTACAAGTAAAGGTTGGTTAGAATAACTAAAAAAGATACTCACTGCACAATAGTAAATTTTAATGAGATCAGGCTTCGGCAGATATAAGTATTCCCTATAAAGTTAAGTTGGAACTACCTGGAATTATCATTGAGGAAAGATATACAGCAAATTAGACTTTCAACGCCGATTAGACATCATTATACTACCATCTTAAACTTGCACTTCGAAAAATAAAAAGCGTGCACCAGGGTTAATGCTTCCAAATATCGCATTATTCTTTATATGCGCAGCCACCTATCGGAGAGTCTGATGATAAAACCAAAGCTAATAAATCATTCTCTTCGAGTAATGAAAAAATTGGCGTTTCAGTTATCTGTGTTTTGGCGATCTAATAAAAGGCTAGATGATTTAAAATATATTTAGAGATTTAACCCTCTAGTTGAATGTTAAATTATGAAAAAAAATGTTTAAAGAATTAGCACTTATTGATAATACTAGTGGTCGCACCAAGAAACAAAATTATTTAAATGTAAAAATTGTTTTTCCCTCGTAACTGCACGCATTAAAACAACTGCTGGACTAATGCGTCATTCAAACTTTCAAAACGTTCTACATAAATTAGAAAATGATAAAAATAAAATCCTTATTAAAGTATGGATAGTATTTTAGATTATTAAAGTTAATTTAAACCATCAGCACTTAATGCGTGTTGAAAAGCTCTTTTAGCTGAAATGGTCCAAAGAAAAATGATACCTTGCCCCCTAGTTGTAGGAACAGTAAACATTGCTTCTCGTATAAGTGGCTACGGATGTGAAGATATAAATCATTAAGATATAAAATTACTTTTGGCATTAATTGATACATCTGCCTCAAATGCATTAGCAGACAAAAATATTGATAGAAAATTGAATAAAAACTTAAATTTAAATGATGTGAAAAAAGGACCAAATTTGGCTACAGAATTAAAGCTTTATTTTGTTGACTCCTTTAACAGTATACAGTGCAAAATTTAAAAGAACACTACAATATTCCTTATAAAGAAGTTTTAGCAGGATTAAAAAAAATACTTGAAAATAAAAGTGAAGATATGCAAAATGAAAAAGAAATAAGTCCTTAAAAAGAGTCATACTACTAATATTTCATAAAGACAATAAAAGTTAATAAAACGTTTCATTTTAAATTTAAATACCCTGTTAATTCTGGAAAATTTTTAGTTTATATTACACTTTGTTTGATAATTTTCCTATATAAATCTTTAAATAAAAATAATTTAACAATATGCAAAGAATTTATTGCCTTTTGTATTTTATTCCTTAACCATATATTTTTCATATATGTAACGCATAATGTTATGTACGTTCATACTTTGAGCCTACCTTAACATGGTTTTCATATAAGGTGGTACAGATTAGCCTCGTTGTAGAAAGGTTGGCTATAATGTGTTGTAACCGTTAAAAACATTGATAGGCAATTTTATTAGCAGCCAAGTTAAATTTAAATTATGCTTTTAGCAACCTATTTACATAGTACAGCTCTAACAGACTATAAATATTTACAATTAGTAGAAGTTAAAATGATAAACATTCCTTTGAGCTCTTATAAGTGCTCAAGGTACCGGTAACAGATAACCAGATATTTCTTTTGTTTTTAGTTCAAATAGCATCACTATAAACAATACGCTTTTATGTACCACATTTAAAATAGTTAACAATTCTACAACAATAATTGTTTAAGTGCTGCAAAGAACACCAAATATACAGCTTTTAGCTGCTATTGTGCATATTCTAATTATAAACTTCTGTTTCTTAATAAGACTAATTTATTTTTTACGCTTATAACTTGCATATTTAATAGATAGGAAACAGTATTTCAAAAAAAATTATTAATTAAAACATTATAAAGCTTTCTAATTTATCGATTTACTTATCAGATACTTGACGTATCGGATCTTGAACTTATGTAGTGTTTCGTGAAGGTTTATTATTATCTCTTAAAATAACATTTATATCGACTAGAACCACTAAAAAGCATGTACATGGATGACATTTAAGAAGTTATGATTCTACATGTCCAGCCCAGTACAAGCTTATTTTAGTATATAAGTTTGAAGAGATTTATACACAAGCCAGGAATTTTATATCATTTTATATTTGCGTAAGATAACAGACAATTCATGCAATATTTATTCATCTGAACGTAATATCAGCGAAATCGTAGGCACTATATGAAATGTCTAGACATTCTGTGCAACAATTAGGAGCTTTCCAGTAATGTACTATTCTGAGAGGTGTATGTGCGAGTTTGGCGAGATGTTTCGGTTATGTTGAATACTAAAAGGTTAAAATTGCACGTGACTGCATTCTCAGTGGTAGCAAGGAGACGGTCGTTTGTGCGTCGCGCCGTCCTCGCTTTTACGCTAAAATTAGTGCCGTAAAACAATTCATCTTTTACTGCAGCAGTGATTTTAATGCATTTTTACAACTGCGTATCTTGCTGCTATGGCAGATATAAAGAAGATGTTTTGTCAAAATATCAAAAAATAAATGAAGATTTTCACATACGAAATATAAAATCTGATTAATAAATTTGTAAATGTATTACAAAATATTCTAGGAAAATATTGCATTCTACAGGATTAAAACATGTCAATTCAGACAAACTTATAGTTCGACTTAGTGGAACAAATATCTTAATTACGTTCAATTTATGCTGCTTTAAATTGGGTATAAATACGTCACCATATAAATCAATGTTCAATCAAAGATTAATCAAAAACTATACTACATGCTACAAAGTAGCTTTCTAATGCTTTATTTTGTTTTTGAAACGCAATAAAGAGAATAGATGCAAAGGCTTTCATGGCCGGTGTTATGGTGCATCGTGTGGTTGGTTCTCGGGTTATAACGCCGTGGTCGGAGTTCAGAAACTCTTGACGTTTCGTCCACAACTTCGGTGGACATCTTCAGAAGAAAATCTTCTAAAAATTAAGTGACTGTCTTGTGCGTTTTCGCTTTTATACTTGTGTATGGTAGGGATGGTGTTGGGGGGGGGGCGTTGTTGACGTAACCTAGTATAGATGCAGTCACTTTCTTTTTGTAAAAAGTCTGTTTCCATGATTTTTCCTTTTGCACACAACTGCACTTACAGTATTAAATGCATTCTAGCTTCGGTACATGGTGGTATCATTTGTCTTTGTAGTTTATGCTCACAGACTTACTGAAAGTGCATTTCAATTTGCGACACAACCAGAATTTAAAGGAGCAGTGCAATAATGTTTAATACATCTAATAATAGTTATATAAAATATGAAACAAAGCTAGAACTGTTAGGGTTCATTCTTCTTACAGATTATTCTGGATTAAAATAGTTCTTATAAAAATACTTGCATAGTAGAGTTTGAAACATTAATAGGTTGATTTAAAGTGTTTATTATTTAATACTTCATCTGCTCTTATGCACCACCCTACAAAAATTTTGTGTAGCTTTTACTGCTTTTTTATAATTATTGATTATTTGATAATTTACACCAATTTTTATTATATATGAGAACCTTTTACGTATTGTCTTTTTATTTGTATGAATACTCTAACATCTAGGTCATACCGTAAAAAATAAAATAAACATAATTGTTTATTTATTTTTATTCGGTACGATAGAAGCCTAGGCCAATTTTTATTTCTTATTATAAGCAAGTTGCTATATTTTACTGTTATTTTAAAATATACCCTAAGCCATTTCAGACTGTATTTTACATTGTTGTCTATATAAATAAATTTAATTTTTCAATTGCTTATGGTGAACAGCAAATACTATACCATTACAAGTTTTTATATGTTATAAAAAATTTAACTAAAAGGAAGAGAAAGGGAGTAAAATATCAGTTATTAAAGTTAAATAAATTTTCCTTACGAGTAAAATGTCCTACTTTAAAATGACACAATAAAATATTTATTACTTATTTTACTTACAATTTTATTAAAAAACATTTATCTTTTAAAATTAATTTAAAAGCTGTGCTTAATTTTGGCTTAAAATTGCGTTTCATTAAAAAGAGGCATAGCAAACGCAAAACAATATCACTCTACATTAATCTCAGACGGTATTGCTTCGACAGAAGCGGTACATGTACCATTATTTTATTGCCTTGTAGTGAGGCCCAAATTAGGCCCTTCCAAACAGTTTATTGCAGAAATTACAATTAGATTATCGTGTCCGAAGGTTTTGCTGGTAACAAATAGCCAGTTAGCCCCATTACCGAATCAGCCCGCATTAGAATAATGGAAACAAATACTTACCCAGCATTTTCACGACATGCTTGGAGGCCTGAGAGTTTCTCGAGTAGTTCTTTCTGCCCTCGTCCTCGTAAGTTAATTGCACCTTATCGCTTCTGCTTTCATTCAGCTTCGTCAAGGGGTGGTTGGGGCTGTTGAAAATCATCTTTGCGTTGCGATGCTTCAGCCTCACGCTTCCGTCCCGCGCTTTTCCTGTCGACGACTTGTGTATTTTTAATCCAATTAGGATGTATAATACCGTGATGACGGACATTGGCGCGATGAAGAATACGAAGGTGGAGATTTCGAAGGCGTGTGGGATTACTACCCGCGCGACAGCGCACACGTAGTTGTCGTTTTTCAACACGTGACCATTCGGCAATACATCATATACAATTCCAAAGGACATGGCCTGTGGCAATGCTAAGCATATGGCGAGCAGCCAAATGACGATAATAAATTTAATAGCTCGAGAGAGCTTGGACATTGTGTGGGACAAAAAAGGGTAACAGATGGCTACGTAGCGTTCTATCGTAAACGCAGTTATCGTCAGTACGGTTGCATTAGCAGACGTCTCAGCCGCGAATCCCTGAAGCATGCAGAACACCTCCCCGAATATGTAGGGGTACTTGGACCACGTCGAATAAATTTCCGTGGGCAATCCGGAGATGAGCAATAGTAGATCGGAGATCGCCAGGCTGAATAAATAGTAGTTTGTTGCCGTATGCATACATTTGTTGCGAGCAATCACCACACATGTGCACACGTTTCCCAAAATTCCCGTTATAAATATGGCCACATAGAGCAGCGTAATCGGGATCACTATACAGAGAGAATCGCGCTTTGGGCCCCAGTCACCGAAGTCATAGGGGGAAATCGAAAACTTCGAAAGTATGTGGTAAATCGAGGTGTTGTTGTAGATCGCGAAGGTTTCGCTGACATTTGTCACAATAACGAATTTCTTCAAGTCGTCCTTCTCCAAGAAGTGGTAATATTTAGACAGCAAGGACGCAGGTGAGTCACTTCCTTGCATAATTTACGCCGTGGGGTTGTGCTCATAGCCGTTTGCATGGATTCCTGAAAAAAGGAATTAAATTAGAGGCAATTTAGAAAAGGGATGGTTACGTTACACAAATAAATTGCAGCTGGGTTTTAGTACCTTTTAGGCAGTTTAGTGAGCTCAAATGGCCTCTAATTAAAAAACAAAATAACGGAATATGACCTTAAAGTGGGCTTAATTGCATATTAAGCACTCGGTAGTATTTTACAGTAAGAAGTAATTCTACGTTTTATTTGCTTGGCCAAAGCGGTAATTTTTTATAATCTGAAGTACAAGCATAACTACTAAAATAACATATAACTATATATAATTGTCCCTAAATATTATTTCGTAACAGAACCTGTAAATACAAAGCAGGTGAACTGCCAGCTCTAATAAATAATCTGTCTACATGCATGGTATTATTGTATAAGAGTATTTTAATAAATATTATTTCCTAGCTACTAGCTACTAATATTATTTAAAAGCACATGAAATAGTTGCCATAATATACTCTCAAATATTAGCTATTAAAATAACTGGTAATGTTTTTTTTTGCATTACTGGTTGTCCTTAATAAACTGACTACAATAGCAAGTGACATAAACATTCAATTAACACAAAGCGGTGTGATCTATAACAATTCCTGTGTGGCCGTCAAAAATGTTTAGATAATAATAGTATGATATATAAAGGTCCCTTATTAGTCAGAAGTGACAGCATCTTGTTAATGTAGATGAGTTCATTTGTGCTAATCACAGCCTAAATATCAGGATAATGCTAAAATTGTTAAGACGTTTATTCAAAAAGCAGATTCCTGACTTTTTCTCCAGCGGAATAAACAAATTTTTATTTTAAATTTTCTTTGTATCTAGCTTCGATCTGATAACTCGTTTGCATTGTGTTTTACAGCACTTTGATATCATTTTAGTATAAACTAATAAATATGAGAAGCTTGAATACGGCAATTTGCTATTTCGGCATTTTGTGTTATAATGAATTATATTTTTTTTACTTTTTTCCAATTTTTAATTTAAAACTATTTCTAGAAAATGGACTAAAGCCCCGTACGAGACAAACAGAACGGTTGAAGATAACCACACTCTACAAGCTGTTCAACGCCTCTAGAAAAGTAAATGAAGAAGTCAAGAAGTGAAGCGTTCCTGGGAGACCTAAAATCATCACCAGACTTATTGATTGAAATATCCTGCGCATGTCACACAAGAACCTCTGCTTCACCATAACCGATATTTCTCGAGAACCGGGGCCCGGAGTGAACCCACACTCGTCAATCCTTTCTATTATTAGGAGGCGCCTTCAGTTTCTAGATTGCACGTCCATCGCTTCTGTAAAAAATCATGAGACTTCCCCTAAGAATAGAACCGCGTGAATTGCGTGGGCAAAACGCTATCTGGGACAGACAAACGCAGACTGGGAAAAAACCACCTGCAGTGACAAATTTAAAATTCCTTATGTTTGACACAAATTGAGAAAGAGTTGTAAGGCATCCGAGGATTACTTGATAGATCCAAGGTATACTTTTACAACGATCAAGCATGAAAGAGGCGGTTGTATGGATGTGCTTTTTTTCTTGTAAAATGGGTCTTCCCAGAGCATCATGGAGTGTCAAGTATACGAAGATAATGACCTAAAGCATCAGAGAAAAAGAATTATGAACTTGGGCTACCGCCACCATGTGGATTTGATGAACTGACTGAGTTAAAAATTCCGATTTTAACATCATCGAGCTAGAGATGGAGAGGAGTCTGGTGGCTTCATAGACATCAATGTGGGCAAAAAGTTCGACTAGGTAAAGATGGTGTAGGAGGATATCCAGCATTGATTGATGTAAGGGGTCATATGACTAGGTTTACTTTGATTATTCATTACTTGTTGTACTTTGTTTAAGACATAGTTAATTTGTTTCAACCAGATGAAATCAAACATTTTTTCCGTTAATTTTACAAGTTTTTCCTTGATAATTAGATATCCGGTTTTTTAAATTTCTACTAATTATATTTTTTAGAGAGACACAAAAAGTTTTTGCAGCAGCATTCTTAGAAATACATCAGGTCTTTGACAAGATGTCACATACTTTATCTAGTATTAAAGTCATACTAAAGCTGACGGGTGTTTCAAGTCAAGTTGAACAATTCTGTGTCGAGCTATTACCAAGTTACTTCCGGAGTGCCCGAGGGCGTTGTGCTAGAGCTCCTTCTGTACTTAATATACATAGCAGACATTTCAACTAGAATGAACATCGTGATAACCACCTTCTCCGACATTATAGCTATTTTGCCAATTAATGACAACAGCATCTCAACTTACCAGGTGATTGGTTCAAAGAGTAGAAAATTATTTTTACTCACGATAAATCTATTCAGGTAAGTCAATCAACAATGATCAATAAAGCTTTGATACCGGTGAAAGCTAAAATTAAACATTTTGGTTTGCGCCTAGATCATAAACTCACCTAAATTGCACCTATTAAACCAAATATAAACAACTAGATAACAAAACAAAATAAAATAGATTGGTTCATTGCCAGAACTTTCTAGCTTTTTATATCCAATAATGTATTCCTGCATAAAGTGGTATTAAAACCTATCTGAATGTATGGAATTTTACTCTGGGGTTGCGCTAAGGCTTCGTACATAAAGATACTACAGAGATTCCTGTTAAGATTTTACGTGCTATAATAAGCGCTTCCTGTTACGTTACCAATGAAACAATCTATACAGATTTACACGCATACACAAATATAGCGACTCTCCCGTGCATATCAGGAAAAATTAGCAGATTACCAAAATAAACTTTTACAACAGCTTTCTAACAACTAAAAAAACTAGAAAACTGAAGTACCATTGGCCACAAAACCTAGTTTAGTGTAACCTATTATGTTATAAATACTATACCATTTACTCATTACTTTAACGTCGAGTAGATTGTAAATTTAAGAATGTTCAATAATTTTTTAATAATTTTGAATAAACAAATCATGTTTCATAAAAAAATAACACAGTGTAGTACCAAAACTCTCAAAAACAGGGGATGTTAATAGACTTTTAGCTGCTAGTGTATTAATAGGATTTGGGTCCACCTTTACCATCAATCACAAACTGCATTCGTTTGGGAGACCACCAACTTTTGATAGGGATATATCGGTAAGAATTGTTTTTCATTTATATATGAGAACTGCAGTAATTTCAGCCATAGAAGATGGGTTATTTGGACTAGCGCCTAATCCGCGCTTTAATTTTGCCCAGAGATATTCGGTGAGATTAAGATCGGAACTCTGTTAAGGCTAGTTCAGTTTTTCAACAATTACTTCTTTAGAACATGACGTAATAAACTTAGTTGTGTGGACAGAATAGTTATTCTATTAGTACAAGAAAGGTCCTATCTCGAACTGTTACCAGAGTTGGAAACATAGACTTGTTATAAATATTAACATACCTCTTAGTGTAGATCATGTAGCAAGGTTTATCACTCCACATAAGTTGTATTCATTGTTTCACAATCCAAAGATGGTAATGGAGTTTTACACAATTACAAGCGACACACAGGCATTGCTTGTGCATGCTTTAAGCTTGTGAGTGGCTGTACGATAATGAAAACTTACTTTTACTAGCTTTCAATAAACAGTTCTTATACAGCAATAATGCTAAAAGCACTTTGAAAATTATGAGTGATTGTAACTAAGAAAAACATCCAATTTCTTACGACTACCCTCTTCAGAGTTTGATGGCTGTTTATAGTTGATTTATACTTATACATAGATTAATGTTACAGTGATGTAACCATGCCACATTTAAAATCAGTTAACCTTGGCCACTTACGCATTGCCTGCCTGATGCACTTGCATCTACTACATACTTTCACTTTTATCTAATTCTGTCTATCTCTTATTATGTTCGTTATCCGACACAATTAGGGTAAAAATGCTGGTGTTAGTGTCTAGGCGACATTAGGGCATAACATTCGGAGACGGCTTTAATTTCAATATAAAATTAAGGTACATAGAAACTAATTGTTTATATGTACCAATTTTCCTCTGAAACTTTATTGTTTAAAAAGAAGAGAAAGACTACCTGCAAGATTTTCTAGTACTTATAGGTGACATATTGATTGTGTTATGTTAGACAAGATATAATAACCAATTCTCTCCATTTTACTAAATCTCCCTTAAAGCATTCATTAAGATCTAGAACAAAGTTTAATTTCGATAAATAAAAGGTGCAAAGTTGCTTTCTCAAATCATATTACTTAATTTTACAGCAATTTGATTCTAACTGCAATCATGCAACAAATAAGGTGTAAAGTCCAAAGGATAAAAATTTATAGAAAATATATTTTACACTAATGAGCTCTGAATATAAATAGGGTCTCTTCTCTTACTTTAAAAAATGTTTATGTCAAGTTTGGTAAAAGTTGGTCATGCATAAGGAAGATATACAAAGACGCAAATACATTAAAAGTATTAATTAGTTTTCAGTTTGTTTCCAGCAGTTATTGTAGTCTATTGTACTTTAACAAAATTATGTGAAAGATATCAGCGCAGCCTCTGCAAAAGCTTCAATGCAGAATCTCGCGGGTCGTCACTGCTCTGTACAAAATATGTTCAAAATTCATCAAATAAAGATTTTTTGGAGAAAATATTAAAAAACAAATTATTGCTCATAATTTTACTTTTTATTGAATTCTGATAAGTGAAACTGGTGCAATAAAAGCTGTAGATATAAAATTAGCAAGCATGGTATAATTTTTAAATTTAAAAATTTTATACATTATCATCTACTCGATTACCAAGTATCATAACCTAAACTAATTATAACGGTCATAAAAAGTAGGACATATTTATTATTATAATTATTATCTAATAATAATAACTTAATTTTAAAGAAAACTTATGAAGCAAAGCGTAATTTGAGGAATGATTTCGTTAGACGCAGGTAATCGAGAAGTTTTAATAGAGGAAAGCCTAGAAGAGTTACAGGTTAATAGCTCTGCTATTTGTGACATAAGCTACTAGAACAGCTTATTTATAACATAATTAGCACAAGATTGCATGAAGCAATTCCGGATGAACAAGCAGGCTTTCAGCCAAAAAAAGGCAGGATTTTAAAGAAAACTTAAAACCTCAGCTGTATTTATTGATCTATCCGGGGCCTACGACACAGTGTGAAGAGAAGGCATGATATACAAGCTCCTTCGTGTAACCCCCTGCAAACAAACAGCCCGACTAGTAGACAACATGCTAAACGAACGAGTAGCTATGGAATCTGACATCAACTCCCCAAGAAAACTAAAGAACGGGCTACCACGGGGATCAGTCCTTGCTCTGCTCCTATTTAGCCTGTATATTGCAAACATGCCTGAAACAAGATCAAGAAAGTTTGGCTATGCTGATGACTGGGTACTTACAACAAGGTGCAGTTCTATCGAAGAGTCAGAGGAAACCCTAACGACAGATGTAGAAATAGTGGAAAAATATTTCCACAAGTGCAGGCTCCAACCTAACACCACCAAAACAGAAGTTGCCACCTAAATAATAATCTTACAAGAAGAAAACCCAACATAATAAATAAAACCAAAATACCTGGACATAACCCTTGATAGAACACTATCTTTCAAAGAACATCTAACGAGAACTGCGTAAAAACTAAAAACAAGAAACAGCATAATTCAAAAACTATGTGGCATAAATTGGGGAGCATCGGCCTCCACTCTGCGCTTCAGTTTGGTTAAACAGCCCACATGTACAGGAAATAGACGCACATCATGAGAATAATTGTTGGTGTCATCAAATCAACTCCCACGCAATGGCTTCCATTCCCAAGACACATCCCACTCCCTCAACTGCGTCGAATAAATACTCTCATAAGCGAGTAAAAAAATCGCGGACAATAAAAATTTACCTATCCATCAAAATATCGAAGATGCCAACCATAGCTGATTTCAGTCTAGACGACCACTAATAAAAACGGCATGGACGACTATGGAAGACGAGTTTAAGCTTACGAACGCATGGACTCAAGAATGGACTGCACAACAAAACAATAACATGCCGTGGATCACTCAAAAGCCACCGGGTTTCGACTTGCTACGTAAAACATGGTCCACGCTTAACAGAATCAGAACCCAACATGTCAAATGTGCATACTATTTACACAAATGGGGCAAGCAACCATGACCTCTGTAATTGCGGAGAAACCCAAACCATCAGACACATCACAGAAGAATGTCCCATACGATCATATAACGGTAGACCCCAAGACTTCCTGATAGCGACTAGATGTTACGCGGTTGTCGATATGTAGTATTAGTGTGCTTCGTTTACTTGTCACTTCAGTGTTTATCAAGATAACGACTGGATAACAAAAATTATTTTGTGTTCTACGGTTTGAGAAATGTGAGTTCGTAACAACTGTTCAGGGTAATTTTTGGCGACAACATCGTGTTCAACCTCCTATCGCTCAGAGCATTAGATGATGGTATAGACAATTCTAAGACACGGGCTGTCTATGTAAAAGGAAATCCAGTGGTCATCCTCGTGTGTCAGACAAATATGTGGAATGCATCCGGCTGAGTTTTGCACATAGCTCCCAAAAACCCACTTGCCGTGTCGGTAGAAAATTAAATATTTCCCCCACGTTTGATTATCAAACAACGAGGTGTGGAGTTGTGTGAATTCATTCTCGATAAGGTGACAGAAAATGACAATTTTGTAGCAGGCTTAGTGTTGTCTGACGATGCTACTTTTCTTCTAAGTAGTAAGATAAACCTCCATAATGTTAGAATGTGGGGTACAAAACAGCCACATCAAATTATGTAGCATGAGAGAGAGAGAGAGAGAGAGAGAGAGAGAGAGAGAGAGAGAGAGAGAGAGAGAGAGAGACTCCTAAACTTAATGTTTTTTGTGAATTTTTTCGGAAAGAGCTGTACTGTCTCTTTTTCTTCTTAGAGAATAATGTTACGGAAACCACATATTTAGATATATTTGAAAACTGGCTTTTTCATAATTAGAGACTGATTTGGATGACTTCATTTTTTAGCAGAACGGGACACCACTACACTAGAGCCTGGAAGTTCGAGAATTTTTGAGCCATCAGTTTCCACAACGAAGGATCGGCCGTATGGGACCTAACGATTCAACTTTACATCACTGGCTTTCAAGGTCACCGGACTTCACTGTGTGCAATTTTTTTGTGAGGGTTTATAAAAGACTATGATTATGTGTTTTTTTCCAACTACAGTGGTCTAATTGCGACACAACATAACAAACAGTAACCGTGGGAGCAGTGGATCCAGATATGTTCCCAAAAGTTTGGCCCAGAATCGATAATTTGGTTTGTTTACATAGCTATACAATTGAAAATAGCATTCGCCACTAAAGTAAATGCATTTTAATACGATTAAGCCATTTTTGATCCGCTTTAACACTTAGTTTAAAAAGTCAAACCTTCTCTTAAAGTTGCTCTGGGTTAACCGCTGTTATAATTGTATCTTCTAAGGGAACAGATACAGATCTCGTTTGAGGGTAACCTGAAATACGATCGAGAGTTGGGCTGAGACTCTTCGTGTTGAAGTTGTGGGTTCTTCTTGGTAAAACACTTCCACATTCTCAGGGGTCGCCCCGTCATCTACTCTTTTCATCGCCAACGTTGTCATTGCGTTCAAACTTTGTCATTAATCTTGATAATTAAGGAGAAAAAATGAATTTGTTAATTTTATAAATTGAATTTTCCTTAAATTTAGCATACTCACCGCTTAACAATTGATTCACTTAAAGTGTAGTTTCTGCTGAACGGTGGGCAATCCGCCATTTTGAAAATAAGCCTTTACGATAAAACACACGTCAGGTTAGAGTGTCCTTAGCAGTAGTCATATTTAATTTCGGTAATAGCAAATTGTGAAATGCTAAACACGTGTCTACAAACAATAATAAAGCAATATGATTTCCCCCATTGGTTTATAAAACTTCCGATGGGAGTTTCTGGCCACCTAGTACATTAGAATCTATAAGTTTACAGACATATTTGCACATTTTCTTCTGCGGAAATTTATATAAATAAAAAGCAGCCCTAAAGTTTTGCTACATTTTTCATTAAACTCAGCGTTACATAATATTATTATTGTTTTATTTTTAATATCTCTAATAATATTTAAAAGAATTTTGTACGATATGTTTTAGATGGAGGGATAAGAGTCTTTCTCTCGAAAAGATAAGCGAAGAACTAGACGACAGAATCTGAGTTTGCCTAACCAAAAAAATTACACGTCGACTCTGCGTAGAATACAGAGATCCGGAATGACACTTTCACATGCAGATCAGTAGAAATTATTAGTATCTATGAGGTGAGTAGCTAGCCAGACATTCTATTTTTTAGAGAGGTCATTACGTACCAAATTACAAAACATGCCAATGGATTGCAATTAAAATTGCAAATTAGTTATACAAACAATTATGTTAATGAATTTGGAAAGGCATTAACATAACTACGAAGTGTCTATATTTACATTTAATATTTATCGCATTCTGCTATTGTTAGTAAAGAATTGTGTTGGTTGCACGTATTTTATACTGGCAATTGAGTTATCATATATTTTTGTAAAGCCAATTAGTGCTAAGTAAACATACGAAATTTCAAATTTTGCTCGTCGACCCATTCAGTTACCTACGCGTTGTGGCTTTTGCAATAATAATAAAAATAAAATAAAGATTGCTCATTCAAAGCTTTTGGCATAAGGTAATCTATGGCAATTATTACTTAGACATATATATGTACTACGTGAATGGTTCGTATTTTTTCAAGCAGAAAAACTTTATTCTCTTCATAACACTATACGAATTAAAAATTTTCTGTAAATTAAAAATATATTGATTTTGTTCTAATTTACGTAAAAAATACGTTGCTTATCTTTGTTAAAAATTCCTGGAAGACCCGTTTAGAACAAGTTCATAATATACATGTCAAGCCATTTTTCTTAAATTATATATATTAAGCAATTTATCCTTAAGACATTTTGTTTTCTTTTGAAAGATATAAGTATACTAACCAACTTTAGTGATTTTATGTTATTTTCTCTATGGCAACAGCAGTTTATTATATTTTCATTAATAACAAATGTAAAAAGAAATTAGTGCTCTGATGTGTTTGCCTTAAGGTTACTAGATTAGTATCCATTGGCATTTTTTAAAGTTGTTAATGCTGTTTTATAATTATTAATCATCATGTTATCATGTTATCTGCATTTTAAGAAATGAACCGAAGGATATGCGCGGGTGGAGAATGTGAATTCATTAAACCTAGTAGTCAAGAAGTTTTGTTTAGAGCAGCCCTTAGCAATCAACATGTGAAAAAACAGAGAGGTTTCGCTGTTGCAGTGTATATTCACCTGCATCGTATCCATCTTGGACACGTCTTCATCTTGCGTCTAGAGCCTAGGTTCCTAATAAAAAATAAATTAATGTGAGTAAGGAACTTCAGAAACACTGCTTCTATAGTGATAGGAAAAGAAGGAAAACATCGATCCATTGTTTCTTGTACAGTCGTAATGTAGGGCGGATTTTATATAAAGTGGCGCGTGGCAGACGCATGGATTTGAAAATGGAATAAAACGCAGACTGTTACAAAATGACCAATTTTTTTATTTTTTCCTGATTTTTTAACATGAGGAATTTAAGTTTGTGCGATTTTGAACAAAGTATCGCCAAAATGGCGCTCCCCATAGCCCAAACATTGCGTAAGCCTTTTTCTGAAGTTTTCGTGAATTCTTTGAAGCATTGCCACAAAAATTTCGGCGGTTTGGGCTCGAATATTGTTTTTGAAGGTTTTCAGCGTCCCGGGACGATTGTTTTAAACAAGGAATTTTAGGTATCCTTACAGGAAAAAATCGTAATGACCAAAATCAGGAAACTGCCCCGGTCAGTTCAAATCGCCTCTTAGGAGATGAGGCGCCCCGAGAATTTGTCTCGCAAAAAGTCCATGCAAACGCTTAATTTGTGGGCTGTGGTCTTGTCCTGCTAAAACCAGAAGTTTTCCAGCTCTATCCTTTCTAATTTAGACAAGAAAAAGCCTGGATCATGGTCAGGTAAGGTGCAGAAGTGACCGTAGCCGCTCGATAATTTTCTTCAAAAAGTAAGGGTCGATGATCCCAATTCTTAAAATTGCACACCATACTGTCATCCTGTTGGAGTGCAGGGGCCTCTGCTGGAACTCCCTGGGATTCGTATCACTCCAATAGCGCATATTTTGTTTATTGATACATCCACTGAGGTGAAAAGGTGCCTTGTCAGAGAAGAAAACAATACCGTCTCGAGGCAACGCAGCAAGCATGTTTTCACTAGCGAGTTGTCTGGCTTCAAAATCACGTGGCTTCAATTCTTGGACGACAACCATCTTATAGGAGTGCAAATAAAGATGTTCATTAACGATTCGTTGAATGGAACGTCTTGAAATGCCAAGGGCACCTGCCTGTTTCCGAACTGTATGTTTGGGAGATTGTTGAATTTCAATTCGAATCCTCTCAATGTTTTCTGGGATAATGACGGTATTCTAAGGCCCCCTTCTTATATTTCCGGTATCCTGGAATGCATCAACCCACGCGAGAATTTGATTTCGATCGGGAATTCGGTCGCGGGGGGAGATATTGGACTTTAAACGGAAGACACGCTGCACGCGGACGATCGAGCGGGCGTTCGACAAATAGATCTGCATACAAAATTCACATTGTTGAACGTACCACTCCATTATAGCGACTGAAACCGCGTGGAACATAAACTTCCTACCCTCTCCCTTTCAAATCGCCCCACTTTCAACCTTCTAGGACCGTTAGGAAGGGAGCAATGATCTTTTCAAATTCATGCGTCTGCATCACGCCACCTTGTACCAAGATCTTCGTTTTCATCCATACAAGATTGTTGTTATATACAAACTTTTGGAACGTAATTTAAAATATTTCCGGAAATTTGTGAAAGCTCTGTCTAGTGTGCGGCGAATAAAGTTAAAGTTATTGGCGTACATTTTTTTTAAGAGAGCCCAATGTATTGTTGCAACTTTCAATCGCCGTGTGAAAATGTTTCGACAATTTTTTTCGGCAAGTTTTGGTTGCGTCAGTAAGCAGAATTTTGGGTATTGGGCCTCAAAAAATCCCTGATAACTCCATGAGCAACCTAACTACAGTCAGCGTATACGTGCTTGGTGTGCTGTTACAGAATTTAGCATCATATAACCTTCGTTTTTGAAGAAGTAGGACGCGCGGTGACTGTCACATGTACTCGAAATTTATAGAATCCAAACTCATGAATATGGAAATGCACCACTGTAGTTCCAACAAGATGACGCTACTGTAGAAACTCATTACACGGTGATATGCCGCCCCGGCTAGGTCATCACACCTATCCCTTACAATTTATTTCTGTAGGGATACCTGAAAGCTAAAATCTTTTAATGCAGGCCGCGAACTATTGAGAAATTGAGGGATGCTATTAGCAAGACTATAGCAGCACTGCCAGTGGAAATGATTTGGCAATTATTGCGGAGCTTTAAGGCGAGGCTACAGGAGTGTATCGCTTGTGCGGGCAAACATTTGGACAGTATCATCTTCAAAATTGGCTGATGACTAAATGACAAGCATTGTTCTGTGTGATGATACAATAAAATATTAAAAATAATATATGTTGTTCTTTTTATTGCTGTGTCGAATAGAGATGATCATTCTGCTAGACCTTGTATTATCGTTGGCAACTTTAAATTTCTAGTTGGAACTTCGATGATAAGATTTTGCTCGTTATTTCAGCTAAATTTTTTTTTAATTTGACCTGTAGACCTTTTAGAAATAAGATTGACCAGTCTGATAATAACAAAAATACTGGAACTTTAAGATTTTCTTATTAACATTTTTTTAGTATAATATAGAATATTACAACATACATTCTCATTAAAACCATTAAATTGCCAAGTTGCAGGAAACGCAAAAAGTATACATTATTAACTGGGCGAATATAGTTTTCTATTGGACATTTCCAAAAATCAACTCTACGTATCGTGGAATTTTGGTTCGTTCAATTTGCAGTTAGGTTAGTAAATTTTCTTCAAATTTTAATTTAAATATTTATCTTTCAAACGATTTTAAAGAGAAAATAATTTAATTTTCCTAAATATTTACAAAGTCAGTACATAGCCATTGTTTGGCATTAAAAATCAATTCTAACAATTATTTATATAAGCCTATTGCATTAAAAGTATGTCAGAAAATTTAATTGAAAAAGACAATAATTTAAATTTTTACAGATTTGAAATTCGAAATTTAAATGTTCTATTAAGCAGTGAACTCAAAGTCAAGAAAGGATATAATATTGCAGTAGGAGAAAATAAACAAATAGTGATTGTGGAATTGAACTCGTGGGAGGATAAAAGAGAACTCATGTCAAAAAAGAAGCTGTTGAAGGGAACAAGCATTTACATCGAAAACGACCTAACATATGAAGAGAGAAAAATGCAGGCCCAAATAAGTAAAATTATGAGAGAAGAAAGAGAAAAAGGAAAAGAAGTTAAAATGGGATACGGAAAAATAACTATAGATGGAGAAAGATATAACTGGAGTTCCAACACACAAAAATTGTATAAAAACGTATCGAAAAATACAACAAGCAGGACAACAGAATATATAGAAAGTTCACAAAGGGGATGGGATACAGAAGGGGAGTACTCGAAGAAAGGGAGAACTCTAAGCCAAAGATCACCGGAAAACAATTCGGATGAACTGCTAAGAGAAAAGATGCTGAAGATAACTAAAACTGCAAGGAATACAAAATCTAATAGTACTTAATAAAGGACGGATAAAGGAAACAACTCAAGCTATGGATAAGGAAAATGAACATAATGGAAAAGCAAAAATATATAATATAAAAGAGGCAAAGGTACAACAAAAGAAAGGTATAATAAATTTTGGTACATGGAATGTGAGGAGTATGACAGGAAAGGAAGACGAAATAATTGAAGAAATGAAAATGCAAAATGTGGACTATCTAGGAGTAACAGAGACAAAAAGAAAAGGACGAGGAATGAAAGAATTGAGAGAAGGATACTGGCTGTTTTGGTCAGGAGTAGAACAAAAGGAAAGAGGAGCGGAAGGAGTGGGATTGGTAGTCAAACCAGACAAAGTGAAAACGATTATTGAGGAAAGATTTATAAACGAAAGATTAATGGCCGTAAAAATAAAGATGGATGGAAGTAATACATGGTCAATACTAGTGGCATATGCGCCAAATGAAAATGCAAGAAAAGAAGAAAAAGATACGTTCTACGAAACATTGCAGTCCGAAATTGATAAAGAGGAAAGAAATATAATAATAATGGGCGACATAAATGGGAGAGTAGGAAGAGACAATAGGGGAATTGAAAGATATATGGGGAAAAACGGCGAGGTAACAAGAAATGACAACGGAAATAGATTAATAGGACTGTGTATAGAAAATGACTTTGTTATAACAAACACAAAGTTTACACACAAAGAGATACATAAGTATACCAGAGAAATAAAATCCAGAAATGAAAGATCGATCATTGATTACTTTATAGTAAATACTGAAAATTTGGAAAAGGTGAAAGATGTCAAAGTAAAAAGACATGCAGAAATAGGCAGCGACCATTACCTACTGAAAATGGAACTTAAGATAAATATAACAAGTAACCAAGCAGAAAAAGACAAAAGATAACAAAAGAGAAAATTAAATGCTGTAGGTTGAAAGAAATAGACATTAGGCAAAAGTACCAAGAAAGTGTGGACAAAAAACTTGCGCAAACTTTAACTACTACCGGCATAGAACGTAAATGGAAAATATTCAAGGAGACCTTACTGGACGCATCAAAAACTAGCTGTGGTGTAACCAAGTGTACAAATACATCTATTAAAAAAGCAGGTGGTGGACAACAAATATTCAACAAAAAGTAAAGGATAAAAAGAGAAAATGGAAGAAATTCATGCAAAGTGGATCAGAAGAAGATCATAACATATACAAGGTAGCAAGAATAGAAGTAAATAAACTGGTCAAAGATGCAAAAAAAGATGCATGGGAAGAATTCGGACATAAAATGAATGAAAATTATACAGAAAACCAGAAACTCTTCTATAGTACGTTAAAGCATCTGAGAAAACAAAAAACTTCAAGGCTAAAGAATATAAAAGACAAAAACGGAAATGTATTGACGGAAGCAAAAGAAATATTACAAAGATGGAAAGAGTATTTTGAACAGCTGATGGAGATAAAAGAAGAAGAAGAAGGAATAGTGGAAACAGAAGAGGACATAATAATAGAAGAAGAGGAAGAAAATAAGGAGCAACCAGTTACAAAAGAGGAAATCGCTGAAGCTATAAAGAAATTTAAAAATGGCAAAGCACCGGGTCAGGACCAAATTACATCAGAAATGCTAAAGCATATGGGAGAGAGAGCAAAAGAAGAGTTCCGTAACCTGCTAAATGAAATTATGAAGAAAAAGGAAATGCCAAAGGACTGGAATATGAGTGTAATTCTACCATTGTACAAGAAAGGTGAGATGAAAGAATGCTCAAACTATAGAGGTATTTCATTGACAAGCACACCTGCGAAAGTATTTACAAGAATACTAGAGAGAAGACTGAGAGAAACGCTAGAACCAACATTAGAAGATCAACAACATGGTTTCAGAAAAGGAAGGAGCACTCAAGACTTAATATTTGTTGTTAGACAATTGGGAGAAAAATTACTAAAAAAGAACCAGGAAGTGCATATCTGTTTCATAGACCTTCAAAAAGCTTTTGACAGAGTGAGACGAAAAGATATATGGAAAAGTTTAAAAGAGCGAGGGTAAGCAGTGATATGATTGAGGTGCTAAAAATGTTATATAGTAACAGTATAAATATAGTTAGGACACACAATGATGAATCAACTGAGTTCGAAACAAAAATCGGTCTAAAACAAGGATGTGTTCTCAGCCCCCTATTGTTTTCTATACTAGTTGATGATGTGGTAAAAATATGTAAACAAAAATGTGTAAAGATGAAAATAGGAAACTGGAAAATGAAACAAGTAACTCTCCAAGAATTACTATTTGCTGATGACATGATACTGTTGGCAGACTCAGAGAAAACCTACAAAAGAACCTGAACTGTTATCAAGAAGAACTTAAGAAGATAAATATGAAAATAAACATAAACAAAACAAAACCATGGTAATATCGACACATGAAATAAAACACAGAATAAATCT
Organism: Sinelater perroti; assembly: GCA_036346155.1. Lineage (NCBI taxonomy): Eukaryota > Metazoa > Arthropoda > Insecta > Coleoptera > Elateridae > Sinelater > Sinelater perroti. The sequence continues at coordinate 16,651,858 of JARFIY010000195.1, read as the reverse complement.
AGAAGGGAAGAGCTAGAACAAGTTAGTAGCTACAACTATTTAGGTACAACAATAGAGGACAGAGGTAAAATAGATAAAGAGATAACGGAGAGGTTAGGAAAGGTTGGAAGATCTTATAATATGCTCAAAAACTCATTCTTTGGTAAAAGGGAGATTTCAAAACGAGTAAAAACTGAAATATATAAAAAAGTAATAAGACCGTCATTGATTTATGGCAGCGAATCCTGGACAATATCAAGTAGTAATAGAAGTAGGATTACGGCAATGGAAATGAGATTCCTCAGGAAAATTGAAGGAATTACTAGAATAGACAGAGTCAGAAATGAAAAAATATTAGAACAAAGGAATATTATAGAAGAAAGACAACTGAAATGGTTAGGACATCTGCTCCGAATGGATGAAAACAGAATATCAAGACAAGTCTACGAAGCTAGAACCCAGGGGAAAAACAAAGTAGGAAGACCTAGGATTAGAGGGAAGAACAAGTAAGACAAGCAGCGGTTAAACGGGGAATCCAGTGGTGTGACATTCATGGAATAGCCCAAGACAGGAGAATATGGAAAGATAAAATTCATGAAAATGTAAAATGAAATGTATATATATATTTACAATCCGACACCTAACGGTACAAGGATTTTAGTTTAAATAAATAAATAAAATTAAGCAGTATAAAAATGTTACATCTCATACTTGTTTAATATTTATGAGATGAGTAATATATTTTTACTCTATTATTTGTATGAAATAATTTTATCATAATAACTTTTCTCAATGTTTGTTTTATGCCAACGTAATTACCCTACATGTATTATATATACTAAAATAGTTATTAAAGGAAGCACCTTATAATTTATTGTAATTGATATGCGCTATACATTTGTTTATGTTATTCTGATTAAATGGAATATTACTTAGTTACGAGCACTAATTAGGCAATAAAATAATGTTAGCTGTAGTAATTTGTTTAAATATCTTTCAATTTTAGTTTTAATCAAAAAGTATACATAACTAATATAATTAACATTCAAACGCACTACATATTAAAATATTTATTAAATAATAGTAAAAGTATGAACGGATATGACACGGAAATATAATTATGTAAAGTACATAATAACATTTTCTGTAACACAATTTAATAAACCACATTACTGGCCATTTAGAACCTGTGTGGCAAGTATTAAAATGGCCGTGGCACAGCTGCTTGTGTTGCTACAGTTCTAGCTATAGTTCGACAGTAATGTGTTAATATTGTCACAGCTGTGTGTGGAAAAACGACGAAATGCATACTTCGAAAGATTTATCTTATCAATTTATGCAGAAACTTTGCTTATCAGCCCAACTTGGGGTTGATAATATTTTAAGAGTTTGTTATCCTACTTTATATTAGTTCTTTAAAAATATATGTTTATTACTTGAATAAAATAACGCCAATAAAATATTTATTTCGAAACCAAACAATGTAATTGTTTTAAGAACAAAAATTATACACCCTTTGGGTTATGAGTGAAATAATCAAGCAAAGTTTTCTTAAAATAAATCTACCAGCTTTTTGTAGGACACGGGTAAAAAATATGTGATCTATTTTAGTGGAATAGTTTTGCTTTAGAGTTTTTATGCAATATTTTTTGGTTCTTCTGCTCCCAAACTTTAGCTCTTACAATATATCTATTTATATAGGTAGAATCGGAGAATTTTTTTTATATAAGGACATTTTACATTTATATAGTTAGTTTAATGTTTTCCAAGTTGATGGAAAAGTATTCGATGAATGTATACTGAAAATATTTTTAAGAAAGTTTAGGATGCAAGGCAACAAAATAAAACATTAAGTACTTAGTTATCTGTTATTTCTAATAGATAATTAAACTCATCTACAAAAATCGAAATAGCAGAAAACAAAACACCAGACAATATTCATATCTTGCAAGTAATTAAGAAAAAGAAAATGTATAACAAAATCAATTACACAAATAACTATAAACTACCAGCCAACAAATGTTAATGTGCAGAATAGATATGATCCAATAGAATCTAATAATACTTAGACTCCAAAACTATCACCACTATAATAGCATGATTAAAAGTTTAACTAAACAACAGAAGAACTATACTGTAATAAAACTTTGGCCATCATTATTGTTAACATAAATCCTTCCCCTCTAAGTACACATTGACAAAATCAAGTACCTACATGGAACTTCGGTTCCACAGATGTCCGGGGCTTCTATACATAAAGAAAAATGTACGGCCACTTCCGGTCAAACCGGTCTCGAGATTTTCCGATCATACTGATTTTTGGTGTCTGGGCTTGACTTATGGTCTTTAGTTGAATATTGAAAACGTTATTTTTCTGTCTATTAACAGATCAAAAATTATAAGGATTGACAGATGTCAGAAATAGAAACTTATTTCCAGCTTGGAAGTTGCCTTGATCAAAAGTTGAAAAATAAAAAGACGGGCAGACAGACGACATTACTCTCTACATAAGGCTCATTTTAATGTATAGAAGCCTAAAACAACAAGAAGATCGCACTTACTAACTGAAAGATAAACTAGGGTAACTTAGGGTAACCTTATTACACAGTACCAATATAAGACAATACGAACTAGAACAAACCACACAATCAGAAATATTATGAATATCCAATTTCATAAAACTAAGAGCTGCTACTTGATTTTTTCGTGAACTTAAAACTATATGTAAACAAAAAAAGATATACGAATTTTAATTCTCACGTCATACAAAAATACAAGTTTAGTCTTCAAATAAAGAAAAAAATATTTGCAGTCCAAAGGTGCCAATTGCGGCAAAGGCCAGGACTATACAAAATATCTTAAATTTAGAAATATTCTAGCATAATGTGCCTTATATCGAAAGGCTCACCCAGGTAATTACAAAGGCTGGCCCACATACAAAGACTTAACAAACGGCAGAAACAAAACTCTTGGAACTAAAACCAAGTCTGCATAACACTAGAAAACTAAATAAAATATAGCCAAGTATAATATCACGATAAGCTTACATCGATATGACAACAATCAATAAACAAACTTAGCAAATTTAAAACTATGTTTACCTAAATGATAAATCAGAATTAAATAGTTTTAAACTTGCTGCCATTTGTTATAAAATAATCATGGTCGCTAATATATTATGGATTGTCATTTGAAATTCAAATATGTTACCAAACCACAAAAACAAATTTTTAATTAAAAATTATATCTTACATAACAAACCATATTGCGTATACTAATTGCGATGTGTATTTTAAAACATTAATAATCTAAGTGAAGATCACTCTATCTGCGCAGAAAATAAAAAGTTAAAAAGACTTCATGATTATATTCCATCACTTAGATGTCAGATAAAGTAAAAAAGACTGATGTGTTCGCAAAATACCTTTCAAATGCTTTTAATCCCTTAGATCGTTCATCAATCCCATGACAATCAAGAAACTGAAGCATTTTAGATGTGCTATGCTATATGTCCCTCTGTATAAACTATTTCTTCCCAACTGAGGTGAAACTCGAAATCAACAATTTGAGATAATTTAAAACTCTAGAAATTTAATAACAAGCAAAATATTCAAGGTGCTGCCTAAACAAATCATCGTACTACTTAGTACAATATTTAATTGTATGTTGAGCATCGCTTACTATTTCCATCCCTTAAAAGTATGCTTTTATGGTATGAACATCTGGTAAACTTGAACAGAAAACTTCTTATAGATCGATTAACTTTTTTCCATCTTAAGTAAAATGTACAAAAAGATGTTATTATTTGGATAGCAATATCCCAATATAAATTTGGATCTCTTAAAGCCATTTATTAAACAAATAAAGTTGTCAATAATATTGCTAAAAGTTTAGAAGAGAGAGAATACTACTTTGTAGTATTTTTATGTGTATAACAAGCATTTGATAGAGACTTCTGTACAAGCTAAAAAAATACTCTCACATAGCACATATTATTTAATCATATCGATTTCGGTATCCCTCTGGAATGAAATGAGAAAATACTTTATCTCTTCTTTAAACGTCTGACATTCTAGATGCAGATAACACTCTAATTCCCGCATTCGATGTCGACACTTGCTATTTTATCAAGTAAACGTAAATCTTTTCAACGTCTTAATAAAAAAACACAATTTTTCACTAGTCAACATTGATAGCTCCTTAAGCTCTGTGAAGATTGAAGTAAGATAGTTATGCCTTTTTTTCATTAGAGATTAACATAAAAAACATATGCAAACAAACAGACAACGATGAAATATAAAATCTATTGGATTCTTGGTAGAATTTTATCATCCGCTGATAAGAAACTGCTTCTATACAAAATCATGTTAACATATGCTCTTTGACTGTAGGATGTACGTATAAATATAGTATCCGCATTATCTCACAGTTTCTGTCTAATATGTTACGTTTAATATTTAACACACGCTGGCATGTACTAACCAAACCATCTACGATATCTGGAGGTACACATGCAAGATAAGATTACAATTATGCTTCCAACCATCACGCAAAAACTCACGAATACTAGCTTGAGTTAGTAGATCAGCTCTTAAATGAAAAACTTCCAAGAAGGCTAACGAGAATATGGCTTATCGATTTATTGTTACAATAAAATAAATTTTCTCCCCCCCTTCTCTTTCTCATCACCGAATGATTATTTTTTTAGTGCCTTATACTCGATGTAAATAAAAAAAATCTACAAAGAGTGCACTTAATCATTTACGTAATTTGATAAATTTTTAATTTTGTACTTTTTTGTTGCATGCAATCTATTACAAGCATTTCAACTGTTGGTAACCTCTATATTTTACTAAAATTCATTATTTAAATGAATAGTTTTTCCAGAGACAACATGTGATTTATCAATTTAGAATTATAATCTGAAAATGAGAGATTATGCCAGAAACATTTCTAAATATTGCTGAACTGTAATTGTAATAAATATTTAAATAATTTTTTTTATTTTTTTTTAATTATATTTTAAAATCATTAAAGAGCTCTTGTGTTATTGTTCAGCTCATTTATAAAGTTTGTCCGATATCATCCTTAACTTTTTCTAAATTCAATTCTTGTTTTATTCTTTTCTGTCAATAGTTTTTTTCTTTAATAACCAGCCCTAACTTATCATTTTATCTCTAACTACGAGAAGTGAATAAAATACTTAAATAAATTGAATGGTGCGAAGTTGATAATAAGAGTTTGAATTTGCATGCATTAATTTATTTCTTAAGGTAACCGTTAACATCATTTACATTCTTTGGCGATGCTCTGCACAAATAACATGTGCAAAAAATGTAACACTTTAAAATTTTTTTTATCTATTATTATTAATCCAAAAAAAGGCACCCAAAAGTTTCTATCGTGCTCTTCATAAATTGCAGATACCAAATTGTTTGTTTTTCTCCTAAAACATTGCTTTTCATGTATAACCACCTCCATAGTTTCTATCATGAATGAGAAGCAAATTGCTCGGTACTATCTAGTAAAAGATAGTTGAGCATTTTTTTTAATACAATCTCTTCCAATGTTATAAACATAAAAATTAATTGCAAATGTACGTATGACGTATAAACTTACAATTTTTGTGATTTAGTCTTTGATTGTATGTGTGTTTTCTACTTATTGCCACCAAAGCCTTATTTTTGTGAGTCAGGTATTTGCGGGGACATATAATATAATACACTAGAGTATAATAAAAAGGAAATTAAATTAAAGCACTAACAGCAGAGTATTAGACAAATATATTAATTTTCTATGAGTTGAACATTCGCTGCAAGTGATAAAGTGTTTCTTTAACAGACCACTTAGTCGGTCAACTACTTCTAATGTAGCAGAACCTCTTGAAAAATTTATAATTTGATTTTCTTATTTACAAAAATTGGTAATCATAATATAGTTAATGAGCTAACAGTAAATGTCCTTATAAGGCAGGAAGAGAACTTATCCAGAGAAAAGCTCGCGTTGATTAGCTTTTGTTATCGTGTTGGTGTAAAAGTAGTTATATGCAATGAAATATTTACTAAGTGATGTAGAACTTTCGACTCCTCTCGTTGAAGGATGGCAATATTGGATTTGCTGGCACATTCTTTTAGTTTGGTGTTATACGTCCATATGGGAATTATAATTGTCATGTCTAGTAGAAGTTTATTTTCGATTTTTGACCATTACAAATTTTTATTTATCAGATCAATCTACTGCCTCTTTTTTATGATGTGTTTCTAACGGGTGTGTTTTTCGTCGAAATATAATTCTAGGTAACGCACTGAAAAAGTTTATAGGATAAGTACATTATTTATAAATACTGGCTGAAAGTAAACTTTTCTTAAGGTAAAAGTTACTTGAGTTAATTTGGGGTCCTAACAGCAATTTGAAGACAAAGGTGGTACATTTTTGAAGTCTATAGTGACCACTGATGGAACGTGGGTGCACTACTTTATTTCCGAGTCCCAATACGAATGGCGACATACCGGTTCTCCCAAACCCAAGAGACCGCGGAGGAGCCGTTTAGCAGGAAAAGTGATGGCAACGTTCTTCTGGAACTGGTAGGGAGTTATCTATGTAGATTTTCTAACTAGAAATTGCCAAAGCAGCCAGTACAGCTTATTATTCATACCTCCTGTAGGTATTTTTTTCAACACAATGTACGTCTCCATACGACCAAAACAATAATGGAAACCCAGCTGAAATTAAAATTGAACTTTTTAGCACACCCACCGTCTAGTCCCGATTTGATCCCAACTGATTCCTATCTGTTCAGAAGACTCAAATCAGACTTGCAAGGCATGTAGTTTAGGTACAACGACGCCGTCGTCTAGACTGTTCGGGAGTGAAAAGAGCATTACGATGCTTCCAGAACATTGGAAAAAATGTGTTGATCCCAGAGCGAAATACATTGAAGACTGGTAAGTGTTTGGTAATTTGTTTCTTCTTTTGTAAAAAAATCAGCCCCAGTCATACTTGAACGGCCTTGTATGTCAGATTTAACGTCATGAAACGCTGAATACGATGCACAATATTTTTACTAATTAATCACTTTTAATGAAATTTCTAACTATACTAATTAGTATTGAATCGCATATAATTTTAAAGCGTATCAGGGGTAGGATGAGATAATAATATTAATTTCACGATCCGGTGAAAAAGTTGCGCGATGAACTCAGCTTTTTTTATTTTTTATAAAATAGAAATATGGAGTTTTAAAATAAAATAATTAAGACGTAAGCAGAAATATACGAAATTTCCAATTAAAAAAATTGCCATAAATTATCCATCTTTTATAGCTAGAAAATTATATTTTTTTAAAAAGATAATTAAAATCTACTAAAAGAATAAGTTTACGCACGAACAACAAATCACAGAAAATAATTTACAAACAAAAGGTCATGTAATGAGATTGTCAAATTTTTTTTGTGGTTTTAATTGGGATATATACTTTATTAATAAAATACCTTAATGGGACAAGTTCTAAAATGATAATTTATTTAAGAACTTGAATATCGACAATATCAAGCTCAAGAAAATCGGGACATTTTGTATAAAATACTGCCGAAACGTTTTTACAAAAATCAAACTTTATTTGAACCAAAAGCGGTTGCTTATGCAAATTTTTAGACAACGTAGCCCCTTCAATGGTCTATGCGGTGCTCTTCATATATTGACTTTTGGCAACGGGCACAGCTGTATATTGTGTTCCTATTATCATCTTTCCACAAACAAACACACCTCTTACGTTTCTTTAGATTTCTGATTTGCTATTGAGGATCGAGTTTCGTGTCGATAATTTTGCAAATCAATATTTTGAAGTCGCTATTTCTAAGCGGAATTGGAAAAAGGTTTGTATCAGCGGAAACGTTAGATTTTCTTTCATACGGTTATAAAATGTAACAATTTACGATTTGCCAGAATCTTTGTCCGTTTTACGGTTTTATATAAACTTGATAGAATAGAAATATTTTGTTCGTTTTAGACAATAAGAAAGTAAAGTGCGTATGTAGGTTAGTACAAAACTAACGGTGCAAATTGTATGAGCGCAAAATGAAGATGGGGCTATTTTACGTTATGTCCCTCGTGGGACAATCTGTGCAATCTTTTTTAAATTTATTAAACAATTATTTTTAATGCAATGTTACTTGAAGTAACTTAGATAACGTTATTTCATAATATAGAAACCGGCATAATTTAAATATGCATTGCACATCAAACAAAATATTTTTTCTGTTAATAACAATATTTGATGCGTGATGTAATAAGAAAACTAAATCTGCATACAACAAAATAGCTATAACATATTTTAATTGTTGAAAATGCTACAATTTCGCGCCGGGTCTAGGTGGCTAATATATACCCCGGCTTAATGTTAAATTATCGGGGAACTATTTACACCATAACATACTGTGGTAATTAATCAGTGTTTAGATAGTAATAAATTGCAGTAGAGTGAACTAAAGCCTTGTTAGATGTTGACTTATTACGGGGCTTTGACTTATAACGGGCCGAAAATGCTACTGGGTTGAAAATAGCAATAACTTTTTTCATTATCTTTAATTTGAAAAAAACTTAAAGCAAATTCACTTTTTTAAAAATGATGGATTTACAAAATATTATTAAACAAAACAGGAAAAATATAACTTGGTAATAATAAGGTAAGATGTAAGAAGTATAAAATTTTAAATAAATAAAAATTGTAACACGAATTAGGTAAGAATAATATCAATATTGCATTTATATTCAAACCAAGAAGAAAGAAACTAATGAATTTAATTAACTACATAATGATTTATAGTGGACTATTAAAAAAATCAATAGCCAAGATATTTACTCGGTGTGAAAAAGAGAGAAGATTTTTAAGTGACTATATTAGAATTAACGCAATGCTACCGTATTGTACCCAAGACGTACACGTATATAACAAGAATATATAAGAATATATATATATATATATATATCTTCCAGTTTCGGAGCAAAAAAATCGAAGAACATTGGAACGAGCGGACCGTACGTAACAGTCTTTTTTATATGTATAAAAGCTTAAATTAGATTACAGCAACACTTACTCAAACAAGAGCCAAATAAAGAATATAATTAGAAGCCAAAATGTAGAAGAATATATTAGAAAATCGGCATATCAAGCCTTACTAGAAAGTTTTGAAGTGATAAATAAAAGGAACTCAAAAATATGGAATTATAAAAAATAACAATAGGAGAAAAGAAAAACGCATGTCTAAGGTAGATTTAAAACAATAAAAGCGTCAAGTACATAAAATATTTTTTTTTTATTTACTGCATATTTACAACTAGTCTAACTAGACTAACAAGCAAATGAGTTAATGTACATAGCATGTGGGGAGGAACACCAAGAGTGACCTCCTGTCATTACAAGGTATACAAGTCTTATTACTAATTTGTTAGGTCACTAAACTTTGTCCGTTTCAGGCGTCTAACTGCGTTTGCATTATTTAATAAGTCTGTCACTAGAACACTAGGGTGATCACTAATACGATCGTTGTATCTGATGCAGCAAGCTTTGATGACATTTTTAATCCATGGGATCTTTAGATCGTTATGTAATGTGCGGTTGTTCACATACCATTCGGCGTTTGCTATTGCGCGAAGTGTTTTGCTTTGAAATCGCTGTAATATCTCGATGTTCGATGACTTAGCAGATCCCCAAAACTGGATCCCATACGTCCAAATCGGTACTAACATGGTTTTATATAACAACACCTTGTTTGTTAAACTGAGCTGGGATTTTCGTCCGAGGAGCCAGAACATCTTCTTCACGCGGATATCTAATTCTTTTCGCTTAGTCTGTATATGTTTTTTCCTGTTTAGTTTGCTAACGAGATGGATACCGAGATATTTGATATCTTCTTTGTGTGGTATGTTAGTGCCGTTGAAGATTATAGGAAGTGGAACAACCTTGCGGAGGGTGAAGACCACTGAAGCCGATTTGTTTTCATTGATTTTGATGCGCCAGGTCTTTATCCAGTTTTCTAAAGCTTCCAGCGCATTTTGCAGGTATATTGTGCCTGAAGTGGATCTCTGTGTGAAGATAATACAGCCGTGTCGTCCGCAAACGTAGCAATTAAAACATTGTCGGTAACAGGAAGGTCTGCCTTAAACAACTGGTATAATGTCGGTCCCAGTACGCTACCTTGTGGTACACCTGCCTCGACTGAGTAGATTGGCGAGTGGCTGTCATTGATTTTGACCCGAAAGTATCTGTTTTCTAGATACGACTTGAAGAGCAGATAGTACTGTTGCGGTAGGGTTTGCTTGATCTTATATAGGAGGCCAGGGTCCCAAACTCGATCAAAAGCTTGGCTCACGTCTAAGAATGCTGCTAGGCATAACCGTTTTTCCTCGAAGTCTTTTTCTACCTTATCCACTATCCTATGGACTTGTTCCAATGTTGAGTATTTTCTGCGGAAACCGAATTGATGTTCCGGAACTAAATGCAGTTCTTCTATAATGGGTTCAAGTCTTCTTAGTAGAATTCGCTCAAAGAGCTTAGAGAGGAGTGGTAACAGCGAAATCGGTCTATAAGAAGCTGGTAATTGAGCTGGTTTTCCTGGCTTTTGAATGACAATTACTTCGGCAAATTTCCATTGGATTGGGAAGTACTGAGTTCTTAAGATGGCATTATATATACGTGTTATAGCTGCTATCCCTTTTTTTGGCAGTTGACGGAGTAATTCGGACGTAATTAGGTCATATCCCGGTGCTTTGCCAGTTTTTAAACATTTAATTTCTGTTTGGACTTCGTTGGGTGTACAGTGTCGAATGGGTAAATGGAGTTGGAGTGGTGATTTTAGGAATTCGAGAATTTCGTAATCATCTTGTGGAGTTCCGTCTGATTCGTGCGGTTGAAAGGTTGCAGCTAAGTGTTCGCCGAATACCACCGCTTTATCTTTGTCACATCGGGCCCAAGAGCCATCATTTTACGAATAGGAGGGATAGGGATAATAGGCTTTTCAAATTCCTAGTTGCGCGCCATAAGGAGTAGTCATGGTGTTGACTGGGGATAAGTTTCGCACGTAATCATTGAACGTTTCGTTTTCTGTTCCTTGATTAATCTTTTTAGTTGTGTGGTGAGTGTTTAGTTTATTTTTGTCTCTTGGGTGTCTTGTTTGTTGCCAGATCCGTCTTGCTTTTCGTTTGTCGCTGATCTTTTGTCTAATTTCTAAGGAGTAGTTGTTAGTGTTTTTGTTACATTTATGTTGTAGTTTTATGGGCGTAGCTGTCCAAGAAGCATATTGTAAGGTTTGTGTTAGTCGTTCCATTGCCGTTTCAATTTCATTTGAAGTGTTAAGTACTGCTGGAATCGATAGATGTTTATCAATATATTGTCGAAAAATGTCCCAATCCGTAAGACTGTTGTGTAGGCTGGGCCTTGCAGGCTTGTTGATTATGCAGCTACTCAACGTGCATATTATAGCAGAGTGATCCGAGTTTAGATCGTAGCAGTCAGCAACATCGATGTAGTTGGGCGAGAGATTTTTTATAATAAGGAAATCTAATGCATCCGGCAGTTTATTCAGATCGGTTGGCCAATATGTGGGTTTACCTGTGGCTACTGAATTATAATGATTATTTAAGATGGTTTTATATAGTTGCCTTCCCTTTGGGTTAATTAATCTGGAACCCCATAAGGGGTGTTTAGAGTTAAAATCACCACCTGCTATGAACCGGTCTCCTAGCGTCCTGAAGAAGTCTTCGAACTGGTTCTGCGTTATTGAATGCCGCGGAGGGCAATATACTGATGATACTGTTATGTCTCCAACGTGGTCTTTAATTTTGACATTTGTGGCTTGTATATGATATGTTTCAAATTTCTCCATTTCGTAGTGTGATAATTTGCTGCTGATTATAATTGCCGTTCCAGCGTGAGCTGTGTTGTCAGGATGACAGGTGTAATAAGTTCTGTAGTTGTGGATATTGAGGTAGTTGTAATTAGTAAAGTGTGCTTCAGATACCAAGAGCAAGTCGATTTTTGGGTGTTTAGAAACGCTTCTACATCTAAACGGCGTTGTAGAAGTTCGTTTGCGTTCCATACGGCTATTCTTAGGGTATCCATTATTGGGAGATTTTGGTTATCAGGCTAGTGAGTAGGTTGAGCATCATAGTATTTTGTTGCATTAACTGGCTAAACATGGTTTCAAATTTGGAAAGGAACTGAGACAGGGAGATGTCATTGCTGTTTTGATTTTGATTTTGAGTGTTGTATGAGTCTGACGTTGTTATGAAATTTTGTTGTCCAGCCACGGCTGCGGCATAACTAGTTGGAAACCTGTTTGCCCTATATGTGTTTGGTTGAATTGTGGCCGCCTTTAGAGCTTGTGGTGCTTGCATCCTAGGGTTGGCGGTGTTGTTTCCTCTTTTAACTGAAGTTGTTGGTAGATAGAGCATCCTTTATAGTTTGCTGGGTGGGCTCCATTGCACAATGCACATGTAGCAGGAGTGTCTTTTGGCTTTGTACACGTCAGGGTATTGTGGTTACCACCACACTTTACGCACGCGAATGGTTGTCTGCGGTAAGTTTTGCTGTGTCCGTATGCTTGACAACAAGTACACTGGATGATATTGGTTTTTTTCCTTGGTGGCTCAACTGTAATTATCATATTTAATAGAGATCTAAGTTCGTATATCTCTTTGTTGTTACTGGCAGGCTCGAGATCAACAAACAATAAAGGAAGTGGTGTTTTGTCTACCCTGTGTCTTATATTCATTAAATTGCGTACAGTATGTCCTTTCTCTTTCAATTCTTCTTTATCAACGCGGTATCGACTGTTGGGTGAAGGTTTCTGATTACAACTCTAAATGCCCTTTCTTCTTGAATCTGATAAGTATGAAAATAATTTTCTCGTCATCAAGATGTCTCACAAGTTTTCGATATGTTTCAGGGTTATTAGTATTTATCTTGACGACGTTGTTTGCTAGTGTTTTTGAGTTGTATTGTTCAGTTTCTAATACTTTTGTCAGATTTGTAATCATTGCGTTATAATTTTCTACTCCGTGTATATATACTGGAGGGGGTTTCTTAACTGCAGCTTGTGGTTCGTCTCTAGTTGTTTCCATTACGTTATCTTCGTGTATGTCATTTAATAAATTAAATCTGTTGTTATCGATGATTTGGCTTTGTAATTCGAGGTTATTATCAGGGAGCGTGAGCATCTTTTTCTTTTTCATTACTTGCCACTCATGAGAGCTCGTTTGGGGTTGGTCATCGTTTGTTGCGGTGATTTCAGGTGCTGAATGCTGGTTATTAGGATTTTGTGGCGAACAGTGCATGGGTTGTGGAATATTAGTAGGATAAGATACATATGGAACATATGTTTGGCTTGATAATAATTGTTGCGTAGGAGGATTAGTGTAGGGCGTTAATGGCTGGTTTTGATATAATAAATGATGTTGAGAAATTGGAATTTGTTGTTGAGCAATAGGCATTTGTGGTTGAAACGGAAACATATTTAAAATAAATAAAATAAACTCACTGCTTAATGCGGGTCACTGGCATTCGAGTGCATGCATAGATAACACGCGCGTCACAGACACATCCACTCATCTACGAGGCCAGCGGCCGAATCCCAAGTACATAAAATATGGCATATAAGCTAATGCATATGACACAAATAAAAACCGAAATATGTTTGTGGGCAATTTAGAACATGATTTATACAATCATCAAAAATCTGTACATAACCAACTAGACAAGAGAAAGATGTATTATAGTTAATATAAGTAATATTAGCGAAATCGATTGTCTTGAATACTATAATAAGCTACGGGCAGACGCAAAATGAAACTAGCATTATAGAAAAACCAATAGAAGAATCACATACAGCATAAATTATTATGTTATACTCATAAATAATTGAAAGAAATATTTAAAAAATAAAACCAAAAAAGCTACAGGAATAAATTAAGAACAAAATTATTTAAATATGGAAAGCATCTTTAAATAGCTACTTTATTTATTTAACATATGCTGGAAAAAATTAAGAACAGCAAATCGAAATGTCGTTATAGTACAATCGATATACCTGTATAAAGTAGTAAAGACAACAGCGATAACTATAGAGGCATAAGTTTACTCAATCCAAAATACAAAATTTAAACAAGAACAAGAACAATAACATTATGATTCAAAGCAATAATTCAGAAAATATTGCTCTATAATTGATAATTTATTTATTCTACAAGTAACAAAATAAGAAAGTAATTTAATTTACAAACACACTTAGGGCTGTCGCATTGCCTCTATGGGCGCAAGCCCCCCAGAGATATGTGACGCCCTAGTATTAAGTTAGTTAAGTGCATGTTAGTAGGCACAATAAGCTGTTGAGGCTGTAGTGCCGGTGTGTCCAACAAAAAGAACCTAGCTTTCCTTGATGTAGAAAAATCATTCAATAACATAAATATCAGAAAATCGTGGCATATGTTCAAAACAAATTTATTTTTACTCTATTTTAGTACCATAACACAAGCTTCAAAATATCTAAGAAACTAAATATTAAATAATAAACACGAGATTATGACAGTAGTGTTCACTCTGACCAGATATATATGGTACCATATATATAACTCATTTCACGGGTTAAACCGCTATTTTAAATAGTATAGATTTTCACACGGGGCCTCAATTTGCCTACTCCCCAAGGAGAGCTACGAGTCTTTGAGTAAGACTGACGTTTTGTGTGTCCTGCTTTGTCATTTATAGGGCTTGAATGTTAAAATTTGACGGAAATGTTGTTCGATTGGAGATGCATCGGGCTGGAGAAAGTTTGTTGGTTTAAAGGTATTGCGTAATTGACGATGCGGGGCAATGAAGGATTTCCATATGACGGGCAAACCTTGGCTAGTATCTTTTGTGTTCAGCCATTGTGGGCGTTTTTCTATTTTAATTTCTTCACGTACAATCTTGCTGGTGAGAGGGGAAATGGGAGCAAGGGTTTTAGTTTGCAAAAAATTAATTTTGTGATCTGTTTTATGTACGGCAAGTGGCAGTTTCAACAAGGTATTTCATAAATTACTTGGGATTCATTGGGGCAGTGATTCTTTGTTGAGCGAATAAACACAGATATTTGGTTATTGGTCGTGAAGACCGTGCGTATGCCTTGCCTTATCAAATTGCCTCTTATGTTATCGTTGATGTCTCTGATGTAAGGTAAAAATGTATGTTGGTCAAAGAGTTTTGGCATTTGGAGTTAAATGGTTTTATTTATATTTCTGATTATATGGGATAAGATAATGGTTTTAATTTCTGTTTGGAGATTCTCCATATCGGAAAATTTGACAGATCTCGTGATGAGGGATTTTGCAACTGAATGAACTTGGGCAGGCTGGTGATGAGATTTAGCATTTACGTAGCGGTTAGTATGAATGGGTTTTCTATGGACAGTGTAATGAAAGCTTGTATTTTAAAAATTTCTTGCTATAAGGATATCCAGGAAAGGAAGGGAATTATTTTGTTCAAATTCTATGGTCAATTTGATATTAGTGTGAATTTAGACTAAGTGAGAACAAAATTCTATAAGGATATCACGTCCATAAAGCCAGATAATAAAAGTGTCCCATTTCCCATCTCACCAGCAGGATTGTACGTAAAGAAATTAAAATAGAAAATCGCCCACAATTGCTAAATATAAAAGATGATAGCCAACGCTTACCCGTCATAAGGAAATCTCTCATCACCCCACACCGTCAATTACGCAATATCCTTAAACCAGCAAACGTTCCCCAACCCAATGCATCGCCCGCCAAACTTTCACTTTCAGCCCTGTTTTATAGGTAGATTAAGTTATAATAGCTCCGATCAAAAACTAATCACAAAAACAGATATATTTAATAATGATAAGACATAAAAAAATATTGAGTAAAAGAACAAAATCATTGCTCGCTAAAAAGAATATATGAAAACCAAAATAGTCTACAAAACAAACCACTAGAATAAGTGAAACACTTAAATTATCTCAAATGCGATATAATAGAATAATAAACCTGCAAAACTTGCAACGCATAGCGAAGTGGCGAAGCAGTCTCCCAAATTTGAGAACCCTCTAGTCTACCTGACCTTTGGCCAATCAGTTTAAAAATCACTAGCAAACAAGCCTTTTTGGTCAGCTGTCGATTGGTGAAAACCGAATTTGGAAATTCCCAGCCGTTCTCGAGTTATTGCTCGGACGGACGGACGGACGGACAGACAGACAGACAGACAGACGGACAACATAAAGTTAGTAAGTGGCGAAGCGCCACTTAATAATATCGACTAAAGAAACTAAATTAACAATTATCCATAATTATGTGAAATAATACCCAAACCTTCAAAAATAAAGCACAATTAGATACCAAAGTTTGTTTTTATTGGCAGTTGCAATTGTCTTAGATGGAAACAAAATATGGCCACTTACAAAAAGGAAAGCTTAAGCACTAACAACATCTAAAATAAAATTATTATCTAAAAAAATGAATTACGGGTTAAACTATTAGAAGGAAAATCGACAATGTACATATAAAAATGAAAAGAACCTCATGATAGAATGAATGAAACCAAAACTCTAAAAATGATAAGAAATCGGCAAACTGTCGGTCGATTTATAATGTTGCTCATTAGTTTTTTTTTTACTTATTACTGTTTTTAAGTTGTTTCACAATTTTGATTTTGCGATTTTTTTAGGATTTTTGAAAATATTTTCTACTATACTTTGTGCACTTCTTATTAACTCTTTTACGTTTACTTGGAAATCTAGGCACATTCATCATTCCACACCTTTAAAAAAGTCTTTTTGTTTTGAAAAATCGTCTTTTTAATTTATTGTTTAAGCAAGTTTTATCATTAGTTGCTATGGTGTTGACACAGTGAGATTTTTTCTTTTATACTTAATTAGAATCTCAGGATACCACAAAACGCATAATCTAATTTATTGTTCACTTGAAGGTCGTCCTACAGAATGGTTTAATTTTCTCTGTGAACCTCCAAATATCTCAACACACTTGATCATGTCACAGCGTGTGACCGTTGTTTGCGTCATATAGTAAAATTACCCTACTATCCTATACGCATGGTACTATACGAAACTGTAATTTATCCTACCCATTCTAAACAATTGGTGCACAATCTTTTTGTTTAAAAAATTAATAATGTATAATTAAAGCTATTTACAGATTTATTACATTTTGTTGTAGATTTCCAAACTCTTGAATTTTTGTACAGCTTGTTTTCTTATTTAGGGTTAAAATAACTTCCTTTTAAAAATTAGTAAATAAAAAATTATAAAAAATCTACGGCATGAGTAATCAAAAATGTACGATAAATAAATATGAGTTTTATTTATTTTGTCCAAAGTACTCAGAGTGGATGTGTAAAACGCACACACACGCACGAGCGCACACACACACGCACACACCCACACGCACCCACACACACCCCGCACACACATGCATTTTAAATACTTGCATATATATATAAGATGCGTTCGGAAAGTAATGATAATGATTTTAAAAAATTCATTTGAAAATATGTTTAGTATTCTTCATTAATGAGCGTCAATACACCACTTGCAATGGTTACATCACGCGCCGTAGCTTGCTTGGTTGTCTTAAAATGTGATCAATTACAGAGTACTCGTTACAGTAGCCTGTAAGGAGGTTTGAAATGAGGTAACTCGGCGCATTGTCGTGGTGAAGAATCTAGGTGTTCGTGATCTCCGGGCGGACAGGCGCAACTTTTCTCTTTAACACTTATTCCAACACTCAGATGTTATACTTCATTGCTCCAAGTGTAAGACATTGGGTGTCCTTTATGATGTTCGAACTTAACCTCCTTTCTTCTACTAGCTCGGAACATTTACCTGACCTTTCCCGCCACCCATCAGGCCTGAAAACTACGTCCGCCAACCCCTCTGCTTGAAAAAAAAATAGCATCCTCAATTTCCGAACACACATTGTAAAATATTTCGTATCAATTGTGACACAATTGCCTTTAGTAATTAGACATACAATTTCTTTAGAAGGAAAGCAACATTCAAGTTTTTCTGCAGCTGAAATGGATATTTTTACAAAAAACGGATTGAAATTTGATTTATTGTTTGAACCTTTTGAAAGAGCGCAACTTGATCCAATTTTCTCACAGTATAACAAAGGATATAACAGTAATTTAAATAGTTTAAAGGATTATAAGAGCAATAAAACTCTTTTTTGCCACACAGGTGACATTTCCTGTTCTCTGTTAGTTTTATTAACATAATTCTCAACAAAATGTGCAATGGGTTGCATAAATTTTCGGTTTTAGAAACTGGATTTGCAATGGCTGTTATAAATCAGTTTTGAGTCATCGATCAACCACTTAGAAGAAATTAGGCCTTTCTAATAATATTATTAGAATTGCTGAGCTTCTTTAAATAAAGAAAATATTGCTGAAACTAGAAAACTGCAAAAATACGAGATTCGTTTAGGTTCTAAGGTTTCCAAATCTTTTCCTGAAAAAGTAATTTCCCAAGGAAGTTAAAACCTCTATTACTTCTCAACGCAATCTCCTTCTAGACGTACACATTTTTACAATGTCGTCACCGTTATTCCGTGGCTGCTGAGAATACTTCTTTAGGGGTGTCTTTTACTCACTGGAAAATCGCTGACGCCACAGAGGCTCGATTAGACACGAAGACGGTCCTTAAGGATCAGAAATTTGTGGCGGTGTTACGTGTCAATATATCCTGAGACATTACCACCTGCGCAGTCTTGCGATCGTCGGTCATCATTTGCAAGGACCACCTTGAAGAAACTTTCCGCATTTTCAGGTCATCATACAAAATAGACTCTACAGATTCTACGAAAATCTCAAGGTTAGAGGAGATATCACGCACAGCTAATTGACGATCCTCTATAACAACTTTCTCCACTCGCGCAATCTTGGTTTCGGCCCGGCTGGTTCGTGGCCGAGGCTGATTCGGTCAATTTATTGTCATATAACTTTCTACCCTCATTAAACTTTTCCATCCACGAATGCACATTTTTAACATCCATAACGCCTTCACCGTATATTTCATTCAATTGGCAATGACTTTTAATAGGCGTTTCACCACGAAAGAGGAGAAAACTGACGATTACACGTTGTTCTTGAATATTAAACGTCACCATTTTAAATATACAAAACAGCATTCACTGTAATGGTGGTAATTCAATCTGTGTGCATTGTATGGTACTACTACCTATATTACAAATTAAGAAATATTTCTTGCCTCTCACTGTTGAGAAAAGAAAATTGAATGCCTTAGAACTTGAGCGCATTTCATATTATAAATTTGTAAGTTTAAATCTACAATTAACTGCACACTCGCTTAGTGATATAAACTTATATTGAGCTTAAAATATTCTTTTAACCTCACATATGCCATCAATGATATCCAGTAGATTTAGGTTTCCACGCTCAGAAAAACTGTGGTTCAAAATATAAAATTGTATAAATTGCAAGTAATTCTGTGACCACACGGTAGTTTATATAAAAATTCGTGCCGTGTTAATCAGACACCTTTGAATAATTCTATTTTCAGTAAATTAGCAAAGAACAATTAATTTAAACACATTATTACTTTATTCTTACCTTAGGAATTGATAGAATCCTTAAAAAGATTAACGGTTAGGTGCACGTGCTACCCGACGTTTATTTTAGAAATTACATAACTAGGACACTAGGAAAGTGATGAAAAATACTTGTATGGGTTTCTGTTGTGTTTAGTAGAATAGGTGCAGTTTTAGCACAATTTGAAATTACTTAAATGGCAGATAACATAGATTTTAACAAGACTTTAAAAAAGAAGATTTATATTAAATGTTAGAGTTTGTTTGTTTGAAACAAAGGGTTATCGAGTTGTTTTTCAATTGCTTTTACAAGCATTTTTTTTTTTGGTAAATAAAGTCAAATGTTAGAAATAACTGGTTTAAACAATTAAGTGAAAATTTTGGCGTAAATAATCAATACGTTAAATTCCAAAATTGTTTACATCAAAACAAAATTTATACAAACAAGCGAGAAAGTGAACAAAATATAGGAATATAAACCCAGCTATAAAACGGAAATAAATCCTTATTACGTTATTATATAATTTTGTTATTTTTTGTTAAAAAAATGACATTTATATTTTTTATGATAAAAAATGATTTGGATTTTTTCTTTGTCACATAATGTAATGTAGTTATGAAGGCTCTTTTTATTGCAAAGTTGACTATCGGATGGCTGTTAAAATTTTATTTGGTAATATTGCCAATTTTTAATGTTATTGCTTTTTTATTGTACAAGCTATTAAATACAGAAATAACCTCTAAAGGGGTTTTACGATCACACTTCATATGTAAACGATTTTTGTATTATATTTATTATTAGGGCTTTTTTGTACTGTTTAAACCCATGCTTTTTTCTATCCTCATTCCTGCATATATCCAGTCTCATATTCCCTTTGCTCTATTAGTAATTTTATCTCAATGCTTTGTAACCTATTAGCTAGCTTTTTTCTTAATGTCCATATATTATTTACCATTTTCTCCAAAAACTCATTTTTTAAGACATAAAATAATTTGAAGGTGTTTTATGTTTACTTCTTTTCTAATTGTACTTTTTCTACTTCTACTAGTTGCTTCCAGATATTTATATTTCTGTTACTTGTCTTGAAACTATTTTTTATGGTTTAGTTTAGCATCATATTTTTATCACTAACAATTTTGTTTTTAGTTTTATTTTATATACGTCTATGTTATTTTTTAATTATGCTGTAGAATATCATTTATAATTTTTACAAGTACATAATATTTAATATATATGACGGTAGTGTCTATGTCTAGAATGATTTAATTTTTTAAAATAAATTAATTTTAATCTCGAACATTTTATTCTTTGTTTTACTCATAGAGACTTTTATCTTCTCAATATATCTTATTCACTTTTCACTTCGTTAAATTCTTCCAAGTATCATCATTTTTAGTTGGTCGAAGGCTTTTTCTAAGTCCACTCAAATGTAAAACGGAGTTTCTTGTTATAATTAAAATATATTCTGCTCCTCATTTAGTTCGTTTTCTACAATTGTTCTCTATCTTTAAAAGTTCTAGAATATATTTTAGTGAGAATAATTCGAAGCTAATCTTCTATAGTTCCTGCATTCTTAGCTTTAGCCTTTGTCAATATCGACATTATAATTGCTGTTGCCAAGTATAAGTTTATCATTTCTAAGAACTATGACGGTTATGGTTTCTATCTACTTAAACATCTTTTATTTTATTTAATTATTTGTCTAATTTTTCTTTTGCTGTTCGTTTTGTTTCTGTTTTTTCTGTTCTTTTTATTTTCTTTTGCTAAAATTTCCTTCATCAGGATCTCTATTTTTATTTCAATTTTTCTGTGTCGCATGCCCTAAATCTTTATATTTTAGCCTTCATCTCTGCTGGCTTTCTTTATTTTAAATTCTTTAAAGTTTCTTATTAATTTTTTTCTTCCATTTTATATTAACTAATTTACGTGTTTGTTAAACTGTTGTAAACTGTTTGTCTTATTTATTGCTTGTAATATGTTGCGACTGTTTTGGGACTTTATACAGAGCGAATGTTAAATACAAGCACATTTTCAAAAGGTAGTGACCGAAAAAACTGAAATATATATCAGCATTTGCTCAAAAATGCATGCGCTTCAAGCTAGATGAGTATTTATGACGTCGGTCCTCCCCTAAGAATACTCATTTCAATTGTGGTATGTTATAAAGTGCTGTTAAAATAGCCCGTTATTCATATCACGAACAAGCAGATATAATTTACATGTTAGCAAAAATGAATGGCAAACACTGCTATAAACGTTCTGCGATTCGATTGCTGTCTGTGAGGCTTCTCGACAATTTCTATTCGTGGATTTACAAGTGTAAATCGTTCCTGATAATTTATGATATAAATAAATAGATATTCTTATTTTCTTAACTTAGAGAAACTTAATAATTGGTTCTAACAAAAATTTATTAGGATAACTAATTTATTTTCAAAAAGAAAATTACGCCTAGTAATTTATCAATTATTATAAGATAGAAAAGAATAATTAAAATCGTTAAACTTTTTTATATTAAAGTAGATTAAAGATAAATATAAGAGGCAATTTCTGAAAAACTAATTAGTTCGGTTAACAGCTGTTGCAAGCCATTTTAAAACCTTTTTCAACTACACTTGCTGGACTATAAAGTCGTGTTGCTTGTAAGCTACGTGAGTATATTGATATCTTGTATTGGCTTCTACTGCAATGCGACGCTAGTTAAATAATTATCTCGCTAAAGTTGTTTCTGTAGAATGTTAAATAGCAAATCCGGCTGTTGATATTACACCGATACTATGTTTTTTTGACTTTACCTTAATTTAAGTTTCGAATAAATTTAAAAGTTAAGTAAAAAACCAATTTGTGTGAAGAAAACCAGCTAGAAATTCTACAGGAAATGGTAGTTTAGACTTCATACTTACATTCAAACTCCTCTTCTGCATCTAAATAGTGCTTTAATTTCTTATAGTAACTTTCAAAAAGATTTTTTAATTTGTTAAGTAGTTATAACTTGGGCAATATTAATTTAGAATTATATTTTTTAAAAATTTGTATTTTTTATTTATTTATCTATTATATTATTGTATAAGTACATGACTTGTAATATTAAATTCCACATTTATTGTTAAAATATGAAAAAAAAAATACTTACGTAAATTATTATATTAATACTACCTGTATTGTGAGTTTGAATTATCAGTAATAAAGTATATATTTACTTACTTTTTTTTAGCAAATTTTTTTTATCTATAATCAAAACCTTGTTTATCCAGCAAGTGCTATTCATTTCATGTTACTCCTCTTTTGTCTAGATTTTCCACTATCACGCCGTTCCATGTTTTTCTTGGTCTTTCCCGTGTCTCTTATGGGTTTTTTGTTAATCATACCCTTTTTGTCTGTCTTTTTCCTCCATGCGTACTACGTGGCCGAACCAGCTTAATTGTTATGTCTCAATACTTTCCAAAATGTGATGTACGTTTAGGTTCTTGTCTTATCAGTTCTGTTGCTATTTTGTCCTTTCTAGTAACATTTTTTACCGCTCTTAGATATTTCATTTCTATATCTTGTGTTCTGATCTTCATCTGGTTGTTTAAAGTCCGATTTTCGCATCCATAAGTTATTATTGGTTTTTATACTATATTAAACACTGTGATTTTTGTTTTTTTTTGTTATTTCCTTTCTTATAAATTTGTCATTTAATGCATAATATAACTTAGTCATATTTTATATTCTACTGTTTATTTCCATGTCTTCTTTTCATCTTTTGTATGTTTACTTCTAAATACTTGAAATGTCTCTTTTTATTCTATTATTCTCTCCTGTATTTTAATTTTTAGAATATTTTTTCTATTGCACCAACTTTCGTTTTTTTTAGCATATGTAATCACTTATTTACTCTCTCAGTTAAAACATTGCTTGCATATGTTATATTACATATTTTCGTAATGACAATTATCGTCCAATCTTATATTTCAGTGGTCGATCTGCATATTATTGATATATGTGAATGTATGTAAACTAATCTTTTTGTACTTATATTATGTATTAGTTTGAACCGGATAAAGCGCTTATAAGGAGTGCACAAACGTGTCAAATTTAAAATATTTGTTTCTCTCCCAGTTTTCACTCTAAATATTCCATTATTATTAAAAGAATTGTAATCTGTAACAAGATTTAAAAGTTTTGAAGAGATAATAATAGGTTTTTAACGATTGCTATTCGCCACTATCAAACTGGCATCTTGAGAGATAATATAAACCTTTTGTATTAAATACCGCAATAAGAAATTAACGCTAATTTATTTTACGATTGTAATCAGCTCGATTTGTAGTATTAAAAAAGTTGAAAAAAACGCTAGTAAAAAAGACAGAAGCTAAGTGTTACTGTAGGTATTTTAAAACTATGAAATAGTTATAGAGATGCATTGAGAAGAGATGATAAGTATTAATGATGGTTTGAGAAATCAGGTCTAGGCAGTAATTTTAATGGTAAAGCGCCATTTGAGTACATTAATTTGACAAAAACGCACTGCATGTAACAATGAACGAAAAATCTAGTCAAACGGCAAAGAAAATGGACGAGTAAATCTATTCTACGCCTATTCTTACAAAAGTAATTACAATGTGCCTTCTACTTAGAGAAATATTATAGAAAATAAAATTATACTGCTATGAATAAGTTAGTGGCATGTAGATACGCGTATATTACTGAAGCGCCAACTTGAAATAAGTAGTTTTAGAAGCACTTGGATTATTCAATTTCTACACGTCTGATTTTTCAGTTAGCTTTTTCTTCCATAAACATTGAGCTTTTATGAAACATCAGCCCTGTTTGTTGTTCTTGGCAAATTACACAATTTTCTCAAGTTTTTACCAATTCTATTCCATTATTCTGTTTTCCTCTTCTTTCTCTATTTTTTGTCTGTTTGCTACTACTTGTGCTTTTTTCAAAATATGTCCGAACTAATTTTCCACTTAAATATTGTATTTTGTACTGGTTTTCAGTTAATTCATTTCCGTAGTTACTACTAACGTAGTTAATACTGATATTAACCCAGAAAACATATTATTCTCATGAAGCATCGTCTCTTATAATTAGGAAGCTATCTAGAAACAAAAATATGTTACATTTTTGTCGATTTATTTATATTCTTCCTGTTCTTGGCAACCAATCCTCATTTTCTTGTTACATTTATATTTGTTGAGCATATAAACGGTGCGTTCGGAAAGTAATGAGAATACTTTTCTTGGTCCAACCAGAAGGATCGATAGTAGAGTCTTTAAGTCTTATGATTGGTCAGGTAAGCCCAGATTATTTACATTTGAGTTTTTATTTTGTACAGGTCACTTCCGAAGTGGCCAGTTGTTTAAGCGTTACATCACCGGTCAAATTGCAGTACAGTTGAACTAGAAAATTCCGTAACTAAGACGCTTACAATGGTGCAGAAAGCATACGGGAAGTACAAGTGTTTAGGTGGCACAAAGTGTTCATGTAAAGAAGAGAAGATGTTAGGAATGAAAGTCCCACACTAAATTAATAGTGATTTTGGAGTTTGATCAACGTCTGAGTGTTAAATTAATATCAGATGAAGTGGGATTTCCAAAATCCGTTGTACATGAAATTGTCACGAGAAAAATTGTACTATTTTGTTCTCAAGGTTTTGACAAACGAGCAGAGGAAAAGCCCGTGTTGATGTTTTGTAAGCTCAAATCTGCTTAAAAAGCACCATTCTCGGACTGTTAAAATTTTGCAGGCTATTGAGACGAGTGAACTAAAATTCCAGTTCAAGACATTTAGCTAAACTATAACGTGTGGCAAAATTGTTATTGATTCTCAAAAAAATTACTTTAATAAATATTAACTATATATAAATGTATCTTCGATTAAACGATCTTCTTTGAAATGGGTATTATTACTTTTCGGGATTGGTTTGTACCATTTACATATTTCGGAACTGGAAGTTTTTTAATATGTAATTCCACATACTAAAAATAATTGGTGACAAAATGTAGTCTTGTTTAAATCCTTTTCTTATTTTAACAGTGTAAGTTCCTTTTATGAAAAAATCGAAAGTATTTCGCCCTCTTTCAGTATTTTTCACAACATCTTTTATTTAGTGTTTGTTTTTCTTTGTTAGTATCTATTTTCTATCTAAGCTATTTTAGATGTTATCATCCTATCTGAAATAAAACATCAAAGCAGTAGGATAGTTCTTGCTTCTTTATTTAGATGAATGTATTCTTTCATTTCAAATACTTCTTATTTTGTTTTATTAGAGTTGGTTTTCTTCATAGAAAAGTTTAACAAAAAAGAAAGATATTGTATTGTGTGTTTGATTTTCCTTTGCCTTTTGACTGTACAATTTCTTTAGTAAACTTGTTGTTACTTTCTTCAGTTTGCAGTCTCATTTAAATCATTCCATTTGTTGGCTATTTTATTAACTCAAATAGACTAATAAATACTGGGTGTCCCAAAAAAAAGTTTTCATTTTATAGGCTCACTGAGTAAACGCAACGTATCAAAGGAGTGCGGGCACATGCCAATCGGTAGTGCGGCTTTCGAGAATGTAAGCGCTATGGAGCGTTTATTGTGAGCGAACTGTGCGTTTTGCGAGAGAGTTCAATAATCAACATGATTTCCGCAACATAAATCAAGCAACAAGTGTTTCTCTCATCAAAAAATAGCGCCTCAACTATGGATAAACCTAAGTTGGAACGACCAAGATCATCAAGAACTGACGAAAACGTAGAGAGCCTACGCCAGTCCGTTCGCGAGATTCCTGATCTATCTGTTCGTAAACAGGCAACTGTTTTGAATGTGCCTAGATTATCAGCATTCTGCTCAAAGATTTGTAATATTTAATTGGTGTAAGAATTAAAGCTAAATCATGCCAGTCAGATGTTTCAATTTTTAATTGTGTAACTGAACATTTCAATTCATTCAACAATATTCTGTTTTCGGATGAGGCACATTTTTATCTCAATGGCCACGTTATTAAATAGAACTGCCGCTACTGGAGTGTTACAAACTCCATCCCTTCATTTACCAAAAGAAATTGTATGAGCTGCAATGTCAGCGCAAGGATAATCGGCTCGTACTTCTTTGAAGATAAATGGGGCCGAGCGTTAACAATCTTTTGGTACCTGAAGTGTAAAATCTTGCTGGTTATAAACAAAGACCATGATTCTAGCAGGATGTAGCAACATCGCATACTTTTAACGTGTCTCTACCACGAGTTTGTTAAATTTTACCCCAAAAATTGATTATAGAAGAGGCGATATAAACTGCCTTCTAAGCACCCCTGATTTGACTGCTATAGATTTTTTCTTATGGGGATATTTTAAATTAAGAGTAGATATTGGTAATTTGTACATTCTGGTTTAAATGGAAGAAAATATCCGCCAAGAAATGGCAGCCACGGCGAAGTCTACATAACGCGCAGTGCTGAGATATTACCCGGTTAAAAGAGTGTTGCGAGTGTGCAGGATATATGACATTATTTAAAAAAAAAAAAAATTAATCTCTTTTTTTTTATCTACCTTAGACAGAAATCTTTTTGGGACACTTTGTAAATACATTGTTAAAATTTACCATAAAGGTTAGTTAAAAGTATAAATTAAGTTCTAAATTAAACTAACTGATCTATAATGATAATAGTTTCTTAATTTCCAAGAGTTACTAAAATATTGTATGACAGGAGTTTTATAAAATTATTAATACAAAAGTTAAATTATTCTGTATTTTATTGTAGCAAGTTATTGAGAAAATGCAGGGATACGTGTATTTTAAGTCTTTTTATTTGATGAATTTAGTAGCAGTAAATAAATGTATTAGCAGAGTTATGGATTTTCTTTAATATGGGTTTATACAACGTAGGTTACAGCCTACAGTAGAAATCACATTTTTAATTTTATTTGGAATTCCTTGTAAAATTAAAACGGTGCTTTTAGGAGTGGATAAATTAACCGACACCAGAATATGTTAAAAAAAATTAGAAGTCTGTAATGTGACCTTGTTACTTAAGCAGATATAAACTATATAGAGAAGAAACATGTTTATTACATTTAAATGAACTAAATTCCCCAAAACCAATGTAAGGAAGAGCATAAAAATGTACAGGAATAATATGTGCTGCATAGTAACACCCAAAAACTTATGTATCTTGTTTTTATGATACCATAATTTCATAGAGGACACGTAGTAGAGCTAAAGTTCATTACATTTGCTGTACAGTAAAACTGTGAATTTGTTTTTAGCAACCATGTATTAGACTCAATGCCACAAATTTATATTTAAAATTTTGTTGCACGTGCTCACGACGTATAAATCAAACCCTTTGTTAATGACAGGCAATTAATCCCCCAATTTTAACTCGGCGCAGCAATAACCAGTATTTCGTAGATATCGAAATATAACCAACAGTAAAATTAATGTACATATATATTTATAACTAAACTGACAGCGCGGATATGTACAGAGCAATGCGCATATTTTGATTTTTTGATTATTTAGAGAACTTTCCGTGGATATCTAGTAATTTAAGGTTTAAATTTAAATATCTGTAGCGTGCGGAATATATATCAAAAGTTTAATGTTATGCTAACTACTTTTTCCTACATTTTTCCCTCTCTTCTCAACCGTTTATCTTGTTTGACAAATATGTAAGCTCAAAAATGTTTTTATTGCAACACGAAGACTTTTTTATTCTATCACTTTTTATTGTTATTTAGGTGTACTTTTACCAATTCAAATAAATAAAGTTCTACTAGACAAAAATTCTTCTTTATTTATAATAATAAGTTTATTCGGTTTTTGTAACAAATAATGCTATATTTCTTAAGTGTTCGTGCATCCAAACAAAGCAACTTTGTGTTAGTTCTATCTAAGATATCTAAGATATGCGTAAAGGCGCAATATACATAAAGTGTTGGAGTGAAGATTATTGTAATTCTTAAAACAAGTAGAGTCTTAATTATGTATAAGCGAACAGGTACGGCGTGCTAAAGTTTTTGAACGCTCCATCACACTAACGTTCGCGGAGGCAATATTTTTAGCTGAACGGCTGGTTTGAAGTCTTACTGTTTTATTATCTGCAACTAAATTTTTTTATTACTCTTCTTATAGTTGTTTTATTTATATATTACAAACTGCCGCCACGGATGTCTACGCGACGGTGCATCTACAAAGTGTGTTCAGAAATTCGCTACATGTTAAAATATGTAAATATGCAGTTTTCGTACACTTTTAAGAAAAAAGTAAATTTTATTCTTTCTGTGCAAATGGTGCTTTTATTTACTGTTAATAAATTTTTTTTATAACTTCTGATGTATTGGCATTTATAATATCTGCAGCAAAAGGATAAGGTTATTTCTAGATTTGTACGTAACTATTAAAATTTTTATCAATACGCCTCTATAATACTCCTTAATAGAATTTTTCAAATTTGAAATGCTTGTCTTAGTGTGATACGTACTCTCAGAAATATAAATAAAAAGAGACGAGTCAAATCCTAAAAACTAGTTATATATATGCTAAAGCTTAAGTTTATGTATTTGCAAAGTTTTAATTTTTCTCTAGAGGCTTTTTATATAACATTTTATTGCTGCAGTGCGTTCTCATAAAAAGTACAAACGGTTTTATCCAAAGCTTATCTCCTTTTAAATTCAAACTTTTTGTATAAATGCATGTAGACTTTTAATATATTGCACAAAGCGCTGTAAGGAGGGTTTTAATTCTGTTCTTAAGTCCCTCCTACTTTATGCAATTATGTATCTTTGAAAACTATTTGAAAAGTTACATTTTGCTGCAATTATGTTTAGCTCTAAAGTAAGTTAATGTAAAAATATAAAATTATTATATAATATGTATTTGCTTTGCGTAGTATATTTTAAAGTGGAATGTGAAAAAGGAAATTAAAATCGATTGCGCAATTAAACAAGAGAGCGGTGAGCTGTTTTATGTTTATTTCTGTGTAGCGTTAAAAACTCATTTTAGAATTGATAATGAGAAAATTACTGCAGAAAAATACTAAAATATTGTCAAATTGTTGCAAATTAAAACAATAATTTGGTTTTTAATTTATTGTTGCCTAAAAATAAACACACGTAATTACGAGCCTCTTATTATTCAGATACTTAAGGGAATTTAATTGGAATTCCTACTTTTAGAGCTCATTAGAAGATAAGTTATTTTTATAAAAAGAACTATCCTGTTTTATGGATATTTCATACGTTTACTTTTAATGTAAGTAAAAAATATTTGACATTTCTTAAAACAAAGTATTATGCAGAACAGAAAAATCTAAAGAGCATATATTTTTACATATCGCAATTTAGCGGAAAGGCTGTACAAAAAATTAAAAATACTGTCAATTGGTAAACAAAAAATTGCCATGTTTATAGTAAGGTAACATAAAAAAGCTTATTTATTGTTAAACAAATTATACATGTGTCAAAAAACAAGTTATTGCATTATTAAAGGTAAGTTACAAAGATTGTTAATATAATAAGATCAATAACCAAGTATTTGGAAATTGTAAATGTGATCTCTAAGCCCCTTTCAAAATTATTTTGTAGTAGCTATTTACCATTCTAAAATTTAAATCTCGTGTCACACAATTTTGTTAAGTCATAGTTTCCTCGTAATTTTTTTATATAACCGAATTTTGTAAATGTGTCTATTGTACTTACAATATTTAAAAAAATATTGCTGTTAAAAAAATGTTTATTTTTTTGTTATGGGACATATAATTCGGTTGTAGCAGTTGAAAGTACCATGATTTTTATGATTTATATAAGTTTGTTCTTGCATATTTTTATAGTGTAAATGTTTATGTCTTATTTAGTAATCGCAGTGCCACTTTGTGTACGTTTTCTCAAATTTTATAAGGTAAAATCTAAAACAACATTAAGTTATCCTCGTACCTTGGAAATTATCGCAAAAGCAATTGCTCTATACAGAATAATGCCGAGAAAATATTATTTGTATGTCAATTTATGTTTCTGTGAATGGCAGTGACGATTATTTTTATCTGATTGTGATAATAATAATTGGATTGAGATTTAAAATGCCAATGGATAACAGGATAGTAAAAGTAAATGTGAAAATAATTAACGTTATATAAAAGGTAGCGATCATGATGGAATAATCCCTAAATAAATCTGAAAATATTTAGCCCCTCAACAAACAGTATTCGCCAAAAGAATTTACAGCAAGTCCTCGCAAGTTTGTCGTCTAAAACTAAAGAAATAAAGATTAACTTTGTTTTTGCTGTTTATAGACGAAAAAATTTATATGTAGTAGTACAGCAAACAAATAAAAGAATATAAGAGAAAATGGAGTTACAAAACAATGACTCTGGAAGCAACCAGATCTGGAAAGACGCAGATAAAAAGAAACTGATAGGATTTTATTGATATTTTAATAATTTCAAGAAGATTGCGAGGACACAGAGAAAGCATCAAAGATTTTGTAATTTAAATAAAGCACAATCTACATTGTAAAGACAAATTTGTTAATATAGTGAGATATATTTATTTAGATAATCAGACCAGTGAGAAAACAACATCAAACGACATATCTGTCAATAATTATAAAGAATATGTTAGCATTGGTACTTATTGGCAAACAACTGATAATTTTAAAAATTAAATTCCATTTTAAAGTCTACATGTCATCTCAAGCACAAAAATAAAGGATTAAAATTTGGGTGTCCTGTAATTGTTGCAGTTTTGATATAAGTGGACAGCCAAAAATGTTTTAAGCCTAACATAGAAATAAGTCTTTTTTTTTAAAATTTAATTTTATTTTTCAACATAGTCTTATTTTAAGTCGATACATTTTCTCCGGGGATGCTCGAACCTCTTCAACCAGTCCAAATAGTATTTGGGTTTCGTTCTGCAATATAGGTGTCTACGGTTGCGATGACATCCTCGTTTAATAACAATTTCTGTCTTTCGAACCAAATTTTGAGCTTAGCAAAGAGGAAATAGTTGGCGGGGGTAGGTCCGGTGAATATGCTGGGTGATCAACCAATTAAAACTCCAATTTGTGAATTTTGGTCATTGTGATCGTCGATATGTGAGCTTATGTGTTGTCTTGATGGAAGAACACTTTCTTACGTTGGAAACTGGGCCATTTTTCAAGTAGTCTATGGACAGAATTCCCTGGCCATCCCAAAAAAACAAAACCGCCATCGACTAGTTTCGCTAAAACCGCTTAAGTAAAGCCTTGGAAATGTTCATTCGAATGAATTTTTGGTTCCAAGTATGCAAACACGGAACCCAACGCGCGGCCAGCTTTCTCATGTTTAATTCTTTTGTCAATATATGACAAACGCGTTCTTTCAATATGTCCACAGCTTCTGCTATCTCTCTAACTTATTTCGATGGTCGTCCAGTACCATTTGATATTTTTGATATTGGTGAAGTTCATAGTTAGTCGTCTCAAACGCTCTTCATCTGCCAAGCTGGTACTTCTTCTTCTTATGGTCCTTCTCCTTCACGGAGGTTGATTATCATCATTCTTATACGGATTTTGTCGACGGCCGATCGAAATAGTTCAATGCTGCTGCAATTAAACCAATCTCTGAGATTTTTTAGCCAAGACATTTTACGCCTACCAACATTTCTTTTACCCTTTATCTTCCCTTGCATGATGAGTTGGAGCAGTGCGTATTTGGGATTTCTCACTACATGGCCTAAGTACTCTAGTTTCCTCTTTTTTATTGTATTTATTATTTCACATTCCTTGTTCATCCTTGTCAAAACTTCTCTGTTAGTTATTCTTTCAATCCAGGCTATACGCAACATTCTGCGGTAACACCACATTTCAAAGGCTTGTATTTTGTTTGTTTGCTCTTTCTTAAGTGTCCAAGCTTCTACGCCATAGAGCATGATATTAAATACATAACAGCGAATCATTCGTATTCTGAGTCCAATGTTTATGTTTCGGTTGCAAAGTACTTTCTTTAATTTTGCAAAGCAGGATCTAGCTATTTCTATACGAGTTCTTATCTCCGTTGTTTGATCAGCTGTTTGTTCTATCCACGTCCCGAGGTATTTGTATTTCCTTACCCGTTCTATTAATATGTTTGCAACTCTTAAGTTTCCTTGAATGTGTGGAGTTTTTGTAACTACCATCCATTTGGTTTTATTAAAATTTATTTTTAAACCGTAGTGGTTACAGCGATCATTTACTTTTTCAAGCAGATGTTGTATGTCAGTAAGGTTGCTTGCTAAGAGGATTGTGTCATCTGCGTATCTCATGTTGTTAACTATTTCTCCATTTATAATAATTCCCGCAGATTCCTCATCTAAGGCTTCTCTAAAGATGGCTTCGCTGTAGATGTTAAACAGAAGTGGAGATAGGATGCATCCTTGTCTCACTCCACGGTGTATATCAATTTCCTCGGTTATTTCTGTTCCAACTTTTATGTTAGCACTCTGTCCCCAATATAGGTTACTAATTATCCTCACATCTCTCCTATCTATGCCTTTCTTAAGTAAAGTTCTTGTAGTTTACCATGTTTCACTTTATCAAACGCCTTTTCGAAATCGATGAAGCAGGTAAACACATCTTGGTTCATATCCATGCATCGCTGGTATAGCACATTAACCCCAAAGAGAGCTTCTCGCGTTCCAAGACCTGCGCGAAAACCAAACTGGGAGTTACTTATTCCTTCTTCCAATGTTTTGTAAATTCTTTTATGAATTATTTTCAAGAATAGTTTTAAAATATGTCCCATAAGTGCAATAGTTCGGTAATCTGAGCAATCTCTTGCGTTAATTTTCTTGGGAATTAAAATAAAGGTAGATAGCAACCATTGTTTGGGAATTTGCCCAGTGTCATAAATAGTGTTAAAAAGGTCTAAAATAACATCTAATGTTTCATCGTTACAAAGTTTAACAATTTCTATCGGTATCTCGTCCGGGCCAGCAACTTTGCCTGTTTTCATGTTTTTTAGTGCATAATTTAGTTCCGATTTTAGAATTTTAAAATTTTCGTTCTTTACTTCTAAACTGGTGTTTTCCGGCCTTTCGTCATTGTAAAGTTCTTGGATATATATCTTCCATCTGTTTATTTGATCTTTTATATCTGTTAGTATATGTCCATCAGCATCTTTGATGACATTATTGGCGCCACTTTTCTTTTTATATCCTGTTACTTCTTTGATCTTTTTGTACATATGGAAGTTGTCATGCTTACTTTGTAGTAGTTCAATTTCTTCACATTGTTCAGACAGGTGTTTTTCGTTCGCTATTTTTATTTTACTTTGTATTGTTTTATGAATTTCTTTATATTTTTGTACATTTAGCTTATTCCTTCTTCTCAGATCCATGAGATCTAAAATATCCTGTGTCATCCAAGGTTTCTTTTTATTCTCTTACTTACTAGATGTTCTTTGGTTACAGATGTTAGTACATTTTGTATTTTGTTCCATTTTCATCAATATTGACTTCGTCTATTTGCATATTTATATTTTTATCTCATTTGTTATTTTCTGTTGAACTATATTATATATTTTGGGTTCCTTTAAACGTCTTGTATCTATATAGTCATTCTGGGGTCTTATTATCTTCTTCATCCTAACTGTAATTTTGCTACAACTGGATTGTGGTCACTGTGAATGTCCGCACCAGGATATGTTTTCGCATACTTAATGGAATTTCTATAGCGATTATTACAAAGAATGTAGTCTATTTGATTTCTTACTGTTTTCCCTGGCTTATCAGATGGAGACTTCCATGTATACAGCCTGCGAGCTGGAAGTTTAAAAAGCGTGTTTGCGACTATTAGATCTTTGTCCTGGCAGAATTGTATCATACGGTCTCCTTTATCATTGCGATCTCCTAGCCCAAAACCACCGGTACATCTTTCTACTTTCGCATTTCCAACTTTCACATTAAAATCACCCAACACGATTGTAATATCTTTTCGCTTAATGCTTCTGTAGATTTCTTCTATTTGTGCATAAAATTCTTCGCATTCTTCGTCTTCCTTATCGGCAGTTGGCGCGTAAATTTGGATGATATTCATATTACCGTTGTTTGTTTTCAACTGTAACATCATTACTCTGTCTGAGAGTGGTATGAAGGTTGTGACTGCCGTTGCTGCTTTCTTGTTTAATATTATTCCAACTCCGTATCTGTGCTGAGGGCCATCATTTCCCGAGTAGTACATTATACCATTGCTTGTTGTACATTTACCATTTCCTGACCATCTAACATCACTTAGACCAAGGATGTCTATCTTCAGTCTATCCATTTCTATTACAGTATTGTGCAGTTTGCCTGGTGCCAGTAAACTGTTTACATTCCACGTCCCGATCTTTATATTATTTGTTGATAACTTTATAACTCTGCTCACAACTGTTCCCCGGAGATCCGATTGGGGAACTTGAAACTCAGTTTAGATTTAGCTCTGAACGTTGTCATATTGATAATGATAATGATGATAATTTTACTAAGGATATCTTTTAGATCTTTAATGCAGTGGTTTCCACTTGCCTTCTGCATTCTTACGCCGTTGACCATCAATTTGGTTCCTCCGTCTTTAAGGTCTGTTTTTCAACCTGAGGGCAAAAGTGCCCTATCTCTGCTGGTTCTTCCACCCGAAGCTGTTGACCATGCAAGAGTGTGACCACTTATACCGGCAGCCGATCGGTTATCACCATCTCTGGTTCCCCTCATGGTTATCTAGGAGCCATTAAATCTATTATTTGGAAGTTGCCACCTGTGTCACCTATGCTAGTTTTGGTCCGTCCCGGGTATTTTATTTCCCCGGTACCCATCATATCTGGTGGGCATTCCCCTATCCGCCACCCGGGGAGGCGCCCAGTTGGGGATCTAGCAACCCCGCTGGTACGACCATGTTTAAATTCAACTGCCCATCTTATCATAAAATAAATGACTGGACAAAATCCCCGTAAACGGAGTCTAACTCTGCTTCAATTTGCATAGGCGTATTTCCTTTCAAATGGAAGTATTTAATTACAGCATGGAAAAATTGAATACTGTATTTGATTTTTTATATTTTTACAAAACCACTATCATCGACTGACACAAACGACTGTCAAACAACAACTAAGCAGGTATCTTTCGAAGCATGTACGATTGTAGTATCAGAATGGTTTTAACTGGTAGAACTATCTTCACGTTAAGGCTCAAAACTTTTCAGACTGCCTACGTATACTTAAAAAACAATTGACAATATATTAAAAACTAAAAAGTAAACGCACTAACAAATTCCTGAAAAAGTTTAGGACAGTGTTTATTGTAGCTGATAAATTTTTCATAGGTTTATGCTAGCAGAACGGCTCCTAAAAAATAATTTAGCTTTACTAAAAACAATAAGAAAAATTAAAATGAATAACCAAAGGTCTGATAGATATGAATTCCAGAAACTTAGTCATTAAAGTTCTTGTTTATGAAAAACTTGACTTTGGTATCATACACAAAGTAAACCGTAGTTCTTCTCTCTCAATGCATCACACGAGATCTCCATTAAATAAAGTAGTATAAAACTAACATTATTCTTTATTATAACCGTATAATACTTAGTATTATAAGCAGTAAGAAACTTACTATAAATAGCCATTCATTTAAACATTTTACTTACTAGTGTATGGAAATACAAATGGTTTTAAAACAAAACCTTTGATAAAGATTAGTCTTTAAATTTAGATTAAATCTTGTCTACTTTTACTGAAAGGTGGTATTTAATAATAAGTAATAATCAATATGTAAAACCCCAACACAAAATTTGATTTGAATTCAAACTAATTTCACGGTAATGTGCAAAGGATGCTACTAACTTGCAAATTAATACTACTACATCACATGCTACCCATGGATTTTCGGAGTGGCAACTGCGCCAATCGGAGGCGCTGTTTTAATACTTAGAAAATACGAAAATATGGTTTTATTAAAAAGCTGATTAACTGTTTTCACAAGAGACACTTCAAGGTTTATAACAAAAATACAGGCATTAATGTTACTGAAAAATAAAATTACCTCGCTTTCTCCTTCTTCCATATTCAACTCTATGTAAAACAAATAACCTACTTTATTGCACAATAAACCGATTACGTTTGAAACATTATAAGTGTATTTGTAAATTTAAAAAAGGTTATTATTTGTCTTTTGAAATTACTTGCATGTACGCATCTATCAAAAATTTCTATGCAAAAGATGTGGGCTAGATTTTCATCAGCTACATAATAATGTTGTGCACACTTACCGTTAATTTAAGCTAGTCCTTCACAATACATAAAATATTTCAGATGGGCATAATAAATTTAACATTTTTACAATTGGACAATAACAAGCACGTTCTTTCTCTTCAAAGTTCAAAACTGCACTCTGCTGTTTAATTGTAATTAAGTCTATGTAACATTCATGCGGATGGATCATTTTTATCAACGATTAATTAAGTGCACACATATATAAGCACCGCTAATTAGCAGAAATATAGTTAATGGCAAAGACATGTAACAGCAGCAAAGGTGTTATCGTAATTCATTTACAATTGTGGCCTTGTGTACAAATAATGTAGGAACAACAAAGCATGCCAATTATTACACGTGCTTAAAATGTTGCTTATAATAAAGATACATTTGTAAGTAAAGTTTTGTTATTATTAGTCTTACATTTAGTATTATTAATTGCTATTATCATTTAATGTGATAACACGTTACATTGCAAGTCCTATTTATTAAATATGTGATTATGAGCAGAAAACTACAATTATTTAGACACGAAGTTATTCTTATGTTAAAACAACTGCAATATTAATTAGCGCAAATGAAATTACAAATTCAACTGTAAAAATCGCATTTTCTAAATTACCGGTTTGAAAGTTACAGGACAAATAAGAGAGAAAATAATTTATTCAAACCAAGTCATAGTGCATAGAAATTGTCACAGCCACTTGTTTATGTTAATTATAAAAATTATTTTATAAGCTATTTTTGTAAAATAAAGAGGTACATAAAATGACTTTCCACTTCTCTCTTGTTCGTCTGTTATTCATCTTGTATCTATATATGTGCACATGCATCTTTCAAGGTTTCTCAGAAACATAATAAAAATGGCAACTGACAACACTGTCGTTTTTCTTCGCGCGGTAGTTGGAATAACCTCTATCATAGACTAAGTACAAGTTTAAACTTATAACAATTTTTGAGAGCGTCGCAAGTAAAATCGTGTTTGTGAGCTGCGTTATAAAAGTGGGCCGGCACAAAATTAAGCAATGTTATATTGTCAAATTTTGTGTAAGATTTGGTAAATTCGCTACTGTAATTTATGAGAACTTACAAAGGACTTACGAAAAATATTTTTGACTTTGTTCAAATGACAAAAGGCTCTTTTAGGGAAACCCTTTAGTTTCAAAATTAGACCACAATGTGGGAAGACTCCTATAACGTCAGACTACTGATTAAAGTTAAAAATAATTTATACTGTTAAATTAAAACCTGTTTACCGTCTATAAGATTTAAGAAAAGTGTACATAATGATGGTTCCAAAGAATTTCACGGCTGAGCAAAGACCAATCGGAAAGACGTAATTTTAAAACTTTTGTACTACTTTAAGAGAGGCTAAATTTTTTCAGTCTCGTGATAAGTCACGGATTTTGGAGTTCGGCCTCGAGACATATTAAATTCATGCTTATTTACTTTTTTCACAATCGGAGTACTGCCACAAAAATTATATTGTTGCGATAAATTGTCAATCACATTTTAGTAGGAAAGCCCTTGAAGAGCTCGAAAAGAGGTGGTACGCATGCGACTAGGCGTTACACGCACTTGGATACTGCACCACGATAATGCCTCATATCTCATCAATAATTTTTTGATAAAAAATCATTCCCCTAATTTGTCAGTTCTTCTATTTCTCGGATTTTAATCCTTATAATATTTTTTATCGAACCGACTGAAATAAAAACATTTTCAAATGCGCCATTTAGTACTTCTGACAATATATAAAAAAATTATATTTTAGAATTGATACAAACAATGAAAACAACACCTCCAATGGTATTTAGCTGCACGTTGGGATTACTTCTAAGTAAAAAAAGCATAAAATTTATGTTTTAAAGAAAATCAGTCTTATTATTTCTCTGTTAACCCTTCTGCATGTTTGGGTGTCTTTAAGCATAAAAAAAGCTAATACGCATCGAGAAAATTAGCCAACGTAACAGCAGAAATGGAAAGACTAAAGTTGAACATACTGGGTATTAGTGATGTACAATGGCCAGGTTCTGGAAAATGTGTAACTACAAACAGCACGTTTCACTATCCACGAAATGATGACACAACATACAAATATGGTGTTGGTATTATAGTAGAAAAAGAATTTAACAAATCAGTAACAAGTTGAACCCCATACCTCACCGATAGAATCATAACGATACAGATCGAATCGAATAAAGAAAGAATCAACGTTATACAGATGTATGCACCAAAGATTAAGAAATTGAAGAGTTTTAAGAGCAATTAAAAACTGTTCTGAATTCCATCATAAAAGAAGAGATCGCCACAATTATGGGCAATTTTAATGCTACAGTTGGAAAGGTTAAAACGGAAGAATGTACAGGAGAATATGGACTGGGCCAACGAAATGAGGGGAACAATTAACAGTATTTTGTCAGAACAAAGAATTAGTAATAATAAATACTATATTTAAGTTACCAAATTGTAGGTTGTATACATGGAGATCATCTAAGGATAACGAATGAGACATTGTCAGAAATCAAATGGACTACGTAATAATCAAAAGAAGATTCAAAAATTCTATTACATTAACGAAAACATACCCCGGAACAGATATAGGGTCTGATCATAATCGCGTAGCGGTAGTGTTAAATATAAGATTGAAGAAATTAAAACGCAAAGAAAACAGACAAGAAATAATTGTAAAACAATTGAAAGAAGCAGGTATATTAAACAATGCACAAGAAAAAGTTAATTGCAATCTCAGAAACATCAAAGAAGAAAATAAGAACATCGAAAATGTTCAAGATAAATGGAGGAACATGGAAATGGCACTCCTAAAAACTGGAAAACACACCTTATTTCCAAGGAAGTTTAAGAAAAAAGACTGGATGACAGATGAATTCTCAACCTGATGGAGAAAAAACGAGGATATAAAGCCAGAAGTAAAGAAAAGTACAAAGTAGCAAATCGAAAAATAAAAGAAAAATTAAGGGGGTTGAAGAAGGACGGTTAATAGAAAACTGCAAAGAAATAGAAGAATGTGAAAGGAGATATGATAGCTTCAATATGCATAAAAATATTAAAAGAATAACAGGTATGAAAAGGTCTAAACAAACTTCCGCATTAAAAGACAAATATGGTAAAACAATTATCGATATAAATGATAAACTAAAGAGGCAGACCAAGTACATAGAAAAACTGTTTAAAGATGAACGGCGGAGACGGGACCGGAAATTTTTAAAGGCGAAATAGAAAACGCCATTAAGAACACAAAAAGGGGAGGCTGTAGGACCGGACGAGATTCCAGTAGAACTGTTACAAGTCATTTATAACGACACAACTGACATAATGGTAGATCTCTTTAACACAATCTAGGGAACGGGTGTCATTCCAAAAGAGTGGCTTCTATCAACTTTTGTAACACTTCCAAAAAAAAAACAATGCAAAAGACTGTTCTAAATACAAGCCGATTGCATTAATGAGTCACACATTAAAAGTGTTTCTTAAAATGATTTATAAAAGAATTTTTAAAAAACTTGACGAAGACATAACTGTCACACAACTAGGATTTAGGAACGGACTAGGCACAAGGGAATCTCCGTTTGGTGTAAGTGTATTGATGCAAAGATGTTTAGATATAAATCAAAGTCTTTATATTATATTTTTTTATATTATATTTAATTTATATTGACTATAAAAAGGCATTTTATAAAGTTCGCCATAAAAAGCCATATGAAATTCTCAAAAGAAAAAACACTGGCGGTCGATGTATCAACATAATAACCAAATTGTACTGGAACCAAACACCAAAAGTCAAAGTTGAAAATAAATTAACGGAAGAAATTGAAATTTGCCCAGCCATATGCCAATGTTGTGTTTTTTCCCCAATATTATTTAATATATATAGCGAAGCCATATGTCACAAAGCCTTAATAGAATAAAATGCGGGAATAACAATTAATGGAAAAATTATTATTAATATTCGTTATGCTGACGATACACTTCTGGTGGTAGATAACATAATAGCACTTACTGCAAAATATAAATACTTACGGTAACAATTACTAAATCTTAAAAAAACGAAATTAATAGTAATATCAAGAAGCCAAATCTAATAATTTCTAATATACAAATTGAAAGAGTCGCATCATACAAATATCTAGAAGCATGGATCACTGAAATAAATGAACAAA
This sequence comes from Sinelater perroti, assembly GCA_036346155.1. Taxonomy (NCBI): domain Eukaryota; kingdom Metazoa; phylum Arthropoda; class Insecta; order Coleoptera; family Elateridae; genus Sinelater; species Sinelater perroti. Next base: position 16,610,874 of record JARFIY010000195.1, on the reverse strand, counting down.
CTAGAAAAATTAAATGAAGAATAGAAATAGCTAGACAAGCGTTTCCTAAAATGAAAAGGTTCCTATGCTAACGAGATATCAATTTAAATCTTAGAATGGGTATGTTACGTTGCTATGTTTTCTCCACGTTATTATATGGTATGGAAGCATGGAACTTAAAACAAACGAACATCAAAAACATCGAAGCTATTGAAATATGATGTTACAGGAGAATGTGGACGAAAAGAGTAACTAATAGGTAAGTACTGCTAAAGATGGGGAAGGAGTGTAAAATAATAAAAACTATTAAAAAGAAACTAGAATACCTAGGCCATATAATGAGAGGAGAGAAATACTTGTTATTGAGGCTTATAATACAATGAAAAATTAAAGGAAAGAGAAGTGTGGGCCGAAGAACTTCCTGGCTACAAAACCTAAGGAAATGGTACGGTTGAAGTACAAATGAACTGTTTAGAGCTGCTGTGAACAAGGTGCGAGTTGCAATGATGTTTCCAACCTTTGATAGGAGACGGAACTGGAAGAAGAAGGAGCATATGTAATATAAAATTGTCGCGTTTACAATGGAAACTCTAGGAAACCACTAACGAGCAGAACACCGAAAAATCGTAAACGCATATGGGCTGTGGTCAACAAAGATCTGCAAATAACAGTCAGAGAACTAAAAGATAAGCTGGGGACTTCCGGTTGTTTAAAAAACTTAAATTGTTTTTAGAAAAGAAGATTCCAAACCGTCGACAAAATTGAAACCGATACGACGAGGTTATTTGAAATTTCTTTACAGGACTTTGTAGAATATTTTGTTCAGAATAATTATAGAAGATACCATATAAAAAACGGGAGCGATAAGAGAGCTGATGCAGTGGCAAAACAAAGAGGGGGAAAGTTTACATTTTACATGTGGCAGTAGCAAAGCAATTTAAGGCAGTTATGAAAGCGGATGTACCATTATACAATCAGAATTTTAAATCATAAGGATGCCAGAAGGATTTAGAAGCAGCTTATTACCTAAAACCTTCTGCGGCCTAGTTGTAGAATTTAAAATAAAAATTTCAATATGAAAAAAATGACCATGATGGTACGGCAAACATTTCAACAAATTACAAGAAAATCCGCTGGCTGTGTTTATATCCCGTGTAAGATCAGTCATTGAAGTATCTAATGCAAGTTGTTACTTGTTACTTATTCAAAGAGAAATTTTACCACTATAATTATACTATTGGGCCACTGTCAAAAAAACTGATTGGAAAGCTTTACGTTATATTGAAGACAAGCAAAGGTAAATTTTAAAAAAACTTTGGCCTTTAACTAGTTGGCGCAAACCCCCCAAACGTTATTGTAAAATACTGTCTCATTGAAAAGATGTTAAAAAATGTGTCATGCAATTTTAGGTGGAAGTGTAAATCCGACAATCAACGAAAAAAAGCTTGTGCCAATCGGAGGCTTCTACTCTGGATGTAAATCTAGTTGTGGAGTGTTTCATTGATTACCAAACTCTGATATTCATATGCAGTTACTTGGTGCCACTTTATCTCGGTAATACAGTATAGTAGCTAGAACGGTGTATAATAAAATGATTATTTATATAAACTAATGCATTTTCAACAAATATAAGTCGCAGAGATTCTAAAAGTCTTTTAGTATCGTTGGAATAAAATTAGGTACACCAAACTCATTAAAAATGAGAACAGCGCCTGTTTTTAATGAATATCTGAGAAACGTTAGCAAAATTACTGTGCTAATTATAACTTTATGAAACGTACCCAATATAGATTATAATAAAAAACAACAACAAATTAATTAATAAAATATGTTTTTGCAAAAAATCCTCTTTATATGTCTTTTCAAAATTTAGTAACTTTTAATGACCTAAAGCGATTTTAAACTTTTATGAAATGATACAAATAAATCCCCAGAACTCCAGTTAGAAAAGAAAATAACTTTTATGTAAAGTTGCGGCTGGCACCTAAACGTTTTTTCTTTTTAGTAATTCAATTTAAGTAAAAAATTATTTTGATGTACTGATCTTATTTTATTTCAGTTTCTGAACATTACGTCAAATTAATATTATGTACAAAATATATTATTTCTAACTAATTTCGTGATAATAAGCGATGAATGTAGCAAAATTGTTTACACAATAGCTCTATGTTTAATGATGTATGTAAATATATGGAATATACCAGTTTCTTTCACTAAGGCTATAGTGGAACTGATGGACATGCACACCACATCCCTATAGATCTCAATGTCTATTATTTCATTAACTCGGTCTTGCGCACTCACTTGTTTAGTTAATATGTGAACGTATTATGCAAGGTTTTGTTACTCTATCTCACAGATGGGGTTTATCCAAATACTGCACACTTAATTCTAGCTCAACTCTGAATGAGTGGGTGAGGCCATTGTGTCCTAAAATATTTCTCATTTTGTTAAAACTTAAAATAATAATTTGCTGGAAAAAGTTGTCCCTGTTTTTGGACATTAACAATTATAAGATTAACTTATACCTAAGTTCTTAAAAATTATACATAAGCCTTTTTATTGATATATTTATTTCTAATGCACACAAATCAATGGCTTTGCTAAAATATAACCAGCATAATTGTTTCAGAGTACATGAGAGATTATTTATTAAATAAGATAAGACTCTTCTTAAGTACATATATTACATATAAAATTTTATTTAAGCTAAAAATAATAAATTATCAATTCAATGTTTACGGTAAATTAATACTTTATTGCGTAAGCAACACAAAATTAAATTAACGTCAAATATTGTTTTCTTAAAATAATTAAAATGATTTTAAAGCATCTTCAAATCGATACAATCATTTTTAAAATACATTTTATACATATTTTATTTTTATCCTACCTAAATATGCTTCAAAATGTTACTAGTAAGTGACCTAATTTTTATATTTTATCTTACTAGAAATATAATTCTACTATACCGCTAAAATATTTTTATTGTAACGATTAACTTTGTTATTAATTAACATCAAAGTGCTAAAGGAAAATAAAATGTTAGACTACACAAGAATAAAAGAAATAATATAAAATACATTTATCAAATTGAATTACAGATTCTAAAATAGTTCCGTGAACCTGCCACAAGAGTGGGTAGCGTTGCAGAGCCAATGAGTCCAACGATTACTCGTCGAAGATTCATCAAAATTGAAAAAGCTGCAAGACAACTTATTAGAAACAATTGTCAGTGACGGTTATTAAGAAACAAAAAGTCTTATGAGGACATTTGATAATGAAGAAGTAAAAGCAAATGCTGTTTTTTAATGATATCTGATAGTGCAAAGTTGTCACTTAAGTAATTGGTACGAGGCAGCATCCAAACTCATGTCTTCTTTACCAAAACGGTTTTCCGTAGAGGCGCGGACAACTCATAGTTGTATCCCTTGTGTTACTGTTATATCTAGGCCCTGTACACCATCTCAAACAATAAATAATTATACAATGAGATCTATGAGAAATACGTGCCTTTTTAGCAATTTCTACAAATAATTCAGGAACATCGTTTTCTGATTTTCACTGGTTTCGTCCTCTACAACTATAGTGTGGTGGTTACAAAAGAAAATCTTGATAATTTTGCTCTACAACTTAGAACGTAATTTAAGTGTTGCTCATTGTTTAGATAAAATAACTCCTGAGCTGAGAAATGATTGTTCTCATTATGGGACTATAGTCAGGTAAATTAGATAGGGAGCTTTAAAGGAAATAACATTTTGAAAGACGCTCATTATCGTCTGCCACGAAGCAGATTCTTAAGTACGCCAGGCATGCGACCTGGTAAAGTATTTAAACATTTCTGCACCTGCAATAGTTTGCTTTTTGGGGCATCTCATGCCTTAACCGACGAGCAGATGGTGCGACCCATTTCGCGGTGATACAAAATGCTCGATAGAACGTTTCTTATGTCAATAATATCGTAGTAGATAAAACTTAATTATACTTTTATGGGATGTTAACTAAAATCTAAAAAATGTTTTTCAATGACGAAAATCTACTAATAACGTGAGATGAAAAATGTGCTCAGCTTCCAGTGGAAACGTAGGCGAGTTAATTTGGCAATTGATTTCAAAGAATGCAGAAGTGCAAAAAGTGTAACAAAAAGTTATTAAAATATTATAAAAATTAAAGAAGAAAACTTTTCTAGTACCCTATGTATAGTTGGTAATATCACTTAGTATTATATAGTAAGAAAACAAAGAGACCAAGTAAGAAGTGATAAAGTTAAAAGAAAATGCAACATCAAGAGAATATACAAATGGATTCTGAATTTAAAAAAAAAGAAATGGAGAAACCACATAAGTAGAATGGCAGAGAACAGGTTAGTCAAGGCAGAGATAATTTACAATCGGATTGAAGAAGTACAGACCGTCCACACAAAAGAAGGAGTGACAACATTATATAAAGGCACAAACCTATCATTTGAACGGACAAAATGACCTAACAAGTAGAAGAAAAAGAAGGAAAAAAGAAAAAAAGGAGAAGTAAAAAATAATAGCTACATGATATATTTCAAAAAATTGACCGTTTTGTCTCAAGTGTTAAATATAACCAGATTCTTTAAAAATGGAACTACTTTCTACTTTTACTTTAAGTAGATAATATGTAGGCTGCAAGAAAAATGCTCTTAATAGCATTAAAATCTGTATAAAAAGAAAACAGATTTAAAACACAAACATTTTATATGTATTAAAACATTATAAAATAAATATAAAAATTGATTAGTGGATAAGATGAGATACTATAGTTGCTCTTTGTTATCCATTAAATGAAAAACTTATTTATTGTATGTATGGAAAAATGGGATAAGTATACAGTGTAGAAGTATTGACTATTAGTAATCAGTCACGTAATATCATTTATTAACAGATTAAAAAGCCATTTAAAATAATATAAGTCATTCACCACCGACAGAAAAGAATAGTTGTCTCAAGGAAGTTACATATGGAACTACATTAGAGTATTCAGGCATTAAATAGGATAATCAAGAATAAATAAAGTAAAAGAAGATACTATGAAAAGGAAAATATATATTAAGAATATTAATTACAAACTGAATAAATACACAACTAAAAAGCACCAAAAAGTGTATAGAAAATTTTCTTTTAGAAACAATACAAACAAAATGAAAATAAAATATACTTACTACTTAAGTAAATTTAATAAATAAATGAATATTTATATAAATTCATAAAAAATATTATGTGTAACTAATTTTAAATTATTATTTTAAATTTTATATAGGGATAACAATTATATATACAAATTCGGTTACTTTTGTTTCTAATCACACGTTTTTAACATAATAACTGATTAATATAATATAATATACACATAAACTGCAATGTTTCATATAACAGAAATATTAAGATTAACTATATGCGCCTACTAAATTAAGTTAAGCATACATTAACTAAAATTATATCTACACTGCACTATGAATCTTCTTCGTACATTCTTTGCTGTTCTTGGCCAATTTTTTCCTTCATTCCAGGTCAGCTCTTTCTGTCTAAATAATTCACCACTTTCTTCTTCCATGTTTTCCTTAGTATGTTTTTTTTCTTTTTTGCTGAAATCTTGTCTTCCATATTTTTTATTGTCCTTTTCTCTCCCATCCATATCATATACTCAAACTATTTTTGCTTTTGGCGTTTAACGATCTTTGAAATCGACTCCACTTCCAATTACTTTCTTATCTCGTCATTTCTAATTTTTTCTCTTTACATAACTCCCATTATATCTTACAGAAATTTCATTTCCATGGCTCAACCTTTTCTTTCTATCTGCGGAGTTAGAACCCAAATTTTACTTTGTTTTTTAGTTCCCCTCGAAATCTCTTTTTTTAAATAAATGTGTTTTTTAATGCACGATAGGCCTTGGCTGCGCTTTCTAGCCTACTATTTATCTTTACTTCTAAATATTTAAATGTTTTGAACTTTTTCAATTTTGCTATCGTTTATGTTTATAGGTATGCCTTGTTTCCTTTTTTCTGTCACCACCACTTTAATCTTCTGCACGTTTATCTTTAAGTTTTCTGCAAGTAGTGGGTTCTTCCATATTTTCCAGGTGTGCTGTAAAGCTGGTTTGCGCATATATACTCGTTTATTACCTAATCGTATGTAGGAAGGAGGATTGAGCTCTGTTTACTCTTAATACAAAACAAAGTTTAAAAGGATTATGTTTATAAAGATTTATAAAATAATATTTAAATTATTCTATTTGGTTAATTAAAAATTAAAAGTCATGCTTAAGTGCATCTGCAAGTGATAGAACATGACCTAGACGAATATATAGGAAGTGTTTAATAGTAAGTCTTAACTAGGCACTGCGCCATATTTAGATAAATTGTTTTTTGATGCAAAAACTTCTAAACTAAATAAAATTATTTGGTTAATACTAACTCTATATAGTAAGCCATTTAAGTGTAATTGGTTTTGTATAGGATTTATTTGTATTTATTTAAATTAAATTAATCTTAATTTACTCAATACGGTCCCTCATGCATGAGATTTTAATATTAAAATTTGTTTAATGCACGTAATATACGTTATTTAAATTTTTACATTTTAAACAACTTAAATAGTTTACTAAAGAAACAACCAAAATTATGCTTTATTCATGAGTGAAATCGCATTATTATTCGCACCTTTTGCGATTATGATTGAGTCCATAATGGTGGTGTTAAAAATACGTTGTTTAACTTGTTTATATCTAATTCATAAAATGCTGTCTGTCAATTATTTTTGGAGAAGCTTGGTGTTATAGGAATTGGACTGAATTATCAAAACCTAGATCTAAAACGTTTAAATCTGGATAATATGGTGACAGATATAACTTGAATTTATCAACCATCTTTTGATGCTCCGACCAATAAATGTGCATCATAGCTGCCTGTAATCGATAAATCATTATAGAAATGCATATTATAATTTGGGGTAGATGGGTTATAAGTGTAGGGCTTACCTTGATCTACTGATTAATTTTCTGTTTATATAAACGACTTATCAGGATATTGCTTATAGCTAACATAAGTATACTTAACTATTGCAAAAATAGGATCAAAATTAGATTTTACAAAAAGTTTTATCCCAATATAATAAAAAAAGCAGAAAATTTAAAACAATTAAAAAATAATAAATTTACAAAATCTAGTTGAAAAAAATTAGACATCCACTTTTTGATAAGAAAATACATTAAAGCAGTGATTTTAAACTTTTTTTTTTCGCAGAACATAATTCGATTCATAAAGTTCTACGACACGCACATATATATAGTTGAGTATATTTCTTAATTTTTGGTTAAGTAAATAAAGATTTAATTAATTCTGTTTTTGAAAAATATATTTAATAATTTGTTGACATTATTTTGGTATTAATATTTGAGAACAAATACTTATTTTGGTTCTACTAGCGCTATTTTAGTATACTTTTATGCAAGTATGCAAAGTAGTAAAATTAGTTATAAAAATAAAGTATTCACAAAATTAAATGGTTGCTGCTGTTGAACCCGGGTTACTTACCAACTAAAAGTTGAAATATTCAAATAGAGGAAAGTGGCCCATCTAAATAAAAATGAAACTATAAGATGATCATTTATAAGAAGTGCGTTACTTTAAAAATATTTCTTTGAGTAATGCAATAATTATGCAGTTTCTTTTCCTTCTTTTATAAAGATGTGCGTCAGACTAACAACAATTTTTCAAAACCGCTAAATTAACATTGTTATTAGAAAACGTCAATTACACTATGAATATTTTAATTACATTTGTTTAAGATATTTATTTGTAATCTGCTACAGTAGCAATAAACAAATCAGTGAACTATTCTAGGAAATACATTGGAGTGTAATTACAGGTGAGGTAACACCCTTTGGCGTTCCTTAGTGAAATCACTTATACAACTCATATATAACTAAGGAGTAATAAGGATAATAAACTGTCTAAAAACGATAAGAAAGGTTTAAAACGCTTTAGTCTGCGCACTTGTTCACTTTCATCAGTCACATTTGACACTAACGTATTAAGATGTGTTTCTAATCGCTGGAGATATTTTCCACTAAACTTAGCAATTTCTTCTTTTACTGTTTTCAATTTCAGATCTTTCCATATTTTTGTGTTGAGTGTTTTCGACTGGAAGCGATATTGGAGTATGAGGCAGTACCACACAGTTGAATGCCGTAGCTCCAGATTGGTTTCAGTGCACTTTTATAGATTAATAATTTGTTGTTCAACGAGAGTTTGGAGTTGTGGCCTAACAGCCAGTAGTGGCTTTTAATTTTAAGATTCAAGTGTTTTTTCTTGATTCAAATGTGCGTTCTCCAAGTTAGTCCTTTGCCAAGATGCATGCCAAGATATTTTACACAATCTGCAGGGAGTAGAACTCGACTATCTATAATCATGTTGAGGTCGTCCTCTATGTTTGGGGAAGGTGATTTGTAATGCTTTTGAGGTATTGATTTTGAATCGCCATTTCTGGAATCAGTGTTACTGCGTCGAGATTTTGCTGTAAAATTTTAATTATTTGAATAACATTTTTAAATATTCTAAACATCCTAACATCAATTTCAAATATATGAATACAAACATTTAAGTATTTTAATTGAAATTATTGGAATTATTTGAATTACTCAAAAATAAATCCTACTTTAGTAATTTGTGTTTAATTTAAATTTTTTAACGAAAATTTTTCTAATTAGTTAATGTGCTCTTTTGATGCCGTCACAAATGTAGTACATTTTTTGTAGGGTTAGTTTTATTTAGTGTTATTTCTTTAAAGTACTGGACCTGCTCTTCATATAGGTGGCATATTTAGATTGTAAATACCCCGATTTACTTAAAAATATAGTACATATTTCAATTTTTTCGCCATATGGGACGTACTTGATTTTCTTTCATAGATGTGAATTGAGAAGAAAGATACACTTTGTTATTAATTGTAAGTGACAAATTTAACTCTGGTTTTATTGGTATTTGAAAGATACAAATATCTTTTATGCAGTTTTTATCGGTTGCAGGTTTCCAAAAAGTTTTGTGGAAGTCAAAATCCCTGAAGATCCCATGGTTGAATTATATTTTTTGTGTTGGATAAAACATTCTCAGCTGTTATAACATCCTTTAATTGTTCCTGACTTATGTATTTTATTGATAAACGGACCCCATTGGTTCATCAATAAGTTTTCCACCTTGTCTTTGCCAACTTAAAAAAAACCGTTTATAAACTTAGGCCCTCTTTATTTGTTAAACGATTGGATGTTTTACAGACATTCTTCCATATATTTGTTAAGTACACGCTTGGCTAGTTTTCCATTTATAAATAGATACCAAAGGCAAAACTGTGTATGAATGCGTTGTAATATCTTTTGATTAAATTGATTTTATTACATGTATTTCATTCGAAATTGTGGTTATAAGTTAGATGGATTTTATAATTCAAGCTGAATAGATTAATATTAAGTGTGTTGAAAACTTAGAGTGAAATTTTTGTTGCATAAGCAGTTATATTTTGTGGTTTTCTATGATTTCTTAAATATCCGCCTACATTGGTACAATGCTTTAAATTAAACTAAGTTGCGCCCTCGGCAGCCCACATATAAATATCTTTGCTTTTATATAACTTTATTGCATATTTATAATTTGTTATCACATATTGACATTAAGGAAATAGTGTAATACGATGCGATTATGACATCCAAGAAAGCTATCCAGTGATATCACTCTTTCCTCAGATAACTTATTCTAATTCTAATTCTAACTTATTTGTAGACATTTATGCAGTAATTATTTAAAACTGTTCAATAAGTTAAGCGGGTCACATCTTTTTAACCTTTTTGCACCTTGTCCATTTAAGAGATTCACTGTGAATTCAGTTGTAGCCTTTTCTTCCAGATATGCGTTTTTTATATTAACCTTTCATTTAAATGTAATCCTAAGTATTTACCACTATCCTCTTGTGGAATCTGAGCATCGTTTAGGGTGACTGGTGGGTACGTTTCTCGCCGTAGGGTGAACGTAATCAAAGTTTTAATCAAACTTAAATTTTAACTAGATTATTTCAAAGCAGCAAGAAACTGTTGTTGGATCACTGTGGAAAGCTAGGACTGCGGTGTCGTCTACAAACGGTGCTGCCATACTTTGTCGTGTAGATGGTAAATCGGCGGTGTAAAGTAAATACAAAATTGGTCCTAAGACACTTAGTTAATTGGGTATAGGGCTATTTGTGTATCTTGTAGTTTTACTTGAAAAAGTCTGTCGTGCAGATACAATTTCAGCATTTGCAAGAGAGTAATTTATTTTTAATTTTGAAAAGTAAGCCAGTGTGCCAAACCTTGCCAAAGGCTTGACTTATGTCTATGAAGACTGAAAATAAATATCTAATCGCGATTAATTTTTGTGACCACTCTATAACTTGTTTGGTTGTGGCATGTCAGTCAAGAAAGTCAAATTGATAGTTTGGTATCAGATTCTTGTCTATAATTATTGATTTCATTCTTTGCAAAAGTAGTTTTTCAAACAGTTTGCACAGGACAGCCAGCAAACTGATTGGTCTAAAGGATGTTAATTTCTCGGTTTTTTGGCGGGTTTGAAAATCATAATAATTTGTGCAACTTTCCATTGCCCAGGAAATGTTTTTGTCTTAAGATTGCGTTGAATATATAAGTTAATAGTCAAAGTCCTCTTTCTTTAGTATTTTTGGAGTACTTAAATCATAGCCCCGAGCTTTATTTGAATTCAAGGTTTTTATTCTTAGCTGAACTTCTGAGACTTTGCTTGGTTTAATATGAGATTTTCAGGATTAATGCTTTGTCCAAAGAATTCATGTACTGCTCTTTCTTCCTACGTAGAGCAGATTCGAGGGAAGGATTTGAATATTTTTCTTAAGTAATCAGCAAATGCTTCAGCCTTTTTACTTCATCTTTTCGTCTATTGTCTGTCTGTTAATTTTATAGGTTTACTTCTTGTGTTCTTTTCACTTTTACTTTCCTTATCCTATAATAAAGAAAGTAATGAAATCGGCGGAAATTTAACCTACCCAGTTTTTCACATTTCTGGACGAAATATAGTCTCAGGACACCAAAAAAGTTGGTTTGGGCCATTGTTCGTGTGTGTCTGTCGGTCTGTCAGTAAACAGGATATCTCGAGAACCCTAAGAGCTAGAGACTTGAAATTTGGTATGCAAATTACTTGTAGGTAAGGGACGCAGGTAAAAATCGGCCGAGCCGTCGCGAATATAAACAGTTAAATATACCAAAAATTCATGAGAATAAAAATGATTTGTTATCACGAGATAAACATGAATTTAAAGTAAAAGTTGGTAAAATAGGAACTCGAAAAAAATTTTAATCTCAGGATTTTTGCTAGAATTGCCCAAATAATAGGATAAGGAAAGTCGTATGATGTTCAAACCAGATTTTTTTATTAGTTTTCCATAATGAGTAACTAGTATCTGTAGTTGGCGATAGTTTGGTATTGTTCTATGCCTAGATTTTTCTTTTTGTTCAGGAGTGCTTTTAATTCTTTGGTAGCTCTATTAAGATTTGTTTTATCCCTGGGATGTTTGGTATTCCACCAGATTCTTTTAAGATTCTTCTTTTCGGCTATTTTTTATTTAATATGTGTAAGGATGTCTTTTATAACTATTTACTTTGAATTTTCAGAAGTGGAACTCCAGACTGCCTGCTGGATAGATGTGTTGAGGTGTTCAACTGCGCCAAACAGTTTTCAGTGGTATGTTAAGCGAATTTGACTGTCAGCCATTTCCCTGTAGTCATTCCAGTTAGTTTCTTGAAATGAAGCGCAGCAGGTTTTTGGGTTTGTTATATTGTGAGTATAGTAATAATCACGGGCGAATGGTCGGATGAGAGGTCAAGGCATGATTCTGCTTGCAGATACATAATCGCGATTCCTTCTACAACACAGAAATCCAACTGATCTGGTAGCTTGTTCGGTCTGACAGCCAGTATGTTACTTCCTCAGTGGACAAGTAGTCAAGATAGTTTTTTCTGATTGCCTTTAGTAGTTCCGATCTAGTGTAATAGTTACCCTGGAGCCCCATTCATGATTTTTACTTTCCTTATCCTATAATAAGGAAAGTAATGTAATCGGCGGAAATTTGACCTACCCAGTTTTTCACATTTCTGGACGAAATATAGCCTCAGGACACCAAAAAAGTTGTTTTTAACCATTGGTTCGTGTGTGTGTGTGTGTGTGTGTGTGTGTGTCTGTCTGTCAGTAAACAAGATATCTCGAGAACCGTAAGAACTAGAGACTTGAAATTTGGTATGCAAGTTATTTGTAGGTAGGGGACGCAGTGCGAAGCTTTTGGTAAAAATCGGCAGTGCCGTTTGGTCACAAGGTCGCAAAATCGGTCTCAAAGCGGTCGCATATCTAAACGGTTGAAGATACAAAAAATTTATGAGAATAATAATGATTTATTATCATGAGATAAACATGAATTTAAAATAAAAGTTGGTAAAATAGGAACTCGAAAAAAATTGAAACTCAGGATTTTTAACATACCGAGTGTTCATAAAATATTTCGGGAAATTTATATTACTGGATAGATCAAACCGAGACGAACAAAAAATTAAAATGAAATTTTTTGATCCGAGGTCAAATAAATAAGTTGTAGCCGATTTAAAATTAATTAAACGGACCAATCACAGCGCGCTCGGAGAGTTACCGGGCCGACTTCGGGAGGACGGGGGGGAGCGCTTGGCCGCTAGGAGGAGCACGCAGGCTGTGCGACCGAGCTCACGGTTACCTTCAGTGACGTAGCAAAATTGTAAGTACGAGTCAATTATTGTCTTGTACTGTTTATTTTAATCAGCTTTCAGTGTTGGACTCGCGCCTCGTCCTTTTTAAAATAACAAGTTCTGGGACGAGAGCAGCGCAGGGCCGATATATATATATATATATATATATATATAATATATATATATATATATATATAAAATCTTATTATTTGTTATTAAGTAAACAAACAACTTCAAAAATAAAACATGACAAGAAATTTACTAGCATATTTCACTTATGAATTTGCGCATTTCCACATTCTTTGTGTGTTTTACTATCAAATAAAAATTAAAAATGTTAGAAACCTACATAATTATTTCTCATTTCTCAATTCAACTCGCTTCACACATGTTTAGTTAAATGAAAGTTTTGGTTGAAGGAGGCAAATCAACTTGGTATTCTTTCAGGAACCCTTTATTTTAAGCTGAAATGTGTAGTTTGACATTGTACTGCTGTAGCAGGTGTAGCATCATTTATAAGAATATCCTCAATGATTACACCATATCAAAAATTTCTTTCTAGCTTGCCTACCTCCTAACACAATGCTATTATAAAGTTTATTTACATGCAATGAAACTCGAAGACGACCGTAACAAGGTGACAACTTAAACCTGGTCACTGAAGTATCAGAGGAAACAGAACCCAATCGATCGTTTTCGTGGTTTTAAATTAATCTTTGGACTTCAAATTGTAACTTTGCAATCTTTTTATTTATGTTTTACATTAATTTCTATACCACTGTTCCATCTGTGATTCTTCCTTAAGTCGTTAGTAAAAGTGTCTGGTTTAAGCGCGAATTAATTTGTTGTTTTTTTTCGGACAAATTGGATAGACTTTATTTTAATTAGGTTTCTTATTATAACTACCTATCTTTACAATTTTAAACTTTGTTTAGAACAGAAACCTCTACACTTCTTTTACAGCTTGAGATAAGGCATGCTGACCTAATTAAATAACTATCTACAAGGGTTTTGTCTAATACATGCATACAACAGATATTTTAAAATTTTATTATTATAGATACCGAGAACGCCTTATTTTTGTCCCATTAATTTATTAGCCTAGCATACTTTAAAGATATGCTATAAATGGAACGTACATTTTCATTAGAGTTAGCGCTCTAGATGCTACGCTCCAATTACCCTAAAATCGTGGTATCAGTGTATCTTATCTTATTACACCAGTACGTCAAACACGACTGCGTCAGTGTTCTTGGAACAGATGTCGCCTTTCCGCAACCAAGAACAAAATTAATTATTGATTTTCTAAAACGCGGATATAGCAGGATTTTAAGATTTTTTAAATTTTATTGCACGCGCCTGTTCAGAATTTTACAAAGTTCAAACCATTACGCACTATCGTCGTAAACCTAAATAATAAATTGTTTGTCTAGATTAGACATCTTTATTATATCTCATATAGCCGGGGGCTTTTCTAAATGGCACTCACTTATCAAGCGAATTTATCTTTCCGGTATCGCCCGTACTTGAACAGCCACGAACGAATTTAGTAAAAGGCACGACACAAATTAGAATGTAACTTTTGTAAACCGAGGAGTTCCTGCTATGAGAAAAGGTTGCGAGGGTACCGCAAGACGTCTTGGACAAATTCGTGGGCTGGATAGTTCTCTCGTAATAACCGGAAGAATCCGCTTTAGATTTGCTGCGTCCGAGTTCCACTGAAAAGTTACGTGCGCTATTTCGTGCAATTCGTGGAAACCCTACACACACAAATTTGTTTTCCCTGGCAAGCATTTTTAATTTACGTAGTATGTCGAAAGGGCTCCAACAAATTTGGCATATAGCGAAAGAATTGTGAAGATAAACTGGCAAAGTTTGTCGTTGTTTCCATCCCAGCATAGAATACTTTAGTTGAGGAGCCTGCGGCGAATTCGGGCATGAGGGACAGACTTATGACTATTCCAAAGACATCGCAAACAGCGTTCGCGCTTCGCTTGAAAAGAACGCAAAGCATAGAAAGTATGTGCAAGTAAAAGTTTCGGTATGTAAACAAGTGAGTTTTTCAAGTTTGATTACCTTAAGTTGTTTTATGTAATACTATCAAACTTGGAATTTTATCAAACTTGCTTGTTAAGCAGCAAAGAATTACATTACTGATAAAAGATAGAAATCGCTTTTAAAATGCCGTTTGAAATTATTTGGTTATTTGTTTTTATAGTTTGCTATTTAGTGTCAGTATTTTTTTAATTGTAACTTATTATTTCTTTAAAAAATAAATTTTAATTATCTGTTCGTTTAGTTTTCTATGATATAGTTTCGTGTATGAAGTATATGCACAAAATAACATATATTTCTATTGCACTTCAAAAATTTAGCAATATATCAATTTTTGTAAAGTATTTCTTGTCGACTAAATTATTGCTACCTTCAAGTAGTAGTTGTACCCGATAAAGTCCAGACAGGTGTCTTTTATTCTAATGTTTAATAGTAATTTTTCATTGTGTAGTTTTACTTAAAAAAGCAATCAAGGGCATCTTATAAAAAAAATCTATTAGTATATTAAAAATATTCAAACTTCTCAAATCAATAGTTAGAAATGCGTTAAAAGATATTGCCAGCAGCTAAGTTAAACTAGCTGCATGCTAACGCTTATAAAGACTAACGGTAAGTTTTAAGAGAAATTTTACCATTTTGGTGAGATCTGTCGTAAGCAAGGCTCATGCGTTAAAAATGCTTAAAGATCAGATCTAGAATTCTATACCAAAGTTTTAATAAAATACCATTTTACAGTGGCGGATAGTGAAATATAGGTATTTATGTATAAAATGCTATTTTGAACAAAACAAAAATAAAAATTCAAATTTCTTAAAAGATGCCTACGTAAGTCAAAAAAGTACCATTTTATTTTCAACGGCATTATCGATTTGAAAATTTGGCATCACGACATTTACTGCATTATTAGTCATCATGTTGTTGCTATTTTAAAGCGGTAATTATAAAGTAATAATTTGTCTCATAGACTAATCTCTATTTACTTGTCTTGACTTACCTTCGTTTTAAATTATTGGCCTCTGGTACAACAAAAACTTAAGAGAAGAAAAAAAGTGAATGAAGATAAAATCAATTATATATCAGTGACAACATCCATCTGCTTGATACAAGCTTTGATTTACATATTCTAGGCTTAAAAATAATAAACTCAACATTAATCACAAGTAAACAACTATAAAATACTTATTTCTTGAATGTTTTATACTTATCTATGCAACAGTCTTCCAATTCAAAGCAAATCGACTTAATTTTTATTTGAATAAATATTCCAGTTATATCTCGACTGTGTTCCAGTATGTTTTTTACATTTACTATATCAGAAAATAAGTTTCGAACCCTAACAGGTGTTGGAATTGCTAACAATTTAATAAATTTAATAGCCTTTTTAGAAAACTTTATTTACTGTCAGAATGTATACAATTTAATATGTTTTACCAGTTTCAGATTGTTTTAATATTTAAATTTTATGTTCTAGTTGTGTTTATTCAAAATTAGATTTGAGTTCACGCTGTGTTTCGAACCGCAAGAACGTGCAAATGTTCATTTTGCGATGTGAATGTGTGAGTTCAGCTTATTACCGCATGGCGTTATGTCACTCCTAGCAACAACCGAAATTTCCTGTTTCCAGTAGCAAATAAACTCTTAATTAGTTATCGCAACTTCAAATAATTAATACTAATCTCAGGCGAGAGTAAATAGCTTGAACTACTATGTCCCCTAAAAAATGTATTTTCTCCGTTTATGGAGCTCCATAACAATTTTATTGAAATCCTAAGTCTGAAGAGAATAAATATTATTTACCTGACTGCCTTAAAATATAGAGTTACTAAAAAGAATCATACGGATTTAAAAGATATATTTCATAAAGTATTTCGGATATAATATTAAATGGTACGAGAAAAGAAAAACAAAACGCCTAATTTAAAAATGTGAGCTTACAAACTTACAATAATTTTATGTGCAACGTGTATTTATAAAAAAAAAGAGAATCGCCGAATCACCAGCGCATTCTGCGTTAGTATCGCAAATTTAAGGGCACGGGTTTTGTAAATACACGTAAAAGCATTGAAAGACCAGGTGGTTCTAACAACATAGTGATAAAGTTAAAAAGGTCCAGGTCACATCAAGCATTTGAAATTGTATGAATAAAAACTTTGGCGGTTTCTTTCCATGCATCATTTAATACTATATAATAATTTGTAAAGTATATCTTTTTAAAACCTTATTTTTTTAGTAACCCTTTATCGATCACAAACAAAGCCGCGAAAATTCAGAAATCAGACTTAATAAAGATCATGACCGAAGAAACCACAGCGATATCAAAAGTAATGTCAAATAGGGATTTCGACTTTAAAAATTAACTTTTTAAGCAAAAAATATAAAAAATTGATTAAATATAGTTAAATAAAGTTAAATTTATTGCACATCCTGTTCTTAACGAAACCTTCTCCTAGTTGATATAAAGAATATCTCTTCCTTCGTATCTATTGGATTCAAGGCGGCAAGTTATTTGTATATGAACTGCAATAAACCCTGAAGTGAATCTCTAGTACGTACCAACTGAAGAATAATAGTAGTAGTTTTAAAGTATGCAAGGACATCTTGGCATTACAAAATATTAGGAGACCCCTCAAGCAATGTTCCTCCACCTAATTAATCATAGAAAATCAAAAGAAAACTCTTTACAAACTGGAAATTCTTACTATTCAACGTTATATTTTCGTCTCTCTTATAATAGTTCTATAATTTATATTATTAAATCTCTTATCTGTCCCCATTAAGAGATCAAGTTTAATTGAAACTCCTTAATTTTAGTCTTAGTGACCTAAAAAAGCTATATATAAATAATTCTTCCACTTAACTCACTTGGACTAATAAAAATTGCTGGTTATAAGATCTACCTCAAAAATGGTTAGAATTATCATTCAGCAATAGTAGCGGAGTAATGTGTATGCCAAAAAATAGTGTTAATTTTGAAACAGTTACAACCAGATTAAAGATAAGCGATCCTCCTGAGGTAAAAATAGTATGGCCTTATAGACAACCTAATACAGGTCTGTTAGTTGAAGAGATTATGTTTACTGTGTTTAATACCAGCACCGTTTGTGCTTCATCTAGGAGACCTACATTCCAAGCACCCATTATGGAGTAAAGAGTTGTAAATTCTCTTGGAAATAAACTTTACAATTTAATATCCACACATACGCATTTCTCACTAAATTTTTTACAAGCTCGCATTTAGACCATTAACCTGATATATTGCCCGTATAAGCTTCAACACACAAATCTTTTAACTAGTACTTGCTGACTTGTAATAATTTTGTTTATATGAATACCCACGATACAAATTTTAGCGATCAGATTAGGCCATGTTGGAATATCTTCTAGTATATAATCGACCAACAGCTTAAGTATTCAAACAGTCTTTAGACCCCAAACCCAGATAATAAAACGTCCTCACACATAACCAATATCACATATGATACTGCTAAAGTAGGTACTTTGGTAGAAATTATTCAAAAACAGGCCTTTAATAAATTTACTTGTAAATGCAGAAGAAATACGAATTTTGCAATACAAAAAATTAAATAATGTATAACATTTAACAAAAAAAAAAACTTAAATTTTAATAAAAATATATTAGTAATCTCGAACCAGACGTATTCGATCTACGAGAGATAACCATCAAAAAATATTTTTTAGGAGCACAAACATTAATTTCTCATAAAAAAATATGAAACATTTTTGAATTATTTAGAAAAACTATTTTTCTACTGAAATAACAAAGATCTGTTATTTAAAATTATAATAATAAACTGAAAGTAATTTTCTATTACGAAGAAAATTAAAGAACATCATCCCGAAATATTGCTTTTATACTCATAAAAACGTATAAGCTTAATGCTTATTTAAGACTTGATTGTGTTACAAAGGTGTGAAAAATACATGTATGCCTCCTAAGCTAAGTAAAGATCAAAGAGGTCTTTCTAACTATTAACGTCCGGTTGAATTAGGAAGTCCTATCTATAAGGTCATACGTGTCTTATGGGATTGAGACCGCTCCTTCATAGAGCTTTAGCAACTCGGCAAGCGTGTGGTGAGCCAGACCACATTTTCACAATTTTCTATCTGTTTTCGCCATGTTTACAATTTTGCTCCATTTTTCCTATAAATTAAAAAGTTACTAGATTGAATAGATTTTCAATCTTCAAATTTGTATTTAAAGTTGGCCACTGCACAAAATCTATTCTCTACTAGAGATGTATATGCAACAATCCCACAAGATAATATATTGTATCCAATCTTACTTCACATCTACATGGGTAACTTAAAATTGTAGTCAACGCTTCTTGTCTTTTTATAAATCATCAACTTCACCACGAATTGAATTTATCCACCAACAAATTTAATTAAAACGTTGTATAATCTAAATTAAATAAATATTTATAAGTTTTCTCAAAACATATATTTTATTGACGAGAGAAGACTTTAATTTTTTAGAGGTTGTAATTATTGTTCTCTATGTTATTTTCATTTATTATGTGCTAGTTGTTTTTAATACCTTTTCAATAAAAATGTATATTTATGGCACAGATACAAATTAAAATACAAATAATAAAAATTAAACTTGAATGGGCGCAAAATAAACGAATTTTATAATTTTTTCACAAAACAAAAATGATGTGCTACTTCGTGGAAAACAATTGTAATTCACAAAGGGATCATTATCGCACATCCAATTACTGTAAGGTGTTGGAAGATATACTTAATAAAATATTTGATTTTTTAGCCAAAGTCAAGACAAAATTGCTTAGTAAAAATATTTGTTTTACCTTAGTTGTTAAACAATCTATTATTATTAAGGCTGTCTAGCATAAGACCGAAATAGTAGTTTAGAAACGATGCTTATTAAGCAATACCTGGTTTATTCCAAAAATTTAGAATTTTCAATTTCTATTATAAATGATTATAAAAGACTTGCCTGCGTCAATAAAGATTAGGTTTTCATTAAGAAAAATTAACGTCATAGTATATTAGTTTATGATGTTTCTATTCTACATACTATTTGCCATTCTTTTGTATCCGATCAAATTTAGCTTACCTTAGTAAATTTTAATTTTTCTGTCAATAAACTTCTTAAAAGTTAGTTATACATTAAAAAAATATTAGTTATTATAATATTAATATCTATTTATTAATTTGATACAACATAAAGTTGTTAATGCTCGTAGTGTTATTGTTATTTGCTGACATAAGGAAATATATACTTGCAGATACAATTGCTTATTACATAAATTATTTTCTTATTGTAACATTTTGTGTTTATAGAATTTTTATATTTAGATTTTATTATATACTTAAGTTTATTCTTTTCCATTACGTATTTATATTTGTAATAACAGTTGTATTACACGTTTGATGAAAAGATGTTTTTTATTGCAATAAGGTTTTTATTACTAATTTAAGTATTTTATTATATTCCAAAATTGAATTTTCTTTACATTATTATAAACTATTTGCAATAAAAGTATTTGAAATTATAGGAGTATGTGACACACTTTAAAATTTAATAAATTTGTTCTTTTCGAATTCTTGTTGATAGTTGCATGTAATCCATATATCACATAATTTGATAAAAAAGAAACTAACCACGCTAATAAACGATTTTGTGGTTTGGAAATCGTTAGATTTTGACCTTAACCTGACTATACGTACTTTAAGAGAATCAAAATGTATCATTTACTATGATACTTACTGTTAGCTTCTTAGGGAAGTGGATATGTGCTACAGACACGCGTGATATCTACACGTTCATTCTATTGCCAGTGTGAGTTTTTGATTATTTTAAATAAAATTTATTCCAACAACAAATATCTGTTATTAAACAACAAATTCCCATTTTTAATAACAATTAATACACACACACCAATTAATAATGTTATGTATCAATCACATATATGTATATGTAAATAACACCTAATAACTAATACAAGTAATATCGTGAGATTTTAATACTCTACACTCTAAATTGAAATGCAACAAATATGATAAACAACTACAAACAAGTTCACACGAATGACAAAAAGTAAAAAAGAAAGAAAAATGTCTTCTTGAATTTACTAACGAAATAAAATTTCAAAGCAAAACTAATGATTATAATAAGTTTAGTTTGTTAAACGACACATAAATTACACTTATTAATTAATTACGTAACTAAAAATTTAACAAAAGTCCTAAAATTCGAATAACAGCTCTAAAGCACAATCAATAAATATTCTTAAAATAAACACTAATATCTCTAATACAAACTAAAAAATTGCAAGACATCTCAATCATGAAGATGCAGTATTTCACTCTTATCAAAATAAAGAAGAAAGAGTTTTTAGGGCTATCATAAAATGAATGTAAAACATAGAGTAGACAAACAGCTCCAAAATTATTACTAGATTTAGAGCTTGATAGAAATAATTAAAAATATATATAAACTGAAGTCTTTACTGAATATGTTCATTATTGTCAAACTACCAAGAAAAAAACCGTCATAATTTAGTGTACTCGCCGCTAATCATATGAATATAGTAACATGTAACAGGAAATTAACCAACACTATAAGCAGACTAGCAGTACACAAACTTCAAAGACAGCTACAATGGTAGCAAATATATTAAACAAGCCCCTGTTCAGCTGTGCCGCAGCTACTACAGAACAACAATAATCCACGACAATAATAAACTCACACAGTAATATTAAAAATTAAAATTATAACGATAATGACATATTACTGTCCCAATTCTTATTAATATTCGAAGATAGGTTGCCTGTGCCATATGATGTTCAATATACTTACAAATATGATGATCAAAATTTCCAAATAATGAATACACTAAGAGTAGCCGTATGAAACACGAACGGAATTTCACAATACCTCCTAGAAATAAAATCTTTTCTCAATATACAAACAATTAATATACTAATATCTAAAGCACTACCGCTACTTTACAATTTAATCATAACATTGGAACAGCAATACACATTGTTCGGGCCATTCACCAAATCCTTCTATTTGGGTTTTAAAATAGGGTCAGATGTCTTGTGGCATCCCCTGTACGCGTTTTGTATAATTAGAATATCTATGAAGGTTTGGTTCTCTTGCGCGGCGACGTCGCTATTAAAGCGGAGCTGCTACGGCCGTTTCGGTGTAACCATGGTGGTTTTGGAAACGTTTGACCGGCTTTAATTTGACCGTGTGTACGAAGCCGTTTTGACCGAGAGTTCGATTGATGGCAAGAGTTTCCATATCCCGGAGGTCGTTTGTTGTAGACCGATTGCATGTACGGAAGTGGATATTTGCGGATGAAAAAACTTAGTCCGTTTTGTGTATATTTGACCCGGCGAGGAAAAATAGAAAAATTCTGTTGCAAACCTCGCACACGACCAGCTGAAGAACTCACATCAGGAAAGACGCTTCCCATCGCCCACACCCTTCTCTTCTCTTCCTTGATTTTTCCTAATTACAGCCTCGGAGAGCCGATTCCCGCAGCAAAACATCCGATTTTACGGTGAGTGTCTTCCAGCTTTTTAGCTTTTTAATTGAAATTCCCTTGTTTGAAATTAAAAATACGATACAGTCCGGTTAAACCTGAATACAGATTATGAAATACGTAAGTAAGAAACAACCATATACAAGTTAAAAATCTCAAAATTAAAAACCATGTTGGAGAGATGATGGTATATTCTCTGTTCAAATATGCAATAAAACAAAATAAGTTTTAAGTTTTTTTAAGACATTATGGAGCAAGTTTGTAGGAGGTGATGGTTTTGATTCTAATCGATTCAAAGGCAAGGCAGCTACATAAAAAGCTACCTAACGGCAAGTTACCTGAATAAATTATCAGATGCTTTAAATTTATTTACTTAGAAGAAACTGCTCACCAACTTATTGTAGGTACATTACTAATTGTTAGGATTTAAGTTCAGATCACTCTGCTATAGTATACACCTTAAACATATCAATGATAAAATAGAATCTGTAAGTCCGCCCATACATAATATTCGTAGAGATTGGGATGATTTTGGACCTATCGCCTTAATCTGGACTTTGCGAAACTGAGGTAGCAGTAGAGCAACATTTTAGAGAACGTCCATAAAATTTGAACAAAATTGTAACAGCGTCACCAACAACCACCAATTAAATATTAAACAGAGAATTGCTGGAAAAAGATAGCAAATAGAATATGTCAACAGTCATAAGACGTTAGTAATAGAGGTAAACTAACTATTTTAACAATGCAACTAAACTAATAAAAAATAGAATAACAAAACATTCAGAAATTACATTAGCAAGTTATTTTCGAGACAATACAACCATTACTTCTTATTGCAAGCAACCTGGAAACCAAAGAAACCCTTTATTACTATTAGCACTTAGCCCCGCAGCAACTAAGAAAAACAGATATTTGATGGAACACCTAATTGTTACTTTCTCTTCTCCTTATAATTATACAATTTTTGAATTTCTTGAAACACTACTCCAACTAGATCAACTCATCAAGCATTGTATAACAATAAAATATAAAATTAAATTAAATACCTTAAAACCAGTAAAATACTAGTAAAATATATATATATATATATATATATATATATATATATATATATATTTAGTTGCTTTTCCTGTTGCCAAAAATGGGTTAGCAGCTATAGCACATATATTTAATGCTATAATAAGAAATGACTTCTGCTCCATTCAATATAGTAGAGTCAAAGTAGTAAAAAAAATACTAAAAGCTCGATATTTTTGTAGGTATACGTATCGAGACATTCCAAGGCGTATTCGATTTGTAATAGTCTCAGAAAAAATGTTACCATATATTTTTGTTATAATGCAAAAATGAATTTGTGCTCGCAAAAAAAATGCATTTATTTGATACATTTTTTGCAGACCCTAAAGAATATTTTAATTTTCGCTTAATATTGGGAAAAATAAGATCATTCCCGTTACTCGGTTTTTTTAGGGTCACTAATATAATGCTTAGAAAGTGCTCTGATACACTTGGGGGTAGGAGACCATAATTCTGAGGATGGGAGTGATTTTAGGGAATTACCTCAAATTTGTTAGTTTTTCGAGTTTAAACTGTTAAAATAAGGGTTTTGCAGTCGCTGATAACGAATATGATGTTTAAAAGTGCTCATATGCACTTGGAGGTGAGCATAATTGTGGGGATTGGGGAAATTTTGGGAAAATCGTTACGACCATCCGAAATAAACGCTTATATATGTATAAGTCTACCATAACAATTTCATTCAACTTTGTGTTTCGTCTAGATTTAATTATTGTTTAGACATGCCTAAATTTTAAACAAAGTTTCCCATTTATCACACATTAACCTTTTATAAAGAAGTCCTAATAAAAATATGTAAAAGATTTCAAACAAAATTTTAACTTTTTTATGCTTGTGCTTGAATTATATCATGCGATATTTGCCTTTTAGTAGATATTAATCGCGTACACAAGTATATAAGACTATAGGTCTTTCTGAGCGAGACTAAATTTTTTAAGACCATACTATAATCGTTTCACAACTTACGGCGTAGTCTTTTTCAGCAATACAAATGTTAGAGTTGAAATTAATGTAGTAAAAGTTATTGTTAGTTTAATTTGTGTTTTTATGTATAATATTCTAGAGCTGATTAGCAACAAAGCATCTAATCAAAATTATCGAATTACTATAAATAAATTAGTGTTCTTTTAAAAGTTATTGATAACCTATTAATTATTGTCGTTTTAATTTAAACACTGCAAAATTAACAATAAAAATATAAAAATACTTTCTGAAGCTTTTTAAGCTTTACTATGTATTTTTAATCCACAACCTCAAATTATTAAGATATTTTAAAAAATGATAAATTTAATGTAAATTTGACGTATTTTAGTACAACAATATATACATATAGCCGTAACCACAATCGTCCGGTTAAAAGGGATCAGAACCTCTGCCCAGGCCAACGCAGGGAAATTCGAGTTTTGTTGAAAACCAAGGAGTATTTGTGGGATCTTAAGCTTCCCTGTTGTAAAGCTTAATGGGCCCATTAGGGCTGTGGTGCTAAAAACCAGAAACCCCAGACAGTGTTTCAATATCCTTCATCTGCCACACATTCTATAAGACTGATTACTAAGTTTGTTATTTATTCAATTGGTTATGTAGTAATAACATTGATTCTTAATTATCCATGCCGTTTTCTGTAACGAAACTGTGCGCAATGGTCCTTTTGTTCTTAATAAAAAATAATATTTGCTAAAAATCTTTAACGCTGTTTAAATGTTCTTTACTATAATTTAGGATTATAGAAAGCATTTAAATATATATAAAAACACAAAAATTGTTTAACATAATAGCACCTTTATTCCACGTACGAAACTTATTATAAAGTCAAAATAGAGAAAAAACTTCAAATAAAGAGTTCCCAAAGCACTTTGTTAATGAGTTAGGATTAGCGATATACGTCTTCTTGTTTTATGTTAACTTTACACCAAATTATTCGGATTTTCTTTAACATTAGCAACTTAACAAATTATTGTAAGATACGTGCGTTTTGCTAATATGTAAAACTACAATTGCAGGATCTGTTTTATTCTATTTTTAGCTCTAAAAACATATAAAACCATTTGCTCCATTATTTGGGTCACAAGGGCTTTAGTACAGTTTTATTTTGTCCTTCGAGCAGAAATCAGGGCAACATACATTGCTAGCTTTAACACGATGACGAAGCGTTTCCGGGCGTAGATTTATTTGATTCTTTTTTTATTTTACTATCTACAGAATAAAGTCAATAACTGGCGGTAAAACTTTGTGAATCATTCTTTATAACTCGCATGTAACGTGATGTTGTCCACGCTATAAGAAATATCGCAAACATCAGCAACTTTCTAAAGAAATCGTCTTATGCACCTAATTATCTTATCGTACTAGTTAGTCACTTAAACATAACATATATTGTACTATTATATACTTAAGGTTAAAACTACAGCTATGCGATTGTTGCACTTGAGAAAACCAAAATCCGAAGAACACGTTTTTACTATATTAATTTAATAATTATAAATATTTTTTATTTGCTTTTTGGTTCCCTTAGCTTAAAAATGATTAGTTGTTTAAATATTGTATAAATTTCTATTAAAAAAACTTGTTAGAGTTGTAGTCGCTATATTTTTTTGGCACAGACAACTCAGCGGGGTCTTTATTAACTAAATTTAAAAGCAAAATTTTTGTGTCATTGTTTATTTATTCAATTATGCACTCACCATTTTGTTCAGCAGCTTTTTTCAGCTGTCATGCAGCTTAGATGTCATCTTCCGAAAAATTTTTAAGTGTTTTGGCGAAAAAATTCTTGAGGTGTTTTTTTTATTTTAAGAGATATCAATAAGAAAATTTTGCAAAGACTTAAATAAATGAAAATCTAAAAGTGGAATATGTGATGAACATGATAAGTGAGGCAGCACATTTCAGCCAAGCTCCAACAATTTTTGTCGGATAGTCAAATAAACATGCATTATCCTGATAAAATACGATAGCCTTCCTATTTGTTAATTAGACATTTTCCTGAACCGCTATCTTAAACTCGTCTAGGTGGAAACGATACTGTTTTGAATTTATCGACTGGTCTTTTTTTTGGTAGCAGCTCATATTCCATACCAATCCCACCAGACATAAAATATGACTGTTCGGATGAACAAGTTTTGGGGTATCTTAATTTTCCTATTATCAGTAGTGGAGAGTTTAGAGCGCTTTGTTAATTTTTAAAATTAAAATCACCAGCTTTAAATTTAGCAAACCACTTACGAATGTTGTCCTTTCAGCTAAAAAACTTTCTACGTAAACAGCACATATCCTCTTTCTTGCTTGTGTGACATTTTTAACTTTATGGTAATATAAAAGCATTAAATGTCCAAAATGCACTTTATTTTCTGTCGTTTACAAATCAATTTATTGCAAGGAACTTTTTCCCAAAAATGCCTGAAAATGTCACCTTTAAGAATATGTACGCAAATCGTGTGTTTTCCATATTTTTGGCATCTCAAATATTTTCAAATGACATCTAGAAAAAATCGATAAGAACATTCTGAATAACCAACATCTACAGCGCACCAACTCAAATAGTATAATAAAGTTATTAAGCTAATAATTAAAACAATTGTACTTCAGATATTCGTGAGATATATGTAATATTTCCACCATATAAAAAATAAAATATAAAATTTACGAAAGAGATTAATTTCTCCATTGAAAGAGGAACTCTAACTCAAAAACAATAAATAATCTCATTCAAACAGCATCAACTTACTTTGACAACGTACATGTTATTATACATTTGTAAGTAAATAACATCAATTTAAACATATTTGTTATTATTACTATCATTTTAATATTAATATTTTTTTATTCTATTTTAAACCCCCAGAATGGTGAGGTTTATAAAGAAAAGGTGCAAAAGCTAAAATTTACACTTTTTATCTATAGCCTCAAAATGCCTAGGAAGTTAATTTGTGCAATTTGATGTTTTCTCAAATATTGACAAAATTACAGAAAAAGTTCTTCTTCTTTAACCCTCATTGCGCCCAGTATTGGGCATAGGTCTCCCTCAAATTCTTCCATGTAGCGCGATTCTGTGCGACTCTCATCCATGGCAGTCCTGCTACTCTCTTAATGTCGTCTTGCCATCTCATTATTGGCCTGCCACGCTGTCTCTTGCCTGTCCATGGTCTCCATTGGAGGATTTTAACGTTCCACCTACTGTCTTTGATCCGAGCTGTATGTCCTGCATATTCCCATTTCAATTTCGTCACTTTTTTCACTACATCCGCGACCCCAGTTCTATCTCTTATCCATTTATTTCTTTTTTTGTCTCGTATTGTAATTCCAATCATTGCTCTCTCCATTGCTCGCTGAGTGACTTCCAGTTTTGTTTTTACTTGTTTCGTTAATGTCCATGTTTGAGCGCCGTTTGTCATTATGGGAAGTATACATTGGTCATATAACTTAGTTCGCAAGCGTTGGGGTATTTTGTTGTTTTTTAAAATATAAGCTAGCTTTCCAAAAGCTGCCCACGCCAGACGTCTTCTTCTATCTATCTCGTGTTCTCTGTTTTCCTTCCTTAATGTTACAGTTTGTCCTAGATATATATACTCGTTGACGTTTTCTAGGATAGTTCCATTTATGTTTATTTGTGAGTTCTCAAGACACATTGTCTTCGTCTTATTCAAATTTACTTTTAGACCTATTTTCTTAGACGTTTTTTCTAATTCGTTTATCATAATTTGTAGGTCGTCTTTGTTGTCTGCAAATAGAACTACGTCGTCGGCAAATCTTAAATGATTCATTTTTTCCCCATTTACATTAATACCGCTATTTGACCAGTCCAGATTTTTAAATATTCCTTCAAGTGCCAAATTAAATAATTTTGGAGACATTGTGTCTCCTTGTCTAATACCTCTATCAATTGAGAATTTATTACTATATACATGTAATTTAATTGTTGCTGTAGCGTGTTTGTATATATTACTTATCAGTGCTGTATATCGGGAATCTATTCTAGCACAATTAAGTTCCTTCATTATTGCCCAGTGTTCAACGCAGTCAAACGCCTTCTCATAATCAATAAAAGCCATGAACAAAGGCAGGTTATATTCGATGGATTTCTCGATTAGAATTTTAACAGTAAGTAAATGGTCACAGGTACCATATCCCTTTCTGAAAGCTGCTTGCTCTACTGTCTGATAATCATCTAATTTTTGTGATAATCTGTTAGTCAAGATCTTTGTTAACAATTTATACATTTGAGAAAGTAGGCTGATAGGGCGTAAATTTTGTAATAGTAATGCGTCCCCTTTTTTAAACAAAATTACTATCACGGCGTTATCCCAGTTATCTGGTATTCTCCCTTGTTGTAGGCACATGTTAAATAGGATTTTTAGCTTGGGGATTACTATTTCTTTGGCTTCTTTGATCATTTCTATTATTATATTATCATCTCCCGGCGCTTTATTGTTTTTCATCGTCTGCAGGGCATGCAAAATTTCGTCTTCAATGATCTCCGGCATATCCTCAGATCCTACATTTACTATTTTAGAATTCTCTTTTGGCCCCTCAGGGTGTTTAATGTGCGACCCATATAGTGTTTTATAGTATTTCTCCGTAGTTTTTAGGATCTCGTCTGTGTTTCTTATTTCTGTTCCGGCGGAGTCTTTCACTACAATGATTTCTCGTTTCCCATATCTTCTTTTCAGGCACTTCATGCTTTTGTTGTCCTCTATTACTTGCTCTATTTGTTCTTCATAGAATTTTTCTAAATCTTTTCTTATCATACGCCTCGCTTCTTTTCTCACTTCTCGATATTCATCAGTTGCATATTTTCCTTCTTTATATAACTCTCTTCTTTCTTCTATTTTTTGCTTTGTTTGTTGAGTAATTTTATTTATCTTTTGGCATGTCGTCTTTGTGATTTTTTCCGACGCTTCTGTTAATGCTAGTGTCAGATCACGAGATATTTGGTTTAGATTGTTGTCATTATATTCCTTTAATAGCAATGATTGTCGTATGTACTTTTGATAGGTTTCCCTGTTTTGTTTGAGTGTCTGTGCATTTATCGTTCTTTTATATCTATTTTTATATCTGTTAAACTTTTGAACAGTAACCTTTGCCCTTACGAGCCGATGGTCGCTTCCCGTGTTAAATGAATTTAAGACTGTGACATCGTTTATGCTTAACTTTTTGGATGAGAGTATATAGTCAATTTCATTCTTGGTCTGCCCATTTGGGCTTATCCACGTCCACAGAAAAAGTAGGGGTGCGAAATTTAAAAATACTATAACAGAACGAACTTTTTACTTTTGTGTTTCGTGGCCGTTACGGTGGTTACAGCAAAAGTTGGAAGATAAAAATTTCCATATATCGCAATATCAGAGAAACCTAACGTGTGGTACAAGTGTAACAGAAAATGGGACAGTATGTTTGTTTTCGTTGTTCAAAACTTCTCTTACTCGATTGATCTACTAGAGTAAAATAGAGTTAATATATCACAACCACAAAACTCGAGGTATGTGACATTCGCTGTATAGAAAATGAAACCTTCTATCTATATTTAGGCATCGATTGTTAGGGTGGGTTAGCATGGAATATAAAAACTTTCTCAATTAAATGAAAACTGAAAATCTCAGCATGAGACGTATCTTTAGATTGAAAATCGAATAAATCTTTTGTTTTTACATTAGTATTTACTTTAATCTTCAGAATTAAATGCATCTGCAAATTGGGAGAACCTGGATTGAGACATTATAATGTTTATCTATATTATAATATCTCAGCTCAGTATGTAACATATTTTACAGAAAATTTACGAGCTATAAAATGTATTGTGGGATGCCATTTATAAAGTTTTCTTTATTTACGTGATAAGATAAAACTAATCTTGGGGATCTTGCACAGCCAACAGGAAAGACCAACATACGGAAACGTAAATAAAAAGCATATATAACAGTGGGTGAAAAAAAGGGAGAGAAGAGAATGGAACTGTGGGAGGATATTATACTCATTTCTTTTATCAAGAGTTGTCAGAAAAGTAATGCAATTAAGTTAGTAAAAAAATTATTCAAGATATTGTCACAAACGTTTAAAATTCTTTAAAATACTCTTCTTGGGCATCCACATGCACGGTACGCATACTGGAGGGGACTTCTTTTAGAACCTTTGTCACGGTAATTTAAATCGTTCAATGCTTTCGAAACGAACTCTTTTTAGGGTGGACTTAATCCACCCTAAGAAAATGAAGTCTGCTGGAGCCAGGTCAGGACTGTAGAAAAACCTGGACTAAAAATCTTAGACATGTAGGGGGGTGGGGCTGCGAGAGTTGTGGTGCAGCGTTCAGGTTGCGGCGATCTCTTTTCTAGTGCGTACGACCCTGTTTCTTAATATGTCGAGCAATTGCACGTAGTAGGTAGCGTTGACTGTCTGCTCTTGGGGTACAAGTTTTCTGTAGACCACCCCCTTGGCGTCGAAGAAAACAATAAGCATGGTTTTCACTATTGATTTGCTCATTATTGCCTTCTTGGGACGAGTAGATACGGAGGGTGTCATTCGGAACTTCGCAATTGTCCAAAAATTTAAATTTCTTTTGCACACGTTCCAAAATTTCACTCGCGATCGTCACTCGAGTGTGCTTGTGGTTGTCAATCAACAATTTGAAGGCCAACTTGACACACACTTTCCGCTTGTGTAAATTGTCGGTAATAATTTCGTGCACAGTGGTGTTTGAATGAATACTCATTCGACGATCAGAACTTTTAAAGATTACAAAATGAAACACATTTTTGTCACTTTTGCTGATTGGAGGCCGTCTAGAACAGGAGCCATCCTTCCCCTTTTTAAATAACTTTAACCACCTGTAAACTTGAGAATCCCAGAGAGCACTCCCTGTAGGCTGCCTAACTCATTTGGTGGGTTTCGGCGACGCTTGTTCAGTTTACCACAGTACTTGATCGCGTAACATTGTTCGATAATTTTCTCTCTAATTACGGCTATAAAGATCCTGACGCTCCTAGAGCCCATAGCGGACCGAGCTTGCAAGCGTTGTGAAGCTAAGAGTACCTCTCCCCCTCCCCCCACACCCGTCTAAACCAACCGGTTCGATTGAGTTGCGACCAGGAGAAGTGCAGACAAACTGCATTACTTTACGGACAAACTCTGAATCAAGTACCTATTAGTCCACTAGTTAAACCACTTTTTTTTTAAGACGTTTAGGCATCTACTTTAAAGCGAGTTCAGCTCTTTGCTCGAGGTTTTAATCTGTCTACTCCCCAAGGTCTTTAAATAAAACTAATTTTTTTATTATGATTTACTATCTACAGGGCTAGAAGTGAAAGTTCGACCGAAAAAGTTGGAAGTGTTATATTTTAATTGTTCCAAAAATAATTCTGCTGTTAAGAAGGTTTTTTCTTGGGAAATGATATATATATATATATATATATATATATATATATATATATATATATATATATATATATATATATATATATATATATAATTTATTGATTATTCTTATTTATTTAAGATTTAACATACCCACACTTATAAAAATAGAAATAATATTTAATATGTAATAATAAATTCTTTTATAATTATTTATAATTTTGTTTCCTTACAAGTTGCTTTTTATTATTTTTAATTTTATTACAGACATTCCTATGATATACATAGACTATTCGAAAAGTTGTCCAATACATATTTCATTCTCATAATCCTTCAAAATACCCTCCACGATATTTTATGTACTTCTGCATCCTTTGAAACTGGTTGTTAAATCAACTTTTTTATATTTTAACGGAGATATGGATATATTCGTAATTTCACTCCTTGTCTGTCTCTTATTTTGAACTTTAGTGAGTATGTTATAAAAATAAAGTTAGTTCTTATCAATTATTATGCTGCTCGGGATATAGTAAGATATAACAAACATTACATATCTAGCAGCACCACAGAAAGTGTCGTACCGTTTGCTCTTCGGTTAAGGTATAGGGTATTCAAAGAGAATAAATATACATAGCGATCTCTGAGTACGAGATGCGTTCAAGTTCTAAGGTCTCTAAATTTGTTTCTGAAAAAGTGCTTACCGAGAGAAGTTAAAACTGCTGTTATTTGTCAAGGTAATCTCCGTCAAGGAGTACGCATTTTTTACAATGTCGTCGCCGTTACTCCATAACTGCTGAGAACACTTCTTTATGTTTATTGCCAACTGAAAAATCGCCAATGCAACAGCGGTTCAATTGGCGGCATTACGTGTTAATATGTCCTAAAACCATTTTGCCACCCTCGCGACCTTGTATTTGTTGATCAATATTCATGGAACCCACCTTGAAAAAACTTCTTGCATTTTTAAAGCATCATAAAAATGGTATCCACAGATCCTGCGTAAATGCCAAGTTTA
Source organism: Sinelater perroti (assembly GCA_036346155.1). Taxonomy (NCBI): domain Eukaryota; kingdom Metazoa; phylum Arthropoda; class Insecta; order Coleoptera; family Elateridae; genus Sinelater; species Sinelater perroti. The sequence continues at coordinate 16,578,075 of JARFIY010000195.1, read as the reverse complement.
GAGGCGATATTACGCAGACCTAATCGGCGGTTTTCCACAACAACTTGCTCCACTCTTGCAATCAAGGTTTCGGTCCGGTTGATTCGTGGCCGAGGCTGTTGTGCTTCATTATCACACAACTTTCGGCATGTTTAAACTTCCGCATCCATGAACATACATTATTATCATCTATAACGCCTTCGCCGCATATCTCACTCAATTGGCGATAAATTTCGATGGGCGTTCCATCACTAAACACTAAACGTCGCCATATAAAGTATACAAAATAACATTCACTGTAATAATGGTAAGTCAACTTTTGTACTGTCATCTATATTACAAAGAAATATTTCTCGTATTTTTTTTAAATTAACTACATCTTTCTACTTATTCTCATAGCTGAGAAAACATTTTGAAACCTTAGAACTTGAATGCACATTGTACTACCCACTGTCTACGATATATTGGAATTGCAATTATTGATAAAATTAATTCATTTCCAATAGACACATTTTATATATTTGGTAGACACACAATTACATAGAAATGTAATATAATGTTTGACATATTTGTGTTTTTAAATTTTTTTTATACCACCATTAATAAAATGCAATCTCATATCAAATTGACAGTACTTATTTTAAAATGGAATTTATTGGCAACTTAACCGCTACATCTTCCAGGATCACTAATAATTCTTCCTAGACTCGCAACTGAGTGTTCAAGTGATGTCTTGGGCCAAATACGACCATTTATATCTGATTGACCTTTTTAATTAATGATTGTTACAATTTCAATCGTTAGACGACTTTATTACTTGATCAAACTATTAAGTTTATCACTTGTTGTTGCTAATATTAATTTGTCTTCAATTGAACCACTTTCGCTCTTATTTTGTGATTCAGTTTGAATAGATATTGACTTGTTATTTTTAGAACCACCGGCTATAGTAACAACACTGAAAATAACTACAACCCCTGCTAGTGTTAGAATAATTACAGTTTGAACTGTGTTTGTGACTGTTGTGTCCAGAAGAGTAAAATTAGCAGGACTTACAATATCAATGGCATCAATCCCATGCGAGTCCAACACCTCAACAGGGTTATAGATTTCCATGTCATTACTATAACAACTTTAATTGTTACTGTAATTTATGTTTTTGACGTGGCTAAGGTTGCTAACAACATCTAGTAAAAAGCAGTATGTAAAAAAAATCCGTTTGAAAATATCCGATAAACCATATAATAGTCGTGACATGTGAAAAAAGTGTGACTATTCAAAGGCCAGTTGCACAACTATAACAGCACTCGGTGAAAGCCATTTTATTTCTATGTCGCAATGTCAGATGATTTGAATGATTGCCACTGATTCGATAACTATTAAAATCTTACGACTTACGACTCTGGTGTTCCCTCGATCTCAATAACACTATAGCCATCTACTTGTTTGATGCTTTTTAATAATAAGAATTTCTACTATAATAATTGATAGCTCTACAAGAACAGCTACATGAATTTTTAAGATCCAATGTTGGAAAACCACCGTTTAAATTTACTCCAATAATGCGCCCCCACGGCACAAGAGAGTAAATTAGGTTTGTTCTTTCTGCTTTTTTAGTTGACATGGGTACATATTACGAATCCAGAATTGCGTACATTATTTTTGGGGTTTCTTTATTACACATTTTATCTAGGATTAAACTGTTAACGCTACTTTAGCTACAGCATAACAGTTTAATTCTCAATGCAGTATTTAAACTGTAAAAAACCCTATCGGCCACAAAAAAGTATTTTTTTAATAAATGGTGGTTATATTTCTAATGACGTAATGTACGTAACAATATTTTACCACCAGGAATCGATTAGGATTACCAATGACAATGACCATGATACCATGAGATGTTATGTATGTTATAAGTTTTAAAACAATGCTATGTTTTTGTACATTGTGTATGTTTTTTGTTAAAATTGCCGATTTGATGGCCTATCTAAGAAGCATAAATATGTAAATAATCCGAAAAATGACCTATTCAACATCTTTGCGTTACCAATTTTTTTTACAATTATTGTTTGAAGGGAATTATATTCTGCCTTGTAATATAATGAGCTCCGATTTCTATTTCGACTCGTACCATTTCTGCCTGCACTTTATTCTTTAGCACTATGCGGTAACATATTTATCAATTTAAAAAAGATATCCCTGAGCTTGCATAGGAAACCAAGGCGACATCGTATGAGGAGAGCAGCCATGTCCCTTTGTAGTTGATCTATATTATCTCTCAAATACTTTATTCTGGTGACTTTGGCGAGTCTGACGAAGGTTATGCGGTTTACTCTAAGTTCATATTCAACTTAATAGTTATTTTATTTCTAAAAGTCTTAAATGTTACAAATACCTTGCGTATGCTTGCGGTAAAGCATTTTTTCTGGCTAAAACTTAAGACAGATTTTATGACGGATTTGCGAACAGCCCATTTTCAATCCATATTGTACAAAACTTCTATAAATCTAAATTAAATATTTTTTATTTATATTAGCAGTGTACTTATGCATATATTTTTAAAAACCGTTATTTTAAAAAATTATATATTTTCGAATTATATAAAAATTGAAGATTTTTAGATTGTTTAGATTTTTTCCAAAAATAAAAATATACTACGTATCACATTTTGAAAATAACACGTGAATTCTCAGTTTATAAGCATTGTGAGTAAGTAGTTGCCTAAAAAATTATAATATTTATTTTAGGGTAATGGCTGCTTAGTAAAATAAATGTTTAAAATGTGTATAATTTTTGAAATTGATAGTACAGTTGATGCTGCTTTCTTTAGATCGACGTTAAAAAATACTGTGCTGTCAGGTAGTCCACCCTACATATATATTTTTTCAGTATAGCGGATTACTGCCGCCCCATAACGATAATTGTATTAATTACCTTTATTATTGTTATGTAAAATAATATCAATTCTAAAGACATTTATTAATGATAAATGAGGTCTACCATTTGTTAATTTTTGCACGACTTGCATCTTGTTAAAATACATTTTTAATTTTTAAGTATATTTGAGGCAGTAATATGACATGCCGTTATCATGAACTAGTGGTTGAGGTGGAGACATTAAGTTCTGTTAAATATTTAACATTACGTTCATTTTGGTACCCTTTCCAACAATGAATTTAAATTATTTGACGCTTACATTTATATTTAAAAAAATAACAGGGGGAAATTATTGCATTTTAACTTAAAATGGAAAGATTTTATAAAAACAAAATTAGTGTTATGAAATTCTTATATATTAAAGCCAGATATGAGTTATTTAGTTTTAATATACAAGAATTTCATAACACAACTGGACTGCGCGCCAAATTAATTTTCATATAGTATAAATCAGTATTTGTAATCGTATTATAATACTACATAATACTAAAATAAATTAAAAACCAACTAATTGTGTAGAATACTAAATATTAATAAAAGGAATTGCGAGTTCAATATTAGTATACAAACTCCAGCAGTATTATTTTGCAGCTAAATCTAATTTTCTGCGCACCAAATATTTTGAAAGCCGCTCGTTGGAATTTAAATGTAAGGGAAAACAAACGCGTGACGGGAGTTGTTGCGAACAATGCATTGTGTTACAGTTTCTATATAAATGTCGACTTTATTATATTGTACTATTGTGTATCTTATTACGCTTTTTAACAGAAAAATCGACCTTTGTTTTTCGTTCACTAAATTAAATAAAAAATTTCAAAACAGGAAAGGAAATATAATTTTCATATTTTACTCATCATTTTTGTAGAGAAATTTTTATTTGAAAAATACGAATTAGAAAGTTTACATAACATTATGTAAAATCTTTTGTAGCAGAACCATTAAGGAGAAGAAAAGTAGTTCACGTGACATTTTGATATACGTATAATTAGTGTGAGTGAAGTGTAGAAGTTAGAAATATTTACATATCAATCGGAAAAATAAATAAAAATAACATTAAAATATAAGAAAATTAAATTTACTGAAATTTAACTTAGTTAAAGTGAATAGCATTGATAATCATATTATCCAATGTAACTCTCATCAGTTGCCACGACTTCCTCGAGTCGGGTCCTAAATCTGCTGCAGGCCAATACAACTTTCTCCTTGTCGTTACCTCCATGACAGAGGCTCTTAAATTGTCCTTGGTTATAACGCCTTCCATTAACTTTCGCCTCGATCACGCCACGCACTACAGAAGAGGATTACAGTCGCGGTTGGAAGGTGGCCAAAAGTCGAGAAACCGATGCTAATACAAAATGCTGTATGGTCATGCCTAGAACTTCTTTGACTTCTGCGCTGGAGCGGAGTTTACTAGAACGCGTACTCCTGCTAAGTGTATAACGATTACGTTTAAACCTCCCTCAAGAAAGTTGGGAGTCATGGCACCCCCTTGACTACTTAGAAGCCCCACCTCTATCACAGAGGCAGTAAATTTTTCTATGCATGACGTTAGCTACTCCAGAAGTATTTTGACAGATCCAACAGTCATTTTGGCGATTCACATTCCTATCCTGAATGAAGCCCGAAAAGAATTCCAGGAAGCCAGGGCCTATCTGCCTTGTATATCTCAGTTAACAGTTCATAATTTTTCAAGACAAAAGACTTGTAATGCAAGTCCTGGTTCGCGACTGGACTGACGGTCGACCTCTCCACGCACATTTCTTTTATTAGGTCAATCATGCACCACCCAAGATTCTAATCGATATTCCCTTTCAATTCGCGGGCGAATTAATCACTTCTATTGCGATCAAATCGCTTACTGTGAATTGTCCTGTCAGCAGTAACTTTATCCTGGTGGTCATATTTCTTACATTATTTTACTACTTGGGTATTTTGTAGACAAACCACGCTTTATTTTCTGGGGGCGATTTATATATTATATATTCTAGGGTTATTTTGTCGAAAAACTATTAGTGGTTGATTTTATAAAGCTAACTTGTTGTGTCATCCAATAAAAGACTTACACGCACATAAGACGGCCTTTTGATATTCCTACAAAAGAAATTTCGGATGTACCTGCACAACCTTGTATATTGAACAGCGCCAAGCCAAGTTATTACAGGCACTTGTTTTTAATTTTACGTAATGTTATTAGAAAATTGTAATTAAAGGTAATTAATTAAATAAATATCATATTATACCATAATATTAAAAATACTTTATTTTGCATATAAAATGGGTTTGTTAGATTTAATTAAAGTACAATTCTTACATCTTTTTATAATATTAAAGCGTATAAAACAGACATTTTTGTACGTATTTAACCATATGTTTTGGTTGTGGTATAAAGCAATCAAATTTTAAGATTTTGACTTTTATTTAAAAGTAATGTTTTTTGCTACAAATGTTATAAATTAACATTCGAAAAGAAGAAATGTTTATTGCTTAACAAAAAAAGCAAAAGTAATCAGAGAGTCAGAATCACACAGTCGTATTAGGTTTGCTTCTTGGGATTTTGCTATATTCTGAATCTTTGTTGATGTTATCCTGTGAGAAGTTTTTATGTAGTTGTATTATAGAAAGGATTAAATGCCCTAGAGTTATAATTTTGTCTGTAGTCCTCCTTAAATGTACATGATAATAATACATAGTTGACAATGTAATTAATCACCTTTAATGTCTGAAATAAAACTTTTTTCGTAAATTAAAAAATTGTTTTCAATATCAAAGATATAAACAATAGATGCGCAATTATCAGTTAAAGATTACAAACTTTCTCATGGTTTTACAATTTACCCACTTTTAATCTTACTAAGAATTTGTAGATATTACTTAAAGAAAAGTAGCAGAAGGAATCGTAACTACAAAACTCCAAAAGATTTTGGTTTAAAGCATATAAGGGAGCACGATAGTCGACAGGTAAAAGTATTAATCTGATACACTGGCGCTCAATAGCCATCGTATAAACGATTTTGAGCGTCGTAAAGTACACTTTCCTTCTAAATAATGAGATACTCCTAACATGGCTTACAATACAGTGAAATCAGAAATAGACTACTATCCTATATAAATAGTAAAAAAAGATGTACATAAATGACTACCAATAATTTTCATGTAAGATTTATATTAATAAAGCAATGATTGTTTAATAAATGTTTATTTACAAATTAATTACACACTATAACAAATTTTGTATGCTATCAAAATAAGCATATGACTAGTTCTTAGAGACCATTAAAAATGGCCCAATTTATAAAAAAAAGTTGTGTTTGAGCCCACAACTTTCTTAGTGTGAAATTTTAACATTTTTTCAGGATTGGTAATAAATTTTTGCTATGATATAAAATATTTATGATTTTAGGAAATTGCTGAGATGTGTGCTAGGTATGTCGAATAAGTAATTTAATTGAAAATACATTTTGTTGCCACAAATCCAGATAACATTAGCAAAGTACTTTTTATAAACTATTTGATATTCCAAAACCTTTGGCTAAAGATTTGATAGAACCTGATACAACAAGAATAAAGCCAAACGGGATATATACAGAGACAAATATGGAAACCTTGTAATTATTACTTTAAGCACATTTTTCAGACTCTTATAAAACTTTCTCTGTATACTAATGTCAGCTTAATCTCATCCTGTTATAAAAGCATAAAAAAATTAGTAAATTTTTATAAAGGTAGTGCTTATGATAGTGTTCAGTAGACCATATATTTGCTTAAATCTGGGCTCAATGAAACTATACTTCTGCAGTTACAACAAGAGCAAATCATCTATAAAAGTTTATTTCTAGCCCTGAAAAGGTTTTTTTGTCTAGTAATGTCATTTTGTATGATAAATTCGACAAAAAAACTCAGCATTAGGAGCCGATTATACATACACCAGTATGCTTGTTAATAAAAAAAGTTATGTACGATTGTGCTTCACCAATAAATGAGAAAAATAAAAAATTCTTTAAATTGTCAAAGAAATGGTGCTTGTAAGGGATTTTGACCACACTTCCTACAAATTTATGTTAGTTTCAATGAGAATTTATGAAATATAAGCAAAAAAATATAATTAGTCCTATCTGGTGAATGAATACGTGTTCTCAGAAGAAGTTTTGTCTTATTTGGTATGAAACTTGGCAATAAACAAGTTTTTTGAACTAAATGGTCGTAGAAATAGACATATTTGTCAATACTAGTTTTGGTTAAATTTCTCAATGTAGTCTTAAAATATACGTAAAAGACTTTGATCATTGTCGAAAGATGGTGTGCAAATTCTCAGAAAACGAAACTGGTACTATTTATAAAAAATAAAAGACAAAGTAAGACAATGATCTGGAACTCATATATACAAAACGTTTTAAACAAAAGGAAAGTAACCGTTATGCTTATATAACGGCGAAATGGCTACCCTCTATTATTGTGAGACCTGTAGTTATCTATAAACTGCTAGTAAAAAGTTAAAATCTAAAGACTTGCCTATCTATATATTACACATACAATGATATATACGTTAACTGCAACTATAGAACCCTTTCTTAAATATTTTAATCAAAGTCAAAACAAAAATAGCTTATTATTGGTTGAAATTTTATAGAAACTGGTAATCCGGCATTGCTCCTAATCATACCAAGTTAAAAATATTCCATTACTGGAAATAAGCCAGTTAGATAATATTTCAATAAATATTTTAATATTGATCTTGACTGAAATAAAATGTTTACAATTAAACAATGTCAGGCAGAAAATTTAGTAAATAGATAACAATAAAATGTGAAATGTAAGAGAGCTTTACAATGAAAACACTGTTTCGTAAGATAACTAAATTTAACTAATATTTTATAACAGGTAAATATAATTATTAATTACAATAATAATCAAATATAAATAGAAAACACGTAAGCATATAACCGATTAAATCTACCCGGCAAGTCTAATGCCTTTCTAATGTCTTTCTTCCAGAGGTGGGTTTTCCAGGTAAATCGTCGATTTAAATGCATCCTGAGGTATTTAACGCTATTCTGTTGGAGAATTACTTTGTCATTTAATATAACTGGGGTACACGTTCCTTTTTTTCGTAACATAAATGTAACATGAACTGATCCGCCAAATCTTCAGCCAGTCTTCTGTCTTTGAAGTATTTGAAAATATCGTTAACGTAAGTAGCTAGAATTATTTGCCTTTAAGATGGAAGGTCTGCGGTATACAGTAGGTATAAAAAGTGTCCCAGAATACTGCCCTGTAGAACTCCTAATTGTATTTTTGATATTTGACTTGAAAGGAACTTTTTTAAGGTATGATTTTAATATTCTAAAGTAATCAAAGAGTTTGTTTTTGATTTTGCAAAGTAATCATGTATTTTTTAATCTGTAGATAAAGATTAATTTTTGTGATAATTCTGTGTACTTATTCTACGGCAGCGTGTCCTTCTCTAAAGAAAACTGGTAATCTGTTATAAGATTTCTATCGTTGAGGATTGGTTTGTTTTTTATAATTAGTTTCTCTAGTACTTTGGCTATGACTAGAAGATTGATAGGCTTCTTTCCTGGTTTTGGATTAGAATTACGTGCGCTAATTTCCATTGTTTTGAAAGCAATTTAACCTCAAAATGACATTAAATACATATGTTATAATTTTTATATCTTTTCCTGGTATTTCTTTTAGTATTTTGTAAATTTATTTATCTTTAGCCTTCCTATAACTCTCTCGACTTCTTTGACTTTAAACGGTTTAATGGTCTGTGTCGGTATGACATTTCTTTAACTAAATTCGTGAATATTTCTTTTCTATTCTGATGTGCATACTTTAAGAAATGGTTAAAATACTTGTGCTAAGCGGTCTACAAATATTGCTGCATTTTCACTGGCACTTCTCGCGCAAGTGGAATTATTGCCCGTGGTCATTTTAACTTTTTAGTGGCTCTCTATAACGACTAATTTGTATCTTCGGTAGCGGTTAGCTTAATCAAATATTCTTGTATTGTCTGGTTTTTTAAATTGTTTAGGAACGATTTCAGTTCCTGGGTTGCCTTGTTGAGTTTTTTCTTTCGGCTATTTTTTGTTTAACTGGCGGTAGACAATCTTCTATGTCTTCTTGTTTTTCGTCATTATGGTTACGGTAAAGCAAAAGATGTGTTCTACAGTAGATATGTTTATATAAACATTATTATCAATTAGCTTCCCGTATGTATTCCAGTTAGCGGCTTTACTGTGTTTGATAATTACGGGCAAATGATCCGAGGATAGATCAAAACATAATATAGCGTTATTGTTGTTTGTTACTATCCCTTTTGTGTACAAAAATCAATCTGATTAGGAATTTTGTTAAGCCAGTAGGTAGGTTCTTCAGTTGATACGTAGTTTAAGTGATTTTCATTGATAGCTTTGAGTAGCTCTCTACCTCGCGATAAAGTTAATCTTGACCTCCATTCTTCATTTTTTGCATTATAGTCCCCACCCAACATGAAACGTAATCCAAGAGTATTAAAAAAGTGATCAAAATCATTGCTGCAAATCTTATGTCTATATTGGCTTCTGCAACTACAATAATTGTAGTTGTTGATATTCGTGGCTTACGTAATGCCTTATTGAGTTCTACACTATCCCTGTTGTGTCTCTATAAGCTGTGCTGTCTGGGCGGTTTACAGTATAAATGGAATATTTGGGTATAATTGTTGGGTAAAATATGTTTCTGAGATCAACATAATATCAATGTCATTGTTTGTTATAAATGTTTCAGTTTTCTAGTTATGCTGTGCCAGGCCATTGGCATTTCAGAGTGCAATGTTTAGGAATTGAGCCATTATGGTAATTTAGCGGTCATGAGCAAGTTGTGCATAGTATCTATTCTTTCCATTAATTTAACCATCATTGTTTGCATTGTGTTATTTGTCTGCTGTTTGGCTAACTTTTTGGGAATATAATGTACTCGACTGAGCCAATTGTGAGCTTAGTTATTTAGGCCTTAGTGGTGGAAATTTACGTTTTTGAATTTCTTTGGCCACTAGACAACCTCTATAGTTTGCGGGATGTTTTTCCTAACAATTTACGAATTTGACGTTTCCTCATCTTTTCTTTATTTCACAATTTCTTCTAAAATGTTTTCCAGCGCATTTGACACCTCTTGGCGTCTTGTGGTAATCGTTTTTGAAGTCAGTAAACCTTTGGGTTAACGTATGAAGGTCCAAAAGTAATTTTGTTTTCAACGGGAATTTTATGTCGTGTAGACATAGAAATGTCTTTAAAACCTTTAAATCCTTTTTGCAATAAACCTAATTTTTATAGTGCCGGAGCACAGGGGTATGTAATAAAATAAAAAAAAACTAATGCGCTAGTGAAAATAGGGCCAGAAACTATTTTTACTGAGTCAAATTATTCTGCTATTGACTAAATGTTAGATATGTAAATTCCACCACAACTATTGAAGTTCAGTTAAAGTACTAAAGCACGGGAAATAAAAAAAAACTAAACAGAGTACAAAGTTAGGCTAATAACTGTAGTATCCTACGTACGCATATGTAGACAATTGGCATTTTTCTCATTTATAGACTTTGTAATAAAGAGGATAAAACAGAGTCTTTTGAAGCTTTTAAGATATTCTAGTTAGAAATAACCTACCGAAAAGAAAATTTTATCTGATAAAAACTGCAAATATTTTCTTGAATAAATAAACAGATGAGCGGTACCACAAATTCTAAGGCCTCAGTGCTAATAATGCTCATATTTCACCTTCAAAAAGTCTAATAATGTATTTTAAAGTATAAAAGTACATTACAATCAAAGTCTAAAAATATCATGTAAACACCAAAAATTTATATGTAACCCGTCGTTTGTTGCTACCTGGGTTATAACGAGGTTTATCTTGCGTGAGAATTTTGTTCACCATGTGATTCTTAGCCAGTTAATGAGTTTTGGACCAAAATTAATTACGAATTTTTATATAGAAACTTATTTTAGTGAAAATGTTAATCTAAATAATATGGTAATATTTGTCGCTTGTTGAGGAAAATTCTCTCACATAAGACGCAACTATCATTCACGGCCTGCAATTCTAACTGCCGTTTTGGCTAAGTAAAGGCATGTAGAAAAGTTATAAACTTATCTGATGGAAACAACGGACCATCAGACTTTGCCAAATTGTCACACTTTTACTAAAAACATGAGCAAAATGCTTATACGCTACAAAACGACGGGTTAAGGTTCTAGATCTTGTTAGTAATGTAATACGGTTGAAACTTTAGCTTCGCGCAGAGAATCTTAAATGCCTCGCATTCTATGCCTAACGTTTTGACATGTTACTTTGAGTTTGAGTTTAATATGAAGAGGTAATATTAGATTATCGTTAATGTTTATATATGGCTCCCGTTTAATACTGTATACCCGATCCACTGTTGTTAGTTCTTTCTTATGGTGCGCTCTTCTAGTTCAAAGATAAAAGTAACGGAACTATTTTATATAATTTGCTTTTCTTGATGATGATGTCTTGTTCAATCATATTATCGTATATTCTAGATAGTCTTAAGTAGTACATTATTTATTACATCGATAGTGGCTGTTTTAACAAATTATTGCACCTACTTCAAACGATTGTCATTTGGACAAGTAGTAAGTTGTTGCTGAAAATACCGCTCCACATGGTGATATCTGAATGTTGCTGATACCAACAAACTCTTAACTACATATGGATTTTGCTGATACTTGCAGGTTATAGTTATTTATACTTGATTTTAGTGAATAATTTTACTTGGCCCTAACGTGTGTGAAATAAAGTCGGCATTTTATGCTTCGCCGTGAAAAACTCACTGTGAAGATATTAATAAAGTTTTGAAAAGAAATAGAAAGATTTATCTATAAAATGCTTGCTGTGTGCTGAAAAATAATTAATAAATTTTTGTAAACAAATCTTTTCCATTATATACTTTGTTTTATAAGATTGCCAATAACGTATAAACAATTAGAACCGTCTAAGTATTTTAGTCGTAGATCTAGGTTGTAAATAACTCTATAGACACATATTTTTATTATATTCTTAATTGGCGCCAAAAGTAAAAAATTGTGCTAACATAGTTACATACAAAACAATGTTTCACATTATAGTACTTTATAGTTGGAGTAATTTATTTCTCAACTGTAAATACTTTGTCGCGGAAATTGTGTGACAATTGAGTTATGCTGTAATTGCTTTACAAACAATTAAAACATAATTTCAAACTCACCATTACATTAGCCGAATATACACACTAATTTCAAGATAGATGTTGATACAAGTTTGATTGCTTTTGTTTATATATTGATTAACGTCAAGTCGATCCAGCGAAATGGTAGTTCTTGGTTGCGTACAATATTAACTCAATGTTAGTGCAAATGTTTGAATTGTAATAAATTGTCGCACAACTTAATATTTTACACACATCTTATACTAATTCTTAGAATACACTTCCTCATAAGCATAAATGGACTTTTTTGTAGCTATTATTATGTAAATGGATCTAAATTATGTAAATTTAAATGTATCTGTCGGGTAATCCATTATGTCTTTTGTAACTTTAAGAAAAATTGCATAATAATAATATAACGATAACCCAAATTTATTATCAATTAAAGAACATATTTCTTTTATATTGACATTATGAATTGTATGTAATTTTATTTTTATTTCTAAATTATGGATGATTTTACCTTGTAGCAATGTGTGCTGCTGTCTTTTGTTTTTTTATATTATAAATTAATTATCTACTAAATTATTGAGGTAATTTTTTTTTGCTTACAGATAAACCTTTACTATTAATTATGACGTAGGTAAATTAATAAAAAATTGTCAGATATCTAACAAAGTATACTTTATTTTTTAATTTAATAATAATCGTAAACACAAAGGCAACCTATTCTCTTGTATGCAAATATAAATGGAGCGATGTACAATAAAGAGTGGCAAACATTGGAGGCAAACAAGGCAGTGAAAGCAAACGGATGTGCGCGCTCCATGTATAACATTCTGTCTATGAGTAGTGTATAACAATGTGCTCTAATACTCAAGTGCCAATGAAGTGCAGTGCTTCCTGCATAGTGCGTTTGTGCTAGGAAGTGGTGCGTTTAGCGGCGCAATGGCCAGCAATAATGAGATCGTGAGTTCCAATGCGTTGCGAAAAACTCACAGATGTACAAGCAGTATCTAAAGTTTGAAGAATATATACTAGGACAAACTGAAAATTTTTTCATTCTTTTGTTTTAGACACCAACTAGAAGGTTGCGCTCAGCAGTCCCCTATTTCATTCCTGCTGTGTAGCAATTCTAAACGCAAAAAATGGTTAATTCGGTTAGTCCCATCGAGCAAGAGAAATTTAAACTTGTGCACAAATGCCGCTGTATCACCGCAAGTATCAGAAAGTACCTCTACCTCCGGGACCGACCCTCAACGTTTTTGATGTCCTGAACAGAAAAAAAGACGTCAAAATATTTATTTCTAAGATTCTCTTTCCAGACATCCCCAAATTGACAAATAACACTCCTCAAAAGAAAAAAGTTCTTTGGGATTAAGAAGCTTGATTTTCAGTAAGAAAACTTTTTCGGGACTCCAAAATTGCTTTTCTGAAAGCCAAAAACACAACCGACGGTTTATTTATCTATCCCGTTTTGTCTTAAGAATATCGGTGGGTGACTCGCCTTCGATGTGACGATTTAGCACCATCGTCATTTGTTAAAACAGACAAGTCAGTTTGTACCACTATTCGTGACATTCCCAAATATATCTTAGAGAAAAAACTAAAATCGGAATTTTTAAAGCATATGCCCCTGCACTGATTTTTTTCTCCGTTTTTAACATAGTTGTCAGTCTATTCTTATTTTTTGTTCTTATGATAGAAGATTTATTTTTCAATATTTGGTATATTATCAATTCTGTTTATGTTTAGATAAATATTTTTATTTAATAGTGCCTAAAACCCATTTAAATCTTAAGAAATTTACTGAAACGCGGTTAGAGAAATCTTTCCTATAAGCTTTAAAGGTAAAATATTCGTGCTCCTATTACACGTCAAACATATTTGTTGATGTTGGTTACAATAAATTTTATAGTATTCTAATTTGTTTTAGCATCGATTAAATACAAAAACACATAATTCATTTACACCCACTTTAATAAGAAATTATGTCTCTACATAAATACTTATTACAATAAATTAATATACAAAAGCATCGAGATAAAATATCATATAAGAAATGAGAACTAATAATTAGTTAAATGTGAAAAATAGCACATGTGAAAATAACTGTATTACGAACAGGTTATTCATAGATGACTTTTTTAAAATGTGGGTTTGAAGCAAGAGAATCTATGACGAGCCCGATATGAGTACCCGATTTTTTTCAGAAATCTACTTGCTGATTAGGGTCAGGCATATATTATTTAATATTAGTTATTAAAAAATTATGTATTCCCACTTGGGTTTCGAAGAGTAAGAAAGTGTTTCGGCCTATGTAAGATAAATAAGTAAAATCGGATAAATTAAAATGTCAACCTACAAATTTTAAATTTACATTCAAAAGTGTATAAACCCATAAAGTGCACTGAGTGTTGTTTATAAATATATCAACCGCTGAACTATGTGTAATATGTACTCGCACATATAAACACAAACACACATATATTCAAACGCCAGTAAACATCTCTTTTTCACAACGAACTTTAGCGCAAGCACATTCACAAAGTGGAAACGTACGGGAATCAACCACTAAACAATTCTGAAAATCAGTGGCAACAAGTCGCAAAAAAAGTAGAAATCTAGAAAAGCACGGGCCAACCACTTCAAAAATGTCAGATGAAAATACGGATGAAGAAAAATAAAGATCTGAAATTACACCTAAGCCAATCTTTACATCAGACTTAGAAAACATAAAACCGTTGATTACGTTACTTAACGATTTAGCCAAGGATAAATATTATATAATGATGGAATCATAGTACAACCCTTAGAAAGTACGGCACACTCTATAATAATTAAACTACATGCAGATAAATACATCAAATTTTATACTTGTAAGCCTAAAGAGCAAAAAAAATTTGACTATTTCTTAATTTCGAGTGTAAAGCAAAGACCATGCATTCACTTATATTTTATAGACATCAAATCTAACAGTAATAACAAAAAATACAAAAAGTAGATTTACTACTGAATACTAATGTAAATTTAAAGCACAATACGCTAAATATGCAATTTTCCAATGTATGCGCAACCAGAACTTTGGCTACACAAAAAATTATTTTAAGAACAGTATGAGGTATTTCAAGTGCGCGGCAGGTCACTAAGGAGTGTATGTGCCGATAAAATAAAATGTGATAAAAACAAGTGCGCAAACTATAACGAAAATTATTCGGTAAATTATAAAGGATGCACAATATATAAACAAATTCAACAAAATACCTAAAAGTAAGGAAACGCAAGATAGAAACGAAATATGATCAACAGGTACAACATAAGCTCACCAAACAAAAGGGTAGACTAAAGAACTACTAAATAAAATAACCTAAACAGTACCTACAAACGACTGAAATAACAACGAATTATGAAGATCTTTATGAATCAAATGAACACTTTAATAAACCTCATACCAATATCTATTAACAAAAACAAATAATGGCCCAACATTTGAACATAGCCTGTGTCAACATGGCTGAAAAATAAAACTATTTATGCAAACATTTAATTTCCTGTTATATTGTTATACACAACACTAATCATCCAAACAAAATACACATGGAGGTACACCAGTAATAATTAAACAGAACGTTAAACATTGTGAAAGAGCCGAGTACAGGCATAACAAATGCCACTAATATTACCATTGTAGGAAGTATAACGAAAACAGCAATATACTGTCCGCCATAGCATAGCAACAAATTCTATTATTACTATAATTTCTTCAGAACATTAAGACATCGATTTGTGCAGTTGTGACGATAACGCTAAAAAATATTTAATGGGAATCTAGACTAACAACCACCAAAGAAAAAGCTACTAAAATCATACAAAATAACAATTTAAATTATTCATCAACATTACAGCCAACATGTTGACCTTCTCACATTAATAAAATACCAGATCTTAAAACTTTTTATATTAAGGGGCCTTAACACCAAACAATTTCTGGTAGAGTCATACTTAGAGCTAACTTCTGATTATATATCAGTTTTAATAACCATCTATACTCACATACTAGACGAAAGAAAGAAATCATCAGAAAAATATTAGAAAATTAAAAATAGATTGCAGGTAAGGTACAATAAACTAATGAAGGATGCTACTGCATAAAGTAAAAGTAAATATATCCAAGATTATTTTAAAGACCTGACACCCACTGGTGCGACAAACTATTCCCTGTGAAAAACTACCCGTAAAATCTGACAACCTTAAAATCAAATAAGAACCAATTAAAATGTCTGTGCATCAAAACGCTACTAGTTTGTCAAACATTTTGTCACAGTTTGCTAACCTTTCTCATCCTAACTAACAGCTGCTGAGGAAGATAGAGTAAATAATCAATTAGAAATCCCATTTTAGATGGCCTAGCCAATAAAAAAGTTTTCAAAAGTATAACAGAAACAATAATATAGCATGAAATCAATACAAAATATTTCAGCAAATATCCCACATGTATTAAATAATTAGTACAAATATTTAACGCCAGAGGAAAATAAAACATATTATAATGATTGCTAAATCAGGAAAAAATCCAACTAAAGTGACATCATATCGTCCAAGAAGATTTTTTCCAACGCACTCAAAGGTTCTAAAAAACATACATCCTAAGATTTTACCTTTTTGACAGAAATACCCAGCCGCTTGTACTAAACCCTATTTTGACTTACCCCAAACCAGCTGACTATACAGCGATTTTAGTCTCACATTGTGATCCCGTTTTTGCAACCAGGATTTTACAAACTCTCTAAATTAGCTCTAAACCATGGCTAAAATAATTCAAAAACCAAACTAATGAAAATAAATTGATACGTGTTACCTTTACCATTACTAAACGGAAATTGTACACCTCAAGCGAATGTAATCAAATATCTAAGTCTTTATCTGAATAGAAGATTAACTTAGTGTACTAACATCTTTTGAGAAGAAAAAACAGGTAGGTGTAGAATAGGATAATAACCCGCTTACTTACAAAGCCATTTTAAAGCCCATCTAAACATACGACGTACCCCTCTGGGGTTACAGCCTGTATCTTAAACAAAGATACTGCAGAATTTTCAGTATAAGATTTTCCGACCAATAGTAAATGATCCAATAACAAATGCGATACTACACACCTATTTAAAGCATCGACTATTCGTAAATAAATTACAAAAATCAGCATTAAGTACATAAACATCCAAACCAACTGCCAATAACAGCATATACATATATACAGTATATAATAGCAGCCAAAAATTTGTCGATAACACAAAATACATTCTATAATATTTTCACTATGTATGTTATTGCGTCGATTATTAGAAATCAATCGATTTACGCATAATATGCAACAATAACAGTTATAATGTGCGGCAAATTTATGCGGAGCGTCACTCCAAGCATTATATTCCGTGTCATGCAACGTTTCAAGTATGGATTACCGTTCACGAAGCACAGAACATTTCAAATTCACAAACAAATGTTAGCAGACAATAGAACTATTTGAACATCATACTTGAATGGTAAAAATCTGCAAACTTTTAATAAACTTGCATATTACATAGAAAACCGCATCTAATTTGGTCCAAGACATTTCTTTGAGTTTTATCGTATTTTTTGAAGCGGATTTTTGTTTATAAATTATTTTATAATTATATGCTACACCTCCAAAACACTGGGTTCTCAAAAGAAACATTTTTTGATTGGGTCATTATTGCACTAGATTGTAGCCTTTTGGGTCACTAATTGCCAGTGTGCGTGTGCGGGTCGTTTACAAATTTTATCCAACATGAGCCAGATTACTAGATGTTGTCGCATTGTTTTACCACATTGAAGGTTTTATTTGTTGGATAAAAAGAGTAAATAATAGTAAACGCGATCTGAATACATGCAAAGAGCGCAAGGAATTGTAAAAGGTTTTACAAATATTCTATTAGTTCTATCGGAAAACTTTCCGAGACACTCTTCTTGAAACATGGAAATTATCGTATAAAAATCACTTAGCCTTTGTAGTTATTAGACTTTTGGTACATATTTTGCAAAAACATAAGAAATTGCGAAAGTCAACTAGGTTCTGCGTGTTGCAAAAGATTCTCTCATTTATGGAAAAAGTCATACCAAAAACTAACAATAAATAGCTGTTTTCTCTTTCGAATGAAAAAACAGAGAATATTTACCTAAAACTTGCTTGACGCACTCGAACAATGTCCCGGTGGTCGCGGCCCTTTTCTTTCCGGCATCGGTTACACCGGAAACGGCCAAAGGTGTCTTCTTCGATCAAGATGCACGCCCTGTGGCCTTTACGTCGGCAGATACGCTGTGCCGGAACGAGCCCTTGATCGTAGGCCCACTGACGGCCGTCGGCGGAGTCCCTCAGGAGCCGCCTCACGTTCCAAATGGGTCTTGTAGTCATTGTTTGCTTCAACATAACCAATAAATACAATAACTATAATTAAATAAACTAATACTTACCAAAAACCCCAAAGAATAACTTTAAAATAAATTAAAACTTAAAAAAGAATGCCGCAGCTAAAGGAATGCTCACTACGTGCACAGTCCACTAAATTCAAATTGTAACGGTCACTGGCGACGATGTGAAATAATAGCGCCACATACAGATAAATTCAAATTTTGAACGGTCGCCATGGTGACGATGTGAAATAATGGCGCCAAATTAAAAAAAAAACAATTATTTCTAACTTTATTATTTGTTGACTAACTAACATAAAAATATTATGATTGTACTCAAATCGTAGAGTATTTTTCGCAAAAAAATAAATAAATAACCAAATCGACACCCGGAATTTGACATTTTTACTCCCAAAACACATTTTTTCATTAATTTTTTTTATTTAAACGCAGTAAATTAGTTTTAGTATATATAATAATAATAATATAATAATAATAATCTACATAATAATAAATAATTTCTTTTATTTTTTCTTATTTTGTTATTATTTGTTTAGTTTATTTAAACTAAATACAAACACCTTTGGCGGACGTAAAAAGTACATTCACTATCCACTCACCAACCCGCCCGGCAAGCGTGGCGTTTAATTGAATAATTAAAAAAAATGGTGCTATATAAATAAGTTTGCATAAAGAGGAGCTATGACCTTAAAGGCTATTTCTTTGCTCTCTGCATGCATTCTGATCGCGTTTATTATAAATTTATTTTTTCTTCTTAAAAATGACACTTTTTCAAAACATATTTCTTCTTGTCAAACAAATAAAACCCTCAATGTGATAAAACAATGCCACATCTGGTAACCTGGCTCATGTCAGAGAAAATCTGTAAAAGACCCGCACACGCACACTGGCAATTAGTGTCCCAAAAGGCTAAAATAGAATGCAATAACGACTCAATCAAAAAATGTAATCTTTTAGAGAAATTGACGTTGTAGAGGTGCAACATATAATTACAAAATAATTTATAAACAAAAATCGGCTTTCATAAATACGACAAAACACAAAGAAGAAATGTGTCTTTGGTCAAATCAGATGCGGTTTTCTATGTAGTATGCAAGTTTATTAAAAGTTTGCAGATTTCCGCCATTCTAGTGTTCGAATAGTTCGATTGTCTATTAATTTTTGTTTGTGGATTTGAAATGACCCGTACTTCGTAGACGGTAATCCATATTTGAAACGTTGCATGGCACGGAATATAATGCTTGGAGTGACGCTCCGCATAAATTCGCCGCACATTATTACTGATAGATTTCTAATAATCTATGCAATAAATAACATAGGGTTGATAATAAAAATATTATAGAATATATTTTTTATTAACAAATTTTTGACCGTTTTTATAGCACTGTTGTTGGCAGTTAATTTTGATGTCTATTTATGTAGTTGATGCTAACTGTTGTAATTTCTTTACGATTAGTCGGTGGTTTAAATCGTTATGTATCTTGGATCATTTACTATTGCTCTGAAAATATTGTACTGAAAACGCTTCAGTGTCTCTATATGCAGAGGGGTATGTCGTATGTCCAGATGGGCTTTAAAATGGCTTTGTAGTGAGCAGTTTATTTTCCTATTTTACACCTAGCTGTTTTCTCTTCTCGAAAGATGTGAGTACATTAAGTTAATCTTCTATTTAAGTAAAGACCTAGATATTTAATTACATTCGTTTGAGGTGTAAAATTTTCGTTCAGTAAGGGTGAAAGTAATACGTATTAATTTATTTTTAGTAGTTTGGTATTTTAATTATTTTAGCCATAGCTTAAGCTAATTCAGGGGGGTTTGTAAAATCCTGGTTGCAAAAACGGGATCATAATGTGAGACTAAAATCGCTGTAAAGACAGCTGGTTTGGAGTAATTCAAAATAGGGTTTAGTATAAGCGTATGGGTATTTCTGTCGGAAACGTAAAATTTTAGGAGAGTGCAGAATGTGCAACTGAATGTTTGAGTTTATATGGTAATCCTAAGTGCTATATTTTATGAAATGTTTGGCTTAAATCAATGAAGACAGCTGAACAGTATCGCTTTATTTAATAATTCGATAAATTTGTTTGGAGGTTCCTTATTTTTTTTTAAATAAAAATTGATAGGCAAGTATTAATTTAGTTTTGTCTATGATTTCAGTTAGTTGTTTAAGTATATTTCTTAGAACCTTTAAGTGCGTTGGAAAAAATCTTCTTGGACGATACCAAATCACTTTAGTTGGATTTTTTCCTGATTTAGCAATCATTATAATATATTTTATTTTCCTCTGGCGTTAAATATTTGTACTAATTATTTAATACATATGTGGGATATTTGCTGAAGTATTTTGGATTGATTTCACGCTATATTATTGTTTCTGTTATACTTTTGAAAACTTTTTTATTGGCTAGGCCATCCAAAATGGGATTTCTAATTGATTATTTACTCTATCTTCCTCAGCAGCTGTTAGTTAGGATGAGAAAGGCTAGCAAACTGTGACAAAATGTTTGACAAAATAGTAGCGTTCTGATGCACAGACATTTTAATTGGTTCTTATTTGATTTTAAGGTTGTCAGATTTTACGAGTTGTTTTTCACAATGAATAGTTTATCGCACCAGTGAGTGTTAAGTCTTCAAAATAATTTTAGATATATTTATTTTTTACCTTATGCAGTAGCTTCCTTCATTAGTTTATTGTACCTTGTCTGCAATCTATTTCTAGCTTACCATGTTTTTCTCCGTACGGAAAGGCGATAATGGTTCGGCACTTGCCAAACCTAACAAAGAAACAGGCACAAAATGAATTTTTCGGAGGCTAAACCATTGCTCTTATTTCCCATTTTACCAGCAAGATAGTACGTGAGGCAAATGAAATCTAAAAACGCCCACAATGCCTGAATACAAGAGATGATAGCTAACTGGTGTGGCGGCTTTTCGCCCTTGAACCGCCTTATATCGCGGCGGCATGCGAGCCTTTGATATCAGCTACGTTTTGCCGTCGCACACAAAAGGCATGGGCTTTTGCCCCGCAAGCATTCACGCCCCGCAGCGCGGCCAGTTCGGTCGTGTCTTAGTCCGCATAAATTCAGATTCATGCCCCGCAGCGCGGCCACTACGGTCGTGTCTCAGTCCGCATAAATTCGCATTTCGCATCCCCGCAAATATTCACGCATCGCAGCTCGGCCAATTTGGTCGTGTCTCAACATCCCGCAGATACCAGATCCGCAACGCAGAGGTGGCCACCTTGGAATCGCCGACGAAGCCGAAGCCGATTCAGGTGAGCGATTTGGCAATTCATTGGTTGATATCGGTAGCCGCCCCCATCCGCTAACGCGACGGCCGTTTAAGGGACGATTTGGCCTTATCGGCTGACCTTCCACTACGGGCCGTACTACGTTTCCACACCGCACCACGAGAGCGGCTATTTACACGCCTGCCTCTCCATTTTTTGGTCCTTACGAGCCGCATCGGTATCGTATCCCACACCGCATCCACGAGAGCGGCTATTTACACGCCTGCCTCTCCATTTTGGTCCTTACGAGCCGGATTGGTATCAGATACAATTTATTACGCTTTATTCAAGTAAAGTTCCTTATAATGGATAAGCTTGAATTAAAATTAGTTCAGTTAACTGCCAAAAAGAGGCGATTTTCGAACGATTTAATCGTTTATATAACATATCAAAAATATTTCAAATTATGAATTACGCTCAAACGAATTATTTTTATCTCAAACTGAAGCTATTAGTGAATTATACAGCAGGTTTGAAACAATAATTGAGGAAATTAACAATTTGCAGTTTGAAATTGATCAGACTCCTCCAGACTACTCATGTTTAAATTCTATTGAAGATTTATATTCGAGTATTAAATATAAACGCAACCTTATATTGTCAAACAGCAAAACATTTACATTAGATCAAAAAAGAGGTATCGTAAAATTACCGCCAATTGAACTACCTTCTTTCGATGGCAAGACTGAGAGCTGGCCAATATTTTACGAAATATTTCGTAGCAATGTGCATTTAAATACAAATTTGACTGACGCGCAGCGTGTGCAGTATTGATTAGTAAATTAACTCATGACGCTTTAAAATTAACCGCAGGTATTATTCCTACAGGGATACTTATAATATTATATGGGATAGTCTTGTTAAAAGTATCAAGATAAACGTAGTTTAGGCAGTCATTATCTAAATAACATTCTGGACATCAAAGGATGCGTCGGTAATGCTGTTAGTTTGAATACATATATAGAAAAATATTCCGCGTCCTTCG
The DNA here is from genome assembly GCA_036346155.1 of Sinelater perroti. Lineage (NCBI taxonomy): Eukaryota > Metazoa > Arthropoda > Insecta > Coleoptera > Elateridae > Sinelater > Sinelater perroti. The sequence goes on along the minus strand of JARFIY010000195.1, from coordinate 16,555,251 downwards.
CCGCATTAAAACAGTTAGACATTCCCGACCTATTAGATTTTGTCTTGTTACATTGTGGTTTAAGAAAACTTGATCCCCAAACGCTTCAACAATTCGAAAATAGGGTGAGCGGAATAGAATTACCCTCCTGTAAACAATTTATTTCATTTACGCAAGATTATGTCAAAGTACTCGAGCGCTCGCATGTTAATAATTCGCAGACCAAGCCGCGCGCAAATCCAGTTTACCTTATCACAGCCTTGGCCGTGGCGCACAAGGTGCCTGCAAGTCGTTTGTATCGAGTGAACAGATTTTTAATATGCGACAGAGAACACCAGCTATTTCGCTGCATTGAATTTAAAAATATGAAATCACCGCAAGCGCGTTTCGAGTTAATTAAAGCGAAACGCGGCTGTATAAACTGTTTAAGTCTATCTCACTCGTTAACTAAATGTAAATCACGGAACGTTTGTAAAATTTGTAAAAAACCGCATCATTCTTTACTGCATTTTTCCAACTTAAAGAATGACCGCCCTATTAAGCCGTCTGTCGCGGCTGGACCGCAAGCAGGTGACCGTGCGCCCATATCAACGCAATCAGTATCACAATCTCACGACACGTCTTATGTATCGCTTAGTTCAGCAGTATCTTCTAGTTCAGCTATATTGTTATCGACCGCACAGATCTATGCACATGGTAAAAACGGAAATACGCTCGTCGTCAGGTGTTTAATAGACAACGGGTCGCAAAATAATTTAATTACTATGGATTGTTGTAAACGCTTGGACATTCCCATAATTAAATTACGCAATTCATCTTTACAAGGTGTTGGTATGACCTCGCGACCTGTACACGGTTTTATTGATTTCGCAATAGAATCACGAATTAATCCTAACAACAAATATTACATTCGTGCTTTAGTAGTTGACTGTATTACAGACAAACTTCCCGCAAATTTCATTACATTAAATGAAGATATGTCATATTTAAATAATTTACCGCTTGCCGATTTATCCTGGAATGTACCGGGAGAAATTGACGTTGTTCTTGGTGCTCAACTGTTTCCTTATATTTATTTGGGAGATAGGGTCGATTCTGGTAACCGCGCACCACCCGCTATATTAACCAGCTTTGGTTACGTGCTTATGGGAGATATTGCATGTCATTATGATGCAACCTGCCTACATAGTACTATATCTTCGTTTACGCGCTTGCTAACGTTGACATTGAGTCAAGTTTACGGAAGTTCTTTGAGTTAGAGGAAATTCCATCTCAACGTTTTATTAGTCCAGATGAATTAGATTGCGAAAATAACTTTAACTCTTCGATTTTATTTAAAGACGGCAGATATTTTGTTGATTTACCCTTTTCTCGAAACCCCTCGGAGTTGGGTAATTCACGCTGTCTGGCTCACCGTCGTCTACTTGCGCTCGAGCGTAAATTCGATTGCGTGCCAACCCTACGGAAAATTATAATAAAACTATCGCCGATTATATAACGCAGGGTATTTGTCCCAGGTGCCTGACTCTGAATTGACAGAGGAGGGTTACTACATACCGCATCACGCCGTTGTCAGACCAGATAAGGACAGCATCCGTATCGTTTTAGACGCTAGTGCTAAAACGCACTCAGGGCTGTCACTTAATGACATTTTGCATGTCGGACCTAATTTGCAGGCCGACTTGTTCTCGTTGTTACTCGACTTTCGTACATTCCCAATAGCAATGACCGCTGATATAAAACAAATGTTTTTGCGCATCGGAGTAAACGAGCACCATCGTAAATACTTACGAATTTTATTTCGTTTCAGTAGGAACGAACCTATTCGCACTTACAATTTTGACCGCGTACCCTTCGGGATAAAGCCTAGCCCTTACCTAGCTATGCGTACGTTACGCAACTTAGCGTGCGAGCATAGTGACCGCTTCCCTGAGGCTTCTAAACTGGTAGAAACTCAGTTTTACATGGATGATTATGTCGATTCGGTTCCCGATGAACAGACTGCCATGCGATTGTCTCGCGAATTAATCGATTTATTTAAATTAGGCTCTTTCGACCTTGTCAAATGGGCCACTAATTCACCCGCTTTATTGGAGGTTCTTCCCGAGTCTCACCGCTTACCAGTAAATTTTTCTGGCATGGGTAACGATATTTACAATTTTAAAATCCTTGGTTTAACCTGGGATCCTGCTGACGATTACTTTTCTTTGACAACAATCGCTGTAGAAGATAAATGCACAAAGCGCACGATTCTATCACTAGTTGCCCGCTTATTCGACGTACTTGGCGTTGTAGCTCCAGTTGTGCTGTACGCCAAAATTCTTATTAAGGAACTATGGCTAGCTAAAATAGACTGGGATGAGGTTCCTCCGGAATCCATCATCAGTCGCTTTTCAGCTTTTGCACGCGATTTTTCCGCACTCTCTTCTCTAAAAATTCCGCGCCATATTGGCATTGCGGGAAAAGAGTGAACATCGTAGCCTTTTGTGACGCGAGCTTCAGTGGTTACGGTTGTTGTGTTTATTTGCACATCACTGATCCTGAAGGTAATATCACCGTCCGGCTTTTATGTGCAAAGTCAAAGGTTTCTCCAGTTAAAATAACAACGCTAGCTCGATTAGAACTTGTCGCCGCTTTGCTGCTGTCCAAGCTTGTTCGCGTGGTCCGCGATAAACTTTCCGCTCGTCTACCTATTACAGGTGTTTACGCCTTCTCGGATTCTACAATAGCGCTTTCGTGGATCCACTCATCGCCACATAGCTGGTCTATATTTGTCAGCAATCGTATTGCTAAAATACACGATAATTTACCTGTCGCTTATATACCTACTCGCCGTAGGCGTCAACGCTCTCAGAAAGTTTACATATGTTTGTTTGTCTGTATGGTTACTAAAGCCATACATATCGAACTTGTATCGGAACTTACATCCGATGCGTTTCTATCCGCCTTCAAAGGTTTATTTCCGCCGCGGTCCAGTGTCTGTTATATACTCAGACAATGGCACCAATTTTGTCGGAGCTAAGGCACAGCTCGGCGAAATTTATTCTTTTTGTTAAACTCCACTGTCCAATCTGATATCAAAGGGCTTCTTAAAACACGCATTGAGTGGACAATGATTCCGCCACGCGCCCGCACTTCAGGCATTTGGGAATCTAACATTAAAACCGCTAAGACACACTTGTATCGAGTCATGGGCAAGCAGTTGCTCACTTATGAGGAACTTTTGACCGTGCTAGTGCAAGTGGAAGGTATTGTAACATCAAATCCGCATCCGGATGTGCTCACTCCGGCGCATTTTTTAATGTCCAGTCCCCTCAAGTATTTACCTTCTTCTGAAATGACAGAAGAAAGCTTGAACTTAACAAACCGCAAAGGGCTTTTAGATCAGCTTGTATTGTCTTATTGGAAAAAATGGCGAGTTGAATACTTGCACACGCTGCAAGTTCGGCAGAAGTGGGGATCACCCGATCGCCCAATAGAGATCGGTACTGTTGTTCTCTTGGGTCAAGATAATGTACCTCCTTTAACTTGGCCACTAGGCGTTATAACAGAGACTTTTCCCGGATCTGATGGTGTAATCCGCGTAGCTTCAGTAAAAACCGGGTCAGGTACATACAAACGTCCTGTCACCAAGCTATATCCTTTGCCAACCCAATAAACAATATTCTAGCTGACTCATGTATATATAGATAGTGTATTAATAGGGCATTTATATATAGTTTGTTACGATATAAATCTAACCGCAATTTAACGCACCTGAAATATAACAGTTAATTTCAGGAATTTAATGACAATATTGTTTCAAACCGCTGTTAATAGCTCCTTGATAAAGTAGCAATTTTTTGAAAGCTCAGGACCTTTCAAGGCGGGAGTATGGTGTGGCGGCCTTTTCGCCCTTGAACCGCTTATATCGCGGCGGCATGCGAGCCTTTGATATCAGCTACGTTTTGCCGTCGCACACAAAAGCATGGGCTTTTGCCCGACATTCACGCCCGTAGCGCGGCCAGTTCGGTCGTGTCTTAGTCCGCATAAATTCAGATTCATGCCCGCAGCGGCACTACGTCGTGTCTCAGTCCGCATAAATTCGCATTTCGCATCCCCGCAAATATTCACGCATCGCAGCTCGGCCAATTTGGTCGTGTCTCAACATCCCGCAGATACCAGATCCGCAACGCAGAGGTGGCCACCTTGGAATCGCCGACGAAGCGAAGCCGAAGCCGATTCAGGTGAGCGATTTGTCAATTCATTGGTTGATATCGGTAGCCGCCCCCATCCGCTAACGCGACGGCCGTTTAAGGGACGATTTAGGCCTTATCGGCTGACCTTCCACTACGGGCCGTACTACGTTTCCACACCGCACTACGAGAGCGGCTATTTACACGCCTGCCTCTCCATTTTTTGGTCCTTACGAGCCGCATCGGTATCGTATCCCACACCGCATCCACGAGAGCGGCTATTTACACGCCTGCCTCTCCACTAACGTTCACCCGTTATATATATTACCCCGCACTGTCAATTACGCAATATCCCTAAACCAACAAACCTTGCCCAACCCACTGCATCTCACGCCAAACAACATTCCCAGGAAGCTTTTCGCTTCTAGCCCTATAAATGACAAAGCAGGACACACGGAAGGTCAGTCTTACTCAAAGACTCGTAGCTCTCTTTGGTGTGTAGGCAGATTGAGACCCCGAGTGAAGAGCTAAACTTTTGAAAATGGCATCAAAGCCGATGTCGAAACGTCTCGAATAGTCTCAAATAAGTCTATATATATATATATATATATATATATATATATATATATATATATATATATATATATATATATATATATATATATATATATATATATATATTTTACTTTTATTTGTTGTAATTTTTCCAGCTGTAACACAGAAACACTATTTAATATTAATCAATTATCAGCTACTCTTTTCGGTTTGCTCAGTAGAATAACAAAATACAATAAACAAGTAATCTCTTTTGGTCAAATACGTTAGGCTACTTGTATATAATAGATATTAGTCTTTCTCATACGTGAAACGTATCAAATTACCAAAAACGTCACTGTTAATTCTGATTTATTAGGCAAAAGAAAATAAAATTATAGGGAGACAAAACAAACAAATCGTATGTTATAAATAAATTAGGCAACATAATTATATAAGATTCTCATTTAGAATATGAATTTTTATACAGTCAGGAGACAAAACCACCAGCAATCCTCTTCCTTAAACATTTGATATGGGGAAGTAAATGGTGCTTAATTTTTTATTTGATAAAACCCCTAAATATCCACATGTATTTTATAAATGTATGAGATTTATTTTTTAATTTATTTTAAATAATTGTACAATTTGAATACAAAATAATAATTAAATATTTTATAACATTATGTTTTATTAACTCAAAAGAAATACATTCGTTTATGTTATTTCTAATTTGCTAACGTTGGATTTTAAGATTATTCTTGTTTTAATACTTTAGAAATTGAATAATTCTTCCATCAGATGGCTATTGTACTCTACAAGATTATGATACTACATTATTGTCAGTTCTTTAATTATGTTTTGATTATCATAGAGGAAACTATGTCTTAATCTTTATTTTCCATCTGTGCTAGTAGTTATTTCTCCTATCCTATAACTTTTCGTCAACGTGTTTAGTTAGCGTAACGAGTTAAAGCCAAATATCTCCAAGACCTGTCAAATTATAAAGAATTATGCAAAGCGAGTAGAGATCTTTTAGAATCTTTTACTATAACTACCAGTTAGCTCCACGGATTCCGGGGAACATGGGAGAAAGCTTAAATAATATTTTTAGCAAACCGTTACAGAAAGTACTCATTGCAACAAGTAATAACAATAAAAAAACTAAATGGAGCATAGAGAAACAAAGCTAATATTTGCAACGTTTTATGGCAAACTCTATATACGGCGAAAAAATTAGAAGATTTGGAAAAGAACTGAAAAAAATTAGTTGTAACATCCTGCTACTGTGCAAAATAAGAACAATGGAAGAATGTCTTAACTAACAACTAGTTGTGCTTTATATTAAAATTCAAACCTAGAAGATAATGTGAGAGGAGTAGCTTTCGTAATTAATAAAAAACTAGTAAATCATGTAATATGAATAGGCATAATGTTAATGAATGCCTCCCAGATATGGGTGGTACCTGGGAAATGAAATACCAGGGGCGGACCAAAACTAGCATGGCACAGGAAGCAGCTGTGTCATTAATGAGTCAAGGCTGCAGAAGAATGACTTCGGTAACAGGCTTGTCATCATATACTTACAGGTGGCTATCAAATTATGATACACCCGGCTGTAACACTGCGATGAGGAAAGCAACGGGAAACTACCTCATTATATTCCCAAGAAAAATCAGGATGGCAGAGAAATATAATGTTAAAGAATGTACTGATCATGGGCTCGGAAACCAAGATCCGGCAAGGGAAGATCACAGAGCTTCCCAGTTCGTCAGCCAGCGAAATCCCTGTACAAGAATATTGCCCCAAAATTAAAACTGAAACAAAAACTGAACATAGGCACGTGGAATATACGAAGCATGTTCCAAGCAGGGAAAGCAGCCAACGTGGTTAAAGAAATGCGACGGCTACATATTGACATATTGGGATGCAGCGAAATGAGATGGCCAGGCGAAGGAACGTGTATGGTAGATGAACATCAAATATACTATATTGGTGATGATAGTCCGCAACATTGCAATGGAGTTGGTTTTATAATAACAAAGGACGTTCAAAAAGCAGTAAGCGAATTCCTACCAATATCGGATAGAGTTGCTATGTTAAAAATAAATGCACAACCTTGTAGTTTGAACATAATACAAACTTATGCGCCAACAACGGACAGCAATGATGAAGTCATTGAACAATTTTATGACGACGTAAGGAAAGCAATAAAATGTACAAAGAAAGAAGACATATCCTTAATTATGGGAGATTTAAACGCTAAAATTGGCAACGAAGCAACCGAAGGAATAGTAGGAACATATGGTCTTGGAATACGTAATGAGCGTGGAGAAATGGTGGTACAGTTTTGTAAAGAAATACAATTTTCTATTATGAATACTTATTTTGATTACCAAGCAGAAGATTATATACATGGAAATCCCCCGCTGATAGAAACGGCAACATTGTAAGAAATCAGATTGATTACGTAATGATAAACAAACGATTTCGCAATTCGATTACATCGGTTAAAACATATCCTGGCTAAGATGTTCAATCTGACCACAATCTCTTGCTAGCTGTATTCAGGTTACGATTAAAGAAAGCAACGGCAAGTAGTACGAGACAAACAAGAATAAATGTACAGAAACTGAAAACAGAGAATGTACGGCAGGAAGTAAAACAGCTAAATTAAAAATTCTCTGAAATCAATATAAGTACGGGCAACGATATAGAACAAAAATGGGAAACAATTAAAGAAACGCTGAACGTCATTGCAAAGAATAAGCTAGCAAAGAACCCAAGAAAGAAAAACAATGATTGGATACCGGACGAAATACTAGATCTTATGGAAGAAAGGCGCAGATATAGAAATAAAAGTGAACTAAATTATAAGCGAATACACAATATTATTAGATAAAAAATCAAGGAAGCGAAGGAAGCCTGGTTAGGAAGCAAATGTGCAGAAATTGAAACCTTAGAGGGAAAACATGATACACTAAACCTACATAAAAAGATCAAGAAAACTGCAGGAATAGTAAGAACAAAATCCAATGGAATAGTCACAGACAAAGATAATAAAGCAATATTCGACGAAGAGAAAATACTAGAAAGATGGAAAGAGTACATGGAGGAATCATTTTCGGATGAACATAGAGATGACGCTGATGTAATAGTTGGCACATTAAGACCAACTATAACTAGACAAGGGTTGTTGAAAGCCATCAAGATAATAAAAAACAACAAGTCAGCAGGACCAGATGAAACCCATGGAGAACTTCTAAAGTTATTGGAAGAAGAACACACGCAGGCCGTATTAGATTTGTTCAATAGAATATACGAAACAGGAAACATGCCCAATGACTGGTTACTCTCTACGTTCATCCCATTACCAAAAAAGCCAGGGGCCAAGAAATGTGAAGATCATCGCACAATTAGTCTAATGAGTCATACACTAAAGGTTTTTCTACACATCATCCACCAACGTGTATACAGCAAGTTAGAACAAAATATCGGCGAATCGCAATTTGGTTTCAGATATGGCCTTGGAACAAGGGAAGCCTTATTCTCGATACAAGTACTAGTACAAAGAGCGCGTGATGTCAACTACGATATATTTTCATGTTTTATTGATTTTGAAAGAGCGTTTGACCGCGTAAAACACGAGTAATTAATACAAACATTAAAATCAGCAGGAATAGATAACAGTGATACCAGAATCATTGCCAACTTGTATTGGCAACAAAGAGCCACAATCCGTATAGGGGACAGAACATCAGAAGAATTTCACATCCGCAAAGGTGTTCGACAAGGATGCGTATTGTCCCCGAAGTTATTTAACGCCTACTCTGAAAACCCCTTCAAAGAAGCTCTAGAGGGTGCAGAAGATGGAATAAAAATAAACGGAGAGATAGTCAACAACATTAGATATGCGGACGACACGGTTCTGCTGGCCAACACTTCAGAAGGATTGCAAAGATTAATAGACCGCGTAACAGAAACTAGTAAAAATTACGGTATGCGGCTTAACATAAGTAAAACAAAAGTGATGATCATGAGTAAAAATGCCAACGTAAACGTGAATTTCCACATAAATCAATCCCCTTTACAAAAAGTACAGGCGTTTAATTACTTGGGATGTACGTTAAACGAGAGATGGCACCATACTCAAAAAATAAAAGTTCGAATCGAAAAGGCGCGGAGTGCCTAAAGAAAGTACTTTGTAATTTGAGTTTAAATTTTTACTTCGTACTCGAATACTTAGATGTTATGTTTTCTCAATTCTTTTATATGGGACAGAAGCATGGACTCTCACAGAAGCTGGAAACAAACGATTGGGAGCTTTTGAGCTATGGTGCTATCGCCGTATGCTCAGAATTTCATGGCTACACCATGTAACAAATGAGACAGTCCTTCAGCGCATGAACAAGGACAGAGAGATCCTTAATGCTGTTAAGAAAAGGAAACTAGCATACTTTGGTCACGTCATGCGAAATGATAAATATCGTCTTTTGCAGTTGATTATGCAAGGAAAAATCGAAAGCAAACGAGGTCCTGGTAGACGAAGAATCTCATGGCTTCGCAACCTTAGGCAGTGGACAGGAATGACATCGGTCGCCCTGTTCCGAACAACGATAAACAAGATTAGATGGGCCAGACTGATCGCCAACGTCCAATGAGGATACGGCACAAGCAGAAGAAGAAGAATGTTAAAAATAGTTGTAAGTGCAACGATAAATGTCACCTAGAGATACAGTATAAAAATCATAAGCAGTAAAGATAAAAAATTAGACCGGATGTAAGAAGGAAGCATTAACAATTAATAACTGGTGACTGCAAAGCAAAGAGAGGTAAATAACAAAGAGAAAAAGTCAGTGTGGGTAATTTTGAATACGAAACGCTAGGGGTGAAATGTTAGTTGACTGCATAGAAGAACAACAGTTGTATGTCATAAATATGTACAGAAAGAAAATGAACTTAGGTTAGTTCTAATTAAGAAAATTATTTTAAGAATTGCATTAACAAACAGAAAACCCAATCAATGGATAAAGAAGCAAACAAAAATTCCAGATATTGTAACAGTTACAACAAACAAAAAATTGAAATAAACTGGACACGTCGCTAATAATATATGAAGGAAACAAAATTGTCAAAAGTGTGGTGAACTGAAAACCATGGAATGGCGAGCGGGATACTGGAACATCGATAACACGCTGAAAGGAGGTTATTAAGAAAATTTGAAGAAACAAATTGGGGTAACTTACGTTAAAAGATAAACTAATGGATGTTGATAGAAGAGAGTGAGATCTACATGAACGTTTGTGTTACAAAGCATCAGATATTTAACAAATCGAACCTTTAAAGTGTTTTAATTTGAATAGTTCTATATAGCCATAAAGTTGAAATCTATGCGTATACGTCGATTTGAATATAAATTTTATAGTTGAAATTTGTTGTTCAATGTAAGATGAAAACGGTTAATGGTTATCAATGACGATTTCTTTATTTTTATAACAAGTTGTCGTTGTCCTGCTTTTATTCGAATTAACCAGAGGAGTGCCATTAATTGTTAGTGCTTAAATGTTAACATAATTTGTGGAAATGCTATTTCTGGTACATTACGATAAATATTATGGTTGCTTTGACATTAAATTTACAATTTCAGACTTTCTCTAATTAGAATATCAAAATATATGAAATACAAGAATGAGTCTGGAATACTACATTGTGGAATACCTGACGTAATTGTACAATAAATGAAAAATACATAATTAATTTTGGTTTGCTTTTAGAAGCAAATTCTGTTTTGCCTTAAATAACAGGCTAATGTACCATACTTTGTTAAAGACTTCTTTGATGTGTAAGAAAAGTGTCGTAAATATTTCTTTGTATTTCCCAATATTTTGCTGCTAACCGTAATATAAGGTACGTTCGGAAAGTACTGATTTTTTTGGTTTATACAAAAGTATCGATGGGAAAAGTTTTCTGGTCTAACGATTAGTAGGAGAGTCAGGTAAACGTCCTGACACAACTAATTTGTTTTTGAGTCTTTGAAAAGTGCGAACTGCTTGTAAAGTAGGCAGCTGTTTGAACGTTCCTTCACTGATCAAAATATAGCGCAGCATCGATTAACGATGGGCAATAGATTTTGTATTAAACTAGAAATATCTGAAAACAAAACTTTTGCTAGGATGCAGAAAGTCCACAGAAAGGATGCTTATCAAAAGCACAAGTGTTTAAGTGGCACGAAGCTTTCGGAGAAGGAAAAGAAGATGTCTAGGATACTTACGACAGTGTGGGTAAGATTAAAACGATTTTTGACTATTCTTAAGAAGAAACTCAAACTAATATTAGATAACAAATAAATACAATGGTGTCTTTGAAAGAATTGCACAGGAACATATGATCAAAGTTGCATTTTATATGGACGTGTTTAAGTGTGCTCTGCGAGTGATTTGAAAAAGATTCAGATTCAAGACTAATAGGTGAGCTACGACCGCCGATAACGGTGTGTTGTTCAATGATGTTACTTCGAAGAACATTAAATGTGTATAAATATATTTTCAATTAAACGAACTTTCTAGATTTTTGGTTTTATCACTTTTTGTAACGTACTTTGTAGGCACTGAATGGCTTTTGTCGAAACAAACTAACGTAATAAATTATATAATTTGGTTGAACCTTATTTTCAGTTCTGCGTAATAAAAACCTTTGAAATATTTTTACATTATTAAAAGACATATTGTTCCTGTAGTCATATTTCCACCGTAGTGAGAAATAGCCTTCAAATTGTAATAGTTAGCGCTATTTTTTCTCTTAGGAGGTTACTCAAGATCTTCCCAGTTATAAGATCACAACCAGAAGCTTTTTGTAGATACGTGTACTGCATTTCTGCTTTACTTCCGCGGGTGAAAAAATTCGTTAGGGATGTTGGCACAATATGTTTAAAATATTGATCGTACCTTTATTTTTGACATTAATACTTGGTTGTGCTGATGTAAAAACGTTTGTAATATATTTCACAAATACATCTATTTTAACAACAAAGCTAGCTTATATATCGTCACTTTATTAAATTATTGATATTGCAAAAATTGGTTTTGTAAGCTGTTTATTAGCTTACCACATAGAGCTATTTTGTGTTGATAAGATAACATAATTTTTTAAGTTATCGATAGAGATTGTATTTAATTTAGTGTGAAATTTAAGATTATTTTATCCTATTTATTTCTTGGTTTTTAATATTTATAGCGCCCCCTTTTCTTCTTTCAGATACCATCATTTTTTTTGAGCTCTTGGGGTTTCTTTTTCTATTGTTGGACTCCCAATTTGTGTTTTAAGAGTAAAGAATTTTTTAGTTATTATATTAAAACGTAACGTTATAATAAATAATATATGATAGTATGACAATTTATTAATAAATTCGATATTAATAAAAGTATTAAATAGCTCTAGTTGCTATAAAATTTAAGAGATTGAAAATTTTATTACGATTATTAAGTTAGTATATTGGTTTATTTGTTGAAATATATAATTTTACGGTTGCGAGCTTTGTATTGTAGTCACAGTAGACAATCAAATTATTTTCCAGTTGTTGACGATAACACATATGTATGTTCTTTAGTGTTGGTGGTATGTCTTGAAGGAATATATACAACGCTGAAATCGGTAGAAGCTGCGCACTAGCATTAATTTTTATTTTTGTCTTTGAAGTTCATACAATTCTTACAGCAAATATTGTAAATTCTGTTGCAATCACTGCTGCTCCAGCGTGACCAGTGCCGTTTGGACAATTTGTAAAATGTATCTTATATTTAAATACTTTAATTGCAGTTATATCAGTTTTATGTAATTTGCGATTAATTATATATTTATTTGATTCAATTATAAAAACAATATTTTTGTATTCTACGCTGCGATACAAAATAATATTACCAATGTGTGAACGTTGTTAGAAAATGTATATTTAATATTGTCTTACGTTTTCAATGTTATTTCTATCAGCACCTACTAGTGCATAAGTTGGTCAGTTTCTTGATATCTAGTTCACAGCTTGATTTGGTATTAAGATATTTTGGACTATTTTTGGGTGAATTTTATTTTAATTGTTGCAAATCTGTATATGCACTATATGGCCAAAAATATTCGGACACCCCTGTAAGAAAATAAATCTGCTCGTTACGCGTACGTCATTAAATGAAATAAATGTGCAGGTAGTAGCATATCTAGGCTATACACGGCGGCAAACAGACAACGAGTAATTCGGCAGAATTAAGTAGTCTTGAACTCCGAAGAGGACAGTAATAAAGATCATTTGTAAAGTTAAAAGTGCTTACGGTGCCGTCGCTATCCCTAGAACTGTTCGTTTAGATCTAAAAATATAATCGATGGTCGCTCACAAGCCCGATAAAAAAGCGATAAATTCCAAACACCGCTTCAGGAATTTAAATTTACTGCTATTGGATTATGCGATCATGGTAATAAGTTCCATGGTTACACGATCTACCAATCCGATAGAAATGTCTAGGTTTGGTGAATGCTAAGAGGCTACTGTTTATTCTAGTGTATTGTACAAAAGTCAAGTTTGGTAGCCTCACAGTTCCTGTAGCCGGAGAAGTAAGCGATGAGATATATCTTCTTATAAGGCAAGGGTACTACTTAATTCTATTTGCATAGTGTGTAGCCATACAAAAGAGTAGCCAAAAAGAAACCCGTGTTGCCATTCTTCTAAAAAAAGCGTCGGCAGAATTTGGAAAACACATGAATTGTCGACCGGATAACTTTTGTCGATTCTTGTTTTTTTCTCTGGAAGAAGCTTGAATATTAAGGCGTTTATCCCATTAATTAAATTATTGTTTCAATAGACTGTAAAATATAGATGTGTTACATATAAGTGTGAGGTGCCATTTGGTGTGATGGTATGTATTATCGTAAATGTCACCAAGTAGAGTACAATTCAAAATGATAGACTTCTATCTGCATTCAAAAATAATATTCTCGTTAAAGAAAATATTATTTTAGTGACGGATGATAGAATTTGTCATTGAGTGCATACAACTTTCATATGGAAAAAGGAGTAACAACATCGATTTTTGTTTTGGCTGGATAGTCTCCATACAAAAACCTAATTGAAAATTTGTTGCACATTAATATAAAAAAATATGGCCAAAAGATTACGAAATTCTAGTAGCCGAGTTAATGGCAGTAATAATAGAACTGTGACAGTAAATACGCCAGAAAATAATAAATAATTCAATCGATATCAAGCCTCAAACATTAAGTCACTATCAAAATTTAAATTATAAACCTCGCCTGTATCAAAAACTCTGGTTGCATATCTAATTTTAAGAACCGTAGATTTTTAGAAAAATTTTTAAGTATTTATTATCAGATGTAAATAAATTAAATTAAAAGTACATTAAAAATTTTAAATTATTATACGGTATATATTTGTAAATATATAAACAGATAATTAAATTTCTTTAACATTGATTATTTGTATTTATAAAATCTTCCTAAACTGATAATTAGTGTAAATAAAATTAGTATAACAACACTTTTTTAAATTTAAAAAGTACATGTTGTACACAAAATCAAAAAGTGCTAAATACTAAAAGTGGCATTAAATGCTCCTAGCGTCTCTTTTATTTCTTTCGCCCTAGAGTGCTTCACTAAAGCAGTTGAGAACGCGTTTCAAATATTTTGTAGCATAAAGAGTGAGCGATAGACTGAAACCGTTAGTGCGCGTGGTTGCACTTGCTTCAAATGCTGTCGGCTTTGTTACAGGAAATAAAGCAGTTCATCACCCTCGATATGGAGTTCTCCGAGCACTATTTCCTCATGAAAGCGATCTGTAGGAATTGCCTTCTTTAGAATTACATGAAGTTGGAACGAATAAGTCCTAACAAATTAAGATTGCTTATTTGAATATAAATATCAGCTGCGTATCTGTATATTTTTATTTGTACTAAGTCGTTTCATAAAAAAAGTAAAACAAAGTACTTAAACAAAAATTTAAATATATATTTAATTCGAACTTCAAGACAGTTGTTTTAAAATATTATTAAAGGATCACAGCATTTTAATTCTAAATTGTTTTATATAAGATAATATTAATGTAATTATTATTTGCATTTAAATAATATTTTGACCTTTTATAAATGAAATTTATAGATGAGAAATTCTATTTATAAAGATTGTGAACGACAAAATATGGAAAGTTAGGTACTCCTTTTATTAAAAAATTTTACTTGTGGATATGAAACGTTTAGTTGCACTTCATATTTTCTATATGTCTAGTCTTTTTGGGCTTTTCTGTTTATGTAGAGAACCTATATACTTGAATTGGCGATACTATTGCATAATGTTCTCTAGTGATAAGGCGATTTCCTTTTATACTGCCTCCTAAATGCATCGTAATAACTAATAAACTTCTCGCACTTTGCTGTCCCGTCGACTTTTTTAAACTGGGTTTGCACTGCTAACTGAATGTTTAAAACAAGGTTTGTAAGCCCCCTTTTTAACTTTTATGCATTTTCCTTTCCTTTTTCCGTATTATTTAATATTATATCTGCAATACCTTGTGCGATATTTCTTTGCATATAAAATGCATATATAAAAGGTTTTTCAATAAAAATGATATGTCAACCATTCTGAAAATGTTATAACTGCCACTAGTTATTAATTATGTTTAGTATACTCTGAGAATTCATCATGGCTAAATACACACCTTAAGAACATCTGGTTACTGTCCAAAAATTTTATGAAAATAGATTTTCTTTTGTGAACACTCAACGTGCACATATAGTCCGCATAATCGCCTTTTTGTGCTTGCTTTTTGTCAAATCGTTGCAAAATTTAAAAGAAATTGTACTCCTTACGATAGGAAAATACCAACAAAACACAAGATTGTGTTGACCTAAGAACTGAAGCCGCTAGACTGTCATAAGCGCTGTGAATTTCCTGCTTGGGCTTTAGAGCAACTTGAAACGAATCATAATTTTAGGCAAAAACTTAAGTGGGTACGTTAACAAAATTGTTGTTTTTGGTGTGAAAATAATTTGCAAAAGATTTACAAGAAGCCCTTGCATCCACAAAAGTCACTGCATGGTGTGGTTTATGGCATGATGGCATCATTGGACCATTCTTTTTCCAAAACGAGATAGGAGATGGAGTTACAGGTATTGATGAATGGTACCGATTGATGTTAAAAGGTTTTTTGTGTTTAAATTTAGATGAAATTGATTTGGAGGACATGTGATCTCAACAAGACGGTACCACCTGTTACACTACTAAGGCCACTATTGACGTATTTCACGAAATGCACCTGATAGTTGGCCTCCAAGAAGTTGCGATTTAACTCGTTTAGATTATTTTATGTGGGGTTATCTGAAATTTATAGACTATACAAATAAACAACAAACCTTTGATACGTTAAGGTTAAACATCAAACGCTGCATTCGTGACATTCGACCCGAATTATTGCATAAAGTCATAAAAAATTGGGTTCACCAAATTTACACAAAGTCGAAGTGGACATTTATATAATGTGTTATTTAAAACATAATGTAATAGACTATGTTTCAAAATAATATAAAAAGTTTGGTTGCATCTACAATAATTTTTCTTTCATTTCATTTTAAAATCATATCGTTCTTATTGGAAACCCCTTTACATGTATACTCTAAAAGAATTAAATCGGAAAATCTTGGAAGCCATGACTAACTCTAAAATGATGTTAAAAATAAACCTGTAAAGCATTATTAATAGCTTAATTTTATAAATTTGAATTATATAACAATGGAGGTAGCTCTGAGTTTGGCGAGTTTAAAAATAGTGTCTTTTACTGAGTCACCACAAATATGTAATAAAAAAGCATAATTGCAATTATCTGCCTATCATGAAATAATGGTATAAAAGTAAATCTAACCTTGTTTAAGGTGAGCTAGCTAAGGGACTTTGTAATTTTATTATAATAATTAATTCATTCTCAGTTCGTAGGTAGTTTAGCGTACATTAAGTTCTATAACAACGAATTATGTGTTACTAAGATGATAAATAAAACACAAAAAGGAACTATAAATTGAATTAATGTTTTAAGAAGGGGGAAATTGAGCTCTGTAAGTATAATTCGGGTTGTAATGAAAAGGTTGAAAAAACGAACAGAAATATATTCATAATAGAAAGTCAGTAGCGAAAATATTGAAACAACAAATAATAAAACAATAAAATAAGAATCTTGGGAATACAAAAAACTTAGGTTCATAGGTATATTTACTATAGCTTAGAAAAGTATTCCCTAATATTTTGACAAACTATCAAAAATATCCTTGCGTACATTTTTACTGTATAATATTACTAAAAAAGAACTTAAACAACTCTTTGAAAATTATTGTATAAGATTTCATCATGATTTATACTAATTATGTAACAACAGAAAAAATAATCTGAATTTAATTAGATTTATGCCATCTATGTCATTTATATATATATATATATACCCTCTATTATTAAGAAATATATGGTTTATATGGTTAGCGCGTAGAGTTACATGGTAACAACAGAGTAGCGCAGTCCGATTTATATATGCATGACAGAATCTGGGAGCATAACAGCAAGGCACAGTACTAAGCACTGCACCACTGTTTCCGGAGGTAACAGCAACTGAATATCATGCATACGGATGTCTGCATGTCATAAGCATGAACGGTACTAGTCCAAGGGGCATGTGCAGTGTCGGTCGACGTCCATAGATTGTTTTCAGTCTTAATGCAACATCAGTGTCATAGTTTTGCTACATTAAGAAGCTTTTCCGTGTCAATGCGTTTCTTCGCCCTAGATTTCGAAACTGTTTCCGAAGATTTCTTGACCTTCAAATGACCTTGATTGATGAATTCGTAATGCATCGACATGGTCAACAAATTGTTGTGCTCAGAATGATTTCTCAACCGAGACTTTTTTTTATGGAAAATAGATATCGCTGTTTTGACGATCCTTTTTATTACATTCTAAAAAGACAACTAGTAAATTTTAGGTTTTCTTGTTATTCAGGGTGTTTGATAAATAATACTAGTAAGTTGCAGTAGATTAGTTTCAATGAAGGAATTTAATGTTGGTATATAGCAGATACATTTTGTTACTCATCCGGTTTACAATCAAATGTTAAGGTAAATTTTTAGAAAATGCCAACACTTATGTAAATAAACTTCTTGCTTATTGAAAGTACTTTATTGATTTGTGGTCGAAGAAAATTATGAAATTCGATTTGTTTTAACAATTTTTTTAACAAACGTGATATACTTCCGAAGCTATGAGTGAGAACAGAATTCAAGTAAACGTACAATTGGTGGATAACTGTCGCAAATTAATTAAATTCCTACAAAATAACAAAATAGTAAATGATACGTATTAATTAAAACAAAGAAACTTATACTGTGCAGTTATCAGACATTTACACCCCCCACTAACGTTACAAAAGATATAAAAACGGAACTAGCAAATATTTTATTTTGTTGTGGTTTTTTGTTAAATAGCTTTCTTATTTAATTTGATTTAATACCTGCATGTTTGATAATTCGCTGAATGTTTGCCGCCATAGTTTACATATTCTTGTTTCTGTGTTCACTAACATTAGTGAATCTTGTAGAAAGACTGGTTGACCTTGTTTTGGGTTTCTACGATAGTTACGCTTTGTTTCCTCGTAATCATCAAAGCCTCTAATATTTGGGGTTGAGTGGTCGTAGATGCTATTGTAGTGTTTCGCGCCTCTTCTTTCGAGGACTTCTTGATAATGAGAATTTATGTGCCCCGGTGGAGGATCGTATTTCTCACGTACAATGAAACGCTAAAGATGGATCTTAATACTTAACTCTGGAAAATTTAAAGCTTTTTAATGTGGGTTTTATCATCGCATTTTGAGATCGAAGTTCTCTGTGGATGGTTTGCTATGAGGGTATAGCAGCGAACCTAAGGCTGGTCTTATTCGTCTTTTCAATGATTTTGTCAATTTTGATTTGGCATTTTTTATCAGTCAAGAAGAACCAAATCGGTTGGATAATCGGCTACGGGATGTATGGCGAGATCATCTTGTATACTACCCCTCTATGCCACATCTTTTCTAAGACCTTGACTACATCTAAAAAAATCACTTTAGCAACTTTTTATTGTGACCTTTGGTGATCCTTTAAATCACCTGTAGATGTTAGGGGGTGTTGGAGCCAAGGGGAAATTTAAACTCGTCTAAGGTTATCTCAAAACCATCAACTTCTATCTTAGATTGTTATAGATAACTCTCTCCACTATCTTTCCCTTCTTGGAGAGGTCTATGCTCGTGTTTTGGTACATTTTAGAATAGCTTATCATTAATTTAACAAATTTGCCTTGTAAGTGACGATAGTTTTTGTATGATCCAGACGTTAAACACTACAGTACACTGCACTGTTTTAATACTTTTACGTATAGCTTCAGTCATATGTGATTTCAATGAATGAATTGAAAAATATACTTTGCTTTAGTAAACTGAATAGCTCAGATAAGTATAAGTTCTTTATCTTTCTGCAGATTACGCATAAAATAAGGAAATATTTTGAGGAAAATTTATTAATATATTTTTATTTGAGCTAGTAATGGAAAAATGTCTGCTATTTGCATATTTTAATTTTTTGTATTTGCAAAATATATGTGTTATATATAATAAGAGATTTTATTTTTGTTGTTTTGAAAGTTAATCGGTAAACGATATTTCTTTGCATGAATTTAGTTTATTCTTAATTGTAATTCGAGTGGTGCTCTTTTTTACCATTAATTTGATTTTTGTAATAACCATTTGGTGATAAGTAGCATTTCGCAGAAATATAAGCTGGAATTATTGTGGTACCTGTGGTGCCGTTTGCAGGGTCAATCAGCGTTGTTGAATAAGTGCTTTATTTTGAAAAACTAGATATAGAGATGTTCTAGGCCGACCTGGCACATTGTATATCTTAAAAGTTGCTTCTATAGATAAGCTTGTTATAAGTGCTAACAGTTTTTAAAAGTTTCGGCTGAGGTAGCTGAAGCTAGCCGTAGTTATGTGTGTTAATTCTCTCTTAATGTTGACATAAATTAACATGTAAATAATAAATAAGAGGTTAGATATAGTTTCTTCACTTGAAGATAAAACTAAACTGTCACGTAAGCACGACTTAATTTGAATTTGAATAATAATGTTAACTAATTTAAGATCTACCCCCTTTATACTTGTTAAAAGTTCACTTATACGACTCCACTATTCGCTTTAGTGCCTTCAAGCAGAGCAGACGTGCGTGCCGAGCTATACCTGTGATATCGCAGCAGCGGAGCCGCAGCCTCGCTTAAGGTCAGGCGAATTTATTTATTTAATAATTTAATTTTGCTATTTGAAGGTAAGCCTGAATAAAACCTACAAATTTATTTAATATTAATTCCAGGCTTAAATTTCAACGAGTAAAGTCGTGTATGGGCTGCTCTTTGAGATAAATAAGTGCAACAGATAAATAGTAAGGCCAACTCCACAAATTTATTTCAAAAACCATTTATCTATAGCTTATCGTGTTTATAACTTAAAGTTACACAAAATAATTTCCAAACAACATACAAGCAGCAAGTAAATTATATTTACTTAACAATGTATCAGCCACCGAACTACGTGCAATATGCACCTCCATATACAATTTTAGACCCTCATGGACACCCGCTTCCACCCATTTCAAATACGCAAATGCCAACAAATTCTTCCTTTTCTCAACCACTTCCCATACAAGTACCGGCACAAAATACAACCTTATCTAGCAGTCAACCAATAAACAACAATTTTCCAAACCTCAATATAATGCAGCCGCAAATTGCACAGTATTCTCACTCACAAAATACCACAGACTTATGACAATCTCCTACCAAAAAACGAAGTAGATCTCATGAGGATCAAGATGCTACTTCTTCAAAGAAGGATTATTGGCTGGGTTCTAGTAATAGATTTGCCCCGCTTGCAGATGAAAACATGGACCAAAATGCACAAATCACTGAACCCAAACGACCACCGATCTTCATCTCGGGCATTGAAAATATTCAGCCATTAATTACCTTACTCAATGAACAGGCTAAAGATAAATACACGTTAAAGACACTATATAGTAATCAAGTTAAGGTACAGCCTTCTGAAAGTGCGATATATACTGTGCTAGTAAAAGCACTTGCAGCTAAAAACACCGAATTTCACACATATAAGCCTAGACAAGAAAGAACCTTTCGTGTAGTACTGAGAATTTGCACCCAACCACTAAAGTACAAGACATTAAAACAAGTTTGCAAGAGAAAGGACACGAAATAACAAACGTTTGGAATGCATTTCTTAGACCTAGCACTTAAAGATAATAACAAGGACATTTACAAAATAGATTTGCTACTGAACACCAAAGTTCAGTTTGAAGCACCGCATGCCAAACGTGAAATTCCACAATGTCTGCATTGTCAAAAATTTGGACTTACAAAAAATTATTGTCAAAATAAACCACGTTGTGTTAAATGTGCTTCAAACCACTTAACTAGCGATTGTCTTAGAAAGGTTAAAGATAACAATGTCAAGTGCGTAAATTGCAATGAAAACCACCCGGCAAACTATAGAAGTTGTATAGTTCACAAACAAATTCAACAAAAATTGTACCCACCACTACGACCACGCCATATTGAGCAGAGAACTGTTCAACCGGGCATTACGTTTGCCCAAATAACTCAAGAACATATCAGAACTCCACTAAATCAGCCAGAAGTACCATCACCAAAAAACGAAATAGACGATTTAAAGCAAATAATGAAAACCCTCATGGATCAAATGAGCACACTTATAAACCTCATGTTAGTGATTGCTACTAAAAACAAATAATGGAACAACAGTTAAAAATAGCACTCTGGAACGCCAACGGCCTGTGCCAACATACACAGGAAATCAAATTATTTATACAAACCAATAACTTAGACATTCTGCTCATCTCTGAAACTCACTTTACCAATAGAAGTCACATAAAAATACCAAATTATAACTTATATAAAACAAACCAGCCAGATAAAACGGCACATGGAGGGTCAGCAGTTATAATCAGGAAAAATCTAAAACACTACGAAGGAGCTGAATACAGACGCAACAATATCCAAGCCACCAACATCAGTCTACTAGATACCCTAGGAGAACTAACAATCTCTGCTATATATTGCCATCCAAGGCATAACAACAAATATGAGCATTACCTTGAATATTTTCGGACCTTGGGAAATCGATTTCTTATCTATCAATACTTCAGCCAACATACTGGTCATCCGACCCCCATAAGTTACCCGTTCTTGTCGACTATGCCTAATCAAAGGTCTTAACTCCAAAAAATTTGAAGTCAAGTCCTGCTTAGATTTAACGTCGGACCACACTCCAGTCCTAATAAACATGAATACACAAATATTGGACAAACTGAACAAACCATCTCTTTGTAGCAAACGGACAAACAGGGATTATTTCAAAGAAAAACTGGACGAACAAATAACTCTTGAACTGCTTTTGAAAACTCACCTCGACATAGAAAAAGCTGTTGCAGACATCACACAAGCAATACAAAGTGCAGCGTGGAAAGCGACCCCAGACATAAACAAAGAACGAATTCGAGAAGAACCCCCAGTACTATTACAGCAAAAAATCTCCGAGAAACGAAAAGCTCATAAACTATGGCAGATTACGAGAGCCCCGGCAGACAGACAACGGTATAATACCCTAGCAAAAGACCTCAATAAACTACTGTGTAGGATACGCAATGATTCAATACAAAATTATCTTAAAGAACTAACACCAACAAACGCAACCGATTACTCTTTGTGGCGACTCACTCGTAAACTAAATTACCAACAACATCTTCTACCTCTAATACGAACCAATCATAACACATGGGCAAGAACGGATCAGGAAAAGGCCACTGTTTTTGCCGAACACCTTGCCTCAGTTTTTCAACCATATCCATCTCAGTTAACTGCTGCTGAAGAAAAAGAGTTACTGGACCAGTTTGATGCTCCATTTCAGATGTCTCTGCCTGTTCCTAAAGTTTCATATAGTAAGGCTGAAGCAATCATACACCACGACGTTAGCACTTAAAAGACACTCGGGTATGTTCTCATTACTGGTGAAATTATTAAAAAGCTATCCGAAAAATGTATTAAAGTATTGGTACAAATATTTAATGCTGTTCTCAGACTTGAGTACTTCCATGCCATTGGAAATCAGCTCAAGTCATAATGATCCTTAAACCTGGCAAAAATCCAAATGAAGCGACGTCCTACCAACCAATAAGTCTTCTTCCAGTCCTCTCCAAAGTACTCGAAAAACTCATACTTAAACAACTGACCGATATCATAGAAGAACATGAACTTATACCCCCCCACCAGTTTGGTTTTAGAGCACAACACGGAACTACGGAACAAGTCCATCGAATAACTAGGCAAATCCGTACTGATATGGAAGACCGCCGGTACTGCTCGGCAGCCTTTGTTGATATAATCCAGGCATTTGATAAAATTTGGCAACTCGGACTGAAACACAAACTTAAACTCTTGCTCTCACATACGTACTACTAACTCCTAGCATCCTACTTTTCCGACAGAACATTTCAAGCAAAGTATCAAGAAGCCTACACGGATCTCTATCCTGTGGAATCTGGAGTTCCTCAAGGAAGTATCTTAGGACCCACATTTTACACACTGTACACAGCAGACCTACCTCAAACAAATTATACAATTATGGCTACATATGCAGATGACACGACTCTTTTAGCATCACATCAGGACCCTATTTCTTCATCTAGAAATCTGCAAAGCCATCTGAATCTATTTGAAAACTGGCTAAAAAAATGGAGAATGGAAGCAAATGCAACTAAATCTACTCATATCACCTTTACCCTTCGCAAAGAAACCTGCCCTGCAGTTACACTTAATGGAACTCCAATACCCCAAAATGATGTAGTCAAATACCTCGGACTACATTTAGATCGAAGATTAACTTGGCGTACTCACATTTTAACTAAGAGAAAACAACTGGGTTCTAAATTTTATTAAATGTACTGGATGCTTGGAAGGAAATCGAACTTATCCATCGAAAATAAACTCTTATTGTACAAAATTATCCTAAAACGCATTTGAACATATGGGATCCCTATTTGGGGCTCCGCCTGCACCTCAAATATAGAGATTCTCTAGCGCTTCCAAAATAAAGTCCTTAGATCTATTGTCAACGCCCCATGGTACGTGTCTAATGCCTTACTCCATGCTGACTTAAAACTGCCTACAGTTCGTGAAGAAATCACTCGATTCGGCACTAATTATAGAAAGAAGATGACCTTTCATCCCAATGAGCTAGCAAACAACCTGTTACAAGAAGAAGACGAGCCAAGACGACTTAAACGATTCAAACCTTCTGATCTTCCCACCAGATTTTAGTCACTTGCCTAGAACTAAATTGCCATATCTCTAAAATACTACAGAGGATGTCCACTGGGACATTACTCTACATGACATGATATTCCTAGAATAGTCTTAGATTAAGCACACATCAATTGTATTTATAGTCTCCACCGAGACTGATTGTACAAATAAAAGGGGAGAAAAAAAATACGACCCCACAAGCTATGGTTTTTGCACCTTTGTTAAATTGTGTTTTGTCTACAGACTTCTTTTGCGGCCAAATGGTATTGTAAAATTGTATTTATTGCATTTATGGCAATGCTCAAGATGCTTTAACAACTCTATTCGTAATTTAATTGCCCTTTAGGATAATTCTTCGTACGGTGTTGATGATCGTTTGGTAACTGCTGAAATAGCTCTTCTTTTCTCTAAAAAAGCGCTTAGTTGCCCAACCGTAGTAATCAAAGCTTTAAAATGTTCTCTTTTTAGGTTTATTTGGTGTATAACAATTATTTGGAAAATATCCCGTAATGCAACTGTTATAGTTATCAGAAGTAAATTTAAACTGTCAAATAAGGCAACCGCAGTTCATGATATATGTTTTATTGTCCTATTAGTTCGATGTTATTCGCATATAAAATATTTTTAACACAGAAATTGAAAAATCTAAATCTGCAACCCAGAGGGGTTGCTAGGTCCCCTACTGGGCGCCTCCCCAGGTGGCGGATAGGGGGATGCTCGCTAGATATAGCGGGTACCGGGGAAATAAAATACCCGGGGTGGACCAAAACTAAATCATAGCGTCTGATCCATAGTGGGCGGCTGATTGGATAACCCTGGTAAAGCGCAGCAGCTTTACCAAAACTAATCTAAGGCCGAAGACAAATGATGTTGGCTGGGCTTAGAATTAGATAGTCACAAGCAGAGCTGGAACAGCGGTATGGTTGGGAAACTGCGATGTGGAAGGCCTTGGAATGACCACCACATTATTCTTCCTAGTTAATCTATATGGCTATGGACGGTGGAAGAGTAAAGATTACTGATCATGGTTTTCGGATGCCAAGATCCGGCAGGGGAAGAAATAGTGGAGCTTCCCAGATCGTCATCCAGCAAAACTCCCACGCGACGACTACGACTACACCTATCGATATATACAAGACAGAAATAAAGATCGCTAC
Source organism: Sinelater perroti (assembly GCA_036346155.1). Lineage (NCBI taxonomy): Eukaryota > Metazoa > Arthropoda > Insecta > Coleoptera > Elateridae > Sinelater > Sinelater perroti. The sequence continues at coordinate 16,529,960 of JARFIY010000195.1, read as the reverse complement.
TTGGAACGTTAACAGCATGTATGAACCTAGTAAAACACAAAATGTCGAACAAAAAATGAGTAGGGTGATGATAAACATTTTGGGAATTTCGGAATCTAGATGGCCCAACACAGGAGAACATGCAATCAGAAAAGGGAAGATCTACTACTCAGGAAGCAACGATAGGCAGCATAGACACGGAGTTGCAATAATGGTCGATAAAGAAACAAATAAATCAGTTATCGGTTTTACACCTGTTTCAGAAAGAATTATTTTGCTACAGCTACTAACTTGTCATGGAAAACTTAATATAATACAAATTTATGCACCCACGGCAGATAAACAAGACGATGAAATTGAAAACTTTTATGCTGAAATACAAAAGGTACTTAAAAGTACAACAACACGAGATGTAACAATGGTCATGGGTGATATAAATGCCAAAATTGGGGAAGGGAAAGTTGAAACAATTGTTGGACCCTATGGACTTGGTAATCGCAATGAAAGAGGAGATCGTCTAGTCGAGTTTTGCCAAGAAAACAAATTCATAGTACTAAACACATTTTACAAACTGCCTAAACGACGGCTATACACATGGAAATCTCCTGCAGACAACGAAGATAATGTTGTTCGAAATCAGATCGACTACATATTAATAAATGAACGATACAGAAACGCAGTTAGATCTGTGAAAACATACCCGGGAGCGGACGTATCTTCCGATCATAACCCCCTAGTTGCCAAATTTCATCTCACCTTAAAAAGGGTTAATATAAGGAATAACGAAAATAAACTTAATGTAGAACTATTCAAGGCAACAGACCTACAACAAGTGCTAAAACAAAAGATCAACAAAAATCTATCAAAAGTTAATACTGAACTTGAAGCAGGAAACAAAGTAGAACAACGATGGGTATCCTTCAAAGAATCAATCCTAAAACCTAGTAAAGAGCTACTGAAAGAAACAAGGTATAAAAGGGAAGAGTGGATAACAGACGAGATTTTGAACTTAATGGAACAAAGAAGAAGATACAAAAATCGAAATAAAAACATGTACCAAAATCTACAGAGGGAAATACGAAGCAAAATAAGAGTAGCAAAAGAACAGTATTACGCTGAAAAATGTAAAGAAATAGAAAACCTTCAAATTAAGCATGACATGTTTAACCTACATAAAAAGTAAAGGAAATAGCTGGTACAACACGTAAAAGAATGCCAACATACTATTAAACAAGAGGAAATATAATAACAGAAAATGCTATGAAATTGTGTAGGTGGAAAGAATATATAGAAGAATTATTCAGAGATCAGAGAGAAGAAACCCCGAACATACACACACCCAACCAAGATATAGGACCAGACATAACAAAAAGCGAAATGATACATGCAATGAAAACAATGAAAAATCGTAAAGCCCCAGGCCAAGATGAAATACCAAGTGAACTCCTACAACTAATTGACGAAGAGAATCTAGATATACTGGTAAATCTATTCAACATAATATATAAAACCGGAATTATACCTCAAGAAATGTTAATCTCAACGTTTGTATGTATACCAAACAAAGCTAATGCAAAAGAATGCTGTGATTACCGCACTATAATTCTTATGTCTCACACATTAAAAATTCTCTTAAAAATCATTCACTCTAGGATACACCGGAAACTAGAAGCAGATATCAGTGAAACACAGTTTGGTTTTCAAAATGGAGTGGGGACAAGAGAAGCATTATTTGCATTCAACGTGCTTATTCAGAGATGCTTGGATGTTAACCAAAGTGTATATCTATGCTTTCTAGACTATAATAAAGCCTTTGATAGAGTTAGAGTCGACGCACTCATAGAAACTCTCAAAAATAAGAAATTAGATTATCAAGATATAAGACTAATATCAAACTTATATTACAGCCAGAAGGCTACAGTACGAATAGGAAACGAAACATCAGAAGCAACTGAAATTCAAAGAGGTATCAGGCAGGGTTGTGTTCTGTCGCCTAGTCTATTTAACGCCTACTCAGAGGAAATAATGAAAAAAGCCCTGGAATCTGAAACTGAGGGAATAAAGTTAAATGGAAGACCAATAAACAACCTAAGATATGCAGATGATACCGTAATTATTACTGAAAATTTCAAAAAGACGAAGTTTATGAAGATCAGTAAAAACAATAACAACAACGACAGCTTAAGAATTAGAGGAGAACAGATAGAAAGAGTCAAGAAATACACTTATTTAGGAAGTCTAATTACAGAAAACAACGACTACACGGCAGAAATAAGATCAAGAGTAGAAAAGGCAAGAGCTAATTTTTTAAAAATGAGAAACGTCTTCTGTAGTAAGGATCTGTCGTTACCATTAAAAATACGACTGCTCAGATCCTATGTGTTTAGTGTACTTTTGTATGGTATGGAAGCGTGGACGTTAAATCAAGCCGCATTAAACAAACTTGACTCCTTCGAGATGTGGACTTACCGGAGGATTTTAAGAGTATCGTGGACGGATAGAATGACAAATCTGGAGGTACTGAGAAGAATGGGAAAGTAGAAGGAAATTACAAATACAGTCAAAGAAAGAAAACTCCAATATCTGGGACATATCATGCGTGGAGAACGATACAACATACTACGACTTATAATACAGGGTAAGATCATGGGAAAAAGAAGCTTTGGTAGAAGACGAATGTCATGGCTGCGCAATCTACGAGAATGGTTTGGCTGCAGCTCTGGTCAACTGTTTCGAGTAGCAATATCAAAAATTAGAATAGCCAATATGATTGCCAACCTCCGAAGCGGAGATGGCACTTGAAGAAGAAGAAATCTGCAATTGGTAAAAATATTTTTGTATTAAAAAATGTAGCAAGGAATAAACTAGAGCTAAATACATAACATTTTGAACATCAAATTTCAACTTATATACATAGAATTTGATCATGTGCTTACCACAAGTATCCGATTTATTCTCAGGAGAATGTAAGTGTAAATTTTATAAGTTGATTGATACATTTAAAATATTTCTACTTTAAAATAAATTTTTGGTAAAAATACCAATTAATTAAAAAATATAAATAATTAAACTGCAGTAATTAGTAACAATATTTAACAAATATATTTGTAATTATGTTGATGTTTTTACTTATCGTGTACAAGTCACAATTTATTAATTACTATTCATTCTAAATTATGAAAATAAAATATTTCCAGAAATAACATTTTGTTAAGCTGTCGTACATATTATTTATAGGAAAGCTATTACAACTCCCACGAGTTCAACCTCTGCGTGGTCCAAAAACATGTGTTAATGTCTGTAATGTCATCAAAGACCCGTAATATATTTATATACCAAACAGCTCCCATTCAGTCCCAATTCTGTTGGCATATGAGTTAAAACATGTTTGTAGACTGAATGGAAAGCTGTTTTTACTTTGAGTTTCCGAAATAAATTCTCAGCAAACACAGTTTTTGCATTTTCTCCAAAAAAAGAATATTTGTCGAGGTGAAGAACATTTGCGAACCTCCCCTATTTGCTAACCTAAAGGCGACTGAAGTATCCAAATAATTCCTATTATTTCACCGCAGAGGCGCGCGTAATGATGCGGGAATAATTTCGCGCCTGGCCTATTACCACAAAGGGCGCTGCGTCCTAGAATTAGTTGCCTGAAAACTCCTAAGTATACGGCTGCGTCTACGTCCCACGCCTTTATTGGGCAGTTAAATTAAAAATTCTTAATTAAAATCCAGCTATAAAAAAGTTTTATAAACATCTTCAAGCGTCTTGGACGTTTTTCGGTGCTGTTTTTTAAGAATGGGGTTGTTTTATTGTAGCAAAAATGGATGATTTGCACTATTCAGAAAGAAGTCGTTTTAAATAGTAGATGTCAAAAGAGAAAAGTACAGATTAAGTTAAGAATAAAAATGCCACTTCAATCTTGACAGCAAATTACTGTGATGTTTTTTAATCGTTTAAATAAATACTATGCAAATAGAAGTTTAGTTGTAACAATAACCTACACTTTTAATAATTTTAGATCTAAAAATAATGCATAATTGAGTGTAAGTAGTTTAGAATGTTTATACATAAATAATTTTATATAAAATCAATATCAAGTCATACAAAACAATTGTAAAACGTAGTTATTATTTAAACCTACTAATATTACGAGGCCTACATTAAGATTAGTCATTAGTAAACTATTTTTTACTTCTATAATTTATGAATATCACTTATAAATTAATTTATTATTTGCAGAACTCATTGTATTTTAAAAATTAGAAATTAATTCGATTTGATTAATAACGCATAAAAAAATTTGTTTGATCGACAACTTAAGCACAAAATTATAAACAAATGTAGACTATCAATAAATTACATTTTGTTTGCTTTTTGTTATTAGAAGTATTTTTTTACAGGGCACCCTGTAAAAAAGTTGTACTCTAAACAACGCAAAAGAAAATTGTAAAATTATTTAATATTTGGAAATTCTCATATAAAATTGCCAATATTTTAATTATTATATACATAAAAAGGTCAGCACATTTGTTTAGAGAAAAATCAGGACGACTATATAAGTTCTCTGGGAGAAAGTCAGCAATTCTAAATCAAATTGTTGAAAATGTTATTTATTATTTTACTGCAGCCATAGCCAAGAATCTATCAGTTACAAGAGTAATTAAACAATTAGACTAACTGCAAGTTTCATAAGGTAAAATAATATAACTATAAATTAAAGAAAAGAAACCACTGTTGCCAACAAAGTTATATAAAAAAATCGTTTAAAATTGCTTGGAGGGCGACAGAATTCGGCTTTGTAGTAGTGTAAATCAATTATTTGGGGTGATAAATTAAAATTTTTAATTTGTCCTGAAAACATCTAATTTTAACTGCTCAGGAGACGAACTATAACAATTGTTTGAAAAGGGTACAAAATGCTGCAACTAATTAATAGTTTGGAGACGCTTGTCTGCTTGAGTAGTAAGACTTTTTTATAGATATCACTGTTTTTAAGTCTTAAAGTATATTAAAACCTTAACTTTAACTGTCTATTTTAAAACTAAGTTTTATCGATGACATCTTCTTAAAGTTCCGATCCGTTTCGGATGTTGGAAACCATGATGGCAATAAAAATTGCCATCTTGATTTTTTCTTGGAAATGCACTTTGTGCCTCTAATCAGGTGGTTTTCCGTTGCCTTTCTGATCCCAATGCCGTTGATCTTCTTATCGATTCCTCCGCCTTCGAGGGCGATTTCTCACCCTCTGGACAATAGGGTGCCCATCCTGACCAGGAGTCAGGTTTGTTTGCTTATACCGGGGCACATTCGGTCTCCAGAGCTACGTTTGCCACCAATCCTTAGGTGTTCCCATCCTTTACCACGGGGAGGTGTAGTTGGAGTTTCTCTATCATCGAGCTTAAGACCTTACGGCATTTCTTAAACTCTCCAGATCTTATAAAGGTTATTTTAAAACTAAGTTTTATCGATGACATATTTATGGTGGAAACAAGGTTATGTTGGTACAGCTACATATCAGCTATCAACAGGCGTTTATAGCAACCATTAATACGGCTGCTGTACTGCGATATGGAAGGAAGGGAGAGGCCAACATGTTATTTACTCAACCGCACTTAATTTAATGATGGTTCCTTCTGAAACAAAATTATCTGGAGGTAAAATATTTCTACAATCGGATCACCGGGTTGGGTATGTATTAGAAGGGTTTGTAGAAAAAATTCTTTCTACAAGACAGGTCAAATTTCCACTAATAATGAAAAACAATTACTAAAAGTTGCAACATGGAATGTAAGATCCCAAGAAACATGTGGAAAATTAGACAATCTAAAACTTGAAATGAAAAGACTAGATATTGACATACTCGGAGGGAGCGAAATTAAATGGCAGGTTGAAGTTGACTTTTAGAGCGGAAACTATAGAATAACTTATTCAGGCCACTGCAATAGAATAACAAAAGTAGGAATTGTACTAAGAAAGAACTGACAAAAAAGAATAAAAAGCTATTGACTATAGAGTGATAGAATAATGTTAATAAGAATGCAACTGAACAATGAAGATTTAGTAATTATACAGATATAATATGCCAACATCGGAATATTCTGATAAAAAAGTGGAAGATGTATACGAGGAAGTAGAAGAAATCCTCGAATACGCAAATAAAAGAAATAATTTAATTATACTGGGTAATGGGAATGGAGTTGTGAGAGAGAAAAGAAATTACAATGTAAGTGGAAAATATAAAAAATTAGTCATAACAAATACACTGCTTAAGCAACTATTAAAAAAAAGGGTGGGTTAAACCCAGATACAGCAAGGTACCAAATTGACTTTATTATTGTGAGAAAGCACAACAACCTCAAGTAACACAAAGTAAGGCATACCTAGTAGCAGATATAAATGGTGACCTTAATTTGGTGTGTATGAAGTACAAAGTAAAATGCAAAAAATTTATAAACACTCAAATAAAATTAAAAAAAGAACACAATAAAACTAAAAACACAAGAACATCTAGAACAGCACCAAACAGCAGTTAAACTAAACTTAAATAAAAACGTAACATCTGATGTAACTATAAATGCAAGATGGGTAGAACTAAAATATGCAATTCCCAGAGCAGTAACAGATAGGATTAGTAAAGAATGAACCTCGAAAACCGTGGACAAACAACGAAGTTATAAAATTAATAAAAGAAAAAAAATATATAAAACTGCCAAAAAAGGTCAAAGAAAAATATAAACAATTAAAAACGCCGTTAAGAGAGCAGCCAAATACGCAAAACAAGAATAGTTAAATTAAATCTGTAACCAAGTAGGTGAACACGTAAATAAAGACAATTGAGAAAAAACATAATTTAATATAATAGACACTTTGGATATCCTAAGATGAAGGGAAGTATAATACAGGCAAAAGACGGAAAAATTTTGATAGAGAAAATCAGATAGCTGAACGATGGAAAGAATATATTGAAAATTATATAGTGAAGAGGAGGAAGACACATATTTTCAGGAAATGGCAAGCATTTCAGACGAAGGGTTAGACCTTGCTTTGTGAGAAGTTAAAACATTTCTGTTTTGATCAATTTTGAGTAGAAAACCCGACTGTATTAACTATAAGATGTAAAGGAATTTTTTTGTGAATGTTTAAAAGAATATGTAAATTTAAAATTTTGAATGTTTTTCTTTGAGTATATAGAGTTTGTTAAAATCGGATGATATTGAGTTTTGAATTTTAATTATATTAATAGATAGCGGAATTGTTGAATACATAACTAATTATTTAAGTAAATTTTCTAACATATTTATGCAATCTAATTTGTTTAAGATTACCGTACCATTACCCTTGATTTAATATTTTTTAATTTGTTTTATTACTTTTGAGCTAAGTAGCTTTAATGTTTCATTTTGGTAATACGACTGTAGATGTCGCGTTTTCAAAGACAGTGGAAATGAAGGATTCTATTTGGGATATGATGTGTGGGTACATAATTTGAGGTGGTAACAAAACTAAAACCTTTTCCAAGAGCCGAGACAGGCGAGTCCCTTATAGGGCAGTTGGGACAAGTGATGGTGTTCATTAGTGATTTTTGGGTATTGGTTATTTAATTTTCGCACAATTTGGAAAATTTGCTTTTGGTTATTGGTTTTCGCTTTAAACAAGTAGTACTCTATTGAAGTAATTTCAAATAGCAGAATAAACATTACATTAATTTGTAAAAAAAATTGCAAATTTTTAATTTGGTCGAATCTACATTTGTTCACCATCTTCGAAACTTGCAAAAGCACAAAGTAATCAAAAGGTGTTGTCAGAGCTGTATAGAAGTTAATCTAGCAATTTTAGTCCGGAAATCTTTAAACATTTTTAAAGGACTGTATAACTTGAGGTATTTATTATCGTGCTGCAAAACGGTGTAACTCTTACATAAACCAGAATAAACAAACATTTAAAAAAAATATTAGTAGCACATCTACTTTCAAGCGCAACAGTATGTCAGGTCTTGATTTTCTTACATTCTTTCTAACACTCTCACTTTGCTAAAAATTTCCGTTTCAATTTAGCTTTTAACGCACATATTGAGCTTGACAAGAAATGATGTTATCATGTACTTCAGATATATCTTTATATCTCTTAAGAGCGTACTTTTATTATTACTGTTACTCAAATTTAGAGGTATTGACAGACAACACTTCCCTTACAATGAAATGATTATATAGTTAAATCTTGCTTATGTTTAGTCATGTTGTAAAGCATTTCTAATAATTTTATACGTGACTTGAGTGTCCGCTTAATACATTCCTCGTACAATGTTTATGTTACTTTGGTGACTAGTATATAAAGTTAAATCCTGGAAAATTTAATGTGTTTTATAAGCTGTAAACAGTCATGAATTGTAGCACGAAGTCGTGTAAGGCTTTCTTTCGGAGTTAAGTAACTTTTAATGTCACAGTAAAATTTCGGCTGTTAAATTTATTGTTATTTCACTACACTTGCCCTGAAATTAACTTCTAAAATAACTGTTGGAGTTATCGAACTCGATTGGACTTTCAAATTAGGCAATAAATAAACAATTTCTTTGGAGTACTTTATCTACCGCTAATTCCATGGATACATTTTAGATTATTACAATTTTTCCTTAAACAACTCGATTCCTGTTTGTCAATTTTATAATTTAATTACATCCACTTTTGAGACATTGCATGACACGGAGTATGATGATTAGGATCACGCTATACACGCGGTGCCTTCTTTGCTAACTAAACTCTTTCCTTTTAGATACCCTTAAGGGAAATAATCTAGCGAGGCCAAAATCGCCTCAAATAACAAAGTTGCTGAAAAGAGCTTAATTTTGGCCACATTAATGGGTGATGCGTGAAATATCGCTAAATCCTGAAAATGATCTAGCAGCACATAATTTATAATAAATGTTTTCATTAAAATAAAGCGACAAACCAAGCACCATACACCAAAATGGCAAATATAATTCACTTTTCTGCTATTGTCTCATTTCGAAAAGAGTTTAGCAACTGCACTTGACCAGTTTGACACTGGTTAATTATTTTCAATGCCTTGAAAGCAAACATTACCGAAGAAATTCAGGCGGTAACAGTGGATATACTGCTAAACACATTCTGCAATAAGACACGTCTGATTCAAACGCATGTTACGATGTTATCATATTTCTTACAAAAATGGGGCATTTCAGCTTTAAATTGCATTGTAGTATCTTTATTGGGGCTAAAATTGTTAAAGAAATGTCAGATTTAGCAACGAGAAAACATTGTCTTTACTTTTATCATAAGAAATTAATGTAAACAGTATTTTATTTTAAGAATAATGTTTTCGTAATGTATTTATCTTTATATACAGCTTATATTGCTTTTTAAATCCAAAATTATCATTTCATTTGTATTGCTTTATCTGACTAGAAAAGACTCTTCACACATTGGTTGAACGCTTTATAATTAATGTCTTCTGTAGGGGCATAAGTTTGTATTAAATTAAGTTTACATTTTTGGTTTGTATTTATTTAAATTATTGCGACTCTACATCTGTGATCAGAGTTGCTGCTGGAAAAGTATATAGTACCATTTGTTGTATGTTGTTGACCACTGTTTGGCCATCTAGTACCACCGATACCTAGTATGTTTGTGTTCATTTTCTGCATTCTTGTGTTATATTATGCAACTTTCCAGATTTGTACATGCTTTTCACATTCCATGCACCAATTTGTATGATTTTCTTTATAGCATTATTTAAAAACGTACCCTCCGGTGATCCGATTAGGAAACTGTTGCTGTAAACGGCTTCTAGATATAGAGGTTAGCTGCGACCAATCAGACCGAGTAATCGCCGGTATAACCGTTTTTTTGTTTTACCAACAGCCTCTTTAGAGAGTTGAAGAGCAAACATAGGTTAAGGCACCCCCCTGTCCTTGGAAAGAGAAATTTTTTCTAAAGACCGAAGAACCACCATTAAATTACAGAAGGCAACAGGAAACTACTGCATTAAAGATCATGTATGGATATCCCTAGTACAAAATTATCATGGCTAATTTTAAAGTTAAATATTCAATAATATACTATTTCTTGGTAAGTCTGCCAGTACCTTTTCTATTATTAAATTGTAACCATAAACCTCCTTGTTGAGATATTACATTTTTGTATATATTTTCGTATTGGTAAGGTTTTTATTATGAAATGACAGTTGTAGAGGTGTCTCTAGAAAACGCTTTACTTCTTTGTTTTTTACAGAGGGAACCGTAGCTAGGGATCTGTGCTTATGTATTATAAGGGATTCTGAAGGTTTTTCTCAACTGTGTATACATTTTTAAAATCATAGGGACTATATTTATTATGTCATTTGCACTGATTTTAGTGAATTTTCCTAGAGGATTTTATGTGCTATCCTTATTGTATATAGAGGGATACCAAAAAACATTGCAGCAGTATGAAGTTTGGTAATCTATCCAGTAAACTAATGACAGATACGTCAGAATAATTATATAGTTGAATAGAATTTATTAGCAAAAAACTGTAATATCAAAAATATGTAAATACAGGAGATACTTAAACTGTTGCAGTTCTCAGGTGAGAACCAATGTAGCTAACAAAATTTATTAACGGTCCATTGGAATTAAGAAGCTACACTTCACACATCGAAAAAGCAGTTTTACGATGCATCGAAAATATTTAATGTTAAAATCGTAATAAGCATCAGCAAACATACGTTTTTCTTTAGAAAATCACAAAAATAAAATCGATTAAGAAAAAATAAATGATTCAACAAAAAGTTGAAATAAAATCTGTAAAATGAAGTATTAAATAGATTTATGTTATTAGTTAAGCTAAACAGTCCAAATATTTCAATGATAGTTTCATATCAACAACTTCTTTACATGTTAGTGGAGGCTAAATTTTGTGCGTAAATTATTTTTTATGGCACTTATTGGAAAGAATTTAACTCAAATGTATTGGAAAATAGTAAATTTCTGTAAAGCAAGCTATTTCTAACTAAAAGAAATGTTAAACACCCCATAATATCAATAATTACCGACCTGTTGTATGCATACATGTGTTAGTTGCTTTGTTAGCAACTCAAATTTTGGTGTTACGAACGTATGACACGTAAGTCTAGAAGGGTATAAAAAATGTATCAAAGCTTATAGCTAAGTTTATCACTCTTGAAAATCGACTTGAATGCTGGTATTTAAAGAAATTGAGTATGCAACTAGGTAACCCAAATAGCGAGAAATAATTAAAGAAAAACATTAATAATATAAAAATTATTAATAACCTATTAATTAAATTTTTTAATAAATATTACAATAACTATAATATTGATGACTATAATGATGAACCAACTATTTTATTTAACAAAGTGGTCCTGGTTCAACAAAATTAGGTCAATAAATGGAAGACTGTGAATGAGAATAATGTTTATGCTACTTAGCGAAAATAAAAAAATAAAAAAACGGAAATTCAACGAACGTTTCAGTAGTTGGCAGCAGCTGTAGGAATACATAATTTTGTCCCAACTAAAACTTGCTGAACTAAATAAAAATATTCCATCGCTGCTGTAGGAAATGAGTCAGGTTATTATGAAACATATAAAAACCTGTGAGGAATACCTAGACTAAGAAATATGATAATTTTCAAGAAACCTACAACATTTTGACTGATGAAGCCTACAGAAGTGTTGCTAGCTTGCTAGATAAGCAAGTAAAAAAATAGCACTCTAAAAATAAGCATAATTGTCATCGTTAAGAAAGTCTGTCCTTTCTTTAATGAAAAACAATTTAAAGATCTAATTCGCAGAAAATTTAATATTGTAATTGTATAAAGTGTCCTTTAAAAGACTCGTCAACAAGCCTGATATTATGTTGATCTTAAATTATAGTACAGATATTAACAATATTTATAAAATTTATAATATTAAGGGAACGAGAGTGACTACTGAGCCGGTCAAAAGACAACCACTTTGTAATGATATCCACATAGAGGTAAATAAAAATCAAAAATGATTCAAAAACTTATTTGTATTATAACTTTGGAAAAACATATCAAATCACCGTTTTCATGCCTTATATTTTCATTAAATCTTTATTTTACCCATCCTATTTTTGTGTCTCCTATTCTGGCATTGCAGTCACCCATGACAATTATTATTGTGTTATTTGGTATTCAGTCAATGAAATCTTGTAATGCTTCATAGAAATTTTCTCTATCTTTTTTTGGTTTTACAGTTTTCTGGTACGTAAATTTTAACCAAATAATTTTTCTTTGTATTTGTCTTCATTACAACCATTCTTATTCTTTGTATCTCTATGCATATTTTATAATCTTTTTTTATCACTAATGCTACTCCTTATGTTTATCTTGTTTCTTTAGATACCCTACTATAAACCAAAATATAATTTTCTATTAGTGACTATCCTTTTACTTTCGTCTTAGTTTGCTGTAAGGCTCATATATTGATCTCGCGTTCTCTTAGTTATTTCTTGGTCTCTGTTCAATGGCTTAATGTTCTATGACACGCAAGCCGTTTTCCCCAAAAAGTTTGTATTTACTTTTATTTTTATAACCTCTTAGTTTTCTACAAAGATACACGCATATATCAGCGCCCGTATCCATGAGAAATATTATCTTGGCAAGGCGTCTTCTGACAAAAATGCGCCGAGACCCAGAGCCGTTATTCGTCGACGCGTTTACTAACAGCTGTAGTTGTTTTTTGACAGCCACTCGTTATAGTTCTTGCACCCTAGACAATAGACTATGGCTGTTTCGGCGAATTTGTGGTGGTAGCAACACAACTCTTCTGTTAGCACTCTTGCTACGAGAGCGATCCTGCGATCGATTGCAATTTCACCTTCTGCCGTGTGGATTTTTTAAGAACTCGCTAATCTCGAGTCTCGTTTTTTAATTTTATTTCACGAGCGGGACCTCGTATTTTCAGTCGGCTATCTCAGCAATGGCCACAGCACTTTTCTCGCTGGTGGCAGCTAGGACGTGCTGCGTCTTATGCGGGAGCCGGTTCTTCCACATGATCACGATAAAGTTTTCGGGCACTTCCATTCAGTTTGTTTATGTATCGAAAAAATTGCGATGGGATACGATCGCCGATTTTCTCACTTTCGAGCTGTTTTCGTAGGAAGATATTATTGGAGCTCGACAAGCGTTTAATTAGCCCATGCTTTATTTTTTCGTACTTGCTTTTTTTTCGTTATATATATATACTTAACGAAAAGATTACATCGGGGTCACCAATTATAGGTTCTATATAAACACAATTGATATACGAAACGTATATTTTAATTTAAGCCATAAATAGCTAACGACAAAATTTTTGTAAGCAGACATGCACCTGGCTAGGCCTTGCAACCTTCTTGCCTGGTGCAGGCCTATGTGACCCTAACAACAGCTGAATGCTAACTGCCTACCTTTATCGCTCGTAAACTAGTCGCAGGTTACGGTTGTAACTTGTCCATTTTAGGGATAATGAAGGAAATATTTCCTATAATTTTGACAGGTAAAAGAAACCAAATTCCCCATTAATTTGACACGGGCTAATTGCGGTCTACATCCACCAACCCTAGAGCCATTAAAAATATGGTCGTTACAAGAAATATTTTCAAGTATTCGTTCCGCTACAATTCCATGTTACCAGTCTTAAACATTTCGTTTTTTCCAATTATTTAAGCGTGCTTTTGCAACATGTCACTGGTACTTTCAGCTTAATTTATTTACTATGGTACTCATGTATATAAAAGCAAAAAGCCTATCACTGTTAAGAAATAAAAAAAAATTTTTTTTTGTAACATTCCACATTTAGTGTTATTAACACACAAAATTTTGAAATAAATTTTATATTTATTAATCAAATGTGTTTAATAATTTTATTCTTTATGTATAGTAAATTATTCACACTTTGGCACTGGAACAAAAAATGCCAGTTAGATAAAATATGCATTAAATCTTTAATTAAAGTTTAATTAAATTTAAGTTTCAAGGTCAATTAAAATAAAATCGTGGATGTGGAATAATAAGAAAGTAAATAAAGATAATCTTTAGTGGTGATCCGTCATAGCAAAATATTAAATCATAATCCTCTTTTTCAATATAGAAAATATTTTTTAACAGGAAGTAATGATCTGCATATCTTAAATACTATCAGAAAGAGGAACCCGACATTTGTATTTGCTCTGTTTACATTTTCACAATTGTAACTATTATTATTATGCGCTAATTAAACGTACATGTCGCGCTATTAATAGTCTTAATATAGATTTATTTTCTAATTCTTTGCGGGTTTTTAAATATAAACTAAATCAATCATTGTTAAATATAGTTAGTAACTTTATATGTTTAGTTATATTAGGGAAATTGGTCTTCCAGAAAAACTTCAATAAACAAATTTTCCAAAGAGTTATAACCTAACTGAATTTGAACCACCTCCCTGTTTTGGTATCATTCATTAATGCATTAACCATCAAGTAACCCATTCCAAAACTAATAAATGCCACTATTGACTGGAACATCTTCAAAGACTAGATGAACAGTAAAATTACTGCCCAAAAAGTTTTGAAACAGACAAAGACATCGACGTAGCCATAAATCATCTTACCTCAACAATAGAGAAAAGTGCTAGACTCGCCACTACAACAACCCTCAGACGAATCTACCAGACTGATTATAGCTCTCCAAGATACGTAATTGACCTAATGAAAACAAAAATCTAACTTCGACGAGAATGACAAAGTACCAGGAATCCCCAACTCAAAGACCGATTAAGCAACATAACCGAATCAAACTAAAGCTAAATATCTTAACAATTAACGCATACCAAAAGCACGCAGCCGAGTTTAGTACAAAAGACTGGACCTTGAAAAAGAAGCTGCCTTTGACAGTCATCTTGAAAGCAATTTCACCCCTGCAATCACTTACACGTCTATTCATAAACTACAAATTACCAATGAAATAGAAAAAAGGACACCTATCTCAAACTGTATTTAACCAACCTCGCCTAACAATCTCACTAACATCATACAGAACCTCTCAGACAAAAATCTCCCGCCATGACTTAATCATCAATAAAGATTCCAAATACTTTACAAAGAAAATGATAGTCTATCTAAGCTCTACATTCAACGCCTGCTTGAGATTGGCCTACTTCTCACATACCTGGAAGTACGCACAGATCTTAAACCCCCGTAAAGACAAAAAAAAACTAAACAACTATATTATATTAGCATACTGACATCAATTTCCGAGCTTCTCGAAAAAGTAATCCATAGTCAACTACTGAAGCATATTGAAAACCAAAACACAATACCAAAATATCAATTTTTTTTCGCCAGGGTATGGATAGAAGGCTTCAAGAATAAAATCCTCGACACTATAATGCCCATCTATTTAAAAGTAATTATATTCTCCTTCCTAGATAATAAAACATTTGTATTAAAAATTAACACAACCTTGTCCGAAACCACTAATATTCGAGCCGGAGTCCCACAAGGCAGCATTTTGGGCCGATACTCTTTAACATATACAAGTTCGACTTCCCAGAGCCTGGTGCAACAATAGCAACCTTCGCAGATGACACCTCCATGTTCACACAAGCCGATAATTTTAATGAAGCAATCACCAAATTACAGACCGCAACAGACAAACTTCTAACATGGTTCAAAACCTGGAACGTCAGAATAAACCTAGATAAATGCCAAACCAAACTCTTTACGCCAAGAAGAATCAACAATTCTCCCTGTATACAAATAGAGAACAATAAAATACCAATATCTGGGAATATACCTAAATACTTGCCTAATCTGGAGGTATAACATAAATCAGAAGCTTACCTAAAGCTACACTAGGCTAATATAACTATACCCACTAATTAACCCCAAACCGACACTAAAAATAGATTGACCTCTTGCCCTATATGGATCGCCGTTCTGGTGCAACGTCTTAAACGCCAACATACTAAAAATACAAAGCCTCCAAAACAAGATTCTAAGAATTATAGTCAATGCACCGTGTACGTTAGAAATACCCAGCTGCACGAAAAACTGATGCATCATGCCCATTGACCAATATATCAAGAACTATGCGGAAAAATTTATCTCAAATGCGAGTGTATGTAGTGGTGCAAAATTCTATGAACTCTTCAAAACAAACATTTACTTTAGGCTCAGACGAAAACTACCCCAGGATCTAGTTCTAGCAAACCAATGACATAATTAAACAAAATGTAAACTCATAACGTCATAATGTATAGTCTAAGTTATTAATATGTAACAAAATATTTTAGCTATGCCATGTATCATAAATGATTATTGATCTGGCAATAAATGATACTTAAAAAAAATCCGAAACACTAAAATGTAGGGTGCTAAACGAAGGTGATATAAAACCAAAAGCACCTTCCAACCTTTATTTACTTTCTGCTGCGGCTTTTCCTTTAAAAATAAAATATATTGATTTCAAAATTTTGGTCATCTATAATTTAAAGCTTATAAAGTTGTCTGATTTGAATATTTCTCAAAAACAAACCATCTAGTTGATCCAGTTTATATCAGCAATGAATTCATATGACAAAGTATTTAATTTAACTACATTACAAATTTAAAGAAGAATAATCATGTAACGGTATTTTAGAAAACTTTTAGTCTGTTTTATACTATATTTATACTAGATGCTTGAAAATAATTGGAAAATAATAATTTTAATTTAATTTTTATATGCAATTAATTTTAATTATCGAGGTCAATAAACTCTGTAAAATTTAAGAGTGATGCTTAAAAATAAGAGTAGGTTTAAATGCCCATTAACATTAAAGATGTAGTTAAGTGCGCATCGTTTTATATAAGCTTCTAAAAAATTAGATATATTATTATTTCCATGCAAAAGCTAATTATTTTCATGTATTAAATCATTTTTGTGGGAGTATAAAATGCAACTTTGTGATTCGATTTTAAGTTCTGCACCAATATGCTTCCTTAGTATTATTAGGATTATCTGTATTATTGTCACCAAATATTACATTTTTAGCGTTTCACCACATACTTGGCCTAATCCGATAAAGGAAGGTCTGTCTAGAATACGAAATTCAAATTGTTATTTCTTAATAAACAAATAAACGTTCATTGTTGGACATATTTGCTGGTTACTTGCTAATCCTAAAAACAGAATTTTTTTTGTAAGGTTACAATAATAAAAAATAGTTATTTTCGGTTTTTGTTTTAGTCTCGTCAGATATCATATCAATAATGTTCATGTAAAACCATGAATTTGGACTTCATCAGACTTCATAAAGATAAAATAATTATTTTCATCAAAAACACAATGTTTCTTTGAAAATGTTTCTAACAGCCGCTACCGTCTTAGAAGAATTTTTTGCTTCTTATCCCCGATTTTGTTAGGTACTGCAATTCTTATTTTTCTTAATATCCTGACTGTATAACGCTTGCGAGAGATAATGTTTTAGGAAGCATTATAGTTTATTCTAGATCTATTGCCAACTTACTGTTTAAAAAAATTCATTTTTCTTAAAATTTAACAAGACATTGAATTGTAGCTTTAAGACCACTTTTTGTTTAAAAGTAATCTGGCGTAAACTTATTTGTTTGTTAAATTATATGATTCGTAATACATTTTATGTTAATGTAATTTTAACACACTTAGAAAGCTTTAATAAGGAATAACACAACAATTGACATTATTACACTATTAATAGCAAAATAAGTAAAAACTGCTTCCAAAGTTTGTTACACTTAGTCTCACCAGGTCAAAATTTTGGACAAATGAGATGTTCAGTTGTAAATAACTAAACTTCTTAAAATGTACTCTAATGACCTCTGCAAATTTTAACTCATTGCTATTGGTTTTTTACACTGATTGCTGTATTTGCCAAGAGATTTGAAGCACATTCTTATGCCCTACGCCACCAACCCAAAGACCTAAATGACTATTACAGGAATAACGAGTTAGTTGCACAAGTCTTCTAAATTTGTATCAACTTAGATAAAGCGATATCAAGAAACAAAAGTTTTCGCTGAATTTTTCAAATTAGGAAAATAACTTCGGCAAAGAAGTGTCAAGCAAGAACGGTTATTTGAAAAAAATTAACTTGTATTTTGTGGATGTATTTTATTATGAAAAACATCTGGAAAAGAGAAGTTTGTTGACAAAAGAAAATTTAGAGAAGGAATGGAACGAACAATGCTATATTTAGTGACTTTGAGCTTTAAATCGGTGTTCGATTGTATGAGAGAAAGACTGCTCCAGCGCTTTATTAAACACTTGATTAAGCTACATGTTTGACATTAATGAATGAGAATTTGAAACCTGCAACTTTTTATGAAAATATTAAATGCAGAAAGTGTGTTCAAAATATTTGCCCAAAAATAAGATTGAGCAGATAATTAATTGTTACATAAAGATAACAGTCCCAAAACACTGCAATCGACAATCGGCTATATCTTTTTTAAAAAGAAGTAGATGGAACTAATAGATTGGATTTGCTAATGCAATTATCTGATGCCAATCCAATAGTAGGTATCTGGTGGTTATAAGTTATATTAATTATAAGTTATCCCAACGGATTTAGAATATATGACGTTCACTATCTATTTTTTACGCTGAAGTCTGATTACCATACAATATGGGATGATAGTGATGTCCGAACATTTCACTAAATCATGACATGGTCATGTTTTGTAAGTACCTTATGAATTGTACTTTTATATTTTAGTAACATTTTTTTTAGGTTTGATTGGGAGCTTTTATAAGATAAACTGTAGATTGGATTCTGACATTAGAAATTACAAGAAGCGATAGGATATAGCAGAGTACATTTGACATTGTGTAGTTTCTTTTTGTGTATCGTACTTTTGCTACATTATTTGAAATGTGTTGTACACCATTCCTAATTGCTTATGTTTTATATGCAGGTCTGTCGAGAAGAAAAAAGACGGGGTAGATCTGGTTTATTGGCAACAATCCGAAATAAATCATTGGAAACTACAGTACGATGTTGCTTCTGTTTTGGTAACAATAGCGGCGGGATAAATTTTGTCAACATGTTTCTTCAAAGTCATCTAACTAGTCTTCTAGTTTTTGGACTGCAAATTACTTATCCTTATTAATTATAGTTTGCACTTGTTTAATATTTTCTAGTATTCTGGTTGTTCTTGGTTTTCTAGAACATCAACATATTCCCGGCCATCTCTAAATCGTTTGTCCCATGTTTTTATTTATATTCTACTCATGTTTGACGTTATCAAAAAATTACAAAGATGTACCTTTAATATAGAGATATTAGAGCGATTTCAAAGTAAGATTCTTTGAGGAATAGTAAACCCTTTATTGTATATTCTAAATGTTGCACTATATGTTGATTTAAAGATACCAAGTAGGTGAAGAAATAGTTAAATGAGTGCCAAACACAGAAATAAGCCAACACAACATCCAAACAAACTTACAAGCATACTGCTGCAAGAAGAACAACATCCAAAGAGATTAAAAAAATTCAAATCATCTGATTTAACAACGAGACTTACATAAATCTTATATTTTACTTAGTGCTATTTAAGCATAGTAAAAGCGCGAAGAAAGCCCGCTAGGCCATTTGTTATAATGGCATGTAATTTACATTGCAGGTTCATAGTTTAACCATTCAAAAGTTGTACTAATAGCACATAAAAATTATTATTTAAAATGTATGGAATATGCCTTAAGAAAACAAAAAAAGAATTACAGACAAAAATATTATTAAATAATCAAACCGTGTACACCCTCTTATTTGATAACAACCACATTTATAATATGTGACTTGAAAAATAAAAAGATAATGAAAAAGCAAGGACAACTATAAACTTAAGTAAAACAAAGTTTTTGTGTATAGGAGAAACATTAGCCTTAAAGTAGTAAATGGTAAAAGAGTAACAACATGTGAAAGTTACAAATACGTAGATGTAAGAATAGAAAAAACGTACGTGACAGAAAGGATGTTAGAAACAGAATTGTACAAAAGAGCAAACAATAAAAAGACTGCAGTAGATAGGTTGACGTAAAGATATAAGTTTTTTAGAAAATGTAACATCTACAATACAATAATAAGAAGCATAACGTTATATGGCGCAGAAATGTAACATACTGACCCAAAATATACAATCGTGAAAGGAGCAGAAAAATGCAAACTTATTTGGTACGGACACGCCATAAGAAAGGAGAAAAGAGACTTGGAGACTTCGGTACAAACTAAAGCGCGAAAGATCCCAAATAACTTGGGGACACCAAAACTGAAAAGACAAATGTCATAACCGAGAAAAGTAGAGAAATAAATCAAAACAATATGTTAAAACATTATAAGCACGGACACTTAGGCAAATAATGAAGATAATATAAAAGTGCTACAAATTTTTAATTTCAGTTAATAAAGCAGGACAATTAGAGGTAGCAGTTTTCTTCGTCGGCCGTAAACCACTCTTGTACAGTTGACTTTGCCACCAAAAGTGACAGGCGGAACTAATGCATTTCCAGCGCGGCGGGACTGAATTAAAAGGCCTCGAAGCTGAAAACGGCAGTGCAAAGTATGCAGCCACTGTAAAACTGAGACTACTAAATTAATGCTAACGGCCGCCCTGTCTTGTAATTTGGCTTCAACCTGCTTCGACTATTTATTGGACAATTCACTCTCCCCCTGCCCTAAATTTGCTCAGAAAGTTGCGCGTTTGGGGCAGCGTAGCTACGCAGACTTTCTCCGTGCAGAAATGTAAATGAATTATTTCTGAAATGCATCAAAACCTGCTAATTTTCGTGATTTAACGAAAAAAATTAAACAGAAAAATTACGTCAATTATAGCATCCACATTAATTCTGCGTTCACCCTATTTTAACTATAAACAAGAATCTCTTATACAGTTAGCAAGTATTTAAAAAAGGTCAACGCCAATTGTATAATATCAAGATCCTTTAGACAACTCCAAAAACGATTTAAATAGGGCTAAGTAAAAAATTTTCCCGTAAACGGATAAGGTCACATAAATTTTCAGTTCGTTAATCCCTAAACACGCCCACCCGAAATTTCCCTTTTTTAGTTGGCTGCGGCTGCGATATTCGTTTGGAAGCAAATCTTGGGACAACACAACGAGAAAATATACAGAAAACGAATTTAACATAAATTTATTTTTTTACTTCGTTATATAGAGCTACTCAAATCTTCCGTATAAATCGCATTTTATAGTATTTAAGATATGCAAATCCTTACTTCCTGTTAAAAAAATATTTTCTATATTGGAAAAGAGGATTACAATTTAATATTTTGCTATGATGGATCACCACCAAAGATTATTTTTATTTGCTTTCTTATTATTCCACATCCACGATTTTAATTTTAAATGACCTTGAAACTTAAAAACTGCTTTTGTTTAACATTCCGGAATTTTGAAATAAAATTCAGTTATTAATAATACCTTTAAATTACGTCATTGGATATTTGCATAACAACAGTAATACCTTAATAAAAAAACTTGTTTTAAACTTTAATAAAATTAAAGATGTGTATGTATATGTATGATTATTTAATGCACATTTTATCTAACTAGCACTTTTTTGTTCCGGTGCCAAAGTTTGAATAACTTAATACACATAAAGAATAGAATGATTAAACACATAAAAAATTTATTTCAAAATTTTATATATTAATAACACTAAATGTGAAATGTTACAAAAAAAACAATATATTTTTTTTATTTCTTACCAGTGATAGGCTTTTTGTTTTTATATACACGAGTACCATAGCAAATAAATTAAGCTCAAAGTACCAGTGAAAGGCCTCGGAAATAGACGCATGACATGTTGACGACCTACGCGAAACAATTGATTCAATAATTGGAAAAAAACGAAATATTATAAGACTGGTAACATGAAACTGTAGCCAAGTGAATACTCGAAAACATTTCCTATAACATTTATATTTTTAATGGCTCTAGGGTTGGTCGATGTAGACCACAATTAGCCGGTGTCAAATTAATTGGGGATTTGGATATAGGAAATATTTTTTTTATTACCCCTAAAATGGACAAGTTTCAACTGTTACCTGCGTAATTTTATATATATATATATATATATATATATAGTGAGGAAATCGGCGATCGTATCCCATCCCAATTTTTTGCAGCACATCCTAGCTGCCACCAGCGAGAAAAGTGCTGTGGCCCTTGCTGAGATAGCCGACCGAATATACGAGGTCCCGCCCGAAAATGGTCGCATTGCCGCGGTTTCAAGCTGCTCAAATTGAGATGCGACGAACTTACTCGTGAAATAAATTTAAAAAATGAGACTCGAGATTAGCGAGTTCTTAAAAAATCCACACGGCAGATCGCGAAATTGCAATCGATCGCAGGATCGCTCTCGTAGCAAGAGTGCTAACTGAGGAGCTGTGTTAGTACCACCACAAATTCGCCTAAACAGCCATAGTCTATCGTCCAGGGTGCAAGAACTATAACGAGTGGCTGTCAAAAAACAACTACAGCTGTTAGTAAACGCGGCGACGAATAACGGCTCTGGGTCTCGCCGCAGTTATGTCAGTAGACGCCTTATCAAGATAATATTTCTCATGAATACGGGCGCTGATATATGCTTATATCTCTGCAGAAAACTAAGAGGTTATAAAAATAAAAGAAAATACAAACTTTTTGGGGAAAACGGCTTGCGTGTCATAGAACATTAAGCCATTGAACAGAGACCAAGAAATAACTAAGAGAACGCGAGATCAATATATGAGCCTTACAGGAAACCAAGACGAAAGTAAAAGATAGTCACTAGTAGAAAATTATATTTTGGTTTATGGTAGGGTATCTAAAGGAGCAGGAGAAACATAAGGAGTAGAATTATTGATAAAAAAGATTTAGAAAACTGCATAGAGAGTTGTCAGTATCAGCTGTAGAAATAAGAATAGTTGTTACGAAGACAAGTAAATTTATTCGATTAAAACTTATGTACCAGAAAACTGTAAAACTAAAAAAAGAGAGAGAAAAATTTTATGAAGCATTACAGGATTTCATTGACGGAATACCAGATAACACAATAATAATTGTCATGGGTGTCTGCAATGCCAGAGTAGGAGACCCAAAAATAAAGATTTAATGAAAATATAAGACACAAAAACGGTGACCAGATGAGTTTCTTCAAAGTCAAAATACTAATAAGTTTTTGAATCATTCTTGATTTTTATTTATCTCTATGTGGATATCATTACAGAGTGGTTCTCTTAATATCATAAATTTTATAAATCTTGTTAATATCTGCACTATAATTAAGAACAATATAATATCAGTCTTGTGAGCGAGTCTTTTAAAGAACATTTTATACAGTTATTATTTATTATTTTTATTATATTTTTCATTTTCCGCGGAGTAGATCTTTAAATTCTTTTTAGCTAAAGAAAAGACAGACTCTCTTAACGATGATGATTGAGCATATTTTTGAGTGTTATTTTTTACTTGCTGTATCTAGTAAGCTAGCAACACCTCCGTAGGCTTCATCAGTCAAAATGTTGTAGATTTCTTCAAATGTTATTCTATTTTTTAGTTTAGGTATTCATATGTTTCATACCAAACCCGACTCTCATTTGCTAGAGTAGCAGTGGATTAGTTTTCTTTAGTTCAGCAAATTTTAGTTGGAACCGAATTATGTACTCCTACAGCTGATGCCAACTACTGAAACGTTCGTTGAATTTCCGTTTTTTTATTTTTGCTAAGCAGCATAAAGATTGGTCTCATTCACAGTCTTCCCTTTATTAAAGTTTTTCTTTAATTATGTCTCTGCTATTTGGGTTGCCTAGTTGCATACACAATTTCTTCAAGTACCATTCAAGTCGATTTTCAAGAGTGATAAACTTCTCTATAATATATATCCTTCTAGACTTACGTGCGACACATTAAGAACGTGTGTGAACAAACCAAAATTTGAGCTACTAACAAAGCAACTAACATATGTATGCGTACAACAGGTAGGTGATTATTAGTATTATGGGGTATTTGGCATTTCTTTTAGTTACAAATAGCTTCTTTTGTAGAAATTTATTGTTTCCCTACAAATTTGAGTTAAATGCGTTCTAATAAGTACAATAAAAAAGTAATTTACTTCCAACATTTAGCCTTCACTAACAGGTAAGAAGGTTTTTGACATGAAATTATCATTGAAATCTCTGGACTGTTCAGCTTTACTAATAATATAAATCTAATTTAATACCTCATTTTACAGATTTTTATTATAACTTTTTTTATTCAATCATTTATTATTCCTTAATTGATCATTATTTGGTAATTTTATTTTGTAATTTTCCGCTGATGCTTATTACAAGTTTATCATTTAAATACTTTCGGTGCATCGTAAAACTGCTTTTTTGATATATGTCAAGTGTAGCTTCTTAATTCCAATGGACCCTCAATAAATTTTGTTAGATACATTGGTCCTCGCCTTGAGCTGCAACAGTTTAAGTATTCTGTATTTGCATATTTTTGATATTAGAGTTTTTTGCTAATAAATTCTATTCAGCAATATAATGATTCTGACGCAACTGTCATTAGTTTACTGGATAGATTATCAAACTTTACACTACTGCAATGTTTTTTGGTATCAAGTATCCTCTATAAACAATAAGGATACACATAATATCCGCGATCAGAAATTCAATAAAATCAGTGTAAGTGGCCTAATAAATAGTCCCTATCATTTTAAAAATCTATACATAGTTGAGAAAAACCTTTAGAAATCCCTTATAATACATAAGCACAGATCCCCTAGCTGTCGGTTCCCTCTGAAAACAAAAGAAGTAAAGCATTTTCTAGAGACACCTCAACAACTGCCATTTTATAGTAAAACCTTACCATTTATTATTATTATTATTGGCGCACTTACTGGAACTGCAGCCTCTAGAGTTTATTGTGCCTTACTAACATATACCTTCAATTAGGCCATTCACACACATCCATGGGTTAAGCGAGACACGAACTCGCCCGCGCCGGGTCGATTGATGACAGAGGAACGATGATCTTGCCAACTGAGGCATCGCGGTTACAACCTTACCATAACGAAAATATATATAAAAATTTAGTATCTTGACAAAAAAAGGTTTTTGTTTACGGTTTAATAGTAGGAAAGGTACTGGCAGAGTTGCCAAGAAATAGTATATTAATGAATATTTAACTTTTAAATTAGCCATGATGATTTTTTTACTACAGATTACCATACATAATCTTTAATGCAGAAGTTTCCTGTTGCCATCTGCATCTTTACGCCGTTGACCATTTAGTGGTGGTTTATCCGTCTTTACGAGAAATTTCTTTTTCCAAAGACAAGGGTGCCTTAACCTATATTTGCTCTTCAAAAACATAGGCAAAACATAAGGGAATCGGTTATACCGGCAATTGCTCCGTCTGATTGGATGCAGCTAATCTCTATATATAGAAGTAACAGCAAAATTAAATATTCAGGAGTTTATAGTCCCCTAATCGGATCACCGAAGGGTATAATTTTAAACAATGGTATGAAAAACTATACAAATTGGTACATAGAATGTGAAGAGCATGCACGAATCCAAAAAGTTGCGTAATATAACACAATAATGCAGAAAATGAACACAAACATACTAGGTATCGGTGGTACCAGATGGCCAAACAGTGGTCAACAACATACAACAAATGGTACTATATACTTTTCCGGCAACGACTCTAATCACAAATATGGAGTCGCAATAATTGTAAATAAGGACATAGAAAATCTGTGATTAACCTCATACCTATATTAGATAGCTTTATGCTATTACAAATACAAACCAAAAAATGTAAACTTAATTTAATACAAACTTATGCCTCTACAGAAGACAAAACGGATGATAGAGACCTTTTATGAAGAGATAAACACCACGTTGAAATCAGTAGAGATACGGTATATAACTATAATTTTGACGATAAAGTTGACGAAGGACTTTGCATAAGAAATAAAAAAAAAATCGCCTATTGCAATTCCCTCAATAGCAAAATCTAAGTATAATGAACACCTTATTCAAGTTACCGAAACGTCGGCTTTATACTTAGAAATTACCCCAAAATAAAGATGAGAGAATTGTAAGAAACCACATTAACTATTTCCTGATAAATGAAAGATACAAAAATATAATATATATGTAAATAAATATATAATAATAAATATAATATATATATATATATATCTAGCAAATGTTTCTTGTCATTTAAGATAGATTTGTTAAGTGTAACCAGATTGTTACATTAAATTAAATAGGGTGCAATTTGACTTGATCCTCCACTAAATTTCATTGTATATATAACATTTACTTCTTCAAATAATGACCCCGTTTGTAACTTTGCTGACCTGCTTTAAACTTTAAGGTTAATTAAAATCTTAAGTAATTGTGTTTAAATAAATATTTTTCAAAACTTCGTCGTTGTTGCTTAACAATGAAGAAGAATAGTTTAAAGTATATATATATATATATATACCTTTTTTAACGACGACTGCTTAAATAAAGCAGATTTTCCACAAAATCTTCTTTTGCTGTTAGTTACTATCTTTGTATCAACATTAACAGGTATTCAATTCGGAAGTGAGAGCACAAGTCCCCATAAAACGTTGTCATTGTTCTAAATATACTTTTTTTTAATTAATTTTTTTGTTGTTGATTGTAGCTGCCTTACAAGTCGGAACCGATTATTGATAACTATAGATAATTCCAAAAATGCATGCAAGGCTAATTTCGTATGCATTACGGCTTGCTAACCTCTTGCTTTTTCATCTGTTTGTTTTTTTGTCGAAGTCTAGTTCAACTTGTCCTCAACTGCTGTTGGTCTTGACTTTAATTTTAACTATTTTTTGTCAGAATATTTGCTGTTATATTTATATTTCATTGTATTTCTTTGTGCAATATGCCGTTAAAAGGCAAATAAAGCAATATCAACTATGGTTCACTTCCGCTTTTCTATTATGGAGTTATCTTTTTTTATAACTTTGTGCGATTTTTATGTCAAGATTTTCACTTTTTTATCTGCCCTTAAATTTTTAATTTTGTTGTTATCATATTTATATTTAATTATTCTCCAAATACAAAACTTTGAATGCTGCTTTTGGCTAACATATTTGCATTACAACTTCGTTTGTGAAAGGACATCTTTCAGAAGGATGTATTCAAAAACATTTGCTTCTAGCATGAGACGTTTGGCTTCTCAAGGTTTAGCGTCCAGAATTTTAGATATAAACTTTGCATTTAATTAAGTGTTTCATAAGTGCTGTTAAGGTTTTTATAAATGTAACTCAATCGATTGTTTACATTGATTTAGGCTTGTAGATTGTTGTTTCGCTATAGTAAGACTTAAAATTAAATACGTAAAATAAATTTAAAAAGTCGCTTCTCTACACTGCTTTGCCATTTAATGAACTTACCCGAGATATTGGCCCAGTAAATGTATGTGCAAAATTTCATTCAAAATAGAGACCATAAAACGAAAAACTTTAAAATATTATAATTTTTGAAGTCATCATTTCTGAACTTACAAGAAATGTATTTAATATATACTATATCAATGTATTTGGACAACTAATTGTAAATTAGAGACGCATTTCGTATTATGAAGAAGATGCCGGCCTACCTTCAGCATAAAGCATAACTTACACTCACCTGGAAAGGCTGTCAGCCAGTTTTTGATGTATGTCCGTAGGAATTGCCTTTCATTCCTGCAGTCTGGCTTGATTCGTAACCTATGTTCTAATTCTTTAAGAAATGTTCGATAGGATTTGAGATAGGAGCTTTATAAAGGCTGGTTTAGTTTTTTAACACCCATTTTTTGAAATCACGGTAGAATAACCTTTCCTGTGTGGACAGAACAGTTATCCTGTTGGTACAGGAAAAATCCTTCCATTGCCAGAGAGTTGAAAGTAGAGAATTGTCAAGAATGACAAGATACATCTCAGGGTTTATTTTTTCGGCTACAGGAACTAAGGGACTCAGAACAAACCAAGAAAGACAACTCCAAACCGTAATGCCTCCGCCACCAAACTTGATTGTTGAAACAATACACTTGGATAAGAAGCGTTTTCCTGACATCCGCTAAACGCAGATGCATTTATTGGATTGCTAGATTTATCACTCCACAAAGCTTCTGTTTATTGATTCACAGTCCAGTGGCAGTGAGCTTTACACCATTTCAAATAACATTTGGTATTGGCCGTCCTTATGTTGGGCTTACGAGAGGTTACCGTAAAAATCCACGATTTTTAATTCCCAAAGAATATTCTTGGTACTAGCTAAATCCTATCTATCCTTTGTAAAGTTTGACGGCTACAAAAATTAAATTTATGTAATATACCATTTTGTTTCGCAATTATTCTACAGCAAAGATATTTTCATTTTATAATGACGTTATTTACCGTTAATTTAGAGATTTGTAGTAAAGCCGTTATTTTGCGAACCAATTTGTTGCAGCGATGGCATCTGAAGGTCACGTCTCGCTCAAAAAACTTACTCATTATCTACTTAACACATATGTATGACTATACTACTATCTACATTTTTACCCGTTATTTGACGTTTTGGTACGTGTAGTAGTCAGATCCACTCCTCCAGAGGGTTTATATATTTTTATACACTATATGTATGGTTAAATCTTTTCAAATTAATTTAACTATAATAAATTATAATTTTCTATATTAATTTTTAGTTATATAGGTTGAACCAAATTGTACTTTACGATTATTGTTTTTGTTTATGAACATTGAAAGTTAAATTTTACAGTTGAAAAACTCGTTATGTCCATCTTATATTGTGCAGCAACCCATTAATATGAGTCAAGTTTATTATAAAAACAGGCTATTAAGTGATCAAATTTATTTTTCTTTTAATGGCTTTGTGAACCGTTCATATTGTCGCATCTAGGGTAGTGGAAACCCACATACCATTCAAAAATGCACTGCTTATGGTATATTGTGAGATGACTTTTTTGAGGACAAAGCTAGAAATACCATTACTGTTAATAAAGTGCCGTTATTTGGAGCTGATAAAGAAGTTTTTTTAATTACACTACCCATTTTATCTTGAATGATATTTGGCTTTAACAAGATGGAAATGTTTCACAGCACGTGCAACATTCACTTTACTTCAAACCAAATTTCTTGGTTGTGTTATCTCTCAAATTCTCATCGACTGGCCAGTCTTACGGTCTAATCTTATTAGATCTTTTCTTCTGAAGTTATTTGAACAAAAGGTTTTATGTCAACAAATCTGCTAGGGTTACAGGGCTACAATACATACTGAGCCCATAAATACTATCACACAATGATTAGAACGACAAAATAAAACAACTAACTTTTTTATAATATTTATGATATGTTTATTGATAAGTATGATTACAACGGATTTAATTAAAATGGCCACCATTAATCTCTACACAAGCTTTAAGGCGTCCGGGCTACTAGTCTATAGCAACACGCACTTATTGATTAAAAACTGTGCATAATTTGTAATCTGATGGATTAAGATCTCTGCTACTAGAAGATCAATCCTTGGAAGAGAAGGCACATTCTTGATCAGCCAAATTTCACCTGATTGTGCTTTATAAGCGGGCGAGGAGTCTTACTAAAAAATTCAAGGCTCACCTCGAAAAAGTGTGTGATTCAGATGTTTCTCTACAGCTTCCAAAACATTTTGTTGATGTACAGCGGTCGAAGTTTTAACTCTCCTTTACAAAAATAAATATCAATCACGTCCGTCATAACCTTCCTCACCAAACCATTACAGCTTCTGGATGACAGCCTCTCTGAACCTTTGCCACTAGCTGAAATACTTCTTTGGATAACCTTATCATTTTGTTTGTGTTTATCAGTGATAAAATTCGGTTTATTCCAATATTTTATCAAAAAACGTCCTAGAATTCAATTTAAACCGCCCTGTATTTTTTTTACTAATGGTCTTAATATATCTTCATATATCTTTGTTGATTTTAAAATTAGTTTTGATAATGTTTAACAGATAAAGAGCTAGATATAACCCGTAAATATAAAATACAGTTGTGCACTAGTAAAACGCATTAAACAAATTGATTTATTGTTTTTAATCGGTAATTAAAGAGAAACCAAAATGCTTACAAAAAAACTTTACTCGCAGATAATAGTAGCTAAAAAGTAAACTTGCTAAAAGTTTATATCGCGTTTTTGTTCTACCGGTTCCTTTTTTGTTGAAGTTTCCGCTCCAAGAAATTAGAGCAAGCAGAAACTCCGTGTCATTTGAAAGTAACGAGGGACGTCACTGGACATTCTCTCACACGTTATTTTTAGTGCAATGGTGTAATTGCGTATTTATCTGATTTGCTTATTGCTATTGTAGCATTGTAGTTCAAATATTTCTTTGCCAGATTAGTTAGCTCTTCTACGTAAGGATTACGCGGTCAGTAGGTGTGCTGTAATAAAAACGTGACTAACAAAAGGGCCATATTCAAACTTTAAAGGGCTTGGGTTCCCGGTGTAGCTTGACAACTAATAGCTCATTTGAAAGATCATTTTAATTACAACAAAACATTGTTCTGACCCAGACGGGAAATGCATTTTTTGCAAAAACCTTGCACATGCGTAACAATGACATGCCAAATGGTTTTTGCAAAAAAATGGATTTTCCGTCGGGACCAGAACAATGTTTCGTTGTACTTGAAACGCTCTTTTAAACGAGCTGTCAATTGTAACCAACGGATGCGTGGTTGCCAAGTTACAGCGAGGTCCTAGGCCCCTCATAGTTTGAATACAATCCTTCTATTACAAATTTAAATTAATTCTAGTTGAAGTTTAACCAATTAAGAAGTCTTTTGTTGGGGCACACTTACCGAAATTGTAGCCTGAAGGTCTAATTGTGACTATTAACAAACTTAATACTACGACATCACATACATCCAAGGATTTTCAACGATAATCGAACTCGTTCGCACTCACTGCGCAAAAGCGACAGCCCAAAAATAAGACATTAGTGCAATTTAGGTACGATACCTTGGCAACCATATACAAGGTTTTTTTCTATACCAACAACAACAGCGGCTACTAATAAATTTTTTCATATATAAAATAACAGTTTATGTATATATTATTTATTTACGTATCAATGAAAGTGAATGAAAATTTAAATAATGTGATATTTAATTTAATTTGTTACAAGCATCAGTTAATTTATTATAGCCATTCTAAAATTACTACCAACATATACAGGATAACCTACTGTAATATATGTAGTCACCCAATGCTCAAGTTGCATTCATTTTGGATTGTCGTTAATCAATGAAACTCCAATCGCAATCTCTTTCAGTTCATAATTCGTCCGAAAATCGCTTTCCGTCCAAGAGATTACGAAGGTAATTTAATACAATCTGCGACTCTATAAGACCCGAACATATTTTAATCTGGTCGTTAGAAACAAGGGGTGCAATGTAAACTCTGCAGAAAGCGCCATCCAGTTTAAAGAAGCGTCTACGGTTACTTAGTAATATTAGCTGCTGCAGAAATTTATTCGAAAACCATTTTCAGTTAATTAACTCCGAGGTATTCGTTACCGAGGCCGGCCTTTTTATTCATCAGTTTAAAGTGACTCCATGCCTAATCTGAAGGATATTAGGAGCTTAGCGCCGCGCGCACCGAAAATAGAGCCTGAAACAACACATTTTTAATTTTCAACTTGAAGCAGGCTCGAATTAAACTCAAACATTATTCCTAGCGCCAAATAAAGAGCTGAACTGTCAACACAGCAAACGAACGAGATTTCGCAATGCAAATGAGCGGCGTGGATGTTTTCTTAAGTCGGAATTAAGATATCGCAAGCAAAGCTAATTTGTCGGCTTTGTTAATTCGCGAATTTAGATTTGTCTATTGTTAATCAATTCATATTTTTTCAGTGTGAAGTTGCGGTTCTTCTAATTTCATCTGAAAACTTTTCTTTGTGTAACAGTGCAAAATTTGATTTTCATTACGACTGTTTGTTTAAATTATCCTTGTAAATCAATAGATTTTACTTCGCACATATTTGTTTGCTTTTTATGTTTGGAAAAAGCAGTTTGTAGGTATCTCCACTTTAATTTTTTATTCGCCCTTACAATTATTAATATACAAATTTAAATTTGTATGGAAGGCTTTTAAGGTTTTAATAAAGAAAGGTCAACATTAGCTTTTGTGCCTTTTAAATGGTAAATGTAGCATGCAATTAGTGCCTTTAAAATTTTTTATGCAAAGTAAATGGATATTTAAGTCATTTTATTGTCTTTAAAAATTTGGTACCCTGAACTTTATAGTAGTATTGTATGCGAATGGTATTTTAATTTGCGCAATAAAATATTAATTAGCAATGGTCACATAATGAATGAACAAATCTGACACTACCCCTTAACTTCACGCAGTTACTTTGTAATACTGACATAGTTTAGTAACGAGCAGTAATTTATAAAACGCAAATCCAACTTTTTAACCCGAAGACACGAAATTAATTTCAAGGTTAATTTGAAGAATAGAGCAAGCTAGAAAATATAGCCCCGCCAATGCACTCGTGTTGATATAGCAATAATATTGTATTTTAAGATTACGACGAAGTAATGTTGGCTAAAACCAAATCAAGCTAAAAATATTATTTCACGCCTTTATCCGATAAAGATTTTTAAAATCGTATATAAAAAACTGTACTGTTAATCATTAATATGACAGGATAGTATAATGGTACATAATGCTTATCAAACTAAAAGGAATTGGTGCAAATTATTTTCACGCTTATACTGCTAGCTTGATCTGATAAGCAGCAATTATTATTTGTTTTTAGAATAAAAATAGAATCTCTTGCGTGATGTGCTATTGCAGAACTTGGATAACGTAAAGCAAGTTTTAAAAATTGTTGCCTTCTAGTCGATAAGCATCACATACAACATTATGATGCTTATCGCCATTTATTATCAAGGCACACCGTAGTATTTTCCTGCAATATGGTATAATGAAGTGACTAAAATAACTTGTGACATGGACATTCGGTTAAAGCAACGCTTCATTGTTAAGTTTCTAACGGTCGTACACTCATTTACATTTTTTGGCAAGTAGATACTGTCTGTGGCAACGTTTGTATAGATGTTAGTACTGTTAGGTGGTGTGCAAAATATGTGAATGAAAAAAAATTGCATGGTCAGACTTGATGTGGTCAATTCTTGACAGTCATGAATAAAGCATGTGTAGCATCAAGCACGTGTAGATAAATTGGGCCTTACTAATTGCTATGTACAGCAAATGACATTTCTTGATACAGAATATTCCAAGTTTATAGCACTATAGCTTATTGTTATTATCTATAAATTAAACATCTGTAAAGTATTGCAAAGGATTTGAAAAACGATTCTTGGTCTGAAAAGTCCTTGAAGAAGAACTACAAATTTACGTGGACACAAAA
Organism: Sinelater perroti; assembly: GCA_036346155.1. Taxonomy (NCBI): domain Eukaryota; kingdom Metazoa; phylum Arthropoda; class Insecta; order Coleoptera; family Elateridae; genus Sinelater; species Sinelater perroti. The sequence continues at coordinate 16,496,519 of JARFIY010000195.1, read as the reverse complement.
TACATTTGTGGCTAATTTAAGTCGGGACCGAGTGAGTGCCGGAATAAGCACACAACTCCTACAATGGAAAACGGCTCTTTATAGTCCTTTGGTTGAGGAATCGATGGATGAACCAGAAACGGCCAACGGTATAGAATTACGAAGACAAGGACAGTCATAATGTATCAATATAACTCAAATACAGCCCTGAGTTTTTCGAATGCTAATAATCTTTGGGAGGAAATTAAATCAGCCACATGGAATGTAAGAGGTGTGCACAAAATAGAAAAACTAGTCAAAACGGCGCAAGAAATTTTAGGAATAATTGGAATACGCTGCCCAGAATAAAAAAACAATAAATCAAATAATTAATTAATTAATTGCAATTATAGCATTAAAGAAGATCGATAAATGTGTTAAAAACATTGTCTTTATCTTCGAAAGAGTTCTAATAGTACAGTTGTCGGCAAAATCTATAGATGTAAATGTTAATCAAGCATGTGTTCCCACAACAGATAAAGAAGATGACAAAGTCTAAAGTTTTTAGAAGCATTTTTAGCAAGCTATAAATCTAACGAAAGAAGATAAAGTAAATCTAATTAAGGTCAAATTTGTTTCTGAGATTGGTAAACGAAAAAGCACGAATGTTGTAGGTAACTTCGATCTGAAAACTAGAAATAACTGAGGCGACAAGATATTACAGTTCTAAAAAAAGAAATTTGTTTCCAATTACCTACCCAACTCTTATACAAAGGGATGATTATAACAATATCACAATAAATCAAATTAATTTTCCAATAATAATTAAAACTTTACCAGTTAAAACTTACTCTAGTGGAGATGTTAACTCGAACCATAGTCCATTAGTGGAAGTTTTTCGGATACGATTGAAAACGACAAAAAGTCAAGGTGAGATCTTAAAAAAATAAAAAAAAGACACTAAATTATGAGTTTAAGAACTTCCAGGAAAGATAAAAAGGATGAAAAATAGCAATTAGAAGACATAAGTAATGAGAACAAATAAAAAAGGTGGTGATAGAGTAAGCGAGAACAATTTAAAGCCGGATACAACAGCAAAGAAAAATGAATAGATGATGGATACAATTTTTCAATTAATGAAAAAAAAAATATCGCACAAAATAAACATAACGGACAAAAGATGGTTTGAAGAAAATTATGCTAAAAGTGAAACGCTACAATTCAAACACGATAACTTTAACCTACATAAGAAAGTTACCGAATTCCATTATAAATAACACACCAATAAATTGATTAAATTTATTATAAATATGATAACATAAAAAATACTTAGAGTAATTATTTTACGATGATAGGCTGTCATAATTCTTTTAGGAACTGAAGAAGCAAGACTAGATATTTAAGTGGACGAAATAAAAAAATGCATTGGAACTAGCAAAACGGGAATGGCTGTTGCACCCAGACAAGTTTTAAAATTGTAAAATAGATTAAAGAAATTAATGAATCTGTTTAATACCACATACAAAACAAAAAATGACTAATTTCAACATTTGTTAGAGTGCCAAAAGTAAAAGACATCATTAAATAAAATGATCACAGAGCTATAAGCCTAGTGAGCCACGTACTAAAAATATTCTTAAGCGTTTCTTACAGTAAAGTATACCAGAAATGCGAAGAAAATATACCAGAGGTGCAATTGGAATTTCCTAATAACATTTTAGTATACAGACTGCACTACAAAGATGAGAGGATATAAATAAGAATATTTATGCATGTTTCCTTAATTATAACAAAGCGTTCGACATCATGCGAAGTTAATAAAAATATTAAACGTTAGAGCTTTGGATAGTAATAACATCAGAATAATTGAAAATCTCTACTGGAATCAAAGAGCTATTATAACAGTTGAAAATAAATATCTGAAAAAATTAAAGTGTTGGACGGATCAGCCAAGGGTGTATATTGTTTTAAATCTTGTATAAAGTTTATTTCGAATATATCTCTAAAGAAGCCCATGATGAGCAGATTGGTAGAATTTTGATAGGTAGAAAATAAGCTGACAATATTCTCTATGCTGATGATATGGTGAAACTATGCGATAATGTATGCAATATTTATTAGACAAAGCTGTAGAAAGCGGTAAACGCTATGCGTTAATAATAAACACCAATAAAACTAAAATATGCTTAGGGGAACGGCGAGTAGTATGGGCCAATTGGTAGTTCAACGATTTGCCGGTAGATGGTACCACTATACACGGTCTAGCCTATTCAACCTGCGTAATCTTGCCATGCGCAGAGAGTTTGTTTACTTTACTAAGCCGAGTGATCAATCTTTATTTGTGAGCTTTTAGGTTTCTGCCTAGAATAATTTTTACCATCACCCTGAGTCATTACAGGTAAGAACAGATTCATGAAACTAGGGTTATTATTTAGTTTACTCTATTAATATAACACACTGACATTTTTTTTTTAGTTGTAATCGTCGGAAATTTGGCCTACCCAGTTTTTCACATTTTTGGACGAAATATAGCCTCAGGATACCAAAAAAGTTGGTTTGAGCCATTGGTTCGTGTGTGTGTGTGTGTGTGTGTGTGTCGGTCTGTCAGTAAACAAGATATCTTGAGAACTGTAAGAGCTAGAGACTTGAAATTTAGTATGCAAGTTACTTGTAGGTAGGGGACGCAGTGCGAAGCTTTTGGTAAAAATCGACCGAGCCGTTTGGTCGCAAGGTCGCAAAATCGGTCGCAAAGCGGTCGCGAATCTAAACGGTTGAAGATAAAAATGATTTATTATCATGAGATAAACATGAATTTAAAATAAAAATTGGTAAAATAGGAACTCGAAAAAAAATTGAAACTCAGGATTTTTAATGTACCGGGTGTTCATAAAATGTTTCGGGAAATTTATATTACTGGATAGATCAAACCGAGACGAATAAAAAATTAAAATAAAATTTTTTGATCCGAGGTCAAATAAATAAGTTATAGCCGATTAAAAATTAATTAAACGGACCAATCACAGCGCGCTCGGAGAGCTACCGGGCCGACTGCGGGAGCACGGGGGGGGAGGGGCTTGGCCGCTAGGAGGGAGCACGCAGGCGATAATGGCGAAGGCCGTGCGACCGAGCTCGCACGGTTACCTTCAGTGACGTAGCAAAATAAGTCAATTATTGTCTTGTACTGTTTATTTTAATCAGCTTTCGAGTGTTGGACTCACGCCTCGTCCTTTTTAAAATAACAAGTTTCGGGACGAGAGCAGCGCAGGCCGATATATATATATATATATATATATATATATATATATATATATATATATATATATATATATATATATATATAATATATATAAGGATAAGGAAAGTCGTGATGTTCACACCAGATTTTTCTAATCTCTTACGCCATCTGCCATATTTTCATATTACTGTGGATCGGATAGTATGAGCCATGTCAGTTTCGGGTGGTATGTGCTACGTCACTAATTTGTCTTTTTATGTTTTTAGGGTACTATGCCAAAATGTAAGAAGAAACCAAAAGGTGAAGGTTGAGGGGAGTGGCCAGAGGATGACATGAAAAATCCAATGCAAGTGTTCTGGAAAATAAACTTTCTGAAAGGGCTGCGTCCGACCGCGATCATGTACCAAGAAGCACTTTGCAAAGGAAGTTAAAAGCTATTTCAAATAAGAAGTCGACTGAAATGAAACTCCAAATGGGGTGTTTTAAGGCAACCTTTGAGAAAAAATGTGAAGTTCAGTTAGTATCTCACTTAAACAATTTAAATGCGAGAATAATGACCTTATCTAAATTAGAGTTGACCTGGTCGAAAAAATAAACGTAAATTACAGATTTAATAAGAAAAAATGGCTTGTAAGGATTTTTACGCTAGTTTCATGAAGAGGCGCCCAGAACTGAGCTACAGAAAACCACAATCAACTAGTTGATGCGGTGTGTAGGTTTAATAAGCCACAGGTCGAAAGATTCTTCAGCCAGGTGGAAATTCTCTTAGAAAAATATTTCTTGTGTGCACGAAAATGACAAGGACATTACACTAAAAGAAAAAGGTCAAGTTGAGAAAATGACTTTAGGAGAGAGAGGGCGCAATGTTACACTTCTGTTCTGCATGAGTGCAACCGGGCAGTTTGTTCCTCCATTTCTTATTTTTTCGAGGAAAAGAATGAATGACCGTCTCATGATTGGTGCTCCAACCAAAAGCATTAGTTTTCCAACTCCTACTGGATGGATGACGGCCGAGGCTTTTCTCAAGTGACTTATGCACTTTCCTTCACAAATCTCTCCTCAGAAGATCCTGTCTTGCTGATCGTAGATAGGCATGGCAGCCACAAGGTCTTAGATGTCATTATGTTTGCTCATGAAAACCATGTCCACATGTTAAGTTTTCTTTCTCATACTACGCACAAGTTATAGCCTCTAGACAGATCATTCATGAAGCCATTTAAAAACTGCTACAACACTGCTTGCAGTTTATGGATGAGAGTTCATCCACAATCAAGAATCAATGATTATGACATTGCGAAATTAGTAGCTGATGCCTTTAAGTAGGTGTGTAGAATGGACATTGCTAAAAGTGGATTTAGATGCTCTATCTAATTCTGTTATAATCTATTTTATGATTTTCCATGATTGCTCTATGTTACTCTATTATACTTTTTATAAAATTTTGTACATAGTTTTTTGTTTTAAATATTCTCTTGTCAGACCTTTTTGTGGTTTGTTTACAATTTTTTAAATTTTATTTTGTTTGTCCTCATGACAATACAATGATCGTCATCTGCGTTGGCACTTGAATAACTCATTTAATTTTTTAAGTTCCATTTCACTCAGACGTAGTCTATTCAATGTTTTTTATTGTTTTAAAGCATTTCACATGTGCATTTTTGTGCACCTATTGTTTAAAAAGCATGACTCATCTACTATCGCGCTACAGTCTCCTCTTATTACTCTTGTTCTCTTTTTCATATTAAATTACGGATGTTTCGGCGTCCACTTTGAGGTCATTATAAAGCGATTGATGTTAGTGGTTTACTCGCGGTCTCAATCTGTCTACTTCCTAAAAAGAACCATGAGTCAAAGAAAAAAGTGGCCTTTTGCGTGATTTACTTAGCTATTTATTAAATTAGATCTAACAATTCGACTAAAAAGTGTTTTTACAGAGAATGTACTAATTTCGAGAAAGTTTATTTGTTTGAACAAGTTAAGCAACTGATGGCCAATGGTCATCAGGTAAAATAATCTATTTCATTTCTAAGAAGGACAATTTATTAGAATAATTAATAACCCCAAAACCTATATTAAAAAAATTAAAATTCTTATTAATAACTCAAACCAATTTTGCGATACAAAAAAACTCCCTCATACTACAATAAACATTATCAAGAATACCAAAAATTTCGTTAGACTTATTGTGGGTACCTTTACTACCTCAACATGTAAGTTAGCCAAATACTTGATTAAACTTACGGAATGAGCTTTATCATACGTCTAGAACTCCTACCACTTTTCAGAAAATTTGAAATCCTTTCCCTTACATAAAAGTGACGTGTGATCAGGTTTGATGTCTCCTTATTTGCTAATATTCCGATGTCCGACACTTTGTAATTTTTGAAGATTAATTAATCAACTACTGCCTATCCAATACCCATTTTAATTTCTAAAATAAATTTTACCGCAATTTTCTATGGGTTTCCTATTTTCACTTGTGCCAGCAAACCTGTTTATGGCCAATTTTAAAATAATATTCCTCGTTTGCTTCCCTTAAAACCCATCTGGATAAGATTTATTGACAATGCTACAAGTTATTAACGATTGTAAAGTTTATCAAGCTTTCCTTATTTTAAATTAATCCGACAGGTATCTACGGTTTTATAAGAACTCTGTTATATATATGGACATTTCCAACCCACTAATTTTTACATTTGTGCTTCTGCAATAAATATCCACAACAATAATTACATATTTATAAATCTAGGGTCACTGTAACCCTTAAATAATTTCAAGCTACATACTAAAATTTTGTAAATTATAAAAAATTGTGATTTTAGCTGCCATGAATGTGATTAAAGCTAACCACAAAAATTATTTTTTAATTGCTTAATGGTAGTTTACATTGAGCAATGTGTCGTACCTTCCCTTGAAAGAACTAAATTAGAAAAGTAGCTTGTAAATTTTAGCTTTAATGCGACTACCAGTTCTAATTAATCATTTTCTGTAAGGAGTTTCCCTTGCTATTTTTTATTTTCCCATTAATTTCAATTCAATTCCTTCTTCTTTTTCACTACAATTGTAGAAAATAGACTTAATAAGATTTATACGACTGGAAATAAAATGCTTCTCATCATAGAAAGTCTATAAATTTAAAATAATTTTTGGTTAGCTTTTCTTTTACTTTAAGTCAACATATCAATAATTGATAGGTAATTATAGAATTGAAGTCCCCGATTATACTCAGTACTCGTTTTATTGTTACAGCTCCAGCTTAATTGTCCACAGATGTAGTTAAGTATTTGGCCCCAGACTCGCTCATTCTTTACTAATTGCGTCTATATTCTACGTAGCCCTTTCCCTTCAACACCTAGTGGAAGTGATTTTTTTAGTTGTGCGTTTACTTGTTTATAAGAAATTTTAAATACTGACATAGTCATCACGAAACGAGTTACGTGTCTGATGACCATTGGAACCGTAGTCGAAACTGTCTTCCTACGCTCTTATTCGTTTTTTATTATAATTATTTCCTAACGCAAGCACGCCCTATGAAATACTTTTATTAAATAGTTATCGCAAGTTTATCAATAAAAGACTTTGCAATTTATGTGATACCTTTGCTTAACGTCGTACATAACGGTGCCTCGATTATAATACGAAAGTAAAATCTTTTTTATAAAAAAAATAACGCATTATTACCGCTAGCTTGCTGTTCTTGTCACATCGAATTTTCTTTTATAAAACGACCTTCTTTCTTGTTTACAGACTATGTTAATGAATACCATCCATCGACAATATTTTAGATTATACGATAGCATGTATAAATAAACACAAGGCGGTGCTTTAAGTAAAATAATTCAAAAATGACCTTAAGGATTTAATTGAGGGTGCTTGCGTGATATTTCTGAATTTAATGGTGGCAAATCCATTGATTCACAATTATATACATAAGCTTAAACTGCTTATGGGAGTTGGGTGCCCCAGAGATATAAATATTAAAACAGACAGAGGCTGCGGAGTGATGGTTTAAAGTAAAATTATTTTATTGCAAAAAAAATAATAAGCATAATCAAAGCTATTAGCAGTTTTAAGTCGTGCGTCATAATTTGGACAAATGCAAATACAGCAAAATACAAGCATTACGGAAGTACAGGTTTAAAGTAAAATTAATACAGCTGTGGTAGTTCTATTTCAAAATTGTAAACACTAACCTTTAATGTTATACTAATTTTGAATCAATATATTGTAGGGTGGTATATTTTTTTTGTTTTTCTAATATATATCTTTATTTTATTTTTTTATGTATTAGAAAGTTACATATTATTTAATAAATAATCATTTAATGTAAATAAAATAGTTTATTCATAAGTGTATAAGAAAGTAAAATTTTAATTATTCTTTATACAGATGTGGTGCAGTTAAAAAAACACATTTTAAATAATGTTGCAGCAGAACTGAATTAATGAATTACCCCGAAAAGTTGATTACTGGAATATTTTTAAATGTAGGTATAATAAACATAAATAAAAAAGGCAAGTTTAAATAATATCAGATCATTTTTGAGCCCAGCTATTAAATGTAAACCGTTTTTTGAAAATACATTTTTATGTGAATTACTTAACCTTTAATTTAGCTCTAATTATGCCAAAATTTGTGATAACCTAAAATATTTTCTTGTTGGAGTTAGATTTAGTTATAAGTTAGTAAGCCTTTTATGAGTGTAGTGTTGGTAATGAATAATGAAACTTTATCAATTTTCTCATGAGGGGTTGCTAGTCCCTTATCGGGCGCCTCCCCATGGGGGCGGACAGGGGAAAGCCTCCAAGATATGAGTGGTACCTGGGAAATAAAATACCATGGGCGGATCAAAACTAGCATGGCATAGAGAAGCAGCTATGTCATTAATGAGTCAAGACTGCAGAAGGATACTTCTCAACAGGCTTACCATCATATACTTACAGGCGATCATCACGTTATGATTAATTCGGCTTTAGCACTGCGATGAGAAAAGCAACAGAAAACTAGCTCATTATACTCCCAAGAGAAATCGAAAATGGCAAGAAGTAATAGAGTGAGAATATGTACTGATCATGGACTAGGAAACCAAGATCCGGCAGGGACAAAACGCAGAATTTTCCAGGTCATCAACTAGCAAAATTGCTGCACAATAAATAAGGAAGCCACCTTAAAAATAAACCGAAGACCACAAAATCTGTACATGGGATATTAGAACAATGTTCTAAGCAGGGAAAAATAATGCCATCCAGGAAATGTCTAGACTCGGAATTGATATAATGGGCATCAGTGAGATGCGGTGGCCCGGTATAGGCGTATGTATAATCAAATAACATAAAGTTTACTATTTTGAAGACAATGACGACCAACACATACACGGAGTCGGTATAATGTTATCTAAGGAAATACAATAATATGTTACAAATTTTATACCAATCTCAGAAAGAATGCTAGTTATTTAATTAACTAAATATTGTTCAAGTATATGACCCTACTGGCGATAAACCAGATGGGAAAATAGAAGAATTCTATAAGACACTGTCAGATATACTCAAACAATTTAATAAACATGACATAATAATAATCATGGGTGATTTAAATTCTAAGATCGAGAAAGGAAAAAGAGGCGAACTTATTGGTGATTATGGTTTAGGTACAAAAAATGAACGAGGGGAAAGGTTACAGTTATTTGTAGAAGAAGAGTATGTAATTCTTAACACCTTTTACAATCTCCCATCACGGGGACCATATACATGGGTCTCACAACAAGACCGACGTGGTAATATAGTTAGAAACCAAATCGACTATATATTAGGGAACAAAAGGTTCCGCAATAGTCGCTTGTCAGTAAAGACTTACCTGGCGCCGACATATTCTAGGATTACTGTCCCCTAGTTGGAAGATTTAAAAACAAAGTTAAGAAACTTAAGAAAAAAATAAATAAAAAAGAATGGAATGTGAGAAGGTTGAAATAACAGGGAATAAGTAAAACTTTATCGAAATTAATAAATGAGAAGCGCAAAGACATACAGGAAACAAAAAATAAGAAAAAGAATTATTGTTTGTACTACTAGCAATGCAGTCTCAACCGGTATATTACATTTACTAACTTAATTTTTATATATACATTGTAAGTAGATTTGAATCTTCTCGGCATCGGGGAGAAGTCAAAATCCAACCCTCAAAATTTCTCACCTACAGCCATATTTTATGTTAAGAGCACTTTAAAAATATTTAAGTTATTTATTGGTATATTTAGGCATTTATATTAAATCATAAAGTTTTAATAATAGCTGTTTTCTACTACAGAAAAATATGTTTTCAAAACATAGTGATGTTTTCTTTATATTTTTCTAATATTTTTTTAGTTTTTAATATTAAGGTTCAATTACGCTGCTAGTTTTTGCTTGATTGTCGTACATAGATAATAAACACATTTATCTTCTACGGATGACGTAAGTTTCAGCGCACAGGATGCAGACAGAAGCTTCTTTTGCATCTGTAATTGTAAGATTTATCGTACCTTATAAAATGTATCGTACCGCTTTGCATAGTCTCAGTCAGTTAGCTAGAACTGTTACTCTTAAACTCAAAGGTAAGAAATAAATGCAAATTAATCCCTAAACTATGGTGAGCGCTTTTTTAAAAAGACCACTGAGTTTCGTTAACATGTAACTGATATTCAATGTCTTCAGGAATGTTTGAATATGTTTATTCGCATATTTTAAAAAACTACAATATTATTTATCCTGACACTGCAGTATAGCAAATATTTCCGCTTCAAAAACGGATGCATATTTTCCTAGTAAAAAGCCTAACTACAAGTTTTCCTTTTCACGTTATATGGCTGCTCCCGTTCCAGATTCGGTCTTTGATCTGTATCTCAAATAGTTCTCCTGTTGCTTATTTTTTTTATATATTCATTTACATATATAATATTAACCTCAAAATTCACACTCAACGTAAATTTTGGCATTATATGGTCTGTTCTGATACGCAGTACACCTCTGCCCATATGCCCAATTCTTGGATGTCTTACTTCCTTACTGTCGCTGAGAATGAGTGCATTGCGCAGTCTATAAAGAGCCATTTCTGCTTCTCAAATGATTTTAATATGAAAAAGAGTGAGACCTACCAGTGTTTCTATTGCCGTGTAGATGATAAATATATTTTTATACATTTATGAACAATAATTATAATGGGTATGCAAATATGACTTAAAGAAACATATTAATTGTCAGTGTAAATCCAAATGTCGACCTAACATTATTTTTATTCTTGAATTATAATTCCGATATTAAAAGGCAGTGATATATTGTCATAATAGATACGACTACTTATAATGATATATATGATGTCAACTGAACAATGCCTACTAGGCGATCATCTTATAAATTTGTAACTATTTCAGCAAAAGCAAGTTTTTAGATTAACCATCTAGTAGAAACTAAAAATTTCCCTTTCAAAGGCACAGTTCATTTGTAGACTAATTTAGACAAAAGGTGCTTTTTTTCAAACAAATTTCAGTTAAATATGTAAACTGATTTTTGTTATATAATGCTTTGTAGCGAGCAATAATTAATCTACAGTAGAGGTTTAAAATAATTACAATAATAATTTTGTTTATTTTAGAATATTAATTATCTTGAGTTAATATTATTAAATGCCACCCGCTACTTATAACATTTAGATACTATTTACTTTTGAAATTGCGTATATATTGCATTATAGAGAGAGTGCATGATCTTTGTGTATGTTTGATTCATTATATATATATATATATCGTGTTGCCGACCTTCCTTTAGTACCCGTTTATATATTGCTACATTTTCTGTGTATAATATGATTTTAAACTCCTTGTTTGGCAAAGTTATAATTTGCCTTTTTGCTTCTATTTAGTTCAAGCAATTAAGCACATTCTCTTCCACAACTTGCTTGATTTTAGTGCTATTTCTCCAGCACAGTTCTCTAATTTAATTAGCCCCAACATTTTTGTATGTATTTTGGCTAGTTAATTACGCTTTTATTGTCCTGTCTAGACCAATTATTATACGTTAATTTACTCCAACAACTATTTATTATTAAAGAATATTAATTAAAAAATATTTGCATTCTGTCTTATTATAAAGGCGTATATCATTTTAATTAAATTGCTACACCTTGCTGTAGCATGCGAACTATGTATTTGCTCGAGGGTAATTTCAACGAGTCGAGCGACCTTAATTTTGCTCCTATCATAGCATGTATCTGTTTATAATACTCCTTTTTGCAAGAAATTTCTTGAATCTATTTAGTTAATATTACATAAATTAAAAGCTAGTAAACGTGAAATATTTTTATATAAATTTCTCTATAGCCTATTTACTGAAACATTTGTTTGCTTGTTATCAAGATAAATTTAATGCATTACAAGATTAAAATACTTCCAAAGTTGCATACTAAATTTATTAATTAAAACTATTCGAATTTTTCTTTTTATTATTAACATACATCGTCTGCAAGAAAAACAACATTTATACCTGCAATAAAATTGATGTTCTGAAGTGATATATGAACTAATATTTTGCAAAGGAAGAACTCAGGTGTGTTGTTACTGTTACTAGCTATGCCATAACTACGTGTTTATATTCCAAATACTCTAGTGATTCTACAGTTTTCGCTGCCATTACAAATATTACTGTGTTGTTGTAGCAGCTGCTATTACAATTTATTTGATAGCTGCGTTTTACATCGTCGCGATGCAAAAATATAGAGATAATTATAATTGTGCGTAGAAGCAGACAATACAAACTTACCACATTTTTTGTTTACTCTGATATACATATAAAAAAAATTTATTTATATATTTGCTACATAACGTACAAGTCATGTGGATATGTGTAATTTCTAAATAACATCAGATATAAAATATTTGGGCCTGTTTCGGGAACCCCCAAAATGTTCAAACGTATTTTCAAATTAATTTTGTTCTTTTAATGCATCAACAAATTTATCTTACCCAAGAAAAACAAGCATAGAAATAATAAACATGGACTTTATATAAAATAAAAAAGTTATCAACGTCGATGCTACACTTTTCAGAGAGTAAATTATAAACACAAATTTAACGAATTGCTAGACGAGTTTGAATAAGCATAGTATTGTAAATCTTACAATTAATACACTTACTATTCTATTTTAAAAATTTATTAAAAATAAATTTGTAGACGGGTTTTTATTAAAAAAAAATTACATTTAAAAAAGTAGAAATTATGTATTATTTCTATAAATAAAACCAATTTTAATAGTAATGCTTTTACTTCTATAAACTATTACTTACTTCAGTGCATTTAAAATATTTAGGCCATAACAAATTTTGGAGGTGACATTTCTTGTGTACTTATTAAGCAATATAATTTAAGTTATTTATTAGCTATGAAAAATGTAAGTAGAACAATTAGAAGAAGCTAGAAGCGTTATTATGATGAGAAATAAAACAATTAAAAAAAATTATTGAAAATTAATATAAGATATAAGAAACCAATAAAAAAATATATATATATAAACGTTTAGAGATATAAGACATGTAGAGTCGCGGGTAAAGATAATATCTATACTGAGATGCTTAAATTATTAGACGATAAAAGCCACAACCTCCTAACAACCTTTTCAAATAAAATATATTGTACAGGAATTATACCATGCGACTGGACCCAATTTATATTTATTCAAATACCTAAAAAACAGAGCAAAAAAGTGCTTACAATATCGACTGATTAGCCTGATGAGCTTAATGTACTACTTCAAAAATCACAGGATGTCCACCTATACACATAGACTACGAAAAAACCTTTGATCGAGTACGATTTACAGAGCTGATCAATATACTCTATGAACAAGGAATAGACTAGAAGGACATTAACCTAATTAAGAAAATATTCTGGAAGCAAACAGCATCTATAAGAATAGAAGATAAATTGACCACCAGCATCCCCGTCAGAAGAGGTGTAAGACAGGGCGGTATACTCTCTCCAGTTTTGTTCAACATGTATTAAGTAAAAATAATTTCAGATAGCACTAGAAATTATCAAATATGGTATAAAAGTAAACGGAGAACTAGTGAATAATACACGGTATGCAGACGACACCGTTATATTAGCTAACAGCCAAGAAGGGTTTCAAATTATTGATACAATACAACTTATTGATACAATAACAAGAGAGGGAGATGCATTTGGCCTTAACATAAACGCAAAAAAACAAAGACAATGCTCATTTTAAACAGACAAATGCAAACACCAGCTTAATTATATACAACAAACGAATGGAACAGGTGGACCAATTCAAATACTTAGGATGCAGGATAACAAGAGACTTGAACTCAAAAGTAGAAATAAGCTGCCGCATCGAAAACACAAGAAGTACATTCCTTAGAATGAAACGTTTACTAACAAACCCCATACTATCGCAATATATATATATATATATATATATATATATATATATATATATGTATGTATGTATATGTCTATGTATATGTATATGTATATGTATATATACGATTGTATTATATGGAATTAAATCCTAAACCCTGAAAGTCGATGCGACGATTAGAGGTCTTTGAGATATGAGTAACGCGTAGAATGCTCAAAATATCATGGGCAAAACACACTACTAATGAAATGGTCCTAAGAAGAATGAACGGAGAGAAATTCTTAGAATTGCCAAAAGACGAAAGACAAGCTACATAGGACATATATACAGAGGCAGAGAATACGAACTTCTAATACTAATAATGGAGTGAAAGATTAAGGATAGGAGAGGAACAGATAGGAGACAATACTCATGATTGAGAAATGTGAGAGAATGGATTAATCTAAATTCACAATCACTGCTAAGAATAGCACAAGCTAGAAAACGATTTGCTAAAGTTGTAGCTAACCTTCTACAAGAAGGCAGCACTTTAAGAAGATTAGAAGAAGTATAAATTTAAAATCAAAGAGGAAAGTAAGGCAATATGAATTTTATAATAGAAAGTTTAAAATTAAAACAAATCAGAGAAACTATCTATAGTAAATAACGGTAAAATTAGATATCAAAATAAATACGACAAATCAAATTGTTATGTAGGATAAGACATGATTTAAAGGTATTAACACAAATATAAAGAAAACAGAAAGGAGAAATACTATTAAGGAATAGTACCAGAAAGATGTGATTAAAAACGAATTAAAAATATAAAATTTAAAAAAATATAAAACAAGTAGAGCAAAAGTCATAGTCATAAGGAGAAGTAAATGAAAACCATAAAATAAGATATATTGACAATAAATAAGTAATATTAAAAGAGAGTATATGAAAAGCAATAATGAAATGTGCCGAAATAAAAAAATACTATACAACAAACTGGTAAATGTTGTAATAAATAGTAAAGACACTATGAAACCATTATATGAGAATCAAGACGGTATAAAAGAACCAATCATATAGAAATAAGCAGAAGGAATAAAACAAACAAATCAGTAAAATAGTTTTTAAAAATAAAGAAATAGTTTTAAAACAATAAAGGCTTTAGGATATAACAAATAAACCAAGAAAGATTTTAAAAACAAGAAGCATTATAGACAATGAAAATAAATTAGTGACAGCAAAAATAAAACAGCAAAACACAAAGATAATGTTATAAAGGGATATTTTCAATTAAATCTAGATGATAGAGAAATTGCAGATCAAAATATAATCTTTTAAGAAATAACTAAGTCATAAGAATAACAAGAAGTAAAAAAGTGCCAAAAAAACTGAAATGCAACAAAAATTTACAAATATGTAATAAAAGGAAAACTAATGAAACAGATAAAGCGAAGAAAAGTGAAAGGAAGGCAGGTTTTAGAATTTACAAATATAAAAAGGGTAAATAATTAAAACTAGTATTTAGACAAATTTAAATAAAAACCTTGTTCAATAACTTTAATAAAAAGAACAATATGTAAAAGAGCAATAGAAGTGAAAAAACTAAAAATCAGATCTGACTAGCAAGAGTTATATCTATAGAGATTAGGACAATAGTAAGTATTCCACCACACTCTAGACGTTCGTTTTATCTTTTAGCCATATTTATATAATCTACATTTGATGATTCAACTTCTTTGTAAAATTGTAAAATAAAAATTTGTCTAATTTAAATTTTTTGAAAATTAGAAGTGTCATGATTGTCCGCAAATAAAACCATCAATTTTACATATACGTATTTCTATGGGATTACCTAGAATATCCATTTTCATGAGCTAGAAAAATAATGAAATATCTGAAATTTACAACGCTCATGAATTTCAATAAATCACGTTTCTTTCTCGCTTAAAGTAGGAATTTTAAAAAAATGCATTCTTATTAACACAATTTAGCTCATGTATGTCTTTTATCGAAAGAATGACCGAAAGTTATAAAAATAAATAACGAAAAAGCACAAAAAGGTGGAAGATCATATTTAACAAAAAAATCAAGAAACAGGAAGCAAATAATTTTACGTGTGATGATATGATAGCAATTGTCAATTAAAATTCGTTTTGTTCAGTTTTTAGAAATGTCGCCAGAATTTAAAAACACTATTAGCACTGCTTTATTTGCATGTTTAACTAAAATCAACATTATAACGAAAACTACTACTACAAATTTTCTTCTGCATTATATCTGCATATAGTGCATATATTAATTAAAACTAAAATGCGTATTTTCCGCACGTAAATGCTAATAAAATTTGTAATTTATTTAAATAGCCATCAAAAAAACTCAAATTTAAATACAAATCTAATAAAGCAACATTTCAGCACGCAAGTAAAACATTTTCAGGTAGATTTAAATAACAGCGCATATTTCAGTTTTTGATATACGTCGACTTAGTTGAAAATGTTTCGGCAATGCCATGAACAATGCTGCGAACGCTTCTTTTGCAAATATATCGCCTGCTACACCCAATTTTCAAGTTCATAGCATCGCAAAGGCAACGTGAAATTTTTAGCTCCCACGGAAAAGTTTTCGAGCCCCAAAAAAGTTATTTGCGCGTAAATTTTCATTAATTTGTAAAGTGATTTCTTAAAGTAGAAATAAGATTTACATATTTGCAGTAAATCTAACTCATATTCTGCACGTTGTGTAACTTTGATTTTTGAGAACCAGCAGTGTTTGCGCAATATAATTTATGTGACTATAATTAACTTGTTCGTTGATAATTTTTATTACACAATTATGTTATTTTTCTGCTGTTACTTCAGAAATTCTAAAAGTTGTTTATTAGTTATTTTCTACATTAAAGTTTAGGAAAATTTAAATCAGTAAGTCGAGTCTGGGAACTGAGAGTTTCAAAGTGAACGCAGGCACTCAATTATTTTTACTGGTTAATTAGGCTACCCGTCAGGCATCTGAGCCCAGGGATTGGACTCATCTCCGTCCATACAAAACCAATTGCTTAGTCTGCGCGGCCATTCTGGTGACTTTTATTCATTGCCTATGATATTTTTACAGATAAATGTTCTCATCTAGATCACGAAATACAAGTTTTCATTTTACTTGCCTATTATTTGTTACAAAGCACACAATGACTATATTATAATACTTTTGGAGACTGCAAAAAATTGACTATACTCCAAGTTTTTAAGCAGATTTTTTTATAATGGCAAACAAATGTTAAGCTAAATTTGCAAATTTTAAAGATTTGTACAAGTTCCTTTTGCTGAAAGTTCGTGCCATATTCTGAAGTTTTTGGTATGCGTAAGTTGTAGAGAGTCAAGCGTTAAGTTATCCTGAACTTTTATTGAACAAGTTTGGCAAATATTAATATCTATAGAGCTTTTAAATAATCATCATTTACTTATATACTTTTGTAGCCATTATTACATTTTTTAAAGCCAGAATTTCCGCTAAACACCCACTTATTATTTTGAACAAGTTTGGACTTAATAAAGTTTTTGCTACTTTAGAAGTAGGGGGTTTTGCCTGTTAAAATGCGTTATATTATATATCAAAAACTGTTCGGCACGTGTTTCAGTATGATCATTCCGCACTTCAATATTAGTAATCATTTGAAATTCTTCACAATTCAATTAGTAAAATATGCTTTTTATACGATTTTCAACAAAAACATTTTTATGATAGCTGTGTTAGCTACTTATTTAATATTTTTTGGTTTATTTAAACTGCTTTTAATTGAAGCGAGTAAATATAAATTATTATTTTATACACTATCGCTTTAAATAACAAATTTGAGCTATTATTTTAAGTTGGTTTTAATATATGCGCATGTATTATGCTTTTACAATAAATTTTTTATATTAAAAAGAACCGTCAGGAAATATATACGAGCATTTAGTAAATTCATTAAAACTGTTGCATATCCAAATTAGTTGTGCGTCAAAAAACACTCTAATTGGACTAAACGCTGGTTGCTCTGAATGTCCAACGATTCGGATATGTCGTTGTATAAGGGCGTTATATTGCGGATTAGCGCAATTGCTGCTGCGGTTTGTAAATAGCTTTATGTATATGGAAGGTAAATTGATTTATTTTTAAGTGGCCTCAAGGTCGAATGCAAGCGGAACGCTAACTGTCGTAAGAGGTATCTATAAAAAAATAAATAACATTAAACAAATTAACGGAAGACTATGATTATACGAAATTCAAATGAATTTCTAATGCCATCTAAAGGATTTAAATGCTCACCAATTTGATGACAACTATCAATCACAAATATTTCAACAATTTATATAAGTTTAACCTACGACACAAACTCTGCATCAACCATTTCCAGCTCCTACTCAGCCACCAATATTTAACCAACCCATGATTTAAATTCCCCCAATATTTAAACGCCAAATAATACTCAACATTCTAACAACTCTTTTTCCTCCCTACCTGATTCGCTATATCCCCAGCGTGGTTTAAGTGGTTGAGACGCAGACTGTGGTGCGGACGGATCCGGATTCCATCCCCGGAACTCTCTGATGCCTGGCGGGTGGCCTGCTCAGTCACTAAAAATAATCGAGTACCTGCGTTCACTTCGAACAGGGGGTAATAATGGCGATTGTCTAAGGCGAGGTGCTTGCCACATCGCCCCGGATCAGGGATGGTGCGCGACGACCGGGCAGTAAAGTCGGACGTATGAGAGCCTTAATCTCGCAGGCCGTGCTCTCACGCGGAGCCTTAGAACCGTACTATTATTACCACCTGATACTCCAATGTCCTTACAACAGAATGCTTCAGCGAGAAATAACTTTGAGCAGTTATATACGACTATCAAGTACTTAAAAATAGAAAAATTTAAAATATTGCAAAAACATCTCAAATAACCACTACAAATAAATATGCACACTCTTAATAGATATAAACAGAAAATAAAATGTAAAGAGAGATAAACAGCAAGTAATATACAAACTATCAGCGATATTTATGTATGAAGTAATCAATATTACCAAAACAAATAAAAGTTTTCTCAAGATCAAAGAAGAAGAAACCATGAAGTGGAAAACGTATCATAATAATACAATCAACACGTAAATAAGGTAAGTTACAGAAAACTAATCAAACATTAACGAAAAAAAAATTGTACTTCATATTCAACGAACGAAAGAAAATTGAACTCATAAAGTTGTGATATAAAATTTATACTACTAACTTTTGGTTACAGATGTAAAATGGGAAGTGGAAGAAGAACTAGAAGACAAATCATCGGGCAATCTTTAATAATGTTCTATTTTGATCTCAAATCGTCAATAAACATTAAAAATATATACAAAATAGAATATGCAAGCAATATTAAAATAAATATAAAACCTCCACAGAAACATTAAAACATTTCAAATTTTACTACATGAAACCATTTATATATGTAAAATGGGGTGGAAGATGTAAATTAGCTGTGTGTTTTGAGGAGGAAAACATACAGCAAACTATAAAGGTTGCATGGTATATAAAAACTTATAAAGATTAAAGAAAAATAAAGCAATACAACTCTGCAAATCGAAAACAAGCTACGAGTATATATAAATATATCAAATGCACAGTAATACGCCCTATGCCAACATCACATTTGAATCACAGTAAATCAACTTACTAATCTTACATCTCAACTAAAATTATTATAATTATGCTCATATTGGTAATATATTTTGGTGAAAGAACTTTCCTTTGTATCCCTCATTACTTAATTTATCACACCGATCACACTGACAAAACGGTTCGTGATGATGTAGTAATGACCGTTCTTAATTTCCTATCACATCACGAGCAACCACAATATTAAAAAAATAAAATATAACTTACTACATTCAAAATTGCAGCTTGGTGCTCAAAACAAAGTGCTATATATTGTTCGCCGAGACACAAAATTGGGAGAAATAAATATAAAACACTTTTCCAAAAGCTAGGCGATAAATTGTTAATTAGTGGAAATTAAAACACCAAAAACGCCAATTAGGATCAAGGCTAATTAATACAAAAGTTTATAACAAGCTTTAATTAACCACAATTGTTTTATTTATATATAGGCGAGCCAAAACACTAACCTAAAGATACAAAAGAATACCAGACCTACTAAACTTTTTTTTCAAAAATGTGGCCGCAAATTACATTACCGTTGAAGCAAATTGAGACTTTCTTTCTAAACATACACCTTTTATGGCAGCTTTAACTACACATAATTACATAATTAGTGTGCTTACCAGCAATCAATCGGAGACAATTTCGTAGTTTTTAGCTGTTTTACAAAGTATATGCAAGATCTGCCTGAAAAGTAATGGGCCCTATTTTTTTCTACCGCGACTATCCGTCGCACAGCTGACCGCTTGCACGAAAGGTAAGGGGGGAGTCTTGGGAACACAGCGCGACTCGCGCTTGTCAGCTCCGAGCTCCTGCAGCGTCACAGTGCCTGTTTCAGTGAACCCTTGTGTGAGTGTTCTGTCGAAATTAAGTGGAACAAACTATCGAGCAGCGATACCTGATAAAGTTTTGTTTCAAATTTGAGAAGACGCCGTCGGAGACTTTTGAGTTGCTTCCGAAGGCTTTTGATGAGGACTGCATGTCATATTCACAGTGCACAAGGTGGCATAAAATGTTCAAGGAGGATCGTGGGGAGGTCGCCGAGGGACAACGATCAGGTCGCCCCTTAACGTCGCGAGATGAAAGTTCGGTTGACAAAGAGATTATGACGAAAAACTTTCAAATGCGGAAGGTGTGCGCCAAACTTGTCCCGAGAGTGCTTACCGATGACCAAAAGTCGAGTGGAAGTGTGTCAAGAATTGTGGCCCCGCCCGACTTTTTTTTGTTCCCGAAGATTAAAAAATCCCTAAAACAACGGCATTTGGGGGCCCTGAAGAACATGAAGGCGACTACGACGAGGATACTAAAGAACATCCCAGTGAAGGACTTCCAGGACGCATATAAGGCGCCGAAATCTTGTTGGAAGCAGAAGGGATGTATTTCGAAGAATATTAAATAATTGTTCGAATCGGTTTAATAAATTTCTTAAAATAAAAATGGGCGCATTACTTTCCGGACAAACCTTGTGTATATACCTAATTTGAACTCCTTAGAATAGAATCTACTAGTTAAATGTGGTGATTTATTTGAAAATCGCCAAATAAAGAAGAACCAAATGATAAAAGACCCATACAAGTATGCTCACAAGATAACTAAAAACAGCTCCGTAAAACATAAGTAACACTAAATTTGAGGCATATATCGCCTGGCTATTAAGACCATTCTATTTGGAAAGCTACCAAGAAGTTTAAGAGACCGATTACCCATACTATATTTCCTCTATAAGAAAAGAAGATGATACGTGGATAAAAAAGGAAAAGAAGAGGCTAGTGCTTTTACTGGATGTATCATCGCATCAATACTACAAGCTAATACAAACTACGATGCCCTGATAACACGCTGTTATGGTAACCCATGTCTAATAACACTTTCGATTGACTCCTGCTTCCTATCATAAGTTAAATAGGAGATAATAAGATGGAATAACTGTAATTCTCCCAGATTCAACTTGATTACGCTGAAGTACCCAAAGAATTAGCTAAGAGAACTATTGCGAAAAAAATCTGCTACCAAACATTTTTTCTGAAATATTCGAAAGGCTCCTGCTGCAAATGCTTATCAAGGACGCTAATCTAAACAAAATAATATTTTGCGAACACCATTCCACGGTTCAACGAATCTATAAAATTGTAAAGACAATTCTAGTTTAATTATTATTACTACAGGTCAAGTATATCTTTCAAACATCCTCGTAGCGCCCCATCAAGTACAAGGTGTGCTCCAAGAAAGTGTTTTGGGTCCAAATCACTTTTATAAATAAACAAACAGACTGCCTAAAACTGACCTAAATTCAACTACTAGTTGCAAATTAGGTAAAATACTTAGGGTTAACAACTTATAAAAAACTAAATTTAAGACCATATCAAAGTTAATATGAACTTGAAAAAAACACATTGGCTTTTTGGATGTAATTCAGAGCCCGTAACATAAAATAAACTTCTACTGTACTAGTCCATAATAAAACTAATTTGGATATATGGAGTTCAGCTACGGGGATATCGTCAAAAATTCTACAAAGAACCCTATCCAAATTTCCAAGGACTGTATTAAACGTTCCATATTATATCAGCAACAGAATTCTGCACAATATTTTACGTACTTCATTAGTATAAGAAAATATCTCTAAACTCACCGCCAACCACCTAGATAGACCAACAGGACAACTAGTCGAAGAAGTGAGCCGACTGAGAAACCTCTCCGAGTTCGGAAGACGATTATAACAAAAATAGCCAACCAACAACTAAAATATTATAGTAATCCGTACTACTAAGACAAGTATTGTTAAATAGCTTCTCCTTTCAAAATGTAACTTTCAACCCATTTACTTATTGCTTACTGCTTCCTTGAAGTAGCTTATAAATTTGCTATAACTATGTACTATTAATAAAACATATATAAGAAGTTGTAAAGTGTACATACAGACAAATTAGTAAACGTGCATTATAAATATTATAGCTAGGTTTTGATGTTAAAAAAATTATGATAAATATTATATATCAAACAGTTTAACACACTGAACTGAATACTTGGCTACTTTGACTATTCATTATCATCATCAGCACCAGCTTATTCAGTCCATCGTAAGACGTAAGCCTCCCTCGCGTTGTTTTATTCTTCTCTATTGCGTGTTTTCTCATCAAGTTGTACTCCGCTACATTATTTATGTTGTTTGTCCAGCTGGTTTGCGGTGTTTTTCTACTTCTTTTACTTTCTCGAGGTCTCCATTCTATGATCCTACGTGTTCATTTGTCGTTTTGCATTCTTTGTACATGCTTAGTCCAGTTTCATCTTAGAGTACACATTCTTTCTATTAAATCGGTTACTTCTGATCTTTGTATTTTGGTATTCTGTATGCGATCACATACATAGCTTAATGTTCACCATCTTTCTCTGGATGCACTTTGTGTTACTTGGAGCCTGTGCACGATATTTTTATTGAGGGCCCAAGTCTCTATGCTATATGTGAAAACCGGCAACACGTATTTATCAAAACTGTTTGATTTCAGTGTATTTGGTATTTTTCAACGAACTTAAAAAGTTCGTTACTGAATTCTATGTCTGTCTGTCGGTCTGTCGGTCCGTCACAAAATTTGAGATTTTTTAAAATTTGAAAATGGATTCTTATAGGAAATTTTACGCTGATTTCGAATTCGAAATTAAAAAATCTGGTGCGAACATCACACGACTTTCCTTATGCTATTATTTGGGCAATTCTGGCAAAAATCCTGGGCTTCAATTTTTTTTCGAGTTCCTATTTTACCAATTTTTACTTTAAATTCATGTTTATTTCGTGATAACAAATCATTTTTATTCTCATGAATTTTTTGTATCTTCAACCTTGCCACCAAACGGCTCAGCCGATTTTCACTGCGTCCCCTACCTACAAGTAACTTGCATACCAAATTTCAAGTCTCTAGCTCTTACGGTTCTCGAGATATCCTGTTTATTGACAAACCGCCGACAGACAGACAGACAGACACACACACACGCACACACACGAACCAATAGGCCAAACCAACTTTTTTGGTGTCCTGAGGCTATAATTCGCCCAGAAATGTGAAAAACTGGGTAGGTCAAAATTCGATGTCCGTCACTCATTTTTGATCGTAAGTTTTTTAAACTTTTCCGTTCCTTCAGAGATTCTTTTATTTTCATATTCTTAAATTTTTTCTTATCGTCTCTTACATTTTTTTGTTAGTTTTATTAATTTCTGCTAGCTCGATTTTGTTGGTCGTTCTATATTTTGACAGTTGATTTCTTTTTAATTAGTTTTTGTAATTTTTTGCTAGTTTGTGGTTTATATTTTTTATTTTTTATTTTTTGGCTGCCTGCATCGAAGCATTTGTTACTTTTATATTTAAAAATTGAAAACCCTCGATTATTACTACCTATAGCGGCTAAGATGTCAAATCTTTCAGATGTTTGAAACCTTTTGAAACCCATGTTAAGCTGCATGTTCATTAATTGACTATTATATATTTCGAGCAATCCCATATATTAAATCCTACCTAAAATCTAATCTATTCATAAACAAGTCTGACAAAACTGACTTTTAAGTTCCATTTTATTTCTAAGAAATCAATAGGAAAAGCTAAATATCAAAAATAATTCCCAAGCGGATGGAGATAGAATTCTCTAGTTTTATCTTATTTATATAGACCGTTTTATAAAATCTAAGAGTGGTAAGAAATTGACTAATAAATTTAAATAAAACATACCTGCATACAAATTAAAAATTTTATTAACATAAGTAGTATATAGAACTGAGCTGCCGCTATAGCGTCGTAGTTATAAGCCTTGCTTTTTTGTTAGCAAGCCCGTCGTAGGCAAGTTTGAGTTTAGCTGGAAACTGATGAGCGCAAGTGACGTTCTAGTTTGCAGTATAGGATTTCATGTTACGGTTGTAACAAAAAAAAAAGATATAAAACTATAAATATAATTTAAAAAAATAAAATGATATATAATAGAACTATGGTAAATAAAAAAATAATGATAACAATATTTTAAGTTTGTATTTGAATGTGCATTATACTACATATGAATAATTGAGGCGATACCTTTTATCAATTGCTAATCATGCCGAACACGCTTAACTGACTGTATGACATAGCCGTAACACAAGATAACAGTATCTAGAAAAATTAGCCCTAAATTTAAATTAAATTTTATAATAATATATGTAATTTGATTTGGTTTTAACAAAGGGTTCCATAGTGTGGCATATATATTTCATTAAATTGTAAATGTCGAAAGAGAGACTGGACTGGCTTCTTTGAAGATACATTTACAAATTAAATAGTGCAAATAGTGGAACAAGCATCAGTTGCGTCAACTTCATTTGCAAACTTAAACAAGTATAAACTGATGTAAAAAACAAAGTCAATTTCGTTGTACACAGAAATCCATTTAATTAAAACCGCACTTTCAAATCAATGTTGTGAGTGTCACATGACTAATTAAATATCCAACAACTTTGAAGTTTAATGTTGGATAAAAATGATAACTGTAAAGGCTATGTTGTTAAAAAAGTATTATTTGGTAACAAAAAGTGCTGTTTCTAATTAAGAAGCAGTAATTCTAATTTATTTAACTCATTAGCTAATTATTGTAGGTCTTGTTAAAGTGGTCCCCTTGGTTATTCATACACAGTTGTCATTATTTTTGAAGATTATGGAAGCAAGTAGAGAAAGCTTTACCTAGAAAACGTTTTGTGCTGTTCAAAGGCACAGCTTCTCAATAATGCCTCGTCACTATGTTCTTGCTGTATCATATTTTACGTTTTATTCTTTGCTTAGAATCCTAGTTCATCAAGTTACTTGTGTAACTAAATGCACCAACAAATCTAATAGTAAATTGCCAAGCATAACCCCACCACCTAGTAAGTTTACATGAAAATTTTTGGAAAAATACGTTTATTGCGATAGCATATTAGAGGATTAACTGTCACCCATTTTTTGCGTTTAAACATTACAAGTAAAGAATTAAAAAATCGACCATGACATTTTTCCGACTAAGATTGTATAATTGTTATACTATAAACTATATGCAAAAAATAAGATGATTTGATTATAATTGGATACTTATTCATATATACTAATATAAAAGAAGAACAAGTTTTGTAACAATAAAGCCTATTCTTTAGTAAATGATCAGAAAAGTAAAATATTTATATATTCTGGTAACTTAAGTCAAGACAACACTAATGATAGTCTGCTCAGTACCTCTAGAATGATCATCTCCGCTAGAAGACCTACTACTTATCTGGCTATTGGGCGACAATATAAACAAATGAGGCATTTTAACAAATGTAACTGATTATTCTGGTTTAGTAAGGGTTCTAAATTCATATAAGCCGTTGAGAAATGTTAATATAATAAGTAATCAACCAAAGACTCTTCTGACTCTTTTAAAAAACGTATGTGAGATACGTATTATATTTAAGTGAATAAAAATTAAAAAACATCAATTCTTTTTTATTCTGCGAAGGTATAATAGTAAAAATTACAATAAATCGGGTATTCCGTTATGGGGGATATTGATGAAAAAATGAGTAGAATTCTAGATACAAAAATAATGTTTTAAACTTCTAATAATAAATGGTAACTTTCCACTACCACAGCCATCAGATAAGAAATAGCTGTAAAATCATTCTTTACTGAGAAAAAATGACGTGACCAGGAGTGAATGAGATATTCTTTAGCTATGAGATTCAGATATAAAATCGGTCTAGAGAAAATAAATATACTTTTTGCAACATGCAAAATTCTAATTGTGGATAGTCTCCAGTGAGACAACATAGAACATATTTATCCTATAAAAGAAGCTACTTTTGTTTAATTTTACTGTTATGTGCGCAAAATATCTCTGGATACGATAATGAGAAGTAGGCGAAGTGAAAATCAAGCAGATGTACAGCAAATGCTATAACTCGCAGTTAAATCGAGAAAAATTAGCAATTGTAAATTGATAAGTGATAGCAGTCGTTTAGTAATTACCCATTATTGTTGAAGAAAATGTAAACCAAGATTGATAATCTGGTTTATTTAAAGAAGAGTGTCCGCAACGATGTATTTATCCAAATATGTCTGTGTACTTTAACCAATGTGCAAGTTGGTATAAGTCGCACGTTATATACATCTTCAAAATTAATTTTCAAAGAAATTAAAAACCTATGAAAATTATTCTTAGTGCGGTACTTAAAAAAATAAATATTATGGTATCTGTAATAGAATGTCTGACTAGCTTCAAAACTTGTACTAGTCACTCTCATCAACAGTATGATGTACACTTTACAATTTTAATCTATGAGAGCAGTACTACATGTGTGTATGTATATTTATTATAACTATATATATATATCCCTAGTAAAACTAGTAACCATATTTAAAATCTAATAATGAAGATTTAGTAACTATATTGCCGTAATACAAAATACTTAACAATAAAATTGTTATAATTTGGTATGAGAGGTAACTATATTGTTGAAGTCTTTTTGTTTTAGTAGCTTATGTAAGGAAGACTAATACACCAAAATATTATACGAAAATTAATAAACTTGTTCTGTGTTTGACTTTGGATTTGAAAGGGTGCATGAAGACCAAAAAAGAAATCAAAGCAACTTACAACAAAATAAAATATAAATTATAAAAATAAAAATAATAAAACGTAAAAAAGGAAAATAGTATATTAATGATTATAGGTATGTTACTTGGACAATCAAATGCAAGTTTATTCCTTTGTGTAGTTGCTGCTACGTACAATATCTAGTAAGCGACTTTACACGAATTGTAATGAGGCTAGAGTGTTTTTTTACTCTTATGGATAGGTCCAAGTTGCTACTGTACAATATCTTGAATAATTGACTTTACTCGATCTGTAATTAGGCTAGAGTGTAGCAATCTTAGTCTTATGGACTAGGTCCAATTTGATATAACCGACTAAAACCAGACCTTAAGAATTTTAGATAAAGTATAATCAACAGTCTAATATACTATAGTTAAGTAGCAATCTTAAAGTTTACATGAACTATCATATCTTGATATAACCGACTAATATACCATGACCTATAAATAAAGTTTGAGATAAAGTATAATCAACAGTCTAAATTGTGAAAATAAAATTACGGTAAATAATTCTATACAATATCATTAAAATGTACAAAACATATAAAGCGTTTTCACATAGGTAAACAAGTATAAGAATTTCATATACATTAATGAAAACTGATTAATAAGATGGTGATAAATAAATGTTTGAATGATACTACTATATTTTAAACAGTCAATAATTAGTCTTTGATTGTTTAACAGATGTTTGTAACTAAAAAATGTGCGTGCAAGTGCGTAAAAAGTAACAGGTGCGTACTTAAATGCTCAAATTGTAATTGAATCCAAGTTTAGATCATCCTTCTGCCCACCGTTTAATACATTCTTAATTTTTTTTAACAAAATGTAGCTTCCATTATTTGTCAAGACGGAGTTTAACTTTGCTTTAACTTTTTTTAAAATTTTGCTACCACCTTCAGCAATTGTGCTTTCCAAGCTTTTAATAATGCTTAAACTTTCATGTAATGCATTTTTCAATGGCAATTGCGATGCAAATAAAATTAGATTTAATGTAAGCTAACTGCTGTTTAATTGTTGGGTCTCTAAAATGCTTAATACAATGTTCAAATGCAGCCGAACTTTGAGAATCAAATCATATTTTAATTAAGTACCCAATCTTGTTAAGATCTGCTCTGATGGTAAAGGGAGTTAAGAGTACTTTTCCCTATACACTTGAACTTCAATAAAACTTTAATAAAAATCTTCTGAACATTCAACATTATTTATTAACTAACAGTTTGAGCAACGCGATTTAAACCGTAATATAAACAAGTACAACGAATTAAATTAGAGAAAAACTTTTAAATTTTGTGATGATTTTTATCGTACATGATGCAGAATATGTAACTATTAACATTAATTTATTTATTGGCATTTGATTTGGGAAATAAAAATTACTTAAAAATTTATTAACAAATCTATCTATCGTTACATTATTGGTTCCTTCTAGAGCTTTTATACTGATCAAATAGACTCCGTCAGGTTTATTTTTGTTCAACGTACCGAACACAATATTTGCTATATATGCTGATATTTAACATCACTTGTTTAATTTACTGAAAACCATACACATCCATAGCCAATGAACTTGTGATAATTAGTGTTACCATATTCTTATTACTGAAGATTTAAGAATGTTAACAGTGTGCTCAAAAGCACAGTATTTTTTAAGAAACTTTTGAGATAAGAGATCTAGTTTTATAAAGTGGAATATCACAACCTAATCACAACCAATCTGTTTCTCATGCACCAAATTGTTGACATTTATGTTAACATGCTGCACCATATTTCTCGGACAATTAGTCTTTTTTTATATATGCAGAGTTGTTCCTAGATGTTGCTCTATTTATTATCGCACGTTATCTACAACAAAATTGAATTATGAAATCAACCTGCTTTTTAATTTATAACTTCTTTTATATTAAATTAAAAACACTATAACAATATATTTTCAATTTAAAAACTTTACTACTATAATTTAAATTGAAATCAAATAACAATACAAAACTCCCTTTTATCCCAAACTATGCAAAAAATATGAGAGGAGTCAATAATTGATACAATTGATATAATTGATACAATTGATAAAATTGAACTATCACTTGGGCTGGTTATATTCTAACAAACACAATAGGTATAAAAACTGCTATATATTTTCTGTATTTCTATAATTTGGAAAGTTAATAAATAATTGATTTTAAATATATTTTAAAATATTTACTTGTTGAAAAGTAATCCGTGATTAACTTAAGGTATCACTACTCCTTTAACAATAAAACGAAGTATAAATAGATACTAAATAAACTTTCTTGTAAGTTATTATAAAGGTATTTTAACTATCCCTATAATAAAAATAAAAGTGATCAAAGTATCCTACAAATTAAAGAATTTAGAACAGGGATTATAACTATTATTTGTAAATAAAATCAAGAAAATGAACAAAATGAACCTGATTGCCTTAAATATTCATAATTAATATTTTGCATATGCATTTATAAAAAACTATTCAAATATGCATGCATACAAAATATGCATTTTGCATATATTCCAAGCTCTAGTAATAATGTATAGAGCTAACTAAACTGCTCAGTGATGTATCTATATTAAGTCATTGATACAGTTTATGGTTTTTGAACGGAATCCAAAGAGTGTCGTTTTAAAAGAGTCTCAGTATGTAGTCATAAATTTAGCGAGGACCAATCGTAAAACAATAATCCTGTGGTTAACAAAAAAACAATCGTGTAATATACATACATACATAAAAGGTATGGTTAAATTCTCAATCCTGTAGTTATAAACGCCTTTCAGATTCTATATACATATATGGTGTTATTTAATTTATTATTTAAAAATTTTATCTATTGGCACGTTCACCAATTTTTATATTTATTTATGTTGATGCCCTGTTTGTGGTTGTATAGATAGGAGTAATAACATATTTCAACTGATTTTAACATTGTTGTTGTTTTACTTCGCAACATTACATTATTTGCATCTAAAACCGCAAAGCATTTATAAAACTCACAAGCAAAACGACTGTTTTTAAATTATTAAAATGCCCGAAGGTGCTTCAAGGCGTATCGGAAAAAGAGCTAAATGTAAATGCCGCCGCTGTCAGCGCTAAAATACATTCCATTTAGACGGTGATAATTTGCAATTGACATTTATCCGTTTTCAATAAAAACTCATTCTCGCAGTCTTCTACTTGAATATCTCAAATGAAGCAGAAACAGATACGCGTACCTTGCGGGCCGCACTTTCTTCTGTAATCGGCTCATATGTATACGCTGTTGGTTTTTGCAAGAGCCGTTGTTTCTGTTCGAGCAAATTTAAGATTAACAAACGTGCCGAATATAAAGCTAAATAATTCCTGCCAATTAGCTGGGTTCGAGCAACTGCAAATTTAATTTTAGATTGTTGCTTTCTAACCGTATTCTGTAATTAGTACAATTGGTCTAATGCCTTGCCGTAAAAAAATAATTTTAGCGAATGGTTATTATAAATATTTGTTAAAAGGTTTGCAAAACACCAATGAAAACAAAATAACCAATTTAAATCAAATTTTACTTTCAACCTAATCTCGAGTTCACAAATTGGTTTTCTTTGTATATTTAAAACGGATGTTTAGCACTTTATAGGCGGTTTCATTTAACTTAGATTTGTTTTCAATTCGGAGTGTTTTGAGTATCGTTAACATAAAAGTATGGAGCGAATAAATCGGTTAAATCATATAACGGGAGGATACTGAATATTATTAGTTTTTGGTACGCGACACTAACTAAATGAAGTTTTTTTCGGCTCTTTTAATTTTTCACTTCGCTTAGTAAAGTTTTACAATGATAATTCGATTAAACTAACATTATTACTTTTTTGTTTATTTGGGCGGCTTACACTTTTATTTAATTTAGTTGCCTAGAACCAAAATTGTTTCGATTTTAATTGAGTTCAACTTACCTACAAAATTTTGGAAATAAAAGTAAATCTGAATACTATACTAACACAATGAGTGCATCTTCTTATTAAAAAGAATAAATTAAATTACAAACGCTGCTTGATGTATTTGTTAATTTACGTATCTTAGTTGAAACCGTTTCTAAATAAACAGACGAAAAGTGGATGCAAGAAATCATAAAATCAAAAACTTGGTAAAAAAATTTGACAATAAGCGCTAATTTCTTAAGCAAAAAGTAATAAGACATGATAAATAACCTATAGAATTACATCCCGAATAACACAATGGGTAAAGAATCACTTGTTGTCTATATAATGGCTACTCACACAATGCAACAAATGGTAATTTTAAACTACAGCTGCTAGTATGTAACAAATCACAACCCTCCCAAATAATTAAGATACTTTAAACAAATAAAATGTGAAAAGGCCAATTGAACCACATACATTTCTTCGGTTAAGAAAGTTGATCAAACCAAAATCAACAATTGTTAAGTAAAGAATATATGCAATAAATCGATTCCAAAATATACTAGCAAAATGTTTTGGTTATATAAATGTTTATGAAGAAGCCATTGATCTGTTGAGTTGTCAAAAAACAGAATTTTAGTGCAGCACTTTTAATAAAATCACAAGTACTTTTTTAAATTGGTAATTAAGTTTAATTTGAAGACCATAGCTTATGCACTTTTGTTAAAGATAGAGGCAGTATAAAGTATTCTCTTTAGAAAATAATCCATTTTTCAGTATTTGAAGGAAAAATAGGCGATTCTATTATTCGTTGTTCTAGTACAATATTTTAATTAACATCTTTACTTTTTGAAAGGAAAGGTAGTTAAGAAAGCAAACATCAGCTTTAGATAATCAAAAGTTTATATGATAGTCTACAATAAGTTGCGTTTGGTACCTAAATAAGTTTCAACCTCTAATTAAAATTTAAAAGTTTGTATGAAGGATGCTAGTTAATATTTAATGTACAATAGTTACAACAGCCATTTATCTTAAAAGCTCTGAAATCGATTAACATATTACAGCTTGTTTCTTTGAGAATTTCTTGAAAGTTCTTAGGAGTTTCTTAAAAATTTATTTGTATAGGAAATAAAATGATTTGCTTTTCTCTGTAAAAAGAACAAATTTCACGTGATCAACCTTATACAGTTTTAGTGATATTACTTTTCCTTCCTTGTTCTTCAACTTTTTGATTATACGAAGGCAACACAAATTTGTAATATGAGATTATTTTCAAAATTCCTACATTATTATTGTTATATCATTTTGTATTTTTTAAAATCTGAATTTGTCAATACATGTGTTTAGAACTGTAAAAAATAAATATTAAGAGACACAGGCACAAGGCTATCAGATTTTTCTGGTGTATTTGTATTTCTATCGCAAAATATTCGCACAGGACTATTGATCCCCTTGCCCATAAAAATTGCATGCTGGGGTATAAAATAATTACCAGTATTTTTTTAAAGGAGTCCGATCACGGCGATCGAACGTGGTTGTCTACTTAAATCATTCTAAAACTACCACTCAATTTTAGGAGGTTTCGTTCGTTACAAATACATAGATTTGCTGATAAGCGTTAATAAAGAAGAATAGAATGTAGCGTGATAACTATAAGGTAGGTAAAGTCTTAATTTAAAACTAACAAGTCTGCCTGAAGAGTCTAACTTCCGAGAAGTCAATTTGGGCAAAGCTCTTATCTTGGTACACAAACCTACAAAATAAATACTATAATGGTAAGTTCGGATAACGAAGATAGCAAATGTATAAGTTCAATGATGGGAGGTAGAAAAGAAAACCCACAGGCCAAATACGGTCTACTGGCAAAAGCAAAATAATAAAGAAAACACCCAGGAAAAAATCAGTAAAGAGGATACACTATATAAAATGTATGTCATAATGCAAAATCATCAGAAGGAGTACAAAAATAAAACTAATAAATTAAAAAAGCAGAATGAAAATATTAAACATGAGAATGAGCAGTTGACAAGAAAAATGTAAGTTAAAAGGCAGAGTAAAATATATTGGAAAATAGGAAGAGGCGAAATAATACAGTGATGCAAGGATTAGCCATAGATACATACAACCAAAAAAATTAAAGGAAGGCATCACAAACAAATAAAACAACACTTAAGAAGTTGGAAATACAAATATCTGCTGAACAGAACTAGAAAATACGTATGCTAAGAAGAAGATTATAATGAATAAAAACAAACTAAGGAATAATAAAGAGGTAAAAATGTATATTAACCATGACCCATCTAAAAAGGATAGATAAGATAAATAATCAGGAAGAGGGCTCAGGAGAAAAAGCAAAAAGGGAAAAATAGGGTACATAAAACTATATATATAGCAAAGTTGGAGTGAAAATGGGGGGAAGGACAAGAAATAGTTAAGAAAAATAGAAAATTATAATGGTAACAATTCAAAAAACTAATTTTGAGATCAAATTTGCTGGGCGGATACATGGAAAAGACTTTGCTAGGAACGCTCATTTGAGTACTTACTGTATTATAAATCTAGAAAAGACAAAAATAAGAGAAGCAAAACTAAAAAGGAAACAACGACAAACATAGAACTTGGCAAGTTGGAATGTAAAGAGCATCAATGGAAAAGAAAAAGAGTGAATAAATAAAATAGAAAAACTAAGGATCTAAATAATAGTAATAATTAAAACCGAGAAAAAAGGCTAAGGTATAGTCCAACTGGATGATAAATAAACAACGATTTATAGTACAGCAACACTAAGCCAGAGAGCAAAAGGGGCTGCAGTTTAAATTATAAACCAAAACTGGCCGAAAAAAAATTATAAGTGAACGTGTTAAAACAAAAGATTAGTGTTTTTCGAATTAGGACCTAACGAAAATGATAATGTAGAAAACTATCAGTTTTAGGAAAATTTAATGGCGTTTAATAAAGAAAGTAATGAAATAACGATTATATTAGGAGATTTCAACGAAAGAGTGTGAAAGAAGAATCAGTCAACAATGGAGATATTAGATAAATATAAAAAAAAGAAAAGAAATACTAAATGAAATAGAGAAAATTAACTTATAGTTACAAATTCAATTTATAAGCATAAAGCAATACATCAGTATACTAAAGAAGCAAAAAGTAGAAAAGAAAGGTTAATAATGTACTATATATTGATATGAAAAAGAAATAAAAAAATGATAAAAAACATCACTATAAGCAAAGGATCTGAAATATACCTATAGCGACAATTTTCTACTACTGAAAAAAATAAGACGCACCAAAATAAGACGAAGTGATAGGCTACAGAAAAAAAAGCCCATAAAAAAATTAAAGCCCACCAGTTAACAGAAATAGAAAACAAAAAGATTTAAAACAATTCTAGAATATTTAGTAAATAATTGTAATAAAAATACAGATTGGTAAAACAAACAAATTAAAAATAAAGTTAAGAAAAGAAATTTGAAATGAAAACAATACCTAAGCAAGAAAACAGAAGATACATATAGAAAATACATGGAGCAAAGAAATAAAGTCAAACAGTTAGTAAAAGCGGCAAAATAAAAGTCATGGGATAGCTTTGGAGATAAAATAGTAATCAATAGCAAAGGAAATCAAAAATTGTTTTACTTAGTACTTGGAAACTTCATATTGAGAAAAAAGAACACATTAAAACAAATTAAAAGTAAAAAATGGTAAGCTTATAATTTTGAAATTGAAGTACTTAGGAGATGAAAAAAATATTTCAAAAAATCATGAATAGAGAAAGGAATAACTTAAGCGGAAGAAGAAGAAAAATTAGTCTAAACAACGACTAATGATAAACTCAAGCAATAGAGAAACTGTTCGAAACTATAAAAAAATGAAAAACAAAAAAGCAGTAGAACACAATGGGTTAGAGGTAGACGTCATTAAAAATATGGGAGAAGAAAACACAAAAACTATTTTTTGAAATCTGCAAAAAGCCTGCTATACAACAATATTTAAGATTGAGAGGTAGGAATTATATTGCCATTACATAAAAAGAGAGATAAACTTAGCTACTAAAACTACCGCGGAATAACTCTACTTAGCAACGCATGTAACATTTATGAGCGACTAGTAGAATCAAAATTAAGAAAGAAAATAGAATCACAGCTAGCGGACTCGCAGAGTCGTTTTAGAAAGAGTCATAGTATACAAGATCATGTATTCAGCCTAAAAGAAATAATGGAGGAAATTTTGAGGCGGGGCCAAGAAGCATATATAGCACTTACAGATTTAGAAAAGGCTTATGACTGGGTATCCAAAAAGAAAATCTAAAACAATTTGACAATAAGAAGAGTAGGAGAACAACTAATCGAGGAAATATAAATTGTATATAGAAGTAGCAGAAATTATGTCGGAACAAAATCTGAAGAATTTACTACAAGTAAAGGCTTGCGACAGGGTGGGGTATTAGACCCTCTACTACTTATCATACTTATACATGACATTATAAAAATATGTAAATCTAAAATGGCTAAATTATATACAGTGTATAGAAATTTAGAAAGAATAAAGATTTCAGAATGTGCATTTGCAGATAATGTTGTAATATTTGCACCAAAGAAAAAGGAACTTTAGAGGAACAATTTAGAAAGTAACATTAGAAGAATATAACATGGTAATAAATATATCAAAAACTAACCGCATGGCAATATCTAAAACGAAAGTACGAATAAATGTAAAACTCGACAATTATAAATTAAAACAAGTTAAACAAGTTGTGTATCTAGGAGTTACCATAGACAGCATAAGAGGACATGAGACAGAGATTAATAAAAGTATAGAGAGTGCAGCGTATCTTAACTACTCAAAGATAAATACGTTCCTGAATATGAAGGAAATCACAAGGAAAACAATTACGGTATATTTCAGTTTACTAAGCAACTTTGATCTTTGGGAGAGAATCTTGAGTGTTAACCAGCAGATAAAACAATAAATTATAAGCAATAGAAATGAAATACCTAAAAAAAGTGGCTAAGAAAATTGAAAAACGACAGCTGCAATGGTTGGAACACATAATAAGGATGGACAAAGATATGGGAATATAAAAATATGTGAATTGCAAACATACACAAATAAAACAAAGGAAGACCACGGAAGACATGGACCAAGGCTGTGGAGAAATTAGTTCAACAAACAAAGACATTAGCGCGAAACAAGAAACGACGGACGGAGTTCGTCATTTAAAATATTTTAAAGAAAATTAAATCTTATAACCACAAGTACATACTGAGAGAATTTTTTTAATTTTGCCATTATAAAAACAAAGAACACTAATAGTACTACCGATTTCTATATGTAACTAGAATTTTTTACTTGCTGACTGAAGAAGCATAAGCAGTCACTTCTGCAATGAACAGTTGCCACTTTTTCTGGAGGTTATGAAAGCAACTAAAAAAAGCTTTATCTGGGAAGCTTTTTAACCCACTTTTCACAGTTGTTTGAATTGTTACAATATCTTTATGACGCTTTCACACGGAGAAACAAAAATATCACACAGCGACAAGTCAGATGAATATAGAAAATATAGTAGAGCAGAGATATGATGATTAACCAGGTGTTCTTGGACTGATATAACAATATAGGAGCGTGTAATAAGAACCAATACACAGATGACCACAAATCAGTAAGCTGTGGTCAAATTTCTTAACGCAAACGGTTCATCATGTTAATACAAAAGTTTTGGTTTATCATTAGTCCTACAGGTGGCAAAGAATGCGGTCAATCATTTTTGCTTTTGAAGATTATTGCTTTACTTTTTTTAGGGTACCGAGGTTCTTACCATTTGACCTTTTAGAGCGTTGCTTGAAGGTCATATTAATAGCAAAAACTTTATCTTCGCCAAATATGTTTAACACAAACATAAAAACAATTCAGGCCCTTTACAACAGTTCAGCTTCAATTGTTCGTCTGGTTCATTTCTGTTCCTCTATCAAAGTGTAAAAAACTATTTTT
The DNA here is from genome assembly GCA_036346155.1 of Sinelater perroti. Lineage (NCBI taxonomy): Eukaryota > Metazoa > Arthropoda > Insecta > Coleoptera > Elateridae > Sinelater > Sinelater perroti. Next base: position 16,459,745 of record JARFIY010000195.1, on the reverse strand, counting down.
GCATTAAGTTCTCCTTTCTCTAAATCATAATTTTATAAATTTCAATTTTTTCGATTTCATGTGCGAAGCAAAACAACGGCTTTCTTGTAAGAACTGCGACCCACCTTTTCCATTTCCAGCGATACGAGATGTTAACAGGCAACCGACTCTATGATAGTTTTGCGTTGGACTATTTAAAAAACGAATTTTCAAAAATGTTTTACCACAATATGCTTGCTGTATGATGTTCCATGTTTCACTAATAGTTTCCTCTCAAACTTCATGCAGAGCTCAATCTTAACTCTTTGCTTCGAATCTGCATCTATCACGTCATTCGTATAACTTCCAACTAAATGCGCCAAAAATTACACATTCAGATGCTAAGAGGAAAGCTTTGCAACGTAGCGAGTTTACATGAAAATACCTTTTAGGCAATGTCTATTCAGAACACATGCTAGGTGACTAAACAACACTAATTTTTTGTGTTTTAGTATTACAGGTAACAAATTAAAAAATCTTGGAACTTTCCATGCAAAGGCATGAATTCCGTCGAGGTTTTCTCTAAATTATTAAATGATGTCAAAAATGTTTAATTTATAAATAAAACCATATAAACCTATTTAAATTAAATATTTTTTAAAATTTCCAAAGTCCGATAGACCCTATTCACATTTTTGTCCATTCATATGAGAGAGTTACTTACGACACAAAAATATTTAAATAAAATCTTTCAGTAGCGTAAATACTAAAAAATAAAGCCATTATCATGCATGTCGCGTGACTTCTCAAATTAAATATACCAACGTAATTTATGTAGTATTTCCAACTTTGAGTTGTTATAGCAAATCACAGCAAATACAATTTCTTAGTGTTTTATAATACACTATATATAAAAGCTGTCAATTGGTTCTACAAGTTACAAATACTTTAATAGAAATTTATTGATCAACTGCTTAGAAAAGTGTTAAAATTAAATTATGTTACGTAAAAGACAACATATATTTTATAAATTAAAAATGAGCGTATAAATGCGAAAATTATAAGCAGAAATGATTCACATTTGCTAAAATCTTGCATTTCCTTTAATTTACTTGTTTTCAGCTATTCGTTTGCACAACCAAACGAAATTAAGCGTCTCTGAGGCTAAGTTAACCACATAATTATAAAGTTCTGTTGTTTTAATTATATGCGTTTGTTTAAAAAATGATCCATAATAGTAGCGAAATTAATTAAAATATGCAAATTTGGCTTTAAAAAGTATATTAATACAAAATATAAAATATTAAAAGGAATTAACTCCAGGATGTGTATTTAAGCATTTTTTATGTGGCCTTCAAGATTGTCAAGAGTACACGCGCATAAACTTATTATCCCTGTGTTTTTAAAAATTTTTATTGGGATTATTATTGGATGAATTGAACTAAATAATAAAAATTATATACCTGGCTAAGTAAAAATGGTTTTTTTTAGATAACTTATTCTTTACTTTAATTCATCTAATCTAGTAAAAGACAACTTTTAACTGTTACCTTTTTAAAAATATGTGGATTAGCCTTGGAGCCATTTGTCTTTTCCTCTTTCTAGTCATTGCTTTCAAATCTCTGCCTTTTTAATGGATTCTTAGAGTACTTTACTAGTTAACTCAGGTTGCGGTTATAAGGGGGATAATACACTACCATCCGATGCACTTGGTTTAATTGAATTTGAGTTACATTGGCGATATGCGGCAGGGCGTTATATTGAAGAAGAAGCGCACACTTCTAATTAAGGTTATTGCTTTCATTTATAAATCGGAATAGTATTATATATTAATATTTTTGTTAGATTACCAGGTTCTATTATAACATTTGAAGATTAGTAAAAGACAGCTCTGTTTTCTCTTTGATGAGTAGATGTTTGCTCATTTAGACTCAGGAGTCGGACAATGTTTGTCACGCTTCAGTATTTCACGTAAAAATGAACCTCACTTGTCTTCCTAGTGAAGTGCTTCTGACACTGAGTGAGTGCTCTAAGATCACATAGCCCTCTGTTTAGCATTACAAAAGCGGAAGATTCATTTCGCAAATACCTTTAGGTATTATAATACGTTTTTAATTATTGACTGGAATGAATAATACTCTGGTGTGTATATCGTCTATTTTAATCTATCTGTTGATCTTAATAGATTTACGAATCTGAGTGGCGTTTGTCTCGGTGTTGCAGAAGCCAGACATATGTACATCATGTTTTCGACTTTGTTTCGTCTTGTGACAGATATCTTGTAAGGGTTAAAGTTGGCTTCTTATACATTAAAGATACACAAATACCTTAAATGTTTTAAAAATGTTTAATTTTTTTATTTAGGAAAATATTTTTAAAAAATAATTATATATATTAAACGTTATAGTTGAGTGACGTGTGACATGGTAGAAATAAATATTGTAAGTGGAGCGAATTATAATTGTTTTATAAATTATTATTCTTTAATTGTATTTTGCTTGTATGTATTGAAAAGAAATGTTAAAATATTTATAGCTACAATAAATAGTTTATACATATTTTTTTTAAGATTCATATAAAGAAAATTGTCGTTATTGTTATGTACACTATAAGATGCGTTACCTGAAGTAGATTTTAAATATAATAATTTCTTTTATAAAAACCTTTGATTTTGTTCTTAACGTTTTATGTACTGTGTATATATTTTCCTGTAGATGCAGTTATAAATATTATTAGTTTTACAGCAAGAGAAATGAAATATATAGTAGTGATACCCCTGGAAAACAGATGTTAATCTGTTCTTAAATAATAAAAATAAGGATTATAATAATTTGAATACGGACTATAAATGTAGTTTCAATTTTTAATTTATAAAAGCTGTATTAAAAGCAAATCGTGATTGAAGCATTGTTACAAAATAAGTTGTTACAAGATAAGCTAAAATTATAAATACTTTGAGTTATCATTTGACGTAAAAAACCTTTTTAATACTCATATTGCGGGATAATTGGAATTTGAACTACCAAACCCCTTCATATCTTAGCAGTCTTTACAAACCTTTTTTGACGGCGAATTTACTTCACAACAAATAATCGTTTGTTCTGCTTTGACGCAATATATTTGTTTTAAAAATAATTTATTTTATCGGTGTATAGGTTATGACGAAAGCGGTACATATATTGAGATTAAAAGACCATTAATCTGTTCACACTAGATATTCTTTTATGTCTGTAGTTGTAGCTGTAGGATAGTTTCGAAGGATGCGTTATCTATTCCATTTTATCATAATTATATAATGATATATATATATATTATATATATATATATATATATATATATATATATATATATATATAGGCATATGCCTATATATCTACCGTTTCACGGATGTAGGCCTCTCCAAGTAGTCTCCACAGATCCCTGTCTTGTGCCTTCTGTATTCAGTTATAATTGGTTGTTATTTTTTTGTGTTGGTTCATCTTAAAATCGGTCTTCCTCTTTCTCTTTTTCCCAATTGCAGTTTCCACTGGACTATTTTCTTCGTCCATCTATTATCTGTTGTACGGACAATATGCTATTCCATTTACAAGATTACAATAATTTAGAAAATAACAATAACTGTTCATTCAAATTTTTTCCTCTTTCGTAAAATTATTTCTTTCTTGACAAAAATATGCAAAATTGTTTAAAAATATTAAATGAAAACTTATTTCAATAATTATGAGGCATTTATGATAGTATTTGAGTAAGAAACCAAAAAAATGGGGACGCAAAATGGTTATGGGGATAGAAACATTACGAATAGTCACTTACGGAATCCAGCACTATATAATATTAATTTGACAAACAAATAAAGTGTTTGAAGTTCCGGAGGACATTTATGTAAAATTCTGTAACAACTTCTCTATATCCCTAAGAGTAAAATTACGTGGTTTGAAATGCAGCGAAGAAAGTTTTGATTATAAAGACGATAACGTTTGTAGAACCACTTTAGCATGTTGTACTAAGAAAAAAAATTGTTAATATTTAATATCGTTACGTCATAAAGGAGTATATTACTCATATAGAAAAGGTATTATTAGCAGATATGTTGTTTTACCTTTATAAAATTTCTTTCAAAGCACGAAAACGGTATTTAAGAACATGCAACCAACTCAAAGATACTATGTTATATATGGTTTTGCCACAGGAAAGATACGACATATCTATGAAAAATATAAGCAGTTTTGTATAAGTTTAGTCATTTTACCTACTCCTATTTGTGTTTTTCTTTAAATTAAACATATTCTTATTTTATGGTTAGGAAATTAGTGTTTTTGGTATAAAAGCTGTAATAAAAACAATAAAAGGTAAATTAATTTTTGATACTAAAATTTAGGATTTTATAATCATTGCAAGGTCATCGAAGTGAATCCCAAATTTTCTTAAGTTATACTGCGGGAAAGCCGAAGGGGCGTCTTATGCTCATGCGCAGTTCCTTATTGGGTAACGTAAGTTAGCTCCACATAATCAACAACCCACGATTGTCGAACTGCTATAACATAAAAATCATTATGTGGTGTGGCTACAAAAGACCCATGTTTATAACGTAGTCAAAAAGTATAGGGAATCTGACTACCAACAGCAGATAACTGCTGACAAAGCAACTCACAGTAAACGACCTAATCGCAAGAGAACTGAGTTTGTCCGCGAATTGAAAGAGAAGATCAATCTGAATCCCGGGCGAAGCATAAGTTATCTGACAATAGAAATAGACATGGCGAGTTCAAGGTTAGTTTAGTACTACACCAAGACCTCCACTGTAAGTCTTTTGTCCTGAGCATTTGCCAATTGTTAAGTGAGAAAAATAAAATGGACCGGAATCTCAAGGCCTAAGCTTTCCCAAACGATATCAAACACGACAACGCTGTTTTTTAGGATGAAAAGAGCTTTATCCATAGTGAAGTGGAAAAATGAGCGTTGGATTTGACAAAATGCTTCTAACGTGCTTACAGTCCTTGTAATAGTGCTGGAGATTGTTACCAGCGAAAGAGATGCCATGCCGCTCCGTTTAGCCGAATAAAGTCTAAAAAAAGCGCTGGAAATCATTGCCAAGCCCTGGACAGAGGAGGTGACCACTGGGCAAGAGTACGCGCTGCAACAAGACTGCTCCAGTCCATAAAGCAAGGAAAACTCAGACACGGCTATACAACAGTTTGTATTACTCCTGATCCCCCGACTTTTAGTCACCTTCCACTCCCAACTGTAATCCTCTCGATTACTACGCGTGGGATGTAGTCAAAGCGAAAGTCAATGAGAGGCATCGTAACACCAAGGAGAGCTTAAGGGCCTCCGTCATGGAGGTAATGACATATATGGACAAGGAGGAAGTTGTGTTGCAACAGGTTCGATAGATCGTGGCCACTACATTAAATAATATAATTCTCAATACGATTTGCTTGTGCTAAATTTAATTTTTCTTTACCTGGACGGCCCTGTATTTAATTTTCTAGTGTAGCTTTAAAAATCAGCTAAAAATTCACCTTTACGTTTTTTATCTATTTGTTTTTTGTAAAAACATAAAAGTGTTATTAACACATACCCATTTGCTGAAATTAAAGTATAATTGCATTACTATGTTAATTTTAAAAAGTTAAAAATTGAAGTAATAAACCTGTTGCCATATAATAAAGTTTTAAATTCATGATAAAAATTGATTACCTTTAAATTACGAAGTAAGTCATATTTTTTGTTAACTTACGTAACAGCAGATATTAAAGAAACTGTTGCGCTTTATAACCGGACTATTTACTGTTCTAACAATAATTGTGCGTGCAAGATTCACATAAAGGATATTAATATTGTACGTTTTATCAAAAATAACATCATCATTAAATAACAGGTATGGATTTTTGTTTGTCGTACGCGTAAAAAAATTTAAACTACTCAACTGCTCTGCTTTTTTCAGTAATATAATAAAGATACTTAACTGGCAATACCTATTGAGAGCCTAGATCTTTTATTAGATCTACATCAAAAGAACCCAACTGTTTTTTCAACGCGAGTTAAACGGATGAAATGCTAAGAATAAATAGACATAAAAAACGATTGCAAAGAATCTAACCCTTGTCGAGAGCTTAATCTCAATTTTTCTCAGCTTCTCCCATTTTTTTTAATTTTTCCAATCATATATGTCAATCCTGTAATTCGGTTAATCTGGTAAATTAAGGAAATTTCATTTTTAATATTTTTAAAGAAACGTTATTTATGAAGTCGTTAATATTTCATCCACATTAAACTTCTGACTATGTTTGGATGTTATTAACTTAGTTTCCTGCACGTGTTATAAATAAAATTATTATAACAAACTTACAGCAGTGGCCCATGTTTCTGAAGCCACTCTTCCGGGTTGCTGCGTAATCTAATTCATTCAGTATATACAACATTAATGTGATTGTTCCTAGCAATTTATTAACGAGCTATAATAGAATCTATACTATCAAATAGCCTTTTGGGCTTTATAAAGATCATTAATTAACTTCATTATAAGCGATATGGGTGGTAGCGAACAAATACAATCGGAGATTCAATAATCTAAAACTTTACTTACAGTTCTCCCGGTGTGGGCTTCAGCGCCGCTAGATTTCAGGATATCAGCTGCACCTTCTCGTTACGCGGGGGAAAAAGGTGGGTTGCGTCCACTCGCATTTCGGGATAACGGCGTACTGCGCCCGCCGTGCTTTGATAAAGTTAGGGCGCATGCTTTAGTTTTGTGAATGAAATATGCAACGCCTCGCCGCTAATCTGCACGAATAAGAACCGAAAAAGTCGACAGCGCAGCGCTACAGTCTCCCAACTTTTTGCCGCTGTTCCGTTTTTTGGTCTCTTATCGTCCAGACACACATCTTGCAGCTAATTATGCAAATACATTTCCTCATTTTACTCGGAGATGACCAGAGATTATTGCCGGATCGGAAGAAACAGTTATTGCCGCATTAAAGAGGGGATTTTTTTCATGTATATCCCTCAAAAAATTAGTTGCCGACCTCCGAACCCCTCGGAGCTACGGTAGCTTAAAATAAGTGTAAGGAATGCACAGGAAAGTCCACTGACGTTTGCACAAGTCAGCGAATGGCTCAGCCGGTTAGACGTCGTGCTTGTAATCCGATGGCCAATAACCGTTTCTTCCGATCCAGCAATAATCTGTGGTCATCTCCGAGTTAGTTATGCATTTAAAAATCCTAGAATAATTTATTCTACACGCTCAACTACAGATCCACAGCCATTGAAAATTTCGTTTTGTAAAAAACTAGTTAATTCACTATGCAGTAGTATAAATGCTAACCAGTCAAATAACATTTAAATGTTACCTCATACTTATTTTAATTAATTTTGGCATGAAAGTTAAAGCGGTCTGGAGGCTGCAACTTAATTAGAAATACAAAAGTAATATAAAAAGGAATATTTAATAAATTACTCCGTATTTTTAATTTATTGCAACTTTTTTATTTGCTTATTAATTTTATTAATACTAGTATTATACGTTTTATTCGCGTGCAATTGAAAAAGGTAGAAATAAATACTCCTAATATTGCCAATAGAGCAATGAGTCTAAGATATTTGTTGTAAATCAATGAACATTTTTAGTTTACATGTATAGCAGTTCTGTATAAAAGGAAACTAAACAGAATACAAAATTAATAATCATCTACTGCGTTTCAGAAATAAAACAACAATCTGAACAAAATCCGATAAAAAAGTTAAAGTTGCACAACATTTTTGAAATGCTGTTCAATCAAATTTAAGAGAAAATTAAAAAGCTACCTAAATACATTGCAGTTGCCGTTTTGATATTGCAATTTTACCATTCATAAGTTTGAAATTAAAATTAACATAAACGATCAAGAAGTTCTAGAATACGTAGCGATTTAAAATAAGGAACTCAATTTCATACGACTATATTCTCTAAACTTACATTTTATATGAATGATTCACATAACATTTCAAAGAGAATGTCCTAAAGTTTTGAATGCTAACACCAGAACGCTCGCTCTACCCTACAGTAATACAGCAGCTTTAAGTGAAAGTGTCAATTGTGAGCAACTTAGCTACAGTCTAGCAGATGATTTTTTGCAGTTGTGGGTTCAGCATTGAACCTCTAACAAGGAAAGGCATTTGTTGTTGGATTTATCAATTTGATCAAACTAGGTGTTGTGCAAAAATAAAAGTACAGACCGACTGCATACACCCGAAAGACATGTAGGACGAATTCGGGAGAGTGTAGAATGTAGCTCAGTGAAGTCTATTTGTAAATTGAGCATGTGTTGAGGCGTTGTTTAATATCCGAACTATACTACCTACAACAAGTATCGCCTTTTTGCATAAACAATAGAAAACATAGAATTTTTTAATTGTATGCTTGAAAACATGGAAGATTACATTTTTCTGCTGATTTTAATTTTTAATGACAAAATAATACCCTACTTAAGCGAACCGACAAAATGTTTGGATATGGGGGTTACGAAATCCTCATGTAACACTGGAATATGAGAGTGTCCTAAGGCGACAAAGACAACAAAGATTTATAGCTCTTTCTTTTCTTATAGTAATATGGTTACTGTTGCAAAACCTGATGTTTCTTTAAACAAATAAAGATTTAAAAAACTTTATTTTCCGAAAGGACAAAGCCCCACCCCATTAAGAGTTTGTAAAAAACTAGTTTATATGCGATCTCTACTAACAACCTTAGACGACTTAAGGATTCGTGACGCAAAACATTCTTCATCGTGGGATGAATCATGCTATCGTCTAGATATTGTCGGTACAGGATAAGGGGGTCACATTAAAACTTAAGTATGAGTACAATAAAATTCAATTTATATAATGTTAGTATTCGCAGCAGAGCAGTGAAACGGTGCGGACACCACGTGTACGCTCCGTTATCAGTACAACGCAGCTAACCACAAAGCTATCTAATAGTCTGCATTCCTTATTCCTCCGGGCCCAGCAAACACAACCTCAAGTGCTGCCAGGAGTACGCCCGCACGGAGGGTGAACCCTACGGCGCCGACCAGGGCTTCAGCGGCACCTGCGAGCCGGACCTCTCCGGCCAGCAACCGAGGCTTTCTCCCAGCGAGAGCATTTTCAGGCCGGTCATCCTGGAGGGCTTCAGTACACAGAAGCCATACTGGCAGCTGCTGCAGTCGTTTTGGCCCGCTACATGCTCTACAAGAAAAACCCTTGCTTCAAAGGTCCTCAAGTTGTCGTTTGGCTTTCACAGCGTAAGGTTGTGCTTATTCGCGACTGGAGCCAGGCGGCCAGATAAGCAAGTAACCTTCGGTCACGAACTTAATAAAACCCGTAAATATTTTCCATTTATTTATATTTAACATCATACTTACTGTGAAGTACTACAAAAAATTTATAATTTAGTTGTCGCTTGACTTTCGTAGAATAAAGTTAACTGCGCGCTAGTGATAGCAGGCGACAAGATAATCGTATGAGCCTAGGGTCAAGTGCAGTATCGCATCTTAAAGTTGTTAAACAACTAATCTGTAAGTACGTAAACAGAAACAATTATGGCATATTATCCTAATCAAACCACACCTTACCAATATCCACAACAATTTACTCTTATGCAGACTGATCAAGGCTTTCAACCACAAATAGCACAACAAAATTATCAGTATTTACAACAGCTGCCTATAAATAATTTATACCTAAACCCGTCAACAAATAACATTTTACAAACACAAATACCAAGCTCCTCTTATCAAAACAATACAACATATCAACAGTCACAATCAACTGAATTGATCAATGCCACAGGGTGGCAAGTAATTGAAAGCAAAAAAAGACATCGGAATACTGAGAAGCTGCAAAGTCAAGCCAAACAATTCAAAAAAACAACAAATTGGCTCAACCCCTCAAATAGATACGAAGTACTAAGATATATCGAATCAGCAGAAGAAGACGGCAGCAAAACAACAGATGTTAAGGTACCCAAACCACCACCGGTGTTTATCTCGGGAGTCAAAGTTATCCAGCCATTAATAGAATTATTAGAAACGATAGCGAAAGATAATTATGATATAAAAACATTGAGTAACGACGAGGTAAAAATTTTACCGAAAACGTCAGAAAAATACAGTAGTATAGTTAAAGCTCTACAATCAAAAGGTACAGAGTTTCACACATACAAAAGAAAAGAGGAGAGAAACTTTAGAGTGGTCCTCAGAAATCTACACCCGTCTACCGATTTAAAACAAATAGGGGAAGAACTTGGGACTCTAGGCCACAAAGTTATGAATATTGCAAACATCCGTCAAAGAGTCACGAAGACGCCACTACCACTATTTTTTGTGGAATTAAAAACGGCTGATAATAACAAAAACGTCTATAACGTAACTAAACTAATCCACTCAATTGTTAAATTCGAACCACCAAAAGAAAAAAGAGAAATACCGCAATGTGCCACGTGCCAACGGCACGGTCACACTAGGAACTTCTGCAACAGGAGCCCACGATGTGTGAAATGCACTGCCTCTCACCCAACATCTCAATGTCCGCGCAAGGTTAGAAATAATGACGTCAAGTGCGTCAACTGTGATGGCAACCACCCTGCCAATTATAAAGGCTGCCATGTGTATAAAGAGCTACAGCAAAGGATGTTTCCCGCTTTAAGAAATAAACAACCAACAGTTGCAGTAAGACCATTCCCAGGCCAACAAATTCAAGAGAATATCTCATATTCCCAAGTAGCCAGCGGCAGTCATAATCAAAATAATAGCAACATAAACACCCAACACCCTGCAACATCACTAAATGACTCAAACGACTTGGCTGAACTTAAGAAAATGCCCAAAACCTTAATGGAGCAGATGGGAACGATGCTAAATCTATTAACGTCTCTCGTCACGAAGACCAATCATGGCACTACAGCTTAAGCTAGCAACGGCCTAACAAACCATAGGGACGAGTTGGCCGCCTTTCTCATTAATCACTCCATAGACATTATGTTAATATCTGAATCCCATTACACAGACAGGAGCTATATAAAAATTCCAAAGTATACCATTTATGCCACACAACATCCGTATGGTACGGCGCATGCTGGCACAGCAATTATAGTTAATTCTAGGATAAAACACAACGAACTTCCCAAATACAACCCACAACATCTTCAGTCTACCACAATTACAATCGAGGACTGGGAAGGACCTCTTAACGTATCAGCGGTATACTGCCCCCCAAGACATAACATTAAACAGGCCCACTTCGAAGATTATTTTCAAACACTGGGAAGCAGGTTTATATCAGGCGGAGATTATAACAGCAAACATGAACACTGGGGTTCAAGAACAACTACTACCAAAGGCAGAGAATTAAAGAAGGCAATCACCAGCAACGGATTTCACTTCTTATCCACAGGCGAACCCACATATTGGCCCTTAGATCTGACTAAAACACCTGATCTATTGGACTTCTGTATTTCAAAAGGCATTCATCCAAATTACCTCAAAGTAGAATCCTGCCTAGACCTCTCCTCCGACCATTCTCCAATAATAGTTACAATAAGTACACAAGTATTATCCAAAAAAATTTCTCCTAACCTTAGTAACAGATTCACAAATTGGAACCACTTCAGAGAAATAATTGAAGAATCGTTAACACTCGAGATACCTCTGAAATCCAAGGAAGAACTCGTCTCTGCAGTAGAAGTTTTTAATCAAGCGATCCAAAAAGCGGCAATCAACACCACCGAAAAGTTTAGTAGAAAATAATTCAACTCTCCTCAGGAGGTCAAAAAGAAAATAGCTGAGAAACGACGACAACGCAGAAGGTGGCGAAACACTAAACATCCTGAAGACAAAAAGAAGCACAATAAACTAACAGACCAACTCAAAAAACTACTGTGCAGTACTAGAAACAAATCGATTCAAAACTATCTGAGGCACTTGACACCTACGGAAAACACGGATTATTCACTCTGGAGAGCAACAAAAAAATTGAAACAACCCCAACAACACATACCACCTATCAGACTTGAAGACAACACCTGGGCTAGAAATGACTATGATAAAGCTTGTGCCTTCGCAAGACATCTAACAAAGGTTTTTAGTCCATTTGACACCCAAACCACACCAGACGTGGAGCAAGAAATCTATCAATACCTTGAAGCGCCATTTCATTTGAATCTACCGATCAAGCCCTTTAAAGCCAGTGAAGTCAAGGCTACAATCCTGACGAACTTAAATCAACGCAAATCCCCAGGGTATGACTTAATTACGGGTAAAGTTCTTAAAGAGTTGCCAGAGAAAGGGTTTAAGTATATTACCCAATTATTCAAGGCGATGTTGAGACTGAGACATGTACCAGAGCAGTGGAAAGTAGCCATAATCATTATGATTCATAAGCCCGGAAAGCCAAACGGAGAACTGTCATCTTACAGGCCAATAAGCCTGCTACCAATTCTATCAAGAGTTTTCGAAAAACTTCTACTTCAGAAACTAAGACCAATAATTATGGAAAGTAATTTACTACCCGACCATCAGTTTGGATTTCGCAAACACCATTCCACCATTGAACAAGTCCATAGATTAGTTGACAGAATTCTGAAGAGCTTTCAAAATAAAAAATAATGTTCAGCTGTATTTCTTGACGTCCAGAAAGCCTTTGACAAAGTCTGGCACGACGGATTGTTATTTAAAATCAAGAAGACACTACCTCCTGACCACTATGAAGTACTGAAGTCATATCTCACCAACAGGCATTTCCTAGTTAGGTACGGAGACGCTCACACATCGCTATCTCCTGTCAAAGCTGGTGTCCCTCAGGGAAGCGTGTTGGAACCGCTGTTGTACATCATATTTACAGCTGACCTTCCGACCTCAACAAGTACTACAGTTGCCACATTCGCTGACGACACAGCAATATTATCATCACATGTAGACCCAAACATAGCATCCGATAAGTTACAGTCCCATTTAAATAATCTAACTGAATGGTTTAAAAAATGGCGTATTCATATAAATGAATCAAAATCAACCCAAGTAACGTTTACAACTAGAAGAGGAAATTGCCCCACTGTAATCATAAACAACAAACAAATCCCACAGAACAAAACAGTTAAGTACCTAGGTATGCACCTGGACAGACGGCTAACGTGGAGAAAGCATATATTTACAAAGCGTAAACACTTGGGTCTAAAACTTCAAAAAATGTATTGGCTCCTGGGGCGGAAATCACAATTGTTACTGGAAAGCAAAATACTACTCTATAAGACAATTATTCGTCCAATTTGGTCATATGGGATACAGCTCTGGGGAACAGCTAGTAGATCGAACATCGACATTATAAGGCGGTTCCAGTCAAAGGTACTGCGATGCTTAGTCAACGCCCCATGGTTTGTACCAAATGAAATAATTCGGAAAGATTTAGGACTATCAACTGTGACTGAAGAAATACACAAGTGTAGTGTTCGTTATCATGACAAACTTATTGCTCACCCAAACGCATTAGTAGAACACCTCCTGGATCCCGACGATGACGAGCCACGGCTTAAGAGATTCAAGCCTCTCGATTTACCAACACGATTCGCGTAAAAGTGAAGTGTAGTGCAATCAAACTATAACGGTTAACTTCGGAAAATGTTCGCTGGAACGTTATCATCAATCCTAATATATACTGTTAAAACAATTACTAGACTGTCAATTATGACAGATTGTGCTATAAATGAAACTCCTAAATATAATGATGTTATCACTAATCCGGTTTTGAATTATAGACTTGCATTTTAAGCCGTCCATTTACTCAGTATATATCTTATATCTTATCAGTTGAGTTATGATTATAGCGTCCATTATATATCTTATATCTATAGTATATATATATATATATATATATATATATATATATATATATATATGGTTAACAGCTTGCAAAAAATCGAAAGCTACTGAATGATCAATATGGTTTTAGTAATAAACATACAATAGTGCTGCGGTTTGACAACATTTAAGACTGGAATCTACTAGGGTATAGAGATATTAAATCAAATAAAATTTTTATGGTAAGAAAAAAAAACTAATGCCTTTGAAAACGATGTACTAGAAACTTTTCTATATTTGTTATTTACCTAATTACATCTCAAATACAAAAAAAATACGCATCTGGCTAATGCTTAGTGTACACGCGTTTGATGTTTATTTGTTCCTGCCAAAGACTGACCGTACAAGCCTTTTTTTATGCAACTTTGTTATGGTTGGATTTTTTTAAGATTTTGCCAAATGTTTAAGAGTACAGATCTTTACACAGGTATTGCTACAGATCTATTCGTCGATGAATCTCAAGAGACGCAGAACTCTCAGCCATTAATAGCTCAACAACAGCGAGTCGCTTTAACCAAATATTTGTCTGTTGTCATTTGGACACTTATAAGAGCCACCCAATATTGCAAGAAAACTACTCTGTGTTTTGATAAATAATTAGTTAAAGAATACTGTATCTAGTTCATATGCCTCGAAGCAACATTAGCCGAGCTATCGGTCTGGCTAGGGAACAAGGGTTTACAAAACAATCTCGTCCTAAAAAAATAAATTTAACAAAAAATGCTTGATTTCTAAAAATATTTATCGAAATAAATAACAAAATGGAAGCAACGTTATTCTATAACTCCACACAAAATTTTTGAAAAGTGATTTTAGATTTATGCATTCAAAGGAATTTATAACATATTTTCGATCTGCATTACCACTTGGATTTCGTGGTGTGAAAGTATGCTCGGTTGTACAAATCCCTCGAGTATGAAATGTTACAGTTTGCTGTGAGCAAGAAAAGTGATGCAGATTAAATGCAATGATAAATTATTGGTCCACAAAATTAAATAAAGGCCATTCTTACTTAACTACTGCCCTACGCATATGTCATAATTTCCTAGCTTATCATATTTTGATCAAAATAGGTACTTTCATTTTATGTTTATATCCAAATCATAACACAAATGCCTCTACAAATTGTTTTATTATAACAAGTGCAACAAAATATCGGATGCATATCATAGCATCTGCTGGAAATCCAACAGCCTCAACAACATGATGCAACGAATCAACAATGCAAGTCAGCCTCGTCTAACGCAGAATGCGTGGATAGGAGAAACGTGCCAGAATACACAAAGTCATGAAACTGCTAAAACAGATAAAATGTGTGACTGTTATTTATAGTAAGTGACTACATCAAATAAATATATTTTATCTGATAGTAAAGAAGCAGATATAAATATCCAATGAAAATGATGCAACAGAAAAAAAATAATTCAGACCGCGTAGCATACGGAAAATGTATTATGCCGCTTACACAACAGCTAAGTGAAATAGCTGAGAACGATAACGAAATTATAACTTTTAAAACTATAAGGGGTAAAGCTTCAAGAAAAAATCCTTAATTCTACCTTATTATAATAAAAGTATCAAGTGTAAAAAACGGAATTATACACCTAACAAACAACACAATCATCTTAAAGTAATATTGAGAAGAATACGTTACTCTACTAAAATAAAAGATAAAAACCATCAAAGAAAATGCATACAAAGTACAAAACATACATTATAAGACAAATAATACAACAAAAAGCTGCAATTATTCTTCATTGAAATTGCTCCGGATAATAATACCAATAAAGAATTTTACAAAATAAAACACTTAACAAACACATAAATAACATTTAAGATCCACTTTCTAAAAGAAAAATACAACAATGCAGAAAATGGCAGAGATATAGTCATACAAAAAATTTTGAAGCAAGACCCCACGCAGTGTAAGCTCAAGATATAAAAATTGTGGAAAAAATCACTCGCCCAACCATAGAGGGTACCTTGTCCATAAACAACCATTATGTACCAGATATCCTACATTAAGAAGAAAACAAACAAATTTTAATGAAACAGATAAAATAACGTATACGCTACAAAATCGACCAGAAGGTATAAAAGTATCATGTGGCCAAATGGTCAGAAGAAATAATTTGTAATCTATAGATAATGTATAGATGCTGCAACAAGGTATATTTGCACATTAAACAAATAATATTTATATGTTAAGAAACATGTTCGCACAGTTTATGGAATAGATAAGATACTCACTCATTTAACCACAGTCGTCTCACAAACTGCATAATGGCTCAATATACACTATACCATCGAATGAACCCTCTCTGAATTTTTCCATCAAGAGTAGAAACTTAAAGAATTTATATTAAACAACAATATAGATATTGTATTGATATCTAAAGCCTATTTTAGTGAACTTTGTTATCTAAAAATTTATAATTATTTCATCTACAAAATTCTACAAATCCAGGTACTGCTCTCTAATGCGAAGCGCAATTAAATGCACAGAACTACTGAAATACAGATATAACTATATACAGATAAAAAGTGTAAACGTAAAAGACTTATTAAGAAATTCTCTAATTTATGCAGTATATTGCCTAGCTAGATATGTCACAAAAAAGTAAAGTTTGATCCCGTTCGAAACCGATTTACTGTATAGGAGATTACAATTCCAAACATCACCATTGGGGTTCGCTGTGCTTACAGAGAACTGCTTAAAATTATAAACAAAAACAATATCTTTGCCATGTCAACTTTCAGTCCATCTATTGACCCACAAATATCAACAAACTACCTGATCTCCTTGATTCTGAGTAATAAAAGGCATATCTCCAAAGTACTTGAGAGCTGAAACAAACTCAGATCTATCGCCAGACTATTTCTCCATCATAATTACGTTTGGTACTCAGATACTTAATTGCTGTAGACTTTTAACACTATGCAATAAAAAAAGTAAATGGGAATAATTTTGAATATTTAATAAAGAAGTTAAACTTGAATCACCACTCAAAACTAAACCGATATTTTTTCATTGAATACCTTACTACAGTTGTGTACTAAGTTTTGTGGAATGTACTAGTTAATTGGTCGTTTTTCCCAATTACCTCCAGGGGACATAATACTTATATATAAACAATACTGAACCCAGTGTGGATCTATTGACCGCAATTATATGGATTTATTAGTAAATACAACATAGCAGCACTTTAGCAATTTTGTTAGAAGCACTTCGAGCTGTTGTAAATGCTTTATAATATGAATTAAACATGCTTATCTATCTATATTTGTATGAATTACCGAGAAAACTACAAAGCTCAGCATATTACTTCACCCTAATACGATGGCAGTGGACCTTCTATATGATAACGAGAGAACACGTAAACTCATGAAGTTTGAAATAAAATTAGCTGCTAAACAAGTTTATTTATATTTAATTTACTCTTGTCTCTTTTTATTACAATTATAACTAGTATATTTAGGGTTATATTACTGAAGACGCTTGTACTACTGTGTACTACTGCACAGGTTAATTGTTCATGTTAATTCTTTCAATATATAATTTACTAAATGTTCAATTACTTAACACAGATTGTAAAAAATAATGAAAATTAATAAAAGAATATTAAAAAAAGTACATTTTTGGTTTGCTCATATAATAGGAAGTTATGTTCTACTTTTGTTTACATTTGAGGCAGAACAAACTATAAAAATAAACAATAATTTTTAAAAAGGCTGTATCAGATGTGTTGAGAAGCTCTTTCTACTTGCTCCTTAAGCTTCAGAAACGGTAAAAGATATACACAAAGATATACACAAAAAGATATACACGAGTGGAACACTTTGACAAGAGCTAGGATCATTAGTTGAGAAATAAACAATTTTTGAGGAGCCCTGTCTTGAAATATTTCTAACAAACATTCAGTTTAATAAACTACTATGTAAATTAATCTAAATTCTGAACCTTCGTTTGCATCTTCTGTTTTAATAATTGATATTTGTACTTTCTCCTGAATCGTATTTTCCAACTGCATATTGTTCAGTTTCGCCACATGTACCATTAAATTTATTTAGCAAACCTGTACGTAATTCTTATTACAGTAGATTATCTGGAAATACTAAAATTTAACGTAAATTTAGCAGCATGCGTTATTCTGTACATAACTCGAGCCGTAGTGGTCTAGTGGATAGGTCACTAGACTACGAAACCAAGAGTTGCGGGTTCGAATCCCGCTCTCGGCCCAGCTCCACTCAGGCTGCAATAAATGAGTACCTGGAGATCAAACTCAGGGGGAATAATAGGCTACTGTGCACCGTAGACTCTAGATTGTAGCAGACCTATCCTGTTACGACCCCGAAGGGCGTTCGTGGCCTATTACGGAAAACTATTATTATTAGTACATTTCTCAAAACTGTATTAAAAATGGAGGGTTTCTTCCTTTATATTTGACCATGTAAATCTACTATACATTTGGACAAAAAGTAAACAAAAACAGTCTACACATTTGAAAACAGAGTAAACAAAGATATCTGATACGAAATGTGGCGTGGTTAAGCTCCGAGCGCACGTTTGGTTACCTATCTTCAGATTCGTTTCGCTTATCTTACTTTCGTAAGATCACTCGTATTGCATAATGTCGTCGCTATGAGATGTACAATTTTTTGATGTAATACAAATACTCTATTGTTTCCATTAGTTCCCTCTCACTAACTGCACCAGAATTTTGGTAAAAAAAAATCAGAAACGAATTGACGGAAGCAGCGAAAAAAATGACATATGAGACTGCAAGGCAAATACAAATTTACATACAAAAAACGCCATTAAAAATAAAATTTGGTCAACTGTTTTTTTTCGAGTACAAGAGAAACTGGCATACCTTTAGAGAAATAAATTTCAAAACAAAGTGGAAAATATAAGATAATTATAAAAATTAAAAAATTGTACTTACATTTTCATCGAAATCGCTTCAGATGATCTACTAAAACATTCTCAGAACTTGCCAACACAAACAAGCAGTAAATTGTCAAAAAAGTGAAGTGAAATTAATCAATTGTTTACACAAATTCTAGAAAAAATTACAATTATAATTACATTAATAAGATAAAATTATTCAGTTTAGCGGAGTCTCGTAAATACCACTCTTATATAATATCAAACAAAAGCACATTACATATTTTCAGAAAACCCAACGACTCAATTATTACAACAAATATTTTCCAAACATTGTCACAGTTTCTCAAGCAGATTATGTCAAACATATTAATTTGGAATCACCAAATAGTAGGACAAAGAAATAAATACCAGATATAATAAACAAAACCTATAAAAGAACAGTTGATGCATTTGTCACTTATTATGAAACAGCCCTAAGAAACATTATTCTAATTTAAGTGTAAAGAAAATACGTTTATATTTATATTTTTTAATAAAATTAATTTACTTTAGTTCTCCTAATTCGTTCCGTCATCACGGATGAAGTACAGTTATTCTAAATTATAAGTCGAATGCAAATAGCAGAAAATTCATCTCGACAGCTATTAACTGATGGTATATATTATGTCATTGTAAGTTAAATTTCATCTATTATTTATCTTTTTTAGTGATTATATTTTTCTTTAAGTTACATTTTAATTTTATGTTCCATCTGTTAAAAACAATGAAATTAGTAATGTAACTTAAAACGGTTATAGATTGTGTAACTATACCAAATAAAAGTACAGTTGGTTCCGTAAGAGCGTACGGTAAGTTTTAAGAATATTTGTATTTAATAAATATAATAAAATACAATTCATACACTACATACAAAACAATGTCAAACCACTATTATTATTGACTAGTAAAAAGGCCCGTCGCAGGAACCGGAAACTTAAGCTGAATATTTACTTGAGAGTTTCGTCGACAATTAAAGAAAAAGTGAGTCAACAATCGTTTTATCGGCCACGGTGACATTCATTCGGCTATATTCGGTTTCACATAAATCAAAATTGTGCCGCATGCGCTTACTAACGGCAAGAATTGGACACGTAGTGCATTAAACACTGACAGATGTTTAATTACTTTATGATTATCGCAGACCAACCATTTTGCATACTAGCGACTAGGTTACAGTATAAGAAACAGTAAGTTCCATATCTCCCGAATCCGCTAGGTTAATTTACTTATATGCATTTACTTCTTAGCTGTGCTTGGGAAAGAACTAAACAATTCCAATTGTATTGACGTCGAAAAATTATAACAGCTAATCCAATTTATTGATTACATATGCTTTACAAGCCACACACAGTCCGTTGCAACTTTTGAGGTTGTTATCGCCTTGTAACAACTGCAGTTTAGTACATTTCTCATATATTTAGACCTTAATTTAATACGTATTTAATGTCTCGGTAAAACAGTGTAATGTTTCGTATCTTCATGCACTGAAACAATCCCAAACATAAAACTTAACGAGGTAGTTTCTTTCACCTGTAGACCAGGACAACAAATTTGATATTTATCCGGTTCCTCTCTAAATTTTTTGTAAATTCTTGTCCATGACAATTTACTAATCGTAATTTAACTTTTAAATATAGTTTGATTACCACGATTTGCATAAAATTGTGCAGATAAGCCAAACCTTGAGAGTGGTGACAAAAACACCGTTTCAAATATCTGCACAAAATAGCACTCATTGTAAAACAACACCAACTGGTTCGTCTACAACGAAATAACTAAGCTGCAACCTGGAAAACTGTTATAGTGAATTTAAAGTTATTTACTTGTGTAAGGTACGGGTGCATACAATGTAGGCATGGCGTTCTTGCAAGTCTAACTGTAACTGCACTGAACAAAACTAAATTTCATTTGAAATTTATGTTTGGTTAATATGGCTGATTTATTTATTACGTCGTGTTTGCTACATGGATTACATTTTTGTTATCTTGTAGATGAGACACTTTGTTTTTCCTTTATAAAATACATAAGCATTTTTATTCCTTTTTATTAATCTGATTATTATTGCTTATTAGGCTGGTCTACTAAACTTGCATCATTTATTAATATTTCATAAAAATAACTATACAAAAGAATGTTTGACGACTGTACTGTATTTCTACGTTACCCACTTGTATTAGGATTGTTTTTAACTGGTAATTTTGTTTGTATTTATTTATTTTAATTTTCATTAATTTATATTTGTTAACGTATTTTTTATTTCATAATCATCCATAGTTTATTTACTAAATGGCACTTGATATCTTTTAGTTCTATTTTTACCATTTATTGTCATTCATTTCTTGTTTTTTTATAATAGTTTTTGTTTAGTTTTTATATTTATCACTTTTTTTCTAAGCATGTGTATTAATGTTATAGCCTTTATCGTACTATCAAAGTTATAGAATTTTCTGAGTGAAGAACGTCAGTCACAACACCGCATAATAATAGAGCGTTTATTATAGTAAACGTTTGTATATTAACAATAATTAAAAAATCAAAATTGTTTGTAGTTAAATTAGCGAGCTTAAAATGAATACTAATTTAATTATTGAATAATGGGCGAAAGTACACGATTTATTTAACAGACTCATTTCCCTTTTAAAAACTAATAGACAACACTAACTTGTAGATAATGATTTCAGATTTGGGCCCTTTTGTAATATATTTGCGATGTGCAAATTGAGTACTAACTACAGAAATAAATCAGGAAACGCTAGACATTTATCAGTATTTGGTATTGCGTCATGGAAGTTAAGGAAATGGAATCGTGAACAATATATAGCTAAAGGATGAACATTGAATGAATGTCCAAGTAGTCAGAAAAACATTTTCTATAAAAATTGCAATAAGAGACAATTGCAGTTCAACGTTTATGTTTGAATTTACCCTCTATTAAAAATGTCATGTAAAAAAAATTTTAATAAAACTATTTAAATTGAAATATTTTTTAAAATATCTAAGAAAGTAGTAAGTAGACTAGAGTTATAATTATAGCATTGTATATCAGGTTGAAATATAAATTTTGTTTAAAGAATATACTAAATGTCTTCAGAATTTTTAAGTTTTAGTCCAAAATACAATTTCCTCATTGGACAAGATTTTAAGTTACCATTCAGGTAGCTTTTTGATTCTTTATTTATTGTTTTGCATTATATTCAAAAAGCGAACTCAATTTATTTTTTGTGATTAAAACAACTTTGCAAGCTTATAAAAGGTGGTAGTCTGCTAGAATCTGATCAAAACTTTTTCTGGACCAATGTGAATTTTTACGGAAAGGCATTACCTTAATGGAATATAACACTACGGCGATTGATCAAAACTGTAAGTTTTATGTGTAAGGTATTCGCCAAACAACTCATTTGCTAAAAAATAATCTTCAGCTGTAATCATTTAATTCAATTTCAACAAGCAAATCCCACCAAATTTTAAGTGATGTCCTCAATAAATGAAGTTCACTTGTAGGCTGATGTTTCGCTTTATCACCGGGGCTAAGTTTCGTGTCTTATATCTATTTTTTAATCTCGGTGACAATTTTTTTTCAGAAATGAAGCTCAAAGATTACAAAATATGCAATTAAGTGCAAACATCAATGCAATGTTAAAAGTGTGATGTTGTGAGAGGTTCACATAAGTCATATCTAACATTGTTTCAGGCATACAAAATTTGCTGAATAGATTATTTTTTACCGAAGTTCTTAAAGCATTAATAACAAATTTGGAGGTGCCCACTATTTTCTAAGCAAAATTATGGTTTCTAAAACTGGTCAAACCTTCTGAAACACATTATTTTACTTATAATATGACTTATATACAGTTTAAGGGGGACGTCTGTTTTTTTTTTTGGGTGAAAATTGGCGAATTTTCATAATTTTTTTTGTAGAAATCTATTCTATTTAGAGATATGAGATTTTCTGCATTTGAAAAATGTATTGAGAGGCATAAAAACAATTCCTTTTGAGTTATATTCTTTATATCAACTCCACCAGAGGGCGCCAAAGTTGACTCCTGAAAAACGTGCTTTGTGCGGTAAACAAAATATCTTTGCACCAGTATTGCCAAAACAAAAAATCAAACGGCATCTTAAAGTAGACATATATATCCTGTCTGTATTCTACAACCAAGTTG
Source organism: Sinelater perroti (assembly GCA_036346155.1). NCBI lineage: Eukaryota > Metazoa > Arthropoda > Insecta > Coleoptera > Elateridae > Sinelater > Sinelater perroti. The sequence goes on along the minus strand of JARFIY010000195.1, from coordinate 16,436,826 downwards.
TCAAGGTCAGTAGAAAAATATGCCAGTCTGCGAAAAAAGTTTTCGAAAAAACGTCCTTTTACCCTCTTCTAAAGTAAAATCAAATATTTTAGGTTCAATTTGGAGAATTGGTTGTAGAATACAGATAAGCTATTGTTTCAATAAACACATAAAAAAATCAGGCCGATCGGATTAATGGTTTCCGAGAAACGTGTCCATCGCGCGAAAAAACCCTCATTTTGAGAAAAACGCATTTAGAGTTTTTTTCTATTTCGCATTCAACTATTTACAATTGTAATAGACAAAATGCTTGCCAATCATCAGTATGCGATTCCTACACCAAAAAGTAATCATTGAGCCTCTTGAATAAGTTCTTCTTTCTCATCAAGCTCCTTTTTTCTCTTGATTCTCGCATCTTTTGAGGATTGCTGAGATCTTTTATCAGCACATAAAACTTTCTTTTTTTATTTCTACCACACTTTGTTTTATTTGGATCTTTACAAGATCCTTTGTTTTGCGAACATTTAGACATGATGATATCAAATTCAACGCGCGTTCAAAGATCACGACGTAACTGGCGAAAAAACTCGATGAAACTTCCACCGCGAAAAAACTGATGCATGTATAGGTACAAATATACGCAGAAATTAAGAAAAGCATTGCGATTCTGAGGTCGTTAGCCTTTCGAAAATATAAAAACCTGAAATTAATTTTTTGATCCAAAAAAACCGCAACGTAGCTTCGGAAGAAATAAGTCACAACTTGCAGGGAGAAAAAAATTGCTTGGCGAACGTGGAAATATATATGTATGTACACATATATATCTTTGCTGTAAATTGAGATATAGAAAAAATAAAAAAAGCAATACGATCTTAGGGTTTTCGGCTTTCTGAAAAAATAAAAATCTCGAAATCGATTTTTTGGTCAAAAAAACCAGACGTCCCTCTTAAATATTTATAGCAGCTCCCTTTGTATTACTTTTTATTAGTATTAGTAAAAGACAGCATATCATGTGTTTTTTGTTCACTTTCATCTTAAATGCTGTTCTCTTTAAATGTTTCCAATAAACTGAATTATTTATTTTTCATAAGTAATGTAACCTGCCATAGTAGATATTTACATAAATGCGCAGTGAAGCGTTTGGGCCGTATACCCGTACGTATATGACATTTTTGATTCATTTAGTTGTATATTATCGTAACCAATATCACAAATTTTGTCGACTGACTAAAATTGCAGTAAAAGAATCTTTCTTAATTCTAGCTACACAGCAGAATTTGTACTAGTACTGCTAATTATATTATAGGCACCAATATGGCTGCAACGTTGAAGCGCATGACTATTGTGAGAAGAGACTTGGGTCTAATCCTGAGGCCAAATGGCTGGCGGGTGGCCTAATCAGTCACTAAACATAATTAAGTACTTGCGTTTACTTCGAATTAAAAAATAATAAATAATGCGATTGACTAAGGCGCGACGCTTGCCAGGTCGCCCCCCTATCAAAGATTGTGTGCGACAACCGAGAAGTAAAATTGAACATATAAGAGCGTTAACCTTTCAGTTCGAAAGGCCACGCCCCTAATCGTGACGAGGGTTTCTTCTGTGCTGAACATAGGGACAGGCATTTTCAATTTGGTCGGCGCCAGGAGATTGTAAAGGCCATACTAATTCAATTTTCTTCTTTTTCAGTCATAAGCTGTAACCTTTGCATTTTTATCTTGTAACAACCACGCTTTGCTATGAGTTCTATAATATTTTCGAGCAGGTCTTAATTCTTCATATATTTAACCACCCTTTTTTACATTAATCGTTTTTATAAATAAATATAATTTTTAAATCGCTTACTAAAACAACCCCAAACGTACTCTTAATGGGCTGTTTAATAAAGTGTTGGAATTTTTCCCCGTTTAGAGCAGGACCGCTGTTAAATCAACCAACCCGAAGTCAGTAAGTATGATAGTGTTCCAGTCACTCATTAAATTTTTCTCTGATCATGAGCGTCTCTTGCAGTATGACAATGTTTTCTTGATTATTTTTTTATTCGTTAAAATAAAATAATTATCTTTCAATTTTGAAAATATTAACAATAGCTATAGCTATTTTAAATTGTAAAAAATGCTTTCTAGTACTTTTATGCCCAAATTAATGTCAATTTTACTTTAAGACTTTGTAAATAGGTGTAAGTTGCGATACCATCAATATTTCATCAAAATGAAATTATAATTTTTGCCAAAATTATCATTTAGAGCAATTGGCAGCGCACTTTGCCATAAAAACCCAGGGCTTAGAACTATTGCGATTTACAAGGCAAACTTTTTTTGTTATACTTAAAGTATATTTCTTTTTTTTAAGATTTTCCATAATCAGGTAACAACATAACATAAATTGAATTGAAAATTTTCTCCTTCCTTCTCCTTCTCTCTCTTCCTCCCTTAATCATCAATAAATTGATTGGCTTATGCAGATTTCCACTGTCGATAGCCAAAACGACAAAATTTTAATTATATATATTATATTGTTGCATCTGGTATTTTGTATGATTTACTGTTATGTATTTTATTCTTATATAACTCTAATGTAATTTTTAATAGGCCGTCGTGTCATAATACGTGTTATTATTCTTTTTTTAAATTTTGTTATCGCTTCGTATTCCCAGAACTGCTTCGTTTGTAGCTTTGTCAGTCTTTAGTCTTCGTTTATTACATGTTATAATTGTTCATCTGCCGCAACTAGATAATGTAGTACTCCATACATACATGCATTTTTGGTTTTAGTCAGATGTTGTGTAATATAAATAAATGTTTTATCTCTTAGAAGGTTTTTTAGTTGATTTATTTCTCTCTTGCATCTTCCATTTGTTTTTATTGTGCTGTCTGAATAACAAAATTTCTTATCTTTTTATTTTTTGGGTTTTATATTCATTTTTGTTTGCCCATGTTTACGCTTTCTACAAAACATGATTCTTGTTTTTACATTATTTATCTTTGTATTATATCTTTTCTTTAATGCTTCTCGACTTTTTCACTTCGTATTATCACTCCCGTATTGGTATTATTTTTCAGGTCGTTAAGAACATTTTCTATTAATATATTAAATAAGAGTCCTGATAACACTCTGCTTCACTTTTTATTTCATGTATTTTCCGAACTTCCACTGCTTTAACAAACTCATTTCTTATTATTGCCTCTCCTTTTTCATTTTTCACTACTTTTTCTTCCCTTTTTATAGCACAGTGTTTTTTAACTGCTTTTTTAATATACTTTCTCTATATACCTTTTTCATTTAGCACTAATATCTTTTTGTTATAGTAGTATGTTTCCGTGTTCATTCTTTATTGCGAGATTCTTTATCTTACGTTTATTGGAAATGTTTTATAATTTCATAGATTTTATCTACGTTATTACTTTTCATATTTTCTTTCATTTATTTTCCATAAACTGTCGTTTAGCTATTCCAGCTTTTCGGTTTATTGTATTTTTCATTATTTTATATTTTTCCTGTTCTTGTTCATTATGTGCGTTTTTATAATTTTAGCGTCCTTCTGGCACTTCTAAATTTCTTCCGTAATCGATGATTTCTTTTTTTCTTGTTTCTTTGTATTTGCAGCTTGTATACGAGTTTGTTTGAAATCATTCCATAACTTTTATTGTTTCCTTTTGCTGTTTTTGCTAATATAATTTATTCTCTCATTACTTCTTCTTATTTTTGCCGTACATCGTTTTTTTTAACCTTGCAACATTCCAGACTTCTAATTTTTAGTCTTACTTTTTTAATGCCAAAACATCATCAATTTGGTATCTTTCTCTGTTTCCTAGCCTGATTCATGTGTATCTTCTTCGTTCGTGGTGTTGAAAGAGAGTGTCGGCTATATATATTTTCAACTAGTTTTATCACACCATAAATCACCGTACTATGACCATATTTGTTTACCAACGTCAAAGAACCTTATTTCCAACTCTTTATTTTTAATTTTAACATTTCATTTCCTTCACTTGTAAGAAATATTTTAAATTCTATGTTTCGATGTTTGTGGTATACTAATTTTATTTTAATTTCCTACGCCCAGAGATCCAAAAGTTGGACTGTTTTACCTTCAAATTCTTTAACTTGAGAAGCTTCGATCATGTTTGCTGCATTTATTTGGAAAATATTTTTGTTGCCTTTATACGAAGGGTTTCCTTTACTTTCCGTATGGCGTCTACTTTATTCCTTATAGATTAATATTTATTATTCCACAAAAGAATCTTCTCTTTTATTCTTTTATGAATGTGGTTATATCTCTAGTATTCTGTCGCTATAGTAGCGTTTATTTAAAATAGAAAATACTAAATTAAAGTCGAGGTAAACTTTCGGGTAGAAGAGAGTGTAAGTTTATCGTTACTCTTTTTTACTTTATATAATTTAAATTTGTTTCCTTTTTTATTATACACAAATCGACGTATATATTTGAGAATACTTTAAATATATTTTTCTTACTTGTGGATCGAGTGCCATTTAAAAAAAAATATGTCTATATAACAGTTTACTTGTCTGTACTATAAAGTTTTATTTAACATATTTTATTTTTTTTTAGCAGTGTGACCTGTTTAGTATATGTATTATAAAGTAAAAATACTTATTATATTTACAGAAACTGTAAATATCTTCTTGTAATAACTTTATAATTATAATTTGACGGTGATTTACACAGTATTGCTTATCATTCTTTCACCCTATTAAAATATTTTATGACTAGTATAGTATTAGTTTGGCTTGCAAAGTTTCATTTTCTCTTCAAATTCATCTTAAATTACAGGTTTATTTGGCCACCATCGCAGATAAAGAAAAACATTTTCCGCAGACATGTAGCACTTGAATTTCAACTGGAATAAATTCAAGTTTTGATTCAAATCCTATCGACTGTGCTTTCATTATTTGCCGCTACTCGCTCGGCGGACCACGTTTAACAGAAGAGCTAATTTAGCAGAAAGAAAATAGGTATTGGAAATTATTTTGAGGTAATCCGCGGCTGCTTTTGTTTTTATTTAAATGCAAACTACACAAAAAGCTCGTAAAAAACGCCATGGAAATCTGGTCTAGGTAAGCCTTTTATAATTTTATTTGACGTGCCCATTTTAGCCAGCAGCTTGGACTAAATATGTAAATAGTTTAGTTTGTTAATGATTAATTTATTTCTAGTTTTATATATATATATATATATATATATATATATATATATATATATATATATATATATATATGTATGTGTGTGTGTGTGTGTGTGTGTGTGTGTTTGTTTAAAAGCGGCTTGTTCTTGTTTGTTGAACACTAGAATTTTTGTCGGGATACAATAGTAATAGTAATAAATAAATTAAAATTTGCCTAGCGTTTATCTAGTTCTTTAGGGATGAATAATATTTTAAGTTACAACTTAACTATTAATAGTGTAAATACTCTGACATGTTTAAGTTAAGCTTAATTACAATTCTTTATTAAAGCAGTATATGAAAAGGCGACGCACAAAATTACTCTCCAGCTTTTTGATGCATTTGATCGAGCATACAATCAACATTCGGATCGTAAACGAAACTTCACTTCATTTATGTTTTGAAACCGCTCTCTCCTCTATTCTTGTAGGGATTTGAACAACATACTTCTGATTTGTAATATCACACTAATTACTTATTATCCAATAGGATAGATTGTAAGCAAAAAGGAGTAATAAAAAAAAGGTTGTAATATCGGTTACTAATAGAACGATAAACGGTTTTTATACAAGTAAGACTTTTTTTCTGGGTGTTTTAGGTGAGAAGACCTGAAAAATAGTTTTCCTGTGGGTACCTAACACTACCGTTTCTTTAGATAGTATTACTATGTTACAGTAAGAGGTATCCTTGTTCGTTGTGCAAAGTCCAAAATTCTAAGAAAACCTAAGGCATAGTTCGAAGACAAAATCTCTAATAAAAGTCAAGTGTGTACACGACATAAAAATGTTTTGACATAACATAAAGCAGTTGAAAAGAAAAGTCACAGATATCACAGCAGCATGATTTCACATATTTCGTCAGTTGTAAACCTCCCATTTTACTCAATAAGTTTGCGAATTTGAGAAGCGGTCGCCTCGGTTTTGTTAATAGAAATGAGATATACGTTTATTATATTTTTAACCTAGCTTCATCTTGTGGTAAATGATCTTATTTTATTTGAACAGTTTATTTTGCTTAACCTACTTCTATCCAACTATTAACGTAATTTGGGCATAATATCGGCTGCTTTTTTTAAAAGCTATATATATATAAAATAGATTTTGTAATAATACTACAAGGATAATCCCAAAAACAAGGGAGACCTTTCGCGGCTCTGTTGGCCACACTGTCATGTTTGCTGCTTTCCCCACTCTCGTTTAGTTTAGCCTAGCTCGGCAGACGTTTGTAATGGAGCTCCCGCCTGTTTTTCGATTTTTGAAAGCAAAAGGCGTTAAATCAATCAAAAATCCATTGTCAATTGACGGAAAGGTATGGAGAGTCGTACATAGATATCAAAAACGTCCGTAAGTCATGTAGGGAGTTTACAGGTGGTTGCATAGAAATTCACGACGAAGAAAAAGTGGGAGACCGCCAATTCCCGACGAGACAGTCGCGAAGCTTGAACAAATTATACTTAAAGATCGTCCCCAAGATGGGCACTGCAAATGGTTACAGAAGACCACTAACGGCAACATGTTGAATCCTTCCACAAAATTCTTCGATGCTATGTAGACGAAAATTACCTACCCACCCTATAGTCCGAATTTAGCACTTACTGACTACCACTTGTCTCCTAAGTTGAAAGAACGTTTGGCCAAAATGCGGTTCAATGACGATGATGAGATAAAAAAAAACAGTCAAACGCTTTCTCAACGACTCTGCGATGACCTGGTACGACATAAGTATACAGAGACTGCCACAACACCTATAAAAATGCATCGATTGAAATAATAATTAGGTAAAAAATAGAGAAATATTCAAACTTTTTAAATTATATATAATTATTAAAAATAAACTTTTTTCTATTTCTAAAAGTAGGAGCCTTATTTTTAGGATTACTCTTATAGATACTGGCTATTCTATTAATAAAATGATGTAAAATATGAACAACCCTGTTAAACCAGCTTACATATAGTATTCTTCTTCTTAATCTCAGCTACTCCCTTGGAGGTTGCTGATCAGCATGGCTATTTTGACCTTTGATATAGCTGCTCGGAATAGTTCGGCTGATGTAAGATTGAACCATTCTCGTAGGTTACGTCACCAAGAGATTCTGGGACGTCCGACTCTCCTTCGCCCAGCAATTTTGCCTTGCATAATGAGCTGCAATATCTCATATTTAGAATTGCGGGAAATGTGGCTTAGGAATTCTAATTTTCTTTTCTTAATGGTAGGTAAGATCTCCAATTCTTTGCGCATCCTACCCAGAACCTGCTGATTCGTAATTCGGTCGGTCCAAGAGATTTTCAATAGTCGTCTATAAATCCATAGCTCGAAGGATTCAAGTCTCTTTGAAGTTTCTTTATTTAAAGTCCAACCTTCTAGACCATACAAGAGCACTGGGAATATATAACAACGGACCATTCCTGTCCTTAATGCTAACGATAGGTTCTGAGCAGTCAGTAGTTTTCTCATTTTCATGAAGGCTGCCCTTGCTTGTTCTATTCTTGCTAAGATTTCTTCTCTATGTGTGATGTTTTTGTTTACTATCGTGCCAAGGTACTTGTAGTTTTGAACTTGTTCAATAATCCTATTGTACATATATACACGCTAATAATCTCCACTTAACCGCAGCGTTTCAGGTTGGTTGCACCAACAGCACAACAAAAACCGTTGTTTACATTTGACTGGCCTACATAACATATAAAACTGAAACACAATTATTTATTTTTGTCTGTTACATTGCTTATACTGGATACATATATAATTCATCGCCCTGGAAAATTATACAAAATAATTGTGTTATATTTATTCAACAAATATCAGCTAGTTAGAATTCAAAATTACTAATTAATAGCAGCAGATCCCGCAAACATCAAATTAGAGCATACGAAAGACAAACTCGTGGGCGATAATGTATATATAAAATAGCATTCAGTTTGGTAGAAAGATACTTACTTTACTCCTTGTTAGCTTTTGTCTAGTGTAAATATATAATTCTCCTGTCGTTCTGCGCTAAGCATTTTAAAATTTTATAGACTAAAGCACTACAAAAGCGTTATGTTGTAATTAATACGAAACGTAAGAAATGCCGTTCGTTAAAATAATAAATTTTAGATTTATACATTAAAATTTTATAATAGCTACTATTATATCTAACAAATAAAAATACATTTGCTTCACAATATTTACCTTAATGCTTCGTTCTCAGCTCCTTCTAGTTCGTCCTTTTATTTCCTTTATCTGCAATATCTTTTAGTATTAGCTAATATTTATTTGTAGCTACAGCTGAATAAATTAAAGCATCTGTTAATTGCCTCATGGAAATTCTAACCATTATTGTTTATAACGGGCATGTTTGGTTAGATTCTGCTCTTGGCCCAATTCTAACAATTTTAAATAAGCTATAAAAAATTTAAATTAATTCTGTATACTAAATTTCTGTTTGCTTACCATCGGCAATCTTAGTTTTCGCTTAAACATACGGACTGGTTTCTTGCAAAAAGCTTTAGATTTTTCAAATGCTAATAACTTCATGATTTAAACAGATTTTTTAAATAAGTCAATGTGGGTAATTTCATACAATAATAAAAATGATTATCGGTGAACGGGCTGACAAGCGGGGATGGGTATTTAGTATGCTTTGTTTTCCCTATAATCGCAGTACCTCTACATTTACACATACACATATATTTTGTCTTCATTTTACTGTATCGCAGTGCTATTTAACATTAATAATATTATATAAAAGCAAATATAATACGGACGTAAAAAACTGTTCCAGTCCACACGATCTCCAATTAATAGATGATACTAATAGTGCAGCTGCCCACTACCAAGCTAGTTTTAAAGGCGCCCGATGGGAGATCTAGCAACCCCTCACGGGGAAATAATTGTAAATTATTAAAAACCAAAAACACTGAAAACCCAAAGAAAAGTAATAATACACCTAGAAGTCTTCACTCTTATACATATGAGATACGAGAAATAAGAATAAAAATTTAATAAACATAGGAGTAAAGATACGAAATAATATAAATATGATACGATACTTTAATGATAAAATATTTATAGTCAAAAATAAGCAAGAATTACAATACTCCTTAAGAGAAATACAGGGTTGTCTCCAGAAGTAGTAGGATTGTTTTTCCGCGCGCGCAGAGTGATGGAGGGGGTCTGCAAGGCCCGATGTTATGGAGGGGAGCCTTGGGAACAGGTTTCGACCTGCGGTAGTCGCCTGCGTGCGTTAGTTGAGTGTGGACCACTGTTTTAGTGACCTCCTGTTGTGACGCCTCGTCGTCGAGCGAAATTTGGAGCAGCGGTACGCCATCAAGATTTCCTACAAACTTGAAAAATCAGTGTCCGAAACCAAGGACATGCTTACGCAGGCCTACAAGAAGGATACCATGAGCCGTTCCTCGATATTTGAGTGGCACAAGTTGTTTCGGAAGGGGAAGGCTTGTCGAGGACGACCAACGCGCTGGGCGTTGGTCGTCCGTCAACCTCGCGAACGGATAACAATGTGCTGAAAGTTAAGCAACTTTTGAACTCTGACCGACGGTTGGGCATTAAATTAATTAGTGATGAGCTGAATCTCTCGTACGGGGTAGTCCAACGCATGATCTCAGAGGATTTGTCGATGAGAAAAGTGCCACGGCGCGTGGATTGTGAGGGTTCTCCTGGCCAAATTTGGCGTTTCCATGTTGCCTCACTCCCCCTACAGTCCTGATGTGGCACCGCCGGACTTCTTCCTGTTCCCCCGGATCAAGAGGCAGCTCAAGGGACATCGTTTCGACTCGGTGGAAGCAGTCCAAGCGGCAACGACGAGGGCGCTGAACACTATCCCGGAGGACGACATCCAGAAGGCCTTCGCGACCTGGAAGGCTCGCTACCAAAAGTGCGTGGATGCCCAAGGGGCCTACTTTGAAGAGTATTAAGTTGATATACCAAAATGTTCAATACATTTAAAAAAAAATCAGTCCTACTACTTTTGAAAGTAAAGTATCAATAAAACAAAAACAATAGATATCATGTAAAAATAGGAATCAGCTAAACATAATACTAAATAAAAAAACAAAGTTCCGTACTGAATTGAAATTATTATAAAACGGAAAAAGTAAAAGAAAAATCTTACGGTGACTATAGCATGCTAAAACAATATCTCTGAAAAAATAACTATTGACATCCTGTATTATCGCACTAGACAAAATAAAACTATTATTTATATGAAATGTTGCCATATATGTACATGTTTAAAACTTAAATAATAGCGAAGAGTGATAATATATAAAAGCAATTATTGAAAAGGCGATAATATAGGAAAGATATAAAAATGAAACAAATTGATTGAACATGAAGTGATAAAATTTTTAGAAAAGAATGTAAGAACAATAGGTTAATAAAATAATAGGAAGTAAGTTAAACCAAGTACCACAGTGCCAAGTACCAAGTACTATATTATGTACCCTAGATAATAAATAAGCTAGAATGCTCTAGATAGAGAAATAAAAATATTGACAGAAAGCAAAAACAATAAAACGAAATAACAGTAAAACAAACCAACAAGACCTGTAGAAGAAAAATAAAATACGTACTACGTTTCAGGCATTCTTGCAGAATAACCAATATTGGCTTAAATTTATAGTGCAAGGTTGTGTTTTCCACGCTCGCTAAATTTTCATGCGCAACTAATAAATTCTGTAAAGTAAGTAACAAATTATTTGTTATTTATTTTATTATTTCTGAAGATCGATCATTCTAAAATTATAGCTTGACACTAAAATAGCAAACATCATACCAATCTCAGTCTCAACACCAATAGTGGGCATCGAAGCAGAACGCCGGACTTTACATTTAACCTAATACTTAATAATTTCTAAAATAACCGCTATTACTAACAGTAAATTCATTTGACTAGATTAGGACTATGCCAGAAATCATTAGTAGTATGCAATTATTTTAAGTACAATCTTCGTGTGTAATTTATTATTCATTACAATTTCTCCAACATTCATCAGAAAACTTTGTATATGCCAATACTTAAAGATTCAAATGATGTATTTTTAAATAAATAAAATAATTGTCAAAAAGTACGTCAAATTAATTTAATATTATTATAATTTAAGAAGTAGGCAGAGTGGTCCAGTGGCTGAGGCGCGGGCTGCGATGCGGACGGACACGGGTTCAATTCCCGGTGCTCTCTGAAGCCTGGCGGGTGGCCTACTCAGTCACTAAAAATAATTGAGTACCTGCGTTCACTCGACAAGGGGTAATAATGGAGGTCGTCTAAGGCGCGGTGCTTGCCACATCGCCCCGCACCAGAGATGGTGCGCGACGACTGTGCACATTAAGCGAACATATGAGAGCCTTAACTTCTCAGTTTGCAGGCCGTGCTTGTCTTATTATTATAGTTTAAGAAATCACATATAACAACTAAAAAGACAGTTAATTTGTCATTTAACGATGTTGTACTACAATCAAATAGTTTTTCTATTCTCTCTAAGAAAATAAGAAAAAATGGCCTAAACAAATACTTTCTTTAATTTGTCTTAGAACTCTTTTATCAGTCATTAATTACGTTACAATATGTATAAATCCATGATTTCATTAATAGAACACAGTTTGTAAACAGTGGTTAATAATTAAGTTTACTTTAGCTTAAACATAAAAGAATATTATAGTAAATTAGGTAAATACTTACGAAACAACAATATTAAACAACATACGTGCATTTAAGCAAAAAAGGGCTTATTAATCAGTTATAAAGCATAGTATTCTACAAAAGCATAAAAAATAAACAGAACGTAAAGCATAATTACGATTTTATAATTAGAAATATCCATTAGAAAACGTTTTATACTGTTACTTCCCATAGATCTAGAACCAGCAAAAAATAATAAGGCAATCTAAAATTTTTGTTATTTAAATTATTTAAATATTGAAACTGAAACGTTTTTCAGGGTGCTTGTTACAGCAGCCTCCACATTTTTAATAGTACCAAAATGCCGTCCTTTCAAATTAGATTTGAGTTAGGAAAATAAAAAATAGTCAAGCAGGATCAAGTCCGAGCTGCAGGAAAGTTGGGATAGCTTTGGTCGTCTATGGTAATTATTTCCACTTAAAATTCAGCGTTAGCGTCTGTATAAAAGTGCCTTTAAAGTCAAAAAAAGCAATGAGCACGTATGATTCTTTTATATGCTCAATTAAGCATTGCTTTGATATTAAAACGAAATTAGAATATTATACAATTATAATAAAATAGAGACCAAATGATGGTTAAGTTAAGAAGAAAATAAAATAGTTCTGGAACATATTACAAACGAAAGTTGAAGAGAAAAGATACTTTACTTTTATAGGAGACTGCAATGGAAGAAGAGGCAACTGCACCCAGAGCACGGAAGAGAAACAGTAAAAAAATAAAAAATAGAAATGGCGAAAAATTACAGATGTCTGTATAGTAAATGATACGTTATTGAAAACACGTACTTATATTTAAGTATAAAGTTATTTAAATTATAAGATAAAAAATAAAAGTAAAATGTCAGGAAAAATGGCAGAATAAATCGAACCTTAAGACAATAGCTTAAAATAGAAACTTATTAAGTAGTTATAAAAAATATCGTATTTAAAAATATTACTAAAACTGCAGCTGCGGAACTATGTGGAGAAAGAAAAAATATTAATATAATTAAACAGGCTTCGTGGTAGAACAGCAAGATAAAGGAAGAAGTTAAATGGAAAAATCTGGTGTGAACATCACACGACTTTCTTTATCCTATTATTTGGGTAATTCTGTCAAAAATCCTGGGCTTCAATTTTTGTTCTAGTTCCTATTTTACCAACTTTTACTCTAAATTCATGTTTATCTCGTGATAACAAATCATTTTTATTCCCATGAATTTTTTTTGTATCTTCAACCGTTTAGATTTGCGACGCTTTGTGATCGATTTTGCGACCTTGCGACCAAACGGCTAGGCCGATTTTTACCAAAAGTTTCGCACTGCGTCCCCTACCTACAAGTAACTTGCATACTAATTTTCAAGTCTGTAGTTCTTACGGTTCTCGAGATATCCCACACACACACACACACACACGAACCAACTTTTTTGGTGTCCTGAGGCTATAATTCGTCCAGAAATATGAAAAACTGGGTAGGTCAAATTTCCGCCGATTACATTACTTTCCTTATTATAGGATAATGAAAGTAAAAAAATTTAAAAGACTACGAAGAATAGCACGCTCAGAGAGAAAAAATAAAAATATCGATTAAGGAAGCAAATAAAAAAGCATGGGAAGATTTTGGAACACAAATCGAAAAACGTAGAAGGAACTGCGAAACTATTTACTACACTGTACTCTAAAAACCCTAAGAAATATATTAAAAAAACTTTAAAAAACATAAACAATAGAAAAAGAAAGATATTAACAAAGGATGGTAAGATAATAGAAAGATAGTAAAAGTACTATGAGAAACTGTTAGGAAATTATGATAGGGAACAACTAGCTCATTTAGAAACCATGGATAATTGGGAGAATAAGAATTGGAAAAAAATAAATATAAATAAAGAAAGTAAAGTATACAATAAAGAAACTGAAAATTGGAAAATCCCCGAGAATAAACATTATAATACCAGATATGATAAAATATATGAAAGAGTAAGGCATTCTATTACTACAAGAGCTAATTGATCAAGTTTGGTTAACAAATACAATCTCTTCAGAATGGAGAAATCCATAAAAAATTATATCCTACTATATACTACTTTAAATTTTGCAAAAGAAGAATTGAAGTGAGACTAGGCAGAAAAATAGAATGTAATCTGAACGACAAGGAAATCAACAAATAGCTGAATATTTATAATAAAACAAATTAGTGAAAAAATAATAGAAACTAAAAGTAAAATAGGAAGCACTGACTTAGAAAAAATATTTTATGGTATAAACAAAAATAAGTTATGAAAGATTTTAACAAACAGTAAGTACATAATCTATTATGTAGGTTCTAAGAGATAGGATTAAAAAACATAATCAAAGTACAATAAGAAATGACAAGTAGTTTCAAGACATACAGAGAGGAAAGCAGGAAAATATTCTTATCCTATTATTATTTGTAATAGTAATCGACGAGGTAACGAAAAAAGTAAATAAAGCAATAAATAATGACATTGTAGTATAAAAATCTTAAAAATTCAAAATAAAAAAAATACTCTGTGTAGATGACCTTATAATATTCGCCTCGACACCTAGAGTAGAAAAAGGCGTAGATAAGTAAATAAGTAATACTAATGATAATAATAACAACAACTAAAAACTACAGTAACTTATGTAAATTAAAAAATAGTGGCAACACTTGTTTGGGATATTTGGCTACAATATTCACTCTATAATACGCCATGGCTTCAATTTACCTAAAATATATCTAAAATAGCAGCGAATTTCAGGAACAAAGGACATACCTTTGAACTTGCACATGGGTATAATATTGTTGATATATTCATAACTGGAAATCACCTAAAAACCGAAAATGAGTTTAGACATCCAAATTATACCTGCTACTACAATGACAAGTGCTTTGTAGACGTTAAGTTAAGTTTAGTACAATACAAAATTACTGGATATGGTCTATACTTTTGGAAAGTCACAAAAAGTTTTAAAGACTATAGATATACAATTCACTTAGAAAAAATCAAGAAGGATAGTGAGTATGATCGAAATAAAAAAAATTGATGTCGTCACTCAAGACGTAGCAAAAATTTTTAATCTTTACGGGAATGGTCTAAATGTAGAAGTTAAAAAATAATTAATGGTACTATTATTAACTGTTACCTAGACATCAGAAAATTGATGGTCTATGATCTTAATAAGATACTGCAGGAGCTGCAAAAAAGATATAAATTTATGAAATATTAACTATTTAACACAATATTTCATTCAATGTATTGTCTTTGAAGTTTGCACATATCTTTATAATATTAAAACTAGTAGATCGGCGAGTTTTTACCATTAGTTTACTTCCAGTGATATCTAGACAAATTCAACAATGGCGTCACAACAGATCAATTGAAGATATTGCTATGGAATTTTTCTTAAGGGGCAACAAGTATTTCTTCTTCTTCTTCTTCTTCTTATTAGGGTGCCGTCTTTTCCCGAACGTTGGCGATCATCATGATTTTACTAGGGAAATAATCGAGTGGTTTCCCGTTGCTTTCTCCATCGCTGTACAAGCGCCGCTCTTCTGGTTACCAGTACGCTGCTTGTTGTCTGTAATTACAGACATTCCAATATTTTGAGACAGCCAGCTGCCACTGCTCAGTGTTTTACTACAGGAGCCATTAAGATCGTAATTTGATGGTTCCCTCCTACAGACTCTCATTTAGTTTAGCCTGTGTGCCGATACAGTTTGAGGGATGTGGCCGTTTATATATATATATAAGATTCTAGGAGCCATAAATAAGAGTAAGAGTCTGTCTGGAGACCAATACTTCAGAAATAGGTATTTGGTAAAGATTAATTTGAGGAAAAATTATAAAATTCTCACCAATATTTTCTTCTTTTTAAATTCTATTTTACAGAATACTATTTCGAAATAAAGTTGAATAGTGAGGTGTCAGAAATTAACTTTTCGTTTCTCTACTCTATTTATTTTGCACCACAATATTATTCACATCAAAAAGAACAATCATGAAAACTTTTATGGGTGATACTTCCATTTCTTCTTTACAGGAAGGCTTTTAAAGAACTATACATCACGTACATATCTACATAAAACCAATTAATAATTATTTGACAAAATGATATAAAGTCGCGTTTATTTTGCAAAAGAAGGGTGACTATTTGTCGTGATAAATAATAAATATAGCAGTTCAAAGAAATAAAATACTTTTAAAAATACACAAAATGTTTTGAAATGAATTATCTGATTTAAAAAATATATATAACTATTCAGCTTTTAATCCGTTTTGATCGAACAATGTGCTGTTAGAACGACGGAATTCTTGAGTTTCATGCGGTTGTCGGTAGGTAATACCAGCTCGCTTTGTCCACCTGTCACTTCCCTGTTTGTTAAGCTGGCGGCCGGATCACAGAAACTTTTTCTGGTAAGGCAATCCTCCAGAATGTTAGAAAATGGGATACAAACCAGCTACATCAAATTGACTAGCATGAGGGAGACTCTCCTAAAATTAATGATTTTTTTGTGCAGTTTCTCGGGAAAATGTAAGATTTAGTTTTATCAACGTTAGAGACCGATTCGGATGACTTTGTTTTCCAGCAGGACGAGGCACCACCACACTGAAGCCTGGAAGTTGGAGAACTTTTGAATAATCAGATTCCACAATGATGAATTGGCCTTCAAGGTCGACGGACCTCACTTTGTGCGATTTTTTCTTGTGGAGTTTTATAAAGGACTGCGTGTGTGCCTCCTTTTACAAATGCAGTGGTCGAACTGCGAAACCGCATAACAGTAGCCGTGACAGTAGTGAATCTAGATGTACTCGCAAAAGTTCTGGTCGAATTTGGCTACCGCATGGATGTATACCGTGTATCCCAAGGAGGGCATATTGAACACCTATGATTCGGTATATAAAAAAATTTAAGATTAGCCCTGTCATATAAAATTAATCTTAAGTGCCTATGTTCATTATTTCTTATAATATAAATATTTTAAATTGGCTGATTCTTTTTGAAATACCATGTATACTAACTCTGCAGAAAATATATATTGGCAAGCTAAGATACAATCTTACATACACATGGGATTAAGCTGTAAAATGTTTTACTTCTTCAAATGTCAACAGCAGAGGTTTCAGTCAAAAACCTGGCATTAAAAATAATTTTTTAGTTAATTTAGTTATACTAAAGTTAAATGTTCTATATGGTAATTGTTTAGTATATTGAAGCGTTATTTTATAGAAATAGCTAAAATATGAAAATATCCCTTATTCCTCGTAGCATGCGCCTGCACAATTAAAGTTATTCATTATAATTTAATATCATCGGCATTATTGGTAGCACGCCATGTACATAATAAATAAATTAGCTTATTGAACTTGTACGTAAATATGTTTTGTTATTACTAAATATAAAGAAATGATGTAGAATAACTTATTTATTCTGTAATTTACATGTTTATATTAGAAATTGTAAGAAAACGACGAAATTTGGTATGTATGACTTACTTAATTTCATAATAATAAAAATGTTCTGAGGTTATGCGAAGTTAAGTAGTGCATTTAATTTTCGATAAATAGCAATAATGCAATAATTGCATGTAAAGTATGATGAAAACATGACCGACATAAATAGATACTAAGAAAATTTATACATGGTTTTGTTATTTATCTGTTATTTATTCAAATTAAATGGTTCCAGACAAGACAGCCCGCGAACAACAATATAATAGCTAAATTATTGAAAAATAAAATAGTGAGAGAACTAGTATATAAAATATACATTTATTATAAATAACAGTATATTACTGTTATGTATGAGAATGAATCAAGTATAAAGCAAAATTATACATATTTTTAATTTATTGGAGCACCATAAAAATATAGACATATATAGTTATTTTTCTACTAATTTACCAACTTAGAAACACAATTTTTGAATTCACTCTCGTAAGATGAAGGTGGTTGCGCCACCAACCGTTTGCGCACGAACACCTCGACAACAGCATCGCCGTCAAATCTTTGTTCTTAAGTACTTCTTTTAATGGTTCAAACAAGTGGCAATCATAGAACATCAAGTTTAGATTGTAGGGAGGATGTGCCGGTGTAACTCGGAACCAATTCTCTATTTTTGTCAAGTTTGGGACAACCAAGAGACCGATTTTGCGGACACTTTTCGAAATCTAAGTCATAATAATTCGAGCACTACCGCAGGTTAGTTCAACCGCGGAAGTAATTTTGGCAACCATTAATTGAAGATTATTCTTGAAAATATGGAGAGCAATGCAAATAGCTCACTACACTATCATTAAAGCGACTTCGTTGTCCTTTATTTTCAACTGCTTCTCATCCGAGTCTTCTTATAAATCTGGTCTTCAAACTGTGTGGAGAGGCAGGCGTGTAAATAGCCGCTCTCGTGGTGCAGTGTGGAAACGTAGTACGGCCCGTTTGGAACGTCAACCGAGAAGGCCCAAATCGTCCCTTAAACGGCCGTCGCGTAAGCGGATGGGGGCGGCTATCGATATCAACCAACGAGTATTGCCAAATCGCTCACCTGTATCGGCTTCTGCTTCGGCTTCGTCGGCGATTCCAAGGTGGCCACCTCTGCGTTGCGGATCTGGTATCTGCGGGATGATAAGACGCGACCGAATTGGCCGCGCTGAGGGATGCGAATCTATGCGGGTGAAGACACGACCGAACTGGTCGCGCTGCGGATGGCGAGTGCTGCCGGGCTTCGCGCCTGGCTTGGCGGCAGGTCTTTGCGGGCAATTTTCATTCGCCAGCACCTTTCATATTAAAAGGTGCCGCCGACGGCGTATGCAGACTTGTCGGCTGAGCAAAAGGCCAGATGCCGTTTGTGTGCGACGGCAAAACGTAGCAGATATCAAAGGCCCGCATGCCGCCGCGATATAAAGCGGTTCAAGGGCGAAAAGGCCGCCACACCACTGTGCCTTAATTTTTTTTTCAAAATTGCGAACAGTTTTACACATGTTGTGAGATACTTAATAATAAACCTTTAGACTATAAACAAGGGTACCCCCTGTTCTAACATCTTGAAACTGACTAAAGTAGTGGGAGTATGAAATACCCTACGAGAAAAATTCCCTTCAGGCAGCTTTACCTATAACCTTCAGAAACCGCGTTTTAGTTTATCTCACGGCGTGTAAAAAATAAATTTTTGTTTATACGAGATCCATTCGTGTTATAACACCTTAGAATTTTTTTTTAGAACTGGGAATAGATAGAAATATGCGGTTTGTTTAAAAATACGCGCGCACTCTTTGTGAATGCGCGATAGAGATGGTAACACTGCACGTCACACAAGACTCTAGTGGCAGCGGCGAGTGTGAGTACTGTTTTAAAATGGCAATGTTTTCATTACAAGAACAGCGTGTAATCATTCGTTTTATCCATTTACGTGGTGCGACAGCGATTGAAATTTATAGCCAGTTGAGTGAGACATGTGGGGATGGTGTTATGGATGTGTCTAATGTGCGTTTGTGGTTGCGATAGTTCAAAAAAGACAGAAACAAAAGACAACAAACAAAGACAATCTCGGCCTCGCACCAGCCGGTCTGACGACATGATCTGCGCACACTGTCCTGTATGAAGACTTGAAAATGTAAAAAGTGTCCTCCAGGTTTCTTCATGACAATTTTGAAGTAATTTCTCATGAGGCCTACTCACCTGACCTGGCTCCTAGCGACTTTTGGCTGTTTCCAACGATGAAAGACACTATCTGTGATCGCAAATTCATTAGCCGTGCCGCTATTGAATCAGCGATCTTTCAGTGGTCAAAGAAGACTCCTAAAGAGGCATTCGCAGTGGCCATGTAATCATGGCGTTGACGTTGTGAAAAATGTGTACGGCTGTAAGGAGATCACGTTGAGAAATGATACAAGTTTCTCAGTTTTTGTGTGATTAGTTTGCGAGAAAAAAAATCGGAGGTATTATAATTTGAATGCACCTTGTATTTGATTCACTCTCATAGTTGTTCAAACAAAATTCAGAAACTTAATCATCACGCCGTTACAAGCCTTGAAACACAACTTTAACTCAACATTTTTTTTATATAAAAAAGTGCTTGATAATGAAATTATAACTTTTTAATTATAGAATTACAAGTTGAATCGAATCAACTTAGGCACAAACCTAAAAAAAATTATTTGCGAAACTGTTTAACGCAAATGTCAGTTTATTTCATAAAAGCATTAATTTTGATGTGTTTAAGAAATTGGGTATAGTACAATAATTGCAGTTATTACTCTATATATATTAAGGTAATTAATTAATAACAAGAAAATATAAATTCAAGCAGTGTAAATTTAATTACGTATGTGGATAAGCAAACATATAAAATTTTTAATGCTGTATGATGGGTTGTCTATAAAAAATTAAAATTTGTCTATTAAAAATTAAATTTTATTTTATTATCGTGTTTGAAATTTATTTTTTCAACCTGCATTTAAAAATATATTATTTTACAAAAATACTTTTGTTTATAATATTAACTATTATATTAAATGTAACATTAAAAATCTTAATGTTTATCGTTAAATATCTACTTTATAAAATTGCAAAAATGTAACTCCTACACCTCGTATAGGTTTCAGTTTTTCATTTGTCATGAAGTAATTTAACAGTTTGTGCCAATTGTTAATTCTTAGTGTTAATAGGTGCATGAAGAGCAACTTTGGTTTATGTGAAACTGAATATAGCTGAACGAATGTCATCATGCTAAATATGGATGATAAAACGATTATTTGCGATAAACGTCTTTGGGACTAGCCTTTTTACTAGTTTAAAATAAATGTTTTAGAACATGTCACTAGTTTTAAATAAAATGTGCAAATTGAAGTAAAAGATAAAATACCATAAGATATCCTTTTAAACTGAACGGTTACATATAACACAATTCTGTTTTTTCATAATCTTTTTTCAAAACTACTACAAAACTCTAAAGTTCAAAAAATCAAAATTTAGAGTATTTTAGCAACAAAACAAGCGTGCCGCATAATTAAAATATTTACCTACATGTTTTTGAAAATAGAAACTTTTTACACTTATAATTTACACATAGATATTAAAGATAGAAGGTTGTTGTGGTATGGTAAAATACAGGTTTTATTAAGTGGCGAAGCGAAGCGGAATCACTTACTAACATGTTGTCCGTATGTCTGCTTGTCCGTCCGTCCGTCTGAGCAAAAACTAGAGAACGGCTGGGAATTTCCAAATTCTGTTTTCACCAATCGACAGGTGACCAA
The DNA here is from genome assembly GCA_036346155.1 of Sinelater perroti. Lineage (NCBI taxonomy): Eukaryota > Metazoa > Arthropoda > Insecta > Coleoptera > Elateridae > Sinelater > Sinelater perroti. The sequence goes on along the minus strand of JARFIY010000195.1, from coordinate 16,415,751 downwards.
AAATGCTTGTTTGATAGTGATTTTGAAACTGATTGGTCAAAGATCAGTGTTAGTGACCTTTACGATTTCAAATTTTTAAAATAGCAAAATAGGACATGCAGCATATCATTCAACTCGTCTTTGAACACTGATTAATGTAAACATGAAACTTTGAAATACTACGTGACCTTTAACCCGGAAACGCGATTTCTCAAATTTGGGAGACTGCTTCGCCATTATTTTGTATTTTTTATTATTATTTTGTTATATATGAGACTAGATAATAGAGAGGATTATTATTAAAATATATTACTTATATAATTAATGCAAGTCACTTTAAAGTATTTATATTCATATTTCATTCGCTTTGCGACCGTGCTAGTGAGTAGATGTGTATGCTAACCCTCCTGCTTTGAAGGAAAACGGACGGATCTACAAGCCAGCCCGTGCCTGCGCTATCAACGGCAGCGCCCGCAGCCTTGCTTAAGGTCAGCCGTATTTTACCTGTTCCAATTTATATTTTCTTGGGATAACGTGACCGCGGGTCAGCTTTATATTTTCGTGCTCAATAAACTACCTATTATTAATGTATAATAAATATTAAAACTTCTTAAACTCTAAATATTCACTACAGACTGCAAGTAAGCAGGTATGTAATTAATTCATTATTATAATGTTGCCGTTTGGTCATGGGATTGACCCACGCAACATAAATAATAATCAGCAAATGTATACACAATCGCATACGACAGCCATGCAGTGGCAACCATCGACGAATAATCAAGTACATACATATCAATATCCGTTACACCAACAAACTCCATATCAACAAATGCCTTTCAATTATTTATCTCTAACACACATTACCCACAACAACAAACAGACTGCGCCTTGGTCAAATCTTTAGTCATAAACAAATGCAGCGAATGACATCCACTAGCGAAGAACCTCGCAATCTTTGAAGAAGATGGAGTAACAAACATAAATCCACAAACTGATAAGCGTGACAATTAAATGAACATTTAAAACTAGAAGCATGAACAAGTCATCCTAACGAAACAGCCTTGCAACAAATAACAGTTGTTGCTTAGAAATTTACATTGTGGAACGTAGACTCATATCGCAAGTTAATAAAACCTCTCCAATCTTTTAGGATGGATAACAAATGTCTATCCATCATACTGATAACCACAATTAAATGAGGATACTAGAAGCCTGACACAGTAATTACATAAAAACCTTCGCACTAATTGTATCAAATCATTATGGAACAGAGACTCATATCGCAAGTTAATAAAGACACAAGGTTCAAGAAACATAATGTTATCATCATACTTACCAAATAAAGGAGACGCACAAGTAATCATAAACCTATTCTTCTTGACTTAGAGCCGGCAGTATCAGACATAAATACAAGAAGTCTATAAGATAAGAGGACTACAAAATCGAAACATAATTAATGCAACATAGAGACCTCCCAAGAACTATTAGAAACAATATTATACAGTGCATGAGATGTCAACAGTTTGAACGCACAAAAACGTACTGTAACAAACCATATTTATGTGTTAAGTGTGGAGGCCACCACAACACTACCGAATGCACTAAAAATAGAGATACGCCAGCCACAAGTGCTATATGTGGAGGAAACCACCCAGCAAATTACAGAGGTTGCGAATGCTACCAACAGATATTAAGGAAGAAAAATCCGAGGCAACAATTAGTGAAACAACCCATAACTGCTTCACCAATATATGCGAACAACATCCAGCTCTCAAACACCTATCAACTCTCAAAAAGTTATGCAGAAGTAGCAAAATTTAACCCGGAACCAACGGATAACATTACTACAACGTTATACAAATTCTTAGACGAATTCAAAAACTTATTTAATCAATTACTTCAGCAAAACAGCCTAGTTCTCAACATGATTACACAACTCATCAACAAAATTAAGTAAAATGGCTAACTATCTATACATAGCTCAGTGGAATGCCAATGGCCTTCCACGCCATAAAGACGAAGTTAAGTTATTCCTAAAACAAAATTTCATTGACATTCTTTTAATCAGTGAAACACACTTTACCAGTAGAACTTATTTTGAGATACTAAATTATAAATGCTACTATATAAACCATCCTGACGAGACAGCTAATGGAGGAACATCCATACTCATCAAAAATTCGATAGTACATTATGAACTACTAAAATATGCAGAACATCATATACAAGCTACTTCAGTACGAGTTAAAAGCCTTCCATATAAAGTTACCCTCACAGCCGTTTATTGCCCGCCTTGACATAATTTAAAAAAGGAACACTACAAAAAATTCTTTGAGGGCACTTGGTCCAAAATTTATAGCCGGAGGAGACTATAGCAGCAAAAATATTGTATGGGGTTCGCGCCTTACAACTACCAAAGGCAGAGAAATGGCACAGGTATTGCATGATAATAACTATTCTGTCATCTCAACCGGCTCCCCAACTTACTGGCCTACTGATGTTAACAAGTTTCCAGATCTTCTGGACTTTTTTGTAACGAATGGTATCTCTCCAAATTATATAGACATAACATAAAATTACGATTTATCCTCTGACCATAGCCCAATTATTGCAACAATAAGCACAATAGTAATCTCTAAAAAGTTAACACCCAGACTCTACAACATGCACACAGACTGAGAAATTTTTCGTCAAACACTCCAAAATACAATCAACCTTTCAATAAAATTACAGGAACCAAACGACATTGAAGAGGCTTACAGTAACCTAATCGACACTCTCCAACATGCTGCAAAAACTGCTACGCCAACAACTGTCCAAAAACTTAAAACAAACAATATATGTCTTGAAATAAAGCGGTTGGTGGCAAAGAAAAGAAGAGCCAGGTCGATTTGGCAGCGTACACGTAATATAGATAATAGAAGAGAATACAACAGAATTAGCAACATCTTGAAATTAAAACTCCAAGACATCAGAAACTCCTCTGTGGAAAATTATCTTACCAATCTTTCAAGATACGACAACTCTATCTGGAAGCCAATAAAAGCAAAGAGAACACCAAAAGACACTTTCTCTCCTATTCGGAAAAATACAGCACCTCCAGGCTCGTGGGCAAAAAGTGACAAGGAAAAGGCGAACTTATTTGCGGAACATCTTACGGAAGTATTCATTCCTCACAACAATGATCGAGTACAAGAACTTTCCACGCCGATGCTAACACAAGACCGAGTAAAACTCTTCACTCCAAAAGAAATACAAGAGACAATTATGAAACTGAATCCAAGGAAAGCCCCAGGGATAGATGGGATAACTGGCAAAATGCTACATGAACTTCCCAAAAAAGGAATACTCAAGATTTTATATCTCTTTAATGCAATTCTTAGGCTTAATTATTGGCCAAAATCTTTTAAAATTGCACAAATCATTATGATGCCCAAACCTAGGAAAAATTTGACTGAGGTTTCATCTTATCGATCAAATAAGTCTTTTGCCAACAATATCTAAGCTCCTCGAAAGACTTCTCCTCAATCGAGTTAATCAAGAGCTAAATCAGCAGGGATGGATCCCCTATCACCAATTTGGTTTTCGCCAAGCTCATTCGACTACACCACAATGTCACCGCTTAACAAACATCATTAACAAATCAATGAAAACCCGAGATTATTGTACCGCTGCCTTTTTGAACGTGAAACAGGCATTCGATAAGGTGTGGCATCCTGGACTTTTGTTCAAAATAAAAAGAACACTACGACTACGATATTTCACCATATTGTAAGATCGTTACTTTGAAACTAGAGTTAACGAAGAAATATCCAACCGTCATCCCATACTCTCTGGAGTCCCGCAGGGGAGCATTTTGGGCCCAAAATTATATGTGCTATACAAAGCCGATCTTCCAATGATAGACGAAACAGTTATTGATACATTTGCCGACGATACGGTGGTTTTTGCGACATATCATAACCCTGTTACAGCTTTATCCAATCTCCAAGCACATATAAATCTCATTGAAACATGTCTAAACAAGTGGAAGATCAAAGTTAATGAAGCTAAATCTACACATATAACCATCACACTCAGAAAAGGTCAATACCCACCAATAACGATGAATCAAATAGCGCTACCCCAAAGTGAAGCTGTTAAGTATCTAGGCTTACACCTAGACAGTAAACTTACTTGGAAACTACACATATCAAAAAAACGTAAACAATTAGATCTAAAAGTATCAGAACTTAATTGGCTCATTGGACGTCAATCCAAACTATCGCTTGAAAACAAACTACTAATTTACAAACCAGTAATACGACCAATCTGGACATACGGGATAGAGTTATGGGGTTGCGCTAGCAACTCAAATACAGCTGTAATACAAAGAGCCCAATCCAAGATTCTGAGAAACATTGTGAACGCACCAAATCCCCTACGTGAGTGTAGCTATCCAGGAGAGCAGTGCTAAATACCACAATAGACTGAACTACCATCCAAATCCACTCATAACGCCACTGCTAGAACTTTCTGAAAACAGAAGACTTAAACGTCAATAGCCGCTCGACCTGTCTATCTGAGGTGACATCGCTGGATGTTTACTTCTTCACGTTATTTAGTGTACATATATGTTAAGTATTGTACAATATATCACATTAGCTTATAGTTTGTGTATCTTACTGATTGCTAATAAACAATTAAAAAATAAAAAATATATATTCATATTTCTATTCAATGGTTGATAAGTTTTCAACGAACTTAAAAAGTTCGTTACTGAATTCTATATGTCTGTCGGTCTGTCGGTCTGTCTGTCGCTGTCACAAAATTATGGATTTTTTAAAATTTTAAAATGGATTCTTATAGGAAATTTTACGCTGATTTCAAAATCGAAATCAAAAGTTTCTATCTCGAATAGTTTTCAGATATTCGACTAATTTCGAAAATTTCGACATTGCGATTTTATGAGTAATTTTAAAGAAAATTTTACGCTGATTTCAATAATGAAATCGAAAAATTCTATGTCGAATAGTTTTCGAGATATTCGACTTAATTTCGGAAAATTTTCGACATTACGATTTTAAATGTGATTCTTATAGGAAATTTTACGCTGAATTCGAAAATGAAGAAAAATTCTATGTCGAATAATTTCTAGATATACGATTTCGAATTTTCAAATTGCAAATCGAATGAATAGGTTTTTTAAGTTCGTTCTGGGATTGCTTACAGAGCAATCTCTTCGCCGGCCCCATGTTTTGTACTATATTTGAAATTAACAGATCTGAGAAAGTCTAAGTTCCATATATTATATTCATATATTACATGCTGTAATACATTTTTTAATTTTTGTAAGGTATAATACTTACTGCTTCTAAAAGAAGTATTTTGGTATCTATAATTTGAAATGTTTTAACTAATTGTCAAATTGTTGCAATGTGATTTAATTTTCAGTGCCACAGGGGCAGTTGCAGCACTACTTTTCTATTTGTTTTTAATATTTTTATTATTTATCAGTTAACAAAAGACAGAATTTCTTGTTTTAGTATATTTTCCTCAAAATGTATAGCTTTTCAACTAGACTAGAACATCGTTCTTTATTTGTTAAAATTATGCATTTTTACAGTTTTCCGTTATAATAGGAAGAATTGTCCATTAAAATGATATCATGATTTTATAATTTGAAGAAATCAGTTTACATTGGTATGGTAATCTCTATTACCATTCAATTATAACAGTAACAAACTATTATATAAAAAAAATATTTGCAACCAGTTGGAGGTGGAATTAGGGTTCTATCTGTAGTCTAAAGGTTTATGAAATCTGATTGTTAACCCGTTGACAAAGGCTTACCTTACTGTTTAAATAGAAATTCGTTTAAATATAATTTACTGTACGGCTAGCATTAGCCATATCTCATTTAATATATGAAAATTTTCTGTTTGTTTCCAGTTCCATAATTTTGTGTAGAAATTTTTGTGTTGAAATGGAAAGCACCCAAACTGACAAAGCTGACATGTTAAAATCAATGTGGAGAGCTCGGCATATATCCTAAAACCAAAGTAAAATATAGAGTAGAGAAAAATTTTCACTGGATTGGAAAGAAATGCTAGTTTTCAAATTGTTAAAAATGACTTAAAAAAATTAAAAATTAGAGGAGCATAACTTTAGTGTTATAAATAAAATAACATATAAGGTTTTTATTTTAAATGGAATCATTAAAGGTAATATACATAAGAATAGGTAAAGAGCAATATTGTTTTTAGAGTGAATCACACGTACACCAAGAAAATACTTTGAGTGGGGTTTTTGAAAAACTTTGGAGGATTTAGCTGTTCTATATACATAATGCAAAGTAGGCACGAGAGAAGGTCAATGCAGTAAAGGAAGAAACAGAGAAACTGAAAAAAAACACTAAGAAAGCTCAAGTGATGTGCGTAAATGTAGAAGCATCAAGACAGTTGTTTATAAATAGTAAAAGACATTGTGGTTAAAATACTTAAAACAATGGGCGTGTTAACTATCCAGTGTTTGCAATGCGTATAACATTTCAATCAAAGTTAAAATATTTGTTTAATGTTACAGTAAATTTAGTACGTTTCTGAACCGAGGTTGGTGTCAAATGTAAAATAAATAGATAAAAAGGGAATTATAAGAAGGAAAAACGAGAATAAATTGTATAAATGAAATATAGATGAATGAAAAAATAAAAACCTGAAATATGCAGGAAGAACAAAAAAGAGCAAGAGTTGTGGAACATAAAACAAACAAAACTGTAGCGCAGTTTGAATCATTAATAACACAGAATGGAGTAAATACTTAATTTTTCTGTGTTCGGTCGGGACATAATGGGCATTATTCCTATTAGTGAAACACAAATTATGACCAGAAATATTTTTAATTTTAGATTGAATACAATTTATGGCGTACGCCATTGGAAATAGAATCCAAAATTATAATTCATAAAAATATATAATCTAAAGTGTGCTTTTAAATTCTCTTAATTTTCCAAAAATATTTTATATTTGTTATACATATAAAGGTCCGGTCCTGGCAAGTGATAGGAAAATTGAAGAGTGAATGCCTCTCAGTTTAAATATAAATAAGTGAAAATTTAATGAAATAAAATTCATATAGTGATTACAATAAGGTAAAATAGGTGAATAGTGTTAATATAAACAACAGATAAAGGTAATATCAGCGAGTAGAAAACTAAAATAGATCGCGAAGGAAATAAACACCGATGACAGCTGACAGGCTGAGCGCGTGAACGAAACGGCGGAGCGATACCAAACCGCGGGCTTTTCAAAATACCGCAGGACCGTATACCAAATCTTACAGAATTTTGAAAGTAACGAGCTTTTATAAAAGAAACGACGACCTCGAGGAGTGGATCCGGGTCGGTTCTTAGTCGGTTTAGTAAAAATGGAAAATACTAAAAGCTACAAAAAAATTAAAAGGAACAGAAATATACATGGAGGAAGACTTCACAAAAGATATACAGGAACAGAGAAGATATCTAGTGAAATACATGAAGCAGTATAGAAAAAGAGATCACGCAATACTACGATACAATAAATTAATAATAAATGGAGAAATTATGTCCCTGGAAAAACTAAATCAAATAGATAGACAGAAGTATAAGAAGTAGAACGAAATGACGCAGAAGACAGTATGAGAGAGAAGAACACAAAAAAGGAAGAACAATGAGTCAAAGATCCCCAGGGAGCAACGAGGAAGAGACACTAAGATATAAGTTAACTAAAGTAACAAAACAGGACGGCATACAAAAACTAGTAGGGGATGGAGGAAACTAGACACGACAAGGCAAAGAATGAAGGCTAACGCAAATGGAAGTAAGAAAATTGGCGAAATGGACAAACCTAAACAGACGGAAACATATAATATACAAAAACATAGAAGAAAGAAGGACAAAATTAAAAATAAACAGGAAGAAAAAATGGGGGAACAAAAGAAATGGCAATAGGAATATGGAATATAACAACACTAATAGGGCAAGAGATAGAGGTAACAGAAGAAATGGATGAATATGGAATTGATATACTAGGAGTAAGCGATACTAAGAAGAAAGGAAATGGGACAATAAAACTGACAAATACACACTACATGTATTATTCAGGGGTAACAATGGAAGAAAAGAGCAAAGAGAGTGGGAATCATCGAATGAAATAAACCAAAAAGTCATCAAATCAGAGGCAATAAATTCGAGAATGATAATCTTACACCTGCAAATGGAAGAAAGAATAGTAATTATACAAATATACGCACCAATAGAAGGAAGTGAGTAAGGAAAATTGAAGAATTCTATAACGAATTACAGAAAAACATAGATGAAGTGAGAGATACCGATAAAATAATAATAATGGGGACTGGAACTCTCAGTAGGCAGAGATGTGAATAGAGGGCTGGGATGTATGGGCGGATATGGAGAGGAAATAAAGAATACAAATGGAACTAAAATGATAGAATTCTGCCAGTTAAACGACCTATTGATAGGAAATACTTTCTGGGAACAAGAACTAGAAGACAAGTGCACGTTTGTGGCAGAGGAGAGACAGGCCAAAAGTATAATAGATTATATAACCTATACACAGGAATTAAGACGTAGTATACAACAAATAATAACCAAGAAGAGGACGGAACTAGGAACGAATCATAGATTAGTAAGAGCGACATGGAAAGTACATAAACCAAAAACAGAGAACGAAATAAAATTTATAGAGGTAAAGATAAATAAGCTAAAAGACTAGAAAATTCACTGAAAAAGAAAGCAGGGGGCGAGGACAAAATAGACCCGGAAATGATAAAATGGATGGAAAAAGGGTAAGAATGGCTCTGGAAAATATGTGAGGAGGCATGGAGAACTAAGAAAATTCAGAAGACTGGGAAAGAACTTGATAGTTCCAATATATAGAAAGGGATCAGACGGAATGCGATAATTATAGAGCCATTTGTCTCTCCTCGGTGTGCTTTAAAGTATATACCAGAATTCTGGAGGAAACTTAGAAAAGTGATAGAAAATAAACTAGAGGAGGAACAAGGGCATTTAGGGCAAATAGGCAAGCTAATGACAACATATGCATATTGAGGAACATTATAGAACGAAAAATAGAGGAAGGAGATGAATACTGCACCTTCCTAGACATAAGAGCAGCTTTTGATACAGTTGAGAGAGGAAAAATATGAATGCTTAGAGGAACTGGAAATGACAAAGGAACTAATAGAGACCATCAGAAGTATATACAAAGTAGTTAGAGGAAAAATTCAAATAGCTGGACTGACATCCGAATTCAAAATGGAGAGCATAAAACAGGGCGATAGCCTAAGTCCACTACTTTTATAATAATAATGGATAAAATAGCAAAAATCTAAAAGAAAAAACGAAAGGATTGGATACAATAATAGGATATAGAAACCTGGAACCAGTCAAGGTGAAAAGTCTAATGTATGCAGATGACATAGTCATAATGGCAGATACGGATAATAAATTACAAAAGCTAGTCAACATATGGGTAGAGAAATAGAAAATGAAAATGGACGTCAACATTAAGAAAAGTAAAACAATGATAGTGAATCAAAACCAGGAGAGGGACAAAATAGAAGTAAAGTGTAAAGGGCATAATATGGAAAGAGTCTCAACATTTGAGTATTTGGGAACAATAATAACAGATGATGGCCGAATAGAAGCAGAACTGAGTAACAGAATTGAGAGGAATAGGATCTACTATGCATTACATAGAACGATATTGGGAAAAAGGAGATAGACCAAAAGTGAAATTAATGGTACATAATGCAATAACAATACCAACAGTATTATACGCCAGTGAAAATTGGACGATACAAACCAAACATGAGGGTGTAATAACGGCCATAAAAATGAAACACTTGAGAAGGATAGAGTACGGAATGAGGAAATAAGAGAAACTTTACAACAGGAACCAATAGTGAACAAAATCAAAAAGAGACAGTTAACATGGTACGGTCATATACAACGAATGAAACCAGAGAGAATAGGCAGAAAAGTGTTTGAAGCAAGAAGTGTAAAGAAAAGAAGAAAGGGAAAACCCAGGAAGAAATGGATAAGTCAAATTATTGAGGTGGGAAAAGCAAGAGGAAAGACAGTAAACGAAATGAAAAGTTTAACAAGAGACAGAAAAGAATGGTAGAAATGGATTAAGGAGGACCGTGACGTATAAATTCGACGCTGATAAGAGCGAAGAAGAAGAAGTTATACATATATTACATAAATTAATCAAGATTTAAAAAATTATTTTATAATAAACAGCATTATTAATAATTGAATACAAATAAAGTGGCCACTCACTTGCAAATCACACTAAGTTAGCCGTAGCGCTCGTGCAACATAAATGTTTAAAAAGTATACCTGATTATCTAAAAACTCACACTTTTTCAAAGCAAACAGAATTATTGATAGTTCCATTGTTACATGTTACGTGTTTAGAGGAGGAATTTGGCTTAAAATAAAACAGATAGAAATGTCGCTATAAATTTTTGCCAATCCTTGGCATTTATTTGACAATAGGTTTACATTTAAAGATACACATTCTGTTAAAATTAAATATATAGAATCTGCTTTTTTCTTTCATTATTTTGAATTAAAGTGATATGTATTTTGGTATAAAATAAAACAAAAGTTAATATTCTTTTTAGTATGTGTTTAGTAACTAAACATTTATTTAGTGATAAATCACATTAATCAAAAAAAAAAAGTTATATATCGATGAACCATTTTAATACGTTAAACATGAATGAGCACCGCACAAAAAATTTAACACTGCATTACTCACACGCAGAATTTAGTTACCCCACTTACTATATATAACCTTTAGCGTTATAAAGGTGGGGACTACCCAATAATTTTAGTATTTCCTTATTACGAGAGGAATATTATTACGTAAGCTACAACAAAATTGGGTTAGTACTGTATTTGGATACTCTATACAAATGCTGCTATTATTTATTAATTTATATAGTTCTTTATATTTTTCTAGTTCCTTATTATTATTAATGTTATTATTACAAAATTTTACAGACAATTTGTCTTTCAGCGTATAATTAATGAAAGCACGATAATAAATTACGACATGACATAGTTAATTTAAAAACGAAAGGAAAAATTTATGCAATCTCTGATTTATCACAAAATTTTTTAACAAAATAAGAAAGAATAATAATCGAAATCTGAAAAAGATGATAAAGAAAACTAAGGAAACTAAAATTACAAAATAGAATAGAATAATAGCAACTGCATTAAAATTAGGTCATTTGTGGGCTGCACGATATTTATTACGAATTGGCAACCCTGCGTGTGCTAGGTGCGATCTAATGATAGTACCATACAGTTTGACATTTTTGTCGGCATAGGTACTCAAAACATTTTGTTGCTATTTTTTTTTGTTTTCATTAAATTGAAGATTTCCTTTCGGGCAAAAAATGAATTAAATTGTGAACATTTTTTGTGCAATAATATTCTATGACTTCTGACGTGGGTTATCACAACAACAGTGCGTCAATCAATTGTTTAACTTTTGCTGATTAAGTCCCATACAGAGCCACTGTATATCGTTGGTTCAATGAATTTTATCGCGGTCGTAGTTTGCTGGCGGATGAGTTTAAAGAAGGCCATCCAAAATCGGCTGTGGTGTTAGCAAAATCGCTGCCATGCGCGAACTAATAAAGCAAGATCGTCATGTATAGTATGAATAACATATATTCCCGCGTTCAAAAACAGGTTTAAGTCGATTGATCGAAAGAAATGTTCAAGAAATACGATTTCGGTGCTTCAAATACCGTCTATAACTTTGTGACGGTGACAAATCTTAGATTTATGCATATGAGCCCGAAAGTAAACAGCAGTCGGCTGTGTGGGTCTTCCAAGTTTAACTAAACCTAACAGAAGTTATTCGCGCTCGAAGCACTAAAAAATTGTAAAACTGTCAATTCTAAATATATATATATAATCATTTGTTTGCCAAAAATCTTTAGAGAAATAAGAAATAAGAAATAACCAACTCGCGATTCCGGATCATTCTCCACCATGACAATGCAAACTCACACACATCGACGCAGGCAACTGGTTTTTTCAGCACTCAAAACAACAAAATTGATGGATAATCTGCCGTACAGTTCTGATATGGCCCATAACAATTTCCTTTGGTTCCTACACGTGGAGAACAAACTGCGTGGACAACGATTTTCGACACCGGTGGCGGTTGATGGGTTCAAAAGCTATGTTTTGGAGATACTATCAAAATTTAAAAACGCTACAATATCGGTACATTGTAGCATTTTTCTGTCAGGAAGGGTATGTTGAAGAACAATAAGAAAGTTTCCAACTTTAAATATTTGTTTTTGTTAGTTTTTAGCAATGGATATGGTGCAGCTTAAGTAGTACTTAGAGTATTAGGATCATTAATGCAGCTAAAAGATATAGAATTCTTCGGTATCTTGTGAAAATGAAATTATAGAAACAACAACTGTCTCTGCAAATATGTGTCCTTTAAGGAAGATATTATAATTTTTGTAATACTTTTTAATTCTCATAATTTTGCGTTATCTAGTTTTATTGTAAAAATAGCAATTAGACAATACAATAATAAAAATAAATATATTATAACAAACTTTTGAACATAAAACTGAAGTCACGCATTTCACAAAGAGATTTTTTAGATATTTTATTAAACAATCTAACAAAATTTATGTTTTTAAAAAGAATGTATATAAAGACTTAACTACATCTTAGTTTTAATAGCGAACCGTAGCTCATAAAGTAAGCAAAAAGCACTTATTAATTGCACCCTGTGTTTTAGCTGAAGATATAAAAAATTTAAAGTATTTGTTCAATTTACGGAAACTGTTTAATTTGAATAAATTCAATTTATTTTTTTCTCGTGTCAACTAAAGCTACGCTATTTTATATATTATAGAAATATATTGCGACACGCAAAACAAGCCCTCGAAGCTGCAATAGTTTTTTCTAGTGCTAAAGATACATACCTGGGTTCTAACATTATTTTAGCGGAATATGGCCAAATTCCGTGCGTTTCTTATTGATTGCTACTTTCAAATTGCCTAGTTGGAAAAAATGTTTGTTGGAATCAATTGCTTTGTTTTCAAAACGTAGTTCGCGTTGTACGATTCTGTTTCAATTTTAAATACAAAAAAAGACTTTTTCCTCATTTGGTTTATTTTTATGCAATTTATTAATTTTCTATTTCTATTAACATTTTATACTCTACGTCATTATACATAACCTACTTCTTAGTAAGTAAATAAACGTATGAAAATAGTTTGCATTGGCATTTTAAATACGAAAATGTTCTAAACTTGTGTTAGCGATAGTTTTACTAATAGACAAAGTATACAAATAAGCTATATATTTATTATAAGCTTAAATGTCCTCTACCAAGAGGTAGTAACATTCCTATGCACACATGTACACCAACGCTATTCAAATTTTTTCATTCCAATAAAGTAGAAATCAGGGCTTTACTGGTTCAAGAGATAACCCAACACTTGCAGTGATACTTTCATGTTTTAGGTGGCAATTAGCATGAATCAGTTTATCTACACGTGCTTGGTACTATATATTTCTGGTTGTCATGAGCTGACCACATCGAGCATGATTATATAGACTCTTAGGATTAGATTATGCTACACTTCTTGTTTATCACTTAACAGTACATATATTAAAATAGATGTTGCCGTATCCTTTCGTCGACAAATGTCAATGATCACATATAGCTCAGCGGTTACCGAATCAACAATACTGCGTTACTTTAACCAAATGTACATTAGGCTAACATAAAATTGAATAGAAAACGCTACTACGTGTAGTAATAATCAACAAATTAGAAAATATTGTGATATTTATTTTATGTATCTCTTAACAATTTTATTATTAGGTCTATTGACTATAAAGTAAGAATTTGTAAAATATTCTCGTGCTTTAATTATTTTTCGTTTTGTATGACATAGGTTACTGTTGACCATTGCTTTTATCCGGTCGTCATCAGCCACCAGCAGCCAATCTCATCACTTACTATTCTGACATGTCGAATAATCTTTTTCACATCAAACGCATACTTTTTTAAGTCTATGTCACATTTTCTTCTTTAGGGAAATAATATACTAGTGAATACCAAACACACTAATTGTTTTGCATTCAGTTTTCAATGTTACCAAATAAAATGGTCAATAAATGTTAACAAAGCACAGCTGTAAGCACGCAGAAAAACCTAGTATTTTATAAAAATATATCTTGTCTGACAATGAGCGAAAATCACACAATACACTTTCTCTTTAAGCTATTTGTCCGCAAAATGCAAACATATTTTGTACTCGCCCTAATAGAGCATCCTTCTTTCAGTGATTATTAAAAATGTGACCCTCTCACTAACAGAACAAGATATACAAGAGGAACCCGCTCCGAATAAGCTCCTATCAGTAGTCACCAGACTTCTTAATAAAAACAAAGAACCAATACCTACATGCGCAGTGCTACTTGCAGCAAATGAGAAAAGTAAGGAAATTTACAAAATTGACACCGTATGCCATACACTTGTCACGATTAAACCAAGACTAACATCAGGAAACACATCTGAGTGCCATAAATGCCAACGTTATGAACATACAAAAAATTACTGTCGTCTACAGCCGAGGTGTGCCAAATGGCTAGATAACTATCATTACACTACCTGCGGCAAAGAGAAAAACACTGCTGCAATATGTGTCAACTGCGGAGGTAATCACCTAGCAAACTTTCGAGGCTGCCCATATTTCCAAGAATCCAAGTATAATAAAAATAAATCACCAAGCCCTAATACTAAAACCGGCAGTAATAGACGCCCTCCAAACAACAACGCTCATTTTCTACCTCTTCTCAATACTATCAGATCAGAAAATTACAGCCAACCATAGAGTACTACAAATCATAAAACAAAATCGCTAACTAATATGATCTTAACAACAAAGCTTAACTTAATTCAGCCATATTTAGAAAAAATCAAGCAATTCTTATAAATAAAATTAATACCTATACACACATACTATACGCACAGATAGAAATGGAAACGCCTTAGTAGGTGTGGCCATCCTTGTTAAGCGCAAAATTTACCATCCTATCAAAAGATAAAAATATCAAATAAAATCGTATCAAAAACACATCAGCACCTATAAACCTAGCGACCCAGGTCTTTAAAAAATGACAAGGAAAATTCTTCGTCAGCCACAGGAAATACTATTCATGCCCGCACGAAATAGAATACTAATACAAATAAAGAAGAACATAAAGCTTTCGCCAATCACCTAGAACGAATCTTCACATCGCGTCAACACCAATTTTTAGGGTATGCCAATATAATAAACAGATATCTGGAAACACATGCACCAACAGCAAGACATAATATGAAAGCAACCTCTCCTAGAAAACTGACTGACATAATAAAAACGCTTCCTGTTAATAATGTTCTAGAGGAAGACAAAATAACCAATCTCATACTCAAAATTTCAATTTGGGTTTAAAAAGAAACACTCCACCAGCTGCAGCGTATTGTCAAAGTAATAGAGAAGTTATAAGATAAAGCAATATACAACTATAGTACTTGTAAACTTGGCTCAGGCCTTTGGTAGCGTGTGTGTCGAAATATCTAAAAATAATACTATTCTCATATTTTGAAAATTGCTCATTTGCAGTCAAAATACACACAGACATCTCCTAAACAAAACCTATTAAAGCAAGAGTGTCTTATTTAATACATTTCTTTAATACATTCCTAACACCAATGCAAACCTTGCATTATATGTTGACAATACTGTGCTATTGATTAAAGTTGTTAACGTATTAGAGGCTATAGTACAACTTCAAAACCCAACGAATACTATGAACAAGATGATTTAAATTTTGGAATTTGACAATTAATCATACAAAGAGCGCTACAAAAATGTTTGCTCTTAAACGGATTAACAACCCGCCGTTATTACGAATTAATAATTCTCATATATCATGAAATACTACTGCAGAATTGTCATTTTAATAAAAAGGTTAATGAGGGTCACGTTAGACTCGTACAACTCTACTCGTTGATCAATAGAAAATTATCTTTGCAAGCGGTATGTGCCACACTAGTTTATAAATTTTTGATACGGCCGTTAGTATTATACACAATTTGAGGAAACTTTAAAATCAAATCTAAACAGAATTCAAGTACTACAAAATAAAGTCCTCAGGTTGGCAGTTAATGCACCCTGTTACGCTTGTCAAATATGAACGGAAAGAAAAAAAATATTATTTAAATGAAGTTCTGCAAAATATTATGGTTTGTTCTAAGACACTCTGTAATAATAATAAAAGTGTCCATAAAATTTTATCAACATGATGTGCCTATTTAAATATTAGTAAACAATTTTACAAAAATAATATATGTTAATTATAAGTGTGAGAAATGTAAATTTTATTATTAACTTTTAACATATATTTTATTAAATCACAAATCTTATATTTTTTGGTTGTAATAAATAAACATTCTTGTGTAATTCAAAATAATTTACAAAATTAATATTTTCTATACGATAAAATTATTATTATTTATTGAAATATTGAGAAATATCTATTTTATATATTACGACAATTTCCTAAATTATTCAATGTATTCAGAAAACAATGCAATCGAATGAAAAAGTTTCGTCCCAAACTTTAGCAGTGCAGTAAAAAATCAGTTAGATGCTGCAAATTTTATAAGGTATTTTCTCAAACTTTCTAACTAAACGGCCACGGAAATGCTTCAGCATGAAAAGTTTATCTTTATTGGATGAGCGGCAAAGAAATTAGGTTTTGGTGTGCCCTTTTTATCTAAATTTGTTCTACGTTCCAGCTAAATTAAAAATATGTTTAGGTTTCTTATTCAGTATATTTTGTACGAATAAACTGTTTATATATATATTACTATTATAACTATAACAATACTTACTTGAACGCTTTGCGTATATTTCACCGAATTAAGTGAGACAATACATTATATCACATATTGCAAATACTGCTACAGTTCTTATTATTGATTATAACATTTTGAGATATATACAAAGAGATCAAGAAGAAATAATTTACGTAAGAAAATCTGAATTATTTGTTTATTCAATAGCTTGTTAAAAATTTTTAATTTTTTATTATTAACAGCTTAAACAAAAGTCTCCCTTTCTTTTTCCAAATTTTTCGGTTTTGTGCGTAGGTTTTCCAATTACATCCTACGTAATTTGTTATGTCCTTGATAGATTCTTTGGCTGACCTTCCCTGTCTTCTGTCACTTAGTTTTAGCTACATTATCAAGAACAGATAATAGCATTTGGAAAATCGCCAAAGCAAACAAACGGCCACAAAAAACAAATCCCCCACTAAGAAAAACAAATAACGAGTGGGCTAGAACAGATCAGGAAAAGGCAGACTTATTTGCACGACACTTTGCTAATGTTTTTACGCCCTACTCAGATGATCCTGATGATACAGTAAACAGCTTCTTGGACATACCATTGCAACTGTCGCTACCTATCAAGAGATTCACCTGTGCAGAGCTGGAAGAAGAAATTCAACATCTTAACCATAAAAAAGCACCAGGGTACGAACTAATATCCAGTAAAGTGCTTGCTGAATTACCTAGAGTCGGTCTGGTGTTTCTAAGGAACCTTTTCAATTCTATCTTACGTCTCCATTATTGGCCGTTACCACTTAAATTCGCACAGATAATTCTCATACCAAAACCAGGTAAACCTGTTGAGGAAATTACGTTTTACCGTCCAAAAAGCTTACTGGCCCAAGTTTCTAAACTGTTAGAAAAACTTTTAGTCAGGAGGATACATGAAACAGATATATTGGAAAACTGCATCCCGGACCACCAGTTTGGGTTCAGAAAGTATCACTCTACCATTCAGCAATGTCATCGCGTCGTAAATATGATTAACACAGCACTGGACTCTAAATTTTACTGTCCAGCAGTATTTATTGATATACAACAGGCGTTCGATAAAGTATGACATAAGGGGCTCTTATATAAACTCAAATTACACCTTCCAAGTGAATATTATTTACTTATAAAATCCTATTTATCAAATCGACACTTCCAGATAAAATATGGCCAAGAATATTCTGCCATTCAACTCCAGAGTACCACAAGGCAGCGTTCTTGGACCTCTTCTATATACATTGTACACGGCAGACATACCTACAACAGTAGCTACAACTATAAGCACCTTCGCTGACGATACAGTCCTTGTCTCTCATCATACCAATCCTCAAACAGCCTCCTTAAACTTGTAATATCATCTGTCCCTCTTACAAACCTGGCTAAACAAATGGAGAGTCCAAGTGAACGAAGCCAAATGCACCCATGTAAATTTTACCCTAAATCGCTTGGAATGCCCGCCGGTGCATCTAAATAATATAGCAATTCCTCAAGCAAATGAAGCTCGCTACCTGGGCCTTCATTTAGACAAAAGACTCACGTGGAAACTGCATATATTAAAGAAACGAAAGGAAGTTGACCTACGACTTAAAAAAATGTACTGGTCACTTGGTAGGAAATCGTGTCTATCTTTAGAAAATAAGATTCTACTTCATAAAATAATAATTAAACCTATCTGGACCTATGGCATAGAGCTGTGGGGATGCTCCTGCAAGTCAAACGTAAACATAATCCAACGCATGCAATCCAAAACACTGAGAATGTTAGCCAATGCTCCCTGATATGTTAGCAACGACACCCTGCATACCAACCTGGAAATCCCAACAGTAGTAGAAGAACATACTAAAAGAAGCAACAACCATTTCCTGCGACTTCAAGTTCATCCCAATGTCCTGGCATCCAGCCTGCAACATGATCTACCTCCTAGACGACTACAAAAAACGTGGCCCATTGATCTAAGAAGAAACTAACGGGATAACATCGATGGATGGACTCCCCTCACGTCACTACCGTCATCTCATTACCTCATAGGACCTTACTATATGTTTATTATGTAAAATGGTTCTGATTGTTAATCTGCAAATAAAAAAAAACTTAGCTTTAGATTAAGAATACTTCTTTCCATTTTATTTCGTATTATTTGTAGTTTACGTTCTTGAGTTTTTGTGAGACTTGTTTGCGCACCATAGATTAGGGTGATACGTCGTTTTATTTCTTTTTTGTTTCTATTTGTAATTGATAAAATCTGACCCTTTGCACTTTGTCATCTCTTTTTATTTCATTTCGATCCAGTTTTAAGTTCTGTGTATGATTATCCATTACGTTTGTTTCTTGCTTTTATAGATTAGTTGGGTTATCATAATAGTTAATTCTAGATTTTGCTATTAGTAGCCCGTTGTCGACTAAAGGTAAGTTAGAAAGCTTGTGATCTCTGTTACTTATTCCTCGGGTTTTCCATTTCACTTTTTAAAATATGCTTTTTAGTGCTGCACTGAAAAGACTGGGTAAAAGAGGATCGCCTTGTCGTACTCTTCTATTATATTAAACTCCGGTCATTTTAATCTTATTGTGCAGTTTGCATACATTTGGCCAATTAATTTAATATATTTCTGGTAGATTTCTTGTTTAATGCTTCTAGTGTGGTTCAATAGTAAACTGAATCGAAGTATTTTCATTTTGTATTCTAAGGATTTTTCTAATATCTGATTTATCACATATAGTTGATCCATAATTGAAAATCTCTTTTCAAAACCTGCTTCTTCAGCCGGTTGTTTTAAATCTCATTGTGATCTTATGGACTTTTTCCATTGTTTCGATATTCCTTCTTATATTATTATTTTATTAAATAGTCTTAAAAAATGGTACTATAATACATAATATAGTTATACATGCTCAGTTTTTCTCTCTATTATTTGCTTGTAGACTCTTTTTATCTCAGCCCTATTCCGTTCCATTTTACTTTTTCCGCTACTTGTTCCAGTTGCACTAATTTATCTTCTAATGCTAGAGACTTCATGTTAACTGTATATATGTCTAATTTAATAGATTTGTTTATAAGTTTTGTTATTAATTTTTGGACTGATAGTTTAAATTATTCGGTGCATTTGAAGACGGATGTGATCTTTAATTTCCGGCTTGTCCTTTTTGCCTATTGCTTCACCTTTTTCCTTGGTGTGTTTGTGAAGTTTTTTGATTGAATGTCTTGAGTTTCAACCACTTTCAATGTGTTGTGTCTTTTTTTGTTTCTGAATTATCTCTTGAGTTTTCTTCCTCTGCTCCTTTGCCTTCAATGATCAATTTGTATTTTATGACTGCATATACTCCTTGGGTTCGTTCTTCCTTCATTTCTGGAATTAGCGATTTTTTTGTGCTAATACCTTGTTTCGATGATCTTCATCGATGTATATTTGTGTATTTTTTATTTATTTTTTCTCTATTTATTTAGTAACTAGAACAATGTTTACAATCTGTAAGCTAAAGATCCAACGGACGCTAGGTGTACTAGCAGGTAAATAACATGGTAAGATTAGCATCCATTGATAGTTTACGATTTTTTATAATAGTATTATAATCTTTAAACGATACGTGATAAAAGTTACTACTATCGGTTCGTTTGTTTTGTTTATATTATTCATACCATTTTTATTTATTTGTAACTTTAATTGTTAAATAAGCAGTTATAGCACAATATTTTCTAGTTCGAACTATTTGATTACCGGGGGTGTTTGTAATCCGTGTGTTATATTTTTCTTTCTTTGCTCCCTTTTTGCTTTTTCCAATCTTTTTTTAATTTTTAATTTTTTATTTTGTTATCCCGCATCAAAGGATCCAATTTTTGGTTTAAATTACCGTTTATTTTATAAGTCGCTCTTTAATTTTTTCAGGAAATTTATAAATTGTGCTTCGTTCATTTTTGGGTATTCGGTTCAGTGCACCTGTATAGCTTTTAATTTTATGGACTGAATAGAATTTTCTAACCTTACATTTGGTTTGTTACCTAAAATACTTATCAGTATATTTGTCTCCTTTAAAAACTGTACAATAATTTAGTTTCCAACGATTGTCCTCCTTTTATAGGTTTCCTTCTTTGTAGTTTTGAGTGGATGCGTCACTGGTATTTTTGTAAATGTTTTAGAACACATTTACTACATATTGTAGCTATACAACTTCCAAGCCCGTTTTTTTTTAAATGAACTATACATGTTGATCTACTGAGTAATTATCAATTATCTAGTTTAATCGCCTGCACTACTGATTATAGCTTCACACCTTTTTAACGCTTTTGATGAGGTTTTTTGCATAATCATTTGGCAAAGATTGCCACATCTTCTTAATTTGAAATAATAGCTGCTTCACCGTGTTCACAGGCTTTTTTTCATTTTCAACATGTTCACACGATTTCAGTAAAATTAACATCTTTCCATCGTAATAAAGTTATTTTGTTGTTTTTATACCTTGCATTGTTTAGGGTTATTGTATTCTTGCAGTTTATAACTGTTATAACTTATAACCAAAGAATTCATTATTTATATAAGAATGATAATACCCATAAAGACTTGTCCATGAAGATAAAAGTGTCTAAAAATTAATCCATATTTTTCTTTGGTCACGTCAGTCGTTTTTCCAAGTACTTTTTTGATAATAAAAGTTTCTTTAAGGTTAATCAAAAACAAACGTTTTTTTTGCACGCAGGACCTGAATTCCTTTTGTGTATGAAAGACCTGGCTTGTCTTCAAAGAGGCGGAAATTTGCTTTATTCTTTGTCGTTATTGTAACGCAAGTTATTTTTCTCTACGGCAGATTGTCTGCATTTTCAGCTTACAATTATTACTTTACCCACCTCTTAATAAATATCTTCATATTCTGCATATATTTTGAAACCTTTTTTTACGTCAGTTTCGGTTCTTTCACATAATTCGCTAAAAACATTTTCTTATGTTGTTACAGCAACTTTACAATTATTATAAATATACACCGTCAACAGCAATTAAATATACCAGAAAACTATATACTGTGCAATAGAGCACAAAATAAATAATCAAACGAATTAACATATACGGCACTGCGGTGCATTTTTACCAAATGACTACGGCCACTTTCTTGTCATACAGACTCTACGGTGATTTTCCGTTATTGAATTCAAAAAGTCTTCAGCAAATTTGGTTTTCTTGCGTGGTGTCATTTTTCAATTAAAATTTTGCATAAGATATATGGGAAATAGTAACCCTTTCTTCCAAAAGTTTCAAATTTTACTTCTTATATTTTATTTTTGTTAATTATTCTCTTAATTGAAGCCACATTTCCATTTCATTTTAAATGTTATGGTCGATTATTGAATTGTGATAAAGAACTTGGGTAAAATTAGTGTTTTGATATTCATGGAGGTAACTACACAACTTGTTGAAACTTTATACTGCTGACACCTTATGATGATTATGATATATCAGAACTTTTTTGTTTTCATCCAGAATAATTTCTTGTAGACTACACACTTTAACTTTCCTGTAACAAATAAAAACTATTATATACAAGTATGCTAAAATTTATTAAATCTGAGTGAAGGCGACAATTATCTAGATTATAGCAACACATATTAAAGCGGCGAGTTATAAACTAGTTGCCAAGCATATTCTCTACTATAGATAAAGTTCAAGGCGAAGATATTATCAACCTAAAATAAAAAATAACATTGCGTTTATAATATATAGTTTTGTTCGTCGCAAAGATAAATAATGAAAAAATAGTATTTCTATCTAAAAGCTTCTTTTATACAAGAGTATTTTGTATGTTATAATTTTTATTAAAATAAATTAACGCTTTTGTAATGTAATTTTAAAAACAAATTAATCTATAATTTTTTATACTTAACGAAATATTTCAACAAAAAGTAAATTAAAGCAACATTTGTATAAATGAAGAGTTTTATTCATTTATTATTATTAGTGCTTTTATGGAAAGCGTGTTGGAAAATTTTATTTATATTAAATTTAATGCTTTTGTATTACTTTAATACTTTCAAAATTTAATAGATTGAAAAAGTAACATTATTTTATTTATAAAAGTACTGTTAGGCTAGTAAATTCTGTTTGTATACTTCATCACTTACATGTCCACATGATACCGACCTACATTAGCTGCACCAAGACTTAATCTCATTAATCACCAGCAAAATCCCTGCACTACAACTCCCCAGGAACAGCACTCATAATTAATTACATTCGGGTTCACAAACATGATTAAAAGGTCAGGTATTGATCATTACCTTTGTCTCTGTATATTTATGTTTTACCTTTTTTATATGTAGTCACTGCTAATAAAATCATTTTTATATTTACAACTAATGCTTTGTAAAACTAGCAAAGAATTGTAAGCGTTTGATTCTGTATTTAAAGAAAATATTGGCAACTGAACATTCACAAGCAGTTTTTCATTTTAATTTCTTAATTAGACTGAACTTAAATGCTACCTAGGCCATAACAATAAAATAATAATAGTAAAAATAAATATTTGTTTAAAATATTGATAACAAATTATAACTAAATAAACAAAAAAGCACGAATTTATACATAATTTATAAAACACAAAAATAGATGTTTCTATAATTAACTGCATTTAAAATAATCTGTTCTCATTTTAACCCTCCAACTTACAAATCACTAAAACATGCATAGTACAAATGTAAATCTAATTTTTAGGCTCATTTGAACACTTCCAAAGTTATAATAATTAATTTCTTGTTATAAATACATACCAAATGTTAGTATATACTTGTGTGCAGAGTTTATTATAAATGATACATAATTTCTCGTGGCAGTACTGCTTTCGTTTTCCATTAAATAGTAATCCTTTAAATGCATAAATTTGGGTTTATTAAGATAAATTTTAATTATAAAGATTATATTTTTCAAACAATAATGCATTTTTGTTTGTGTACTAACCCATGACCAACCATTACACATCTCAAGGGTTTAGCCACCTAACAGGCGCTTTCCCAAGGTGGCGGATAAGAGGATGATCAAAAAATTTATCTGCAATATAAGCAAACCTGTAGGAGTAGAACCCTAAATGGTGAGTAAAATGTATACCATAAACCGCTGTGAATTTTGCAACCATCCTTTATTTACCATCTTAATCCGGTGTACATGAGCAGCAGGGGTACGAGCTTAATCACCTATACTGAGCAATATTTCAGCATGTATTTCCTGTATAGAGTGTTTAAATATGTTTAAAAATTTACAGGGTATGTAGGACTATAGAAAACAATTGACAAGTTTTTTTATAGAGGGAGGATTAGGAATATTCATATATACCCGGGTCGGGGTGTCCAGCAACCCGGACATGTTGGATTCAGACCCAGTGAGTCTGCCTACCTACTAAACCCGTCTACCTCCCTCTCTTCGCCCTTGTGCCCCACCCGAGAATATGCGAGCATTACTTCAGGTGGGGGGCGGTATCTCATTTTAAATATTTGTGTCCAATTCACATGTTATTTGCCCTTATCTATTATATCGCTTAGTATCTTAGTATACAAGCTGTTGATCGCATCCCAGTTTGTCTCGTTTTGGACCATTACTTTGCATATGTTGTCGGGGGTAATTTCGACCTGCACATGTGTTTCTGTCTTCTGTCTTAGTGTTAGCCAGTGTCTGCATTAAAAAAAAAACGTGTTCTACATCTTCCGTTTCGCCGCAGAATCTGCAGCGGTCATCTTGTGTTTTTCCAAATCTCTTTCAGTAGTCTTTGAATTCGCCATTTGTGTCAAGTAATAATTCAACTGACCAAACTTCCTGTCTTTCCAGCGTTTTATGTCAGGTATTAACTTACTTGTCCATCTGCCTTTGTTGCATGTGTTCCATCTACTTTACCAACTTTCCATCATACTGGCCTCGTTGGAATTTTTAACCTCCTTGTTCGCTATTATGACTTGTAGGGCGGCCGTTGAAACCGTCCTATAGGCACAACAGATTCTAATTAGTACTGGTCTTTGGACAGTTGTTAGCATGTTTGTGTTTTTTTTTTGTCTTAAGGCCCCCTATCCAAGCAGGTGCTGCATATAGGAGGACTGATGTCGTAACAGCATTTAGAATTTTCCTATTTGCTGTTTTTGGCCCTTTGCTAGTTCTAGTTTGTTTATCCATTTGGCCACTTGTCTCAGTACTAGCTCTCTCTTGATTTTAAGTTTATCTTCCTCTCTGGCAGTTATGATAACTATAAGATTGTCCGCAAAAGCTACCAGTTTGCAGCTTGGAGGTAATGATATTTCCATTACAGTGTCGTATAGAATGTTCCATAGTAAAGTTCATAGAAAGTCTGTATTGTGACTCGGAATTTGCGGCCCGTGCGCAACACAAAGGACATTCTTTGGAATTTGTAATCCCAAGGAAGGTTAGCTGAGGTCGACCTTGTGGCGCCGTGTGCAGGAATGTTACGAGGCCGACTTTGTGGCGCCGGTTAGTTGACCTGCCGCGCCGCGTCGTGCTAAGCGATCCTGAGTCGACCCGAACGCCACCGACCATAGCCGCCACGGCATTTTCCAATCAGAGCAAAGGCGACCCCCCCCTTCCACCAAACCTGGGCAAGCCCTGCATTCCCCAGCGGGCTTCCATCCTGAATTCTGCACCCCACTAGCAGAGTGGAGCACGGCTGAGCCTTTAAAACCTGAACAACCGAAGAATTTGCTCTCAGTCGTCAGTCCCTTAAAAAGTAACCGTCAAGTGTCATCAGCTGAGTCCCTTTTGGCTTTTTTGCTGCTTGCTGCCCGGATCTGCTGCTCGCTTTCCGGACCGGCTGCTAGCGTTCTCCCCGCCGCCCGGACCTGCCGCCTCCCCCGCTGCTCGCTGTCCGGCTCCGCCATCGGCTCTGCAGCACACTGCTTAGCTGCGCTACCGCCCCTGCTGCTCGCTGCCTGGTTCCGCCACCCGCCCCGCTGCTTGCGCTGCTGCCCTAGCTCGCGGCCCGACTTCGCTGTACCAGCTCGCTGCCCGTTTCAGCGCATACATTAAGTCGTAGGTTAAGTTCTTGTAAATTAGCTAAGTAGGTTAAATTAGCGTAAGATAGGTTAAGTTTGTAAGATCGTAAATATAATTCTAATTGTAAGTTGAAGCGGACGCTTCGTTTTTTTAGCCTTTCGTGCCCCACGCGTTGCCGGTCGTAGCGTCCCGACGCCCGATATATCACCGCTTGGGCCCGACCTGGTAACAGTATATACGCAAGTCCACAAATAAACCATATCCGAGGTAACAGTTTTTTTCTGACAGATATCATAATTACTCAATGATAACACCTTCCAGCAAATGGAATAACAAATTAAGGATTGTATTCATGCAGAGTATATGGTCGATATGGTGTTCATGTGTAGTCGTACCAATGAGAATGCTTCGAGTGCACGTCGCTTCTATGATGAGATGTTTCCCAATCGGCAGTTGCTTTCGCGAGATTTTTTAATGGGTTTTCAACTATTAAAAAAATAGTTATAATCGGAGAAAGTACAACGTACTTTTAGTAAGGAAACAAAAAGGTTACTCTTTATGACATTTTCTCATATAAATTACATTTTTAGTTGCACTTTTTTATTAAGCATTAAAGCATATCGGTTTTATGTATTTTTTAAATTTAGTATTCTGGTTCTCACTATTAGACGTTCAGTGGTTAGTTTAACAATCTTAAATAGGTGAAAGATACTGGTCAAGGATTCAATGAATGCCCAGCTACAGTAAACTTAGAACTAGTTTAAAAAATAAGTTTAAAAATATGTACGACGCCCTATTACATTACTATCCAAATCTGGTTATGAAATCAAAAAATTCAAATCTCTTTAAACATGGTTGCACTTCATTGTCTTTTTCTGATAGGCACACCATTAAGATATTTTGATAACCACTGATAAGGTCTTGATAACGCACACTAAACCGTTGTATTTTTTCATTAATTGTACGCACTGTAAGATCACAACTAATAGTTTTGTGGGGGCTCACTATAAAGCATTTGTAATGGCTCGAGTATTTTAAATTGAGATTTTTTCAGAATTTCGGTACTGGATGTTTTGGTGGTATTCTAAAAATGTATTTCATATATCCATATTCATAAATGAATAAAAAATGTGCTCGTTTTGCCCACATGAGTGTTCTCCAGATTAGTTGTTTGTTCAAATAAGTACTGAGGTACTTAGCACTATCAGCTTAAAGAATTTATTAAGCATCACCGGTAGGCAGGTACCTTAATATAAAAAAGTGCTTTAATTTATTTAAATGCACTACATTTACAACCAATACTGTATAACATTGTCTAACAATAAGCAGTCTTACACCTGTTGAAATGCTAAGTTAGGATCGGTGTGCTATATATGTAGATCCGTGTTATCGGGGAATGTAGTCAAGAGATCTGCCATGAATAACAGGTACAAAATAAGACCCAATACGCGTTTTTAAGCAACGTCCAAGTTGATGAGGTAAAGAGGTGTAAACTTTTTGCCAAAACAAAACTTCGATTGGATGGGTATTATTTCAAAAGTTTGAAGTAATATTCAGGTAGAGATCTCTTAGTTTTGCAAAGCAAACCATCCAAACAAACCTTGTTGAAAGCGTGAGTGACAAAAAAGCTGTGGTACAGTAATTACGCTCGTCGAACTTGTTTTTTCAAAAACCAAATAATTAAAATAAACTGATCATACAGAAGTGTGTGTTATAATTTCTAATAATACTTCCTCGAATACTTATGACAGAACCACCGATAAACCAATTGGTCTGTAGAATTTATCAGTTGATTTTGTGGATTTAAAACTACGACAACAGTTCTCCATTGTTTGAGAAAGTATAGAAATCTTAATATTATTTTAAGTAAATGAGTTGCATTGTAAGCTTTGTGAGACGGGTTTCTGAGGATTCAATCAATGATCAGATCAAATTTTTTAAATGGGAAGTTAATGATTTTAGTACATATGTGAGAATGTCATATTAATTATCTAATTTTACCGAAAATGGTTTGAAAATATTGTCTATATGGTCACTAAATGTAAGATCTTTTTTCCGATTGCTTTTACCCAAGTATTGGTAGTAGTACGGATCGGTACTACGTGTTTGTGGCTTTCCAAAGCAGGTAATCATCTGTTTTT
This sequence comes from Sinelater perroti, assembly GCA_036346155.1. Taxonomy (NCBI): domain Eukaryota; kingdom Metazoa; phylum Arthropoda; class Insecta; order Coleoptera; family Elateridae; genus Sinelater; species Sinelater perroti. The sequence continues at coordinate 16,387,686 of JARFIY010000195.1, read as the reverse complement.
AGTGGAGAGAGATGGTTCAAGTAGTTTAGAACATTCTGGTTTCTGATGGTAGAAAGAAGGTTTTTGAATTTAGCAATAGCGTGATCGATTACTCCTTTATCATTAGAATGTCATGTTGTTTGTTAAATCATTTTTAATCTTCGCATCTCTGTAATTTTATGTTTGTAAAAAATTGATCATTTAGCGGACTAGTTTGTTGGAGGTAATTGGGTAATTTAGTTTTTCGCTTCTTGTACCACTTGAGTAAAATGTAGCTCAGTTTTGTTTAGATATGCATATATTTTTAAATGGTATATCTGTGTAGAATGATTTGTCAATTAACTCTTTAAAGCAATTTCTAGTTGGTACTACTTTCAGTTTTAAGTTCTTGATATTTACACTAGGGAGTGGCTTATAGAGAAACCAAGATATTAAAGAGGTTTATGTTTATCCGTTTATAAAACAGATCTTATTCTTCTCTAGAGTCCGTGGACCAATAAGTATGTAGGTTCGTCCGTAGACCGTAGTAGTAATCGCATGTTGTTTATTACTTTAAGCATTTCGTTGCTTTTAGTGGTTTAAATTGGAGCTCCAGTAGATGTGCTTGGCATGGCCTTACGAAATAAATCTGTTACTCAACATGTGAAAGTAGTGACTGTACGTTTCTTGTTTATTGTTAAATTGCTAATGTTGCAAGTGAATCCTGCCGGCCTTCAATAACTATGGATGTGATTCGCAATTGTGGTTGACTGTATTTAGAAAGTTTATAATGTGTAGTTGAGTTTTTGATAGCAATACCATCAAGGGTAGTGCAATTAGATTGTTGTTTTCCATATGCTACGGAATTCTGTATTTTAAAATAGGTGCTCTATGTCAAGTGTGCGTCTGTGGTTAATACAATGTCAATACAGCAATTTGTAAAGCAGGCAGTAAGTTCGTCTTTACGTTGTAACAGTTCTTTTGCGTTTTATAGAGCAATTTCAAAGTGACGATCCATTATGTGTTCTACATACGATCGTAGTTAAGATCATCTGTTACATTGGTTGTTTTAGCATACATTTTAGTTTATCGATGTATATGAGAGTCGTGGTTGATAAGATCTTATACTTGGCAGTCCTTTGTCGTAGTGAGAAGAAAATATTTCTTTATAGACAGGGCATCTATTATAGTTTGCAGGGTGGTTCTTGTTATACTGTATTCATGTGCCATTTTTTCTATTTGTTTGCATTGTGTCGTAGAGAGCATGCCAGTGCAGTTTACGGAAACAATGTGTTCTTATATTTGTGACACTTGGAGAAATGAGGAATAGTTTTTAGCTTAGGATAGGAAAAGTTCAAATTTTATTTTTCATTGTTATCAAATGATTTTAGATTTTCAACAAGTAGAGACAACTGCTTTTTGTTTCAGTTTGCTTTAGGTTCCATCCATTGGTTGTGTATCTGACAGTTTCTAAAAGAATCTCAAAAAGTACGTTTTATTTAACCTGATAGGTGTGGAACTCGGTCTTTTCTATTAAATACTTTGTTATTAGTGTGTATTTTTTATAAGTTCTGAGAAATATCTTTATTTTGTCATTGGGTAGAGCCTTTAACTATAGATTTCAAAAAATGTAACACTCCAGATAAATATCTTGGAAGGTTTAGAGCTACCTTTTTAAAAAGCGTATTTTGTAGTTCCTGTAGGTTGTAGAATTAAGCTGGTTCTCGAAATATTAGAGTTTTTTAGCCGACTACATTTTTTACTATTGAGCACTTGGCCATTTTGTGTAGTAGATTGCCGAAAAAACTTTTTGCTGTTAATAAACGACTTGTGGCTGATAAGGTGCTATATTGGAAAGTTTAAGTGCATCTTGAACGAAAATATGCTTTTAAATTGGGAAGATTAGTAATGTATTTTATGTTTTTTGGAACAATCTGCACCAGCTGAGGTTGTTTCGTTTGCACTGGAATGTATTCTTGTGTAGTTAGAACTGGTGTGGTTTGGTGCCTCTTGAGATTACTACCAAGATCGGTGGACATGTAGAAGACATCAAGGTTCTAACATGTATGATTTTTATGGTCCAATCAGGTCTGGTTCGCGAATTATCAAAAATATAAATATAGGATTGATTCGTTTTTATAATCTAGACTTTATTGAGAGTTCCCCTTTAATTTGAAATGCTTATTCAATAGCACAGATTAAGCTGGTGATAGTGCAGCTATAAGAATTTGAATCATTGCACCTCTATTATATACGAATTGAGAGTCTAGACCATTGAGTTCAATACTTTTATTTTATTAAATAATTCAAAAATCATACCTAAGTGGATGATGACAATCATATAGGTTGGATATCTTTATTTGCTCTAACTGTCTACCGATTTTGATGTCAATCGCAGGAAGCGCTAAGGCGGGTTTTTCTGTTTAGTTTAAGTTAAAGCAAAAACAAAATAGTAGTTGCATATATCTTATCGCTGACTCCGGTTGTGACCAGGCACAAACTTTTGCTTAAGCATGACTTCGGTTGCCACCGGAGCGACATTATAGGTATTGACTGGCTCGCAAACACGTCCGTCTAGCCTCGATTTGCGAGTTAAACTCTAGTTGATGTTAAAAATTGTTTATTTCTTTGAAAAAATGCGTACCACATTAGTTGCAATTTACAGGATTTTTATTTGCAAATTTAATATGCAAAAAAAATGTTGGTCGACTAAACCTTCCTTTTTGAAAAACATTTTCTTGTAGATGAGAGCTTGTACCTGCAATGTTTTCTGTAAAAATTGTTCTTATAAATACCTGTTTGATTTAATTTGAGACTAAATAATATAAACCTTAGCTTATGCAAAACAAGGTTTTATCTTTTGTCCTTAACGTTTCTATTTATTTTTCTTATCTTCTACTTAATTGATGTTATATTATTACATTAAAAGAAAACGGTTATCCAATATTACTATATATGTAAATTTTAATTTATAAGGAAAATTGTATGCATTAAATTAAACATATGTAAAGCTAAATTTACAAAAAAATATTGGCGGCATGTTCTTGCACTTAATTATAGCTATGCTGAAAACATTAATAACAGTCGATTTTATTAAAATCTATTAAGTTGGCCCGCACCATGTTAATTTTATCAATAAGTACGTACTATAAAAATTACATCTTGCTTAAGATCGCCATTGCTTGCTGTTTTCATAAATATTAAAATATCAAAGTTTAGATGTCCAAAATCTAAAAATTAATATGTGCGCGACGTTGGTAAAAACACAAAAAACTGTAGATCCCGCTAAATCAGAGCAGGCCATCCTGCTCCACAAAAACTGTTTATTGCATTTTCAGTTTATGCAATTTCATGCAAAAATTGGGTCACACCGCTCATTCGTTTTTATTCGTTCGCTCTGATTTGAATGACTTTAATTTATAAACCAGCTTCCAATTTCCAGCAATGTTGCGCTGATATAAGTGGACTGATAAAATGATTGGGCACTTAATGTAGAAGGGTACTATAAACCAATTACAGTAAGTTTTAATATGGACATTATTTTTTATTTTTAGAGATTGTAATAGCAAACAAAGATAACATACACTAATATTAAATATTCAAAAATTTACACTTTGCATCAATTAATAAAATCAATTTTTAATTATTTAGGAGATAGAAGGTGAAGAAATTAAATACAACCCTTTAAAGGCGGCATTGGCTTGATGATCAATGCAATAACTAGTGGAGGATGAGAAGCAGAGCAGTGACATTTAATAATTCCTTCATAACATGACAGTTTTATCTCTATAAAGATTTACAATCTCTTAATATTAAGTAATATTAAGAACCCTTTGAGTTTTGTGAGAAGCGAATTCACCAATAACATCAATGTCCAATTGATTAGTAATTTTCTGATCTGTTGGCAGTATAGCGAGGTTTGACAATCTAAGCTGACTCATATTTAATCTGTGATAATTTTTGATTAATTTCAGCTTGGAGAAACTTTTCTCGCAACTAGCAACACTTATTACGATGGCCAAGAACATAACAGCATTTGGAACACAAACATCAAGATTGAACTGTTGAATAAACTGCAGAAGCTTAAGAGGTCTCCTTTTCAATAACTTCGGACTGCTCCTGCGATGCATTGACAAATTCTCGAAGCCGTCTTCGTTCTGCCTGGAACTCTCCCTTGTCGATATCATCAGGTGCGTTGCCAAAGTCACTAGTATACTCGGCATCCGAAAGCTTTGAAGGTTTCAAAAAGCAGAATTTGTCATCTAGGTCTTGAAGCTGCTGAAATCTAGAAGTGATTTCCTGCAAGATCTTATCAAAAGAAGCAAACATTTTCTTTCCAATTTTTACTCATCGGCATCCTTCGACCGTCACAAAAATTCCGCTTACGCTTTCTCCTTCGATGAGGCTTAATTTCGATTCCAAGTTCTTCACAGACTTTTGGAAAAACTAAATCCGTTGGAAATAATTTTGTCTCAGTTGTCCTTCAAGAAGGCATAAATTTTAATTGCACATTGGTGAAGATCAAGTAATTTTGAGCGGAAAACTTGACCTTAAAAACTGAGGTAACACAAAAGCAGGAACGACTGCATCGCTTTCAACAGCAGATCCGCACCCGACTGCGTAGCTGTGCTCTCGGAAGTATCCGTGAGGTGGTCCAGAACATACAGAGTTTTTGAGTAATGAATGTTTATTATGTTGACGGCGTCATCCTTGCGCTCCAGCGCGTTTCAACTAAACATTTTATTCCTTGTGTAGTTGCAGCAGTAAGTACGTCCCGTCGGTGGGTTAAAGATAAAAAAATACAAAGATTTGCTCAACAGTTTCAAAAAACGTAACAGAATCTACAGCGACGGAAGTAGCATACATTTCAACTAGGTTTAAAGAATAGTTGTTTGGTGCAGGCAATGAATTGAGCCTTCGGATTAATTGCGTTGATACGTGCTCAGATTCCGGTGTGTACGCCCACCATTACAGCTGTATTGTCATAATTTTCTCTAGGTACCATCAACTGCGTCAGTTCCTCTTGATTAGATTACACTAACTTTTGGCCGGTCAATCCTCACGTAACGTAACACCTGGCTGGTTTGATCATTATGGGATATGTCCGGCATACTGTCAAAAATGACCCAAAGTGTTTGGCTTTCTTTAGCTGCTGGACAATTTGTTTCCGAACCTAATCACCAAGAAGGTTGATGAATTTGTTTTGAAGCAGCGGCGACATATAAGAGCATTATTTTTTTTAAGCTTGACGTTCGTGTAATGTTCTTGCAGCACGTAGAATCCTAATTTTTAAGCATTTGCATTGCGTAAAATACCCAACTTAAATAGCACTGTATGTATGTTCTTTCAGCTTAGAATTAAGTTTCCACCATCTGCTAAATTCATTTGAGAATTAAATCCCGATGTGGGACCAGTAACAATTCTAAACAATCTGCAGCAAAATCAGAATAACGAATATTTGGAAGGAAAATACACCATCCAGGAACGTAGCATCTTCTCACCGTTTGGTAACTTCCGGAAAAACTAGTCCCGAGTCAGTTTTCTGGTGGAACCTTTCGTAGAAACAACAGGCCTAGTCACTTCAGCAAAGTTACTATATGTCCTTAGATATTTGAATTTGTTCATTTGCTCTATTTCTTTCCTTTCTATTGCTATTTTGTGCCTTTTTCTTTTTGCTGCTGTAACCTTTGTCTTTGTCTTTTCTATAAAGCATAAATTAACTTCTTCACCTTTTTTATTTCCTTTTGGATTTCCGCTGACTAACCGCAGTATGAATATGTTATCTTGCATTCCTTTTCCTTTTCTAAAGCCGCATTGGCTGTCTTCTAATGAGTTTTTCAGTTTTTCTCTTAATCTTGTTTTCTATATTCTCGTCCATATTTTGCCCAATATGCTTAGTAAAGTGATTCCTCTGTAATTGTCACATTTTCTTATATGATCTTTTTGTACACAATGGCAATATTACACCCGCCTGCCAATTGTGTGGGGCTCTCCTTACTTTTACCATATTGTTCATCAGGTTTAATATTTTTCCATTCCTATATTGCCTATGCATTTTAGCATTTTCGGTGATGTGTGAATTCCTGTTGCCCTTCTTAGTTTTATCTTTTGTATTGTCTGCTTTAATTTAATTTCAGATATATACTCGATGCCTACATCTTTGTTTGATTAACACCTCCTTGAAATGTTGCGTCCACCTTTTCATCATACCCTTTTTCTTTGTAAGTAATTCTCTTTGTTTATCTCTAATGTTTTTTATGTGTTGCTCTATTTTTTTATTAGTTGTTTTAGTGTATTATAAAATAATTTTTGATTTTAATTAAAGTTGTTTTCATTATATTTTCGAATTTCACCTATTCCTATTGTTTTTCCCTATTTTACCCATCTTTTACCCGCTTTTTTTATTTTTGTACTGTTCGTAGCTTTCTTTGGTCTTAGTTTGTAAATATATCTTTCAAATATTTTCTTTTGTCTTATTTTTTCATTTATTTTTCTGTCCACCAAGCTGTTTTCGTTATATCTTTATTATTTTTTATTACTCCGCAGCTTTCTTGTGTTTCTTCTGATATACTTTACTTTAAATAATCTTAATTTTCCTATACGTCTCTTTCTCTTAGTTCTGTATTTAGCTTTATTTGTATTGTTTTCTGATACTATTTTCTCGTGTCTGCTTCTTTTAGTCTATAACTTCGAATGTTTTTTTTATAACTCTATATAGCCCTGGGTGTTTTTCTAGCCTTTATTATATTTTCCTATCCTTTCCTTTAGGTCCCTCATTATGATAATATTTGATCCACGTACGTCTACTTCTTTTTGTAAATTCTCCTAAAATATATCCTTTTCTTCTTTTGTCGAGTTATTATTTGGTCCGTATACCACTATTATTGTTTATATTGTTGTTCCTATTTTGTGCTTACTATTAACATATTAGCGTTTACGAATGTTTTCTTCGTTATATTTTCTATTTTCCGGTCTTAGTATCAGATTCACCATTTTAAGTCTTCTTTTTGTTTGTTCGATTATCGACAAGAAGAACCAGTATCCTTTTGCTATTTTCATTAAACTCTGGTCTTTCTTTTTCTTACTTTTTTTGCTTGCTTGTATATTTGCTTTTTTGGTCTTCTCCCTTTTCTGTACTTGTCTCTCAGTACCTTATCTGATTTTATTTTCTTTTTCAATTATCGTCGTCTATGTTCGTTTCTAGTTTCGTCTTCTTGCTGGTTTGATCTTTTTGTTGTATTAGTTTTTTTGCTGTTTTACAACTTATTTTTCTTTTCGTTTCAAGTGTATTAATCTTTTCCTATAACCTTTCTGTACTACACTTTTACTTTATTTCCAGTTTTCTATTTTAAGTGTGTTTATTAATATTCCGGACTTGTTTCCAATTGGTATCATTCTTTTTATTTCGCCCTCTACTTCCAGCTTTTTAATTAAAAATTTATTTGAGTTTGTTCTTTATTTTGTTCGTCCAATTTTAGTCCTGCGTTAATTGCTAGGTCTCCCATCCAGCCGACACTCCGCCAGACGGCGAGCACGTCAGGTCGCAGCGATAAGGAGAAATACTCTAGCTTTCTCTGAAAGGGCCGCATCTCACACACCAGAGCTGAGCCACCATCTCTGGGATGTTTAAGAACGTAAGCTCCACCAAGATTCTGAAATCCTTCCACCGGATCGTGGCAGCTACCCAGACTGCTACCAACTTCTGTGTTAGTGGTTGCAGAGAACTATTCTTGGTATGTTCAGAAACCCCTGAACACGTGGATTACCAATAAACTTACATCACTTTGGTAACGCCTGGTAACCAACTTCTAACGTCAGGATTTTTCAAAGAAAAAATAGTAGGAGCTTAAACTTAGGTACTTTCCAGACATAGATGTTTACATTTTTTTTACATAATTTTTATATTTTTTTTTATTAAGCATTTTCAAATTCTGATCACGGCCTAAAAGTCCAAAAACCAACAATATGGCGCAACAAGTTTTTTATAGTTTATCTTACAGTGCATCTTTTTTGAATGTGTCAAAAATCTAAAATCTCCAGTTTGCTTTATTTAGACAGATTCTTATTCTGGTCCTCTACATATTTTCTTAGCTTAGACTATATTCGATGGTTGTAATTTCTTTCGTCTGTATATTGATTGTGCAAACGTATTTATCATTAATTTACAGTCTAAATTACTAATGCATGTTTGATTTCTGTTTTTGTAATGAATGATGTTTATCTTTCTTTTCGTTATATTTAATTAAAATTTCCTGGAGTGTTGCTGGTAAAATGCTGATAATATATTTTTTTATTGTTTTCCATGTTTAATTTTTAATGTTCTCTTTTATTTTTTACTAAAACCAAATACTTTGCCAATTTTTTTCATTTAGTTATTCGCATTACAAACAGTTTTGGTAGTTTTTAGAAAAATGGATTGTTTATCGGCTATACTTTAATACAATAAATTCTTTTACGTTTTTATTTATTGCAATTGCAATAAGCGGTAAAATTTGATAAAATTTAGTTTATATTGTTCTATTTTTAATTGTCTTGTAGGACACAATAAATACTTCTTTTTAACTGAGAATGCATTGCGATATCTTTTTTATCATTGCATAATGCTAACAATACGGTTTTCCATAAAAGAGTACATTAATTTTCTCTAGTGAGTTTTTATATCTCTATCTGTTTATTTTTTTTTAAATCATGGCTTCATTGCTGATAGAAGCTACTTTTCGGTTTTTGTGTATATATATATATATATATATAATATGGGGCTTGGATACTTTAGCTTAAAATATCGACTAACTTTCTAATAAAATCTTTCTGCAATTATTTTATTATTTATACTCACCTTAATACATTGTCTTGGTAAAATATTGTTTTGCTTATCCAACCCTTTTCAATTGTCTACTTGACTAGTTTACTTTTAAGATTAATTCTCCACCTCTATAAATTAAAAGAGTTTTGTGCAGCTTTTCTAGTTTAGTTGTTTTACTTTAACATTTAGAATTGGCGCTAAATCGATTTAACAGTTTTATTTATGTTGTAAAGATTGGATATTACGTTTTGGTGCTATATAAAACTGTATAAATTGAAAAATAGCTGCAGCATGTGATTTCAAAAAAGCTGTAATATAATACTCCATCACTGCTTCATTTCCAAAAATATTTCCACTAAGAGAAAACGCATTCATACAGGGATATATTGTTACCGCTCTGTACGTTTTGTTATCAGTTACATCTCTTTTTCATTATAATTAGAGTAAACGTAATAACAAGATAAAAAGCTACTCGTTTCCTATATAAAACTGGCTAAAATTGATGTAAATATGCTATCTCGCATTTGTATATTACAATTCTACACAAGTTATCAGTAATTACCATTTTCATAATGATTATTGTCCTTACACAATACATGCAATGTATGCATGATTTCAGCTGTTCGAGCAATTTTAATTTATAAAATCATTATTAATAAAAAATATATTGTTTGTCAAAGGTGTTTCTTGTAGGTTACAGAAATATTACATTAACAATTTATATACGGTTTAACTAATTTTGATGGGATATTTCTACCAATCTTGCTTTATCTTTACTGATACATTTAACTGATACTTGTATATATTTAATTACTCAATTACTTTTAATTTGTTTTTTAAGTACGTTCAAAAGCTATCACCTTTAATGTGTTAATAGCTTAATAGTGCAATTTATTTTATTATTAAGAGATATTTTAAAATTATTATGTATTAACCAAAATGAGAAAACAAACAGAACACTATAAAGCGTTAAATGTACTTAAATAAATTCAATTTGCATACAGTCTTTTGTTATAACGTCTTATTTATGTAAGATGTGACTCTTTCCTCTTACTTTATTTTAATACGTGTGATCTAATGAATGGGTAACTTTTTTATGCTATGTTTGCAAAAACACATAATGGATATAAATGTATTTATTGTTGGTAGTAAATTAAATAATGTAGTTAATAATATTAACCATCCAGAAAATAATATAATAAATATATGCAATATTAAATTAGAAGTCAATTAAATATTCATGCTAATGCTTCTTTAGGAAATAGAACAAGACAAAATAGTAAAGAGATGAATATATAGATTCTTATAAAAGCAATAATCTTATTGTTAAACATAAAATAATTTAATTACTTAATTTGGGAAATTTAAGTACCACGACTGACGGAATAGTTTTTTTTTATTTGACGGTCACACACAATGTATTTATAATGTAATTAATAAGCAAAAGTTAGAGATTGTGCGTCTCAAAATAGCCACCGACTGCTTTCTACGACAGAGCGCTAGATGATTGCCACTAGTCATAATAGAGGAAGCTAAAAAGATAATTTCTGATATGGAAAAGGATGGCGTAATTGAACCTTTGACAAACCCGTGAACTTCTACCAGATTTTGCGTTGACTACCGTCGGCTCAAAAATGTTACAAAGAAAGAGGATTACTCACTACCGCGCATTGATGACACGCTGAACACCCTGGCCGAATCCAACTAATTCTTAGCCTTAGATCTAAAGACCGGATATTAGCAAGTCGCAATAGATCCCAAACATAAAGAAAAGACAGCTTTTTTATTGAGTCTGGGCTACGGCAGTTTACGATAATGGCATTTGGACTTTGCAAGGCCCCTTCAACTTCCGAAAGATTAATGAAGACAGTGCTTAATGGGCTATCCTAGAAAACATGATTGGTGTATCTAGATGACATAATAGTGACTGAGAAAACATTCAGAGCATCTAAAAAACTTAGAACAGTTATTCCAATGGCTTAGAAGCGCCAATCTGAAATTAAGTCTGAAAAGTGCTTTTTCTTCGGGAAGAAGGTACGCTCTCTTGGATATGTAGTGAGTAATAAAGGTATAGCGGCTGATTCAGAAAAAGTTAGGAGCGTGGAAAAATAGCTAATTCTAAAAAAGAAGCAAAAGGTTAGAAATTTCTTGGGACTGTGCACTGACTACGGACGGTATGTGCTTAGATTTGCCAACATCGTGAAGTCTTTGACAGGATTAACGAAAGAAGGTCGAAGTTTCAAATGGAGCAAAGAGTGTCAAGACGCTTTCGAGAACCCGAAGCGTGCCTTGGTAAATGCACCAATATTGGGTTACGGGCAGCCAGAAGAAACGTTTATTTTGGATACAGATATAAGTAACAAAGGAATTAAAAGCTTGTTGTCACAGTTACAAAATGGCCAAGAAACAGTTATCTATTATTTCAGTAGAACGTTGTCAAAGCCTAACCGCAATTATTGCGTAATTAGGAAAGAACTTCTTGCTGTTGTCATATCTGTGGAGCAATTTCATAAATATATGTATGGCAGAAAGCGGCTCTTGAACTTCAAAAATCCGAAATACCAAATAACAAAACGGATCAAAAGGCTCTAATAATACGACTTTGAGACGAAGTATAGAGCTGGCAATAATCACAGTAATATCGACACCTTATCTAAGATGTCGTGCCCAGAAGACTGCAGCCACTGTAGTCCCGCAGAGGAAAGAATGGCCTCTACACCACGGACGACTGTAAATAATGACTTGTGGCAGTCCAACGAGTTAAAACGAAACCAGAAAGAAGACCCTACTTTGAAGTATGTCTGAAAATAGAATAAAGTTGCAAAAAATCGAACCCTAAAAGACGATGTTTTTGCAGCGCATGCTGGAGGGCGAATATGGGTCTCAGAGAAAACTCCAGTTATTAGTCTCAGATAAGAGTGTTCTAGAAGTGTTGCAATAACTTTATGATGGTGTGTTTGGTAGCCATATAGAAATTGCAAAGACTTTAGAGAAGGTTTGCGAGCGGTTTTATTGGGTGAATTGTAAAGACGTTAAAAATTGGTGCCGAAAATGTATGGCATGTGTAATGAGCAACGGGCTACAGAAGAAGCCAAAGGCACCAATGAGGCAGTATATCGTCAGCAGTCCCTTCGAGAAAATTACCATTGACAAATAACAAAAAATAAATTTATTTTAGTGGCAATAGACTATTTCTGTATTTTATATGCTTCATATTCTTCTTCTTCGCATGTATAAAAGTATTTTTTCAAAACCATTTTCTTTTGTTTTTCATTATATTTTTAATGACAAGGCTTGACCATGATGATTATTTCTTTTTATTTGTTAATCTGAAAGTCACACGTCTCAGTGGTAGAATCTAATTAGCTTGAATATTCTATAAAGATCTTCTACATCTTCCCCTCTATCAAAGTCTATATTTTTGAAACTTTTTTCCTACTCCTCTACATTTAATTGCAATTGCAATTTGTAACTTTTATTATATTTGTATTTTATCTTTGTATCTTTACTATATTTATTATTAGATAATGCTTGTTCCGCACTTAATCACAATTATACTACTGTTAAATAATGATATAAGTAAATCTTATTTCTTTTTAATATCTTTTATTTTATTTTTGATTATTTTCTTAAATAGAAATAAGTCAATAATTAATTTTTCACCTCGTATCGGCATTAGTCTGTTCTATGTCTTTATGTTTGTACCAAGTATTTGCTACGAACCATTGTTAATTCAGAAATCTGATCACCCTTTTGCGATTGGAGTCAATGAAATGTTCAACGAATTTTTCGTAGACTTTTTGGGATTCTGCTACATTACTTATAAGACGCCCATTTAAATCGATTAGCACATAAGCTTGAAAATTGTTTTCTAGTTCAGCAACAAGTGGTTTTCAATAAGGCTATCAGAACCAAAAAATATATTTGAAATCTGGTGAGAAAATCACAAGACAATAACCGCAATACAGCTATTTATTATACAAATAAATCTTATATTAACATCATACGTAACTTTCTTTATAATACTGTTGACAGCGGCAACTAATACAAAATAAGAAATTAGAAACTATTTCACTTGAATAGGCAGGCAAGCAGAAATTGTACAAATGTGGCAACGGGCAATACGACTAAGAATTGTGTCTTTGCAATATGGACAATACCTTATAATAATAGCATCGTCTGTTTAAATCAGTCGGTGGTTCTAAATAAGAATAAAAAAAGAGTTATAATATTTCAATTTTTTTTTTGTGTCTAGCATGATGACGCCCATTTGCAGTGCTTATAGTCATATTTCTTATGTTTCCTCTCAGTTGATACATTCATCACTTCGCGTAAAATTTTATCGACGTTTCCATGCAGAATTGCCTTGGTTTTGTTGCGGCAATAAATTAAAGATGGAAGCATTTACTGGACACCTGTTGAGCTTAACAGAGAGCTGTTTTACTGCTGTCAGAATGTAGGTTTCTAATAATTTATTTGATATTCTTACGTACGTTACTGTTATTGATTAAATAATAATCAGAACAAAAATATTTTTGTAGAAAGTTTTAATATTTTATTATTTACAATGTTATAAAATGGTTTGTAGAAAAGCAAATGAGCTTTTTGAACCAAAATAACTCAAGATGTGCAGTAAAAATATGGAAAACCCACAAAAACATATCTGGAGTTGCAAGTCCGATAAAGTATCCTTCGTTTGGGGCAAAACAGGAAGTAGCCTATAAAATTTGTTTTTTCTGCTTGAAGGAGCGCGGACACGATGGTTCCCGATAACGAAATGTTCTGCAGATATGTCGACAGTTGTATAACAAACGAGAGAAGTTGTTTATGAAAAGATGTAATTGAGCTAAACAAAGATAAAAAGGCAAAAACGTAACGTGCAATTTCCTTATCAATTTGAAATACAATTGACCAAATGTAACGAAAAATGTCGTATATATTTATAACATTAAATACGTCCTTTAAATGGTTGGTCTGTATTTGTGTGATTTTTTTATTGTGGGTATAAGAAGAAATTTAGATCGTTCTGTATTTGACTAAACAGTTTAATCCAAGTTAAACAAATGTGTAACTTTTAATCTTTGCACAAATACTTATTTATATAAAAAATCTTGATAAGTTATTAACAACAAGTTGGATAAAATAGTACAAAAGCTTATGCTCGTTTTATAAAAATCAACACAATTAAAAAAAAATTTATGTTGGGAAATATGCATCTCTAAAAAAATATAATTATGAATAAATTTTCAACAGTTCTTTATATATTCCTTGACAACTATAATTAGCTTTAATTACTTAATAGAGAGTAGGCTGAGCATAATTAAAAATTTCTCTAATAAAAAATAAAGTTATAAAATTCTTTTATAAATATAAAAAATTATTTCGTAATAAGCGGCTTGATGGCAATCTAATCAAAATATATTGCTCCGTTGCCTTATTCAGTTTCCTCCATTTTTTGGTTTATATACATAACTAAAGTGGGGAAGTATAAAAAAATAAATTTTTTGGGTATTACGAAGTGTTCGTTTTTATGAATTTCATATTTTAACTAACTTTACTTTAAACTTACTACTGGGTCGTCGAAGTAAATGAGATTTTTTTAAATTGCAGTATAGGATGCGCATGTGCAATTTTCTATTAGGTAATACAACATACAATTGTTAACAAAAAGCCGAAATTACGACCATAGAAAATCTAGACACAAATTCCTTTGCGTCCGACAGAAATTATTGCATGGTTTGTCTATAAAAAGCCCAAGTTTATAGTGCAGCCAAGGAATCCAACCACCAGGAGAAGGTAATTGCCGACAGGGTAATTCGCGGCAAGCAGTCTGATCGTAAACGAAGTGATAGATTTGACTACCAATTAAAAAAAGATCAATTAGGATCTTAGGCGAAGCATGACTAATTTGGCAAAATAAATGGATGTGGTGAGGTTGATGGTCACTACAAGCCTTTTGTCCTAAGGAACCGCTAACTGTTGACTGAGAAAAAGAAAATGGACAGAAAGTTAAAGGCCCAAGCACTGCTGAACGACATCAAGCATGACAGCGCTGATCTGATATGACAAAAAGAGCTGTATCCTGGTACAGATAGGTGAATCGCTAAGATAACCGTTGGATGTAACAAAATGTCCGTGAAGTGCATAACGTCATGCATACAAAGGTTCCCACCTCTGTGATATTACTGGGGCTGCTGAGCAGAGAAAGGAATGTCACGACACTCCACTTTTTTGAGGAAGGCTTAAAGGTGATCGCCGACAATTAGATCAACATGCTGAAGACAGTTGTTAAGTTTTATGTAGAGAAGGTGGTCGTTTCTAACAAGACTCAGACATGGCTACACAGCAATTTGTATTCCACTGGTTCCCTGACTTGTGGTCTTGACTGAAAACCCTTTGACTACCAAATATAAGGGGTGGTGGAGACGAAGATCACTGAGAGGCAGCACGACACCAAGAACAGCTTAAAGGTCTCTATGATAGAGGTAGTGACATATATAGGTCAGGAAGAAGTTACGTTCGTCAGCAGTAGGTTTATACTTAGACTAAACAGATTTCGGATATTATTTACTTTAGTTGTGCTAAGTTTCATCTAATTAAATTTTTTAACTATTTTCACACATTATCAAACTATTTTCTACGAACTTAAAAAGTTGGTTACTGAATTCTATATGTCTGTCGGTCTGTCGATCCGTCACAAAATTTAAGATTTTTTAAAATTTGAAAGTGGATTTTTATAGGAAATTTTATGCTGATTTCGAATTCGAAATTAAAAAATTTCTATGTCGAATAATTCTCGAGATATTCGATTTCGAATTTTTAAGTTCGTTCTGGGATTGCTTACAGAGCAATCTCTTTGCCGGCGCCATGTTTATATATGTGGTATATTTTGAGCTTAAGTGTAATATATTTTATTTAAGTTTAATGTCTCTGCAATTTAGAATACACAGAAATTATTTATTTTTACTTTATATATAGTTGCAATAGAATTTGTCTATTATTATCAACTACAAAAGTCAAAAATTTCGTTAAAAACTAGTTTGATAATTTCGCTTGCGTAGAAGCGTAATTTTAAAATTATTGCCGAGACTAGTCAACTGCAGAATATAACACTATATATATATATATATATATATAGTCTCAATGATTGTCAACGAAACAACATATGTTGAGATGTGTTTTAATATTACAATAGGTGTTAGACGAATTGTTTGAGTGATTTATCAAAGGAACGCTTTAGACTAGAGATATCAGAGAGCTCTTTTTATAAACCTTGCCTTAAAAGACACATAAACAATTAAAATATATAGCATTGAAAAGTAAACATAAACTTACAGTCACTACGATGAGTACAATTTTACTTCTTTAACTTTTGCATTTCTACGAAGTTTTATTAGTTTGGCGTTAATTAACGTTATAATTTACCCTCTCTCAGTCAAATCACAATTGTAGTAAAATTTTAAAAGTATTCCAGTAATTTTCAGTCATAATGGGCGCAGAAAATATATATTTACAGATGAACTAAGTTCTCTATGTCACATTAATTACTTTGGAATGACAATATAACTTTAATTTTTAACATTTTTATTTGCAAAGGATAGTTATCTTCAGATATTTTCTATTTAAAAACTACTACCCTGATACTTTTTTACAAAGTTTTTGTACATATAAGTCTCCACTACTTAGCTACGTCAATTATTTGTAGTTCAGTGTCAATCAATCAATTAGCTATTATTCAGTACATTGAACTGAAATCTATTTTGTCAGTAAAATTGATTGAAATTTATTGAAGTACATGTCAAAGTTAATTAGCTGTCTAATTGATGTAATTAACGTAAATTTACATTTCAATAAGAAGCTTATTGTGTCTATAAGTAAGTATAAATAACTTAAAGTAAAAATAAAATAATTTAAACAAGTGTTTCAATAATAACCCTAAAATAAAACAAAATAACAATCATCAATCAAATAATCACAAAGATCAAAAGTAAGTTAAGCAAGTTTGTCGTGGGTATCGTTGCTAAGAAGCTAAGTTTAACATGTAGATGCCGTGTGGCATAGGTGGTAAAAAGTAGCTCTTGTTCACTTCACTTATACGCGCCCAAGTGGACATACGGCATATATCTTGCTCTACAACAAACTGTCAGTGTACATAAGAGCCATAATTTGTCTGGAGACATTAAACGTAAATAAATATGTGCATTCAAATTGTACAGGCTTTTTGAGGGGCTTTTATCATATATTTTAAGATAATATTAGTATTCTCTTAGACAAATCATGCAAACTGATTCTTGATTTATTCATTTATGTACTCAACTATGAAACTAACATTAGTGCAAAGCCAAAACTGACTAGTCTGAAATATTGTAAGGACATGGCTGTACAAGGCAAAGAGACACGCTGGAAACGATAAGCCTTAATTATTGTTTTTAAACAAGCAATTCCACAAATTGACTAATCTTCCTCCAACTGTCACAATACATTCTGACCGATAAGCCGGTTTAAAATTCCACCATCACTCATAGCATATGTAGTCGGCGAGTGTAATGACCATCATTATCTTGCACTTCTCGCCCTTGTACACAGCATATGTTAATTATTGCTACTCCTTTCAATAAAAACGTACAAAATACCAATAACGAGAACTTTGTCATTCTATTTCTCTTTAAAGTCGTCGCGTCACCATTCGTAAGTTTGAGTATTGTGACACGATAATGTTGACATTTCACGTGGCATTAGTTCATAATATTTTCTCACCATGCTGCTTAATTTTAACAGCATTGGCACGTTCACAGACACAAGCCAAATTAAGTTATCCAGTTATCTTTATAGATAAGTGAATGATGTCTTGGGGAAGTGACGGCGATGTTGGATAGTACCTAGGCATTGCACAAGTCGTTCAGGCTACGATGATTGACTTAAGCACGACTAAAAACATTTCCTGATGTTCAGCCATTTAACGAAAGCGACTGCTGACCACTAGTTGATGCAAATCAATACCGATCGCTTTATAAACACGCCCATCTACCACATTTCAGATCTAGGGAATGCGTTGTGCACAGGCGTACGAGGTGGACTGGATTACCAGATAGATGTGTCTGGCAGCCAAAGGAAGACTTACTGTCCTTTAATGCACTCTTCATGACCAGAGTTTAGAATAACTTTATGTTACACTTTTTACAATAGTGGCACATTGGTGGACTAACCTAAATGATTCTCATAGCTGTTACTGATAATGGTTTCGCCACAAGTAGTATCAAGTTATTAAAACGATAGAGACTAAATGACACTTTACGAGATCTAGGTTTATATAATGAAACGGTTTTTATTTAATGTAATTATCAATTCAAATGTACATTCTATAGGATAATTTTATGTCATAATATGATTACATCTACAAAAATTGATTAATATAAATATAATCATAACCTTTGGCATGATGAGGAATGTACCCTGCGGTGCCTCTAGCTTCTTACTTGAGGTCTACAGATCACGAACGTCTCAGTCTCTTGTTGCCATCTTTGAGTGTGAGCGGTTCCATTAAAGGGTTGATTAAAGGGCGATTGTAACCTATTGCAGTATTTGCCACTTCTGTCGTGTATAACATCTTTAACGTAGGACATCTTGACGTCAGCGTGAATTGTGTGGTTTGATACAAACCACGGAGCATCTATGATCATTTTCAGTATCTTCGATTGGCTTCTTTGGATAATTACCATGTTAGACTTACTAGCGCAGTCCCAAAGTTCAATTCCGTAAGTCCGAATAGGCTTAATTACTGTCTTATAGATCAACAACTTATTTTCTAGCGAAAGATTTGACTTTCTTCCTATAAGCCAGTTTAGTTGTCTCACCTTCAGGTCTATTTATTTACGTTTTTTAGTGATGTCCCTTCCAGATTAATCTACTGTTAAAAGTTAGTCCAATATATTTCACTTCTTCGACTTGTGGTATGTTCTCATTATTAATTTGTAAGGTTGGTAGCGACCTTTTTTAAGCGTAAATGTTATGTGCCTTGATTTTTGTCCATTTACCTTTATTCGCCATTTTTGGGCTCATTTTTGTAATACACTTAGGTAATCTTGTACATAGTTAGCAGCAACCTCTAGCTTTTCATGATTAGCAAGCAAAACCGTGTCATTTGCGAACGTGCAAATATTTATGTTTCTGTTTGTTGGTAAGTCTGCCGTGTAAAGAGTGTATAATAGAAGGCCCAAAACGCTGCCCTGCGGGTCACCTGCTTTTATCGAATGTAAACTAGACGTTTCACGATTGTACTTAGTTTGGAATTGTCTATTTGCTAAATAGGATTTTATTAATTCATAGTATTTCTGCGGTAAGTTTCTTTTCACTTTTGCTAATAGTCCTGGGTACCAGATCTTATCATAGGTCTGGCTTATATGGCTGTACAATATTGTTTATCTTCAAGAGCCTTATTTATTATTCGTATTATGCGGTGGCACTGTTGGGTTGTCGAGTGTGCCTCTCTAAATTCAAATTGGTAATCTGGGGTCCAATTTTTTGTTAACATCTTCTTTGATTTGTGGAAGTACCAATTTTTCTAACAGCTTGAAGACAATGGGCAATAGGCTAATTGGTCTGTAGGAAGCGACATTCGTTGGGTTCTTACCAGACTTTGGAATCATGATAATTTGTGCTGTTTTCAGTAGTATTGGCCAATAATTGAGTCTCAAGATGGCATTAAATAAATATGTAAGCAATACTATTTATTTCCTTGGTAGTTCTTTTAGCATTTTCCTTGTGATAAGATCCATTTTTAGTGATTTTCTAGTGTTCAACCGTTTGATTTCTTCGAGAAATTCTCTTGGTGTAACTGGCTTTAGTTTTTGTAATTTGTTATCGGGTAGTTGTAAGAATGTTTAATGTCCTGCTCATCGTTATGAGGGAAGAGTACTTTAAAAATGTGTTTATCACTTCTTGTCCAGGGCCCAATAGTTGGAGTAGTTTCTCGAATCGATGGAATTGTTGGTACAGGCTTTTCGCATTTTTAATGGACTTTCAGATGGTGTAATCATTTCTATACGTTTATAAATAAGTTCTCAGATTTTTTCTACAAAATTAAAGTTTTATTTAAAAACAAACAAAAAAATCGTAAGTATCAGAGTATTCCCCGTTGGCATCGATGACCTTTTGCCATCTTTCGGGCAGCTTGCGAATTTCCTGGTGATGGAAGCTCGCCGGCTTCGAGGCGATAAAGTTAACGATGCATTTTCGGAATTCTTCTTCTGTTTTGAAGTGCGTATCAGCCAAGTGATGCTGTAACGACCGGAATAAATGATAATCGGAAGGGGCCATGTCTGGGCTATACGCCCCATGTGGGAGAAGTTCCTGTCCTAACGCGAAGATGTGTTCTTGCGTCACTTTCGCAACATGTGGTTGGGCATTATCATGGAGCAGAATCACTTTGCGACTTCCTTGTCCAATAAATGGCCTCTTTTCTTCGATTGCGTCGCTCAAGTTGATGAGTTGCTGTTGGTAGCGATCCGCCTTAACTGTTTCACCTGGTTTCAAGAGTTCATAGTACAGCACACCTTTCCAATCCTTTGGAGTCGATGTCGAAGGTTTGCCAGGGTCTACCCATGATTTTTTGCGTTTGGGATTGTCACACAAGATCCATTTTTTATCGCCCGTAATAATTTTATGCAGAAATCCTTTTTTCGGTTCCTTGAAAGCAAATGTAGTGCGGTGTCACGCCGTCGATTTTTGTTGTCTTCAGACAGTTTATGCCTTCCTTTTGTATCTTACCCATTGCATACAAACGTGTGGGAATGGCTGTTCTGCAAGTTGTTTTTCAGTTTGCGCATTGTTTTGATACAGCAATGTCTGTAGCTCATCCGTGTCAAATGTTTCAGGGAGTCCAGAGCGTGATTTTGATCTCCAAGACTAAACTCTCCTCCGCGAAATCTTTGGTACCACTTTTTGCACGTTGCATGACTTACAGCATTCTCACCATATGGAGCACAAATCATTTCGATGGCTCCAGCAGCGTTTTTCTTAAGATGAAACGCGTAGTGGATAGAAAATCGAATATGCTCTATTGTGATTGCCATCGTGAACACAGCTGATTATTGAGGTTATGTGCATCAAATCGCATGATGTTTCAAAAGACCAAATGTCATTGCTTTAAAACCGCAAGAGGACGGACTAATACGTTACATATAAATGGTGATTTGCGTCCTGTGAAATCTAAAGCTGAGAACTTATTTATACACTTAATGGTTAAGCCACTTATATCATTATTAACTGACTTATCTTGTAATTCTTTTATTGTAGTTTTAAGCTTGTTAATTAACTGACTTAGTCTTGTTTTGTCAGCTGGTATTCGACTGCGAAGCCAAATAGCCCTTGTTCTGCGCTTCTCTGCTACTAGTTTCTTTATTTCTATTTTTATTGTTATACCGAGGCGTAGCTTGTATCGACGCTTGTTTTAAAATTGAAAATGTTGAATTTATTGCTTCTTCGATGTCTTCCTGACACATCAATTTGATTCTGAGGTTGACTTTTTTGACTATATAACTACGGTATGCATCCCAGTTGTTACTGGTATTATGCAACTTGGGATTAGGTTTTGTTGTGCACATGGATGTGCTTATTGTTGCAATTAAGGGTGAATGATCGGGCACTAAGTCGTAGCTTGGCATTACATCTGTATATGCTAGGGAAATTCCATGCGTTACAAAAAGCCTAAGAGATCCGGGATTTTATTGGTGTCCGTTGGCCAATGTTAGGGTACCAGTTCATAGAAATAAATAATTTTGTTTCTGGATAACTTCTGTCAAATCTCTACCTCTTGTTGTAGTCAACCGTGATCCTTATAATATATTTTTGCCGTTGAAATCGCCTCCTGCTATGAATTTAGGACCCAAAGTTTTGAAGTAATCTTCAAAGTGTGCTTTTTAATTTTGTGGGGAGGTGGACAATACACCGTTGAGACTTTTACTGAAGTAGCCTGAAGATAGCGGTCTTTATATTTTAACAATTCGTGATGTTGGATTGATTGTTTTATTAGTATTGCCGTTCCGCCATATGCTCTACCTTCAGGGTGATTTGTATAAGATAATTTATAGAACGGAATTTTGAAATAACTGTGGTCTGTGAAATGAGTTTCACTTATCAATAAAATATCTATTGCATTTTTGACCAAAAATAATTTTATTTCTTCCTTATGTTGACTTGCTCCATTGGCATTCCAGAGCACAATCCTCAAGAATTTAGCCATTATTATGCCAATTTATTTAATAGCATAGTAAGCATGTTTAGTGCCATGCTATTTTGTTGTACAAGTTGATTAAACATGTTTTTGAACTCTTCTAGAAATTTCTTGAGCAGAGAACCGCTGTTTCTGTTGTTATCAGTCACTTGCGTTATTTTTGACTGCATTTGCATAGCTTTGTCCTGGTTGTACTAAATTTGTTGAGGTTTCCACCGGCGGTTGGAGTTTATAGTTGTTGGTGTTGGTACTGGTTGGGAATTGTTAATATTGTTTTTGTTTCGATTAGATGTATATAGGCCATAATAATATTTACATCCTCTATAGTTGGCCGGATGAATTCCACCCACAAAGCACAAAGTAGCTGGGGTATCTTTGGTTTTTCAGCTTGCAGTGCTATGGGATCCTCCACATTTTACACACAATGAAACATTTATGTTACAATCAGTATATTGCGATATAAACATTGTGATTACTAGATCAGACTGCGTTTATAATCTTTTCTTTACTCACTACCATATTTTAGCTTTTCGGGTTTTAGAAATGTGGTTCATCTTCCGTCACAGTTTGCAGTTGTTTTAAAAAACCTTATAAAACATAAGTTACTCCTTTTCTGTGTTATGATATTTCATGTAGTTACAAACACACAGTTATTGCAATTATTTTATTCTATTATAAAAGTTAAATACAAATAGTTTACCAATCCTGTAGCGTAACCAGTAGCACTTCATTTAATTTTTTATTTTTATTATGAAAAGTTGCTTTAAAACTAATATCTATGTACATAGTACACCAAAAAAAGTGGTAGTATTTAAAGTGAGGGTTAGAATACCATATAAAAATTGTTTAAAAACCGAATTTAAAAGACAAACTCTAAAGCAAGATGATAAAATTCAGCGGATCGGTTACAGAAACTATATTTTATTGGTGTATCTATCATATACAGGCAATTAAATAAAGACAATTTGTATACTCTGCTAAAAAATGTATCCAATTAACTGCAAGTCATTCTACAGGTCATGAAACTTTGTATAAAGAATATACTGTCTTTTATTTATTTATTAACACATCCAGCTTTAGCTTGTTAAATTGCTTCAGTATATTAAAAAAAATTGTTTACTATTTTGTTTTGGAGAAAAGTACGTTAGCCCGATTATAAAACAAACGCTGCAATTATCTGTAAATATAATTAGTCTATAGTTCCTATTGCTCATAAAGTTGTTGTGACAAAAAATAATGCTAACGTAAGAATATTTTCCATGTAATAGAAATAAATTTGTGCTTTTAATTTAAACTCTTCAAAGAAATGAAATATGATTGTCATGAGAATTGTACTACAAATAGTAAGAGTTTGTGCTGAGTATTCTATATATTGCATTATCATTTAAAATATTCTATATTTATGTTTCTAAAGCAATTTTTTTCCATTTTTTATCTACTATAACAAATAAAAAAATGAAACTCTTTTAGATTTAGTTTTGCAGTCCTATAGTGGAAAGAACAAACAATTGGTATTATTCTTAGTTTCTAAAATCATAAATAAATATTATAATTTTTAGTTATACAGTTTAGAACTTTCTATTCTTATTAATTCATACATTTTGTAGAATTTGTCAATACTTCAATGGAAGGAAAAAATTTACATTTAGAATCGACTATTGGCTCTCTTGCTCCTAACACAATATCTTCACTGCTATACCAACACAGCTTCAAATAAGCGATTTTTGTCTCCAGAAATTGTATAAGGTATTCTTTAACAAGTACAAACTTTTCTTATACTCATCTTACAAATTACGTAGTATAGATACATATGTTACAAAATAACATTTCCGGCTTTATTAGAGTTATCTATAAAATTTATTATGCAACGTTTTGTAAAACACTTTTTATATATTACATGGAAGAAAATGAAATTACGGTGTTAAAAGAAAAACAACGTTGAACGTTGCGTAATAACGTTCAAAATACGCCACCAAAAGTTAGGCCCACTGATCGAGTGTGTTTGTGCTTCCAGAATTTATAATACTTTTGATTTAAAACAGCTATACATTAAACGTAAGAATTGTCAATTTTTAACGCCACTAGTTTTCTTAAGTTATCTTGATCTTTTATATCTGGCTTTGCATAGTGTTTTCTTTCACCTTAAACTATTGTTAGTATACAACAAATAAGATTAATTATAAGCTTATAATAATTTAAATTGAAATACAAAAGTAAGTCAGAAAACTATATAAACACGTTTGAAAAATAATTAATATTTAAAAAAAACTTATTGATTAAATAATGAAATATTAATTTAGTACAAATATGCCGATTTTACAATTTTATATGATCGTCGATGTAAATCCAGAATTTTTTAGGCTGCATTGCAAGAAAGTCTTATCGTCTTATACGCATGCATAACGCCATAGTAGGTAACACAAGAAGTTAACTTCACATAATCAACAATATGCGATTATCAACAAAATTCGACCCAAAGTTACTATACTCGAATCACTTCACATCAAAAATTTGACGACAGAAATTATTGCATAGTTTAGCTACACAATGACCAAAATTTACGTTATAGCCAGAAAGTATAGGAAACCTAACCACTAAGAGAAAGTTACTGTCGACAAGACACTTCACAGCAAGCGATCTGTCCACAAGAGATGTGATAAATTCGTCCGCAAATTAAAAGAAAAGATCCATAAAAGTATGGCTGACTTGGCAAA
Source organism: Sinelater perroti (assembly GCA_036346155.1). Classification (NCBI taxonomy): domain Eukaryota; kingdom Metazoa; phylum Arthropoda; class Insecta; order Coleoptera; family Elateridae; genus Sinelater; species Sinelater perroti. The sequence goes on along the minus strand of JARFIY010000195.1, from coordinate 16,362,980 downwards.
AGAAATGAGCGTGGCAAGGTCAAGAGGCACCAGGACCTGCACAATAAGTCTTTCGTCTTGAGAAATTACCAATTTTTGATAAAAAAAACAAAATAGACATAAAAATAAAGTTGAAGGCGCTAGCACTGCTGAATAACATAAAACATGGCAGTACTGGCTTCTTAAAATTCTCTTGGACGATCAGAACTTCATCCAGAACAAAAATTTGAATTTCCACAATAACCGTTGGATCTTTCAAGACGTCTTTGAAGTACCTACTATTATGAATACAAGGTTTCCCGCCTCTGTAATGTTAGTAAGACTTGTAAACAGTAAACGAAATATCGCAGCACTCCACCTCCTTTAGAAAGGCCGACTACAATATCAACGTGCTGGAGACAGTTGTTAAACCATAGATAGAGGAGGTGTTTGCTGGATGAAAGTACGTGTTTCAGCAAGATGCTGTTTAAGCTCATACAGCAAAGAAGACACAGGCATGGTTCAGCAACAATTTGTGTTAACACTGGCCTTCTGACTTGTGTCCACCCTCCAGCTTCTGTTGCAATCTTTCTAACGTATGAGGCGAAGGCATAAAAGTCTTTATTATAGAGGCATTGATATATGTATATGGAACAAGAAGGAAGTTTGTGTTGGCTTGTAAAAAATTTAAGTTTTGGCTTCAGAAGGTTGTGGCTATTGATGGGAGCTACATAAAGTAATATGATTTTCAATACTATTTAATTGTTCGATTAAAATAATCGAATATTACATATTATATATTATATAATTTGAGTTTGCACCATACCAAGTGCTTCCTTCGAGGCATTTAATATATTTGTATCTAGTTCACCAAAGCTCGTCTATGTTCTCTGTTTCTAATATAGAAGTTTGAGAAATATGGTGTTTCAATTTTCTCTGGTAAGTCTCGTATGCTTGACTCTTCTAAAAGTTTTTTTATTTGTTTATCTAAAATGAGGTCTTTGTCAATTTCTGTATGGTTAAACATATTTTTCTAATATCAGCTTATGATTGCTGTTAATTTCAGCAGAATTTAATGCTCGGGCAGCTAAAATACTAAATAGATGCAAATTTTCGTTTAACATTATGTAATCGATAACAGATTGGGTTCTTATATTAGTACCACAGGTGTATTCATACTGCATTTTATTAATAAAATAGCTATTGTTGATTTTTAGGTTGTTAATTTCGCAAATTTAAGTTAATGTTTCTCCGTTATTGTTCTTCGTTGAAGCGTTTTTCACATCCGATGAAATATTATGCCCTATTTGTGTGTTTAAATTTCCAATCAAGAACATAATATGATCATGTGGGATTGTATTGATGTTCTTGTATCTGCCCGTAGAATTCTTTCGCATCTTCTTTGGGTTTTAGATCTTTCGGTGCGTATACACTTAGAATATACATTAAGTTGTCGTTTATTTATTTGTTGCTTTCATAAGCCTTATTTTTTTTTTATTGATCAGATACATAACTATTTACAATTTGCTGCAAAGCAATAAGTAAATGATTTACGTAAGTGTGGGTTTAGGTGGAAGTTGACGTTCATTAACGTCACTTCTGCTGTAACTTAATGTAAGAATACTAGTACTAAATCCGGAAGGGTAAGTCCAAGGTGTAGTGTCTTTTAAGTCTGCGGTTGTGTTCACTGCTATCTAGTAGGTTTAAAGCTAAATGATTGGGGTGCAATTCTAGTTTATTGATATATCTTTCACTATTTTTAACTATTTCACTTTTCACTAAACTTATTTTTAGGTCACTGTAAATGTCCGCATTGGTTATGTAGTATGGTGCATTAGTGATGGTTCTGAGTGTTTTTGACTGGAATCTTTCAATTATCGAGATATTGGAAGATGAAGCAGTTCCCCATATCTGGATACCATACAACCACACGGGCTTGAATATGACCTTATATATTAACAGCTTGTTGTCGAGACAAAGTTTCGAGTTTCTACCCAGTAGCCAGTAATGCTTGCTGAATTTTAAATTTAATTGTAGTCTTTTCTTCCACAAGTGTGTTTTCCACGTAAGGCCGTTATCGAGATGTATTCCCAGATATTTAGCCGAATCGGCCTGCGGAATTTGCTGTCCATTGAGCATTATTGGCGGGCATATACCACGTCGTTTAGTGAATGTGACGTGCACAGATTTCGCTTCGTTTATTTTAATGCGCCACTTTTTAAACCAATCGTGAACAGTATTGAGCCTGTTCTGCAGTTTTGCTGATGCTCTAATTGGGTCACAGTCGGTAGCTAGCAGCGCAGTATCATCCGCGAACGTGGCGGTTGTGATAGTTTCACAAGTCGGTAAGTCAGCCGTGTAGAGGAGGTATAAGAGCGGTCCTAGGACACTACCCTGTGGCACACCAGAATTTATGGGCATAAGATTAGTGAGTTCATTTTCGTATTTAACTTGGAATAGTCTATCGATAAGCCTTATTGATTAGTATATCTACTCCTTCTTTTCATCGTTGTTCTTTTCCTACACACTGTATTTGAGAATATAGTGTTCATACGGAATAACACCTTTATCTTTTTTTTGTCTTAGATATACAACAAATATCAATTTTGTGTCGCACTAGTTCTAACACAATTTCTTTTTGTTTGTTATTCCAAGATCTTATATTCCAAACACTGAGTTCGATATCTTGTTTTCTCCATATTAGTTTTATTTGTTGTCGTGTCGTTTTCATTGTCATAGTATCAGTCCTACTCTAAAGCTTTGATATAGTTCTAAGAGCATCTTAATTTTTTACGGTAGGTTTACTAGCCTATTCCATCAACTCTCCTCTTTTATCGGGGCTTGGGACCGACAGCGTCAGCCAACAAGCTACTCAATCTATTTAGTGACTGAAGCAAGTAGAGTTATAATAATATTGTAAAATTGAAAAAGAAACATTTAATGCAAACTCAATTATATTCACAAAATTTAATGTAAAGGAAATACAGAACTATCAAATAATAAGGTTGAAAATAGTAAAAAAAATGTAGTAGTTACCAGACAACGACGTTGACATCAATGGCCAAAACAAAGATTAAGGATAATGTACCTGTCAATAGACTTGTAGATACCAATTTAAATAATATACTTATAATACATATAATATCCTAATTTTAGTTTTAAGGTAAAAAGTGACAGGCGGAGTGAATGCGTTTGATATGATCTATGCCAATATAAATGCTAGGCATAGCAGAAATAAATAGTTACATAAGTCGTACTAGAAAAATGTTATTTAAAATATCGTGTATATAATTGTTCTTCAACAGTATAATATTCAACCAGATTGGTAAGTATACAAATTAAATGTTTGGACAAAAGTAGTAAATTACTAAATCAAGAACTAGAATTAATACTCAAAAAAACAAGAAAAAAAAATCATAGGATTGGTGAGAATATTAACTTTTAAAAGTGTATGTAATGTTTGATTAAATTTATTTGGAAACATTTTTTAGCTCGGTCATGAGCTAGGAATTATTTTAATTTTCTTTAAATTCACTATCGTTTAACGATGAAATAACACTAAAGCTTTTTTAGAAAATAAAAGATTATTTTGCTTATATCAGGAAAATATAAGATTAATTATTCTAAAGTGCAATCAAAATTACAAACCAGACTCAAACTTCATTATAGATTAGCAGCGTTTGGGATTTTGTGGTTGTTGTCCGTTTGAGATATAAGTATTAGCTTAAAATAAAGATGGTGTGTGAGACTATTTCTAAATATATGATTGACGTAGCTTCTTACCTGGGCAATGATACAAAATCGAATGCTGATTTCTTTGAATTTACTACATAAAAGAGTTAAAAAAGCAATGCATAGGTTAAATTAAAATATAGCTAACAACCACTTACGGTAAATTCGGTACAGAAAATGGTACATCATCCTCATAAATTAACAATTGTCTTGACAAAACCTGACACTTATAAGTTATAACTTATAACTCAGAAAACATAAAAATGTATTCCTTATTTTTGATATGTAAAAAATTATTTGGTTTGGTTATTAATTACAGATACGCAAAAATACAAAACCTTTATCGTAACGTCTTAAAAGATTTGAAATTCCTTCTACAAAAAAATTCTGCCGGAGAAGAGAGCTACAGTGTTGTATCCAGAAGTAGTAGGATTGATTTTTTCTTCCCGCGCGCGCGGAGCGATGGAGGGGGGTCTGCAAGGCCGGATGTTATAGAGGGGAGCCTTGGGAACAGCACGACCTGCGGCAGTCGCCTGCGTGCGTTAGTTGAGTGTGGAGCACTGTTTTAGTGACCTCCTGTTGTGACGCCTCGTCGTCAGTTGCGATGGAGCGAAATTTGGAGCAGCGGTACGCCATCAAGTTTTGCTACAAATACGACCCAGAAACCAAACGTCAGAGCGAAGAGTGGCACACCGCACAATCATCCCGTAAAAAGAAGGCCAGAATGTCGAAATCGAAAGTGAAATCGATGTTGATCGCATTTTTTGACCGTCGTGGCATTGTCCCTAAGGAGTTTGTACCTCCTGGACAGACTGTAAATGCAAGATTTTACGTGGAAGTGCTCACACGGCTGCGAAATCGGATCACACGCGTGCGACCAGACCTGGTGGGGAGGTAGAAGCTCCACCATGACAACGCGCCGTGCCGCGGCACGTGGATTGTTAGGGATCTCCTGGCCAAATTCAGTCTTTCCACGTTGCCTCACCCCCCCCCCCCTACAGCCCTGATGTGGCAACTCAAGGGCCATCGCTTCGAGTCGATGGAAGCAGTCCAAGCGGCAACGACGAGGGCGCCGAACAGCATCCCGGAGGACGACTTCCAGAAGGCCTTCGCGACCTTGAAGGCTCGCTACCAGAAGTGTGTGGATGCCCAAGGGCCCTATTTTGAAGAGTATTAAGTCGATGTACCAAAATGTTCAATAAATTTAAAAAAAATCAGACTTACTACTTTTGGATACCACCCTGTACCTTGTCAAAGTGTTGCGACGCAAGCCATAGTTTTGTGTCCATAACAGATTTTTTTTCGTCTATCTTTGCACTAATTTATATGATTATAGATGGAATGGCTACCTTTTGCTTCATTGTGCACGTTAATGAGTGCATCTTTGAAAATTCGACACTATTATTGAATGACAGCTTCATTCATCATGTTTGGTCCGTAAAAATTACACAGTTTGCAATGGATCGTAGCTGCGTTCATTTTTAATTTATTTATCAGACATTTAAACTACATCACTACGTTCTTCTACTTCTACTATTTACAGCGCCACGAAATAGGCGTTGCTATTCCCGTTTATTTCATGTGCAAACGAAGATTTTTTTCCGAATTGTTCCCGTACAACCGTAAACTAGTAAGAAATAAAAACCTATTCCAAGACAAACATTCTTGTACAATCTCAGCATGATGACCAAAATAGCGAACTAATCTAAAAAAATTGTCAGCTCGACTCCAAAAATCTATAAAGGTTATTTAGAATTCTTCGCACCATTTTCAAAAAAAAAAAGATTAATGTCCAGTATGTACTTCAATAAATGCACATGGGCTCTACGGGAGAACATCAATCAAAAACCTATTTTAAAATTTAAAATTTTTTTCTGTATTCGTTTATTTATATATCACAGATACATAATAAATTGTGTTTAAAAAATAATTAATTTGTTATTATTTACATTTATCTTAAAAACTCGTAAATTTTACGATGCGATAATACAATAAAAGAATCTACATTTTAATAAATTCTGAAATATACTCCTCTTAAGAAGTGAGCGATGATGCCATTTAATTTATAATAAAATAAAACAAAAAAAGTTTAACCCTGTACTAATAAGATGTCAGCACCAATAGTGTTTAATTTGGGTGTTTAAAAACAACATCGTAGAGTAAATTTTCAAAACCAACAGATAAGTTAGTAGCAAATAAAAATTCATTTATTGCAAATATCATATAAACATTTATAATCATGGGGTTGCAGCATACTACTAATACTCTTTTTAAACTGCACAAATTTACTTTATCTACTTACTGTAGAGGAAAAAATAGAATCACAAAGGGATTTTTTGCGGCGACAGCGTATTTCAAGAACATAAAATCGATAGGCTTTGTTATTTCTTGTTGTTCTAATATCCATTTGGTTATGTATGCTGGTAATAAGACGTATACTTTTTAAAAGGAAATTCCTTATTCAATCTCCCTTTCAATCAAAGCACGGTTTAATTGGTCGCTAAAATGCTTTCCATTTGTGTTATTCATTTCTGGGCTTTTAGGCAATCAAGTCCCACAAGCAATTTGTGGGCAAGCGTTCTTTGCTTATAAAATAACACTTTTAGAACAAAGCGTGTTAATGTGTTCTTTTATGATATTTTACCGCATACATCTGTCTTTACAGATTATTTTTAAACTTCTAGAAAGTCTATGCTAATTTAAACAAAATTTGCGGTTATTTTGATCTTTTATAAACGCTCTCAAATGATCTAAAATTTCTGTCTCCTGAAAGCAAAATTTATTTCTGGTAAATTTACGATGTAAGTACGTAAGCACCAGCAGTGTATAACCACTAGTCTTCTAGTGTTGCAACATGCTTTATCAATTTATTTGTTTATTTGGAGTAAATTTTGTTTAACGCGTTACTCATTTTTATTTATAAATTTTTAAGAAAAAGGAACTTTTCTAAAAGAGTCTTAAACTTATTTAAAATAAAAAATTACTAGTCAAAATAATTTTCCCTCTCCTATTTAACATAAAATATTTTTAAATTTTAGTTATACGCGGTTTCTCCCGAAAGTATCAAGCCAATGTCAATATAAGAAAAACAGATTGTGAGACTACAATGTAATTTAATAGTTGTTGAAAGTGCGCATGCGTGAATAAGGACATCACTAGTAAAGTCAATTAGAACTTAAACGCAAGTGAACGAGCACATGTAAACTACGAAGTATAGCAGCCAATCTGCGTCAAATTTTGTGCCAAGCTGGAACATTCGAAGAATTGAGAAAGCTTTTAAGAACGATGCAACATAGGACTTTGCAGAATATTGTGAACAGTAACAATGACGTTGGACGAAATTTGTGAGATTTTAAGGCGCTCTTTGAAGAGGACTGAGGCCTATGTCATTTCTTAAATATGCAGATTTTCTGTTATTGTAAATTGTAATTTTTTTGAACTATGATTATTTTTTTAAAAGTAAAGATACTACATTTTTCAGATAGATAAGACTGAAACACATGCAATACCTGTTAATACATAGCTACTTGGTGAACTAAAAAATTAGAAATTTAAAAATTAGTAAAATTCGTCTTTTTAATTATTTTAAAATAAATATGAGGTGACGCGGTTGTTCTCTTGGACAAAGTTTATTATTGTTTTTACTTACATTTTACTTTTGTTGTTACATTTGGAGCATTTAAAGTGAGGCTGTCGATAAAAGGATAAAGATAAATTTGCTCAACGCGTGTAAGGTTTTGCGCTCAAGGGCATGTTAATGTGGCATATTTTAAAATCGTAAAGTGCATAAATAAGTAAAATTGTTATACTTTGGTAAATAAAACCACAATAAAGTTTGTCTAATGTTATAAGGATCTACAATAAACAACTATTGACGTTAAAAAAAAGTTCAACTGTTTAATTGAGCTACACTCTACGGAAAAAGTTAAGCATATATTTATTTTATTTATTACAGGTAATAAAAAAGTGATGATAAGAATTGACCACTAGAGTTCATTGCAAACATAAGAGCATACTTTTTTCGAAAAGCTTAGTTTTTAAACTTTTTGTTTTCTTTGTAATTAAAACTTTATCATGGATGTATATTAGTAGTTTATTGGAGTTTCATCTTCTGCAAAAGGTAAATTCAAATTGACTGTCAAACTCTCAAGACATTCAATAAACTCATCAACCTGAGTCTTATCAAAGTTGACAATTCTCATTAAGCAATTCAGCTATGTGAAAGATTAAATAAATTTATGATAATTTTCTTCCTAACAGTTTATTTGTATGTATTGAATTAGTAGGGGATATTTAAATTTCGGCATTTTAAAGAGCAAGGGTCTATTTAATACCTGTTTGGGTTGCAAATGACCAAGATACAGTGAAAATTAAAAATGGTTAATTAGGATTACTGTAAGGGTGAGATTTAGTAAGGGTTGAGTGAGCGCAGGTCCAATCAATAAAACACATAGGGTTACCGAAGTTACTACTTGCCTGGCATAAAACCTCTCGCGATTAGAGAGGAAAGCCGGGGCAAGAGTCGGCTTTATTGGTAGTTGTAAACTTAAGCTAAATGCAATTCATACCAAAAACAATAGTAAACGACAATACAAATCATCGTGTCGCAACGTCGCTAGTGGCGCGAACGCAATTACGCAAGCCGCAAGGTACCTTTCCGCACGCAATGAGAGCTCTCTACCTGGGCGAGTGTAGCCGTCCCGTCCCGCCGACCACGGACATCGCTCACGGAGGATGACCAGCTAGGCGAACAGGCCCAACCCCCACGGGGCTCCATAGAAGGAACACGGACCTCCGAGCTTCCTTACCCAGGAACACACACCGCCCTTACAACACAATAGGACGCATACGCAACAAACGTACAGAGTCCTCACTGAGCTGTGTCCTTGTCACGCAGGCTCGAGCAACACAGGGTTGCCGCAAAGCACTACGCCGCAAAGGGCCACGAACGCGCCGTGACTCCTTCCCCAAGGCGCACATACTGCCCTTACAACACAATAGGACGCATACGCAACAAGCGTGATCACGCAGGTTCCTCACGCAATAGAGCTCTCTACCTGGGCGAGTGTATGCCGTCCCGTCCGCCGTCCACGGACATCGCTCACCGAGGATGACCAGCTAGGCGAACGGCCCAACCCCACGGGCTCCATAGAAGGAACACGGACCTCCGAGCTTCCTTACCCAGGAAACACACCGCCCTTACAACACAATAGGACGCATACGCGACAAACGTACAGAGTCCTCACTGAGCTGTGTCCTTGTCACGCAGGCTCGAGCAACACAGGGTTGCCGCAAAGCACTACGCCGCAAAGGGCCACGAACGCGCCGTGACTCCTTCCCCAAGGCACAACCGCCCTTACAACAAAGAGGACGCATACATCAATCATCACGATTACACTGACCTGTTTCCCTGTCGCAGTCCTCTATCCCTTGAAAGCAGCGTACTGGCGCTAACGTCTGGAAGGCTCAACGGGCTCGAGTCACGTCTCTGCGCTGAATGTGGCGGCGCTACCCGCGAGCGCGTGCACCCTTCTCAGTAGGCCCAGTGGCGGCGCGTGAGAGGGTCAGCGTCTCCGATACAGCGGCGCGCCAGTTAAGTATCTTTTGTAAAGGCGCACGGGCGCCCGGTAGTAAAGCCCGAACAATACCTACAAGAGCAGCAGAATAATGAAATATTAGCATTGGTGCGGCCGAAAAAGTGGACTGTATAGGTAATTTTGAATTTTGAATAGAGCACTTTAAACAACTCTAAAATTAAAAACACTAACCTGTGGAAACGGCGCGGATATCGGTTCCCTGCTGTTGGTCCTGGGGCTTCCAGAAGAAAAGGAGAAGAATATGGATAAAAATTAGGATAAATTACGCCAATCCTCACAGCAGACGAAACGGGGCGTCTTCCTGGTGTAAAGGTTCTCTCGTCGAGCTGATAATTTGTTGGCGAGAGCACAGCGAAAAAATGCCAAATGCAAAAGCGCGAACAAAGGCAAATGCGTAATGCCGCGAACAAAAATGAGAAATGCAGGTTTTAATAAAGCTAAAGTATAAAGTCGCGTGAACTTAACGTAATTAAAATGGCCAGTTTAAAATGAATAAAGCAAAGGCTTAATGTCTCGCGAACTAAACGAAACCAACGTGGCAAAGCAAGTGCTAAAAGCCAATTCTAAAAGTCTACATCGCGACCTTAATCGCCACGCGTGCTTGCAGTCAGTTGAGCCAATAAAACAAATTTCATATAAATGAGAGGGAATCAAATTATAGCCGGCCTAATTTAAAATTTCAAAAAATAAATATAAAATAACTGTGGCATTTCTTCCAACTCAGCCTTTGCGCCTACAAAGTTGGTATCTCGATCAGAAAAAATCGTGCGACAACGTCCGCGTCTGGCCAAAAATCGTTTGAATGCTGCTAAAAACATAAGAGTTGACAATTCTGTAACCAATTCAATGTGGACCGTTTTGGTAACTGCAAAATAAATAAACAAATGTATGCTTTACGAAGGACGGGTTTTCGAACCTTTCCCAAAGAAATTTTTAACGGTCCTGCGTAATCAAGAAACGCCTTTGTCTCTGAAACTTGACTATGTGGTAAATCTCCCATCATAGGTGACCAATTCTTTGGACGAAAATCAATCCCATGAAAGGTTCTGACCTAGGATGCGTGTATGCCAAGTTTGAAGTGAATCCGTTGAACAGAACGGAAGTTATAGTGTCTCCAGGCACACAGCCAGACATGAATTTTCGAAATCGTAACGGTCACGGTAATTGTTTCGTACACGTCTGTACAAATTTTTTTAATGGAAATGGTGAATATCGCTTATAAAACATAGATGCACCTGAGGAAATGTGTCGCAGTCGGAAAAACGGGGAAAATAAAAAAAAATTTCGAAGGCTTATTATTTGTTTCGGAGCTTACAAAAAAGCCCCCCAGTGTTCCAAAATGCTAAGGCAGCCACAAACGAGCAGTCCGTTTACGGCGCACACAAAATATTGGGACTACAATAGCAAAAAAGTGCTTAATCAATGCGGGTAAAAGTGAGGTTAGTAAACACGCGATCCCACCGTTTGGGCAACAAAAATCAGTCTCCGGACACTTGACAACAACGCCGCCGCATCAAGCAAGGGAAATTCGAATGTTGCGCTCTTACATTTTAATGGTGTCATGTTTGCTTGCAAAGTAATGCTTTCCTAGAATAAGATTGCGTTATTTGTGTGGCCGTGCCCTTCTGCACCGAACACCATTCTGTTTGTGATCATGGCTGCGTTAAGGTGCATTGGTTGTGACATTAATATGCGGCAAGCTGGTGCTATTGCTGAAGATCCTAATTGTCTAGCGGAGTTCCTCGTTGATCACGGTGTGCTCCGTCAGAATATGAATTGTTCGCAATGCCAGTAGCTCATGCCGTTAAATGTAACTAATTGGTTGTTTCGCAGCAGGTGATAGAACCCGAGAGACGTCGTCGCCCTCGTCGGGTATACTGTACGGTGGTCAAAAGCGCACGACGTGGTACGTGGGTAATGCCCATTTGAGGGTCGGAGACATTTTATTTTATAAGTCTGTGGTGCAGATTGTTTGTTCCCCGTAAAAGTATCATAGAAACTGAGGTGAAATTGTCACGACACACTATTGCGGATTGGTCTTTATTTTGTAGGGAAGTCTATGTGTACTGGCTCGCTGAGCATTCCGAAATGCTAGGAGGGCTCGGAGTCTTCGTCGAAATTGACGAGGCTAAATTAGGGAAGCGTAAGTACAATAGGGGAAGGCGCATTAAAGGCCAATGGATTTTTGGCGGTTTCGGACGGGGAACGAAACGTGTCTTCATTGAGCCCGTCCCAGATTGTACTGCCGTAACCCTGATTGCTGTGATTCAACGGTGGACTCACTCTGGCACTACTATCGTATCGGACTGTTGGCGAACTTATGTTTCTCTAGAAGATGAAGGCTTCCGTCACTTCACTGTGAACCACTCGATCGCATTTGTTGATCCCAACGACCCTACCGTCCATACACAAAACATTGAGCGTTTGTGGAGGGACATTAGGGGTGCCATTCCACGGTATGGCCGTCGGGCTCAACACTTTGGCAGAGTTTCTATTTAAGCGGGTTCATGGACCATACTCTATTTTCCACGCTTTCCACCTTGCTGCAGGGCAGCTATATCCGCCGCCGTAAAGAGAGTACAACACCAACGGCCCTTTCTAGGGCCACTATATATTTTATGAAATGGGATGGCCCTTTAGAGGATTAATTGGTTCTTTGCATACAGCTATGTCAGACAGACACACTTGCATACTTGAAATAACCAAAAGTACTTTAGTCCAAGCATGCGGCTCTTCGGCACTCTAAAAAGCGAAAGATGAATTATAACGTGACAGGTAAACTGTAGAAGGAATTTCTATATAAAGACTGGAATGTTATTACTTCTGCAGAGTGCCTGCAGTTAATTAAGGGTTTGCACAAAGACAGCTGCTGTTATTGACTTTAAAATTGACCCAACAAACCAGTAAATACCTAATAAATAGTACAACTAAAGGGTTTTAATTTTTTTACAATATGCAAACAAGCACAGACGTGGAACTCCTTTTGCACCAATGTTTGGGGCTTATATACATAAAACGAAAATTTGCAGCCACTTCCGGTCAAACCGGTCTCGATATTTTCCGATCAGACTGATTTTTGGTGTTTGGACTTGACTTATGGTCCTTAGTTGAATACTGAAACGTTATGTCGCCATCTATCACAGTTCAAAAATTATAAGGCGTGACAGATGTCAGAAATGACATAAATAGAAGCTGGTCTCCAGCTTGGAAACTGCCTCAATCAAAAGTTGAAAACTAAAAGGACGAACAGACAAACATTACTCTCTTACACTTCCCTGTCCCTTCAGTAAATCTTCTTAGGGACAAGCCCTGAAAAGGGCTGTTTGAATACAATGTTGCAGCTGCAACATTGTATCAAAACAGCCGTGCAGAAGAGCACGGCCCAACAAATAACGACATCAACAACCTTATTCAGGAAAACATTACTTGTAAGCAAAAATTCCACCATAAAAATTTAAGCGGGCAACATTCGAATTTCCCGCCGCTTGATCTTGCTTGATGCGACGGCGTTGTTGCCAAGTGTCCGGAGACCGGTTTTTGTTGCCCAAACGGTGGGATCGCGTGTTTGGTAACCTCACTTTTACCCGCATTGTTTAAGCACTTTTTGCTATTGTAGCCCCAATATTTTGTGTGCCGCAAACGGACTGCTCGTTTGTGGCTGCCTTAGCATTTTGGAATTTTGTAAGCTCCGAAACAAATAATAAGCCGTCGAAAATTTTCTTTAATTTTCCCAGTTTTTCCGACTGCGACACTTTTTCGCAGGTGCTTCTATGCTTTTATAAGCGATATTCACCATTTCCATTAAAAAAATTACTACAAAAAGTTTTACAGGCGTGGTAAGAGTACGAAACAATTGCCTTGATTTTTATTTCTTAACTAAACTTATCCCAACTTAATCTTACTTTACCTTGAATGCAAGGGGATTTAACGGCGTTGGTTTCTTCCAGAAGTAAATGTTTGCCCCAAATGAGAATTTTATAATAAAATGTAATGCGTTGTTTCATCTCTTTCATTAGAAAATCCACGAATGAGTTTCTTCCTGCAAACATTCATTGTGTTACAGTGGCTAAAAATCACCACAGTCACTAGCCTAATTTGCTGTTTGTTCAATCGCAGTATGTCATTTTTATTTTTAGGTGTAGTTCTAAGCATCTCTTTATTGTTGTTTTGGTGGGATTTACATGTCCAATCATTTAGGTAAATGCAAATTGCGAGTTTGGTTAGTCCTAAATACTGGTTCGGATTGAGTAAAAATAGTTTCTGTTCTCTTAATAGCTGGTGCATCACTATTTCATATTTTAGTAAACTCCCCTGTCTTGGCATCCACATAAAAGTAAGTCTTTTGTTGTTTCTAAGGGTTACAAGTTTTTGCAGATATTCCTAAACCAGTTTAAAATGATCTGGCAACTAACTGTAAATTTTATTATAGTCTAACTATCTGTTAGGGCAAGGATATTTTTACCTTAATAGTTTCTACCCAAGTTCTCATGTAGTACTACGCTTATAGCGTAAATTTTTGCTTAGAATACGGTAGCACATTTGCTCTGATATACAAATGCATTAAATAGAGATTTTCTAAATATTTTAGTTTTGGTGCCACTCTTTATTTTGGACCAAGTTGTATATCAGATTGTTTTTTCAGTGTGACAGGGTCTATGTATAAGCCATTCAATTTGGATTTTAAAAGTTTCATGCAGCTGACTTAGTGTCGTTACTTATTCAGCAATAGGTTTGTGACAATTTATGTTATACTGGTATGACTAAGAGTAGAACTAGTAAGCTAGTTTCCATTACATTTTTGCATGTCTTTGAAATGTAGTCAGCCTCACTTTGGTTTGTCTCTATTTTACTTTAGCGAACTATATTAGTGATCTGTAGGTCTCACCACAGAAATATGCAACCGTTGTACTATGCTGCTTACAACTTTTGTATATGTGAGTTCTAGGGTGGCTTTGCATTCAGGATTACTACCAGGGATTTAGCTTTTTATCGTAGTTCCTTGCAGTTGTTCATAAAAGAGATATGGTAGTTTTAACTTTCCCCATATACTTCTCTGAACAATTCCAGTACCGTTTTATAAGGATTTAAACTTCAATTTTTATTGGAAATTTTCTCCGCAATAAGTATTACTAGATTGTTGGCATACTCTTAAGAACCTTGTCTATTTAGCTCAACAAGAAACTTGTTTATTACCAAATTCTATCTCCATCATTTCTCCAATCAGCGTTGATTGTATCTTTTTATTGTGCAATATATTACCTATCTATCTGCAAATGAGGTCTTATGTTAAAATACATGTCTCCTCACTGCGGCTAACGCTGTTTTATAAGAAGTGTGATCACAAACTCCTACTAAGGTGTCACTGCTATTTCTTGAAAAATTAGGAAACTTTCAATTCCTTCCACCAATTGATGAAGGGTGATCTCACATAACTTTTTTAATTGATAAACATGTTGGTGTGGGTAAAATAAGCCCCATATCAGTAAACTGTTACTTACATGAAGAGTCATCCTGATGAACCAAGTAACTATAAAGAGACCGGAAAAGGAATACTGATTGAGAAGACACTAGTCCAAACAGGCAGCGTGGTACCGGTCCACGTGATGAATGTTAACGGGTATTCTTAGACGCTGAAAAAAGGCACAATTTGATCTTTTTAGTAGTTCATCAAGTCGACAGCGTCCAGGTAACGTCAACAAAGGCACCTGATAAATTGAGATCAGTGATTGCCGCGTCCTGCAGTGGATTGAGTCCCTGACCAACAGACAAAATTGAAAGATTTGTTGCAGCGGACTCAAGACGACAGGGGTTCAAATAGCAGGGCAAATGTTGGACGTCACAAAATAGACACTGGTAATGCTACTCCCATACTACATAGTGCGAGACAATTGCCACTAGCCAAACGAGAACAAGCTGAGAAGATTATTTTGGATATGGAAAAGAATGGCGTGATTGGACCTTCAACAAGCCTACGGTTCTAGTTACTAAAAGACGGGTCCACCAGATTTTACATTGACTAACTTTGGATCAACGATGTTGCGAAGAAAGATAATTATCCACTGATATGCATTGATGACACGTTGAACACTCTGGCCGGATTAATTGGTTCTCAAACTTAGATTTAAAGAGCAAATATTGGCAAGTTAAAATGGGCTCTAAAGACAAAGAAAATGTAGCTTTTTTTATTACCCTGGACTATGACAATTCACAGTGATGCCATTTGGATTTTACAATGATTTTTCATCTGCAAAAGATGAATGAAGACAATGTTTAATGGCATATCCTGGAAAACATATTTGGTGTATCTAGATGACATAATAGTAACTGGAAAAATGTTCTAAAAACATTTAAAGAACTTAGAGGAGCCATTTCAACATCGGAGAAACAGCAATCTGAAATTAAGTTCGAAAAAATATTTTCTTTTCGGGAAGAAATTAACAGTTAGTCAAACATGAGGGTATAGCAGCCGATCCAAAGAAAGTCAGAAGCATGAAAGAATAGCCATTACCAAACGACAATTTCGAAATTAAAACTTTCTGGGTGTTTACCAACGTCTAGTAAAGCTTGCTTAAACCGAAACTGCAATACGGCCTCATTTCCAAAAACTTTCTAATTTTTTCTCCAGCTCCCATTTGAGTGCAACTTAAGATCGAAAAACGGTACTTTTTTCGTGACCATGCTTCTTACTTATTCTAATTTATTCATCACTTACGTTACAAATGCAAATACCCACTACCTAACATCAAAGTTATTTTGTGGTGAATAACACGTAATAATTTACTAAAACTACTAATTTATTTTACTTACAAACAATGAAGTTACTTAACATTATTTATTTATACAACACAAAATTAATAACTTAAAGTCACAGTGTTTATATTGCACGCGTACAGATTCCGATACTTTAATTTTCTTCACTTCGCTGTAGCCACTCAAATTCCCCCTAACTGTTCCCCTGCGCGACATTTATGCATATTTGGGATCTATCAGAAGGGTCGGAAAATGCCGGTCTGCAACGTCTGGAATGTTGGCTTTGTTTGAATCCTTGCACATGTTTATGTCGTACGCCGGAGCGTGACGGATGCAACAACAACAAAAAGAAAAACTCTGTCACATACGTCTACGCGGTCTTGTTTCTACGTGGCGCATTCCGAAATTCGTTATATTTATATTTATAATAGTTCAAGTTTAATTTATGAAACAAGACGTTAACGGCTAACTAAAAAACATGTATCTAAGATAATCAAATTTAGCGATTAATCAATTTGATCTGACTTCAGTTTAATATGCCCCCCCCCTCCATTAACCATAAACAATTTTTTGGGATATATTGTAATTTTCTATAGTACTTACCTCATGCAAATCGAAAGACGGTATAGCGGTATAATAAGACCACTTGGCCCTGCAGTTATTACACAGCCTATCAGAATACTTAAAATAACTTTTGATATGGTTATGATACGAGGGGTTGTCAATTTTTCATCCGCCTTCCCTCATATTTTTGCAACGTGAGTACGTGAAACAATTTATTTACAAATTATGACAGTGGGATAAGTCGGTGTGGTGACCTTACGAAAGTAAGATATGTAAAACGATCCTAAAAATAGGCAACCAAACGTGCGCTCAGAGCTCAGCTACGCCACATTTCATATCAGCTGTCTTTGTTTACTTTCTGTTCAAATGTTTTTGAGCCTTTCCAACTGAACGAATTAAAATGCACAATTTACTATAAAATTGAAATCTAACAAGATCTTTTTTTAGACATGCAAATAAACGACTACATGAAATAGTACAACACACCAAGTAAAAATGTTTTCATATTTAGAGGTAAGAAAACTCGGTGCATTAAGATGAAGATGAAACCTAGCTGTGTGCATGTCGCCAAAGTTTTTGATTTCTTCTTCAGCAGTCGGGATACCAAAGTCTCGATGAAGATCTGTCATGAACGTATCACCTATGTTACGCAACACTTTATTCTGGAATGTCTGAGTGGATTTGATGTTAATATTGCTAATGCATCTCCAGAGCTTCAGTGTGTGATTATAAGTCAGTATTTCATTGGACATTGATAACTTGAAATTTCTGCCAAGAAGGCAATAATGTTGTTTATATTCCAAACCGAACTCAGTTCTTTTCTGAACACGCATAAAGTAGGAACCGTCTATATCAATGACATGAAAATACATAATCAGTTGTAATCACTTACTTAAGTTAACAAAACATAATTTTGCACTCATTTTGCAGATCCTGGGTTGCTACACTTATATGAACAGGTCTATATTACAGCTAAAAATAGAATATTACCACAACAATTTAAAAATTCAGGGTAGAGCAAAACTTCTTTTCTAATTTCAAAGAAAGATTGAGGCAAAAAAGTGGTTTGAAGGAGGGAAAACTAATTTTATTAGGCGCAGATAATCGAGAAGTTTTGCCTAGATGTGTAAGATGTGGACGAACGAAAATCGGTTTTATTGTGAGTAAACAACTGCAGAAGTGCAGTAGTTCTGTAGTAACA
Organism: Sinelater perroti; assembly: GCA_036346155.1. Lineage (NCBI taxonomy): Eukaryota > Metazoa > Arthropoda > Insecta > Coleoptera > Elateridae > Sinelater > Sinelater perroti. The sequence continues at coordinate 16,345,178 of JARFIY010000195.1, read as the reverse complement.
AGTATATGAACTACACAAACCCCGAAAAAGATCCACGCAATAAGACATTTAATTATGCAGCTTTCAAAACTACGCAAACATGCCGTTGCTTCTCACATGTTTAGTCGTACTCTACGGGAATGTTGCACAAAGACCTTCATTTTCATCCGTTTAAGATGGCTGTTATATAAGTACTTTCCGAATATAACGTTACACAAAGCAATGGTTTTTGAACCGCATTTCCACTTGTCAAGATGCGTTAATAGACAGATTTTATTATTGGAATAAATAACAACCACAAGACAACTACAAAATGCATTTTCACAGCAGACTTGCCACTGTTTGGTGTGCGACGAGTGAATTTGGACCGTCAGTCCTTACTTTTCTTGAAGAGAGGGGCGCATAACTAGTTCCAAGCCCGGTTGGGAAGAAAAGAGCTTGTATGGTTGTGATAGAATGTGTGATATCAATAAGCACATTTCTATGAAATGTCTATTGAGTGCCCAATCATCCGTAAGTTCTGGCACCAAATCCTGAATGAAGCAGAGGGAGGGGAGTTTTCAGCGCCTTAAAACTGGTTCCTCTAAGGGTAGAAGGTCTCTACAGAAATTTTTCTGGTCTCCCAAGTTGAAGATCGAAGCGATGGGCCTGCACCTCGTCCTTTGAAAAATATTTATTTAAAAAAAAATCGAACAAAACTCAGATGTCTACAAAAATGCCAACGAAAACTGTATATTAATTTAAAATATTGGAATATATGAAAGATACCGAAATATTCAAAGAACTATCAACATATAATATATATTGCAATTCTTAGCGAAATAAAAAAAAAGAAGGCAAGAAAAAAACGAGCAAAATCGGGAGTTTCTATAGCCATAAAAAAAAGATACTTAAAAGCAATAAAAACTGATGCGCTATAAATGAAAGAATAATTATAAGAATGTTAAAACTACAACGACAAGAACTAATTATAGTGAGAATATATACTCCGACAGATGGTGCTACCGTCCAGGTAAGAGAGCACTTTTTGAAGAACTAGGAGAGCTAATAAATATTTATGGTTGGCGAAAAGATGTACTCCTACTGGGTGATTATAATGGAAGAATAGGTAGGAAAAAACTAAGTTCGATAATATGACAATATAGAGAAGAAACAGTAAATGACGATGACACCCGGCTGTCAGTAACATTGGCTTAAGATACAAAATGGATTTTTTAATCACAAAGAAATCCATAAGCATATATGAAAACAAAAGGTATTTACATAAGGCAACAAAAGAAATTGTGGGAGAAAATATTGTAAGAAAAATAAACAATAACTACTAATAGACTAAAGAATTAGAGGCTTTGGTAAAACAAAAAAGGACAATATAATAAATGGCTAACTACTAAATGAATAAAAGACACTGTTGGTTAGTAAAGAAACATGTAGTAAAATAAAAAATGAATACCGGGAAAAGAAATGTCAAGAAACAGATGGACTACTAGGAACTGTACAAACATTAAAAACTAATAAAAATGAAAAAACTGACTAGTAGTTGTGAATCTAAAAAAAGCCTATGACAGCGTGTCTGTAAATAAACTTTGGAAATAATTGTTAGATAATGGAAAAGAAAATATAAATGAAATATTAGTTATGTTGAAAAAGACAAGGATATTCAGAATACTTTAAAGTTGATAAAGATGTGAGACAAGGATGTTGTCTTTCCTCTAAGAAAATCGGGGAAGAACATATTACTACTTTGTTATTTACTAACGACTAGATTGTATTAGCTGAAGACGTTGAAGACTTCACACATATGATTAGAAAACTAATAGAAGAATTTAGAAAAATCACGAACAAACGCTACAGAAAATAGCTTTTGGCGAAGATGCTACAAATGTATAAAACCATATAAGAACACAAGAAATTAAAGAAACAATAATAGACACTATAGAGAGAAAACAACTATCCTAATACGATTTCATGAGACATAAGACAGCAGACAGACAATAATAGAAAAAAAGGAATAAACATAGCCATGATTAGAAGAGGGGCATTGAAGATTATACAAGACAAAAAAAAACAATGCGTTCAAATTGCGACAAACGGCCAATGCTGTAAAAAAGTACGTTTGGTCCCAACAGGATGGATTCACAGCTCATACACCAGAAGTGTTGCTCCAAGTGCTGCATAAGATGTTTCCTGATGACCTAATCTGCCAATACGGTGACTTCATTTCGTGTAACTTCTCAAAACTAAGGTTTATAAATATCGTCCTAGGAACATCCAAGCCCTACAAAACGGAATACGTCAAGAAATTCTCTCACTCTTTCAAACTGTAAAAAGTAATTTTGCATACTTTTTATCTTTTTACTTTATTCAACCTGAAAAATAGGGGAAGTTTTGTTCTACTCTGCATACCAAAAACATTTAATTAAGTCTCAATTAGCCAGAAAGATTAGTAGCATTTTGGTGTGTAGATAAAAACCCTTATTATAAGTTTTTGAAAAGACTGCTTTGTTAGGTATAGTGAAGATTCTAAAACTACATTTATATATTGTGTTAATTAAGGCGACCAAAGGCATCGTTTGGTATGCTTAAGATTCAAAACACTAAGCGCCTCACACAAAATAAGAAATTGGAGTCACAACCTGCACCCTCCCTCTTGCTCGGGTTAGAGCCTGTTTAGTCCTGTTTGGAAGTTACTAGAGTGACGAGCGAACAGAAGGTATCGCGAAACGTAGAACAACGTTTTGTGATCAAATTACTCGTTGGAGAAAACCTCCTGTCCGCTAAAATTTACTACAGACTCTAACAGCAATATGGGGAAGTGTCTCACACGGACCAGCATAATCGTCGGCGAGCATCCGTCACCGAGCCAAACATTGATCGTGCAGACGCGCTTATCAGTGAACACAAGGAACTTAGAGGAATGCTGTCCATCAGTGTTAGCAGTGTAGAAGACATCGTGAAAAACGACTTGCATCACGGCAAGGTGAGTAGCACGCACTTTGACAAATGTGAACAAAATGGTGCGCATGCAAGCTATCAGTCGTCTCCTACAGCAGTTTGAAGGCGAAGGTGATATATTTTTGAAGTCTGTACTGACCATCGATGAAACGTGTATGCACTACTTCATTCCTGAGTCTCAGTAGTCATTAGGTAAGTGGCAGCATGCCAGTTCTTCCAAACCCAAGAGAGTGTAGAGGAGCTGTTTGGCAGGAAAACTGACAGCAACGTTTTTCTAGGACTGGCAAGGGGTTATCCATATAGACTTTCTGACGTACACCAAAACAGTCAGACCTCCTGGCAACAGAAGTAAAGGAGAAGATCTGATCCAAAAGGAAGACAGCTGGAAAGCGGTTATCCTTCCTTCAAGACAATGCACGCCTCCATGCGGCCAAAACAATGAAAACCCTCCTAAAATTAAAATGTAATCTTCTAGCACATCCGCCGTACTGTACCGATTTGGTCCCAATTGATTTCTACCTGTTCTCAAATCAGACTTGCGAGTCATGCGGTTTGCGGACAACGACGTAGCCATCCAGACTGATTGAGAATGGATATGCCGCCAACCAAAAGCATTTTTTGAAAAGGGCATCGGGATGCTTCCAAAAAATTGGAAAATACGTTAATTCCGGAAGGGAGTACGTTAAAGAACATGTGCAAGTAAATGTTTGGCAATTTTTTTATTTTTTTTTGTGAAAACAAGTACGGACGTGGATTCCGGTTCCACAGATGTCCAAGGCTTCTATACATAAACAAAAATTTTCGACCACTTCCGATCAAACCGGTCTCGAAATTTTCCGATCAGGCTGATTTTTGGCGTCTAGACTTGACTTATGGTCCTTACGTTAGTTGAATACTGAAAACGTTGTCTCTATCCATCACAGATGAAAAATTCTACGCCGTGATATCAGAAATGACAGAAATAGAAACTTGTCAATTTGGAAGCTGCCTTGATCAAAAGTTGACAAATAAAAGGACGGACAGACAGACGACCTAAAGCTTTTTATTTTAATGTATAAAGCCAAAAAATTAGTCCCGGTCATATTTGAACCACCTTGTACTAGAACATTGTACTTCTGAATATGTCTTGGAAGTTGAAAATGCAATTACTCCATAAAGAAAATAAAACTGTAAGAAGAAATAAAAAGAAATGCAATAAGTGAATTACTCATCTGAATATATAAACTAAAATACGCTAACATTTTCAAGTTAATAAACTTTAAGGTAAATGACCAAACAAATGAATGAAACGCTATTTTACTTACATTAGATTTACAATTGTTTTTTTTTAATTTAAAGGAAATTTGAAAATTTCATGTAAAATTAAGTAATATCAAAATCAATTATTTATTTTCTAATTTTATTAATTTAGAATCACGGCGACCTCTGTCGTTGAATAGTAATATTTGACATTTGAAATAACTGTATGGACCACATGACATCTATCAAATAATGAAATTTAACAGTAATTGGTTTCATCCACAGTATGTGCTTTCTTAATAGGAATCTTGCGTGTAATATCGGTAATAAAGGATTATTTTAAGTTTTGGCAGCTACGCGGTGTAGTTTTCGACAGTTGCTCTTGGCGTAACAACTTGCGACCCCGATCACCTTCAAAGGAATTTGTAAGTTATTCGGAGTGTACTATGTGATATTGATAAATATAACCTTCACGTGCTAGTATCGTAGGTATCAACGAAAGTTAAGGGCGGAAATGGCTCCTTTAGCGTCGACTCGAACAATGCTGAATCTAACCTCGAAAGCGGCGAGCTTGATGCCCAGAAGGATGTTCTCTACGACAAAAGCGGCAGCTGCACAACAGATGACGGTGCGGGACGCTTTAAACTCGGCTATGGACGAAGAGATGCAGCGAGATGAAAGGGTGTTTCTTTTAGGCGAGGAGGTTGCGCTGTACGATGGGGCTTACAAAGTTAGCAGGGGCTTGTGGAAGAAGTACGGCGACAAACGCGTTATCGACACTCCTATCACGGAAATGGGCTTTGCTGGCATCGCTGTGGGCGCTGCCATGGCCGGCTTAAGGCCAATTTGCGAGTTCATGACGTTCAACTTTGCCATGCAAGCAATCGATCAAATCATCAATTCTGCTGGAAAGACTTTGTATATGTCGGCTGGTAGAGTAAACGTTCCTATAGTCTTTAGAGGTCCTAATGGTGCAGCAGCTGGTGTTGCTGCACAGCATTCTCAATGTTACGGTGCTTGGTATGCACACTGCCCAGGTTTGAAGGTTATTTCACCCTACAATTCTGAAGACGCTAAGGGGCTATTAAAAAGTTCCATCAGAGATCCAGATCCTGTAGTATTTTTGGAAAACGAATTGTTATATGGTGTGCAATATCCAATGTCTGATCAGGCTCTATCTAAGGACTTTTTGCTTCCTATCGGAAAAGCAAAAATTGAAAGACCGGGCAAACACATCACAATTGTAGCACATTCAAAAGCTGTGGAGACTAGTTTAGAAGCAGCGAAGGAGTTAGCCGGGAAAGGCATAGAAGCCGAGGTTATTAACCTAAGAACGCTAAGACCTTTAGATTTTAATACTATTGCTGCTTCTGTATCGAAAACCAACCATCTCATCTCGGTAGAACAAGGCTGGCCCAATTGTGGAATAGGTGCTGAAGTTCTAGCAAGAATAATGGAGAGCGAGATATTCTTTCATCTTGATCAACCAGCAATACGACTCACAGGTGTAGATACACCGATGCCATATGCAAAAACTTTAGAAATAGCTGCGCTGCCTGTGGCAACCGATGTGGTCAAAGCAGTAAAGAAACTTCTCAAAGTTAAATAACTATATACATCTTAAATGTAAAATAGGATCACTTCAACGAAAGTCCACTGTTATTGCTGTATTTTTATTGTATATATAATTTACATTTTAATAAAATATTGTTGACTATTTTAATTTATTGATTTATAGCTTTGTAGTACACAGACGAGCTCAAATATAGAATATGTGTATAGTTTATAGACTATTCATAACTTTTATAACGACCTTGAATCTACAAAAAAGAAAACCTTACAAGTTACTTTCATTACAATAAACTAAAGCTTCTGCTTCTAGGTTATTGGCGTTTAATGCAAATTTACATGCAAGCACTAAAGTTCTAAAGGGATTAAGTGCTCTTTAGCAAGTTTCCGATGGTCCTTGAAACTATTAGAAATTAGATTTGTTCCCAGAGATCCATCCTGGAATATTACATGGCCTACTTGAGCCAAACTTAAACCTAGGAGCTCGTGAAAACTGAATGTTTTCAAAGTTAAAAAGCTGGGACGACTATTACAGTTGTAAATAGAAGAATTTGAATTATTTAATTGTCTTATAATTGGTGAAAATCTTTCTGTTGAGAATTGCTTATGAAAGGGTATTTTTTAAATTTTAGTTTATAGATTTTGATATGTAAAAATAAGTACATTATATTTGATTTAACAAGCAACTAATTTCTGGTTTTGGGTACAGTGAAGACAGGCCTGGCTTCAATCAGATTTTTGGTGGTGGTCTACTCGGTTACTAAAAATAATTGAGTACCTGTGTTCATTTCAAATAAGGGGCAATGTGGTTGTCTAAAATGTGGTGCTTGCCACATCATCCTATATCATAGCAGGCAGTAAAGGCAGACAGAAGCATTGACTATTTGGTTTGAAAGCTGTAACCTTATGTGAGGTGTAGAGGTTTTTTTTTTTATTATTAAACAAACCGTATGTATATTTTTAACTACAACAACATTTGTTATCTTTACCTTATTATTATATATGAATAACATTGCATAGCCAATGGCTTGAGTCTTGGTTTTCCACAACCTTCTGTTTCTAAACATTGTTTCCCATTCTGATAATAGCTTGTATTATTGGGGGTCCTCTTGTATACTTTTCCCACCATCTTTTTCTCAGCCTGCCTCTTCTATTTCTTCCTCCTATCACAATTCTGTACATTTTTTTTTTTTTTGTTAAATCTTGTTCATTTAATCTGGTTATATGTCCCAGGCACATCAACCGGTTTTGTTGCACAACTGTCTTGATACTTTTCTCTTGGTACAGTTCTTCTCAATGTTTCATTTTCTTTAATGCCACCAAAAATATTTCTTAGAACTTTTCTCCCCATATTTCTAACTTGGCCAAAATTTCTTTTGTTAGCACCCAAATTTCACTCGCGAATGTCACTTAGTCTTATTAGCGTTTTATACATTCTTAATTTCAAATGTCTTGATATGCTTTTGTCACTCAGAATATTTTTTAGTACACCTACATATTGCGATCAGGCAGTTATTCTTCTTTGTATATGGTTCGTATACTTCACGCGTTATCTCTGCTTTCAGATAGACTACTTGGTTTATTTTCAAATATTGCTTGTTTGTATCGAAAGCCTTCACCGAGATGTTTTGTGTTTCATCCCTGTTTCTTATTACCTAAAATCATATACATAGATTTCTCTTCATTTATTACCAAACTTACTTTTTAATACTTGCTGTTTGAACTTAAATGTAGTTTTAAGTTCTTTTGTTTTTTCCAGTAATACTATGTCACCTGCGTATGCTAAATATTGTACTGACGCCTTAAGTATATTCTTTTCTGTATTTATCTCTCCTTTCCATAACACATTTTCCAAAACTATGTTAAACAAAGTTGTAGATAAGGAATCTTCTTGCTTTAATCCTAAGTTTCTTTCCACACTAGTTCATTCGCATCTCTGAAATCTGATTTTAATTTTTTTTATCAATTCTTTGTCAAATCCTAAATTTTACATAGCTTTCAAGAATGCTGCTTGTATGATTTTGCCACATTCTTCTTTGAAGTTCAGAAAAATTGCATGTTTTGGTTTATTTTTTTTCACATTTTTTATGGATCTGTCTCAGTGTAAAGATATGATCGATTACAGATTTCCTTTCTTAAATCCTACTTGGTAGAATCCAACTTTGTTTTCTGCTACTTCTTGAATTCTGTTGTTTATCAAAGATCCCATTATTTTAAAGGTGACATTTAAAAGTGAAATTGGCCTCTAATTTTCGGTTTGTTGCTTACTTCCTTTCTTAAACCTGGGAAAAATGATAGCTGATGTCCATTCTTCTAGCATTTTCTTTTTTCTCCAATTTTTTTTATCAGTTTATGAATTCTTCTACCTAATTCTTCATCTGCTAGCTTAATATGTTTTACTACAATTTTGTCTGTCTATGGACTTTTGTTGTCTTTCATCTTCTTAATAACTCCCATGAATTCTTCCCATGAAGGTTTGCTGTTACTTTGTTCTTGTAGTTCTTGTGGCGTTTGTTGTCTCCTTTGGACTGTAAATGTTTTCTTGTAATACTCTATCCAAATTTTTAATATTTTCTCTTTGTCCATACATAATTGTCCCTGTTCATTTCTCATTCTACTTTGAAAGTTCTCCTTTCCGCCTTTAAATTTCTGTACGAAGCGTTGCGGTTTTTACTTCTGAAAACCTTTTCTAAGGCTCCCATTTTTTCCATTCTTTTCTTCTGTATAGACTGTTAACTTTATTTATAATTTGCTTAAAGTTTCCTATCACTTCGTTTATTGGATCTTGTAACATTCTTAGTCTGGATTTTTTTTCCTTTACCATTTCTTCGCACTCTGCATCGAATCAATCTTTTTTATTCTGTTTTTATTTCATAATTTTTCTGTGCTCTTCTTTATTAGCCTTTTAAGAAAAGTCCAGTCTTCCTTTTCATTTGCACTCTTTTCCCTTGCATAGTCCTTGCTGGGGCTGTGCTGCAGGCTACCAGCGGGGTCACAGGTGACGGACAGTGAATGGCCTCTAGATATAGAGGTTAACTGCGAAATAAGCAGATTATCTGACGAATAAGCAGTCCCCGACCAAGCAGACCGAATGATCGCCGGTATAAGTGATCCCTCTGTATGATACAGGCAAGGCAATCTCTTGCCCTTGGGATGGGAAACTGTCCCAAAAGGCGGAAGAATTACCACTGGTCAACGGCATGGCAATGCAGAAGAACAAGGAAACCCACTGCATTAAAGGTCTTAAAGACATTCCTAGTACATCAATATGGCAGGCAAGCTTAGAATTGATAAAAATACTGGAAATCCGAGATCCGGCAGGGGGAGAACAACCACGAAAGAATGCAAGGCTCCCTTGGTCGTCATCCAGCGAAATCCTTGCAAACGTAGCACCCCTAAAAAGAAAAAAGGGAAGACGTTCAAAATAAGTATCTGGAATGTAAGAACACTTTATGAGGCTGGAAAAACCCATAACGCTATCCGAGAAATGAAACGCCTATCTATCGACATCATGGGCATCAGTGAGATGAGGTGGCCGGGAACAGGTCAATGCCAAGTTGAAGAACATACAATCTACTACTCTGACAACAGCGAAAATAAACATGAAAACGGCGTCGGAATTATAGTGTCCAAAGAAATGAATCAATTCATCGAGAATTTTGTACCAGTTAATCAAAGAATGTTAATAGTTACTTTAAGCACAACACCAATTAAATGCAATATCGTTCAAGTATATGCTCCAACAGCAGAAAAAACCGAAGAAGAAATAGAATAATTCTATAGAATATTAGACGATCTTGTTAGAAAACTCCCAAAACAAGATATAAACATTATAATGGGAGATTATAACGCCAAAATTGGAAAAAGGAAGAGCGGGGAGTTAGTTGGTGATTATGGTTTGGGAGACCGAAATGAGAGAGGAGATAGACTACTTGCATTTGCACAAGAACACCAATTGGCTATCATGAACACCTTCTTCAAACTACCTGCCAGGAGAATGTATACTTGGATATCGCCTCAAGGTAAACCTGGAAATGTGGCCAGAAATCAAATTGACTATCTACTAATAAATAAAAGATTCAGGAATAGCATACAATCAGTGAAAACTTACCCAAGTTCTGACATAGGATCTAACCATAACGCCCTGGTAGCCAAAATAAACGTAAGACTGAAGGAAGTAGAGAAAAACAATCGTAAACAACAATACTTCACGACGAAATTAAAAGACATCAAAATCCAAGTAGCAGCTACATTGAAGAAAGGGATTGTGAACATAGATACTAGTAACAATATTGAAGTAAAGCTGGCAGAATTCAGAACAACAATAGAAAAAATTTACAAAGATATTTGAAACCGACTATGCCTAAAAAACATCAATGGATGACCGACGAGATTCTGTATATGATAGACGAGAGAAGAAGATATAAGAGAACCAACATAGAAAAATATAGAGAAATACAAAGAAATATCCGGAAAGAAATAAGAATAGCTAAGAGAAAGTGGTTAGAAGAACAATGTAAGGAAATTGAGGTATTAGAAAAGAAACACGACCATTTTAACATGCATCGTAAGGTAAAAGAAGCGGCAGGTATGGTCAAACGCTGTTGGACGATTGATAGACGAGGAAGGAAATATCATTATAGATAAAGAAGCAAAAATAGAACAATGGAAAGACTATATTACAAAACTTTTCGAGGACGAACAGAGGGGTGATCCGAAACAAATAGCATGTGTAACTGGACCATATATAACAAAGGACGAAGTACGTGCAACAATAAATATTATGAAAGATGGAAAAATGGCAGGCCCGGATGGAATCCAATCCGAAATTTTAAAACTTTTTGACGATGATGCTATAACATGGATAACAAGCATCTTTAATCAAATATATGACTCAGGAAAAATACCCATAGAATGGCTCAAATCAACTTTCATTGCCATACCAAAAAAACCAAGCGCGAAATACTGTGCCGATTACCGTACGATTAGCATTATGTCACATCTTCTTAAAATCTCTTTAAAAATAATACACAGACGAATATATAAGCTCTGTGAAGAACAACTAAGTGAAACTCAATTCGGATTCCGTAACGCCTTGGGCACTAGGGAAGCTCTCTTTGCTGTACAAGTTATGTTGCAATGTTGCAGAGATGTGAATGTCGATATTTACGCTTGCTTTATAGATTATCATAAAGCATTTGATAGAGTTAAACATGATAAACTTATTAATGTTTTGGAAAAAAAATGGGATAGATGACAAAGATCTTCAAATCATCTCTATTGGAATCAATCTGCATACATTACAATAGATGGAAATAATTCAGAAGAGATAAAGATAAGACGAGGCGTGAGACAGGGATGTGTTCTGTCGCCCCTGTTATTCAACATTTATTCTGAGCAAATATTTATCGAATCTTTGCAAGGTATAGATGCTGGTATACTATTAAACGGAACTAGAATGAATAACATTAGATATGCGGACGATGCGATTATATTTGCGGACAGGTTCGAAGGTTTAAAAGAACTCATATTAAACAATGAAATGGTCAGTCGACGATACGGACTTGACATGAATATACAAAAAACAAAATACATGGTTATCAGTAAGAATACAATTCCACCCGAATCTTTAATAGTTAACTCTCAACCAATTGAAAGAGTAACATCAATAAATTACCTAGGTACGTCGATAAATAGTCAGTGGGACCACTCTAACAAAATAAAGTGCAGGATTGAGAAAGTCAGATCAACGTTTGTAAACATGCAGAAAGTGTTTAAGTCTCGAGATCTAAACTTGAATACAAAAATTAGATTATTAAAATGTTATGTGTTCTCTGTCCTGTTCTATGGAGCTGAAACTTGGACGCTGACGGAATCATCAATGAAGAAACTTGAGGCCTTTGAGATGTGGACGTACAGGAGAATATTGAGAATATCTTGGGTCTACCATGTGACGAATGTTGAAGTACTACTAAGAATAAATAAAACAACTGAAATCGTAAAAACTATAAAAATCAGAAAGTTACAGTATTTCGGACATATTATGAGGAATGAACAACGTTATGGGATACTTCAACGGATACTACAAGGTAAAGTGCTAGGAAAGAGAGGACCCGGACGCAGGCGCGTCTCCTGGCTAAGGAATTTAAGATCTTGGTTCTCAATGACAACGGCAGACCTCTTTCGAACAGCCGTCAACAAAGTTAATATTGATCGCGAACATCCAGAACGGATAACGCACATGAAGAAGAAGATAGTCCTTTTGAACTTGTTCCTTCTTTAACATGTCTACATTCCATTTCAGTTTCTTTCTCCTCTGATTGCTTTCCAGTATGGGAATTATTTGTTTTAGTTCGACTTTTAGTAAGAGATTATCCGAACTTAGATCTGCTCCTCTATTTGACCTAACTTTTTATATATTTTTACTATGGATTTTATCTATGAGCACATTATCAACTTGATTTTGCGTCTTTTTGTTCGGGCTTATCCATGTTACTTAATAAGTATTTTTGTGCTGAAACATTGTACTTTTTATCACCATCTTATGTCTTCTTCAATTAACTTTTGTTTATTGTCATTAGTTTCGCCATGCAAACTTTCTTTGTCTATAATTGGAGTAAACCGTCTTTGCGGATTTTTAAGTTTTAATCTTCAATTACCACATGCATATTAAATTTCGGTGTTTTCTCCACTGTTTCCTTTAAATTATGATAGAACAATTATAGTTTCTGCTCTTTTTAAGTTTTCTCAGTCGGCGCATGTACATTGAGTATACTTATCTTTCTATACTTTTCTTTAATTCTTATGTAGCTTATCTTTTCATTAATAATTTTGTAGTCGGCTACTAAACTTTTAAATTTTTTACTTATTAAAATTCCTGCCCCTAGTGTGTAGTTTATTCATCCATTAAATCAATAATAATTCTTTATTCTTCTCTCTGTTGCCCGTTTTATATTCGTTTCCTATACGGCTAATAACTCTATTTTACAGTTTTTTGTTCCTTTTATTAAATGTTTTAGTTTCCCTTCTCTATTTAAACCCTGCATGTTCCGTGTGCCTATTACTATTTTTTATTTTTTCTTATTTCTTTGTTTTGTTTACTGTAATACTACTATTTCTGAAAACATTGTGTTTTCAGTTTTTATGTATTTGTTGGCTTTGCTGTCTTCTTATTTGTATCTTTTTCCCTTGGCTTATTTAATTTTCTTTTCTATAGTTTTTTGAAAAGTTTCTGATTCCTATATGTTGCATTTCTTGCATCTTCTCCGCTTTCTTGTCTCATTGCCATATTTTCCCGTTTACTATGATCTTATTGTACCATATTGCGACTTTCTTTACGTTCTTTTCCTCCTCTTTCGTATAACTTGTTATTATTCTTTGCATTCTTCTTTCTTCTTCTGTTAGATTATTGTTTATCTGAACCTCCCTTTCCTATAACTTATTTTTGTTTTTTATTTTTTCCCTAGTTATCGAATTTTACTATTACTATACTCTTGCCCATTCTTTTATTTATATTAAATGCAGTATTTGGCTTTAGCTCCACTGAAATCTCTTGTTAAACATTTTTTAACATCCTCCTTAATCTCTTTTTTTATTCTTTTCTTGTAATTATGAAGTTTGCCTTCCTTTCATTTCTTTCTATTCCTTCCATTTTTGCTACCGCCTTATTGTTAGAGATACAAAATTTCCAATTTACAGAGACTTTTAGTAGAGCAAAAATTCTCGAATGATATTTAGTAGAAAATCAAATGTCTCATTTCTTTTAACTTGGTAAAATCAGCGAGCAAAGTATTCTAATTATTACAAAATATGGGCCAGCCTATTTAATTTAGGCAATAGCAATAGCTATGAGAGGCGCATTCTTGAATAATTGAAAATGAAATTATTGAGGAGGGCGATTTAGCACCTCTATATTAATACAAACAACTAGTTGTTCTTTTATCAAAATTTTAAGTATAACTACTTAACTTAATCTTCCCTTTTGGTTAAATATTTAAGGATCTTTTGCACTAAAAAACAGGACCAAACGATTACCTCTAATCGATAGCTGATTAGAAAGTCTTATCTTATTTAAAAAAAATGATTTGTTTATTTTTTGTGCACATGCACAGTTTAACTGTGAAAAGTACCATAGGATCATGAAGGTAACAAGGTTGTCAAACAAATTGTACTCTTATATCGTTATAAGATACCATATTCTTACTACTATCAAATTTTGCTTAGTTTAACTGATTTTAGCAATTGTTCTTGGGAGGGTCAAGTCTTTGACTAATTTGAGCTAAAAATATTAGCAATAATTATGACTGCTTCTTGTAGGATAATAACCTACTTTACAATGAGTTACTTAATCCCTTGTACTATACCATTTTCTTCTTAGAAACAAAAAATTTCAGTGGCCGGTCTCTCTGTTCAAAATCTAGAAACCGTGCCCACAAGAAATGTGCCCTATTGCTATTTAGTTGCTTGATAACTTATAGAACAACGTTGTGTTATGTGGACTTAACTTTCAATTTAGATTTTTGATTTACTTAAAGGTGATAATTGAATATTTAAATAGTTATGGGGAAATAGGGCTTTTTTATGTTATTGTTATTTTGTGTATTCCCTTTCATCTTCTACTTCATGTGTAATATTAAGTTAATATCTAGATAGATACATTAATTATAAGACATGTAGTGGACAACTAGAAGGAATTGTCTATTAAGTCTTACAACGGTGACAGTTTGCTACAACAGTTCTGCTGATATGTTTTAAAGCTTTACTCATGATGGCCAATGATGACGAGAATGCTAAAAGGAAGAAGCAATTTATGAATGCGATAAGAAGAATTAAGTAAAATAATCTTACAGTGTACTATTATTGTAGACAAGTACAATGTAGTACAAGCTACACAAAGCAACTGCAGTCAAACTATTCTAAGGTGCATTTAACTGTAAAGCCTTGACGAGAGCCTAATCCTGCTAATGAGTAAAAATGCAAATTTTTTAACACCTACAAAGTATATGATAAGATAGCACTATTATATAGATGGAAGGAGGAGGTTCTAGGCATGTGCTAATGATGATGGATTATAAAAGATAAATTTATATCATTTTTAAAGTTTAAGGGCATTTGTATCTTATAATGACAAATATGCTGTATATATCTCGATAGGAAGTATAATTTTTGTTACGTCAAACAACTTAACAGTATGCAAAAGATCTGACAATTTTTTTGGGACTGTTAGCCTGTCGTCTAAAATGAGAGCAGTGTACAAAAAAGATTTTAATACACTTATAAGAATTGTTAAAGACATTATTTCAGATAGACTTTTAGTGGTACATAAGGGGGCACAGCTCTTTACCTGTAAACTTTTTTAAGAATATTGTAAGGTTTTATTTGAAAAGTGGTTTCTCCATTGAGTGATTCTCCAAATTCCCACTTAATATAGAAGATGAAAAATAGTTTAAATCTAAGAGAAAGAATGAAACCTCACCGTTATTGTAGTATATATTCTGACTTTCCAAAAACGACAATGCTTCTGTTACTAATGATACATTACTTAAATCCAAATTTAATGGAGCTTGGTAATGTTAACAAATGATGTACTCCAATAGCTCATGAGGAATTTTTTAATCATTATAGAGAAGCTGTTCTGGTATTCCAACAATAAACTATTTTTGAAATTATAGACTGCAGCGATGTGGAACTTAAACCTATTCAAACTCTGTAGTCTCACTAAACTGTGAATGATAACTCTCCATACTGTACAACAGGTCTAGTTGATAAAGTTCTTGTATTTGCACTATTGGAGTACCTTTCGAAGTTGAACAGATTATTTTCAAGGTTTGAAGATCAAAATTCATCCAGCAGTCTGGTGATCTAAATTTTAAGTATTTGAGCGAAAATTAATATTTTTGTCTGGCGTTATCGCACAAAAAAAACATGAATTTGGATCTTGTTGTTGTCCCCATGAATTTGTGTTAGACATAAAAAATGTAATAAAAACTTACTGCCTATTGAAAAAGATACAGAGATGCAAGGCATCTATACCTTCCATTTTTAGAACAGCCAAAGTCTGATTGTGGAGATTTAAATTTTTTCTATTAATTTGTTGGGTATAGATAATCGTGTGTTGCTTTTCAGTCAACACACTATATAACTTTTTGCAATAACAGGTGAAGATACTCATCGCTTGCTGGAGTTTGCTGATTCCAGCTATCTCACTGATAAACTGTAGCTATCTTGATTATAAGCTGTTATTTGTGTAGCTCGTAAACGAATGTTAAAGTATTAATATGAGTGAATCTGGGATATTTCAATTAAAGTCACCAACATTACATATAGATGAGCTCATGTTATTGTATTCTCAGAATCAACATCTCTATTTGAATTAGAAAAGTATATTAAGAAAGTCAAACGCAAAAAAGCTTCTGGTTTGGACATGATTCCAAATTTGCATCTAAAAATCTACTGAATACAAATCCATCCATTATCTAAAAGTGTTTTTTAGCTCTACCTTACAAACTCTCCTTACCACTTGCAAACAGGTAACCGCAATCACGATCCTTAAGCTAGGCAAACAATGTGATAACCTGCTTAATTATCGACCGATTAGAATAATGTGCTCTGTATTTAAAGTATTTGAACGAATTATACTCACATGTGTAAATACATTTATGAATAATCACACTTTGGGTGCAAAAGTTTTCATTCTAGAACACATCAAGTACTGAAGCTGAAAGGACACCTGTTGAATTTGAAAATTCATTGGCGTGGCGTAGGTCTTCTATAGAGTCTGGACAACATAATAAAACTAATAATAAATATATTTATTTAACTCTTGTAAATAATTGCAGAACTTTTTATTGACAGAATTGTTCAAGTAAGAGTTTGTTTATATGTCCCCTTTTACTTGCCCTACATATACAGGTGTTCTTCAAGATTTCATATTAAGGACTATTTTGTTTAACAGGTACGTCAATTCCACAATACTTTGAACGGATCTAGCTATATACGCAGATGATATATGTTTACTCCGGTAACATCCGCAATGCAACGAATAAATTGCCGACCCTTGAATCCATTTAATACAAAAATAAACAGCACCTCAACGCCGTAGACACAAAAGGTAGAGCAGATAGGTATCTCGAAATATATCTGCACAAAAAATTAACGTAGAATATACATATATAAAAAAACTGCAGCATATTCAAAAGTTAGATTGCTATATTTAGATATTAATAGGATTCTTACTTAAAATATTGTGTAGCTTTGGTCTATAACTCACTAAATAAGGTCAATCTTTACGTATGTGTGCGGTACCTTCAAAAAAAAATTAATTTAAATAAATTGATAGTAGAAACTCTCTATTACACAGAAAAACTGATATTTTTACTATAAATCATTTTATACCACAATTGATAAGTACAAATATGCAATTTATAATTGGGAAAAAGATCATTGGATACCAAATTAAAACAAAAATTATCAAGATATCTCTTAATCAGTGATAAGTGATAGTGAATGTTGTTACTAGCCATTATGAGTATACCATACAATAGGATAGTCGGCAGGGAGGAAAAACGGTAAAAAATTGGACTCTTCGGAAACAGGCTATTTTATTATTTGAAGCGATTTGTTTTAGGGTGTAGTTGAACCCCCTAAGTTTGCTAAGGGATTGGCTGTACGCTTGATTTTATATTTAACAATTAGTGGCAAAAACGACTTTTTTACCTTTTCGATTATATCTCTGTTCCTTGGCATTTTTACTATAACACATGCAATTAGAAAATTGTTCTTTATTGAATGTCCTAAATTTTAGCCCAACCGCGTATCGCTGTTTTATTGTTAACTTGCAAATAGCGCCAGAAGTTGAAAAATGAAGTTTTGCAAGATAAATTAAAGATAAATCTTTATAAATATTAGAAGATATACACAAACATATTGCAACCTGAAGAAAAAGTGGTCTTACATTTTTATAAATTATAAACTTTATTTAATACTGATGTTGCTCATGAGAATTATTGAGAATTTCTTATTGTTCATTTTTATTTCGATTACTTCTGTATTTGGTCTCTGCTATATTTAATATCTCATTTCTTTTCTTATATTTAGAAAGCACTACAATCCAAATGTAATGTATTATCAGAGTACCTTAGATTAGGTTTAAAGGAAACTTATCTTTATCAATTGTATTATCTTTGATGCATTCTCCAAAAGTATATGAAGGATGGAGAATTTTCATTTAAAAATAACTTGATAATTTATATTTTGACATAATAAGCATATAATGTAAGTCTCGAAGGGTTTTCCTCCACTCACAATGAGATACTTATTGCTATTGTCGCACGGAACCGAATTTATCAGAAATGGTACCATTTTCGGTTTCGACGTCCTGATTTAATTGATCGACACGATTCTTTAGATAACTCTATAGAAAGAATCACAAAAGCTGAGATAAACAATGTGTACAATTTGACCAATCAGTTTTTTCTTCGCTTTTTGCTATCCCAAATGCAAAAGTTTTGCTTATTTACGTAGCCATATAAAAGAAATATGGGGTCCAAATGGGGTAGTGCATGCGCACCACACGGCGCGGTACCCAGCTAGCGTCGCATAGCCTCTCCTACCCAATTCCGACTCTCACCTCCAAGTAGCCCCTATATGAAGATAGGGGTGGCGGACCCCGGGAACCCGAGCAACCCCATCGGAGGTCGGGTAACCAACCCCCGGTGGAAGATGGGGTCAGGGCAGACGAGAGCGGGAGAAATGGCCCTCCGAAAAGGGGGTTGGGCACAGGGCCAATTACCCTGTCCCGTAAAAAACACCAAATTAAAAACGAAACACAACAGAACAAAGGGACTGGAAATAGGAAACGACGTAAGATTTGGGAAAAGGCTAATGATTTAAACTTTGCAACGTGGAATGTAAGGAGCTTGCATACGAGTGGAGAATAAGAACAAACCACGAAATCAAAGAGCTGTATGACGAACCCGATATAGTGGCCACTATCAAAAGTCAACGACTTGCATGGCTGGGACACGTGCAGAGGATGAGGAGGGAAAGGTCTCTCAAAAGGGCTTTTGACAACAAGCCACAGGGAAGGAGATTACGGGGAAGACCTAGGAAGAGATAGTGCGACGACGTCGAAGAAGATATTAGAGCCTTGAAGATCAAAAGGTGGCGGCTGATTGCACAGAATAGGCAGGAATGGCAAATTGTTGTGGAATGGGCCAAGGCCCTTTAAAGGGCTGTCGTGTCAAAGAAGAAGAATAAAAGAAATAGGCTTTGTTAATGAAATGTATATGATTAATACGATTTTTGACCTTCTACAAAATTTCACTTGTAAAATTGAATCTTTAGTCAAAATTCCTTTAAGTCAGAAGCTCTGGGATCTGGGTTTTAGAGAGCAATAGGTCCAATTTACGGTACAGAATTCTATCGGTATTTGAGCTTGATGTCTCAATAGCAGCGATTGTATGGAATACCAAAGTTTTGGGGCCCCGATTGTAGATGCCGCTGATTAGTGTGATAATCACAGCTATCGGTTAACCTGTTTATCACTTTTTATAGTTAAGGATACTTTTACTATTAAGTATGAAAGTATTTAAAACTAATTAAAAAGGTTCCTTAAACACAAATTGTTGTACTGGTCTTCTAATTGCGTTGTTATTCAGTTTCTTATGTGATTTGAATCGGCCCCGAAGTCCGTTCTTTTCGTCGAAGATATTTGTGTACCAAGCTTTGATGATAGTTATCTGATCTTCCCTAGTGTAAGTTTTTATTATTAGTAATGGCGACTGTTAAAATAATTTATACTATTAAATACTATATGAAGGTAAATTGAACTGTGGTTTACCAGTGGAAAAAATCAAGGGTAATTTGTATAGCCTTCGCACAAAACTCGATGAAAACTCAATAATCATTAAAAGCATAGGCTATAGGCAAGTTTTATTTTAATTAAATATATATTAAGGTTTTGTGTTTGGTCATTTTCTTTAGCAAATATAGTTTAAATGTATACGAGATGATGAGACCAAAATGATCGAATAGGATATTGAAATGGCACAAATATTTAATTAAGAAGAATCCAATATTTCAAAAAATAGGTTTCAAAACATGTTGAGTGGGGGTGTGGGCAAGATCGCTAATGCTTTAGAGTGATATTATTACAAGATAACAGTCGTTATCCGAATCATAGTTCAAACTGTTGTTTAGAAAGTGTGAACATAAGCTGATTATAAGGTATGGTTTAGCAATAAGTCTCATTGCAGTTGCGGAATATGTGTACAAAAATGTATGCATTGTATTATGGGATAGACATTTGTGTTTTGAGTAGAATATCACGAGGATAGGATTATAAGAGAAAAGAAGAAAACTGTGGATACAAATTTCTACATTTCTAGTCATCAAAAAAGTATAAGGTGACCGTATTATTGGATTTGATTTACCAGAAAAGGTCGAAGGTGATACTAATTAGTTCCCTTCTTAACTCTACAGGTTCCGGTGTGAAATCCTTGACTGTGATTCAGACGGACGCGGATTTAATCTCGGGCGTCAGAAATAATTGAGTAACTGCGTTCATTTTGAACAAAGAGGTTGTCTAAGATGTATTTGCCATATGGCCCCGCACCAGTAATGGTGTGCGATGATCTGGCAGTAAGGGCAAGCATATGGGAGCCTTAAGCTTTCTGTTCGCAGGCCTTGCCCCGACGTAGGAATTTAGTCTTACGCTTATTTTTTTTATTCACTCAACATAAATTTTTTTGCCTTTTATATTTAGGGCGTAATACAAATATGTGTACATGTAGTGGATAACTCGAGGAATTTCAAGGATGCATAACTTAAGTGTTTAATAGAGGTATGGGACAGGTTTGACATTAAATTATTGTCTATCAATTTCGTTATTAAATTGTTTTCTGTGTTTTTTGTTTAATTTAAATGGAATTTGCATTTTTAAAGTTTACTTTATAGACGCAAAAAGTGACTGACCTAGAACCTAGTAATTAAAATTTGTAAATATACTAAAATATACACTAATGACTGAAAAACTAAGTTATAGATCACTAGTAACCTTACAAGATGAAGAAGTTTGTCCAAGAAAGTTTTGTCAGTTGTTAAAATAGAACCTAAAACTGAGGAAAATATAAACAACATAATTGTAAAAAAAACTATGAGAGGACAATTATATAAATTTATACAATACATATACAAATACTTAGAATTTGTTTATGTTTTTTTTGCGTTACACCTTTGGAAGACATAGGAAATTTTGGATATTTTCCCGGCCTTGTTTTTCGACTAGCAGAGAACTGAAAATTATATCGTAAGTTAAGGTTTTATTGAGGATCGTTTTAAAATCTTTTGATAAAATGGTTAATTTTGTTTTTAAAATAGACAGGTGAATACAAGTGGTTCAACTATGATTAGGTAATATTCGGATAAGATGAAGGAGCAGAAATGGGAACAAGAGCCAATAATGCTAGTCCTGTACTTATAGTGACAGTTTGTGATCGCTTCGTAACCGTCATCGTTGGGATGATATAAAAACGCTATAACATATCTTGGTTGAATTTAAGCATGGATCCGATTTTTTGCACTGTTGTAATAGCTGCGATTTGGAGAATACTCTAAATCACTTGGCAGTTGTTAAAAGTGATGATTTTAAATTTTTAGTGAGTTTTGGGAAATCCTGTAAACTAGTATGATCAAATGATTCTCATATCAGTATCTTTCAATCCAAGAAAAGCTTTTTCTTTGAAAGTGGTATGTTGAGTTCCTTTGTTATACGTGCAATGAATTATTGGTGTTTAATGTTTAATTCGATCGATTTGAAGAATTTACTAAAAAGCGATGCAGCGATTTTTCAGTTTTGCCGTATGGTTTGTCAATATATGCTTGAAGAGAAGCAAACGTTTTTCTTGAAGCATTTATTGGCAACTTTAATTTTGCATCTCACTTTAGTAAGCAGTTTCGTATGCATTTCCATTATTTTTCTGATTTCCTATTTCAGCTTTGCCGCTCTCTAGTTTGAAAACAAAAATAACCATTTCAACATTTTTTGAAGTCATCCTTAATTTATATTATTTTCAGATCTGCTACTAAGACAACAGGGTTAGAAAAATTCTCAAAGATAAGTAAAAAACAAATAAAAATGTAAAGTTCTTGGAAAAAAACAATTTGAAAATATTAATAAGTAACTAAGAAAATTAGCAATCATCAGACGGGTACAAAACATCATTATTTATATAATCATTGTTTATTCTTTGAATTGTAAAACAATGACATAATAGGGCAGCTGTTTGTTTTATCTGTGTTACTATTGTTTTCCATTTTTCACTTTTATAGTAGCGCTTAGCGCTTATGTTATTATTTTAAACGAGAGACCGCTTTATGATGTTTCCTTGCAAACGTCAATTTTTTTATATATGCAAAAATGTTGAATTTCTATTATTTTAAAACTTATGTAACACAATTTTTTATTTAACGCTCCCATTTATTCTCCTTGGTTGACATTCTTTCTCAATTTAAAAAGCGACTGCTTCTGCAGAAAGATATTTTGGAGACATTTTATTCAATATATCAAGGACAGGATAATAGCTTTGGTGCATCGCTAGCATAAATGTAATGATCAAATAAAAACTTATCTATTTACTGTTGGTTGAACTATATTTTAGATTATTCTCGTAAACTCTTAGTAACCATTTCGTATTGTGTTGCTTGTTGTATAACACCTAAAAGGGTAGTAAATGCACGTAAACTTACTTTTAAAGAGCAGCCTATTATTTAGTATTTCGTTTTCATTGACATAAATAGTGACGCTTAACTATTCATTTTATTCTATTTGTATTCACCAAATTATATGCAATATTTTTAGTAAGTTAGTATTGCTAAATTGTAATTTACTGCTCTCACAATTTATTTTATTATGAAAAGAAGCACTGTATATTGTATAAATTGCAACAAAATTGCATCACAGAAGTACATCTCACCAAAAGTGTAAAACGCAATCCTGTCGTTACTCGGGGGTTGCAACCAAAGCTAATGATTAAGTTATTAATGAAACCCCAGGCATGAGCATCTGCGAGAACTTAAAGCTTCCACTACGGATCAATCCTCACTCTCTACTGGCTTGTAATCAACCGATAGATTTCACAGGGATAGATCTACCTCGTGTTTGTGCAGAGCGAGGCGACCCCTGTCGGTGGATAAGAGCAACCTAGTGATTGAGCTTCTAGGACGAGTAAGTTTCCTGGAGTGCGGCAACACATCACTTCGTCCTGGATTTTACCTAGATGGTAAGTTGAGACTAACCCACCTTGATTAATCGGCTACACTTGTGTGCAACGCATTTTCGGGATCTATATCTCCCTAGTAGCCTTGGTGTCGAAGTTTGACATCTCCTTGTTGGGCTCCGTGGCGGGTGGGGAGCTAGAATGATAACTATCCTACAGGCAGCGCCTTCGAATACCCCTATAATTTAGCAAAGTAACAGAACATTCAGTTCTAAAAAAGGAAAAGGATTTCTTGGACTGAACAAAAGATAACCAAACCAACCCAACTCTTGCTACATCTAAGCAGGTGCTAGCTTCTATAGCTATAGCTGTGAAAGAGAGTAGTAAGGGAGTAATTACTGTCACTACTACTTCTTCACAGAAGTTAGTTGTATAAGAGAATAGAAGGAGACAAACACGATCTTCTTGGAAGATTACTTGTGGCACAAAGGCCGGCTGCTTTAGCTGACCTGAGGGGGGTTAGTTTGGGAAAGCTTTCTCTTAAGATATAAAGAGTAGCTTACCAGCTACCTCCAAATCCACACAAAGCAGGAGGCTATAGAGAGGCTCTCAAAAGTCACTTTCGGGTAGATATTGCAGAACTAGCTAACCTATATGGGAAAATAACCAGTGGTCAAACTGAAACCTTACAGGCAGCGATGCTAAAGGTTTTGGACACCCATATGTTGATCCTAGCAGAAAATCAACCCGTACCTATTTTTAAGGGATAACAGTATTTCGAGGACATTCTTAGAATCACATGTGAATGCGAAAATGTTTTACAGTGGCTAAAACAGGTAGTTGACAATCTTTCCTTTCCGCGGAATGAAACCTGTCTTGATGTCGCGCGGGTGGATTGGCTACCTAGATTGAGGAATGCGACTCTATAGATTCCAAGAAAACCTGACGCTACAATAACCGTCATATGTAGGCTGGCAGTTCAGAATCCCCAAAGGTCCGAGATTGGCGCATTTTCCACAATACATATCATCATTCTCTATGATCTTTTGTAACTCAAGTCAGCGACTATACAAAGAGTTTCCTATTAATTGGAAAAAACCATAGCTGTCTGAAGTGGGGGGGGGGGGGGAAACTTCTTAGTTGTTCATTGGCCTGTGTTTCGGTGAGTTTGTGCGGATCCTGTTGGAACTTCTTATAAACAAAGTTAAGTTGTTGCAAGTGGTTGAGCACATTTTGATGGATTAAAACTCCAAGAACCGACCTCTTGATGAACAACAAATATTTATTGCTCAACTTTGATGGGCAATCAGAACGAGGTTTGTTAAAATCTTCTTCGTTGAATCACTTGAACGATTTGACCACTGTCATTTTTCCTTCAATTTCTCAAATTTCCTCAGTATCATTTCTTGTAATCAGACCTCTCTCCAATGTTGTAACAAAACCCGAAGTTTACTGTTTGTAATCTCGTAATCAGTGCCACCAATGCGTTTCTTGATATCTGGAGGGCTAACTATCCACTTGAAAAGCTCTACAATCGCGAATCTATTTACTAGGCTTTGCTATTACTTCAAAAAACAAGATAAAAACTTGAAAACAAAGCAAAAATGTGGAGAAAAAGGCGGTAAAAACGTCTGTTTGGTCGGCGAATAATGCAAATATTTTTATTAGTCACATTGGTTCTCGGATAACATTAATAATATTTAATTACAAATCCTCAAACTATGCCTTCAGTCTTCTCGAAATTTTGAAAGATTTTACTTCCTCCGTCATGGGGAACTTGATAGTAACCCTTAGTAATACGTATTATTCTAGCATCGTAATATTTATTGAAGAATTGACATTCCTATCTACAACGCTCTGATACTGCCCTCCTCTCCTTTTAACCTACGGCACGTAAAAAAAATGTGGTTTATATTTGGTTTGTTCCTGTAAGTCATTTTTTTACAATATCACATTGTAAAGTTCTTTTAGAAATATTTTATATCTGATATAAACAAATATTTTCTATCTAAGTATTTACTCTTGGTATTAGATTTTTCTTGGTCGAATTTTTATTACTGTTAATAAAAAATTACTCTGTATTATTTCAGTTCCCATTAATATAAAAAATATAAACTTGTATTACTCTATTGATGTTAATGTAACGCATATTAGGTTATAGTAAGTAATTAGCAAATTAAATCGAATTAAACAAAGAAATTTCATTAGGTATTGGAGCAAGCTAAATGAATTTATGATTAAAATAAAGTAAAACAATTTCAAGCCTCTTGTAGGTTTTATAAATAAATAAAAAGTACTCGATAGCAAACAAACGGTTTTCATGGTTTGCGTCTGGCAGAAGCTGGGAGGAGCTTTTTTGCGTCTGCCTTTGTTAAAAAATCAAACAATGAGTCGTTATAAGTGTTTCTTGCTAGTCTGGTGATGAACACAAACAATAAGTAAAAATTAATTTGCTGAGCGATGCTTTCCATCACAACAAGAGTGTTATGTAGCCACGCGTTTGCAATATTTTGAAATAAATTGTTAATGTATTTATAAATCATAACTCAATTAATCTGGGTGACTTTTATTGGTTTCTATTGCAATGAAGAAATGATAACTACGTAAACAGTAGTTATTGAAGAATATGACGAAAGTAAGTCAAATTTAAATGAAACTTTTGTTCCAACATTTTTATATTTTTTTCTCGCTTTGGATGCATTAAATCCAGCGAATGTCACTTCTGTCAAAAAACCGTGGGTTATAATCTTAAAACCGAAGAAACCACAGTCGCAAGTACAGGAGGGGGGTCGTTCATTATTGTTTAGTGGACGTAAGAATTTAAAAAATTATCCACTTTTTCACTAATATAACATCTTTAGGTTTGTCTTATTGCCTTCTGGAGATGCATGCTTAGAGTTGATACTGCTGTGGTTAAATTACCAAAGTTTGACCTTAAAACGTAATTTTTTTGTTTATATGTTAGTATAAACAAAGCTGCTCTCCCACCAGTGTGCATTAAGGGGAAACAAAGAACAGTGAGTCGATTTTTCTGATTTGAAGGTGTGCCACAGGCTGAAATTCATCGGAGGCTTAAAATATAATACGGGAGAATTATCAAATAGAAATATATATGAGTAGGTCAACAAGTTTAAAAGTGGCAGGGCAATCGTGATGCACGAAGAAGGAGCAGGACGCTTGTTAACATCCACTACTAATAAGAAGATTCAACAAGCTCGAGATATAGTACTGGTGTTGTCTGGCTGAGTGTTTCGTTTTTCTGTTTTTTTTTGTTAGTCCTTTCACTTGGATTGTTAAAATACTTACTTTATTTTTATTACTGGGGTGTCATGTTTATTGCCAAATTTGTCCATTCTTTTCTCGGCAACCTTTTTTCTAATATTTAATGGGTAGGTATTGGTGATGTTATTGCACGTTTGTTGTAAATGCTCAAGATGCATACTGTAGGAGATGCGTTAGGTGCTCTAGTGATACCTCAATTTCTATTGCAGAGTTTAGTTTTTATTGAACTGATAGATGGTCGTCAACATAATATCTAAAATATCCTAGTCTATGTCACTATTATGTAAGCATAATTTTAACAGCTTTTTTATTATTAATATGCTTAACGTACATATTTTAGGGGAGTCGTCTGAGTTTAAGGCGTAACCGTCAGTGATGTCCATATAGTTTGATAGGTAGTTGTTTATACTAAAGTCTAAATGATCTGGTAGCTACCTTTTTTTTTGATTGATTAATTTAAAATTCTAAGAGGAGCGTGTAAAATTAAAAGAATCACTTGCTATTCATCTACCCTCCGATGCCTCTAAAGAAGTCTTCAAACTGATGTTATTGCATATTTCAAGAGACAGTATACCGCTGATATTATCATCTTTCCAACGAGGTTTTTAATTCTGACATTTGTAGTTTATGTACGGTTTGTTCCATACTAATTCATTTCTTAATGTGATATTTTATTTCGAATGATAGTGCTATTTCAGTGTGAGCTGTATTATTCGGATAACAAATGTAAATTTTTTAAATTCTACAGTTATAAATACTGAAGTAACTGTGGTTTGTGAAGTGTGTTTCGGATAGAGGTATATTAATTTTTTGGGTATTAAGGAAAGTTTCTATTTCTGGGCAGTGTTGTAAAAGGACGTTTGCGTTTCATGTTTCTGTTATTGAAAAATTTTGTTTATCAAGCTAGTAGGTTGACCATCGTAAGAGTTTGATGCGTTAACTCAGTGAACATAAAGTCTAATTTTAATAAGAATTGGGACAGTGATATGTCATTGTAGTTGTAATTTTGATTTCAAATTTTATTGTATGAGTATGGCAGACTTTTGTTGTCCCGCAGTAGCTGTGGGATAGCTTTATTCTATTTGGTCCTATTGTAATTGTTCGTGGAGTTGGTGGCATATGTATTGTCGTTGTAGTGTGAGGAATTTCTCTTACAAACTGAAGTTATGGCTAAATTAAGCATCTTTTGTATTTTGGTTGGATCGGGATTATCGCACAATGCACTCTTAATAAGCATGTTTTTGGATTTGGCACATGTATGGTGGTCATCGCCACATTTTACGCAAACACATGGCCATTACATGTAGCTTTGCTGTAATTAGTAATCAATTATTTTGGGGTTTTCCTTAATGGTTCGACAGTAGTGAGCATATTTAATACAGACTTTATTTTATATATCTCTTTGCTACTTTTGTTAGGGTTTAGATTCACGAAGAATACGGGGAGGGTTGTTTTGACTATTTCATGTTTTATATTCATTAGACTACGTATTTTTTTCAGCCTTTTGTGGCGCCCAGTATTGAGCACAGACTTCCCTTTTTGGGAGATTTTTGGCAATTAAACGTCGCGCTTGCTGGGCGGGTTGGCCAGTGGATAGGGTAGAATGTACTTTTACGACCGACAAAGGTGTTTGTATGACGGCCTTTACCTCGCGGCTGTCGTGCTCTCTACGTATATTGTAATTTTTTCTTTCGGTTATTTTTTGTATAAAATTATTATTATTATTCTAAAGTCCACGTACCGTTAGTTGTTGGGCTGTATTTTACATATAACATTTGTATTTTACATAGAATACAATACAATTCAGATGTTACCTTAAGTTCTTTTAATTGATGGTCTTATTGCTTTTCGGCGTACTTGTGTTATAATTTTTTTGATTTTTCCTCTTTTTTCTAGATAATTCTACATTTTGACTTGTTCCAGTATTTGTCCATTTATTTCTATTTTATGATTTTTCTTATTCTTGGCCACTATCATCGTTTTTTGGTATCAATTTAATTTATGTTGTAGCTTTTCTTCAGAATCCGCTACTATATCGTCCGCAAATAACATTTTTAATAACATATTTCCATGTTTTTACACCTTTTTCTGCATTTTCTTACAGTTTCATCCATGACTAATGAAAATAGTAATGTGCTAAGAACACATACATGCTTCGATCTTATTCTTAATGTAAATTCTTTAGATTCTTCATTGTGTGTTCTTATACAAAGTTATTCTTGTATAGGCCTTTGATTACGTTTATTAGTTTTTGTTTCACTCTTCTTTTCCTTAACCATTCCCAGACATAATTTCTCTTTATCTGGTCAAAGGCTTTTTTTTAAGTTTATGAATACAATATGAATTTCTTTTACTCTTTTTATCAGTTTTTCTCTTACCTGTTTTAGTGTATATATTAGGTCTTGGGTACTTCTACCCCTTCTATACCCGTATTGTGTTTCTCCTATCGTGCCTTCTATTTTGATTTTGAAGCTATTTTCTATTATTTTTATGAAAATTTTTCAGGTGTACTTTTCATGGAGATTTCTCTATAATTTGTACAGTCTTTTGCATCTCCTTATTTATATAATGGTAATATGCTAGTGTATCAGTCTTGTCGTATTTCTTTTGCTTTAGTGATATTATTTAGTATATCCTTAAACACGTCCTTTGCTTTCTCTCCCATACAACATTTCTGATGTGATTGTCCGGCAAGTTTTCCTAGCTTTAATTTGCTAATGGCTAATGTTATTTCCTTACTTCTCTTACTCTTAGTATATTTCTGTTGTTTCCATCTATCTATAATAATATTCGCCCTTGATAATATATTTCCTTCTTTATCCTTTATGAGTAGTAATTTTTGTGTTTTTTTCTGTGTCAGCTTCTTTAATGTACTATAAAATAGTTTCTGATTTTCTGTGTAATGTTCTGTCATTTTCTTGCCAAAGGACAGTGGTATGGGATTGATACCTGTGATCGCAGGAGCGAGGAGGATGCCACCTAGCGAAATAAAAACTTAAGCTAGGGGTCAATATAACTGCCAAATATGGGAACCCTAGCTTGCCTGCGAGGGGTCAAAATGGCCATACTTAATAACGGAAGTCTATGAGAGAGACATATCTCTTCTATCTGGTCACGTGACGTTGATATCAAGGAAGATGGGACTAGGCAGATATTAAATCACTTGATAAGAGCTTTTAAATGATGTATTACATGTGTCCGTGACCTAGATGCAACATGATAAAAAATCAAAAACTCAATCTGACCATAAGTTTTTCGCTCATTTCTCGGCCATCGTACATGATTTTGAGATGCGTATGGCACTATTCGAAAGGGCATGCAACAAGTTTTCAAATGATACCTTATTTGTGTCTTTACGTTGACTTTGATTTTTGACCATGTTTTGGCCGTTTTTAGGGTAACAATATCCTAGGAAAGGGTTTCCTTGAGGATGCGTAAAGAAAAGGGGGCATGGTGTTTTCTGGGGCAGTATAGAAAGAAGAAAAAGCTAAGACCGTGTTATGTTTTTGTTGTTTATTAAATAAGATGTTAAGGACTGTAGAAAAAGAACTGTACATATCTGAACAAACAAGGTTTAGTAATGAGCAAGTCAATGATCATTAGCCTCTACACTCCGTCTTTTTTGTTAGAAAAGCTCTACGAATCCCCACTATCGTCGTCGATGAACTCTTGGAACTTCGCGCCGTGATTGGGACAGGTGCAGTGTTCGAGTCTGGGGGTGGGGGCTGTTACGGCCCTGACCAAACTACCAGACGACCACCATGTCATGTGCACAGCAGCCGACTGTACAAGAATCGATTTTAATTAGTTTTTTTGGCTAATATTGGTTTAAGAGTTTAAGCTTACCAGTTGGACACTTGTAGTAATATCCTGCGATTGAATTGAAGTGCGCGCTTCGAAGACCACAATCACGTTGTGCATGACGGAACCAAATGCAGACAAGATAGGGTTCTCATATTTGGCAGTTATATTGACCCCCACCGTAAGTCTTTATTCCGCTAGGAGGCGTCCTTCTCGCTATTGTCCTTTAGTCCATGATTGTTTTTTGCCTCTTTCACTAAATATTTACCTTTCCTATTATTTTATATAATTCATACTCCACTTCTTATCGCGACTGTAAATATTTTTTCCAATATTGCTTCTTTTCCTTTACTTTTTGTTGTGTTTCTGGCGTCCACCATTTGCTTCTTTTTCTTCTTCTTTACGTGTTTTGTTTGTGTTATCGGGCGTTGACTATCACCAATTATGTAATTTCTTGATAATGACTTCGATCTCGTGCAGCGTGGAATAGTTGTTCTGCTGTTAACCCAGTCCCATGGCGCATGTTTCTCAACCACGGCATTTTCTTTCTGGAGATTCTTCTCTCAATTTTTTTATTTACTTTAATTGTAGGAGTTCATAATTCTGTCCTTAGAGCACATGCTCAAGATACTTTAGTTTCCTTCGTTTTATTGTATTTAATAGTTTTCTTTCCTTATTCATTGAATTTAATACTTGTTCATTCGTCTTCCTTGCTGTACAGGGAATTTTTAGGATTCTTCAATGACACCACATTTTAAATGCTTCAATGCGGTTTATAGTATCGACTTATAACGTCTTGCTTCTTTTTATATGTGCATTATTTAATTTCACTATCTCTCGACTTTGTAATTCTGAATTAGCGTGATTGTATTTTTTTCTTAGTCTATCCTGCAGCTTATTTTAATATAATTGTTTTTGTTCTTCTTTTTTCTTTATAACTTCCATTAATACTAAATAGTGGTTGCTTCTAATTTTTGTGAGACGTTTTACTTTCGAATTTTTGATCCATTTCCAGTTTTTCACACTTACTACAAAATAATCTATTATAGATTTTTCTTTTTTTGGCCATACCTTCTTAGTAAATTTATGTATGTCTTTGTCTGTAAATTTTATGTTAAACAGTAATAGATGAATTGACCACTATCAATTTTTTTCATTATTATTTTTGGTTATTTTATCATATGGTCCCATATACTTTGTTATTGCCCACTTTTCCATGAATATCTCTTATGATATAATATAACATTTCTTGTTAGAGTTATATTTTTCGTTTTCTAGAATTTTTTCAAATTTTTAGACATATTTTAATTAACAACTTCATGTATATTGCAGGGGGTTTGTTTACTGTAAGTCGTGATTTGTCTTTGTTTGTTTCTGCATCATTGTTTCTCTCTATATTGTTTACCAAGTTAAACCTATTATAATTATTAGTTTGGTTTTGAAATTTATATTATCAGCAGGTCTAAAAGAACTTTTCTCCCGTTTGCTACTTGTCATTAGTGTGAACTTATTTGGAGTTGGATATCATTATTTATTTTAGTTTAGTTTTTGATTACTGGTTATTAGATTTTTTTGGTGTTAGATGTATGTAAGATATTACTTGTATAAGATCCGTACGATAAATCACTTTGGCGTGATGTTTGTTGCGTGTAGAAATTGATGCATGGTATTGTTGGTTGGTTTGCGTATATTAATTGTTGTTGAGTAATAGAAATTTAAAATGAAACAAATTTGCAATATAATGCGAACCATTGGCAATTAAGTGAACGTATAGATATCACACATATCATAAATGCATTCACTAATCTCCTTTTATTTTACGTACCATGAGGTAAGCGAACAGTAAAGCGCCTTTTGAGGGTTGTAGTCAGAGACGTCTGAATATTCCCCATAGAATACTATCGCTTTTTCAGTCAGTATATGTCAGAACAAAAAACACCCCACCCGTTGTGCAAGGAATTATTAATAAGTTTTTCACCACCGAGGACGTAACACCGTCCAAAATTTCGAGAAAAATTAAAGTGCAGTTTGGGGATAACACCCATAAGAATACGTGAAATTAAGAATTATTGGAAGAAAAGAAAGCATTTGAAAATGAAAATCGTATACGTCGTTCGAAGACCAGCGTGAGTCAGGAGAATATTTACATTTTACAAGATAAACGCCAATTAACAGTTGCTGAAATTGCTTCTAAGGTTGGAATTAGCATTGATGAGACTGTTGCAGAAGTTATCTTCAATGTTCGATACCATACAGCTACTCAAACTTGACTAAAAGCAAAGATGTTCTTTAAATTATACCCCAATATTCTTTCTACAGTTTAGATTTATTGCCTGAGCTTAACATATGTTTGGACTACTAAAGCAAGTCTTTGGGGGACAGAGTTCAGATGACGATATTGATGTTGAAGCATTATTGTGTGATTGATTGTCACAACCACTTCCATTTTACGCTAGCCGAACCATGAAACTTTCTATTTGATGGAAAAATATGCTTGTAAGTCAGAAATCTGTATGTTTCTATTTTTATTATGCTTCAACAAAAAATCTGGTTACATATTTGATCTACTCGCGTAAAAAAATTATGGCTTTGAAACTATAATCAAAACTAATTTAAGATAAAATTTCTAAATTAATCTAGATTAGTATTAGTATTATTGCTTGTTTATTCATTGTCTAAAATATTTTTGTGTACAGACATAGATAGACATTAGTACTTTTGTAATTAAAGGGGCAGTAATACTAGTTTTTCTTTTATTTCCAACATTTTTTGTTGAATTAAATGAAATGGAGATCTTGAATGATCTTAATTAGTAAATTACGAAAGTTCAATTTGTTTATGTTTATAACTTCAATTATTTAACAAGGTAATATTATTGCCTTGATAATAAAATATCGAATATAAAAAATATGGAACAAACACTTCAGAATTTTCTAAAAGCAATTTTATTGTAGAAGCTTCGCTACATTTATTAACTCGAAATATACTTCGCGAAGAATATATTGCTTACTGACATACTTAACTCTCCCATGGTTTCATTTCTTTTGGGACGAATAATTCTTGGAAAAGTTTTGGAGATAAACGAGCCGTAGGAAGGCATAAACCTGTTGGGCTATCATAGTCCTTGAAAAACTTCGTAACACAAATTATGGCGAGATAAGAAGTCGTAGCAGGGAAGGCGCGTATTAAAATCAATATCGGATTCAGGATTTAAGGGTTTGGCCGTATCTAGTATCTCTATGAGCCAATAATGTAGGCGAGCCTTATCTACGACTCGAAGTTCTAGTTCACTTCACGCAGCTGTTTTGTTCTTGGTTGGAAAGCACTCCGCTGTTGCAAGCTGAATTATTTCATGTATTACGCAAAGTGCTGCTAAATAGTAAACATGGAAAACAGATAAAGTTAAGTTTGCAGATGTAACTAATTAAATTGATGCCAGGCTGCAAAGTATATTTCATTTTTAATAACTCCATTAAATCTGATGATTGTAACCTTCACATCGAATAAAGTACTTGTGAAATGTTTACGATCTGCTCGAAACTGATAAATGCCTGATCGGACGCTTGGCAGATTAGAAGGACGCGCAAATAACGTATGACGGCATTGACACGATTATAAAATGGGTACCTACCTACTTGAGTATTAGCGAATGATTTGTGGGGTTGCTAGTACGAAATCGATTTACGGACCCCCTTAATCCGTTTCTCAGTATTCTGCACAATGATGTCAATGTCGTGGCTCAGTTCCGCGATCATTTTTTAACTGCCGTGACTTCTTGCATATCCTCGAACTACTTTTACAAAGAAAGCTGCGAACATTTATTTTATCGAATGGAAGGGCATCTATTACAGATATTGACCATAAAACCTTTCAGATACTTCTCCAGATAAATAGCATTGCATTCGTGGAATCTCGTTTACTCCACCTTTGAATATTTTAGGACATACGTTATATTCTACATACACAACTATCATTTATTTATGCTTTCTGATGTTGTATGTAGTTTATTACTATTAGTTTAACTGATAATTGCAGATATTTGGTTTAACCTAAAAGGAATTCTAAAAAAAATATTAAAATTGACATGAAGATTTCCCGTTCGGAAAGAATATTGACACAATAAAAATGTTTCAAATATTTTTTTAGTCTTTTTATTATTTCATACTTGTAAACCAATGAAGATTAAATTAAAAAATGTTATTATCAAAACTCAGCTTACGCTTCAGTTATTGTATTAAAAAAGTTATTTTTTAATAATTTACTTCACGTTCACAAGTTAATGAAATGGTACAACTGTCACAAGTGATACAAATGTGTCAAAGCTTGAGAAGAACATGTCTTACTAATGCACTTAAAGAAGAAAATATAAGGACGAATCAAATATAAACTGGATTTTTCATCTATTGAAGTATCATAGAAATACAAACATGCAAAGTTGTTTTTTACATCCTCTTCTGACTTAGAAATACATTTTTTTCAACTGATAGGTAGTTTTTTTATCCTGCCAGTGTGATCCCGTAGTTGAGGTGCAGGCTGTGGTGCGGACGGACCCGGGTTCCATTCCCGGAGCTCTCTGATGCCCGGCGGGTGGCCTACACAGTCACTAAATATAATTGAGTACCTGAGCTCGCTTCGAACAAGGAGTAATAATGGCGCTCTCCCAATGCGCGGTGCTTGCTACATCGTCCCGCCCCAAAGATAGTGCGCGGGCACAGTGGCGAATATATGAAAACCTTAACCTATCAGTTCGCAGGTCGTGCTCCTACGCGGAACGTTAGAGCCTTATCATTATTACAGTAAAATAAAAATATCAATCGTACGCGAAGGCTTCTGTAGTAAGGTAGTAGTCAAATATTTTTTTTCAAAGTGCTTTTTTAGTGGTACAAACAAAATGATAATAGAAGGGCAATAAATCTAGAGGCGAAAAATCTGTAAGGAAAGTATTCCAGTTTAGTTTAGTTGGCAGTAAGAGAGTAAGACAGTGGAGGAAATCAATGTGAAATTAAAATACACAAACCTTTTCAGTTGAGAGCCTAGTTTTAGCATTGACTACAGATTTTTTCCATTTTTCCCACTTTATATTAAAAGTCTAAGCTTATTGTACCTAGTCAACTAGTGTTCTCTATCAAATTTGTATCACTATAAGAAATATACAATACAGTTGATGGATGCAATCGCCATTTCATTCAAGGTGCTTGAATCTTTAAGCCCCGAGGGCTGCACATTTACAAAGCTCTTTTTCTTCTTCGCATAACTGGTTAAGACTGACAATTTTGCTAAGATGCTTTCTAAGGCTATAGTATCCTGTTAATAGTGCTGTTGTTTTCTGCTTAGTTTTAGCTTTTCATTTGTTCTCTTATTGGATAGAGATATCATTAGCGCTTGAGAGAATACGTGTCCATTTATTTTCAGTAGGTTATATGTTTTTCTTTCGGTCGGTCTCCAATAATCGCTTTTGCGGTTAGAAACCTCAGATGTAGGTTCCGTATCTATTAGCTTTTGTTCAAAAGCTGATTTCGTAAGTTGGTCAACTTTTTCATTACTTTCATAATTTTGGTTTTTTGAAACCCATTCCGAGCAAACTCTGTTTCGCTCGACTAGCCTCAGCAATGTTTTTGTATATTTATACGATTAAGCATGATTTGAGAATGTATTTTAGTACTTTCTAGAACCTTTAACGCCGTTTGGCTGTCTCTTAAGATATACATACTTATTTTCAAAACCCCTTTCCATATCTTTGCACATAACGTTATAGTTGTAATTTTTGTTTGGCAGACTGAAGTGAGTTAACTTAGGTTTACACTAATTCCGTTCCTTGTTCTTGCCTCAAACGTTTTGGATCCAGAGCTGTAATCTGTTTTCGTGCTATTTGTATAGCATATAGATTTTTGTCTTTCAATCAGCTTCTATTTTCGTTTTTTGTTAACCCCCCGGGTATTAGTACACTAAAAAGTTTTTCAAAGTCCGAAACGGTTTTTATTGTATGGGTGTTTATTGCAAAGACGCAGTTTTTTTAGTATGTTGAAGATGTCGATGTTGGCTCTAGTTCTACGGTAAACTTCTTGATGATCACGTATTGTTTGTTTAGATGCTGCTACCAATACTTGAGATTTCACCATTAAGTAAAGTGGAGAAAAATTTAGTACTGTTTTTATTGGGATTTTAAGCATAGATGACATTGCGCCAGTTATTCTTATACAGACAAGCCGTATAGTTCACTCATTTTGTTAATTACACTGTGGTATAATCATAAAGCACTTATTGTTAGTTTCAGACCCCAAATTTTGCTTACTATTCTTCTAGAAGCCCATAAGGTTTTTACTTTTATTAATAATCTTCTCCAAACTGTCTTTTTGATCTTTAGAGTGACATTCAAATATTTGATTTCTTCTTTGAGACATTGACTGTTCGTTAATTCATGTTTCCATCAAATCTTTTGTGTGAATAAGATGATTGAAGTCTTTTACGGAAAAAAAAATGTTCTTTTTTGTTTTAAACGATTATCAGGGCTTTTTGCATTCTATTTAATATAAATCCTCAAACTTCCCTTTACGAGTATGGTTATGTCATCAGCATATCCTTGTGCATAAAATCTTTATTATTACTAGACTCTCAAAGAGGCGGAACTGCGCCTCTCTGAGGATATCGCTTGGTAAAAGTAGCCGTCTTGGTAGTATTTTCAAGATTTATTATTATTTTTATATATTTTAAGGTGGCTTTCAGCTATTACGTTAGAGATTGGTGTACACTATGCTTACTTAGTGATTTTATAATTGAGCCAAAATATATATTATCAAAGGCAACTTTTATGTCTAGAAATGCAAAGCAATATTTTGGTTGTTGATCGTTCTATACGCTTTTGTACTTAGTTTGTATATAGCCAGCTTACAAAATTCGTTTCAATGTAAAAAGAAGATTACTTAAACATCGTTCTTGATATACCTATTAATACCTTTTACGAAAAGAAATAACATTAGCTTATTCGGTGTGAAAGTTTTGTTATGGGCATAGAATTATGCCCTGGTTTTGGCATGAAGCATACTTTAACCTGAACAGAGCATACCGTGATGAAGTAAGTGTTGTAGTAGTACAGGAAAGATGCCATTCGTCCCTGCAGACCTGCACGGTTTAAACAAATTTATTGCTCATGCAATAACTTGCCTATATTTCAACTGTTAACTGCCACAATTATACTGGTTATGGTGTATGTGTAGCAAAGCTCAAGAATTTATTCCCCAGTTTCCGTGTAATCTCTATTGGGGTTTTTAAGTTAGCCTAATTTTCATTGATTTTCTTTTAATAGAACTTTCTGTAGTTTAGTATATGAAGGCGTACTTTCAATGTCTTTACAATAATTCTTCTATGAAACTTCTTTCGCTTCTCTTAACTCGCATACGTATTTTAGATGAGTTTTTTTATTTTTTCCAATAATTAGTTTTTTAACACTGTTTAACAATTTTTGCATTGGTGTTAACCTTGGGGACTTTATGGTTTCAACAAGGGTTCTCATTTTTTCTTTTTTTCTTGGAGCAGAAAATTTTTTTTATATGTTATTATAATAGCTAGTGAAACAGACTTGATTATCATTTCTGTTGCAACTAATCTTTTAGAATTTGGTATAAAATCTTCCAGTCCTAGTGCTAACTTCTGCTTAAATAGTCTCCAGTTACAAGTTCCAGGATTTCTGTAAGTAATTGTTTCAGACCAAGTAGAATCTACGCTGAATCAAATATACTAGGAAAAATCCGTATGCATTGCGTAACACTTGATAAATAAAATCTTAAATACAAATAAGAAAAAAGTCCGTGTGCATTGCGCAACACTTGATACCTTAAATACGAATTAAAAACGTTTAAAGTCAATGACCTTCGATTGTGACAGATATATATGAATACAAACAGTCGTCTTAAATATATGTAATGATTTGTGATCTGAGAGTGCGATTCGTTAAACCTTTGATCTCTTTAGCAAATGTACCTAAAGTAACATCTAAACCTCCCTTTCTTGAAGAAGTAGTTCGTTATTTTTATTAATTATTTTTAGATTATTGCTAAGAATAAATTATAAAGGTAACCAATCTTTTGGATTGTTTTTAGTGCATACATACAATTGGCATTATATTCTCCTAATGGTAAGATTTTTTCTCTTGCAATTTTTAACCAGTGCTCTCAATCCTCAGTTGAAGGTGGTCCTGGTTGATCATGTGGAAGTTAAGCTGAATCTACAACTAGGTCTTTTAAATTTTATCTAGTAGCTGCTTTAATCGTTGCTATAAATAGGTTTCTGCGGGTTGGACCCCAGAGTTGCATTAACGGTAGTTTTCTCTTTGGAATGGAACAAGTCTTATG
Organism: Sinelater perroti; assembly: GCA_036346155.1. Taxonomy (NCBI): domain Eukaryota; kingdom Metazoa; phylum Arthropoda; class Insecta; order Coleoptera; family Elateridae; genus Sinelater; species Sinelater perroti. The sequence goes on along the minus strand of JARFIY010000195.1, from coordinate 16,306,792 downwards.
AAAAATGACGTGATTTTGTATAGCAAAGTAAACTGCTTTACAATGATGTAAATTTACCTGAATAACTCTTGTAATGATGGTCCATTTACATTTTTGGCACCTAAGAGCTTTCATAAAAAACCTTTTAGTATTTATTTGGTGGTAAGGGCGGAAGTGTCGGTATAGGGCCCTCCGTTTTTTAACTTGAGTCTGATTTGGAATGTTTGCTAGAGCATATTAGTGGTCACTCTTGTAAAATTCGGGATTTGCTGTTGATCGTAAGATCTTGGTTTGAGGACTTTTTTATCTAGTGCGAAAAAAACAGTCTAGTACGTTAATAATTGTTTGTACACCCCGAAACGCTATAACTTCTAATATTTCTTTGAAAAGAATCCCAGACCTTCCAAATGTAACAATCAATCAACGTATAATAGAATGGAATGCAAGAGATTTGGCTTACTTAAGGGTTTACTTGGACACCCGACTTGGGTCGGGAATCCATGTTAATAAGAAGATCAATGAATGTTATGCGAAACTCTCACTACTATACCCGTTAATTAATAGAAAATCTCACTTGCGCATAGGGTGTACCATGTTAATATACAAGATCATTCTACGCCCAATCGAAACGTATGCGTGTCCAGTTTGGAGTACTACATCTAAGACTCACTTACGAAAACTCCAAGTCCTACAAAACAAAATCACAAGAATTGCAGTGAACGCCCCGTGGTTTGTCAGAAATGAACAAATACACAGTGAACTAAACTTACCTAATGTGTCAGAGTTTATAAATACTTTGTGTACAAGATTCTTTGCCAAAATAACGGAGTTCCCAATAACCTAGGCCAGAGGAACCGACATCAGAGACTCAAAAGAAAACTCCCGCAAAACTTATTACCATAGTTTAACTAGTTACAATTAAGCGAGATTAAAGTTAACTAAATTTTATTCATCTCACATACAGTTGTAGCCGAGCAGAGGAGTCAAACGATGACCTCACTATGTATTAATTAAGTGTTTTGAATCATGCACAGCAGATGTATGCTGACCTGATTAAATTTAATTAAAAAAAAATTTGTGAAATCTAAAATCATCGTAGCTCAAAACATGTCATCCTCAAAAAGACCATGAACAATACGAATACTCTTGATCAGACTAGCATTTAAACGGCGACCTTTATTTTCAGCTACTTCTCGCCTTCCTAATAACATATACTTGAGTCTCCTTAGAAGTGTTGAATTCTATCTTAAATCTTTTTAACAATTTCAAATTATGTTACGTCTTCTATCATGAGAAATTTAATAATAATTAGTTGAGCAAGGGAGCAGGATATCTTTTGCTTTGAAAGTGTGATACTGACAAAAAAAAATATTGCAATGGGAGGTATTCTGTGGGGTTACAAAGATGTTTGGATAAGAATATAAATTACTTACTTTTCTGAGCATTATAATTTATCTTTGCAATCGTAAACAGACGTAGGTAAATCAAATATAACACTTTTTTTGCGTGCTGTGTATTCAGATATCTTGTAGCGTAATTTTAAAAATGGTAGATAGTACAAACTGATATTGTGACATTCAATGAAGGAGCAACAGTAGACTGTAGTATACCTTATTCTGATGAACTACAGCGTCCGTCAAAGCATATAAAAATGTTTTTTTTTGTGGGCTATTAGTAGATTTTAATGAAATTTAAAATGTTGTGTAGATTACAAAACTAAACAATTTTCTTGAGTTACTTATCATTGACTTCAATGGACACAGCAAAGACCAGTTACATCACCGAAGATCAAGTCGCTATTATCAAGGACTATTAAATAAAACGTAACGAGAAGACTTTGATATCGATTTAGATCACATTTAAATTGAATGACAACACAATCAGAAGATTGATACACAATTTTATCATGTTCGAGAGGTCTTTTTTAAAATTAATTTTTAACAGTTTGGTGGAAAATTTTAGAAAGGACCGATAGTGTTCTTGATGAAAAAAAGTCACTAACAAAATGACAAATAATTGTGACTGTTTCGAAGAACATTGAAACGGTTAGTGACGTCTGCCATAGAAGCCACACAATCAAAAGTAAGTATCCGTACAACAAGTTGGACCCACTTATCTATAAAAGCCAGATCCAAAAGTCCTTCAACCAAAGAAATTTCGTATAAAGGTTTAATTTTGTAAATGAAATTTGAAAAAGATTAGATGTAAATGAATCTTTATCAATTAAATACATTGCATTAATAAAGCCCATTTTCTTCTACTAGATAAGTAGGTAAATAGACAAAACTTTCATATTTAGGGTAATGGGTGTGTCAATTCTTCATGTAGTGCGCAACCTTCTTGAATTAGAATAAGGGTGTGATAATCTTGATAAATCAGCGGGGTTGCTAGATCCCCAACTGGGCGCCTCCCCGGGTGGCGGATAGGGGAATGCCCACCAGATATGTTGGGTACCGGGGAAATAAAATACCCGGGGCGGACCAAAACTAGCATAGGTGGCACAGGTGGCAACTTCCAAATAATGGATTTAATGGCTCCTAGATAACCATGAGGGGAACCAGGGATGGTGATAACCGATCGGCTGCCGGTATAAGTGGTCACACTCTTGCATGGTAAACAGCTTCGGGTGGAAGAACCAGCAGAGATAGGGCACTCGTTTGCCCTCAGGTTGAAAAAACAGGCCTTAAAGACGGAGGAACCAAATTGATGGTCAACGGCGTAAGAATGCAGAAGGCAAGTGGAAACCACTGCATTAAAGATCTAAAAAGATATCCTTAGTAAAATTATCATCATTATCATTATCAATATGACAACGTTCAGAGCTAAATCTAAATCCGGAGTTTCAAGTTCCCCAATCGGATCTCCGGGGGAAACAGTTGTGAACAGAGTTATAAAGTTATCAACAAATAATATAAAGATCGGGACGTGGAATGTAAACAGTTTACTGGCACCAGGCAAACTGCACAATACTGTAATAGAAATGTATAGACTGAAGATAGACATCCTTAGTCTAAGTGATGTTAGATGGTCAGGAAATGGTAAATGTGCAACAAGCAATGGTATAATGTACTACTCGGGAAATGATGGCCCTCAGCACAGATACGGAGTTGGAATAATATTAAACAAGAAAGCAGCAACGGCAGTCACAACCTTCATACCACTCTCAGACAGAGTAATGATGTTACAGTTGAAAACAAACAACGGTAATATGAATATCATCCAAATTTACGCGCCAACTGCCGATAACGAAGACGGAGAATGCGAAGAATTTTATGCACAAATAGAAGAAATCTACAGAAGCATTAAGCGAAAAGATATTACAATCGTGTTGGGTGATTTTAATGCGAAAGTTGGAAATGCGAAAGTAGAAAGATGTACCGGTGGTTTTGGGCTAGGAGATCACAATGATAGAGGAGACCGTATGATACAATTCTGCCAGGACAAAGATCTAATAGACGCAAACACGCTTTTTAAACTTCCAGCTCGCAGGCTATATACATGGAAGTCTCCAGCTGATAAGCCAGGGAAAACAGTAAGAAATCAAATAGACTACATTCTTTGTAATAATCGCTATAGAAATTCCATTAAGTATGCGAAAACATATCTTGGCGCGGACATTCACAGTGACCACAATCCAGTTGTAGCAAAAATTACAGTTAGGATGAAGAAGATAAGACCCCAGAATGACTATATAGATACAAGACGTTTAAAAGAACCCAAAATATATAATATAGTTCAACAGAAAATAACAAATGAGATAAAAAATATAAATATGCAAATAGACGAAGTCAATATTGATGAAAAATGGAGCAAAATACAAAATGTACTAACATCTGTAACCAAAGAACACCTAGTAAGTAAGAGAATAAAAAAGAAACCTTGGATGACACAGGATATTTTAGATCTCATGGATCTGAGAAGAAGGAATAAGCTAAATGTACAAAAATATAAAGAAATTCATAAAACAATACAAAGTAAAATAAAAATAGCGAAAGCAAAACCCCTGTCTGAACAATGTGAAGAAATTGAATTACTTCAAAATAAGCATGACAACTTCCACATGTACAAAAAGATTAAAGAAGTAACAGGATATAAAAAGAAAAGTGGCGCCAAGAATGTCATCAAAGATGCTGATGGACATATACTAACAGATATAAAAGATCAAATAAACAGATGGAAGATATATATCCAAGAACTTTACAATGACGAAAGGCCGGAAAACACCAGTTTAGAAGTAAAGGACGAAAATTTTAAAATTCTAAAATCGGAGCTAAATTATGCACTAGAAAACATGAAAACAGGCAAAGTTGCTGGCCCGGACGAGATACCAATAGAAATTGTTAAACTTTGTAACGATGAAACATTAGATGTTATTTTAGACCTTTTTAACACTATTTATGACATTGGGCAAATTCCCAAACAATGGTTGCTATCTACCTTTATTTTAATTCCCAAGAAAATTAACGCAAGAGATTGCTCAGATTACCGAACTATTGCACTTATGGTACATATTTTAAAACTATTCTTGAAAATAATTCATAAAAGAATTTACAAAACATTGGAAGACTGGTTTCCGCGCAGGTCTTGGAACGCGAGAAGCTCTCCTTGGGGTTAATGTGCTATACCAGCGATGCATGGATATGAACCAAGATGTGTTTACCTGCTTCATCGATTTCGAAAAGGCGTTTGATAAAGTGAAACATGGTAAACTACAAGAACTTTTACTTAAGAAAGGCATAGATAGGAGAGATGTGAGGATAATTAGTAACCTATATTGCGGACAGAGTGCTAACATAAAAGTTGGAACAGAAATAACCGAGGAAATTGAGATACGCCGTGGAGTGAGACAGGGATGCATCCTATCTCCACTTCTGTTTAACATCTACAGCGAAGCCATCTTTAGAGAAGCCTTAGATGAGGAATCTGCGGGAATTACTATAAATGGAGAAATAGTTAACAACATGAGATACGCAGATGACACAATCCTCTTAGCAAGCAACCTTACTGACATACATCTGCTTGAAAAAGTAAATGATCGCTGTAACCACTACGGCTTAAAAATAAATTTTAATAAAACCAAATGGATGGTAGTTACAAAAACTCCACACATTCAAAGAAACTTAAGAGTTGCAAACATATTAATAGAACGGGTAAGGAAATACAAATACCTCGGGACGTGGATAGAGCAAACAGTTGATCAAACAACGGAGATAAGAACTCGTATAGAAATAGCTAGATCCTGCTTTGCAAAATTAAAGAAAGTACTTTGCAACCGAAACATAAACATTGGGCTCAGAATACGAATGCTTTGCTGTTATGTATTTAACATCATGCTCTATGGCGTAGAAGCTTGGACACTTAAGAAAAAGCAAACAAACAAAATACAAACCTTTGAAATGTGGTGTTACCGCAGAATGTTGCGTATAGCCTGGATTGAAAGAATAACTAACAGAGAAGTTTTGACAAGGATGAACAAGGAATGTGAAATAATAAATACAATAAAAAAGAGGAAACTAGAGTACTTAGGCCATGTAATGAGAAATCCCAAATACGCACTGCTCCAACTCATCATGCAAGGGAAGATAAAGGGAAAAAGAAATGTTGGTAGGCGTAAAATGTCTTGGCTAAAAAATCTCAGAGATTGGTTTAATTGCAGCAGCATTGAACTATTTCGATCGGCCGTCGACAAAATCCGTATAAGAATGATGATAACCAACCTCCGTGAAGGAGAAGGACCATAAGAAGGAGAAGAAGAAGAATCTTGATAAAGACTTTAAGGTTCTCTTGATTCTAGTGTGTTCAGAGAGAGAAAATTAGGAGTTGATTGACTGTCACTTGCCTGATCTGAACCCCTGTGACTTTTCGAATGTACAAAAATAAACTTAAGACTGTCGGTCAACTAAAGCGGAACATCAAAATCAAAATAGATACCACTTCTGATAAAATACAGCACCATGGAATAACGACATTTTAGACTTGCCTCGTACATTTGAACTCGAGTGAATGGAAACTTTGTGCGTTAATTGTCATAATATTCTCATTATTTAAGAATAAAAATTATATGAATTTATTATCAGGTTATTTTGCATTCAAATTTTTATCCTACATATATTTTTGGTGAATCTTGTAAATAATTAATTAAGTAATGTATTCAACGATGTCGGAAAGTTTTCGCAGCAAAACACTCGCAGGTAGTGGCCGACACCATGTGTGCTTCGGTCAACGGTTGTTATCCTGCAAGTCTGTTATTTCCTGCTTAACGTTGCTTTGTTCTTACTGTTGCTGAAAATGGATGCGCTTTTAGGTTACACAGTTGCTTGGTTAAATTTTGCCAATACAATTTATAAGTTGCTTTGGAAGAGTTGTTTAACGTAAATTAGCAATAAACACGTGTAATTATTTAATGAATAAATTGTTAATAAAGGATTTTTAAAATCACGTTATTGCTCAAGTTGAAAGATAGAGATATAATAAACTTTATGAGCATGACAGAAATTAAAACCATACGTAAATTGCAAAACTTTTTCTTTACTTAGTTAAAAATATAATAAAGCAGGCATTAGATGAAGTCAGAAGAAGTATCCGAACATATAAAATGTATAGTAATTAAAATTTATAAGAAATATGAGATTTTTGGATAGACTTTTTAGAATTTCTCATATTTATAAAAGATTTAATTATATTTGTTTACAACAAAACTTACGTACAGTCGTAAGAAAACTAGCATTAACAAAATGTACATAAATAACTAAGTAAGCAATACAAATATAAGACAATCTTAATAGTAGGATAACTTTTTGCAAAGATATAATATTCGATGTACAAATTCTTGGTTTTATTATTAAGGCAAAGTTTTTAATGGCAACGCTATAAAGATAAAATAATTAGATACACCTAATAAAATGTTAATTGGGAGTTGGAGCACAAGAACGATTTATAAAGTAAGTAAAACAAGTCAAATAGCGTAAGAAATAAATAGATGCAATATTGACATTTTGGGACATTATGAAACTAGGTAGATGAGAAACAGCGAGATAAGATTAAATATAAAAAACTATAATAATATATAAAATGTTTCAAAAAAATTATTAAAAATAAATCATAACTATTCAGCTTTTAATCCGTTTTGATCGAACAATGTACTGTTAGAAAGAGAGAATTCTCGAGTTTCACTCGGTTGTCGATAGATAGCACCAGCGCGCTTCGTTCACCTGCCACTTCAGTGTGTGTCAGGATAGCGACCGGACAACAGAAATCATTTTATGTTCTACGCTTCGCGAAGTATGAGTCCATAACAAATGTTCAGCGTGATTTTCGGCGATAATAGGGTGCTAAATCTCTTACCGCTCAAAGCATTAGGCAATGATATAGACAATTTTAACACACGGGTTGTTTGTATAAAGGAAAATCTAGTGTTAGACGAAGATGTAGAGCACATCCGGCTGAGTTTTGTAAGTAGCCCCCAAAAATCCATTTGCCGTGCCGGTTTCCTCAACGCCTGTCTGGCGTGTTTTGCGGCGACGTTTGATTATGAAACCGTACAGAATTCAGTTAATACAAACTTTTCATGCGAATGACAAACAACGACGCGTGGAGTTGTGTGAATTCATTCTCGACAATGTGGCAAAAATGACAAATTTGTAACATGCTTAGTGTTTTTTGACGAGACTATTTTTCATTTAAGTGGTAAGATAAAGCTCCATAATGTTAGAATATGGGGTACCGAATATCCATATTAAATAGTAAAGCACGGGAGAGACTATCCTAAACTTAATGTTTTTTGTGCATTTTTTTGGGAAAACGTGTACGGTCTCTTTTTCTTTTTAGATAACACTATTACAAAAATCACATAGCTAGATATGCTTAAAAACTGTTTTTTAGAGTTAGAAACTGATTCGAATGACTTTACTTTTAAGCAGGACGGGGCACCATCGCGCTGGAGTCTGGAATTCGACAATTTTGAATAATTAGATTCCACAACAGTAGATAGGCTGTATGGTATTTAACGATTCAGTTTTACACCACTAGCCTCCAAGGTCTTCGAGTCTCACTGTGTAATTGAAAATAAAATGTCTTTGTACATTTTAGAATTTGATGATTGGGAGTATATATCAATATAAATTAAAACATAAAATTAACTGAAAGTGACCGAGGAGACATATATAAATAGACTATTAAGCAACTGATATAAAATAAGAGCGATGTGGGGAGTCGATATGAGCTTTGACCATGCATCTTTGAAAAGTAAATTTAAAATAGAATTGGAAGCACACAAACTGCAAGACTGCAGAATACAATATATTAATAAAAATTTAAAAATACTCAAATCTTTCAATACAAGCTACAAGTAAAGTGTGTAAGATGGAGGATATAAATGACCTAATAGTTGAAAATAAAAACGAATATTAAGTAAAATAGAAGAGAGGAGAAAAATAAGGTTACAAATGTTAAATTAAATGGATAGAATTAACAGAGACAGTTTAAGCAGATTATATAAGAGAAACGGGAAAAACACAATAGGATTATTAAATTCCATGAAAGAATTCAGCAGAAAGAAGTAATAGAAAAGACTGAATGTGCAGCAGGGTCAAATAATATGAAAGCGTTTGCACAAAACGAAACCAGATTTTATATATAGCTTTCAAAGCGTAAAGATCGGCTTATTCAAACTGTTAGAAAATTCAAGGTCAACTGTTATTGCGCGTAATAAACACGAGACCGTTAGCTAGCGCTTTAGTTATTTATTTGTTGATGCTGTTAATATACACAATGCAAACAAATAATAATTAAGAAGCAAATATATAAAAGAGTACGTAAACATATGTGACTCTTAATTAAAGAATGTTCTTTCCCAAATCGAATAACCTGATTGAAAATCATCAAACGTAAAAGGATATAAGAAAATAATTGGCCAGTGATAAATCTAAGAGCAAAAAATCAACAACACGAAACCAATCACTTTAGAGAAAATAGTCATAAAAAACCATTTAATTCTATTAAACCAGGAAAAGTACCAAAAGAGAATTATTTAGCAACAGTTAACACAAACCTTGCCAAATTTGTACACGGTGTAACAAACTAGAACGAGATGTTGAGGTATATCAGAATGATAATAGAAGATCAACAGTACCGTACAAAAGCATTTCTACATAACGTAATCAAAATCAATCCCTGACTCATCGGATACCAGTTAATGAAATTAAAGAGCAAAATATCTACCACCACACAATTAAAAGACAAATGAAATAGTTACAGAATACTTACATCTACCAATCTAAATGACATTGCGGAAAAACTATCTAAACACGGACGTAGAGTAAGAAACGTAATAAATATACGATGCAGAATTACCAAGGAGCTACTAAAATGTTCTTTGCAGATTTAGAGCCAGCTGATCAAATGTTCTACCAGTAAGAACTTTTACATACACAACAAAACATCAAAGCTACACCACATTCAAGTCAACAAAGTTACGCCTATATCACCAGAAAAAATGCAAGGCTCAGCTTCCATATTAGCCAGTCTCCTGAGTGAATTCAAAAGCCCTTTTAATTAATTAGTGCACCAACATAACATCGTTTTCAACATAATGTCAATATTAATTAACAAAATGAATTAAAAATTGATAACTTTCTTAGAACTGCTCAATGGAATGTCAATAGTCTTCCAAACTACGGAAGAAATAAAAACTCAATCGACGTACTTTTTATTAGTGAAATGCACTTCACAAATAGAAATAATTTTAATATTTCAGAATACAAATTGTATCATGCCGATCACTCAAATAAAACTGCCCATAGAGGCATCGCAATAGTAACAAGAGAATTAGTACAATACCATGAATCATTGCAAGAAAAGAATTAATTCTACTTATCGCTGGGTTTACCAAGTTATTGCTATACCGACTCAAATAGAGCAGCAGACTTTGCTATATTTTACCAATAGTATCTTTTTGGTCTAAACAGACGTTTTTTTCTAGGTACGATCTTATATCAGGCTACAGTCCTATAATAGTCACCATAAGCACAACTATCACTAGTAAATTTTTAAACTCCAAAATAAATTAGAACATCTATATACAGGTAATTTAATGAGCAGGTAATACACAAGATACACTCGAAATCAAAACACACCGGACACCAAAAGAAAATATTCTCCTGAGCAGCAAATTAAAACCAAAGCTGTAAGAAATGAGAAACAATTTTTTAGAAGCAAACATCTTCAATTTAAATAGACCGAACAATTTAGGAAAGGATTAAAAATAGTAGAAAAAGATAAGTAAATATACAGCTCCTATCTGTACCCATCCAAGCCCAAGAACATACCAACGTATTCACACAAAAGAGATAATAAATAATTAAATCACTAAACTTAAAGAAAGCACCAGGACTTGATCTTATCAAGTCTACAAATATAAATATTATGAAGATCTAACATAGACATAAATTACAAAAGTCGAAATAATAAGTTATGCATAAATTTTAAAATTAAGCAGGTACAGACATTATATCAGCAAATTTAATGAAAGCGAGAAGAGAAACAGCCATAACCATAACAACATCTAAGAAAGATCATACCTCACGTAAAAACTGGCGACTTATTACTCTGTTAAATACAACAAGCAAAAATGTTAAACAGAATAAAACAACACAGTAGATATACATAATAGGTGTATAAATAAGTTCTCAGCTTTTTTCTGCAAAATTAAAGTTTTATTTAAAAACAAACAAAAGTATTCTCCGTTGGCATCGATGACCTTTTGCCATCTTTCGGGTAGCTTGCGAATTCTCTGGTGATAGAAGCTCACCGGCTTCGAGACGATAAAGTTATCGATGTATTTTCGGACTTCTTCTGTTTTGAAGTGCGTATCAGCCAAGTGATGCTGTAACGACCGGAATAAATAATAATCGAAAGGGGCCATGTCAGGGCTACACGCCGCATGTGGGAGAAGTTCCCAGCCTAACGCGTCTGCAGCTCATCCGTGTCAAATGTTTGAGGGCGTCCAGCGTATGGTTGATCTTCAAGACTAAACTCTCCTTCGCGAAATCTTTGATACCACTTTTCGCACGTCGCATGACTTAAAGCATTCTCACCATATGCAGCACAAATCATTTCGGTGGCTTCAGCAGCGTTTTTTTAAGATGAAACGCGAAGTGGATAGAAAATCGAATATGCTCTTTTGTGATTGCCATCGTGAGCACAGCTGATTATTGAGGTTATGTGCATCAAACGCTAAATCGCATGATGTTTCGAAAGACCAAATGTCGGTGTATTTGCGTGATTTGCGTCCTGTGAAATCTAAAGCTGAAAACTTATTTATACACCTATTAATTTGGATTTGGAATTGGATTTGGTTTTTTTGGTGTGACAACTATTATACTCTTGGTAAATCGTGAAGGATGTGTCAGATTTCATAAATAATTTTAATGAAGTTAAATATTAAAAGTAAAGTTTATTGATGTAGGTATTTGATAATTTTCTCAGGTATTTTATCAATACCAGGAGCTTTATTGCAATATTGTTCAGATAATCATATCAATATAGATTTAGTAGGTCTAGAAGGTCATATCTTCTCAGCCTGTAGGTTGTGTTGCTGTTGTCCGAGAAATTCACAGCCAGAGTGTTTATATGGCTATCGAGACGTATAAGATGATTTGCACTCACCTACTTGACTTGAGAAGTTGCGGTAGATGACTTTTTTTATCGATCGCGGAGCATCCACTACGATTCCCAGAGTTTCAGAGAGAAATATTTGTAAAATCTCCATGTTAGTGTTACTTGTGGTCCTCCATAAATGCAATATGGGGGTTATATAAAACAATACCTTCTTTTTTAGAAAGATCTTGGATTTGCATCTTAATAGCCAGTTTCAATTAGTGAACTTCCAGACTAGTTGTTTACTTTTGCTTATTATATGTTTTTTACATTATTCTGCGTTCCAGTTGTATACCTAGGTGTTTGACGTTCTTTGTTTGTGAAAGTGGTGTATTATTAAGGGTTGCTGGCAGATACGTTCTTCTTCTAATTGTAAGTGTGAAAGTGACTCTTGAAGATTTGGCTTTATTTACTTTTATATGTCTAATTTGTAGACAGTTTAGTAAGTTGCAAAAAATTCAGGACGTGGTTGTGATCATTTGATCGTTGGCAGGTATATCTGATGTATACAGTGAGTAGAAGAAGCTCCTAGCGGTCTCCTAGTTAGGTCTAAGAACGCAGTAGAATAGTACTTCTTCTCTTTATAGGTCTGACCGGTTTCACTTTTATCCTGTAAATTTATTCCATGGTAGCATATTTCTCTCTAAACTAAAATTGATGTACTGGAATAAAATCAAGTTCTTCTAAGATTGGTTTGATTTTTCCAATTACGAGTTTTACAAAAACTCCAAATACCTTTGGTAGCAGGCTGACTGGACGTTAAGATGATGGTGTCATTAAAGTTTCCTTTGTTTAGGTATAAGTACTACTTGAGTCTATTTTTTACTGAGCCTTGGGATTTAGTTTGGACTAACTTCCACTAGAGTAATCTTTTTTATTGGTAGACTTGGCTATTTGGTATCGTATTTTAGTTTTGCTTCTAAAGTTAGTTTATAGGAAAACGACTGAAAGACATGATGTGTTTGAAAGGTGTCGGTTTCTTCTTGCTCATTTTTCATTTAATTTCGGTCAGGCCCCTGTATTAAGGGAATTATATATTGTAGCTGCTTTAACCTTTACCTGGCCTTTCATAATCAGTAGTTCGTTGCTTTGGAATCAAATTTTGTATTGCATTGTTTAGCCTATTTTTATTGTTTGAAGTTCTAATAGTCTGCCAAATTCTGCAAAACCTTCTATTGATTATTGCTTTTTTACTACTATAGGAAGAATACTGTACTCGTAGTTCATGCAGCTCTTTGTATACTGCGATGTATATAAGTTCATTATCAACTTCGTCACGACTCTTGAGAGGTATTTTGTTTCTCATTAACTAGTTCTCTAAAAGAATTCTACTAAGTATTCTTGCTATTCGGTCTAATTTGTGTACGCTTGTTAATTACCTGTGAGTTTAGCGTAATTACGATTGGAGAACGATCTGAGGTCATGTCGAGACGTGACTCCATTTTTAAGCAATTTTGGCTTCATTTTTAGTAATACAAAAATTGAGCAAATCTGGACTGTCATTCCTGTTTGGAGCCAGTATGTATCTGGTAGTGAGATGTTAAGATTGTTGTCAGGGAACGATTTTACATTGGTGGTTGTTCTAACAACTCATTCCTGGTGCTCAACTAGGTGCAGTGTTCTGCTTTTATATTGTGTTTTAGAGAACTATGTAGTAATGTGACTGTCATTGGTTCTGTCCAGTCTTCTACGACTATGTTTCTAACTTGATTGTTTGATATAACTTTGTACAATTATCGCTTATCCTTCATGCGGGTTTTTGCTGGTGCGTTAATATGTCGGTAATAATATAATTAAGCACTCTAAGTTATATTTTGTGTGTAAATTATGTTTTGGGTATTACAATTATGACTGGTCGTAAATGTTCTTAATTCTAGGATATCTAGTGTTTGAAAACGATAAGTGTAAAAAGGTTTAGCATTGTTTTTGTATGCTCTGCTAGTTATGTCGTAATTTTTCTAGCTTTTTGACGTTTTATATCTGTGGTGCATTTAAGTGGAAAGAAAATTGTTATCCTTTTCCTACAATTTGGGCTAATGTTCTTTTAATGCTATTTGATATTTGTGTCTATATTGAGACTGAAATATTGATTAACCCTTAGAATTTTTGGCTTGCTCGATGATTGACTTGCGTTCTCAGGCCGCCCCTGTGCATCGCCTTATGGGGGAATCAAAATCTGCTCTGTCAACTTCATAGTTTGTAGAACCTACGCACTTTTAGATTCCCATGGTTCTCGACGCTGTCATGAAGTTGCAGAGCATACTAGGATATTTACCCTTAAATGATGAGCACGTTGGAACTGTTATGAAGGGTTGTATTTCTTACGTACTATGGAGCGCCAAAGGTGGTCTTAAGAGCCGGTTTTAGACTACTTGAAGTTTGTTCACATAGATTTTTGTAGCGTATTATTAAACAGTGCAGGCATCTGAGGACAGCCAGCCTATTTTTGTTAACATGTTGCTGTTTGGGCGCAGCAAGCTATTCAAGGATTGTTAAGATATCTTGGATTTATTAACAGTTTACGTGAAACTCTTCAGGTGAACTTCCCATCGAGGTTCACTCCGAGGTGCCATGCCTCTTCGCTTCAGGGTGTATCTGTACCGAAGATTCCGATGTTATCATCGTGCTATTTTATTTTCTTTTTCTTTACCAAGGTTTTGGAATGAAAACACTTACCTGAAATGTGATGAATTTATTATCTTTGTTTAAAACGAAAAACTTTCTGTAAGCAAGTGTTACCGGATATTAAAATCAAGTGTGTTATAACAATTCCAAGAAATTAAGATGGTGTGTTAATTTTGGTAAACAATCAACAAGGCAAGAAACTCCTTTTACGCATGTAGTATGATTTTAATGGTGTGGTATATAATGGATTATTAAAAACATGGAAAATTCTTATTGTTAAATGTTACAAATATTATTATTAAAGTTTGTGTTTAATTGGTAAAATCCAGTTCAAGAGATCTCTTATAAGTGACGGGCTTAAGTAACTAAATCAACGTAAATGTACAAATATTAAAAAATTTTACTTGCAAGTTAATTCAAATCGTCTTTAAGAGGGCAATTTTGCTCTATAGTCCCAACATCTACAATTGGAAATTGACAACAATTTGCAAACTTATTACTTTTTTGGCTAAAACACAAATAAAAATTCTAATTTTGAGACAACCTAAGCATTAATGAGATAGTTGGAAACTTAAACACGAAAGCAACTAAATACATGCCTGAGTTGTTGAGCTGAGGAATTTCATCATATGCAGTGTAGTCACTAGGAACTCCGCCAGAGTGTTACTTGTTCTAGGCACTTCAAAACTATTTCACAAATTTCCCACTTTAAAACGTTCAAAGAAGTCCAAAGTGCATTACCGGTTTTATTGACTCTAAAGCAGCGTATTTGTATTCGTCAGCTACTTGAAGTTGTAAATTTGTAAATGCTCTATACGTTAAAAAATTGTAGAATTAATGTTGTCCTTCTGATAAATTAAATAGTAAAGTTGTTTTATTTTTTATCTGCATACCTTTATTGTTTCTATCTAACATTTTTGATAGTTATTCTGTATTTTAAAACAATTATTGTCTACTGAATATTTAAGTTCGTGACACAAAAAGGTCTCGCAAGACAAGATTAGATAAGTAACAAAAATATGGGAGCACTGAAACGCTTTCTTGATGTAAGACGACTGTTCCAACAATATTTATGTAAATTATATAAAAGGTCTTCCATTAACGTGTCATTTTAAATTATAAGAAGTTAAGGGTTATTAAGATATTTTTATTAAAATGCATAGCACGGAGTCTGCTATTAATTATGTGGTCTTCTCGGTTGTTCTTCTAGACGCCCATTTGTCTGAAGAAATTTTTTATGATGCGACTCGATTTTGTGATGTTGTTTTGAATCACTGCTGAAGCTCTGACTTTATCTTTAACGTAGTTCAAAATAAAAAAGTCCAAGTCACAGATCGCATGATCTGTATATCCTATTGAAGTCACCAATTCAAGAAATTACTCTTTTAGGATATTTCTCGCGCAATGACCTATTGTTTCGCGAGTTATGTGTCTTGTTGGAAATACAAATTGTCTTTGTCTGTGGTCTTAACTTTTGACCAAAAAAGTCAATCAGCATTTCCCGCTATTTACTGAAACCGTCTCGCTAGCTTCATATTCGAAAAAATACGTATCAAGGACGCCACTAACCTTTGAAGAGCGCACCAAACTAATTTGTTGGGGATGGAGAGGTTTAACAACTATTTCGCTTAGATTCTCAGACTCCCAAGTACCACAGTTTTGCTTACTTACCTACCCAGTGAGATGGAAATGGGCTTTATCAGTTAGTATAATTTTCTTGAAAATAAGAGATATAAATTTCTTGCACCTTTAACACCAAATTAACGAATGTACGGCGTTGTTTAAAACCTGCTGGCGCAAGTTCTTGAATCAGCTAGACATTGTATTCGTGCAATGCACAAAGCAGATTATTATGCAAAATATCCATTTGTTGCAAACGTCTTAAAGACGGTAAATTTGGATCTTCTGCGATTCTTTCAGTCCCACAATTAATATGAATGAGAGTTATAACATTACTAGATAAAAATAGCGCGAAAATATCTTTCTTTAGTTCTGATGTCTAAATAATTGTATGGATTTTCTCAATTGTGATACGCTGTTTTCTAGAGTCGAATTGGTGAGTGGGCAATAGATTATTTTCTATAAGTTTTTATATAATCCTACTTAGCAGTAATTTTTCAAAACATTTTGACCTTTTTTTTTTAAACTTTTGCTTAAGGAAAAATTATTTTTGATAACAGTAACTTCAATCTCCACCTTAATAGTTCCCGTTTTTTATATTTTCACCTCTATGTATTTAAATGTTTCTACTTGTTCTATTTCTGTGCCGTTCAGTTTTTTTTATTTTTTCATATTCTTTTCTTATTATTGTTTTTATATATTTATTTTTAATTTTTTATCCCCCAAAATTTTGCCTAATTATCTAAGTTATATTGAAGGTTGTCTTTAATCTTCGCATAAACCACCAAATTGTCCGCAAAAACACTCTTAGTTCCAGATATCTTCACCAGTTCCATGTTCAGTCTATCTCATTGCCTCCGTATTAATTTCTTGAACTTGTATCTTCCTAGCTCCGTTTAAGTAGTTAATATTATTTTAAGTATCACTTCGTCTTAATCCAAACTAATTCTCTAGGTATCGAACGCTTTCTTAATACTTATAGGCCGCATATATTTTATTAGTAACATATTTCTCTATAAATTTCTCCAACGCGAAATACGTGGTCTTGTGCTTCTCTGTCATTTTTAAATCCACTTAGAGCGTCTTCTAATTGTCTTTCAACTGTCCCTTCTAGTCTTTTTACCAAGATCCATTTATATAATTTGGCTATTACGCACAACAAAGCGATATCCATGCAGTTAGCGCAGTTATTTCTGTTCCTTTTTTATATATTGGTATTAGTATTCCTATCTCTCAGTCGTGTAGTATTTGTTCATCTTCCCACACTTTATTTATTAACTTTATCATTAATTTCAAAGCCTTCCGTTTTATGAAGGTGGAACTAAATGACAAGTTAAAAGTAGCATCAAAACTGTACCATGCCTTAAATAATGCGTTTATAAGGAAAAGAAAGTGGCAAGGAAAACTAAGATTATAGTGTATAAAACCATATTTAAATATGTATTACTCTACGAACGGAAAAGTTGGAAATTAACGAAATAAATACAAGCAATACAAATAGAGTTTATAAAAGGAATAATGAGAATAACCATGATAGAGTAACAATTAGTAAAGTAAGGGAAGAACTGAAAGTACAAACAATAAAGGAAGATATCCAACGACAACAATTAAGATGGTTTGGTTACTTAGCACGAATGGGAAAAGACAGAACAGTTAAGAAAGCATCTCAAGCAAGAGAACATAGTAGAGAAGAATAAGAGGTAAACCAAAAAAAAAAGTGTAACAGACAAATAGTAAATATACTGAGAGACATGAAAATGACATGAAACAAGAAAGAATGGGCTCGGAGGATCTATGGTAGGATCAACTAGAAGGGCAAATCTTGCTGGATTTTATTAGAAACTTTATTTTAAATAATTAGAGGAAAAGGCGGCTTACATAGTTATTTTGAATAAGTTGCAATAATTTGATTTTTGAGATTACTTCTGGATCATGTACTCTTAGTAGCTTTAATGAATGATTTAACAAAGTAGGGCTTTTGAAGACGATTTCATTGTATCAAACTTTGCCTTGGCTACATCAAGGAAGACTGTGGGGTAGTCTGCTTCTTGTAGAAGCCTTCTATGATTTTTTTCTACTTGTAGGAGTTGGTGGGTAGTGGGGTGGTCGGAGCAAAACTAAACTAATTACTCAAAATCACCTGGAGGCTTTTGATTGCTGTCTATAGGCAACTGGATGGCCAAGAAAAAATGTAAGTTCTTTTCTATGTTTTTCCAGGCCGTTAGCGATCTAAACCACTAATCTAAGATGTTGAGCCATTACTAACTTTTATGACGAGTACTGTTGGAAGATTTAACATAGTTCTTATTTACTCCATTCAAGTTTTGTCTTTTTCTTTACTCATTTAAATATTTTGACTAGTTGTTCCACAGAGTTGGCGGCGAATGAATTGTGTTATTTGGCGCGCAGTTTTGCTGCCTCTGACAACTTGGATACGTGGGAGAATTTGGTGCGCTTGTCGAGCTCTACTGAGTTGTGATGGAAAACTAAGTTTACTGCAATTTACACACTTTACGCGGTTGCTTTTAATGTTTCGTTTATACTGCGGTGTTGAGCATTTAACAATGTACTTAACACATCTATAACTTTATTGTAGGAATTATTTGTATGTTCTAATTACTGACGTTTAGACCAGTGTAGTATTTCGCGCTTGACGTACCGTAGTTTAATATGTATCACTGATTGAGCTAGCTTCGTAATGTTTTACATTTTCATTTTATTATAGTGCGATATTTAAATTTATAATTAACCAATTCTTACCAACTTTAGCAATCAAACTAATTAAAGCACAGGCGGAACTCTAATTATTTTGTCGCTTGAAGTCAGATGCATGCGATCACAACTTTGCATTTTAAGAATCAAACAACAATATAAAATTTTAATTCAAAATTATGGTACTAATTCGATTTTAGGAAAAGTAAAAAATGTACCGTAGTAGGTGCATTAGTACAATAGTTAATACATTTAAAGGAGCAGGACCCAAGTCCACCATAACACGAGAAAACATTGAACTGAACTGAGCAACCAAAGTGGTCATCACGAAAATAACAACTTTATAACAAATTTTAAAAAATAGTTATTTCTACAAAATTTTATTAGTGCAGTTTCTGATGTAGGAAAAAATATTGTGAGACAATAATAAATATGTTTTTGATCTTGGACAACATTTTATTTAAAAACGAAGCTTATTTTAACTTGAAAGGCTACGCGAACAACTCAAACAATCCAAAACACCAAAGGTACTTGGATTTGAAGCAGGTAACAGTTTGGTGTAGCATTATATCTATCTATACATTTGAACAGAAAGTAAACAAAGAAATGTGGCGTGGTTCTCGGCCTTTGATTTACACGAGGAGGTCCGTGCGAGTAAACAAAGACGTATACATTTGAACGGAAAGTGAACAAGGACGAATGATATGAAATTTGTAGTTTCCAGCTCTGAGCGCTTAATTTTATGCACACACGTCGGAGCCGCTCTCGATTCTTGCCGAACGCAAAAAACGCGTCTGCCACGGCCATTTGGTTTGCTTCCGCCGAGTGGAGCTTCGATTGTAAGTTAAATTGCTTCACGTTTTCGATCCAGGGAAAATTCGATTCAGTTAAAAATATATACGTTCCCACCTTGCAAAAATTTAAGGAAAGGCGGGTGAAAAATTGTCAGTATAGGAAGTCAAAAATATCTTTTGACGGGCAACCCCTTGTCTCGAATAATTGGGGATGCACACACATTTTAAAACTTTTTTGGGTATAACCCAAAATAAATTTTGTTTAAATCATGATACATTCGACAGAAACATCTATTGGCAGTATACATAAATTGTTTTGAGCGCACTGTTATTTTAAGGTTTGGTAATACTTCCTTTTCCCAAACATTACCTGCTCTTACGAGCCCTTAGACTATTTTTTATAGAATATATAAAGCGTACATCTACACCGATTTTTCGGTCAACACGTAATGATTAAGACAGCGTGTTCTGGAGTTTATTAACATTGAAATGTGTCGGGGGTATTCCAAAATTTAATGACTAAATTGCAGTCGATATATTTTCAAAACATAAAATTTGTAAATACGAATGCAAATATAATTTCATAGTAATTGTTTTGTGCTAATAAGTTTGTTTTGCCAAATTTTATTTTGGGTGACCTCGTATTTTAAAATGATTTATTTTGATGCACAAACAAGTAACAATGTAGAGTTAATCTTGCATTTATTTTTGTCTACAGTTTTTAATTTGCAAAAATTCAAACACGTTCCAAGTACACTGAATAGTTTTTACGCCTTCATACACGAATTATTATATTGCAAGGGTGTGTCTGCCATCACATTAGGGAGGTGTGGCAGATTTAGGTTAAAATATTTAATCCGCCAGTTGTCTTTGCACTGTATGATAAAATTTATAAATAATTTATTTACAGCTTAACATTATTATAAACCTTTTTGCATAAATCAAAATTCTTACATAAGCATAAGTTTCTTTGGTAACTTATTAATGTGGCGCAATACCATTATTGTTGTAATTATTTTAATACTTTTATTTCAACTTGATTTTTCAGTAATTAAGCACCTTCAATGAAAGACTTTTTAAAATAATTAATGAATTATGCTTTAATAGATGTTCTTAATTAAGAAGCTCAATAATTAACTAGATTCCAGCTGGTTCAAAATAGTTTTCCTAATTTTATATAATTTTTTTAGTAAATGTTTTCTTTAGATTTAATCAAATTAGCTTCTCTAGTGCACTGCCAACGTTCAATGATGATTTTAAATCACCGCGTGGGCTGAATCTAATAGCATTTAAACAATAAAGTGCGCTGGCTGCCAAATTCTGAGTCCTGGGGTGATTTACGAATATTAAGCACCAAAAGGGCTGCATTTTCTTTCAAGACGAACAGGAATTTACGGGTAACCCTCGGTGCCCTTCATATGAAGTCGCGTTGTACGTGAAAATGCCTAAAAGTCGCCTCCCCAGGGTGTTCGGCTGGAATTTTGATGATGGCACGTAAAAACCATTATGTGTATTTAATTATTGTGGCTCCGCTCCTAATAACACAAAAATATGAAGACACTTATCTAATCATTTGCAGTTTATTTGTGGTTTATGTTAGGAGGAGCAAATATAATTGTGTTACCTGTAATAATTTTTAGGGTATTAACATATAAGTACATGCTAAAAAAATTTTATGTAGGAATCTTGATGATAAATAAAGATTAAATATTTTTTAAATTTACTTTAATTTTTAAATCGTATTATTATTTATAAGCCTCATTGTTACAACGACTACTATTTTAATACAAATTTATTTGTATTAAACAGAATTGTAAATATGTAAAAAGAAATGCTTGCAAATATGAACGAAACTTATTAAAGCTGTAAAACAAAATAAAAGTGGATTGTATTGCTTACTGAAAATCCTACGAAAATTAAATTTGCAATTTTTGAGGTATTTTATTAAACAGTCACAGTTTCAATAACATTCTTACATTAAAAATTTTTTTTAACAAAAATAACTTACAAGTTAAATAATAGCATAACTGCTTACTGTTATTATTGCTTATTAATTTTTAATTTACAATTATACAATAAACGGCCATTAATTAATGACATATTTTTCATTTTGTTTTATAATTTTTAGCCATATTTTTGACAACTTTATATATAACTCCACGCTCAGAAATTATGTTCCTTATCAGCAGAAAATGAAGTGCGATTTTACAGCATGGATATTATTGCAAATTTTACCATTCAAGGAGTTTTGCAAAAATCAAAATAGGACCATTTGAGGGCTACATGGTGAATGTAATATTACTATTTACTCAAGTTCAATTAATTTTTAACGAGTCACTAAAAATGTGAGTGGTCTAAAATTGTCATAGTGAAGCACAATTGCCTTGCGATTTGAAAATTCGGGACGTTTTTCTTTGATTACTTTATCGAATTGCATTAGCTATTGACAGTACACAACTGAATAGATTACCTGGGTCCTTGGAAATAGCACAAAATAGGCAACATCTTTGTAACCCCACAAAATTGGCAAAGTGATCTTTTTATGCAATTTAGCTCCCGGTGTAGTTTGTACTGGTTTATCACATTTGTTAATCGTTTTTCCATTGAGTTTATTATAAACTTTGCTTAGTATCAGTTACGTTTAAGATGCAACTCGTAGATGTTAACAATAGGCTACGTTAGGTAAATTTCTTTCAATACATGCGGAAACCAAATATCAATTTTTTTAATAAATTCAGTTGGAAAATCTCACTTGTGAAATATGATTATAGTTATGACATAGTCATCATTTATCTTTAAGTGAAAAATCACCAGAACAAAATTTGGTAAATCAATTTCGGCAAATGCATTCTATTAAGGCATCAACGCCATAAACTTCATATGTCTTTTTATGAACATTGGCAGTTTTTTTACCTTCGCGGAAATAAAAAAAATATGACCAAAATGCTCATAAATAAAATTACGTGCAATTTGATTATAAATCAGGCAAAAGTAACCGCTAAGAAATGTAGAAAAAAATATATCATGAATAGAAGGAGCTTCCCTGAGGTTACTTATTGTAAGATATTTGTATCTTTATTTTGTTTTTGCTTTAATGGGACCGTATAAATTGGCACCTGTATGGTCCACTTTACTAAAACCAAACCACACCGGTTCTAACTACTCAACAGTACGCTCCCATCTAAATAGACCAACCTCGGCCAGTGCAGATTACTCAACAAAACTATCAATCCTTTCTTATTTTCTTAAATTTAAACCAAACATTTATGCATATTTCCACTCAAGATACAGGTAAAGTTCCCAATCTTCTCACGTTAATATATGCAAACAAACCAAAACAGAGACCCTAAATCGTCAAAATCTTGCTTAAACTCTGAGAATAATCTAGACAAGAAATGACACATTTTAAAAAAGTGAATCCTGAACCTCTATCGATATTTGCCCCGGGTGTTAAAATCACAGAATCCCTAATCAAATTTTTGGAATTTATAGATAAAATCTAGAGAATGCCAAATTACAAAATTAATATACTTTATTAAAATCTTTAAAAAATACACGCTAACAACCAAAAGTTCAATAGAAAGAGACATCAAGTAACTTTCAAAGCTACCAGGTAAAGCAAGAAAGCAACTTTAGAATTTTTCTTAATAACTATCCACGGCCATTAACGTAATTAAAGGAGAAACTAAAAATATTCAGATATATAATGCCCCATTTGTTGTAAGTTAAAAAATTATCTGATAACAATGAAAAGTGCTCAATATCGGCAGACTTATGCATTCTGTGGTAAAATTTAAGACCCTCCTCTCTGCATTCCCTAAACTAACTGCTCTCCAATGCTCCAACTATTTGAAATATAGGTACACAAAAATTTTTGCAATAGACCACTGTGTAAAGTGCATTGCCATAAGATATAATGCAAACACAAAAAAATAATACAGAAACATTATGTGTGTGAACTGTAATGGAAATTTGTCCCTAAAGAATTCAAGCAAAGATTATTCTGTTCCACTACGACAAAAAATTTATCAACTAAGTCTCCCATACGCTCTAGTTGTAACACTTGTAAAAATAACTTTCATCTTCCACATTACAATACTGGACTGACAAATCAATCAAATAACTAAAACACATGCTAATAAAGGTGATGGAACAGATGAATACAGTATTAAATCTCTTAATTACAATCGCATCTAGAAGTCATGATTGATCATTGCTTTACAATTGCGGCGCAACATAAGCACGAACTTACTGCTTTTATTACAAATCACTGCATTGTCAATATATCTGACAAACATATTTTACATAGCGCACCTACTTTAAAATAACAAATTATGTATCTGGAATCCATATCTGTTTGCGATATCTGTAGTCTATTGTGTAACGAAGCATAATAATATAAAATAAACTTATAAACAAGACTTTTGCACGACCAAGCACTTCCAAAGGCCCCGAACTTGCAATATCTCAGAAACAGTTAAGAATTCGACTCATATTTATTGAAACTTCTTTGCTTAAAATGGTTGAAAAAACCTATACATGCTGTCCTAGAACATCCTCGTTGGACACCCTGTATAAGTTACTGCCTTTATCCACATTTCCATATTGACCTACGGATCCTAAAAGGTAACCAAATCTACTTGACCTAATGCTTTGCAAAAGGAATGAACTTAAACATACTAGCTCTTGTCTTGATCTCTCTACAGATAACTGTTTAGCATTAGATATCTTGGACACAAATGTAATTCTTAAGAAGATGCCGTCATTTACCCTCAAATTTATAGAGTGGAATCGTTTTTAAGAACTGATTGACGAATCAACACACATGAACATATTACTAAAAGTATCCTAGATTTTACGTAGGTAGTCAAAAGCGTCTCACAAAGATACCCCGGATTATATCTAACACATAAGTGCAGTAAATTGCCCAATTATTTTCAAATATATGATTACAAAGAAACGTAACTAAAAGGAATCTGTAACGATAAAAGAGCACTAAACCACGCTACAGCTGAATTCACTAACATTATTTCTACTGCTAGGAACCAGGATGTTTAAAACCACTTAAAACATCTCTCTCTCTCTCTCTCTCTCCTCTCTCTCTCTCTCCTCTCTCCTCTCTCTCTCCCTTAACTTCTACACAAGCTTTAAAACGTTTAAAAATCCAAGGCTTGAAAAAGCATACATACAGAGGTTTCACTACACTCCAAAACCTTCTGTCAATACACAATGTCCGAAATTTTGACTTTCCACAAAAATAATTATTAGGTCACTCTATTATAACAGACCTCCGATAAAACTAGACGCTTTTTTAAACAACCTGGCGTATACACTGTTATTATGTTTGTAGAAACATTATTGGTAGGCTGAGTGCGAGTATTCAGTCAACAATCTCTTTGTTTTTTCTCTCATACATTTATTTAAAGCATCTGTCACCAAGTTTCTTTTTTTGTAAGCAGCTAGTCCCAAGTTTTGTTTAATAATACTAGATATGGAAACTGGGAAATTTGAATATTTAAAGACATAATCTTCTGTTTATGAACAGGAATTTCCATCAATTCGAGCACTTAGGGCATTGACTGCTTGAACAGTCCAAACTAAGCTTTAGTTTTTCAGATCTTAGACAATCCTAAACATCTCCAATCTTATGAAAGACCGGTTGCATAAAGATATGTAGATCTGTGGTTTTGCTAAACTTGGTTTAACTCTTAAGTTGAAGTTCACTACGGTTCAGTGCTATATATGTTGTATGAACCAAGATCAGAGCCTGGTCAATTAAATTACAGTTGGTTTCGCAAAAGTTCCCAGGAAAGTACCAATTTTCTAAAACTATATATTACTTCAACAGACGCGGTAAAAGATATTTGAATAGCTAGGCTTATTTGGCAAGAAATAGAATTATATTCTCAATTAGAGGGCGTTTCTTTTAATGTTATAAATAAATTCTTATTTTATACAATTTTGTAGATTATGATGTCACAGTAAACGTTAAACTGAGGTAACCTTAGTTAAACCTTGAAAATCCAAGGTTCAAGCTGATTTGAGTTTAATTACGAATCGACGTGTCTACCTACATTTGTACATACAACACATTACAATTGCTTAAAGTGGATTTGACTTTAATTTTTTGGTAACCAGGCTTTATGCAACTGACCCTAAACAATTCTATAGCCCGATATACGACTATTTCCGAGATAAAGATTACACTTTTTTCAGCTGCACATTTCTATCATGCTATTATAGTAATATGGTTTTCTTTCTCACCCCACTTAATTGGTAAATATCGAAATTTCACAAGAAATACAAAGTATTTTACAATTTCCAGACTTGATAAATGTCAATGTTGGGTAAAGTAAGGGTAGGTTTGATTTTGCAGCAGTATTTATGGGAATAATAAGCATATCAATTACATTATCTTCTAAATGTATTTTTCCTGGTTTATATTTGTAAACTAACACTTATTAAATAAAAAGGACCAAATTTTAACACTGGATTTAAACTTTGCGCCTTTCGTTTTGTTTTTGTTGCAAACTTTAAAGCTTTAATATATGTCGACTGCAATTCTTCAGATTCAAACACTTATGAAAGAACACTGAGCTATTGTTGTGAAAAAGAATTAAAAACTCCATGAACATTTTTTGAAGGCGCTGCGAAAACTCCGTAGAATTTTTAGACAACCTAGGGTTTCAAATGAATCAATTGCTCGAAGATTGATTAGGAAATTTGATGAAATTGTATGGAATGGATACCAAATCTCACAAGTATTGACGTAAAAATTCACAAGAATATTGCCGTAGAATATCAGCAGAACATCATCCAGCAATAGGATATTTTAAGAAATTCCCTCATATTCACTAAAAACTATATCTTCATAATTAAACAATTGAACTGATGTAAAAGCTTAAATTCGTTGATGATTTTTACTGTCGACAATTTGTCAATTGGTTTTTAGAACATTAGCATCTTAATTTAGCGATGGGGACACTTTTCAAATAAACAATCAAAATTTTCACATTTCTTACAAAATCCTGAAAAGTTTAGTTCCGATTTTCGGCAGGTGTTGTGATACCTCTTAGAAGATAACGCCGAAAGTGCTCTGTCTGTGAGTTTTTTTTTCCACCGACTGGGCACCATAGATCTGGAACAATTGCGGTTTCAACAGAATGGCGCTAGCTGCCATCTAATTTTACGAAATGCTTACATCTATTATTCAAAAAGATTTTGTGATTTAATAGCATTGTCTATAAACGGTTGATTATTTTAAGCTGATGGGTTATCACTGAAACTGTGATTGAAAGTTATCTAAAGAGAATCAAGATTTGTAACCGAAGAAGTGGCTATTTGTCAGATATAGTTTTCCATATTTAATGGGAGATTTTAAGACTGAATAACTTTAAATCTCAGTTTTTACTTTGGGCATTCTTTATTTACTGTCTGATATCATATTTTTCTATATAAAATAATTAACAATTTAGTAACTTAGATTTTATATATAAGCAGTATAAATTAACAATCATACACATTAAACATTGCAACTGCTAATAGACTATTATTAGCTAATAGGGTGACCAAAATATCATCAAAAATGGCGCAGACGTGTGCCAACCAAGAATAATTATGTCTGAGATCATAGGACTAAAATTTACCATTAACAATAAGTTATTCACTGAGAACTGGCTGTTGACTACACTGCGTGTCTGTCCCTTAAAACAAACTACACGATCTCCTCTACCATTCACTTACACTACTGCCTAACTGAAGGTGATTTTGTGGGTGGCTTGTAATAGCAGAACTAGACAGGTTGTCTAGGTTATAGCCGGCTTTTTATTGTAGTCCTAGAACATTTTCACGATCTCCGATGAGAAATTCTAGAAACTTTGGGGTAGCCTCAAGAATTAAAATGTTCCAAAAAAGACAAACTAGTATAATTTATAATATGAAAGTAAGAAATGTTCAAAAGACTCATATTTATTATTTTTATACATTTAAATATGATCAATAAACCTAATTTTTGCAAGTTGACATACAAGAGATGTCCCATTTTAAAGGTACATGTGGCTGTGCAAGGTACAAAACTGCGCATGCGCAATATCGCCCTTATATGCATGACTACATACGTTCATGCGTGTAGTAGTAGAGTTTGGGTTCGTTGTTTTATTCAAGACTTAATTTAATTAAAACTAAATTCGGGTTTGTGGCCTGTAAAATCGCAGAGTATTCGAAGTGTGAGGTGAGTAGAGTTGTCAGATTTTTGCCAGCCGAAGGAGTTAACCAGAGCGAAATTTATCGCAGATTAGAGGACGTATATGGCTCGAACGTTTTAAGCCGAAAAGAAGTCAGCTCTTCGTGTAAAAAATTTAAAGATGGACGAACGGAGCTGATTGATGATCCATAGAAGAATAGACGCAGACCAAAACCTTACAATTTCCGGATGTTTGATTAAGAAGGATTGTCGGCTTAAAGTTCGTGAAATTTTTAAAATAACTGACACTTCTAAGAGTTGTGTTTATGAAATTATATGCGACTTAAACTTCCGCAAGTTTTGGCTCGCTGGATGCCAAAAATACTCTCCGATGAACAACAAACCAACCAATGAGTGCTTTATTTCAAAATCTCACGCTGATACTAAGAGGAATGGGATTATTTCATCGAAAGCATTATTACCGGAGATGAAATATGGATTTAGAAGTATGAGTTCATGAGTTCCATGATATGGAAACGTCCAGCGTCCCCAGTTTTAAAAAATTTAAAACTCAACCATCTGCCCGCAAAATCATGGCCACTGTGTTTTAAGATAGTAAAGGCCTACTGCTGTGTGAAATCTTCAAACCGCGCACAATCATTAACAGCGCAGATACTGCAAAACTCTCCAGATATTGCACACAACCATTAGAAGGAAACGACCTGGACGATTACGCGAAGGAGTTAAACTTTTACACGATGGCGCAAGACCCTACACATCAAATCAAATCAAACTGTTGGCACAGCGGAATTGAGAAGCCCTGCAACATCCTCCATGTAGTACAGATTTAGTCCTATTGGAGTTTTATTTATTAGGACCTTTGAACTAAAATTTTGGCGGGAAAATGCTTTGTGGACGAGGAGGAATTGTAAGACACAGTTGTGGACTACTTCAACCAACTTGACAAGCATCAGTACCGTGTAGTAACGGCGGGATAAATGTATCATAGTAGAAAAGTATGTAGTTTGTGTGAAACGTATTAAATATTTTCTTTAAATATAAATGCTATGGTAATTTTGAGTTGTAAGCTAGAGTGGTTCCGTGCTTTAGGGGCGAGCTGCGATGCTAATGGACCCGGGTTTTATTCCCGGGGCTCTCTGATGCCTAACGGGTAGCCTACTCAGTCACTAAAAATAATTGAGTACCTGCATTCACTCGAACAAGGGGTAATAATAGCGGTCGTCTAAGGTGCGATACTTGCCACATCGCCCCGTTTCAGAGATGGTGCGCGACGACCGGGCAGAGAGAGCGAATATATGAGAGTTTTCACCTCTCAATTCGCAGGCTGTGCAACAACTCGGGAAGTTAGAACCGTCCCGCAATTTTGACTTGTACTTTTAATATCGGACACCTCTTGTGTCAGGTGCTCTAAATTAATCAAAATTTGACACGTATTTACACATAGATAATTTTATACTCGCAAAGTGTAATACAGTAACATAATAATTTAATGATTCAATCACTTTTTATCCTGTAAGCCAGAAGGATTTCAGTCTCCTTAAATTTATGGGCGCTGCGGCGTTTCAGTCAATAATTCAGAATTACGCCCCACAAAAGTTTTTTTGTAGCAACGGTGTTATTGAAGTGGAAGATTGAGCCAAACAAATAATTTTAATAAACAAGAAGAAACATTTAAAACGTGAACGACGTTATCTACTCCTGAAGAGCTTTAAATGCCAATACAGGTAATATTTTTAACGAAACAAAACGCTTTATCTTCCGCGTTTTCTTTTCATCACAATATAAAGGATGTCGCTTTTAGGTTATCTTATTCAAACAGGTTGAAACGTTCCTTCCGCACTGCGTGGGCCACCGTCATATTCAAGATTGTATATATTTTTGCGAGATGACTAGCTTTTGGGAGAGTCCTATTTAAACATAAAAACTAGGCTTTATTAGACTTGCCTGATCCTTGACAAGCTGAAATTGAATGCCATCTTAGTTTAAAATTTATTTTAAATGAGTTGCAGCTGAATCAGCGGTTTTTAAATTACATGTAAACTTTTTGTAATACGTGGTCTGCTTAAAATTAGTAATTTATATATCAAATAGCATTTGAAACGCTCAAATGTAATTTCGTAATGAACTGTTTATCGTCAGTTACTTTTTAGCGTAATGAACTTGAAAAACAAGCATATGATTATAATGGCTTTACATGTGCTTGGGGCGTCAGAGTCAAAAGCGTTAAAATTCTCTCCACCTTTGTGCACCGCTCTCCCTCGCTTACTTTCAATATCACGGCCCTGGATCATCTTTACGCGTCAGTTCGCCTCATTTCCTGCGCGCTTTATTATAATAACTTGAAGTTCGCCAAAGTAAATTATTATACATTTAATGAAAGACGCCTGATTTGCTCAAAATTTCGAAGCTACACTCGAAAATGCCTTGACATTTGAGTTGTACACTCGAAATGTTTCAATTTAACGAAAATCGTGGTAAATTGAAGTCTAAATGCCGCCTTCAAATTGAATCGCAATCGCTCCGAAGCGCGAATTTGCTGTAGTGCTGAAATTTTCAGCCTACCGGAGTAGTGTTTGTTTTGTTTTTATACAGTTTGCAATTTATAATAAAAATAACGACGTGACATGGCGTTATAGTTATGTATGTGTTTAATAGACTATAGAAGATAAAATTTTAATTACACAAATAAACATTGTTCTTGTTTATGAATAAATATGGAATGCAAGAAAGTGAATAAAGCAACCAACTACATAATAACAGGTAGATCAATACGTCACCGGAGTATATTGACCTAAGAACTTGGAACTCTGCTTATATCAGAAGCAACTGCAAACTTTATTTATTAGTCAAAGATAAATATGGAGGTTTCAGCAAACAAAGAAAGTTAAACTAAAAAACTAAATACAAATGTTTTGGGAATTTCATAAGTCAATGAAGTCTAACTTTTACAGAGTAAAGTGTCGACGGCCGCTCTATATTTGAGGGTTGACCGATAGATAAGAGCATAGTATAGTATACTCGATAAATAGTTCGAAAAACTATTAAAAAAAATTGAGCTTAAATTTTTATCACAGTAAACAAGGTTAGCGTATTTTCCACAAATAAAATTTATTTACGTATGTAGAAATTTTATTTATTTAGGTATTTAAAACTTCTTCAATAATAAAAACAATTTGCAACCTACGCCCACTATGCAAAATTGCCCACAATCAGTACCAATCATTGCATATCAGATAAGTAAAATACCATAAAATATTCAATTATCACAAATACACCAATGCTATGCTTTCAGCATATTAACAACATTCTCAAATCCCAACTTCATCTTTCTAAGCTTAAGGAAGGTTGCCCGATATCTTTACAATCATTTATATCAAGCAATCACAATACCGATTTGTGTAAACTATAAATGATTCTGGTGATGAAACGATGACCTCAAACCAGGATTATCAATGATAACAAACACTCATTGTAAGCCGTCGCTAAATTACGATCGTATGAAAACATACCATAATTAACACATTAAACGCTCTCTAAAACAGAATTTATCAACGACCAAATAGAAAACTAAACTAACAATAAATGCAATATAAACAAGCAAAAATTTCTTTACAGATAAAGCAGAGCGGACTGTATGCATGAAACTAAATTATAGGGTTTAACAAAATTTTATTGAAACGAATGACAGTGAATTCTATTTCAAATGAAAGTGAATAGCAACCGGAACCGAAAAATTTGCGGCCACTTCCGGTCCAACCGGTCTCGATTTTCCGATCAGGCCGATTTTTGGCGTCTGGACTTGACTTATGGTCCTTAGTTAAATACTGAAAACGTTATTTCTCTACTGTCATAGATCAAAAATTATAAGGCGTGACAAATGGCAGTAATGACAGAAATAGAAGCTGGTCTCCAGCTTGGAAGCTGCGTTGATCAAAAGTTATAAGACGACGGACATGACAAAAGTAAAGCTGGTCTCCAACTTGGAAATAAAAGACGACTGATATGAAGATATTACTCCATAATGCTAACATACTCGAGATAAATATCCTTTCCATTGAAGCACTGTGCAAAGAACATATGGTCTACCACACCTACCAAATTAAGCAAGAAAAAGGATACAGGATTGTAATTCGGGATCTACAGCTACTCAAAATATCAAAGATGAACTAGACGAGTAAGCATACTCAGTAAACAATATTATTAACATAAAGCACAAAAAAAATAAAGACCCTTCGCCATTATAATAATATTATAAGTATCGCAAATCAAAAATATTACAACTCATTGTACACATGCTAAGACTACGGTTACTTTAAGCCACACTGCAGAAAGCCATTCAGTTGGTTAAATGTGGGGAAAACAAAAAGATCGATTACAAGAGATACTGTTTACAGGAACCTACAAACCAGAAAAATTCCTAAATAGCACACTTAAAGAGTACTGAACAAACAAACCTAGTAATAAACCAACAACCTCGGCATATTTCTATCAGAACTTCCGCACTTATATCCAAGCGGCAAACTATACAATCAACAATAATCAGATAGACTTATTACTTTTGTTATTAAATTAAGAAATATGTTTTCTCAACTTCTGATACTCAGAATAGCATGATCCTGTGTATGCTTACAAGAGTCTATCAACAAGATAAACCCGACAATGGCTAATTCAATAATAGTGGTATGGAACTCAAATGGGCTGAATAATCGTATTCATAAAGTTACTTGAATATAAATTAAAACAATATTTTTTTTGGTATTCTACTATTACTATTGTAATAAAAATCCCATACTACGCAAACCATTGCCATGAAACTGCTCATACAGGATCAGCGGTCTTAATCAGGTTACAGATAAATCTACTAAAACTACTTCTTTGGCTATGAACCATCGAAGCTGTGTATAGTCCACCTACGCATAGTACATTGATTGCAAAATATCAAGAATTTTTATTCCCACTAAGTCTATTTTCTGATAGCAGGAGATTGGAATGACAAGCATATCAAACTGGAGTTCTAGGCTGATTACAAATAAATAACAAAATCTGTTCTAAGTATACAGTAATTAGATTATAACCAAAAGGCCGCTACGCGGCCTTGTTAAAGTATACTTCTATGCATGAGATGGTAAAGCTTTCGAGCGGTGTGCGTTGAGGCGCTTCGCGCTTTGTATGAAGTGTAAGCCCTACCTTCTTCCCCACTTAAATGTAACCACTGTGAAAAATGTGAAAGAGGCTATTTTTAGGCCATTTGCACTGGTTTTATTGAATTTATGATTCTGATTCTACGTCAAATTTGACTGTCTCTTTTGTTTTTTCCAGAGGAAACCGGCGGCTGTGAGATTTTATGTGCTATACTTATTTTTTATAGAGGGACGGAAATGATCTACAGAACGTATCAGCCATTAAGCGCATTAAAACACAATCAATCCCTTTGGTTATTGCCCTGTTTTGCAATCTTTTGGAATGTGAAAAATTTACAATAATTTAAAAATTGCTACATAGATTACTTGAAAAAAATAATCTATATCTAAAAAAATAATAATCATCTTGAATACTAAAGTAATACCAGAAAAATATTTTCCAAGACTATATACTAGAGAAACCAACTAATAACATCAAACTGAACCATAGAATACATAGCCTTAATGAAATCGGTGAAGCTGTAGAGTATATTACCAAGCTCCTCCAAGAAGCAGTCTAGTGGGTCACTCCATTGAGACAAAATATTACACTAGAATATTTTAAAATACCACTATGTATAAAGTAACTAACTGCAGAAAAAACCAGAACCCGCTGGGAAAAGTTACCCTAAACAAGCTAACATACAGAATTCACAATGCTATACAACAAAATGAAAACGAAGCATTCAAACACAAACCTATCACCAAAAAACCGTACCATCGGGAACACTACTAAGAAATGTAAAAAGCCTATTCTAATACCACCATTACAAAGGAAATTAGAATCTAAGTTGGGCTGGTCCTAATGTCTTCCATAAAAAATACCTGCCCCAAAACTTTACACCACGTCCATTTAATAAATGATATGGGTGTACAATTACAGTTATCTCAACTGGTGAAATCTTTTAAAAAAATAGTCAAAAAACTCTTGTAAAGCACGGAAATAAAATCTTATAGCCTTAAGAAGCAGTTAAATAGCTTCTAAGAAGTGTAATTATTCTCACCACAATATTTAATCATATGCTTGCTGGTTTTGATTCCTTTTCCAGTGGAAATATGCACATAATTATGGTACCAAACCTGATAGGCCAATTATCATATTTCCACTACTTTTCAAAATATTTTAACAACTTTCACTTCTACACAGGATCCAGGAAAAAACATGAATAAACAAACTAATCCCATTACATCAATTCGATTTCCAAGTAAGCTACTCCACCATCCAGCAGTGCCATAGAATTGCAAACGAGAAGGCTTGATCAGTATATATATATATATATATATATATATATATATATATATATATATATATATACACTTCTGCCTACGAAAAACTATAATATTTTTAATGTTTATTGTCCGACTTTACGCCATCCGTCGACTTTTTTAATCCCCTGTATTATCTTGTCCATAATTAAGTTAAAAGAGTCGCGTTTATAGTATCATCGTGTCAAATTCTAGTCAAAATAGACACTTTTCTATCTAGTCTGTACTTTGTCTTTGTATGTATCTTATTGTTCCTAGTATATGTTTAATAACGTTAATGTAGACATGGTCTATATAGATATAGACGTTTAATTTTTCTCTATTAAAGGCCCTTTTGAGGTTTATTATATTGTACAGATTTTTCGATTATTTGTCTTAATATAAATAGCGTATCGTAAATGGGTACCGTAATGGTTCTCTTATTCTTTGAGAATTCTTGGAGATGAGACATTTTTTGAAATAACTCTTACTACGTTTGCTGATTAGGAAGGCTTTTTCATTTATACTATTATATACCTTCGTCTAAAGTTTACTCCAGTTGTTTTCATTGTTTTTTTATATGGCTTTTGTATATTATAATATGATATTGTTTATTTGTACCTCTTTATTAATATCATTTTTTAATGTATTAGTAAGATTCAACTCTTTCTATCCTCCATGTAGGCCGTGTTCCATTTTCGCAATTTTTCCTAATATATTTCTTTCTAATTGGAATGATGCTATTAGTATATTGCTTTTTAAAAAAGGTGGCAAAACTCGTTTAGAGAATTACTAACCTATAAGTCTTATATCTCAACTATATAAATTACTAACAAAAGTTATAACTAACAGGCTCACCAAGAAATTAGAAGAAAACCGGCCACCAGAACAAGCGATTTTCTGTAGTGGTTACAGCACACATCATTTACAAGTTGTTCGAAACTTAATAAAAAAAACCCAGAGAATATCACTTGGCTCTGTGCATTACCTTTATAGATTATGAAAAAGCGTCCGACTTAATTGAACAGTCGAGGAAATTCTACAAGCTAACAAAAGATATTTATCGAAATGCTACCTGAAAAATTAAACTATGCAATACAATAAATGTAATTAACTGGAAAAAGGAGTGAGACAGGAAGACACAATCTCGGGAAAAGTTGAATTATTTAAGATTCGCCGACTTATAACAAACAATTTACAGGAATTACAAGAAATGCTTATAGATCTAAATGAACACAAAAGGTTATGAGACAAAAAATTAGTAAGAAGAAAACAGAAATAATGATAAACAACCTAGTAAATCAGAGAGCGCATATACAAGTAGAAAATTACATATATCTAGGTTAATATATAACTATGCAGACGTATGGCCAATCAAAAGAAGTAGAAAGAAGAATAAAACTGGGTTGGGGTGAATTTGGAAAATGGAGAGATATTCTGACAAGTAAAATAAAACAAGAGATAAAAACAAAATTATTTAATCAGAATGTAATCCCAGTATTGACTTATGCAGCAGAAACGTGGACTTTAACCACAAGGAACAAACAGAAATTAAGAGTAGTCCAAAGATCTATGAAGCAGAAAATGTTAAGAATATCTTTAAGAGATATGTGGATAAATATAAAAATCAGACACATAACAGAGGTGAAAGACGTGATTGAAGTAGTACTTAAATTGAACAAACAACAAATAATATATGGACAAGAAGATAATCCAGTGGAGACCTCTAATATGAAAAAAGAGAAAGAGGAAGACCGGTTGACGACATAAAAAGGACAGCCAATTAAAACTGGATACAGAAATCACAAAAAGGGATATGTGAAGGACTACATTCGTGAAGGGATAGATATGTAGTCATATGACGATAATGATACCCTTTTCCGTTTTTCATCTATATTGTAGTTTTCAAAGTCTTTATTTTTTACTTGTTAGCATTTTTACATTACTTGTGAAGCTTGCTATTTCTTCTTCTATTAGTGTTAATATTAACTAATTCTCAGCAGTTTCTTAGTACCCTGTGCTTCCATCCCTCACATTTCATCAACATTGCATTCTCTGTTATAGGATTAGAGCTTATTTTCTTCAAATCTGTCTTTGAATAGGATTTTTGTTGTTCATATTTGAAAAACTATGATAAACGATATATTCAAACAAAAAACTACAGTCATAACGTAAACGATTTTTTAATACCTAAAAGTTAATTTGAGAGAACTCTTTCTTTATATGTAAAGTGCCGTGAATAATAAGTAAAAACTTTTTAAAATCAACTAACAACTTAATAGTTAAAATCAAGAATTCAAAATTGTTTTCAATGCAAAGGTAAAAACATCGTTTAATATACACTTAATCTTCTTCTAAATAACATCCTTGGGCCATAACACACCGTTAAAAGTGGTTTTCCACACGTCACAGATATCACACAAGTCTTAAAATTGGAATCCCTTTTAAAGCATTCATCACAGCAACCTGCATATGTTCAACATTCCTAAAATTGTGTTTTTTTGCTAGAGTTGAGCTAATAAAACAGAAAAAGTTGGGTGTCACCAGGTTCGGGCTGTAAGGAGGTTGCGGCGCAGTTTGTTTTACCGGAAACTCTTTCACTAGCAATTCCGTCGTGATGACTTTGTAGGGGAGCGAATACTTGAAAATATTTTCTATAACTGTCCTATGCGGACCGCAATTAGCCAGTGGGAAATTAATTGGGCCTGTACCAGGGTAGACCGCGCCGAGCCCTAGCCAGGTGCGCACCTGTCTACTGAAATTTTTTGGCTTGCCTGTCACGGTACCGCGTAAATATGTGTTGCACATCGACTTGGTTTATATTTACAATTCACCACCTTAAAACCAATAATTTTATGCACAATAGATTTTGGAACTTTATCTACTATCATTATAACACTGGGGGGTCGGTCAGAGCGCAAAACCGCTTTCACCTTTCACTACGTCGACAGACGCTTTACGCGTTACTCATTCTCAATGTCCTTTCTTTCTTTTTTAAACGTTTTGCTTCATTTAAGCACTTGTTGTTTCGATAAAACATTTTTTCCGGATGTTCTCTGTATTATATCTAGCGTCTTTGTTGCTACACTGATTATATTTAAGATAAATTAGCCAAATCGTACCCAATAATTAGACCAAGATAATTAATTGTATTACATTCCGGACACAAGAAGACACACCAAAAAACTAACCAAGGAAGATCCGGACGGAAACATAGAGACGAAAATGGGCAGGAACAAGGAAAATGCAAAAAGGAAATATGAATTGATCAAAATAGGGACTTGGAACGTTAAGAGTATGACTGGGAAAGAAGTAGAACTAGTGAGAGAATTTAAAGATACCAAACTGAAAATATTGGGAATAACATAAACTAAAAAGAAAGGGCATGGATGTACAGAAACGGAAGAGGGAAATATCCTAATATATAGTGGCGTAAACAAAGATGCTAGAGCGAAAGCAGGAATAGCATGCCTAATTGCAGAAGAATGGAAAGAGACGATAAAGAGTTGGGAATGCTACTCAGAAAGAACACTAAAAATAGAGCTGGAAATAGCAATGGAAGAAGAAAAATTGCTCAATATAATAGTAGTATACGCACCAAACGAGGACGCGAAAAAAGAGAGTAAAGAAAAATTTTATGAGGAACTACAAGAGGCCTGGGACTCCACAAGAGGCACGAGTATATTAATAGGAGACTTCAATGCGAGAGCGGGGAATAACAGCAAAAAATATGCAGACGTAATTGGCAAAGAAGGGGAAGATACGCTGAATGACAATGGAATAAGACTCCTAGAGTTTTGCATCGGAAACAACCTGATTATTACTAACACCATATTTACACAAAGTAATTCACAAGTTCACTAGAAAAATGATCAGCAGGAACGAAGAATCAATAATAGACTACATAATTGTACCAGAGAACATTAGGAAACTCATAAGAGATACCAGAGTACAGAGAAAACCGGAAATAGACAGTGACCACCTCCTTTTAGTATCAGAAATTAAAATGAACCACAACACTAAACAATCAGAATCGGTAGAACGGACAAGCACAAAAGCAGAAAAAATCAAGATACATAAACTAAGGGAGCCAGGATACATACAAAAATACCAGGAGCTTATCAAACAGGAAGTAGACAAAGACAAAGGAGAAGAAGACGGAAACATAAAACAAATGTGGGAAAAATTCAAGAGAGTGGTGCTAACAGCAGCAGAAAAGAGTTGCGGAAAAAACAGGATTAAACCCAACAAAAAACAGACAGCATGGTGGACATCAGAGGTAAAAAACGAGATAAGAAGGAAAAAGAACTATGGTCAAGATATCTAAATACCTACCAGCAGACAGACCTAGAACTATACAAACAGCAAAGAAACATAGCAAAACAGACCGTAAGAGATGCCAAAAATCAAGCATGGGAGAAATTTGGCGAGACCATGGAGAATAACTACAGAAACAACCAAAAACTGTTCTACAAGATAATGAAATCCTTCAGAAAAGAAAATAAAAACCCCCTGTCGCAAATAGAGGACAACAACGGGAAGGCCATCACAAACTCTACGGAAATTATAGACAGATGGAGACAATACTTTATGGCGTTGCTAGAGGGTACAGAAACAGATGAAAACAGAAAAGAAAACACGGGAAGCGACGAAATTAGGTCAGAAGCGAACCGTGACAATAGTCGAACGGACGCTCAAAAAGATCCAATAACAGAATTAGAGCTGCGGGAAGCGATAAACAGACTGAAACTCGGGAAAGCAAGCGGGCACGATGGAATCTACCCAGAAATGATAAGAGCAATGGGAGAATACGGGCTAAAATTGTTACTTAACATCATGAACAAAGTGTGGCAGGACAAGAAGATCCCGGAAGACTGGCAAATAGCCGTTATCCTGCCCATATTCAAGAAGGGTGACAGTAAAAAATGTGGAAATTATAGAGGAATATCTCTACTCAGCGTACCTAGAAAGCTATATGAAAGGATACTAGAAAACAGGCTGAGGAAACAAGTGGAACACCAACTTGAGGAATCGCAATGCGGTTTCAGGGCCGGACGAGGGACAAGTGATCTAATATTCAGCCTCAGGCAACTGACAGAGAGAGCCATAGAATATGATCAAAGGATCTATTGTTGCTTTATAGAGCTACTCAAGGCATTCGACCGCATACATAGAGAAGAAATATGGAAGGTACTAAGAAACAGGAATGTAAGCGATGAATTAATAAGAAGCATACAGAGTCTTTACAAAACCAGCCGGAATTATATAAGATCGAATAACAAAAAATCGGGAACGTTCCTAACTAGATTAGGAGTCACACAAGGAGGAACCTTAAGCCCGCTATTATTCATACTAGTGTTAGACGATATCATCAAGGAAGTTAAAGGACAAGTTAAGAAATTCCATGCAGGATACTATAAGTTGAAAGCCATATATATAACAGAAATGGCCTACGCGGACGACATGTTAATAATTGCAAACAATGAGCAGGACCTCCAACACAACATACACATATTGGACGAAGCACTGAGAGGAAGAAACATGGAGATCAACGCAGAAAAATCAAAGACAATGGTTATCGCAAGGCAACAGGAAAGACACAATAGAAGTAAAGAACGCCATATTAGAACAGGTAGAAAGCTTCAAGTACCTTGGAACAACAATCGCAACCGATGGGAAGCTAGAGGATGAGCTCAACAACAAAATCAAGTCAACAAACAGACTACATGGGGCGCTTTATAAAGGCCTTATGAACAAAAAAAGAAATCTCTAAAGAAGTTAAAAGCAAAGTTTATAAAGCGGTATACATACCCACCCTCACATACGGTAGTGAGGCTGGACACTAAGCGATAGACAGTATAACCGCCTTCAAGCAGTAGAAATGAAAGTGCTGAGGAAAATTAGAGGAGTAACAAAGCTAGACAGATACAGAAATGATAAAATCAGACAAGACCTGATGAAGCCCTGACAAGATGGTTCGGACACCTAATCAGGATGGAGGAGCAAAATACAACCCAAATAGTATGGAACTGCAAAACACAGGCAAAAAGACCAAGAGGCAGACCCAGAAACAAGTGGAACAACACAATAGGGAAAAGCTTACAGGATAGAGGGAAGAGTTGGACAGAAGCACTAGAACTGGCTAAGGACCGGAAAATATGGAGAAACTTTGTCAGAAGACGCCCAACCCAAGACGGAACACCTCGACACCAATAATGGTACAAGAGGACAGGATTAAGTAAGTAAACATTCCGGACGCACCTTGATAAAACTAAAATTTTTACAGTACAATTTAAACAGTTTAGAAAAGAAAAAAGGTATCTTAGTATACAAGATACACAAAAACTAAAGTTCTATAAACTTATAAAATTTTTCTGTGATGCAATCCGTTTTCCATAGCTTTTGATAACAGGTAGGCTTTTGTATATTATTTTATTAACTTTGTTATCTTGACATTT
Organism: Sinelater perroti; assembly: GCA_036346155.1. Taxonomy (NCBI): domain Eukaryota; kingdom Metazoa; phylum Arthropoda; class Insecta; order Coleoptera; family Elateridae; genus Sinelater; species Sinelater perroti. The sequence goes on along the minus strand of JARFIY010000195.1, from coordinate 16,266,321 downwards.
CTTCGTGAACTGTAAAAGACACATGGCACCTTTATAGACAAATTCAAGTTACAAAGAACGATACGAATAAGAAAATGTGAACAATTATTGTGTAAAAGTTTTTTGATTAATTCGATTCTTTGGTGAAAAATATAATTTTTTTAAAGCAAATGGTATATTATTTTCAGTTACAAAATAAATATTTTGGGTGGTTTGCTGCCAGTCTATCTGACGCAAAGCAAATTAATACCCTAAAAAATATTAATATTAGATAAAATTGCAGATCATGTTTGGCATCAAAAAAAATTGAGGATATTTTTTAATTCTAACTAGACAAGTCGAAATGTTTATTGCTTAAGTTTTATGTAGAAATAAAGACCCTTTAGGCTTTCATAAACAAAGATGGTTTAAATATTATTAGCGAATAAAACCAAAGCAAATGTAATGCTGTTAATGGAGGTCTATAAATAAAAATGTTAAAAGTGGCCACTCTAAGAACCATAAACGGGTGGAATCTGGCTGCACGAAAACAACTTATATAGTGTTTTTTATGTGGCGTTATAAAAACATGACAGTAGTAGATGCGCCGCTTGTAATGCTACACAAGACCTCGTAAAATTTAAAGAGACAATGTGTTATTACGGCCCATTATTGTAAGTTGCGGGAACAGATTGAAATGCTTCGAAGATTACTTTTGTTCTATCTGACTTCACTATTATTGACTGCATTAAATCAATCCGCCAGTTTATTTTTAAAATAAGTTAAATAAAATGGTTTTGCGCTTTCCAATTACGAACAATATTCAAGCGCCAATTTAATTTTTCTATTTGGAACAACCACAATCCAAATTAAATTAGGTTGGATGTTGTTTTTGGGTATGCGTTACCTTTATTGCTTTCGTCTTTTTTCTTCGTTTTTTTTTGTTTATATTTATCTATTGTAGATAATGTCTCTTCGGCCATATAATCTATGCGTTCCTTCCATTCCTTCTTTCTATTGAGCACGTATTCATTGATGTTGTCTGTTCTACATTTTTATCGAAAGTGATCTCTTTTTTCCCTATCCTGCATGCTATTTTTTTTTTTGTTTCTAATAGTCGTCAATAAATGGGCTGTAAATTCATAAAAACGTGGGATTTTGGTTCAACATGCTTGGTTAGTCATATTGTTTTTTTTTAAATGCTGCAACTCTTGTCGTCTCTGTTATTTGGCTCCATGTCACCATATACGAATCTCTTTAATCGTGGTACGTAAACATCATTATCTGATCTGCAATTTTACCATCAACAACGAGCTTGCATCGAATTAGTTTTGAAAATAGACATACATTTTGTTTTTGATGCTGTTTTGTTGTTTAATTAAATTAATTTAGTAGTCTATGCAGAACGTCCTTGTTCGTAGTAACTAATACTATGCTATCAGCATAGTATAAGATTTTAATTTTTGTCTTCCATGATATATCTCTAGTCTGTTTACTTGCTTGACTATTTCATTCATTATATTGTTTAATAATAGCGAATTTAGTGAATCTTTTTATTGTATGTCGTTCCTTAGTATTTCTTCGGATAGTTCATCGTTGTATTTTAAATTCTTTTAATAATGTTATGAGATCTCTATCTGTCGTAAAGAAGATGTATAACATATTCTAATTGTGTTTGGTTAGATGCCTTCGTCATATCAGTAAACGTACAAAAGCTGGTCTATGGTACTCTATTTACTTCTTAGTTATTTGTCTTATAACGAACATGGCGTCCTTGTAGTTCATGCGTTAATGACGCAAGTTCGTTTATTTTTCTCATATTAATGTGGGTGGTTAGCTTTACAGTAGTGCTTAAAAGATTTATTCTCCTGTAATTTAAAGATTCTTTCTTTTTACCTTCCTTAAGTGGAAGGATAGATATATTGGTTTTCTGTTCGTTCAGAATGTTAGATATGTTAACAAAGAAACATGTAAATTAAAATTGCCAATTGTAGGTTTAAATCCTCCATCCACCTTGTCCCGGACTTTTCTGTTTTTCAGTGTTTAAATTGCTGTTTCTATATCTGATTCTCTACTAGAACATTGTTACTAATTTAAGGTTTTCGTTACTGATAAAATTCTTTTAAATATTTCAACCAAACAACCACTTCGTTGGTTATTGATTAATATTAATATTTGTCTCGGATTGTCTCTTTTCATAAGATTCTGTTGTTTAAATATACATTTTTTTCTTTGTATTTTGTTTTGATTTCTTTGTAAAACCATGCTGTTTTCTTTGGTATTTATTTTCGTTGAATTGCCTTTCGAATTCTGAGAGTCTCCATGGTTGTCATTATTATGTTACTTTTCAACTTTTTTCAGATGTAGTTAACGTTGTCTTCTTCTATCTGATTTCCTTTTATTTATTTTCTTTAGGCAGTTTTTGTATACAATTTTTATAGTTGTGCTCTATAGTGTTTTGATATTTATCTTTTGTATGCTCACTTTTGGCTCATTAGACCTTCTCTTGGATTTTAGTTTTATTTTTATTTTTATCAGCAACAGATTATTATCACTACCCATTAACGGAATGTAAGGTTCTTATATTCACTATTAGTGTTATGATATGATCTATCATCGACTATTATCCTTAGGTATTACCCAACGTGTATTTCTACAGTAGTTTGTGGTTGACGAAGACATTGTTAATTGTTAAATCATTAATTGAGCAGTTTTCCTTTATCATTTAAAGTATTTTTGTTAAAACTCTGTTTAGCCTCAGGGATTACTCCAGCACCGATTTACGCCTTAAAATCTCCTAAGGTCATATTCTGCCAGTGTAAAAATTTTCTCGTTCTTCCTTAGGCGTGTATTGTTGTTCAGGTGTTGAGTTCGTGTGTATTTTTACATTTAATATGTTATCACGTGTAATGCTGTCTTAGCATTATTTGTTTATTGCTAGAGCAACTCTTTCTTTTGCTAGTTCGTATTTTGCTACACCACTATATATAACTACATTTTTTTATACTTTCTGTCCTCATAGCTTCTATTTTATTTTCCGTAGTGCGCATATATCGATATTATTATTTTTAAGCTCTAACATAATTTCTTGTTTTTTAATTTTTTGGACATGTTTCAAGTATCAAGGTGTAAGATATTGCTATTTTTCTAATTATAAAACTGTTTTCTTGCATGGGTCGTCTTCTTTAAATTAGTTGTAGTCCGAGGCAAAGTTTGGGTTCAATGAGGTTTTTTCTTTTACCTTAGACAAAGAGGTAGTCTGATCCAGGAAATCTCCTTTTTTACCAGGGATTAAAACCAGCAGTACGGCTATTAAGCTGCTCAGTTCACCCAGTAGTCGTGCAGATAGGATTTTCAGTCTTGGAGTTTTAAAATTTAAATGTGACCAGATGCACATACGATGAACTTCGTTTAGAATGTTAAAAACAGTAACCACAATAGCGTAAAGGTGCGTGAAATTAAAAAAAACTTAATTATCGTTTATGAACAAGTGTCTGTATTTTACAAAATAAATTAAACCGAAAAAAACATTCTCTGAGGCGAATAAAGCAATTGCTCAATCCAAATTTACTAAAATAGATCTTAAACTATTTGAAAGAGATACAAGTTCCAATACACAATTTGTGAGTATCGATACATTCATATTTATATACCAGAAAACTAAAATGTGATCAAAGCAGTAGGTTAGAAACGCTCAACTAATTTGGAAGAGCAAAGTAATTTTTCTGTCTGATTATCTTAGTTACTGAACAATATTACACGGTACTTGAACAAGATAAAAGACGCGATTTAGGTGGAACATCTGGAATGATCAAAAAGAAATGTGGTTTTACTGTGATAAAAAAAATTCAACTTTATCGTTTAGCAAAAGATGATACAATTGAAGTTAGAAATAATTACGTGTCCAATTTATTCGTCCGATTTGGTTTTCTTGGACTTCCGTATATTTTAAAAATATATTTTTATATAAACATTTATCTACAAAAAAATGAATATATTTGAGGTAATATTACGTATTGGAAAGGTTCTACTATAAGATAAGATTATTTTGAATAAATTTTATGAAGAGTTCTGCTAAGTTGACGTAGATGTATATATATATATATATATATATATATATATATATATATATATATATATATATATATATATATCCCATGTGGGGTTGCTAGTCCCCATTGGGCGCCCCCCAGGTGGCGGATAGGGAATGCCTCCCAGATGGGTGGTACCGAGGAAATTAAATACTCGGGGCGGACCAAAACTAGCATGACACAGGGCAGCAGTTGTGGCATTACTTTTATGGGGCTACTGAAGATTTACTTCCTTAAAGGCCCATTTTAGACCAATCTCAGGCGAGGGTCACATATTGACCTAAATGGTTGGGACGCTGCGGTGCGGAAAGCAACGGAAAACTACCGCACTAAATGCATTTTGTTTTAAATGCTTCCCAAGATAATCTCATGGCTGAAAAATCAAAACAATTGGTCGTTAGTCCGGGGCACCCCTTCAGTGGGGAAACGGTGCGAAGAATCTCCCCGTCAGCCAATCAAGGGAATCAAGAGAATATGTACAGTATACACAAAAATAGAGTCAGAATTGCAACATGGAATGTACGCAGTTTATTCCAAGCAGGAAAACTGGATAACGTTGTACGAGAGATGAGTAGATTAAAACTAAACATTTTGGGTCTAAGCGAAACCAGATGGCCTAACTCAGGGAAATGTAGTACCGAAAACGGTGTTATATATTATTCAGGGAACACTGAAACAGAGCATTATAATGGAGTTGGTATCATGCTAGACAAAGCTGCAAGTAAACCAGTAATTAACTTTATACCATATTCGGATAGAATTATGATGATTCAGCTACAAACAAACTTAGGTAAAATGAACTTAATTCAAATATATACCCCCACTGCTGACAAGAAAAACGATGATAAAATAGAACCTTTTTACGAAGAAATTCAGAAAGTACTAAAATTAAGAAAAAAACGTTATATTACAATAATAATGGGGGATTATAATGCAAAGATTGGAGAAGGAAGCTATGGAAATTACGTAGGTAAATAGGGATTAGGTGAGAGAAACGGACGAGGAGAGAGAATGCTGCAGTTTTGTATAGAAGAAGACCTTGTGGTCACAAATACTCTCTTTAAACTACCAAAGAGAAGATTATATACTTGGAAAGCACCGAGAGATCACACAGAACAAATAATTAGAAATCAAATAGATTACATTCTAGTTAACAAAAAGGCGAGAAACAGCGTAAAGACTGTAAAAACATACCCAGGTGCGGATGCAATGTCGGACCACAATCCTGTAGTCATGAATATGTATATTAGATTGAAGAAAAGACGACAACAACAAAACCAAAATAGTTACATAAATACACGAAGGTTACAACAACCAGATATATGAAATTCTGCAACTAAGATGATAAACCAAAACTTCCATAAAATGCAAGAAGAAAATATTAGTAATTTAGACAACGAAACAAAATGGTCTAAAATAAAAGAAACAATAGTAACAACACAACAAGAAACCTTGGGAGAACACAAGAAACAGATGAAGCAGAAGTGGATGACAGAGGAAATCTTAGCGCTAATGGACGAAAGGAGGAAATTTAAAAATAAAGATGAAATAAAGTATAGAGGAATAGATAACATTATTAGAAGCAAGATACGTGCAGCAAAGGAATCCTGGATAGATGATAAGTGCAAAGAAATAGAAAAGTATGAACGTAAGTATGACAGCTTCAATGTTCACAAGAAAATAAAAGAAATCACTGATATTGCACACAGACAACAATCGAGGATAATGAAGGATGACCAAGGTTCTTTAGTCACAGATACAGAATCAAAGTCAAACTTATGGCAAAAGTATATTAAACAAATCTTTAGAGATCAAAGAGCAGAAGAACGTAGCATTACAGCAGCAGAAAACGCACCAAAAATAACATGTAGTGAGGTCAACCATGCCATAAAAACCGCAAAATCTGGAGAAGCAGCAGGACCTGATGGTATACACTGCGAACTGTTGAAACTATTAGATGAACAGTCAGTTTCAATAATTGTTGACTTGTTTAACGATATATACCAAACAGGGGTTATCCCACGCGAATGGCTACTTTCCACCTTTGTCCCTATCCCTAAGAAACCCCGAGCGTTTAGATGCGATGAGTATCGACTCATAAGCCTCATGAGTCAGGTACTAAAAATATTCTTAAGAATCATCCACACCAGGTTATATAGCAAATGTGAAGCGGAAATGTCAAACACACAATTAGGTTTCCGCAACGGAATAGGGACCAGAGAAGCCCTATTTGCTCTTTACATCTTAGCACAAAGATCTCTAGATGTAAACCAGGATATTTACATGTGCTTCATAGACTACAGCAAAGCATTCGACAACGTGAAGCACGATAAACTAGTTGATATTTTGCAGAAACTCAACATAGACCATCATGACATACAAATAATTATCAATCTCTACTGGGGTCAAATATTCAAAAAGGTGTCAGACAAGGGTGTATACTCTCACCCATGTTATTTAACATTTATTCGGAATATATATTCCGTGAAGCGTTAGAAGATGAAAGTTCAGGACTAATAATAAATGGGAAATGTATCAATAACATTCGGTACGCTGACGACACCGTTTTGATCGCAAGCAACCTAAAAGACCTTCAGACACTGGTAGATAGAGTATCTCAAACAAGTAAAGAATTTGGGCTTAGTGTTAATATTAGTAAAACAAAAATGTTAGTAGTATCTAAAAGAAACACCGCAGACAGTCAGCTGGTCATAGACAATAGGATTATTGATCAAGTTTAAAACTACAAGTACCTTGGCACGATAGTAAACAAAAACATCACACATAGAGAAGAAATCTTAGCAAGAATAGAACAAGCAAGGGCAGCCTTCATGAAAATGAGAAAACTACTGACTGCTCAGAACCTATCGTTAGCATTAAGGACAAGAATGGTCCGTTGTTACATATTCCCAGTGCTCTTGTATGGTCTAGAAGGTTGGACTTTAAATAAAGAAACTTCAAAGAAATTTGAATCCTTCGAGCTATGGATTTATAGACGACTATTGAAAATCTCTTGGACTGACCGAATTACGAATCAGCAGGTTCTGCAAAGAATTGGAGATCTGACCTACCATTAAGAAAAGAAAATTAGAATTCCTAGGCCACATTTCCCGCAATTCTAAATATGAGATATTGCAGCTCATTATGCAAGGCAAAATTGCTGGGCGAAGGAGAGTCGGACGTCCCAGAATCTCTTGGTTACGTAACCTACGAGAATGGTTCAATCTTACATCAGCCGAACTATTCCGAGCAGCTATATCAAAGGTCAAAATAGCCATGCTGATCAGCAACCTCCAAGGGAGAAGCTGAGATTAAGAAGAAGAATATATATATATATATATATATATATATATATATATATATATATATATATATATATATATATATATATATATAATCTATAAGTTTGTTCTGTGAGAAATGCAATTGTAGATTGTTGTCGAGTACAAGAAGAGTAGCTAGGGCGCATTGAATATGGAGTGTAAGACCTTAGATTAAAATTATTGAAAAGTTTTTTTAATTTGAGAGTTTAGTATAACGCTACATTCAAATTCCGTATGTTCATATGGGTTTAATTATGCACCTGTTGAGTAAAAGTTATTTTCAGGAAACAACTTGAAATTGCCAGATTTGTTACAGTTTGAAGCTTAACTGTTGTCGGTTTGTTTTAATAATTTCATGATATTAATTTTTGGTGAAGAGTAAGTCCAGGTATTTTGTCTCAGTATGGGCAGACAATATTTGTACAAACTAAATTTGGTAAAAATGGTACCGGATTTGTTGTGGCGCTACAACTAAATCACTGTGTGTTATCAGCAGAATTATGTCATCCCAATAAGTTGTAATGGTAGTGTTGTTTGTTATGGCTAGTCTAAATTGAATACAATATAACAGTTGGAATATGCCGTTGTAAGTATATTTATTATTCGAACGAAGAGGTATTTAGAAGGCATCATTTGCTGGCTGGGGAGCAATAGGTGGTCCAAATAATCCAAGTAATACGGAGATTGGAAGAAATCTTCGATCTTGCTGGTCGTTGGCCGCACGTAGACGACAGACCATCTAGATGTTAGAGTCCTTCAATGTTATTGGTTGTTTTAGAATGAAAAGGGTCCATATGTTTCAGATGCTCCAGCAGTCAGATGGAGTTATGGGTCCAACGGCAGATTCTCTCATTTGGGCGACAAGCCATCTGGGCTTAGAAATAGTTTCTAATGGCTTGAGGCATCGGAGCAAGGTTGTTCGGAACAGATAGTTTTAATATAGTGATAATGGCTCAGTAATAAAGCATTATAAATGTTTTTTAAATTTTTTATTTTTATTCGACTCTATCATTTCACCGTATTATGATTTGTTTGGAAATGTCTTTTGATCAGGTAGGGTTTTAGCAAAAACAATATGGAGCGGAAAGTACAATATGTCGAGAAATACTGCTGTTCAATCTACTTTTTAAATATTTGTTTACAATTATATGTATTTATTGAATTGTAGAGTAACGCTATCTTCCTATTCTTCTTTTGTTCCTTATGTCTCTATAAAGCCTCAGACAGACGCACTCTAGAATCAAATTGATAATGAATAATAACAACGGGTGAGTCTACATGTTGTTTGATTCTCTTTATGAGCAGTTTTTTAAACAATTAAAGTGCTATAAGCACGACAGCCGCGAGGTAAAGGCCTCACCTGCCAAACTGGCGCACGGCGGCTCCGGGTTCGAACTCCGGCAATGACAAAAACATTTAATGCTCTCCGGCCGTCATACAAACACCTTTGGCGGTCGTAAAAAGTACATTCACTATCCACTCGTCAACCCGCCCGGCAAGCGTGGCGTTTAATTGCCAAATCCCCCCCAAAAAGGGAGCCGTATGCTCAATACTGGGCGCTACAAGGCTGAAGAAGGAAAAAAAAGCAATAAAATTATAAAAAAATATAAACTCATTTCGTTGACGAGTTTTTTAAGCTTAGAGATTATTACAGTCTGTGCATATTTCTACATCAATGAGTATTATGATAATTGGAACAAACTGTTCAAACAGTTTTTAATAATATTGCCTTTTTTGTAAATTTAATTTTTTTTAGTAACGAGATCGTATCCAAGGGTTTTGTACTAAATTTGTTATTTCCTGTGGATTTGCTAGGTGAAGATATTTGGTATCATATTTCAAGAAGGTTTTCTATTTCCTTGCCGTTACTATTTATAATGAGTTATACATTTTTTTCAATTGCCGTCCTTTTTTAGATGTGTTATATTTAATACAATTTGTAAATGGTAAAATTAATACAATTTACGACTGTTTGAATTTCTTTGTAGCCTTCAAAATAGTGTGACATTCTTTCCAGGGGGGATTATTACCCTATATGCTGTATTTAGCATGTGAAAGTCGAGTTTCTTGTATTTCTTGAAGCTTATTGGTCTGTGCAATCTGCTTCCTACTTTACATTTGTCGGTTACCAGCACGTCTATCTGGAGGAAAATATTCTGTTCCATTTTTTTCTGTTTTTGATAAGGTATCGAATACCAAATTGAGCAAGTATTAATATTGTAAAGTAATGTGTTACATTATTCGATCTAATGCTTTGTTTTATTTTTATCTTCAAAGTTATGCATTCTTCTATGCGCTTACAAAAAATGTTCCAGTTTGTTTATTTTGTAGTAAGTGTCAGTACAGATTATTCCTTTACCACGTATGTACTTAGACTGGAATATGATCCGAGTATGTCTTTAATTATAATAAAATCCATGGAATTTATTAACATCAGCTGATCAATACATTGGGTTGCCGGTGGTAAGGTATTTTCAGTTTTGTTGGAATATATATTGAAGTTGATATTAGCATCCTTAGCTTCTGAAATTTCCAAGGCCGAGCTCCTGCTCTTCCTTGCCCTGGAAGTCTTGGAGTTACAATTTGGTGTGCCATTAAGGCATTTCCAGCCTGGAAGAAATCTGAATCTTGAGCGAGTCCCAGGTCTTCTACTCCTGCGATGACCTTGACGAAGTTGGTAGAGTTCTGTGTGGTCGCCACATTGTTCTGAAAAGGTACCAAGAATGTGGAAAGGTATACGTTCTGGAACCATCCAGCGATGGCTACGGACGTTAGGATTGTTGGGTGGCTGATCATCCTAATGAGCTTCAGCTTTGTTCTTTCGTGCAATCTTTAGGATGGTCAGCCTTGCTCTTGATGTACTTGAGGCTAGCGCGACAGTAATATTTTTGGTGACCAAGCGCAGGCAGCTGACAACTTTTCTTTTTATTGCTTTTTATGCTAATCAGAATGAAAAAGTTGTTCTTCAGAAGACTGCTTTCTTTGAAATGTACTCCGCTATCCTTACATGGCGCCAAAAAAAGCTTATTTGCTTTCAGTAAGTGAAATGGTTTTTGGTTTTTCATCACTTCTCTTCTCCATTGGGCGCTTGCTGAACAAACTAGGGCACCCAGGTTGGGACTGGTAATGAGAGGAAGGCATTTCATGTCTTCATCTTGCTCGCTGAGGCTTGGTAGCATGTAAAAATGTTTTCATATGTTTGGCGTTATAATCCCCTCCTATAAAACAGTATACATTCTTCGGTAGGATAATAAATTATAAGTATTGTAAATGACTAAAGTTAGTATAAATTTGAATGTTGATAGCTTGACATTAGAACTGTTTAATGGCAATAGTTCGGAATAAACACTAGATTCAAGAAATATTCTATCATTTATTCCATTAAAACTTACAGTTGTGCTTGGATACGGTTACGCACTCTACGTCTATATTCGCAAGTAGGCAAAACTATGCGCTTGCTTGCCACATAGTTTTTCCTGTTTGCGGCGCAAACATTACATATTTCTGCCAGTTGAAGATGCGAAGACTCCGACACATTTTAATTGAGTTAAGCGTAACTTGATTCGTTCTCGAATGCATTAAAACAGGACCAGGCGTCTACTTAGCTGTTTGGGCGGCGATTTGAAATTTTAATGCCGCGTCTTCCAACCTGTGTGCTCCCCGGCTAATGGCATTCAGTACGGGTTCTCCGGCAATCCTCTCTTCCGCGATGAAATAGGCACTAGACTTAGGAGGAAAATATTAAGAATTTAATATTCTGTCCACAGTATAATTCTTAAACTGGAGAACGGGAACTCAAAAGTTTCAGAATGCAAAAGTTTCGGCTTTTCCGTAAAATACGGCTTAATGCTTACGATAGCTAAAGAATTTTCATTTAAAATTAGTTTCGTCCGCGGGAAGTATGAGACGGTGTCTTCGCAGCCCTTATTAAATTGTATTAAAATATCGTTCATCTCTGTCAGTACAAACGATATATTATCCTCAGTATCACATAGCATTAAAAGTTTCTTGGACATACCACTGCCTTGTAACTTGTTCTTAACACTATTTTAACAGTGAGGTTTACAGTTAGTATATGTAAGATATTAGCCATTAAAATAAAGTTCCGTTAGCGTATTATAATTTGTTTGCACCTTTATAGGCATATACAGACAGACAAACACTTATAACTTCACATTAACATTATTATGTTTCTCCTAAATAGTTAGCAGTAACCTGAATTTTCTTCCAATGTCATTAATAAGTTGTAATCGTGAGCAAACAAACATATTATTCTATTGCGCTTTAACGGTGCAATGACTAAAATCTATACGCTATAGATAAATTATGTAATACAAAATTAAGCATCTGAGTGTAACATTTGTAGTTTGAAGATCGGTCTTATGACAGGGCGTATCCAAAGTTTGTGCATATTCGACAATAGAACATTTAAACATCTTTATCATATATCGATAACAGACAATAATTGTTTTTAATATATCTACTAGTGAATATAACTTTTACATTACACTATTAGTAACCGTTCAAATTTTATGACAATGACCAATAAACAGTTAACGACGATTACAATATGTTAAAAGAGTTACTTTTTAGTTTAATATCGAATCTTAAAGTTTCAAACTTTGAAAACCGCGCTTCTTTATTTCGCGCGCAGCGAAATGTCGCGAATGAGCTTATTAGTCCCACTCTTCGCAGTTTAGTAGTGCCTTATCATTTGTTATACACTCAGTTGCCTCATTTTACCTAATTTAGCTATAACCCCGTAGACACCTATTTTCACTAGTTAGGCATAGCAGATGCTAACGTAAGGGCACATATTGCGTGTTCAATGCCTTTTGCTGCAGATAACCAATGCTGTGCTTTCGATATTACTGGGATGTTTGAAATTCATCATTTCTGATTGTCACAATTACAAAAGTGTCGTTACCTATCTCAAAATAATTTGTCCTAGTTATTTCTTAACTACTCCTCAGTTAAAAGTCCTAATCAGTAATTTAATGAAATGCTCAAGATAGGTTTTATTTCTGCACGCGAGACGTAAGTCAAATAGTCAAAAATAATGATCTCAACTGTACAATACAGTATAGTTCATTTATCTAAAGATGTATAAGTGTATACGAAAAATCTTAAAATTTATTTAAAAACATTTAACAAGTAAATTATTATATCAGTATATAAGGTAGTATCTAAAACCTTAATATATATTTTAAAACGTTTGGATGTAAACACTCAAAATCTTTAATACGGGGCTCTTCAACGAGCTCCCGTCCCGATACCCTTTATACGAGTGAGCCACTTATTCACACGAATAGATTACTCTTATTGTACTTACATTTAATAGCTGATATTGTTCTAAAAGGGCAGTTTATAATATATCGTAATCATCATTGTAAGCGTTTTTAAAAGCTTATCAACTACTTTACATCCTTTTATAGTACGACAGCAGCAGTTTTACATCTAACATCAAAATGTTTAACATCAAAACGTACGATATCTAGATAAATCAAATTTAAATTTTTAATATTGTTAGTAATTGTTTTGTATCTAAATTATTTAAGAAATTAAAAAAAGGAAGCCGTCCTATTTGCCAGTAAGGTACGTACGTGTGTATTTATACAATATTTAAAAACTGTAATCGTTATTACTATTATTATTATTATTATTAGTATTATTATTTATAATATTTCTTAGCTCTAGTGTAATTTGTCATCTTTAAATTTAGTTATCGTTGTTAATATGTAGTACTACACTGTAACAGTGAAAACTATATACTCTTTAATTACAATCTACATACTTGTACTTGCAACAATCATTGCAACAACGTCTAAAATTTAAAGCGCTTTGTTACCTTTAAAATACTCGCTTAAAGAATACATTTAAGTATTTGCTATGACGACAAAACTAACATAAATGCAACTCTAATGCGAATGCAATAAAAGATAAGATCAGTTGAAGCGCACTCGGTTATGTACAAACAGTTCTTTTCGTTCTCGTAGTTTCAACAACAAACTTTGTGCTTGACACATCGAATAGTTCTTCCAACTTTTTGCCCTAACCTGGCGCGTCCCCGACGCGCTGAGGGCGAAATCAGAAACAACTTTCAAGCCTTAACCTTTAAATTTCGGAACAATGTTACATCAAATCTCGGTGTTACATGTGAGCCCACACAAATCTAACTCGGCTCAGTCCAAAACCTCAAAAATTGTAGCTGACGCCTTTATACAAAGGTGCAGGGAAACATTTGACCAAACCATCTAGTGGCACACTGTCGGTAATCTTAGACTCCCGTGTTGTTGCAAATGTAGGACAAGGTGGTATCGGGCACCGACTGGATGCGGCGGCTGGACGAGTTGTTGAAGAAGTGCGAAGATTTGCGCATGCTGGTGGACGAGGACATCAAAGCGATGGTTTCGTAGTAGCGCAGGCGGCCGCAGCAGCGCCGACTCTTGATAATGGCCATGAAGCCCCTCCGGAACTTCTTGTTGAAGTAAGCGTACAAGATGGGGTTAATGCAAGAGTTTGAAGCCCCGAGCCACTGGGCGATCGGCGTGGCAACCGGCAGGATGTCCTCCTCCCAGGACTCTATGTCGCCGCCTAGCTTGATGCGTGCGAAAATCACGTACAGGGGCAGCCAGGACAGCACGAAGAGTATGACGACGGCGACCAGCATTTTCACCACCTTAACCTTCGACTTCTGCTGCATGCGCTCCATCTGCGCGTCCTTGGTGTCGGTGGGGATGTTCCTCCGCCACACCTTGATCCATATCAGGACGTAACACATCGTAATCAGGATCATCGGCAGAATGTAGCAGAACACCATGTTGGCGATCAGGAAGTAGAGGGCGCCGTTCATGGAGTCGGGCCACACCTCGATGCAGATCTGCACGTCGGGCGCGTCGCTGAAGATGACCACCAGGTCGAAGAAAATCGCCCACGGGATTGTGGTGGTCAGCGCGATAAACCAAATGAATAGGATCATGATGCGGGCGCGGCGCTTTGTAATCTGGCACTTCAAAGGCCACCATATCGCCAGGAATCTGAAAAAGGTTAGGGCAAGGTTAGATCGGTCGCAAACTTATCATTATGTGTTTGGAAATTACAAACCTACCGCTATTGTGCTACGAAATGAGGAAATATTAGATTACAAAATGATGTTTCTGTAAACGGAATGATTTAACCGAACAGATTATTACACACTGTTAGTTAGGGAGAAATTAAAAATATTTTAGATTTGCCCTAAAAGGGATTAACGCAAAAATTATGTATTTTGAAAAATACTTGAAATAAAAATTAAAAAAGAATAGAATAAATAATTAGGAATAAAAGAAATAAATTTTTATATTTATTTGATTGCACGATTGAAGTATTGATTCCTATTTTATTATTATTATAAATAATACTAACAACTTGGCTATTATTTATTGATACAATTATTCTTGATAACTATAGTATTCATGTAGCACTAATATACGGGTGTTTTGAAAAGTCTTGATTTTTTGCAATAACTATATAAATATACATAAGTATATCAAAAAGCTCGGAGTATATATTTGCTATAAGTCTGGAATGTCCTCTATCAAGTTAATGCGATTACGATCCTGTTTGTCTGTCTGTATGTGTGTCTGTCGACACGATATATCCGGGACTTCATGACCGATTCACTTTATATTTGGTCAATAGATACCTTAAATCGGTATCTTTCTCGGTATTTTCAGACCTGTAGCTCTCATTTGGCCCGAGAGAAGAGAGTCACAAGGTCACATGCATAACTAACTTTGCTTACAAAAGTTGTCTCGTTTTTTTGGTGTCAATGATATCAGAAGTCGATGTAGCTGACCAAAGGCAAGTCACACTTTTTTTAACTCTTACATAGCTATTAGTTATTAATTGGTGTAAAGTGATGTAAAGACTTGAGCAAGGTAATCTTCGTAGACGATATTAGTACCAACCCAACCTCTATCCAGTTTGCTTTGAAATGATACTAGTAATGTTGGTCTTTTTAATTTCGTATTGTTTTCAGGTGATATATTTAAGGTGGTTTTGTCCAGTGGGTTTTGCTTTTTTTCTGCAGTTAGTTGCTTTATCTGTGGTGGTATTTTGAAGTTTTTCAGTACAATATTTTCTCATTAGAGTGACTCGCTAAGCTGATTTTTGGATTAGTTTAGCAATACATTCTACAACTTTATTAGTTTCATTAAAGCTGTGCATTCTGCGGTTCAGTTATTGATGTTGATGTGTTTGAATTGTTTCCTATTGGTTTCTCTAGAACATAGGAGAATTTTATCTTATTATCTTAGGTGACTATTATTGAGCAATGTTCTGAGTTTAGACCTACATTACTTTAATTTTGCTATCAATGTTAAAAATAAATTTCTTAAATATCTTAGATTGGTATCTTCCTCGGTATTGAATTTCAGCCTTGTCTGTAGCTTTCGTTTGACTGAAATACGGGGGTTACGTGCATGACTTGCTTCGCTTTTGAAAGTTGCCTTTCCGGGTTTTACATGCGTCTCGTTTTTTAAGAAATAACCACCTAGTTCACATGCATGCTAACGTTGAACATTTTTCTTCATCCCGTTGGATTACTACTGCACATAATTGGTGTAATGTTGTCTTTATAGGGTTTTTTTCAGGTTTGAAAAAAAAAAACTGAGGGGCTGTAATACTTCCTAAAGTTTTACATATTGGCTGAACTATACTGTTTTAATGCCAAACGATAATCATAAATACATTTTCTACTAAAACGAAAGCGTTGAATTTTTTCAGGTTGGAAAGCCTAAAACCCCATTGATTGCCACTTATTCTCTTAATCGAAATGGTGGCCAAGACTGGTCACCAGTGATAATCTAACGGAAAAAGTTTCTGACTAATCTTTCTTTAATTATGCTTTACCTAAAGAACCCATGTGTGTGAAGTGGTAAACTTCAAAAGAAATTCCAACGATTTCAGTGATATTCTTCTGCTTTAGATGATGCTGTGTATCTGTAGCTATTAAGGGTCGACTACATCGAGCCTGATTATGTAGGTTTTTATAGTTGGATTTTTCCTTTCAAACTTCTTTTGGATCATCTAACAATACACATAGGCGTTTTTATAGGTGGTGTCTATTTGTCGATTAATATTAATGGGTATATAACCTTCAGTCGTCGTTTTCAACTAAATGTACATATCAACTGTCAATTTAGTGATTACAGAAGGGTTACTTGCTATTTTTCTCTTGATAATCAATAAATTAAAGAAAAATTGTAATATCTATTTTATGCCGCTCGAAGCAATAATAGCAGACCGACAGGTTAAAAAGGAGTTTTCAAAACATCTTTGCTTATTTTAGTTCTTGAGTATAAACTTGAAGAATAAGAATATCTGGGATTATCAATTTTATTAAAATGAATTAAGTAAACAATTTTTTTTGTTTCCCTTAGTTAAAAAAATTGAGTTTAAACAATAATTATGGATGATAATAGGTACGAAGACATGGTTGGGCTTTTAACTCTTAAAGTAGCTAAGACATACATCTTGAAAGGTATTCTTAGGTTTTATATAGGCTGGCTCTTTACGGCGATCGGTTTTTTGACTTTTATAACTCATATATCAAAATTCAAGCAAGAACTGTCTTTTTTTACTAAAATGAAAATTTTCATTAGAAAATAAATTTTCCGCTGCAATGGACGCTAAGGCCAAGCACCTCTTTGGAGGTACCGTACCTCCTCTCCAAGAAATTTAATTCTTCTATCTGCTATGCAACAGTATTGTCTACAAATGTCTACTTTCTGTACCATGGATACAACTAAAATCCCCGAGTTATTCGACATTTTCGTGATTAAATATTTACCACGAGATTACTTAAATATTATATTGTGTTTTGATTGTCTTCAGATCACAGTCCAATAATAGTAACCATGAGTACCTCCATAATACGTAAGTAAAAAAAGCTCAAACATTAATCAACTGTAAACATAAATTGAGATTACTTAAAATACAAATTATTCTACTAAAAGTAACAGTTAACATACTATGACAATTCTTGCGTAATCAATAAGCAGTATCACATATAACAGAAAAAATAATTATCTGTAGTTGCTTATTGAATTTATAAAAAGCGGCATTTTCCGCAAATTTAGGAAAATATTAAATAATCAAAGGATAATCATAGATTTAAGAAATCTAAAAATAAATATTTTGATAAAACACCTTTAAGGATTGATTTTGTTAGAGAGTATTGAATATTGCTATTTTAAAGCCATTCATTGTCTCAATAGAATAAAACATCATATACTTCCAGTTTGTAAGGAAAATTTATCATGAAGAGGCACTGATACGAACTAAGTAAAAGCATTTGCTACTTGCCTCTAGCAGGTTTTCCAGCCATTCCCACCAGAAGACAAAGACAACGATGTAGAAAATTACTTAATGGTCCTTTTCTAGCTCTGACTTTTCAAATATCTTTTTCATTTAAAGAAGTGGAGACAATGATCGCTATAAAAACAAAATGCAAAAAATCTCCAGAATATAATCTAATTACTGCTGCCAAAAGTCATGAGGTTAGTTATACTAATGTTTAATACCATTACAGGAATAGAAATTTGTTGAGTTTAGTGTAAAGTAAACTAAGTCGTACAAACCTATGTCTGCTTTACAAATTTTTTGAAAAACTATTGTTGAAAAATTTTAATCCCATCCTAGAAGACAAAAAGCATATACCCGATTAACAGTTTGGTTCATGAAATTAAAGCTGTCATTCTGCGGTTCAGTTATTGATGTTGATGTGTTTGAATTGTTTCCTATTGGTTTCTCTAGAACATAGGAGAATTTTATCTTATTATCTTAGGTGACTATTATTGAGCAATGTTCTGAGTTTAGACCTACATTACTTTAATTTTACTATCAATGTTAAAAATAAATTTCTTAAATATCTTAGATTGGTATCTTCCTCGGTATTGAATTTCAGCCTTGTCTGTAGCTTTCGTTTGACTGAAATACGGGGGTCACGTGCATGACTTGCTTCGCTTTTGAAAGTTGCCTTTCCAAGTTTTACATCCGTCTCGTTTTTTAAGAAATAACCACCTAGTTCACATGCATGCTAACGTTGAACATTTTTCTTCATCCCGTTGGATGACTACTGCTGGCATCAATGGCGGACAGCTGCTTACACCTGCACATAATTGGTGTAATGTTGTCTTTATAGGGTTTTTTCAGGTTTGAAAAAAAAAACTGAGGGGCTGTAATACTTCCTAAAGTTTTACATATTGGCTGAACTATACTGTTTTAATGCCAAACGATAATCATAAATACATTTTCTACTAAAACGAAAGCGTTGAATTTTTTCAGGTTGGAAAGCCTAAAACCCCATTGATTGCCACTTATTCTCTTAATCGAAATGGTGGCCAAGACTGGTCACCAGTGATAATCTAACGGAAAAAGTTTCTGACTAATCTTTCTTTAATTATGCTTTACTTAAAGAACTCATGTGTGTGAAGTGGTAAACTTCAAAAGAAATTCCAACGATTTCAGTGATATTCTTCTGCTTTAGATGATGCTGTGTATCTGTAGCTATTAAGGGTCGACTACATCGAGCCTGATTATGTAGGTTTTTATAGTTGGATTTTTCCTTTCAAACTTCTTTTGGATCATCTAACAATACACATAGGCGTTTTTATAGGTGGTGTCTATTTGTCGATTAATATTAATGGGTATATAACCTTCAGTCGTCGTTTTCAACTAAATGTACATATCAACTGTCAATTTAGTGATTACAGAAGGGTTACTTGCTATTTTCTCTTGATAATCAATAAATTAAAGAAAAATTGTAATATCTATTTTATGCCGCTCAAGCAATAATAGCAGAGCGACAGGTTAAAAAGGAGTTTCAAAACATCTTTGCTTATTTTAGTTCTTGAGTATAAACTTGAAGAATAAGAATATCTGGGATTATCAATTTTATTAAAATGAATTAAGTAAACAATTTTTTTGTTTCTAATTAAAAAATTGAGTTTAAACAATAATTATGGATGATAATAGGTACGAAGACATGGTTGGGCTTTTAACTCTTAAAGTAGCTAAGACATACATCTTGAAAGGTATTCTTAGGTTTATATACGGCTCGTTTAGGAAATCGGTTTAAAATTAATTTAAATTAACGCCAACAATGTTCCAGAAAGAAAGGTTAAGCTACCTCAAATGAAAATTTCATTAGAAAATAAATTTCCCTGCAATGGAAAAGGCCAAGCACCTAAACTTTGAGTACCACCTTACTCAAGAAATTTAATTCTTCTATCTGCAATTAACAGTTTTGTTACAAATGTTACTTACCATGGATACAACTAAAATCCAGTTATCGACATTTTCGTGATTAAATATTTACCACGAGATTATTAAATATATATTGTTTTGATTGTCTTCAGATCGGTCAATATGTACCCATAAAGAAATTAAGAACGTAAATTTAAAAGTCAAACATTAATCAACTGTAAACATAAATTGAGTATTAAAAGTACAAATTATTCTACTAAAAGTACACAGTTAACATACTATGACAATTCTTGATAATCAATAAGCAGTATTCATATAAAGAAAAATAATTATCTGTAGTTCTTATTGATAATTTAAAAGCAGCATTTTGAAATTTAGGAAAATATTAAATAATCAAAGGATAATCATGTTTAGAATCTAAAATAATTTTTTGATAAAACACCTTTAAGGATTGATTTTGTTAGAATATTGAATATTGCTATTTTAAAGCCATTCATTGTCTCAATAGAATAAAACATCTATACTTTCATTTGATAGAAATCTTTATGAAGAGACGGATACGAACTAAGTAAGCATTTCTACTTGCCTCAACAGGTTTTCAGCCATTCCACCAGAAGGAAAAACTAACGATGTAAATTATTAATGGTCCTTTTCTAGCTCTGACTTTTCAAATATCTTTTCATTTGATGAGAAAATGATCGCTATAAAACAAAATGCAAAAACTCAGAATAATTAATTATGTGCAAAAGTCATGCGTTATTTATAATCGTTTAATATTATGAATAGAAATTTGTTGAGTTTAGTTAAAGTAAACTAAGTCGTACAAACCTATGTCTGTTTACAAATTTTTGTAAAACTTTAGGTTTTAAAATTTTAATCATCTAGAAAAAAATATACGATTAACAGTTTGGATTTCGGAGTGAACATTCCACCATAGAATAAATACATAAAATAGTAGACCACATCAATATAGCTTTCGAATAAAAGATATGCTCCTCTGCTGCCTTTTTCGATATTAACTAGGCGTTTAATAAGATCTGGAATAAAGGTATATTACATAATTTAAAACTACATGATCATTAAATCTCGAAGAAAAACAGTATCAGATGTCATTAAATCCGGGGTTTCTCAAGGAAGAGCTTTGGGATCAGTTTCATTTGTTTTATATAGAGCTAATATACCTATCTGTTTCAATGTAATTATTGCAACATATGCTGAAAATACGTCAATGTTTACTATAAATCATAATCCTATTGTAGCCGTTTAATTTTTAGAACAGAATCTGAGCTAAGTGTACGGTTGGTCAAGAAATAGAGTTTTAAAATTAAGTTACAAATTGACGCCACGACATCGTTCCAAAAATTAGCATGAAAGGTTAGGCACTACCTCAAACAGACTAAAGTACTTAGGTATAGATCTCGACAAAAACTCAACTTGAAAAACCCACATCTGGACGAAAAGAAAATCAGTTAACCTTAATTAAAGCATTATTATTGAATGCTGAGCCGCAATTTAAGTTTCTTGCTTTCTGATAAACTAGTAGCTGATAAAAGCGTTATAAAAGCGATAAGGCATCCAGTTTTAGGGCACTATGTCATGTTCAAACATTAAAATACTGGGACGCTTTCAGTCAAAGATTCTTCGTATCATCGGTATTACACTATGTACCCAATAAAGAAATTTGAAGAGACCTAAATTTGAAGATAGTGAAAGTGAAGTATAATAAACATATTTAAAGTGACTAGAAGTGTACCGCACTTTATTAGCATTGACACTATTTGACAATAGTAACCAAGTGCCTAGGAATCAGCCTGGATCTTTCTTTTCACTATTAAATATGTAATATTAAATAGCTACGATATATAATTGTAAGTAAATTTATAATGAAGGACGTAAATGGGTATTTACTTTACATGTAAAGTAGCATTGTTATGTCACTATAATAATCTGATTTTGTTATTTCAAACAAATGTCTTATAAAAATTATTATTTTACAATCTTGTTTAATTTTCGTAATCGGATTATATTATTCCGAATAACTCTACCCTTAATTTTTCTTTATATAGTAATTCCTGTGTTTGTAAAAAAACGGAACTGTGCGCCAAGTTAATTCATCTTCTTTTAAATAAACAATTACGTATCGTTAGATGCCCCAGTGGAAAAACTTATCAGATAATTGTGAAATAGTTTGTCTATCCATTTCAGAAGTCTTCTGCGCAAATAAAAAGTAATCTGCGATTCAGCAATAAATCACTTCGCTCAATCGCGGAAAACAGCTTCAGACGTTAAACCTTTTTGTGTGGTTTTCTGAATGCGTCATTTATAATCCGATACATTGTAGTGTTTTACGATAAGCTATGCAATTTCAGGATTCAATTCCTACACGCTTATTTAAAGACTTACGTTAGTGCACATTTTTTTTTTACGGTACACTTTACGGCTTTTATTTTTATTTACAAAATGTAAGAATTATAATAAAAATTTATCTTTAAATTTGATACGATGCTATTTTATACCAGCGTGTTCAAATATGTTATTGCAAAAGACATAAAAGGGAGTCTAAAAATTAATGTACAAATAAAACAGCAAAAAATAAGGAAATTTAATAACGTTAGTTATGAAAACGTGGTATTAACCTTAACATACATTTCTTTTATTCCTTTTCACCTCAGAATTGTTGTATAAACATACAGTGGTATAAAGTTCTTGCATTCCTATTTTTTTTTGTTTATTAGCATATTAATAATCAGAACTAATTATAATAATTTATTTTCTATGAGACGACAATAACATGAGAAAACCCATTAAGTGATGTTATCCCGTTTCTTGGATCTAACCTCCTCTTAAATCAGTTGGTCATATATTCTTTTTTAATATCGTAGTGGGAGGATTATGTTGTAAGTTGGTCATAAGAATATTTGGATTGTGAACGCAGGAAACAGCTGGTACTTTTTTTGATAAACTCTTCTTAAACCTTTGGTATTCCGAAACTCGTGTGTAGTGTCAGATTACTAACATACCACTAGGCATTTGCCAATATTCTTATTGTTTTTGACTGTAAACGTATGATATGGATATGGATATGTAGGAATCATCTGTCCAGATTGGCTTAACTATTACCTTGTAGCGATAATTATCACTTTTTATCGAATATCCAGTATATTTTTTCTTCCTCTTTTTTAATATATGGTGCTCCCATCTAAGTTTCTTGTTCAAATCAAGACCCATATAGGTCGCTTTATTTCATTAAGAAATTATTGTTATTGAAATGTACTGCCGTGCGATTTAAAGTAATGTTGAGTTGAGTACTTTTGGCTTCACTAACTTTAATACACCATTTAGTTGGCCATTTTTTAAGAAGTAAATGAGTTTGAAATTATTTTTTTGGTTATCTGAGAATTGGTATGATTTATAATAATGACAGTGATATTAGCAAAAGTTTCTTTATAAGTGTCAGTTGTAGGTATATCTGTGGTATATAATATGTACAATAGTCCCAGAACAGTTTTCCATATTTTATTAATTAATCAAATAGAACTTGATAAGAAGGTAGGAAAAATGTTTTGATCTTACACAAGAGGCCATCGTGTCAGATCTTGTCAAAGCCTATTTAGTTTTTAAAAACTCTGCTAGACTATATGAGTTGGTTTTGGAAATCGACTTCCTGAACCCAAAATGATAGTTCTGGATAGAGTTTTATAGTTGATTAGTTTTATATAGTTGCTCTAGTAGTTTCGAGATTTGGGAAAATAAATTTATCGAGCAGTTAACATTACCATTATTTGTGCAAATTTTAGTGATGGTGGCTAGTGTTTAAGACGTAATATAGAGTTGAAAATATTTCTTAAAAATAGTATACCATTTCTAAATACTTCTGCGACCATCTTCCTCGTTATTTTTGTTGAATTTCCATATACACCCCAATAAACGTAAAATTTAAAAGAATATGACATTTTTAGAGGTGTTTTTAGAAAACGCTTTACATCATCATCTAGTACTATGCCGTTTCTACGATTTTTCAGTATTAAGTCAAATACCTCTTTTGGAACATTTATGTCTTCCCGTACCTTATTAGTGACAGTAAGTATAGAATGCCATGCTGCATACTAAACAGTAGTGATAAAATAAACGGTGACTTTCCCTAACTTATGGAGAGTGCTTAAACTGCCCTGAATGTGCTTTAATCTGCTTTGTGAATATACCATGATGGTTTAGGTGACTTATAAATTACTGTTATACTAATTGTAACTTTAACTGTTATATGATAGGATGGTAGATCTTGGTTGATAACGATGTCAGTGTAGTTTGCAAATATTTCATTTGTGACAAAAAAGTCCAAGTCAGGCATTTTTCCGGGTTCGTCAATGGAAAGGAAGCTGCAATTTTCTTTGTATATAAGATTGAATAGTTCTCTGCCCCTAGTCATTGCTTTACTTTTCAAATTGAGAAATATTGATTGATGCACTAATGTCGTGTACTTTTCAGTCTTTAGCTTTCTGTGTTACAAAAGTATGGTAAATAGTTACAATAAATTCTTACAAAGGAATAAATAATAAAAAAAAATAATTTAAAAATTATATATAAATAATTTATTAGCTTTTCTATCTTTTCTTTCGATATAAGGCGTTTTCAAAAAACTTGATTAGTTTCGCTTCTGTTGTGGGTTTCCGTTTAGATATGGTGGTTGAAATTTTTTGCCATATGTTTTATATGATATTAAGATCAAAAGATTGCACTGAACAGTTTATTCTGTTAATTTCATTAGTTTTCATCTAAGGTTGAACCAGTTTTACCTTATAACAAGGTGCATTATTGTTCTAAAATATAAAACCTCTCCAAACAAGCCTCCTATACTAGGCAACATTGTACTCTGTAGTATTTCAATATACTTTATCACATTTTTATCTCAAATATGATATCAAATCTACCAACGCCTTATTGATGTTGACTTGTTTGGCAAACAAAAGGTCTCTGGGTCTAAGTCTCTAACTTTTCTCTCCTAGGAAGCCCTGGCGATGAACGTAAGGCGCTTACTAGATGATCGGAAGCTTAGATAACCCAAGCGTGTTTAATGTTTGCCAAACAAACCAAAGATGATTTTGATATCGTCTCTGCAGGTTTTGCAACGATTTTCACGACGTTGTTGGCGCTCTTCGTCGCAAAATTCTCGAATACTCCCAGGAGCACAGTGGGGTCCGCGTCTTGAAACCAGTTGCAGATGATGCTTAATCGTCGGTGCTCAGGCTGTTGAAGGGGCTTCTCCGGCTGGTGCCAAGGAGCTGGCTGCGGGCGGTGATTGGCAGGGGCACTGGAGTGTTGGGCATCTCCTGAAGCTTGATGGATGGGCTCCCTGGCAGTTGGCACAGGTAGGTGGTTCACTTCGGGACTTTGTACACTCCTTGGAGTGATGAGTTTTCCCACACTTGACGCAATTCGGACCCGCACGGTAGCAACGCCGAGTGTGACCAAATCTCTAACACCTGTGGCTCTGGAAGATGATGAATATTTCCTCATTCTCCGCACGGTGAATATAGGGATGTTGCCTTGGACAGACTTGTTACCTTTAAGAAGGCCAAAGTGGTGTTCGATGCCCGCTTTCTTCAAGAAGCGAGTCAAACACCGGTACTCATCGGGAGAGGCAGTTAGGATAGAAATCTCGTCCGTCACATTTTCGTAAATGACGGCCCTAACAGTTGACCAGGACTTTTTTTGCCAACAAAATGATGGGGTACCATCGCCTTGGACAATCGTGCATTGTCATACCATGATAGCGATAGGATGTTTAATTGCAGGTGGTATACATTTTGGTAAATTTTCTTCTTTTGACATGAATATCTTCAGCATGACCACTGATATTAAATTTGCCTTGTCATTGAGTAGTACTTTCTGCCACTGTGCTGTTATCTAGTTTTTATGTTCTTTGGCCTAGTGTAGAGTAAAACGAAAACAAGCAACTTTTTCAGCTGTCTGCAACCTCTTAAACCACAGCTAAACAGTCTCCGATTTACAGTGAAAGTATATATTATATACCAGTATCTTAACACAATAGTTTAATGAATTCCACGGAATTGATACTTTTGTACTCCAAGTTTGCTCTTAGGATAGTTTTCCTTGGTTTATCATCAATTTTTCCTATCTTAGCGTATTTTTGATAATTTAGATAACTGAACCTTGGTAACACTTAACTTTGGCGAATATTACACGACTAAAAATACCTTCTTTAAAAAAATATTTCATCAGATAATTTGGTTTGCCTCTTACTTGGCATTATTTTGCTACGTATGACAAAATTCAGGAGTATAACGAATTTTAAAGGCCATTACTTTTACTATTTGTGAAATTTGTGATAACAATGAGTTCGAAGTAGACCTTAATAGAACTATTGATTAATATTATTTAATGCGTAGATAATCCACTAAAAGGAAGTCCTAATTAGGTTTTTCTCTGAAACTTTAAGAAGCAGATACATTGCTAATGTATTAATAAGTACAAACTAATTAGAAATAAATACAAAAAATGTGTAGTTTAATGCATCGTATTGTTGATTCCCGGGTATTTAGACCATTGTCTGAGTTTGAGACTTTTGAAGAAACTTTAGAAGGAAGTCTTCCAAGTATTGTAGGACACGCCAGGGTATATTGCATACCTTGTTTTGTGTGAGTATTATACCAGAACTACAGTACACACGGTTATCAAAGAATAAAAGAACACTAACAGTACTTGTGCATCAATAAATTAAAAAATTTCTGGCCACGAAATAGAGATTGGGTAAACTCAGGTTTTGTCTAATTGTAGGAACCTGAGATTATGCAGAGAGGCGGTGGAAAATTTATAGATATTATAATTGTAACAATAACAACTTATTCTAGTCACTCAGCTCTTGGTTAACCGCTTTTAAGGGGCAAAAAATATATAAACATGCGGTAAAAAAGTCAATGACGCCAGCAAATGCCATGATATTACCTGCCACAGACCATTTACGTCAGAAAATAATCCTCACCCCTCCCCTTTACTATTTCTAATACACGCGCATGTGTATAAAAGCAAAAATATATAACAATGACTTAGTTATTAGAAAATGTTCTGAAGATATCTCTTGTATTTGTGGACAAAACGTCAAACTTTTCAAATTCCGACTATGGGTTAAATATCCAAGAATCAACAACACGATACATCGAAACACCGAGGGTGAAAGCTTTCTTATTTATGTATGTGTATAAGTTTACGAAATATTGTACTGCGATGGTGATGCAGGTCTTTTTCACATTACTGTATATAGAGAAAATCTATTTTTTGAAACATATATTGCAGACCTGTCTCTTTTTGTCTAAAACTTTTGCTGTTCAAAAATTGTGGTTTAACATTTTCGTAGTGTAGATAGACTTTATCATATAAAGGTTAACAGATGTTTTCTACGATTAGAAAATATGTAAAGACAACGAGATGTTAAAATGCATCATACCGAAGATTCTATGTTTAGGCATTTTCAACGCAGCAGACTCGTGAATAAACAAAATTGTCGCCTTTGTGATTTATAGAGTCCTCGTGCAAACTCATGAAGAGTAAATGCATCTTCAAACAATTACTGATTGATGTTATTATAGTTTTGGACAGGTAACAAGACAGGTCTATACTTCTCTGAAGATAATGGTGTAAATAGTAATCGTTGCCATAATTTTCTAGTTTTTTTGGCACCAACTGGGCAACATAGATTTGACACAACTGTAGTTCAACACTAGGTGCCACCTGCCATGCGGTTGGATCAGCAGTCCACTTACTGTACCAAGAGTTTCTGGTAACGTAATTTCACAAAAAGTCATCAGCTGTCTAGCAGTATCTTGTAATTTATCACCGTGCGGCTTCTTTCTGTGAGATTAGTTAACGACTTTAAAAACTAAACCCGACGAGTTATCGATGAAACTCATCAAAATATTTGCAGCCGAAGCGGAGGTGACCATTTCCCAGACATAATTTTCGATATTTAATAGTAGATTATGTGCTTTAGTACTCAACAAAAATTTATTTTATTTTAAATTTAAATTTGGAGTTCAATTGGCCTGTTTAATAATTTATGATTAGCTTAAACAAATTTTTTAAATACTGCATGTGGCCTCTTTGCTATAAATTACATTATTAAAAAAACTCCGGTTTTATTCTACGCAACTTGAGAGAAAAATGATCTAAAGGATTGTAGCAGCGGTTTGCAATGAAAATTTGTTGTTTGTCCATAACTGTGCCTTGGTGTTTAACTGCCTGTAAATAAACATTGAATAAAAGTGTCACTTTATTTAATTAAGTGTCTGAAAAATAAATGCAGGTAGAGATTTCGAAAGAAGACCTTAAGACAAGGCAATCTGTGATGGCACACTCAACTTTTAATTACGTTTGAGGTTGTAGACCTGAGAAGCTTCACCAATTCTAACTGTCACTTCCAATTAAGGGCTGCGTTACGGGTTACTTGTCGGTTTTTGCTAAGCCAACGATATCGTTCAATTAAGTTGGCCTTAAATAATAGATTTTTAATTTAAAGCTAGTTTAGTCAGTTAGAATTTCCTAATGATAACATTTAAAATGTAGTAGCAAATTTACAATAATTTAACTAATAGCAGTATTGTGAGATAATAAAACAATGTGTGCTAGTAACTTAATTTTTTGCACAGTATCGTTTCTAAATAGCTGAATTACTTGAATAGGTGCAGATACTATATATAGTAATAATAGGTGTCAGCGACAGTGCTTAATAGCACCACGTCTGATGTGTTTGCGGTTAATTTAACAATAGAACTATAAATTGATGACGCATAGTTTACGCAACTATTCAAGTTTTAGTTCCAAATTTAATTACATTAAGTGTTGAACATAATTAGGCAGATAATATTATAAATCAAGTGACAGGTAGTCATGCAGTTGCCTCCGGTTTTAAGACGAGCCATTTTAACTTATTTATTACTTCCTAAATACGCATCGCTAGTAAAACACAAGCCGATTGTAGAATTCTAGTTGAGAGACTCTGATACTTGCTTTTCCACTCTTTCTCCGCGAAAATCCCTACAAATCCAATTCCGACTTAAATTTACTTTTCACCTTGCGCTCTTGCGAGCAACGTTTTTTAGATGGCAGCATAATAACCGACAGGCGTATAATAAATCGCTGGCCTACCGGGTTTTATTGCGGAGCTTAAAGATTTCCGAGAGCAAGCCGAATGCTCTTCGTAGCTCTGGTGCGAGGGTTTTCTGGCTTAGATTACCGCCAGAAGGCCGCCCATGATTCCCTTGTCGCTCAAACACGGCTAATTAAATGTAGTCTCGTGGAGCAGCTCTGTATTGGAGCCACGTACTTCGCCACGCACGTTTGGTTTTACTGTTGCAGGCTGCGTAAGCAGAATCTGATGGCTGTGCCCGCATTAATTCGGGCAAGTCTATCCGGCCAGATTAGGTCAAAATTGAACTTGACCTTTCTGGGCTAAAAAGGCGCGCCGTGGCGGCCGCCGTCATCGGGCATGTTAATACGTTCGGAAGCTCTGCGCGATGATCTGCCGAGATTGAGCAATTTTCAGGGTCGAAGCCGTCCCACCTAATTCGGAGGCGGCGGTCCGCGCGTCGCAAATATTAGTAATTTGACGGCAATTAATTTCAGGCATTTTCCGCCCACTGGCAAGGTGAAAATTTGACTCTGATATGATTAAGGGAATTCTGAGATTTCCACGCCCCGCGTAATTAATTGTACGGAAATTCCGGGGTTTTCGACAGTATGATATATTTCAGAATGGAGCTAGGGAGGGGAATTTTTGATGATCCAGGTTGTTTATGTTAAGCCAACTGTAAATAAATAACAATTCAAGCATTTTCAAGGATTAATATAAGCTAAACCAATTAAATGTTTATGAATTTTTATCTTGTAACCAAATGTAGTATAATGATGTAATGCAAGAGCAATGTAGAATGGGATTCTCAAAGAAAACTTGATTTATACTACATCAGTTATGAAACTGCAGTGGTATTTTAGATTACGCTTCTTATCAAATGAGCCCATGGACATACATACCCGTTTTTAGAATTAAATTATCTTAAATTAATTTAATTAAAACTTATATTATGTGGACTACATTCGTGTTATATACATACTTAAAATAATACATATATAATCACAATCGCAAGAGATCTGTACACATCGAGAGTACTCCTGTGTTTTTACTTGACTTACAGTTCACTTTAATCTTTAATCTAAGTGTTGCTATGTGAAAATAATCGATCATGGAGCATCTATGGTTATTCTAAAGAGTGTTGATTAGTTTATTTGGTTGATGTTTTGGACTTATGTATTAGAATTATGACAAGGTGCGTTTAAGTTCTAAGATCTTTAATTTTTTTCAGTAGTGAGAGTAAGTAGAAATACGTGGTTAATATTTCTGAACTTGTAATATTGATGGCAACACCATACAATGAATACTGGTCGAATTACCGCAATTGCCGTGATTGTTGTTCTGTATGCTTTAAATGGCGACGTTTAGTGTTTTCTCCCCTTGCGTGGTAAAACGCTCATCGAAATTATGGATGTTAAATATTGCGTTCTTGGATGCGATAATTTAAAGAAGGTCGAGAGTTGTGTGAAAATGAATCGAAGCAGCATCGAACCCGAACCAGCTGGACCAAAACCATGATTGCGCGAGTACTGGAGCAAGTTGTGCGTGATATTGCCTTTAAATTTGGTATTTCCATAGAATCTGTGGAGCATGTTGCCACGTGATGCCACATTAAATTTCCAAACATGTAAGACATTTTTCGTGGACGATCATTTTTCAATCGACCCGTTGTTGCATCAGTAATTTTCCATTGGGCAAAACGCACTCCTAGAAAAGTGTTTTCAGTAACCATAGAATCATGTCGACGACGTTGTGAAAAATGTGTCTAGACGGAGATTACGTTTTTGGAAGAAAAGTGTTTCACCCAAACGCTAGACCAACTCGAACTGCCTGCAAAATGATTTAAAGCTACTGAAGTTCGTAAAGTTATTAATACCCTAAACCCTAAAAAGGCAGGGTTATGACCTAATAACTCATAAAATTCTTAAAGAGCTACCTACTACTAACCCAACTATTTAACGCAGTTTTACACACTGGATTCAATCCCAATAGAAAATAGTTCAAATAATAGTCATCCTAAAACCAAGTAAATTTTCCAGTGAACTAAAATCATGTCGGCCAATAAGTCTTTTGCCTATTGTGGCTTAAGTGTTTAAAAAGTTCCTGTTAAAACAAATAATTCTAATTATTGACGATGACTTAATACCATCTTATCAGTTTGGCTTCCAAAAGATGCATTCTACAATTTAGCAAATCCATCGAGTAGTACGAATAATTAATCAAACTTTTAAAGACAAGCAATATAGTTCTGCGGCATTCATAGACATCTCTCAACCGTACGATAGAGTGTGGCATACGCGACTACTATACAAATTACAGGCACTCCTCCCCAAATTACTTTCTAATACTGAAATCCTACTTCCTTAATCCTCGCTTTCTGGTTAAATAAGAAACAGTGTACACAAGCCTATTTCCGATAAATGCTGAAGTACATCAAGGTAATGTTCTTGGACCACTACTTTATCTCTTATACATTGCAGACATACTGACCTTACCAGAAATCATAACGGCAACATTCGTGGATGTTACCACAGTCCGGGTCTCCGATAGAGGATAGAGATCCAACGATGGCGGAGCGAAAATTACAAATCAACTTAATTACTATTGAAAAATGGTTAAGAAATTTAAAATTAAAGCAAATGATTTCAAATTCATCCACGTAACCTTTACCATGCGCAAGGGGACTTGTCCTCCAGTACAGATAAATAATAATCCTCTATTCCAAGAAGAAGAAGGCAAGTATCTTGGACTATACCTCGACAGAAGGTTCACATGATGTAAGCGTGTCTTTACAAAACCTAAACATTTGGGACTAACTTTATCTAAGATGTAATGGTTAGTGGAGCGTAAATCAAAGCTTTCAATAGAAAACAAACTCCTCTTTTATAAGATTATACTCCAATCAGTTTGGCCTTACGCTATTCAACCATAGGGAACAGCTGCCAACTCCAACAATAAATTCTAGAAAGGTACCAAACGAAAGTGTTGCATATGATTGTAAATGCGACCTGATTTGTGTCCATAATGACCTACAAATAATAACAGTGAAAGGCGAAGTCAACCATTACAGTGTTAAATATAGTGACCGTCTTAGACCAAACACCTTAGCAATGAGTCTCATGGTTTTCCCAAACCAAAGTAGAAGAGTTCAAAAATATGTAGTAACAGACTTGCCTGCTAGCTTCTTTATTTAAGTAACAAGTTTTGATCTTCACATTTACCAGTTTAACCGTCGGACATTCAGATCTTCTTGTTTGTTCTTTTTAACAAAATGTCCCTTTTAGGTTAGTTTAGTGACTAAAATTAACTCAAGGGTTTTGACTTAATCAATTTTCGGCTTGTTCTCATTATTTATTTGCAAAGCTGGACAGATGCTTTCAAAATATACATGTTATTTGCTTATATTTTCGTCTTTTTTTTATTTGGTAAGCCATATTTGAACCTCATTTAGGTGATTTTACGCATAGTTAGTAGCCATGACTGATTTTTTATGGTTAGCGAAGGTAACCATGTTATCTGCAAACGTACCTGTTTGCGTTTCTGTCTACTGATAAATTTGCCTTATACGAAGTGTATAATAAAGGACTAAAACTGCTGACCTGTAAAACTAGACGTTTGACTGTTAAATTTAACTTGAAATTTTCTATGAGATAAATAAGACTGTATTGAACTATAGTACGCTTGGGTGCCAGTCATGTCAAATTTTGTAATATTTATCAGCCTTATTATACTACGTTATTGTTGTGTTATCAAGTGTTCTTTTTAACATCCATATTTGTGGGCACGGGTCCAATTTTTTTCTGAACAGATTTGGCTTTGTAATAAGTATGTCACTAGATCTACTCTTGCTTTTGGCAATTCTTTTGGCATTCCTTCTGTTACGAGATTAAGTGTTTTTTGGTATTTGCGTTCTATTTTATTTTTAAGTTTCTTTTATTTTAATTGGTGTGATCTTATGATTATTTTTTTTAATTCTTTGCTCTACCTAGTCTACTCAATGGATTATGGAGAGAATACATCAACGGGATAGTTTGCAAACAAATAAGCTTGTTGTTCACCACTATTTTGTCCAAGTTATTGAAGGTGTTTATGTGGGTATTAAATAATTCATCCCTATTTTCTTCAGTTCTATCTTTCGCTCATTACTTAATTGGTTAAATTTTGTTTGGAATGACAAGGCTAAATATGTAATACAGACACACAAAACTATCGTTAAAAAAATCAAGAGACCGACAACAGATGAAATAGGGGGTGTTCTAAAAAAAGTAGAAATTTATACTGGAAAGAACACATACAGGACAAAGGCACATAGAAAAACTTCAGGAAGGCCTATCTCTAAAATTGGATGATGCAAAGCTAAAGAAAAAGAAGAAAGAGAACATAATTAGCATTTTTAAAAGTATTTTGCTGAATAAGCTGGCCGAACATATGTTTAAATACTTACAAAAAAATACTGAGTATGTCACTGGTGTTTTTGTACCCATCCTTAGCATGTATTTGTAGCAAATTATTTATTTTATTTCAGACTAGAAATTGTTTTCTGACGATGATTGAAATTTGTTGAAGATTAACCGAGTTGTTCTTTTAATTGACATCGTAATTTGCTGTATGAGCATAGAGCACAGATGGCTGTGGTGTTTTTGATTTTTTGCGTACATAAATGATCTCTTAGAATAAGCTTCTGTGTGCTCATATAGCTGGTATGTACCTGATGTATTGTACTATATTTTTGTTTTCTAAATAGTTCTACTTGTTATTTTCAACTGGTTCTAAATCAGCAAAGAACATCTGTCTTTGTTTTATATTAATATTTTTAGCCTCATGGCTCAACGATATGAGTTCTTCAATATACATTGAATGATATGAAATTTCTATTACTACTTTGTAAGCTCTGCCTTCTTTAAGTTGGTAATTGCAGTGAACTATTATATTTTTCTGTAAGAATTTGGAGTGATACAAGTTTTTTATAGTGGTGTTACTTTTTAATATATTAGTTAAGAGGTTTGGGATTTTCTTGGTAGTATTATTCATGTTTGCAGCTTTCTTCATTAGGTAGTTTAAGACCTATGATTCAGAGTGAGCTCTAATTTTCTGAATTTAAGTTAATAAACGTTTTTCCTCTTCTGTTGCCTTTCGTCGCTTACCAAAAATATTATTTAGATACATTTTTAATTTCTTCATCACTAATATATAGCATTATTTCCAACTGTGTGTCGTGATGGCAAAGTTGGCTCTGCTGCAATTAGTGTTGTGATTGGTGCTGCAGATTTTGCATGTAAGATGTATATTGTTCCTAATTTAGTGGGTTGTACACGCCACTTATCAACAAATTACAAAAGCACCACAAGCAATTAAAAATAAAGCTTCAGGCACTGTTATTACGGAGAAAAGGTATATGACGGGAACTATAAAATACAATTGGGAAATGATTGATATTGAGTGAAGAAGTTTTCAAATCTTTAAAACTGAAATTTATAAAAATGAACCTACATAATAATTAGTCCGCAACAGAGCCAACGAGTTTGTTTTCTCAAAATGTGATACGAGGTTTTCGTTTGCTTATTGTTTCTACTAATTAAACCGCAGTTGAAACGAATGCAAATTAACAACGTACTCTTACAAATTAGTTTATTCTTTACATCGGCGGGAATGCAGAATGTGGGAAAATTTACGGTGGGTGTTTTTAATCACAATTATTATACGTACTGTAATCAGGTTATGTACTATTTAGAAAAAGTTAATTTTAAAATATATTCTGTACTGTTCTTTTTGCGCACTACATTAATGCATTGAATACATATTAGTTTAATACGATACTATAGTACTAACATATGGAGAGTAATATTGCCAGCATTATAATTTTTATGCTAGCATCTCAGATTGATTCAGATATTATCCTACTTCTCATAGCCTTGCCCTAAATAGCTTGGCCATTATTTATAGCAACATTTTTTATAAGCACGCTGTTTTGTTTGTTCTCTCAAATTGCAGAAACGTTTAACTTGGCTAAAATCGCCAACTATGTCACGCACTCTTAAAAAGTACAGTAAAATATTATAATACCAAACACTCAACGCTAACTGCGTTTAAAAAAAGTAATCTGAAGAATATAATTAGAATCACAATTAATTGTAAAGTTAACAAGAAGTCGAAATTACAGTCATGGAATAATTAATTAGATTCGATTAGGTTTACAAGAATTTTTATTAAAATTTAGGTAATATCAGTCCTCTTACATAGACCTTATTTAGGAAAAAGATTCCACAAAAACATATAATACTTTTTATATTAAAAGAGTCTTAAACAATAAAATAGATAAAGCAATAAAACTTCATATGTGTATATCATATGGCGGTACTAAAGAAAATACCTTTTCAATCGATTTTGAGTTTTATCGTCCATTATGCGTATTTAGACCAAATAGCAACTGTAAAGTTGGAGAACAGCCAGCATTGCAGGGAAATCCCTATTAAAAAAATTGGAGAAAAAAATTTGTTCTTTCACTACTATTAGTCGATGTACCTATATATATATATATATATATATATATATATATATATATATATACCTAAAAAATACCTTTAAGAAGGTTCTAAGTCACAGAAAAATGTAACTGTTATGATACTGCAATATTAGCCGAAAATTATGATCTTCAAGCTTTGGTAGTTATAGTAGATAAATTAATTGTGTCACCTTAGAGGTCTTATAATAAACATCTCAGAAACAAAATGGATGGTCGCTGGAAAAATAAAAGTTAATGATACGCAACTAACACTAAATAACCCACTTTTAAAGAAAGTATAACATTTTTAGTATTTTAACCGTATCTAAATCTCACACACAGCTATTGTAAAATAGAAAGCAACTTTGTATAATAGAAACATTTTTATTAATGTTTGTGTAAAATTCTTGGTATTTTTCGTATGGCTGCGATGCATGAACATTAACAACAACTATCATAAATAAATTAGAAACTTCTGAGTATCGGTTTCATCATAATATAGATGTCCTGAAATACCCCAAATTATTAGGTACTAGACTTTATGCATAAAGAAAAATTGATTACTGGTATTATTAAAAGTTTTGGCCATATTATTAGAGGATTAAAATGCAAACCTCTTTGGCTTATTACTCAAGGCAAAAGCAAACGAAAAATATGGATCGGAAGGAAAAAGGTTCCAATCTACTATTATTTGTGATGAACAAATAAGACCCGCTAAGAAGAAATTAGAGCTCTCATGGCAAAGGACATTTAATTTGTATATGATACTATTGAACGCACTGTTTGATTTAAAAATAAAGACACTAAATACCTAAAAAGTACTGCAGTTTTTATAGGATTTTGTTTTCATTATTATGTTCCAATTCTTATCAACTTTGACTGCTTCTTCGGTCTTCCTCTCTTTTCTACTTTTTCCACTAATGAGTGCTTATCTAATATTTCATACCTCAAATATATGTCTCAACCAATTTACTTGTTCCGCTTTTGTTCGCTTTTTTAAGTTATATTTTTTGCAAAGTTTTTTCTGTTGTTTATGTTTTTCTCTAAACTGTCTTATTCATTACTTATACTTTTGAAATATTTTTTAAATTATTTTCTAATTTTCTCCAGTAACAATACTGCATCATCTGGCTCTTTAATTTTCCTGCCTTTAATTATTACTCTAAATACACAATTAAATAATATTGTTAACAGTGAATTTTCTTGTCTTAGATTATTAACCACTTTAGAATGTATAAATGAATTACCTTCAACTCAGTTGTACATTGGATATATATATCAGCTGATTTCATTTGTTTATATCCTATTAAGATGTTGCTTATTTTTAATTAATTATGGAATCATTGTTTAAAATAAATAAACAACGTGTAGTGCAAGGTGTTGTTTACAACTGTTGTTAACGATCTGTCTTAATGTAAGAATCTGGTCAGTTGTTGACATACTTTTTCTAAATCTTAATATTTTCTTGTTCTTCCTCTTCAACGTTTCCCTAATTGTATTTTACATATTGTATCAAGCAATGCAATGCCTCTATCTTCGTGACTATTAATGTGCCCTTTTTGTGTATTTGATAAAAATACAAAAGAGCACTTTTCTAACTGTCTAGTAGCTTCTTTTCTTCCTGTACTCTTCATTCTTAAGACTTAGTGTATTACCCCTACTTTTGATATATCTGCAGTTATTCCGTTTTTCCTCGGATTTGTTATTTTTAAATCCATCTTCTTGCAAAATGACGCATTGGCCTATCCACGTTTTTTTATATCCTCTTATTAGTTTTTGTTAATTATCTTAGTGATTTATTATTTGCTGGTTTCGTTTAAAAAAATTCAATTCGCCTGTTCTGAGATGTTTTCTCTTTTATTGCTTATAACATTATGTTATTTAGTTAAGGGTTTTTTTGTTTACTTTTCTTGAAATCTTCTAATCTCTTTATTTATATGTATAATTTATTTCTAATTGCTTTTATTTTTACCTTAAACGTTTTCTTCTTTTTTCCTTTGCTTTTGATTTTGCTTTCTTCCAATCCTCTTTCTTACGTTGCTAGTTTGGTTTGACTTTGGTCACAGTCTCTTAAGAAATTAAATTTGTTGCTTGATTTTTAATTTGCACACTATTAGTTCTTTCATTATCTTGCCCTTTATTATTTTTAATTTTTAACCGAAATTCTAAATTTTGTTTTTGCAAAAATTGTTTTACTCTTGTAGTTATTAAAAAATGATCAGTATTGACAGACACGTTTTTATATTTTCTTACAAATTTGATAGTTCTGGTATATTGTCTATTAATTAATATGCGACCTACTAGGTTTAGGTTTTGCCATTTGGTGATATCAGTATAACTTTATATTTATCTTTGTGGTCAAAATTAGCGCTTATTTTTCTTAGATAAATTTCTGTAGCAAAATATATATGTTTATTAGATACAAAAAAATTAATTTATCAGTTGCTTTTTAGGCCTAAAAACATTAAAACCTTCTGTGGCATGGCCGACTCATGGCGAAAATCAATTTTATTCAGCAAGAATATTCAATTTGGATGAATCAAAATAAAAATTGTTTTATCAAAAAATACGTTTAGAAAACCAACACCTACTTTAAACATTGTACATATTTTTTGTGACATTGTTTTTAAACTTAACATTTAAGAGAACTTTGGAAGTGATGAAAGAACTATTCTACTGTATTGTATTAAATATCGCAATGCATTGGTCCATCTTTTTTGAAATATGTAATGATTGAAAATACAGGTATTCATTTTACTAATTCTCTTAAAAATAGGAACTACACTGTTAAAAAGACAATAAAGAAAAACATATTTAATTATGAATGTGACGTACACAGCTAAACACATTTTATGTATTTCTTTGTGTGTGCGCGCGTTATTCTGCAAATGTTTAAAATGGAGGGATAAAGACAATAAAAACTTTTTATGAAAAATATTCTAAACTAAACGATTTTTTTTTACTAAATTAACAGCAGACAACAGACATAAATAATTCATTATTATCATTACTATAGTCAGTGCTTTAGACGTACGCCAAAATGGCTATCTATAGTTATTTTTATTTTTTTATCCTAGCAGTTTCTGTTAGGTTGTTTCTCCATTATGAATTTAGTTTGCACTAAGCATGAGGTCTCTATTACTCACCTTTTATCTTCTCTCCCCAATACACACCCTACCCATTGTCACTTCAAAGATACTATATGCTCCGCCGAATCCTTTATTCAGGCTTCGTTTGTTTTCTTATCCTGCAGCCTGAGTATTAGTTTTTTTAGTTATTGTTTCGGTAAATGGCCAGGTCTCTGTCACATATGTGTGCGTAGCCAGAACATAATTATTAAATATTCTTGTTCTCAAGTGTTGGACTAAATTTGATTTACAAAAGTTTCTTATTTTTTTTGGGAGCCGCTCATGCTTGCTTCACCCATCTATTTGTTATTTCTGGATATTAAATGTTCCATGTATAAACAGACCCGAGTTAGTCCTATTATATTAATAGATTGAACTACCATCTCTTATGATTTATTTATGTTTTGGGTATATTCGTATTTAACGTTTTTGGGACGTTGTGAAATTACAGTTGCATGGAAAATATCATAATAGAAGCCATACAGGTGGAAGTGTATTTCAATGATGGTACAATGACACTTTTAATATATGTCTATAATTCGAAATATAATTAAAAAATATACTATTAAATAAAAAATATTTTTAAAGATTGTCTTTGTAGTACTAATGATTTTCTTGAATATTCAGTTTAGGGTAAATCAGATTTTAAGTAACGCTACCGAAATAAAATGCAAATGTAAACCGTGTTAGTCGCTTAAAGGAAGCTCATTTATTAATTTTGCTCCTAAATAAAAGGTTTAAACTTAGAGCGCGAGATAAGGGTTTATTAGGTCATTTTTGCAGTACTAGTGTATGAAAATGAACAAAAGCTAATCTTTGTACATTGCTGTTTTTGTAGAGGGTTTGTCATCATATGTAAGTTTTTGGACTGAAACCGATGCAGAATTTCAGTATTTGAAGTATAACCGTGGAATTAGACTTCAAAGTGGCTTTATAAAGAAAATTTTATTCTCTAAAGACAGTTGAAATCACTTTTAAATTGACTAATTTACATCTCTGACTTTAAGATTAAGGTATTTTATGCTGTACATATGCATTATCCAAGTCAATTTTTAATCAAGATTTATCTCTAGATACTTAATTTTTAACTTTACCTGTATGACTGCAATTCCGATTGTTACTTGGATACATAAACCCTATGTGTTACTAAACATACGTGGGTTAAATCTGTTATTATTGTCTATAATTATCCGTTTATTAAAATAATTCTGCAGAACATTAAGGTGATTTTGATGATTTTGTGAAGCCACCAACGGCACTTCACTGGCTGTAGTTAAAATGCCTGCAGTACGTACAGGTAAAATAGATTTGTGTCAGTCAGCTCTTCTATTATTTATCATGAGTGTTTTTTTTTTTAATTTTGGACACTAATAAAAGTAGGGTTATTGGTCTATATGATGAGAGTTATGTTGGTAGTTTTTCAGGTTTAGCTATTATTATACCAATTTTTTCTTAGAAAAGTTACGTGAAATTTGTGCTATTAGCGATTTATTTGATCTGTTTGATTTTTTGTTTTACTCCAGCAGAAGAGGACAACTTTATTCGTAAGAACAGATGGCACGATATATAAATAAAATTGTCTGTTTTTATCTCATTGTTATTTATACCTGTCGGTTTAGTTTTAAAGACATGCTCAAGATGCTCAAGAAATACGTCCTAGTCCATGATCTGTTTTTCTGATTAGTAGAAATGCAATGCCCGATCTTTTAAATTTTATTGTAACTTTCCATATTGAGTAATTATTTCTTGATAACTTGCCTCCTTTAATGTGGCTTATAAATTATAAATAAATTTATTGCACATTGTTTTGACATGAGTATTTCTAGTTTTTTAACATTTGCTTCGGGCTCTATACCTTTTAGCAACTAGCTTTTTTATGAACGAGATTATTTTCAGTATATTAATTGGATTTTATCATTGTAGATTACCGGTCGGTACTTTATTATGTTAAAAGGTTCTATTATGTTGTCCAATTTATCAGGTACTTTAATTAAAATTAATGTTAGTGTCTTCATTTAAGAGTTGTTGGAATAAATTTCAGTGTGTGCGTTTACAGATAAGCTTCGATAAATTTTAGTTATGGTTTACATTAGAATTAACTGTTATAACCATCTGTGAGTGATTGAATGTCAGGTAGTTGTTGGATTAGATTTTAAAGGCATTAGCAATGCCTTCCGTTCTTAAAAAAGATCTAGCAGGTATGGGATTCTATTAAGATCGCTAAGTCAATACGTTGATTCGTATGTTAAAAGATAATCAAAAAATTTTAAGTGACAAGAAGGAGGTGTCATTAAATGTGTAGTATATTTCGTGTTGCAGCAATTATGAATTTATTACTAAATTATTGAAAATAGCTGCTACGATTGAGAGAGTAGTTACTAGTTTTTGTTGGTTTAATGTAACTATAATTCAGGGTACTGTAAGACAGTTGAAATAAGCACAGCTAATATGTTGTGGGTTGTTCTATGTGGGTGAATCTACAAAGTAAATTTAAAATTTGGTATTTTACAGTCCTATCTATAGTACGCGTTTCTGAAATAAGTATTTCCGTTTTGTAATTGTAAAATATTGTTATTTGCTATAGGTAATGACAAAGCTACATTCAGCTGGTTTAGATATAACCACAGACAGCCTGTGAAAAATTGCAAATTAACAACTCAAACTTTGAAAATACATTTAATACTATATAAAATTACAAAGCAATTATTCATAAACATTTTATTTTTTCAATAATGTAAGGCTCCACCTTAGGGTCTTGTGACGGCATCCATACTTCTTGGTATCGTGTCAAACAATGTAACAATGTCTATTCATTGGCATTGACATTGGCACTCTTTTATAATTAAAATAGATTTCTAGGAGGTCATGTTAGTGCTACACCCATTACGTAATAATATTCCAGATATATTTGATCAATAAAGTGTCAGGTAATTAAGCTACAAAAGAAAGAGTTTCCACTCTGTTTTGTTGAATAAATGTTTAATATGTTATGTGCCGCATATGGTAGAGCATTATCTTGTTGATAAACTATAAAATTGCGTCGCTGTAGGTCTGACTGGTAATGTTATCTTTGACTCTAATTAGAGGTGACTTGATGTCGTAACTAATAGCTCTCCATATCATAATCCCCATAGTTGGCATTGTACGCCTCGTACAATGTAATTCTCCATATTTTTGCGCTTACAAAGTATTAATATCCGATCATTGTTTCGGTCTAAACAAAATCTAGAATAGAAAAATGGCTTATGCTACTCTTATGCCTACAGATGTCTCTCCGTTTCCCGTTTTAACCTTAGTTGTCGGCGCAGAAAAGTCAGTGCTAGTCGTGAGTCTTGCTGTTGAGGAATTAGCTGTGCAAACATATTTTTAAATTTTGCCAGAAGTTGTGGTAGTTATTCTCTAATTTTTGTCATTTCTAATAGTAGCTATTTGCACCAGGAACACTTTTTCGTGGTAATTTTGATAGATATACAATTTGGTATATTGGTCGATTTGATAAAGAAGTAAATTTGTTTAATGTTGGTGCTTGTAGCCGTAGAATCTGGAAAGCTTGCCTTGCCTGTATATTTTTGCATATTAAACAACTTTTGCAATTCGCTGTGTAATTTTCGCCGCATAAAGTGCTTTTTATGAAGATATCTGGAGATTTTTGACAAGTAGTGGTATTATGTTCGCTTCCCCATATAACTTTGTCCATTAAAATCTAGTGCCCATATTTTTGGCTTCGTGTGGACTTTGATATTGTATTTTTCTTTCTTGGCGCGTTAACTGAAACTTCGATGTTGATTAAGTATTCTATTTGATATATATTTTTGTTATTTTATTTTGCATTAAAGTTTACCATAAATAAAATAAATAAATAGTACTTTCTGCCCTAAGTCAGTTAGTTCTGCTTTGATGACATTTCTTGATACAAAGTAGTGTAGGCTATGCCTTTCGATATATTGTCTGTTACTACCATAGTTAAATACATCATGTATAAAGATGGATGGTGGTTTGGGAGTTTTTGGTTATTCTTTAACTTTTAGTGGAAAGCTAGTTCTTCTTCCTTTTCTTTTTCTCCGTTTTAACTTTTCATCTATTGCTATTTTGGGTGAATGATACCTAATCACTTGTTATTTTCATGAGGTTCCTGGCAGTGTCACCTCGTGTGTTTCCATCTTGATAGCATAAATTAAATTAAAATGACCAAAAAGATGTTTGATGGTTATGTGGTGAAAAAAATTGCTATATATCATATAGTGGCTGTGTTGTAAACAAATAACAGAAACTTGGTGAAATTATTTGTTTTCAAATTAGATGCTTGATGAGTCATATAATTTGAATTGTATCCGAACATTGAATTTATGTTTGACTTGTATTTTACACTCTCACTAAATCGTTACTATAAGCCCCCCACAATGCATATGTCACTTAATACTTTACCCAAGCGATTTAAAATAATAAAAAAACTGATTACACTCAGTAGATAATTGCGCAGTCGCTGGCTGCCGGTGATAGCACACGCAGAGACTTAATATTTTCGAATATATGAATACGTATAGACACTATGAAAATTAAGGCAAAAGTACTATTTATATTGTCATTATTACTAGGTAACTATTGTGTTACTCTTTAGTCATTTTTTATTACTAAATTTTATTAAACATCGACATTAGGAAAAGCCTGCGAGAATTTTGCTGATTTTATGATTCAGAATCATAAAAATTTTATCAATTTCAAAAAATTACTACCATTTATATATGAAAGTAGTTACTATTAGCTCTAATTCCAGTTATTTATTTATATATGTTAAATAACCACTATATAATAGATTTTTCATATCAAATTACAATGTGTATTGGACTAAAAAAATGAAATGCCAAAGAGTCTACATATTTTAATTTATAAAACAAAATTTTAGCTTTCTTTTTCTTTCTTTCTTTTCTTAGTAGCCATTAACGACATTTTTTTTAATAGGACAACGTTTTTATAGTGTATTTTATCCTTGCATCTGCATGATAAAAATGAGACTCCATTATAGCTA
Source organism: Sinelater perroti (assembly GCA_036346155.1). NCBI lineage: Eukaryota > Metazoa > Arthropoda > Insecta > Coleoptera > Elateridae > Sinelater > Sinelater perroti. The sequence continues at coordinate 16,222,902 of JARFIY010000195.1, read as the reverse complement.
ATTACTTCTTATTAAAAATTAAATTAAGGTGCTATCACTGATCAAAGTCTAACCGTTTACGAAAGGCAATTTGCATTTTTAATAAAGAGCCGGCAAGTTCGTAACGTTCATATTTACTTATTTGGCAATGAGCCTACTCAAGGTTCGCGCTGCAACAAGGACGCCGTTATATTAAAACGCCGCTAACATAAACGTTTTCATTACCATCGCTTGTAAATCCAATTTTACCTAGCCAACTATCTCTTCGGCGGAATTTATGTGGATGCGGCGCATAAATCACCCCTGCAGCGCTTGCATAATTCAAGGCATGATACTAATTTGTCAAAACAGTAATAAACTTTTATTGCGTTTCAAGCGATTATCCAGATCGCTCGGCGCTTAAGCGTCATTTTTATTTAATTCAATGTGCAATGAGCCGACAGTTTCTGCGATTGTGCACCGTATCGGCTGTATTGGAAATTGTAGCGCTCTGGTGGTAATTAATTACGCTACACATTAATGTTGAACATCTCTTTTTATTTCTAATCCAATCCTCGCAGATCACTAGGTGAAAAATTATTAAATAGAAATTTCAAACTGGTTGGATTCCAAATTTTAAATAAATTATTTTGAAACTTTGTTTTTAACTTATACAGTTCGGAAGGCATTATGTATTCAGCATAGATGTATCAAATATGAAATACTGCCCCACAATGCTGCTACAGAGAGGCAACACAACTTTTCAAGTGAAAATTCTAGTCACCGTAACAAATTACCCGAGCGTGCATTAAAGCAAGTTGAAAATTGAGAACATCTGCAGGTGAAGCCCTGAATACAAAGAACTCCCGACTTCTTTATCTGCTTTCAGCGCTCCTTCTCGAAATTAAGCAGTGAAACCGAAAGCGCCGGGCGCTCGAGCCCGTGTTTTCTGCACTACTTTGTGGCTAGTGGCATTTAACAAACAGCGGCACTAATAATGAATGTCGTTTGCTGATAAATTTGGGCTACTGACTGTCGGGCAGGTATTGCAAATTAATTTCTCGGCCGCTCCCCTATAAAGCTTGTTGAGTGGACGGATAACCTTTTTTGTCAGCCTCCCTTGAAACTTCACCTGCAAGATAAATGTTATTGCCTTGCTGCAAACAACTGGTTTATATAGAACTACCCGTTCACTGCTGCACCTCAAAAGTAGCTCACTGGGTTAATTTCGGCACTTATCAATGCAGCATGCTTGCGAAGGAAAGAGAAATTGGAGGGCTTGTGCAACGCGTTCTTTAATGGGTTAACTCCGTGTGTTCGAAGAAGAAGTAGTAGATGTTTGGCATGAGAAAACAGGAAGCGTACACCTCCATAGCCTTCTAATTAAGTGCCCAATACAGCGGTTCTTAACCTCTGCTCTGATAAGATCTCGCCTTTCCTTAATGTAAATGACAGCCCTTTTGTGCGGAGGCCCTTGCTATTACTAAACAAGTAAAAGCATTTGAGCAAATATTTTTCTTTTTGGTTTCACGAGAATTACTGCTTTAATTAAATTAAGAATTGCGTGCAAAATTTATGTTGTGCAATAAAATCTGCTATATGTTTTACTACTCAATTTGTAAAGACAAAATAAAAAATATTTATCATTTACTCAGACTCAGATTACGTAATTCAAATTAAAAAAAAATAACTACGTAAATTGACAATTTCCTACAATTGTAATTTTTTTATCTTAAAGGGTTTTAAGAGTAAGAATTTATTTGCTAACTAAAAAACCGAAATGTTTCTATAGCTCCATTTGCTGTATATTACTCTTCCAACTACAAATCCACAAAGCGATTTTTAAATACTATCAAACATTACGGATTACATTTATATCAGAACAAGAATAGAACTCCAAACATTTGCATTTGGACTCTGAAATCGACTTTCTTCTATAGAAAAGCACTGAAATCCACCTACCTGTTGTAGCCTATTAATTTAACTAAACTCCAGATCTTCTAAAATTCTTTACTATAAAAGAAATTAATAATATATTTGTAAATGTTGATCTGTTTTCAAATCACTCTACCGTAACTTTAATTTTAAGCATAACTCTCATCTACAAAAACATAAAATCAATACTTAAAAAAAAACGATTACTAAATATCCCCTTAAACATCCAAGAACTAGTAGAAGAGGAGGAAAAAATTAAAACTATCATACAATAAACAGAATCAAATTTTCACACTAAAAGTTACAAATATACAGGCAAAATCATAGACAAAAAAAATTAAAAGGAGGTTAAGAAGGTCAAACGTTATTTTGCAGAAAAACTAGCATATAACAGGAAGAGCAAGAAATTAATACACATTATTAGAGAATGCAAAGCTAAATCCTTTAAGGATAAACTTGATAGCTTGCCAGGCACCTAAAGTGCTTAATACTCTTTATGGAAGTAACCAAACGGCTTAAATAACCCCAAAAATAAAGCTTGAGTTAAGAGTGACGCGATTAAAGCCAAAGCTTTTATACAACGATTTGTTTTTATATCTTTAAATCAGACAGTTACTTGCAACTCATACATGCCAATAAAATTATTTTTCTTATACAGGAAGGAAAAGTCTTAACAATCAAGTTAAAAATAAAGAAGTACGTGGCTATGATTTAATTATTAGGCGTACCCTAAGGAAATTTGTAAGAAAGTGGTAATATTGCTTAATTTTATTATTAAAACAATATTAAAAACACATTTTTTTCTAGTAGAGTATAATCAAAATCATTCTTATACTTAAATTAACAAACTACCCACTTCACTGTTTTCTACAAACCTCTAAGTCTTTATCTTATAGCTACAAAATTGTTTAAAAAACTTTTATTAACAAGGTTGCTGCTGATACTAATCGAGAAGCTTTTGATAAAATTTGACAAAAAGGTTTTCTATAAAAGCTAAAGAAAAAATTCCTAAAAAATGTTTAATCAAATAATGAAATTCTACTTGCAGGAGAAATATTTTTAAGTTTAAGATGGCAAAGGACTATTATACCTTTTTCTATTGAGGTTTGGGGTTCCACAAAGAAGCGCTTTGAGACCGGTACTCTATATCCTACATTACTAATCTGTCAACTATTAAAGATGTTACTACGGAAGAAGGTACACAAAAAGCTTTGACAGCATCCACAACTGATTTAAAACCTGACAATAAAACAATAAGATAAACCAAGTAAACTTTAATTGAAAGACAGAATATACAAGGACAACGCATATATGGGAAAGACAAAGAACCAAACCTCAAATTCAGCATAGACTATTGAAGTAAACAAACTTTTTTCTTTCACTGGACAACAAATTACTTGTTATAAAGTGAGCTTCAATACAGGCTATCCAGCTGTAAGGAACTGCATTCGCCTTTAACATAACCATCTGTAAAAGACTTCAAGCCAAGCATTTTCGTAGCCTAATCTCGACATATCTCTAACGCAGAAATAAAAAGTGACCTAAAATTGTAATAATTAGGTGTAATCCAGAAGTATTATTAAAATAAAGTGAACTCACGTATCCTAAAATAATCTATATGCTTATATATATATATAAATTATTCTTTATTTATTGCCCTAATTGTACAAACTAAAACTTTGTTAACAAAAACAATTTCAATAGGATACTTATGTATAAATTTTACTCCTTCCGTAAAAAACTTATTGTAGAAGAGAAGATGCATGTTTTGAAAATTTAGATAATTTCAAAAAGTTTCTTTTGCGACCTACATGTAAATGCGTTTCCTGGCAGCGATTGTATAATGATACAACCTTGTCACTGAGATGTTAATTTTATTTTGTGTTATTTTTAAATAAATCAATGACAAAACCCTTTCATACATCTTCAAAGGCTGCATTCGTAAAAAAACAGCGTTAACGATACTAAAAGAGATTTTGCATCGTTTATAGTAGTGGTACTATAAGCTCTTAAACAATTCGTACTCTGATTTAGAAGCTTTAGAGCTGATAACTTTACTTGAAAGATTAAGACTATAATGGCTATGTATCTACTCTATATAAAAGGACCTCATCATGATTCTCGAACAGCTATATTTAATTATTTCATCGCTTTGAAATATTGCATCAGTCACTATGAAGTAACTAATTTATCATTCCTTTATTACCATTTTTTTCTGTGAAACGAGAAAGAGCTTTTTTAAAGAGATCAGTTACTGGGGGTGAGACTTGGATACTTTATGAAAGAGTTAACCATAAATGCTTTTGTTTCAGTAGGAAGATCGTTTTATTGGAAGGGAAAAAGTCACATTTATGATAAACTGCTAGCCCAAGGTAAAAACATTAATTTAACTAAATACTGTTTCTAACTGGACAAATTGAAAAAATAAACGAAAAGAAAATGACAGAATTAACAAACAGTAAGGCGATGCCTAGTTTTCTAGTATGATAAATTCAACCCCGTGTCTAACCGTTAGAAACAAATTGTTAACAGATTGACTAGGATGTTCTATCATTTTTTATATTTTTTAAAATAATGTTTCAGGTGTTTGACTACCAAAAGCGTCCAAACGATTAAGAGGTAGTTAATAAGATCACAGTCCCGTCTGTATCTGTATGTGTGTCTGTCGTTGGATATGATAATACAAAAATTACTGGTCGGATTGACACTAAATTTGGTATACAGGTACCTTAGGCCTGTGGGTATGATTTTAGGACAAATCGGTCAACGGCAACCGTTAGAGACCATTATGATTTTAAAACCTTTTTATATTACCATACGGCATGCAGCACATCATTCAGCTTGCCTTTGAACACTGACAAAGATAGGTATAAATATTTGAAATACTACCTAACGGTTTTTCTACTAAGTAATATAGCACATGTATCTATCAGATCCTTTATAAGATCTGGAGAGTTTAAGAAATGCCGTAAGGTCTTAAGCTCGATGATAGAGAAACTCCAACTACACCTCCCCGTGGTAAAGGATGGGAACACCTAAGGATTGGTGGCAAACGTAGCTCTGGAGACCGAATGTGCGCCGGTATAAGCAAACAAACCTGACTCCCGGGCCAGGATGGGCACCCTATTGTCCAAAGGGTGAGAAATCGCCCTCGAAGGCGGAGGAATCGATAAGAAGATCAACGGCATTGGGATCAAACGGAAAACCACCTGATTAGAGGCACAAAGTGCATTTACAAGAAAAAATCAAGATGGCAAACAGTTGCAATAATACAACGAATACTAATCATGGTAATCGGAACCCAAGATTCGGCAGGAGAAGAAACACCAGCAAGGCTTCTCAGGTCGTCATCCAGCGAAACCCTTGCAAATCACAAGACCAACAAAGGCTAAAATTGTCAAAGAGTCCAATCAAAATTGGAACTTGGAATGTCCGTACGATGGCCCAACAAGGAAAATTAATAACGCAGTAGCTGAAATCAAAAGACTTCAACTGGACATAATGGGGTAAGCGAGATGAGATGGCCAAACAATGGCCAATACTTAATAGACGAACACCACGTATACTATTCAGGAAACGAAAAGGTCAATTTATAAATGGTGTCGGATTGATACTATCAAGCAAACTTCAAAAATATGTTACTAACTTATACCTGTATCAGAGAGACTAATACTTATCCAACTAAGTGGAAATCCCATAAACATAAATATAATACAGGTCTATGCCCCAACAGCCGAAGCGGAGGAAGACAAAATAAAAGTTCTACGAATCTCTTAAAATACATTGAACCAACTAAAAAGCAAGAACTAACTCTTATTATGGGAGATTTAAACGCTAAAATGGGCCAAGGTAGAAGCGGAGAGCATATCGGTGAATACGGACTGGGAGTACAAATGAGCGGGGAGAGCGACTTAAAATGTTCGTAGAAGAAGAAGACTTTGTTATCCTTAATACATTATATAAGCTACCACCAAGAAGACTTTGTTATCCTTAATACATTATATAAGCTACCACCAAGAAGACTCTACACATGGACCGACTCTCAACCCCGACGAACCCAAAGAGAAGAGAGTACGAAACCAAATCGACTATCTTCTAATAAACAAACGTTATCGCAATAGCTTTTAGCCGCCAAAACATACCCTGGAGCGGACATTCCATCAGACCATTGCTTATTAGTAGGAAAATTCAGATTAAAACTAAAGAAATGCTTGAGAAAAATTGTAAAAAGAAATGGGACCTTAGGAAAATAAGTGATAGCCCGCAAATGCGTGGGAATATGGACACAAGAACTAGGTGTAGCATGTGAACAGAGTATAAACAAAACCAAACGGTAGAAGAAGCACTGAGACATGACAACATCCTTTGACAAAATCGGAGATAAGTATCTGACAGTACAAAACCGAAAGAAAAAAAGTGGATGACTGACGAAATCCTACAATTAATAGATGAAAGAAGAAAAGCAAAAATAACGACATCAGATACAAAGAAATCCAGAAATTAATAAAATACAAAATAAGGATGGCTAAAGAAACATGGCTAACAACACAATGCAAAGAAATTGAACAATTAGAACAAAAACATTTAACATGTATAAAAAAGTAAAAGAAGCTGCAGGAATCTACAAAGTAAACAATACAACAAGGTTACTCAACAAGGTCGGAAAAATAATTATCGAACCAGACGCAAAAATTTCTGCCTGGCAGAAATATGTTGAAGACCTTTTCGAAGACGTTGATAGATCAGATGAACCTCAAGAATATCCAGAAGTAGAGCCCTTACCCATCACCACCGACGAAGTGGAAAAATGCATAAAACAGTTAAAAATCGGAAAGGCTCCAGGTCCTGATCATATACATATCGAATTTTTAAAATGATGGACGAAGCGAGTATAAAATGGCTACAAAATTTTAACATTATCTATACCACCGGAAAAATCCCTGAACCGTGGTTAAGATCAACATTTGTGACAATCCCCAAAAACCAAATGCTAAATATTGCGAAGATTACCGCACCATCAGCCTTATGAGTCACCTCCTAAAATTATTTCTAAAAATTATACACCGCAGAATTTTTACAACGTGTGAAGCACAAATAAGTAGAGAACAGTTCGGATTCCGCAATGCCTTGGGAACTCGCGAAGCTATTTTTAGCCTACAAGTTCTATTTCAAAGAGCCAGAGATGTAAATCATGACATATATGCTTGCTTCATCGATTATCAAAAAGCCTTCGATAAAGTCCAACATAATAAACTAATAGACATACTTCAAGAAATAGGCCTTGATAATCGAGACATAAGAATAATAAGCAACCTTTATTGGAATCAAAAAGCAGCAATGCAAACTAGCAACATGATATCAGAAGACATCAAGATAAAACGCGGTCTCAGGCAAGGATGCGTACTTTCTCCTCTTCTGTTCAACGTGTATTCGGAACACATCTTTCAGCAAGCTCTGGGCAGCATAGATGATGGAATCAGAGTCAACGGAGAAATATTAAATAATTTTTGATATGCGGATGACACGATAGTGTTTACAAAGACATCACCAGTCTCCAACGAATTATGAACAGAATTACAGAAGTTAACAAGCGGTTCGGACTGACCCTAAATACCAAAAAGACCAAATATATGATAATTACAAAAAATCACATTGTTGACACCGTGTTAACGATTGACAACAACAGGATCGAACGTGTGCGAAAATATACTTACCTTGGGACAACAATCGATGAAAACTGGGACCACTCAGTGGAAATAAAGTGTAGAATTGAAAAGGCCAGAGCAGCGTTCGTAAAAATGGCCAAACTCTTCAAGTGCCATGAATTATCTTTACCCATTAAATTAAGACTACTGAGATGTTATGTCTTCAGCGTATTGCTGTATGGAGCAGAGACGTGGACACTGGCAGAGGCATCAAGACGAAAAATAGAGGCCTTCGAGATGTGATTGTACCGCAGAATCCTCCGTATATCTTGGACAGAGCATGTAACCAACCACACCGTGCTGAGGAAAATGGGGAAAATGGGGAAACAAGAAACAGAACTCCTCACAACAATAAAAGTTCGTAAGCTGGAGTATCTAGGGCACATCATGCGCAACAATCAGAGATATGGGCTCCTGCAACTGGTCCTCCAGGGTAAGATCGAAGGAAAAAGAAGCATCGGCAGAAGACGCATATCGTGGCTGAAAAACCTGCGAGTATGGTTCAATACAACAACAACTGGACTGTTTCGTGCCGCTGTTGATAAAGTCCGTATTGCCATCATGGTTTCCAACATCCGAAACGGATCGGAACTTTAAGAAGAAGAAGATCCATCAGTTAATTGATCAATTGATAATTTTCTGTTAATTGTCATTGTGTTATCTAAAGCTTTCGGTAGTTGTTAATTTGGGTTTACACCCTTCTCGTTATCTACTACTTCTGTTAAAAAATTCTCTTTGCAGTATTGATTAACAACAGGCAACAACAAAGTTATCCTGTTACATTTTATGTAATTTCTTTTTAACAGTCAAATTATGGTAATATCGTATTACAAATACAATAAACAATATACTCAATTAGTGCCAAATAGTATAACAGAATTCCCACAACTTCAACAGAGGTAATAAAAAGAAATCGCTAACTAATTTTGGTTATAACAATGAAATAAATAAAAGAAAAGAAGTATTTTTTACTTAGAAAGCATAGTATCTAAGTTAACTAAAAACTAGATTTTATGCAAAACATTATCATTGCTCTTTTATCAAAATTGAACAAGAATGGCTTTCTAAAAATTGTAGTATAGGAGGCTGTAGACTTGGCACAGAAAGCCAAAAACTTCAAAAAATCCTAATTGTTAAGTTGCCCAAATATAGGTATATCATTTACACACAACGTCCAGACGGAGCAGCTACTGGAGGAAGAGCAATAATCACTAAAACTGCAATAAAACACCAGGTAAACAAAAATTATGAACAAGACTATTTATAACCAACTAGTAGGTTTAAGGAAATTACAGTAGCAACTAAAAAAGCGTACAATCAAGGGGCTGCAATATACTTAATTTTTTAAGACCCTTGGAAATAGTTTTATCGCTGGGGGAGATTATAATACTAAGCATCCCTAGTGGAGCTCTAGGTTTTACATTACTAATCTCGGACCACCATCAACAGAAGAGCCAAACATCTTAGTCTATGAACCAAAGAAATAAGACGAATTAAATAACTTTGTGTATGATAAAACGAATAGCCGATATGTATTTAAATATTAACTGAATATACGTCTGAATTTGTCATCCGATCACTCTCTGGTATCACGACTTTAAATTCTCAAGACTCACAAAATTAGAACTTGTTTTCTATGCTTAATAAGACAATCTAGAGCATATTTAGAGAATTACTGCTAAAGGATACTAACGATATATAATTTAAAAATAAAACAATAAATAGAAACAACAACAAAAGAATTAAATCATTGAATACAAAACGCTACACGGCAAGCCACACTAAGTAATAAAATTTGTGAATTTGCTGAAAATGTTGAAATAAAAGTTTTTGTGCCAGTTCTCCTCTTAAAAAAGCTACATTAAACGAAACTATGAAAGAATTAAAGAAACTATCGAAAAAAAATAAAACTGTGTAAGGATGTTTACAAGTTTTAACAGCAACTGAAGCTACATAATTATGTGGAAAGGAAAAAAAAGTATCCGCAACAATTTATTCCGCTAATCAGATAAGCAAAGAAAAACAAAAACTTTGGCAAAACACTAACGTTTTCCTAGCAAGGCTTAAAAACATCTGGACCAATAAAATTGTCTCATATATTAAATACAAAAGAAGGACAAAGATCTAAATGCTAAAAAAGCTCCAGGATGAGACCTAACAACTGATTTAATGCTAAATAAACTTTCAGCTGAAATAATTAAAATAATAACCATAACTTTCATTGTGGTGCTGTACAATAAAAATTTGCCTAGATGATTGTGATTTTAAAATCCGAAAAGAATCGAAAACAAGTGGAATTATATCATCTTATCATATAAGGCTGCTACCTGTATTATCACAAAACCTATTCTACAAGAACAACAGCTAATTCCAAAACATTAATGCGAGTTTTAAAAACAGCATTTGTACACTGTTGTACGTAAAATTAGTGACGATATAAATAATAATAATTGAAGGTAGTGCACGGCGGTTTCCCTCGACGCAACGAAGGTTTTTAATTAGGTGTGACACCCTAGATTGCTATACAAAATTAAATAACGTATTATATATATTTCTAAAATCGCATATACAGAAAAGACATCCTTTAGGTAACACGGACTATACCATTACCTGTACTTATTATTTACTGCAGAGTTTCTAATATTAAGAAATGTAACTGTTGCTATATAGATGACATAACAGTAGTGGTATCTCATAGAGACCCAAAATTAAATAGAGCAAATTATTAATAATTATATTATAATACGGAAAAGGTGGTATAGCATATAACTCAACTGTATAACACAAAACAAAAAAACTAATAAAACAAAATGAACTGTTGGGATAACCTTATATTATTCTATCAAAGCACTTTAAGAAAGATCGTATGTATAACGCATGGCCATTGTAATATTCACTGTTTTTATTATTAAAGGACAAATAAATCAACAGCACAAGGATACCTTTAATAGAACAAATAACTTCCCGTTGTCCTTATCATATAAGATTTAAAAAAATTATTTATTGTTTACCGAATGCTATTATTTGCAAAATAACGACTACAGCAAGGTTACACTTATATATTAGGCAAGTATCTTAAAACTGCTCAATAAATCAACCACTAGATTTGGTGTAAAGTATATTTTAAACCATATCGTTAATGTACTAGAAGAATTCCTTATTTATTGAAGGTTACTGAAAAAATTCGTTATGGTAAGCAACGTCAGAATAAATTTATGAAAACTTTTTGCACGGAGGCCAAAAATGTTGAACTAAAACAACATTAATTAAAATACCTATTCCAATTTTTAATAAGGGTTGAATAGTACAAAAACACTTCGTGCGGGCCCAATTACTGCATTTCAGTTTTGGCTTTGTGTTTTTTAATAAATGCTATCGCAACAATATAATATCCGTAAATTGGCGATTGGAAAATCAGCAGTATCATGAATGTTCACAAAACGATATATATGCAAAACACCGTAATTGGCATTAGCTATTCCGCAGGTGCACACAAATAAAATCCAATTAATACTTTAGAACAAGCCCCAAATTTAATTTAATTTTGGGCCGGCAGCGCGAACGCAAATATTTAAATTCCGGTTCTGCAACGCATAAATTTCGAATAATGCGACAATGTTTATAACGCGAAGAATGCCGTTTGCACCGGCGTGATTTATAAACCAAAAACAAACGGGAGAAATGCCATCGCTGTCGAGCTTTACGTAATTTGTGAAACTATGAGTCATTTGAATAAAAGGTTCAACTGCTCGGAAAGAACCTGTTGTTGGTTACTCTCTTTAATAGCCACTTAAGAAAATGAGCTTTTTTAACGCTCAAATTGATGCAAAAATGCTAGGCCGCAACTCGAGATGAGCTGTTGAGAGAACAATTACGGCGCAAAATTACGATTATTGCTAATCGCGCCCGTTGTTTGGCAAACTCCCATTGCTTGGAACTGATTTTGAAATTGTTTTAAAAAGATTAGGCTGATTTGCAAGCTAATAAAATAAATGCTAACGCATCAATTTTGTGTGATTTCTCATAAGTAGCGATGCGAAAATTAAAGGAAAACTTCATAATGTTATTGCATGGATGCACACTTTTGGTGAGTAATTTTGGTCGTTCAATGACGTAAGGTTATTTACACGTTAAAATATTTTTGGAGCGAGGTCTCGGAACGGGTTCTATTTTTGCCATCTTTAGCAAGTAGATAAACATCGCTAAGTGTTAATGTCTACAGAACGACCCAGTTGTTGCAAGTAGGTGTTACAACTTGCCCAACATAAATAAATTAAACGAAATCGATTTACACAAATTAAAATAATTATAAAACTTCCAGTGACAGTTATGTTACACTTTAATAACAAGGGATTAACATAATTTAATAAATCAAAACCTTAATTGTTCTTGCAAGTTACGTGGTTAGTTGATCCACTGAGAAGGTAGCAAATAAGTAACGTTAATGAAATATGGGGTTAGAAACTTTTATTTAATTTGATATTTTTAATATTTGGCAGTAAATTACTCTGCAGTATTTAAAATAGGAAACTTATATTTTGTTTCACTTCTTAAGTGCAAAGTGACACTGTAAAAGATTGACAGGCACTTATTTTGCTCTAAATAGGCTTAAGTAGCCAAAGTAACCCAAATCAAATATGGTGCGTCTTCACTCGTGCCACGTAGATTGCTCCAAGTCGATTTTTGTAAGTGAATGTCGCCCATATTGCTAATAAAGCTTGTTAGGGCAGGAATGGGGCTGATCCGATCCTAAATTTACGGCTATTGAATATTAATGTAGACAATAATTATAGGCATGTTTCTACTGAAGACTCGTTAACTGCAGCACTGTACATTGATAAATCTTTAAATTTTAATTAATTCATTGACCTAAAAATTACAGCCCATCTATCATGTAACTTAAAATAAATCGCTACAGTGAAACGGCGTTTATCCGTTAACATTCCAAATGCAAATGTAAATTATGTCATTGTTTACTTTAATAATGAAGCAATACAATGGTAGGAAATGGCTGACACTAGTTTTTAAAGAATGTGTTAGCTAATCGGATTTCTATTGATTTACGACATACGGGCTTAAAAGCTTCAGCCTACGCAAGATGCGTTGATTTAGTTGAACTAAATGCTTTCGTTAAGTCATCTATTTAACATTCGTCAATAAATCATCGCCTTAATTATCGTTGGACTGCTGGTCAATATTTGGCATCTCTTTCACATTTACATTTAATGTTGTCTCTATGGCATTGACAAAACTTGTAGATAATGCATGGTTAAGGTTAACCGGGTACTATCGTTCGGTAGGGGCAAAGAAAGCTCTCGAACACGATGGGGATGACGGATCAGAGCAATATATAAAGCCTCATCCGTTCCGAACCGGCATCAGTTCATCGAGTGAGTAGAAAATCCACAAAACAACAACAATGTTCAAATTGGTAAGTTTCGAATCTGAAGATTGCAGTGGTATGAATTTACTGCATTGTAGATCGCCGTTGCCGCCGCCTTGGCTTATGCCACCGCTTCCCCAGTGCCAGGATACATAGGGGCTGCTGTCCCTGCAGCTATTCCAGCGGCCGTGGTCAGCAGCCACAGCAGCATCGTAGCTCACCCAGCTCATGTTGTGCACGCCGCTCCACTGATCAAAGCAGCTCCCGTTGTCGCCCCCATCGTCCATGCTGCTCCGGTGGTTCACGCCGCCCCGGTAGTGCACGCCGCTCCCGTCGTCGCCGCCGCCCCAGTGCTTCACGCTGCCCCAGTCTTTCATGCCGCTCCAATTGCCCCCGTTGTCCACGCTGCCCCAATCATTAAGGCCGGCTTCCTGCATTAAGCCTTCCGGGGAAAGCTTTGAGATCAAGGATTGTTTTTTGAGAGATGTTATTTATTTGTAATAATTTAAGGCCTTAAATAAAGTAAAATTGGAATAATTCAGTTTGTGGTTTTGTAACAGTGAAAATCGTAAAAATTTGCAGCAGTTCTTTACCTCAAATACTGCTATTAATTTAAAATACTTATTTAATTATCGTTAAGTAGTACGTTTCATCGAACTAAAATATTTTTTAAGTAAATCGCTTTTTATAAGAGATTTGAAATTTTAGAATATTCCTGGTAAAATTATTTCTTAATTGATGTAATTATTTGTTTTTGTGATTTTGAAATGTTTATAACTAGACATTGGTGTCGTTTCTAGATTTTTTAAAATGAAGATTAAGGAATCAATACGACATTATAGGGATATATGAATTTGAAAATTATATCTACGAAAAAGTACTGAAATACACTATATACAGGGTGGTTAAAAAATAACTGGGCATTAAAATTAGCAATAGATTTTGTTTTTAATAAAAACTTGTTGAAATAAATTCTACATGTAATTTGTTATATGGAAAAAATAGAACAAAATCTTTAAATCTCAATGTAGTTGCTAGTCGCCAACCATTTTACTCAAACGCCCAGTATTCTCGAGAAAGTTATTGGGGATATTGTTGAGAATCTCTGAACTCACACCTTCACCTTGTGTTTTGCACGTTCTCTTCTAAGTAGATTTATAGGTAAATATCACATTGAGTGAGATGTGAACTTTTTGGAGGTTATTAATAAGATCCGTATAGCCCCAGCCACCGTCTTGTTCCAATTACTCACTCTCAGTAAAAAGCACTGCTCTATATTTTATGAAAATAAGATCGCCAATGTCATTTCCAGCTACGTTTACGTACAAGATATGGGAAGATGAATTACTTATAGTTAAGTTTCCATCCTCTCAAGCATCTTTTTTTTAATTACGACGATTCACGAAACCGCCGACATAAAATAGAGCCTTGTCACTTCAGAGGACGTTTTCAAACAATTCAGGCCGATTTTCATGACGACCCAGCATTAAGTCCCTTTCGCGGCCGACGGCTTGACAAAAAAATATAATATTCTGTAATTTAGTATTGTCTATTTAAATACTGTTTTTACATTACAAATTCTATAGCCAGTTTTCAATGCCTAAGTAATTTTCACTCACCTTCTAATTAAAACTTTTAATCTAATGGTAAATACGGATTAAAGAAATAGAATTTTATATGTGAAAAGTAGTTCTGTTTTCAAAATTTTGACACAGTTCGAAATATGCCCTGAAAAATGTTTTTTTAATAGATTTGACCAAATAGATACTAAATTTCTCTATATAATATTTTCTATTTTCACTTTATTTAAAAATACGTTTTATATCTGTAGTAGAAAGCAGATATATGCAGCTTTAACCTAAGACACTTAATATTTATTTGCAGTACAAATGATCAGTTTTAAATAATTATTTTTGTATTTTTCATACATGCTGGTACATTACAGTTTTAGTTTGGTTCCTTAGGTGTGTTTTTCCGTGTGGATTATATGATCCTCCGTCGAGTGCCTTTCCGGGGGAGGGATAAATAAATGTCTACCCAATATGGTTATTATCAAGGAAATAAAACTCGAAGCGGATCAAAACTTGACTAACGATACGTAGCAGTTTTATTAAGATATGTTTCTAACACCAGAAGAATGGCTTTAAAGAGCAAAAATACTGAAAAACGAAAAAGGTAGGAGCAACGGTAATGCGATACCGAAAAAAACTTTCAAGAAATCTTAGTACTACATTATGATAAAATAATGGCTTTCAGTGAAGGGCACCTTTTTAGTGAAGAGAGGGTATAAGACTCCTCTTGAGATGTAACAAAGCAATCTTGGAAAACAAACCAAAAATTAAAGTATATCACAAAATCCCATCCATGTTATGTGAAATATTAGCGGCTTATTTGTGCTAAAAATATTATTAAAAATATAGAAATATAAATAAAAAATATTAATATAGATATCCCAAGATTAAGAGAAGTTTGATACCTTGGATTGAGAAATCCTTCAGTGGTAAAACTGAAAGATGCATCATCGAAGGATATATAGTCTTGGCATAAGAAACACGAGAGGAGATCGATTGCTTTAATTTTATATATAAAAAAAGACTAAAAGATTCTGAAGTAAAGATAAAATAAGCTGTAAAATAGAAGAGAACTAGTAATAGTAGAGGCACATATACAAAGAAGAAATAGACTACTTGAACTTAATATTCTTAAATACGTTAACGAACGTATCCAAGAAAAATATTTGTATAAAAATATAATCTATGCATCAACAGTAAAATTCTTTTACAAGTAATGTTTTCTATATTCTTGGAGATTACTATTAATAGTCAATGCGAACTTAAAAAAATAACATTAAGTATAGAATAAAGCAAGTAATCGTATATGGGTATAAATATTTCTTTACTAAATCAAACATTATTTTAAAACTTTAGCTTGTATGATTAAATATTACATTTTCTTCATTTTCCTTTATGAAAGCAAAAGCTAGTTAGATCTAATCAACGAAGAAATAAAAATACAATACTTACAGTGCATGTGATGAAAAGCGAACGATTTCAGTTGCTGAAACTTATCATAACAGACAAAATACCAGAACAACCATCAATTATAACACCTCAAAACTCATTATTCAAAAATTAGAGGATATGGTTTTGATGCACATATGCAGAAATCTCCTGAGCTACAGTTTTCAAGATCACAATAGTCATTTGCTTTGCTAAATTTTGGCAAGAGAGGCCAACATAAAATAAGATGACGACAAAGAATTGCTGCATATATAATGACAATCTATGCAATAATAATACGGGCTTCAAATAATTCCAGTATATGCTTTAAAAAGCTTCGCATCCCATGAAGAACATTTCTTTCATAAATATTTTACAAACAATAGAATAAACATGATTTGGATTTATTATAGACCATTTAACATTTCAGCAGTATCAATAAAATTCCAGCGCGAAAAGAAATTAAATAAGGAGATACTATCCTCTTAAAGCTATTTATTCTTGCATTGTAAGATATTCTGTCGTTTAGTCATAATATAAGGAAAATACCTATACGATATGTTGGAAGAAACATAAAAATAATCTACATAAATTGCACTAATAAACCGTTATACAAATAAACCTAAGGACGAGCAGATTATTGAAAATATTAAAAAATACATTTTCTACGATGACACATCAAATTAAAAGAGGAAGTACAGGGATGTATTCGGTTGACAGAGTAGCCACAAGTAAATTTTCACAAATATTAAGTAACAGTAATACCAATTAAATTTTAAAAAATAAACGTTTTTAACTTTTATATATTACGTATGATGATATACGGTATGGAAACTATCCAGCGGAATAATAAATCATAGAGATCTTAAAAATGAGAACAAAAGAGAAAAAACACCCACAGTTTACTTAAAGTAGAGTTGGGTGGGACATGTTCAACAAAATAATTTAAGATGGAAACGACATAATGTACAATGGCGACATCTCCTTCATAAACGTAATATTGGCAGACCATAGTTACTTTGGAAAAAAGGTAGGAATAGAGCAGTTCACACAAGTCAAAGGAAATAGACAACATTAGACTATGAAGACTGTTAGAAAAGAGAGAAGCTAACAGGCCGAAATAATTTGTAGTACGTAAGATACAGATATTTTGTAATAACTGTGGTGGGTAAAGGGTGGCGCCAACACCTAACCACCTAAATGTCAACTTCACTTGTACGTGGATTTTTCTGATAAAAAAACTAATAAGGCTTTGGTGATTCTGCATTGGGGGTAAAAAAGATTCAGAGCAAAATACTAGCCTTAGACCAGTACGAAGGTTTAAAAGACTACAAATGCAACCAAGAAGAAATTGAAAGAATGGCTGAGAATAGGAAAAAAGACCAGAAAGTTAAGAAGTACGGCTTCGACCAGAGAAAGTAATCTAAAATAGATAGAGGACTCTACGCTATAGAGCAAGAAGTAAAAAATGAAAAAGAAGACGAAGGTCATGTATGTGTTTTAGGCGTCTATGTACATACATGTATGAGCTAGTAATGTTACAGTATCGTAAGGTATATAGTTTTTTTAAATAACCAAAACTTTCGTAAAGGGCTGCATCAACCACTTAATTTTTGATCATAAAAGCTAAAAGTTCAATGTGTTTTCATATTTATAATATGACTAGTAACCTATTAGTAGCATAAATTAGTAATACTGATTGCTAAATATATATTTTTGTCATATGTAATTGCATTTATAGTAACTCAAAAAATATAGTCACTTTCAAAAATTTTTGGAATATTTTTATCATTATGACATCAACTTAGAATAAAGTCTGCACCTATTTATTTTCAGGGCTGTTTCTTATATTACATTTTGAGATTCATGTTCTGTTGATGAATTAACAAATACAATTTATTATCTGAATGTTATCATTGCAGCTATAGTTGCAACATAGTGACACAGCTATTTTTCAAGACGACTGTTAATTTATTTATCCAGTTATAAGGTCTCTATAAAGCTCTTGCTAGCTTTGTGCATCTTTTAGGTAAACAAAATATTTATCAACTCTTTTATGTTTATGACTCTTTTAAATGTGAATTTACTAATAAATTTTCACGAACACTAGTGTATATGTGTGTCAATCATTAGTACTTCTGTAAGACATTGATGTTTTCTTAATTACATGTTCTGAAAAAAACTATCTACTTTTTATAAATGTTTTACAACGCATTAATTATATATCAAAGCTTCTTTATAAACATTACATTTCTTTAAATATGTGTTTGTTTGTTAGTTTTTGTACTATTTTGCTTATGTTGTTCACTAGCTAAACCATAAGTAATTCACATACTATTTTAGATATTTCTATTTATCTGCTTTTTTACTATTGTTTATTGAAACTTCAGCAGAATTAAAACCAGTGATATTTCATTAAAACTTTTATATTAAATTAAGCACACTATAACCAGAAAAAAATTAAGGTTTGAGAACTATATGTTTATGGCTGTAAGAGATTGGCAATATGAAGGTCTAGAGCAGTACGCAGGAAAACTAACCAGGAAGATCGTCATTTTCAGAGTCTTGGAAATTAAAGAGTTTAAGTCCTTTAACACAACAGTGATGGACCATACCATGATGTGTATTGTCTATCGATCTCGATTACTAGCAATGGGACTAACAACATGACATCTCATTTTGCGGCTGCCACTGACTTTTTTGCATCGCAAACGAAAAGTCACCCATGGATACCGAGTGCCACAGACTTTTCTGATAAATCCAGATTTTGTTGAAACCGAAACAATGGTCGGATATTAATATACTGTAGACGCGGTGAAAGGGAGCAAGAAGATTGTATTGGTGCAATACAGTCAACACCGATTGGGTGTTATGATATAGTGGCCTGCTACCTGAACTTATCAGTTATAATAGCAGGTCACCTCTAATTTAAGATAGATGTAAACTAGTTAAATCTGCATCAACGCAGTCTTATAGCCCGTGATACATTCTTGAAAGAATGTCCAAGTAATCTTTGAACAAGATAGCATAGGTAACAAGGTAGGCTTAATCATTTGACCTTTAACTGGTCGAAAATATCTGAAATTATATTGCATAAAGGATACAATGTTATCCACAACTTTCTAGGAATCTGGCTGAATTGTAAAAACGTGTTTATGCAATCAATCAAGACACCATTTATTTATTGTTTGACTTAACACTGGGTAGGGCCATATATTATTCAATAAATATAAATATTTGAAAAAAACATTGCAAGTTTAACTATTTGTCTGATACTATTAAATACATCTGAAAAATTATCATTTTTTTGGTGCTGCAGTTTCAATACGTAATAGTATGTACTTGGTATTTCTTAGATTTTTTAGCTTAAACATTTTAATGTGAACTCTATAGATTTCAATATTCACATTTGTCCTTTATAATAATAAATTTGTCGTATCAGTGTTTTTTTATTGTAGTAGTATGTTCCTTTTCTATTTATTGTGCTATAAGAACATTTTTTAATTATGAAACTTATTACTGTATGCACATACAGCTAAACACGGTTTTACTTTTTCACCTGAAGCTCACCAAGCTTGCTAATTGCCTTCTTATTCTCTAATTTATCCTATCAAAAATATTATTTGAAAAATCGGATTCGCTGAAAAGAAGGACGATAAAACTCCTGAAATAATTCATAAGTCGGCTAAGTCAATGAATAAATTTGGGGATCCGGTCTAAAATCTAATTTAAAAGAGAACTGCTTGCAAAGTGCTTCTACTAAGAATTAACAGGACCGAAAGCGATTATTATAAAGTTTGTAGGCAATGGCTTATTCATGCGAGAACTATTTTTAATGAAGCAAAACAACTGCCGGATTCTTGTAGCCGTACAACATGCTGCAAAAACAATTAATTATGTTAAATTATTAAAAAAATCATTAATGTGCCTGAGGTTTGTTTTAAAACTAAAAAGGTAAGATACCTGCTGCTTTTGGTTTTAAATTGGAGTGGTTTCACATAGAGCAAAACGTTGATTTCGTTCACGTACTGCGTTCTTGATTGAGGAGATTAGGGTGTGAAGCTATAAATAAATTGAGGTACTTGAGAAATTACAAAATTGCCTGTCCATCACATGTACGCTTTTTACGTGCATCGCGTCCTAAAGACCCCTACTAATTTTTTATTAAACTTCTTGCCCGATCTTATCATTAAAATGTTTACGATATAAATAAAACCTCTAAAATGGTTAATTAGCTAATTAATTTGTTTGCAAATCTTGACTAACTAAAGCAGAGTTATGCTTACCTACTTTTAATATTTAATTTAATCTATTTATTAGTTTACAACCTGCTTAATCCATAACATTCTACTTGATTATTTTCCTCAAATTGCCCCGCATTCAAATATTGATCTAGATTTTTAGGCGGAACCCAAAGCAATTACCAGTCACTCTTTTCCCGAATAAATTCTCTTGTATTTCGTTGTTCCGGCCTGAGATTTACGCGTATGCCAATAGGATTCAATACTGCTCCAAGAGTTTATATTGTCTCCATGAGACTGATGTATCGTACCCAATAACGCAGCTAGACACGCTCCTGTGGTGGCCACTACTTGACCCCACCAGTGGCCCTCCTTTCAAACGGTTATTTATTAGGGAGTGTTCTTGAACAGGTGATTTCAGGATTTTTCACATTTACTATATTTTGCAACACTAAACATAATGTGTTGTTATTATTAATTACTTTTATTTGTGGCATTGAAATTAAAATTTAATTTATGATGGGGTGTTAGGACTCTTGCAGAGCTTGAAAAAGAGTCAGTTTTGGCTATAAAAACAATGTAATATACATTATGTAACATAAATAGCCTGAAAACTAGCGTGAGTAAGGGGGCAAGATTAAATCTTTTAATTTTTCTTTCATTGATGAATATATCGCATGATGTAAACCAAGTTGCAAAAAGAGGAAGGTAATAATTTTTAAAGAGGGATATTTTTGGAAAGCTAAACTAAATTATATAGAATACTTATATGATTTTTAAAAAATCAATAAATAAAACTATACAAGGACGCTCCAATATATAATTGCACTGAAATAAATTCATAAACTAAGAATTAACAAAAAATGCATTTTTATCATAATTATTACTATACTTATGTGTATTTTATTATTAATATTTTAAGGCAATCTGTAAAAATTTTACTTTTAAAAATTATTTATTTTTCAAAGGTGCAAATTTATAATCCACTTATTTGAACTACAAAGTAACAAGTAAATAAATATGTTATTATTTGCAGATATTTTAAGTTAGATATCACCTACTGATAGATCACTAAGACTTATTCATTAAGGTTTCCAGACATTGTTTTTATTCTTCCGATTACTAACTAAATTGATTGTTATGATTCAGGTGCGGTTACGACTACTTCTGAGTGAGGTTTCGATTACTTTAAACTCGTTTTAAAGGGTCTGGTTGCTGCTGAACTATTGATCATTAGCTATTAATTCTAATGAAATGTGTGCAGAGCTTTAGTGCTTGAAAATTTGCTGTAAATTCATAGTTAAATCCATGTCTATACAGGTTTTAGGATGGCTCTAACGCCTCGCGTAGGAGCACGGCCTGCAAACTGAGAGATTAAGGCTTCATACCTCTTTGCCCGGTCGTCGCGCACCATTTCTGGTGCGGGGCGATGTGACAAGCACCGCGCCTTAGACGACCGCCATTATTACTCCTTATTCGAGTGAACGCAGGTACTCAATTATTTTTAGTGACTGAGTAGGCCACCCGCCAGGCTTCAGAGAGCACCGGGAATTGAACCCGGGTCCGTCCGCATCGCAGCCCGCGCCTCAACCACTGGCCCACTCTGGCGGTTATGGCTTTATATAGTAGTAGTTTATTATGCAAAGACAGTTGGAATTATCGCCCAATTGACTTTTTTGAGAACATTCCATATCAACTTTTAGTCTAGATGTAATCCAAGATATTTTACTTTGGATTTGATTGTTATAGCATAATATTACTGGTAATTTAAAAATAGCTGTTTCGTCTAGTAGTTTTCAGATCAAATTTATTTATAGCATACCAATAGGACTATAATTTTCCATTTTAGATGTGCCCTCTTTTTTAAATATCAGCAACACCTCTGCATTGTCTCATGCATTTGGTATCCTGTCTTCTTCTAGGCATTTGTTTACAAGTAGTTTAATCACTTTAATAATAAAGTCCTCTCCTGCTTTAAGCATCTAACGTGTTATTTGTTTCAAGGCTTTTTTTATTTCACCAGATGTTATTTCAGGTATCTTGTCTGACTCTATGTTCATAACTTTTCTTCGTAGCTAATGGTTTTGCTCTATTATGTTTGATGAATATAATTCTTTATAAAATATTTCAGTTAACTGGGCGATTTTATTTAGCTCTGTGGTTAGTATTTCTTGTTCAGTTTTATCTTTATTATTTAGATAGTTTTAATCTTAAGGCCTCCATGTTTGCGTTCCTTTCTACGGTCTCTGTTACCATTTTTGTATTGTATGCTCTTAGATCTTTTCTCGACTCCTTTTTAATAAACTAAATCTGCACCGATCAGTAAATCCAGTAGGATTTCGTAGGAGATTTAGTACTATCGACCATTTTTACACTTTAAGAACCCTCATAGGAAAAGTAAATAAATACAACATATCTATCCACCTAACTTTTATAGATTTTTAAAAGGCTTTTGACAGCATTGAGATGTAGGCAGTATTGAGTTTTGCTTGAAGAGGCAAGAGTGGATTACAGATATACAAAAATGATTGAATACGTATATAGGTACAAGTGAAAAGTAACGACAACCTGAAACTGAAAAGATTCAAATTGAAACAGGAATTAAGCAGGATGGTACAGTGTCACCAAAACTCTTTACCCTCGACCTAGAACACGCTTTCAAAAACCTTTTATGGGAGCAAAAATACATAAATATAGATGGAAAATATCTGACCCATTTGAGATACGCGGACGATATAATCCTAATATCATTTGATCTCAATGAATTACAACATAGGACGGAAGAACCCAATCAATCAAACGAAAGAAATCTTAGTAAAACCAAAATAATGAGTAAAAATAACGTCCAAATTAGTGTAGAGGGGAAACACACAGATAACGTAGATTAATGTATATTTCTGAGACACAATATAACCATCGGTAAAGAATATTAAACTCTAGAATTGCCCTTAAGAATCGGTCTATAATGGGCCTATTTTGGAAACCTCAAACACATACTACAGAATAAAAACGTACTCATAAATCTAAAGCGAAAAGTATGTGACACATGTATTATACTAGTAGCTACTAGTGCAAATCGGTTACGAATAATGCAAAGAGCTAGAGTAAGAACGATGTTGAATATCTCTATAAGAAAGAAAATTACAAATGTAGCATTAAGACAAAGAACAGGAACAACAGATGTCATGGAACGTATCGCAAAACTGAAGTGGAACTGGGCAGGCCACATCGGTTAGGACACTAACAATAAATGGTCATCAAACGTCACCCACTGGAGACCCAAAGAAACAAGGAGAAGTAAAGAACGACTGTCGATCAGATGGGTCGACTATATAAGGAAAATAGGTGGAAAGAAATGGTATGAACAAGCGCGGCATAGAAACAGACGGAAGAATTTGGGAGAGGCATACATCCAAGAGTGGATGGAGAATGACCGATGAAAAAGGAGAAGAAAACTTTTCACTTTCATTCTTCACTGATCTACTCAAGTTTTCGACAGATTAGACGTATTTGTAGTTTTTCTTTGACATTATGGCTATATCAGCAAAGATGGAAATTAAGGTGATGGTAGTTATGGGGATATCTACAGTATAGAGAAGATAAAATAAATTAATAAGATGTTAGTTTAATAGAAAGTCTTTAAGTTTAATTTGGAAGTGTCGTTCTTTTAGGTATAATTTTAGTAGCAGATAGATTTGATAGGGTAATTCCTTTGTATTTTATATAGTAGGCCGCATTGCCAAACTTTATCAAAAGTACACATTTATTTTCCCTCGAGGCTATTTCTAATGTAGTTCTCAATTCTATGACATAGTTGGATAGTGGAGTAGCTTAATCGAAAGTCTAACTAATGTAATGTAATTAATTCTTCCATTTGTGTTGTTTCTTAATCCTGTGTAGTAAGAGTCGTTTGAGTATTCTGGAAAATATTGGCAATAAGCTAATATTTTGTTGTCGCAATGTAGTGTACATGTTTCCACTGAATGAGGAAACTGGAACTAGAGAACATGCGGTTGTTGTTATGAGCTGTTTTTTTGAGACACTTTCCGACTATGAGATTATATTTTGGCGCTTTGTATGAGTTTTTTACTTTATTTATTTGTAGATCTTGAGCTTAGGGGTAGGGGTAGCTGGTCAGGCGAGTTGAGGCATCCTGCTGCTACATCAGTATTGAATTTATTAGGTAAAAGTGGTGTGTAAAGGCTGGGGTAAGGTATTTTTGTAAATATTTGCTTTTTGGATATTAGTGTGGATTCATCACTATCCGCTTTCCTTAGTGGTGGTATTAGTTTATTAGTAGGCTCGTAGATGGTACGGTCTTCTGTTGATTAGTCTGTAGTGTAGTAATTAAATGATTTGTTTCGGTTTTATTGTATGTGGTGGTTTTGTCCAAGATGTTCTTGGTGCTTTGCCATTTGCTCCGGGTTCTGAGTTTTTCTGTAGTTAGTTGTCCTATATGTAGTGATATATTAAAACTTTCTGATGTGGTATTTTGTCTCATTGGAGTGGCCTGCCGGGCTGCTTCTTGGATTAACTTGGTGATATATCCTATAGTTTAATCAATGTAATGAGGGTTATCGATTCTGTGTATCAGTTTCATGTCACAAATGATGAGTTTGAATCTCTCTCAGTTGGTCTTTCTAATATATAGTTTTGGTAAAGGATTGTTTCATATTACATTAGTGCTCAAGGTGATTATTATTAGACTATAATTTGTGTTTAAATATAATTAATTTTATTTTACTATATATGTTATAAATGTCTTTGGTAATTTGTTGTAATTTGAGCTTGGCTCGCTGGTTGACAAGTGTTGTAGATATTTTTTTGTAATTTAGATAGGTTTAGTTCTTTAGTTGTACTCAGTTTAGAAGTCCAGCCGCTGTGCTATGATAAAACAAGGACCTAATGAGAATTAAAGTTCTTGATGTTTCGCAGTTGATATGCTATGCTTAGGTGGACTATATAAAGCTTCGATGGTTGATGGCTAAGAGAATGGCTTTATTTCTATTAGAGCAGTTTGAATTTTATTAGTTACGTAGCATGGCGCGATTCATTGCTAATGTAATTACGACTGCTGTTCCGTCGTGATAGTTTGCGTAATAAAGAATTTTTATTGCAGTATTAATACTAAAAGGGTTTTCTAAAATCAATATAATATCGATTTTTTTATGCTCAACGACAGAGTAACTTCGTAATTTCTTTTAGTCCATTTAAGTTTCAAGCCGTTGTTCTTATCGAGTTATTTTGTTGATGACTGTTGTATGCATAAATATAATTATGCTATTCTAGTCAAGAGAATATTATTGGTGGTATAATTTGGTCCATTCTAGTCTTTTCAGTTTATTTCGCATTTTTAAAAGTATTGTTTAATCTTCTACTTAGTCCTAGTTCTTTTGAACGTTATTTTTCTGTTGAAGGTGACATTGAGTATTGCTTTGTTGCGTTTGTTATTTATGTAATTGCAGATGCTGTTAGCATTCAGCTACGTTTGTTAATTAATATAATATATTTGTTTTCTTATGCAATTGCTTTACTCCTTCTTCTATTTTGATTTTTGTTAGCAGTAGATCTTATTTCTTTTTGCTCAATAATCTTTCATAACATCGAAGAAAACATCTCGTAATGTGAGGTATAATATGTGTTTTATTAATAAAGTATAAATAATATCCGTAATTTCCATATTAAAGCGCATTTTCTAGCAATAATAACTTTGCAGAGGCGAGACTTTATAATAGTCTGAACTTTACAGTAATCTATTTACATGCAATTAACAATATTTTTAACTTTAAATTTATTATAATAATAATGGTAAAGCTCTAGCGCTCCACGAGAGAGCAAACCTTGCAAACTGAGAAGGTTGAGGCTCTCATATTATATTCGGCCACTGTACCCAGTCGTCACGCACCATCACTGATGCGGGGATGTGGCAAGTACCGCGTCTTAGACGACCGGCTTTATTACCCCTTGTTTGAGTAAACGCAGGTACTCAATTATTTTTAGTGACTAAGTAGGTCACCCGCCAGGTATCAGAGAGCTCCAGGAATGAACCAAAGTTAGTCCGCATTGCAGCTCGCATCTTAACCATTGGACCCTAGTTTATCATATTCTTGGGTAAGTACTTTAAAAAAAATGGGACTTTTGTACTTGAACCCAACTTGTATTTATTTTCTGTGAGTTAATTTATATAGTTTATTGGTTATATTACTATTTGTATGGTTGATGTTTATAGTAACAACATACTTTTTTGTTTAAACAACAACACAGTTGTGGAATAATTGTCACGAATGTTTAATGGTTTGTAATATTTTTCATTGTGAAGTATAAAATGTATATTACAATATTCATACAATTTATGCTATTATTTGTTTATAACAATCCATTATAAATAACTATATATTGTTTCTGTTACGAAAACACACATTCCTACTTTAAATTTAAACGTCAAACTCAAACAGATTATTTTTTTATATCTTTTTGTACACTTTCATAAATGTATTGTTTATAGTAAAAGTTTTTATTTTTCTTATTTATTTACTTTAATAACACAAGCGTTATTAATCTTAGTGTTTATTTACGGTCTAATAGACAGTAAAATTATATCAGTTTCTTCCTTATTTGCTGTGTGTCATTCACATTCGTACATAAATGTATATCTACAGCAATTAATCTAAATTGTCGACAGTTATGGTGCATATACTTTCTCAACTTCCTTTAAGGGAAAGGAACGAGTGAGTCATTCTTAATCAAGTGGCAAGAATAATGAAATTTTTAGAATTAGCTCGCATATTGGATTCGAAAAAATACAAAATTTGTGCAGTACGACATAAAATGAGAATACAAAGGAAATCATTTTTAAAAAATACATAAAAAAATTAAAAATTGTGCATCTCTGATGATAAGAATCCTATGCCGAACAAGAATTGAGATCCCATAAAATAACTGTATTTTGTAAATTAAATAACTTGAAACTGAAAGTTTATAAATGATAAAATTTCTACAATATGCGAAGCTGAGCGGTAATGTTCACAAAAAATTTGCTTTGCTAAGAAAACTTGTTAATTGTAAAATAAATTTTCAACTTGTGAATTATAAAGTGCACGTTTTAGTGTTAAAGGAATATATTAAAACTTTCAAAGTATTAAAAAAAAATGTATAAATTTGTTTTAATTATGATCAATCTGGATTTAAAGATAAAAGAGTTGGTGGTTATATTATTAACTGAGGTTATTCCAAAAAATAAAGATCGAACTCTCATGAAAGTGATGAATATGACTACAAATTCACTAATTATCCTAATACATTCACGATATCTTAATTTAGCTTGAAGGGAAAAAATGATCGTTAATGGAATACGGTCCCAAAAGTTTCAAGAAGAACTTCTCGAAACAACTTTGTACAGATAGTCCTTAGACCAAATCATGCACTGGAGGATATAACACAGTTGGGTAATATTATAATATTTATATCAGAAAATATCTCAGTAGTGATTTTTGAACACATAAATACAACGATAACAACGAAAGCACAAAAACAGTCTTTTCTGGTTATTTAAGGTGGATTAGTAGCTGTTATCGGACTGTTAATGTTCTAATCCTTAATAAAAAACAATTACTTATTAACAAAAGTATGTGTGGCGTTTCTTTTAAGGCCACAAACAGTAGAGAATGATTTAAATACTCATTAGTCTGCTTAAACATTGACGAGACAACAAGGAAATAACAAAACCAACAAATGCTTTTACAGATGTTTGGTATAATTGGAATATACTGATTCAAAACTTAAAAACGTATATACTTCCAACTTATATTTTAGTATTGACGAGCATCTAGTGCCTTGTAGAAAAAGTGTGTATTCTATATGTATATTCCAAATAAGCCAGTAAACTATGGTTAAAATTGTAAATATTTATATCTACAAAACATATTAAAATAACAACAAATACCTTTAGTTTGACATTTTTCAAAGATTCTATTGGAGTCTTTTTTGGTTTCTTTTCACAATCTGACAGTAGAAAATTTGGTTTACATCTATACTACTAGCCAATGACTTAGTGAAAGAACTCTACAAAAACATCACAGTAGGTACTTTTACAAAAATAAGAGAGGATTTCTCTAAAATTGCTTTTGTTAAAAGACAGAATAATTTTCTTTGATATAGAGAACTCTAGTATATTATAAACCTAAAACAAATCAGAATGTAGTGTTACTTTTAACTACGCCTAAAAGGGTAAGTACTCATAAGAATTATAGAAAATTTGAAATCATCACATATACACGTTTTATAATATGCTAAATGTTGCTTCTATTAACGTTCGCATAATACATAACTATGATAAGATCAAAAGTAATAAAAACCAAAAATAGAAATAAATTTAGAAGAAACTCCCTGAAAATCTTGTGAAACCATGAATGAAAAAAATAAAAATAATTTTAAGTTTACAACGCTTGATCTATGAAACCATTGCATATATCTTGAAAGAACCTTTGGAAGAGGAGAAAGCAGCAGCGGTACCTTTATTACGAACCATATATTCCACCTTCTTTTAAAGAAAAAAAATAATAATAACCTATTTTTTGCAATGACTGTAATAAGCCATTTTGCCTGGAACATCGTTCTAAAGTTTGTGCAATTTGTGAGTTTAAAAAAATGGTTGTGCTCTTGTCACACCTTTTTAATAAAACAAAATTTACACAATCACTTATTTCAGTAACTTCATTTTTTAACCTTTTTCAATAATTTAAAAGAAGTCCTAGAATTTATCTTCAATAGTTCAATAGTTTTCTAGGATTGAACAGCCTTTATTCTACTAATTTTAAAACGTCATATTTTAAAATGGTTAGAAGTAATATTTCACTTTTGGTAATATAATATCTGGAGGTCATAAAACAAATAACTGTAACTTGAAGTATCCGGAGGTATCATAAATTTTTGTGTCATATTATTATAACTCAGCATGGTGTTAAATAGAAGAATAAATTTGTTTTTAGCTACATCAAAGTTGGCGCCACTTATAAATCAACTATTTATCCAATTTGGCATACAGATAAAAGCACCAGAAAATCTTGCTAATTCTTAATCTAAAATTCTTAGTCTAAATAAAATAGAATAAGAAATTTCTTAACTTGCCTTTCAGTAAAAGTAACTGCACAAACACTATTTTTGCACTCAAAGTTCTTTTGCAAAATTGCAATATCAAACAAAATGGTACCCTACTATACTAACTAAAACTTTCAGAAGAAATAATTTTAGTTCAATTTAAAACTTTTGGTAATTAGAGATAATTTTCTTACTTGTAGTCTCTTGGTTCGGTCCTGTTATTAAGGCATCTGTAATATTTTTTTTTCAAATAATGCCTGCAAAATAAGCTTTCCCATTTATAACAAATTTGTTTTTAAACTACGTGTTTCTTTAAAACTGCATCACGTCTTTCTTTACTGAACACCATTGACAAGAACAGGTAAATTAAAATACATTTTTAGTGTAGATTAGTGTGCTGCCTTCTGTCACCACTACAAAGGTAAATTATAAATGTCCCTCTTTTTTCCATAATAGGAATATTGTTTGCATTTTATGTGGCACAAGTTTTATTCATTATTAGCAAGAGCTTTACGAGGTTTCTTGAGATAGAGGTAACAAATTTTGACTTTGTCTTAAACTGCTCCACTGACTGGCAAAAGGAATAAGAATAGCTTGATATCAATTATTTTTACAAAACTTAACTAATTCGGCTGTGGCAGTCTAAAATTTTGCTCGTCCATTCTTTAGCGAAAGTTGGAGCTTTGTATCAACATATAAAGCTATCAATTTTTTTCCTTCTGCATTATTGCCTATGTTCCGTTGTTACCCGTTTACGCCTTGGTTACCAGTTTACTTTTTCGATTTACAGAAACAATAAAGAAAATAGTTGTCTTTGTTTTGCAATTTCAAGAACTATTAAAATTTGCAAATATTATCTTTAATACTTTCGATATGAAACCCTGTAAATCTTTGTTTCATAAATGGTCCCACTTTTGGTGCGTCTAGAAACAAGGAGTATACTCTTTAAACCCAAGTTGGACCTTATAAGAGTTTATGGTAAATGTATGGAAACTAATTGGGGTAGGTCAAAGCGCCGCTAATTTGACTCTAATAATATCTACAAAGTTGAAGGTCCAAATGTATTACGATATCGTACAGCCCAAAATTTGTTCAAAAAATTTACTAGCGGTTACTCCAATCATCAATTGTGGCCTTCTGTAATAAATGAAGTAGTTGTTGAACCATTTCTGACTATAAGCACACCACAGTTATCACAGGAGCTTCGATCATTCTTAGGATACTCAATTCCTTCACTAAATTGTTACCACTGGCAAAAAGTGGATCTGTTTCCGTAATCCACTCGAATCAAGCCGATAGTTAAGTAGAGGGCAAGTTATTGTAAGCGTAAGAATTTTGAAGCCAAAGTTGTGCTTTGTTTTATAGAATTATTATTTGTAATTTACTTTGAGTTGGTTGCTTAAGCTCGGGCTACCACCGCTGAGCTTTATTATGAAAAGCTTGACAGAATATAATGGCTAGTGTGAAAATACGGATTAAGATGTTTGTGTGTGGCACAGACCGGTTCGGGTTCAATCTTGAACTTAAATTCCTCATGGGTAGTCTACTCAGTCTCTAAAAATAATAGGGTACCCACGTTTACTTTGAATAAGGGCAACAATATAACGTATAAGGTGCAATGCTTGCCACGTCGCTCTGTATCGGAGATGGTGCGGACAGTAAGAGCAAATATTTGAGAGCCTTAACCACTCACTTTGCAGGTTTTGCGTTTACGCGGGCGTAGTCTCGCCATTATTATTATTCTGATAAGATATATACTATCTTAAAATAAACCGCGCCCTAATAGTTGATAGAATAAAATAAATGGTTAATAGAAGGCGAGTTCTACTGTAGATGAATAATGCCTAACCACGTGCGGCTCAAAAACACAGCAGATTGAATAAATTCGATAGAATCGAAATGTTACTCTACCCCATCTATATTTATATTTTATATATTCTAATCAATCGCCCACTTCTTGACCGGATATTACTTTGCCAACTTTCAAGTAGTAGAAATAAAGCGTGGTAGCTTTTTGGTTACAAGCTACAAGAGTGGCGCCTACAAGCTATTAAAAACTTAAATCACAAATAGATGGATACTATGCAATACAATATATTTTGTACCTCCTTTAAAATATTAAATAATTTTTATATCAAGAAACTAAAAAAGCGAGAACCACATTTTAATTACACAATAGATGCTATATTATAGGGCTCTTTGTAGTTTAGGTACATCAAACATAAGTATGTGTCAGTAATAAGTTGTCATTGTAGCCTTGATGTGTATGTTATTGAATTTTGTTTCTAATACAAAGTGACGCAAAATGCGAAGTCGCCTTCCGTTAGTGATTTTATGCCGGCAGTATTTGGGATGTACATTGTCAGAAATGTGCCAGTTATCACGTTCTGCGCATTTAGCATCAATATTTTAGAGCAACTGCGCTAAGTAGAGGCGGCGTTGAGAACATTGCTGGTTTGCTTTTCCATCAAATTTAAATATTTGACTATACTGAAAAGAAGCAATGCTTGTTATGATAATTGGCTTGTTATTCATGCACAATATTTGTTGTTAGTCGATGATAATTTTACATAACAATAAGTGGTATGATTTTTCTAGGTATTTAACATGCTTTTTATTATCGTTTTGGGGTTACTACTGCACATGATTTACTACCAGTAGTTCTACCTTCTTGAATAGACATAGACAAATATCAGCTTAAGAATTTTGCTAAGCGATAGTAGTGTTAATGTAGGTGTAACATAACTAACTTTTGTAAATTTTATTTTTCAATAATTCTATTAAAATATTTACTTTCATTTTCTTAATTTGAATTAATGGCTTTTGAAAAACAAATATTAATAATTCTATAAAATATAAATTATGCTTTTGACTCTAAATGACGTAAAGAACACCTTCTCAAACTATGTATGGATTGTTTAAGGCATCCTATACAACTTAAAATTCTTACAAAATTTATTTTCCCCGATTAAAACTGACCTTCCCTGAAATAACCGAAACCTAGCGAACTGCATTCGCAGTCTAGAAAGTTTGCGGCTGCTTGTAATTTTAACCTTTAAGAGAACAATTTATCATTAAAAGTCGAGGATGACGCGGAGCGGGAAATTTATTAGCACAGGTCCTCATACAAATCAAGTGGACGTATTTTAGTGTCAAGATCAGTGAGCCGCAGCCTTCGGAGCAGAAAAACACGCGACAGGGCGGGCTGCTTTTTAAAAATACGGCGCGACTTACTCTTCGGAAAAATAAGCTCGCGCGCGCCAAAGGTTATCGTGTTTCCCATGAATTTTATAATTGGATATCTTCAAAACTTCTAAGTTGCCGCATGTGTAAATTGCATTACCTTATCGTCTTTGAAGTTCGGATGAACTTAGCGTTATCTTTTGTTTTCTGCGCCGCCTCTAATTTATTTCGAAAGTTGGCGTTTTTGCACAGAATCGATGAATAAAATTGCTTTTATATTTGTGTTAGTTTAATTGTCCTAACTTATAATATATATATGACAGATTTGGAGTGTTCATACAAATTATAACAACACAACGTCAAAAATTTACAAAATATTTGTTTACATTGTAAGACATTATTTTTAAATATAAATATAATTTTTAATAAGTGCATGTGTAAAGGTAGACGTTGCTGAAACGCACAGAAAGAAACCTAGTGAGTCATTCGTGGGGTACAGCAAGAGCTATTGTGGACAAATTGGAAAACTACGGAAGCAGATGTACGGCGTTAGATAAGGATGTTTGTTTGGAGAGTGGGAGTAATTATTTCGTACATTTATTTGAGGTTTATAAGTGTGTTATAAATATGATTAGTACTATATTGTTGGATCTCGGGTTGTTTTCAGTACTTGTAGATGTAGTTGGTAGAGGTGGTGTTAAGAAAGACCTTGTAACGTCACGGAGTTAGTTGCTGACGTAATAAGGGCTAGCTTCTAACGTAAAACTCGACATTTGTCGACGGTCTCACTTTTTCACTGCGTAGTGGTCTGTTACCCGCCGTTAAGAACGGTACTAAAGTTTTTATAAATAGAATCCGTAGGCTGGTTAGCTTCGATTTGCAAAACTGTTTTTCTGGATATTGAAGCAGACACATTATTCAGCACCTACTCGAATTATTAATAAAACCGAGACAAATCACGTTGGATATACTGGCAGATGCAATAGGTCTGTCATGTGGAACTTTGCATATTATCATCCACAAGGTCAAAAAACTATGCACAATATTCCATATCTCATATTTTTATCGCACATCAAGAGTATCCGAAGATATGCCAACAATTGGTATGCTGTATAAGATAGATCTGGAGATGTTTTCCGAGTGTCTCGTCATAGCAGCAAATTATAGTTTTGGGACGCGGAGTAAAGGAATGTCTATGGAACGGCAGCACATTGAAAGCCTTCGTTTTAAGAAGCAATACTCAGGGTGGTTTATTCCAAAACATTTCTGCGCTTTTGTTAGTGAATTATCAGTAAGGGATACTAGGGTTGACGTATTTAGCAACGCACCCACCATTGCTGCACTGAAGATGCTCAAGTACATCGTACTACTTTTGAAAACTTTAAGTAAATATTTTGCTTATTATTGTGAAGGGAAAAATCGTGTGTAGCACAATAAACAACATTTCTCGTTTTATTGGCGCAACTTAATATATTTATCAATTGCCTAACAGGATCAGTATGTGATATTGTTCGTATTTCTAGATAAAATCTTCAAGGCTGCTTTGATTTGTTTGATAAGTTTGTTTTTCTAATCTTCGTTATTTGATGCACACAATCGTTTGATACGGTCATTTTAAAACCATATTGCTTATTGTTATTTAATATAACTTTAAAGTCACAAGATTTAGAGGTTGGTTTTTCTTGCTACATACCCAACCTGTTCTAGTCTTTTTTTTCAAGAGTTGATCAAGGAAATGGAGGGATATAACGTGCAGGTCTTTGTTAGTAGTAGAATATCTGAGTTTCATCATGATATTGTTTCTGAATATTCGCACATCTAACAGGTTTTGAATTCTTTGACATTACGTTTAGTTATAATTCTACCATCCACAAATGAAAACTACAAAAATTTCAATTTTCTATTTTAGATTTTTCAATATTTTGTAGATGTTGTGGTAGTGCTCTGATTTGCTTACTACTTATTTTCTTTTGTCTTAATTTTAACTTTTTAGAACTGATGTGAATCCACGTTGTCTTTAATGTGCAGTTCTTTAGGTGTGTACCACTTTTTATCTAGCATCTGTCAAAATGCTACTGCTAAATGCTTTGTGAGTTTGCCACGTCACATATTTTTTCTTGTCCTTCTTTTAACCCATTTTTTTATAAATTATTTGAAGGTCTGTTTTATGCCTGGTATTCGGCTACTACATATAGATTTTAATTTTTAGATTATTCCGTAGATTGCAAGCCGGCTCTTAGATGATGCATTTGTTGAGAGCAATTTTTTTGATAGAAACTGTTATAATATTTCAATTATAATTAGGTATACCTTTGATGAAACAATAATTTTTTTTGGTATTGAAATAGTTTAGTACTTGTTTTGGCAAAGCATATTACATTATAATTTGCATGAATAGAAATAGTAAAGGTTTTTCTATACTGTAGATACTTTACGTTTGGCGCCAAATATCAAACAAATTTTTAAACTCTAAGCGTCACAAAATATTTTTTCTAAGACTTGGGTGCGAGAGTAATAAAATGCAGATAATGTAATAAAAAATATTCCGAAATAAATAAAGAATTTAAATTCTACGACATTTTTTCCCGCAAGTTTAACAGCGTTCTGTCATTTTGTAGTAAACAAATTACGGTTAGTTAATATGGAGCGCTACTCGAAGGAAGAGTTGATATTTATTGCAATCACAAAAAATGTTTCGCCGGTACTCTGCGTAGATATGTCGTATTTGGGGCATAAAAAATTCTTTGGTCATTCACTAACGGTCTATGCATATCCAAAGAGTAATAGTTTCGTGTGGATCTTATGGTGGTGGAATGAATAAGCCACTCTTTTTTAACAATGAGTCTATTAATGATGAACATTATCGTAAAATGTGTATTTATTGTGGTCTTATTTGAAGGGCATGGATTTGAAGGACTTGTGCTTCCAACAGGGCGGCGTTACCTATCGTACGATACGTGGAACAATCCAATTAGTGGAGCAACAATTTATTGAACAGCTTATCTTCCAAAACAGAGGAAATGAACTGGCCACCAAAATGTTTTACTTTGAGAATTCGTAAAGATCACAGTTTATGCTATACAAACAAAAACAATTTCTAAATTAAAAGCAAAAATTGGGAGAGTTATCAACAAAATCAAGCGAGGGTTATTAAAAAAGTAATGGAGAATTTTATCAAAAGGGTGAAAGAGTGTTAAATGAGCCGTGGAGGACATTCGAAGATATAGCGTAATCAAATTAGATCACTAATAAATTTATCACCCAACCAAATTTGGTGAAATAAAACGAGATATTGGAAATTATAACAATAGAATGCATTTGGTATTATTTATATATTTGTTTATGCTGCCTCTAGCACCCGTAGGGAAGCCACAGATATTGATTTTTAACATTGTAATATTGCATAAATGCCATTAAGTTATCGCAAATTTAGTCCCAATTCAGCTGTTTCTGTGTCATATTTAGATTCTATTATCCGATACTTATGTAAATAAGCCTTCACTAATTATGAACGACAACATAGTTCGAGAATTTCTATTAGATCGATTATTGCCTGTGTGTTTGTGATATTATCTTTGACTAAAACTAAATTTTAAGTTTTATTTAGGGTTTATATGTTTTATTGTTTCAAAAAGGCTTTTATATTTTTTCACTCAGCACCACTGTCAGTAAAGCAGGTTATTTGTTCTAAGAGATAATAATGAAAGTATCTTTAAATTTGCAGTAGTGCAATCTATTTTTTTGATATGTTCGCTGGGCTATTTTATTGCTATTTTAATTACTGCTTTTTTGTTTTAAAGTTTCTGTTTCTTATATTCATTCACTGAAAACATTCTAATAAATATTATAGTTCTTGTGTATTTTCTTGGTTAGGAATGTTTATTTTTTTACTATGTAAGTTTATTTAGTTGCTAGTTATTTTATTTGATGTAGTTTTATTGTCCATAAAATATTACACCTCATTTGTTAGCGATTTGTTTCCGAAACAGCAACCCTAAAAGATCTTAGAATTCTAGACAGTCGCATTTCAAATAAATTTCGGACACAACGCCAATTTTTTAGATCTTTTTTTAGAACTCAAGTCAAACAAACGGAGTTATATTTTTCATGACTTTATGCATTGTTGTATTAATGCTGTTGGACTGCTATAAGCAGAACAACCTTATTTTCAGTATAAAAATTTAAAATATCAATTGTCACTTCCGTTTTGAGATTATAAGTAATTAATTTGATTGAAATATAACAGAATAATGTTTACAATTGTTAAGCTACAAGATTTTTCTTTATCCAAATTAAAAAATTTTTAGTAATCTGTTAAAATTAATTATACTCTGTACTAAGAGTTTCAGTTTACTAATATTTTAATTTGACAGTGCGTAGTATTTTTAAGTCTAATCTATTTTTCAATTTCTTTATTTTTTATAACCCAGTTTATAGCTTACATATTGTAGGTTTTTAAATTAGGTTACTTTAATAGTCAATTAAAAAATAAATAAATGCTTGTATCATATGAATCAACATTAATTGTTTTTAAGTTACATTCCTTATATTATTAAATTTACTAATGGATTATTGCTTAGTTTTGTAAGATATCTTTAAAAACCAAATCATGGTAGATTGCTTTTAAAAATCAAATATACGCAGGTATATATATTTTATTTGGAATTATTTTGCAAGTAGGGGGTGAGTAGGCATATAATTTCACAAGAGTGTAAATGAATTCTTTGAAATTAACATATTTTTCAGTTACTTTGCTACAGTAAGTGACATTTTTTCCTTTAAGAGATACTTTAAAACAGAAGCCTTACATAAATTGACCAATTGAGGAAGGAGACAAGTAAAGCTTGGCAAAGGACGATCAAGTAAAGAAACAAATCAATTAAATTAAATTCACATTTCGGCACGTTTGCTCACAAGTTTCAAAAAGAGAGTTAAAGTACGGCTTATGAGGGTCAAGTAATGTTTAATAGCCCATAATATTATGTAGCAAAGTACAACCGTAAAACCTTCGATTATTGGAAAGCATCTGAATAAAGGAGGTTCATGGATAGAAAAAAAATTTATAGGGGGTCTGGATCAATGTTGGTCTTTATTAAAGTGTCTCTATTCTGTATATGAAAAAAAATATTTGAACGTTTTATTTAATACCCCGTTCAGCTGCATGTTTGGGGTTGTTCCCATTTTAGACCGCAGTCTCCCGCTCTTTGGTTTTATTTCCAATGACCGTAAGATGATTTTAAAGCGCTGTGCTAGTTTATTGTAGTGCACGGTACTTTAATGGCCTCAAAATGGTCATATAATGTGTAGATTAAACTTATTACGGTAGAATATGCAATAAAATATTTAAGAGAACGAACAATGGAGTGGATCCAAATCCTGTAAGATAATGTCATAAACATTATGGAAGTTTGAGTACCCTGAAAGTTGATTTTGCGAAAAAAAACAAATAATGCATGGCAGCGGTTCTGAAAGGGATTTTTGTCAATTCGTTTAATTGTCAAGAAGAAAAAGGGAGTTATGCATGTATTTAATTATACTACTAAAGGCAAATCGAAACGAAATGATTTCTTTGTTATTAGTGCTGAACAAATCGACACAATTAAGAAGCGTAATTTTATATTATTAAGAAAGGCACTAATTGCTTAAAAAATTAAAGACACTGGTTTTTGTCTCAAGTTACAAAGAAATGTACAACATTCGGTTTGATTACCACACAGTGGAGAAATATCTTAGAGATTTGTTGTACTGAGAACTACAGTTAAACCTATAATAAAGAATGTTTAGTTTAAACTTCAAATTACAAAAAAGACTACTTTTCTATTATTCTTTGTATAATGATCACATGGGATTAAGTTAAAACAATTTATTGCATTTTGTATCAAGATGATTTTTTGTTGGGATTAAATAATACAACAAATAGATGAGCGGTGTTAACAAAGAATGCACAACTTGTGGAAACTTATAGTATTGCCACGATATTTGATGATATCCTAAGTATGACTTTTATAGGGGGTTAGAATCTAGCAACAAATTAGTAGGATGATTCTAATAGAATCTTACTTTGGAAACGTAATATGGACGTAAAATGTTTTGTGAATCATAATTGATATGCAAAAGAATCCATTTCATTCAAAATTAATAAAACGGAATGTAGCAAAGACTTTGACATATCAAAACCAAATTAGTTTTGTCGAAAGAAAGGTACTAGTCAAAAAGCAAAGAAAAAGGAATCAGTATGACAATTAAAATTAATGAAAGGTACGTTATGTGTTTCTGTATTAACTTATACATTACTTTACGCCATATAGTTAGTGCGTTTGGTTCTCCCACCCACAACCTAGCCAAATACCTTGCCAAGACTCTCCAACCTCTCACAGAGCAGGAATCATCCTACGTCCGAAACTCTTATCATTTCCTAGAAATACTGAAAACCTTACCTATACCAAAAGGTGACATTATGGTCAGCTTTGATGTCGTTTCTTTGTTTACAAACATCCCAATTCCTGATACCCTACAGTTATTAAAGTCAACGTATAATATAAATAACAATATCCTCTCCCTAATAAACCATTGCCTATACAATACTTACTTTACCTTCCAAAATAAATTTTACCGCCAAACTAAGGGTGCTCCCATGGGTTCCCCACCTTCACCTGTCATTGCTAACCTTTTATGACCGATTTTGAAACAAAAGCCTTTGCCTCCTTTCATCTAAACCTACCTGCTGGATACGATATGTCGATGACACTTTTGTTATCTGGCCTCATGGACATGATACCCTTCCAGAATTCGTTTCCACTCAACCAAATCCACACAATATCAAATTTACCATGGAAACTGAACATAACAATTCCTTTCCTTCCTAGATACTCTATAAAGACATCCTTCTAATACAGCTTTTATTACACTGTCTACAGAAAACCCACTCACACTAACACAAATGCCAAATCATCACCACCAGACTTTCCGATGAAAATCGCCAAACAGAAACTAACCATTACCACCACCTACTGCAAAATGGTATTCCAACAAATCCTTAACCAATATAATCAAAAATAAATAAACACTAACTCTCAATCCCAAAACCTCCTGACCAACAAAGCATTCACTTACATCAGCATCACCAGAATAGCCATACTAATCGCAAAATATCACGGTCTTTACGACAACAACCAAATATCTGGGCTTATTCGCTCAGCAAAGGATCACTGCCCCAATGAATCCCAAGGAGTGTATGAAATACTTGAGACTGCCAAAGGACCTACATATGTCAAACAAATCGACAAATATCTGCTGAATATCGAGCATTCTCTGGCCGACGAAAGGCGATAATGGTTCGCACTTCAAACACAGCAAAGAAACAGTCCACAAAATTAATTTCTGCTAAAACCAACCCCATTTCCCATTTACCAGCAGAATATACGTGAGGCAATTGAAAACGCCCACAGTGCCTAACACAAGAGATGACAGCCAGCGTTTGCCTGTCATGTGGAAGTCTAGCTCGCATCGCCAATTACGCAACACTAATCTACAAACTTTCCCCAACCCAACGCATTCGCTAAACAAACTTCACTTCAGCCCTATAAAAGATCAAGCGTCACGAAGCTCAGTCTTATCAAAGACTCAGCTCTCCTGGGAGTAGGCAGATTGAGACCCAGTGAAGAGCTAACTTTCTTCAAATAGATATATATATATATATATATATATATATAATAACATACATACATACATAATATATATATATATATTAAATTATAATAACTGAACTTAAGGCTCTCAACGTTCGCTTTCCTGAACGTCGTTGCGCATCTCTCAATGGAGCGTTATCCGAACAAGTGCTCTAAAATGACCCCATTATTAACCAGTATCAATTAT
The DNA here is from genome assembly GCA_036346155.1 of Sinelater perroti. Lineage (NCBI taxonomy): Eukaryota > Metazoa > Arthropoda > Insecta > Coleoptera > Elateridae > Sinelater > Sinelater perroti. Next base: position 16,182,527 of record JARFIY010000195.1, on the reverse strand, counting down.
TTTATATAACTGAGTATAATATCAAACATAGAATCCTCCATTTCCACCCTTCCGAAAATGTGGCCAATAAAACCAGGCAAGATGTAGCCAAAATGCTACTTACAGCCAAATTACCAAAACCAAATATCAAAGCCTCCGAATTATGCGCCTTAAAAAGCTCTAAAAGAAAATAATAACATTACAATTTTACAGGCAGATAAGAGCAACGCTACAGTGATCCTAATTACATTGGACTACATCGGTAAGATGCACAATTTACTTAAATCCTCTGATTATCGCCATATACCTAATAATCCCACTACCTACCTCGAAAACAAAACCAAAACCCTTATTACTAACTCCAACCTACCATCCGATACCAAAAAAGTCCTCATACCCCGAGAAAAATCGAATTCCTAAATTGTATGGTCTCCCAAAAATTCACAAAGAGAACATTCCTTTACGCCCTATAGTTAGTGCGTTCGGTTCTTCCACCCACAACCTAGCTAAATAACTTGCCAAGATTCTCCAACCTCTCACAGAGCAGGCATCATCCTACGTCCGAAAATCCTATCATTTCCTAGAAATACTGAAAACCTTCCCTATACGCAAGGGTGACATGACGGTTAGCTTTGATGTCGTTTCTTTGTTTAAAAACATCCCAATTCTTGATACCCTATAGTTATTAAAGTCTGACGTATAATATAAATAACAATATCCTCTCCCTAATAAACCATTGCCTATCCAATACTTACTTTACCTTCCAAAATAAATTTTACCGCCAAACTAATGGTGCTCCCATGGGTTCCCCACTTTCACCTGGATTGCTAACTTTTTTATGACCGATTTTAAAACAAAAGCCCTTGCCTGCTTTCACCTTAAACCTACCTGCTGGATACGATATGTCCATGACACTTTTGTTATCTGGCTTCATGGACATGATACCCTTCCAGAATTCCGTTTCCACCTCAACCAAATCCACACTAATATCAAATCAGTAATAAAAAATCAAGAAGGTCACACGAAAGCTCAGTCTTATTCAAAGACTCATAGCTCTCCTTGGGGAGTAGGCATATTGAGACCCCGAGTGAAGAGCTAACCTCTTGAAAATGGCATCAAAGCCGATGCCGAAACGTCGAGAATTTTCTCAAAATGGACGCGGTTCATCCCGTGAACTAAGTTGTTTAAATATATATATATATATATATATATATATATATATATATATATATATATATATATATTTAAATATATATATATATATATATATATATATATATATATATATATATATATATATATATATCAATAATATAAAGTTTAGACATTATAATCACCAACCAGCTTGAGTTTTTTTTTATATTTAGAAATCCAGCTCAACTAAATACAATATCATATATGGTAACGTTAGAAAATTACAATAAACAACTAGCCAGAACGTTGAGGGAGCCTCGTCTCCTCTATGGGATTAAATCAGGAATTTGTACAATCACTGCCAGGCAAGTGCATATATTGAGTGAGGTACGTCTTTAGTTAAAATATTTTTTTGACTTAGGCAGTAGTGAATGACACATGTACAATTTTAAAGGATAGCATAAAATTTGATACAATCTCTAATTGTATTTTTGAACAGTTTCAAGTTTCTGATGAAGTTGATTTATCTTATTAACTAGTAGGTGTTTTCTGTTATTTTAAATACTTTATTCTTTTGTTCAGATTTATTTTCGCAGAATTATCCCAGACTATACATGAGTACGCTTTAAGGTTTAATTTTATAATTATATTCGGATACAACTGCCTTAATATGGTATATCCTTCATTGAATTTCTTCAGAATGTAAGTTCTTTTGGTTGATTTTGTACCAAGGCAAAGACTGGGAAATTTTACTGATTTATCTCTACCGTATGGAAGTTTTGTTGACTAACATTGTCGAGGTATTCTTTATCCTTCTTCTTAGGTAAATAGCGTTTCCATGCATTGGGTTTGATTCACTTTAAGGTTCCATTTGAATAATCTATTACTTCTTATCAGAAACTGTGGTGCAGCTAAGTGCAAATTTTTGGTTTAGAAAGGGAGATATAAACTTTATATTGGAAGAAAAATAATTGTTTTAATGTATCCTAGAATTTTTAAATGTAGGATCTTTATATTTGAGGCGATGATGTTTAGAGCAGTAATTTATTTATTTAGTCTAAACCACAACACTTTTAGAATCTTGGATTAAGTTGAGAGGAGACTAATCGAGTTGTGATTGCATATTTTCTACTTTTGTAAAACATTAGCACGTGGGAATGTTTCCACGCAAGGAAAAAGTGCCATGGCTTCTTGTATGCATTGAACAGATTTGCGAAATAAGTTAGATAATTTGGAGGTAAGTGCTTAAGCAATAAAATTAATTTGGGTTAACAAATGCCAATTTTACAACACAGGAGAATAAATTTTATTTGCGGATGGTAAACAAAATTGGCGCAAATGTCTTAATGGGCTTTTTTGTGGTAACCAAGGTGTTTTACGGGTTGTCTCCAAATTTTAGTATCGCCAGGTTTGAGACTACTAACAAAATGCAAGTTAATTTTTTTTTATTCTGAGAGGCAACTGCTGGATTTTGCGTACCCTACCATTTATGTCATGCCATACTTTTCTCTTTATTAGCTCTAGTATATAATTTGGTTAATATTTTCCTTTTTGATAGTTGCTAATTATGCGCTAGATTGGATGGTTGTCATGGTCTGGAGTATTATGTTGGCAATATCTGCTATAATATTTAAAGTAGTTCAAATCGCCATTTTCATATTTAAGTGCAGTTTAATGGAAACTTCTTATAGGCATATGATCAGAGTTTAATTCAGTAATAACAGTTTAGTATATAAGTTTGTTAGGATTTTTTTTGATAGCAAAATCTAAAATGTCGGCTTGATGATCACAATGGTTATTAAGCGCATAATCAATTAACAAGTTGAGTGGTTTTACACTCCCAAGAAGTATGCTTGTTGTTTGGGTCGTTTATAAGCAGAGTAGGCTGGACAAAACTAAAGGTCAGGCGGAAACCTGCTCCGAGCACCAGTTTGGTTAATTTTTGTAATTTGTTATGATTCAGCCATTTATTAACCAAAATTGCCACTCCTTTAGCTGCATCAGTTGCCTTTCTATCTCCTCTGAATATTTTATGTTTTGGAATTGCCAACTATTCTTTAATGACCAGTGAGTTTCTGTAATACAAACTGTGTTTGTTTGTTATCTGGTTAAGAAGGAATGTTGAAGTTTAACTCATTCATATTTTAGTTGAGGAGTTTAGTGTTATGAATTAGTAGTTAGTTATAGGCCATTGTAGAATAGAGTTAAGATATTTGTGGTAAGAAAGGTTTTAATTTGATAAATATATAGTTCCATGAGGTCACTGAGAGTTGAAAAGATCTAATTGATAATACTGTCCTTTAAGTAGTGGGTGAACTGTTGTAATGTCTGAATAAATCCTTTTAGAAGCCCTTGCTGTTTCAGTTACGGAATTTCAATATTCGGGGGTTGTTAAAATCTTTTATGATAGGAATTACGGGGATAAAATCAAGAAGTACTTGCATTTTGCCGCAATTTACGTATTGCAGAAGGTCGCTCTTATTTTTTTTTATCACAGGGTTTGACGTGGCTCACGGGAGAAGGACATAATATGGTTGACTATTACTGTAGCGCTGGTATCTATGACACTGGGAACTATGTAAATGTCTTTGTTGTTTTAGGATGATTTTTGAGTGCGGCAACATATCGATTTTATAAATGTTCGTAGTCTGCAAGTGCAACTGAACATACCAGCATCGGTAGTTTAGTGATTGAAAGATTATATTTGTTTAGTTCCTCTCGTATTCTTTTTTCAAATAATGATGAGGGAGATTTTTGATGACGATGATTAGGAGATTTGAGTTTGAGTATATTTTATTATTCGCATAGCACCGAAAATTTTTTTGTAAAGCACTGCGTTATTTACATTAATTTCTAGCAAATTATTAAGGAACACAGTTCCAACCTCACTTGTACTTAGCGTTTGTATTCTTTTATGACTTTTTGGAAGGTTCAGGAATCTTTTGAAAAAAGTGGCATCATTTTCGGTTTAATTTCGATGTGTTTGTATTCCTCAATTTTTTAGTGACAGCACAGAATGGGAGATTTTAGGCTTCCACTGATATTTTTTGATGCATAAAATTAAATAAAAGTAACGGCTGCGCTATAACATTAACAAAGAGGGCACGATACACGATCGAATCGTTTGATTGCTAAAACTCAAATCCCCCGCTTAATTTTTAAAAATATCTCTAACGTTTAATAATACTTAATGATCAATAAAATAATACTTATAGGTGCAATAAATGATTTACTGTTAAAGCAGTAGTCTGTACTAACCTGTCTAGAGATACAGCAATTAAACTGTAAACAGAGGCAGCGACGGAGACACCCTGTATGTATGGAACCGTTTTGCACATCCACCAGCCCAGCACCCATGCTGAAAAATAAATTTAGTGTTAATTTTTGCCGCGCACATCCCTACAACAAAAACACGCAATGAACATTGGCATTACGTTATACCGGTGTGCTCACAATGAGTAAACACAAATAAAGGCCGCATTGAATTGTGATTGATCCCTCGCTATCGTGCAACGGGCCAGCCGCAGCCGCAGTTCCGATATGCGGTCGATAAGTTAATATGTCTTGTAAAATGACAAAATTGAGCGGGCAGATAAAATATTAACATAATAGATTTCCCGTTATTGCCCACATTGCGGAAGAAGTGATCCCACGCAGTGTCACATGCAGCAGTTCTCGCTGATAGATTAAACAGAAATTTACATTTGATATTAAATTTGAATGGCCCTCTGGCATCTTGCTTTATGTAGGCCAAGAGAACCCGGCGCCCGAACTGCCATTAAAAAGGTATCTTTCTGTATTTAATAGCGGAGTGAATTTTAATTAGCCGGGGCTGCATACAGCAGTCATCAATTTCTTTTAATAAATACCGAAAGTTGCCCACTATATAAAATTTTGCTTCAACGTATTCATAGCTTGTAGAAACAAATTTTTAATGGGGAACAGGCACTACTTTTCACGTAATTAAATAGAAATAAATTATTTTATTGGTATTATTAAGGGCGCCGACAATAATAAAAGAGTACAAAGTATTTTGAGTAATCGCAAATATTCCCTAACACTACTGAATTTACTTTGATCAAAATTTCTAGTTTACCTAGACAACAAACACTGCGAAAGCGCAGTAAAGGAAAGCAATTTAAATAGTCGTTTATTTTTTATAGTGCCCTTAGGTCGCACAATTATACAGAAATGCGAACGCGGCTTTTATTTCAGCAACGTTTCTGGACAGTTAATTTCGTGGGGCTATTTTCAACACTTTTGCTGTCTTGGCCTTGCCACGAGAAATTAAGCTTTTGTCCGAATACAATATTTTTCAGCACGAATTGGATATAAAAATTCAGAAATTTTAAATTGCGCTAGAAATACAATTTAAATTTGGTCTGAGGGTGTGGAGCTTTAATTTTGTTTTCAGATTGTGGAATTTAATTGTATATTGCAATTACATAGCTGCTCCTATATTTGTAGGTTCAAATTGTAACCTTCGCCATAACCCCTACGCGACTTTATACTTTATTCTAGTTGTTTGCATGTAAAGTAACAGTTCAGGCGTTGTATTTTTTACTAATGCGGGTAATGTACAAAATTTATTATTTCTATTATAGTCTGCGCAGTCATTTTCAGAAATTTTTGGACTACAGAATTTTTGAGTTGTTGTTACAAATGCATTTATTATCAGCGAATTTTATGTTATGACACCTTTCAGCTTCAGGAGAGTACAGTAGGTAATTTACCACTTTAATTCCTTTGCGAATGAAGTTACACTTGACAAATCTTTACATGCATCTTCTTTATGCAATGTTAATCAATGTTAAATAATATTTTTCATAATTTTGTCGTCATACTTTAAGTATTTGAATATCAGAGTTCCTTTAGTGTTCTAAAAAATAAAGTTCATAATTTTGACTTTTGGAAATCTTTGCTATTTTGTGCTTTATTATTTATATTTTAGGTAAAAATTAAAAAGGCTGCAGAAGAAATTATTTAAGTCTGTCCATTGTTTGGCATCCAAAGCAGTCCTAAATGATCACTTAAAATTGTCCCAGTTGCACTGTCACCACTTATGCGACTATACTAAAGCGACAATCATAACTAGCCATTTAGTACACGTTTAGTATCATCTTGAGTTATTGCAAAACTGGTTAAAGCAACACATTTTGCTTGTATACCCTAGTCACCAATGGTTTTTTATCTGATAAGAAAAACCCTAATTTACTTTAACTTACTTATGCATTTATTTTAAAGTCAAATCTTTTTCTGAAAATATTGAATCTTAAGAAATAACCGAACTCAGTTTTGGCATAGCTTTTGAAATACGTACAACGAGCATTTATAGTTGTCTAGGTTAGTTTGACTATGCAGAAGTAAAATGCAAAGTATTTCAACAAAAAACGCGTTTTTATTGTGAAAACTCGGTATCAAACAAGCTAAAGTATTTATGAAACACCAAAAAGTAACCAACAACTTTAAAGAAGGCTAGGACACCGGAAGATCCTGATCTATATAAGATGGAGCATCTCTTCGCCGTATTTTGGATGCTTTTATTACTTTGAGAATATCAAATGACTTGTTTATCCTCTCATCCTAAAATTTTATGATTTTTTATTTTGGGAACGAATAAAAAAAATTGTCTGTAAATCACCCCTTAAGACAGACTTTATCAATTATAACTCACAATACTCCTGATGAAATTAGAAAGACCATTGAGTCTGTAAACGTCACCATGCTGTAATGGGGAGGCAAATACTTTCTATAAACCAATTATTAATTGAACATTCAGTGTTTTTACCGTATAAGGTTTGATTTGCTTTATTTTTAAAAAATTTACCAAAAAAATTCTTTAAACGTAATTCTTTAAACATATGTGCCTTTATCAAATTTCGTTGCTACGGGTAGCATTAGAGACAACTATTATTATACGACCATTATATTTTTGGATTTTTAAATCGTGATGTTTTAAAGAAATTCTTAATTTTCAGAACCCTGGAATTAATAAATGTTTTGAGACTAGAATTTGATAAGCTTCATTATTGTACTTAGTAAAGAAATCTTGAGAAAAAGATTTTTCTGCACAAATATCCTTGCGACATAATTGCCAGTTACATAAATTTTACAGGTCGGCACTTTTCTGTTGATAAATGTGAATAGTTATGATTTCTAATGTAACACAACAATAGAAAAAATTGGGCCACTCTTATTTTGTTTTTCATTAAAGCAATTTAGCATTGTTATTTTCATCTAAGCATTTCTACTTCAAAGTTCCATTTTGAATGTTCAGTTTGTGCGGAGCTCTTTGATGATCTCAAATGATGTAGTTTTATTGACTAAGTTGTAGATCAAACTCCGTTGATTTGGCTTATAAATATTTTATTATTAACAAATTATTATTTAAGTAATAATACATTGCCATAAGTGTATATATTTTTTGTATTTTGGTTACTGTTGAATTGGCACTACAAAAAGTACTTTAAATATTTTTGACATGCTTGCTGCCAAATGCTTTAATTAAAATTTTTGTTTTGCTGTGCTGTATAAAGTTTATTACATTTATTTATGTTTTGATTATAACTAAAATCCAGTATGTACAATTAATGATGCGTTAAATGTTTGGCTAACCTATGATATTAGTTATTACTTGCAAATAAAGCTTACTATAAGATTAAAATGGTGTATTTCTTTTGACTTTAGGTCAAATCTAGATGGAAAATAGTAATTTTTTTTTGTTTGTTTACCTTAGTATAATAAAGATATTATTGGCGCGGTTTATGTATACATGTGTGATACATGATTTTCTTTATTTTTATACAGAAGTTTATTACGAGCTCGGTTTGATGAGCAACTTGGCTTGTTATTAAAAACAACAATTTAAATTATATAAAATAATTTTCAATGCGTTTTTTCCAACATTTCTTCAAGTTTGAAGTCTTCAAAATATTCGTTTATAGCCTATACCATCTCTCCTTTTGACCACAATCGGAAATCTTTCCACAATCCGGAAATCTTTTGAGATTCTAGAACAGAATCCAAAGGGATTAAACTAGGTTTATAAGGTGGATATAAAAGAATTTTAAACCTTAATTCAGTCAGTTTTTGCTCAACGACACGGTTTGAATGTATTGTTGTGTTTTCTCAATAAAACAACACTTTCATTATAGAACATCTATTTGTATTTTCCTTCAATTTCTGCTTTTAATCTTTTTAAAAGTGTTTTACAATATACGCCAGTAATAAGAAAGAATTTTTTTCAGCTAACGGCACGCTTTAATGAAGAAGCAAAGCTCGCAGGCACAAACACCATGTTCCAATGCGAGATTTAATTTTAAAGTGCTTAAGATACACCAACAAGCACATAACTAACTGATTTGCAAATTAAGGTCTAAAAACTGTAGAATAAAATAGACCTGAAATTCTTTTGGACCACTAATAAGTAAGCGCGTAGGTCAGGTACCCAAAGAGGCCAGCAGCGGGGAAAAATCTCCGATATTTGAGACTGTTTAAATAGGTTTTATAAAAAGCTATTGTGAATTACAATAATAAGATGGTAGCAGCTGATACTGGTACTCCTTCTATCTTATCATCGACTACAGTAATTTTCGGCCCTATTTTCAGTATTTGAAAGATTCCAGTTCAAAACATACGTGCATGTGAAGGGGAAGACCAATGCCATACAATCGCGTTGTATCGCAAAGGAAGAGGCTTGAACCAGAATGAAGAGGATTGATCTTTATTAGAAGCGGGTGAAAGTGGCCACAATCACAGAGAATTTTTAGAGAGGGTAAATAGCGAAAGACAAACAAATTAAGTGTAGATTCGAACGTGCGAACGTTGGGCAAAAAGTATGCTTGTGTTAGATGTGGTTACCAAATAATAAAGGCTAAATAGATAAAAACTGTAGTGCTACCTTAAGAGAGATTAATTTGTTTTTAAAATGTAATCGTTAGAGGGACTCAGTGTAATAGAGGTTTTGAATTGCTTGCATGAAGATTGATGACAAATAATTTGAGTGTTGTGGAAGTATGGCTTAGAGAAGCCTAATATTCTGTTAAAAATGTTAACCTGTAATGTAGTTCAATAAAGTGTAAGGTTGCGCGCTTCTTGCCTTTTTGAAAACTATTTTACCTTTGGCAATTAATTATTTGATTCGTTGATTTGTGTTTAGTATATAGAGTTGTGTCTAACTTTGTCTTGCAAAAACACTCGAATAACCTTTTCAGATAAATTCGGTTTTGCTCTGAACTGAACAGATACGATAGATATCTTATTCATTTAATTTATTATAAAAAATCGTATTATGAACTTTGTCAATGATTTATAGTATGATAGCTTAAAGCTTCAAAACCTGGTGCTTCATGACCACATGTATAGTTTTACCAGACACCCTCTATAAGTATTTAAGCCGAGTTACTCAGCAAATCATTTACGTATAATCAGAATACTTTTAATTAAGACTATTATGGTAGCGAAAAACATTTATGGGGTATATCCAGAAATATGAATTTCTTAGAGGACTTAACTAAAATAAAGGATAGACATCTTAAAATTACTAATTGTAATTAATCTCAAGTACACAGATAGAAGATAGACGCCAGAATACAGGAAATGAAGAAGAAGGTATAACGGAAGAAGAGTTTAGTAACAGCATTAAAGAAAATCAAACATGGAAAGTCGCCAGGACATGACGGAATCACAGGCGAAATGTTAAAAAAATGGGAGAACAAGGAATTAAGATTACTAAAAATGTTTAATAAAATATGGAAAGAGGAGAAAATACCAAAAGACTGGGAAGTAGGACAGATTGTCCCAATATTTAAAAAAGGAGATAGGAAGATATGTAATAACTACAGAGGCATAACGCTGCTCAGTATTCCTTTAAAACTGTATGAACAAATACTTGAAGATAAACTCCGAACTGTGTTAGAACCAACGTTATCAGAAGCACAGAGCGGTTTCCGTAAGGGTAGAATCGTACAACACCATATATTTACTGTTAAACAAATAATTACAAAAACACTCCAATACAACGAGAAAGCTGCCTTTGCATTTATTGATCTCGAGAAAGCTTTCGATAGAACGTCTAGAGAGAGAGAGAGAGAGAGTGGAAAAGTTTGAGCAATAGAGGAGTAAGCTCAAAAGTAACGAGAGTAATTAAAAGTTTGTACCAAAAGACAAGGAATTACGTGATAAATAATAACAGAATATCAGAAGAGTTTGACACAAATGAAGGTCTAAGACAAGGAGGGGTAATGAGCCTGGTACTATTCACCATCTTTATAGACGAAATAATACGAACATGCCACCAGAGAACCAAAGGGTTAAATGTAGTATACAGAAAATTACAACCCACATTCATAGAAGATTGTGCATTTGCAGATGATATTATAGTAATGTCAGGATGAGAAGAAGAACTGCAGCGAAACCTACTGATATGGAACGAACAGATAACCGAATGAAGATGAATATCAGCAAAACAAAAGTAATGACCATTGGGAAAGATTACCATAAGATAAATATACAGATAAATGGAAAGGAGATCGAACAGATAAAAAATTTTAACTATCTAGGGGTTACTATCGATGATAGTGGAAGACAAGAAATAGACATAACTGAACGGATAGAGAAATGTAACAAATTATATTATGCAATGAATGTAAACTTTATAAATAAACGAGAGGTGTCACAAAAAACCAAACTTACAGTGTACAAAACAATCTTTAGACCCATCCATGACCTATGGATGCGAATCGTGGGTACTGACACAAAAACTGAAATCAAGATTGGAAGCCACAGAAATGAAATACCTGAGAAAAGTGAAAGGTGTCACCCTGAGGGATAGAATAAGAAGCAAGCAGATAAGGGAAGAATTAGAGATCAACACAATAATAAGTTTCATCGAAGGACGACAGTTAACGTGGTAGGGTCATTTGCAATGGATGGATCAAGGTAGACAAGTTAAACAAATATGGGAAACGAAAAAAGTAGACAAAAGGAAACAGGGAAGGCCACAAGAAACATGGAACAATGTCATAGAAAAAATACTAACAAGGAAAGGAAAAACAATGGTGGAGGCAAAGGCAATGACAAGTAACAGAAAATAATGGTATAAATTTGTACATAACTAAATAAGTTAATTAAGTTAGGAAAGTAGGTATATAGGTATTATAACACATAATGTATTTATTTTATTTTATTTTAGTTTATTTTATAAGTAAACACCAATTTGGAAAGTGGCTTTTGATTATATATATGATTAATCTCAACAGATTCAACTTATTCTTAATTGTTATGAAAGATTAATAAAACTAGACTTCACTAAAAAATATATAATACAAGCCGTAATAAATTAAGTTGATAAAATCTGGGTCTGCAAATCAAAAAGGATTTGCTGAATAGAAGAGGACTGTTGTATTTTTATTTGTTGGAAGTTACAATTTATTACTAATCATTAAAAAAATAATATTTGTTATAATTTGTAGATTTTTCGTGTATCACCGCTGGTGATTTCAGTAATATTTTTGCGATATTTTCAAAATAAATTATTTTATGTAATATTACACGGTTTCTTTTAAAATTACTTCAATATTAGAATTGAATAATTGCAGGTTTCAGACTGTACTAGTGTCAGAAAAATTTGCATGCATGAATTATAAACGAACCAATAAATCATTTTTGACAAATTGTTATCACGTCGTTAACGTAGCAATGAAATTGTGTAATATGTCTGAACAAACAATGCAGCAAGGGCAAAATAAACATCGCAAAATGTGGTAGCTGCGCCAGCGAAATTTATCTACTAATTTATGTGTAATTTAATATTGATTCCCGTACAAGTCTGATAATTACGACGCATAACCGTAGCGTGCCCGATAGCTGCAGTAAATTTGATGCCGCATGGCATCGCCATACCGCTTTAATTGCGCCGCGCGAAGTTCTACATTTTCGAGAGTTCCATAAAGGGGCATCCCGGATGAAAAGAAATACTGCTGCCAAGAAATGCGCCAAGCGCCCGTAATAAATTCTGTGGCCATTGCAATATGCAGATCAGTGGCGATCCCGTTCGGGCCGCATCAAACGAGCCGGACCGCAAGGTCGCCGAGCACATTTTTCATGAAACATCAAGTCGGTTTTGGCGCCAAGGGGTCTGTAAATTACCGCAACTTAACGTTCCAGCTTTCGTCCAGCTGGAAATGTCAGTTTCGATTTTTCTCGAGAGCCGCACAACGGAGCGCGGCTTTGCATTTTCAATAAATTAATAGCAGAAATTGGCTGGCGCTCTTAGCGGGTTCTGTTGTGCCGCGCGTCCTTGAAACCTACTCACGGGCAATTATTTCCAGTAATTCACTCGTCTCCCTGATACAACAATTACCATGATTGCCCGAGATTCGCGGCGAAAATTTGAAAGGTTTTGGGGCACAATGGCACTGGGCTTGTTTTTACAGCTGATTGCTGCACGGACAAAAAGCGAGGCCGTACATTATCATTCACTTCCTTTCCACTGAAACTTCCTTCAAGGACAATGTCCGCGAGCGATCATAAATCACTAATATTTCTGCTTTTTATTTCGTTAAGTCTGCTAAAACGCTGGTCCAACATCATGCAAAATGCCTCGAAATAATAGTCCTTTCTCTGTGGAAAAACTTCTAAACTTTTTGCGGGCTTTGACTGGAAGATCAATCAATAGTTCATTGAGCAAATCTTAAATTTTACATTGTTAATTAAGATAGCTGCCTGAAAAAAGCTATAAATAAATATTTTATGTTTTCTCTTATTACAAATGCTAGGTTAGGTTATAAGAATTAAGAAGCAGAGCTTTGATTTAGAGTTACCAGCTCTTCACATTTGATATCTCATCAATTTTGTATATATTTTCTTGCATGATAACACTTCTAGTTAACTAACTAAGTAGCATACTTTTTTTTTGGTTGAAAAGTGATTCTTATTTCTCTATTAATTCCACTTCCATCTAGCGACGTATTAAACAGCTAAGTGTTTGAAAATGTTTAAGTAATAGATCTAAACTATATTTTTTATAATCCCTTTTTTCTATTGCATATCTTGTTTTTGCTACCAACTTCAAACAGTTTTGTGTAATTGTTATCTATCAGTTTACATTTAATTACTGTTAGTTGATAGCCATACTGTTTGCCTTAATTTATATCTAGTTTTGGCTTGTAATTGATTGTTTTGTGAGAGAATCCAATTAAATTAAATTAGTGCCACCGGATATCATCGTTCTGACACACGACTGTGTACCAAACCGTTTTATATGTCTGCTATAAACTTGGTAATAAATAAAATGTTATTTATGTATAATGTGTTGCAAAATAATATCCTTTATACAGAATTCTTGGCCCAAATAGGACAAATAATTTGCAATTAGCAAATGCAATAATATTCATATCGGCTTTTAATCAAAATGCTGCGCTACAGCTAGACTACACTATCTGTAATCAGCACGTCAGAAGGTAAGTAAAAAGGAAAATGCGACCCACCAAACATAATAATATAAACTTAAACTCCACAATAGATTTATAACACTTACTAATTATATATATATAAAAAAAATTATGACTGCTGCTGCTGCTGCTACTGTCACACAGGTCAAAGGTCAAATTGTTCGTGCCTTTCCGTGCCGGCCCGAGCGCCTCCGAAGGACAAATTTCGGCTCGGCGGCAGGCGCGACCGAGGTAATATATTTCCGGAACCGCAACCGATGGAAAATTTTCGTTTGAGAGCGGGTAATAAAGCACTTATATATAAAAAAAATTATGAGTGCTGCTGTCACACAGGTCAAAGGTCAAAGGTCAAAGTTCAACTCTAACTGGGTATACGTAAAAGCGTTGTCATGGCAACGGCGTACGCCAATTATGTCAAACAGAGCTTGTTAATCTTGTTTTTATTTTTAAAAACTACTATGCGAAGGGGCTCAAGCATGTCGGAGTTGGACAAGCTCTCCGGGGGGCCGCTGCCAGACCTCGTAGTTATAATAATATTAGTAAAAAGAGACAACTAGAATAAGTAATAAGCAAAAGAGAAAGTCAAAACCACCCCCGACATTCATCAACTACGTTGCAAGGAATTACGGATAATAGAAAACTAATTACCCATTTAAGGAAAAGAGTTTACATAATAGTCAAAAGAAACCGACAACATGAAGATATGCAATTGTGAATAAAATGTCAAGCTCCACCACGGCCTAACAACACGAAAATCAGTAACACCATGCATCTAGAAACTGGTCGTGAAAGCCTTCGCAAGGGTCAGAAAGTTTGTAACATACCAGATATACGAAGTAGCTAAAGCAATGAATCCTTATCGATGTACTATGTAGGTTTCAAATCTTATGAAAAAAATCACAAAATATTTTAACTGAAAGCTCCGAACAAGACTACCCTAATAACAAACTACTAATTCAGATTTAGAGAACACATACGTCTAACCAAGATAACCAAGAAGTTTAGAGAAAAAAAGGTTTATATTATGGTTTTTCTAAGTATCTAAGTTTTATTGATAATGCAACAACTACCTCTCGATATATTATCTAATAAAAGCCGGTGTGTTACAGAGCAGCTATCTGAGTAATTTCTTATCTCCTATATGCATTTGATATCACTGAAACCAAAAAGACTTTATTCGTTACTTTTGCTGACAATACCGCAATCCTCTAAATAAATACAATAACACAAAAAAAGTTCTACAACACATATAAACACATTTAAACAGTCTAAGTGAATGGACAGATCTATAGCAAATTAAGATAAATTATATAAAATGCATAAGTAATCCTTAAGACCAGAAACACCACGTCTTCAATAGCAATTAATTACTCGTAACAATAAAAACTAACACCTCGGACTAGATTTAAATAGAGAGTTAACTTAGTATTTCTATTTCAAATTAAGAAGAATATAGATGAACTTAAAATTTATGTAAGCCTCCTGCACCTAAATAAAAAATTTGAGTTGAAAATAAGATATCGCTATAGAATATAAAGCTGCCTGAATGTATGCTATCCAGCTCATAGGGTGTGCCGGAAAAACCAGAATATACATTGTACAACGAACACAATTGAATATTTTTAGGGTTTTAATTGCATACTGGTTTATCATCAAGCGAACCCTACATGATGATCTAAATATCCAGTTTGTGGTGAATTCAGTAGGGAACTTTGCAACATCCAATTTTGCAGGGTTATCAGATCATAAAGGAAACCTTGTTGAACAACTTTTCGATCTACTAACAATTCGAATAAACAATAGCCCAGTGATCTGAATAAATGAGAATACAATCCTTGCCATCCTAATTAAATCCAGGGGCAATATCGCTGGATGAGCATGTAACTATAATCTCTATAATAGTTACCTTATACTCTTTTAAATACAATAGCGCAGATTGTAAATTAACTTAAATGAAACAAATAACTTTTTAAATGTACAATAAATGTAGAGTTTTTTGACTTTGATAAACTGTGTGAGTGATACCTGGAAAAATGCATGGAAAATATTCATTTAACATTGTTTTGAGCGCTGAGGCTGCTATTAAGTTAAATGGTTAAATTAATTGACACAATTCTACTTGCTAAGTCCATCAAAATTTTCATGCTACCATAGAATATTATTTAAACTTACCAGGGGCTACACTGTGGTGTATTTTAGGGCCATTCTTTTTACCCAAATTGTCACTGGCAATGATTTTTACTATTGCGATGAAAAAATGTATTTTAAGGTGACCAAAAGTGGGTTAAATTTCTTGCACTGTAAGAGATTTCTATTTTTGATGATATTTCAGAAATAATATTTACAGAACCAGCAATAATCAGTGAGATAAAAAAATTGAAAGATAATGCTTTATGCTGTCAAATCTATTAGTCCATGTGGTTGGCTTTCTTTGTAAAAAAGTGATCTTGTGCTAGAACTTTAAGGTGAATTCTGTGCTCTTAAAAAATTAAATTGAAAATAAACTGCTTTCATGTGATTAACAGAAGCATTGAGAATACGTACGATCAGATATTTGATCTAAACAAAGACAAATTTTTGCACAAACTTATAATGAGTAACAAAGTTTTTGTTTGCTAATATTTAAAAAAATATATTTGTTTAGAGCAAAAATATTAAGGGTATCAAATTTAATATCGATACTTTTATTGGAAAGTATAGAGAAGTGCTTTCCTGTAACCATATGTGAATGAATTTGGTGGAAGGATTACGGCTTCAACAAGATGGGGTCATTTATCATATATTGGCCAAATCATCTAAAGAAATGGTAACATTGTGTGCCTGGATATGACAGCAACAAACTTCTTATTGGTCTATTTGAGAAATAAAGTCAGTATCAATCGTTCACGAGCTGCTGCCTTGAAAGCTAATATTCGTTCAGAAATTGCAAAAATGCCCAAAAGAGAGTTGGGCACTGGAGTGACACAAGTGACCTTTACCAGATATTATTTTTTTATACGGATATCATTAAATTGTAATTAACCTAATAAACAGTATTCACGATAATTTCACAAATTTCTAAATCCATAATTTAATTTTTTAAAAGCAACATCGGAAATTCAACTTTATCACATCTTTTAGTTTTTTTTTAATGTTTCAAAAATAATTTATAAGGCTTTTGAAATTACATGCAATTTCTGTACAAATGCAGAACAATTGCACCATACCCGCCCTTTTTTTGATTAAGCGGATTGGAACAGAAAGTTATATCCGAACTATTCCGGATCTCCCCAATAGGAGAAATCATTTCGGCTTTATTACGTGCTAATGAAATACCGACATCCCTTTTCCGCCTGACTTTTCGGCCGGATTCTAATCAGCTGCACATCAAAATAATAGAGCAGATTCCAGCCGCCACGTCGCAGCGCGCTTTGCTCTCATTAGCAGCCTCGAAGGTTAAGAGCACTTAAGCTTTAGAATCCGCACTATGCAGATCAAAGTCGGATCGACTGTTGTCCTGATTTAGAACAGCGCCAATAAACGCGCGGAATATTCAATTACGTCTGTGGAAATAAAAATGCGGCAACGCCGTAGGTCGAACGAGCGCTGAGATCAAGCCGCCCGCGGTGGTAGCTGCGGAAAAGTGAGGTTTGTAAAAAACAACTTCAAATTACTTGAGTTGCGAGTTGGCGAATGCGAGTACTTTGGAGGACATACGGTTTTGCGAAACGACAATTTGGCCTAGGTGCGCGAATATGTTGCTATGGAGGATTCCTTTAATTCACCAGGAGATGCCGTTTAGAAATTTTTGGGTGATGTCAGCGTTAAACAAACTTTTGATAAGAAATATTAATATTTATATAAATAAATGGTCAACCTTTTTGCAAACTTTTTACATGCTTTTTCAGTAGCAGTTAATGTAATGAATGGTTGACCTAGAGAAAGTTCTCAGTACAGCAAATCAATATTACTTCTTTTTTTAATTTTACCAAGAAAAATAGTGCAAAATAAAGAAATCGATGATATCAAATGGTTGATTAATATAAAAAAATTAAAATTAAAAAGTCGATTAGCAAATTCGAAAAGTGATCGATTAACTCAAGATTACACTAAACAAGAAAATCAGAACCTGTTAAACAATAATAACAGATATAATATACTGGCTACAGAAAACTCTAATGATGAAACACTAAATACGAGTAGCAGCAACAAGCAAAAATTAGCTAAACCTCCCTTCATTTTGATATATAACGTTAATGACTATAGAGGAATGATCGAAAAGTTTAACCAACGCATTGGAGAGACAACAAATAATACAGTAAAAGTTTATACTCGTACTCCCGACTCCCACAGAAAATTAGTTACACACTTTAAAACTGAAAATATCGTTCATTGTACTTACCAATTAGAGGAAGATAGAGCACATCAAATTGTTATAAGAAATCTGCACTATTCTGTGGATATCGAAGAATTAATGGAAGAATTAGCTACCCTAGGCCTTAAAGTGCGCGACATTATCAACATTAGGCATAAAGTTACAAAAGCACCCCTACCTATGTTCTTCGTTAACGTGGAACCTGTTATAAATAATAACAAATATATATAAACACCTACAGAACCATCTAATATCAATAGAACCTTCACGAAAGAAAAATACAATTATACAATGGACACAGCAAAACTGACTGCAGGAGACCCTATTTGTGAGTGAAATGCAGAGATAAGCACAAGACCTTGCATTGGAAAAAGACAAAAAATAGCCTTGCCAAATGTGCGTTATGCCAAGGCCCACATCCAGCCATTTATAAAGTATACCAAATATTATAGCAGGTCAACAAAACAGTTCAACAGAAGAAAACAACAATAACGATATCACACTATCCAAATTTTCAATCAAATTTGAAACAATGTTTGTTCAACTTAGGAATCAGAATAGTTCGTTGTTAAATCCACTCACAACTCTAATTAACAATTCCCAATAATAGATGCCCTCAAAATAGCAAATTAGAACGCCAATGGACTTGTCCAGTGTTCAAGACCAAAAGATTGATATTTTATTGATTTCCGAAACACATTTTATAAACAACAGCTACTTTAATATCCACAAATATAAAACATACTACACAAACCATTCCGATGGTACAGCTCATACTTTTTCTGCTATAATCATTAATCACAAATTGTGCAATCATGGAAAAATGTCATTATTAATCATTATTTTTCAGACATGCAAACGAAAATAGTTGAGAAAAGAAGAGCTAAAAAATTTGGCAGCAAACCAAGTATCCCGGTGATAAAAATAGGTAGATTAAATAGGTTAACCAAAGAACAGTAATTTACTAGGAGATTGAAAAAATGAAACGTTTAACGAAGATGTAAGTAACTATCGCCGTTTTTACACAATATACACAATTATACTTTGTGGATAAAAAGCTAATATTCCCCAAAAAACTTATCTCCTCCAAATTAGGAAAGTCGGTGGCACGTGGGCAAGAACAGAAGAGGAAAGTTCAGAGCTCTTTGCTAAACACTTTTCTATTATTTTCCAATCACATCATTCAACAGCAATACCTTAAGAAGAACAAGAAGTATTAGAGTATCTAAATGTTTCATTGCAATTAAGTCCATTCCTACAAAACTTTAGGCCCGAAGAAATAAAATCGAAATTAAAAATCTCAGCGATAAAAAGCAGCCGGGTTACGATTTCATTACAGCCAAATCATTGAAGGTATTAATGACAATTATCAAATATTTAATGCAGTAATCTTATTACTGCATTAAATATAGTAGTTCTTTTTAAATTAAGTATAGTAGTTCCTAATACTATAATAAGTGGAAATTTGGACAAACAATATTAATACATAAACTCGGAAAACCGCTACATGAAGTTACTTCATATTGGCCGAAAACACTTTTGCAAGTATTATAAAAATTCCTTGAGAAGCTCATTCCTCAACATAAATTCGGATTTAAAGGCAAATACTCTATACTAGAACAAAATCACAGAGTTGTGGATGTGATCGAAAAAGATCTTGAAGAACACTGTTACTGTGTGGCAGTGTTTTTAGATGGAAGCCAGACATCTGGCCAAGTCGGGCACTTTGGGCAACTATTAAAAATCAAGCAGTTCTTACCATATCAATATTACTTACTTATAAAATCATTTTTAAGTGACAGGTATTAGCAGGTAAAATATGGTGACAGTCATTCTAACCTACATCCAATCAGAGCTGGTGTTCTACATGGAAGTGTCATGGGATCCATTCTAACCAAATATTTACAGCGGATCTACCATAAAACGGGAGTGTAGCAGTCATGGCCACATCAGCAGACGATACTGCAATACTAGCTTCACATGCAGATCCTACAGTATACCTCGGTACGTATTTAAACACAAGACACATGGAAAGCACACCTTACAAAACAGAATAGTACGTTACCAATAAAACGCTTCATGCCGATCTCAAAGTCAATGGGAAAGAGGCGAAATCAGAAGATATCCAACCAACTATGTAAACAGAGTAAAGAGTCATCCCAGTGTGTTAGTGACAAATCCTCTAAAAGTTGGAAATACCACTCGACTTTTAAAAGCAAAAAACACTAGATCTTACTAATTAGTGATTAGTAATTTCAAGGAATAGCTACTGGACGATATTCTCTTCACATTTGCTTGTTAGTCTTAAGACTAGTTGTAAATACAGCAGTCAGTAAATAAAAAAATCAACAGTGAAACTAATGGTTTTTCCTAATTCTAGTTGAAAGGTGGAAGTCCAAGGCATGACCGAAAAGTAATAAGTTTGAGCCCAAAAAATTCGTTTAATTAAATATATATATTACGCATCATAACTCCCCTGGAAGTCTTAAACTGGAATCAACTTACACATTTTTAATATCTAAAAATGGTAAACTTTTAAGTTGGAATTGAGCCCAATAGCTCCAGAAAATCAGGTTTACGTTTCATATGGATCAAAATTTTACATGAAATGGACACACAATTTTTCTTCTGTTCGTTGGTCAAAATCTTAGAACCTAATGTAGCAAAAACCTTGCAATTACGTGCCAACGATTACAAGAAAATAGATTTTGGAAGTTTCAACTATATACGTCGTCGCTCAGATGGATACCATTTGTTCTTTTTTGAAGGCTTTGTGCCACTCAAATACTTAAGCTTTTGATAAAGCATCTTTTCTGTAGGCTGTTTGTATCATAACAAATGCCTCGGTTGTGGACATTTCAAGTTTAACACAAAATTTGAAAAATTTATTAATGGTATTGAACGTTATACGAGTTTTTAAAAGAAGTGTGTTGTAACTACAACAAAAATTATTCAAGATATTTATTTAGACCGCACTTGTTTACAGTGAGAAATGAACGAAATATTTTGATTTCGATTTTGATTTCAACGACAATTGATATACCGATATTCTGTCTACATTTGACTGTTTAAAAACTTTGATTCACTCGATATATAGGTGAGTGCACGTGTCTGTGGGGCTATTTTTCTGCTTGGACGCCATAAAATAATATTTCCTGGTTGAGTTGTAAGAAGGGTGAAAGGTGGATTATGTATTAGGACATATTACGAAAAGGAAGCTGTAATCAGCAAAAGTGCAGGACTTGAATCAAAAGTTGGCTTATTTTAAATGAATGTGTTGCTGAAGTACCGCAGAAGAATAATCTTCTTCGAGTTTCTCCCAGTTGGTAAAACAATCACAACAAATAAGTACCGTGGGTAGTTTGCTAAACCCAATCGAGAATTTGCGAAACATTTTTGGTTTTGGCTAAATGTTTAAAATTTTTAAAACCGCATACCTTATAGGTATTCCACAAAGTTTTACAAGAGATTTTTTTGTAATCCCCATATAAATCTATACAATTCAAATGCATTTTTTTATTTTCAGTAACATAAAACAATATTTTTGAAACTTGATTTGTCTTATTTGTTGGGTATTGGTTAGAAAAATCATTTGTTACTTCATTTTTTAGTGTAGATATTATTGCTGTGTTCTTTATAAGATCTGGAGAGTTTAAGAAATGCCGTAAGGTCTTAAGTTCGATGATAGAGAAACTCCAACTACACCTCCCCGTGGTAAAGGATGGGAACACCTAAGGATTGGTGGCAAACGTAGCTCTGGAGACCGAATGTGCGCCGGTATAAGCAAACAAACCTGACTCCCGAGTCAGGAAGGGCACCCTGTTGTCCTGAGGGTGAGAAATCGCCCTCGAAGGTGGAGGAATCGATAAGAAGATCAACGGCATTGGGATCAAACGGAAAACCACCTGATTAGAGGCACAAAGTGCATTTCCAAGAAAAAATCAAGATGGCAAACAGTTGCAATAATACAATGAATACTAATCATGGTAATCGGAACCCAAGATTCGGCAGGAGAAGAAACACCGGCAAGGCTTCTCAGGTCGTCATCCAGCGAAACCCTTGCAAATCACAAGACCAACAAAGGCTAAAATTGTCAAAGAGTCCAATCAAAATTGGAACTTGGAATGTCCGTACGATGGCCCAACAAGGAAAAATTAATAAAGCAGTAGCTGAAATCAAAAGACTTTAACTGGACATAATGGGGGTAAGCGAGATGATATGGCCAAACAATGGCCAATACTTAATAGACGAACACCAAGTATACTATTCAGGAAACGAAAAAGGTCAATTTATAAATGGTGTCGGATTGATACTATCAAGCAAACTTCAAAAATATGTTACTAACTTTATACCTGTATCAGAGAGACTAATACTTATCCAACTAAATGGAAATCCCATAAACATAAATATAATACAGGTCTATGCCCCAACAGCCGAAGCGGAGGAAGACAAAATAGAAGAGTTCTACGAATCTCTTAAAAATACATTGAACCAACTAAAAAAGCAAGAACTAACTCTTATTATGGGAGATTTAAACGCTAAAATAGGCCAAGGTAGAAGCGGAGAGCGTATCGGTGAATACGGACTGGGAGTACGAAATGAGCGGGGAGAGCGACTTAAAATGTTCGTAGAAGAAGAAGACTTTGTTATCCTTAATACATTATATAAGCTACCACCAAGAAGACTCTACACATGGACCGCCCCCACCAACCCCGACGAACCCAAAGAGAAGAGAGTACGAAACCAAATCGACTATCTTCTAATAAACAAACGTTATCGCAATAGCTGTTTAGCCGCCAAAACATACCCTGGAGCGGACATTGCATCAGACCATTGCTTATTAGTAGAAAAATTCAGATTAAAACTAAAGAAATGCTTGAGAAAAATTTTAAAAAAGAAATGGGACCTTAGGAAAATAAGTGATAGCCCGCAAACGCGTGGGAATATGACACAGGAACTAGGTGTAGAATGTGAACAGAGTATAAACAAAAACCAAACGGTAGAAGAAGCACTTCGAGACATGACAACATCCTTTGACAAAATCGGAGATAAGTATCTGACAGTACAAAACCGAAAGAAAAAAAAGTGGATGACTGACGAAATCCTACAATTAATAGATGAAAGAAGAAAAGCAAAAAATAACGACATCAGATACAAAGAAATCCAGAAATTAATAGAATACAAAATAAGGATGGCTAAAGAAACATGGCTAACAACACAATGCAAAGAAATTGAACAATTAGAACAAAAACAGGATGCATTTAACATGTATAAAAAAGTAAAAGAAGCTGCAGGAATCTACAAAGTAAACAATACAACAAGGCTACTCAACAAGGACGGAAAAATAATTATAGAACCAGACGCAAAAATTTCTGCCTGGCAGAAATATGTTGAAGACCTTTTCGAAGACGTTGATAGATCAGATGAACCTCAAGAATATCCAGAAGTAGAGCCCTTACCCATCACCACCGACGAAGTGGAAAATGCATAAAACAGTTAAAAATCGGAAAGGCTCCAGGTCCTGATCATATACATACCGAATTTTTAAAATGATGGACGAAGCGAGTGTAAAATAGCTAGCAAAATTTTTAACATTATCTATACCACCGGAAAAATCCCTGAACCGTGGTTAAGATCAACATTTGTGACAATCCCCAAAAAACCAAATGCTAAATATTGCGAAGATTACCGCACCATCAGCCTTATGAGTCACCTCCTAAAATTATTTCTAAAAATTATACACCGCAGAATTTTTACAACGTGTGAAGCACAAATAAGTAGAGAACAGTTCGGATTCCGCAATGCCTTGGGAACTCGCGAAGCTATTTTTAGCCTACAAGTTCTATTTCAAAGAGCCAGAGATGTAAATCATGACATAT
The DNA here is from genome assembly GCA_036346155.1 of Sinelater perroti. Classification (NCBI taxonomy): domain Eukaryota; kingdom Metazoa; phylum Arthropoda; class Insecta; order Coleoptera; family Elateridae; genus Sinelater; species Sinelater perroti. The sequence goes on along the minus strand of JARFIY010000195.1, from coordinate 16,158,729 downwards.
ATGCTTGCTTCATCGATTATCAAAAAGCCTTCGATAAAGTCCAACATAATAAACTAATAGACATACTTCAAGAAATAGGCCTTGATAATCGAGACATAAGAATAATAAGCAACCTTTATTGGAATCAAAAAGCAGCAGTGCAAACTGGCAACATGATATCAGAAGACATCAAGATAAAACGCGGTCTCAGGCAAGGATGCGTACTTTCTCCTCTTCTGTTCAACGTGTATTCGGAACACATCTTTCAGCAAGCTCTGGGCAGCATAGATGATGGAATCAGAGTCAACGGAGAAATATTAAACAATTTTAGATATGCGGATGACACGATAGTGTTTACAAATGACATCACCAGTCTCCAACGAATTATGAACAGAATTACAGAAGTTAACAAGCGGTTCGGACTGACCATAAATACCAAAAAGACCAAATATATGATAATTACAAAAAATCACATTGTTGACACCGTGTTAACGATTGACAACAACAGGATCGAACGTGTGCGAAAATATACTTACATTGGGACAACAATCGATGAAAACTGGGACCACTCACTGGAAATAAAGTGTAGAATTGAAAAGGCGAGAGCAGCGTTCGTAAAAATGGCCAAACTATTCAAGTGCCATGAATTATCTTTACCCATTAAATTAAGACTACTGAGATGTTATGTCTTCAGCGTATTGCTGTATGGAGCAGAGACGTGGACACTGACAGAGGCATCAAGACGAAAAATAGAGGCCTTCGAGATGCGGTTGTACCGCAGAATCCTCCGTATATCTTGGACAGAGCATGTAACCAACCACGCCGTGCTGAGGAAAATGGGGAAACAAGAAACAGAACTCCTCACAACAATAAAAGTTCGTAAGCTGGAGTATCTAGGGCACATCATGCGCAACAATCAGAGATATGGGCTCCTACAATTGGTCCTCCAGGGTAAGATCGAAGGAAAAACAAGCATCGGCAGAAGACGCATATCGTGGGTGAAAAACCTGCGAGTATGGTTCAATACAACAACAACTGGACTGTTTCGTGCCGCTGTTGATAAAGTCCGTATTGCCATCATGGTTTCCAACATCCGAAACGGATCGGAACTTTAAGAAGAAGATTATTGCTGTATAAAAAACATCTAAAAGCATGAAATACCTACCAAAAAATTTTTAGTACTTGTATTAAATATTTTTCTTTAAATTTATGATTGATTATGGGATTATTTTGGCCAAATCATTATAATAAGTAGTACTGACTTATCTATGCTGATGACTTCTTAAAGTCATCTTAATGTTAAGTGTGTTGTATATGTTATCGTAAATTTTTAAAAAATCAGTGCTGTTCATCACGATGCTAGTAACTTAAAAAATCGCAACATTTACATAAAATTAAAAATATTGTCAGCCCTGCAGTGGTAAAATTATACTGCAGATTTCTGAAGTATTGTTTTTAATTGTAGATTGAACAATGACCCAACGCCAGACACTACATGACTATTCTGAAGTGGGCAGGTTCAAAGATGGTAGCGCAATTTCTTGCTTTAGTTGATGTCCAAGCTATTAAAAACTTATGGCTACAGGATCTATGGAAGACATTGACAAAATAGATATTCATTCCTTCAACATACAGATAGACAGAAGATATGCAACTTTGCAGAAAATGTTCAGCCAAAAACTACAAACGGTAGTCCTCCTTATATTACATTGTTTATGAGTAGCTTGACACTAAATTGCCGGTATGTTGGTTAAATCATTGCAATTTATTTGAATTTCCAATAATAGCCCTGACTTCACACCATGTGACTATTTCCTATGGGATGAATGAAGGAAAAAGGTTATCGAACAAAATCAAAAACTTTGGATCATGTTCTAATAGCCATATCATATAATCTCCGGCTGAAGTCAGAGGATATTCCCAAACGAGTAAAAAAACTGATGAACGATGTTGGTTCCTTTGCGAACTTTAACTTTAAGCAAAGTTGTACTATTCTATCGTATAATGTAAAACTTTTTTCACTAAAATAAGTCAATAAGTCAATGCTTAATTAACGACTCCAGTGACGTTTTGTTTTTATTTTCTTAATTATATCATAGGATATTATAAAAGCATAATTTTTTTTATTATAGCAGTTCTTTGAAAAATCTTCATATTATGAAATATATAAAAATTTAAATTTGGCATAGAAAAATTTAAGAGATTTGTATAATTAATATAAAAAACAATTAAGGAAATGTAAAAAATGATCACCTCTACCAAGACGCAAACCGTACATAAAACAATTATGATTAGAACATAAAATTAGAACCTGTTTATAATACACTGATTTACTATTCCTCCTACCAAGATATGCTGCATAGAATTTTTAACTGCTTCAGCTTATGATATCCTGGTTGATGTAGAAGTAAAAGTATCGATCGGTTTAGATCTCAAGGCGAAGCTTATACGTCTAAAGAACTAGAAATGTTATGTGGTTTGCCTATGTCTCTAGCAGCCCCGACGAATTAATTAACTCGCAAACTATGTGTATGAGAATTTGGTTACGGCGACGTAATGCAGTGCAATTTAATTAACAATGTATAAACAATATAAAGTGTTGCTTTTTAATAAACAAACGATACGAAAAACTAGTGGTAACTATATACAAATTATAGTTTCGAGCTTTAAAAGAGATGATTTTATATAAGGTGGTTGTATAGTGCTCGCCTTTATTAAATATCAATAAAGTTAGATCGATAAAAATTACATTAAACATTTTAATTATTTATTTAGGACAAGGCAAATATTTAAAAAAAATGTATAAAATCAAATTTTTGTGTTTGATTGTTTCTGGGTAGAAAATACAGTGATCAGTATTATTATTTTCACTTCTATATTTTGTGATGTTAGCATTAGATTTGTAGAAATTACATAGTTTGTCAGTTTCAGTAGATCAAAATTAAAATAAAGCAAAAAGGAAAAAGTAAAGTAATTATTTTGCTATTTGCAACAATGTTCTGAACCTAAATCCAAGAGCATAGTTCTTGATTATTAAATAAAAACCTAATTTTTTTTAATCTTTTTCTAAAAAACTTTAAATAGTTTGCAGATAGTATTGCTTTATTATATCAGTATAAAGAAAACTGCTGCTAAATCCCATCGAATACTTCACCAAAAGCAGCACGTAAAGGGTAGTTTTGAGGCTTGAATTTAGATAATTTTAGAACATTACAAGCGCTTGAAAAAATTGAAAATGTAGGATTGTAGGAATCATTGGATAAAGGTTTATGTCAGACACAAAAGTAACTTTGTGGAAACATTAAATGTTTCTGTCGGGGATATTCAATCGTAGAAAACGATAGGAAACTTTTATACGGAATAAAAATGGGTACCATACGAACTGAAGCAAAGAGACTTCGTAAGGCAAAATTTTGCCTGATTGGTTAAAAAAGGAGAGAGTTTTTCAGTGATATTATTACTGGATCTAAAAATTAGATACACTTCAATAATGCAAAACCTAAAAAATAAATTTGGGCTTCAAGTCAACCACCATCGTCGCTGGTAAAACTGAATGTTTACAGAAATAAAAAATGCTTCGTATTTGGTAAAATTAAAAAGACGTGTTGTATTTTACGTTGTTAAAACTAAATATAATGACTACTAGCGATCTCTACTGATAACAATTAATGTGTACCCGGTGTTAAAGGCAAAACGTCTATAGTACGCTAAAAGTCATAACCAAGGTGACCATGTTTTAGAAAACAGGTTAAAAACATGCTTACAGTGCTTAGTTAGGATGGCTTGTCCTACCCGCCTTATTCACCAGATATTGTTCCTTTCCACTAATACTTGTTTAGGTCAATAACATACACGCTTGAAGAGCAGCACTTCAGATCATATAGAGATGTCCAAAATTGAGTCTCTCGATTGTCATTGGATATTTTGAAACAATTTATAGCTTTACCCCTCCTTCCTTTTAGGCCAAAAGGTAAATCATTTTCGTTACCCTATTCTAAGAAATGTACAGGATTATCATAAATAATTTATTGAGTTTCAGGAACTGTAATTCATAAGCTATTTGAAGAACCCAACTGCAATGTTGCAATGTTTTAAATTAACAAATATGACCCATATATTTTTAATGCTGGGAGTACGAAGAGAACATTGAGTTTTGTTGAATCTTGATGTTCCATACTTTTATAATGCATCGGTTTACTTTACCATTTAAATGAAATGTTGCCTTGCCATTTAATAATCGGCATGTATTTATGTGTTATTTTACAACATATTCCGCACGTCATTACAAGGTTTTTATCGTTTCATGCAATTATCTGGCTGCGTATTTTAAAAAAGCTATAGAAGATACAGTTTCAACCGCAATTCCCAAACAGTTAGTCATGGAATATCGAATTAACGATTTGCAAGGTTTGTTGTATTATAGAGGCTTATGCGTGAAACTTTCCCTTTCCGATTCTTTTATTTTGACATCTTTTAAAATGTATCTTTAAACTTGCCATACCGTAGCCTTTTTGCGTGGTACAATATGTCTAAGAAGTGGAATTGGTTAACTATGACATAGTCAGTTAAGGGGATGCAGTTTATGCAGTAATCTGAAATGTTAGTACATGTTAAAAGTTCAACATTGCTACCAAAATTTCTTTACAAATGAAAATTGGGAACTTGGACCTATTTCGTCGTAAGTCAACATTTACAAGGGAGTAAGTAGAAAAACTGCTTGACTTCTTTGAAACTCCTTAAATGTGTTGCTTAAGAATTTTCAGAATATTTTATAATATTAGTTTAATAATTTCACACTGTTTATGAAACAAAATTCGAGTTTCAGAAAATTAGCACTAATCGAATAAATGCCTTAAACATTTTTTATCAATATCTTTGTTAATACAGTAACATCAAGAAAAAGGAATAAGTATGTTATGATTATTTGCTCTGTAAGTACTTCAAAATATTTTGTTTCTTCTATAATATTTTATATTAGAGAATATCTTCACAAATTTAACATGGGGGCTCCCTGGAGCAGTACGCTAAAATAAGGGATGGATAAACAAAGATTCAATTTTTGACTGGCAATAACACGAAGCCGATGTCTGAAAACCCAATTCTCCAGACCGTAAGCAACCATTTTATGAACATCAGTCAAATTATTAAAATTTTTCGGGGTAAACGAACCAACTTCACCCCACATAATTTATTTTTCGGTCTTTGAAAGATTGCTTACAAAGAAAATGCAACAATTATAAAGATGGCGTGTAATCACGTATAATCTATCTTGGAATAGAGAACATTGATTCTGAGTTGGAAACACTTTATTAGTTAACCTGGCGAAATTTACAAAGGCTTATTTGTATATACTCAATATGCTGCTATTACATTTCAAATTATAGTAATTGAAGACAAAATTAAAAGTATGATCTAGAACCCGTAGCTAAAACTTCTCCTTGGGTTCTAGTATTTTGATGAATAAAACGCCCGCGTCATTGACTGAAAATTTCCCACAAACTGGAATCTCTGATATCTTTCATTTGCCTGAAAAAGTTTTATCTTTATATAGAATTGAGAAAGAGAATTCAAGACACAAAATCTAAAATTTCAACGGAAACTCAAATGAAAAAAGCTTTAGAATATTGAATGAAAAAAGAGAATTATAACAAAAGGAACAGACAAAAAAACAAAACTGTCAAATAACGACTGCGAGGTTAAAGAACTCAATAAAAATCCACTGTATAATAATAACCACGACGAGAACATTAAGATATCTATCTTGATTTGTGTGTGATTGATTACGGTCTTATGTGAAATGTAGCGATTGGAACATAGTAGAAACAAATAGTTTATATAAGTAAAAAAAATAAGTCAAAAATACGACTGTAACATTTTCTTAGGATGAGAATTATGTTATACATGAGTTAATATCCAAAATATCAACTATTCTTTAAAATGCAGACCATCATTATCAATGTCAACTTTGAAACAAAGAATTTTTGAGATGCTTCTTTATCTTCATCAAACGGCTCAAAATGAACACGTGCAAAAGTGCGCCAATAATCGGAACAGGTAATAATGAAAAGGTACAACATTGGACTAGTAAGTTAAATGTATCAAGACCTCAATCTCATCCAGTTCAAAAAATGTGTATGTGGTCTTTGTGTCAATTATAAGCAATCAAAGTGCGTTTTTTCCTTTGTGAACACAATTCAATTATGGCTATGCATAATATCGTCAATATTCCATTGTAACCAAATAGTGACTTTCTTGTCGAAATAATCTTTTCGATTAATAAACGATGAATTTTGGTTCCGAGAAATGATCATAATTAATAACACAAACCCATTTTTTCACGATTGGCAACACACCGCCAAGTGGACTTTTAATTAATCAAGAGTGTCTTGACTTGTGCGTTAGTCAGTTTGTAAGAATCTTGTGGGAAAGTCAAATCGAACCAAATCATTCCACACAATCATACGAAAGAGGCCAGTTCATCCAACAAATTGCCAGTGCCTGATGGAGTTTGGGCATCTAAAGCAGATTGTAAGTCTCATTTATTCAAAACAGACGGACTGTCAAAGCTAAAGTCAGAATTGAATCGTGTGTACCATTTTAAAACAGTCACATAACACACAGTTCCTTGTCCTTTGTCATCGCAAATTTCCAACAAAAGGGTATTAAAAATTAAAGTTCAATTTTATCTATTGTTAAAGTGAAAGTTAAAAAATGTTACTGTAGCATAAACATGAAAAGAACAAAAAATTGCTCAAACTAAAATTTTTCACAAGTGTTTAAAATTAAAAAATAGTTTGAATATTGAAATATTTTTAGGATAGAACATTTTAACTATGGTCTCTATATTGCAGAGTTAGCTCGAGTTCTTCGACCCTGAGCAGAACATTGTAAGATCAATATTCATGGCAGAGAGAACGAAATGCAAACGCTGTTGTTAGTAGCAAAAATGATTTTTATATTCTGTTTTGTAAGTAGATCCTGCACTTATTAGTAACTCCAACAAATAAAATAACAATTTTGTGTCAAAAAGTTATTTTTTACTGATACTATAATACATAATTCGCCCAGACAGCAGTCTTTATTATTTATATTTTTAGTTATTTCGGTTTCTAATTTTACATATTACTAGAAAACTAAAAAATTAAGCTTTTATATATTACTTTTGGTATTTTTGTCTTATGAGAAGCGCAATAAGAAATTACCAGGGTTTTAGAAATAGGTATGTTTCTAGATGGAAAAGAATTATTTGCCTTTATCTACCCGTCTTCAAGGTAACATTAAATTTGAAAACAAGAGGAACGATAACCATTTAACAAAAAGAAAAGTTTTTGTTACTGATACAACAGTTTCCATTTGGATAGCCCTATTATTTCTTTGAACAAAATAACAACGCGAATGAGGCTTTTTGTTACATAAGGTCAAAAGTCTCAATGTACTCAGAAAACGTATAGATCTCTTACACTTCATAGCTAAAGCTTCCAGTACAAAAAAAAATACAGCATTGGATTTTATCTATACTTAATTTTGTCTGAATTTGCGTTTCTTGCAACGCATTTTGCTTTATCACTGCATAAATTTAATTATATATTTTAGAGAGAGTATTGTTTCTAGAAAGATAAAAGTTTAATTTTTAAATTTTTTATATTTATAATGCATAACTTGCATCTTCGAATTTCGGATGATTTTGGACAACATTAAACTTCGAGTTCTAATGGGCTATTCCTAAAAGCTAGGACTTTTGTCATTAGAGACTGCAAAAGATATCTGCGATGCTGAAGGCAAAAAAAGTGTCCACTTTTTTACTGTCTCTAGATTTGTACCATTTGGAGGCAATAGAGACATCTTTTTGGTTATTGCTAGTTAAGATGATTAAAAGCCGCCATCTTGGAGTTTTATTCAAGCCCCTTCTTGCTATAGAGATTCGCTCAAATCAAATACATATTTCGTTTGAATGTTGTATTGGAAAGTTCTATTAAATATAGCTGTAGTCTCAATATGACTAATATTTTGATGTTAAGTTTTTATATTCTAAATGATTTAAAAAATTAAAATAATCAAATCCAGATGATTATTTCAGCAAGTGATTTAGAAAATATAATTTACAAGTTTTACTATTATTTCGTCGGAATTGTGCGAGTCGAATTCCACTTATTATAGCTCGATATAGAAAATCTGCTTTCCTATTGTTCGTCCGCGAAATGCCCGGCTTAAAGTCGATTGCGACCTTAAATAGCTTCTAATTGTGTTCGCGCGCTGTATTAGCTATTCATTGTTTAATAAATTGAACGACGGTGTTTTGTGCAAAAACTTCTGATAAACTTGCTCGGGTGGGCACTTTGCGTCCGCGACCAGCAAACTTTGCTAAGCATTCCTCGGAGACAATTCCAAATTAACATATTTTCGTGCGGGAAAGGCGAAAGTTGATGTTCGTATAAAGGGACGGAAAATAGATTTACTGCATCTAAAAGTAAAATAAGATCGCAAGCCTCACCCGCTTTCGTCAGTCAACTCGGGCGATTTAAAAACAACGCCCACACATTGACGCCTTTAAAGTGTCCTGCGCTTCCTTAACGGTTCTGTTTTTTCCCGATAAATTAGGCGCAAGGAAACAAATTTAAATAAATTAAGGGCTCTTAATCTTTTATTACCTCCATTGAAGTTAAGTAGCTTATCAATTCAAAATCCTTAAACATTCAAATATAAAGGAGTTCAAAATAATCTGATTTTAAAAAATAAATATTTCAATAACTTTCCAAGGCAACAAGCTCTAAGATTTTTTTACTAACTGTCATTATTATTTATAATAACTAGATATTCCGTAAATATAAGAAATTAAAAGAATTTAAATAATCTGATACTCAAAGGATTAACAATAACAATAACTTGCATAGTAGTACCAATAAAACAACCGTTTTGAGAAATACAAGTGGTGATTGTAAAAAAAGATAACCTTTAAATAAATCTAAATGAATCTGTTAGGCAATTTTTTGATTCTGCAATTACAAAATATAGGTGGCTGTAATTTTAGTCAAACGTTTTGTCAGCAATATCGTCATCAAGTCTCCATCTTTCAAATAGTTGAAGCAAATGATAATTATAGAACGATAAGTCCGGGGAAATTCTTAATCAACGAACTTAAAAAGTTTGTTACTGAATTCTATATGTCTGTCTGTCGGTCCGTCACAAAATTTGAGATTTTTTAAAATTTGAAAATGGATTCTTATAGGAAATTTTATAATGAATTCGGAAATGAAGTCGAAAAAATTCTATGTCTAATAACTTTCGAGATATTCGATTTCGAATTTTTAAGTTCGTTCTGGGATTGCTTAAGAGCAATCTCTTCGCCGGCCTCATGTTTTTTTTTTAGATTTTGTATAATTGTACAGAACCGGGTATTATAAGCAAGGTAATGCCTTGAATTGTCTAAACACTTACTTCTGTAGCTTATTTCCATTGTAGGAACAATTTTAATAAACGGCGAACAATGCGAATGTTCTCCTCGCTTACGCTGGTCCTCAGGTTACATCTGTGGCCTCTATTTTCAACCGTTTATTGTTCTACTAGAAAGCGTATTTTAGGTTTTTGGGCGTTTTTGTACTCTTTATTGTAAGAGGCGTAATAATAATTGTGATATTGACTAAAAAAGCCGTAAGGGAACGTACTCTAGAGAAAGAATCTGCGTTAGTTCATCTCACAACGTGTAACAAAAAAAAACCTATTTATATTTAATTGATCTACGTATTGCACCTCTTTAATTTTTTTATCATTGATCCTAGTACAATTCTATAATAATATTTTGTGCTTCTGGCTTGACAAAAAATACTCGTTTGTAAATCTTTATACCAATTTGCAATAGTTAACACGCGGAGAAATTTGAATTGATCTTTGAATTATGGCTATACTAAATTTGCTCGGGGCTATGATTGTATCGTACAATAAAAATGTATTTTCTAAGATCAAGTTGGATTTTTTAACAATCAGTACATACCTTTAATTTTAAAATATATCTGGCTTCTTTTCTTAGATATGTCTTTTTTCTAAGTGTAGTAAAAGCTCACAGTATTTCTGTGTTATATATATACAGGTTTGTAGCTGATCCAGGTGATTTTGTAAGATACGTAAGGTATCAGCTGTATAAAACATACACAACACTGGTCCTAAGACAATTTCTTATGAAAATTGGGATTTAATTTAATATTGTAGTAAATCTATGATTTTGTACAGCAATCCAGTATGTCAGACTTTGTCAGAAGCCTGGTTAACATCTAGAGAGACTGAAGTCAATATTTTTTTTGTTTGACTGCTTGGTTTAGTACATCTGTTATATGGCGAGCTTGTTGCATCGTTCAATGAAATTGTCTAAAGCCTAACTGACGGAGAGAAACCCATTCTTCTGCGGGTAGATAAGAGTTAGTTGGCATAGTTTTAAGCATCTTTGATATAATGAACAAAAAACTTTTAATACATTGTAACAAAACTGGTCCGATCACTTCCTGGCTTTGGAATAAACATGTTTTCAACAGTATTGAACCGCTTTGGCCAGTACATAAGACAAAGTATTGCACTGTAGATTACGTAAGTGCTAATGTTCTTTCTAGGTAGTTTACGTAATATTTTTGGTGTTATTTCATCTATGTCTGAAGCTTTCTTTTAAAAGACTGATTTGCTTATGAACTTCGTTTAAAGTAAAAATTTTATTTGCAAGTATATTCTGTAGAATGTTGAAAATGTGTGTATCTTTTTGGTCATTAGAGGTAAAGACTCAAAATTTTTTCTTTATTACTTTTGTATCACTCTGCAATAGGAAAAGCTAGGTTGTGCACATGACCAATTGGAGATTTGCGTTTATTTATAGATTTTAGTAGCTTCCATATCGAATTGTCAAACCTGTCCAGATAACAATGTAATCATAAAAGAATCTTTCGTGAAAATTGTATTTAGTTTTGTCCAAAAGAGGTTTAGTACAATGCTAGCCCGTCGTAAGTTTTTACTTTCTGTTGGTACTTGATTACATTCTTTTTGCCTTCCAATTGTGGCTTGACTCGGAGAGCCGTGGACTTGAGTATACCATCAATGAGTTTTGTTAGAGTTTTATTTATTTATTAAAATTTTTGAGAAGAATATTTTTTAAATTGTGTCGAAGAGGGTTGTAAATGACAGCTATGGTTAGCTCATAAAACATCAGTTTAATCTTAATTATTGTAGCATAAAAGAAGTTTTTGTCTTACTTAGGCATTTCATAGTGGCTGATTGTGTTCTTTAAAAGTGCTGTAGGACCAATATGGAAAGTATTGTCCGCGTGGTTGGTGTAACAGGTTAGAAGAAGTAGATAATAGGTTAAGTAAAAGTAGGATCTTTGCTGATAAGATTTGAAAGCAGACTCAGAAATATGCTGTCTTACTGGACAAGTTGTTGAAACATTGCCTTGAACTCTTCTAAAATGGTTACGTTCTTTTAGTACATCTGTAGTTTGTATTCTATGGTCAGTAGGGTAGAACTAAGTTTGTTACTAGCGTTATTTGTCCCTTCTAATAGGCTTTGATAGAATTTACATTCTCTGTAATTCGTTGAATTTGAGCCTACACATAATGCACATTTTGTAGAAGTATTGTCGTGCTATGTGTTCCTCCGCATTTTAGACATATATAAAGCTTAGTGCAATATGCCTTTGTATGTTTATAGTGTTAACAAGGCGTGTATTGTGACATACCCCTGTTCTATTTCTGCTGTTCTACTTGCAAAATTTTATTTTGTATACTTTGTACTTAGTACATATCTTCATTATTACCTAAAGGCTCTAAGTCAACCAAAAACATATTTAATATTATTTTCTCATTTGTTGTCTTCATTTAGAATTATTTTTACTCTAATGAGTTAATTATTTCACAGTTCCTTGTACAGGTATATCAGTTATGTGAGGAATGTCATTGGGATAAATGTATTTTTTTATTAATAACAATAATTATTAAATAGAAAGTTTCTCTATTTATTGTTAACCAAACTCCTGTTAGGATAGCAAATCACTAAACTTATTTTTAGAAGGTTATATAGTCAGCCTCTGCAGTGAAAAATATGTTATTAAGTTTATTATTCAGCACTTCACCTTTATTAACATAAATGGTGACGCTTGGACATTTATTTTATTTTACTATTATTCACCAAACTACTTGCAGATTTTTCTTCAATAAGATAATATTATAATAATAAATTATTTATTTTAGAACTTGTTTTTTTTGCATAAAGAAATACTTGGTATTACTGTGTATTATATGAATTTATTTATTTTATGAATAATATTTTAATCTGTTAAATTAACACTTCTGATATTATTTGGAGTAGTGTAATAAAAATAAAATTTGTTATAAACATTACGTTATATTTTTTAAATCAGAAGTGAGGCTTATATTTAAACAGCAACTGTTTGCGAAACTGCACTTTACACGTCGTATTCTTTACAACAGATTTTCACACATTACGACATAGCCATACAACAGGTTTAGAGCCCTAAAGCGGAACTTCGCTCCTTTTACGCGCTATCTGTAAAGCAATTTTTCACAATTTTCCTGACTGGGAACGTCGCGTTTAACAGGTTATTTGTTGCAAATGACGGCATCGAATGCCAGCTATACTATTAGCGTTATTCGATTTAAAAAACGCCACTTGGATGCGGTGCCTGCCCAGAAAAATGGAGTTTCGACATCAAAATACATAGAAGGCTAATAAAATATACTAATGTGCAGGCCGACCCTAAATTATCAGGAAACGGAAGATGAAGGGCGCAACATTTTTGCAAGGATGGGAGAAAATTGAATTCTATTCAGATGATAATTTCAGTAAATTGTGTTAGTAGCTACCTGTAAGGAAAGGTAATACTCTCTTCGTGTTCTTGAATATTAATAAAATGGGAAGGAACTAGGAACCGCAGATGAATTTCGTATTCAGAACTCGGGGAACGTGATGCGATTTTATATGTGTCCTTTATGCAGTCCTGACGTCTGTTTTAAAGTTGGCGGAGATAACTCGAGGACGCAGAGTTGAGCCTCTCGATACGATATCAAAAAATTAGGGTGCCAGCTTTACAAAGATATATGCCGCGGCTGAACCCGACGTCGGTGGGTGTGGAATGGTAGTGCTCGTGGAATGGGGCTCGTTATTATTGCTGTCTGGGATACAAAACGATTTTGATTAATCGTTCGAGGATTTTCGTGCTTCGGCCGGCAAATTTATCCCCTTTGTGGTAGCAATTCGGAACATCATTGGTTTGTTTAAAACGCGCTTTTAAACGCAAATGTTCAAGGCCAAATTATCCTGTTTATTTTAAGAAAAATGATGTAACAATGTATAATACACTTGTCTTTAAGAACAATGTAACTTTCTACAAGAGAATCAATAATGCTATTTATGTGGACTCTAAATGACAGTTTATTGCATTTTTACAACCGATAAAGTGCAACTTTTTATGGCTTTATTATATTGGGAGTTTATATGAATATATTAAATTATTTTATAGGGTATGACCGAATGTTTTTAATGCAGTTAAAAAATAATACCCAATATAAGCCTATTAATAATTTATTTATTAAGTATTAATAGTTAATTAAAGAAATGCAAAGAAGTATTTAAAAAAATGCCTTTAGCTAGTATTGCTAACCAAGCATTTAGAAATCCGATCCGCTGAGCCTGCTCCTGCGGAAAGAACCACAAAGGACCTTGACCGATTCTGAAGTAGCCGAGCAACAGCCCCGGCTTCCGGCACTTGCAGTGGAAGATCGCAGAAGCCTTCGAAGCGGCCTAAGTTCGCGTGGTTTTCACGTCCTTGCGTTAGGAAACTGTGCCACATTTGATCCGCATTTGGGTTAGGCGCTCAAGCAGCACTCTTTCGTTTTCAGCCGGGGTTATGAAGTGGCAAGTGCTCGCCAAATCATAACCTACAACTTGCCCTAATTTGCAGGAGTCTGTCTTATTTGCGTGTTTGGCTGCAACGTGACCCACACGATCCCGTATGAATGTTAAACTATAAGGGCTGCTCATTCATACCAAACACGTAGATGAGGACGCCGAAATGGACACTTTAAGACAGAAACTTAGGGGTCATTATTGGATAACGCAATAATTTAGTTATTTGGAGGTGAAATTTAAATTTTAATAAGTTGATTATTTATTAAAATATAATATTTAACAACAATAGTAGGCGTTTACAAATAAAGCACCGTTTTTAATAATAAATAAATTTAGTTTGATTTGAAACTGTATGAAGTGCATGGGAGAATCAAATATAAACCAGAATTATTTTCTTGAATTATTGAAGCATTAGCATTATTTTGAGTTTGAATGAGTAAAAATATAAGTATTTGTACTAAGAGTGATTAAACTACGTGGTCCACATCTATAGTTAAAAATTCAACCTCTACTTTCAACAATAGTGGAAAAAATTTAAAAACAACATAAATTCTACAGAATTCTTATAAAACAATTACGTAAGGCACATTTGATACAATTAGTAAACAAGAAAATTATTACAACTAATACAGTAGATGATCATACTTATCGTAGTGTAGTCAGAATATTAAAAAAGGAAACTACATACACATGGCACACATATGAAGTTAAAAAGTCCAATCAAGGTAATTGCTAACTATTTGCCATATTTCTACCAGATAGTGGTCTGAAAACTGAAAAATAGAGGATTTAAAGCTTTGGACACTACAAACAAAATTAAATTAAAAATAATAGAGCCACTTGATGTGTTTATTCTCACTTTTGACTTCATATATTAAGCATCTGCTGAATATAAATAGAGATCTGACCGTACAGAACGTCCAAAGTGATACCACAATGCAAAAAGCGTCAGACACATGGCCATTTCCAAAAATATTGTAATAAAGAAGCGTATTTGATCAAATGTGTTAATAGGCATCTTACAAAAGTTTTCCCAAACCAAAACGTGTCAAGCCAAAATGTGTACACTGTAGAGCAGGGCGCCCAGCAAATTATCGCGGATGTATAGTAGCTAATGAGCTACAAAAAATTAAAAATAAAGTTATAATTGAAAACACGTCACGCGAAATGAACAGCAAAACAATAACATAAAGCAAATTGTGCAGCTAGCACTAGCTAAATTATATGAGCAACAAATATTTATTTCAGCTAAAAATGAGCGTCTGAACAGACTCAAATATAGTGCCAACGGTGTTATACTTAAATTTAAAGAACAGTCTAATTTTCAAAAAATATCAACATGACACTCAACAGATTTCTTAACAATCGATAGGAGCTTCACTTGGTTTTACAGACAAAAGATATAGATGTATATCTCATTTTTGAGACCCACTTTAATAAACATTTATTTGCTAATTTTTATTACTGTAATATTTATCATGCTGTCCATCCTGATAACGATGCTAAAGAAGAAAGTGGAGTGTTAATCAAGAAAAATATACAACATCAAAAAACCTAACTGTGCTACAAGAAAATTTAAGCGGCAACAGTTAACATTAAAACAAACGATATTTACTAACAGTTGCAGAATTATAATGCCCATCTATGCACGCCATACAAAAAAGATGAATACTATGACTATTTTACCAGCCAGGCAATAGGTTTGTTATCGGAGCAGATTTTAACGCCTTGGGCTTTAGCACAATCACAACTAAAGACAAAAAAACTTTTAAAAGCAACCAATGTATGTGGAAGTACAACTATAATTACCAAAAGGCTGACCCTAACAAGATATCTGCGTTGATTAATTTTTTATACCCCGAAATATATAAAAGAATGTCATAGTTTATTTTCTGACTATTCACATATAACACTTACATTGAGTAAAAATGTAATACAGAAAGAAAATAATCCTGTACTAATTAACAAATCTACAGATTGTACCTCAAACAAAATAAATCTAGAGTTACCCCTTAGAAAAGAAAAACATTCTAAACTTGAGATGAAAAAACTCATCAAAGATATCCAGACAACTGCTTGAAAAAGCACGCCAGATGTCAAAAGATGACTAAAAGGTTGTAGCTATCCGGAAGAAATCAGAAAATTGGCAATAAAAGAGAAAAGCAAGATAAAGGTCGTTGCAAACGAAAGTCTATCAACACAAAACTCAAGAAACAGCCAAAAAGAGAAATTAAAGAACTGAAAAGTACTTTACCAACAATAATTAAAAAATATTTTGTAGATACTAATTAAAAGAAATGGTAGTTAGGGAAAAAGCAGTGAACAAAAAGCGAAATGTTTAACTGCTCGCCTGGATAACGCTTTTCAACCTTATAAAAAAGACGCACTAGAAGAACCTATCCCACAAGACAAAGAAAATATTACACCGGTAACTGCTGGCAAAGTTATGAAAAAAATTAAATAAAATTTGAATTGAAATAAGGTCTCTGTATTTGTCTTAACAGATAGACTTCTAAAACAGCTTCCAAGAAAAGCGCTGTCAAGCTAACTAACTTCACGCCGTGTTCAGGCTTAAATATATGGTTTTCAAACTAGGAAATTCACCATTTGATTCCAGATCACCTGACAGGTACACAGAATCACTTATGTTGTAGAAAAACGATCAGAAAAAAAAGTGTATTCTGCAAATCTCTTGCACGAGGCACAAGCGTTCAACAAAGTATTTTAAAATCTTATATGTTAAAAACATTTTTTCAAATCTGTTCTGACCTTAAAGAAGTTAAAAGTGGAGTATCACAAGGTAGCACTACCGATATTATTCCTTCCTTATACATGTGATCTTTCATAGCTACAACCTTTGTGAACGACACCGTCATAACTTCACACACTTCAAAACGCCAATAACGCAATTTAAAACAAAATCAAAAAAATTAAAAATGAAATCAAATGAAAATCCGGTTATATTGACTTTACCAAGAAACAGATCAAACATGTGTGCTAATCAATACAAATAGACAAATAGTTCCATGTGTCAATATGATCAACTATCTTGGTCTTACTCTAGATACAAAACTGTACTGCAAAGCCTACAAAGGATGAAAAAGAATTAGGTATCAGATATAAAAAGTGTTTTGGGGTCCTGGAAGAAAACTTAGCTTTGGCATGGATGTATGGAATATAATTTTGGGATTGTAGAAAAGTATGCAAACATTAAAAAATAAGGCACCTAAAAGACGTTGTCTAAAAAATTGTTTGTGCCATGTATACACTTGGGTCTTCTTAAGGGTGTTATTTCCAAACGGGGCTTTAGTCTTCTAAAAATTTTAAATAGTTTTACATTTGCTGCTGTAAGGAACTTAATAATAATTCGTTGCGCAACGAACGTGAGTATCTCTTGTTCTGCCATCGTGTATTGACTAAAGAAGCGGCAGTGCGAGGTACCCTAAAAAGGAAATCTCCTTAAGGGATTCCTACCTACAATACTCGGAATAAAAATATTTCGGTATATATTTGATTCACTCGTACACAGATAATCGCCGTACATGAATTGCTGCAGTTGTCCTTCTTGACTTCTGTTCAATCAAATAAGAGCGAGCCGAAGTAGCGGTGGCCTTAACCTGAAAAATCTCGAATGTCACTTTAGCTCCAGATATTCAGACAATCAAGTGCACACTTGGAGCTAATTTGACAGTCCGAAGTGCCTGACCTTAATATCGCGGGCCTACGCTGATGCTAGAATGTAATATGACTGTATGTAAGTCGAGATATTGCTTAAGCTCCAGACGTTTTCCTGTCGATTTTCAGCAGCATTAGCCTCCCTTTAATCTGTTGAGCCTTGATACGCACGCTCGCTCCAGCGACATCATCTTCCCCGGCTGGCTTTGCGCTTCAGTTATGGCATTATTTATGGGGCTTATAAATTATTAGAAGTAGCTTAGTGCCCAAAATTTTAAGTACTTATATTCGCTAGATAGTGGAGGGCAGCAGAGGGCCGCCCTTGAACTACTTTACCCCATTTCCATTTACCAGTAGGGATATTAGGATGTTATCGGCTCTTGATGAGCTGGGGCGTGGATCCTTGCGATTGGGTTTCCGGCCCCGACCTGGTTGTGCAAAATACACAGAAGTGCCCAGCTAACTATTCCTTTCGTCCAATTTATTTTTGCCCGTTTCGGTTCCGAGCGCGCGCAATTTGCGGCAGCAAACCTCATGTGGTGTGCGTTAAGCTGAAATTTTCAAAAAGCAGGAAACAAGTGCCGCGCATAAGCGCAATATGCAAAGCACCCGCCGGCGCGCGATGCTGTTATGAGGATGAATGGCAGCGCTGTGGTTTTGAAAGATTTAGGGTCCTCTGAAAGGGGAGTCTGAAAAATTAAGGGGTTTTTCAGGTCGTAGCTGTATTTAATGTTATCACGATAACTATTGATTTCTAATTGCTTAATTTAACAAATTAAAAATAACTAAAAAACGACGCGCATAATTTAATCGAACCATTTATTGGTTGATTGGAAATTTAATTTTCTACTTAATAATTTTTTTTAATTTATTTAATTTTTTATATTATGAAAATTTTTAAAGCGTGGGTTGCATTCCAAAACTAAAGGAGTTACGAAAGGATTTCGAAAATAAATGTAAAATGCCTAAAAATTATCTTTTTCAATCATTGGTATTTTGTTTAAAACTGTAAAAATAAAAAATCTGGACCCTATCAGACTTCTGTATTGGGGCCTTATGTCTCAACAGTTCTCGAAACTGGTAAAATTAAAAAGATTTTTACTACATGAATTTATTAAATAAAAGTTAATGCGTAGTGACATATGTTGTCACTTATGATAAGGTGTAAAGCAGTCATTACAAAAACCAATTTTGCAGACAGCGGTAGTCGTTTCCTTTATATAATTTTTATGAATCTTATACATCTTTTTCTTAATAAAAGTGTACTTTTTTTGATAGTCTTCCAAGGGCTCATCTTTTCTGAGTATAATTTGCTACTGCTGAATGGTGAATTTATAAAATGAACGGTTTTTTCATTTTATTTTACTGTAGATAAATAAATTTACAGCAGCTATCACTAAAAGTTTATATAAGGGTTTTTCCACTATTTGGTCGATTTTCTGTCAAATTGATAAAAATCTGCCTAATGATCTGTTATATTTACGCCGCCTATTTCTTTATTGTGAAACGCTAACATTTTTGAACAGTTTTCTATATTATTTTCACTATTCCTTTGAATTCTTTCGATTTCAGCTTTTTCAGTTTCATAACAAGTGGTCAGAAATAACATTTTTTTAGTATCTACAGAAAGTGATTTTATCATTATCTTTATCGCAATTTGGTAAATTTTTCTATGATAAAATAATGGAAAAAACTTTGTCAACAACCCGATGTAAAAATTTATGAAAATATATTACCTTTTTTTTATTATGTAGAAGATGCTAATTTTTACACTACTCTTCTAACTCTAAGTCGTTTGCCTTCTATGGGCTTTAGTGGTGATCAATGGCTGCAGAGTAACAAATCGTTATTCAGACGATACAGTTATGATGGTAACATTATAACCGTAACAGAGTTGCAAATGATGGTCGATTGATTGGTGAAGTGTAATAAAGAATATCGTTTCACCTTAAACATATCAAAAACTAAAGTAGTGGATCTATCAAAAACTTACCAGAGTAAATTTGCGAATAAAAGGTAACATCGTAGAACAAGTACCCAATTTCAAATATCTAAGAACTCTTGTTAATGAAAATGGAGATAACAAAAAAATCTAGTCATGCATTGATAAGCTCGAAGAGTACTTACAAGCATGAAAACGATTTTCACCAGATCCGACCTCAATCTCAATCTACGATTATAAATGATTCGATGCTACGTATTCCCAATCTTTCTGTGCAAATGCTGGACTTTGGATTTTACCACCGAAAGAAAAATAGAAGCCTTGGAAATGTACATCTACCGACGCATTCTACGTATGCCCTAGTAAAAAAAATAACAAATGCAAAAGTACTTAAACGAATAAATACCGATAAAGAGCTTCTATTAACTTTGAAGGAATGAAAAATACAATACTTTGGGCATGTCATGCGGGGTAGTAAATATGAAATACTCTGCTTAATTATCGAAGGAAAAATCCAGGGGAAGAGGTCAGTAGGGAGACCGAAGAACTCCTAGTTAAAAGATGTCCACCGCTAGCTTGACTGCAAATCTATTGACATATTTAGAGAAGCAGTTTTCAAAACAAAATTAGCCATATGGATCGCCAACCTTCGTAAGGAGATGGCGCAATAAGAAAAAGAAGAAGAGCTTTTGTGGTAAGCACTGCTTCGTCAGTTGACTGATAACCTAATTTCATTCTAACACTAACTACTGAAATGCTCTGATTAGAGACTGAAACTTTTATATCAAGAAATTATAAAAAAAACTTATAAGAATTTGTATTTGGAGGACATGTACGCAAAATTATGTTAAAATTAAAGGTTGCAGACTTTATGGAACAAAAATGACGATTAAGCATATTTATATACATTGAAAAGGCTAAAACAAACTAATACTAAATATATTTGGAAGTACTATACACGGAGATTAATTTAGAACATATTGTTCCGTTTTGTCGCAGCCAAAAAACATAAAATTAACGCATATGTCTTTCTTTTCAGAAATTTCTCAGACCTGGACTCTGTAATCAATACACATACAATAATTTCAGTTCAGGGCAATTCTTTACTTTTGTTTTGATGGCAGTCACAGACGATAAATAAATATGATGTTACAAAAGGAACCAAACACTTGACAGCTGGGTTAGCTGACTAAGAGTATTTTTGCATCTTTTTAGTCCAAAACTAATCTGAGTGTTATCTAAAAACATTTTTAACGTCCATCTCCAACTGCCATAACTATTTTAATAGCCACAGAACTGTTGTTTTAAATTGTAAATTGCATGTATACAGAAATGTGCTTACAATTTATTACATTATATTTGGCTACATTTTATAAATGTATTCTAGTAAATTAAACTTATAATATTTCCAATTGAAGTCGGTCATAAATCAGTTTTTTCATAAATCCGTTAATTTTATTTGTGGTAGTTATTAACATTGCGGATTTGCAAACTAATATTTAAAATATTTAAGTGTTAACACGTCCCAAGGAAACTTTCTCATATGTTAAGTATGTCAAAAATTCTACTTTTAAAAAGCCATCTTACTTTTGTGTGATAAAGGGTATTTACATTGACGTATTCACGTTTTTTTAATGCAAATCTGCTACGCTTTATATTTAATAGAACATACAATTTAATGACACTGTTTCTAACTCAATCCATTTCAGAAGGTAAAGACTCTAACGCAAGAGCTTGTAATTTGATAACAAGACCTGATTGATGTCCTGTCAGACTCTTGGCAGCATCGGTGCTACAGTAATGCATCCCGTTCAGTCAATATTGCATTTATTAAAACTTCCGGTTGCATTGGCCTCTAATGGCGTACAAAATAAAATATTTACTGTAGTATATCTTACGAATGCTATAAATTAAGCGCATTTGTAGATTGTCTATTTGTAGTTAGAAGTGTATATACTTCTCAATATTCTCATCAATTTGTTTGAATATGTCCTATCATGTCACTAATTTTTCCTTGAATTGTGTTTTCGGAAAGAAGTATCATGTTTAACTTTGCAGTCTCTTTTTCACCTAAAATTATTTGTATTATTTTAACAGCTGTTGGTAAAATCAGATACGAGGCGATGGTATTGTGTAATGCAAAATTTTTTCTCTATAACTGGCTACTAATGTTTTACATTAGTAGTAGTTGCTGTTGTAAAAGTGACTTGATCGTTGAGGCAGGAGTTTAGCGTTCAAAGAATTCTACATACTTCTTATTTACTGTTTAAATACTGAAGTAGCTATTATGGCTGTTGGTTGATTGAAAATAACGGTAAAACCATACTTATAAATTTTGTTGCTGTTCAACCAATTTTCTTTTATTTTGCCACTTCCAGGCGTAGATAATTCTAATGATATTTTTAAAAATCGATCTATATTTAACAAAATATCGAGTATAACTCGAATTTATTGTTAAATATTCGATATTGCACTCGTTAGCCAACAAGACAGCATATAAATAGAAAATGGTGCTTTATCATACTTCGATGTTTATATTAAGCCAAAATAAAATTGTCGCAAGGTTACAATGCTCTTTATCATTTTTTAGAATAGGGTGGAATATTCCGGAAACACAAAAAATTGCGACGAGGGAGGATGCATGTAGAAAATCAATAATTATTACTGATGGTGCCTGCAATTGAGAAACTTGGTAACTGATGTTCTCAATATATGATCATATAGATGAAGTTCAGTATAGTAGGGGGAGGGTAGACAAAAGGTCGTTAACAGAATTTGTATTAAAAGAAAATGTTGCTTTAGAAAATATTGAGAATCACTGACCTAATATATTTAAAAAAAAGAAAAACTTTTTAGACTCCTGGAGGCCAGAACCACTTTAAAGGCTAAATAGTAGGGAATATTAAAAATTTTTTTTTTTTGTTGTAGATTTAGCATAGTCCAAACTTGTACAACGAATTTTTCATGTAGTTACATAGCTTCTTTTATTAGGCTTAAAGCGTTTATTTACTGACTTATTTGTTTTGAGTTTATATTAACAATTTTGCTTTAGTTTTGTAATTATACGTAGTATTCTCATAATCAGTGTTATTTTACACACTTTTGCTTTACGCAGTATCAGGATATACATAATATTAACATACAGTCTGAACTATCAAGTCTTAAAGTTGCGTTTCTTGTCAAGTTTCGTTATTTATCAATGGAGTGGAGTGATAAAAAAACCGTATTACTGTAATAGCCTCATCTCAGTATTAGCCATCTGTTTGTGTATCGAGCTATAAAATTGTTTAACAAGACTGGAGATGTCAAGAGTTGTTCAAGATCTGGACGACCATGTTCACTTCGAACTGTTCAAGCAGTCAAAGCCTTAAGTGCCTAAATTAAATTAAATTAAATACAGAAAAATTTTTATTAGCTAGTGTCAAGGATTCAGAAAGGCAAGGATTCAGCAAGTGTAATGGTTTAGTAAGAGGTGTGTTATAATGGAGTAATTGACTTTTATTTTTGTGAAAAGGGAATCTAAACTTTGGCGCCTGTGTATTAAACGGATGTTTTGGAAGGTACAGTGAAACTTCTCAATCATACGCTTTTTTGATGTGAGTTTTGGATTTTTCAGTAAGCACGATCAACTTAAATTTGGCTGAATAGTAAAAGATTGGCTTTCTGGTAGTCCAAATCTCAATTTACTAGATTAAAAATTATAGAAAGTTTTAAATAATATATTTTGCTCAAAAAGACACCATAATATTGATTTTGTAAATAAACGGCTCTAGTCAATATTTTTCCAGTGGATGTAGTACGTGCTGTCATAGATGAGTGGTCCGGATGTCTTAAAGCTTGTGTAAAGGCTAAGAGTGGTCATTTTGAATAAATCCATTGTAATTATGCTTAACAATAATCATTTAATAAATAAAAATACACAAAAACAGTAAATCGTTTTATTTTGCCGTTTTAATCAGTGTATAACATTATTTACAGACCTTTGCTTAAAATGAATGCTAAAGCTAGAAATAAAAAATCTATGTTTAAATTAAAATTACAGGAAGATACCGGTGGGCAAATTTGTACCAGAAATTTTTGATGTATCCTACTCCGTCGTTTAAATCTCTTGCAATAATACATTTCCAAATATGTTTCAATATTCAACTATTGAGTAACGTTAGATAATAATTTTTTAACAAAGCCCTAAGTACACCAATATTGATAAAATATGACATCATGGATGAATCAAAAGATTTAAAAATATTTATTTTAAAAAATGACTTGATTATAATAATGAAACATAAAAGATTGCATTCTCTATTTTCGTAAGTTGAATGTTTACAAAATTTTCTTATTTACTTCGATTTATCGCGTTTATCATATTTGCTAAGAGCCCAGGTCAAAAGTATCATGAACTCCAAAAATATTTTGCACGGTATTTTTTAAAAGTTATATGTGGGTCAGTACATTCAGCAAAACTTTGCATTTAGCTTTCCAAAGGAACTTTGTGGGTTAACGCCGCATATTTAATAACAACAAGTATTATGCGGATTATGTGCTCGAAAAGTTACCCGGAACTACATGCTGGAAACGTATTATGCATAGTTTATTAAATTAGCGGGCCATTCATTTGCATAATTTAAGTTAAGGCGATATGAATTCAGAATTAAGAGTAACCTGATGCTTTAAATTCTCCTCTGCTGATGCACGCCGCCGCGGCTAATGCAGCCCTCGAACAACACTTTTAATTCATTCGCTCCGACAAAAGGCCTGCAAAGCGAAACTGGGTAAAAGCAACTAACCTCCCTTAATTAGCATTAACTTGATTACTTTAATGAAGGCGGAGACGCGAACCACATACCGCGGAAATAATAAGTACAAATCCGTGTCGCTCGTCGACCCGATTATTAATTGGCGTTCTTTGGTTGCTGCTTGCAAGCTTTAAATATCAGGAGCCGCCCATACTTGTAATTGATAATTTTGCCACCATTCCTTTTAAGTATAATGAATTGCCAACTTAAATCATCAAAATTCTTACATTTTTATAAGGCTGAGGGCCATTGAAACGTTAACGAATTGAATATTTCAGTATTAATTTTAACATCACAGAATTAACGAAGGAATTGGAAATGTAATAATTAATCAGAGGGGATTAGCACCGTTGCAAGTGTTTAAGCGACGAAGGTGTCGTTGTAGGACGTAACGCTCTGTCTCAATTTTAAAATGACGGAGGGCGATAGACTAATTTTTGACAATGAGATAGTTTGCTCTTACTACAGTATCGCAGGTTTTTGTTTAGCTAACGATTCTTTGTATTTATAAGTAAGAAGCATTCGAATTTATTTTAATTCTTTAAGTACTAAACCAATTCCTATGCTAATCTATTGGCTCCTGCATAACAATTACGAGATTATGAGCTTAAGACCTCATTTCTATAGATCTTATAGAACTTCTGATAATATAGAAAAAGTGATCGATGTTAAAGATATTAAAAAAAATAACTTTTTGTTGAAGCTTTTAGTAATTGTCTCTGCTGCTCAAAAAATCTGCAAAACAACGAATTTGATTGTCTGGAGTAATGTTATTATTTCTATTATCCTTAGAGTTTTTTAGCATATCTTCACTCGCGTTTTTCTCATTATCCAAAAGAAAACTGTCGAGCTACTTTTATAGGAAAAATGCGGGTTTATATGATCTCTATACCTCGTGTATGTAACACAGCAGTGCGGTTATGTTTTATTGTGTTTTACAAAATTTGCCCTTAGAGTTAGCAGTACTATACTGCATCATTTTGTAATAATATAATTATTATGAGCAACCATAAATATTTGGATTATGATAAAACTAAATACCCACTGAGTAATAAAGAGAACTTCATTGTGTGTATATAAAAATTAAAAAAAAGGTTTAATCAGTGCGTCTTTTAACTGTAAGGTTATCTCTACTTCTTTCTCCTGAAAGCTCGAATTTACACAGGCGTAGTACGATGGAGAATTCGAGTACGGCTACGCAACTCTTAGAGAGAAAACAACCCTAGCAAATATGCTAAAATCTTTTCTAGTTTGGAGAACTTTATTTTCATTGAAGAGAAAAAACAAATGTACCACCGGTCCGCAAGGTTATTCTGCACAAACACTTTACAGTTGTAAAAGGAGACAGCTGCATTGTGTAAATGGATCTAACTAGAAGCAGTTTGTAAGAGGGTTTCTTCCATTACGCATTTTGTAAAAGTCAGAAATATATATCTAAATTGTACAACACCAAAGCTGTTCATAGATAATTATTTGAATTGATTATTTGTGGAAAATTATGCGACAGATGTAGGTAGGTAGTATGTTCTATTACATCTGTCTATTATCTTTAGAGAATTTTTTTCAAATGATCATGAAAGTGCTGGTTACTCTTAATAATAAGTTGATTAAGTAATATAAATAATTACTGCGGAATAACCCTTAGGTTTTTAAAGGGCAGGCCGGCCCAGAATTTCTTATTTGTCACATGATATGCAAGACAAACTTATAAGAAAAAGATCATTAGACAGGTTTGTGTCAGAGTTTCATACGCTCACTTTCAGTGTGTTATGTTTACGCTATTCAGAAGACTTTGCTAAGAATTCACTTTCTTTACTTTTCCATTAACAAAACCTACTGGAGAGAAATTGTTTTTTTTTTATTAATTTCGTCCACATTGCAAATGGAAGAAACCTTCTGCCTTCAAATTTTAGAGAGAAATCTGTGAAAAACATTTATACCCATTATGTCTGGGGTGATCTTCGCCAGCAAGAGTTCAAAAAATTGATTGCTGAAGTTAAGATTACCGTCAGATTTTAATTCCATTTCAAGATTCGCCAAAATCTTAATATGAAAACTCTTTTACAGAAGAATTGGTATCATTCAAAGTATTATAGTCAAAATTGAGGTACTTCTTGACTTTACAAAAATCTAACAATTATTAATTTAGCGAGAAAAACTGGCGAGTCTACAAGTTAAAATTTTCAAAAAAAAAAATAGAAATGACACGGAACAATAATAATTCTTAAATATTCAAATATTCGAAAAAAATCTGTATGTAAAAAATAGTAAGGCTAAAAATCTGCAATCGTAGAAAAGACTAAGAAAAAAATCGTACAAAAGTAGACTTATGTTTAAGTAACATAAAATATTTAAGCAAAATGAAGTTAGAAAAACTACAATAAATCATGGATTCCAATAAAAAGCAACCCAAAGAATAAAGAGTTGTACAGTGTATTCGGAGAAAGTAGATTTCTATAAGTTAAATGTTAAAAATTAGGAATAAAGGTAGATCTATAATTAAATTACCTAAAACTACAAATTGTATGACACCGTGATGTAACTTTAGGTTTGATGAACCAGTTAGATATAATTTAATATTGCCAAAAAAGAAATTTTCATTTCTCATATCAATAGATGGAATAATTGGAATTTGCCGGTTTTCAATCAAGTAATGACAGAACTATGAGGACAAGAGCAGCTACTGCAATTCAATAATGCTAATTTCAGGCTTATTTTTTGGAATTTGATGTTGGAGAATACAGATTCGATAATAAACAAGAATGTGAAGTTTTAATTTTGTTGACAGCAATTGTATTAAAGCATCTAAGAGTATATCAAGTAAAATAAGAACGGATATTATAAAAAGATCCTAATTTACAATACACACGTTTTAAGATTATTCCAAATACCATATATAAAATCTAATTTTCACCTAGTTGGTACAGTAAAACAATTTATTATTGAGGAAACCCTTGAGTAAATTATTATGTGCTAACATAAAGCAAGGCATGTATATGAAAAAAGTATGTTAAAAAATGGATCCTAAGATGTAGATGTAGATCTAGAATAGCCGAAAGGAAGAAAGCTGAAAAATTCTAACAAGAAAACTTTTTATATGTCATCTAATTGTGTTTACAGTGATTACATGTTTTTAAATTGTCTAAAATATTTGTTTAAAAATGTTATGATGATTTTAAATGCAACTGCTGCAATAGATAAACAACTACTTTATTTTAGAGAAAGGTTTCGTAGAATAGTTGATTGGTAACAGAACATTTGTAAGGAGAGAAAACGCAATTATTGTTTTAACAATTACCCCCAGATAAGCAAAATAAAAAATAAAAATAATTAAATATAATATTCGCTTATTGAAAAAATGATATAAAGAAAATAAGTTATAGTTGAAAAACTTTCAAAGGATATATCATGGGTTTCATGTTATTAACGACAAATGTTTATTACACGACTAAATAGTTTTGTGCAATAATAAGAAATCTTAGGAATGTTATCGATTTTGTGACCCCAGATAACAATTTTTCACAATTTTTTTTTTTTGTAAATTGTTTTTTTTTTTTGTTAATAATTAAAGTAGCTGTAAGTAAATGGGTTAAGATTGCATTTTAGAACGAAAACTTGCTAATTAATAACACTTCTGTTAGCAGTGTAATTTAATATAACATGTTAATTGTTATGAGTTAGGCATTTTTGTTTTAGTTGTCTTCTGACTGTAAGGAGGTTTCTCGTTTAGAGTTTTGCAAGTCTATTTAGTCAATTAGTGGTGAGTCTGCAGATTTCTTCTTCTACTAATGAAATACCTGAGTCACTGTGTAAGATTCTATTGCTGTTGTACGCTATATATCATATTTAGGATTTTGGATTAGACTTTTTGCATTTGAAGGCTTCGCGCATCCTTAAAAATGGACTTACATATGTCCGAATTGGTTTTATCATGGACTTGTATAATGGGCGTTTATTTGCTATTGCAAAATTTGAGTTGTGTCAAAGATGTTGCAACTGTATGTTAATTTGTGGTTTCTTGTTATAATATTTAGTCCCCATGTCTTAAGTAATCGATTTGTAACTGGTAATTGCATTAATGTAAACGAGCAGTTCGTGTGTTTATTTGTAAATGTGAGTTGAGCTGATTTAGCTTGATTGACTTGTACTCGCCAGTTTTGGAGCTTATTTAAGTACATTTCTAGGTTTTCCGTGGCAATTTATGGATTTTTAACTACAGTGACGTGTCATTGGCAAATATGGAAATTTCGGTGTTATTTGTTGCAGGGATATCAGCCATAAAGGTGCGGTAGAGAAAGTGATCTAGAACACTTTCTTAAGTTATGCCTGACTTGATCGGATAATAGGAGAATATTTTGAATTATATTTGAAGTAATGGTCTCTGAGATACGATTTGAATTAAATATAATAGGAGATAGGAAAGTTGAATTTAATTTTGTATAAGAGGCCATCATGCCAAACTCGATCAAACACCTATTACGTATCTAGGACAGATATATATATATAATTAATTTTTTTAGGCTTTTAAGAATTCTTTTTACGATTTTAAGGGTTTGTTGAATAGTAGAATAATAATTACGGAATCCGAATTGGTGAGAAGGTCTTATTTCGTCATTGATAATTCTTTTCGGCAAGAATATTATCATGATTTCGACGTGATTAGTAGCAGATTTATAGGCCGATAAGATTGTTTGGTGGTTTACCTGAATTAGAAGTTAATGTGCATTGGAAAAATTTTATAGTTAAGCTAATCTTAGCAAAATATTATATATTGTGATTAGTACCACAATAGCTTTCCTAGGTAATCCTTTGAGTACTTTTTTCCAGTAATAGTTAAATCCGGACGCTTTGTAGTTCTTGCATATTGTTATGTCTTGATGGGGAGTAAGGATCATTCGGTAATGTTACTGGGTGGAGAATATCAAAATTGTGTAATATAAGGCTTTTACTGGCTTCTGGTACTAGAATGCCTAGCAAAAGCACTAACCTTTTCCTTTCCGTATTTGACCAAGCAACAGATTTTTTCCTTATAGAAGGAATGTGGTAACGGATCTATTAAACTTCTCGGTAACCTTTCAAATGGGATGATCTTCTTTTCATAAACTGGCTATGGTTGTCTTAAATTCAGTGTTGCCTACGTAGGTATTTTTAGTTGTGTATTATACTCAATGTCTCAATAAAATTTCGGCTCCTATAAAAATGTTAAGTTTAAAACAGCGGATCATAGACATCATTTATATTTATTAAACTAATTTAAATACGAATTAAAATAGTTAATAATATAAAGACTATTTTATTTAAAAAACAAACAAATTGATTTTGACTTAAGCGTAAGAGAAATACGTTGCCTTTGCAAATATTTTTACAATGTACGTTTGAAAGACAGAAGCAACTCTTATTTAAATTTTATTTGTATTCCTTAAAACAACGGCACTGTGAAATAAATGCGCTAGTCTGAGGCAGTCTGTATATGTAGTTAAATGTCGCAAAGTTTTGATGTAATGCGGGCTGCTAATCAAAACTTCAATTATGAGGGGTTTAGCGACGTATTAAGCACCTTGTGCTCGACTCTTAGGCATATGTTGCCCAAATAACCATTTCAAGTACTTTCCTCCATTTAGAAGCAAGTTGATTAGCGTAAAGTGAACTTCTAAACATTTATAGTTAATTCAATTCTATTTCAGTTGGCCACGTTATCAACTTACAGAAACTGCCCTTTCAATGATGAATTTTCTGTTGTAACTATTCTAGTGGAGATTTTCTTAAAGTTATTTTTAAATGAACACAACTTATCTGCATTTATTTCTACGAATCGCAGAAGTAAAGGCCGCTATGTTGAGATTATAATTATTTACGAGTTATACCTCTAATGCGGTTGTTCATAGGTGTTGGTCACGCGAAGCTGATAATCGGCGCAAAAAGAGCAGAGCAGAAAAAAAATTTGTAGCTAATAATAAATTACAGTTGTTTCTTGCAATTACACATAACTACTTTTATCGATGTGAATAAAAAATTGGATTTATTAACATTTTAATGGAGTTTTTCCAGCGTTATTTTTACTGATTTCCTTATTTATTTAAAGATGGCTTATTATTACTTTTAAATAAGTATTTTATTTCTTATTTCTCATTACAAAATTTTGGGCATTAATCAACTTTCCAAATTAAATACTCATAGATAAAATAATAATCGTGCGAAGTAATTTATAGTAAAAAGAGGCGAATATTTTAATTACAACTTTCCAAAGTGATTTTATAAACAATTTTATTCGCTTAAACAAATACTAAAACATTTATTGGAGTTGTCTTTGGGAACGTCTCTCAAAGCAGATATAATGGAGTTTTGTACAACTTCACAACTTCTGTAATGAGTCCTGCAGTGTCCATGTTCAATTTTTAAAAATATAAGTGAATGCGGTAGTTCTTTTAAAAAAATGGCAAAAAATTCTATTCAAGGTGATGCAGTACTACGATACAAAAGGAGCCCTCTTAATCTAAATAGCGAATGTTCTTCTTTTAAACAACTAGGTATATGAGAGCGTTTTGATATTCGAAATAAATCATGAATAGACGTGCAAAACTACCACCACTAGTTTTTACCAACCATACATCCACATATAACTTTTCTCAAAGTTTCTTTGTTTGGAATTACTGTAAGTACAGACTACAGTTTAGTTTACCTCGGTCTTATTATATTAAGTCATATTGATAAAATAATATTGTCTAAAATCTGTGAATTTTAAAAATCAGATATAGAAAAACACGGAAGAGTATCCAGAAAGTTAAGAAAAATAAGAAGAATTATAAGTAAAAGCGGCTACTTGGTTGATAAAGTCGTTAAAGATCAATTACAAATGTTTAAGAATTTCAAAAAATATCATATTTTTACATTTTCAATAGTCATACTAAAATTAAAGTATCAAAAGACAACAGAACAATGGAGAGCTACTAGCGCACTCAATCCCACCAGAAAAGCATATTAAGTACAATTAAATTGCTTGAAGTTAGAAGAGAAAGTCGATGATGCTATATCTAAGTTGTGATTATTAGTACCGAAAAGCCGAGTGTTATAAGTTCTACATTCCTCTATAATGAAGCGTTAGAAGGGTAATTTAGAACTTAGAAAACGTTACAGAAGATTTGAGAGCGGTTCTGTTAGGTAAACTAAGAAGGAACAACGCTGGAAATGCGAGTCAAAATAATAAAATAAAAGCTCAAGGAAAAAAAGTGTAGTTGATGCTTTTAATTTATTTCTAGAGATAATTAATAGCACAAAAGACTTTCTAGTTTCTATGGATTAATTTTGCAATGCAATCATTCACTATGTGGCTTAGGTTATTATAGTTATAGAACAGAATAGTCTTGAGAAGAAAGCAATGTAACGGTCAATTCAATCGGGCGTTGAGTCTCCTTGGAAGAGCTGCAGATCGATGTGGCGACGGAGCAGAGTATATATATCCAGAGAGTTCTTGGCGCGTCAGTTAGAAACATTTATCTAACTTTCTCGACACGCAGATGCGGAACCATAAGATTTCTGCAAATAAGCGTGTAGGAAAGCGTATGGAAAACGCTCAAAAGAATCTTCCATATGAATACTGAAGTCTTTACTGTCAAAAAGTTTATAATGCGACTAAGCAACAAATCTATACTTTAGTATCCAATGTCATTCAAACACTGCAATTAGGAACCTTGAAGGTTATGATGCAGACGAGGGTAGTCGTCACAAATGCCCGAAAACTGCTATTTTCTCTTAGGCGACAACGAGAGCGGCTTATACGGCCCACACATATATCCACAAAGAGGTCCCCCAAAAATAAGTGAAGAGTTTAGGGCTGGAGACCAGGTACTCCAAGAATAACATCACTTTTTTATATACCTGGTGTCCAGGTACTTCAAGAATAAATGAGTGATGACGTAAAAGAGAGTGGCAGGCAGATGCAGTTAGATATGGTTCTCGTGGTGATCTGAGTACGCCGTGGAAATAAATAATAATAATGCGCTATTTATCAGGTGATAATGGTCTGTAAAAGTAAATGGTGCATTACATTGTGAATAGTTGGCAAATGAAAAAAATCGAGCAATAAATTTGTTACGTAAGTTGGATTTGTATATTTTACGGTTTGGCCCTCAATATGTTCCCTTCTATTAGACACATTTTTTTATTTTATTTCAATTATGTGTTTCTTGTAATGTGTAATTTGTTTATTATTAATTGATTATCTAGTTTAATATCTTACATTTATATAACTGATACATCTCTTAGAAGTGTCAGGTTCCAATAATGAAATAGTAGGCACAAACATATATTCTAGCAAGAAATTTAGGTTGCTCAATAGATATTAGCAGTGCTAAAAATCGATGTTCTTGGGCAAGATGTAGAAATCATTACTCTCTTAAATGATGGAGAAGACAATGGGGAAGATAGCGACAAATATTAGAAAAAAGGAATAGACCACTCAAGTAGGAGTCAGATATAAGCGCAAGGTGTTGCAAAAATTTATTTTAAATACAACACCTTTGTATTTGACGAAGTACTAAAGAATGCAAGTAGTGATTACGATAATAACAATACAATTACGCTTTCTTATCTACAAAAACAAAAAAAAACAAACATGAAATATTATTCGACCGCAAATAAACTAAAGTGGACCTGAAACTCGGTATACACACTTTTGAATGTCTAATATCACTCAATTCTGTACTTTATAAACCCATAACTTGATTTTAATATTTCTTTGGCGAGAAGATATGTATTTTTACAGAATTATATTCGATTTAAAGGAAATCATGCTTTTAAAATGTGTACGAATGATCTAAAATATATCTTTACCATTGTACTGTTATATATGAACATTTTTAAATTGAGAATACCATGGGAGCATGGTACAATCTTTTTATTACTAATGTTATGTAATGGAATCACTTCAAATTAACAACAAATTAAAAGATATGCTCAATGCATTGATAATAGCAATCTTACAGAAAACAATTAATTTGCAATAATTTGTTCTCTATTTGTTTAATACTTAAAAACGCTGAATTTGCCCAATATCTTAGTACAAGGTTCCATATTATAGACGCTATTAGGCAAAACAATATAAACGGTATCAACCTTTGAGGAGGGATACAAAATATTGTACTATGCAAGAATTCGAATCACTTTCCTTCAAATTCGTAAACTGGCTACAACAATTAGAATATGTTTATAGCTGTACAATAATATTAAATCTAATAGTAAATTTTCTTCTAATGTTTGGTAAAGTCATGGAAAGAAAAGTAAGGGTACTTATAACTACAATAATAGATTTGTCATCTTTGTACGTTCTTGTATCACAGTAGAACCACTAAGTTATACTAAACCAACTAATATCTAGCAAAAAAAAGTTTGTAACCCAATCAAACGTTATAAGAATAGCAAATATATGGGAATTTAAATAGAATATTGACAAAGGAAGTGACTATAACATTCAAAAAGTGCTAGTGGCCCGTTTTTAGAGTTTTATAGACACTCTATCACTGAGAACAAGGTCTAAACAGTATATTTATTGATTATTTGAAATTCAGAAGAAGAATCGTAGAGGTATATCTACAAGAATATGAAGCACCGGTGGATGGAGGTAGACCAAAATCTTCCAAAGACACATTGACTATAATTCTTGATGAAGTCATATATGACTATATAAGTTACTAGATGATGCCCGAAAGGTGTTCTATTAGTGTAATAACTACAAAAGCAGAAATAAAAAATCGTTGACATTAACAATCAACGTATTCTGTACTGCTATAAGATATTTGACAAAAAGTAATCTTAAAAAATTAGGAAAAAATAGTTTTTTTAAGTAAAAATATACAGGACGTACTGTAACCCAGAAACGCTAACCAAAGAAAATAAAATTAAGGTGATTGACTAGCACAAATGATCTTAAGCTTATATCGACTGAGCGCACAATGCAAATAATGTTGGAAGGTGGCGAAGAATAGTACATATGCTGACGTGACGTAATTAATCTGGTCGGGATCGCATTTTAGCTATACAATTAATTGGTATGCTGCCGCTATGTCAAAACGGCCACAAACGTATGTATGCGGAACCCCAAACAAATCGATCTTGCAGCACGTGCCATGAAAATTCGACATCGACCTACTTAGTCCTTCAGAGAAACCGCGCGCTGCAGTTAAAAGCTCACGCTTTGGCAGCTCTATAAATCTTCGAGTCGTTTGTGGTTTATTAGAAGTGTATTTT
Organism: Sinelater perroti; assembly: GCA_036346155.1. NCBI lineage: Eukaryota > Metazoa > Arthropoda > Insecta > Coleoptera > Elateridae > Sinelater > Sinelater perroti. The sequence goes on along the minus strand of JARFIY010000195.1, from coordinate 16,124,199 downwards.
TGTATTTATTATCCTAATCTTCTGAGCCCACGAGATTTGAAAATATCGCCCGGCCAAGGAGAGCTCGCGCGGATTAGCCGAAGCCTTGGAATTTTGGGATATTTCTTCACAACCCTACAGGGTTTAAATATTTATATTTAAATATTTACATTAAACCTATTAAATAACAGTTATGTTTTAAATTTTCTAATTGTTAGAGCACTGATTTTTTCTAAGGAATGTAGTTTTGCATTTTTGTTTATAGGTAAAAGCTTTTACTCCGACTAATTGTCTCTAAAACAAAAGATTAAAGGCAGCTATTTAGCGCATTGGCATTTGGAATCCTTGAAGCTCTAAAGCATTCATCACTGCCAAGTGTTTGGTCAAAAAAGCTTTGCCTTATTGTTCTTTTGGGTAATCAGTGATCAATACCAAGTGCAAGGAAATCCCGAGGAAATTCAGGGCCGATGACCCTCGGCTCGTGCAGGGCTGGAGGCCCATTGTCTGAAATCTGACTCTTTCAGTCAGCATAAATATAACCGACGATGTATCGGCCGCTTGTAAGCAAAAGTTTGCACAGTTCGCCTTCGGCGCTCTCATGTGACGGCCTTTGATAACTGCCGTGTTGTCCGCGTTTCAGGGCTGAAACAATAAACGCCGACCAGCAATTAGAGGCTTTTTCGGGGACGCTGACCCCCAATTCCGTAACTCGATAAATCAAGGCAGGACTTTTCTTTTTCTATGAAAGAGAGGGCGAGTCGGTGCGGCCATTAGCGAACGAATATCATTAAGGGAGCAACTTGCGGTGTATAGGAATTAAGTATGGGAAAATAAGGTCTTGACGTTTAGAGAATGCTTGCATTACTTAAGTTTACTGGAAATACGAAAAACTAAAATTAATTTTCATAGCATAGCTGCACGAGAAGGGAACATTCATATATTTTTGAAATCAATAAGATTTAACAGGGGCGTAAAAAGTCTTCCGACTTTGACGACTTGGGGTCGGAAGCTTCACGCAATTATCATATCAGGCTTTTAACCTTAGCAGTAGGCGTCAAAACAGCATCTATAATATAATTGAGTTTTATTTTGATTTTGTATTAATGAAAAGAAATAAAATTTTGAAAGAATATTAAAATTCACAAATTGTTTCTGAGCTTAAATTTATTGCGCTGTTATTTAACTAAATAAAAAATTGTTTATGATACTGAAGTTTGTAGAAGTCAGAAATAGTGAATTTACAGCACTTATATATGAACAAAATAATTTTGGTGTTTTCCGTCAATTTAGAACCGTTTTCGGACAATTCGCCCCAACAATTCGCTTCCGGACATTTCGCCCCGGACTTTTCGTCCCTGGACAATTCACCCCCGTGAACAATTTGCCCCCAGACATTTCGCCCCCGTGCCTTAATTATTTACTGAGCATTAGAAAGTAGGTATCTTTCTAAGAGCCCTTAATCAAACAAAACTACTGGTCATTCTCATCTAAATGTCGATAACACCAGATAGAAGTATTTAGACATTCCAAACACTTTTATTTGCATTAAGAGATTAGCAAGTCTTAATTGCCGCATAGTTTCCGTGGTTTTCTATGCCATTATTATTAGTGTTAAGTGGAATTCACTTCTCTTGCAGTATAAAAGAGATAATTATAAGGGTTAACTACTAACTATATTCTTAGTTTTGACCGTGAATGCTTCTAAACAATTTTGAATAATGAGATTTGTAAATTCGGAAAAGGGTCACAAAAAGTTGGTGTGTGAAGGTAATTTTGTGTATGTATTTTCTAAAAAAAACTGCGAATGGTGAACAATGTATTTGGGTTTGTGAAAGAAGAGGGAAATGCAAAGGTCGTGTGTGGACAACACGTGAGTAATAACGATAAGATAATCGTTGGTTCTTAGACTACTTTAAGTATTTGTGTAAATTTGAATTTTTTTTATAAGATTCCGCGAAATTTAGTCGTACTATCGTTACACACAATCACGCTGCCAATGCTACAAGACCGGATACTTCAGAAGTCCTCAACACTTTGAAAAAAAGAGCAACTAATACCGAAGAAGCACCACAACAAATTATGGCCACCTGCTTAGAAGATGTCCATAACAATGTTATATGCCAGTTACCCAGGAAACACACTATGAAACGAATGGTTTGCCGCGCTCGGAATAAAGCCGGCATTCCTGAAATTCCAGTAAGTAGATGCTGAGCATTTGCTAATTCCACAAGAATATCGTACGATTACTATTAATGGTGAAGAACATCAGTTTCTGAGATTTGACTAGAAAGAAACTATGTTACCTGTTAGGATGCTTATTTTTTCGACAACGGCAAATTTAAATATTTCTATTGCTCCAAATTTATTTTACCATTTGTATACACTAAATTTGCAGTACGCGGGAACCATAATACCAATTGTTTCTGCTTTAATGGCAAACAAAACAAAGACCACTTACATACAGTTCTTAGAAGAATTACGAAATATTTGTCCAGGTATGTGTCTCGACTTCGAAATGGCTGCAATAAAAGCTTTTAAAACAGTTTCTCCCGAGATTAAAATATCTGGATGTCTTTATTCATTTGGCACAAAATGTATGGGGAAAAGTTCAGCCTGAGGGACTACAATTAAACTATCAAAGAAATCATTAATTTGCATTATGGATACGAATGATGACTGCTCTTGCGTTCGCACCATCGGCAAATGTGGCAGAAGTTTTAGATATTTTAGTAGAGGACGAATATTTTCCGCCAGAAGCACAGGCAGTTGTTGATTACTTTAAAGACAACTACAATAGTCGCCGTGGGCGTAGACAAAGACGTCCGGCCAAATTTTCTGTTGATCTTTGGAATATGCACAATCGAACTGTTGAAAATACGTTTCGCACTAACAATCACTTTCAAGGAGTTTGTGATGCTTTCACAAACGTATTTAAACTTATAAATGTCTTAAAAAAGTAACAAGTCCTGAATAACTTTGAAATAAATCAATTTCTAGCAGACGAACCTGTTCCTGCACAAAATAAAAAATATGCTGCTCTATCGCAACGTTTGCGAAATATAGCCGAAAATTACGAAAGTAGGGATACCTTAGATTTTTTACGAGGAATTGCGCATAATACTGCATTTTAATTTATTTAGTAGATGTATAATTTAGTAGAAGTATATTGTATTGTGTTAATCATTTATTATACAATAAAAATTTGTTTTTCTGAATTATTTAAATTTTAAACAAAAACTGTTGTAGGATAGGGACCGATATGCAAGATAATTAAGACACGGGTGCGAAATGTCCGGGGGCAAATTGTTCACGGGAGCGAATTGTCCAGGGGCGAAAAGTCCGGGGCGAAATGTCAGGAGGCGAATTGTCCTAAAAGCATTTAGAACATCTAGTAAATTAAATACAAGATTTTACTTGAAGGAATAAGTGGTTCTGTTACCATATTCTGAATTTAATTGCTTGATAAAAGAATACCGTAAATAATACGGTAGAATTAGGGTCGTAGGTCTATTGGATCTTTTCCCTAAAGCCTTCACTGTACTACAAATTCATTCACTATATGGCTATTCTCATCATTAAGATTTTAGAAATAGGTAATGCTAAACATTTGGGTTATTTTATTGTAGAAATGGTTAAGTCGTACAAGAAATGTTTGATCGAAGTCACTGTATAATTTTTGAACTTAGCGCTCCGTGCAACCCTATAGTTGTATCTAATACGTCCAAACGGGTTTAAGAATGCATTTGTACAGGAGTATGTTCTTTTGTGTTTTTCATTTAAATTTCAGGCCAAATAATTTATCTCACGAAGCTGGTTATTTATGTGAGGTTTTTTTTGAACGTTATATATATGCATAGAGTCTGATATTGGTAAGAGAGCATTATCAACTGAGATATTTGGACAGTCAGTATTTCTAGATGAAAAGTTTATTTGTCATTATTTAGTGGAATTTCAAGTCTGCCCTGGCGGCTTCGCAAATGAGTAGCGGCTTGGCAGAGGTTGTGAATATGGAAATATGTTGACGTTGACTTCACTGGCAAAATCAAAGGTTTTTGGGTCCACCCCTTAATCTAGATTTTCTTGATACGACATAGCGTGGATGCTGGATGGCCATAAAGGCCTCCTCCGTGCTTTACGGAGAGATCAGGGTTTCTGGACGCTTGTGACGGACACCTAAATTGACCTCATAATTGAATGTATGTAGCACGGATGATGAAATTTCCGTGACTTTGGATGTTGCCATAAAGGTTTTGCGCAAATGGAGAGATATATTCCTAGATCGTGGGATTATTGCTGTCTCGATGAAGATCGTAATTTTTCACAAATCACAGGGCGCCAAAGACAGTTTGTAAGACCTGATTCTGGATGACCTTGAGTGTGTCTTCGCGGCGCAGTCCCAAACTGGAGTCGCACACGTCATAATAGGTCGTGTGACGGTCTTATATAAAAGCAACTTGTTCTCGCTGGAGATTCAGCTCCTGAAGTGGAATATAGGACCAAACGCTGATCTCGCTCCTTTTGCTTTTGCGACCGCCCTGCCAATGTGAGGGTTCCAGATTAGTTTGCTGTCTAGAATTACTCCGAGGTAGGATGTTTCTTTCTTCCAGGATATCTCCTTTCCAAAGATTCTGATATTTACCAGGTTGCTTCGGAAGTAAAATGATGGAAAATAGGATCGTTGAACTCTTCTCTGTGTTTATGTCTATTTTCTGTCTGTCGCACTATCGTTACAAGAGGTCCAGTTCCTGCTGGAGTCTGCGGGTAACAAACGAGTTTCATAGCGATTTGGATAACATCGCTTTGTTGTCTGGCACGTCCCGCATGTAAATGGTGTAGAACCTCACGCCATCTTGATACAAAACTTCCTTCCGGAGAGAAAAGACTGAATCATGGTGGAGTCCATATTGTACACTATCCCATCATACCACATCTTTTCGAAGGCCTTAACTACTTTTAAGAGAATTATACAGGTGGTTTGCTTCTTAGTGTAGCCCTCAGTGATGGGTACCATTGGAGCTGGAGGGTAATGAAGTAGCCAGAGTGAAAACCAAACTGACTCTTCGGTCTGAGTTATGCTCAGGCGCTTGTAAACTTCTTTGTGAATTACACAAGCTTCCTTACGATCGACAGGAGACTTGTGGCAATAGTTGTGTTATTCGTTGTTAAATAAGATACGGAAACGATTCTTGCGATACACCTAATTTAGTTGGTTTTACTATTACTATATTTAGTTTGAAATAAGTAATCTCTAATGTAGAATCTTAAGATGGAGAAGGATAAATTTTAACTTGCATAATAAGCCAAGGTGCCAAATACGGTAAAAAACCTTCGCACTATTTAAACAAGCTGCCGCACAAATTTGTTCTTCTAAACTCATTATTAACTCGTTTACAATTTTATAAAGTGGTGGTCACGGGAGCCAAATTAATAAGTCAGTATCTCATCTAAGTTGATGATCTAATATTTTAAATATTTTGGATAACTGCGGTAGCAAGCTTATAGGACGATATAAGGAAGAAGAATTTGCTCGCCTCCCGGGTTAAATTTCATAATTATTTATGCAAATTTCAAAAATATGGGTACATTAATCTTATCATTCTATTATAAATAGTGGCTAGAAGTGTTATCACTTTCTTGGTAGTTGTCTAAGATTTTTTCCTGTTAGATCAATTCTAGGAGTTTTGCGAATATTCCAAGAATTAATGGCTTGTTAATTTTACTGAAAGAGTCATCGAACAAGATGAATCCAGAAAAGTTTAGATACCTCATAATTAATATTATGGTTGGGTTTTGGAGGACTAAAATTTTGCATTGAATGTTTTGCAAAGGTATTTGTTTTCGCCTTGTTTTCTTAGTTGCAATTTGAGTTTTTAAAATTTTTTTTTAGATTTCCACTCAGAGTAATCTTTGGTTGAGTAGTTGCGTATGTTTTAAATGTAGAATTTTGTAAATCTCCCAGCGTTGATTTAAGTAAGCTTGTTAATCGGTTGTATGCAGTTATAATATCGATATTCCGAGTGCTGTGCCATATTGCGCAATGAATGTAGAATTTTTAGGGATAAGTTGCTAATTTCGTGTTTGTTATAGGTTGGTAAAGCTGTACTAGTCTACACTGCTTCTTGAATTGTGTTGCTAAAGTATGATACTGCTTTATTAATGTGGTTTTCTTTTAATTTATTTATTTTTTAAAAATCATAGTTTTGACTCTTGATTTGATTTAATTGCCCTTTTACATGATACTGTTTGAAATCGAAATAAACTGAGATAATGCGAATTAGTTGACATTTTTAAATCGTTTTATGAGGCTTAATTTACAGACTTAAAAATAATTAGACGCTATCAAAATTTACTACGTAATTTTCTTTATATTAAAGGGAGGAGTTTTATTAATCTTAATCTAGAAGAATATTTCAAAACTAATAACTGGGGCGTTTTCCAGAATTATCTTCTTTTCGATCAGACTCAGCCGGCGAAATAGTTTACATTTAAAAGTCGTGAATACCAGAAGGCACATACTTCTGAACTAAATTCATTCCTCAGACCGCTGAATACACAAAGGTCTGAATGAGGCTTCTGTTAGCAACGTATAACCGCAATGACAAATTCACAGAGCTAAATGCTTGCTTTCAAAGTTGAAACTAAAATGCAACACAGTAGTTGGTTGGAAATTACTGGAAGTGAAACTAAATTTCCTTAATTAACGAGAAAGCTCTTTACAAACATCGACTGGGATGACAACCGCAGCTGCTAATTGCGCTCCAAAAATCGTATCTTATAACAACAAATAGCTGCTCGCCTGTTTCAAATACGAATTCAAAGGTTTCCGTTTCTTAAACGATACCAAGGATTAAGTTAATATTAACACATTAAAATTATAGCTACATTGTTAAAAATAAATAAGTTGTATACGTAAAACGTTACATTATTGAGACAGTAATAATTATCTGGGTAAGACATAAGTTTATGCATTCTAATGTAAAACATATATAAGTTGAAGCGTATTATGGCAGGTTCAAACGTACACTGAACTGTAGCAGTGCAAAGAGTTTGCAATGTTTTATTAGTCAAAGCGGAACACCAGGACATTTTGTACTACAACTTTGCACTTGGTCATGTGTTAATTGGTGTATAAAAAAATTAAATCTTTAGGTGAAAAAAAATTATATTCATATAGTATATTTAGTATGGACACACATCTTGGCCTGTTAAGAAGAATATACTAGAGTCTGACAGGCCAAATACAATATGTCTTACATTTTTGCATCGCTAATTTGTCCCATTTTGCATGCTCACCTTCGAGTAAGAAGAATTTGATTTCTTTGGGTATCGCATATTTTAATCAATAAACAGATGGCACAGCATGTTCCATAGTATTAGTAAGTTTGAAAATAAAACATGCTGCTACATCGATAACATTATAACAGGTTATATAATCTAGTTTTATCTTGGTATTGTAAAAATCAAATCAAAAGGAGACGATTTTCCAACTACAAAGACCTTTTAATGAAAAGATTAAATAATTAATTTAAAGAATACAGGAATATGGTAAAGGTACTTTAAATAGTTATGGAAACTTCAAATTGATGGCAAAAATTTCCTAGTACCACACGTATATCTATCATTAATATAAAAAAATATGTTTTATGATTTGAAACCCCATTTCATCAAGCGGTAGTAGTCCTTTTGTTCCTATCGTAGAAATAATTCATAGCATTTTTATTGGATGTTTCTTGAATTCTTAAAGGTTTGAGTTTTATGGAGAATGTCTAATAGTGTACAGAAAGCGCTGTCTTGTTGCAGACAGAGTCATATTTTACTTCCGTTTTTACAGGCAGGTATTTTTGACTCATTGTCTGCACATATTCGCTCAAGGTGTATGAACAATGCTGTAAAATTCGGTTTTGAAAATAGTGCATTGACTATATTAGTGCCCTCCAAATCTTGGGGTATTGCCATGTAGAATTTTTGTTTTTACTTCACTGTCTTAAACAACACGAAAAGCAACAAAGCATTGTGGGTAAGTTTTTTATTGAGTACTTGAATGCAACATAATTCTCATGGTGTGAAAATACAAGATTATTATAAATTATTGATAGGGTTTTAAATTGTCAAGCTATCGTTTGAACTAATTATACAACAAACAAATATTAAAGTACGTGCGTACTGCTTTCTTCATTTCAAGCATCACAACTAATGCACCAGAGAGTGTTTTTAATTTTAGAATGTGAGAATAGTTTAATTATTGTTACCGTAAAGCATGTGTTTTGAAGAAGATAATAATAAACTCTATTTTGTCATTTTAGTATTTAAATTTCAAGGATATTGATTGCTTGTGTAAAAGGTTTCTAAAACAGTGCAAAATTAGCAAATCACTCGTCATGGACATGGTATTTATTTAGAAAATTGTTAATGTCAACTGTGCTTGCTGCAAAAATTGGAGTCAGTTGACTGTATCAAAGAATAACAATTTTATAATGATGTACAAAACTCATTGAAAGACGTCAATTTTGCCACCAGGTCAAAATGTGCCTATGGTCATGATGTTATAGAACATCAAGGGAATATTCCAAAACTGAATGTCTTTTACACATTTCAATAATAAGTTTATTTTTAGTACGAATCTTGTGAAGGCTATAGAATACTTTAATACGTTGCAGCTTCTGATTGCTTCCACAGCTGGGAAATGATTTTAGTAAATTTCGGTTTTACCTTACTGATATGGTAAAGTACTTAAAAAACAAATAAAACAAAAACAAACTAAACTTAAAAAAACAAGAAAATTAATAAACCGAAGGAACAAAGAAAAACTAAATGTCAGAAAAAAAATTAAAAAATTAACAAGAATATCAAAAGCGAGTAAGATGAGACATATTAGAGTACAACAAAAAACTATTAGACAAACCATTGAAAGAAACTAAAGACCGAAAGGAGGAAAACGCAAGAAGGAAAAAATAGCAAATATAATATATGACAAAGAGAACGCATTGTGGAATTCCAAAAAAATCCTAGAATATACTAAAAAATTTTACGAAGACCTGTACTCGTCAAAGATTCAAGAACTACCAACCAGCCCAAACGAAAGACGAGCACCATTGAGCAGACACTATACAAAGGACATGCCCATAATTAGTAAACATAAAATACAACAGGCACTAAAACAAATGAAAAATAATAAAGCTGCAGGCCCGAATGAGATAGTAGTGGAACTAATAAAAGCAGGATGGGGAGTTCTTTTAGGTCATCTAGGAACAGCATTTAAGCAGTGATTACATATAAGCACAATACCCAAATCATGGAAAAACGCTAATGTTGTGCTAATTTATAAAAAATGGAATAAATGTATAAGCTTTTAACCAAAAAAATATCAACATGAATAACGAAACCCCTAGACGAATTTTAATATATATATATATATAGCACTTTGGATCAGATACACACCGTAAGACAAGTTTGGAAAAAGCGCACGAATATAATCAACCCCTCTACCCAACCTTTATCGATTTTGAAAAGGCGTTTGACACGGTGAAAACATGGGCGCTAATCAATGCATTAAAGAGATGCGGGATCGATTGTAGATATATAGATTTAAACAGAAAAATATACGAAAATGCAACAGTGTTATTCCAGATATTCAAAAAGACGAACCCGATAAAAGTAAGAAGGAGAATAGGGAATACCATATCTCCGAAGCTCTTTACTAACTTATTAGAAGATTGATGTCTTTAAAGCTTTAAACTAGAATAAATATGGAATTAGTATCAATAGAGAATATATGTCTAACTTACTATTCGCTGACAATATTGTTTTATTAGCAAATAACATGAAAGATTTAACGACGATGATTAAAGACCTGCAAGAAGTAACAAAAAAAGTCGAGCTAAAAATAAACATTACAAAAACAAAGATTATGGCAAACAATGACGATGCAGTACCTATTCGCCTCGACAATGATTTAATAGAAGTTGTCGACGAATACATATACTTAGGACAAATACTTACTTTTAGGACAGGTATCCAATATGGAAATCTAAGGAATGTGTTCAAAACAACAACATACTCGCAACACCTTGAGACTAGAGGGTTTAATCAATGCATTCTTCCAATACTTACATATGCCTCGGAAACGTAGTCCCTTACGGAAACCGTGATGAAAAAACTAAAAGTTACACAAAGAAGAATGTAAAGATCAGTGTTTGGAGTGCCACTGGAGGATATAAAAACAATCTAATGGATTCAAGATAAAACCGAAATTGAAGACGTGGCACGACGCATTGTAAACTTGAAATGTCAATGGGCAGGTCATCTTATACGGCGACAAAACGAACAGTGAGCAAAAATTTAACAAAGTGGAGGCCAAGGACAGGAAGAAGGGAACAAGAAAGACCAAGAACCAGATGGAGAGACAACATCAATAAGATTGCAGGAACACAATAAATGGGAGCGACAGTGGATCGAATGGCATGGCGACACCTTGGGGAGGCGTATGTCCAGAGATAGAATATTTAAACGCTGGAGATAATTATGATATGGTAAAAGAAGTTGTTTTTTAAATAGGGAACGTTCTCATAGTTAGATTGGGCGATGTATTAAAAATAATTTAACATTCTTTATACGGCTGCTTAGATTATCGAACCTTATATCGTAAAATTTTTGCTTTGGAGAGCATATAAGAACTATATATATATATATATATATATATATATATATATATATATATATATATATATATACATCACCAGTGACATTAGATAAGCTCTAAAATTACATAACTACTGCTTTGAGTAATGCCAACAAGTGTGAAATGAACTATATTATTATTATTTAAACGTGTGCCTTATGGCAAGAAAATGAATTATGAAATATTTGTAGTAACCATATAAAAGTTTTATGTAGAATTTCTTATTTTACGTATAGTATCTTGTGAAATATAGTTTTTAAAATCTACTAGACTATTTTGAATAATTCTACATCATAGGAAGCTAAAATCATAATCTATACTTAGGTTTCTAATGTTTAAGTTAAAATACAGGTGGGTTTAGTTGCTTTAGTTACTTTAAACACCTTACCAAAGTCTGTCTTGTCATTTGTTTATGGTTTAATAAATTGACCTATTTACCATTGCAATTTATAATTTGTTACAATGACTTCAGAGCAACTTTTAAATGTCTGTAAGACATTTAATTTTATAGATATTAAAACAGTAGTATCTGTCTGTCCGTCACACTTTGTGTCGACCGAAATTAAATCGTCGACGTAATTAAATCGCTAATTTAAAAACTGAACTTTCATTCTTCTACTTATATAAATTTCCGAAAAAGTGCTTTCAATTTCATCTGCTATTTTGAAACAAAATGGCAGCCGCGGAAATCCAAAATTAAAGTAGTTTTTTAACACTCAAAAATTGAAGAGACGGATGAAGGAACGCGTACCACTCCATGCTAAAAGCACTTTTCAAATATTTTTTTCGGTTTACAAGATGGATTTACTACTAAACTTAAATGTATTGTAGTCGTAATCATCAGATGAGCAAATAGAATTTCGTTAGATTATCTATCATGTTCATAATTAACTTGCTATATTAAATAAATCCTCAACACAATTATTAGTACAACAGAAAAATCTTTTATAACAATTAACAGCTTGAAATAGATAATAGTGTAAAACAGAACAAGACGTTGAATAGAAATTAGTCAATGTTACTCTTATAAATACTGCACGTTATTATTTTTACTAAAATAGTGTGGTTGCCTCATACAAATTGGCTACAATTAGAGCACCATTTGGTAGTGTTTTTGTCATTTTTTTAGTTAGAAAAAACATCGACAACTTGTAACAAAGAATTTTGATTCTACTTCAATGGAGTTTTCTACACTTTCCGACTCTAAAATCATTCTTCTTTTTCACTGAGGCTCTTTTACTGATACTGCAGTCTTGTAGGCTTATTGTACTTACTAACATGCACTTAAATAACTAAATTCTATGACGTCATATATATCCATGTGTTCCAGCGAGTTCTCATGGACAGAAGAATAATGCTCTTGGTTACTGAGCTACAGAGACAATCAAAAATCATTCTTATGCTAGGTTGAATGTACTTTGGTAGCCGTTCAGTTTTTTGGTAGTTTAAATTATGTTACTAAAGTCATTTCTAGTTTTTACAAAATTAGGTGCCTCCAAAACGATTTTTGTTTTGACCACTGGGTTCTATAGATGGTCATAATTATATTAGAATTAGCACTTACGCCCGAGCAAAAAGAATAAATCGTCATGACTATCGGTAGATGCATCCTCTTTCTCTATGTCTACCAGAAATATTATCAGAATATTTATTAATTATTTAAGCTCAACTTGTATCAAATATTTGCGTGCAATTGTTCACTTAGCATCTTCAAATATTTTAATATAACTATCTATCTAATTTTGTTGTTATATTGATCTTTCCGTGCTAAGTTTAGAGTTGTTTTATGACTTTTGTTAGAATTATTTATAGAGCAAATTTGAATCTTTACAAAGTTTTGTATTACACCTCCCTACTAGAATGTTACAATTTACATTTGCATATTTGATTGTATTAAACATGTATATACTTTAACGCTTTCCTCCTGGTTTATTAGTATCTTCTCTAACTCATTTTTGTTTTGATGATTCATATGAAACCATTAACGTATGTTACTCATTGATGAATGTAATGAATGTAATGTTGTTTGCAAAAACATGCCTCAATGCACAAAATATGATTGAATAATATTGTTAATAAAGAATAATTTTGTTGGAAACCTCTATTAAACACAAACATTTTAAATAATTTTCTTTAAATTTTACTTTGATTTTACAACATATCAGAGCAATTCTCGGTAATCTTGTGGTTTTGTAGATGTTTTAAGTATCTCTGGAGGTAATTTATTTCTGCTAATTAGATCACAGGCTGGTTTGTAGTGTAGAAATAACACGTGTACTAGTAAATTATGTTTGGACCTGTTAGATGTATGTAAACTGTTTTTACATAACTTCTGTTTTGATAAATGGTTGATGTGACTTCTAGTGCTCGCGCAAAACTTTAGAAGACTAGCTTTCCTGCTAGCGTGTTCGCTTTTCAAAAGCAGCCATCGTTGTTAAACTTTTTGAATTACGTCTGCACTGAAGAAATTGAGGCAACATCTTTGCCATTTATCTTACGTTCTTTATTGTCATTCATTCACATTTTGGCATATTTTTGTGTATTGATAATATGACTTACTTCAACTTACTAACTAACAAAATTAAATGTACGTTGTGAAAAGGCCATTTTAGGTAGGACTGTAAACGATGTACTTTTATATAAATTAATAAACTCCACGTACTATAAGGAAGAGCAGAAATTAATTACTAACAATATTGATTAACAATAAGGGTTTATCTTGCTACAATAAAAATGGATTGCCAACATAACTATGTCGAATTCACTACTCAATTAACTAAACGTTAATAAAAGTAAAAACAACAATAACTTTGCAAATTCCAATAAATATGGTAATCAATGATGTAAGAACGAATCTAAAGAACTCGCTAAGCTTCAGTATAAGTGCAAAGCAACTTAAAGACTTCTTAAAAAAAAGTAGTTTATTTAAAAATGATAGTTTAATTTTGAAATCAAATTGTTTATTTTACAAAATAAAAAAATATTTTAAAGGTAGTAACTAAACAAGTAAATACTTAAAGTCGCTTACCCTCAATAACAATTTTGAGATTGAAGATGCATACTAGCATTAAGCAGCAGCAGCAGTTTGCAAAGCTGAAGTTTTCACTTGCTTTGAAGAGCAGCAGCACTGCGGACTTGATTTATGCTAATATAGGTAGATTTATTATATGTGCGGCCCGGTGCGTCATAAAATATCTGTTAAATCCCTAGTGACTTGTTCAGTATAACATACGCCTCAACCAGCTTAGTCAGGAATTGCTTCTTAAGTGCGACAGCTTTGTCTTTATTATATCAAACTTTAAATGTTTGTGTTTAGCAAATCATAGTAATTTGTTTACTCTGATAATATAAAGGTTAGTGCTATTAAAGGGACATACATTATCTTCGAATGATTGATAAGACTAAATAAAAAATCAATAATAAGTCTACCATGTATGATGATATTGTATCTTTGAAGTTTGTTTACCAAATGTAAACTTTAGAAACCCTAGTATTGAAAAGGGAATTGTAAATATAAGGAGAAAACGGTACTGCAACTTAGTAATTTTATATATTACATTGTTGGAGAAAAAAAGTAAAATAATTTACAGTTCAAAAGTGCTAAATTGTAACTACAAAAATTTCGAAAAAAATGTTACTCTTACAAAATTATCATTCGAAACTAACAGAAAAAATAATAAGTAAAAATGCCTTCCATGCAACACATTTAATATTAAAAAAGGCGTGTTTTGGAACTTTTATAGAACAAAATCTTGGCACGCGTATGACCACTAAAATAATAATAAAAGAGTGGTCAAAAATTTGTACTTGACCTATATATTCTAACAAACACTGCGAGGTCACAATATAAGTTTTATATTAAACATGGCGCTTTTAAATATAAATTTGTGATACTGCAATTCGCAAGAAAGATCATTTAGCAAATAGTAACTTTAATGAGTTTAGAACAATTCTCTCTAAATTGCTGAAATTGAACTTGGACTTCTTTGCGGTAACTAAAGGCGTATAAATAAGTTATATCTTTTATATAAGTTTCGGACGTTTTCTATCAAGGGGTGTCATTAGTTTTTACAAAATTATTATCCCTGCTTACACACGTATGTCAATGTTAAATTGTTTGTTTTATTTGGTTGAAGAAAAAATTAATATCATTTTGCTTTGTGTGACGATTAACACAAATTAGTTGCTTAATGTTTTCGATCATCGCTGCTAAGGACCGACCACATCAAGCCTAATTATTATATAACTATATAGTAGTTCGGCTTTTTTTAATAGGCACAACATAAGAGAAACAAAATAACAGAGCGTTCGTCCAACGAAATATCTAAGTCATTATCATTTTGATTACAGCAATTACTGCCGGATGTTATGGGAAAGGTTACTAGGAATCTTGATGGTCAGTGAGTTGAAAAATATTATGGTACCTATTTTGTGTATCTCAAAGCAATGTTAAGTACATCCTCAAGTGAGTTATAATGAGAATTTGTTAACTACTGTATTTTTTTATTAATTTAAAAATGAGATCGAGAGTGGATTTTTATGCTTTAGATATCGTTAGTGGGCTTAAAATATTAAAAGGGCAAAATTTGGTTCAAATGGCTGTTTTGTACCTACCAAAAAAGGTGCACTGCATGTTTGTAATCAATTAAGCTGGTAACTGTATAGAAAAACAAATGTCAGAGTTTCTTTATTTTCTTCTTTGTTGCTCCATCTTGGTGAAACCATATTATCAAAGGATTAATGGTGAGCTTTCGTTATAGGTGTAACAAAACGTTGTATTACTATTCGTAAGTAAGTTGATTAACCCGCGTTACACAGTTACAGTACAGTAGACGTTGATAAATTGCTTATAATTTTTTAAAGACCATTACTCTCAGAGATAAAAGCGACTCTTATTGTTATTATAATTGCATTACTTAGAATATTTAAAAATCAGATAAGTAGTTTTACCATAGCTTTGAAACAACTATAGTCTTGCAGATGTGGTAATGATTCAGGTATAAATCTTCCAATTGACCAAACCAACTTGTACAGAACGAGATCATGTTTTACTGCATTCTCTTCTACAAGTTTTTATTTTTAAATTATGGTTTTTAATCCACTTTACAATAGAGATTAGGCTTGAAACTCTTCAATGTCGACCAACATTAAAATGAGTTTGAAATCACCGTTCCAATGAGAAGTGACTTAAAATAGCAAGTGTTACAAAATACTATCGTGATAGACAAATTGAGGCGTAAGGGGTGACTCCAACATTTAGTCACCCAAACGCAAACTTTACCAGCACATGGTACCTTCTGCTCTACAATAAAAGAAGCTCGGACGACCCAATACCAGGAGATATAACTTGGTTCTGGTGTCCTATGGTTATGGAACCTACTATTCGTTGGGCTAATCATCCACAAGGCGGATTTAATAATTTAGAAACAAGAGAACAGCTTCGGAAATAGACAGGTCACTGGAAGATGAAAACGGCATAAAATTAGAACAAGGATAGGAGCGGGGAATGCAGAACGCAAGAAAATAAGGAAGAACTTAAGAGAAGTACGGATACTGACCGCTGATCGAATCCAGATTCGAAAATGGTTAGAGTAATAGTAACACATGGCGATTGGAAAAGAAGAAGAAGAAGAAGAAAAAGATAGACAAATTATAAATATCACACTTTTTTATTTGTACTTTGCTTTTTTTATAGTATAGAATTATGCAAATGTACACTTTTGGAGGTATGGATTGACCCTAACGAAATTTTAAACTGCATTTGTTATTTAAATTTATTTGTCGATAATAACATTGTTTTATCTACAAAAGTGAATATTTTTGTATTAGCTGCAACTAATATGTTAACTGCACATGTATAACAAATATAAAAAACAGACAAACAAACTAACTCAGGGTAGTTAAACATGGATTTTACAGCAACCATAAGTTTGATCTATGTACTTTGTTTTATACTATTTATTGAATAAGATTGACAGTTTAACTTAATTTGATATAGTAGTCTTTCTAATGCCTATGCCATTTTTATTGAAATTATTAAGCAAAATTGACATTCTTCTAAACTTCTAAATTAAAATTAGATCATTTGTCGTTATAGAACAATATAAAACCGTTTATTCCTATTTTATTTTTTTCTAACAAATGATTTTTCGAAGAGTTTTGGTGCAGAAAAGACTCTAAGTTTATTAGACAGTGTGATATTGATTTAGTAATCAGATTTTCTGGGATCAAAATTGTAATTATTTCTAATGTAGTCGAAATATTTCAATGAATTTAATTGAGAACAAACGTTGGTGCTTTTCTCAGCAGATCTTTAACCATTTCAACTGTGATGAAAACTTTTCTTGAATAAAAGTTTTTATGTGAAGTTGGGAAAGCATTATTTGAGAAAATTTTAGTTTTGTTGTGTGTTTGCTAGATTTGGCGGCGAACAAGGCAAGGTTTGACGAAGTCTTACGGTTTTTTTAAATTTAATTTTATCCAATATTAACTTGTTTTAACAATTGAACGAACTTTTGCTTAAACATTTTTTTATTTCTTTTAAAATTTCTAAACAGCATCGTTGTTTATGTAATATAACGTTCAAATTCTGTATTTTTTATTGTTCAAACGTTCTATAAAGTTGGATATAGATTCAAATTATGTGTGACAAACTGCATATTGTGGTAAGGCTTTTTCTGTGCAATTTCTGTAGTTGTTGAAATGTATTTTAAAATTACACGATATCCTACAGAGTCCAATTAATGTAATTTTAGTTTTTCTATGCACTGAGTATCATATTTATTTGAAGCACCTACAGATCTTTTAGAAAATGAATACTAAAGAGATAATCTATTGATGGAGAAGAAGAATATACTGCGATAATGCTGCTAAAAAAT
The DNA here is from genome assembly GCA_036346155.1 of Sinelater perroti. Taxonomy (NCBI): domain Eukaryota; kingdom Metazoa; phylum Arthropoda; class Insecta; order Coleoptera; family Elateridae; genus Sinelater; species Sinelater perroti. The sequence goes on along the minus strand of JARFIY010000195.1, from coordinate 16,106,664 downwards.
ATACATAAAAATCAATGTTCACTGAATTCATATTTTATCAAAATTATGTAGCAATGATTTCTCAAGTAACAAAATAGAAGTGCGGGTTGATTTTTATGAACCTTCCACCGCAGAAGGATAAAGTTCCAAAACAAAAACCAACAGCAATCCAACGTTACAATAAATGTTAGTGGAAAAAAGTGGAAATTATTTTATTTTATTTATTTAATCATAAGACCATTTGTACCGTTAGGTGTTGGTATGTATATTTTACATTTAAATCATATATTATTTACATTGATACATTACGTTTGCTTGATTGGATTATGTATTGCACTTCGCTCTTATGAGTCCTTTTCTTATCCATATTTCCTTGTCCTTTGCCATTGTTCTTACTTCACCCCAACTTATTCCTCGATTTTCGGCCACTAGTCTGACTTGTTCTTCCATCTTTTTTGTGGGCGTCCCACTTTGTTTCTTTCTTGTGTTCTCGCTTCTTATACTTGCTTTGTTATTCTATCTTCCTTTGTTCTACGTAGGTGTTCCAACCAACTCAGTTGTCTTTCTTCTATTATTTTCTCTATGGGTTTTATCTTAAATTCTTCCACTATTTCTGAGTTTCTTATCTTATCCTCTCTAGTAATCCCTTGGATTTTTCTTAAAAATTTCATCTCAGAGGCCTTGATAAGACTTTTATTTTTGTTTGTTAAAACCCAGGATTCGCTTCCATAGGTTCGCTTCCATTAGCTTGAGAGGATCTTATAACTTTTTAGTATACCTGTGTCTTAGTTTCCTTTGGTATCTCTTTTTTTTTCAAAAAATGTATTTCTAAGGGTGTTGCATAGTCTCCCTACTTTTCCTATTCTCTCAGATATTTCTTTTTTATTTTTCCGTTGTTTTCTATTATTGTTCCCAAATAGTTATAATTTGTGACTTGTTCTAGTGTTTGTACGTTTAATTTTATCTTGTGTTTCTTTTCTTCGAGGGCTATTATCATAGTCTTTGTCTTACTTATATTTATTTCCATGTTTATTCGTTTTAGTGTTTTTTGATATTCGTTTAGATTATGTTGGAGTTTTTCCTCTAATTCGGCCACTATCACCATATTGTCCGCGAATAACATTTCTTGGAGTTGAATTGGTTTAATTTTCCATGTTCCTATTTTCATAGATGTGCATTTTTCTTTACATTTTCTGAAGGATTTATCTATTACAATTGAGAATAGTGGTTTGAAACTTATTTGCTGTAAATTCTTTTGATTCGTCGTTGTGAGTTCTTACTTTGTTTATATTGTTCTTGTATAATACTTTAACTATTTCTATCATTTTTCTTCTATTCCCCTTTCCCTTAGGCATTCACATACATCATTTCTTGTCGAAAGCCTTCTTCAACTCCATGAAAACAATATGTATGTCCTTTCCTTTCCTTACTAGTTTTCCCCTACTTGTCTTAATATGAGTATTAAGTCTTGTGTGCTTCTTCCTCTTCTAAACCTGTGTTGTGCTTCTCCTATTGTATCTTCTAATTTTTCTCTGAGTCAGTTTTCAATTATTCTTGTAAATATTTTTGCTTGGTATACTTGATGGGGTAATTCCTTTATAATTCGTACATTCTTTTACGACTCCTTTTTTATACAGCGGTAGTATTACTACCATTCTTGAGGTATTTCTTTTATTCTAATGATATTATTTAACAGGTCCTTGAACACTGTTCTTGCTTCTTCTCCCATGTATTTTAGCATTTCTGTTGTAATATATGTATAAGTTTTTAGTTTGTCAATAGCTTGCGTAATCTCTTGTTATGTTATCGGTTGTATATCACTTCTTTCATTGGTTCCTACTTGTAATGTTTCTAGTTCTTGCTGTTCAATACCTGTTTCAGTTAATTCCTCAAAGTATTGTTTCCATCTATCCATAATATCTTTCTCGTCTGTTAATATGTTACCTTTTTATCTTTTATGTTAGCTAGTCTCGGTGCTTTCTTTCGTCTGATTTGTTTTAGTGTACCGTAGAATAGCTTCTGGTTTTCAAAATATTCTTTCATTTTTTTACCAAAATCTACCCATGTTTGTTTCTTTGCTTCTTTCACTGCGTGTTTAACTTCTTCATTCTGTTGTGACCTTAGATACTTTCTCCATTTTTGTTTTTTGAATGTTATTTTCTGTTGTATTTCTGGGGTTCACCATTTGCTCTTTTTGGTGTGTATGTTAGTTGTTTTGGTTGTCCCACAGCTTTCTTTGGCGGCTAGAATTATATTTTCTTGAAAGTATTTCCATTTGTTTTCTATTCCTATTCTCTTTTCTGCTTCTTCCCTTTTTAATCTATTTTGTAGTTTATTTTGTTCTGTATTCTATAACTTTTAATTTTTTCCTTTATGATTATTTACCTTTTGGTTTGTTTTGTTTCTTCTTTTTTCTTTATAACTTCCATCCGTATCAAGTAATGGTCGCTTCCAATTTCTACATGTCTATGGACTTTTACATCTTTAACCACTTTCCTATATTCTCTACTTACTACGAAGTAGTCAATTATGTATTTTTCGCCTCTGGATTTTACTTTATGTCTTTATGTTTGAATATTGAGTTTGCCAGTGTTAGGTCGTTATTCACATACAGATCTATCAGTCGTTCACCATTATTGTTTACTGTTGTTTCCCCATATGGTCCCATATACCTTTGTATGTTTTCGTTATTGTTACCTACTCTTCAATATATCTTTTTTAAATTTTTTTTTATAATTATAAAATGACATATTTTTGACTGCTTTGATTATAATAGGTTTTTTTATTTTACTATGTGTATATATGAGCAACGTTAGCTGTTCCAGGTAGCGTTCGTATCTTTTGGAATTTTAAAATTATGTATCAAATCAAACTTTACTTGAAAAATAGAGAAGTATTTGTGTTACTAACAAATTAAACTGTAAATTTAAAAGATTCGCCATCTGATAAGTTGTTATTAGAATAGTATTATACAATGGAAATACTATTAAGATTATTCGGTACGTTACATTGCTGAAAAACCCAAATATTTAAAAATCTACTGTTAGTAAAATTATTACAAAGTTTAAAATTTGTAATATATCTTATAATAATAAAAGTTCTGAGAGGTCCAGAATCACATGAAAACTTCAAGATAGAGATATTATAGCCCAAAGCAAACAAAATTGTCGCATTATCATGCCTAAACCAACAGCAACCGTAAACAGCATGTGAGTTAATTCACTCAGTATTTCAACTATATAGTACATGAGTAGAAGAGGTAAAAATGGTCAGAAAAATTGCTGTTAAAAATCTCATTTAAAATTATAAAATAAACAATAATAAGAAACGGACAAACATTGGATACATCAACAAAGGAAACACGTACTGTAGTCAAATTAATTTATTTTTAATAGTTTTACAATTTTGGTAGTAGACGATGTGTGTTTGTAAGTCGGACGGTTAAATAGAAAGCATCTAATAGTTATGTAACATCTACTACTAAATACAGAAATAGCGTATTTTGAAAACATTAAAGTAACAGATTTGCACTTCATTAAAGTTTTCGGGAGAAATGTACAATATTGGAGGTTTAAACTAGTTAACACTCTAAATGCTAAAATTACTCCCGCAACCTTTAGCTCTCCTTTTAGTAAAGCAGAATGGAATAAATCAGATCGAATGATAAAAAACAACCGCTCAACACCTACAGAACAATTTGTTAGAAAGAATGACAAGATTGTACGATGTTGAACTAAAGCAAAAGATAAATATTTTTTATTATTCAAAATTTCTTTAGCTCTGAATAAAGTTTTATTTCTTCCCTATCTGTTTCTATTAAATTTTACATATGTAATAATTTTCATCTAAACATAAAATTAGGATATGTTCGAATACTTTTCAGTAAGGTGTACGTCTCGATAGTTAAACAAGTGTCTTAAATATTATAATTTTATTTTTATTCTTGTTTTACTTTTTTCTTTTTGCCACGGCTTTCTATACTTCTACAAGAATTACAGAACAATTTTTTGTAATTCTTGCCATACTTTCGGAGCTCAATCCAACAGATAAAGGCGTTACATTGGTCGTCTCAAAATTCCTCTAGTTGTCTTCATCTTTACCATATAAACATTTCTATCTGCTTTTACCAAAAATAACACGATTACTCATATTTTCCCTTATTAGTTTTTTTCAACCAACGTGACAAAATGTTTTTTACTACATCTCCCGGAATTTTCCAGAAGTTGCAATGGTACTAATTTTATTTGCAGGAAAATGTCTAGGGACCCTTATATTATGTAGCTCTAAAAATTCTAAATAACAAAGATGCTTTATTGGTGACTTTTGAATCCTAAACAGTTTGGGTAAGACTAAAGCTATGTAGCTGAAAGCAATCAAATAGAAAGTATGATGATCTAACAAAACGTTTTATTTAGTAAATAAATCGACCGATACTTGCTTAATATTTAAAGCCAGTGTGTCATTTATTTTGTTCCACAGTATATCCAGTATACCTTTCTAATTTGCTACCCTCAAAATATTAATTAGTGCACCTCTACTAGCGTTTTATAAGAAAATCTTTTCGGGGGCACTTAAAGTGTTGTAGTATATTTCGAGTTTCTGTTGTGGTCGCTCTAACTCTTATATGCTTGAGAGTCTAGATATAATACATGTGGCTTTACTATTCCGTATTTTTTGCTGACTGTGACCAATGAACTTTTTGCGATCTTTGGCCATATTTCAACTCATTATTGACAAGTGTCGTTCCATATCCAATGTTAACGTTTTTATTTAGTAAATCAAGGCAAAGAGCTATAAATTTACTCCAGATACAAAAGTAGGTGGGGGTTTTGAAACTCATTTTTCGCCTTTCTTGTTATTTATATTACTTTAGTTTGTTTCTTAATTTTTATTTTAGTTGTTCTGAAACGTTGAAAATTGATTTTAAATCGCTATTAGTAAGCTAATACAACATAATTAAATATTTTGCATTGTTTGACACTTTTGACAAGTTCGTGAGTGGTATCACTTACGCCACTTTTTGATTTCTACAATTTGCCTGCTTTTTTCTTGGTCTGCTCATAGGAAAGTCCACTTATTATTTTATATACTTATGGGACTTAATTAAAGAATTAATTAATTTGATAAACCTTAAGAAATAATAGACATATACACTTAATACATTTAAAAAACCTATTTCCTAATGGTGTGAAACGTGTGAGTTTTTGATTTTATTATTTTTGTGCAGTAGCTTGTGGCTAACTCATTAGGGTTCACTACTAGTCGACCACGATAGTTTATAAACCCATGTTAAGTTTCTTCCCGTGCTGTTTTAAGTATACTGCTTTGAAAACGTTGCAGCATTTTATGTTGAAAGTAGTACTCTACAATTGCAGATTGTAGGTCTATGTAGATTTTAATATAGTCTTATAAGATATAAATTTATTTTTTAGCTTCAGCTGAGATTTTAATATTTTATTATTTTAATATGTGTTTATGACACGTTAATTTTTGTTAAAATAAAATTGTTTAATAATTCATTGCAAATGTGATTGGGTCAGCTTCACTGATACGATTCTCCATTTTCTTAACCATGATTGGATTATTGTGTTTGCTTTGTTAAGTTTTGAGATGTGATAGTACTGTCATTAATTCTGTGATCGGACTGTCTGGCGCAAAGAGTAAATAAAGCACAGGTCCCAGTACAGTTCCCTGCGGCACATATTATTTAATGCAATGGAAATTCAAGTACATAGAATTGTTTAATTAGAAACCATCTGAAATCTAAATAATAAATAATCGGAGGATTTCATTGAAATAATGAAACAATACTTTCTTTATTTTTTAATATAAAGATGTGTGTCAGACCTCATCAAACGCCCTATTAATGTCAGAAAACACGTTTGAGCAATAGCGTTTCCGTTGTAGGTTATCAATTACTTTTTCTACTTGTTCTATTATACTGTGTGTTTCTGAAACCAATTTTATGGTTTTGTAGTTATTATTAGTGGGGATATAATTTATTGGATTTGTGTATTTGGAGTATGTATCTAGAAGCTTGTGTGAATTGTGCTTGTGCAATTTGCATTTGCGATATTTATAAGTTTTGCACAATGTTTGGCAGATATGATTGCGTTATTAGCGAGTTAGCAAAATTAAAGATAAAGACTATTATCCCTCAGCGCTTACACATTGCTTATTCAATTTTCATCTGAGTCATGACATGCACTTGGCCTCACAACATACACCTACGTAATCTTTCATTTGATATCTTTACACTTTAAAATTGAATTAAAAATTTAAACAATATGAAAAAGTGTTTTAAAAAATATAGAATCAGACAGATTTAAACTAATAAGATAAGATTTGATTTTCTATGCAGATGACTAACCGAAACGCATCCTGTAAATAATTAAACGCAATTAGTTTTATTTTCATAAGCCAGTATGGAGTAAATTAGACTCAATTATAAAAATAGGTTGCTCAACATTAAAAGCACCTATAGAATATTTATCGCACGGAAAACTTTGAAGAAAATAAAAATTAAGACGTTAGGCGAACTGATAGAGAGAGAGAATGGTGAAATTATAAGATAATATTTCAGACATTGTATGTAACTTTTTGCTGTGAATAAAATTGTCTCGTATAATTGTTACTGCTTTCAACTAAACACAAAATTAGTAAATATCGGCATACTTTTCAGCTGTGTTGCACTTAGGATAGATGTAATAATATTATAATAAATTTAGATCGTTGTAAAGCAACGGGCGTAATGGCTAATGAAAGTTCTATTAAAAAACATATATTTTTATATTTGGCCAAGATATTTACAATAGAAGTAGTTTTATAATTTTTTATAATATTTATTGCATTTTAAATAAATATGGAATTAAAACTGAAAACTTCAACTTTTTGTTAAAATTCGTTTAGCTTTTTAACCGACAGCCACCTGTACACGCAAACTGCTATCCATATCCAACTCACTGTTGTTAAATTATTTTGATAGAAACAGCGGGGTCTGTCCAGACCATTCCGCTGAAGTCATGAGAAGGTAGTTCTTTTACGAAATGTCTGCCTTTTAATCTGATTATATTGGATCCCTTTTCTGTGCACTTGGCGTTATAGTCTCTTCTAATCAAGCTTTATTCGGTATGATTGCTAAGAGCCTTTATATTTTCACGGTAATAAATACACAAAATCAACAATACTAAGAATTTTTGAGTTTTTTGCATAATAAAATGGATATTAATAAGTCAATTGTGCTGGTAACTTTGCCGCTGTTATAAGTAAAATAAATCATGATAAATAATAATAAATAATTTTTAGTATCGATACTCATTATTTACAGTGTTTTAAATTTAAGTAAAAATTGTAAAATTTGCAATTTAGATGCCAAATTTTATTCAGCATTTTTTAAAAAATAATATAAAACAAACTATACATAAATGAAAAGAAAAATGTAAAAGTAAAGATGTAGTAGTGGCAATAAAACAGAAATATATTAGGCACACACATCAATCAGAAAAGTAATATTAGGTTGGATAAGCTCCTTTGTAATATTCTACATTTGTTATTATTAAGTGTCGAAGCGAAGCAGAGTCACTAACTTCATGTTGCTAGTGATTTTGAAACTGATTGGTCAGTCAGCTAGACTAGAGGGTTCTTAAATTTCGCAGACTGCTTCGCCACTTTGCTATGCGTTGCAAGCTTTGTAGGTTTATTTTATCAAAACCCAAGGCCCTCAGTTATCACAATTTGTTATACATTTTACGAACTAAATGAGAATAATAAAAAATATTATTGAGCTATGAGCTACAATGGATAATGTGCAGGTATTGGACAAAATAAAACACTTGTCGAAAGTAGGGCATATTTTTACTGTGCCTGATAACATTAAGCACTGCGTAAATCAACCATCTCTTGTTTGTTGCAGGTAGTATGGACAGTGCACTAATAGTAGAGTGAGACAGTGTGGTTGTGGACGTTGTGCAGGAGTAATGAGCGACCTGACGGAGTTTCAAAGCGACCTGGTTGGTGCACGTCTAGCTGGAGCATCTGTGCATCTCGAAGCGTATTGTGACATCGCAGAAAAAAACTACAGCTGAGAAAGTGACTATATAAACATCTCAGTATAATCCAAAACAATAATCTGCATAAAATGACTATCTGCTGTTGCCAAGCCCCTAATAATAAACGCGAATGCCTAAAGGCGACGTATCTACAAACACTAGACGTTGAAGGACTGGAAACGTGTCATTTGGTCGGACGAGTAATTTATTTACCTCTTTCCCACCACTGGAGTGTTTATCTGACGAACACCCTATGAAGCATACGGTATAGACTGTCTCTGCCCAACTGTTAAGTATGGTGGCGGCTGTAGTATGGCATGAGGTGCTATATCATGAGGTAACCAGGGTAACCAGGTCTATCCAATGGTACAAAGTTTATTTCCAGACGGTAATGCTACGTTTCAGGATGATAATGCCCCCATTCACACCACTGGGTCTGTTTAAGAATGGATTTAAGAGCATGCTGATGAAGTTCAACATTTTCTTGGCCTGTCCAGTCCTCAGATCTAAATATCATCGAGCCTCTGTTTCGGAAAACAGGATTTGGCGTCGATTTCCACCTCCTTTGTTTGTAGCTGAATTGTAGATTATGATACACGAAGAATCATTTCAAATTCCACTCGCCACTGTTCACGAGTTGTATCGGTTTATTTTGTCCAGAATTTAAGCTGTATTGCGTGCCAAAGGTGGACGAACACCATATTAATACAATATGTTTTGTCTTCTACAAGAATTTTCATTATTTTTTCTGACATTTGTAGATATTTTATATTAGTATCCATATACTTAAGGCCTGATTAAGATTTTTGTAATCTCAGGCTGACAACTTTTGGATTAAATTTTGCATCAAAAAATTATAAAGAGGTTGATTGTCGAGGCAAAACATTTGATTTTTTAAATTTTTCTTGCTTACCTAAACTCCCATATAATATTTACATACATATTCTGATTTGACATTTTCATTTTTTGTCAATATTTTGAATAATTCTAAAAAATACTACCAAATGCGCATATTCATTAGCGAATATTTCATCTAAATCAGAAGCATACTTTTCTATAGCTCTGTTGTATTCTGTCATTTTCCATTGAGTGATTTTCTACAGAAATCCGAAATACTTATTCAGTTCTGTATAGATTATTATTTTTAGTACTAAGTTGAGCATAAAAAATTCAATATCCGCATAATATATTTCTGTCACGAAAGACTATCGTCTATAAAACTTGTAATTTTTATCTTTATTTCTATCGAAAGAAATATTTGGCTTTTATTTTCTTGTAATATCTGTTATGTAAACATCAGTTTTTCACATCAACTTTACTTTTGCGTTCTAGCCTTAAAAACTCATTTATGTTTTTCTACTTTCTCCTTGAGGCTCTTCACTTCTCGAAACTTTACAAGAACGTTGTTCCAGAAACATATCATTTAACGACTCTGAAGTTTTTCCAATATTATATTTGCTTTACACTGTGCGTCCTTAGATTGATTACTATTATGGGTAATATGTTAGAGCATCAAGAATTGCCTGGTATTATTTGTAAGGCTTGACTGATATCAGCACGAGCACTTTATCGGGTTTTTAGAACAAGGAGTCCTTCTAAGCTTAGACTGCAATGTATCCCATTTTTTATTGATAAACTAAGAAAGTTATAGATTTGTTATTTTAAAGAAAAAATCAACAGAGTATTTGCTAGTCTCAGCAGCTGCAGAGGCAGTTGTATAAAATGACCTATGCAAGGGAAGCATATGGCCAGAAGGTTTACTTCTTATATTCTAGCCAGAACACTTTTGTAGCATCTATATATGTAGGTGGCATTATCGTAGCTATATCCTCTACAGTTATTAAATGATTACCTACAAAATCTACGGTCGTCATTAGTGTATTCGCTATTTCTTCGTCGTTAGGTCAAAAATTGTTCGTTTAAGTAGAACATAGCACACCACAAAAACTATTTGATCTATGTGCAACACATCTGGCTCAAGTTTACGATTATAAAATAATACTTGGTATTTTTAATATCTGCCTCAACTTGGTTCGGTAACTGTGTAATAAATTCATTAACATTTGTTCTCAATAAACAGAAAAAATACCTTCTTCTTTATTTCCAAACTTTGCTAAAGGTTTGGCCATAGAAGGATTGAATTTTGGAATAAGTTTTATAGTCAAAAAAACTACCATTTATTACAGAGCCTTATATTTTATTATTGTCATAATTTGGCAGTACACAGAAAGCTGAAAACTTTACAACTTTAACAATCCATAAAAGAACATTTTGCCAATACAAAGCTTCTTTCTTATACTGTTCTATTTTACCCTTTGTGAAACACCGTTGAGTTTACATCTTTGAAAGTAGTTTTAAAGCTCTGCGAGCTATAAAGCCTCTTGCACAACAATTTGGGGAGAAAAAGTGTCTAATTGTAGTAATTTCTTGATCACAGCATCCTATCGTTCAAGGTGCTTTTTGGAAAGTTTTTTGAATTCTACTCTTTAACAAATCTCGACCATGTTTGTCAATTACTGTTTATACTTTATGATAAATTATATGTGAATTGTAAAACAATTTAAAACTAAGCCTTACTTGCAAGGTATGCACTGCTGCACAATAATTAAAAATTATAATTCGATTAACGCAACAGTTGATGGTTACTGCAATAATTTATTTGCACCTCTGTTGTTCGCTGTATGACTTCTCTTATTCTAATACATTTTTACTTCGTCTTTTATTGAAACCCGCGATTTTAGAACGAATCAGGATGTTTTGGAATTAGAACTCCTGGGCGCCGCTAAAAATGGCGCAAACGGTGATCGATCATTCTGGAAAGTTTCTAAATAATTTCTTTTGTCGCATGTTTCTAAAAATTTATTATACGTCTATGAACGACGGCTATATATTTAGTTTCTCTTATTCGTTTGCTAAATTCAAAATTTTTATTCCCTTAAATTCTTGAGCCCTAAGCTGCAGCTTTACTCAGCCTATGGATTAATGAGGACCTGCGTGTAAGTTATGTTTCTGAAATAGGATTATCTATACACGGTATTTATGTAATTGTAAATTTTATCAATAAATTTAGAGGGTATCTAATTTAAGCAAATGAGAAACAGTTGCAAGATATCTGTGTACCTAAAAGCGAGTGTAAGTGCTGCAGAGCTATACACGTACTTTCGCTTATTAGAATTTCCAGATTCACTTTGTAAGTAGGTTAACAGAGAAAGACAAATGAGAAAGAAAGGGAGAAATGGAGAGACGGCGAGCTTTTGGAGATCAAGATCAAGCAGTTCCACCGAAATGCACATATTAAGCGGCCGCTCCTGTTTCTTTCCTGTCACATAATGAGCGGGTATTTAAAAGGGGCGTGCCATTAAGCGACTTTCCGGATAAACAACTCTTGAAGAGAGAAACATTCGAAATATTCCCGAGCCCGCGCAGTATGATACAATTCAAATTGAGCTGGATGTGCTCGCGGTTTGCACCTAAACTGAGTAAATGTTTCCACGGCAGGGCAGAGCGTGTTTGGTTCAATGCCCTGACCTAAGCTGCTCCTTGTTGACCTGGTTCCGTGCGACCTGGGTCAAAGCGGCTCACGTGACAAAAGCTCCTGAAGGTGTACACCTGTATCAGCTGATTTACAAATTACACGCCGACATCGCCATTCCATAATTAATAATGCGGGCGGGCGGCGGGTAATAAAGGCTGCAAATTCTCGGAAAGAGTTGAGCTGTCAAAAATTGGGTCGCTGATATTCGCCGCTACATTAGCCAGATAATAACATTTTATCAATAATTTAATGTTGCATGCCAACGCGACATTAAACAACACATCAATTCCGCCCGAATTTCTTTGAGAGCGCCGGAGTGCGCCCGCCCTTTCGAATCAAGACGTCGGAAAGTTGCTCGGCGTTGATTGAACGTCCGCCGAAATTCTCGCAGAAATGCCATTAAAAATTAGGAAAAGTTGAATTGCCAAGTGTTGGCGGATTTGAGATTTTAGTGAAGGGTGCGGATTTCAGTCTTGCATATTCAGATTTCAATTACCGCACCGCTTCGTATCTATCCGGCCAGGTTTTTCTTGGAAAACTTTTCTCTAAAAGGCAGTGCCAATTGATTTTTTTCAAAATTGCGGTTCTGTAAGTTAAGAAGTTAATACGCATACGTCCGCTTGGTTCATTGCTTTTTTAAAATATACTTCGCAGTAAAAATTCTAAATACGGTGGTATAGATATATATGTCATTAAATATTTTAATATAAATTTATCAAATAATAAGCGTTCCGTTTTGTACGAGGCGCGTTCAAGTTCTAAGGTCTCCAAATTTTTTTCTCGTTAGTAAGAGCAAGTAGAATGATAAGGTTAATTTTCAAAGTCGCGGGAAATATTTCTGAATTTGTAATATAGAGGGCAGCTTCATACAATGTACACAGGTCGAATTACCGCCATTGCAGTGAGTGATGTTTTGTATACTTGAAATGGAGTTTAGTATGCAAGAACAACATGTAATCATCCGTTTTCTCCTCTTGCATGGTGAAACGCCCATCAAAATTTATCGCCAATTGAGTTTGTGAATTCGAAAATTTAAAAAGTCGACAATTGTGTGATGAAACAGCCTCGACCACAAACCAGTCGGACCGAAACTATGAATGCGCAGTGGAACAAGTTGTTATGGAAGACCGTCGATTAGATGTGCATGACGAACACACCCCCAAAGAAGTGTTCTCAGCAGCAATGGAATCATGCCGACGACATTGTGAAAAATGTGTACGTCTAGACGGAGATTATGTTGAGAAGTAACAGAAGTTTTAACTTTCTTGGGCACGTATTTTTTCAGAAAAACATTTGGAGACCTTAGAACTTGAACGCACCTCGTATAATTGCTGTCTATTATATATGTTATTATTTTTTTATTAGCAACAAATCTAAAAATCCAATTATGTCTGTAAAAACATACCATTTGTTGCTTTTTTATGAATTGTAATTGTTTTTTCTTTAAATAAAATTTTCCTTGTTATTTAATTTGTTTCTTCATTTAATTCGCAACATATCACCTTTTTAAAATTTAATATGTACACGTTTACCGAACGGCGAATAAAAATATACTGAAGCAATTACATGTTTATTAAACTTTTTTGTGTAATCTGGCAGGCTACCCCAATTGCGATTTAATTCGACCGACCCCGGCAAGAAAATGCGAAATCGCCATGCCCACGACACCTCGAACATAAAATTGTGAACTTATTAAGCTGCGCCTTTCGGTAATTGAGGTCAATTAATGCAATCGAAAAGTCGGTGGTAAACGACCGTCGATGACCTATTTATTGCGGGCAACTTTACCTGGCCGCTTTTCTTTGAGACGTTTCCGCCTGGCAACAGCTGTTGTATGCACGCATCCCCGTGCATTCCCATGTGTAATTTTAATGAATGCTTCGATGAGTTCCTGAATTCTACGTGCGGGATTTGCGTTAATGCTTCCAATGCTGTGCGGAACGTTACCGCCTTTTGCACTGTGTTTGCGTTATAATATTTTTGAAAAAGTAAATTGATGCTTGTTCTAGTTCCGCAGGAGGTCAGCTTTAATTAAAGTCGACCAAAAAGCTACAAGAGGGCGTTTTACGGTAAGTCGTACATAGTAGTTTCTAATTTAGGTCACCAAAAAGGCTTACGACTAGAAATTTACTTTTACAATAATTAAATTTTTCCAAATTTAGTGCATTCCAAACATTATATTGTTTTAATATTTAGTCAAAACCGTGTACACTAGGTTTATCTTGAAAATAGCGAGCTAATGTTATATAATTTCTGCACAAAGTCGTCGAGGTAAATCCGGCAAATAAATAAATAACATTAAAATTTAAGGAACATTTAATTTTTTACATGAAATTCTCACCAGTGTCCACAACTGCAAGCCAATTCAACTTTTTTCTTGTCTATACGTGTAATTACCTCCATGATGGTGGCCTTTAAACTGTCCTTGATGTCATTATGCCTCACATTGATCTTCAACTTGACTACGCCCCATACGTAGTATTTAAGGGGATTGCAGTCGTGACTGGAGTTTGACTACAAGTTGTGAAACCAGTGCTATTACAATTTACTCTTTATCTTCTTTTTCTTGTGGGCTAGAGCAGAGTCTTACTGTAATACATATTTCCTACAGCGGTCACCTCCTTTATCTAGAGCTTGACAACTGTCCTCAACACATTGATATAGCTACCTGAGGTTACCTTTAAACCTTCCGTAAAGCGTTAAGCGTTATGGCATCCATTTTGGTGCTCACAAGCCCTAGCATTAATACGAAGACGGGAATCTTTGTGTACAAGACGCTAGGTATTTCAGAGGTAGAGTTCTTTTTGTCCGAAAGAATCTTGCTATTGTATTTGATGTTGTTTAGTAGTGCTTGGGTCTTTAACTTCCTGTTTATTATATTCTTCTTAGTCATCAATGGCGATTCCTCAAAACGAAAAACTTGTAGTACAGGTTCTAATACATTGCTAGACTGACTGTCAAGCTCGTTATACCCATTTTGCTTGCCAGGTCAGACATGCTCCGCCCAGGATTCTAGTTGATCTTCTCTTTTAATTCGCGGACGAATTCATCACTTCTCTTGCGGCGGCTAGATCGCTTGTTGGGAATTGCCCACTTAACAGTTATTTCCTCTGAGCAATTAGATTCTCTGTAATCCTTGGTTACGTCGTAATCTTGAGTTTTTTATAACCAAACGATGTAATAACTTCTGTTAGCTATTTTCTGACATGAAGAGATTTGAGTATAGCCGTTGTGCGATCGACTTTTGATTATCTGAATTAACTTGTTGTATTACTTAATAGGAGATTGCCTTTCGGCTTCCCCACAATATAACTTAAAAAATTTCTTATTGGATGAGTCGATGATTTCGAACATACCACGTATAATTTTAACTAACGTATTTTTAGTTACCTGCATTAAGTTTTTTTTTGTAACATAGTAATATGAGTTTTTAGCATTTTATTGGCATTTAAAAACCTGTTCTTCTTATTATTTTCTTGATATCCTTGCTAACCATTTTTGAAGGTCTGCTTTATATATGTTAATATTTTTTTTTTATAAAAATAATAATTCTTTACATTAGTGCCGTCGTGGCATCGTGTTTCTTTGGAAACCCATGAGTGTATGTGACATTATAGTATATAACGTTGCATATTAGTAGATACAATAAACCCTCGAAGCTGCATTACCAGTAAATGCCTCCTAACAAAATTTATATCTAATTAAGTTATTAAATTTTTTGTTTTTATTATTTTATTTAAACTTAGCCGATCTTTAGTTCTGGTCTATCATTTGTTGGTAACGTTTTACTTTATGTACAGTTAACTGCAAAGCGCTTCATTTTATTATTTTCTAATCCGGATTTACATCCAGCCAATTGTAGCTTAAACCCCACCCTAAGCTTCTAAATTGAGCGATTAACAGCGGCGTGTTTTTAGTTTCGTATAAACCTTGTGATAGCCTAGGGTAGGTGTCGGCAGACAGACCTTTATTTCGCATAAAAGTTGTAGCCGCCAAGTTAAATTATTGCGCTCTGGGCGCTCAGATAACGTGGACCGGCGCAAAATAAAGTTTTATATGTGTGTACAATATATATTTTGTTTGGTATTGATTTGTTATTTAACAGCGGCATGCGCAATCTATCCCCAAATTTACAAAGTTTTGGAAATTAAGGACAATAGAACGAAATGAACTGTACTGAGCAAATACATCTACGTTCGTTTAGTTAGCAGAGAGGGGCCCATTTGTATGCACACTGAGGCGCTCCCTTCGAAAATGTTAATCGAAGGCATAAATTTCCAGATTCTCAGATCGCGAAAACGGATGTATCATATTAAACAGCCGATAAAATAAAAAAGGGCTTATGCGGTCAGGTTGGTTTCCACTCAACAGGTCCCTGTTATAAAGGAAGCCCTAGAAGAGTGAACATAAAACTAATCCAATATTACCACTAGCTTAAGAAACTTTCGAAAAACTGTAGACTAATCAGATTACACGAAGTTTTACGATCCCGCACAAACAACTCGAAGTTGTAAAAGCTCTTTAACTGCCGTTTTCAAATATTCAACTATTTTATTTATTTGTGTCCGATAAAGCATAAATATAAAAGGTAATTTAAAAAGTTGCATGCAAATAAAATAAAATTAAGCTATTACATTGACATAGTGTTATATGCAAATTAAATAATTGCAATTCTCAATGAACCATAAAAAAAGTCTTTGCAATTACAAGGGTGGATGAAATATAACCCAAATTTCTTTTTAAGCGTCTTAAGGTAAATAGAGAGAAGTGTGGCTTTATGATGTCAAGTTTCTTATAATTCCGAATATTTAAAAAAACAATTTTTTGAAAGACAAGAAGCAGTTAAAAATGAAGTTCGCCGGCATTAGCCAAGGACTAGCGTAATTGAGGAGAATATTCGCATTGGTCGTTGCCTTTTTAAGAACGACTGCTAATTAGTAGTTACTAACTTGCTCCCGAGGTCAAAATAAGTCAAACAATCTGAAATCTATCCTACTTTGAGAGAATACCTTTTCTCTTACAGTTATTTAAATTTGACAAAATATTGAGGACTTGTACTAGACTACACTGAAACAATTTCTATAGGCCAGATTTGTTTCCCTGCGATTTTCATTTGTTTGGATCGCTGGAAGAAAGATATGATAGTTGACGGCAATGCTTTAGAAGCGATTGGTCACGACCATCTAACATAATTTATTTGATCCTCACATATGAAATACTGGATTGTTACATAATTTAAGAATTACAATTTTTTGAAAGACAATTGTCTTTTTGTTTATTAACTACCATCGTATGAATTAGATAGAGCAACCTTATTAAGCTTATGATGTTTGTTTATCTATCTTTTTGCATGTTTGTCTAAATGGTCTCTCCGATAGTTCCTACTGTATGCATATTTCTTTTTTAGCTATTAGAAATGCAATAAAGAGATGTTAAAATTACAGAAATTACTTTTACTCTGCTACATGTTAGATTTATTGTTATTTTACATAATTTAGACATTTGGTTTTCTAGAGGAAATATATAAAGTATGTATGAGATGTGTAAACAAACACGATACAAAAATGATTAGTTTATTGAACTGAGTGTATGTAAAATAATATTTCAAAAAGTAAAAAGAATAAATTTGCTAGTAATATAGCATGATATTTATAATTCCTTCCATTCAAAACAAAAATACACATGTATCAATACCATTCATTACGCTTTTTACCTGGCGCTAGCTGGCGATATTGTAATAGACTAATTTAATTAGTTTTGTAGCTCAATCTCTTACCGATATTGTAATTGTTAAAAAGTTAAAATGGTTTAATGTTTAAATGTTGATGAAGGCTACCTTTATATTATTTGACAAATCCTTTAATTTTAATATTCACATGAAATATTCATAAATAAAAGTGGAAATTTTTATCTCTAATGCATCATGGGAATATTCCAAGTTTCGTAGCACTAAATTCTAAAAAATTGATTATAAATAAATTGTTTATTATATATTGACATATGTGGCTGTGTATGTCCTTAACACCAAAAAGTTCTGTCATACTTTTAAATATTTCAATTTCTAGGATTACCTGGAAAGAACATTTTATATTTCCTTACAACTACTTTTGTATGCACTCAATTAAATTTCCAAGTTTTGTTTTCCACTTGGTGATTTGTTAGTAGATTTAATTTGAGAGCAAAACTAATAGTCAATTATTTGCAGCAACAGTTTTCCAATGAATGCGGCTCACTTCGCTAAGATCAGTGAACATCGCTGTTCTGAAGCAATGAATGTGTGTTGTGGCCCGAGGTAATCCGTAACCGAGGTGCTCAATCTGTTTGCCTGCGTGATAGATCAGACAATTCCATTGTTGAATATTGAAATTGGAAGTTAACGGCATGTCAATAATTGCAATACTTTAAACATCAGAGTATCCGTTTCATCTATCTCAAAGTCAATTGCTATACACCTAAAACAGCTCCTTAGTAAACAAGGGACAATATAGCAAACGTTTTTATAATCACATAAAAGAATTATAAAAAATTAAGAAAGAAAAATCCTGAAAAGTTGTAAAAATATAAAAAGAAGAGAAACATTTAGTTACATATGAATATGGCGAACTCTGATTCTGAAACGGTAGTAAAAGTCCAAACTGAAGAAATGCAACCCTCCCTCTAAAATTCGTAAATGAGGAAGGTTTATGAAAGATAACTATATTTTACAGCACAATCAATAGTAACACGCAAATTTTTATTTTACATTCTATTGATACCAACTGTATAAAGAAGCGTTTCAGACAATCAGAAATTTAGAAACAGAATAAATAAAAAGAGTGTATATTTGTAGTTGTTTTTCTTTTTTCTACCTTTTTATATCTTAGGATTTATGTCTTGTTGTTTTTTTTACCGTTTTTAAATCATATTATACTTCTTTTTCTTATTGATCACATGGTTCATGCGATTTATACTATTCGTCCTTTGGCATTATTGTAATATGTTCGTTCTATTCTTATTTATTTAAGTCATGATATGTTGATATTTTTTTCATTTAAGGTTTGCACTCACGAGGTTGTTTCGGCGTTATAATACACTTAGTTTCTTCAATGAAGATCAACTTAGTTTTTTGCGATCGTGTTACATACATTTTATTTGGGAGGGCTCTGTTAATTATAGGAATGAGTAAAATTAAATAAGAACTAATTAACTAATCAAATTACTTTTATACAATTTTAATGAATATTATCTTAATAACTAGAACCCATTTCACGAATAAATTATATTTTAAAACAACTTACTATATTTATCATACTACTCGTCATAGCAGAATAGCAACTTTAATAAAACATAATTAACCATTACAATTCTTACCTAAAAAAGAATACCTTTGCTACTAACATTAAAGTTAAAACATTACCATATTTAAAAGAATACCTTTCAAGATGTTTAACAAATGTGTGAATCTAAATTTCTGACACAAGGAGATTATAAAGCACACAACGGGGTTTATGACTTTTACAGTTAAAAGGCTAGAATTATCAAATCTCTTATTGGAAAATATTCATTAGTTTCTGTCAACAACCGTTTACGCAACATATTGTAAATTAAAAATCTGGTGTGAACATCACACGACTTTCCTTATCCTATTATTTGGGTAATTCTGACAAAAATCCTGGACTTCAATTTTTTTCGAGTTCCTACTTTACCAACTTTTACTTTAAATTCATGTTTATCTCGTGATAACAAATCATTTTTATTCTCATGAATTTTTTGTGTCTTCAACCGTTTAGATTCGCGACTGCTTTGCGACCGATTTTACGACCTTGCGACCAAACGGCTCTGCCGATTACTACCAAAAGTTTCGCACTGCGTTCCCTACCTACAAGTAGCTTGTATACCAAATTTCAAGAAGAGTTTACTAACAGACCTGTTTACTGACAGACAGACACACACACACACACGAACCAATGGCCCAAACTAACTTTTTGGTGTCCTGAGGCTGTAATTCGTCCAGAAATGTGAAAAACTGGGTAGGTCAAATTTCCGCCGATTACATTACTTTCCTTATTATAGGATAAGGAAAGTAAAAACCTTTTATAACTAATAGCATGGCCTCGTGGTATACTGGTGTAGTGCTTAGGTATTATATATCTTTAGATCTGCAATTTAAAAAGAATTCAGGATACTTATAAAAACGAAATGAATCGAAATGCAACCTTAAACAATCCCACTGAAATAAAAGGAGCAACAAAAACCTAATTGTTACCATACATGAAACTGCCGGGGACAAAACATATAAATATTAAAATACAAATATATAAATCTTTTAAACTTTAATTGTCTTGGCAACTCTGATTTGTGAAAAATTTAATCTTAAAAAAACACGATTGTCATTTCTTTCATATAATCACTTAATTACCACCATTCAATCAGCAGGATGGCACGCAAACAACGAATTTAAAACCCACCTCTTCTAATATTCTCAATAAAATAATGGACATAGTATACAAAACATTGTATATAGAAGGGAACTCAACCGGCTAAACAATAAGCTGATAAGTAAATTAAAAGAAAACCGCAATCACACCTTTCAAGCCTACCTCAGTTCACTATCAGTACATGATAAAACAATCTGGGGAGCTACCAGAAGAATCAAGCAACCTAAAACACATAGCACCCCTACAAAATCAAACAGGAACCTAAGCAAGAACTGATAAAGAAAAAGCAGAAGAGTTCGTTCAACACTTTCAAACTGTTTTTACTCCTAATTCAGAAGAAATTGATGAGGATATTAAAACTTACTTAAATACCTCGATACAAATGTCACCACCAATACGTAACCTCACGGAGAAAGAAATCCAGGGGAAATAAACTACCTGTGTAATAAAAAATCCCCCAGGCTTAAAAGAGCTTCCAGAAAAGGGAATACACTATATCCAACTACTATTTAATGGAATTCTTCGCCTTACTTACTGGCCACTCCAGTTAAAATTTTCCCACATCATTCTCATTCTTAAACCCGGTAAACCCCCTAATGATATTAACTCCTATCGCCCTATCAGCCTTTTTCCGCTGCTACCTAAATTGCTTGAAAAGTGAATCCTAAAGAGAATTAATCGAAGTCAAAATTTGATTTCCGGACTCAACAGTCGACTGTCCAAAAGTGTCATCGACTAGATATAAAAATTCAAACCACTCTTGAAAATGGGGAATACTGTTTTGCAGTATTCTTGGATGTTAAACAGGCATTTGACTGTATTTGGCACAGCGGACTTCTGTACAAAATCAAGAATACATTTCCTCACCACTACCACCTATTGTTACGGTCTTACCTTAAAAATCGCCACTTCCAAGTCATAGTAGATGGTGAAACATCACAAATAAGGCAAATCCAAGCAGGTGTACCTCAAGATAGTATGTTAGGACCTGTATTATACCTTTTGTATTCGCATGACATTCTAATCCTGGAACATAATACTATGGTAACCTTTGCTGATGACATAGCAATACTAACAAGTAGTGAGGATCTAGTCGTAGCAACGAATAGAACTCAAGATAATCTAACCTTAATTGAGGAATGGACACACAAATGGAGGATAAAAATTAATGGAAATAAATCTTCCCACGTCACATTTACCATGAAACAATTAACCTGTGCTCCAGTTTAGATCAACGATCACCTCATCCTCCAAGCGAACGAAGCTACTTACCTCGGCCTTAACTTTGACAAACGTGTAACCTGGAGAATGCACGTATCCAAGAAAAGGAAGGAGATGGACATTAAAATTAGAAACATGTATTGGCTCCTTAGCAAAAAATCAGTTCTCTCTTTGGATAACAAATTACTTGTATACAAGACCTATATGGCTCTACGGTTGTGAGCTATGGGGTTGTGCAAGCAATTCAACGATAGAAAACATATAACGATTCCAGTCAAAAACATTACGAAGCATAACTGGAGCGCCATGGTACGTCTCTAATAGAACCCTCCACACCAACCTCAATGTACCATACGTGAAAGACGCGATCAGTCAAAAAGCCATAAAACACAATGACTCGCTAGCAACTCATTCCAACGAAACCATTATTCCATTAAGAGAAGATCCCATGACTCGACGCTTGAATAAAAAGTGGCCAAGAGATTTAATGCAATAAAGAGGTTACTTCAATGGGAGTCCTTCTCTACGACATATACCCAGTGATAAAATTAGCTAATATAATGTATGTTGTATATTTCTGATTGCTAATAAACTAAATAATAAAAAAACTTCTTTTATACCTACAGAAACATCAAATGACTACAGACCAGAAGAAATCCTAAAAATGTAAATCTCTTCGCATGGTTAACGACGACTTTCCTTATCAAAACATACAAGGCTACTTAAAAAGAATCAATTAAGATACTAATAAATAGTTAACATAAAACCCTTCAATGATAAATACATCAAAACAGAAATTTAATTTTTGAGCAATAAAAAAGTCCTTAAACAAAATAGATAATTTATTAAATGTTAAAATAAAAAAAGGAAGGCTTGCTAATTATGGTTAACATATTAAAAAGTATAAAAACTAATCTTCGTATCAAACTAGGAAAAGAATTAACTAATCCTACAGATTCTTTAGTCTATTACCCAATATCTCCAAATTTATACCAAATATGATTTTCACACTTTATTTTGGTTTTCGCTGTAGACACCCTTCTGTCCAATAATATCCTCGTAGTGCACGAAATCAATAAACTAACAATTAAAAAAAATTTATCTGTAAATATTCAACAGTAACTTTTTCAAACTTCTAGGACCACTTATTTCAATTAGGAGAATAGTTTACAGATTTTAATATGAATTATACTGTATTTTAACGATAAAAACAATATACGTATTACTAGTCCTATGAGCTTATGCGATGAGCGGGGCTTGAAGAGTAAATTCAACACTTTTAAATACAACACTGATGCACTAATTTATCAACTCGTTGGGCCACGGATATATTGGTTAGGATATGTATAATGGCTATTTTGCTGATATTTATTTTACAAAAGGTATATTAAGTTTGTTATGTAAAGGATTGTTATTTACATACTATAGTCAGTTAGTTAGCATCTATATGTACATTTTAGATTTAATTTTTGTTTGTTAATCTTAGACAACCCCAAAATTCTGGACCGAATGTTCGTATGAGCTTTACTACAGAGACTTATTAAGCAGCAAACACATTTTCAGTTTCAATTCCATCTTATTCCCTTTTTACTTTCCTTATCCTATAATAAGGAAAGTAATGTAATCGGCGGAAATTTGACCTACCCACTTTTTCACATTTCTGGACGAAATATAGCCTCAGGACACCAAAAAAGTTGGTTTTAGCCATTGGTTCGTGTGTGTGTGTGTGTGTCTGTCGGTCTGTCAGTAAACAGGATATCTCGAGAACCGTAAGAGCTAGAGACTTGTCGGTAGGGGACGCAGTGCGAAGCTTTTGGTAAAAATCGGCAGAGCCGTTTGTTCGCAAGGTCCCAAAATTGGTCGCAAAGCAGTCGCGAATCTAAACGGTTGAAGATACAAAAAATTTATGAGAATAAAAATGATTTGTTATCATGAGATAAACATGAATTTAAAATAAAAGTTGGTAAAATAGGAACTCGAAAAAATTGAAGTTTAGAATTTTTAATATACCGGGTGTTCATAAAATGTTTCGGGAAATTTATATTACCGGATAGATCAAACCGAGACGAACAAAAAATTACAATGAAATTTTTTGATCCGAGGTCAAATAAATAAGTTATAGCCGATTAAAAATTAAATAAACGGACCAATCACAGCGCGCTCGGAGAGCTACCGAACCGACTGCGGGAAGACGGGGGGAGGGAAGCGCTTGGCCGCTAGGAGGGAGCACGCAGGCGATAATGGCGAAGGCTGTGCGTCCAAGCTCGCACGGTTACCTTCAGTGACGTAGCAAAATTTTAAGTACGAATCAATTATTGTGTTGTACTGTTTATTTTAATCAGCTTTCGAGTGTTGGACTCGCGCCTCGTCCTTTTTTAAATTAACAAATTTTTAGACGAGAGCAACGCAGGGCCGAGACGATGGACCCGTTATAATATATAATAGTAGGATAAGGAAAGTCATGTGATGTTCACACCAGATTTTTTAGTTATGGATTTATTCTACATAGAGGCAAGAAGGGAAGGAAAACGAGGAAGAGGAAGGCCAAGGCAAACATGGATGGAAACTATCAGGAAGGAAGTGGAAAGGAGGGGGAAAAGCATGGCAGAAGCTAAACAAATCGCTAGGGATAGGAAGAGATTTCGAAAATGGATAGAGGACCCGACACCTTAGGGTATAAGGGATGGACAAAGAAGAAGAAGAAGAAGAAGTATTTGGTATCTAAATGTAGTTTCAAATATCTTGCTTCTTAGGACTGATGGATCTGTGTATCGCATATATACCGATAGATAAGGTAAATATCACACGTACATATTTTATTTAGGCAATTTTTAAAAAGTGGTAAATAGTGCCGTGTTTTAAACAATGTCAACTGCTAGTATAGCAGTATCATTATAGTCGCTGGATACTTGGCAAGTAAGTGAAAAGTAAGTACAACAAAGACCCCAAAATACTTTAATGGGAAATTTATAAGGTAATTGGTGTGGCGGCCTTTTCGCCCTTGAACCGCTTTATATCGCGGCGGTATGCGAGCCTTTGATATCCGCTACGTTTTGCCGTCGCACACGAACGGCATGGGCTTTTGCTCAGCCGATGCATTCACGCCCCGCAGCGCGGCCAGTTCGGTCGTGTCTTAGTCCGCATAAATTCGCATTCATGCCCCGCAGCGCGGCCACTACGGTCGTGTCTCAGTCCGCATAAATTCAAATTCAAGCACCGCAGCGCGGCCAATACGGTCGTGTCTTAACCCGCATACATTCACGCATATTCAACACCCCGCAAATATTCACGCATCGCAGCTCGGCCAATTTGGTCGTGTCTCAACATCCCGAAGATACCAGATCCGCAACGCAGAGGTGGCCACCTTGGAATCGCCGACGAAGCCGAAGCCGAAGCCGATTCAGGTGAGCGATTTGGCAATTCATTGGTTGATATCGGTAGCCGCCCCCATCCGCTTACGCGACGGCCGTTTAAGGGACGATTTTGGCCTTATCGGCTGACCTTCCACTACGGGCCGTACTACGTTTCCACACCGCACCACGAGAGCGGCTATTTACACGCCTGCCTCTCCATTTTTTGGTCCTTACGAGCCGCATCGGTATCGTATCCCACACCGCATCCACGAGAGCGGCTATTTACACGCCTGCCTCTCCAGTAATTGAATATATCACTGTGATATTTCACAGTTGAACTTGACTTGAAAGTACCAATATTAGACAAAGAATCTTAATATTTAATTTTAATTTTTAGGGTCCCGAGTCAGAGTCTGATAATTTCCTTTGACATGTACAAATTGGTGTTAGGACATCTAATTAATTTGGTGTTAATCATTACTGACTGTTTAAGTAACGGATATATCAGAATCCTTGGGGCAGATGGCAAGGCGTTATTTGAGGATTCTACAGCTTTCACAATTACGTTATGCCCAATCTAATCCAGCAGCTAAACAGGATATACCCTGCTTTGATCTCATTTGACACTTTGTTTCCTATGAAATCATAACATGGGGCTTTATTGTTGTTTTTAAGTTTTATTTGTATTTCAAATTATTGAGGATTGAGATAAAGATAAAGATCAGTTTTCTCTTTTCACGTTTGGGCATGTATCGTATCATTGAAGGTCGATAAAGTTGTAATTATTTTAATTCTTTTGTGGTTTTCCAAATTGTATAGTCTTTATTTAATAAGCTACCTACGAAGTTTTGAAAAGTGACACTTCTTATTTGTATGAAATTCTGTTTAGGTTTGTTAAATAATTTGACGTTCGTTCTACGTTCTTCATTTACCAAGGTTTTAATTTTTAATGGTAGATTTATCGTGTTCTTGACTTCAGATTACTTCAGAGTTGCGGTCCAAAC
This sequence comes from Sinelater perroti, assembly GCA_036346155.1. NCBI lineage: Eukaryota > Metazoa > Arthropoda > Insecta > Coleoptera > Elateridae > Sinelater > Sinelater perroti. Next base: position 16,081,107 of record JARFIY010000195.1, on the reverse strand, counting down.
AACCATTTGATGTTTGTAGCTTTTTCCACTTAGAGTAAAAATGATAGAAGTATTGCTAATATTTTTCATTATGCCAATAAAATTTCTTAATATAAGAAATTAGTTAGTTCTGCGATTCTATATAGGTCTTAAGATAAGATGGTAAACTTACACAAAAAATGTACTCTATCTCGAAGAATTACAAATCATATTTTAGAGCAACGCGTTATTTATTTTCTTATTTATTCAGAATTTTACAATTTTTTAGAGTATTTCTGTTTCCTTTGTTTACGTTTTATTGATTTCTTTAATTTTGGATTTCTGCTAGAACATTTCTGATTTTTACTAATATAATTAAAACAAGAATAGTCTAGTACTTAATTTAATCATTAATGAAGGTTTAATTTAACGGGACATAGTCACCTAATGAGCTATTGCTTACAATTGTATAAACTAAAATTTAATTCGGTAAGGCAATAACAATGATAAAGTAGTACAGTACATTTACAAATAAATATTATTCAATGAACTTAAATTATAAAAGTTGAAGGAAAATAAGAATGCTTATTGCAAAAAAGCTTTTATTTTAATTATAAATGTAGAATATTCGAATAAAAGGAATTCAAAATGAATATAAAACACTAAGGTGTTTACCAAGCTTCAGGTTGGATCTTAATCTACTAGACGATGTTGTTGAGACAGCTCTAAAGGAAGCATTTTAAATTTATGTCTATACTCCTGCGTACCACATCGTGTATCACTGAATGCGGGAAGTTCAGCTGCAGGCTACAAGCTTAAATTGATCGGCGCGGACTTTGCAAGTGCGCCTTTGTAAAGTGTTCGATATTTTAGTGGTCGTTAGATTGTATTTCCGGATGCTTTTCGGTGTAAGGCGCTTTCGTGTGTATCGTCGAATAGCAGTAATAAAATTTCTGTCTGCCCACTGTTTCTATTTGCTGGTGTAGTGCATCAAAGTCCCTTTTCCTTATTTCATCTTCACATTGTTACTTGCAGCATATATAATTTTTCTGTTATACTTATAATGTGTAAGTTTTATTTTAATTTTTGTAAATTTCTCATTAACATCCTCCGACACTACGTATTTGTTACCCCACTTCTTTTTCGACATTATTCTGTTTGTGTTTATTCTCTGTTTATTTAATAATCTCTGTTTATGTCGTTGGTTTCCAGTTTTCTTTATCTTTTATTTGCTACATTTAGCTTGTTCCTGGGTTTTTAAAAATATATTTTATATAAGTGCCAGATTTCAAACTCAACCCATTAACTTTCCAAAAGAACTTTATTATAAAATTCGTCTTTCTCCAACTTTTAGTCGTTAGGAAGTGTTTGAAAGAAAAAAAATACGTAAATTTTTACTAAAGAACAAAATGGTTTTAGAGACAGTCGGTTATGTAAATTATAGAGAAAAATAAAGCAATTAGAATAGTATAACTTTTGTGGGCTTAGAAGAAGCATACGATAAGCAAGCAATAGAAAAAAATGGAGATTTACGATAAAGGTAGTGTAGTTCCTATACCAAAAAATATATTTAACATAAAAATAAAATGCAAAATAGTCTAATGCATTGAGATATTTAGTGCGCTTCGATCTGTTATTTAATATAAAGAGTAACTTAAAACTTTTTGAACTGTAAATTATGTGTTAATGATTTAAGTAACATTTGAAAAAAAAGTCCTGAAGTTTATAATATATAAAGTATAAAAGTTGAAGCTTTTTGGTTGCGTTTAATTTTTAGTAATGTGCCACCTAAGTAAGTCGACTAATTTTGGACATATAGTGATTTCTTCTTTAGTTCTCTTTACTCTACTCTTCGGAATGGGCCTCACTCGTTTCTTTTTAGTTGTCATGGTTTTACGTTTCCTTTATTTATCTTAATTTTGCAGTCTTCTAAGCATAAGAGAGGGCATCTCCAGTATTTTGTACTCACATATGGCTTTTACAGTTTGATTCAGCTTGTCTCAAAATATCTGGCAACGTGCTCAGCAAAGCAAAATTTAAGTTTATCAACTGTTATTCCTATATCTTTAACTTTCATGATAGCTGGTATGTGAACTTTCTCTTTTTCCTTCACTAGTTTCAAATGTTTTTTATGGCCAAAATATATGTAGTTACTTACATTACTTAATTGTATGTTGCCCACGATGTCAAATTTAGTTCTCATTATGTTTCTGTGGGCACTACAAAATTTCAATTCAATGCTACCATATAAGAAAAGCTCCTCGAGTGAATTTTGTGCCGAGAAAAGTTTTATAGATCTTTCATTTTTCATAAAAACTAGATTAATGGGGCAGCATCTCACAATTCTGCAAAACTGGCTCCTTTTCCAACTAATAATATTGAAAGCTTAAATTTTAACAAAACAGAGTTTTACCCTTTTTACAGTGATATGGGCACTGAAGACCTAGTGCTTAAGTTCCGGTCTCTGAGGTTTACTGATTTTGCAGCTTGCGAGTTCTTTGTGAGGGTTCATAAAAAGTAAATTTATGCCTGACTTCTACCAACAACTCGATTACATGACTGCGATAATGCAGTATATTCTATAAATATGAAATAAAATAAGTTACTGTATAGATTTTATTTATTCCAGCTAAAGATGTAACATTACATTACTCATGTTTGCGTGAGAAAATTAGAAAAGGAAGTAAACCAAGGGATTTCATTATAAAAACATAGCATGTTTGTGTTAAAGAGCAAACAAAACTAATTAAGATTTTAAATTAAGTGAGAAGTAAATTACATCTAAAGAGACCAAACAAAATGGAGTTAAAAAAGTTAATCATTGGTAGACTAGAAAGTTTAACACTCGGATGATATGGACTCATCTAGACATTAGAGGAAGGAAAATGGTTGCAATTAATTATGAATTGGTACTAAAATATCGCTAGGAAAAAAATTTCTATAAAAAATGCGATAATAACAGCCGAGAATGTCAACAAACTTTAAATAAAACAGAACACGCACGTATACGTAGAGGGGGAGAAATAATAAGTACATTTAGTCAGTAAATGTATTCGAAACGTTTCATCTTCAACTAAAAATATATTATTTTAAACTTTTGTGTTACAGCGATGATGAATATGATTTTTTCCACATTTTTTTCAACTTGTGTTATAATCATGTTTTGTGCAGTATTCATTCTGAAATTAAAGAAGTTGAAAAATATTTAATATGTGCGAAGTTTAAAGCTACAAATCTTATATCCTACCATTCTTACTTCTTAGTTCAAATTAATTTTAGAAAAAGTTTTTTCAAAAGTATCCTTTAGTTACCTTTATCTTTAAGAAAAAAACCTTTAACAATCGTTAATACAATTAATTATAATATTAGACAAGTTTAGAAGTTTGAAAAATGCTTCATTTGCATTAGCTGGTATTGTAATTAATTATTAATAAAATATTGTTTATTATTAGTGTTATTTCTGTGAAATTTCTTTTTTTTTGTTTACTGTATAATCTCTATAAGAAAAAACGCCATACTGTTCTTTTCTTTCCTTTTCCCAATAATTTTCTCTAATTGTTTCTCATCTATTTTATCTTCCCTTATTTCTTCTAATTTTTTCCATGTTTTTTCACTTCTTTGTTGACCCTACATTAATTTTTATGTTTTTTTAATTGTGTTAAACAATTTCTTACGTCTTATTTTACTTGCTATTTAATTAAATCAATATTTGCATTATATCAATATTGTTTATTTGTTCCGTATTTTACTGTCCTTTTACTATTTCGTGTATAAATTTTGTTTTATACAATTCCTCATTTGTCATATTTTTGTGTAGTCTTAGTTGTATATTTAACCTCTGTATAAATTGTTAAAACCTGACTTGGTATTTTGGTTGTTCATTTTAACTAGTTCCTGGTGTTCTTGTTTTGAGCATATTTTATTTTTATGTGTAACCGTAGGTAAAACTTTTTGGAATAAATCAAACGGTAATTTACTACCACTCGCTACTCTCCTATAAGCTCCTACAACTTGAACTCTTAAATGGAAGTACTGTCGACTTATTACACAGTTTATAAGTTTTTTGTAAGTTTTATAGCAAGTGTGTGTATTTATTTATTTTTAAGTTTTTGTCTACTATTGTTTATTTGTTGGTCTTCTCTTATAGAATTTGTCTTTGTTTAGTGTGCTTTTATTATCACCTAATCTATATACATCGACCATAGTCGTATTCATATAATTTTATATTTATTTCTATTATTCTATATGTTATTTTTCTTTAGTATATTACATCAGAATGAATACTTTTTTTGTTCTGGTTTATTTAGGTACTCTGTTGCATAAATGGCTATAGAGGTCTCGTTATTCTATTTCTGTTAGTACTGCACATTTTACTTTCCGATTTTCATAGTCGTTTTTCTTAACTTGTCTTAAATTCAGTTTATCCGACTGATGCATATTAGAATTTTTAAAGATGTTGGGGTACTGGTTCAATGATCCAACCCTAACCTAACTGATCTGTCCAATTTTTATTTACGGTTAGTTTTTTATTTTCCCACTGTTTTTAGACTGCTGAATTGCAGTGCTGACAAACGTTCTTCAATTCTAATAGAAGTATTTCCATCAATAGAAATATTTTCAAATATTAAGCATAACTTAATTGTTTTATAGCTTCTAACAATTGTCTTACAATATTTTAAATTGTATCATGTTCTACTTCAGCTTATCTCTTCAATAGAAATTAATCTGTATTTTTCCATTGTCTGTTTATGGTTGCCATATTAATGTACTATTTACTTATTAAATTAATTACATCGCTATTTATGGTTTGTTATTAAATTTAAATTATTAATCGCACAATTCTTCGCCGGCATTTAGAACTTTTTTTATGCTTAATACAACATAAGTAATACAAACAAGCTTGCATAGCCCTACTAATTCATACCAAATTTCCTCCGGTTCACGGAACATTTAAAATATCCCGTTACAAATATTAATCAAAAGCGTTGTCACTTTCATCTTCCACTTTTATTCATAAAAGCGAAAAGTATAATATGAACGATTGTAATGTGTTCCGCTTGCAAATGGGAAATTACACATTCTCGTCATTTATAAAAACACGCACGAGGAGCTTTTGTAGGGTGTATTGGATTAGTAAAAGCCTTGACCCTTTTTTACTTTCAACTTAGTAATTTACGACTAGCTTTGTAGAATAGCAAGCTGCTCAATTGTAGTAATATAGCTAATTATTGTTGAACGACTGGTGGACATGACAGCTCTGTAAATTCGTTTTTAAACTTTTCAAATAGGGGTCTTATTTATAATAATTGCATTACTGTATTAACATTTTAGTTTCATCATAATCTACAATAATACACAAATACTCCTAAGCGGTTGGATCAATTTAAACTAAAAGTACAGATAAAATAAAAACTCACTTAGGGCATAAAAGTGTAATGATGGTACAAAAAAAGATTAAAAAATATAATAAGGATACTAAGCGCTTTTGACATAGATTTATAAGAAAATTGGAAAGTATATAATTACGCTTTGCAAATAAATGACCTCCAGATGCTCTAAAAGACAGATACTAGAGCATTTTTGAACATTAATCTTTGACTATTAGTCTTCCACCAATAGAAAAAGCTGAAGAGTTATCAACAGACAAGGAAAAGAAATTTTCCAGTTGTAGTGCAAACAATTTAACTAGGGGAATAGCACTCCGAAATTAATTTTTGGCCACGTGGTTGGGGGGTTGGAGCATCAGGTCTGCAATCCATTATCTATAAATAAAAGGAAATTTGAGCCTTGACATACAAATGGAAGGCAAGAAAATGATTAATAAATATGGTAACTTGGAATACAACTGAAAATAAAAAATAACAGATGTAATAAATAAAACTAAAATTAAATATAACAAAATTAACAGAAACTAAAAAAATGATATTATTTGGTGGAGTGCTAAAAGAGCTTGGATTTAATAGTGATGTAGCACTGTTAACAAAAAAGAAATACAGCATACTATAAATAACAACATATGAAACGTACATATCAACATTATGGAAAGAAGAATGGCAATTTTTGGAACATACAGATCAAGTGATGATGAACTAATCTAATCAACATTTTTTTGAGAAAATCTACAAGCAGCTCTAGATGAAATTGAGGAAGACAGATAAATTATAGTATTAGGAAATAAATATGAAACCAAGTTATAGACAAATTCGGAGAAACAGAAACAAACCACAAGGGGGAAAACTTGTACACAGAACAACTTGAAAATAACAAACAGTTTTTTCCAATTTAAACACATTTAAAACATACCTGACACGGTTAATTAAAAGATTAAAATCAATTTAAAATTACACGATAGTAAGACAAAACTCTACCATCGACATAACGAATCACCACGATTTAAAATTAGTTTTTAAATAAAACTAACCTAAAGATAGATAGTTCTCATGAGGAATCAAAACCTGAAGCTTGAGTTCTGGCCTCCAAGATTTCCTTGCGATTTTCTTTGTGGGGTTCGTAAAAGAAACAGTTTATGTACCACCTGCACTAACAGTTTTGAATAACCCAAAAATCGTAGCTACATGACCTGATAAAACTTTATAGAATAATTGGATTCTTTATGTTCTTTGTTTACATAGTGTTTCGTTCCATGTAAATGAATTAAAAGTTTCTGTTCTTTAATAATCTCTTAATTAGTTATCTTTAAATAGTTCCAGGTAAAAAAGTCTAGTGAGGTTAGATCGCAAGATGGTGGTGGCCAATCAATGTCACCCCTTTGCAAAATAACCCTATTAGAAAACTTGATTTGTAGCACAGTGAGTGTTTCGCGTGCTGTGTGACATGTGACTTCAACTTGTTGAAACCATATCTCAAGTTCAGATCGTTGGTTTTATTGAAAAAAGGGTTATTTGCCATTGACACTATAGACACCAACGGATTGCCAGCTTCGTTTTTAAAAAAGTATGGAAAATGAGTATAGTCTACAATGCACACAAAGAGTGTGAATAAAATGGTTGTTCGTAAATAGCAATAGTATATTTTCCAACTAATTTTTAATTTCTTCAAAAAATGTAAAGCAATATTTTATCTACTGAAAGGCACGTAAAATTGTGAATAATTTTAATACAAACTCCATTGATTGCAGGAATTTCCAAAATGACTGTGTGTAAATCTGTCGCATATTTTATCATTCGGTCGTTAGAGATAAAAATTTCTTCGATAAAAGAGTTTTATTGTCTTCGTAATTTGGACCGACTAACGCACAAGATAATTAACGTTTTCTTATTATCCGCCCCTTTTTATAAGATACGTTTAAGGTCCAACCTCGACCTACATAATGAGAGAACAAAAACTGGAAACGAGCAGATGATGCAGAGATAAGGCGCGCGAAATTAAATGTTCTTGCTATCAATCCGAAAATAAAAGATCATCTCTATTTCTGCATAAATTAAAATGTCTATCCGCACCCGCCCTCTGCCCGTCTCTAAGATATTAATCTGAAGTGAAATAAATCATTTCCTATTAATTATAAATTTTACTTAGTTGCAGAAGCCATTAACGTTCGTCTTGATTGAATCATTTGTATATTTTGTCACTCACGAATATTGACAGGATCCTGTAATACCGGTGCTGTATTTGGGACCAGGCCGCGCGCTGAACAGGCTTGCTCTAGAAACTTTGGAACTGGAGCAAAAAATAATGCCTACATAAATTTATCTTCAAGGAAAGGAAAGCACTGCAATGCCAGCTTCTTCGGTTCAATGTCAGGGAAGTTTTTTACAGAGTTGTAAACAATCCGCTGGCCAAGGACTTGGCGTCCGAATCAGATGCCTAGATCAAGGCTAATACTTGATTAATTAAGCGATCTCGGCCGAAGTTTGCATTAGGCCTCGGAGATTAATGGACAACACTTATATTTCAATTAGAGAGCGGGAACCTCAGGGTGCATCGGATTACGGCCGTCTCAGCGATTTTTCTTATTAATGATGCGGCGGATGCTAGGAATCTCGCTATCTGCAGAAACTGTGGTTCCAGCGGTTGTCTTGCTTAAAAGGATAAATTGCCCCACGTCCGTCAAGCGATTCGAAAATCCAAGGTTAAAAGCTTATAAATTACCAAGTCCTTGCTCCTTCAGATTCCTTCCACTTAACTTGTGCTAAAATTGCTTCGGAATTTTTGCACCCAGAAGATCGAACGGTCTTGGCGCAAGGGCGACAAAATTATTATCCCTCGGAATTTACGTATCGCCGCGCCCTTCTAATCGAAAACACTTTCTGTGGAAGCCTCGAATTTGTTAAACAAAATAGCATAGTAAGAGCATTCAAATTTATTCTAGCTGGAGGCACGGAAATTAAATTGAAGCATTATGGTTTTGAAAAAATGCCACGTTTATCTGGATCGCTTTCGATATAATTTTTACACATAAAGAACATTGTAATAAAAAGGCAATGTCATAGTAGTTGTAATAAAATGGAAGAAAACTGTAATTTCCTCATAAACATGATATATTACGGTAATATAACATTTATAGGCGTAGAATTAACGGCTTCTTAATAGTGCGAGTTCATTGTCAGATTTTATTACTTATTTTTTATACTCCTGAAAACAGCGATTTTAATAATTGAATAAACAAGATGGCCTTTAAATTGAGAATTATTTTAGAAAAGAAACATGGGTTGTTATTAAGTCTATAAGTAATACGTAGAGAAAATGTAAAAAACACAAGCTATCCCAATAAATATACTCGCATTATGAATGATAGTACACTATTTTTTTGAATTATAAACAATAATTTAATGGTTCAAATTAAAAACTATTAAATTAAGTTAATTGCATGTATACAAATATTGAAACCAGCTCTTTGGTAACATATTTTTTTTCAATTTTCTTCAATTTTTTTTCAATTTTTCCCTTCAGCTCACTGATTTTTATTGATTTTGAGGTATTCTTATAAAATGGTCTATTGGAGTAAAATCTAGGAAACGTAAAAAATATTCAACCATTTGTTCAAAAACTTTGCATCGATACAGGCCGTTGCATGACGTAAAGGAAAAGTATTATATCTAGCTGAAAGTAATTTTTTTCGTCACGAAAAAACTCTCCGTTACGTAGACTAATGGATTTCTGCAGAAAATCTAAACAAACATCACCAGTGACAGTTTGATCAAAAATAATGACTTTAGGACTCCTATGTCTATATTTGACCACACACTATAAGCCTTGATAAGTTAAAATTGTGTTCCACAGTAACATACATAGATATTAAGGAACCCAGTAACATTCTTAAGTCACATTTGCGTAAGTAACATTTATAAAACCATAAACAAACATTCCATTTACTTTCCTTATTAGAGTAAATATAATTTTTGAGATACCCTGTATATGTCCGTTAAATTAAAGTATATATGCAAAAAATTTGAAATGTAATTATTAAACATAGGGCCGGCGAAGAGATTGCTCTGTAAGCAATGCCAAAACTAACTTAAAAAGACCTTTCGATTTCGAAATCGAATATCTCGAAAATTGTTCAAGATAGAAATTTTTTAATTTCGATTTCGAAATCAGCATAAAATTTCCTATAAGAATCCATTTTGAAATTTTAAAAAAATCTCAAATTTTGAGACGGACCGACAGACCGATAGACAGACCGACCGACAGACAGACATATAGAATTCAGTAACGAAATTTTTAAGTTCGTTAAACAGAACCAAATGTGTGTAAGCAAAATGAATTGAATATAGAACAAAATGCATGTAATAAGCACCTAAACATAAAATTTGAAATGTTTAGGAACTTTTTACAGCATATAAACAAAAAAATAAAAAAACATTCAAGTTATGCTAAAAAATGCAAAATATATGCAAAGTATGCTAATTTTAACTGGCTTTAATCACATTAAAGTATTTCTGTTTATTTCAATGAAAAAATTCTGTTAAGTCGAGCAAAACTAAGCCCTCAGCATTTTGGATATACAGAGTATACAATAAATAATTGATTAATTTATTTTTGTAATATTTTCTACTGAAATAAAATACAAAATTTTATACCTTGATCATCGAAAAATGCACTGTAGAATGGTAACCAACGTCGAGGTGGAAAAAACTACATGCCTAATCCCATAAACAATTTAGGACTTCAAATAGCTTTTAAAGGTGACACGAAATAGGAGCTGATTCAAAAGCAAGGATCTCTCTGGCATACAGATGATTCCAAAATAAAACAAAGTTGTGAAGTAGGAGTGTTTGAAACAAGAACAAGGAAAGGAATTAGTCTAAACATAAGTCAGCTGCAAAATGACATATCAAATATAACGATATGTACAAAAACTATGAAGAAGAAGAGTTTTAAGAACAGGCAAATCTTTATCATAACAAACGGCCAAGCGGTGTTAAACACTGTAGAAAGTACTGAACCCCAAAATTGTGCTTTATTATACAAGATCTTTGGAGAGTTTAATTAGAATGGGTCTCAGATTATGAAGGTAACGAAAGAGCCGATAAACTTGCGAGAACATCTGAGCAAAGGCTAATAAGTGTCTACTTACGTGCAGAGTTCCTTATCTAACCCCAAAAGGAATTAAGGAAGACCTACTGAAAAAATACAAAACCTACTGGGAACGAATAGAGAAACACAGGGACTCTAAAGTGCTAATGATACCCCCGTCCAGTACGAGAACAACGCAAATATTAAAACAAAGCAGGAAATAACTAAGGAATAGGGCATTGTCGCCGTAAGCATCTTAACATAATGTTTATTGTTAATGATCCAACTTACAGGCTGTACAAAAAACAAGAACAGACAACAACACATGCCCTCAGGGTCCAAAGACTAAAGTAGAACCGAATAAAATGGCAATTGCACCCATCAACTATAACTTGAAGCTACAGATCCAATGAAGTAAATTGTTTCAGTGCACTGAAAGAAAACCTCACTCAGAAGACAAAGATAAAGAAAAATACCCAATAATTTATCTGAAGTCATGTTTTGAATAAAATTTTTGATAAATGTCTACCTTTGGATGTCACACAGATCAGAACATGCTTTGAACGGCTTCCCGTGTGTTTTTTTAAGTTCCTCGAGTGAATTTGTTTGAGTAGCGTAACGTTATTCTTAAAATACTCAACAAAAAAAAGCAAGAGCAGCTTAATTTGGTGATTGAAACAAAAGATTCAATGCCCTGGAAACATTATTCTTATAGCTTATAGCCCCATCGCTGCGTGACATATTGCACCATTTTGCTGAAAGCGCATGCTTCTTAAGTTAAATTCTTAAAACATAGGAACCAAAAATTACATTATGATAATTTGGTTGATCTTCAAAAAATAAAGTCCAATTAAAGTCTAAAAAATCTAGCACCAAACCGTAATCCGACATAGAAGTAACGGTTGTTTGTGGAGAATACAAGAACATCCCCATACCTCAGATACGGTAGTTCTGTTTATTGACATGTTAAATTAGCCCAAAAGTTCTAGTTCTGCATTATTGTACTCACGATGTTTTTGGTGGTCTCTAGGCTAAAATTTTTGAGTGAACTGGATCCTGTACAGCTTTAGGCGAATGCCCGTTTCTTAAAAGTGACGTCTGCTTGAAATGTCTAGATCCTCTTGCACTTTGTCAAACCTTTTCAATATTCTCCAGCATGTGAAAAGTATTGCGTAGTAGCAATAATTAATGAATTACTTAAGTAAAATGTTTTAATAATACTCACGTACTGTTGCATCTCAACCTAACCTTCAAATCATATCTTTCGACTATATATTGCCTACTCTATACTTACAACCCTATTTATCAAAATTATTTGTTCCTAAATTATTTTAGTTACATATAACAGTATTGTTTATAGTTCTTGATACATATTTTTATGCATTAAGTACATTAATTTTACATGTCAGTCCAAGTGGTTAAAGAAAAATTTGTTGCATTACGATCATGGTGTCCTTTAAGCAAAACTGATTTTGTACGCGATGAAGGTAACCCGCGATATGTGGCATATGAAACCAGGTATTACGTATTAACTGGATTACCAAATTTGCTTTTCAGCTAATTACGCTATAATTGTATTTTCTGCACATCCTATTGCCATAATTATAGCGGCTTTTGAAGTCGCATCAGACAATCCGTCAAGAAATTCGTGTTAACTTGATAACTATTGATTCCTATAGAGCAATGATACAACATGTCATAAAGGCGTTTCTAAAATCGTACCCTTCACCTTGCCCTTGGATGGAAGTGCCAGCATCTACCTAGCGTTCACTTTTGTCTGGCTTCCAGTTTAAACAATTTTAAAAGAAAACTATCTAGCAAAAAAACAGCAGCAATTGATAATCAACGTTCTCCATTATTAATCTAAAAGGCATCTTTTCTGAATGTCCAGTCGTTTACGCTGACGTGAGGCTCGGATGTGAGGAGACTATGCAGTTTCATGGACCCAGGATCTATTGACGAGCAGAACTGTTTACTTTGCGCTTTGAGATTCAGCTGCAGGACTGGTGCTAGACGAATTCCTACAGCAACCTTGAACTTAAAGAGCTTGTTTTAAAATGAGTGAATATGAATTTACGTCTCGTGCAACAAAATATTCCGCCTTGACCGCGACATTGCGGCGGTGGAGTTCGTAAAACTTTTATTGACCAACCATCAAAATTGCGATTTCTGAAATACTGCAAGTGGGGCTTATTGCACATTATTCCGTCGTTCTCGTACTTCGAGTACTTAAAGTGGGGCAATCGCTGAATTCTGCAGCGGATATTAACTGCAACTGGGCTGTCGCGGTTTTGCAGCCACCGAGTGTAGCATTTTTTGGCAGTATTGTCAGTACCACGCTGAAACCGACGAAGCAAACTGAAAATGAGCAAGGTGGAACAGTTGCGGTATTATAACGTAATTCCTGCAGAAATAGTTATTGATCGATGTGAGCCTATCTGCAATGAAAAATTTCAATTGTAAATTTAAACGTGCTAGGAAAAGCTCCCAGGAAATATAATTCTTGCAAAGTTCGTTTTAAATTCTCAATTGACTTTAAATGATAAATAATAAAACTAAAGTTCCTATTTATCAATATGAACAAGACATTTGTGCAGTCTGCCATAACTTACAGAAATTGTTCATGTTTGTATTAAATAATAACCTTGTAAAATATCAATAATATATATAATGCTTTTTCAATACGTTGTAGCAGCTCACGCAACTAAGATTATATGTGAAAAGCTATAAATCATAAAGCGTCATAATAGTGTAATTTAAGCACGCTGAATAAGTAAATCGTATCATTTCAGCAGATTTATTCTAAATGACTAATTCCATTGTTAATCGAGCGAGGCAAGCAGTAAAACGAAGTAAACGAGAGAGTTTTGCATTAAATGCCCCTCTTTTCCCCAGTCGCATTCTTGCAAAAAGTACATGAAGTATGGCAGTACTTAGCATTGGCAATCCGTGGTCACGGCTCATAACATGCAGCCGCTTCTTCGCAGAGCTAAAATGACATCAATGCAACGTGTTCGAGTTTGTCCGCGACACACTAACGCCATAAAGTCTAATGCAATTTGAGCAGCTTTCCGTTTGCGCAAATCTGCAAACGTTCCCGCGATTCGATGACAAAAGTAGCATTGATAATAGCGTTCGCCGGCAGAGGAGTGTTTTGATTTACGGCTCACTTTGGGGTCTAAATCCCCGCTCTAGTAATTAACAGCTCAGCTACTAAATGAAGCTCATTAGAATTAATTATCATAGTTGTTGCCCACCCACATGTCCTTACTCCGCTGTTAATTAATTCCGATGTTTAATACCTAAAGCTTTCTTGCGAACAGGTCTTGGGGAGCGGATTTGCTTACGCCTGAAGTATCATAGTTTTATATATATATATATATATATATATATATATATATATATATATATAAACGTGGATGAATTAACAAGCCCTTTATTAAAAAAAGTTAAACGTCATCTATATTTTTTGTTTTATATAACAGACAACCATGCTACATTTTATAAATTAAGATTTATTGTAATTGACTAGCAATTTTTTTTAGATAAATTGCAGTGCACAAATACAAATTTATCGTAAGATTTTGGGCCGAGCATAATTTGTGAGCTCTCTTATGAAAATTGCCTATCATATTTAATCACACTCTAAACTAGTTTAACACAACTCCAACCCGACGCATTCATTTCTGAGATGAATTCGCTCAAAACTTGGGCTGCTGAGTTATTCTGAAGAGTTTTTCAGAAGTTTTGACCGTCCCCTTATAACAGTTTGTTACTGATATTCTCTTTGCAAACTTTTTGTAAATATAACAGAAATGGTTTGGATGCGAGCTTAGAAAAATAAATTAAGCATTGAACTAGAAAATAAATTACCATTTGCTTATTTTGCTCATGAACTACATGGATATCTACATTACATTCCCTTTTTAAAGATCAGGTGGCTTATGTTTTCGTTTTAGTTTTATGAGAGCTATTGAATAATATGTTTATTTTGAGCTAAACCGGATGTATACCAGTTATATACCTAGTTAAAGTATGGATTATTGAGCCAAATTGATTATATTAAAATTTTGAAAGCAAAAGCGGATATAATAAAGTTGTTGGTATAGTTCACATGTGGTCATTGTGAGTATAAAAAAGTTGATTATATGGATGAAGGAGGTTTCTCAGTTGAAGATGGAGATAACAGAGGTGTGTAAAAAGTTAAGTGCAAGTTATACCTCTATTGATTAATAAACAAAATTTTAAAAAATTTCAGATATTTAAATGCAAATTAGGTCTACAAAGGTTTAAAATGTTTGTGATCGCATAGAAAAATATAAATATGTGGCAAGGTTAGGATAAAAGATGTTCAGAAAAGAGAAAAGAACCTTACGATGAAGGCAAGAAAATTCGTCAGGATATGAAATTCTATTATTTTGTGTCTGTTATAGCTGCAAAATAATATAAACCTGTTGAAGAAGTGCCACAAAGGAATTTATCAATGTGTTACATGCTGAAATACTGTAATTCATGTTCTTTTTCGAATTGCAGCAGCTTCAAAGATTCCTGAAGAATGTAGCATTTTAAGGGAAAAAAGAACTGAAGATCAAATTTTACAAAATAAGTGCTACAAAAAAGAGGAAGTTCAAATATTCTTGAGAAACTTACGCTGAAATGAAAGTTATTATAATCGGTCAATATAATTTTTTTTTCCATGACAGAGCTACATGATTCTAAGGCCGAATATATAAGAACTAAGATTATGATATGTTTAGTACTATATTTTTGAGCAAATTTAATATTGGATTTATATCATTAATTTTTCATGCTTCTTCAAAGTATACAAGGTTATAGCAGCATATTAAACAAGAAAAACAACTTAAGTGTGCCGTGGTAGCTTAGTGGATAGATCGCTAGACTACGAAACCAAGAGTTGCGGGTTCGAATCCCGCTCTCGCCAATTCGATCGCGATCTCTCGCATTTTTACGGCCCAGATCGACTCAGGCTGCAATAAATGAGTACCTGGAGGTCAAACTCTGGGGTAGTAATAGGCGGTCGGTACGTAGCGCTGGCCACGTTACTACCCTTGTGTACCGTAGGCTCTAGATTTGTAACAGATCTATCCTGTTACGACCCCAAAGGGCCTTCGAGGCCTATTACGGGGAACTATTATTAACAACTTAAAAAAGAAAAATGTTATTATAGAGACCTCATTCCTAACAAAATAGCAAACAATTTTTTAAATTGAACAAGTGCCATCTGATAAAAGAGCAGTTCGAAAAAGAAGATTTGTGATAGTACAAAAATTTGTTAAGCAACAAAGAAGAAGGTATTAAAGAAAATCAAGTGGGAAATGGAAGTCTAATTGTTTAGAATAGGAAACAGCAATGTGTATACAAATGTGCTTCAAATTAAAGTAAGAATAAAGATTATTTTGTCAAGTGTCTGTTGTCTGCGAATAAGACCGAATATATCTAACGCATTTTTTTAATAAATTATTATTGTGTTTTTACATATTTTTGTCCAAATATGTAATATTAAATTGACTATCCCAATTCAAATAAATTTTCTTAAGGTCGTCGGTCCAGCGCATTGGGGGTCGTCCTCTGTTTCTTCTTCCTAGGTATGGTCTCCATTTTAATAAAGTGTTAGACCATCTTTCATCTTGGTATCTAGCAACATGTCCTGCGTAACCTCACTTCAGTTCTGCCACTGCCTCCATAACATCTTTAACTTTCGTGATGCTTCGAATCCATGTATTCCTTCTACGATCTTTTAGGGATATTCCTAACATCTAACGCTCCATTGCTTTTTGCGTCACTTTCAATTGGCCAATATAGCAGAACACCAGCAAAATATAAATATAATAAGTAAAAAAAGATAAAAAAAGTAATGTGCAGAAAATTTTAAGAACCTTAACATTAAAGTTATACCGATATATCATCAACACTTATTACAATTAATAAATATTATATTGTATTTGGTAACTAATAAAATGCTTAGGCACTAAATACCAGAGAACTGTTAGGAACAGTTTAATCTTTTGAGAAAAAGCTTAATTTATTTAAAACATGTCAAGAGCCTAACATAGTTTAGATTAAACGAACGAATTTTAAATTTTTTGTTTTATTATTAAGCAATTACTTATTACTTTATATATTTACAGAAAACAAGCTAGAGACAGTAATAAAAATAGAAGTTAAACAAATGTGTTTATAATTTTTTTTTGGAAGTAGTAATTATATATATAATTATATTTTTTTGGTAATTCTATAAGTATGACAATATGTAATTAAAGAATGCAAAAAATCAATTAATAGAATTCTCCTAATTTTGGGGTACAAAGCATAGGTAAACCTAAATTTAAAAACAAGTAAATAATACTTTGTCTTATAAAATAGAGAGGCCATATAAAACAAGCCATATATAAAAATTGTACTATAGATAACAATGTGATATTAGCGAAAACTAAACTATTAGAAAGAAAACAACGAAGATAGTTGATAAGTAATAGTATAATTGAAAATATAAACTATAAAATAGAAAGAAAGTTGATACGTGGTGAAATGGAGATACAGTTGTTTTGTAATTAATGTAAAAAATATATAAAAGGAAAAACCAAATATAATAAAAAACAATCTATAAAACCTTGCAAACTAATCTCGTAATGGAAGGGAAAATATAATATTGCAGTCTGGCGAAACAAAGAAAAGTAATTCGTTAGTGCTTTATTAGACCTTACAAATATAAAGTTACATTTGTAGACAGTTATCAATGAAGTGCCAAGACATTAATGGTCAGAATCTTGAGCTGACATGTTGGTAGTTAGACCATGTTTAAAGTTTGTAAACTTAATTTTTCTGTTTAATTTTTAAAAATAATAAAATACTATTATACAACAAAAATAAAAAATTACATTTTTGTAATAATTTTCATGAAGAATGAAATAATACGATAAAATCAAAATAAACAACATAAGAAAGATTCTCTTCTGCGAAGCTCAGAATTTTGCTCTTTCTTCCGTCCAGTCATTTAAATTTTTAATTAGAATTTTTCTGGTAAATGTAAAAATTCCATATTTTCTAATTCTTTAAGTAATGCCTAAATATAAAATAAGTCTGTTGTAGAAAACATAATACATTTTTACTGCTTTGATATTTTCCCAAACTTTTAGCTCTGCAGCTAATTTTAATCTTTGTTTCTCAAATTCATCACATTTTTCTACTTGTATATCATCAACATTATCTAAGAAATTCCAAACTCTTATAATACACTAGTGATGTTGTTCCATGCTTTATGTGTATATTTCCTGTATTGTGCTTTAGTGGAGCAGTCGGTATTTTTTAAATTGAATATATACATCTTTGATATATTGTTAATGACAGTACAAAAGGGAGGTAGAGATAAGTATTTACTTTAAATGTAGTCTTATGTTAAAGATATATGTCATAAAAAGTTAATACACATTTACTTATATATTATATAAAAATTATGATAGTGGATATAAATGCGCAAGCTGAAGGGATTAAACATACCGACAAGTGCAAGAAGCAAAAACAATTCTCACGGAAAAACTGCTACAATTGTCAAGGAAAGGGTTTCCAGAAAAAAAAACGAAAACACAGATAATAATAGTAAAAGATCGAGCTAGATAAAGAACCATAGGAATAATAAAAAACAGAAAAGGGTAGTAATTCTAAAGAAACGAAGAGAAATTCACTAAAATATAATAGCTTAATTATTAAATGACTATCAAGAAAAATAAATGCCCAATGCAGCAACAATAAGTGTATAGCAAAAAATACAACTGACAAAGTGTAAAAGTTATCAATAGAACGTACCACAAAACTTTAATTACTTTAAATTACTTTAAAAAATTTGCAACCATAATAAAAAATAAATTACGTGCAATGCAAAAAGATTAAAATAATGTCGGAGAGCTTTTACAACATCTCAAATGTTCTTGATCAAGATAATAATGAGTAAAATTTAAACCTTTACGTTATCAACATTAGTAAATAATAAAGAAAAAATTGCTCTTGAAAAATTAATTATTTTAATCAGAATAATCTTACAGAAGACGATCTGTATAGTAGCTATAGACTGTCCAATGATTTTTAAGTAAAAGTAGAATTGAGATAAAGATTCTTTGTCGACGAACTTATTTACAACAAATTATATACATATATACTAGACCAATAAATTTAAAGAAACGATTAAAAAATTAGAAGCAAAAAAATACTGACTAATGGTAAAAGAGAAAATAAAATATATAGAAAAAATCTATGGTTCATTGACACAAGGAACAAACCAAATTAAGATAAAGGTTTTACATAATAAAGAGCATGATATTCTAAACATATAAAAGTATTGTAAATAGGCAACTGCGAAAAATAAATAGGGCTAAACAAGAAAATAGCAAAGGAGAACTTACAAAGTTTATAAAGCAAAAGGTTTATCCAGGATAGCAACATTAAAAATATAGAGAACAATAACAATGCGGTATGGTTGTAAAATTAGAATATTTAGTGAATAAACACTAACAAGGTTAGACATCTGGGAGAAAAAAATCCTGAAAGTACTTGAAAGTGTACCTGAAAATACCAAAAATAAAACATACAAGTAAATTGGTTTATTGGCTTTTTAAGTTAATCGTCATCGCTTATAATATGCTTCTGACATATTCATAAAGCTTCTGGAAACTGCCAGGAATTAATTGAAAAACCTCTGCCACACATTCTGCTTGGTAACGACTTATTACTAGTCGTCTTCTTTTCGTAACGATAGTGTTACATCAATTTTTATACAGCTTTGTTTTCGTTTTCCCAATTTTTAGCAAAGCTTGATATCCACTCATTGCTCCATTGCATTCGACTGCCTACAGCAGGTTTACCCTGACGGTGATGCGTTCTTAAAGTATAGTCATGTAGATGCGCGCGCATCTAGTTCATATTACTGTTGAAAAATCAGACCTTTTATCTAACTTTTTAAATACGTTTTGTACACACAAAAGAATTAGGAAGAATAGAAAGCACAAATTAATAAATTTTGTGTAAACCCAACATTTTGAATGCAAAAAAGTCATGAGTTTGAGGTTGTTATGGCATGGTGCAAGAATACCTAACAATAGAGTCTCACACAAAGGTACTCTTAACAGAGAGCTGCGCTGACGGCACTAAAACAAGGTCTACTAAAATTGGGAGCAAAGAAGTGGTAAAAGAAGGCTAGAGATAAAATAAAGTAGCAAATATTTTAAAAGGTCTACGAAACGTGCAAATTTGCGTCGTTATGACAATAATGTGGCCAACGCGTGATTATTATATGAGACCATTTTGTGTACTGTTACTTTAAAATTCTGCGGAACAAATAAATGCCCGTTTCCTCCAATTGCTCAGACACAAAGACCCGCAGTGCAATGGTTTTATCGAGTTGCAGGCAGAGATAACGAGAATTTGCGGAAGCACCCCGCATAAACAATCGCTACCGCAGAAACAGAAAACATTCATTATGCTGCAAATTGCAAAGAGGTACGAGAAATATGTATGCAGAAGCAGCAGGGCGCGGAAAAATTGCCGCGTACTCAACATGAAAGGGATTAAGCTCTTGAAGCTGCCGCAATAAAGCATACAATTCTGCATTAATATTTAAATCTGGGCCTCGTTTCGTTGTCTTGCGAGGTGGAGGCAATAACACGACTATTATTCGGGACGAATTTTCTGCTTCGCGGGTTAACTCTTTTCCCAAAGATATCCTTGCAGTTTCACATTTATGAGTTGCAGCAAATTTCTGTCAACATATACGTATTGCTTATTTTGAAATGTAATTGGATAAAAAATATTGCCCCCAAATAGTCTATTCCAATCAGTATCGAGTCAGAAAAAATGGTTTAAAATAGAAGTCAAAAATTCTACACGAGATGTGATAGATGTGAGCGTTATTGTGACAACCCTGCCAATTATCGATGCTCTTCATTCCTTCTACATTAATTGCCTCATTTTCAAAAGCCTTCTAAATCATTCAAATGGTCTGTGGTTAAATGTGATCCATATCACTTGTTCTACATGCTCAGTCATTGCAAATGCGATGATCTCACATATTTGTGCTTTCACTAATTTACTCATTTACGCATGCGCATTGTAATCTGCTTCAATCGCTGGCGGTCAAGTGCTTTTATTACAGTAACATTGGCATATTTGGTACGGTCCAAGTGCACAGTGTTTTATGAAATTTAATTAAACAACACTAAAAAATAATACAAATGTGTAGCATGCAATTGGTCGGCTGTAGTACCCGTTATCAGCACAAACATTTGCAACGAATGTTTTTGAAACAGCTAGCATTGCTTGAATACCAGCACACAAAACAAACTTTTCCGAATTTTATACAAAGGATTAAAATTCGTACTTTCTTTGAGCAAGTAGCCGGGCACGTCAAGCATCTCTTGGAATGTTTCCTCAAAGAGCCAAAATTTTTGCAAGCAAAGTTTCGGCCGCTTTGTCCCGAATGTAATAACCGCCGCCGCTTTAGTTGCGTGAAAATTAATATGCCCGTCAAATAACAAAGGTGAGCACGTATAATATGTGCAAGGGACAAAGGGCAAGGTGGCAAGTTGCCACAGGGAAATCTTGCAAAAATGTTTGCGATGTGACGCGTAAATTAGCATACGCCATATCTATAACTCCGGCTGTGGGTTTATATGTGAATAATGGGCAGTTTTGAAGCTATGCAGCATTACGTAGCGGCAAAATAAATTTTATGCCAAGGACAGGAGGTAACGTACAAGAAGCTTAAGGGGATTCATTCCCTTAATTCGGGCTCTTGTCAGCTCTGGTCCTTTACTGAGAAAAGACAAGAGAAAATCCAGTCTAGCTGGGCTGCGCCAATCGCGTAGCGCTTCGAATTAGAAGCGCTTTTTATATCTGTTTTACTTCTCACTGAGTTAATTCCGAAACTCGCTTTCTGATGAAGGTCGTTCAAAAGGTTAAGGTTGATATCCGCCATTTTTGTAGCAGAATTTTCCTAGGACTTGGCGAATTATTTCATTGTAGCAGCATTTTTACTTTTTATACTGCATAACTGAATCAGCAACAGCCACAACTCGCTCCATTTTTAACTCGAAAGTTTTTCAACTTTGTAACAGCGCATTCAATTATTTGGGATTACAGAGCGGAGTTACTGAAATCCAGCTGCAGCTCGAAAACTGTACGCTGTAGCGCGACAAACTGCTTAAATTTGCCCGTGATGGGCGGGATGCTCCTGTTTATCGATTCTTTGTTCGCCAGCCAGTGCAGCTAGTGTTAACATTGTTATTTAGTCCCCAAAGTAATGCACAAATAACTTGCGAGTACACGAGTACAAAATGTGGGAAGTTACATTAGGGAGCAGCTGAAAACATGGACGGCAAAACAACGAGGCTGCTGGTAAATAATTGACAGAGGTCAACTAATGCGCAAAGGTTAATGACATCACGACCATCAAAGATAGAATCGGTTTAAATGAACCCTTTGATGGTATAAACGCTTTCCACAATTACTTCCCGCAAATAATCCTCCTCAACCTGCTCCTGACGTTGACAGACCGCTTATCAGCAGCTAGTTCAAATTTAGATCTACGAAATTAATTTTCCTAAGATATGCAAGACTTATTATCTGTCACCTACTTATATACTAATAAGACCTTTCGACACTTATTACAATTTTATATAATTGCACTGAAAAATTAAACAATATATAATAAAATAGAAATTAATTATATGCTTTAATTTTTTCCAAGTCCTTAAACTTAAACTTATTTTGTTGCCATTATTTCCTTTCTTTTTATTAATAATTTTGTAAAATTATGTAGTTTTCTGATATTCTTACTTTTTCTTTATATCATAACAATATTAACAACGAGTTTAATGCGTAAACAAATATATTCCAATTTCTTTTTACTAATTTTTTGGTTTTAGTTTTACCCGTATGCTTTGATTTAATAATATTTAATAGTGGCGTTAATACAAGTAGGATATTGGCTTAGTAAACACATGACTTAAAACTTTTGAAAAAAATTATTACTGTATAAGATAAGAGAACTTGGGAATTGATATCTCATATGCACCTTAAATATACATTAAAATAAGATTTGTATCAATGTAATTTTTAACCGAATATCTTGTGAAGAATGTCATTCAATAGACTGCGGGATCCAACCGAAAATGAATGACGATAACAAGAATTAGATCTGCGGCATAGAATATAATATCCCCCACAAAAAGAAAAAAATTATAATAGAAGAAATTGAGAAATATAAAATACAAGATGATTGATAAAGGATATATCATGAAATATGCAAGCACACCTAATGGAAACCAAGTAAAGAATAAAGTGGGCGTAATTCTCAACAATAAACTAGATAAAAGAGTAACAAAATAAAAAGCCACAAAATATAAAATTATGGCCATTTATGTAGAACTTCAAAAGAAAAGAGAAGCACTTACAAAAATGCAGGATAAAGCAACATTTTATGCGGAATTACAGAAAACCTCCGAAAAAATGCAAATAGACACAAACATGTAACAGTAACGAAATACTAGAAAGCGCACAGGAAATAATAAAGATATTAAACATAAAAAGGTAATGGTACATGAGTTACAAAAAGAAGTAAATGTAAATTTGGAAAAAATCCTTGATTTTTATATAGTAAACCAAATGTTAATAGGCAAAATTTGATTGCCACATAAGGACATACGGTTCACAAAATAACACATAAAGCGGAAGAATTAGACTTAAGAACATGATATACTGCATAACGTATACCAGAAGTATGAAGTGCCCAATTTGTGATGCTAAACAGTTAGGAAAAATTAGAGGCGTTGAATTAAATACCAACTACAAATTGGCAGTTAAAAATACCAATATACACAAATTACTCCAAGAACAATCAAGCACTCACACACAAATAAAATTAAAAAAATTTTAAAATTAAAAATAAACTCATAAATAAATAACTCTTTAAGAGGGAACAATGGATTTTAAACAAGAAAAGAACTTACTTCCAAAAAAATTTTTGTAAACAGTTAAAAAGGTCTGTAAAACGAAGGTAGTAAGGCCAAAGTCAAATCAAAAAAGAACAAATTTGTAAAAAAATTATGTATAACAAAAAAAAAGTTATACAAAACACAACACCAAAATAAATAAAAAAATTACCAAAAGAAAGCTAAAAAGTGACGACAGCAACGGAAAAACGTAGAAAAATCAGAAAAAATAGAGGAAAATTACAGAGAAAATAAAAAAGAATTCTGCAATTTTGTTAAGTGGCTAAAAGAAAAACTATCACAAAATATAAGAAAAGTGAAAACATGAGAGGCATAGAAAGCATGATAGGAAAACAAAAAAGCAGACAGGGAAAACGAAGCGAATGGAATTACAGAAGAACTAGAATTAAAAGAGTCAATAACCAAAGTTAAAATCTGCCGTTGGTCTAGTGCCTCAAAATCATAAATGGGATGCACTTAGAGATTTTCAAGTGAGCTATAAATTAAAAAAAGTAGTACAGAGCCTACATAAAAGTATAAAAGAAAGATAAGTCTAAACTAACAAAAATCAGAAGGTTTTAAAATAACCAGAGGAATCAAACAAGGAGATTATATCCCTTACATCTACAAGAACTGCAAAAACTAGTTAAGAAAAACAAGTATAGGACATTAAAATATACATCTTTCGCAACTGCATACAAATATTGACAAATAAAAAACCATATGAAAATGACTATATACAAAAAAAGTATAATCCTGTTTATATGGAAAATGAGAAACGAAAAACAGTTAGATATATATATTAGCCATTATACAGCAAGTAAGTGGATAAATACCTTTATAGATACTGGTGAAAGAGAAATAGTGGGAAAGACATGAAGATATAAGATGCGAAACAGAAACATAAGAGTAGGCCTACAGCAAGACCCTATAGTGCAAATTCTAAAAAAACCAGTTATAATACTTTAGTCCGTATAGGAGCAAATATCCAAAAAATAAAATGAAATAGGAAAATCAAAAACCAAGAAAATGATCTCAAATAGTATGGGAAGAAAATATCAAAAACATTCGTAGAAGAAACCTGACCACAACTGAGAATTTTTCAAGACCGTGAGGCAAATAGGAAAAGAGACGATAAGTAAGTATGTAAGTAGGTAAGTTGTTCAATGGAGAAAATTCCAACACTATCACGTTTATATGCTAATTCAAAGTGCTTGAGAGCATCAAAAAATTTGGACTGATGTCCAATCCTCATATACATATATGTATAACCTATCAAGAGAAACTGTAACATAGACAATCCGAAAATGACAGACACACAAACTGAGCGCCTTGGTGAAAATGAAATTAATAAATATAAATCGTCAGAACTATCCTATTAAAATGCGTAATAAAAGATAAACATTAAACTGTTGCATATATTGCAAGTATAAAAAGTTTTAAAATATTGTGAATAAGAATATTACATTTAAAAAAATTAAGAAATTACTTGACGACAATAAAATAGTCACTTACGTATTAGTCTACAGATTAATTTGGCAAAACAATTAGTTTAAAAATATAAACAATTGCAGGAGTAATAATAAATTTAAATTTGAAAACCGCTGCAGAAAACCAAAAAGAAAAAAACAGAATTACAATAGAAATTGTGACATTCGCTTTTTAATAGGGAAAGAAATTTGTAAATAACAACTAACCACACCATAGTACAGCAAGAAATCTTAATAGAAGTGCACACCAAGGAATCGAAGAGTCTGTTCCGTATAATATAGAGAACATTGTGTTTAGTCTAATAGTCGGTGGTTCACAGACAATTTCAAGTTCTCTTGTAGCATCTTGAGACATGTATACAATTGGCGAATACGTAGACGTCGGTATAATTAGAAGAACACATATAAACAAAATTAATTTGGCATAATGTTCGACTCTCGTACAACAATTCGTGTCTTCAATAGAAGTACTGGCAAATGGGCAGATATACCAGGATATGCTTATTAAGCAACGAGTCTGTTTTATAGAAATATTGGTTGCCTTTATTCAAAGTATGCCACATTGTTGAACGGAGTGCATTTTATATTTTCGCAAATCACAAGACATTTATTTTATATTAAAAGTGACTGTAAATGTTGTATAAATATTTGATTAATATTAAGTACCTGTATGGGTTTAAATTACTCACATTTTTAATTTCTAGGCAAAAGTGTAGTAGTGATTACATATATTATAACAAAACTATATAGAAATTAAAAAGCCAGTCAGATGTAGATGATATAAGAGCTGGTTTGTGAAAAGAAGATGCACAACATTTACAACATTTAAAACATAACATAAATTTGCAAAGAAATATAACTAAAGCAATAGAGATTTCCAGATAAAAAAATAATAATAATTACGTGGTTAAAATTAGGAATTACTGGTTTTAAGGCATCAAAAGAATACAAATATGGAAAGTTATTTTTCCATAGACACTGTTAATGAAACGGTAATTTTTTTGAGTCCGTGTCATAAAATAGATCTTCGATAGCACCATCGTTATCAAATCTCTGTTTTAATGGTCCAAATGAATAATTATAGAGCAATTAGGGTGCTTCAGTGTTGCCCAAGATAAATCCCCAATTCTTTGTCGAGCATAGCAGTTGTACAGGGCCGGATACCTCTTATTATGTCAGAACTGCCTCAGCTTATTTCGACTTCAGAAGCAATCTAATTGGCACTCATCATTCAGAAAGCGACGAACAACGCAAATATTCTCCTCAGTCACGCAGCTCCTTGAGCGATATCAGTAATCTTCTTTTCAACTGGTTCTCGTCCTTTCAAAAATAATTTATTCGACTCTCAAAGTTCTGGACTTGAGAAACTTGAAGACATAAAAGGCTATCCTACGAGAAATTCTTCTTTTGGTATTTATAACTCTTAAAAGTTGAGTTCCTCTCAGGGATATACTACTCAGTATACAATCTGTACAAAGTTTAATAATCCGCAAACACCATGGCTATGTCGGAACTAAATCATTTTAACACTTAGCTATTAGTGTAATTATAAATAATGAAAAATATATACAGGATTCCCTTTTCACATTGAACAGAACACTAGAAACAGTAAAATAAAACTGCAGATCTAAAAGTTTTATTTTTATGAGTTTTAAAGGGGACATCTGCCAAATCTTCCATTTTTAATGCATTATTGCAATCGTATTCTATTCATTACTCTTTTTAACATGCGTTAAATAATGCACAATTTTTCTGTTACCATTTACATGGGGTAAGATTTGGAGAACCGGCTGACCAAGACTCGTAAAGACGTTGAGAGATTAAGCGTCTAGAAAACTTCTTTTGTTGTGTGGTGTGTGGCTCCATCTTGTAGAAACCAATCGTTTTTCAGTTGAGACTTGGTTCAAAAAGCATCGGTTGAATGCAATAGTAATAGGTAAAAAAACAAAAGCCGATGACACCAACCTTATTCATCGCACACCAAACAGTTACATGTTCGTCGTGGAGAAATTTTGCATGGATATATTTTGGGTTGCTATCACTCCAATAGGGAAAATTTTGTTTATTAATGAGTTTTGTCGGTAAAGATAATGATGCTTTCCAAGATCTAGCTAGGTGATTTTGTTAATTACGTCCTGTTCAACAACCGTCTCATCTAGATGAAAACGAAGAGCCTCGTACAGTATCACCAGACAAGTGAAGAACAACGGAATGTTTGTGTACAAATGAATGAAATGAATGAAAAGTCTTATTGTATCGAATATTTTTAGTATTCCTGTATTTTGTCTTCCTCCTCCCTATCTTATTACATTATTTTTAAAGTTCGCTGCCTATAACAAAAGCGATGTTCGATTGAAAATTAAGGTTTTAGGCGCAAGTTGAAAGCGCGTCGGAACAGCACATTTTACGGCCACAAATGTCATTCTGAATTCTGTTTATTAATCCAAAACATGTTAGTTACTAACGTCTTTTCAGATAAAACATTCCGACTACCTGTGTTTAATTAAATTATTTTTCCTTCAGTCGGACCATCCGTCGTTTCATAATCTTTTTTTTAATCGCACTCTATAAAAATTATGGGATTATTATAGTGAATACAGAGTAAATTTTTGTTTTAACCGAAATCTTGAAGAAACGATTATTTTGTATTTATTAAAATACTTTGAATAATACCGTTACATACAATTTTTAATTTTAGTCAGGAAAAGTAAGATAATACAAACTGATATATGATACAATAAATCAAGAAATATGTAGCAGATTTTAAGAAGAAATAGAAACACACAATGACGCAAAAAGACAAAAGGAAGGAATTAAGGGAAAAGAAGTAAAAATATTGTACAAAATACAACATTAGACCGAAATTATTTGCAAAAGATCTAACCAGAATCCTGATAGAGTTTCCGAATTCAAAAAATGCTTTATATGTACAAAAATTTGGTTCACTTATGTAGTAGAGGCAATAATTATTATTAACATAACTATCTTCGTGAGTAATCTTGAAATGAAAATTATATTTTTAATATATAACAAATATCTATATTTGTGTGAAATTTTCATCATTAACACTCGGATAAATTTGTAACGCATTTATTTATTAGTGGCAATAGTTTAATTATTTTTTTGTCGGAATAGTCGGTCCACCTTATCTTTTTTGATTAAAACCAAACTTTTTAAATAATGCGACTAATGAATTAATTAATTAAAGACGTGTCTATAGTAAATATATGTTAGTGCTGAAAATTCCTACCAGCGATGAAAGCATTTTCAAACTCGTCAATTTCGGGGTAGCGTTAGTGTGGATCTATTTCCTGGTGTTATCTCTAAGTTTTTTAGTAATATGAGAGTTTTCCTTTAAGTGACATATGAACATATCTGGTAATAGTGTCGACTTTAACTAACTGTCGGCTGTAAATATTTTATTAACACAAGCAAGTGTTGTTTCCGACGTATAAAAGAAAAAGAAATCAGGTTTACTGTGTCAAGTGAGCTTAAATTTTTTTAAGTACGTTAAGTAGACATATCTGCTTGACTGCGTAGTCAAGGAAGATTATGGCAATAATGCTTGTACTACAAATCACATAGCAAAGCCACAACAAACTAAAGTAGGTGTACTATACTTGTAATTATATTAAATAATTTACGTATTTATCGTTACCTAGTTACCTTCAATTGATGTACATTTGTAACTATCACACTATTCATGTGGCTGTTTTTTGTGCCCAACCTTATATTTGTATACATGTTTTTTGTTAACTTTCAGTTGAAGGTTTTTGTTTTTAATCAAAAATGCAAATTTTTATTCAGATGCTAGTAAATTGGTTTTATTTGTGTTTTGTGCATAGTCTCTTACTTTTTCTTGTTTTGAGCTGGTTTAGAAGCTTAAATTCAATGACGTTAATGTGTAGGTAACATTACCATTCTACGAAACAGCTGATTCAGTTGTAATACAGGATTGCAATCGTGTTAGAAAATAATTTTTACTTTAAAGTGCCATGTTTCCGAAATCGCCCCTGTTTGTCATGCTAAAGGCAGTTTCTAGTTTACGAACTTGTTGGAATAGTCTGCTCACGTTTTGGGCTGTTATTCAGATTGTCAAATTTATTTTTATTCCTTTTTGTTAGGAGCTACTTTATTGCTGTTTTCAGCTGTTGCACCTCTATTAGAAATTATGATATTGTCTTTTTATTTATCACATTTTTGAGTGTTAGTTGTAATAGTTAGGTGGTATTCTTTATTTGAACTATAATTGTATTTACTTTGTTGTAAATATTCTTAATTTTATTTCTAACTTGTAACATATTACTATTTATTATAGGGCAATATTTGATTATAATGAATCAACTTAACTAAAACTTTGCTTACTGTGACAAATGTTGGAGCTTTTGCCAGCATCAGTCGCTTAAAACATTCCATAAACTTTAACCTTTCGAAAATCACGCCCAGCTACGTGAGAATATATTTTAAGCCTGTTTTTATAGGTAAATACATCACAAATCCCGATTTATTTATTGGCGCTTATCAGAGTCGCGTCAATAAAAAGCGCAAGGGAGATTTTCACGCTTTATGCTCAAATTGGCGTGATTCTGATGAGTGCCAAATTCGCTCGATAGACTGCGCTTGCAAAATTCAGCCCTTTCCACGAATTTAACGATTATCTGGAAGCGTATGCATACAAAGGACACAATTGCTCACTCTGCGTTCCAAATGTCAAGAAAGAGTGTTTGTCGCTGCTAATTTTTACATTTTATTGTTGTAATATTATAGTAACTACTGTTGCAGCTAAGCAGGGGCAGGTAGATGTAATGCGACATTAGAGCTGATTGAATCAGGACTTCCCGCTACCTAAGACCGTTGTACGGAGTGAAGAGCCACAACCTACCAGGGGTGACCCCTGTTTAGCAGAATACAACGGATCCAGACCAGAAAAGGTCGATTATAATCCTGCTAGTGCCCAAGCCGGTAACATGCCTAGTAGAACACGAACTACTTGAAATTTCAAACGTTGCCTTGGAAGATCTTAAATTGAAGTTGCAAAGAAGGACAAATGTTTGACAAGTAGACAAACTAAAAATAGCCATGCTGAATGTTAAGGATTAATCATAAAAAAAGTAGGAGACAAGAGAAAAGGAATTGCAAATAGATATCAACGTTGTTATTATAATACACTTTGAAAAAATAAATAAAATCTATTTAAAAAGATGCATTTAATATCTAGAGGTGTCAATTAGAAAAAAAACAGTACAAACTGGTGAATTAAAAATGGAAAACGTGCCAAATAACTCATATATTATTGACAGAATAATAATATCAAAGTTTCAAACCGAAAGAGAACTACAGTAGGCAGTAGGACTACAGAGTAGTGAAAAACGGAAGGCTCTAAACAGTTTTATAACTTACTGTAACGCAAAATAACATTGAGGATTGTGTACTGGTAGCAGATTTAGAATAGTCAGCTTTGTCACAACTACAAATCGTCACAGATAAAAATAGTAGAATAGTGTCTTTCATCGCCTAATAGTTACATACATATCTTGGGTAAATGGAATAAGATTAAAACTTTTCCAAAACAACCATCTGAACGAACGTTCAGATTTAATCTACTACGTGTGGTAACAATAAAGTGAATATACCAAAATACAATAAGAGCAGCATCAGCAGCAACAGTATATGATGATTTGGAGAAAAAGTGGGCAAATGTAAAGGAAAATCATAAAAGGAATAGCTTACGGAATCCCAAATAAACAAAAAGACAAAAAGTAATAGACTTTAAACTTAGAACTAAGAAATAAAGCATTCAGCCAAAAAGAAACAAAATATATACAAAACGGAACATAGAAAGCCCAACCAAAGAGAAAAACATATATATACATATACTTAGAGCACAATGAGATACTTTGAATACATTTATAAATAACATAGAAAGTGATATATAGAAGAGACAAGACTTTACTTATAAATTAATAGGAACTCTTAAAAAGAACATATAAAATACTATAGAAGAGAACCAATGGATTAATCTTTATACAGGACAGTGATATAAAAAGTCCCTCAACCAATGAAGAAGAATTCAGCAACAAAGCTCCATAACTATAATAACACTAAAGAGCACTTTATAAAAAAACAAAAATATGATTAGAATGAATATATGTGGAATTAATAAAATATGGCGGATTTTTAACAAAATTTCGATTTTTACATTTTTTTAGCATCTGTTGGGCACAACGAACAATACCAAATAATAGGCTAAAAGCTAAAGTAATGCATTTTTAAAAAGGAAAACCGGAGTTAAACCAAAAGTTACAAAAGCATCAATATATTAAATTCCACGTACAATACATACAACAAAATCTTAAAGTTACCAGTATGAACGATAATAAAAAGTGCACTGTTAAGGTTATTCAGCACAAATAGAATGTCTTACATCTTGGTATAATAACAAAAAGTAGAAACAGAATTATATAGTCGGTGCAGTAAACCCTTCCTTATCAAATAAGAGTGTAACATTTTGCCCACACCTTTTAACATGTGCGTTGATGACGTCCTTTGTAAATGAAAAAATACTAGCCCCAAGACTATCTAAATGGATATAAATAACATATCAACTGTCCACTTTTCCTCACAACTTTAAGATAATGGTGATGGACCTTTAAAGAGCCTATCACCAACTTCAATTGATATGCAAAAAATATCTAAGAAGATCTAATTATCTTATACTAAAAGACGGACACACTATGGCATTCCAGGGAAAAAATCAGCCCGGACAAAGATTTCCTTAAACGACTAACCAGCCAAACAAGTTAATCACTGCAGTTATTTGAGATGTGACGTTGATACGATACAAACCATAATATAAAAACAGCGCATGCGCAAAACTATTAGGATAACCAACAACAAGGCTAGAAAAGTAACACAAATAAAACTGTATACAACTATGGCAAGCCCTGCCCTATTGTATGGTAGTGAAACTTGGGTTTCCAAGCAAAAAGACCGTTAGCACACCCAAGCTTTAAAGATGAAATTCATGAGGGCTTTAAAAACAAACCATAGCCGACACAGTTGCAAATTGTGATATAAGAAGAAATATAGAAGTACAACTTAGCGACAATTCAAGCCAACAAACAAAATTAAAAACTGTAAGTCGTAAATGTGAAAGATTACCGATTACCTAAGATAATATGCAAATACCGCCTAGGTGTAAAAACGGACGTAGATATCTGAGAAAAAGATGGCAATAGATGATCCGGAACAAGTTCTGTGGCTTAAACCTTGAGTGTAAGGAGAAGACTATTATTGCAGCGTTTTCAAATCATATAAATTAAAATATAAGTTTAGTTTAGAGGTTTAGAGTTGAAAAAGACTTTAATAGCTTCAATAGGATTATATCAATATTATTTAAATTGCTTTTGTAACCTCAATACATTGAATGTTGCAAATTATAATATAATTCTACAAAAGACTATTTTGCGTGCAAATTATTTTTGTTTTTATATTTTTATACAACCAAAAATGTATGTTTTTAATTTAGTAGTTAATTAGTAATTTTATGTATTTTAATATTTTGCTTTTAATACATTTATTATATAATTTTACACCACTGCAACGACTTTTGGTTTTACCATTATTAAGAATTAATTTTGTGCAATGTGGTGACGAAAAGTTTAGGGGAGAATTTCCATGAATGGGGGCGCTATGAACAAAACAGTACAAACAAAACGGTATCTCACAAAGCTGCAGCAATATTATTTTTTGGAGACAATGCTAGTTCGAGTTGTGACAGTAGTTTGTTTGCTGTATTATATTTAGCACAACTTTGTATATATTTAACTCGAGAAGCAAATAATTTGTTTCATTTAATATTTGTTGTTGTAATAATAAAGCGCCCGTGTGAACTATTTGCGTATGTAATAAAGTTGTGTGCATTAAAAATAATTTTAAGTAATCATTTTAATGTTAAAATTATATAATCTGGCGAATTGATTGCAGTAGACTATTTGTCAGATTATTATTTATTTATATATTCTCTTTCTTCTTTGATACCGTTTTTGATTAGATGTTGGCTACTATCTGAGTAAATGCTTTAAAGAGTTGTTTGGAATTCAGTCTAGACCACATTCGTATGTTCTAGAGTTATAAAAGTCTTTTCCTACTAATTATTTTTATACTTTTTCTTTATTCATGTAGAATTATATCATTGCTCACTCCTTCAGTCCAGGCTGTAATTAACATTTTGCTTGTCGTTTATATTTTAAATATTTCTACATTTCTCACTATTCTATTCCGCATAGTTTTGCCTTCGTATAACAAGATCAGCAATACGTAACATATGGCAGACTTTATTCGGATAGATAAAACCAGATGTCTGTTAGATAGCATAGTTTTTAATTTCAGAAAACATTTCAAGCTACTTTAATTCTATTTCTTATTTTTTCATTGAATCCCAAGTAGTCGTTAATCCGGTATTCCAAACACTTATATTTATTTACTCCCTTAATTGGTTTATTGTCAACTGTCAAGTATATTATGTCAACTGAAATTTTACTGGTTGTCATAAATTTAGTTTCCTAGTCTTGGTTCTTTGCTTTATTAATTTAAATTTGTTGGCAAATTTTGTTAGTCTTCAATAATTTCAGTTCCTGTTGCAGTGTCATTCGCATCGAATTCGTATTGTGTCTGTTTATTTCCAGTATAGATTTTTTTATTAGGTTCATGTCTGTGCCATAT
The DNA here is from genome assembly GCA_036346155.1 of Sinelater perroti. NCBI lineage: Eukaryota > Metazoa > Arthropoda > Insecta > Coleoptera > Elateridae > Sinelater > Sinelater perroti. The sequence continues at coordinate 16,047,461 of JARFIY010000195.1, read as the reverse complement.
AATCCTGCTTTGATTAAAAATTTAGTCAAACACCTTTTCAAATTCAAAAGAATTTTTTAAATTTCTTTACTCAAATTAAGAAAAAGTCACATTAATCCCCATCTCTAGTTTAAAAACAAACTGGTCATTTATCATAGCGCTATATTTCTTATATATTTCAATTTGCAAAATTTATAATAACGATTTTAACGATGGCTGGCTTATTAAGTCGAAATTACTACATGAGCTTGAGGTTTTCTTATCATAATAATTTTGAAATAAAAATCACATTATGTGGCACCAGTAACTAGTACATCTTTATAAGTAAGATGCAACTAAAGTAAAACCTTTCATAGGAATATAATAAATTTATCGAACCGACTCACAAAATTTTTACTTTCTCTTACTTTTATTAATCAATATAAAACAGAAATTATTTTATTAGAGCTGTGGTATTTAATAAGACCATTTTTAATTGTCCTAAAATATAGGTATACCCCTCCCCATTTACAACTCACTAATAATAAAGTGGTATTAAAAAGTTAAATATTTCAATATTCCCTTAAAGTAAGAAACGTAATAGATATTATATTTTTTTTATTTAATTACTGTATTTCAAATGTTAAACAACTATTTTAGATTTGTCTTGATAACTTTAAAACTGCTTTTACGTGGTTTCTATGAATTATTTATAAAGATTACTGATTAATATGAAGTAAGGTAGAGGAAAACGTGACTGCATGCGCGAGGGTTGGAGTGATTATTTGGCGTGATAAAATAAATACAATAGGGGAATAGAAATTCCTTAATGAAAAAATATTAAATAAAATTCAGAAGCTAAGCTAAATTTTTGTAATCCATTAAATCCAAAGCAGGCCTTGAAAATGTAAACATAGATAATTTTGGTAACGAATTAATGCATTTGAAATACATTAAACAAAATTAGCTAGGTTTAGCAATAACTGCAAAATCAACTTTAATATCAGTATCATTTAACGCAGTAAATTTTTGCTTTCCTATTCTCATCTTGAGGATATAAGTGATTTTGGCAGATTTAACCTTCCATGACGATGCTAAAGATCTTTCGCTTTTCTTCTCACTTAAAATTTTCTGTAAATCTTTACAGAATAATAGGGCTGGCTTTAGACTAAGGTTTTTTGGTAAACATTTTCTGTTCTTGTTAAATTATGTAGTACTATGCATTGATTCTCATTTCATAAATCATAATACAGAAAAAATTTAAAAGTCATTTTATGGTTAGCTAAGTGCTAAAGAACTATACTGATCACATTGCATGTATTATACATCGTGTTTATTATAACTTTATACTTATCAGGTGGAGAAACAATGTATAGTGGAAATGGGTAATTTTAGTAGAGCAATACGCTTGGGAAGCATAATTCTCTGATTTTTTTTAACTATTCCGTACAAATTTTTTCTGGCAGTTTCTTAAGTTTTTGCAGTCGAAAATTGAGTAACTGAGTAAACAATTAAATCTTCTCTTGCTAATTATGCATCTGAAAATATAACGACTATGTATCACAGACGTTTCTCTAATAACAAAGTGGACGTTTTTTCTTGTAAACAAACACAACTTTACCGGCCGGCTCGGTTGGAAGCTAGACGTCGGTGAGTAAGCCCATATAGTAGTGTGTGATCGTCAAATTTTGTGCGGCGCTAAAAATGTCTCTGTAGAAACTACCCACTTAGAGAAAAAAAATGAGCAGAGCACTGCAGGGCTACAACCAACAAAACAATCTGAGAATTAGAACATAGGTTGATAATTCCAAAAGGTAAAATATATGGAATTTGGACTGAATATTTTAGCATAAATTTATTTGCAATATTTTGAACAATGGAGATTGCAAAGTACTCACTTCGAAGAAGATTGAAACCACGTATTATTTTTCTTGTAGCTTTATTATTATTATTTAAATTTTTAGTCTTATATGGCTCAATAATCTTCGGTAGATGACTTATAAAAATACCAATAATTGCTATTGTTTTGTTTGTATCAGTATGTGTTGTATCATTGTTCTACTTGGTTAGTAAATTCGACAATACTTAAACAAACTTTTCTAGGCTTCGACTTTACTTGTAATGTATTTTGCTAGGATTTTTCTTCGTAGCAATTGTATTATAATATTGCGACTTTGCGTTTTAATTTTAGGTGGTTGTATTATTAACCAGCCCAAGACTGGGTAGTTAAGGTGCTCAGTTTCGGTAAAAACAGTACCAGGTTTGATCCTTGGCTCCAAATACCTAATGAGTGGTTTCCTCAGCCAATAAAAATAATTAAAAATCTGCGTTTATTATATAATAACAGGTAATATTGCGGTTGTCCAAGACAAGGTAATTGCGACATCACAGTGTACGGTGACTGCCTTGACCTTTCACAGTTTGCTGGCAATACTGCTTCGTAGTGTCTAAAACTTCATTATTATTGTGTAAGGCTTAGATTATGTTTACTAACTTTAAATCTTGCAAAAAGATGATATATATGCTATGACCAAGAAATAGATAGTATGTACGGTGTTTACATAGATAACACAGCATGGTTCGTTACAGAACATTGTAGTTTTCTTATAACTTGAAGTTAAAATAAATATTTGTGGAGTCAATTCCAAAGATATTTAATGTCCAAACACCTTCTATTTTACTGAACATTATTATTATTCTGAATTAAGGTCCAATGAATTATTTATTTTATCGCCGATTTCGAAATGTTTGAGTCGTTTCATCTTTGTTAATATTAGTATTTTCATTGCAGTAAAAAGAAGACGACAAGTGTTAATGCATATATGAATTAAGTTGCCTTTGGGTATTAGGTTAATTTTGAAAAATATATTGTATTATTTTATAAACTTAAAGCACCGCATACTTTTACACAGGAAGCAAAAAACCAAAGATCAGCATTAGACTATTTTTTAGTAAACCAATAAATGGGAAATTTTTTTAAAGATGTGACAATATAGACCTCTATTAAGGGCAGACATAAAAATACTTGCAAAATGAATAAAAAATAAAAAACACTGAGTAGAAATGGAAAGAAGAATTCAAGAAGAATTTATTAGGACTTTTGTCAAAACCGATTTATATAGTATAACAAACTAGTTAACATAATAGATAATATTAATTAAAAATATGAAATATACACTGAAGGAAGCAACAACAGAAGCTAACAAAAGACAACTAAAGAATTATTTAAAAAGCCATTCCTTGGTCTTTCATCTTTCAACAGATTGCATATAAGATTATGAAACATCTAACCAAAGACGAAAAAGAAAGCAGTAGTGGTAGCATTATCCACTGTTCCTATGCAGGACGTAGAAAAAATATATATTTTCTTCATACTTCAAATTGAGCTACCGTTTTGTTTCCTTTGCGTTTCGCCGTCCTTCTTTTGGATGGCCTCTATTTCGTCTCACTTGCAGATTTCGTTCTAGGGCTCTTCTCTATATTTTCTTCTTTTAGTTTCCTCATTCACACCACTACATCCCGTTCTTTTAAAACCATATAACAATATTTTTTGTCTATAGGATTGGACACCTTTATTTTAGTTTTAATTTAAATCCTATTTTCTTTTTAGGCACTAGACAGCGTTATGAACTCACATCTTTTTTTGTTTCATCTAGCTACTACATCTTTAAGTCCTTCGTTTTTACACATTGTTTGGATTTATGTTTATCTTTAAGCCCGCCTTCTCTGCCTTTTCGTGTGCTGCACTAATGTTTTCTTCCAAGTGTTGGCATTATGCGAAAGGAGACATATGTTATCCGTAAAGCCAAGATTTTTTGTTTTTTTTGCATGCCCCACCAGATCTTTTTCCTGTACTTTGTAAAGACTTTATATAGGTCATCGTAAAGTACTATAAGGGACAATAAAGGCAATAGCCTACAAACCTAGCGTAGTCCTATGTTTGACTGCAACTTTAGTGATAGCGTCGCATCGTAAATCACTCTACATGAATATCCATTCTATCCTTCCTTAATGAGGTTAATAATTTTTTCAGGCGACCCTAGTTTTTAAAAACTAGTCCATATGGTGTGGCGGCCTTTTCGCCCTTGAACCGCTTATATCGCGGCGGCATGCTGGCGGCTGTGATGTCTGCACGTTTTGCCATCGCACACAAAACGGCATATGGGCTTTTGCTCAGCCGACAAGTCTGCATACGCCGTCGGCGGCACCTTTTGATATGAAAGGTGCTGGCGAATGCAAATTGCCCGAAAAGACCTGCCGCCAAGCCAGGCGCGAAGCCCGGCAACATTCGCAATCCATAACGCGGCCAATTTGGTCGTGTTTTAACACCGCACATTCAAGCACCGCAGCTCGGTCAATTTGGTCGTGTCTCAACACCCGCATACATTCGCAATCCGCAACGCGGCCAATTTGGTCGTGTTTTAACACCGCACATTCAAGCACCGCAGCTCGGCCAATTCGGTCGTGTCTCAACCCGCATACATTCAAGCACCGCAGCTCGGCCAACTTGGTCGTGTCTCAACCCGCAAGAAACTCGCCATCCGCAGCGCGACCAATTCGGTCGTGTCTTCACCCCGCAAGAACATTCGCTACCCGCAGAAACCCGATCCGCAACGCAGAGGCGGCCACCTGGGAATCGCCGACGAAGCCGAAGCCGAAGCCGATTCAGGTGAGCGATTTGGCAATATTCGTTGGTGGATATCGGTAGCCGCCCCATCCGCTTACGCGACGGCCGTTTAAGGGACGATTTGGGCCTTCTCGGTTGCCGTTCCAAACGGGCCGTACTACGTTTTCACACCGCATCACGAGAGCGGCTATTTACACGCCTGCCTCTCCATTTTTGGTCCTTACGAGCCGCATCGGTATCGTATCCAACACCGCATCCACGAGAGCGGCTATTTACACGCCTGCCTCTCCACCATATATATATGCCATCATTAAGGAATCTAAAGCCATCTCAAAAGATAAGATACAACAGTGACTGGAATTTTGTATATTGTTCTATAATTATTCTTAGTGTGTTTATTTAGTCTATACATGACTTTCCTAATCTGCTCTTTACCTAATTTCTTATCTATTTCCCTCAGCACTCTGTTCAAAGTAATCCTGTAAAATATTTTATTTACGGCACTTACTAGAGTAACTTCAGTACAGTTCTCGTTTTTTTCCAGTCCCTTTCTTTGGCGATTTACATGTTAACCCTTTTTTACAATCTTGGTGGGAATTTTTCATCTTTACGTGCTTTATTTACAGTGACGTGAGAATTTTCGCTGTCATCTCATTATCTACCTTCAGCATATCCGCTATAATCTGAACAACGCTAAGTGCTTTTTTTCCTCTCTTTTTTATGATGTTTTGTCGCTGGGTCAATGTTCGTTTGATTCGTTTCCTTTTTTTTTATCGGTTCTAATACTCTCTCAATTCTATCGTCTCTATTCATTCTGTAAGGTACTCGGGCGCTTTCTTAATTTTTGTAGAAGTTTCGGTCTCAAGTTTTACAAAAGGTAGCGAATGTTGGGTAATCTTTAAGAAATATGAATACCTAATACCCCAAATGGCGATTTTTAGAAAATGTAGCAGGTACGCAACATCTATATAAAAATGAATTAAATATATTTGACATGAATAAGAAAATCAAAGAATACAGACAGAAGTGGCACGATTATCTACAAAGAATAGAGAATGACAGACTACCGAAAATATTTTTATATATAGAACAAGAGGAAGATTTTTTATATAACTTTACTTTTTGATATAGTTCGTTTGATTGTTAGTTACATCAAATTGAATAACGATTTTATTAGTTAATTTGAACAAGTATTCGAAATTTAAAGTAGAACATGCTCGACAATGTTAAAATTTGTTTTAATTAAAACACATGCTATTAGAAAAAATTCACAAAGCTACTTTTGTATAAGCTGTTTATAGGGGCACCAATGTACAGCTGTAACCTTTGCATTACAGTTGTAATCCAACCCATTACATACATATGCGAATGGCAAAGCTCTACAGTTGCATATTTGTACATAACTAACACGTGCTGCACCGTACTAAATGTAGCATTCTTGAATCCCTTCTAAATAAAATATTAAACCAATAGGCCAACTTATAGTTTCGCCAAAAACGCTTCGCCATTCGTAAGTAATTAAGATAAAGTTAATAGAGCCTGCAGCGCGCGTGCAAAATGCAAATTACATGTCGTCTGTCAGCGAACGCCTAAATCGGGCTTTAAACTCGTACTATCGAAATGCGGAGCGCTGTGTTCGGTAGTTAGCAATTGTAATACCCTGCACGTGCTGCACTTTTTGCACTTACGAAATCTGCAACAGCAAACGTTCAGCTAAATGGCTCTTTATCAGCGTGCTCGTGCGCTGGAAGTATTTGCTAATTTATTTTACAACTGCAGCAATTACACACCTTTTCTTATTTATGATCAAAATGGTGGATGCGTTCAATCTCTTTTTCATTTTGGATACTGCTGTGCTCTAACAGATGTGCCCAAAAGTCAATGTTCTAGGCAAGAGCTAAATTGACCCGCGCCTAACTTTGGAAATCTAACAAAAAGAAAAGTCCCGAATAAAATTTACTAAAAGTTTTGGTAGCATTGAACATTGTCGGGCAAGCCACAGGCAGAGAATACGTATGTTCTGTGACCTAAATCGCGAAATACTTTTAGATTTTTAAAAATTCTTATTGTCGTATAAAACCTTTTTTGTTGCTTACTTAATATCTTTCAACTATAATTTATATACAGTTTGTATAATACCGTGGAGTTGCCGTAACAAGCAACCGGCAAAAACCGCCGATCCTTAGAATTTCACTGACCCTGCTGATAACAAAAAATGCATGTAATGGAAATCCCTTTATCTTCTTTCTCATCAAAGTTCATTGACCAGACAACACCCACTTTTACGAGCCAGTCTGCATTTAGAGACGCAGCTATCGGCATAAAGATAAATAAAACGAAAGAATCTGCTCGCATTTTGTTAGGAAACGCACGGCAACTTTGAATTCACGAAAGGAGAATTGGCTCGCAAGCATATGGATAACCTTGCAGCTCACCGGAGAAGTGCTAGCCGCGGTTTCACTTAGCTGAATTAAACTGAAATATGTAGCTTTGTGAGCAATTTTCAAAACACCTTTGTTGGGTGCTCTGGCGTTTGCTGTTTTAGTCATATATTTGCTTCTTATGTTGGAAAGCTTGCCGCGATCAAAAATCACTCATCTCATTTACAAATGTTGCAATATTTACAATAGGTTTATCTAATTACCGCATGTGATAAATAAAAAAAACTGCAATTCCTTTTGTCTGAAGAGAGTTTCACTCGTGAGGTACATTGCACAATCTTTAGTCAGTACCAAGATGTTAGAACAAGGGTACGCTCAGACATTGCATTACAAATTATTACTAAGTTTTTAATGTAATTTTGAAGAGATCTAACAAACAGTTCGGGAACAATACTCTTAAAAAGACTCAAATGTACGCGTAGCAGTTGTAAATAAAGATCACCAATGTCATCCTAGAACAACTATAAATGAAGAGAATTTACAGACTTCGCTGCATTCTCAAAAATGACATACATAAATGTCTTTCTGTTCAAAAAAGGTATTGGCTATTATGAACCTACATTCTCCACATCTTCTTCTTAAAGTGCTGTCTTCTTATAGAAGGCCAGCAACAACTTCGGCAAATCGTTCTCTATCTTGTGCTATTATTAGCAGTGACTGTGAATTTAGACCAGTCTACTCTCTCACATTTCTCAACCACGAGCATCGTTTTCTGCCCGGTCCTCTTCTAACCTCAATCTTGCCTTCCATTATCAGTCTTAGACGTTTGTATCTTCTGTCTCTGTATGTATGTTCTAAGTAGCTTGTCTTTCGTCTTTTGGCAATTCAAAGAATTTCTATGTTTACATTTATTCTTCTTAGGAGTTATTTTGAGCATTCTACGCATTACCCATACCTCAAAGGCCTCTAAGCGTCGTATCGAACAGGATTTTAGCGTCCAGGATTTAATTCATATAATAGAATCGTGTGTATATGGGTTTTCACAAATCTATTTCTGATATTTAGCGACAGTGTGGGGTTAATTAGTAAGCTTTTGATTCTAATAAATGCACTTCCTGCGTTTTCTATGCGGCAGCGTCTACGTCTCTTGTTATCCAGCATCCTAAGTATTTGAATTTAGTCCACCTGTTCTATTCGTTTGTTGTATATAATTATGTTGGTGTTTGCATTTGTGTTTTTGTTTTTGGAGGTGAGCCTTAACTTTGTTTTTTCTGTGTTTATCTTAAGGCCAAATGTATCCCTCTCCTTGTTATTGCATTTGCAGTTTTTGAAGCCCTTATCGGCTGTTAGCTAATATAATGGTGTCGTCTGCGTATCGTATATTATACACTAGTTTTCCGTTTACTTTTATACCCACTTATTTGTTTTCTAGTGCTATCTAAAATATTTTTTTGGGTACATGTTGAACAGGACTATCTTACACTTCTTCTGATGGGGATGCTGGTGGTCAATGTATCATTAAAAAGTTCTTGTAATAGTTTGACCATATTTCTTCTATCTCTTCTGGGTCTATTGTTATACCCTGTTGATAAGTTTTATTTTTATTCCCAGTCATTTTATTTTATTTTTTTATGGATATTAAAATGATCGTGTTTTCTTTGCAGCTCTTCGAGTTCTTAGCTGCATTTCTCTATCCAGGTCTTCTTTTCTTTCTTTAAAACACTTGTAATCTTTTTGTGGATTTCTTGTATTTATTGTTGTATTTGCATTTGCATTTTCTTCTTTTGTTTATTAATAATAAAATTTCTTTAGCCGTCCATTTCTGTTTTGCTTTCTGCTCTTGAATTCCCAGTTAATTTTCTTGCACCTCATGTATTACGTTTTTAATAGATTGCCAAGAGTTTTCTATTGTTTCTGTTGTTTCTAATTGTATAATTTCCTTAAACTTACTATTCAAAACTCGTATTATTTTTTATTTTGTTTCTGAAGCCTTCAGTCTAATCTCAAGTTTTCCAACTACGGGGTTATAATCAAATCCAACGTCTGATCCAAGATAAGTTCGTAGACTTTTAATTCCGTTTCTATATCGTTTATCTATCAGTAGGTAATATATTTGATTTCTTATGGTATTTTCTTTGTTGTTTCTTGGTCCTTTTCAAGTTTACATTCGTCTTTCTAAGAGTTGAAACCAGGTGTTTACTACTATTAAGTTTTCTTCATTACAGAACTCTACCAGTATATCATACTTATCGTTTCCTTCTCGAAGACCATGGTCTCCAACTATATCTTCAACTCTTCCCGTGCCTATCTTTGCATTGAAGTCACCCAAGATTATATTCACTTTATTCTTGTTGGTAATTTTTAGTAAATTTTTGATGTTTCTTTAGAAAAGCTTTATTAAATTAAATTTCTACATCTGCAAAAGTATCGTCCATAAATGGATCTAGGGCACAATCCTGTTTCGTAATTTTTTTATATTGGTTATTTATTTTCTAATTAATTTTATTTTTCTTATTTATTTTTTAATTACCATTATTATTAATATTGGTTATTAATGCAATTAATTAATTAGTTATTATATTTTAATTAAATTAATTTATTCTGTTTATTCAGTTTTTACTGTATTAGATTTACTTACTGCTTTATGCAGAATAAAGTAGAATATAAATAAGGTATTCAGTTAAAAAAATATTTAACTTGAAACTATTTTATGTAACTTTAAAACATTTTTATTTTTATTTCTTTAATATTTTGTTGTCTATACTTAAATAATTGCAAAAATTTTTGTTTCAAAAAATGACCACAACAACAAACAGAAATTGGTTTCAAGTGTCAGCTAAAATTTACAAGAAATACACAATTTCCTGTTGAGTTTGAGCAATTGTATAAAGCCAGAGTTGTCATAAAGTAGAATAACGTCTCGAATTTTATTGTGTACAAAAATTGATAGAATTAGTTACAGTAGCAGTTAATTGGCTGTCATCCTTGAAAAGGCATCGAAAATTTCAAATATTCTCCTTAGTAACGTTTAGCCTCAGACAACGTCGGTAATCTTTATTGTCATTCTTTTAAAAATTGTTTGTTACGTGCACACTGAAGTCTGATAGATGCTAGTGCCCCCAAATTGTGCCTTATGTCTTCTGTCGTGAGAAACTCAATAATAAAACGTTGCACAATTAATAAGGTACTTATTCCTCCAAATTCTAATACTGACTAAAGAATCGGTAGTATGAAGTGTCCTATATAGGAAACCTCCTTTAGGTATCTCTCCCACAACGTTCTGATGCTGCGCCCTCCCGTTTATCTTAAAGCGAGTAAAAAGTTTTTACTTTGCATTTAAATACTTTATTTTTGTTGTTATAGTTTTTTTATATTTTTATACTATTTTCTCGATTATTTTTACTTTATTTTCACAGATTAAAAATATGTGTGTAACTTTCTTTCTTTCTTTCTTTAGCCTTCTTCAATCCATTTGCGGATGTAGGCCTGCCCTAGTTCCTTCCATAGTGTCCTGTCTTGTGCAATTCTTTTTCATGCAAGACCGGCGTGTAGTTTTACATCATCTATCCATCGCATCTGTGGTCTACCCCTTGTTCTTTTGCTAGCCAGGGTCGCCACTCCTGGATTCGTGCGTTCCACCTGTTGTCCGTTTGGCGGGCATTGTGTCCTAGAATTGCCACTTCAGGCTAGCTATTCTTTTCCCACATCTGTGACTTTTGTCTTCTCCTTATCCAAGTGTTTCGTTTTCTGTCTTTTAGGTTATTTTGTAACATTTGGCGCTCCATGGCTCTTTGGGTCTTCATAAGTTTGTCTACATTTCTCTTTGTCAAAGTCCAGGTCTGGGCCCCGTAAGTAATAACGGGCAGTATACAGCTGTCAAACACTTTTGTTCTCAGGTATTGAGGTATCTTTCGGTTTTTTAATATGTAACTTAATCTGCCAAAGGCAGCCCATCCTAGTTTCGTTCTTCTTGCGATTTCTATTTCTTGATTTTCTTTATTAAGTGTAAACCTTTGCCCTAAGTATGTGTATTCTTCTATTTGTTCTATAGTGTTTTGTTCTAGTTCGATATTCACTTCCTCCTCGGAATTTGTCATGATTTTTGTTTTTTCGGTGTTTATCTTTAAACCCACTTTTTTAGAAGCTTCATTTAGTTCTTGGAGCATTGAGTTAAGTTAGTCTCCATTTGTTGCAAATATTATGACGTCGTCTGCGTATTTTAGATTATTTAAAAATTTGCCGTTTATATTGATGCCTTTTCCCTCCCAGTTTAGGAATTTGAAGACATCCTCAATGGCTAATATAAATAGCTTAGGTGATAATGGGTCTCCTTGACGGACTCCTTTCTGTATTGGGATTGGATCGGTTTCTTCTGACCAGTTGACTGTTATTGTAGTATTCTTATATATATCTTGGATTATTGTCATATATCTGTGGTCTATCCTGCTGTTCCATAGACTCTTCTGTATTGCCCACGTTTCGATGCTATCGAACGCTTTTTCATAATCTATTAGTGCTATGTATAATGGGAGATGATATTCATTTGCTTTCTCTATTAGTATATTGAGGATTAATAGATGGTCCGTTGTACTAAACCCTTTGCGGAAGCCAGCCTGTTCTTCGGATAAATACATTTCTATTTTGTTATTTAATCTTTTCATTATGATTCTTGAGAAAAGATTATATACTTGTGATAGTAGTGTTATGGGCCTGTAATTTTTTAAATCTTGTTTGTCTCCCTTTTTATATAGTAAAATCGTTATGGCCTCTTTCCATTCACTCACTATTCTTCCAGTTTCCAAACATTTATTGAACAGTGTCTTCAACGCTGTTATTATTTCCTCTTCTCCTTCATATTGGGCGGCTGAAAATGGCGTCTGTATCCAGAGGATCGGCCAAGAACAAAACTCGCCAACATGCCTGGCCAGCGTGTCGTTGAAATGGCCAAAAACCCCCTTCTAAACTCCCAAATGTCGAATTTAAATAAAACGGATTCATTACCCCAGGTGGGTAGAACAGAAAGTTCAGAATCCCACACTACCTCGGTAGTTAGCCCCTTGGATTTTGGGGAGGGCAAAAATTCGATAAAGAACCATCTACAAAAAATCAAAAACAAGACAAGACGTACAACACTGTACATAGGAACATATAATGTAAGAACTTTGAAATCCAACGATAGAATACTTGAACTGGAAGAGGAACTATCAAAATAAAATGGAACATAGTCGGTCAGAAGTTAGACGAAAAGAAGAGAAATCAATAAGATTGAACTCAGGCAACGTGCTATATCACTCAGACTGCGAAAATAACGGAACAAGAGGTGTAGGTTTCATCGTATCCAAGAACAGCGCAGAAAGAATAAAATGTACAAGGCAATATCAAACAGGGTTGCATATCTCGTAATAGAACTAAATAACAAAATTTCTCTGCAAATAGTCCAGGTATACGCACCAACTCAATCTTATAAAGACGAAGAAGTAGAAAGTTGCTTTGAAGATATCTCCAAAGCACTGAGGGACAATTTAACAGAATACAAAATCATTATAGGAGACTTCAATGCAAAGTTGGGAAAAAGAAAAGACAAAGAAGAGCAAAGAATGGGAAATTTCGGATATGAGAAAAGAAATGAAAGAGGTGAGATGCTATACAACTTCCTAGAACAAGAGAACTTATTTGCAATGAATTCTTTCTTCAAGAAAACCACAAAACAAATGGACATGGATCAGTCCAAACGGGGACAACAAAACGAAATTGATTACGTTCTAACAAGAAACAAAGAAATCATTAAAGATATCTGCGTGCTGAACAACTGCACCATTGGCAGCGATAATAGACTAGTCAGGGCCAAATTATATATAAATAAGAAATTGGAGAGAGTAAAAGACTAAAGATCAATACAAACAAAATCAACAGCGAAACACTAAAAGAAAACTCTGACAAATACCGAGAAGGAATAAAAAGACACCTAAAAGATAAAAATATACAAACATGGATGTAGACGAAATTAGCGAAACAATAAAAGAAGCAATTACAGACTCAATACAAAAATAACCTCAAAACAGAACAAGAAAATGAAACACTATCATCTACAATAAAAGAGATGCTGAAAAGCAGAAGGAAGCTAACACAGGAGAACAAACAAAATACTGTAGAATTTGTTGAGGTAAATAAATTAATAAGGAAAACAATAAGACAAAATGAAATTACAAAACAAGACGTTATAATTCAACAAGTTATAGAAAAGAATCAAAATATGAAAGCATTGAGACCTAAAATAGACAAAAACAAGATAATAGTAATAAAAGATAAAGATGGAAGAGAAGTAAGAGAGAAAGACAAGATAAACTCTACAGTAAAAGAATTCTATGAGGAGTTGTACAAGTCCCAAAGAAAAGCTTCCACAGAAATAAAAGAAAAGCTAAAAAAGAAAATAACAAATATAAACTCGGAAGATATGCCAGAAATAGAAGAAGAGGAAATAATTAGTGCGATGAGAGAAATGAAAAATCAAAAAGCGCCAGGAAAAGACAATCTGACAAAAGAATTATTAAATGTGTGTAACTATTAGCTATTAAAGTTAAATAAATCTTAAAAAAAGGCTCTTGGATATTTAAGAAACGCTTAGCTAGATTTATCAATTCACTTAGGTTATTTAATATTTTAATATATTAGGGATATCTGCGTGTTAAAAATTATGTTCATAATGTAAAGTTTTAAAGAACACAATTTTTGTCGTAGTTCGTATACTTTGTTAGGTAAATATTTTCTACTTTTATCTTCTTAGGGTGCTAAATTTATTAACCTACTATAGCGTACCGTTCTATTTGTTTATTTAGTTAGATTATGGTTAGATTGGTTATAATATTTCATTCTCTTTATAATGTTTCCATTGAAGAACTAAGTAGAATATTGTTACTATAGTAGTCCCATTATATAATATAAACCAATCTTAGTAAATTAAGAGAATTTTTTACTAATTTTTATGTATAACATGGTTTAAATACTTTGGAATTTTCAGGTAAGTTAGCCTCATTTTAATAATAAATAGATATACTATAAAAATTGTGTTATACCTTGTTAGTAGTTTTTGCATTTAATATTCCAAAGCTCCTACGATTTGGAATATTACACTCTTCTCTAAAGTAACATAAATTAACCTATAATATAATAATTTACAATACTGAATAAATTATTCACGTTCATGAAATGTTTAGTAGGACTAATCTTCCAACAAAGTTGGAAGATCTAACTACTAAAATTTTTCTAACTGTAGTATATTTAACTTTTTAATAAGTGTGTTGGTATAAGCCTGGAGTTGTTTTAGGATTTTTTCTCTTATGATTGGCATAGAAATGTCTTATCGAATTAATCAGTTTTGGTAATAAATTAATGTTCTTGAAGTTTCATTTTCTAAACTTTACAAAATCTATAAATTTCAATTGTTGATAGCTTCCTATAACATCATGTCATAGGCCAATTACATATTTATAATGCATAAGTTCATTCTCCGTTGTTACTTGGAAGTTGCGAACTATTAACCGGTAAAATAATAACGTTTTAGACCTATGAATTTGTAGGAAGTACTAACCTTCCAATGATATGTACAAAATTTCATCACAATCTAACGTTTAGTTCACAAGTTACAGTAGTTTTAGTGCTGCAATTTTTTTAATTTTCAAAACGATGGAATAATCCGAATTTCGTGCGTTAATAAAGCATTGCTTTGTAAATGGAAAAATACCGTTTAAGCAAAACAATGGCTTGACAAGTGTTATTCGGATTCTGCTCCATTGAGGCAAATGGTAGAGGAGTGGTTTGTTGATTTTAAACGCGACCGTACAAACACCGATGATGCTGAAATTTGTCAATGTTTTAGAAAACATAAAAAAGTCCATAAAATAGATTTGGCCGATCGTAATTTGAAGTTGCGTGAGATAACTGACACCTTAAAAATATCAGAAGGCAATCTATTCACCATTTTTCATGAACATTTGTCTATGAGAAAGCTCTGTTCGAAGTAGGTACCGCGTTTGCTCACAGTCGATCAAAAACAACAACGCGTCGACGATTTAGAGCGCTGTTTGGAGCTGTTTCAGCGCAATAAAAAGGATTTTTTTATGCGGTATGTGACCATGGATGAAACATGGATCCATCACTCCACTCCAGAGTCAAACCGGTAGTCAGCTGAGTGGACAGTAAAGGGCGAAAGCCTCCCAAAACGACCAAAAACGTAAATGCCAGCTGATAAGGTTTTGGCCTCCATATTTTAGGATACGCACGGTATTTTATTCATAAATTACATTGAGAAAGGAAAAACTATTAATAGCAAATATTATATGGTGTTATTGGCGAGTTTGAAGGAAGAAGTTGTCAAAAAAATGACCTCAAATGAAGAAGAAAAAAAGTGCTGTTTTACCAAGTCGATCGCAACAATGGAAAAATTGAATCGGACTTTAAATAGCTTCCCCATCCACCGTATTCTTCGGATCTGGCTGCCAACGACTACTACCTGTTTGCCAACGTAAAAAGAGTACATTAAGAAAAGAATAAAAAAGTGATTGCCAAAAATAAAGCCTACTTTGAGGCCAAAGATAAATTGTTTTACAAAAAAGGCATCGAAATGTTAGAGAAGTGTTTGAATTAACGTATCTATTGAAGAACTTCTCCAGATGATATCAACCTAAATTGGCTGTCATTCAAATCTTCTTTAGTAACACCAACAGAAAAACATTTACAGAAAAAGAAAAGAAATAAAAATAAGGGATGGATGACAGAAGAAATCTTGACACTTATGGACAAACGAAGACATAACAAAAACAATAAGAACGAATACAAAAACACACAAAAATAAATTCGCTATAAAATTGACAGGCCAAGGAAGCTTGGTTTACAAAAAATGCGAAGAGATCGAAAACTAGAAAAGATCACGACGCACATAATCTTCATAAAAGATAAGGGAAGCAACAAGACTTACAAGAAAACAGGAAACCATGTATTTATTAGACGAAAATGGGAAAATAATAGCAGATGTTGAGAGAAAATAAAATTGTGGAAGGAGTATATAGAAAACTATTTCAAGACAATCGGATGAAAGACGAAGGAAAATAGAAGAAAGTGGCCCTGATATAACTGTAGAAGAAATAAAATATGCCATAAAAATACGAAAACCGGAAAAGCACCTGGACCAGACAATCTCCCAAGTGAAATTCTTAAGCTGCTAGAAGAAGAACATATTAATACGCTACAAGAATTATTCAACAGTATATACACAACTGGCATTATTCCGGAAGAATGGTTGATCTCCACATTTGTAGCCATTCCAAAAAGAATAACGCCCGACACTGCAACGAGTATAGGACAATTAGCCTTATGTGTCACACACTAAAAGTATTTCTTAAAATTATCCACCACAGATTATATAGAAAACTAGAGGAGCACATAGGAACACACAATTCGGGTTTAGGAAGGGACTGGGAACGAGAGAAGCACTTATGGCATATAATATATTAATCCAGCGGTGTCTTGACATGAACTAAGACGTCTTTGTCTGCTTTATAGATTACAATAAAGCATTTGACAAAGTAAAACATGACATCCTAATGAAATTGCTGAAAAATAAGAATATAGATACAAGAGACCTCAGAATTATTGCCAATCTTTACTACAATCAGAAAGCGAAAATACGTATAGAAAACCGAACATCAGAAGAAATCGAGATCAAACGAGGGGTCAGACAAGGGTGCGTCCTATCACCAGTTCTATTTAACTTCTATTCAGAACATGTAATAAACGAAGTATTAGAAAATGAAACGGCGGGCGTGGGAGTTAATGGAATTGCAATCAATAACATCAGATATGCGGATGATACCATCATAATCACAGAATCCCTCGAAGACCTGCAAAGAGTAATGAGAAGAATGGCGGTGGTTAGTGACGAAATGGGACTAAGCCTAAACACAAAGGAAACAAAATTCATGATTATCTCTAAAAGAAACTACTATAACGTTAACTTAAATATTCAAGGAGAGCAGATTGAAAGAGTAAAGAAATACAGATATTTAGGCACTATAGTCAACGATAAAAATGATAATACCAGCGAAATAACCTCTAGGATAGAACAAGCAAGAAATGTATTCTTAAATATGAGAAATGTCCTATGCAGCAAAGACCTCTCCCTAACACTTAAATTACGAATAGTAAAATGTTATGTTCACTCCACACTTTTATATGGAATGGAAGCATGGACATTGAACAAACATCTTATGAAAAAATTAGAAGCATTAGGGATGTGCACATATAGGAGAATTCTGAGAATCTCATGGGTCGAAAAAATAAGGAATACGGATGTCTTAAACAGAGTGAATAAACAGGAAACGGAAATATTGGATGAAATTAAACGGCGCAAACTTCAATATTTGGAACACGTGATGCGGGGGGAACATTATTATCTGTTGCAACTTATCATGCAGGGAAAAATCAAGTGCAAACGTAGTGTGGGAAGAAGAAGGATGTCGTGGCTGCGCAATCTTAGAGAATGGTATAACTGTAGCTCCAATCAACTCTTTAGAGCAGCAGTTTCAAAAGTGCAAATTGCTAGGATGATTTCCAAACTCCGTAGCGGAGATGGAACATAAAGAAGAAGAAGAATTGAAGAAAACCCCCTTAATGAATAAAGTCGAATTTTGCCTATTATTGTTTTATTAGTCATCCTACGAACTTATTGAGTGAAGTGTTAAAAGTTATTTCAGTAGTATCAGCGTAAATGGGTACCACTGTCTTTATCATGAAGGAAAGATAGTGGCTCCCGTACAAAACAGTACTAACTATTTTGGTCTAGGTATAATTTTAATATTCTATTTTAAATTGATAATTTTTTTCCATCTTGCATGGTTCATTATGACAACTTTATTGAAAGCTTGAGTCACAACAAGAAAACCTACGAAATAATATTTTTTGTTAGAGGGCGTAAATGATTACTGTGACTACTATTTTGTAAAGCTCTTCTGTACTAGCGTGTTTTTCCTTAAAATCTGAGCAATATTTGTATTTTTCAATACTTTGGCTGAGACTAGAAGAAACTGATAAGATGCTATAATGTAGCTTCTTCCGAATTCTTTCCAAGTTTTGGGATTAAAATTATTTAGGCTACTTTCCATTTTCTAAGAAAGAAATGTATCCCTATAACAGCATTAAATATATACGTTTGTAATTATTTCTCTGGTCGTTTCTTTAATCGTTTAGCAGTAATTAAATCATAACCAAGAGTTTTATCTAATTTTAAACATTAATAATTGACTTGATTTTTTAAGCATAAACAGTTTTATAATTTTTATTATCTATCGTTTCTCTTAACAAATTTGTAGGTTTTTTATTTGTTTTTGTGGAAGAGTCTGAGGAAACAATCTCAATACTTTTATTACCTGATTGATTAGCAAATGTGACTACCTTTTGGTTAGGACGTTTACTTAATATCCATTGATATTTTAATTGAATTATGATCGTTTCAACTTTCTAGTGGCTCTCCATAATAAATAATTGTACCATATAAGTATCCTTTTATTCTCTGTTTCTATACTCATTAGGTTTAGTTGTATATCTGATAATTTGCCAAAAAACTAATGGGTAAATTTTAAAATAATAACAGATTTTATAGGGTAATTTAAAAGATTATAGTTTGCAATTTAAATTTATTGCGTATTAAAATGTCTATTAAAATGATATCAAATCTAAAGCAAAAAAATTTGTACAACAGAAAGCTTTAAATAATGAAAGTCTTTTAAGCCTTCAGATAATCAAGTTTAACTTGCAAATTGCATCATTTAATAGTTGTAAGTGCTTTGAAGGTCAGTAGACTTCTTAATAAGTGAACAAAGGCCGATTTTAAATTTTGTCTGTCTAATAAGATTGTAGTTAAAGCAATTACTTTTTTATAACTTATTAAATAAACATAGATATCGATTACTCTCTGGCTGTAGCACTAGCTTGCTTTTATTGTATTTTTTGAGATCTACTCTTTTACATTATTTACATTATTCTATTTATCTTTGAAATAATAAATAATTCATTTTTCTACAAAAGGACAAATATTGAAAAATTCCCCCAGCTACAATTATATTTTATCATTAGCTTTTTGTTTTGTTGTTAATCAAAATAAAAATGCAGCTTTTCATAGATTCCAAACTATTATCATCATCTTGTTTTTATTGCAGTTTTAAATTTAGTATTTAAATATATTATTTACGTAAAATATCAAGAAGTGTGACATTTAAACAATGCTACCCACCTCTAGTTTATGGCTGTCTCTTTGTCAGAAAAGGTGATTATGATTTATTTATATTTAAACCAGTGTACCTTCAAGTGTAGTCCTTAATTAAAAATCTCTATATACTTAGATAAAATAGAATTTCTGTTTTAAGTGACCTTGACACTTGCTTTTTTAGATATACTACCTACTAAAGTTTAAAACAGTTCATTAACACTTGCAAAATTTGAATTCTTAGGTATTTTTTGTTATTTTTTGTGTTTGTGAAGATGTAACATTCTTTGTCTTTACTTTTCAAATAAGAATTGACAAAATGAAGCTTCTATTTTGACCTGCTAATGCTGGAAAATTATCAACAAGAAATAATGCAAGCAAAATACAAAATTGTAATACATCTGACGGTTTCAGAATGGCAATCACTATTTGATTCCGGTGTTTTAGCACTGAACATCAACCACTTTCTGGCCAACTATTTGCATTGGATAAACAAAATTTACAAGTTACTATGGACGCTAAATCTCAAAGGACTCGTAATTTGTTGACTAAACTGAGCGAGTCAAGATTTGCTTCTAACTACTAGTTAACCAGTTTTAAAAATACAATACCGCGTGTGTTGCAGAACAAATTTACCTTAATCATGATTGTTCTAAACTCTGAGTTCCTGGAGGCCTGTTGGTAGCAAATTTTGGCCTCAAATCAACATGATCAACCGCGAACAAGCTCTTTTTTAATACCACACACCCACTTATTTGAGGTCTTGCTGTATCCAACTTATAGCCGCAACACTACATCTTCTAATTTGATCTTTGTGCAATCATCGTTTTGGGTTGTTCGATCAAATTGAAGAGCCGTGTTTCGAATTCTTCGTTTGCACATTAACTCCACGAATTGAACAGACTTGACGACTTGCAGAGCACTGGCAAGAAGTTGATAATAAAAATTAAAATTTTTACAATTACTAATACATTTTTTAACAATCTTGTAAAAAAATTGTTAGAGTAACAATAAGACAAATCACCTATAGAAAAGTATAAAAGGACTATTATAAACAAAAAAAAGAACAGGTAGAATATCTAAATTAAAGATGTAAGAAAAGAAGCAGGAGAAAGAGACATCTTTTTTTAAAGTAAATTTTCAGTAGCACCCTGCAAGTTGCAATTTCTCTTAAAACAGGTCCGGCTATATTAAAATTACAATAAACTATAGTTTTGGACATATAACCTCTTAATTTTACAGCTTTATACTGTAAGAGTGATAAAACCGTTTAAAAATTTTTCTGGGTTTATAAACACAGCTTATTATAATATTTCAGTCGCAAGAAATTATTGGTCATTATAGTGCCAATTAATAATTAGATGCTTTTTAATAATTTATCAAGCTAAGAAAGAAACGCGAAATGTCTAGGCATTCAAATATGTGTAAAGAAACTTGAAGATTTATACAAAACAGTATACAATTTCGTTAACCATGGCCAAGAACCTGTACAGGGAGCTACGTTAAGTTTTATTGGTTAAATAAATTATTCAAAACGCATACCATTTTATATATAGAAATTAATTGTTGACAAAACATCTACAGCTGTGCTACTGATTAAAACTTAATTATAATAGATCTAGTCCTACAAGACTGCCATTAATTCCACACAAGATAATATAATCTGGTAAGCAATACAAAAATTTAAAAAACATTAGCTTGTGTAGACTGGTCAATATTCAATTACCAAATACTTTTCAATAGTTTAGCAAAAGTAAACGAAGTTATAGAATGGCGTATCAATGTTGCTTGTGAAAGCTATGCAAATAAAGCGCCAAGTTCTGACCTAATAACAAGATCACCATTGAATGGTCTTCTAGAAAAACGTGTTGTATCGTTAACAACAACATAATTTAATTAAAAGTATTATCTTATAATAGTATGGGCATATAACAAAAATGCCCAAATTTAGAAATACTTTGGGGGATGTAGCTTCTTATAGCCGGTAAATTGCCTGCTTCTACTAGGCAAAGTGTAGTGAAAAATATAGATATCTTAGCACACTTGTTCCTGTTTTAGTTCGAGTTTAGAGAATGCCATTAAATAACACAACAAATACATAAAATACAAAATTACATATTAAAAAATCTGAAAGAGATGAAATATTACACAGCTGTATTCTTAGACGTTCGATAGGATTTGGCACACTAAACTATTCTGCAAGTAAAAAGACTGTTAACAAGCTACTATTATTCCTTAATCAAACTCTACAAGGTGTTATCGTTGGTTGGCTGCTCAATCTAATATTGATTGTTGAGCTATCGAAAGATCAGAATAGTGTTATTGCGATTTTTGCTAGTGTTACTGCTATTCTTTCTACGCATGATGATGCTATTGTTGCTTCTAAAGATCTTCAACGTCATTTAAACTTATTGAGTGATCGGCCTAATAAATGGAGAATTACAATCAACTCAAAACTTTTACTAGAAGAAACATGTGTCTGCCAATCACTATAAATAATGTTCCCATAGATTTTAAGACCAAAAATGAGCATTCAGGCTTATATCCAAATTAACGCTTTACGTAGATTAAGCGTTATCAAATCATTTCTAAGACAAGGATTAAATTGACAATTTCAACTCAAAACGTTTTGAACAGTAATGGACCCAACAATGGCTGTCAAACATGTATTTTTTGGTCTCAGGACCACAGCAATTATCTGATGCTCAACCACTCAGGGAAAAATTAAAGAGCTGGCCTTGCTATCTAAGAACACTATAACTTGAAAAGACTATTAGATTATTACAGATTCAACTAAAACACAAAAGATTGAATGATACACAGTGCATATGAATATTCAATGTACTAGTTATATTATAAATATTTTTTGTAAGACGTTTATTGAACCATCCTAAATGACCTAGAATATGCAGTGCAATTTATTCAGATCAACAATTTTTAGTTACGTAAAAACAATTTAATTAAATTACTAACAGACCCTGTAGGCAATTGAAAATTACAAAAATGGTAGTTAAAGGTATGAACTGGAGTCAACAGATGACTACCATCTAATTGTCCAATTTGGGTTTCAAATAGTTGATTTTCAATGCGTTTAAGTATTTAAGTTTTTTGGAAGCTGTATTTTTTTGCTTTAATGATAAGTTCTAATTAATAGGTGTATAAATAAGTTCTCAGCTTTAGATTTCACAGGACGCAAATCACCGTTTACATGTAACGTATTAGTCCGCCCTCTTGCGGTTTTAAAGCAATGACATTTGGTTTTTCGAAACATCATGCGATTTAGCGTTTGATGCACATAACCTCAATAATCAGCTGTGTTCACGATGGCAATCACAAAAGAGCATATTCGATTTTCTATCCACTTCGCGTGTCATCTTAAGAAAGACGCTGCTGGAGCCACCAAAATGATTTGTGCTGCATATGGTGAGAATGCTGTAAGTCATGCAACGTGCAAAAAGTGGTAGCAAAGAATTCGCGAAGGAGAGTTTAGTCTTGAAGATCAACCACGCGCTGGATGCGGCGTATAGCCCAGACATGGCCCCTTCCGATTATCATTTATTCCGGTCGTTACAGCATCACTTGGCCCATACGCACTTCAAAACAGAAGAAGAAGTCCGAAAATGCATCGATAACTTTATCGTCTCGAAGCCGGTGAGCTTCTATCACCAGGGAATTCGCAAGCTACCCGAAAGATGGCAAAAGGTCATCGATGCCAACGGAGAATACTTTGATACTTAAGCTTTTTTTGTTTGTTTTTAAATAAAACTTTAATTTTGCAGAAAAAAGCTGAGAACTTATTTATACACCTATTATTAATTAGACGGCACAATATATTTGAAAAAGTGTCACGAGCCGGCATTAGGGCAACTTTTATATGGGCCAATGATCATTATTATCCGAAGCTTTTTGCGGGAAGTAGCTAAAAGCATTACGTAATTTAGAGCCCATTATATGCTACCAAACTTTGCTGCGATCGTCTCGTACCTGCTACCAATTGTGCGCGCACAAAACAAAAACGCGGAAAGTGATCAATACCTGAAAATTAGGCCATATCAAACGGGTTATTAGACGATGTTTACTTTCTAGGCTGTAAATTCGGCATGCATCTGGCAAAGCAGCAGGCTCAATACCCCGAGTCCTGCGGGCTACATCAAAGCGACGGTTGTTCCACTCTCAGCCCGTTAGTGAGCTTTGCCCCATGTCACGGGCAGCTTTGCAGCTGTAATATTCAAACTACATCGCTCGACACTCTTGCCTTCCCAGAGCTGATTCCCGCTTCTATTTTGCCCCGTTCGTCGCTGTTTATACGACATGTATCTCCAGCTATGCTCTTTATGGCAGCAAATGCGTAACAGGAAGATGTAGTAATCTCTTAAAATAATGTGAAGAGCTTTTTCGAATTACTCAATAACATAAATTTTACGTTAGCCGAGCACAAAATCAATTAAATTTCTGTTTTGGAAAAATATTTACATATCACTATTTTTACATTAATAAACTGGGTTGCAATTTTGCTTTATAATAAATAAAATAAATAAAATGCATTTCTAAATTAAAATTTCAGAAAAAAAAACATTAAGCAATTTACTGTAACCATAACGCTGATTTGAAAGTGAGCATGTCAATTTTGTAATATAAAACGGATAAACTTATGCTACTGAAATCTAGCAATTGGTTAATATTAAACGGAACTAAGTTAATTTGACCGAAGTCGCTGCCGAATCTAGGTCAAAGGTTAACGGATCGAACATCCGAGAGATATAACTTTTTTCTCCCTAAGAATATAGTAATACAATACACGTATTAAGGATTATTAGCTAACGAATTTTATTGTCCAACAAATGCTATTTATTAGTGTAATTGGCACTTAAAGTTGTAAATTGTATAAACTTGTGTTAAGTTAGTGTCAGCTAGTGCTACATCAGGTAATAAAGTGAGTATATTAGCATACCATGCAAGCATTATAGGGTTTTGTGATGATCGTTTGACTTAAAGTAAAATAATTTAGAAACCTACCTACAGCAGACTCTTTTAATTTTGAAAACTCGAATAAGGATTTATGTAGGCATTAATACTATCAATGATGCCACACTTCTATTACAGAATGAATTTAAGTATAACTTTGCTGAAATAAAGATCTGAAGAGCTGCATTTAGTAGTTTTATTTAATATTTAAACTTTTTGGTTGAAACTAAAGCTTTCTCAAAAATCCGTCCTCAATTTTCCTTGCTTAAATTAATTAAAATTTTCTTACTAGTATAGTGTTAGACCATCTTTAGCTTTTGATATTGCATTAACTCTTCCAGCCATATTTAAACCGGTTGATTTTATTTAGATTTTTTTTTATAAAGCAGTTACAAGTTTATTCAGGGAAAACAAAAGTGAAAATATGCTTGGCATTCTAACAAACATTTTACTGCGATAAACGATCTTCAAATCATAATTTGGACATATGGAGTTTAACTGTGCGTCTGCAGCAATCCAATACCAAAATTATGCAACAATTTTAGTCCAAAGTGCTCCGTTAAATTGTTGATGAGCCATCTTATATGTCCAATTAGACTCTACGTGCAGATCTAGGAATTGTTAATGTAACCAACTTTATCCATCGCCTAACAACTGCTTATTATTTTACTCTCGTGTAACAAGACAGTATTTTGACAAAAGATCCCATTATGAACGTAAAAAAGAAAAGGACTAATCTTTTATACAATGGAAATAACTGCATACAAATAACATAATGTTTACTTATTACTTTTTTGTTTAAGTAGACGTAAACACTCAAGCTCTTACGAAAAGAGTTTGAAGCTCGTGCTAGCCAGGGAAGATGTGCGCCAACTTAGTGTTCTTCAGACCATAATTGAAGAATGTTTGCCCTACTAATAGGGATATTGTGGTTTTGAAAAATTTCGATTGTTAGAAAACAAACTATGAGTTGCAGATTGGACAGAAAAAGCCATGATTGGTTCCAATGAATATCATCATGTTGCATCCCAAAGCATCAAAGATCCGTAACGCAGACTTTCTTTCAAAGTAGACTATTTTTAAATTGGTTTTTAGTTGTCTAATGTTTAAATTTTATGGTTATGCTACCAACGGTTGAAGGTTTTACATATCAATAATAACAATGAGGTTTTGCTGTTATAGCCAAACCTTTTTTAGATTAGGCTGCGAGGTACTACATGTGTAAGCAAAAATATATTTTTGCTCAGTTATTTTGCAGGTCATGTTGCGCTTGGTCAAAATGGATATCGTTAAGACAGTTAAAATTTTGGATGACTTAATATCAAAAAGCAAAAAGAGAAAAATAATACACTAATTACAAAAAAATGAAGGAAGAAACAAGGTGATTTATTTACATTCAAAAAGTCCAAAGAACAATTCAAGTCTACTAGAGAAAGTGTTGGTAAGGTTTGATTATGGTGGGACATCGAAATCAGGGATGTTGGAGCAAAACTTAATGTATCAAACTCTCCAATTGGCCAAACAAATATCTTGCTTACAGTTTACCCTTATATTTACACCTAACCTTTTCACTAAGGTCTGGATTACAGATTTGCTGTATGTCTATGCTTTTTGTGCAATTCTAAGTGGATATATTATTGCGTCATGTTTTTATAAGCTCCTTATTGCTGTGCAATTTTTTTACATTTATTTCAAATGATATAAACTTTGTTAAGCTGGAATTTTACAGCTACACACAAAACAAAACCAGAATTTATCTTCTCTACTGTAAACTTTCAAAACAGCCTTTGTATTATAAGAGTTTTATGATACACACTTTTCATGGATAGATAAATATATAAAAAAATAATGGTATAAACTGGTTAATAATGTTTTATTTCCAGCAGCATTATCATGCTTCCGTGCCATATCTGCCTTTACCTTATTACTTGAAATTTTCATTTCGTCCTTGAATTTATATTTTTATAAAAAATAACAGATACTTTATTGTATGCAAGTGTTGTACCCACTACTCTCCGTTCGAAAATGGTATTTGAGAAAACAAGGGCTAAATGAAACGCAAACAACCCAATTATTCTAAAATGAAATCTGTGTTTTCTACTGCGACGAAACGCCATATATTACACCACCTTTTAAAAGTGTGTTTCTGGGTTATATATATATATATATATATATATATATATATATATATATAATATATATAATATATATAAATATATATAATATTTAAGACAAAGTCAATATCCATCCTGAAAATATGGAGGTAATAACGTAGTAATTAGATCAGGACTAAACGGGCGCTAACCTACATGCCGTAAGCGCTTCCGGTATCGATTTGACACGCCGGTCTGGAATTTATAATCAAGATTTTTTGCAAATTAGCCACCTCTAATTGAACGCCACTGTCCAAGATGGCGGCCGAATTTCATTGCGTTACGGGCTTTTCGGGTTTTTGCAGCAACAGCGGCGCTGAGCGGCGCAGAAAGTTGGGAGCACGAGAACTGATTGAATTTACAAAAATTTAAACGAATTTCCCTGGAAATAATATGAGCGCAGGCGACT
The DNA here is from genome assembly GCA_036346155.1 of Sinelater perroti. Classification (NCBI taxonomy): domain Eukaryota; kingdom Metazoa; phylum Arthropoda; class Insecta; order Coleoptera; family Elateridae; genus Sinelater; species Sinelater perroti. The sequence continues at coordinate 16,020,712 of JARFIY010000195.1, read as the reverse complement.
GGCCCGGTTTTTTGGGTGTCACTAACCTACTCCCCAATCAATTTTCGGGCCGTTCCATGTAAACGCAACAAATTGCCCAGGTCGGATCGAAAGAAACCCTAATCTGGGAGACATGCGAGCTCATAATTTGAGCAATTTTATAAATGGTTTTCGAATGGAATATACGGTAATAGCAAGTAGTGATAAATCAATGCACCTGTGTCAGGCAGGCTGCAGCCGTATCCAGGTCAGTACCCCGTCGGGTCAGCGCGCCTGCGTGCGAGCGCAGTCCCGGTCATGCCCTACTATCTTACTACGGGGAAAGTACCCTTCAACCCGCCTACTACTACTTGTCCTGCTTCAAAGCAAAAATTACTGCCCTGGATAACTTTCCCAGGTTGCGCAGCAGCTTTTGACTTACATACCCCAAAGCTTTTCGTTTAACGAGCTTTACATGCAAGCTCATCTGGAAATGAGCTAATTAGAATATTAGTGGCAATACTGTGGCGCGCTAATTGCACCGTTTTTTAAATTGTAAAATGCGGCTGGCAATGCGGTAGGGTTCAAGATCACGCAAAATCTGTAGTAGCAAAGCCGCTGGCACGACCTATATGCTTAAACTACCACCTGTAGTATATGCTCTACTTTACAAAAAAGAATATTTCCCTCCGTTATGAGAAGCCATAATTTCTTATTTTTTTAAAATGAATAATACTACAAATTCAAAATATTTACTTTATTTTAACTTGGCATCCAAAGATGACTACTTACAGTAACATACTTTAAAGGTAATTAGTTTAAATCATACAACAAATATTAACACAAATGCATAATCATAAAAGCCTACTTCCGTATTATACAACACTTTGCATTGATATATCATTCATTTAATAAAGAGACTCTCAGTATTCTGTGTATAACCACACTTCATGTCAAAGCGGACATGGTTTTATAGGTATGATAAAAGCTGCTATTAAAAGAGCATTCAAATTATTTCAGAACTGTTCTGTTCGTACAATAATTAAATTAATTACAAAGTTTTCGTATTACATATCACTATTTTTATCCAAATTCACCTATTAGACGTTCTAATTGTTGCAAAAGCAATTGAATTGGAATTTAGGTTAAAGGAAGGATTTATACGGTTTTTATCAGCATTAAAGTGACGACACAGATGGGAATATTTTAAAACGGATTATGAAATAGCTGCGCCCTTTTATTGCAAGCACATAAAATACGGCACTAAAGGTACCAATAAAAGGATAAATGCCTGAAATTCCGCCAGGGCATAAAGCGGTGCATACACGCACGAAAAATTGAATATGAATCGGTGCATCTTCATTGGGGGTATTAAAAAATACTGCGCCATTCCACCGTTATTGCCTATCGCCCGACAATTGTTGTTTAAAAGTCGAACTCGGCAAACTCCCCGCGAAGCGAGTGTACAAACAGGCAGCCGATTGTGTGTATAAATAATTAAGGTAATCGATCGTGCGGCTAGAAAGATTGGTTCAACTAGCTCTTCCGAGGCTAAAGTTCGCTTGAAAGGCAGGTGCCACATATAACTCGACGTGAGGTTCGCATTCCGTCAAGATTAACGTATCCTAGTTATGACTTGACCCGGAGAAGTTATTGACTAACATTCCAAGACATGCCTATGCCCTGGCAACTTCCTCCTCACCTGTGCAGCTGGGTGCTTCATATACAGAGTGAAAATGATTACATTTAACTATTACACATGTCATACGATGAAATTGAGTGACACAAACGCGAAACTAATTTTTAATTTAGTGTAACTAAAGTATCGGAGTACTAAATTATTTTTATTTTGGTTCGTTAACGCGCATCAAATTTAACATGTTAGATTTTCAATAAACCCGTCTAAGTTTGCCAATCTAGCCGTACGCGAAACTCCAATAATAACAAAGCTGCTCGTGAAAGCAGGGTAGATTACTGTCACCCTGTATATTGACCAGGTCACCGGCCTACCTCGGCTGCCCTACTTTACTGCGTGCCGATCTTTTAATATTTATACGGGCTCTGAGAGCCGGGAAAGGATTCACAAATAATAGCACCTGTAGGATCAATAAATGCCTGCAGTCGAATATAAACGCCCATTTGAATAGGCACCTTTCATACTTAGCCGTAAAACTCGCGTTTTTCAGTTTTATTTGACCCAATTCCATTGATGCACACCTAGCCCGACTGTGACCCAATTTTATTTATTCGATATCGGAGCATGTCTTCCGGCAATGAAAAATGCATAAACCGTTGACATAACTGCATATAGAGCCCAAATTCGGCGACTAATTCCGGCCTGCCACCTGGCAGCTAGCTCTCCGCTCCTTGCCCCTAATCGGCGGGATTTCCAGGACCATCTGGGTTCGAGCTCCGAGCTCCCGAGAAGAGCGCACGAGAAAGTTGCTCGTTCGGCCTATAAAAGCCGGGTCAAAAGATAAAAAGCAAAATTCATGCAATACGTAAAAGGAAGCTAACAAGGGAAAACAATAGAATACATCTATGGCCCCCATTGCTGAATTGATAGAAATGCGGGACTAGCTGTGTGTTTGGGCATATCCTAGCAACGGACTTTAATGGTCACATTTTTGCGATTTTTGTGATTTAAAAAATCACTCATTTTTCAGCGACGTTTAGGTTACGATTAATCGATTTTTTTACATAATTTTCTGTAAACTCCGCCCGATTATCACAAAGTAAAAATTTTGACACCTGCATTAAACATTCTAAGGTCATTAATTAAATTTTCAATTAAAGTGACTAAAATGTAGACAAAAATAAATGACAAGTGAGCTGAGTTCATAGCACGTTAAATAAAGGTTACAGGTCAAAAGGTCACAGGGCAAGGTCACATAATTTTAATATTTTTAATTGTCCAATTTACTCACAGATTCACTAGCTTATTCTAGAGAATAATTATTTTATTTAGTTAAAATCTATAGATTGCGTTTGAACATCAGATGAAATTTTAGTGCTAAAATAAAACCCTTAAGAATAAAAGTCAGGTTACCAGCATTTAAAAAAACGCACTTATTAAAATATATTGTTGCAAACCCGAAATGTGTCATAAACACAAAAGTAAAAATACAAACAGAAACTACGTTATGCAATATTTAGTCTAAAATGAGTTAAAGTTCGAATTAAATCATAGACATTATAATCAACACACTAATAAGAAAACGGTAGACATATACTAGATATTAGTATACAGAAAGGTTTTGAAAAAATAAAAACAAGAAGAATAATGCATAAGTATCCATATAATTTTTTTAATTAACTAACGAAAAGTATATTAAACATTTCAAGAAAAAATCATTATACTTAAATTGCTGCTGTTAGTCTTAACCCTCTAACAAGATTTAAAAATATTGTTTGGTGATGAATGCATTAGAACTCTAATGAAAGGTAAAAAATCGTCACATGTGGGTCATAGATTTAGACCAAATTTGGGTGATTTTTTCAACTTTTTACGAACCATACAAAAAGGAATCTAAGTATTGATGAGAAACACAAAGCTGTTTGATATTTTTATGATAAATTTTCTAATTCAATTAATACTGTAGCAGAAAGCAATAAAAATTTTCAAAAAACGGCTAGGTGTTTTCTATTTGCGATGATTACGTTAGGGTTGTCATTAAAGTCGGTTGCAGTATTTACAAAAAGTCATAATTAGAAAACACAAAATTAAATAAACCGATAGGAAAATGGAACAGGGATACTCGATAAAAAGGTAAGCAACTTTAAATAAAATTAAAAATATAAAAGAAAACAATACTTAAAAAGAACAATACTTGAATGTAGGGACAAGAGAGTAAATGAGCTTGTACCACAAACTACTACTCACACTTTAAGCCATATTTTAAAATATAATAGAAGGAGATTATTTCCTAGCGGAAAAGGAAAAATTAAACAAATTTTATTATTTATCAAAGAAAATACATAGAAGCTAATATCGATATATCAAATATGAAGGAATTTGTGCAATAAGGAACAAAATAAAAGCACAATGGAAAAATTGAAATAGAGGAAGTGGGAGTATTCATTAGAGTAGTTTATTAAGCTTCTATCAATCTAAATAAAGCATATAATTCCGTGGTAAAAAACAAAATATAGAAAACGATAAGAGAAAATGAAATTCTAAGCAATTTAAACGGTTATATAACAATGTTCCACAGAATATACTATATATATATATATATATATATATATATATATATATATATATATATATATATATATATATATTTTCATTATCAAATTATTATGGTGTGAGCATGAATGAGCGGCCTAAGCCTGCGTTCAGGTCGCTAGTCCACTCTGTGGGCGTGGGTTCGAATTCCACTCTTGTGATAAGTTACTTTTAATTTAAAAAGAGAAGAAAGCGATCGACAGACCGTACGCAAGAAGCTTTTATTTTTATATGTATAAAAGCCTAATAAAGTATTTATAAAAATAAAATTAAACCTTAAGTTTTGCTGTCAAGGAGTTTCATATCATTGAATTGAGAAAATTAAAAACAATTGTAAAAGACAGGGTTCACAGCAGAAATAAACATCTTTAGATTGAATTTTGCAGACAACCAAGTGGTAGTTGTATAAGATGAGAAAGATCTTAGCATCATTTTACAAATTAAAAGAAATACAATATACAGGGCTAATTTGGAAATAATTTTGATTGAAAGAGGAATGTGGTTGCATTAGAGAGAAGAATAATAGGCAAAGATATTCAAATACAAAAATAAACAAGTTGAAATAAGTAAGCTAAATTATATTTAAAAGTTAAAACACAGAAAAAGTACTAAAACAGATGAAGGTAGGAAGAAAAGCATATGACCCAGTACTATCAAATAAAAACTTTACCAAAGCCACAAAAAGTGGGATACGGGAAGAGTATTGGGTATGAACGTAAAAGTAGATATAAAATGAAGGGCAAATTGATTTGAGCTTATAGCACGGGTCAAAGAGCGATACAGTAAAGTCACATACTTTTAATATTTTTAATTGCCCAATTTACTTGCATGTTCTCTGGCTTAGCATAGAAAATAATTATTTTACTTACTAACAATCCATGAATTGCGTTTGAACTTCAGATGAAGTTTTGATACTGAAATGAAACACTTAGGAATCAAAGCTAAGTCACCAGAAATTGAAAAAAGAGATTTGACTCATATGAAATGTACCTCATTAAAATATATTGTTGCAGTGCCTGAAATGTACAAGAAACATAAAGATAAAAATACAAACCGGGCGTTTTCTTTAATGAAATTAGGTATTTGTTAATTTTTTGAATAAGTAACACAAAAGAATATTAAATATTTCAAGGGAAGAATATTATACTTAAATTGTTGCTGTTTAGTCTTAACCTTGTGATGACATTTGAAAATATCACTTGGTAGTAAATACATTACAACTCTAATGAAGGGTAGAAGATCGTCAAATGTGACCCGTAGATGGTTTTGGCCAAATTTGGGTAGTTTATTTAACTTTTTCTGTTCTATAGGAAAAAGGGTTAAAGTTTTGACCAGAAACGTAACAATAGCGCTAAACGATAAGTTTAAACTTGTTTCAGATTTTTATAAGACATCTTTCAATTCAGTTAATAAGGAAACAAGAAACTATTAAAATAAAGAATGGGTTTCTTAATGGTATATCCGATGCTTGGGTTAGTATTGGCAACAAAGTTACATGCTCACAAAAAGCACAGAAGATAAATTTTGAGTGAATAAATAAAAAAAGTACTTAGATAAAAAAGTGAAAAGAGATAAGGGGTGGCTAATGAAAGGGTAAGCGATTTTTAAAAACAAAACAGAAATTGACCAAATTTTGAGTAAAATATTTTCGAATTGCCAGAAAAGAGGTTAAAAACCCATGCCGGAACGCCACCGATGTATTCAATCTTATTAATGATTTCTGTCATAGGGCACTTTCCAATCCATACTTAAAAAAATAATATGTATTTATGCTTGGATTGGTATCCAACTTGGTTTCAACTTTTATGTGTTGTTAATAAGATAAACTGATAGTCGACAAATTTGAGTATCAGGGAAGCTAAAACCAAATAAAATAAGTTATTAAAGGTTTAAAATATAAATTTTGAATAAATAAGTAAATTGATAAATGAATAAGAAAGAAAGGTTTTACAGGGACTAACACGTAATTTTCAAATTGGTATAAAGAAATCACCAACATCACTAAGATATCTGTTTTCAGAATTATTTAAAAATAAACAAGTAAGCTCTATAATGACAGAAATTATAGAAATAATGTTCGGGTAGGAGCAACCAAAAAATATAAAAATGGTTAAGAAAAATTGTAATTTTATATTTATAATGATGTAGGCTCGAAGCCTTGCGAATTTGGAGGTTACGGCAACTATACGTTAGGCTCCACTGCGCTTTGGACAATCGCATTTTTACCCCATGCTAAAATAAAATTATTTATTTTTAGTGACTGATAGCCAGGAATCGAACTCGAGCCCGCCTGCACCGTAACCAAGCAGCTTAACCGATCAATCACAATATTGTAATTACACATCAACAAAACAATTTCTTATAGGTTGCTATGAATAAAGAACTCTTTTTAATATTTGCTGTTATACTTTAATTATTTCTTTTAGTAAAAATAATTGCTAAATGCTGCAGTAAACGAAAGTACATGCTTTATGTTGTGCCATTGCTAATTTTCAAAAGTTAAACTTACAGAACATGTGTAATACATTTCACAAGATGCTCCTCATTTTACTAGGTACAGAACCAGTTGTTTGATGCATTGTTGTACATGACATAACTTTGGCATTGTTGTGTACTTCAATTGAAGTAATATAAGTAAGCTTTTTATTTTATGGGTAAACTTTTGTAACCAACATATCTGCATATCTTAACAATGTTCATTGCTTAATGTTTTGTATATCCATCCATAGGAATAATAATATCAATAGATCATTTAAATTGTAGAATACAATAAGGAATAAAGATGAAATGGAGAATATTGTAACTAAAAACACTAAAATAACAATTAAACATACAAAGATGAAAAGAACTGCTAAAAAAGATAATAATTATAATATGACAGAATAGGACAAATGCACTAGAGATACATGCAAACATTGTTTTAAAGGGGTGGTGTTTAAAAACTGAAAGAAATTTAAATGATATAGGATATACTTGTAGAAAAAACAGTTATGTACAAAAATATGGTAAATACCAGAAACAAAATTTATAAAGTAAAATTTATTTATTAAGGAAGGAAACAAAAAATGGTAAAAAATATTTCAAAATATATAAGAATTTTACGGAGTCAAAAGAATAAAAAAACGAAAGATAAATAACTACAAATACAGAAAAGCACATTGACAAAGAAATTTAGAACTACACATGATCTGAAGCACATTTTAAGAAATAATAAATAATGATCAATTGCTAGCGAAAAAAAAAATTAAACAAAATCTCACAATTTATTAAAAAACCCAAAGGGCATGTAACATATAAAACGTAATATCAAATATGGAAGACTTTATGTAATATGAAATATAATAAAAGCACAAGAGGACAATTGGGAAAAAATAAGTGGAAATATCTACTAGATTACTGAAAAACAAACACCGGATGACGATGAGAAAATGGAAGTCTAAGCAATTTAAAAAAATTTTTTTTTTTTATAACATCCCATTTATTTGCAACTGTACAAGTACATTTAGCAAAGTCATTTGATAATTAAATAGATGTAGAAGCATGCTCAGCAGAATACTTCTATAACAGATAAGCTTATAGGCTTTGTGTGACAAACGGGAAAAATCTTACAAACTACAACTTATAACTAGTCTTAAAGTAAACTAATAATTCAAAATCTGGTTGGCAGATCGTTTGGCACATGTCGATGTAAACGCCTGTTGTCGCTGGGCGGATCCATAAGATCTATTGCGAGGATGTTGGGATGGGCGCTAAGTCGAGTACTGTATTGGGAGCTGTAACGCCTAATTTCGTCCTTGACTGTGGGGATACGAAGATCCTTTATGATAACCGTGTTTGGTACAAACCAAGGTGCGTTTGTTATCATGCGCAGCACTTTTCTTTGGAAACGCTCTAGAATTTCGATATTTGAAGTGGACGCAGTCCCCCAGAGTTGGATGCCATACGTCCAGATTGGCTTGATTATTGTTTTGTAAACCAGAAGTTTGTTGTCTAGCGAGAGTTTAGATTTATGCCCAATTAACCAGTACATCTTAGTAAGGGTTAATCCTAGTTGCTTCCGTTTTGTGAATATATGTTTGCGCCAATTAAGCCTTCTGTCGAGGTGTAGTCCGAGGTATTTCACATCATCTTGTTGTGGAAGTTGGCTATTGTTTAGATAAACAGGTGGGCACGTGTTTCTGCGAGTGGTGAAGGTTATGTGAACGGATTTGGTGTCATTGGCTTTAATTCTCCACTTTTTCAACCAGTTTTGGACTGCAGTGAGGTTAGTTTGTAGTTTCTGCGAGGCAATGTTGGGATCTCTATCAGATGCTAAGACTGCAGTGTCGTCGGCAAAGGTTGCTATCAAAGTTTCTGGCGTAGTTGGTAAGTCTGCAGTATAACACATATAATAGTGGTCCGAGAACACTTCCTGTGGCACACCGGCGTTTATTGGAAAAAGTTCCGTATATTCGGTTTCAGACTTTACCAGGAAGGATCTATTATTTAGGTAAGATTTAAGGATAAGGAAGTGGTTTAGAGGAGAAGTAGTCGCAACTTGTAGAGAAGTCCAACGTGCCAGACTTTATCGAACGCCTGAGTGATGTCTAAAAATGCAGCAGAACAGTACTCTTTATTTTCAAAGGTATCGTTAATCCTTTGGACAACTCGATGTATTTGTTCTATCGTGGAGTGCATCCTCCTGAAGCCAAATTGGTGATTGGGGATTATATCATTGTTTTCCAGGATTGGTAAGAGCCTTATTAGTAAGAGCTTTTCAAACACTTTTGAAACAATTGGCAGGAGACTTATTGGCCGATAAGATGTAGGTTCGCTGGGAGGTTTCCTGGTTTTAATATTAGAATGACCTGTGCCACTTTCCATTGGTCTGGGAAATACCCTGTGCGAAGGACTGCGTTGAACAGCTGGGTAAGATATTTAGTTCCGATGGTAGGTAGTTCTTTAAGAATTTTACCAATAATTAGGTCATATCCTGGAGCTTTCTTAGGGTGAAGAGTGCCAATGATTTCATCGACGTCAGCAGTTTTGAGTCGCTGGATTGGTAATTCTAGTTGATATGGGGATTCTAATTGTTGAACAATTTCTGCTTCTTCTTCGGGCCTATTATCTGATTGGTGTTTGTTAAATGGTTGGCAAAAACACGTGCTTTTCCAGAATTTGTTCTGGCCCACTCTCCTTGAGGTGTCCTGATGGGCGGGGAATGGTTTTTTATCTATTTTAATTTTCTAGTTGTCTTCCACAGAGAGTAGTCGGTAGCTTCAGTAGCTGTAAGTTCTTCTAAGAAAGTCTGGATGCATTCATTTTGGTTTTTGTTTAGTATTTCTTTTAGTTCTTGTGTGACTGCATTGAGTAAACGTTTGCTTTCAGGTGTTCTCAGTCTTTGCCATTTCTTGCGGATTCTTCTCTTTTCAAGAATTTTTGCTTGATTAATATAGGACAGTCATAAGCTGTGGTAATCGCTGATTGCTCAGGCGTTGAATTCAGGCTGCCCATTGTATCGTATCATTGAAATGCTTAACAGCATGTTCTATGTCTGTTTCGGTCTTAAGAGATACGTTTAATGTTAGTTTTTGATTAACTAGGATTCTGAAGTAGTCCCAATTTGTGTATTTAGTACATAGACACGGTTGTTTTTCTCTACTTATTACTTTTGTTGAAAGTGAGACTAAGACTGGGGAATGATCCGAAGATAGGTCGAAACAAGATTGAGCGATAATGAGGTCCTGTGGGATACCTTTTGTAACACAGAAGTCTATAAGGTCTGGTTGTTTATTCCTGTCAGATGGCCAGTAAGTGGGTTCACCAGTAGAGACATGTTTCAAATTATTGCTTTCTATAGTTTTAAGTAGCTCGCGTCCTTTGGGTGTTATAATTCGAGATCCCCAATCGGTGTGTTTGGCGTTGTAATCGCCTCCTGTAACAAACCGTCGTCCTAAGGTATTATAGAAATCCTCGAAATGCTCCTGTTTTACTGTATGGTTAGGGGGGAAATATACTGCTGAAATTGTTAACGAACTGGCTGAATCTTCTATGGACACACTGGTTGCTTGGAGAAAAGGTTTGCTGTAACTGCTTAGTTGGTGGTGTTTTATTGCGTTTTTGATAATTAAGGCGGATCCACCTCAGGCAGTTCCTGCTGGGTGATTAGTATTATAGACACTGTAGTTGGGAATTTTTAAATAATTTCTTTCTGTAAAGTGGGTTTCAGAAATTAGCATGACGTCAATATTGTGAATTAGTATAAATGTTTTTAGTTTTTCAATGTGGTTGAATAGACCATTGGCGTTCCATAAGGAGAGTTGTAAGTTTTTAGCCATTATGTGAGTTTGGAGAGCACGGTTGTCAGGAGGTTTAGTAGGGTTCCTATTTGGTCGAACATGTTTTTCATCATGTTTTTTAGATCTTGAAATTCATTGGATTGGTGATTAGGTTGATTAGTGTTTGGAAGATGCATTATGTTGGCGGGGCGTGAGAAGGTTGCTGGGCTTCATTTACTGCATGAGCGTATGACAGTCCTGGTTGAAATTGTTGATGACGTATGACTGATGCAGGGGGAGTATACTGTTTTGGTCTAAGCGGTGGAAATTTTTTCTTTTGAAGTTCTTTATAGATTATACATCCCTTATAATTGGCAGGGTGATTACCTCCGCACAGGACACATCTCACATCTTTGGATTTTTCTTTGCGTTGACACTGCGCAGTAGGGTGATCGCCTGTACATTTTACGCATCTGGGTTTTAAATGGCAGAAATTTTAGTGTGCGTATCTTTGACATCTCGCGCACTGAGCGATTTGTCTTTTCTGTTTCTTTGAGGTTGACACCATAATATTCATTTGTTGCACTTGTTGTATATTCAGACACTTGTATTTCATATCTTTATTGATTTGGTCTGTGATTTTAATAATCAATACTAAGACACATTTATAAAAATCGGAGGTTTGGTAATTTTCAGAACTTCTGTAACTTGATTGAGTATCTGTTTTCTGCTAGAGACATACATTAGAGGTGGAACGGTGGTTCCAATACTATTTCTTTCAGTTTGTTTTGGGTTCTAGATGGAGTCAGTCAATTTCTATCTTTTAATACAACCTTTGTTAAGTTATTTCCTACTGGTTGCGATAAAATGTTATAGGGTGTTGAAATGTCAGTCTGGGGTTGTTGATCAGGGTTGGGAATAAAACATAGTTTATTGAGGCTGGACACCATGAATTACCTGGCATTTGCCGTTTTAGGTTGGAACTGTGGTGTACATCTGGATTTGATCAGACGCTTATAATTGGTCATATGTAGCGCCCTGGGCCTGCTTTGAGGATGGAATCCCGTGCGGCGAGGAGCTCTCTAATATTATGGACCGTTGAGTTAAATACCTTATAACACCATTTATAAAAATCGGAAGGAGGTTTAACGCGGAATTTTCAGAACTTTTAATTGATTGAGTATCTTGTTCTTTTTCTGCTAGAGACGAGTAACGATTAGAGGTGGAAGGTGGATTTAACCAATACTCATTGTCTTTCGAATGTTTGGCTTTTAGTTCTAAATCATCAACAGGATTTCTACTTCTTTTGTATACAACTTTGTTCCAAGGATTATTTCCTACTGGTTGCGATAAGAATGTAGGGGTTTGAGGATGGTATTGGGGTTGTTGATAGGGTTGGGAATAAAACATAGTTTGTTGAGGCTGGATAAATGAATTACCTGGCATTTGCGTTTGTTGGAACTATGTGGTGTACATCTGGGTTTGATCAGACGTTATTATTGGTGTATGTAGCGCCCCTGGGCCTGCTGCTACTTGTGAGGATGGAATCCCCCCGGGCGGCGGGAGGAATGCCATATCCTCCTACACATATGATTTATTGGCGTAATCCTGTTTGCAGTTTATAAATACCAAAATAAACTATTGCAATAAACACTCGCGATAAGTCGAGGCCGGTGCACTGATAACACAGCCGCGCAGGGAATGTCTTTCCTCTTTGAATTTCAAATCGGAACTCTTAAAAAATTAAAGAGACGGTTGCGTAGGATTAGTAATTATAAGAATAAACCAAGTAATTTTGAAACAACTTTAATTTTATTGTTAGGAAGTTTTACACCACTGAATTAAAAAAAATAGTAACAAATATGAAAGGTAGAGTTGTACAGCAGAAGTAAACACCGTAAGATTGAATTTTGCAGGTAATCAAGTGGTTGTTGTATAAGGTGAAAAAGGTTTTAGCATTATTTTACAAATTCATAAAAAGAATACACTATGGCAAATTAAAAAATAATTTTAATTAAAAAAAGGTATTTGCTTTAGAGAAGAGTAATAGAGAAAGACATCAAAATATAAAAGCAAAAAAGTTTAAATTTGTAAAATACATTATAATTAAAGGTAAAAATACAGAAGAATAGATACAAAAGTGGAACACACAGAGTATCGAAGATGAACGTACAAGTAAATACAAAAAATATTTAGAAGAAAAAATGTTTAGAATACATAAAATATGTTCTTTTATTATTTCTGTTGTTCTATACACGAGCAAATAAAATGTAAACTAAAATTATTTATTTAAATTTATTGAAGCATTATAACAATTATTTTTTGCATATCTTCTAATTTTGTCCCATAGATACGTAATTTTTTGATTTTACTGTCGTAAAATTTAGGTGGTTGTAATAGTAGTGTTTAGACAGCAAGGTAATCGTCAAATTTTTGTCCTCAAATTACTCCTTTTCATGGTTCAAACGAATGATAATTGCGTTAAGACCGAACTATAGGAAGGGTACACCAATATATCTCAGATTAAATTCTAAATTTTTGTCAAGTTTGGGTAGCTCCATAGATCCGGGCAAGAAACTCATCTTGTTGACACTGTATTAAATCGAAGATCATCAGTAATCATTGCCTGAGAATTTCTGTAGCTTAGATTAACCTCTGAACTGGTTTCATTAACCGATTATCGGCGCTCCTGCTTCAAAAGGCACCGAAGAATGCAAGTGTTCTTCTTGATCACTCTGGTGGCGCCGAAAGCTTTCATTTCCAACTACTTTTCATTTTCCCAAGATTGTTTATGCCACATCTATACTTGAGACTTCTTAAGGGTTTAGAATTATGCCCAAGTCTTCTCAAGAACAATTTTACGTCTTTAGTCGTGGGACACTTGACTAAAATCTGTTGGGCAACGGACAACCTTTTACTCTAACACCGTGATACTAATCAAAGAAACGGTAGCACAATGTACCTTAAGAAGGAGGAGGTTGAATCCCCTTCAAGCACAGAATCCGGTTTATACTTGATTTACCCTCATGTATTTTCTTAAATATTACTCGCTACTAATAATATTTTGTGTTTAACTGCTTTAATTTATTTGTATTTTTTATATATTAAAATTGCATGTTGATAATTACTGGTTTAATGTTATTTTATCACTTTAGTCTCCATGTATGCATTAACACAACAATTATGGAAAATTTCATAACTTTCTATTAGTATCAGTTTGAAATTATACAAATTGCAGAACAATTTACAATACCAATTTAACTGCCAATATTTGCTTTGCTTTTTATGCTGCAAAAACATTAATTACCCTAACTAATAATTGATTGCATTTATTATTATTATGATAGCTTACAGGATAAAAGAGAATACAAAAAAGACTACACAAACGTTGAGATTCTTTTCAGTGAAATGCATTTTGCAGCTAAACAGTGTTACAGCTCAATCGTAACTTCGGAAAAAAATACTTTCCCTGCGAACAAGATGTACGACTGTTTTCCGGTACTGTGGGACGTTGTTTGGGTGAGTAATTCCCGCTACAGCGCATAGGATCGGGCTACTAACCCAGACATGCCGTTCGAATTTCGTGGGCGTTTGGGAATTCCTGAAGGAAAGATTTACACTGCGGTCGCGTTCAGCCCTGGTTGCAGGAGAAGTAAGACGGAAAGCCGTGTAATTAGAGCGAAAAGTTCTGTTCAATACCATACAGATAAAATGCTCGCCGCTCTCTTTTTGCAGTTTAAACTTGTAAATAGGTTGCGACGCGGACTAGTTGGTGCGCGACGAATGGAACCGCCCGTTTTTCTAATCACCGCAGTTAAATGAAGGGGTTGGCGAAGAGCTTCCAAAAACCAAACCGAATTAAACCGGGGCTAGTATTGAAATTCCGGTGAAATTTGGAGTCGAACAGGGAGCGCTTGCCGCTTAAATCTGCACCCAACTGGACATTACGCAAACATTTTCTTAATATTCTGAGCCGTAAAATAAAATTAGAAATGTAGCCATTAAAACATTTTGAATCTAAAGGAAAACTCTAAGTAGATTCAATCACGCAAGCGGCTCATTTGTAATTGTGTTGTACGGTTATTGTACTACTACAATATTTAGTAATAAACTTCAAAGATTGCAGTTTATGGTTAGTTAATGGTTTACTTAAAAATGTGTTATTAAATATATTGCTGTAGTTTGCTTCTTGAAAATAAACAATAAGGTTTTGAATAAAACCCTTCTTGTTAAAGAAAATATAATTTTGAAACTCAATAGAAACTACAAAAATTTTTTGGAGGCCGCGTTATAACTCTACTTATAATCTGCTTTACGTATATTTAAGTAAATTATTTACAACGTAAGCAAACATTTAGCGATATCTCTTTAGCATTATCTTACATAATATAGATTTATACGAGGCAAACATCAAAGGTTTCGGTTCTGACTATATTTCAGTAATAATAGAAACAAAATAATGGTAATGTCAGATAATTTTGGCCCAACGTTTGTAAAATTTGTAGCTACTGATTTGTCTTAGTCAAATAACAATAGTCATTTTTTTTATTCATTCTTCATCATGTTGAAAATAGCAGATAACATTAAACAAGGTTTAAATGGTGTACGGTTAATATTGGCTTTCATATTCAACAAGAACGGGCAAAACAATTTCGTTTGAGTTAAAAATATGTTAATGATAAATTACATACAAGATGGACAGTTGAATCGGTTGGGCGTGAGATGCTGCGAGAAAAAAAAATCATCAACAAAGTTAGGGTTTTCCGATAAAGTTGTGCAACAAAGTTCAAAATGTGAAGTATTATAAACTTTTTTTTAACCTCTGTCGTAACAAAAACGTAAAAGTTCTTTAACCCATTTTTAGAAAGGATAAAATTATGATCTCTTAATAAAAGCAGAGGTCAAGAAAGGAAACGTTTACTTAATCGATGAAAAAGATTATGGCAACGACCTTTTGGGATTTAGAAAGGCTAATGCGTAAAGTTTACGATATTATCAAGCAAAAAAGAGTCACATACTGAATTGAACTGTCTAACTTCTGGACAATAAGGTCTATGTTTATAAAACCGTAATTGTTTAGGTTGGCGCGAAAGAGTGCGGCTTTGAGGAGTGACTACTATTTATTTTCAAAATTGAAGAATACTTTCGAAGCACAAATTTCAACAAGGACGAAGAGAAAGCCGTTTTGGAACATTTTCAGATAAAATTTTCAAAACTTTTAAATTAAATGCGTTGAATTACATGGCTGTTATATTAAAAAATATCCGTATTATTTTGCTACTATCACCCCTAAACATTAGTGAAAAACTGTAATCAAGACACCCTTCACTACCTTGAAGTTACTTTGAATATTTGAGTTCGTAACAATTTGCAGCATATTGAATAGAAATTCCATCCATCCACATTGGCTTAAATATCAGTTTATAAATCGATAATTTGCTATTTAAGGACAGCTTACTAAGCTTCCAATTTAGTTGTTTACATTTTTCTAAACGTGACATTAGTCTAAATGCATACCTCAGTATTTAATTTTATTACCTTGTGGTGTTACATTACCATTAAGAAAAACTAGTGGATAACTATAACGTAATATCATATTTTATACATTTTTTGTATGTTTTTAACTGAAGGATTACATTGAATGTCTTTTTTATTTTAAATAAATGAATAGGTAAGTGATGAAAATGTTACTATTTTATCATTTGGATTTTGTTTTTATTATTATTTTCAAAACTGTTCAATCTGTTCTTGTGAAATCTTTTTTTAATATTTTTCTTTTATTTTTATCCATTTATTGTATTCTTCAAGGTATCGGATTTGGGTTAGAGTTTTTATCCATTCACCCATTTCTCCCAGAGCTTTCTGTTTAATGCCATTTTCCCCATCTCTCTTCAGAATTTTTCCTATTGTTTTTTGTTAGTAATTTTATCCCATGCTTTTTCCAATCTTTCTTAAGTATTTTATTTATATTTCATCAATCGTTCCTACGTGTTTCTTCTGTATAGTCCAATTTTCGCTTGTGTATAACAGTGTTGGGTAATTATCGTTCATCAACTTAAGTGTAGTTGGCCTGTAATTGTTTATATAATATAACTAAGTTTTTATATTTCATCCTCGTTTTACATATATGTCAAAATTTTTTATATTTGTTTAAAGTACTTAAAAACTGGAAATAATATTTATCGATATTTAAGAATGCAACATTCTCCTGACGAGTTACTACACTTATGAGCTTACATTTTCATGGAATGATTAAGATATAAGTCTAAATGTACGTGGGTGATACAATGTAAACAGAAATTTCCTTTTCATGAACCGTAAGGTGAACGGAAAGGATTGTGGTTTTTTAACATTGTAGGTAGAGATACTTAAATGGGCTTTTTCCGTAAGGATGCTCCTTCAGTCAGTATCAGAATGTTAGAGGAAGAGGTACTCTCGTTCGTAGCGCGAAGGCTTATTATTGCATAATGAAAGGTGAAAAATTGTTTTTAAAAGAGTCTAAAAGAGTTAAAAACAGTTCAACATCTTTAAAAAGACGTGATGGGAGGATGAAAATAGAAATGACTAACGTAGTCCGAGAACCAACGTGACTAAGAAGTATACTTGCATTGTTCGCTACCTTTTTGGAAATTATTGCTACGGCAGTGCCCAGGCAATCTGAGAAATTATCCTGCTTTACGACATCGTTCGACTTTATAACGCTGCTCAAACTCAACACATGTAGAATTTGTTCTGGAATATACTGAATATTCATCGCCCTATGATTATTGTTTGTGTGGACCATTTAAAAATAATGTGTTTATATTTGATTCACCCACTTTAATATTGTTATTATTTTTAATTGCAGAATCTTAAATAAAATAAGTAGAGTGGTAAAAGCGTAAAAACAAAAAGGTAGAAAAATTATAAAAAAACTTACTTATTTCACCATTTTATCTATGGCGTGGCACAAAGTTTTTCAAGTAAACATAGAAAATACAAGTTATGACCGCAGTTCAAATGCGAGTAATGGTACGTAAATTTTTTTCAAAAATAGGTTTTCTCTTTTATATATTTAAGTATACTGAAATTATGCAAAAATGTTATCTGTAATATGAGACATTGGCTAAATAAAAGCGAACGCACACCATATGGATTTAACTTATATAATTTTACAATAGTAAACAACATTTAGCCAACTGAAATAGTACCATTGCCATATGTTTACATCTGAGAATATGTGTTCTTAAATTCTTTATTAATTTTCACAAAGAAATTAAAGTGACTGTTTCAAACTGGTAATATAGAGTTAACCAACAGGTTTTGGCCGGTGAAAGTATTACGCATTGTCAGGAAGTTCAGCGTTGATAGGTTTATTTATAATAGGAAACCATAAATTAGACAATATGTTTGCAATCTTTAATTTAGATTGTTCTCAAATTTTGTCACGAGCAGTTATAAACAGTCATATTCGGTTGATCGTTACGATTTTTACAAAAAATCGAAATTGATGTACAAAGAAACTAAAATATATATGCGAAAGTCAGAGGCATTTGTTAAGAAATAGGTAAAGCGATATTTGGAGTTTGGGAATGTAGATGATCAGCCGAGGAGAAAAAAGCCCGCGTTGCAACGAAGGATAAAGTGATCTTGCGTCTCTTTGAAACAAGCTAGGCCTTTGGCTGCGCTGTGCTATCTAAAATTCTGCAAGAAAAAATTCAAGTCTTTTCAAATACGATTTAAAGTCGCTTACGTGAAAAAAGCGTTTCTTTTCGGTCAACTTTGAAGAAAGGTTTTTTATCAGAAAAACAATCGGAGAAACAATTGGAGTGGACAAAGGAAAATTTAAATCAAATTGGGACAGTATTATCTTGACGGACAAGTCTTTTTTCTAGTTGTAGTCTTTGTCATCGAAAGGGTGGTCAGCGAAGAGTAATAAAATTCTACGGTGCGCCATAAAACGCGGTTTTAATTGCCTCTGTTTACGAACAATTTAAACGCCGAAAAATGAGCACCGTCTATCAGAAATGCTTACCGAAGTCTGCATAAAAGTTTTTTGGTTCTGACAGAAGAAGTTGGGTACTACAAGAAGACAATAACTCTAAAAATTGTAGGAAACTGTGCAGTGATTCCACATGTTAATTCCATTGGAAGTCACCTCATGGCAAAGAAAATTAGGTCACTTTAAATTAAGAAGATATAGCAATATTTGTCAAATTACTGTAGTGAGGGTGATTGCTCCAGATATTAAGTAATTTCTCAGTAGCTCATAACATATAATTTAACAAAAGAAGAATTATCGACATTTTTATTGTTTTAAGATTACAGCGGTCAATTTAATATTGAACAAACTGCATATTTAGTAACATTATTAACGAGGGCAGGGAAAAAAAATCTAAGTTGATATTTTGGTTGATGTCTTTTTCTTGTTCAAGCGAAAACCGTTGTGTATCTGATGCAGCGGTCCTTGTTACAAGAAAAAAGTAAGATAAATTGCATTATCATACATAAATATTTTTTACAAATGTTATGGAAAACTCGTAAAATATTTAATACATATACTATATTGTAGTGTTAATCATTTGAACTATGGCTATCTGATTATTAAATTGCATGCTTTTTCTAATATTTTGTTGCTAATTGTTAAATCCGAAACATCTTAGTTCTCTATATAACTTTGCCAGGAAGTGAAGTATTACTTTAACATGTGAGCAATTTATAAAAGACAAAAAAATGTCACAGTTTTTGATTTGTTAAAAATAAGAATAATATTAACTAAGAAGAATTGATGTTTTATGAATATGAAAAGTTTGCATCAGTTGCTACCGATGATAGGATACTATAGAGAGTTCTCCGCTTACCTAAAACAAAGATAATATTACATACATGCTGTTTTTAGTTACCACAAATTACATTATGCCATCTGAAGTAGAAAAGCTGTTATTTATATACCTTTCATCGTATCTAATAGAACGTCTTTTTAATGTGGACAAAATTTTGCTATTAAATGAGTTTTTGTATCCCTAGACTTGCTTTACCTTTTATTTTTCTTCTTTTTTATATTATACATTTGGCCTTAAGTTGCTTTATTTTTTGCCTGTTTCAGTATATTATCTATCAATATATCTGTACACAACATACATGTGCACGCCCACATACGTATTAACTGCACAACTTAATTTTCTACTTCATTCAAATTTATATATCGTGCTCCAAAGTAGTTTTGTATGTTCTCAGGAAAAAATGCTGTTCATTACGGTATTTAGAAGTGGTAGTTTAAAAGTGGAAATTTAACTTACATGATGCCGAATAAAGTTAAAAATATATAGAACTGTAAAGACAGTTGTTGCATGCAGCAGATTTGCAAAAAATCCAGAAGTAACACGTTAGAGAGAAGTTGGAGAGAATTCACACAAAATGTTGTTGGATTCCATACAAACTTGTCCAATTTTTATAAATTATTAACACAGTGCAATAAAAATACCAAGAATAAATTTGTGCATTTCATATGATTCGTATTTTATCATTTAGTTTCACAGTATTTTACAATTTTTCTTTATTATCACTGCCCGTTACTCAATTTCGCATAAAAATTTCATTTAACAGTACATATATTAAATAAATTTACCTAACATTTAGCACTAAATATAGAAAATATGCAGCTTTTTCAAGAAATAAAAAGTTACATATATTATCTGAGCTTTTATGAATAATAATTTTTGTATCACTATATTTCAATGTAAATTTTCGAAAAAAAAATAGTTGTCTTATTAAAAACATTACTTGTTCGTTGGTGGTAACGCTAGTACAAATAAATATAGGAGTATAAAGCACAATTCCATTTTTAAATTTTATTAGAATTAAAGCTCTTCCTTTATGGTATTTTATTTTACTAAATCAGTACGTTTATAGCATACCCTTTAACAACAGTTTGATCTCTATTTTTATTTTTAGCACTACAGAAAATATTCACTGCAATAGAACAAAAATAAGTGGGGAAGGCGCGGGCGCAAAGTTGTTTGGTGAAGTGATTTGGTAAACATTTCTTCGGTTAATTCGCTTACCCTTATACTGCTGCTCGTAAAACGAGGCTGCTGAAGGCTATCGGTTGTTCCGAAATACAAAATACAGCGGCTTTATCTCCCTTACCAGTAGCGCTTAATAGTCTCTGCGGTATATAGCGTGCTGCTAAATGAAGTATACTGAAAAACTGCCCAGCTTCGCCCTTCCCCGGCGGGCAATCTTCTCACTCGATGCAGATAGACATCTTGCGGAGTAGCTCATCATTTCGTAAGCCCTCAGAGTATACATTTTCAGTATCAAACATATTCTGAAGTTGTATGCTGCGAGGGCTTACGAAACTTGCTGGTAGGCGAAGGATCCCGTAAAGCGTCCCAACTGTCCGAACCAAGTGTTTCGTTTCATTTATACGGAGACATAACTGCAGTTTAACTTACTCTGCGGCAGCGCAACAGTCATGTTAGCGTGGAATTCTATAGGAAGAAATTTCATTAAAGTCATAGCATGCCATTTAAACTATTACAAAGCAGGAATCATTGCTATGCATGTTTAAAAAATGTTATATAGACGTATAAGAATTTGAACCATTTTTTAGGATGTGTGAGGGAATTAAACATAAACAAAAAAATTTTTTTTAGTGCCGTGAGATAAACAGGGAGGGGCACAGCTTGTGAGGATATTAGGCAGAGATACCTGAAAAAAAATTCTCCTCGTAGGCTACCTCAAACTATTGTTTCTTTAATTATTATTATGATGCCAAAGCAGGAGGTACCCTAGTCCGTTTTTCAACGGATTATTAATGTTCCTCACGACAGAAGAGTATAAAAAAATTAGGAATTTGTTTTGAATTACACTGAAAACTACTCTTCTTAGAGTGCGGATTTATTGCCTAACAATTGGATTAGAAGTCAAAGTTTGTGCGTAATTGGCTGGTGTCACAATCATTTTCATTTTAGAATAGGAAAACCAAAAAACTACGCACCCGTTGAAAAATATATTTCTAGTTAGGAAATAATGTCGTAAATAATTTTTTGGGTTTGTATTTTCATAAATTAAAGAAATAATAATTCCAGTTTATATTTTATTCACTCATGCACATCAACACTTACGGAGTACACTATTACATTACCTGAAAATAATACATATTTATAAATATATTTACACTAATTTCTATATTAGTTTTTAAACCTTAAGACTATGATTGGAATCATAAATTTACAATAAAGGAATTATTAAAATAAATGCTTTTAAATAGATTAAGAATTTGAATAATTATAAAATTGTGACTAGTTTTTGTAAGTACATAACAGAAATGGGCTTATGAGCATTAAAGGTAAGAATTTTTAAATCTAACGGTAAGTAGCTGCTTTATTTACTCACTTTGATATTACACGCAACTTAATCTCTTAAACGTTAACGTCATCCTTTACAATTGCTATGGAATACGTTTATTTAGCAATGAAGAATTATGTGTGTCCTTTCGTACATCTTTAAACATAGGAAATTAAAAGTAATGTCGCATTGCCTTGAAAGAGGTAATAGTGCTAATAACATAAAAATTCGATTAGTACCCTTAATGAAAGTAGTGTTTAACTGTTCAAGCAATTTGCATTTGGTTTTAATCTTGTATTCTTAATCTGATTAAAAACAATTGTGAATTGAGGGATGCTTCACACATTGTCTGAGCAACATTACCCAATTATCTCATAAAGTTTGGCTATTCCAATCGCTTTGAAGTATGGGTGCAGCATCAGATGGCAGAAAGCAGATTCTTTAACTATTTCAAAGATAATGGACTAAAAAATATACCACTATATGTATTTATATGCTGACTGTACCAATATATTTTTACCTTTTTATGCAGTAAGTTGAGATCAACGATAACCTCTTTTGTTTTGTTATAATACGATCTCCTACGGTTAGGTAACATACTGTTTAGATTCTATTAAAGAACATTTAAATATTCTATGCTACTGAATATCAAAAGTTCACAAAATCATTTGGGAGAAAACTAATAAATCAGATAATGAAGGTTTACTGCAGTTTACAGAATAATAATTATTGCTTAAATTTTTTCAAATTTGAAAGGATCTTACCATAGTAAATTTATTTCTCACGCTTTTACAGCTGATTTTATAGAACTCAGAGTTTTTTATCAAACTTATATGCCCAACAAGAAGATAAATCAAATAAAAGAAATGAAAACTTTTAGGCTAAATTTACTCATGAGTATTAAAAAACTACGAAGCTGTATCATTGGTTTAGTTTACCATACCTAAATGACAACTTTATTAGTTCTTGTGTTCCTGTAAAGAGATGAAGTTGAATTCAACTTACATTAATCCATATTTGACACATTGGACAAAATAAGACCGCTAACAAGAGCTCTTCAAGAAGATTTGCCAAATGTTTTATTTTTTCTAATATTTCAGTTGATGAAGCAATGAAATAATGAAGCAGTATTTACTTAAGACAACGTGAGTACAAAGTATGAATGCTAGCCAACCAAAGCAGTTGGTTATTGTCTAACATTTTAAATATACCCACGAAAATTTGGTGATGCACCTAAAAAAATTCGATGATACTATCGTAAAGCAGTTTGTAAAAAATTAGAAAATAGAGGGCACAAAATTTACTCTGACAACTATTTTAACAGTTTGTCACTATTATGGAAATTAAAGACATGAGATATATTCTGGTAGAACAGTTAATAGCACGAGACGTATTATAATTTTGTCATTAAGCAAATAAAACATAACAATTTAGACTTTTTTGTAGCAAAAAGTGGTCTCTTGGTAACTAAATGGAAAGACAACCAAAATTTCTACTTTCCAATTATCATAGACAGTCAAATACGTTCTCTATCAAATGTAAAAACAAAAATTGAAACACCGATGATATGCGTTGTATAATAGATCAATTTGACTAAATTAAGACTGCTTTATTAATTGAATAAACCTACTTATGAAACACTAGAAAGAGAATGTTTGATAAACACCTTCAAGTTCAAATTAAGAAAAAAAAATTTTGTGTACCAAAGAAAAGTGGAACTAATAATGCAAATCATTAGTCAATTCTACCAACTAGAAGGCGACGCACATTATGCAGCTCTAATAAAAGTATATAAAAACTAATTGGCAGTGTCAGGCACTATTACACTTATTAAGATTTTAAAAATGATGGGTGTGTGCAATGGTATACAAATTGTACCACCCCATTTTTTAAGCAGAATTTATATTTTATCAATTTTGTGCTACTAAAAAATTTCCTCTACCTACAATTATTTAAATAAATCTTTAATTTTTGTTTTTGTGTCACTTCAGCAATTTTTGCGCCCTATTTATGCTTAAAAGAGTCAATGTTTCACGTGTGATTTACTTCTTTCACAAAACAAAAAAGAACATTTTTGTAGAATGTAAAACCGGTAAAGGCTTTGATGTTTATTTGATAGGATTGAAAAAAATTGATTGATCGCAAATTGCTTTTATAATATAAAAATATCAATTTAACAAATTACTATTTTAAAGTAAACCAACTGAAGTATATAATCAGTACAACATGGCTGAAATTAACGGACAGATATGCAATATTCCAGTATGACAAAGTTAAAATCAAATTGTTAACATTTAACTGAGACATTCTATCTCAAGCCCCTTATTCTTCGAATATTTTATGTGGCTATTATCTGTTTTCTTAATTAAACAATTTTCTTTACAACAAATGGAACAATATTGTGGCAGTAAATCATAAAAGTTTTTAATTGATTGCATTAAGGAGTTTTAGGTGAGATGGATCCCGTCTAACTCGATAAAACTTAAAATTTTGAGCATAGGTTACTAATAAAACCAAAGCAATTTTTGAGACAGTTAAATTGATAATGTTAAGTTCAATGCAAATGCACCATAAACAAAATTAAACTGCGCTAGTTAAAATTAGAAAAATCCATATATGTGTATTGCCCAAAAGAATTTATGGTCATATTGGATACAAACAATTCTAATATGTCCATTATATTCAGAATAAAAACTTCTTTAACCCAGTGAAATACTTAGTTTATATCCACAGAGCAGCAATCTAAGTAAAACCTGAGTGATTTATAGACCCCCATCGTGACCCTTCGAAGGTGGCGGATAGCGCAAAGCTTCCTTGATATGGGCAGTACCGAGAAAATAAAATCAGGCGGACTGAAACTAGTAAGCAGCATCTGTCTATTAGCCAACCTGCTCAAACAAATAGAATGTTGATCCTAAAATATAAAGGCTAGGATAGAATGTCTCACGGTTTTAGAGAAAGGCAAAGGGTGACGTGTAAAAGCAAGAAACAAAACGAAAACAAAACAAATTGCACATAGCAACCCGCAACATCAAATCCATGGTAAAAAAAGAAAATATTTGTGAACTTTTAAAAGAAATAGCAAGGATAATATGGAACGTAGTAGAGTTACAGGAGATGAAACAAAGATGAGAGTAAAATATTTATATAAGAAAAGTTCTGAAATTGAAACATTTAATAATGTAGGATTCATAGTAAAAAAGAATAGAACAAAATATAAAAATATTTAAATCGATTTCCAGTAAAGTAAAGTAAGATATATAAGAATAGAAATAAAAAAAATCCAAAAATAAAACTTATTTAAGTTTTTCCTCATCTCAGATCATGACAACGAAATTGGGAAATTTCAACAGTAATAGAAGATAAACTTATAAAATTCAAAATTTGGAAAAAAACATCAAGATACACAATAAAGTAGGCAACTATAGATATAGTATAAAATACGAATTACTTAGAACAACAGATCTGTATGCAATAAACATATTTTTCAACAAAGAAGATAATAGAAAAAGGTCATGGATATCACCCAACACAGAGACAAAAAACGAAAATGACAGATTTTTGAAAATGCTACAGCACTAAGTAAATTTTGCTACCCTTAGGGACTGTTAAGAGCCAAAATACAATTAAATATCAAATTAAAATGGAAACAGCAATACGAGAATTAGTAATAATAGAACATAATAAACTATGAGACAAAGTAATTTAAAAAAATATTGGGAGAAACAGAGACAGGCTTTAAATAAACAACAGCCATAAAAGTACCCAAACAGAACAAAACAAAATAAATTAAAAAAATTAATTTATGAGATTGAAACAACCCTATAAAAGTCAAAGAATAATGAAGCTCCCAGACTGGACGCAATATCCAAAATGTTAGAGAAAGAGAAGAGTGTAATGATTAACGTAAGATTTAAGATTTGTCTTCATAACGGCAAATTTTTTAACAACTGGAACGACAGCATAATTATATTATTTTTTTAAAGAAAACAGATAATTTATAGAATTACTTATCTACCATAGACTTCGTGAGCGTAATAATCAACTAACACACAAGGAGAGTTACATTAGAAAAATACTGTAATATCTTAGAAGCAGAGTATTTCACCAATGTTTTTATTCTGATATGCGGCTAACAAACTGGGACACCGACTAAAACAAACATGGATAAAATAGATCCACGAAAAGAATAATGATAGATGTAAAACATTAGATAAGAAAACGAATATTTGAATTAGAAGAATAACGAAAACAGAAACAGTAGCTAGACTGAAATGGGAATTCAAAGAACAATACCAGATCACCAAACTAGGGATAGAATACAGAGATTTGACAAAGGAGGACAAGATTAGGAAAAAGACTAAGAGGATATTCACTGGTGAAATGGAGTTACAATCTAAGAAAAGCAGAGGCTTACACCTGAAAACACAGACACAGGACAGATAGACGGAAAAACATGAGGAAGGCCTGTGTCAAATAAAAAATGGTCCACTATTTTCATGTTTTCAACTTTATTTTAGTTGTCAAAGTAATTATTATTTGATCAACAAATTATTTATTTTTAAACAAAGAATGTAAAATTCAGGGTTACTGTTATTAGATCTGCTAGTCACTCACATGCTAATAAAATGTTCATTGGTGGCAGTCAGTTTAGTTGCCAATATAGTAAATAGTGCAATTAAACAAACGAGTCAGCTTGAACCCGAGTTTAAATTAAAGTGTTCATCAAGCAAATGCACAATATAAATAAAACACAGGGACGGTCTGTAAGCAATGTTAATAAAAGTACTAATTTACTGGTTCCAGCGTGAACAGCCGGAGAGGCTACCGTTTAATTCTCAAGGTTTGCGTTAGCTAATAAAAGCAGCCTGCTCCAAACATATGGAGCGCATTTACATTGCGTATCGTGCCCAGAAAGTAAGAACACGCATGGAACATTGTTATGCAAAACACACATCCTAA
Source organism: Sinelater perroti (assembly GCA_036346155.1). Lineage (NCBI taxonomy): Eukaryota > Metazoa > Arthropoda > Insecta > Coleoptera > Elateridae > Sinelater > Sinelater perroti. The sequence continues at coordinate 15,993,976 of JARFIY010000195.1, read as the reverse complement.
ATGAAATGCTAAAGCACGGCCGGAGCTTTTAACCATGGACAAGAGGAATGCCACGAATGCGCAGCTCGCAAATCTCAGCAATGCGATTACTGCGGAGATCGAGCAAGAAGTGCACGCCAGAAGAACTGCGGCGTTTTTGCCGAATATTGCCGTCATTAGTTGCATCTCCATATTCCCAGCCAGCGCACACATTCGGGAAATTTTAAGGGCGAGCTGTGGAGCTCGCCGCTGCAAAGGGATAATGAGCGGCATCGCCGAGTGGGAGGCTCGGCCCGGAGCCGAGCAAAAACGTTTTAAACTCCCATTGTAACTTCCAAGGACAAAGGGTTCCGTCAATACGCTGGCCGAAAATATAAAAAATCCACAACATAGGGTGTTTTATGGGGGACCCACTGACTTCGGAAAGATGTTGCAATAAAATACGAAAGCATGTTCTTGTTCGCCGAATACTGGGTCAAGTTAAACCAATTTTAAATCATTTTTCTTTAGAAGTTTATCAAATTGATAAGAAATGTAAAGTGTACGGATATAAAATATTAAGAATGCTATTTTAATTTTGTTACCTCATTAAACAATTAGTAGATTTAATAATATGACTTACAGGAGGTGTACTTATGAACACTTTCTTTTTACTTACGCTGAACTAATTTTACTTTGTTTATGTACATTATTTAGTATTAAGTTATGCATATTTTTCAATACCTGCATCGACCAAGGAAAAGTACCAAGCGACTGGAAAATTGCCTAAACATAAATTTAGTCTTTAAAAAGGCGATAAAAAGCTATTAGAAAGTTATAGACCGATCTCATTAATTTTCCACTTATGTCTGTAAATCGTTTACACAATGATAACAAACAGAATAACAGCTAAACTTCAGAGCCGAGTTTCAGAGCAAGGTATAGCACTCTACATTTCATACAAATAGCGAGACAAGCAATGGGAACATCTCATGTATACAGCCAATCACTCTGTATGGTTTTCGTAGACATTCACGTTTGATACTGTTGAAATCTTGGTATTAACGGATGCTCTCCTAAGATGTAGAATCGATTTTCGTTACATTCAGGCAATCAAGTACATGTACAAGAATGCAAATATTGCTGCCAAACTGTACAAAGATACAAAACCTGTAACAACTAAGCGAGGAGTAAGACACAAAATTATTAGAGAACGCCTTCAAAAAACTTTAGTGGAATACAAAAGGAATGAAACATAAACGGCGAGTATCTCAGTACCTTGAGATTTGCTGAAAATATTTTGTGGAAAGATCAAAACTATAGTAAAGTAGTCACAAGAAGCCATTCAGAAGGTAGGACTCACAATAAATATGGCAAAAACAAAATTAATAACAAATACAAATAATGGGAGAGAGTTACACTTAAATGGAGAGCTAATAAATATACACATCTGGAACAAAAATTGACCTTCAAGAAGCCTGTCCAAGAGATCAATCGAAAGATTCAATTTTAGTCGACTTTGGGTAAACTAAGAAATATTTTTTTAATCCAAAAAACAAAAGCATTGCCTATCTTAACATATGCTTTTTAGACTTGAACGTTAACAAAAACCAACATGAAGAATATAACGTGATACAAAAAAAATAGAAAGCACAATGTTAAGAATCAGGTTACTTAACAGCAAAAACAATGCATAAATAAGAAAAAGGAAGACAATCAACGAAGTAGTGGAGAAAATAGCCAAGCAAAAACAAAAATGGACACTTTGTACCTGTCTTATGGAGACCTTGAACAAATAAGCAGAACAAAGAAAAACGAAAGCACATTGGAGGGATTACATCGCAAAAAGGAAACTCAATGGGCAAGAAAATACAAGACCAGATATAGTGGAAGAATCTTAAACAGGCTTATGTCTAAAACTGGAGTAAACTCTATGACTCTGTTCTATGTTGATGATTATATTAATTAAATCTAGAAAGTAAGTCTGATTGCTTGCATCTTGCTAATTATGTTAATTCTTTATCTTTGTCAATTAACTTGTTTCATTGGATGTATTTCCGCTCTGTTACTGAATTTTTCAATATATTCAACACTATGTTTGACACGTAGCATGGCGCATCACTATCGCACGCAGCACCTTCTTTTGAAATTTCTAGACGACGTTTATATTGTTGCCGCTAGCTGATCCACATAGTTGTAGCTCGCAAGTTCATATGGGTTTTATTATGGCTTTACATACTGGTTTCAGGTATTAATTGAGACCTTCTGCTTACCATTCAATATAATTGTCTACCTTTGCAAATCTAAAGATTTTTGAAAAACATGTTTTTGCCAGATGTTTTCTGTTAAGAAGAATTTCTAGGTATTTGATACTGTCAGTATGTTTCAGCTATTTCTCGTTCAACTTTGTTAGTGGACAGTTATCTTGAATAGATTTGTGTCCCCCGCTTTTAGTTGCCAATTTTTAACCACCCTTCTACTTTGTTAATATTAATTTTAAGTTCTTCGTTATTTGTTAAAATGTCTTGTTGTTTAATTAGCCTCACAGTAACGGCATCACTTTTTTCTTTTATTTTCTTCTTTAGCATTACTTTTAGTAATTTTAACATTATTTATTTTCTTCTGCCATTATTTGAAAAGCATTTTCTTTTCCTATGAAAACCTATGAAAATAGCTGCCTTCTTCCTCGTTACAGAACTGGCATGTGACTTTCAGGCCGTACAATATGGAAGAAAAATAATTTTCTTTGTTCACTACAGGAGTATTCCTTTACAGTAAAATAGCCATTTTGATTAAATGGAAATTGCGCAACTTCGCAAGCAGTACTGCTTTTAGGTTTTTTTATTGCCTAAGTTTATAACAGTCTTCTCAGCAAAAAGAAAACCTGCTTTTTTTGAAACATAAATTGAAATGGCGGCTTAATGTTATCAGACGCCATTTAAAACGTTACACTAAGTATAACTATAGAAATCTCCAAATTGATTAAAAATCCTACATTATTTATTCTATTAAATCTAAATTCATTTATATACTTTAACTATTTCAAAAACAAGATGGTCTGTACGGCTGGAAACAACGAAACTAATGGCTCTATACTTTAAGTCTTTGCAATCTGCTTTAAAAGAAGTCGATTTAAAAAGTCCGCCCGTTTGAATTTGTTCTTATATTATTGTATCAAGGCATATACTATCAAGGCTGTGAAACAACATTTAATGTGGAAACACATAACATTGAAAAGCTAATTAAAGATGTAAAATAACTTAAGAAAATATGGTGTAAAATGTTGCAAGCGACACGGAATTCCTAAATGTATTATCAAATACACCAATTGTGCTTTTACTTTTTTTAACTATGACTATGAGTGTAGTAGAAGATGAAAAATTATTTAGCGTTCTGAAAACAATTAGAAACTTTCAGTGGTCAACAATATGCTAGGAGAAGTTAACTGGATGGGCAACACTCAACATAATCAGCATATGTGGCATGTATTTTAGAGTATTCTAAAATAATAACCAAACTTGCTAATATCAAAGCAGAGAAAGCTTGAGGAAATAATTAAATATAGCATTAAATAACTATTGATACTATTTTTATATGAGGCTATATAGGATAGTAGTAAAACCAGCGGTAGCGTATGGGTGCAAGGAATGAGTCTTAACAAAGAAGATGAAATGAAATTTAAAATATGGGAAAGAAAGGCACTAAAAAGAATATTAGGAACAACAAAAACCAAAGATGGTATATGGAGACAAAAAATAAATCAAGAGATAAAAGTATTATACCGACACAGTAGCATAGTTCACGTTATAGCGCAAAGGTTGAGATGGTTACGGCATATTAACAGAATGCCAGAGTACAGACTAGTAAGAGAGCATTAGAGGAAGGAGAAGGGAAAAAAGAAAAGAGGAAGATCGAGGAAAAATGGGATATAAGACATGAGAAGCATCAGTATATTAGAGTGGAGGACAACTACATAGAATAGACCCCCATAATAATGATTATTAAAAACATTGAAAAAGAATCTGTAAGTTATAGGCTTGTAGTACTGATATGCATGCATTATTTTTATGATTACAATTATCTTTAGTTTTGATGATTAGTTGATCCGGGCCTCTCATTTTCTTTGAAAGGTCGCGAAGCAAGTTTCTCTTAAGCTTGTAAAGAAAGCCCTTGTGCCATATTTTATCAAAACTGGTATCAATAAACAGCTCAGCAATACCATTTATATTCAAAGTCGTTGCTGAACTTAAAGGATATCTAAGAAATACTTATTGTTAGTTTGAAATTATTCCAAATAAAAAATGAATTCTCATGTAGTAAACTTGAGGCACATTTGTTGAGTTGGACTTTTCCATAAACTTTGTGCTATTACTGTATAGCTATTTTGTCACAAATGATGAGTACTGATATAATAGTAATAAATAAAAGTAAACTATTTTATGACCACAATTTTTATACTGTTTTATTTCTAGATAATTTGTTTTACTATAGTTTTTTATACTCGTTTTATAAATTTTTTGTCATTATGACTAAATTACGCCTTAGTGGCTGCTTAGTTTTTGCCTCATTCATACTCTCGTATCCTTTTATTATATATATATATATATATATATATATATATATATATATATATATATATATATATATATATATATATTATCCTTAAAAAGGATACACAATTATTGGAAACACGAGAAGCAGTTAAAAGTGAAGGTCACTGAGGCTACTGTGACTGTGTTTTTTAAAAGATGACTGCCGATTAGCAGTTACTGAGACTATTCTGTTTTATAGCAACAGCCAGCCCCATACAACTATTGAAATACCACAGAAAATTAAGGATTTGTTTTGGACTACATTAAAACTATCCTCTCGTCCTCCTCTCATTCTTTGTCATCAGAGCGAACTTACCACCCTGCGATTATCATTTGTTTGGATACAAAAACTCCTTGGTGAACGGAGATTTGAGAACTACGTTGTCCAGCTATCAGAAAAAAATTATTTGTAGGCCAAGAGACTATCTAGGAAAATAACTTTGTGTGTTCGTATTTCTATGATTCTTCAATATGGTTAACAAAAATAATCCCAGTTTGTAGTATCAATTTGCAAATAGTACAAAAATAGCATAGTGACAATGCTCTACAACAGCATTGGTGTTTTCTCTATTGCAGAAGCACAAAGATACTCCCAAAAGAGAAAAAATTGATATCCGCAGATCTGTTACACATCAAGGTACAGGTTTTTGCAAAACTATAAAAAGATACCAAAAATGATACTTACCAATATTTTGTCACTGTCTAGATATAGTGTTAATCTTACAAGTACAAATAACAAATATAACGTGGCATTTAAAATATTTATAGCCCAGAAGTTATTTGGTACACAGAGGTGTTGTTCGAGTAAATTCTATGTCGATACATCGCGGTATTCGTTCTCGTGTCGTTAGGCCGTGGTCGTGTTTTGAAAACTTTTGACGTTTTGTCGTTGCGGTGGATAACTGAAAAAGAAAATCTTTTAATTTTTTAGCGGCCGTGAAAGTCTTTGCACTTATTTAAAGTTCTGCATTGCATTAGCGTCTAAGATATGATACTACTGATAATTTAGTTATATATCATAGTGCAATTTTTTTGTCACAAATAACTTAGATTTACATTTAAAGGAATGTTTTACATGTATCACAGAAAATTATTGTACTTTAGCAATAAAATTTATATAAAAATTATAACAGTATAACATATAGTAGTCTTTTAAAAGAACTGCAGTTGTTTCCAATAAATTATTACTTTTTCTCAAAACACCATTAACAAAATTTAATCCAACAGGATCGTATTTAATTTTTGTTTAAAAAAAGTTTGTATAACATCTAGGTTAAGAAAAATCGGGGGAATGGTTAGAATGGATAATACAATATGTGCGAAAAAGGATTTGAAAGGAAACAAACCTGTAGGAAGAGCACGGAGATGTTGGTTACGTATAGCTCAAGATGCTTCGAGAGTACTTAAAAAGAAAACATAAAAAGACGTTAGGGAAAAACATTTTCTAAGTTCTAATTTTAATTAAAGTTGGGAAGCTCGAAAAAAAATGTACGGATCTAAAACCGATGGTGCGTGCCTCTAACAAACAGTTAATTGTTAATTAATTGTTTAAATTACAAATCCTCATATCAAGAAGTTAAATAGAAATTGAGGTAGAGAAAACAAAAAAGTCCATGTTAGCAATTTTCAGTAGATTTCTACCCAACTTAGGGAAATCAATGTTTCCTATCAAATGGATTTCATAGTTCATCTTTCTAAGATATCTAAAGTTAAAAAAGTGGTTATTACCAATTAAAATCCCAAAAAACTGCGGGCTACATTCGGATAATGGAAAGAATACTAGAACAGTGACTATATGAATGTATCAAAATAATCACCGAAATCTTTGATGCTGTATTAAGATTGCAATACTTTTCCTTGGGGTAAAAAGTGCCAGATGTAATCATAATACTTAAAAGTGGTAAAAATCTTTCCAGATACCTCCTGTCCCTATTATAAAATGTTACTTAAAAAACTTTCTTAGTCAGATTAAAATCTATCTCAGAAAAAACATTCTACCATTGAACAAGTTCACCGTGTTGTCTAAAATGTGAAATCTGATCCAGAGAACCATTTTGCATGGAATTCTAATTCTACCTGAAAAATACACATTTTAGTGAAAATTAATATTTTTATAGAGTCTAGAAAGCAGCGTCCTTGAACTTATACTTTCTTTAGACAGTTGACCTTTCAAAAACCAGGAATACAGATATCGCTACTGTTGCCCATAACACGGCTGTATTGACCTTCAGTCAATTGAAACTATGAGGTATAATAGCTAATAGCACTAAATCGGCCTACATGACTTTTAATTTTAAGACGGAATATGCCACCAAAGTGATATTAAATAATTTTTTTAGTTCTACAAAAGAAGGATATGAAATAGTTCGAATTACACTTAGACAGGCGCCTGGCATGGTTGAAATCTGTATGGCAAAAATGTCCCCATCTAAAAAGTTTTTCAATAAGAATGATATAATTTTGAAATGAAATGTCAGTCATGCTTAAAATGTTATATCTGCCACTAGTTGTCATTTGTGTTTAGTATACTCTGACAACTCATCATGGCTAAACACACGCTTCAAGAAGGTTTTTGTTCAAAAATCTTATAAAAAGAGATGTTTTTTTGTGAACATTTAACGTGCTCCTTGCAAAACCTATAGTCCACATAATCGCACTTCTGAGCTTGCTGTTCGTCGAATTGTTGAAAAATTTGAAAGAAATTTTACTTTGTATGGTGCGAAAATACCAACAAGATGTTGAAATGCGAGAAATGTAGAGAACATTACTTTTGTAAGAGGTAGCAATGCAGAGGCTCCTAATTTATCGATTCCTGGTCATATTCAAGAATTAGGCTTTAGAAGAACCACAACTCGGAGTGTTTTGCAAATAGATTTGAGTTTACATCAGTATGAGATGGTGTTGGCCCAAGAACTGAAACCACTGGAGGATATTAAGCGACTTTGCTGCTTGGGCTTTTGCGCAACTTAAAACGGATCATAATTTTGAACAAAAAATCTCATGTATGGTTAAGTATTGGTGCAAAAATAATCCGTTCCTGAGAGCTCCTGCATCAGCAAGTGACTGTATGGTGTGGTTTATGGCATGGTGGCATCATCGGAGCATCATTTTTCTAAAACGAGGTAGGAGATAAAGTTACAATGACTGGTGAGCAGTACCGATTGATGTTAACAGATTTTTGTGGCCAAATGTAAATCAAATTGATTTGGAAGATATGTGGGTCCAACAAGACGGTGACACCTGTCACACTGATAATGCCACTATTGACTATTGCAAGAAAAGTTTGTCGAAAGGATAATTGCAAGAAATGCAACTGTTAATTGGCCTCCAAGTTGTGATTTAACTCTTTTATATTACTTTTTGTGGGATTATTTAAAATCTGTGGATTATGCAAACAAACTACATCGAATTCGTGATATTAGACCCAAGTTATGCATGGTCATCGAAAATTGGGTTCATGCAATTTGTTCGTGTATATTTCAATAATGTGTTATTCAAAACGTAATGTAATAGACTATGCTTTAAAACAATATAAAAAGTTTGTTTCTATCGAAAATAGTTTTTATTTTATTTTATCTTAAAATAATATCGTTTTTATTGAGAAACCCTTTACTTAGGTGTCACCTATTGTGAGTGCATTGATTATTAAACAGAAAAAGTCAATTTAGCCTAAAAACTTCCAGTACAAAAAATCTGGACGTATAGTTCGACTTGCAACGCTGACATCTAGAGGACAACTCTGTCAGCCTGTAATTTATTGGAAACACAACATGGTATGCATATGCCAAACCAGATTAGACACCGTGACCTACAAATACCAAACTTTAAAAAATGCCGCTCTGAGTATACGCTATCTAACATGATTTAGCGACCACCCAAATGTCCTTTCTACAGCCGTTCATTAAAAAACTAAAACGGATTAATCTTCTAGATGCACCCCAGCGATTGTAGTACAGTGCTAGTTAAATTTATGTGAGTGTAACGTAAATGTGAATTTTTATAATTCTCAACAACTATAAAATGTAGTTAAAACTGAAGCAGAAGTTTATAACAATTCTAATTAGTCCAATGTAAAATTTTATTTTTTTTACTTTATCTCAAAAATTAATTTGTTAATTTAAAAAGTGTAAAATTTTGCTAAGTTAGTTTAATTAATTTTGTTTAAATTTTGGATATTGTGTAACGAAGCATGTAGTAATTAGTAATTGGTGTACAAAAAGAAACGTGTATAATTCTATAGTCTAAATGTCTAAAAGCTCATCCCTCCATCTCTTAGTACGCTGATGCTTTAATTAAACTCGTTTAACGTTTAATTTTAAAATTAATGAAGATCGGAATCGATACTCTGCGGTAGCTGTAGTTAAAAGGTCGGCAAAAAATATCAGCAGAACGGGCAAGGGCAGCGGCTACATCCACAATTCAGATCTCCGGATTCCGAACGCGCCGAACTCCATATTTGGCAGAAATCCAGACATAATTTAACGAGGTATATTCACGTAGACAAGTGTTTAATTCGTTTCGCTGGGAAGAAAGCAATCGCTCTTCATCAGCCCGAAAAACCGCGAACGTCACGGGGGCATGCATCAATCCGCCAGATTCATTCAAGTGTTGCCGGAAGGGCCGCTTCAAAACAACCAAATGAAATTAAAATTTACGAGCAGTCGATTTTTATAGTGTGGAACTTGAGCCAGACAGCAATAAGTAATAGCAGTAAAGTTCTCGGGCCGTAAAGCATGCACCGCGGAGGTCGCAACGGAAAGCGCAAATTACGCGATTTTACGGCACCGCAGGGTTGAGAACCTCCAAACGGCATCACACACCTCGGCAGGTACGTCATTTTCCGAAGCGGGATAATTTTCGCGTTAACCAATCGCAATGCCATAACTCTGGCGAGGATTGCATCGATTTCGCATACAAATTTAAGCAGCTCGGAAAAGCGAATCGCTAGGCCGAAGAGTATGGCAGCGCCGGATCACAAGTATCAATTTAAGGAAATACTTTCTCAATACCTTCCCTGCGAGCAGGGAGATATTGCTAATCAATACTATAAAGCGATTTTCGGAATCTTCTAGTTTAATATTTCATTAAAATTTTGAGTTCTGTTCATTAAATATTTTACAGTTGGGGTTGTAGTGTCTACTACCAACTTTTCAATTTTTTTTTAAAACGTGTCAATAGAATTTTAAATTACTGCTCTAATAGAATGTACTGTTGTATGTAACTAAATCTGTGATGCAATAAATTTTAACGCCTATTAAAAGTTTATTAATATACAACAATATTAAACTGCAACATTAAATCTTCCACAATGACAGTGTAATATTATAACAAATTTTAAAGCTTAAAGAAGTAGTTGCCGCTGCAAATTTTTGGTTACCAATTTAAATGTTCCGATGCTTAATGAAAATAGTTTTTCATCTGTAAATAATATCACCTAAGACACTGATCACAGTATCATATTTTTCTATTCTATTAAAGAATATCATTTTATTAAAAAATTAGCATTAAGGGTCATAAAACATTTTTTGCATAGAAATACAATATAAAGTATTTAATACACAAATAAAATATTGGAATGGTTTTTTATTATTTTTGTTAAAAGTATTTCTCTTAGAATAAAAAATTATAAGCAATAATGCTTACAATTTCTATTTCCTTTATTGTTGCAGACATGCTACAAATGTTACTTTATTAAATTGGTGCAAAACAACTACATTTTCGCTTTTTGCATCGTATATTACATCCCCGTGAAAATATTTCAAGAATTAATAACGCGAATGCAGCCAATCAGCACCCAGCAAGTAGCGCGAAAATTCAGTTCAAGCCACCCGGGAAGCTTTTGGTCCCGGGCCGGCATCTTACTTTGAGGTCTTGCCCCACCTAGCAACCAAATTCCGAGCGGAACGCCAAATAAGCGCGGGTGCGCTAAATTCATAAAAATGTAGGCATCGATATTCAAAATTTCGTGCAATTTCGAATTAGCAGCGCCGACATCCTGGTCTTGGGCGCTCGTATTGATTAGGCTGTAAAACATTTCATTTGGCCCACAAAATTGCAGACAGGCGCAATTGAAAATAAAATGCGAAATTTCAGGTAGAAAACGAAAGCGCGGCGAACAAAAGTGAAATAGCGATTTGGGCTCCATCTATATCATCGCGGATCTAACCTTGATGACAGAGCTGGGGCATGAAAAATGTATGCGCTGTGCTGTGCCCGAATTACCTACAGACCTAGTTAGGCTTATTATATTATTTACTGCAGCAATAACTGCGGCTGCAGCAAATAATCGCTAGGTGCATTCTATACAGTCAGGTAAAATTTGCTAAAAAGTACTTACGAACAAAGATGTTGGACATCAGGGTAGCTGGCAGGCAAAAGATGATGACGAGTATATCAGCAACAGCGAGATTAACAATGAAGAAGTTTGTTACAGTCCTCATACGCGGCGATCTGAAAACCACAGCGATCACGAAAAAGTTTCCGACGAGTCCAACAGCAAAAACCAAAAGATAAGCGACACAGTATATGGCAGTCATGGGCATGGAGTGTCTGTAGAAGAGCTCTGGTTGGAAAGCTGAATCAGTAGCATTAAGAGAAGCGTTCATTACTAAAGTGGCTCCGTTAGTTTTAATGCCGATCTCGTAAATGGCATTTCTATGAATGTCGCTGCTCTCTGTCTGGCCGCTATTTACGATGTCCCAAATGGAGTTACCCAAGAAGTCTGAGGCCAGCATCCTGCTGGCTATAACCTCCTCGTCGACAAAGTAATCCTTGTCGAAGGCAGCGGAGGCCGCTGTCGTGGTAGTTGTAGTTAAGAAATTGGCAATGCGTCTCCTGACATCGAAGGGGTAGTCGTCTTCCTCCTGAATACGCAGGGCAGCCAAATCAAACGCAGAATTCGACGCTTCCAGCATTTGATGATGTTCTTTTTCTTCGGCCATTTAAAAATTATGCATAATTTAGAACTCCTTTGCCCTAGTTTCTTCCAACCGGTCAAAGAAGCACTTCATAACTTCTTGCAGTCGTCAGTCAGATATGCAAAGTTAACAGCGACAACCCTTACAAATTAAAGGGACGTGCAGAGCGTCTATCTAATATTCAAATCAATCGTTCAGACCTGGCTGTCGCGGAGTTTCAAAAGTTACGAAGTCGCGCGAAAGCGGGCAGCGCAACCGTAGCCACGAACGTTCGGGGGTTGAATGCAGACGTCGCGACGCTCAGCATCGTGCTGCAGTTGCGTGGGAGGAAACGGGAGAAGGTCGCACGTACGATAAGCGTCTGCGCCCACGCCCCCACCAAAGCAGCCACGAGCCGGCGGGGAGCGAGATTAGAAGAAAAATTGCAATTGGAAAATCTTGCGAAAATATTTTCGCCCCTGGTGTATCTGTTCATCGATACATGGGACGCGCTTAGTAGAGTCGAAAAGTATACCCCGCCGATCCCTGGAATTAAACGAATTCCTCGCCAGCCGTTTGTGTGGCAGGGTGCAATCTGCCCCGATTGCAAATAAATTATTTTTTTATTTGCCGCTACATTTGTTTTTAATTCACTTGCCAGCTTATTGGTTAAAATTACAATTTTATGTCTCGTAATGTTTATTTCCAAAAAAATAATCTATTCAAATACTTCTACAAAAGATACTTTGCTTTTAAGCGAATTTATCAGCAAATATATTTATTTATAATAATTCGGCATGGATGAAGTACTCAACACAGACTCGTGGAATTAGCATACACAGAATGTAAATACAAAATTATGGATATTTTTCCTCCAGCTGTTACTCTTCAAGAAACTGCATATAAATTTTACAATTTTGAAACTTTGATGGCACTAATAAAGTGTACTAGGATTTTCGAGCTTTTCCGGTAGCTTTTAAATTTAAAAACATAACTGTTATTTCAAAGCTAGTCGAACCCGAGCAGCGTTTATTTTAATTATTTATGTATTTTAAGTTGTTAAACAGTTTTATTTTATAAAGATTTGATTGTTCTCAAAGTTACAATTTGCGCTATCTCAATTAATAATTTTTTCACCAATAATATTTGGGTAATACCAAGTTATGTTAAGAACAGGGTAAATCCGGAATTTTGTTAAAGTATATTGCAACAAATCTGAACGGCCGTCTTAAGCGCATGCGCCATTTTCTATTAGGTAACAAGTTAGCTTCACATAAATAACAACCTATGATTGTCAACAAAATGAGCCAAGAATACGACCGCAGAACTGCTATATACGAATCCGTTTGTTTTGGTAAATTGCCGGCAGAAATTATTGCATAGTTTTGTCAAAAAAAAATTACGACATAGCAAAGAAGGAAAATCTGACCACCAGTAGGTCAGATCAGAATTCATCACTCGTCCAAAATTTGAAAGAAAAGATCGACCAGGATCCTGGGCTTAGTATGACTGATCTGGCAAAAAAATGTATGCGGAGACGTCGATTGTTAGTATATCTATGCACCAAGACCTGCACTGCAAGTCTTTTGTCCTGCAAAACTGCTAATTGTCTGAGAAAAATAAGATGGATAGAAACTTAAAGGTCCAAGCACTAATAAACGTCATCAAACACAACTTCATGCAAGACAAAAAATGAATCCAAAATGACTGTTGGATCTGCCTTTGAAGTGCCTACTGTCATGCACACAAAGTTTTCCACCTCTGTGATGGTAAAAAGGAAGCAAAACTTCGCTTCATCCCACAAGGCATAGCTGTACACCAATTTGTATTACTACTGGTTTTCCGATTATAGCTACCATTCAACCCCAACTGCAATCCTTTTGATTACTGCTTGTGGGGCGTAGTCAAGAGAAAGTCAACAGCAGGTATTATAACACCAAGGACAGCCTAAGAACTTTTATCATAGAGGTAATAACACATGTGAATGACAAGGAACGTTGTGTAGCCCTTCGCCAGGTCTAGGTTACGGCTACAGAAGATACATTAAATATTTAATTTAAGTTTTGTGTGTTTACCTCGCTAACTCTTTATTAATTTTGTCTTTTTTTGTTTACTTGTAATTATTTTGTTTAATGTATTTTAGTAATTTGACTTTACTGCATACATCTAAAAATTCAAAGACTTGTGTTAATAATTGTAATAATATTTTACAACTTTGTTATTAAAATATTATTAAAGCTACTGTTAAAGTAGCTAACCTTGTACATATGTAGGAGCTTTTTTATCTTACTGCTGGTTACAGCATGGTGAACAAAAAGCTACGTAACATAAAATCTCTTAGGGATTTCTTTCTCGTTTTGAAGAACAGGGGGACGAATTTTCGCATTGGATACTGACGTAAAATTTGTGTTCATTATTATATCTTTAGAATTAAAATGAGCAAATTTATGTAACAGTAAACAAAAAATCAATGCGTCTTCACTAAGGTACTAACAAAGCTCTTTACGGAGAAAATTCTGGCAATTCTATTTTGATACGACAGAAGCGTAGTTTTACTGATTTCTTAACCGAACCAAACAAAACCAATGACTGAAGCTATTACGATCTGCTAGCTAAAATAAAACCCCCAAATTACACAAAAAGATGCTGTTTCTTGAAACGACGCCCACCCTTCATACTCTTGTCCTGGCTCGGCCCAAATTAGAGCAAGTGCAATAGATGACAGTCTTCGCAATCATTACGTTTTCGGGCCTTTTAAAAATATTTGAGGATAGCCGCTTAAGTACAACGATCAAGTAGATAAATTTATATGCAAATGCCTTTAGGACTAACACCGCTCAAAAATTTTCCTATTTGTTGTAGAAGAGAGGGTGCATGTCTAGTCTATAGCTTCAATAAATTTCCTGTCCAGATATTGAGTTTATGATCAAGGTAAAGACAATGTGGGTTTAAAGATAAATGATTTTGGATTGCGTTATAGAACCAACTTAAAATATTTTGTCATCTTTATTGAAGTGATCAATAGTTTTTTTAGTGACATCAGTAATGTGAGACTAAAAATTCATTAGCAGGTAGAACACTGTGGGTAATTAATCTGTAGATGCGATACATGCATGTTTTCGTGAATAAGAGCTAAGTACAATAGCTGAGTAACGTAATACATTGTATATTTTATCTGGATATAGACATATTTAATAAATTGTATGTTAACTGAAAATAATTTTTAAAATTCTTTTAGCCAGAAACAAAGCGATATGTAAGATACCGTTATAATAATTCCAATCTCTTTTAAAAAATTTAAAACCTAAATCGTTATATAGATTTGTAGATGTTTATTATTAACATATGAGTTAATAGAGCTCTATCAAAGCTTTTAGAAGTGTACCTGCACCACTGTTTCCTAGAAGATAAAAAATATCGATTTCTTTGTTTTGCTTCCTGACAATTTTTGGGTTGTTATAATAACGCGAAATTATTTGTTATAAAATAATATCCAATTAAAAATTAGGTTGGCAGAATCTCTACTTTACAGGAAAGAAGCATTGACTCTTCGAGGCAATGCATGCTTTTATATCGATGACTAACTTATTAAAATCATTATAGACTATGTTTACTTGCCAGTGGTTGATGTGGTACTTAGGTAAAAGAATAGGGTAGATACGAAAGCAGATTCCATTACTTGTTGGCCATGTATTTGACACTCAATGTCATAGTGGAAGACGATATATTTCTTTTTACACAGTATTTTGGCTTAAATAGAAATATAAAGAGTAGGCCAGCAATAACGTCACTGGCAATATTTAACTGCCTTTTACAATTTCTCCCCGGAATTGTCTGTAAAAAGAGCCGGATTTTTATGCATTAACTAAATACTATCAGATTTACTTATTTGTAAGTTTTCATCCATCAGAGGCTGATACAATTAACCTAAATAAAGGAAAACAGATTTTTGAATAAAATGTACAAAATATTTACTTTGTAGCACCGTCACATATATAAAAGTGTACTTTATCGTTTCCTAATTCTCAAAATTAGATTGAGATAAAAAAAAACTTTTAATAAATAAGAGAATAAAGAAATTTTTAACCTCAACCTTAAGATGAATTACCAGATATTTATGCCACTTTGTTTCTATCAAAAAAATTAAGTACAGATATACTTAGAAACAGTAGGACTAATATAATAAACATTAGCCAAAAAATAGTTGTGTATTTTTTGTTGATTTGAGGAAATAGATATTATATTACATAATCTTTATTCCTAAACACATTCTAAAATCAGCCTAAAAATAAATACAACAAGGCAATATTAAGTTTTAAACCTGTGATAACAAAAAAAAACATAAATATGTTTTTTCTTTAAGTATATGTAACCCATTTATACAGCTTAAACAACTATATGTAGACACTCACAGAAACCTACGCAGACAGATTCACATAGATATACAAAAACGTAAATACAGCCATAAATAGAATACACCAAGATGACATACACATATACAGATAAGGATATTGTCAAATTTCTAAGTACCAAAAATGTATCACATATGAAATTCATTTTTTCAAACCTTCCACGTTTGTTCTGCAAATTACTAAGGTTATTTTTTAAATATCATGAGAAATAAGTAATCTAATTGAAATTGGAACTATTAGTACACCTCGAATTTTAATATTGCAAAGAACAGAAACTATTGTTGCATTCAATAAGATACTTTACAAATAATTCGGTTCGAAAAATTAATAAAATAAATTTTTTCGATGTGCCCTTAAATTTTCCTGACAAAGATTAAGCGTACGACAACAAATATAGTCATAAAATTAATTAAATATCAAAATGACAGAAATATCCCTTTGATTACAATGCGCAGTCAATTTTTCCAAAGTTTTATCATCTTAAAGGTCCTTTATAGGAATATTTTGAAAGAAACCACTTATAATTTTAGATGTAGCAAGCAAAAGCACACTTTAGAAAATCCTACCAATTCTTCAAACACCAAATCTTAGATAAATGGTAGATGTGTTACATTTTTCAATAAACAAATTGACATATAGAGTTTTAAGTATACAGTTTTTTCTGCTACTGGGAATCGTAAGACGTTAAACATATCTATTAAAATGTTGATTTAGATTATGCTTGCGTATAAATAGTTTTTATAAGTCGAGCGAAAAAATAAGAGTGGTTTGCAAAGCAATGATTAAATATCGAAAAGTTTAATCAAAAAACTGCGTTTCTATAGAACATCAATTTTTGAGAACTTATTACAAATTTAATTAAATATTTGATGAATAGCTGGAAGTTCTTTGATGGACATTTATAGTTTTTGATATTATTTGTATCAGAACTTTATTAATCTTAATAATTACAATTTAAATTATTTTTGTAAATAACTTTTTTATAATTATAATTAAAACTTACTTATATCTAACATCGTCAAATTCCGTTATCATAGCATATTTTTATAAAGCTGAATTGCAACAATCGATCCCATCCGAAGATTAAAGAAAGGTTAAATTAAACTTATAATTACATCTTTCTTGGAACTTAGACTAACCGTCCAACGGTCGATATCCTTTTACTTTACTGCATAAGGACTATGATTCCGGATCAAAATTGCTAATCTTACTTCAGGTTCTATAAGGTTAAATCGGGAATTTCTGTTGCGTCAACATAGTTCAAGAACTTAATGTTCAGAAACAAATGGGTAATCCAAATCACAGTTGATGCTGTGCATAACTGGTATGTAATCTTATGTTGAAGTTATATGCATTAATAATCTTTTTTTTTAATAATAGACTTTATTGTCAGCTCAACAATTAAAATGTTATTCATGACATGTTTAATAATATTACAAATAACTACTGTAAATGACACGACAAAACTATTTGTAACGTCTTGATTATTAATATTGTTAATGTTTAATCGTTATGCTCTTCTACGATAACGATGTCTTGGGGTAGTCTTCGTTTTAGCCTAGTGTGTATATTTCGCTTGCACATGTTGTAATAGGTGACCCCGTCGCACGCACTCGCGTTTTGTATAAACTTTTTAACACTTTCACAGATGTAATTTTGTACATATGAAACTCTTAGTTCGTAGTGTAGTTGGGTATTACGAATAAACCAAGGCGCGTTCACTGCAACTCGTAAAATTTTATTTTGGAGTCTTTGTATTTTGTTGATGTTTGTTTTTGACGTAGTAGACCAAACCTGGCAAGCGTATAAGATTAAGGGGCGTATTAGGGTTTTATACAGTAATATGGTACACTCCGGCTTCAGAGATGACTTGCGATTAATGAGAGGGTATAGCTGACGAATTCTGTTGTTGGCCTGGAGTAGTTTATTGTTTATGTGGTAGCTCCAGGTTAATCGTGTGTCGAGGTGTACTCCAAGATATTTTACCGCTTGATCCCTGGGGTTCCTTGGTATAGATTTGCCATCAATTTCTATGTTGGGCGGGATGGTGTCTCTCCTTAGCGTGAAAATTTTGCTTTGGCATTTGGCAGGGTTAACTTGGATATTCCATGTTTTAAGCCACTTACTAATTGTATTCGTGGCGTGTTGAAGTTCTTGTACTGCAATGTGTAAGTTCGTGTTTTGCGTGATAATCGCCGTGTCGTCCGCAAAAGTGGCTATAGAAGCTCCGGTTGCTGGTATATCTGATGTATAGATATTAAATAGCAGAGGCCCAAGAATGCTTCCTTGAGGAACTCCCGAATGTATAGCTTTGATATCAGATATGGCAGAGTTGACCTTAACAGCGAAGGTTCTATCTTCCAAAAACGAAAATATTGTAGCTTGCAGGTAACTTGGTATATTAATGTCAAGTAGTTTTTCATTAGACCTTCAATCCATACCTTGTCGAAAGCATTCGCAATGTCGATGAAGATGATTGTTGTATAGCATTTATTTTCAAATCCATTTTCGATTATTTCGCTAATTCTCTGGAGCTGATGGCAGCTTGAATGTCCTTTCTTAAAGCAAATTGAAATGCTGGTATTATATTTTGGGTTTCTACAATTTTGATAATCGAACATGAATAATTTTTCCAGAATTTTTGATAAAGTTGTAAGTAGGCTTATTGGCCGGTAGTTCTTAATATCTTTTATCTTTTCCTGGTTTTGCAAACATGAGTATGTGCGCGTGTTTCCAGCTCCGTGGAAAGTATCCAATGCGAAGACACGCATTATATATAGATGCGAGGTATGCTATACATTTTTTGGTCAGGTGTTTAAGGACAATGTTAGTTATTAGGTCATGGCCTGGTGACTTTCGTTTGGGCAGAGCAGATATGAATTGAGTTATTTCACTTGGTGATACAGGGTATATGTTTTCTGTGATAACTGGGCGATTGCGCTCGATATGATTTAGTACATGAAGTGCATGTGCAGTGCCACAGATGTTTGTTGGCGTAAAAACGCGTTCGAGGTGATCGACAAAAGCTTGCGATTTTTCGCTATCAGTGTAGAGGATATTGGGTCCATTTGTTATGGTTGGTAATTCGTCATGTTGTTGCAGAATTCTTCTGGTAGTTTTCCACATGCCCGGATCTCCAGGGCTGATATCAGCAATATGCTTTCGGTATGACTCAATTCTGTATTCGTCCAGTTGTTTCTTAAGACGGTGGGTGAGGCTATTTAGGAGTCTTTTTACTTCGGGATTTTTAGTTCTCAGCCATAGTCTCCTGGTTTGACTTTTTGTCTTGATCAGTTTTAATATATAGCTGGGTGGGTAGTTATAGTTAGCGTGTATGATGTTTAGGCAGCGTTCGTGATTGACTTGGTGATGCTAGAAATTGCAGTATCAAGGTCTTCAGGGTTTTCACACCTATATGGTTCATGTAGGTTGGAGTTTAGTCGCTCTTGGAAGTTGTTCCAGTCGATTCGTCCGTTAATAAGTCTTTGAGGAGGTTATTTAATTTGTGGTGTGCCCAGGAAGTTAAGTTCCATTACTACATTTTGATTTATCTGTTTTGGGAAATTTTTTTGAAGAACAATATCTAGTATATCAGGTTGGTGATCTTCCCGATAAGGATAATACGTATACTCGTTCGGAGGCATAATTTGAAAGCCATATGTAGTTGAGTATTGTTCGAGTTTTGTACCCTCAGGGTTAGTAGCTCGACAGCCCCACATTCGGTGTTTGCAGTTGATATCTCCAATTACTAATATTTGGTCAGTTGTATTGAATAAGGTTTTTATATCATTTTCATTAAGTTTTTTGTTTGGCTGCCTGTACGCGCTATAGATGATAAGAGGGCTTTGGTCATGTAGTCTCACTTTGATTCCAATTGTTTCTAAAGTAGTATTTAGTATATTAGGGATACTTGCATGTTCTAAGTTTCTCTTAATGATGATGGCCACACCTCCTGAAGCTATTGTGGCGTTTCTGTCTTTTCGATACACATTGTATCCTGGTATTTTAAGATTATCGTGGTCTTGCAGATGAGTTTCAGTAATGCAGGCTATATCCACATTGTACCTGGCTAAAAATACGATAAATGCAGATCGTTGATTTAAGATGCCATTTGAATTCCAATTAAGGATTGTTAATTTTTCAATTGCTCTTCTGGTCTTAGGATCCATTGAGCAGCAGGGGTATCAGGGTAGTTGAAAGGAATGTTTTAATTTGGGGAAGAAAGGACGTTACAAGATCGATAATAATTTTAGTTATATGTGATAACTGAGAGGATTCGACTGATTGTGTTGCTGCTGAGTTTGAGGAGATGTTGTTGACGTGTGGATTATTTTTTAGTTTATCAGCGTATGTTTGCGTTGGGTTGACGTGAGAACTATTGGCTATTTTTCTATTTTTAAAGTATTTTTGTTGGAGTTCAACATGGTGACTGCATCCACGGTAACCACAATTGACACATGTCGGTTTAGTTGTTGGTTGCTTGGTGCACTCATTGTGATTGTGATTTCCAGCACATTTGACGCACCTTGGTGTGAGGGTGCAGTAATTTTTTGTGTGCCCGTAGCGTTGACATCGATGACATTGTGGTAAGCTGGTTGACTTTTTTCTCATTTCAACGGTCACAACTGAATGATATATTGACTTCAAGGAGAATATCTTTTTGCCCTCATCGCTATTGGTTAAGCCGACTGCACACACAGGAAGGGGCTTTTTATCTCTTGTCAGTAGACGTGTTACATTGATGACAGGTAGTACTCGTAACTAAGTTTCGATTTCATCAGTAGTCAGTGATAACGGAACATTTTTAATTACCAGTGACAGAGGTTTTAGGTTGGGGTTTTGGAATGTATGATATTCAATTCCATTTTCAGAATAAAATTTTGTGAGAGTGCGGTAGTCGTTATCATCCGATAAGTTGATGCGTAGCGAATTCGTGGTACACATTGTTGTAAACGGTTCTTTGATAATTTTATTAATATCTGCCACAAGAGCCTTGTGATTAATCGCATTGTGCAGATATATTGGCGGGATTTTAGGTCTATTAATAGAAGTAGCAGGTTCTGTAGGAAGTGTGTTGATTTTTTTGCTTGTGTTATCTTCGCTTTCGTTTTGTGAGGGCAAGTAGAATCTGTTTTGTGTGATTAGCTCTTCAGCTGACCACATGTATCGCTTTTGCACCTCATTGAGAGGCGGTGTTAATTCATCGTGTTTGCGCTTAGTCCGCGCCTGTAGATTCATTTTATTATCATTTAATGAGGTGTTGGCACTCTATGTATTTGTTAATATTACTATGAATACTCACAGTGAAGGTTAAAGATTACAGTTTAGGCCAGGCGTGTTGCACTGATAACGGAGCGCGCGCGTTGCACCCACACCGTATCAATACTCGTACTCGACTCCGCATTAATAATCTGAATGATTTGTATGTATTAAAGTTTGCATATTACTTAATTAAAAATTTGATTAAGAGTATATCAATGTTGGCTTTCCAAAAATAATTTAATGATTTTAAGATGTTGTTTTTGTATAAAAACCAAACCGTACGGAATATTTTAGTTTTATTTACTTTAAATTAAAGTAACATTGATTACAATTGGATGTGAAAGATTATATCGTTTAAATGTCCATCAAGGCTGCATTGGCAAGCATTGATGCAAACTTGGGAGCTTGCACCTCTCTTATGACGGCTGGGATGTTATCTTTTACGGTTAGAATATTTGCTGACTTATTAGCATAAACTTAACTTTTTAAACGACTATAGACAAAGGTCTAAAGATGTCACGTCACATAATATTGGTGGCCAAGAACTTTTTGCGCATTAACGCGATGTTTTATTGTGTTGTGTGATATATAGCACCATATTGTTGGAAATAAATATCATCAGTGTCAATTACATTTAGTTGAGTCCATGAAAATTTGTTAGCATCATATTGTGATGATTTGCGTTCACTGTAACACCATTGCCGTGATTTTTCTCAAAGAAAAATGGGCCAATGGTTCTTCCGGACTATAAACCGCACCAAATCGTACATTTTCGGACATAAAGTGGTCGTTCGTGAATCGTTTGAGGCTTTTTCCCCAAATGCAACATTTTTGTTTGTTAAATGCATTGTTTAACGTAAAATGGGCCCAATTGCTAAAGATGATTTTATGTACAAAATGAAGATCTGTTGCTCTTTGTTCTAACATCCAAGTAACAAAATTTTGCATAGCCAATGGTCCATCTCCAACTTTAGTGAATCCTACATAAACTAATTTGAGTAATGTGTAATTCTTGAAATCGCCGTGGAATTGATGTCGATAAGTTAGTTGGAATACTTTCCAGAATAAGGGCAATGTTTTTAGCAGAATGTGCAACTTTTGGTATTTCTGAATGTCGTTTGTCGTTTTAGGTCTGACACTCTCGTAGGATTTTGACCTTATATCCTAATAGGGTTGATTACCCAATCTTCTACAAGAGTATTCGGATTTCCAGAGCCTACCACTTAGCGCTAAAGGTCGGTATTTCAGTACGTCCGGTTAAGTGGTAGTAGCAAAACATTTATCATAATTCGCGCTTCAGTACCCTCAGATAAATTTGGCTGCTATTCAAAATTCTCTTAAGTTGAATTATTTTATTAGGTTCTTTATTATTTTTTACAATGTCTGATTATGCTGATAACAACCGATCTGGTATTCTAAAATTTTTGTTTAAGCATAAGGACTCCTAAAATCGGTTAATCGGATCTTAGAGAATTGATGTTTCATCATTACTTTCTACTCTTTGTAATGTTGGGCATGTTAAATTAACTCTTAGCAAAATACTACCGTGGTACTACAGTAAACCATAAACCCCAAGTACTTGAGAACATAAGCAAAATTTTATAACGCAAATCTGGCTTTCATGTACGAACCTGCAAATGTTTAAAATACTAAATTAAGTTGCGCACGCTAAAATTTACTGGTATGAGCTTTATGCACGTACATACTTTTAATTAAATATTTCCTGCATAATACAATTTTAGCACATGTATATCCATTAAATAATCCGGTACTATTACATAATATGTAGATGATTTTATTTACATTTTATAATAAAGTAATAACAGAGCTATTTAACCAAATTTCTAGTTTACTGCTGAAATGTCGTGGGGTTAGCGGTTCTTCGCTACTTTTACAGCAGTGCTGCTGCAGGCCGGCGACTTCATCGAAATTTAATTTCCGATCGGATTCTGATACACGTGGAAATACTTCATGCTAACAGATATTCAATTGGATAAACTTGTAGCGACGTGAAAGCCAGCACTACCCAAATAGGGGCAACTGTAGCAGGTCAAAGGTTGATTTTAACAACGTCAAAGAGAAAGAGGGTCTGCTGCAAATCAGGAACGCAAAGGAGTTTGTAAGATCGCTTTTGTTCTGCTCTTATTCACACGAGAAAACGCATTTTGCGGACAGCAAGATGATGGCGACTTTCAAAGTGACATAAATGTCCGCCGTTTTGCCTTTTTGCAGATTTATGTAAAACAGCTTGCGTCTATCTTCCGAAATGTTTGTATTACTAAGGTCTAAAGAAATATTCTTATGTAAAAAGTGCCATATTACTTTAAATTAAATTATAATAATAATATCATTAACATATGCGTGGTATTTATAATTTTATAAAGAGTAAAATTGGTTAAGCTAAAGTATATTTCAAATAAAATTGTCACAAAGGCTGGGTATATTTTATAACGATTTTTAGGGCGTTCCATTAACCACTGTCATTCTGCTGAAAAATATGGCTTTGTCTCAAATGTTTTTGCTCTGCGTTGGAGTTGAAACACTAATCCAAGTATGTAAATTTATTTGAAAAGTTTTAATTGTACTCTGTGGCAGCCGTAATTGTAGGTCTCAAAGTGGGTAATAGGAGCAAATTCGGCTTTTTATTGAAAAGCCTTAATTGCAACTAATAAATTATGGAAATAACAGCACGCTATCCGCCGTAGCATTGACCTATTCACATTTTCTTAATTATCTTGTTTTTTCGGTATTGAGCTAGAAAATGCATTACCGGTAATTATAAGTTTTACTTGGTTTATTAATGGCAGTCACACTGATTAATTACTTCTTCATTACATTATGTAGGGCGTACTTTTGCTCATTAGTCACAGAACTTATATTAGTTAGCAGTTTTAACATCAATATTTATTACAATACATTTATGAAATATTTTGTTTTTATTGTTCTTTTATTTTAACGTTTTCTAACTAAGTATCAGTGAGAATAATATTTATAGACTTTAAGCTAAACGCCTGACGACCACTAGCTATATTATTGAGTAATTGACATGATAAGGTTAACATTTATAAAGTCTATCTAACTTCTGTCTAAGTCTTCTAGATTATCATTGTCAAAATACCTAATAAGTCACGTACACCTACATTAGATTTATTTAATTTCTTAAGTATTTTATTGATTTTTGTTTCCAGTAATTATTTCAATGTTTGTAATGCTTGGTAGCTTTTTTTTAATTACTCCCTGTTCCGTTAAGACATGTAGATTTATATCAAGCGTATACGAAACTACCGAGGTCTAAATATTGACCGAGACTACTTTGTGGTGGGTATAACAAGCAAAAATATGCTTTACAGGTAAAGTAGAGCGGACCCTAGATATGAAACTAAGCTATAGGGTTTAACGAACTTTCATTGAAACGAAGGACAGTGAATTATATTCAAATGAAAGTAAATAGCGGCAAAAATTTAGCGGCCGGACTCGAATTTTCCGATCAGGCTGATGTTTGGCGTCTGCACTTGCCTTATGGTCCTTTGTTGAATACTGAAAACGTTTTTTCTCTATCTATCACAGATCAAAATTATAAGGAGTGACAGACGACAGACAAAAGCTGATCTCTCTCTCTTGGAAACTGCTTTACAGGCAATCTACCTAGCAGAGGCCGCTAAAAATAAATTAAATATACCACTAATAAAAAACACTAAAAGTGAAAAAACAAAGGCCAATGTGAAAGACTTGAAAATTAAGAGCATTAAAATCAATATATATGAAAACGCTGACTAAGAAACTGAAAGAGCTGAGTGACACGAAAATATTGATGGCGATTTCTAGAAACAAAGTGGGAAAATCTGTACCCGAAAAACAATGCAATCAAGAAAAAAATGATTTGATGATGAATGTAAAAAATAAAAAACAAGAAAAGCCACTATCGATAAAGAAACAGAGGAAGCAAGAGACAGCTCTCTGAAACTGAAGGACAAATGTGAGAAAATTAGAGAAAAGGAGACAAAATATCAACAAGCGCTAATAACAAGACTAAAGAAAGATTTCAAAAACAAAAAGGTAAAGGACTATATGTGGTTTTAAGAAGGAAAGGAAAGGGTACAGCCCGATGACCACATCCTGTAAAAGCCAGGAAGAAGATATGTTAAGAAACTAAGACGTAATTTTGCAAAGGTGGCGACAGTATTTTAAAGAAATATTAAATAGCAACGGCGACGAAAAAGTTAAGTTTAATGTTGCAGTAGAGGATTAGGAACCTACAGTTAGTGATGACATCCCGAATCTACAGGAAATCGAAAATAGATATAATAAAAGAGCTAAAACTAAATAAAAGCCCATAAAACGACGGCATCGTTGCGGAATGGTCTGAATATGCTGGGAATAAATTAAGACAAAAATGCACTCACTGTGTCCAACATTATCCAACATTAAAGAAAACATATGTAAAACAATGCAAATTACAGAAGTGCAGCTCCTCTCATCATCGCTTATAAAGTACTAGCAATAACGAACAAGAATTAGCTTATTAACGAAATGAATATGACAGTCGGAGAATATCAATGCAAAGGAATTACAGGTAGAAAATTGCAAGTTTGCAATACTAAAATTTTTTAAAGTAAAAATATATCTAGAAGTCTAAAAATATGCGTGAGTGAGATTTGGATATTAAGGCAAACAGATATGTAGATGGTGGTAAAGAAAAATTCTTAAAAAGATATATAGAGGCAAGAAAGTAGAGGAAAACCGGGGAAAAAGGACAAACTTGGAGATTAAACGGTTATATAAAAAAGCAAAAATAACAGGAGTTATAAAAGCACTAAGGCTACGCTGGTTGGGACACCTTTATAAAAATATCAAAGGACAAGACACAGAGAAAAATACTGGACAGTAAAGTGGAAGGAAAAAGAGAAGAGGGCGACTAAAAGATTAGATAGGCAAAGAAAGTCAAAAAACATTAAGATAATGAATGTAGGTAATTAGAAGGGAAATACGGAAAATAAGAAAGTTTGGAAAGAAATTGTAAACCAAGTTTCTTTATTATGTTTGGCAAGTGCCAAACCACTATCGCCTTTTCGTGCGTCCAGAGAGTGTTCATATATTTGTCTGGATATTTGCCGATTTACTTGACTTATATAGGTCCTTTGGCAGTCTTTACAAGGTATTTCATAAACGGCGTGGTATTAATTGGAGCAGTGATTCTTTGTTAAGCGATTAAACCCAGATATTTTGTTGTTGATCGTGAAGATCGTACGTACGTTTTGCCTCGTTAGTATGAGACCTATCTTATCAGTGATGCCTCTGATATAAGGTAAGAATGCTTTTTGTTGGTCATGGGGGTTTTGTGATTGAGAGTTAATGTTTTAATTTATATTTTTGGTTATATAGGATAAGAATTTATTGGAATGCCCATTTTGAAGTAAGGTAGTGGTAAATGTTTTAATTTCTGTTGGCGGTTTTTCATATCGGAAAATCTGATGGATCTGATGAGAGATTTTTCAACCGCATGAATTTGGGCAGGGTAGATGGGATTTGGTATTTAGGTAATAGTTAGTATGTTTAGATTTTCTATAGACAATATAATAAAAGCTGCCATTTTAAGAATTTCTTGTTATAAGAATATCCAAAAAAAGGGAATTATTTTGTTCGGTTTTTATGGTAAATTTCATATTGATGTGAATTTGGTTTAGGTGGGAAATAAATTCTGGAAGGGTACCATGTCCGTGTAGTCAGATAACAAAAGTGTTGTTGACATATCGTATCCAGCAGGTAGGTTTAAGTTAAAAGGAGGTAAGGATCTTTGTTTCGAAATTGGCCATAAAAGGCTAGCGCTAATAGAATGTAATTGTTTTATAGGCAATGATTAAGAAGAGAATATTGTTATTTATATACATTATAAGTTGCCTTCAATAATTGTAGGATATCAAGAATTGAAGTATTGGTAAACAAAGACATCAAAGCTGACCATAATATTACTTTTGTGTATAGGGAAGGTTTTCAGTATTTCTATTAGATGATGTAAATGAGAATTATATTAATAGTCTAGATTTAGCAGATTTAGTTCTTTTACCTTTATCGCTATTTGTTATTTATTTTTTGTAGTGTGTTCCTTTTACGCGAGCTTATTTTCTACGTGTAAACCTGAGTATTTTCTCGTTTCTGTTTGTAATATCGCGTATTATTGATTGCATCTGCTGGCTATGATTACTTCTGGAGGATAAATGTAATGTCTACTAATTTGTTTTTATTTAGGTTTAAATTTTCTATTTGTGTAACCACTACTGAAAATTAAATAAGGAATCTGAACACAGGCAGATACTATTTGTAGGTTTTCATAACTGAATAGAATGGCAGGATTGTCCACGACTGTTCCTGTTGTATTTTATGTTTTTAGTGAGTTTGTATAGAATGTAGAGTAAAGGCTTAACCGCACTACCTTGCGGCACTCCTGAATTGATTGAAAAGTAATCTAATGTTCGTCGTTCATTTTGGTTTCGAATATCGTCTTACTGAAGTATGATATTAGAAAATTAAAATGTCTGAAGAAAATATTTATTCGATTTTGAAAATTAATCCGGAATGTCATACTTTTCCAAAATTTCTATTAAAGTGACAACGAGGAATAAAGCATTATTGTTTATTTTATAATGGTTGACCTGGAATCTAAGTTTGGGACTGAAAGACTTCATTAATTCTACGAAGCAATAGTTTTTCTAACAGTTTGGAAATTACTTGAAGTAAGTCTATAGGATTACATAATACAGTATCTGTTGGTTTCCTTCTTAGTTTACCAATCATTATGATTTATGCAATTTTGAGATAAGACGCCGTATAAGTGAAAAATAATATCCTCTTTCTTAAAGGTCGTTCAATATCAATATCACGAACCTACTTGGGAGTTAGCAATTTTATTTTAGCAATACCTCTGTTGGGGTAAATATATAGATTTTGTTTTATTTTTTGATCCGGTTTGTTATCTATTCTGCGAATAGGTTAGCTTTTTATTTATAACTTTTTGCCTAAAGTTTAGTATTGGCTTTTCTTATTGCTGGTATATGTAGTTTCAGATTTCTGGAATTTTTTATTAGTTCTCAAATAGAGTTATCAATTATATTAGCTTGAATACATATTGTTCAAGTTGTTTATTTCATACTTCTTCATGTTTTGTTTTCAATTTGTTTCCCATGTAAATATAAGCATTTTTGTCGAGCGGTATATGACTTCGGTGCCATTTTACTCTAGCACGTTTTTTTCTGCAACCATTCGTTTAATTTCCAGTGATATGTTACTATTTAATTTTTGTATAA
The DNA here is from genome assembly GCA_036346155.1 of Sinelater perroti. Taxonomy (NCBI): domain Eukaryota; kingdom Metazoa; phylum Arthropoda; class Insecta; order Coleoptera; family Elateridae; genus Sinelater; species Sinelater perroti. The sequence goes on along the minus strand of JARFIY010000195.1, from coordinate 15,965,555 downwards.
ACAAGACGTTCCTTGTGAGGTTTGTTGAAGTTTAATTATTAATTCTACCATAAATATTTCTATTCCTTTAAGCTTCTTAAGTTGAATATTTAAGTCGATTTTTCCACTTAATGTGTTATGATAAATTTGTCGGTTCGTTCTAGTATTATGTAATATTGGTGTGGGTTTTTGTATATAACAGATGTTCCAACAGTTACGCAATAGAAAAATGATCAGTTAATTCCGTTTGCAACAAAGAAGTCTAACACCAGGTTGGTTCCGTTTTGTTGAAATGAATGGGCATGTATTGTTCTCTATTGTTTTAAAAAGTTCTCATCGTTTACTTTATCTAGTATACTTACTATTGAAATTTTCCCTGACTATAAATGTGTAGTACTTGGAAATAATTTGTCAAAATTTGACTTTTGTATACCATGCCGAGTTGGGCATGTAGTCAGTTTTTATAACAAAATTGTTACTTTTATTATGGTAGCCTGTAGAAGGCTTCATGATTTGAATAGAATGCTTAACAAGGATTTGCATGTATAGTACCACTGCGATAATTTACATATTTTTTATAATAATATGTTCTTGGTATGAAGTATTTCACTTTTTAAGAGTACATAAATTTAAGTATGTGCTAAATTTTTTTAAATTTTTTTATGTTATACTAAACCATTAGCGCCCCAGAAAGCAACTCAGGAATTTGCCCATTAATGAACCGGTTGTGGATTCGTTTAATATCTAATTTGATGTATTTAGAAACCGCGATAGTACTTTACTGGTACTTATAGAGTTATTGAAATTGTTGCCTACGATATTAGCATAACTTCTGAATAACTGATGTATGGTTGTGGCTCCAAGGTAGTGTTTACGTTATTGATTTGTGGTAAGTTGAAAATAATGTTTATGTTAGGTGATGGTGCTTTTCATAGTTCCATTTTTGTTCAGACAGTTATTTCTATAAATTAACTGTTCTCATCCTTTATAGTTAACTGGACAGTCTCTTTTGCATAATGTGCATAGGACCTTACTTTTTTACAGCTTCGCTGCATTTAACGCAAACGAGTGGCTATTACAATATATTTCTGAGTGACCATATAGTTAACATTTCATACACTGAATTTTTATTTTTAGGTTCTAAATTTGCCGTTTTATTTTGAGGAACTTTAATTTGTACACGTATTTATTATTAATTGCCAGTTCTAAGTCCACAAAGAACATCTTTAATGGTTTTCCGCTTATTTTATGCTTTGTATTTATCATGTTGCTAATTTTATGTCCTTGTTGTGTTATTCTGTAATGTTTTTTTGTCTATTGTGTGATGTACTGTTATTGTATTTAAAGCATTTTATTAATTTTCTGTATACGTCTGTAGTATTCTAATGTTTTTTAATAGTTTTGTTATTCAAACATTTTGTGATCTGTTTCTTATTCAGTTTCTTTTATTTGTATTGTTATCCTCTGGTAATTTGTCACACCATACACAGATATTGGAATAGGTTTAGTGACTTTTGTGCTGGTATTTATTTTCCTGCTCGTTATCATTAGTTATTAGGGATTGTATTACTGTTTATTGCTAGACTGTCATCGATTTCTTTGTTGTCTCTTCTTGTTACCTTTCTTCATTTAGTGCTTCTTACTTTTTACCCTGGCATATAATTATAATGATCCACTTCAATAGTTGATATTTTCAGTAATGGTTGATAGCACTCATACTACACTGAATTTACAGTTGCAGTTATAGTGTCGTTGATGCCAATTTGAAAAACAGTGGTATAAAATGTTTGTTGAGGTTATAATGGGTTACAATTTATTGAAAAAATATATACATTAAGCTTTAAATGTAAAATGCTTATATTTTATATGTTGGTGCTCTGCCTTACGGCGCTATACTAACACAATCGCCAACACAATAATCGCTCTTACCCTTTAAACCTGAATCTCTCAATTCTCAGCTTCTTATGATCTATCGCGACCGTAATTTTTATGTTCTGGCACTCGCTTTAGCGCAGGACTCAGGAAAATTACGAAAACCCAATTCAGGGCAAGCAACTCAAAATCCTGATCGCTGTGAACCTTCCTAATACTTCCAGTTATGCACAAATAAACTAATTTATCTTATCCTACTGTATGTATTGTATATCTAGAGTTCGTATCTTACACGAACACTAATTTGCCAATCTTTACATAAATTCAGTTCTACTGTTCCTCAAATACCGTCCACCACTTGCGCACTCCCGAAAGTCCTTCCATCTACTTCCTCATTCGTGGCCGTCTCCATCGACTAGTAATGAGAGCCCTCTCCGCTTTGGCCTTAGTCTCCTCCTCTGCGTTGTAGGTTAGAAAAAGGTGCCTAGTGTTGTTGATTTTTCCACATGTACATCTGTTCTTGTAAACGAATATTCCCGCATGACGCTCTGTCTCGGCTGCTTACCATTTCTGATCTCATCTCGTTCTCGTTCTAGTTCGTAATCGGTTCTTTACGAACCCCATTGGTACCGTCTGGAATATCGGCAGTCCTGGTTCTGCCGCTGCCTTTTTAGCAGACTCATAGGCTCGTTGCCGACAAAATTTTTGCGAAGTTTCAAACCTCAACTTGTAAATATGCACTAACTTGATATTACAGTACAATTTGGGTTAACTGCTTTGTACCTATCGATGTATTTCAGCTACCCTGAGACGGCTATCAGCTCGCACTAAGAAATGGTACTTCAGCCTGGGAGTCTGGCTCGTTCTTGGTGAATCTTTTCTGTTCTCATGTCTACAAACACAGCTTCACACACGTCCGCGCAGTAGCACAGTTGTCGCTAAATGGAATGCGCGTAGATCGACGTTTCGTCTCCTCCATGTTCCTAGTGAAGTTGCTACACCACCTCTGTAGTTGATTTGTTGCAATGAAATTGTTGTCTGTTGATTACTGTGAAATTGTAGATTTGTGTTATTGAAATACACTATTGGCGTACAATATGTACATGTTCTCGCTTAAGTTGGCCACTTATGTACCTTGTTTTATTTTTACCTAGTAATATAATCAAAAATAAGGTTTAGTTTTGAGTTATCATCTAAATTAACTCATTGGTTAACAATAATGCATTTGTTCACTTAACGCCGAACAGCGGTCTCACGTCCTTACTATTTTTTTTATCATCTGTTGTCCTTGTTTAAAGATTATTCTATCTTAATTTTAGTTCTAAAAATTCCCTACAGAGAAAAAGTACCGCTTTAGGTATGCATTAATAGAAGTAGCACACATTTAAAGTTCTTATTGTTTCCGCTCTTAACAGTATGACATCAGTAAATTCACAATAATTCCAACAGACTACGATCGATTGTTGGTATTTGGTTTATTCGGTCCTGCGGATTAACTAAACACGCGAGCTTTAATTATGTAGAAACAGCAGTGCAAAATGTGTCGCTTTGGTTAGACTTTGGAAACGACCTAATTTAGTAGGTTTTCTTTGACCAATAACCCCGAGTTAACAGAAAGTATTGAATTGCTTCACTGATATGCTCAGATGGCAACGTAGTAAAATGTGATTAAGTGATATCGATAGATTGTTTATAGAAAGTAGTTAAAAAGGAAATTTAAAATAAAATTTAATTAACTATAAATCAGTGAAGTAGGTGAATTAAAATCATAAGATTGGTGTAATATACTCATATTTTCACTTTCATACTACATTTATGAAATCATTAAGGGAACAAAAGTTAAACTAAATTATTTTTAATGATACATTTTAAGGTAACATCTCTAAACTGTTATTAAATTAAATTAACTTGCTAGTCAGATAATGTCGATAATCGAATAAAACTAGTTAAACGAATAAAATACTTTATTTTTTAAATATTTAGTTATATTATAATATGATATTACTAATGTTTATTTGTGACACCTAAACGCTTATTTGTATTAAAAATACTATTACTACTTACGGTATACAGTTCACCCGTATGTAGTTACAGTAGAGCTATCAGAATACATTTGTTAGTTCGTAATCGTATTAGGGTGAAATATCGCAAACCCCTTTCTAGACGAATTGACAATAATTCCATTATTTAGTTTTATTGGATTTAGTAGTGGTGGGATTCAATTAATGGCGGTATTAAGGCCCAAAAATCTCGTTTCGCTTGTTCGTCAACTCTCGTTTTCCTACAAGGTGAACTGCAAAAACGTATTTTAAATGATGGTGTGCTTTATTTCACTAGCTGTGTTGTTTGTAGGTAGTCAGAATTTTGTTGTTTATTAACATATAATAATAAAAAATGTATTGTTTATCTGAAATATTTGATGGAGTACTTGCCTTAGTAGCTTTGATTATCACAATTTGTTGCGCCAATTATTATTTGCACCACCTAAACACAAGAGAAATCGCTCAATGCGAGAGGTGCCACCAAAAATTTCTGCTGCTTAAAACCTAGATGCGTAAAATGTACAAGCGATTACACTACAGCCCAGAGCAACGGAAAGAAAGATCTTACTATGTGCGATGTGTCATGTGCGGAGCTAATCAGCTTGCCAATTACAAGCAATGTATAATCTATAAAAAATTTATTAAGAAAAAATTTTCATCGCTTAGACAAAACAATATACTTCTCTCGCACCAATCACAGAGCATCAGTAAATTCAATTAGGATTATTATACGCTTATACAACTAATGTATACTAGCAACATTTTTACATCTCCACCAACATAATACACTAATCAACCTAACTAGCAATCCAATGACTTGTAAAACACAAAAACCCGATGAAAAATATGAAATCTTATTAAACCTCCTTGTAACCGTATTATCCACACTTAAATAATGGATAAAAATTTACAGCGGGTCATATATTCATTCTAAAACACAACATTCACGTCATGTTAATTTCCGAAACACACTTTATCGAAATAAATTACCTAAAAATTTCTAACTGCACTGTCTATAATAGTAATCATCCAGCAGGAACTGCTCGAGATAAAAAACCGCTATAATTATCAGATATTCAATCCATCAGTTAAACAGCCATAATATGTCCATTTGTTATAGTACCTTAGTACAGCAGTTTATTGTAAGATGTGATTAGAACGCCAAACACACTAATGGGGGACATTCAACTCTGGGAGCTGCGTCCACTACAAATACCAAAATTCTAGAAAGCTTCCAAGAAAAAATGTTGCGGTTGATAGTAAACACACTCTAGTTTGTGCTAAATACGGTCATCCTAAACGAAGTTCGTATTATCCACAGTCAAGGGAAAATTCGCCGCTTCAGCTCCCAATACAGCTTATCTTAACATCCTAGCAACGGGTCTTATTTATCAACTCAAGAACAATAGGCGACTACATCGACGTGTGCCAAAACGATCTGATAAAATATTTAGTTTATTTTAAGAATTGTAGTATCATTGGAGGTTAACTATCATACGAGGAGTCTTGCTTTGAGATCTTTTGATTATATTAACGATTGAAGATTTTACACAACCTAAGACTAGAAGTTTATTGTTTAATCTTAGTTAGGATTCTTTGACTAAAATTCAGAACTTCTTTTTTACCTTAATATTCAATAATTTTTTTTATTTAAATAGTTTATTTTTATTTCAACCTGCCAAGGTATTTTCCATCTATTTGCCAAGTATTTGTTCAATACTATATGGTTTTCATAGTTTTTTGTAAGTTTTCTGATGTTTAAAGTGAATTTTTGTGAAAAGATACGAAGGCCGTGTCATCTTGAAAGATGGTTGTCATGAGATCTGCCATAAATAATTGATATAACACAGACCCTAAAACGTTACCCTACGGTAGAAAGAAATAAATTTCAAAATAACTATCATTGTGTTTTATACAAGATTTGAGTTTTAAATAAAATTTTTGATAAATTTGTTCTAATGCTTCTATTTTTGACGTTATCGGAGTTGAACAGTTTTTATTTTTAGATAGATTAATGTCTTGTTAGTACTATTCGTTATAGTAATTGTAAAAGCACCGGTAACAATATTGGTTTACAAGAACATAGTAGATAAGCTGGCTTTACTGATGTCTAATCAAAGTTACTTCAACAAATTTACATTACAGACGAAAGTATTGTATTGTTAAGATCGAATTAAAAATTTAAGTTATGGCTACAATGGCTTTTTTGGTAGTTCTCAAAATGGCTCAGCCTTTACCAAGTCCAAAAGATTTACGAGTTTTTAAGTTTTTAATTTTATTATTATTGCGAATTCTTATAATGTTTTATAGGCGAATCAAGTTGAAGGAAAGACACGACAAAATTGAACATCTCTTGATTTTTTTGTTATTCTCGCTATTAGGGGTCAAAGTTTTGCTAAATATTTTTACTTCTTATTTGCTTATGGACAAAAGAAATAGAAATGTTAAGTTTCAATATTTTTTGGTGGTTTATAATGAAGGACATTAATTATGTTGATTATATGATAACTTCCTTACGTAATAACTAAAAAAATTTCATTTGCGTACTTTAAAGCACGTCAGAAAAATAACGAGAGTGATTACAAAAAATTGATTTGATTGAAGATATGTTTATTATACGCTTAATGCTCTTTGTAATAATATTTTTGGGAGAATGTCGTAGATCATCTAAAAGTCTTGAACTAGAAAATCTTTCAAAACATTCATCATAACAACCTGAACATTTGTAGCAATTCTAAAATAATGTCTTTGTAAATATATTTAAACAGAAAAGCAAAAAAAATGAGCAGGTTTAGGTTAGATCAGCGCTACCACGGTTGTTTCGTCAGAAACTGTTTTACACCAGCGATGCATGGCCAGGCGTATTGTTGTGATGAAGAATTTAAATGTTCAGCTATTTAAGTATTTTTACTTAAAATGCCTATTTGATCGTTTTTTCAGCTTAAAAAGATAAACTTTGAGTTGTAGTTTCCTCATCCAAACTTTTTTGGTAGAGAAGACTCGGTAGTGTACCGACCAAACATTTGCTTTTTTTAACCCTGGATAATCATGTTATCACTTTTTTCAAAAAAAATTAGACACACTTCTCGCATGGTCCAAAATCTGACGAGAAATCGACACATAATGCTTCTTTTATTTGTTGGCTGAAACCTTGAAATTCAATTTAGCACAAACTATCCTCACCTGCAATTCCGCCATGACAATTTTATAGACAAAGAATTTTGGAAGTTTTACTTTTTTGCCATCAATTTGCCGCTTACATGTTGGAGTTTAAAACCGTTTTCACCTTACTCACAATTGTCTGAAGTGTGAGGCGCTGGCAGGCGCTCTAATTAACCTCAACGTCCTCTGTTACTTCTCTGAACACTCCGTGTCACCTAAACACTTGTACTTTTGACAAGCATTCTTTCTAAAGGTTTTTTATCATAGCAAGTGGTTTGCTTGTGTATTTTTCGATTTTAACGCAAAATTTTATCGCATACCACTGATTGACACTGCGCTGGATTTTGACTTGTGAAGCAACGCTGAAACAAACACTTCGCAAACCATCCGCACTCTGTAAAAGCTCAAAGGCAAATGAGCTAAATCGGACCAAGATTGGATTAGGCCAAGGAAGGCATTATGTTTTCAAACACAAAATTTTTAGTTAAAGTTTTTAATTTATATTTATGCCTAGCATGTCTTGTTTGTTACCTAGTTCGCTTTATTTAAGTGGCAGTTACTATTATAAGTCTGTCAAGTATTTTACTAATTTATCTACGTTTGTTGCTAAGTTTATTTGTAATGTTCTCATGTCAGTCTTTTTCTTTGGGGTTGATTAGTCAATAACTCCATAATGAGTAACTAGAATTAGAGCACTACCTGCAATTAATCTATTTCTCAACTTTTGAATGGATATTTAAACTAATTTTATTTTATAGAATGTCGATGTGAACAATATACCGTAGAATGTTAAAATTATTATAAAAGATTCGATGTGCTTCGGATACAATCTTTTGAGTATTAAGAAATGTTACTACTTTTAACTAATGTTGTAAGAGACCAATTATGTTCTGTTTAGTTATCTTGAATGTATCGATTATTGAAAATTTTATTTACCAGTTTCTAAGTAAATTAAGCATCATCGCTTAACGCTGAGTATGTTAACTAAACATAGCTTCAAAACTTTATTAAAATTAAAAAAGGGGTCTGACCATACAATAAGTAATATTCAACGTGTCATTCTTGTATATGTTGTTGCTGCCGCAACATAACTGCAACATAGTTTAATATAAGCATATTCATTTAAAGATTTTGTAGATGAATAGTTATTTTTGGAAGATCTTCAACTGGTACCATTTGCTTAAGGGAAAAAAGTTGTTTTTTGTTTGCTAGGGTGAATATACCTTTGCAGGCTAAAAAGCAACCTAACCACCCTTACAAGAAAAATGTTTTAGACAGCCAAGTACTCTTAAATTATAAGCAGTCCATTTATTTGTATTGCTGATTTGGTATTTTTTCAGTTTCTTTGTTCCGTAAAAACACCTTCTGTAAAAATTGTTTTAGTTTCTTTTGTTTTATTAGTAAGTATTATATGCACAATATCGCCAACATCAGTCACTAAAAATAATTGAGAACCTGCGTTAACTTCCAATAACTGGTAATAATGTAGATGTCTAGGACGCGGTGCTTGATATATTGACCCGTATCAGAGTTATATGTTAATAATTTGTTTCTAATGGTTAAAAACACACGGAGTCTAACGTTACCGTGCTAAAAATATTGTGTTTTGTGTCGATTCCTTTTTTAAATTTTCCCATTTAGGCGCAGTATTCCGTTGAATTAAATAGTTTAGTTTATCAAACCAGGCAAATCGAAACTTTTTTAGGTGAAGATCGAGCTTTGCTGCCGTTAAAGTCCTCTTATAGCTGGATGAAGATTGTTTATGGTTCACATTCTTATAGATCATTATTTAAAAAGGGTTTTTTGTATTGTTGGAAAAGAAAATCATACAAAATACGTTTAAAGGGGTTGCGCTCTGCCAAATGATACAGATTCCACACTTTACAGAGATTGACATAGCGGAGCTTTGAGATGATTGTGTGCCACTGTTAGAGGAATATTAAGAATCTTTAAGAAATTGGGTAACTGTTACGCCCTCTAATTTCCAAATAAAGATTACCAGTGCATAACGTTTCAGTATTTCAAACTCCATTCTCATAAATGGTGCAAATCCTGTTTGTACTTTTTTTTTAAAGAATGAAGTCGCAGATGCCCTACAAAACGGTGATATGATAGCTACATAACAGTAGAACAGAATGACAACATTTAAAAAATGGATTGAATCAACGCAAAATGTGCGTTATATTAAATATGAAAATGGTTGCCAACTTCATGCCGTTGCACTCGACCTAATACTTATCAGTTAGTAAATATGACATATTGCAATTATACCATTAACATTTTTAATATGACCATTTTCTTACTTCAAATATATTTGAAACTTGCTTTTTAAGTTACAAAGAAATGAAGTAAACTTAAACAGAAAATATTAATTTTAAAAAACTTAACGCAATTTCGTAAGTTTAAGATTATTAGTAATTTTGAGTTCAATAATCAAATTGTAAAAAAAATTTGTTATCTCAAGATTTAAAGAATCCTACAAATGATGACGCAATGCTTATACTCCAATGAATGAATTTGAAAAAATTAAAAAATGTTATTAGCAAATTTGAACTATAATTTGAATATATTTATACAAGAAAGTTTAAGCTAAGTGATCATTGCATTTAAATGATGTTATATGCAATGCTTCTAAAGCGAAAGCAGTTAGACATGCCTTGACCGCGAGCTGACTTATCTTCTGCTCTCGATTCCGTCTGCAACAAGTAAATGTCCACATTAACAACAAATAAATTTAAGAGCACTATACTCTCTATACAATCAGCTGAGCTTAATGCTACCTACAAGTATGCCATTAAAGCGCCAAACAAACGACGAACTATACGTCGTCGGCCTTAACAAATACTAATGGCAGCCAGCAAAAAATTCCCTATTAACACAAAATTAAAAAAACTATTAACACAAAATATGTATTTATATTCTAGACTACAACAATTCAGTTTGTGGCATCTATAATGAAATATTCTGATAATGAATCAGCTAAAAGTAAAATGCGGTTAAAAACATCAACTAAACCAATTCAACGCACAATCGTTAATTTTTTTTGCTAACTAATATCTAAAAAACATTTGATCTCTTAGTGGATGACGACGTAAACGATAATGCAAGGTCATCTAAAAACTTCTAGAAACCCAAAACATCTAAATCACATCTAATGTACATATATGATGTTACAAATTACAGTAGTGCAGTTCAAAATGGCTAGAAAATTATGCTTTATGTACAAAGGCACAGAAAACTAAAAAAACACCGATCCGAAAAAAATTATCACTCTTATCAGATTAAAGAGAAAAAGGTTTAGAGTTGTCATGAAAAAATTACATTATTCATTACTAGCTGACAACACAAAGGATGAACTAGAAAAGGAAGGTCATGGATATTAGGCAGCTAAAGATTCACTGTTCCTATTTGTCTATTTAGAACCTAGAGCTAATAATATAGCTCACAATTCTTATTTTACACTAGAATAGAAGTCAAATTTCCCAAATAGTAAAAGAGGAATCGTGTATTGCACGGCGTGTCAACCATATGGCCATTTTAAACTATACTGCACCAGATCCTATAATCCCATTATGTAATTTCGCAAGCTTTTCACACACACACATACACATATTATGTCGGAATTGAAAGTTGAAGAGAATACATACAGACTCCTTAGCTCAACAAAACTATTTAGAAATACTGTTACATATTAATTAAAAAACAAAATAAAACAATTACCTAATTTTACATAATATTTTCAGGATTTATTAATTATGTAGTTACAGATACCATAGTCTCTACACAAGCTTTAAAACGTTCAAGCCACTTATCTATAGCAGTACGCACTACAAGCACTAGAAAAGTATCGACTGCAGTCGTCAGAGCTCGCTCCAAAGAATCAATATTAGGCTGTCTTTTCGTAAAACGTGTGCCCTCTAAAACTATCTTTAATTTGCAATCTAATAGATTAAGATATGATCTATCAGAAGGCCAAATCTCTACTGTTAGAAAATATTGGTCAGCCGAGTTTGGTTGACCGTGTGTTATAGGCGGGTGCGGAGTTTTTCTAAAAGACTCAAGTTTTGCCTCGAAGAATCGTGCGCTTCAGATGTTTTACATCTCCCAAAACATTTTGTTGATATAGAGCGACTGAATTTTACCTTCTTTCTACAAAAATGAATGTCAATTATTCCACCAAAACATATTCACCTTCAAACCATCACGTCTGCTGGATGATGTCCTCTCTAAACCCTTGAAATAAGCTAATATGCTTTTTTGGCCGATTTTGTTTGTTATAAATTTTTCTGTAGCCCTTACGTGCGTACTCAGTAAACAACTTCTGTGTTTCTCTCCTACCAGTCTTAAAGTATCTGACAGCAATTGTTTCGTATATCTTTTGCAAGAAGCTAGTTTTAGCTCTTGCTTAACAACACAAGACGTCAAAGTTTTGGGAATTTGTATCTCACGGGACATAATATTCTGTTTACGAAGAGCATCTACGGTTTTGGGTGCATTAATAAGTTAGAACTGAACGTAGTCTTCCAGATCTTGAACGATCTTCGACACCTCCAGTCTCATTAAACAATTTCATAGTTAGATACACAACTATACAGCTAATGTCAAGAGAATAGAAGGCCTTAAAAATCAAATGTTAGTTAAATTGTTAGTTCCGTACCTACGTAATGCTATTACAGCAATATCGTTTCCTTTGTCACCTTACTCAATTGGTAAATGACCAAACCTTACAAGAAATACCATGTAACTTTAAGACTTAAAAGTTATAACCGTATGTTAAAGTCACAGATATATTGGTTATTAGAATATTATATTGGGAACAATTTCAATTGGACTCTTAAGTTCTGAAAAATGCATTATTGGTTATTTGGTAGAAAATAGTCAACTGCTATTATATAAAATTGTGGTAGAGCCAATCTAGAATATTCCATCTAATCATTCAAGAATTTTAATAAAATATAATTTAGAGATCCCAGCCCAAGCTGTTACGTTAGCTTGTTAATGTCACTAATGAAATTATCAATCAAGATCTTGAAGTGATATTTGTTAAAATTTACAAATTTACCACCAACTGTTATAAATAAATAAACTAATACATTCGGTGGAGAAAATAACTAAAATACTAAAAATATAACTAATTGATTTGTTAATATAACTCAACATATTAATTTACGTCTATATATGTAAGTATGTATATTTAGCTTTTTTGTTTTGACAAGTTGTACATCATATTAAAGAGACTAGTTCGTAGATTATTTTGTTGTACAGTATTTCCGTTATTAATATTTAAATTTTTAACATGCTTGATCCAAATATTGCAATTTTTATCTTTCTTTGGCACTACTGAAAATTAAAGCAAAGTGCTATTAATATGCAAAGTTAAAAATCAGTATGTGATATGAGATAGTACCACCCAAAATAGGTCTCAATCCACAGGACTGTAATAAACTAGGAAGTTTTACTTTAAACAGTCCAAAGATTAAACTATAAGCTATTGATAATAATCATAGAAGTTCTAACCAGCTCGATTGATTAATAAAACATTCACCTGCATAAGCTAAGCAACTTAAACACAAGAGCAAATTGCACAGCAACTTAAAGTATGTAGACAGTTGCTTGATAGTCCTCAAGATTTCCAATTCTTTTCTTCTAATTGTTACCAGTAAACAGATCGAGCTAATGGTTTAAGTAGTAGCTAAGCTTACGAACTCGAGTTGAAAATGCGCTTTATGGCTAAAAATGATTTTTCGAGTAAATTAAGAGTTCACTTAAAAGTAATTGTTAACGGTGAGCCTAGCTAGCAAGCTTAAAGAGAGGTACTTCTCAAAATTGATAGGTTATCATGTGTAAAATATATCCCTCTAGTGATTTAAAAAAATTATTGCGTTATAACTGGACCCATCTTTTTACGTGAAAATAAAGTTTGCGCGGTAGTGTAAATCAAACATCAAAATTTTTGAAATACACGCCCACGTATACATTTTATGGTAAGCGTAGTTACGAAAAATGCCACCAAGTATCATATTATTCGTTCTGACCATGAAGTGTGCGAAAGTATGCCCATTTATACCTATACTTATGGTACCGGTATAGCGTGTAACGTCATTTGTCTACGTACTGCGTATTGATATAGTCATTTTGTAGTTTGTAGTTTGCATTTTGTTGTTAATTTTGTGCTAAGATGCACTGGAAGATAACAACTTCGCTCAAACTGCGTATGTTAATCGCATTACACCTTATTTTGTCATTACTTTAAAAAATCGTTAGCCAAATCTTTAAATGCGTTTATCTCGAAGTCATGCTTTTTAAGTTGGATTACTTGGTAATTAGAAAACTACTCGATGGACCTTTTTATTTTGAAAGAGTATTTAATTTGTCGGCACCCAAATCCAAATGCTAAAAGGTTGCCGAGTTTGTTTTTTATAGCACTTTAAAGGGCGAAAAAATAATGAAAAATCGGTATCTAAAGTTCACATAACTAATTATTAATATTGCTGGTTTAGGTGCCGATAATATTCATGTATTTTACAAAACTTTTTTATTTTTTGATTTCAGGCGATTGTTAAACGTGTTACAATGTAAACCAATAGGACATCTTTTTTTCGGACCGTCACGTTACGACACGTATATCATTTCCCCATTTTATTATTTTTTAATAAAAAAAAATTTTTATACACCTGAATATTTAATAAATATTTGTAAAAACTTGGCATTGTTTATTTTCTTCCTTCCATTAAACAAAATCAAGAACAACATGTCATTTTCGAGTTGCTTGAGAAGAACCTCCCCTTACGCTCTTGCTCAGTTGAATTTTGTATGCTTGAGTAAGTATTCGAAAAAACTTCTGATAATGTTTATTTGTTACTCACGACACCGAATCAATGTTTTGGATTTATTACAGGTTTAGTTTTATCAGATTTCCTAATCAATATTCGGATAGTTCGTATCGTCTCCGCATAATTTTCATCGAATTCGCACTTAGTTTTAACACTAACTATATATTTTTATACAGACTTTTTAATTTGTCCGTTCATAGTGCTGTTGCCCAAAAGTCTATAGAGATTTTTACAAGTACCTTTCACATGACATTTTAAGTCTATAAACATGAGTGATATATTTCTATTCCAAATTCTTTTGTTTTGCATAACTTTGCTTTATGGTAAATACATTATCGATACAAGACATTTCGGCTGTGAACCCACTTTGGTACTCCTCAGTACCTTTAGTTACTTTCAATCTCTCGTTTATTGTACGTCATATAGCCTTCCAATAGCAGCGGTTACGCAGATATCTCGGTAATGTCTGAGTTTTTCTTGAAACATTTTTTAATAAACGGTCGTTAAATATGTTTTACTATCTGAGTAGGCCTATTCCATTTATTATTACATTTAATAAAAATATTGGTCCTTCTTACAATATCATACTTGAGGCACTTTTTAACAACTTCCTTAATTTCCACTAGAATATAGTGATTTACTATTTTTTATTATATTTTTAATATTTTGTTAACTTGTGCTATTAGCATGCTTTTTTTGTATTCTGGTTTCTTTAAGTAATTGGTTAATTTTTATTATTTGTACATTTATTCTTCTAATTTCCGATTTCTAGACGCTTGATCTTCTTTTAAATGGTTTAACTTCTTGTATTTTTATTCTACCGTTTATATTTACTTTATAATTGTTTTTACCTTCTATCTTATCTCTATGTATTGTTTACGGTCTTCTAGATTTTTTTGTAAGATATTTTTTATAATAGTTCTATTTCTATAATTATCGTCTTAAATATAGCCTCTTAAATAAAGCCTCGCTGAGAAAAAGGACGAGAACATCCCCACATTAGGCTAGCTCCCCACCTTAAGATGTTAAAGAGTTTGAAGAACCAGGGATAAGACTAACTTAATTTTGGAATAAAACAAGAAATTAAAATAGCATCGTAGAATATCAGATTTGTAGTAAATTACAGGACCTTAGAACAAGAAAAAATGTAAACTAAATAAAACTAAGAAAAATGAAAAAGCTGTATTTTATTACGAACAATATGTGTTTATCTATACAGGATATTTTATATAGCAGTAATGACAAAAGAAGAAAGAACAAAAGATAAAAAAAATTTTAACAATAGGAGACTTTAATGCTAGAGTAGACAATATTCCTCTTCTTAGTATTAATCAATGCTTTAATAAAGATATCCTAAATAAAATGGAGAATTATTTCTGCATATTTAAGCAGATTGTAATTTATAATTATCTGACACATTCTTCGATTTAAAGCTTTAGCAGAAATAAAAATCTACATTATATTACATGGTAACGAATTACATCTTGCCTTCTCAGATAACACAGTCAGAACATTAAATTCTGAGTGCCTTGAATGTGACTATTCTATGTTATTAGTAAAGTTGCGATTACATTACTACAAATACAGTAGAATATAATCTGCAAACAAACAAGACAATATTAAAAGCGATTCGCTTGTAAATTAAATGAAAATCCTATATACAAAGATGACACGATAAATAAATCGTAGAAGAAAATAAAATGTAGTATACTGGCTAGTAGCAGGGAAGCTTTTGGGAACGAAAATTGCCACCCAGAATAAAACAAATATACACACATCCTAGTTTATACATATAATTAAACAACCAGCTGAGATAAAAAAGAAGCGTTTTTTCATTGTAATTCTATAGAAATCAAACAAAATATTAAATCGTACTAAAGGAAGTAAATCTTTAATTAAAAAAATTAAGAAGGACTGCCGGAAACATTATCAAAACCATTTTCATGGCCTACAAAACAAATATGGCGGGTGAATCTAACAAAAACAAAAACTCCAAGAGTACATAGAAATAAATAATATAGACAGATACATTTATTCAAAGAGCATACTGTAAACGTACAAAGTTAGAAGTTTCAGGTTTCGTATTAGCATAGATGAAGTAATAAAATCAGTAATAAATTTGAAAAATAGAAAGAAAGGTTTTAAGAGAGTTTATAATACTTTATTATATGGCAACTACGTCTGCTGTTTCCAACAACGCTACCTCGATACCTCAGGACATTTTCAAAACTACTTTGAAACTCAGATTTGTCACCCAGGTGCGGCAAGGTCTAACTTGGCCACCAACCAAATCAAAGGGCTTGGGCGTCTATAAAGTCCGTTGCTCACGTATGGTGGGATCAAAGATCCACGTGATCTAATTCTAGACTACTTTCATTGGCCAAACGAAGAGCTCTCAATTGCAATGTACCCTCGTTAATCTTAAAATACGATCGTTATATCTTACTAAACCAAGTACAGTTCTTATAGGAGAATATTATAAAGTACCATACAATTCAAGACAAGGTACGATAATGTCAGTGTTTAAAAGGAGACAATGTAAATCCGAATAACTGCAGGAGCATAACAAATAAGCTCAACACAACAATAACGTAATATTGCTTTGATGGTATTTTCATAATTTTCCAAATCATAGAAAAGACTATATAATAGATTATATAATTCACCCAAACCGTGTATGTTTTATAGATCTTTACGAAACTTTTGGCCGCATTCTATAAACTGACATAGTTCGATTGCTACGGTACAAAAAAGTACTAGAACAGCTCGACAAATTCATACAAAATATATACACAGGAAATAGTGTCTGTATTAAATAAATATATTAAATAAAGTACCGAATACAACAAGAAGACTATTTGAGTCCATTACTGCCAAATGCAATATAAAGACGATTTTCAAAGTTTTCCAAACTTGTAAACATTATGAATTAAGAATCGTCTCTTTAAAACTGCAAAATGTAACTGTGTGCGTTTACTTGTTTGTAACTAACATTGCAATTCCTCCTACAGTTATGAACCGATTTCAAATGTTAATGTCTCATTTGAACCGGTTTGTTGCCAAATCTCAAATAAAGGTTTTAGATTTAAGTACAATTGACTTGTTATAGGTCAAAACATGGCCTAACTTGACAGTTTGTGTCACCTATCAGTGTTTCATGTACTATGTGGCCAATTCTTGGCGGTAGTAGGCGTTAGTATGTGAAACCTAATATAACCAAACGAATGTCATCATGCTTAGATATAGCCGATAAAACGATTATTAGCTCATTTTTCTTCAATTGTCGACAAAACTCTAAATCAAATATTTAGCTTGGGTTGCCCGGTTTTGGGACATGCATTTTTACTAGAATCTAATAACAAGGCAAAACGCATAACATAAAACACCAATTAGATATAAATTAGAGATCGACGCAACATAATAGAGCACGAGACTTAAAGTAACTAGCTCAGATACATTTAAAGATTGGGTTCTGATGCAAATTATCTAGGCTAATAAAATATCGGGAGCTCTAAACGCAGCCTATAGAAAACAGATACCTAAATACAGAAGTTAAAACTAGAACATACAATGCTGTAATTAAACTAATACATACTGTATTTGCAACAAAGGCATGAAATAAAGAAGGAGAAATCGTAAATAAATGAAGAAAGTGGCAGATTAAAAAATAAACATAAAACAACATTATTAAATATAAGTAACTAATAAACAGGTACATTAAAGAAGAGTAAAAGGGACATACATGTGTCAAGAATAAAGCATAAGATAGAGCAAAGCGGGTGTTGGAAGATTTGAGAAATGATGAAACAACTTATCATATTAGATCATTCTGGAAAGAATAGGTAGAAGTCTAACGAAAGAAATAGACAAAAACATTTTTAAAAAATTATTGTATACAACCTTAAAACGGTGCTAAAGTAGAATCAAAAGATGATCTTAAATAATATTAATATCATTATTTTCATCTAAACTGATGCAGTTTGTAATTTAGATATATAAAGGGTTCTGAGTAAACTATGATTTTCTTTTGACAAATGCTTTACTCTTTAGTTTTTGTTGCTTTTTATATAACACATAATAATAAAATTTGTTAAAAATGTCAGTGTACTGATTTTGAACTGTTTAGATCAGTGACCTACACCTTCCTCGGGTGGGACTTTGTCAATTTTAGAAATCAGAAGAAAAACATCGTCAGTTCTTTGATTTCAAACTACAAAAGTGGTATTAATGATGCAAAAAAACTCCCAGATGAACAGATGCTATATGACACAATCGAATATATTTGAATTTTTAATTGTGAATCTTTAAATATTTTTTCTATTAAAAAACTAAACGATTTATGCACCATCCTAATATGTTGTGTATTGCACATACATAATAATACATCATATATGTTAAATTCTTTTATATCTTGTATTTGAAAAGCTCACTAGTCTAATGCTCAATAAGAGTATATTGCAAATTTAAAATAATTTACAATATTAATACATTCAGTATTCTAATAGGTTAATAATAAATATAATTACAGTTTTGCTTTTATAAATAAAATAATTATTTTAATTAAATCTGCGAATATCTTTCTTTGCTTAATAAATTTATATAATTCTATAAAACGCTTTTGTTTGAGATAGTGTCTTCTTAAAAAAATTATTTTATAGTAACTTGCTGGATTTGAACTGAAAACAATCTAAAATATTTTATTCTAGTGTGTAAAATATAATTATTTTCTGCTCCATACTTTGCAATAGTAAATTTTTATATATTTAATAATAATAATATATAATAAATATTCACATGCACTACTTAAGTACACGATTATTAGAACCGGCGTTCAAGTGGTGGTCGGGGTAACGAGAAAACAATTTTTATTGCTAAACTATTAAACTTTCTACTTTCCTCAAGCACTCCCTGGAACCTGTAGATCCAGAAATATTATTTCTGGAATTTCCCAACCACTGCAAACTTTCGCGAGCGCATTTCGCTCTTTGAAGTTTTCAAGTGATGTTGATAGAGAATTAGTGAGATACACCGACTTGTACAATTTACCAAGTTGCTAGAACAAGTAGCATTCTAACATCGCATTCATTTTCTTTTTGCTCGTTATAGCATTAAAAAGTTTACTTTATAACTCCCGAATTGTCGAAAAAGTGTTACATGGTCAAGTTAGGGAAAGCAGGCTTACCTTCGATTTGGCTTACATTTTAGAAATCCTCTCCGGAGGCAAACCATAGGTAACAAAATATCTCGTGGCGGTAAGCTGCCGCTGCTTTATTAGCTCAATATACGAACACGCTTGCCGCGAATGTATGAAGACGATAGCAAAAGAGAAATAGAGAAAATATGTTAAAAGGAGAATAAAATTTAATTTTAAGCTTTCTATAGGAGTATGTATATAAGTAATTTTCTTTTTTGTAAATTGCCTGTTACATTTCACGTCTTTTCGCAAAAGCAAGGTCTTTTTATGTTAATACACATATAATGAGGTTTTATCGTTTAAAACTAAGTTGAATTACAATTTTATGAATAACTACGATACGGGTTTATTGCATGAACAAAGGCAAATAAAGAATTCTGGATGTAATTACAACAAAAAAATTTTATGGGTAAAATATAATCAAATAATTGGTATGATTAATTTAATATGCTAACTATTCTTTATGTCTTTTTATGGTTATTAACTAAGTTAACCTAAAATACTTTACATTATTGTGAAAATAATTAATTTAATAGAAAAACTTAAGCATTTAGATTTATTGAGCATGTGGCTATTGTTATTTAATAAATTACTAGTTATTACTACTAGATTTATCGTCATAAATAATACTAATTTATATATAAAGTATATCTCCGCCATTGATCATTATATTATAACTGCCTATCCCAAGCCAGGATAAAGGATAAATAAACAGGGTTCAGCTGATCCGCTTGATAGCATCTAGTAGGGGCACCTACCCAGGGTTATGAAGGAAAAATGCCAACGGCTCTGAAGACGGAGGATAACAAATAAAGTAATAACAATAGAAGAGCAAGCTTTGATAGCGGCGTCTGTACCCATATTTGGCAGCTATACACAGTGTCTGACTCCAGTGGAATGGCTGATTAAAAATTTACCAAGCCGCTCGGCAAGCGTAGCATTTTATTGTCAAATCACCACCAAGTAACTCAACATGGAGAAGAATTTTAAAATTCAAATACCCCAGGTGGGTAGGGTTAATCGCCTACAATCCCACACCGGTACTTCAGCCTGCCTCCAGGATTCTGGAGAAGGCACAAATTCAAAAATAATAAAAGAATATACCGTTATGTCAACACAAACATTGAAACATTGAATGTAAGATCACTCTGTACAGAGGACAGATTAGCACAATTGGAAGAAGAACTGATACATATTAAGCGAGACATTGTTAGACTAAGTGAAGTCAAGAGAAGAGGAGAGAAAATGCTGATTCTAAAAACAGGAAACATTATATTACAAGAGAAAAAAAGACGTTAGTATAAATGGTGTTGGAATTTTAATAAACAGAAAATGGACCAAAAATATTTGTGCAGCGGTGGGAATATTGTCAAGAGTTATATACATAACTATTAAGATAACTAATATGTATTACATAAAAATTATTCAAGCGTACACATCAACATCCAAAGGCACCGATAAAAAGATTGAACGGTTCTATAAAGACATAGAGAAGGCGATGGATGAAAACATAATCTATTATACACTTCTAATTGGAGACTTTAATCCCAAAATTAAAAAATACCAAAGAAGAGAGACATCCATTGGTATGCATGGAGTAATGATAGTGGGCAAGCATTAGTAAATTTTCATAAAGCGCATTAATTAAAAGCAATGATACATTCATTCTAAAAAAAGAACATCGGGAATGGATGTGAAAAAGCCCTAATGGAATCACAAAGAACGAGATCGGTTTATTATCGCAGACCGTAAGAACATTATACAAGATGTATCCGCCTTAACTTAATAAGCGACTACAGAATGGTAAGGGGTCAAGCCCTGCTAGCTGAACTAAACGGCTATGAAGTTTTATGTCAAGGTAGTGCAGCCGAATTGTTTAGGCCTTACACCCATCCTTCTCGTGGTGGCCCTGTTGAAACTGAACCCTGCGGATCTAGACTGTCGACAAACATTTCCCAATCCAACTGTCGTGTCGTGGCTAAGAGTCTGCACTTGAGATAACGATGCCGGCCAAAATGCGAACCTTAGGTCACACCGTTGCCGATACATCATACATGGGTATTTTTTTATTTCTGGGGCCCAAAAAAAAAGGGTCAAGAAAGAAGCCAAGATAAGGGAAGGCACGTGAACGAAAGAGAAGCCCAGACATGTGAAAACTGTGAAAGAAATGAATAAAAAAGAAAGTGAAGGTACCAAGAGACTCCGCTCAGACTCACTAATCCCGAAATCCAAGCAACCGGCAAAGAATCCCAGGAGCGATGAGCAGACTGGTCAATACAGTGACGCAATGAAAAGACTTAGGATGACGGTGCTGGACAGACGCTATCCATATATTCTACTGAATCAAGGGCAATCAGACTTGATTCAGGAAAACTTATTACTGCTCTGGAGCAGACTCCTTCAGGAAGCACTAATCCACCGCAGTTCGAAAGCTCAGGTACACGGGAGGTGTCCTATTGATTACGTGTGCTAATGAGCATACTAGAGATTGGCTGCTCAGAACCATTTTAGTTCGGGGAGTGCTGATTGAAGGGGTTGAACTTTCAGCGGTAAAAGCTAAGGACCTACCTAAGCGCCCCAAAGTTCTCGTTTGGCTACCTGGGCTAGTCGACGAAAAAATTGCCAGGACCCGACTTGGGCTTTAAAACCCAGGGTTAAAAACGGAAGCCATCCTTGCCTACTCCATTAATAGTGCCTCTTTCAAAGTTTTTGAGAGTATACAGTTCAAGACCTAATATAGACTAATAGCGGTTACTTTCAGAACCATCCAAAATACCCAAGATGCTGAGGATACTTCACATGTCTTTGAGATCATGTGGTCTGTCCTCATTTCAAGCATAGGCTGCCCCAGACTATCAATTATTCTAGTATGGCCTGTACCCGCATGTGTCTTGTACAGTGATGAACCTGTATTGGCTCAGTCTTGCCTCCCCTGAATCACTATGTGCAGAAGTGGGAGGTCTAGAAGAGTCTCTATTGCTGCAGTGCAGTTTGGTAGTTTATTGTGTAAATTCTTTGTATGTTCTTTATTTACTTTATTGATCTTTTATATACAACTCGTCTTAGGGCCAGTATGTAATTGTGTCTTATTATTGTCCTAAATAAATTTCTGTCGTTTGTTGTAATCTTCAAGACTCAATGATTATTTGAAATTCTAGTCGCCTTCGGCAATGAACCTTGTTTTTAAAGTATAGAGAACTTCATTGTTGTTAGAAAAAATTGTATGATTTTTCCTTAACGTCGTTAGTAAAACACTAGGTGTTTCCATTATCCGTTTAAACTATGTTTAAATAATCGTTTGATATATTGGCTACCGACTCAAGTCTGTTTTCAATGGTGGTTATTAGCTCTTCGTAGGCGATTTGTTTAGTTATTTACTTTTAACAGTTTGCTGTGTATCTCTGGTAACACATATTTGACAATATCCTGTTTGTTCATCAATGAGGATAGATACTGAGGTGTTGCATTGCGGGATTACTAAAATTTGGAACATTTGTATTAAAAATGTAAAAAAAGTTGAATTTAACGCAGAATTTAAAAATCATAAACACAATGTTCTATTGGATGGCTTAATTTAGCTTTACAAGGGTGAGTATAGATACTAAAATGTGTACTTGGCCTAAACGTTACCATTAACTTGGTTATTTAACTTCAGTGAAATATATTGCCGCACATCTTTATTTATCAAAAGTCAAATGCAGTCTTAAGTGACATAACGCACTTTCTGCTAAAAACATAAAGGCACAGGAAAACATATAAGGTCAATTAGGTGTTTTAGAGCTTGCGTTTTCGTCTTGTGCTAAATTATTTTGTCCGTTCCTACAGCATTGCTGAATTTGAAAGTTACCTTAAATTACAATTTTAATACAAATTAATCTTAACAGAAACACAAACTTTAATTGGTTTATTGTTACAAATATTATAATAAGTTTTATGACATAAAACGTAGGAGTTATGAACCAACCATTTATCTGGACGCAGGTGTTGTCCACTTTAATGTCGGAGTGATACCAGCCATCTGCAAATATTGCGCGTTTCGACGCGCTTACAAATTTGTGCACGTGCTTGTTATTTATAGCGTGCTGATAATAAAATTAATGTTTTAACGTTTTCTGGTCAGTTGTGTTCCTTTGGTGGTGCAAGTCGCATACTGCGCCTATACGCGTATAATTCGCTGTTGCAGATTGTAGTGCTGTTTTATAACAAATTCGGCCTAATGTAAAGTAAGTATATGAATTTATAATAAAATGTATGCTATAATAATTAAACATTTTTTCAGATGAACCGTGCGCGGTAAGTCTGCCAATTTTTGATATTGAATATGTTAAATATAGAGTAGCGACCAACAAGTTTTTGAACAGATCTTCCGATTAACTTGTAACTGCCAAAATTTAGTTTTTGGCATTTCTAAAAATCTTTATTTTTGCCCAATTGCCGTAGAAATCGCCCAAAAACACAAATGGTTAAAAATAAAGCAATTCGTCATTTTTGTGAAGTATTAATTCAGTTTTGTGCAAAATCTGAGCTTTCTACCTTCAGCGGTTCGTTCAACTATTAAATATGCATCTTAACACATAAAATTATTTTTACAACTTTACATTTGAACAACATCAATTATATTTAAAATGCCTAAAGAGTATAAAACAAAGTGTTTTTAAAATTCTTAAAAATTTCTAGTTAAAAGAAATGTGGAATATTAATTTAGGATCAATTTAATAAAAGAGAATGTACACATTCTTATAAAAAAGTTATTAGTTTGTTCAAATATTTTTGTAAGAGCACCAGGTAAGCGGAATTTATGGAAAAAACTGAAACTTGAAGCTGCTGTGACAGCCAGCTCGATGATTTTTAAACGAGGAACGACTAATAAGGGGCATTAGTAAAGCAAATTCCCGATGGGGATCAATAACAAAGGTCACAAAAACGTGGTCCACTTATCATGGAACATCTGTACATATACAGCATGTTTTACTAAAGACTCTCGGGGCATATACTTAGTAAACGAGTAGATATATAAATTCTGTAAAAGCTGGTCGTTTAGTTTTTTGTCAGCAGCATACTTTTATTTTAAAAACTCAAAATAAATATAGGGTTGCGGCCAAAATAAATTTTTAATATATCATTACATTATTATTCCTTTTCTCTTAAGGCTGTACTTTTTTGTCGGAATTAAAACCGCTTATAGCCTCTACAGACCATGTAATTGTTGGTTATATGTCATTATACTCCACTTTATGCTTTCTTGCTTTACATTTTAACGTATTTTGTTACTTTGTCAACTATTTTCTGCCACGCTTTTCTGCATTTAATCTTTGTAATTTCCAATCTCTTTGTATCTTGAATTACTTGCTCTTCCCATCACAGCTTCTGACTTTTTTGTGGTTTTTATTTTTACTCATTCTAGTTATGTAGCCGTATCATCTTATTTTTTTTATTCAGTTATCGTCGTTTTATTCTCATTTTTAGTATCTGTTTATACTTGTGGTTCCCGTAATCTTTTTTATTGATCTTCGTTTATTTTCTTCTCTTTAAAAGTCTTTTTTGTTATTTTTATTTCTAAAGGTCTTAGTTTTCTGTTTAATACTTTTCACTAATTTTATTACAATTTTATATAAACTTCATTTCAATATCTTTATCGTCTCCTTCCATGCTTTCGCTATTCCTTGCTATCATAGCTATTTTGCCTGCATAAATCATCACTTAAGTAAACTTTTTTTATCATTGTTTCTTTTATAACTCAATCTATTATTATCCTTTTCTCTGCTGTGTTAAATGATGTTGTCGGTAATTTGTTTTCTTGCTCTACTTCCTTATTTATATTAATTTCTTATGTTAATCTTTTATGCGCTAGTACTTTCGCTTTTAAACCTTTTATAGTTATTATTATAATTTTTATCAGTTTTTTGCGTTTCTTGTAAACACATTTCTTTTTAAGGCCTATAATTTAGAATCTATAAATACTGTTTTTATGTCGGTATCTCTTTGTAATATTTCTCTACCAAATGCTTTATTGCATGAATTACGTTTATCCTTAATTTTCTTTGTCTGAATACGTTCTGGTACTTTCTTGTATCGTGGAGTTTAATCACAAATGCATCTGTAGTACCTGATAACACCCAATAATAAAAAAAAATTATAAACGATCAGAAGACGTTTATGAAATAATACCAAAGCCTGACAATATTAGCTGAAACTTTTATTCAAAACAAACTACCTGCGTTAATATTTACATTTAACAATTATAGAGGAACGCAGTTAATTGACGAGTCTCTGTACATAAAGGCTTTTTAACTTTCTGACCGTGCTACAGGCCCTGTAAATATTTAAATGTTACTTTTAAACACTGTGAATATCAACAAATTCCGCAATATTTGGTTGATTTAATTATACCTTCTCTGAGGGTTGCACAGCTTTTCCTTTATTAAGAATAAATAATTTGTAACTGAGAAGGAGGGGGGGGGGTTATTTTTTATTGTCACTAGATATTTTAAAAGTCGAGTCACTAGAGATCGTTCGTACAACGGCTCTTTTTGCTAGATATTTAGTTTCTAGCTCTACAAGAGTTTTTGTAGTAACTTTATACCAAAATGGATTGAAAATTTTTTGGAATTAGCACATACACTTTTAGGTGGGTGGATTGACAAAACTTTTATTTGAACGGAGTATTAATAATTAATCAAACTGTCAAATAGTTTGTCTTCTAACTAACCGAATTGTTATGGATATAAACAAAAATTCAAATGATTATCAAATTTTTCATGTGGATTTAAGTTTATTTTTGGTGGTAATTTATCATAAATCTTTGAATTTCGTCAGCGACGAATGGAACATGCTTGGAAACGGACCAGAACTTCTCTACCTTTTTGTTGGTTTAAAGTGTTTGATAATTAAGCACAGTTAAAGTAACTCGATATACAAAATAGGAAATAAAACAAAACAGAGCTGTGTAAACTATACATTGGACAAAACGAAATTAATAACAAAGTAACAATTAAGCAAACACAGAAATTGAAAAAAAACAAAAAGGCAACTATGATTAAATAACTTCAAATATGGTGGGCGGCAGGTCAGTTGTGCACTCTCCAAACTGCGGGAAAAAAGTGCTGTTGGGAACAAATGCACGACGGAACAACTAAAACGAGACTTACCGCACGTAATGGTCTCTGGTAGCCTGGATGGCGGATTTCGGCGTGCTCTTTGTTGGCGGGTTCAACCCGGGAGTGAGTTTTCCTTGGCCAAATATACTGGGGCACCACGGACGGGGAGTAACGTATAAAAGGCAACGACAGCGTGCAAGCACAGCGCAATAGAGCACCTGGTCGGCTGGCCTGCGGCTTCGTCGCTCACGAGGGTTCGAATGGGAATGCCGGGCGGCGGTAAAAATCTCGCTTAGTTGCGACTAGGGTGGGTTGGCGTACAATCAAGGTTACAGGTAGAGATGAGATTCGGGACAAGGGAGTTTAGAGATGAGCACCAAACATAAAGCAATCTCAGAGTTGAATGCCATAAGCCCAACTAAGCTTTAGTATGTTTTTGTATAATAGTAATTCATTACCTGATTGTAAATGACGATTTAAACTTCCAGAGCAGAAGTCAGTGCATGTTTTAATATTTAAGATGTAATTGCTTGAGGTTTGTTTATATCTTTAAATAAAACTTTGGTTGGTGGTGCTAACTGGTAAGCATATATCAGTTCTGGTAGTGAACATCACCAGAACTGATTTCAAGTTATTGATTTTAAGTTGCTATTGGTCATATACTATTTTAGGGACTTTAAGACGCATTTCTCGAGTTGATAAAAATTGCGGGAATAATTTTCTAGATCTAGATCCAAATTTAAGTACAGGTGGATGTTTTGATACATTCGTACCTTTAGGTAATTGACTAGTATGTCTATCATTTTGTCTTTCGATTATTTACTACTTTATAAACGAGAGCAAACATTGGAACATTTATATTCAAAAGTGGTATATTTAATATAGAATTTAAAACTAATAAATAAAGTTTAACATTTACTGACTACCAAATTCCATTTTATGTTGTGTTAATTGAAAGTTGCCAGTTAGGTTACTTAGGTTTAATTTAGTTTAGAATAAATTAAGTTTACCGTTTATTTAAATCCAAAGATAAACAGAGACACTAAAATATATGCCAGTCTTAAAAATTACTGCGCATTCGATTATTTTACATCAATAAAGCAGACTGTCGCACAATTTTAATTATGTGTTGTTTACGAAGTCAGCGGCCAAATTGCGCTTCACAGATAATTGCATGGCCGCAAATCTAAGAATTTAGAGCAGTGTAATCAATAAACCCAGAAAATATTAGATTCTAACTAAATATTACATTCAATTTTTTGATGAGTGATATTCTTTGTAATCAAAAATTATAGGGTTGGTAATATAAAAAGCTTTGAAAAATTAAGGTTTAAGCTTTTAATAAATAATTTATTGCCAGTTGGAGCGGAGTCAAAACTATTTAAAAATGGAATTGTGTGAAAAGTTTTGATATCTGCTAATACATAAAAAAGCATACTTCCAATATTTATCTATAGAGTTAATAATTATAAAAATAACAAGTGAGTCCTCTGAAACTCCTAATAACAATTAAATTTTGTAAGTTGATAACTCCAACCACGTAATCATAATACCTAATATATTGAAGGCTCTATGTTCAAAAAAGCTTACTAAAATATATGTACGTAATATAATTGAAGGTTTTGTTTGAAAACTATTTTAAACAAAATTCTAAATGCCAATCAAAGCAAATTGTAAATTTTTCAGGTTAAGTAGGACTGACTAAGGACACAATACTTGAAGATTGACAAAATACTTATACGCCTATAGTTAGCAATATCAGCTTTATTTCTAGATTTATAATTATATAAAGTGCTTACAACTTGGCTTTAAACGTTAAAAAAGAAAATTATAGTGATCAAGGTAGATTACGGAGGAAATCAGAGAAAACATTCTCTGGACTGACGAATCGCCGGTTCTGTTGAATCCCATCTATAACAAATAAATCACAAAAATTGAAATAAATAAAAAACTAATTTACTATCGTGTTCTCAAGAAGCCCCTTTACATCATAGTTGCAGGCGAAATAATATCAAATGGAATGATAGAATTTGATGTCGGTCCTTATAATAAAAAAAATAGTTTTGTCTAAAGACAAAAATTTTACTCATATATTTAGAACCTATTAATAATTTGATTTACGAGCAAATAATCGCTACTTTTCAGCAAGATAATACTCCGAGACATAATATCAAATTAATAATTACCAAAATCAATGAGGTGTATCCCTATTCTTAGACCAGAGTTTTTTGGAGTGAGAATAGCCCGGATCTCAATGTTGTTGAACATGTACGGAGTGTACTTCAATAATCAGTATTTGAGGAATCAAAACCGAAAACAAAGAAACAATTAATAGAAAGGGTTAAAAGTAAATGGCATTTCTTATCAAGAGACTACTTGTAAAAAATAGTCCACTTATTTCCGAATTGAAAATGTGATTAACAATGAAGGTAGCTGCAATAACTATTAAACTAATTAATCGTGATATAATTTGTAATTTTAATTCATTGATTGTATAATAAAAACTATTCTAGTAAATATCACTATAAATGCATTGGACATAGTATACGCTGTAACACTAAAAGGATTATTTATAGATATAATGACAAATAAATTTTTGAGATCGTTGGCGGAATTGAAAGATAACTAAACCACACCTTAACTCTACTTATGAAAGTCCGATGATGAAGTTTACAAACTCTTGTTAGTCGTGTTACATATTCCCGTGAGAGTCTATGAAAGAAATATTTCTTCATAAAACAATATTTTCCAAATATCTCACACGTATTGATTAAAATAATACTAATATCCCGATCTCAGCTTTTCGTGTAACGTAACATTTCATTTTTTTAATATCTGTTTTTTATCTCTCCTAATTATAAGTGTGACTTCTTTAAGGTTTTACGTTGTTTGGTTTTTTTCTCCGAAGATTTCTTGATTCCCAACTTTAATAACCAAAAGGCGTCAGAACAAGATTTTTATAGATTTTGAGATGACTGGTTAGTTTGGATTAGATTTTTTAATTCAAAACGTTTTATGTCACTTAATTACAATACAAGTAGTTTACGATGTGAACTAATGGGTCATTTTACTTTAATACAATCTTAAACCCAATCAATTAGTACCTCACAGTTTACCAAAATAGTAATACACGAGAATCAGAATACGCACAACGTGCTCTTGCTTCGCACCTCACTCAGTTATTCTTATTCTTCTTCTTCTGTATCCTTATACCCTTTGGGTGTCGGATATTTATTCTCTTAACTACTCTCTACCCATTTTAATCTTTCATCTCCTCCTTCGTCTTTTCTCTTCTTCTACCCACTTCCTCTATATTCTGTAACCAGTTTTTCCTAGGTCTTTCCTTTCTTCTCTTCCCAATCCTACCTGCTTCCATAGTTTTCTTCACTAGTCTACTGTGGTCTATCCTCAATATGTTGCCATACCCGTATAGTTGTTTCTTTTCTATATTCTTTGTAACCAGTTCTTGATCTATCATATGTCCTATATGTTCGTTTCTCTCTCTGTCGAACTTGGCCTTTCCAGTTATTTTTCAAACGTATTTCATTTCCGCGGCAATTATTTTACTTTCATGTTTTTCTTGCATAACCCATGTTTCACATGCATATGTCATTGTAGGTAAGACTATCGTGTTATAGACCCGTAGCTTCGTTTTTCTATCTATTTCCCGTTTTCTGAAGATATTTTATGTCACTTAATTAGTACAAAGTAGTCTACGATGTGAACTAATGGGTAATTTTACTTTAATACAATCTTAAACCTAGTTAGTTAGTGTCTCACAGTTTACCAAAATAGTATTACACGAGAATCAGAATACGCACAGTGTGCTCTTGCTTCGCACCTCACTCAGTTTACTAACTCAAAATGGATACGGATTTTTAGCCGTCGTATTATTCCAACCTGATCCAGTGGCTTGATTACTTTAGTATGGGTGTGGTTATAAAGTCGGTCTTCGTGCTTCTTGCAAATTATCTAATCTCATCCGCTACTGTCTTTATTCCTAGGTCTGGTAACGTATGACTAATTTTGATATAACAAAGAAGTCTACTGTTGTCCTTAGCACCTTATTCTGAAAACTTTATTTTTGCTAGCATAGCCCCATATTTGTCAACCATATATCAAACCGGTCTTAACATATGTTCGTACAACATTAGCGTGTTGGATTTTGACAGATTATCTGCCCGTTAGCCGATGCACCTTTTAATTTAATGTTTAGTTTTTCTCTCTCTCTCCTTTTTGATGTGTTTCTTCCACGTCTGTCTAGCATCTAGATTCAAACTTTAATATTTCGCTACATTAGTACATGAAACTATATGTTTATTGATCGCTAACGATCTTATCATACACAAAGTTAATGAGGACAGATTTATTTTCATTCAGTTTTATAGTCTTACTTCTCTTCTATGCATAAACTTTACCTGTCGCCCTTTGTAAGTTACTATTGGCTGAAAGAGCTTCAATTTCAGTTGCAAAAATATCTATATCACCTACAATTAGGCTATTATCAGTTTAAGGTATGTCGCAAATGTACAACGCCTTGTGGCACACCAGCTCTGGTGAGTTTAATTTTGTGTAAATCTTTTTGTGGAATGCGACAAATGTTTGTGGCTAATATTAGATATCAGTAACAAGTCATTTATTCAACTTTAGTTCCAATTTGGGGTGCCAAGTTTGCTTAAGAATATAAGGGAGTGATTATGATTTTCTTCAAAAGCCTTTTTTATAACATTGGTCTAAAGTTGCATGCTTATTTCTAAATCCGAATAATAACGCAAAATTTTATCAGTCTGGATTTATTTAAAAGAAACTTCTCATACACTCTAGAGACAACAGCTAATAGAGAGATGAGTTCCTACAACTTCGTAATATTCACTGGTTTTCCAGGTTTTGAGATTATAACAACCTCTGCAACCTTTCAGCATAGTGGCACGTGTTTAAGAGTTAATTAAATTGGCCAGCATGAAAATTTCTTTTAGGAAAATAATTTCAGCGCTTTTCTATTGATTAATTGTATTCTAGAAACTTTTTGAGATTTAGGTTTTGGGAAAGCCAGTTCTATATTTACATAATCTAAACATGTATTTAATATGGTAACCTTATTCTCGCAATAAATTTTATTTGGTTGAGAAGTTCGAGTCTATAAAAATTTGCACCTAACCCACTTTCTTCTAAGTTCTCTTAGTGATGGATAATGCAACATTTACTTTTTGTGGTTCTCCATAATAAATAATTAGTATATATGTGTTAAATAAGTGTCTAATCTTACAGTGTTTAAATCAGAGCTGAAACAATTTGTTATAAAATTTTGAACAAGGTCATGTCACTTTAATACGTTTTGTTTGTATAAGATTACTCTCGTTCAACATCACATAAGATCACATTTGTAGGCTTGCGCTATTTAATATCATCTTTTAACAAAGCTTTTTTAAACGTTCATCTATGAGTGCTACTACAAAAATATGTTGCAGGAGATTTCTGTGACCAACTTGGTCATTTTATTTTTCAATTCAGATGGCATGAATTTGATAGCTGGTAAAAGTACATTTGAAAGTTACACTTAATGATTTTTTGTTTTGTAGACGCAGACAAAATGAATGATAAACTTCTGGGCAGTAATGCCACGTATATTTTATAAGAATCAAAACTTAAAACCACAACAAATATTTGTGTTGCTATTGGGGTTATGTGTCTATAATATATGTATAAGGTATTTTATGAACAAGAATAATTTTTATGTGCCTAATTCTGCAGTAAACACGAAAAATTATTGTATTCTATTAAAACGGTTTATCAAATAAAAGTTAAAATTTCATGTTATAATTTAAACTATCGTGACTAACAAAACTTCTGACGATAATCTTCACAGTTCCAATTAGAAACTTACATTACGAAATTTTCATTCAGAGCATGTTAGTTAACTGTATTGTATTTCAACCACTGCGACGCTGCAGTTTGCTGAGTATCTGCAAGCTAGAGCACCCAGCAAAGTTGTACAGTTATTTATCCGCAACCTTGGCCCTTGGACCAGCAATGTACAAATAGAATCACTTGCCAAGTTAATGCCAGCTTTGAATTTGTGGCATCCTTGTCTCCGAGTTCAGAGGTTTTGCAACTTTCTACGGACGCCATTAACTGCGAAGGCTTTAATAAGAAGCACTTGGCGGCAGAAATGGAAGATCGGCCCTTGAGCAAAAATCTGCGACTAATTGATGTCCGGGCAGCCCTTGAAACAGCCTTGCTCGCGCAGATTACCCTCGAAATTTTCACACACGCTCATCGCCAGACATTATCGGAGCATTCCTCGGAATTAACTTTTAACGAGTGCCGTTCTAAGTAATAGAATCCAATAAACGCTAATTGTTGTTTTCAAACAATTTTTACGGCTATCACGTTTCGAGCAAAGGATGCAATTTAGTTAAATACCTTTAACTTAATTATTTTGAACCTCCATTTTTTATTGCGCTGCTATTTAGATTAAAACAGCGTTTTTGGCTATAAACCATAAATTTTATGAAGCGTCTTTTAATGCTTTATCTAACTTTATTAACGCGTAATTTAAACTATTATTCTAAAAATAGTTATTGATAATATTTTAAGAGGCGTTTGTTATACTTAGAAGTAATAAGTGATTTATAATTTTATTGCAATTATCGCCGAGTATTTTCTTCTTCTTGTAATTCTGGGTAATTAGTAACTTAATTCTTTAGACATATCGACATTATTTTTTGAGATTTGACCTGTTATTTAAAAAATATTTAATAATAATTGTACTAATATAGTGAAAAACACTAAATTACCATTTCAAAAATCTAAAAGAACATATTAAATTTCTTCATGTCTTAACAAAAATTTTCTGTGATACTACTTCTGAATCACGCTTATTTGTAAAAAAAATATTTAGCATTGTCACCTAAAAGTACTGCAGTAGTAGGCTAATTTTAGTTGTAGTAAGAAAATTGATTTGGACATTATGAAAATATAGAAACAAGTGTGAAATATAAAGTTTTCTTTTTATCAATAAGCATTCTATGGTTACAAGTCCTGACACTAATTCGAGGTTTGATACCCGCTTAAACATAAGCATTTCGAGCGCCAGGGCAAAATAGTTAAAATTGAAAAACAGCAAAAAAATAGATAAAATAGTTTTGCTTATATTGGGTGGCTTATTTTAGTTTAGGTAAACAAATTCGAGTAAATTACCAACATACTGAAGTTTATCGACAAAACAAAACGACATAGCCTAAAACCAATAAATTCTGGGATCAATTAAACTTAACAAATGAAACGTTAAGAAAAACATGGGACAGGCGAAGAGATCCTTTCGAATTTTCCCGAAATTCGAAATCGAATATCTCGAAAACTATTCGACATAGAATTTTTTCTTCATTTTCGAATTCAGCGTAAAATTTCCTATAAGAATCACATTTAAAATCGCAATGTCGAAATTTTCGAAATTAAGTCGAATATCTCGAAAACTATTCGAGATAGAAACTTTAGATTTCGATTTTGAAATCAGATAAAATTTCCTATAAGAATCCATTTTAAAATTTTAAAACATATTATGTAACAGCGACAGACAGACCGAGAGACAGACATAAATTCAGTAACGAACTTTTAAGTTCGTTGAATATAATACTGAATATAAATGGTAAACTGCAAAAGATGAAAGATATAAATAAAATAAAATAATAATAGTTAATATTTTTAATAAACATAAAGAGATACATAGATACACAAGTTAAGCATAAACCACTTAGATAAATTATTAATAGACTACTTATTAATAGAAAAAAGAGTGGCCACGAAATTTGCACCAGTCACTACATACCAGCAAAAAATAAATAAAAAATGGAGTAAAAAAAAAGGGAAAATAGAAACTACGAACATACCAAATAAAAAACCATAAATTTTTATAAATAAAGAGATAAAAGAATTAAAAAGAAATACCAACAGTAAAAAAAATAATTGAAATAATTAATACTAACAATAAATCATTTATGAGCTAAGAAAGTTATTTTAAAATATAATTATGGAAATAGCAAAAGAAATATGTGGTTTATTGAAATTAAGCAAAAATAAAAAACAAACACCATAGTGAAACCAAATACTTTTATTATTTTTATATTAAACAGAATTTGCATTTTATGTTGCATACATATTTCAACGGGTGGAAAATTGGTCCAAGAGTCTCACTAATGTCTTCCTAAGGCTTCTCTATTAAGAAAGTTTCTCCTTTACCTCTTATAAAGTCTACTGGCCATCTTCTTTTCAATCTTTCTTACTTTCTTCTTTGTAGGAGCGGTTGTAAAACGATATTGATGTGTAATTCTAGTTTCTGCTCTCTATTTTGAATTGGACTTGGACTGTGGGGATATAGAAACCTTAATTTAACATCTGATTTTTGAAATGTTATAAAGTCAAGTATTGTTCTTAGGATCTTTCATTGTGCTGGTTGTATTATAGTTATGTTGGGCTTACTGATGTAACCTTAAATTGAGATAATTAATATTTTGTATTTTTTAATGATATTTGAAGATTTCTGCCAATCAGCTATTTCAGTTTACTCATTTTAAAATCTGCTTTCGTTTCTTATGTATTTTTCCAATTAAGTTTGATAGTGAGGTGGATTCCAAGCACATAGTAGAGATTATTAATGCTATTTCTATATTGTTAATGTACACTAGAAGACATTCTTGTTTTTTT
Source organism: Sinelater perroti (assembly GCA_036346155.1). Taxonomy (NCBI): domain Eukaryota; kingdom Metazoa; phylum Arthropoda; class Insecta; order Coleoptera; family Elateridae; genus Sinelater; species Sinelater perroti. The sequence goes on along the minus strand of JARFIY010000195.1, from coordinate 15,930,673 downwards.
TTTCTATTTGGAACAGATCGCCTTAAACATTTGCAGAAGCCATTGCTGGATCTTTAAGAACAAATGAAATACTGGTATCATCTGCAAATAAGCTTGATACGAGTAGCCCTTTTGTGTACGTCAGATACAATATTGGGCCTAAAATTTCATCGTTCATATTTGTTTTAAAACATCTATCTGTTAAGTATGACTTCAGAAGTAGCAAAGAATCTGGAAGTGATTGTTTATTTTTTTCGAAAGGTCTTCGTAGTAAATCTTGTCGAATATTTAAAACACGTTCAAAACAGTCGCTGGGAGTACTTTTTTCTTTGATGGCTTCATTAATTGCATAAACTATTTGGTATTGTTGGTCAATACATTAATGTTTCTGTAAAAATTTACCTTTGTCATGCTTAGTCGAGATCCCCAATGGTTGTGTTTTTCATTGAAATTACCTCTTAATATAAATCTGTTATCTAGTATCTAGGTATTTGATTTTTCCTACCAAATGCCTAAGTTGAGAGTTGCTATTAGTTGCATTTTTTTCTATAGCATTTATATTTATGGTGTTGTATATTTTCTTTAATTATTATTTAACCAGGTGATCACCAACCTCTAAATAGAGACGACATTGCAGAAGAAGAATTATAGCACTGCTATTGGTTAAATACTGTGATAACCTTTATGCTCACAAAATTAAATAAATGCATCACCAGTCATGCGGGACGTTGAAATAATGCATATATTAATATTTTCGGTGTTTAGGGCTACCTGAAATTTTTCTTGATAATCGGGCAAACCACAACGATTCTTTTTCAAGGCATCTTAAAGGTGTTATATATTACCTTTAGTTTTATGTATGGTTTCTTTAGAGCTGTGTTTTAAAGTTTCAGTCTTTCTTCTAATTTTGAAACAACTTCTTGATAAGTTAGTTAGTATTAGTTGTAGAATATGTTCAATACAACTATCTTTCTGCTCATTCCTTGCTTTATTTGTAATGTTTGCTGAGGTCTATGAATACAGCCTACGTTTTTTTATTTTAATATGGCTTATTGTTACATTTATTGGTGCTCTTACGTTGTGTTGTACATATTTTTATGTTTCTGCTGTTTAGCTTTATTATTAGTCTTTTCTTTAATTGAAACTTTAATTTTTTTGTAATTAGCCGAATGTTCACTATCACAGTGTAAACATCTTTGCTCATTGCTCTTGGTTTTATTAAAATATACGATGTTTTTATGTGCATTTGGATTCTTTATTAAAGCCTTACTGAGTATTTTCACATTTCATTTCGCATTTTTAATCGTTATATTTCTACTTTTTGTTTAATATGTGTATATTTTATTTAGGTTTTTGCTTAAAAGGCTACAATAAACAGACCTAAAGATTATTTAATACTTAATTTACGTTTATTTGTAGTGTACAATACCTTATATCCTTTATTTCTTAAATGGCAAAATATTTTGAGCTTCGCATGTATGGTGAACCTTCTTAACAGTTACGCTTATAAGGCCATTTTGTTTGTCCTTATGCTAGTACAACTATAATTTTGTTTTATTTAAATTATTAATCATGTAACATTACGTTTCACCGTTAATTACATCACTTTAACACTTAACCCACCTGCTTCTCTAAAAATTATGTTCAATCCCACAAAACCGACGTTGCAATAATTGTAAGAAAAACATCGGTATTAATATGAAAAATGCTGTCCCTAAATCAGATCAAATGATTCAAATGATTCAAAGGATCAAATAGCCCTAAATGTTATACAAAGTATATTATTATACGCATCTACTGCGAACAGGCAAGAAAATAAAATTGAAGAATCTTAACAAACCATTAAAGATATCTTAAGAATCACAAATTAATATTAATCGTTGGAGACTTCGTCGGTAAAGTAAAGGAGCACGTAGCATCAAAGTTAGTAATAAAAATTCTAGAAGTGAGCATTTAATTTAATTTGGTCGGGAGGAACAACTTGTAATAACTAATACGTGGTTTAAATCATCCAAAAGAAAACTTTACGCTTGGAGCTGGATCTAGGCCAGACACCAAAACAAAATAGTGGTTTTACAGCAATGTAAAGGCAGATAAAACATACCCTGAAGCGGACTTCAAATCCCACCAAACTAAAGAAGAATACAAAAATAAAAACAATAGACACAAAATGCACCTAGACTTTTATTTAGAATTATTGTTATATATTAGTAACTAAATTGTTAAGTCTGTTGACCATAACTATATTTAAACCATCTATTTTAAACAAATTATAAGATGCACTAGTAAAGAATGAAAGAACATAAAGAAAAATTAGATGACCTCTGCAGTAATGAATTTAATAGAACAACAGATAAAAATAAAAATATACCAAGATCTTCAGTGTGCTGTTACCAATTAAATAAAGAACGAAAAAAAGCGTGACCTGAAAAATTATATCATAAAATTAAAAAACTACATAAAAAACTAAAAAAATCCGCAGGAATTCACTAATTAAAGTAGATGATCTTATTAAAGGACTTCAATGAGAACACTGCCAAAAATGGAAACATATTTCAACGCTTTAGATAATGCTGATACTCGTATGAAATTTATTGCGTTACCGAAAAAAAGAGCCATTTACTTAAAACTTTCTTTTAAATACCTCAAAATCGTATACATTTCTTATGCGATGAAAGATCGAGAAATGAGCAATTTGTTTTTCATGGTGGTTTAGATTTTTTCTAAGAAAGGTGCAAATTAGGGTACAGTACTCACTATTATTTACATGCCTATAAATAATATATCTAGATAAGTATGATATTAAGTTATTGAAACCATTATATTTAAATCAAACAGCAGCTATTAAGCTAAAGAACAACACCGCAAAGGTAATCCCTATTAAGAAAGTCAAGAGGAAAACCTATTCTGTCATTAATTTATTTAACATATTTTTCAAATAGATTTTTAAGGAGGTTTTAAGCGACAGAAGGAAAGAAGTAAAAATATGATGGTGAGATAATTAACAGTATTGTAAAACTAGCTGAAAATTTTCAAAATCTTCAAGTTTTAGTAAGAATAGTATATGAACGAAGTGTTAAATTTCATAGACATCGTTAAAAAATTAAAACTGAACATTTTCGTCATATTATCATAGGACTTTTATGTCTCATTATTTCGGACAAAGTAGAAAGAAAAAGATGGATCCGAAGAAAGAAAATGTTATGGCTATGTAACAGCAAACAAAGGTCTAACCTTTGAATCGAAAAGCTATTCTAAGTAACTGTAGATCGAAAATTATTACTACATATTACTATTGTGATAATTGTTAGTGCTTGAAATCAAACAAGACACTCTTAAGAACAATAAAGTTGTGCTGCTGCTGCTGCTGCTGTCACACAGGTCAAAGGTCAAATCGTTCGTGCCTTTCCGTGCCGACTCGAGCGCCTCCGAAGGACAAATTTCGGCCCGGCGGCAGGCGCGACCGAGGTTTTTTTTTTAATTATTACACAAGCCCATGGCTTAGATACATAGCACCTAGTTATAAACTAATAAGCTATTTTAATATTAACCTAATTTACTAATAAGATTAAAATTTAACTGTCACCCAATGGCTCGAGTCAATTAATTGCTCACTTTATTATAATATTGTCACTTAAAGTCACAGTGATAGATTGCGCATTTTACGAGTGCTCTGCTTTTTATGTCACTCCCGCACTTTTCACGTACACTTGGTTTTATGTCAGTTCAAACGGTTTAGTTCGCTTGAGGCGACGAAGTAGATTAACGTTGTTCAGGAGCTGGATAGCCGCGTTGTTGGGATGTCGATGAAGACGCTCTTCATGGGATGTTGCATATTTTCGAATTACGCTGAACACTGCGTCTACTTGAAGGTCTCGATGCAGGTCAGTATTTCTGATGTACCACGGAGCGTTTACTGCATTTCGTAGCACTTTGTTTTGAAATTTTTATATAGATTTCACATTCGTTGGTTTGGTACATCCCCATAGCTGGATGCCATAGGTCCATGTCGGTTTTAAGATCTGTTTGTATAGGAGAACCTTATTATATATTGATAACTTAGAGTATCTTCCCATTAACCAGTACATTTTACGGTAATTGATGCCGAGTTCTGCTCTTTTCTTTTTAACGTGCTCTTTCCATCGGAGCTTCGGATCAAGGGTCATTCCAAGATATTTAGCAGTATTTACATATGGAATGACTTTACCATTAATTGAGACGGGAGCATATTGATTTCTTTTATTTGTGAAATTAATATGATTTGATTTGGCCTCGTTCAATCGGATCTGCCATCTTTTTGCCCAGGTGTTAATGGCGTTTAGGCCTTTTTGTAGTTTTGTAGTAGCGCTGTTTACGTCCAAGTCGACAGCCATAACAGCTGTATCGTCGGCAAAAGTAGCCACTATCACATCATTCGATTTTGGTAGGTCGCTGGTATATAATAGGTAGAGTGTAGGTCCAAGTACACTACCTTGTGGCACTCCTGCACTAATCGGTTTGAGCTCCGAGTAAGCATCTTCGTATCTCACGCGAAAATATCTATCTGAAAGATATGAGCGGAGTAGTGCACTGAGTTCAGCCGGTAGGAATCTGTTTATCTTAAGGAAGAGTCCATCGTGCCAAACACGGTCAAATGCTTGAGCCACGTCGAGAAATACTGTGGCACAAACTGTTTTTTCTTTGAGTGACTTTTCGATTACATTCGTTATACGATGCACTTGATCGATTGTTGAGTGCCTATCGCGAAAACCAAACTGATGTTCTGGAATTAGTTGTCTTTCTTCGATCACTGGTTTGAGTCTTTTCAGTACTAACTTTTAAAAGTTTGGAGATTACAGGAGGAGAGATGGGCCTGTACCCTGCACTTCATTCACGTCTTTACCTGGTTTTGAAAGGACAATTACTTCTGCACATTTCTATGCTTTTGGCACATATTGTAGTCTTAGCGCACAATTTATTAACATAGTAAGTTTCACTATCCCTTTGCGTGGCAGGTTTTTCAACACTTCACCGCTGATGAGGTCGAAGCCTGGAGCTTTGGCAGGATTGATGTTGGTCATTATCTCCTTTCTCACTTCTTTGGGTGTTACTAGTTGAATATTTTTATGATTAGCTTGGAATCGCGTAGCTCTAATTATCTGTCGGTTTTCGTAAGGTTTAAACGTCTCCTCGAAGTGTCTTGCAAATAAGTCCGCTTTGTCTTGGTTACTTCTTGCCCAATTGTTGCCATTTCGGATTGGTGTCTTTTGAATGATGGGTCTTTTGATTGTTTTGGTCATCTTCCATAGGCCATAATCCGTCCTTAGATCGTCTGTCAAATTTTCTAGTACGCTTGTAATGGTTTCTTGTTTCCATTCTTGGGCTTGCTTTTTGATTTCGGTTGTTAGGTTATTTAAAATGGTTTTATCTGCAGGGTTTCTTGTTCTTTGCCATTTCTTCCTTGCCTTTCTCTTAGTGGCAACTAGAGTTCTAACCTCTTTCGGGTAATTGTTACCCTTAAATATTTTCGGGCATGTAGGTGCGCGACCGAGGTAATATATTTCCGGAACCGCAAGCGATGGAAAATTTTCGTTTGAGAGCGGGTAATAAAGCACTTATACATAAAAAAAAATTATGAGTGCTGTCACACAGGTCAAAGGTCAAAGGTCAAAGTTCAACTCTAACTGGGTATACGTAAATGCGTTGTCATGGCAACGGCGTACGCCAATTATGTCAAACAGAGCTTTTTAATCGTGTTTTTATTTATTTTTAAAAACTACTATGCGAAGGGGCTCAAGCATGTCGGAGTTGGACAATCTCTCCGGGGGGCCGCTGCCAGACCTCGTTCTTTTAATAGAGTTTATCAAGAACCTTTTCTCTTTAGCCTTTCAATATATTTCGTTATTCAGCTATTGTCATTTAAACTAAACGTTTGTTATCTTGATGGTAGGCGGTTTTTTGGCAGTTTTTTATCCATTCAATCAATCTGATGATTTTGCAAGGTTCTATCCTGGAATTAAATTTGTTCAAGGTAATTTATCCCTACTAGAAGTTCCCATCATCGATAATTCCATACATTCTATTTTTGAGAAAAAACTAAAAGAAATTAACACTGATTTCTTGTTTATCTTTAAATCGCACTTTGCTTTATATTTACTTTAATACTGTATTCTTGTACCAAAATCAATCTGTCTTCTTCAGTCTACACCTATATTGAAATTATTTAACATTTTGGAAATGTTTGACTAATATTTTAAAATCCAGAAATAATTTTAAACATCTCCATAAACGATAATCAATAATTATATCCTATCAAATTTGATGGTTTGTGTATAATGAAAATATCGGATGTTACTTTTTTCGCTATCTTGTCTACCTTACGGATGCACTCTAGTCAATTCTATTTTTACAATTACTCAAAATTTACTAAACGTTAGAATTGATAAGGAGGCTTTAAATTTGTAGGAAACAACGAATGAAAAAATGCTTCTGCAACTAAAATAAATCATACAACGTTTTTGGAATTATATCATGTATTCAAAACTAATAAACTCTTAAGATTTTAACTTAGAAGTCAACCGTGTTAAATTTGAAACATGTAGTAGGTATGAATTTTCTGCATGGTTGGTTCTTACCTTTTTGAACAACTCCATCCTGTTGCCTTCGGTCTTCGCTTAGGGCTGGACATGTGTGAACCTCACTTTATGTTTTTGTGTTTCGTAAAAAAGTTTTAGCAGACAATTGAGAAATCAAAAGATTAACACTGTTATTAAGCAAGCTATTATTTTAACCATAGTTCCTACTGGGCTTTGTCGTGATAATGGCAAACGACCTGATGGTATGACCTTGGTGCCCTGGTCAAAAGAAAGAACCTTTATATAAAACTTTACATGCAGTGACACAATAGCCCGCTCTTTTTATTCAAAAGAATGGTTTTGTAACAGGATTAACAACTTTAAAAAAGAAATACAAATCCAAAACTATTTTTGAACAAAGCTATGCTTTCGTTCTTTTTATAGTAGAAATATTTCGGCTCTGGTGTCATGATAAAATTTTGGTAGTTAAAAATATCAGTTTCCGTTTGAAGTTCATCTCTCCTTCTTAATTAAATCAACGCATAAGTTTAGAAATCCATCCTATTTTACAAATAAAGGGATGATTAGTACCTTGATCAACAGCTTATTACATGTGTGGTATATTAAAATGCAAATAATAGATTTGATAATTAAAAATACACTTTCAGTTGCTTTGTACTACTTTATTTGAGGAATAGTTAAATAAATAAAAATTGTGAATATATTATATATAGATATTAACAATCCAATATTATTCTAGCATTCAACTCTTGCAATTATTTGTTAGTTTATTGGTTTTGTATAAATGGGAATCGAATAAGACAGGAAGACTTTTCTTACAGGCCAATTAAATCACTTATAAAATAAGTTTGTCTATAAACTTAAACATTTTGAAAATATGGATTTTATGTCGTATGTATAAAGAGAAACAAAAATATGTTCTTTGTGATTTAAATAAATGGTTATTGGTGAACGACTTGGCGGATGCACTACAAAACAGTTTAGTGTACGATTTATCCTATAATCCATTTGCATATTAATCTAAAACTTCACTTAAGTTAAACAAATAATTATTTTATTGGAAATTATTAAACATATTTCTTTACGTAATAGAAACACAATTTTGGTATGTAGAATACATATTTAAAACATAAAAAGCTACTGTACACATTAACTGAAACCCTCTTATAAGCAAAGCCTGTAAGATTATATAATGTTAACGAAAACAAAATAACAACTACGAGTAAAATCAATCATCAGATCTTGCTGGCACTAAGGCACTTCGCCTGTTTGCATCCCCGGAGAGCTTCCGTACCTAGCAAACGACGGCTCCGCCGTTTCAGGCGCCAAAATGGTATCGTCTTTAATCATGCAACAATTTTTTAACAAGAAATGATGTCCTTATAAAATATCCATTCAACTGCTATCTGCATTTTGCAATTTAGAAAGATTAAATGAATGAATCAAACTACCGATACCTGATATAATTATCTTACCATTTCTACGTACTTTTTTGTTGTGGTGTATATTTTGCACCTTTATGTTGAAGAAATTTGCTTTTTTGAATATTATGCATATTATGTATAATAAATTTTATCTATTCATTCTCAAACGAGTTCTGCTTTAGGTAGTTTGAAACAACGTTTAGTATTTCGAGCAGTTCGTTCCTTTATATTCTTCCTCAGCCTCTCTTCCCTTCTAGTGTTCCTTCGAGCAAGGCTTTTAAGGTTTCATATTGTGTATGCCTCATAATATGGCCGAAATATCCTGTTTTGCGTTTCTTTATGATATTTATGAAGTATGACGATTCTCTGTTAATCCTGTGTTATAATACTTCATCGTTTGGTCACCCGGTCAGTCCATAGCATTCTCAGTATTTTGTGATACAACTACATTTTAAAAGCTTGTATCCTCTTTTTTGAATCTTTTTTATTATCCATGTTTTGCAGTTGTAAATTAATAATGACCATATATGTAAGACTCCGAGTCTAATTTCGATGTTTAATTTTAAGTTGCACCATATATTTTTAAACGATTTATGCTCTTATTTATTTCTTATCCTAAATATATGTATTTCCAACGTTTGCTTTGTTTTGTATTAATTTTCAGATTTATATTTCTGTTACCAGTTTGTTATGAATGTGCTTATGTTAAGACCAATACGTTTACCTCCATTGCATACCTTATTCATAATTATCTGTAAGTATATTTTATTATTAATAAAACTAAAACTAAAAAGTAAAACATAGCTTTAGATAGTTTTATACAAGGTAAATAAAAAAAATTGCAAATCATTCTCAGACCTTAAATGATTATATAGCGCCCAACAGACTACACAAGCTATAAACCATTGACCATAGTGGTACAGTCCATAACATTTTTATATTTTATGATTATCAGTATCCTCTTTGGTGTCATTATCAAGAGACTGAAGTTATTTCTTTACTCGGGGTTTAAATTTGCCTACTCCGCAAAGAAAAGGACCGTCTTCTCGCGTACTCTACTTCGCTATCTATTAAAACAGAAGTAAAAGTTCAATGGGAACTTTTTTGGTGGAAAATGCACTAGGTTGAGGAAAATTTACTTCTTTGGTAGAGTTAAGTAATTGATAATGTGAGGTAATTAACGATTTTCAAATAATAGGCAAATTTAACAAATGTTTGCAAAATTGAGCTGCCGAGAGTATTTTTCTATTGCAATTACCTTACAAATGATCTTACTGGTAGAATGGAAAACGAAGTCAAGTGTCTTTGATTAGAAAATAGTACTTATGGCCGGTTTTTTTATTATGTTTGACAGGCGTCGAAAAATGTTTGCCCTTCCATACAGCTAAATAATGTTTGTATATATGGCTAGATATTTGTCTATTCGTTTAGCTTATATAGGTTCTGTTGTAGTGGCCACAAGGTATTTTATAAACTTCTTGGGGCTCATGTAGAATTGTCTACTACTAATCTCCCAATAAAATGCACCACATGTTACCTAAACCAAATATTGAACATTCCAAATTTAAAATACTAAAAACACTAAGATATTATAACATTACCAGACAATGGTAACTCTACAATTATTCTTAATAACCCAGACTATAACCCCAAAATAAACAATTTTGTGAAATTGTCAAACTATTGTGAAGCACCCAACAACTCCGAACAACTCAAACCTATCCCTCAATACCAAAATACTCTTACACCGCAAGAAAAAAATTTAAGATTACCAAAATTATACGGCCTTACAAATATTTACCAGAAAAGCACTATCTCACAATTTAGCGTCAATCCTTTTAGTTTCCTTACTTACAACGTAGCCAAATACATGCCCAAAATTCTGCAACCTTTTGTAGAACAAGCATCATGATACTCCCGAAACTCTCAATTTTTTCCATGGATAACAAAGATAACACAATGATCAATTTCGATGTTGTCTCTCTGAGACTTTGCAACTTCTAAAACCCAATTACAATCTAGCAGACAATGTTTTATTTCTTCTTTTTTTAAGTAGGTTACTAGCCTGCTTCTAACTTCACACAGTTGTGCGGTGCTGTGAGCCATGTTGGACGTACGTCGAGCAGGTGGCTAGCCTAACCCGTTAATTTAGAATAAGGGGAATATGTATTTTATGACCGCCAAACGTGTTTGTATGATGACATGTTCAAATTTATTAACTATTACTATCCATTATCTATTTAACCTTCAAAAACAAATTTTTCCATAAATTTGCCTGTCGTGGAAAACATGTTTGTAACTGATTTTAAAATAAAAGTCTCCAATTTCTTTTCCCTGAAGCCTACATGTCAGGTAAGGTACCTTGGCGGTACCATTGTTATCTGATCTCACGAGCAAGATACGATTTTCCAATTCTTTTCCTCCATGAGCAAACCTCCAATATTAAGTTTACAGTAAAAGTTAAACTAAACTTTTTGTTTCTTCCTTAAACATTCTTATATAACAAAAGACAGTTCCTGTCACACTATCTACAGAAAACTAACCCATAACAATCGTCACTTGAATTTATTTTTGATTTAGCGCTCCATATTTTTTTCAGTTTAGATATCTTTTTTTACTGTACTCCATTATTAAGTTAGTTTTTAGTTCTTGTCGCATTTATATTATTTATATTATCACATCTCATTTTTCTTTTTACATGAATTGTTTTAAAAACTATTACTTTCCTTTTCTGCATTTTTTTCCTTTTTAAAGTTTTATATTATCAATGTGATTTGTGTTAATGGCTTTCTTAAACCTTTTTTAATGTTTAATACTTATTCTTGATTTATGTTGCTGTCTATGATTGTGCTTATATACCCATATACCTTCGATATGCATATTAGTTTTTTTTTTGTTGTTTTGCTAGCATCATTTTGTATTTCTTGTATCCGTAGCATTTTGTTTCAGATATTTAAATTACTTTGTAGTTCTTATTTACTACTATCCCTAATTATTAGGTCGTATTCAAAGGCATATTCTAATATTTTTACTACTTAAAGTTTATTATTATCTTTTCTATTAGTTTATTCAAATTAAGTTTACATTCTTCCATAATTTAGTTGATAAATATATTAAATAGAGCAGGGCTTGACACGTTTGCTAAGTTTTTGTTTTGTTTAAAACACTGGCGACTATTTATTTTTAAAAATGGCATATTCTTTATTATTTTTATACATGCTTTTTGTTAGTATTACAAATGAATTTTAACTTGATTGAAGGTTTTCTCTAGATCAACAAATGCAAAGTATACTTTTAGGTTTTTGCTTAGAATTTTTTGTATTACATCCATTCTAAACCTCTTTTAAGTTGGTCTTGTTAATTTTTTAACCTGTTTTCTAGTATTTGTTTATATGTTTTTAAAGTTGTTCTTAATAGAGTTATGACTATAGTTGCTTCATTTTTTCATGTCATCTTTTTTATGTATTGGAACTATTATTTATATCTAACAATCTTGCGACACTACTTCTTCCTCCAAAGCTTCATATAATTTTTGTAGCAGATTTTTCTTATTCTATGTCTTTTGCAGTTATTTTATTGGATCCTTTTCATTTTTAAGCATTTTGATAGCTCCTATAACTTCTTCGTATATAACCCATTTTGTGCTTGTATTACATTACATTTTTTATTTTTTTGTTGTACATCGCCTAGTAGTTCCTAAAAATGTTTCTATGTATTTATTATTTACTTTTCATATGTTGTAATGGTACAATTTTGTTTTATTAGTATTTTTTAGTATTTCACAAATAGTTTTTTTGGTGCCTTTACAAGTAAATTTTATATTTTTTTCAAACTTTGTCCAGATGTTTTTTTTACCATACATTGTTCACTTTGTTTTGTTTTACGTAAATCAAATCTAATTTTTTTTCTCTTCATCTCACATCTTGTGTATTGTGTCTTCTTTCTCTTTCTATTAATATGTAGATTAGTATTGATTGGTATTAGCCATTATTAGGTTATTTATAAAAAAGTAATTGATGAACCTTTTAAAAATCAGTAGCTAGGCAAAAGTAAAAATCACAACAAAATTAATTCTAGAGCAGAATTATCTATATATTAAAATAAAAACATGTTTTATTGATTTATTGTGGCGACTGGAGCTTCAGTCCCTAAATTGCATAAAACTATCGAAAATATCATGGAGAATTTTTTGTGAAAAATTGTAAGATAATATTGATGTTAATATTATTATTGAATCAAGTAGTTGGTGTTACCAGCACTTTGGTGCTATTTGTTTTAGATGTATAAAGCTTTTGAAGTTGCTCAGTAATGGCTTGTCCCTGTAATATTTGGACTCTAAAACATAGATAGTTTTGATTGGCTTAGGATAAAATGTACTCAAAAATGTTAAAGATTAAACTTATTACAAAGAAGTTGTTTTAAAAACAATTTTTAAATGTATTGCTTGGTACTTGTTCGGCAGATCAGTAGCGACCAAACAAAAATGGATCAGATTTGAAAAAACTCAAAGTATGTGATACAGAAAATTATAAAAATTTACTTAATTATTGAAAAATAAAACTCACGTTAGACACACAAAAGTGGTGTTAATCAACTATCCTGGCCTTATTGATGAAGTTTTGTGTTGTCCACTTCCCAATCCGACTAACTGTTCAACAGGAAATGTAAAAAACGGGAAAAAATTAATATGGAGTTTTTAATTGTGTATTTGGTAATCACGTTCACATTATCGTTGAAAATAATTTTCATTTGATTTCCATATAGGTTGCAAAGAGGACAGCTTACAAACAAACCTGGAAGGCTGGAAGGATACAGACAACTAGTGTGTTGCATTGCTGTTAGTCAATTGATAAACAGTCTTGTCACACAGGAAAAAGTTGTTAAAATTAACCAAGTTCACACTATGCAAGATAACACAAAGTGATCTTTTGAACATCTGAGACCATAACGTGGTGATGCATTACCAGTCTGCACTATTTTTTATAAAATGAAGTAAACCTTTATCGCAGTGAATGTCGCACCCATAACCCTTAAAATAAATCAAGATGCATGTTATAATAACATTTTGGAATTTGATCATTTTAGCAAGATGGTAGGTACTTTTTTTCACATTTTTCTGATTTTAGTAGTTGAATGATTGCTGCCAAATTTGCCTGACCTAAATCCTATGTACTATACAGTTTGGTTAACTTCTGTAAAATCCAATAGGAGCTTGAAAAGACTTCCTCCAGAATGAGAGGACCTGGCAAAGGATGAGGTGCGGCACGTAATAAATTATTTTCTACATTATTTGGGACTATGTATTAGTCCAATAGAAGACATTTTAAATTTTGGTGGCGCAATTGGTCGGTCATGTAGCAGATCATTCTGGTTTTGTGGATATTATTTAATAATAAAATTACCAATAAAGTTTTTTTAGTCTTTGCCATCTTTCATATCATGGTTTTGGCAACGTTCATAAAACTTCTGGAAACTTTAAGCAAACACCCCTTTAGCATTCGCTTTTCATGATGCTCTTCAAGTAAAGAAATAGAAAGAAGGCCGCAGGCGTTAGATCAGGGAAGAAAACATAAACCTTAATGGTAATAAAATATCAAAAGAATTTAATCTGTTTTAACATAACTTATCCAACTTACCCAAATGTAATGCCCGATTCTTTGTCTTGTCAGTTGCCGATTTTGTGGCAACATTTATCGCACTTGCTTAATTATATTTGGAACTTTGCTTGTCGACGGTTGACCTAAATGTTATTTCCTTCTCATCGCAAAATCGCAAGTACCAGTCATATACACGTTTTCCGCTCTTGCGTCTTTATCGCTATTTTTCCTAATTAGTAGCAGAACCCGATGTTCAATCGTTGCTCTATTGCACCGTGACCATGATTTTCTCATCAACTACGTTCGACTGCCCGCAGTGGGTTTACCTTGATGTTCAGGTGTACTCCACGCTAGATGGCGTTTTCCAAAGTGTATCTGGATATGCATGCTCGCACACTTTGTCTTTGTTACCGTTAATATATAAAACCATTCATAAAATTTGTTAGACAAGTCTCGTAAACTATTTCCTGTTTAGAGATGTTTTACTTGCAATAAATATAATTATTATGTGTACAATTTTATAACTGAAAGGTCATTTAGTTTAAAGCTAACAATATATTTTATATAAATAATTGTTTTACTAAAAGATAACATAAGATTCTCCAAATAGTATCTTATATTAAAAAAATAGATTTTTGTTGTCTGTCAACATGACTGATTTATTTTATTATAAATATATTACTTTATGAGAAATATCTATAATATGGATTTAAGGACTCCACTTACACGGCTTTGCCAATCCAAGAACCTCGCTTCCGATGTCCCTTGAAAGCTTTTCGAGTGGAGGCGAGTATGCGAGGCTTCGCCTGTCTTCTTCGGTTTGTTTGTTAATACATAATAAACAATCAATTTCGATGTGCAAGTAAAAAGTTAAAAAGCTTTCATTCTTGTTTACAGAGGATCGAAGGAAAGCCTTGACCTTCGGCGTCTGATCCCATGTTGATACCCGAATCGTTATTATACGAAAAACTTAGTCTCCGGTGTTTATCCAGGATTGAGTGCATGTGTACACACATATCGTTACGTCTCCGAACTTTCCGAAAAATGCCCGATCCAAGTCAACATGCTTTTATATCATTTCAAACGCACATAAGAGGAACTCGAAGGCTGCTTTAACGGCCGTAAACGAAGCGGACTCAGGAAACTGGAATGGAGAAGGGCGCCTTCGCGCGATTTTTACTCGTCCTTTGCAAATTAACTTTATTTTTATCTTATTTACACAGCAATATACATAGAACTTTGGGCTTACTTTAAAATCGCGTGCTTTGAAGGAAACAAACTTAATTATATGCACAGCAAATATTGCACTGGGGGCCTAATTTGTCAAAGGTGATGAAGCGTCAGCCTTGCGGTAGTTTATTATTTCAAAAATTTAGAAAGCGCCCCGTGGGGAAACGCTCCTTGCCATTTTTGGCGGGCGAAATATGCTAAAATGAGACTGACATTCTTCCGCTTACTGCGATATTAAATCGACAATGATATAGAAAGTTGGTAACAAGTATTCTTATAGTGAAGTGGTAATAATAATTTTAAATGAAAAATAAAGTACAAAAATATATAATTTTATGGCAATTACTGTGATTAAAGATACTTCTTAATACTATTAACAAATTTTCTTCTTAGAGAAACATTAAAACTTTTGAATTACTTTGTCAGTAAACTAATTATAGAAAGGGTTGTTTAAAACGTTTTAACATAAATAAACTGCAATTAAAACTTTCTATATAATACAATATTACATTTAATCAACTTAATTAAATAAATTTGTATTGAAAGTTAGTAACACAAGCAATTTTTATTCAAAATACAAGTACAGTTATTTATTGAAAGTTAAATGAACCTACATTTTTATTGTGTGCATTTTGTACTACTTTTAGTTCAATTTACTGTATTTATATGAATATGCTTTATAATTGTTTTATTTTATTCTAAATTCTCTTTTATAATTTAAACAATTGCTCATAGTAATTTTTAATTGGAATGAATGTTAACATAATAATATTAATAATACTTAGTAACTTGTTAGTTGTAATTAGTAATTTTTAAATGATAGTTCAAAACAATTAGATTAAATAATTTCTTATGATTGTTGCAATTATAAAGGGAAATTAAAAATTTTTTTAAGAGTATTATTTTACAGCAGTACAATTATTCTTAAATATACTGACTACAAGTTTTGACATCTACATCTTATTATCAGTCATTATTTACATTTGTATAAATATTTTTTTACAACAAAATAATGTAAATAAATGCTTAATTATATACTTTAAAACACTTTCAGCAGCTTAGCAAAAATGGTATTATTGGGGGTTACATCTAGTTGGTAACTATAAACTGTTACGGCACTAAAACTTAGTATTCTAGAGTCTGCACGGCCACTATCACTGCAGTAATGATTGCAATCGTCAGGGGTTTATGGTGCGCGTTAAGAATAGTCTCTCCGTAGATCTCCGCGGAGGTGGATGTCCGGGAACCAAATACGCTGAACCGGGGTTTAGATGGGGGTGAGGCTTGAAAACGGCCAGGGTGGAGGCACGCTGTGCCATGCCGCCGTCGGAGAGCGACCTGTTCCTGTTGCGGCGCTCCTGCAGGTTTCTGGTGGAAAGCGTCTGGTGGCGTAGGGAAGTCCCGCGGGCCTTGCGCTGCGTCTCGGAATTGAGAGAATCTTCGTAACTGCTGCTGATATGAGATAACAAACATTAATGCAATTGTCTCAACTGGCTGCGAACGTCTTCCATGTTGCTCCCCCAGCTATAGTGAATTATCACATAATCGTGGAGATCTCGCTAACTGATATGCCCCAAAATGAGAAAATTCATTTTGCTGCTTTGCTAACTTTAATTGCAGCCTCATTATTAGTTTTAAATTCACGACCCAAAGAATAATTTAAATATCCAATTATTTTAATTGAAGTTGGCTCTTTCAGTATGCACCCCTCTAACAGAAAAATGTACAACCTTTACATTTAAATTTGGCAGCAAAAAATTGTCTTAAACTTTAGTTGAATTAGCTTTTCGGAAAATCCTTAGAGGACGCATTCATAAAAACGTCTAAGCTAGTAACAAACAAATTACGTTAAATTGCTAAATATTTATAGCATTAAAAGTTTAAATATATGCGAAATTACTATCTATGGCGCTATACTCCACCTTGTAATTTATCTTATAAATTCTGATGCATTCAAAACGCATAGATTGAAAAGTGTATATATGTACGTATATATAAAAATAAAGTACCAAAATTCTTGAAATACGTGCTTTAAACACTCTTAAATATAATAACAGTATCACAATTTTCCAGGTTTAATTAGTAAAATAGAAGACTTACTGAAATTATCCGACCATAGTCATATATTTAATAATACTACCATTTACCTCAAAAAGAAAATTAAATTTTGATATAAAAAACTCTTTACACCTCAAAAAATATTTTAGAATTCCAGAACTAGATTCCTTTGAACCCTACAGTTTGCGAATTGTTTTCTCTTCAGACAACTTAGCTAAATAACTTGCCAAAAATTTTCAAGCCTCATCTCTCGTCCGAAATCCCGAACCTTATCTGAAAATATTCAAGACTTTTCCTATATGTAGACGATATTGTGGCCAGCTCTAATGTTACCTCCTTCTTTGTCAACATTGTATAATAATCATAGTTTCCCGTAATTGGTCGCGAAGGCCTGAGTCAAACTGGCCAATAAAAATGCCAGTGATCGAACTGACGGAGAGCGGGATTCGAACCCGCATCTCTAGATTTCGTAGTCTAGTGACCTATCAACTAGACCACTGCGGCTCTTTTACCAATATCCTAATTGCTAAAATTTTGCAATTATTAAAGTCAACTTATATTTTAAGAAATTATTCTCTATAATTCGGTAGTGCTTAATTCAACACCTAATTCTACACTTCAAAATAAATTTTGCCATTAAACTAACCGTACTCTACGATTATTGTACGTCATAGCAAATCTTTCTATGGCCGTTTTCAAAACAAAATCCCTCATTTCCTATTATCTTTAATCAACTTGCTAGATACGACACTTTTGTTATTTGGTCACACGAATAAGACACGCTTCCAATATTTTTATAATTTATTATATATGACATACTTTGAAAAGATTGTCCACAAACCTCCTACGCATATAGGTTCAACAAGCAAATATATAGTTAACGGCATTTGTCTGTATATTTTCCATGTAACAAAATTTTCCTTTTTTATTCCACTAACAAATTTATTCATGTGGCAATAAAAATAGAAAAAAGCTCTTCCTAAATACAAAAAGGAATAGCCAATACATAAATATCTTTTAAAACCCCTATTTATATCTCGCTATAAGTTACACAACACCGCTACATCAACAAAACATTCCTACCAAACTTTTACTTTCAAGCCCATAAATAGGAAAAGAACAAAAATTAGTATTTTTCTCAGACTCATATTCATCTTTAGAGAATATAAAGAGTGGGGCCTCGAGTAAAAAGTTTTATTCTCTTGAAAATAGCACCAAAGGAGCTGCCATTACGCTGAGAAGCTTCTCATAAACGATGTGGTTCAACCCATGAACCCCATTCAAGTTAAGGATCATAAAAATGCGTTTCGAAACAGTCAGTTTCAAAAGCTTTTATGGAATAGTCGTTCCACTGATGATCTTTTTAAATACTCGTTGCAATCATAAATGTAGTATTTTTTATTTAAATAAAAATCTGGTGTGAACATCACACGACTTTTCTTATCCTATTATTATATTTTATACAGGGTCCATCGTTTCGGCCCTGCGCTGCTCTCGTCCCGGAACTTGTTAATTTAAAAAAGGACGAGGCGCGAGTCCAACACTCGAAAGCTGATTAAAATAAACAGTACAAGACAATAATTGACTCGTACTTAAAATTTTACTACGTCACTGAAGGTAACCGTGCGAGCTCGGCCGCACGGCCTTCCCCATTATCGCCGCCTGCGTGCTCCCTCCTAACGGCCAAGCGCTCCCCCCCGTCCTCCCGCAGTCGGCCGGAAAGCTCTCCGAGCGCGCTGTGATTGGTCCGTATAATTAATTTTTAATCGGATATAACTTATTTATTTGACCTCGGATCAACAAATTTCATTGATATTTTTGTTCGTCTCGGTCTGATCTATGCGGTAATATAAATTTCCCGAAACATTTTATGAACACCCGGTATATTAAAAATCCTGAGCTTCAATTTTTTTCAAGTTTCTATTTTACAAACTTTTATTTTAAATTCATGTTTATCTCATGATAACAAATCATTCTTATTCTCATTAATTTTTTGTATCTTCAACCGTTTAGATTCGCGACCGCTTTGCGACCGATTTTGCGACCTTGCGACCAAACGGCTCCGCCGATTTTTACCAAAAGCTTCACACTGCGTCCCCTACCTACCAGTAACTTGGATACCAAATTTCAAGTCTCTAGCTTTTACGGTCCTCGAGATATCCTGTTTACTGACAGACCGACACACACACACACACACACACACACACACACACACACACACACACACACACACACACACACACACACACACCGAACCAATGGCTAAAACCAATTTTTTTGGTGTCCTGGGGCTATATTTCGTCCAGAAATGTGAAAAACTGGGTAGGTCAAATTTCCGCCGATTACATTACTTTCCTTATTATAGGAGGGAAGTAAAAATTTATCAACTTATGAACCAATAACACACGATACTGTTGAGTGTGCATATACTCTTGCCTTTCGTAGACAGGTGGTAATAGTGGAGATAACTGCAAACAAGTATATTGCAATTGACGCTGCAAGGGTCATTTTACAAAACGAATTTACCAATTTTGTAAATTTAATAGAAAATTCATAAAATACTCGCACCCGTTTTTTGAGCAAAAAAGAAACTCTCTACAGTTATGGAAATATTTGGAATAGATAGATAAATAGAATAAAAGCGTTAAATAAATCAAGATGACACTTTGTAGAAATATTTACTTTAAGTCTATTTATCATATTGAATAATATGCAAGAATGAAGAAGTTTGAAAGTTATGATAGATAGAGCTATTAGTGACCTAGAAAACGCACTTTTGAAATCAACCCCAGAAAATTATAAACAATTATGATGGCAGCGAAAACGTTAATAAAACACTCGCCCTTACTCATCAGATGACTAAGTACTGATGTAAGAACAAACTGTTCCATTTCTCAATATCATTCTATAAAATCACTAACAAATCACTAGAAGATATAATCAGAATATATAATCTGAAAATAAAACGAGTTGTGCAATAAATTATTGAGGAGCATTTTTAATTATACAGAAAAGTTTGAAAACTATACAATACGCTTATCCATATGTAATGAGATTTAAAAAAGTGGCTAGACAGCAGCTGTTACTCATAATGTAACATCACAGAATGAGATAATAGTGCAATTAGTAGCATATGTAGGTCATACACGTAAGTTAGATGGCCAAATGAGTAAGTCGTCAGAGCTACGTGTTTTTAAACTTAACAAAATCATTGCAACAACATCGACCTTGCTACAAGTGTCTAAATCATTGATAAATGATGTTAATATAAAATAATCTGGAATGTGATGCAGTCGCACAACTAACTGGCAAGGTGCATAAACTTAATGATCGTACCCGTGGACCAATCGTATGTCTTCAGTTGTAACGATTACTCTTAATTTTGCATCGTTGTTAGCATTTTACGGTTGTTTATCCACTTACAAGCCCAACATAACCAGCGTAAAACGTTGCTTGCAATAGCGCAAAGCTTACGGCCATTGAACTATGGAACAATCTAAACAGGTTCTGTGAAGTGATGAATCTCGCTACACGATCTGGTAATCCGATAAACGCACCTCAGTTTGGCGAATGCCAGAAGAACGTTCTTTATGCAAGTATATTGTGCCAAGACCCAAGTTTTTGTGGTTCGGTTTAGGTTGTGGTTCCTATAGCCGGAAGGATAAACGATGAGGTGTATTATGATATTTTTGTTAACTCTCTAGTTCCGGAAAGGGTCTGTACCAACTGGATTACTACTACGTGGAAAAGGTGATTATGCTACGTTTTAGATATGTTTGACGGAAAACTAGACTGGCCTTTACAGAGCCCCGATCTCCATCTTATAGAACATTTCTAGGAAGAATTCAATAGTGCAAAGCTTGCTTACAACTATTGAACTATCGAACAATCGAAACAATGTTTTACTTTGCTTGCTTCTTTCAAGTGAATTTTCCATTGTCACAATTAAAGTAGGCAAAGAATCTTATTCCTTACTTCTTTTTTTATCTGTGTGAATTTAACTCTTCTTCAAAGAATGACATAAAATGCAAAAATAAGTGCCTTGAAATCCTAAAAAAAAATTACGAGATTATCTATTTACAGTGTTATCTTACACAAAATGCATAATATAATAAATAATAAAAGTGGCAGCGTGATTGGGCCCCTATTATATTGATTATACACGGCAGATTTACCACTCGACAGAAACACAACCACGGAAAGCTTAGCTTATTTAATTTATCATAAACTGACAAATATTTTAATAATTCATTAATTATAAATGTTAATTTTTGGGGCTAATCAAATAGTTTAAAACCACAGTTTCGTGTCGCTCAGGCCACTCTGCGAATTTTCTAATATAGCCTTATTTATTGCTTCAATAACTAATTTCCAGATATGCGAGTTTTCAAGGCACAAAACACTTGAAGTCACTGGAATGTACATTAAGTGAATATATAGGAGTGGCTCCAAGTCTCCTACTTTTTCTCCATCAAATACTCTTTAACGAGCTTTGCTTTGTGTGATCTGGCACAAACAATAATAGAAGACTTTACGTCCTTCTCATTCATTCTGAAATCTAAGGCTTGACTTATAAATCCTTTTAGCAATTCTAGTCTTCTCTTTAAAACGACGCCAAAAAGCGATTCCATCGAAATCCATTGCCGTAATCATCTCCGCCCTTTCTTCTAGCAATTGAGCTAACTTGTTTGTAGGTGAAGGTCGGTAAAAGGGTTCTAAACTTTCATCTGTGGCGAGGACATGCTGAAGTCGACGGTTGTACCGAAGGAGATTATAGTGGCATATGGTGATTTGAACTTACCTTTACTCTTTCATCAAATTACGAGGGACAAGTTTTCCAAATTTTTAGACTAGCAAAAAATCTCAATCACAACTATACAGACTAGTTCTGGGAACGTGCATAACCAGGTGACTTGCTCTAATATTTGATCTTTATCGAGAGTCCTCTCCTCTAGTTTTTTTGATTACTATTTACGGTATGGATAAATAATGGCCTTGAAGGCATATTTTTTTGCAGAAAACCTGATTGTTTCCGATTTTAATGAAAAATCACTTATCTTGGTCACCCATCAAAGAAATATCAATAAATTTTTGTAAAATTTACTAGACATTTTAATAATTTCGATTATGTTTACTTACTAATAAATGTGACTTTCCATGTGCAAAGTTTCTTTTCGTTGATTCAAGTGGTTTGCGTGCAAGAATATAATTTCTAAGTCTGTCTTAGATTGAACTGCGGTAATATGTATGTTATTTAATACATTTAAATTATATAAAGTTATAAGATCATCTGCTATTTTATAGTACTGTACTATTATGAATACACAATTTTAAAAATATTTTTCAAAGAAGGGTTAGGCAAATTTTTCTTCTTATATGTATTAATAATGCTAGTTGTGCAACTATGTTTCCCATTTTTTCGATCAATAAAAAATAGAAAATCTTAAAATAAATACAAAAATGGTTTCTTCAAAGCATCTTCCCTCGATAGCTACACATGTTTGCCATCTGTGTAGCAATATATGAATACTGCGACGATAAAACGACGTGTCTTTAGACGGAAACTATTCATCAAACCAATTTTGTACTTCTTCGAAATTGGCCAAATGTAGCCCAGCCAAGCCATGCGCCATCGACCGGAACAATTGATAATCGGATAACTGTCTCGTCATATTAAACTAAATCTCGTCAACAGTTTAAAATTTCTACCTTTTCAAAGATGATTTAAGTTTGCGGCTGGCCAAATTTTGCACAGAAGGGGAATATAGTTGAGTTATCTTATATATTATATATTATCCGGTGCACTGTCGTAATAAAACTATAAATCTCAGTTACCTACGATAGTGGCCGTTTATGCTGCATTACATCTCACAATTGGACATAGAGAACATAGAGGTAGATAAAAATTGCTAAAAGTACTACCTCTATGTTCTTTAATTGTGAGATGTATAGCATAAACGTACTATCATACTAGATTTATATATATTATTAAATAATATATTTTTTTTTTTACAGGCCTTTGAGGCCCAGAGCTTTATTGGAGATTTATCTCCATTTCTTCCTATCTCTTGCTTGTTTTTCCCACTTTTTTACTTCTAACTCTTCCAAATCTTCCTTAACACATTCCAGCCATAGTCTTTTTGGTCTGCCTCTTCTATTTGTTCCTTCTGCTTTTTTATGTCGTAGCGTTTTGGGGATTCTATTGGTTGGCATGCGTACTGTATGTCCTAGCCATCTAATTCGGTTTTGCTTGACTATGTGTACTATGCTTGGATTCTTGTATTGTTCTTCTAGCTCCGTATTCGTCCTGCTCCTCCATAGACCGCCTTCTTTTATGCCCCCGTATATTCTTCTAAGGATTTTTCGCTCAAAAATGCCTAGCTTATTTATGTTTATTTGCCTTAACACACAGGTTTCACTACCGAATGTTACTGTTGGTCTTATTATAGTTCTGTACATTTTCACTTTCACAGACCGGGAGATATTTTTTGATGTTAGCACTTGTTTAGAGCCGCTGCACTTCTCATACCGCATGCTATTCTCTTTTCTATTTCGCTGGCTTGATCCCCATCACTCGTGATTTCTGTTCCCAGATAGGTCACTATATTTGTTCTTTTAAAACTGAGTTGGTTATTTGCACTTTCACATTGTATTTTTAGATGTTGGTTTAACTGTTGTTTCGTTGCACCACTAATTAGGTAGGATGATTTCTTTTCATTGATTATAAGACCGAACTTGTTTGCTTCTATGTGTATCTTGTTTACTAGATTTTTAATCCTTCTTGGGTTCTAGCTATTACAGTTAAGTCGTCGGCATAGGCCAGTACTTGGTATGCGTTGTTAATTATGGTGCTGCTTTGTTTAATTTTGCACCTTCTAATTACTACTTCTAGAACAATGTTAAATAACACCGATGACATAGGATATCCTTGTCTTAAGCCGTTTGTTGTTGTAAATTTTTCTGAACACTGGTTATTAACTTTGACCTGATTGATTGTTTGACTTAGCGTCATTTTCACTAACTCTATTAGTTCGTCAGGAAAGTTTAGCTCTTCCATTGCTTGTAGCATACAATTTGTGTTTATTTTGTCGTATGCTTATTTAAAATCTAAGAAAAGCATGTGTAATTGCATGTTCCTTTTTTCATATTTTCTTGCACTTGTCGTAAAATACGGATTTTGTCGACAACTGATATTCCCCTATAACTTTTTCTGCATACTCTTTCAGCCTGCTATTTATTATGGTTGCTAATATTTTATATGTTATATTTAGCAATGTTATTGGTCTGTAATTTTTGCACCTTAATCGATCCCCTTTCTTGTGTATAGGAATTATAATTCCCTCTTTCCATTCCACTGGGATGGTTTTCTTTTCCCAGACGTTGTTTAGAATATTCCAAAGCCTTTCTGTTAAATTTGTTTCTCCGTTTTTTATTAACTCGGTTTGTATTTGATCACTACCTGGACTCTTATTGTTCCTCATCATCCTTGTTATTTCTTCTAGTTCTTTTCTGGAAGGTGGTGGTATTTTTTCTTTTTTTCCTGTTCTCTTTTGTTAATTTTCTCTTCCTGTCTCTTCCATTTCGACATCTGTTGTGGATAAAACTTCTGTAAAATATTCTATCCGTCTTTCTGCTACTTCTTTCTCTCCTCCCACAAGTTCCCCACTCTTCTTCCGGTATAGAAATGTCTTTGGTTGGTAGCCCTTTTTGCATGATCTAACTTTCTCATAGAATGCTCTTATTTGCTGTTTATTATGTGAATATCCTATTTCTTCAAGGATACGCATTTGATGTTCCCTTTTCTTATTTCTACATATCTTATTTGCTTTTCTTAATTCTTTATAGGCTTCTTGATTTTCTCTCGTTTCCGTTCTATACATTTTCAGCTTGGCTTCTTTCCTCTTCTCCAATATTTCTTCGCATTCTTGATCAAACCATGTTATTTTGGGTGCTCTCTTTTCTATTTGAAGCTCTTGTTGAGCTGCCTGTATAACTGATTCTTTTATTGTTTTCCACTCTTTTTCAATGACTATTTTCTCTTCACTGTTTTGTAGCTGCTTTTCTAGTTCTTGAATATACTTTTCTTTTGTTTCTTGCTCCTTCAGCTTTTGTAAATTCCACCTTCTTTTCTGTTCTGAGCTTCTTGTTATCCGTTCGTTTGGCATCCATTGCTTTAGCTTTATTCGGACCATATAATGATCTGAGTTCATGTCAGCTCCTCTGTAGCTCCTTATATGTTTAATACACGATGCGTGTATTTCCTCGATGGGAACATGATCTATTTGATTTACTGTTTTTCCGTTAGGACTTCTCCACGTGCCTTTGTGGATATTTTTGTGGTTTAAGTAGGTTGCTCTTACTACCAAACCTTTATCAGCCGCAAAATTTATCAAATGCTGTCCGTTGTTATTCGTTTTTACATGTTTACTAAAATTTTCTATCATTGGCTTATTTTCTGTTTTCTCTTCCTAGCTTTGCATTAAAATCGCCGAGCAGTAGCTTTATGTCATACTTTGGTATTTTTTTATATTCGTCATTCAATTTCTCATAATATTGTTGTTTTTCTGCGTCTTCTGCTTCTTCTGTAGGTGTGTGCTTTAAGTATGCTGATTTTCCTGTGTTTTCCTTGTAGTCTCAAGTAGCACATTCTAATGTTTATTTCTCTAAAATCTATTACCGCTTTTCTTAACCTTTTCTTTATTAAGAATCCATTTCCTAATCTTGCCTGCGTTCCACCACTAATGAACAGTGTATATTCGTTTATGTCCATTATTTGATTCCCTTCGATGTTCGTTTCTTGCAATCCGACTAAATCGATTTTATATCTTGTTGTTTTTCTTATCAATTGCTTTAGTGCACCCACCTCATTTAAACTTTGTACATTCCAAGTTGCCAATGTTAGGCAGCTTGTTTCTGTCTCGGTTTTTATTTTCTTTCTTTCTCTTCTGATTCCTAACTGATCTAGTTTAACTAGCAATTCTCCTGCTTTAGTTTCTTTTGTTATTGTTTTTGCTATCTGCTTGGGTTTATAGGGGGTATAGCGTACTCTTTTTTGTGCATTACTCACTACTTGTTTTTGAATTTTCCTATTTAATTTTTAACTTGTAACAATAGCAATTTTCGTTCCTGATTCCTTTCTTCTTTTCCCCTTAATAGCTCTGCTTTTAATTTTACTAATTCGTCTGTACTTGTAAGTAATTCTTCTTTACTCCTTTCGAATTCTGCTCTTAATTGTTTGTTTACTTCATTCAACTCTGCTACACGTTGTTCTATGCCCTGTTCTTCCATTTTATTATTCTCAATGATGTGTGGTTTTACTGTTATGCTAGGTGCTGTTTTCGTTGCCTACCTCATCGTTAAATACTGCGTTGTTATTGCCGACCTTGGTTATTTGTGGGCGCTCATTTCTCCACTATTATCTCCGTGTAATTTTGAAGTCACTATCTATTATTATCACGTTTTTCTTGTAACCTTTCGGCTGTAGATCCACATTTTATCTGTCGTTATGACTTTTTAAGAAAATTTGGTTTATTTGTGGTAGTCTGAAGCAAGTTGTTAGCAACTGTAGCACATCATTTCTATTCAGGTAACAGCAAAATTTTGCTGCCAACATTTTCAGTTAAAACTTCGCACTAAACCCTACACTAATTGGTAAATGGATATATTGATATATATATATATATATATATATATATATATATATATATATATATATATATATGTATATATATAATGACAATGCATTAGTATGCGTAAATGAGGATCATTTCACTAGCTAAATATATATATATATATATATATATATATATATATATATATATATATATATATATATATATTATATATGACAATATTGTCATTATATAGGTTATATATATAACTTTGCACTTCTTTGTTTTTCATTTCCAGCTAATCTTCTAGTTTTGGACTATCGGTCTCAGTTTTTTATTAATTGTAGCCCATGCACATTCAATATTGTCGAGTGTTTAGTCTCTGCTAATCTTTAAAAACGTAATCACTTTCAATAAATTTATGGAACTTTTAAAATTGTTTGTACAATTTCTTTATTTCTGCTACACCATCGCATTATTTTTGAAAAACTTCTGTAAAATATTCTATCCGTCTTTCTGCGACTTCTTTCTCTCCTCCCACAAGTTCCCCACTCTTCTTCCGGTATAGAGATGTCTTTGGTTGGTAGCCCTTTTTGCATGATCTAACTTTCTCATAGAATGCTCTTATTTGCTGTTTATTATGTGAATATCCTATTTCTTCAAGGATACGCATTTGATGTTCCCTTTTCTTATTTCTACATATCTTATTTGCTTTTCTTCTTATTTCTTTATAGGCTTCTTGATTTTCTCTCGTTTCCGTTCTATACATTTTCAGCTTGGCTTCTTTCCTCTTCTCCAATATTTCTTCGCATTCTTGATCAAACCATGTTCTTTCGGGTGCTCTCTTTTCTATTTTAAGCTCTTGTTGAGCTGCCTGTATAACTGATTCTTTTATTGTTTTCCACTCTTTTTCAATGTCTATTTTCTCTTCACTGTTTTGTAGCTGCTTTTCTAGTTCTTGAATATACTTTTCTTTTGTTTCTTGCTCCTTCAGCTTTTGTAAATTCCACCTTGTTTTCTGTTCTGAGCTTCTTGTTATCCGTTCATTTGGCATCCATTGCTTTAGCTTTATTCGGACCATATAATGATCTGAGTTCATGTCAGCTCCTCTGCAGCTCCTTATATGTTTAATACACGATGCGTGTATTTCCTCGATGGGAACATGATCTATTTGATTTACTGTTTTTCCGTTAGGACTTCTCCACGTGCCTTTTTGGATATTTTTGTGGTTTAAGTAGGTTGCTCTTACTACCAAACCTTTATCATCCGCAAAATTTATCAAATGCTGTCCGTTGTTATTCGTTTTTACATGTTTACTGAAATTTCCTATCATTGGCTTATTTCTGTTTTCTCTTCCTAGCTTTGCATTAAAATCGCCGAGCATTAGTTTAATGTAATACTTTGGTATTTTTTCATATTCGTCATTCAATTTCTCATAATATTGTTGTTTTTCTGCGTCTTCTGCTTCTTCTGTAGGTGTGTGTGCGTTAAGTATTCTGATTTTCCTGTGTTTTCCTTGTAGTCTGAAGTAGTACGTTCTATCGTTTATTTCTCTAAAATCTATTACCGCTTTTCTTAACCTTTTCTTTATTAAGAATCCATTTCCTAAGCTTGCCTGCGTTCATTAATGAACAGTGTATATTCGTTTATGTCCATTATTTGATTCCCTTTGATGTTCGTTTCTTGCAATGCGACTAAATCGATTTTATATCTTGTTTCTCTTATCAATTGCTTTAGTGCACCCACCTCATTTAAACTTTGTACATTCCAAGTTGCCAATGTTAGGCCGCTTGTTTCTGCATCGGTTTTTATTTTCTTTCTTTCTCTTCTGATTCCTAATTAATCTAGTTTAACTAGCAATTCTCCTGCTTTTGTTTCTTTTGTTATTATTTTTGCTATCTGCTTCAGTTTATAGGGGTATAGCGTACTCTTTTTTGTGCATTACTCACTACTTGTTTTTGAATTTTCCTATTTAATTTTTTAACTTGTAACAATAGCAGTTTTTGTTCCCGATTCCTTTCTTCCTCTCCTTAATAGCTCGGCTTTTAATTTTACTAATTCGTCTGTACTTGTAAGTAATTCTTCTCTACTCCTTTCGAATTCTGCTCTTAATTGTTTGTTTACTTCATTCAACTCTGCTACACATTGTTCTATGCCCTGTTCTTCTATTTTATTATTCTCAATGATGTGTGGTTTTACTGTTATGCTAGGTGCTGTTTTGATTGCCTACCTCATCGTTAAATACTGTTGTTATTGCCGACCTTGGTTATTTGCGCGCGCTCATTTCTCCACTATTATCTCCGTGTAATTTTGACGTCACTATCTATTATTATCACGTTTTTCTTGTAACCTTTCGGCTGTAGATCCACATTTTATCTGTTGTTATGACTTTTTAAGAAAATTTGGTTTATTTGTGGTAGTCTGAAGCAAGTTGTAGCAACTGTAGCACATCATTTCTATTCAGGTAACAGCAAAATTTTGCTGCCAATATTTTCAGTTAAAACTTCGCACTAAACCCTACACTAATTGGTAAATGGGTATATTGATAATATATATATATATATATATATATATATATATATATATATATATATATATATATACATACATATGTATTTAGCTAATGAAGTAATCCTCATTTACGCATGCGCACTATAATGCATTGTCATTATACTCTAGGTTATATATATATATATATATATATATATATATATATATATATATATATATAACTTTGCACTTCTTTGTTTTTTCATTTCCAGCTAATCTTCTAGTTTTCGGACTATCAGTCGCAGTTTTTTATTAATTGTAGCCCATGCACATTCAATATTGTCGAGTGTTTTAGTCTCTGCTAATCTTTAAAAACGTAATCACTTTCAATAAATTTATGGCACTTTTTAAATTGTTTGTACAATTTCTTTATTTCTGCTACACCATCGCATTATTTTTGAAAAACTTCTGAAATATCCAAACGGTTTCTGTAGACGAACATTTTAGATTCGCATAAATCTTTACACATATTTTTTGCTTGTTCAGTCATTGCAAATGCAATGAGCACACACTCAATGAACTTGCTATTCTGCGTGTAACTCGTAATTGACCAAGCTAGTGAAGTAATCCTCATTTATGCATACGCACTACAATGCATTGTCATTATACTGCTAGGTTATATGATAGCAGTGTAAACTGTTTTTGTTGTATTAACGTTGCTTAAATATTATGACAAATCTTGCATACTAAAAATTAATCCACTTAATGTGCGTCTGAAAGTGCTAATGAGTGCATCCTCCCCACGCTTTCTCATCACACTAGCTCATAAAGCCAATAGCAAGTACTATATTTTATACACATTGTCCTGATTGCTAACATACATATAAAACATTGGCTGTATATTACAAACATAATGTTTATAGCAACTATCCCCTTCTATCATATTTATAATTTTAGATATAGCCATATAATTTGTTTTAATGTTTTATGTATAGGAATATACAATAAAGTAGGTGAAATATTCAATTCAACTTATAACTGCAGTTACAACTGCATTAAGAAAACAGCTGAGAAGCAGCAAAAATTGTGATTTTAAAGAGATACATATTATAAAATAACGTAAAATGAGCTATAAAATATAAGGCTGTTGCTTGCGTAACACACACAACAAAAGTAACAGGAAAAAAACAAAAAATAGTTATGCTAAAAATATTGCCAATAAATGGAGTAATTAGAGAAGTATATAAATTTTTTACAATAATAAGATCTACATAAAAACAAATTTGAAGAAAGAAGTGTACATATAAAATATTTGAACAAAATGAAGCGCAAGCAGAATATGATAGATAAAACTTCGACAAATTTAAAAAAGAATAAAAAGAAGCAAATTATTTTAAATGGTATTAGATATAAAATCTAAGGATGTGAAAGAAAATGGTCACTTAAAACAATTTTTACATACCATATTATTTAAATGGATAATTGTTTACATTTTTAAACAATTGATAAACTTGTAGGTTTGTATTTCTAGTGATATTAATATCAACGATTTACACGACTTTCCTATTACTAATTAATACAAAATTATTTTTATTTCATTAAAATATTTAAGAAGAAACTTTCAAATTGGGCTCTCTACGTATATTATTTTTCAAAAACTTCCACGTTAAATATCCAAGGAAATATGTAAAGAAATTAGATAAGGTGCAAGACCACAAAACGTTTGATTATAATTAAATTAAAATTAACGTTGATTCTGTTACTCATGTTTAAATCAGTTATTAATCAGTTAATAATTAGCATGATTTAACAGCTCTTGTAACTTTCTTATAAGACCTCAAAAAACAGCCCCCGCTTGAATATCATTACATAAATCTTTCGTATCTGCATTTTTCTTACATTTTGTTGTATGTTATCTTATTGTTAAAAACTACTTATATACTACAGTAAAAAGACAAAATTGGGCGTTTATGGCAAATATACTGTCTGTTGAAAAATACCACTCTATTTCACTTGTAAACTGACATCTAAACCTTGCCATGATTTCATCAACAAGCTCGCAAGGAGCACGAAATTACGCATTGTACAGTGTTAAGCAGTACAAGCAAAACTAGTAAGTTAAATGATCTCAGTGACTTACTACATGAGGAGGAATAAATCAAAGACACTTCAGCCCATATCAAAGGCAACTGATAATGAGGCGACCGTTAAATTAAGAAAAGCTCGGTTGGCAGAAAGAGACCGTTAAGTGTGCGTGAAAGAACGTGGTTTGAAAAAATCAATGGTTATCATGTGAAAACCCTGTATTGCTTGACCAACACTATAAATGTTCTAGAATTAAAATTAAAATGTATGGGGTTTTTGTAAATACTAAATCTGCAGTAATATAAAGAACAACGCCATTTTATTCTGAACGCCTAGAACGGTGTAGTTTAGAATAACAAATTAAGCTTCATCATTCAGTAATCTTACACAGAAGGAACTGGATATATCAAATACTTGAGTAATGATACCTGCCAGCATGTATACTATCAAAAAAAGATTTACAAAAGGTTGCGTTGCAATATGAGAGTGATTTTATAGAAAAACACGTGCAAAATGCGTACGAACCTATTGTCAAAAGATTTATTCTATTTATAACAGAATAATAATTCGATGACAATTGTTTATACTATCATAAAAACAATTTGTGGGCTATAACATTACAGCCGGCTCAGAACATTGACTTAAACTTTATTGAATATATTTGAAATGAATTAGAACTTCAGTTTCTCTTTAGATTCCAACGAAAGAAACAATAAACTGTTATTTTCCCCAAAAAACAGTTTTAGAAACTAAAATAAAATAAAATTGAATCCTCTCCATATAAATGTCAAATATTGGAACCAGTTGCTTAAGGTAAATCTGATGATAGTTTAGACTAATGTCCAGATAATTTTAATCAAATAGTGCATTTCTTATACATTTAATTCTTCTAAATCTTAGTTGTCATATAAAAGTATATATTGATGTATATATATATATATATATATATATATATATATATATATATATATAATATATAATGGTTAATCTAATGCAATTATTTCCCATTCTCGTTTTTTTATCAAACTGTTACAGACTTTGCTATTTAAAATTATATATGCCCATTTGAAAAGCTCTATAAACCTTTAATTTGATTGTTTAATAGTAATTGGTTAATTATTTCTTTAATTTTTAGAATCTCTAACTCATCTTAATGGTATCAGATCGTTGTTATTTGTAGCCTGTATTTAGTGCCATTCTTGATGCTGATCTTTCCCAATCTTTCAAAACGTAGATTATAAATTTATAAATTGTTTATACCATGTTATTCATGCTCAATTAATTGGATTCTTTTGCAAAGTCTTGTGGTTCGCACCCACTCAGTTAGGCATTAAAATGTGATTAACCCACACATTGGCGGCGTGTAACTTTAAACTAAAGCGGCAGTAATGTCGTTCTTATTTGCGAATGCGTACTACAGTCTGCTCTCATCGGCTGCCAAGTTATATCGAGGCGACCCAGTGTTTTTATTATATTAATAATGTCTCTAAGTAACCAAAAATTGACGCTGCGGAAAATACATATCAAATTTGACAAGTTAAAGGGCATCGTCTACCTCTCACAAAACCATAATTTTATATTATTTATAATTTTTGCCTATTCTGGTGTATTACGTTTTAAAAATGAATGTTGCGGAACATAAACCGTTATTTAATTTTAAGCTAAATTATTAATGAAAATAGCAAAACATAATGACACGTTATGTTTTTATAAAGCGGTGACATTATGAACTAAGCCAAATTGCTCCGCAGTCCTTACATTTTGAACTAGGAAATCGCTTTTAAATCCCTCCAGCATTGTTAGCGTAAACAACATTACGTTTGAAAGCATGAAATTCAACTTTACTTCCGTTGTGAAAAGCTACCTATGTAATTTAGTTACATGTGAGGCAGCAGATAAATTCCCTGCAGAACAAAAACTCGCGCGGGCGGGCGGCATCGCTGTTGAGCGGAGTGGCATCGACTAATTATAAATATTAGCATTTTGTATACGATAACCGAAGCCTTTTTTAATAATAGAAACAATCATTCAACAAATCAAACCATAAAAATGTATGACGCCAAATTTATTTATAGACAGTTTTTGCGGCGATCCAAATAAAGAAGCAGCTACTTAACTTCAAAAGCACGACAAAATCTTTACAGCAAGTGTCAGCAGGTGAACGAGGGATTACCAGCCAAGTTGACAATCTCTATGTGACACTCGGCTTTCCAAAAATACTCCGATTTTTATTTTGATCTGTGGAATTTACTGTACTTTCTATATTTCTGCTGCCTCATAACACTGATAATTTCGGAAAAATACTTTCAGTAAGACAATCGCATTAATCCAACTCAAGGGTTGCGCTAGTGGGACATAAAAACGGCGCTCCCGTTCATCTAATCTGAGTGTTCGCGATTCCGCTGTGATGAAATAACAGGGACCTCTTTAAAATTAAATTAGCACGCGAAAATTGAAGCTTTACGCTAACCAAATGCAGGCATTAATAGTTTGAAAAGTTAGACTCGTGTCTAAATTTAAGGCCGTAAGAACGCCCTTCTGAAGTATTGAAAATTAATTAACGCTGAGCTCTAATTTTGAGAACCAACAAATTATTAAATTAAAAGTTGAAAAGGCCCTTGGCACACTTAGACCAATCGATTGCTCCAAAGTTTCACTTAAGTGGTCGTCGTGTATGTTACTTTCGTCGAATAAGTTAATTTCACATTTAATAGGAATGTGTTTCAACAGGATTAAAAACTTGCAGCAAACACATTATTGTAGTTTTTGGTTGTTTTTATGCGTAATGTATTAGAACTGTATTTTTACTCTGAGTAAATATACAGTTACCAAAAATTTTAATTAATGCTAGTTTATTTATATTAATTTTAAAAAATACAGATTTTAATATAAACAGAAATTTAAAAATATAACACTTACATGTTAGTCATAATAGAAAATTAATATGGAACAGAAGAACACGTCGTACAAGATGAAATTTTTATATAGAGTACAACAAAAGCTTTGTAATATGGTGCAAGCAATAGTCACGCGTTGTGACAAGGTCAAACATGTTTAGATATATTCAAATTTGCACTGAAGCTGGTAGCACGAGTTTTCGGTATTAGTTGTTCATAAAATGTGATACTAAAAATAACTATCAGTGTCATCTTGACCAACAACAATTTTATGGTATAACTTTGCATGTGACATAAGTTTTGATCATTATTTTGAAGATTGTCTTTATAGTACAATGACATTCAGATCACATTGAACCAAAGAGCACACACCTGCCATCGGGAAGACACTTAATTCCAATAAGCGTCAGATAAAAGGGTATGTGCACAGTCCTTGCACCATTCTGCGGAACGACCTTTAACTGAAAAGACTGAGTTCTCTTTGGATGCTTCAATCCTTAACTATTGAGCAGATGACATGGTAAATTATGTAGTGCTACATAATGCTTAATAAGTTTAAAAATAGAATATTTTGGCATCTCAACAATTTCATATCAGCTGACGAAATCTGGCCTTACTTTTATAATGTGCACACTAATTTTCAAAACCAAGTTTTGGCCTTTAAAAGAGTCCCATACGTAAAAAAAGAATGGCGACTGCTTTTTTGTCATCAGGAAACATATAAAATAATTTATTCGACGACTGTTTGCAAAGGATGTGGTAAAAAACGTTTTGAAAAATTCAAAAAATTATAAGCATATTGCAAATTTTTCTAATACCCTATACATAAAGGACAATGCTAATAATTTTATTTTAAAAGATCTTGCATTTTTAGGTTTGTTATAAAAAGTATTTTACAATAACATTTTAATATGGCAAAACTAACGAAATTACAAAGAGCTAAAGTGTAAAACTATACAAGAGTAAATGAAAAAAGTGCATAGAAAAAATTAACTACAATTCATACGTAAGCTCAAAAAAAAACAGAATAAGAAGATTTCAAACAAACGTTTGCAGTTGATAATGATGTACATATGACGCCTTTCCTAAAAATGTCGAGGCAATGTTTACATAATTGGTTGTACTATACGGCTCATTTTGAAATAAACCACGTACATTAAGATGTTCTGTTACATTTGATAAATCAATGTAGGTAAAAGATCCAAAAATATAAAGCTATTATGATTGTATGGGTGAAGAAAAATAGATTCAGCAACAAAAATAACAACAACTACAATTAGAAAACCAAATTATATGGGTGCAATAAACCATAAGATTAGTATAATAAAAACAGTGCGCGACAGCCATTTCACCTCACAGACGATGAGAGTGGATATAGTTCTCAAGCATGACTGAGGAAAACTTTACTGTTCAGGTCAGTTAGGAGCGAGACGCCGATAAATAAACAGATAAAGTATGTGATAATGGAATTTACAATTACTGAACGAGTAGAGCAGCAAAACTGGATCAAATTTTGAGCAAAGCTAAAAATTTTTGGAAACTATGCAGTACAAGGCTTTACAAAATGATTTGAATAGCAGAAACAACACTAAAAAAAGTATTGTATTTTTAGTTAATATATCGATGTTTAACCATTGCAATTAAAATATTTTGTATTATATAATTCGATAGCTTTAAGATTACATATATGTCAGGTTTTTTTAAATCACCACTTCTAGACTATTGCTGAAATAGATTGAAAGTAGCTCAACATAAAAATAAAAATAAGGTAAATTATGACAACCACAAGTAAAATAGGAGAGACTAGTAAATAGTGAAATTTTTCTTACTAAACGGACACTTGCTATATGTAAATATAATTTTCATTACGATTACATTTAATATAAAATTATTTCTCTGGAATGAACACATACATAAGCAGATTAAATATTTCGATTGCACATAGTACTGACACGTGCTAACGTCTAGCATGTTTGTATCAAAATTAAGAAGAAACGGCGGTAGCAATAATACAACAAGCACATAGAGAAAACTGTAAAAACAGGTTAACACAAAATTTGTACTGGCAACAGCTTTTCGTCTATGAACTCACAAAAAAGATTTGATTAAAACAAAAAGGAGAAACTAGAAAAATTAAATATTGAACAGATAATACTATAGTGTATCAAACACCATAAATAGTTGGCTTATTAAGAAACTATCTGAAAAATGGCAAAAATGCTTTATTTTTAAAAGAAGAGACTAAACCAAATATGAAAGCTGTAGAGTGATAAATTTACTAAACTTCGAATATAAAATACAGGGAAAAAATAGTGAAGTCAAGAATTTAGATTACAAACAAAAACTTACTTAATAGAAGAATAAAATTGGTTAAGAAAAAAATGTTTCTGTGTAGATTCAGTATTTATTTTGAAGCACCACACAAAGAAAAAAACCTGCATATTTAGCTGAAATTTAAAGATTTCAAAGGGACATTAGACTTCTTATAAAAGGAAAACTTTAAGATAGTGTAAAAGGAAAGGATTTTAGAAATCACTAATTGATAAAGCAAAGTCTATTTAAGAACATTCAGATAAAAACAGGCAAAGATACAAACAGTAATATAACTCGCTCACAGGATCAGACAAGTTATTTATCAAAAGGTTCTCGACGATCGGACATCTAGTTTTATGCCTTTTTTAAAAGAATTTACCCTTCTACTTAGGTCCTCAATCTATTTAATCGTCAAGAAGAACCTTGAATCTTTGAAGAAAACTAAACTTTTACGAAAATGTACTTTTAGCTACAGAAAGACTGGAGAAAATTAATTGACGTGAAGGCGTTGCGTTAATTGATGATAAGGGATAGTTAAGAGTTTTTCAGTTATAGCTAAGTTAACTGGCTCAGAAATAACTCCAAATTGTCCAAATTAATTAAATAAGCATGGAAGTTCAACTGACAAGCGAGGTTAATGCTTTAGGACAACATGGCCCTTTTTTAAATTTGGTACAAATTCGAAATGGTTTTAAGATATTTTGCTTTTGTCAACTACAATATCACTCGACACAAGTTATTTAGATTTACTTCAATTTTTTAAGTGAAAAGCTAGTCTTCACCCATCGCCTCTTTTTCACAAGATTAAAGTTAATGAGATCGTTGAAGTAGAAGCAAATCTTCGCTATTTTCATCTTTAGTCTGAGCAAATCAGTCACAAAAATAATAAAAAAAAAACCTTTTAAGTTACTGACCAAGTGTTTCTATAGTAAAATATTTATTTGATCTTAGTATTATCTTGAGTTGTATTATACAAATTTTATTCTCATTAGTATTAGACTTTGCCGTTTTGTGTGTGTGAAATAAGTGCCCTATGCGTTACCAAAATAGATAACAGCATCCATTTTGTATCCGCAAAGAAAACAACAATATAAATATATTTACACAAGTGCGTGGGTAGAATAGATGATGTCTTCTAGAGCCTTTACTTACCTTTACATAATACTCAAAGTAAGAGCATTTTGCTAATTAAAATTTTTTTCACTGGAAAGTCTAAAGTTGGAGAGGAGTTATTATAATAAACTGTTTAAGTATACCTGGAGTATATACGTGGTATCATTTAGAAAGAAAAATATCTTAGCCAACCTGACAAAGTCATCCATAAGTTAAAGAAAAAAATATTTTATTTGAATGGCGAGTACCTGGAATCCTCAAGATTTGTCTGCACAAATACTGTGTAAGATATATATAGATCAACCGCTGAGTTGCTAAAAGCAATCTCTAAAAGAATCCTTTCCATTATCTTCTGAGACACGCAATAGCAGCCATAGTTTTGTTTAAATTCGAAGAGAGATATCTAAACCCTACCAAAGCAAAATAACTTAGAGATTTTATGAGTATCTTTTTCTTGTATTTTTTTTATTATTATTGTATCAAACATGTCTTTATTTTTCTAAGTTAGTAAAAAAATGTTTCTTCTGCTACATCTGCCTTATAAGAAGATTATATTACAGCATTATCTCATTACTACCCGGAGGAAATTTCTACTGTCTATTTTAACGAAAACTTGCTAAAAATGCCAACGGCACCACCAACCATGTTCAGATTAAAAAAGAAGAAATAGCCTGCCTAAACATTTAAAAAAATCTAAGAAAGTATCTAATCTTTAAATCTTTATGACTACTAAAAGCATGAAAGATTCATTTGCTGTTGGTAGAGTCTAGGGGCACTCAGTTGAAAGTCTTTGATGATCTAAAGACTAGTTAAGGTTTTATAAATGAGTTTTTTTCTAACCCAACCAGCTTACGGAAATATTAGTACTATCCATACCACCATGGACTTATCTAGTGTTTCGAGACGAACCAATTGTTTTACAAAGCACTATTTTCATATAGTGTTGCTTTAAATATCATATTGGTGAAGAATTGAAAAAAGATACGGGCATAGAGGGTAAAATTAGTGTTTATTTAGATAGGAAATTGTTTAAACGTCAGCTTTGCCCATAAATTTAGGAGACTCTAATGACATTGACTGTTTCCACAAAAGAGAAAATGTACTTTCTATAAATATACAAACAACTAATAAAGAACTTGAATAAATATTTGTCATCAAAACAAAAATATATTATATAAACAATAAAATAAATAATGTTTTTTTTGGCAAATTTACTTATAGCCCAATTAGATCTTTATTATGCATATATAGTTGTAATTAAGAACAATGGTGACAAAAGAAAGCAAGCTCGTGGAATGAGCACAGTAAGCATAGAAATCTGTTCCGGGTGGCGGTGCGATATTAGCCGTAAACCGTCCTTAATACTCACTAATAGGTTCTGCTAGACCACTTTACAACCTTGACGGCCCGCGCCGCTGGAAATATCGTAATTAAAATCTTAATTTGGCTCACTTACTTGCTGCTCTCTTCCGAGGAATGACTAGAGGATTGACCACAAGGGCAATGGAGGCCGCCGTCGACGATCCCCGAATCCTGGCCGCTGGAATGTAGGGACGTGATAGAAGTTTCCAAGCCCCCAGCGCTGCGGGACCGCTCCCGGACGCCCGGCTTGCGCCCAGGGAATCTGGAGCAGTTATCTAGCGGATGGTGGAATCCAGTAAGCTGCTGCCCCAGGTCGCGCCCTGGCTCGGCGTACTGGAAACCCTCCCCGAAGCTGGATGGGAAAAGCGCCGGCTTGCCAAGTCCGCTTGCTGCTATCGTGTAACCCACGGGCTGAGCGTGTGTATAACTCTTCCGGATCATTCTAACGCATGCAAGGAGATTTACTACCTCTACTCACTACTAGCCCGCATTGAAGTAAACAAGAAATAAGAATGTGAACATTGCGTACAGAGCTTGTTCGTTGAAACCTTCATGCACACCTGTCAGAAACGGCACGGACGCCAAAATTTGAAAGAAATTTCGTGTATGCGCAATTGCACTTTTCCGGAATCAAGAATTTGGTGTTTCCCTTCGCAATTAGTGAGAAGATCGT
Source organism: Sinelater perroti (assembly GCA_036346155.1). Taxonomy (NCBI): domain Eukaryota; kingdom Metazoa; phylum Arthropoda; class Insecta; order Coleoptera; family Elateridae; genus Sinelater; species Sinelater perroti. Next base: position 15,891,266 of record JARFIY010000195.1, on the reverse strand, counting down.
GAAAAAAGCTTAGTACCAACACCACCCAATTAATGATGGTGACAAATAATTTTGTAACTCGTCAAAGATTTATAAATACCATGCAAAATATTACAAAACCGTTTACATAAGGAATTTCTGCCACAGCATTACTCAAGTACCTTTACAAATAAAAAATTATTTCCGTTGCCATTTACTGTTTATCACAACCAATTAATTAAATTGCAAATTAAAATTATTAAACCACTCTTCACTCTGTTATAGTCGGCTATATAAAGCGGTAGTGTATTTAGAAAAGTAATTGCTTTAAATATATGCTGAAATATACAGAACAAGAGACCATTTGGTTTACATATGAGAAGGATATCTTAAAAGTAAATTCCCTATTCAGCATAATTTATTTTTGATTTTTGATATTATCTTACAGTTTTTACCTCTTTCGATGCGTCTTTAGCTGGTAGATACCACGACGTACTTTCAAGGGTGAGTAATGTATCCAAGTTTCATGTCTGCTGACGATCCTTCCAATAAAGTGAGTTTTTTATAACGCGTTAAGAAGGCAACAGATGAGCTAAAACATTGCGTTTTGTGATTGTTTGTGAAAAGCCATAGTATCTAACAGCTAATCACTTTACGAAAACTTAGCACATTTTGAATAACTCAACCGATTGTTACTCTACTAAAATTTATTGGATTCATTTGTAGACATTTTTTGTCCTTTTCTTTAATCATGCTCAATTTGCACGAGAAAACAACAAAAGTTTAACTCAATTATATTCTAGGGGCCATAGAAATAACACAATAGAGTTGTTTTTCAGTATAATGTCTATAAGTTTTAACTCAATTGTTATGTTTTAAAATTATCGGTACTCATATAAAAATACTTTCGAAGTTTTAACTATTCTGTAGGTTCATTGAAGAATTTCCTTAAAGCTATATTTTTTGCAGCTATCTGGTTAATTGCAGCCTTATGAATAAAAAACAACAAACATTTGAGAAGAGGGCTAAAGTTAAAATATATGAATCCATCATAAGGCCGATGACAAAGTCAAATACTAAATAAATACTGAAAACAACGGAGATGAGGACATTACAAGAAATTATGGACGGAACTAAACTTAGCCACATAAAATAAGAAATAAGACAAAGCTGCGAAGTTTAAAAGATCGGCGATTGGGCCAAAAAAAAAAGGAAAATCAGTATGGAATAGCCTATATATAATTTATAATCTAGGACGGAAGATACCAAAATAGTAAAGAAAGTTAAAGACCTATCGCAAAGAAGGAGAAGATAACCGGGTAGGCCGAGAAAGGGATGGAAGTATATGCTGGAATAAAACCAGCTTTACGATTATGAAAAAGTAGATTAATAGGGGGGTTAATGGTTTAACTCTTTTTCTTGACAATGCAGTAAGCTGGCGTTTCTCTCAGTTTACTTCTGCGTTTTTTTTCTTTCTTAAAATCAATTAGCAGAATTTTTATTTAATCTTAAAAAATCTTTGCTGTAAGCTTTTTCGTCCATTGAGTCACCTTTGTCCCTTTGGCCTTTTTTTTGCTAGGGTATCATAGTAATCTACTGTAACAATAATTACAAAATACATACTTGTTCTTGCGACAGAGATTTAAAAATTGTTCACAACACATCACACAAGTTCATGTGGTACTAATCTTATTTATATGAAGGTGGTTATTGAGGATGAGTCGCACGACTACATTGGAAAGTATTATCCTTGCCGATAAATAATTTACTTTTAAACGCTCATTTTGCATCAGTTTACTCTTTCATATATTAATAAAGGAGTAATTTTTTTTCAAATCTATGTACTTCAACTGATCGATCTGCAAACGATTTGTCTTCAATGATTTCTTTGTGGTCCATCTCCATGCAGTGGAATATGAAGGCAAAGGTTTGCCATACACCATCCAAACTTCATTTAATATTACTGGGAATACGACCTTTTTTTAGTGATAAATTTAATCACGACTAGGTACTTGACTTTAACATTATGCAAAATGATTCATCACTACCAACTTTTGTGCCCGTTGGTACATATGTGAGACAAATCGGCTGCTAAAATGTTTACAAAAGTTTAACTGAAGATCTTACTTAAACACAGTCAATTAGACACACCACACAGTCTGATTCTAAACACTTAAAAGACGAAAAACAACTGAATCACATGTTCTTTTAAGGTAAGCTTCGAATCTTTCAACAAAATTCCGCACCAGTCCGCAAAGCATGGTTAACTCAAACTTGAGTATTCCTCATTTTCTAACAGTAGAGAATTGGCTTTTTGGTAGCCCGAATATCAATCCATTATTTACAAATTATGGGCAGTTTTGGAGGGGGGCATATTTTGCTCAAAAAGATACCTTCAATATTGATTTCTTTAAAGCGAGTCCTAACCGATACTTTTCTAATGCATGTACTGCGTGCTGGTCTAAAGAAGAGACCCAGACGTTTTAAAACTTGTGTAGGGGCTAATTTTGAAAGCCAATTTGGATAAATCCGTTATAATTATACTTACCAATAACTGTTTAATAAATCCTGAAAATATGCAAAAACAGTAAATTCTTTAATTTTGTCATTCTAATCAGTGTGTAATAGGGCATATTATGAACGTCTACATTTTTCCTGTTATTGTAGCCAAAAATAGGGAAACTTACTTTTAAGATAAACTTCGTATATTGGTATAAGCGGTTAAATTTATTTTCTAAGACTCGTTAGTATTTGTCCTAATAATATTTAAAAAAATTTGAAAATGTTTGCACAAAAATATATCAGGGACTGTAAATATTTATATTACTTAATTATTTTGTTTATAGCATTTTAAAAACGGTAACGTAACTTTAACCAAATACTTCTGCAACATTTTTTGGAGCTTTAGCTGAAGTAAAATTAATTCTTTATTTCTAAAAGTAAACAGAAAAATGTATCTCAGACAAACTTTTCAAAACGTGTTCAAAAGGTGATTTATCGAGGATGCAGCTAAATATTTCCATCAACCAGTGCCACACAATGGAAGGGCAATTAAAATTAAAGAATACATTGCAAAAGCATTTGTGTCTAGCAAATACCACATTATCGATTTTAGACCTTGACCCAGTTTAGCCGACCCACTTCCTATTTTTCACATGGTGTTAAACTCCAGATCACAAAACCTATGTCAACATTATGTACAAAGCGATAATTTGCAACGGGGTTTGCTTTATTACATTAAATATAAGACTCATCCTCGCGCTGTTTGTCTTACCTCCGCTTTTTCCGGCGAACGCACACAACACAAATGGCGGTGGCGAGAGCGCCGATGAAGACAACGCAGCCCAGAATAACGACGCCAATTTCGAGGGTTGATAATAACACCCTCTGGTTGCGGGACTGCCCACGCTCCGAAACTCCGCTGGCAAACGCCAAAACTTTGTATGCTTCTAAATTCCTTTCGATCTCCGGCTGCTTTAGATATAGAACCCTGGAAGTATTTTATTGTTAGCAGGTACAACAAACAGTGCGTAATGCCTAGAAGGTTACTTTTGCAGTTTGTCGCTGTCCACAACAACGTTCAGCGACGGATCCACCGCGTAGAGGTACATGTCCGTCCTGAAAGATGCAGAAAGCAATAGTCAAACTCATACTTTAATGTTTTTTAAATATTCTTTAAAATTAGTACCTAAACAAATGATTTTAAATATTCAGTCACACAACATGCGTACCTATTATTACACAGGCTATTACAGCTTTAAATTTTAATTAGCTGCTTGTTTAGGATAAGCAAACAGATTTTCTTGTAATTGATCAAACATTTTATTTTATACTAAAATATTAGTAACAAAAGAAAAAGTGTATTAATAATATAATCTGCGATTATAAGAAATCGATCTGTGTTATTTAAAGTGTAATAGAAGCACCAGATTATATGACAAATCAAAATATGTGGAACTAAGCAGTATAAGAACTAAAGTAAATGCAAATCGCGAACTAAGTTTAGAGCAAAGTACAATAGCGATTATAAGATCAAAAAAGTAAAAATCTTCAACTGCTTAGAAGTTGCAATTGACAATAATGTCAGGAAGAAAACTGAGTTTTAAGAGGGACTAGGTGGATTAGCATTAAGAAAGGTGTTTCAATCAAAAATGTAATCAAAAGCGCAAAAATGTGTGGCACTACAAATAGTAATCTATGGTTGTAAATAGCGAAGAATAACTAAAGAAAAGAATATTTAAAAATCCGAGGAAATAAAATCTTAAAGAAGATATAGTAGACAGAAAGCTATAGACCTTTGAGCGAGAATAACCAAGAAAAATGGAGGCAAACAAACAACCGTAGGTAATGGTCTGTACACGTATTCTGTCATATTATTCTTTGTGTTCTCATTAGAGATGGTTATACATATATATGGTATTAGCTTTTTATACCACTTTTTTGGAAGCTTGACAGCAGGTTCTCAAAAAAAATTTTTTTATTCGCAAATCATTTTAAAGTAAACTGAAAGATTCATCTGGCAATTTGTCATCGATTTCAATTTCTTAGGTAATACAAATTTAGGTCTTTAATGGAATTTGTAAAACTAATTATCTGTTAATATTGAATTAATTTGAAGGTTTGAAGGAGTTAAAAATACCATTTCTAAACTATTAAAACAAACATCAGCATTAAAAATTATATTTAACGTCAAAAAATCAATCACTGTAAACTTATGTTTTTGTTTTTGGGAATATTAATTAAGCCCGCTTGGCATGTATTTTATAATTTAAAATGTGCGAAAGCTTTTTTGTCGGTTTTTGATAATTTTTCTCCTCTTTGTAGTAATATCTAAAAACTGTTTTTTTAAAATTGGGTATATCTGTATTTATGAGAACAGTGTTCAAAGTAATATGTCCATATTTACATAATATCTACTTCCCTAGCATCTAATGATCACTGTTTGTTAATGAAACTACGTCCTGTTCAGAATGAAGAAGGGTAGAGCGTATGAGATATTTGTAAAAATCACCTTTTTAGGGTACTTCGAAATGTCAATTCTTGAGTCAGCATTACAATTTAGAGCTCTTATCCGTTGCGCAACAATTTATTATTAACTTTCTTACGCCAGAGAATGTAAAGCAGGGATGCAACACTTGAGAAAACTCAAGTGAACGGACGACGTAAACAATTTTTGGGTGTTAAAAATAAAGGTCACTTTCGAGGAGCAGCGCTATTGAGAAGAATATTTGTTTATTAATTATTCTTGAAATTTCTTCTAAGGTCAGAATAATCTATAGCAGTGTCCAGATTATCCAAAACGTTATCCTGCTTTACGGCCCTCTAAACTAGAGAAAAATTAAAAATGTTTTCTTAATTACATTGAAACGCCGTCCTCAATCGTCTGAAGATTATCATTTAATTAGAACACCAAAAAAATATTGCGAGATAAAGATTTTATAACAAAGTTGCACGGAAGTGTTCACGTGCAACTGATTGAGTTATGTAATAACCAACTTTATTTAAAGATTCAGCGACTTCAGTGACCAAAATATAGCAAATGGTACAGTATATGCCAAAGTTATCATTTATAATTAATAACATTTTACTAGAAATTACTAATATGTAAAACAAATTTAAAAGACTTTCTCAATTGTTAGAGAATACTGGATATGTTTAATGAAGTATCTATGGTTGGTAATAAAGAAAAACAATTACACAAGCGTTCCAACAAAATGAAGGACAGGAAAATAAACCAGGTTAGAAATCCAAACACAAGAGGAAGAAGAGATTTGGGTCACCTTATCCAATGAGAATTTCACTGAAAATAAAGAAAACATCAGTCCAAAGAAAGTACCGACATTTAAATATTTACCAGAGATTTTAAAACAGCCCTTAAGAAAAGGTACAACCACACTGACCACTTCAATACATACTGCTTTTAAATTAAATTAAATATTAAGTATGTGGACAATTTCAGAGGTTACTGTGACATCGAAATCTACAAAATGCCCGCGTGAAATATCAAAGTTACAAATTAATTTCATTCTTACATGTAATGCAGAAAAAAAGAGAACCAACAATTAGAAAAAAAGATTTCATTCTATCTCATTAATTAGGACGTAGAAAACAACACTTTATTGGTTATATGGTCAAGTACACAAAATGACCACTATAATCAAAAAAGTCATTAAAAGAGAAAAAATTTGTTTTATAATGCTCTTAAGTACATTTTTTGACAAAGGTTTAAAATATAAACTGAAATTGTGCCTTTCCAAAAAAATGCTACAAAATCCCGAGTCATACATCTCTGATAGATTCTTCACAGTTATACAAGAAGAAAATTATATATAAGAAATAAAAATAAAAATGTTATAAGAAACTGTGCTGGTCAGGTCCTGTACCTACTACATATTTAGGATATTTTTCAATTAGAAAACAATATCATATCTACTTTTGTTGACAACGTAGCTTTTATAACAGTAAAGAAAAGCAACGAATAAGCTACATGAAAGTTACAAATAACTGTTAATTAAATTGGCAATTAGATAAAAACGTGAAAGATTAAACTAAACTAGGTCAAATCAGTTTACTTTAACTTTACTAAAAAATAATCTAACATATACTTGTTAGCATAAACAACAATAAAATAGTCTACTCAATGTAATGATAATGTAATTCAACTATTTCAAAATAAAGTACTGAGGGGTATAGTCAGTGCATTCTGCTGTGTCAGAAATAATGAACTTCATTTGGACTTAAGCATAAAAATTTTGAAAAACGTAATAAATAAATATGCTAGAAGCCACGAAGAAAAGCTTCATCGTCGTGCAAACACCCCAGCATTAGAGCTCGTAGAAAACACGGGATTAATAGAAAGACTAAAAGAAATCAAACCTTTCTAGCCGGTATAAGTGGTAGTAAACAGCAGAGCTTGTACGATATATTATACATCTGCATATCACTTTAAATAATGCATTAAAATCTAAGTTATTGGGTAAACCTTAATGTTTGTAATGTTATAAATACGGACTATATTTAAATATTAAAACATTCTACTCTACAGCACCTACAAATAATATAATCACTCTAATGTTTTTAGCTCAGACTCTTATTAAAAATTATTAACTTACCTAAGAAAAAATAAACTTGTATATCACACAGATCATTCAAAAGAATAGAGTATTCTTTAGATAGTTACACGGTTTAGTACCAATAAAGTTAAAGAAACGTGGGCTACACTAGGATATATTATACAAAACATTGCTAATATAATGTACATTGTTTAAGAAAAACTTCATTATTTATTTATGGTAGAACTTAAACAAACGAGAACTAATAAATATATAAGTAATATTAAACTGTAGTCAAAATACCTTGGAATAAATATCTTGCACAAAATTGAATGCAGATGTGTTAAATATAATACAAAAATACAAAGTACAAAACAAAGTATAAAAACAGTTAAAATAAGCTTCAGAAAACTACGCATACTTGGGATAAAGTGAAAATAAAAGAAAAACAAAAGAGCATTAAAAAAGTATGTAATTCTACTCCCAATAACTTAAACAACAGACCCAGATATCGTCCTGGTGAAATATATATATATAGAAAGTGGATTTAGTGAAAATATGACATTTGAGTAGATAACATATTTTACACCAAGAATAAATGAAAATAAAGAGAAATATGAATTAAAAGATTGAAGGAACAAATATAGAATTTGGTAACATAGAATCTCTTATAACCTCAGTGGAAAAACAAAATATAAATAATATGAGTATTTGAGACTAACAAGAAAGGACAAGGCATGTCTCAATTAGACAAAAACTATATAATAATTTAGAGTAAAGTAATATTAAACCAAAAAGTAAAAGGGGTTGTAGCATACATTATAAATGAAAAGTAGGTAAGACAAATTTTTCTATCTAAATTGAAGATTCGTGTCAGTAGAATTAGAAGAAGGAAAAGAATAAACCATAATAGCAATATACGAACTTAACGAAAATGATAATGTAGGAAACAAAAACCACTTTTAACAATATTAAACAAAGAAAGTAATTGACGAGCGTGGAGACTTTAGGAAAATTTTAAAAAGAAGAAAGAAATAACGGAAACAAGTTACTAGTTTTTTGGAAAGAAGCTCAATATTGTTACAAACTAATTTTATGGGCATAGAACAATACATCATTATACTGGAAAAGTAAATATTAGGAAGGAAAAATTAATAATGATGCTATACATATACTAATGAAGGAAGATGAAAGAAATATAATGAAAAACATTAGAATAAGAAGTTCTAAAATTTATTGCTATCATTAAAACAACTCACAATAAAAGTTTATAAACAAATTAAAATTTGCAAACTAATGGAGATAGAATGCATAAGAGTATGTCAAGAAATTATCAATAAAAATGGGGAAAAATCCACGTAGGATTTTTAGAAGAAAACGTATAAATATTGTAGGTAGCAGAAAGTTAACATCATTTTGATAATAGCTGCTAAGAGAGACTGCGGAATGTCTAAAATAAGCAATCAAAAAAAGCAAGTCGACCGGTGAAATAAAGATATAGAAATTAAAATTTAGATAAAGACTATAATTGAAAAACTATCTAAGAAACAAAATAGAAGAAGCATATAGAAAAATTTTAAAAATAAACAAACAAAGGCAAATACTTAATAAATGCAACAACAAGAAAGTCATGGGAAAACCTTAAACATACTTGGACAATAAAAACTAACAGTAAAAAATTTTAAAAATTAATGAATTATTTAAAAAATAGAATTAAGAACAAAGATCGCAAACTGTTAACTGACAAACCTAAAATACTTCACAGATGGAAAAAATATTTTTAAGGACTTTAACAGTTGATGGAATAATAACACAAGCTGGGAATACAGAATGAGGACTGTTGGAATAAACGGAATAAATAATTGACTAAGAACAATTAGTAAAACTGTGCGAAACTACAATAAGAATTAGAAAATAAAAATGGAAGGGTACAATGAGCTAAAATAATAAAAAATATAAAGTAAGATCACTTACAATTATCCTTAGAAATTTCCAAAAAAAAAACTGACAGACAAAACTAGAAGGTGGGTGTTATACTGTCATTATATAAAAAAGAAAAACAGATTTAGCTCGCTAAACTATTATAGAATAACGTTATTTAGAGATTAATTACTTGAAAATTAAAAAGGTTTTAGAAAACATAGTATACAAGACTATACATATTTAGCCTAAAAAATACTAAGACAAGACCAAGAAGCATATTTAGCGTTCATTGATTCAGAACAAATTTTTAACGCGGTATCAAGAAAGAAAACGTAGAAAACATAATAAGACGTGTAGAAGAAAAACTGATTAAGAAAATAGTTTATATAAAAATTAAAAAACATGTTAGGACTAAGCATGCGTAATATGAAGAATTGACTGCAAGCAATGGATTATAACCACACGTAGCACTAAGCTTAATAGTATTCATTGTACTTATGAATGTCATCTAAAAGATATGCAGACCGATGTTGCAAAATTATGTATAGGGTATACAAATTTAAAAAGTAAACATTATTTCATATGTATTTATAGACTTATAAACTTAAAAAAAAGATAATTAGGACATAAAAATACAGTTAAAACCAAAATCACTACAGTAGCAAAAATTTGAAGATTCTAAACTAAAACAAGTTGAAAATTTTACCTTAGAATCAATATATAGAAAAAAAAGATAACAAAACAAGGATAAACGAAAAATTAGAAAATACAATACATGTAAGCTTTAATATATACTCTCAAGTTTATACCTGCATAGTAAGGCGATCTCGAAGAGAACAATAATCACGGCATATAAAACAATCTGTCAATTGATGTTGACCTTTACAAATAAATAATAAAAGATAACAAGGAAATAGAAAAAAGTATAAAAATAAAATATTTAAAAAGAGTGTCAGTATAGTATAAATTTAACACTAACAGAAAAAATTGAAAACCAGTAGTCATAATAGGACATTTAATAAAAATGAAAAAGGGCAAATAGATAAACAAAAATATGGTAATCGAAATCAAGCACAAACAGGTATTGAAGAAATTATTACATTAAAGGGAAAAACTTTTCCAGAAGATGAAGAGACTCGTAGAAATACACAGGACTAGATTTATACATGCAATAGAAGTTACTACCAATTGGAAATATGAATTAGGAGTTCATTTTAACAGATAATATACAATAAGTGTAGTAAAATACTTTAGTGGTGCGAAAGGTTTTTGGCTCTTTCATGCTAAATGTTTTAAGGATGGATTGGAAAATTTACTGTAATTATTACTAAAAATGGTACTTTTATCCAGATATGTTCGTTATTTGGTTGATAATTCACATATAAATTAACTGTCAAATTCTACCAAAAAGTTTGCTTTTGAGAAATAATCACTTCAAATATATTAAACCCAGTTTGGATGTTGCGCTTAAATATTCATTATTTTTATTTTTAACCGTGAGTGTTTAAGATCGGTATTCAAATGTGGCTGCATGGTCATAAGTAGAAAGTCAACTTCAAGATGTTTAAAACCAGCAACCACACCAAGAGATTGTTTATAAAATATGTGGTATGGTTTTGACAGATAGCTAAAAAAAATTTATATTTGGTTGTTTTGCTATATTAGATATTATTTAAAGATAGTTTTCCCTGTCTCCATCGAGAAGAACCCTTCTACCTGACTGAAAAACCATTGGCCACTTCTGTTTCAGTCTTCTATTGTCATCCATACAAAAGCGGTTAGAACTAACAATTGGCGTGGGACTCTAAATTTTGATTATATCTGGTTGCTTCTTTCTTGGGTGACTTCTTGAATAGTTAATACATTTAGATCTTAATGGAACATCTGATTTTCGGTATACCAAGGAGCATTAGTTATTGTTTGGAACATTTTTAATTATGCGTGTTGGAATTAGTGATACAACCCTATAATTCTGTGCTGTAAGTCTACAAGCAAACGATCATAGCTTTAAACATCAACAAAGTTTTATTTATTACAGACAATTTTAAATTTTTACCTAGTAATAGACATAATCTTCATGTCTATTTCGGTTTGTTTTAGCATTTCTTTACGTTTTTTCAAATCAACTTGCAATCAAGATGGATCTATAAGAACTCCACACTCAATGTTCTTCATAGAAATTATTATTTTATTTTGATGACTGTACAGTATTGAGATTTAGTTTCCTTAATTTTTATTTTCTATCTCTTTAGCGGTTTTTGTAGTTGAAAGGGATGTTCCTAAAGGTCTGGATTTGCAACTACAAGATCTTTGTAGATTATCAATAAACCCATGTCGTCTGTAAATGTTCCTGTTCTAATGTATTTATTAGCGGGGAGATTAGATGTATAGATCAAGTAGAGCTTTATCACCTGAAGAATGTGCTTTGTTTTTTCTGCAATAAGTTTTTTGATTTCCAAGGGTATGTTTATTTTCTGCTTGTAGGTTTTGGGTTAAAAGTAGCTTATGTATAGTATTTTGTATAATTTTTAAGAATGCTTTGAAAGTAAAAATGAAAAATATCATATTTTACATATCGAGTTGAGACAAAAACGTTCTACAATATTTGCTCAATTTGGGACAGGAATACATGTGAGCAAATTCCAGTGAATTGTTTGGAAGCTCCATGGGAAATCCAATGATTTTTGAGAGAAAATTTCAGATCATAAATGAGAGCTAAATTCGCACTTGCATACTAAAAACTAAAGCGAAGTAAAAGTAGTTGACTGGATACTGCGCAGCCATTTCTGGGGAGCAAAGTTAAATTAATCACACGAAAAAGGAATTCTGCTAGTTTTCGGACAATATTATATAGCACTTTCGACAAACTTCTTCTTCTTCGGCAACTATCATGACGAAATCGTATCTGCCTTGGGTACTATGGAACAACGTTTGAGTGTTTCGATCACCATATTTCTTTATATTCTTGAACCATAATTTTCTCTTTCTTTTCCGGCTTCTCTTGGTTTTCGTTTGAGCAAGCATACAGTGCATTCTGTTTTTAGTTTCTTTATGATATTTACTAAGTATGGTTGTTTTATATTAATTCTATGTAATACCCCAAAGCATTCTCATCATTTTGCGGTGTAACACATTTGAAGAGCTTGTATCCTCTTTTCTGAATCTTTCTTTATTGTCCAGGTTTCGTAGTTGTATATTAATAATGGTCATATATAATAAGGTAATACTCTGAGTCTAACTTGGACTTTTATTTTAAGTTGCACAATATACTTATTTTTAGGAAGTCTGCCAATGCTATTTCTATTCGTTCTTGACTTTTCCGAAATAGTTTATACTGTTATTCATTTCCCGTCCTAAATATACGTTTGCTATTGTTTTGCCATCAACATGAAGATTCATATTCCTGTAAGTGTATTATTTTAAGACCTATTATTATTACCTTATCCATAATTATCTGTAAGTCTATTTTATTATCAGCAAACAACTGTGTTGTCTGCGTAGAGGATATTGTTGTAAAAATATTCAATTTATTTTTATTTCTGGAGTTATTTCTTCTAAGGCTCTTAGTATAGCTACTTTGCATACACATTAACTAAAATTGAAAAAAAACACGCAGCTTTATCTAACGCCTCTATTAGTTTTATAGATTTTGTTGTATGTTAATTTTTTTCAATCTTACTGTTTGTCTCCAATAGAGGTTTTCTGTAATTACTGTCCAATCTAATTTTTTGCAGTTCGTTTAGTAATTTGTCGTGCTGTATTCTATCGACCGCTTTTTCATAGTCTATATAGCACGTATACACTTCTTTGTCGACCTCTAAACAGCGTTGCATTAATACTAACAGAGCAAGAGTTGTTTCCATTATACCCAGACATTTACAAAAACCGAATTTCAATTGAAATATATTGCATATGTTTGTTTAATTCTATAATATATTATACGCAGAAATAATTTTAATAAATGAAACATCAAACTAATGGATTTATAATCTTTTTGAAATTTTGGTTTCTTTAGAGTCATTACAAAAGTCGGGTGCAAACCACTCCTTTGGCATATTACCATTTTGGTCTATATTTAATATATATTTAAAATATTACGCTGTTACATTATCGACTTGGTTATCTTAATTGTATGTAAAACTTCTGATTTAAGTAGATATGAACCTTCAGTGGATGTTATATCTAGGGCATAACACTTCTCACATCACTAAACAATTCTATGTATTTTTCCATTCTCTGTTTTTCTGTTCCAGGTCCAACACTATCTCATTTCTTTCGTTTTCTGATTTTCATTGGCATTTGCTTTTTATAACATCCTGTCATTTTTTTGTTTGTTGATGTAGAATATGATTTGTTTGCAGCTTCTTAATAGACTTGCACTTTTCCTCTAATTATTTTTTCTTTGCTTCCTTAATTTTTGATGTTATTTTGTAATCTAGTTCTCTATACGCATTTGCATCTGTTTATTGTTTTTTGTTCTTTCTTTAAATGATAAGATTTGTTATTTCATCGGTAATTTATTCGTTTTTTGCTCTCGATCTCTTAGGCCTAGAGTATTTTGCTCTTGTTTTTTAGAGATTGCTCAAGATCTGTCCAAATTTTCTTAATTTCAACTTTTATTATTGTTTGTTGTTCTTTATTTTCTGTGTTTGTTTTGGTTTCAGTTTACTTAGTTTTACCTATATTTTTTGTACAAATTTGTCTCTAATATCTTGGTGAGTCAGTTTTTCCCAGCTAATGCTGTTATTTAATTTCAGCTTTGTTATCTTCTTAAGTTTGTCACCTTGATTGGGACTGGATTATGGTAAACGTGCAAAATACTGTTTCCAAAACGTTTATTTACAAAAATATAATCAATCTGGTTTCTAATTATACGTCTTGTGGGGGATATCTAGGTATAAAGTCTTCGTTTTGGAAATTAGAACCAGGCATTTAATATTACTAAATAATTTGTTAACATAACTTTAATAGTTTTGTGCCTTCATAGTTTTCTAGCCCAATCCAAAGCTATCTACAAAGTCTAGTTGTCTTTCTTTTCCTATCGTAGCATTGAAATCTCTCATCAGTAAATTTAGATCGTTTTTCTTTGTTAGTTTGTATATGTCCGTTATGGTTCTATAAAATTCTTCTACTTCTTTATCAGACTTGACCTCCGTAAGAGCATAAGGTTGTATGATACGTATATTAACCGGTTGATTTTTTAATTGTATCACCATGACTATCAAAAATACTATAGATATATTTATTTATTTATTAAATTACCTGCTTCGTACATTAGCTAAATTGGTTAATTTTCCATATTTTAATAAACTTCTCACATTAATTGACCATTAATTTAGCTTACGGCCGAAGATTCCTTGCATCCTCTGGTTACTTAAAACTTACCGGGGACTGAGGGCTGAGTTTTGATGTGAATTCACTCTTATTGTTCTTGGTCCTTAATTTTTTGAGAATAACGTAGAGGTTTTGATTTGCCTTTCTTATCGTGGTGTTCTAGCCGCTTATTCTAGTTTCTAGATCTCTTAAAAGTTTTGATTCATACCTATTTAGGTCATTGTGATCACCGCCTACGTTCAGTATTGCTAAAACTATTGCGCTTTGGCAAGTTCAAAACAGCATTTTAGAAGAAATCTTAAATTATTTAAGAAAAAAGTGTTTTGCTTTGTAATACCACATCAATTCATTCAATTGCCATAGTTTAACAAAAGTTGATATAATTTAGACTCGAAATTATTTTTATCCAACTTATGCATATGATTTTCATTTATTCCTAAATTTAGAATATTCCTGATTGGAGAAAGATTTAGGTCAAATGGAGAAGATCTTAAAGAAGGTTAAATCAAGAAGTGAGAGTAACGGCTAGATCAAATATGTTGAGGTACAAAGAAATTAACTTTTTTTAAGAATATGTATCTGGAATTAATTTTAGTGCCGGTTGATGTTTTATAAATTTAGTATTGCCCACTAATTTTTGTATAAATTTTATAATTTACAATAGAAGTAAAACTATTTTAATTAAACTATTTTCAAATTTCAAAAATGCTTTCAAGGCATTTACGGCATAAACAGAAACATGATTTGAGTAAAATCTGCAAAGCCATTAAAATAGGAAAGCACATTACGAAATTATTTCGTTTCCCGGCTTGCAGCCTTATTTCCGACAGTCGTAGTCAATTATTATTAACAGACAGCGCGCAACCCAGTTAAAAACATTCCCTTTCCTCGGTAAGTAGATTAAAGCGCCGATGCGAGGAGCGCAACCCCTGACCTTTGAGGCTTAAAAAAACACTTAAGACGACGCTAAAACCTTAGAATTTCAATATCGAGAGCGGCAAAGAGTTGACAGTTTTGGAAAGTAACACGCCTGGTTTAAATAAACTTTAGGTACAATAATATTATTGGAATATGAAAAAACCACTATCGAAATGTCTTTATAAAATGCGGAGATAAAATAATTCTTCTTTCATTAAAACTATACATACGCGCTGTTATCCAGTTGATTTCGATCTACGTGTGGTTCGAGTTTCCTTACACGAATATCGTAACCCGTCACATTGTAGAGGACACTGCAAGTGGTAAAAATTAAAGAAAAATAATGAAATAAAAGTCAACTACTAACGTAGTAATATTTTCCATATTTTTCTCAACTACGATGGGCTTAGACCCCACGACCATGATAAGCTGCTTCTGGTCGTCTAAGACATAGACCTAATTAGATTTCATTTATAAGTGGAGTCATATATCCTTCAGCGAAGCCTGTAATCATAACTTACGAATACATTAGCGATGGACGATTTTCCATCGTCAGCACCGCGCCGGTCCGTGGCTTTAACGTCGAAACCGTAGACGCGCCCGGCGTCTTTCGTGAAGCTTGCTATCGCCCTCACTTGTCCTGTGATAGAATCAATAGCAAAACGGCGAGACTCTTCGTCCGCGCGCCCTAGTATTTGGTAGCGGACTTCCCCATTCAAACTCAAATCCGGATCTTTTGCCTGCAAATTAAAGACAGTTCACTACAAGCTGCAATACAGAAATCTGCAAAGTAATTTTGCTGCGATCAATACAATTTAGTTTAAAGAAATTCCTGCATTACCTGGAGCCTGACTATTTGATATCCATAATTGGCACTCGTAGGAATGGCTGCAATAATTGGCCTTCCAGTAATAGTAAATTTAGGAACGTTATCATTGACATCGGTTACTCTCACCACTACTTTAACTTCATTTAAACCTAAAAATACAAATTGAATTTATTGCTTTATAAAATATTTAATATTGAATACCAAGATTTCCTAGTCGTTCATTAGTAACTGGATACACCATTACTGTCATATCTCTTCCAACCTTGAATTCATCTAAACGTATTCTGAGCTCATACAAGGCTTGCCTCTCTCTATCTGGAGTATCAATAATAAAAATAGTCCCGTTTCTGGGATCAATTTTAAATGTTTTCCTAATTTCACTATTCTTATCTACAACTATGCTGTATCGCAGTCTGTGCCCTTTATAAGCTTCGGTCACGTTTAGCGTCAACAGTTTTAATGGCACAGGAACATTTTCTTCTACTTCAACTTCATAATACCTATGAGTAAAAATAGGTTGATCCATACTTTTCGCGTCTTCAGGAACATCGATTATATTGACAGACAGCAACGCCATTGAACTTAAACTGGGCGATCCTAAATCTGAGGCAATAATTGTGACATTGTAAGTTTTCTGTTTTTCAAAATCCAGTTTGCCTATCGCGGTTATTATTCCTTCCTTTGAGTCGATCGCAAAAATATTTTCAGCATTCTTCCTTTGGGGTATATTGAATAGTATTAAGCCATTTCCGTTACCGCTAAAATCTGAATCATTGGCAAACACTCTCGTTATCGGTGTTCCTGTAGGAGCATTCTCTGCTGCAGTTGCGTAATAAATAGGCACTTGGATATATTCCGCAAAAGCGTGGCCTCTATATTTTTCGTCGCCTTGCAAGCGATAGGCTACAATATCATCGTATCCATAAAATATTGGAGCATTGTCGTTTACGTCTAATATGTTAACTTCAACATTTACTGTGCTAGATAATTTGCTACCACTAGAAGGATTATCCGAAGCTATAACTACAAAGGAATATTTATCTCTGGTTTCCCTATCCAATTCTCCGTTAACGCTAAGCACTCCAGAGTATTCAGAAATTATGAATGGCAGATCTTCATTGGCGCGGGTTTGTATTTTATACGATACATTAGCATTTTGCCCAAAATCTGCATCGGATGCTTCAATTTTCCCCAGAAATTTTCTCGAATAAGAAGACTCTTCTATATCAAAATTGTACCACGATTTTACAAATATTGGAGGGTGGTCGTTTACGTCTCTGACATTTACTCGTATTGTAATATTATCTTTTAAGCCCCCTCTATCTAAAGCTGAAATGTTTAAACGAAACTCAGATTCGGGAGGCAATACTCTCGAGACAGCAACTTCTCCTGTTATTGCATGAACCACAAAATATTGGGTCACATGAAATGGATCTGAGGCAATTATGATGTTAGGAATATAGGTTTCCGATGACATTTCGTACTTAATAATGGCATTATCGCCAAGGTCTAAATCTTCTGCTACGAGTCTTAAAATTGGACTTCCCACAGGCACATCTTCTGGTACAGACAAGAGCGGAGACATTCTATTTCGGAAGTGACCTTGCGATTTGATGTGCGATTGAGTTAATGTGTATATTCCAGTAGACGTGTTAGTCCTATGCTCTTGGAATATTTCAACTTTGCTTTTAGATTCGTCGTATTCCAGTACTTGCACCCCCTGATCGGGCAGTATTATAATTTGAGTAAACACCGGCGCATTGTCATTTTCATCTTCTATCTTTATGGTTAATTTAGCTTCACTATAGAGACCTCCTCTGTCTTTAGCAATGACTTGTAAATTATACACCGGTTTATCTTCTCTATCTAAAATTACACTACTGTTCTCAAAATAGACTTTTCCGGTTTCTTTATCTATGCGAAATATCTCGTTTCCATCTCCAAATAGTGTGAGTGTTATTTGACCATTTACGCCAACATCAAGGTCGTTTGCTATAATAGGATAATTTAAATCTACTTCAGTACCAGATACACAATTTTCCGGAATTTTTCCTTCATAAGACTCGCGTTCAAAAGTCGGAGCATTGTCATTTTCATCATCGACATAAACCACAATTTGGTAAATACCAGTTCCAGTAACGAATCCTCTTGTATACTCGGCTATAACTGTTAAACGGTACGTGTCTCTGCTTTCTCTGTCTAAAGCTTTCTGCGTGTAGAGAGAACCATCTGGAGATATTGATATGTGATCGGTGACATCGCGCTGGTTGGCAATAGAAAATTTCAGCGAGTTCATAGTGGAATTTTGGTACATCAGCTTCCCGATCAACACTCCAACTTTGTTTTCTGGCACGTGGAACTCTATGGGTTTGGAAGCGGAGCCCCTAAAATTAAATTATTAAGTTACTCTCATAATTATTCGTGATCTAATTTTACTTCATAAGAATTTTTCTCTCGTCCTGAGAATTAACCACGTGGATTGTTAAGTTTGTTACTATGGACATATCGCCCTCGTTCGTTACTACCGCCTCAAAATCGTATGTGGGTCTTGAATATTTGGGAAGATCATCGACCACTGTAATTGTGCCAGATCTTTCTTCTACAGCAAAAGGAACTAAAAACAATCTTGTTAGATAGATAATTGTATACTTTTTTCTCAAAATGTAACAACAAAATTACAAATTAAGTAATGTGTTTTATTACATGCAGATACCCATTTTAGTACTATTTGAAAGATTAAAACTCACCTCCTTCATGGTAACTATGTAGCAAGTCGTACATAATTTTCTTTTTGTTTGGTGTGTCCGTTATCCGAATTTGACCAATACTTGTTCCAATCTCTACATTGTCTCCCACCCAGAATTCATAGGGAGCACCGATAAATTCCGGAAGCTCTCTGTTACCACCTGAATCAAAACAATCACGGGTAGTCCTCTAGAATTGCTTTAAATACGACGTTTTACCTCCAAAGTTGTTTTTAATATCAACCGTAACCACAGCTAAAGAAAACCGTCTTTCACTTGGATTGACCGGTTGATCAGTAGCCTCTACCAACAACGTATATTGGCCTTCTAAGAGTGGATGGCTGTTAATAAATATCTGGCCAGTTCTGGCATCGATTTTAAACATTGTTGTGTTATTCGCGGCTTTCTGAATAGAGTAGGAGACCAAACCATTTCTCCCCAAATCTGGATCTATGGCGTGAACCTGTCCGATAACCTCTCCGAGCTTTCCAGCAACGGTAGTAACAAATTCGTACACATTGTTAGGAATAAACGTAGGGTTGTTGTCGTTTGCATCTAACAACGTGACTTCCACCGAGACCGAGGAACTACCGACTTTATTGATGACTACGCTGGGCATCTTTTCTTTTGCGTACACCCGCATGGCGAGAGAAGACCGCTTCTCGCGATCCAGCACCGTGTGGTCCTTAACCTAAATTTTGGTGCAATTTATAATTTACACACAACCACCGATCGGGTTTACACACCGTTAGCCATCCAGTGCGGGAGTCGAGACTGAACGCCCCGCTTTTGTCCTCCAGCTCGTACGTGAACTCCCCGTTGTCGCCTTGGTCTTGGTCGCTCGCCGAGATCTGCAGCACGCTGAACCCGTTGGGAAGATTCTCAACAATGCTGATGTTGTAGAAGTCGACCTCGAACTCCGGCAGGTTGTCGTTCAGGTCGGACACCTCAACTTCAACGCGCGCCACGCCGGTTTTGAGGGGGTTGTCGATTTGCGAGGCCTGAATCTGGAGAACGAACGTGTTTCCCGGAAGGGCGCGCTCTGAATCCAGGTCTATTTCCCTCTCCAGGAACAAGGAGCCGTTCACGTGGTCCAAGTAGAACAAATGCCTGTCATTTCCCGCAAGGATATCGTAGCGAATCGGGGCGTCGATGGCCAGATCTTGGTCGTAGGCATAGATTGGGGACTCAAACTTCAGCCTGTGATGGATTTTTTCACCCTAAGTTAACAAAATCGGTTAGCTTTGTGGGATAATTAATTTTCTAAGCAATAAAATGTTTGAGCTAGAATTAAATTGATTTGTTAATAACGGATGTGAAAATATAACAGTTATTAATTCGCGATCGTCGTTTTTAAACCGGCTTCTTACGCTTCAGTGATCTAGCAGCTTACCTTAATGTTGCTCACAATTTAAACGGTAAGGCTGTACCGTTCACGTATGATTTGTGTTTGCATCGTTTGTACTGTTAGTATGGGGTTGAGATAAAAGATGATATTTAAAATGTTTGGAAAAAATTTTGAGAATATTAATTTTTATTTCAGCACAAAAACTCGAAAACATCTTCTACGGGTTGGTGCACCGCTGGTTATAAATAATTCAGATTTTACGTTAGGGAACACAATATATTATTCTAACGGTATCGTAAAATCATGTTCTTAGTTTAACTAATGCAACCAGATTTTCTTTCTCTGTGCACTTGCAAAAAGAACACTGCAATCCTCCGAAACGTGTTATGTATACGTTGTTACTCTTTGTAATGGTTTTTTTTGAACTATTTATTAAGAGTGTATTTTATTCTCAATAATTGATCGGTGGTTTGCAAAATACAAAAGAACGTTGTGATGGATGAAGCACAAGTGTTTATAACATTTACAAAACGGAATAGTAGTCGATTTTTGCAATTAACATACATTAAGGAGTTTTATAATTTTATTGGTGATTGCATTCTATATTCATTAGGTACGTTACATAATAACAGTTCATTATATAAAATTGGCCTGAATTACAAATAGGTAAAATACGTAGTGGTATTTGTTTTTATTAATGACAACGGTATTCTTATGTAACACAGAGTAATGGTTGAAATTCTTTTTGAGGAAGTAAACTTCCGATGGCATCATTCTCACTAAGTTGTTTACGCAATTACGTGTAAAGATTTGGAGGTCTGTAAAAGTCAACTTTAAATAAATGTGTTTTAAATATAATACTAAGTTTCTATATATACTTAAATTATAATTTAAATCTGATACTAATTAACAAAAGTACGAAGAATAATAAAATTTCAAAGAGTCTTTTTGTCCTACTTTGTATACGGCAACATTGCTAGAGTACACAGAGCAGAACCACATTTGTAGTTTGGTAAATGTATTTTATCAAGATGTTGGATGTTTAAATAATATAAAAAAGATTAAAATTATGACACACATATTTTGCGTTTGCATTAGCAACATCGAGACGAATGTTGCTCGAATTCCCAAGATCATTAAAGTCTGTTTGTGGTTATATAATATATTTTTTGTGTGACAATATATAACGAATATAAGTAGATGTGCTGTAAGTTATCAGTTTTCAAGGAAATTTTTCAGTAGTGTTTTCCATTCTCCTTTGTTATTTCATTGATGTAGCAAGTCCTTGGTGTTATGTTATGTGTAATCTTCTTGTGACTGGGCTACGGGTGTAGAATTGATCTATTAGTTCGTTTTGGTGATTTTGTATCTGTTTGCTGTGGGATTCAACTATTATTAGTGTCTCAGTTTCAGTAATAAAAGATGTTTAGGTCATTACGTAGTGCTTAATTATTCACGTACTTCGTATTTGGATGATATTGATTCAGTATAGTGTCGCGCAGCAATATTTTGTTGCTTCGACTTCCTCTAGAGAAATTTTATATCAAATTGTCTACTTTTAGATTGTATGCATTTTTTCCAAGCGAGTCTTTAATCGAAAAGAAAGCCAAAATGCTTTGTTTCTGTTGCTATAGGTATTCGCTCATTGCTCCAGGTTGCCAGACTTACTCCTCATGGTAAATGTAAGCTGAACAAATTTGATTGAATTAACTTTTGGTCTCCGTTTGGTATACCACTTTTAAAGTAGGTTTAGATAAGACGTTTAAAAAATTCTGGTTGATGGAAATAACAGTCACATTATTGAAAAAAGATGTAGTTTAGTATTATCAGTTTAATATATATAGTCTATGTAAAAGAGAAGAAACATTGGTGCTAATACTCTACATTGGGGAACTTTAAATTTAAGTTAGAGTGTTGATATGAATATTTAATAGAAAAGCTTATGTTAAATAAATATGAGTATATGATGCAGTAGTAGTTGTGAGACCGTTTTTTAATTTAAAAAGTAAACCTCTGTGCCATATCTTATTAGAGACTTGGAAAATACTAAGTGTTGCATTTTTTATCTTAAGACTTCTGGAGATTGCTTAGCTTAGATAAAAGACAAGAGATTGAGATGGATAGGACATGTGACGAGGATGTCTGAAGAACGCCTTCCAAAAAAAGTTCTCGAAATCGAATTAGCGGGATCCAGAAGAAGAGGAAGACCAAGGTCAACATGGATGAATGAAGTTGAAAGGTACCTAAGACAACGGAAAGTCACAAGATGGAAAGAAAAAGCAAGACAGAGAAAGGAATGGCAAAAAATTGTACACCAAGCCAAAGACCTACAAGGCCCGTATATATATATATATATATATATATATATATATATATATATATATATATATAGAGATATACATATATATATATATATATATATATATATATATATATATATATATATATATATATATATATTATTGTTTTGTTTTTACTATTTTGCATAAATTCTTCCCATTAGATTTTATGCAAAATAGAAGACAATATTCATGGAAAAATAGGAGAAGACCAAACAGGATTCACAGCCGGAAAATCCTGTATAGACAACATATATACTATCCAACAACTTATAGCGAAGAAAAGAGCGAAAAACAGGGACATTCACTTGGCCTTCATAGACCTCAGAAAAGCGTACGACTCGGTTCCCAGAAAAAACTGTGGGAAGCGATGAGTAATATAGGATCAACAAAAGTCTAATCAGGGCAATACAGCAACTTTATGGAAACAACCAAGTGGCAGTGAAAGTGAGGCAGACGATCAGTAATTACTTTAAGACAACAAAAGGGCTCCTATAAGGATGCTGCACATCTCCAACCCTATTCAAGATATTCTTAGAAGATACCTTAAAGAATTGGAAAAGGAAATGTGAGGAAATGGGTACCAGTGCGCAATGAACATCTTTATACACTAAGTACGCAGATGATCAAGTGATAATAGCCCAAGATGAAGAGGACCTGAGTTATATGCTACGAAAACTAAAAGACGAGTACACTAAGGCCGGTATGGAAATAAACTTCGACAAGACAGAATATTTAGCGATTACAGAAGAAGAGGTAAAAACTTAGAAATAGACGACAATGTAGAAATAAGAGGGAAAATAAGTTCAAATACCTAGGCTTTACTATATCAAAAATACATCTACAGAAGAAGAAATAAAGAACAGGTTAGGACAAACTAGAATAAGTATCAGACAACTACATCCCATTCTATGGAACACACACATTACAAAAATACAAAACACAGAATATATAACACAATTATCAGAAGTATTATGACATATGGGGCAGAAAACTGGATAATTAATAAGAAAATAGAGGAAAAATAAAAGCCACAGAAATGGAATTTTGGAGAAGGTGCTGCCAGGTGACACGACTAGACAGAATTAGAAATACAGAAATAGAGAGGAGAATGAATGTAGAAAAGACACTGACTTACATCGAGGAAAAGAAATTAATATGGTACGGCCATGTTAGAAGGACGGACAATAATCGATGGATAAAGAAAATAACAGAGTGGAGTCCTCCAGGAAAACGAAAGAGAGGAAGACCCGAAGAATTTTCAGAGATGAGGTGGACGAAGCCATGGAAAGAAGAGGGCTAGCAGACGGAGATTGGGAAGACAAGAAGGAGTGGAAGAAACGGTTGAGTGAAGGAAGACAGCGTCAGCTGTGAAGATCCTTTTTATTATATATATATATATATATATATATATATATATATATATATATATATATATATATATATATATGAGTTGCAGTAGTAGTTGTGAGACCGTTTTTTAATTTAAAAAGTAAACCTCTGAGCCATATCTTATTAGAGACTTGGAAAATACTAAGTGTTGCATTTTTTTATCTTAAGGATTCTGGAGATTCCTTTAACAATTCTGTAAACTTAATGGATTGTGAAATGGAGTTCTTAAAACCAAAATCGGTGGTTATGAAGTAGTCCTAAAAACTCTTTTTAGTAAGAAACTTTCAAAAACCTTGCATCTGTAACTAATGTGTCGTGGCGGACCATATACATGTTGTCAGATTAGTGTAAAAAACATTTTTCCTGTTTATTATGTAGCAATCCGTGTTGCAATTCTAGGTATATTGGTAAATTTAGTTCTCCGATGATTTTGGTTAGTACATTTAGAATCATACTGTTCTGACTTATTAAATGTGCAAATATGTTTATAAATTTATGTAAGAAAGTTGATAACTGATTTCCTACATTTATTTTTAGCTCTATTTTGTTACTTTGTTGCATTGCTTGTGTGTATGCTCATTGACGGTACTGTTTGGGTTTCTGCAGATGTATTCGTTTCAATTTACTGGCTGTGACTGAGTTCTTTAAAGTACTCTAACAATTATATTTCTGGCTGACATTAATTTCTTATAGTCCGACAGTTATTTTAATTATTGTTTGAAGATTTTTTATTATTTTGTTAAGATAGTGAAAAACATTGTTTGGTTGCTATACGTTTAACTTTCATGGCGTTGCAGTTTGTGCCTTGCAGTTTCCAGCTCCGTTGGCATATAGTGATGGAGATGACGTACGAGAATTCTATTTCCTATATGTGTGTCTGTTAATTTTTACAGTATAATTAGAGAGAGGTAGGTACAGTATGCTTCGTTTTCTGCTACTTTAGAGAGGCTACTTATCATTTCTTGGAAATATTTAACTTAATATATAAATATTGAAGATGGTTTTAGTAACTTTTACTTATTATTTTTGTTTTTGTTTGTTTTAATTGAATCACTTTTGTTCATAGCTGAAAGCAGGCTGTACTGTTTTTGTTAGTGATATAAGAGTGCAAGATTTTTTGTTTAGCTTTTTTTTCTTACGTTTGCAACGAGTTTCTCTGTTGAAGTTTTATTCTTCATCGTTAATTTCAATATTTATATCATCATTTTTTGACGTAGTTTGAAAGTTCAACTTTGCGAATTTTAGGATTTTCTGGAAGGTAGTTTAGTCATTAAAATTGTTACGTTTGAAGCGGCTGTTGAGGCTAAAAGAACATTTGAACTTGTGATGAATTTGGCACGGTAAATTCTGGTTGGTACCAATATCATTGATTTTGAAAATTATGATCTGTTTATTTTAGTATCGGGTTGCTAAAATTGGTTTTGAGATGAGAGTACTCTAATGACAGGTACTGCGTATGATTAGGAAATATGCCTCTCAAGATAAATTACTTAATACATTTATTACTTCAAGAGCATTCGATATCATAAAAGTTACTCATTAACTGAGTTAAGTGCATCGAAAGAAAGAAAAATATGTAAAAAATAGTTTTATAATTCTTGTTGTTATATCTATATATATCTATCTATTATATATATATATATATATATATATATATATATATATATATATATATATATATATATATATATATATATAGGATAAGGAAAGTCGTGTGATGTTCACACCAGATTTTTATTATGATATTTTAGTGCAACGAGATATAACAACAAGAATTATAAAACTATTTTTCATATTTTCTTTCTTTCGATGCATACTCAGTTAATGAGCAACTTTATGATATCGAATGTTCTGAAGTAATAAATTTATATAATTTATCTTGAGAGCATAAAATATCATAATAAAATCTGGTGTGAACATCACGACTTTCCTTATCTAATATATATATATATATATATATATATATATATATATATGCCCTGCGCTGCTCTTGTCCCAGAACTTGTTATTTTAAAAAAGGACGAGGCGCGAGTCCAACACTCAAGCTCCTTAAAATAAACAGTACAAGACAATAAATGACTCGTACTTACAATTTTGCTACGTCACTGAAGGTAACCGTGCGGGCTCGGTCGCACAGCCTGCGTGCTCCTCCTAGCGGCCAAGCGCCTCCCCGTCCTCCCGCAGACGGCCCGGTAGCTCTCCGAGCGCGCTGTGATTGGTCCGTTTAATTAATTTTTAATCGGCTATAACTTATTTATTTGACCTCGGATCAAAAAATTTCATTTTAATTTTTTGTTCGTCTCGGTTTGATCTATCCAGTAATATAAATTTCCCGAAACATTTTATGAACACCCGGTATATTAAAAATCCTGAGTTTCAATTTTTTTTTGAGTTCTTATTTTACAAACTTTTATTTTAAATTCATGTTTATCTCATGATAATAAATCATTTTTACTCTCATAAATTTTTTGTATCTTCAACCGTTTAGATTCGCGACCGCTTTGCGACCGATTTTGGGACCTTACGACCAAACGGCTCTGCCGATTTTTACTAAAAGCTTCGCACTGCGTCCCCTACCTACAAGTAACTTGCATGCCAAATTTCAAGTCTCTAGCTCTTACGGTTCTCGAGATATCCTGTTTACTGACAGACAGACAGACAGACAGACACACACACACGCGCGCGCGCACACACACACACACACACACACACACACACACACGAACCAATGGCTAAAACCAACTTTGTTGGTGTCCTGAGGTTATAATTCGTCCAGAAATGTGAAAAACTGGGTAGGTCAAATTTCCGCCGATTACATTACTTTCCTTATTATAGGATAAGGAAAGTAAAAATTTTGTCTAATTTGACTTACTAATGGTGGAACTAACGCTACATATGGGAGCACACCCTGCTAACTGAGAAATTTGAGGCTCTCATACGTTCGGTCACTGTACCCGGTTGTCGCGCACCATCTCTGATGCGGGGCGATGTGGTAAGCACCGCGCCTTAGACAACCCTATTATTACCCCTTATTGGAAGCGAACGCAAGTGCTCAATTATTTTTAATGACTGAGTAGCCCACCCGCCAGTCATTAGAGAGCGTCAAGAAGGTGGTTTATAAAACCTTTATGGGAGTACAAAACTCAAAAGATAACAAAAGCAACTTTAGTAATCATTAATTAATCGATCAACTATTAGAACGTCGTAACGCTGGTCCTCAGGAAATAATCGTGACCTTTATTTTCAACTGTTTTTCGTTATTCCAAAAATTGTTTGTCACTTGTATGGGTGAATCTTGTTAAGAGTGTTTTACCCAATTGTTCCTCAAATATTCTCAATATTTTGAATTATGAGAGATCAGATAATAATCCGTTCGTCAACAGACAAAGGTATTTTTTGATTTGATATCATAATACTGACTAAAAAGGCTGCAGTACGAGGTATCTTACCAAGATAATCCCATTCAGGTATTGCACCTACAACTCTTAAAAATTACGCCCTTTTTCATAGCGCAAAAAAGTAATTCCAGTTTATACTTGATTTACCATCGTATAATGTAAGAAAAAATATAATTTTATCTGAGAGTAGCACTTCTAAAACACTAGTCATTCTAATAATACAATTAGAGGTAGTAATGAATTGGTATACGAATTTCATATGACCGGTTATTAAAAAAAATCGATTCAAATAGGAGAAAATTAGGTCAGGGCAATATCGATTAAAAATGGAAAAGTTGATAATAGCTGTAATTTGCTACCCATATAGATACAATCGCAGAAGGAAAGCGATGCAAAAACAAATAGTGGAATTTAGCTTTCAGTTTAAATTGCTTAGTGTATGCACTTGTCGAATGCTGTATAATAAAATTTAGTGAAATATGCTCACATAAACAATAAAAACTTTAAACAAAAAAATTAAAGGTTTTTCTATAGTATGCTGTTAGCCGCTTAAAAACATGTATAGAATTAATATATATTAAAGAGGGTACAAATAAGTCTGCGCCGTTTAAAAAAGATGACCTCACCATTAAAGTTATGGTTGAAATTGTCAGATGTAAAAAGTCATATCGTAAGGTTGGACATCTGGCAATACCATAACTTTAAAATATTAGTGATTTTGTATCAGCATCACATAACTTTTAAAATTAAACTGTTGCGGTAAGATTGTATAAACAAATTAAACTACATTAGTAACAGGCAGCTATAGAATATTGAAGACTTGTATTCGCAAAAATTCATCAAATGAAATACAGGGGATTAAGTTGATTGAAATCAGTCGTTTCACTCATATGTTCATAAACGTATATTGTTCTACAAATGATATTAATCCTATATTTTTTCCCTATTCGTTATGTCGCAATAGAGTCTCAGATATATGTAGTTTATTAGATTCCTTTTACAGCTAATTTCTTCATATGTCTTTTCTCTTTGCTTTCCTACTTCTAGTATTCTTTCTATTCATGTTTTTTTTTGTTTCTCTCGTCTTCTTTTTTGTCTCTACTTACTTCCATTACTCTTTTAACAAGTCTGTTTCCCTTCATTTTAATTACATGTTCCAGCCATGTCAATTGATATTTTCCTATTTTCTCTATTATTAATTCTTGCTGTACTTTATTCCTGATCTCCTGGTTTGTTATGTAATCTCATTTTCTTAAATATTTTATTTTTATACATGTAGCATTCATTCTTTGTTTTTGTTGGGATACCTAAGAGTCACTCCTATATGTAAGTATAGGTAGAATTATGGCATTGTACACCTTTTTAATATCTAATTTTGTTTCTTTTTTTTCCCATTACTGTTTTATTCATTGCAAAGTATATTTTCTAAACTTTCTTGTTTAGAACTTTACTATTTATTTCTTCATCATACTTAGTATATTTCCCAAATGCTTATATTCTGTCACCGTTTCTATATTTAGATTTTTAAAACCTACTTTGATATCTCTTTTCTTCATAGTGTCTATCAATAGTTTGCTTTTGTTTATATTTATTTTCAGATTTGGTTTTTTAATTTTATAATTTTAATATTTCACGTATTAAATAGTTTTTGTATTTTTGTTGGTGATTCTGTTATCAACACAATGCCATTTCCATACAATAAGCTTTCTACTTTTATAGGTTAAATTTTGGGATCCTATTAACGTTTGAAATTGTTTTTTTTAAATAATTTTAATAACTTATTCATTAATATTATACAAAAATTACTAAATTGTAGTTTTGTTTAAGCTCTTTTATCATTTAAAATTCTTCAAATTTTTCTCAAATTATTTGTATTTTGCATCTCATTTTTGTTATTTTTTTGACTACGTCTATTAATTTATTAGGCACTTCTAAGAGTTATAAACATTTTTACTTAATTTTACTTTGTATTGTATAGATTATAAGCCTACTAATGCTCTTCCACTTTCTTTATATATATATATATATATATATATATATATATATATATATATATTATATATATATATATATATATATATATATATATATATATATATATATATATATATTATTATAATTTAATGTTATTTTTAATTTACCTGTGTGCATTTAACTTCCTTTTGTTTGATTAGTATTATTAGATTATGTTCCCAATGTTTTGGTGTTATATTCATATTTTAAGCTTTATTACATATTTTCCAACACCGTTCTCTTTCTTTTCCCATAATTTTAGAATCTATGTCTTCCCCACATATTTTTTCCTATTTAATTTTTGCAACACCTTTTTTTAATTTTGGTTTTCTAAGTTTAACATCGTTCCAATCCTTGTTTTATTATCTGTACCTGTAGTTAGTTGCTGTTGATATACCCATTTTTCCACATCAGTTTTTTTAAATCGCCATGTCTCTAAAATTTTATATAATGCTGTTTTTATTTGTTTTTATTTAGTTCTAAAATAGGCTTTTTCTATTTATGATTTAGATTCTTCCCTGAAATTTAGTCTAACTGTCGTGCTATATCTCTCTAACTACTGTTTTAGTATGATTCGTTATGTTTATATAGTGCGTTCTACCGTGTTTTTTTTTCTAGTAAGTTGGTCTTTTAATATATTTATTTGTTCTTTGTTCTGTCCAGGTTTTTTGTTTTATTATAAAATTTCATTAAACATATTTCATCCTGTCTTCTATCGACCCATCGTTTTCAGAATTGTTTCGTTTTACAAATTTGTTATTTATTGTTTTCTGATGTTACGCTTTCATTCCTATATTTCTACTTTTTTACCATAATGTTACAACTAATCTGTGCTAAGTTCCCAGTTCTGCTTCTACCAAACTTTTTACTTGTTTCCATAAATTGTGTGATTCTTGTAAATACATTTTATAATCTATTATGCTTTTTGCATTCTTTATTCTGCTATGTATGTTTATATTTCATTTTTTTGGCAATAAATAATTATTTTTCGTTTATTTTTGTTTGTAGTTTTTTTTCATATGGTTCTTTCATTTTAATTTTCCATTATTATGACTTCTTGTTCTTCTACTTTGCTGTCTATTACCTTTTGCCATTTATTGTAAAAATAATTATAATGCCTTTTCAATTGTCTCTGTCAGTGGATATATTTGAATATTTATATTTTCTTCTATTTTAAACTGATTAATATTCTCGAAGTTATTGGTTTAAAATCTCTTATTCTTAATACTATATTCGTTTACAACTCCTCCTGCTTTTTAAACTTTTTTTAGAGTTTTATTCTTGAATTATATAAAAAACAATTTCTAGGCAATTTTATAATTTCTGATCACTTGAAATAGATGGAGTGTTATTGAAAACATTTGTATGGAAGGGCGTATAATAGACTTTTTAGATATTAGAGAAGGTTTTGAAACGTTTGTCTACCAGCCTGCAAGTTTAGTTTGAAACACATGAAATCAGTATCATAACTTTCTCTAACTAATTGACCATCAAGGCATCCAGTAGTATTTTCTTGCAATTTTATGTGGACTTACTACAATAAGTACAAAACGAAAAATAACATGGGCATTTGATTGAAACAACGCGCTGTTATTAAATTTCTAACACTTTTGGGTTGTATACCCACTAACATTCTTTGACAAATAGATGCTGTCTGCAGCAGCATCTGTATGTATACCAGTACTACAGAAAAAATATCTAGCATATTTACATAATCAGGTTCAATGTAATCGACCTTTGACAGCAATCGATAAATGTCACCACGCGCATGTAGATAAATTGAAACACAAGGATATTGCTAAAACTGTTGTAATTCCTGTAGAAAGCGCAAATACCCAATTTTTCTTTAAAGTATGAAACAACTTGTTCAGTGTTGGCGTGCATCTATAGGCTGGGATAATAATTTAGTGGAAATGTAATGTCATCTTATAATAGAAGACATTTTAGGCATGTAGGCAATGTGTAATCTATTTCAATAGATTATTTATTAATTAACAAAGTTGTCGTGTAGGAATTAATACATTTCAAAACTCCTTTGTATTAGTCATACTAATGGAAATTTCTGTTCAAGTCAAAGTTCAAATTCGGATATAAAACAATGTATCACCTCAGTTTACTGTTCAGGCAATTGAATTTTTAAATAATTTGTCAATTGGAATATGTAAAAGGTATTTTGTTATTATTTTCTGAGTACATTTAATCTACCGTATTTAAATTTCTTTTTAAAAACGTACCAAATCATTTTATACGAATTGCATCAGGTGGAATAAAATATTCATGCTTTTTAGATGAGTGTAACATTATTGATTTTCAAAACATACTTGCGTTATTTCCAAATGCGGTTTTGTTAGGTATACATTGATTATTTAATTACAAAAATTGTACCAGGAAAAGATAACGTCCTTCTTGTTGTACATACATTTGGAGACTTTCTCCAACTTCCTACATCGCTCTTATCAACATATCTTATGCGCAGTTGCAATTTATTTACAAATGCCAACTTTCAACTCGTCTACTGTACGATAATTTTGAATGTAGACAAATAGATCAGAGTCTTTGTTGTGTGAGCAGTGGCTCCAACATTTCATGTTGACTTCTAAAAGTTAGAGTTGTATACACACAGAAGTCAAGCCTAAATTCTATTTAACTTTAGCACTATAAAGGGATCTCTGATGCAATTCTCGTACGTTCTCTGCTGCTCAAAATCGACATTTTTCTTATTAACATAACCATCCAAATGGAAATGTGCCTCATCAGTTACCGTTTCTCGGTGTGTAGAGGTAGACCTAAAGTATGAAGCACGAGGTCTAGCCAAATTTCGGGGATTCTGCAGAAACAAGCTTTTTCTTTTTAACATTTTATGGAGTCTCAGTTACGCAAGAGCGACCAGTTTATTTTCGATTTATAACTGTTACAATTAGGCGTATTTAAGAGGAAGTTTGTCAGCTACTTTTAACTCCCAAAGAAGCCAATACAGCAATTAGATTAACAACAATCTTATACAGGAGGCTCTAAAAAGCACCTTCGGGTAGCTAGTGTAGGTCTAGCCAACCCATACGGAAAAATAACGGGTGGTCAAGCTGAAACACTACAGGCAGCAAAGCTGAAGATTTTGAACTCTTATATGTTTACTTTAGTAGAAAACCAACCCGTGCCCACTTTTAGGAGATGACAGTATTTTGGGGAGATTTTTAGAATCACCTGTGAAGACGACCGTGCTTTACAGTTGCTAAAACTAGCAGCTGCCAACCTTTCCTTCTGTGGAATGAAACCCATCTGGACGTTGTGCGGGTGGGTCGGCTGCCTAGATTATAAAAGGCGGCTTGTGGATTTTAGAGAAATCTGAGGCCACAGACACCGTCATTCATGGGTTGACAGTTTAAAACCTCTGGGCGAAGGTTTGAGAGTGGTGTATCTTCCAAAAGACGAAAAGGAGAAATCTATGGGTAGAGTTCTAGTGTTTGGTATAAGTGGAAAGGCAATGTACTGCCATTAATAACAAAAGAGAAAAACTGTCTTGTCAATTTTCGGCCTTAAATTTTAAAATCAAGGATGAGTAACAACAACCAAAGGAGATAGTCGAGGATACAATTTAGAGGACGAGACGGCAGAACACGTTCCTTGCTAATGTCCCGCACTTGCTCCTATTAGAGGATTTATATAATTGGAGTTTTGGTCTAGTATAGTTAGCATCAGCGCTACCCCTTTGGGGGACATCCTCAAGTCAAGTTGGCTTACTGATGGGCGCACGGAGAGAGGCGGCGGTGGAAGTATTATAATAGGCCCAATCGAGGCCTAAGTGTGGGTGACTTTGTTCCAGACAGAATCCAGAACTGACCTAATTGTGTGAAACGATTCAACCAATCGAAATATTGTGTTAGATCAGATCTTGCCACATCATGCGCAACATTGAACTATCGAGGGAAAAGGCATTGAATAGTAACAACAAAATAGTTATTTATGAAAACAAATATTTGACGTGCTCCATATTCCATTATGCGATGCTACTAGAACTATTAAAAATTTCAAAAACATGCGGTTTTGCGCCACTCACTACTGTGCTGCAGCACAGATGAAAATTTATTCCGACGCTGCAAAGGAAGCTATTAGATAAATTTTAGTAATATATTTGTTCTTTATTTTAAGTTTTTAACTGTTGATGATTGTAATTTGATTTGTAATGATTTTAGACATATTCTAACTCTAAATAACGTCAATAACTCTCTTTCTAGCTATACATTTTCATTTCTCATGACATTTTGTATGCTTAACAACAAAATAATTAAAGCATTGCATTTTCAATGTATCCGTTGCTGCAATTAAAAGAGTATTACAGCAAATTAGACTCAATTTCATATGATGGAAACGTCTTAAACACAACATTTATTCTTTGTGTACTCTCACTGCATGTATTTCATTTAATTGCCAGTAAACATATCGTAACCTTTAATTCTTTAAATTACATCGTTTGTTTTGTTATAGTTCTCAGAGAAAAACCTTGGCAGGTTATTTTTTTATTGCGGCATTGTCAAATATTTCAGCCTCTTACTACATGCGTGTAGAGAACGAATGTTGTGGCCTTGGAATTGAAATACTCTTCGTCTCAAGTCAGATTATGCTGTCAAAAAGTTATGTGTATTGCAATATATAAATATTTATTTAAGTGTTAAATAATCAATTGAGAATCAAACAATCACATGTCAATATATATAAAATCAGTAAGAAGATTTTTAAGTTACATAATAAAATAGTACGGTTTAGTGTTTTAGCCATTCTTTAAAAGTATTTGATAGTTATTATTTTAAAGTACTTCTAATACTGTAAGCACAATTAACAAATACATGAAGCAGTTTTAGTTTATGTTACCTGCAATGATTGAATTGTTTGGATTGACTTGTGGTTGAGAGTAAATTATTTTTAAGGCAATGCCGATTGCGTTAAGTAAAAGGCAAGTATGCAATTAAAAAGTAACACGTTGCATACTTAATAAAATTGTCGCGGAAATTATTCGATAATTAATAGTTGCATTTGCATAAACCGCTGGCAATTCCTGCAAATAGCGAGCTTAATCTATTTAAATGTAATCAGCTTCAGAAGTGGCCGATTTGTGCAAGTCTACACAATAACGAGCAATTTCAAAATCCAGCAAACAGACTCGACTGCTTTCGCTTTTGGCAGGTCTCCAAGTGGTTTGTAATGAAATGTCAATGGCACTTACCGTCAGCGGGTAGAATTCTGTAATCTTCGTTCTATAGACGCCTTTCGTGAACTTCGGGCTGAGGTCGTCTGCATCCTTCACTGTTATCCTGACTATCGCATTCGTGCTCCTGGGGGGAACGCCACGATCCTATTGTGAGAGGTAATTACAAAATTAGAAACTGTTGCACTCGAAACAAACAATGGCCCGCGAGCCGCGCTCAGGACGGCTTCGCAGATGTTCTAGAAGCGAGCGCGCTATGAACTTCACATTTTTCGTTTGCCTAACTTATTGCTTTTGCTTTCATAAACATCTGATTTGGATTATGATTTTTTTGAGGTTGTATTGAAATTTAACTGAAAACTTTACAAAATACAATCTTTAAGTGGAAATTCTAAATTTATAATTTGTTAATTTGTAAATTTTCCAAAGAAACTATTTGACAAATCTAGAATTACTAATTTCTGTATACAATTCCATTTTAAGATTCGTTCATTGTATCAGAAAGTAAAGTAGCTTTAATTATAAGGACAACAAAACCTGTCTATCGAAAACGGTAATTGACACACACTATCGAGATACTTATTTTAGACTACCTAAGGGCTAATTTATTTTTACGCAGTCAATATTAGAATAAATTGCAAAATATTGAAAAATACTCGGAATGAATAAAGATCAGTCAAAACGACTGTAGATCGCCTCAAAAAATATAGATAGATGCAATGGTAGAAATATTAGCAAAATAAAAAAAATATGTAGAATGAGATGTACAAGCTGTATCAGAGATGGGGGTCAGTAAAAATTTAAGCTGAGATTAATAAATCTGGAAAATGCAATTATTCTATTTATGCTTGAAGTATACAGGATGCCGTTAAATATTTTTATTGCAAAACGTGCTAACTAACTGTACACAACTGGTACAAAAGACAGCGAGACTAATAAGTTATTCTGGAGAAATTACCTACAAGAAAAGAATGCAGAGTTCTATAAGATAGTACCAAAAAACAAGCAATAATTGCCCAATAAAATATTATAAAAAAGTGGGAATACAAAGCAATGTGGAATGAATGGATATATAGGTACTTCTTAAAAATATAAACACTAGTATGGCACAGTTGATATGCTTGGTGTCCCTCAATAGAAAGTTCTGTTAATTTTAAAGCTGTTTACAGAGCTCAGACATAATAAAAATCATTCAGAGAAAGAAAGACAGCCAACTAACAGAACCAGTCGGTTTTGCACAACTGTTCAAAGGAAAATTTAGCTAAATTCAAAGGTTTTAAAAACAATAGTAACAAAAGAAGTAAGTTGGCATTAATAAAAAACTTTCTGATTGATAGTAAAGAAATATTTTTAATTGACATTATATAGTCTGCAAAGAAGACAGTACCTTTCTGAGATAAAAGGTTACAGATGCATACGCCTGGAAAAATGTAGACAACTGAAACATCGCGTCACTGCTGGTTAACTGGCGAATATCCCTCTCACAAACGAGAAAGTCGTTACAAATGAGCTAATCCAGAATAAGTAAAGAAAGACGAGGTAGTCTCATGTACGTCAAAGTCCCTATTATGTAATTATGTATCGTCAGAATGCATTATCTGTCATGTTATGGAGTAAAATTAATTTTTTTAGGAACATTTTTGAGATTAAACTTGAATACTTCAAAAAATGTTTCTCCTATTCACAAAACAAAGAAAACTTCTGATCTTGTTAGCTTTGAAGAATGGCTACCAAACTCATCTAACATAAACCTTATGGCTTACTGCTCCGGGTTAATTTTAGAGATTTGGCCTATTTAAAGCCTCATAGGAGATCAGCTTGCTCAAGCAATTTCTTGGCAGTGGATGAGGTGCGGTGCATAATCAATTCTTTCTCACGTCGTTTTCCGCTATGTATTAAGGCCAAGGGAGGATATTTTGAAACTTAGTGGTGCAGTTACATATGTTAGTGTTATTTCAGGAAGCCATTCAGTTTTATGGGTTTGGTGCTATTAAAACTAGTAATAAAAATTGGCTCCGTAATTTATTGTTATGCTGAAGTCTATTGTATTTTATGACAAGCATGATACACCAAAATTACTATAACCAAGTACTGAAAACAGTGAATTTCCAAACATTTATGCTGTTGAGTAAAATCTATAACAAGATTACTTGTCCACAAGAATTAGGCCTAGGGTTACCATGATGCAAGGATTTATTTGATTTAAATTACATTGAGAACTGTTATATATTTTTTAAAGTCAAGGAATGATAGTATCTAATCCTAGTATCACTATCATAAAATATACACGGAATTTAGTATAAGGATCTAAACATTTACGACTAATATGCATGTCGTAAAAATTTAAAGGGGTCATAAAAGCATAAGCTGAAAGCATCATATAACAATTAATTTGCATGTCATAAATTAAATAATCGTTTTAAATTGTAATCGCACTATTCGTTAGAATGGAAACCTACTTTAATTTTATTAGTAACTTTACCAGTTCAAACCTCGGATAAGGTTAGCTCCTTACTTAAGAGTATTAGTTAAATACACTTAAAAATTAAGCAAATTAAAGTAGCAACGGGCTATATTATACCATAGCATCAGAAAAATAAAGAAATTACTATAGGAATACTAAATCAGAGATATATAGGTACTAAAATAATTCAAGAAACAAGATAAATAGCATAATTTAGGAATGAAAAATTTAAGGATTTTATACAGAAAGTTTATTATATATCATAAAGAATACTATATAGCACTATAATAACAAGCAAAAAAAGTTTTTGTGTTCTCGATAAGCAATGTAAAAGAAGGAAAACCAGTAGATTAACAAGAAGTGTTTTACAAACAACTAAATGATGAAATAAATAATCTATCTGAAGATAAAATTATATTTGTAATGGGAGACTTTAATGCCAGAGTAAGTCATACTCCTACTTTTGGTATTCAACAAGGCTTGAATATAGATGTCTTAAACCAAAATGGCAAATTATTGCATCTTAATAACAATAAATTACACAGTAACGAATTACACCTTGCCTTCTCAGATGTTATTAAAATTATAAATTTTTCACACACTAAAGTGATCATTTTATGTTAGAAAAGTTACCGCGCACCAAAAAACTTGTTATAAATAAATCGTAAAAGAAAATATGATGTAATATACTGTCTATTATTAAAGGAGCTTTGGGAACAAAACTGATTACTGAGAATAGAACAAATGTACACAAACCCTGGTTTATACTAACTAAACTAACCAAACAAAAAGACAAGCGTCTAAAAACCAAATAGAATAAAGTAAATTTTAAAATAAGAAAATTAAGGAAACTACTGAGAAAAATCCTCAAAAACTTAGAAAAAAAGATTTCTACAGCTCACAAAAATAAATATAGCAAATAATGCGCAAGAAAAAAACTCCAATAATACACAGAAATAGGTAAGGTAGACACAAAGGAGTAGATTTGTTACTTTAAAAATCTATTCAAAGAGCATGCCGTAAACACCCTAAGATATTTAGAAGTTTTACCTACGCATGTCGATGTCAAGGTAGATATTAGTGTAGATGAAAAACATACGAATAGCTTAATGGAACAAATAAAAATCTTTTTAGAGTATTATAAAACACACAATTTTAGGCAAACTGAAAAACGCTACGACAATAACAGTATTTGAAAGGAAGAATGACATTACTAAATACTAACTTGAAAATAACACAAAATATCAACAAATAATACAATTACGAGATGAAAAGTAGGGGGTTTTTAATAGCAGATTTTGTGTTGATGTTATTTTCGTAACCCATCCAATCCATGCCAACTATATACATCGCGAATAGCTCCTTTATTAAAGTGGGACCACTGCAAATAAAGTATGGAACGAAAAGGAGACTCTTTGAGACCATTACTGTTTAACTTAATTATGGATAAAATTATTTGCATTACTAGCAATATAGGAGGTTACAAACTGGAACAAGGTAAAATAAAAATGCTGATGATATATGAAAATACATAAATCACCAATTAGATGCAAATTAGAGATCGACCAGAGAGAATACAAACATTAATTTTTAAATTTCTTTAAAATTATAATTCACGTGCAGTTAAAGATCGGGTCAAGGATAATCAAATATCAGAAGCTCTCAACACATTTATATGAGAGGAAACATACAATCAAATACCGAAGTTAAAACTAGAGCATGCAAAACTGTAATTATGCTAATATTAACATATGCAACAGAGACACGATTTGACACTAGTCTCACTAAACAAATATTAAAATAAAGACGTTAAGAAGAATCATATAGATCAAGAAGGAATAGACTCAGAAATGAACACCAACAAAATTGTTCTAATGTCTTCTAAGTAGAAAGATGTGGTTAATTTTGAAAGACACGGAAAATATTTTTGAATTTGTAATGTAGATGTTCGCGCTATACAATGTACACAGGTCGAATTACCATCATTGCAGTGAGTATTGTTTTGTATACCTAAAATGTGACGTTTAGTGTTCAAGTACAACGTGTAATCATCTGTTTTCTTCTTTGCGTGATAAAATGCCAATCGTAATTTATTGTTAATTCAGTGAGCCCAGCGATGAAGGCGTTATGGATGTTAAAATGTGCGTTTGTAGGTGCGAAAGTTTAATGAAGATCAGCCACGAACCAGCTGGGTCGAAACCATGATTGAGCGAGTGCAGCAAGTTGTTATAGAAGAGCGACGATTAGGTGTGCGTGATATCGCCTTTAAACTTGGTACTTTGTATGATCTGTAGAATCCATTTCGCACGATGACCTGAAAATGCAACAAGTTTCTTCAACGTGAGTCCCACACAATAACGCTGCGCAGGTGGTAATCTCTTACATTTTGAGACGTAATGCCATCATAAATTTTCGACTATGAAGGGCACTATTTGTGGCCGCTTGTTTTCTAATCGAACCACTGTTGCCTCAGCAATTTTCCAGTGGGCCCTAAAGTAGTATTTTCAGTAGTATGAAGTCATAGCGACGACATTGTGAAAAATGTGTACGTCTAGGAGGAGATTACGTTGAGAAGTAACAGAAGCATCAGCTTTCTTGCGAAAGCACTTTTTCAGAACAAAATTTGGAGACCTTGCAACAGAATGGACGCTGATAGAATACAATAGTCTGAATAGGACGCAGGGAATGCTGGAAGACCTTGGACACTATAGAAAGATTCCTTATAGTAGATAAACCTAGGGAGAATCAGCAGTAGCCTAATGAACAAGATAGAAGAAGACGAAAACTTTGTTTCTTGTGCATGTCACAGTAGTTAATATTCAAAATCGTTGACAAAGGTGAATTAATAAAAATTTCCATTTTTTTAACATGAAACATTTTACATGCTTTTCTAAATCAGATAGTATTGCGGTAAAAAATGTTTGCGAAAAACACACAAAACCAGAATAATTTTCAAACTAATAAAAATTGAATATAATTTAAGATCCCGGAAATAAACATAAATTTTGTAAAAGTACATAAAAGAAATGCTAGAAACTTATGGAGATGGATAAATTACTCTAAGCTCCAGGAATAAGTTGTAGCAACAAGTAACCTTTAATCTTTTACTTGTTTTGCAATATGTAAAAAATGATTCAGTTACAAAATTAGTTAGTTCAATTTTTAAATCAATTACCATTGAATAATAGTTTAAAGAAGAGCATAAATAAACCATTTTATATGTGCGTCACACACATGGATTGTTACTAGAATTTATATAGCTAGTTATTGACTTAATAAATACCTCAAGATCGATTGTCCCTTACGTATAAGTAAACAACCGAACAGCCTTCAGCGGAACACCCAGTTTGCGAAACCACCTGACTAACATTTGCATCGCAATCTTGAGCAACCTTTCTCCTTCGTATAAAGAAAAATGCTTATTCCAATTCTGTTGCGGCGAATCCCCGCAATCGCATTACTCACCGACGCCGTGACAGTGATGGAGAACTCGCGGTCGCCGGCGTCGTAGTCCAGGGGCCTCTTCAGGATCAGGAAGGCCTGGTGGCTGCTGTCGAGAGCGAACTTCCCGCGCTCGTTTCCTGCGGTGATGGCGTACTGCACGTCCGAGTTGGGCGTGTTGGGCTTGTCCCGGTCCGTGGCGCGTATCCTCCGGAAAATGGTCAGACCTGCGATTCAGGCGTTAGGTAACCGCCGAGCGCGACCAGGCAGGAAGAGAAAGGGTTAATTTGTTAAGTGGAAATGCTAATCGAGCTGGATAATGAACAGAGCCGTTTTTGCAAAACTGTCCCCGATTGTTGTGTATGCATTTGCAGGCTGCGTGCCTGCATGCTCGTATCGAAAGTGGCTGAATTTTTATTGGGTTTAACTATAGCATTTTGCAAAGGCCAGTAACCGTCCAAATGCGCCCCAAAAACTAAAATTATGCATGCTGCAGCTGCTAATTTTTTTAAAAAATCTTTAAAATATGAATTAATAACGATACTAAAAATCTTTCGTGATCTGAGTAGGTGAGAAAGTTTAAGAAAGTTGAGAAATGCTCTAACATCTAGTGCTTCGACTATAATTACCCAGCTTGACAACGTTGTATCCTTACATGCTTTTATACTGCAAGTCCACAGGAAACTCTGTACTACAAGTACATGCATTTAAACTTGAAGACTTCGTTAAACCTGAAATTTATCTAATGGAACTTAATTCTACTTAACATTTTGCACTAACCAAATGTCGCTTTGAAACTTCAAAGTCGATCCTTATGTTTTTTAAAATTTTAAACATTTCAGATAGCAAATAAAGAGATATTTAAATGTGTAAGTTGCAAAACTTAACGTTTTAAAAAGTGCCGACAAAAGATATAATATAACTAAATTAAAATGTTCGATCCTATCTTTTCAAATTTTGAAGTTAAATTAAATTTAAAAAAGACTTGCCCTATTAGGCACTATCGATTAACTATTTATATGTAAATTTAATTAATTTATTACATACTCAATCAACAAACTTTCTAAATTAGCAACTTTTTAATGTGCACATTTTTTTAAACATTGTTTTAGCTCAACGGTTGTAACACTTTCTAAGGCATCCCGTTCTAGTAAAGATTTAATATTTAAAAAATAATTTAAAATACTTATTGGAGTATTACAACTGTCACAAATATATAATTTGGCATGCAAATAAAGATTAGGTGAAGCTAATAAAATTAAGTAGCCATGTAAAAACTGTTTATGTAATTTTAGAATTATAAAAGAATCTAAAACATGGAAACCTTAAATTGTAATTATTAAAATAGAAATCAGTACACGTGCTTGTGCCTAGGCGGCAAGACGACCGCCTAAGGGTACAATTTCTCAGCTCCAGTATAAAATTTAAATAGATTTTTTCTTATTTATAGGTAGGGTATTTACAAAGTTACATCGCAGTGTATGAGCAATTTTTAAACAAACTCTTTCTGGCGTTTTTTTTAATTTTATATCATTGTGCAGAACGTTACAACCGAATTGTAAGTAAATATTATAACGTATATAAGCTACTTACACACTAGTAAAAAAATACATTAATAATTTTTTAATATATACAATCATTTAACTAATTGTTTGATTACCTATTTACAAATATTTTTATAAATACATAATCTACAATTCAATATCATACGCCCAGATTAGTCTTACGTGGGTAGTCTCAACAGTTTTGATCCTTAACATGAAGATGGTCCTACTGGTCAAAATCATTCTGCTACTACAATTGTATATATTTTGAAATATACCTTAAAAATTTCAATAAATTTGGGCCCATGGTTGTTCTTTGACAGTCGTTTGTATCAGTGCTTCTGTAAAAGGGAAAAATCGAATATCGTGCAATAATTAAGTACTTGCATTTGAAACG
Source organism: Sinelater perroti (assembly GCA_036346155.1). Taxonomy (NCBI): domain Eukaryota; kingdom Metazoa; phylum Arthropoda; class Insecta; order Coleoptera; family Elateridae; genus Sinelater; species Sinelater perroti. The sequence continues at coordinate 15,848,972 of JARFIY010000195.1, read as the reverse complement.
TAATACGCCTACGCAAATTAAAGCCGACTTAGACGCCATTTATGGGGAATCTGCGCCATCATTTTCCACCGTAAAAAATGGGCATCTGAATTTAAACATGGCCGTACCACTTGGATCATGATAAGCCTTCAGGACACCCAACAACTGCGACCTCCCCCAATAATGTTATTGGGTTCACCAAATGGTACTAGACGACCATCGAATTAAGATTATAGAGGTAGCAAAGGCTGTGGCATATCTAGAAAATACGTTTGTTATATAATGACTGAAGAATTAAGCATGGAAAAGCTGTTCGCAAGTTGGGACCCGCGCTTGCACACGTTAAATCAAAAATTCATTCGAATGAACATTTTCAAGGCCCTGCTTAAGCGGTTTCAGCGTTTTAGCGTCGATTAATTACTGCTGGTGAAACTTACGTCTACCATTATACTCTGAGACGAAGAAACAGTCAAAACAGTAGACTACAAAGGGTGAACCTGCCCCAAAAAGCAAAGACAGTCTTATCAACCGGGAAGATGATGGCAACTGTTTTCTGAGATGGTCAGAAAATTCTGCCCATTGACTACTTAGAAAAAGGAAAAACAATAACGGGGTGGTACTACGCATCGTTATTGGACTAGTTGAAGGCACCAATTGCTGAAAAACAGTCCCATTTAAAACAAAAGAAGATAATTTTGTATCGAGACAACGCACCGGCTGATACTTCGGCGGTTACCATAGGCAAAATTCATGGACTGCAGTTAGAGTTGATTGCTCACCCAGCATATTCATCAAATCTGGTTCCCGGCGACTGTTTTCTGTTTCCTAAGCTCAAAGTTTGACTGGGAGAAAGAGATTTTTATCAAACGAGAAGGTCATCGCAACCGTAAACACCTATTTCGCAAAGCAAGATGTCGACTACTACTTGAACTAGTTAAAGAGGTTGAAGCATCGCTGAAAAAAGTGTATCGATTTGAAAGGAGATTATGTTAAAAAATTAAATTAAATTTGACAGAAGAAATACTTGCTTCTATGTTAGGCTCAAACTTTTTAAGCTACCCATGTATAATATCCTAGTACAATAGGAGTTTACAATTATGACTCTATACATTCGATTAAAATATTTCAAAGTCGCTTTCAAGTCAGCCATCAGTTTAAATAAATATCAAAATATTTTACATTTTTAGTGTATAGTATCACGGTATTATGGTGATTTGGAGACGTTAATTTGGATCTTTCACTTACTCAGCTAATTATTAAGTAGATTTAAGTTAAATTTCAGTTTTGCTAATGCAATAACATGCTTGATGCCTAAAGCTGGTTTGGTCAGCAAATGTTTATTTTAATAGTTACGAGGAGTTGCCCGTCAAAAGGTATTTTTGGCATTCTAGGCTGATAATTTTTTACCCGCATTCCTTTGAAAGGTGAGAACGTGGAACAATTTATTTACAAACAGTAACAGTGGGATAGTGCGGTAACCTCACGAAAGTAAGGTATGCAAAACTATCTTAAAGATAAACAACCAAACACTCAGAGCTTAGCCACCCTATGTTTCATATCAGCTATCTTTGTTTACTTGCATCATATTGGGGTAGCTTAGATTCTTCTGTAGATATTGAGTTTTGATATTCAACAATAAGTGTTTGAAGTGTTATATTGCATCTTCTACTGATTTTGTTATTTGCTCTCTCTCTCCCTCTCTCTCTCCCTCTCTCCCTCTCTCCCCCCCTCTCTCTCTCTCTCTCTCTTATGTAACTGAAATTCTTTTAACTCTTACGCGTCATGTGTCTCAAAAGTTTAATGAATTCTATCAAAAACAAACAAAATTGAAGGTAAAAACAAATTATCCTTATTACAAAATGATGTCCATTCTTATCAATATATTTTTGATAACGTTCATAGAGCTTCTGAAAGCTGTCAGTAAAAGTCTCTTTAGGACGCGATCTCAGAAACGCTGTCATTCTTCCTTGAATTACCATCACGTCCACAAAACGTTCCCCTTCAGAATTTTCTGAAGGTATAAAAATAGAAAAACGCCACAGGCGCTAAATCAGGATAGAAAGAAAGTATTTTGGTAACACATGTTGATAAAATCTTTAAAAGTTGCAATTTTTTTTTTCTTTCTGTTAGTCTGCTGGTTTGTACGGTACACATAAGAAACAGATATTTCGCTTACTTAAATTGTTGTAGAAAATGGCTCATACCATGTCTTTGCTGATACTCAAATCCCCTGCCATCAATTGCAAAGTCAGTCGCCGACATCCTACTAGCATTTTTTGCACTCATTGTATCACGTGCTTGTCGACAGTCGACTCGAAAGTAGTCTATCCTCAATCAGTTTCTTTATATTACAAAGCTACATTTTGTGATTAAGGCTTCCTTATTATACATCTACTTCAACATTGCATACGTCTTTATTGCTATTTTTCCCAATTTATAGCATAATTTGATGTTCCGTTGCACTGTTACTCCAGCTCTCCATACTGACTACGTTTGACTATCTATACTTTACTTTGACAGTTATGTGTACTCCACACTAGTTGGCTCTTTGGATAACCTTGTGCATGCACCAAACTTTTTCGATGCATTTTGTACTTCATTGATCTTTTGTCGCGTGAATGTCGGGAGTTTCTTGCCAAGCAGCTTTTTGTATGGCTTTAAATATTTCACTGACTACATTATCTGTGTTTTCTTAAGATGTTAGGGATAGTTTTAAGTTAATAACTATGCTTTAAACATATCCGGTCTATATTCATAGAGCTGTTTGTTTTTGTTATATTTCTCTTCTTCTGGAGGTGCTTTAAACTTTAAATAATGATGGTGTGTCAAAATCAATTTATAGTCCGAGGTTTTTTAAACACAAAATTTGGCATTGTCCTATAGGATATCTTTCCTCTATCTTACCCTGAAGAAGTCATTGCGCAAATTGTTATTTTCTATCTTTCTTTATGTGATTAAAGTTACCAAATATCATGATTTTATTAAGTACTTCTTTATTAATGTGCTGTTCATGGTACTTTAAATAATTTTTAGTGTAACAGAGCTAAAACGCTTTCAGTGTGTTCATAAGTCTTGCATTGGAAGTCTATAAATCTGTTTCATATAGGTAGAAGTGTGAATTAAACAAAATAGTATATCGCTCAACATTTAAGTCTATGTTGCTATTTCAAAACATAATCTTTAGTTAAATAAAACCATGGCGAGCCATTCCTATCCCAGTTTTAATTTCTTGTTAATAATCTTTCTCAAACTTTATCTTATTCTCTTATTTTTTATTAAATTAGCATTATTTACAAAATTTATGTTGTTTACTATCTGTTCGTTTATTTTTAATCTCTTAGGAGCCAGCTATTGAATCCACAACAATGATCTCCGAATAGATGTTAAAACCACAATCATTTCTGGCACTTTTTTGCATTGCTACGCTTTTTAACACTTTGTCATTAATTTTTATAGAATCTTTTGGTGTTACTAAATGTTCTCTATTGTCTATAGTTTTTTTGTTTATTCTTTTACTATGTAATATTTCAAGTAGTGTTTTACTACGCACCAGGTCAAATGCCCTCTTGAAGCTTGTAAAGCAGACAAATAGCCCGACCGCTGATCTCTAGATCTTAAAAAAGAAAACCAAATACAGATTTTTATATTCCCCTTCCGTTCTAGAACCAATATACTTACTTATTACTAATCATCTCACCTTATTTTTGATGAATTCTATTCAGTTAAAAAACAATTTCAAGGCGTTGCTTATCAAGCTTACCTATTAATCGTTGTTCTTCTTTGGCAGTTTTTAGTATAACCCCGGCATCGTAAATATTATTAAATAAGTTTACTATCTGGTGTATGTCATCATCGTTAATAATTTTAAGTAGTTTACGATGAACTTCGTCTGGCCTTGGCTCTTTGCTACTTTTTAACTGACGCAAAGCAAATTCCAGTCCTGTCTTGATGATCGCGGGTTCGTCGTCATTATTTCAATGATATGCAAATAATAAATTATGAAACTGTGCTTTGTATATATTTCTTCCAAGTTTTCAGTGAATCTGCTGGGTTATAATTTGGAACGCTTAGAACATTAAGTTAATTCTGAATACACACGTGTAGTTTATCTTTATAATAACAAAATTCTTCTCCAGTCACAGGAAAGTGGATCAGACTAAAATACTACTCAAACCTGGATAAAATCCGATGCAACTGGAATCATATAGACCTACAACTCTGTTGGCCCTATTATCCAAAGTCTTCGAAGAATGTCTGCTAAAATACCTGCAACCAATTACATAAGAAAACAATTTTCCAATTGTTTTGAATGGTCAGTTTGGTTCGAATCATTAACCAAATAAGAAAAGAGTTGGAGACCAAATGTTATTATACAGCAATGTTCCTCGATATATGACCAGCTGTTGACATAGTTTGTCATGTGTTACAAAATAAAATACGTCCTCTTACATCAATTTTATAAAATACTAATTTCCCTCTTAACCGATAAATAGTGCTGTGTAAAATGTAAAGATTTATATACCTTCTCTTTTGTACCGCAGATTCACCAGATTGTAAAACGACCCTCAAAGATACTTTTGCGGGCGATATTGTTGCCTTACCATTGCACACTAGCTTTGTTACTGCTACAAAAAATCTGCAAACGTATCTAACTACATCAAAGTCTGGCTACAAAAATAAAAAAATAAAGTGAATATAGATAAACTGGTTCATGTCTCATTAGTACACAAGATGAATGAGCATTAGTGGAGGGCCAGTAAATGTTCTACCTCAAGCGGATAAGACGAAGTACTTTGGTCTTCATCCAGATAAGCAAACGGCGTAAGCAATTCGGAATAAAATTTAAAACAATGTGTTGGATGTTAAAAAATAATCTCGGAAGTTCTTAGAAAAATAAACTGGTTCTTTATAATATCCTGTTAAAACCGATCTGGGCGTAGCTTAAGCTCTGGATAACAGTCAACATCCTCAAATGTAAATTTTTTTTAAATATTTTAAAACAAAGGGCTCTGTGTCATACAGGGCGCAGCAGAGAGGTGTTTTTGAAAAGACCGTCATGCGTGCTGGGGTGCGCCGAATGCTTTTGGAATGGTTGATATCTAGTCATTGACAGATGCCATTTAAGTAACAATGGAGCCTTTGTCGGTAACACATAGTATGTTTGTTTACAACATCTTCATTGAAACGGGTGGTTCTGTGGTGCTCACACAGCGACGATTTCAAAACCATTTTAATGTTGATCGTTATGGTCACGTTTCAAAACAGTGACAGTATTTTCAAAAACACGATACTTCCCTGGCGGATCCTGTATGCACTTACTCACAGTGACTAAATCAAAAAAGGACTTGGTATGGTTCATAGTAATAAACTCCAATCACATACCGATGACTCAACAATCTCACTGTTAGATGAAGAAGATGAAGTACACGATTAAAGAGGTTCAAAACATCTGATCCTTTAAAGTAGCGACACTAAATCTTCTAATCCTTCATATCAATAACTTCTAATTTGTAAATTATTATAGACGTTCTCCACTGGAAAGATTTCTATATGCTGTTATTTGTATAGCCATTTATTCATAGAACTACGAATATATTTATAATTAAGAGGTTTATTAGTAGAAATATGATGATAATAATAATAATAGAAACTTTAAAAGGAGATAATAAAATAATAGAATATTATTAAAAGACATAAAAGGAAACAAAAATTTAATAAATTTAAACACAAATAAGTTATAATTAGGTGATAATAAATTTTATATGTTCATTTGTTCAAAAAATATTTTATACAGATTTATAAATAAATGTATTGGTACTTAGAAAGAAACCTTTATTTTATAATGAAACTAACAACACGCAGCATGCATAACAGTTCTGCTCTCATTGTGGTCGTACCACTTAAGTAAGAAGTAAATTTTGTTCTATTCAAATCGGTGAATCGTACGACTTAAGCTGATGAAATTGCAAAATGCTGCTGATTGTCGAAAATAAGCGTCTTACCAGCAGGAGTGAGTTCATCCACAGTGACATGGTAGGGCGTTCCCGCGAAGACAGGTGCATGGTCGTTGAGGTCCTCCACGTAGACCGTCACCGACAAGGAGGAGGAAATCTACCACGGAAACAGCGGCGTGTTACAATTCTCGGACGTGCAAAACAATGTTTACGCGCGACTGGCGCCATTATGCAACTCAGGTGTGTTGCACCTAGTCATCTGTCGAACAGTTACGGCCGTTGCACTTTTTACGCCGGCCGGCCGCAATTATCATTGCAGGATTGCGATGCGGCATGGTTTTCTCAGTTACTTTGCGCGCATTCAACATCTGCGGATGATAATCTATTTGCAATAAGTGACAATTTATCCTTAAATACAAAATGAACCATTTTTGTAGGTTTTCATTAAGTGGGGATACTTTAAATTTTAAATATTTACATTTTATTAGTATTCAGATTTATTACACCTCATTCTAAACGGCGAACACAACAAAATTGGAGTACCGAAAATTAAATATAACATTATAAGCGCAGCAGTTTATGAGTTGCTTATCTAAACAGATAACGCAAAAATATCATTTGATAAAGGCAAACTTGTCTACACTCGGTTGCAACGATGTCGCTGAATGAAGTAAAATGCCGCCAATTAATTTTGCACATACATGTCCGCATCTCAATCTGAGTATTCATCAGCTTGCTCGAAATGCAATTATTCTTAATTCTACTGTCGTTGTTGTGCTGAAATAATATTGGGGAACAACTTATAGTGAAAAGGAAACCATGAAGTAAGGCTGAACATGGAATGACAGATTAGAAGAAGAAACAAAGAGTGTTGCAAGTGTTCGAAGACAATCCAAAGATTTCTTCGCGAGATGTGACCAAGAAAAAGTGACGCAATCTTTTGTGCAAAAAGTAAAAATTAAAGTCGATCTGAAAAGCTTTAGGGTTCAAAGAGCTTTTGATCGGGATGTAAAACAGAATAAAAACAGCACAGTCCCGTTTCCGCAAGTTGCACAAAAATCTATTGACACGATATCAGTGCGATGGATGATGAGACATAATGCTTCGCCAACTTCAATTATATTACTGGGTAAGATTAGTTCACTACTCGCAGCCGGAAAGATGCTCCAGAGGACTGCACAAGAAATAGAAAAACAAAATTTCCAAAGAAATTCCTTGCCAGGTAAGCAATGTACAGTTGAATTTTGAAGAGCAGAGCTTTCATCACCACTGGGTCAGTCAACTCAGATATCTATCGAAAGAGTGTTGGCAAAAGCGTCTTTTGCCATCCCTGCAGTAACAGGTTTTATAGCCAGATCTCGCTACGTGTTACTACTCTAAAGCAACAAAAATATAGTAGGCTGCTAATGATGTGAATTATGTGCCAAAACAAGTGAATTCACCAAACAGTCCAGAACATAATTAAGGAAATCTTGAAGAAAATAGGTATAACAACCCAAATCATCAAAGAGTTCGATCCAAGTGGCTATGAACATCACGAAAAATTCAAACGGAGTTTGCGTAAAAATTAATGGCATTAGTATGTTGTAAAGTTTGACCAGCAAGATATCGCAATGTTTTTGCATGAAGAACTATTTTGTAGTTTAAAGCCTAGTAATGTGTCTGAAGACTATACAGGTTTAATTAATACATTTCCATATTTTATGTAAATTGTCTCAACTTCGGTACTCCAATTTTGCTGTGTTCACCCCTTATATTCTACTCGTATATTTAAGATGCCCGTACACTCTTATGTAACAGGAACTACACATCTCAAAGCTTGCCAGTTTTACTAGGTGTAATAAAACAGCAAACTAAAAATCTGCACTACTTTAAGTTTAATATGCATTTATACCTATTAAGTAGAATATCTTATTTGTCAAAATAATTATTTATTTACTTCATGTAACTGTTTCTTCCAGGAAACAAAAGTTTTCTTCAATAAGCTTAAAAATTGAAAGTTAATTCAAAAGGTGTTTTACAGACAGTTAAAAGCATTTTCAGTATATAAGATAGACTAAAAAACAGTATAAGATGTATGGAAAAAATTTAAGAAACGGTTTGGAGTTGACTGAGTAGGATCGAGATAAACAAAAACAAAACTAATAAACCTGCAAAGCTTGTAACGCATAGCAAAGTGGCGAAGCAGTAGAACGGTATGCTGCTAGTCTGACAGCGGTAAAGTATAATTGAAGATATTTAAAGTTGACCAATCAGTTTCAAAATCACTAGCAAACAAGCCTTTTTGGCCACCTGTCGATTGGTGGAAATAGAATTTGGAAATTCCCAGCCGTTCTCGAGTCTGTAGTTTCGTCTGTAGTTTCTTGTGTCTTGTGGTTTTTGTCTCATTAAATTTTACTATAAACCCTTTCAGTGAGACATTTTCTCATTCCTTCTTCCCTTGTCTTCCTTAGTCTTTTTAATCTATTTTTTCTTTTTAGTCTTGCTTTAAATGCCTGTTTCTCATTTTGTGTATATATGACACAGCCTTTATAATTGCTTTTCTTGTAATATTTCTATCACTACTTTTACCCCTAACTGCTCTCTGTATGTAGTGTTGCTAATTTTGTTTTCCCTTCAGTTTTTTTTAGAAAACCTTACTTCTGCACTTATTAACTTGCCCTGTTGTTTACCTGTGATTATCAATAATTCACTTCCGTCAGACATCGCCAGGCACACTACTTCTTTCACAACTTTCATTTTCGTTTCCTGCGATATAAGATGTTGTTTTATAGCTTTAAAAATTCTTTTTGCGTCTCTGTGTTTCTTTGTTCTTTTTATTGTTGTTGATATATGTTCTCAAATTTTTTTAACTTGTTCTACGTATTTCTCTTCTATTGTAATGCTGATATTTTTGATACTTGATCGTCTTTTCTGTTTAATGGTTTTTCTTAATATTGTTTATTAATCTTAATATTTTTTCTGTCCTTTCTTTCTATCTTTTTGCAGTTTTTCATAACCTTACCTTTACCTGTATTATTTTACTTATCTCTAATATTACCTTTCTTCACTTATTCTTTGTCATTGCTTTCTAACACTTTTTTGTAGTGCTACCTCTATTTTTTTATTATATATTTTTCTTTTATAAGTAATTACTCTTCTTTCTCTGATGTTTTTACGATAACCTTTGATTTTTTAAAGTTGTCTTTTATTTTGTTTCCAAATTTTACTAATTTCTCTTGTTTTGCTCTTTTAATCTTATCTATAACGTCTTTATTTTCATCTTTATACTTTCCATAGCCTTCTCTGTTTTTTGGTTTGTGAGATTATTTTTAACCATTTTTTTATCTTACTTTTTGTTCTATTTTCTCCGTCCACCAGTTAGTTTTCTTTATATCATGTTTATTACATATTTTGTGATGCACTAGCTTTCTCCAGTTGCTTTTAGTATGCTTTGTTTTAAACAATTTCTTCGTTTTCTTGTCCTTTTCTTCTCTTTTGTTTAATTGTCTTTATTTGTATTTTTATATTCATTCTCCATAAATAGTGATTGTTATTAGTTTCTGGTGGTTTTTCCACTATTACGTTTTTTATTAGTTTTTTGAAATTTCATGTCATGATTGCATTTCTCGCGTAAACCCGTGCATTGCACTCATGCAACGGGGATTTTAAATAGGTAACCCTATTATTCTGTTTCTATTATTGTTGCTCTTTAATTCTCTTAGGTATCTTTCTATTTCTTTGTTATCTTTCCTTACTCTTTTGTTTAGGTATCTTATTTAATATATATAATATTTAATTGTTTCTGAATATATTTTTATAGGTTTTTTACTTGTTTTATATAGTACTGTTTTTCATAATGTTGTGCGTATTGTTGTTTTTATTTCTGAAACTATTGTTAATAAGCTTAGCGATACAATTTTTTATACTTTTTATTTTTTCTGTTTTATTATCAATTCCGTCCCTTCACGGTGTTTTCTTATTAGTTTGATTCATGTAAAGTAAGCAGTACCTTTTTGTTATTCTCCTTATTTTCCGTCCTTACTTTTTCGTTTCCGTTAGATATAAACACTTTACTCGTCGCTTATCCATCTGTTCTATTTTCCATGTATTAATTTTTAATGTATTATTTCTTAATTATTTGTTTACGTCATCCAACTACCTTTGCGTGTTTTATTTTTTAATTTTTTTATGTATCAGTTCTTTTTCTTTCCTATTTCTTTTTTTCGCATTAGAAGTATATTTCTTCTTTGATTACTATCAATTTATTTTCTTTTTATTTTAGCTATTTTTTAAATTTCAATCTGTTTTTCCTCTTATTTGAGTCATATTGCCTTTGGTGTGGGTTTTTGATTTTTAATTTGTTTTTTTTTATTACCTATTAAATGTTATTTGCATTACAATTTTACATTTTTAATGTGTTTATTGATACCTTTTGCTCGTTCTTATCCTACTTATTTCTACTTCTATTTTTGTTTATCCTTTAGAAATTGCCTTTACTTTCGTAACTTATTTTATTTATCCAATTTTATTAATTTTACTACGATATGACAATTATTATTATCTTTTTCTACCGTTTCGACCGTGTTTTCTAATTTTTCTGTGCCACTTGTTGGTCTCTAGCTATTTTTTTTCCTTTTTGCTTTGTTTTCCATCTTTATAATTTTTTCTATATTCTTCTTAATTTATTCCATCGTCTGTTCTATCATATTCTGTATTATCTGTAAATCTTCCATTTCTGTGCATTTATTTTCTTTGTTACTGTTTGACTTCTTGCCTCATTTGATTCGGATAATTTATCGCCTGCATTTCAATTTGCGCCTATTCTTAATCGTAGAACTAATAAAACTCTCATATAAATGCAGAAAATAAAGAAAAATATTCTGAAAAATATTAAATTAGAAATTAAACATAATCAAAAAAAAGTTGTACATACAAAATGCACTGTTATTAAAGACTGAAGTTAAATCCTATCTTGTAGAAACTAATTTTGATCTGAAATCAGAGTTTTGTGCCTTCGAATATGTGGAACGCACATGAATTTTCATACCAAAAAATATTACTGATCAGGGCACAATAGTACTTCTTGTCATTATGCCACCATATCACCTAACAAGTGTCAAAAATTAAATATAAAATTAAAAAAACGCACCCGGAATGAAGAATATTTTAGAGTATGAAACTAAGGAAAGTAATAAAAAACATTGTAAACAAATTTCTCTGATAATAAGGAAAAATTTAAGAAGTTTGCTAAACTTAGTATTCTGTAGTTGACAATTTGATATTCTTAGTTTGTTATAAGTAATCTTTATTTCAGTAAATAACCCTAAGAAATAGTGCAGATTTTAGTTCGCTTACCATTTAGAATTTTTGCTTTTTTGATATGGTTATTAAAGTTTTAATTGATACTGACAGTTTACATTTCGAAATTTGGATTAAAGACTGTTACGAGTATTTATGTTGTAAAATATTTTGATTTCCATAAAACTCTAACATTTATTTTAAGATTTTTAAAAGACTCGTTGTTTATTTGCAAATATAAAAAGAGTCAAATGGTTTATAGCTTAATGAACTAGTTTTATATATTATACATCATTTTATGTCAGTGTACATATTTATTTTAAGTTGTAAATTGTTATCATAAGATTTTATTAATCTTTAAAAACCCTGAAATTGTTTACAGTACGGTTGACACTAAAAACATACGTGCCTTCAACTATGTGGTATGCAAGGAGAAAAATGTGATGCATTATTACTCATATTAAACACAAAAATACTGTAATGCATGTAGGTTCAGGTAATAATTTTCTACAATTGCTCATTCGCAGTGGTTTTTATGTAATTAATGTTTCATAACAGAAAAACGTTTGTTCCAACGAAACATTATTCCTGGACTTTCAAATCTTACAACATAATATTTATGTTGCTTTATTCTCCTCTTTGCAGAATCTTTAGATAAAGTTAAATACGTAGTTTCAATGAATACCACAATCAGAAACAAAACTGCATTTTATTTCTATTTAGCACCAAAAATAACTTTTTATATATCAGCGACAGTTTGCTAACCCGATCAAAGAGCAGACCGAATTATCCCGGCTTTCATTGCAAATCAATTAGGCAAGCGTTGCTAAACCAATAATTTTAATGCCTTTACAGTTGTCTTTTTGTCGGCGCAATGAAACAACCTGAACAAACACAATAAACCGAATAACGTTGTTTTGCCACAGAATGCAGTTTATAAATTCAACAGGCTGGTTTGTAACTGTATAATATTTCTGGTTAACCAAATGCTCGTTTAATTCAAGCAATTGCGTCTTTTACGTAACATGCAGTTTGATTTGACTTTGCTGCCGTTTCATGCTTCCGAGGTTTTCGATGCAAAAACAGGCATTATCGGCAACGGCCGTTCACAAATGATGTCAGCTTAAACGGCGGCGATAATGACAAATTGCACCGTTTAACTTTACGTGGACTTTTTCGCTTTCAAATCTATTACTGTCCGCGGACTTTTTCCGGCAAGTAATCTAGAGCTAAGTTGCAGTGGAATGGGCGGAAGGCAATTTCGCCGGCGATTGCAGTCTGCATGTTTGCACGTGGTCTATCAGAGTACTTACTGTGTCTTCTCCGTCGTCATAATCGCAAACGAGTTTGAATTTCAGCACATTCTGCGGGCTTTCCGTGTCAACAAGGTCGTCCAGGGATCTTGCCAGCAACAATGAGATCGTCGTCGCGTTCAGATCGCGGTATGTGAAATAGTGGACGTCGTCATTCTGGAACAATGAAATTTATAGTTAATTTTATTAAAAATATGTAACATTGAGAATTATTACGACTTTTATTATATAAGAAATTAGAACAAGTTATTATAAAATCACTGTGGTGATATAAGCCCATTGCCATCTATTGTTACATTCTATTGTACATTCCTCTTTATCTGCTGGTATTCTCATTTACGTTGTTCCGCCAATTTTTTTATATCATCCTGCCACCGAGTAGGTCTTCCAATGCTTCTTTTGGTGTCGCGAGGTCTCCAATCTAATATACGTTTGGTCCATCTTTCTTCTGTTGTTCGGGCTGTAAGTCACTTAAATTGTGCAATTGATTGAATGATGTCTGTTAGTTTTGTTTGCTGTTTTATTCATGTATTTTTTTACGGTTACTTAATTTAATTTCTAAAATATATCTTTTGTGTGCTCCTTGGGTACGTGTTGGCCTTTGGACGTTTTTCTTTGTCAAGCTCCATAAATCAGTGTTGGAAGTACGCGCTGGTTGTATACTTTTAATGTATCTGGAATATCAGACTTGAAAATATAATATAGTTTTTCAAGACAATCTTATTCTAGGTATATATGGTCATCCACTACTTTTAACGGTTTACTTTTTAGCGATAATGTAATCTTCTAGTGTATTGCTCATTATATTTGTTTTTGCCTTATTTATTTCAAGTTATATTTTCTTGGTTCCGACTATTTAATTATGCGGTCATATCGTGTAGCTTATGTTAGTTGTTGCTTACTAATACTACACCATTTGCAAGTCTCAGGTGGTTTGAGTATAGCGTCAATTTAATTCCTGCTTCTTTTCAATCTAACAAACTGAAATACCTTCCAATTAAGTGATAAACCGTTTTGGGAATAAAGTGTCTTCCTTTCGCACTCCTCTCGTTATGGGAATTTGATTTGTGTTGTGTACCTTTGTATATATTTTTGCATTAGAGTAAACGTTTTTTAGGTTTACATATCTGCTGTCGATTCTCGATTTCTCTAAGACATTTAAAACAGCCCATATTTAAATGGAACCTAAGGCCTTTTTAAAGTCTATGAGAGCTATGTAAAATTTAAAATTATATTTGCTACTCTTTTCGATCAAAGTTCTTAATGTTTTTATATGGTTATATGGGTTGTATTCTGACCTAAAACACACCTGGTCGCATAGTTGGTAGTCATTTAATTTATCAAACGGTCTGTAATTTACGTGTGAAAAGTTTGTGCGTTTACGACAAGAAACTAATTGGGCCATAGTTATATAGTTTGTAAAGGATTTTCTTTGTTATATATAAGTATAACTTCTGCTATTTTTGGAACTATATTTACTTCCATACATCTATTATATAGCTTTGCGAATTCGCACAGTAATTTATTGCATCTTTCTTTTAGCATTTGAAGCAGAACATTATCTGATCCTCAGGCCTTACCATGTTTTATTTTGTTTTAACGCATGGTTTATTTCAGCTATAATTACTTCTGGTATATTCTCCGAATTGATTTTTGCATTTTTTTCTTCCTTTCCTCCTCTTGTTGTGCCATATTCGCTTGTACTTTATGTCGTAAATTTCTGTATGGTATGTCTTCTAGTATTTTACCTAAAATGTATACCAAAATAATTTTTGATAAGCTGCTGCAACAATACTATAATTTCTTCTTGGTTGGGAGGAACTAGTGATAAGCTCGTGCCTCTGTATCCACTTTTAATAAAATCTAGAATATATTTTTATTTTTCCAATTATTATACAATCTGCCCTATTTAATGAAACAACAAATATTTTGTATGATTTAATACCGCTATATTATATTTAATCGTATAGAGTGAGGTTTCGGGGAATTTCGTAATTTGATACAATTTATAAGTTATAATGATTATATTGTTACATTTTATAAGACAGCTATTGTTGGAACCGTATAGATAACTGGGAGGATTTAAATCTTTTTAGTATTTGTGCTTCATTGTGACTATTGTGACAATTGACGAAACATTTTGTTCTTAAACCATTCGAGGGTTTCTACGTTGGATTTAGACTTAGTTCCCCACAAAAAATGTTTGTAAGTCCAGAGAGCCTTTAAGGTTACCTTCTTATATATTAGTAATTTGTTTTTAAAGATAATTTAGATTTTATTTCAATTAAGCAGTCCAATTTTTAGATTTGTTGCCCAATTTGTTTACAATTGTTAAATAACTGTGTCCTCCAAGTACGTTCTCTGTTAAAGTTTAGTCACATGTACCTAACTGATATAGTATAATGTAATTGGTCTTTTAAAGGCACTGACTGGTAGCTGTTTCTTCTCATAGTAAAAATAATGTGTTAAGATTTGAGATTAATTTACTTCAATTTTCCATAACTTAGGTTATTACTAATTTTTTTCAGATAAACTTGAAGGTATAGGTAGCCATTATGGTCAATCTAGATATAAGCAGGTCTGCCATGTACAAAAAATATAACATAGATTTTGAAATACTACCTTGTGGAACTCCAGACGATATAGATGAAAAATTGAGTTACGTTTAGAAAAAATGCAAAACAGTATCTCTTCGCTTTCAGATGTTTCAGATGTATTTTATTTACTACCCTGTTACGCGTTAACCTGGAAAACCAAATGCTGCTAAGGCATTTATTTTTGGTCATCTCAGAAGAATATTCAATACCACAGTTTTCATCTTGTTCACCAGAACATTTTTTTAATATTATTATTTGTTATGAATATCTATAGTACTTTTTGTCCAGTTGTAGTTTAAAAACAAACAAATACATATCGTAATTTTGCAATTTTAATTTTATAATAAATTTGTTTAGTCGGATAAATATTTTATACGATTATTTACTACTTTATTGCAAGTTAAATGTTTGTAATTAAAGGAAACCAAAAGAAGAGAATAATGCATTAGTTTTGAATCTATTATTTTTTATTCTTTTTACTGAAATTTCTATAGGGCACAGGGCATCTTAAAACATTTTAAAGAGCAAATAAATTATTATGATCCTCATGTTTACACTAATTTTATTACATATCAGCTAGCTTTATGTAGAATATTGGATTCCGCAAGGTAAAAATCTGGTGTGAACATCACACGACTTTCCTTATCCTATTATTATATATTACACCGGGTCCATCGTCTCGGCCCTGCGTTGCTCTCGTCCCGGAACTTGTTATTTTAAAAAAGGACAAGGCGCGAGTCCAACATTCGAAAGCTGATTAAAATAAACAGTACAAGGCAATAATTGATTCGTACTTAAAATTTTGCTACGTCACTGAAGGTAACCGTGCGAGCTCGGTCGCACAGCCTTCCCCTTTATCGCATGCGAGTTCCCTCCTAGCTACCAAGCGCTCTCCGAGCGTGCTGTGATTGGTCCGTTTAATTAATTTTTAATCGGCTATAACTTATTCATTTGAAATCGGATCAAAAAATTTCATTGTAATTTTTTGTTCGTCTCGGTCTGATCTATCCGGTAATATAGATTTCCCGAAACATTTTATGAACACCCGGTATATTAAAAATCCTGAGCTTCAATTTTTTCGAGTTCCTATTTTACCAACTTTTATTTTAAATTAATGTTTACCTCGTGATAACAAATCATTTTTATTCTCATGAATTTTTTGTATCTTCAGCCGTTTAGATTCGCGACCGCTTTGCGACCGATTTTGCGACCTTGCGACCAAACGACTCGGCCGATTTTTACCAAAAGCTTCGCACTGCGCCTACTACCTACAAGTAACTAGCACACCAAATTTCAAGTCTCTAGCTCTTACGGTTCAAACCAACATTTTTGGTGTCCTGAGGCTATAATTCGTCCAGAAATGTCAAAAACTGGGTAGGTCAAATTTCCGACGATTACATTACTTTCCTTATAGGATAAGGAAAGTAATAAAAATAGAAAATTACTATTTTTAGCCGAAAAGTGTTTATGTTAAAAAATATTCGTTGCTGATATTGATCGTTTAATATCAACTTCCAGGTAGCGTAAAATTCCATTGTTACAAAATTTAAATTTTTATCGGTTAGCATAATGTTGGTATGTTCCATGTCTGTTGACAAGAGATGATTGTTTTAAATGAATTTCGTCGTGCTTAATATTTAATTTTTTATATCAAACTACGTCGTTATTGATCTGCTACATTGAAAGAAGAGACAGAGAACGATGGCATCGTTAGACCTTCGAAGACTTCATTTTTGCATGCAGGTCTATTATCAAAGCCCACAATTCTTATGGATCTAACCAGGCGCTAATGCATTTTTCGCTATATAAATTATATTTAAATTTCTTTAAAGAATAACTCGCACGTTATTTTATTTTTCTAGGAGTGCACCAGGCGTCTGCGATTCAATTCTATGCACATTCAAAAAACTGATAGTGTCGATATATATTTGCATTATTTTTCTTAAATTACAATTTCACTCACATAATAGTATAATACATTTTAAATTGCTTTACTATGTAAATTGTAAAACTTAAAAGTTCTAATCTTTTAGTTCTTGATTTGATTTAACATGGTAGTAATTTCTATTTATTCTCTATGTTGTTGATTGAAAGTCAAGAATGTAATCATGTATGTAATTTAGGTTGCATCACTTAGAATGCCGTAAAATTTTATAATTTACAAACAAACAAAGCGATTGTTAGTTTACTTTTAAGTACCCTCAAATAATACAAAAACTCAATTGCTTATTGCTGTAAGTTGGAATATAAAACGACGCCAACATTAAAATGTGTTCAAAGTTTAATTTAGAAATATATCACGAATCCTCAGAAGTAAGAAATCGGGTACGCCGGATTTAATTTTAAAATAGAACACAGTCAATTATTGTTTGATTGAAATTTTTTTATTAATTTATAAAGTAAACCTGTTAAGATTAATTAGGGAATATGATGTTAGCCAAACGCTCGCTGCGGCTGTGCTGGCATACTCTGATCTTTTTGACCAAATTTTCAGTCAGTCGGTTCAATTTCAGTAATAACGCGTCGGATTTTAGTTTTCAGTTTAGGAATTGTTTGTGGTTTGTTAACATAGACCTTGGACTTTACAAATCCCAGAGGAAAAAGTTGCAAGATCTGGGCGGCTAATTAATGCCGGCATTTATGGAAATCACACGACCAAGAAAACGTTGTGTTTCTGTTGCTGTTGAAACCACGTTCCTTTGAGGTCCATATTGTCTCATTGATCGCACAAAAAGTTCAATATCATGTCACGATATCGTACTCCATTTACAGTTAAAGCTTGGCCATACTGATTCTCAAAAAAGAACGATCCAATTACACTTTTAGCCCATAATTCGTGGGTTTTTGTGGATGCGTCGGTTTTTCGTGAATAGCACGAGGATTTTCATTGGTCCAAATTCCGACAATTCTGCTTATTAACAAAAAAATCCAAATAAAAATGAGCTCTATCGCTAAAGATAATGTATAAGAGATATATCATTTAACGTTTGATTTTCCATCACCCAATTAGCAAATTGTCATTTGTTGCAAATGGTCTTGTGGTTTGAGATTTTAAGTTAATTAGGCTGTGTAAGGGTGAAAGCTAATGTTCAATTGTTAAAAACGATATCTGACTGCAATATTTTCGGACGACTGCACAGGACGGAGACGCGGTAGAGTTTGCGTGTCTATAACTAAATCAGTTTCTTCAATTATTTAGATTAATCTAAACGGTGGACTAATTAAATAAATTATGGATACCAAGAATTCCACGCACTCTTTGAACAGTCTCCTCAAAACTTTCACCAAATTTGTAACGTGTTTTAACAGTAACAATACGCTGTTCTTTTTTGTAGCAATCCATTTTTAATAACCTTAACGACTGCAGATGACAAATGTCAAACATTAGAGTCGGCGACTTGAATATAACAAAAATGTTGAAAAATTAAATCCGGCGTATCCGATGCACCACCCATTATATAAAAAAATTGTTACCCTTAATTTTGGAAATGCTTTGTTTTATTTCTGTACTCCTTAATTGTTACCTATCGTCACACTAAATAAAATTTAAAAACGCACTAAAACATTTTATAAACATTTGTATTGTTTTAAGAATATTTGCACAATACTTTAGCTGAAACTGAAAGATTTTCATTGTATTGAAAAAGTTAAGGCATGTTAAGATAATATGAAGCAAAGAGTCTCAATAGTTTTGGATATTTTGACTAGTAAAGAAATTTTAGTGAAACAATTAGTTTGGATAACATAATCCAATTATTAGTAAGTATAGGAACCTAACAGCTTTGTTATAAAGTATTTGCATATATATATGTTCTGCAGCAAAATTACCAATCGACATTAAAACAAGCTCGCCAATAAGTCATGATCATTATCGATTTTCCTCAATATTTCGCAAGCTTCTATAGAATATGGTTAATTATTTCAATCATAGAATTATAAATTTTTGGATTTAAATTTTAATTTCAGTCCTAATTTATTTAGAATTTTAATTTATCTGTAACACATATAACACTATAAGTATTTTTATGTGCACTTCATAGCAGATGTGGAATTTTTTTGGAGGTTTTCAATCTTAATAATTAAGCCACTTGTAGAATATTCGAAAAAATTATTTAGTTGAAATTGATATTTAAATATTTGTATTATTGAAATTTAAATCTTTTGCCTTTTTCGAAAACTTTATATGCATTTCCAGTATTCCCACTCATCTGTTACGAAATGCAATTACATGTATTTCAATTTTTAGTCTGCTATTACTTGAATATTCGATGATATTGCTATACAATTTTTATTACTAATACAACCTTAAGATATAAGATGCTTTTTTATACAGGACAAACGTCTTTCGTCGTCTCCACTTGCATGTCCTTTGAGGACTTCTTAGCACTACTTACTTCATTTACAATTGTACAAAGCCCATTTTTGTCCCAGGCTACGATCTAAGCAACAAGAAAATGATTATCTTTAATAAGTGCAGCTATCAATTTATGCTGTATCTATTTGTGAAGTTTTTATAATTTTTCAATATTAGAAAAATGTGAGCTTATGGTCGCTTCTCATATGTTAAAAAAGCACTCAACAGTTGTCGATAAATTATGTTCGAGTTCTCTCCATAATTAATCGATACTGGAAGTTCACTTACTTCATTTTGTAACTCATAATATCCTTCTCTGAATGTTGGTAGTAATAATGTATCGTTTGATCGTTACAAGTATATCAATCTAATACTTGATCAATTTTTCTCGCTATTGCGGAAGTGTTTAATTCTTTTGAATTGAAGTAGGAAAATTACTCAAATGTAAAAGTACGTCATAGAATGCTTAAAATTATCTGAGTCGGAATTGTAGATCTAATAATCTAAACCATACAAAATAACCCCACGTCGGGAACATTTTCTAATTTGGTAGATTAATACAATGACAGATATTTTTAAAGTTAATGTCATAGATTTAGTTTATTTTGTCCGTGATCTAAAAAATCATAGAAATAAGTAATATAATTGTATATAACATTAGTCATTATTTTAAATTACTAAAATATTCACATATTTATATTTCAAAGATTTAACATTGTATTTACTATAATACTATTGTATTTGTAATTGAAAACTGAGGAGACTTGTTTCGTCGCGCATGCACGAGATACTTTAGTTTTGCCAAAATTAGTTTACCAAGAAAACAGCAATAAGAAAAATGCACCAGGTAACATTAAATTTCAACCAAAGCAAAGTTTAAACACACCTTTGGAAAGTTATCTCAGTTAAAGATATTATCGATTCGTCACTTTGACGAATTGTTATAAGAACCATATCAATTTTTAAGTCATCAAAGTGGATGTTGTTTCAATAGTATAACAAAGGAGTTCTATTCTTTGTAAAATATAGCCACTTCTTCCCGAAATAATGTAATCCATTGTCTGGGTTAGATTGGTCGCCATTTTTTAATTTTTCTCTTAAAATTGCTGGTATGTTTTTACTGCTACTATTCTTGCCCGTCTTGTTTTATTTTTTACAATCCTCAACGTTCACATTTTTTAAACCTTCCATTACTTTATCATAGCATTTAATCTGCGACTTCTCTCTCAGTCAACTTGTCAACAGTTTTTTTTAATAAACTTGGGTCTTTCTTTTCATTAAATATCTCAGCCAACTGATAATTTGAACTTTCATCATAATTCCATACTTTTAAGTCCCATTATCGACTTTCGTGCTTTTCTTTCAAAAACTTAATTTTTTTCTGTTTATGTAAGGCACATTATTTCGACAGCATACAATGGTCTAATATGTGTCTTCTAAATTATTATTTTAGTTTTCACATTTATTTTTGTTGTTTGGATATTGCCGTTATTTTATTAAAAAGCTTGAATTTACTTTTTTGATCTGACTTGCTTTACTTAAAACACTTTAAAAGAAAAACAATACAATTTTATAATAAAAAAGTTAGTTTCTCAAATATAACTAAAACAGTCTATTATGCTCTTTTAGTTAGTGTGATCAAGTCTGGTTTAAAAATAATATTACGCACAGCTACAATCAAACTGAAAAAATAAAGGGTAGTCTAGGTGTTGCCTAAAACATGACTGAAAAGATTCAATATTACTCAAGTTAAATATAGTTAAGTAATATTAAAGGAAAAAATACATTTGTTATATTATAGTCATAGAAAAACATTATTATTTAATAATAAAGTAAATTATTTGCTCTCTATATGAAAATTAAAGAAAAAAATTTATTAAAATATATATGTACGTATTTTAAAATAAAATATAGCATATGGCAATTTTTTATCAATCATGTACATTTCCTATAAAATATTTAATTTTTTTGTTATTTAAAAACTACCACAAACAAAATCATACTGATAGCTAACGAACAGTAAGACATTTGATTTATTTTTGTCACAAAGCCATCGTCATCATCATATACCTATGTATCTGTCCTTTCACGGACGTAGGCCTCTCCAAGTACTCTGTCTTGTGCTTATTGTATCCTGTTTGTGTCGTCATTCCATCTTAAATGTGGCCTTCCTCTTTATCTTTTTCCCAATTGCGGTCTTCACTGGACTACCTTCATAGTCTATTTCTTTACAGTTGTACTCTAAAGTATTAGAGTAAAATAAACATTAATTGAGAGTTGATTATTAAAAGTAAACTCTGCAAAAAAGGATAAACTACTTGCAACCAAATAACATTCTTACATATCTGTGTACATTTTAGTTTGTTAGAACCACATTATTCTTATCTGGATGCAAACATCTAGATGATTCCTGAGATCAAACTGACACAACGAGAAGTAGTGAGCATTCAAAAATACTCTTTTAATATTAAATTGTTACTCAATTTAAAAGAA
Organism: Sinelater perroti; assembly: GCA_036346155.1. Taxonomy (NCBI): domain Eukaryota; kingdom Metazoa; phylum Arthropoda; class Insecta; order Coleoptera; family Elateridae; genus Sinelater; species Sinelater perroti. The sequence goes on along the minus strand of JARFIY010000195.1, from coordinate 15,827,002 downwards.
GCGATAAACGACTAGCACTGCCAAGACTTGATCTTCCAAGACTCTCTAAACGTCCAAAACGAGCAACTAAGGATTCCTGAAAAGTAGTAGTCAAATTGACACATGAGCCCCAAAAAAAAACGAATCACATCTAAATATTTGCTTAGTATGAGGCCTTCAAAAAATATTATTAATAATATTTTAGAAAAAGAATTCGCGGAATTGGAAAAGAAATATGCGATTTCGACTGAGCGATCTTTACAGGTTTTTTATTGTTTTGACAAAAGCCAATACTGGCAATTTACTGAGTAGCCGAATTTGGGTATAGAGGCGTTCTTCTAACCAATTACATAATACGTTTTTTTGTCAAACTATGAGAGAGCTTGCGTAATAGAATACCATTTGGCATAAAAGCAGATAACGTATAATTTAAACTTCTGTTTGTCTTTAATAATAATATTCTTGTTAAAGGTAATATTGTTTTTAGGAAGCATGGGCTTTTTTATTAATGAGCGAGTATAACTAGCGAGTCGACAGAAAAGCAAAAAATATGTGACATATTGTCCAACAATATATAACCAAAGGGCCAGGAAAACCCATCAACAGAAACAAGCTAATTTTGTAGTAGTAAAAAAGTAGCCTAGAAAACAATAAAAGATTTAATTCATATCCCAAAGATTAAAATAATTAAATAACAACTGTTAATTGTAGATACTAGTTAAATATTTAAATAAGTATTGTATTAATAAAATTTGTTTAAATTTTGTATCTGACTATTAAATTTTGATATTTTAGTATAAATTAATTGTTAGAATTGTATGCATTGCGATTTATGGATATATTTTGATATTAACACATTACTAATAAAATGTATGATGTTCTTATTATAGAATAAATCAAATTAAAAAAATAATAATAAATAAAGAAAATTATTTATCACTTTTAGAACAATTCTATAAGTAATTTTTGTTTTCATTTAATAAGAAAGTTATCTTAGCCAATAAAGCAATGAAAGCGCACATGATTGCATTTAAATTATTATAGAACAAGATGGGTACTTTGCTATAACAAATTTATTTTTAATTTTAATTGCGCAACACTCGAATTAGTAGTAAAGATATAATTATAAAAAATAAAAATATTTATAACTGTTAAATTATGTAAATATAATAATAACAAAAACCCAGTAAAGTGCGAGGTTATTTGAACATAAACCAAATGAAATAATTTCCATGTAACATTACATTTCTCTACAAATAGACTATTTAAATGCCACTTACAGGTATCTAATTAATTACCCGGCAATCAACCATTAGCAGTATGAGTAATATGAGTTACCGCATGGTAGTAACAGAGCTTCTTCATTTATTATTTCTAAGCTCTATGCTTAATCAATGCTAAGCAAATGCTAACATTCCGTTTTAAATTCCAACTAAAACATAGAAACCCAATATTAACTCTGTCAGCAAATGACTAGGTATTTGATAAGCAATATGAAATCGATCAAGTACTAGTTAATGATTATAAAACATATATATAAGTATATCTACTAAAAGGTACGGCTGTTTGATCAACCACTTATCATTATCAATAATAGTTACAAATTTAAAGCGAAATGACCGTAAAAAGACTCCAAAACTACCCTTAATATATGCATATAGTGTTACGAATCAGAATATAACATATAAACATTTTAAATACATTAGACACACAAAAAAATTGTCAGATATGCAAAGATGAAGAAGTTATCTAGTATATGGATGAACTTATACATAACGAAGATATTTAAGCGACTTCAGAAAAGGCACAAAACACAATAAACATAAGATGTATAATATCTACTTTTACTTTTTTTATGTAGACTTCGCTTCTGGCAAACACAATAAGATAAGAAACATAATTTCTCTGCTACAACAAAATTAAGAGATAAAAGCAAGTACTACTCAATGAATACGTTGTTAGTACTATAAGCATTCCAGAACTTACTGTATCAGACAAAATATGAGAGTAAATAGTTATTTAATTAAGTCATCAGATTGTATATTTTATTTAAGTGAAAAAAGCATATTCATACTAAACGACAATAATTCAATTTGAAGTTTTGTAAAATATTTTACACCGCATTTATTTTTAACTATTTATTACTACTTAACAATTATACAGAGACCACTTATTATGTCATTATCTATTTATTTTTAAAAGCTCTTCTACTGTTCGACGCACTTTGTTCACCACATGCACTGTATCTAATTCCAACTGCTTTGAAACTGTCTATTAGCCATTTATCGTACATATCTAACTACCTAGATACTAAGTACTAGAATCTTTTTCGTAACCATGCTGAACTTCTAAGAATCGTTGTAATTCTTCTATCAGCAATTTTCTGGCCGAGCTTACCTTCTGCTCTTTTAGGAAGTCCTGGATTCTTAGAGTTAAACGTTACGCTGTTTGATCCTTAAGGTCGTTCTGCCTTAGAACCGCGATGTTTTATGCTACTTGTCAAAATGGCTGTAAAGGTATTATGATACTACCACATAGCTGTATGTAATAAAGTAGATGATTTTTGTTTCGATATAACGTACACTTCAAACTGATTAGTGAAATAATCTCCAGCAATGAATTTTTTTTTGCGCCGTAGTTGACTGTCTTTTTATATTAGGTTGTTTTATAGCTGCTTTCCTTTCTCTGTTTCTTAACATACATGGCTCACGTTTCCTATTCGTCTTCTTTACAGTTCACCCAATAGAACCGTTCTACAACTTTCTGCAGCATTTTTTTAACCTCAACGTCTTTTCCTGACACCCTATCATGCAGGTGATATAAGATATCCAATAATAAGACTTTCAATACTCAGCTTCTCGGGACCAATTGCCATATCTGGTTATTGTCTGCTTGTGCCTGTAATTCTTCTAATTTCTTTTTTAAACTTTTGAATATCCTTCCTTCAACTCTCTTCTAAAAGTTCCAAAGCGTTCTTTGGGTTTATTCTCAATTTTGTTCTCAGATATATGAAATGCTTTCCGTATTTGCCTTACACGCTCCTTTAAAATTCCGGAATGTTTTTTCGTGTTTGTTTTTATTTTTACCTTAAACTTTGAAGGTATTCTTCCGCATTTACCTTTATTTCTCGCACCTTTGCTTCTCGCGACTGTCTTTTTAATTATCTGATCACATTTCTGCGCTTGTCTGTAATTCCTCTTTTGAACGATCTTCTGTTCTTACTTTTATTTTTTGTAATTTCTTTTTCTTTAATCTATTGTTCGAAATTACTTTTAGTATTGCACTGATGCACCTGAATCCTCGATGTTGAACAGACATGTCTGTTTTCTCACTTTTGTCGATAGGGGGCTGACACAACCTTTTCTACAGCAGTTTTCTTTCTCTTTATTTTTGAATTTCTGTTTTTCTACCTTCTAATTTACTTTTTAAGCTAGCCACTTTCAGTTCATGCGACTTAGCTTACTTTGGTATGGTAATTTTAGTATGGTAATTTATTTAAATAGTCGTCCAAATTGCCGTGACTCCTACCTTCGGCACAATTTGTAACGGACTCAGTTTATGGGTTCGATTATTTAAAGTTGGATAATTATTTAATAATGTACAAACACTATGTATGTGCACATTGGGTTAGCAGCTCATTAATTAATGCATAAATACTATCACAAGCCGTTTTGTTTCTTGCCATAACACTTTGGTCAACATACGAACTGTGTCTAACTTTAATTGTTTTGTGGTCGTTCCTTATTTACACTTAAATTTTTACACATTTAATTTTGAAATCTGTAAGTCTCTGCAGATTATTGAAATGTTCCATCATGACTGCGCCGATCTCCTGAGTATCATCGCAAACCTACCGGCAGCTGCCTTTTCGCCACGCTGGTCCGCAGACGTTCCATGGAGGCGCGACTTTTTGGGGTCAACTGTTACACTAGTACTACTTAGAAGAAAATCGAAACTGTAACAATCTAGACTTATAGAGTGCAACTCTGCAAATGTGATAAGCCAACTCTCATAAAAACAATACACGTAATAGTTTTCATCTAAAATACTTCCCGTCTTGGTAAATGCATCATCGTATATAACAAAAAAAAAAAAACTTTTTCAGAGATCTCACCATTTCATTTACCGCTAAAGAAAAACGAAGATTTACTCAAAATTATCCTATTGCAGTGTAATCTTAATATTACATTTCGGTACAAGTGGGAAAGGCAAATGATAAAAGCACAAAAAGCTTTTCGAATAATAATAATATTGAAAGAGCAATTAATGTGCAGTTTACAAAAGCTATAGAATTATTAAAGCACCATATGTGCGTAATACTATAAACAAAAGAGTTTAAAACATATTATCTAAAGTAACAGTTCAATTAAGGTATGTTACGCAATTTTTTGACATAGCGTTTTATGAATTTTAATTCATCGGCGTTAACTGTTCGCCTTTCTAAAAATCACTGATATAATACCCAGGACGTAAGCATCTAAAACAAACAATAAATAATAAATGGTAAAAGTAATATCTGTGCCAGTACGATAAAAATACATTACATACTCAAGCTATCACATACTCTAGATAATGCTTTCACTTTGTTGTAAAAGTAGTTCATGCAACCTAATATAGCCAAAACCAGTAAATGCAAAGCATAAAGAGTTAAACGTGAATCTAAATATGAATTCCGCGATCAACAAGAAAGATTTGTAGAACTAACCTTATCCACTGCTTGCAGGTTGAGATTTCGCCGCGGATGCACTTCTATTTTGAGAACTTCTTCACCGACGCTCAGGTTTTCAGGAACCCTTACGAACCGCAAATATTCACCGGGTGGATAGAATTGGCATCCTGAAACTAAATAAAAACAAATGTTGCTAGCTTTCATAAAAATATGATTTGCACTAAGTATTGCAGATACATATTAAAATTATATTATTCAATTTATTTTTCTATTATACTGGAGCATATGCAACTATGTGCTTTCACTATGAGTTAGGTGGTGATGGATTGCAACATAATGGAGGGGTATGGTCTAAGAACTAGAATGTCAAAGTTTTGATATATTTGCCCTCTCTGCCCCTTTAGCGCGCCCTAGATGACAACATTATTACCATTTATTTAAAATAAACGAAGGGGCTTAAATTATTTTTAGAGGCTGAGTAAACCACCAACAGTCAACTGGACTTAACTGATTAGTTTAGTTGATAAAATAACCTACAACGTTACACGAAAAGAGATTGAAAATAAAACTTCAAAACTAACTTCCAATATTGGTCTTATTGTTCCGCAGCCACACCTCGCACATTATTTTAATCGTTTTTAAAAGTCTCTACTCTAGATTATACAGTATGCTCAACCAATTATTCATATACGCCTTTCTCTTTACTTATGTGTTTTGCTGCGATGAAAAGTGAAACAAGAAAGTAGTAGTTAATGGCAACAGGGGCAATTTTATAAATTATACAGTGCAAACGAAAGCATGTGCCTTCAGACACTGATAATTGCAGCACAGTTTCATTTTCCAATGCGTTTTATTCAATATTTGTTTTGATTAATAAGCGTCCTGGCGTAAGGAAAACGAAAATATTTTCGCAAGCACACATCGAACCCGAGAGTTCTTATAAGGTTAGCAATTTTCAGGCCCGTAACCTCCGAATTGAGCAATTTTCCGCTCTAGTAAATCTATCTTGTTTAACGTTTTTCTGCGCCGGACAATATTATTAAGCGGGGTAAGCAACACCAATACAGCGGAACTTTCGATTGCACGTCGCCTTTAAGTGAATAGCAGAGGCAGTTAACTAGCTGAATATTAAAATCGTGACGTACTTGTCGGTCTTGTAGAACGGTGATAGACAGCGCGATTCTGCAACTATTACGTCTTCGTTTGGCGGCTTTTACGAAAAGTAGGTAGTTGCACCAATTCAGCAATTTCTCCGACACGGTTTCTGTAATTAAGTATACACATTTCGGGGGGCTAATTAATGTCCGTGCCAGATTGTTGCGACTACTTATATTTTCCCGATGTGTGCTAAGTGCTACTTTATCATAGTTACACATTCATATCGTTTGTTCTCACTGATTGTGGATACACCTGCTTGTTCATAGAGATTAATTTTGCGGACCAAATAGATTCGTGCGAGATTGGTAGCAGAACTAGTGCAATTATAAGAGTGATTATCTTTAAAACCTAAATATTTAGATTAAACTTGGCTATGCTGTTTATGCAATTTACAACATTTTAGTTAATTAATTTAACACTTTATCTAATGATGTAGAAGGCTGTTACATAATGGTAAATATTCATTAAATCAGTAAAATGTTTTGAACTACTTTCCATCAAGTTATGAAAACTGCAGTTATTAGAAAATAAATGTTTACAAGAATTTATAAAACGATTGCAATTTAATTATATAGTTTCTACAGAAGGAAAAAGTGATAATTTGTAACAAAAGAACCTTTGCACTTTAAGTTATGCCTATATATAAATCATTGCTTACAAGCAGCTACATAGAGGCCCAAGAAATATATCGTTTCTATTTGATCTTTTTCCACTCTTCTCAAGTTAAGAAAACTTCTTTGGCAAAGATTAATCACAAATATGGGAGTGCTTGGCACTTGAAGTTTTTAAGACGCAAACCCACATTTTTTGTTCAGCACATCGTAGATACCAGCCGTAGCAATTTCAGAACACTAAATTGCATTTTAATTTACAGGTTTAATAATTCTCAATAAAAAGGTAATTTAAAATAAATGACGTGTGCTGTGTGGACTAAAACGCCATATCTTAAGAACCCCAGTCGTATAATTTTCATACATCACATTCAACAGATGCAAACATTGAAGTCGTTCCTTGAATTTACTTGGTCATTATCAGAACTGGCAAAGGGCAAGCTTTTAAGAACATTGTGTTATGCTTGTTGAAAATTTTAGAAAGCACATTTGATCAAATTTTCATCAAAAGTCTATTAGAACTACAGTTTGTAATTGTTAAAATTCCACAAGTAATTGAGAAACGAATAAAAACTACAAATTAGAAAGTCCTAAGGATATAAAAAATCATCATTCAGGTTTCCGCATACTAAATTTAGGGTAGCAAATGCTGTACTGTGGATACCCAAAGATAATATACTCAACCTTAAATTTATTTAAACTTTTACATTAAAAATAATAAACAATTGGAAACATTAATTATAGAAATAGGCTTTATTATTCTGAAAAAAATTAATAATAAGATAAAATCCATCAAGGTACAACTTGTCTCCTTATATTGAAATAAACAGTCCCTTTAAGAGTCACCATCTATTTAATCTAACCTAAAGATTTCCTAGAATAGTTTGTATAGATTAGCTAGATTAACCAATAGATTCTAATTAAAGGTTGCATGAATAAAAATAAATAAAACCAATGTTTTAGTATCTCACTAGATTTCTATGAAACTATAACCATAACATTGGTGTTCAATTAAAGTGTGGCATTTTTATGTAATATAATAAGTTGACGTAAATGGAGAAGCAACGGAAAAAGTTAATATAAAGGCATAACTATTTTAGAATTGGATATTGGAATATTAAATTTTGCAATCGAAGACATAAGAAAATAATGAAGTTAAAGAGAAGAAAATAGATATGTGTTCCCTATTAAAGACGTTAAGTTTTAACAAACTTTAATGCAGGTATTGGGTATTATGATATTCACAAAATAAAAGAAAATTTAATATATAATTTGAGAATAATAATGGGAATTATTTGTTCAATTTTATACTAATAACAATTTGAGAATAAACAATACTTACTTTGAGCAACAGGAATATGCTTATCAAAATACACTCGAATATATAACATCAAACCATTTACACCATTTACAAATATAATACATAATGCCTCTAAGTAAAAGCTCAGAACAGAGATAACATATTCTGTAAACTGCAAATTCAAAAGTAAAATAAATAGAGAATCGAAGTAAGATAACGGCATAAAATATCCATGCCATAGATGAATAAAAGAATACATCGAATAAAATAACTTTGACTCCAACATGGTTAACAGCCTGGAAAAACTAAAATTAAAAATAATTTGATAAGTACCAACCACGCATTGCATATAGTAATACAATTTGAAGGACAACATAACAAAGAAAGGACACTCTGATTCTGCCCAAAAATAAAATAGCTAGTAAAAATATAAAGAACCGCATTTTCTATGTATATATTTCATCACCTTTACCCTATTTTTTGTTACGGCTATTGCATTTCCCATCCCTAATCTCAATCTTAGCAATTCTAAAAATTCAGATTACGATCAGATTTGTGAGATAATAATTGATAAATAGAGATTCGAGTTAAATTTAATCTTTATAAAATAAAAGAAGTTAGATATTAGAAAACAAAATAATTTGACAGTCTTTAGGTAATTTAATCTTTGATACAGTATTTGACTATAATTTATATAACATTTCTTAACAGAAATGTTATTAAATATGTATTAATATTTTAAAAATAATAAAGATTGGCTTGTTTTTAGTTCTTAAAAATATGATTGATTAATGAAAACAACAAAACGTCTACATAGAAATTTAGTAGGTAAAATACAAATAAACGGAGAAAGATTTAAAGAAATTTAAAAAATGAGCTTAAACAAAGGCGTCAACCTAAGTTTTTTGTTATCTACAATATTAATAGACAGGCTAACTGAAAATACAAAAAAAAAAACACTAATCCGATGCCAAAATATCTGTTTAATACCTATAAAAGCAGAGTTTATTGTATGTAAATAATGTTATTGTTACAAAAATAATTTAATATATGGAATGACAAAATTAAAATGCAAACTAATGATATTAAGGATTACTGAAGAAGCTAATAATAAGAAATATACAAGCATCTCACAGAGATCAAGATTTAGAAACAGCGGAACCATACAAATATTTAGAAAATATACTAAGAAATAATGGAAAAATAGATAATAAACTTGAAAAGAGAATAAAGGAAAGAAGTTAGGGATTAAGAACGTGTATATCTACCCATACTTACAAACAGAAATTAATCTTATGTATTCCAGAGAACATATGAAACTAAAATAAATGCTATAATAATAAAATTTAAAAATAATGTGTGAAAAGCAAAATGACAAACTAGGAAATTAGAAAAAAAATATTAATTAGATTTAAAAAATCAATTAAAGTAACTAGAACAAGTAATTAGAATGGAGAACAAAGATGTTCAAGAAGAAATAAAAACAGGTAGAGACAAGAAGAAAAGACTGTAAAATCCAAAAAATAGCAATAATAGAAAAAAGAAGAAAACGATAGAAAAAATGATAAAAGTTGAAGCAAAAAAATAAATAATGTAATGAAGAAGGAAAGGGATATGATGAAGAACAAAAAAGAAGAAGATATTATTACAGTTTTTCTTAATTTCTGTTTTACTAAAATGTAAACGGTAACTTTTTTTTTATTAACTCCGAGGTAATTTACAATCTGTCTAAAGGACAATAAGTACATGCGGTAACATTATAACAATATAAATAATAAACATACCGCGTAGGCAGGACATCCAGTGATACGTGTCTCAAACGGTAACAAAGCGTTTTAATAAAAAAAAAAAGTAAACACTTTAGAAGTAGTGTAATTATAGGCAAAATAGGTACTCATAGCTTAGTATATTAAGTCGCACAAGAACAGACTTTCTTGTGCGACAAATTAATTAGACAATTAATTTTAAGGAAATTTTAATTTGGGAAATATAAAGAAATACAATTTATAAGGTACTTAAGCTCTGACTTAGTAAGGTCTTTATTCCTCATTATCATTAGGTATACGGTGAAATACATTTTGTATATCAGTGCAACGTAAGAAGCGGAAAGCCAAAGCCATATCATCTGAATCTGTGAGGACAATTTTCTAATAATTAATACGTCTATACCCCTTAATCTGTGCTTGATCGAGTATTAAGCGTTTTATATTGCCTAGACGTTGGATCACTGTGGTAACCAATTCAATTTATTAACTTAAATTTCTTCTTTTGAAAGTTTTTTTTTGTAACACTTTATATATTTGAATGTTTTTTACATGTATTTTTAATGTATTTGGTTCCAAATTCCCACTTAATAAAACTACCGCAAATATTTAATTAACGGAATGGTAACTGCTTCAATGAAACTTAGAAAGCTTAAAAGAATCATCCTCATTAAATACAAAATTGCTCTATACGTTACTAAATATTCTTCTGTCCACAAACGCAGCTTTCCTAGAGGGTTATAGGTAAGCAACGGTTTTGCTGTCGAATTTTGCCATGTAATGTTGTGGTTTCTAACCGTCATTAGATTATCGTGAACTCTAGTGTAGCTTTTCAGTAAAATATAGATTTTTCGGTTTCTTTCGAATTATCGTACTATCGCATAATCGTCCTTTGCCATGATTATTTGCCTTTTTTAGCAATTGAAAAAGTCATTCACAGTTTTTGCTTCTTGTTATAGCTTTACCCAAACCGCGGTCGTTGCAATACTTATTTGCGGCTATTTGGGGAGGCAACACAGGAGCATTGCTTTAAATTTCTTTGCATAAACAGCAATTATTGTAGAACAATACTCTTTATTTCTGACTTGTTATAGATCAACCGAGGTGCTAGTTACAAAGCTTATTATAGTGTGTTTACATTGCATGTGTACACAATTCTATACGTATAAAATGTCAGCGCTCTTATTAATACTAAAGCAATTTATTTTTTCCCGACTTCTCATATAATAATAGTTCCCCGTAATAGACCTTGAAGGCCCTTTGGGGTCGTAACAGGATAGGTCTGCTACAATCTAGAGAGCCTACGGTACACAAGGGTAGTAACCGACCGGCTATTATAACCCCAGAGTTTGATCTCCAGGTACTCATTTATTGTATCCCGAGTCGAGCTGGGTCGTAAAAATGCCAGCGATTGAATTGGCAAGAGCGGGATTCGAACGCGCAACTCTTTCGTAGTCTAGCGACCTATCCACTAAACCACCACGACTCGACTTCTGATATATTGCTAAAAAATAGTATTTTAAAAAATTATAGCAAGTAATTTTACAAAAAACGCTTTCAGGCTTATTTTAACAGTAGAGTTTTTGCGTAAATAATAGTAAATTATTTCGAAAGAGATACTGAAACCAATATCAATGCCTGCCTTCTTTCCAAAAAAGTTAAATTGATTCAGTTGCTTCTAAATAAGCTTGATTCAAAATAAAACAGAATTATTCAAAGTATGGAGCTGGTAAGCTCTAAAAATAGCTGATAACCTAAAAGCATTTATTGCTAATGTCGATTAAAAAAAACACAAACCAAAATAGGACACAGGTGAAGGTAAATGCAACTGCGATATTCAAGTTTTGTGTGTCTTATAATAACTTAGAATGTGATCCTACCTAGATCTATATATACTCAATATACAGCTATAATCAAAGACCTTATAGCTTAAACTTCAAACTGAAGAAATATAAAACTTAAAGTGAGAGACTAAAGTCTAAGCTATTCAAGAAAATAAATTCAAAAATAGTTTTTCCATAAAAAAAACGTTTCAATTATATTAAAATATAACTATAAAAGGATGCTAAACAATGAGAAAGCCTTAAAAATGATATTACAACAGTGATAATAAAGACGATTTCGTCAAAGAGTTCACTTTAAAAACTATCCGAAAAAAAAACATTGAGGAGTTAGAACTTCGTCCTGAGTTTGATACAGAATTACTGAAAATTCTTAAAACTAAAACAAAGTTTATAACCGCTAGGGATAGTATCTGTAGAAGTTTATTCGGCAGGATATCCATCGATGCAAGATTTGCATTTGACCTTTCAACTGATAAGGTTATACCGATTTAAAGGCTCAACTTCGAAAAATACGAAAACTACCGAATAACGTAAATAAGTAATTTATTACAATTTGGATTAGTCCACAAAGAGAAAACCGCTGGAATGAATCATACTAACACTGTGAGAAGTTGGATTTCCTGTAATGTTAATAAAATCTGATTTAGGGTTGATATTATAACTCATTGGTTATGATTCCGAATAGTTTTTTAATTACCGACTTATTTGTCCAATTTTACAAAATTCATTTCTTTCCGAATATTCTTCATATGATTAAATCAATCCGCAACCCTTTACTAGATGATGGATTGATATACAAAGAGAACTATTAAAATGGATGTTTTAGAAACTGTAAACGGAGCTGAACTAAAACTTTATCATAAATCAAACCATAAACTGTTAAATCTGACTAAAGATAAACGTAAAGGAAGAGTAAAATGTTTGTATTGCTACTGATGTTTTTTACCTGAGATAAAGCCATATATTTATGTTGTTTTACCGGTTTATCCTGCAGCAGAACTATCAAACCCCACATCAAAGCTTCCCAAAGTCGTTTACAAGAGTGACTCTGAAATTGTCAAGTTCTTTAAAATCGTAAATGTCTGATGTCCTTAATTTGCATGTTCTAGTGAATAACAGAAGCCTTTTGTCGAAGTGGATTTGAGATGAAACTACCAGAATAAAACAAAACCTCAATTAAACTAGACTCTTAGGTTCTTATGGAAGTCTAAAAACTGGTTCTTTTCATAAGAAAGCACTTTTACAATTATTGAGTGTACAAATAAGTTTCAGCCGTTTTTTTTTATAAACAATTAAGAATTTATTGTAAAAAAAAGGTACAAATAATGTCATTCAAAATATTGCCCATCGCTTTCTACTACTTTTGACCATCTTTCGGGCAGCAAGTGGATACCCCGTCTAAAAAATTGCTCGTCTTTTAAGGCGATCCACGAATCGACCCATTTCTTCAATTCCTCGTAAGAAGTGAAGCGCTACTCAGCCAGACCATGAGTCATCGACCGGAATAGGTGGTAATCTGAAGGAGCAATGTCTGGTGAATATGGCGGGTGGGGTAGGACGTCCAAATTCAGTCCTTCCAACGTTTCCTTTACGATTTTTGCAACGTGTGGCCGAGCGTTGTCATGCTGAAAAATGACGTTATCATGCCTTTTGGCATATTGTAGACGTTTAATCTTCAATGCTCGGCTCAATTGCATCAGTTGTTGTTGGTAACGTTCCCCGGTGACGGTTTGATTAGGTTGGAGTAGTTCGTAATAGATTACTCCAAGCTGATCCCACCAAATGCACAGCATTAGCTTCTTGCCATGAATGTTTGGCTTGGCCAACGCGGTAGAGGCATGCCCGGGATTACCCCATGACTTCCTACGCTTTGGGTTGTCGTAGTGGATCCATTTTTCGTCTCCCGTCAATATTCGATGTAGAAATCCTTTGCGATTTTGCCTTTTGAGCAATTGTTCGCAAGCGAATAAGCGACGCTCTACGTCTCTTGGCTTCAGTTCGTAAGGAACCCAATTTCCTTGCTTTTGAACCATACCCAGGGCCTTGAGACGTTGTGAAATAGTTTGCCGAGTCACTCCTAACTCTTGTGCAAGTTCTTCTTGCGTTTGGCACGGATCTTCCTCCAGTAAAGCTTCCAATTCTGTGTCATCATACACTTTGGGCCTTCCATTACGTGTTTTGTCCTCCACGTCAAAATCACCACTTTTAAATTTCTGGAACCACTCCCGACAACTTCTCTCACTCAAATTAACATTACCGTATGCTTATACGAGTAGCTTATGCGCCTCAGCTGCAGATTTCTTTAAAATAAAGAAGTAAATTAGCAATTCCCGCAAATGACGCTTATTTGGCTCAAAACTTGACATCTTAACAAGATAAAAACTAAGTGATGCTAGCAAAAAGTCAGAGGTATTAAAAGGTTCTACTGTTGCCAGATGTCAACATATACTATACGACTTTTTACAGCTGACAATTTCGATGTTATCTTATCGGTGGCGCCATCTTTTGAAAACGGCGGAAACTTATTTGTACACCCATTATAAAACATTCGTGTATTTAAAGTTTTCCATAAAGACCTCAAACCAAATTGTAATATTCATTACATATGCGGATTGCCAAGATTGGTAGAATGTGGGTTTTTGATGATTAATGAAACCGGTGGATCAAATACAAGACCAAATGTTTATAAAATTAAAAAACATCTCTTAGTTTTACTAGTTGGTACTATTGAGAGCATTCGACTCAATAGAGAGAAAAGTGATATGGAATTAATTGAAATAAATCAATATTACAAACTCATTTCTCCAAATTGTGCGTAGCACCTACACGAGAGTGAAAGAAAAGCTACAGATAACAGGGAGAAGATCAGAGGAGTTTAAATGGAAGAAAGAAATTAAACAAGAAGATAACTTCAGCCCTTCCTATTTATAACAATAATGAGCAAGTTGATTAAAAATACCGATAAAAGAACGAAACACCTACAAACTATAAAAGGATATCAAAGACTAGAACCAGTAAAAATAGTAAATAGTAATGGTCGCAGATGATATCGTATTTATAGCGGATTCAAAAAGAAAGATGCAAACACTAATATATATATATATATATATATATATATATATATATATATATATATATATATATATATATATATATATGGAGGAAGAGATAGAATAATTGAAAATGTATTATAAGTGAGAAAGAATTGGTTAACATAAATAAAATAAAAAGACAAAAGCCCTTGAGACGATCATATATAATTATTTAGAAAGTATAATAATAAATTATGAGAACCTAGATGTAGAATTATCAAATAGGGCGGGGCAGTCAAACAAATTATTATGCACTAAAGAGAATATTGAGAAAAAAGGAATTGAATAACAAAACCAAAATGAGAATTTATAGTGCCGTAATTTTACCAACAGTAATTTACGCAAGTAAAAACTAAACTTTACAGAAGAAACACATTGGAAGATAGATGCGATAAAATGAAACAACTAAAAAAAAATTGCTGGTAAAACGAGATGGTATAGAGTCACCAACAAATTAATAGGGGAAACGATCAAACAAGAAACAATAATGAATAAAATAAAAAGGAGAAGACTGAATTGGTACTGTCACTTGCCAAGAATGAACCATAATAAGTTGATGAAAAGAACACGAAAAACAAAAAGTCATAAAAAAGAAGAGGAACACCAGGGACGAAATGGATACAGCAAATAACAGAAACGGGGAAACAAAGAGCAAAACACTAGAGGAGTTAAAGATAATGGCAACATCCAGAAAGAAGTCGAAGGAATGAGTGAACAAAACGAAAGGCAACTAATCCAAATCTGACACCCGAGAGGGTAAAAGAAAAAGGCAAAGGGAAAATCAGAAAACTTAAATAAGATGTTAGATTTAATAAGCTACCACTTTTATATTAAATTATATGAAGTCCTGATGATAATGAAGGTCACCAATTTTTACAATAAATTAAAAATGAAGAAGATTGTTAAATATCACCTCAGTTACTTTTAAACTTCGGTGTTACTTGTTAAAAAACGTTTATTAATATCTAATTACATTCTTACGGCATATAGTTAAATACAAATATGGCCATCAAAGATTTGCTTGCATGTGGATAACAAAAGTTTTCTCGTCTGATGTCATCACTGAGCCAGTGTAATGTATTCAAGTATGATAACCAATCTAGTAACGTATGATTTTATGTTAAATATATTACAAGCAACGCCCGCGAGAGAGGTTAAACCAGTCACTACAAAATTAATGGTCGGCATCTGCTAAAGAAGGTCACACAAAAATTTCACCTTACTTGCTGAATAATAACAATCACAATGTTCTCATGGCCATTGATCAACATTCCAGAACAATTCAATGATGTGCAGAGCTCCGAATGCATCTGCAATGAACCAACCAGAAGTATGTCTATGTCATGTATAAACAATAGCACATAAACTGAGTTATTCGTGTGAATTCGCAGCTTTATTACAAAACAAACATCAAAGCTCTTAACGCCGTTTAAATATTAGCCAAAGCATTTAATTCAGTTACTTCTGTTTACATTTTTTGGTCAATACTGTAATTGCGGTCGCTGAAACCACGCCGATTTTCTCTTTTTACGGCGAATTACGATCGTCCGCCACGACCACGTCTAAGTAACTCGATAACTTATAAAAACCGAGAGCCGGCAATAATTCATGCCTTAGACAATTTCGACTTGTTTTTCTTGGTAACGAGGCAATATCCTGTTGTAAGGCAAGAATTTAATTTCAGTCAATTTAAGAATTAGAAAGTGGCGTGCTATAAACCGTGGAAGTGCGGCTTGGTTTATTTTTTCTAGAAAGAGCGCTTATTGTTCTACGCAGCTTTAATCGCTTGCGATGGATTTTGCGTCACATGTGCACAAGCTTTTGTTGATTTTATGTTGCAGTTACTGAACGGCCAATAAAAATTTGTATTAAGGTCACCTCCACCTTTACACTCAACCGGGCCGCTCTTTGATTACTTCCTTATTATACGTTATCTGAACAGCGCTTTATAATTACCGTAATTTGTTACTAACAACGAAACAATTGTTTTCTACACATAAAATTCTTGCAGTAACAAAGATTTGCAATCACAGTTATAAACTCAAAGAAGTAAAAAGATTGTGTTGCAATTCTTGCAATTTGATCTAATAAAACGATTACCATATTCTGGCAATGATCAATTATAACTTTTTATTTGTAATATTGTAATACATGCAATAGACCTTTTGAAGCATAATGAGAAATAGTAAGACACTTAAAAGTTTATTACATTAAACTGGAGGATCGTCGGGGTAAAACAGGAAAATAGATAAATAATAAAAATAACATTAACATGCAAGAAAAAATAAACCCCATCAGCGGTTACGTCCTTTTCGAGTCGGGTCCTAAACCTGCTGCAGGGTAACACAACTTTCTTCTTATCCATATGTGCCAATTATTTCCAACTTGGTGGTCTTTAAGTTGTCCTTGGTGATATGATACCTCTCACTAACCTTCGCTTTGATCACACCCTACAAGTAGTAATCAAGGGGATTGCAGTCAGGGCTACAAGTCGGGGGACCAGTAGTAATAGAAAGAGTTGTATAGTCAAGCCTGGATTATTCTTGCCTAGAACTAGAGCGGAATCTTGTTGCCTAGCGCCCATCTTCTCTATCCAGGGTTTAATAACTTTTTCAACGAAATGATATAGTTGTGGAGGGTTACTTATGGGCCTTTCTTAAAGAAGTGGTATGCCATGACGTTCCTTTCTCTGCTCACAAGCCTCAGCATCATCACAGATGCATCAAACTTTGTATGCATAATAATAGGAATTCAAAACAAATTTTGGTAGATCTCTGGCCGGGATGAAGTTCTGTTCGTCTAAAAAGAATTTCAGGAAGCCAGCGCTGTTGTGATTGATATTGTTCAACAGTGCTTAGGTCTTTAATTTTCTGTTCATCTGTTTTTCTTTTAGTCAACAGTTGGTGATTCCTAACCACGAAAAACTTGCAGTGCGCTGTTAGAATGACCGCCAATTTTGCCACGACTATTTCTTTTGCCATGTCGGCCATGCTCTGCCTAGGATCCCGATTGATCTTCTCTTTTAATTCGCGGACAACTTTATTATTTCTCTTGCGATTACATCGTTGTATGTTACCAAATTGATTTTATCATAATTACGAAAAAGTTGAGAAAATACCTTAAAGCAGTAAACCGACGCGGACTCGATCACATTTCAGTTATGGACTTTAAAATGCGTCGATTTCTAAGAATCAAAACAGCGCCTACAACTAAGAGAACAGATATACAAAAAACCAAAATACCAGAGATTAAAGAATAAATAAAGAAGAAGCTATAGGGCAAATTTAAAATGAAAAAACTGAAGCTAAAGTTGATAGAACCTGGAGTTTTATAAAGAATAATATTGTAGAAATTCATAACAGCGAATAGAAATAGCGAAGAATCTCAAAAAAAACAACAATAGATGACTAACGCGATACTAGGTTTCATGAACAAAAAAAGAAAATATAAAACCATTACTGCAAGTAAATGCAAACAGATAAACAAACTAATTCACTTAAAGTGTAGAGACAATGAAGAACAGTAGATGACGGAAAATTCCAAGAAATAGAAACACTCCAGAACAAATACGTCATGTTCAAACTTCATAAAAAGGTCAAGACAATCACACAGAAAAATAAAAAACACCAAATATCAACACTCAAAAAATAAAGAAAATAAGATTATAGTAGACCTTCAAGAAAAAATTAAAACGTGGAAGGAACACGACGAACAGCTCTTCGATAATAGCAGGCTTGATGTAATTGAGCGAGTAAATGACACAGAAAGAAACAAAGCTTTAGATATCACTGAAGCAGAAGTTATCCACATATAGAAATACGGGAAACCAACAGGTCCAGACGGAATACATAGTAAGATATTAAAGATTATTGCGAAACAAGATGACGCAGGGCTACAAATACTACTATCATTATTCAATTCAATATATTGTTTAGAAAAAATTCCAACGGACTGGTTAAAATCAATTTTCGTTACAATATCAAAAAAGCCTAGCCCTTTATACTGTGATGACTATCGAAAGATCAGCTTAATGTTACACGTCCTTAAAATATTTTTACGAATTATCCACCAGCAAGATATACAATAAATGTGAAGAACAAATCAATGAGATACAATTTGGTTTCCGAAAAAGGCTAAGTACTTGTAAAGCAATTTTTCTCAATGTACTTTGTTATCAGAAGATACAGTTATTATGGTAACAAATGTAAAGGAGATACCAATTATAGTCGATCGATTGGTAGAGTATAGTAAAGAATACGGTTTAACATTAAACATATCAAAAACTAAAGTAATAGATCTATCAAAAACTAAGACCAAAGTAACTTTATGAGTAAAAGATATCATCGTAGAACAAGTATCCAATTTCAAATATTTAGAAACTCTTGTTAACAAAGATGGAGATAACACAAAAGAAATCCAGTCACGCATTAAAAAAAGTTTTTGACCAGATCCGAACTCAACCTCAATCTACGCTTACGAATGATAAGATGCTATGTACCCCCAACCCTTCTGTATGGATGCGAATGCTGTACTTTGGCTCCCACTACAAAAAGAAATAAATAAAATAAAGCCTCCGAAATGTATATTTACAGACGCATTTTACGTATACCCTGGACAAAAGAATAACAAATGTCGAAGCACTTCAACGACTGAATACCAATAAAGAGCTTTTATTAACTTTAAAGGAAAAAAATACAATACTTTGAGCATATCATGGGGAGTAGTAAATATAAAAAAAATGTGAAATACTTCGCTTAATTATAGAAGGGAAAATCCAGAGGAAAAGGTCAGTAGGAAGACGAAAAAACTCTTGATTAAAAGATATCCACCGCTGGCTTGTATGCAAATCCATTGACATATTTGGAGCAGCAGTTTTCAAAACAAAATTAACTATGTGAATCGCCAATGCTGATAAGGAGCAATAAGAAGAAAATATTACCGTGTCGGTAGTTAGTTTCTCCTGGTAATCAGATTCTCAAAAAGCCACATAAGAAAATATGTTATCGATGTTTCAAACAGTTTTATCGTTAGCAATCAAGTAACGTTTTTATTTAACCTGATCACATAGATTTTGTACACTAATTTAAAATTCATTTGGAAATTATTAATTAATTATTCCTACATCGAGTAATATCAGCAATCAAACGTTTTCTTGTACTACGTTAAATAACATTTAATGGGTACAAAATTTTATTTTTAAGAAGGGCAACTGCAACAAAAGCTTTGTCAGGATAAAATGTGTTAATAAATCTCTGTACTAATTCAAAACTTTTGTTGAACACCCATTTATATTTTGTTTTTTAAACCGCTTTTCCAACATTTGATCGTAAAAGTTTTCTATATCTGAATATTACGACCAATAGTCCGCCAGAGCAAGGCTAACAGGAGCTTTTAAAAGTAGTGAGTTCCTTAAAATAATTAAAACTTAGCTACATGAAACTCTAAACTTCTAAAATTCAACGTCAATTTAAATAGTGGTAAGAATTTTAAAACTTGTCTGAAACTACAAAATACAACTTTAAAGTTCTGCAGTTTCTTAGAAAGATTTCAATTCGAAGTTCTTCAGGTGCTCCTTGGTACGTGACCAAGAATTTCATTACTCACGACTTTCAAACGAAAGAGGAAATAACCATTTACTTTCTTAAATATGAAAAGAAGTTAAGAGACCGTCCTAAGAGATTGACTGAAAATTTAATGAGACAGCCAGCAAAGCATAGACTCGACGATGTGTACTGTTTGACATACTTAACAGATTCTGAATCTGCAAAAAACCTTAAGACAGATTTTTTTTATAAATAGAATAAAAATAGTTAAATGTTTTTTAAAGAACGCTTCTTCTAGGTATATCAAATAATTTAGTAATTCATTTGCTAAGTATCTTTAAAAACAACGACTAACGTTCAAACTTTAACAGGCGCATTTGTATTTATTTTACGCCATTGTGTCTGGTTAACAGATCTGGAACAAACCTTGAAATATTTAAATTAAGTTAGCATTAAAAGAAATTTAATCAGTAAAATGAAGTATAAAGATTATAAAGGATTGCATAAAATATTTATATAAATTAGGTAAGTGAATAACCAAAAGGCAAGAAAACATAATAATAGTCAGTGCAAAGAATATGAGAGAACACAAATGTTTTGTTAAATGCCTAATTATTGGTTTAAAGTGAAATGTTGCGTAGTGTTAAAATATTCGGTCTATTGATTTTGAGTAAGAGGTCTTCAGTGTCTTCGTGCCTTTAAACAATCAAAAATAGTCACAAATCAAGAAAATCAACATATTCTTTTTGATATACAACACAAACCGTTATAATTGACTGAAAAGGTGTTGTTTATCTTAAAAACATATTTCGGTGCTTAATTGAATCCAACCAGTTTTTTTTGGGGGGGGGGAGAGGGGAGGTATAATGATTCTAACACATTTACTTTTATTGGATATGTTACTACATTTAAATTTGTATTTTCACTTCATAGTCAGTGAGAATAACTCTTTTGTTTGTTCGTATTTACTAGCACCATCAGTTGTTGGCTTTGTTGGCCTAGAGGTAAGCCTTTGTACTCATTTACTATATAGAGACTAATTGATCTAATATTCTTTCTACTACATCTTCTTAGATTAAATGTGTATAACGTTTTTACAAGTTGGCTTTATTTGGTTCAACAATTTAAATATAAATTTTTGCTTGATAGGTTTAAAACTTTTTTTATAGATAACACTAAATGTAACACAATCAGTCAAATTGGCCGTACTGAAGCTTTCGCGCGCTAAACAGATATTTATCTTTATATCACTTTAAATTATATGTGTAACTAATTTTTTAGTACTTCTCTTTTTCGTAGAAATATGTATAACCCATTTTATCTAAGAAATTTAATAAACTTGCTCGTCTTCCATTCTTGGCTCTATCTATATCACATAGTGTAAATATCAAATGTTGTCGCTAGGCAAATTGCCCTGTAATTACTACCTATTGTTTCATCCCTTTTTTGTTATGTATTCTTATAATTGCTTTCTCTTCTCAATACTGTGGGATGGTTTCTCTTTTCCACGTTTCTTGTAGTATCTGCAGTAGAATTTTTTTCATACCTAGATACTTTATCACTTCTGGATCAATCTTGTTATGTCCCCTTGCTTCCTCTATTTTTATTTTATATAATATTTCTTCTAGTTTTTTTATTTCTATAACGTGTTCTTCCCTTTGTTTTTCTATGTTACCACAGCTCTTCTTTATTCTTTCCCTCTCTCTAAATAAATTTATTTTTTGAAGTAATATTTCCATATTTGAATTAATTAACTATTTAACTCAACCTCATTCCCTTCATATATGTTACTTATCGTATGCGACATTTTCCGAGTATAAACTATGTAATGTATCATAAATAATAATATTGTTGAGGTAAACGTCCTACTAAAACCCCAAAAGCTTAAACTAAATGTCAGGAACTGATTCAACCTTGTGTAACCTACGCTCATACGCATTTCGCCAACAGCTTATGCTGCACGTTTAATGCTTTGTGAAATATAAAATTTCAAATTGCCCAGCCTAACGGCACCTAGTCCGGCCACAAAGGTTAATTAAATAGCGCGTTAACGAAAACGAGTCGAATTAGCAAGCAAGTGGTCACCCGACGCGCTCGGTGTAGTTAAGCCGTTACTCGCGCTATTGTTTACTTCCGCGGCTACCAGAACCGAAAAATGAAAGGAACAGCCGAGCTCGCTCGGACTCAAAGGCTTTTGCCTAATGAATAATCAAGACGGAAAAAGTTGAGCAATCGCTTTACGCTCAATCCAGCGGAATTTGCTGAAGCAGCAATTGCAATATGAATACTTTCATAAAAGAATTCACCAAAGGATTGCTATTGCCGATGCCATTAAATCGGTTGCATCATCGATAGTGATTCGCCTAATTAAAGACGGGGGAATTGGAGACAATAATTTTCAAGCAAAATATATGTTAGTTTCTTTGTGAGCTAACTCTAGAGTACAGATTCTATTTATCTTTATTAACATATCTATCTAGATCAAGGAAGTCGATCAAGTTGAACAGTTTAAAAGGAATTGAACTGTTACTTTCGTTAGGTAACAGCAATTAGAGGACTAACCAACGGCGCAACAAATGCATAACTAATTTTTATTAGATTATATATTCCCGATGAATATTCCTGATATAAACATAGTGGCAATATTTGAATGTTGCAATTTGATTTCAGTTTGTAAATCGATATTAAGAACTGGAAATAAATTACCATTTCATTCATTAAAAGAATGTTATTTAGATCCATTAATTGAAAGAAGTAATTTTAAGATTTAATTTTGCTAGTCATCAATATTTCTCCTTTTAGAGGTGATTGATGATAAGATATTTAATGACACTAGCATTACAGCATTTGAAATTATTGTGATTGCCAGCTTAACAAGTTTAGTAAACTTTTCATTATTGTTATTAAAACATTTTGAAAGTTAGACTTTCTTATAAGAACATGTTTGTAACACAATGTTTACAAGTAGGATCTTCAATAAGAATACTCTGTTTTTATTCTGACACTATTGTCTGTGTTTTTGTCCATAGAATTATCTGTATTTGAAGTAACATTTTTAGCATTTTCTTGCTACACCTTAGTCTTTCCCTCAGTTCCCAGCTGTAAACTGCGGTTTGGTATCTGAAGATGATGGTTTTGGCATAGCAAAAAAAATTAACGTTTCCTGTTTGACAACCCAGTCGTCTTTTTCATACTCTTGTTTGTTACATTTTGCCAGACCGAAATTTTGTAAGAATTTTTAATCAAATTTTTGATCAATCTATTTATTAAAACAATATAATTATAAATTTGCATTTAAAATACTGTACCAAAATTTTTCTACCCTTCAGTGACTATGTATAAGATTTTTATTATCTTTTAAGATTTTAACGGAAATATTTATTTTAGTTTAAACGTTAATTGATAAAATCGCTAATTTGACGTTTATATCTTTATCTATAATTACAAAATAAATATCGGTGTAAATTTAAAAATCAAATAACTCTTATTCCGATATAAAATTATGAAATTAATTCTTTTTGTGTTCTTACGCATCGTTGAAGTCTCCAAGTATTAACATACAATAAATGATTACATCCCGAGTTTCATTTTTCTTTTGATACAAATTTAAAAATCCTAACAAGTTTTATTGATGTTTTATTTAAGTATGCATTTCTTTATGCACTCCGCATCCAGATAACTTGCATCAAGGATAAAATTCAAAGTCGTCTTCCTAAGTGACGTTACGTATGTGTTATTTTATGTGGGTATGTAGCTATTTTAAATACAACTCAGTGTTGCATGCGGCACGATTATTTTAACTATACATCAAGCGCCTTTTGTGTTTATAAATCCATTAATAAATTGTTAAAATAATTCTCCTTAATCCACTTTAGTAGCGATAATTAAGGCGTTCGATGAGATCGGCCTCATTAATCAAATGCAAATGAGAATCTCAGATTGCTGGCGTTTTTAGGGCAGCCTTTCCATTCAAAAACAGACAGCTAGCGGTACCAAATCGTTAACGACCACGCTGGCTTAACATTTGTGTTAGCGTGCGGCCTATAAGACAGACTATTAGCCATGAACTTGCACTTTCTTTTATTTCTCTCACGTTTCTACAGTCCCAATTAACACGGAACGGCGTTGCGCGTACTCGTTTCTGAGAATGTGCGAACGTACAGCACGTTTAGGGGCGTCGCGCACTTGTAAAATATCAGTTGGGAACCTCCGGACAATAAGCGGTTGAAAGAGCCAAAAATGCCGCTTTGCGCTGTTTTCGCTGCTTTCTTCCTGGAATGCCGCCGTTTCCGTACATTGATGTCGGAAATGGGAGAAACATTCATGAAGGAAAATACTGGGGAACAATGCAGGCAGTTTCTCCGTACCCAGAATTGTAGTTGTCGCAGGTCTAATAAGCGCGGATGCCGATATGAAGGCGGCCGCGAGCGAATTTGTTTACGCAACCAGGAGAAATGGAAAACAAACAGGTGGCTGCAATTATCAGAGCAGCCAGTTAATTGAAGAAGCAGTTCGCTTTCCTTCGCGGCAAGGAATGGCCTTTTAAAATCGCTTTTTGTAACGCCGACTCCTTAATGTTCAACATATGCGATGATTAAATTCAGATTGAAGCTAGTGCTTTCCTTTTACTAAGAAAATTTCTGATTATTGATAATATAAATTCTTATTGCTTTATTATTTGTTCGTATGCAAATGTTACAATGAGTGGCTAAATCAATGAAGTTAATAATGTATGGAAAAATAATGGAAATCATTAAGCTCTTTCAAAATGTTCAGGTGCAGTAATTACATTAATTAATTTTTCGCTATCTTCACATTTGTTAACTGTGACTTAAATCTTTATCTGTTTTCACTTCCATTTTATCATAATTATACACTCGCTTTTTTATCTTTCTTATTTTAAAAGTATACAGGTAGCTTTATAAGAATTAACGTTTATTTAGTTATATATTTTATACATTTGATTAAATTTAACTTTTAAATTACGAAAAATAATTTCTAAAACATTTTTCTGCACCTCTAACAATCTTTTATATTACTATTTATGGTATTGCCCCTATAAATGCGCTTAGCACATATGAAAAAGTAAAATGCTACGTGATATCATCATCAAATGGAACGCACTTGTACAATGTTGCAAGTACAGTTATGGACAAAGCGAAAACCCATGAAAGCAGACAATCTTCACAGCAATGAAAGGCGTGGTTACTTTGGAGAAATGAAATGACTGCTTCGGATATCAGAACTTGGTGATGACCTTCAGATGACAGTACACAATGCATTCCCCTGGTTAAGCAGCAGAAAACATGTATGGAAGTATGTCAACAACTGTTGCAATTGTATAGCTAACATCTGGAGACCTTTTTTAATGCTGAAAAAAAAACGTCTATCTATGAAGTGGCAGTGCATTGAAAGCCCTTGTTCCAAGAAGCTACGGTCGGAATTATTTATCCCAAAACAAATCTCGGTTGTTTTTTAGAATCAGTAGAAAATTTTTCTAATGAACTGGCTATCTCTTGTTGGGAAAGTTACTAGCAAGCGGTAATATGAGTTGCTCAAATTACCGACATATTCAGGAACACTCTGGGAAATAGAAACAAGACGTGTTGCTTCAATGTGACGACGCAGGTCCACGTCAATCGCCCACACCGTTGACACCCTGCAGGTTCTAGGTGTATTGTGCCATATTTGAATGGATTTTGCATCAAACGACTACACTCTGACGCAATGAAAGAATTAGTGCACGGTAAGAAGTTTATCTCCAATGACGAGCACTGGCAGAAGTGCATCAACATTAAAGAAAAATGCCGCTAATGAAAATATGTACTCGGTTCTTTCCGGTAAAAGATTAATGATGATGAAACATATTATTAACCTTACTAATTCTAGAAATATGTGTTTTTAACTTTAGAATTTCTTTATTATTTAAAGAAATTAAAAACGAAGATTTCAAACATCTGAAATTAATACTTATAGCCTGAAAATACATACATTATGTCTGGGCTGTGATTGAACAGTTCAAAAAAGCTCTTATCATTTTGTTATCAATAACAAAATTAGATTTTGACAGTTTACTTTTTAAGATCGGAAGAAGATTTTACTAATGAATTAACTACCATTACCCGTGAGCGGTATTACAAGTCACTGAAGCGACTTTTAGCAACGCGTCAACATGACCATATGCGGCCACATGTCAGTTGGTACACTCTGAGGCCCGTGGGTACACTTTGTTGCTCTATATTTGACGAATCTTGAACCAAACGAGTGTACTCCACTCCTCCTGGTGTCGTACTAAATCCAAAGATAGGTTTACAACAGCTTTACGGAAACTGCCAGTATGATGATTAAAATTCACATACATTAAAGGAGAATATCTTTAACCATTGGTTCCTAATTAAAGATTAGTTAGAAGAAAAAAATGTAGTCCCCAATCGTTTTGTTTATACCACATTAATTTATAGCTTATTTATTCTAAATAATAATATAATAATGTATCATTCTCTATTAATAATAATCTTATAAATCTTGAGTTCTGTCAGTTGATATTCAAAGTATTTATTTGGAGAATTTTGTATTTGAAACCTTTTTCTATAATGTTTTCAAAAAGTGAATGTTACTAAGTGCACTCTATATAGTTGTAGTTTTGTAATCACTACATTTGTAGGTTTATAAACAAGAATTATATAAATATTTATTTTTTAGTACTTAATGATCTCTTTTTAACATTCATTAATCTACCTTCTTTTAGCAGTTATTTATTTTTATGAAGCATTTATATTTTATGGTTTTCTTTTTTATTAATTTTATTAATTCACCTATTATAATAGAGAAGAGCAAAATATTTAATACTGTACTTTGTAACCGGTCTACAGACTAAACGGTAAGGGATATTCCAAAAATGTCTATAAACGTTTAGAGTGTCAATTACATTCATTACCTTTAATATCCTACTTGCATTATTACCACTTTTACATTGTTTATTTTCTGTAAAGTAATACTAAACTAGTAAATTAGCATTATTACATAATCTGCGATAGGAATAATTGTATTATTGTAAGAAACCAAAGCGTTTGAGCTTTAACTCCTCTCTAGGCAGTTATCACTAATTTGCGAACAGTATAAATTGTCTAAAAATGTTACGTAGTACCAACAGCTTCTATTATTATTTTTTTCATATCGCATATCTTTTATAAACATATCTAAAGAATGATAATCATGTGCCATGTGCCATTTTAAAGAATTGTATACAAGGCATTTGTCCGAGATGTTAAACATTTAGTGATCCAAACAAGTCTGGGAGCAGATGAACTTGCTAAAAAAATCATACAGCATGTGGAGATTAGGAGTCAATATCGAGCAGAGTTTCGTCGTTTTTTTCCACAAAAACGCTATTTTGCTGGCGACCATACCTAGCGAGGCTCAGAATCTTCGATGGAGAGATATATTGGAGAAAAGCTCATCTAGAAGCCTTATGTAGACCAGGCGGTTTCAAGGGCGAAGGCAGCCCGTTAGGCCCTTGGTGCCCTTCTCTATTATGAAAGCCAACTATCGCTTTACAACAAACTGACGTTTTATATGACCCTCGACTGTCCTATCATGCTGCTTATATGCCCGGTATGAGAATACTGCCCAAAGATAAATAAGCTTCAAGTGGTCTAGAATCGGGCTCTCAGAACTATTTTTCACACACTGTGGTTTGCAAGGAACACCGTCTTCACCGCGTCGTCAACGTGTCAACTATCCAGAGTTTGACATGACAATCCAATAATCTGTGGTCTCTACTACTCTGAGCGTCTAAGGTTCTGAGTTCCTCATAAAGCGGCACAAAAGAGATCAAGCAAAAGCCATCCATCACCCACACCAGACCGTCGAAGAAGAAGGGCTCAGGGGTTGGACACAGCGAAAAATGTTGGCAATAAAAGCGATGTCAGCGTGTTAAGCATTTATTTTTCTATCGCGTTCATCATAATATTTTAAAAATACACAGTCTTGCCTTAACGTAACATTCTTAGAAAAAGGCTGTAAGTTGTGATCAAAAATGAGATTGGTACGAATTGAAGATAATTCATGACTTACTTATCTTAACTGAAAAGGCCCTACATCACACTATAAGAACTTTACGCTAATAGTTGAAGATTATGAAGAATGCTAAGATCTTCACAAGACATAACCATTTGAGTTTTGCATCATTCTGGTTTCTGCAGTAATCCCCCTAAACTGTTGGTAAAAATCTACAAACAAATTCTTGATAGACTCTTTAATATTAGCTATTGGCACTGACTTAACAAGTCAAATAAGAAGCGAATCTTTTTTGCCAATTCTTATAAGAAAATTAATTTTACTAGATAATTAGACGAAATCACTTTAGAAAATGTTTTGTTAAGTACTAGATTCTGTAATACCTACTATTATATTAAAATTTATTTGCATATTACCTTAGTTTTAGAAGGTTTATGTGCAGACCTAATTTCCTTGTGCTTTTCTCTCTATATCAGACGGAATCTGAAAAGTCTCTAGTTATCCAAGATAAGTCTCACCGGAATATCGGAATTTATGTAATATTGTACCGTTTATTATTATATCCTTGCTGTCCCAGTGCACCATTAGCAACAGAGGTTGGAGTTAGTTCTTTACTGGGGGTTCTATTTTGCCTACTTTCAAAGAAAACTGTGTGTCACAGAGTGGCTTCTTTCGTATTCTACTTTGCTTTTTGAGTTGGCGGAAACTTTTTTCGGGGGGAAGTAAGCTAAGTTGGGAAAGTAGCAAAATAGAGCACGCAAAAAACAGTTTTCT
Source organism: Sinelater perroti (assembly GCA_036346155.1). NCBI lineage: Eukaryota > Metazoa > Arthropoda > Insecta > Coleoptera > Elateridae > Sinelater > Sinelater perroti. The sequence continues at coordinate 15,798,250 of JARFIY010000195.1, read as the reverse complement.
TTAGTGATTTATAATTTTTCTTGGAGAGTAGGTAGATTAGAATCCCGAGTAAAGAATTGGTTCTAATATCTTGATAATGGCACCAAATTAAATGCTGGGACAACGAGAATTTTCCAAAAATCAATATGGTTCAACCCATAAACCAATGATATCGAAATCTTTATTAACTTTCTACAGCAAAGGTTATAGTAAAAATTTAATGAGATTATCATTCTGTCTGTCTGTCTTTGTGTCTGGAGACACTATAACTTCCGTTCTATTCAACGGATTTATTTCAAACTTGGCATACACACATCCTAGGTCAGTACTTTTCATGGGATTGGTGTTCAGCCAAATCGGTTAACGGAAACCGGAAGTGACCGTTACAATTTCGTCCCGCTGTAGAAAGTTGTCTTTACGGCATTACACCGTTCTTGTTTATAATTTATAAATGCTAGACGTAAGTCAAAATTGTATTCGGATAATTTCTCTAAAAGCATTCTCCTTAATAAATGTTTGCCCGTTTCCTACTTTCTTCTAAATCTAGCCTGTTAAAAGGGTTAATGATCGTCCAATTTCTTGGTTGAAGAAATAGTTATAATTTTTTAAATAATAATTTATACTCCTCGAAGTTTGCCTTATCTCTTTTCATAAACAATATTACTACAACGGCATTATTCCAGTCATAATTTTGGCTGTTCTTTTTTCAGCATCTCTACTGAAGTATTGGTTTTTTAATGTTTTTTATAATGTGATACACTCCTTATAATGATCAGTTTTATTGAGTTTTCTTTGTTTTTGTGCTTCAAGCGATTTTTATTTTTTGTTCTATAGAATTTTGTAAAACCAATCTACTATTTTGTTATTTCTTGGGTATCATACATATGTTTGTCATTACATTTTAAGCTTTTCCAACGCTTATTTTGTTAAATTAAGTTTTCCGCTTATGATTTTTATAAAAAATTATAAAAGCTTTCACAGGACATTTGTCTCATTAAAATAATTTATGGTATTGTTCTTACCTCTCGTTTATTAGGCCCTGTAAACTATAAAAACGCAATGCAAAGTAAATTTATGTTTTAAACGCTACGAATAATAGACAAAAACTTTATCATAAGACATTGTCACCAAAATTTTTAAATTTTGAAGAATTGGACATAAAAAGTTTAAATCTTAAAATGTACAATATTCGTATGTAATTTTCTAATAATAAATAAAATTAAAAAATAAACTATGCAAAAGTCTTTAAGTTGTAGTTATTACCGAATTTTTAAAGAAATACAACAAATTTTTTACATGTAAAATATATTTAATGAAAAATTTTAATTGTTAATCTAATTCTGAAACTGAGAAAGAGTTACTGTTCTTAACTTTTATATCTTGTTAAATAAATTTAAAAATTAAGTTTTACAACATAATTTAAGTGTATAATGAAACTTGGCTGAAATGTTAAGTAATTATGCTCAAAAAACTAAATTCAGTTTAATCACCGGAATGAATAATCAGTTTAATAGGTACATGATTGTTGCACCATGAGGTAACCATTCTAACAATTTGTTTCTAAACAGGAAAGGCTAAGCTGATTGCAAAATATAGGTTTCGCATTGTGGCACTTTATAAAAATGTAATGTTCATAACGTTATGTTGTTACCAACGTGACAAACCCCTTCAAACATTTATTAAATCTAAAATAGGATAAAATTTAAATATTTACGTGGGAGAAGCTTTTCAGCATACACATCATTTTACATAACCAAAAACCTTAATTATATAATCAGATGACCAGTTCAGAAAATACACCTGTTTCAGTTCGCATCCATCGTTGAAATTTCTAAATATTATTGCGCAACGCTCGATCGTAATCAGCTCACCGGTCGTCCGCCAAATCAGAACTCTCATTAGAGATCTGCTCAGATTGATTTCATACTAATCCGCTCTAGTTTTTGCAAAAATTTTCGCTGCAATCGTGATTTAATGGCGGGTAGAAAGGTGCCGATCTCATTTCACAAGCTTTACAGCGTGAAGTTGGGCGTTTCAGTTCTCACGATCAAGATATGCTGATGGCTGATAAAACTAAATTGACAGCACAAAAATTAATTACTTGCTATATTAATATACTATTTCTACATTTTCTAAAAACGTAAATAATTTAATATAATTATTAAAAATTAGTTGTATAACTGATGCTCTATTGTAGATCATAACTGAGGTTGAAGGTGACAGTAAATGTAATAATAACAAATTTATTTTTGTTATCTGTTTAGAACACTACGTAAGACATTTTTAAATAGTGTACAATTTTTGAGTAATGAATGCTTACCTATCTTAAACGAAAATAAACAGACGAATATGGTGAAGGGGAAGTTCATCTTCTTGGCTTCATTTGAATAGCTTGCTAATCACGTGTACAATACCGAATGCCGTTCCCTGCAACAACAAAAAAGATGCAAATTAGGTACTTATTAATCATAGCATTATAAATAGCATTTAGTTTTTAAGGCGGCGTTCCACTTGTGTCAAGAGGAATAATTAATGCAAAAATATAGCTCTGCCGGATAATGAATTACGTCAGAACACACGATGCAATCGAAGTTTCGGCTCCTAGATGATATTGCACTTCAAAACGTTGCGTAAAGGGTTCCTTTCACCTGCCGGAATTCTCTCTAATTCAATCGCATCTGGATTTTGCGGGCAGCTCTTGATGCGTGCCTAAACTAATAAATGTAGGAATCCGAGACGCCAATTTTCACCGGGCGGAAATGCATCTGAATTGCGGGAAGTTACTTCAGATGCTATACCTGACTGCGCTAATTGAAGCAAATTCCTTCTTAATAAAGAGTTGCGTTTTCCTAATTGTGGTTTTTATCCTTATCTCCGCCTTTCTTTACATAAGAAAATAACGCAACGGTTGTTTGCTTGCTTTGTGAATGAATAATGCCAGTGGCCCTTAGCAGGAATATATAAATTTGAATATCATTAAGACTTAAAAATATAACTTTAATTGCGCGTTTAATAAGTAATAAAGGGAATTTTTTGAAGATTAAATATAAGCTAGATTATTAAAAAAATAGAGTCTTGTAAAAATACAGAAGATTATAAAAATTGCCTTCCAATTTTAACGATCTTATTTATTACCTTATCCATTAGAGTAAGACTTGATTTAAACGCTATTTTTGAGAGATTTTTAATCACTTTAGATTTTAACCTTTTGGTACATTTTTTCTTGCATATAGTCTAGAAGACCTTGATTTTTACAAATTTTGTACCACTACTGTATAGCCATTTTATCACCAATGATGAGTGAAACGACTTGATACCATGACCAGAAAAACATTGTTTCTTCGCCGTTTTTTAATACATTTTTTAATGAGTCAATTTTATAATAAACTTTGGTACCCTTAGTTGAAGTCTTTAGGAACACTTGTCTTTAGGTTTAAATATGTATGCAATTGAATCGCCGCTTTAGCGTAGTGGACACGAGCGTTGCTTCTCTGTCTGCGAGCAGGCGCAGACGAGTTCGAGACTTGCTGAAACCCAAAGGTGTATGTGATGTTGTAGTATTAAGTTATGTGCATGTTAATAGACACAATAAGCCTTTGAGTCTGAAATTCTGGTAAGTGCACTTCAATGATGTACAAATTTGGACTTGGTGTAAAAACATAGTCCAAGTACAGAGTCGCCGAAGTAAATTTGGAAAATTTAGGTTGTATTGCGGGAAAACTAAAAGGCCGTCTTGTGAGCATAGGCAATCCCCTATTAGGTAATACCAGTTAGCTTCAAATAATCAACAACCTACAATAGTAGATAATTTTTTTTATTGAGGAACTTTACAATCTGTCAAAATTTGACATTTAGTAAATTATGTGGTACTGTGCATACATATCGTGAAGGAAAGAGTTCAATAACAAATTCTTAAGTGGTAGTAAGTCAGTTTGGCTTTGCTAAATGGCACTAATCGCACACAGCTTCACTACGAAGCGCTTTGGAAGATCCAGATTTTTAATCCGTTTAAGTCGTGGCTCATCTTCGGCAACATCAAGAAGGCCCTCGACAAGGGCGTTTGGGTGGACATAAAGCTTATCACAGTAGCGTACGTGTGACGCTGGATTTCTTCATTTACTGAAGGTATGCCTAGGTCACAACGTATAATCTCGTTGGATACATACCATGGTGCGTCCACGAGGTTGCGCAACGTCTTGGCTTGAAAGAATCTCAGAATTTTGATGTTGGAATGACTAGATGTTCCCCAGAGCTGAATACCGTATGTCCAGATCGGTTTAAGTATATGTAAATAAATTGAGTCGAATTTATTTGCGCCAAAAGATCGCAAGAAAAGATCAATCAGTTCAGGAAATCTGACCACCAGAAGGATGCAACTGCTTATGCCAAGCGATGTGATAGCGATAGAAATAATAAGTTTATTTAGGAATTGCACAAGATCAATCACGATCTTAAGCAGAACATGATTGACCTGGCAAATAAAATCGGCGTGGGGAGGTCAAGCAATACACCAACACCTGCACTACAAGTAGTTTGTCCTGAGGGACCTCCAACTGAGAAAAACAAGATAAGCAAGAAGTAAAAACACGATACACTGCTGAATGATATCAAGCATGACAGTGCTGACTTCCCGAGATTCTTTATGAACGAACAGAACTTCATTCAGACTAGAGATCTACCAAAATACGTCTAAAATGCTTACCATCATGCATACAAGGTTTCCTGCCTCTGTGATGGTGTTGGAGCCTAAGAGTAAAGAAAGGGCTATTATGGCGTCCCATTTCTTTGAGCAAAGCCTGAATGTAACCGCTAACAGCTATATTAACGTATTGGAGACAGTTTTCAATCCCTGGATAGAAAAGGTGGACATTAGGCGGTAAGGGTCCGCTCCAGCCACATGGAAAGGAAGATCCGGGCCTGGTTATACAAGAATTTGAATTACCACTGGTTCTTCTAATTGGGGTTGCTCGAATGCAATCCCCTGACTATTAAGTGTAGGGTGTGGTCATCATGATGACACATACGGACAATGAAGAGGTTGTTGACTTGCAGTAGATTTAGTTCGTTCGGTTTGAGAAACTCTTGACCATGAATGACGGCTACACTGAATGATATGATTCTCAATACTCTTTACTTTAATTCTGCTGTCATTTAAATTGGTTAAATTTTTCTGGTATTTTAATGTTATTTTTGTTGTTCATTTACCTCGACGACCTTGTACATCACAAGAATCTAGGGAAACATCGATTTCAACGTCCGTTATTAGAATTGATTCTGATTGTTAATGTACTTTAGGAGCCAATTTTTACAATTTTTCTCGATGTATATTTTCTGTTTTTCTGGATATTTCGGGGCTTTAATTTTTTGTATGGTTTTAGTTCAATTTTGTTTTTTCTTAGTATCAACAAATGATGCAGACAAACAAAGTTTTCCCGTTAATGCACGATTAAAAATGCGATTTTTTTTATTATTTATTTTTTATTGCCACTATAACTAAAGTGCGCTCTGATAGCTGCTTAGTTTTTGCTTTACCAGTGCCCTCGTATCTTTTAATTGTATTTTAAAAAGTACTTTTTGGCATACATATTTTGCATTATTCCTTATTCATGATTAACAACTGCAGTCAACAACAACAATTAGCAGACTGCTTAAACTAGGAAACTAAACTTGTCCTTATATGAATAGTTTATTAATCTACAACAATTCAAGAAAACTTTACTTTTATCTAGGTTAAGAATTTATTAGGCAGTCTGCAGTTACAAGATACATAAAAAATATAATTTTTATTATCTTATATACAAAATAATTAGCTATATCTGGTGGTTCTAAAACAGTTTCATTACTTTATACTAATTGAAGAAGTAAATAGCAATATTCGTTACAGTTCTTGAGCCCGATTGAAGTAGTAAAATAATCTATAACAAGCGGTCTACGCAAAATATATATATAATTTTTTTTAACCTTCTAGAGTGCTTAAAGGCATTTTACTAAATGTTAAACTACAACCATAATAAAAAATATTGCAACAGACCATATGCTTGCTTTACATGCGAAAGGCTACACGGCGCTATAATATACGTGAAAGCAAGAGATACCACCACTACTTGAGCATTATGTGATAGAACGCATCCTACGAACTGAAAAGGGTGTATAGTTTACCAATAACTACAAATATGATACCAGCGAAGAAAATAACTTTTTTTAGGAAAACCCCAATCTTTAGAATTTCCTCACCATTCAACACAACAGAAAAGTTAGTTTATTTTAAATAACATACTTATAACCAACAAACTTATAACCAACAAACTAATCCTCTTTGTGCGCAGGGATTAAAAGATAAACCCTCGAATTCTCAGGATATAAACATCTGCCAATTCTTCAATAAATATTAAAATATTTTTAATCAACTGATACAACAGAAGAGTATAATAATGAAAATAGTAATTACCATCATCAATAAAATTATTCAATGTTATGTTAATTCCTGAAACATATTTTACTCAGAACAATTTAGATTCTTTACAACTCTATTTATAATACTGAACACCCCAGTGGGAATGCTCATGGTCGTGCAGCACTATTAATTAGAACATCTATTGCTCATTATGAATTCCTACTACATAAAACAAATTTTCTACAAGCTACATAAACTTTACAACATTGCATGTATCAGCTATTTATTGTCTCCCAAACCAGAACATTGCAAAACAGATGTTACATTTTTTGTATTTGTGGAACAGACTTCTTACAATTAACAATTTTAACATCAAACATACAGCAGAAAACAGTCAAAGAAGAGGGACTAATTGCTTTTATAAATTTTAATAACTACAATTATCTTTTTATTCGTTTTTCTCTCTACTAGCTAACCAATATCAACATGGTCTTCTAGATATCTTTGCTATCAACGGCTTACATTCAAAATATATAGACATCACACACAATTACATCACAAAATCCAATTATTTTCCAGTTATAGCAATTATTAGTAACACAATAGTATACACGATGCGTAAGCATTGACGCACAATATGATGTTAACGTAAGAGTTAAAACAAAAGGATATAGAAATAGCCCAAATAATTTTCTTTTGCTGTATAAGAAGCAGGACGAAATGTTATTCTAGAACCACAAAATTAAAGAACAAAAGTTCCTAGCATTCTTGATGCAAGAACAGAGTCAGAAGATAGAGATAGAAGAAAATTTAATTAATTAAACAAAAAAATATTAAAATAAACCTTTTCAAATCTGCACATTACAACTTTATATAAAAAATCCTAAAGCTTTAAGTATCCTACAATATACACATATGATGCACATATCACTGTTATAGATTATGCGGGAATATAAAAAAAACTAATCAGTAAATATCAGAAGCATTTAGAAACTGTTTTTGTGTACAATTCAGAAGAAACTGATAAAGAAGTTAAAGAATCTTTGAATGATTTTGAATCCTAAGAGAAATTAAATTTCTAAACAATAAAAATCTTCATGATACGATCTTCTCACTGCAATTTTATTACGTCTCATATACTGATTGTAACTAAAATTTGTTTCAATTATCTTTATCCTTAAACCTGGTAAGACCTCCTAATGCAGTACAATCTTATTATTTTATCAGGTTACTCCCTTTCATGTCAAAGTTGTCAAAATCTTTGTTTTTAAAAAGATCTAAGAAGATGGACATGAGATGATTGTACTGCTTTGATGCCATTTTATTTGGGGTTTTAACCTGCCTATTTCCAAAGAAGAGCCATGAAACTTGGAATAAAATTTATTCAAACTCTTGGGGCTTGCTTTGGATTAATTGGATTATAAATTATTGTCTAGACTTTAGTAGTTACAATAGATTTGGATGATGTGCATATTTGACATTGCGCCTCAAGTAATTCTGAGGAGGCGTTTTTAACGCATGAAATACAGAACTACATATTTTTTTAAAAATCGTGGCATGAGGACATTTGCAAGGTAGTACTTTTATAAAATCTACAAAAAAGGTCATTTTACCATAGATAGTCGACATGACCAAAATCATGCTTTCAAAACAATGACGTAAATTTATTGAGAAATGTATTTGGTCTAATCTCTAAGCTGACTTTGCATAGTACTTCCTTGTACTGCGCTAGCATAGGTAAGGTTATTTCTTATGATTTGTTAAGCATTTTTTATAAACTGTGGCGTGTGGTGGTTTTGAGTTTGACAATTTACAGTTTTTCTCTTGCATTTTTGAAATCCCTGTAGATTCTGCATCCTTTATAAGTATGGTTGCTTTCGCAGAGTGTGCATTTAGTAAGCATATCTTAGGTTTCGAATAGTTTGTTGCATTATGATTGTCTCCTCATTTTACACATTTAAAAGGACTTTTACAGTACAATTTAGAGTGTTTGTACAATTGGTATATATTACTTTTTTTATATTAAATGATGCTTTTTTTAAGTGGCTCTACTTGAATTCGCATATTAATGATCACATATTGTTATTTGGTTTGCGGCCAATATAAAACATCATTAGAGGTAATTGTTTTACGTCTTATATTTATAATGATAAGGATTTTCTGTGTCTTTTGCTTCAAATTAGTTTTTCATTTTAATTGAGTAATGGAGATTACAAATAATAATTTAAAAACCCTATCTTACTTCGTCTGGTAATTATAATAAATTTTTTTATCGTTCGGATATGTTATGAGTTTCCTATATATTTCTGATGTTTAGTTTGGTCATATCATTTGAAAAGCTTTACATTAATATATTTTGTCTGGCGTGTCTTTAATCAGGTTATTAACCATTTTTTTATATTAAAGTACCCCAAAATAAATATGAGAGAATGTTTCGGTATCTCTGGGGATTTTTCCATTTTTGTCACATTTACTGCAACATGTCTTGTTATGGTTTGTGTCTTGCATTATTAAGTCATTATTATTTAATACTTTATGTGTATGAAATGAATTTATTTGACTTTGTTAGGGATTTATGGTGTTAGATGGTGATTTTGTTGTAAACTAGTGGTTGAGTGAATGTTAAAATAATGTTGATTATTGCGGAATTCTTTTTTTTCTCTTATTTTTTATTGGAGCACAGAACCTGGATGAGCTTTCTTCATTTCTACCTGGGTTGTGCGATGGCTTGTATCTCATTCTATGTTCGTTCTACTTCTTTCATTATTTTTTTCACGTAGTAATTAGTTTTTATTGTATAAATTTCTTGTGGATTTCATGCTAGCTCAGTTTGAGCAAATATTGTCGTCTACTCATCTACTGCTTCTTCAACAGGTATTAGTTTTGATAGTTGTGGTTGAAATACATTAGACGTATGTAAAGCAATTGTCTAGACTTTTTTCACATTCTTGGTCCAACTGCCGTTAGCATTTATAATCGAATATACAGATTGTGTTAGCAGCTTTTTATAGGGTAACCAGAGAGTTTTTTGAGGAAAGAATTTATAACTATTTTTGTATTGATTTGTTTTTTACATCTTGAAGAACGCATTATAGTGCTTTCTATCTATCTATTTCTTTCGCTCTCAACACCCCCCTCTCTCTCTCCGCTTTATTCAGTGTCTAGTTTTGGCAAAAAGTGACTTGGTACTTTTCCCTATTCTTCTGAGTCCTCCTTAGCTGCAAGCTCATGCGTAGACTTCCGATTAGCATTTTGCATAATGTATATCAAATATAGTACAGCATTATCTGTCTTCTTTTGTTCTTAGAGGGATATTAGAAAAGTAAGTCTTTCTTACACGTGATTTAACATATTTAATATCTACATTATTGTCTTAACAAATAGGTGGGGTTTGAATTTATTAGTAATACTGACTCTTATTTTTGGTCTTAAAAGACATGTTTCTTTAGTTTTTCTTTGATATTACTGTACTTAATTTTGTCATTATAATTTGATGTGAAGTTTTGCGCAATGGGTTTCTGGTGCTTATTATTAGGTAGATTATAATGTATCACGGATATAGTTTTTCCTACATGATTATAATGAAAATATATGTATTAAAGATGCAACATATAAGATTATTAGAACATTTTATTTGGCGCTGTACTGCAGGTGTATATTGCATATTAGAAACTATAATCACTATAAATAATTTGTGGATAAACAAGAATTATTCTTTTTAATGTGAGCGCAGTAAACATAGCCGTGCTGCGAACTTCAGGAAAGTTGAACGGCGAACTACATGTCTAAATAATATTATAAAATATGGTCCGACATTTTTATTTCAATTGCACAAGATGAGGTCTTTTAGCGTTGTTTAATTGGGACAATATCACCATTGTAAACATTTTGCAAGTATAGTGGTATACTTTAAATTGTTTTTTTTATTAAGAAATTCAAAATATCAACTTTCTACAGGATTACTTTTTATTCAGTTATTCTCACGTATTATAAACTTTAAAACTTTTTTAAAGTTTAGATAATATAATAAATAAAAAGAAAAATAATTTGATTTATGTGTTACGAAACTGTTATTAATATTTCAAATTTCTAAACAGTTTTATGGTTGAATGCATTTTTTGTAAAATCTATAAAATTGATAGTATTCCCGAAGTTTAGGGAATATACAATATATGTTACTGAAATTTAAAAATAACAAAAATGGCACTAATTATGTGTGCTATTTCCTAACTAATATAAATTCTATTAAATAAAATTATCATTCCATAAACCAATTACCGGCGTGCTGGTTAATACCATTAAACTAAAAGCATCTTGAAACCTTTCAAGCGCGATAATTTTAAGTTTCACTTTTGGTAGTTATGTGAATAATATATAACTATTAATTTAAATCTCAGTTAAGTAACATTAATCGATAAAGCAAGCTACATCAACTTTGAAATTATCTAAAATTGCTAAATTTATCCGTTCTAGCATAGAAAATGGCAAATTAACTTGGCTAAGTATATAACAGTTGACGTAATCTTTTTCTCATTTTATCATGTAGATAACTAAAGAGATTGTTTCTGTCAAAAAATGTAAATCTGATGCATTTTAAAAATGTTTATAAAATTGAGTTAAAATCTCTCTTGTACATTCTGCTCATTAATCTTAGTTATGTTATATAAATTTAAACAATATTTTCGTTTATATAATGCTACTCTTGGCTATTTATTCAAATTTTCGTCTATGTGTGCGGCAACCTCCTTGCATTAATATACACATTAAGCATTTCCTCAATAAAACACTTCGTTTCTGCTGGCTATTACCCTTACTCCGTCCTATTTCCTAACCGTAACACTAAAAATTTAATAATCTACTACGCATAAATTAACTCTAAATTATATGTACCTAAAAATGCCAATCACACGGTAACTTTCACATAAAGCTGCTAACATTATCTGTTTGCGCACTGATTTATTATTCACGATAATTAAACCTGCAATACAGCCAAGAATGCAATCTCATTAACTAGATTTTTCTAGTTCCAAGCTCCAAGTTCACCGGCGTATCTGGGCGTCCTTACAATCTTTCAACCTATATTGCTGCCAACGGGGAAAAAACTAAGCAAAAAAGCCATAGCTCGAAGAAATTCGAGGCAAGGTCGGTCTTTCTAATCCGGTCGGTCATGAACGCCTCTTGGTAAAGCAGGAATTCGTGATTTCGGCCATTTAGAAAGGATTTTGCTAATATGGTAAACAGGGCGGTTGCAACATAAAAAATAGTTATGCACGACTACGGGCTGTTGTCCTTCAGAAGGACAGGGTGGCGCACTCTATACCAAACCAGGCATTACTTTAACAGTTTTCACACTAATGAAAGTATTAAAACGCATTTTTGTTCAAACGTGGCTTACCATATTTTAGAAAGTCCTTGGAGCTTTTTTAGCGTTGTTTACTTTAAAGTGTCTATGGTTAGTAGTTTTGTTATGGTAAGTTTTCTCTTTAGAATATCCCAACACAAAATAATTAACTTGCATTATAATTGTTAATATACCTTTAAGTAATCACCAAAATGTTTTAGTTTTGCATTGCGACCTATAACATGCAATCGTTCTATTTTTTTTGAGAATTCCTTATAGTGTAATTTTAAAAAAGTGTTAAAGATTGCCATAAAAGCAGATCGAAGGACGTACGACAGAGACATGCAATACTAACATCAAACATTTTCTCCGAATGAGGGGTTTTCCAGTTATATCGGATTTTCATTTGCATCAATATGGAAATTTTTTGCAATTAATATGTCACAACAAATAAAAGTATGTCTCGTCCAAGAACAACTCATAACCCAAAATATCCGATTTGTCCATTCAGATGAAACGACATTCAAAAATCAAGCCAATAAATTATATAATTCTCTAGCAATCGCATTATTTCGAAACAATTTGACGCTTTTTGATTATTTTCTATGCAAAAGTTTACTATAAAAGATAACAAGTGCTTTAAAACCAAAATTAACAAAAAATTTAGATATAAGGGATTTTTCAAAATAATATATGCTGGAACGCAACTAATCGTGACTTTTACCTTATATTATAAATATATAACAAATCAAAGCTACTTTAAGAGTCCAAGATTTTAGAGCCAACACTATAATTATTTTAATTACGTAACAGTGTATGTATTTAAAGCATCTGTGACATCAAAACGATTATTATAACAAATTGTATGCAACTTTTGGGAAATTTATTCGAGTTTTGCGGACGTGTGATATCAATGTTTTCTGTGTTTTTCTCATGCGGTATCGGTGATCGCGTTAACTGTCTCATGCGCATCTGCGTAAAGACGTGTCCGAGTGCATCTGGCGTCAAACGACAAGATAAAGTATGACCGGGTCAAGAACCTCAATAATCTGCACGAACAAGTTCCTAATTCCAACTAAAAGGTCAGTATGGCCTACTATTATTCACCCGTCATGGGAGTAAATCCAAACCAGTAATTTTCTCCTACCTAAGTTAATCAAAATTTACAACCGCCATATGTTTCACAAAGATGTAAATGTCCTCTGCAGCAGTCTGTTGAGAATTTTCGGTATACCAAGATAAAGTTTATGCCACTAAACTATAGGCGCATGTGTAGCTCAAGTTTAATATTTTGTGATGAAAAATATAATCGCGATTAGTTTTATTAAAAAATATTTAAAAAACAATTACCAAACATCATTTAATAGCTGAAAGTGACAAATGATAATGCTGAAAGAGGATTAGTTTCCTTACAACAATATACAACAAATGCATCGCAAAAGATAAGAAACAAAAAAGTTTTTTCTGTTGCACATAGTAAAATAACACAGAAAATCAAAAAGGAAGTTTAAGCATTGTTGGAAAAACTATTTTGAAAAGAGAGTTATTATAATCATTAAAAATCAACAAATCTTTTGATAGTAAAACTACGGGTATTCTATAGACAAAAATGTGTAAAAAGGTAAAATCAAGATTACGTAATATATAATATCTTTAAAAATATACTTATATACAACTTTAACGCTGGATTTTCATTACACGCTTGCTTCTGATGCTGGTTTTAAGTATGTAAGATTAAAGCAGCAATTTAGCATAAAACAACTTGAAAAACAGATAGATCTTATTATGAAAAACCGCATTTTTATCACAGAACAGAACTAACTAAAAAAATCTTAACAATGGTATTATTTGATACAACCTAATTAAAGGACTTTTAAAGAAGAATAAAAAAATAGAAAAAATCAATCATGACTCAAAATGTGGTGGAGATTTACAAAAGAGAGCAATAAAGATATTTTGTGAATCTCTGAAAAAGTGAAGCAGAAAATAGTAGTCTAATATTTGATTGTCTAGAAGAGAAAACAGCACTCTGCATATATAAACATATATTATTAACTTTAAGTAAGAATAAAGATTATTTGATCAAAGAAACGGGTATATCAAATCTATTTTTATATAACTATTCTGCCATCTATTTAAATTAAGTTAAACTTATGCAAACATTCTCAACTTTATGTTTAAGTCAAAAACTTCTAAGCTTTTCTCAATATCCGAAAATTATATCAAACTACATATATAAAAGTCACACTTTTAGCTTGAGAAAAAACAAATACAATACGGTTGTAGAGATATTAAAAGAGAAAGAATAAAGGCATTAAAAACATTAAAAAACAATAGAGTTCCTGAATCATAAAATGTTCCAATAGAGTAAATAAAACAAAGTAAGAAACATCTCTTTAAATTAATAACAAAACCAATAAATAAAATCTACCACCATCTGAATAGAGAAAAGCACATATAACATCGATACATAAAAAGGCAAAAAAGACAGTTGCGAAGATACACTAAAAGAGTGCAGAACTAAATGTATATGTTTGGAAATAGTAATGCAAGTTGTCACCTTGTATTCGCTTCACTTTACAACCGACAAAAGTTCTTGTAGAAGGATTTTTTTTGATAATCGTTTGATTTACATCTCTGGTGGCACTGCAACCTTTTCTTATTTTTCTTGCGGTACTTCTTCTATTATCCTTATTCCCTGTACCAATCTATACCAAGCTGTACAAATCTCTTACTAAATAGTTACTGTATTTTTTTGATCTACTATTAGTTTTCCATAAATTCCTTGCATCCTGTGAGCTAAAGCCTCACACTGGCTCAAGATATGAATGATGGTTATCATTATAAAGCCCTGTTTTGTTGACATGTTCTCTAATAAAACAATACTATGTAAGGTCACCTGTAGCTGATTTCTATTTTGTACTTACAGTTCTTCAGTTCTTTTACGAGATTATCCTGTTGGGAAGATTTTTCCATATTTAGTTCTGGTACATTGTCCTAGTATTTTTTATGTTGTTTCCTGGCTTATTCTTTTACGCAGCTTTACAATTGTACCCTTAGGTACTCCTAGAGTCGGCTAGAAGTCTATATATAAAGTTGATGATCTTTTTTTTATTAGCTCATCAGTCTTATTGTTGCCTGCAATTCCACAGTACTGTGGTACCCCCAACAGACTTGACTTATTGTAGTCTTCCAAGGTATTGAGTTCTTTGCGGCAATCCTGTGCCAACCTAAATATTTCCCTTCGGTTCTTTAATGCCTTCAGGGATACTGTCGATAAATATATTGATTTGCCTATTTAAGTATTTTCTTGAATTATTTTGCCTGGCACACTGCAGTGACAGGCAGATGTAAATTTTCCTACTAAAAAGATTAGCTGCAAGTTTCCCTATTTATAGTATATGCCTGCTCCCGTTCAAAACTTAATCTTTGATCCGTCTGTACCCCAAATAATTTTTTCGGATCTGTTTCTGTTGCTTATTTCGTTTCTACATTTATATAAATCTATAATGTTAACCACAAAATTCATGTTAAATGTAAATTTTGGCGTTCTATGGTCTGTTTTTATATCCAGTAATTATATGTCAAATTTTCAAATATTCCACTTTTATACAATATTTAAAGATGGATGAGGAAAAAAACTTATTTGCATATTCATTGCCGCTGTTGTGTTTTTTTTAAACGCCCGTTATTCCCAGACAAGAAAGCTTTTGCGTCTTACTTATTATAGTTATAACGGTTTTTTGCGACCAGTTTGATCACCATATTATATATCCAATATATCACTTTTGATTTTAAACTCCATGTTTTTCCATAAACTCGTTTGGTTAACACTAGCGTGTTGCTTCTAAGTGAGTTGCGAGTCAAAAATAACTTTTAAGTCACTTGATAACTTTATTTCTACACCTTAGAGCCTAAAGAGTTTCGGTCTCTCTAAATTTCTAATTCTTGTAAATGCTACTATGGTGGATTTTGAAGGATTTATATTTAGTTTCTCTGCATTTGTTCCATTTATATATATATATATATATATATATATATATATATATATATATATATATATATTATCAAGACCTTTCCTACCATACAGTGTAAAGGTATGTATTTACAAAATAAAACTAAACTAATTCTTGACATAATATTTAAAACTAAAATTATTCTTGATTTCTACTCGTATGTACTAATCTGGTCCACTCCTTTTGTTCTGTGCCATTACCTTCGCTTCTTGCCATGTTATTCCTTTCTGAAGAAGTTTTTCTTCTATTGTTCTTGTCCATGTTTTCGTGGTCTTCCTCTTGTTCTACTAGTACCTACTTTCGATTCCCATATTTTCTTAACCTGTCTATCTTTGTTCATTCTAAGTAGATGTCCTAACCATTGTAGCTGTCGTGTTTCTATTTTTTTTCAGTGGTTCTACTTTAAGTTCTTCTCGAATTATTTGATTTCGTATTTTATCTCTTCTGGTTACTCCTAGTACTTTCCTCATATCTTTCATTTCTATACTTTGTAGTTTACTTTCCTGTCTCTTCGTTGTTACCCACGATTCCCCCCCAAATGTCAATGTCGGTAGATAAATTGTTTTATATATGGTGAGTTTTGTTTTCCTAGAAATCTCTTTGTTGTTCAAGAATGTCTTTCCTAGTGCGTAGTACAACTTGGCAGTGTTTTCTATTCGTTTGTTTAGTTCAGCTTCGTGTCCTCCTTTGCTGTCTATAGTAACTCCTAAATATGTGAAACTTTTGACTTGTTCTAATTTACTGTTGTTGATTTTTATGTTTGTCTGTTCTTGTTTACCAATTGCCATGACTTTAGTTTTGCCTATGTTAATTTTCATGTTGTAGTCCTCTAACGTTTCTTTCCATATTTCCAGATTGTATTGTAGGTCCCTCTCCTTTGGTGCGAATATCACAACGTCATCAGCAAACGCACATTCCGAGATGTTTATTCGTTGCATGTTTCTGTATCCTACACATAATTTCGCTACTTTTGACCTACATGCGTTAATAATGTCGTCCATGAGTAGTATGAACAGCAGAGGGCTTAGTACACCACCTTGTCTTAGGCCATTGCTTGTTATGAACTCTTCCGATTGTGAGTATCTAGTTCTTACATAGTTCCTGCAGTTTTGGTACATGCTTTTGGTGGCATTAAGCAATTGTTTTCCTACACCCTTCTAATTAGGCTCTTCCAGATCTTTTTCTTGGTGCGCGGTCAAAAGCTTTTTCTAAATCAATGAAGGCTAGGTAAACTTTTCTGTCTTGTTTTAGTGTTCTTTATATTACTTCTTTTAAGCTAAATATGTGGTCTTGTATACTATGTCCCTTTCTGAATCCGCTTTGAGAGTCTATTAGTTGTCTTGCTAGGACTTTTCTTAGTTTCTGTTCTAAAATTCTTTCATAAACCTTGCATGCTATGCTCAACAGTGTTATTCCTCGGTAGTTATGACAACTAAGTCTATCTCCTTTTTGTACAGTGGTAATATGATTCCCACTTCCCACTCTTTTGGTATTCTACCGGTTCTCCAAGCCTCTTTGCAAATGTCTAAGAATATTTGTGCTCCATATTTTCCAATAGTTTTCAGGATTTCTGCCTCTACTCCGTCGTGTCCAGGTGTTTTCCCATTCTTAACGTTTTTTATTGCTTCCCATAGTTCCTTCATTGTGGGTTCTTCATCCGTTATTACTTCCATTCTTTCTGCTCTTTGTTCTCCTTCTTTATCTTCTCTTGAATTTTGTGTTACCGTTTCATCTACTGTTAGGATTTCTTGGAAGTGTTCTTTCCATATCTTTGTCACTTCATTTTCTTCAGTTATGAGTTTACCTCTTTTATTCTTGACTTGGTTTAGTATTGTTTTCTTCTCTGTTCTACAATTTTTGAGCACCCTATAAAATAGCTTCTGGTTTTATTTACTGTTGTGTTCCATTCTGTGTCCGAACTTCTCCCATGACTTTTCTTTAGCTGTCTTTATTATTTCTTTAACTTTCTTCGTTTGTTCCTTGTATTCTTGGTATGCTTCTTCAGTTTTCTTATTCAAATAATTTTTCCATTTCCGTTTCTTTGTTTTAATTTCGTTTTTAATATCTTCATTCCACCAATCTGTTTGTTTATTTTGGTTATTTATTTTGGCTACCCCACATACTGCCTTTGCCGCAGATTTCAAAATTCTTTTAAATATTTCCCATTTATTGTCTATGTCTTCGTGTAGAAATCTTTCGTCCAGTTTTTCGATTTCTTTCTGTATTAGTTCTTGGTATTTTGTCTGATATTGTTCTTCCTTGAGCATGTAAGTCTTAATCTTTTCATAAACTTTTTTCTTTTGCAAGTTTTCCTTCTCTTTTGTTTGTTTTCTGTCCATGTGTCTTATTTTTCCTACTAACAGGTAGTGATCGCTGTAAATTTCGGGACCTCTTCTTACCCTAACGTCTTGAATCATATTCCTTTTGGCCTTTTCTATTAGGATGTAGTCGATTATTGATTTTTCGTCTCTACTTTTAACTTCCCTGGTGTACTGATGTATTTTCTTATGTTCGTAAAACGTATTTGTGACGATGAATTGGTTCTCTCTGCAAAAGTCGAGTATTCTTTTTCCATTATTGTTTCTTTCTTGTTCTCCAAATTTGCCTAGTGATTCTTCCGTTGACTTATTTTTACTCCTACTCTTCCGTTAAAATCACCTACTGTGATTACTGTCCCTTTACTTTCTTCTGTGAGTGATGTTAGTTCGTTCCAAAATTGGTCCTTATTGTTTACATTATCGTCTTCGTTTAGGTCGTAGACTGCTATTATTGTTATTTTGTGTTGGTCTTCCCCTGTTTCTACTGACATTAATCTTTCATTTATGCATGTCCAATTACAAATTCGTTTTGCCCATTTCTGATTGACAATGCATGCTACACCTCCTTTTGCTCTCTGATTTTCTTGGACTCCGCTGTATATCATAATATAATTATCTTCTAATTGAATCATTCCTTGGCCTTTCTTTTTTGTCTCAGTTGCTACTATTATTTCTATCTCAATTTGTCTCAGTTCATTTACTAGCTCCTTCTCTTTCCCACTAATTCCTCTTACATTCCATGTTGCTAAATTCCATGTTTCATGCTTCTTTTCAAATTTCTTTTTAGGTTTTCTTGTTTTTGTGTCTTTTTGGTGTTTGGGTTGTTTCCTATTCAAATGCCATTTCATTGCCTGGTCGTCGTCTTTATATTTGTCGTGCAATCCAAAATCTGTAATTAGTTTTTTGAGTCGCCGTTGGTTATTTCTCTTGCTTTTCTTAACTCTTTTTTTGTCTCTTCCCATCTCCACTGTATTCCATCTATATACAGCTTTCTAAATCCTATTTAACGGTTTTCCCATGTGTTCTCTCCTCCTGGGCCCTTTTCCTGATTATGCCTTGTATTTCTCTGTCTTTCTTGGATAAATCATCGTTGATAAATATCTTGACCTCTTTATTCCCTTTTAGTTTGCTTTTGTTCATCATAACTACTTTCTTATCATTGGAATTTTCTAGCTCGATTAGACAGGTTTTTGGCCTAGTTTCTTAGCTGATTTAATTGGTACTTCTATTCCCAGTTTCTCTTTGAATACATTCAATATGCCTTCTTTCAAAACCTTAGGGTCATCGTTATCAATTTCTAAGCCTTGTATCACTAAATTATTTCTCCTTTTTCGTTTTCTAATCTCTCAACTTTTCCTTTTATTTCTTTTAGTTCCTTGCCATATGTTCATTTTCACGTTTGATGCTTTCGTTTTGTTCTTGTAATTTTTGATCTCGTCTTTATATTCCTGTTGGTTCTTACGAATTTCTTTGACTTCTGTAGTGAGGTTCTGCATCATAACAAACATTTTTGTAATGTATCGTCTTGATTTCCTTTTTCTGGCGATCTCTTTGTTAATTTACTTCTACTGAATACGTCTATTTGTCCCGATGGTTTCCTTTTCTTTGTTCCATCTTCCGATGTACTAAACTCATTCTCAGAACTATCCATATTTTAGGTTTGGTTTTAGGAATTCTGAGTGCGGCTCTGTTCCGTATTTACTATTTACAATATTGTATGTACAGCTGTGCTCAGCGATAAGAGCCTTGCCCGAATCTACTTCTCGGAGGTCAAGTCTCCTCTGATCCACGTACTTAAATATTAAACTGAGAAATTAGCAGTTTTCTCTTACTTTAATTGGCACACTTATTTTTATTATTTCCACCTTCACCGTTATGCTTTAAATAGTATTATTATTTGCTCGAAACCTCCCAAAATGGGTAAATTGCTTCGGAGCGATTTATAAACCTGTTCCATTTATAACCAGATTTAAAGCCATTTTCATGCGCTTCCTAATTGTACGGTTAAAACTTTCCTGTGGTAGTATGACTAAGTCATCTGCATATATCCGTTTCTTTTGAGTGTATTTAACAGCTCGTCCATTACAAGACTTCACAGTAGAGGGGACAAAACTCCACCCTGAGACTTTCTCTTCCAATCCAAACTATCATTATTTCACCCATCAGGAATATATACACTATTCTTTCTTTCAGCATGCAGTCTAGCCATCTAAAGCTTCCTTCATCAAGTTCTTTACTTCTTAATGCTCTAATGATTAAATCTAGAGAAGTACTACCACATACTCTCTCAATATCTAAAAAGACATTCTACAAAATTCTGCATTCTAGTAGCAAGCAGATCCAATGCTGCCTGATATGCATATTTAAACCGTTTTCCTAAAATTTCCAGTGCAAAAACTTTAATCTAATTGGTCTTAGAGCTTTAGCTTGATTCTGTCCTATATTTTAGGGTTTGATGTAAAAGTAACTCAAATTATACTTCAGTATATACCCTAGAGCAAAACTTGTCCTAAGTATATCGCACTTCCTAAAAGTAAATATAAACAAAACTGATGCTTTGCTAATCAAACAAAAAACTGGAGACAATACAAAATTGGATAAAAATAAAAGATTGTGATTATTACACTTACCTGGGAGTAAAGAAGAAGAGTAAAGAATAGATTATTAAAAGAAAAAAAAGCCGTGAGGGTACTTAATTTGGTTACGTCAGATAAAAATTATCAATGGGAAAAGAAAGAAACAAATATTTAACGACATAACCAAAAGTATAATTACATATGGAGCGGAATCATGTAAATTAAGGGAAAACAGAAAAATAAGATGAACATTGAAAATGGAGGAACTCGCCCAAAATTTTAAGATTAGAGTTTAAAATGAAACAAAAAAAATAAAAAATTAAGAAATTGTAGAAAATGAAAGAAAAATTGAATGACGTGGTATGGACGTGTTCAGAAGCTGGATCAGTCGCACATTTCGAAAAAGCAATGGAAAAAAGCTAGAAGCTGGAGGAAAGCAATAGAAAAAATAATGGAAGAGAAGGGCATAGAGAAAGAAGACTAGAAAACAGATAACCGAAAGAAGATAAATGGCACTAAACCTGGAAGAAGGAGAAATAATTGACTGCTTCTTTGCCTCATTGGTGTAACAGGTTATTAAATAATATTGTAGAGCAAAATAATTAAATAAAATGGAAAATGGAATAATAAAGGCAGATATAAACACTACACAATTTTATAAAAAAAATCTACTAAAAATAACGAAACAACTTAACATATCAAGTAGAAATTTGATATACATAAAACTAGTTTATTTAATATTTAATAATAATCAAAAATTATTCGTTTCATTGTAGAATGTTTTATTTGAAAATTAAAAACCAATCATCATTAGTTCCCAAATGCCCCATATTTTAATCGGTTCCGTTTGAAAACCCCAATAGGCCATTACTTTTGCATTTCAATGCCGTGTAAATCAATGCCGGCTGTTAATATCAAAGCTTCGTCGAGCTCATTTAAATGAACCCGCTGCCTATGCGGAACCCAGCGGTGCTATTTATTAAAATTGCAACTTTTTGCTTTGAGTATATAATTCAGATCGACATTGGTATTGGAATGCCAGGTGGTCTCGCGTTTTTAATCCTGTTGAGCAACGAAAACAATGCGGTCTCAGATGGTGAAAAATGGGCGTCTGCAATTTATAATTACGGTGTGAAGGCTGCGGAGTAACTCAGAGCGTGTAATGTAAAGTGATTTTTTAAAGTTATTGATTGAGATAAGTGCAATGTTGACATTTATATTCTTTCACTCTGCAAGGCTGATTTAATGTGCATCGTTACTTTTGGTCGCGTACTCTTGAAGTAATCCGACAGAAAAGCTTTTGGTTTTTCAAATAACTCTTATATACACTTTTGAGAATGATAATCAATTCAATCTTCAGATCTGTATAATATAATACTTTCAAAACTACTTAAGTGAGATAGCAAACATCTTTCTCTTAAAGTAATGTTTACTCATGAAGCTAATTATAATGACTTGCAAAACTTCAAACTCAACAGATCATTTTATTTTAACTATTAAAAGAAATGCTTATCCTCTAAGATGGTAGTCAGTGCATTAATGCGTTATAAAAACAAAGTTTACTTAATGCATGTACTATTTTCTTTTTATCCGACATACTCAAGCATTTCTGCAGTTTTTTCTCTTTCTAATTAAACTCATATAGAATATATTTTGTAGATGCGAAGGCTTTCACAGCCGGTGTTATGGTGCATCGTGTGGTTGGTTCTCGGGTTATAAGGCTATGGTCGGAGTTCAGAATCTCTTGACGTTTCGTCCACAACATTAGCGGACGTCTTCAGAAGAAAATCTTCTAAATCTTCAATTTTTAGAAGATTTTCTTCTAATCCAGTTTGGACGAAAGTATCAGAGTTCTGAACTCCGACCTATACCTGACATATTTTTATAATTTCTTTGAAGTAGAAACTTTATCTAGTTATTTTGCTTTTTGTATTATATTTATAATTTTATGACTAATTTAACCTATGGTGCATTGTGTGGTTGGTCTACGGGTTATAAGGGCATGGTCGGAGTTTGGAAACTTAACGTTTCGTCCACGACTACGGCGGACATCTTCAGAAAAAAATCTTTTAAATATCAAGTGACTGTCCCTTGGGTTTTCGCTTTTATACTTGTGTGAGTGTGGTAGGAATAATGTTGGAGGGCTGTTGTTGACGTCACCGGGATGGTAGAAACGTAATCCGGCTAGCTGCTATCGTCAATCGGGTCGTTGCAGGTAATATTTCGGTATTTTATGACGCCACTTACTCTTTCTCCGTATCGCGATCTGTTTTCTGCATCTGAAGAGCAATAAACCATGATTTAAGTAGATTAAATCCGTCGTTCCTGTTAAAATTTTAACACTCCGAACTCCGACCACGGCTTTATAACCCGGGAACCAACCACACGATGCACCATAACACCGGCCGTGAAAGTCTTCGCATGTATTTAAATATAATCTACTTACAAATTAGCCAAGAAAAAACTGCTGAAAACTATTTTATATGTAGTATTTATAACATTCTTACATTCATCTATACAGAAAATACATCTAATTATATCTGCTGAGCAAGTCCGAAAGATTAAAATATTTTAACCCTCTAGTTACTTTATGTTTAGCAACCAGTTGTATGTTTATTAAGATAGTTTTGTATTACAGAATTAGGTACGCATTACAGTGCATTAACAATGCCCCTATGTGCGTTGTCGTGGAATTATAGTAATATTTTGACGTTAGAATGACTGGCAGTAGCCCATAGTTAAATATGTCTAAATTAATCATTTGCTAGTCTAGTAAAGTAAGAATTTATCTTTCATTTTCAAATGCGACTTACTGTCCGAGAACCAGCACATTTGATTAACTTTAATGCCCAGCTTCTGTCTTTTACTGATGATATGTTTTGCTATGTAGACCGTTGTTTTAGATGTACACCTAAATGTTTTATAGTTTTAGTTTTGAAAATCACGGTATTATTAAGTGTTACAACTAGACACGTTCTTTTTTCTTACGCAATATGTATTGCTTTGGAGTGGTACTTAAACCTTTAACTTCCTCAGCTAATTATCAAAATAATTTAGATTAAATCGTAGGTTCGCAGATGCAATAACAGGGTTGGTATCTAAAGCTAGTATGGCTGTAGAGATAATATGGTTGCAATTGTTGAGCCAGTTGTGGATATATCCGCTGTACTGAGTGTATATAAAACTAGGCTTAGCACACTGTCCTGGAGAACTTTAGAGGTAATAAGATACAGTTCTGATATTGTTAAACCAAAAACTATCTCTCTTCCAAATAGAATATAATAATTTTATAAAAATGACGCGGCTTAATTTTTTGACTTTATAACCTAAGCTTTCATGCTATACTTTCCCAAACAGGACCTTCAGAAACAACGAAAAATTACTTTTTAGCTTGAAAACCGTTATTAATTTTATTAATAATTTAATATACTTGTCCTGTAGTAATGTATTAGCTTCTAAATCCAAAGTTATAGATGAATGGTCGTTCTTGTTTTTTTGACATTGGTATGAGTTATTTTGACAATGATTTTCAAATAATTTAGATAATACTGTCACTAGATTTATAAATCTAAATTTTATATTGTTTAAATTTTTTTAACTTTGAAATCATAATTATTTGATTCATTTTCCATTGAGATTAGCTACTGGCCTTGCAGACAAGTGGATGTGTGTCCGTAGCGCGCGTTTTATCTAAGCATGCATTCGATTACCAGTAGCGCGCATTATTCAGTGAGTTTATTTTATTTACTTTAAATATGTTTCCATTTCAAAAACAAATGCCTACTACTTATATATTTCATTTTCTTAACAATAATTATTGTACGCCAACTAGCCATTAATGCCACATGTAATTATTATCAAGTCAAACATAAGTCCCATATGTATCTTGTACCAATAATATCCCACAACCCACGTACTGACCATCATAGAATTCCAATAACTAGCATTCAGCATTCGAAACAACCGAAACAAACGATGAACAACCCCAAAACGAGCTCTCACGATTGGCAAGTAGTAAAAAAGAGAAAATTGCCTACGCTTCCCTGTTAATAACCACGAATTGCAAAGCCAAATCAACAATAATAACAGATTTAATATAGTAAACGACACACACGAAAATAATGTTATGGAGACAAGCCACAAACTGTAGTTAATAGAACTCCTTCAGTATACATACACGATGTAGTAAATTATATAGCAATGATTACAAATCTAACAATAGTATTAGAAACTCAAAAACACCGGCAAGGACCGGATAGGAAAAATTCTCAATAAACACAAGGTGGAAACCATCTACATTACCACCACCAAGATGCGGGATTTGCTTAGGCGAGCCAAAGATACAAGAAACCCACAGGATACACCAGGGGTATACTGTATACCTTGCTCATGTAAGCAAGTCTACATTGGGACTACGGGCCGAACGATTACTACCAGGATCAAGAAACATAAACATCATCTACGTCTCAATCAACCCGATAAATCAGCAGTTGCAGAACATGCTTTGGAAAATCGTAACCACGAGCTAGAATTCCGGCGAACACAAGTTTTATCCAACTGTAAGAATTACTACCCGAGATTACACAGAGGAGGTAGAAATTTATAAATATTTTTTTTAATGTATTTATTAGTTAATTACAATCTGTCAATTACATCTGACAATAAGTAATTATGTTGATCGTATTGAGCAGTATTGGAGAAGTCGCCCAATGACGACCCTCCTGCGGTTACTTAATTAATTTGATTGTTAATTTATAAATATAAAAATAATTTTAACAGGGACGACGGATTCAATTTACCTACGTCTTGGTTTATCTCTCTCAAGGGGCAAAAAACAGACCGCGATACGGCGAAAGAGCGAGTGACGTCAGAAATATTACCTGCAACGTCCCGATCGACGTCGCAGCTAGCCCGATCACGTCATCTACCATCCCTACCATACTCGCACGAGTATAAAAGCGAAAACGCACGAGACAGTCACTTAATTTTTAGAAGTTTTTCTTCTAAAGATGTCTGCCGCAGTTGTGGACGAAACGTCGAGTTTCTGAACTCCGACCACACGATGCAGCATAACACCGGCCATGAAAGCTATCGTATCTATTTGATATCAAAAACTTGTGAGACATCTTGACGACGAGCTAATTATTTTTTATACATATCAGAGAAGAAACGGCATTTAGAGCAGTAATCAAAACCTTTACCCAACAGTCGATATCAGACTGATAAAAGAAGGACTAAAAGAGAAACCGTAGACAGGATACTACTTCCTTTATTATTTGTAGACCTCGACCATGCCAGTAACAACAAAGAAATATACGAGCTTAAATCTTTATTAAATATGATTATTACAGCCGAATCGCCAAGAAAAAAAGCCACTATAATTTAGTGTACTCGCTGCTAAGCATATACACACAGCAAAATTTACTGAAGAAAACCATTCGCGTACGTAAAATGTGGTGGTGACCGCAACACAATGACATGTGCATTGTGCAATGGAACCCATTCAGCAAACTATAAAAAAAAATGCTCTGCATACCAACACCAGTCTAAAAGATCACACTACACCATCCATAGAATGCAAGTACCACAACTTCAAAAACGATCACAACTCAACCAAACACAACCAGGGTGAACATGTTTATATTTTTAATTATATTAGTTAAGGGTTTGTTGGAATATCTATTTTGCAGTAGGGTGGTGGTAATGCTTTTAATTTCTATTTGGCAATTTTTCGTATCGGAAAGTCTGATGGATCTGGTGA
Source organism: Sinelater perroti (assembly GCA_036346155.1). NCBI lineage: Eukaryota > Metazoa > Arthropoda > Insecta > Coleoptera > Elateridae > Sinelater > Sinelater perroti. The sequence continues at coordinate 15,771,865 of JARFIY010000195.1, read as the reverse complement.
TGAGGGATTTTGTAACCGAATGAATTTGGGCAGAGTGGTGGATTTGGTTGAGGTGGGAAAGGAATTCTGGAAGGGTATCATGCCCATGAGGCCAGATAATAAAAGTGCCACCGATATACCTTATCCAGCAGGTAAGTTTAAGGTGAAAGGAAGTAACGACTGTTGCTTTAAAATCGGTCATAAAAAGGTTAGCAATGACAGGCGAAAGTGAGTACACCATTAGTTTGGCGGTAAAATTTATTTTGGAAGGTAAAGTAAGTATTGGATATATATATATATATATATATATATATATACATACTTAAGCTGCTTATTAAACATTGAATACCGAACGTAATACAAACAGAAATTAAACGTTTAAAAATTGGTAAATCTCCGTGATACGACCTAACTACATGCATCAACTGCTAAGAAAAAAAAACAGCAACTATAACAAGGATATATAATGCGATACTAAGCACCCAATACTACCCAAATCAATAGAAACTTGCTAAAGTTATTGTCATTGAAAGGCCAGGCAAGCCAGCTGAATCACCAGCTTCTTACAGCTCTTTGAACAAATACTAGTAAGAAGACTAGAACGTCTTATAGAAGACCTGCATTTAATCCCTGAACATCAATTCGGTTTTCGCAAAAAATATTCAACATTGGAACAAGTCCATAGGATAGTGAATAATGTAAAAAAGTTTTCGAGGAAAAACGGTCGTATCTAGCATTATTCTTGGACGTGGGCTAAGCTTTCGATCGAGTATGGTACCCTGGCTTGGTATATGAAATTAAGAAAATCCTACCGCAACAGTACTCTTTGCTCTTTAAGTCGTATCTAGGAAACACATATTTTCGAGTTAAAGTAAACGACAGTTACTCACCAATTTACCCCGTCTAGGCAGGTGTACCCGGACTAATATTAGACCAGTTGTTTATGGCGTACTTACCTGTTACTGTCAATATTGTAATTGCTATGTTTGAGGACGACACGACTGTATTATCTTTACAGAGAGATCCATTTCAGGCATCAACTTATTTACAAAATGCTCTGGAAGCATTATGGAACTGGACGTGACGAAAACAAATCGGCATCAGTGGTTTTCACCCTCCGCCACTAATATACCACACAAAGAAGACGTCAAATACATCGGTATATATTTCGACAACAAACTTACCTGAAGAACACACATATAGACCAAGCGAAAAGAACTAGATATCTGAGTGAAGAAGATGTTCTGGCTCCTTGAACCCGAATCCGAGCTCAGCCTAACAAATAAGGTGTTGTTATATAAAACCATAATAGTGTCAATATGAACATAAGGGATCCAATGTTGGGGATCGTCAAACATCGAGATCTTACAACGAGCCCAAAGCAAAACAATTCGCGCAATAGCAAACGGCGAATGGTATGTGAATAACCGCACATTACATAACAATCTAAAAATCCCATAAATTAAAGATGAATTAAAGATTGCTGCGACAGATACAAAGATCGGATTAGTAATCACCCTAGTGTTTTAATAGCAGACTTATTAAATAATGCTAACGCAGTTAGACGCCTGAAACGGACAAAGTTTAGTGACCTATTAAATTAATATATAAGACTTGTATATCTTATATAATGAGAGAAAACCACTCTTAGTATTCCTCCTCACATGTTATGTATACCAACTCATTTGCTTGTTAGTCTAGTTAGACTAGTTGTAAATATGCAATAAATAAATAAATAAAAATGTCATTGGGCAAGGAAATATTTTAAAATGGGTATGAGGTTGAAGATAAGTACTATAATATTTATTTATTTTCATTAATTACAGTTTTATTTGAAACGATGGTTCTAAAGGATTATAGTTTTTGCTTTCTTTAACTAGGCTGAACTGTGAGAAAAGGCTTAAGTGCCTTTTCTAAATGTTTTGCAAACATAGAGCTAGTTATTTCTTGCTTAGTTTTCTTTTTATGTCTCTTTTGGTATTGCCTACTGTAATTCTTTAATTTTTCAAGTAGTTTTCTGCAATACGTATTTCGTCAAATTGAGGTTGCTAAGCTTCTCTTGTATATATTGGTTTTTGATGTTTTATAGTTACCACTTCAGATCTTGTGCCAGCTAGTTTTTTCATCTTCTGTCAATTGTATTATTTATCACATCTTACGTAATTTGCGTTTCTCTACAACTTTTTTCTAGACTTTTATTAGGAATAATTCTTTGATTTGCGTTGCATGGGTGTCAGGATTTGCTTGCCAGGTAGTTTCTAATATGGCTTTTGTTATCTCACTGACTGCTTTATCTATTTCTTCTTTGCAGGTGAGGATATCTTTAAGTAAATAAAATTGTCCAGTATATTCTAAACATATCGCAATCCGTATACTTATGTTGTAGTCTTGAGTATTTTTTATATTTCTGCACGAAAAGTTCCATTATAATTGCGTAATATTTTGAGAAGAGGTGTAGTGATGATTGGGCCTTACATTGTTTAACATCTATGCATTTTGTAAGTGCAAAGTCAATAGTTCTCATGGCTAGCCATTGTAGATTATAATTTCTTATTACAGCTACTATTTCTCTCGTAGTTAGCCTTGGCTCCTATAGTACATTTTTGATATTTGATAATCGCCACCAGAAATAAGTCTGATTCCTTTTAAAATATTGCTCATGGTGTTGTTTTTTATTATATTTGGAAGAATAATATACTACTGATGTAATCCATGGCACCTACGTTATCTAGTATAACAACGCTAGTAGTTTACAACTAATGGCATTGATTATGTTGTGAATCATAATTTTTGATTTTGTACTTAATAATGGCTTCTGTTCAAACATTAAGTTTTAAAATAAATACAATAATTTTGTATTATAATATATATTTTATTAGAGACGTTTGCTTCTGATATTAACACAACGTCGAATATTGTTTCACTGCCAGAAGTAAGATATTTCTCGGCAATCTAACATGGACTATTGGCATTCTATAATGATTCTCTATATGGTGTCCTTAAAGAAACGCTAGATTTAAATTGTATACCATTGTTGGTAGCATTCTGCTTGGTAACATTTTCTAGCAAACATTTTGCGGTTAGTCAATATGGAGCGCTATTTGACGAAGGAGCGAGGGATGATTCTTGAAAATTCATTACAAGCACAAAGAATGTTTCGCCGAGACTGTACGCAAATTACGTGCCATTAAAAAAACACTAATTGAAACAACTGTGGAAGACTAATTAAAAATTTTGAACAAATAGATTCGGTTGGAGACAACAAAAACTAGGACGACTTGGTACCAACTCTTCAACTGAAAACATTGAAGCTGCAAATAACAGTACGACAAAGCGTCCAAAAATTTTAGTGTGCCGTCTGTCACTAAATCCAACTGAACATTTAAAAAAAGTATCATACAGAGAAATTTAACAAAAGACCTGCATCTATATCTATTGAAGATTCAGTTATCTCAGGAACTAAAACTAAACGACTATTTGAAACACCGAGTATTTGCAGATTTGGTGCTATAGAATCTACCTGATGGCAATTTTGTTAAGTAAATCATCGTTAGTGACGAATTGCATTTTGGGACAGAAAATTCTCGAGTCCTATGCGTACCCAAACAGTTAGGGGTGAATTTTATGATTTTGAAGTGGTCGGACTGTTCCTTTTTAAAAATAAAGCTGAAAACTCAGTGACTATCAATAGTGAACATTATCGTGAGATGATAGTAGATTTTTTGTAGCCTCATTTGGCATTTGGGAATGGATTTGGATGATTGTACTGTCTTTATTTGGAAGCGTTTCATTGTAATATTTGGCAGTAACTCCAATAATATTATAAACACCTTTGAAAAAGCAAGAACAGGTAATTTTAAATTTGGATATTTAAACCACATTGCTACTTTAGGGGAATTAATCGGTTTTTGTAAACTAGTAAGACATGTATTGTTTGGGCCGGAATCCCGATAAATAAAAATTAATATCATTAATTATAATAAAATTGTTTAAAATGTTTCGCGCACAGTTACAGAAATATAAACGATTGTGCTGGTTTCAAAGAATTAATCTTTGGATTGTTTGAATTTTATAATCCTGTAATTCTAATTTATGAAATACTCTTTGCAAGCTTCTTAGGTTAATTCTTAAAACTTGTGCTTGTTTTCTTAGTAATAAAAATGCTACTAATATTTTTTCCAAATTTTATAAGATATGTACCGATAAACCATATTTATCATCCAAAGCAGAGGATGTTAAAATACAATAAAAAAAACTAAAAAAATCATATTACAGTGAAGCTTTTATATTAAATTAAGCATAGTATAACTAGAAAAACATTAAAGATAGAGAACCTTATGTTTATTTCTGTCCGCGATCTGGTAACATCTTTTCTTAGTAATGATCTCTAAAGGAAACATTAATATTACGTTTAAGAAAAGTACAAAAGTGTTTTATGTCATTCAAATTTACCATATGCAACTTACACGATGCAAAAATTCTTTGTTTTTGGCAAAGAGTACATTATCAACAAGCTGATAAATTTGAAAGAGGGCGTATTGTTGGCCTAGATTGGAGAAGGTGTTTCTTTAGAAATTCCTATAACAGTACTGTTGCGCGTACATAGAACGCATATGTCAAAGAAGGTTTTTATTTTCTAAGACCGGGGTCTGGAGCAGTACGCAAGACCAATCAATCAGAAAGAGCGCAATTTTCATAGGCTATTACATACATATAAATGTTATGTTATAAGAAACTATCCATTACGGTAAGAGTTGGAGTCAATATTACCAGTCAGATTTATATCAACAAAGCCGGGGTACTTCCTTTCCCCAAGCAATTTCCTAACAAGATAACTCTGGACCACACAGGGCACGTAACACATTCAATTTTCTTTAAGTTACGTTCTATAGTCATGATCACCTGACCTTTCACTGATAAAACATGTCTGAAATATCACCGCATGAAAGATTCAACTCCTATAAATATAGTCGAATTATAAAAGCATGTGAATAATGGACGAAACTCATTTATGAAGACCCCATACATTCATTGTGTGAAGAGTGGAGCAGTACTCAAGATCTCCAAGAAATCTGACTGAATTTGGAGAGTATACCAATAATAAATAGAATGTAATTTATTATAACGCCGTTTGTTTATTATACAACTAGGTGCCAAAAAGAAAAGGCGATTATAAGAGCCTTAGGTAGTGCCACACATTATTGAATAAATGTAAATATTTATCGGCAAATATTTTCTAACTTCAATCATTAAATAAATATACAAAAGTGTCAGTTGCTAATTTACATTTTATCTAGGTGCTTCAATTCCAACAAGCAACAGTGTATATCAAAAACGTTGCCGCATTTGAATAATTAAATTAGTCTTGTAGTAAAATTTTACAGCCGCTGCACGTGGCACATTTAAATACTGTTCTATTTGCATTCAGACAAATATATATAATTGTTTCGTATAATATTGACATGCGTCACACTTACGTTTTTGTGCTCATAGTTAGAAATTGAAGTATGATAATTAATTCAATTAACTATGCAAAGTAACGGTGGTTCTTTCTCAGACATGATATTTAAAATATGCAACTGCTCATTGTACCCGTTATTTGCTAAGGTTTATTTTATTTTTGTAATATATTCATAAAAATACAAAGATGAATCAAATATAAATCGGAAAATCTTTGTTACGCACCGTGGATTGTAAATAAGGGTACCAAAAAGGACTATCGGTTCCTTAGTACCACAATGTTAACGCAATGTTACTGCAGAAAGCGTGTAGATGGCCGAAATTTTGAGAAGGCAGGCACATTTTTAGAAAACAAGAAGCAGTTGAGAATAAAAGTTATCAACTTTGCCCGAGAACCAGGGGGTTAAACGCTGCTTCTCGAGAATGCCCACCGATTTGTGATAGCTTAAATTGCTTCTGAGGTCGGAATTGGCTATATCAAAACACAGGAAATCTGAGATGCGATTCTGCTCTATGAAAACACCCCAACCCATGTAGTTTTCTAAATTCAACAAAAAATTAGAATTGTTGGACTATACTGGGACATCCTGATACAGTCCGGATTGGCTGATGGTACAATAACTGTCATTTGCTGATAACGCAATAAAGAAAGTACCTTTTTATTAGAAAAATACGTCATCAATTATGGAGAAAGATAATTTTGTATATTTGCATTTTTATGATGCTTTAGTAAACTTAAAACAATAATTCTAGTTTATAGTTGTTTCACCCATGTAGATATAAAAAATAAAATAGTGGAGCTGGGTAATCGCCATATGTCTACAAATAAAAATTTGAATTTCTAGTTTTAATGTTCATGAATTTTTGCTGTGAAAATTTTATGTAAAACAAATTATTAAAATTTTTATCTCAAACAGCATTCGATAAATTTACGAAAATGAACATTTTGTGTGACTTATAATGTCATTTCTAGCATGTTTTACATGTTTTGGTGATTTTGAGTCCTAAAAATACGAAATAATAAGAAATATTTTAATATTATTTTTATCTTTAATAAAGGGCGACGTGACAAATAGTACAACTTAAGCAACTTTATTATTACCCTTCATCTGAAATAAACGCAGATAGGCAATACTTTGGGTAGGCTACTAGTATGCACCACAACAAAGCGCAGTTTCGTACACTCTTATCTTGTCATGTCTTTAGTGATTTTCTTATCTCTCATATTTTATATTTGTAATTCGTTATGTTTAGTTTATATCTTAGTTTGGTCTTTTGATTTATTTTTTTTTTATTAATTATAATTTACAAATAGTCAAAATTTTTAATTACTAAAATTAAAAGTTCCTTATTTTTGCCTTCTTGATTATATTTTATCTTCTCTGCGTATCTACATAATTTGTTATCAATTCCCATTTATATGTTTCTTTTTAATTTCTTAAATCTCCAGATTTCCTCTTTTTGCTATTGTTGCTGGATACGTCGTTATTTTCATAAATTTATTTATTGTTGATCTATTACTATTGCAGTTTTTAATTATTGCATCTCACCTTATGTTAAACAAAGTGGTTGATTGCTCATCATCAACTCCTTTGGCATTTTCTTTCCTGTAAGTACCGTTGCACTTTCTCTACCATCTAGTGGATGCACAGAAAAACGTGATTTGTTGATATAATAAATTTTACTTGCAAATACATCAAGTTAATTGTACTCTCGTAGAAAGTTCACTAGATGTTGAGAAACATTTTATAAATTTCCACCTAATTTATATTTACATTTAAACATTTAATGTATGCATATTTAGTTAGATTGACGCGAATTTTAATATCTACAAATCAATTTTAGATATCTTGAGTGAGAGTGCAAAGCATACGTGTACGTACTTTATATAGCAATAATACTACGTAAAATTACTTTAAATCAAAACAACTTCAACGTAATGAACTATTTAACTTAAAAAATATAATTTATGTATCATATGGAATTTTAAAGAATATTAGAAAAGACATTTTTATATCTTTCTAAATGATTCGTTTCGATTAAAATTAATATTAGCGTTATATCGCTCAGTGATGAAAAGGAAAACAATTCAAAGAAAGGAAAACGGCTGCATCCAATAATGATTGTATTCTTTCTGTTTCTCGGCAGGTCATGGATTTTAACGTAAACAGGTGATCGTGCGTTGTATTCGCGCAGTTGTGCTTGCAGGAAAATGTCAAGGACGAAGCGTATATTGCAAGGTTGACTTGTCAGAATAGTCAAATTGAAGGAGAACTTAGTAATAAAAGTGTGCATGAAAAAACCCTTCCTGTTTACAATAATATCAATTGTAGTGAAAAGTAGCTGGAACGTTTGTCGTGATAGTGATGGTAACGATGATCATATAAAGTTTCCGTACTTTATCATACAACAGGGATTCCCCTATCTTCAAATAATAGACCAAAAACCAAACTAAACTATATACAGATTTTTTCTTCAAAGAATCTTGTTAGCAAAATTATAACCATGACAAATATATACGTAGCTGATAAAATACAAAAGGTGACTTTGCTAACAAATACGATGCAACGCTTGTGGAAAAATGATTTGTAAAAACAAATAAAAAAATTCTTTAGGATAATATTAAATATGGCTCTGAATTTAAAGGAGCAAGTATTTAAAATTTTATCGAGGTTTGACTATACCTAACTCTTCGTTTCTTCGAAATATTTTAGATGCTTCATTTGAAAAGTGTAAGCTATCAAGTAAACAAGGTGAAGAGTGTTAGTCAATATATTAACAATAGATGCAAAGAATTTTACGTACCGGTAAGGAATTTGGCTCTAAGTGAGACCATAGGTTTTAAAAAGAGATTTTAATTCAAGTACTACAAAAACCTACAAAATAGGAACCACAAATTTTTTACCTGTGGAATTCAAAAATTCTTATATGCCTTCTCACATTTCCTATTATAGCGGGAAAATTACAGTAAATCGTTTTTCTCCTGATATCCCACTTACTTTTAAAATAATGATGTATTTAACACACATTCTGCGAGCACATATGCCCGTTTATTTTTTAAAACCGACAGCTATTTTAGAATACACAAAAGTTATGAGTACTGTAAAAGTTACGAATTCACAAGAGACTCCTACAAATGATTTAAACAATGTATTCTACGAGTTGATAAAAACTGCAGTTACATTCTTTACTCACTATATAAATAGAAAAGTGTAGATGACTTCCAGATACATATTTGTACAGAAGAAACCTCATCGCTAAACTTGTGGTAAATTTAAAAATCAGATATTCAAGAAAGAAAAAGAAGTGATCATTTTCTGAACTTGGAGAAAAGCTAAATTAAAAAATGAATTTTATAATGCATGGTTTTCATAAGGATAAATACAAAATAAGAAGGGGAAAACAATTTTCTAGTGTAAAACAAGCAAAACCAAAAGGACTTTATCCTGGAAACTGCTTCAAGGAGTATTACACTTAAAATAATTACAAGAAATCCAGGTACCCAAAATATAAACTGGGAAGTATTTGGGTAGTCACAAAATTGGATTAGATGAGTTTTTGTCTGTATTTTGTTTAGATTGTTCTATCTACCTAGTTTAGGTAGAAGCTTTTCTCAGTTACGCATATTGTCTGCCTTATTCATGTATGTTATAAGTGATGTTTTACATAATAAGTCTAACACGGATTATTTCTAGTTCGTCTTCATCTCCGTCTATATTATAATTTCACCATACAAATAATAAGCTGCCGATTTAACATTGACTTTTGCCCAACGTATCTACAATCCAACACCATTTAACTATATTCCACATTAGTACATTGCTAATATTGCTGAAAATAATACAATGTCGCCACTTGACTATAAAGTGTTGAAAGAATATACAATTGTCAGCGTGGAACTAATCACGGATTAGAATTGCCATTCATAAAGTTTGATGGCAAATTTAATATGTTTGTCGATTTTATATAAGCTTTATTTAAGCTATTATACCAACTATTGTTAGCTTGCTTCTCTATCTCTGAATTGACCTTTACTATGAGTTGTAACTATTCTGGTTGAGGGTATACTTGAGTTAATTTGCTTTTTTTTGTTTATTTGTTGACATTAAGTGTTAACATTTCTGAATCCCGCTACTATTCTGTGAGCTTAAAATTTTAGTTTACTAAATCATTATAAGATGTTCTTTATAATCTGCAATATAAAAATAGTGAAATTTCAAGAAACTATTGATACACCTTTAATGCAAAAGAAAGAATACTATTTGCAAAGGCAGTAATTTTTATTATTATTAGAGGTCAAGGTTACCTTACACAAATTGTTGTAAATAATTTGTAGCATATACCAAATATATTATAGCTTTTTTTAGAATTAGCTTTAGATTATTTTATTTTAACTAAAAATAGGATTTAATAAAACTCGTAACTGGATGTGATTGAGCAATTTAAATGATTTTACCTTGATATTTTAACAATTCTTTATAGATAACAGGTGGATTTAAAGTAATAAGACTTCTTATAAGGTAGTAAACTTATACAATTGTTAACTTTACAATTGATGCAATTACCAATAGGGTAGCTCTAACGCACCGTTACATTAAAAATATATTTTTGTTTACAATAAAAACCAAGAAGCATTTACTCGAGCGCATGGACAACATAATGGAAACATTTGTGGAAGTCGAAACATCTTGCATTAATACCTTGTTGATCCACCTTTAGCAGACATCCTGAATAGTGGTGAGTACAATTTGAAGCCACTCTTCATGCAGCACAGCCTCCAGCTCAGGTAGAGACGAAGGAGATGGGAATCGGCGTCAAACCCTGTTTTGCAAAAAGCTCACAGAAATTCAATAATATTTAGGTCTGGGGATTAGGCAGGCCAGAGAAGATATTGAATCTTATCAACATGCTCCTGAAACTACTCTTAAACAGGGCGAGCGGTGTAAACGAAAGTATTATCATTCTGGAATATCGCATTCCCTTTCTGAAAATAAAATCTGCACTAACAGGGTAGACCTAGATACCGTGATATAGCGTCCCAGACCATAATATAATCTCCATAATGTTTGACAGTTGGATTGAGACAGTCTGTATCGTATGGTTCAGAGGATGCTTACCACACAAACACTTGTTAGTGGTGAGGAAAAGGGTGACTTGTCCGACCAAACGACACGTTGCCAGTCTTCCAACGTCCAAATTTTGTAAGCATTGCACTATGCATCTTGCCTTTGAGCATTCGTGTCTGTTATTAGGGACTTGGCAGTAGCTCATGGATATCCATTTTATGTAGTTTTCACCTCACTGTTTTGAATGACATTTGTCTTACACCCCATAACATCGCGTTTTATTTGCAGATGCTCCGGCTAGACGAGCACCAACAATTAGACCTCTATTAAACTCCGTCAATTAGGACATACTGGTCACTTACAACACCTGCACAACCACATTGCCTCACTTTACTATTAGTGCACAGTTCATACTACCTACAATAAACAAGAAACTGTTGATTTACGAGTGACCCGTGTTACCAGGCAGAGTGAAAATATGCCCTACTTTGACAAGTGTTTCTATTATTTTGTTCTCTATAATTAATTTGAGCAGAAGGCAAAAAACTAAATAGTTAGTCATGATAATTGTGGAAGTATACCAATTTCTACAATTCGTCTATTCTCTAAACGACAAGAAAGGAGCAAGCCTGCTAAAACACTTTATAATACGTAGACTATTAGCTCTAAACGACGTTCAATAAGAAAAATTTTTGATAAATATTAAAAGATGCCGAAACTTGAAGGATGTATTTGAATTTTAAATATAACGACCTTTAAATTAATTTTGTGACTGAATACTTATAGGGTGTCAAAACATACAAGTTTCGTTTGTAAGTATTTTTAACTGCTTATCCAAACAAGAAGATATTTAGAAGATACATTTTATTGATTGAAACTGTGAGTTTTTCGTTCGAGCAATGGAAATGGCCCAGGCGGTTCAGGTAGTCGAAAGTTTGGACAGAATTATGTAGGTTTTCTGTGCCCCTGTAATTAGCCACACATGAGTGATGGACCATTTAAACGTTAAAACCCTTTGAGGTAGATGGTTGCTTAAGAACGGAAAGGGTCCAGATAGTCCAGGTGATCTGGCGACCAGGCGGTATCATGGGCTAAATCTTCGGTTCTGACGGTAGTTAGTCGTACGTGGGCCACAGACTGTCTGAGTTTGGAAATAGTTTTAACAGTATTTTGAAGTATCCGAGACAGCATTGGCTGGAATGGGGGGGGGGGGGGGGGCTCAGCTCTGACGCGATAGCGTTTACGTTGGCTGAGAGCCCCATCCGCTTACAAATTTCTTAAAATTTTTCTTTTTATTCAAGTCTATCTTTACACGGTTAAATATAAAAATTATCTTTGACAAGTAGCCACTTTGGATTCGTCGGTTTTTCGTAAAATTAGGCGATCACGAAATAGTTGGTGCGAGTAAATCGCTTGCCGCTAGTGCCATCTTGCATGAATGAGATTCGTTCCAAATACATCTTGCCAAGAAAATTAAGTTATCATGTAACGGTAACAATAGCCATTTACAATTACAGCATTTTCAATATTATCTTTATCATGCTACCTATCAAAAAAACACCAGACAATGACTTGTTGGCGTGATTTGCTTCTTATGAGTTAAGAAAGAATTTTCTAAACCCCAAATGTGTCAGCATTGTTTTTACCTAATTTACAACGCATTTTCATGATACAACTCACTTACTAAACAGAAAAATCGTAGATAACGCCTCTTAAAATAAATAACCACAAAGTAAAAAAAAAACGCAAAATTTAAATTCAAAATTTAATTTTGGCCACCCTTTAGAAATAAGATTGGTATTTCTTTAATCACCTTAATTTAATTTTTCAAGAGTTACACTTACAGTATCCTAAAAAATTGTAAAAAACAAAAGTCTTGAAATATACTAAAAACAACAAGACAGATTCCCGAAAAATTTATTAGAAACAGAAAAAAATTTTAAGAAAAATATCAACTCTCATCGATAATACGAAATACTTTATTATTATATGCGCGACAATGACGTTTTCTATAGATATAACAAAAATAATGCTTCTGATAATATTAACTATAATTTAAAATAAAGAGTTTTTGAGTTGTCATTTTTGAGAAAAAAATTTACACTGAACCAATAAAAATTTTGTCAATTATAAAAAATATTATTAACAAATATGACAGCTATAATAAGTACATGTTTTGGCCAGATTTAACAAATTTTCATTACGCTTGTTCCACTCAAAAATGTAAGTCTGGATTACTCCAAAAGTCACAAATCCTGTAAATGAGGTTATAGCTCATCCTGTAGAGGAATTTTGACCAGTTTTGCTGAGATTACTACACATATGGATAGGAAACAACTTGCCGTAGATAATTAAAAATCATAATTTATAAAAAGATTAAAGACATAGATTTACAAATTTGTACATGATAAATTAAAGGAGGAATCTTTTAGATATCATAATAATGATATTTCTTTACAATTTGCATTATGCTCTATACTGAATAAATTAATAATTCTCTTTAGTTTAAGCTCAGATTCTATATGAAAATGACATGGGAATACATAAAGGTGCATTTTCTATACAAGTGTTAATAAAGAAATATAAGAATAAACTAAAGATGCGTACCTATGCTTTTCTATTACGAGAAAATATATGATAAAATAAGATTCTTCGAGCTTACAAAATACTTAAAAATAGTTAGATAAGACGAAAGAAATGTAAAGTCGCTTAAAAACATTTATTGAAATCAATAAGCTTAAGTAAAAGTTGAAGACGGGGGAACAGATATTAAAGAAATTAAACAAAAGTGTAAGTCAGGGTCTCCAAACTTTCAAAACTCCTCAAATTAACGTAATCTAAGAATTAGAACACAACAGTGTATTACTAGCGGATTATTCTTTAGCGTTACAACAATAAATTACTAAAGACTGTAAAAAATACTAATAGGTCTAACAATTAATAGAAATGAACAAAAAATAATATAAAGTAAGAGGAAACCAAAAAAAATCACAATTAAAATAAATAACGTTTAGAAAACATAGTTGCACAAACACTTAGGTTGCTAGTTTAACTACATATGAAGTTTAAACTTAGAAATAAGAAGTAGAATGGAAATGGAAATGCAAGGGTTTATAAATGTAAAAACTTTAATTTACAAATGAAATTAAGAATGATAAAAAATATATATACGGACGATTTTATTATAAGAAACTAAAGCTTAGGCACTAAATAAGCATGGACTTATCAGATGCAGTTAATGAGATGTATACTTAGGATGGAGAAGATAAGAAACCAAAAAGTACCGCAACAAATGAATTGCAATCGAAAACTCTTATGAAGAACAAAAAGAGAGACAACCTATCTGGTGCATTTTCTAAGAAACGAAATGTATAGTACCCTTCAGGTTGTAATAAATGGTAAAAGAAAAAAATGCAAAAGAAAAACATCTTCATTAAGAAACATAAGACAGTAAACTGTAATGATCATTCAAGACTTATTTAAAACAACAAAAGGAAGGGAAACATTTGGCAATATATTCTCCAACCTTGTCTAGAAAGACCTTTCAAGAAGAGGATAAAAAAATAATTTAAAAGCATTCATTCACCGGTTTATTAGGAAAAACGCAATATTTCGTTAATTGTAATTTTAACAACTAAACCAATACATAACAGCTTTTAGATTCACTTCCTTTTAACATAAATTACAATTTATCTATAAAAATAAGAACCGCAATGTGTAAATATTTATTAGGTTAATTGACACTTAATAAAATTATAATAAATCTGAGATGGTATTAGAAATGCATTACAACTATATATATTAAAAGCAACTATTAGTTCTACAGTTAACCATAATAATTTTAATTGCTAGCGCCATGTGCTTAGCAGTTAGCATTCAAAACCCAATTAGTCAAAATAAATTTACATAGTTTCTATTTATAAGCTCTCGGTTATAATTTACTTTATACAAAAACTTATTAACATTAAACGTTACGCCTAAATGAAATTGCCCCCAAACTGACATAACAGCTTGCATAAAGCCATCTGTTATCATTAACCGATCTTAAAATATTTCTGCTGCTGAAACAGTTACCAGCGCTATTACCTTACGCTCCAGCGAACTTTTTCAATTACTTTTTTCGTCGCCTCGCAACCTTGGAATCCCGACTATCATCTCGTCTGCCGTAGACCGTAAACTGTCGCTAATTTAATCACGCTTACTCTCGTGAAAGTCCCAAATATGCACTTTTACCTTTTCTGCTTCGCACATTCGGCCGGCGTTACGTAAAGATGCAAAGCAGCCAGTTGGATTAGAAACTAGCGTTATCTCACAGCCGAGGTGCCATCTTTTTTAATTGCCTTTGTTGCTGAACGAAACGAGGTTAGGGACAAGCCGGACCGCTCAGGATTGTTGCCGACTAGAAGAAATGCTTCGGCGGATATGCGTTAAAACTTGCTTCTAATTGCCCATTAGCCAGCAGTAAGCGGCCGATGCAAATGAGCAGCTGAGAAACGCAAGCTACGTAAGTAGATCATTTCCCTTACAGCAGGTCTCTCAAGTTAAATGTTTGAAATAAGCAAGAGTGGTGTCGCCTTGATGTTATGCGCGTTATCACAAAAAAGTCAGGGACAAACGGCTAAGTGTTTCTACTGCGATTCAACAATTAAATAAACCACCATAGAGCGAGAACTATTATAATTTACTTTTGCATATTTTAGGAATGTTATAAGACTATTCTAAATCTGCATCACTATAATTTCTGGACAGGAAACGGATCGGCCTTCAACTAAATCCTTTAACGTCGTACTTAATTGGTCCTGTGTGACAGTGGTACAAGTTGATAAGATCACGAACATAACTTGTGTCGGTTGTTAGAGTAACAAAATAGGCAATGCTCTGACTATAACAACTCTTTAGAACCTTGATGTATAAAAAGGGTTCTGGTGAAGCAATACGGAATTTCAACTTTGAAAAAATTTAAAAAAATGTGTTACGTATAACATAGGTAGTGGTAAAACCTACAATTATAGAGAGTCGCTTAAAACCTACAGTTTTATTGCTTTAAATCAAATTTACACTACAGAAGAGGGCGATATATCGTATCATACACTTTCATCCGCTTTTTGTAGGTTAGCATTTAAAAAGGGGAAATCAAAATTTTATTGAATCAATTTCACCGTTTCAGTTTTCATTACTGAGGCTGACACACATAGCTAGAAAGAAGCAGTGAACACACCTCTGCAATCCTGTTTCCGACGCTGCGGGCATCCAGCATCGAAGGCGATGGTGTTGCCGAAGAGCACGTGTCGGGGCGCACAGGTACAGCTAACACTCGGGCACTTTCTGAATGTCAACTGCTTGTGATAAAGCGCAAGCTTTTTATCGACTCTTGTATCTGTGACTTGGCGAATTAAGCCAGAAACCGAACGTCATGGCTAGGGAAGGCAACTGACAGGACGCAGTGGTTCGTTGCACCACGACTCGCCTCGGAGAACGGACCCATGAAGACAACTACGGGTTCTTGGAGCACGTGTTCCTTCAAGTGAGTGTTCCTTCCACCTATCCGCAAGAACTCGGCTCGGAGAGAGTCCGCGGAAAGACCGGCCGACTGTTGCGTTAAAGCGCCGGCATAGAGGTGTAGCAGAAAGTTTGTTTCAAAACTGTAACAGTTTAAAATAAGAAAAAAAACTAATGGAAACCTGACTGCAGTTATTTAATATCTATACATAATTCCATATAGTTAACTAATTTTTCAATATTAAGAAAAAATAAACGTAACAATTTTAAATTAATTCATAATTTAAAACTAAAATGTAACTAAAAACAACAATTTTCTTTTTAATGACCAATTACATAATCATTAATTAAATAGCAAGATATTTGATTACTAATTTATGAGAGTTTATTTGAAACGAATAAGACTATAAAAGGTGATTATATACGACTAAAACAGACTCTAAATAACTTTTTAAAAGCCAAAATTTTCCTTAAACGTCCTATTCATATATGCAACTGAAAACGTTTTCGCACCACATTATGTAAAATTAATTAAAGGAAAGTAAGATGGCACTAATTAAGAAATGAGAGCTGCTTTCCAGCTACTACAATTATGAACCCTTCCAGTTGCAATAAAATTTAAATAGTTAATCATCTTTATTTTATATTATCATAAATAGGATAAAATACTCAGGCGAATCTGTAAAATATACATATGTAAGTATGTATTATGTGTCTATATAATAAAGTGTAAAATTTCATCTTTGTTGCTATATCCATTTTTATATTTCATATTACAAAAGTAATAAGAATCTCTATTTTGTAGTGCTGACAGAAAGTAAGACAAACGGTACAGATCAAAAAATATATATGGAAACTATATATGGTGTGGGGAAGGGTACAAAAGCAAGAAGTAACTTCCAATGCTTATTAAAGAAAAATAAAAAAACATGCTGGGAGGTCATTGAACGGCTGATAAAAATAAAATAAAGTTACAAGAACAAAACACGACAATTATGGGTATATACTATAAACAACGACTAACTAGCTGACCAAAAAAGGTATTTTTCGATATTTCCAACGAACAAATAACAAGAACAGGTAAACACAGCAAACCAATAATAATTGGAAACATAAACATAAAGTTATAAAAGTAAAAAATGGAAGGAAATTGCTTTCCCTATGTAGAGAACATAATCTTCAAACATAAAGACATTTAAAAATATACATAGACACATCGAAAATATGAGTTTAGATCAATTATTGATTCAGCAATTATTAGAAAAGGCCTAAAAATAAAAATGAAAAATGTAACGTTATGTAAATAGCCGGAGTCCAGACCAGATAGACAAGTACCTCTGTTTATACATCAAAAACATCAAATAAAGAACAACAACAAAGTATAATTATGAGGTAATAGAAGTGTAAGTCCCAACGCACAAACTTAAGCTTCTAAGATAATAACGCACAAAGAAACTGTATCAAGATAAATTAGAATGCAACTGAATGAGAGTATCGCAATAGAAAGAGACCCAGATGATAAAATCTACAAACACATAAACATCAGTACACCTACAGTGACAAATAAGTCACTAAAAATTAAACTAAAAAAATATAAAAAAGAAATATTTAGTACAGGACTAAAAGACAAGATAAAATATAAAATTACATAATAAACAATAGTACACCATTAACAAGACAGAAAATTTTTAGAATGTAGAAGACACAGCAATTAAAGAAAGAGATATTCATCTAACATTTATAGACCTAGATAATGCATGCGTGTGTGTGTAAGTATGTAGTTTTTTACAAGTCTTTCTTTTCACAGTTTTTCTTTTCTAGTCCTTTTTTCTGCATAGCTTTGTCCACTTCATCTTTCCAGGATCTCCGAAGTCTTCCTCGCTTTCTTTTACCTACGGAACTACATTCTGTAATTTTATTTATCCGTGTATTTGCTGATCTCTCCACGTGGCCATACCATAATAGTCTTTTATCTTCTACAAACTTAATTACATCTGTCTTGACTTGCAGTTTTCTTTTAATCTCCTTATTTATTATTCTATACGTCGTGATCAGACCATAGCATGCCCTCCAATATTCCATTTTAGTTGCCTATATTTTTCTTTATTGTTCTTACTAATGATCTATCTTTCTGCTGCATATGTTTTGTAATTTTTTTAACTATGGTCTCATATATCATTTTCTTTGTTGTTATTACTGGGTGTTGTTGCCTGATAGCTTCTTCTCTGACCAATTCTGTTTTTGATCTTTTCTTCTGTTATGTTCTTGGATATAGTGAATATTAGACATTTAAATGTAGATGTTACTTTTATTTTGAGATCTTCTTTGATTTCGAAGTCCTTTATTTCTTCTTAGTTTAATTGTCAAATATTCCATTTTTTTAAATTGATTTCTATTCCAACTCTTCCGTATTCTTCTTCCAGCTTCCTTATTATGTAACTAATATCCTCTTTGTTCTGCGCCAGCACCAACTGGTTGTCCGCAAAACACAAAGTCTATAAATATTCATTTTTTAGGGGTACTCCTATTTTATAACATTTTTGTTTCCAAATCTTTAGAGCATCTCATAGAAATAGTTTAAACAGCGTTGGCAATTTTGGACAGCTTTGTAATAATCCCTTGGAGGTTTTGAAATTCGAGATTAGTTGATCCCAACTTTTATGTATACTGTATTGTCTTTATACAAGTTTTTCACAGTTTTTATCATCGTCGTCGGTATTCCCATCCTTGTTATAGCTTTCCATAGTACGTTTCTAGGAACCGTGCCATAAGCTTTTTTAAAGTCAGGGAAGCCCAAATGAATGTCTTTATTTTTTTCCTGCCAGTTGTTATATAGTGTAGATGTGGTTTATACAGGATTTACCTACTGTAAGTCCAGCTTGTTCTTGTCATATTTTTTCTCGTAAATTTTGTTCGAACTTGTCCCTTTTTATTTTGCCGTAAATGCGTCGTGCTGTTGCAATAACATTGATTCTTCTATAGTTGTCACTTTTATTTTTTTTCTCTTTTTAAACATAAAGCATTCTTTATTGTTTTTCTGTGACGTACTTGACCATTTTTGGCGCAATATCTCCTGGCCCACCAGATTTATTGTTTTTCATTGACATTATCACATTACGAATTACTTTCAGTGTTATTTCTAGTACTTCGTCCTCTAGATTTCATCTTTCTTCTTTTATACTTTCTGTAAATTCTAGCCGTTATTTTGTTACCAAATTTTTGTAATTTTTTATTTATTCTTGGTCATTTATATATGAAGGAACTTCATATTCCCTAAGCTACTGGTTTATGTTTGTGCATTTGTGTTCCCATATTTTATTCTTTTATTTGCATATTAATTTACTGAACTCTTTATTTTTACTCTTATAATGTTAAAAGTCCCCCCTCGTCTTGAGTGTTTAGTTATTTGTAATATAGATATTACTTATTTTTTAATTTCTTCCTAGTGTTTTCAGATAGGTGCGCTTGATGCTTTCTTTTTTTTCTTTAAGTGCTTCTTTATTGTGTTTATATACTTTATTTACTCCATCCTCGTAGTTGAATTCTAGTAATTTTTGATCAGATCTTGTCTTATATAAATCTCTTATCGATTCATCCTAAATGTAATAAAGTGACAACTGCAATAGAAGTGTCCAAAGAGTTGAAACAAGGTTGTCGATATTTACGCAAAACAAGCATTAAAGCAATGGCATAGAAAATGCAGAACAATTAGAATGCCTAAAAGAGACAAGACATTACGTAGGACGTGGGTACATGGCATGCATACTACGAAAGCTAAAAGAATAATATGACAAACGGAGACTTGCTATAAACTTTAGCAAAGCATTATACATGTATGCTGCATGAGAAACACGTGAGTTAAATATACGGAAAAAATAAAGACTTGTACTGAATACAAATGCTCAATTAAATTATGCATGGGTAAAATAGATACTAATATAGATGAGAAAGTAAAGACAAAGAAAAGCAACAAAAGCACTCCATGGGCTGATGTTGAATCAAAATGGCACAAAGCAAACAAAGAAAGTATATTTAACACTGTGGCAGACGACTAACATAATAAGAAATAAATTAAGACTAGTAGAACTAAACCCCATAAGAAGACAAGAAACAGAAAACGACTAGAAGAGATATGGAACGAGAAGAAAGTACAAATGACAATTATAAAGCAATTGGAAAATAAAACATTTAAGTAGTACGCCTACGCCCACAAAATGAATGAAGAAAGATGGCTTAAAGCAGTTAAAGAACTGGTTGTCTAGAAGAAGAAAGAGAAAAATATAAAAATGTCTAAAGCGTAATGCAACAGAAAGGACTAACTGAAAATATCGGAACAGGTAGACAGTATTAAAAGTTGAAGCGGCAAACCTCTAATGGAAAAAAATCAAAAAGGTATTATAAAAGAGTTCGTCCAAGAGAATGCTAGAAGAACTAAATTTTCATCAATATTAAAAATGTTTAGCACACTTTTTTATAACCCATGTATTCTTACTGAACTTTTAATATACCTATTACATAAATAAAAATTAAAATTACATTTTATCATTTTATGGATGAAATTCTATTAAGAGCATTTGTTTTAAGAGTTCAGAACTCAAAAAAAACATAATAAGTATATAATAAATTACTTATATAATACATTACTACTATTAAACCTTATCGCTTTATTTTTTAAATACTTCTCTTGAATTACAGATCACTCATACAAGATACAACGTATTTTCAAATAAATAAATAAAATTTTAAGATTCTTTTAATCTTTTTGTGGTTCTTCTCTGCACTGAATAATTTAATGACAGTACCTTTATGAAACGAAACATCAATAGCAATCATTTTGTACCAATCGCCTGTAATCAGCTGATAAATGGTAATGACAGCAAGTAATTTACAAAAAAAAATGTTGCTTGGAACTTTCAGTAGTTTTTTGAATTAAAGATAAATATTTTTTGAACCTGCAATTGCGGCATGTATGCTAGAAAACACTGCAAATATGTTATTTTTTTCGTAAAGATTTTCATGTGAGATTTTGTTTCTTATGTATTCTTTAGTAATCTCGGGTTTTGTCTCTTGAATAAAAAATATTAGTTTATTAATCTTTTTAAAGCGAAGCAGCAAATTTAAACTTTTTAAACAAAAACATTTTTATATTTTGTTGCTGTCTGTATATGTGTCTTCAAAGAGCATAAAAAATGTAACATCTCCTAGTGGTTTACGGGATTTAAATGTTGATCAATATTTTAATTTTATTTAATATGTACACTTTTCTAAGAATTTTTTTTTATATAAAAAATAAATGTAGAGGCTTATAGTTCAGAAATGATTTGTAATGGAAAAAGAAACAAAAAATATATATGAACGTTCGTCCGGATATGCAGTGTGAGAGTATCTGATACTGGATTGTTACATTATATTATATAGCACACCACTATGTTATTTATTTGAAACTTTAGAGTAAGTACCCCCAAACATCTCAGTACAATCGCGAACTTGAAGAGCGTCATGAGTTGTAATAACAAGTTGCTCAAGTATCTGCGCATTAGAAAAATGCTCAACATATTCGAAGTTTTTCGAGTAGCTCTACTGGTAAAAGTCAAGAGATTTTAAATCTCAAGACTGGATAAGCCATGCGTAGAACCACCTTGTCCTATGTTAATGAAATGAGCTAGAGTTTTATAATGAATTATGTATCTTTAAGCCATAAAGGCAGGGTTTATTTTAGGAATTTTAATATATTGTACTATTGAGGAATTGTTTAAGAACTTCTGATCCAACTAAATGGTTTTTATTAATCTAAGATCAAACTTTAATGCTAAATTGTTATTGGTGATATGCTTTAACAATTCAATGACGATTTCCTTTAGTACACAAATTCCTGCTATGTATGTTAATAATTCCATCCGTACCAAAACTTATTTAAATTGTGAAAACGATTCATGATAGAAATTCCATAATGTGGTGATTTGCTGTAAAACCCAACTTATCTTGGAAGAAAATTTGTTTGCGATTGCCTCCGTGTTCATTTCAAGCCGTAAGGATAGTTACCGTTTTCTATGGAATATCTAATACAACAACTTGGCATATATTAAACAAGCGGGCCTCTTGGTTAAAATTTGTATTACAGTTTTTTTCTATGTTTTGTACAACAGGTTTTTCTATTGCAGGTAAAAGAACATGACGCCCTCATCCTCTATGCTTATCTCTACTATAAAAACAACCGTCTGCCCTCAACAACAAAACACTGTTGCTGTAAGGGTAAGTTTTTTGGTAAATTTTGCTTACTAGTGTTTTACAACATACCTCAACTTGAAAACATATTTATAAGTGAGAAGTAACTTAACTGAAATTAGTGTTCGTATGAGGTATTAACCTCATAAAAAACATGTACATATTTAGATATTTATGTTATATGAACTTTTCCTCTCAAAATCATCACATGAAATTTGTGCCCATAGTTAACGTTCACTATAGAAACCACTCAATCTTCAATTAGATAAATTTCTAAGAGTAATTTTAAACAGACAGGTTAGTATTTTTATCGTTATTTGAATATGACAATAAGACTATTTTTATTACTACTCTCACTGTAACTGACATCGACAAGTTTGTATTATTTTTACAAAAACTATTTCAAACAGCATTTCTTGTTCTTTTGGTAAACGAACTTCTGCTTTATGAAAAATTTTTGTTGTTCAGCTCCTAGACTAATTAATTTATTATCCCATCAAGGAGTTACTCCTTGTCTTTTGTGAAGACTGATTGCATTCAAAATATTTTGTCGTAGTTCCATTTAGTTGGGTAGATATTTTGCTTAACTATGCAACAGAGCAAGTTTTAAACTTTTAGTTAAGCTCTAATTACAAAACCAAATTTTTCTGCTTTATCATGATAGTTATAGTTAATAGTTACATATTTATTCAGTAACTTAGTATAAAACGGCAGCTCCTAATCTTGATTATTATTTTAATTTCTTTAAGGTAGGTTATAGCAAAAATTATTTTTACTATTGCTGATTCAAATAATATCTCTGGTTACATTATTATCTTTAAAAGTTTGCTCGATAATATTAGAACAATATTGACGACTTTAATAAAAATAGCTGCTCTATATTGATCAAACGTCTTACAACCAATTTACCTGTACTGTTTGTTGCTCCTTTAATTCAACGACCAGTTACTCAAGTTGACTATTTATTACACAGTAAGCTTACTTGCAACTAGTCAAGTAGCCAAGACATTATATGATTCCATTTTTTACTTTCTCTTTCAAAATATCATAATTCATATCATTGTTCCCTCAGTTGCACAATTGATGAATAGCTATTTTTGTATTTGCAAACAAGTCTAGTTTCTCTACTTTCTGGTAGTATTATGGTATGTAAAATATTTTTTAGTTGGTGTCAAGCTAATAATTTTCCAAATAAAAACGACGGGAAAAATTTCTGCGCAATATACCAACTTTACGTTTTATTAGAACGAGGTCTGGCAGCCCCGGAGAGCTTGTCCAACTCCGACATGCTTGAGCCCCTTCGCATAGTAGTTTTTAAAAATAAAAACACGATTGAAAAGCTCTGTTTGACATAATTGACGTACGCCGTTGCCATGACAACGCATTTACGTATACCCAGTTAGAGTTGAACTTTGACCTTTGACCTTTGACCTTTGACCTGTGTGACAGCATTCATAATTTTTTTTATATATATAAGTGCTTTATTACCCCATCTCAAACGAAAATTTTCCATCGCTTGCGGTTCCGGAAATATATTACCTCGGTCGCGCCTGCCACCGGGCCGAAATTTGACCTTCGGAGCCGCTCGGGTCAGCACGGAAAGGCACGAACGATTTGACTTTTGACCTGTGTGACAGCAGCAGCAGCAGCAGCAGCAGCAGCACTCATAATTTTTTTTATATATATAATTTAGAACTCCTAAAATATGTAATATTCCTTTCTCGAGGTTGTCTTTTCTCATCTTTGCTATTTATTTATCTTCCTTTTTCTCCAAAAGACTACGTTGACGACTTCACTTTTCTTGCTTATTTGGTGTAAAGCATAGCTAACTACTTTATAATTTATTCTGACTTCATTCTTTTTTGAAAAAGTTATGCCAAGTGTCTAGTAAAGTTGAACAAGATGTGAGAGAAAGATTCAACCAGTCTTTTTCGTGATATTTCTAAACGTTTCCACCTCTGACTGAAAATTATTCATTCTAAAAAGTAAACATTCTTTATTTTTTAATTAATTGCGAGTTGATTTCTTTTGCAGCCAAGTACATCTCTTGTTTGCAAAGATTTTTCAGTTTTTGCGTTGCAGTTTTGCTACTTATTTTCAGGCAAAACTACTAGTTTTGCTTACTCTCAAACTGAGAGTTTGCTTATATAAACTACGACTAGTGCAGTTGTATTTGATATTAATAAGTCATTTTAAGTTTTTCTCAAAGGTTGCACGCATATATTTATTGAGTTTGTAAAGCAGAACTAACGAATGGCTCTTGCGCTTTGAAGTTAAGGCACATATCCGATTACTTATCTTGTTCTAACAATATCGCCGGCACGTAGGTGATGTGACGAATGACTAGATTCGTATACATATAGAGAATGACATATAGTCATAAATTTTGTACCTTATAAATAAATGTTTCATAGTTGGAAAATTATTTGACGCTAATCCAACATCATGTTTCGAATAACAGTGGATAATGAATAAAATTGTGACTCAGTATTTTTCTCTTGCAACTGAAAGCAGAAAATTACATTATTTAAAAGATTGTGACTCCACCCAGTGACTACTTCTTTTAAAATTGTTCAGCCAATTCAAAAAAGCATCGGAAATGCAGCATATTTTATAAATCTAAACAAAAATACTGAAAAAGTCTTTGACATGGTTTTATCCGATAAATAACTGAAAGTGTGCGAGATTAGCAGAAGTCATGGAAATTTCAGCTAAACGAGTATACTTTATTTTGCCTAATAGAACTTTGCGTAAAATAAGTATTATGCTTGCTCACTCAAAAGAAGTCATACGAAACATCGTCTGACTGTTTATAAATGTTTAATAGAAATCCAATGGATACAAGGATCATATATGAAATTTGAGTTTATCATTGTATATCAGAAACGAAACAATAATTTAAACAATGGCTTGGATAAAGTAAACCGACTTCGAAAAAAAAGAAAAGCGTATCATCCGCTAGAAAGGTAGGGGCGTCAATTTTTTAATCAAAAACAATAGGAATATCCTGGTTGACTACCTTCAGAATCAGAGAACTCTTATTGAAAAATACTACTTTGCACTTTTGGTTTTAAAAATTAAAAATATATCCTAGAACGGCCAAAAGCTTGTCATTTCACTATAACAACGAATCATGTCGTTCGGCTAAAATTAAACTAAGGTTTGAAATTTTTCTGTGCTTATCCTATTTTTCCAATTTTACTTTATCGAATTATCATTTTCCTCAAAAGTTAAACTTTTTTATTAATAGAAATTTTGATCAAACAAAGCGTATTTCAGTACTTCGAAGGTTTTAAAGAAACTTGAGAAAATATTTTAGAAAATTCAAATTATTTTTAATATCAAAACCAAGTTATTCATCAAACTATCTTCAATAAGTACTTACTTACTTTATCTTTTCCCATTTACCTCACGGTGTTTCACGGAAATTCTGTATTCTTAATTATTATTAGCTAAATTCTCTATTTGTTCTGTTGTTTCCCTCTTCTTCTAGCTGCTTCTTCTATGTTGTCCTCCCCCAAGTTTTACGGGGTCTTTCTCTAGGCCTTCCCCCTTTATCCTCATCTCCATGATTATCTTTGGGTATTTGTCGTTGTTCATTTGTCTCAGGTAGCCGTACTATTAGCGTTGTTTTTTTTCTACTATTTCTTCTCTAATGCTTTTATTTCTCACTCTGTCACGTTTTTCTTTTCTACTACCCGGCGTAGATACTTCATTTCTGCTGAGTTTATTTTTGCTCAATGTTTGTCTATTATTGTCCATGATTCTGCGCTATATATTAGGGTTGCGATATATATGGATTTATAAAGATGCATTTTTGTTTTGTATCTATTTTTTCCTATTAGTCTGTTGTTGATTTGGTAATATATTTTATTGGCTTTGCTGATTCTATTCCATATTTCTTTATCGATGCGCACATCTTTGTTAATTTGTGAGCCTAGGTATATGTAAGTTCCTACCTTTTCTATTATTTTTCCATCGATTATTATTTCTTGTGTTACTTTTCTGCTATGTGCATGATTTTGCTTTTATCCGTGTGTAGAGTTATTATTTTTTGTTGGAAGTTGTTCTTCCATATTTCTATATTTTCTACAACTTAAGTGAAAAATTAAAGAAAAATGCATTTCTAGTAAAAAAGATATAAATTACCTATTAACCTCAAATATCTTTTTAAAAAATTAAAATATTTGTTTAATAGACAATCGACTATAGAAATTGAAAGCATACACGAAAGAGTTTATTAAAGGTACCAAAAGTTATTAGATTTAATACAAGGGTATAGTGTAAACTCAAAGCTCTCGCTTTGTATTTATAACAATGGATAATAGATATCAACAGTAAACCACAAAAAATTCTATTCTATCAAAATATGAAAAGTTTTAAAAAAAAATTAATATTTTTAGTTCAAGTGTTATTTTTGCAACTTAGCCATTACTGCTTTTACCAAAATCAGATGCGTGGGAATACTTACAGACAGTTTTGTAGCTAAAGAGGCAAAATAAAGCTTATTTTTTATTTTGTACCTTATACATTGGTGTAGAGTAAAAAACTTTTTACCGCATCAAAAATAATGACAGTATCTTATCAAATAATAAAAACTACTACAGTCTCATTTAATATAAGATATAAAGCTCCTCTAAGTTCTTCTATATTTTATGGTTATCGGCCCTTCTTTACCGTCTTAAGCCAGTTTATTTTGTTTAAGGGTTTCTTTTAATTCCCATGCTAATTCCTTGAATACGTCTTCCAAGGCAACTATAAATAGTTTTGGCCTTATCAGGTCGTTCTGTCTGACATTTTTTTTTTGAGTGCAGTGTTTTCATATATTTATAGTGTCATGTGGGCAGGTTTTTAGGTGGATTCGATTATTTGTATATTTTTATAATCTATTCTACTCTTCTCTAGTATATTTTTTATCGCCTACAATTATATTGTTTCAAATGCCTTTCTGTAATCTACAAAGGTTGAGAAACTATAAACAAATGATAGTTATTTAAGAGAAGGGAAGCAAACCATTTATCACACTATAATTAGAATAGTTGTAAAAGTTCAAAAATTAACAACATTTCTGCATTTGAATTTTTAAAAAAAAAGTAATATTTGAAGCTTATTATTTATATCTTTGTTAGTGAAAAATCTTTTAGGCGATAGGTCCAAAGTAACTTTTGAAAATATTCCAAACAAATGTGTAGTTTCTTTAAATATTTTATAGTAACTAGATTTTAGCTAGACTGCCAATTTTTACACTCTACATTTATAATGCTCGTATAAACAATTAAGGGAGTTTTAAGTAGCTCTTATTCCAGTATTTTTTAATTGTTTAACTATAATTAGTACGGCGCACTATTACCATTGTACAAACACTTGTTAAAGGTAAAATTTCATTTAATCCTGCTCGGCGTCTAACTTGCTTTATGTAACACGTTTTGGTGATGAATTTACTGCTTATAATAAACTTTCTACTTCTCCTCAAGCAGAACTGTTCTACAGGATGGCGAGCATAGCAGAACGGCGTACTCACCTTGCATTTCTGCTTGCTTATTCAGCTTCGTAGCGGTTACTGTTGACCACGACAAGTTTACTTCCGTTTTCCTTACCGTGCGACAATATTTACTCGCTAATCGCCAATCGTAAACCCGTGCATAATTCCCATTTAACAGCGGAATGTTTGATGTTGCAGCACCTTCCCGCGAGAGGCGTTAAATATTACCAACGAACAAAATTCGACGCAATATTAATCACAAAAAATGGTTAAGCGAAGGCGTGGCGCATTCTAGGCTGAACAAGAGGTTTCTCACGTTTTCTTAAGCGACGAGCACCTACTTGCGACACACTTCTGGATGATTATATGTTTGATGTATACAATTAATTACATCGTTAAGTGCAGTAACTATGAATAATCTAAAAGCGAATTTGAGACACAAAATTTAATAAGTTAATTTTTGTAATTAAAGATATTTTGGCATATCTGCGTAACCGTTTTAAGAAGTTAATAGACCTAAACAAGTAATTATTTATGATTTTTTGATGCGTAGAAGATACTTTCAGTTATTATAATAGTGGAAACACTTTTACTAACTAATATTTAAATACAAACGTTAATAGTTCTTAAATCCTCACTGAGCACACATATTTTTTTGTTTCTTAATTGTTGTAAACTTTAATTAAATTTTTATTTACTTCTCATGACCAATTAAGTTTACCGAATTTTAATACTTGTCTTAAGTATATCTTCTAGAGTAAACTCTTGCGTTTCAGTTTTTTTTAATTGGACTTTGGTTTGTTTTTAACCGCTGGTGTCTTTTTTTTTAAAAAATTATTGTATTTAAATCAGATAGTGGCTATTATAGATAAACTACTACGTCTTTATCTTCTTTTAGTTAATTAATAATTGCATTAAAACTCTATCCAATCCTGATGTCCTATTAAGTCTCACATTTTTAAATGTATTCTTCCTTACCATGTTGTTTAGAGCAATTCTTCTAAATTATTGTTAACTATTTATTATTATTTTTACTATTATTATATTATTATTTTTTATGTAACAATTCAGTGTAATTTTTGTTTGTATGTATTTTTAGTTGTTTGACTCTTCGTATTTTTTATTTTTTTAATTGCTAATTGCTACTTCTTTTGGATTTTCTGTAACAGCCTCTATATTTTTATTGCTTTCTACAATACCTATCTTTCTATTTAATAGCTTGCTTTTGATTCCTTCAATTAATTTTTTAATATTTTTACTATGTATTAGATGGTACTTTTCTCTCCTTTATTTAGCAGATTTCGTCTTACTGTAAAGAATGTCAAATAATTTTTTAAATTTTTTGGCTACTTCTATTTGGGCACTTGTTAAAATTTATTTATTTAGTTTAAATGTTTGTTGTTTGTTTTTTATTTTTATATATTTACTTGTTTATGTTACTTTGGTAGTTTATAATCGTTCCACTTAAAAATAAGAAAAAACTGTTTTTCTTGGTTTTCTTGTTAGGATTTTTTGATTTTTATTCTCTTGTTTATTTTTACTTTTACTTGTAATATTCTGTAGTTATTTTTAATATTGATATTAAGACCAGTTATATTTTTTACTATTTTGTTATATGTTGGTAGAGTATAACCTGTTTAGTTACTTACCTTTATATTTAAACTTCCCCACGTTTATTTCTAACAAAATTTTATAATAAAAAGTATTTATAGATATAATATAGTCTATGCTGGTTCATAAAATTGATTAGATTCTAACCACGCCAATTCTTGTTACCAATGATAACCTACGTAGCTTTGAGATCAATCATTATTAGCGCATTTTGGTGGACTGGTAGATCATAATATTTATAAAATTAATGCAGACAGTACAATATTAAACGTTGCAATAGTGCAGCGTATGAACAAAAAGAAAGAACCGTTAAACACTGCTTTGTATAAGCCGTAGTGTGTTATAGGGTGATTTCTAAGAGATTACTAAAATTTATAACACAAAATAAATAATATTTAACAGAAGTAACAAAAGGAAACGCAAAAGAGAACGTATATTTTATTATAAATAATTAATTGCATAGTTTGTATTTACGCAGAGCTCACCAACGGTAACTAATGCACTCTTAAAAATAAATATTAAAGTACGTTAAATGCAATTTAACATTTAGTAAAACATAAACATATTAGCGCAACAGTTGGACAAGTTGGGTTTTATGTTAATTTTTATTTCGTAGTACGCTTTATATAATTGCTAAATATCAATACGATAAAAAACTTTCTGTATTATGTGAAGATCATGTCCAAGGCGTGGTCCTAAAGTTTCAAATATCGTATGTAGAGCGCTTTTTCAGAGCTAAGCCGTGTACCAACACTAACTGTGAGTGAGATAGTTAATGTAAAGTATGAGAAACAAGTTGTTATTGCAGTGCAGTATGTATTTCGTTGTCATTTAAACTTTGAACTTGCAACAAGGAACATTTTTATCGTTGACATTTAAATTAACTGGCTTTGTAAAAGTAAAAATTTCTGAACAAGAATAAAACAATAGAATTATTTTTTAATGTAGTCTTTATGTACTTCAATAAATTATTTTATAACAGTCTCATACAATATTTATTTGTTAGAGTTTCTGCCTCAAAAGCTTTTTTCAATTGTGAAAGTAGATTATAGTCACTGTGGTAGATATCTGACCTATAAGGTGGGTGGGATAGCTGTGTAAAACAATAGTTTTTTACAACCTAGGCAATTACAATTTAATGGGCAGGGTCATTATCGTGCAGAAGGTGAGCAATTTGACTCGACATGTCACTCGTCTTTTTCTTAATAAATATATGTAGTACTCTAGATTACTACTACTGCTACTCTTAGCACTGTTCATTTACTTGTATGTGTGTATTTTTTAAATCAATTAAAAAGTTTGTTTTTAATCTCAAAAGATCATTACCATAATTTTGTCGATTAAGTCAGTTTTGACTTCCTGGGTCGTTGTTCGTCTCGTCTGCGACATTACACTGAAGTAACAAATTAAAAAACTTCTTTTTTGTTGTTGCGATAAAGGTTTAAAAATTGTTCACAACAGTTGTGATGGTGATGTGTTTGAACTTCAACAACAATTGAGTTACTCAATGCGTTTTATATTTTTAAAATGCTATTATGCAAAACTTTACATTCGATGAAAGAGATGCATTTTGACTGCCCGATCTGCCCATGGTTCATCTTCAATGTTTTTTTGGTAGGAGCTAAATTATATTGCTCGTTCTTTTACAGTGATATTTGAAGGAGAAGTTATGCCATACGAACCATTAAAACTTTGTTTAGTATAACTGAGACTAAGTCATTTTTTAGTGAGAAATTTAAACATGGCTGGGTACTTGATTATCAATATTGTGCAAAATGACGTAGCACTACCAACTCGAAGGACTATTGCTATGCGACTGAGACAAATAGACTGCTGATATTTTTACGAACATTTAATCAAAGATAACGCTCTTTAATTTTTATTACGACTGAAACGTAATCAAACCCACAACTTTTGACGCTTACCTGGTAAAACCAGTTTGAAAGAGTCCTAAAAACTACTTAAGCAGATCAACTCATAAAACCAGTAAAGAACTTGGAGTACTGTTGGTTGCCCAAACCGTATCACCTACAATGATACACGCTCTTCCATCAAGCGACAAACTACCTACGTCTCGGTTAAGCGGAAAAGTAAAGAGATATATATAGGGTGATCAATAATAGACGTCGAAAAATATTCACTTATTAAAAAGTAATTAGAGAGGCCAGATCAATTGGCTAATTAAGATTTTGTAGTAAACCATTGATCACGTGACTATTTAATTGTAACATGAAATCCTTAACCTTCGAAGAAAGGTTGTTTGTTGTACAGAAATTTTACGAATTTTTCGAATGGGCCTTTAAAGAGTCTTCCTTAGGCAAAGACAAAAATTTTGAAAGGATGATAAGTAGGTGAGAATAAGTAAATTGCATTTTGGAGTAAAAACGTACAACAGTCTGTGAAAATCTTTTTCATTACTCTTAGGCTGATTCAGAGACCAACAGTGTTTGGAACGCCTGACCCGTAAACTCTCGCCGGACATCTACCTCTCTAACGTCACAAAATATCGAAAAGGTTAGACATCTTTTCAAATATCAGCCAGGTTTGTCGATTCATCGAGCAACTGAACCAGCGGAGATCAGCTATGGGGGTATCCAAACGATCTTGACAAAAAAAATTAAAAATGTTTCCGTACAAGATTTAAATCCAGCAGCCTCTGAAATCGCATGATACCGAAGGAAGATCCTAGTTTGGCCATTTGATGATTGAAAATGTGAAACACGGATTTGAGTGATTTTTAGAAAATTTAGTTTAGTGATGAGGCTTATTTTTTTTCGCAAAACATGTGCCACTGGTGTACCAAAAATGTTCACCTAGCAATTATAAAGCCTTTCCATTTAGCAAACGCGACTGCCCTGCGTGCAATTTTAGGGAAAAGACTCTCGGGCCATATTTCTTTGATGGTAATGTGAACTATCAAAATTACCGCCAGATGTCCGAAGAGAAGTTTCTAGGGGGAGCAAAGAGAACCAAAATGCTGAACGGTTAGTGGTTTATGGAGGACAGTGCAAAGCCTCATCACCCACCGGAAGTTTTTTCGACAGTTTTGGATAATTTTGGAACGCGTCTCTTGGCCACCATACTTCCCTAACATGAATCTATGTGACTTTCATGAAGTTTCGGTCATTGAAAGAGATACGCTTCAAGCAGTAAATAAGGCTTTTGAAAGTTTATTGCTACTCAAGATTCACATTTTAAAAACTTTAAACTGGAAAAAAAAATTTAATTTTGAAAATTGTTCAGCTACATAAAAAGTTATAAGCAAATACTTCCCTACACGTTTTATAGATCACCCTGTATTACGTATATAAGGGTTACAAAATCAAATTGCAACACTAGAACATAAGTTAGTGCCATGTCGACACATTATTCTCTATCGAGATGAATCTTTATTCCATTCGCATTGGGGTGTTCTGAATAAATCTACCTCAACGATGGATATGTTACATGAGGAAAGAAGGCCCTGAGTTTAAATTCTGACACTCGAAATTTTCTTATATCGCATCTTATTACTTTTTTGAGGTTCGCATAAAATAAACAATGTATTATCATTATCGACAACTTTGGGTGACAGAAAAAAAACAAAATTGAATTTATTCTTATTTGCCTAATCACTTTGACCTAATCTTTTATGACTTCTTTTAAATAAAAATAAACTGGCTTAGGCTGGTAGATTGTATTTAATATAAAATTGTCAATTTAATATTTAAAAATTACAGCAAACATTATTTTTTAAATTTTATTTAGCCATGTATTGACATTTTAAGAGTTTTTATCTGTTATCAGCATTGATGTATGTTTTTAAAATAATTATTCAGCTTTGCTCTACGTGAAAATTGACAATGTGTTACATTGACATTAGCAAGCGTTTTGTATTATTAAACAATTTGTGTCTGATTTTTGCTTTCAAACATTTAAAATGCTAGCCCTATTTTACTGAAAACAAATTGGGATTTGTTAATTTTGTTGACATTTCTTAGTTTCGATTATAAGTTTAAATTTTAACTTGGTATAAATTGAACTAATATTATTCTACAATGAAAATTTTTCCCATAAATAGCAAAATCTGGCGGTAGCATTTGATGCATTTAATTAAATCAATTTCACCATTATATAAGCATCAGAAAGATTGCAAATAACTTGAACTATAAGCTTTATTGATAATCGTTTGCGGAAAGCACACGCTAAGTGTTTCCTGCGGCATGTTATAATTTGTTGAAATCTTACCCAATAATTATTAAATGCAGATTAAAATAAATCTGAAAGTTAGTTTATATGTTGGATTTGCATGTTGCATGGAATGCACTTTGATTTCATACTTTCTTTTAGAAGGAAGCTACGCAAAGCTCAGTAAGCAAGGAATTGATAATTATAACCGATTAAATTACATAATCAAAGTGATAAATTAACTATCCTAAACCCAATAAAAATGTGCACACAGTAATGTGTATTACAACTGTTTTTTTTAATTACTAGTTGTTATGGTTTATTATGCGGTTTTGAAATTTGGAAGCACTGAGCTAGATCTTATGACGGTAGAAATGTTAACATGTACACAGGATAATTAACAATCTGAAGTGCAGCATTTTCCTATATATAACTAGGCTTTTGATCTTTTTTCGTATCCAGTTCTATTTTTTAAACTCAAAAACACATTGTCCAAGAATTTCTAAATTTTTGTAAAATGTAAACAACAGAATTTTTTTCTTCTTGCTGTACATTACAGACATACCTAAAACAAACAATACCACAATTGCCTTATTTGAACATGGAGTTACTTACCCTTGACGTGTTATGGAATGTTGGGAATATTTAAAATAATTGGCGCATTTCCATAACTGAACTTTGTATAATAATTTGTTATATATAAAAAAAATAGATTTTTGACTGATGATCTAATGTATTTCACTTGTCCTTGTAAATGTGTTTCTTGTGACTTTGTAGTTTGTAGGTACATATAAATCAATGAATATTATTGGAGAACAGTTGCGTTGGTTAGCAAACGAGGTGTGCATTGATTTGGTTAAAATGAACTTAGTCTTACCTAGGATATCATTTAAAAGGAAAATTCAGATAACCTGGTAGTTTTTTAAAAGCCACTATTGGGTCATCATTTATGGATGGAACAACCACATCATTATCAAATAAGGCAATTATGGTATTGTTTGTTTCATGTATATCAGTAATGTACAGCAACAAGAGAAAATTTCTGTTGATTACTTTTAAAAGAAGTTAGAAATTCTCGGATAGTATATTTTTCAGTTTAAAAAATAGAACTGGATACCAAACAAGGTTAAAAGCTTAGTATATATAGAAAAATGCTGCACTTTAGATTGCTAATTATTCTGTGTACATGTTAAATCGTGTGTATGCCGTTGTAGAAATTCAAATTGATAGTTCATTAGCAATATCAGGATGTCATACTTTTTATGGATCTTTTTTAACACAAATCGTTCAAAATTTTATTTATTGTGGGTAAAGGACCGCGCGCGCGTGATTATAAGTTGAAGGTTTATGATCTATTCATCTTAGTTAGTCTCCATCGATAAATAAATGATATATGGATGAAAGTAGTACTTATGTTAGTAATGACTGGAGCATGGTCAGTCGGAAGATCAAAATTAAATTCTGTTGCACAATTGTTTATACCCATTTCGTTTATTATAAAGAAATTCAGAAGATCTAAAAGTTTTTTGAAGTATGTTAACCAGTATGTGAATACTCTGGTGGTAAGGTTGGTCGCAGTATTCAAAAGATTTCAACCTTTTTTAATAATGTATTGCCCGCAACCGTAAATTTGTTTTCCAGGGTTTGGAAGAAGTCTTTATTTTCCTCTAATAATATTCTGTTTTGGTAGGTTGTAAATTGCAAAGGGCCGTGATAAAGCTTGTAATGCCACACTCAACTCTTTAATCTTATTATATTGGTGTTTGAATACTACATAATAAGAAATTGTTGTGTGATAATTATTCACAAGCGGTATTAACAGTATCAGGACGCAGGAGTAACACAAACACGGTAATGTCAAACAAGAATGATATTTTGACCGGTGAAATGTGACTAAGATAGAAGTCAAATGTCAATTATGTTAAACTTTAGAAATTACATAATTTCTTGTTTATTATTAGGCACAGCATTGGGATTCCGAGTTACAAGTAGCTTATCAAGGATTTAGTTTCCTAATAACAGTTCTTAATACGTTAATTATAATGCCATTTTAATTTATTCACTGAGCAAACATAGCTTTAAATTTGGTAAAAAGTCCTGCTAATTGTTTGTATTTATACGTTTGAGGCTTTCTCCATATATTTTGCTTTATCTTGTTTTTTACACATAACATGGGGCATCATTTCCAACATGTACGTTGAGCTACTGATCATTAAATATTTAACGATAAGTTAAGAGTTGTACCCATTATTTGACTAAATATAGATAGGTTTTTAAAAACGTTATTAAAACAATCTACATTTAGAAGCAATAAAGATAAAAATAAATTATACAGCAAAGGACATCTCAAATGTGGCTTTATCATTATTTCCAATAAACAGCAGTGTCTTGTATGTCGGCAAGTCTTGTCAAAAAAAAAGTATAAAGCCATCAAAGCTACCTCAACAATTACTAGTAAGTCACACGCAATTACTAAAGATTAGATTTCACCAGCATTTGTTGAAGTGAAGTAAATAACGTTTGGAGATTGTGAGTTACTTCTTAGAAACCATGGGTACAGGTGATAGTAATTTATTATTATACTATAGGACAAATGTTCACTGCAGTAACAAAAGTTTTGTCCCTTAAAAAAACATTTACATGAATAAGCGTGTTCACAGACCAAACAAGATTCTTAATACCATTTTCTGATAAAGTTTATTGTAATCAAAATAAAATAGAAGCATTTTAATAAAATTATACGTGAAATTTGTTTTAAATTATTGCAGCGCCGCTTGGTGGCGCTTCTAGGTATGTATTATCTTCTCACTTTTTACAGAAGCTTGATTTGAAGCAAGTAAGTTCAATGTGTTCAATATAGGATAGCGAACCCAATTAACTTGATTTCAAATCAATCAGTTATCTTTAATATCTTTATTTATCCATTTCTTTTGAATTATTACTAATTGGTTTTATTAACTTCAAATTGTATATTAATTCATTTACAAATATTATTTTTAAATCATAATTAAAATGCTTTTATTTTACTAAATCCACCTTCTTAATAGAACATAGATCTTGTTGTCTTGTAATTTAGAATAAGTTTTTACTATAACAATTATGGTTTTTAAATCTTTCCAATTATTAAGCTATTTAACACACTGGTTTTAGTAATCTTAAAAATGCACATTAATACGTAGAAGAAATTCTCATTCCCATAGGATTTTCTGAAATTGGTTTAGTGTCTTTGTATCTATACAATTGTGTTTTGATAATGCATTAGTGGTGCAGGCATTATTTTTACAGTAGTTTGTTTTGAAGTTTTATCTCCCAGTAACAGAATGAATTCTAAATATGAGACTTTGATCATTACGCCAAATACATTTTAGCAGAATGATTTCCAGTGTTAAGACATTTTGTAAATAATTAATTACGTTAATGATATTATCAACAAGTATTTTAATAAATGTACAATACCAATTGGCTTTGAAAATGTTCAACATATTAATTTTGCACTTTAATTAGTATTTTGTAATGGTACATCGTGTGATTAGTTTTTGGGTTATTAGGCTGTGTTCGAGTTCGGAAATTCGACGTTTCGTCTACAACTGCGACGAACGTCTTCAGAATTTATGTTTTATTCTATATTAAATTTTCTGAAATTTATATATACGCAACACATTTTTGCCACTCGGACTTATTTTATAGGTATATATTATAATAAATGATCTCTCATGCAATAAACTATAAAATAGATAAAAAGCTTTTCTGATGCTAAGTATGTGTAATGAGGATTTTCAAAATAATTATTTTTACGGTACCTGTTGGCTAATCGCTACTTAAAGATTTTTAAAACGACATAGTTGGAAAGTGTTAATAGATATAATTATTTTTAATGCTTATTCAAAAAGTTATTTTTGTTTTTAATACAATGGTATTTTAGTGTTGTGATTAACAACAAAATCTACTAAAATTACTGCCATTTTTAATTTATACATGACTGCTACTCCATTTTCAACATACAGAGTAACAACATTCAGATCAATTTTGCATTGTCTAATGTTTTAGCTACCAAAAAATAAGTCTTAAACAATTTCAATAGCTGCATTGTAAGGTATTTATATTCGTTACCATTTGACTATATTTAGTATATTACTCTGAAATGTATTCCTTTAAATACAAAATCCAATATATCTATAATCATCCATTAAAAAATATTTTTAACTCTATTATTGTATATATAATTAATAAAAAAATCACACAGCATTTATGCGATAAAAATTTGAATATTACTTTATGCCAATGTAAGCTAAAGCTGACAATAAAAATTTTGATGCGCTCCTAAAAGAAATAAAACTTTCTCCTGTCAATCGATCGTGAACTGCCATTCAAAACGAAATATAACAATAAAGTCGTGCAATCTTTCTGCATAGATATGGAAGCTTGTTGAGAAGTTAAATAGTATATATGTAATACCTTTAAAAAATTCGCTAAGTGGCCCGATATTTCATCACTGACATTGGTGAGCTATGCGTGAATACAAATAATTTTAGATACAGTTTTAGAAGTGCCACTTAACATGAAATAAATACATGCGAACGATAGGAAACGAGGGCGGTCGAAAATTCTTAGTATAAAAGGCACAAATCACAGTGCAAGAAAGCAAAACAGAGGACAACCTCTAAAAGTGTTATTACCATGTGTGATCAGAGTCTATTCTTCTTGCGAACCACAGTCACAGGCAATGAAACGGTAATCGAAAGTGCAAGATTAAGATAATGTTGATCGCTTTCTTCAGCATTTTGCGGAAAGGCTGCATTTTACGAGAATGTTTTAGAACACATCTGCCATGTTTGATCAGAGTTGTACAGGACTAAACGACACGTATGCGTCAATTCTTAAATCAGTGCAGTGTACCTGTCGTTGGTTATCTGACGTACTCGTCTGATCTGAAGCCACGGACTTTTTCTTGTTTCCCCATTTCAAAAATGTCATAAAAGGTGTATCTTTTGCAAATGTGGTGGTAATTCAAGGACAGTGGCATCGCTTCTACGTTTATTTTCTAAAGACCATTTTACTGACATTTTTCAGAACATTTATTACAATTTCAGAACTTTCTTTAGAATGATAAGATAATAAAGAGTCTTTTGGTAATGTTATTGCATATGTCATACTTTTAGTTACTTTTTGTTAAAATATATTTTGTTTTGCGTGCAGCTTTATACACTTTATTATAAATAAACCAAACAAGTAATAATATAAAAGCAAAAACTTCTAACTTTAGTAATTTTTAATATTTTGTATTTGGTAAGTTATAAAACAATATATTTTTTAATTCTCGTGTACAATATTTGTAAAAGCAATAAAATGGAAAAGTAAAAGCGTGTATCATTAATTCAATGCTTAATAGGGCAACTCTAAAGCACTGGGAAGATCAACTTATCTTAATGTATTCTTCTGTTATACTTTTTTGTTCGGTTTTACTGCTTTTAATTTTTGTTTGTACTCTTCAGCACTAGTTACACTTTTTTGCATTTATACATATCAGTGATTTGTTTCTCTTAACATTTTTTAAATTTTTTATAATACTTGTTATAATTGTATTTTTATGTACATAATTATCATAGAATTACTGAATAAACTGTAAATACCGGGCACATGTTGCCTATGGGGCTTTGCAACAGTCGATCTTTTCTTCTTAGCTATATGTAGAAGGAAATTCAAAATTTAAATTTCTCAGAATCCGTCTATTACCGACGCTACAGTAAATTATTTGGAAAATGCACTCTTTTCTACACACCACATTACCATTTCCCACAAAAACAATCACTACTATCTTTCTCGAAATATCTACCTATAAAGTGTGGAGTCAGGTAACTTTGATAAAGTTAACTCATATTTTATCCTCAAAATCTTATAAAGTTCTATCGCTAATGTGTCTTATTTTAAAAAAATTCTTGACGGTGTATTTGCAGAAATTTGTAATTTTGGGGGCCTCAAGGGCTTATTGTGCCCACTAACGTGCACTTAATGCTAGGACATTCACACACACCCATGGGTTGAGCGAGACTCGAACTCGCGCGCGCCAGCTAGAGGAAAGAGCCAACTGGTTGAATCATCTGAGCCACCGCTTCCCCAGAAATTTGTAATACATAAACTGTACTTTTGTTATCCATAAGCAAGTATGGTAAATTTTACGTCAATTTTAAATCAGTCAGAACTCTAAACACTTTTGAAGGATATATTAGTCTAATCTATTTGAGGTATCTATAAAGGAAATTTAGATAACCTTTAAAACTAGGGTGTGCTACATGTCAGACGATTGAAAAACCATGAAAACAAACTTGTAAGTTTGTTTTTTCGTATTTTAACTTTTAATATCTGCTACATTTTAAGCGTACTAAGGTTGCATATCGTATTCTAGACGTTCTTGCATTTTACCTCCTCTCCGCTAGTACTAATACTACGCCCACGTTACAAACACAGAGCATCATAATGTAACAGATCATTGATGTATATTTGTGATAACACATTCATGTAATAACACCTTACAAATAACCTTTTAGATGTATTAATTTTGACCGCTTAACCTTTAGCTTTGAAAAGAAAGTGTAAGAACATTGAACTGTGTTACTAAACCTTCAATCAATAAATTTTCACCTAGAGTGGGCTTGTACTTTAAAACTACTTTTAGCAAATCTAATTCATTTTCAACTGGCATTTACTCTGAAGGTTGAAATATTCTTCGTGTTCTATTTCTTCTCAAACTGAACTTCAAAAGACGGATGTAAAAGAGACATAGATAACCTACGCTCCCTAAATAACATTTAATCACTTACCGTTTATCCCCAAAACAGCAAAAGTACAATAGCTATGGGCTATTCCAGTGATAAATTGATCTAAAAACACACAAGATATCAAGAAAAATAATAAATTGATTGTCCTGCTCTAACATTTAATTACGCTATAACTAATGTAAATACACTTTGCTTAAATTAATATAAAGCAAAAATGTAAATAAATTGTTGAAACAATGAGCTATTGAGAAGTTACATATCGTATCAAAAGCAGTAGTTTTTAGTTTGTTCTCTGTGATACTAAATTTTATTTTTTAAAATTGTTCCCACCTTTCAATTTGGATTCAAAAAAGGCCACTCCACCTGCCATCAACTACAGCGCATGATCGAAACAATCGAACGAGGATTTGAAAGCAAACAATACGTTACTGCCTTGTTTTTAGACATAGCTCAAGCATTCGATCGAGTGTGGACCGATGCCTTAAAATATAAAATAGTACGTCTTCAACTACCTGAGTACATAAAATCCATATTGTTCTCGTTCCTAGAAAATCGTACATATGCAATCAAGATACAGGCAAGCTTATCAACTACTAGAGCTATACATGCAGGGGTTCCACAAGGGAGTATTCTAGGTCCCATTTTATTCAACATCTACATGCATGACTTTCCTGTTCCCAATGCAAACCTAGCAATGTTCGCAGATGACACGGTCGTGTTAACAGAAATCAAAACTTAGAGCAAGCAATAGCCGACTTACAAACTGCCGCCAATACACTAAGCAGATGGTTCATGAAATGGAATCTATCAATTAATCATTCCAAGTGTACTACGAAAATATTCACACTTAGAATTATCAAAAATCCAACGTTAATTACAATCAATGGACATACTATACAATGGAATGCCAAAGACGAGCCCGTGAAATATCTGGGTATCCATCTCGATACTCGGCTCACATGGAAATACCATATATTAAAAAGCTGAACGAAGGCCACACGCGTTTAATCCAGCTCTACCCAATCATAAATAAAAAGTCCACTATGAAAATCGAATGCATGACGCTCTTGTATAAATCTCTAATACGTCCATTGATTCTGTACGGATGTGTGATATGGGCTAACACTTCCAAAACCAATCTCAACCGAATCCAGACGTTACAAAATAAAATTCTTCGAACAACAGTCAACGCCCCGTGGTTCATTACAAATCAACAACTTCATCACGAATTAAACATGCCCACAATTCAAGAACATATTGCAAAACTGACTAAAACCTTCCATGACAACCTTACCAACTGCAATGGTGCCACCTTCTATGAACTAGGCCAAAGAAGTATTCATAGACGATTAAAACGAAAGTTACCCCAAGACATATACTTGAGTGATAGTGGTGATGACTAAGTGCGGACTAATCTCCAAATAACTATTTGATCAAAATACATAAGTGATAGTCTTGATGTCTAAGTGCAATTCATTCTCAATTAACTATGTGATCAAATGGTAAATCCAAATGACTATTAACACAGCTATTTCAAGTGGTTATTAGGTACCATTCTGTTATTTCCCTTCGTTAAGTATTAATTGTCAAACATAACTTGTATAACAATGTATATTGTTGAGCAGGTAAAAGTTCTATTAAAAAAATAAAAAAAAAATTTAACTAAGAAATAGGCAACATGGCGCGTCAAAAAATTGACTATTTTTCAGAATTACTGAACGTTAGAGCAAAATGCTACTGATGC
Source organism: Sinelater perroti (assembly GCA_036346155.1). Lineage (NCBI taxonomy): Eukaryota > Metazoa > Arthropoda > Insecta > Coleoptera > Elateridae > Sinelater > Sinelater perroti. The sequence goes on along the minus strand of JARFIY010000195.1, from coordinate 15,729,856 downwards.
TGTTAGAATAATCCACAATGTTGAAGACTAAGATGCAACATCAGATCATAGAGCCCAAAATTGGTCCAAAAAATCCATTAGCGGTAGTCCAAACCTTCAAATGAAATTTACATGACGGGTAATCTTTTGTCTTGGGTATAAAAGCCGCCCGAAGTAGATCAACAACATAACATGTGGAAAGCAAAAGAGAAATTACCACATCCTTAACATACGTGGAAAGTTAGAAGCCTGATAAAAAGCAGAAAGTTGAGAAACGTAATACACAAAATAAAAATATTGCAAGTAACGAAATAATTGAGACTATGGACAATATTTACGTGTATTACTCTGAATGTGACATAAATAACCTATATGGTGTTGTATAAATAAAGAATTAAGAAAATATGTTACCAATTATATACCACAATCAGACAAAATTATGTTGATTTAGTTAAATTATGCGATACTTAAAATACACTTAATCATAATATATCCTTCTCATATGCATGGACAGCACCTCAATAGTATGCAGATCATATAGTCAGATATCAGATAATATTTTGACAAACAAGAGGTTTAAAAGCAGCATATCTAAGAATAGATATAGGATGCGATCATAATCTAAAAGTAGCTACAATAAGACTACAATTACTACTAAAACTAAAAAAGAATATAAATAAATATAAAATATTAAATAAACTAATAAATAATAAACTTAAAGAAGCTAGAAAGAAATGATGGCAAGAATAATGTACACAGATAAGTGATATAAATGTTCTGCAAAGACAAAAATGAACTTAAAAAATTTCAGGTTTATTTAAAAAGAAATCTTAAATAAATGCTACTAATAGAAACACTATAGAGTTGACATTGAAAAGAAAAAAAATATGGTCAGAATATTTTAAGAAACTACTTTAAGAAACTATTTAATGATATAATTAATGTACATCAGAAGTGCATATAAATTTCTAGACAATGAACTATTTCAGGTTTTGCAAGAAATTTAGACATCACAAGAAACACATGAGTTACATTGACCTAGAAATAATAGCGACATGAAAATACGTTTAAAAGTACTAAATGATATAATTAATTAATCGAATATTATTATATCTGGTTTAAGATAGACAATGTTTCTGACCTAGTAATAACGACAGAAAAACGTTTAAAAGTACAAAAGATTTACTCTACGTTAAATTGCAGCAATGCATTCATAAAATAACATGATAATACTCGCTACTCTACTTAAATTGCAGCAGCATTCATAATAAAATATACCGCATTGAAAATTTTATATTAAATTAAGTTTACTATAATCAGAAATCGATTAAAGTTTTGACAACCATGTCTTTATGTGTGTTTGATATTTGGTTATGTGGTTTTGAAGACATGAGTTTTGAGTAAACAATGAGATCGCATGTAAAATAGACTTAAAAGTCCAGTCAGATTTACCAGGTGTAACTTACAACATGTAAAAGTCACTCGTCGTCATCAAAAGACACACTATTAACAATTTTGTAAAATGTCGACGCATTTTTGGTTTATATGAAAAGGGTGCTGCATTAAAGGCTGAATAACCTGAGTTGGGGCAGTAAACAGAAAAAGCAACCGAAACGATAGATACGGATTGTAAGGCGACTTTAAATACTATAATTTAACAATAGTAGTAAAAATTGTCTACTTCCTCTGTACGACCTTTCTTTGCACAGGCAATGAAGATTGCAATGGGTACGGAGAAGTATCTGTGGACACACCACTGACATAAAATCACTTTTTCTAATAAATCCAGATTTCTTTAGATCAAAATGATCGTATATTAATTCGCTGTAGACATGGAGAAAAGAAACAAAAAGACTGTATTAATACGAAGCATACAACATAAATTATGGATATTGTGATATAAGGAGCTATCGATTATAATAGGTTATGACAGATTATTTTTTGGTGAATTTTAGTTAGATGCAACATTATCGTGCAGACTTACCTCAATGTGGTCTTACAGTCCGTGACTTTTCTCCAGAAGGTGTCTGAATTAACAAGATAATTAAACTTTCTTCAACCCAACAAATTGGATCCCGATCACCCCATCTTTCATCGCTCTAAAATATTTGGGTTATCTTTGTGCGAAGGGTACAGCAATATTTACGATTTTCAGGAAATCTGTGTATGTCAATAGAATTATGTTAATCAAAATACTATTCATCTATTGTTTGATTTGCTGCCAAGAACAATAGAGGTAGTCATAAAGGCATGGGAACATTTATAATTAACACACAAAGAAATGGTTTTATTAGACAACTAAATCCAGTAAATGAATATAGGTTTAGGTGGTACATACGTACTATATGTTAATAGATATATATACATATAAAAATTAATAAACCACACAAAACAAGTAAGGTTCTGCACAAAAATTCCAAGAGCGAGCTTTACAAAAATGAGTAGTTTTACGTAATTTAAAATTATTGAAACATACCAGACGAAGCGAACTAAAATGTTACCAATATAACTAATGTAAAATTATTACAATATTTTGCACGTGACACTACATGAAAATGAAGAGGAAACTGGACACAGATAAATAGACAAGAAGACATATTCATTAAGTTAGAAATCCAAGCACAACCATTAAACACATCATGTCTTAGAAATCTAAAGCGACATGAAGAAGACAAACATTTGGAACTCATGCTGCAAGGCAAGCTCAAGGAAAAAGAAATATAGCAAGAAAAAAATTATGTTTGTGTAAAATAAAAGAATAGAAAAATAACAAATGCAATGTTAAAGTTTCAAGCAGCCCACTGTAGAGAACAATTTACCTGAATAACATCCAACATAGGGTAAGAGGTGGAGTCAACATTTAGTCACCCAAATGTCAACCTCAACAAGATTATGCCTCGGAACAGGACGGATTTAACGATGACAACGAATGCAAGAAACAGGACTACGAAACCATGGAAAACAAAAAACATACTTAGGATAAGTACATGGAACATCAAGTCTCTAAATAAAAGAGAACAGGAAATAACTAAAGAACTCTGGGACAGGAAAATAGATATATGCGCGGTACAGGAAACAAAGAAGAAAGGTAAAGGCCAAACACTATTAAACAACTACGTACTGATTTATAGTGGTGTACCAAAAGAAGTAAGAGCCAAAGAAGGAGTCGCTTTATTAATATATAGAAAACTTACCAACCAAATAGTAGAATGCAAATACAAATCAGAGAGAATTGTCTGCGTAAGAATAAATATAGGAAGCAAGCACCTAAATGTAGTAGGAATATATGCCCCCGAGAATAATAGGGATGCTAACACCAGAGAAACTTTCTACGAAAACCTCCAGGATACAATAAATGAGATTCCTATAAACGAATACATGATTATCTTAGGTGACTTTAATGCACGGGTTGGAAATGACATCATTCCGGGGATAAAGCAAAGATTCAACGAGGACGTCAGAAACGATAACGGAGACTTGTTAACGGATTTCTGTAGCACAAACGAAATACGTATAAACAACACATTCTTCCATCACAAAGAGCAATACAAATACACTTTTGAGAACACTAGAGGACATAGATCTACGATTGACTATATTTTGACAAATAGGGAACTACACCCTTCACAAATTCTAGACGCAAGGGCATTAACATCGGCAGAAATAGGAAGCGACCATAAGTTAATAATGAGTAAAATCAAAATGAAAACATATATACATAACAAAAAAGAAGAAGCAGAATACGTCACAAAGATAAGAATCGAAAGCCTACAAAATGATTCAACAAAATACTTATACCAACAAAGATTAATACAAAAAAGCGAAAAGAACCAAATATTAGAAAGTGATGAAATAGAAGACAGTTGGATGAAAATAAAAACAAACATTTTAGACGCAGCTAAAAAATCCCTAGGAGAAAGAAAAGTAAACATAAACAAAACAAAAACTTGCAAACGCAAAAACACCCTGGTTCTGTGAGGAAGTTAAAGAAAATGTAAAGATAAAAAAATCATACCTGGAATACATGTCTAACAAAACGCAGCAAGCATACGATAATTATAAAAGAATAAGAAATGAAACACACACTAGTAAGAAAAACTAAAACGAACACTGGGAACGTTTCTCAAAAGAAATGGAACACGACTTTACGGCTTGCAAAAGAAATGTGGCGTTTTATAAGAGGACAGGAACAGAGGTGAAGGAATTAATAGATGCAAAACATATAGAAAATAATATATGGATTGATTACTTAAAAAAATTATACGAAGATGAACAACCAACACAAAGAGAACCAGAGCGAAACAACCCAGAAATTAGAGCAAACGAACAATTTACGATAAGCACGGAGGAAGTAGAAGAAACAGTAAGGAAGCTGAAAAACAGGAAAGCTGCGGGAGAAGATGGAATAGCGAACGAACTGTTAAAGCACTGCGGAACAGTAATGACGAAACAGCTGACAACTCTAATTAATAAAATAATAAAACACAACCAAATACCGGAAGAATGGAGGACAAGCATATTGATACTGCTGTTCAAGAAAGGGATAAGAAAGAACCGGAGAACTACAGAGGATCAACCTGTTGAACACCACATTAAAATTAACAACAAGAATTATATGCCAACAAATAAACCAAACGACAACTCTGAACGATGAACAGCAAGGATTCCGTAGTGGAAGATCATGCACAGATGCAATATTCGTGATAAGGCAGATAAATAAAAATCAATTGAATACAATAGACCAGCCTTTTATGTATGATCGACCTGAAGAAAGCTTTTGATAGAGTCAAACTAGGTGACGTAATCCATCTGTTATATAATAGAGGAATACACATAGACATCATCAAAACAATTGAGAACATATATAAAGACAACAAAACGAAAGCAAAATAAATGGACAACTTACGGAACCAATAAACATGGGCAATGGAATAAGACAGGGAGATTCGTTAAGCCCTTATTATTCAATCTAATAATGGCTGAGATTATTAAGAAAGTAAACGAAGAAAGAGGATATAGAATGGGAACAAGGAAATCAAGATATTATGTTACGCCGACGACGCAGTATTAATAGCCCAAAACGAAGACAATCTGCAAAGATTAGTCCACAAATTCAATATAACAGCAAAAGATTTAACATGATCATCTCAGCACAGAAAACGAAAACAATAGTAATTAACAAAGAACCCATTAGATGCAAATTGAAATCGACGGTGCAAGCATAGAACAAGTCATGGAAATAAATTACCTGGGTATCAAAATAACTAGCTATGGAGATGTAGAAAAGAGGTTAAAGATCAAATACAAAAGCTAATAAAATCGCAGGATGTCTCAATAATACAATATGGCGAAATAAACACATTAATATAGAAACAAAGTCTCGAATATACAAAGCAACTATAAGACAATAATGACATACGCATCAGAAACGAGACCGGACACAACTAAAACGCAGCGACTATTGGAAACAACCGAAATGAGGATATTGAGAAGAATAACCGAAACACGCTAAGAGATCGAATAAGAAGTACCGAAATTAGAGGAAGATGCAACGTGCAAGAGATAAATGAATGGACACTGAACAGGAAAAAAGAATGGAATAATCACATAAGTAGAATGGCAGACGATAGAATAGTGAAGATAGCAAGGGACAAATCACCACTAGGAAGAAGAAGCGTTGGCCGACCGCGCAAAAGATGGAGTGACAACATTACGTAGAGAAGGCATAAATCAATAAAAAAAATAAATAAAAATAAATTTAAAAAAACAGGCAAATTGCCTATATAGAAGGAGAAGAAGAAGAAGAAAAAGAAATGTCAACCTCACTTATGCGCGATATCTTTTGCTAGATAACAAACGAGGCTCTAGCGACCCAGTATCGGGGGGTATAACCCGATACCCGTTGTCCCATGGTAACGGGCCTCTCGTGATTGAGCCAATCTCCCACACGACGTAAGATAATTCAAAGCAGAATAGATGCAAGAACTATACCACGTTGGAAACACCGGTTCTCGTCTGAGCACTACAAAGTAAACAATGTTGAGTGCGGTTACTTAGATGAGTGACCTATTGGGAATAGCGCGCGTCATTCTGTTCCTCAAAGCCGTAAGGCATAAGTGGGTAGTGAAGAAAGAAGAAGAAAAACCTTTACAAAGGCGGCGCCTAGAAGAAGTAGGAAAAGAAGGAGGTTCCTAATGGCCGGATTGTCACCTCTGATTTTTATTAACAGATTGGTACAATCTGCTATTTTAAAACAATAATATTCTAGTATGGTCAGTTAAAAATAAGTACCTATCGATAGATAGGACAGATCGCATACTAACTGTTACCCTACTCCAACTGCAGTTCTGATCAAATTATTTTCTCGTCTCATCAACGACCACTTTTTGGCCGAACGCTATTTTGCCAATTTCGAGAAAGTAAAAGAAGGGTGTTATCGGTTCTTTTATTTTAAACTACAGAGTGGTACTAACAAGCCAGAAAACTTGATAAATGGTATATATTACGTTGTCATATATTTTAATTTTTAATTTTGTATCTTTGTAGTTCTACATAAATATCTTTCATATTTAAAAACAAAAGGACTTTCACACCACATTAACAAATTGATTTGAACATTTTAATGGTATGCTTATCATGTTATAAATTATGTAAACCATAATTTTATACTATACTATTTCTAGATTATTTTAATTGTTACATTAATAAAGTAAGTAATATATACACGCCAAAACGGAATACCGTCACATTTTCCTTTTATTTAACAAATGAAACGGGTTCTTAAATAGAAAGGTTTCTAAGTATTATTAATAATTTAATGAAATATCCAAAATAATATAAATAAATTTAAATAAACTACTCTGACTTGAAGCATTCTCAAAATTATGTAAGAGTAACACTTTTCGGTCCATTAAAATTGTACTCGTCATACGCAGAGCAGTTTTTCGGAATAACATGTAGTGTAGCCAATTAGCCACACATTCCAAATTCTTTCAAAGGCCATTCGAGGGTCATAACTTTTAAGTAGACGCTTTACGCAATTACATCAGAAATTGGGTTAACACCCGAAACACGCTCGAAACTTCCTTGTGTTACTAGTCGTTCCAACCGGTATTTTTATTTATTCAATAATATCGTGGTTTTAATTTTTAGGACGTCCCCATTTTGATAATTGGCTGCAATTAAACGGGGAATTATATGCATTTTTGTGAAACGTTCACGTGGTCGCACAGCGGTTCGAGTCGGTTAGCTGCAATTACAAAGGAAAGAATGGGCAATTGTCCCGACGTATCTGCTCAAGGTTATCAACTATTTGCAATTAAAAGAAACATGTAGTTATTTGATTTTCTTTGTGCTAATGGCAATAGCTTTGTGGTTGGTAATTACGTATGTACATATCTACGCATTCTTGCACACCTTGCAAACATTGGCATCTACAATAATCTTACCTAAAAACATTTTCTTATTAGATTTTAAGAATAATTCGTTTAAGAAACATTCAAATACTTTATTCTTATACCAACAAACTTAATCAAGAAATGAAGTAAAACATAATTTTTTTTATAGTTGCAAATGTGTCTTATTACGGACCATTAAAGAGATTTTACGAAATGAGTTTTAATTTTTCAGACTTGGTTATCAACATCATTTGTTGCTTGTTTGTAAAGTTTATTGTGTATTAGCATATTTTAGTTTTTTATTAGGGATTTTCCTACCTTAACGCAAAACTTGATGATAACTCTTTGCTCGGATCTGCGTCCATCACGTCACTCGCACCTTTAGTGCTTATCTTTCAGATTTATTTAATTTTACAGAATGAGTTTGATATAAAACATATATCTGTCATAGTCTCTTAGATGCAATGTAAAATTAAGAAAATCTTAGAACTTAGCATGTAGTGTGGAATTTAGACCCACTAATTAAGTGCCCTGCTAAATATTTTAGTGCATAGGATACTACAGTTGCATGTTCTACGCAACCTTTTTTTTTACACTACTTTTTAATGAAAGAGTTGATTGATTAAATTTATAGAGTGATAGTTGAACGGCAATATTGCGGTGTGTTATTGGATAATTCACAATAAAATTTAAGTTAATGTAAAATTTAAATTAGTATTCCGTATATTTTTCAATGAATAACTTAAAAAGCAGTTGATAATTTAGTTAAACTTTAACAGTTAGCAAGTTTACCCATAATTTTAGTACTTTTAAATATTAAAATATTTTGAAAATGTAGAAGAAGAGAAAACCTTTTAACATTTTATGGCTGAAAAAATTATAATACATTTTATAATAATACTTTGCGGTACTTAAATCTGTTCGCTTCAATGTTTTACCAATGTTGACCATAAACTATAAGCGACAAATTTCGAGTCTTGATATACGTATATACCTGGAAAAACAAGTAAGTTGATGAAGTATCTGGAGGAGTAAATGACACTCCTAAGGTAGCAAATAAGTTCTCCATTCCTTCCAATTTTTCCTGTTTACTTTATATCCTTCTTCTCTATGTTTTGTAAGACTTTCTATTCTTTTATGTGTTTATGTGTTGCAACGTAATGTTTATTTGACTATATTGCCGTTTGGCTTTCTAAAAATCTATCTAATTTACCCCCATTTAAGTTTCCAAATAATTACGTTTACTTTTTCTTTCTTTGATTTCTGTGTAACTCTCAAATCCTAATTTTATTTAGTCAAAATACTTTGCACATATTACTTAAACCTTTATTGATATCTACTTGTACTTTCTCTGCATTTTTAAAACTCATCTGAGTTTCTGATTATACAATAAATGATAAAGTACTTCTTACATTTATTTAAGACCGGTTTATCTTTGTCTTGCTTTTTTGATGCCCCTACTCTGCTTAGCATAATGAAAACATTTTATTATAGTCTAATTATTTTCTAGATATTATTTCGCGTGCCGCCTTATACTTTTAAGATACATTTTAGATAATAAATTACATTTTCATCTTTTAAATGTAAATTTTCTGTAGGCTTTTTTTCAATACATTTTTGTTTTGTGTTTATTTTACAACCTATTTCTTTTACACTTTCATTAGTGTTTCGCACATGTTATTTATTTGTTGTGTCAGACATTTTATATCCTTTAATTTGCTAAAAACTTCTCAGTATATCTTTTTTTAACTTACGTATTATTAAGCCAGTCTATGATAATTATAAAAAGTATTGATGAAAAACCACAGTCGGAACTATGTATTTTTTAATTTTTAATAATTACAGGAGTATTTCTTCATACTAAACGTTTATACCGTATAACAATTTTTCATTGTATAATCATTTATTAAATCAAAAACACTTTCAAATTATGATTATGTAGACATTTCCTTTTATTTACATGTTCGTGAATAATTTTTAATGTACGAATGTAATCTATTTGGACGAAATTTAGCTTTGTTTGCTTCATAGGTATAGCTATTCTTTATATTATTTACCATCGTTAGAAATTTACTGACCACACATAATTGGTTTCAATTACCGGACAAGGCTAAGTTACCTATTTTGGATAATTTAAGAACAAATATTTTTATGTATTATGTATTATATATTCTATTAATCAAATTTTATATATTATCTCTACCGATTTTTATAAGTTCTGCAATGTCATTTTTGTTTTTCTTGCTTTCCATTTCTTAGTTTATATATTATCAAAGTTTTGAAAAAGTATCCTCAATTATGTTATTATTAACTGCTCTTGGTTTGATATCATCATATATTACTAATTCCTTTTTGTAAATATTAGTAAAATATTCTACCCTCTTTTTATTTTTCCTTAAATATTATAAGCCCTTTCTGTCTTACTAGTTTTTATAATTGTAATGCTTTTTTATGTATCATTTATATATTTTCTCTTTGCACCGCTTTTTCTGCCTTTTTGCTAGTTGCAATTTACACTCTTCTATCTTTTCTGGCACAGATTTTTAGTTTCTTATTTTCTGTATTGTACTTTTCTTGTAAATGCCACCTATACTCTTACTTAGTTTTCTGTTCTATTTAAATTGTGTTTAGCCTTCCTTTGTTCTTCTATTTTTCTCTGTGTATCATCTGTTGCCTATGACTAATCTACGGCCAATTGTTTTTAATATTTTCATATATTTGTCACAGTGCGTTTGACTTTCATACCGTTAAGATGTATGCTGAGCGATAATAGTGAAAGTGTGTAACGCGGTTATCGCTGACCTTAGGTCAGCAATACGGTGGTTTAATCTGAGTGAAGTATAATAATTATAAACTCACATTTTGTAAAATAGTTATATGAAACCAATCCACATGCTACTAAAATGGCATGCACCAGCAATTATAATTTATATATTCCGTCAACGCAATTAACACAGCAGCTAGCATCTCAATCACATAATAGCTTCGCCCCGATGGATAGCCAGGTAAATCCCCATTTCCTATTATCAATACTCCTTATTTACATAACAAGTTAACATATGTGCCAAATGTGCAGATCCCAAATTTACAATCTCAAATGAATACACAAACTAAACATACTTTTAAATCAATGCAACTAAATAACATACAGACAAATAATTTATCAAATAGAATAAATACACCCGATAGTGATAGTGAAGTGGAATTGAATACAATGCCCAATAAAGAATAGCAATGTGTACAAAACAGAAAAAGGAAAAGAATAACAAAACAATCAGCACAAAATAAAACAGTACATGTTACACAAAATAATAGATTTAATCCCTTAATAGCCTTAACGAGGATATTACCGACGTCGCACCGGTTGTTCAACAAAATAAGATACCCAGACCACCTCCGATATTTGTACATGGAGTTACAGATTATAATAAAATGATAAATGCTCTAACAGCTGTTGCTGAAATAGAACAATATAAAACAAAAGCAATGGCTGACAATATAGTTAAGCTAAGTGCAAATACTCCAGACACATACCATAAATTAGTACCATTCATGAAGGAATCCGATATAATATACCGCACATATCAGATGAGAGAAAATAAAGCTTATAGAGTTGTCATTCGTAACCTCCATCCTACTGTACTCTCTACCGAAATAGCAGAATTGCTGGAAGAGAAAGGTTTCAAAGTAAGAGCTGTAACAAACATCAAACACAGAATTACAAAATTACCCTTACCAATGTTTTTTGTAGACTTGGAACCTGCTGAAAACAATAAAGACATTTACAATCTTAAATTCTTAAATAATCACGTTATAAAAGTGGAGCCGCCACGTAAAAATACATCAATTGTCCAGTGTACGAGGTGTCAACAATATAACCATACCAAAGCCTACTGTAACCGTCCCTACGCTTGCGTTAAATGTGGAGGACCACATGACACTAAGACATGCAAGAAATCAAAAGTTTTGCCGGCTAAATGTGCTTTATGTGACGGTGATCATCCCTCCAACTGTAGAGGCTGTACAGTACACAAAAAATTACAAAACAGACTGAAACCAGACACACAGACTCAAAACAGGTTTATCAATTCAAAACACTTACCACTCAGTAACAATAGACAACACTCAAAGTTAACACCCTCAACATACAGCCAAGTAGTACAAGGTGACACTGTACAAGCCAACAGTCAAGACACAATCTTACAAAACTTCTTAGAAGAATTCAAAATGATGTTCACCCAGCTAATGCAACAAAACAACATGATAATAAACATGTTGTCTACTGTCATAAATAAACTTGTCGTTAATGTCTAAGTCCTTACAAATATGTTCATGGAATGCGAATGGCATCCAACCAAAAATTCAAAAAATCAAATTATTTTCAAAACTTCATAATATAGATATATTTCTTATATCAGAAACACATTTTACGGACAGATCTTATCTAAGAGTTCCGCACTATACATGCTATCGTACAGAACATCCGGATGGTACCGCCCACGGCGGAACAGCGCTACTCATAAAGAGCTCAATAGTTCATTATGAACTACAAAACTATGAGGATCCATGCCTACAAGCAACAACAATACAAGTTTGTAAATTACCAAACCCAATTATCATATCTGCTGTCTATTGTCCACCAAGACATAATATTACCAAGGAGGACCTCAAGCCGTTTTTCCAATCACTTGGCAGTACATTCATATGCGGCGGAGACTTCAACTGTAAGCACACCTACTGGGGATCTCGGATAGGGGTAGGGCACTATATAACCTCCTACGAGAAGAAAAATATTGATACCTATCAATTGGGGAGCCAACATACTGGCTCACGGACCATATTAAAACACCTGATTTGCTGGACTTTTTTGTCACAAATGGAATTTCTTCGAACTACACGGATATTATCAGCAATCTTGACTTATCTTCATATCATACACCAGTTATCGTTACAATCAGTACAACGATAATTAAAAAATCACCAAGACCATCACTTTATAACAACAAAACAGATTGGGACTCATACAGAGCCATTCTTCAAAAAACCCTACAATCAAATATTAGTTTAAAAACTCCCCAGGAATTAGAGCAAGCTACTGATCACTTTATCACTACTCTGCAAAATGCAGCATGGAAATCCACCCCTACAATCACAAACAGCGTTCAAAGAGATATAAATATTCCTAATGACATACTTCAATTAGTTCGACAGAAGCGAAGAGCGAGAGCTAGATGGCATAGAATACAACATCCAGCTGACAAAACAGTGTATAATAGATTAGCAAATACCTTAAAGAACCAACTACACATGATAAGGCAGGAAACTTTTAACCACTATCTAACTACATTATCAAGAACAAATAATAGTATTTGGAAAATCGCCAAAGCAAACAAACGGCCACAAAAAACAAATCCCCCACTAAGAAAAAGAAATAACGAGTGTGCTAGAACAGATCAGGAAAAGGCAAGCTTATTTGCACGACACTTTGCTAATGTTTTTACGCCCTACTCAGATGATCCTGATGATACAGTAAACAGCTTCTTGGACATACCATTGAAACTGTCGCTACCTATCAAGAGATTCACCTGTGCAGAGCTGGAAGAAGAAATTCAACACCTTAACTATAAAAAAGCACCAGGGTACGAACTAATATCGGGTAAAGTGCTTGCTGAATTACCTAGAGTCGGTATGGTGTTTCTCAGGAACCTTTTCAATTCTATCTTACGTCTCCATTATTGGCCGTTACCACTTAAATTCGCACAAATAATTCTCATACCAAAACCAGGTAAACCTGCTGAGGAAATTACATCTTACCGTCCAATAAGCTTACTGCCCCAAGTTTCTAAACTGTTAGAAAAACTTTTAGTCAGGAGAATACATGAAACAGATATATTGGAAAACTGCATCCCGGACCACCAGTTTGGGTTCAGAAAGTATCACACTACCATTCAGCAATGTCATCGCGTCGTAAATATGATCAACACAGCACTGGACTCTAAATCTTACTGTACAGCAGTATTTATTGATATACAACAGGCGTTCGATAAAGTATGGCATAAGGGGCTCTTATACAAACTCAAATTACACCTTCCAAGTGAATATTATTTACTTATAAAATCCTATTTTTCAAATCGACACTTCCAGATAAAGTATGGACAATAATATTCTGCCATTCATTCAATCAACTGCGGAGTACCACAAGGCAGCGTTCTTGGACCTCTTCTATGTACATTGTACACAACAGACATACCTACAACAGTAGCTACAACTATAAGCACCTTCGCTGACGATACAGTCCTTCTCTCTCATCATACCAATCCTCAAACAGCCTCCTTAAACTTGCAACATCATCTATCCCTCTTACAAACCTGGCTAAACAAATGGAGAATCCAAGTGAATGAAGCCAAATGCACCCAGGTAAATTTTACCCTAAATCGCTTGGAATGCCCGTTGGTGCATCTAAATAATATAGAAATTCCTCAAGCAAATGAAGTCCGCTACCTGGGCTTTCATTTAGACAAAAGACTCACGTGGAAACTGCATATATTAAAGAAACGAAAAGAAGTAAAAAAATGTACTGGTCACTTGATAGGAAATCGTGTTTATCTTTAGAAAATAAGATTCTACTTTATAAAATAATAATTAAACCTATCTGGACCTATGGCATCGAGCTGTGGGGATGCTCCTGCAAGTCAAACGTAAACATAATCCAACGCATGCAATCCAAAACACTGAGAATGTTAGCCGATGCTCCCTGGTATGTTAGCAACGACACCCTGCATACCGACCTGGAAATGCCAACAGTAGTAGAAGAACGTACTAAAAGAAGCAACAACCATTTTCTGCGACTTCAAGTTCATCCCAATGTCCTGGCATCCAGCCTGCAACATGATCCACCTCCTAAACGACTACAAAAAACGTGGCCCATTGATCTAAGAAGAAACTAACGGGATAACATCGATGGATGGACTCCCCTCACGTCACTATCGTCATCTCATTAACTCATAGGACCTTATTATATGTTTATTATGTAAAATGGTTCTGATTATTAATCTGCAAATAAACTATAAAAAAATATATATATTTGTCACAAATCTCGTCTATATTGCAAGTTAGTTTAGATTAGAGAGCTGGGTTTTTAATATATTCTCATACTCCTTCCAAATACAACCGGTAGCGCAAGCCAATGAAGTCACTAACGCTATGAAGCATTTCATTTGGGCCTAAAAAACATTGTGTTTCTAAATTCTTTTTTAACTCATCGATTAGTTTTCTTTTTCTTCTTCTTATATTTGATATATTTCTATAAAAAAGTCCTATGAGTACAAAAAAAACAAAAAAAATTTAACATTACCTCTTGGCTCTATTAATTTATTTTGAATATTCAAATCGAAATAAACTGTTTTTTAACGCTGTTAAATCTAATGATCTACGAAGCCGGCTGTATTTGGCAGGAGGTAATTGTAAGTTTAAATATTTAAAAACATCAACTTAATTTTAAACCATTAAACTGTTGTTTTTAAAGCATTCATTTATTGTAACTTAAACAGCAAGCAAATTTTTAGAACATCGTGTATATATAAGCATATATGATATACAAAAAGCAAAATAATGGGTCAATACTCACTCTTATGCTAACTTTACCATAATTTTTTTTAATAAATCTTTTAATTATTCAAAGTGTATGTAAATGTACAAGGTGATCTATTCTCAATGAGTGGATTAAAATTAATTTTGCATTCTATATAATTCTGTCTATTTAGACAATAGTTAATTAGAAAAGTTAACTGTGAAATGCGTTATGTTAAACTTTGTTAAGCTTAAAGACAATTGCAGAACAATTTAATATAAACAGTACTAAAATTAAGTATTTTACTAGACTATCTATCTAATTGAACTCAAGTAATTAGAAAAGTATTAAAAAATAACTGTACGGTAGCACATATATAAATATGAAAAAGTGCAGGATACACAACATAGTTATTATAATCTTGCAGATTTGATAAACAGACAATATACAGTATTTTCGTGCGTAGAAAGATTAAAGTCCTGTGGACCCAAGGAAAATATTTTTTTTTTGTTAAGTAAATTGGCAATTAGAATACATAAGATCCTATAAGCTAATATTATAAATGTGGTAATGACATTGTGAGAGTCCGTCTGGTAAAGAGTCCTCTTTATGGGGAGCATTGCTAACGTGATGAGGGTCCATCCAAGGAGGGGTCATCTTTAATGAAGGTCGGTAGTCCAACAGCGCGTGAGTCTTCTAATGACTTGGTGGTGCAGAAGAGGATTTCATGGATGGAGAATTTTTTGAGATGTTTCGTAGTTTTGTTGTGCATTACTGTGTTGAGGAACGGGATGTCAATGTCGTCGTGTTTCATCTGGTTGGTGATGTACTATAGTGCATCGGTGATGGATCTTAGGATTTTAGATTGGCAGCGTTGCATAATAGCGAGGTTTGATTTGCTAGCACAGCCCCAAAGTTCAATTCCATAGGACCAGATGGGTTTGATAATGGCCTTATAGAACAAGAGTCTGTTATTTAAGGATAATGGGGAATGGCGACCTAGTAACCAGTAAAGGGTTTTGATTCAAAGCTCGATGTGTATCTTTTTTTTAATAATGTGTTTCCTCCAGGTGAGTTTGTTGTCGAGGTAAAGACCCAAGTACTTCATTGTTGAATATTGTGGTATTTCAATGTTGTTCAAGTAAAGTAGAGATTATAGACATTTGCGTAAAGTGAAAGTCACCTGGGTTGATTTAGACTCGTTAACCTTCATTTTCCAGTTCTTGACCCATTCTTCAAGTTGATAAAGGTGGTTTTGGACGTGTTCGAATGCGCTGTCTAAATTTGTATGCCTCGCAAAGATGATTGTGTAGTCAGCATATGCACCTACAGTTGTGGTTAAGGTGATTGGGAGGTCGGAGGTGAATAATGTATAGAGGAAAATGGATATAACGCTTCTCTGTGGAACCCCAGATTGAATCAGATGCACTAAAGCAAAATATTAAAATTAATTTATCCTTCTTCTTCTTCTGTCATCAAGGCTTAGGCCATTCTGCCTGTTCCGAACTTCATTTGATTAGGACCATCTTTTCTTCGGTCTTCCTACATCTCTGCGTCCTCTTGGGTGGTAGTTTAGGATTTGTTTCGGTATTCTTTCTTCTGTCATCCTATTAACGTGTTGTCTCCAATTGTTTCTGTATTCTTCTATTTTGTCGTTAACGTTGAAAATTTCTAGTTCTTCCTTTATTTCTTCATTTCTTATCCTATCATTCCTTGTGCAACCTTTAACATTTCTGAGAAACCTCATTTCCGCTGCTTGTATGCTAGATTTGTTTTTGTGTTTGTTATCCACGATTCGCTTCCATAAGTGAGTACAGGGACGGCCATGGTCTTGTAAAATTTCGTTCTTGTTTCTTTTCTTGTTTTGTGTTTTAGCGTTCTATTTATTGTCCCATAAATTGCTTGGAATTTATGAATCTTGTTTTCTACATCTTTATCATTCTCGTATGTGGTGTCGCAGCCTAAGTAGTGGAAATGAGATATCTGTTCTAAAGTCTTTCCATCTATTATTTATACAGATTCTATAATAAAATATCTTTTGTAAGCTTTTGGTAATAAAATAAAACAAACATAAGATATTTCACTGCGTTACCTTATTTGGATTGTATATGCACTTTAAAATGGTATTTGGTAAGACCTCGTATCATTAAGTGTTTAATGCTTCAATTCTTCAAGCAAATGTCGCTGAAACAATGACTTCATATTTATATACAAGCCTGTAATGTTGCAATTATAAATTGCAGACGTGTAACGCGGAAATAATGTTCGCGCATTTATTTAAGTTTATTTACTTTGTTACAATGTGCAATTTTGCTCAGTAAATGTTAACAAAAGGTTTATGGATGCATATGAGTTAATAACTCCTTAACGTGTTGTGGTGAACCCATGAATTATAAGCCAATATCTGTACAATACTAGGTATTGTGAATTACTCACATATTGAGTTGTTAATTCATTTAATTATATATAAGCTAACTCATATAGAGAACTGAATTAATATTGCAATTAAAGGATTAATAAATTGATAATTTTGGGCCATTATTTATCGGATAAACAAGGAATAAGTAAATATAAGCAAACAAAGTTTATATCTGTTTTCTACAACTAAAACTTGGTTTGATTGCTGTAAAGCAGTTGTTCCCAAAATGTGAGTAGCAAGTCCTTAGAGAGTATGCAAGAGAATAGAAACGTCTTATTAAAACATTTATTATCAAAACATACACGTCATAAGTTTAGAAACATAAACACTTTTAAAGACATACATAAATTACAAAGTAAAAAATTTTAAGGCGACGCTTGTGCCTGTATTTTAGAAACTTCTCTTCAGAATGTTTTCGAATCTAGGATCTGCATTCGATCCAATTACGCAATTTTTACTTTTATTTTGATTTGACAAAGTTTCATAAATATGATTTTGCAAATAAAACCGAATGTTTGACAGAGTTCAAGGTATTATGGAATCTTTTGGTCCAAAATTGATTTGGGTTCCCGGGAAGAACGTCTCGTTTCAACATTTCATAATATGATATTTTAATGAGTTTTTCTTTCATGTTTGCTTCAACAGAATTGTCATAACTCTTTTTGAGAACATTTCTTTCCAAACTGCAATAACACTATCCACCAAAACATTGGATGTAAAACTTTTTGCATTTTTACATTTCATTCTTAAAAATAAAGAACGTATACATTTTGTTTTTATTAATATAATTAGTTAGCAATTAGAATTTACAACAAAATTCTTTAGCCTAATGTGCTGGCTTAAGAACTAAATAGTTCCTCATTGACGTAATGAGGTCTTCTCCAGTGACAAGTCCTTTTTAAACATTATTTAGATCACTAGCCCAATTCTGTTTAAGCCTTCTCATATTTTGTATTTCCAAAAGGGGGTTCAGGAGAGCGTTGATGTGGTTTGCTAGGTTTAAGTGGTGAGTAATGCTTTTTTCGGTTATGACTTTTATGACATACGGTACTTTCAAGTCTTGATGAATTTTTTCATTAGAAACATATCCAAGGTTATTTGAGATTATGCGTAATATGTTTGATTGGTTTCTTTGTATTATTGCCATATTCTGCTTACTGGTACAACCCCAGAGTTCAGTTCCATAAACCCACATTGGTTTGAGGTTCGTTTTGTAAATTATTAATTTGTTTTCAAGTAGTAATTTGGACTTTCTGCCAAGTAACCATTGCAGTTGATTAACTTTCAGATCTATCTGTTGACGTTTTATAACCACATGTCATTTCCATATTAATTTGTTATCTAAATGCATCCTTAGCTATTTTGAACTAGATGATGTGGGTATTTGTATGTTATTAAGATAAACAGGGGGAGTAGTGGTCTTTACGCAGGGTAATGTTTACTTGTACAGATTTACCTTTATTGATCTTAATTTTCCATTTGTGTGTCTACGTTTGTGTTTCATTTAGATAATTTTGTAGAGTAGTGATTACTAGTTGTGGGTCATTGTTGGTAGAAAGGATAATAATATTGTCAGCAAAAGTACTCATTGTAGTATTATTATTTACTGGTAAATTTTAAGTGCATACATATAATAAGAATCCCAGGACACTACTCTGCGGTACGCCAGACTTGATTTGTTGTATAGTTGGTTCATTGACTGTTGTTCTAAATTTTCTGTCACTTAAGTAGGATATTAGGAGACTATAATACGTTATAGGCAAGAAAGTTCTGATCTTGTATAATAGCCCCGAGTGCTAAACTTTGCCGAAAGCTTTACTCACATTTAAAAATACCTTTGTACAATATTTTTTGTCTTCAAAAGCCTTATTATGTAACAGGTTCTATGGGTTTGTTGTATCGTAGTGCGATTTTGACGAAAGCCAAATTAATGTTGTGGTATCCATTCTTCGCTGTTAGGATCAGCAACTATTCTTTATAATATAAGTCTTTCCAAGAGTTGTGAAATGGTAGACAACAAGCTTATTGGGTGACATGAAGATACTTTGTTTAAGTCTTTGCCCAGTTTAAGAATTAATATCATTTTCGCAGCTTTCAATTGTGTGGCCCAGTAATTTAGTTTTAGGGTGGCATTAAATATATAAGTAACACTGAACTTTTTTTAAGCAGTTTTTTAACATTTTGGGTGTTACACCATCTATGCCAGGAGGTTTGCGAAGGTTGAGTTGTTTGATTTCTTTGTTAATCTTTCTAGGAGTGAAAGTTTTTATTCCAGGACCATTGGTTGGAATGTTACTTAACTGCCTCTCTATCTTCTCATCGGAGACGTCATTGTTAGGGGTAAAAAGTTTCGCAAAGTACTCTGCAAGCAATTTATCTCTTTCTTCATTAATTCTGGCCCATCGTGAATCTGGATCTGCTTCATTTAGTATGGGGGGCACTTGGTTTTTGGGCTTTCTTGCATTTTTTATACGGGTTTCCAGATTGAGTTGATATATCTGTTGAGGCTAGTAATATAATCATAAAAGGATTTATTTTGTACTTCTTTAATTTTATGGTTCAGCTGATTGCTTAGACGATTAAAAGTATTTTTATCAACAGGTGCTTGGGGCCCAGCGCCATTTTGCTCTAGCTCTACTTTTCATAGCTATGAATCTTTTAATCTCAACTGGGATGTTGTATGTTAAACTCCGAGGATATAGCGGAGGCGTAGCTTGTTTGGCAGCTTTCTTAAGGATACTAATACAATTGTTTAATGTTTTATCAATTTTTTCTCTTTTTAGGCTAACATTTAAGTTTATGTTTTCTTGGATATGACTTTGGTACGCTTCCCAATCAGTATTTCTATTATGTAATCTGATAATCTGCTTTTTATGTATGACATCAGAGTTGGTAGTTGCTATTATTGGAGAGTGATCCGAGAAAAGGCCATAGCTAGGAACAATATCTATGTAGGGTGATGAGATGTCATTTGTTATCAAGAGATGGAGTAGGTGGGGAGTTTTGTTGGAATCTGTAGAGCAGTAAGTAAAAGTACATATGGAGAGGAAACAATAATTATGTTCATTGAGAAGTTTTGTTAACTCTCTGCCTTTTGTAGTTGTTATGCGGGATTCATAAAGGGAGTTTTTATTGTTAAAATCTGCTTCTGCAATAAATTTTGCACCTAGTATCTGGAAGAAGTCTTGAAAATGTTCTTTTTTGAAGTTGTGACAAGGTGGGCAGTATATCGATGCTACTGTTAATTTCTACTGGAGCAGTTTAATTTTTATTGTGGTGGATTTTAGGTGGTCTGTCTCATATTTGGATAGTTCAAAGTGGTTGATAGACGTCTTATTATGACTGTACCAGCATGGGCAGTATTATCTGGATTGTTGGTGAAGTGGCGTATCAACTGCTTCAAAGCTGCTGTGGGTATAAAAAATAAAAGATTCTAAAACTAAAAGCTATTATTTTATGTCTTTTACTCTTATGAATCACAGATCAAAGACGTCAGCAAATTCAAAGATAAATTATTAGCAGTTAACCCGTTGCGTTGTCATCAGTAGCGGCCCCTCATCACCATATGCGCAAGAATATAAAAATTAAAGTTCTTCTAAAGATGTTCGTTGCAGCTTTGGGCAGCCCTATAATAAATAACACGTTATATCAATAATATATTATCAACTTCCGCACCTTTACTTTATGTCTGACGATAACGCGAAGGAGATTTTTAGATTCGAATAAATCTAAAAAAAAGATAGAAGAGTTGTAGGTAAATTTTAAGCTAGATTTGAGCCAGTAGCAAAAATTCACATCACTCTCACTGCTTCCGTGCTCGAACTTGTCTAACTGAATAAGTTTTTAACTAAGATTGCAGTTGAGTTCTGTGATTAAATGGTGTTCCTTAAATAATAATTTATAATGCTGTCTAATTTCAGACTCTTAATAATACTCTTCTTGTAGATTCCTAAGGCCCATTGTCTTATTGGTGTTAGTTTTCCATGTTATTAAGTCTTCCATGCTTTTGCTCGTTTAGAGGCCTCCATTTATATATTGCTTTTGGAAATGTGTCTGTACCGGATAAGTTATTATTTCCTCCAATTTATTTTTAATTTTATTATTATTCCTAATATGCATTTCTATTTCTTTAGGACTTTAATCATTTATAATTTTATATGTTATATACCCAACTCTTCCTTTTGCACTTTTCTCATTTGTAAGTGCGCTTAAAATCATCATATGGCTTTTCTACAGCTCTGTAGCCAGATTTTCTGTACTTTTGGTGTCTGTAATTTCTTTTTTTAATTATCTACTAGTTCTTTTTCTTTTCTATTTAGTTCTTCTTTGTTTTTATGTTGCCAAATTCATTCATCGTAAAAGCTTTTTATGCTGTGTTATTGCCATATTTCCCTTCCTCCTTTAATAATACTAACTTTTCTTTGTCCTTCTCATTTTCATTTTTGATCATTAAACACTTTTAATATTTAATAATTAAGCATATTAAAGAGGAGTATAAATCAATATTAACTACAAAAAAAATTGAAAAATTGTAAATCTGTTGAACAGAAAAAATAAAGAAAAAAATTAATAACGTAGAAGAAATCTAACTGATACAACTAGAAGAAATTAATAATACCATAAATACTTAAAAAAAGGTCACTGGGTATGATGTATTAAAAAAGTATTAAAAAAAATTTGGGCGCGAAAAGAGTATAGATGTTAACAAAAATAAGTAATATGGCATGGGAAGAAAATAGTCTATTAAACGTTTGGAAAATAAAAGTTATTGTGCCATTATATAAGAAAGTGATCAGAAAAGATTGAAAAACTAACGAAGTATTAATCTGCTGACAATTAGTATAGTGTTAAAAGTATACGAAATCATTTTGAAAATAAAACTAAACAGAGAATTAAAACTCCAGTTTGAAAAATCTCAGAGTGGCTCCATGAGAGAAAGAAACACACAAAATAATATATTTACGATTTAAAAAAATGGAAAAAAGAAGAAGAACCTCAAATCTTGAAATATACTTAGCTTTTTTGATGGGAAAAAGTTATTTGGTAGAACATCAAGAGTAATTATAGAATAAACTATAAATAATAGAAAAATTAACATGATCTAATAAGAGCAACAATGAGTACGTACAAGAACAGCAAAACTATTGTAAGAACAGACAATATGCACTTAAGTATGTAAGGCAAGAAGATGTACTAAGCCCCATTTAAATCCGATAATGAATGATATGAGACAATAATGTATTCATTAAATTTGGAGTACTAAAATTTAGAGTAGGTCAGAATAAACAAATGTGCGTTTGCTGGATGCCTCTTATGTTTGAGAAAAATGAAAAAAAATAGAAAAAAATAGAAAAATATAACAAATATAGAATGAAAAATTAAAATCGAAGAAACTAAAAATAAATAGAGGAACACAAATTATCGTTAGTGGAAAGTCAGACACAAAAGCAAACGTCGAACTAAATGGAAAACAATAGAACCACATTAGAAGATAACTTGACAATAAAAAAAATCATGAAATAGAAATCAGTGACAGAATAAAGAATGTTGTAGTTTCAGTCTTAGTTACCTAGGAAAGAGAAAACCTGGGTACTAACAAAAAGATTAAAAAACAAGATTTAAAGTACACAAATAAACAATTTAAGTCGAATATTCTAAGTTACAAGAAGAGATCATATAAGAAATGAAACTGTCAAAACACGGTTACAGTTGTACCCAGTAATAAAACGAATTAAGTATTGTCAATTGAAAGGGTATGAATGATACCAGGACAGTTAAAAGAGTGTGAAAAGTTAAAAGTAAAAAATCAAGAAGAATAGGAGAAGACCAAAGACAATATAAAATCAAAACAAAGAGAAGATAGTAGAAGGAGTAGAAAAAGATTATTTATAAGAAATAAAATATATGTATTGATCATAAACATAAATGAATAAGAGTAAACAAGGTTACTAATTGTGCATATTTTGCACAAAAGTATAAAATTAATACAACAAAAAATTAGTAAACAATCTTAAGAAAAATCGGAAAGTTACCTTCTCTCACGGTCAGATATGGATTTTTTGGTAGAACTTACGCCGAAAGGCGTACAAATGAGGTCATAATATGACTAATGATACAACCGGTGAATATCTTAACAGAGAGATAAAGCATTAATAATATCGACGTGCAGCAGCACGTTCCAAAAAGCAAAACGGAAAAGGCTAGACCATATTTACCAAAACAAAAAGGACAACATTTTACATACAAATGGGGCATCCATCTGCGGCTCTTGCCAGCATTTCCTTTCGGCGCACCGGAGATTTCATGTCCGGTCCCATCGTTTCACAAAGGTACATAAATTATGCAAATCGCTTCTATTTTCGTCTAAGTAAACTTTCTTCTTATTTCCATAAGGTTGGTGCGCGCGAGCCGGTTACGCTGGCACCTCTTGCGTTCCCTGCTCTTCTAGAAATTTGTTTAATTAAAGCAGAAACCAGAATTATGCTCATTTGAAGCAAAATTAACTTTCACTCTATTTAATAATTCAGTTACACTTTGCGGTTTAATGTATATTATTGCGCTTACGCGACTTTTACTTGAAGTTGCGGGCTTTGGAACTTCAAAAACCGATTTTGTAAAGTTTCAAGATATCTAATAAATTATTTCAACACTTAATTGTCAATGTCATGTTTTAAGGAAAACAAATATTTTTTTATAAGTTGCTTCGATTATGAAATTAATTTAATTTTTAATTGAATATTATGCCGCCATCTGCTGGTGGATAGTATAAAATACAGGAATAGTTCTAAGTGAGCATAGTTATCCTTAAGAGGTAAGGCACTAATACCGTCAGGTGTCTCTGCAGATAGCAATATTTTATTTTTTTAAATTTCAAAATATTACGGCACACCTTATCAATAAAATTATGTCAGTTATTTTAAATATTCTGTATTTGACCCCATTTGGGCGGATATTCTTTTAAAAATTGCAAGTAGGATCAAATGCGATGTAGCCGATTTTATAGCGGCTTCGCTTTATGAGCTGTCGATGATTTAAACCTTCCTTCCATATCCATTTTATTTCTCCGCGGAATGGGTTATGAATTTTGATGGGGCTTAAAATGAAAAAATATCGCTTTCCTCCGCGTAACCAGCAAAAAGGCAAAATATGAATAAACACGACTCCCAATGACCGTTTTTGTCTTTAGGCTGTTTGCTTGCCAGCGGATCGTAACACGAATGGGCAAATCGCAAGAAAAATATTTTTCTGCGGAAAACAAGAAATATTTAAACAAGATTAACGTGCTGCCTCTGTCGGCAGTGTTACTAAAATTAATTAATTCTTATTTAGAAAGCTTTAACTGTAATACAAAGATGTAAATATGTGCTGTTACAGATATACATTATTGTTATAAAAAAATTATAATCAACTAATAATTCATTAAAACGCTTGACACTTGTATTATCTTTTATTTTATGTTTTTACAAAAAAAAACATATTTTTAGATTTTCAAACAAAAATTGAACAGAAAAATTTGCTTGCTAAAAACACGTACCTGCGTAACTGAGATACATAGATCGGTGGTTTACAAGTTTTCTAAAGTGGCATCCTCTTTTAATAATCTTTTGTTGGCGGGCCCTTCTTTCTGTTTTGGCTCTTGCCATACTAAAATCGATCTATAATAAAACAGTAACAGCACGATCAAGTTACTGGAAATAAAATTTGTTTCTTAATTGATAGTGCCATCTACCACTAAGTAGTAAAACTTTTTCTTTATTAATTATGCCACCTCTCACCAAATAGCGCAATTTCTTCCTTTATGTTAGATGGCACTGGGGCCTTTTGTAAATTTTAGCTTGCTCTTATATAAATAGGAAAGCGTGATATAGTATCACGTTTATCTTGTACCCTTTGCTTTTGTCTACCGATATAACATCAAAAATTTAACAATAAATTAAGAGTTATATTCTTTATTTTGTTAATTATAGATATATTTTAAAAATTATTAGCACCATTTGTGTTTGTGACAGAAATCAAACGAAAAATAAATTATATGGTGACGGGCATCTTAAATATAATTTTGTTATTACTTCCAATTAGCTGTAGTGTGTTTCTCCTTAAGAAGTCTTGTCAAAATATACTATGAAGTTATCAAAGCTACTTAGACATTTAAAAAGTACACAAGGCAAAAAAGAAAAGCATATTGAAAAAGTATTACGGATGTATTGAGTTGTATTTCTCATAGCAAAAACCAGTAAGTCACACACGATTGCTGAAGAGCCCATTGTAACTGTTGAAATGGTGCGATTAATGATTTATGAAAAAAAACATGCAAAGTTAACAATAATATTCTCACCAGTAATATTATCCAAACAAGAACAAGTAACTGAAAGTATTCAGTCACAAATTGTTAATAATATTAATTAAGAAATACACGTACTTCTCACTACAAATAGAAGAATTTACAAATATATTTAATTATATTTAATTAAGTGAGACAAGACACGAAAAATGATGTTACAGGAGACATTTTATTTTGTAAATCATTAGAATTCCACGACTGCTTATTTGACACTTTCATAAAAAATTATGACTAAGTGAAATGCTGTGTATGATTTATGTAATATGACAATGTTGTCTGGAATTAAGCTTATACCTTACTTTTTTTAATTTAATTTACGCTACAGGTCGTGAAGGCCTAGAACATATAACTACATATTTACTCTAATTTACTTTACTGTTACATTACATAAATAAATAACTGTTACAAATTCTTTCGTAAGTATTTATTTGCAATTTCCTTTCACTCTTTCTTAATTGTCTCTCTGATTAATTTTTAAATCTTCGTGTGGTCTTCCTTTTCTTTTTTATTTGCTGCGATGAATCATTGATTTGCCAACTCTAAGTTCAGCGTCCAGATCTCGAGTACTTGATGAAAGTTTGATGTCAAAAGTACCTTGCAAGTCATCATTATCCAACTTTAAGGACTGACCGGAACGAAGCAAATTTTTAAGACTGAGATCATTGGATTCGGAGTGCTTGTACCATCTTAAAACTTTTGACTGACTTATAGTTTTTCGCCAATAGCGGATCAAACTTCGAAGCTCACTATTTTGCAACCCTATTTAGAATACAAAGATGAAGGTTGTTACAACACTATAAGCACGAAGAAATAAAAAAATGCATAAAAATTGAATTTTTTATAGCTCAGTCAGGACTTTTGAGACAACCCAATATTTCTCTCCCATTTGTTCAATAAGTTACTTTCAACTTGTTTTAACATCCATTTCTCGTACGCATAAGTTACTGTCGGCCTCAAGATTGTCCTGTATTGCCTTATTTTTGTGTGTCTGGACACCACTTTTGATTTCAATTAATGATCTCAAGGCTGCATATTTCTGGTTTTCTTACCAATTCTTGCTTTTATTCATTGATCCTTAAAATCGTTTTTTTATTTTTACACCTAAATATACAAATTTATTTAGAGTTTCAAAAGTATAAAGGTCGCCCCAGTTGCTTGTTATTTTAACTCGCTCTTTACTTACTTGTCAGTTTTCCCCATTACCATATATTTTGTCTTTTCATCATTTATTTTTAGACCTACTTTTTTGCCTGTTCTTCTATATTTCTAATTCTTATTAGTTATTTTTCTAATTCGCTATTAAGGCAACATCATCCGCGAGGGTCACACATTGGTGCTTATTAATGATGGTTGTTCCTTCCTTTTTGATTCCGCTTTTTTTTGGCATTTTTTAAGCGCTAAGTTGAATAAAATGGTAGATTCTGGATCTCCTTGCCTTAATTCTTTTTTATCTCAAAATCTTCTGACTTATATGCCTCTCATATCACTGCACTATTTGATTTTTCCGTCTTTATTTATATCAGTTTTATTAATTTGTTTGGCATCCCAAAATTATTCATGACTTTGTACACTGCACTTTTTTTAATCCTGTCGTATGCCTATTTAAAGTCAATAAATAGTGCATATAAATCTACTGTGTATTCATAAAAAATAGTTTTATTTTCTTTAGGAAAAAAGTCTGCTATATTACTAATCTACCATATTTAAATCCAGCCTTGTGCTCCCTAGTGCTTCTTTTGGATACTTGTTTTACCTTGTCCTTAATACTTAGGTTAAAACCTTATAGCAGGCACCTACAATTTATTTTATAATTTCCCCTTTTTTGTGCAGTGGGATGATCACTGCTTTGGACTATTTCTCTTGCATTTCTTCTTTTTTCCATATTATTTTATGTTTGTATACTTTATACTCTAATACTTTGCCTTCCCCTTTGAATATTTTTTATTGTTTTTTAATCTTTCTACTATTTTCTTTATTTTTTCTTCTGTTGGTTGCATTATTTCAATTTCATCCTGCATTTATATCTTTATCTTTTCCTGTTCTTCCTGCATATCTCCATTGAAACTTACCTACCAGATCCTGTTAATTATTTTTTATATATTTACTTCTGCTATGGTATCCCTTTCTTTCTTTTTCCTTATTTCAAATTTTTCTTGTTTCTTAACTTTTTTTTATATTGCCTTTTTTCTCTGGATATTGTCTTCATTTTCTTTCTTGCTTTCTTATACTCTTGTATATTTCCTTTACTATTTATTCACTATTTTCTTTGTCTTTTTTTAATAATTCAAATTTTTTAATATTTTCAAATATGTCTTTACACTCTTTATCAAACCACTGTTTTGTTTTTGATTTCCAATTAATCAATGATAATAGTAACATTAACAATATAAGAGCACAAAAA
Organism: Sinelater perroti; assembly: GCA_036346155.1. Lineage (NCBI taxonomy): Eukaryota > Metazoa > Arthropoda > Insecta > Coleoptera > Elateridae > Sinelater > Sinelater perroti. The sequence continues at coordinate 15,701,749 of JARFIY010000195.1, read as the reverse complement.
AGCAATTCATTGCGTAATAGCCTGTTACGCTGAAATAGTAGTTGTTATTTCAACATTATGATGGCGCTGTAGCTATGACAAAACATCGATCTGGTTTTGTCAAATTATAAGTACTAGGAAATGCTGTTAAGTGATAAATTAAATTAAATTTATGAGAAGCCTTAGAGATTGCAAAAATAATAAAAATGTAAAAAAAAATCCCTGAAAAAGTAAATTAACAAGATAAAAATAAAGGTCTTAATAAGGTAAGTAATACAAGGAGTGGCGAATAATGCAAATGAGACAGTACTAGATACAAAACAGAACATTGTAACAATAGTGGAACAATGAGAATTAAAAATTAACACTGAAACTGATATCAGTGAAGGAAATAGACTTGGAAAATATAAAGAATATTGGAAGAGACCGATACTGATCAAATATAACTGTCAAAAAAATGAAAATGCTAAAAGACAAAACCATTGTATATTTATTAATGAGGATTTATCAAAAGAAAAAAGATTACTAATAAAAAAGGCGCAATTGAAGAAGAAATTATTCAGGACAATAATCAGAACGTGAATGAGCTATCGTTTTTAGAAGATTCCATACAAAAACAATCGAGAATAATTACAATAACAGCAAGGCAAAAAACTATTTATTAAAATAACTTACTTGCATGATGAGGCAAACCTTGGCAATGACAATTGAAATAACAAACTCAAAAATTATATCACTGTAGCGATAATACCATTCATAAAAGCATAGAGAATAATAATTAATTAATAAACAACACAGTTTTGAAGTTACATAACTCTAATACTGGAATGAATACAGAAATGTCATAAGCGAAATCAGAAAACTTACAATCCCTAATGAACTTGACAAAATTATGAACAACTAAACATCTATCCTTCAACAAACTCAAATCCAAATTAAAGGAAGCACAACACAGATTATTTTAAGATTACATTTTTAATCTCAGTTGCTATGAGAATTAAGCAACCGATTAAAACTTAAACCACTTCACGCATATCCCCCACTTTGTAAAATAATTTCCACGCCTTTACCATGGACAAAAAGCAATAAAAAAAATTGTATTTTTTTGCTTAATATCTCACTGTAATATTTAGGGCTAACGATTATGTTTAGCACTAATAGATCCAAGACTTTCTAGACAGTATTTTACCTCCAACAAAACCAGTTTTATTTACTTCTAAAGAAATCAGAGGTGAAAATACTCTCCTGAATAACAGAAAATCACCTGATCTTGATAAAATCAGACAAACAATGTTAAAAAAGGCCTAAAGAAGAATATTGTAATGCTAACTTATATTTCACTGTTGCATTGCGACTAGAGTACTGACTTAAACAACTAAAGTTGGAAGTGTGGAAAATTAAAATTAACTACTCCAAATCAACGCAAGTAACCTTCACATTAAGGAAAGGTTAGTGTTCACCGGTATTTATAAATAATGCAGTCTCACAAGCTTTGTCACTGCGTTATCTCGACGAAAAATCACCTGGAAGGAACACATCATAAAGAAAGGAAAGCAAATTTATCTGAGATTTAAAGACTTATCAACTACTTGTGTGAATATCGCATTTGCCAATCGAAAACAAGTTTCTATTATACGAGGCAATGATAATTTCCACATAGACGCAAAGTAATCAAACTATAGGGTTGTTCCGGAAATTTCAATACTGTTATGATTCAACGAGTCCAGTCTAAAATTCTACGTGGATTAGTAAACGCTCTGTAGTATATTATCTCCAATCAAACGATCCACACTGAGCTCGAAATTTCTTTCACTTCTGAAGTCATCACACTGCAGCAACAAACATTATGACAGACTTTTAACCCACAACAACCCTCTCATACAATTATTTCTACACCAACGCGATAACAGAAAACTAAATAATATTGACCGGTCGGCCTCAGGTGACATGTATGAGAGCTTCTGGCTCTTTCCTTCATCCCCCATAAGGACACTTACTATTAAGGTCTTATGTTAGCTGATTATTTTATAAAATACTTTAATTACTAGTATCTTAAATTTTAGGTGTATAAATAAGTTCTCAGCTTTAGATTTCACAGGACGCAAATCACCGTTTACATGTAACGTATTAGTCCGCCCTCTTGCGGTTTTAAAGCAATGACATTTGGTCTTTAGAAACATCGTGCGATTTGGCGTTTGATGCACATAACCTCAATAATCAGCTGTGTTCACGATGGCAGTCACAAAAGCGCATATTCGATTTTCTATCCACTTCGCTGCTGAAGCTACAGAAATGATTTGTGCTGCATATGGTGAGAATGTTGTAAGTCATGCAACGTGCAAAAAGTGTTACCAAAGATTTCGCTCAATATGTAACGAGGGAATCCCCTCCCTCTTATAAAAATGTAGATTATTAGGTTGTTCAGAAATTATCCGTTGTTTGGCTATTTAAATATAATTTTATTGAAGATACCGAACAAAAACAACACAAAACAATTAATCAATTCTCCCTTAACATCTATTACGTCCTACCATTTTTCCAGAAATTTTAACCTTAGAATTGATCGTTTGACCTTCAAGAAGCTCCCAATATTTAACTACACGAGCAAACCAAAAGACGCAAAGCAACGCTTTCTTTTGTCGAAAGTCTTTTTTGGTGTTTCAGTTGGTTTTATTCCTGGTTTAACCTATTCACCATGTGAATCCAGATTTTTGTGGCTTACCCATTTTTCATTTCCCGTAACCAAACAATTGGCCAAGAATAGATTCTCATTTTGCGGTCCAACAAAACTTGAGAACAAATCACTCTCTTGGTCTTTTGACGATTCGTGAGTTTATAGGGCACCCAACGCGTCTTTCTTCAAACCTCCTCAAACTCATTCAAAATATCAAAAATTGTGTTGTTGTTGTATTCAAATTGGTCAACCAATGTGCGCGTTGTCAACGATGGAGAATCTTCAATTGCTACAAGGGCCGCATTTTGATTGATTTCTCGTGGTCGCCCGGCTTCTTTCTTGTGACTGAGGTCTTCGTTGCCAGTTCTGAATTTTCTAAAGCGATCCCAAACTGTTGTCTTTCTAACTGTATTTGCACTCCAAGTCCCATTAATTTGGTGAAAAGCTTCAGTCACACTTGAACCTAACGTGTACTCATATAACATCAACAGTCCCTTTTGCTCACCGAAAAGCTCCATCTGGAACAAATGAATAACTGTTATATATCAAAATTTTCGGGAGAATGCGAGCTTTTAAACGATACCAAACATGCAATAATAAATAGCCAAACAGCGGATAATTTTTAAACAACCTATTACATGCAATTATCGTAAATTATAAACTTCAAATCAATATAAATTGGGCGATCAAGGCATGGGGCCCCTGCAAATTTTCAATCATCCCAGTATTATTGCAATTTTTTACGGAGTACATTTACTTTTTTTTTGAAATAACAAAGCAAAACATGTTGAAAAAGCTTATTATTGATTTTATTTTCACGTATACGTAGTGCATATAATAGAAAGAGAGTTAAATGGAACATCTCCTTTAACATTTGCATTTAATTTGCACGGTCTCGCCGATAACTAGAGATAATAGGGATAAAACTTCACTAATGCAAAAACTCAACGGAATTATTTGCCATCTCTAATAGGCCTAAATCCCTTATATCAATTTTATAAGGTTCCCAAAGCAACCATTTTAAAGCATTACAAAATTTGAATGCAAATCCTTAACATATCTTTGTTGTTTTTATAAGCTCTTTCCATCTAGAAATTTTAAGCAAATGCATATGTATATATATATATATATATATATATATATATATATATATATATATATATATATATATATATATATATAATGAATATGTTGTTTCCAAATATAATGAGCAAGTGATGGACGTAGGGAGAGTGTTCCTGAGTTGTCTGTATGGAAGGCTGCATGATAAGGCAGAATAACATCTCAGTTTGAAAATTTGTTTCTTGTTGATGAGAATGCGGCAACACGAATATTTTTTTTATGTAATGCTTGTCCTCGTACAATATCGATGACATTTATTTTCAACTTTCTCACATATTTCCAAAAATTCTTTATGCCACACGTATCTAAAAGTTACTATCCCTAAGTTTTTGTCTTAAGCCTCTTCAAAGTTTCTCTCAATATTACGGTCTCTGTCTTGAAAAATTTGATAATGTGTTATGCAGTAGGTGGTGGTACCTCCGGCTCTGGCATCGTAATACCAACTAAAGAAACAGTAGTGCGGGATAATATAGGGGGGAAATATACTTTAAGTATCCTTCGTTTGCTTCACAACGGTTAATAAGAAATTGCGGTTGATCTTTTATTTTCCAACATACCAAATGTTTGTTAATTATATTACTATAGAGATTGCACTATAATTTTGCGCCAAGTATGTTATACATAATAGGCAAATACATCTTAGAATGTATTAGCTGTGGTAATTTTTCTAAATTATTATTCTTAGAGCACATATACTTTGTTCTCCAACTGAGCATACATTACATATAAATGTGTTTATATTAAAATTAATTTAAAGTTAACTACATGGTTTACTATATATAAAGGAACCGAATGGATGTAAAGGGTGACGACAAGGTAAAGAAATGCCAAAATACCTACAGTAAAATAGAAAACACAAAAAAGATAAATATACAAGAACAACGCCGACATGGAATATTAGAACCAAGCTGGCAAGAAGAAAAATGGGGGAAGTGACTAAAGAAATGAGGGACTATAAAATAAAAATAGTAGCAATACAGAAAGGAAGATAAAAAGCATAGGGGAAAATTGACAAGCAACGGAGTTAAAACTATGGTAGGCAGAAAACTGAGAATAACTATCTTAGAATTCAAAAGAATAAACAGTAAAATTTTGTGCCTAAGAGTAAGATGTAATGCAGCTAAGATCTTCATAGAAAGCGTGTATGTATTCTCTAGGGAGACAGAAGAATCTGAGAAAGATGACTTTTACGACAAACTAAGGAAAACATGCGAAAAAATCTTAAACCATGTCACTTTAATAGTCTTTGGAGACTTAAATTCTAAAACAAAAAATGAAGCACACGTGGTTAACAGCACAAAGAGAAACAGCGCATATTCGATTTTCTATCCACTTTGCTGCTGAAGCTACAGAAATGATTTGTGCTGCATATGGTGAGAATGTTGTAAGTTATGCAACGTGCAAAAAGTGTTACCAAAGATTTCGCTCAATAAGTAACGAGGGAATCCCCTCCCTCTTATAAAAATGTAGATTATTAGGTTGTTCGGAAATTATCCGTTGTTTGGCTATTTAAATATAATTTTATTGAAGATACCGAACAAAAACAACACAAAACAATTAATCAATTCTCCCTTAACATCTATTACTTCCTACCATTTTTCCAGAAATTTTAACCTTAGAATTGATCGTTTGACCTTCAAGAAGCTCCCAATATTTAACTACACGAGCAAACCAAAAGACGCAAAGCAACGCTTTCTTTTGTCGAAAGTCTTTTTTGGTGTTTCAGTTGGTTTTATTCCTGGTTTAACCTATTCACCATGTGAATCCAGATTTTTGTGGCTTACCCACTTTTCATTTCCCGTAACCAAACAATTGGCCAAGAATAGATTCTCATTTTGACGGTCCAACAAAACTTGAGAACAATTCACTCTCTTGGTCTTTTGACGATTCGTAAGTTTATAGGGCATCCAACGCGTCTTTCTCCAAACCTCCTCAAACTCATTCAAAATGTCAAAAATTGTGTTGTTGTTGTATTCAAATTGGTGAACCAATATGCGCGTTGTCAACGATGGAGAATCTTTAATTGCTACAAGGACCGCATTTCGATCGATTTCTCCTGATCGGCCGGCTTCTTTCTGGTGACTGAGGTCTTCGTTGCCAGTTCTGAATTTTCTAAAGCGATCCCAAACCGTTGTCTGTCTAACCGTACTTGCACCCCAAGTCCCATTAATTTGGTGAAAAGCTTCAGTCACACTTGAACCCAACGCGTACTCATATAACATCAACAGTCCCTTTTGCTCACCGAAAAGCTCCATCTGGAACAAATGAATAACTGTTATATATCAATTGCGGGAGAATGTGAGCTTTTAAACGATACCAAGCATGCAATAATAAATAGCTAAACCGCGGATATTTTTTAAACAACCTAATACATGCAATTATCGTAAATTATAAACTTCAAATCAATATAAATTGGGCGATCAAGGCATGGTGCCTTGCAAATTTGCAATCATCCCAGTATTATTGCAATTTTTTACGGAGTACATTTACTTTTTTTGAAATAACAAAGCAAAAGATGTTGAAAAAGCTTATTATTGATTTTATTTTTACGTATACGTAGTGCATATAATAGAAGGATTAGTTACACAGAGAGTTAAATGGAACATCTACTTTAACATTTGCATTTAATTTGCACGGTCTCGCCGATAACTAGAGACAATAGGGATAAAACTTCACTAATGCAAAAACTCAACGGGATTATTTGCCATCTCTAATAGGCCTAAATCCCTTATATCGATTTTATAAGGTTCCCAAAGCAACCATTTTAAAGCATTACAAAATTTGAATACAAATCCTTAACATATCTTTGTTGTTTTTATAAGCTCTTTCCATCTAGAAATTTTGCAAATGCATATGTAGTCGTCTGATATCACTATCGTAAAATTGTCAAACTTTTATACTCAAAATGTTTCTCTTAGTGTTCCAAATAAATGAGCAAGTGATGGACGTAGGGAGAGTGTTCCTGAGTAGTCTGTCTGTATGGAAGACTGTATGACAAGGCAGAATAAAATCTCAGTTTTAAAATTTGTTTCTTGTTGATGAGAATGCGGCAACACGAATATTTTTTTATGTCATGCATGTCCTCGTACAATATCGATGACATTTAATTTCAACTCTCTCACATATTTCCAAAAATTTTTTATGTCACGCGTATCTAAAAGTTACTATCCCTAAGTTTTTGTCTTAAGCCTCTTCAAAGTTTCTCTCAATATTACGGTCTCTGTCTTGAAAAATTTGATAATGTGTTGTGCAGTAGGTGGTGGTACCTCCGGCTCTGGCATCGTAATACCAACTAAAGAAACAGTAGTGCGGGATAATATAGGGGGGAAATATACTTTAAGTATCCTTCGTTTGCTTCACAACGGTTAATAAGAAATTGCGGTTGATCTTTTATTTTCCAACATATCAAATGTTTGTTAAATATGTTACTATAGAGATTACGCTATAATTTTGTGCCAAGTATGTTATACATAATAGGGAAATACATCTTAGAATGTATTAGCTGTGGTAATTTTTCTAAATTATTATTCTTAGAGCACATATACTTTGTTCTCCAACTGAGCATACATTACATATAAATGTGTTTATATTAAAATTAATTTAAAGTTAACTACATGGTTTACTATATATAAAGAAACCGAATGGATGTAAAGGTTGACGACAAGGTAAAGAAATGGCAAAAGACCTACAGTAAAATAGAAAACACTAAAAAGATAAATATACAAGAACAACACCGACTTGGAATATTAAAACCAAGCTGACAGGAAGAAAAATGGGGGAAGTGACAAAAGAAATGAGAGACTACAAAATAAAAATAGTAGCAATACAGAAAGGAAGATAAAAATGAGAGGGGAAAATTGACAAGCAACCGAGTTAAAAATATGGTAGGCAGAAAACTGAGAATAACTATCTTAGAATTCAAAAGAATAAACAGTAAAATTTTGTATCTAAGAGTAAGATGTAATGCAGCTAAAATCTGCATAGAAAATGTGTATGTATTGACTAGGGAGACAGAAGAATCTGAGAAAGATGACTTTTACGACAAACTAAGGAAAACATGCGAAAAAATATTAAATCATGTCACTTTAATAGTCTTTGGAGACTTAAATTTTAAAGCAAAAAAAGAAGCACACGTGGTTAACAACAAAAAGAGAAACAGCGCACAACACTACTAATAATAATGGAACAAGAATGAACAACCTAGCAAGTGAAATGGATATGATAATACCCAGAACAAAATTCACGCATAAAGTGGAACATAAGGTCACATGCACACGATCATGTAATAATATCCAAAAAGAGACAGGAAATAATTCAGGACATTATAATATACCTAGGAAACTAAAAATGGTTGCTATAAAAATAAAAGAAAGAACTAGAAAGATGTACAAAGTGGAAGAGCTCAAAGAAAGGAATAGTCATATGAAAAAAAATGACGAAGCAGAAGATAAAACTAACAAAGAGCAAACAATTTAAAAAAAGCATCAAAAATATTGTGAAAAAAACTATAAGCAAAAAAGCTGCAGAGAAAATAATAAATAGTTTGACCACGACTGCAAAGTAATGATAAAAAAACAAGAAAGTTGCAAAGCTTACATGAGTAAGAACAAGAAAGTGTATCAGAAAATCAAAAAATTCACAAAGTTAATAACAAAAAAAAATTGGATAGAAAAAATAATAAATGCCATAGAAAAGATAACAGGGATAATATCAAAATTTATAGATGTATTAATGGACAAAGTAAAATAGATTTAGCAAATATAGATAAAAATGGCACAGGCACTTCAAAAATTGTTGAAAACGTTCAGCCTGTAACAAAAGGATACAACAGCTGACACCAACAAAAAAGGAGTTTGACGAAGTTTTCATAAAGCTAAAATAAAATACGGTAGGAAGGATAAATAACATCATAAATAAAATGATAAAATATGGAGGAAACCAGCTAAGACAAACACTATACAAATTAATAGTCTGTTTAGTACAAAGAAACCATGCCCAGTAAATTGCAAAAAGAACTAATAGTATCATAATTGAAGAATGAAGATCCACGTGTATGTACAAATTATACAAAAATCAGTTTGTTAAATGTAGCGTATAAAATTCTGTCCTAGTTATTAATCAAGAAACTGACGCAGTATATAGAAAGAAAATAGGAGAGGATCATTATGAATTTAGGGAAGAAGATAAATCATAGACGCGATACACTTAATAAATCAAATAGTTGAAAGGTCCTACGAATAGAATATTGTACTACAAATTGTTTAAATAAATTTTGAAAGGCTTGTTGACAGTATAAAACAAGAAGCTTTAATAAAAGAAATGAAGAAAATGGAAATACCTACAAAAATACTGAGACAAAGAAAAATCAAAAGTCTATCAAACACGCTATTTAATATAACACTGGATTCAATAATTAAAGACTGAAAACTAAGTGCAACAATCATTAATAAGACCGTACAAATAGTGATATACACTGACGATTTAGTGAGAAATAGAAGAAGCCTAAGGAAAACAATTTAAAGAATTATTAATTAAGAAGGAAGCAAGGAAAAGAGGACTAGAAATTAAACAAGAAAAAACTAACCATATGGAAATAAATCAGGTAAATAAACAAAAAGCAGATATCAACGTAAAGCTCAGAAATTTAAAATTGAAACTATGGAAAATTTTAAATATAGGAGAATTATAATTAACAATAAAAAAACAGAAAATCAAACAAGGAATATAGGCAAGGCATAGAATGTACTATAAATACAAGACATCATAAAAAAACAAAACTATAAGTAGGGACAATCAGACCAGCGGTAGTATATGGGACAGAAATAATGAACCTAACAAATTCGGAGCAGGGGAAGCTAAGAATATTTGAGAGAAAAGTTATAAGAAAAATATAGGGCTTAAATAAAATTGCGGGAAGAGATTTTCGGAAGCTAATAAACTTGAAACTAAAAACCATTTTCAAGGGAGAAGATATTGTTAAAGTAATAAAAACCAGAACAATGCGCTAGTACAAACAAATAAACAGAATGAAGAACAACAAGGAAGTAAGCTACGTTTTGCAAGTATCAATAGAACATAAAACAAGAAACATAAAACATAAACAAGAAAGACGAAAAAAGTAGCTGAAAGGATCAAGTGATTGAAGGTAAAACAAACCTAAGAATATAAAAGTGGAGGAAGAAGATACAGGACCGGGATGGATAAAGACAAATAACAGAGAAAGCTAAAACTAACAATAAGTTAGACTAGAACGAATGGGAAGATTGTGGAATAACAAGTTTTGTGCGCTCAGAATGACTGGCTGCAATTCCGAATGGAATGTATAGCCAATTTTATATATATGTGTATGTGTATGTACATGGTATACTTTTAATTATTGCTTTAGATATAACGGGCCCAATGTTTTATTCCTATGTGTCTTGATTGTTTTAAAATTTGTAAATGGATAGTTAGATATAATCTCAGTAACATCTATCTTTTCTTTTAGAAATCCTTCTAAGTAATATTTGGGATAATCATAAGTCAATATTAATTATTTTGTAGTTAAATATAAATAGTAATTTTCTAATCAGACTTTCTAATGAGCCAAAAATATGTTTTATTATAAACTTAAACGTACTATTCTGACTAATCAAAATCTAGGAAAATCTGTAGAGATGAATTTGTTAAGCTCATATCACTAAACATTTGGAATAGCCTATTATATGTACATATGTTTGCAAGAATGCATTGTATATATATTTTGTTCTATTTGAGTTTTTAAGTTGTTAATAAAGAATGATCCAAGTAACACACCGGATTTAAATTTCTTACCTTTTACTACTGTTGTGATCCTTAACTCTGATACTTCAACATATGTTATCCATAATTATTTTATATATACGCATTACATATATTACATGCTACATAAATTACAGTATAGCATTTCCGTACCTTTCTGCCATGCCTTCCTTTCCAAAGCTTGGTTTTTATCTAAGTTGCTATGTTCCATTGCTGATCTCATTCTCTGATTCTACGATCGGCGTGGTTTTCCTGGTTTATTTTGCCCGGGAAGTACTCATTTAAACGCTCTTTTTAGAGTTTACATTAAGTGTCCAAACTATGTTAGCCCTCTGCGTTCTATTCTATCTGTAACCATTTATAATTCGTTCTCTCTTTGATGTTTCTTTCAGGCTTCTCTTCATTGCTGTGCACACCTCACATTTATAACACAAAACGAATTTGACCATGTTTTTTTTTAGTTTTTAATGATAAGGGTTTACTCCACTACAGTGAGTTAAGGCAATTAACGATTCTTCTACTTTGTTGTATTCTAGTCTTATTTCTTCCGCTCCCAAGCCATGTTTGTCAATTACTGCTTCTAAGTACTTAAACTAATTTACTTGCCCTTTCCGAAGTCCTTTTGTAGTATTTATTGAATCGAAAACATTGTTAAAACTTTTAATGTGTGATACGTTTACCATTGCAAAGTTGTTTTATAATGCTCAAAAAATGAGAATTGATGCCTATAATGTCTAAATATTTTCATAGTTTTGATCTGAATATTGAGTCGTAGGCCTTTTCTAAATCTATAAAAGCAACATGTACTTCCTTCCTTTTTTAAATCTTTTTTCTAATACTAATAATAATAATGCTGTAATGTAAATAAGTTGTCGATAGACGACCTAGTATAAAGCCATTCTGATCTTATCCAATATGATGTCCAATACTATATCTTAATTTTCTTGGATAATTTTTCTGAATAATGTGCTTAGCGTACTAGTAACACTCAAACCTCTAAAATTCTTCCTATTAACTTTTTTTTTTAAAAGAAACACTATGTATGAAACTTTCGATTTTTTGGGGGAATATATCAGTTGGCAACACCTATTCAGAAGATTCGTAATTTGTGTTATCAGAGCTGCTCCACCACATTTGATTAGCCTTGCTGAATATTTCTAGAACCGGGCAATCTTCAATTTTTATTGCGCCTAAGGATCGTTCGACGTTCATCTCGGTTATCTTAAGGGTGACATGCACTTTAGCGGAAATGTCAGAATCAGCCCATGTCGGTGTCGACTTACTCGATTGGACGAGCTGAGTCGAATGAGGCCGGTTTCAACTTTAGGAAATGACCGGGGCAAAAGTTACGCCACTTTCATATTTCAATGTTAACTCTATGGAAAAAAATTTTTTGGCGAAATCAATTGTAATTCGAATCTCATCCCTTGAATTTGATATCCGAAACCCCCGATCCCCCGCTCCATTGAAATAGACTTGCCTTGTTTCTGATTGGTCGACACACCACGTGGTAAAAGTCAAGTGACATTCTAGTATAAAAGACTTGCTTTCCTATGTTTAGCTGTCAGTGAGCGTTCATTGCGTTCAGACGACGTCCAATTTTTCTATTAATTTTTTCTATTTTTTTTTCATTTGATTGTTAACCGTTGACGAGAGCAGTCGTGTTTTTCAATTGTGCAAGTTTTCTCTTTTTCAGTTAGCTGTCACTCCCCTGACCCTTCAGTTGATCATCATTGGGCCACGGCTTGAAAAAGGCGGTTTAAATTGCAAGGCGCAGTTTAAAGGCGGTAGTCTTTATACTGGCGGCGCCAAAGGTACTCGACTAAGTAGTCGGCGAACTCTTCTTGAGGAACATGGCGCGAACGGAAGTAATCTTTCGCCGGATGCCAAGTCGCCTCAATTCGCTGTGTATGCGTGCCATCTGGAGCTGTAAAATAAATTTAATAAGTGGAGAGAATGACGAATCCAATTACTTACCTACAAACCTATGCTGCAAGTCACTGTGGTTAACTTTCTTATGAGTGTAACCGTACTCGTTAATCCCATCATAGCCTTTCCAAGAGTCGGTGTGAATTATGGTTCCTGGTAACACATACTTTTGGATCTCAGAAATCAATGTCTGATGATTTCTAGTGTCCACAACAACCAAAACGACGTCTTCACGTTCGTCTTTGATCATTCCCAAGACCCAATGGCCCTCAACAGCTCGACCGCGATTATATTTTCTCTTACCAAACTTTGACTCGTCAATCTGAACAATCTTGCGAGGACCGCCCAGTTTGATGTCTCCTTGCCGAGCAATGAAATCGTCAATAATCATTTCACGACAATAGCGATACCTGTATTCAAACATTGAAACTAACTATTGTACTGAAATTTTACTCACCAAAAAGTTAACGTGAGTTGACTAAGTTCAGTGCGTTGATCAATAGGTAAATCGAGGTCAACGCACTCATTCTTCACCAATTCATGTGGCCAGGCGTTAGCAAAACCGTACATAATCAACGCTATTTCATCTGAACGGATACGGGCGTCTTCAAACCACGTGTTTTTTGCTCTGGCATGGCCGCTGTTGCATCCAGCTTTGGTGCACTTGTAGCGACCACACCCACTTTCTGAAGCCTCGTAAAGTTTTAAAGGTTTCCGATGAACAGCACTATCTGGTGACTCACGTGGCAACAACCCTTGACTGACCGCCCAGTCTACGCCATTCGCAGACATAGGGAGCTGTTTGGTGTTCCAAAGAAGAACATAGTCACCCATTACAAACTACAAAAATAACACTGAAAAAATTGAACTAAAAAAGAGAAAATTCACACAATTGAAAAACACGACTGCTCTTGTCAAAGGCTAACAATCAAATGAAAAAAAATAATAGAAAAAATTAATAGAAAAATTGGACGTCGTCTGAACGCAATGAATGCTCACTGACAACTAAACATAGGAAAGCAAGTGTCGCCTCTTTTATACTAGAATGTCACTTGACTTTTACCACGTGGTGTGTCGACCAATCAGATAAAAGGCAAGTCTATTTCAATGAGCGGGGGGGCCGGGGGTTTCGGATATCAAATTCAAGGGATGAGATTCGAATTACAATTGATTTCGCCAAAAAATTTTTTTCCATAGAGTTAACATTGAAAAATGAAAGTGGCGTAACTTTTGCCCCGGTCATTTCCTAAAGTTGAAACCGGTCTCATTCGACTCAGCTCGTCGAGCCCTTTCGAATGACACCCCTCCCGGCCCAATCCGCCACTTCCGCTAAAGTGCATCCTTACCTATCTTAATTTGTTCTCCACTATGAACTAGACTGTAGACAAAGCCATTGTTGTCATTAAGGAATAGTTGTTGATTTTCAATAAATAATTTATCATAATATTTTTTCATTCAATAATACTAATCAGCTTGTCACATTTACAATTGTTGTTTGTTTTAATTGTCTGATAGCCCTCCATACTTATGCTGGTTGCGCATCTCCAAATAATCCTTCAATATGTCTACATTTGTATTTCCAGTATTCGTCTTTCGTTTTATTTAAAATTTTGCGTAGTTCTTTATTTTTACTTTTATACGCGTGTCTGCTTTCTGTCGTTGTATTATTTAATTCTTTATGATACAGCCTATTCTCGTCTGTTATGTGCTCCTGCATTTCTTCAGTAAGCCATGCAGGTTGTTACTTTTTACCTTGATATTTTTGTAATACTTTCATCTACGATTCTTCCCATTAGTAAATAAGGAACACCATACAAAAAAACACAGAGTTATTGTTAAAACTCATAGCAAATGCGGTAAAAATTTTAAAGATAAGATACAAAAACTTCATAGAATTTTTGTAGAAATTGTCCGAAGATTTATTACAAAATTTGGTAAAAGAAATCGTGAGAAATTTACCATTGTTAGTCAGTTACTGAAGTCCGAAAAATATCAACTCATCATATACAACAATTGAATTTTTGACATGCTTTCTCCAATATATACTCATTAGAATTACACCTTTATGTGTACAAAATTCAACTGACACAAGAGCTTAAGCTTGCTGATCGCTCTCACCGTCGATAATTTATCAATTAGTTTTTAGATCATTATGAAGAAGATTCTTAGTAAAGTCAAAGAAATTGTCTTTAGCGATGAAGTGCATTTTAACTCGATAAGTTTGTAAGTAAACAAAAAAATTACCGTATTTAGTGTTTGAAAAATGATCCATGAAATTCAAATACAACTGTTTAGCGTTGATTTTAAGTAGTTAGCGTAATAATCCCATACTTTTGAAAAGACAAACTGCGAATGGAGATCGTTTAGCTCCGAATTCGGTAACCTAGATCTGGAACAAATGCAGTCCAAGCAGAAAGATGCCACTTGCCATGCAGTTCGAGCAATGATCGATTTATTGCTCCATCAATTTTCTGGTCGCTTAAATTCACGACATACTGACATCAACTCCTAGCAAAAGCTTGTTATTTGACTCAGTGTGATAACTTTCTGTGAAATAATCTAAAATCCATGGTTTATGTTAGCAATCCATAAAAAGTTGATAATATGAAGAACAAAATCGGACCTTCATCGGTAAAAATTGTGAAATAAGATTTGTAACCGAAGCCAAAGTTTTTTTATACATAATATTCTATATTTTATTAAAAATTGTGTACCTTCATACTCAATAACAACACAATCATAAAAAAAAATCAAAAAGCGTTTAATTTTAAATTTAAACCAGGCGTTCGATTTGGGCTACAGTCCTTTGATTGCTATTTAAACAAGTACGGACGTGGAACTCCTTTTCCACAAATGTCCGAAGCTTCTACACATAAACAAAAATTTGCGACCACTTTCCGTTAAACCGGTTTCGAGATTTTCCGATCAGGATGATTTTTAGCGTCTGTACTTGACTTATGATCTTTAGTTGAATACTGAAAACGTTATGCCCCTATCTATCACAGATCAAAAATTATAAGGCGTGATAGATGTCATAAATGGCAGAAATAGAAGCTAGCGTCCAGCTGCCTTGATCAAAAATTATAAGGAATGACCTATTGGAAGCTGGGTCCGCTAAAAACCCTTATTGTATTGTTGTAGGTCATCCCACCTATGTCAGCTCGCGGATGTGAACTCGGTAGGCCATAGACTTTCGAATGATACCTTCCTTATGTCTTTAGGTTGAGTAGTTATCGAGTTGACGGACAGACAGACGTACGCATCGATTTCATTAGGTTTCTGTTTCAGGTATAGAAGCCTAATATATGAAAAATAATAACTATAAAGGGTCATAAAAATTAATCCAATTTTCTTTTTTATAATTTTGTTATTAAACTCGTCGCAAAGATGTTAAAATAGCAATCTCAAGTAGCACAGCAAATTTAGTTCTAATATATGTTCAATACTTTTTTTATGTTAACAAAACTTAATTATTGCTTATTTTCAATAGAACGACAAGTATTTAATTCATAATTAAAATAATATGATTTAGTTTGTATCTGGTAAAGAACTTCGGCAGAACGTTATTAATAACTGCTTTTTTTAAATTCTTTGTTATTTAATAATTTACATTTGGTTTAATTGAGAGAGAAAGATGCACTTTTATTTTGAAAATTAGTTTTATAGTATACCGCTTGTATTTCACATATTAATTTATACTGAAAATAAAAAATGCCATAAATCTTTTGAGGTTATTGGCTTTCTTTCCGTTTATCTTGGGCCTTAAGCAACTGCCTAATCAGCCTAACGGTAGTCCGGCTCTAATCGTCCTTTGATGACTTAATGAATTCTTTCGCTAGTTGTTTTTTTAGATTACTATAATATTTTGTCGCTTAGTTGCCGTAATGGCATGATAATTTATGTTGTTAATGTTTTCAAAAAAATAATATATATTTAACTTGTAGATTTAGACTTTGCGCGAGAAGCTGCCTAATTCAATGCCACGAATTTTACTGTTCTTTCTCACATCAATATAATGTAAACTCCTTTTTTAAGATATATGACGTTTTGAAGACAATATTTATTCTATAATATATCATAAATTAGGAGCCACTCATTAGTCATTTTGTTATTTTTAAACAATAAATCAAATATTTTGTTTATTAAAATTCTAATACAATAGGAAAAAATAAATAACCAGGTTTAATCCAGCAACTAGTTAAATCCATACAAACCAAAGAGTAGAAAATACATTCGACATAATTTAAAGATGCTCATACAACACAGAGGCCGGCAGGTATGGTGTTTTTGAAAATATTGTGACATTTATTTTCGAACAAATTTTAAAATTTATTGTTTTCATTCATTGCCATTTAAGAATACATAATGAAACGTAAGAAAAAAATAATCAACTGCGAAAAATCACACCAGTTAGGTTCCGTCTATTTTTGTCGAGACATTCTTGCAGACAGATAGCAATATTGTCCTTTGAAGCATGTCACGCGGAACCCTTTGAATTTCTATCTTTATGGTTTTGGAAAGAGCTTCAAGCTTACGAAGCTTATCTATGTAAACTTTAGTTTTTAAATAGCCACAAGCTGACAGGTTTGGTGACCAAGCAAGCCACTTCACGCTATAAAATCAGGCGTCCAGGGAAATGTCTTAAAATACCATTGTTGCTCTTCGTGTATGACATAGTCGCCCATCTTGATGAAACCTCAATCGTGTTAAAGTTAATGCGTTGTCTTCTTAATTCTGGCAATAAATAATTACATCGCAAGGTAGCGTTTTGTGTTAAAAATGTTCGTCCGTTTTTACGAAAAAAAATAAAGCTCATTAGCAGGTTTGAGATACGCCATACCACAAAGTTATTCTCGCACACTACAAAGGTTGCTGATGCAATTGCTGCTCAGTACCGAAAATTCTGTTTTTTTATGATAAATGATAGTGGGCCGTGTCACTCATAATCCAAACGATATCGTCTGTCAACAAGTTCAACATCGTTTCTGCGAACCTATGTTGTCTCAAAAAGTCGTTTTTACGTAGTACTTGAACAACCATATCCTTATAGGGATGGAAATAGAAGTCCAAGTGTAAGATTTTGCGAACTGATTTGTTTGACATCCGAAGAGCGCGAGCTTGACGTACCGCCAAACGACAAGGGCTGGCTTCCATCGCTTTTCGTACCCTTTCAACGTTTTCCGGGGTCTGTACAGTTTTATCACCTTCTCATGCAATCCCTGGTTTTAAAGATTCTGTTATGTTAAAACTATTCACCCATTCGATAATAGTATCCCGTTTTGGAACGCGACTACGACGACGAATATTAAAATGGTTTTGAAATCGTCGCTGTGTGAGTATCACAGAACGACTCGTTAAAAAGACTTACAAAAATTAAACATACGTATCTTAGAGAACATTAACAACTACAATAAAAATATATGGATATAATATAGTCATATTAGGGTATATGCTCCTGCAGGCATCGCAGTAAACTTAAAAATAAATTTTATAAAGAATTGTCATATGTACTAAATGGATCAAAATGTATCAATATATATTTATAAAGGACAACCTAAACGGAAAAGTAAAAAGTCAAGATAATAACAGAGTAATAGAAAAATATGCAATATAAGTCGTGAACAATCATAGTGAAAGACTGTTAGAACTGTGTAAACTTATCTTTGCACACAAAGATATACATCATTAGATATGGAAAAGGCGGTTGTTACTGCAATAAAAATTAAACATTTACTACATGATTGTAGAGGAAAAAATAACAATTATAGTATAAAATATGTGTTTAAAAAAAGTGCCAACTATAGATCTGAGCACTACCTTATGTTATACTGTATCCTTTTACGATCAGATAGAAGAGAACAGTAAGTCAACAGCAAAAAACTAAGACATCTATGCCTACCAAGCTTTATCTAGTACATAAGCTTATTATAAAAGAAGACTACTGTATGAGTTTTACAATATATTTGGTCATAATATATAGAACGCTAACATAAGAATATTAATATACAAAACAATAGAAGACATCCTGGATAAATATAAAACACCAACCAACAAAAAACAACACATTTGGCTTACAAGTAAAAGACTTTATTAAAAAAAATGATAAATTATACAAAAAGTTTGTAACATTAAATTGGACAAGAATAAACAAAAGCATAAAATAAAAACAAATAATTACACAGAAAAATAAAAGAAGAAAAAAATAACTTATCGGAACAAAAATTCAATACAATGAATATCTATATTGATGGTGCATAGTAAACGGAAATGTGGCAAATCAATAGCAATGAAAAGTCGCTTTTATTAATTAACATAGATAAATGGACAAAAACTTATAATAATTAGTTTGATAAACGAAGAGAAAAAATTATAAATATTAAAATGTACATAATAGTTAATGAGATACCTAGGTATTATTATACAAGAGATAAACTAAAACAAAGTACAAAGGAAATGTAGATCACTAAGGTCTACAATATTACTAAATGATTAAAAATGATAAGATAACTCAATTACAAGAAATAATAAATTTGATAAATAATTATTTTAAAAAATAGAAAATACCAGATAAATTGAAAGCATTGTACATTTCTTCACTTTCTAAAAATGAAACAGAAAACATCTTCACTGGTATAGGGGATCGAGTGTAACTAGTACATTCAGCAGATTATGGAAAAATATTACAAAGGAGATTTAGAGAAGAAATTGGAATTGCTACTGCTGAAGATTGAAGCGGAGACATACTTAGCCATTCAAATTCAGACAATCTATTTATTCTGCAACAATTAATGGGCAAAAAATCAACAAGGAAGACGAGGTGTAGATCATATTTGAAAACAATTTGTGTAACAAAAAACATAATTAAAATTATTCAGGAATTGTATAGTAATAACACTGCATTTGTTAAACAAATACATCTATCAAAATCGACATCTGGTTGTAGTTTATTCCCATTACTATTTAGTATTTATATAAAAATAACACTAAAAATTGGAAACGTACATGCAAAGGAATAGGAATACCAATTAATGAATCCTATTCCAGTGTTTGCAAAAGACTCTTAAAACATGACATTTATGTTAAAAAAATTATAATCAAATTATCAAAAATAGGTGTGGGAAATTAGCCTAGAAAAATAAAATACCTTTTAATAAATTCTGACGCAAAATGAGTCTTGCTAAATAACCACGTTT
This sequence comes from Sinelater perroti, assembly GCA_036346155.1. Lineage (NCBI taxonomy): Eukaryota > Metazoa > Arthropoda > Insecta > Coleoptera > Elateridae > Sinelater > Sinelater perroti. The sequence goes on along the minus strand of JARFIY010000195.1, from coordinate 15,682,072 downwards.
GTGTAAAAAAAGACATATAAATATTTAGAAGCGATTGTTAATAAAAGTATAGCAACAAAGGATAAAAGACAAAAAATACAGAAGATACGTCGCGTATTAAAATTACTCAATTTAATTTGGTGGGATAAACATATTAGTAAAAATAACAAGAAACGTATAAGCCAGGTCATGGTTAAAACTGCATTATGTTATAACGGTAAAGATTAGATGGTAAGGAAATAAAATAAAAAATAAATAGAATATTTACAAAGAAGTGCCAGGTATCAAAACAGCAAAGAGTGTAAAATAAAGATATTTTAAAATTAATGTTAGATATTATTCAAAGAATTGAAAAGAAAACGCTCTAGTAATTCGGATCTATCCTGTACATGAAGTAAAGAAATGACTAAAACACCAATTAAAAATAAGAAAAGACGCTCACGTAAGTCACTTTAGTAATTATCTTATAAGTGCACATGCAAATCGAATAGATATTGCTTATTGTTGGGTAAAAACTGTTTTTAAATCGATCAGTGACAAATTCACAACATATTCTTGATGTGTAGACAACTTTGTCATATTGTGTTACTTCTCTTGACAAAATCTTTTGGCGCTAGCTTGTATAAAGATTTTATAACAGTTGCTATAGAAATAATTCTTATGGATATACTGAGACATTGACTAACTACCCACAAGAAAATTAAAATTAATCTCGTTAACGGATAATACCGCCTTTAGTAAATTCAAGAAAAATAATTTATTTCGATGTACTAGCCTTACATCTTCACCTAAAAAAATTCTTAAAAATATTAAGGCCTGTGCAGAAGCTTTTTTTTATTTTAGAACTGCGGCATCCACTAAAGTTTCGTTAACATTTAGCCAAAATACGAATTTACAACGGCGGGGTCGCACAATGACTCGAAAATAAATACAAAATTAAGAGCAGCAGGGTTGCAAACCTTTCATTTATGTTTTGAATTAACTCACAAATAAACAATACATATTTTTTATTATTTTGTTACTTTTATAGTCTAGGAATTCAATTTTAATTTCAAATGGGTAAAGTAAGATATGCTAATTGACTAATATACTGGAAATGCGTTCTGTTCCTATACTTTATCAAAATAATAAATAATTGCAGATAAGAAAAAATTGCCGTTACGTATCCAACATATTGTACATTATTAGATTATTAGCTGCTGATAACGTGCAACTTTCTACATTCCTATCTGATATATTTTCTAAAATAGTATTCTACCACATTGCTACTTTGCATTTATAAAACATTATACAACTTGATCGAAGTTGATTGTGCTTTTGGTTAGTTTTGTAAATTTACCAAAACATTCCGGCATACTAAACTAATCTAATTGTTATCTCCGCAACTTTGAGATACCTTTAGCTGCATATTTTATAATATTATTTTTTTACAAAGCGGCACTAGCATTGCTATTTGTTAAATGTTAATATTTCACCATTTCACAAAACTAAATTTGCATTTAGATTTTTAAATGTGATTTACTTATTCTGATTTTTTAAAACTTTTTATTTAGCTACTTTGTATAGTCTTGTCATTATTTTTATGTTTATGGCAGATTTAGATAATGTTTTTATATTTAATATTTCGATATTATCACATAAATAATTACTAAGAGACAGCTTTAAAAATTATAGCATCATAGCCTGTACGTTTAATATTGCTTTGAAGTATATAGAATATGTATCATAATATTCTCTAACTTATTAACTACAAAGGCACTTTAAATGATATGCTCATTTCTAACTGCCGAAAATTGGGTGACGAATAGATGCTATCCATAATCCGTAACAATTCCTATGTAGGTGTTAAATGTTAACTGATGGGCAAGAAATGTAAAAGGAAAAAATCAATGACAAAAAATCTGTGTGATCAAACACAATGTGTGCCACGGTTCATCTAATGATGTGGCTGGGTCTGTCGGCGCTTCTTTTGAACAAACAAATGCTTGATTTCTTCTCTAACAGGATGAAGAAACTTGTTCAGTATTAGCGTGCGTACGTATGTGAAAATCATGGTGATTTTTACTGCTTGATAGAGGATATTCGAAGCTTACAAAAAATGTTTTTAAATGACTCTTGATATTTGGCTAATAAAAACAACCATTAATTTTACCCTAATATATCTTCGAACTAAATACTTCTTAGCTAATGTCAACTAATTGATGCTTTTTAAATTCCTTTAATGGTTTGGTTTTCTTCAATCTTCTGGTTTGGTGTTAATCGCCAGCAGCCAAAAAAAAACTCTTAATTAACATAACGAGAGCCTAACTTTGTGCTTACCAGAAAAGCTTTTAATTATTTTTTTTTTTGTAGTTCAGATAGCAACGTCCCAATAAAGATCTATGTCGCACACGTACCACAGAGCATCAACTATGTTATGCAACACTTTATTCTGAAATGTCTAAACGCATTTAATTTTAGAATCTTTGGCGCAACCCTAGAGCTAAATGCCGTATAACCACACCAGTTTCACAATTTGATTATAAATCAGTATTTTATTGTATATTGACAACATAGAATTTTTGCCAAAACCAACTATATTGTTCAAACTAAGTTCAATTTTTTCCTTCTTGACAAAACTTTGACAAATGTCGTGCCTATATAGTACGTCGAATCAAAAGTTTTTTCGATTTTTTAAATTCGTCAAGTTTATGCGCAAACTGTAATAATATCAAAAACAATAGCAATTATTCTCCAAAGTACGGCCCACTATTAGCAATGACCTTTTGCCAATGATCTGCAAGCTTTCGAATCTATCCGAGGTACCAACTTGCAGGCTTCGAATCGAAAAATTCTTGACATTCTTCCTCAACTCCATTGAATGACTCAAAGCGATGACCTTTCAAAAAATGTTGCATAAAGCGGAACAAACCGTAATTGGATGACGCGCAATCGGAACTGTAGGCTGGATGCGGCAGAATCTCAACTCCGTCCAAGTCTTCAAACTTCTTCTTAGTCTCTTTGGCTGTGTGGGGCATTGTCTTGCTGAAACAAAGCGCACTTTTGATTGATCAATGTCGAGTACTTTCTTGCAACTTTTCATAAACGCATTCCAACTGCTGACAATAAAGCTCGGCATTGATAGCGCGGTCGTTCGAAACCAATTCAAAATTCCACTACACACAGATTATTGTTTTGTTGGCAAACCGATACTGTCATGGAACTGGTGGCGGTTCTTGGCCCCGTTTGACTCATCTTCTTTGTTGGTTGTGGCTGACCAACTAAACCCACTTCTCATCATATGTCACAATGCGCTTCCAAAAACGGTTTGTCAGAGGGTTGTTTAACAGTTGGCGACAAATCTTGACTCTTTTGGAGGTTTGAGCTTTGGTGAGTTTACGCGGATCCTGACGTGGCTTTTTGTTGACATAGTCAAATTTGTGCAACTTTCTAACGACAGTCGTTTGCGAAACTCCGAGATCTTCAGTCAATTCTCGAGTTGTTGATCTAGGTTCGTCGTCCACAGCAGCCTGCAACTCTTCTTCGTCCAACACTGATGGCCGTCTGGACCACGACTTATTTTTAACGTCAATATTGCCCGCCTTAAAACGCTTGAACCACATTTGCGCAACACGCGCAAAGGCCGCATCTTCTGCTTCAACACTGCAAATCTTCCACGCCACTTTAGCTGCTTTCAATCCCTTCTTCCAATAACACTTCAACAAAACTCGAATTTCGATAATTTCTTAACTCATGATACTGCAACAGATAAAGTTTAATCAATAAGCTTTCAAACGATACCAAAATGACATTAAAAATACTAGCAAACATTAGCTATCCATTACAAAAGTTGAATGAATAGACTTAAATTGATTGAGCTTGATTCTTCATTTTTTGATCAATTGTATTATTATATTACTTTCTTTGTTGTAGTTTTATTGTAAAATTTTGTTGATCCTGATCGGTTACTAAAAGAACAATACCATTGGCGAATGTCGTTGCTGTTATGTTAGTCAATGCTAATTAAATCGCTGATATATAACAGATAAACAATGAAACCAAGAATTCTTGCTGTTAGATGTGCATGTTAATACAATTTTTACTTATTCCTTGAAAAGAATATTATTTAGTTTGTATGTTAAAACTTCATGACAAAGGTTTGGCCAAAATTAAAAAAAAATTCCGGCCAGATTTTTTTCCTTGAGTGTCATTTCAATAATATCATTTATACGATACATTTATTCAGTCATTGAGTGTCTCTATCTAAACCCAAATTAATTTTTTTTAATAGAGATTTTAGTTTTTAAATAATTTTAATATTAATTTTGAAATTATAGCCAAAAAGGGAATGGACTTATAATATTTCACCATATTAAGTGGTTTACTTGGATTTAGCGACATCATTCCTTCTGCAGTAGAAACATGTTTTGAAAAGATATGTGGGTAAGATAATGCCTTTTTAATCAATTGTTTAAATATTTTAGAAAATAACCTGGCGTTTTTGCCTGATTGGGGCATGTTTTAATTTTCCCAGCTACTTCTCTTGGAGTGGCTAGAACAATGTCTTCTGAGACTCGGTTGCTAGTTTTAAACAGCATATTTTCTATTTGTATTTGGATGCGATGTCCGCCAAATGTTTAAAAATTAGACCAGCTTTGTTTTTATTATTTTTGGCCCATGGTACCACATTCTTGCTAGCTGGGGGTACAAATATAATCGGTGCTTTGATTTTTCTGTTTGCTTTCCAAACAGAGTAGTTTGTCTCTTTATCTGGTATCAAATTCTGCAAATGTAAACTTTTATTATTTCTTTTATTGAGTTTTTGGATTTTCTTTTACAATTTTTATTTATAGATTATTAGCCATTATTTCTAGACTGTTGCCATTCTCCGATCCCATTCCAGCAGATTACCTCTTTGATTATATGAGTAATCTCTTCAGTATCGCTATAAGTAGTTGCCTAAAAAGTCTAATAAAGTTTACAGCTTTTTTTCTAGTTGTTAGGTTATTTGTAGTTTAATATTCAGGTTGCTGTTATTCTGAAAATCAAACTAAAAACTTTTCCTTTCAGTGGTTTTATAAAGATTGATCTTTTGAGCATCTTTTTACTCAGTATTAAAATGACGGCTGAAAGTCCAGGTTAAAGTTCTTTTTAACTTTGATGAAATTAAGGTATAGCTTTTTTGAAATAAATAAATCTAACAAGTAAAAATTTTGTTAGAATCCGTTAGTCAATAGCTGGGGATCAGTTCGAAATAGAAGGGGAAATAAGGTAGATTTTCCCGGACCCGTGATTCTTAAAGACCCTGACAGGCTTCAATATATTGTTTTCTACACTAATAAAATTTTTATTTTTTAAATAACGCCCCAGAGGTCCTTACTTCTTTAAACGTAGCGAATTAGAAGACTTTTATTAGAACGATGGAAATTTTGTTCCCAAACCACAGCTGTGGACTCTCGTTTCAGTTTGTAACTTTTTTTTGAAGATCTGTTTTATTGCTGGCATTGTGAAACAAATCACTGACAACTGCAGTACGAGATTTTTTCTTCATCTGTAACAGAAGTCGGGAAATATAGTTTGCCGTGGCACATTTTATACATAGATATTAATACTCTTTAGGTTTTTAAAACCCTTATTTTATTTTTCCGATAATCAGTTGCCTATCTTTTTGATGTTCTGCTCATTGCTGACCTTCTAGAACGTGTGTAACTTTTAACATAATTCCGATCATCTGAATCGTTTGTTACGTGCACTAATTTTGCAAAAATTCTAATAATTTTTAGGAATGAATGTTCTAGTTTTGTCAATAAATGTTGATACATATTCTCTGCTCTACTTGCAGTCATTGTAAATGTAACGATCACATACTGTATGTACTCCTTGTAACTAAACCGACCTAGCCTATTAAATCGTTTTATATACGCATACGCATTTCAGTCCACACTCATAGGATAGCAGGTAATATCACATCCGTGAAAACTATTTTTGTTATATTACTACTGAGTGGATAGACAGTTTGGTCAGCTGTGTATATACATGCAGTATAGAAGAAAACTTAAATATGTGAATTGTATTATCTGACAAAAATGATTCTTATTCCTGATATAAAATTATGTAATACTTGTTTTGGTATTAATAACTTATAAAATATATAAAAAAATATATATAAAAAACTTTTGTCCGGGTCCGGCGTTAATTCTCGTCAGCCCTACATAAGCTTACCTGTTGAATAATAATCATAATTCAATTTTCAGAGTTCAAATTTTCCCCAACAATAAATCTCTCACCAAAATATTCCAGAATTTTTTTTAAACTATGTCAGTAGTCAGTATGCAGCATCAATTCTCAGATTATGTTTTGTACACTTTATTTCCACTATAAGTGAAATATCGGCAAGTTGTATTTAAATATTGACTGACCCATTATAACCTAATCCAAATCATTAAATGCAGAAATATTAATATTTAAGGGTCTGTAGGCATGTTGTTTATAAACATGTCATAAATATAGAAATCTGATTTTTAACTTAATTTATTTGAAAATCGTTAATCGTAAGGTATTAAGTTTTGATATACCAACCCTTCATAAAACTTATAAAAACGTGATTCTTCGTTTTAACTTCAATTTTTTATTTATGTTTCTAAAGCAATGAAATATAAATTTTTGAAACTAGACTCTTTGTATATTGAAAAGAGTACATGCTTTTGTTTTCAAAATTTATCTCCTAAAAGGTAGAAATTAGAGTGCGATAGTGGAACCGCGAAACAATAAGTCGGCACATTCTTTTGTTTTGGAAATTACAGAAATAAATCTTCCATTTGCAAAATGGGAGGAATATAGTGTACGGTATATTATTAGGTAAAAAATGGAGCAAAATTGAGGTCAGCATAGCGTATGAAAGCTTTCTTGAGCATATAATGGCTAAAAACTTAACATGACATGACTTGAAAATTAAACAATAAACTTTTGCAAAAATTAATGAAACGTTTGCGACATAGTAATAGGTAATAAAGAAGAACTAAAAGATAAAAGAGAGAGGAAACAAGAATGAAAAGACTGAGATAAAGAGAAAGTTAGTCAAGATAGAATAAAGAAGGAGAAATCGTATAAAATTCAAGTTGCAAGTTTATAAATATATTTATGTATCTATCACATTTGTAAAACAATTATTTGTGTTAATTGTAACCGCAAACGTGAATTAACAGTTCACAAAGAAAAAAGTGGAAGTGGCATCTTATATTTTCTTATGGCCAAAAGAATTATATGGTTTCTACAAAATTCATACAAAAAGTATGAGAAAGTCTTCACTCATAACTATCCAATTAATTCAAGTTTACTGTGGTCAAATACATACAATACTAAAACGAAATAAAGACAAAAAAAACATTTTATTAATGAGTAATTCCGACTCTTTTATTAATCACTTTAGTTGTCCTGGATGACATCGATTTGTGCATTATAAAATTTTTCAATTTTATTATGCTATTTGGCCTAATTATAGTCCAAATGTTTGCTATAGGATTGAGATCTGAGCTTTCTCTAACCAGAAAAGTAAAATAATGCCCAAATACCTTTTACACTCGTTAACCTAAAAAAATAGTCACAATAATAGATTTGCAAGAAACATCACAAGGGGTAAAATTATCTTAAAATTGCATAATTAAAGTCTGTTTCCAATTGGTTATCATGAGCAAAATGTTTTCAATAATTATGTCTTCATACGTTGTAATATTTACTACACCACTCACCACACACCACAAAATCTTATTCTTCAAAGGTTATGCATCTCCATGCCATAACATAAGAGGACGTATTCTACTATAAAGGAACTCTCCTTCTTTCGATCTAAGACCACTACGCTAAACTTAAACTTATCAAACAAAAATACCTTTTCTATTCCAAGTTTTTTGTGTTTAGCTTACAATAATTGATAAATGGCCAAAAGTATTTTGGGTTCTTAAAACTTTGAGAATCTCTAAAAAATCATTTTATAAAAACACATTTAAATGCACTTGAATATTAAGCAATAACGAGTTGGATGGACATTTTAAAAATTCTGTGACTGCGCAAAACACTTTTATGTTTCCAATGTCATATAATTCCGCTGTTAACTTTAATACTTGCGTATTTTCGTAGCGAAAAGCTCGGCCAAAAAACATTTTTAAAAAAGTGTAAGCTTAAGTTTAGTTTAGAGGCTTTTTGTAATAAACCCTTTTTTGGCTTTAGCGCAGAAAGGGAAAAAGTTTTAATCCTGGACCTCCTATCGATTTCAGCTCCGGCCCACACTTAGCCCTTAAACACACAGTGCGATCAGAATCTAAAAGGATGCTGCTAATATTTTTAGCAAACTCACGGAACGAATTAATAACTTGGCTCGTCTGGGCTGTAGGTAGTAAATTGCCACTTATTAGCTGAATTCCTCGCCGCCGCCGGCAAAAAGGCGACTTGAGGACGACTCTTATCTGTCGGGCGATCGTGTGACACGTATTAGATTTACAGTATCTTTCAGGCGCTTATATTCAGGGAATTCACGGACGGAGCGCTCGGACGTTTATATTGGATATCTCGACACGACACATCTGTCGCCGCCCTTTTAAATCTAACTAATACTCTTGGGTTACTTGATATATGTTATTGTTTTACGGCGCGCGCTTCGTGTTTTTCGAACGGCCGCCGGCCTAACCGCCCCGCTTTGTGGCACTCGATGCTAATGACTGTACTTGCTGTGTCAACAAGATCTAATTACCCATTATTTTTTGAAGACATTCGAGGACCTCGAAACACGAGACCGCCACGGAGGCCGATGTCGAGGCGCTATGAAATTTTAATCTCCCCTCGTACTCCAAATACCCTAAACGATTTTCCACTTAAAACAACGAATTTAGCTTTACCTGCTTGAAATTTAAAATTTCGGCTGCTACATTTAAGCAAAACTAAATTTTGTTCATAAACTTTATCTATCTCGTATTTTGTACACGAAATTACTTTAAGTTTTGCTGTAACACTATTAAGATGCAGCGCAGATAAAAAGTTTTTAGCAGTCAGAAATAATACATTCTACTGAGCGTAAGAAAATAAACTCGAATTTCTTAAATGGTCTTGAGGGTTGCATGGATTGCGGATGTCTATACAATCTTGAGAAATGCACATTGATTTCTAACAAAGAAGTGGGAGATTCGAAAAATCGACTAACAAATTCTACTCTCACATTTTAGAGTACTTTGGCCGCCTAGTTGCTGGATTAAGCATGGCGTACAGTGGGTGTACGTTATGTAGCAGACGAGAAAGGGTAAAGGTTGAGTTTCTAGCGCCCTATAACGAACTAGGGCATATCAGATAAGGTTAGAAGACTCCGACAGAATCCTAGTCCTTCAGATTTGGGGTTGCTATAATGCTCCTAATGGGGCTACTCCTCGCCCCACGGAAATTAAATTATTTTAAAATTCAAAGAAGTCTATAACTAGTCTCGAGAGTAAGGACGGATTAATTGGCAAATGACGTAGAAAACGAATGATAATTTTTGAAACTTTAAATACGTAGGGTTGCAGATAAAAGTAAACAAAATCATCTACGAATTAAATAAACATTTTAAGATAGTTGCCTTAACAGAAACAAAAAGAAAGAATATGGTATTGAGACAATTAGTAACTGCCTTTATATTCGCAATGTTGTACCTAAAGACTAACGTGCATATGCATATTGATGTATAAAAGTCTAAAAAGAATAAATGATTAGGGAGCAGTACACGAAAATATTATAAGAATTAATTTAAATATGTTACAACACAAACTTGTTGTATTTAGAATCTATGAAATATTAAAGGATGCTAACATTAAGGAAAAAACCTCTTCTTCGAAAAAGTAAGTCAAGAACTAACTAAAGTAGGAAGTAGCAGATAATAATACTGGGGATCTAAATAGTAGAATGAGAAAAATAAAAACTAATAATGTAATAGAACCATTTGGACTGAATGTGGTAAACAAAATGGAGAAAAATTTGTATGAACAACAAGAACTAAGCATCACTAATGGGGTTTTCAAATATAAAGAGATACATACAAGGACACAACATAAGAGAAGTCTGAAATCAATAACAGATTACGCAATAATTAAAAAATACTCTCCATTGAAAATCGAAGGTAGTGGAGTTTAAAGACGAATATGTAACGTATCGGACAACCATCTATTGAAATTAAAAATAGTCTTCTTAATTTGACCTAAAACTACTAATAAATTGAAGGACACAAAATATGAAATTAAAGTCATTTTAGAAGAAACACATAACATAGATAGTCTAGAATATGACAGTACTAAATATTTATTTTAAAAATATTAGACAGTTATCTATAAAGAAATGAAATGTATAATAATGTTTACTATAGCATTAAAAACTACAAAAGAAGCTTTAGGTACTAAACATATATCCAAAAAAATAATATACTGGTGGAATTTTAAAACTGAAAACTGATCAACTAGAAATAGTTAAGAAGAAGATTGCAGACAATATAAGAAGAAGAAACGGCAAACAAGACAAAAAATTGTAGAGTTCAAGAGAAAAGGTTGGAATAATAAATATAGAGATATATAGAGAGAAGACTACAGTTAATATCAACACAAGAATATATTCGGTACTATAAGTCCATACTATTAAAACCAGAACATGTAAAACAAATTTAGGCGGATGTCCCATACACATAGAAGAGGAAGAAATAAATATAGATAAATTAATGGTTAAGAATGCAATAAAAAAACTTAAAAATAAAAAAAGAACAGAAGAAAACAGAAAACTAAAATTAACAAATACAAAATGTATAAATGGTAATAACCTACCGGAAGAATAAAAAATAACATATTTTATTAATACACAAAAAAGTTAGATTATACTAATTATAGGGTATGTCAGCAATGAGAACGATAAGTAGGATATGGAAAAATAATCAGGGACTTGATCGAATAAGAATACAAATGCTACGTGAAAGAATGACATTGTGGTTTTCGAGCCGACAGATCTTGTACGGACAACGTGTCCTATTAAAACAACTTATAAAAAAAGTTAGGAATAAAGCAACGCATTTAATGTTTGCAGATCTACAAAAAGCATATGACAATAAACTCGTTATCCAACTATGGGAGGTGCTTACTTAAATATCAATTAAACACATATAAGAGCCGCCCAAAACTTGTACAAAGACATGAAGACGCTTTTTAAAGTACATGTTGCAAATAAGAAAAGAACTAGTAATGCATGTTGTCATAAGGTGAGCTAAAACACAAAATAGGTTTTGAAGAGATCACGTGGAAAATATGCCTGAAAAACGATTAGCTAAATGGGCTAAAACACAGCAACCTGATACTCGTAAACCAGTGGGCAGACCTGCAAAACGTTAAAAGGATAGCTGTACCTCAATATCAGAAGAGTCAGACCAACAATAAGTAACAGAAGACACAGAATACAGCCCTCATTTAAAAAAAGAAGGAGAGAAGATGTTGCAAAAGCAAGGAATAGGCATTCAAATTCACGATAATACCTGCATATTTTTAATTTGCAGATGATTAAGTAATAGGTGATAAAATGATAAAAACTATTTAGAATACATGGCACTCAGGCTGAAACAACACTGTAAACGGAATAATTGTATATTTTTTGGTAAATGCGTTCTGTGAAGTGGGGTTTTAGCATTTGTTTATGTTGGCAAAGTTTATTGGCCTTGCATTCAGCGATTCTTAATGTATACTGAAACATTATGCAATTTTTGAGAAGATTGTGGTTACAAGATTAAGCATAGCACTCATCTGGTACATAAGTCCTGCCAATATATTGTTTTATTTGCAGTACCTAGACATTATTGGCAAGTTGGTAATTTCGTTGTACCATTTGGGTTGCTTTTAGTCGACTTTATGGGACAGCCGTTATTTCATCTGTTTGATTAGCATTTATTTGCTTTTTATTAGCGTAAGATATTTATTACTTTGATATTTTTTATGGACAAACCAGCTTCTATAGTTGGGTGGATGATTTTATCCACACTTTATACATTTTATATTCTTACTTCTATCTTTTCTTTGACTAATAATTAGTTTTAAATGATTACTTGCGCACTTTAAACAGTGTAGAATTCTGTTACGAAAACTTTATTTGTGGCTGTATCATTAACATTTTGTGCATTGAGATATTTTACTTTAGTATGTAGAGGCTTAATTATTGTGTTGTATTTAATAAGTGTTACCAAGTAGCTTGCAGACATATTCAGCCACTTCATCCTCCTATCGCTTTCTTGGTTTCCCCACTGATCTCTCACCATGAATTCTTGCGTTCAGTGCTCTTTGCAGCCTTGTGTTCTCCGTTGTGTTAACGTGGCCCGCCTATTGTAATCTATGTAGGCGTATAAAGTCTATTATATTTTTATCTGATTCTCCAGACTCTGTTTTCATTCAATGGCTCCAGTATTTTTTTAATACTTTCCTTTCGAAAATGTTTAATTTGTTTGCTGAGTTGTCTGTCATTACCCAGGTTTCTCAGTCTTATGTTAATACCAGCCTTATTATAGTTTTATATTGCGGTGGATATCTCCTTACTGGAGGATACAGTGCAAAATATGCCTTGTTAGCTGCAATTATCCTTCTTTTTAATTCGTAATCTTCGGTTGCGTCTGCGACCAACTCTGTTCCTAGGTATGTCTGGGTCAAAGATTTGTTTTTTCCGTGTTGATCTTTGTTTATTTTTTTAATTCTGAGTATGTTTCTTGGGCTCCTTGTATTGTTTGACTTATGATGTTGATGTCATCTGCATATGCGTCTACCTGCGTAGTTTTGTTCGTCAAAAGGTTTGCTCCTCCTATATGACATATTGTTTTAGCACTCTCGATATTTTGAATTTTACTGACAATCCGGTTGCCCTGCGAACATATGCTCCCATATTTTCTATTGTTGCATTGACGAGTCTTTGAGTTCCAGCAGAATTGTATACAATGAGCTTTGATCTGAAGTCGCCAAAAACGTTGTGTACATCGACGTTATATTCCCAAGCTTTCTGTAATATTTGCTTGTTTTCTTTTTCTAGATTTTGTGTACTTGTTTTCAACTCTTAGGGTAGCGCTTTTTCTTACCATATGTTTATTATTAGGGCATGCATTCTTTGTGTACTGTTTTTCTTATAAAATTCTGGTATATGATCGTATCCAGGAACTTTGTTATTTTTCTGGGATTCTATGGATTCTTGAATCTCTTCCAGTATTGGTAATTTTACTGCTCTCTTGTTTTCCTTTTTGAGTCTTAAGATTGTGTCAGCTGCTTCCATTAATGCTGTTTTTATTCGTTTCCATCTATTTTCCATATGTTCATTTTCGTCCTTTACAAACTTTTGTTCTATTTCTTGTGCGATGTTTTACACCTCCGAGTCTCTTAATCTGTCTGTAAGGAATTTCCTTGTTTAAACTAATAAATGGTCTGGCCCGCAACATGCTTCCTTTCAGACTCTAACATCCTTGATGGTTGTAGCTCATTTTTTTTGATTGGTTTATTTGACTGGCACTCCTCCCATCCGGGGAGAGCTACGTTATTTTGTGGGTGTTTTTATGTAGAAAGCATGTTAAGCTGATTATCGTGTTTTTGTTAGTGGCAAAGTTAATGAGGAATTCTTTGTTATTATTAGTTACATTGTGCATGAAGTGTTTTCTTATTGTACCGATGGACAGCTGTTCCTTTTCTAGATGAGCATCCATGTTCCCTATTATAATTTTTATGTCGTATCTTGGCAAGTCGTCGTATGTAAAGTGTGTTTTAAGTTTTAGTTCGCATATTCTTTCATTGATTGCTTGGAAGTCTATAATGCCTGCTTTAATTCTATTATCCACTATAAAGGCCATTCAAAATTCTTTTCTTCCGTCTTTCCCGCTGTATAAAACAGAATGTGTCTTTGGGTCCCAGATTTCTTTTCAATTTCTCTTTGTTTTTGGATTGCTGTGACTAACATGTTGTATCTCTTCAACTCTTTGAGCAGCCTGTTTGGGCTTCTGGTCTGTTCATTGTTCTCACGTTACATGTTTTAAAAACAGTCTCTTCTAATATTTCTATCTTGAGTTCTGAAGCAAAACTTTTTTTAATGGTTTTTTTTTGCATGTAGTGGTTGTTAGCCCCTAGCCCAACCCCCTTTTTAGTAACTCTAATTTAGTATTCTTTCAAGCTATTTGATTTGGCAGTTGTATAATGGCGCAATATATTTTACATTTGCTACGAATGTTGATGTCAATTTCGGAACTTTCCATCTGTTGCACTATTTCCCTTAGATGCGTTGTTATCTGTTTTGTGATTTTATAGTTAGCTTGTATAATCAATAGTTACTTATTATTACTTATTTATTGTTAATTTTTAAAATCCTTAATGATGTTAATTAATATATTTTTTAATTATGCATAACTTGACAATTCATACTGGAATAACAAATCAATTTCTTATATGCAACATGCCGCGGAAAATTTTTCAATGTATAAAAAATAACCTTTTAGAAAGCACTGCAGATGACAGCATTTCAAAGTGAAAAAATAATTTCGTAGGATAAAATTTAATTTACTGTTTGAATAAATTCCGTGACATATTTTTAAAGGCTGGTTAAACAAAATTTATTTTCATATAATTTTTTTAGATAAATTTTTTAATTTTCATATAGTTTTGTATATATAGATTAATGCTGAAACTTATAATATGTAAACCAAATACATTATAGTACAAAAAGATTTCTTAACATGGAAAGACCTATACAGAAATTTAATAGAGGTAGGCAAATAATATCTTGATGTGAATTTGAATAGGTTACTGCGGCATCTTTAGATGAAATGCACACTAAACCTATCAAATGCCTTGAAAAACAATTCAAGCAAAAACTCCTAAACTATATTATAATAAAATCTTTAATGAAAATAAAAATAGAATATTACACCTATAAACACAAAGAAGCCCGTAAGTTGAAAGTATTATTGTAGAGAATACATGATTTAACTGACACAATATATATAAAGAAGTGTCAAAGTAAATAGAAAAAGTACGAAACATTGCAATATAAAAGAAAAGGGCATAAAAAACAGTTTTCATTATTTTTCACCAAAACACTGATAAGTAAATTTATAAAATAAAACACTTATTGAGTATAACATAACAATTAAACCTTCACATCCTAAGACAAAAATTACCTAAAAGCACAAAATGCCAAAGAGTTTTTGTAACAAAATTTGACAATACTTAAAGTGTAGGTAATCATTAAAAACTACTAATTATCAGAGAAAAGAAGAAAGTAAGAATGTAAAATGTGTAAACTGTGGGAAAATCAGCCAGCCAACTATAAAGGCTGCTTTGTCCATAAAAAATGTCAAAGTAGTAGATGTCCTACGCTAAAAAGGAATCAAATAAGTGCTAACCAAACAGATTAAATAACGGCTGTCTCACAAAGTAGAGCAGAAGGAACCAGAACATCGTATAGCGAATTGGTAAGGTGAAATTACTAATTTGCCAATTCTGCAACAAGATGCATTTGCATATCAAACAAATGTTATTTAGATTTATGGAACATATGAGTAGTAGGCTCAATATACATTAAGATTCGCTGAATGTAACACCAATTGACTTTGGCAACATGGGCATGATAGCATTTATATTAGACATAAAGATAGATATAGTATTAATATCCAAATCCCAATTCACTTAACGTTCCTACCTAAAAATTCACAAATATTCCTTTTACAGTACACATAAAAAGTGGTACTGTACATGAGGGTAGCACCATATTAAACAAATTACTAAAATACATTTATGACTATGTACAGGCAACAAACTACATTTGTGGTATATTGCCTACTTAGACATGTCATACAATACGTTTGAAAGCCGATTTATTGCAGCTAAGCATCATCATTGGAGATCCAGAAATTTAAAGAAAGGAAACTGATAAAACAATGGACAAGAACAATATTTTTGCCTTGTCAATTAGTCCATTAACTTATGGCCATATATATCAACAAATTACTCGATTTAATTGACTTCCATATAGTAAGACATATCCCAAAGTTAACTAAAAGCTGAAATATATTTAAATGTATCGCCAGACTATTTTTTTTATTGTAGTTAAGTTCAGTACTCAGATACTTAACTGATGCAAATTTCTAACACCATGAGATAAGAAAACTATCTAAGAAGAATTTCAAAGAATATTAGATGAAAATTCGTATTTGAAGTATCATTCAAATCTAAAGACGATATTTATAATTTTGCACACTTAACTACTACCATCTAACAAGCTGCGTGACAAGCAACAACTGTTTTATCTCCGCTTAAAAATTAAGAAGTTCTTTTTAAATTAGTAAAACAAAAAATTTGCTGAAACTCGTAGACTTCGGAAAATACAATAAAATGCAATAACATCAAATGATGAAAATATACTAAATGCAACAAGCAGAGACTTAAAAAGACTTTTAGACAACAGCAAGCAATTTAAGACTACTTAAATACATTGCCTTCTACGTAGGTGAGGGATTGCAATCGCAGCAATATATTCTTTCTTTGAGACTACCAAATGGTAGCTACAAAAAATCTATCAAAACAAGACGATTTGTTAACCATTTAAATGAAGTATTTATAAACAGGGATAGTACCAATTCTAAAACTTTTAAAAAAACGTTTGAGCAGGTATTTTTTTAACGCATAGTTCAAGCTGGTCTTTTTTTATTACAATTATAACTTATTTACTTATTGTTGTATTATTTAAGATGGTTGTACCACTGCACTATGGAATGGGTTGGAAAATATAAGATCAAATCTATTTTCAAAGTACTAAATTTTGCGTCGAAAAAAGTTGTAGAGATATGTTCAGTAAGCAAAGAATGCTATTCACTTGTTAGTGTCAATTGTTCAGTAGTCACGTGTCCTTCAAAGTAGAAGGAGTGTATAAATTAGTGCATTGACCTTTTTTTACTTTGGTAAAACTACCTCTTGTTACAAAATTGTGGAGATTTAGGTCTTATAGAGTATAAATAAACGCACGCGCCTGGGATACGTATCAAGAATCATAGGTTTAAAACTTTAGTTAGAGCTACAAATTTAGATCTATGAAAACCAGGTTCAAACAAAGCTTATTAAGTACTTATCGAAGATACAAAAAGAAATGTTGCTCATACTTGCTCCATTTTTTGAAATTGGGGCAAGTTTATACACCAAACGTGTAAAATTTTCCATGTGAAATAATCATTTTTTTTATTTTATTATTTCGTAATTACCTATCTTACATTTTTTCTTATGTATTGTTTTAAAAATGCCTTAATATAGAAAAATCGTGAAAGTTTATCAGAGATATTGCTAAACAGCCATAGGACTGATAAAATCAATGTTTTAATCTAGCACATTTTGAAGTGTTTAAACACCGAGGAAACATCTATACCGAAGGGCACAACATAAGGAAATTTGGTTCCAGAGTTTTTCAGCGATATGGAAAATTTATGAACGGTTTTCAAATAATGACGGTTCGACGGATTTTTTATGTTTGATTACTCCCACCCTTCTGGCAGTAGGGTTAGAAGACCTACGCGTGCTGCACAAAGTAGCACATCAACAAAGCCTTTAAAAGCGGGCGGTGACTTTTGCAGAAGGTAGCATAATAACAAAGCGTAGAAAAACTCAAGAGCTGTGGCATTGTATCCAAGGACTTACTTTCGCTGCTCAAATAAAATTAAGGAAAGAAGGTTATTTAGATGCGTCGAAATTAATATCAGAAATGGAAGAAAGTCCGACAAAGGGATTCAAAATTCGAAAGGTATGAAAGTTAGGTTTACCAATTATTTAGCCTTACAGTGATGACGAAACTTTGGCATATTTTGTCGACTTGCACCTGATTAAAGTTTAATATTTATTAACTATAATGAGTTCAAAAGTAAGGAGTATAAATATAAACCTCTCCTATGAGAGGATATGCAAAGCCAAAATTCACTCCTATCCTACTACGCTAACAGCAAGCGGAAAATGTGCGCAGGTGACACTTCAGTCTCTTGGTGATCATATATGCGTGCGCCTTTTTGATGTTAAAAGGTCCGTTGTACAAACATTAAATTATAATCAGCTACGTTTTATTTGGAAATTAGGTAGTTACATAAACAGAAATGTTATGATCACAATTTCAGCTATTCCAATATATTTTTAACATCTGCCATTCCGCTTAAACTATCACACGTCGCCGAAGAGAAAACTGTAGTCGTTTGGGAGAATAAAAATTTGAAACTAAAGAAGTGACCGAGGAAGAAGTTAAGTGAGTGGGAGAGGAAATAAAATTATTGTTGCCAACAACTATTAATTTAAACGAACAATCAGAGAACAATCATTTACTATAAACCATGAACTTTGTCCCACAATGATTGATGGCAAAACATATAATATACTCAATGGAGTATCAGGGCTTAGATGTTGTACTTGCGTAAGAGGGTTAGGGAAAAAATCCAACACGTTTCGATTCGGTTTAAGCACGCTACATGCGTGGATAAGATTCTTTGAAAGTTTGATTCATGTATCTTACCGCCTAGACTTAAAATCATGGCGAGCGCGTAGAGAGAATGGCAAAGAAATATTGAAAAAGAGGAAAGAATAAATCTAAGAAAAATTCAAACGAAAACTTGCACGCCTGGTTAATGTACCAAAGCCGAGTGGAAGCGGGACTATAAATGACGGCAACACGGCTCGTCGAATGTTTGATAAACAAGAGGAATCTGCCGAAATTACAGGCATAGATCGAAATTTGATCCATAAATTTAGGACTGTATTAAGGACACTCGCCGGTGAGTTATTGATAAACACTGACGCTTTTGAAAATACCTGGAAAAGATTGTTACTTTATACGTGCATGGTATTACATGCCGATTTCGGTGCATAAGATATTAATCCATGAAGTTGATATCACCCCGAGTGCGTTACTGCCAATCGGCCAGAGGCTCAGGAAGCGCGAAATAAACACCTGCAGTAATATAGAGCGCACTATTTAAAGCGATCTTCAAGAAAACAGACGAATAAAGCTATGTTATTGGAGCTTCTGATGATATCGGACCGGATCATAAACTCTCTACGAAAACCACCAAACGGAAACAAAAAGGAACTGCTATAAGATGTAATTCAATTATCCCTAAAAAGGGCCGAAAATAAATTTGAAAAAAAAATTAAGAAATAGGCAAATAGAATTTTTTTATTTTGGGAAAGCATATTCTTTTGTATATAATAATTGAAAATTTTCTTGGTATATTGTTTATTTCGCTTACATATGCCCCAAAAGAAACCTAGAAATGGAGTACCATATCGATTTTTTAGGTCAATTTTGAAAATGACACCTTCGTAGAACCCGCACTGACCCCAAAATTAATAAATGATCCCGGATTCGAAATCGACAGCTCAAAAAAAGTTGTAATTTTGAATTTTTATTTTCTTAAAGATAATATTAAAGGCATTAGAAGATTTGATCGTGTTATTCTCAATCTATCTCATAGTGCACTGTTTACTGTTTACTGTTATTGCTTCTTTGGTACATAATTTGTTAAATATCTATAATAGTTACTTAAAACAGATTGTAAGTAGTAATGGGAGTTAAAAAGTAGATTAAGTGCTTTAGATTACGAGATAAAGATAAAACTTTAAGATCCACCTTTGTAACTTTATCATATAAATTATATGAATGTACGTGTTAGAAACAACAAAGAGAACGTATAAATTCTCTACAAACAAAAACTAAATCTCTATCCCGTTAAGGAAGAACCAATAAATAGAGTTTAATGATACAGATCGTATCGCAAACCGTTATCTATGTTATTCAAAACTTAACTAATAAACACGAGAAAAAGTATGTTCGCTCCTTGTTACTTTTTATGTGCTCCTAATTAACTGGAAAATTTCTTTAAAGAAAATTATTACATTCAGTTGGCGTATATGTGGTTGTGGCGAGCCGTTAAAATCTAAATTTATAGCATGCGCTGCAATTAAATTCAAAAATATATACAAGCAGTCCTGGTACAGATATCATCTGAAACACGGCAGTTTAAACATCGTAAATTCTAGAATACTAACTTCTCTATAATTATACTCAACATTTTGGCTAATGTTGGATAACTCAATTACCTAACTAATTTACATTATGATTTATTGGAAACCAATTAATTAAGACTTGATGCGGAACGATTAGATTTTTATGTTTGTCTCGCTATCTATTCGGCCAATTTATTGTTAAAGCTAATTAAGGAAGCATTTGTTTGCTGGCGATGTTCTCGTGCAGCCAAGTACCATACCGGCGAAACGCCGTCGTAAATTCGAAAACAGGATTTCTCCAGCTGCTAGCAAATCGCGAAAGTAATAGAAGCAAATAAACGTTAAGGGGTGAAAAGCGTCTGAGCGCAATTAAAATGAATAGCGCGTGGTTAAAGAGTCCGGAGCCACATTTATTTCTGTTGCAGACTTGAGCTGATTGCAGATAATACCTTACAGCGATTTTACTGCCGCGCGGATGTTTTACCTGCCATTATGTGAAACTACTCCGCTTTGGAAGGGCACTCAAATTTGAGTACAAAGCTTACTTCTGCACAAGTCGGCTGTTTTAGTCCGCTGCGGTTATTTCTTAAAAACGTGTTGGTTTAAAATGCTTTAGACCCTTTCATCTTATGACAGTAAACGTCAAGTTCGCCCAGCTTAAAAGAAGTAATCTGTTTGATTTTCTGAATGCTAAAATTTAGCTAAAGTGCCTGCTCTCTTTTTGTTTTGTTAGGTAGAAAGCGTGTTAGTTCTTTAAAATTGCTTTGCGACAAAATAAACTCACTTAAGAAAACTATAAACAATGTTTTTAAATGTACACAAGGGCGCATTTTGAATTTGCTTTTCTCATTAGGAAAATTCCAAATGCTTGACTTTTTTCTAATTTCCTTGATTATTTTAAGCAAAAATATCAATTATTTAATTCTGAAAAATTGATGTTAAGATATTTTCCTTTTTGTGCTTTCATAAGTGGTAAATTACTTCTTCTTTTAGTTGTATGGCATCCTTAGCATTTCTAATTTAAATTTGCTTTATTTGGTTTTTCAATTTATCAATATCTAAAATATTCTATTTTATTTTTTATGTATCTTATTATTCTACAATAATTATGAGTTTTAAAGATAATTTTAAATAAATATATTTATATATTTAGAGTTACTGCAAAAGGATCATCGATTTTTAAAAAGTATATTTTACAAAGTATGATATTAAATGACACATGAAAAGGAACGAAAAGTTTTTATTTTTACCATCGCAAATGTTGGATCTAAGCTACTCGCGTCGCATGAGATAAGTCTTGATGATAGTTCGTTTCGGTTCTCATAGAATAGTGTGTCCCCATTGATGCTCTTTGCAGCAGCAGTAATACGATGCAGATCTTTAATGTACTCCCAAAGTACTTTCATAAGATCGGGAAACCTGTAAGGAGGAGGCAGCCGGACAATACCAAAACCTTTTAGAACATCGCTCGATCTAGAAATAATAAGTTAAAATAAAAAGTTGTTAGAATTCTGTCATTTTAAGAAACAGCAATAACTGCAATATATCTAGGTACGTCGTACCAGTCACAGTGTTTTTACTGTTATTTTGGAAACTGCACAAAATAAATTATGCTTTGACAAATTACTCCACAAAAATTTGTTTGTTTTATATGTTTCTTTGGTCGTAAGCTTTGCACCATTTGTAAACGGTATGGTTCAAATTGCAACCGCTATTGTAAAATCTTCCATGCAATTTGCTGCGAAATACTAAAATCACAATTTGCTCTGCTAGTAGGTTGTTGTGGGCTACGTACAAAGCTTTTCCTAATTGCCTCAACTGTATCGTTAGAAACGTTTGATCTCCCGGGCTTTTTTAGTTAAAGGGAGATTAAAATTAAACTCCAGGATATTTTGCCTAATAAAACAAAATATTAAAACAATCCTAATTTTATTGCTATCAGTGTGAAGTACAAATTTGGTAGTTATGTATGAAGTGTAATGCCGGAGAAATGCCTCCACGACTTCTCTGACGCAACTATTTTTGCAAAGTTTTGCATGCATTTGTTATATGCGCCTCTGTTTCTGAAATTACAAGTCCAGTGCTTTTTTAGCTATGGAATCGTAGCAGATTTTTTTAATTAAAAGGGAAAACCCAAATAGGGTTAAATCTCAAGATTGTGGTGACCAATCAATGTCACCACGTTACAAAATAACACGACCAGAAAATTTGTTTACAGTAAAGTAAGTGTTTCATGTGCTATGTGAAACCACATGTCACTCAAGTTCAAAACGTTGGTTTAATTGAAAAAAGGTATTTAGCATTTTCCGATAGCCTACAACATTGCTAATAAGAGCATTGCCAGCTTCGTCTCTAAAAAAGTACAGGTCAATCATTCTTCCCGTCCGTGATGCACACAAAAGAGTGCATTTTTGTGAATACATTAGTTGTTTGGGACTTTATTACCCCAGAAGCGATAGTTTGATGATTCATACCATCAGTTAAAGACAAATGAGTTTCTTTTGCAAAAATTAGCATTGACTGCTTGGGGTCTTTCAGACCTAGTTGACAAATGTATAGGCTTTGTGGTAGTCTTTGATCAACTTTTTCGTGTGTTCACATAATGCAAACAGCGCGGAATTCAGATTCTAAAGTTTAATTTGAATTACTCTATATTTTATCATCATACGTCAGCTTAAAAGGCCAATGTCTTTTTTATTACTCTTTTTCATTTTATTTTCATAGCCTAATCTTTGCAGTTAGTAATTTTTAGCTTTTGAACGTCTTCTTCCACACACACTCCCTCCATGCTTTCTTATATCTTCTTCTTCTCATTTTCCCATGCATCTTTTCGAATGTAACATTCCTTGGTACTTTGCTGTCCTTCATCCGCACTAGATTGCCTAATCACTTGATTCTGGCTTATTATATTATTGCAGTATTAGAGGGGTTCTTATAGAGATGTTATAGTTTGTAGTTTGTTCTTTTTTTATATTTTCCTTTCTTATACATCTTCATAAATTATTTTTATCATTTTTCTTTTCAAAGTTTTAATTTTTTTTATGTATTTTCTTTCACTGACATATAATGCTACTAGTTTTATTTCCCTTTTATATAATCGAATTTTCACCGCATTAGATCAATACTTCTCTGTCAAAGCTTATAACGTCAAATATGCTCTTTTGGTTTTTAACATTAGCCTTCCTTTTTGTATCCATTTCTGCTTCCAGACATATAAATTTTTCCACTTTTTTAAAACTATATGTTTCTTCTTTCACTTTAACTTATTTAATTTAAGTTATCCCAGGTTTCTATATTTCCTGTTCGCAAGATGATATATTTTGTTTTCTTTGTATTCACCTTTATTCCTATTTCCATTATTTTCCTTACAAAATATTTGGTATAATCTTTTTCTTTTCTGATTTTTGTTAAGATCACCACGTCCGCAAAAGCCAGGAATCGATGTAAATTTTTAAATATTATTTTAGTTCTTTTATATTATCACTGCCAATACGAAGTCAAAAATAGTTATAGATAATGAGTCTTCTAGTCCTAGGATAGTTTTGAATTCTCCTAAAGTAGATCTGTTAAATTTTATCTGTACATTTGTTTGTCGTAACGGCATTCTAATTAGGTTTATTAGTTAGTCTTTCTGGCCATTGTAATGAGTCAAGTGCTTTAATTATTTCACTTCTTATTCTGTTATATGCCTGGTGTAAATTTATGAATATTACATACATTTGGATCTTATTTCTTTCTGCTCCCTCTTGTCTTATTCCTGTTGTGAGAATTTGGTCTATTTTTGATCAATTTTTTTAAATCCAGCTTGTTACTTTCTTATTTCTTTTTTTCTGCAAACTCCTCAATCTTATTTTTATTATTTTTGGTACTATTTTGTATACCGCGTTGAATAGATTTGTCTATAATTCTCGTATTGTGCTATTAGTTGTTTTCTCCATTCATTTGGTATTTTACGTTCTCCCAAACTTCTGTTATTAATTTTTTCTTCCTTACTTTAGTAACTCTCCAGGTATTTTGTTACTTTCAGAGCTTATACCATTTATTATGCTATTTATTGTTTATTATACCGCTTGTGGCGTTGGGGTCAAGCTTACGTTGCTAATACTAAGTTCTTATTTCTCTGCCGTTAATAGATAATGTTCGCACATCTTTTCGGTACATCCGTTTTTGCCCTTGGTAATATCCTTCTTTTGTCTTCTATGAGTAGTGTTTTAGATTGACTTCCCCTATAAAAAGTTTACATATATATTTTATAGCTTCTCTCTTTCTCGTTTACTGTTTTTGCTAGAAAATCTCTTTTCTTTTGTACAGTCACTATCCAACCATTCTGTGATTGTTAATAGTTTTCTGTAGAAATTTTTATGTGTTTTATTTGGTGATTCTTTCTGACGTACTCCATTCCTTTTCTATATACGTTGTAACTTTTTTTTCGTAAGCTCTTTACCCGTTCTACCCGTATATGTTCTCATTTTTTCTGTTTCTTTAAATCCTTCTAAGTTTGCTTTACTGGCTGCTTTTTTTCCTTCTCCCCGTAGTCTCGGTGTTTGCTGTTTTAAAATGTTCCGACCAAATAAGGGTCGCTGTCTACATCTGCTCTGCTGTAAGATCCCACTTTGTTATTAAGGATGAATTGATTTTTTCCACCAGGCTGTGATCTATCTAGTTTGTTATTCTGTAATGTCATCTAACCCGCGTTGTAAATCTCTTTGCGTGATTCAAAAGTTGAATTTATTATTAGCTATTTGGATGTTATAAGTTTCATTCCATTTCTATTGCTTTTTTATGTTTACTGTTTGCTCCTGTGATTTCGTTAAGCTTTTGTTCCTTTCCAATTTTGGCATTAAAGACCCTATTACCAATTTCATTTAGAATTCCTAAATGTAATAAAACAATAATTTTTTCTCTTCATACATTTTTGTCTTCTTTTTTTGGAGTCTCTTGATGATGCATGGAAGTTCACTATACATATTTTTCTAATATTTTTTTCCAACCTTATATAACTTTACCTACCGCTTAATTTCTTTGTATCAGTGATTTTTGCAATGAGCTATTTGCAATAAAACCGAAACCAAGTTTTTTCTTAATTTAAAACCAATAATTACCAATTTCCATAATTTACGTTCCTTTGATAATTATTTCTTGGATTCATTATTCCTATATTATATTTTTCTCTTCGATTATTAATTGTTTAAAGTCTTTTTCACAGATTCCATGTAGCTATAATTATATTATCTGCTTTTTTATTTTTTTTATTCTTAAACTTCTATTCTTTACCAAATTTATTTTTCTGATGTCTTCTCCCTTTGATTCCTTTATTCTCCGCCTGTTTATTCTTCTTTGCTAATTCTTTGAATCTGTCTCATTTAACCCATATTTACCAGTTCCTGTTATTATGCCCTTATTTTAATCTTTCTCCCTCTATAATTATTTTTGGTAACCTGTTTTGACTTGTTCCACTTATTTCTGTTTTCTTTTGATATATTTCCTATATGTGTTTGGATTTCGTTTTATTCTCGTGTCAAATAGTTTTCTATATATATTCCGGTTTCCTTTAATAGGCTTTCCCTTCCACTACCTCTATTTTTCTTCTCAAAAGTTAATTTCTGCAATTATTACCTTTCTACCCTTCTCTTTAGCTTAACCAAAATTAGGTGCTCTACTCTTTGCTTAATTAGTCTCTCTTCTGTGGCCCCTTATTTATTATGTTGTTTCTGCGTTTACCTTTCTTGTTTTTTAAATTTGGTTTTTAATTGCTTTAACCTATTATTTATCAGTGTCTTCTATTGTTCTCTTTTCATCTTGCATTTTCTTAGCTTTTCTGCATGTTTCCGCCACAATCTCTATTTTCATTGTTTCAATTAGTTTTCTTATTTTTTCCATCTCTTCTGAATTATCCCCTCAATTTTTTCGATATTTGTTGATTTCCCTCGGGTATACCTATTTACATCCACACTGATTTCTGCTTTAGTTGGGGTTCTTTTGGTACTACAACTTTGTTTAAAAGTCAACAAATTGATCGTCAAGTAAAATATTTTCGAAAACAATAAAAATTTTGCAAAATTGAAATTTGTTTTGTTAATTTAAGATGCAATTCTTGTTTTTTGATTTATTTTATTTTTAAATATGAGAGTAGCCCTGTAACTGGTAGTTTTTTGAACATAAAACTTTTTCTTAACATTTCCTTGGTATTTTTATATTTGGTTGTTGAAATAGAAACTGCTACCGA
Source organism: Sinelater perroti (assembly GCA_036346155.1). Taxonomy (NCBI): domain Eukaryota; kingdom Metazoa; phylum Arthropoda; class Insecta; order Coleoptera; family Elateridae; genus Sinelater; species Sinelater perroti. The sequence goes on along the minus strand of JARFIY010000195.1, from coordinate 15,655,852 downwards.
TAAAAATGTATTGTAGAACTAGAAAACGAATTAAACTGTTTGTTAGATTTATACGAAATTTAGTAACAGCCTCATAGCCGTCGATAGATATTAAATTAACTTTACTTACTGTTTTATGTTATTATGAATGTTGTATCTTCTGTATATTTTTGATATTATTTATGATTTATTATGACTGTTGACATTATGCATAAATATGGGTAAAATTTTAGCAGATTTTTCCATGCTCTATTGGGGTAATGCTTCAGTATTATTTGTTTCACAGATACCAATGGATAACATGGACAGCTTCGGATTAAATTCTTGTAATTTCAGGTCTAGTGCCCCATAATCTTGTTAGCAACTAGTGTGAGTTAATCGATTTTTCGTTAGAGCTAGGGCTGAGTATTGGTTTTTAATTAACGGTTAATTTAAACGGCTAGAATTGTTTAATTTAAACTGTTTGCTTTTGAAAATCCAAATAGAAAATTCTGATAGTAGCACTCAGCGCACTTGCAGTTCAAATAGCGCGACCATTCCGTTCTTCGGTTCTATGCAAACTTGCAATCAATATTTAAATATATTCCATGGTAGCACCACAAAAAAAATTAACTAACAAAATAGCCCTTGTGTGTCACTGTAATTGCTTTAAAATTTTTATATCAGGCAACTGAAAATTATGCGAGAAACTTTTTACCCGAGGGACTACGTAAAAGTCGGTAAATTTGTGTAAATTTGGAAAATAAAGTAATTATTATTTGTTTAACTTATTTACATATGTTATCTGCAGTCTCCTAACATTACGTGGTGTTATAATGAAAGATATGAATATGAAAATATACAAAGTTATTTTATTAAATAAGCACGAGTTGTTATAGTTTACAATGTTTATAATATTTTCCAGGTATTGGTTGGACTAGTATTAAAATTACTACAAATAATATGTTAAATAGTGTCCTAGAGTATGTGATTATCAATTTATTTTATAATGCTTTTACCTTTTACTCTTTTTTTTCAAATAATTTTTGTAGAAAAAAAAATTATTAACGAAACTAATGGTACGTGATTGAATCGAAAACAATTAAAAATCTCCAATGTGTTTGTGGAATTTTAGTTTTATAAATTTGTTTTTGGCTCTATATTTTAAGAAATCAACAAAGAAAGTTTTTTTAGGCAATATAGTAATCAACTTACTAGTTTTCAACAAGAAATGTTACATTTTGATGTCCAGAGAAATGTCGTTTATAATAATGCAATAAACTCTTCTACGTACGAACGCCATATGGATCATAAAGCAGATGTCAACATTAATTTAAACGAAAATATCCTATCCTCCGCAGAATATTTTGTTTTTGATATTAGAGCAAGAAGTACTGCTATCCGTTGCGTAATGAATTATTATCAATTTTGTAGTGACAGATGGTATAAAATTTTCCATATTTTTGAGGAAACTTAAGACATAGCTGAAAATAAAAGTCACAGACGTTTTCCGAAAATCAGCTTGACTGAGAAAAATGTTTGCATTGTTTGGCACCTTCTGGAGTATGAACGTCGATTTGCTATTGCTAAAAATAGTTTCTAAGATCAGAATAATCTATGTCAGTACCTATTGCAGACGATTTTGGATTTCAAAAAGTGTCTACAAGGCGAAACCTTGTCCGGTTCCATACATTTGACCAAATTTGACAATAAATTAAAGATTTATTTTGATTTAAGCCAAAATACTTTTTTTACAACTCAAACTTATTATCCCACAATTGCCATATTGCTGTTAACGCGGTCATGGTCAATTAGTTGATGCAAAAACTTAATTTTAGGCTATAGAGATCAAGTAATTACCTATCGGTTAAAAAACGTTTTCCAAAATCAGAATATTATGTGGCAAAACATTTTTTTATGTTTGCTTTTATCTCTATCATTTATTGAATTGGATGTTTTAGAATTTAAATGTTTTGCAATATATCGCTGCTTTATCATTCTTTAATATTTACAATAAAATACAGAATAATAATTTTTAGTTTTAAATTTATCATAATAAATTTAAAACTAAAAATTATGAAAGTATGAAGTATGAAAAACAGAAAAATGGAGTAATTCTGCAATATGGCCAAGAAATATAATTACACTATCAAATTTCTATATGTTTTATTCTGTGGGAAAGAATTGGTTATGCGCCGCAACTCACCTACTATTAAATTGTCTCATCTCCTTTGGCGACTATGATTTTTATGAAAGTTTCTAGAAGCTCAAATTAAAACTGAACAAACTTTTTTGCATTATATTTGCATCAATATTAACTTCTGAGCTAGCGCAAAGTTTTGCTGAAATGTTTAAATCTAGTCATCAAAATATTGCAAGGTTTAAGATAATGCAATAGTTTTCAAAACATAATTATGGCACACATTTTGATTACTTTGGACTAATAAAACAGCAAATTTACTCTACAAATGTATAATTACGTAAGATGATCTTAAACGTTTAAAGAACCATTTCCTACAGTTTTCGTTATCGTGATTTGCTCAATATTAAAATTTCCTCATCCGTAAAAAAATATTTTTTAATTGATAAGTAGTGACGCGATGGTACAGTTGTTAGGATTTTTCTACCCATGCACATCTGTTCGCATCTACAAAATACGAGAGGTTGCTCGCAAAAAGGTATTTATGGCGTATTCGGCTAACAATTTTTCAAATTTTTGAAAGGTGGGAACGTGGAACAATTTATTTACAAACGATAACAGTGGAATGGGCAACCAAACGTACGCTCAGACCTCAGCCACGCTACATTGCATATCAGCTGTCTTTGTTTACTTTCTTTTTAAATGTATAGATAGATTCTGCTTTTCACTACTTGTACAGAGCTAATTAAAAATTGTTCTTTGCAATCAAAAGAGCAGTTTTTCTCTTTGAAACTTTTGGATTCTACTAAATTATCTTTTAGGTAATTTTAAGAAATCTATAGTTTACTTTCTTCTTCTTTCTGCGATCTCTATTATGATCTTTACAATCTTAAGCCCTGCTCAACAAGGATCAGTAAGAATGCAAACGATATTACCTTAACGATTTGCCATTTTAAAAGTTTAATAACAGTATTGTGACTATCTGACGGCTTTTTTATTGTCAATATCATCATCATCAAGCCGTGCAATCTTAAGATTATGGCTGACGCATAATTGCGCCTTGAAATCCTATTTATGAGGGGGATTACTCCTCTTTCCTTTGGTTGATTACAGATCCTTGTGTGTCCTGGCTTCGCGAGTTATTATCTTCCACTCCGTTCTTTCCTTGCATTTCAGTTTCCAGTCTGTTATTCCCAATGTTCTTATGTCTTCTTCTACTTGTTTTAGCCATCCTTTTTTGGGTCTTCCCCTTTTCCTTGGACCTAGTGAGGTCCATTGTGTTATTCTCCTTAGCGTCTCCGTCGGGGTCCTCCTCATGATGTGCCCCGCCCATTTCAAACGTTGTGCCTTTATAAATCTTGTGATAGTTTCTCCTCTGAGTTCGTCTTCTATTTCTTTATTGGTTTTAGTCTTCTTTCTCCAGTTGCTGTTATATTTGGTCCTAATATTGTTCTCATTATTTTTCTTTCCGCTATTCTCAAGTCTTCTTCTTCTTTTTGCTTATTATTGCTGTTTCTAGGGCGTACGTCAGTATTGGCCTTATTAATGTCATATACATTTTTATCTTAGTTTTTTGGTGATTGCTTTGCTTTTCAGAAGGTTCATGTTTCTTCCATAGGCTTGGTTTCCTTTGAGGATTCTTTCTTTTAGCCGATCTTTGCCTGATTGTTGTATCGTCGTTCCTAGATAGTTGAAATAGGTAACAGTTTCGAAATTGTGCCTCTGCGTTTTAAGGTATTTTTGTGTGTCCCTTTCTTCTCTTCCTACTTTCATATATTTTGTTTTGCTCTGATTTATTTTCATTCCATATTGTCTTGCTTCTTCCTCTATTTTTTCTATTGCTTTTATTAGTTTCTGTCTCGAGTTTGCCACTATTTGTTATGTCATCCGCATACGCTACTATTTGGATGTCGTCGGTAATAATACTTTTTTTGTCTAGTTTCACGTTCCTTATAATGCTTTCTAGTACTAAGTTGAATAGAGAGGGAGAGATTGAATCTCCTTGTTTTACGCCTTTTTTTATTTGGAATTCTTCGGTTGTTGTTTCTTGAAATCGCACTTTTGCTTTGGTTTCGTGTATTGTCATTTTTAAAAGTTTTCTCAACGTTTGGGATATCTTTAGTGTTTTTAGCTCTTTCATCATTTTTCCTCTGTTGATTGAGTCAAATGCACTCTTAAAGTCTACAAAGAGTATATGAACTTCTCTGATTGTCAATATATATTTCCTTTTTAAATTACTATCATAGGCATTAACTTAAATTTATTGTATACCAACATTTTATTATTTTATTATTACATTAAAACGTTTTTTCATTACAGTAATGTGAATTTCAAATTTTCTTCAGTATTTTTGACTTTTAATGCCATAGTCTTTGTAAGGAAAACTTTATATGGTAGTAAAGCTCAAATTTGTTTTCTGGACTGTAGTTAACTAACACCTTTTTCTTCTTGTCGACGCTTCCTTAAAATCTTTCTGCTATTTGTTTATTTTATTTGTTATTTATTTATTTGATGCTTTGAGTTTGTTTTTTTTAACACTTTTTAACTTTTTTACTAAATCCCACATGATATTGTCTATCATCAATATTTCGGTTTTTGTAAGTGTTTTTTCGTTGCTTTATATTCTTCTTTGTGTCACTATTATAACTGTGTATGTTTTGTGTTTTTATTAGACCAATGCGCCTTGCCAACTTTATATTCAGCCTTTTGGAAGTATACGATGATTTCAATTTTTTTGTACAAGTTAATCCTATTTTCCTTTTTTGATGTGTTGCAGTTTAATATATCAATTATATAATATATTAAAGATCGCCATATAAACATATTCTTATATATTAAACACTTTAAGAATAGATATTTTTGAAAATTTTTGTTTGAATGAAAATAGGGTTTGTACACAAATATTTATTTAAAAAACTGCTATTTTAATGTGTTACTTAATTTACAATCTCTTGTAGTGTGTGGATTTAAAAAAATCTTTCACTTACGTGCTAAGTTTCTCAAGTACCATTTATTAGTATCAAATACAACTTCTAATAATGATTAATAGAAAAACAAAAACTTTTAAACTCATTATTTGAGTTCTGCAGTTATGTTACCCTGTCTATAGACATATTTTGAAACTGAGGCACATCAAAATTGTGATGTACTGATTCTTGACTAACTTTAAAATTTTTGTTAACGATCTACTGTTGCTCAGTGATGTTCAATCTTTTTTTATTACTAGCTGCAGCTACTACAATGAACTTACATCTAGCCTAGACAAGACACGTGTGGCACAGAAGTCATTTTTAAACTTTTTATTTTGCTCTAACACTTGATCATTTTTATCAACATATCGATCATCCACGTATTGATTAGTTTAGTAAGATTTTATAGCTTTGCTACTCAAAATTCGTACTTCTTGAATATTTCAAGTAGGACAGCTATTTTTAAAACAGCGATTTTTATTCGAACTACTCTTATGCAAAGTTATTCCAGTAAATTACATCGAGTGTTATGCAAAATAATAGAGCCACAACTAACGGAATTTTCTAGTTTTAATATTGTCAGGATCTGGATTATTTCCGGTTACTACGGAATTCGTTCGGGATTAAAAGCTTGTAATCTATTCAGATCCTGCAACTTTTGCTAGTTAAATGATTTATAGCTTTAGATAGCTTTAAATTTAGATGCTCTGTTAGTACTCTTGCATTTTAAAACTTTATTTTGCTTATTTTTCATAAATTATCTTTAGAACGCCAAAAAACTTTTTATAAGAACGAGGAAATGTTGCTCATTAACTTGAAATTAGATATGGTAAGACTCCGCAAACCATTTTTAATTGATTATGCTGATTTCAAAGTCATTATGTCTTTAGAGTGATATATCAATGGAAAACTATATTTTTGTAATAGTAATTAAAAATTCTTGTTGATAGTAGACAAGAAAATAATACCTTTTTATTAGTGTACCTATTAAAGTTAGTTTATTAGTAGTAATTTTAACTTGGAAAACAATATTATGCAAGCAACCTGCATTATTCTATATAATGGAAGAAAATTATCAGTGTTTGGCATAATGTTACATATATCTTGTACTTACCATTTGCATTCTTATTGAACCCATTTTATTTTTGGTGGTAAATTTTTTTTATGGTTATTAAGTGGCGAAGCGAAGCGGAGTCACTTACTAACTTTATGTTGTCCGTCTGTCCGCCCGTCCGTCATTTCTAAATTCTGTTTTCACCAATCGACAGGTGACCAAAAGGCTTGTTTGATAGTGATTTTGAAACTGATTGGTCGAAGGTCAGCTTAAGTGACCTGAGACTTTTTACTGAAAAACTCTTAAACCTTTTAATAAAATTAGCAATTTTGTCTAACCTTGGCTATATAAAAAATATTTAATTTGTACATATATAATCCTTAATACTGTACAGTAAATAATGTCAATTTTATGTCATAATTTGTCTTAAATCGATAACGGGTTACTATGACAAATATACACCAAACGATAACAATTTTTTTATTAAGTAGCATATGCTATTTATGGCTTTATCTTCTTCTTTTTCTTCTTCCGTGTCGTTATGTCCCATTTCTTTTGGGGTCGGCTTTTCTGGTCCTTTTTCGCCATTCTGGGTGTATTTGAGTCATTTCAGGTTTTAAACCTTTAGTCTTTATATGGTCCCAATCCAGGTCTTCTGCGGGCGCCCTATTTTTTTTGTTGTATCTCCATGACTGTTTTAGTCATGTGGTCAGAATCTTTACGCATAACATCTCCGTACCAATGCAGACAGTTTTCTGATATTTTATTTACTATATTTGCAACTTTAAATGTACTTTGGATGTATCCGTTTCGAACCCTGTCTTCACGAGTTACTCCCCCCGACCATCGTAGCATCTTCATTTCCGCCACGTAAAACTTTTGTTTATCTGTTTTGCGCATTGCCCAGCATTCTGCAATTCTAATTGCTATTTTATATACATTTACTTTGACCTGTACGGGCACTTTTTTATCGTACATAATTCCAGATAGAAATTTCCTTTTAAACTACCCTGTTATATTGTCCTTTATATCTTCACAAGTTGTAGCTGTTGATGTTACTACTAATTCAAGGTATTTAAAGTGGTCTACTGTGTCGAGGGGTATGTCTCCGAGATACTGCGAGCGCGTTCCGTTACTTTGACCAGAAAAGTTGCAGTACATATATTATATTTTGGTTTTGCTTACTCCTCTTCGTTCTAGCGCAGTGCACCATGCATTTAGGTCAGCTTGTATTTCCTGTTGTGACTCAGTTACAAGTACTATATCGTCGGCGTATAATAGAGTCCAAGGTGTTGGCTTCTGTAGTTCAGCCGTCACGTAGTTTATAACAAGATTAAACAACAAAGGGCTCAAGGTGGGATCCTTGGTGCACCCCAACTTTTACCTCAAAATTTTTACCGGTACTTGCCGGGCTTATCATATCTCTTGTACTAGTTGTGTGTAACATAATAAAAATGGAAAAAGGCTTTATCGTATTTATTTATCTATTCCTGGTCATCTATTGGTCAATATAAAATCAAAAAGCTTTATCGTATTTATTTATCTATTCCTATATCATTTTTCAAATTTGAAATATGTGCATGTTAAGGAAAGGAGAAAAATATTTTTCTTTTATTTTTTACCTGGGGGAGAAGAATCTATAGGTAAGAGGATTTTTAATATTTTCTTACGTGACACGATATCTAAAATATTTTTGTTTGAATAAAGCTTACACCTCCTTCGTTTATTCTCACATTACAAATAGTTTCTTGATTTTTCACTACAACGTATTTTACAGATGTAAATCGATTTTAAACTTAAGTATCATCAATTTATTGAATAGACCCAAGATATGCTTCATCATACGCTTAATATAAGTTAATATGGTTGATGTTATAAATAGTGAAGTAAATTATAATAATAACATGGTCAATTTTACGGTTTTCTGTATTTGAGTACAGATAAAACGTGAGTTTTAAATTTTTAAAAATGTTTAGTGATGATTTGAATATTTAAAGTGTGAGTACTATTTGTTTCGAAAATTTTAAATAAATATAAAATAATGTTTTAGAGCTCTTTACAAATACACAACTGCTATAAAATAGGTGAATTTGATTATTATACTTTTCGTTTTTATTAGATGATAAAGTATTGAGTGAAAAAAATAGAGAGAGTACTGAAGACCAATGTCAACAGATCAGACGATACTAACCAATCTGGCAAAACAGTGTTTGATAACACGTAGTGTCATCGTACAGTTAGATATAAATTGCTCCATAGTTGATTGTTTTTCTTAATTTATTGATATGAAAAAGCTAAAAACATCAAAATAAACAAAAACAAATCCCATTAAAAAAATTTACGATACGTATTTTTTAGTACCTCTTGGGCAAGAAAATTAATAAGAATAGATTTATATCAATTCTATTAGGTTACACCTAGATGTGAAAAAAAATAAAACTCTGCAAAATTAGGCCCGCCTTCAATTCCATGTTGAATAAATTTAGAACTTTAGACGTTTTGCAAACCTTATAGTTGATAAGAGTGTATGTCATTTCAGATGTAGGATAGTATTTAAAGTCTACATGAAGACTATATGCTATGTCATTAAGCTATACTTAATGTGTGATTACTTCATTGGCTGTGTTGTGGATTGAGAAATCTATATAGACAAAGAGACACAAACAAATGTAAAAAACCCTTTATTAAATCAACGTGTCACAGCAAATGCTCGAAAGAGCGACCACCGACCATAACACAAACTTCACATCGCTGCCGCATGGAACGGCGTACATTAGCATAAACACCAGCCATGTCCCGCACATCTCTAACATCAACAGCCAATCTGGCGACGAGATCGACGTCGAAGTCCACAGGCCTATCGTAGATGATGCTTTTCAAGTGGCTCCATAGAAAGAAATCCAAGTAGGAGATCTGGTGTTCATGGCGGCTAGAGAACAGGTCCACCTTGACCAATCCACTGGTGTGGATAAAGTAGCGTCCAGGTAATTCCTGACATCACGGCTAAAGTTTGGTGGCGCTCCATCGTGCTGGAACCAGATACGTCTCCGGATGCATTGAGGCACAACGGCCAGCAGTTCGAACAAGACCTGTTGCAAGAAGGTGAGGTATGTCGGGGCGTTCAAGTGATGAGGTAGTATATACAGTCCAATCACGTATTCGTGCATCATACCCGCCCACACATTAACACTGAATCTGTGCTGGTACCATCATGAAAAGTTTACACGGAGACGAAAATTTGCCTGTACCAATACCTGCATCCTTTGTAAACGGTATGGGTGCATATCTTCGGCATGCAAAATCTCTCATATAAGTGACTGATTTACACCCAGTCTACGAGAAACAGCTCTCGTGCTTGTGGAAGGATTGTGCTCAACCTCACATCTTCTTCCACTTGCACTGTTCTCACCGAGCGAGGCCTGCCCACATCATATCTGCTGGAATTGAAGGACCGGCGAAGCTATCTGTGCACTCGCTCGAAAGTTTGACGATCTGGTATTTCTCTGTTGGGAAATCGTTCCCTATACAACTTTTGCAAAGCTCTCCCATTTCCATTCGCAGCTCCATAAGTCAGATGGATATCTGCTAGTTCAGCATTCGTGAAGCGCTGCATGCTGTATGAAATCACAGCGGCGGATGACAGCTTTCGCATTGCCGGCTTGTTTCGACTGTACTACACAGCACCTTCTACCATGCGTCATGCGACGTTTCCGGAAACGCATTGTACTGCAAATCCTTTTATATTTGTCCCCTCTAACTCTATTTAAATTTTCGATAGTCATGATTCGATCAACCTATATCGGACTATAAGATTTTATAAAAGACAAAACACGATAGATATGAAGAAGCGTAACATAAAGTCAAAGTTAAAAAAAATAAATTACGCTGCTGAAAGTCTGCCAGAGATGTCTGTTGTCTTTTAACAAGACATAGCTTTATGTCAACCGTTTTCAATGGAAAAACCAGAAAGCGGCAAACAAACAACCGAAAACCAGATGTTACCTTTGGCTGCAAATAGACTAGCTTTCAACTACTACCTATACTGCCAAAAACCCTGAAGTAATGGGAGAAGGTTTTCTTCCACTGATTTGTATTATGTGTTTTTAATAGCTGTTAATTTGGTAAGGAGATAATAGGAAAAGAATCAATATTAATAAACTTTATGAAGACCATTGGAGATTACAGTGGATTGAAAAGTCGACAAGATTCGCATGGCGGCATCGGATATTTTTTGTAAAACATGTAACGAGAGAAAGAAGAAGACTAAAAATGACTTCTAAAAGAAACAAGATAGTAATGTGAGAAATCCAATGTTGGTCTCTGCATACTTGACAGTTTTCCAGAGCATCATACTATCATAAATGGTTTTTTTATTTCTAGTTTTAAATAATATATATTAGCTTTGTTAAAAACAAATGAAAAATTAGATAAAAAGGGTAAGGGCATAGTGAAAAAGATTTTTCTTAAAAATCTCCATATTTTAAAATTATCTGCTACCATGATTAAAATAAGAAAAATATTACTGAAAAGAAGAGATTCCTATTAAATGACCGTCGTCATTTGATAAGGAAACACCACAGCGTTATCTATGTTAATTTGTTTGAATTTTTATGTTGTGTTCTTTTTCGCAGTATATAGTTTGCTGGCATTTATATATTTATTACCTTTACAATGGGTGAAGCGATACGAGAGTTTTTAGTGAATCATGCAAAAGGATCGAAACTAACATATAAAGTTAGAAGCAGCCGTTAATAAACGGACAAAGTGATATTTGGAGGTTAGAAATGTAGACGACCTGGCGAAGAGGGGAATAACCTACATTACAACAACGAAGAATAAAACAATTTTACGTCCTTTTAAAGATAAGTCCAAATACCCAAATTAAACTCTGCAAGAAAAAAATTTCGATCATTCTAAATGCGATTCGAATTTGCATGCGTTAAAGGAAACTTTTATTTTCAATCAACTTTGAAAGAACTTTTGTTATCAGAAAAGCACGTGGAAAAACGATTGGCGTGGGTGAAAGAATATTTGAACTAAGATTGGACAATGTTATCTTTACACACATATCTTGTTTCTCGAAATGGTCCTTCTTACTGAAAGCATGATCAGAAAAGGTAAAAGCACTTTATAAAAGTGTTTCTGTTTACGATCTATTTAGATGACGAGAAAATGTGCACTATCTATCAGCAATGATGAAGTTTGCTGAACAGGTTTTTGGTTTCCACAACAAGTAAGATTCTGCAAGAAGATAATAACCCTAAACGTCACAAAAAACTGTGCAATACGTGGAGATAACGAAATAGCGCCATTAAATGTATGGTTGTTCATAAAAATAAAGTTCAGTGTGCATGGGAAAGAAGCTGTCATTTCATATTACGAAAATATGGCGATCTTTACTAAATGATGCAAAAAACCTCGTCGAAAATATGGAAAAGTGTATAAAATATAAGTAACAAAGGTGATTCGATCAGATATTAGGCAATTGGATAATAGGTTTTAATGCATAATACAATAAAATAAAAAAAGTTATATGTATTTTAGTTTTTCAAAATTACAGGGGAGAAAATAATTTGAGCCTCTCACCTCTACTCATCAATCAAAACAATTAAAGCTTGCTTCAACGTATGATAAATGACCTTTAGGCGAAACATGAATTATTACTTTGGTAATTAAATAATAAATTTAACTTACGTTGCTTGCGTGTATTGTTTGCTTTTATTTGCAGTACTTTAGTGCTTTGACTTATCGGTTTATTTATTTTAATTGATTAAGTGACAAATAAAAGTCAAAATTTCTTTAGATAGAATAATTCATATTATAATACTAAGATAAATCTTTCAGATCAATTGCTGGTTATCTTATAAATACACTTTTAAAGAGGCTATAACAAATAGTCAAACCATAAAACAGTTTTTATGATTAAATATTGAACAAAAAAGTTTCAGTATCTAAATTATAGGCTATTAATCCTTTTACTACGTTATTTAGTTTGATGTATAAAGATATAACCTGCAATAATTTTAAAACGTTATAAAAATCGATTAAATAGATAGCCAATTAAAGCGTAATAAATAAAAGTGAATGGCGAAAATAAAAGGTTGCTTTTGAAAGAGCTGAATACACTACTGTTGCTGGTTTGCTTATTATGATTTAATGGCATGTTCTAAATTGCGTTTTAAGTAAATAGCTACTTACAGTACAGTAGTTCGTTAAATAATCGATTAGCGTAATGTTTACTAGCGTTATAGGCAATAAAGTGATGTAAGTACACACACTGCAGGTTAATCAAATTGGTTGTGTGTATAATTTATTTCAGGAATTGTAGCTTTTGTAAATACATCATACTGTTAATTAACTAAATAAAAAATTTTGTTTCTAAAATTTACTTTATATCTAGAACGTTATAGAAAAGTCTATACACAAAAGTAAAAAAATCCTCTATGTTTGTGAAAAACGTAGTTTTTGCAGATTCTGAAATTGACTAACAGCGTTGGCAGCTTCGTTGTAAAAAAAGTACAGGCCAACGACTCCTCCGTCCTACAATGCACACCAAACAGTGCATTTTTATGGATGCACTGGTTTTTTGTAAATAGCACTTGTATTTTCCCTACCTTAGATAAGACAATTTTGAGATTCTTAAAGCCAATTAAAGAAAAATGAAATTTATAGCTCAATTGATTTTTTTTCAAAAATTATTTCTTTAAAACCCAATTTACAAGTGTACGTCGTTTTTGATGGTCCCATCCTTTAAGTTAAGTTAATTGAATATTTTATGCCCCTAAATGCAAATCTTTTATTAATATGGCGTATGCAATTAATTATAGTCCAATGCGGACGCCGTAATTCTTATATTACACGCTAATGCACCTCCATTTACGATTTCAATTTACAGTTAGCAAAACATGTTAGTTAAAAACTAGATTCCCCTTTTTACATTGACCCAACTTTACACAAGCGAGCTCTGCACTCGGCTCACATTGATACAAGCCCACCATAACTAAAGTAAGGGGTTATTTTCTCCCGATTTCAAAACTATTTTTAAAAACTACACAGAGGGCAACAAAATTCAATTAGGAAAACAAGGTTCACGAGGGTATCGCCTGGATAGAGGTGATGATTCCGGTGTTCTTGGCTTCGGATGAGGCTGTGCGTCTGTACCTTTCATTTTTGTGCTTCCTCTGGAACTCCCGGGACGGGGACGTCAACTTCCACTTAAGTTGCTGAGTTTGGGTGTAGCAACAAGTGAGCTTTCAAGATTTGGTCGATGTAACGTTTGTACTTGAAGTCGTTACATGCCACAAGGTAGGTAATAGGACTCAGAGCCTTTATTACGCTGCCCAATGACCACTTTGGCTGGTGCTTAGAAAATTTTTGCAACCACACTTTCTGGCTGACTTCCACTGTCCGATATTTGACATGTTTGTTATAAACTTTTGTTTGCTGCTGTTGTGCTATGCTGGTGTGAGACTGGAGATCCGGGCGAATGCAATGCATTAGCGTCTTCAATTTTCTGCCTTACAGAAACTACTGAAACTTGAACGCCATATCTCCGGTACCGTGATCCATGGCGTTTTTAAAAGTTTGGACAATCGTTTTAGCTTTACCGTTAGACCGGGTATAGTATGAGGAACTAGTAGTATAGTGCGGCGTTGGTCAATTGCGCGCGCGGTCAGTTTACCCTCTATTTATGGCCCTTTGACCCAAAAGCATTGAGGTCTTAATACAGTTACCTGTAATTTTAAAGAATTTTTTTGGGTAGGTTCTTAAAGGTATACAGATAAAAATGTTCTGATTCTTTGTAAATTACCATTTAAGGGTTGCTGCACCCCATTTACGCATTAACCCCCAAATTTAAAATCCATTCATTTAGGTAAAAGCAGCAGTGAAAAATTTTAGTTTCAATTTTTCTCTTCATTGCTTTGTTTCTCGTTGAATTTTTAAAAACGGAGACTATGTTAAGTGAGCGCGGAAAAAAATTATTAATAGTGGACAATTATACGTTCAGAAAAGATAGAGAAGCCGCGATGGGTAATTCGTACCGGTGTACAAAAAAAAGTTGTGCAGCTTTAATTTGAGTTGACAAATTGGAGCAAGTTTTACTACAAAGAAAGAATTGTTATAATCATCCTTGTGGCGAAAATATGCAAGTGAAGGTAAGAATTTTTTAGTTTCGGAAAGATATCCATCTATTTTGATTTACCTATATAATTTAGAATACGGTAGAATCATTAAACACTGCGTGTGCGTACGTGCGCGTATGATTGCGATTACTTCTACTTATGATGTAACTTATTATGAGTAAAATAATAACATATCTAATTATGATATTTACGGAAATTACAAAACGCAATTAAGAGGAAAGCAACAGAAAGCATATCCCACCGTCCTTGCAAATTTATTAACGTGGGAGTTAAAGACGTTGAAGTCAATCTTACCATTAGAAACATAGAAAATATTAGAAAATCTGTTTACATAGCAAGAAGAAGTGTATTATCTCCTTTACGTCGTTCTAGAAAAGATACACACGACGCACTCGCGTCTATTGAATGCAAAACTAATAAGGGCGAAAATTTTTTGTTGATTAACAATAAAAATTCCAATATCATTTTATTTTCATGCATAACAAATATGACTTATTTGTGTTCTCGTCAAAAAATGTATGTTGATGGTACATTTGATTACCGTCCAAAATTTTTTACATAGTTATTTAGTATACATTCAGTAGAAAATGGACATTATATTCCGTTAGTATTTATTATATTACCAAATAAGCACTTAGATACTCACTATAAGGCGTTTCATTTATTACAAAATTACTGTAATTCTGTAAATTTGTGTTTACAACCTCGTGAAGTAGTTTGTAATTTTGAAAAAGCAATACATATTAGCGTAAAGAAAATTTGGTCGGAGATTAATATTATAGGATGCAGATTTCACTTAACTCAGTCGTGGTTTAGAAAAATTTAACAATTAGGGTTGGCTTTAGAATACAAAAATAACAGTTCTGAAGTAGGACAGTGGCTAAAATGGACATTTGGTTTAGTGTAGTTAGATTTTGATGATGTCGAGAACTGTTTTGTTGACAATTTATATTCAGAAGTTCCACAACATGAACGCACGAGGCAATATGTCGAATATTTGGTGGATAACTATATTTCATATGATTCACCATTTCCACCACATATTGAGGCATCTTGTTCTGAGAGCACAGAGCGTACTACAAACGCCTGTAAATATTTTCATAATCTATTTAATTCTAGTTTATATATGTCTTATCCAGATATTTATAGATTTATAAATATTCAATTAATTGTTATATAAAAATAAATAGTGTTACTTTGCCTAAAAAAGTTAATTGTGACAAGCGTCGTGAATGTATATGTAATTTAATTAAGTTGTACAAAAATAGTACTATCACTAGATTTACTTTTGCAAAAAGTGCTTGCTACAAATATATAAAGAAATAGAACATTCTTATTTAAAGATTTTTTATTGAAATAATGGTGTGTAAAACTAGAAACTGTTTGGCACCAAGAAAACAAGTTCAGAACTGAAATGTCTCATAACGATGGAGGTGGTGTTTATTACTGTTATGTTAATTATTTTCCCTTGCGCGCAACTGTCCTATCCCATAAAAGGGACTTGCGCGCAATTGACCCATAGGATTAAGACTACCTGAAAACTTTTCTGACCGCTGCGTCCAATCGTCCCAGTCCGCATAGTGAATACCGTTGCTATTGCAAAAAATTTGAAACTTCTTGGAGGTAAACTACTTTTTATTGTCTGGTCCAAGATTTAAAAACGACTGTGTTTCTATGTTTATGTTGAACATTTCAGGCCACTTGAAATGAGCTTCAGAAATGATAAGCCACATCTTTCCATTAATGGGGTCTACAAAATTCATATAGACTAGTTGTCATAGTCTGCTAGGAAACTCCCATAAATAAAGAGAAGCAAATGCTAGGTTGTTTTGATGTTTGCAGTACCATTGACACATTTTATACACAATTTCGATGTCAGTGTCAATCTATGGCCACCAAATGTACTGACGAGCGAGGAACTTCATCCAGACGATACCACTATAGCTGGAACAAAGCTTCAATAGTAACTTCTGACGAAGTCCATTAAAAATTATGGTTCTTATACCCCTACAATTAAAATGAGTTACCTAATGCCGTATAAAAAATTTAATTGCTATGAACAACGATGATTTGACGTGCTTGGTTCTTCATGCACACTGTAACTTATTTAAGTAATATTCTCGCACTGATAAAAGCACTTGCTTTTATGTAAGCATACCATTTGTTCACAATTTTTACACTAGATTATGAATTGCTCGACAACTTGCCATATTCGTGAATATAAACAATGGTAGCAGTTTTCTTCGCGTAACTGACCGCCTATTTTCATACTAAACAATATTAAGGCGCTGCTGCACAGTATACAGCACCGTAATGACTTTACCATGTGCTTAAATACCAGTTGTACAAACGCAAACTTCCAGTGTTTACAGAATTTAAGAGGCGCGCGATTCAAATCCTGAAGTTCAGTTAGAAATTATAAATTGTAACATAAACATTATTCATTATCTTTTTCTATTTATATACAAAAACAAATTTATATCAAAGGCTTTTTAATGTGTATACAATTTAAATTTTTTTTGTTAAATAAAACTTTAATATTTAAGTTCTATTTTATTTTATTTATATTTATTAGAATATTCCAAACAAACGAAATTTTGGTACATGAATTGAAAATTGCTTTTCATTAATTGTTAAAACTAAAATATATCTTGGATATACTTCTATTGAATTAAGGGGAATTCGATTTTATGTGCTCATAAAACGAGCAGATATTTAGTGCTTGAACGATCGGACGACAACGGCCTAAATGAGCGCCTCCTGCGACCTCGCGGGTTTATGTAACAGGTCAAGCGGGTGCGGGCACTACACGTCAAGACGATACGATGCAATAGCTCGTGAAATATCTGACCAAGTTCGCCTCTTCACAGGTCAGACAAAGGGTAACAAACCGTGATATTGGCTAAGCTTAAGGACTCTCCAAGCAAGTGGTTTGGAAGGGTTTATCTGATATAGCGTTTTCAGGTTCATGGCGCTTCGCCTCTTGAGCGACGAACAAGCTTCTTTTGCTTTATTTGCCTCGGCCTTACAGCGAGATGAACATGACGGGGATGGCTTCGGAGTTGGCAGTTTTTCTGGCGGGTTTTTGCCGGCCGCGCTTTATGAAAATTCCATCAATTACAGTTTATTCAATGGGGGCTTAAAGAAATTTTAATGAGAATGCTGATCAAGGCATCACCAGAGCAGTTGCGCTTTGTACGTGGTACTTAAACTTATCTTTGAAGTTTTTATTCGACTTACTGATTAAAGAGCCGATATAGAGCAATCAAAGAGCTTTGTGCAAAAAGTTGATTGCTTGGCTCAAAAATCCCGGGCCGGCGACGTACCGGCTCGAGCTCGCAAATTTTACAGAAACGCTAACGAGATAATCTTAATTAAAAACCAAATCGAACGCTCCTTGCTTCAGACCGGAGACCGAAAGTGCATTCGGATGCGGCCGGCGGGCTCTCGATTTATAAATCCGCGCTGCGGGGAATCAAAAAGGAGAAAAATGATTTGAGCGTTTAAATTCAGAGCTCACAAGTTATCTCATCCATATACGGTTGCTGCGAATCCTCGCGCAGCCAGGACCAAGGAAGGAATTTAACCGAATCGCGTTATGCATTTATTAGGAGGTCCTTTTTAGGCAAGTCATGTCGAGATCCTTGTATAAGCAATCCACGTCCTCGCCAGATTACCGATGTGTTCCGCAGATCTCTTTGCGCCGAACTTTTTAAATATATGGTTTGACAGTCACTACTGGAAGCTACAAATGGGATTATCTTCCAACTTAACGACACTATTCTCAATGAGCTATTTTCATTTAGAAAATTACAGTCTTTTTAAATAATATTACAAAACGTTTATATTTTGTCTTATTGTAATAAAAAGGCTATACTATAAATAACAGCTTTAAACGAAATTAGCAATCGATTAATAATACTTAATAAGCAAAATAATAAAATACGCCTTCAGATACAAGATCAGATTAATGTTATTACAAAATTAAACGCAAATGATCTTTTTAAAACGTACAATTTGTCTGCGAAGATCAAAGTATCTTCAACTAAAGGACTTATTCGTAAATTGGCCTTTAAAGTATGCTTTAGGGCTTTAGATATTTAGTATCACAATCTTTGTTGTGTTCTCACTATTAAATTAATTAAAATATTAAAAAATATTTTATATTTTATTAGAGTTATTTTAACCTTATTTTAATATACTACCAACCCCACTATTGTTCCTAAAAATAATATATATGATTGGATATAACGTCGTCAGTATTAAAGGTGAAAGTCGTCAGAAAATTTACGTAAAATTTTCTATATTTAATCATCAAATCCAGTATCTGAACAACAGTATTCTGAAACTTTTATAATAATAAAACCTACAGGCAGAAAACATTATTATTCTGGAAATATTAAAACTTCTTATGTCTCAGTAAATTTAATAATTTTACTAACTCATTTAAGTATGTGCAAAATAATGGAAGATATTTGAACTTAAAGGAAGTTTAGACTAAATTAAACTTTAATGTTGAATTAACTATTGTAGAAAATGAAAACTGTGAATAAGAGATATGCGATGCCAAAGAACAAAAAATGACGCATATTTTCTTTTGGGACACCCGTTATAATCAAAATTTCTGATGTGTTTTCTTCGTACAAAGTGCACAGTATCACTTATAATCAACAATATCGAGATCATGACCTTCTTAGATAAATTGGCAGCATCCAAAAAAACTTTCCTTCAACCAAAACGGATGTTCAACTAAACATGGTTGATCTGCTAAGCTAAAGTTACCAAAATCAAACAGTTCTTTGTCTTTCGGTATCTCCTTTGGGACATCTTTTGTTTACAGTTTTTGTTTCTAACAATAACAAATCAAAACTCAAAGCTTCAAAGATAAATATTATTATTATACTATAAAATTAAAATTAAAAGCAAAGCATTTTTAATAATATAAAAAATATATAAAATAATATTTTTTTACAAACCGGTATACACCAAATACCTTTTTCTTCTACTATAAAGTGTTAGCCTTGTGGTTCAGAGTTTGCTCGGGTGGAAACCTATGTGTGTTTATAAGTAGTGCAAGTGCTTGTTAGCAGGTACAAGCTCTTCAGGCCCTAACAAAAAAGCTCACTGTACTCACATTTTTTATTTTACGTATTAAAGCATGTAAATAGAATTTTATTCTCTGTTCATATAGCCGTGATCGCAAAGTTTTTCTGATGTGTTAATATTTAATTATTCCAACATACAATTTTAAATATTTTCTTAATTTGCGTCTTTCTAAAACTATATATACTACTGGGGGAGAACAGAGTTTTTCTTACTATTATTTTATAAGCTTTCCATAATACTTTCTACCAATCTCGTTTCTTAGTGTTTGTATCGATTCTACCCACAATATGCTTGAGAACATTTCTTGGGTAGTAATTTTATATTTGAAAATGTAGCTCCCTCTGTATAAGAGTTTTCATTGGTATTTTTTGCGTATGGGATGTCTTTTGTCTTTCTCATCCTGAAGTTCCGCCTTTGAATACACATAAACACGAAAGTCATACAATAAATTCTTTTAAATTACAATTGATACAATTTATTTATTTATTTATCCTTCAAAGTCAGATGGTTAATTATTCATGGATTCAATAACACAAAAATAAACAAAATATTCAAAACTAGAAAATGTATGTAAGAAGTCCAAGGATTCGCCTTGGATATAATAAGAATTCAATAAAATCAGCTTATCACCTGCAGAACATAAATGCATAGAGCTACTATGTGAAATCACCTTAAGGCACTTTTGGTATAAGGCCTCAACTATTTATAGCAGAAGGGGTTGGTGCTTATAATACATAATGCTAAGTACATAATACAAAGTAAATTGTGTACTGTTGCTAGCATAAAATTAAATTTATTTGAGTTATATTTAGTATGCATTTTCAAAAGATGTGGTAACCTAATTTTAATTTGTTTAAAATTAAAGTTTAAAATTGTGATTAAAACATTGAGTCATAGGTTTAACTTGGATGTCCTGTTTAGGGAGGAGAAGTAATCTCCGTAGAGTTTTGAAATAACTTTATGCTTCGCAGATAATGTAATTTAAATTTAAAACCCACCTCTAAAAAGTGTGCATGTTGAAAAACGTCACAAATTAGTAGACCTTTATACATTTGATTTAGTTTACTTAATTTTACAATAAGTTACATTTTACCTTTTAACCCTAATGTTCTCGTAGGTGGTAGCTCTCTCTGGCGTTGAGATAAGAGAATGTTCAGTGTGTTTTAATAGCTGATTCTATCTAACTGCAATGGGTAAGACTGTGACAAGCTTGTGACTTTAATGAAACCAGAGGCTTCAGAAGCTTAAAATCTGCAACAAACTGGTAAACGAGTAAAGCGCCTGAATATTTTAAAACCTGCACTTGCTTCACTATTATGTGGTATCTTTAGGACAAATTTAGCAGTTACGTTTATTAGAATTAGGTTAGAATCTGCTTTATACCAAAATTAAGCGCAGGTTAAGACTTCCGGAGCCATTAGCCTGACGTTATTTCTTTTGAAATCTTAGAACAGGCTATTAACAGGCATATTAGAGGCGGTATTTTAAAGATTTTTTTTCATCAAAATCAGTTTGCATATCAAACTGAAATTTGGGCTTATACGTACTAGCTACAACAGCACAAAAGGAAATAACAACAGAGAGATTGCTCTGGGGGAATTTTTAGTGCCTTCAAGAGTACCTTCTTTGACTTAATTATAAGAGCACTGGATAAGAGCGCCGCGCATTAATTTCTAACGGGGTGGACCAGAGCCGTGTTAAAAAAACGGAAATAATAATAACCGTCCGAGATACTATCAAGTAAGTTATCATCGCCGAGAAGTATCTGCAGGAAGCCGTACTTTTACCTATTTTTTGGAGGCTGGTAATTTATGGGCTTCTCACTGAGCTGAATACAAAAGGAGTTTATACGCAGTGCAATGTTGATGGTATAATTATATTTATAAACAGGAAGTTTGGGAAAGTTATATCAATTCATACTTAGAAGAAAATACTAATCAGCGAAAAGTCAATATTTATAAGAAAAAAAGTCAATTACTTAGGCATTACTCTGGAAACCAAACTGACCTTTATACTAGTTTTAAAAAAATTATTAACAAGGCCACAAAGGCCTTATCGACTTGCAGAAGAAGAGTAAGTAAACCTTGGAGTTCAAATATGGTTTTGTAGTAAACATACGTGACAAATACATCTGCTCTAGAGCAGAAATGTTTAGGAAAAGAACAGGAAGTGAATTAATGTAAACCTGGGTCAACTCACCTCAGTCTTTGAAATTGAAATAACAGCCATAAGGATATGTTCAAAAACTACGATAGGGAGGAGTTTTTAAAACAAGTAAATCCTCATCTTAAGAGACAGCGAAGAGGCGTTAAAGGCTTTAGAAAGTATTAAAATATCCAAAGTCGTGCTTAATTGTACAGAAATATTGGTTACACTGATCGAGCACAAAAGAATTTGCTTATAATGTATGACAGGGTACCAAGATTATAAAAAGAATGGTAGGGTTGACTAACTTACAAGATCAGTTTTTGAGGAAAGGCTAATAAGTCTCAAACCTACAAACGGAATTCCTTATCTAACCTCAAAAGGTATTATCGAAGGCATACTGAAAAAAAACAGGAAACTTATTGGGAACAAATAGAAGGTATCCTAAAAACCCAGGATTAAATTTTAGACAAAACACTATTTACTATCTGTCAATAACTTTTTGAATTTTTACTTTTAATTTAAACCCTGTTTTTATTTTCTTAGCATAAACGAATCCCCAAGCCGCAAAATACTGGTGACCAGTTATAAATTTAAGCCGCCCGAATCAGGCCACAGCAAATCCATAACCATCTTACGATAACGTTCACTGTGTTTCCGGCCTCACTTTCAAAAAGAAACGGCCCAATCACGCCAGCTTAAAATCCACACAAAACAGTTACTCTTTAAGTGTGCATAGGCTGTTTTTGGTTGATCTGAGGATTTTCTACCGCTAATTTGCGCATGGTGCCGGAAAAACATTCTTAGAGCTTGTAATACATTTTTGCAATAGTCACTTACTTTCCATATTCAATATCACCAAGCAGAAAAAAATAACGAACAATTCTACGTTTCTTTTCGGAAACTCTTTATAAGGACACGGGCA
The DNA here is from genome assembly GCA_036346155.1 of Sinelater perroti. Classification (NCBI taxonomy): domain Eukaryota; kingdom Metazoa; phylum Arthropoda; class Insecta; order Coleoptera; family Elateridae; genus Sinelater; species Sinelater perroti. Next base: position 15,633,411 of record JARFIY010000195.1, on the reverse strand, counting down.
CTTTAAAGCGCTAACAATATCTCCGTCTAATAAGAAAACAAAAACTAAGCAGAAAACAGCTAAAGTGTATAACATGATCATTCAACACTGTAGCTTTAGAATTTATCTTAATAAAATTCTTATTGTTAATGATCTAACCTACAGCTATGCAAAGAAGCACCGCATATCCTATGTGAATGTCCATTCCTCGCAGCCCAAATATTCGAACAATTTGGAGCTCTATATAAGAACCAAAAGATATGGAGATAAATTTCTGTAGCAATACAGATCTAATGGAATAAATTACATTATAGCTCACAATAAGCATATAACTTTAGTTGAGTGAATTTTCAGGACTCCCTTCTCGAAATAATGACACGGTAAAAGACCCGGTGATCGAGGGGGCTACTCCACATTCCCACGCAAAGAAACGAAGCTTCCTGAAAAATGTTTCATTAAAAAAGTTATGGATTCTCTTAAGGTATGGCAAGCAACCCCATCCTGTTGAAACCAAACTATTAAAAGCAATCCGATGTCTTCTGAATTCAGACCTCAAAAATTATTGCAACATCGTGAGGTAACGTTGTGAGTTTTCCATTACAGTACACCAGTTTTCTCAAAAAAATAGGGACCAATTATGCCAAATTGGCCTATTTCACACCACACAGTTATTCTCTCACTATGTAAAGGGTTGTGGTAGACTTACCGTAGATTATTTTCTGACCAGTATTGATAATTTTGTTTACTTACAGCACCCGATAAGTAAAAATGAGCCTTGTCACTAATCAAAACGCAGTCATTTCCTAGGTTTCCAGCATCGTTTCTGCAAACGTAAACTGCTATAAATAATCAATTTTCTTCAGTTCTAGAACCATCAAGGTTTTGTAAGGGTAAAATAGAGGTTAAAGCGCAAAATTCGACAAACTGGCCTGTCTGATATGTGCAAAACGCGAGCGCGTCGTATAGCTGAACGAGAACTAGCTTCCACAGCCTTTCGAACTCTTTCGATGTTTTCTGTTGTTCTAATGATTTGGTTACCTTCCCAAGATGTTCCATGTTTTACAGTTCCTCTCGTACTAAAGTTGTTTAATCATTTCAGTGTTGTTTCAAAATTGTAATTCGAAATCTTTGTTGTATCTACACCATCAAATGACTGGTTGCAACAAAGACACTTTATTTAATCGTCTATGGCTCCACGGCTACAGAAATGGCAACTAACGGGTGTACATCAACTATTGCGCATGCGTTAGTTTCCCTATCACCAATACTATACCCGTCTCAAAAACGGAATACTTCCCTGCACACTAAATAGGTTGTTAGCAATTAATTTGGAAAGCTTTGTTTTCTAAAATCAGAGACACTTAATTTCGTAATATATAAAATTTTAGAATTTTTCACAAGTTTAGTTTAACAACTGGATATATAAGAAAAACAGTGGCGAAGTGTAAAAAGCTATGTAATAAAGTTTTTAATAATAAGATGCTTTCAAATTTTTTGTTTGAATTAGAGAAATATTTTGCATTGTAATAAGTCGCTAATTTGACGCAGACTATTGGAAATTTAAAATTAACGATAACTTTAAATTATCGATATTAGGATTATAGATATTCTATGTTATAAAGTGCGTCTCAAAATTCACGCAAGAAGTTATTTTGATAGAAAACATGAGGTTTTAATTAGAAATTTAATTTTTCATTGGTTCATAGAGTATACAGTACGGTTACGAATGGAATAGAATACCGAGTAAGTGGCCTCCACGGCTTTGTTGGCACATGCGCACTCTTTTGTTGAAATTTTCCGTAACCGTTTTGCATAAATGTGGCTGAATATCGTTGATACAGCGTTAATTTTTCTCCCTCGAGGCATGGGTGGTCGTGGCTCTGTTGACATAAACTTTAGACTTTAAAAAAAACCAAAGCAGGAAGTCCAACGGCTTTAAATCGCGCCAAAACGGGAAATTACAACGACCAGGAAATGACTAGTGCAGTAATTAAATTGTTTCGTGTGCTGTATGGCATGTGGTCACGTATTGTTGAAATCACATATCGTCTACATCCATATCTTGCAATTTAGACACAAAAAACTGGATTATCATGTCGCGATAGTGAGCATCATTAACTGTTATTGCCTGACCAGCCGTATTTTTGAAGAAGAATAGTCCGATGATATCTTCATCAAAATCCGCACCAAACAGTGACACGTTGTGAATGCATTTGTTGCTCAACAATCACTCGTAAATTTTCCGAACCCCAAATGTGACAATTATGACGATTAACAAAGCCCTCAAGATGAAAATGAGCCTCATCGCTAAAATGATTTTGTCCGAAAAATCAGCGTTGTATATTGTTTCATAATCCATTCAACAAAGTCTCCCTGCTGTTCGTGGTCCGTAAGCTTCAATTCTTAAGTCAATTCAACTTTTAAGCATAAAGATGCAAATCTTTCGTGAAAATACGTGTAGAGAGCTTCTCGAAATGTTGACCACGGTACCGAATTGATCCTCCTGGGACTTAGCAACACTAACGAACTTCTTCGCTGTTTTGTATTGATCAACTTGTTGAAGGACGGCCAAAGTGTCTATTGTTAATGAGTGATTCAGTCTCCCTGAATTTTTTAATTAATTTCTGCGCAGTTGATGAATTTAAATCATTATTCCGACCATATCTTGTATAAAGCGAACTGCATCTGCCAAACTTTCATTATTTTTAAAATATTGCTCAGCAATGAAAACGCGTTGTTCTTTCATGTACGCTCCATTTTTAATAACTCTCAGCTGTCACGCTGTTTTTTTTTCCGTTGACAACACTTTACCGCACCAATTGCGCAAAATTCAAATCTTACTTGAATTTTGGAACACCCAATAGATATAAGTAAAATTTATAACAAACGTTTTCAAATAAATCGTAATTTTGTTAAACAACTGTGAATATTATTGTAATTGTAGTGTTTGAGAAACTCACAATATAATTTTAAATTACTGTCACTTGCTAAACGTATCATTTTTTTTGCATGCAATAATTACTTTTAATTTGCTGAAAACAATTTTATATGCTGAAATCACACATTACTGTTTTATTAAAATTAAACAATATAACTTTTAATTGCATTGCTTAAGTGCGTAAGTTGCCGTTCTACCTAATCTTAGTTACAATGAAAGCGAATTAAATTGTAGTGGAGTGTTCTTTATGTGGGTTGTAGAGACAGGCTACTTGAAACTTGGGTTTTAGCGTAGTTTAGGATAGCAAACTCAATGTTTCCCCAATTTTGTTAAGAAGCATCAGGTAACAACGCCAAAGGCAGAACTTACTCAACTGTGACCCTACACAACCCAAAAGGATTGTTTCCCTACTAAGTTAGGCCGTATATGCTTTGCGTTATACGTTTTCTCTCACTGCTGATATGAAATGTTAAACACATGTTAAGCCATCAATAAAATATAGCAACAAGTGCAATATTTGGAAGTTTATTTTTTTAAAACCATTGTAAGATAGATAGGGCTTTATTAACTATTAAAAATTAATAATACATAATGCAAGCTGAAAAAATTGAATCGATAATTTAAGTCGATTTACTTAAATTTTTAAATTTTATCTTGTTTGAACTAATTATGTCGCAGCTAAACCATCAATCGAAACAATGTTAACAAAAGGTTCAACAAAGCGATTCAATCTGCGGGAACATTTTAAGCATGCGTGCCCATGAAAAACCCTGTTTTGACAATCCGACAAATAGTTGCCGTAATTGCACTCTACGTTTGTGCTCGAAAAATCAGACAAAGCCAAATAGTCAGCCTGAACCGACCGAGCCACAACCGGAGGCAGCGAGCATTGAATTTCACCTCTGAATGGGGAAATTAAAACGGGAAACGAGGCGGTAATGGGCATTTGCAATGTAAACATGATTTTCAAAGCTACACACCTTCGGCGGGCTCTGATTTATTCGATTCCCGGCGATTATTTGAAGTGGCGATGCAGAGCGGCGCGCCTTTACAACCTCCGGGGGCGCGCAATTGGGACTATTTATTAACTGCAACTGCAATCTCATTTATCAGATGCCTGATTTACGACGCTGCTCTCGGACCTTTATCATTCTGAGTTACTTTTAGTGCGCCTGCAAACTTAAGTGTCGTGCCTACGTTCTAGACATAATTCTCTGCACAACACAAACGCGTGTTCCAAAGGTTAATCCTTTTATTACACTTTAAAATATTGCATTGCCACCGTTATCGGCAACAATAATAATTTTATTTTTTATTGCGTAAACAGCATTGGAAAGGGTTAGCAGTTGATTTATCTTTTAAACACCAATACGAATTTAGACAGCATAATCGCAAAAATACTCATATAAATTTAAGGCATAAACCTTTTTAACGGCATTGGGCTTTTACTGTACAAAAACGTTTGTTCTAAAAAATGTGTCTAAAAGAAATTTATTATCATTAAAGGTTGTATATTTTTGTACTGGCTCATTAACACTGTATTTACAACAAACTAATTATTTGGGTTGTAAACCATTCACATGATATGGAAAATTAAAATTATATGGTCGAAGATAATAGGAAGACAAAAGGCGAAAAAATATACTACCTGATAAAGAAATAAATAAAATAGAAATTATTAAAATAAAAAAGCGAAAATGATTAAATGACTAAGTGAGGGAGAATAAAAGTGGCTGCACGAAATTTGCAAGAAAGCTTGGCTAGAGGAAAATTAAAACTAACAACCATTGGATATTGAAATCATATACAAACAAAATATGAAAAACTAAGTAAATATCTGGACTCAAAGATAGAAATACACATAGATTAAAAAAATAACGTTAATAAATTAAACAGAAGAGGATAAAAATATAACATGTAAACATTAAAAATTAAAACTAGTGAGCATCTATGAGTATCTAGAAAGTGTGCCAACTAATAATAATAGCTTAGATTTATAAATTGCTAAAAGAAAGTAAAACGCCACAAAGATATTCTATGCCATAAACGAAACTATATTAGGAAAAAAGACATAGACGTGCAGACTAAATCACATGTTTATAATGTAATAGCAATACCATATAAAGCATGAGGTGAAAATATATATAATCAATATGAAGTATCTAAGTAGAATAGCGGGGATAACAAAATATATCAAAATAAGAAATGAACAAATTATAAGCACGAAAAAATAAGAACCAATTACAACGAAAATAAAAAATGTACAACTGAACTGGTACGGTCATAATCACCCGAATAAAATCAGAAGGTACAGTTAAAACGATAATAGAATCAGGTAAAAGACAAGGAAAGGAAAGAGAAAGGCCAAAAAATCATAGCTAGACAGAACACAAGAAATAGAAAAGAAGAGAGAAAAACAAATAGATATATAATATATAATAATGACACAGGACACAAGCAGATGAAATAAATGGATAAAACAATATAAATCCGATGCCGTAACGGCTATAAGGATTATTCTGAAGAAAAAGCATTTACAAGTTTGTTTAGAAAAAGCAACACTATGATATGACAACAAAAGAACAAAAAAATGTAATTTGCTTATTAAAATTAGGTTGACTGTAAAATTTTAAGAGCACGTTCAAAATACAGCGATATCATGCTAACAAGTAGAACTATTTATTGATGGGTGTAATATTTCAGTCTTTGAAATTAAAGCTATCGCAATTTTGTTAGCTGGTAAGAGACCAGTACTTGAAAATTGTTCTGATAAAGTTATTTACATCACTTTTTATAACACTTTACCTCCACAATTGAACTACAAAATTGTAACAGAATGCTTCTACATTGACCACATTACAGTGGTTAAGCTTATACAAAGTCTTGATATTTTGTGTAATAATTGTAGTCGCATCGCTCAATACTCTTGATATCTCGGCTTACATATAAATAGAATATCATTCAAAGTCGAGACAGATACTGAAACATATTGAATATCAAAGGAATCTTTAATGTTGTCTATAAATATCGGTTTGCTTGCTAGATTCCGCACTTGTATTTAGAAGTGGGTAGACATATTCATGTGTGTGCTTCGAGATATCAGTGCTCGAGACGCCCAAGCCTGGGCTGTTTAATATTAGTATTTATTTCATGTTTCTATTTTAGTTTGGAAATATAAAGACGTACTGTTTAGTGATAAGCGACCTGAGGTCAACATTTAATACTACATTTTTATATCCTAAGTAAATTTACTCGTCAAAAAACACAAAATGCAAAGGAACAGCGATGGCCACGCTGGAGTCTTCAACAAATTTTCTTAACTTCAATCAGCATAAAAATTATACAATACAGTATTTACTTTTGCAAGTACCTTTGCAACAAAATTATACGGTACCTCAAAGCTTTAAAAGCACACGGAAATAAATATATTCTTTACATCACAATTTACAAAATACAGTAAACACACAGCGGTAATCGTTATCACTACAAGATTACTAGCAGCGAGCACAGTTTTATCAATCATATCAAGGAACTATGCGCCCCCAAAATTAAATCACCGATAAACATAATTCTCCTCCTGACCAAAATGTACCGTTAACCTCTCAATTGGATTTCAGTATTTCATCCATGCCCACTTCTAGTTAAGGTAATAAGTAAAGTAATACTTAACTATGCCATATCAAGCATTATAAATTTGGCAAGAAAAATGGCCAATCCGATCCCCAAATATATATGTACCTCAAACACACACTAGTATGCTCACGCTCGACAGTACAACACACAACAACAGTTATATTGGCGATGCAACAAACTATTCCAGAATTACAACAGACTATAAATAAAGTGATAGTTTTTTAAAATAACTGTGTTTGAAGAAAAGACAAAATGTTTAAAATTTAAAATGTCCGTTTTCTGAATAACAGATTAATGGCAGGAGCCGACTACAGTGTAAAACACTCATTGTGGGAATTAAGGCATTGCTCATCTGGTATAAAAAGAGTACTCCATAATTTACTACAACAATTTGATATAGACCACATGTCAAAATTACCTACTGGCCCAGCGATCTGAAAATAAAATCGAATTTACTTGATTTATTCATAACGAGGAGTATCGTGTCAGTCTACCTTATGATTGAATCGTGTTGAGACGTACATACAGACCATTTACCTTTCATAGCTATAATCAACGTCTCTATTATTGTGAAAAACCCTTCATCTAAATTATTTAATAAAAACACGGAATGAATCTACTATGAAGTATTACTAAGATACCCAATTGGACTTATGGATTTCGTTATAAACAATAAAAGATTTAGGGTGTATTATACTTCATAAATAATAATTAAAAAATAAAAGCATGATAGCCAGTAGCAATAAAGAAAAGAATTACCGAAAAAAGAACATTAAGAAGCGTCTGGTTGTGACAATATACTTCAGACGCTATAATCTAAATAGAACCTAAAGAATTAATCATCATTATTTGCAAAACTGAATGCTACAACAGACTTAGATTGCATACTATACAAAACAACCAAAAACATCAAACGCTAAAACCAACCCAAGCTCAAAACGGCTATTGGGCAAAATTAAACCAACAAAAGTTATATTTGTTGCTTATGATGAAACAATACTTCAACCGTTACCATCGACATTAACCTTTGTATATTGTTATATTCACAGTTAAGAAATGAACAAATTTAATTTAAATCCAAAAAAGACTCTAATCTTTGATCTTATCACCGGATAATTAATCAAAGATCTTCTTCGTAAGAGAGTAGTAATATTAATGTTAATATACAACGCAGAAATAAGGTTGAGGTACTTTTCCGTGGAAGGGTTTACAAGTGATTATTATAGCAGAATCCGGCAAACTACAAAATTGGCCGAACTATTAGAGAAGTTGCTTGCGAAAAAACTTTATCTAATTATCAAAGAATTAAGTCACCAAATGACACTTGAAAATGGAACAGAAGCACAGAATAATAAACACGCTCAATTAAATCTTAAAAAAAATAATTCTGTACAGCAGCATTTTTAGACGACAATATGACTTTTGATGGAGTGTAACAGAAGGAATTTTTGTACAAATTAGAAGAAAGATACTTCCAAGTCAAATATGATAAAAATGCCACACTTGCATTCTGTTCAATCAGGCGTTTTCTAAGAGAACATTCTAAGCCTAATGCTTTGTCTATTATTTACAGCAGATTTTTCTACAACTAAATATTCTACTACCACAAGTTTCTTCGAACAATAAGGTAGTATTAGTAAAATATAAAATCCAACAGTCGCCGTTATACTTCTACAATGGAATCTATATGAAATAGAAAAATAGATTCAAAACACACCATCAGTCTTGATCAACAACAAACCACTTGTGTGCCAGCACCACGAGGTGCAAGAAGGCAAGTTTTAGGGAAAAGTCCAGACAAAGGACCAACGTGGAAAAAACAGATTTAGAAAAAAAAAAGATAGCAGAGTTTAAAGTTCAGGAAATATTACTGGCTGTTAAATAGTACATCAAAGCTATCGTTCTAAAACAAGTTTCTAGTTTGAAAATCTGTTTTTGAGCCTATTTGACATATGATCTTTAACTATTTAATGCCGATCCACAAAAAAGGATCAAAGAAAAGTTGTGAAAACTACAGAGAAATAGATATACTGGCGTCAATTGGTAAACTGTACGGGTGTATAATTAGAAAGACATTAGAGTAAAAAATAAATATCGGAGAAGACCAAAGTGTGTTTAGAGCAAGAGGATCATGTGTAGATAACATATTTACAATAAGACAATTAACAGAAAAGAGAAATGAAAATAATTTAGAAACTCACTTCATATTCATAAACCTACGATACTGTACTCCATCAACGATTGTTTGCAATACTAAAAAGCTGGTATTAATAAATACCACATAAATACAATATACAGATCAACAAAGTACAATTAAACTCGGAAAAAATATATCATAGCCTTTTAAAACTAATAAAGGATTGCGACAGAATTGTAGCTTATCCCCAAATCTGTTTAAAAAATTCTTAGAATATATGCTAAGCAGATGGAAAACAACATGCCAACAAGTGGATACAAAAATAAATGCATCCCCACCTTATCATTTGCAGGTGATCAAGTCCTGATAGCTGGAGATAAGTATTATGAGAAATCTAGCTGAAGTATACAAACAAAATAAACATTAACAGAGAAATGATGAGAACGTGTGAAGAATATAATTATTTGGGAACCATAATATCTTAAAAGGAAAACCTAGAAAGAAAAATTAATAACAAAATTATTCAAGCTAAACAGGCTGAACTTACTGTTGTGGTCAAAGGAAATAAAAATTGAAACCAAAATTCGGATATTGGATACGGTGGTACTGAGTATACTGTTATATAGAACGGAAACGTGATCCATCACAGAATAAAATAAGCAGACTGGAGGTGGTGGAAATGGCCTTTTTGAGGCGAGGATGAGACGTATCAAAATCAGAGTATGTACACAACATCAAAATTTGATAAAGAATGGACATCTTTATCAAAGCATCGGAGAAGATGAAATCTAGGAGATTAATTTGGTACAGTCACGTTCGCAGGATCAACAATCAACGATGGCTTTTGCGGTTATTAAAATGGAAAATGGAAAGAAGAAGGAGAAGAGGCAAACCGGAAGAGCCATGGTTCATAGAAGAAGACTAGTTAGATCGAAAGAAGTAGCGTTTAGGATGCCAGAGAAGGCCAAGAGAGCTGTAGTGAAACTCGCAGTATATATATATATATATATATATATATATATATATATATATATATATATATATATATATTGATTTAACTAAATTTTGGCAAGTTAAACAAAATCGCCTCAATTTGTAAGCAAGTGGTATTTGGCCGTAAATAATGTCGATGACTTCCCAAATCGTGGGCCCTCTGGCAAAGTGTCCAAGAAAGTCGAAAAAATAATTTTCACTTTGTTTTTAAAGACTCTAATTTGATTCTTCGTAAAGGTGCCGAAATTTTACGCAAAAAATGGTGTCGAAGTATAGTACGATACTGTTCCCGTGTGGGCGCAAGAGAACTCGAATCTTGACTGAGACAACGTAATCTTCTCTGACGAAGCATTCTTTTCGGTATTTCCGATTATAAAAGGCTCCTGGACAACATCAAAGGACCCAGTCAAGGTCCATGTTTTGGGGGGGGAGGGGGTCTCACAAAAGAGTTTCGGTACTTTATACTTATTTATCGACAACTTTAATGCCAAAAACTGAACCAAATTTTCTGTAAAGCTGTATTACCGACTCAAAAACGCTGATTTGGAAAAGAGGACTAGGATTTGATTTTTCAGGAAGACAACGATCCGAAATATTGAAGTAAAACGTGTAGCTCGTGGAATGAGCGAAATGGCGTTGTCAGTTTGGATTGGTCGTCTCAGTCGCCCGATGCTAATCCCATCGAGAATGCTTGGGCTTTTATCAAGATGAAACTATGCAGAATTGGACCCTGCAATTTGAATCAGCTCTCGCTGAACCTATTCGTCAGCAAATAATAATGTTGACACATTTCTTTTTTCAATGTTGACCCTCATGTGACAAATTTTTTTTTATAATTTTAAAACGAAGTTTGAACATATTTTAAAAAGACTAGGAGAAGTAACAACCTTCTCGAAGACCTTTATTGACCTCAAAACAATAAGACTGTCCATTTCTAGTTTTGACTATGCTGGTATTTTTTCGTATAAGTTTTTTACTGCACTTATAAACTTAAAAGGTGTAAACTGCTAGATTTCTCACAAAGATTGTAATTTCTCTGGCTCAGTTATAAAGACTTATGTGACTAAAGAAAGCTTCTCCAATGTTACTATCTATTTTTATTGTAAATCAGTGATATAATTATTACTTATTGTTTGTAGTACTGATTACAAATAGTAATATTCATAAGTAAAAAAAGTTTGTGACTCTTTATAATATAATGAATTGCTTAAGTTTTCCTGTAGTTACCCTGTATTATACATTTTCTTTTAACGAAACTAATGTTAGTGTAATTAGTGAAACCAATTTAACTTGAGTTTTTGTATTATAGTATTAAGTATTGTTACACGTACCTACAGAAAAAGGAAACTCGTTTCATTCCAATTACAACAAACACTTTTCTAATCCCAGCATTGCGGTGGAGCAGAACAGTATTACGGCAAAAGAGAAAATTTCCTGTAACGGCACCTAATTAGCCCTAGAGCTTAAACTACATTTGTATGCATTTAGTAACTGGGTTAATCACCACTTAAAACGCTGCAACTCTAAGGACTTCGCTGATTCAGCCCATTTAACAATCATAATGTCTGGTAATGCGCTGCACGCTACAAAAATGCAGCAAATACATTCGCTCGCCAATTTAAAGTAAAGTTTGATTCCTTTAAGCAAAGCAATCATTGTTTATTGCTCCTTATTGCATTAAACACGTCGATATGAATAAACTGACTGCGCTTGTGCGCGTGAAAATCCTAATCATTCCCATCAAACGATCGACGCCACAATAGAAGCTGCGGCGCGAGGGAATGAAGAGAACAATGAGACAGATGAGAACGAAGGTCTGTCTGCTGGTCCGCGTCCTTTAGTTAGTGATACATGTAATGGAAATCCAGGCCGCTTATCTTCCTGCCTTTCGCTGCTATCTATTCAATGGATCACATGGAATCGTTTTTTGTACGTGTGGCTTATGTTCTGCGAACCGAACTCACTCTCTAATGTCTTTTACTTTTATTTCTCGGTTTTTCGCCGCTCGCGCTCCAAGTCGGCGTATTTGTTACTGTTCCTCGCCGCACGAGCGACGAACCCGTGTAAATTCCTCACGTAAAAGTATCGAATCGTAAAGTCGAGAATTTTAGGGGCCTCGAATTTTTCTGCGAACGTTCGGTTCGAGTGTTTTATGGAAGTGATGGGTGTAGATTGAAAAAGCAGTTTGAAGCCCGTGTTAGTAATGAATGTTCATCTGATATCGAATTATAATGTAATATTTAGAGGCTTGCACTTAATTCATGTTTAAGATTTTAGATTGATGTAACACGTAACGTTTTGTCTCTAACAATAATCAACTTTACGCTCGTCAAATTAGTGGACGTATGCAAAATAAACGACTTAGTTCACCTAAGAATGCTCGTTGATAGCATTAGCACTTGTGAAATATAGATTCGCAGTCAAATGCATCTTACAAAAACCTATACGTGTTAGAATAGTAAATCGTAAATAAAAACGCAACCGATGTACGATTTTAATATACGCGATATTCGTGACAGGAATACATTGACAAACTTGGGTAGGCAGAAGTGCGCGTTTCCACGGCTAACTGCAATCTGACCATATTTTATTTTTAAGAAAATAAGAATCGACTCTCGATTCTGGTGAATGTAGAAGTGGAAAAATATTTCCTATAATCTGGCCAGGTAAAAGAAACCAAATCCCAAATATTTTGTCGCGGGATAATTACGGTCTATGGACCTAAAGCAATTAAGAAAATGATGAATATAAGAATTACTTTTTCCGAGTTTTCGTTTTGCTACAAACCACATCTAATAAGGAAGAAATATTACAAAGTTTATTAAAATTTGTACCCTTTCTAATCTTTTTTATATTTCTATGCCACAGAGACTTGAGTGTAAAAGAAACAAATTGATATCGGTTCAAAGCATTGCAAACATAGATATGAAAGCAACTGTTACTAGCATCTTGAATAATTATTGGCACTAACTTCTCTATTTTAAATAAAGTTTTATTTTAATAGACACTTCCGCATGAATGTTTCAAAGAATATATCATAGAGCACTTAACTGATGCACAAGAAGATAGATGAAGAGTAAATTACATTTAAATTTTATAAAGTATTTTTCACTTAATATAATATTTCTTAATGTTTCCATCTTTGATATACTGTTTTACTAAGGACATTTATAATTGTTTTTTGTTAGTCAGAATCTTCAGTATCACAAGAATAAAACAAATAATTTTAAACAGAACTTTTACACTTTCCAGTTTCTCAATTTCCAGTTCACTTTTCTCCTGTTTCTAGTTGTTCTCTTTTTGTTTTTTCTATTTTTCATTCATTCGAATGCGCATTTTATTTCAAGGTACTTTTGATCAAGATAGTTATTTCACCATGTATTTAATAAAATTTGCGGAAATCCGTTCCGATATACCTCTTCACTTGAAAGTAACCATGAAAGTAACACTTTTGTATTAAGATCTTGTTGTTTAGGGTTAATTTGGATTTGCGCTCTAATAGTCAGTTTAGGTTGGAAAACTTTAGGCCCAGCTGCTTACGTTTATAAAAGATATGGTTTTCCAAGTTAATTGTTGATCAAGATGCATACCAAAGTATTCGACGTTTTCTGTTTGCGAAAGTAGTGCATTGCTTAGACTTACTCTTGAATATGCTTCTCTTCGAAATGTAAATGTTACATGAGTGGACTTGGTTGAGGAAAATTTGTAAGTTTCTCGGTACAATGTGAGAGTTTTTGTCAGACACTAGTATTACAGTATTGTTTGCAAACGTGACGGCGGTTATATAATTTATAATAGGAATATTTGCTGTAAACAAATAAAGAGAAAGTCGTAGTAAACTGTTTTGCAAGACACCGGATTTTATTGGATATAGGTTTATAAGTGCATCTTGAAATTTTACCTGAAACTGTCTGTCACTTAAGTAAGACTTTATGAGTTGATAGTAAATGTGGAGGGGCTTTTTCTTTATTTTAAATAATAGCTCTACGAGTCAGAATGCTTGAGATATGTCCAAGAAGGCAGCAGAACAATGTTTTTTTTTTACTAATTTACTAGTCTATGGATTTGTTCAACGGTGCCGTGTTATTCTCTAAACCTAAATTGATATTTTTGTATAGTATTTTACACTTTATCTAATAGTGGTAATAAGCAAATAGGTAGGAAGTTACTTCCCCTAGTGATTTTTCTGGTGTGGCTATAAGTATTATTTGAGGCCAGGAACTTACTTAATCTTAAAATATTAATAAATATTTATATTTATATTCTTGTTGACTAGTTCTCTAAACATGTTTTAGTTGGTTTGTTTATTATGGTCTTACTAGACTTTACCTATAAATTAATTGAAACTTCGGCTAACTAAGACTGGGAAATGATCCAATGACACGTCAAAACATTTTTTAATATTTCGGTAATTTTGTGCTATGTCAGTGTGTATCTAAGCTGTCTAGTGGTGAGAAAGTTAAGGTTATTTGCGGTGAGTGACTTTAATAATTTCCGATCTTTGGTAGTTGTTACTCTAGCACCTCGATCATGATGCTTGGCATTGTAATCTCTACGGACGATAAATCGTCTTCCAAGTGTGCTGAAAAACTGAGTATAGTGTTCTACTTTAATATTATGCCTTGCTAGACTATATAGTGCTGTGTAGTGTTTGGTTCTATTCAGTTTTCTATAACTACACTTGTACCTAAATGTGCCCTTAGATATATTTATCTACTTGATAGTGCTTGATTGAAATTCTTATAATTACTGCTACTCCCCGTATGCAGCTCTGCCAGGATGATGTGTGTTGTACTTTTTAAAATCAGATATTCTGAGATAGCCTTTGTCTGTGAAATAGGTTTCAGAGATTAGAAGTATGTCTAACTTTACCAATAAATGTTTACCGTTCTTGGATGTGGTTTGACAAGTCATTGGCGTGCTATTCTGCAATATTGATTAAGTACGCCATTATTTTAGTTTAGCGACGATGCCTGTGAGGAGGTTTAATATTGCTTTTATATTTTCAGCTACTTCTAGCGTCATTTTTGCTCATTTTTGAATATTTGATGTGTGCGGTATGTTTTCTTGAGGAGAAAATTGTTCATTTAATGAAATTTGGGTAAAACTTGGTTGTCGTGTAAGTACTTTCGGGTGCTGGTGGAAATTTTCTCTTCTTTAAATCCTGATAAACTTGGCACTGTTTATAGTTTATGGAATGTGATATGTTACATAAAACGCATTTGAGTTCAGTTTCTTTAATTTTAATATAAGTTTTCGTTGAATTGCTTGCTCCGTATTTCACACATCTGACTTGATGTGTGCAGAGCCTCTTTGTGTGCCCATATGTTTGGCAAGTTGCGCATTGTAGAATTTGTTTTTCTTGTGAGGTGGCTTTATTATATTTTTGAGTGTAGTAAGTTATTGATTTTGTATATTTTCTTGTTCTTTTCACAGTAAGGCAGAGCAGGAAAAACATAGAATGTGGTTCTTTGGTAACTCTATGTTTGACATGGTATATGTCTCTGACTTTCTAATCCGGCTTTTAATTCGTTTACATCACTAAAATGATAAGTATTTTTGATTACTACCCTAAGGCTGGTTTATTTCTTTCTGTGCTACACATGGAATTGTACTTTAGTTCTAATAGTCTCGCTGTTAAGATTCTATAAGTATTTAAATTTTTCTCCAGGATTTTTATGTAGTTTTTGCCTATAATTTTTAAAGTATAATTTTTGTTAGTAATGATATTCAGTTCTGCAGTGAAACGGTTAATGGACGTCCGTGATAAAACTTAGTGGATGTTTTATTGTTCTTCCTTTCATTGTATCGGACTTGTCTACTACAATACTAGCCTAATATACAGTCGACACGGAGATAATATCCAGCTCACTCAGGTCCCATATGACGATAAGAAGACTGCTACAAGGAATAGAGGTTATCGAGTATTGGTTTGATCGCTTGCGGATTCAGGTCAATCCCGGAAAAGCTTAGCGGTACTGTTCACAAAAAAAAAGAAAAAGCCTGTGTTTAATCACTATCTTTGGACGCGACATCTCTTAAAGGATTAAAGCTAAGTACCTCGACGTAACGATCGACGCTAAATTACTGTAACACGCATTCAAAAAGTAACCAGCAAAGCAAAAACAGAGAGGGCGTCACTAGGTTCGCCGTATTACCTGGGAAGCAAGCTGACAGTATACAAAACAATCATCAAACTAATGATGACAAACAACAAAACTATACACAAATATCAAAGCCCATACCAACCCAGCTATTGGTAATCTAGAAACGTTCCGTAAATGCACTGTTATCATAAACGCCCGAAGCACATAATATTTCTGTAAGAGATAACGGCTAACACAATATACATTGAGGCCTTCAGATAACAAAGAGAAGATTGGGGGTAGGGTACAAGAACTTCAAAATTAAGAAGATGTGAATGAGGAACGCTAGTGCCTAACGTAGAGTACTGTACATAGATATATATTGTATTTCCACTAGTGGTCATTTTAACGTACTAAGAAAATGTATAAATGGCGATTTAGAACCCCCATTGTTAACAAAAGACTCGAAAACGTGTAGAAGTGTTACATTGTTGCTTTCACACTTTGCATCTCCTCCTTTTGAGGAAAATTGCTTATTTTTGAGCTTTCCAAAGTATATAGTTTGTTACCTTTATTTTAATATTATGATATTTATAGCCATTTTATTAATATTATTAAATATTATATGGATTTCTCCGACAACATAGCTGGTTTTCATGACAACGTATAAAAACCGGTTAAAAAATAAAAAGAAAAATTTTCGAACATTCTGTTTTTGTGTTAACAATTAAAAACATGTATGATTATTCTGAAAAACCAGACATGGTAAAGCGCTAACTAAAAGCAGGAAAAATACGAAAGGCTATAAATTCATTTTTAAATTTATCCCAAAAAGTAAAAGTTGAATATTAAAATATTTGCACGACTTAAAAGTAACACAAAAATTATAGTAAATCTAGCAAATTTTGGTTATTTACCAATGGAATGGAGTGATAAAAAAAACATGTTACTGTAACAACATTATAAAAGTGTAGTACTAAGAAAAGTGTAATCTTTAAAACCCTGCATCCTCTCGGAATTAGCCACATGTTTGTGTATCGGATTACAAAATTGTTTAATGAGACTGGAGACGTCAAGAATCATACAAGATCTGGAAGACGACGTTTAGTTTCGATTTTTTGAGCAGTCAAAGCCATTAAACACTTTTCAAAACATTCTATTGATACACAACAGCCTAAATTTGAGTCCATTTTAAAAATGAATTACAAACCATTACAACTGATGGATGATGGCCGCTCTGAATAATTGGTAGTAGATGGAGTGCTTTTTTGAACGACTTAGAGTGTTTGTTGAAAGATTTCTCTGGTGTAAACATGTTTTCATCCGCAAACAAAATTTTTCTGTGGCTATCATGCGCATATTCAGTCAACATATTTGCTTTTTTCATCACACCTTTTTTTAAAGCATCTGTAATCGAATATCCAGTATATATTTTGTAATCAGTTAGTCTCGGGTTTTGTTTAATAATATAAGGTATCGAATCTTTAAAAATTTGCTTCTTCGGAGACATAATATTTTGCTTACGAAGAGAATTTTGTTTAGTTCGGGCACTTACGTCTATGACTTGCTGAGCAGTTCAAACTAAACGTAGCTTTCTGGATCCCAAACATCTCCAGTCTCATTAAACTATTTTATAGCCCGATACATAAACTGGTAATGCTGAGAGGATGCAAAATCTTAAAGATTACACTTTTTCAGTTCTAGGTTTATGTAATACTATTAAACAATGCAGTTTTTTTTGTTACCCCATTCCATTTGTAAATAGCCAAACTTGATAAGCTACACAATTTAAATTATAACTTTAAGAATTGACAAATGCAAAGTCAGAGATATTTTAAAGATGTGTGAAGCAAGAGTAGGTTTAATTTTGTAACAATATTTATGGGAACACTAGATATAACATCACTTTACATGTTTTCATTTTTTATTCATTATTATCCTAATATCAAATTATGCTCTTGTATCTTGATTAACACTTCTTTATCTTTCTAGATCTTTAGATCTTCTTTGTCTCTTCTTATTTTCCATTGTAGTAGCAATGTAGATGGTTCTTTATTGTAGTTCCTTTTCTGATTCTATTTGTTTTATATTCAGTCTTTGGACAATCAACGTAGTTATTTTTAGTATGTTTTTCCTAATTATTCGTTCTTCTCTGCGCATTTTTTGTCATCATTAGATCTGTCCAAAATCTTTCGATATAACCATTGAGTTTTTGAGTACTTTGTGTTTTACTAAGTAGGTTACAGGCCTGAACTTTAGTAAGATTTTTTATTGTCCTTTTCTGGTTTAAACAAGGGCACCAGTCTTCGATTGTGGCTCCTCACCACGTGCAACGGTTTTTACTAAGCTATTGATTAAAATCATATACATATATACATATAACAATATTTTTGATGCCGCTGTGAATGTTTCTAAAGAATTCTTTAGTATTGAATATTATGCGATTTTTTATTAAATTTAAAGTAAACTAAACTACATTATAACATTGAAATAGCACCGCAAATAATTATATAAGCATGTTAAAACAAGGTAATTTAAATTTCTATTTGAAAGGGTTCCCTTGTTAGTTATGATTTCGGTTATTTATCTGCGGCAGAATGTTTTGAAAAGAGAAAGGCGCTGTAACGCTTCGTGCCGCCTTTGAAGAGCAGGGTATGATTTGGGAAATCAAATAAGGATAACGAAGTAAAGTGTGTCTTACAAATTTGTGCATCTTGTTTGTAAATCTCGGCTCTTTGGAGCGCATCCCGCTTGTCTGTGAAATCACTTGATTACAATTAGTGAGTCGGTGATTTCATATTCAAGTTACGAAACTCCGTAATGAACGGCCTCTTACAATTCCGGAACGGCGGAGAAAAAGTCACGTATACTGAAAGGGGCGTCGTTAGAACATAAAAGCGCAAACAAGAGATTAATTCAAAGAAACGAGATAAGTGAATGCGCATATTTTAATCCCCCCGGCGATTACGAAAGCACTTCTGGTTCGAGAGCTGCAGCTAAAGCTTTTACTTCTCCCAAAGCGACTTCATAAATTTGTGTTCGAAATAGTGTCCGCGCGGTCTAGTACGCGAAGTGATTCGGGACTTAACATAAAAAAGTCGGCAATTGATTTACACGTTAAATTAAAATGTCCATTTGGAAGACGAGAGTTATTAAACCGAAATAAACTTCACCCACTCGAAACGAGGCGTTGTAAAACGCCGCTTTCGGGCCTATTTAGGAGTTGCTCCTTACGTGAGGTACATTTAAGTCGCGACATTCGCGGTGCAGAAAAACAAGCCTTTAAAATTAGTTTCGATGCACGTAGCGTTTATAAAGATACCCCGTAAAAGCACACGACCTCTCCATCCATCGCGGGCCAGAACGCAACGAGCTTAATCAAGATTTGATTCGGTATTCTGAATCGTTTTGTGCCACAAAGATGCCCGCAAGTCTGTGAGGAGATGCCGACGGGAGATAATTTAATATGAATACATATTATTAGGGCTTATTGTCTTTGATTAAAAAATCTCTGCAATAAGACTTGATTTGGCTTAGCTATTCGAATGGGGGAATGTGGTTTTCTTACTTTTTAGTTTCTTTGCCCTCATGGCTTGAAAATGGAATTATTTTTTTAATAATAATTTTTTAAAGTTTATTATTTCTTGCTCTGATATTATATTTTATTTTATTTTTACGTTTCCTGAAACAGCAAATGCATAAACGAATTGGGTAGATCCTTATTTTTAATTATTTTTGTACTATAAATAAAACGATACTTTGATATATAAAATAGTGGCCCACTTAGGTATAAATTCAAACATGGAGTAACCTGTTCTCATAAAATATAAAATTTATGTATGTTACAACTAATATTTATAATGAAACAGAAATTATGTCCAATTATACTAATTTGTTCCTAATAATACTTTCCTAACTTTCTGTTCGATATTTAAACACACGACCGGTATTTTAATATATTGTGTTGCCTGTTATCGACCTATTAGGTCGTGTTTAGAGTTCGAAACTCAACGTTTTGTCCGTAGCTAAGGATGTCCGCCGCAGGTGTGGATAAAACACTAGAGGTTTCCAAACCTCGAACAGGACCGAATAGTTTGAGAACAGACAACCTGATATTTCAAACACATTAATTTATATTCGCATTTTGCGGTATATTGTTATAATTTTTATTTATCTATTGCTTAAACTAATCAATAGACTTTTAAATAAGCCAGGCTAGATATTAAAAATTTGGTAATAAGTCAATATAATTTAGGCATAACTACTGTTAGGCACCACTGGATAATTTAATGTACGAGAATGAATCAAATCTAAACCAAAATTTCTTTTTTTGCGATATAAGGTGAAAGAAAAGAGTTACAACTTCTAAGAAATTTCCTTCACAAAGTATTTTGCATTATCGCTCCTACAGGCAGTATTATGATGGCAGAACCAGAAATACTATTTATTGTATAACGGATCATTACTAAAATTTTCATGCCTGTACGCAATTGAAAAGATTTTTTAAGACACAATTCAGGAACAACGTTACCCAAAAACCCATGTGAATAAAAAGAATATTTGCCACTGTTTCGAATATGACAATCTATTATCAGTCGCTAAAATTGCTTTTATTCACTTTTAGATGATAAAAAATTTGTATATCTTCAGACAAAGCACGAAACGTTATCCTGCTCTACTACAACTATAATAGCGCCTTACATTCGTCCAAACTCGACAAAAAATTGCTCTAGACTACAATGGAATACTCGTTATGCAGTCTGAACTTATCGCTCTGCAATTATCATTTGCTTAGACTACTAACAGTGCCTGATTAACTCATAGGTTGAGTAAGCTACAGTCTAGGTCACCAGGAGTTCAGTAAATAAAAAAGTGAACTCAATCACAGAAACTTTGGATAGATTATAAATATTAAACTTTGAAATCGTACATTTATCGTTCATCGAAATATAATAAATTTTTAAAAACATTTATATTATAACAGAAATAACACAACACAAAAATATTATTTACAAATTATCCAGAATAATCGATTACCCTCTGCACCATTCCCAGTGGCACCCCTAAATTCTAATTCCAGAACCTTCTAATTCGCTACAGAATCGTGCGTTTGAATATAAGGCGAAACAGATGCGCATTTGTGGTAGTCGAAGAGGGAAAGTCGTACAACAGTTGTGCAAATAAATTTGTTATGGTAACCGTTGACCGTTGTGTTAATAAAGTTTAGTTTTAAATTAAATTTTCGTTCAATTCATATTTTATTTATCACAAAAGGCTGAAGAATAAGTGGCAAAGATAGTCAAAATTTGTTTAATAAAACCGAAGAGGAACATAATTCAGAAAACGTACTAAGGAACATCTTGAACGGCAAAATGTTGCGATCAAGAAAATACCAAAATTAGACACTTTTAATTCACGTAGTGTGCAGTAATCGCAATCATCGTTATCGACTTTACTGACGGCAAGCCCAAATTGAAGTGCATCAAATGTACAACCGCAAGAGATTTTAAGCTGGCAGAGCTTTGAAAATACGCATTGATTAAAATTGGCTGCTTTATCCAAAACCATCCAAATAAATATTTTGTGTGTGTGTAAACTGTATGGAAAAATATATTTCCGACAACTAAGAGGTAATAGTACCCAGAAATAAGCTTTCTTATCCAATTATGTCCCCGTTTTTAATTTCTTGGGAAGTAGAGGTTTACGATTATAGCCATCGCTTCAGTGGTCTGCCAGATCGTTTTCGTGTTAGGAGTTTCCTATCTCTTGTTATTTTTACAAGTTTGTCTTCTCCCATTCGTGACACGTGTTCGTTTCAGCCTCTTCTCCTTTCCCACGTCCATCTCACTATATCTAGTACGTCGCATGTTTGTCGTAATACCTCATTTGGAATTTTGTCTCCTACGGCGTGTCCAGTTATTCTTCTTAGAACCTTCATTTCGGTTATTCTTAGAATGGATTTCGCTTTTGAGGTGTCAGCTATGGCTTCGGCAAAGAATGTCATTATTGGTCGTACATAGGTTTTATATATTGTATCTTACTCTCCTTTTGCATATGTGTATTGTTTCTTACGGTATCTTTCAATGTTGCAGATATTCTTCTATCCTTGTTTATTTGGTGTTTACCCTATATTGGATGCGCTGTTACATTTATTTCTAGGTACTGGAATGACATGACTTGTTTAATTATAATGTCGTCTATAGTAAATTTTAAGAAGATTGAGTCTTGATATTATCACAGTTTTTAGTTTGTGACAGATATTTCCATGTCGTATTTTGTAGCGGTCAAATGAAAATTCTGTAATAATCTTTGTAATTTATCTTCGCTTTGATATTCTCACTGCATAGTCCGTGTAGCAAAGTATTTTTTCTTTAGTAGTTTTATATCTTTGCCCGTCCATTTTGACACTATCAATGATTTTATCCATCACAAGACTGAACAGCAGTGGGCTTAGAGAGTCACGCTGTCGTATTCCTGTAGCTACTGGTATGTCTTCTGCCAAAATGTTGTTAATTAACACCTTTGTCGTCGTGTTTGTATTAAATTCTTGTATTACTTTAATTATTTCAAGTGAAATATTTTTTTTTCTTTCAGAATGTTAATGACATCTGTAAGTCTAAGTCGGTTGCAGGCTTTAGTTAAATCTATAAAACATAAACGTCAGTTTTATTAAATTCTATGGCCTGTTCTATAATTTGTCGTAATGTAAATATAGCATCTGTAACCTGCTTTTTTCCGAATCCTGCTGCTTTTCAATAATTGTAATGTACTTTATGATTATATTTTCGATGGTGCCATTAAACAGTTTTATTGTGGAATTTAGAAGTGTTATTCCTGTATAGTTATCTGGTCGTTTTTTGTTACCTTTTTTAAGGATGGTCTTAGGGATGGTTATGTTCATTTTCCATTCGTTCAGAACAGTTCCTGTATGTATTATTTTTTTTGGAACAACATGTCTAATGATCTCTCTTTTCGAGTTATTGCGTTTTGGGTATGCTGTTCTCATTATATAAGTTTTTAAAGTATTGTAACCATGTATTCTCACTTATAACAGATGTCTGAGAGTATTTATTTACTTCCTTTTTCCTTCTTCTCAGAATTTTCCATATTTTTCTTTAGACATCACATAAATCGTTTTTTATATCCCTAGTGAAACTGGCCCAGTAATTGTTTTTCAGCGATCTAATCTTGTTAGTCTCTTTGTTTTTGATTGTTTTATATTTGTTATACCCTTTCGGTGTTTTTGTTCATATATTTAAAAAATAAATAAATTTTATATATTGTAAACCATGACGTAAAGTTTTTCCTTACGGTCGGGTTCACAGTTCTTTTTCCTAGAGCATTTTCTGCAAATTCTAAATATTATTTTTAATCTTGTCAGCTCACTTCGACGTTATCTTTAGGCTGTATACTTTTGTCTACAATTTTTTTTTAATAGTCTTTTAGCGTAGACATCTCTTACTGTTTCATTCACCATTAATTCGATGTTGAATTTTTCTGTGTAATTATTTTATGTTTTTTTCCCTTGGTTGCATCAATAATCTTACTTGTGTCCGGAACCTGTATCTGTTGAGCTTAAACTGTGCACGTCGATGATTTGCAAAGGATGTATCTCTTTGTTTGATATTATTTAGTCTATTATCGAGGTTTGATTTCTGGAGCTAAACCATATTATTTTGCGTTAAGACTTGTAATTAAAAGTGTATTGTGTATTCGTAGTTTATTTATTGCGCAGAACTTTATTATGCTTATTTCGTTTTTATTCAGAGTTGGCTCATTAAATCATTGTTTAATGTCTACCACTGGTTCTTCTCATATCCGTGCGTTTAGATCACCTATAATAAAAGCTTTTATACTTGCCGGTATTATCTATTTCTTCTTGAAGTTGCATGTAGAATGATTTTGTCTCATCTCTACGCTTGCCAGCATCTGGTGCATACACGCTAATCAAGTTAACCTTTTCTTATGTTTAGGGTAATCCTCATTAACATAATGAATGTCTTCTATATGTTTTGCTTTGCCGCTGTATTTTAGAGTATAGTCTGGATACTTTATTTCGCCTTTGCCTTTTCGAAGCTGTTTTTTCTTACTTGTATCTATTTTAGTTTAGGTTTCGCTACTATTTTTAAATCGCTTTTATTTATTATCCCGTTTCTTTGCTCAGTTCCGTGTCATTGCGGGGATCGTCATATTTGGATTTATGAGCGTTATTTAGTTTTACTTCAAGCAGGTCGCTAACCTCCTTTGAGAACCCTTCTTCTTTTCCGGGATTGGAACCGGCCATTGCGGAGTTAAAAAAAGCTTTATATTGGCAAAATATTCTAAGAGTTGCTAAAGTTATAAAGTTTTTAGCTTCCGGTAAACTGAAAATTCATGCAATAATGAAATATTAGGCTTTGTCAGAAACTTTTTTGGCCGTGTAAAACTGTAGAATAAAATTTGATATTTTTATGGCTGAACATGTTGAAAAATTTGGAAGTAAAGAAAAAAGTGTTTTTTCATACTCAATTATACAGTTAACGGCAGAGATTGTAAATGCCAAGTATTATTCCATAATTGTGGACTCAACGCCAGATATGTCGCATACAGACCAACTAGCTTTTGCCGTACGCTATATGCTACCTACGGGAACTCCTTTATAACAATTTTTGACGTTTATTTCTAATTATGGTCTTAAAAGTTAAGCGATGGCGATTGTTATAATGTAGACCGTAGGTATTGTAGGTCTTAATCTAAATAACTGTTAAAGACGACTACAAATGCCAACAACATTATTGGTTGCTACAAAGGCTTTCAGGCTAGAATAAAAGACGTAAATCCATTGGCTACATAAGATCTTTGCGGGGGCCACTCTTTACAACTAGTTGACTCTGCGGAGAGCAGCAAATGCTTTGTTCAATTTCTTTTTAGAACACAAAGTTATAACTATTTAATTCCTTAACAAAAGATAAGATATTTTGTAATACCACCTTAAAGAGAACTTCTTATCTTTAAAAATTTGTCCACAACCCAATGGAGTGCTCGTGCTGATATAAGGCAAACATTATAGAAATCATACCAAGAGGTTTTTGATAGTCTAACAAACATTTTCTGTGGTAGGGTTCAGATTAAAGACGCACAGTATAAAGCAAATGTGATATTGCAAACAACCTAAAAATTTTGAAATGCTTTAATGATATGTTTCTAGAACAATGTTCTTGTAAAATCTTGAGAAGTAAAAGACATTAAGGAGAAGGTACTTTAGTAGCTTTTATAAACACTCCTAGAAACGAAGATGAGTTGTCAATGCAAAATTTATGTATGAAACTGGCTGCTACAAAACGGACCTTAAAAGAAAGAAGAAACAAAAAATACCTTATAAAAACAAATATGGAAATTTTAAATTTATATGGGAAACCACCTTCATAGAAAATGAATACGACAGAGAGCAAATTAGCTATTGGAAAAGTATGCTTTCGATTTAGGTAAGACGTTCCCTGAGGAAAAGAAAACTGAAAACACAATTAAAATCGCAAAGATTTTTAGCACTATTAAAGTTGTAGGACGTACAGTCTAGTTTTTCGAATTTATCAATGTTTTAAGAATTCTTCTAAGTATGGTAGTTTTATTTAAATAAATTTTTTATCTAAACAATAAACTTATTCGTAATTTTGTGATAATGGCCCAAATATGCAAAACTTTGAGGGAAGGTGGGTGAAAAATTGTCAATCTATGGTGTTAGAAATCTTAATCAGGCCCTGTTTGGAGAACAGAAATTTAACAACTGTGGTACTGTTGAAACTTTTGTAAGTGATTGGTCAGTATCACAATCGTCTTTATTTCACGACAGTGGGCAAAAGAAAACTAGACATCCATTGAAAAAAGGTGTTTATAAATCAAAAAGAATGTAGGAAGATAACGTCATATGTTTGTATTATTTAATTAATTTAATAATTAAAAAAATTATTTTGATTTGACCTTGTAGTTACACGATAAAAATAATGTACCTTCTTGATAATAAATTTAAAGTTCTTTTGCCCATTTCAGGTATTCAAATTGTATATTCGAAATAAGGAGCTTAATGAAGAATAAAACAAGTGTGTATATAAAAATTATTTAATTTAAACACACTTCAATTTACCTAATGCGAACTGGTTGCAATGAGCATAAAACTCGTTAATTGACCAAGCCTATTAAGACTCTTCTAGCTTGTTTATTACTTCTGCCGCTTAATCACCTTTATTTTCCTTTCTTATTCAGGTTTCAACGTGCTTCATTAAGGAAAATTTAGTTACATATTTTATTAAACCATTGGTAATTGATTTCAGCCTAGGGCCATTATAAAGAGAAAAACTATTACACTACTAAAACAATAGTTTCATCTACTGCTAACAACAGTGCATTTCATGCTTTTGCGTTAGCAATTACCGTGCGTATTATTTGCTAATTAACAAACTATAAAATGAATCATCTGTTTTGCCGTTAGTTGTGGTTGTTGTAATTAGTTAAGACACCACTTATAGGCAATAATTAGGAAATAATTTGCTGTATCTATTTTGAGGCTTGCAGTTTCAATTATAGTTTGTGGTATAAAATTTAATATATTCTGAAAATTGATTTGCACTTAAGGAGATAGATGTTGCGCTACAAAATGTTAAAAAAGCATAGTTAATGTTTTGGATAGTCAAATTATTTGGCAGTATGTATACAATTTATATTACGGAAATTTTTAGTATTATTGTAAATTTTTATTTTTGACATGTTATTTATTTAATAATATATTCTCATATATATTTTTATAATATTAAAAATATAAACACAATTATCTTTCTACTTATAATTGTAAGAAAGTAACAAAACAACTGTTATTAATTACAAAATAAATTCGATTAGTCATAGACAAATTAATTTACTAAAATTCTTTTTAATAGTTTTTAATTTTCGGTTGTAGATAAAACAAATAAAATTGGCTTACAATAACTGCTGTTCTGCAAAGAGATTTGAAGCGGTGTTCGTGTGTCACGCGCAAATAAGTTTTGTAACAACAAAAGTAGATCAAAAGATATAAGGAGTTATATGACAAGGTCTCTTTTTGAATTCGGTGTGTTTTGAACTGATCTACTAAACATGTTTATGCTGTTTTAGTGAATAAAGATTAACCTAGAATATTACACGTCTTTAGAAAACATGAAATTTAGAAAATATGATTAAATGTATAAGCACTGTTTATAGATGACGCTGGCTACTATCCCTAAACCATTTTATTTATTCCTCATAATTGTTTCAATCTCCTTCTTTGAAACTACTCCGTTCTGTGGTGTCTTGTGTACCTTGTCTATCTTTAAAAAATATTCCCGGCTTCTCCCGCTTCCTTCTTTCTGCAGGCCCAATTCTGTTAATTTAATGTGGTGGTGTTCTTCTACCGTGACTATAGCACCATAAACGCTTTTCTTCGATGTATTCGTTCACTGACATCCTGCTCCATATTTCTTTATTAAGAATTCTTGTCAGCCTCGTTACTTTGATATGTCTTCTATGAATTTCTTCTGGCCATTAGTGTGGTAATTTTTTCCATTAGTAGCATTCTCAAACCTTGTTTGAATCATACGAAATAGTGCTTCAATTCCGCGACGATCATTGTAGTCCAAATAATCTGTTATTGTTTAGGGTTTTTATAATTGTTTTTAATTTTTTTTAGGTGACTAATAACCGCCTTTTGAGTTTTATTGTTCTATATTACTACTCTTATCTGTCGTCATAAAAATTAAGCGGTCTTTCTTGGGCAGCCTTTGTTAGTAATCTTTTTGTGAGATATAATTTACTTGCGTTTGTTATTTGTTCGTAATTATTTGATTCTTAGCTAAGGTTCTGTTCTCATAACTTTTTTTAGATTTTGTTTCGTATTTTAACATATCGATTCCTGCTTTTAGTCTTTTTTCCATAGACCAGTCTTTTAACTTCTCTGTTTTCCCCCTACAATTCTTAAAATCCTTGAATACGTATTTTAATTAATTAACAGTTGATGTCCTAATCCATAAAAACATTTACAATTAAAGGTTGTGGTCGCAGTCACATTCTATTCCCAATTTACATATGGGTACATATATGTACGTTTTGTGTTTTTAAAATTCGTTATTAATATAAAGATTTTTTACTTTTCACATTTCTATTAATGTTGTCTATTTCTATATACAACCTCTTCTCCGAAGTAGCCAAACATCCTGTAATTATCTCCATCTATGATTAGTTCTTGATGTTTCTTTGCTTTTTCTATTTTTTTACTGTAGGGATACTATAAAATTATTTTTTTAGAGAACGGCTATCTTCATTTGTTACATACATATAAATTGTATCCACCGTCGACTCATTAACTGGTTACCAATTTTGTATTGTTTTTAACCATGTTTTTTTATCAACTCCCGCTTTTGATCTTTTTTTATGTATCATTTCAATAGAAAAGAATTGCAACTATTAATTCTGTTTTACCTCCTTTACAAGTAGGTCAATGTTATTGCGGAATTTCTTATCAGTTCTTTCGGCTTTATCCTCAATAAGTTATTTTGTCTAGTTTTTGTATTCAGTTTTTACTGCCATGCATTTATTTGTCTTATTTTTCCAGTTGACCAAGTTAAGTTTTAGCTAGCCTTTGCAAAACTGCTCATCCCCACGTAACCGCCGAGGCTTCTTCCTTTGGACGATTATCATCCCAGATATGTTGTTCTAGTTTTTCATTCAGGATTAAATCTCCAATTTTTCTTAGAGATCTCATATATAACAAGTAATTGTAAAATCTAATCTCATAACTTCCATATAGAAGAACTATCGTATTCATCTGCCAATATCTTCGGATTAGACGCTGGCATTGATTTTATATTATCTTGGGGTTAATATAAAATATTAATTTGTTGTTAATTCGTCCAATTCTGCAAGACTTCAAGTATGGGATCAATACAGCGGAATGAATTTATCATACAATAAAGTATTACGTTCACAGAAAGCATTCGTAGACTATTTGGTTAGTAATACACTTCTAAAATAGATAGAAAATAATTCAAATATAGAACTACACATATACACATGATGTTTCTACATAATCAATACTCAAATTTAATAAATCAGAATTAATAGAATAATATCAAAAACTGTTGTTATCAACACCAAACAGGTACAAATGTTTTGACAACAACATTGTCGTCAAATTTTTGTTCTCAAAGTGCTTTATTTAGTGATCCAAAAAAAAATCTCAGGGCAGTAAATTTGGATTTTAAAGAGAATGTTTTACTGTAGTCCAAAAAAATATTCAATTTCTTATTCAGTTTGTGCAAGTGTATGTGGTCGGACGTTTCTAAAAACTAAGCTTCTTGGTAATGATCATTTGAGTACAGCCATAGCTTATTTCAACTTCAGAAACAATTTCAGCAATCGCTAATTAACCGATATCTTTCAGAAGGGGAAAATCAATAGAAATGTTTTCCTCAGTTACGCTAATTTTGCGTGACATCTATAACGTTTATTTTAACTACTTCTTGTTCTGCCTTAAACTCTTTACGCCACACGGACACTTAAGTCTTCTTAATGGTGTTGTCACCTAACTGTGCTTCAAGTCTTCTTAAAATTTTAGGAACTTTTATGCTCTTTATCGGAAAAAACTTGATAATGTTCCACTGCGTAACAGACGAGGGTACTCATGTTCTGACATCGTAATTTGACTAACATCTCTATCTAAAACTCTTAAAAGTTACCCCCTTTTACGATAATTTAACGACGCGTAAAAATAAATTCCAATTTTTAAATGCGTTACCTACAGCACTTTGGTAGTTTCAGACAGACATTATAAGAGTTTTAAATACGAAAAGATAAATTATACTGATTAGGGTTTTTTTACCAAATAACTTCCAAGTTGTCCATAAAGTAATAGAAATGCATATAAACGTTTACATTGATAAAGTAGTTTGTGCTATCACTTATGATGCATTAAATGTATAGTTCCAAAAATAACTACAATCTTCAAGATTAGTTTAGCTCAATATGACCTACGACGGTAGATTAGAAAACCTTATCTGAAGCTCTTCAGGCCAATCAGTTTATAAGTACATGTAAGTTATCAGGTAAAGTTGGGGCTTCAAAAGTAGTTATACATCGGCAGGAGAACTGTAAATTTAATCACATGATATGACTCAATTGCAAGCACAGAGAATTAAAGTTTATTTTTAATTTGTTGCAAATCTTCATGATAACTGCTTCATCAAACGTACTATTACGTTTGACGAAATATGAATCTTCTTTTGTAGTCCAGATATGAATAAGCAAATAAGCCAAATACCGAACCCGTCACAATCGTTTCAAATTAATGTTATATGTTTTGTGGAACCTTAAAAGATTTATAATCATTTTTGTTTCAGATGGTTTGCCGTAACTACAAAGATTTAGTCTGCTCAAATGGAACGTATGTAAGTATTTTTGTTATAATAATATTTGGCCCTCTTAAAAAGATTGATACAACAAGGTAAAGCCATTCTTCTTGTAGCCCAAAGAATAAAAACTAAAATTGAAAAACACAATCAAATTAAAAATTTAAGTGACTTTACTTGTAGCCCTGGTCTTTTGCCATCAGATTACTGATGGTGAAATTCCTCACTCTATTTATAATAACGAGTTAAAAAATATCGAAGAAGTAGAGTTTGCTATTGAGAATATTTTACTCCTTACTGCAAGTATGGAATATGAGAATATGAGATCTTATACCAAAACGGCCAAATAAAACTTTATAATAGACAAGCAAACCAATAGTTACATCAAAATATTTTCATATATTATTAATAAATTCTGATAGATTCATCTACAAGAAAATATTTAACGTTATGTTTTGATGTGACGTCACTTCTTACAAATTAGTTAATAGAGAATGTTGTTAACCATTTTATAAAAATGCTGTTTTATATGATATGTTTTATATGTCTTTTGTTAAATATCTTTCTATTATCACTAGGGATGTAATAACCGCACGTTGATAATATGAAAATACTAGGGCTTCTCAATCATTTCAATTTACCGTATAATCTAAATTTTACAATTGAATTATTTTCTTAGACATATACTGATTAACGAAAATTAACCGCGACTTAGTACACAATAAATGAGAGTAAAATAAATGGTAGAATAAGAGCGGCAAATGATAGATTAAAGAAAAAACAACCGCAAAAAAAAATTATCATTTACTATAATAACTGCTTATAATGAACACCTTATGGTCGAATCCATGCCAACAAGAAATTTGACTGTGTCTCTCATCTACCCTAATCTTCTGATTAGGCCCTTATCTCTGCTGAAAAAAACTTGCAAGTGAAGAAAATCTGGACGCGCCAGCACTTTCTTTTGTCAGTGGAATTGATGGTTTGTTAAACAGATGATAAGCAATAATTGAAACAATGGTATGGATTATTGTAACATGTTTGGATTTTCAATGAAAATTGTTTTTAATAAACCCAACAATGTGATATACATATATAGGTACAGAAATGCAACTCTCAGAAAAATAAACATTGAGCACTAAGTTAGTATATAATATATTCGTTACCTCTGTAGTTGCAAAAATTTGTGTCTAGTACAGAAATATTAAAAATACAAGCGATTCCATTTTAAATACAGATTTTATTAGTCAGTTGTTATTTTTTACAATGGGATCCCAATGTTTAGTAAGCTTGTTATCGATTTGCGCGAGAATAGTAAAAGATTGAAATAAATAAAAACTAGTGGTACAAACTTTACCAAAAATTACAAGCAACTTAACATGACATATGACAAATCTAAAGTATCTCATAAAATGAATATAAATTCTGGGCCAATGCATGAAGACGCTTTTACACGCCCTACCAATAAAAATATCGCAGGTATACTAACTCGAGAATAACTGCAAAAGTTACTACTAGTCAGTGTATGTTCACCTTATGCTCACTGCAGGACACTGTCAGTCAGTTGACTCAAAGCAATTTTATTTGCTAGTTAAATTATTTTGCAGAAATTAAAACAAATAAAAATACAAAAAAACGAGGCTTGGAGAATATTGCGGGTACTAATGAATTTTAACTTTTAGCTTCTTTCGTTTTTGTAGCGTCCTTTAGATGATTAGTGGTCCAGAGCAAGGTTAATATTTCAAGTTAAAATAAAAATTTTTAAATCTAAGAAATTACTTTTTCACTGTTTTGAAAGCAGTAGTCCAGCAGAAATATGTTTTAATTTTTTTTTGTAGATGCAATTCTATTTCTTCCAAAAATTTGTATACAATGTTGCTACTGTAATTTTTGGATCTGCATTTTGAAATTTTTTTTGAGTATAAATCAACTTACTGCAATAGAATTTGTTACTTGTCCAGAGCTGTTATGTAGTAATGTTTTTATTATCTATAAAAACAGACAAATATTTTGCAATCATTTAATAAACCGAAGAACATTAATAGTAGACCTCATCTTATACAAGGGTGCTTTGAATAATATTCTTGTTTTTTAACTGCCTGGTTTGTTAATATTGCTTCAAAGCGCATCAAATAGGTATTGTAATATTCTCTAACTTACTATCAAAATATCTTTTCCATATAACATTAGCTCGCCTTAGTGTAGTGACCAAAATGACAAATGACATAATTATTGTTTAAACGAGCTGTTATTGAGTTCTTAACGGCTGAAGAATGTAGACCCACTGATATTTATCGAATAAGACCTGTTTGTGATAACTCCTGTATGGGTGTCAGTGCTGTTAGACGACAGATAAGAAGTACGAAAAATCCAGTCGCAAGAAATTAAATATAACAGCACTAAAAACAATTATATAAACTGATTTGTGCTAACCAATGTATAAAGCACAATTTCTCTTGAACGCAGTTTCTCTTGGATGAGTCTATCATATAATTCATGGTTTGCTTGACTATAAAAAAATATTGAATCTTAAAATGCAATATAATCGAAAGAATGCTTTCTAGAAACTTTTGATTGGGAAGGAACAAGATAACCATATTTTTCTCTACCGGATTGTCATTGATACCGGCAGAAGACGCCTGATTTCTTTACAAATTGGATAAAGAAACTTGATTAGCGTTAGCGTATGTACATAGACGTGACTCCACAGAAATATAAAGATACCCCATGAAAGAGAAAATTTAAAGCTTTTGCATTTGTATACTTTCTGTATTACTTAAAAAATCAATACTTTTTTCTTATTTATAAACATACGTACATATTTTATCATATATAGTGAGTTTAAAATGATGATAGTTATTATTTGGGTTTTCTTTTTTATAACTTTCTATTATTTTCTGTCCTAGATATTCTTTTTTACTTTTTACCAGTTTACCCTCCTTTTCTCTGTTACTGCTTTTACATTTTCTGGTTTTCACTTCATTTTCTTTTTACTTATCTTGTTTAATATACTTATTTATTGTTCTGTCCTCGTCTATGTCTGCAAAATATCTTAATTGACCCTATTCTATGATTTGTTCTACTGGCTTCATCCCCAATTTATCTCTAAAGGTGTTTCTTATTTTATCTTTCTTGTTTCATTTTCTATAATTTTGAAAAAATGCATTTCTGTACATTGTAACTTGCTTACCATATATTAGGACCACATTTTCAAATATTTCTACTTTTGTTTCTTTTGGGATTTCTTTTTTTTTGCTAGGAATGGGGTTTTGGTTACATTACATAATTTTTCCACCGACTCTTTTCTTTATTCTATTTCTTGATCTATTTCCCGTCTTGCGATACCATATAGTCTAGATACTTAAAACTTTTTTACTTCTAGTGTTGTTTCTTTTAGTTTTATCTGAAGTGTCTTTTTGTATTTAGCTATTATTATTGTTTCTGTTTTCTGTTTGCTTATTCTCATGCTATTTTTCTCTAGGTAGTTGTGTATTTCTAGCTTCTCATTCAAAGTATTCTTATATTTTGCTATTGTGACCAGGTTGTCTGCGTAGGTTATTTCGGAGACCCTGCCAGCTTCCATCTTTTAGTGTCCAACTTTTATATGGTTTTATGTTATAACTTTTTAATTGCTTTATTCGAGGCCCTAAGTATACATCCCTAATGGGCTCTTTTGTAGTCTCGAATATGTTTTTTTTGTTTGACTTTTACAAAGTTTGTTATTTTCTTGTATAGTGTTTTTCTCTTGTGTCAATTTCTTTTCTGCAGCTCATTCTTCTAAAATTTTCTATATATTCCATCTATTTTCTTCGTCTGACATATATTTGATTGTCTTCTTGATTGCTTCTTCAAAGACTTGTTTTAAAACGAAAACTGCATCTGTCGTTCCTCTACTTATTTCTTGTCGTGCATCTTCAGTTGTTTCCATTATTTATCTCTTTTTTGGGATTCTTGTGTATAGTTTTCCTGTAATTGTTACAATTATATGTATCTAATTTTTTGCATATTGGGATTATGATGTCTATCGTCTAATCTTCTGGAGCTTCTCCTGAATTTACTACTCTTTTGACTTTTCTATTGTTATCTTCTATTGATAGTACTATAGTTCTTGTTTTATTTGTGTTTTTTCTTGTCATATATGTCCATTATTTCTTCTTTGTCAGTGGATATTTCTTCTTTTTCGTCTTTTATATTATCAAGAATGATCATGTTACTTTTATTTTTCCTTGCATTTTTAATTGCACAAAAAATTGTTTTTGATTTTCTTTGTATGTATTTTTTATTTTTTCTTGAAATTCTACCCATGACGTCTCTTTTTCTTCTTTAACTGATTAATTTTTTATATTTTTCATGGTCTATTTGTGTTTTACTACTTAGATGTTCCTTCCTATTTATTAAGGCTTTTATGTTCTCAGTCCACCAATGGGTCCTTTTGTTTTGTATATTTGTTATTCTTGTTGTTTTACATGTTTCTTTTGCTGTCTCTTTTTTTAAATTTACCTACCCTTCTTGAATGGCTTCTTCTGTGCTTAATTCTTTGTTCCAGGCTATCCCGGAATTTTATTTTCACTGAATTTCTCTTAATTTCTAACATCTGATCTTTCTTTTAAGAATTGTTGGCTTGTAATCATCTGGTAATATGAAATTTTTTTCTCATTAATAGAAAATAGTCGCTTCCAATTTCCCGTCCTCTTCTGACGTTTTTAATCTTTTTCTATATTTTTGTTACCAATTAAAGGGTAGTCTGTTACAGATTTTTTATACTTGCTATTTATTTTTCTTGTTATTTTATCTATTTCCTTTTGTTAGAAGCGGAAATTCACGATTATCAGTTTGTTTTCTCTACAGAAGTTAATTGATCTTTATTCATTTGTATTCTTTAGATTTTCTCCTTGTTTCCTTAGGCACCATCCTGTTGAAAATTTTTGCTCATTTTTATTATATATACTATAACTAGGTATTCTATTGCTCTCTGCTTTTTTATGTTTGCCGTATTGTTTTAATAATAAGCTTTTTGCTTTGTAGCAGTTTAATTTTACAAAATTCCTATATTGTCTATGACACTAGAGAACAAAATATTAAAATTTGAAAGCATGTCTTGATATTTCTATATTTTAGTTATAAAATTCTTTGTAAATAAAAATGTTAACTATATCAATTTATATTAAAAGAGTTAATTTTTAACATTGTTGTTCTTTTCTTTCTGTAAATTTATACGAAGTAATTATAAGTACATCAATAATAACACCCGTTCAAAAGATGCTGGAATATAATTCTATTTAATAATTTAATTGCCGTAACAGCTTAAATGTAAATTCACAGCAAAAAGCAAATAGAGCAACGCAGATAACGAGAAACGCTTCATACACGAGAAGTTATCTAAGTATCGACCGGCTCCGGAATAAATTTAAAGTTGCGAACACCATCATTTCAGTAATAGTTTTCAAATAACGCCTGTGTGCCGGCTTGAACGAACGTTTCAATTAAACTAGAGCGGCTCAAAGACATTAATTCAACAGTCATTCCCACGGATATTCCTGGTGGTCTGGCTGGTGGCAGTACGCCTTGCCTCTACATTGATTAGTGTTGCGCGATATTTAATCAAGATATCGCCTACAGATGCACCCTCCTACGAAACTTTTCCAGCACAGGTGGACCGAGCTGCGGACATCGCCATTAATTCTCGCATTAAATATTAATGGCGTTGTGTTAGCTATGCAAATTGCCCTAATCTATCCGCCGGCTACAGCTAATTTCGCTTTAGTTGTTGGAAGGTTCAGGAACGTACGCGATCATTAAATACATTAACGCGGCCGTTAATGAAATAATTACGGAGAGTGTTAAGATAAGCGGAAATAACGCTTCTACTTTACAGAGTGGGGTTACTGTCATTTTAAGAATGGAAATGCCAGATTGTTAGTTCTGTCGAATGATAGCAATGTTTTTAAACATTATTTTTAATTAGCACTATTTATTTGGATACTTGATCATTAAATATAATCTTCTTAACTTAATTTTAATTCTATTAACATTCTTTAACAGCATTCCGTATTCTAGACTTGTATTTAAATAAATGTTTGGCGCAAGTGGAATAAATGATTACATTCTGACAAATTCTTTATCGTTAAAAATAAATGATAGCATAAATTACAATTTAATTAAAAATAGAAATATATAAGCTTAATAACTTATTTACATTAATAACAAGTTTGGTTGGTTTAGAAAACGCTTATCCAACTTTCCGTTATCAGTCTGTTTTCTACTAATCTAAAAATGTAAGTTAAGCCCTGATACTGTCACCTTTATTGCAAAAATAAATAAATTGCTTTTATAATAAAAGTTTAAATAGTTATAAAACGTGGGCATTTAATCTACAAATGTCTACAAAAGAACAGCATTCTAAATGTATACTAGGTATAAAAAATAAATTAAAATTAACAAGAAAACAGAAAAGCTTTTAGAATCACCACTAGGGGTTCTTTTCCTCCAATTATATTTTTGTAGTTGGATCAATGATTTTTCATATCCATACGTTAATGGATTCGCTAAGCAATTTTTTGGAAAAAAATTACAAAAAGCTATTTTATGTGTTCTTAATTATAAGAATTTACACAATCGTCACTTTTTTCATTTGGAAGGAACAACCTTAATGTAAGTCAATTCTACTACTCTTTTTGGGAGTTAACTTTGTTTTGCAAGTCATTTACGTAAGTGATAGACTATGTTCTTTCCAAAAACGATAACTACATCAGATAATGTGGATAAAGTAGGTGATATAATTTTGTCAAATTATCAAGGATATGCAGATGCATATAATTGAAAAATATCTGGCTATCTCTTATAAACGAGTATCTCTTACGTAATAAGTTGAGCAAAAATAAAAACATCTTGCTAGATACATAGGTGTCGTATTGAAACAGAAACTCCTTCCAACACAAACTTCAAATGATTGTTTAGAAGAACAATCCAATAAACTTTAAAAAATAATTTGTGCTCTAAGGTAGGACCTACACTTACCATTACATACCAAAAAGTAAATTACAAGCGTTGTGAATTTGTCTCAAAAGTCGTTTATTCCACAAGCTAGACAAACTTTAACCTCAACATTTTAAGTTACCAAAAAATTTTGTTAGTTGATTATACTGAAAAAGGCAACATTAAGTAGCACTTTTGAACAAGCTGGAAGCAATAATTTTAGAAATTTACTCCAGAAAAATATATTCTTTCAAAGCAATAATGCAGCAAAATATATAAGTGACACTTAATGAAATTGATAAATTCAGATTGAAAATCATTTTTCATCTGCCTTTGTTATCTGACTTAGCTTCCCATTTATTGAAGAAGAGATTATTGAAGCTGTAACAGTTATTTAGTAGAAAATCGCTTTCG
This sequence comes from Sinelater perroti, assembly GCA_036346155.1. Lineage (NCBI taxonomy): Eukaryota > Metazoa > Arthropoda > Insecta > Coleoptera > Elateridae > Sinelater > Sinelater perroti. The sequence continues at coordinate 15,595,866 of JARFIY010000195.1, read as the reverse complement.
GAAAAGCAAGTGGCACAATGTTAGACTAAATACTGAAAAATAAAATATAACTTAAATTATATTTATTTATTTTTTTATTGCTATTACAAAAATGATTTAATCTGTTCTTTTATTAATACATATAATTAGCATAGGTTTTATTTTGCGGTAGCACTTATCTAGACGTAAGTACTTTATGGCATATGAGCTTTAGAGAAGCAATACTTATAACTTAAAACGTGTTTATATACAAGAGTTTTATAAAAATCCTTGATTCCGAATAAAATGGAATATATAAACAAAACAAACTTAAATTAGGCGTTTTTTGTAGTTTTCATACATTATTAGTTACAAATTATATCCGATAAATGTCTCCCCTTGAATGCACACAAGTGGAGTTCTAACCACGGTTTCAAAAACACCCATCAGTGTCTCTGAAAGTATTCTGACTATCTCTTGGCAAATATTCTTTTTTAGAACTGTAATTGTTTGAGACTTTTATCTTGAGATAGTTCAAAAGAAATTTTTTTTTACATTACCATGTTTTGAGATGAGGCAATTGGGAATATGCTGCCTTAAAAGACATTGATTTTTTCTAGCGGTGTAAATTGTAACTTCATCTTTTTGGGACCATAAGTTGTGATAACTGTGATTAGAACAAGTTTTTCAGCATTTCCCTGTGGCGTTCTCCATTGAGCTTTTCAAGAGCATCTTGTTTATTCTCAATAAAGTATGCCCCAATAATGCGGTTAGACTTTATGGATACATGGGCTGTAAGCAGCGACCTCTCCTATGTTAATCTAGGATTACCCCACCTCAAAGCAATTTTGTCTATTAACAATTACTACAAATATTACATCATTTTCTGCAAGATTTAAAACTACTGAGCATAATAGAAATGTGCTTGTGAGTTTTCAGTTAAAGAATGCCCAGAGATTGCCAGTTAAGAGGGGTACCTTCTAATGAATGGTTGTGATTGATTTGGAACAATTTGCCTTATACGCTCAATATTAGCTAATCTAGTAGCTTATCACCTTCCTGTGTGTCTGGCATCATTGTTATTTACTCTTTCAACAAAATGTCGTTCTACTAATGTTTCTACATGGTCATAAAATTGTTTAAAAGCTCATTGCATTAAAACTTCTAATCGTTGGTTTTCAAAATATAATATTTCCATTTGAGTCAGCTGGGTAATAATATACCTATTTATATTATATTCCCTAAGTTATAATTGGAAAAAGTTAAAGTAACTTTGGAAAACTTTGTATAATTTAGAAATATTTTTCTAGTTCAATTTTACAATAGAGCAAACAACTGAAAGATAACGAATTTCTTTATCATCTTGTACTATTTTGTAAAGGTAATTTAATATCAATGAAGTTTAATGTTACATAAAATGTAAACTTTTGATTAAATTTTTAATTAATTTTTTAAGTATGAAATAATGAAGTACTGTTTTTCAATTTTAAAATAAATTCTTAATAAAATTCTTTTTTAAATATAGTACTAATTATGTAAAACAGTAGTAAATACAGTCACAGACAATAAAACAAAAAGAAAACGTCAATTTGAACGAAAAATTGCGATTCCAGAAACAGAATAAAGGAACAATTACAGCAAAATTTGTAACATACAGTCTGGACAGTTTCAATAACCTGTCACATCATCTCAAGCTATAATATATGCAGCAATACGTTCATTCGTAGAGTTGACAAGCACCTGATGCTATCCTGTAACAGTTGGTTGTACACTTGTTAGATAATGTAACACAAATGTTCGATAAGGAGCCTGTTCAAAGAACGGCTAGATCATAAAAGTATTTGGAAATAACTTAAACAGGTCTGGGTACCTAAGACGTACGTGGTTGGGCATTATTATGTTAAGATATCGCCAAGTAGAGAAACACTATAGCTGCGAGGTAAGGATCTAGACCTGCCACACTAACGTGGCAGATCTCGGTTTGACTTCCGGCTCGATAACAATAGCGAACATCAAAGGTACAAAAGCTTTTAGTCGTCCTGAAACACATATCTTTCTTTTAAAATAATGGATTAGTTGTTTCAAGTACGCTCAACACGACTTATAGTACGAAAAGACTGTGTCGTTAGAAATAGACTAGTAGCCTGTATATATACATACTAGAAGAGATCGAGTTATTACTATACAATTAAATTTAAAAAGAAACACTACAAATATACGCGCCGACAGCAAATTGCTAACATTTTAAAAAGTTAAAAAACAGACGAAATTACATGATGGCGGATTTTAATGCTAAAATAGGACAAAGCCGATCTAACGACATAGTCGGCCTGCATTAACTGAGACTTTCTAACGATCTAGAGGACAGACTTTGTGACTTTTGAGAAAAAATCGTTACCAATACTTGATTTAAGCTTGCAAAACAGAGGTTGTAAACGTGCTTCCAGTAACCCCAACTGTACTACAAATCAGATTAAATTCTAATCAATAAACGTTACAAAAATGTTGCTAAATGAGTTTCTGTCAGGGATAGACATATACTCAGACCATAATCCGTTTGTAACCAACATCAAAATGAGATTAAAAAAGATTCATGGTAAAAGAGAACCAAAAAACAAATATCCATTATCTTGTAACCAACCAAAATAAAGAACAAATTACTCAAAAAGAAATGCAAATTTAAATAATATTCAAAAGACCGCAAAAATGTGGAAAACTTGTGGATGTAATGTAAAAATATCGACTGAAGTAATTAGATACTACAGTAATAAATATAGTGGAACGAAGAAGACTCATAAAAAACAACACAGAAATATAGACAACTACAACAACAAAAAATGTATATGAGAAATACGCGTGGAAATAGAAACTTAATAACAAAACATGATTCATTTAATATTCATAGAAAAAACAAATAGCGCAAATCAAGCTATAATTGACAAAAACGAATTTATAAACACATGGAAAACTTATATATTAGGACTATTCGGAAACGTCAGAGATAATGAGCTAGCTGATAAGAACTATGTAAAATGCTCAGAGATCACGAAATTACAGATACTGTATGTCATAAAAAGCAAAGACTAAAAAAGCACTAGAATTTGACCAAATTTCTATAGAACAATTAAAACTAATAGACGAAAATAGCATAAAATTATTAGTTAAATTATTTAATGCAATCTACAATGCAGGAGAAATACCTTCAGACTGGCTCCAATCAATTTTTATAGCAACCCTTAACAATTTTAAAACTAGGAAGTGCTCGGATTATCGAATGATCAGCTTGATGAGACAAACACTTAAAGTATTGCTAACGATAACACAACCGGATTAGAAACAATTGCGAATAAGATTTAGAAGAAACACATTTTGCATTTAAGAACACTTTTGGAACCAGAGAAGCTTTATTTACTCTAACGGTCCTATTCCAAAAGTGCAGAGACTAGAGAAATAATGCATTTGCTTGCTTCGTAAATTTCAAAAATGTGTTTGTTAAGGTACAACACAAAAAGTTAATTGATGTGGTTAAACGCAACAGAATCGACGATAAAGACATTAGTATTGGCAAAACATCTATATTGAAATAAAAACGCCGGGATTAAGATTGAAAACAAGTACCCCAGTAAAGTAAACATACAACGAGATACACAGCAGGGTTGTATTTTATCTTCAAAGTTATTTAAATTATACTCATATTACAACTTTAGAGTAGCACTCAAAGGATAAATACTTTTAAACGTTATTAGATATGCTGACGACACGATCATTCCAACCGACACTATGAAAGACCTACAACAACATTTTACTAGAATAAGCAAAGTAAGCCCAAACATTGGTATAAAAATAAACGTGGGAAAAACTATATTCATGGTTTTCAATAGAGCTGAGCATCGTAGAATTAAATTATCACCAACCAGTTTAAGAATGTTGAAATATTACATATTTGAAACGTAAACACAGAAATAAATTGGCTTGAACAACATTTTCTAATATAAACTCCTTTTTCTGAAACAATAATCTCAATCTCAAATTTAGACAACGCATTGTAAAATTATATTTGGTTAGTATTATTACACAATGTAGAGATTTGGGCACTTGAAAATATCAATAATGAACAACATCGAGGTCTTCGAGATGTGGATTTACTATCATATGTTCAAAATTCTTTGGGCTGCTCGTTAAGTTAAGGAACAAATCCTGCAAAAATTGTTCAAAATGGTAAAGACTAGTAAACCATTTTACCTAGGATAATATTTTAAGAGCTAACAATATCGTAGACTTCATTTGGTACTGAATAGCAAGATAGAAGGTCGTAGAAGAATGGAAAAAACGAGCTTTATGACTAGGAAATATTTGGGAATAGACAGGGATCTGAAACGGCAGAGAATTATTTAAACCAGCATTGGGCGAAGTGATCGCCAACGTTCCGAAAACCTAACATGACATCTGATATCCAAATTGTTCTGAACTAGCACTGTTGCAAACGAAGCAGTCGATATTGCCACTTTTGTGCAGCATCTAGAAATGGTTCGTAGCCATGCAGGAGTCGCACTTGAATGATAAACCAGGCTGCCGTACGTGCTAGGTACATAATCATTTGATCCTTTCTGCTAATAAACTGTTTGGTCTGTCCAGAGGCAATTAATTGTGTGTGGATACCGTTATGTTCCCGCTGCTTCTACACATCCAATCGTATGGTCGGAACAATTTACGACGTTGGCGTTGCTACTTTCTTCTCAATAACAATACCTCTTTCGAAATTTGTAAATTACATAAATTGACGTTTGTCCAACATTCTCCTTACCACATCCTCCCTAATCTTGCTATGAAAGCCAATTTTTTTGCATGCAAAAGGCATTCAGTGTCGCTGTAGTGTATATGTAATGCAAAATTGCACCAAACTAGCATAATTACCATAACAATTCAGACTGTAGCTATTTATATAATTTTCTTTTTCTAAAAATTATCTGTTTTTCTCTCCGTGTAAATAATTTATTTTTAAATGTTAGGTTTGTACCGTTACGCATCAAACAACTAATTGCTAACAAACGAAGTGCCAGAAAAGTCTGGCAAAGATCAAGGAACAATATTGACCAACGTCAATATAATAGACTGTCTAGAGAACTAAAAGCAGCTCTTAAAGAAATCCAAAATAATAATTTTGAACAATATATTACTAAACTTTCGCCTAATGATAATACATTGTGGAGGGCAACAAAAAAGTTGAAAAGACCTCAGATGGCTGTTACACCAATTAAACAATCCAATGGAGAGTGGGCGCGTAGTGATCAGGAGAAGGCCGATACTTTTGCCACGTACCTAGCTAAAGTGTTTTAACCCATTAAAAAAGATCCAGACCATGAGGTAGATAGTTTCATCAAAATACCATGCCAAATTTGGATTTCGTGAACGACATTCAACAATTCAGCAGGTCCATAGAATAGTAAACATGATTGCTAAGAGTATAGAAGAGAAATTCTGTAATGCTGTATTTCTCGATATCCAACAGGCTTTTGATAAAGTGTGGCATCCTGGTCTCCTATACAAGTTGAAAACCCCACTATCTAGTAATCTATATCTCCTCTTAAAATCCTATTTAACTGATAGAAACTTCTCAGTAAAATACAACGGATGTCAATCTAACTTTCATGCTGTAGAATCCGGTGTCCCACAAGGCAGCGTCCTTGGACCATTCCTATTTTTAATATACACCACTGACCTGCCTGAAACAAATACTACTACAATTGCCTCATTCGCCGATGATGTTGCTGTGCTATCCACTAGTAAAAATCCTACAACAGCTTCCGAACAACTACAAACCCATTTGGATCTACTTACTGAATGGTATTATAAATGGAGAATGAAGATTAACCAAGCTAAATCGGTCCAAGTTATGTTCACTAATCGACGAGCAACCTGTCCACCTGTAATAATCAACAACATATCCGTACCTATGAAATCTGAAGTGAAATACCTGGGACTAACCCTAGACCAAAGATTAACATGGAAAAGCCACATCAAGACTAAACGTAAGCAAATGGACATCAAACTTCGACAAATGTATTGGTCTCTTGGACGAAAATCGAAACTGTCGTTAAATAACAAAATTCTTTTATACAAATGTATAATCAAACCTATTTGGACCTACAGGCTTCAATTATGGGGGAGTGCTAAACCATCAAACCTGGCAATCATACAAAGGTTTCAGTCTAAAGTTCTCAGAATGCTGGCAGATGCTCCTTGGTATGTCAGTAATCTTACACTTCATACCGATTTGAAAATTACAACCATCAAAGAAGAGATCAAGCGCAGTGTTATTAAATACCAAAATAAATAATCAACCACGATAACGCTCTGGTAGAGCAGTTATATGAAAGCGGTCCAAACACGAGAAGACTCCACAGAACCTGGCCTCAAGATTTCATATAACAAAGAAGAAATCATCTAAAGGAAAAGCATTAGTGAATGCTTCCCTTATACACTTTGTATTACATTTATCGCATTTACTTAATACTTCTTTCCTCTGGAAGTAGCTTGTGAATATGCTATTATGTCAATAAAAAAAAATGTTAGGTTTCTAACGAGTAGACATAATTTAGAATACTTTTTATTATATATACATATATATATATATATATATATATATATATATATATCTTAAAAAGTTAAAAAAAAACAAACTTACAATTTAAAAATCGTCGCTTATTATTATAATCCAAAAAGAATTGCAGTAGTTCGAATACAACGATTCTTTTACGCCGTCTGATAATACATGTGATAATAATTGCTTTAGGCATTTACAACAAATTTAAATTTGCAAATAATTATTTCAACATTAATTTATTTGGTAGCTTGCCTATGCTTACAAATGAATAAATTGCATTTTGTGGTTTGCATCACGTTTGATGTGCAAATATTAACACAATATGTACCCTAATCAAATATTTTAAACATTACATTAGCAAACGTATTGTTAAATGGTTTGTAATAACCCAAACACAACTCAATGTCTGTAAAACTTGATACATATATAACATATGTTTGATGTTTAAATGTGTAAATCCATTAAATTATATTTTTCGCGGCAATCGTATTAATTTTCAGTTATACGTATGTTTTAATTATACTTTTTCCTACTCACTCATTACATTTGCAATATTTCTTGAAATAATGAGTTAAAAACGTACTAATTTGTTTTAACTTACATAATACTCGTTTATACACAATTTCTTAACTTTATTAAACAATGGAACCTGTCACTTATTTTTTATTATTCATTATTTTTATGGAGATTGCTTAATTTTCAGAATTTGGTGAGGTACTATGTGTTTGTTTTGATCTCATTAGTTCAGCGTATAACTGAATAAAAACCGGTTTTTTAACTACATTCAATTGGCGGTCCAATATTCTAAAAAAATGTATCATATTAATTTCCAGAAAAAATATCTATAAAATTGAGAAATTTCAAACGCAGCTACAAATTTCTTCCAAATTTACATCCTAAAATGTAAATACATATATAGGCGATTTAGAATTTTTCGGTAGATTATATGTATTAGGTGTCAAAGGTAGCATCAACTAATGCATTATTTTCTTTCTCATTAAACATACACAATATTTTTGCGACAATATAATTTTTGACCCCTTTTTTCTTAGTTAGTTTGTGTTTACTTAAACACCGCTGTTCATCAGCTTCTATATTTAAAGAAAAAAACATGTAAAAGTGACGAGACGATATTGAGCAAGCAAGGAAGTGTACCAAGTATCTTAAAGCTTTCTCTGTGTTTATTAAGTTTATAAAAGTTAGACTTTTTAAGCCTCTAAACAATTTTACTGAATTTAGGTAAAGCTTGTAACTATAAAAAGACACCAAGATAACAAAAAAAAATATTTTAACGTATGTAGTCGTTTTCTCAAATTATAATCTAGTTGTAGTTTGATAATGTAAAGCTTATAAAGTCCACGTAAAATGACCACTCTTAAAATTCAATAATATCAACTTTTTGCCAATAAAAAAGCCTTCTTATATACGACAATACAGTGTTTTAATATGAAAATTTTTTTGGAACAGCCCTATTATACATACTAATATTCAACTTAAATTTAAGAGGTTACATACATCCATCAGCTTTTAAGTAAAATTGGAACTCGCTCACGTGTTAAATTCACAGACAGAGGAGCACTTGCTCACAACCAATTGACCACAGCTGCAAGCCAAGATAAAAAATAAATGTTTTTAAATAACCCAACAACTAAGAACATAATAGGTTTAAATCTGCCAATGTATTTTCTGGACAATACTTCATTTGAAGATGCGCTATCATTCGCAACATACATGTAACCTGTGGCATTAAGATTTGATTCAATTTATTTTTATTTAACTATCTAGAAATTAAAATTTATTTAAACTAAATAATTTGATACACAATTACGAATTTAACATATAGTGTTTTTGGGTCAAGTAGTTGAAAACATTAACGAGTTATTAATATTATATGTAACAAAATCAATTTAATATAATTGTGTTTCTAGGCCAATTCATGAAGCAAAAGCAAGACATGAAAGTCTTAGGCGAAATTCTAATCTCACAAAGAACAAATGTTACAACATTTCTTATGCAGACTCGTGAAGGCAATTAATTTTTCAGACATGTACATAACTACATTATAGAAGCCAATAACAATGTTTAATTTGTGGTTTTAAGATGCAGATAGCACGCAAAGTATATTGTCACAATCTTACTGAATAATAAACTTACTTTAGTATTTAGTGCCTCTACCCATATAAGCTCTTAGTTTAAATCCCAATAAACCCCCAGAAAGTTTAAATAAAAAAATTGTATACTCAAAATAGAGACTAAATATTTCAGAATGGGACTCTCTGTGAACGACTTGTGCAAATAAATAGAAAACTAAATTGAAACAGAAGAGTTTAATATAATTAACTACATGTAATAATGTACGGTTTTTTAGAAATGGGTTTTCAGTTAGGGAAACAAAGCACCTACAAAAACTGTGATCTAGTTAATAAAGAGGTTTATAAACCACGAGAATAATTTTTTTTAACAAAAACTGTTAAAAAAATTATTGTGTGGTATTCTGGTTCTTATGCCCAAATCCTGGACGGTACACTAATTCAAATTTAATTTCTTACTGATTATTCTCAACATCAGTCGATGGTCTGATATCACAAGGTCTTCACTTCCTTCAAATCGTTATTTGTTTTTAAAGTTAAAGGTCTCTTTGCACAAAAAAGCCTTCTATTTTTTATAAATGTCTTGCACCATCCAAACACTTATGCCCCAAATAGAAACTATTCAAATCAAATAGACACATTGATTATATATTTAACAGATATTTAAAAAACGATATATCTAAAAGAGAAGCTTAAAGATGTACTGATAAATAAATATATAACAATTGTAAAATCAGATGTTAAAGTGACAATACATTTAAATATAAGATAAACCCCACTTAGAAGAAATACTAAAACATAAAGATTTTAGCTCAACAGAAAATTAAGGGCAATAAAGCATATATTTTTAAAAGAAAATTAGAAAATGTATCTAATTTTATGTACTTACTTAAAATTAATACTTAAAATAACCATTTTTAAAATATTTTTTTATAATGTTGGAAAGTAAACAGAGCTTTAGAACAGATACAACTTGCTATACTATTTTCTTAGTTATACTAGTTGTAGAGAAGTCAAGTTAATACAACAAAATTACTTATTTTTGATTGACTTCCAAAAGTCACTCGATAGAATTAGAGCGAAAAATATTTTACATATATTCGATCAGAAAACTTAAAGTTAAATTATCTGTACATATCTAGTATTGTTTAGCATTATGATGAATGAGTTTATCAAGAGAGTTTGTATTGACATAGAATATTTGAATACTCGATACATTTCATCGAAACACATAAAATAGTTTTCATAATATTTCCTAATTTATTGAAAAGCAGGACCACATAGTTTTGCAATGTTAAGTGTATCTATTAATAACAGAGTTGCTTGGCAGTAGGCAAGAAGGGTGAATTAAATCTGCATGATTAAACCTAATATAGTCGGCCATTGACAATCACAGATGAACAATATTAAACAAGTATAAACAAACCAATTCATACAAGGCGCCGCGTAAAGTGCAATTGTATTGCTGGAACTGTTGGAACTTCTTCATAAGAACTTCTTTAACGTTGGCGTGATTACGTGGACAAAGATTATAATTTTGTAAAAAAAATCATAGAGCTTACTTATTTAAGTTATTTATTTATATGGATAATCAGAACATAACAATAATGTACAGGTGGAATGGTATTATTCGCCAAAAATTAGAATAATCTACTTTAGAAAATTATTGGAAAAACTACTACACAGAGGGAGGAGTAAAAACATTAGGAGAGTATGTGAGATACAGCGTATCGTTAAATGGACACAAACATGAAAGAAACATATAGCTTACTTTCGACGTTTTAACATTTGCTGTGATGCCATTTTCAAGAATATTTATATCTTCACTCGGAACCTCAATCTCCCTACTCCCTAAAGAGGGTTAAAAATGTGTACTCTGCTTCGTTGACGTAACTGATGATGCAGAATAATAAGGGTTTTGCATATAACAGATAAGGGTGAGACATTGCGAGTTTACTTATTTCAATTGCCTCAAAAAATTTTCCTTGTAATGTTTGGAAAAAGCTAAATTTTCTTGAAAATACCATAAATGCGCACACCAAAACGTTAACAATTTCCTCATACAAGACAATTTAACCTCTCCACCAAGTTGTTAGGGTATAATTAACCCTATGGTGAGGCAAATTTCAACCTATATAAGCTATATTCAAAGGTTACTCAATAAAATGCCAAACTTCTATATAATTTTGGTTTCTTGATATTCTATCTATTAGAAGAAGTCTAAATATAATCGAACTTTATAGTATATTTATTTATTAATCCCCTCCGCTAGTCGTTTTTTATTATTCTTTCACTAAGGTAATACATAAAGAGACGTCATGTATGTCCAAAAAGAAAGACATTACCCAGAAACATAAATTTTGCCAAATTTAACTACACACTACCCAAATATCATTAACCAATACCACCACATATAATCTTTTAGACTACCCCATAAGAGATCCCGTTATCCAAATTCTTACAAAATTTTATATTTTTCCTATTATTCCAAATCGCGTACCTATCAAACATATTATACCTCAAATAAAATCCTTTATGTCCACTCTCCTTAAAAACGTGACTAATTAAAACAGGCATTGTAATCTAGTTAAAATACTCTGTCTAGCTATATTACTTGAATCAAATATCAAACTTTCTGAACCACATACTCTAAAATCTATACTAAGAGCAACGCTACAGTGATCCTAAACACACAAAATTACATCAATAAGATAGAAAACTTATTAAAACTATTTTATTATCGTCATGTCTTTAACATTTCCACCACCTACCTTGACAATAACTTAAACTTACCAACCGATACTAACAAAGAAAGAATTTCAATCCAAACTGTATGGTCTCCTAAAAGTTTATAAAATAATGTTTCTTTGCATTCTATAGTTGGTACATTTGGTTAATCAGCCTACAATTTAGTTGAGTACCTTACCAAACGTAGGTCTGAAATTATTAAGTTTTCTAAAAATACTCAAAACGCTCCCTACAGGTAAAAATGATATCATGGTTTGCTTTAGCGTCGTTTCTTTATTTCTAAAATCTTGCTCTTATTAAAATCTAATTACAATATAACCACACCACTTCAAAATACATTTTAGCACTAAATAAACGAAATTCCTATGAGTTCACTATTTTTACCCTTTATAATAAACCTTTTCATGATTTTTTTTGAAATGAACACCTTTACATTATTTTACCTTAGACCGACATGATATTTTTGTTATATATATTCATGGACAAGATAAGCTTCCTAAATTATAGTCCCACCAAACTCACACCATCATCAAATTTACAACAAAATTTCCTCTTTTTGTAGATACGTTTGTAACAAAGTCCTTTATTACGTTATCTAAAAAACGTATTTATACTAACCGCTACATAATTGCCAAACTCCATGCTTCTGTCCAAATTCATTCCGTTGCAGAATTCTTTATTACTAAATCTATCAGACTTTCCAACATGAAAAACCGACAAAGAAAATTTAAAATTGATACCACCACTTTACTACGAAATCTATATTTTAACAAATCGTTTTTCGCTTAATTAGAAATATTAACAAAAAAACAAACCAAATTCTAACAGAAAACGCTCCTACTTTATATCAGAACAATCACCGATAATTTCAGATGTCTATTGAGACGCGATACGCATACGATTTTTATGAACAACCACAAAATAGCTAATTTTATTTGTTTAACCAACAATAACTGTTTCAATGAATCCCAAAAGGTACGTGCCAATTAAACTATACATAATAGTTCAAACCAAATATATATTTAATATACATTAAAAATAGTCAATAGAAAGTATTTTTCTTTTTAGCCTGGTGTGTATTTGGCTTCTTTCTAGATTATAGTAAGTAGATCTGATCCATACGTATATATTCTGATGATAAACCTCTAGATAGAAAGAATACTTGTTTCTCGATATATTTGAGAATTTCTTACAAACATAAGGATTGGTCGAATTATTTGTGTGCAGAATATAATACTATATTGAATTTTTAAGTGGCGACTGTTTGTTGAAATTTGGACAGAGTGTGGCTAGTCTAGCATAAGATTCAGTTAGTTTCTTATATATATATATGACATGTCCATGTTAATCCTCAGTTGAGATAAATGCCAAGATATTTTACAGCGTTGCATTTGATGGGCTATGATATAGGTGAATGTTCATTACTATGATTTTTGGATATCGAAGTCATAGAAGGGTGAAAATATTCGTTTTGCACTTAGCTATGTTAATTTTTATATAAGATTTTCGGAATCATGGGACTAACTGGTTTAAACTTTTTTTAAGTATTTTCACAGCTTTATTAATATTGTAGTTTAAAGGTCAAAGGGTTATATATGCCCGCCTTTACTGATAAATATGTGATATAAAAAAGCAGCATGCTTTAAACAAAGTTCCTGTTTGAATTAAACAGTGGTATTAAATTATTTCTGGCATTTGTAATACTGGATGAACCCAAGCGCTCTAACCGCAGCACCACAAACTAGCCAACTGCTATTTTGTAAAAGCATTACACAGTATTGCATTGCAAAACAATTTCACTCAATTATATAGCCTTCTACTATAGCAACATCAGTTTAACGGATTGTCATCGATAGCGACTCGGTAATATTCTGTTTGTGACATTTAAAAGAAATATAGCATTTATTTGAACTATAAAGCATGTGCAAAGACAATCCAATATAAAGAGAGAAATTTTTGTATTACACGATGTTTATTGAACAAACCAAAAAAAATTGTATCAAAGTAGAACGAAGTCGTTTTATAAAAAGCCCCAAATGAATCCGCGAGCCTTACAAAAAAATAATTTTGTTATTACTTTAATTAAAAAATATTAGAGTTTCATAAATGTGGAAACCAACTGGTATTTTATTTTGAACCTCCCAAAATAAAATGATGTATAGTTTATGACATTGTTACTATTTTGCAGTTAAACAAAAAAATGCATTGCGTGCAACACGCACACTTTTACACAATTTTAATGTTATACGTTTGCATAATATATTTTTTAAATTGCTGTTTAACTTCGCTAACAATGTAATAAACACCTGCAAATAAGCTTTAAGTGTGCTCTCAACTGGTTTAGATACATAAATCATTTGAACTAATTTACGACCAGGTCATAATTGGTTGCAAATGTTTAGTAATAAAATTACCTAGACTATATTTGATTACAGGTTATTTAAATTCCTTTTGGTACTCTATCGACATTAACTCTTAATTTATAAAATTAGCATTAGTAATGGTAAACGTAATTATATTTTTAAGTTTTATTTTTTTTTAACAAAATTATATTTGAGGTTCTATTTTTAGAAAAACGATATATATAAGCAATGTCATTTCACTAAATATGAATATTTTATATGTTGCAAAATGACATCAATACATTCAAAAATGATGTTTCTTACATTAGTTACTTGATGCTTACAAAATTTTACCATGACTTTTAGTGTAATACTATTTATAATCGAGCGAACATAAAATAAAATGTCCTGTAGTTTTTTACATTTTATTTGTTTGTTGAACATGCCTGAAACCCATAAAAAAATATTTAGACTTACTCTAAAACTGTTAAAATGAACTTTTTCATGTACAGTAATCTTTATAAAAAACGTTTGTCTTTTAAGAGGTCAATAAAATTAATCTTTGACCTTTAATATCTTTAGGCATATTTAAAATTATAAATGTTATTGACTTCCAATAAGCACACGTTCATGCATATGATATATTCTTACTTAAAAAAATGTATTAACCTAGTTTACATCACAAGATTTATTTTATAATTTTTAATTTTACCTTGGAAATTTGAATTAAATTATTTATTAATAAATATAAAGACAATGTCACAAGTATACACTTGTTAGACATTTAATAAAAATTTGTTCTTGCTTGAAATTTTCTGGTTTGGAAAATCGTCAATATTTATGTATATTTATGAACATATTACGCCTAGTTGCAATTCTACTGTTTTTAAGAGTTGTAAGTTTATTTCTTACCTTTTAGTACCATCCTAAGTATTTTTCTATATGCAATGTCACAAAAGTGCCACTTTTTTCTTATAAGTTCATAATAATTTTGTATTAATTATAAACACCGTTTTAAAGTGTCTAATTTATATATACAGCCCAAACCATTTGAATTAGTAACATGAAATTTAAAAAGCGTGTTCCTATAGTGTTATTGTTCTCTAAAAAAGATTTTTTTGTAATTAAACCTCTAAAAAGGCAAAAAATTGCTAAGCTTTTTGCAAATAACACTTGTACTTCAACAACATTCTATAATAATGGAAACTTCTGTATGCTTTTCACTACAAATAAACAATTTTTTAAATTGTACCCCCAAGTAAGTAAAAATGGAGTAAATTCTTTAAATGACATATCTCAATAATAATATCTCTAGATAAAAATACGAAAATCCTAAATTTTAAATAGATACGAAGGTTTCACGGTGTGTTATAATGCATCGTGTGGTTGGTTCTCGGTTTATTAGGCCGTGGTCGCAGTTCGGAAAGTCTTGACGTTTTGTTTACAACAGTTGTGGGCGAAACATGAAGAATTAACCAAACGAAGCACCATAACACCGGTCGTGAAAGCCTTCGCATCTATTTGATACGCCTCTAAGAAGAGGTACACAAGTCTGTAAGGCAACTCCAGCTACTGTCCAGTCTTGCTTTCTTACTGCGTTGTGGAAATTAAAAGATAGTTCTGAAGTATCTACAGGTCAAACACCACATGCGCACTCCTGAAGCTCAACTTATTAAAAAACGGAAGCTGCCTTAGTCAGAGAACAAATGTTTGTTCTGTGTTCGCTAGAACTGATGCAAGTTTATGTCAGCTTGGCCAGCAAAATCTATAAAGAACGACCGCATCACTTTCTGCGGAGACACACGGAGCCGCTGCCACCATTAAACAATCTTTTAAGTTTCAGCGTTTATAGAAGAAAAGTTGGATTATAAGCAAACTGTAATAAACCTTTCCAAATACGAGCTTAGCCAAGAAGCCATCAGTTCCCTTAGCAAAGGTAAAAAGTTTGCCGTAACACCTAAATACATTCCGGTTGAGGACATCATACCTAACATAGAAGCAGACATAAGGAGCCTTCCAACGAACGAAACAGAGGAAATACGAGTCGAGACATCACGCATCCTGTGCCGTGCTAAGAAGAACTTACCCAGGACGGAATTAAATGCTCTACGTGAACTCGAAAATGACGACACCATCCTCTTCTTACCAACAGATAAAAGTAATGCCACAGTTGTGCTATCACAAAGAAAATGACCGAACTGCTCGATACGAACACTGATAGAGCTGGAATTAAACGAAATGATTGTTTCTAGACATACATATATTGGAAATCGGGGGGTGAACATTTACAACACAATATATACAAAATAAATCTACGCATACAGATCGATACATTTACCATCTAAATCAAAAAAGAAAGGCTATGAAAGCATTAGCGGGTCAGGCACTACAAATATGTCAACCTTAGTTTTTACAATTAAAATACAGGAATGTGTTCAAAACAGCAACATACCTACAACTCCTTATAACTAAGGTGTTTAATCACATATACTTCGGAAACATAGTCCCTTATCGAAACCGTGACGAAAAAACTAAAAGTTACGCAAAAGAGAAATGGAAAGATCAATGTTTGGAGTGCAACTACAGGATAGAAAATCAATCAAATAGATTCGAAAAATTGAAATAGCAATGGGTAGATCATTTTATGCGACGAGAAGACGGTACGTGGAGCGAAAAGTTAACAAAGTGAAGGCCAAGGACAAGTAGGGAAGAAGGGAACGAGAACCAGATGAAGGGACGACATCAATAAGGTCGCAGCATGGAATAATAAAACGCTGGGGATGATTGATTGATTGATTATACAGAATTAATAATAAAGATAGCAAAAATTCGTGAATTTAAATATAATTTTAAGAAACTGGGGACTCTATTGACCTAAGTCTTGGTTGGCTCACATTAAAGAGCAAAAATAGACCGTTATGTTGCAAAAAGTCAGAAGATCTAGTGACGTCACGACTGCAACCAGTCTACTGTCATCGGCAGCTGATCCGTTGACATCAATAACCATCCAACCAAAACCACACCAGTTAGTAGCTTAATTTTAAATTTTTTCATCTAAAGATGTTCACCCTAGCTATAGATCAAACATTAAGAGTTTCAAAAAAAAATTCCAATTATGACCTAACAACCCAAGGACAGATATGATATATTTTTAAATGACCCCTTGAGAACTGCTGAAGATGGATACATCGTAATTAGTATACTCGCAGTCTATCCCAAAATATCAAACCACATAAAACAAATAATTATGACAAAAAATACTCTTAGTAAAAATGCCACAAGATACAAAAAACAGTACACAGCCTTGATCACCTTCGAAGTAAGCATTTATCCCAACGTCGTTTCTATTGTTTAAAACATTCTATAAGGTCTGTGTTGGAATTGCAAATAACTGTTTCTGTGTATTGGTCCAGCTTTCGTAGAAAATTCGTTAGAAATTTGCTGGTCTACTCGTTTAGCCTTCACAAATATAACGAACGTACATTACATGCATTAATTTACTAGCGTTTGAACTCCCGATTAAACTGGCCAGTTAAGTTACCTTTATTTACGCGTGCGCATTGCAGTCCGCTCTCATCGGCTGCCAGGTGATACCGTAGCCCTATAAACTGTTTTTATTGTATTAAAAATATCTCAATAATTTTGATTACCCTTTGTTATATATAAACATATGTTTCAGATTTTAATAAATTTAATCTCTATGGAGTCAAAAGGCAAAAAAGGTGAGGATTTTAAAAACACAACCGTATCTCAAGAAATATTAAGATGAAGGTATTAATTTTAAAATTTGCTTAAAAAATTGTGACAAAATGACGGTCAAACTCGAAAAGGAAGTACTAATATAGTATCTTTTAATATAAAAAAATCAGTGAAATAGATTTGACTTTCATTAAAAATAATATTTTTTATAATTATCGTTTCTGAAAAATAAAAATTTATAAAGCAAATTTGTAGCATGAGTACACGCGACATGACAGTCACTGGCCTATACAGAGAGGCAACTCAAACCTATGGTCTTGTTTCATGATGTTACATCTCTTTTACAGCATATACATATGTATATTGTCAACTTAGTTTGGTTCTACTTTTATGTCCATTTTTCTTCAATCTAATTTGGATTTAAATTAATGAACTAAAGTGTTACTTCTTTTGTATAAAGTAAATTTGCTGTTTGTACATATTATCGTACTATAGAACCTATTAAAGGTAATAGATATAGATATATAGATATATATATATTTTTTTATTTTTATTTTTTTTTATTATGTAATTATTTAGCAATCAGAACAAGGTTACATTCTATAAGCTAAATGGTTAACAATCATTATAGATACTAACGATATGAATAACATGATGAGGCTTGCATCCTACGATACAACCTACGTAATTACAGTTTTGTACTTCGAGAGTATTAGAGTATAATAGATATTAGGAACACACTACACACACACACGAGTTTGTTGGCCATACCACGACACTCACACTAGGTTTATTGGCCATAGTTTCTTTAGTCTTTGGTTGACCCTGGGTTCCAGCATCTGCTCCAGTAAGGGGTTTGAGTGAGTTTCTAGGGTTGCATGGTACTTGATAGCTCTCTGCTGGATTACTTCCTGGACCGTTGGGAGATGTAAGTCCATATGCAGCTTGTTGTTGGATACATACCACGGCGCATTTGTAATCTGACGTAATATTTTTGATTGAGTACGTTGGATTAATGCGATGTTTGATTTGGATGCACAGCCCCATAACTCCATACATCCAGATTGGTTTTATAACAGTCTTATAGATTATAGCGATAATTTTGAATGTCTTCCAATTAGCCAGTTGAGTTCCTTTACTTTTAGATCTATTTGTTTTTTTTTTTCTCCTTGAGGTGTTCCTTCCAATTTAGCTTATGATCTAGGTGTAAGCCTAGATATTTTGCCGTTTCCAGTTGTGGTATTTGTGCATTATTTATTACGATTGGTGGGCATATCTGTTTTTTGAGCGTAAATGTTGTGTGTACCGACTTGTTTTTGTTAACTTTGATTTTGCATCTGTGTAACCATTGTTGAAGGAGTACTAAGTGTTTTTGTAGGTTGGCCGATGCAGTTGCAGGATTTTCATGTCTGGACAGTATAGCAGTGTCGTCTGCGAATGTTCCTATTGTTGTATATTGTGTCGTTGGTAGATCCGATGTATATAGGACATAGAGTAAAGGCCCCAGAACACTGCCTTGTGGAACGCCTGAGTTGATAGGGTGGAAATCTGATGCTACTTAATTAATTTTTATCTGAAATGTTCTAACGCTTAGATATGATTTTAGTAAATTATAGTATGCCAAATGGAACGTTTGCTTAATTTTGAAGAGTAATCCGGGGTGCAACACTTTGTCAAATGCTTGACTAATGTCGAGAAAGACAGCTGAACAGTACTCTTTGTTTTCTAGTGCTTTATTTATGGTTTGTGTAATGCGGTGTACTTGTTGCACGGTAGAATGAGCCTGTCGAAACCCAAACTGATGAGAAGGTATCCAATGTTGGGGCAGTAAGTCTTCATTAATTCGACGAAGTATGAGTTTTTCTAACAGCTTTGAGGTCACCGGGAGGAGGCTGATAGGTCGATAGGATGTAACGTCGGTTGGTTCTTTTCCGGGTTTTCCGACCATTATGATTTGTGCAGCCTTAAAGCATTTTGGCCAATATCCTAGCCTCAGGATTGCATTGTAAATATAAATTAAGAGCACTAGGCCCTTTTTTGGGAGTTCACGCAGCATTTTGGCAGTTATCAGATCAGTTTCTGGGGTCTTCTTGAGGTTTAGCAGATTTATTTCAGATTTTATTTCGTTTGGGGTAAAGGGTTTAATTTTATGACGTATGTCAGGAGGGATGGAAAGACTTCGCTCTACTTCTTGGTCTGGTGCGCTATCAAGTGGTTGAAAGACTGAGGATAGATGTTCAGCGAAGAGTCTGACTTTGTCTCTATCGCTTTTTGCCCAAGGTTCGGTGTTGCTTTTTCTAATTGGTGGTATTTTGAATTTTGGTTTCCTAGCTTGTTTGATGGGTTTCCAGATAGAATCATCAGTTCGATTTAATTGAGATACATAGAGCTCAAATTTCTCATTTCTGATTTCTTTGAGTTTTGTTTTTAATTTATTGGTCATATGGTTGTAGGCGTTTTTGGCAGCAGGTATATGATTTCGTTGCCAGTTAGCTCTAGCACGACGTTTTGCTGCGACCATTCGTTTAATTTCCAGTGGTATGTCAATGTTTAGTTGCTTTTGTGAAATGGTTGGTGTAGCTTGTTGCGCAGCTTGCTGGAGTTTTGTTATGAGTTCTTCAGTAGCTGTTTCAATTTCTTCGCATTCCTTGAGTCGAATGTTTAATTTTATGGTTTCGCTTAGAATATTACGATATGTAGCCCAATCCGTTCTAGAGTTGTGTAATCTGGTTGTGAGCTTCTTGTTTACTATAGATACCCCAATTGTTAGTATGATAGGAGAATGATCGGAAGTTAGGTCATAACTGGGTATTGCAGTAGCATATGCCTGATTGATTCCATTTACGACGAAGAAGTCTAGTAGGTCTGGTAACTTGTTTGCGTCGGTGGGCCAATAGGTTGGTGTTCCTGTTGATATAAATGAGTATTTTTTGTCCTCCATTGACTTAAGGAGTTCTCTACCTTTGGTTGTTGTTAGGCGTGAGCCCCATCTAGTATGTTTACTGTTGTAGTCCCCTCCCGCTACGAATTTGTGACTTAGTGTTAGAAAGAATTTGTCAAAATCTGTTTTTTTGATATTATGTCGGGGTGGGCAATAAACTGCAGCAAGTGTCAATTCATATGGCAATGTTTGTACCTTGATTGTGGTGGCTTGGATAAAGTCTTCCTGATATTTTATTTCTTCATGGTGTTGAATTGTTTGCTTGACAAGAATGGCTGTACCTCCATGGGCAGTACCGTCTGGGTGATTGGTATGATAGAGTTCATAATGAGGTATTTTGAAGTAAGTCTGTTGTGTGAAGTGTGTTTCACTTATTAGCAGTACATCTATGTGGTTATGTAATAAGAACAATTTTATTTCTTCTTTATGTTGCGTTAGGCCATTAGCGTTCCACAGAGCTACTCTGAGAAACTTACCCATAATTAGGCTAGTTTATTTATTAGCGTGCTAAGCATGTTTAGAATCATGCTATTTTGTTGAATGAGTTGATTAAACATGGCTTTGAATTCAGTTAGAAACTGATGGAGAGCGTTGTTTAACATTTGTGTTGACTCATTGTAATTGTTTAGGGGGTTGGAGTTGTTGGTTACTGCATTAGCATAAGATTTATGATGTTGACTAAGATTCAGTGACTCTGTTTGCATTATTGGTTTGTGGATTGGGAATAACATTTATTTTTGATAGTTGTGGTGCGAAGGTTCTAGTCTTGCTTTGTGGATTATTTCTACGAATTAGTTGTTGATAATGATCACAACCTTTATAGTTGGCTGGGTGGTCTCGCCCGCATAATGCGCAGCTAGCTGGAGTGTCTTTGCTTTTTTTGCAGTTGATTGTATTATGTGCTCCACCGCATTTGACGCATACGAAGGGCCTGTTGCAATACGTCTTGGTGTGGGCATAGAGTTGGCACCTCGTACACTGTACAATATTATTTTTGTCGGAGGTTCTATTATTACTACGCTATTTTGTATTCTTTCAATTTTATATACATCTTTGTTATTGTCTGCTGGCTCTATGTCAATGAAGAACATGTTTAAGGGTTCTTTGGTTATTCTATGCTTCGCATTTATAATATTTCTAACTTTATGTCCTTTATTTTCTAATTCTTCTGAAATGTCATTTGTGTTCATTGAGTGATGAATGTGTTTGATAACAATTCGGTATGCTCGTTCCGTCTTTAATTGATATGTGTGGTGTATTATGTTTTGTTCCTTGAAGTATTTTGTTAATTTTCTGTATTCATCAACTGTATTACAGTTAATTTTAATTGTATTATTGGCTAAGCTCTTTGTACTGTATTGTTCATCTTCTAAATGATCGCGTATTTGGGTGAGCATGTTTGGAAAATTTACTACTCCGTACACAAAAATCGGAGGAGGTTTGGGTATTTTGGCTGATTGTGTAGTGATTCTGTTTGTAGTGTTGCTTTGTGGAGTGTCATCTATTGTATTTGTTAATACGCTATACTTGTTGGAGGTTTGTGTAACATTTTCGTCGGCATTTTGTTGTGCGTTCGTCCTTATTTTTCTGCGTTTCATAGCCTTAACAGTTTGCCAAGAGTTTTCTTTCGATGTTGTAGGGGTTTCCATTTCATCGTCGCTAGTTGAATACATTCTAACAAGTTGTTGGGGATTATTAGTTGGATAGGCTCCCTGAGGCTGGTAAGTGATTAATTGTTCTTGATTTGGAGGGGAATTATTACTGGGCCCTGATGATAATTGAAGTGATTGTGTGTTGTATGGTGCAGGAGTTTGACTGTTTATGAAACTTTGAGTTTGATACGTATTTGGAATTTGTAACTTTTGGGCACTTAATTGAGGTTGACACTGTATATTTGGTGAATATGGTTGGTTATATATGTAATTAAAGCCAGGTCTATTGCCTGCTGGAAGCATTTTGGTAATTTAAAAAGAAAGGTTACCTAGCTGGATGTTTTCTTTCACTAGTAGGTTTTTAAAAGTGAAACAGTTGATTATCACTTGTGTTAAACGTTGAAATTAAATTAATAAATATATAAATTTGCCTGACCTTAAGCAAGGCTCCGCCGTTGTGATAACTCAGGTATAGCTCGGCACGCACGTTCGGTCTGCTTGAAGGCACTAGCAAGAATCTTATATATATATGACAACAAATTATTGACTAGAGAAATGTGTGACTTAATTGTGGACCATGTAGGGCTTAATCAAATTCTCTACGTAAACAGAACAAAACATATTGAAAAATACATACATTTCGTTACATTTAATAGAAAATGTTTATATCTAACACATCCTTTTAGTATTAACATATGGGGCACTAACATGGAACTTAACAAGAAATGTTATAGGCTAGTTAGCTAAAAACCTAGAGCCATGAAATGGCGAATATTAAACATAAAGCTAAAAAATATAATAAGAATTGAAGATAACAGACAAAGAACTAAAGTAATAGATGTATTAGAACGCATAGCAATTTTAATGTGGAGATGAGCTGATCACATTATGCGTTATAGAAATAAAAGGTAGAATAAAGCAATGCAATGTAGACCATAAATTTCAAAGATGGGAAAATGATCTTTATAAATGAGAAAGGGTATATTAAAGGGGGTTTTGTTTGACAAGAAAAAAACTCCAAATTGAAATAACTTTAGACAATTTGACAATCCGTTACTGGATGAGAACGGACTAACACAGAATAAGAACTTTTATTTGTCTTTGCTATTGTATTATTTATTTGTACCTCCATCCCTCTCTTCTCACTTGCAATATATTTTAAATATATGTTTTAATTGCATCAGATAAATCAACTTGGCCGTACTCACTTGTATTTTTCATCAGGTATGTCAATGTGACTAGAGCTTTCAGCATTCTTTTAGCTGGTTTAAACCTACGCTTCCTATGCTTAAGTTGTACTTTCATCAATTGTCTTAATTATCTTTCTACAATACGTTGAAATATTTTTGCTGCAATTATTACACACTTTTGTATCATCTTTTCATTTTATAGGTATAGTTATCTTTTTCCAAGTCATATTTATAATGTATAGTATATGACATTCTAGTCTACTATTTTCTATAAGCCTTATTTTGAGGCTATTTTGTGGCTCCATGATGTTTTCTCTAAACATAAGATTTAACATTGCTCCTATTAACACTTTTTTATTTATATGTTCTTTCTTTTTCTGTATCTAGTAGTTGTCTATTTATTCTATTCTGCTTATTTTCCATTAAATATTGAAATTGCTCTTTGCATCTACTTAATTATTTATTAGTTTCTATTAGAATGTCGCTATAGTAGCTTTTATTTGTACTAAAATAATACATTTTTCCTCTTTAAATGATTATTTTTAACTTTGCTTCTTGTTCCTTTTGTTACTACATTTTTAGCTTGAGTTTTCTTCTATTTGTATTTTTTGTAACCTTTATCATTTTATTTCTAAAAATGTCCTACGAGAACGTTTATCTTTTTTATCAATTTTTTTGTCATTATTTTACCATGCAGGTTGTTATTTATTGTTTTTACTTTAATGTGAATTTGTTTCGTTGCTTTCAATAGAATACATTTAAATGTTCTTTGTACCTCATTTGTATCTCTATTTAAAAATTAAATGTTACGACATTTGGTCTGTAGATTTAGCAAATCTTATTTTGTATTCTATTATTATTTTTTAATCGTTTCCTACTATGCATTTTTCTTTTCATATTAACGTTTTTTCAGTCTTAATTGTGACAGTACCAGAAGATGGTCACATGCGAATCTTTGCTCCTCTCTACATTTTGGTATTTTCGTTTGTTTTCTTTTTTACAGAAATAAATAAGCAGATAGATAGAGACTTTATTTTTACTTGCCTTTTGTCTGGTATATTTATATTATTTTTCATGTATAATCAAAATATTTATTACACCCATATTGTTGGCAATGGAAAATCCTAATAATTCAGTGTCGAGTTGTTTTCGCCAAATCAGGAAAGTCGAAAATTATTCACACTTTTACAATAACACATCTTTAGGTTTGTCACACTGCTGATGCTACTGTTTAACCTCGATTATTTCTCTTTTTTCTATTTTAGTACAAACATAGCCACTCGGTTAGCAGTGTGCACTAAAGAGAAATAAGAAGCGGGAATACGATTTCTCTGATCGAAAAGTGTACCAGGGATTGAAACTTAACGGAGATTTACAACACAATACAGAGTTAGTGCTCTACCACGTAAAAATGTATATAAAGGAGCAAGACGAGCACAAGCCTTCACTATTGACGAGAAGATTCAGCAATCTTGAGAAATGGTACTGATAAACCAATTAGTCATAGTACTTCCTATCAAATCATCCACGACGAACTCGACTTTCGTAGTTTGTGCGAGTTTGGTGCCAAGAGACGTTACAGCAGAATATAAGCGCAAACGTGTTGATATTTGCCAACGCTTACTCAATTGCTACGACAATGAATGAATGCCAAGAATTTTTGAGCGATGGAACGTGGGACCATCACTATAAGCCAGAATCAAAACATATCAGCGACATTCTTAATTTACTTAATTTACCCAACCAAATTTAATTAACCATTTTTGAAGTATATTGTGTCCGCCTACTACTTTGTACTTACCATAAATGTAGATTAATTACTAGTAGCGATACATAATTTTTTATAGTTTTAGAAAGTACCTGTGCAGAGGCATTAAAAGTAGAAAATTGACTTCAGTGACCTTAAATAAGTCATACTTAATTGTTAAAAGTTGAAGCAAATCTGGTGGCTTAAGATTCCAAAACTAGTGTAATGCCAAAAACCGTGAAAAAGTTTTACTGTTTTGAGATTAGCTTTTTTATTAAATCCTACTTAGACTCCATGCCGTAACAATTTTGGTTAAGGGACAAAAAGTTTTGGTTTTTCAGGTTGAGGGTTGAAACGATAACCAACATCTCGTTTCCAAAAATAATTTAAAGTTAAAAATTTTAATCACAGGCCTTGGAGTACTGACAGATTAAGATAACAAACATTGCAACGAAAGTATACTGAGACTGTATTTACCTGGAACGTAAAAGAAAATGAACAAGTAAATGAGTACATTTATTTCTACAGCTGTTTAAATAAAAAGAGTCATAGTGTATATAATAATAAATATATAGTATATATAAAAATAAATTTAAGAAGAGTATAAAATTCTGGAAAATACATGTCGAATTAATTATCATATAACTGATGAAAAACAAACGCAATATTATTAATATAGATATGTACACATGCTTCAACCGACGAAGCTAATTTTCAAGTAAAATTGGAGTTTTACGAAGACCTTGTCAACACAAACCAAAAACAATAGTTTTAGTGGGTGACTGCCTGCATAATA
The DNA here is from genome assembly GCA_036346155.1 of Sinelater perroti. Taxonomy (NCBI): domain Eukaryota; kingdom Metazoa; phylum Arthropoda; class Insecta; order Coleoptera; family Elateridae; genus Sinelater; species Sinelater perroti. The sequence goes on along the minus strand of JARFIY010000195.1, from coordinate 15,570,099 downwards.
AAAATAAAAAACAGTTACATCACAATTACATTTAGTGAAGACACTAGAAATAATAGCGGTCAGTTTGTGTAAAAATTTCCGTTTAAAAATATTGAAAGGATTTTTTCTTTACAAGTGGATACACACATTTACAAGGCATCAACTGACAGTTGGCTACATTATTCTACATCAAAAAATCTAGTATAGAAGACAAAGAACACAAATATTAATATAATAATACTAATAATAATAAAGCATCTAAAATACAAACTACATAGCCTTAAAGAAAGTCAATCTGGCTGCTATACGATTAAAGATTAACTAATAAACGGCAAAAGCTTAAAGACGGACAAGCTTATACGGTTAGTTAGAGGAATATGTATATCTATGATGCAGCTAGGGAGAGTTTGAAAATCAAAAGTGACATTTTGGGAAGAAAATTTGAAAAACGTAATAAACACATAGAGGCACATGAATGTTGTAGGCATAGACCTCAATAAACTTAAGAAGAGATGTAAAATATACAAACACGATAACAATAAAAAACTGAGAAAATCGTTATCGACGTTTGTTCATACAGAAAAGGCAAGAGTTTTGTAAATAAAATATGATAGGTATCGTTAAACTTAATCAATTAATAAATTCCATAAGTTTACAAGAACTAGAAAACACTATTAAAATAAAATAAAAGTTTTTGTAAACTGCTGCATAAAACAACTCTAAAAGTACTTAATAAATGTTTAACAAATAACGGCAAAACCACCAAAGATTTAAGTTTGTTTTGTACTAGTTTTACTTACAAAAATATAAAAAAAGTGTGAAATAATCGTAGAACAGCAAGCGTAATTAACTCTATAGGAAGGTAATGTGTCTTAACTAAGGAGTCTTAAAGACAATAATAGTATAGGGAAGACAGATATAAAGAAATAAAATAATCTTTGCGCCGATTGTTCTTGCATTGACAATATTTTCACCCTCCAATAAATGAATGTAAAACAACTGAAAAAAACATGGCGATGCAAAGACATTTGATGCAATCCCGATAAGTAAACTAGTCCGACGTAAGAAAGTTGTAAAACACACAAAAATCCTATGGGTGTAACGAAGATGGGTAAATACATTTTAAATCCATTTAAAGCAACACCTTCAACAGAAATGCTACATGTCTCTAATGCTGTTTAAAATTTATATTTAGAAGGTTTTTGCAGATGAACACAATATTTCTAAATGGATATAGAGGTAGAAAGAAACTGTATTAATGTCCTCTCATTTGCTGACGACTAAGTTCTGGTTCCAAAATCTAAGAAAACATATTATTTATGACAATGAAAAAAAAAACGATGTCATACGCAAACGACCCAATGTTAAGTAAACCATAATAAACACAATTGATTTCCGTCAGCTCATAATATATGGACATATCTTGAGAATAACGAACACAAAATGGCCAAGTAAAATCATAGAAAAAGAAAAATTAGGTCACGATATGAAGCGAAAAAGGCTATAGAGAAACATGAAATTGAGAAAGGCAGCTGCCAAGTGAGGAGACTATGGCGATTAAAATACAAAAAAGGCAAAATCTGTAAAACACTCGCTGAAATAGACTTGTACAGAGATACTAAAGGGCACAAGTTAATATAAATGACCTTGGAAAAGTCAGATAAAGCGATATCTGAGTTGCAGCTGCCTGGAGGCTTCTAATTTTCAAAAATTGATTATCTATAATGTAATAGTACAAAAAAAGCTAAAAATTATTTTGAGTATCTTCAGACATAAAAATAAATAATTAAAACAGGGGTCAGTTGATTCCAAAAAATATTTTTTGTCAATCTTAAATGAAATTACACGTTATTATTTCTTTTAATAAAGCGGGATATCAAAAAATTAAGTTTTTGTACTATTTTTAGGTTCAAAGTTTAATTAATTAAGGTCACAGTACATATGCAATACTTTAAGTATAAATAATTAGATTTGCATAAATCATTTATCTCAATTCCAAAAAAATAGCAAAGTAATACTAGTAGAAAGAAGTCTTTTATGCGCTGAACAAGGAAAGTTAGACTTTTAGTACCATCTGTATAAGCTAAATTTCAATTAAGTGAACTACTATTGCTCCGTTAACATTTTTCTTAATAAAAGAGCGCGCATGTTCGACTGTAGAAGCACATTGTCTATTCCTTACGCAGGCTGGAACTTTTTACGCTTTCTCGTTTGCGCCAAAGCTCCGCTGCTATTATTAGCGTTACTAATTTATGTGGGCAAGCGATACAGCTATAAAATTAAGCAGTATATATAAATCACTCGTTTTTGCGACGACTGCGGTGAGATAAACAAATAGTTTTAAAAATAAAACTAAAATCATGAGCTAGGGCGAACGAGCTAGAGGGAAATGTTATTAATAGCTATGAATCAGTAACAAATCATCACTAAAATGGTAAACACAATTTTAGAAAACTTGTTTTTGCGGACAAATATAGGTGTTTTACAAAATAGTTTTTAAGTTATATTTAGATGTATTTAAAATTCTTTACATAGCGTTTTAGAAATAAACGAATTTAATGGTACAAAAATTTGTTTTACTAATTTATAAATGTGATTCTTTACATTTGTTTGTAAAATCTAATATAAAAATTACAAACAATTTTAAAATTGAGACTAAAAAAATTACTTATTAAACTTGTAGTGTTTCAGAAATTTATACTTGCTTAAGTCTATTGTATAGTTTTCTGATTTATGATTTACCAATCTAATGTTGTACAAATATATCCTTCTCGATTTAACTCTTCGGTCAGAAAATAAATTCCTCATGATTGATGTAGCCCTCAAAAATATGCATTGTGTTACCTCTTTGTTTGATTTAAATTTTTCTCTGTTAAAAAAGTTTTATATATAACGCATACAACGGAATTTTAAATTTTAAAAGAAAACTGAATATAGCTAGCGACAAGAGCATAATAAATGAAAAAAAAATGAAGAAAAATTTGGAATGATGAAGATTAAGAGAAGACCTTTAACAAAAGCAAAAAGCAGTACGTTATCTTGGTAAAATTAAAATTGAGGATAATTAGCTAGAAAAGATATTTAAAGTGTTGTAAGGGTTATTAACTAAAATGTATATATGAGAACAAAACAGAATAAAAGTACAAAAAAAGGAGATTAGAAAAAGAAAACGAACAAACCATACAAGAGCAACAAATCGCAGATTGGATGAGATGCAAAAAAGAAGGTATAATATTGTAGTTTAAGGGTTACTGATAAGAGTTTGTAAAATATTAACACCAAAACAATTAAAGAAAAACTTTATTAAAAGTTAACTAGAGGTGGAAGTATGCATTAAACGGTAACAAACGAAACATACCAAAGTAATGAAAACTAAAAATAAATTAAGGAACTATAAAGAAGGAAAGACATACATTAATGATGATACGTCAGCAAAAGAAGGAGGCTCGCAGGAAAGAATTAGATAAGCTGCATAAGAAGAGAAGGAAAATGAGAAAAAATAAAGAAAAGAACATTATCAAAGAAACAAAAGATTAGCAAAAACTAGTAAGAGAAAAATAGCAATGACACAGAATAAATATGTTTACGGGAAATAAATTTGTCAAGATAAAATATTAGAAGACTAAATGAAAAAGAAAGAAAAGAAATTTTAAGAAAACGATATACATATTCCAGCAATTATAAAAACTATAAATATAGGAAATAAGGCTATAGAACTGGTAAAAGGCCACCTGATGACATTAACTAAAATTCTAAATAAGGAAATAGCAAGAAGAAGGGTTGGGTATCTAATACACAAAAATATGATTAAGTATCTTAAGGAATAAAAATGTACATTTGGAAGAATAATGAAAATTAAAATGCAAATAACAAAATATAGTAAAGTGGGAATTAAGAAGAAATTCTGGGATAAATCATTAAAAAGAGTAGAAAGTTGCAAAGCAAGAATTATGGTGACAAGAGATTTAAATGGCAGGATTGGTATAAAGAATGATAAAACAAGCGATACAAAATTATTAATTTTTGTGTATAAAATTATATACTAGTGACGAACTCATTCCTTCAACACAAAGACACACATTAATACACCGGAGTGGTTCCAAGCAGACATAAAATATTTATAATAGATTTTGAGCGAACACAGGATCCATACTCGAAAAATAAAAGAATCGGAGATAAGAGAACCAAAGATGAATAGCAACAATCACTTTTTCAAACCGAAGACGACAATAAGTTACCGAGAAGCGCACAATAATAACAATAAATCAGAATTACGAAAAAACATTAGCAAGGAAATATTAAAGTAGTGAACGGGTATAGCGAAAAAGTAGAAAGAAAACCTTAAATTAATCGATACGTTGTCGTAGCAAAACAATTTTTTCGTGGTTATTGATTTCAATTTTCTCAAAAATGCTGTATAATATTTCTTCTCAACATAGTTAATCAGGAAAACTTCTTGTGCGATTCACAAAATATTTTATTCTTTTTCCAGAGGTTGACACGTTTTCTCCTTTTTCTGAAACAATTCACATAGGGCGGTTTAGTATTTGGATATTTTTTTTAGTGTACAGTGGGAAATCCTGCTTTTGTCCATGGTCACAAACCGCTGCAACAATTCGTTAGGTTTTTATTACACATTTGCATATAATTGGCTTTAATAGTTGTATACGATCGTATATCTGTCGTGGGCTATTTAAATGTAATTTATAATACAAAATAAAGAGGACTTAAGGTTTCCGTAGCTAATACCTCAGCTCCATGACGTGGTGTGCCTTCTGTGACATGATCTACTCAATGTGAATAAAACTCATTTATACATATTTTTAGCAGATTGCTTTTCCAAGAACGGAATTTAATTATCATGTTATTATATTATGCAGCATGTCAGGCGTTGCTTACGTTTCGGATTTCAACTCAAAAGAAATTTGCAAAACTAAGGAGATGATATATTCATCATGTATAACAAGTAAATGTTCCGGGAAGAAAATTTCATTCTCGCAAATATTCAATGTCCCGGATAATTTAAAAAGTTTAAAATGACAATTTTAAATGACTGTTCTAAGAAAATCTATTCAAACTCAACCGCAGCTTGTTTAAGCATTTAGAGTACCTCAATAAGAAATATCCATTTGTTTACGAAAGCTATCAAAATTAAAAGAAACCCTTAGATTCCTCGTACTTACATTCTTCTGATGATAAACAAGGACCAGGCCGTTGCTCTGCTGTTCAAACTAAATAAAAGGTATTTTTTATCCAAAATAGTAACTAGCGATAAAAATAGTCTAATGCATAACAATTAACCCAGATGAACCGGTGCCATCAATTTTTAAATTTAATATTCACGAGAAAATTCTTGCACTTGGTGTGCCACATAAGATGTATTATAATGTTAGCTGCTTAAACCAAGTTTAAATATTTCTGAGTGTTATCAGAAACAGATATTTAAGTAGTGCAGTTTAGAAGGTAAGTGATATTGTTATATCACAATGTCAATCTACACGCGATGCGGTATTTATTAGATTGGAAAGTTTTCCCGCACATATTTATTAGATCTAATCCGTTTAGTCTACTGTTTGTTTAGGTTTGTACAACAAAATTTCACTAGATTTGCATTTCAAAATAACCAAAGACGTTGAACACAGCGTTGAAGAATTTATCGGATCAAAACCATTTTTTTTTACTAACCTGAAATTTGCGAGCTGTCCAATAAATGGCAAAAAACCCAATTATTGGTTATTAAACACTAATTATTTTTAAAAATTAATGATTTCATGGACACTCAATAGTATCTTTAGTATATTTTTTAGTTAAATTAATATTATTATATAGACGTATATTTTATCTATTATTAGCTTTTTTCTTATTTTAAACGTATATACTTAAAAGAACAGAGAGCCAAAAAAAATTCTGGTCTTGAATCTAAAATCAACCCAATAACATTTTCTTAAAGTTAATTTATCAAACATTGCGTTACACTTAATTTAAAAAATTACTGAAGGACCCTCAGAAAAAATAAATAGCCATTAAAATAGACAACTAACATACCAGAAAATTACCATGACAATAGTCGTCCGGAAAAAAGATTTAAAGTTTGTTCTAGTCCATTTAAACGAAGGTTGGTCCAGAAATTGTATGAGACTACTTGCACATTGAAAGTAGTATATACAACGAGCATGTTTTTACGTGAAGAAAGAAACGAAGCTAGCGCTAAATGACTAAAAAATTTATAAAAGAGCTGACAGCTCTCGCAATGTTGATATCTCTAGATATGACTAAACGAGAATACAAAAAATCTATAGCAAAGCAAAAAGTCAACGACATAAATTATATCTTTTCTGTGATTTAATTTTAGCAGCTAATAAGCATATATATCCAGAAGATAAGCCAGCGTGGTCCCGTGGTTGAGGGGCGGGCTGCGATGCTGACGGACTCGGGTTCAATTCCCGGTGTTCTCTGATGCCTGGCAGGTGGCCTACTCAGTCACTAAAAATAATTGAGTACCTGCGTTCATTCGTACAAGGGGTAATAATGGCGGTCGTCTTAGGCGCGGTGCTTCCCAAACCGCGCAACGACCGGGCAGAGAGAGCGAACGTATGAGAGCCTTAACCTCTCAGTTCGCAGGCCGTGCTCCCACGCGGGGCGTAGAGCCTTACCATTACTATTATCCAGAAGATACATACAGGTAAACGATTCAAAGAAAGTCAGAGAAAACAAAAAATTATTGAAACAATAAATAAATACACATGTTAATTATATATTATTATCATTATAACTAATATTTTGTAAATTTTTTGGGAATAACCAAAACAGTAGACAATTGCCAAGGTAGAACTGTAAAATTTATAAACTAGGACGTGTGAAAGAATTATTAAGGCAATACATTCTAAAATTATGATCAATTTTGATAAAATAAACGAGTAGCTATTGATATGTAAGAAGAGATTTAATAGAAGCTGTAGTTATTTCAGTTATAAACATTTGCAAGCAAAAGTAAATCAGATAAAAGCATTTTGCAACATCATCAAGTCTACAAAAGTAGAATCCAAATCCTTCGTAGACCAACTTTTGCAGGTCAATTAGACTGTAGTAGGTTCTTGAAACTGCATATATCATTAAAGTGAAATCTAAACAGTTACAATTATAAAACAGAAGAAATACAATTTTAAATGTTTTTAACGATTGTGGACAAAAAGGTCATTTTTAAATAAGAAAAGTGATACTTTATTGTCAAAGTTTGTTCACTAAGTGTCTATTCAGATTTCTAATTTTGCAATGCCTTTAGTAAAAAATCCTCTATAGTTACATTTATAACGCTACAATTTCTCAGAAGAATGAAGAAACATTTTGCTTTGGAGTATCTATCCTTCATGCTCATATAAAATTTCTTGAATGCCTTATTCGTATATGTTTATTTCAAGTAAGCATAGATTTTGTTATCGAATAATAAAATATCCACCTTTTAAGTATTTTCTTTTAATTGTTAAACAATTTTAATTACCAGTCACTGCAAATCTGATATAGAGGAAAAAAAGGCAAATTCAAATGATGCGGATATCACACGATTTATTTAATCCAGCATTGTCTACTGAGATTATTAGCAGGTCTTCTAATTAACCGCAACCATGAAACATAAAAAATAATATTAAAATTGAGTCCAATGACAAACTAAAATATTAAAGAATTCTTTAAAAAACAATTATACCATATAGGCACTAAACTTTTTATTCAGTAACACTATCTTCAGTGATTAAAATCTAAATAACTGAAGATAGAGCTATTATTTCCATAAAAGGTATAGTTATCTAATATTTGGTTGATTTTACAAAGTTTTTTTGGTGAGGCGCCAAAAATCTGTCCCGTATAAAAAACATTGTATAATTTTAATTCTGCAGTCTAGAAAACGTCGAAATTTAATATCATATTGAAATTTTTAGACAGTTGTCAAAAAGTTCTTGGATAAGGCACTAGGAATGACAATTTCACACACAATATTGTCGAATTTTAATTTCAGTCAAAAATTGTCGAAATAAAATATTATATCGGTATTTAGAGTCAGTTGTTAGAAGAACTTTTTCATGGGTCAAAAAATGGCCCCATACTTAATGCATACAAATATTAAGTTTTTTTAATAAATTTTATTAATCAGCGACCAGAATTTTACATTCTATAACATAATATGATAGCCTAGAACTTAAACGTCACGATTTTTTTTGGCAGGATGTAAAGAGTCCGTTTGTTTAACATCTGAGGTCGACTAGCTAATACCTTTTTAATCTTCTGCTTTCTTGTTTGTTGTATTAGTAGTGCCACTGGTGGATTATTGTAAAATTCTAATCTAGCATGATGTTTGTTAGTACGTTCTCTCACAAATAGAATGCCAAGGTCAACGTGAAGCATTTGGTTAACTACATACCAATATTGGGCATTGCACAAAATAAAACTGAAGGATTGCTATATTGGACTTAGTTGCATAACCTCATAGTGCAAGGCCATAAGTCTATAAGTGTCTGATAACTGCCTTGCAGATTAGAATTTTATTTTCGAGAGACAGTTGGTATCTTCTTCCAAGTAACCACGATAATTTGTCGAGTTTAAGGTTTATTTGTTTCCGTTTCTTAAATATACGTTCGTTTCCATTTAAGAGTAATCCTAGATAACGCACTGCTATTGATAGAGAAATGATTATTTTGCACTGGTTTTAGCTTTACTTTGATCAGACGCCAAATAAAATTATTGTATCTGTTGAGGTTACAGATGTGGTTACAGAATGAATTGCCACGAACCTCGTTTAACTTGGACTTAAGTTTGTTGGCTAGTTGGTTGTAATTTACTAGTTTGTGTCTCCTGTGTCATTGCGCTCTGGCTTTTTTAATAATAAGTTTTTCGATCTCTAAAGATATGCTTGTAGATCTCTAGTTGGACAGTAGCACTACTAATCGTTTGTTGTAGGCAATAAATTTTTTTTTTATATTTATTCTTGGTTTTCCAGACCAATGTTTGGATTTATGGTTTTGTCTCGATCTGTTTTTAAATAATGCGGACTAGGTAGCCTTTTAATGTTTGGTAGTTTTGTGATTCATGTACCAATTTCTGAAGTGTGGTCTGAAAAGAGATCTTAATTTGGTATTACATTCGTAACAAAAAAAAACAGAAATATTTTTGCTAGATCAGATGGCCAGTGCCTAGGAGTATTCGTGGACAAGAATTAGTTTTTTTATTTTGTAGTACATTGGCCAATTCCTTACTTACTGGTAGTGAGCCTTGAGTCATATAAAGTATTTTACAGTGTTTTAATCTTCACCTAATATAAGCGGTGGTCTAAGTTTAGAAAGAAATCTTCAAAAGGTTCATGCTTTAAGTTATCGAAAAGTGAGCTGTGCACTGGGGAAATTGTTAAGGCGTATGGTAAAGTTTTGATTCTGGTTAGTGTGGCTTGTAGGTGGTCTACTGCGTATCTCTGTTATTTGTATTGATATATTGTCTACTTTACTAGTATTGCACTTTAGAGATGATCTGGGTTATTTGAATGATCAGTCTGGGCAAAGAATATTACTGTTTGTAGATTAAATTAGTTTGAAAACATATCTAAATTTAGATGACATTCAGTTTTTAGAATTTTGGTGCATTTAAAACAAGAAAAAGAACTATGATACTGAGTCGATTATATTGGGAGTTGAAATTAATTTTAAAGAATTTACAAGAGATGACGATGCTAATATTTTTGTAATAAACTTCATGGCAAAGCACCATCATTAGACTTGAATTTTGAATGAGTGTAAATCACACATATTTTTTTAACTTTAAATACGTCGAGATTCGTCCAACAATATGTAATTTGCGGAGAGCATAATTTTTTTGTTTTCATTTGAAGAAATCGGCAGCTAAAAGTCTTCGTTTGCTTATGGTGAGCATGCTCCATCGATTTTAACTTGTGAGTATTGGTTTGGACGCTTAAAAAGTAATTATTTTGGTACAGAAGACAGAGTGAAATAAAATAAAAAATAATAAAAAAGTTTGAAAATGCAGAATTAAAGGCATTACTAGATGAAGATCTATGTCAAAAGATTAAAGAAATGGTTGATTTCTTAAATGTTGATTTATTAACATTATCAATGGGATCGATTTAAAGGCAAGGAAATTGGGTGCCAAACGAATTGAAGCTGAGAAATGTCAAAATACGTTTTTCCACCTGCGAACAGCTGCTTCAAAGACATAAGAAGAAGAGGTCTTTGCATCGTATCGTGACTAGTGATAAAAAATAAATTTATTAAGAGAACTTTAAGAGCAGAAAAGTGAAATGTATGCCTGGCCAAGCATTACCATCGATGTTCCGACATCGATGCTAAAACAAAACATGCATGGTTTGAAGATAATGCTCTGAATTTGATAGGATCAGAAGAGCATAGTGCTTTAGAAGTTGCTAAAACAAGGCGAAACTACCATTGAAGATCATTATTAACAACAACTAATTAAATTTAACAGAGCATTGAAAGAAAACCGACTAAAATACACCGAAAGACACTATAAAGTGATTTTCCAGCACGACACCGCTCCGCCATATGTTGCAAAATAAGTTAAACATTTCAATGGTATGTGCCACCCTACCTTCAGTATTTACCAGACATTACCCCCTCTGTCTAAGCAGTGCTTCAACTCTTGAAGATCAAAAAATGAGTTGATTCGTGGACATCACAGGGCGAGAAATTCGTTCTCTGGGGAATACGCCTGTAGCTAGAAATATGGAGAAAAATTGTAGCTAACGATGGTCAGTATTTTGAATAAACTTGTGTTTTATAATTATTTCCAAAATAAACATTTAATTTTATTTAAAAAATCCTTTAAATTTAAATCCAAGCCCCAATATTTTATTTTATTTTGTTACGTCCTGCTAGTTTAGCTTCATCTTATTCAAATAAATTTTTGCTAAAGCATTTTTGTAATGCAAACTTTTAATATTTGCATACACATTTTATTTTTACATTTCCCGCATTACAAACTAAAACAGCAAAACCATAAATCGGAAACCCCGAGCGCTACGAGGCATTAACTGCCGCCGTCCTCGAAAAATTTGCCGCTTATAAAACCTGTCGTCACAATTAAAATAGATGGCTCGGAGTCCTCGATGCTCATTTTAAGCGCGAGACGAATCCGCGAAAAAGTTGGCGCCCTGCTGGACTTTGCATCGCTAAGCCGCGCACGTCCCGGCACTTATAATGGCACGGCCACCAAATAACACATTAGAAGCGGAGCTCTTCCCAGGCCGAGCATAATATGAAGTATAATAGGATCGAAAGGGACCAACAAAAACTTTACGCCGCGTGGATGTAACGGCGCAGGAACCACCTGGAATGCAGAGTTTTCGCGAACTTTCGGAATTTTTAAATTAGGCGGGAGCAGGTGCCGCCCTCGCGTTCCCGTTCTTTTGAAAGCGTCGGCGGCATTTCTCCCTGCATTTCTCGGATTTCGCGGGCAATAGGAAAAAATCTCGATGTAATATTCATCTACTAAAATACAATGTAGACATCAACCGGGCTTGGCGTCAACAAAAACTGAGGTTGATATTAAATTGCAGACGTTGTAATAATCCGAGCTTTATTTATTCCGCTATGTAAAATTCAGCAGACTATTTCTTCTTGCGTTCCACAAAACATGATGTATGGGCACAAAAACGCTATAAAATCCATGTTAACAGTTGTACACAGCACCTGCACCTTATTGTTTTGATCGTGTCGGAATCTCCACTAATATATTTGTCAGTAATTATCGTTATTCATTTTAAAAGTTATGAATGTTAATGAACAAATTGTACATAACTTCGTTTTTCAAACCATCGGCAATTGCTTAGGCGTATCTAGGCATATACAGTTCGTATGAAAAGAAGATAACAGACATCATTTGGTAAGGAGGCACCGCAGCGCCATCTATGTTAATTCGTTTGAATCATTATTTAGTGCTTCTTTTGTGCAGTTTATAGTTTACCCGCGCATTGTGCTGTTGATGTCAGTGAACTCGTTATCTTTAAAACGAGTGCTAAATTCCTGAAACAATACGATGCAGCTTCTGTAAAAGGACTGAAACTGACATAAAAATCTGCAAAAAATCATTAAGTGGGTAAAATAATATTTGGAGGTTGAGAATGGAGACGATATACCTTCTTTCTTCTTCTTTCTCTTTTCCCATTTATGCCTTACAGCGTTAAGGCCTCTATCCATTTCTTGTAGTTGGTTCTTTGCATCGCTAACGTCCTAGCTTCCTGAATGGTCTTCCCTCTTTTCCTTGCCAACTCTTTGATATTATCCTCCCATTTGATTCGGGGCCTGCCTCCCTTCCTCTGTCCTACTGGTCTGGTTTCAAAAATTTTCCTCGGGTATGAGTCAGCTCTCATCCGCATAAGGTGTCCGTACCATTTTAATTGTTTGTTCTCTATTTCTTCTATTATTGGCTGCTGTTCTAATTCGTCCCTTACGCTTTTGTTCCTAACTCTATCTCTCCTGGTCTTGCCCACTACTTTCCGTAGATATTTCATCTCAGAAGGTGTTATTTTTAATCTGAGTTTATCCACTAATGTCCAAGATTCCGCTCCGTATATTAGTGCTGGTGTATAGATGGTTTTATATAAATGCATTTTTGTTCTAACTTTAAGCTCTTTCTTGCCTATTAAAGTGTTATTTATTTGGTAGTATATTTTGTTTGCTTTACTTATTCTATGTCTAATTTCCTCTTCTATTTTTTTTCCATCTTTACTGATGATTGTTCCAAGGTATTCCATTTTATCCGCATACTCCAGTTGTTTATCTTCTATCAGAATGGCAGTTTGTTCTATATTATCTTCTCTTGTAATGTGCATAACTTTACTCTTATTAGTGTTTATCTCCATTCCTTTTTCCTCCAGATTTCTTTTCCAAATGTTTATGTTATTTTGTAGTGTTTGTGCATTTCCGGCTTTTAGGAGTATGTCATCTGCATAAATTCAATCTTGGGTCATTACTGGTGTTAGATTATGATATCCTATTCTTGTTCTTCTGGTTTCATTTTTGCATTTTGTTATTATATTATTCATGTATATGATGAATAGCAGTGAACTGAGACTGTCTCCCTGTTTTACCCCTCTATTCATGTAGAATTCCTCAGACTTGTGTCCATTTAGTCTTACTTTGCCTACTACTTTTTTGTTGATGCTTTTTATTATTCGTATTAACTTTTGGCTTGTCTCTAATTCTTCCAGTGCATTCCATATGTACCTTCTTGGTACCAGGTCAAAAGCAGCCCTAAGGTCTATGAAGGCCAAGAAAGTGGAGACGATATACCGTAGAGGGAAATAGGCCGTGTCATAATAACGAAGACCGATAAAGCGATTTAGTAGCTCTTTGAAGACAAGCCAAGCCTTTTGCTGTGCTGTCTAAATATGATTTAAAGTTGCCTGCATAAACAAACCTTTCTTTTTGATTAACTACGAAGAAATATTTATTATCAGAAAAGCACGGTAAAAAGCGACAGGTCGTGGCAAAATTTGACACGGTCTTTCTTGTCAAACGCGTGGTCAGCAAAGAATAATAAGATTTTTCACCGTCTTTTTGCTTGCGGACAATTTAAACGCCGAAAAATGTGCACCATCTGCCAGATATGCTTGCTGAAGTCTACTGAAAAGTGTTTTGGCTCTAACAAAACAAGGCAATTATTTTTACCATTACAAACAACAATACAGTAGGTAAAAACAATAAAATAATGTCACTACATAGATATAACTCGGTACGCCCGTTCGCTCTGCTTGAAGGCACGGGCCAAAAGTGGGTCAGTATGATGGAATGTCTGGCGATGTCTCCAGATGTTAATTCTATTGAAAATGGAGAGATCCAATATACACTATGAAGAAGCTATTGTGCTAAATTAAGAAAACACGGCGATTTTTGTCAAATAATTATGTAGAAAACCTCTTCAAAAACATGGAAAAAATTAATTACGGAAGTGATTAGATCAAATATTAATTAACTGTGCAATAGCGGATAATATATCTGTACTTCAATAAAAAAAATGTTTTTTGATTACACCGGTCATTTAATTATAGAACAGACTGTGTACGATTACAAGATCTAATGCATTTGTTGTAGATGAGCTATTAAACCTTTCAGCTCTAAATTACTTAAAACACTAAAACATTTTTTATAATGGAGAAATGCTTAGATAAGCAAAGACATCATATATAAACATGAAAATCTTCAAGCACTACTAAGAGATGTAGCAGTTTCCACCACCAAGTATTCATAAAGCAAAAAAAATATTTTCTTTATTACTTTTTTCGTACAAAACTATTCCACATGGTAAACATTAAAGCAGTGCCTTGTTTTAAAAAGGCACACTGGTATCTAGTACTTATCATATGATATTTGAGAACAATCTGTGCAAGTTTCGAGTACACATCGCTGCTCATGACCATTTCTGTAAATGGGATAGTGGCCAACATTGTCGTACCTAATATCACTTATGGGACAACCAAACTTAACTTTTTTTGGAATGATGGAGGGACCTGGGCTTAACAATAGTTTGCCCCTTTTTAGGGTGGGTCTCACAAAGATCGAAAAGTTAATCTTTCCACTCTTGCCCAAGTAAAATCAGGCTAGTCAAGTTTTTGTACTTGAGTGACCTCTTTATCTACTTGATATTCTAACTATGTGTTACACAGCTAAATTATAGTAATAAAAAATTACTCTCAATGTCTATTTGCGAGTTTTAATAAATTCTGTAGGGCAACCAAAAAGTTATTCTGTTAACGTCTACTATTGAGGCACTATATGCGGCTATAACAGCTGGACGCTTGACATTAATATACACTCTCTGATTTTTGCCCAACCTCCTTATTTTTCTCTTTGCTAACTTTTGTTGACACGTCTCTATAAATAAAGTTTTGTCACTTGTAATAACAATTTTTCTTCTTCTCCTTGATTTTTTAGGCAATACGCAGCAGTATTAGCAACCTCCCAACATTGTCTTTCTTGACACATTTTAACTTACCTTAAAATATGTTATTCCATCTTCATGTAAAAGTGATATCACACTAAATAAACAAAAGCAATTTAAATTAGCACTCCCATAAATATTGTAGGGTTCAGAGGCTTCATGAATGCAATGGTGTCTGGCGGTTTTGAGATTTTCCGATCAGGAAGATTTTTGGCGTTTGCACTTGAATTATGGTCTCTAGTTGAATACTGAAAACGTTATGTCTCTATCTATTACAGATCAAAAATTATAAGGCGTGGTAGATGTCAGAAATGATAGCAATAAGCAATAAGCTGCCTTGATCAAAAGTTATAAGGAATGACATATTGGAAGCTGGGTTCGCTAGAAACCCTTATTCCATTGTTGTAGGACATCCCACCTATGTTAACTCGCGGATGTGAACTTGGTAGGCCATGGACTTATGTCTTTAGGTTTCGTAGTTCTCAAGTTGAAACTCGCGATAGACATACAGACATCCGCACCGATTTCATTAGGTTTCCCTTTGAGGTGATAGAATCCTGATAACGTAGTAAACCAACAATAGAGTAAACTGCACTTACCTAATGCTCTTTTGCTGCCATCTTAATTCATTTTTGTTAAAAAAACTTATAGTTAAAGAGTTGTATTACAAGTTAACAACCAATTAGTTCAATAAGTTCGAAACATTACCATATTTGGGAATTATGATAAATGATCAATTCGATCCAGACGTAGAAATAAAAAGGAGAATTACGTTGGCCCTAGTAACGTTTTCCAAGATAAAGTCCATTTTCTGCAACGACAAATTCGATCTCAACCTTAGGCAACGCATAGTAAAATGCTATATTTCTGCAGTATTATTATACAATGTAGAAACATGGACGCTTAAAACAACAACAATTAATCGGGGCGTTCGAGATGCGGATTCACTATTGTATGCTCAAAATCTGTTGGACAGCTCGTCAAACCAACAAACAAGTCTTGCAAAGAGCTTTAGTAGAATAAAAATTGTTCATAATGGTAAAAACGCAAAAATTATGTTAACCAGGACACATTTTAAGAGGCAGCAAATATCATATACTTCAATTTATACTGAAAGGTATGATAAAAAGTGCTAGATAAGTAGGAAATATCCGGAATTGGGCAGGAAGAACTTAAAATGACAAATTTTGAATTTATTGTTTTCTTTCTCCATTGTCACCACCGAAAGGGTTAATATTTTTACGTGGTGTAATATGTTAAATTGTATTTACAGTTTATCGATTATAAATGTACAACGCTTGATTTAGTACTATGGACAATTTTCGTGGAATGTGCTAGTAAAGAAAACCACATAGCAGTAATAATCCATTACAAATTTGGTATGAAGAAATACAAAATTACTAAGACACGGCAAAAAATTGGAATAAGTAAAATGTTTGTTTATTGTGCAATTAATCGTTTAAAAATTTATTATAGGTAAATCAAGGACAAAAGTCAAACTCTAATAGCAATTACGAGAGTGCAAGAGCAAAATCGCAAGATTAGATGTCCCTATCAGAGGTAACTTAGAACTACGGGCATATCGTGCAATAACAAAACACTTACTGACAGTCTTTGAAGAAAGCTAGAATAATAAAAGAAAAAATTCTTTTATGGACTATCATATTATTACGACAATAAAAATAGATACTACACAGGAAAGATAAGACCAACACCATAAATAAAATAAAAATGTTTCCTAAATAAATGCAGCAAATATGATAAAATCATCCCAAGTTACAGACTTTGGAGGTAAATCTGGGATTTAAAATTTGAAAAATAGTGGAAATAGAAATTATATTAGAAGAAATATAAAAATATATACAGTGATACGCTTAAAAGCGAAACGAAATAGAAGACCATATATTAAAAAAGAAGTAGTAAAAATAATGATTAAGTCGAAAGTATAGAAACGTATGTAATGGATAAAAATAGGAGAAATACAGAATATTGGAAAATAGAATAAAAAGAAAAATTGAAAAAGCTAAAAGGGCAGTTCATTGAAAATAAGTGCAAAGAAATCGATAGAAATATGGAAGCATATAAAAGTGTAACATGCTTCTCGATAAACGTCAGACAAGAAAGCTTTCAATAAAGGGCGGACAAGAAAAATACTTATGGAACAGAAAGATATTAGTGTTCGGTAGAAAATTCATGAAGAAAATATGTATAAAGAAACAAGAAATAATGCTATAGAGATATAAGAACACTCAGGAAAAAATAAAAAAGGAGATTTGATACTAAGAAAGAAAGGAGCGAAAGATTTAAATAATGAAAGAGTTCGGAAAATAAATGAATTATTAACAGAAAGTATTAAATGCATAGGAAAAAACTTACCTAAAACAAAAAAAAATACCATAGTAATACTAAAAAAGTTAACAATAAATGTGCAAATTACCGAATTGCTAGTTTAACATATACATCAAGGCATCTATAATATACAGTCAAATAGACAATAAAACAGAGGAATTGGAAAGACGATCAGTTTGGTTTTAGAGAATATCAAGAAACTAGGGAAGCCATCTTTGCCTTGAGTTTTGTTATAAAAAAAGATAAGAAAAGATAAACTTATATTCTGTTCAATGCATATTAAAAATATTTTTGATAATGTGGACTGGCATAAGCCATTTAAGGTTCTTAAATCGATTGTACTAAATAAAATGATGAAAGAATAATTTATAATCTGTACAAAAAAAAGAGAATTATTAGGTGCGGATAAAATAAGTCAGAAGCGGAGTGCGGCAGGGATATGCATTATCACCACCCTTACTTAATACATGCATAGAAAATGCCATTAACGAAGTGAGAAATAACACTATTACAAGAGTGATAAGTACAAGACAAAAATTCTGTGCTAAACAGATGATGTAGCACTTTCGACAAAAAATGAAAAAAAGTAGAAGAAACATGAAACGAGGTAAAGTGTATAATAAAGCAACGATATAATATAGATAAAACTAGAAGCTCTGATGTTACATGTATCTTCATACAGATTTTCTTCGTATGTTTTCCGTCTAACTTTAATATATTTCGGTTCTTTAAATATTTTTCTTTGTCCGTTCTTTATTAAAAGGTCTCTTGTCTTACATCCATTGAAAAATCTTTTTATACTTCTATAGACTTATATTTTTCCTTGCATTTTAACTGAATTTTAACTTTTTTAGCTTTTTGATTTATTCTATTTTTCAGTATTCCAGATTTTTTCGGTTCTTGTTCATTATGTGTATTTTCATACATGTTTATTATTTCCTTCGTAATCTGTGGTATTCCATTTTATTTTGCTTTTAAGAGTATCGCTGTATTTGAAGCTTGTATTGCAGTTTGTTTTATTCTGTTCGAAATACTTTTTTATTAATTTCTTTGTTGTTTCTTCTGATATCATTTCATCTTTTAAAACTTACTTTCGATTCTGGTTGTACTTTAAGTTTTTGACATTCCAGTCGGCTACTTTTTTATTTTTTAATTTTTTTAATGTCGGTTTGATTTTTATCATAACCAAGTTGTGGCCGCTGTCTATGTCTGCAGCTTCTTATTTGTTTTGTCATATCACGACGAATTTGATCTTCCTCTATTTCCTAGTGTTGTTTAAATATATTTGGTGTTGAAAGAGAGTACTAGCTACAATTAAATTGTGTTTTCTACGTTATCACTATCATTTCATATATTAAGTATTACGCAATGCATACGAGTTTTTTGCTAGTTAAAAACCAGCAGTTATATTTTCTCTTATTGCGACTGTGTCTATTACTCTATGTTTATCACTTCAGAAGTCAAACTTCTAGGTCTACTGACTCACATGATTCCTATTTTAACTCTCCTTATTTTCAATTTTAGATTTTCAAGTTTTACAGTTTTAGGGAGTGCTTTTACATTCCATGGTCCGATGTTATTGTTTCGTATTTTAATGCATTAGTTTCTGGACATCCAAGAGGAGAACTCTTTTACATTCAGATTTTTTAACTTAGCGCGCTTTATCACATTTGCTGCATATCTAATATCTATTATTCCATAAAAGCACTTCTCTTCTATTATCCCAAGTGTGTAATCACACCGACAGTACTCGACCGTTAGAGCCTCGTTTGAGTGAAATAAGAAGCATCGACTTAAAGAAAAGGTTGACTTTTCTGCATTAAACACTAGTGGAATATACTTTAGAGTCTTAGTAATCATTATCTGTTCTGGTCTCCTATTTATAATTTAAGTGGACATCAAGCCGCAATCAAGTGGAGTAGTTCGTGCACAAATTGCTTCAGAATCAGCCATTTAAAAATTGTGTCATCAAAAAGTTGTCCATTCGCTAGATAAAACGCTGCGAAATGGAAGAAATGGGATATGTGTTAAAGTAGTTTCGTTTAAATTTAATTCACTCTCGTGTATCAATCATAGTTATATGATGGAAATGTCCAGAGATTTTACTTATTTATTGTATTATTTAAGACTAAGTAACTTATAGGGCACTATAAACAAATAATTAATAAAATAAAAAGCATAATATACTTTCCCCCTTACAGATACATCTATAAAAAAAATAAATTGTTAATGTTTACAAAATTATATTACTTAGTAATAAAACACCTTGATAACAGATGATAGGATTGATGACAATGACAAGTAGTACATTTTTTTTAAAAGAATGTGAGATTAATCAACCAATGATAAATAATATAAAAAAATCTTCTGATTTATGGCAATTGAATAAATTCTTTTAGACTTCTGGTCCTATACATAACGATACAAACAGTTTGTTAAAAGCAAATGATGTTTTTGAACAGCTTCAGTTAATTATCAAAAAAGCTGTCTCCGTTGCGGTAGGCTAATGAACTATAGATGTTTGCTGGTAGGTTATAGCAAAAAATTTAATTGAATAAACATATAAATTGAGCATTAATAAATAAAACCGCAGACTCATACATGATTAATTAACGCTAGGTTAATCTACCATCGCTAACAACTACCACTACATAATTTTGTAACACGATACGACCACGCGTCATATTATCTACGATTACAGGCAGACATTATATTATTCATGGTTATCAAATTATGCGAGATAACGTCGCCTGTTTGTTTTACATTTGAGTTTTCACTTGGAAACCGAACATATTAGTTTTTTACAATATTTATATTATTTCGACTGATGGGAATTTGTTATCCCGACTGTTATTATTAACTACAAAATATGGATTGAGAAGATATTTTTATACAAATTTCTCTAGACATATTTATATGAAAAAATGAATTTTAGTATGGTAACAAAAAAATAAATAATTAATTATAATATCTATTAATGATGCATGTTTTATATTACACTTAAAAGTTTTGGAACAGAAACTATTTTACATAATTATTATAGTAGGTTTATATATTTCTTATCTTTATTAAACTAATAAAGACCCATTTAAAAATCATAGAATGGCAGTCACGTTGCAAGGCATTTAAGGTACTTACAACCATTATCGGGCCTATAAACACGAACGATTCTCACTCTCCTGCTTATGAGCTGTAAAATTAAACGACGAAAGCGCTTCCGGTTAAATTAAAAATTTAATGCGGAAGTCAGAATTACATGCAGCATTGTACTCACATGACGCGGTATGGCCATTGTCCATGCAATAAAAAAAGTCGCCGTGATTTATCGCCACAAAAGAAGACTTATCTCGTACGCTATTGTTCTGTAACAAAGGTAATGAACTGGTATTGTAACTGTTAACCTCTTTCACTTTATAGAACCCTGCGCTGGGCATGATGCATTTGATAACATTAATTCGTGTACGAGCGGGGCTGCAGAGCGCGTAGAAAGTCATACGCGACGCTACCTGGGCCGGCCCCGCTAGAGGTTTAATTATTTTTGTAATATGGCGCGCGCAGGCTTAACTAACTATCCCTATCTTCGTAAATTTTATAGGCGCCAAACGGCTTATTGTTATGATAATTGTTAGCGGCGGCGTATCCATAAATTCCTCGTCCTACGCCGTACAAAGGGACGTATCTGCCATAATGTGAAAGCAGGAGCGCGATGTAAGGGTTGGTCGGGAGATGCTGGGGGTGATTGAAACCGGCAGATTTCGGTTCGATTCCCAAGATAGAGCTTAGCAACAAGGCGGCTAAAAGAGGATTTGCGTCCACTATTGTGTGAACTTGTAAGCTCTTCGACGGCTGTGGCCGCGGCGGTTGTGTTGCTGGAGGCAGGTAATAGAGACCTAAAACAATGTAAATGTAAAGGTCATATGCAAAGAAGTTTTTACTATCAATATATAATAAAGTAATGATAATTTTTTGTCTGCACTAAATAAAATTATTGCTATAATAGCTATATTATTAATGCTAAATTAGAATAATTTTCACTGATCGAGTCATATATCAAACATTACCAAATGAGTCTCTATTATAAAAAAATAAAAATACACACTTATAAAAAGGATTCTTAACGTATAAAATTTCTGATCCAGTTGTGGTTTAACTTATTCTCTGATCTCGTCATAAAATTGCAAAATTTGATTACAATCCCAATCGTTTATATTCTAACATTTACAAGAAAACCTCAGTAGTGAAAACAATCATTTGTATGGTAATGCAGCGATACAAAACGTTAACTATTAACAAGGAGCACAAGTCCGTATGAAAAAGCGGCTCAAGTAACCTAATTTCTGAAAAAAAATTAACGCTTTTCCATCACAGGTGTAGATCAAAGATACAATAAATTAATATCACACGTATAAAAAGTCAAAATTCGTTCAGATCTACATTTCTATTGAGCATAAGTTATTTCAAGTTGAGATGAACAACCAGAAAATGTTGCTAAGTCCCATCCATAGAAGTTGTAAGGTCAATAATATAAGTAGTAAAATTTATGTTCAGGTCGACTTTCAACAACTTTATAGTTAGCAGTTTTATGCTGCAAAAATGTAGACAAGTAAATAAACAATTTAAGAAAGAAAAAACTATAATTTGTCAAAAATATTTTGTGTAGCAGGTAACTTGCACGGGCAGATGAAAAACAATTTTTTTGGTAACTTAAAAAATAGTACATTAAGAGTATAAGCTGTAAGCTATAAGCCAAATGCAAAAATTCTCTATTATTTAAAGACATTGTTGTTGAATTACATACAATTGAGATATATAGGAAGATCCAAACTGAATTTTTGGATTTAAATTGTGTGTCGTTTATATTCTGTAAACGTTTTTTACAGACGCTTACAGTTACTTTTGTTTGGATGCAATAAGAGACTAAGTCAGTATGTAATATGTAATCCCTAAATTAAATTTTAAAAAATGATATGCATATTGACAAAGCAATTTTTTTTTATCAACGCAACATTTAAGGTTAAGGTAGCTATATTGTTTGAGTAAGTAATAGTATGCATAAAGAACCAATTCGTTGTCGTTTACAGTAATTGAATCTTTTATAGGGTACCACGCAACGCATTTTAGCAACTCTCTGCATTTACAGACGTATAAAATTCAATTGCCTCAACAACTTAAAGAAACCCGGCCATTAGAAATGCCATACATTTTAGAAAACACAACTATTTGTGCAGATTTTTGCAAAGAGCACTTATACGAGCAATAAAATTCGTTGTTCTTTCAATAGTTTTGTGTCCGTTAAAATTTTTGCATCTGGGACAGTGAAAATTTACTTTCTATTTACGAAAAAACAGTGCATTTACAAAAATGCACCATTGTAAGCTGGAAGAATCATTAGCTCGTACTTTTGAGAATAAAGCTGGCAAAACTAGTAATGTTATCTACATATGTACGCTACTAGAAGATGCTAAATTTGTTTTCCAATAAATCCAACGATTTAAACTTGAATGACATGTGGTTTTAACAAGATGGAGCCGTATGTCACAAGGCGCGTGAAACACTCGTTTTATGTCAAATCAAATTTTCCGGTTCCGGGTGACATCAATTGGCCACCGCAGTCTTGTGATCTAACACAATTAGACTTTTTTCCCTGGGGCTATTTGAAAAGAAATGGTTGACGTTAACAGACCTGTTACAATTCTAAGAATAAAAGAGAAGATCAAATGTGTAATTGCTGAAATAGAGACGCATTTATAAAAACTAGCCAAACGGGTCGCCTTCGGCTCTCCTTTCCACGTCTAGCCCTGCGGGGCTGCGTTTTTATTTAAGAAAGTGCACCCCTTAATAACATTTTGAAACACGTTCAACAACTCGATACACTTCCATAGTTTGAGTTTTTAACCCATTTTATAAGTATAAATTTTGGACTCCTAATTTACCCTCGGAGGGCTTGGATCAATATTTGTTAAAATAATTGTTTTAAATATGGATTATTCCTGCCAAATATTAAAGGTCTATCTTTACTGGTTTCAAAGTAAAAAGTCCTCTCCCCCCAATTTAGCCCCGTTGAATGGCCTAATCAAAATTTCCTGAAACAAAGGTTCTCTAATTTTAACTAAAAATTACTCATGTCAAATATCAAAGGCCTATCTTTACTAGTTTGGTAGTAAAGGAGCCTCTGTCTAAAACTTTTGACTCCCAGTTTAGCCTCTGTGGGGAGGTCCCAAAACACGGCTTCTTTCAATTAGGCTAAAGGTCATTCCTGCCAAGTTTCACATTTCTAACTCTAGCCGTTTTCAAAAAACCCTAAAACTTTAGACCCCAATTAGACCTCTATTAGATCCTCTTGGAGGACGAATTTCGAAAAATCCTTTCTTAGTACGTCCATACGTCATACAAAGAATAAAACCCTAAAGTTTCAAGGTTTTAGGTTCGGCGGTTTAGGCTGGGCGTTGATGAATCAGTCAGTTAGTCAGTCAGTGAGTAATAGCTTTCTCTTTTATACGTATAGATTATTATGAAAAACTTTGTATGTCAACGGTCGCATATCAGCAGAACCGTGAAGGGCGTTTGGTCGGCATCAGATGTTATATATAAAAATCTGTACTTTACACTGGTAGCAAAATAACTTAGTTTGTTTCAATATTTTGTGTTTTATCCACGAAAATCAATCAATTTGTATCACCATACATTAGATTATTTTATAAGAGAAAACAGAATATATATATATATATATATATATATATATATATACATATATATAAAATAAAAGAATAATAAAATTTAGTGAACTCTAAAATGCCTGATAACGTTATAATTATATATCAATGTATGTCAAAGTAACGTTATTATTTCGAATAAAGCTAACAATTAATTTATAGGCATTTAAATTTTTAATAGACAGTTTTTATCGGCTAAAGAAAAGGCTAAACTAAAATTTATTTTAAATATAAAATTACATAAACAAAAAAAAAATACAATACAAAAAAGTGACGCCTTTAGTACGCAATGATAATACAATATGAAACCGACTTCAAATGCTAAAAATATTTTTTGTTTTGCCTTTCAAAATCTAATATTTTGGTCGCACTTGATTTTCTCATGACAATTGGCAGATAAATTCGCTGTAATGGTGAAACGTAGGTTTAGTATTTTTTTATCAGGTAGCCACATTCAATGCAATGCGCTAGAATGCGTAGCAAGCTTACCTTTAAAATTGTGCAGGTGTTGGAAAGTTTGTTCAAAGATTTTTATTCAGCTTAACTTTAATATACCATGATAATAGGCAAACGTTTTACAATAATAAACATGGGTAATTCTATATTAGATACAAACTATAAATTACATTTAAAAAACAATAAACAAACCTACTTAGGTATATAAAGTTAATCCCTTTCCTTAAAAATAAATAAATATGGCAAAATACTTTTTAGTATTTTAGTATTGTTAATATTTATTAATTAATAAAGATTGTTGAAATAAAAATTTATTTTTATATTACAAATACCACTGTCAGTTATAAGTTCTTAAAAAGGGGGGCTAACAACCATTCCATTATAAAAATTTATTACGTTCATAATTTCAATAAAGACTAAATGCAGGCAATTGTTAGTATACGAGAATAAAAAAAATACAATAGACATGTATGCTATAAAAGTGCCGTCAAAGAAGCTTGCACACGTACCCTTAAGTACGTTCCAAAATCCGCCTACCTTAAAGTCGTGGAAAAGCCGCTGGAAAAAGTGTATCGGCGCTCAAGGTTTGTGCTTTGAAGACTTTTAAGGTATTGTAGCAACATCTCAAATAAATATTCGGTCGCCAGAGCCTCGTTCGTTTTCTAGCAAGTAAGGTCGACATTTGTATGACTAGGTTTGGTGCCATTCCTTACCCTCCAAGACAATTTCGTAACTAACCTAAAAAAATATGAAACGTAAACAATACTCAAGGTGACGTAAATAATAACTAACAGGTGTTAAAAAACGTGAAAAACTATAGGGTACAATTAAAGGGAAAAAACTACGGATCTTAGATGATAAAATGACCATTCTCAAACATAACTGATGTAGAAAAGAGATCAGAAATAAAACGAAGTGCACGACAGCACAAAAGAAAATGGGTGGATCAGCTGACTAAATAGGCAGAGACAACAGCGAGGCATTGCAATATAAATAGGTTTCTTATCAAAATATACAAAAGAGGCTACCTGTTAAAAGTAAGAAAGGAAAACTGGTAATAATTATAAAAGAACAACTTTCAAGGTGACATGTACATTTTACACAAATACTTTACCCTCTTCAAAATGAAAACAACTAAGGTGTTAAAGATAACGATACTAGTGATGAAAATGACAACAATAAAGAAGATGAACAGCAGAACTTAGAGCAACTCTTCCCACAAAAAGAAAACGAAATAAAAAACAGTAGGCAACGAAAAATAAAAAATCTCAAACCTTGATAGTACCCCAGACAATGTATTCCAATTGAACCCTCAAAAATCAGCAACATACCTTATCCTCTACTAGTGAAAATATGGTAAAATAAATGAACACATGACAAGTTAAATTAAGAAATGCTTGATAAAGTGACAAAGAAACGTAACCTGACCGAATATGATAATCGGAGTGGAATAACCCTGTTGGCTATCGCATCAAAGATATTTACAAGAATATTACTAAACCAAATTTAACATGCCGTTGTAAACAAGGAGGTTTCAGCACATCAATACTATGAAAATTATCATAGAACAAAAATTAGGGTGAAGTCTATCTGTATATATATTTATCAATTTTAATAAAGCCTTTCACCGGTTAAAATAAAGGAACATACGAAAAATATTAGAAAAAAGATTACCATTAAATATAATACTATAAAATAATTTACGAACTGTACAACTGCAGAATTAAACATAATCGAATACCATAGAACACATACATCTATTACAATGCTATATAAATTATTTAACAATAATAATTTTAAAATATTTTCTAGCCTCCAAAATTTTCTTATTAATAATTTACATTAGTATGACAATGCAAGCTTGTTCCTAACGTATGACACAACAAAGCACCAAATTTGCACGTACAGTTATGGTTATTATTAAATATTTTTTAAAGGGATATTAGACTTATTTTTAATTTATTCTATTGATTTTATTGACAAAACCATCTCTGTTTTGCAATCTGAATTAGAGTGACCTATTTTATGCAGTAAAAACCAACCGAATGTTTTCAAAGAAAGTAGGAAAAAGACTACAATTGCAGTAGTTTTTTAGGAGAAGTACTAAACTGTTATCTAGGTTGATAAATCTTTTACAAGATTTTTAGGTATACGCTCTCAAAAAATAATTATTCCATAATTGTGGTAGGTTAACTAATTTGCGTTAATAGCGATCAGCGATCAGCTTGGTCTAAATCAAAGAAGTTTAACAAATTAGTAGACGGCATCAATTAAATTAGTGTCTGTTAATTAAAGGGTACTGCTTTTGTTGGATTCTTAATTTGGGCAAGTCGCCTAATAGGCTTTTATGGCTTAATTTCTGAAAATGTTTATATACAACAATCTGTTCCATGGCGAAGTTTGCAAATTTTGTGTTATTTTTTAATGCTTTTTTTATTTTAATAGTAGATACTTTAATATTAATTTGGTATTACAAGTTTAGATTGAAACTCAAGATTTCTAAAAAATAAGCCAGTATCCAGAATTTTTATACCTAGTAACACATGTTTGGAACAGATTTCTCTTTTTCACTTCTTTAACGACCATTTATATCAAATATATATCATTTCGAATGTCGTTTACACACATAATTATATTTTGATAACAAAAATCGATTATTACTTCTTCACACTGTTTGTTTTGTGCTTACACTAGGAAGTGGTCTCATTAATTTAGTTTTATCAACATTGAGACGGTCATGTCATTAATAATTTTTAGAAATGTGGAGTGCAGTAGGACAATAGTATTTAGTTTCTAAGGCTTGAATGGTTTATTTCGTTAATATATAAATAAAAATAAATTTTATCTTACCTGACATCAACTTGCGTTCTTTGTTTTTTCGAATAACTCTTTAA
Organism: Sinelater perroti; assembly: GCA_036346155.1. Classification (NCBI taxonomy): domain Eukaryota; kingdom Metazoa; phylum Arthropoda; class Insecta; order Coleoptera; family Elateridae; genus Sinelater; species Sinelater perroti. Next base: position 15,542,753 of record JARFIY010000195.1, on the reverse strand, counting down.
GGTGCAACTTATTTGAAAAATTATTTTGTTGATTTCACAGTTTATATTAATTTCTCCGATAGTGTTGCTCAGATTGTAAATAAAATTTAACATGAAAAAGAATCACATCAAGCTCAAATATTTAGTGCAATTAATTACACACAAAATAAACTGCAATAAAGTATGGGCTGCGCTTGCACACACCATAACAGTTTTGGACGAATAAAAAATCTCGAACCCGTAATTAGCGATTGTAATCTTCTTTTTAATTTCACTACTGCTCCTTGCTGTATAATTAAAAACCATGAATTATGACTTGCTATTTCAGCAACCTTCACCGATATTTTCAAATGCAACCGCGATCCCGTTTGGTCTTTGATAAGTTGCGGGTCAACAGCCAAGGCTGAACTTCGCAGGTAGGCGTGGGGCACGACGATGCTAATTTTCCGTTAATTAACCCTCATCGATGTGACCTAAAATGTTTGGCTTTTCGGCAATCTCATGCAGCAATGCAATTAGCCTTTACGTGAAATTACTGAGAGCACAGCTAGTGCAGGCGCGACTATCTATCACGTTGGACGTTGAGTGATGTAGTATTTGAACAAATAACCCGAGCCATAGATTTGTGGATACTAACAAAAACTGAAAATTCGAATTTTTTATATTTGCGCTTTTACAAAAGAAGTTGTGGTGAAACTGATAATATGAAGAATACCTGCGCGCTTGTTTGGCTTTTTTATTTAAACGTAGAAATTAAACATGCCGCATTATGAAGAATAGAAAGATGTACGTAAACGGGTACAAAGTGTGCCGTTGATTAAGCTTAAGTAAACATAAACAGAACCTGAAAACCCGCTCTATTGTCGTGCTTTGTCAAATTAGCACAATAAATTGTCTCGGTGGTGCGGAAAATTTATTTGCAACATCTATATTCTGTTGAACTTTTTGCAGCAGTAAATTAAATTAGGATGTAGCTTAGCTTTCGCTAGTGAATATTATCGCGAATGCCAGAAAGTTAATAAAGCGGTGGTTCCAGATAAATTCTGGCAAAATATTCTTTTGTGTGCTTTTTAATAAAATTTCTTACAGTACGGAGTTATGGGAATGCAAATTAGTTTAAACTAACCAAGATGTAAACTTTAGCAAAAACTCCAATTTCAGCGAATAAAATAGATTACACATTTGTTTTTTACATTACTTTTTATGATTTTAAATATTTGCACTTTTTAAAGACCAAATTTAAAGAAAATATGCTACAAAAATTATTTAATAATTATTATTCTAATCATTTATAAAATTAAATAAAATCAGTGCTAAAAATAATTTTTCGATGATTTTAATGATGAGTAATTAAAATTATATTTATTTATTAGAGGTAATATATACAATTGAGTATAGTGATCAATTGTACAATTAGGTCGAAACTTCTGACCACCTTTTTTGAACTCTTCATTAAAAAGTAAAATAGGAATGTTTGATAAACCCGACTCATCGAAACACCTCTAAGGGGGGTTTTCCTGCTTTTTTTTATTTTAAAGTGACATATCTCATGAACGATAATATATAGAGTGCTGAGACCTTCATAGTTGATTGGTTGGTCTAAGTTTGAGTTTCCAAGGTGTTTATGAGTTTCAACATTTGTATATATTACCGTTTCGCCTCCTGATCTTGTTGTAAATACTATTTATTTTCTTAATTATAGCCATATTGGATTTTGTACAAAAAATATCAGACAATGACAACCACCAACGTTAACCCACAACATTTGAACAGTTCGTACCAGGCTTATAAAAACTTTCAGATAACTTTATAAGAAAAAATCTGTTATCGTTGTATTTTTTGAAATCAACTTTCTTAGAAATATTAAGCGCAGCAGAAAATTGAGGCTAGCAATACTGTGTACAAATCAACACGCTGCTGTCTTCTCTTTTAGGTGGCAGTTAGAACAATGAAAAATTGAATTTGTCTCAGTTTATGCACCTTTGTTAAAAACTGAAAGAGTGTTTGTTAGGTGTCTTATGAAAATGAAATGACCAACGTTCCGCAATGAAATTTTCTATAAAGGTTGGTAAATTCGCTATTATGATTTATAAAAAAGTTACAAAGGGCTCATGCCGACAAGACTATTGATCATTGTAAATAAACTGAATTTAACACAATCATTTGCGAGATCAAAAATCGCAATTGAATGTATAAATAATTATTTGACAAACTAACCCCCCATCAACGTCATCTAATAAAAGGCGGACTGGAAAGAAAATCAATGCTGAGGAGAAATAGGAAGTAGATTTTATTATCGAACGGACCTTGCTACAGCAACGAATGCAATAGAGGTAATTTACAACAATGTTTTTACACTTCCCGAGAGGGCATAGGACAATTATAGAAAAACATCACGTGGTAATTGGTAGCTCTTTCAAGAAGGAATGCGATTCGGGCGCTCTTTGCAAATTCGGCACTAATTACCGATCAACACAATGGCAAGCCCTTTCACAAGTGGGAGCAAATCTTCTAACACAGATTGTAGGCGGCGACGCTTCTCAACTTTTCTCTTTAATGGAACCTCTCTTTCTTTAAGTTCTACTTCAACCACATTTTAGCCCCAGAAAACGAAGCAAGTGGCGTCAATTTGCCCACCATTCTAGAAAGGCTTATTAAACGGCCCAAACAAAAATATAAATACAAAAAAACTTAAAAATTATGCACATATTCGGAACTAAAGTGTTAACTTTGTTACTAATACAAAACTACGAACAAGAAAACTTTTGCAACTACCTTGGGACTAAGCAATTTTAAATTATTGTATTGGTAGTAAGAAGAGCCTCAAAAAAAGTCGTTTATAGTGTCCTTGCGCGGTACATACTTGAGCGACACGAACAATCCCGCTTCTATTGGGAAAGACTTTCTTGAAAATTAATGATCTTAAAAGAGATGGAATTACAAAATGCACTAGATCGGATAAATCATCACACAAATAATATATATATATATATATAATATATAAATAAAAATATAGGGCATACAACTCAATTATGGCTCTATAAAATTAACCTTATAGTCAGAACAGCCTTGTAATCTTTTTTACAAAATACAAATTACTCAAATGCGCCAAAAAACATCTAGATGGAAGTTATAGTACCAACTCTTTAGCCGATATACAAATTGGCGATTATTGGATTTCGACGACGACCAGTACAGATCCGACAAAGACCAATACAGTCTACTTTAGTATGAGTAATAAAGGGGTCTCATTCTTGGAAAGATAAGCCGAAGACAAACTTTGAAAAAAAGGATACATGTTCTCTTTAAATACACACCATGCCGGGCTATTCTACCACAACAATGATGTCTTAAGCTCTTAAATCTTAGAACATAAAATCTTCTGGATTTTCTCCTCAAGAACATGCAGCTAGTGATAAATTTGTTGCTTCTTTACTACTCGGTTTGCAATAAGCGCTTATCAACGTGAAAACTCAAACGTGAAACAAGTATATGTATGACTCAGATCAAATTGGCTAAGTTGCGGCGCATAACTTTAGGTAAAGGGTAGTTTGCAATTTTAACGACTTTTGGCTTACTGCATAACAACTAGATTAATTAATTTTTTTCTGCTAGTTCTAATATGAGATCATTCCATTAACCAGAACTTTTTAGTGACACGTACATGTCTGGTGATGCAAAGTTTACTTAAGGAAGGAAGCTCCGTTGGAAATCTCACTCAGTGAGAAGCGACTTTTATGAGGAAAAAAATAATTCTTTTTGTAACCTCTCCTTTCTTAGTATCAGCGTTAAAATGAAAGACATCCGAAACCCATTACAAACGCAAAACTTGTAGACTGTAGTCCCTATCAAACCCTTTGACATTTTCTTGTAAATCCGAGAACTCGGAAATTTGATCAACCAAATTTGAAAACCATTTTACTAGCTCAAGCACTTCTAACGTTAACATTGATTTTGACTTTAAACTTTAAAGGAGTTTGACTGGACCTAAGTCACTAAGTAGTCAACATGCATGTGGGCGCAAACTTGGCAACTAGCACTTGAGTTTTCCTCGTTGACATGTTTCTGTATAGAACGGCAGGATATTTACAGAAAGGCCGATAAACCGAAAAAAATGGAAAACCTTCACGGGAAAATAAAAAAATGTTTACAAAACTAGTTGAACAAACCTACCTTTTTATTTATTCTTATATGTTTATATATTTGCTTTGTTTGTACTCAAAGCTACCCGATACAGTTGGAAATTTATGAGCAACGTAAAAATGTCAGCCTGTAAGATAAGTCCAACACTCAAGATATAATTAAGCAACTTCTCAAACTCAGCATTAAAGGCAACTTACAAAATGGTGACCGAGGCTTGTTGACCATTGTGTGGGTCAAGAGTGGAATATCCTGAATAAAAATCTGAATAGAAAATCATTGACGGGTAATCGAAAATGACCTCATCTTAATAGAATTAGGAATTTTATCCTTAATATAGCATTCTCCAAGACTGGAATAATTATCTTGAAAAGAGATTGCGAACACTAACTCCCTATTTGCCAACCAATACCGGTACGTCGTGCTTCACACGCTTCCCATTTTTGGCTAAAAAGTGGCTTGAAAGGTGAAGGAAACCAGCTCTATAACCCACAACCTTTCTAATAGAATATAAATAATATTTTTTACTACACTTAAAAGGGTGATACAATTTTTAGACCAATACAACACAACAATCTCGCCTATCACTATATAGCCTAAAGGACTATGAATGGCTAGCAGGTAATGAACAGAAATTATCTCACTCAACAAATGAGGCACAAATTCAGCCGCTACTACCTTATTAATTTTCGAGAAGCAAAAAACTTACAGTCAGATAACTTGAAATAATTGAGATAGGACATGTCCTTTGCATTATTCGGTTTTTTTAAAATAAAAATTGACATAAAATTGCACATAAATCTACTTGCAGTCTAAAATTAGAACCTAAAAATTTTATTTTTAACCGAACATTATTATAACAGTCACTCAAAATATTCCAAAGGCTTTTATAATCTTCTACTTCTAAGATTACATTATCACATGTGCTTAAAGCCGAACTATTAAATTTGGCACCAAATACTAGGTTTCTGGAGGTACCATAATGCTCTGTTTTATGAATTAGTGACTTAAATAAGGCAGAAAATATTAGCCAATCTTCTTGTCTAGTGTTAATAGTTGATAGTTTTATTTTTTTAGCATATTTTCACGTTGAGCATTAGTGAATTCCCGAGAACTTTGGGTTGTAATCGTCTCGATCTTCTTCAAGTTTTCATCGAATTTAAAGTGCCCCAGCTACTACCTTAATAGCACGAAAAAGATCAGCGACTCTAAGAAAGCTCGAGGTACAATTTTCCGTCCGCGAAGCTAAGTTCATTTAGTCGAATTTAACTTCTTTGTAGATTTACCACATAAAACGTACACAAATTTAAAAACATCCTTTATACCTTTTATAGCATTATACCATTTCTGTAGTAGAACAAATATAGTTTCCTGATTTTTTGTGCCTTCTGCTAAGATTTCATTTTAGATAAAACAAAAATAAAATTATTATAAAATAAACTTGGAATAACTTAAAATATCTCTAAACTGCTATTCAAAAAAGTTACAATTTTGATAAATTTTGGACCCTTAGTCAATAAACACCCACCGTAACTCCTAAACTGTAAAATTTATGACCGAATTTACCACACAAATTTTCTGTTATACTAATGAAATGAACAATATATAAAAATATCTATGTGGATAATAAGTGGTTTTAAACTCAACAAAAATTGCTATTAATTAATATTTAATTGTAATTTTGGAACTATACTCGCCCGTCCCACGACATGACCTTTTGTCACCGACCACAACATCCCCGAAGCCATTATAAAACGAAGGACCAGGAAGAAGATTCAGTGTTGGCGACAGCATGAGGGCTGACCAAAAATTCTCAATGATATTTCCACATTCTTCAAGAGGGCATGAACTAATTACAGGGTAAAAGTAAACTAGGAAAACACAAATGGCAACATTGAGACGAAAAAACAACATGTGCTGTTACTTCTTTTGAGTGCAAGTACGATTCGAACATCTTTTTCATGCAAACCGGTCATTAATTACCGATTAACTTGATAGCAGTTCTTATCGCGAACTTTTGAGGCGCCTTGTAGATGGCAACAATTGCTACAAGATCGACTAGTGTGAACAACCTTTCTAGGTATCCAATAGATATAGAAAACAAACTTTCTGCGGAAAGACGCTCAATCTTAAAAACAAACGACAATGTGGAAAGAGTAAGAACTCTTGTAATGTCAGACCTACGATTGATATTGAGAATAATCAGTAGCAAGTTAAAGTGGACCAATTTATCCTCTATTAGGGTTTGGCCATCAACATGATTCTAGAAAACGTCACGTATGAACAGAAAGCCATCCGAAGCGATGTTTGTCTTGAATTTTTGAACTCCTTCAAGATGGAGTTAGAAATCTTCATTTACGTAATCATGGGTAATAAATTAGGAAATTTTGACTGTTTGCGTTAATAGTGACAATAAGCAAATGAAAAATCAAATTAATGCTCATATGTTTTGGAAATTTTGTTTGCAAGGAGTATGACCACCAGGACAAACTATCAATCAAAATTTTTATCGGAAAGTGTTTGAAAAACTCAGGAATAGGATGAAACGAGGACGACCAGGTATTGAACACACCTGAATACTACAGCATGAGAACGACCGATGTCTCAAGGCAGTCTACGCCAATAAATATTTGCCATAAAAAGAATTTTTGTGGTACTCCAGCTTTCCAATTTGCCGGATATAAGTCAGTGACTGATTTTTATTTTCCTAGCTGAAAAACAATTTGAATAATATCCAAAAGAACGTAACCAATGAGTTAAAAGACATTCCAGCAAAAGTCTTTTAAAACTACTAGAAACAATAAAAAAGTACAGTTGTCGATGTGTAACTGTCTCATTGTTTTTTTGGCAAACCTCGTATTTCTCTCAAAACTGTTCTGTCGGTTACTGCATGGGTATTATATCATCCTGTTAAAACTATAATCTCTGCACACCAAGCTTATCTGCACGTCACTGTGGGAAATTCCCTAACAATAAAAGCATCGCCTTTGACTCTAATATCCTCAAGAAAGATTAGCTTCAACAGTGGCTTGTTTATTGAACTAAACAGGTCCATTAATCATAAGAAGTTTTTTTATCCCCCAATACATGTAACGGTTTATACACATTCTAAACTGTTTTGTAAAATGTAGGACAGCAATTTACTTACAGTTTTAATTTTATTGGATAGATATGCATATCTGTAGTACAAAATTTATCTTAAAGTTTTATTAAGCTGATACAATGAACTATAGGCCTCCTTATTGAAGTTTATGAATGATTATAGCACGAATACGCAAAATATTTTTGTTTGTTTACATCAAGCACTACAACTTGATTCAAATTTAGTAAACACCAAAATCTCTTTTATGCAAAATATTACAATCACAAAATTTAAACGGGAAATAAATTAAGTCAAAACCATTGAAAAATAGTCTTCTGAAAATCGTTTAAAAGTGCCTGGATACTTTTATGGCATTTATTATTTCTACTAAATTGTTTACATCTCTACTTTATAATTTACCTAACTAAAATAACATATTATAGCAAGTAACATCTAAGGAGACTTAATTTTTACACCCTTTTCAAAAATGTTTTAAAGGATCACCAACATGGCCAATAAAATGCAATAATAAAAATCAACTTTAGAAACTGCAAAGGATATACGAACCTCCACCTCCATCATTGTACTTTTTGGCAGAATCTGTTAAGATTCGCTGATTAATGACGGGTGTCACAGTCAGCAGGGCGGATGGAGCTACATATTGGTACAATTTATCGCTGTCAGAAATCTCCAAATCCCTCCTGATGTCCGTTAGTTCGTCCACTACTTTAATTTCCTTGGAAACAACGTCGTTAGTTTTCAAAATTACCAGGAGCAGCAAATTCACCTGAAACAATTTTCAGAAAAATCTACGTTGCACAATACCTTAAACCAATTAAAGCATCAGTAGCTTAATTAAAATAAAAATACGCAGCATTGGTCTTACCAAGAACATCGTGGACAGCTTTGTCCTTATTGCGGGGCAACAACTGACGGAAAACAATGCGGAGAGCTTATATAAGAAATGCCCATTGCGCGTTTCGTTCAAATGAAAGAAGTAATCGCGAGTGCTAATTGAAAACCTGTGTTGCTCCAAGAAAGCTGTGGAAAACGCTTTTCAGAGTCCCTTCTTGCGTCACCGCTGTAATGGTAAATAAAAGTGATGTAAGGACTTTCTAAAAATGTCTGCTAGTTGCAAGCCGCTTTCCCTGTTTTCCCTGTCTATAAAACGCGCACCTTATGAGCACACACACTTTGGGACTGCTAAATCGAATAATTATCATTTCAAAACCGACTGAAAAGCGGCGGGATTTCCATAATCATTAGCATTTAAATTCTTTAAAATATTTATCTGCACCGCACTCATTAAATTATTCAAAGAGCAGTGTTATGTCAGTAGTAATGTTATTCATTGATATTTTAATTATATCATGCCTCCAATTTTAATACCTTAATAAAAAAAATGAATATATTTGGCCCCAAAAATTGCAACTACATTTTGTTAACGAAACCCCGTATTTAGTTTGCAACGAAAATTATTAAATATGAGATTGACTTTTGATTTACATTTTATAATTCAAATAATTCCTTTGGGAAATTATCTCTAATTAAGATATTAAAGAAACAACAAAGTTTACATAACTTTTATCTATAAAGTTTTCTAATTGTTGTATACGCAGCTCCGTTTATAATTAATAATTGCTTAACATACAAATAATATTTTATGGTTTAAACATTTTAAAAGACACGGTCGGGTTATATTCAAGTAGCTGCTTGTTCCGTGTACAAAAATGAATATTTTAAAAGGCAAAAGCAGTTATTTAAAGTAATTTTCATTCAAGAATCTTTAAATTGTTTTTAGAGCCTCTTTAGTTGGGCGAGTAGAAGATGAAATCTCATGTCTTCTATAAAAAAATAATATCTTACTTTATAAGTTACGGTTATTTAAATTGTACAAAGTTTTAAAAAATGTTTATAAGAATTAATTTTAGAAAACTCTCAAGATTTCTAAGAGGCACCTATATTTTGTAATGTAGCGGTCTAATTAGACTTTATTAACTTAAACATGGGAACCAAAAGTACTTATAGTCGTATCTGCTCATCTCTTTGTCATTTGAATATGTGTACCAATTTGTATTTGAATCTGGTGAAAGTAGAAAAAAATTCAAAAACATTGAAAGTCGCTTCCGGCTACCCCTATGACAGATTCTTATATGATCAATAAAATTTATTAAACCTTGTTCCAAAAGTACAGCAACTATAGTTTTATGAGAACAATTTATTTCAAAAATAATAATTTTAAAAATCCCTTAACTACCATATTCTTCATATTCAATTGCATTACATACAGCCCTATTTTCTAGAACTTGGATTCCTACGGTTATGCAATCAAACAATTAGCAAAATTATAACAACAAGGCATTCGACGTGCTTATTTGTATATATGTTACTATGTAACAGCGTTTTAAGCATTGACTTTAGGGTTTTGTTTAAGTCGATTATTGTCATACTATCAATCACTGACCTAAACTTCTCGAACGATGATACCGCAGAGGTTCTAGATTGAGTGCAAATCCAGTGGCCAACTGGCCAAGAAATGTCCTTGATATTGTTCGTCAACAACCACTGTTGAAATCTTCTAGCGGCGTGCACTGAAGAACGGCTTCAAAGGCGTTTTCAATATTTGGAGGTTTTTATTGTTCATCTTGTAGGAGATCAACGCCACCTTCAACATCCTGTTCTCACAAATTATCACCCAGCCTCCCTCAACATTGTTTCCACTGATCTGGACGGTCCAATATAAACTTTTTCTCGTCATTGAACGCGAAACAATATTAATTTATAAGAACGATGTTCTTAATTTGAATCAGTAAAAAATATACTTTTTTTATCTTTTAAACGCAAAATGGCTCGACAAGTCTTAAGTCCCCAGCTTCGTCCACCCAATTTACTTCTGGTTTTGTATGTGTAATAAGCGTCACTGTCTTTGAGTTCCAGATCTAAGAACTAATAAATAGATCTAATCTAATAAATAAAATATAAAATAAAACCAATGAATAAAGTCGCTAAAACCATGCTTTTTCCACGTGGTAGCATTTTTTTTACCATTCCTATTGCTTGTGCTTTTTTTTCTAGGGTTTGCTTTTATCTAGGCTTAATTTGAGGAAATATTTATCAATCTTTTTAAGTAAAAACCGTTGCACTACATGCAGTGGTGTCCGATATTTGTCATTAAGATTATTCTGTACTAATTATGTTTAATTAATGCCACAGGAAACATAGATCAATCGAAAACTAATACAAGAGCATTATACTATTCTCCTTGTAGGAAATCTTTAAGATATAAGTGGAAAACAGTTAAATACAGATATTGGGAAAGCCATTTTGCAGAAGCTGCTTTTAGGGATATTTAAAATATTTTCAAAAATCATCAAGAAGAAATTAAAGCTGAAAATTAGACACAAATTGCAAAATTATAAAACAAGCAACATGTAGACAGGGATAATAAGCGCAAAATCACATTTATACTATAAGAGCACTAAGTGAGAGACTGAATAAAAATAAAGATTTACGAGGTGCATTCAAGTTATACCTCCGATTTTTTTCTCACAAACTAATCACGTAAAAACTATAAAACTTGTGTCACTTCTCAACGTAATCTCCCTGCAGCCGTACACGTTTTTCACAACGTCAACGCCATGATTCCATGGCCGCTGCAAACGCTTCTTTAGAAGTCTTCTTTGACCACTCAAAAATCGCTGATGTAATAACGGCACGACTAGTGAATTTGCGACCACGCACAGTATCTTTTATCGTTGGAAACAGCCAAAAGTCGCTAGGAGCCAGGCCAGGTGAGCAGGGAGCATAAGGAATCACTTCAAAATTGTCAGCATTTGTGGCACCAACCTGGAGGACACTTTTCGTATTTTCAGGTCTTCATGAAGGATTGTGTGCATAGATCCCACAAAAATGCCAACTTTGGAGGCGATGTGTTCCACACTCATTCAGCGATTTTCTAAAATAAGTTTCTCCATTCGCTTGATCATGTCGTCAGACCACCTCGTGCGAGGCCGAGATAATCTTGGTTTGTTGTCACACGGTGTTTTACCTTCTTTGAACTATCGCACCCACAAACGCACATTAGTCACATCCATAACACCATCGCCACGTGTTTTACTCAATTGGCAATAAATTTCAATCGGTGTCTTACTACGAAAATGAAAAACACGAATGGTTACACGCTGTTCTTGTAGTGAAAACGTCGCCATTTTAAATATCAAAAATAGTCCTCACTATCGCCGCTGTCGCTAGAGTCATGTTTGCCGTCCAGTGCTGCCATCTCTGTCACGCCACGACTTAATAACTGGTGAAATTCTCAAAGAGGTAACCCTGTTTTACATGCCGGATATTTTCCATCCCAATGAAAAGTGGCTCGGATATTATACTAAAATCAGGCAAACCTTCCAATACATCAAAATCTTCTATTAAAAAGAATAATTCCAATTATTCACGACATCGAGTTAACACCAGGTCACCACTTCGATTTCCGAAAGATGCACTTTACAGTTGAGCAAATTTACAGTTCAAAAAATTAATCAAGCTTTTGAAGGCAAGCAGTATTGTTATACACTGCGGACTAGCCCACCTTATCAAAAATCATAACACCAACAAAACTGCTACGGAATAATGGTTAAGAATTGGAGAATTGTAGAATATAAGCCTAAGTCCATTTACGTAAATTTTTACTACGCACAGGAGTGCGGACATTCCGTTACAGGTAACTAGCAGTCCTTTACTCCAAGAAGAAGTCAAGTACCTCAGGTTATAATTCGATAGAATATTGACGTAGCGTAAGCATATCTTTACAAAATGCAAACAGTTGAGACTAACTTTATTTATTACTAGGATGTAAATCCAAGCTCTCAATAAATAACAAACTTCTCCTATATAAGACTACATTCAAACCAATTTAATGTTAGGGCATTCACCATGCGGCATAGCTGTCGGCTCTAATATTAAAAATTTAGAACACTTTCAGTCATATGATTGTGAACGCGCCCTGGTTTGCATCCAATGCGGCTATTCGTAATGGCCTACAAATGTTAATAGTAAAACAAGAAGTTAGCTATTACAGTGTTACTTATAGTAATTGTCTTAAACCACATCCTAACACTTTAGCAACGAACGCTATGGTTCCTCCAAATCAAAATAAAAGATTCCAAGAATATGTGCCAAACGATCTGCCTACCAGATTCTTTATTTAAATAATATAAATTTAGCTTTACTTTTATTTTTAGTTTTTAATTTTCAAGTTTATTTTTGAACTCAAAAGTCACAAATGACTTATATGTCTACTGTTACTTAAGCATACTACCCTCTATACTCCTACATATCTAAATAATCAGTCCAAACGATTTACTAAATGTACATGTACAGATATGAAAATTTTTTTTTTATTGTACAATAAATTAGCCATCAGAATATGTACTCTGTAGGCTAATGGGCTAACATAGGATCTTAAATATGAAAATCCTTATCGGTCATGATGAGGCCTCTACCATCGAAGAGTCCTCGTCGTTTTCATCGGATGTCGTTTGGCCAGAGACGTTTTAGCCTTCTGTTGTCTTGAGGATATAGAAGTGGGCGTATAAGAGGGTTGCTGTGTGTTGTAAGTCTGATATGATGGTTGTTGCTTCTTTGCTGCAGTGTATTATTAGACATATACCATGGAGCGTTAGTGAGTTCACGCAGGATTTTGGATTGGGATCTTTGGGCAATGGAAATATTTGATTTGCTGGCACAGCCCCACAATTCAATGCCGTATGTCCATATGGGTAGTAATATTACTTTATATAGTAAAATTTTTTCCTCGAGTGGTAGATGCGATTTTCTTCCAAGCAGCCAGTGTAACTCCTTGAACCTCAGATCTATTTGTTTCCTCTTTCTGGTTATGTGTTCTTTCCAATTCATTTTTTCGTCAAGATGTAGTCCTAGATAACGCACTGAAGAAGATTGTGTAATGGGAGCATTGTTGAAGGTGACCGAAGGACATCTACCTTTCTCAGTGTAAAGATTACTTGGGTTGATTTTGATGCATTAATTCTTATTTTCCATTTGTTGACCCAGTTTCCAATTAGGTTTAGATGGTCTTGCAGGTAAGAAGCTGCGATTATGGGATTTTCGTGACTAGCCAGAATAGCTGTGTCATCAGCAAACGTACCGATTAAGGTATTTGTTGTGGTTGGGAGATCTGCTGTATATAATGAGTATAGCAGGGGGGCTAAAACGCTGCCTTGTGGTACTCCAGCTTTAATATCGTATGAGTCAGAGAATTCACCATTTACTTTAGCTCTAAATTGACGGTCTTTTAAATAGGATTTAAGTAGGTAGAAGAGAGAGAAGAAGGAGCTTGATTTTATAAAGAAGGCCATCATGCCAAACTTTGTCGAAAGCTTGGCCTATGTCCAAAAAGCCGATGTACAATATTCTTTATTTTCCAGGGATGTGTTAATTTTGTGAACTACTCGATGACATTGCTGGATCGTTGAGTGCTGTAACCGGAATCCGAATTGGTGGTCAGGGATAACATCTAAAATGAGTTCATTCTGCTGCGGATTAGTTTTTCCAGTAGTTTGGAGATAGCTGATAACAAGCTTATTGGTCTGTAGGAAGATACATGATTTGGGTTTTGCCAGGCTTGGGGATCATAATTATTTCAGCAACTTTTAGTTGTTTGGGCCAATACTGTAGTCTTAAAACCGCATTGAATATATATGTGAGCATTACAATACCTTTCTTGGGGAGTTCTTTCAACATTTTTGGTGTAATCAGGTCAGGACCTGGAGCTTTTCTAATATTTGATTGAGTTATTACATCTATGATTTCTTTAGGAATGATTGGTTTTATAGGTTCTGCGGGAGGAGGATTGTTGTTCAGAAAATCGGAAACTTCTTGATTTGGTGTGTTATCGTGAGGAGTAAATACTTCTGCTAGATATTGGGCGAATAGGTCGGCTTTTTCCTTGTTGCTTCTTGCCCATGGCCCAGGGGTGGGATCTTGCTTGCGAACTGGGGGGTTTCCGTGAACTGGTTTGAGAGCTGCTTTAACTGGTCTCCAGATGGAATTATCATAACGATTCAAGTTTAATATGTAGTTTCTAAACGATACATGTTGAGATTCCTTTATTTGGCGTTTGAGTTTCCTTGTTATTTGGTTATAAGCTGTTTTGTGTGTTGGTAAATGGCTACGGTGCCATTTTGCTTTGGCTTTTCTTTTTCTGCTATTAGTTTTTAATTTCTAAAGGGATATTAATGTTACTAACATGAATTTTCGAGGGCGGCGTTGCCTGGTGAGCGGCTTGTAATAATATTGTGGTTAGGTTATTTAAGGCATCCTCTACTTCATTGAGTTCTTTTAGTCTTATTTTTAGATTGATGCTTTCGTTGATTTTATTCCTGTAGTCTTCCCAATCAGTTTTTGAATTATATATCTTATTTTAACATTTATTATAGTTGTGCTGACTGTTGCTATTACTGGTGAGTGATCGGAAGATAAATCTAAGTTGGGGACAATGTCCAAATAGGAGTTTGAAATGCCATTAGTGACGAAAAAGTCCAGGAGGTCTGGAATTTTCCCGGGATCAGTTGGCCAGTAAGTTGGACCGCCCGTTGATAAGAAATTGTATTTCGCTTCGTGTAGGACCTTGGCTAATTCTCTTCCTTTCGTGGTAGTAGTCCGTGATCCCCATAGGGTATTTTTAGTGTTGTAGTCGTCACCAGCGAGAAACTTAGTGCCAAGCGTTTTAAAGAATTCTTCAAAATGTTCTTTTTTAAGTTGGTGGCGAGGGGGACAATATATAGCACTTATGGTTATGTCAAATGGTAGAGTTTTAACTTTTATCGAAGTGGCTTGTAAGTAATCTTTTGCATATTCAGGTAGTACATAATGTTCCATGGTGTATTTTATTAATATTGCAGATCCTGCGTGGGCTGTGTTGTCTGGGTGGTTAGTGTGGTAGAATTTGTATCCGGGAATCTTAAAGTATGACATGTTGGTAAGGTGGGATTCGCTGATTAAAAGAATGTCAATTAGGTTGTAGTGAAGGAAGGTTTTTATTTCTTCTTTATGTTGTAAGATACCATTGGCGTTCCAAAGTGCTATTCGAAGGAACTTGGCCATTACTTTTGTCCAATTAACATGGTTAGCATGTTTAGTACCATGCTATTCTGATGTAAAAGCTGGTTAAACATGTTTTTGAATTCTTCTAAGAACTTATTTAACAGTTCGCTGATGTTATCTTCTGTATTAACATTCTGTGATTGTGGTGTGTAATTAGTATTATTGTTGGCTGTTTTAGTGTAGTTGTAGTTTTGAAGTGGGTTGTTAACAATAGGTGCAGGTGTTTGTTGATTAAGATTTGATAATGTTGGAGTAATATGAGGATTAATATTGTTGTTTGAGACAGGGTTTCTTTTGTATAAACGATGGTAATATTCACAACCTCTGTAATTCGCAGGGTGTGGACCTCCACATAAAGCGCATGTAGCTGGGGTGTCCCTAGTTTTTTTGCAACTGGCGGTACTGTGCGTATTGCCACATTTTACACATTTAAAGGGTCTGTTACAGTATTTCTTGGAGTGTCCATATAATTGACATCGTGTGCATTGTATTACGTTGTTTTGTTTTCTTGGAGGTTCGACTTGTACAACGCAATGACATAACGTACGGATATCGTAGACTCTTTTATTATTGTCTGCTGGTTCTAGGTCCACAAAGAACATATTCAGCGGTGTTTTGTCCTTTCTGCTTAGCACATTGATGATATTCCTTACCTTATGCCCTGGGATTCGAGATCATCTATTATATCTTGAGTGTCCATGGAATGATGTAAGTATTTTATTACCACTCGAAGAGCTCTTTCCTCTTTAGGTTGGTAAGTATGGTGAATGATATTGTTTTCTTTCATGTACTTAGATAGTTTCCTGAAGGTGTCAGGGTGTTACAATTTATTTTTACTGTATCATTGGACATACTTCTAGAGGAGAACTGCTCCTCTTCAATTATTTCATTTAATTTTTATCATTTCTGGGAAGTTGGCAACTCCGTATACGAAAATGGGAGGAGGTCTAGGGATGATAACTGCGTTTGGTTGTCGGTGCTTTCTGGGTTAGGATTTAAGGCACTAAATTTATTAGATAATTGTATGTTAGTCGGTGTTATTCCTTTGTTTGTGAATGTTTTTCTTCTCTTGACACTTTTAATTACTTGCCATGAATTTTCGTTTGATGAATTTGCAATTTCTTCATCGCTGGTTGATATCATTCTTTTGTTGTTAATTTGCTGTGGGTGATCATAAATGAATTGTTGTGGGGCGTGCTGTGATTGTAGAAAATATTGAGATTGTTGAGGGTTTAGATTTTGCATGTAAGGTTGTAGTAATTGCTGTTGGTTAGGTGGGAATTTATAAGGCTGTGATAGGAACGTTTGTGACATTTGCGTATTCGTAGCTGGCTGGTGTTGCATAATATTTGTTGATGTCATTGGGTTTTTAAAGGTGAAACAGTTGTTATTACTGAGTTAAACGTTGAAATTAAATTAATAAATACAAAAATTTGCCTGACCTTAAGCAAGGCTACGGCTGCGGCTCCGCCGTTGTGATAACTCATGTATAGCTCGGTTCGCACGTTCGGTCTGCTTGAAGGCACTGAGATATGAAATGAAGTTTAAAATATACATTCTGCAAGATGAATCTAAAAGAAAGCTGTATCAAAACAGATTGGACAAGAATTTAACTGAATTTGTTACATATAAAAGAAAACATTAAACATTTAGAAAAATGAAGATGACGCAACGAAATATAAATAGAATTTTTAAAAACACAACAGAAGTAAGAAACAGGTATACGCAAAACCAGGATCGGACTATAAAACAGAGAAGCTAAAAGGCTCACAACTAAATAGAAAAACGGCCAGTGGCAAAAAGTATACTATAACGTAGACTAACATATAGGAGCAGCATGAAATGTAAAGGCACAAATTAACAAAGACAAAGAAGAAAGAAAAAAGTTACATGCTATACATAAAAAAGGAAATTGCTGAAATACTATCAAGACAATCATAAAACAAAGAAAAGTTCCACAAAAGACGAACATGAGCAGAATAGGGCATACCTGGAATATGATCAAGTTACAAGTACTCTGATAGACGTACAAAAGGCACTTAAGGCCACTAAGAACAGGAAGGCAGAGGGACCTGGAGGAATAGTACCAGAGCTGATTAAATATGGTTAATAAGAGCGCATAATCCAAAGAATGTTTCAAATCGTAATAAACGGAGAAGGTATAGCCGCAGAATGGAAAATGGCATACACAACTTCAATCTTTAAGAAGAATGATCGACAAGTCTGAAAATTACAGGGTATAAGTGTACTTATCGAAAAGAAGAAAACAAAAAACAAAGCAGTCCACCTAGCTTTTGCAGATTTGAAAAAGGCATACGATATGGTCCCAAAAATTTAGTTATGGAAGACGATGCAGCAAATCGGAGTACACCAGAAAATCTCTAGAAGGCCAATATGGTATCCGCAAGAGTCGGAAAAAACCTAATTTATAGCTTTGAAACATCCAGATGTCTGCAGGAGGGATGCTCTAAATCATCTACCCTGTCTAAGATATTTTTAAAGTGCGAACTAAAGAACTGGAACAGAAAATGCGAAGGAATGGGAATCCAAATTAGAAACGAACATCTTTATACACTCAGTTTTTCTGACGACCAGGTGATATTAAGTGAAAAAGACTTTAGCTATGTGGGAATCTAAAAGAAGAATATACGAAGGTGGGATTGGAAAATAATAATATCTTATGAAGTAATAAGACTAGACAGAATATAGAATTACAAGATACGAAGAAGAACGCAAGCATATCAAAATATAATTACACATATATAGAAGATGGTATGGACATGTAAGAAGAGCACCAAATGATAGATGGATAAAGTGAGTTACCGACTAGACCCCCATAGCGAGAAGAAAGTGGGAAAAGCCTAGGCGATCGTGGCGGAATGAAGTGAACGGAGATGGGAGCACGAGAAAATAGAGAAGAGTAGAGAGTACGCTTGAGAGAAGGAAGTATATATATATATATATATATATATATATATATATATATATATATATATATATATATATACATGTACGGATTATAAATAAATAAATAACAAAAACAAATTGAGAAGTCAAATATGTTACATAAAGTATTTAGATACTTATAGAGCCGTTTTTGTTTCTATCTAGTAATTAAAGAAACACAGATAATCATTTTAACATTAATAAAAAATAGATTCACTTTAAAATAACATCCAATTATATAAATAAAGTAGAAACAGGCAACATAATTGTTATAAAATACATTTTATTAAAACTTTAATTTTATCTAATTTTATATTAGAAATAAGATGGGTTGAATTATTTAATTAAAGCTAAATATTTTAAGGTTTAAATATTAAAATGTATTGTTAACTATTGTAAATTTCCATAGTTATTTCCAACACGATTCAGGCGTTTAGAACAAATAAAATATAAAAATTTAAATTTCATAATAATTGGGTATTTTGCAAGACCGAAGAAATGAGTAAACGCTTCTGTAGCTTTCTTATTTATTTTCTGCGAATTTGTTGTTTTATAAATATTTCAAAACTTAAAAGCAAGCACGGCAGTCGCTACTTTCTTTTACATTCAGTTAAAATGCGGCAACAGTTGCAAAGAAATGTGTTAAGCCCACAGTTTATGAAAAAACTTAAATGTTTTACTGCAAATTTCCTTAATAAAAGGGATACGTGTCTTGCGTTGGTAAGCAAAAATTCTCTGCTTTTAATTATGCTGAATAATTTATATGCAAATTGAAGGCAAATTGTGCATTACACAGCTAAGTGCTTTTTTATAATAATTTTTTAATTAACTGTTCTATTATTAATTAAAAATAGAACTTTGTCTTTGTATGATTTTAACAGCTTATAACAATTTTGCGCTCGAACAATAAATATTACAAGGCGTTTTCGAAAATTACGTTACATTTATAAACAACAGAAAAGCATAAAGTATCATAAACGTTTTCGATACTCACAAAATATTTATATTTCTGCATGCATATTATAAAAGTTGTGTCATGTCTAAAGCTAAAGTTATTTGTTAAATAATGTAATGCTAAATATTCGCTCTGACCAATTAAGTGACAGTGTCTCGCAGTGTGCACAAGCTCATATTGACGACCTTTGCAGTTATTTTCGATATGCTTGTGAAATTTTTATTAACCGAACGTACAAAAGCATTTATATGCACAGGACAAGTTTATATTTTTGTTTTATGAAGAACTTCAAGTTTGTCATCTATTTTTGTTAAGTTGTTTGTTGTACTCAATAAAATCTTAGTCTAATTCTACAAACTCAAATAATGCGAAGTAATATCTAAACTTCATCGTGACTAAGAAATAGACTTTTTCTAATAATATTTTTGTATACAAAATATAGTCGTACTGCATAATTGCTTTGGGGCAGGTGTGTTAATATTGAATGCAATTTTAGAGTGTGTAGTGATTACCAAACTGATCAATTTTCTAAGCAAGGGTATTATATTAATAACAATATTCTTGTTTTCGTCAAATTAGTACAAACTGCAAGGAAAAGACGTAGTAAATTTGCATTTTACTTAGAGGTCTTGCATAGATCTTCAATTAGTTCAAATTGAATAATTTGAGATAAATTTTGGATAAGATTTTCTGCATTGCTCTAACGATTATCTGTTGATATATACCACATGTTTTATGGTTTTCTGCAGTCCAAAGGCGCCTCTGCAAGATATATATTTGCAATTTGTTTTATCACTGGTACTTTAAAGAGAAAAAAAGTTATATTCTAAAGATGAAACGACACACCATAGCTATGAAGATAAACAACATATAGTATGATATGTGTGTGATATTAGAAGTTGAAATTGTTCTAAAATATGTAAACTGGAGCTTCGATAGATTAGCTTATATGTGGATAAAACTAATTTAATAGAATTTAAAAATATTCGTTTAGTTCAACCAGTATCAGGGACAGAAAGGAAAGCATAATGTAGCGGTTTTGCTCTCCACGGTGGTGAATAATATGAGTAAATTAATAAAACTAAATATTTATTGTACTTACACGCAATCTAACAAGATCAGGGGGCGAAACGGTATATATACAAATGTTGAAACTCATAAACACCTTGGAAACTCAAACTTAGACCAACCAATCAACTATGAAGGTCTCAGCACTCTATATATTATCGTTCATGAGATATGTCACTAGGGGTCGGGTTTATGAGACATTCCTATTCTACTTTTTAATGAGGAGTTCAAAAAAGGTGGTCAGAAGTTTCGACCTAATTGTACAATTGATCACTATACTCAATTGTATATGTTACCCCTAATGACTTAATAATATCTCTCTCTCTTTCTATATATATATATATAAGAGCTGTGGTGGCTTAGTGGATAGATCGCTAGACTACGAAACCGAGAGTTGCGGGTTCGAATCCCGCTCTCGCCAATTCGATCACTGGCATATTTACGGCCCAGCTCGACTCAGGCTGCAATAAATGAGTACCTGGAGGTCAAACTCTAGGGTAATAATAGGCGGTACGTAGCGCTAGACACGTTACTACCCTTGTGTGCCGTAGGCTCTAGATTGTAGCAGATCTATCTTGTTGCGACCTCAAAGGGCCTTCAATACCTGTTACGGGGAACTATTATTATTATTATTATTATTATATATATATATAATTACTAAAGTAAAATTACACTTTATTTGTAATACTATATTGCAATAGCACAGAATGTTTTTCTTTTGGTAGTTTTTGCCCGGCTGCCTCGTTGCGTGGTACTAAAGTAATCAGAACCGGTTTTGGAAGCTACGAGAGCTTCCAGGAAAACATCTGACAATTTCTATTATGTTTGAGTCTTCATACGTGCACAATCAGCGCAACTGAAAGGCACTATGTTCGCCGCTCGACCGTGATGACTAAATGGCGATAAAAACTGCGAACGCGTAAGTCTACGCGCCTACAGGAGTGTTAAACATTTATTACAATAATATAAATTACCAAAAATAAATTAGAAATACAAACATTTTCGTAAAATTAAAGATTTACTAGCTTACTTGTTATGATTTGGTAAATTTTAGAGAAATTTTACAGTGATTTTATCTGAATGTTGTCATCAAAGCAAAATGTATGGATATAGTTTTAATAAGAGAAAAAAATTATAATCCAGTAGTCAATGACTTAAGAAAAAATTACCTGCTTTTACAAGAACATATTTGAAATAATTTAAAGTTGATTATTTCGAATAATAACTATATCGAAGACAATTGAAACTGTAGACTTAAGTAAACTCTTATCTTCAATACTTTGCTTTCTTTAAATTTACCTGTGCATATTTAGCACCATGGTTATTTTCGCTGGTAAAATTAAACTTTTCGGATGAGATGTTATAGGCATAATAGCAAAAATTTAACTGCTAAAGAAAAATAAGGATGTAAATTCTCATAAAAATCGAGGTTTGAACAAAAGAACAAATTTTCCAAAGCCGTTTCTTTTTTTTCCTGTTGTAAGATAAAATTGGAAACAAATGGAAAAGCATAAATAATTATTTAAAAACAATTCAAAATCAATTTAGAATAGAAATAAGTGCATTTGCTAAGGATATAAATATGTATAGATGTCTAAAAGGTAACTCATAATGCATAAAAGTACTCTTTGATAAAGAAAGAAAACTGTATCACACATAAGTTCTTTGTCCAGTATTTTCGGTGTTTTGGTCACCACAAAACTGTTGTGTGTACATAATTAGGCAAATTGAGCAATTGAGCATTTCTACAAACAACTCCAAAAAATAAGAAACAAAAATAAAACTCAATAAAAGAATGAAGGTATAGTGCCAGTGATATTAAACATTGTAGTGGTAAATGTCTATAACAGCAACGTATCATCCTTAAAAAAAATTATTGCAGTTTCATTTCCCAGTCAATTATAGAAAAAATGAAACATATAAGTAAATTAAAACAGAAAGGTTATAAAACGTGCCCTTTAATGAAATCGTGGTTAAATCTAATGCCTTATGTATTTACACTGTTATAATCTCAGATCTAATTGAATTCATATCACTCTGAAGTAAAGCTGTGCTTTTGGTTGAATATTTCCAAAAATAAACAGAGACCCTTAAACAAAGAAAAATAAACTAGTAATGAGAGGCTATTTTTAGGAAGAATTTCTTACCAAAAAATGAATGAAATTAAGCTATGGACTCTGGGTGTTGCAGTTCCTGAGACCACCCATTGCGTAGTTCTAAAAATTACAATTAATAAAGTGTGAGAGTCCAAAATCTGCGTTTTGTTTCTGTGTTAATCCACAAAAACTGCTAAATACTATTATATATTTTAGACTATACACTACGTTTAGCTAAAAAGAATGCGGTTAGAATGTAACTTTTTTGCTATATAAAAGAAATAAAGATCAAGAATACAATGGATTTCAAACAAACCTACAAATTTTTAACATTTTTATTTATAACAGAAGACAAGCTTATGTTAAGCATCCAAGAAGCTTAAAGCTATAAGACAAATTTTAAAAATTAGCTTGCTGAAAATTCTACTACACTAAAGTGCAGGCCGGTTTTTGATGCTTTTATTAAGATCAAGTATTTTCGATGCGCCTCTCTCTCGTTTTCCCCCTAATTTTTCCCCCGCCTTTCTTTTTCTCTGTCGTATTAAATTCCATACTATTAATTAATATACTTCAACTGTTGCATAGCTTGGATTACGAAAAATGACGGGCAAAGCGTGTTTATGGGCAACTGACCATACTTCATTTTTCCACTACTGCGCAATAGAATCTTATTCTTAGCATACTCTACAATTTATTTATTAGAAAAATTTAAAGGATTTAGTCTAAATAACGCAAAAGAGATAAACATGGTTAAAAAATTAAACAAAGTCACTTTTGCCCTCTAAGTCTAAACATGTTCCTTTTGACGATTACAAATACTTTATTTCTATAGAGACGCACTATTTCTAGTAGGAGACTTGAACTTTAAAAGCATCCTTTTTTTGTATCTGAGAGAGAGAGAGAAAGAGAGAGCTTACTTAAATAAAATGTATCATGTTGGTTGGAGGGATAATGTTTTAGACAAATTTTTAAAAATACGAAAGGTAGGGGTATTAATAGGAAATGATATAAGTAGCCATATTTATTTAGACTTGATTCAGTCATTAGACATAGTAACATTTATACTTTAATTAAGTAGAGCACTATAGGCGCTTAATACTCCATTACGAATATGATAAAGCGAATGATAGGGGCGTTCAATATAAAGGGTGAAACTCTTGCTAGGGAGAATGCTTAAAAGAACAAAACTATAATAATAAACAACATGTCTTTATCCACTGTGGCTAACCTAGAGACTTTACTCTCTAACTCTAAACATGTTTTTTTTGAGGATTAGGATATGTTATACTTCTAGAAAAAAGCAGCATCTCCAGTAAAAGCTTTAATTTAAACTCCACAAACTTTGGGAGATGGCAGTTACCATTTTGGCCAAAGACAAGGAACAATGATTTTGAGGAAACATTTTAAAAATGTATGAGACAGTTTTGTTTAGAGATAATACGAAAACGTATGGATGGCCACCGGAATGTGTTTCCAATATTACTCTTGTAGTAAAGAGGATTGTTTATGTAGGGAAGACCAAAAGTATCTTAACACGATCGGTATAACTTACACTTGCTCGACTTATAGACACTGAAGGTAGGGCAAGGATCACAAAATAAAATTCTCTCATTAGAAAACAACAGTAAATTGAACATCCAAAAAGAGTCAAAACCAAACCGAAACTTAAAATAAAAGCTTTTGAGATCTAAAAAAAGTTACGCAATTGAGGCGTTACATATATCATTCTTTGAAAAGTTACTTCTCTTTGGGTATATAAGCTCAAGTTTATAGTAAGACAATTTGTTTATTTTCTTATTAGTTATATCTTTTTGTGCTTTTTTCTTTTTCCCATTTTATTTTTTTATTTAATATTATATTTATAAAGAATTTTCGTTCTTTTAATTCCAAATCGTATGTCTGAATTATTATTTATAATAATGGTGAGGCTCCAGCGCCTTATGAGGCATGATCTACAAATTGGAAGTTTAAGGCATTCATATGTCCGTTCTCATTATCCTTTCGTCGTGTATAATCTTTGATACGAAGTGATGTGGCAATCACCGCGTCTTAGACGACCGCCATTATTACCTTGTTTGAATGAACGCAGCTACTCAATTATTTTTAGTGACTGAGTAGGCCACCCGCCAGGCATCAGAGAGCTCCAGGAATGGAACCCAGGTTCCATCCATTCTGCAGTTAATATTCAGAAATGTTTCCGTGATTAACGATAAATGTACAATTAGGTTTAAGGGTTAAATCGCGTCAATTTTTAAAAATTCTCAACATTTTGGCATTCCCTTTGATGTCGTTACCAAGAAAGATTGGAGTTAGTTCTTTACTTAAAATTAAAATCCGTCTACTTGCCAAGGAGGACTATGAGTCATAAAATCATTAGTGGGTTGAAAAAGTTTGTTTATTTGGACGATTTGTGTAGCTAATGACCTGACAATGAGATTTTTTTGAAATGTGCCTTTTATGTTAGGGTTTTGGTAATGGTATGGATATCGAAAAATTTGTCGAAACTTAGTATCAAGGAAATTTGAGTGTGAGGTATTATTTTCGGTAATGGGCAACTTTGACACTACAGCCTCAAGGTATTGGCTTTTGTAGTCTATCGAATGCAACTTTGATACTTGGTAAATAAGGAAATTGACGTTGAGGGTCCCTGTTCTGTTCGTACAACGGAGCAAGGCTCTTAACCACAACGGCAGCTTTTCCTAAATAAAGGTATTCGGCTAACATAAAGTGTCTACCGAATGAAAACTTTATACTATTAAAATTAAGAGAATTATGCTATTCGTACTATCCCTGTTTTAAATATCTAGGTTTCTTTATTTGACTAATCTTTATTCAAGGTTTGTAAATCTTTCTACAAAGGCAAGCTTTTCCGCAAATTAACTTGTTGACCTTTAACATAATTGTTTACAATGAAAATCTTTATAGGATTTTCAAAAATTGAAAACGGGGTTATGCTAAATTGTGACGTATCAGCTGGTATATTTAAATATATTTCTATATTTTATAAAATTGCCTAAGTATTTATAATTCTTTATTTCTGTTTTGTAAATCGTTTCTAAAATGCAAGTATAAGCCGCAACATTATTACTTGTTGATTTAAATAATTGTTTCATACAAAATTGTTTATATGGGATTTTCAAAAAATTGAAAACGGGGGTTATCTAAATGTGATGTAGCAGCGCGTATATTTAATAATATCATATTTATAATACAAATTACGTTGAGTACATAAACATATATAAGCTAGTAATTTAAATGCAGTAACTGTTAACTAAATTGCATTAGTTAATTCCAAAATACCATTAACACTAGATTCACTAAATAGGGGGCTTAATCCTGTTTGCACTAATTTACATTGTTTAATCCAAACACTTACAACTTTTTGAATAGCAACATATTGTTTGCCGAATAACAGTTAAAATTGATAAAAATACTAGAAAAAGTAAAAAACTAATTAACAAATTTTATCTCTAAAATATTTTGTTATTAAAAAATTATAGACATAATAACTTGCCTTATGAGCATGTTGATTTCGTACTTTCTGTTTAATTATATCACATTGTATTATTATTAAACTTACTATATAAACTTACGTTCTACAAGAATAATAGCGTTAATACTAAAATAAAAAAATACTAAACGAACATATATACGAAAATATGCATGTATATTAAATCTATTTATGTATGTCCTATCGGTACTTGCAAAAGCATGAAACCACTTTCACGCACCTGGATGCCTCGTATCGTGCTTTATTTATATATGTACTTTGAAGCATGTAGTTCTATATTAAATTTTAGTATGGCATCTGTTTTATCCTTTAACTACTTTTTATATATTTCTATTACGGGGTGGTATAGATTAAAATAAACAGAATCAAGTAGTACACTTTTTACTTTTTGATAATAAAAAAAGATTATTTCTACCGTACACATAACTTTTTAAAAATTAAAATTAACATTATACGAGAAAAATTCAGTTAATTAGATAATAAAATAAAGGTGGGTAACTCAATTATCAGCCTGTAATCTCAATCGATGATAAATTACTATATCGCGTCTACCATGTAATAATAATAATAAAGCGTCATCTAACTGATTTACAACGCACTATAATAAGTGTCTGTTCCACTAACATAACCTAAAAATTAGTGGTAAAAGACGTGTGTTGCAACATTATCCTTTCGCAATTGAACTCAAAAAAATGTCAGTGAAGTTTCGATTTTGTTAAAATGTTGAGAGAAGTTTAGTTAATTTTATTAACCGTGTCAGATAGTGGACTTCGCCATTTTTTGAAAAACTGGCGAAATTGCATAGGATTATTTTGACTTTTTTAGATGGTATCATAATTTAGAGAAAAAGACTGAAAATCAAATTACCCACAGTTTTTCATTTCATTTTTAAACATAGAAATTTTTTTGCGCTTAGGGTATGTTTACTACAGTCTATGGCTCATTGTGATTACCCTAATTAAATAAATTAACAACCAATCTGTAATTGATGTCCCCTGAATCAGCAGATACAGGTCCTTTACAGAGTGTGTCTGGAAATCTTTCGGTTCAAGGATTGGTTTCCCGAATATATGTTGCCTTTTCCTGCACAGCGCAATGCACTTGCATAGGATGTGTAAGGCTGTTTCTGGTTCCTTGCTACAAAGTCTGCATGCAAGGTCACCATTGAATTTACCAATTTTCCAGAGGTATTATTTACAGTCGCATGTCCTATAAGAAACCCTATAGTTATCTTTAGCTGTGGCCTACTTAGGTTAAGGAGTTCTGCAGCTCTCTTTTGGCAATGTCCCTTATTAAAGGTTTTGGTGAAATAATGTCCTGGTCGGTTCTTCCAGTACATTCGATTATGAGTGCGTGTCCTATTCTTAATAAAGCTTCGGGCAGCACTTCGTAAAATTCCTAAAGCAGGTTCTGAGCCTAGATCCATGCCTGGCTAATTCATCGGCTTTCTCATTTCCGTAGATACCGCAATGCCCAGGTGCCCATAAGAGTTTTACTGAGTTATGTTCTGCCAGTGCATTGAGTTCGTTGATGCATTCCATACCAGTCTAGATTATACTTTCGTGCTTAATAAAACCTTTAAAGCTGCCTGGCTGTCTGATATAATATAGATTCGCTTGCTCCTGTAAGCCCTCTTACCGTTTTCGCGCACACACTGTCGTATGTCGTATATTTCTGTCTGAAAGACAGAGGCGTACTGACCAGGGAAAAGCTTAGCTCTACCCTGGGAGCCTCAGCATAAATTCCAGCTCCAGTAGTCAGCTCGGTTTTAGAACCATCTGTGTACCAGATTAGGCTACCAGGTGCAATTGTCTGTCTAAAAGTCTCGCTCCTATTTCGATCTTGCATGACCACCTCGAATAGAAAGTCATCACATATTTTTGAAATATGTGGTCCGACCTCATTTCAAGCAGAGGGCCCCCCAGAGTATCAATTATTCTTGTATGACATGTACCCGTCTGTGTCTTGTGCAGTGAATGATACAGCCTGTAGTGATTTAATCTTGCCTCCTCCTGAATTACTATGTGCAAAGGTGGGAGGTCTAGAAGAGTCTCCACTGCTGCAGTGGGCGTGATTCTCATCGCCTCTGTAATGCCTAAACAGACATGTCTTTGTACCTTGCCTAGTTTTAGTTTGGTGGACCATGGATATTATAAATTTTTTATTTTATTTTTTTCACGCATATGTTGGTTTGGTTTTTATACTTTTTGGCTAACTTGTTATATTCCTCATAAATAGCACAATCAGTTGATGACGACATGCCGGTGCTGCAGTTAACATTTTTTTTAAATCTCATCTCAATTCAAAATTTTAAATATTTTAAGCCTAGTTTGTCATCTTTTCTAATAGATACCCTACCAACGCATTTGGACGGGCACTAAGGGATCTCGATAACGTATGCTGGATATCTGAATTTTTTCGGTGACTGAACAGACACCCATTGACATATGAAAGTATGTATGAAAATGTCTCAAAATGTTTGTATTTGAATTATTTGTAGTTCCCCAAAGTTGTATTTTATATGCCCGAATTGTTTTAATGGTGGTTTTGTTTAACAGTATTTTGATTTCTATGGAAAGCCAAAATTGTCTCCTAATAAGTCAGTACCTTTTTTGCATTTTTAAACTTAAGTGTTTTCTTTACATCCACGTTATACTTCAGTTACATCTATAGATAATTGACGTGCTGCTAGTAGGATACTTTTGGAGATTTTATAATATTGTATTAGGTTCAGTTTGTGATTACTCAGCAGTATCGTTAGCGAATATTGCAACTGTATCTTTGGTTATGGTAGGCAGGTCATTCGTAAAGAGGAGGTACATAAATGGACTAGCACAGTCTCTTGAGAAAAATATCTGACAATTATGTAGGGCTTTGTAATTTTAAATAACAGTCTCTAATACCAAATCTTATCAAAAGCTTATGTGATCTCAAGTGAAGTAGCCAAAGGATAGCGTTTGCTTTAAAGGTCTTAGAAAATGCTATTTGTTATACAATGTACTTATTTAATTGTAGCATATTTTTCAAATGTCAAATTAATGGCAGTACAAAAGTATTGGTCGTAATTTTCGTAATATAAATTTTTCAAAAACTTCGGATAAAGTTTGTAGTAGATTAATTATTGGTTTGCTAGGTTTGAGTATTAGTATAATTGTCAATTTTTCAAAAATACGCTAGCCTTAAAATAACTTTCATTAAATAAGAAAGAATTTTTTTTTGATAATTCTTGTATTGCCCTAAATGTTGTAACCAGGTATGCGTCGATTTAATTCCAGGGTAATTATAGCCTTAATCTCATTAACCTTCAAGTTTCTAATTGGTAAGCACATCTTCTTGTATGGTTTAGAATCAAACAACTGAAATACCATTATTAGTGATTTAAGAAAACATTAATTACTTTTAGCCCATGTATCATTATCGAGACAAAGAGATGTTACATGGTTCTGTGGTTTCTCAACTTTTTAGTCGCTCACCAAAGAGAGTATTTTGTGGTGTTTGATGTTGAGAAATGTTGCAAAGAGGTTTTCACTTAAAGATAAATTATTGAAGTTACGCTTATCATCAAGGTGTCTTATTATATGCTATTTACGTAATTTGTAATTTGTAATCTATGTTTATTTTTACTGAAATAAGACAACTAGTGCTGTGCATATTTTCAACCTATGCTTGAGGATATTAAGAAACAAATTTTTATTAATTGTCGTTCTGAAAAAGTTGTAATTTGTTACTTTATTCCAGAGACTTTGTTGCGAACATCACTTGTGTATCTACAGTTATTAGAATTAGAGAGTAATTACTTGAAATATCAAGGCAGGACACTGTTATAAAATAATTTGTGTTAACGTCTTTTACTATGCATAAGTCTAATAAATCTGATATTTTTGCCATATGTGGTGGCCAAAAAGGTGGTTTGTGTGTAGTTATGTAGTGTAACTCATTATGGGTTAGTTATTTACCTTTAGTGCTGGTAAGTCGTAGTCCCCACATTATATATTTAATTTTATTTTTGAATATAATTGCTGCCGTGTTATTTAATGTTAGCATAACAACTATGTAGTGTTACATGTTCTTCTTGATGTTGTGATAATCAATTAGCATTCAATACTGCTAATTTAAAGTGCCGATCTGTTATTAAGTTTAGAAACGACAATAATCAGTAGAGTTATTATATTGCCAATTTGTTCTCTTAAGGTTTTTAGCATGCTTTTAAGTTCAGACAACTGACTCATATTGTTTGCTAATATTTGGTAGCCCTACATTGCATCAGAATCAAGTCGCTTCTTGTTTCCACTGGCTACTTGAACTACTGGTTGAACCAGTTGTGTTAAGTATTGACAAGTTGGCATAGGCTGTTTGCTTCTTAGCGAAGGAAAACATCTTTTACTGTAATTACTTATAAAAAAACATACTTTATATTTTGCAAAATGGTTATCACTGCAATTCAGACATTTAACATCGGGGTTCTTTCTTTTCTATAAGTTAAATAATTACTCATACATTTAATATATTGTGGAGTTGTATTGTAACAATTTTTTATATGTTAAAATCTTTGATGTTTGGTTTTACTTTTGGAGATCCAAAATTTATCGAGTATGCCAGCTGGTTTTTCTTGTATACTTTTTTATTTTTTTTATGTTTTAATTTTACGAAGAATTATTTTCGTGCTTCTTTGTTCGATATTGACCAAATTGAAAACTTCGTGTCCGTGTGTTTGTAGTTATATACGTATTTTGTTAGCATTACTTTATAACTTTGTTCTTGTTTAAGCAGACAGGTGTGACAGTTGGTATTTTGCTCAGAAATAACCTTAATTATAACTATATTTTTTCAGATGATTTTAGTAAAATCTTAATCGTTATCTTTTTCTTCATCGGTTCTCTCTTTTACCCGGAGGGAGTCGTTATTTATTGTAGTAGTTGTATTTGTGGTTCTACGACGTTAAAGTCAGATATTCGAGAAGACGTAGGTTTTTGTGGTCCTGAATTTTTATATTAAGATCGTTTTGTATGCTTGTATTGTCTTACGTGTGTTGTACTTACTGGTGCATACCGACAACTTTGAGCTACTTGCATGTATATAGTATAGGTGTGAATTAATTCCGATAAAAAGCCATTACTACTGTCTATAAAATTTATTTAATAACTAATAAGTTCAAACAATTATTTAATCTGGCCCACAGTACATGGATTCTCAAGTCGCATCAGCCTTAGGGACTTCAGGTGCTTGTTTTTATCGTTTCGAAACGACCTGATATAACCAGCACAAACTAAATTATCTCTAAATTTAGAAGTGTTTGTACAGGGTGGTATCTAAAAGTAGTAGGACTGATTTTTTTAAAAAAATGTATTAAACATTTTGGTACATCGACTTAATACTCTTCAAAATAAGCTCCTTGGGTATCCACACACTTCTGGTAACGAGCCTTCTAGGTCGCAAAGGCCTTCTGGAAGTCGTCCTCCGGGATGCTGTTCAGCGTCGTTGGCGCTTGGACTGCTTCCACCGAGTCGAACCGATGCCCTTTGAGCTGCCTCTTGATCCGGAGGAACAGAAAGAAGTCCGGCGGTGCCACATCAGGGCTGTAGGGCGGTGAGACAAGGTGGAAACGCCGAATTTAGCCAGGAGATCCCTCACAATCCACGTGCCGTGGCACTTTTCTCATTGACAAATCCTCTGTGATGATGCGTCCCGTACGAAAGATTCAGCTCATCACTAATTAATTTAATGCCCAACCGTCGGTCAGAGTTCAAAATTTGCTTAACTTTCAGCACATTGTCGTCCGTTCGCGAGGTTGACGGACGCCCGGCGCGTTGGTCGTCTTCGACGAGCTCCCTCCCCTCCCGAAACAACTTGTGCCACTCAAATATCGAGGAACGGCTCATGGTAACCTTCTTGTAGGCCTGCGTAAGCATGTCCTTGGTTCGGTCGCTAATTTTCCAAGTTTGTAGCAAAACTTGATGGCGTATCGCTGCTCCAAATCTCGCTCCATCGCAACTGACGACGAGGCGTCACAACAGGAGGTCACTAAAACAGTGGTCCACTGGACTGCCTCAGGTCGAAACCTGTTCGCAAGGCTCCCCTCCATAACATCCGGCTTTGCAGACCCTTCCCCCCCAACGCTCTTCGCGCGCGGAAAAAAACAGTCCTACTACTTCTGGATACAACCCTGTATTTAAGAGCATTTTGAAAATGAAAATATTTTTTAAGAAATATTTGCATACAACAAGATCTTGATTTAACTATGTAATATTTGTAATAAGAAGCCTTTTATGTTAATCTGTTTAATAGTGGTTGCATCCTAGTTAACTTAATGGTACCTTTTTGTATATGCGGCTTATATTGTTTACGAGTTATCGGTAAGACATATGGAACTGGATGCGTCGCAGCTGGTCCGAGAATGGTCATTTTTGATAGCAATCAGCCGATCGCGTCAAATTTCCGCATTTGCATCGTGCAGTCCTGTTTTGTTCCACGGGTGAACTTTGCACAGTGCTTCTTTTAACATCCTGTCTCCTTCCTTTTTTATTTTATGTCGAATATTTGTTTTAGCTCGTTATGTTATCTAATCCTTTTTTTAATTTGCCAGTTACCTTGCGTGCTGTGGGGCTAATCGTTCTTCACTTAAGCGGTGAGTACATTTTTGGAATGCTTTGTACATATTAATTTCAAAATCACATGTTAGGTGTATAATATATACATACACATACATTTGCTTCGTTCTTAAGCATAATTAATTTCTGTTACAAAAGATTAAAGTTCAACACTTGTATATTTTTTTGGTGAAATGTAGTATTTATAATTTCTGTATTCAAAATGTCTAAATTTTTCTATAATTGATAAAATGTGGAACTATTATACTTAAATACCACTTAAATAAAAATATATATAACGTAATAATTTGGCCAAAATAACATCAAAATAAATTGACACACAAGTTTTTTAATTAAAAAACAATATTTTTTAGTTATAATTTTGTAAAATAACGTCATTGATCTAATCTGAAACAAAAACCTTTTAATATAAACCACGCTTTTTTTAAATTCGACCAAGTCAGCTTTCTATTATTTATAACTAAACTATTATTTAAGGTATTTGTTATAACAGATGAGAAAATAAGTAAATTCTCAGTTACATTGTTGATTTACACATTTGAAGTAATTATTCTCACTTCAAGTGGGCTTCCTTTTGGATAAAATGCACTGAATTTACGCTTCTCCTAGAAATGATTTTAAAAGTGGCATATAGAATACAATAACACTCTTCATCTTTGATTTATTTACAAAGTTTTTCTTAATTTTTTAAACATTTTTGAGATGGTGTTTTATCCGCTGCTTTTGAAAATCCAAATATACTTTGAATTGGTGCATTTTTACATTGTTTTTTCTTTAATTTATTTTTATGAAAGCGTATACCTCTCTAAATAATTTTGAAGCCTGGAACTGTGATAAATTTTGAAAAGATTTGCTGCAAAGCCACTTATCTGATGCTTTTTATAGTAAGCGCTAAGAAGCCTAAATATATGTGTAACATATTAAAGAGTGCAACCTACAAGTAGTACAAAATATGCTAGAAAGGTAATGACACTGATTCCAGATAAATCGTTAACTAAAAATATATTTATATATACATATTTTTCAAAAACATCCTTCACCATTAATACATCGTTATCAGGAGTTCTACGACGCGTGATAACTCGATTGGAAGCCTGGAACTATATCTTTCAGAGCACTCGCCGCAGTAGCCTGTACATTTTTAGTATTCCAAAAAACAGTGTCCTTTTAAACTGCATCTGGGCGGAGGTACAAAAAGATTGTTGCCTTAGAAAGACTATCTAGCAGCAATAAATTTTGAAAGTCCTACTTCATCTGCTATCAATCTAACACTCGTCGGTTAGAGTTTAAATCCTTTTTTATCTTAGCTGCATTTTCAGAAATGTGATATATTGACGGGTGCTCTGCACATTGTTTATCCTCGACGTCCTGTCTTCCTTCTCTCATCGCCTTTTGCTGCCTAAATACACTTGTGGTTTTGATAATACTGAAATAGCTGTTCGCTTCGTTAGTGAACCGCATTTTGTAAAGGTAAACGAGGTGGGCCTGGCCGTTTACTTAACATTACCCACCGTTTGTTAGACCCTTAAACCAAGAAAATCAGTTTTATTACTTTTTGAATGTACCTTAGACGTGCAGGTAGTGATAGCATTACTACAATCTCTTAAAAGTACAATTATTTCTAATTTTTTAGCACGACTAGTATGTCTGTCTATTATTAATAGAATCTGTCTGTTAAACAGTCCACTTAAACTTGTACATGCTTTAAAAATTACTAAAGAATTTTACTTGCATTACTATTTTTTATATAAATGTTAGTGACTTGTCGAGAAGTATTTCAATCTGCTTCAGATATATAAAAAAATTTCCACTTAATTAG
The DNA here is from genome assembly GCA_036346155.1 of Sinelater perroti. Taxonomy (NCBI): domain Eukaryota; kingdom Metazoa; phylum Arthropoda; class Insecta; order Coleoptera; family Elateridae; genus Sinelater; species Sinelater perroti. The sequence goes on along the minus strand of JARFIY010000195.1, from coordinate 15,508,431 downwards.
AGAGAATATAAATAAAGCTCTGCGTTATAAAATAATAGCACGGATTCTTGAAATAGTATCATATAAAAAAGGAAAACCAGTAACTAAAATTATACCATCCAGTTACTTGATACGCCGTCTAAATATTCTGTTATCTTTGTAACTGAAATAGGATGCGTGGAATTTATTACAAGAGAAAAATGTATATCAAAATTAATGAAATTCTAAACTCACGATAACAACGAAGCATTTTATTATTATAGTTCATTGTAAAAAGTGAAAATAACTGTATTATGTGCTCAAGAATTTTAAAGTATGCCATCTGATTAATAATATAGGGATGCCTACACCAAACTGTTACCAAACTTGTCTCATACTTTTTAGTGATTTATATTAATGCAGAATGGACTTGTCCTTTACTCTGGTTATAGTCTCATTTCCACAGGAAGGATATTCAATTACCTGTTAAAATGCCTCCTAAGAAATTGCAGTCTGTTCTTTTGCAAAAATTGTAGCTAAAGCAATTTGCAATGTGGATGTTGGGATTTGAAACGAAACTATGGTTCTAATTAATTCTAAACATTTCCAACATAATTAAAATATTTTTTTATTTTATGATAAGGGGCGTTGTATTGCGGATACAAACACCTGTCCTCACCAAATATTTCTTATGTCGTAGACAGAACGAAGTAAGTCAAAAAATTTATATTCTTCTACGACTAGATTAGTATTTAATTTTACAAAAGCAGACATTCCGTTCTATAAAAAACAATTCCACGTTTTAACACCACTTTCTTCAAATTTTATTGTTGGTACTGTTATGGTATCATTTTCAGCTTTTCACCATACCCAAATCCTTCTATCAGACCGCTATGTGGTAGCTTAATTTGTCATTACAGATCGTACTATAGGTAAAGTTCTGTATTTACAGCAGAAATGCTTCGGTTATGAGCTTCTATTTAACCATAGAACTTCTTCTTTTCCTTGTAGTGGTTTCCCTATCGGAGTTTAGCGACCAGTAGCGTTGCCTGTACTTACGCGACTCGAAACAAGAAAACACTACTGTCTTTAACCATGAAATTCTTTTCCTTTACACACTTTTCTTTCCTTCTATTTTTCTTGTATAATTTCTTAAAAAATTTGTTCATGTGGTATCAAGTGTCCGAAATATTGTAATTTCCTTCTTTTAACAGTAAGTTCTTTTTCCATATCCTTGCTTAATCTTTCCAGAACTTTTTTATTTTGCACTTTGTCCGTCTATGGTATTTTTAGTATTATTAGCATTTTAATCAACGATAAAACTGCATTTCGAAGGCATTTAATTTTTTCATTTCAGCTTTGTTAACTGTACAGTACTCTGCACCATACAAGAGAATAGAAAAAAAAAAAAAAATAAAAAATAAAAGTCGAATTCTTAAATCTAAGCTTAGGTTGTTTGTTGCATAAAACTTTGTTTATTTTTATAAGTGCCTGCCTTGCTTGTTCGATTCTACTTTTCACTTATATCATGCACTTATGGAACTCCACTTGTCGCAATTCTCAACTCACAGTTATGGTGCTTACAATTTATTGATAGAATAAAATACAAGATCATTACAGGAAATGTCTTATTTGTCAAGTGGGCTGGTGCTCCGCCTTACGGCACTACACCAGCACTACCGCAACCGCATGAAACAATTTTGCGCAAAACCTGTCATTTACAAAGCTCCAAAGTTTCTTAAATACTATTGTGGCCGCAAATTTACCTGCCCCGGCATTCGCCTTAGTGCAGGACTCGGGAAAACCACAAAAACCCGAGTCAGGGCAGGCGACTCGAAACCGCTGATGGCTCCGAGTCCTCCTGGCTTTTACAATACTACGCAAAGAAACAGACTTAATCTACCTTAAACTACGCCGCACTTAGTGTCTGTTAAATTGTTGAAAGAGTTCGCATCTCGCACCAGCACTTATTTTCCCAACCCCCGCGCGCCCATCACAAATTCGCGTCGACACGTAATCTCGCGCACCGTTCCGCAAAAACCGCAAGAGCCGTCCACCATTCACGCACGTTCGAAAGTCCCTCAAGCTCCTCCCGCGTTCGTGGCCATCTCCAGCCGCTGGTAATTAGGGTCCTCTCCGCCCTGGCCCTGGTCTCGTCCTCCGCCTTGCACGCGCATCTGTTTTGATCTTCCGTCAGCTTCCGGATTCGGATCAGGTATGACCGGAAGTTGCCGTGCCCAGTAATAAGCTGGACGGTGTGCCGGTTAAAGCACTCCGCAGCTTGTCGCGCCGTGTCGACTGTGGGGATGAACATCCGCGCATGTCGCCCCGTCTCCGCAGCTTGCCATCTCTGCTCCCATCTTGCTCTCGTCCTGGCTCGTAATCGATTCTTTACGAGCCCCATTGGTACCGTCTCGAATATAGGCGGTCCATCTCCTGCCGCTGCCTCTTTGGCCAACTGGTCCGCACGCTCGTTGCCTGGAGTCCCGACGTGCGCCTTGGTCCAATGGAATCGGACGTTGATCTCGGCCGACAGCGTCTTTGCAAGGCTCCACACCTCAACTTGCAAATCCGTCGGCGCTCTCATACTTTTTAGAGCAAGTAGCGCTGACTTGCTGTCCGATATTATCGCGCATCTTGGGATAACTGCTCTGTGCCTCTGGATGTATGCCAGGCACTCTCGGATGGCTATGAGCTCGCACTGGAAGATGGTGCTTCAGTCTGCGAGTTTGGCTCGTTCGCAAGTAATCTCTTCTTCTCCTTGCATGACCACGAACGCGACAGTTATGGTGCTGATGGAATAGAAATATTGCGGAACTCTTGGGTAATTTGCCTTACAATTACTAGCGATTTTTGCAAGCCAAGTTTTTTAATGCACGGCGTATTAGTGGAGTCTTTTTTGTCTGATGACCTGTAAATACGGAAAGTTTCTTCATGGTGGGTTCCACGAATGCTGACAGACGAACACAAGGCTGCGCGGGTGGCACTGTTTCACATCGGAACATGTTGACACGTGATAGCACCATGAATTTTCAATCACGAAATATAATAACTCTCTTTGTGATCTCTCATTTTTCAGTTGAGCCGCTGTTGCCTCAACGATTTTTTAGTGAGCAAAACACACCTCTAAAGAAGTGTTCTCAACGGCTATAAAACCATCGCGACGATGTTGTGAAAAATATGTTCGTCTAGACGGAGATTATGTTGAGAAGTAACAGAAGTTTCAACTTTCTTGGGAAAGTAGTTTTTCAGAAAAAACGCATCTCCTAAAATGAATCTAATTTTTTCTGTTTGTTAAAACTATCATCTAAAATGACATTTAAAATGCGTTACTCCAGACTTTTTAGAAGCCATTTTTTATACTGAGGGACAGTTTGACGTCAATGGAAATGTTATATTTATTTACTGAATATGTCTCTATATTTCTTTATTATTACTACCATCTTTGATCATTTTAGATCCGAAGACTTTATTAATGACTAGCCTTAAATTGTTGCATGTGTTCATTGCCATTCTACCACATATTAATATTTCTGCTTTCTTTATGTGTATTTCAAACTTTCTTTCTTTTAATATTCATATTTTTCTTAGGTCTTGTTTTGTTGCTGTTATTACTACTATATTGTCGGCATACCTCTTAGTGTCAATATTCTTTCTCTGTGTATTTTCACTTTGATTTTTAATTTCTCATATAATTTGCTTACGGGCTATTGAATAATTACTATACATTAAAGAGAGATGGAGTAAGTGAGTATTTTTGTCTAATTTCTTTATTAATATTTTATTTTTCCTTAATAGTAGGTGTTCCGGTTAGTTCTGATTAGTGACATCTATTATAAATAATTAGAAATTAATTGTCAGTACTAATGTCGATAGGTGTGATGTCGATAGTTTTAACATATCTGTATAGCGTATGATAGTTTTTCCCCATTTTATTTATTGTTCACGTGTTAAAAAATGAAATGTTCTAAAGTGAATTATCAACATTATCTACTTTTCATGTTTGATTGGCTATATTTTGATAATTTCAAGCGCAAAACATTGAATGAACCCTAGACAACCGTCTACTTCAACGTCAAGGATATGCTTTGTATCTCGTAAGACCAGAAGGCTATGGTTTACTATCAAGTACTGAAACTAAATAAAAATGTTCCTGAGGACAGCTGCAAACAATGATTATACCAGAAGAGGTTTGCAATAGCTAGCAACGTCAAAAAGTTATCGTTTTGCAGTAAGCAGACAGTGCTGACCTTTCCCGCCTACTCTTCAGATCTGCTCTCATCAAATTGCCATCTTTTCCAATCGATGTAACATATATTAGCAGACACGCACGTCCGTAATTTCTAAGTGCAAAAAAGAGTCGACACATGGGTTGCCTTAAAAGACTGTTTGTTTTTTATGCGCCATCGGCATGCTCCCCGAAAAATGAGAAAAGCCTATAACTAATGATATAGAATATTTTAATTGATATTTTAATAGATGACTTTTGTTTCTCATATAATGTCTAGATGATTTTTCTGTATATCCTTTATTTGATTCCGATTATTTTCACAGGTCGAATAGATCTGACTAGTTAACATTATACAAGAATTTCGTTATGCCAACAAACGCAATCTATGTTCGTTTTTCGCTATTTTTTTTGTATTAGGATTCAACATAATATAACCTCTCAAGTCTCAGATACTTTTTTAAATCCAAATTGATCTTTATTTAGGTGATGTCTCATAAGTATTTAGATTTTGCGATAAATTATTTTAATCAATATTTTAGATGCATAAGATATTAGAGTTATATTACGGTAACCTTTGCATTTACCTGAGTTACCTTTCTTTGGTAATGGGTATTATCTTGATCGTCGTGAAGCTTTGAGAGACATTTCCTAATATATAAATTTAGCATAAAAGTTGTTAAAGTTTTCTATAATATCTTTTATCCATGACTTCTATAATTTCAGATGGTATTTAATTTGTACCTGGTGCTTTATTTGTCTTTAATTCTTGGAATAGTTAGTTGTATTCTGACCAGATTATTGCATCACTTTTTGCTCCTGCTCTATATTGATTTTACATCTGTTATCCACGTACAGTTTTTATAAATATCTTTCCCATAAATTTTAGATTGCCGAATATCATTACCAAATTTTTCTGATTTAATTTTTTAATTTATTTTGGTATCTTTTAATGCCACCTGTCATCTTTCCCTTATATCTTTTACGTAGTAATATTTAAAAATTGTATTCGTTATAACTAAGTTATGATTAGTACAAAATTAAACAAGACGGTCTCCTCTTTTGTTCCTTCACCTTAAACCATATTTCTTTAATACTTGTTCTTCAGGATCTTCTCTTACAATAACGTTCCAATATACCATTAGAATAACATTTTTGTGACCTTTGATACACCTCATTATTTCCTCTGTTTGATTGTTGAATTCTTCTTTCTCCTCGTCACCGTGGTCTGTCGTTGGTAAATAGATTTAAATAGGTTTTAAGAATGTATCCCCTTACTTTTTATCTCATTACGTTTGTTTTAATTTTCTAGTTTATTACATATTCTTACTAATTCTCAATTTGTAATTATCTTCCTTGGTTATCAAAACACATCATACAATTTTAGAATATATCAACTTTCTTCAGAAACAGCTATGACGCTGTGATTATTCGTTGCCCACCGCGAGATGTTAAGCTTGTTCCTGTGACCAAATACATTTTCTTTGTCAACTGTTTTCTGATCGTTCTATTTATATTGTTATCCCGCCAATACTAGGTCACCAAATTTGTGTTAGTGAAATTAGAATACATTGCTGAAAGGCAAAGTTAACATTTGAAAACTAAAGACTATATATTGGACATATCCATTTGGAAAACTTTTAGATTCAAAAAATAGCAGAAAAAGAACCCAATCTTATTATAGTTGTTCAGCTACAATAACTATACTACTTGATAGAGTTTTTTTCCTTTAAGAAATTTTTGTATGGAAGAAACCCAAACATGAACAATTTATTATCCAAATAAGTGGTACCAATACTAAGCTTAGACATATGTTAGCACTGCATATTATTTCTCCGATTTAAGAGTAATTTAAATTTAACAACTCAACGAAAACTGTAATATTTAACCACTTTTCGCTTTATTTAAGAATTCTAATACCATTACACAGATAATAGTGGAAGTCGATAAGGCATATAAACAATTATTAGCAAAAGAAATAAAACGAGTTGGATTTAAAACACAAAGTTTTTCTTGTCTTATCTTTTAGAATGCACACGCTTTTTTGGAGAAAACTCTAATAGTTGTACAACTCGAGTATATTGTTCCCCGTTTAAAGTTATGTGCATTAATCTTCAACTTAGTTCGAAGTCTTCTTTAATGCATTGTTCTAAACATATAGCAATTACTCCTTTATTAGGCGAATCTGTAGCGCTGCGATAAAGCCAGCGTCTCAGTTTAACCGAGACGCTGCAGGTTGATTAATTCGTATCCCTTCAAACCCATTCCGGTTAAAGTTAAGTATGACACGACGATTCCAATTAGTTCGAATACAAACTGAAAACATACAACCAGACTCAGATCAGGTAGGAACATTAAACTTTTTAAGTTGTGTAATATATTCCATTGAAGTATTTAACACAGACTATTATTAATGAGATAAGGAAAGTTTACGTATAAGCAAAGTTCTATTTTACTCGAATAAAATTGCTAAAAAAATTAATATGTAAATATTTATTCAATAGACCAAATATTACCTCAATTGGTACTATAACTAGGATAAATACTTATATATCAAATTAAGTCAATGGCATAGTATTCACTTATTGTCCTTCTAGATTATAAATATTTTGTGGAAATGTGCATTACCGCTCATAATTATTCGAATGGTGTCTGTATTGGTATTAATTTTTACAAAACTTACATAGCAATTTCAAGACCCATAGTCGCTTAATTATTTTAAATGCTACGGAGCGTGTTCGGAAAGTAGATTTTATCACCCGCTAGGACGCATCCGTTGTCTGATCGCGTATGGTCGCTGAACTCCTTTATATATTAGCTGTCTACAAATGCCATTTTGTTAGGAGCAGTTGTATATAGTGTTCATTATAAAGTTACAATCTTCAAGTTTTTATAAAACTCTCCGACTGTAAAATACTCTATTATCCATTTCTTGGACGCAAGAAATGTGAAACCGGCATATATTCATTGACAAATTAGTGAAGCGTATTGTGAAAATGCAATAAGTAATGGGATGATGAGAAGATAGGTTATATAATTTAGTCTTCTTCTTCTTTTCCTTCTCCCTTATGCCCTAAAGCGTCGGGTCCTCTAACCACTTTCGGAAGCTGTCCCGGTTGGCTGCCATTCTTTTTACTTCTCTTAGGTGTTTTCCTCTCTGTTCTGTCCTCTTTTCTAAGCTCTGTTCCCATGTTTCTCGTGGCCTTCCTCTGCTTCTTGTTCCCTCTGGCTTTGCTTCTAGAATTCTTCTGGGGTCTCTATTTCTTGACATCCTCACTATGTGCCCATACCACTGTAATTGTCTCTTCTCTACCTCTTGTATTAGCGGTTGCTGACCTACTTCTTTTCTGGTTATTGTATTTCGTATGCGATCTCTTTTTGTTCTACCTACTAGTCTTCTTAGATATTTCATTTCACTCGCCGTAATTTTGCTTCTGGTTTTATCTTGTATTGTCCAGCTCTCCGCCCCATACGTTAATACTGGTGTGTACATATGCTTTTGTATACCCTAAGCTTTGTTTGCATGCTTACTTCTTTTTTCGCTATTATTGATTTGTTAATCGCATAATATACTTTGCTTGCTTTATCTCTTCTATTCAGAATCTCCTGTTCTATAGTGCCAGTTTTATTTATTATCGTTCCTAAATATTCATAGTTATTGACCCATTCTAGTTCTTCTCCATTGCATATTATTCTTGTGTTTTCGTTTGTATCATTTTTCTCGATTTTCATAATTTTAGTCTTGTTTGTGTTTATTTTCATACCTCTTCTTTCTATCGCTCTATTCCATTTGTTTATTGCTAGTTGTAGTTTTCTAGTTGAGTCTGCTAGAAGCACGATGTCGTCTGCATATATGAGGTATTGTATATATATGGGCTCTAAATTCCAATTTCCTACCTTCACATTGAATCTTGGTTCTTTTGCTTCCTGAATAATCTGATTCATTACTATTAGAAACAGTAGGGGGCTCAGTGAGTCTCCTTGTTTGATCCCTTTTCCATTTCAAAGCTTTGAGATTCTTTCCCTTTAATTCGCACTCTTCCTTTTGCATTAACGTATACTATTTTTATGGCCTGTTGTAGTGGGTATGATACATTTAGTTCTGCTAGCGCATTCTATATTGTTTGTTTGGGTACTGTGTCAAATGCTGATTTTATATATATGAATGCTAGATACAAAGGGTTTCCCCTTTCTAATCTCTTTTCTGTAACTGTTCTTAGTACAAAGATATGATCTTGTGTTTGCCTCTGTGGCCTGTAAGCGGCTTGTTCTTCACATAGTTTTTCTTCAACTTCTCGTAATCTTCTTTCTAGTATTCTTGAATATATCTTCTGTAATATTGAAGAAAGGCATATTGCCCTGTAGTTGCCGCAATCGTTTGTATCTCCCTTCTTGTGTATAGGTACCACTATGTTTTCTTCCCAGTCATCTGGTATTTTTTCCCCTTTCCAGGCTAGTTGACATATCGCTTTTATCCACTTTAATATTCTATCTCCCCCATTCTTTATCATTTCTGGAGTTATGCCATCTCTACCTCCTGCTTTTCCTTGTTTAATATGTTTTACGGTTTCTATCACCTCTTCTATTTCTATGTCTATTTCTTCTTCTTCTTCCTGAACTGTTCCTCTCTCTCTCTGCCCTGGATATTATCATCTTTTTAAATATGTTGTTGTAATACTCTCCATGCCTCCAAGATTCTTCCTTCTTCTGTTTCTACTATGCCTTTGTTGTTCCTTATACTCCATACTTGCTTTCCATATTTCCCTCTTAGCCCTCTGATTACTTTCCAAAACTGTCTTCCGTTATCTTCGTTGAATTTCGTCTCTAGTTCTTTTCCGAATTCCTCCCAAGTCTCTTGTTTTGCTCTTTGGCTTCATTTCTTTTATTTATATAGTGTTGTTTATCGCAATCTTTCTTACTTTGTATATACCTTTTCCAAGCTTTCTTTTTGATTTTTACTTTATCTTTTACTTCTTCGTTCCACCACCGGGTTCTTTTTTGATCTCCCTTTACTGTTACCTTTCCGCAGGTCTTTACTGCCTGTTCCACTATTTCTGTTTTTAGTATTGTCCACTTCTTTTCCATGGGCCATTGGTTGCCTTCTTCTGCTTCTTTCGCTTCCCATCCTTCTAAGGTGTCTTCTAATCTGTTTTAAATTATTTTGCTTTTCTGGTTTTCTTAATACTGATATTTTTATTTTCTGATATTCTCTTTGTTTCCTAGGGTCCCTGCTATAAAATCTGGTGTCTGTTATTAGCAGTCTGTGGTCTGTATGCAGTTCGGCCCCCCTTATTACTTTTACATCTGTTATGGCATATTTCGCTTCTCTGTTGTATGTTATATAGTCGTTAATGCTTTTCGCTTCTCTTCCTGCTGCCTCAAAAGTAATTTTGTGTATTATCTTATGGTTAAAGTGGCTGTTTCCGATTAACATTTGATTGGTAACACAAAAGTCTATCATTCTTCTTCCGTTATTATTTATGGTAGATTCTCCTCCATATTTACCTATCGTGCCATATCCTATATCTTGTCTATTTCCTATTCTGGCATTCCAGTCTCCATTTATTAATATGTGTCTGCTTCTTTCTCTCCCTTTATCTATTTGTACTTGGAGTTCTTCGTAGAATGTCTCTTTCTCTTCTTCTGTGGAGTTTTCTGTGGGGGCGTAGATCTGTATTATGGTTATTTCTTCTTGCATTTTTATGTCTACATATAATATCCTTGCATTTACCGCTTCCCATTGTTTTACTTGTTGGGCCATCTGTGTAGTTAGGATTATTCCTACGCCCTCTTTAGCTCGTCCTGCTGATCCTGAGTATATAAGCTGGTAACCTTGTCTTCCGTTTCCTTTCTTCTTTATTTCACTTATACTTAGCATCTCCATATTATATTTGGCCATTTCTTCTATTATTTCTACTTCCTTTTCGTTTATACCGTTTACATTCCATGTTCCAATTCTTATCAGTGATTCGCGCCGAGTCCGTTTCCCAGTTTTCCGTCCATTTCCGAGGCGATTGTTTGTTCTCTGAATCTGTTTACCTTGTATGGGTGATTAGCCCAGCCACAAGGGCCCCGTTACCTCGGGACAACTGGTATCAGGTTATACCCCCCGATGCTGGGTCGCCAGAACCTCGTCTGTTATCTAACAGGGGGTACCACGTGTAGGTGAGGTTGGCATTTGGGTGTCTAGATGTTGGCGCCACCCCTTAGCCCCCTCATAATTTAGTAAAGGGCAAAAATATATACATTATGAGAAACAGAGTGGGCGACGATCTAGCGCTATTGAATTTGTGAGAACAGGGAGTTTACAATTTGGACGACTTTACATTAATTTTTCGATTATAATTTAATTGGGTATTAAAATACGTAACATTTAGATCGATTTTATCAATAATATATCAGATTCTATTCTTGGGGTTGTCAAGTATTTGTAAATTGTTGGTATAGACCTTGTATTTTAGGGAACCCTACAAAACGAGTCAAGAAAAAAAAGTAAATCACTTTTGAAACAAGCGATTTTCCAAACCATCGATGAAATTAAGGCCAATGCGACTCCAATACAAAACTTTACTAAATGTTTCGAAAAGTGGAAACGACGCTAAGAGAAGTGTGAGATGCTAAGGTTCTTATTTTGACGGGAATTAAGACTACGTATCTTGTATCTTGTAGCATTTCTTACTAGATATACATGCTTTACATTCCAATTATATTTTTTGTATTATATGACCCAATACTTCCGGGATAGAGCACGTAGATACCTATTAATTTTCTTTAAATTGGTAACTTTGCCTTTATATTTTATTATGATTTACCAACACCTAATATACAAGTATTTTATGAGCTTCAATAGTTGGGCCTTCGTCCTTTACCTCTCATATTAAATTTCTTTTGATATCTCCAACCCCGTTCGAACCATATAGCCACACTACTGTAGTTGCTTTCTTTCTAGCTCTTTTTTTATGGGGTCTTGTCCCAGCTCTTCTCTAATGCTTTTGTTTCTTACCCAGTCTCTTCTTGTTTTTTCAAATAAGCGTTACAAGTATTGTTTCTCCACTGCTGTGACCTTTGATCTATGTTGGTCGGTCACCGCCCAGGATTCCGATGCATATAGAATTGTTGGGGTATGTATGATTTTATTCATGTGCATTTCTGTTTTCTTTTCGCTTAATTATTTCTTCTGGTAGTATATTTGGTTGACTTTATTTATCTTGTTTTTTATTTTCCTCTCTATTCTTTCATCTTTACTTATTACTATTCCTAGGTATTAGTAGGTCTCTGCTTGTCTCATCTCCTTCCCGTTTAATCTTATATATACTTGTTCCTCGTTCTCGCTCTTTGATATAGCATTATTTTGTTTTTTTATTGTATATTTTTATCCCCTTTTATTCTAGATTATCTTTTCAAACGTCTATGTTTGTTTGTAGCTATTCTTATTTGGGGTTAAGTTCAAATATCCTAGTCTTGATTTCCTAGTTTCATTTTTGTACTTTATGTATGTATACACACACACACACACACACACACACACACACACACACACACACACACACACACACACACACACACACACACACACACACACACACACACAATATATATATATATATATATATATATATATATATATATATATATATATTCATTCGACTTATCTATGATTTAATTAATTGTTTAGGGGTGATATATCGTAGAAAAACCACTTCTGAAACCTGCATGCTCTACTAGTCTCTTTTCTGCTGTTCTTTTTTAATTATTGATAAAACTAGTATCTAAAAGGTTTGTCAAAACAAAAGTGGAACAGAATATAGAAGAATATAACAAGAGAAAAAATGAAGTTAAAAAGGAGTTAAAAAGGTCAAGGCCAAAAATTAAGAGAATTTGGCAAAGAATTAGAAGAAAACCATCAATTACAGAGCAGAAAATTCTAAAACAGTATAAGAAGAATCTTAGGGAGAAGAAATAAATTAATCAGTAACATTAAAAGTAATAATAGGGAAATAACGAAAGAAGGCGAAGAAAATCTAAAAGCATGGGTAGAATACTAAAGCAAAAATTGAGCACAAACATAGAGCATCAAGAGGGGTGAATAAATAGAAAAAACGCACTATAAAAAAAAGAAGAGGTAGGAGGTACAAATATAACCACAGAGAAAGTCTACGAAGCATTTAGAAAATAAAAATAAAGAAATCCTGCAGCCAAGACAAAGTACAAGCTAAAATAATAAAGTGGGAGAGATAAGACCACTACATGGATTCTGGGGGATATGCAGCAAAGCTTGGGAGGAACAAAAATACTTGAAGGATTGGCAAAGGAACATTATAGTCCCAATATATAAAAAGGAGAACAGACATATTATAATAACTACAGGCCTAAACTCTCTCTACAGTGTTTATCAAAGTATATACAAGTGTAATAGTAAGACGACTTAGAAACGAAATAAAAGAAAAAATAAAATACAAGCAGGCAGCTTTTAGATCACAGAGACAAACTAATGATTAAATAAGTATACTTATAAACCTAATGTAAAGGGCAAAAAAAGGCAAATAACCCTATATAATTTTTATAGACCTAAGAGCAGTCTTCGATAATATAGAGAGAATATATTATGGAATTGTTTAAAAGAATTAAAAGTCACAAAAATTACTCAGGGTCATAGTACGAGAAACTATACGGAATAATTAAAATTGAGAGGGAAAAACAAATTCATTTGAGATAAAAAGTATAAAACAAGAAGACAACTTGAGATTCATTATTGTGATAGATAGGCTGCTGAATAATACGCGAGAAAAAGTACCAAAGACTATTGTGGAATACAAAAACCTTAATTCAATATAAATAAACAACCTGTTGTATTAATAGCAGACACACTCAGTAAGGCACAGAAGTTAATGGATATATGGACATCAGAGATTGAAAAACTAAAAAGAAAATAAACAGGAATAAAACAAAAGTTATGATAATAAAAGGACCGTCTGAAGAAAATGGTGCAATAAAGAGAACATGTAATAAAAATGGGAAAACGAGTACTAATTTTTAATTACTTCGGAAGGTGCAACGATAGATGTGGAGATAGCAAACAGGAAAACTAAAACAAACAAGTTATACTATGCCTTAAATGGAACGATATACAGAAAACCAGAGTTTAAAACTAAAACAAAATCAGAAGCAATTGTAACCCCAACTCTATTATATGCGAGTGAATGTTAGTCAATTCACAAGAAACACGAAGGAAAACTAACATCAGAAGAAATAAAATACCTTAGAGGAATCGCTGGGACGACGAAACTGGATAGGATCAGAAATGAAAAAATTAGGGAAAAATTAGAGCAGAAGGCAATAACAAATATAGCCTAAAGCAACTCAGATAGTTCGAACACATTTACAAAATGGACGAAGACAGGCTGGTGAAAAAAGTAATACAAGCAAGAACGACGAAAAAATGAATAAAGACCTAGAAAAAGCTGGTAGAACAGAATTGAAGAATTGGGGATGGAAAGAAGCAAGACCATAGAGAAAAGGAGTAGAAAACATGGGTAGAGTCGACATTCGTCGCGTTGTAAAAGTAAAAGGGCAAAAAGTTTAAAAATAAACATGCAAATAATTTATATGTAGTTGATAGCAGACTAATTAGTATATAATTCTTAATTTTTTTCTTGCGAATGAATAGAATTTGTAATTTTTTCATTAAGGATGTATTTTTTCTTGTTCTAAAATCTTATTAAAGAGTATGAGAACCATTGGTTTAGTAGATGAAGGTAGAATTTTAAGTAGTTAGTTATTTATTTTGTTCTTTCCAGAGGTTTTATTTATTTTTAATTTATAATTACTTTTTTTAGTTTTTGCATCGTTATTTGAGCCGGTATCCTTGAGTTTAATTATTGTTGATTCTATTTTTTTTCTCTCTATCATATATATGTTTGAAGTATTTAGTAGCTTCTTTTATCATTTCCCGCCTTTTTCTTATTTGTTTTATTTCTGTTATCCATGGTCTCCCGCAGTTTAGCTCTTTTTTTATGTTGGCCAATTTTCCTTTTTATTATTTAGTTTAATTCACTGAATTTTATTATTACAATTAGCTTCTAAATATTTACATTAGATGTCGCTGGTCAGAATTAACCTGAACAACTATTAAACTATTTGAAATCTTTCTATTGCCATTCGAAGAACACGTGTCATTTTTGAAAAAATGATACAAGTTCCTGTATGCGGCTGCAAAATATATTTCGGCAGGCGCAAGTGATCAATAAAGTTAGCTCAAACAGTGGAATTAGTCACCCCCTTAAATGAATCATAATACCTGCTAAAGGTTTCCCCATAACTAAAAGGGCATAAAATTGTCTTTAGCCACGGGCGTGACTAATTTCTGTACTACACTATGCAGCGTTGTTTACTTGCCGCTCCTTAGCAACACGGCCAAGTCGTAATGAGCCTTTAGGCCGTGCACTTCAAAGAGCGGATTGCAGTCCTGATTTCTGTACTCAAAAATTACGTAATCGCTAATCAAACTTGCTCATTAAGGCCGAGGGCTAATGAACGAAGGCAGCCGAGCCGGCACGAGCGGGACTTGTAAACGAAACGAGCTTTATCCCCAGATAGAAGCGGCATGGCAGACGTATCCTAGTGTTGGTGGGGTGCTGGTCATCGGCGCTGCGGCTGCGAACTGCTCGAGCACGCGCTCGCCTTATCACGTCACGAAACTTCACTAATCGCCTTCTGGCGCCACTTCAATTTGCCCTTCGAGCACCGGCTCTGCTGTCGGTTCGCCGAGGAGCGCTGCGCCCATTTGGTGTTTTTCGGAAAGTTTCCCAACTTCGCAACAATATCATGTAGAAGAAGCAAGAAGCGAGTTCGCAAGAGTTGCTGGCTTCGCTCGGCGGCACAACAAAGAGCCATCGTTTCGTTTTCCGGCCGGGGCGCGTGGCGAAGATGCGCTGATCCGCCCCACATGCTCTGTTGATCGCCATGCCGCTAGCAGGTCGCATTGCATGGACTGTATCCCACCAGCAAATGGTGCAGTAACGAGGCGCGCTGCGTTCAAAGAAGGGGTGCGCCATGGATCCCCTCAGCGGGCCATCGCCGACGGCGCCCGCCGACAAGACTAAAACGGGGAGCCCCCAAAACGGCGCCGGCTTCTCGGGACCGTCCCTGGTGCTGTGTGTTCTGTGTGCTGTGTGTGCGACCGCGAGTGTTTACAGTGGCTGGAAGGAGGCCGCCCTCGAGGGGCGGCTGCAGGTCCTGGAGAGCCGCATGGCCTCGCTAGAGAAACAGTCCTTCGAGAGCGCCGACGTGCTCCTGGAGAGGTTTCGAAGAGACGCCGAAGAGCAGTTCAAGAAGAGGGTCGCCCGCGAGGCCGCGCTCCTCGGCGCCCACAGGCGGACGGCGAGGGATGCGCCCGAGTGCATCTGTCCAGCAGGTAAGGGACGACACACTGAAGGGTCCTCGATTCTTTGTTTGGGCGTCATGGTTCGATGCCCGTAAAATTTTCGGGCAAATAGTGGACAAAAGCCTCTCTTAACTTCAAGTAAATATACAATTTCTTTAGGACGCTTCGCGTTTGCGACAGCATTTTCACTCTAAGGTGGCCCCTTTTAAGCTCCACCGAAGAAACACAACTTTAATATAAACAGTTAAAATCATAAAAATGAAACTTGGCATTAGTTGTATTAAAAGATATTTTAGTAATCATTATGTGGTATTGTAACGTGATGCTATTACGCTTCATATGCGATTATAGGCATTAAATTATCAAAATGTATGAGATAACAGCACTGCCTGCTGGCTTTGTATTAGATTAACGAATTCCAGCACGCGAATCTCATTATTTGTATCAATTTATTCCGGTACAATATAACTAACTCACGTGGCATTTTTGAAGTTTTACAATTTTTTCATTGGGAGGTTTAAAAAACGCATGAAACCGCATCCATAGGAATAATGAAGGGAGCCCCCTTAAATGAAGCCTGTCATTTCAATCTGGCGAGCTTTGTCCACCATATGCACGGACTATTCACTTATTTTAGCAATTTATATGCCATTGTTACACCTTTTGTGAAGGACAAATGTCCCCTTTGTGTAATTTTAATTTACAGGATTCACATTTAGCATTCGCTGTGTTTGAACTTAATTTATTCTCACATGAAGCCGCTCTAAACATATTTTCTGAGGAAATGCTGACAATTTGCGTCTATTTATTTTTAAACGATGGAACCTCATTGCATTTATTGAGGTCTTTTACTTGTTTGAATTGTTTTACCAATTATTTTTATTATTGCAATTAGCGCGCTTTAAATATTTCAGCTCTCCGGCTTGGAACAGAAAGTTCTGGGCATTTGTCGATACGCTGATTGAAAAAGAAATATTCTAAAAATCTTTAAAATTTGTAATTCTTGGGCTCCTCATTGGCTCTGTGGGCAAGAGCACTGCTCCTCACTCCCAACCGCAGAGGTGAGTTCGAGTCTCGCTCAATCCTTATATGCAGTGACGTTTTAGTTTATAAGTAGTAGAAGGTTGCTTGTTAGTAGGTACTTTGAGGTTGCACTAATTAAAGTCGTTTTTAGTCAGTTTTTAATCCCAGAACCGCAAATTTTACCAATTCGTTAGAATAATTTAAACTTTTATTCATTTTATATTAAGATGCGTTTTATTTTAGATAATAACTTAATTTTATAATTTCAAAAACGACCATATGTTTAACAAGACTAGAATACATTTTGCTGACGTATAGTTTTGGCGTTACTTCCGAATATAAAACTTCTCTTAAACTTCTTAAAATTTCGTGATTATTCAATTTTCCCCTTTTCGTTATGTGATAGTGCTTCGAACAACATTAATTCTAAATACAAAATTGCATTTTTAATATTTTTAAACTTTTTTAAAATACTTCTTTTGTTTTTTCACACTCAACTTTTATGTTTTTTCCTTTTTATTAATTATATTAATTTTCTCATTAAAACATAGTTTGAAATTACCGCACAAAAATTTAAAACACCATCATTTGTGATCATTAACTTTGTTTCTTTGTGAAAAATGATGAAACCAATGCACGTTTTGTAAAATATAAGAATTCAAAAGTGGTTTTTATACTGCATTGGGGCAAACTACCCATTTAAATCTTTTTAAATCTTAAATGTTTTTTTTTCTAATTATTAATTTAGCCTTAAGAAACTATTTCCTTTTATCCACAACAAAAAATAACAAAATTTTTAGCAGGAACACTTAATTTTCCAAGAACAACTTTCATTTTCAAGGTTGCTGATGCCTTTTTAATGCTATATACTGAGAAACAATATTGCTTTACTGTAAAAAGAATTTGAATTCTTATTTTAAATAATGATACATATATAATTTCGTTGTATTGGAAATATTAAAAAGGTTTTTTACAAACTTTTCTTTGTTATAATATTTCTCTGTGCACTGAAAAAAAAATTTAAAAATAAAAAACATTTAGTTTAGTGTCATTCTTCTAGTAGTAAGTCAAAAATAAAAATATTACACTTTCCTTTAAGACTAAAATTACAATGCTTTTTATTAAATATCGCAAACTTCAATTACAAGAATATTAAATATTCATAAAAGTTAATAACAATAAAACTACTTTAATTACAAAACTTAGGTAATATGTATTTTGAATTCGATATGTTAATTTCTACATATTTATCAGGTTCGTTGCAAGTTACATCGAAAGCCAATAACTTTTTTGTTCCTTCAGTAAGTGCCCGAATCCTTTTTTTATAATCTACTCGCTAGTTAAGCAGGGATCAGAAGAAATTAGGAATGAATAAAGTAAATCCTCATTCGTTACCTTCATAGAAAGTTTTATAGGTTTAAATTTTTACTGGGATCCCTTTGGGTTTCCTTTTGTATTGGAAGAATCTCAACAGAAATTGGAGTTCCATGAATTGAAATTTTGTGTACTGAAGAGGGCAAGTAATACCAAAGATATCTGCGGACCTTACGATATTAACTCCTGAAGATATAGCTGATCAAACTGTTCCGCAACGCTAAATCGTAACTGGATCTAGTCCTGCTATAGTTGCAGGTTTTCCAGATTTTCAAAAAAGCGCCTCCAATATTTTCGCTTCTTGACTTATTAACTATTAGGCTAATTTCACCTCGATTTTTTAAAATTTGAATGTTCCTGGTTATTCGAACTATGCGCCTGTCGTGTTTCCACCTCTTGGTGATATAATATATTTAAAACAATATTCCAAAACCGCATCCGAGCATGTAATGTTCACAAATCATATTCAAATTTTGATTCATTAGTTGGACAAATATAGCATTTCTGGGATGACCATATGTTAATCACAGATTTACAAGCTTTACCATAAATTATTGTTAATAGATGTTATTAATCAAACTATTGGAAATAAAGAGTACCCTACTCAACAGCATTTTCAGATTATAGCTAAACCTTCAGCAAAATATGGCATAACAACCTTTGTGCAAATTCAATACATCAATAACATACAGCTTTTTTTTCAAAAATAGGTATTTCTATATAATATATGATCAAGGAACATCTCAATAAAATCCGGAGCTTCACAGAGAGCATCTTGAGTTCAATTTTATATCCATTATTTACAGAAGAAATATACACTCTGCTACTGCTACCTTTACCAATGACAAGGTTGTGCTAGTAAATCACCCAGACCCAATAGAAGCAGCCACACCTCTTCAACTGAATGTATATGTAGTCGAAAAGTAAAAAAATCAACGAAGCTAAATCTCCCCCGTTTTCCTAAACAACGCACCATTGACTCGAGCCAAGGAATTAAAATATCTAAAAATTGCTCTGGAACGGCTCTACTACTTGGATTTTTAAATCATCTGAAGACCATACGTCCATATTGGTTTGAATGCTTCTTTATATACTAACAATGTATTAGGAGGTGATGGCAGCCTAGGCACAATATATAAAGTAGCATTCAAACCAATATGGACGTATGGTCTTCAGATGATTTAAAAATCCACATTCTCTAATACCTTACATTTATGATCAAGTAAAGCCTAGAGTTTAACTTTGGCAAAAACCTTACTAACGAAAATAGCTTATATGTATTTTGAAATAACATTTTTTCGTTGCATCACTAATTTTACAATATGAAGAATGCACATGGAGTAACCACTAGCGATAAAGTCTTTTCATAAACTTTGAGTTGATTTTCAAAAGTCTAAAATCCTTGAAGTTTGAGTTGTTTTTTTCCACAACATCGAAGCTGTCGTCATAATAATTTCGTTTGCATAGTGTATTTTTCACAAGGATTCAAAAGTCATATAGGATATTTCTAGCTTTTTTCTTAACTTACGTAGAGTGAGTTATCTGATCGTGTTTGTTTGATACATTTTTTTTCGTTGAGGCATACTTAGCCTGTTAACTAATATACTACTATATACTACTTAAACTAGACACCCATGAGTTTCTAGCGAGACTCGAACTCGCCTGCACCGGGTTTGTGGACAACACAGCAAACCCTTAACCGCGACGCCACGGCGACAGCTCTTTTATAATACATATTTGTACTAGTGATCATATTTATTTTGTTTGTTTTATGTTTTTATTTTTCTCATTAATTACAATTTATTAACGCTTTTTGCTTTAAAAATCAAGAGATTACGATAGAGAAATTAATATATTTTTCACTTACCAGTAATAAAAACACCACAATATTATCTTTGATTATATGATTTCTCCAGAAATATAGTATTTTTAATTTAAAAATCAAAAATATGTTTTCTCCAGAATCTGATACAGCTGATTGATAAAATGGAAAATATCTGCACCTTTTTTATTACATTACTTTCTTGTAAGTTTCTTGCAATACATCTTTTTATTTAAACACCTTATTACAAAGTCGTCTTAACTCTGCCACCAAATGTTTGTTTTCAACAGTTTGAAAAATTTTATCTGTGCTTAACAAAGCTAACAATTTTTGTTGTACAAAAAGCGTTTATTAATATATTTGTAAGAATAGAGCAAAGCTTTGAAACCATCTCAAAAATCTTTTTGTAATTTTAATATATCTTTTTTGTTATTTATCTACTATACCTAATACTTCTTGGTGATTTATCTCGTGGTATGAGTACTATGAACTCCTTATACTTGATCATTCTTGACAGTTTGTATCTGATCTTGATTTCTAACTATACCTGAAGTAGTTATTGTAATTTGCATCTGCTTGGCATAATATCATGTATTTTACCTTGTTATTAAATATTCTTAAATTATAAAGTTTACAAGTCAAGAAACCTTGTGCAACAGCCTTTGGAAATCATCTTCCTTTTGTGTTATTAGCACGCCATTGTCGGCATAGCACACTATTTTTAATTCATCTTGTTCCATTTTGTAACCTTTCTTGTCACTTACGAAATTATTGTTTTATTAATAACTAGATTGAACAAAGAGTCTGCTTGTTATGTTCCGTACTTTATTTGTGCACTGACCTCCCACATCTTTCGTTTACTTTTATGTAGGCGCTATTTTTAGTATATATATATATATTTTGTATGAGTTTGACTAGTTGATCAGGCATTTCTCTTGGTTGTAGCAATTAAATTGTTGTAACAATTAAAGTTAAAAAATGCAAACAAAAACTTTGTCAAATCACCATATTTGTTTTTGTAGAGTTGAACCAAAACTACTTATATTTTTACCTTAGGTGGTGTAATATTTTGTGTAAAGCAGGGTTGGT
The DNA here is from genome assembly GCA_036346155.1 of Sinelater perroti. Lineage (NCBI taxonomy): Eukaryota > Metazoa > Arthropoda > Insecta > Coleoptera > Elateridae > Sinelater > Sinelater perroti. Next base: position 15,487,554 of record JARFIY010000195.1, on the reverse strand, counting down.
TATAAGCTTTATTTTCAGTAATAATTTTTGTTCGTAAAACTCTTGTGACTAGTTAGTATATTACATTCCATTTTCTTTCGCGTTTTATTTATGATGTCATATTTGTTTATGGAATTTACATTTAACTTATAAACTAATAGTCTCATCTTTTATGGTACTTTGTTCATCTTTAGACAAATTTTTTCTTTAGTCGTTTCCCAAATAGTTTCCTTTCATCGCTTGGTTTTTATTCTTATGGATCGTATATCGAGAATAAATGCAATTTTTGCTTGTTTGTTGCTATATATAGTATTCTTGATGGTATATAATGAACCTTTTCTAAATTTTAAATTTCTTAAGTAGCACCAACGCAACTTCTTCTTTTTCTCAATTACTTGTTTTGCCGCCACTGTTGAGAGGAGTGCTCTTTGTACCAAATTATACCTTTTCCTCTTTTTTTGTGTCGCTTTTAATTTTTTGATTTTTCTGATTTTACGTTGCTACTCTATGTTGTTCTTTTTTTAAACCTCTTCTTTCTTGTCCCAACTGTGGTCATTATTTTGTTAGCCCTATTTCGAGGCCTTTTTAAGTAAAGAGGTAGCCTAGTTTCAAACAAAATTAAAAGTTAATATACATATAAACATTATATTATTTAGTATTCATTTATCTATAATTCAAGTTAGTACAATTTTTTTGGTTTAGAATTAAAGAACTAACTATACCTTCCTACAAACTGACAGATTGCAAAAAAGCGTTCAGCCAGCGAGTGGACCACTGATTGGACCAGATGATAACCAGATCGCGGACTATGAGCGGGGTGGTATAGCAGTTTGATTTCATTAAATTTCTTTAATTTCTTCTTTGTTCTTTAGGCCATATGTGATTTGACGCTATTCGTTTGCAGCACAATCTATCTTTGAGTTCTTATATTTCTCATGTATCACCAATTCAACTCCTTTGTTTGTTTTTTTGACACTAATATCGATAGACATACTGTTTATATTAAAGTAAGCTTTTTTCCTTAACTAATCATACCAGAGCATCATCATTTCAAGGTACCGTACATTCTGTAAAGCTGTTAACATCAAAACTCAGTAGAGACGACCCGACCTTCAGTAAACGGGTGAAAATAAAGCCGTAAAAAATGATGAATTTGAACATATAGAGTATAAGAAAATGTGATTTTTTGACGAGTGTCACTATGAGTTAGAAGAACTACCGCATATGGGGTTCGAAAAAACCGAAAGTTGCTGCGGTCAAAGCTCAAAGCGCATAACTATTTGGTGTGTCATAAGCTACTGTGGTATTATAGGACCATATTTCTTGACCCACATAATTACTGGTCAAATTATATAAGTCGAACTTTACAAAAGCGCGAATGCTATTTCATGCAAGATGGCACCAGGGTTCATTGAAATCAAGATAATATGAATGCCGACTCAAGAACATTCGGTTCGAATATCATCAGCTCTGAATGCAAAGACAAAGACAAGAGGCGGCATTGACTGGCCACCATACTCACCAGATCTCAATTTTTGTGACTATCCATTATGGAGTCTAACCAAGAAAATATCAACATTCTCAAAGAAAGGATCGGAGAAACAGTAGAAAGCACAATTATTCACCACTTTTTGAAAAGGTTGAGAGCGGTTACCAAGAGCAGAGTACCATTTCGAAAAGATGTTTATCTAGTCAAATCATTTGTCAATACAGTTATTTATCCGATTTCAATAACATTTGTAATTTTTAAATAACTTTTTCCCGACGACAAACTTGTGGAACACGGTGTAAATTATGTTTATTTATTAAAATACAAAGTACCAACTTTTTAACAAATTTTTAACCAATTTGACCAATTGTTCAATTCCGTGACTATACCGATTCCACCAAACATAAGAAACATCACCTTCTTTTCAAAACGACCTCTTCGAACGATTGGAGTTTCTTTTTGACCTGATTGGATCCATTAATGTCTGGATTGCTCAGAAAGATTATTTCTCATTAACGGTGGATATTTGGTACAAAAAAGTTGTAGATTCTGAAGAAGTTGGCGGTGAATATGTTTGACAGCAACAAAAGCACTTCTTTTTTAAATAGTGTAATAAAAGGGCACGCTTATAAACATTATCGGATACCATCCCAAAACGAATGCAAAATGTTTCAAAACAATATTTAAATATTTACGGGATATGTACTACAACCAAAAATAAATATGTCTTAATATACATAAGTTCGTAAATCAACCGTTTTAGATGTAACAGCAATCCTGTTAAAATAGCATAATAATTTGTTTTGTTGGTTTTACAATAAAGAAGATTACAATTAAAGAAATTTTTCAAAATGTTGTCTTTCCATATCCGTACAAGATTTATATGTTCGTTCAAAGAAAGCCCGTATTTTTTAAGAAATCTGGGTTTTTCTTAAATTATTTGGCAATAGTGTTCTGTTCGTTAGTGCAAATCTAAAAGATCGTTTATAGATATTGTGTAAACTAAACTTTTTATGTTTTTTTAAACTTTAAATACAAGAATTTAAATTAGTGAAATTGGGAGATCTTGGAGGTCACGCAATTGGACCTCGTCGCTTTATCCATTTTTGAAGAAATGCATTGTTGATATGTTTCTTAGCAAGCGTATGGAGATTCATCTTGTATAAATCAGATATTTGGTATCTGATTTAAAGGTAAATTTTCCAAAAGCTTAGGAAGAGTATTTTTAATCTTATCTATCAAGGCACGTAGAATCTGTTAAGCATTGTGCCAAAACAACCTGTCCTAACAACTTATCCCTTATCATGCCTAATCGATGTTTAGATTGAACCATCCGGATTGAACGACAGGTAGAGGATTCAAAAATGTTAGTAACAAAGTCTGAGTGTTTAACAGCTTAATGTAAAAACTATTAAAAAAATGTTATTCTAAGTTGATAATCTGAAGGAATAAGGAGGGCTTGTACCTGTTAAATATGGTCGGGACATAGGAGTTAGACGCTCATGAAGAATTTTCTAAACAAGACATCAGCTTGTACCCGTGTGAACCAAAATTCTTCTAACATTTGTGTTGGAGTTTTTATCAATAATATTCAAAATTTGATCCTTGCCGATCGGTATCATAAAACCTTTTTTGCTACAAACCAGTTTTCCTTAGTCGTTAAAAAACCGTCTGAAATATCACATGCAAAGACAGTTGCCGATTGAGGAACTGTTTAAGATAGAGACGATATAAACTGAAAGAATTCTTATTAGCACGACGACCGTATATGAAGATCATATTAACCTTTTTATATAGGTTGATTGGGAAGCCCATCTTGTTTTTATTTTTTACATATTATTTCTTAACAAATGTAATATCTTTCAAAAGCCCGCAATCTCCCAATAACTTTAATATAGAACACTTATCTTTCAAAGTAATCCATCGGTCTCAACACTATTTCAATCATCCATCAGTTAATTGTTTGATTTGAAACAAAAAAAAAAAACTCTTGAATGTCTTGTTTGAGTTCGCGCCTTCGTCTTTGAGAACACAATTTTTTCGGCAGTACCAGCAGCTTTCAATTCCTCTTGTAATAATGCAACTTGTAACTTTCTTCAAATCCTAAATAAACAGTTATAGTGGCAGGTTGTATATCAAAATTCTTGGGAGATCGCGGGCTTTCTAATGATATCACAATTGTTAAGAAGTCACGTGTAAAAATATAAACGGGGTAGAATTTTGAACCAACATAGTAGCATTTGAATACGCATCCATAAAATTTGCACTAATCGGACGAAACTTTAAATTAAGTTGTCTTAAAACGACGTTTGTGGTTCAAAGCCATCTTTGCTCGGTAAACCTTTTTGTAATACACGTGCAGTTTGCGATGAGCACGTATAAAATTTGCTATTTAAAATAAACACATACTCGTATTATCATTATTATCAGGAAAGCGTCATAGAGTCCACTTCAGTTTTAGACATACGCTTCCTCAAGATTCTTCCACTCATACCTCATGCCTTTCTGGTCCATTGAGTTCCTACTATTTTTGCAAAGTCACTCTAACGTGCTTTCAGCTTTTTCTGTCCTGCTATCCTGTTTGAGGCCATCATAAAATTTTTTACTCTACCTTCCGTCCTCTCTATGTACAAGACGGCCTACTCGTCTCCATTTTTGTTTGGCTATTCTCTACGCTACATCGCCAATTTTCGTTCTTTTCTTTATGCATGCATTGTTTTTTCTGACCAGTAGCCTGATTTCTCATATCGCTCTTTCCATTTTCTTTGTGTCACCTTTAGTTTTTCCACGTTGGTTTGTGTTAACGCTCGAATCTTAGAAGCATATGTTAGGATAGGCAGTACTCATTGGTTTACTACCTTGAGTGTACCAAGTTTTCCAATAGCTGACTATAAAAATTAAATTTTTCGATTAATCTCTACTCTTTTGGTAAGTTACTTAAATGTCAATTCTTATCCAAGATATTTGTGCTAATTAACCATCTCTATCTGTTTTACATTCAATAGTAATCTTCTACCATAATTCCTATTTGTCATTAGTTTTGTTTTATTGTGAGTCATATTTTTCGTGTGGCTTCTTGTAGCTCTTCTACCATAGTTTTGACCTTCTCCATACTATTTCAAATAACAAAGTATTTTTAGTAAATCTCAAGTTACTGAGGTACTCATCGTTTCCTATTCCAGTTTCTTGGTACTTTTCCTTAATCGATGCAGGTATTAAAGAGTTTCGCCAAGTAAGAGATTAACTTGTATCATCCTAATTTTACCATTTCGATAATTATTTCATCGGGTCTGGGTGCTTTGTCATTAAATAATTGTTATAACATTGTCTTGAATATCGTGCTAAGATCTGGATTTCTAATTCCTTTTTTATAAAATACTTCATTTCTGCGTGTTACCTTACCGTCAGTTGTTAATCCCTTGCTTTTAATTGATTGCTTCCTTTCTGTTAGTGTTGATTTCCACTTGGGCTCGTACCAAACTGTGGTCTCATTTCCACGTGATTTGAGGCTGTTGCGTCTTTTATTATGGGTTTCTTATTAGTTATCACAAGGCCTGTTTCGTTCTTAGTTAGGCCGTCTGGGTTGTGCCGAGTCTACTTTCTGTGGTATTTCTTATAAAAGAAAGTGTTTATTGCTTTGATTTTGTGGTTTTCTATTAAGTTCATCTGCAGTTGGCCTTTTTCATTTTGCAAACTTATTCCATGTTTATCTATTTAGGTCTTTCTATTCCAATACTTGACGATTTTTAAATTAAAGTCGCCGATTAAGATTGTCTAGGAAGCTTTATCGCTGTTTAATGCCTCAAATCGTGGAACTACTTTTCATCAGTGTAATTTAATGTAGGGGTGCAGATCCCATTATTATGTTAGATTATATTAAGTGAGTAGTGTCTGTTAATTGTGAATATACGCTTCAACGGTATTTTTTTGGTATCTTGCCCATTTTTTTGTTGATCATCATGTCTACACTGTTTTCGAACTGTCTTCCTCTCCCTTGTATTAGAATAGTGTTCTAATCAATTCATTACCTCCCCGAATTTTGCTCTGCCCTATTACATCCTATTTGATGTTTTTCGTCTCTTCGAATTGTATTAAACGATCTTCGGAAAGAATTTGCATTAAATGTACAGACTTTTACTTTTGTTGTGGAGTTGCGCCTATGTAACGAACTCTTGTCTAACCCTCAGATTCCGCAAGATGCGGAATTCTAAACTGATTGTTCTACTCTCCTGAGGGCATTTTTGTAGTTTGTCGAAGTCATCCTTGAGAGTATTTGGCCTTAGAACGCCGCACTGGCTCTGCGTATTAGCGAACTGGGTTGGATGTAGGAAGGGATGTGTAGGGTAAGAGGACATAATTTACTCCCTGGCACTATAACGCATCACTTAATAAGTTCGTAGAATGATTGTTAGATGGCGCTACTACTGATCAATCCAAATGACTTATAGGAAGTATTGACCTTCAAATGATACCTTTTAAAATTTTATTACACTCTGATGTTTGGCTCACAAGTTACAGTGGCTCTAATGACGCTACTTTTGTGATTTTAAAACCATGGAAAAATCAAAATTTCGTGTGTTGATAAGACATTGCTTTTTAGTGGGAAAAAATGCCGTTTAAGCAAAGCAATAACTTGGCAAGTGTTACTTGGACCTCCATCGCGGCAAATTACGAGAAGTGGTTTGCTGATTTTAAACGCGACCGTACAAACACCGATGATGCGAAACGCTTTGGTCGCCCAAATTCGGCAGTTGTTCCAGAAAACATAAAAAAGTTCACAAAATTGTTTTGGCCTATCGTAAATTGAAGTTGCGTGAGATAGCTGACACCTTAAAGATATCAAAAGGTAGTGTATTCACCATTTTACGTGAACATTTGTCCATGAAAAAGTTCTGTTCGAAGTGGGTACCACGTTTGCTCACAGTCGATCAAAAATAACAACGCGTCAACAATTCAGAGCGCTGTTTCAGCGCTATTAAAATTTTTTATGCGGTATGTAACAACAGATCCATCACTATATACCAGAGTTAAATTAGCAGCCAACTGAATGGACAGAAAAGGGCGAAAGCTACCCAAGGCAACCAAAAACGCAAATGCCAGCTGTTAAGGTTTTGGCCTCCCATATTTTGGGATGCGTACGGTATTTTAACCATCGATTACCTTGAGAAAGGAAAAGCCATCAATAGCGAATATTATATGGTGTTATTGATGCGTTTTAAGGAATAAATTGTGAAGAAGCAACCCCAAATGAAGAAGAAAAAAGTACTTTTTCACCAAGACAACGCACCGTGATTGCAACAATAGCAAAATTGCATGAATCACACTTTAAATTGCTTTCTCATCTACGGTATTGTTCTGTAAAAAAGGCTTCGAAATGTTAAAAAAGCGTTGGAATTAATGCACCATTCTTAAAGGAGACCATCTTACTGAATTTTCGTATTTTCGCTAACAGTTGTTGTTTTATTAGCCATCCTACGAAATTATTGAGTGATGTGTTACTTCGATACAGTTCTTAATTGGCTATTTTGGCAATCTTGAAAACTGTTGATTTACGGATCTATGTATATAAAAATTTATTATCTTGTTTTCGACCATACTACAAGCCTGGTAGATTTATAAAAGTTGTTTAGGAGCACCCTGCGTATGTAACAAATTAGCAAAATTTTGGCAAAAGAGCGCGTTTTTAATAGTTGAAAATTATAACACATAGTCAATTAAATATAACAAAAGTTGCAGACTTTTGTTATAACCTAGTATATTTAAAGTGAACAATTATAGAACAAAATTACTAATAATAAAATTACTCCATAAGGTTGACATTGCTTCTAGGAAATAATTGTATGAGCTTGCAACAAAAAAGAAGAATTTTTGCATTTTTCCTTTTAATAAAAAGTAAAACAAAATGTTGATGTGGTTTATACATATTGTATAATATTTAGAAAAAAAACAAAAAACTTGGTGCCAAATTATGTAGAGGTAAAATTCAATATTTTTCCTTTATTTTGAAATAAAAAAATTTAATATACAATTTATTTAAAATAAAACAGTTTTTGTTGGTTTATGTTCGATCAATTATTTAAATTAAGTTGTATGAAAATCACTAGGGACCCAATTTTTCACGTAATTATGGAATGATTCACATACAGTTTTTTTTACAAAATTCTATTTTTTCCTTAATTAACCTACTTACACACTATGTCTCAATTAAAGATTTTATCTATTGCTTTTGCGTCGTAACATAAGCAATTTAAATAAATAATTCACAAATATGCATTTGGAATGTTAATTATCAACGGAGCGGTCGTGTTTATACAATGTAAATAACGTCCGTTTTCCTTCATTAATAAAAAAGAGTTATTTTATGTTTCAGTTAATTCAGAGCACTACTTATTTTTCATTCGCATATTGCATTGGTGTTAGCAATAAATTAATATTAACATCATGGCCAATTGGTCTTTTGAGAGTTTCGGCACTTTTATTGATATTCTTCCACGTGTTTTCACGGCATTTTTTGTAACAATCTACATATATAGTTTTTTATCTTGTTCCTCTTTCCGTTAATTTCACGGAAATGGCATACGCAAAACTGGCATTTTAATGAGTCAGTTAGCAAGTGAATCTATTTTCGTATTTTGTGACACGTTTGTGCTAGTTACAGCTGCTCTGCTTTCTCATATGCACCAATTTATTTTAATTTAGCCCCAGCATGAATGCGTTCAATTGATTACCCACACGCGAAAATTTGAAATAGCACTGCACACCTATTAAATTAGAGCGAGCGCTACTTTCTGCATCAGAACGTAAAAACGAAACTCTGAGTGCTTCAATTATATAACAATTAAGGCAATTGTTGGCGTACTGTTGCAGTAATGGCTATTTCTGTGCCGGTCATTGTTTGGCCAGGTCAGTTATTCAAACAGCGAGTCTGTAAATTTGCAACACTGCATGTATCACTAACGTAGTTGCGCAAATTGTTGCAAACAACGAATTGTAAGATGAAAAAGGTTTTAAAAAGCAACTGTCGTAGGGAAGGAAAACAGGTAGCGATAGTTTTAAACCGCCGAGATGTGAGGAATAAAATTTATTATGGTTGAAATTTACTGTTATCCTGCAATGTATATAAAAGACCATTTCCACTGAGTATCTCGTATTTTACAGCATGTCACTGAGAAAAGCTTGAGTTTTAGTAGCGTATTTTTTCAGCAAATAGCCGACAAACCGGTGGAATGTTTACATTAGAACGAGAAATTAACACTTTTCTTGAATTAAAACATTTAATGCACAGATCGTATATTTTGCTTGTCATTTAAAGAGTTCGCTACACGACATTTTGATTGACAAAAATTTCTAAGCAAATCTCCATTAAAAAATCGTTGTAGTTATATGACCCCTATACACCATCTTAATAATTCCAGATTTGACGAGCAACTAATGTGAGACAAATAGCTGTCGATACAGTGTTTCCTTCTTTACAGTAAGACCGTGTACAATAAATGATTTCGTGGTTATTATAGAATGGATTGTTCGAAAATACACAAACGCCATACAAGCGGAACTAATTCTATTACACGATATTTTGTTTACACGTAAATTACGATCAGTTTATTTAAACGCCGTAAATCAAAAATTACTTTTTTGAGGTTGAGTACTTTTTCTGCAATTTATGACTACTCTACGCTGTAGCTTTTTCTTGTATGATCCGAATTGAACTTTAGGACCTAATTTTTGCGTTGCTTGCGTTCTGTGAATGTTGAAAGTTTGAATTTGTACATTTTGTATCTAAATACATTGCACAAGCCCTTCAAAGAATATCAGAAATGTACATTTATGATTTGGGATTTTAGAGAACACAGCAATGTTGATTTTTGCAAAAACATCTAGCGATAAAACTCATTTTTTTAATGGATTTGTGAATCGTTTACGTTGTTACATCTGGAATAATGAAAATCCACGTGCTAATACATCCTCAATAATGCATGGTTTGATATGCATTGTAAGCTCGAGGAATTATTGGCCTGTATTTTTTAAAGACAACGTTGGTGACGCTGTTATTGGTGTAGGTTATCGAAAGATGCTAAACAACTTTTTTTTAAATAAAACTAACGATTTTAACTTGAATGAAATGTGGTTTCAACAAGATGAAGACACTTATACTTTCAACCAGATTTCCTGGTCGTGTTTTTGTTTGTCATCCAATCCCATTATACTTTTTTCTGTGGGGCTATTTAAAGTACTACGATTCTGCGACTGAAAGAAAACATCAAATATTTAATGGAAAGAATTATGGCAAACTTCGTTAAAAGAATGGTCGCATGTCAACGGAGTTGTAGGGGCACTTGGCCGCATCATATTTCATAAACAACTGCTAAGTTTGTACTTTACAATAAAGTGTTGTTATATTGATTTAATCAATAATTGATATCGTATTTGATTTATCATACATATATATGGAAATATATGTTTTAACATATGGAATATATTTTTTATAATTAATTAATTATTTATCTCTATTGGTTGTTTTATCTATTTTGCATTTATTTAATTTCTTCAATTTCTTTGATTTGCTATCTACATTTTCTTTTTAGCGCTTCTTTTAAGTTATATTTTCTGTTCTTATACATATGTGTTCATACTGCTAAAAATTATTTTTTTGTAATTTTTTTGCATATTGTTGTTATACAACACGTAATTTTTTATTACTTTGCCATTTTTTAATATTATTTTTGAAGGAATATTTTATTTTATACGTGTATATTTATGTCCTGAAGATACCAAGCCATATAATAAACATATTGATATATTTAGTAAAAATTGGGATTTTAGCAACGTTTTTATTGTTCGAAACATTCTTCAACATCCTGGTGTTGGGTTTGCAACTAACTTTTTCATATATTCGGCTGAATTTTATCAAGGATCTGGAATTTCTGCATGTTCAATGGCGATTTAAGTTTTGGGGACAATCAGAAGTCGTAGGACGACAAATCCGGATTATAGAATGTTTGTAAATAAGCGGGTGTATTGCCGCAAAAAAGCTGTCAATCATTAGTTACCCGCAGTTGCAGCCGTTTTTGTTGTAACAGATTTTGCAACTGCTGGAAAACGTTAATGTCATACTCCTCAGTAATTCTTTGGCCCGTGAGAGAGTATTGGTGATAAACATCTTCCCAATAAAAACACGGTTAACATGGTTTTGATTTACTGCAACATTTACAAGGTTTCTTCAGATTTCTCGAATCAGGAAATTTACATTAGGACGTCTGCGTGTTAACCGCAGGCCTACGTTTGATCTTTAGTTACATTTTTGAAGAGATTTGGTTTAGTGGTAGTAGTCTAAATCAACTGTAATACAATGTTTCTTCTGCCAATGACAATGAGAGAGAAATTAATTTGTCGTAACACATTGCCAATATCTTTCTCCAATTTTTTACAAAGTTTGGTTTTTGGAAACCCTTAGTATATCTTCTAGTTTTCAAACTATCAGTCTCCAAGTCTTCAAAAACTTGAGTCACTTTTAAGAAGTCCTCGGTCACCTCTGAATCCTTTCGTACCATATTTCTATTTATACTGCACTGTTACAGAAATTTTAAATTGCTCTGCAGAGAAATCTTAGTAATTGATCCATATTTGCTAATTTGCTCTCTTAGTCATTGCAAATGTAATGCTCACACATTACATGCGCTTGTTAACCCCTATTTAACTTTAAACTGATCCGGCCAATCAAGTCTGTCCTCATTTAAGCACGCCAATTACAGTCTACTCTTATTGACTACCAAGTTACACCGCAGAGCCACAAAATATTTTAATTATATTAATGTTATTCTAGATTTTCTGAACAGACCCATCTTACAGACATGTATACACATAATCATAAAATGACGGATGCATTTTTGTATAAATTTACATAAGCGTTTCAGAAGTTTTGAAATAATAATACTATGTGGTTTCTCAATCACCGAGAGGAAAATATAAAAGCGGAAGAAGAAAATTTATTTCATGAACATGAACTGCACAAGATCTACTAATAACGCTTTATTTTGCAACACCTGACGAGGAATAATAGAGTTCATGCAGTAGGTAGACTCCACAACATGTAAAAGGATATGTTGTTGAAAGTTTCCCTTAGAAATTGGAATTTATTTCACATCTGCAAATTTGAGTACTTGCTTGTTTAATTCAAAACTGCACGGTTGAAAATTCAATTTGCTTGAAAAATTTGATTGCGAGTAACAAAGTTTACTTTGATACGAGTAGCCTCGTTAACAGAATGCCTGGGCACCAAAAAGTATGCGAAAAAAAACAATAGCAATTATATAACTCAAACCCTACATTTGTAAAAAAAAGTAGATCAAACTTGCGTCACAGCTGTAAGCGACTATTTCACCGATACTGTTTTTCAGTGGAATGCTGAGAATTGAACAGGTGATTTATCAGAAATTTAAAATACTCTACGTACAAGGTGTTTAATAATACAATTTATAAAAAACACGTTGTACTTACATGTTAGATTTCTTCTGACCCCAATTTTTTAAGTTTTATTTATTTTTCTTTACTAGGGAAGGGTGTTGTACCTTTGACATTTAACGTTTCTCTGTCTCAATTTTGCTTAAATAAGATCAAAAAAATAGTAACTTAAACGGTTCAGCTTTTGGAAAAAACTGATTAAAGGTACAACTAGTGGATTGTTATACTTCAGAATACGGTAAATAAAAATAATTAAAAAAGTAATTAATATGTTTATTTAATACAAAACAATAATCTGCATACTTTAATACTTACTACCATCAGTGTATAACATTTACTATTACAAAAAATAATTGTTACAAAAAGTAAAATCCAAGGCAAAGCTGATTAAAAATAATATATATATATATATAATATAAAATAAGTAATGTGAAGCTTTTAAATTTCAAAGCAGCAATTTGTTTTTTGTAGATTAGTAAAAATAATTCTAAATTTTTAAATCAAACTATAACATTTAAATAAATTAGCATTCGAATTTGATTATGTTTTCACCACCAAAAACTTTGTGCTTTGCTTTACTGTTTTTCGAAAAGACATTGGGCTTAACAAAATTACGTTTTCTTTCTATTGTGACAATTATTTCTGGTGTATCTGTAAGAATGCAACATTTACTTTTGCTGGATTTTTAAAAGTATTTTTTATTTTGTTGTTTTTGAATAATGTGAATTACTTTTGCAGTTGCAGAGTTGTATTTGGGATTGCATATAAGAGTTGAAGGAAAAGCGCATTATTTAAAAAAAATGAGAACCTAGAATAAGATTTGTATCACTAGCCAAGAATTCTTTATTAAAATCGATGGTAGTAGAGGTACTCAGAAATTTACTAGCGTCTGCTAAGAGCGATGTTGTAGTATTCGATCATTTAATTTTCTGTAGCAAAGGTTTTTTTTTTATTTAAAGAAAGTAAACCACGACCCTTTAAACTCTTTTTTATACTATTAAGGATAAAAGTTTCTGGAGAAGCTTTATTAACCAATACGGCAATGTCGTACATTGACTGCAATTTGTGTGATATATGCGGGTGAAAAATAATTAAGATCACCCACTTTCTTTGGCCAAATCAATTACTAGTACAAACAAATGGCTTTCACGATTGTCAAGTAACATCAAAACGGGTTTCGCAATTCATGGCCGAGCATATTTTATAAAATGATTTATAAATTGAATATGTAGGATTTTGTTAAACAGCCCTCATGGATTTGTTCAACCGCTGGACTTTTCAAAATAACATTATCATTATAACATTTTAAAATATCAACTTTTTACCAGTTTTTTAATACACTAGCAACAGTTTCTTGGTTAAAGGCTCGGTACTATTGGCTTCTCTAAAAAAATTGGTCATTATTGTTTTACAGAAACATCTCTCGGCCACTATTTTTCTGCTGTTTTATTTTTAGTCTAATATTTATTAAATTTATTGTTACTATAATTCATGTCAGGACTCTATTTGGACTAATAAAAGTTCCGCTTCATCTACGAATACCTTATTTTTTTTGTTACCTGATTCTTTAATCTTGTATAAATATATGTATGCTAAAATAAGTTTTTTAAGCTCAAAATATTTATCAATCTTCTTTATTGTTCCTGTACGTGCCTATATTGTTGCTTTTATCTGGTTCTTTTTGCTAATTTTTTTCTTTGTGCCATTTAGGAATTGTAGAACTGCAAAAAATAAATAAAAATAAAACACAATTGTCGTGAGGCTACTATTTCAAAAGTTAAAATTGGTTTTGCTTTAAATTCATAAAATCCATTAATATTAGACCTACTTGCCAGTTCCGTTTAAATTTGGTTTCTGAGTTCCAAAATAGGCCGAGATTGAAGTATAAAATTTTGGATATATTTGATGTAATTATCGCAAAACAATCTTGACAACTTTAAAATTTTGAATTATGTATTATAATACTTAAAAGTGCCCGTCCTACAAATTTCCTGTTTGACAATTGAAATGTACACCAAGATGGGCAATTATACTACAGCACATGGAAAACTATAACATTTAGATGAGACTAATTTCAAGCCAGACACGCTCCTTTGTTGTAATATTTTCTGCAGTTTAATGTGGTAATTTACAAAATAGTAATTTGATGAAGTTTTATAAAATTCTAAAAAAATAAAAATAATTTTTTTTGCGAAAAGGCTTGCCGGATTTGAAATTTGGAAGCCTAACATAAAAATTACAGTTTTTTCTATGCTTAGACAAGTGTTGTATAATTGGCCATCTTGGTGTACCTTGGGGTGGTCAACATACAATACTCTAGCATGGAATTGTTGGGATAGGTAAATATATAATAAAAATATTTATTTATATGCTTTAATATTATAAAGATTGTGGGGCAGTTGTAGCAAAAAATAATTTTTTTAGCTACACAAAGAATGATGTAAAAGCAGTAATTCATTCAGTAAAAAGTCCGGTGGCTAAAACACCCAAAACATTTTTATTTCTACAAACACCTTACAGATTACTTTATAACATAAGATAGTCATATGGAACACTCACTACTACCCCTAATCCTATAAAGCATTACATATTATTTTAAGCTGTATTTCACTTCCAGTTATTATTCAACTTTACTTTTTATTTTGTTCTTGCAATATTTGCTTTAACAATATTATAAAAATATTTTGACAGCAGACCTTTAGTTGGGTTTAGATTTTGATTTTGTCAATATCTTGCCTTGTAAGTGAGCAAAACTAGTAAAACTCTGTGCTCAAGCTTACTACTTCTGTATTTGCCATATTACACAGCATTTCTAGGTGTTGGTCGGCATTTGAGAGCAAACTGCACTCTTAAACAATTTATTTTGTAATCAATACATATCATAACATATTTATAGGATTTTTTATATACAAAACTGTGGATTAAGGACATCCAAGAACAACTACATTTTCTGCACTGGATGGTGTAATTCTTGAGTTTGTTGAAAAAAATAATTTTGTAGTTCGAGGAGCATTTTTAAAGAATTAAATTCAACCAATTGCAGTTATTCAATAATTAACTATGTGCTCTTATAATTTATAGCAAATGCAGACGTTGTTGTATAATAATTATTGCATGTATGCTTAAAAACTCAGTACACCAATTAAAAAAATTTTAATTTTTTGAAAAATCGGCCACTTCTTTGTCTAGCGATATAGTTAAGAACGTAGTGTATACACAATGATATTTCAATATATTATTTTTGTCAGAAACATCCTAAACCGCATATAAGAAGCTACCTATTAATTGCAAAGAAGATTTGAGGACATTTGCGAAGATCAGTTTAAGACAACTGCCAATGATTAAAAATATGTAAGAAAAAATTGTTACAGACTAAAGTATAAGGAACACTCCAGAGATATAAGAAAGCATGACGCAAATTTTTGTGATGATAATGGCGAACATCAGTAAAATATTTAAAAAATATTCACTTCGAATTGAGTAAAAAAATGATTTTAGTAATTTACGTGTTTCCTTTTTAATCCACTGCTTATATGGCCAATAAGTATAGTGGCCTAATAGGTTTTTAAACATTTACATCAAAAAATTGCTTTAGCTGTACAATATATTGACCTTTAACCAGAGTAGTTCTTTTATGTGAATGAATTTAAATGGCATTTACTAAAGATTTACCCATTTAGAAGTTTTAGAGTGCTATCGCAAATTTGGTAAGGAAATAGAGTTTGATATTAAAAGTTTATTTGGTGTTCTAAATTTCTGAATTCTAGCTTAAAGTTTATATACGTTACTTAAAGAATTATCTTTAGTGATGTGCTCTAGAAGAGCTGTATTTTTTCTAGAAAACATTGTTTGACAAAGCATATAAAACTACCCGATTTACTGACTAGCTAATTGACTGATTGTATCACTAGCGAAACTCCTGCACCAAAGCTGAGATTTTGCAAGTGCACTTTTTTGTCACCCCCAATAATATGCAAAAAGAGAAAAATTATGAAGGTCGACTCTGAGTATTAAAAGCGGACCCCGCTGTGGTCTTAATTTGTTAGGCACAGGTTGTGTCGTAAGCGTAACATAAATTCGTTGCAGATTGAATATGAAGTACTCGTTTCTTGTTGGTATGTTTCCCGTAAGTGAAACTGCCTATTTATATGGCTGTGGTAAAAGTTAAGTGAAATTTATTTTCCAGAAAGCTAAGCTTCGTTTAGATAGCGGGCAAAATTATTAGTGTTTTGACCATAATTCAAGCAGCATGAAATTGTTTTAATATGAACACTGCTGGAAATCACATCGCGGCGAACGGCTCGGGCAAGAAAACAAATACTTCCGCGTACCGCAGAATCCGCGTGTATCTCCCTGGATAAACAAGTTCTTCACTTTATTATAGCCGCGGTACATTTTCTCGTTAATAAACAGAAAAACCGGTACACGCAGCACTAATGGTAAGCAAACAGACAGCAATAAACAGCAAGACGCGGCTATTGTTTATACGCGAAAGAACCCAGGAGCTCTACCTGCACTTCAGCTGCCAAGTCGTTATTTTCTAGGAGCAGTTATTACGTTATCCGGATGTTGTTTCTTGAACGACAAAATAAATAATCCTCGAAAGAGAATTTAATAAAAGTCGCCGTCGAGGATATCGAACTTCTAATCGCGAAACTAGAAGCGCTCGATCACAGACTGTCGACGGCCACTTCGGCTATCTTTGCAGTTTCTTTTGGGAGCGCTAGATAAAAGCTAAGGAGGAATTATGTTTGGCTTCAGCTTTTCTTAGCCCGCTGGTATGAGCATTATCCATTAAATAATGCCTGAATTGTTACGACTGTTACAGAGTATGATAAACTAAATTATAAATTAAATGGCAAAATTATAATTTTCTAAGAAATGAACTATTTGTTGCCTTTTTTAAACAAATGCTGTTTGACCTTTCCTATATGCCATCTTAAAATACGATAACCTTTATTAAAGGACTAGTAGGATGAAAGGTATATGACATTTTAATGTTATCGTCCTTCATCCTTGACAACAAATTCTATAAAATAAGGTGGTACTTTCTTTACTGTTTGCGATACGAGTCACAACACAAAAATTTATTATGGCTTTTTAAGGGGTACTAATTTGAAATATTAGACTTTATAATTATGAGACAAAATTAGGATTTTTGAGCAATGGCTTTTAAAATTCACGTGTGGGTTAAAAACGGATCAAAACGTTTTTCTGTCGGTGGGACAGATTTTTGGCACAATGAATTTTATTATAACCTTGATTATTCTGAGACAACGCCGAAATTGCCTGAGAAGTCTTGGTACTGACATAAATATTGCGATTGTAGAGGTATAATAAAAGTAGATCGTCGTATTAGTCAGAGAGTACGGTCTATCACAACTTTTGCTACAAATATCTTTTAGATTACCATAGTAATATTTTCTACACCTTCCGTTGACGATTTGCGGTGTGTTCACCACAGTTCTATTTCGATTTACAAATCCGTCTAGTAATATCTTTTTATTCTTGTTCTTTGTCTAACATGCTTATTTTTTATATCAATTATTTATTTTCCTTTATGAGTTTCTTTTCTATGCATTGGTATTAGAAGAACCTTTGTTTCTAAATACTACAAAATTTTGGATGAAAAGGTACTATTATAGTTCACCACATCCTGTCCTTTTTAGTCATATTCATCTAACCAACATTTTTTCTTGTTTGTCTTTGTTCGAACTGACATATTGGTTAATTTTTTTTCTCTATGTTCCTTATATGTATAATTTAATGGCTTCTGACAGATTTGCTGTTAATATAGCATATGCTGTTCAAGATTTAAAGTTATAGTTGTATTTTCTTTGCGGTTATTGTTAATTCACTGTGCCTGTAGTCGTAGTCAATAAAAACCAAACATATTAAAAAGCAATATTTGATGGTTTTCTATTAGTTTTCTTTTTAGATTATTTGATCCATTGTGTTAAGTTTCTAATATAATATATATAATAAACCTACCCCTTCCATAGACTGAAATTCATCTAGTAATCTAAATATTTTCTTCTATTTTAATGAAAACTAAGCACATCTATGTCTTTCACTATATTTAAATCTTTAATTTTGTGTTAAATCGAAAGGCTTATATTTTCCTAAAATCTTCAGAAATGAAATTTTAGTTAACATATTAATTTATACCAAATGGAAAATAAATTTAGTGCTTGATAAAACTTCAATTTTGATAAATGCAATATACCTACATACGAGAAATATTTAAAGCCGTAATTGATGGCATCAAAAGTGTGCCTTTGTGATAAAACCTTTTGAGATAATAGAAGTAGGTCAGTATAAAAAGCAGAATTTTCAAGTTCTCTCATCGAAAGTTAATATTTGTCCATGAATATTATGATGATGCATAATATACATTAAAAAAATGATTATTCTAGAGTGCCCTCACCAACTCCAATTGCTGCTACCCATTTTCTTGGAATATGATCAGTTAGTTGATGTGGTAGCTTGTGGGGTTAGAAAGAAAATCCTGCCTCTTATTGGCTATATAGTTCATTTTCTGCATTCACTATAGGGACAAACCTAGTCATGATGGAGGACGATGTAGCTTTTTCTGCGAGGTCTTTTGGCTTGAATAGCAATGTAAAGGTAATCAAGCTGGATCAGATGACGTCTTTATTGATATCAAATTTCATTTTACTATTTCTTCCCAAAATTATCCTTAAAATGTTGTATGGTTGTGCATTATGTTAATAAGATAATTAACGAAAGAAGATGTTAGTGTACATGCTGTCTAAAGTGTAGTTAAATGGTTTTAGTTTAAATAAATTATCTGACCGAGGAAAAAATTGGATACTTTCAGAAGATTTGCAAGCAGTTTGCTGCTAAGAATATTTCTCCTAATAATTGTACAAACAAATTAAAACTTCTAGAGTATGGTTTAACCTATTAAGAAAAGAAACTATCAGAAAAACTTGTGTTAGAAAATTGTGAATGACAAAACGTATATCAAACTTTATCCGGACCACAATTCTACAAGCAAAGTGAGGAAAGTGCCTAATTTTAAAAAATATATGTTTTGTGATTTAAAAAAAGATATTGATTTGTATAAGTCATTTATTAATGTTTAAATGTTTAAACTTATCTTTGAAAATGATTACAGAAAAGATTGTTGCCTCTTTTATATAGTATAGGGGACATGTATTATTTTGGCTTAATCTGGTTTCGTTCTATTGCTCTTCTTCTGTGATAGAATAGTATCGTAAACAAAACATCTTATTTGTTGACAAACCTTTGCAACTGCGCAGAAGTCAGACCGATTGAAAAATTTAAATATTAATTTGGCGAGTGGACAAATATAAAAAATCTGTTTTGCACATGATGCAATAAGTCAACACAATAATTACGAGAGATGAGAAAATTTTAGTAATTTATGATTGAAACTTAAATTTTTATATACCAAGAAATGTATACTAGTCTCTTGGAAAAATTATAAACCATTATCAAACCAACTATTTCTATTACAAGTAAGAAATGTCCGTACTTGCTAAAATTAGATTAGAGACTAACATTTTTCAAAGTACGTTTTCTTCAAATTAGAGCATACTCTAGATATGCTGCTAGATTAAAGCAAAATGTATTTGTTTAAGATATAATAGAAAACATTTTTCTAGGAATGTGTAAATGTTTTTTGAACCGCTTAGATGATTGGTTTATAAAATCAGTAACCGTTTGAGTTGCATACTAAATCATGCAAATAGTCCGGCTGAACTATCATTGTTCAATAGTTTTGTGAAAACTACTATATAAATGTTTAATTAATCGACTCTTTTATCCCTGTTCTATAATACTCGAAATAGCGACCAAAAATTGAACTTTATTTCTACATTTTGGAGATCGTGAAAAGCAGAAAGGCAGGATTTTCATCACAAAATAGTTCAAGACTGATTCAATGACGCAGATATTTAAAACATATGTTTGTAAATCCTACATTTAAAATTATTATAGAAAACAAAAGATTCATCCTATACAATGGCGTGGTCATTTTGCAAAAAATATGTGGCAATCTGTAAGAACTTTAGTAGCGTTATAAATGGTTCTGTTCTTTCTGACTTTTCTGATATTTCGATTAAGTATGCTTGTATACTTGAAGATACTTGAATTTATGATTGTTGTTTTCTATTTAGCTGCACCGAACGATCATTACAATGAAATCATAGTCTTTAGAAGAAAATTTTTTAACTACGGCTTCCTTGTTTATATTATAAGGTGTATTAAGCGACATATATCCGATTAACTCTATAGGTTCTGTGTAATGTTCAAAACATATTAACACTTATTTTTATATTAGTACATGTCTTTAATCATCACCTGGCTGCAATTTGGAATTTTCGACCTTAGTAACCTCACAATTATTATGGTAATACATCTAGGATTTATTTGAGTTGTTTTTCTACTGTAATATATTTGCTTCAAATGTAATATCTTTTTCGTTGCTTACTAATTAATTTAAGTGACAGAGATATAGCAGTAATTACGAAAGGTTACGTTAACAAAAATCAATTCATGTGGGCGCAGTTGCTTACAGGCCTAAAAACAGAAATAAAAAGGTATTGCTTCGTCTAACATATGTGTGGAGCTGTTGCCGTGGCGTCGCGGTTAAGAGTTTTCTCTATTGTCTGCGAACCTGGTGCAGGAGAGCTCGAGTTTCGCTGGAAACTCATGCCTGTATGTGGCGTCCTACAAAAAAAACGTAATATACGTGAATGAATCAAACATAAATCAACTTTTAGTATGGGCACGTTCTAAATGCTATCATGATAAGCACATGTAAAGAGATAACAAAATTATTGCAGTGTGGACGGAACAATACACTTTAACAGTATACGTCATGCTGATGATCTTATTAAAAAGTGATGTAAATGTAAAAATATTTCAGATGTAATTTCGGATAGACTTATATTTAATGTAAACAATGTAAGTTATTAATTTTTTCGATAATGTAGAACAACTACATGATTCAGAGTATTCCTGCGTATAAATAACGATTAGTTTTTATCCAATTTATTGAAAAACTCAATTGTGGATATTTTTACATGTCTAATGTGTTTTGATCTACTTCTCGACATTTGGCCATGCATTGTTCCGTTCAAGACCAATTTGTTATGCTTTCTGGGGCATTCTAAAAGTTTTACCTTTAAATGTTCAGTTTAAATTGATTACTTGTTGTTGATAAATATAGTTAGTAATTTTGACTTAGTTTTTATAGACTAAAATTTGATCCCTTCACATATAGAGAATTGCCTTTTTTCCATAAATTTTAGCGTCGATGTTCATGATTGACCTGAGTAGTAAATTATTTTTTGTGTTTGGGATTATCAAAATTCATCCACATTGTATTTCTATTAACAATTCTTTTATTTTTACTTACAAAGCAGAATTTTCTATATAGTTTTTCTCTTGCCAATGCTTTTTCTTTTAGTTTTCTTTCTTTGTAAGCCTTTCCCATGGCTTTCAAATATTTGGAAATCTTAGACATAAATCTTTATTTAATAATTCTTGAAATTCCTCGTATTCGAATTTTTTCTGGCGTCCTGAACATATTTTGTCTTTTACATTAAAATCGCAACAGTCGAACCATTGAAACCACTCTACATGTTGTTCCTGATGACGTACGTTCACCATAAGCTTCCACAAGTATTAGACAAGATTCGGCAGTAGTGTTTTGTGTATTGCCATTTTGACATAGCAAAAATTATGTTATTATTACAAACACAAACCTTTATGAAGATGAAGATAAAATGTTAGTTTGCTTAGAGATAACTTTACTACAACTAGGGCAGTTGCAAAAAAGATTTATAAATTGATTATAAGTTGGTTTTTCATTAGTGTCAACAAAGGAATATGCTTTTTATACTTAACTACCGTTTAATCATTATTCGTTCAAAAAGATGTCTTATTGTAACTATAATCAAGTATTTACTCAAAAACCTTCAACTATAACACCTGTTTTTTACTTAAGGCGTTTATAAATAATTGTTAACAAAATTGTTTTCTCTTCAATAATATTAGTGTGCTTTTCAAATTGCTTAGACACTTTTGGACAGCCGAACGAATCTCGTTAAAGAAGAATTTTGTACTGCACTATATCTTTCACTTCGTTAAACAGAAAATAGTCCCTGTAAAACCTGCAGAATGTGGGTAATGAGGTGGTACCATATATCCGAGAATTTGCAGGTGGCAACCGTATAGCAACTAAGATGTGGGCGCGCATTGTCATATTAAAACAACGTGATGTGTTCCTATTTTCCATGGCAGTGTTGATAAATACATTTGCAGAATTACTTCAAAAATTGACGGTATCACTCGCTGATAACACTCTCACTAGGTATCAGTAGAATCCTCTCCTTATATCAAAGGACAATTACCATTTGGTTTGGAGTAAAAAATTCCAATTGTAGCTTCTTAGGACAAACAGTGGAGAGGCAGGCGTGTAAATAGCCGCTCTCGTGGTGCGGTGTGGAAACGTAGTACGGCCCGTTTGGAACGTCAGCCGAGAAGGCCCAAATCGTCCCTTAAACGGCCGTCGCGTAAGCGGATGGGGGCGGCTACCGATATCAACCAACGAGTATTGCCAAATCGCTCACCTGAATCGGCTTCGGCTTCGTCGGCGATTCCAAGGTGGCCACCTCTGCGCTGCGGATCGGGTATCTGCGGGATGATAAGACGCGACCGAATTGGCCGCGCTGAGGGATGCGAATGTTTCTTGCGGGTGAAGACACGACCGAACTGGTCGCGCTGTGGATGGCGAGTGTTGCCGGGCTTCGCGCCTGGCTTGGCGGTAGGTCTTTGCGGGCAATTTTCATTCGCCAGCACCTTTCATATCAAAAGGTGCCGCCGACGGCGTATGCAGAGTTGTCGGCTGAGCAAAAGCCCATATGCCGTTTTGTGTGCGATGGCAAAACATAGCAGATATCAAAGGCCCGCATGCCGCCGCGATATAAAGCGGTTCAAGGGCGAAAAGGCCGCCACACCAAACAGTTTTTTTCGATGACTCATAAATCACAAATTGTCTACTGTGACTAGACTATTGGCACGCTTCACACATTTGTGCTTTCACTGAGTGGTGAAAGTGGGGCAATCTATTGGATATAGATTTATCTTCAAGTAATTATAGATGATGACATGCAAAATTCTGTGAGCTAGACCTGTTACATCTTCACATGTATCTAATAAGATTCCTCAGATTGCTTTTATTAAATCGGACATACATTGGGCAATATGTGACTCGCGTATTTGTCGGGCTTCTTCTGTACTGGTCTTTATTAGCAGTCTGTGCGTCTTTCAATTCCAATATAATTCGAAACAGCCTTACAACTCGTTACTGCTTTTCCACACACGATTATTAACTTTACATGAATATTCAAAAAAGTCAGATTCTCTCTTAAAAAAACTGTGCTGTCTATTATCGCCTATAATTGTCTACTTCTATAGTTTTCCACTTTTTCTACAACTGCACTCTTAATACTAAACGAATAACGTCCTATTTTTCTTTTATGTGTCTCAAAAAAGTCATTTAGTATAATCATGTGGCATTACAAAACCGGTGCGCCTTTTAATCTACGATACAATTGAAATTTTAAAGGAGAGTGCCATTCATATTGAATTGTATACAAGCTTTGAATTTCAGGCAATAACTTCGTGCACCAAATTTTAATAAAACTTAACACTTCTTCCAATTGCAAATTTATTTTACATTACATATATTGCATTATTCATAACTGTAATATTTCAAACATGCTTAAATGAGTGATTTGAGTCGTATCCCCAATATTAATCCAACATCTTGTGGTTAATCAATTGGGCTTTACATTTATTCATTTTTATTGTAGAATCTGCCGTATATTTATGTAGTTTATTTTTAAATTGCGTATATAAACTAGTTATCGTAAAAAGCGTAATTTAATTGCACTTACTTTTATAAAAAATTAATATTATTAAACTCTTAATTAATTAATTGCAAATATAAGTTTCTCAACTCGAAAACTCAAAAAATATTCGTGTGATTTGAGAGAAACACTAACTTTATAATTACTAAATAGGCCTTGCTAAGTGGTAATATTCATACATTACGCAAGAATCATCAGTACATATTACTTGTTCTTAATTTACTCCTCTAGTCGCACAAATCGATGTAACTAATAAAGTAGTATTTTTTTCTGTATATTAAAACATCTGTGTTTTCGATAGATTCTCGATTCGCTTAGAAGTTTCGATATCTCAGAAGTCGTAAGCAAACTTTGGCAAGAACATCGATTTAAAACTTTCAGCCTGCGAGTATCTTTTTGGGCCTACGTTAGTAGTCTATTGGATTTTGTTGAAACTCAGTATATTAAACGGCGCTGTTTACTCGAGAAATCCTTGTAAAGCTGCCAGGCTCGAATGTTCTCTGATTTACATGAATGCACATAGGAGTTCTAAAATACAAATTGTATAGAGGATATTCTATGGTTATTTTTGAACAAGGAGTGTATTTTAGGTAGTGTAACGATCAGATTCTAATAAAGAAAATATTTATATGACGTAGTGTATCAGGTGTGATTAGGGAGTCTGATTAAAGCATTTATAGTGTTTAAGAACAACCACTTGTGCTCTCTGCGAAAATATAAAAATAGCTTTTAACATTACTATTATCATTGATAAAATGCTGCAAGATCTTTAAATACTGCTTGATTTGATTACTTAAATGTGTGGGGTAGCTAAACAAGTTACGAAACTAATTATAGAAAGAAACTTTATACAATAAACAAATTTTTATAAACTAACTTAATTCATTCAGTCTGCTAGAAAGAAAAAGGTGCCCAGATACCTTTCCTAATAAATTTGTAAACAAATAATAGAAATACTAAGCTTTATTTAGTATACTAGAAAATTTTAATAGGAAATACTTTTTACACACAGTAAAAAATAAACTCTAAAAAAATCTTTTATTTACGAGTATGTCATAGTTGGAAATAAAACGTTTTTAACATATAGAGGTCGTCGATATAAATCCAGAAAATGAATTAATGAAAATGACACAAAAATACGAGAAAAATTAAAATTTATTTTTATATACGGTAGTACAATTAAATAATGGAAGCTCTTAAGTTGTCCTTAGTATTATGATACCCCTAATTGACCTTTATTTCGGCCACGCACCACACATAATGGTCAAGGGGACTGTAGTCGGAGCTAGAGGATAGGTACGAGTCGGGGAACTAGTGGTAATATAAATTGTTTTATAGCCATGCCTGAGTTTTCGTTGCTTTATGGACTGGACCAGAGTCTTGCTGAAACACGTTCTTTATGTACTGAATAAAGTTCTTTTTGTCTGAAAATAATCTCGGAAAGCTAGCACTGTTGTGCTTGATGTCGTTCAGCAGTGCTCGGGTCTATAACTTTCTGTTTTTCTTGTTTTTCTCAGTTAATAGTTGGTGGGTTCTTCGTGGCAAAAACTATAGTGCAGGTCTTCGTGTCCCGCTAGACTGACCTTCGACCTTGCCACGTTTATTTATTTTACCAGTCAGTCAAGCTCCGCCCAGGATGCTGATCGATTTTTTCTTTTAATTTGCAATCTGTTCGTTTGCTGTTAACCGTTACCTTCTTCTGGTGATCAGATTCTCTGTACTTCTTATAACAAAAACTGAACAGTTTATAAACAATTTATATTTAAAATTAGACAATACAACAATATGAAATATAAAAATAACTTTAATACACAAAAACAACTAAATTTATTTACATGAAACTTGACACAATTACAGTAAATAGTATTGAGAATTATATTATTCGATGTAGCACTACTAGTGCCCACGACGTTTTTGAGCTGGATCCTAAACCTTCTACAGGGTAACATAACTTCCTTCTCGTTCATATGTGTCATTATTTCCATGATGAAGGCCGTTAAGTTATCCTTGGTGTTATAATTCCTCTCACTGACTGTTGCTCCAGACGTAGTAGTCAAAGGATTGCAGTTGGGGCTAAAAAGTGATCATTAGTCGGAACACAAGTAGCAATACAAATTTTTTTATAGTCGTGTTTGAGTTTTTCTTGCTTCGGGGGTTGGAAAGGAGTCTTGTTGGAACACGTACCCCCACCCAGTACCTACCTACTCTATTTAGAGCTTGACAACCGGCTCAAAAAAGTAGAGGTTTCATGACATCCCCTTCGCGACTCATAAGCCCTAGAAACTTTATATGCATTCTGATAAGCACTTTAGGGGCAATTTTAGCCATTCACCCCTTTACTTAGACGACGTTCTTTTTACGTAAAAAGAATTTTAGTAAGCCAGCGCTGTCGTGCTTAACTTCTTTCCTGTCCATCTTGTTTTAACGCTAGGTCAGTCATGCTCCGCCCAGGATCTTGATCCAATTTACGGACAAATTCATCAGTTCTCTTGAGATCAGTTCACTTGCGCTGTCAACAGTTACCTTTCCTAGTGGTCAGATTTTCTGTACTTCTTGGCTACGTTGTAAACTTGTAGCCAAAACACACAATTTCGGTCGGTTATTCTCTGCGGTCGTATTCATGGCTTATTTTGTCTACAATCGTGGGCTGTTTGTTATGTGAAGTTAAGTTGTGTTACTTAATAGGGGATTGCGTATGCACATACAACCTCAAATAATTAACTCGACGGCCCTGTATATACATGCAACCGTATGATTTTTTTTTAGTTTTAAAATATTGGCAGTATCTGCTTTGCCATCATATGGCGAACAGACGCTTTTTTGTTCAGAGTAAATTTATAAACTTGTTGTACAAAATTTGTTAACATTTAACGTTTCTGACATTTCGATCCATTAACGACAACTGAAAATAAACGAACCGGGTTATTCCCAGAACAAAGCACAATATTTAAAATAACTCGGCCCCGCAAAAAGTGCCAAGCCGTAGTCGCAACTTGCTCAAACAAATATAACTCAATTTTACAACTGCAGGTTTTTGCGCTAATTTAGGTGAAATCGCTCTTTTTATGTGCCAATTTCAACTGGATTTGGATGTTTTTGAAAGTCTGCTGGAAATCGAGTTTGCATGAGCATTCGACTGCAGATTAAACACGTTAATGTCATGCTTGACGAACATTAATTAAAATTTACACGGCTGTTAACTCTTCCAGTTTCGCAATTAGTAATATCAATTAAGACTAAGCAGAACGTCGTATTTTAGGCTAGTAATTAATTTTTTTGTTAATAAATGCCGCCCATAAATTAATATGATTGTAATTCCTACCGACCGGATTTTAAATTAAAGCTAGATATATTGCGCTTTTGATTAACATTTTTGTGTTGGAAAACAGGTGCTAGTAGTTTAAATTAAACATAACTAAGAATAAACATTTGACTTGGAAATTATATATTTAAAAATACATTAACTTGTTACTGTAGAAAGGTTATTCGGGAAGCAATATTTAATGTGGAGAGAAAAGTAATTTGGGACTATAACTATAATATTAAGTAATTTTTCCTCTTGTTTATGTTTTTTTTTGTTAAAAATAGCTACCGTTAAATATATTTTATTTCTTCTTCTAGAGTCTCGAATATATGTTATTTATATGCTTCATTTGTCTCTTATCTATAAATCTATTTTTTTCACTCCACTCGTAGCTAATTTTCTCATTTGTTCTATCGTTTTTCATCTTTTGTTCTTATTTCTTCCATGTCTTTCTTATTTTTCCTCGTCTTTACCAGCTTTTACAGTCTTTTAAAAAAGCTGGTTGTCTTTTATTCTTAGGTCCTAGCCATTTTATTTGATTTTTTTTTCATTACTGTTTATCTTCTATTTCTTATTTCTTTGTTTGTTATGAAATCCCATAATGTTTTTCCACAAACTTTGTTAAGTATTTTATTTCTATTCAACTTATTTTATTTTTGGTTTTTTCGTAGTACCCAAGATTAATTTCTATTTCGTACATATTTGTTGTTTTATTTGTCACAAAATAATTTTTAGCCTTCCTTGTTCTATTTGCAGTTTTACAAGCTATTTTTCCAACACTTCTTAGTATAATTACTAAATATTTATATTTTGTTACTGTTTCTAAATGTTGATTTATGCAGGTTATTTTATATTTCTTATATTATTCAGTTTTGTTATATTTACCATCATTACTTTGTTTTAGTTTATATTTGTTTTCGTTCTCAGTATTTTAATTTTATCATGCCATATATTAGATACTTTTTAATTTTTTTAATATCATTAATAACAAAGGATGTTTATTTGTATTTACTTATCATATTTTTATATACACTTTTCACTACATTTATTAATTTACTAGATACTTTTAATCGTTTTAAACATTCCCAGATAATTAATGATTAAACGGCATCGAGAGTAGAGTGTAAGTCTATGAATGCTAGCTATAGCTCTTCCTTTTTATCATTCTTTTCATATTTCTTAAAATAAATATGTTATCTTTAGTTTGTTTATTTGCTCGTCTTTTGTATGTAATTATATAACTTATTTTATTATATTCTTCACATTTCTTGTGTACATTTTAAAACATATCGGGGACAAGCATATTACTCTATAATTTTTGCATTTTATTCGATTTTTTTGTAGATTGGTACTGTAATCTTTTTGCTCTTAAACATGGTGAACGAAACAATTACATTTGTTTGAACTGTTTACTTAATAAATTCCTGAAAATTAAATTATTCAATAATTTTTATATTTGCTAATATAAAATAATTCTCTTTAACTCTATTTATTTACAACATAATTTATTTTTCTCTAAAATAGTCCACTTTACTTTCCAATTCTCAAATTCCGTTTCTGCTCCGTTACGTACTATTTATACATCTAAAATCTGTTCTGGAGTCTTTTCGGAACGCTGGAATCGCGTTTTTTATTTATTCTAGAATACACCGTTACTGTTCTAGTATTTGCAGGTTTATGAGCAATGTAGGGGTCTCAATGGCAGCTGATTTTACATTAAAAGTGCGTTCGGAAATTAATTACAACATTATTAGGTTATGTTCATCTTCTCTTATTAATTTCATTATTTAATGGTTTATGTTGCCTTTTCTACTTTAATTTATGCAATTTCTTGTTCTACTTCCTCTTTTCTTAATTGTAATTGAAAATTCTCACTTTTAGTACTTGTATTTTTCATTTTAATTTTATGTAATATTTTTTATATTTGTGTAATGTATTCTATCTTGTTCTTCTTTTAAATCTATAAACTTGCTTTATGTTTTTTCTTCTTGTTTCCTCACTAAGTTGATTTTGAAATATTAGTTTTTATTCTCTTTACATGTTTTTAACTTTATTGCATCTTTATTCTAATGCAATTCTGTGCAAGGTTTTTTTGTTTTAGAAAACCGTTAGCTGTTTCTTCTTGGTATTTTCTTTTATTTTTTACTTTGCATATCTTTTTATAAAAAGATAACAACATACATGGTTATGATAGAGCAAATAAGAAATATATCTTATTCTTCTCAACCATGATCTTGTCTTTTATGACATATTTCACTTAATATGTGCTGAATTGTCAATTTTGCGTCTACCAACGTTTTTATCTATCTTATTTAATATCGCAATCCTTGTGATGCACAATATAATCTATTATGCTTATATACGTGTATGTCTATTCTATTTTTTGCTTTCAGAAACAATTTACAATAAACAAATTATTTTTCTGACAAACATCAATTATTTTGCTACCATTTTTGTTTATATTTTACTCCTCATACAGTTCTCTACATCCTTGTTTGATATTTTATTATTTTTTATTCTTCCTTTACAATATAATATTATTTTAACATTTTTTACGCACCTCTCATTTTTATTTATTATCTTTTAAAATTCATTGTAAAATTAATGATGTTTTCTTCGACTTTCTCGTTGATAATATTTATTTTTTGTTCTAATTTTATATTGAGCTATATTATTCAAGAAGTTATTGCTTTAAAATCTGTTACTTTAAATATATGTATTTTACTTTTATGATTGATTATTATATGTTTAAGCAGATAGATAAAAATGAAATGGGGAAACATTCATAAACCTATTCTCACATGAAATTCTAGTACTGACAGATCAGAAAAGTTAACTGTTCCAAAATTCGGTTGCATTAATAAACTCCATTTTATATAAAATATATATTGGAATAGAATAAGTAAAATGAAAGAAAATTGCATGGTAAAATCTTCAGAAAAAGTTAAATTGGGGAAAACCACTGCTTATAATTAAATCCGTATATAAATTGTGATTGTGATGTGACTGTGATCTTAATGAACTAGGTAAAAAGCAAGATGAAAACTGAGTCAGTTTATGGATTTTGTGTTAGATTAGTCACTTAAAGCTTAAAGGAATATTTTTTCAGTTAAAACTGGCATACCCAAATTATATGCTAAAATTCTAATGCCAAATCAAATTTAACTTACTAATGATTATTTTCAAAATTACCCAGTGCCTTATATGTCTTATTATAATAAATTGGGGGAATAAGGCTAAAAAACTATATGCATCAGGTCGGGTATGTTTTTCAGTTTGATATTTGGATAGTGCACTCATTAAATGATGCCAATTTGGGCATTTATATATCTTTTGCGTTCATTGTGGAAACGCCAAGAATATGACCTATTTTTGAAGTAAATGGTGAGGCCATTGCAAGTTGTATCTTTTACTATAATGTAATGTGGGTGAGATCACTCCAGTAAGTCGCCTTAAACCTTAAAAGTGAGACTGCACTCGAAAAAAATCGTACTCGCTATGTGGTGGGATTTCCAGTTATTACTGTCTTGCAAAAATTTTCTGCTCCTAGTTGTAGAGTTTATAAATGGCAAAAATATTCAATAATGAGCAAGCCAACAAGTATGTGGATCTGTTTTTAGTCGCTTTTTGTAATAATGCAATTGTTGATAAAAGATGACATGACACCATGAAGAGAAATTGTCAAAACTTAATTTATTATAATTTATTTTTTGTATAATAGTAAATGGGCTTTTTTGTACTCTAAGAACCATACGAACTATTATACGCAAGCAAACGTTACATCAACTTTTTCTTATTATAAATGATTTGTGAATAACTTTAATTGTTCCTATCGCAGTAATTTGTCAAAAATTAAAAATCCTTTAATTTGTTTTAAAAATCACCACGTTGACTTTATTCCATATTTTTTCTCAATTAGTCACTTTATTAAAGTTAAAACTAAAATCATGCCAAGAATCAAATGTAAATTGAAGAATGGGCTCGAAAATTGCGATGCCAACTAAATATGACAGAGGAGTCCAATTTAAATCGGCATCGGGGGGTATAAATCAGGCCGCAATCGAAACGCGGTCCTAATAGAGTCATTAGTTTTTCTTTCTGGAATTTGGGACCACCTATAATTAAACCTAATTGATGGGAGAAACTGACGGCGCAAAATTTGGCAGCGGAAGGTTCGCGGCGGGAACATAAATCAGCATCTTTTTTTAGAGGCTCGGGCGGTTTCGGCCTTTATTAAACCAAACGGTCGAATGGCGGTTGAATGCAGATAAGATGATTTTCGCCGGGCTCTGAAAAAGTGCAGCGGGATTCGGAAGTTTGGCAAGGAGCTGCAGCGCAGAAGGTGTAGGGTTGCATTCGAGATAAGGCTTAACACCTAGCGTGTTATCATTTCGAGCACGCTACAAGCGGATTACAAACTCACCCTCGCTGCGCGCTGATTGCATTCTAAGCGCATCTTGCAGCCTGTAGCTTGGTCTTGTTATTTAAGAAGATTATGTATTATGTGCATGCATCATTTCGTATGTTGCATTATGCAGAGGTTGTCTCAAAGCAAAGGCGCATAAAATATTTTGTGTCTTACTGATGAAACATACCGCACGGCCGTGCGGTTCCGCATCTGCTGCATCTCTGAAAAATTCTCCATTCCAAACACAGACTATTAAAGTTTCGCGGGAATCTTTAGTTTACGCTTAGCCAGTTGATTTAGGAATAATTCCCAAACCATGCATAAACGCTAGGACATGATACATTATACAACCATAAATTTCGCTGGCGTTAAATTATTCATGATTTAGGGAAAAATCCAAAAGCTCCATAAAGGCGTGGCGAGCCAACGCGTTTCTGGTGTTTTGTTGAAAATGCTTGCGGATGGAATTTTTTATTTCTAGAATGCGAGCGCATCTGTTTTATCGTAGTATGCTGCGTTATCTACACATTCAAATATCAAATTGCATTTTAAACGTGCGATATGCAAAGAATGCAGATTTATAAGTTTAATTGTAATAAAAAAGTAAAATATATATATATATATATCGTTTGCTGTAAAACAGTTAAAGTAAAATGCAATTTTTTTAGCAAAAATGTACAATGAAAATGTTTTCATCAATTAGTATGTGTGCTTCCTTGTTTTGATATTTGATTACCACCACTCCTTGAAAAGTAATGCTGCAAGTGCTTTTTTACTTGAAGCATTTTAAATCTAATTTGTATTAGATTATGACTAAATCAGTCACACGGAGCTAGAACCAATATTCAATACCGCAGATGCCCCTATGAGTCATTCTTCCAATGTTTTAGCATGACTGTCTTAAGAGTAATCCTAACAATTCATAGGTTTCTAAAGAGCGAGTATAGAAAATTGGAGCACCAAAATTAAATATAAGTGCAGCAGTTTATAAGCTGCTCTAGTTAAGCACAAAATTTGACTTGATAAGTCAGTTGCTACGATGTCGTCAAATAACATGCAATGCCCTAAATTAATTTTGCACGAACACGTCTACAATCCCGACCTGAAAGAACAGCGAAAAGCAACTTTCTCAAAAAAATTTGTTTTCTTATCAAGTCGTATATAGTTGCCTGTTGAAGAGTAGAGCTTCCATCACCACTGGGTCTATAAACTCAGACATCTATCGAAAAAAGTGTTTTCAAAAACATCTTCTGCCATTTCTGCAACAGTATGATGTTAAACTGCTTTTTTAGCCAGATCTCGATACGTGCAACTATAAGGCAATAAAAGTGTGGTACGCTGCTAATTGTGTGGATTATGTACCACAAAAAATAAATCTACCAAATAGTCCAAAACTCGGCCTCATCGACCTATGTTGGTCCATCCTAAAGGGAATATTGAAGAAAACAGGTATAACGTTCCAAACCATCGAAGAGTTCCGATCCAAGTTCGGGCAAAAATTGCTGGCACCATTATAGTAAAGGTCATAGGCAACAGTGTAGCATTATACCAAGCAAGTATAAAATTGAGAAAAAGCTCCTCCTAAAGCGCAATACGGGTAACTTAAAAAGTATCTTCAGGCAAAAAAAGCATCAGCACAATGGCTTCAGAGATTTCAAGGAGCTGACTAGATTCTGCAATGCTTTTTCAGATCCGGAATTTTGGACAGTTTTACTTCTGGTGCCATTAGTCAGCTAATGGGGTACTCAGGTACGTTGTTGGTAAGGTGGTGAACAATTTTCAGAAAAATTTCAAAAGGTTGTGCACGAGACCAGGCACGATCCACAGGCTGCGCTAGATCAGGAGCTGGCGAATAATATCATTGTGGATTACAAACAAAAGGGCAATTGCTTTGAGTTTACCACTATCTCTTCTATTAGATCTGTTTCCAACTCTCAGTTGCATTGTATGTTAGATATATCAGTATTGTCTGTTGAGAAATTGCCGTAAAGTTTGCGCAGAGAGATTCCGCAGTGTTATTACATAAAGAACTATTTTATATTTTAAAGTCTACTAAAATGTTTAAAGGCTATGCAGTTCTGATATATATATATATATATATATATATATATATATATATATATATATATATATATATATATATATATATATATATTGCCAAATATTTTGTGTATTGTGTCAACTTTGGTGCTCCAACTTTGCTGTGTTCACTCATATATCATTTTTTCGAGTGTTGCTTGTAGATGGTCGTCAAGGCAAGTCAAGATTTTTTTTATATTGTACTAGAGAAAAGCTGATAGGCCGTCTTATGCACATGTACTGTCTCCTATTAGCCTGCATAACAAAGTAGCGACACATAATCAACAACTTATGATTGTTGGCAAAATGAGCCTAGAATTTGACCGCAGAACTACTGTACTTGAATCCATTCGCTGACAGAGATTATTGCATGGTTCGGTTACAAAAAGGCGCAAGCTTACTGCGAAGTCAAGAAGTACAGGAAATCTGACAACCAGGAGAAGGTAACTGCTAACAAGGAAACTCGTAGCAAGCGATCTGATTTATCTACGAATTGAAAGAGAAAATCGATCAAGATCTTGAGAGGAGGACAATTGATCTGGCAAAAGTTTTTGCTCCGAAAAACCGTCAAGTGTTGACTGAGGAAAACAAGTTAAACAGGAAGTCAAGCGCTAGTTTGTTAAGATAAATCGCCAAAATGACCGTTGGATCTTTCAGCATGCCTCTAAAGTGCCTATCCTCATGAATACAAGGTTTATCGCCTCTTGAATAGTGCTAGAGGTTGTGAGTAGCAAAGAGGATCTTATGAAACCCCCACTTGGACAAAGGAGGCAGCGGCTGGGTGCGAGTATGTGTTCCGTCAAGACTCCGCTCCAATCCCCTAGACAAGAAACACTTAAGAATGGCTATAAAATAGTTTATATTACCACTTGTGTCCCGACTTGTAGCTACCATCCAGATTTGACTGCAATCTTTTTGACTACTATTCGTACAATTAGAAGCATTATAACACAAAGAACAACTTAAAGGCATTCATCATGGAGATAATGACTCATACGATCCCCCTGAAGAAAGCCGTGATTACTGATGGAGGCTACATTGAATAATATAATACTCAAAGCGATTTACTTAAAATTAAATGAATTTAATTTTTCTTGTACTTCATGTTATTTTTATTGTTTATTCATTTTCTGGGTTTACTTCGATACGTTATCTAATTATAAACATAAATTGTTTATAAACTGTTCAGTTTTGTTATTGAAACTTCTAAACTCTAAAACTTGTAAGAAATGAATTAGCTCACTTAATAATTAAACCTTGTGTATTAAATAATGCTTTAATAAACACCCGCTTAAGCCCTTAGATAAACCGACCGCTGTTTTATTGATGGATTATGCAAAGTTAGTCTGGGTAATTTAAAACTGGAACATAAGCTAAACTTTCATCATTTTCGTATCTTAGAAAAGTTATTAGGATAGTGCACTATAGCACCGATGAAAAACTTAACCCGAGGGAAATTTTCCTTGTAGGAACTTGCGCTAAACGAAATAAGAAATAAAATTTGTGTTTGCATGTGATTGTTAGCGTAATACTGCATTCGTTTCTTTTTGTTTAGTTGCAGATGTGATTTTATAATAAGGGATGAAGTTTTTTCAGCAGCATTACCAGATGCGATACTTTTAATATTATTCTTGGGAAGAGTAAATAAAATATTTCTGAAATATTATTATTTAAAGGTATGACTATTCATAAAATATATTAAAAACAATATTTAAAATATCATTGTAGGGTAGATGCCCGAAAGTCATAACTGATTGATTACAGGGTTTCTGTCCCCTCTTGGGGCACACATCACACGAACTTCACCTCCGCGGGGATTTTCCTGCCGATTTCGGTGTTCATGAAAAACGGGGATGACTGACGCACCCTAATCTTCTGCTAATAAATGCACATAAATAAAAAGTGCGATTGATTACCAATAGCGCCCTGAAGGCCCCATCTTTTTTTAATTTGTACGCCCGTTCCCTTCCCAGCGCGGAATTGATGTTATAATACCTTGCGAGCCATCAGCGATCAAAAGCGATTATCGGTGCCATAAATTATCTCTTTTTTGTTTGTAGCTGCTAGATTATAATGTGGATACGCAATTAACTCCAGACACTTTTTCATTACGGGCCGACGCTAATTATTAACTAAAATCGTTTACAAGCGCTCGGTTCAATTACACTGTCAAAATCAATAACCGTTTCGAGCTCTTGCGTGTAACTGCCATTTTTGTAATAAACCATCATGCATATGTTGACATTAGTTACAGATTCGTACACAAAGTTTAAATTAAAAGTTGAGGTTTCAGTTTCTGATTTATACATTTATATAGCGTTATTAGTATTGTGTATCTAATAAATAAATTGAAAATTTATTTGCTTATTAATTAAAAAATTATTTGCGCAGTGAGAATGCAGTTATTAAAGTGTTTTGATTTTTACTGATTAAACAACATAACAAGGTAATAAATCATTAAGCTTTGCATAGTTTAAACGTTTGCCTTTTATATTTAACCTTTTTTTAATTAAAATGAATATCTGTAAGGTAATTTATAACATGCTGCTTTAAATTATGCAATTTACTTATCTCTTAGGTGAACCGCTTATGAATACACAATACGTCTATAAAGTTCTGAAACTAATCTTTTTTCTTGTTTGTGTAAGTGCTATGTGTAATCTGATAGCGGAATTCAAAGTAGCCCATTTACTTTACGTCCCAATTAAATTACATCTTTGAAAAATCAGATGTCCAAACAATATTTGTTCGTGTGTTTACGTCAACAACCACAACAAAGCACAATACAGAATTTTATTATAAACTAAACAAAACCCTATTTTAAATGCATATCATGTTGCGACAAATGTATGGTGGTGAGTGTTCAATACGTGCACATCGGCTAGAACGGTATCGAAGGATATCAGGGAAGACTTGGAAGATGAGAAACGAACAAGATGTCTCAAAACTGCTTCAACAAATAATATTGCGAAAAGATTCGCCAAGAATCAGTTCTTGACTATGCGACTAGATGTGGGCGGAAAAATTTCATACACCAAAATTTACCGTTCACAAGACACGCAATAGTCACAGCTGTATTCACCACTTCTAACAGTGGAGAGTGCAGTATAGATGACTCTGTTTTACAGACACTTCAGGCATCCAAGGGACTATAGCCAGAATCTTACGGATTCGACAAGATTAATGTATGCCTTACTTTCACATGACCAAAGTAAAATAATTACTAAGCGCAATCTTTTGATTTTTTTTATAATCCTGATCTTAAAACTTTGCAGACATACTATGTATACAAGTTGTAAGTATAGTTTATGTCATAAATTACACGACGTGTAGGAGAACTACATTAAACACATGCTTTCTTTTCTCATTTCTTGTTTACGTTTTATCATCATATATAAAATTGTTATAGCTACCTTCTTTAATATTTTTTCCTGACAAGTTTTGGCTATATACTTGCACGATTAGTAGAACTATATTTGAAGATAATATTTTTCAGCAAACGGAAGAGACTTTAGAAATGCGATGAGTGATAAATGAATCTCCAACTATAATTCTTTAAAGTTACAAAACGCGCGTGATTATTACTGCAACAGTTTCAAGGTTAGGTTTAGCTTCAGTATCATGGATTTATTGTATTAAGCAATGCTGTTCTATCTAAAAAATTACACATATATCTACATCTTTATGGCTTGTATGTGGTTTATTCTATGACCGAAAGAATTTCCTCTAGGGAAGTGAATTTAGCTGTTACGCATACTGAAATACAATAAAACGAGATAAAAGTACAGGTAACATAAGTACAGGTCCTACATAGACAGACAATAAGTAAGTCGCCAGAGATTAGTAATGGCATGATCATTGGGTGGTATTGGTGTAATGAATCGAATATCAGACTTGTAATAAAATGGAAACATGTAGGATGTAAAACATCTAGAAAACGAAATGGCAAGTTACATCAATATAATAATTATACCAGTCGAAAAGGTTAGTAATGAAAATTGGATGTTTTCGGTGGTAATATTCATTTTTGATGTTGCCGCTAGCACCATTGTTTAGTAGGAGCTGAAAAACATGGATTTTACGGTTCTATGCTCACTCACAAGTCAAACATAAGCACAATTAACGCTAAACGTTACTTGCAATAGTGCAAACCTCACTGCTATAGGACTTCAGAACAATGAAAACAAATTCTGTTGAATGATGAATCTCGCTACACTATCTGGTAATCTGATGAACGTATTTGGGTTTAACGTGTGTCAGAAGAACACTTCTTATCCGAGTGTATATCCAGATCGGCTTGGATTCCTTAGTTCTAATAGGTTAAAGAATAAATGCTAAAATACACATTGCCATTCTTGACAACTTTCTGACAACAGTCAGAGAAAAGACATTTTTTATACCAATAGGATGGATAACTGTTTTGTTCATACGGCGAAGGTTACTCTGACGAAATTTAAAAGATGGGAGTTGAAAAACTGTCCTTTATAGAGTCCCAAGCTCAATCCCATCGAACACTTCTGGGAAGAATAGAATGCAAACTACGCGGCAAGACAACCCATCTTCAGTAGCTGCACTCGCTGCAGCTCTTATGGAGGAATGAAAGGTAATTTCTACGAACATATTAAAAGCTGATAGAAAGTCTTTCCAGACGAATGCAGGTTGTGATTGACCTAGCTAAAAGCTAAAAGTAGATCAACATTGTACTAATACATACCACGTGAGTCACCGATTCTGCAACAGTAGATATCCGGATACTTTTGGCCATAGCATAAAACAATAAACCAAACTAATCGAGAGTGTGTTTTGGACAAATACGGTAATCAGCAAATAAAAACAGTTTTCTGCTAGAGAAAGCACATCAATGACTTAAACCTTAAGATTTTCCTCAAAAGAGATAAAATTCCTTTCATTGTTCATTAATTCCAACTACATGTCTTATCGAAAATAATATTCTCTTTAAACGTCGTTGCACGTTAGAAGACTTGGT
The DNA here is from genome assembly GCA_036346155.1 of Sinelater perroti. Lineage (NCBI taxonomy): Eukaryota > Metazoa > Arthropoda > Insecta > Coleoptera > Elateridae > Sinelater > Sinelater perroti. Next base: position 15,448,920 of record JARFIY010000195.1, on the reverse strand, counting down.
GTTCTTATGTAAAAACAATTTTCGTATTTTTTGCCGTGAAGCAATTCGGTTATCTTTGTTCTGCAATCGCATTTTTGGCGGACCGTAAAATAGCATATGCTATTACATAATTTTAAAGAAATATATTTTAAGAATAAAGAAAAATATTTTCAGTCTTGAAAACCAACTGTATATATAACGATATATCCTATTTTCTGTTTTATCATTCTATGCCTTCTTTACATTTTTCTCCGCCTACAAAAACTTTCTTTACAAGTTTGTTGTTTGGTACTATCTCAGCTACATTGATTTAATGTTTATTTCCATTATTACTGATTAATACGATTCTCTAGTACAAATATGTCATCTTTATGATAAAAGAAATGAAAAAATTGGCACAAATAAATGATGTGTTTGTATTGTAAAGTACACGTTTGCGATTTATGAAACATGCAGACTAACAACGATTAATAAAGAGATTTGCCAAAAAGACTCGTTTTGTAGTCGATCATAAATAATTTTAAGTTACAATTTTAGCAATACAAGTATTTTATTTGTGCCTGACAACTAGTTTCAATATTTCGTCGTCGCAAAATATGTTGATTCATAGCATTCTATGAATTTTTTAAATTTTTGTATGTACACCAGAAATATTCTTCTTTGTTTTTGGAGGCGGTAATAATCTGGTGGCACCAAATTTTCCAATCAAGTTCATCACATAGACATTGTCCCATTTGTAATACTGCGTATATTAAAGCAAGTTCAAATTAATGTCAATATATTTATTTGGCTTATAATATTCCAAAAACTATTAAACTTTGCTTTGGTGAAAATATCAACGGATATCATCCTTTTCATTACACGCACAAATAACTACATTGGACAAATTACTATGCCGCAATAAATGCGGTCGACGCAAATTCGGCTTTAATGAAGCAGCTATGCAGCTGTTTAAATCATACGGAATATATAGGTAAAATAAAATATATATATATATATATATATATATATATATATATATATATATATATATATATATATATATATATATATATATATAATAGGTTGTCTTCAAAAATAAGCGTCAAAACTTTGAAATTGAAATAACATAAAAATATTCATCTTCCACAGCTGATTCTTACAATCTGTGTTTAAATTATAATTTTTTTTTGAAACGTTTACAGGATTGTGTTACTTAACACAAATTTAAAAAGTGTGTGTAATTTTATATAGCTAAAGAAAAAAATGATTTACTTCTTAGTTTATTTTTATTGTTATACAATTTTATACTTAATAAAACTGTAAGTTCCAATTTACTGATGTGACATCTGTGGATTTTGTGTTCTGCCTCAAACATTAGTTTAATATGTGTGACCCCATTGTGCTATGTCACGTTGTTGTTTATTATATATAATTTAGTTTTGTATAGTGCACAAAATATAAGAGGGTATTACAGAACTTGCCAACAAAAATACTGAGAGTGACTGTTTACATAATGTGTAGGGGGAAACAAATATGGGGGAAACTGAATTGGGAAGAGTTTATTCATAAAGTTATATACATAAAAGAGAAAGTGAAAGATAAACTCTTATCTGGTAATGTATTCCTAAAATTTTAAAACGTAGTTTTTTAAAAACTTATGCAATTTATTTATCTTATTAAATTTTTTTTTTATTTAATATAGATTTATTTACTAAGTGTATTATAACAAACTTACGTTTGGTTTTGAATTTCCAATTCTTTTTTTTAATTTAAGATTCCTACTTCTTTATAGTAAAAATAAAATTTAAAGATTAATTTCTTGGCAAATCTAGAAAATCGTGGAACAAGAGAAAAATTTCACCGCTACGTACTTTGAAATTGATCCAGCTGAACGGCCTTACCGGTTCAGTCAGCAGAAAATAAGGAGTATATCAAAAATCGATTCAAACATTAAAAAAATGATTTAGCTATCTCCATCAGTTAAAGACAGATATTATACAAACAAACAAATATAAAATACATCGTGGAATACGATAAGATGACTCACTCTCTCCCAAATTGTTTACACTGGAAATGGAAGATATGTTCAGGACTCTATAATGGGAAGAAAAATGAGTAAATATTGATGGCGAGAAACTTAATCATCTGAATTTTGCCGTTGATATATTATAATATTGATAGCAAAAGATAAAATAGAAACTGCAAGAAATGTTAGAAGAACTAAACGATACATCCAAACAGGTGGGAGTAAAATTAAACATAAACAAAACCAAGTATTTAACAAATGAACTTAACGAGCAAGAAAAGATCAGGCTATAAGGAAAAAAACAGAAAAAGTGGGCACCTTTGTATATCTAGGACAAAAATACAACTTTTAAAGAATAATCTGACAGCAGACCTATGTAGAAGAATGTCCACTGACAAATACTGTAAGATGTATTCCAGTTGGAAATACCAAATATACTGAAAGCAAAGATTTTTGATCAGTACGTATTGCCGGTATACTTGGGCTCTTAATAAAAATATCCTGCTTCAAGTAACACAAAGGTCTATGGAGAAAAAGATGATAAACGTTAAGCTACGTGATCGTATACAGAATACTGAATTACAAAAAAGATCTAAAGTAACCGATGTAATAGAAAGACTTGTATTCTAAGATGGAACTGAGCTGGGTATGTAGCAAGAACGCAAGATAACAGATGGACGCGTAGGATCATAGAATGAGATTTCGAAAAAGTAAAAGAGGCGGAGAAAGATTTCAAACCAGGGGGACAGACGACATAAAAAGAGTGGCATGGTACTATTGGATGAGGAAGACACACAAAAGAGAATGGAACAACTTGAGATTTACGTCCGACGTTGAACTGAATAAGCTGCTGCGGCTGCTGATGATGATATCTTCAGCCATTTTTATTATTTCACAAAAATAGCGAAGGAGATTCTTCCACCAAATTTTAGTTACAAACTTACACCAATAATAAGAGTAAATCATATATATTTTAAAACTATTTCCTATTTTTTATATCGGAAGGCGAGTGTAATTAGATGGTCCAAACAAATAAGATAAGTTGTATGTATTTTTATTGACATACTGACTTCGCGGGAATTAGATTTTGGGATAATTTTTTTATTTAAAAGACAGAAAAACATAAAGTAATGTTAAGATTTGTGAATTATTCTTGTTAGAAGTAAATTTGTAAATTTACATACTAACAAAACAGAGCAGAAATATATATTAAAAACACAGTTTTTAAATCTGCCAAAATTAAGTATGAACGACCGCCACAGTCGCAAGATCTTAGCTCCGTTGAGAATTTGGGTAATTATTTAAATAAAAACACTATTAAAGTGCATTTGGCTAGCAAATTATCGTATTTTGAGGCATTCCTGCAAGGATAGAAAAAAATTGATGCGGGGTATTAAAATAATCTAATCGAAAGTGTGCTTCGTAGATTAGAAGCTTAAGTAACATTTAAGTATAGCGAAAATGTATTTAATTTGTTCATATTTTTTCATTATAAAAATATGTATCAAGAGTAAAAGATTGATTAGTAAATTTAAAAAAAAATTATTTGTTAAAAAGCAAATTTTTGAGACATAGAAAACTAGAGAGAAGGGACTAAGGTGGTTGTAAACCAGCCAATCACGCGCAAACATTTCGACCGTAACATAGACGTCAAATTCCTGTCTTCCAAATACTTCTTTTAGTAGTCTGAATAAATAACAATCCTAGGGCGATAAAGTTCAGACTATATTGAAGGTATCTTGTAATTCATAATAAATCCTCATTTCTTTATTTAGCACTCATCTTCGAAAACTCGACGAATAATGCGAATATTTTTCTTAGTTACGGTAATCCTTAAATGTAATCGGTAACTTTCATTTTAAATTATTTCTCATACTTAAAAAAATTAAGTCTTTGTAAGGGCGTTGTTCCCAAAATGTGTCTTAAGTCTTTTCAAAATTTCAAAATATAGGAAACTTAATAACAAGGCGTTGGGCATACGACTAAAAAAGCGATAACGTAAGCTATTCTACAGAGAGTATTCCTGTCAGACATTTTTACCTACAACACCCAGAAGTCGTTCCGCTCTCCGTTTACTTCATGACATGAAAAAAATCTGATTTATATTTGATTCACCTACATGCAATGCGCCTAACGCCCGGAAACCACGGAAAGCTCCTTAATGTAGCTGTTTTGAATAACCGTATTCTAAAATAACTTAATTCAAATTCTTTGGGGTAATACAAGTTTGTGCATTTATAAGTAGTTATCTTATGTATGAAAAACTGACAAATTTTGTAATAATTTTACCGATATTTTAGAGTATTTTACGTAGGATATTAAAACAAACTTTGTTTTCGAACTTAAGAATAAAATATTATTTAAGAAATTGAAAAGAAAATTTTACAGATGGGTTTGAAAGGAAATAAATTTTGTTTTAATTTTTCCCATATATGGAGTAGGATATGATTTAAAAAATATTTTAAAAATATAATTAAAAAAAATTTCCCCTTTCAGAGGATCATAACATGCACTGGAACTAAAACCATTTTTTTCTTAGTTTGCTCAAACTGGACCATTTGGTGCAATCTAAAGTATTTGTGTCAGAAGAGTTATTAGGTGATAACAAAAGCTTTATGGTTTTTGATTTTCTTAGGCTTTTGGCAGTTTTGTTTTTCCCTAAAGTATTTTTCTCGTTTATCTCTAAGAACTTATGATTTTTTCTTTTGGTCGTTTTGTAGTACTTTTTTGTTTTCTATTTTTGGAGATGAGACGCGCAAGATTGAAAAAATTTTGTTGAAAGATAATGCATTTTCATATATAAGCTTCATACATTTCTGATTTATTAGCAAGCTGAAAAGACGATGTAGTAATAGACGATGATAGTGCAAGGATAGATAGTCATAACATTTGTCTGTGGTTAATCTGTAATATACGCTGGTAAAAAGTCATCGTCTGCAATTGGGTTGTTTGAATCAACACCAAAATCTTTAAAAGCTTTTATTATATTTATAGAAGTAATTTCTTTGTTTTGTGTTTGTCTGAATCTGTTTATTGCTTGTTGTATGTATATATTAAAGAGGAGCAGAGAAAGTAAACATCCTTGTCTTACTACTCATCTAATTTTTGATTCAACTTGTTCCCCATTATATTTAATAATTGCTGATTGGTGTTCGTATGTGTTATATATTATTTGTCTTTCTTTGTCGTTAACTCTTATTTGTTGTAATATTGCAAAAATTTTGTTTCAATTTACTATATCAAACGCCTTTTCCGCATCAATAAAAGCTGTATACAAATCTTTTTCTTTTTGCTTCTTTTATTCCAGTATTTCTTCTAAAATCGAATTAGTTTTCTGTCAGGTTTGCTTCTATATAGCCTTCAATTTATCTGTATAGTATTTTTATTAGAATGTTTAAAGAATACGATATTAAGCTGATTGGAGAGGCAGGCGTGTAAATAGCCGCTCTCGTGGATGCGGTGTGGGATACGATACCGATGCGGCTCGTAGGGACCAAAAAATGGAGAGGCAGGCGTGTAAATAGCCGCTCTCGTGATGCGGTGTGGAAACGTAGTACGGCCCGTAGTGGAAGGTCAGCCGATAAGGCCAAAATCGTCCCTTAAACGACCGTCGCGTTAGCGGATGGGGGCGGCTACCGATATCAACCAATGAATTGCCAAATCGCTCACCTGAATCGGCTTCGGCTTCGGCTTCGTCGGCGATTCCAAGGTGGCCACCTCTGCGTTGTGAATCTGGTACCTTCGGGATGTTGAGACACGACCAAATTGGCCGAGCTGCGATGCGTGAATATTTGCGGGGTGTTGAATATGCGTGAATGTATGCGGGGATGCGAAATGTTTCTGATGTATGCGGGTTAAGACACGACCGTACTGGCCGCGCTGCGGGGCGTGAAAGCGAATTTATGCGGACTAAGACACGACCGAACTGGCCGAGCTGCGGGGCGTGAATACGAATTTATGCGGACTAAGACACGACCGAACTGGCCGCGCTGCGGGGCATGAATGCCTCGGCTGAGCAAAAGCCCATGCCGTTTGTGTGCGACGGCAAAACGTAGCTGATATCAAAGGCTCGCATGCCGCCGCGATATAAAGCGGTTCAAGGGCGAAAAGGCCGCCACACCACTGATGGTTCTATGTTCTTCACATGTTTGTGTTGTAGCTTTTTTTGAAAGTTGCTTTATTTTGCGAAAAGTTTTAATATTTTCCCTGTGTTATACATATCTTGCATTGTGATAAATATTTCGTTTAATGTATCTTGGTCTTGGTTTTAAATTTTTGAGATTCCATTTTATTTGCTTTTTCTTTATCTTCTTTAAATTTAGCTCATATTTTATTATGACTATGTTATGGTCGCAGTCGATATATGGTCTTAAGTAGCTTCTGGAGTCTTTAGCTTAGTTTTAAATCTCTTTTTTACTATAATGTAGTCAACCTGATATCTTTTAACATCTGTCGGTTTGTAACTTTTTATATTATTTATCAAACGTAACAGGTCATAGAGTATTTCTGATTGATTATTATTAAATATAATTGATTGCTTTGTCCATATTAACTTTAGATGCATTGCCTTTGTTGTTGTTTTTTTTTGTACACTCTTATTCTAATAGTGGAGAGGCAGGCGTGTAAATAGCCGCTCTCGTGGTGCGGTGTGGGAAACGCAGTACGGCCCGTATTGAAACGTAAACCGATAAGGCCCAAATCGTCCCTTAAACGGCCAGCGCGAAAGCGGATGGGGGCGGCTACCGATATCAACCGAAAGTAAAGCCAAATCGCTCACCTGAATCGGCTTCGGCTTCGTCGGCGATGTTTCCACGGTGGCCACCTTGATGCGCTGTCTTCGTGTATGTTGCGGGATGTTAAATGCGGCCGTACTGGACGCGATGCGGTGTGAGTATAAGCGGGTTGTTAAGCACGACCGAATTGGCCGCGTTGCGGTGTGCGTATTGCGGGGTGTTAAATGCGGCCGTACTGGACGCGATGCGGTGTGCGTATTTGCGGGGTGTTAAGACACGACCGAATTGGCCGCGCTGCGGAATGCGTATATTGCCGGGCTTCGCGCCTGGCTTGGCGGTAGGTCTTTTGCGGGAAATTTTCATTCGACAGCACCTTTCATATCAAAGGGTGCCGCCGACGGCGTATGCAGACTTGTCGGCTGAGCAAAAGCCCATATGCCGTTTTGTGTGCGACGGCAAAACGTAGCGGCAGATGTCAAAGCCGCCCAACATACCACCGCGATATAAAAGCGGTTCAAGGGCGAAAAGGCCGCCACACCAAATAGTAAAGAGTAAAAGATAATGTACAAAATTTTTATGGTGTAACATGTTACAATTTACCCCAACATTTTTATTTCATTTTTACAGCTTAATAAATCATTTAAACAAGTTTTCGTTAAAATACAAGTTTGTACTTGTAAAGAAATTTGTTTTTATAACAATGAAAAAGTTAAAATCAAACTTTAGTGCAATTTAAAAGTTAATAAATCAAAAAATTCAATAAGTTACTAAAGTTGATCCATAGATTAGACTAATCTTAATAGAGAACTTACGAAATATATAAATAGTGAGGCATTAATTTAGGAAATGTTGCTCATGTTACAATTTATTCCGTGTTCACGCTTATCCTGGTCTCCCTTTACTTTACATATCATATAATTTAAAATATTACCAAAAAGTGCACTAGTCTGTCCACATTTATAAAATTAAAGATTCTAAAATTAAAATAGTTAATCAAATTAGAAAATTAACAAACAAAATGTCTAATAACCTAATGAAAATAATAAAAATTTACATGCATTTTAGAGCACGTATTATTTACTTCAGTGAATGGAGAAATACTACTTTTTTATTACAGACAGATAAAAGCATTATATGCTATTTTCCTTTTAAAGACATCTTTATGCAATTTTTTTAGTTATAACTTTTTTATTATAATTTACTGGAATTTTGCACTGTAAATGAGACGCCTATTCTGATAATATTGAACTAACGTTAATATAATGAAAATTTGCGTTGTCGCAAAGTAACCAGGCAGTTGATGACACTGGAGTGTACTTCGCAAGTCTAAATTAGCAACACTATTGCCTGGATCAGTTGGGAGTAAATGCCAGCAACCAAGTACACGTAGTGTGTAATCGAACCATTTAAGTCAGAAGCGTTTCGAAAACGATCCAAATGGTGCAACATAAATGATTTAGAAAGGTTGAGGATATATTGAAAGTGATCCTTGTCCGAAAAGACCAGCAACAAGTAGAACATAGGAAAATATTAGACAGTCCAAGAACGAAAAAAATAAGCTGGAGATTCTAAAAGCTAAAGTGAGTAAAATTATGACGAAACATAAACTTGCAACTTGGGTTACTATTACCAGAGCAGAAGAAACATCCTGCTTCATTTGCTATTGGTTTGGTTCAGACTACCAATTTCGGCAAATAGGTCATAACCGGTGAGAAAACGTTGGTTTACAGCTGCGATAACCCTCAGTCATGCCCAAAAAGATGCATAAAAGTCGCATATAGGTCAAAACCATGTTAACCCTGTTTTTTGATTGGGAATGCGTTGCCCATCATAGTTCTCTGCTCGAGGCCAACCTGTTACTAAGGTCGTATTACTTTAATAATTGTTAATTGCAAAATGCAATACAACAAAAATACGGTAACAGCTGTGTGTGCATTACGATAACGTGTCCGTCCATTTATCACATCTCGTATAAATTATTTGTCTATAAGATTTCGCTCATTTTATGATGAGGTAAGCAATTGCAATTCTTAATTTGAAGGGAACTCACACTGTATACTATGTTTTTTGCTTCTATATTGACTAAATATATAGATTTTTATTATCGTAGTTTTAATTTTTTGGTATAATTTGGCTCGATACTTTCGAAAGACACCATATATAATCTTGTTGTTATTGGCAAACTGCTTTCAGACTTACTGTTTAGCAGCTTATTCGTTCACATTAATTAATTCATTTAGCCAACATTAAGGATGTTATAAAATCCTTTTGCACATGTCCTAGGTTTATTAGACCTCGAGCAGAGTTTTAACGATTTTTTGAACTATTAAATTAGAAGCTTTACAAAGCTTCTGGGCTTTCAACTTAAAATAGAGCTCCAATAACTTCGCTGTTTTATTAATACATGAAGTTATTGAAAATGTAAAAGATGCCCCATGGGTGATATCGAACGTACATTATCAAAAAGCACATAGTATATACGTATAACTCGCAATTCTTTTGGGCCTTCCATATCCTAGCCATTTAACGAGCAGTTGGGTGTATTTTGAAAGTTACTAAATCTTTTAAACTTGGTGTGGCAAATCTTAAAACGCATCTATTATTAGATGGCGAAACGATGAGTGATGAATGCGTTCGCGTAAGTTACGGTCGAATATCTCCACTTCAAGAGTGAACTCAATTTTCAGGCTTATTATTAGCGGCGGTTTCTGAGAGATAATTAAATTTATCTGCTTATTAACTGTGACACCGAGTGCACGTAGACATACTTTGCATACCTAAACGTTAGCAGACAATTAATAAGCAAGTGCAACGTGCAAGGAACAGGAACGCAAGCGTTGTCTGGGCTCTGTTATTAAGCTGGCGTGCATCATATTTGTTTTCGGATAATGCATATTAATGGCTATTGATATCAAATGCAGATTGCATAAATAAATTAAGATCCTCATAAATATTCAGCCGTAATTGAGCTATCAATGCGTTTCAATTTTTATGCATGTTCCTGCTCTATTATTAATTGCTTCAACGGTATAATTTCATAATTAGCATTTTAATGCGAATGTAAATCGTTTGAGATTAAACAGCATAATTAATTAGCCAAACAAGACCTTAATGATGTTATTTTTGATTTCTAGATTTGCAACAAACATGAAATAATAACGCGACGCTATCACAAACTGTTCGTATCAGGGAATTGCTCGATTCGACTCGTAGGCAGCAGTGCGGAGGATCTGAAATCGTCCAAACCATCGAATTTCCATCATCGCCGCGATGATTTGTAGTGCACCTTTCCGGGCAGTATCATTATGAATGTCACGCACATTTGCATTGGCCTCATTGTTTGCAAGATTAAAGCATGACCGATTTGAAATCTCATACACTGCTCCGGTTCCGCGCTGCGTAATTTGTTTGTTTAGACCAGAAGATAACGAAAGAACTATGCATACAGAATGACGTCGTGGTGCTGCATGTGGGCATGGCGTTTTGGGCTTAGCGTTTGGAGACCCTAATTAAGTCGGCCCAATAGGTGTCTGACTAGAAAGCTCGGACTTAAAGGTTATTTACTAGTCAAGATTGTATCACCTCCTGGATTGCCCGAGCGCCTATTATGTCTGCCATTCTTTCAGGTAATTGAACCTGTCAGTTCCGCTTTCCAAGGGTTAATTAGATCTTGAACAAAAGTGCTGGGTTCCGGTCATTTTGGGACATTTATTATACAAGAAACAACCCGGCCATATCGAAGGTACGTCATTAGGCCACATACCTAAAATGGGCTTCTTTGTTTGTGAGAAAATATCGCTTTTACGAATATAATAGAGCAAATAAAAAGGAAAGGAAAATTCAACACCTTTTTGTTTCCTTTTAGTGTAAACAATTAATGTTATTTGAAATTTTGCATTAATATTCATGCGCAAAAATCTGCAGCATGTTATATTTTAGTTGATTATTAAAAATTGTGGACATGAATTTAATACATTAGATCTAATTTTCTACAACGTATTGGTAATGGATTATTATTCCATTTATATGTACTTCAATTAGTCTGACTAACTGAATGAATAATGAAGATAACATTAAAATATAAAAAAAATTAAATTTATTTACATAAAACTTAGCACAATGAAAACAAATAGTACTGAGAAACATATTATTCAAGGCAGTCTTTATCAGTTGCCATGACCTTTTCGAACCTGCTCCAGAACAACACCGCTTCCTCCTTCTCAATACGTATCGTTACCTCTATGATGAAGGCCCTTAAGCTATCCTTGGTGTTATAATTCCCCTTACTGACCTTCGCCCTCTACTACGGTCCACACGTATTATTCAATGGGATTTCACTCGGGTCTGGAAGGTAGCTACAAGTAGTAACACAAATTTTTCGCAGTCGTACTTGAATTTTTCTTGCTTTGTGAGTTAGAATGGAGCCAAGACTGTCTGCTGCACATTAATATAGCTGTCGGTGTTCACTTACAAGCCTTTCTCAAAGAAGTTGGGGTTCCATGACAACCCCTTCCCTACTCATGAGAAACTCTATGAATGTATGGTAGATATTTTAGAGGCTTCTTAGCAGATCCAACGGCCATTTTAGCGATTCACCTTCTTGTCTTGGATAAAGTTATTTTCGCCCGAAAAGAATCTCAGAAATTTAGAGCTGTCGTGCTTGACTTCCTGCCCTATCTTATTTTTTCTCAGTCAACAATTGGCAGACTTTCAGAACAAAAACTTATGGTACAGGTCCTGGTACACTGCTAGAATAAACTTTGAATTTGGTAATTATACTCCGCCCAAGATCTTGATCGATCTTTTCTTTAAATTTGTGAACTAATTTATCACTTCTACTGCGATCAGATCACATGCTTTCTTTTGGTGGTCAGATACTTTAGACTTCTTGGCTACGTCGTAATGTTTTGTTATGTAATGGATTCAAGTTTATGAGCGGTCAAGTTCTTGGGCTATTTTGTCAATAATTGTGGATTGTTATGATTACCTTTAAGACAGTTTATCAGGCTAAAATCGTAGAAGAACGTTTCGTAAAAAAATCATCTACCGTATTAGACATTAGATCTAGTATGGTTTAGTTATAAAAGAAAACAAATTACAATTAAATTTTTTCAAGCAAAAAGTGCTTGCAACATTATTTTTTAATGAATGGTGGTAATCAACAAGGAGAATACACATACTAATTAATGAAAACATTTTCATTGGATATTTTAGATAGTAAAATTGTATTTTGTTTAAATTATTTTACAGCTAAACCTTGTCAAACGCAAATGATGTATAATTTTTAATATTTCTGATTACGATTAAACTTTTAGCGATTTTTATTTTTAAATCTGTAGTCTTTGCATATCGTGATTAAAAGAAATAGTATTGAGAATCATATTATTCAATGTAGCCGCCATATGTATGCAGAGCTCAATATCTGTCTTTAGCACATTTATATAGCTGTTTGCGGTTACCTCAGGAGGCCATGACATCCCCTTCTCAGCGCTATCTTGACTGATTCAATAATTATTTTGGCAATTCATCTTCCTTTACTAGATGAAGTTTTGTTTGTCTAAAAAAAATCTAAGGAATCCAACGATGTTCTGCTTGAAGTTGTTCACCAGTGCTAGGGTCTTGGTGGTTGCTCAGACTTAAGACATAATGTATGGCCTGGCGCACTGCTGGACTGACAATCGCGATACATGCCCATTTCTTTTGCCAGGTCAGTCATGCTCCGCTCAGGATTCCGATCAATCTTCTTTTTCAAATTGCTAACAAATTCATCAGTTCCTTTGTGACGAGATCATTTGGTATGGGTCGATCTGCAAGTGGTTATCAGATTCTTTGCAGTTATTTTCTAAGTCGTAAATTTGGGTCGCTTTGTAGTCAAAGTGCACTATAATTATTGTCGGCTATTTTCCGGCCCTAAAGGATGAATACCAGCTCTGTAGTTGTATTCTTGGCTCATTTTGTCGACAATCCTAAATTGTTATGTAAAGCTAACTTGTACAATTCTTCAAGACATACAAATTGGTGTAAGAGTATGTATCACTAGCTTTTTTTAGTCGGAAGTGGCTTGAAAAATTAAATTTAGAATAGAAACTGTGTATGTGAATTAACAAATTGTTAAATTTTTTGGTTGTCTGTTTCAAATAAATTAATGTATTCACGAAAACAAAAGATTTATTATGTTTTTAGCTTTGTGGTCAATTCATCAAGAAATGTATGCTTTTACAGTGTATTATAAATGATTTCTGTAAGGGCTCACAATAAACAAAGTCATAGAAGAAATGCAATTTTCAAAACTCAAATCTTGGGGATAACGTATCGGTCTTAAGAAAACTACGTGTACAGATGTACAAAAGTTATTATTTTCCATCTCTCTATAAAAACTGGCAACAAATTGTGGAACTATACCTAATTTTAGAACAAAGTATCATGCAAGACACATGCAAAGTTTCTTACAGATGAGGGGACTGGTGTGGCGGCCTTTTCGCCCTTGAACCGCTTTATATCGCGGCGGCATGCGAGCCTTTGATATCAGCTACGTTTTGCCGTCGCACACAAACGGCATGGGCTTTTGCCCCGCAAGCATTCATGCCCCGCAGCGCGGCCACTACGGTCGTGTCTCAGTCCGCATAAATTCGCATTTTCAAGCACCGCAGCTCGGCCAATACGGTCGTGTCTTAACCCGCATACATCAGAAACATTTTGCATCCCCGCATACATTCACGCATATTCAACACCCCGCAAATATTCACGCATCGCAGTTCGGCCAATTTGGTCGTGTCTCAACATCCCGAAGATATCAGATCCGCAACGCAGAGGTGGTCACCTTGGAATCGCCGACGAAGCCGAAGCCGAAGCCGAAGCCGATTCAGGTGAGCGATTTGGCAATTCATTGGTTGATATCGGTAGCTGCCCCCATCCGCTAACGCGACGGCCGTTTAAGGGACGATTTGGCCTTATCGGCTGACCTTCCACTACGGGCCGTACTACGTTTCCACACCGCACCACGAGAGCGGCTATTTACACGCCTGCCTCTCCATTTTTTGGTCCTTACGAGCCGCATCGGTATCGTATCCCACACCGCATCCACGAGAGCGGCTATTTACACGCCTGCCTCTCCAGGGACTAAAAAGAGATTTTGAAGATAATTGTGAAGAGACAATTTATAAGGTAATGATCCTAGGAAAACCTTGCAATAAATAGAAAAAGAGATGAGCTATGAAGATTAGCTCTAATCAGTTTGTGAAAATACTTTCTTGAACTTGTACAGTAAGACTTCAGCACTGAGTTCAAAATTCTATTACTTTATTATGAATGGAATGAGGACACGTAACGAATCAAATGATCTCATTTACATTTCTCATAATATGGAATCACTTTACAATAATAGCATTTGACAAATTATAACACTATTAATTTTAAAGTTTTGTGCTACACGATATAAAAGCTGGTAATTGTGGACTAGACAGTAGCTTGACAATTTTTTCCTGTATAATCAACAATAAAAGTATTGCGAGGAGTTAATCGCTTGATTGCAAGAAAGCACTTTTATAATGGAAAAAATAAGAAACGCTTTTGTTCTACTTTCGACAAAAACCTACATTCAATGGAGAAACAATCTAAAATACAACAAATTTAAACAATTACATTTTAGAATGCAAAAACTTTTAAAATAAATTGCAAAATGACCGTTTGCATATACAAAGATTTCTCAGATGCTTATAGTGACTTTGAATTGTCCATACAAATATTTTTTGATCAGTTTTTTTTCTATTGTTAGTACAGAAATGGAAAACCACATCTACTAGTTACTAGAATTTTTAAACATTTTTGTAATAATATGTAATAAGATACTAAGGTATAAGTTTTTTTACAGATTGATAATGTAGGAACTATCTAAATTGCAGTGTTTTAGGTTTTTCTTGAGGCTTTTTGGATTTTATTTGCAAAATAGATTATTTAATTTTATGAGGTAGTCCAAAATGTTTGTGTTCAATATTAAAATGATTTTTATACATAAATTTATTTAGAAACAACAATAACTAGTTTTTAAAATAAGAACCCGTCATCCTACAATTAAAATGCCATTATGACTTTCTGGAATTAAATAATTCTTGACGCGCTTTTTTAAACCAAAAGATTCAAATCGAAGACCACGCAAAGAGTGCTCCATTGATCGGAAAAGACTGTAGTCTGTTAAAGTAGAGCCTAGATGGGGAAGAACCTCGATGCCGTCTAACTCCTAAAACTTTTTTTTACTGTTCTTGGCAGTATGTGCGTTGGCACTATTTTGTCGCAGCAAAGCTAGCTTTTGTTGGACGAAAGTCGGGTATTTCATTTTGTCGCAAACATGGTCAAACTACTATTAACAGAGTTGGGTATTGATGACGCTACCATTCAACAGAAGTTCAAAATGCAAAATTCCTTTAAAATTTCTCCGCGCTCAAATCATAACCTGTTTTCCAAAACGGTTTTGATGTAAAACTAACGGCAGATCTTAACCTGACGTCATAATTCATTTCCAGAAACGATTCTTTAGTGGGTTGTTAAGCATGTCACGGCAGATCTCGACCCGCAATAAAGTTGATGCACGTGATTGAGCAAGGTTTGATGGCTTTATGATCACGGCTGCTTGATGAAGGCTCACCTCACAACGCTGTCAAGAAATTTTCGTTGCTCAACTCTAATGGCTGACGATAATAAGGTTTGTCTTCAAGATCAAAATCTACTTTGTTGGAGTACTTGAACCATTTCGCCACTCTTCGCGAGCAAATGTTCTTTCACCTTCAACTTCGGTTTAACTGCATCTTTTGTGGTCAGAACCTTCTTTCTATAATGTCGTAATAAAATATAAATCGCACTGTTTGTAATCCTATAATTAATGTCAACCATCCGGAAGAGCGATTGAAATACGTTAATTACAATTTTTACATCATCAAATATCATTAAGAACAGTACGAACTTTTCGACCAAAATTACATTTTGCCGTTTCAAGTCTTTAATTTACTGGTGTTTTTCTTATAAGTGCTCTTTCAAACATGATGACTTTAAAATTCGAAATAATAAGTAAGAAAATATACCTGGGTTCACTCGGACAAGGGGTAATAATGGCGGTCGTCCAAAATGGGATGCTTGTCACATCGTCCCGCATCAGATGTGGTGCGCGACGACCGGACAGAGAGAGCGAACATATAAGAGCCTTAATCTCTTAGTTCGCAGGCCGTGCTCCCACGCGGGCCGTTAGAGCCTTACAATTATTACATAATTCATTTAATACTATGTATTATTTGTCTCGTCATTAGTTAATCTTAAGTAAAATAATGTAAATATTTGCATAACCGACGATAAAAATTTTAAGTACGCATTATTGGAAGTCGCAATTAGTATTTGAATAATTGAAATAATCAAAATTTGCCTTGATCTGTATAATCGAAATTTAAGTACCGTTGAAAAAGCGAGTTCGTCAGTCATGCCATTTTTAAAGCAGGATTTATATTTACAGTATTTCAATATTTGAATTATTCTACTACTCGAATTAATTCGAAAACCAATTGTCAAACTCTTACTACTTAGACTATTAAAATTCCAGTACCAATACATATTATTTGAATTTGAATTCTTGGGTAAATATTCGAATGACTGTTTCAACTCTTAAATTGGTTAATATTAGCAGTGATAACTAAATACAATTTTTATCTTATGAAAACAGTATTAATACGCTTTATCTATTTACATTTTTCTTTTAAATTTAATTCTTTTAAGAGATTTTTCTATTTTATCAAATGTTTGGTGCCTGAATACATAAAATTGGCCATATTTTTGTAAAAGAAATAAGATAAAACATAAATTAAACTTAAACAGATGTTGAAATGTATCAACATAAAATATACGGTTTAAAGCAATTCCTCTTCAATTTATTTAATATAAGTATATATGTGTTTACTCTACATAATACATTTATGTGTCGGTTCTGATAACAATCAAAATAATAAAGCAACCGGTATTTTGCGTCGCGTTTTGTTTTTGTAACATTTTTGCGTTCATATTTGTTAGTAACGATGAAATAAAATCACTTTTATTATTACAAGTATAAGATAACATACTGGAAAAGTTTGGCACAGCCATGATGCAACCTCAAATTGTACATATTCGTAAAATATTGCACTTGAAGGTATGAAATATTAAGGGGAAATCAAAAATACTACATTAAAATGCAACATACGAAATATGCGGGTAAAAATTTCTTACACCCATTTGTAAATATGTACTCCTATTTGGTACTGGCATCAAAATATCTAAAAAACTGGAACGTTGCAAAAGGAAATGGATATGACCTGGTCTACGTCAAAAATGAAGCAAAATGCATAAATACTTCACAATAGACAGTTTGAGAAAGTTTATTATTAATTTGAAAGATTAATATCTTACTAGGATGTGTAATGTATATGTATATTCTTTTATTTCACAAGGAGTGTAAAATTCAAATACAAGACAAGCAGACCAATTTGTTCAAAGACAACTATCAGAAAAATTTTATAATAATTGTTTAATACAAAGTGTTAAACACTTGACACATACGTTTTAGTCAATTTAAGTTGTTCGATGAACAGCTAAATTGTTAAAAGAATTTAAACTTTGAGTGTCAAACATTGAAGTGATTGTCAAAAAGGTGATTTGAAAACGTGCAAACAAACATATTCCAAGTGACCTAATGTTTAGTCCAATAAAATAAAATTGTTTAATGAGGTTCGAAAGGACGCCACAAGTCATACTGCTATAGACGACAAAAACTTAGTTAACATAGGCTGAAATACCATCAGAAATTTTTAATGTGACAAGCGATTTGCCAATACTCTTATGCAATCAATCGTTTTTAAGAAAGGCATTATTAATTAGTAAAAAGATTTTTGAAAGTTTTAAAGAAGAACCAAGGTTCCTTGCTATTATGAACAGCCTTACCATGCAAAACTGAAGGCATTATTTCAGTACCTAAAAATTTAAATTTGTATAATGCACTAGGATTATAGCAGAAAATAGGTAATATGACATAATAAATTTAAATGTGAAATGGGCTAAATACACCAAACAAAATTTTTAAGCAGCATTAGCGTTAGTGAAGTTGAAAACTGAGACATTTAAAAATTAGCTTTGCATTATAATTTAAAAAATGTAAATTTATTATTTCATTTTTAAAACTGTGCATAATAAAAATAAACCCAAATTCAGGGTGGAGAAAACTTTCTTCTTTTTAAAGATAAATAAAAAAATCATAAGAAGTATACCAAAATCATTGTTTAATTATAATACTACAAAATGGAAGTTTTATTTTAATGCATTTTAAAAATGTGTTGCTTCTTATTTTCGAAGCACTGTTGGAGTTTTGTTCTGAAATTCTTCATTAGCCTTTCCAATATGTGTTAAGGAACAAATTGAATTTCGTAACATATTGCATTTTGTAGGGTTTAGAGGAACCTAGGGCGTTGTTTGTAGACGAGATGAGGTGAGCAGGCTGGTCAATACACATCACCGTGTTGAGAGATTAGGCACTCAGAAGACATCTCACACAGCACTTGAACCAAACCGTAGGCTATATAGGCTATAGCTTTATCTTGTAATCAAATATTTTCTAATCGGAGTACATCAAAATTCCGAGCGAAAAAATGTCGAATCATTTCCACATATCGATTGAAGAGTAGCAATAACCTATCAGCTTCCTTTCTTAAAAATGTAAGGGCTAATGGCTCAAATTTTACTCTCCGCAAACTAAACAACGGCACCATTTATATAAAGATAATATAAAGAATAAATATTTCATGTTTGTAGGCGATTTTCCAATTACCTTCGGCAAAGTCCTATTCAATAATTATCTTGAATAGAATAAGGCAAAGATCTTGGTGCAATATTTTCAGAACAGTACGACTAAAGAAATTAAAAAGAACGGCATGTTTTCGCCGTAATCCCTTCAAAGACTGCAAATTGAAACATCTTACCGCATTGATGTTTTCAAGTTTTCCCGTACTTTCAGGTCCTAATCTATCTTGTCTTTGTTATTTAAGATATTACCTATCCACAACAAAATTTTCTATAGTTCACGGAGGCGTAAGATAAAAGGGTACCCTACAAGCCTAAAAGTCTTTCTTCTGAATGTACGCTTCAATGGCAAAAGCTTTCTGGTCATTTCACCACGACATATTTGCCCCTCTAGGCGAAACTTCTGGACTATCTTCGTGTATCGAAATCGTTTCCCGCACTCGGGTTACTTTGCACTTCATAATCTTCATTTGAAATTAAGGAAAGTGTTTTGCCCCATCTCGTTTTAAAATTAACATATCTCTTTATATAATTACTAATTATTATATAATTACATCATAACTAATTGCTGGGAAAATGCAATTTTTAGCAAAATGAGAAAAAAAACTGATAAAATCGATTTTAATCTTACTGTCTTAAGGGAAGTCAAAAAATTCAAAAAGCCACATGTTGTCGTGTCACTTACATAAAAAACTAATGAAGTCTAGTCTAAATTTGACAAGACAAACCTGATATTTTGATAAAAGGCTACGAATGCATTCTGATTTTTTAAATGTATATCTGACATGGGTAGTTGTCCTTGATTATCAATTTTTTTCACTAATAGAGATAAGTAAGTTAAATAACCATAACGCACCTGGTTATGACTATTATAGTAATTCAAGTACTAAAGATGCTTCCAAATAAACATTGTGTTATTGACAACTATATATTTGTATGCGTATGTACAACACAATTAGTACATAGAATAGTAGTGTTTTTGGTCCATATGTTTATTTAGTTTACAAGCCAATGTTAAGACAATAAAACTTTGTGGCCGTAATGTAAGCCTACAGACGATGACTATAATAAAATGCACAGTGTGACTGAAGACGACTTTACTGGCCGGGTCAGTTGGGAACTAGACGCCGGTTGTTGGACTCATGAAATGTGTAATGGTTTTGCAGTAACTAAGTAGAGCAGCCGTTTTGCATCAAATTTTGTGCAAAGCTAGAAAACTTTTGAAAACAATTTAATGGATGCATCAAAACTAAAAGGCATAATATAAACGATTCAGCAATAGCCGGGAAGCTGTTGTCCTGAAAAACTAGCAACTATCGGAAAACTAAAATTGTTAAACATATACGGGCTACAATCAACAAGAATTGGAGATTTACAGTACAAAAACTATAGGGTAAGCTGAAGATTTCAGTTTGTAAAATTTTGACCAAAGATTTGGGTATCAAACATGAGGCGGAAAATTTTTTTCATAACTATTAGGGCAGAGAAAACATCAAGTTGTTGCAGTTGCTAGTGTCTTACATGGTCGGGCTAAAACATACGTCTATAGCTACGATCGGAAAACAAACACTCGTCACAATGAAAATCTCTTGATTTTCCAAGTCTACACAAGGTGCGTAAAAGTCGTAGCGAGAACAAAATCACATTAACCATCTTTTTAATTAATTTTCTGTATATGATATCACCATTTTATGATAACATCTAAAAAGTTGCGGCATAGTTTAAGAAATAGCGCATTTAAATTAATTTAACTAAATTGGTGCAAGTAACGCTTAGACCTGCAGATTTGTCAGTCACTCTAAACGATATTTCAGTACCTGTTCAATGTTTAGGATTACAGCTAGAACAACACCTTACGTGAAAAAACTAAGCGTCAGAGATCAAACAAATTTTCGCTAATTATATGGACTAATTTGAAGAAAATTGCAATTGTTCAGGTCTAGCAAATTTTTATTTTATAAACCTAAACTAATACCTATCTGAATAAAAGTCATCCAACAGTTTCAATCTATGATACTTACGTGATTTGATGTATGTAACAAATTAAACTTTGCACAAGAATCTCGGCTGAAGAAATAAACAGATTTTCAATAAACTCTAAGGCCACAGTAATTTAGTTCGCTAATTGTTCACTACTCAACCACCAAGAAGATTAGACAGGACTTGGCCCTGCGACTTAAGTCTGCTCTAAAATGAAAGAACTGCTGCAGAAGTATTACTGATGAATGTGTTGTAAATTTACTATAATAAAAATAACTTCCTCGCAAAAGTCTTGTCATGTTGACAATATTGTATAATGTCGTTCTACGCTTGGTATATTTTTTAACTTAATGAAAAGTTGCGCAGGTAATCATGATCACAAAATCCTGGAAAACCCACAAAATTTCAATTCTTACAGAACAATTAGTTTACCCTCTATATTAGGCAAATTGCTAGAAAAACTGTTGCTTAAGCGAATAATGCCACTAATAGAGGAAGAAGCTACTATTCCGGGCCATAAGTTTGGCTTTCGAACAGCCCATTCTACTGCAAAACAAGTTCATAAAGTTGTAGATTCTATCAACCAAGCTTTTAAGGAAAATAAATATTGTACAGTCGTTTCTCTCGACAAGAGTCGAGTGTTTGGCAAAGTGGTATACAGGTCTGCTCTTCAGACTAAAGAGTGATCTCCCCCATAGTGCATTTATGGTTGTTGAGTCATACCTGTTAGAAAGCTATTTCCAAATAAAATTTTGTTAAAACTTAAGAGCAGTTCATTTCGTTAAATCAGGAATACCACAGGCAATGTCCTTGATCTGCTCCTTTACCTAATTTACACAACTTATATGCTCACTAATCAACATTTTTTACGTCCACAAGGGACTTTACATGTTTAATAATTTGTACTTAACTTAATCGCCAGTTTTAAATATATGATACCATAAACATTTATGAGTTCTTATGGAACTTGAACCCACCTGGCCGGGGATTATAAGTGAAGATAAAGTTCTCATATCAGTCACTTACGGTCGATTCTAAGTAAAAGTGTTTATGATTTTACAAAACGATAACACAGTATTTTTTTTATAAAACTTGTCAATAGTATCAGAAACTAAACAAAATGGAAGATACAAACAGATTACTTTTATTGGCCTCTAAAATAGCTGTAATCGTTTATGACACACTTTTGACAACGTTTATAAAGCTTCTGGAAACTGTCACCCTTTTTAGGGGTCAATTACAGAACCACTGTCACGTTTTTGGATTGCCATTTAAATTCCTGATCGAGATGGTAGCACCAAGTTTCATGTCCCACGACAATGGTTTGCAAAAGGTATAGGTGTGTTCATTCGTTTTACTGTTTGTTTGTCTGTCAGGTTATACAGCCACAAATCTAGAGCGGATCTTTCACATACCCAAAAATGGTGTGGATCGCGTTCTTGCTAATGTTGAATTCTTCTGTCATCAATCATAGAATCAATTGCCGATCTCGTACCAGTATTTATTGTATTTCCTGCCAACATCTATTAACGATTGACCGGAACGTGACTCATCTTTAGTCGTCTCTTTCCCATTGTAGAATTTTTTGAAGTAACCGTTTTTTTACTCAGCGTTTCATGCATCATTTTCTACAATTTTTAACAAAACTTGATATACATTTGCTGTTTCATTTTACTGTGACCCTACTTCGTACACTAACTACCTGCAGCGGGATTACTCTGACGGTCACGATTACTTTATGTTACTTTACCGAACTTTTTAAAGTCACCACGTATATGTTAGTTCTTGGAAATAGTTAAACGCATAATTTTTTTAAAACTATTTTTACAAACGTTTGCTTTATATAACATGCACTTTAGTTAAAGCTTTAACTGTTATTTAGTTAATAATAGGTAGCGGCTGCTTTCGAAGTTTTCAGTAAATTTTAACCGTGTAAGCTTTTGTCACCTTTCTTAATCGAAAATTCCTAGCAGGCCAGAGCTGATTTCCTGGTTGACAAATTTTAATTAAACCCGCAGAAGAGAAGTGGTTGTCGGTCACATCCATCCATTTTTAGTTTACGAGTACTCGGATTTTTAGCATGAATGATCTTGGACAAGCAAAGCAGCCGAGATTTAGCATCCGATCTGCATTCTAATTTTTCGCGATCCTGCTGGGAATAAACTGCGGTGCACGGCACTATGCCTCTCAGCTCTCAAAGTGCGGATTGCAATGAGTAATTGGTTGTCGGATGGCAAGCCCGATGTAAATGTAAGAGCTTGTAATAAACTTTAGATAGTTGTTAGTTCTCAAGGCGGGGATAATGTCGTTTTGTAAACGAAATTTTGAAGTTTATCCGAGGATTTAACGAACTCGATATAGTTTATGGCGGAGTTTGGTAGGTTTGATACTAAGTTGCTGTTTTATTTCGTGTAACTAAGTTTGAGAACTTTTTGCTTGGGTAAACGAACAGACAATTGGGGAGATCGCACGCGCGCTTGACAGTTTCATACAACATTGAAATGTAATTAAGTTAGTTGTTTCGATAACAACTTTATATTTAATTATAAAAATCTGGTATGAACATCACACGACTCTCCTTATCCTTTAATTTAGGTAATTCTGGCAAAAATCCTGGTCTTCATTTTTTTTCGAGTTCCTATTTTACCAACTTTACTTTAAACTTATGTTTATCTCTTGATAACGAATCATTTTTATTCTCATGAATTTTTTGTATCTTCAACCGTTTCGATTCGCGACCAATTTTGCGACCTTGCGACCAAACGACTCGGCCGATTTTTACCAAAAGCTTCGCACTGCATCCCCTACCTACAAGTAACTTGCATACCAAATTTCAAGTCTCTAGCTCTTACGGTTTTCGAGAAATCCTGTTTACTGACAGACCGACAGAATAGAACAAACACACACACACATCACACACACACACACACACATAAAACTGAAATTCACACACATACACACTAATATCATACACAACACACATAACACACACACACAATACACACTACATTACAACATAACACAATAACACATCAACACAACACACATATCACACAACACATATCAAACACTACTACTCACATATATAAACATACTACACATAATAATAATAATAATCACCACAAATAATAATAAATATATAAATATATATATATATATATATATATATATATATATATATATATATATATATATATATATAATATATATATATATATATATATATATATATATATATATATATATATATATATATATATAATATATATATATATATTATATATATATATTATAATATTAAATATATATATATATATATATCATAATATAATATTTTATATTTATATAGAATATATATATATATATATTACTTAATATATATATATATATATATATATATATATATATATATATATATACATATATAATATATATATATATATATATATATATATATATATATATATATATATATATATATATATATATATATATATATATATATATATATATATATATATATATATATATATATATATATATATATATATATATATATATATATATATATATATATATATATATATATATATATATATATATATATATATATATATATATATATATATATATATATATATTATATATATATATATAACATAATATATATATATCAACTATCATCACCTATCACCATTTTACACACTTCACACAAACATTCGCCATTTTACCAAAACTATCCACTCATCCCACCTACAATAACTCAACACAATTTCAACCTAGCTCTTACGTTCGAAATCCTGTTTACTGACAGACCGACAGATAGACAAACACACACACACACACACGAACCAATGGCCCAAACCAACTTTTTTGATGTCCTGAGGCTATAATTCGTCCAAAAATGTGAAAAACTGGGTAGGTAAATTTCCGCCGATTACATTACTTTCCTTATTATTAGTCATGTGATCTATCATACTCCCAGTAACGTATCTTAAAGCAATAAAAGTAGAGTGTCTCTTAGGAATTACAAATACACTGGACTAATAAGCGCTGATTCAACTAAGTGATCACCAATAATCTTAGCCCAAATATTGATGCTATACCGTTACTTACTTCAGTCATTTAATGAGAACTCTGCCTACTCATAGATAAGTAGTGTATAGATTGACGAACCCATCCCTACAAGAGGTAGAGGGATTGAATGTCATAATGATAGTGGCCTATTGCGAATGTCAAAGACAAAATATTCTCTTAGAAGAAAACCCACTTGAGATAATCCCTGCACACCTTATCAGTAATAGTAGTTCTTATATAAGATGCTAAACACAGTCATCAAATACCACAAGCGCTAGTAGGACTGGATTTCTGTAGTTATTACCTTTTATAACGCATTTTTAAAACGCTGATCATCTGTGTTTATTTTTACCATTAAGTAATTCCACGGCAGATAAACAACATTTTTATGATTTTATTTTTATATGTAAGGAGAGTTTTTTTGGTAATCACTGTGATTTCTTAACCATTTTCATTTAGTTATTCATACGTGTGACTTATCTCTGGTTTTTGTGATATAAATTACAGATCTATAAGTGAAGAAAAACGTATAGCCCGCCTTAGTGAGATGAGTATTGTTAAGAGGGTTTAACGTTATGAAGAACAGTATTGATCTTATTAAATATTATATAAAATGTATTGTTTTACCTATATAGTTATATATTAGGTGTTCCGGTTAGTTATGATCAATATCATTACTCAAGCAGGCCTTTATTTAAAATTAAATAAATTGATAAATCAATTAAAATATTTTCCATCATTATTTGAGATTTTTCTATCTTTTGGGCAGCATTCCAATGCCATACCAAAAATTGAACGGTCTTTGGAGGTAATCCATTTGTCGATCCACTATGGTGGACATTATGCGCGTCTGTCAATGCGTATTTCATTTAACGAAAAAGAAGTTAACCTGATGGGGGGAGCTAGGTTTGGTGAATACGCGGGGTGCAGGGAGATTTTCCATTGAAAGTCTGGCAATGTTTTTTTTTCTTACTTCCAAAGCAACACGAGGTTAAGCGTTATTGTGCATATACCTTAATCATTCTTACGAGCTCTTGCTTTTATTCTGTACATAGTTCCATTTAAATCTGAGTAATTTTATGATTTGTTTTCTATGATAAGGAGAATTATTTGGTAATCATATTGCTGTTTGCGTTGAACCAATTTGTCATTTAGTTATTCATCTGTGATTATTTGGTTTTTGTGATATCAAATTATCAGATTCTATACTGAAAAAACGTATACTTGATGAGTGAGTATTGTTAATTCATGTAGCGTTTACATCCGTTATGAAGAATCATGATTGATCTTCCATTAAATTATTATTTATAAAATTATGCTTTACCTATATAGTTATCTATTAGTGTTTCCGGTTATGTCTAATATCTAATATCGTCTTACTTTTCTGTCTAAGCAGGCATTTTTGTTATATCAAAATCATTGTAAGTTCATAAATATGAAAAGTCAATTCAAAATGCTTTTAAGTTCCATCTTTTAATACGGCAAAATGAATTTACATGATAAAACTGTCATGGGCATCAAAATGCCATAACTAAAATTGATCTAGCGACTTTGATAAGGTAATCATATTTAATCCCTTTTATGATTATAAATTATCTAATAGAATATATCGATATACTGTACATAATGTAATTATAAATTTAAAATATTTTTTATTAACATACAAGGAGAGCAATAAATCTGATTCTAGAAAATTCGTTTAACTGAAAATATGTTTATACATACATACATAGATAGCATTGTCCTCTTAGTACCTTAGGGTGTCGAGATTGAAAACTTTCTCAATTTCTTCCTATCTCTTGCCATTTTCTTCACTATGTTTCAATCATTTCTTTTTTTCTCCAGCATTTTCTCAATGTCACTGTTCCATTTCTGCTTCGGCCTCCCTTTCTTGTTTTTCTTATTGCCTTCTTTTGCCAGATTTTATTTACTTGTCTTCCTTCTTTTATACTTACTAGATGCCCGAACCATCCTAATTTCGTCTCTTTCAGTACTTGCTTTGTGTGTATATTTATATTTGTTAACTTATTTTATATTTTTTCCTTTTGCTACTTTTATTTTACTTTCTTGGTTGTTTATCGCCATGCATTTGGTTTTATCTAGGTTCAATTTAAGGTTTTCTGAGAATGTTTTCCAGTCTCTAAAATTTTTCTCTAGATTTATTTCAATATTGGCTACTAGAAGAACATTATCTGCAAAGGCACACGTCTCCAAATGAATAGGTTGTAGGTTTATGTAGCCTACCACTAGCTGCTCCAGGTTTTGTTGGTTTTCTTTAGCAGCATCATGCATTGCACATATAATTTATTACTTGTTCTTACTCTATTTGCAGTTCTATCACTAACTTTTAATAGCTTGTATTAGCTGTTTATCTACGTTTCTGTTTTCTAGACTAGTTCATATTTTCTTTCTACTTGTTGTATCTAAAGCGTTCTCCATATCTATGAAACTACGTACATATTTTTTTCTTTTTGTTTCTTTTCTATAACTTGTTGCACCGTGAAAATATGGTATTGTATACTGCGCTTTGGGCAAAATCTACATTTTATGTCTTCTAACAGTCGTTTAAGCACTTTTATATATAATACTGCGTTGATCATCTCTATTAATGGTACAAATTCTTTATAGACAACACCTTTAAAAAAAAGACGACGTGCATCACTTTCGCTTTTAATTTACGACTCTTCTTTAGTTGGGAAGGCTCATCAGTGTCCTGTTTTTTACTTTCCGAATTGTATTCAAAAACCTAAGTTTCAACAACAGTTACTACTTTTTTCAAAAAATTAGGCTTTCTTTCCACAAAAACTTTCTGACGCTATTAACTACCATTTGAACGTCGATTGGAGTCAAAAACTGCTTTTAACTTAGCCACATCCACAATTCCTCTATTTCTTCTCTGAACGCTTCGCGCCACTTTCGATAAAGCATTTTCCATGTAGGTTTTATATGACATACCAAGCATTTCAGTTGCGGATTTTTCGAATTTATCTCAAAATATTATTTAGTATTGCTGTTAGATACGTAACAAGTGATCCGCACTCTATAAAGGCTCAAAGTAAATGACCGTTTACCACCACCAACCGTCACGCTACAAGACTACTCTCCCAACTCTTCTGCTTAGACTAAGAAAATCATTATTTTGCGAACGTACCTTGTATTTAATATTGTTATTAAAAGTAAAATTTTATTTAAAAAATAATAATGTACGAAGTTATTTTTGGTGCAACGTGAGCTCGAAGATTTTTAAAAAACCATAATCAAAGAAAATTAGCCATAAATTTTGTATGACTAGGCATTTGTGGGTTTATTGGCACGAATAGTTTTACAGCCTAAACCATGTTTCAAATTTTAGTGTCGCTTATGTAATGACCATAAATCAACTTGTTTTGCCAGATTCAGTTGTGCTTCTTAATGTGGTCCTTTTATGACTCGCCTCAATTTTTTACTTATAAAATTATTGTAATGGTAATTTAACGGCGCTGTGCAAACAACTCCTTTGTGGCGATTCTTTGAAGTGGTATTTTGATTAACTGTGAGATTAAATTGAATACATAGTAAGACAACATCTAAGGTACATTTACTTTATCTATTAACGAAAATGTTTTAATCTGAATTACACACTTGTTAGTTTGGTACACAATGCAATTTTAATAAAAAGCTAGACATACAGAAAGCTGTCTTTAATAAGTTCTGTGAATAATTTACCATAACATCAAGCACAAGGCTTTGCAATTGTTAGGTAAACAGTTTTCGACGGTTCGTTAAAGTGTTGATAAAGCAGTTGCTTGTCTCGTCTTTTCCAGAAACAATGAAACGTAACAAGTTATATATTAGCAATTTATCTAGTGTTGGTTAAACAATTTTAAAACTAAATCAGTTAATGTAGGATATTCTTTTTAATGCCATTATTAATTATTTCTGAGAAACTTTTGTGGAATTCAAGAATGTTTATTTGCACAATCAAGTGTATGGACACAATAACGAAATGTCATTTATTTTAATTGTGTTCGCAAAAAACATACATGCCAACCTATAAATAATTTTTCATACAGAAATAACACGTAAACGGCGAATATTAGATTGCTAAACGGATTAAACTGTGCAAGATAAAGTGTTGCTAAGAGGTTAAGTGAATAAAACATTGTAATATAACTCTTGACGTTAATGGTCTCTAACATAGCCGGAGTATAACAAACTGTGCCCAACTAGATTATGCCGAAACTATTTAGATATTCTGTAATTATACAAGTTACACTGAGTTTAAGCGTGCTGCTATAAACGTTCTTCTACATGCTCGAGTGTGAAGTGCCAACCCAACCAGCGAACTCTCTAAAGTGCAAACAATTGCCTCAACAAAAGTGCTGATGATTTAGGATTGAAATATGCTTGGGTATGTAAATTTATTAAAATATCGCTTAAAAATCAGCATTTTAATCACAAAATCGAATGTATTGGTTTATTCTTTTTTTAGACAAACCTTGTTTTTATAGGTATAACTTTGTGTTAACATAAATATTATCTTTTAATTAATATAATTAAAAAATTACATCAAAATATTGAGTAGTAATGTAATTATAGCAATAAGTAAATTTTTGTCGTTATTACTATTAATTGTTAATAAAATAATAAAAAGTAAAAAATTGCTACTTGCTGAACGCCTAACGTTTAATAAAATAAATAAATTGATAAAAATAAAAAATAACTAAGTGCATGAGGTAAAATAATTCCACAGACCGATCACATGTATAGCAAGATTTTTTTACGCGCCATGAGGTGAACGAAGAGGGAACCGCCCTCTGAACGTTGTAGGTAGAGATATCTGAAGCTATCTCACATACAGAGGTACCTCGCCCGTTGTGCAACGAATCATTAAGTCTCTTACGAAACAAAAGATAAAACTATCAACAATTTTAAGAAAAACAGTTCTGATACAATATCTTTAAGGAGACTCAAATGTATACGTGGCATAAATAACTTGGGAAGGTGAGAAGCGGTTTGAAATGAATATCCCAGCGTTATTGGGAAAATATTCGTGTTATTCGCCACCTTCTTGAAAAGGACTGATGATTAATTGTTGTTTCAATTGTTTCTGGGATAAGAATAAGCTACGACAGCCATACATCCTGCAATTATTATTTGTTTCTGAAACATTCATACGTAATTATATAACCACTTTCATTTATGATAGTGAGATCAAAAAACTTTATATGTTTATATTTTTTTGACTCTTCAACAAATTTAAAATAGGTTTATATTTACTCGCATACAATCGAGTTTTACAAGGTTTTATAAGGTATTTTATTAGAAGCTTAAAATAACATGCATTCAAATAAAAATTATTGCTTTAAGTACAAGTTTCATATATGTTAAATTTTCGATACATAGAATAGATTGATATGTTCGTTTCTAACTATGTTTTATTTTTTTCAAAGCGATTACTGCTTAATTTTTACGCAAATGTTGCAGGAAATATTAAACAAATTTGGGGGTATATTTTTATAAATAATAGTCAAGTTTATACTCTTTTATTTTGGAAAGTCAAAACATTATCGCAGTTAAATTTTTCTATATAAGGAACTGGAACTAGTCTAAAAATGTATCAGCAAATTATAAGGACATTATTATAATACAAAAATTTAATCTTTATTGTTGCTGAAGTAGGTATTAAGCCATGATATAAATCTACTTTACTACAAATCTTGCAAATAAGTTACATACATCTGAAAAAAATAATAGAATCTGTAATTACATATTATATATATTATATTGTGCCAGCGTGGTCCCGTGGTTGAGGGGCGGGCTGCGATGCTAACGGACCCGGGTTCAATTCCCGGTGCTCTCTGATGCCTGGCGGGTGGCCTACTCAGTCACTAAAGATAATTGAGTACCTGCGTTCATTCGAACAAGGGGTAATAATGGCGGTCATCTTAGGCGCGGTGCTTGCCACATCGCCCCGCATCAGAGATGGTGCGCGACGACCGGGCAGAGAGAGCGAACGTATGAGAGCCTTAACCTCTCAGTTCGCAGGCCGTGCTCCCACGTGGGGCATAGAGCAGCCTTACCATATATTATATTATATATTCACAAAGATTAAAGTAAGCGCTTAGATAAAGTGCAATAAATATTGTAAGAATAAGAAAACTATATATAATTGATATACAATATGTAGCAGATATTAAAAAAGTTTCTTACGCTCTATTATTTTTTGTATCTAGCAGTATATAAATTTAGATTCCATATTGCAAATTTCAAAATTGTGTTTGATGTTTTGATCCATTATTACTGGAAACAAGCATTATAAGCAATGATGCCTTTTGGTAAAATTTTGACACTATTGTCTACTTTGAATTAGTTACTAATGGAATAGACGTAAATGTCGAGCTGTGCAACAAACTTGGACGTATTTACAAAAGTTAAACAAGACATCGCGCCCGCTCATAATATCATAAAGACCATAGACAAAATTGCTAAACCGGAATTAAAGTCTTGCCTTATTCAGTTTGGCGTCCCACTTACACTTTCTGATTATGATCTCGGCTCATTTTTTCTATATTTAGTTGAAGAATGTCAAAAATTCTTTATCTTGAAGTCGACAGTATGGTACCGCAGACAGTTCGGACAACCTACAGAGCGATAGCCAAAAGTCACTGATAATTAGGGGCTGTATTGTGAAAGGTAGCTGTATTGTATTTGACACTAACTGGTGCATAAAAATATTTTTTACAAGTATTAAAATCCTTTTTTCGTATCCTAATAAACAAAATATTTAAATTGTCACCCAATCCAATTGCATGTGTAGTAGTAATTGCTTTAAAAAAAGTGGAAAACTAATCATGGAAAGTTACAGGGCATGTTTATATTGTAAAAGAGTTATAAAATTCTTGTAATTTACAAAAATCAATACTTTTCAGCATAAATAACGCACTAAACAATAATTAATAAATAAATAAGAAAAAGCCCCATTGTACAAAAAAAGTATCTGCCAGACATCGCTCTCTGAAGAATTAAATTTTCCTTGGCACTTTTGCAGATATTTTGAAAAATATTTGCATTTAAAAGCTTACAGAATCAATTTACGATGAACTATAGCCGAGATATCGCTAAATTATCTCAATAACGAGAATAACACTTCGGAAAAACTCCTAATAATTTAATTATTTTAATTTAAGTGTTATTTTAATAAACAAAACAGCTGTTACATTCTTTCAGTCACAGCTTTGTTCATTATGCGACTCTGAAGAGTAATCGAACCACATTTTTTGCACGTAATGCTGTTACCGTTACTTGAAAATGCTACTCCAACATGATTCTTAACTATTTTGCTTTACAAATGAAAATTTTATACTTAGAGGACAAGTATTTTCACTTGGGCTTTAAGGTCGCTTGAATATCTGTGGGGGTATCTCAAAAAAAAAACCATTTATGCTACAGAACCACGAACGCTTGCATAATTTAATAAACATCTACTATGCTATTTTGGAATTCCATGTACCAAAGCAATGAAGAGAAATTAGAGTGAGAAAGTTCGAGTATGTGTGGTATTCAGAGTTGGAAATTTATCAAATGTACTATTCATACATAAATTCTAAATTTATTTTCAACGCAAAAATTAAAAATGCGTTGTATTTCAATTCAATTAAAATGTTGTCCGCCTTGTACATAGATTGTGTAAGATAAACATGCTTATGAAAAATTAGTGAACAAAATAAAAAGCTGATTCAGCATAAAAAGCATGTCTACATTTAAAAAAGAATAAAACTTAGATTTATGTTTATTAACACAATAGCAGTTATAATTTATTGATAACAGAAAAAACAAAATTTAAGCATCTTAGGTAAACTAGAAAAATAAATAAAAAAATGTTTGGAAAATAACTGTGCTCAAAATGGATAAAAAAACATTCATAATTAAAAATCCTTTCGTGTTTATAATGTAAACTTAATGTAACAGTATCATGTGGCTGTGTCGCCATGTAGAGATTATAAATTTTAAAGCTCGTTGCCAAATATATGTTTGCAATTCTCTGAATATATGAATAAGTGATAGTAGCATTTCATTAATAACATGACTCACAACCGGGAATTTAAGAGTTGCTTACTGCAGGTCTGCTGACATTAGCAGTACACCACGCTACTTTTTTTAAGTATTACGAGAAAATTGTTTATAGAGTTAACGTCTTACATTCAGGCATGTAAATAAATATTAATACGGTAAAGTATCAAATACCTGTGAAACAAATTACGGAAAGAATAAAAACTTTACAAAATAAAACATTTACCATAGGGACATTATTAATGATGCTAAAATAACAATTTCATTAAGAAAGAGCAAATTGAAGTGCACTTGTAATAAATACACTAAAAAATACAAGTACACCTCTAATTGAATTATACTTTAGTACTTTTTACTACATTTTCACCAAAATATATTTAAAATCTGCATTAAAATTTTATTACACAATACAACTGTGTCTCTAACATATAGAGAGGTATACTCTTGGAGGTACTTTTGTCACATTTTCGTGGATACATACTAAAAAATTAACTTACTAACTTTAAAACTTCAAGAAAGGTTTAAATCAAGATTTTTTCAAGATTGTAAAAAGTAATAAATTCTATAAATTTTATAATTAAATTTAATATTGTTGCAAATTAAAATTATTAAAGCAATGGACGAAGACAGATTACCATAGCAAAATTAGGAAGAAACTATCCGTTAGATGTATTTGTTTATCTTATGCAGCTAATGCTACTAATTTTAGTAACAATACCTACTACATACACTTACTAGAAAATACATAATATTTATGCTTTTTGTATTCTTATTTTTAGCTGACCTAACTGCCCTTACACTGAGTATTTGGAACAAATTTGCAAGTCAATGTAACTGTTCAAAATTGCATACGAACTGTTCGGGGACTTTTGGGTTAATTCTAAGTTCAACTCGTAAAAATTACTTCAATTTGCAACCACGCTTGAGGCACTAAATTCAACTTCCAAGCAATGTAAAAATTTATAGTAAATGTGAGTAATCAGAGATTAGTAGTGTATTTTGCGACCATTTTGTAACTTTTAAATGGGTTATAAATGAATTTTGTTGTAACGGACGGCAACTATTAGAAAACTATTATTTAAAAAAAATTAACTACAGATAAAGCAAATAATTTAGAAGTAAAGATACTAAAGGATTTGGCTTGTTTGAACCTAGAAAAACTAAATCAATCCAAAATAACTAACAAGTGAAACAGTTAGATTAATTAGATAATTGCATTAGTATTAATAGTATTGTCAAAAAGAAATTGTGTTGCAACTGAGTACGCTAACGTCAAATTTTATTTGAATAATAATTTTAATGGTAACAATAGCTTTTTATGTGGTAATTCCCGAATTCTTCTTTGAGATGAAGTGCTTGCAAATTTGTCTTAACAACACGATAACTATTTTCAATTTTACAAAAAAGAATCCAAGTACTAACAATAAAAATAAATATTTTTGATTTAGATAAACTACATTTACTATTTTTACATCAAGTTAGTGCTACAAGAGCGTCTGATTTTTATTTAAGAAATAAAAAGAACTGCTAACTACAAATCACTATTGGCCTGAGACTTACTAAGGTGATTTATCATCATTATAATCCAGTATCGCATTTACAACTTACAAATCCCTCGGGATAATTTCTGAGAACTAGCATTTATCCCCTAATCTGTAATTAATGTACGATCGGTCATTTTTTATTGGATTAGTGTCAAGGGATTGTGATGGCCAATATAATCTATTAATTAGTTTCTTCTTTCTAACACTAAGTCATACATAGTCCGCTACAATCAATTACACTTCTTTATTGACCCAACTTTTCTGCATTTAACCTCTTTGTAAAGAGATATAAAGTTAAAAATCGTCATTATCTGAAACAATGCTAAACATGCAACTTAATAAGGTGTTTCTTCTCACCAGTATGGTATAACATTGCTTTAATCCCTTTGTTCGTCGCTTTATTTGGTTCTTTTCGATAAGCAGTTTTTACGGTCATACTTTAACGGAGACTTATAATAATCAAATTATATTTATATCTTACCTTAACCCATTTTGAGAGAACTTGGGTAAGATTAGTAAAATGTTAAGTGTGGATTTAAAAAAAGACACGTGTTATCGCTTGTCCTCCCTTTGTCGTGGCTGCTTGTTCCTTTTCTCGATTATGCCATTAATGTTTTTGTTTCTTGGTATTGCTTGAAAATCAGCAGACTTCTGTAGCTAACCTGTTCTCGCAATACTTATTTGCTGCCATTTCTCAGTAGAGCAACTGAGTTACAACATGCAAAATTTATTAGAGTGCACTTCAGCGAATTCATAGGTTTTTTATGAAACCAGAAAGAAATGGTTTGTTTTTTAAACTGCGTATTATTTTACAGTTAACTTCCTTCTGTGATTGTCTTGTAGATGCGTTTGTAATTCAGCTTAATACAACCTATTGTCGGTTAAAAATTATTTTTTAAAACTGTCTACTTTAGCCTTAAAATTTACCCATAATTTATAAAGCACATAATAAGTAATGATAAATCTGAAAAATTTTCTTACCATACAGGTGACATTTACTGTATTACATTAGTTCTCTTGAAGCTATTCTTTAACAAAATGTTTATTAAGTTCACAAATGGTCAGATTTAGAAGCTGGACCTACAACTATTAAAACTACGAACAAGAAAATTAGCTCTCTGCTGATTTCATTCGAACTGTTGAGTTTCTTAAAATAAAAGCATAAAAATTGTTAATAGCAAATCTACAAAAACATTGCAAGTATGTACCTAAATCAGACTTACATTTAACATCACATTTACTGAGTAATGTAAATGTTTAAGGATGTTAGAAGGTGCTTACAACCACACATATGCACATAGCACATTTTGGATCTCACATAAGTGGCCAACGGTTCACGAATTGTAAAAATATGTGTGACGTTACCATCTCAAACTATTCTTGACACAATTGTCTGTACTTACCAGTCACCAGCACCACACTGTGGTAAAAAATATTGCTCTCTTTGAAACATCCATATTATAAAATTGACAATTTTGTATAAAGTTGGCCATTTTGAATAAAATACAAAATACGTCCAAATATAGATAACCTCGTTATAATAAGAAATTATTGTAGGACAATCTACTTTTTTTCGAATACGTGCGCGTACAAATATTTAGCATTTTATATCTAGGTGTATATTAAGCTTTAGAAACGTATTTAGAAGCTCAAGTTAACAACTAGTAGTCGCAAATTAGATCCACCTTTATTTATAATTCTTCGATGTAACTCTTAAGGTAAAATCATTTTTGTACTAAAAATATACACCTAGATCTGTCTTACTCTACTGTATGTAATGAAATTTGAATTTTGTTGGCTTTATAAAGTGTTTCTAGTGACACTCGAATTTTATTTCATAGAAAACAACTAGTAATAGTTCCTTTTTTAGTTTTTACGCAAACTGTTTTGTTTTAAATCTTTTTTAATTAACGTTTAGACCAAAGGATAATTTAATGCTTTCTAATAATGAGCTAATAGTCTATTAAATTTGCCATCGAACCTTTAATTCTACGTATTTCGTAAATTCTCCACTATTCGCTTGTTATGGAAGCGTTGGTTTAAATAATAAATCTGTGGTAATTTATGTAAAAAAAACGTTTATTTTATGGGAAGAATTTTAGTATTATATAATATATTGCAATAATACTCTTATTTTGCAAACATCTTTCCAGTTAAAAGTGACTGAACTTAGTGGAACTAAATCTTACTAAACTTAAAATTTAGATATATATAGTTTCAAGAAAATATAGCAAATGCTTATGAACTAACTACAAAGGTACTACAAATGAAAATCATTCTATAGATAATATGACTTAAGAAATATCTTTTTGGCGACACTGACTATAAGTTGTCCATACAAGTCTTTACAATTTGAGAATGTTTTGTCGCACTTTATATGTAGTATAACAGTTTTTAACAAACAAAAAGTTAAATTTTGCCGCGCCGTTTTGACGAGTTATCTTTGTTTAAGTACTTGTTACAATCTTTGATTCAATGTTACTCCAGCTTTTCAATTTTTGTGTTAAGATGTCACGTGCTAATTATTTTCCCATCCACCTCTTGATTTGATCGCAATCTCTTACCAGCAAAGAATATGGGATTTAATCATGAAGAGCCAACCGGTGGATGCGGGACGATTTTAAACTTTGTCAACTTTTTCCAAACAATGACTCTTGAATAGTCTGTTGCGGTAAGACGCACATTTTTTATCATTGTGAGGCGTTTGTCCTGATTTATTACTTTCAGCTTATTTAAAAGAGCGGTGTATATTTGTTAACCGATTTTCCCATTTTAAAATAGTATTTTTGGCGTTGCAAACAAAATACATTTTCAACTATTTACGCTTTCTTCAAAACTGAATCACACTGTCTAATCTACTACTTTAATTGTATTTTAGTTTTTTACCTAATTTATATTTTCTTCGTTTACACACTTTTATTTGGCAATATACCAAACTGTCATTTGAATTTCATTTTTAAAGTCTTGTGGTTGCTGCTGCATTTGAATTTCAAAATCTGAAAACTCAGAGTAGAATGTGTTCTAAACTATCTGAATTTTTTTATCCATAATGGAAAACGTAGCAAGATAATTCTTAGAAATAAATTGTTTGAAAAATCAATTTCATTGCACCAGTAAATTCACCATATAAAGTAAAAATACAATTGAGAACTCAGGCCAGTGTGGTTCAACAACATTAGAAAGCATTTTATTTGGTACTGAAAAATACTGCCTACTAATTTTCTCTTTCAGGTGATCTAATGTTGTTGGTGTTGTGCAGCCTTATCTAAAATAAATCCATTGAAATATAATTTGACACTACCTCTTCGCCCAATTCGCTTGTTCGGAATAATCACATCAAGATAGCTTGCATCACGCCGGTAGTGCCAGTTAAACATCAGCAATGACAAGTTTAGTCAAAAATAAGGGCTCTAAGATGATCAATACTAACTGCTTACATTGCATTGTAACCCTTAGGAGGTTCGAATAGTGTTCATGATAATAAAGATCAAATACAGCAAATTTGCACAAACTATTTGGAAATATGTTTATTAGACCTATATAATCTTTAAACACAAAATAGTTCTTTATGTAAGAACATTTCGGTATTCCGCTGCGCAAACATTACGATGCACATCATCAATTTTTGCACGAAATTGGTTTGAATTTTTTTAATATCTGGAGCTACTTGGATCGGAACTCTCCGATAATTTGGAACCTGGTTTCTTTAATATGTCTGTGTTTTGGACTGTTTGGTAAATTAATTTGTTTTGATCATAATCCACACTAGTGGTAGCGTACTACCTTCGTTGCTTTAGAACAGTTAGCACGCCTCGAGATTTGGCCAACAAAGCAGATTAACATTGTGCTATTGCAGAAACGGTAAAAGACGTTTTTGTAACACTCTTTTCAATAGATGTCCGAGTTGATAGACCTAGTGGTGATGAAAGCTCTGCTCTTTAAACCACAACTGCATATGGCTATCCAAACAAAAAATTTCTTTAGGAAATTTGCTTTCCGCTTTTTTTGCAGTCCTCTGGAGCATCTTTACGACTGTGAGCAGTACAGTAGTCTTGCTCAACAACATAATTGAAGTTGGCGCATTGATTTCGTTTCAATAGATTTTCATACAACATGGGAACAGGACCGTGCTGTATGATTCTGTTTTGAATTTCGATTAGAGACTGTTTCAGCTCTATAACTTTTGGCACCGAGTTTAACCTTTACTTTTTGCACAAAAGACTGCGACATTTTGATTTTCTTAGTCATCCCTCTCGAAGAAATCTTTGGATTGTCTTTAAAAAGCTGCCACACTCTCTGTTCCTTTTTCTGATCTGTTATTTCATGTTCACATCCACTTTCTGGTTTCCTTTCCGCAATAAGTTGTTTTCTAAACTGTTTCAACACACGAGTGAGTAGAATTGGGAATATTTTTTTTGTGCTAGCTAACGAGTACTCTTTATTCTTTATGTGAACTTTGAGGTTCTCAATAGATGCAATTGTGTCGAGCAACTAAGCTATTTTACTTGAAATTATTTAAAGAAATAAATTTGGGGTGGGCATTCTGCATTTGTTCTCATTTAAAAAGTCAACGCCCTGTATATTTCGGGGAAACTAACCCCATAATGATAATTCTGGAAACTTTGTAAGCTATCCTAGTATATCTGGTTTTACAAAGTTTTTGCACTATATCAGTATATGTTTATCATGAAGAATGTGACCAGCGCAACAAGATATTGCTCCACCCGCCAGTTTTCCGTTAGCTTGTTAAACTATGAAAATGAACATGCGCCGTTGCACAATATGCCGGTAATGTGATGCGAACGTGCTTCGTTGAAATTCTTTTCGATTAGTTACACATAAATGCAAATGACATTCCTGAAATTTTTGTGAAAATTACTTTTTAGAAAACCTGGGCTAACTGACAAGAAACTAATTAGTCGCTGAGATTAGGACAACATTCCGCTGAATTGAGGTGTGTCAAGTTCTCCAAGCGGTGCTGAAAAGCCAAATCATAAATCTAAATACCAAATACATCTGTCGGGAAATACTTTTGCAGCAGTTTGAATTTTTGTTTTACACATTCCTCCCTGAAGGCAAACGTGATTAAGGCAATCTTAGTGTAATTAGACTGACAAAATTGGAAATCCTAGTTCAGGAATTTTAAGGCTACTTAATCCAATTTGTTAAAAATTAAACTTTTATAATTTAAAAAAACTTGCATTATCATTAGAAATCTAAAGAGAGTATTTTAATCAGATTTAAATTATAAATTAAAAATATTTTAGTTGATTTTTATTATTTTTAATTGTTAACATCGCTTGTTAACACAGTTTAATATATTATACCTTTTTCATTTATAGTTTAATCTTCTTAATACCTATTTAAAAAGCTAACGGCATTAATTAAAATAAATAGAACATAGCGTAATTATGTTACCATTAGACAAAAAAATAATCATATAAATTATAGAACATGTTTTGGAAACCGAATACCAGATTAATGCCTAAGCTTTAACGTTGGTCATCTCAAACGCTTACATTAATCAAAACAGATCTGACCTACTCGTGTATCAAGATGATTAACTTTGGCCTTGCCCCGATCTTCTTTGTCGGTGCTATTAGTTTATGAAATGATTGCCATACGCACGCTTCGTGCATTATTTCCAAGGCTGTCGCTTCGTTGTATCGGTGCATAATGTAATGAAGCGTTAACCTAACGATCGCTTAAACTTCCTTCGAACATTGCAAGAAAATGGAAGAACACGTATTATCTTGGGCCCGGGCCCGTTGGTGTGTGAGGACTTGCGGCTTAAGCCGCAATTCTTCTGCTCCCCTAAACCGCGCCCGGCAGTGTCCGATATCGGCAGATTAATGTTGGCCGAACATCGGTGTGTCAGCACTTAATCAGTATTATATAAATTATATTAGCAATCTATTTAATTCCCGACTGTCCGATCAGATTACCGAATCGATTTCTCGCCAGTTATCTGGAAGCGCCGGGCTTTTTGCCCTCCGGAATTACAGAAGTCGGCAACCGCCGCAATTCTTGGTGCGTTAGGTTTCGCAGCCTTCGAGGTTAGTCTGCTCACTTGGACTTTGAAGCGAAACAACTAATTGTTGCCAATTTAAGGATCATCAGTAAAAATTAGACGACTGCAATTAATTGCAATGGTACGGTTTCAGCAAATTATTTAAGGTTAAAATTTAATTGTCGTTAACAAGCACTTATGCTTCTACTATGAAGTTACAATTAGCAACGAGTCCACGTCAGGAATTGCTTGCTATTTTAATCAATACATGCATTCTGCTATATCGCAATCTAAATTAAACTTTCGGATTTGAATTGCGCACTGTTTGCATTCTGTGAACGTTGGAAGTTTGTATTTGTATAACATTTAAAAACATGCAAAGTCATCATGGCGTCTTTCGATATGCGGAAACGCATCAATATTATTTAGGTTTATTATGAAAACGAGCGATCAGGTACGATTATGTGAAGGAAACTTTGACCATTTTTTGGTCTCAATAATGTACCAAGTGAGCGTGAAATTCGTGATCTAGGGCAAAAGTTTGAAGCTAGTGGTATACTCATTGACAAAGCCAGGTAGCGCTGTCAATGTAACGGTCGTTTAAGTGATGATATTGCTTGAGTAAGTGAAAAACCAAGCACGCCAATTTGGCGCCGTTTATAGCATCCCATTTTAAAAATGATTTTTATTTATAAAAGTATAAAAAATTTTAATTGACTCAAGAACTTAAAGAAACTATCCACTAAAAACTTCGTACATTTATGAGCTGGGTTTTAGAGAACAACAGTTTGTGTTGACTTGTGCAAAAAAACCATTTTAAGCGATGAAGCTCATTAATCTTAAAGTGTCTTTGTGAATGGTCAAAATTGTCTCATGTGAGGTAGTAAAAATACATAAAAAACAGTGCTTTAACAAAAATGCACTGTTTAGTGTGCATTGTAGAATAAATAAATCATTGGTCTGTACTTTTCTAAGGAAGAAACCACCGATTTGAACTTTAATGATATTTCAACAAAATGGACTTACATGTCATACAGCACGCGCCACCGCAATCTTATGATTTAACTCTCATTTGACTTCTCCTCTGGTGCTATTGGAGAACCGGGTGTAATTGCTGAAATGCATTTATGAGATTGTATTACGGAAAGCTTTGTTAAAGGAAGTGGAGGTCATTTAGTCCACATCATATTTCATACGTAACTAAGTCTATACTTTACACTGATAGCAATAAAATTCGAACTGTTCCATTGTTTTGTGCTTTATTCAGGAAAAGCATCTTGAAGTCCAATTTGGATCACTATATAAATTAAAAAGTTTAGAAACAAATTTTAAGTGACAATTTTTGATCTTGGATATCTATCAGTGATGAATTTGTCTCCATGCACCAAAAGAATTGCAGCGAAATACTGCCGAGTTGTCACTTGCAACGTGCTGTAAATGAAGTAGATGTTGAGCGGTGGCTGCTGAAAATTGCGGTTTTAACTCCCACGTCTCGGGCGTAGTTTAGCAATTAAATTACATCTGTTTAGAAATGCCTGCGCGCTAAAACAATTGTATTAGAAGATTTAATTGACTACATGGCGCGCATTAATTTGTACGTCTGCTACGGGAATCCTTATAATATCAATCTTGCTGATGCCGCCATAATTGAGTTGCCATGTCGACGGAGATTTGAACGAGAGTTAAGGAATTTGCAATTTCGAGTGCGCTGTTGCATCGGAATCTTATTACAGAGGAGAGCAGCGCTGTTCGCTCTTCGACACTGTCTGCAACATCCTGTTCTGTCTGAACATTTTCACTGCAAGAACCGAGTTGTAACCAATTCGACACTTCGCTGATAAAGCCTTGCTTATTAAATTACATTCTTACCACTAGAAGTCAGGTTGCGAGTTTCGGAATAAAATAAATGAATTCTAAGCGTCCCAATTAATATAGAAATAATCAAAAAAATTACTAAAATGTCACTGAATTTTAATTAATCTCGTAATGTCTCATTTCAATATAATATGCAAATTCGTATTACTCGACTAAACTAAAATTAAGCTAAAACGTTTTTATTTATTTTATGGGAGATAACAAAAGTTATATTTGTTTCAGGTGAGTCCGATAAGCATTTAAAGAATGTCCGTGGTAAGTGCATTTTATTTTTAATTCATAATTTAATTAGCGAAGCGCAAGAATAAGCGCATGACCACCATTTTAAATTCTGAAGAGATGCAAGAGAATCGCAAATGAAACGACCTTTGTGCGGCTATAGCCGCACACCGGAACCAGAGCGGATGCAGCTGAAATATGCAATGAACTTCTGAAATTAAAATACGCTAAACGGAACTTCCATCTAAACTTTTTCATTAGCACCAACGCAAACACGTCTTCATTGTAGGACTTTGCAGTTGTAGATCACATTGCACAAAAGTGGTCGCCTAGAGCTAGTTATTCGCCCATACTTTTCAACAGACTAATCAAACTTCAGAGCTCTGGCGCCGCTTCTTTTTAATTTTCCGAAGAAAATTGAGCTGCTGTGGACGTAAAGCTTGGGGCAAAAGATGATTTCCTGTTTTAAACACTACGCGACATTCTTAAATTGGTTTTTCTTTAATTGATTTATCATAATTAATTGTAATGTAGTTCAAAAGTTGTGCCACTGAAAAGAATAACAATTACTGTTTTATCTTATAACACCTTCATATTTGTGTGGTTAAATATTTTTTAAATATTTTTAATAAAAGTATATTAGTTGGAAGATAAGGATATTAATGTTTTAAAATTTTATCTTAACGTAATAAATTAAATTTTTTGTAACTACAGAAATGGATATTTATGACATTACGTTACAATTACGTTAAGTGAGATGCTGTTTTTTTAGATTTTCATTATTAGAATGACTACATAACTGTATATTTACTATTTCTTTTCAAACACACGATATTAATAGATGTGTTTTTGCAACTCTACGAAGTCTGAACTCAAATGAATTACTGCTAAGAACGAGTGACTAAAAACCACTAATATTTACTAAAACAAATCACATTATGAGAGATAACGAATACGAGATGCATTTCAAATTGTAAGGTCTCCAATTTTTCTGAAAAAGTTCTTACCCAAGAAAGTTGAAACTTCTGTTACTTCTCAGTATAATTTCCGTCTAAACGTACACAATTTTCACAATGCCGTCGCCGTGATTCCGCTACTTTAGGGGTGTGTTTTGCCTACTGGAAAATCGCTGATGCAACAGCGGCTCGATTGTAAAATGAACGTCCATGAAAGTATCCTTTATAGTAGAAAGTTCAAAACGGCATCATGTGTTAACATGGCCCGAGACATTGCCACCAGCACAGCCTTGTGTTCGTCGGTCAGCTTTTATAGGGTCCTCCATGAAAAAAATTTCCCAATTTTCAGGTTATTATGCAACTCCACAGATCCTACAGAAAGGCGATATTACACACATCTAATCGTTTATAACAACTTGTTCTACTCG
Source organism: Sinelater perroti (assembly GCA_036346155.1). Lineage (NCBI taxonomy): Eukaryota > Metazoa > Arthropoda > Insecta > Coleoptera > Elateridae > Sinelater > Sinelater perroti. Next base: position 15,405,254 of record JARFIY010000195.1, on the reverse strand, counting down.
CGCAATCGTGGTTTCGGTCTGTCTGGTTCGTGGTCGAAGCTGCTTCTTTAAACTTTCGCGCTCACGAACGCACATTTTTAACATCTATAACGCTCAGTTGGCGCTGAGTTTCGATGGACGTTTCACCACGCAAGAGGAGAAAATGGATGATTACACGTTGTTCTTGAACACTAAAAGTCGCCAACACTCACTGCAATTTTATGACGCTGCCATCCATATTACAAATTCACAAATATTTTCCGCGTCTTTTAAAATTAACCGCATCCTTCTACTTACTCTTTGGAGACCTTACAACTTGAAATCATCTCGTACATACTGAGCAGAAAGTAAATAATGAAAGCGGCGCTTTACGTAAACATTTTAAGGTCACACTACAATTTCTGATTGTAATTTAGAAATATAATAGAATTTATGCATAATTAATGGCGAATTAATTGAAACTAACTAAAGCACATCAACAAAAAAAAAACTGATAATAGCCAATGTTCAGGTTTTCCACAGTATTATATTTAAATAAATATAATTAAAGCCATAGTTTAACATGTAGTTGCATTATAATTAACAACTTGTAACTTTAAACAGAATTAATAAAAAAATATTCTTGATTTTATCAAACATAACTATACAAAAGAATTTGGGTTAGTTAAAAGCTTATATTTGTTTTGCAGATTTAATTTTTATTTTACTATTTTTAACTATCAATTGTGGTTAAACTGTAAGCTTTTACTAATTATATTTCTGATTACTCAACGCAAAAAACTGAACGATAATAGACCATTGTTATCTATTATACGAGCATTTACCTTATACAAGATAGGGATAAACTGTTGTGTTATGTTAGAACCAAACGTTTTTCACTTAGAGATTTGGTGTGAAACATTGTCGCATGATTTCCACATATCTATTAGAAGTGACAGTAACGCATTGACCTTCCTCCTAAAAAAGTAAGGGCCAATGATTTTAACTTTACTCAGCACACACCAAACAATAGCACGTTTGCTGCAAAAAAGTCTATAAATATCTCGTAGTTCCAGCCAATTTTGCTTATTACATTCGGAAATTTCTTATATAACGATTATTTTGAATGGATAAAAACAATGATTTAATGCGAAAAATTAGTGCCAGTAACCCTTTTCCCCTCAAAAATAAATAAGATCCAATTTCATTACACAACAAACAGTGGCACGCTCGCTATGGAGACCTTTCATGAATATCTCATAGGATGTTATCACTCAAATAAAGGAAGCTTTCTTTATTAATCCATCCCGACAAGTGCAAATGCGCGTTTTAGATAAAAATGTATCGTGTCGATTGGCCAATTAAGTTTGAAAAGTTCCTATACAATAATTATTTTTACGAATAAAACCGAATAAAGTCTTAATGCAAAAGTCGTCATACAGTTCTACTAAACAACCCCAGACACTTGAAAATAGAATTGATACTTACTGTTTCGATGTTTTCTATTGTTTACGCACTCTACGATCTTCCTTATTCTCTTCTTACTGTGGAACTAACAATTCTAAAATTTTCTATCCGCAAAAAAACTATTTTCTATAGAAAATGTAAGCTTCAGACTCAAACTAAAACAGATTCAATGTTCCCACTGTCCTCTCCTACGTCAATAGCATTCTGGTCGCTTATTTACCACATGTTGGCCACTATGAGCAATTTTTTTAACCTACTTGCGTCTTCATGTCTCTTCACTTTATAATTTTTCTTTAAATTTAGGAAAAGAGTTTTTCCTTATCCTGCACATAAAATACTGGAAAGTTTTGTTTTTTATTATTATTATTTTTCTACATTCTATAATAGAATACCTATTTGAAATAGTATTAGGTATAATAATAAATTCGAAGAATTTTACTTAAACATTTATTTATGGATGTTTATTATTTATTTATTTACGTTTCTGTTATGCCCATAATTCACAACTATATAACAGTGGACTCTTAACTTTGTTTGCTTTTCGAGAATACTATAGAAGTATACTATTTCTATTAAATTATTTATCTTATTTCCTGCGACTTCCAACTCTATTTTGTTCTCTTAGAATATATAATATTTGGTTTATTGGAAATTATTTTTAAATCTATTTCTATCGTATTTGTTATTAAATATTAAACATTGAATTGCATACATGGTATTGTTTCATTTATAAAGCGCTCATTGTCAGCAAATTTTAATTCTTCTAAACCTTGAATTTTCGCGTTAACCCTTTTTATTTTGTAATACACCTTTAATTTTCATAATCTCTCAAAATACTTTCCACCATTGTTTTCTTCTGTACTCTTCTAGACTAGTCGTCAAATCAGCTCATTTACCTTTTCTCAAGGATCTTATTGCACCTAATTAGGTCTTGGTCTTTAGTAAATCGCTTCCTTTTAGTCTGTTCTTTGAAGAAATTGAACTAAGCTTCTTCACTCGGTATAATGCTGTTAATCTAATTAGGTATTCTATGTTCAGACTTATTGAGTAGCTTTCGGCACCACGAAACGCGTTGTACCATCTACCGTCGATTAAGTTATGGGGTGTTTAAAAGAAACACATTTTTCCCATTTGAAGGTTTGATTCATCTTTGTAAGAATGTTTAAACATTCTTATATTTGCCTGTCGGACTCGAGTATATTACTGCGTAATAGACGATGATAGGTGTCCTGACATTGTGGTGTGTTCCATACTAAAATTTTCTGTTTGAAACTGAAGTGTGACAGTACAATGAAAACAATCATACAAGCATAAGAACCATTTATTCCATATAATGATTCATACTCAAAAGTTATAGCCTGGTATTCCATTTTTGAGTAACATGACATTTAAGTCTCTTTTCACAACATACGACTATCTCTTGTGACATATTTCAAAACGTTTATAGTACATTAAGTATTTTACATCAGAACCTTATATCATAACTATTAGAGTGTTGCCTTTTATGGTAAATGTATCACATTTATCGTTAAAGTTGTTTTTGTTTGTCGTATATATTTTATTAATTTTTATACGAATATTTCTACTTTACATATTGAACTTAAAGAAATTATAATGTACAGATATTTTTTAGTTAAATGTTTTCGTTATCACCATTTTGGTTATTGTTTCCTTTCTGAATGTTTATAATTAACTACATGATTCGTAACACTTCATACATCCTTATGATTTTTGATTTCCATTTCCAGATTGTGATTATGGCTATCCCAATTTTTGGTTTTATACTTTTCTATATTTACTTTCTTATCTTTAGTATTCATCACTATACCCTTATTTTTAAATAATTATACAATACTCTGTACTTTAACATTGCTAACGTTAAATGCTTTAGAAACTGTGATATCGGGCAAGACAGTTGTTATAAATATTGAACAGCCAAAAGTTGGGCAAAAGAATAGGGTCATTAGAATTGAGAGCTCATGAACAGTTTAATTTGTCTATCTCACAAATATGAAATAATATAGCTCTTTCTCATAATATTTTACTGATTACTTAAAAAAATAAAATTGAAAATAATAGAAATATTGTTGCTTCACGTAACGTTTATTGAAAAATCCTACGCTTAGTGAATAATTTATTGTCTTCAATAGCACATATAAGAGCCAACGCCTTGTTTCGGGAAAAAATTGTACCGGGTTTCCAAAATATTGCTTTTTATATTTTTGTATGTATCATTATCAAAACAATTCTAATATAATAATTATACTAAAAATGATATTCTTTTTTCCAAGTTTCGCAACTCTTATAATAAAAGAATTTATACTATTATAGTATTGCTCTTTGTCATATGCAAATGCACATAGAAATATCTTCTTCTACTCTTATATAGGCTATTAGCCTGTTTCTAACTACACATTTCGTATAGTACTATGAGCCATGTTGGGCGTACCCCGGGAAGGTGGCTAATCTAACCAGTTAGAAGAAGGAGAATGTACTTTAGACCAAAGGTGTTTGTATGATGGCCGAGCACTCGATGTTTGCCGTTATTTTGACCTGGGAGTCGAACCCAGGGCCCGCCGCGCGTTAGTCTGGCAGGCCGAAGCCTTTACGTCGCGGCTGTCGTGCTCTCTACATATAAATATGTTTCTCATAAATATACAGCTAATGTTAATGTAATAAAAACAATATGAATGACCTCTATGTAGTCTGACAGACAGTTAATAAGAGTAGACTGCGTGCGATCCTCGCATTTCGATTATTCAGGTTTTTGGGAATGACGCAACGAGTGAAGCACAAATAAAGGCTTGGTATAAACAGTCAGGAACTAAAATTTGTGTTATACTACGGTTCAGATTCGTCATCCTCTTTTTAAAACTTAAATCACATTTGAAAGTGGAAAGATTGCAGACTGTCCAATAGCTCTAGAAAAATACGACAAAGCAGTTATTCGCGGTTCCAACAGAAGATTTTTCAGAATGTTTTAAACAATGGCAACGTCTGTCCCGAAAATATCTAAGTACGTTAATATGAGAAAAACTGTAACCTGACAGCTGATAAGAATGAACTGCAATGGAAATGTGTGAATAAGAACAACTTTACTAGTTGGATCAGTTGGGACATTTGTTAGCAAAATTGAAAAATTTATTGTCAGAAACTATGTAGATAATCAGGCTTTCGAAAACAATACAATAAATACAGCATAGATAAAGATGTGGTATAACCGATTTAAGATGACCACAGTTAGGTTGAAGGTTTGGTATGCCAGCAGCGAATGAAACACCGAAATACTTTGAACATACACAGGTTACAATTCGATAATTAAAAGATGAATTGAGAAGTTCAAAAACTAAAGTGTATGAACTTTTGACGGAAGATCTTGCATCAAACGTGTCACAGTAAAATTTATTCTACTGCTACTAATACCAGAGTAGTTGCTAATGATCTGCTTTAGATTTCCTCAAAATCGAAATGAAAAGCGGGTTTGTGGATGTGATCGATATGATCCTCATGGAAGTCTTCTGATTCGCTATGTCTGAAGAAACGTGTAGAATCCAAAGGTGTTTGATGTGTCTTTCGTCAGACAATATAAAAGGAGGATTCTATCCTCTCTTCCCTCCCTACCCCTCGCCAGACCTGCTCAAAGCAGAAAACTCAAGACTGAAACAATGACAGAATTTTTATAGAAATATTTGAAAATAATCAATACTTTATAAGGTTAGTTACAAGAAATAAATGTTTTTTACATAATTTGCTCTAATATAAAATTATTTACGAATACATTAAACCACATTAGCTATTCTAACAAATAAAAACTATTCTATGTATACTCTTATTTATTGCCACTTTTGAATAACAACACAAGTGTGGGGTAAACTTCACAGATGACTGCTAGTTATAACAAAAGTTTTGAATTTTTATTAATATACAGGGTACGCGAGAAAAATCTGTACAAACCAAATACTCCATAAAAATTAGTATTACAAAAAAAGCTATAACAAGGAATTTTTTCAAAAGGCATAACACTTTCTCTTCAATTGGTCTTGATCTATAAGTATTTGCTTAAGAGAGGCCGAACCATCTGATCTCTTAATGACGGTTCAGACATAACAATTCCGATAGTTTAAATATAGACTGTTGGAGAGAATTTATTAAACCAAAACATGTCCACATTATCAGAGAACTCGTTTGGCATAAAATGGCTCGTACGGAACAGTGGGCTATCTTGCTGGAAAATACACGCCCCCTTGGAGGTCATGAATTCTATTCACAGCATTCTTATTACTTTATTGGCAGTCTTCCAGCTAGGAGACCATGAATAATCATTGCTGTTCGATTATATTCCGCATTATACTGCGTTAACTTATGGTTATGGAGTCTTACACGCGGATTTTGCTATGTAAATACATCGCATATTGAATTTGAGCACATTTAGTGATTGGATCATGCATGTTCATGTTTAAATAATTTAGAGTTTTATTATTGAATGATAAAAGTAAATTTTTTGTACGTCTATGAATCCTTAAAGCAAAACAGTTTTTGCATTTAACGTCTATTAGAGTGTAGTTATTGGTTGTGTAAACAATGAAATTTTATTTAAGAAAAATGTATTCGTTTGTTGTAAGTACAATTTACGTTTGTTCTATTATAATTTAACTCTATTCAGTTACATAATTTATATACGCCACAACTTGTCGCTTCGATTATAAAGAGCAATTTTTTTCTCTAAGAAGAATAATTTAATGGTGGAAAAATTGGCCTGATAAGCATTAGAGTCTGTAATCTCTGATTCTTATGGTTTTTTGCTAGATAACGATAATTTATGGTATTGGCATTTTTTTAAAATTACATATAAATATAGGATTCTCTGATGTGACAAAAAAACCTTCAAAATATATTTGAACCTTTTAGTCTTATTGATTTTTATTTAGTAATATCAGCGTTAAATTCCCTTCTATTTTAACCTTAACTTTTTTTTTGTTGAGAGCTATTAGACTCTGTCTTTGGTAGTAGTACAGCCTTATAAACTTATAATTTTCTTATTTTTTTCAGTATTCTTGTTCCTTATGCCAACCTGTACAAATCCCTTACTAGATAGTTGCTGTGTTCTTCTGAATCCATTATTAGTTTTCTATAAATGGTTTGCCTCCTGTAATTAAAATCTCACACTCGCACAATATATGGATGGTTGTTTCTGTTTCTGTGCTACATTGCTTACAATTCAGGTTATCATTGTTAAGGTATTCTCTAAGGAAACATTTCTTGGCGAGGAGACCTATTAAAATCTGTAACTGATTCCTGCTTTGTATTGGCAGTTTTTTAGTTCGTTTATGAGTTGGTCTTTTTATAAAGGTTTTTCAAGTCTTTGTCCCGTTATTTTTATGTTGTTTTCTGACCCATTCTTTTACCCGCCTTTGTATTATACCTTTAGGTACTTCCAAAGCCGATCTGGGGCCTATATATAAAGTTAAAGATCCTTCTTTTGCTAGCTCATCAGTTTTTCTGTTGCCGCAATGTCCTGCTACCTACAACAGAGTTAACTTGTTATGATCTACCATAACAGGCATTTTCGTACCAGCTTGGATGTTATTCTCTGGTTCTTTCATGACTTCAGAGATGTTCGATTGTCCGTGAATATATCCAATCGCCAATGCAGTGAATATCTTCGCTTGAAAAACAGGATGTGTGTTTTTAGTAAAAAGCTTAACTACAAGTTTTATAGTCTGTTCTTTTATCCAGTATGCCTCCACTTATATGTCCAAATTTTAGACGTTTCCACTTCTATAATTTCTCCGCCAACAGGTGTGTTGCGCAGTCTATAAAAAGTCACTTCTGCCCCCCAAAGGATTTTAAATAAAGAGGGGGGTCTAATAGTGTCCCCATTGACAATGTTGATTAATCTTGAATTATTTATAAAGCTTTATAACAACAAAAATATATTCCTATAAATCTCCAATATGGGGAAAAGTCAAAATTGGTAAATTGCAAAATGGCAATTAAACCATTTAGTTTTCCTTTAAAGATTTGATTAAAGTCAAAATTGTTACAACACATGCATGAAATACTTATCAGAAATGGGAAGAAAACAAATCAAGAGTTTAAAAGCACATTTAATTCAATCTCGAAATAAATCTGTAAATCTTCTTTATTGTATTGAGTATGGCGTTTTTTGCTAAGTAATCTTTGGGTATTCAAATGAACCCTTCTAGCTTAATTGGTGTATTTGTATTTTAGTAGTATGATTTTAATTGTACAAATTTATTAGTCGTCTGGTTTGACACACATCAACAGCGCAATGCACAACGTAGTTTAGTTACATTGTCTTTTGTCCCAAATTTGCGCTAGTATTTGCTTTCAAATACAACAGCCCAATCAGTTCTGCATGTTTGACTAGCGCCGGCATAACTCATTTATCGGATGCTTTTGTATTGGCTTTTATTTTGGCACGAGATTCGCACATTTGGGAACTGTACATGACAGCGGATTTTTATTAAATTGCCGTGACGAACACTTTATTTAATAAAGATTAACAACGGCGTTGGGCACGCCGCAAAAAATGCCGGCGCGCCGTTTGCCGCAGAATCGGGCCGCCTTTGTGGCTCAGCCGAACGTAATGGACGAGGACGGCCAATTTTTGATCCGGATTTGTTACAAAAGAACGGAATCGAAATCCTGGCGTAGAGGCAGGACCGCGACCATACATCGCCGGATAGATTCATTTGTCAGGGCCGCGGTCGAAGCCCCAACCCGGCCCTTCCTCGCGACTAATGCGAGTGATTGCAGTATCCGGGATGTCTCCCTCGTGAGAATTACCTAGAGCCTCTCGCTCGCTCCCGCAGGACGTCACAATCACGGCTCATTTCCAGCTTTCGTTCGTTTCATCCTGCCCAAATTGAGAGAGCGCTTAGAAATTCGTCGGCGACACGGCGGCTCTGGAGAGACAATATATCGGGAAAGCAACCGGGAGCATGTTGAGCAAACACGCGCCATAGATCTTCCCTTTTTCTCGATCCACGTATAAACATTAGAGGTTTTTTATTTATGTATAAGAACCGCAATACATCTGAGTACTTTCTTTCTGTTGGTTTTGCGATAGTCGCATATCAAAAAAGCATTCACGGAGTTCATAGAGTAATGCGTTTTTTATATGCGTGAAGTTCAAGTTTGGGTTTTTCTGACTCTTCCTTAATGCCGTGGAAATATTAGATCGTTCACAACTTTTTAGAAGTTATGTCTGCATCATAATGGAGTTGACTCACTGAAACCCTACTTTACGTGACTGGAAGTTTTCCATTTAGCTATATGTAGGAAAAATAACTCTTCAAACAAGGCGGATTGCATGTAGCATTAATATAAACATTTTTTTAAATTTAATGAGCAATCAGAATATACTATAGGCTAATGTGATTACTGTGTACAAAGATAAGCTTAGCTTTTTGCATGTGGCGTGGAGAGGAATCCATCCAACGATGATACCTAAGCTTCATCGAGGATCTATTGACCAGGGCCAGTTCAGTCTTCTGTAAGGTGTGGAGTCCAATAAAGGCTATCGTAGTGAATTAGGGTGATGCTGTAGTGTTACTTCTTTGGTTTATGGTTTCACTGACGTAATGGATTTTCAGGGTGATATGCAGAATATGATTTGTGATGTTTCGAATTATTTTGGATCGAGATCGCTGCAGATTGACCATGTTAGACTTGCTTGAACAACCCCAGAGCTCGATTCTGCATGTCCATATGGACTTGATTACAGTTTTGTAATAAAGCAATTTATTTTCAATGCTTAATTTAGGCTTTCTGTCAATTATCCAGTTAATTTCTTTTATTTGTAGATTAATTGGTTTTTCTTTGCTTACTATACGATGTTTTAATTTAGTTTCGAATCTAGATATAATTCAAAATATTTAAATGTTTTATTCTGTTGCATGGCTATTTGATTTAGAGTTACGCTAGGTTAGTGATCTTTCCGAAGAGTGGTCGTTAAATAGGACGATTTAGATTCGTTGACTTTAATTTTCCATTTTTTAAGCCATACTTTGACCAGGTTTAAATGCTCTTGTAGATACATTGCAGCTATCATAATATCTTTGTGAGTTGAGAGTATGGCTTCGTTTAATGGAATATCTTATATATACAGTACATATAGAAGAGACCAAGAATTCTTTGTGTTACTCTCGAGAGAATGTTGTAACGGTTTGAGGTTTTACTATTAAACTTGATTTACCATACTTTTTCAAACATCCGGTCTATATCTAGGATTTCTATTGCGTGATTAATAATATTTGCAATGCGGTGACACTGCTGCACAGTAGAGCGAGATTGGCGGACCCAGAATTGATTGTTTGGGAACCAGTCGCGTCGGCTTATGTCTTTGTTAATTGTTTTGAGTAGAAGTTCTTCTAAAAGTTTTGAAATTGTTGGTAATAGACCGATTGGCCGGTCGGATGCCATATTTGTGGAATTTTTTCTTGGCTTAAGTATCATTATTGGGCTATGTTTAATGATTTGGGGCAATGATTGAATGTCTATATAAGAGTGTCAACATGTCTTGATATGTTTATATAAATTTTACAGTAATGATTTTATTTGTACTTGATATAGATATTTTATCACGCGAGCGTTGGAGAATCTATAATTAAATTGATAACCTTCAATAGGCTAATGTTTGTATACATATTTGTTGATGCGTAATCTGTAATAAAATGCTTCTATTTAAATAGATAAATGCCCCTTAATTATTGTACAATTTTTAATCTCTACACAGTTATCCACTTTAGAATTTACGGCAGAAGATTGTTAACGTGCATTAAACCTAATTCGTATACGGTAGTAGTTCATACACGTTATATAAAATTTTGACAGTCTATCACTATACATTTTTTATATTTATAAATATGTAAAAAGATTTACTATACTCTTGTTTTTGAAAATGTTATTTCATACAAAAAAACGTCTTAGTTTAGAACAGGATGTTCTAACCGAGGATTTATGGGTCTCAGGGGTCCGTGGAACGATTTGAATTTCTGTGACCCTGGGAAAACACTCTTTGTCTAAATATTCTCTAATCCCTAAAATTTTCTTTATTCATAAATGCGTGCAATAAATTAAGGTGGCAACCGCTATAGGCAGAATAGCACATTAGTTACTGCATAATATAAAGTTTGAAATTGATATTAGATTACACGTAATCGTGCTATTGCGTCTAATTTATCTGTCAGATTATCTAACAGCTTCCGATCAGACTCGAATAACGAATCAACCAACAAAGTGCAAAAAAAGGAAGTACGATAAAAATGACGCGCCATTTAATTTTATTTATAAAGGTTAGCCAAAGAGTTGTGCCCAACATCGAAAATGACATTTCTATGCAAGAGTTTATTCAAAAACAATAACAACTAGTTTTCAAAATAAAGACCATCCTTCACGATATTTTTCCACCGTTTCACAAGTTGTCGGACCTGATTAAAGTTGATTGGACCATACTTTAGTTGAGTAGAGCAGCATCTAAACTATAAAATAGCTTAAAGCTCAATTCAGTAAGTATATGTTGTCGGGGCTTCTTCTGAAGCAAACTTGATATAAGTAGTTAAACACAGTTTAAATGGACGAAACATTAAGCACCGATGTCAGTTTAGGTCTGCTTGGTAAAAGCTGATCTTTTAAAACTATAGACCAATCCTTGTAGTTACATTAGGGTACTGTTCGTGGAGCAACTTTGCAAATTGCCCTGGCAGCATTTGTTGTGGTCAGACTTTTTTCCAATAATGTAACAAAACCTGAAGTTTATTGTTTGTAATCTAGTAATCAGTGTCAGTCATCTTACAAAGTAAATTATATATGTTGATTACAATTTTTAACACAAAATAACATCAAAAAATAAAAAATAAAATAAAATAAATATAATTTTTGATGTTTAGCACAAACTTTGCAGAATTACAAAACTCAATAATTTTATATAATGGTAATAATGGTAAGGCCCTACGCCGCGTGGGAGCAGCCTGCGAACTGAGAGGTTAAGGCTCTCATACGTTAGCTCTCTCTGCCCGGTCGTCGCGCACCATCTCTGATGCGGGGCGATGTGACAAGCACCGCACCTTAGACGACCGCCATTATTACCCCTTGTTCGAATGAACGTAGGTACTCAATTATTTTTAGTGACTGAGTAGGGCACCCGCCAGACATCAGAGAGCACCGGGAATTGAACCCGGGTCCGTCAGCATCGCAGCCTGCCCCTCAACCACGGGACCACGCTGGCAGCCAATAATTTTATATGCAGAAAAATATTGCTTCCTCTTTTTCTTAATGCTATATTAGTTTATTGAATGTTGGCTATCAGTATCGTTATGATTATTTTGTTAGCTACTGCTTGAAATAGTTTGACTGAAGTTATTCCCGACCATATTATCAAATTTTGAGCAAAGATATACGTCTTCTGCCAGGTTTTTTTATTCCTTCAATATTTTCTTGTAAAAGAAGTTGAATAATGTAGTATTAATTATTTTTCATGGACCAAATAAGTGAGTTTTTACAATTTCAATACTTCTTTTTTGTTTTTTATTTTTTTGATGACCTCTTTATTTGTTATGATCTAATCTGTATATCGTTTTGGCATAGCCTTTGATGCCATTTTCAAATATTGAATTAAAATAGAAAACTTTTGTTGCCCAGAGTTTTCCTTGAGAAGTAGGCAGATTGAAAACACGAGTAAAAACTAATTTCAATGTTTTGAAAATGGCATCAAAGTGGATGTATCTTATTGATTACTATTCTATTTATAATTATGCCTTGTTAACTTTCGAATATGTGGGTGAATAGTTTTTGGGGTTTTTATTAAATAAAAGAAGCTGAGCGAGAGCGCACAGCCTCGACGAACGACTATCTGAAAGTTTGTTTCATCTGTTAAGTTATTATCAATAGAAGTGTTTTGTTTGATTCCAATATAAGTATATTATGATTCTCGTGTCTTTCCCATCTATTTTCGTTTTTTTAAGATATCAATCGTTTCTTATGTTTTACTTTGTGAAACGCTTTCTTAAAATTGTGAATAAGGATTCTAGCGTTCCTAAGCCCCCTTAATCTTTTGTACGACTAGTATATAAAAAACTAGAGAACTATTCAATTAATGTAAGAAATTTTCAAGGATCTTTTGAAAATTCATTAGAATGAATTGTGGATATAGACTTTATTTCACTGAAATAATTTATTGGAAGCAGGCTAAGGTTGCTGATTCGACCGATATCGCATTTACGTGTACAATATATTTCGGATTTGACGAGTGTTGGGAATTGCAGAGAGCGTAATTTGATCCGAGGCTTATCAGAACATGTGACTCAACTCGCATGGTTGTTAATGAGAACATTGACATTCTATAAATAATTTCGAATATATCATTTTTTACAGCCAACGAGATTTAAATTTTTGGTGTGATTATGTTTTATTTATACCAGGTGTACCGGAAAGTCTTTACCGGTCTTTTCCAATAGGTGTCGCTAAGCTTAACATACAATATTATGATTTGACACGTGTTCATTTTATTCTACAGACATCAAGCTTCAACGTCGTAGGTTATATTTTGTGAAAGTATCACCGTCACATATTTATACCTCTTCAAAAATGTCAAGTTATGTGCCTGAAAACGTGCATTTGCATTACTTTTTTTATTTAATCAAAAGAAAAAAGCTGCTAAAAGTCATCGTTTGCTAGTTGAAACATACGGCGTGGTTTCCACAATTCAAAAGTGGTGTTTTTGATGTGCAAGATAAAGAACGTTCTGGCAAACCGAAAACGTTTGAAGATGCATAAATGCAGGAGTTATTGGGTGAAGACCCAACACAAACTAACAAACAATTGGAAGAAGCGTTAAATGTGGCCCAAGAAACTATTAGCGACCAATTACGATCGATGGGAAAAATCCAAAAGATGGGAAGATGGGTGCCACATCAATTGAATGACAGGCAAATGGAAAATCGAAAAATCGTCTGTGAAATGTTGCTTCAAAGGTTTGATCGAAAGTCATTTCTGCATCGAATAGTGACGGGTGATGAAAAGTGGATTTATTTCGAAAACCCTACGATCAAAAAATCATGGTTATCACCTGGAGAAGCTGGCCCATCAACCGCGAGACCGAATTACTTTGGCAGGAAAACGATGCTCTGTGTTTGGTGGGACCAGAGTGGCGTGGTGTATTATGAACTGTTGAAACCTGGTGAAACAGTTAATAATGATCGCTACCGACAACAAATGATTAACTTGAACCATGCATTGATCGAAAAACGTCCAGAATGGGCCCGAAGACATGGTAAAGTAATTTTCAGCACGATAACGCGCTGCCTCATACAGCAAAACCGGTCAAGGAAGCATTGAAAGCGCTTGGGTGGGAAATATTATTGCATCCGCCGTACTCTCCAGACCTTGCCCCGTCCAACTATCACCTTTTCGCATCAATGGGCTCTGCATTAGCAGAGCAGCACTTCGCTAATTTCGAAGAATGGATCGATGAATGGTTTCGCTCAAAGGAAAAACAATTTTTTTGGAATGGGATTTATAAATTGCCTGAAAGATGGGCAAGATGTGCAGAATTAAATGATCAATATTTTGAATAAATAAATTTTTCTATTCAAAAAAAAACGGTAAAGACTTTCCGGTACCCCTGGTATATCATAAATATCATTTTACATGAACTATTTGGTAAGTAGATGCCCTCAACGATATTGGTCCTTCGAACCATTTATTAAAAGGGTTTCAATTTAAATTATTTTTGAGAAATTGGACCACTGACAACCTGGAAGACAATGTTTATAGCAGTTTTCAGTACTCAATATTGGTAATTTTAAAATTACCATCGAATAAAGCAATTTCTTTTGTTTATTATGTTAATCAATGTAATAAAAGAAACATGCGTGTGGATATATAGTTAAATACCCATTTGACTTTTGCTTCACAGTATACACGTGATAGAAATGTCAAACATACATATCACAACTTAACTTAGTTTTAACTCTAATCGTTTTGTGCTCCAAAGGGCACCCCACACCATAACGGAAAATACTCCATGCTTGATGGTTGGTTACAGACGGTTTATGTGGAATTCTTGATTGAGCATTCTTTAGGTTCATATGCGGCTGCTACATAAAAATTGGGGAATGAAAAAATTATCTAAGAAGATGACACGATGCTAAAAGTGAGAAGTGGTTTCCGCCTAACAGCTTTACTATGATAACTCGTGTTCTGCCTCATCTGCAACTATAGAATAGAAATTTCTTTCCACTATCCGTTTTTCAAACCCCAGTTATCGTGCTATTATTTCCTTATACTCTGTGTTGAACTGCACAATCGCCCGATTTACGGTGGACAGCGGAATACTCAGCTTTAGGGCAATTTTGCTTATCGCATCGACCACCTTCGTATGGCCCGACAATACGCCCTCTTTGGAAATCACTTTATTTTTCGGCGCCAGAGTCTTTAGGAACACTGCACACCAATGTGTACAATGAAAAATAAATTGACATAGTCATTGCCATACAACACAGGATGTGGGGCGATATGTAAGCATCGTACCTTAGACAACTGCAATTATTACCCTTGTTCGAATGAACGCAGGTACTCAATTATTTTTAGTGACTGAGTAGGCCACCGAGAGCGCGACAGCCGCGACGGAAAGGCTTCGGCCTGCCAGACTAACGCGCGGCGGGCCCTGGGTTCGACTCCCAGATCGATAATAACGGCAAACATCGAGTGCTCTCCGGCCATCATACAAACACCTTTGGCGGTCGTAAAGTACATTCTCCTTCTTCTAACGGGTCAGACTAGCCACCTGCCCGGGGTACGCCCAACATGGCTCATAGTACTACACGAAATGTGTAGTTAGAAACAGGCTAATAGCCTATATAAGAGTAGAAGAAGAAGAAGAGAAGAGTAGGCCACCCGCCAGGCATCGAGAACTCCGGGAATGGGTCCGTCAATACCGCAGCCCGTTCTTCAACGGGACCACGCTGGCTATTCAATATAGATATTTTATGTATTTATTTAAACGTAACCCAAGTCTTAAACACTTTCTAAATTTTAGCACAAAACAATCGACTCGGCAACATGCTCAAGTTTTGAGAGAATGTGTATCCACTCCGATAGCATTCCAAGTAAAGTTCATTGTACTGTTTTGCAGCACTTTATACGTCAGTTTTGTTTTCCATGATTCACTAAAGCACTGCCTCGTATCGCTTCAGGAATTTTGCACTCATCTAAGATAACTAATTTATTTACATCAACAATGTACTAACAAACTATATGCTGCGCAAAGAGCACAAAATAATGATTCAAATACGTTAACATAGATAACGCTGCAGTGTCTCCTTATCAAATGACGCCGCTCACTTTTTTGTCATACACAATGTGTACTCTAAGAAACGCAACTTGTTTAAAATATTTTTACCATTACAGTGAAGATTTCAAACTGCTTTAAATTTATACAATTATATAATAAAAAGTACGGACGTGGAACTCCGGTACCACAGATGCCCGGGGCTTCTATACATAAACAAAAATTTTCGGCCACTTCCGATCAAAACGATCTCGAGATTTTCCGATCAGGCTGATTTTTGGCGCCTGGACTTTACTTACGGTCCTTAGTTGAATAGTGAGGCTTGACAGATGTCAGAAATGACAGAAATGGAAGCTGGTCTCCAGCTTGGAAGCTGCCTTGATCAAAAGTTGAAAAATAAAATGACGGACAGACGACATTACTCTCTTCATAAGGTTTCTCATTTTAATGTACAGAAGCCTAAAAGTAAATAGTAGCATTTTAAAGGTTGCGATCTATCTAGAATTACATTAAATGATGACAAATTCGATCTAAGTAATCCACTTGAAAAGATGGTTCGTACGAGAGATTTTACTGATTTTTATATGTACTTGTTGGTAATGTGTTTTTGCTATTTAAAACACTAACACCATTCTGAAAAGGCATCCCAAACCTTTGCCTGACTGAAAATAGAGTCCGTGAACCAAAACTGGTTACGAACTAAAGCAATTTAGAAGGAAGCTTTCAAATTTGCTTAGTTTAGAAACTATTCCTCCAATTTAATAATTAAAATTAAAATGTTTCTAAAATTTGATGAAGTAAGAATTAGTAATAGGTGTTGCAGGTAACTTACATAGAGCCGTTTATTTCCGTGGAGAATATTTCTGTTTATTCAGCCAAACGGGGCCTTTCCGAGCCACTTACAGTTAAGGGTTAGTTATATACCTGCAATAAACATGTGCAGAGCGCACTTCCTCGAGACATTACTCGGATGTAGCCCAGCGCATAAAGCATTCCGAAATAGACGCGCAGAAATGGGTGGAAAAGCAAAGAGTCCATAAAATTTACTGTTTGCTTTTATAACTTCGGTGACAGATTAGGGGCCATTGTTAAAAGTCTCGGTGAGCGGCACGGCTTAGCCGACTTACGTCTATAATAAAAGAGACGTATCTCCAGCGAGCAGGTACCTGCTGGATCAGCGCCAGAATTACAGCCCCAAATGGAGGGCGAACGAATTTTGAATGACAATTAAATTCTTTTGCATATTCCTCTTCCAGCCGTCCTTCGTCTCCCGCAGGCATATAATACTCCCTGCATAAGATTCATAAACTTCGGGTGCGCCTGCATGCTCAGCAATCCGCGAAATTGAGTTTCTTCTTTAGTTTGTGCCCTGACTCAGGATTCGTATGTTGGTTCGCGATTCGTCCGACGTGAAATGGTTCGACGTTGTGTATTTGCAAGCCCGGTTCCAATTTCCGGAAGGTTGCGACTATCAAAACGGCGAACTTCCGATTGCAGTTTGCAAGGATGGGGGCTCGCGCTGGGCGTGAAAATGGCAAAGTAATCGGGGGCGCGTCGTCTGCGTAAATAAAAAAATAACTCTGCACTTTAGTTTGATTACATCACAACAGCCGTTACCAAAAAGTATATTTTTGCAGAGCATGCTAAATTCATTTTTGTTGAAAAATATTAAGACTAACGCTAATAAACCGTTGTAAAAGAACTGTGTACATTTGAATACTAAAGCTCGCCTCATGACATGGTAATCTAATTTGGTATAGTGTCCCCATTGATGTTTCTCACAGTAGGAGTAATGCGCTCTTGAAGTTCATTTAATGTTGTTAGCTTTGGTGACTCATAAACCAGATCTTTCATGTACACATTTTTTAATAATCTGATCGATGGGTAGCTTTCCAAGCTCTTCAAAAATTTATTTATTTATTTAATCAAGAACCCTTCTACCAATTGGTGTAGGGTATTGAGAGAAATTTCTGCAGTATATTGTTTGTTATAAAATCCGCTTTCGATAAGCTTGCTGACTCTTTAAAGCTGATGGCTTGCTAAATAGCCTTTTCTGAAGCCAAATTGGAATTTGGGTAGCATGTTGAGATTTTCAACATACTCTAATAAACATTTTTTTGAGAAGTTTTGAAGCGACATCAACAGATGTCTATAGCTGCTTATTTTCGTTTTGTTTTTAATGAGTTTTCCGAACATTAGAATATGTGCGTGTTTCCAGGATTGTGGAAAGTAATCTAGCCTCATGTAGGTATTGTAAGTGGAACATAGATAAGCTATTGCCTTTATTGTGATTTTGTACAAAGGCAGCAGCCCGAAGTGTAAGTAACATTATCGGTTTCTGTTGATGGCCTAGGCAATTTTTTTTTTACTTTAGAATTTTTCTAGTTGTTCTTCAAGAGTCCTATTTTCCTGAACTGAAATCGGCTATATGTTTTTGTATGTATTGATTCTAAAGTTATCTATTATATTGTTTAATCTGTTTTTCCTTTTTTCCTATTTTTTCTATTTCTTGTTTTTTGCCACTTGTCAAAGTGGACTTTTCTTTTTAATTAAATCAATAATTTATCTAGGAAGATAATTGCAGTCAATTGGGCGCGTTTTGGAGTTATGGCTATGCCGATGTCTTCGACTGTTTGAAGTCTTGTTAATGGAACTGAGTTTACTGTTTAGATGATTTATATTTTGCCATTGGTTAGTTTTGGAATAGGCTCTTTGATAGTTACTGTGTTGATGAATGACCAAAATACCGGGAGGTGATTAGAATTCAATTCGAGTATAACACTTTGGAAGATAGGTTTATTGAAGTTTGTTTGGAGGACACTATCAAGTATATCGGGCGATGATCTTCCCAATACGGGTAGTAGGTAGTCATTGGGTATCAGAATTTGCAAATAATTAGTTATGGCAAGCTTTACCGATTTAATACCTTCAGGATTTGTACCTTTGTATTCCCAGAGGGTATTTTTAGAATTAACTTCACTTAGTACTAGAACTTTTTTTGTACTACATTTTAATACTTTTTGAAATACATATATTCTTCATAAAATCCCATGATTATTTCATAACAACCCCGTACATGATTATAGAAATAAAAATTCAAGGAACAATTTTTATTGCATATAGTTATGCGTGCACTTTTAATATTACTATTCATTCAAAAATTTCAAGTTGGGGTACTGCTTATACACCAAACATATCTCATGTTCATAACTAATATAAAAAAAATGTTTTTAAAATCAAAGCGTCTTTGAATGATAATATTTAAATATTTTATTACAAAACTACACTAAAAAAAACTATAGCATTACATTATTTTTAATACCATTTTTTTAATCTCAACTATTTTGATATCATCAATAACAATTGATAGTAACCTTATTCGTAACTACAAATCAAAACTACAAACATTTTTATAATACAAGGTTTTATCATACAAAACCGTTAGTTTATGCCTAGTATTTTTTTTATTCTACTGAGACATATATAAGTAGTTACTATTTTTCTTTACTAAGAATTTCTTAACAATGCGTGTGTTGTAGATTTTATTTAATTTTTTCTTATATAATGTATCAGCAATCAGTATTACAAGGGATTTTGGAAAATTATCGTTGATAAAGTTGAGAATGATGAACTTACTCTGAAAGTTTTACGTTAGACCATTTCTACTTTAATCTCAAAAAGTTTGCTCAATACATTAGTAGCCTTACCATGTCGTTTGGGTGGTTTGAAAGTTTATTGTAGTGTATGGTTACTCATTCTATAACTACATCACGGATGTATGGGGTATTGGAGTATTTGCTTAGGGTAAGGTTTTTATATTAGAGTAGTTAGAGCAACCTTACAGCTCACATCTTTCTGTTCAGATGATTTTGTATATAAGAAGTGTTCTTTCTGTTGCTAAGGATTTTTGACCTATTAGCCACTACATCGTTTTTATTTTTAGATCCATCGCTTTGCCCTTCTTTTTTACGTGTGGCTTCCAAATTAGTTTTTTGTCGAAATGTAATCCTAAGTACGCCATTTTTCAGATTGTGGTATAGTAAAGGATGTGGCAACAGGAGGGCATATTGACCTTCACAATGTAAAAGTTATATATGCTGGCTTTGTTACATTCTTTTAATATATGTATGTGATCTTGCAGTACTCTTGTAGACCTTAGAGGGTCTTCATTCCATCCAAGGATAGCAATGTAATCTGTCATTTCTGTGTATGGTATGATTGATATATCAGTAGTAAAAAGTAAGTATAAGACTGGACTCAAAGCGCTGTTTTCCGGGACTCCTACGGTAATTGATTGTAAGGTCAAGTTTTATTTCCGAAATTGATTTGATAATGGAGTTACAAAAGGGAGATTATATTGTTGCGGAAAATTGCTTTTATTTTAGCGAGCAATTTTTGTGACATACATTGTCAGATAGAAGAAAGACTATTATGCAGTACTTATTACTTTTAAGATTTAATTTTGTGAGACATACGGTGACAACATTGGATGGTGAGATGTTATCGTTTAAATCCGAACTGCTGTTTTTGTATCCATTCATCTAGTGCTGTATTTTTATTTAACTAATTTAATACCAGTTTTTGTGAAAGTTTAGATAATACTCATAATAAGCTAATTGAGCAGATATTTGGTCGACGATTTACCAGGTTTCAATATTAGGATGATTTGCGCCGCCTATGGTAGTAGAGACCAGTAGGTTAAGCACAGAATCGCCTTATATAATGCTAGTAATTATCTTTTTTATCTTTCTGGTAATTATTTAAGGATGGGACAAGCTGTAAGGTTGTAGTATGGTTGCTTTCTTGTTACTTAATAATTTTTCTTGTAGCATAATTCACCGGTTTTAAAATCCCAGATTGGGGGTGGTAATTGCAATGGGACTTTAAGATAGTCGCCTGCGCCTAAATTTATTTCTTAAAATTAGATCTAAATACGTCTACTAGATGTCGCACAAATAGCTTTTTTCTCGTTATGATCCGACTTATGTGTCAGCTGGGTTCCCTAATGGAGATATAAGCACCTGTGGCCTCTAAAATCTCTTTGTAGCTTTCGATACACTGTATTCGTTTATTAGAAAAAAAACTACATATTGCTGAAACGTAACGTTTTTTGCCTTGTATAGTTTTTGTTTGAGTTTATTGGCAATTTGGTTGTATTTTGTTTTATCGTTTATACTATATGATCATTGCCAGATTGTTTTAGCTTTGTTCTATCTCTTAACAAGTTCCATCAACTTTTTAGAGAAGTCTTGTAAGTTAAGATTTTAACTTTCCATTTGCGGAATTTATTAACTTTACTGTTTAGCTTCTAGCTTAATTCGTTGACTTTAAGATTTCAGATTGGGGATGGAAGTTGCAGTGGGTCTTTAAGAAAGACATCTACTTTCAAATTTATTTCTTCAGAGTTGGGTCTAAATTATTAGATGTTGCTGAAGCACTAATAGCAAGTATAACTGGCATGTTATCTGATGATAGATTATAATTTGATGTAATATCTACGTAGTCTTTTAACAATAAAATCTAAAAAGGTGTTTATGATTTTGTTAGGATTTGATGTCCAGTAAGTTGGGCAGTTTGTGGAGAAACATTTATAATGATGTTATGAGTTTATCAAGTTCTCCTCCGTCTTTTGGGGTTATCAGTTATGATTTGTGTTGAAGAGGGTAATTTGTTTACATTATTTTAAAGGAATCAATAGGCTATCGATATGGTAATTGGGTTATAATAGTTTGTGTACTTCTATTACAGTAGCTTGCAAAAAAAGGTACTTTACATTTGGCAATTTGTGGCATGTTATAGATTCTCGAATGATGATAGTGCCTTCATGTGTTACACCATCCGAATCTTCGATGTGATAGTTAAGACTTTCATTTTTACTTTCCTTATCCTATAATAAGGAAAATAATGTAATCCGCGGAAATTTGACCTACCCAGTTTTTCATATTTCTGGACGAAATATAGCCTCAGGACACCAAAAAAGTTGGTTTGAGCCATTGGTTCGTGTGTGTGTGGGGGGGGGGATGGCTGTATCTGTCTGTCGGTCTGTCAGTAAACAGGATATCTCGAGAACCGTAAGAGCTAGACTTGAAATTTGGTATGGAAGTTACTCGTAGGTAGGGGACGCAGTGGTTAAAATCGGCCGAGTCATTTGGTCGCAAGGTCGCAAAATCGGTCGCAAAGCGGTCGCGAATCTAAACGGTTGAAGATACAAAAAAATTATGAGAATAAAAATGATTTGTTATCATGAGATAAACATGAATTTAAAATAAAAGTTGGTAAAATAGGAACTCGAAAAAAATTAAAGCTCAAGATTTTTAATATACCGGGTGTTCATAAAATGTTTCGAGAAATTTATATTATCGGATAGATCAGACCGAGACAAACAAAAAATTACAATGAAATTTTTTGATCCGAGGTCAAATAAATAAGTTATAGCCGATTAAAAATTAATTAAACGGACCAATCACAGCGCGTTCGGAGAGCGCTTGGTCGCTAGGAGGGAACTCGTAGGCGATAAAGGAGAAGGCTGTGCGTCCGAGCTCGCACGGTTACCTTCAGTGACGTAGCAAAATTTTAAGTACGAGTCAATTATTGTCTTGTACTGTTTATTTTAATCAGCTTTCGAGTGTTGAACTCGCGCCTCGTCCTTTTTTGAAATAACAAGTTCCGGTAGATGATAGACCCGGTATAATATATAATAATAGGATAAGGAAAGTCGTGTGATGTTCACACCAGATTTTTATATTCTTGTAGTAAAATAGGTTTTTGGTATAAGGAGAATATCAATGTCATTAAGATTGAACAAAGTTGTGCGGTGTTGGCTTGTAGAAGGCAGGTATGTTTCTTTGTGGTTGTTGTTCTTTTTAATTTTGCTTTGTATGTTTTGGTATGTTAAGTAGCTCATGTAGTTTGCCAGACACGCTCCATTGTTAAATCTCCTGTTTTTTTCATGTTGAGGAATTTTGTGGTCCACCACACTGTACACATACGTATGGTCTATTGCAATATAATTCATTAATTATATTGATTACTATTTGTTTTATCTGAAACTTCTGATAAGCCAGAGAATTTGTTGGTTTGTGTTAAATTAAATTATTGTGACCGTTCTTGTGCGAGTTGTATGTTCTTCTTTTCCTTTTTAGGTTATTAACACATTGATTGCTTCTGCCTTTTCTGTGCCACCGATAATATCCACTAAATTTTATAGCATCGGTGTAGTAGTTAGGCTTGAGAAGGCATTACAATTTTAGACATTTAAGAGCTGCCATATTAATGTTTCTATTGGTGGAGTTGTTTCGTAGCTATTTGACGTTTGTTGATAAGGTCAGATGTTATTTGTTGTAAATTGTAATTTAGCACAAGCGAGTGTTATTGGTAGGAAGCTGATTTTTGTTAGGTTACGGAGTTAAATTATTGCGCGCAATTGAAATCATTGCTAAATGGCAGCCTCCTTATAATTAGGTGTGCTTACAGGCACATACTTAATATGAAATAACCATTATACACTAATGAAAAATAAAAATATACTACAGTTAATGCACTGCTTTACACTGCTTGAAGTTAAGTATCAAATAAGCAGCAGTTAGAATTAAAATCTTTTAGGTAATCTGCAAGGCAAACTATAAAATGATAAAAAGAGTTCCAAGGGATAAGAAGAAGAATATTGGACAAAGAAAGGTACATATATGAACAACATTACAACGGAAAAGGCTCAAGATAAGATTGAATCGGTTGACAAATTTACAAGAAATACCCAAGCAAATATTATAATCGCTGTTACAATGCTGCAGTTGCTACTAGTAAAAATTAAAATATATATTATGTTTTGACTTATTTTTAAAACACAAGATGAAAATTTTTGCTTTTAAAAACGTATCATAATGAATCAATCTTCTTAAACTTACCATTGGAGGTTGTTTAGATTTGGATTTGTATTCTAATAATTTAAGTACTCCAGTAATTGAAATATTCAAATGTAAAAAGAGTAGGAATTGAAATAAAAACATTCGTATAATTACTACGAATGCCATTTTTAAATATTTAAACATTAATTACGACTGACGAAAAATGAAGAAGTACAGATCGCGAACTAAAATGTCAAGGTATCTATATGTTTTTCCCCGTTGCATAATCTCTGGTACAAGGCAATGTGGCAAAGATTACACCTTAGAAAATTACATTATCAGGTACTCACGTATCTATAATAACTTAATGGGCCACCAGCTCCAAGTTTCAGTCTACACCGAAATCAAATTCTAAGTAAAATTATAAATTCTAATAAATATTTAAATTATCATTCTCTGGTCTAATGAGTGTGTGTGTCAAATTTATTCAAATGTATACAAGTTTGTGAAATGTGTATAATTATTATTTGAACTGCATAAATGTGAGGCTTTTAAATTGACATAAGTTTATTCAGTACAAAAGGGTCTTAAATAATATTATTTTTATAAATTAGTAATAATTTAATTAATGTAATTATATAAAACACTTATTTTGTGACAATATTGCTAACTTCCCCTCCAAACGTCTGGAGAATGCATGACTTAAGCATTTTCTGTTGGAACCTGTCCAATTATTGTACCGTATCCCTTCCATTTTCCTGCCCCAGGGTGTCGTGCTAGAACAATACCCTCTGCCTTGATATTAAATCTTCCATTCTTGATTTGAAGTTAACTCAGGTTATTCAGAATGTTCAGTAGATTTCCTTTGTTAGTACGTGCTTGAGGCTTTCCAGTTAATAAAGCATTAACGTATCTCTCCGAGCCATTGGTAAAATTTGCGATAACCTCCGCTACTTATTCGTTTCCGAATTTTCCCGCGGGAAGTATTTCTAATGACCTTTCGGTTAATCACAAAAGCTGAAAACACCCATTCAGTTTTCCGTGTTCATAAGGAATTCCTTCTATTTCGTTGGCATTTGCTGCTTTTGTGGAATGTTCAGGCGGTAGTTTTACTTCTACGAAATATCTTATGAAACCTTAATTTACTTTGCGAACACTGGCGTTTGATATTTGTCGGTTCAGTAACCGTAGTTCCCAACATAGATACAACGAAGCCAATTTATACACCAAAAAAACATTTTATTTATTTAAGAGGTGCTCTAATGTCGTTTACACTGTTAAAAATATACAAACGTTATTTTTAAACATGAAGTACAAAAATGGAATTATGTAAACAGGATGTAGGTAAATTTATTGAACAAAAATACGCAACTACAAGTAATAAAATATTTATAAATAGCAGTGTACTAGGTTTAACAAGAATAACAAATTAAAAAATTATGACAAGAAATGATTAAAGCATGAAGCTTTAACAAATTTTGAACTAATTAAAGAAAAAATACGTCTAAATCTAAACGAAAAACGAGCGTTGCTATGCAGATTAAAATTATTAAAGGATTAATTTTTGACTTTTAAATTTGTTTGATGTTGTAAAACTGGTTATACTATCTATAAAACAACAACTCGTTCATTTTTAATGAAAATGTAGTTATTAGGATTTTTTGTTTTACCTTTAATAAGCTTAAGACGTACAAGTATTCTGCAAGTATAAATATTTTTTTATAATCATTAATTGTTGGTTTATAAAAATTTGTCTACTCTGCCTTTGATGAATTATTTTAAAGCATCGTTAGTTACATAGGAAGTAAGGTTTCCACAAACCAACATCCTTGAACTCCACACAATCTATCGTACCTTTGTCTGGAAAGGGTTTAGAAACCTTTTCAGGATTGTTTGGGGTATTCTAAGCAACAAATGAATTTCTCTAACTTTACATGAAGTTGTTATAATAAAACTTTATCAAAATAACGTTTTTTAGGAGGTGCTTAAATTCTTCCACCCTACAAAATGTCACTGCATTACTATTTACACTATAAGATATTTTGTATTAACCATATATGGTACGTGTATGGTTAGTCGATTAATTTTCGAACTAATGTTCATATCATGTTTATGTTCTACTGGTAATTTTATGTAGTTTTTTAAGGAGATAGTAGATTAAGTAATAGATTCTGTAATATTTTTAATCTTAATTAAGGTATCACTCTTTATTTTAGCCATGTGCAACTCTATGATTTTACTTTTATTATCTGCAATATTAATTAGTCGAAATATTTATATATCTAGTCAACAACCACTCACATTAATTTTTTAATCTGTTAATCCGCCGCTTTTGAAAGTAGTAAAAAGAGTAAGAGAACTGTTGATGTTAGTTATCTCTAGAAACAGCTTTTCCTCCATTTGATGTTAAGGTTTTTTTATCTTTCAGGAAGGGATACAATTACTTGTTTATATTAAGGAATATAGACTCTAATCTCTGAATAACTGTTTTTGGTACTCATGACCTTTCAATGATGACCATTGCAAATTAATATAAACTGCTTGTCTTGAATAACATTATACTCTCTAACCGTTTCTTAAATACATGACTTATTGTGATTGTACCCAATGTTATTAGAAGAGTGATGGGGTTAAATTTATCTAGCTGGTACAACACACATGTCAGGTAAGTGTGACGAAGCAGTGCTGCAGTGCTGTCTTTATTAGCTCTAGATTTTTATTGTCTTACATATGTGCTTTGTGCAAGTAGCCTTAAACATTTCAGTTGCCTTAACAATAACTGCACACTGAGTGATTAAAGTAATATACGCGGATGTGCAAAACTAAAAAAAAATGTTTATTAAATTTATATGCAGCACCAGAATGTTATCCAAACGACACTTAAACCTCCTTAATGCACAAAGTAAGATCATTTTATTATTAGCAAAAATGTCTTCTAAAATTCGCAAAGGATCAGCGATAGTGTCTGATCGAGTACAACTGCGAATGCATAAGCGTAGTCTCCAGCAAGAAGAGAAATCTCAATGACTGTGGAGAAGCAAAAGAATCTTACCGTTGTTGAAGGATGAGAACTAATGCACCGCCGATCCTTAAATTACTTCTAGATAAACTAGCAAAGGACTGCAATGTGTGCGTGGATAACCAGCCAAAACTGAGTGTGATGGAGCTCAAGAAAAAATAAGTTGAGAGCCTTACAAATATCTAATTTACAGATTCTTGAAGGAACACGCGATAGACGGAAACAAGTCGTGTGTCACCGCACCTATCTACTACTCTTAGAGAATCTCGAAACCACTATGTGGTGACTTTCACTCATAACATTTATTAACAAATATCTTTACAACCTATATTAGTAATTTGGATTTGAAACTTTCAGGAGCTGGCGAAGAAGTGCTCTATCTATTACATGTAATGTAGTTCCTATCAACGTACAATAATTTATTCAAACGGTGGCACTTTTAATCAGGGCTTTTGGTACTCTCAGACTAACCATTACGTGGTGGTGATGACCACTTGAGAAATTGTGCTAAGTCATTAATCTCCTCTAGAGATTAATCCGGATCTTCTTAGATAGCTCTTTCCAAGCCCACTATATACAGGATCGTCCAAAATTTGAGGCCCTTCCTAAACCGTGATGAAATTAGCGTTTAGATGGTGAGACGGTTGTTTTACAATTAATACTACGGGACAGCATCAATTTTAATATAAAATTAGTAGAGGGTGGTATAAGATAGACTGAAATTTGGTATTTGTTTAACTAGAAACATTTTTAAGCTCCGATTCTGTTTGAAAATGATAAGAATTAAGGAGGTAACACAAGCTTGTAATACAAAAGAATCATTTTTAATATTTCGGCTTTTTTGTTATCCTGAAAGTTAATGATTTGATCTTTTGCACGGCAATAGAATTTTATTTTAAGGATACAAAAAATATAACAAGTTAAACTTGCTATTTTTCAAAATACATCATTTTTTTGCTTGGCTAATTTAAAGTAGCTCAACACACTTGCAATTATTTTATAAAAATAGTTTTAGCACAAAAAATTTATTATTACTCAGTAAATGCGTTCCACTCTCATAGCTCGTCCGCGACACCTGCGCTCCTTGTTACAACCCTTTGTATTTCAGAATTTTTGAATGCCTTTTGCAAGATCGCAAATAGAAGTGATTTCGGGTGAGTTTCTCCTCCTTACTCTAGTAACCTGTGCACTTTGCATACAACGCGTTAAAAACTCTTCTACCCTTTCAGTGTATATTTTTCAGCTTATTTTAACAGACGACAATCCGGCAGTAAGTTGAGATGCGCGTACAAATGATAACAAAGATTTCCATAACATAATTGCTCAAGTATGCCAAAGTAATAATATGTGTAGTTGTTTGAATATGTGCGCATTGAGGGGCAATTTATTTGCTGAACTGAAATTGGATTATTTATACTGAAAATAATTTAGAGCTTAAAGCATAATTTTATCTACAATAAATACCTCTCCAATTTCATCGGCCGATGTATCTGTAGATATTACAGTTCTAATTTTAGTACTAAACAGTCAAAACTAGAGATAAAGTTACATAAATGAGGGATATATTATCAAATTCGCTTATCAGCTCGAAAATAAGATTGGAAAAATTTAACTTACCATTCGAAAATTGGGTACGATAAAAACAAAATATGAGTTGCACAGTACTTTAGAACTATTTCTTGAATTTCCAATTTACACTAAAAAAATGTTTTAATTACATTTTAATGTTTTCGTCTTTCAGATAACTGAGTGTAATACAAAATCCTTAATTTTTAAATATTTAAATAGTTTTTTGTAAGCTACTTACAAAATTATTGATAATTTTTACTAAATTGTATTGCTAGTAAAAAGACCTTCAAACCCCTTGAACGTATTGTGGCGGATTTGGCGTTTTTAATTTATTTTCTGTAAGCTCATAAATTTTGCAGTATTGTTCCTTTCTCAGCTTTTTATTTTCTTTTTGTTTGCATATTTTTATATAACTTTAGTACAACTTGAGAGCGTGATTTAAGTTTGAATTAATTAAGTTATTTATATTTTTTTATAATTATTTTTATAACAAAAATATAAAATAAAAATAGTGTATTTTAAAAGATTATTTGAACTGTAACACAGTCAAATGACTTCAAAGTTTCCTCTCTCTTAGTATGCAACGCTTAATCTTTTCAGAAGGTGGCATCATTAAATTAGCTGCGGTTGAGAAAATAATATGGTGGTTTCTTCTTAACCGTATTAATGGTTGCCATAAACGCCTGTTGATATCTGATATGTAGCTGTACCAATATAACCTTGTTTCCACCTACATCCAGTACTAGCACAGCTGCTGCCTTATGGTATAAGTGGTTCTTCTGCCCTTAAAGCCGTTGGGCTCTAGCCATTGACCTTGTTTCACCTGTAACCCTAGACAGAGGTCCTTACAAGTTACTATCACCGGGCTAATTGAATCATTTTTTTAACGAGGTTGTTACTCCTCCCCCTCCTTCTTTCTTATCCTGACTTGGAACAACCAATGGTGAAGTTTTCAAAGTTTCCACATTCTTAAAAAATTTAAAGTAGATTTTGGAATACATAACGTCTGCAGAATTAGTGTATAAGTAACATCTACAATTAGGAATTACCACAAATAATATGTGCAAAGTGAGAAATCTTTTTATGAATTACCACCAATGGAGAGTAAGTAAACGTCAGATTGATGACCATTCTCCGTGTTTGTTTTCTTTTTTATACAATTGCTACAATTTGCTTTAACAGTAACAAAAGTTCAATATTTACCTAACGAAGAAACAGTTTATTATACCACTCATACATAATTTTAATATATTTGGTCTGCCTGTTTAATATTAAAGCTAGTCTTAAATATAAATAAAATTACAGTAGCTACGTAAAATGCTAACTCATTTTTTAAATTAGAATTTTAAACTGAAAATCATCTGTTGTGCAAACACAATTATCTTACCGCGCTGAAAATTTATTCTGAACCATAAAAGCTCATCTAACCTAAAAAAATATTTACTTCCAAAATAAGAGGGCGATCAAATTTGATATCGCCAAATAAGCCTCGTTGCTAAGATTATATTGCATCCAATTATTCTTTTACAAAATATAAAGTACGTGTCTTACTTTTACCAAAGCTCTCTGAATTAGCGAATTTCTGAAACTTTTCTAAAGGCGACAAGTAATTTATGGCTTGGGATTTTACCATTACATTTTCTAAAATAATTATCAATATAAGGACATTATAAATCAGCTAATGCTAATTTAAAAGAGTTATAGGATTAATGCTGGGCATATTTTCAAAACAAAAATTCTATAATATCGTGGTACAACCTCCTACAAAGTATCATCCGAATAAATGCAAGTAGAGTAACCCCAAACTTATCACCACCTGCGTTTGGATAAAGGGCGCAGATTCTTGTTTTTTGAATATTTTTTTATTTATTGTTTATCATAACTTTTATTATATTAGAAATATGCAATATTAAATTTTTTGTCTTAACTAGAAAGCCACCACTGTTAAAACCGTTGCTGTTTGAGCTTTAAAATACTAAAAGTTAATACACAAAACTAATTCTCTAATTTCAGGTATTAAATAATATTAAAGTATTATTCTACAAGAAAAGTAAAAATCTTTTGAAACGCAAACATTTTAATTATGCTCTGAGATATGTTCCAAACCGAGTATTATTATTATTATACTTACAATCAAATAAATTAAAAAATACAGTGAAAGATACTAGAACAAATTTGGTGTTTATTTAACCTAGCAGTTAAAAGACTGAGAACACAACCCATTAAACATACCCTCTAGATCCAATTAAATTATTAAACAATTTAAATTATTATAAGATAAATAATTGTATTTTAGACCAGATCTCTATAATAACTAGTTAGTACAGGTGATAGCTGTCACTCTTGTGGAAGTTTTATTGAATAATTAATGGCTTAAACATAACAGGGCTAATAAGATATGGCTTTACTTGCTCAAATTTTTTTAGCTTTTTATAACCATTGAGAGTAATGGATATAATAATTCTGAAACATATTAACAGCAAGAATCAATTGTAAGGTGTGGTACTTAAGCCTTTTGAGCAAAATCAAATGCAATCTAACACACTCATTCTGCCTAATACCTCTTAACTTACTAAAAAAAAATAGTTTTTTGTGAAACATAGAGACGTTACCGTGTTGCATCCTTCTTGTCTATTATTTATTTGGAGACTTTTGAGACCTACTATCAGCCAATATTTATTTGTAGCTTCAAGATGCCTACAGAATCACTTATGCAAAATAAAAGACAAGAATAAAATTTACGCATGCGATTTAATTTCCAAAAATCTATAAAACCCAAAGAACATGCCTTCATGTTCGGCTAAATGTAAGTTTTTTCCTAAGAAACCACCTGAACTGACGATTAACATAAAACCAAATATACGCCATAAGAGACTACAGGTTATAAAATGCTACTGGCTAATAAAACGAAATTCACAACTTTCCCTTGAGAATGAGTTTCCCGTGTGCAAAGTGTGCTATTTATCCATTGGATGCTACGATATTCAAATGTCGAATGAAGCTAGCGACTCTAATTTAGCAAAACTATAGCGGTTCCTATCTAAGATTCTAAAAATAATAACGAATGCTCTTATGGTTCATACCAAATCAGGTGCTTTATACAGATGGGGATCAAAAAACGACAAAAAATATTGTAGTAAAATCTGCCGAACTTTTTATGATTCAGTCAAAGGTAAGGTTGAAACAGCACGACTCAATGCAATATAATTTCAAAGTTATTGTATTTAGCATGTTTTGTATTTGAATGTTAATTGTATAATAAGTTTTCCACAAGGTAAGTCTATACTGTGACACACTCTCACTATAGTTAATTGTAATCTTTTACTTAATGCTCACACAGACAGCATGTAAAATAATTTTAAGTCAACAGAAAAGGCAAATTCTAAAGTCACTGCATTTTCAATTTGCATCTCTATAAAAGAAATACATTTATTTGTTTCATTATTATGACTTTCTCGAAAACAAAGCTTAAAACCAAAATTTCTCTTTCATTACGTTATTCCACTTTGCTTTGCAATAGCTATCATGATGTTTTCATATTTTACTAATTCATAAGAAGCATCAAATTACCTAATTTTAGATAATCAGATCCATTTTTTTTTGGAAATAGAGTATTTTATAAGTGAAGTACAATTTAGTAAAGCGGCATAAATTAAAAAATACATTATACTCTTGTTTATAATTTTAATTAGTCGAAAAAAGTTTGGAGATGTCGAATGTATAATTAAAATCGAGTTAAAGGAATATTCAGAAGATGTCACTGATTTAGTAATGCAGCAATTGCGATTTAGAAAGATATGGCTATTATTATTCAATAATGCTTTGGCGCCGCCCTTATGCAACTAAAGGCACTCGTATAAAGGATTGACATACCTCTTGTATTAGTCTTTCAACAAGGCGGGCGCTTGTCACACTGCAGTTGATCTGCCTCTTCTGCCTGTCGAGTAGTTCGTAACGCAGACATCTACAAGAGTGCTAAATAGACATCTTTTTCACTGATTGCAGCTTTAAGTGCTTTTTTTCTGCACAAGCTATTAATTTTCTGCGTTTTTCAGTTTTTTAATTTCTAGGCCCCGTTTTAGTTGTACGTTCTGCTAACATTTGGCTTCAACTCCATTTTAAATTTTGTTTATAATGTAATAAAATGCCCAAAAAGATACATTTAATTTACAATTAGTAACAAAAATATTTTCATATGGACGTTGCGTTAAAACACATTTATTTACAATGTATACAATTATATAAAGAAAATCTACGATCCACTCTATAATTGTACTAAAAGCTATGTTTAAATAAGTAGTTTGTGCTATTAGCATTAATATCTTTTCACTAGTAGACCGTAACATATCATGTTCTTGGAAAAAACAGAGCTTTTAAGGAAACCCTGAAAACATTGTTTTGATACATAATTATAGTTTGTTTACGTACACTTTTATCTCTTACAAATTCTTTGAAATTCTCGCTAAAAGTTGCTTTGAGCTTATATTTTATTTCATCGGAATGATTTCCAATGTTAGAATTGTAAAAAGTATTATTAACTTATCCATTTAATTCGGCAACGTCAAATATTTTTTAAAAGTCACAACAATAAATCCATTAGCAATAGAATGTCGATACCTGTAGAAGCTGGAAACTCTCTCGGTCGAATTGCCGTACATTTGACACCTCCTTCTTTTAGACATGATAAATAAATTTTTGTTAAAATCTTATTAAAAGTTATGTGAAAAATTCCAAATAGATGGATTAATCTGCATGACAATGCCCCAATTGCTGTTGATCCAAAGACTGTTAATTTTGCTTGGAGCCAAATGTTTTGATCTGCGACTTTTCAGTAAATTCATGCATTTTACACCTTTCCTAAATTTTTTAGATTTTCTATTTTTATGTTTTTAAATCTTGATAAATAGTTTTTACTAATGGAAAAAATATGTGTGTAAGTATATCTGCATATTCTCATAAAATTAGTCGACCTTCAATTTTGACAAATTCTCCAGGATCAGAATAATTTTTAGCTCCAGTGCGAATATTTTTTATATGTGTTAAAGTATGTAGTATAAAACTTAAACATAATACGCATTGAATTAAGAAAATATTTCCCTAACATTCAGGCAGTTGAAAAGTTATGAGATAATTCTTCTAAATTTAAAATTAAATTCAAGACGCAGTACATCATTATAATTATTACAACCGTAAGTCACACAATTTATTGTTGCAGCAGCTGTAATAAAGCACTTTAAAATATATTTAAAATACTGAAAGTAAATCGTGGAGTTTAAGGGCTCTGTGCAGATGAGCAAGCAAGCAAGACCTCGTTTTTATATATAATTTACATTTGGTATCCCGCTTTTATTTTAAGGTTTATCAAATTAAAATAGTTTTTCCTACTACTAATAAACGCCTTTAAATAGTTACGTAGGATGGTTCTATTTGCTTATTGCTACTGTCAATATTCGCTAGTTTCAGATAGTAATTAGCTCTTTCACTCTAGATAATATGTTTTGGATCATTGACTATCTACTATTGAATTATAATTTAACCCGTTTATTTTTTTAAAAATAAAACTTATTTTTCACAGTCGTTTTTCTAAATAGAACATCGGGCGCCTTTTACCATAACAGTGTTCCCTTTTGTTTTTGGAAAGCAGTATGATTGGATTTTCGTTCCTTAATGTTGTTATTTAAAAAGGAATGTAAATCATTGTATGGCGTCTTTTTGAAAAATTCTATGTTACTTCTTCTTTTCACATTAGAAATACTTTTCTACAAATCACTTTACTGTCAATAATCTGAAAACGCAAAATAAATCAATATTTTACTACATGGAGAGATATTTTTGTTTTATAGACGCTATTTTATTTACCAATATTACGACAGCTGTATATAAAAAACTAAATCAAATTTTAAAAACAAATTCCACGTTACTTGATCACTAATATTTTCTTCTTCCTGGACAATCAAAGATCTGATATTTGCATTGATGCAGTTATCACTCAACACAAAGACCTCATTGCAATTAATCTGCTCCAACTGGCCACCGATACCTTTAGTCATTGGCTTAATAATTGGTGAATTTCATTAAATCCCTCATATTCACTTTAAAACGAATAATAGAACATCCGGCGTTACAAATATTTGGACCTGACATATCTTGGGGTTCAAAACTGGTGCAATAAAATATCTAGGAGTATATATAGATACGATATTGATATGGAGGCAGAACACAAATAACAAATTATAATTGACTTATGCACAATTTAAAAATTATTTCCTATAATTAACAGAAATTCTCCATTGCAGAAAAATGTACTATTTTAATGTACCAATCACTTTTTAGACCAATCTTAACGTATACTTGCCCGATATGGATTACAACGTCAAAAATGAACATGAGAGGGCTAGATACATATAAGCACAACAGGTCTAGTAGCCCAAGGGTTAAAAACTATTGTTCAAGAGTTTTTTGCACTACTTGTCTCAATTTTGTCCTGCCTTTTGTCACTTTTCTTCATCCTGTAACTCCCACTGCTTTCAAGTCCTCCTCGACTTATCGCTTCCAGCTAACCCTATGTCTTCCTCTCCCTGTTATTTATAACTTGCCTATTCAGAATGTCTCTAACCATTCTTCCTTCTTTTCTCCGTGAAATATGTCCGATCCATCGAATTATCTGGGTTTGACCACTTTTGATAGTTTTGGTTCATCATAAAGCTCATACAACTTCTAATTGTTTCTTCTCTCCCACACCTCTTGCACTTCTTTCCCCCAAATATTTTTCTCAACGTCCTTTTTTCCCATATATCTATTTGTTCTAATACTCTCTTAGTAATTTCCTACGTTTTACATGCAAACGTCACTGTTGCCGGATAATTGTCTTACAAATTTTGGATGTTGTGCTTTAATACTCAACAAATTAGAGCTCATTTGAGCTCCAGCACTTATTGAACCTTTTTTAAATCTGTTTTATTTCTTCTACTTTCTCCCATTTTCGTGGAAGACAGCTCCTAGATAGATAAAACTTTCTATTTTTCTATTTCAACCTGTTTTAACTATCCTTCTTCTTCAAGAATCAGATTTTTTCCCCCTTTTATTCTGTATTCATGTATTTTAAATTTTGTCCTATCGTAATTTATTTGCAGCCCCAATCTTTTCGCATCTATTTCAAATTTTCTTATTGTATTTTTCAATTTTCTCTCTCTTCTAGCCAGGATCACTACATTATACAATGATGGCTTTTGGAATATATGCTTTTCTTTGTTTGCAGTTCACTTTTTCTTATAACGGCTGCTAAGACTAAATTAAATAAAACTGTCGACAATGGATCTCCTTGTCTTAATCCTCTCGTAACTCCAAAACCCTCTGTTATTACTTAAAGTCATTTTTACTAGTCTACATAGCTTCTTAACTATTCCAAAATTTTGCAAGACTTTCAGATTTTGTGTCTTTTTATCGAGTCGTATGCTTCCTTGAAATCTATAAAGACAGTCATCATTTTCATCCTGTGCTTTTTGCTGGTCTCCTGAATTTATCTTACCATATGTATTTGATCTACTGCTCACCTGTCTTTTCTAAAACCCATTTGCTAATCCCCAACTATGTTTTCCTTACTTTCTTTCAATTTTTCCTTAATGAATGTAGCTATTATCTATAAACGACATCTAGCAGGCTAATTTCTCTGTAGTTGTCACATCCTTGACTGTCTCCTTTTTCAACAGTGGTTGGATAATTGCTTCTGTCTATCGGTTCGGTATTTTCTTTCTTTCCACACTTCTCTTATTATTTGAATAATACATTTTCCCCTGTGTATTAACATTTCGCGCAAATTCTGTTTTTACCTAAAGTTTTGTTATTTTTTAGTTTTGTTTAACTTTTATAACTTCATTTTCTTCTGGGTGTTGTATGACGGTTTCTTCCGTATCGATTTTATTCTGCAAGCTTTCGCTTTTCTTATTTCAAAACATTTGAAATAATTTTGTCATCTTTCTTTTTTTCCTTCTATATCACCTATCAAATTTCCTTCATCATTTTTTATAAAAATCATTCTCGCGATTTTTTCCTTTCGTTTCCGAGTTTCTTGTAGAATTTCCTAATATCCTTATTTTTCAGATTATTTTCCGTTTTTATCAGTCTTAATTCCATACAGTCTCTTTTCTTTCGGCTACATGTTTGCGTAGTCTCCCTCCTTATGATCTGGTATTTTTATTTTTATTTGAGTTATCTTTTAACATTTTCAATTTTAATTCTGCTCTTTCT
The DNA here is from genome assembly GCA_036346155.1 of Sinelater perroti. NCBI lineage: Eukaryota > Metazoa > Arthropoda > Insecta > Coleoptera > Elateridae > Sinelater > Sinelater perroti. The sequence continues at coordinate 15,368,836 of JARFIY010000195.1, read as the reverse complement.
CTTAGAAAAATATTGGCATAATTCCAGTTTGTATATTGCTATTTTTCTTATCTGTTATCTGCATGCAACTTTTCGTCTTATTTACTATCTTTTAACCTCAACCAGTCTTATTTATAACAAAACTTCTCACTGATCTGATGGCTTTTCCTGCGTTTCAATCTCCCAGATTTTAAAAACACTTTGCTGCTTCTACTTAACTACTTTCTTGCATTTTTAAATAACTCGATATGGCCATTTGACTTTTGTGTCAAAGCTTCAAAAATATATGCACTTCTCAATTGACAGAACACTAAAATTCTTCTAAACTAAGTTCTACGTGTGGCTATCAACCTCCGTTGTTTGTTACAAACGAACAAATCCATAAAGAACTTGGAATAGATAACATCAAACAGTTCCTTAAAAAAACCGACTAAAAATTTTATTAAGAATTTAAAATGTAGCAACAATGAAACCGTCCAACAGCTGTGCCGGAAGAACATGCACACTCGACTCAAACGTCAGCTTCGCAAAATTTGGTAGATTCAGATTAAACGTCAACGTTGGATAAGTTAGAGGAACTTCATTCCTCCCTGTTAATATTCAATGTTATTTATTGTTCAGATTTTATCGATACCATGTATAATAATATTGTAGGATGTTGATTTGATAAAAAAAAATTAGTAATTATTAAGATAACTGACAATTTATATAAAATTGATTCTACTGTATAGGGTATTTTAGTCAGTTTCATAAGACTTTAAAACTTCAACTGCTTGAGAAACTGCGTTACGAATATGCCTTAATGCCACATGCGCTTCTCCTAGTAGTCAGCTGATTAAACAGGATGCTAAAGCATAACATATAATTAAAAAAGAATTAAATGGCATTATAAAATTACTCGCACAGCTCAAAATCAAAAAAAAAAAGTTGACTTTAATATAATTTGAAACATTAGCTATCAGATCCGATCTGCCAGCTTTTTATATTCTGAGCCTGGAGTAGTTTTAAAAATATCGACGTGCTGAGAAAAAATGTTTATAGAGTTTATTCAAATATTAAAACATTATTTTTATCGCGCAACCTAATTATAGAAATATTAAAAAGGGGTATTTAAAATTCTGTGCCCGATCGTATCTTATTCAAACGCAGGTAGATGACAGCCCTAAGGGTTTTCCAATCAATACACCTTTGCCACTTTGCTACTATAGTTACCTTAAGTCGGACGAAGAAACTTTTACAAAAGATTGTACATTTCGATGAATTGTAAAGTTATCGGTTGATACAATATTTTGTCGTCAAAACATTTATTTATCCTTTGTTCAAAGAAAAGATGAAAGCCGGATTTAAATTGTAAGTAAAATAACTTTTGAATTGACTTTCTTACTGTAATATCGAATTACATGTGGAAAAATATACCACTTTTTGCTTCTTTGACAGAATTTGCAATTAGACTTTCGCGCATGTTCCGATGAATTTCATCGGTAATACGTTGAACTTCGTTTTTGTTGCCGTCAACTGTTTGTTAGTAGCTGGCATAGACTTTGGATTTTAGGTAACACCTTAAAAAAGAAAACGTTTCTGGACAGTTGATGGCATTTTGTGAAATTAGACAACCAACATGTGTTGGTTCAATAAAAGGACTATATAATAGGTGGCGCCGTGCTGCTATGACCACATTCAATACAAATCTAGGTTACCTAGTGACGTAAAAGTGCAACAGATCCACATTTTGCACATAAAATTATTTTTAGCGATAAGGCTTATTTTAGGTTAAACGGTACAGTTAATAGAGAAAACTGTCAATTTGGAAGAACGAAAATTCTCGAACGATTTACAAACGACTACTTTATGTGCAAAAATGTACGGTTTGATGTGATTTATGATCCGGAGGAATCATCGACTTCTTTTTCTTCCAGGATAATTGAGGCAATGCTGTTACGGTGAATGCAGAGCATTACAATGCGATGCTAACAGATTTTTTACAGTTTCAACCAAATTCATTGACACTGATGATGTTTACTTCCAACAAGATGGTGCTACATGCCACACGACACAAGAAACATCGCATTATTGCGCACGAGCTTTTCTAAACGTGTTATTTTACGGAATGTTTATGTGAATTGGCGCCAAGATCTTGGAACCTGACACTTTTAGACTTTTGTCTGTGAGGTTATTTTAAAAGCTAAGTTTATGCTAATAAGCCAGCAAACATTTCAGTCCTAAAAGATAACATCTGAACCGCCACAAGGAAGATTAAAACTTCCATTTCTGAAAATATCTGTACTCGCATCAATACGTGCCAACGTAGCCATGGTGGTCATTTAAACAATATAATCTTTTTATGTTCAATTAATTTAATTTAAAAAAAAGCAATTTTACCAATGCGTTAAATTTTGGGGGGGTCATATGTCACCCGATTACAGAAAAACCCAAGACTACAACTGCTAAATGTGCGTTTTGCGATGGAGATCATATCTCTATTTACAAAGGATATACTGTTTATAAGAACCTGCTTGATGCAAAAAAGAAAGCAAGCCGATAAATGCCATATACTTCAAACAACTATCAATTGTTTTAAAACCAAAATACAAATGCACAAATAGCAAGAGACGAAAATTCATACAATCCGACGACAGATTTAAGAACCCAAACAAACGCCTTCTTAAATGAATTCAAAGCAATCTTCTCACAACTCATAAACCGGAACAGCATGATTTTAAGCATGCTTTCCACATTAATAAACAAATTCAGTAATCAAAATTAAACCAATCCGCATCGCCGTAATGGAACGCAAATGCTCAAAGTAACAATAAAGTACAAATAATAAATTTTATCCAAAATAACAAAATTGATATATTACTTGTATCGTAAACACACTTCACTGACAGAACAATGTTTAAAATTCCACATTACTCTATGTACCATATCAATCACCCGATTGGGCGGCGCACGGGTGGCATTGCGCTAATTATTTGTAACACTATATCACACCAAGAGAAAACTAAATTTGAGATAGATAAAATATAGACTACAGAGATCTATATCAATGCTCAATTATAATCTTTTAGTGTTGCTGCAATGTACAGCCCAATAAGACATGGCATTAGTACAGTAGAATATGAAAACCTTTTTAGACAACTAGCAGGCAAATGCATCATCATAGTGGGGTCCACACCAAAAGAAAGAAATTTGAAACAAGCCATTACTTATTCAAACTGTTCTTATTTATCTACAGGTCAAGCCACCTACTGGCTATCGGACCCAAAGAAGATTCTGGACCTACTTGATTTCTTCGTTTTTAAAGGCAGGCATATCTTTTAAAATTATTTTAACATAGAAGGGTCTTGGAATCTTTTCACTGATCACACACCTATTATCACTAACTAAACAGAAAAAAGCACCTCTCACAAGTATTTAGTCCACCTCAACCTAATAATAGCAACAACGATGATCTTATTAAATGTAATAATCATAAAGCTCCCTACCCATTACTAACCACAATTTATAACAAAGTGTTAAGCTTAGCTTATTATCCGATCATATGGAAGATTGCACAAATAATAATGATCAATAAACCAAATAAACCTCCGAATTTAGTTTTCTCGTACTTATTAAGCTTGCTACCGATTATGTCAAAAACCTTAAGAAGGCTTAAAAGAATCTCCGAATACACAGAAATGAGCATAGTAATACCAATTCACCTATTCGGCTTTAGGTAAAATCAATCAACTGTACAACAATGCCACATGATTCTTAAAACCGTACTCACAAGTTTTGAAAAGAAAAAATTATGTACAGCTGTTTTTTAGACCTTCAGTAAGCTCTTGACCGAGTATGGCACAAATATCACCTATACAAATTCAAATCATCCTTTCTCACACCTCATTATCTGATCATAAAATTATATCTTACAGATAGTCTCTTTCAAGTAAGATTCAACACTGAAACCTCTATTATGCTCTAAAATCTGCTGTTCTCTAAGGAAGTGTCCTAGGTCTCCTTCTCTATTTAATTTTCACGGCTGATATCCCAACTACAAACTTTACCATAGTTGCCGCATTCACCGACGACATCGCCAAAATGTCCATAAGTGAAAACCCTCAAATAGCATCTGAAAATTTACAAACGCATTTCATTCATGCGCAAGTTTCTCGAGATAAAAGGAGAGCTACAGTTAACCACACAAAGTCCACATAAATCACATTTACCAACCGAAATATCATGTGTCCTACTGTCGCATTAAACAACACACAGTTACCAGTAAACCTGAGACTAATACTTAATTAAAAACCTCACATGGAAGGCACACACCACAGAAAAGAAATTTAAATAAACCTAAAAATTTAACAAATGGGATAGCTAATAGGTCGTAAATCAAAATTCTCTACAGAAAATAAAATACTGATATATAAATAAGCGTATAGTAAAGTCTATCTGGATTTATGATGTTCAATTCTGGGGTTGCAACAAACCGTCAAACATGAAAATAAGTCCAATTGAAGATACTCAGAATAATTTTTAATGCACCATGGTACGTCAGTAATAAAATTCTGCATGATGAATGGTATACCGCTTGTTGAAAAAGAAATCAGCAAATTTACAAGGAATTACCCCTTGAGCAGCTCCCTGCACATCCCATTGAGGAAGCAAGACAACTTTACATTTAACATGAAATCAGAATGTTAAAAAAAACAGTGGCTACGGAAGATTTAAATCAGTGAACAGTTATTTTATTCACTAGGAGAGTTATCACTGGATAACTTCCCATCTCATGTGTAGTACATTAATCACATTTACTTATAGTTCTAAATAGCAGGTTGTAAATTTGCAATAAATTAAAAAAAATAATAAAGAAACCCGAAATATTCCGTACAATTTTTTTTTACATAAAAACATCATTCAGAAGTTATTTTCGGGAAAACCAGTATAACAATTAGTGGTCACCCTTCACAGACCTGCCCAAGATCCACACCAAACGGTGACTTGGGGTGCATTTGCTTTTCATGAATTGCGCAAGGATTTTCAAATCCCAAACGCGCCAATTTTGTTTGTTGATGAAATGTCCATTTTAAAATGCGTCTTATAGTTAAAGATTTTGACTGAACTGAAAATGCAGTTCATGGTACTCTAAAAGCCAGTTGACGAATTTTCGACAGTGAAAATGGAAAGCAAGCTTAAATTCTTGCGTCAGTTGAATTTTGTACGTATGAAGGTGCAGGTCTTTAGTGAGTGTTTGGTGAAGAAGCCGTCTGGAAATTTCTAATTGTTATGTACGATGTCAAGTCGATGTTTTCGGATTTTCAGCGACAACTATGACAATATTTTTACAGGGCTTTACCTCGTACTGACACTCATGAGGTCTTGAAGTCATTACTATCCAGTTTCATAAATTTTTCATATAGCATTCTATATTGACTAATCGAAAAAATTGTAGATAGCATTTAGTCAAAGTATCAGATTTGTTGATTGCAAGACAAAAAATTTGGACCAATCCTTAGTAACATAAGCTTTAATATTTTTAAATTAAATAGTACAGTATAAATTCATGTTTTTTATCTGATATAATTATTAACACATTTACATTAGCAATAGCTTCTGTTGGGTTAACTCGAAGACAACTGACGATGCCAGCTATTGAAAAAGATTTTATTTTATATTATTTCAATAAAGTATTCAAATGCAGACGAATTTGTCTTTGTTATTTAATAATTTAAAAGTGAACTTTTAACTTTATAACGTCGTTTACTCTCCAGTTGCCTTATAGATTTTCTTTAAAATCTTAAAATTACTTTTGAGTGCTTCATAAATTCTTTTAGTATAGCCCATTTATTGATGGCAATATAAACAAATTCAGTAAGGTTTTAATTTATTTTTTAACATTAAATATTTATTTTTAAATAATTATACTGATAGGAATAATATAACAATTTTCAAATAAATCTACTTGTACTGCTACCACCTCGCTTTCATTGGCGACTGAAGCAAGTAAATTGGCGTTTCCTATTTTTAATAGAGTACATGTAACCCAAGACAACAGCTGTATGTCTTTTTAACACTAACAACTTTAATGTCACGTGCGTAATTTAGTAAACCAGGAAACTGTCTGCACCAAATGTGTTTAATTATGTATTAATTTAGCTGTTAAGTATTCCGGGCCTACGCAACAGCTTTAGTTAGGGAACACGCACACGCATTACACAAAACCTTATTATATTAAATCTAAGAAACACGGGGATAATTAATGTTTTTGTAACTGGTGTGACGCGGTACAACAATGTATCTTGTACTGCTAAATAATGTTGAGTTCCAATTGGAAATCGTGAAAAAAGTGTAGGGGAGGCGCGGTTATCGATTCGAAACTTTTTAGACTATCCAACTTTTTTTTGGACGCCACGGTATTTATAGTAGCACCGTTCCCGATGACGACGGAAAAGAGGCGGCAGCTACTTGATCACTACACGAGTACCGTCGTATGCTGCCAACTTCAGCCGGCCGATAAAAAACCCAACAACTTCTGAAGTTTCCCAGCCCGTGGCGCTGGCAAAAACACGAACGCCGGAAGAAATTAAACAAGTAAAAACCGCGCCACGGCGAGGAACGTCGAAGTTTTACAAATTAATTCAGAGCGAATGGCTGCCGTAAAATAAGAAAATAGTTTCCGGGGTTTTATGTCCGCAAATTGAGCCAATTAGGGCGCCGGGTTATTTAAATCTGAATGCCTCCGCCGGAGCGTCGGACCTGACGTGGAAGAGAATCTGAAATTTGAGCGAAATTTATTAACGGCCGCCGCGGCTTCAGGCCCGCTTTCGAAAGCGCTGCGTGTCAGCAGGTGAGCTGGAAATTGGAAAACTAAACGTGACGGGCGGGTTCCCGGCGCCACGGCGATCGGATTTGGAATAGTTCGATCTTATCGGCAAATTAAAAACAATGCCTTCGGATTCTGCCGATTCATTGTTAGTGTGATTATTAAATGTTCATTAATTTTAGTCCCTCACAACAAGATCTCAAATTAATAATTTTTTTCTTTATTTTCTATATATTTCTGTTTTGAGATTGTACAATTTTTTATTTTTCATTTCCCAATTGTCTTTTGAAAACTCTTGACTTATAATCTTTTAATTTATTTTACTTTACTTGTAAAGGATTTGCATTTTTGATTTTTTTGTTATATTTTTTTTAATAAGAATGCACTTTTTATGGCATTCATTGCTTGATTATTTTCTATTCCAAGATATACGATACTTAAACATGCAAACTATTGTGCTTCTTCCGAACGTCTCTTTTTTGTGAGTTATTGTGCTGTTTAACACGCATTTAACTAACTTAATACCATAACACTGCACAACAGCATTTCTGATGATTGGGTTATGTTACATGATATTAGTTCAATTTTTGATGACGATTTCAATTCCGTGATTGAAATATCTGTATCAGCTCTAGTTAAAAACATGGGGCCGGCGAAGAGATTACTCTATAAGCAATCCCAGAACGAACTTAAAAATTCGAAATCGAATATCTCGAAAATTATTCGACATAGAATTTTTTCGACTTCATTTTCGAATTAAGTGTAAAATTTCTTATAAGAATCGCATTTAAAATCGTAATGTCGAAAATTTTCCCAAAATTCGAAGTCGAATTTCGAATTCGAAATCAGCGTAAAATTTCCTATAAGAATCCATTTTCAAATTATAAAAAATCTCAAATTTTGTGACGGACCGACAGACCGACCGACAGACAGACATATAGAATTCAGTAACGAACTTTTTAAGTTCGTTGAAACAAAATATGACACGGGGGTTTTTTATAATAAAACACTATAAATTTAGAGATAATTCTAATTTATTTAATTCTTAAGATGAAAAAAACTTTCTTTTATATGATTTTCTTGCTGAAGCCGAAGGCAGAGAGCTATTCTGAATGCTCCAACAATAGTCAGCATCATGTGTGCGTTTCAGTAGACCTGATAGCGTTCCTCCATGGTACGGAGGTCCTGGTGGAATCGCTCGCCCTGTTCTTCACTTAGGTCCCCAAGATTGGCGGGAAAATAATCCAGGTGGTTGTAAAGAAAGTGTAACTTGATGCTCATGTTACATCCAAGACTTTGAAAGTGATTCGTCAGTTGTTAGACGTGTTGAGAAAATTCAGGACTTTTCTTATTTCCCAAAAAATTTTGAACAAGCCAAACAAACGCATTCCATACCGTTTTCTCAATCTCTGTCATAGTGTCCGTAAAATTTGAGTCTTTTATTAATGATCTTATTTGTGGCCCTTCAAAAATTTTGGAAACTTTTTTGATAGGAAAAGGAAACAATTTCCACTTTTATCAAGACCTTTTACAAATTATTTTATAAGTCCTAGTTTTATATGTAACGGAGGCAAAATTATACGATCCCTTGATACTAAAGGTGGGTTTATCACGTTCTCTTGTCCTGGAACTAGCGCTTCGCGATGAGGACAATCTTTTTTAATCCAATGTTGATTTTTAGCCCAGAAGCAAAGAAAACAGGGATATTTTGTATAACCACCTTGTTAACCTAAAAGAAAGTTGATCATTTTTAAATCAACACATATGAGCCAATTGTGTTCCACATATTTAATTTTGTCTAAAACCAGAGCAATAGTTGTATATTCTTCTTTTGCTTTTGTGGAATGTGCAATAGGCAACGACCCTAATTTATTCCCATTGTGTAAGAGAACACATTTTAGACTACTTTTTGATGAGTCTATGAATAAACTCCACTCGCTAAAAACGTAATTTTGAAGTCCCATTGCAGTCATTAAATCAGGTACATCTTTACAAAATACGAAATCATTTTCTTCAGCAAAATATTTGAGGAGATTTTGTTCTCTTGTGCGGTAATAAGAAATTTTCGTTTCTTTTGTTACTAAGTTTCTTTGTTTTAGCCTAGAAGCCAAAATTTTGACGGTCCCAGATCTCTGACAAGGTCATTTAAATCATCTTGGTTGAATAGTTTTGGCGCTTTCAGGTCACATTCAAAGATTATCACTACTGTTAGTTTTCGCCTCAAAATGCATAGGATCCTCCTGTGAAGCACCAGTTTGAGGTTCAAGTGATATTTTAGGACTCAAAACATGTCTATGTGCCGACCGTATGGAAGGATATTCCAATTTGGATCGATTTTTTCGTTTAATGCCAGTTATGTTCACCAAACAAAAATAACAGTCATCGTGGTAGTTCAAGGGTTCCGTCCAGATCATAGCGGTTTCGTACCTAAAGCTATTCCTTTTTTTACTTGTCCACAAACGTAGAAACTCAACGCACGTTTTGCATACCTTTTGTGGAATCCAAGGCTTGTCTTTCATTTCCAGTGTGTGACCAAAGTAATTTTTGTAAGCCTCAATCACCTGAATCACATTCAAACGGCATTCTTTAAACATATACTCTCCGCAAATGAAACAAAAATGATTCGGATCATTGACACAAACTCTTCTTGATGATGTCATATCAAATTATATTAAAAAACTTAATATTTTCTTAATTACAGGCAAATTAACACACTAACACAGTGATTGTTTCGTGAAAGCTATATATCGTAAACAAGAGCTGTTACAAAAAAACTGAGGTTATATTTGAAATTAGCGACGTCAAATTAGTGATAAAAGTCAATCATCAGCCAAAAGTTGCAATTTTGTTGTGCAGTGTAATTGATACCAAGATGATACACCTGTGGGTTTCCATAAAGACTCGAATTCGTCTACGTTGACTCGCAGACAGAGGAGCAATGTTCTTGCCCACTACGCCAAGTGGATGTCTTAACTGAGATGTATGTCTTTATTAACGTTGTTTGTCTTATTGTTTCTTTATTTTCATTAATTTTTATAAAGGGTGGTCAAAAGATTCATGCTAAGGATCAAAAATAATTTAAGCGCATCAATGACAGATTTGGATCTTGAAGACAAGTCTCGTTCTAGTCCACCATCGAAGTTAAACAGTAAAAATTTGTTACAACGTTGGGAGATGAGCCTTCATCAAGTCGTCGTAACCTGGTACCGGTTCTTGGTATTTTATTTCATCAAACTGTGCTCAATCATCTGCCTGAATTCGATTTTGTTCACAAAAGGTGTGATGGGATCCGCATAAGCTCATTGAAACACAAACCACCAAGTCTTACAAAGTAAAAGTTTGAAAAGATATACGGTATTAAGTTTATTCCCCATCGAGCCTATAGCCTACTGCTCTATTCCATCGTGATCGCCGACTGCAGTCGTTTGATGAAATTTGAGTAAACGTCTCAAACATGATTTGATTCGAAGGAGCCATTGGTAAAATCCGGAAAAGACCGTGAACGATAATGGCTTTTATTTTGAAGACTAGTTGTTATTGTTTTTTTTTATATAAATTTATGCATAAATATATTATTTTGTATATTTTATTTTTACTTTTTATGTTTTAATATGTGATGTCCTGTGGTATAACTTTCTTTTATTTTTTTATTTATATCACATTAATCAGCGCTTTTTTAAAATAATCAGATACATATTTTATATAATTATAAGGACTAGGATATTTACTAAAATTTTAGCCATATTTTTTAATAAAATAACTATTTTTGAAGAACAACTAAGGTTTGGAAACAATAGGTCAATAGTGGACGCTACATTCATCTCGTGGAAGCTTACAGAAAAATCGATAGAATTAGGTAAACCGATGTTATGGTTTCTCGATTTAACGAAGCCCTTCGATAGAATACCCCTAAACGAAACCTTAAAACTCAACAACATCGACAGGAAATACCCAAAACTCGAAACAAGGCGAAGATAAAGACCAGTGGTGGTCTATCAGAGAAGATCCAAATATCAACAGGCATCCGACAAGGAGATAGCCTTAGTCCGATATTATTTAATATAATCATGAACCAAATCAACAGAGCAAACCAAGTCAATGCATGTTACAGAATAGGAAACCGGCTTTTCAAAATATTATGTTACATAGACGATGCTGTTTTACAGCAGAAATAAAGATAACGTACAGCGTCTTCATACGATTTTAAAGTAAGGCCAAAAAAAGTTAGATACATATTTTCTGTGAGAATCCCAGTCCATAGTGGTCTTGAAAATAATTATTAAGTGCAAACTAGCAACAGATGGCAACATAATATAACAGATTTCAAGATGTACCTACCTGAGAGTAATTACATCAAGCGAACGATGTATCAAAGAAGAAGTCTAGACACAAGCCAACAAAGCAGCAAAAATTAGTGGGTATCTGGACCAAGAAAGTTATGAGTAATGATAGCAAGGTTGCCTGAAGAACGATTAGGCAAAAATACTTGTAGACCATCTGGCAGACCTCCAAAACGTAAGACTAGTTGGACCTGAGCATCACAAAAGGCAGACCAACAATAATTATTAGAAGATACGACCCAGTCCTATTTAAGAGAAGAAAGAGAAGAACAGTTAAGAACTAGATTCTTGTCGTTAAAAACCGGCACCTATTCTTTCTAAGTTTAAAAGATACAAACCGTCGGATGATACAATAATTTGCTTACCAACAGGTATATACAAGAATCTCTTTACCGGCAAGTACATACAAACCACAATAGATGGTATACTCTGCTCTCCATTTACTTGTAAAAATACATTCAAACTCCTTCTATTATATTATACATAATATATCAGAAAATAAGTTACGCCACCTTCTCGACACATAACAAAAAATTATTGACTTGAAAATTAGAAACACTATTTTTGGAATAGTAGATCGTATTTTAAGCACTTTCCATATTGTGTGAAGAGTCCATAAATGTAAACATTTTGTCCAATTTTTTTAATTTTAGTGCACTTGAAAACCTGTAATACAACATTTTCTCTTCATATCTTCTTTAAGGGGGTCAAAAATCGCAGAGTGTCATGTCAAGGCTATAGAGGAGTCAAGCAAAACTAAAGGAACTTATCAACTGGTGAAAAGTTACTGAAACTAGAGAAGCGGAAATTTATACCTGCCTAGTTAAGAATTCTAAATTTAATTTAGTTAATTTTAAAATTAAAGATTGTTTACATATACCAAAAATAAAGAGACAATTATATTCTATTTAAATGTAAAGAGAAAAAATTGTTATTTATTTTGTTGTGATTGCGTATGCGAAATAATCCAATTCACAAGAGAAATGGGTCCATGTTTGTGTCTTGTTTACGGCGATAGATTTGGCCGGAATAGCGACATCGCTATTCAACCTATTACTGCTGATCGCTCGTTATCACCAGACGACACTGGTGCCACCGCTTTATATGAGAAGTAATTACGTCCGCAAAGGCTTGATCGAGTACCGTAGCCGCCGTTGTGACGTCATTGGTCTACAGATAAAGTGCCTTCTGATTTTGACTACGGCAAATACCGACTTCTTTTGAGAGCTCCAATGATTTTAATGAACAGTTTAAATACATTTAATAATTATAATGTTGTAATCACTAGTTTAGTGTCCTTTTCTTAATTTATTACTCACAAAGTTTCTAAAATTTAAAACTTAAATAATTTTTATTACTGATTTAATTAAATTCTTTCTCTTTACAGTTTTGTTTTCCTTAATCGGATTTGATTGATTGATGTTGTACTTATACCCATCTTTCTCCTGTAGGTTTTCTGTGATAACTCTTTAGATAAATTCCAAGATCTTCTAGCGAAGCAGCAGTGAGGAAGGGTTTTTTGGGAACTGCATTGCGGTCCCCTTGTTTCAGCTTATCGCAAAAACAATTTAACCCAATTGAACGTGCAGAAACATAGACCTCTTAGGGTAAGACATGTTCAGCTCAAGACTGTGTAAAAGGCCATCATTACCATTTCCGAAATAAATGACTGAACGTCTCGGAACGTTGATAAAGTTGGCGTGCAAAAGCTGATGGGCGGATCGTAGGTCTTAATGTCCGAGCTCTAGCTTGTTCTAACAAATTAGAATTATTGTTAATGTTTTTAAATAATTTTATATACTTGCCGTGTTTAAAATTACTTTTAAATGCGGGAATTTTGTTAAAAATATTTTTTAATCTTCTCAACATTTTTGATACATAAGGAAAAATTCACAAGGAACTTTGAGAAGTCCGAAAAGTAATTTGTTTTACCATTAGTAGAAACTCAGTGGTACATTTGATTACGAGTGGCCTGTCGGTGCTTTTTGTTTCACGACTGACACATTTTTTGGGTATGATTTGCTTTGTATTCAAGTTTTAAGAGACATAGGTAGGCATTGTCTTGCTTCAATATTTGTTGATTTTGATCTTGATAAGTCTAAATATGGGATTATGATCCAAAAATGTATGAAACATGACCGTACATGCTAAATTTATTTAAATTGCATGTAAAATTGTAGTTAACTATCGGAATTTTTTTTTGTGAGTTGGTTAATGAGTCTACCCTAACTTTAAAGCTTTTCGGCCACATTTCTCTAACTGTGCATACAAAGTAATAAAATAATACTTACTTATTTTGGTAAAAATAAATCATTTGTTATTTTTGTTTAGGAATGATTTTTAGTAAATTTTCTACATTTAGAAAAGTTATGGTCTAATTTCTGACACATTTTACACCAAGGATTGAGCTTTCGTCTTTTTATAGCGCGATTACTACTTTCGTGTCTCGTGGATCTTAAATTTCTTAAATTTCTTTTTCATGTTGAATAAAGAAAAAAACACAGAAGATATACAAAACTAATTTTATATGGTAAAACTACAGAACTAGAAGTTTTAAGTATGTTCTAAAGAGAATGCCGGTCAAATAATGTTTCTCATTTTCGATGCACTATTAAAGTTGTATAAAATTCTTCATTAGTTTTCGTAATATGTGTTAGGCAGCACTTAAAAATAAATCATTGTTGTATGGGCTGTGGATTTATTCCTGTAGAAACTACACGTTTTCCAAGTGGAGTGCGTGGAAGCTCAAATAAATTCCACAAAAGGATTGAATGTGATAATAACAGATTGTCGTTTGTCCTCAAACAGAGTAATGACTCCAACTTTACTCAACATCAAACATGTAGTTCACGTGGGTTCTTATCACTTCAACCAAAAATGATTTGCTTATTAACACACTCTTTTTAAGATACTTCCACACTTCTCCAGGCGATTTTGCAAATCACGTTGAAAAAGTTGTTGTACAACAAGCATCTTGTGTAGATGAAAAATTTTCTATGCAGTATGACTAGACTAGTAAAGAGTAACTGCATGTTTGAGGTCTTCCTCCTTTTTGTCACTATTTTTAATTTGGAACGCAGGCTCAAGCCCCAAAAACACATTGTGCGACCACATCAGCGTGAAAACATTTTGCCTTCCTGTGTTCAGTGAAATTACTTCCCCCGTCCTTTACCTTTACTTGTACATTTTCAAAAATCTCTGCTTGGTTGTTAAATGTTTTAAAAAACGACCCTCTTAATATCTTTTGTAAACGTAAATTTCCATGTTTCTTTTTCGATGAAGATTATTTAAAATAATTTCAAGGCTTAATTGTAGTTTTGCTGTCACCAGAGCGGAAAATTTTCTTTCTTCTATAATTTGAAGTTGTGAGAGAGACATAATTGGGGGAACAAATATTATTTATTGATCTTTCATATATTTAACACTTCTGAATTTTTATTAATCTACTAGTATTTCATTTTAATTTTGTAACTTATGTGATGATTTTTATTGTAATTTTTCACTTTTTTATCTCTATATATAATGTAGGTGGTTTGTTTCCTTGTATATTCACTATTTTACCTAGAAAACAATTTGAAGTTATATTACCGTTTGTATTTATTCAATTGCGGTTGACATTACACTTTTGAAAGAATCTTATTTTAATGGCAGTTACTTTGCCAAATTAAAGAAGGTAGATGCATACATATATCTGTTATGTTGAGTTTATCTTTTAGCTCCAGTACTTAGCCTAACATTAGTTCCTTTTACAACGATAACAGAATGGCTTTTCTTGTTATTTCACTAGAGTACTACTCAGTTCTACTTAAAGTCAATAAAGATATGTGTGGATGATTGTTTACGGTATCACCGCGTTCAGTTGTTCAGGAAGGCAATTTCCTGAAGCACCCGAATCAACGGGCCCCAAGAGCAGCTCGTCCTCTGCACAAGGCGAATTTAAAATCTCCAATGTTCTGCATGCTGATGACGTGGCAAAGCAAACGAGGAGAATAAGATAAATTCTATATAGAAACAAGTCCCACGTCTGGGCTGCGCTTGTATAAATCGCTTTTAGTGTGCATTCTTGAAATATACCACTCTGAAACAAGTTTGTAGAAAAGCAGCTCGCGAGCAAGCATAAAGGATGAAACGCGGTGGCATCGCTGACGACGGCACAGGGAAACGGTTCGTTAACCGCGACAGAGATTTGAGGTTGCCGATCAATCATAGGACACTTCAATCACCTCCTTTCATAGACCCACTCGCATTATTAGGTTTGATAGGCGGCACCATCCTCGGGCGGGGGCGGCGAAGTTTTCGCGTCGCCGGAAACTTTTGCGGCTCCAAATTGTTTAAGTTCGGCCGGGACTTAGCCGCAGATAGCGAGAGATTTGTAGCATAAATAATGCATTTGATATTGAATTAAAGTTCCATCCATCATTCGGAATTAAGGAGATTGCGTGCCGCGAAGGGTGAGCGCATTCAACTCGGGCAATTGCGGATAATAACAGATGACATGCACGCTAAGGATGATGCGCTGAACATGTTGTGTAAACATATTAAGGCTGTTTTGCATAAATAATTTATTTTCACTGGTAGGCAGCGATATATTTTAGACTTGGATGTTCACTTTTGTTGGATGCTGGCTATTACATGTGTGCATATGTACGTTAGCTCCACTGTCACGGTGGTTGTATTTTATAATCTCGCGAAGATTCTTAGCTACTCTCGTGAAGCGCCAAGCCTATCAAAGCAGCCTTCAATGAAAACTAGCCGTTTACTACTTACTATTGCTCAAAAATAATAATTATGCAATTAACATCCACCATATGTACATCTTAAATAGTCGTAAAAGTGAATATACGATTTCTTAGAGTCAATTCAAATAACAGGTTTATGGCCTTTGTCAGGTGTGCAAGTTTTTAATGGCTGCATGTTTCATAATAAGCTTTTTCGTTATTATCTTCTTTTCCTTCGTCTATATGTTATTAACATACTACAATGACAAATATAATTGTTTGCTTTTGCACAATTATTAAGACTACTATATATAACTATTCAACTGTATTAAAGGTTTCTTTAATTCCACTACAATTTTGTGTGCACCATAATTGGCCTGAACTGAAACCGTTAATAAATTAAGGGAATATGCAACGAAAGCCCTAATACAGAGTTTTAAAATTAGCACTAGTGACAAATATGACGTAAATAACATTCGATTGCACTTACATTCGAATTTACAAATGTTCAGGATGCTTTCTCATCTAGTAGAAGGTAGCAGAATTCATCCAACATACGATGAAGAATGTATTGGGCCACCGAGTTCATCGCAGCTTTGATACGCTTTTCTTGTGTCATCTAAAATTATTGGTAGAGGTTGTACATAAAGTGCTTCTTTTATGAAGCCACATCAGAAAAAGTTGCAAGTTGTGAGATCATGAGATTTCTGGGACCAGAACATAAGTGCCAAGTATTCGTTCTCTATGAAGGTAGAGATTCATTCAGAAAATTATGAACACCTCGATACCATTGAGGTGGAGTTCCATACTGTTGGAAAATAAAGTTTTCATTCATTTTAGGCCCATAGCTCCTTCCTATTTTTGGCTTTGGATTTCCATTCTCTTATATTTTTCTCGTTCAAATCTCCCATCACCGCTTCTCGACATCGTTTTTTCGATCTCCCGTTTCTCTTCTTGTATTGTGGTGTTTGCCAGGCGGTTGTTTTCGGTGTTTCTCCTTCTGCTATCCTTTCCATGTGCCCCAACCACTGCAATCTTCTCGTTTTGATTATCTTGTCTATTGCCGGATCCTTATATATTTTATAAATTTCTCTGTTATTTCTTTTTTGTATCTATTCTCTACTTTATTTTCTCCAACAAATCTTTTGATAATTTTCCGATCCTATCTTTGCGGTTTCTCTTGTATTTTTTTTACTTAGAGTCTAGCTTTTGTATGCGTATATTGTTGTTGCTCTAATATCTATTTTGTATAATCTAAACTTGGTACGACTCGACAACCGCTTTGATTTTAATAGGTGATGCAGGCTTTCGTCGGTCTGGCCTCTACTTAATTTTCTTTCTAAAACTTACTTGATATTCTTGTTTCTTAGTAAGCAAACTCATCTACGATTTCAAATTGCATTTCTCTTAATCCCGTCATTAATCCTAGCGTTTCGTCACATTGGTTTTTGCCTAGTATCATTACTTTGCGCTTGTCTGAATTCAACTGTAATCCTACTTTATATGCATTATGTTCGGTTTTGTTAATTCTGTGTAGCAAATTCTGTCTAATATGGGAACGATTTTTTTTACCTTTCCTTTCAAATCATTTTTTACTAAGAAACCGACTTCGTACCTTCTAGTTTCTCTACCACGTGTGAAAAATATATAATCGACCAACTTTATTATTTTGGTTTCCTTTATATGTGTTTCTTGTATTGCAGTTCGTTCTATCTTATATTTCTTTTCTTCTATTTCTAAATTTTTTTTCTCCTTCTGATACAAATATTTTTTAAACATCCCACGACCCCATTCTCATAATTGTATACTTCTCCTTCATCTCTTTCAGCATTACGTTAGACAGTACTTGTTCCTTCTCCTTACTCTACTCTGTGTTGCCCTATTTGTTCCTTTTTTTTCTTTACTCAATTCTTTTTTTATTGCCTGGTCTATATCCTCCTTTTTATCCTTATCTTCATTCACTAGTTTGCTTCCTTTCCTGTTTTAGTTATTTTTCTTAGTTGCCTTTTTAAACTGTCTTCTCCTGGTAATCTTCCATTCAATGTATTCTTTTGGCTGTATCTTGCCTTACTTCCTTCATTATCTTTCTTTTAATTTTTTGTCTAATATCCTCTACTTTGTAGTTTTGTTTGTCTATTATTAACTTGTTATATTATATGTATGCTATGTGGCCTTTTCCCCTAGCTTTTTTTAGTTTTGGTTTCTTTCTAGTTGGATGTTCTTTGCCTATCCATACGTATAAACTTTTAGATTTTTTGCGTTTTTTAATGTCATAACTTTTGTGCTTTCCTTAGTTAGCCTTTTCTTCCTCTTTGAGTATTTTCAAATCCTTACTTCATAGATGACCTCCATTTTATCTGGATTTATTTTTACTTTTTGTGTTATTTTACTTACTATTTTTGTTTTTGTCTTACTGTCACCTTTGGCATTGACAACTTCTTTCACTACTATGCTTTTCTTGCGTACCTCTCTTTCAAGTTTCTCTGTTTTCTCTTTTTGTTCTACCACTTTTTCATTTAGTTTTGTGTTTTCTTCCTGTATCTGTTTCATTTCTGATGCTAAAACGTCTAGTTTTCCGTTCATTTGCTTTACGTTTAGGCCTATTACTTTAAACATTTTTTCTATTTTTTCTCTCTATGATTTCCAGCTACTTCCACAAATGTATGATAGCGCAAAAAGCAGACTCTAGGCAACCCGTCTGAATCTACATTTTATCGATCTTTAACCTGTTAACCTTTGTACTTAATCTACCGCTCCCACGGTCTTATTGATACTAATTTACACTTAGGCCGGAATTCGCCTCTTAATTGCTGTTTGTTGATCGCTTATCAGCTAGCCTTGCTTGCCCCTCTTTGTTTATATTATTGATTTTGCTGTTGTTTGCAGCTTAAGCAACACGTCTTTTGCCGGTTACTGCTATTTTTTATCCTATATACTGCTTTAACTTTGCATTAATTACCTTTACCTCCTTTTAATTTAGCTTTATAATTCTGTCTTATTTTTTTTATTTTCAAATGCTTATTTTTTTTGAGAATATGTTACTTTGCTTCTTTGTCATAGAATATGGTGCCTGTCTTGTAAAATTTTTATGCGTATCTCTAGCTTGCTTATTTCACTTATCTATTTTTCAGCATGCAATTCTGATCTTTATTTACATCTTTCTTAACCGCATCTAATTTTTAATCATTATTAAATTTACTCACTTCCCTGCTAATGTTGAATTTATTCTTTCAGTTTTCTAGAACACTATTCTTAATTTTTCCTATCTAATTCTTTTCTTCCGTTTTAGTCGGCTCGATATGGCCTCAGTTAGACGTTAATATAGAAGCACCAAAACACAATGTTGCACGGCCCAGAATCAAAATCCATGTTCTTGAGCGTACCATTAGAAAATTCTACGCTCTTTACGTTGTCGTTTGCATGAAGAACCTGTTCCCATTGTAGGCAGTATGGTTTGGACATTAAACAGGGTCTCAACTAACGCCAGACAGTTGTCTCTTCACACTTTATTAGTTAACTTTATTAAACTAACTCTAAACTCTTTTGGATTCGTCCGACAATTTTCTTCGATACACAAGACTTTTCCTTACATTTACCTTTACGAAAACACCCACTTTGTTCAAATTGATGATTCTAACAACAAATAATCTTTCTTGTTGAATATTTAATGTTATAATGACAATGAAATTACTGCAATTGCCAAATTTGTTTTACGAAACTCGCGAATGCAAAAAACTTTGTACTGTGTTGTGCTGCGTGACTGTCTGCTGAACATAACAAATACTTAGAAAATGTAAGTAATTTCCAATACCATATGTCCAACATCAAAAATTAGTAAATTTAATAGAACAATAAAAAAACGATAATATCTTTATACACTACCGCTCATGAAAGTATCAACAGCTTACTAAAATTCAGTTATATAGTGAATAACTACACTTTTCGTAATAAATTTTGTTTTGTTTAACCCTTTGCTATCTCCTTAGATAATATTGTTTTGAATAAAAATAATTAGTCACTTGTAGATTATTTTCTAGGCATTTCTTGGATCGAACACTAGTATGAAAAAAGCATAATGCTTTAAGTCCTTTAACTATCACTCAACAATTTGAATTTTTCTGTTCATATTTTTGGTTTTAGATGTTTGTTTACAATTTAAAAAAAAGCTGTGACGTCTGCAGCTCCGACTTCCAAGATCGCCAATTTATTATCAGACCTCGTGACGTTTACTTGGGGTATTTTAGGTCTCGTTTTCAACTCGTGATAAAAATCTTTTTTCATATAAACTCATTCAGCCATTTTCACTTTACATCAAGAAAAGCTTTCTGAGTGTAAAATCCCCCAAATTAAGGATTATATTACAATGTTATACAGAGATAAGAAATCTTAAGGAATGGCATCGCCCTGGACCATTACGTGTAACATCCAAAGTAAACTACCCCATATATTGCTGCGCACTTTAGGAGGGAAATCTTCATGGACGTATTGCGTTGTTACGGCGTGTTAATAATAAACAGCTTTAGTGAACGCAAAAACATCGTTCCTAAACAATTTAATAGTGGGAAAACGTATTATAGACCCACAAACACAACTTTTTAATTTTCATTCAGAAACGGAGAATGTTCCTGCGTCGGTTTAAGACTAAAAAATTATTCAACTTTGCAAGGACTATCTAGCAAACTAAGAAGAACAAAAAATGCTCAAAATGATGATATGGCCACCAAAGAGTCCAGAGCTCAACCCTATAAAGTTACTATAGGATGTGCTGAACAGAACAATACAAAAGGAACGTGCCATATCCAAAAATGATTTTTAGAACCATTTTCAAGGTGCCTGGAGACATTTACCACTCGATAAATTAAAAATAAAACTAATCAAAAGGATGTTTAGAATCGTAAAAGCAGTACTAAATGCAAAACGCGTTTTTTTTTATAAAACAAATGTTTAATAATTAAGCTAATTGTGTTTATGACAGTTCTTGTATATAATAAATTGTTTTTTACGTACATCTTATGGAAATTATTGAACACTACTTATATATGCAACACACAACTAATGACGTAAAACTACACGGTATTTACATGTGACACTATTTATGTTACGCACGCAGTTTTCAAATTTGAATACCCTCGCTGTTGTCATTTTGAATTCAAATGTCCCCCGCCCCCAAGGCATTTAAGCAGCTCGAAGGTACCAGAAAGGTAGCCAAACATCTGAAGACACCAGACTGGAAAATTATGCAATATTTAGCTCACACGTGTGTGGCAGCTAGATTTCTAAAAGGCGTTGATAGAGTGCGGATGTCTAGCGGCCGCACTACGGGGGGGCATTCGGAACTTCGTTATAGTATATTTCACTAATAATGTCCTACCTGTTTTAACGTATGGTGCTTAGAGTCGAACTCTTACAGGACGTTAAACGAACCAGCTAAGTATTGCAGATGCTATAAAACGACAAACGCTTTGCATACGTTAAAGGAAAATATTTACAAAAAAATTATCAAAATATAGTAGAAACAGCTGGTATACTTCAATAAAGCTATGTTGGACTAGTCGTCAAATAGTCTAATGCACGATGGACCCATACTATTTTACAATACATACTACGTTTGGCCAAAAGGCCTTCAGGACGCCCACCCAAATGTTGGGTGTACTGCAGGATTAGTATGGATAAAAACTGCGACAACTAGAAGATAATTTCACTGTAAAAGCTAGTGACGATGACTGTTGTGTTTACTATAACACTTACAAATAAATTATAATAAGATTCTTGATAATTACAAAGAAATACAATTAAATGAAAGTGTACTCCACTTCTAGAAGTCTAAACTAACAGAAAACCAATAATTTAATTAAGATTCGTTTTGTTAGTATGAATATTTGATTATGACTTCTAGTGTAACGTTATCCATCATATAATAAAACATGGCGTAGACGCCACGCCAAGCTCAAATTTATAAATTGAAATAAATAGTTTATGCCCCCTCGTAAACGCCAGAGCGTGCGATGAGTACTTCTAGGTTATTGTTACAAACCCATAGTTACGGGCGTTACTGACTTGAATTCCCACGTCTCTTAAACCCGCATGTTGATCGTAATCTGAAAATCGCCGGAATATTGGGTTTTGCTCGGCGATGTGCGCTGTACCATTGTTCGGGGCCCATTACTGGCTCTCCCGTGAAATACATTCAAACGTAATTGCGCTTCGGCCCAGCGCACAAAGGCGCCCATTCGTGGAGATTAGAAAACAGAAAAATAAATTATGGTAATGGCGGCGCTAGGAATTGCGCGGCTCCCGCATAAGTTATTGCAGTCTGCCGAGAATTTACTGTGTTGTACTTCTAAGACGCTGCTGCCCATTAAAAAGATTAAACCAATATTGCGTCGGACCTTCCAGGGAAGTTGTAAACTTCCTCCGCGATGCAAGACGTACGTGCGCTTGAAATTGCCGGCCACCCAAACAGTTTGCGGGTGCCGCAGGCTATACCACCGTGTCAGAAATAATGTGATGCGTGCTGCTACGGACTGCAAAGCCTCTGTACAGATCTGTGGGCATATGCATTAAACTTGCTGTTGTATGATAAACGTAAGCCTGCTCGGAGAGTGGTGATTTGGATCCTGGCTCGAAGGACCAATTCTGCAGATTGCGTGGATAAACGTGATCATACGAATTACAAGTTTACTGCAGGTTCTAAGGTTTATTTGTATTGTTTAAATTAAATTCAGTGTACATGTAAGCAGTAGGACATTTTTTTCGTGTTTAACTATTAAGCCTTACAATAGAAAAACAACAATTTATTAGGTATTTCTTTTTTAATTAATAGAGTATAGCAACGAAATAGAATTTTTCACCTGGGAAAGTACACTAGTGGCTAAATTACTAAGTGTTCGCTTAAGAAACAAATAAAAAAGCGATGAATAATCTAAGTAAACTCTTTTGTATAGTAGTACGATTATTTGGACCGAAAACTACTGTGTGATTACTTTCAGCTAAACCGGAAGTGATTATGCAGTCACCTAAAGAGTCCATTACATACCACGTAACTAGTCAGTAGCGCGAATTGGTGTGTAAGAAAATAGATTCGTTAATAACCACAAAGTAAAATAGTTTATTTTCCTAATATTTAGGAAACAAGACTATTTTGAAATTAAAACTTTATTAACATTCATAATTTTCTACATTTTATGAGCCAATGTTTGCTAAGAATACTAGTCGGGTTTCGAACTTTATTGGAAGGACTGTTATCAGCGTCCTTCCATGTTTAATTAGTCAGATTCTTTAGCCATTTCTTCTGAACTCACCTAATTTTTGGATCTCCGGTTACCGGTTCCAAGACTTTATATGTGTTTCCAAGTGTTGTGATGTTTAACAGCGTACTGTTTGATGACATCTTTTACGTATGGGATGTTAAGGTATGCATGTCGTATACTATCCGACATGGCGCATTTAACATATTTCGAAGGATTTTCGACTGTACAATATCCAGGTTAGAATTACTGCCGCTTTCCTTCCAATAAGCCACTACGCTCCTTTAGTTTTATGTCCGTTAGTTTGCGCTTTTCGGTGGTATGAGTTTTCCGGGTTAGACGTCTGTCAAGATGAAATTCCCGGTACTTTAGTTCGTTTGACTATGGAGTGGAAATATAATTGAGAGTTGTAAATGTGATGTAGACTGATTTGTTTTTATTGATGTTAATTCTCCACATGCGTAACCAATTTTCAATTTGGTTTAGGTGAAATTGAAGCATTACCGATGCTGTATTCGGATCATCGTTGCATGCAAAAACGTGCTTACCATGGTATAATTGGATATTGGTAGGTCAGAAGTGTAGAGTAAGTACAACATTGGTCCAAGGACGCTGTTTAGCTATACCGTTACCAATCTTAATTTGAAAGTTTCTTTTATTGAGATACGAAAAAATAAGAGATAAAATTCGTGAGGTACCTCTATGTTTATTTTGTATAGTAGTCCTCTATGCCAAATTCTGTCGAATGCTTGATTGACTTTTGATATTACAGCCGAGCAGAATTGCTTGTTTTAAAGTGCAGTTTATATGGTGTTTGTTATTTGATGTCATTGTTGGATTGGGGAATGGTGATGTCGGACACTGAACTGGTGATTGGGTAACCATTCATCTTGCATTGAGTTATTATTTATTTGTCTTAGAAGTAGTTTTTAAGTAGCTTTAATACGACTGAGAAGAGACTGGTAGATCTATATGATTGGATGTTATTAGGGGGTTTTCCAGGTTTGGAGATAAATACTATCTAAGCTTTGAGTTGTAGCGACCAGTGTGTTAGCCTCAAAATTCCATTAAATGAGATTCTTAAGAATTTGCTTCCTGGTTCAGGCAGTTGCTTCAGTATGGTTAATGTTATAAAATGTTGATCTTGTGATTTTTTGTTGTTTATAAAATTTTTTAAATAAGTTACAGTATTTCTATATAATTGAGAGTAAAAGTATTATAAAAATTTTTATTGTAAAGTTTAAGATAACAAAAGTATGCGAGAAACTTTCGGATATCGCCAGCAGTTAGATTGTAAAGCAATTATAGATAAGATAATTAGTTTTCAGTAACTTGTGTGTGTCGGTAGAACATTTTTTTAAGTAATCGTACACTTCACGGATATCACAGTAAAGAATCTGCAGTAGATTCATAGCCCACTAAAAAAATCAATATACAGCATATTGTAAAAATATAAATAAATCGTAAATTAAAATAATGTACCACCAATTATTGAAAACTATTAACAGCTTATTACTTTAGAAAATTTCTTTCCTGCAACTATCCTTCATAGTTATGGACTAAATGTTAAATATTTGTTAATTTTCGTACCCGCTTTAACTGTGAACAGACATGATGTTTGATACTTTCAGCTATAAGAACTTTTATTTCAAATTAATAACTATAGTTGTAATAACGAATGTTTTGGTATTTAATATTTAAAGCAATTTAATATAGTCAAAAAAAATTAAATAAAGATTAGTTGATTGGGAATGGAAATACGTAATTTCATACTCTTTTGCAGTATTGTACTAGGAAAATGAGCAAAATATAAAACAATAGTCCTCAATAAATCATTTTTTAATGTCTCTATGTCGTTTTATTGCTAATTTTTTTATATGTATGTAGTTCTAAGTATCAAGTAAATTTGGAATAAAATTTTAACAATTGCTCAAATTAAATAATTATATTTATTTTTATTTATAGATAAAATATATATTTATTGATAAGAACAAACTAATTTTTATTGTAAAATTGAATATAAAAAGTAGAAGAAAATTAGAAACTATTTCTTAACTTTCATAAGAGCTAAAAAAATAATAGATAAATAAATTTATTTTAATCTGTTTTTAAAGCCTGTACGTTTCCATATACAACATTTAAAATATATCCGAAATATTAAGGCGGTGCAAAGTTTTTTCATTTTTATAATTGTTTGATTTGTCTCCAAATAAACTGTTGAAACAATTCAACTAGTTGATACATCATCATGTTGATATTGTAGCTGAACAACGATACTCTAATATGGTCAGTTGAAGACTGGTGTTACTGCAATTGGATAATACTAGACCCCAATTACGGCTCAAAGAACCCGGCAGGAATTAGGGAAACGATTACCGCGCCTCGCCTATAGTCCTCATTTGGCACCATCTGTTCTAATTTACGGCTCACTTTTTGCCCGGATATTGACTTTGCCAAATTATAGAAAATATGACACCATTCTTATATCAGTTCTTTGATTCCAAACCGCAAGAGTGGTACTAATAAGACATAGAACACTTGGTTCATAGCTAGACAAAAGTATAGATTTTCTTTTTATTTTTGTGACTCCTTCAGAATATGAAAAAATTAATAGTAAAATCAGAAAAAACTTTTGCATTGCCCTAATTTTACAGAAATAATAGAAAAAATTCTGGAGCAGATTTATAAAGCACTAAAAACAATAAATGCCATTTGTAAGAGAACAAAGGGTTTAATGAATTTTAGAAAAACGTTCTATACCATTTTGCCTTAAATGTAAGAAGAAAGAAATAAGGAATAATAAATTGAAAGATATACAGAAAACATGAAATAGGAATACCATAAATGATTGTAAACTCTTAATCCTACATAGTTTAAAAAAAATATCAACAAATAGGTTTTCAACTTTCGAACATGGCTTTGTGCGGCACAACTTCAATTAACTTATTTAAACGAAAAATACAACACAAAAGTTTGTTGCTCGATTTTTATGTCCGGATCGTGCTACTACACATTTTGACCTCTGCGCCTGTTCCAAAAGTGTCCTGCGACATCGCACGGTTATTTTATATTACTCCGTCTAGATGCTGAGGCAGCATACCATTTAAAGGACTTGCAAAGGGACGTGGGTGCATTATTTTTACTCGATTAAAAACGCAACCCCGTTTCACGTAGAAATCTTAACATAAAAGCCTTGAAAGTACTGCGTTCGATAAGCTAATTGTTACAAATGTACATTATTCTATATATAACTTTAGAAAATTTACCATTAACTATTCCAATAACCTAAGCATGAACTTAATTATTTCAAAATGCATGAACACTAAATGTATATTTTACAATGGATATATCGACCACTTGCACTTGGCCGACACATCTAAAAACTGCATCAACAATTTGTCTACGACTATACTGTTGCTTGATGTCCCTGATAAGCTGCCATTGGCGCGACGCATCTACGCGTGACTACTGCTTTTACAGGTCTGATCTGCCAAGCCGAAAAGGAATAAGGGCTAGTCAATTGTTTAGGTCTTTTCAAAATCGCGTAATATGTCACGAGTTAAGAAATCCTTCGATTTCAATCAGTGTATGTCTTTCGAATTTTCCATATGGGTATTTTAGTTTAATTCATTTTAAGAAAATACCTTCGGCTTGTCACAACACATGTATTTTGTAATATTATTTGAATATAGCTGTAGAGAGCATATCTAGTAATAAATTTTAATAAACTTCTTCTAAATGTGTCGTGGTCTACATCAATTTTTGTTGCAATACACACAAAAACGCGTTCATAGACATTAACTGTTCCATGATTTTGAAATTTTCCTTTTTGTGCTAAACGAGCCACAATAGTCAATTCCAGCATTTAAAAATACACGCAAGTTGTCACTACTGGTCTCAAGCCCGAATAAGAGGAAAGGTTCACGAGCTAAGCTAACACTCTGCTCTTAATAAATAGATATATGCTCACAAAAATAGAAAGGGGATAAGGACGAACTTAAGGGAAATGAACAGCTCGATAAAAAGGAAATGTAAAACATGGAAAAAATATCATCCGAAGTGGATCTTAAAACATGAAATCATGGAACGGATGAGATCAAGAAATATTAAAACTTGAGGATAAAAACATAGACAATTACATGCTGCCCAAAACAAAGAATAAGAAAAAGGCACAATATTCTATAATAATAACGGTTTAATATTTAGTTTGGTCGAAAAGGACATAAGAACTAAAAAACTATAGAAAATTGCGATTGCTTAAGTGAAATAGTATAGTAAGTATAGAACTAAAGAATAGTCACCAAAAATTAAATATAATATAGGCTGCGAGATAATTATCCGGACAAATGTGTTCGTGCACGTTTCAGCATCGATTGATAACGATGATACAACAGAAGATTTTGCGGTCCTTTTTCCCACGTTTTACCTAGTTTTCATGTTTTTATTTTCTTTTTGAGGTAATGACACCGCCTAGTAAATGGAGATTCGCGACTTTCGAGCTGTTTGTGACACTATCAAACGATATAAGAAAGAAGATGGACAAGTATATGCCTAGCCGAAGCCGACGAACCAACGTTGCAACGCCAATCGTTGTCAAAGCCATCCGAGAGAGAATCAAGAGGAACCCTCGACGATCTATGCTCCAACTGGCCCAGGACTTTGGTATGAGCGATTTTATCGTTCTATCTATTGTCGAATCACGCCTGGGGATTTTCCCTTATCATACGATCAAGCAGAAAGCGACTAGGAAGAAATTGACCAATGATTTTTTGACCCGATTCCATAGGGCACGCGGGCATGGCATCGTCTAGAAAAGATTTTTGTTATCCAGGCTGTGGCGAACACTAGAAACGCTAGGATATTTGCCCGATCACCCGAGGATGCCAATGGCAAAGGGAAAACTATTGAGCGCTCAGCTTATCCTGCATACGTCATGGTTTTCAGAAGCATCACGGTTGATAGAAAAATGTATCTGCCTTTCATCGATCAGGGCGTCAAGATCAAAGCTCTCGACTGAGCTTCTAAAAATTTTGAATCTCACCACTGGGTTTATCATCAGGATGGGATTTTCCGTCACCCTGCTAAGACTTTATCAATGGCAAGAAGTGGCGCTTTGCTCCCCCGACTACAATCCAATGGACTTCTTTGTCTATACGGAGTGGAATCTCTAAAGCGATCTCTTTTCAAGGCCTGGGAAAAACTTTTCATCGAGTACTTGCGTGCCACTGTCGATGCCGTTCCCAAGAGACTTCGCTCTCTTATCCGTTTAAATGGAGATCGATTCGAGAACTAGTTGTTCTAAGTTATTCTAAGACCGATAAAGTAGTACTGTTATAGTTCGGTTGTATGTATGCTACAAAAACCAATAAGATAAGGAATTGTTTTATAAGAAATTGCAAAGTACAAATTCATGTGTGCACAATGACGCCACAAGATATTGTAGGCGCAGTATTATGCGGCAAAACTTTATTATATATAAATTAATAAGCGGTGCAAAACATTGAATTGAAAATAGCAACTTAATTTAGTAACTTTTATTGTTTGATCTTCATACTGGGATTATTAAATGTTTAGACATTGGCAGTTGGTGCCTAAATGCACAATATTATACACCAGTTCTCTGTAGTATACTGTAACGTTTTCGTTCTCTAAAGCTACTCATTTATTTTACTTACAGGCAATCAAAATTACTTAAGGCTATCTATGTTGCGCTAGCTCAAAACATTTTCACTTGGCGGCACTTCACCTTACTTCCCAGTGTCTGCGTCGCTGCGTGATATTTATGTCTGTTGAGGGTTTACCAGAAGCGCCTGGGAACACCTGGAATGTTCACATTGTTCGAGTCCTCACACGTGCACAAGCGGCGCGGCTGAAAGGCATTATATCCGCCGGTCGACTGTTGTATGTAGAAATTTTAACAAGTATTTTGTTTGAAGATTACAAGTATCGAAAACTTACATTTAAATTTAATGATATCGTTGTATGGTGTGAAATGTTTTAGTTTGTGAAGTTTAAGGTGATTTGATATGTATGAAAGAAATTTAAAATGAATGTCAGTTTCACTTTCACAACAGCTATACTATTAAAAAAATTTATATATTTCTGAAATACTTTATATATATATATATATATATATATATATATATATATATATATATATATATATATATATATATATATATATCTATATATCTTTATATCGTTGCGTACTTTTATATTATAGAAATATATTTAGTACAAATAGATTTTTGAGTAATAAAATTTTGGCAAGTGTTCAATTTGTACGACTGCATGTATAATATTTTTACTTATAAATAAAACTGAAGCGTTTGTAGAAACAAAAAAAAATGCGATCACTTCTTATTTAGGATTCTATCGCCTTCTATTTTTCGTTGGCTGTTGCAAGACAAACATAATAATAATTAGTCACAAAGACGTTTGTAAACGGTTAGTACACCAAAAGTAACATAGAATTAGATCAGAAGTATCATATTCGTATCTTATGAATGAGTAATATATATATATATATATATATTAGATAAATAATTGGGTTTAACAATTTATAAAGGAATAAAGTATATTCCAAAGTCATTGTGCTTTTAGGACATTTAAACGCAAAATTCATATCATTATTGAGTTTATTGATTATTGGTATTTTATTTAAATGCTTATCTAAAGTAAAAGTTTTCTCATGTTAATTCAATTTTCCCCCGAACCTTATTTGCTGACTCCAATATATTTTGTACTGCAGCAAAAAAAAATTTATGAGATGAATATCAAATTTGTCCAACCCGAAGGCTACGGTAAATCAAACTCAAATTGGAAATTCGTTTAAAAAAGATCTCCCTCTCTCTCCTTCCCCTATCTTTTCAAGTTTACAAGAAATATAAATGCGCTTTTTTGCGAACAAAACCTTGGAAACCATCTTAGCACTTTCTGCATCTGACATTTTGTCGTGGCGATTTTATGTGCGATGGATTTTAGTAGTCCCACTTTATCTGCTACCAATCTGACACGCATAGTTAGTCGGAGATCTAAACTGCATTCACCTTAGTCACATTGTCCTAATTATGAAACGTTGATGGGTGCCCTGCGCATTCCTCATCCTCTACGCCCTCATTTCCTTCTTTT
Source organism: Sinelater perroti (assembly GCA_036346155.1). Classification (NCBI taxonomy): domain Eukaryota; kingdom Metazoa; phylum Arthropoda; class Insecta; order Coleoptera; family Elateridae; genus Sinelater; species Sinelater perroti. Next base: position 15,338,616 of record JARFIY010000195.1, on the reverse strand, counting down.
AACGCGCATCCGTAAGTTTCTTGTAAGCGTCTCGATGGGCAATTTTATAACGTACAGCTAACGAGACACTAAAACAGTTGTTTTCTATTCACATTTTGTAAAGACTGAAAAGCAAACCAGTTGGATCGGACCGTTTACTTGACATCCCTCGCCAACAGTGAGGCCCGAAGGCTCTGCTCCCCGATTCTTTTGTGTAAAACAAGAAAATCAGGTTCTTATTTCTTGGACGTATTTTGCAAACTCTATAGTTTGCTCAGACAATCGGAGACGATCTTCTGCTTCAAAAATACATTGGTCAAAACTCAGCAAAAATTGAGGATTTGTTCCAGTCTATACTGAAACACGTTCCCTGTAGTCCAGACTACTCGCTCTGTGATTTGCTTTTACTATTAAAAAGCACTCTGAGGGCAGAGTTTTGACGACCATGTTACTCTAATTAACTACCCGTTGTAGCTCATATGTAGTCCATATCATGTTGGTTGAAAAATTCACAAAAAAAGGCTAGTGATATTGCGTAATTACCAGGTGATCACACGTAATAAGCCGACCAATGATGAATTACTGCTTACGGCGCTTTCGAAAACCCCACTCCTTTCCAAACGTACCGCGAGCAGGTATTTATCATCGGCCTGTTTCCTAGCACAATTGCCAAACACCTTGTATAATTGTCTGATTTGATCCCTTTGAATTACTATATTTCAAAATATTTTGCTATTTAATTTTAAGTGCGTATCATATGGGTTTGAATTTAGAGCAAGTTTAACTATAAAAAATATTATGTATTTGGAAAATTTAATCACAACATTTTTATTTATAAATTTTATGAATCCCCAGTTTTTCACTTCACTTCCTAAATATTAAAAAGTTTTTTTTAACTCACACGAAAAATGTAAAAGTAACTTTGGCTTCTTTAATTAATTACAAACTTTGAGAAAACCTACGTTTAAAAATTCCCCTTTGTATATCAAATCGTTATTTAGTATGTAATGTACCTACATTTTTTAACTTAAGCCGTGTTTAACTTAAACTTGTTTTTTGCACGGCCATTTACCTTATATGTGTCGTTGTAACGGTTCCAAATAACGCGTATTATTTTTGTTACTCACCATATTAATTAAAATCAATCATTCTTTTTTATTTTTCCCGTCGCTTAAATTCTGCAGCGTTGCTCCGCTTGCAGGTTCGAAAGCGCCAGTTATTGGAGTCGACGTGCTGCAGATGTGTGCGCTTGTTGAAGTTCAATTCGGAGTTTTTGCGAATTCGCTGGGGGACAATCGGGAGCTTTTTATCTCCAGCGTCGCGCATTGCCATGACTAATGGTGCGATTGCAATGAATAATTAACAGAGATTGATTATTCCTCCAGATGTCATCAACGAACTCGCCCGTATCATTTGTTAACACCCCGATAAGGTCGGCTCATCAATCATATCGCGATGCGTTGTTCATTTTGTTCTCTTTCCGCCCCTGTGCGAAGCGATCGGTCGCAGTGGTTCCCGAATCCTCGTTAAGAATTAAACTCTGTATCCACTTAATAGTCGAATTACACGTTTGGCAGGAAGCAATTCCTGGGCGAAAAGCTGCGGGTAGCACGCCAGCAGCAAGGCGAATTAATAGTTGGCTAATCTGAGGAAGGGCCCGGATTGTTTTCTCCGGGGAGTATACGCACGAACAACCTGCATCCTCCGGAGGTACGCCGAAACTAATACTGCCACTTCCTAACTTTTGATTCGAATCCGTTTGGTAATTCGCTTAATTAACTTTGCGTCCTGCGACAAAGTTGCTTGCGCTATCGGGGTCTCGTGCGGTCCAGTTTTTCCGCCGGCAAACAGCATGGAATTCTGTTTGCGCTTAAAAAATTCCAATTAAATGGGACAGCTGTTCTCCAGAGGCGATGCGTGAAGCCGTCGAAGGGGTATTAGTATTAAAAATATTTTTGGATGTTATGAAAACCTGATATTCCACATGACGTATTATTTAAAGATCGTTACCAACGTAATAAAAATTTTTGTATCATTTTATGATTTACAATTTATTTACATTAAACATTACAAAGAAGTATGAAGTAAATGTGCATTGTTAGAAGAATCCATCCAGTGATGATACTCCTACTGGTTTCCGATAAGGCAAAGCAGTCACAAGACTACGTTCTAGTTAGTTGTCTGACCGGCAGAGGGTCATTAGTTAGCTGTTATATTTGGTCATTACTGTTCCGGGGAAGTTTTCTATGCTGACTTGGTGATTTTGTCAGCGACGAGAAAATACCAAGGTCTTTGTGTATAGTTCGGTTGGTGACATACCAGGGCTTGGTGCATCGTCTAGAATTAGATCCCATAGGTCCATATTGGTTTTAACATAGTTTTATATAATAGTAGTTTATTACTGATTGACAGTTTGAATTTTCTACCAACAAACCAGTACATGTCTCGTTGTTTCACATTATTGGTGTGCCCTTTTTTCACGTTAACGACTGATTGACATACAGGCTTAAGTATTTTGCTTCTGTTTTAACGGGTGCAGGCGTACCATTGATACTAACCGGTGGGCAGGCAGTTCTCGAGGTTAACTTAGACTGGCTACTTTTTTATCTCCATTTAACAAACCCATTATTACTACGGTGAAAATTCAAATTAGCGGATGTGTAAATGAGATATTTAATCTGTTGCGTAAGATTTGAAAAGCAGGTAAAAATAATTTGGTAACAGCAGCTTAATTTATAGAGCTAAATGCTACATCTAAGAAACGTCTAGAAGTACAGTAATATAGAAATTCTGTGGATATGTGTGGTGAAATGGCCTTCACGAAATCCAAATTGATATAGTGGCAGTTGGGCAAATGTATGTTTGATCACGAAGTCTTTTGAGAAATATTTTACTGAAAGTCGTCAGGAGATTAATCGGCCGATACGACGGACATTTTCTGTTTTTTCAGCTTCGCTTAATTATCATCAAAATGTGTGCACATTTCCGGAAAATCGAACAGGAGAGACTAAATATCTTATAATATAATTGTCTTATCTCCCTAACTTCCTTTCTTTCTTTCTAAACTTATAATTCTATCTCCTCCTAGACGCTTAAACCGATTTCCTTGAAACTTGAACACCACATTCACAACTATATTTGCTAATTCGGCACAAAAGAATCAACCTTCTAACTTTAACCGTTTTTGAATTATTTAAATATTTTGATTATGGTATTGTATAGATGTCACACCTGTGACAGATAAAAACATTTTTTTTTTGAAAACAGCGCCATCTGTTGGACGTAAAAGCAAAGCCACAACAACGCGTGGTCGGGTACAGCTATTTTAGAATAAAAACAAACATTCTGTTACTGTTGCCAACAGAGAAAAATTAAAAATTACTGCAAATGAACGTAAAACGTAAAAATTACGGGAGTGCATTATGAATGAGCGCATAAGCTTTGCATTAATTCAACTTTACGTATTACGTATTTCCTATAGGCGGCTTATGCTTACGTCCACCATGAATGGGCGTTAAATTGTTCCATGTTTCTGATCCAGAAAAAGCCGGTCTAATTAAAAATTTATACGTTCGCACCTTGCAAAAATTTGAGGGAAGGCGGGTGAAAAATTGTCAGTCTAGGACGCCAAAATTATCTTTTGGCGGGCAACTCCTAGTATAATTATAAATAGTTGTCAACAACATTACGACTTTTCTAAGTAGCGTCTTTAGTACTTTTTTTGATATGAGATCACATTCTAGCTCTTTATGTTGATCTAGTTTACTTATTTCAAACTCAACTTCAGCTAGTAAGATACGATTAATAGTTAATGACTGTGACTTCTGAAAATGTTTCTGCTTTTTCCTTATTACATCTTCCCCATTGGTCAATCCCCCTTGTAATAGGTCATATGGCAGTCTAAGGACTCTTAAATTTCTTAGTCGCTCTGCTAATCATGTGATCTTCTAACTATAAGCTGGTGATATATTCAGTAATGTTATCATTTTGGTTCTCCTATAGTAATTCTGATAATTCTGGATTCCCAATTGGCATGCTTGGAATTCCGTCTACGCCCACAATAAACCTTTATCCAATGTCGAATTAGAGATGGTTTCTCCAGGGGACAATAGATAGCTAAAATAACAAAAGTCATTTGTAATCTGTAAATATTCAGTTTGGTATTTTTCTATTTCGTGAAGCTGGATAGAACTTTTGATGGTAATTGGGTATTTTAAAGGTAGTCGTATCTATGAAAGGGGTTTCAGACGCTAACATTATTTCAACTCTGTTTAAGTTCAGAAAAACAATTCAAGTTTATGGTTTAATAAACCATCACCATTCTATGTTCAAATCGTAATATGAGATCTGTTATGAGGGTAATTTACTACTAATAACAATTGTAGGTAAATTGAGCATAGTATTGTTTTGGTTCATTAATTGGTAAAAGATATTTTTAAATTTTGTTAGAAATATGGTTAATTGTTGCTTTAAGTTAATTTATTGTTCATTAGTGTGTGCATGTAGAGTTTGAGCGTAAGTCGGGCTACTAGGTTGAACTGGCAAATTATTGAGTTTTAGAAAATGTAGTGAGTTAGAAGCGTTGCTCATACCTACACTAAATCCTTGAATTGGTATAGGTTTGCAGTTTGCGTTGTTTCTCGCATTCAGTAAATTCTTGTACGTTGAGCAGCCCTTATAGTTGGCGGGATAAAAAAATCTAATGCATATTTTGACGGTTTACTTCATTTCTTTATATATTTTTGCCATATGCACTTTCGTATTTTATGCACATGTAGTGTTTGATACAGTAAGTTTTCGCATCATTGTATGATGTAAAACTTTACAATTGCAAAGAAATTTAATTTCATAGGCATTTTTATTGTTTATGATATATTTCTAATCAATAAAGAAGTGCAGGTGTATATTTACCAATTTTATGTCTGATATCATCTCCTTTAATTCAACTTTGATTGCTTGAGTTGATATAGAGAGTTGAGTATATCGTATAACTACCCTGTATAAACTCTCATTTTTAAGCTGGTAGGTGTGGTGAACGATTTTCTAGTTTCTGAAATGCTTGATAATACTTCGATAAGTCTGGGGTACATACATTGATTTTAATCGTTTTACTAAAATATTGTTCATCTGCAGAAATATTAGGGATAATTTCTAATATACTATTATAAGTGACACCATAGATATACGCAGGAGGAAGGTTTGGAGGTTTAGGTGAACTTTCGTTAGATTCTCATTATCAGTATTCGTTAATTATTTTTATTGGGATGTTTGGTTGATTCAGTACTGTTTTTAACTAATTTGTCTCTTTTCCTTTTTTTTGCGACTTGCCATGAGTGACTACTAGCTTCAATTACTTCTTCCATGTTTTCATCGGCTTGAATGTGATCATTAGTTGTCGATAAAGCACACTAAGCAGATGTACTACCGTAATGGTTATGAAAAGGTATGGTTGGTGTAGTAAACGATTGAATCGGCACAAAAACTAGATTAGTTGTGTTTGGTAAAAATTTCCGATTACTGTATGTTGTAAATTGTTATTTTTACTGGATTTGAGGCTGATTGTAAGCCAAGTTCGTTACATAACCATAAGTGGCATTTAAATTGACCATTCAGATAGGAAACATAATATTCCATTGATATTAAAGGAGTTTATAGAAATATAAACTTACAATTAGGCCTTTAAAGCAATAAATAATCGGTGGACTTGACCCCAAGGTCAATAAACATGCGCGCGTTAATCATATCACACAGGTATTTCGTTGCATGTCTTTATACTTGAAAATGCAAACTGAAATTGATGTTCTAATTATCGTTATAAATAAATTAACATAATTAAGTCATAACATAAATTTATAAAAATAATGTTCTTGCGTTATCAGTAAGCATCTGCTAGTTATTTTATTAGCAACTCGACAAACAACGATGTTGGGTCACCAACTGCGTAGCTTACAGTTTTGCGTAAACGAAACTTAGTGGCTGACTTTACCGCAGGTAGTTGGATGCCATTCGCTGAAACTTCGACGCTGTGTACCTCAGGGATAGATGGTTGTAAATAAACCGTGCAGCAGATAGGTTCTTGGAGATAGATCTGCTGTTTGAGTATTGAGCTTTGCCGTAGGCCCGCCGTGTACAAATAAACCGCTAGGATTGAAATGAAGTCTGTATCGAATGCGAACGCAAACCTTTTTGCTCACTTGGCGTTACACAGACAGACTGTTATAACTTTGAAATTGTCGTGTACATTTCACATATCGCTGCATAACAGCGACTTCTAGCCGCAAGTTTATTCGTATGTTAAATGTTAATTAGCTAGAATAAACAATTGATCATAAAGTGCATGATTAATAAATTCATTTAGAATGGTTAAAATATTACCATTACAAGGCGATTCTATTGAGAAAACAAACATTTTATTATGTCATAATCTTATTGTTTCTGCGAGTTCATTAAAACTAATTATAGTAAATATTTGCACAGTTTCATTCCTGTACACTCACTATAAATGTGTTAAAAGTAATTTGTAAAGTGCTTTGGATAATTATATTGTTTAAAAGAATTTACACTAAACTACACAGTATTTTATGAGTTAATATGTACTAAAAATTAAAAAGCATAAGTTATAATATTACAAAAATAAAAATAGGTAATTAGAAGAAATAAGAAAGTTACCGCTAAAAATTCTAATTGCAGTAATAAATTTAGATATAATATAAATCATGTAAAAAAATATAATAAACTACTTTAACTGTTACACTGTCAACATAATTTAAGATCAGCGTGGGATTTTATCAATTTTCTAAAGTTTGCGAATTGTAGTGAATTACAATATTATGAGTTTTGGTATAATAGTTTTCGATTTAAAAAACAGAACTTAAAAATTCATAGCCGTTAGTGAGGTAGACCAGAAAACAACTGGAGGAACGGGTTTCAGAGCGTTACTAAAAGTCGACCTTCGATTTATTAATAGCTGCTTTATTAATTATGGGTATGCCTTACATCTATCATAAAAAGTAGGACTTAACTGTGTACTACTAGATAGTAGATTGATGTACAAAGCGTAAAGATTACTCATAATTGAAAACAGTTATAATCGCTAAAGGAATGGGCTAAAAGGAAAATAAGAACAAGAAGCAGATTTAAGTGATCACTAATTTTTGCTCGTAATCGGCAAAACTCTTTAAATATAAAAAAAATTTATTTATTAAATATTTTTATATTTCAAAATTCGACATTTAGTATACATTTTAACAATCGTATGTCGGTAAAAAGTCCATTAACATTCACCTTTTATATTACATCTACTTTTTGTCACCGATTTACATATCACTTACACCTCCACACAAAATCTGTTTAACAAATTTGTCGGCTTGAACCTTTTGAGTCTGGGTTTCTCGTTTTCTAGTAATTCTTCTACCAGAACATTTGGCTAGGCATTTAGATCCCGTTGTATGACCACGTTGGGTATATACCATGGTGCATCAACGATCGAACGTAGTGCTTTGGCTTGGAAGCGTCTGAGTATTTCAGTATTGGAGGTATTCAGTATTCAGAGTCGTATTCCGTAGCTCCACACAGGTTTGAGAACGGTTTTGTATAAAAGTATTTTGTTATCAATAGATAGCTGGGATTTACTCTCTGTCAACCAGTACATTTTACAAAAGATTTCTCCTAGTTGCTTGCGTTTTGTCCAGATATGTTTTTTCCAGGTTAGCCGCCTATCAAGATGAATTTCTAGGTACTTGGCGCTAGCTGCAGGTATTTGCTGATTATTTAAGAAGATCGTTGGGTAGGTTTCTCTTCTTAACGTGAAAGTTTCATGAACCGACTTCGCTTCATTTATTTTAATACGCCATTTTTGGTTGGAGCTTGTTGAGGTTACTTTAAAGAATGGGGGAGTGAAATACCAATATCACTGTATCATTAGCGAGTGTGGAAACTAGTGTGTCATTACCGGTGGATAACTCTGATGTAAATATGAGATACTATATCGGTCCCAGCACGCTGCCTTGCGGTATACCAGAATTAATGGGAAATAGACTTGTTAGGAATTCATCGCATTTGACCATTAAGTTTTTGTCGCTAAGAAATGAACGTATAATTTGGAAATCATCAGGAGATTTTGTACAACAGGCCTTTGTATCAAAATTTGGCAATTGCTTCAGCTACGTCGATGAACACTGCAGAACAGTATCGCTTATTCTGGAAATCTTTTGTAATCTTGTCTACCAATCGATAGATTTGCTCAATTGTGGCGTGTTGTTTCCGGAATCCAAATTAATAGTCCGGCAGTAGCCCATTTTTTATACGTATCGGAGTAACCCTGTTTAATAATAATTTTTCAAAGCACTTGAAAAGAATGGGTAACAAACTAATTGGTCTATATGAAGCTACCTGTTCTTTAGGTTTATCCGGTTGTGGTATTAAGATTGTTACTGCAACTTTCCATTGTGCAGGGTAATATTTAAGCCTTAGTATTGCATAAACAGGTAGGTTAGGAATTTGAATGCTTTCTCCGAAAGTTCTTTTAGGACTTTTCCTATAATTAGGTCAATCCAGGCGTTTTTCGTGGGTTTTTGTTTTTGAGAATAGTAGGTTTGAACACTTTTGCCAAGTGGTTTGAAAAATCCAGGTCCTATTTTGTTTTTTTCTGGTCCATAAAACATTTAAAACCTATGTAATATATTTTCTTTTTTGTTCTTCGCTACTTTTTATATTATTTTAATAATCAATGATAAAAAAAATTTTCTTCTTTTTTTTAAGACCCTTATGCCCCTTACAGAGCTTCGAAAAAAATGACAAAATTTACAAAACTTAATGATCAAAAACCAGAATTCGGCATTAACACTTATGGAAAGCGATAAAACCAATTAAACTTCATCTTGATTACGAAATCATACAAAATCAGCAGTAGTATAAGACTAATTGACATATCACACTTGTAAGGTCAGAAAATAGGATAACTAGTGCCAATAAATGCAGCTACAAGCAAAAAAGAAGAAGGAATATAATAGTCAAAGAAAAAAATAGATACTACTAAAAAAAACGAGTTCAATTAAAAACTCCTAGCACTCAAATTATAAAGTAACTAGAAGGCATAGTACTAAACAAAGATAGGATATACTAGTCAAAATAAATATGATAGAGCATTTAGCAACGCTAGTGGTCCAAGCGGTTGAGACGTTACTTTAGTTTTCTGGTTGTTTTTTGTAAGTTAGTTAAAAAGACTATTTTTGCTCTTGCCTCTTGTAATATCTATGTCCGGCGGTAATTGTCCTACACACAGGCAAAATAGTAATTTTTCTTAATAGTATAGCGACTCCAAAATTTCAAATGTAACTTGAGCCTTCACTTACGCAAACCGGAAACATAAAGGGTCGTTATTCAACAAAGATTCGTGCAGTTTAAGAAGTCGGAAAGGTGGGAGAGCTATACCATATTTTTTTAAATACCTTAGAAAAAGGTAACTTATCTTATACTGATTGTAAGCATATATAACTAGCAAGCAACAAGATAAAAGCAGAGAAGGTGGTTTCCCGAGAAAACACAATTATGCCCCATCATGAATTACATGGTTTCGATCTAAGGAATAGGATCAACAAACATGAAAAACTAAAATCATTTATTTCCAAAGAGTTTATGTTCTCAAGCATGACTTCTAGTGTCAGTGCTAGTACTACTTAGTACTTGCTGAAAAATGTTGTACCCAGGTAAACACCAGGACTTACTTTTACTGTTGTAATTGTTACTTACATTTTTATTTTATTATTCGAATTTTTAAAACTGATATTCAAATTATTCCAACTGTTCCAATTATTTAAATATTTCAATTATTATCTGGATCGTTTTGACTTCTTCCAATTATCATTGTGTTCAAACAAAACCTAAAATTTTTTTTTTTGTCAAGTAAAATCATAATTGGGTAAACGAAGTTAATGATATGAAAAAGTCTTGCTGACTTGCTGAGAACTCTTCCAAAGGCAATATTCTAGGACAGCAAGAGTCCTGATATGAAGGTAATAGAAAGTGATAGTCGAAGGTGAAGATTAGAGGCAAAACCAGTGTATGTCTAACCAGAAAATATTCAAGGCCACCATCCATTCAGATTTAGTACATGTATGTAGTGTAATGTAAGAATACCTCGTCGTTGAAAAAGTTAGCGAATTTGAAAGAAGACATATTGCTAACTTACATGAAGAGGGTGTTTTTTTATGAGACGAAGGCCGAAGAATTTATCGCCATATCAGTACTCTGGCGTAGATATAGAACCAATGGGTCAAAGAAGATACTCATTTATGAATACCGAGGTCTAGAGCAATACGCAAAACAAGCAGCTGGGAGCTTGCGATTGCAGATTGTAATATAACTGCAAGTATGTTAGCGCAACAATAGTGGGCCATTACACGATGCCGATTGTTTACCTGCTCTGTTCGACGTCGACTAGTTGCAATAAGACTAATAGCAAGACATACTTCCTTGCGACTGCCACTGACTTCGCCACACGGGTAACTAAGGTTAATATCGGGCATCGAAAAAACGTCTGTGGATACATGAGTGGCATAGAATCGTCTTTTCTGATAAATTTAGATTTGATTTAAATCAAAACGATGACCGATTATTAATGTGCGTAACGCGGAGAAAGGGAGCAGAAAGGCTACATTCGTTTGAGGCATACAATGTCGACTATGGGTACTATAGTAAGGGACGCTATCAAGTCACCTCTAGTTAGAGTTACATTACTAGTCAAACCTACATCAACGCGGTTTTACAACTCATGGTACTTCCTTTCTTCCAGAAAGTGCCTCAAATAAATAATCTTTCAAGAACATAACGTTTGACCACAAACAGAGTGGAAACTCTCCCATGGTCAGCTCAATCACTCGGCCTTTCACCGATCGAAACTGTCTGGAAGATGTATACACGACTTTCAGGAAATCTTACTAAACTAAATGAGGTGTCAGTAATAAACGGAATGCATTCTGTCAAGGCACCATTCATTACTTGTTTGATTCGATTCCAAAAAGTTTAGAGGTGGTCACAAACGCCCGACTTTGAGCCGTACATTATTAAATAATTGTAACTATTTATAAACAAATGCCTCGTAAATTTAATAATTTATTTGTCTTATATTATTAAATAAGTCTGCAAAGTTTTAGTTGTTAATTTGCAATTTCAATAAGCTTTAGAGTAGGTTTTCCAAAATGTTTCTTATATTATCGTAGACGTCAAAGATCGTAATTTTGTACTCTGTAGAAGCTTACTATTAATGCCTGACATAAATGAACCATCATTTTACTTGTTACAAAACATCTAAGGTCGTTACTAAACAATAAATAAACGGAATTGTTATTAAAAACAGTAGCAGCAGTAAAACAGAATCTTAAAGTCTGGAATAAATCTTGTTTTTATTTAATATTAAAAACTTCAAAAGAGAAAGTTATGTAAATTCGGATAGGGTAGTCGAAACAGTGGCCAGTTCAGAATTAATGTTTCAATATTGAGAGCTGAATTATAGTTATGTGTAGACATTTATTGTGAATATGTGCATTTGTATAACGTTACTACCGGAGTAGAGGTGTCGAGGAAATGAAGGGTGAAGGTGGCATGGTATGATTTAATCAAGCGTTTAAAATGCAAATCGACCCACAATATATGTAAAAGTAAATCAAAATGAAATCTAAAACGCTTTAGGGGACAATAAGTTTAGTTTAATCATCTTCATTTAGACTTTAAATTCAATGCTTACGTTTAAAATAGATTTGTAACACCTAAATTTCGTTAGAGTACAAATACATAAATAATAGTGACAACAAAGACAATTTGGTTATTTTCAGTTTACCATTAAAGATATATTTGCTTTAAAATAAAGGAATTCAGGACGCCACAGGTTCGTGAAATATCCATTAGGATTCGAACGACCTAAAATAGAAATATTCAATACTTTAAATCGCTTTAAGCAAACCTATCGGGCGTACTGTGACTCTTTTTGTAGCTCTATTTACAACTGATATGTTTTGTATATTCTTACAAATTACATAATTAAATGGCAAATCTCGCAAACAGTTGTAAGCGATGATTCGACCAAATTGTAAATTATGTCTAGAAATAGTCGAACGTAGTCATATCTTTTTAATACTTTCAGAACCTTTCTATCTTAAGGTAAATTTAAGAACTTTTTCTAACAACAAAATGTAGTGATTTGAAAAGTATTCTTATATTACTGCAGTAAAGAACACGTAATAACTAGTAAAATATAAGAAATCGATTTCTATTATTTTCCTGAAAATTTGAAGTTTTTCTATGTTGGAACACTGCAAATACGGGAATAAATCATTTTTTACGGTCTGTGAGGTGAATGGAAAATACAGTGGCCTCTGAGTTTCTTAATTAAAGATGCTTAAAAAATATTGCTTCTCATTTTTTTTCAATTAGTATCATGAATCAATATCTAAAGAGTACAGAGAATGAGACAAAACATTTCAATTTGATTTTGACAGCTAAAGGTATGTGAGACTTGAAGTTATTATTCTAGAAAAAAATGTCTGACGCAAATGGATTCAGCATTTCTTTAAATTAACGATTTTATCTTATGGAAGCAATTCTTGATAAATTACACAAATTGGACTTGCTATTTTTAAAGGCTTTTTATACTTGATATTACTTTCACAGAGGATCCAAATCTTATACCAACTGTTCAAAAATTTTGTTATTTCGATAAAGAAGAAAATCACACGTGAAAACATGGGTAAGGAGGTTGTTCTCTATCAACTGAACCGGAGCCTACATTTCAGAACAATTGACACATTCAAGTTTTCCATATTATTTTGGAAAACTGTGAAGCATCAGTTTATAGTCATAAATTTAGATTAACCGTGGTTTGAATGAAATTTGTGTTTGTAGTAAATAGGCCTTTTCTTCCAAATTAAAATTGCCAAACCTTCTACACCAAATATAAACTCTCTAAACACTTGATGCATCGTGTGGTTGGTTTTCGGGTTGCTAAGCCGTGGTCAAAGTTCAAAAATTCTTGGCGTTTCATCCAGAAATGCGGCAGGCAATTTCGAAAGAAAATGTAACAAACATTTTTAACAGATTTTTTCTGAATATATACGGTGCACTATAGCAGAAGCCGTGAAATCCTTCACATTTCTCTGAACATTTGTAACACCACTCTTATAAGCGGTGCAGATCTAGTTTGGAGTATTGTTAGCATTATTGCACTTATGTTTATAACTTTAATACCTTACCGTAAATAGATGATGACTGAAAATAATGACATCAACCTCGAAGAAATATGCTTGCATGTTTATAAAACGCTACCAGCTAAACATATGCATGGAAGTCGCGAAAAAAGTTTTTGGTCTTGTCGTAAGTTCCTTTGCTAGGCTTGGCCCTTATGTAGGTCATACATAAGGTCATTTAATTTACTATAACTTCCGGAAAGGAAAAGTTGTACCAAACTACATACATATGTTTGTCATTTTTTACTTTAGATTACACTTTTTACAAATCTTGTGAAGCAAAAAAATGGGGTTATAATGAACAAATAAATCTAAAAAGGCAATGTTAAAGTCACATCTTGTCGATTATATTATTTGAATTATTTGAATTGTATTAAAAGCGTCGAGACATGCAATTTTAATATATAGTATAAGTAGCAGGCATAAGATGTGCAATCAACGAGACTTATTAGTTTAATGACTTCACATTGTCATTAATGATGCAGAGCAAAAGGTATCTTCATCCCTACACAACGAAAGGTGTAAAATCCTTCAAAATTTTGAGAAAACTTAAGGCACAGGTAGGGAACAATGCTATTAAGAAGATTCGAGGCACGCCTGATATAAACAGTGTTAGTGGTTGCTGGAATTGCTTTTGGGGTCGAGATAATTTGCAGCAGTGCTCAGATCAGCTAAAACATTATCCTAGTTTACGACAACACCAGCCTCTGTATAGCTGACCAAACTTAACGAAAAATAGAATTTTTGATTCTTGGATTATGATATTATGGTAACACTAAAATATGCACTAAATTTTGGTAACAAGTAGATTTACAAAAATAGTTATTATGACTTTTAAGTTTGAATGCTCTTTAGAAATTTAATAAAAATTTTTGGACAAAGAACGAAACAAAATCTGTTAATTACTTAAATCTGTCACAAGGTGATTCATATGGCATGTCAGATATTTAGATATAAATTCTTCTAACGTAGCTTTAATGAAATTGACAAAGATAGTCTTTAGAAAATAATATTCGCATTCGAACCTTTGTAAGCGTCTGTGATTCATTGAAAGTTTTAACGTCGATAAGTAAATGAAAACTAAATTTAGGAAAATGCAAAAACAAAATTTTTCTGTCCACATTACTAGTACTTCGGCTGTACTAACTTATAACTAAGCTTAGTTCTAACTTAAATATATAACGTCACAGAGAAGCGAGATTCAAAGCTCCCTCGGGTTCAGCACGAAATCGGAGATCAAACTTTCGAAGTACTTACCTGTCGCTGACTCCAAATAAGATTTATCTACCACACTGTTGGAAACGAAAATCTTCATAATATACACAGGCTTGCACTGAGCGTAGCCATAATTATTACACTCTAACGAATGCTCATTGCCTCAATTGACCGCAATTGTTCCATGTGATTTCACACAAAAATCGTACAAATTCAAATTCGAGAAGCGAAGTCGAGCAATCCAAAATATGGATCTCGAGATAGTGCCAACCAGGAAACTTTTTCTTTGAGATTTAGTAATACTGTCTTAAGCTTCTTGACTATTTTTTTTTTGCAGACAAAACCAACGATGATAACGATAGCACACCAGTTAAAATAAAAATTGCAGGTGAGCTACTCAATCACTAAAATTAATTCAGTACCTGCGTTCACTTACAAAATGGGGTAATATTTTGTGTTCGTCTAAGACGCGGTGCTTGCTACATATCGGAGCCTTAAGCTCTCAGTTCACAGGCTTTTTCCCATTATTTATTTTTTATAAAATTATTTTAATTTGTACTCGTCAGGGGCGATTGCATTTCTCCACATTTCTGCGTGACAGTAGCGTTCTCATAGTTTTTAGTTTCTATCAGTAAATGTAGCCACATTATTGTTTTTGGTACAATTTTTTGTCCTAAATATGACTTTATTTAGTAGCAAAGCTCCCAATAACGCAGAATTGAAGGAACTTGTAGAATCTTATAAAAGTGAAAAAACCTATTTAGATATCCTTGACTTAGAAAGCGATGCTGAAAGTAAATTAAAGTCTAATGAGGCGACTCAGGGCAGTATTTGTTGAGATACATTTCGCCTGTGTATATTAAGCCAGAAGAAGAATTGAAGAGACGAACAGTTTATGCAAAAAAATTGTTTGATTTCATGTATTACACCAAAGCCACGAGAATAGCACAGAAAAATATATTATTGAACTTGGGCTCTTTTTTACATTCAAAATGGTGGACTTTACTGCATGCTAGTGAACAAACTTCTATATACGTTGATAGATATGTTAACCAAGGGTTTGCTCATCCAACTATAAGAAGAAAAATTAGTACTTCTTCTGTGGAAAATTATGTGTCAAAATTTTATTGCGTTTTATGTTCAGAACAAGTGTATCTGCCTTCAATTCGGCAATAAGAAATCAGAAAACCACAATAAACTAATAATAAATTTGCGTCAATAATAAGTACAACGCAAGTTGCAAAAGTTATATCTCTGAAGAATACGTTAATAATGGGTAATTCTAACATTATCTGCAGTTCCAACAACTCCCTGTGTAAGTAAATTAAAAAAAGAAATTTAACTAACACCTATTTATGGGCCAACAGAAACGTCACATTCGTTTTTCCCTTTGATTTAGCCTACTCAAGACTACTCAAAAAATTAACAATGGTGGAAGCTATAAGGAAGATCAAGCAGATATCTATTAAAGCTTCTTAATAAGGAAGAAAACAATTATTTGTTTTGTTTTGTATATGAACGAAACAACACCTTGCTGTGCTTTTTTCCTAACAGGAAAACAATACTTTTATCAAAATTTTTACTTTATGACTTGTAGGTGAAGCCACAATGAGAACCTAAAATTATTCAGCAATTCCACAAAAGAGAGAATTGACAGCTGATGCTAAGAGCGGCCATTATGAAATGTTAATGAAGTAGTGATAAATCGTTTATAGAGCTATAAGTAACTATAAAATCATATTAAAAAAGGGATTTTTCAAGGATCCAGTTCTGCAACTAAAAGAACAAAAATATCTTAAGGCCTCTGTGTGGAATAATGTGTGTGTTAAGCAGGGCAAAACGAAAGAAAACAAAATGTACAGATACTACGTGAGCAACAAACGATGTCATATTTCTAATACAAGTTTATTGAAAGAAATTTTACATACATTTTACTACATAAAAAAATGAAAACTAATTTGTAAATTTCTACATAGCTGCCGGTGCCAAAATCTATAGTCATCTGAAGGACATCGTTTGGGATATTGCTGAGAACCTCATAAATCCGTGTCTCCAAGTCCTTCAGTGTGCAAGGCTTTGTTCTATATTTCTTTTGCTTAACCACATAGAGGAAAATGGAGTGAAATCTGGACCTTTATGAGGTTTACGTCATTTCAACCAACGTCTTAGAAAATACTGGTTTAACCACATACGCAAAGTAGCGTAAAATGCAGTTATGCACCATCCTGGCTCGTCACCCCTGAGGATGTTTCCAAAAAATTCAGATCGATCTCTATGGCCACTCCTGTATGTATTTTATGCAATACCGTATGTATTGCGTATCTTGTCGGTCTACTTTCACAGGTTGTCTGACATGTTGATTTTTACGGACTGCAGCAAGCATATCGTTGCATTTTCCTCCCTTTCACTATACGTCACCATCTCTGTACAAGAACAATGGAATTCCACGCTTCATAGCTTGCTGTTATTTTATCTTACTCCTAAACACTTAAACGGTCGGCCATCTTTGTTTACGACATGAAATTTGTTTAACGAGATACAAAATAGAAATAATAAAAAATATATAAAACTTAATAAAACGAACAAATAAACGATAGTAAATCTTAATGAATTGTAAATAAGCTATAAAAAATCTTTTGAATCGAACAATCACCAACCGATAATTCACCTCTATTTTTTATGGTCAAAATAATGCTTCAAAATTGAATATTTTTCTAAAACTCAAAAATCATGAAAAATGAAAAATACGGGGTGCACAAAATCAAAATTAGAATTTTCCGAAAATGTTTTGTTTTAGTTTATTCCTATTTGGTATGTCGTCAAAATTATCATAAACACTTTATATAGAGAGTCTAATTAAATCGTATGATTGTGAGCGGCTCACTTCAGGCTCTAAGGCAGGCCGGAATCGATTTGAAACTTGCCCCAAATGTAGATCTAATAAAGAGAGTTAAAAAGTTCAAATATTTTGTAGTTTTTTTATCATTCCTTAACTCTTAGAATGAGAGTTAAACTTGGAAACTCAAGTAAATTCAACTAAAATCGATAGGGTGATGGGAATGCCAGTGGTTTGTAGCTAGTGTACATTGTCATTTGGTTAAGGGGGGGCGAGATCGGTACACAGAGTGATTGTAAAGTAATTAATTTTGAAATAGTAGGATAAAACCTTTGCCGTGTTGTAATGCATATTGTATTGTAGCGTGTATCATAATTGAGTTTCGACATAAGTTTATACAGGGTGTGGCAAAAAAATAATAAGTTATACATTTTAAATCACTACATGTACTGTTGATACTTTCACTTATTAATAGAATGCCTAATATCATCCAATAGGGTCTAACGTTTTTCTACTTAACATATTGATTGTTTACAAAAAAGACAATTGGTTAACATTTTTAATGTTGGTAATCAAAATTGGATCCAAATAACGCGAAAAGATAAGCGTTTTAATTCTCTATATAGAGTAAAATAATTGAACATAGAATCGAAGATATTCAGAAGAAAATTCTATAGTTTACTGCACGTGTCGAACCGATATTAAATAGAGAAATACTCCAAATAATGAATTACGATATACAATATATGAACAAAACATTTCCATTTTCTCAGAGTAAAGCTAAGTTATGTTCGGTTTCAACACCACGACTTATGTATGAGCTTTCGGTGGACGTTTAAAAATTCTTTAGCCCCGTGTTTACAGTAATGGATGTATTAAGTTAAACATACACTCGAGGGCCGTTTATCTATTCACAAACATTGATTAATTGTTTCCTCGTTTTGAAACGATCAAACTTATCTTCTCTACGGATGTTTCCGTGGGGAGAAATTTGGAAATTCTTCCTTAAAAGGCTGCCCTGTACATCATTATCTTTTGTTTATTTTGTAAAACTGCGGGCAGCAGGTGCGGGCCCAAATTTATCCCGCGCGTTTGATGCGCCGGAGTGTAATTATTCCCAAAGAAAGCTCCGCTCGATCGCGCCGAGTTGCCCAATGCCTCATCATTTATTAGGTGTAATAGTGACGGTGTTAAAGTTTAAATGTATGCACACCCATTGCTTTCTAAATATGCTAATGACTACGTGCGCACCTACTTAAGCGGGCGGTGAGCGATGGGGAACTTTAAGGCACGATTTTTTAAATGCGGAAACGTGTCCCTTCGAATTTTCCTCGACAACTGAGACATCAATCTTACAGGCGACGAAGATTAAAGACAGGAAGGGCGCAGTCTAGCGACTTAATTATCCGAAAGTGTAGATACATCTTGGCGTAGACCAGATTACGTGGGCGAGGAACACTCCTAATGAAAGATTTTACACTGTGATCTCCGCTTACCGAGAAGGTAGACTTCAAAGGGCGAGCCCTGATTTGCTTAACCCCTCTTTTCGGTAAATAAAATAGGCGTTTACTGAAACAAAATTGAATACTTGTAATATTAATTTACGAAGATGTCATCTAAATTTTTACTTACGTTACATAAAATGATTAGGTTCAAATTTTATGTGCAATATCTTAAATGCGTTCTCGAAATAAGGTTAAATAGTGAGACTGTTTTCTATTTTCATTTTGTTCTGTATTTCGGTCACGTTTCACATTTATGTTCTACGATACAATACAGCATTTTCGAAGGAAGATGGAATTTTACAGGGATCATAATAATTTCGAAGCGGACGAGAAACGCGTCTGACTATACGGGAAGGAAAAGAATAGATCGAAAAGCTTCAATTTTCAGAAATTTATTGAAATATTGAGAAATTTGCGTAATGTGAAAATTTGTTTTGTTTTACAACAAAAAATAAATGAGATCGGCAGTGCATTATTTTATTTGTATAATTAATAGTAGCCGTGCGTAATCAAAAAGCACGGCTGCATTCATTAAATTGATTGATTCTGCAAAAGATAAATCACATCTCTATAAAACATATATGCCAACATTACATTCTTTTTTTATTGTAAATAATAAAGTTATCTTTTTGTTATTTGGAAGTGTGGCTGAATTGACTGCTATGGTTAGCGTCAACTAGATGACTTAACAGCCATAACACATCTAACGGTACAAATTTAAGAAACATCAAATATTTAACAGTAACCACAATGTATAGGTGCGGATATTACGTCTTCCAGATAAAAACCTATATATTTTAATAGATCCACAACTTGGCTTCCGCCGTTTTTTTCCGATATTCGAAAGTTTATTGCAAAAAACTGGTTATACGTTTACAATTCAAAATATTGCCCATCGCTGGCCACTACACTTTTTATCTTTCGAGCAACGTACGAATCTCGCGTAAAAAAACTGCTCATCTTTTGAGGCAATCCACGTATCGGTCCAATATTTGATTTCTTTATAAGAACTTAAGTGCTGGCCAGCCAGGCCGCGCGCCATTAACGGAAATAATTGATAGTCAGAGGGATAAATGTCTGAAAAATACGGTGAGTGAGGTAGGACTTTCTATTTTAACGTTTCCACGTATGTTTTGACCGACTTTACGGCAAGGGGTCGAGCATTGTCATGGTGCAAAATTACTTTATCGTGTCTCTCGTTATATTGCGGCCGTTTGTCTTTCAATGCTCTGCTTAAACGCATTCATTTCTTTCGACACACATCACCTGTGATTGTTTCAGACGGTTTTAGCAGCTCATAATATACTACGTCGAGCTGGTCCCACCAAATACAGAGCATGACCTTGGAGCTGTAATATTCGATTTGGCCGTCGACGTGGAAACATGGCGGGAAAATCCCCATGATTTTCTGCGTTTGGGGTTATCGTAATAAACCCATTTTTCGTCCCCAGTTACAGTGCGGTTCAGAAATCTCGCCATTCAATATTCCTCGGCTTCAATTCATGTGGCACCCAATTTTCTTGTTTCTGAATTATTCCCATGACTTTGACGCGTTTTGAAATGGCTTGTTGAGTTACTCCTAATAATCCTGCCAATGGTTCTTGCGTTTGACACGAGTCTTCATGAAGTAATGCCTCCAATTCTGCATCTTTTAAGACCTTTTCTCTTCCACCGCCGGTCTTCGATGTCAAAATCACCGTTCTTGAAGCGTTGAAACCACCCACGACATATTCATTCACTAATAGCGGTCTCGCCTTAAGTATTTGAGAGCATTCGATGAGCCTCAGCCGCAGATTTTTTTCATATTGAAGCAGAAAATTAAAACCGCAAATGACGAGAATTTGGCTCGTAAATTGACATTTTCAATCTAGAACAACTTTACGATACGAACACAAATAGACTAATGTTTCGATGGGGTTATGTTGTCAAATGCTTAAGGTAATATTCTTCTTCTTCTTTCTCTTTTCGCTTTTTTCCTAAACGCCTCTATTCATTTCCTGTAGTTGTTGCTATCCTGTCGATCTGTTTACTTCCCCATCGTTTTTCTGTCCTTCCTGCTATTTCCTGAATGTTGTCTGTCCACATTCTGCCTTTTGTTCTTGCTTCTATAATTCTTTTTGAGATTCGGTGTTTTGCCATTCTTTTTGTATGCTCATACCATTTTAACTGTTTATTTTCTATTGTGGTTACTTGCGATTTTGTTGCAGTTGGTCTATAAACGTTGTATTCCTTATTCAATCTCCTCCCGTTTTCCCGGCTACGTTCCTTAGGTACTTTATTTTCCCCATACTTATCTTGGATTTGTGCTTGTCTAACATAGTCCAGCTTTCTACTCCGTAGGTCAAAATTGGAGCATATACTATTTTATATATGTGTAGTTTTGTGTCTGTCCTTATCTCTCTGGTAATATTTAAATAGCAAAACAGATCTTGCATTACAACTCATATTTACTATAAATGTATTCATCTGTTTTTTCCTGATTTTGAAGTAATTCTTTAGAGCAATGAATTTTATTTTATTTTTTAAATTAGTTTTAATAATAATCAAAATACTAATTACAACGTATTGTATAATCTGACGGTGTCATTTTATGTTAAATCAATAGATGAAATCAATAAATGTAATCCAAAAGTTACTAAAACACTGCAAATAAAACAACAAAAAATTGAAAATTGTCATAAGTTTCCAAGTATGTTTGATTTAAGACGTTCTTATCGTCGATTGAGTGATGCAGTCCCATAATTTGCCACAGTATAATCAAACTATATTGTTTGTGGTCGTATATAGTACTTCCTGTATCCAGAAATAAGTCTACCATTTATTATTTTATAAAAAGTGTTGCCATATCATTATTTTATGATATTTGGATCTTACCTTACTTACAGATAGATACTTTTAAACCAAGTTTAACAATGAAGTATTAAAGACTTATTCAGTCGTATATGTGACTAGAATCTTAAACTGTATATGTTTCACATTTTTTATTTGAGATATCTCTCGTACAATTTGATTCCAAGATTAAAACAGTTCCTTGTGACAAAGTTCCCAAAAGGTAGATGTATTTCGTAATATGGCGATTTTTTTTATTGGTTATAATCAAATTAACAATCAGAATGTAATACAATAAATCAATGTTCTATGAGCTAATGTGATGACATTTGACTTGAGGGGGAGTCCATCCAGCGATGTTATCCCGTTTCATTAGAGTTGCACTCCTTTAAGATCGCTGGGGCATTTCTTTACTTTTAATCTTCTCGGTGGGGGATCCTGATGAAGGTTGGATGCAAGGGTGTTGAGATGGGCGTGCAACTGCGCAAAGTGGGTGTTACTTCGTTTGTTACGTTCTTCTTCTACCGTTGTGACTTGTAGGTCCGTATGCAGGGTCAAGTTGCTGACATACCACGGAGCATTTGCTAGCAGTCTGATGGTTTTGGATTGTAGGCGTTGAATAATGTTAACATTGGACTTACAAGAGCAGCCCCATAGCTCAATGCCGTAAGTCCATATGGGCCTGATTACTGTTTTGTAGAGCAGGATCTTGTTTTCGAGGGAAAGACACGACTTTTTACCAAGCGCCCAGTACATTTTCTTGATTCGCAGATCTATCTCTTTACGCTTTTTCAATATATGAGACTTCCAGGTGAGTCGTCGGTCTAAATGAAGACCTAAGTAGCGGGCTTCTGTTGCTTGAGGAATGGGTACGTTGTTCAGAAAAACTGGGGGGCAGTCGGAGTGATTTAGAGTGAAGGCAACATGAGTGCTTTTCCTTTCATTGAGCTTGATTCTCCATTTAGCAAGCCAGGTCTGAAGATGAGTTAGATGGGTTTGTAGGTTAGAGGATGCTATATGAGGATTGGTATGACTGGAAAGGAGAACAGTGTCATCTGCGTATGTGCCTAAGTGTGTATTATTTGTTGCGGGAACATCTGAGGTATATAGTAAATATAGCAGCGGTCAAAGGACACTGCCTTGAGGCACACCCGAGGTGATTGGTCAGAGGTCAGAATAATGTTGGCCATATTTTTTTTGGAAGTAGCGATCATTCAAGTACGATTTTAGCAAAAGGTAGTATTAATTTGGCAGTAGTTCTTTAATTTTATATAATAGGCCAACATGCCATACCTTGTCGAATGCCTGTTTAATGTCTATAAAAAATGCAGGGCAGTAAAATTTGGCATCGAAGGCCGCATTGATGATATTTACAAGTCGATGGCATTGCTGGATCGTGGAATGGTACCGCCTAAATCCAAACTGATCATACAGTCTTTTGATTATAAGTTTTTACAACAGCTTAGAGAGTAGTGGCAGCAGACTTGTTGGACGGTAAGATGCAACATCTTCAGCAGGTTTACCAGGTTTTGGTATTAGAATAATTTGCGCGAATTTTAACGATGATGGCCAATATTGGCATCTCAATATGGAGTTGAACAGGTTTCGTAAAAACGTTATACTATTTTTGGACGTTCAGTAAGCACCTTAGCCGTAATTAGGTCATACCCAGGGGCTTGGTTATTGTTTAGATCGCGAGTTTCATCGTGCATCTCAGTGTAGATGAAGCTTTTTATGGACAGCGACATTTGAATTGGCGTCTGAAGGAAGTCTTGAATCTCAACATCGGGTGTAGTAGAGTAGGGGGTGAAAACTTGGGCGAAGAGATCTGCTTTTTCTTGATCTGTCTTAGCCCAGTCATTATTTGGTTTTCTTAAAGATGGATTAACAGCCTGTGGTCTTTTATTAGCTTTAGAAACTTTCCAGATACTGTGGTCGGCTCGGGAGAAGAAAGTTAGATAGTGTTGAAAAGTTTCTTGCTTGTGCAGTTTGAGTTTATTCTTGAGGGCATTGGTTAGTCTATTAAATATCGTTTTTTCAGCTGCGTTTCGAGTCCTGTGCCATTTAGATCTTCCCCTCCTCTTTTGCTTGATAAGTTCAAGGATTTTATTGGGGATATTTCCATCCTGTCGTACCGTATTTAGAAGTTTGGGCGTAACCCTCCAGGCTGCAGATTGAACAGTAGTGGTGAAGTGTTCTGTGGCTTCCTCTATATCATTAGGGGTGCGCAGGCTGATGTTGGTTTGGAGATTTTCTTGGAAAGTCTTCTGAGTTTGTCCCAGTCGGTTTTTTGGTTGTATAGGGATGGTCTAGGTTGTTTTTAATAATTGTAGTGCTAATTGTAGCAATGACTGGTGTATGATCGGATAATAGGTCAGTGCTGCTGACTATATCTGTATAGGTAGAGGATATACCTTGGGTGATACAAAAGTCCAGTAAATCAGGTACCTTATTTAGATCCGTAGGCCAGTATGTGGGCTCTCCGGTGGATAGGTAGCCATAGTTTTCTTCGCGGATGAGTTCATATAAAGCTTTGTCTCAGGTAGTTATTAGACGAGAGCCCCAGTAGGTATGTTTGCAGTTATAGTCAGCTCCACATATAAAGTTGTTGCCAAGAGATTGAAAGAATGGCTTGAGGACGTCTTTGGAAAGCCTATGCCTGGGTGGTCAATATGCAACAGAGATTACTAGTGGATGTGATAATTTGTAGACTTGAATAGTAGTTGCTTGAAGAAACGGTTCTTCGTACTTTTCCAGTTCATTGTGAGAGATTGCGCTCCGTATTAATAAAGCTGTGCCTCCGTGCGCTGTACCGTCAGGATGTTCTGTGTTATAGCATGTGTAGTGTGGTATTCTTAGAAAAGACCTGTCTGTAAAGTGTCTCAGATATAAGTAGGATATCTATATTATTTAGCTTTAAAAATGGTTCAATTTCATAGATTTTTGACAGAATGCCATTAGCATTCCATAAAGATATACGGAGTGAAATAGCCATTATCTTACAAATTTACTTATGACTGTGGACAACATGTTTATTACCATGTTGTTTTGTTGCATCAGTTGTAAAAACATAGCTTTAAATTCTTCTAGAAATTTTTGTAGGGTTACATCTTGGGGTTGTGCTTGTGTAGTGTTTGTATTTCCTTGGTCTGACTATATGTTCGTGGGTTGTGATGATTAGGGAAGATTGGGTGAGTTTGATAAAGTCGTTGTTGGAACATGTTTGATGTTGTGGATCGAGTTTATAAGGATGTGTTGGATCTTAACTTATTTTGAAGTTCCTTATGTACGGTACAGCCTCGATAATTAGCCGGGTGCTCTCCGCCACAGAGAGCACATTTGGCGGATAAGTCTTTTGTCTTCTTACAAGATCGGGTATCATGTGAGCCGCCGCATTTTACACATACAAATGGGCGGTTACAGTAGGCCTAAGTATGGTTATATTGTTGGCATCTCATACACTCTACGATTGTTGTATTTCTGTGTGATGGTTCGACCTTTATAATTTGGTTTTGTAAAAACCTGAGGTTATAAATGTCTTTGTTATTTGGCGCAGGTTCAAAGTCTGCAAAGAACATTGGCAAGGGCATTTTTGTTTAATGTTGGTTACGGATCTTACTTCATGACCGTTTTCCTCCAGTAAATCGGCTATTTCTTTTGTGGGAACAGAGTGGTGTAAGTTACGGATGGCGACACGGTATGCTCTATTTTCTTTCACCTGATAGGTGTGATATATGACGTTAGATTCTTTCATGAGTGTGATTAGCTTGCGATATATATCAGCCGTGTTGGCAGATAACTTAATTACTTATCTTATCAGCCAGTGCTTTAGTTGTGTATTGTTCTGATTCTGCAGCATCTGTTAGTGCTGCGACCATTTTATTAAAGTCCGTAACCCCTTGTACAAATATTGGTGGTGGTTTGAGTGTTTTATTTTGCCGTGTGTTTGATATATTTTCTATTTCAGCCACATCAGTAAGATTTGTGAGGACCGAGTATCTGTTATTATCTATAGTAGGTATCATAATGTTCGCTGATGCTGATTGTTTAGATATTCGTTTACGTTTATTATTTCTGACACAATCTTTACTTGGTGTATTAGATAATTCAATATCGTTTTCAGAATCTTAGGTATTCATGTTACTTATTGCATCGTTATTAAGCATGATTATTTGATTGCGTTGATGTGATAGGGTTATGTATCTGTAACGGTGTTTGGAATTTGTGTGTGGGGTATATATTGCTGGTTAATAGGTATATAGGAAGCATTTATAACTGGAGATAGTGGTGTTACCTGGCTTGTCGTCTGAAATAGTTTATATCAGTTGGGGTATACTGATATAGGTGACCCGAGGGGTAACGATTTCCGCGTTGCATTCACTTATCACTACGAGTTCGGAACACTTCCTTACTGCATGAAAGTAAAACGCGGAATAATATGGCGATTTGAAATATCTCTAATCAGAATTTAATACGAGTTACTTGAAAAAATAAAAAATGTTTATATCTCCTCACTCCCTTATCTGAAAGCTGAAAGGAATATATATTTTGAAAAAATTTTAGCGAGAACTGTAGAAGGTACAAAAA
This sequence comes from Sinelater perroti, assembly GCA_036346155.1. NCBI lineage: Eukaryota > Metazoa > Arthropoda > Insecta > Coleoptera > Elateridae > Sinelater > Sinelater perroti. The sequence goes on along the minus strand of JARFIY010000195.1, from coordinate 15,312,427 downwards.
ATTTAAAAACATTTTAAGATTGGCCATTCGTCAAGGTTTTGAGCATTAAAATTTTTTGGAAATCGTGACTTGAAAGCGTCTTTAGTATGTAACTTTAAGGTTCACTTTGCACTGTCAGGCTATACCCGATAAAAAGTCACAAATTTACAAAAAGCAAGTTGTACACGATACAGCGTTTCTGCAAGCCACCTGCGCCAGTTTATCACATCAAACAGTGCTGTCTGCAAAACACCTGAACGTTCCGTCAATTTGCATCTATCACATTGGTGCTGCATTAGTCGAGTGATGGGCGAGCCCATAGTTCGGTTTAAGGAGTTTCTGCAAAATTTTAGCGTTAAAAGGTTTTTGGAAGTTTTAGTATCCGTTTACGATTAGTCGCGCTCGCGTGAAGTGTGCGGTAATTCTATAAGCGGTGTGCTAATGCGCGGGGCTGCAATTTTTAACAATTTATGCATAGACATTATGTGCGTAGCTGTAGAAGGAAATAGACGGAAAGTTCTGCAACCGGTAAGTTACGCATGGTTATAAAATTAACGATTCTAATGCAGGTGTAAAGGTTTTGTAAAAAAAACGTATAAAGTATTTTCACTTTCACATTTCAAATTAATCCATTATACCAGGTTTGGTCAATTAAAATTCTAAACCTTTGAAAACTATTTTTTCTCAATTATTAACTAGAACTATTGCATTTTACATATATCCAATTTATATGCATATTGCTACAGGTTTTGTAATTCTGCCAAATGCGTTTTTAGCATTTGAACAATTCTGATAAGAGTCACACCTCGCTCAAATCGAATTAGAATATCCTCCTTAAAGATTATACACAATTTATTGATAAAAAAACCGAATAGTGCTAATCACGTGAATAAGGAGGTTTTTTATATTTTTATGTGTGAACTGACGGATCTTTGAAATCTGGCGCTCAATTTGTACCTTTAACTGATGAAAACTGATAGTAGAAGTCACCACAAAAATGTGATTTTTCTAACCGAGTTATTTTAGATGCCTTTGCCTTTATAATACACTGATAATTTTTCTTATCAAAAAATTTCTTTATGAGATACTATAATATGGCGGAGCCGCGTTGGCTCGGCAGTCAAAATCATCGTTCCACTGTCCTTGAGCCGGCGCGAGTGAGTTCGAGTCTCGCTCAACCCATGGGCGCGTGTGTTGTCCTAGCATTTAGTACATGTTAGTAGACACAATAAGCCCTTGAGACTGCAGTGCCGATAAGTGCGCTAAAAAAAACTATAATACGGCAATGGAGCCGTTTTGCTATCCCTCGCCTTTTCGAAGGTACGCGGAAAAAATTAAAATTTACTACATTTTTGCCATTTAGGGTCGTTTCCGGCCAGGAAGACAGAATAAATGCATAGGTTATTTATTTGAGCGTTTTTTACTCCAAATATCGATATCTGCAAAATTGGGTTTTGCTTTCGCACCTCGGTTAAGTCGTTATTAGTTATATTCAGTTAATTAAACTGTATAAAGCGGAACCCGCTTAAGATATTTACAGCATATCAAAACTTCGGAGAGGCACATGCACATTTGCGGAGGTAGCCTAGCAAAAGAAAGTTTCTAGCACACTCTGTATTTTTCCAGCTGGACTCTTTAACAACGTTTTTCTACCAATACTGCAGAGTACCAAAAGGTAAATACTGCAATCAGCTAGCTCTCGCCGTTTCAGAGATCCCAAAAAATGTCTTCAATTTTCAGTCACCATTTTGATCATGAAGAAATTGAGGTAGCAATCCCATCCCTTAGAGGTTTTTCTTCTTACATTTGTCCAAACTGTCAAGCTATGATAGTGCTGAAACAACTATCAAGTGGATTTTTATATTTATCTCTCTAATTATAAAAATTTAAGAAAAAGAAACCTCGATTATCGACAAATACACGTTAAAATTGTTATTTAAAGCGATTTTGTTATTTTGTAAACAAATTAGTTCTGGGTTATTTGTAAAAAGAAAATCTGTCATTTCAAATGGGTTTTTAACGAAAAGTTTTAAATTCTCATAGAAAAATCCAATTTGTTTTAATTTGTACTTCTAATTATTAAAGCTCACTAATAACAAAGTTTAATCAAAATAATCGTCAATAAATTTAACAGGATTTGGCATTCAAAAAGGCATTAATTAAATGCTGGGTCAGTGGTAGCTGATACATCCTATTGTAAAAAGAGACGTGTTCTGAATTAGCATGTCTATAGTTTTTATCCTATTCAAATCAGAACAAGACGACATTCGTATTCTATAAGGTTATATTTGATAAATGTCAACAAAATTCATGCTTGAGCAAAAAAGTGTGGCTAATTGAACACCTTGTATCAACAATATAACTGATTAAATCCATGTACATAAAAAATCCTTTATAGTGGTGTAAAAAAGTCTTACATGGCTTTTAAAATTGAGGAAAAGTTGATGTTTAACGCACTAAAGCCAAAAATGTTTCAGTTTGTTTGGTCTTTTTGTTGCAGAGATGAATACCGGATCGTAATTTACAAAAATAATTAGAAAGCAAATTTTGGTGACCAATCTACATCTTTTAGATGTAGATCTTTCTTTAAAATATGGCGAACTTGAATTAAAAACTCGATCAGCTCTGGTTTTCTTATTTCCGTTTAGATTGAACTATTTTTATTTATGACAATATGCATTTTGTTCTTAAAAATAATACTTGCAACCAGAACCTCTCCAAACGATCCTTCTCCACTAAGCGACATAATATTAAGTAGTACTTTAATATACTTTGCGTCATTTATTATCCCAGATATGATAGCTAATCTACTAACGCCTTGAGCAGACTTGCATCCCCATGCCATAACAGCGTTAGGATGCTTAACGGTGGGCAGTATGCACTTTGGTCAATTTTGTTTTTTAAGTCATCTACTGACATCAGTATCCTTACATCATGTTAAAAATTGATTCGTCGCTGAAGAGCACTTTCTGTCGCGACTCTTGTTAAGTTTTCGCGTTCTTTAGTCCCCCGTAGGCAAAAGCATTCGCTTCTCGGAAGCAAGTAATTTCTTCTACGGTCTACACCCTCTTAATTCACAGACAAGCAGCCTTTGCCTTCCAGCGGAAGGACACACGCTAACATCATCAGCTTCGCACTAACTTAATTAATTAGGTGGAACTAACATTTCTATTGGATTTCTTTTTTTAAGGCAATATCATGCTGAACTAAAGATTTCATTGGTCATCCATCTCAGTACACTTTTTAAAACTGCGAATAGCTAAAGATTGTGACGCCTGTGGCGGTTATTTCACAACTAGTACCTTTATGAAGAGAAATTATTTTCCATCAATTTTTATTTGATAACATTTTGCAACTTATGACAAAGTTTACAAGTTTACAGGAATTTAGAATGCTATTGTAAAACTACTATACTTGTACTTTTAAGTAGTATCAGTGATAACCTTACTTTAACATTATTTAAATGGTAGCTAACCCGCTATGAACAAATCCTATTTGTATTGTTTTCTATGAGACTTTTAGAAGAAAAATATAATAAGTATTAAATAACTGGCAATAATTACGAAAAAAAGTGTAAAATATTTATTATGTCGAAAAGACATAGTACGACGGTGACGCAGAACTTCTTTCACAACACAGTACGTAACTAAAATGCTCGCTACATTTTATCTGGTTCTTAGTAAAGAAAACGTGCAAAAGTAAACGTTTCCTTAAAAATTAATGTTAATGGAATCGTCCCTTTAAGTACGCGCATTCATGAGCAGGAAAAATCTGGTAAGAGAAACAGCAGAAATAATCCTGCTGAGATAATAAACACTACATTTATTTCTAATGCAACTGAAAAGGAATTCAGAAAAGTAGTGCCCGAAAAAGCTAAATTAAACATTAAAATATTCTGTAAACCATCAAATACTCCTAACATAAACGTCACTGCTATTAAACACGCTTGCACTGAATTATAATGTGGTAATTTAGTAACATCATAACTCATCAACTATGTATGGTAAAAACTGGCAGCTTCCTATTACTATTAACTGTCACATAAATCTTTTGTCAAAATCGAAATATAGTAGATTTCGCGTAATTACTGTATAAATAAATCTATCTTAAAGATATAAACAAAACCTATTTCAACTAGTTGACATAAAAAACTCGCTCATTATTGATAGTAAGTGAAAGAAAAGTTAATCGTTTTATTAGACATCTAACACGTATAAACCTACCTTTGTTAACAATTACTCTTAATTTCTAAATCGTCATGACATGACAAAATATCTGGGTATAATCGGCAAAGGTACTGTGTTATATGGTTCCGTAATTCAGTAAATAGAGGTCGCAGCACTCTACCAGTTTCTATTAATATTTAAACGTACCAATAATATAGTTACAAATTAAGCAATTGGTAATAGTGATAAAGAAAAATTTTTTTTCTTATGTAGTAGCCAGTATTTTGCTCTCATCATTCTGAACCAAATCAAGGAATTCTAGATACCTAACTACCAATTTGGGTTTTACAGAACCTATTCTACGACTTCATTACTGGTCCCAACAGTTTAAAATTGTGGAGTCGTAGTGATAGTTAAACCCTACAGACCTATAAGTTTTTTATCTACCAATCTTTGATGTAATCCCAGATCATCAGTTTGGGTTCGAACAAGACTCTAAGCATCAATAAATCCTTAAAAGGCAAAAAATATTATTCCCCCGTATTGTTAGGGATAAAACATACGGTCTGTTATGATAGATCTCTTTATTAGCTCTATCGTCATATTTTGAACTCCTCAAGTTTTATCTAGATAATCGTCAATTCCGAACCAAGCTAAATAGTAAATTTGTTAACATCTTTTTATTTAAATCTGGAGTACTACATGATGTATTGGGACTATTCCTTTATTTTATATATATATATATATATATATATATATATATATATATATATATCCGATTTACCTAATACAATACATATCACAATCAGAACCTTTGATGAGGATACAGCTATGAAAACCCAGTAATTGCATCTTCATATGTATAAGGCCACTTTAACCTTATACAATAGCGGACTAACAAGTGGAGCATTAAAATTAACAAAAGCAAGTGAACACAAGTAATATTTACACTGCGTACGTTGCAATGCCCACCAGTCTCCATCAAGCATGTAATTATTCTTAACGCATTATCTAGGGCTACATTTCGGCAAAAAATTGAACTAGATAGAACGTATATTAAAGGAAAAAAAAACACAAATTGACCTACAATTTAAGAATCTAAACTGGTTGATTGGTCTAAAATCTCTGTTTTGGTTTATAATGCAATTATCCGACCTATATGGACATATGGTATCAATCTGCTGGGAAATTGAATCTTGAAATTATCGAGAAACCTAATCTAAAATTCTTCGAGTGATGACCGATGCGTTGTGGCATATATCCAATTAAATGTTACACAATGACCTCAACACCCCCTTTGTTTAGGATGTCGTTCAACAACACAGCAATAGACACCATACTAAGCTAGAACACACAATAACCCCTTCATCCAACCACTTCTGCAGCACTTAGGCAACCGAAGATTAAAAAGGTGTTAGCCCATTAACTTGAAATGAGAAGCCGTAGAACTCTTTACTGGAAGAGTTTTCATCCCGCCAATATGGACTAAAGTATTAAGGTTCTATGTCATCAAATTCTGGGTGCTAAGAGAACAAAAAAATTCCGTAGTACTATTTTGCATGCATCTAAGAATATATTGCAGAACAGTACATTTCGTTTTAGAACGCTTTTTGTATATTGGATGGTACAATATTCTGACAAAAGACGAATTTGTGATTTGAAAGCCATTCGCAAATCCATTTAGTTTTTTCTGCAACTTTCACATCAATGAAAACAAATCCATGAGAAGACAGGATTTTTATTAACTTTTTTAAGAGGGATTTGATCCAAATTTTAATTATAAAATAGACCCTCTTTTCAGGTAGTTGTTTTAGTGTTATCGTAGCTCTAAGGTCGCGACCGGAATCCTTGTTTGTTGAGTAGTTTTACTCCTTGCTAAATTTGTTTAGTAACATTTGTAGTGAAGCACTTAAATAATCTTATATTTGACAATAAATATCTTACAAAAAATTGTGTAAAATTAGACTACATGTTTAGCAAATGTTTCTATTGACGAAGTATTTATTAAAGCGTTTTTTGTATTTTTCTTAAACAGCTTTATAATTATTTAGAAAAGGTTTAGATATTTTATAAATCGTTCTTGCTCTTATGATAAGAATCACTGGATTACAATTCATCACGTAATTAGAAGAAATATTATCGATTATAAACAAGTCTAATAGATTAGAAACTTTATTGATGTTTGTTGTCTATCCATAGATGTTTTATTTGTAATAAATTTAAATACTTTTCTTTTATTTGTTATTGTTTCTCTTGCACCACAGTATGTGAAATTGGCATTAAGGCCTTCACCTATGATAAATTGAATTTTAAAAGCGGTTGTCGCATAGACTGTGCAATTTTGTCTTGATACTAAATAGTTGAGATAATCACCAAAATTTTTTACTTGCATTGGTGTGACTTGTAAAAAAATTAGTTTTATATGACACTAGTTTTTCGTATGCAATAAAATGTCGGATCAGTATTGCCTACCATCAAGTGCCGTTTGATCCAGATGTTGCAAGTGGTAAATGAAATAATTTGGTATTTTTATAACTCTCCTTTCAATATAATGGTTTTTTGTAGGTAATGTAATGTTTATATTGTAACTTTTTGCTGTAAACCATTGGCGTTCTATAAAGTAACCCCAGTCAATTTGGCTATTATTGGATAACACTTAATGAAGGTGAATTGGAGATTTGTCGAGATATTGACCAAAATTTAATCTGTGAAGTCTTTGTATTTTTAAGAATGATGAATAGCTTTACATTACTTGATAGGTAAGGAATTGGTTATTTCATTGAGAAGGCGGCTATAATTTTGTAATAAGGTTGTGTATTAGCTTAGGGTTTTTTGTAAGTTTCGATGGTACATTCTATAAGTTTCTAGGTATGGTCCTTCATGACATAGGCGAATTTCATGGGTTTCTCTCGTTTTTGCGACTCTGTTAAACGCAAGTACATAAATGTTCGAATACAATAACTTTCAGAATGATTATAGTTTTGACGCCTGATATGTTGTACGATAATTTTTATAACCTTTGATGGCTTTATTAAAAGTATGCCGGTAGCGCATAGATTTCATATTATAAATATCTTTATTATGTTGTATCGATTCAAGATCTACGAAAATTCAGCGTCATTAAAATTGGAATTTTTGTTACCGACAACATTATAGATGAAACTAAAAGTCAGTTTAGAGACTGTTACTATTTACTGTTGACAATCAATTATTTGATCATTTGGTGATAATGATAAGTATCAACTTACAAATACCGAAGAGAACACTCCTCTTGTATGCTTAATAAGTTCTCATGAAAACAAAATATATAGTAGTATTCTTTATTGAACATAAAATTAGTAAACTGTGCAAATACATTCCTTTATACCTATATTTTATTTACAATATATCCATTATTTAAAATTTTTTTCTTCTACTCGTACAAAATCCCACAGTTTGTTGAGCCACTCTTTTATTGCTGCATTAATGCTCTTCATTGGGAAATTACACATTTTTTTTCTCAGAGAGGGGACTTTCTTAAGACGTACAGCCAATCTTCGGTTAAATGAAATGGAAAACATTGTCCTTTAATCACTGCTAAAAGATTTTTGCCTTCTTTAATGGCATGGAGTTCTGTTGGAAGGAAGGTCTAGTTCTGATGTAAGAATGGAGTTGTTGAAAAAGACTAAGATATCATTTATGTGGTTTCTGATTTAAACTTTAATACTTTAACAAACAAAAATGAGCTTGGTTTTCTCCGTCTAATTTGCACCTCACGAGACTACAACATACTTGAGTTCTTTACTCTGTCTGGCCTTCTAAGTTTTTTTAGCTATTTTTTACGCGATTGTGTGATTGTGACAGTTAAATTTCTTTTCCTGCATGTACACCTTTTGCTGTTGGTTTAGTAAATAACATGTATCACATTTTAAAATCTTTGGCCCAAAATACCTTTTTATTGATACCTCAAGACATCTACATCTAAATGGCTAACTACAGCGCGGATATTGGGTAATTCTCTTTTGTAGTGCTTTTAGTGCTTATAGTGCTTGCTTCCTTCTTAGTCTACCACTACGCTTACTAGTATTCACACTTCGATTGTCCTATTTTTTAATTATAACATAGGCAATTTTCCTTTTAATACTTGTGTTTTTAAACAGCCGAAGGATTCTGCAAGGCTCCTTTCCACTCATACACCACTGCAGAATTGCATGTCTATTTTGTTTCTTTAAAGACATTTTTATGGAAAATGAAACGGAATAATTTTTAACTCATGAATCAACTTAATTTCGTATTTGTAATTGTGTTACTTTGTTAATCAATTCCGTACTTGCAGGAAATGTAAGCAGTACCATTTAAGGTTTGCAATAAGATATTTGCTACCCAGCACACTTTTCAAACGCTCAAACTGCAATATTTCTTTTTCTTTTATGTCTTCATTTTCCTTTTTGCGTAAATTTTTACATAAGCAAATTGATGAGGCCAAAGGTAATATTTAAACATGTGTTATACGGACGAATGAATCAATTCAATTAGGAGCTAATCATACAACTAATTAATATAAAATCTAAGATAATTAAAGGAAAGTTTGCTAAGCTATATAAAATATTTGAAACTGTAGAAACCGCTTAAATCTTTAAAAACGATTCGTTTAACTTAGTGCGGAATTTCTTCTTTTTTTTAATTGTGACAAAAAGAGTCAGAATAACAATAATTTCAACAAGAATTGATGAAAACAAAAAATATATGAATTTTCTACTTCCTATATTTTCATTGTTTAAATATTATCGTGCTGCCTATAAACATTTTATGATCTGATGTTGATAGTCAACATTGCAACATGCAAATTTCTAGATGTTTGTAAAAATTAAGCTCTTAAACATTTTCTAATTTTATATTAGCGTTTTGCTAAATGAATATATGAAAATATGAGATATTAAACATGGCTAAATACAAACAAATATTTTTTATTAACTTAACGTGTGCTTTCTTAGTAACCTTCTTAGATTTGGAATATTTTTTAATTAGCAAACGTGCAGAAGACTGTTTTGAGAATTAAAGTGATGAAATTATTTGGATATTAAGACATCCGAGATTTCGAGATAATTATCAATAAATTAGGAACTTAAGGATGTGAGATACAGGAATGGGATATACCGACACTTCCAAGTTCCAACTGAATATTGCTTAAATGCAGCAATTATAATAAACATTGTTAGACCCACTTTTGGCGTAATTGCCGTTCCCAGCTTATTTCTCCTTTCACACCCTCTCCCTAATTATCTTCCACTGACCTTTTGTGATATTAACTAACTACGGTCACTAAGTACTTAATAGAATTCTCTTATGGAAGCCATTCCGGTTCCACCATTTGATTCTATCACTTTTCAACAATGCTGCATGCAAATTTGAATGCGAGCAACAACGTTTCCCTGCGGCTGATAACCAGCCAAATCTAATTAATGCCATTGCGCCCCGAGCAACTGCACATATTAATAGTTTAATTACCTTTTTCAATTAAATGGTCTTTTTGAAATTTGATATCATTGCTCAAATTATTATTTTTGATATTTCACATTCTTTTTAGTTTAAGTCTTCTTTAATTTAACTTTGCTGAAACTGGATTAATAATTGTATTCTTTTAATTAAATATGTTTCTTTGGCGACCTGCTTAAAGCTGCCCATTTTAGTTATCGTTTAACCAGAACTAAAATACCTTCTGTTTACATTGACGAGTGATAAACCCCCTTTGGTATGCTTTCAAATATGGAAAATCAAAGAAAGCATGTACTATTTATGGAAATAGTGGTAAAATCGTTCAGGCAATTCGCAATCGATTTAGAAGGTTTGAAGCTGGTCATTTTAATCTGGAAGATGAAGATCACAACAGTCGCGTCCATGTGCTACAAATACGGGCCTTGCCAAGATTGATATAAAGCATCAATAAATATACTTGCGAATTGGCGGATTTTTTAAACATTTTTGGAATAACGGTGTACAATCATGTCATAAAGCATAATTACATAAATTGCTCTGCATCAGTTGACATTATTTCTTCCGAGAAATAAGAAAAAACCTTTTTTTAAATTAATTACTGGGGATGAGATTCTTTCCTCTGTAAGAATGCTAACTGTAAACGCGTAGCGATAAGAAACTTTTAAGGCAGCAAGATTTAATTTTTAGCAAAAGTTGGTTTTGATATTGGGATGTCAGAAGAAAATGAACATATACAAAACTTTTTCATATTTCATTCCTTTGATGTAAAGACAAATTTTCTGCCTAGAAATGGGGGCAACTCAGAAAGCTATATAATAAGTCACAAGTTCTGAAATTTGATCCGTTCAATTCGTGAATTTATATTCAATATCTCTGAACAGCTTTTTCTATTTAATCTTACCTTGAATGTCCATATTTTCTGCAGGATCATATTGGCTGTAATTATAAATGGTGCTGTGAATCCCAAGGGATCAAATATCTTGTTCTCTCTTCGTACATATTTTTAAGTTAGATGTCATTTTATATCACAGCATTTTATGTCTGATGGGAATATAGAGCATTCCAAGTAAAAAAATAAGGTCTGCAAATATGTTGAGTTCCATTTTCATAATTTGAAGTGGACTGTAATTATATTTTTCCCTAAACTTTTTTCCAGTTTTTGGAACACTCATTTTTTCTTCTTCAGCGGAATTGAGGTAGTGATTCGGAGCCGGATTTAAAAAAAAATGATGTAACTCCAAAAATCACTCTGCAGTGGCGGCACTCTTAAACACTGGTTGCAGGAGAATCATACCACTATTAGAATTACGCTTATATAGAGATATATCAGATACGATAATGCACATGGTTATAGTGTCAGGCATTATTTCAAGTAAGTTGAGTTTTTTAAACATACATTAAGAAAAAAAATTTTCTTACTAGCTGATGCAACAAAATCGTGGTGCTGCTAGAATTTTAGACAGGACAATGAAAAAGGTAGAAACAACTGTAGTACATTTCTTCTTGAGGTAACATCTTAATTATTCCTTATTTTTTCCATTCCTTAACGATTTACGATACATTTAAAATATTCCAACATATTCTAGCTTCGGCGTTGCAGTTTTCAATTTGCTCAAAATTATGTCTTTGTTGTTCATTAGTGACGGATGGCGATCTGTCAAAGTTAAATGTACTTTGAATCGACTGTCCTTTTGTTGGACGACAGTGTCTTCAAAATTTTTGAGTGCAGCTTTTTCCATTTCTTTTATTAACTTGCTTTCTGCTGCATCATATTTTACAATTGCCTTTAAAAACCACAATTCCTGCATATAACCGTCGCTGAGCTTATAAGTGGGATATAATTTATTTTCTTCTTTTCAACACACAACTTTCTAGCAAAATTAGCTCCAATTAATGCTTTCACAGTACCAGACGTTATGTTCAAGATCAGTTTTCCTTACATTATGACTTTTTAATCCCCGTATTTATTGAACAATCACTCACACTTTGAATGTTATTGGCGATAACTATTATATTACACACAAAAGATTTAAAACAACATTTGTCGTCCAAATCAGAGAATTTAATGTAATAATTCCATGAAACAAGACGTGATATATAGACTACTCAATTTTCTTTAATTTTATTGATTCAGTTACTTCTTTTAAAATATGCAATTTTTAAGATCTTCTATTGGCGATTGACTGGTGTCATGTAGTTCATGTGAGTTAACTACTAGCGTTTGCAACAAAATAAAGATTCTCTACTGGACACGCTGTCACATGCACTTACTTATAGTTCTGACCCCGTCCTTGATTTGCTATGTTAATTAGGAATACTTGGGTGAAGATTTGAATGGCGGCGTTTCCTTTGGTACATTTTTGCAGAGCTTATTTTAGACAAGCAAGGCTCAGTCGCTTCTTCTTTATTATTTAATATTTTTCCACTGATCACAGGTGGCTTCACGCAGAATCTACATAACTTCCTGATTTGTGAATAGCGATTTATCTTTGGATTGCAAACACTATGAGTTTCTCCAACTCATTCTTACTGTTTTTGATCTCGAGCTGACTCCTTTGTCTTTTCCACGATGTCACGACACTATTAGAAGGAGATGGTCGGCATACTTGTCTTTTATAACTTTCAAGGTATTCAACGGCAACAATTTTCCTGCCAAGTTGACGTAAAAGCGGGATATAGAAGCATAAGATGCACTTAAAAGTCTTCTCGATTATGCTCTCCTTCAAAACGTTAACCACATCTCTCAGTTCTCTTGTTCTGGTCGATCGTTTAGCATTGACCTTAGAAGGGCAACCAAACGCAGATTTTCCCGGAAAACTTGAGCAGCTTACAGCTTGGTAGGTTGCACTCCGATATGGGTTTTCTCACTCCAATTTTACTGGCATAGTTATATGAGGTTGGATCTTCTCTTTCTTTGGAAGCTTCTTGACGACCAAGATATTTGCACGGTGTGTTCTTCATCAGTGACATGCTTTACACCTTTGTATATTTGGTGGGATTGAAAGAGTGTTATTAATTATGTACTGCTTCTACAATATGAAACCGTTAACTCAACGAAATGTAGTTCTAAATTAGACAAATTAAAGGAAGCAATCAACACAAAACGGCCAAAATTAAACAGATGGGACGTGTTTTCATTATGATAAAGCCAGGTCCAGCTTGTCTTCTGGATCTTTCCGTGTAATTTTATTTATTTCTATCATTAAAAATACTTTTCCACCATAAAATGGTTAATTAATAAATAACAAAAATTAAATATTGTATGTGGACTGCTTACAAGTTAGAGGAAAGAAAACTTCTAGGGCGACGTCTTAATCATTAATAGTTAGCAAAAGGAATTACAAATGTTTAGTTTCCAAATGACCTCTTTACTTCACATAATGCATACAGCTCTAATTTGATTATTACTTATCATTTTATTATGTCACTACAAAATCAACAAACAGTCGGTTATTAATTTATCAATTATTGATAAGGAAACCCTTTGTAAGTCAACGTAAAAATTTATAAGCAGTTAAAACGTACCCCATTTGTTAACTCAGCAAACTGCTGTTTTCTATCTGACTTTAAAACATATTTAAAAGCAATTACGATTTTCATAATTTACATCAGAAATGAGCTTATAAGCTTAACAGTGCTTTGCTGTAAGTCTGAAAGGGGATGAGCTGCACACAACTTCACTTGATAATATCACAAAATAAACCGTGCACTTAAATGTAAACTAAAAGCTCTCCGATTACAAACATTTTGATATTTTATTTAAAAATTGTTATAATTATAATTATATTCACTAATTTTTAGATTAACCTATAAAGTGTTTACAGGAAATGTTTGTTTTTATTTGTACTCTCTGTTAGTTCTTGTATACGTGGGCTGCATAATATCTATTGCGAAAAACTAACAAAAACAAATGTTTAATGTAGGAAACTTTTTATTGTCTTTCAAAATATCTAGCTATAAATATAATAGCTAATCAGGTATCTCCGAAACATGGGTTTTCAATGCATCAACCGCCTCCTCGGGCATAGAAAATCGTTGTCCACGCAGTTTTTTCTTTGCGTGTGGGACCAAATTAGGAATATATTGCTTATAAAGTTATGTATGTAAACTCGTATTACCATGGTGGATAATGATTTGGCGTCGCGCGTTGGTTTTATTTATCTGAAGACGTTTTGCAAACAGACGGTTGTGTACTATTCAAAATAGGCAGTTTTACGATTTTCTAAAACAGCCGACCATTTGCTTCGAGCGCGAACGACTTGTTGAGCTTGGCTCATCTTGGAAGACCCATACAGTCGGCTGCTGTTTACGTTTGGCCTTATATATACTATATAAATCCAAGATTTGTCACTGGTGTTTCTGAGACACCGCGATCGTATTTTTGATCATATCTTTTAACTGATTGACACGAGTCTGTTTTTGAGCTATTGTTAACTTATGTGGGATTCATCCAACGTGTATACAGTTTTTTCACGGTTAAATGTTTGTGCAATATTGGATGTATACCAGTCATGCTAATGCATAAGGATGCTTGAATTTTACGATGTTACATGATGCTTTATCAGTTCCCGCGTGGCATCGATTTGCTAGAACCACAGCCAATTTTTGACAGCGTTTTTTAAATTCATCCACCAGCAAACTACGACCGCGTTTAAATTCATTGAACCAACGATATACATCAAAAATCAAAGTGAGTTGATAATGCACTGTTGAGATAATCCACGTTGAAAGTCGTATGACCACACATTCTGAGTACATTTGCCGTCAAAAATGTCAAACTGTACTATGCAAACGTCAGGTCGTACTTAACACACCCAGGCTTGCTAATGCGCAATAGATTGTAATTATTCACTCCATATATAAAGTTATTTGTGTTGCTTAATACTAAAGTATTCAGGTATTGAAATAACCTGTTCCCTAAAGTAAATTCCAAATTAACGGAAATAGTCTCCAGATTCGTTGTTACAGCATTCTATGCGACGATGTTCTGTTTTAGCCAATCGTTAAGAACATTTCAGCGGTAGTTAATGAATGTTTTATTCAAGTTATTAGCTTCCATTAGCATAATCGAAAGTTCCAAACGTAATCCAAACCGCGATTTACATAAACATCGTTACGAAATTTGGCGGCGCGGATGCCGCTAATTTGCATACAACACCTGCACGGAGCGCGCAAGAAGTGCACGTCGGGCCGTATCTATATTCATCATTAGTAATGTTCTCTTTTTGGAGGAGATTGCGGCGCCTGCTGTCAGGGCCAGGGCTCATTCATTAGCAGCAGCATCTGAGGCGCAGGAGCTCCTGGAGTACTTTCGGCGTGCCTGTTCGGAACTTCGCTAATTGCCATGTATCTGCCATCAGCATCGGCTTCATATTGGGGCTAATTAGATTGGCGTAACATTGTTAATTCTGGTAACGAGAAGTTATGGCTCGCGCATGTTGTCTAGTCGTTACTGTCGCTGTTCTGATTGAGTTATAAATTTTGCACGTACATCAAACGTAGTCCGGCTGCCGAGAGCTGTCGTTTTATTGAGAATATATCGTCTAGGGGATGTCATCATTCCGGACATCGGTCTCTTCCCGTCGCAAATATGGCAGATGGTACTTCAATATTCCTAAGCGTATCTGCCTTTGCGATCTACGTATTAATATAGGCAGGTCGAAGTCATCTCGATGCAGAGAGGATTGCTCTTTTTTGTTTCCTTGCGGATATAGAATTACATTTTCCATAAAACATTGATAGAATATGAAGATCGGTAGAATGAATAAGATGTATCATAAAAAGCTTATATACTAACACTGACATATGTACAGCTTACATTGCAAAATTTATTGCCACTTTCACAACTGGAGTAGCCGTTATGAAGTGAAGGTTACCGTGACTAACGTGAAAAATAAAGCATCTCTATACACAGTGTTGTCATAAATTTTGTTACAATTTACAAGTCAAACCGAGAGGCCAATTTGGTTTTACACGAAGGTTTGGTCAATTATGAGCTCAGGTAACTCATAAATTTTAGTAACAATCAGTCGACAGTAACTTTGACATAACGTGGATGAAAAATATAGTAGAGATAAAATTTACATCTATTAAAAATAGCAAAACAAAATTGGCATACATTTTTTTGGTTACTATTAGCATTAATTTAGCACATCTAAGTATAAAAGGTAGTAAATAAACAAAAACTACAATTTTTAAAGTATAAATGGAGTTTTCATAATACTATTTATGTTGGAAATATAAAAGCTTTTTGAATTTTTATTGACCAGTAACAATAAAAACCTGCTATATATGCTAAAATAAACATTATTTAAATTAATGTGCTCTCTAGATGTGTCTCAACACTTCATATAGATAAATAACGTTTAAAAATAACACCTACTGCTTTGAGGCAATGTTTAAAGAGATTCTCATTGTTTGTATCAGTTAATATTTTATGTCTGACAAGTAGAAAATTTGGTACAAAATATTGTACATTATTTTTAAGTAAAAGTTGAATTTAGATGCCTTTGAGAAAATTTACAAAAAAATAGTAATGATTATGTACTCTAAAAACCAACATTGTATTACTTTTTCATATTAAAAATAAGCAAAATGAATCATTGCTTCTTCTGTATTTAAAAAAACAAGAAAAGTAGTTATCCTGACTAAAGAACGATGCTGCAACACGATTCAGACATTTTCCCAACTTTGGGTGATTTTGATATGTACGGTGTTTATTTGCAACAATACAATTCCACTTTACATATAGCTCGTAAAGCAATAGCATTATTAGCAACAAGTTTTACAAATAGTTTAAATATTTCGTTTGGGTAATTTTGAGTGACGTGCGAGATTTATAGAAGAATTCTGTCCAATATTTTATGCCAAAAATACTAACTGGGGAGGAATTATTTAGATCGTTTCTAGAATTATGAAAACAAAAACAAGACTAAAAAATCATAAGAATTTAAGGGTACTATGAATCCACCCCTGACGAAACCTACGACAAATCATACTGCTGATAAAAAGTTATTTGCTGTAAAAGGAGCACGAACGAAACAGCAACGTACGCACCACATCGATAATCTTATCGCGAGACAGCTTAGAAACAAAAAAAGAAGCTAAATATAAAAAATTCCACCAACATCTTAAAACTTTTTATGGAAAGCTACAAAATGACTTATACCATTATATACCTATACAAACTCATATACCACCTCTGCGTACTAGAACAGATGAAGACGTAAATGAGTTTCTCGATGCACCCCTCCAGCTGTCGCTTCCAATAAAAACTTTCTCTCCTGATAAGGTGAAGAATGAAATAAATGTTCTAAAGATCAACGAGGCTCCTGGCTATGATCTAATTACAGGAACGATACTAAAAGAACTACTACAAAAAGCTATTACTTTATTAACCATCTTATTCAATTCTATCCTTCGAATCACTTGTTTGCCACTACTGTTCAAATTTTCGTAGGTTATATTGATAGAGAAACCTAGCAAAGGCCCCAACGAACCGATTTTATATCATCCCATTAATATTCTTTCCGTTTTATCTAGACTCCTCAAAAGATTACTACTAAAAAGACTACACCAGGACGTCAATCTTGATGAGCTCCCAGATTACTAGTTCAGTAGATCCACTCTACAATTCAAGAACGCTATCGTATTACTAAAACTATTAATAAGGCTTTGGAAGAATATTGCTCTGCTGTATTTATAGCCGCGAATCAAGACTTTGATAAAGTTAAATCAGCCAATGCAACCACATCCTACAAGAAAGTTAAGTTCTATGTTCCCAAGCTAGTGTACTTAGTCCACTTCTTTACCTCCTCTATGACGCAGATTTACTACTTTTATCCTTAACACTAACAGAAATCTTTGCCGACGATACTGTCATTATTATTACTAGGTCAGTAATATGAGGCCAAAATCAAGGTGCTATTAGTTTCCATTTGAGAAGTATTACTGTTTTCGACCAAATAGATGTTTAAAAAATAAAAGGATGGAAAATCTACTGTAACGTTGAAATATTAAAAAATCTTTTTTAAGTCAAATTACGTCATTTACCTTATAAACCTCTATGTAAAAAAATGTTCGTTATTGTATTTAATCTGAATATTATCTGTTTCATAGGTAGGAAAGATTGTAGAAAGTTAGTAATAATTCATTATAGAAAAATAAGTAGATTCTGGCTATATACATTTTTAAATTTTAAAATATGAATAGCGAAAGATGTGTACATTTGCGTCTAATAGCGTAATTAGGGGGAAGAATCTTTCCCTAAATTTGTAAATTCTTTATGGTAAGATTCTTGCATTTATTCATACAATTAGCTAATAGAAAAAAATCGGAAGTATGTTATCTTATGTATTAATGTGTTATAAATTGTCACTAGCCTAGGACACCAACTATAAAAATTTACGTATAATTTATCTATATTATCTACATTTCATTATTCCATAAACTAAATCTGAATTATTATAAAAACATTTTGTAATATTGAGATCGATTTTGTTACAGCTGATTACTATGACGCACTTGTCGTCATTGTTGTTTTTGGTTAAAATCTTACAATTATTATTTTTCCTCTGAGCAACATTTTCTTTTGTCATAAGATTTTATACTTTTTAATTTACAGTTTATAGAGGATGCGATGAAAACAATTGAGAATTGCGTATTTTTCCTTCCGCGAACATCGTTTAAATTGTACATAACTTTAGGGGTTGCTCAACATATATAGCAACTCATTTTTGAATATGTCATTATAAAACTTTTATCAACCATTGCATTAAGGCTAGTTGTCACGTATTGTTTTTTGTACATACACTCTTATTTTCGTAGCTGACACACTACTCCCTTCTGCTTCAAAGTAATTTTAATATTATTTAATTAAAAATTGTCATCCGTATTATATTATTTCACTTTTTTGATTATCAAGAACAAGCGACTAGAGGTCAAATCTTTACCTACAATTACAAAATATAAAGATTATATTTTGAGGCACTTATTTATAATAAAAAAGTTATTTTAGCTTAATTATAAACAAGAATTAAAATATTATATAATTTTTAACCCAGGCCTTTTTGGCAAATTATGATTAAATAGCAGATAACAAAGATGTCACTTTCTTTAATATAAAGATAGAGGAGTACGCATCACAGATAAATTCACAATCAATTTTGATTGAGCAACCAACACCTTTGAAACAGCTCAGCGCATTATAATGCCATCCAGGTTAATATCGACATTACTAATTGCGCCATATTCCTGCAAGTATCATAACGGTATTAGCACATCACTAAATTTAGTTTGATTTTCATTTTTTGTGTTCATCCTACTTATCATTATTCAAGGTGTAATAAATAATCTAACGCGTTATAGATGCACAAAATTTTTAGTTAGAAATAACACCCCCTCCCCCCACCCCCCATTGCAGTTCATTTATTATTTATTGCCAGATTTTTTTAGTCTCATTGCGCTTTGGTTGTTCGAAACACGATCTGGCGCTGTTATGATAGAGGATTGGAGTCTTTCAGGTTGGCTGTAATTTAAAATTTTTCCTAAATGTTCACAATGGGATTGTTTCACCAAATGAAAGAACTTCTAAAGAAACTATTACCTTGCAATATCACTAAACCGACAGTAATGCATTATATGTAAGTCAGATTTTACCATAGGTTTTGCTCTTCCATTTGCTTATTTTCAAAAAAGAACTTTTTCATAGCATATGAATAAAAATAGACACATAAATGCGGACTAACATATTCAAAGAACATAATTTTTTTATTAGACATGCAGATGTATTGTCTATATTCTAATGCTTAGCAATCTTTATGATTGTAATTATTTGGTTTCTCTATAGCACGCAAACGTTATTATCAATGTTTAAAGACTGGTCACAGTGGAGTCGATCGTTCAGATTAAAATTAGCATTTCAAAATCTACCAAATCACTTTTTCATTATATTGATAGCAAAAAAAGTTCTTAATGTATTTTGTTGCTGTTCTAATACAACATACATAATTGACAGCCCTAAATGTAAATTAGACAGAAACTTTTGCAATAACTTGATAAATCTGTGTATTGCCTAAATTTCAGTTCAATGTTGATTACTAAATAAAAAGTTTAACGGCGCGATTTTTAATTTAATTTAGATTGATGGTGAAGTTTAGCATTAATATGAATAAAAAGTTATAAAATTTGCAAAAGGTTTTTATTAAGTTATTCTAACTTGTGCTCACTGAATATTTAGAGCTATACAAATATCTCGCATGTTAAAATTGAACATCGATCCGTTTCTTTTAAATAATCTCTTAGGTAAATTTGCACGATACATACGCCTAGGCATGTCAGTATCCAAAATTATTATATACAAAATTCTCTCTAAATACGCCGGTACAATCTTATAAACCTAACTATCGAATATTTCTTGAAAGATTGCTAATATCCTTGTAGCTAAAAGATAGCAACGTACTATTCAAATCTTGAAAAATATAGAAGGTCGGCATTCACTTAAAAATTTTACCACAGCTCTTTATAAAATTTGGCATCATAGTAATTGTGTAGGGCCTTTTACAATTATGACTATATTAATAATCATAATAGATTTTTACATATCAGTTTTAAACAAATGTATTTTATATTTGACATTATATTCGGATGTCGCAAATATTCTTTGATTTTTGAACAGTTAACTTTGACTATTCAATTATTCATCAAGTTATAGGTCATATTAAAGTACGTAGTTTGTAAATTATTCAATGTTGTACCAAATTTCTTTTTTAAAATTTGATCTTAGAAAAGTAAGCAAAATGCCCGATTTGGTTATTGAAACTTTGAGCCTTCTTCGGCATTACTGGTGTTACCACAAACTCCCGTTAATGCAGCTTAAATAAGATGCGATATCAGATCGTACGGCCTAAACTTGATTTAAAAACTCATTTGTGGCAACTTTATTCTTCAGAAGGCTTTTTTAGTAAACCTAGCAACGTTACTTAAAGTTGTCAAAACATTATACAATTAGTCGTCACTTTGATAAACTAGATAAAGTCAACAAACAATGATAAGAAGTGTCCTGTGGTTTAATTCCAGAAAAAGTATAGCATTTTTTGACGGTTATAAGGTCTTCAATGTTTTCACCAAATTGTTACTGGTGACAAAAGGTAGATTTATCTTAGTAATTCAAGCAAATTTAGTCGATAGTCACGTAGAGGGCAGGCTACCGGAGTTGTAGTAAAAGGTAAGCGTAAGAACGGAGTCGAAGAAAAAGAAAGATTTGAAGAAAGTATTTAGAATACTATATCTACGCGCATGTGGACTCCAGTCGACGCGAATGCTATCACATTGGAGCTAAAAGTAACCTCTGTTCCAAACAACGCTGTTTCGATACCTCGGGCATTGTTAAAACTATTTTCAAGGCCAGACAATCAGTCACCCACGTACAGCCGCATGTCATCGGAACCAAAGACCCGACCTATCACTTCGTCTGTTGGCCGGACCACGTGGAACATCTAGACCATTTGTATTTTTAAGCAATCAACCACACAAGAGGCAACTAAAGGTGTCTACTAAATATCTCTTTGTTAAAGCAACCGTTAAAATTCTTGATTTACAAGTTTCGAGTACAAGTATTACAAATGTGTTGTATATGTTAAACTGGTTACTAAGGATAGGATCATCTTTTGAGTTTCAATAGTTCGACAGAATGTATGCTATCTTACAACAATAATGAACTGGTATGGTGAATCGAAAACATATATTCCTCCAGATTAATAACATCAGACATTACGAGCTAAATAAGTAGGCATGAATTGGAAGAACTTGACAGCATCGAATTACCTTCTGCACCCCGATCAATCGATTATTTTTACTTGTCACTTTGTTAAAAGATTAATAAAAATAGTTTCTTTTTCAAAGAAAATAATAATTCTAAACATTCCTATAAATTGTGGAGAAATTATTGCAAATCAAAACTGTATCGAAGAAAAATTGTTTAGCCTCTATTGTCCCTTAATTGGTCCTCTATAAAACAGCTATGAAACGAATTGGACGGAAGTGTCCAAAAAAAACTGTATCGAAGAAAAATTTTTTAGCCTCTATTGTCCCTTAATTGGTCCTCTATAAAACAGCTATGAAACGAATTGGACAGAAATGTCGAAAAACTGATATCATTAAGCCAAACTGACCTTTTTAACAAATTACAAGAACAATGACATCGAAGAACATAGGAGCAGATTTACTACCAAAATTAATTTTAAAAATTGTCTAAAGAGAAACGTGTGCTTGTCAAAGAGGAACACATCGATAAAGTGGCAATAATTATATATATGAATTAATAAATTATATTTTTCATGTGAATTTCTTCAATAAATATGCCATGGTAGCTCTAAACTTTAATTTGGATAGTGCAAAACTGACGAACATCCCCAGTTACAAGCACCCAACTATTATCACGTTCCGATATATAACAATCTTTCACTTGTACGTAGACAAAATCAACAGTTAACGCAAAGAAGTGAGTAATGTGTACTGACATTTGTTTGACAATCATAAAGATCTTTAATTTTTCACCAAATTGTTATCAATGACGGAACCAAATAGATCAAATCAATGGGCAAGTAGAGACCAAGCTGAAGAATTTGTGGCAAATTTGGGGCCAAAATTATGCTTTGCGTCTGGTGGAATTACAAATGTATGATTTACTTTCAGCTGGTTCTTGATAGTCGAGCCTACACCCCGAGCTTAATTGTCAACAGCTTGACAGGGTGTATGCCCCAATATAGTCAATCAAAGGCAGATGTTGCTGCAGATGGATAACATAAGATCTAAAAAATTCGACACAAACTGAAGGAACTAGAAAGAATCAAACTATTTCCGCCCTGTTCTATATACTGGATTTGGTGCCGACTGTTTGGATTAATAGCTGACTTTTTGGTCAGGCGCTAATTTACCAACTTCCAGGAAGTAAAAAAGAATATCGTCTACTAATTGATTCCAAACTATAAGAGTGTTACTAAGAACGCACAGAAATCTTATTATCTATGTAACTTTACGTTTGATTGTACCATTAAAAATTGTAAAAAAGCATTTGCTGCTGGTTTAACTCTACAGCTATTTGGAGGTAAAATTATAATCGAAACAACATCCTGTAATTATAACAACCTTTTCATTAATTATTTCTTTTTGCTTCTTTAAGGTAAAATTAATTCTAAAAGAATTATGTAGGAAGGCTTTGTTTAGCGATGTCTTTAAATAGCTTTGCTGTCAAAATAATGCAAAGCATTCCTTTAAATAATCGTATAACTGTTCATTCTAATTGGTACACTAAAAGTGTTTAAGAAAAGTTTTTCTTAAAATATAAGGATGTAAAGCTAAATCGATCATGTTTTCTTTCACAATACTACTTCTTTAGTTAAGTATATTGTAGTCAAGGTCGCAGCTAGTGATATTTAATATTTTTTTACAAAAATGTATTTAATTTAATTATTTTAAATATTGCCATATTTTTAAATCTACTTAAACCAGTATACTAAACTTGTTCGAAAAATAATCAAAAAATTTTATAGTATCGTTGTATTAGTGAGGCATACCCGTAACAAACAGCTAACTATCTTTAAACTTTTAGCACCAAAAATGAAATTCTGTTATACATTCTGTCTATAATAGTAGTCTATTCGATGAATGTTAGCCAAATGCTAAACTCAACAAATTGTAATATCAGAACGAAGAGTATGAAGTTTGATAATTTACTGCGATCGGAGCGAACATCCATCTTCACTCACTAAACCGGGCAGCCTGTAGATGGTATTATTTCTAACGATAGAGGCGTCACCTATTAAAAAAAATTTCAGGGAACTCTCAATTAGTAGTAGAAGCGCTGAGTTACTCAAATACATATGCGCAATTGATACCACGGAATCCTGTAGCAGTTCAAAGGCTGTAGCTTAGAAGGATGCTCTGCGTCAGCATCCAGCAACATTTACGTCAATACTTTTTATAAATTGCAGATACGGCTTCAAAAAATATGAGCAGAACAGTCCTCCCTCTTTAACCCTATACCTCAGAATTTGATTCATTTTTATCTGTTCTATCCCATGTTAAAACGATTTTACTTAGAATAAGATTTGAATATGATAAAGCGTTGAGATTGTTAAGAAATGGCTATAAGAACAAGATAAGGTATGGTACATGGGTGAAAAACATGCTTTCCTTCCTGAATATGTATGCCTGATTATTATAAAATTCATTTTTGTTGAATAATTAGCTTTCACGATAATAACATTTAGGGCTGTACGTCATGAATGACCTTTGTAAATTGGTATTTTCCGCTGTATATTTTGATTTTAGTTTATTTTTAAATATTTCTTATAGACATTATTTTACGAGCGATTATAATAATGAAAATGTTACCCATAAAGACTTGCTGTCCTAAAAATACAGCTATAATTAAGAGTTTTCTCACACTCGTTAACAGCCCGCTGGGCGTTTCAAACCAGACAAAATAACCAAAAACTTCGTGTTATTCCTAATTTGGCAGCGCTTTGAATGCTAATTTTGGTAATATATTTTCGCGCTCCACAAGTTAGAATGTACGAGTGTTTGTGAAATCCTCTTCGAATCCCGTTCTTTATATACATCGTTTTATATAGCTCGTTAGGATTTTATATCCACGTTGGTGGTGCACATTATGTACAGTCTATTACAGGTTTGATTTTAAATAGTGATTTATGGCCCTTAAAGCTAATTTATGTTGGTAACCCCACGAATAGGGGCATTGATGAGCCTTGTGAATAAACTGAACATCAACATGGATTATTGTGGATTGCTGGAGTTTACCACCAGGTTATTGCATTTTAATTATACCTGAATAGAGGCGGTATGCATAGAAATCTCGCGTTTTTGTTAACGACAGCTCATTTAAAGCAGCAACATTTTGTAGAAATTAGTGCAAAATATTTCAAATAAAATACAATAAATTATTTTATTGTTAAAATGAGACAATTTTTTGTTTAAAAAGTTATGTTTTCTCTGGTGCATTAAAAACTAGAAATTTGCCTATGTTTTGCTCGATAACAAACTTTCATTGACTTCGATATTACGTTCTGATGTCTCTTTCTCTTTATTATATAGGCTATAATGTAAGTACACTTTAAACGGCAGTGTTTATTGACAAAATTTTGAATGATACTTGGGCTAATACGTAGAAGTCATAAGTAGAAGGTACAGTATTTTTATGTGAAGTTGTTTAAAATGATAAGCTTACCTTTAATTGAATATAAACAGAATTACATCTACCTAACTTCTCAAAGTCCGTATGCCAATCTTGAAACGCCTTTTGAAATTTCCAAGAATTGCAGTGTAATATGGAATATCAGCATTGAATAATGATGTTCACCTAAACATGCTGCAGGAATCCGTCTGTTGACACGTCGAAAAATTATTTCATGGCGAAGAGACTTACTTTCAGCAAGACGGAGCGCTGTACTGTAATACATTTTGAAACAGCCCGTCTATTTTTGATAACTTTTTTTTAGTTTAATTATTTAATCTAAATTATTTTTAAATACACTTGGCTATTTTTACTGCAACAATTAATTTCAGATTAACACAATAGTGTGGACATTTCTTAGAAGTATTATTTGTACCCCTTGCTAATTTATATGTACAAATTAACTTTAGGAAGGCTAGACTTGATAAAATTAGAATGCTAGGATATCAGAATAAACGGATCAAAACCTGCACAATATTCAAATATTTAAACTCGCTTCTAAGTTCTGCAGATACATGCAACAAAAACATCTATAAAACCATTATCTTGGAAAAGAAAGCAATATAATTGTTGCACTGGATAGCATCGAATAAGAATATCAATCAAGACACCAAAAAAAGTATATAACATTATATGGGCACTTACGAAAGATATAACAAATAAAATTAGAACACTAGAATCAGATTGTGTAATAAGGTGCCTATTAGTTACAAGACGGGACAGACTCAAAACCGAGAAAGTTTGAAGAAGATTGGATGTGACTTGTTCAGTTATAAAAACGTTAGAAAATAAAGTTGTGTAATGTAAAGTATATTTCAAATAAATAGATGGTAGTTCGATAGCATGCCCTGAAGTTGGACTTGAAAGTATCGTTGGGTAAGATAGGATTTGAGGAGGAGAAACAGTGTATGGGAAAGCTTTTTTTATTTTATAGACTAGGCCGGAGTGCTACATCTTATCGAAGGTTTGTTGTATGTTCAAGAAAACTGGAACGCAGAAATTTTTCTTTCCAGGCAATATTTGATGTGCTTGATGAGTCCGTGAATAAGTGAATGGCCTTTACGGAAGCCAAATTGGTGTGTGAAAATTACTTTTTCTAGTGTAGTAGTAAATGTTCGAATATTTTTGAGAGGAGAGGTAATAGGCTTATGGGTCGGTAAGATGTGGGTTCTTATGGTGGTTTCTTGGTTTAGCAATCATTGCGATTAGTGCAAATTTCCATTGAGTAGGAAAGTGAAAATATATAATAGTATGATTATAAATTGTGGCGATGAGCACTAATGCTTTTCTGGGGAGGTGCTTTAGAATATTTCCTACGATAAGGCCGTACCCAGGGGTTTGAATCAGTTGATTAATTTAATTTGGTTATGTACTTCGGCTGATGAGGTAGGGATAGCTGTCCAACGGACTTCTGCGTCAAAAACGACATTATTGGATGGTAATCGGATGAAAACACTTGCGAGATGCTCTCCGAACATATTGACCTTTTCTTTATTAGAGCGGCCCAGCTTCCATCTAGTTTTCTCACACGTGATATTGGAGTAATGGGCCTTTTAAACTTTTTGGTAGCCTTCGATATTTTTGGGAGATAGATTAGAAATGTAGTCATTAAATGTTGCATTTCTATTATCTTGGATGACTTTTCAGAGACGGTGAGTGACAACATTCAATGCAGTGTTATCTCTTGGGTTCCTAAGTTTTTGCGGTTTGGCACAAATTATGTTTTTCTGCTACAAATTGTCTTATGTGTAGCGGTATATGGTGTATTTCGGGTACTATCTTGGGGTTAATCGGGGTGACATGCCAGGCTGCTTTCTGAATAAGGGTAGTCATATACTCTACTGTATCGTAATTTCGCGAGGTGTGTTTATTCTGTGCTTTAGATTGATGTTGTCATTGATGTAGAGTTGAAAGCGCTTCCATTTCGTTTTATTAGTGCATAGTTTGGGTGGTACGGTTTCCCAGATGATCATTGTGCTCAAGGTTATTACTATAGGAGAATGATCTGAGTTTAGATTGGAGTTGCCTTCGGTTTTGCTATAGACATTGAAAATTCCTTTGGTGGCAGCAAAGCCAAGCAGATTCGTTTGCCAATAAGTTGGTTCGGCGGTCGACATGTAACTTAGTCGATTCAGTTGAATAGTGCGGAATCGGACGCGCCCCTTATGTGATATTAGTCTGGATTCCTAGACGGTGTATTTAGCATTTCAGTCTCCTACTAGTAGGAAGCGAGATTCCAGTGGACGGAAGAAGTCTTCAAATTCATCAGTAGTAATAATATGCCTAGGTAGGCAGTAGATGGCTTCTACAATCAGTGATCAGGGAAGTAGGTTGATTTTAACTGAAGCATATTAAATTTTGTTAATTGTATAAGATGGTAGCGGATAGTGGTCGACTGCTGCTCTAATTATGATCCGTCCGTTGGGATGATTTGCGTAATTATACGCTATAATGTGGTATCTTTATATGCGTATTCAAATATTAGCAGTATATTAATTTTGTTGTAGTTTAAAAATATATTTACTTCATGAATGTGATTCTGTAGTCTGTTTCAATTCCATGCCGTTATTCACAGTAAGCGAGCCAATATTGTGCTATTTTGTTAATGGCAATGGTAAGCATAGTCAATATAATGCTATTCTAGTTTATCAATTGGCAGAACATATTTTTGAATTCATTTAGGAGCATTGTAAGTTTTTGTGTGTGATTTCGTCACTTTCGTCAGTTCTTCTGGCTGTAATTTGTGCTTAGGAGATGGGTGGGGTGCGGTTATCTAAGGGTTGGTGAAGATTTGTTGGCAATGTGGGTAGAATATTTCTGTTGGATATGTTGGCTGTCGTCTGATTCGCCTTATTTCTATTTTTGAGATCTCTGTAAACAGTGCAATCTTAACCATCTTCTGTGTTTCCCATTAACAGGGTATCATCTGCGTATGCTATATAATACATTCTGCATTTCCCATCTAATTGTTTTGTTTTTATTATATCATCCATTAAAATATTTAATAAGGTGAGGTTTAAGAGTCTCCCTGTCATATTTATCGGTTTGGTTGTTTTCCATTGTTATTTTAAGGTTGTATTCGGTAAGTTAATTCTCCGGTAATTTTTTAACTTTAATTTGCCTCCTTTCTTGAACAATTAAAATGCTCGTTTTCCATTCGAGTGGTATTTGTTGCTGACTCACTATTTTTCGTATTAGAAATGATAGTTGCTTAGTTAGGATAAGTTTGCCTTATTTTATGAGTTCGTTAGTTATCAAATCTTCTCTTGTAGACTTTCTGTTCTTCAATTTTTTAATGTTTCTTTGGCCTCCCCTTCTAAGATTTTTGTTGATGCTTTATTTACTTTTATTTCATTTTCTATTCTATTTATCTTTGTTTCTTTCTCCTCCAGCAAATGTGTAAAGTATTCTTTCCATGTATTTATATTAATAGTTGGTGATGAAAATGGTTGTCTCATTTCTTTTCTCTGGTTTCTGATCATTCTTCAAACCTGTTTTTGTTGCCCATAGAAGTCATGCTCAACAATTTTTAAGAAGCTTTTTCAATAGTCCTGTTTTATTCTTCTAATGCTGATATTAACTTCGTTTCTAATTTGCTTGTATTCATCATAAGTTTTTACCATTAGATATGCTATGTATTTTAATAGGCTATACGTTTTTGTTTTGCTAGAGCTTTTACTCGATCGTTAAACTAAGGTGTCTTCTTGTGCTTCTTTTTGTCATATTTTACTTTCCTTATCTCTACTGCTTCTTTTGCCGCTTCTATTATATTCTCTTTGATTTTTGTTCAGCGTTTTTCTGCATCATCTTTATATCTATTGAATTTAGTTGTTTTTGCTTATAATCTTTGTCTATACAGATTTTTTATTGACTCGTCGTTTAGGAGTTTTGTGTTAAATTTTTTTCTTAATTATGTGCAATCTGTGTTTTGATTTTATTTATTCTTTTTCTTAACTTACACATTAGTAGTCTGTGGTCGCTGCTTATATTAGCAGAACTAAAACATCGTATATCTAGTATTTGTAGGGGGTGTACTTTTCTGTTTGTGATTATGTAGTCAATTATGCGCCTTTGTCCATTTGAGTTTTTGAAAATATATTTATGCTGCTGTTTATAGTCGAAGAAGGTGTTATTTACTCTTAGCCTGTTGTTTGTGCAGAAAGCAATCAACTTCTCTCGATTGTCATTGGTCACATCCTCAATGTATCTTTGTTTGATTCCGGGAAATAGTACAATTTCTTGTAGATCTTCATAACATTTTTTCTCGCGTATTGTTTTATGTTCTTCCTGTGCATTTACCGATATTATGTTAACTTGCGTTTTCTACATCTCCATTGTTGCCATTGTAATCTCTTGATCTTTATTACTCCGTTATCTTACGTTTCATCTGTTAAACGTTTTCCTTGCCATTTGTCATTTGATCTGTCCCATTTCGGGGCTTACTATTATATCTACAATTCACCTTCCAGCTACTTCAGGCGCATTTACTTTGATTCATTACATCTTATAAAATTTTTTTTACC
The DNA here is from genome assembly GCA_036346155.1 of Sinelater perroti. Classification (NCBI taxonomy): domain Eukaryota; kingdom Metazoa; phylum Arthropoda; class Insecta; order Coleoptera; family Elateridae; genus Sinelater; species Sinelater perroti. The sequence continues at coordinate 15,283,031 of JARFIY010000195.1, read as the reverse complement.
AAAACATCGAACTGCACAAGTAGCTGAACTGACCTTTTAAAAGAAAAATATTCTATGCTGTAGATGATATTTAAGGCTAATGCAATTTTGTTCGAATAGAGGACTTTACAGAATGCTCTGAACTGTGGAAACGACGTTAAGAAAAATGTGAAAGATCTCAAGGTGGTTCCTTTGAAGGAGGCTGAGACTACATACAACATTTTTTGTATTTTGTGCCATTTTTATAAAATACATAATTTTGTTATTGTAATTGTAATATTTGTTATTATACAGTTTAACACTTTCGGGGCAAATCACTTATTACTGAAGGTGTCCAATTTTTGTAGTTTATCATGTAGGTGATTTTTTATAACGTTCTACATTTTTTACTTTAAATAAATATAAATAAAATAAAAAACAAGTTAAGGTAATATATAGTAAACGATAATGATCACCATTTACCGAAGGATAAATGGCGATCAATTTCAAAATCTTCCCTTAATGTACTCCTATCGAAAACAAGAAACAACCATAAAAGCGCCGGACAAGTGTAATGATACAACTCGTCACGGGAAAAGCTACAAATTGTCGCGAGCGGAGAAATATCGTAACCGGTGCAGTCTCAAAATTAAATTGCCCTTTTTACGACCGTAGATTGTTTTCACAGGACACTTTAAAGGCGAAGCTCCTTTGCTTTTATACGTGGCTAATAAAAAAGATGGTGTCGCCATTTGTTTCGTCCATAAAACAACTGGGGCATCTTGTACGCGACCGAACGAACGTCAGAGCACGGTCCGCCTGGCATTGTAAAAGTCCTGGCAGCTGTCCTGGACCTTAAACTAATATAAGATGCTTTCGAGCCGCTTCTGGCCTTGCACCGAGCGCCACAGTTCCGATTAATTCCAGCAAATCTGCGCCCGCCTCCCGCGGCTATATTTATCAATTGGAGGCAATTCTAACACCGCCCCGGGTCGTGATTCACCGTATTTACGAAAAACAAGTCCTCTTGGAAGGCTCCCAATTTTAATGCGTATATATCACTCAACAAGTTTGTTGAATCCTCATTATGGTCCATTTAATTGGCCGCGCGGCCTACAGAAATTGTCAGCGTATATGTTATTTCGGAGACATTATTTATGCGGTTCTATATAAAATTTCCAGATTTTGGTCTTTTTAGTCTGTTTTTAGTATTCCCTGACTACATTAGTCACTGAGCCGTGCTGGTTATTCTCAGGGCCATTTCCTGTTTCTGACGTATGTAAACCTAAGAAATATTTGTGTTTAACTTTAACAGTAGAAAAATAGTTTTCTATATTTTTTGAGCTACATTTGTGTAATCAGTTTATTTTCTGATTATTATTATGCCTTATCCATAAAAAAAATCAATTTATATGTATGGATTAGTATTATTTAGAATCCGAATAGCGTATGAGGTTTGCGCATTATTAACAGTGTAGTGTGTAAATATTGAGTACTTTAGATAAGAAAAATATTGTTTGAAATGTTAGTTATTGAATTATGTTCTCAAACGAAGCTTTTAGCGTCTAAAGAGGAATACACTTTGCGGGGCTTTCATAAAAACACACCCTATAAATATCTAATGTGCATCTTAAAGTTAGTGGTAATATTATTATTTTAGAAGGTAGGCGAACACGGCCTTGAATAAAGTAATCAAATTTCAGTACGTTTCAAAACCATTTTCTCTAGAAAGTGGAACGACAAAAACAGCCGATTTTAGTTTTTTGATAGCTTTTCATGTTAGCGTGACGTAGAAAGGACAACGCAGTTTAGTTGAGATGATTTTGTTTTTTATTAATTATAAATTGTTCTGATAAATCAAATATTATAGGTAGTGTTGTAACAATATTGGTTATTATTTATAATGCTTTAATATCTACTTTATAAGAAAACAATTTTTGAACTAACAATTTGTATTCAGATTGAAATTAGTATTCTGGAATTTTACTAGCAATACTTGTATAACTCCATAATATTAAAAAAATTACATTTTTTGTATTTAAAAGAATCAAAAGTGTGTTTTAATAACTCCACAATCTAGGTGAAGGTCTTTTGTAGACTGATTTTCTTGGTCCAATTAGAAAGAGTGGGAGTTGAGGTCTTCGGGCCTGACGGCCCGACCCAGCTCAGTCGTCTTTCATCCTTTACTTGCGAAATAGACAGATGTAAGAACGTCGCGTCACAAGTCAAAATGCAACGCATTGTCGGTTAGTGATATATGATAAATTTTCAAATTAAACTCAAAACATTTATAATCAAGGGTGATTTATCGAAAGTATCGTGTTGGGTGACAAAAACCGTTCAGAGAAGAAGCAGAGAACGTCGATTATCAGAAACGCGCAAAGTGTTCATTGATGTCTCATATTTTAGACAATGTAGCTAAGGTAAAAGCGGTTTTAGGCTCTATCCGACATCTAGTGTTAAATTGGTAACAGATAAAGTGGGACTTCCAGAATTCATAAAATTGCCAAGGCGAATTTGCAAACAAAAATTGCAGCGCTGTTTTAATCAGTTTGGACCTTGACCTTGAAAGAACATCTAGTAACAGTGCATTGATGCACAAGGGATGTTATTTTGAAGAATATCAAATGTGTATAGACATACCTTAAATTAAATAAGTCTTATAGAACTGGTCATATTTTATCAGAAGAAAATTTGCTAGACTTTAGCCTCGGCAGAAAAATTAAACTTTGTTCGAAGTGAACGCAGTTTTTAGTGGTTGGATAGGCCACCCGTCAGATGTCTGATTGTGAGCCCCAAGATTGAATCCGAATCCGTCCACACCGCAGTCACGCACTTCAACCGCGCAGCCACACTAGCGCTTTCCTAAGGGAATAGGCTGATCAAATTTAATAAACGACCAAAAATAATGAATTCCATTATCATTACTAGGGAAAGACTCATTGTAAAGTGAACTGCAAACAAAATTGAAATTGAAATTGTCCAGTTCTTTAAGTTTTACTTGAATACTCATCTTATATAAATATTTCTTGAAAACATAACTATAGAATATAATTATTAGAAAAGAAATCCTTCATCCAGAAATCTTGTGCACTACAGCAGAGGAAAATAATTATTTTTTATTTTAATGTTAGCATTTTTAAAGAACGTTTACAGAAATAAATATGGACACATGCATGGGTGGTGTGATGATTAATTAATTTCCCATACTCCTAGAGAGCGACAGCAATAATTTCATATGTGGTCTTAAAGTTTTCTTCTTATAGATGAATATTCTGTGCTTACAAATCATTGTGACATTAATTTGTTTGGAGTGACAGTGCAAAACAGATAAAATTAGAATTCTGGAAGACAAGCAGTGAATAAAAAATTGAGGCATTTTGCAGGACCTAAAACAGATATTATTATGAATCATCCATAATACAAGCTATGTCAACAGATGAGTGGAAGTGTGCGAGTTACCAAAGACCACATACGTCTTTAATGAATAAGTTTACGTAAATTTGCATAACAAATTACATACGAAAAAACATTGCGCAAGATAAGTATGCTTCTACTCATTTCGGTACAAAAGGAAATTTTATATGGGAACATCGACTAATTATATGCAAGTATTTATTTGTAATAAGAATCTAGTAGTTTTCTTCCTCGACATAAAGAAAATTTTTCTGCCTGATTACCTTAAGAAAGAATAAAACCGTTACTGACAAGTGAGCCCGTCTTGAGAAATTAGGGAGGAAGTAGGTAAAACTCCCTGAACCTCTAATATATTATTAAATATTAAATTTTTATTTTACAAAAGTGCCATAGGTGTCCCCATTTTCATTCTTTACAAATTCAAAAGGCTGGTTGGCATTGAAACACAGATGCAGAAGAAACAAGCGCCTTAAATAACAACTTCTTCGAGCGCGGTAAACCAGGATGCTGCTATTGAACGACTAAATCTTTGTTTTCTAAGCGAAGTCAAAGACTTACGTTGAATTTCTTGTTATTATCTTTTTGGTAAAATATGGTTTATTGGTATAAATCTAAATCGATTAATTAGCATGATGTTTCTTCTGCTTTCGTAATATTAACCATAAAACACATTTTCCTCCATTTTTCATTACAATACTTTAGAATTACTACTTCATCTAACTATTGGATTGTCAGTCGTTGATTTCTATTGATTGTAGCCCATGTAAATTCAATATTTTTGATGTTCTCGTCAATGGTCTTCCAGAACGCATTATATTAATATTAAAAAACCATATCTGCAATCACTCAGTTAATAAATGAGCACTATTTGCGTATCTCTGGTAGTAATGGTCCGTGCATCTTTCTTACGTTGATATTGGGTTGGTGTTGAAAATTTCGAATTTCTTAAAAACGAAGTAAATCAGGAATTCGAATTTTTAGGATAGTTTAAAAAATGTTTGAAACATACGTGGCAAAGCTTTCCCGAATTTATCTGTTAAGTACTGAGAACATTAAAATATATTTTATGTAAATTTTACGATTTTCCCCAAATTTTCATAACAAATCAAGCATTAATTTTCTATTTTTCTTGATAGAGCAAGCATATGATAATGTCCGCCTGCATGACTAGTTTGTTCACTTATAGCAATAAACTGCTTGAAAGGTAATGGATGTATTGATGAGATATGAATGGAAATATAAAACGAAGGTTGAGATTTTGGTCGCATAAATTCACCGACTCAATCATGGTTTCGTAAGCAAATGATGACCGGACCTACATGTGCAAAGTATGTACTATACTAGTAATTAGCTTCAGTAAAAGTTTGGACTTAATTTGGTTAACTTAGAAATTTATGGCCAACCAACAGAACATTTAACAAATAGTGGTGTGGCGGCCTTTTCGCCCTTGAACCGCTTTATATCGCGGCGGCATGCGGACCTTTTGATATCAGCTACGTTTTGCCGTCGCACACGAACGGCATGGGCTTTGCTTAGCCGAAGTATTCACGCCCCGCAGCGCGGCCAGTTCGGTCGTGTCTTAGTCCGCATAAATTCATATTCGCATCCCCGCATACATTCATATTCATGCCCCGCAGCGCGGCCACGACGGTCGTGTCTCAGTCCACATAAATTCGCATTTCGCATCCCCGCAAATATTCACGCATCGCAGCTCGGCCAATTTGGTCGTGTCTCAACATCCCGCAGATACCAGATCCGCAACGCAGAGGTGGCCACCTTGGAATCGCCGACGAAGCCGAAGCCGAAGCCGATTCAGGTGAGCGATTTGGCAATTCATTGGTTGATATCGGTAGCCGCCCCCATCCGCTAACGCGAGGGCCGTTTAAGGGACGATTTGGCCTTATCGGCTAACCTTCCACTACGGGCCGTACTACGTTTTCACACCGCACCACGAGAGCGGCTATTTACACGCCTGCCTCTCCATTTTTTGGTCCTTACGAGACGCATCGGTATCGTATCCCACACCGCATCCACGAGAGCGGCTATTTACACGCCTGCCTCTCCAAACAGTTTTGAACAACATTTTAAAAAATTAACTACAAAAAAAGAAATCAAAATATTGCGATACCTGGACGCACTAGAGTAACTAAGCCTACCAATTAAAAACATTAAAGTAGCGGAATTCCGATTTACAATTAGATCCGAAATAAAACCCGAAAAGGCTATAATCTGATTTCAGAAAAAGTTATAAAAGAACTGCTAAAAAGGGAATAAAAACAAATCATATTTAATGCTATTTTGAGATTGGGCCATTTGCCGGTCCACTGGAAGATAGTTCAAATAGTACTCATACCTAAACTAAGAAAACCACCAGAGGAAGTAACTTCCTACAGTTTAATTATCTTATTACAACTGCTAGTTAAGGTGCTTGAAATACCCAGTAAAGTGCGGAGTCTCTCTACTTCTTGTTTACGGATATTCTTATTCCAAACTATACAATTCCCGCTACGTTCGTAGATGATACTGCAATACTAACATCTGACCAAAACCCTGTTATTGCATCAAGAATCCTTCTTTCAACCATGCACAAGATGATTGGATTTGAAACTGGCGTATCAAAGTTAATGAAACCAAATCTACTCGTGTAATATTCACGTTTCGAAAAGAAGCATGTCTAGCAGTAATTCTGAACAACATAACCGCAAGCAGAAAACGTCAAGTATCTTGCGTACGCACAATGATATTAATACGAAAAAGCCTATCTTCTATAAACATAAACAACTGGGCCTAAAGTTTTCCAAGCTAAACTGCCTATTAGGGCGCAAATTCAAACTAACCCTGGACAACAATAAGATGATATAAAGAGTTAATTAAAAACATTAAGGGAAATGCCAGACGTGCTTTAATATGTGAAAAACGAGTGGTCCATTGCAACCTTAAGGTGAAAACAGTAAACATTTTTTGAACTTGTTTTATAATAGGCATTTCAAGAGACTATTGCTTTCTATACTATAGATAACCCTATGCAATTACCTTCAAGAATTCAAGATTTTTTGTAGAATACTTTTCTAACTATTTGATCCTTTAGTATAGTGTATGGTACAGGATATAAATAGGAATTTTATTATAGGCTTTTTCAAATTTATATTTTGATTGAATAACAAAGTAATTTTTTACTAAATTGTTTTAATTGGTTTATTAGAATTATATACAAGGTGGTCGAGCACTAGCAGAAAATATTGCTTGGTTTGGATAAAAACAGATCTAATTTTACAATACAGCCAAGAAGTAGACATATTCTGACCACTAGGAGAACTGCTAATGAGACAACTTACAGCAAGCGATCTGATCGTAAGTCTACGAATTGAAAGAGAAGATTGATCGGGATCTTGAGCGGAACAGAATTGATTTGGTAGAAAAACTGGGCGTGGCGAGGTCTAAAGTCAGTCTAACGGTACACAAGAACCTGTACTACAAGTCTTTTGTCTTGAGGAACCGGCAAATGTTAATTGACAAAAACCAGATAGACAGAAAGTTAAAAGTCCAAACACTGCTGAATGACATCAAATAGAAAAGCGCTGGCTTCCTGAAAATTCTTTTGGGCCAAAAGAACTTCATTCAAGATAAGAAGCTGAAACGCCAAAATGTCTGTTGGATTTGACAAAATTCTTTTGAAATGCCTACCATTATGCATACAAAGTTTCCCGCCTTTATGATGATATTGAAGCTTATGAGCAGAGAAGGGAATGTCATTGCACCTCTCTTCCTTGAGCAACATCTGAAGGTGATCAATGTGCTGGAGACAGTTGTCAAGCCCTAGATAGAGAAGTACATGTCCAAGCAAGACTTCGTTCCAGCCCACAAGGCAATTTATAGTAACATATTAACTACAAGTGGATACATAATTGCCTTCCCGTATGAAGTGACTTTATGTTTTTTGATTATTTTCTTCCTTTTCTTGACAACATGCAACACATAATTTATCGTATTTAATTATTTTGCAATTAAAACGGCGCTAAATGTGCATTTTCTTTGAAAAAATTAACAACCATCTCACTTTGTAGCACGAATTATCGTCATTCTAAACTCGAGCTGCTCCTGTGGACAACGAAGCCGGCGGACAATTTAAATTTGAAAGAATGCGTAAAGTAGCGTAATCCCCGATAAGGCCCGAAACGTTAAGACGATAAACCTGCAAGTATAAATCATGGCAACAAAGCGGCGCCCTGGCACGCGTTCATATTTCGGAAGCGCGGGTCCAAATGGCCCGTTAATAGATTTAAAACGGATTCGATGTGTATCCGGTTCCGGATGCGCGCGATAACATAAATAGCGATACCAGCTAATATTGCGGCGGCTTTGTCCGGCGCATTATCCCTCCTGATCAATGGCGCCCGATTTCGGGCATGTCAGCGGTCGATGATTAATCGGAATATCTATTCAGATTACACGGTTCTGATGTTTGCTAATGCGCGGAATGTCTTGTTTGCGACGCAGAGGCTGCCAAATCGCACTGGCCGACACGCATTATGCGTTTCCCTTTTTAACCATTTTAAGGTTGTTTGTATTCGTTTTTAAATTAACATTAATAAAGAGGCGATACGTCCTGATATTTTTAAAAAATATTTTTTATCTAAGAATGTGTGATTTACCGATGCATTTATGGCTGATAAATTAATAAAAAAAATTTATAAATAAATTGGGGAAAATAGAAGAATGCATGCGATAACTTGGTAGAATCAAATTTTTCGAAGTAATTACTGCACCATGATATATTTTCGTTCCATAAACTCCAGATAAAGATGCCACCGGCGTAGAGCCTTCGAAAGCTCTTAACTTTGTAGTATGGATAAGAGTAGAGCGAAAGCTCAAAAGGGAAATCCTTCGGAAGTGCTCCCTTCCTCTGGGGAAATGCGCCACTACTTTATTCGCAACTCATAACTCGATACTATTTCTGAAATCGCATTACCTACCGAACCTAAATCAGTTCGGTAGGATTATTTACTTTCGTTTGGCACATCCGATAGGTATCACTTCGTGGCGTGCTTTTTGCATGTAACACGACCGGCCGTTTTCGAAAAGGGCTTCTGAAAGTCAATTCTCGGAGCCAGTGCGAGTTCGTTCAACTCTTCCGATAAACTGCAAATTCGAGATCACTGCAGGCACTGGTAAATATTTAGTCTTGCAGCGAATTGCTGGGTCACCTGTTAATTTACGTTAGATCGCGTCGTCAGTCTTGACTTTTACTTCGAAGTAAATACACAAACTGTTCCGACAAGCATTTGTTTATTTGCGTTTGAGGGTGTAATCAATAATTAGTGCTGTTTCTTAAACGACTGGTAGTGGTCATCGGATGCTGCAAAGTGACAAAAAGAAGCAAATAATTGTCCGTCAGGCTTGGGGGCCAGCCGCATTTGTTTCCGACGCGTTTAATTTGTGCAAGTGGCGAAATGAGTAAGAATCCATTCGTCTTGAGAGCGCGGCCATTTCTTAGGCCCGACATATTTATAAAACACACTATGTTGAGGTTCGGGGAATACGCGCAACCATCCGATCGTTAATTTGTCCGCAGCGCTGCTTCATTCAACTTTATTGTTATTATCGCCGCGACAAATTGGGACGGCGTGCTTTTTTTGGACGCCGCCAATGGTTATTTCTAGGTTTCCACTGAAATTATGTGACTGCGAAGCAGCCTCGGCAAGCGCTCAAGCGTTCAGGTAGGACGAAGTATGGCGGTTGTCTTCGTCAAAGCATGCGGAGGCCTGAATGTACCGTTTTTTAAGCATACTGGTTTGCCGCAAAGTAAACAAGGTATTACTTAATGACGCGGCATCTTTTTCGATTTGGATTTACGTGTGTATCTCTCCGCAGATTCCATTCCGGGAAGTAAGTTTACGTAACATTTTTTACAACGTCATAAGATTTTTTATTAACTCTAATTCGCTTACAATCAGTCCCCATTTGAACAATAAGTACTTATAATAACTAGTATCTAATATTTACAACAATAACTTGCAGGACATCCTTCCAATGAATACTCTCCTGTATATATATATATATGAGTAATTCTCCAAGAAATCGAACACCCCCACCTACCCATTTTTAACTTTTATAGGTCAAACCCTAGTGCAAACGAAAACTTGAAGCCTCAACTTTATGATGCCGTGTGGCGCTTTTTAGTTGAACTCGATATACATGGTCAAAAACCAGAAATAAAACCGGAAGACAGCAAAAAATTAACAAAATGAAAAAAAAAATTGAAAACAGCGTTATTTTAAATTTTAATTTACGGCATCGTTTTATACGTGAAAAATACACAAAAAATTTCCCTTGTATTTTTTCCTAAAGTGAGTGGATTAACTGAAAATTCAAGGTCATGTTTTTCCAATTTTTTTAAAATTTGAGCCGTTTTTCCAGACGTAAGAAGAGGTTTAGAAAAAAATTAATAAGAACAAAAGTTGTTTGATTTTACTCAAAGAATCAACAAAAGAAGTTTAAAACCGATTCGACTTTATTTAAAATTTATCCGAAAAATTGCGTGTACATAATATGCCTCAATTCTCAAAAATCAAGTCGGATCGATTTAAAAGTTATTTTGGCGAGTCTTCGAACACCCTCAGCTACCCACTTTTTAACTTTTTGTAATAATGGGTAACAAATTCAGTTTTTTAATAATAAATAAGAAAAAATTCAGTTATTCGCAAAAAAAATTATAAATATTTCACGTTTAAATTAAATTAAATACGTTTACAATTTACAAATTACGTTCGTATATATTTCATTCATTCACAAAAACACGGTATGCTTCGCACTTGAATGTTGCACCAAGACCGTCGCAAGTACATTTCCGTGTGCTGTGGCGGTGAAGTGCTGCTCAGCTTCCAATTTGAAGTCTTTTTTGTGATGCATTAAATTTGACATTTGAAATTTATTTTTGAAATGCTGTTTTGCACCGTCGGTCACGTGGACTATTTTCTTAACCTTAGGAACTGTTTTTTTAATATAAGGTATCAGTTATTGTTGTATAATATATACGGCCAAGGTGTTGTGCTTCAAACTACAAGGTCCATCCCAAAAGAAATGAGCCTTATTTTTTTTCGGACGCGAGTGTACATTCCGGCGTGCTCTGACGCTTGGGGCAGGTGGTGGGGGGTCTTAGCTTCCATACGCGGTCGGTGCAAGTCGGCTCTGAGCTCTCGGAGCGGCAGGACGGGTGTTTCCGTGAATGTCTATTTTCAATTTTCGACACGGCGCGATGGATTCAAAAATCGATCAACGCTACGCAATTAAATTCTGCTTCAAACTCGGCAAGAATGCTACCGAAACGTTTGGAATGCTTCAGGAGGCCTTCAAGGATGATTGTTTATCGTACTCGCAAGTTAAAAAGTGGCACAAAGCATTTAAGGAGGGACGCAGTGAATGCCTTCTACCTGGAAGTCCTCAAAAGACTCAAAAGAAAGGTCACAAGTAAGCGGAGCGCGATCAAAACGACTGGTTTGCACCACGAAAGCGCCGAGCCACACGTTCATCGTGACCAAGTACCTGGTCGGATTCAACTCGGCGTGGTTCCCAGCCTCCTACAGCCCGGACTTGTCTCCCGGACTTCTTTTGTTTCTGCGGTTGAAAAGAGTGCTAAAGGGCAAGCACTGGGACTCGGTTGAGGACATCCAAGAGAATGTCACAGCAGCCCTCAAGGACATCCCTAAGGAGGCCTACCAGGAAGCCTTCCGGACTTGGAAGACCCGTCTCCAAAAGTGCATTGATGCAGGAGGATCCTATTTTGAAGAATTTTGAGGTGTTGTAGCGATCTGCTCAATAAAACTATTTTTTTTTGAAAAAGGCTCATTTCTTTTGGGATGGACCCTGTATCACACAGTTCATTATTTTCCTTATAATGATAAATGGTCGTAAAAATTGTTGACTGATTATTGTTAAAGTGGAATACCTGTGAGGCATTTTGAACAACGTATGCAAAATTCTCACCAAAATCAAACTGGACAACCATCGCATTTTCTTTAGATTTTGTATTTTTTCTTTAATAAATGCAGCTTGTTGTTTTGCAATAAATGAATGGGCCTTCAAAACATTTAACTGGTCCATGAGATCGCTTACGTATTCTTCAACAGTGCTTGTGATCGTCTTCAATGTGGCACGATCGGTGGAGGTCCAAAATCCGTACTTGATTTCCGTTATATTTGCTTCATCCAAAACATCTGAAAGATATTCGGACAATTCTGAAGCTCCAGGGCACTTTTGACACTTGCCAAAATAACACATCGATCTAGCATTCTCACAAATTAACAGGTTTACAAAGTCTTTATAATCGTTTAGCACGTATTTCGAATAGTTCATTATGCTCTTCCAATTTGTGGGCTCAATCATCATTTTAACGTTTTCATGGTTTGTGCAGATGCAGACGGAATGTCTACCTTTTTTACCCTTTAAAATACAATATTCCGGGCGTAGTTTGGCGAAAGAAGAAAATCTAAGTTCGTACATGGGCTCAGGATGCGAAGATTTAAACGCCGCGTACAAACCTTTGAGGTCAAGAAGCAATAAACGCTTTTGAACAAGTCGACGCTCTCCGTCCATATTCATAGAAATGTAATTTTTTTCCAGGCATCAATCGGCTATTGATGTCATCATTATAAAAATTTTGAACTTCAATTTTAACTTTTTCACTTAATCTTATACCGGCAGACTTGCAAACCTTTTCCAAAACTCTGAAGTTTGCTTTGTGATTCTTAATCTTTACCGCCAAATAATGAGAAGTTTTAAATTCGCTTGAAATTTTTCTAGTACTCCAATTGTTTGGAAGAAAAGTTAAGGTCATAAATCTTAGAGGATCGTTTGCTTCAAAGACTGGAATTTTGATTTTAAATTTTCAAAAATTTCTTGCAGGTCTTCAACGGGGACCGAAATGTTATTATTAAAATCTTCAATATCCACGTTGTTGCCTTCCTGAGTGAGAATATTTACGGCTACAGAAACCACACTATTATTCTAAGGACTTTATTTTGGGAACGTTGGAATATTTCCAGGTTGGAATTGCTTGCTCTGTCCCATAGCTGTATGGCGTATCTACATATAGTCTTAATGATAAACTTATGCAAAAGTAACTTGTTCTCTAATGTTAGTTAAGAATGCCTTCCGACCAACCAGTACATTTGTCTGAGTTTTAGTCCAAGTTGTTTCTTTTTCGTGAATATACTTTTTTCCACGTTAAACGTCAGTCCATATGTATCCCTAAGTATTTTATATCACCTACTTGATTTAGGTGTCTGCCGTTTAGTGAAACGGGAGGGCAAGTATCTTTGTTTAGTATAAATGTAATATGTACTGAGTTTAGTTCATTTGTTTTTATCAAAATTTGAGTGTATTTAGATTTTTCTGGAAGTGTTCTGATGCAGTTATTGGGTTGGCATGTACTGCTGCTACTGCAGTGCTTATGTGACCATTGTAATTCTGTGGGTTCTTGGTAGATCCGCTGTGTATAAGAGGTATAGAGTGGGCTCTAATACGCTACCTTGGGGCATTCCCCGACTTGATTGGTAGTAAGTCCGTATATACGTCCTAGTACTTTACAAGGAACAGTCTTTCAGTTAGATAGGATTTAAGGATAATAAATAAATTGGATGGCAGTATTTGTTTAAACTTATACTGTAGTCCTTTGAGCCAGATTTTATCAAAGGCCTGACTGACATCTAAGAATGCTGTCGAACAATACATTTTTTCCTCAAATACCATGTTGGTTCTCCAATACCGTTTTGAGCTTTTCCAGAAATATTTTTTCAAACACAATTGTCAGTAAACTTATTGCTGTTTTATTTTGATTGTTTCCAGGTTTTAATAGTATGATAATTTGTGAGACTTTTCACTGCCTAGGGAAGTATCCAAGTTTTAATACTGCGTTGAAGATCTGCTGTAGAGCTTTGAATCCTTTGGTTGTAAATTCTGTAGTAGCTTTCCTGTTGTTAAGTCAAACCCTGGTGCTTTCTTGGGATTTATGCGCTGTAGGTTTTTTTTTTGACTTTATTAAGACTGATGTTCTGTAGTGGAGAATCTATTTAATATGGTGCGTTAAGAAATTTTTGAATTTGCTGTTCTTCTGCCACGACATCTATGTTATGGGGTTCGAAAATTTTAGCTAAGTGATTTGCAAATACTGTGTGTTTACTGCTCCTAGCCCATTGACCAATCTTTTATTGGAGGCAAGGATTATTTGGCTCTCTTCAGTTTCCTTGTCGCTTTCCACAGTAAATATTCTGTTGCTTCTGAGGCTGATAAGTTACTTAAGTACCCCTGGATAGGTGCATTTTTACTTGCATCAACGTTTGCCTTTTTTTCTTTTGTCATCTTTGTTTTTTTGTGATTTACCATTTTTCTATGTTGTTTCTTTATGGATTTTTTGTTTGCCTATTATAAGGCATTCTTCTTAAGATTAGTGTGGTCGTAATCTGGTATTGGTGACCAAGCTGCATTCTGTATTACTTTGGTGAAGTCGGTTAATGCTAAATGGAGTTCTTCTGGCGTTTTTATTAATATTTACAGATTAATTTCCTGATCTAAGGTTGTTCTGTATGTACGCCATTTTATTTTCTTAATGTACAATGTAAATTGTTTTTGTATTTATAGAATATGAGAATACAGTGTGGTTGAAACTGACGTATGGTCAGATGATAGGTCTAAGCAAGATTCTGCCTTAAATTGTTTTCGTTGATGCCTTTTATAATTTCAAAATCTAGTAGATCTGAAATCTTATTCTTATCAGTAGGCCAGTAGGTGAGTTCTCCGGTTGATATTTTAGTTGGGTTATTTACTTTAGAGCAGCATAAAGTTCTCTACTATTGCCATAAGTAAAATTCAAGTTTTTTTTTAATAATTCCATAATTTATTATTGGCTATTCCATTAGCAGTGTGTTAATAACATTATTCCATAAAATTTTGATAATTTAATAAATTGAATAATATAATAAAAAATTATCAACTTTTGCTATTGTTCTCATAATTTATTTATTTTCTTCAAATTTTCGGACTGTGATTTCACAATTGTTGCGCAATTATGCAAATGAAATTTTTGACCTTTTCAACGTCTACTGCTAATGAAATAATCAATGAAAATCATTGCTTTTACTAATTTTTAAAAATCATATTTTGCGTCATTTTTTGTTGCATTTTTTAAACAATAATGATCGTGCCAGGTCTGAGTAAGCAGTCTAGCTCCCGCAACATGTCCCTAAATATCCAAAAAGCGATTCCCAATGGTCATTCCCCAGATCGAACTCTTTGTGAGCTTACATTACAGTTCAAACTCCACAAAGTACCATTCTTTTTGTAACGCTGGAGTATCCAGGGTGGTGTTGTGCAGAAGTTCAAAAGCCAGCCGTCTCAAGACCATCTCGAGACTCTTCGACATGTTCCACGGCAACCCCTGCTTTACGCCAGCCGATATTTATCGCCAATCGTGAGACCTCCTGTGCCCAAAATCGTATATTCCTACAATCAGACATCGTCTTCAGAAAACTGGAATTAATAATCTAATAATTTTGGAAAAGAACAAGAAGGCGCTCGTGGAATAATCGCAGGCACACACTGGACGAGAAAAAACGAGAAAATGTCCACATGCGTTGTAGAAAATGGCTAGGGCTTCATTTTCCAACAGGCCAATAATCCCAAACATTTTTCGAAGCATATCCAGGGCTGGTTTGTTTGCTGCTATGTAACTCTCCTTGACTAATCCAGCCAATCCCATAACCTATCATAAAGGGCCTCTGGGCAGAGTCGGAGTGCCGTCTGGTTTGCAGAATGCCAATAATGCAGATGAGAAGTATGCCCAACTTCTTCTGGACTCTATGTCGTCAATGAATATGCTACAAAAGTATTAGACTGTTGTTGTTTACTTTTACTTAATTTCCGGTGATTTAGAGTTATACTAGTGTTTTCATTTTATGTTTGTTTTGTTGTTCGTTGTTATCATTTGTTGTGCTAATAAAAGTTTTTTAGTTGAGTTGTGTTTCGTTTTTATCGATTAAGGAACTATGTGTAACACCACGAAAAAGATTTTCTGAAAATTTCAGCGAAAATACAAAGAAACAAAACAGTTATGGCATAAATTTTATTAATCCGTTCTCTTCTACCCGTAGGTGCTGAGATTGCAGTTTTTTATTTGCTCGATTTCTTGCTTGTATCTTTGCTTCTTCTTAGGTTCTTCCACCCTCGAGTGATTTTGCTGTTTGTTCATTCTATGTTGTGATTGATCTGCCTCTCTTCCTTTTTTTGTCGATTTCTGTTTTCCATATATTTACTCGATGTTGCTGTTAGCCATTCTGCACAAATGACAAAACCAATTTAACTGTCTTCTTTGTACAGTATTTAATAATAGCTCTACTCTTAAAGTACCATTTATTTCGTTATTTGTTATTCTTCCCTTTCTTGTTATTCCACATATTCTTCTTAAAAAGTGCATTTCATCTGCTTGTGTCTTACGTTTTGCCCATAAATAATAGTTGGTATATGTAATACTTTGTAGATTCTCACCTCTGTTTCGTTATTATACCTCTTTTTTTTCGAATGTTCTATAAAGTCTCGTTGCTCTTAGTCGGTTATTAACTCTGTTTCTAGGTCACCTTTAGAATCTAGTGCGACCCCTAGGTACTTCAATTTTGTAGTCTATTTAATGTTTGTGTTATCCACCTTTCTTCCGGCTCTTTTGGTATCAGCATCCTTTCCTTTTCTTTATGTTGATTTTTATGTCAGTTACTTTTATTTTCTTGCTCCATATATCAATACTATTCTGCAAATCTTATTTTGAATTAACTATTAGTATCATATCGTTTGCAAATATCAAACTCACTTGTTCTTATATGTTCTAGGTTTCTTATTCCTAACGATGCTCTTTTAGGTCATTTTTTCTGTAATTTACTGGTTTAGCTGTTTCGTCCATAGCCATTAGAAAAAAGGAGTTAGAGTTCCTTTTTGCTGCACTACTTTTATGCTTCTAAATTCTTGTGTATTAAGCCTGTCCAACTCTTATGTAGTTTTTAGTTTTTTTTATATAAACTTTGGATTGTTTCTAATGAATGTTCATTCAAATGTGTTGATCCTAATGTTTTCTAGATAGTTGTCGCATATTGCTTAATAGCATTTTTTGTATATTGGTATAATCACTACTCGATATATTATTTTTTAGTTTTAGGCCCTGTTTATAATTTTGGGGAGTAAATTTATTCCATCTTTGCTCATATATTTTATCATTTCTGGTTTTATATTGCCTATACTTCCTGTTTTAGCCATTTTCATTTTCTTTATGACACTTTATCAACACCGATTTTGTCTGTTCGTGTTCCTTCGTCATGATAGGTGTATTGGCAGATATAATTTCTTCATCAGCTGTTGAGTTGCTTCTATAACTTCTTTGAAATTTTCACCTAACTTTCTTTTGTTTCTTCTGCAGTAGTTATTAGTCCACCGTCTTTGCTTTTGATGTATGCTATATTTTTGGTTTTTTCAAATCCTCTTACTATTCGAAATAACAACTTTCCATATCCTTCGTTACTTCTTTCCATCTTTTTCTAAATTATTTTTAGGTTTCTGCTCCTTATCCTTAATATATTTCTTTCATAGCTCATTCTTTTTCTCGCCTTCTTTAATTAATTTATTCTACTATGCCGCCTGTTTTATTTTGCTGTTACAAAAGCTTACACCACATACTTTGCAGCAAGTTTTTAGTATAATATTCTTAAATTAGCTTCAAAGTAGTTCTTTATTTTTTGTTTCTAGGTTTTCTCTAGATAACTGTATTTCTTGCTGCATTTGTTTGACATATTCATCTCGTGTTCCCCCATCTTGCACTTTGTAACTTTTAATGCTTTAATTTAAGTGTATTTTTATCTTATCTTGTGTTATTTACTGTTATCATATGTTCAGCACTTTTCTTGTCCCTCACATATTTTATTTCGGCTTTGTTATTCTTTTCTGTTATCACTAAGATAATAATTAATTTTTCATTTTTATTTATGGATGTCTTTATATTGAAACATCGGGTTTGCCACGATCCACTTATTTTCCATACAGAACTCAATTATTATTTTGTCATTACTGTTCAATGTGAGTTATCCCCATTTTCCAATTAGACGTTTAGTATATTTTGAATTATTATCTGCACACGCATTCAGGTCTTTTAGAATTATGTTTTTTTTCTTGGTTTTAACAATTTGCTCTTGGAGTTGGTCCCAGATTGTATTTTTATCTTCTTCTAGGCCTATATCCTATTATGAATTCTACATTTTTTCCTAATTTTAAATCAATGAACATTAATCAATATTTTAATACATTCATTATTTAATAATCAAGCTATCATCCCCTCCTGCTTATACTATTCAATCTGCTCCGCTGTATAGCAACAAGTAATTTACTTTTACTACCTCATATCTTGTGTTCTTTTTGTTTCTTTCAGTGTCAGTATTTTTATTTGTTTTTTTAAATTTTTCATATATTTCAAATTTTTCCCCATTAATACATTCCAAGCGCCTATTTTGATTTGTATTACTTTGATATTAATATTAATGGATTGGTTCTTCTTCCTCTTAACTTTCGTAATTTTCTATCATGTATTCCTATTTATTGCCACTTTCGTCTTCGTTAAACTATTCTGTCTTTAATCCAACCCCTCTAGTTTTTGCCTAATTTTTAACCAAGCCTTTTTCTGGATTCCAATCATATCTTTCTTGATTTGTAAAAATTTTATCATATCTTACCTTAACTTTTTTCCTTTACTTCTTTTCTCTAGCGATTTCAAGTGACTGGATTTGAACTCGCCTTCTTCGTGCGTTTGGTCGTTCTCATTATGTTTTATATATGTATTAGAGTCTAGAAATATATTACTTATAAATTATTTCCTTAATTTGTAAGCACTTATAGGGTCAAAGTTAAATAGTAAAGTTTTCATGGGGTACGCAATTGCTCTTATTGGAATTGGTAATCTTGCATTACCATGTTGTTCTATCATTATAATTAGGTTTTTCCTCTTTTTGCACATTTTTTTCTCAGTCGTAATTGGATAACTAGGCCGTTATTTTCGATCATTTTTATGCACACTTAAAATAATTATTGTTTTTATTGTACGATCACAATACAAATGTACTTTCAATTTATTACCTTTTCTTTTATTAGCAAAATGAGGTACTATATCTAAATACAATTTATAGGAACTTCTAATTTTATAAATCATCTTCCATGTTCAAGAGAATTACAAAACCATCGACACCAAACAAAAAGAAAGATGACTTAATTTTTAGGGTCTAATAGTGCACATTTTAATATTAAAGCTTGCTATATCACAAGAACTCTTTGCGTTTATTTTTCTTAAGTAAAAGTTGATGAACTATTTGCACGTTTAAGATTTTCTTATTTATTTTTATTTAAGAAGGACTTAACACATTTATTGTTGATATTTTATTTATTACTATTACCGTTACAATAGTAAAGTGATTAAAGGCCGTTCCATGAAAAGAACCCTCGGTTTCTTGAAAACGGCAACGTTTTGAGCTTTCACAGTACGCACGTCAAGGGCACACGCTGTCGGAACGGGCTGCTCCCTCCGTTCCTCAGTCGCCAACCTTTGTTATGCTTTCCAATCTGCCCAGCCCTTCACGCTTTGATAATCCTCTTTATAATGAGAGTACACAATCAGACTGTTATTATCTGGGGTGTAGCATGCTATTTAATGGGTTCCAGCCGCTACAATGACGTTAGATTAAGTTTGATTTGAATTTAATAGAACGGTATGTTTCAATTTGTTCGGTGTCGGACTTTGGATCCACAATCCCAGTTCTATTAATCACGTTATCCGAATGCGCCGTTCACCGTTCAGTTGGAACCGTCTGTTTGGTAAAACAGTCACCTGCCTCGCCGGTGCGCTCTGAAAACTAATTGGTTTGGCCGTCTCTCAATATGCAACCGATCGGAAGTTATACAAGAAAAGCTGTGGTAATTAATAACGAACTCTTTTTATGTGTAGATTAAACCAAACATTTAACGTGCAACATCTTTGTTCAGATATCACACGTACAAATGTATTACACACCCCGGCTTATTATATTCATCTGGCGCTAAAATTGTAATTCGATATTTGCTCTAGTTTACCGCCCACAACGTTCATAATAGTTATATGTAAACTTACAATTGCTTTCAGTTAAAAAAAGTAGTGATTTAATATTTTTAAAATATCCTTTGATTATTATTATCTCACAATTGAAACTTCCAATTTTAATAATTTTTTATTTTCGTTGAACTTGCATTTCAACCGGATATATCACTGTGTATTTTTACATATATTGCTAGCTCGCCCATCATCGTATGACTGAGCTTCATCTTGCTGAAAACAAAGATTTTGAAAAACAATTTATATTTTGGAGACCAATAACAATTTGATTGTTTAAAGAATCTTTCCTGTTAATGTAATATCAATAAAAAAGGGAGCCGTAAGCCTGTTTTTTACAGTTTCAACTAACTTCGTAAACTTGAGTATGTATTTCTGACAGAGGGTGAGAAAGCTTTATAAAGATCTACCAAAGCATTTAAACACAACTTTGCGTTGTCAGGATATTCTAAATTAGTTGCAAATGTTTTTCTTATGCTTTTGGTGAATCCCACCTAATGACAGTAATAATCTTCTAACAACTCTTGAACTACATGTACATTATTTTTAGCCATTATTCAAATAATTAATTTAAGCTCCATTATTTCTTACTAAAAGATAGAAGTTTAAAGTTGTCAAGTGCCGAAATTTTTCTTCTTGCACGATCTTCAAGTAGAGACCTAGGAAAAGGAGCACAGTTTTAAAAGTTGTAGAGAGTGATGCATAGAAAATTTTTTCTTGGTTAGTATTAGAATTTCAAAGCAAGAGGTACCGTCGTCCGTTAGGACGATAAGGAGCGTAAAGTATTCTGAAATTTGGAAAGGTTTAAGGCACACTAAGTGACTCTAATCCTTGAGAAAACATACCTATATGTTGCGTTTCACAAACAATTTTTGCGCAAGGTGAGAGGCAGTTGAAATTGAATGTAACATTTACATTGTTCCTCACCTTTTTTTAGTACTTTTAAAAGAAGCACTTGGAGGGCAGAAACTTAACAAACCACTTTTATTTTACTTTAGCAAGATAAAAAAAAAAACAGAAGTTAGATATATTTTCAGCTTATATAAACAAAGATATTAAATGGATATAAAATAAAAAATTAGTATATACTATTTAAAATAAAAAGGTGTGCTTTCGGTTAAATTGAAAACTCGTAAACAAAATTGTCAATTATTTTTAAGTAGAAAACTTATCGATTTCCATTACACCTATCTTTTGGTGTACATAATAAGCAGGATTGTATAATTAAAAATATTAACATAATTTAAATATAAAACCTATAATAAAAGGACAATTGTAATAAAGGCGAACTCTAATGGATGCTCTAAGAAATAGAAGTGCATTTGGTGAAAAAAATCAAATTGGCAGTTCTATTGATTTTTAATTTATGGGGCTAATTTTTTAAATTTACGTTTTTAAAGTCAAACACCCGTCTTACAATTATATTTGAAGATAGAAAATACACCTGTAATAGAAGTGTGATGTTGATAAACTAAAAAATAAAAGAGTATTTTGTATACTATGCTAAGTATACAAACACAACTTTGAAGTCAAAATACCACAATTCCTAATGCAATTGGATTAAAGGGACACTATCTATTTTCGATCTAGGTTTCTCTTAGTCCTATTAGAATTGGCAGGTTAAATAATTTAGTGCAACGTCAAATTTTTAATTATTGTACAATATATTTTCTTATTTTAAAAGAACAATAATTTTATCCATCGAATTTCCCATAAAACATCTGCTGCTTTGTGGTTCCACTTGCAAAAAAAGTAGAATAAAGCAAAATTCTATGGGCCAAAGCCCTTTGGTGGAACTTCATCTTTAATCTCATAATTTATGTATCATCCTTAAATTAGAATGAGCACTGTTTCAATTACTTATACACGTTTAAGTTTTATCGCTTCAACTACGAAGGTTTTCAGAAAGAATTGGAAGACATATCTTCTTTATCTTATTTTTCAGACTTTTTTCATCCAGTAGTAGATATAGCCCTCCCCTTCTTCCTCCCGTCCTTTGCTAGCGTTCTCCATCGCTTTTTTGCCATGGTTTACTTTTCCTTACTAAATTAAAGCTAAATTATATATATATATATATATAATGCAAAATTACAAAAGATGAAAGCATAGCTTGTTTTACGTAATTGAACTAAAATTTAGTTCATATCCTTTCATCATTACTTGATAGTACCAGTTAAAAAAGTAGGATCACTATTTCATTATTGAAAGGTTTAGATTGTTGGGATCGAAAATATTTACTCTGTGCAATAAGATATATTAATAAAGAATTTTATAGTATTGTTCTGACACCTTGCTGCAACGTTCTAAATAGAAGTTCGCACAGTTATTAAACCTACTGTTCCATTTGTAGAAATAAATATTTAGAGCCTTCGTAGAGAAAAGTTTTTCCTTCGAAGTGAAAAGTGTCTTGAAAGCATCAAGCTATTAACAGAAAAAAAATTGTAAGGCTCGATATTTTTAGAACAGACCTCATATTTTTTGTACAATTGTAAATAAGCTGTTATTTTTGAATCAGTCAAGTTAGCTCGCAACGCATTATCTTTTCTTTCTAGAAACTGTACCCCTGACTGAAACAGTGTATAAAACCGACCAAAAAGGACATTTTTGGTAGCAAATGTATAGAATTCCTCACCATAGTTGTTTAAATAAAGTTTTAGTTAATAAATGGCTTCTAATTTTATTAATTTCTTTAAGGATAGTGTAATAACCTATCCAGATGCTTACTCGTATTTACGCAACTAATGCTAACAATGTGATGATATTGTATAAAGCTAATGTAGTAGGTACGGGTTATCTTTAAATATTTAACAAACTTCCTGTAGCATCCTACCATCATTGAAACACAATCAGTAGCAATTTATTTTAAGCAAATCTTCAAATTTATGAAACATTAATGCAATTTAGGTTTTTAGCAAATTAATTTTTTTTGTAAATTGCACATATGCTAACAGTAAGACATTAAGCTATAAAGGGAACTGGATCTGAGATGTTTTAATACTCAACTATTGGGTCTGCAACATTTGGATTTATTGTATCAGGGTTTTTCACTACATTATTGCCCAAAAAAATTTCTTGGCAATATCAATTATTAGCACTTTATTTCAGAAACAGCCATTAAGAATTAATTCTTCAGTACGCGGTTTTTCAGGTTTAGCACACACTAACGGAAACTTATAAGAAGGATATAACCTTTCATAATTTTATATGGGAGCTGTTTCAAAGTTTTCTTTTGTGCTTGAATGTAAGATATTATATATTAACACTACCTGTCGGCAAATATTTCTACAATCTTCAAGAATTGTCTAACGAAATTGTCTGCAATAGGAAACAGCATTTATCCAAGTGAGGCCGATACTTTCCTATTTAGTGTTTTTATCTGAGAAAATGAGTAGCTATGTGGAGCCAGATGTTTTTAAAACCTAAGATTGTTTAGTAACTTCGAAACTAATGTTATAAATCATTAATGGGAAGCCATTCTTAAAAAGGTGGCAAACAATATGACTGTTCTTTTCAGTCATCCCGGTCCTCGGAAACGTCAGTAATTTTTTTTTCAACTGCTTCCCACCCTCTCAAAATTGTCTATGCCACGCGTTTTCTTAAGTCGTCTCAAGAATGTAGTTCTCAAACTGTGCTTTGTTTTCTCAAAATTATGGACGCTTTACGTCCTTTATCGTAGAAAATTTAATAATGCACGACGGACGGATTATCTCTTTCATTGATATCATGCAACTGATTAAAGAGAAAGTAATCCGAAGTACCTTTCGGAGAAAGCTCCTCTCCGTTTGCCACAAGGAGCATAAAAAATAAATTTTGCTTACATTTAATTTGACCTCTTATAATCTAAAATTTATACTCATAAAAGTTGGTCTTTTCTTTGATAATACGTATTCCATATAGTATATTTTTATCAAACATATGATTGGTTGGCAACATGTTGATCTTACCCATTCTTATTGTCCTTTTTGAAAAGGTTTTACTGCGGCGTCAGCATCTTTTAAATAGTTTCAGATTTAAATTGTTTATAAATAATGTAAAAAATACTATAAATCAACTAACTTATATTCCTGAAAAACCAGACTTAAAATCGTATTACAAAAATTAATGTTATCTACTAATTTTGTTTTTACCTTATAGCAACGTTCTTTCATAGGCTGATCTGCACATAATATATTTTATAATATCAATAATAAATTATTGTTAAAATGATTATTAATAATTAAAATAATAAGCAAGTAGAAGCTAAATAAAGTATGATGTAACATTTAGACGGGTATGGCTATAGTCTGCGGGCACAGCATATAAATTTTAGTATTTCTGACGAGTAAAGTGTTTTACTGCGTACCCGTTAGGTCCAAACACAAAAGACTTTAAAATTTTGCCCAAGTAATTCTCATTGTGTTATTATACTCTCTTGAAAAGAATTTTCTTTCTTTTTTTGACATTTTAAGAGATTTGTTATTAAAATATGCCTTAACTCTGCAAGATCGTTCTTAGTTCCACGACTATATTTTATAAATACAAAAATTTTTTTCCCTAATATAGAGCATTAAAATTGTTGTATTGTTATGTAATTTTATACAAACTAATTTTTGAACTGCCGTTTGAATTTTATTAACAATGTCAAATGTTTAATATCTTAAATGTATAACTGTTTTTTAATTTCGAAATTTTAGTAAAATAAAAATCTTGTAATCTAAGTCATTATACTTACTACTAACTTTTTAAGTATCTTACAGTTTTATCCTTTGTTTTATTTGACTTTTTAACTAATAATTAACTATAATTTTTTTCTTCTATAAACTTGTTACTGATATATTTTTTTCTTTTCAGGTGAGTTTATTGCAATCTTCTGAAAGTGGGTAAGGAATCCATTATTAACTGTTTTATTAGCTTTATTTGTTTTATTACCTTAGTATGTCAAATAACAGACTCAAATGTAGCATTTTTTAAATATGATTAAATAGGAAGAGAAATTTTAAAGAAATTAACTGGTAGATACAAATTATTATCATCACTTAATCTATATACATTATTATATTTTTGTACAATCTGAAGATGTTTAGTATATTTCTGATCATTTTGTAATTTATTTTTCTTTGCAAATTTTTTTCGATATTTTTGTTTTTAGCAGATTTTACTACTGCGAGTATATTTATAGAATATTTAAAAAAAAAGCCAGTAAACCAAAAAATTGAATATAATATGTAGAATAGGACGTAGATGCAGAAGAATAAGTAAACTGGAACGTTACATCTGATTATTGATTATATTTATTTTTAGTAGTTTTCTTTTTTATTACTTAACGACACTAAAACATATGTCTTTACGCTTAGAAGCTACAGTTTCTGGAACTGTTTTTTTTTTAAATTTTGTTCCGGTACAAAGTAAACGCCAAAATTTTCGGCTTCAACTATATTTTTCAATATAGTCCTTCTTGGAAAAATACTCTGAGGTGTTATCTGAAAATGCCCCGAAAAAGCATTCTGCAAAGTTATAAAGTTGTTAGATTTTCTGGTTTGAAAGATTTTCTTGGGTTTTGAAAAATAGTAGTCACAGTGACCTAGGGCTGAATATAGGGGTGGGAAAACTCCTTAAAGTCTTAAAATCAATTACCAAAATTTAATTGAGTTCAGACCTATTCCAGAACATTTTTCATCGCTTGAGTCCTCTTTTGCTTTCTTTAGTCGTTTTGGTTTAGTTTTTTGCCATTCCATTGATTTCTTTTTTGCTAGAGAATCACAGTACATGATTTTGGTTTCATCCTCTGTAACAATAAATTTATGAACAGCTTTGTTGTTGCGATAGAGCTTTAACGATTGTTCACAACAGGCTATACGCTGTTGTTCTTGAAACGCGACTAAATTTGAGATACCTACCATTTGGTACTAATTTTATTCATATGAGGGTGTTTGTGAAGCGTCGCACAACTGTATCGGAAAGCCTTAACCTTCCTGATAGTTCTTTCCAAAATCACTTTGATTGTTCAACCTGCATATGGCTTTCAATTCAAAGTGCTGTTGCTACGCGACTAAAACAATTCTGTCACGATCAAATACGAAAGCAAGTGATTACTGTAATAGAAATCAAATAAACTTTTAAGATACAATAAAAAGAGGTTTAAATGATTTGTTTTATTAGCTCCACTACCATCAAGCAAATCACCAGAAGTGTGAACGTTCTGGCTATAAAGATAAATTAGTGAAATTTTAATTCGAACTTTAATCAATGTAATCCAAGCTAAAATTATATAATCAAATAGATTATAATTACGCACTGCTTTATTGAAAAATTTATCATTTATGTAGCTCTATAGAAAGTAGTCACAAGCTGACAGATCTGGTGACCACTTCACATCAATGAAATCAAGCGTCTAGGAAAATGTCTTAAGAAAGTCATTGTTGCTCTCGATGTATGGAAAATCGCCCCATTTTGCTAAAACCAAACTGTGTTGAGATTAATGCATTGTCTTCTTAATTCTGACAGGAAATAATTGCGCAACATTGTAAAGTAGCGATCTGTGTTAACACTTATCGTCCGTTTTCACGAAAAAGATAAAGCCAAATAATGCAGGTTTGAGATATGCCACACCAAGTTACTCTCTCGCAACGCAGGAGTTGTTGATGCAATTGTTGCGGGTTTTTGAGTGCCCAGTGCCAAAAACTCTGTTTGTTTAGCGTCCCCGATAAATAAAAGTGAGCCCGTCACTTATCACCAAAACGATATCGTTTCTGTGAACCTGTTGTCTCATGAAGTCGTTTTTCTGCAGTTCTTAAACAATCATATATTATAGGGATGGAATTGGAGGTCTAAGTGTAAGATTCTGAGAACTGATTTATCTTGCTATTCGAAGAACGCAGGCTTGACGTATCGCCGAACAACGCGAGCTGCCTTTCACCGCTTGTCGCACCCTTTCAATGTTTTCCGGGGTCCGTACAGTTTAATCACCTCCCCGTGTACTCCCCAATCTCAAAAATTCTGTTTGAAAACTATTGACCCACTTTATAATGGTATCCTGTTTTGGAACGCTATCATAACGACCAACATTGAAATAGTTTCGAAATCGTCGCTGAGCACCATAGAATTCCCCACTTCAATGATTTGCTACGGGCCAAGGGTATATTGCTACTGAAACGGCATTTGTCAATGAGTAGATATCAACCATTCCGAAGACATTCGGTCCACCCCAGCGCGCATGACAGCCTTTTCAAAAGCACCATAGCTCCCTGTACATAGAGGCCACAGTAGATGAGTGATCTGCTTTGCATTTACTTACGAAAATATGAACTCCTGCTATTATATTATAAGGTCAGATCTTGAAAAACCCACAATATACATTTTTGCAACCACTGCCGCAATTGCACTTTCTACCAATTTGCAAGATCTATTTGGAATTAGATCCTATATAGAATTGGATCCATCTAGATTTTTTATTTTAGTTTTAATAATAATTAGATTGCATGACGCATAATTGGACGTCTACGAAATGTTTTGTTTCAAAATCAAGGATCTTTACAGCTTTGAAATGCGATGAAATTAAATTATTCCGTACCAGAAATACGTTTTAATCACATCACGCATTAAGGCCTTTAATTAAACTAATAGCAGCTCTGTTACGTCAAGTTTTTCAAGCAGCCAAGGTTTTTAGTGGTGCAGAGATGTTTGCATGATGACTCCAATTATATCCGATGAATTCGAATTGCTCGGAACGAAACGGGAGGACTGGCATCTCGTCTGCGGTCAATTACCTAATTTTAGTCGTGTCAAACGACGACGGCTGTTGCGCATAGGTGTTGAAAATTATGTAACCGCAAATTAACACCGTTTTAAAACTCCTTGGCCTCCGCGGTTTCTCTGAATGACTATAAAAAGCGTTTGACGGCTATCAGTTTTAGGACGGCTATTTTTAAAATCACATGCATATTTCCATAAAAAGGTGCATGCGTGGAATCTCGGCGAACGAAATTGCTTAATTATTGATTAAGAACTGATTATAGTTATTACTGTTGTGTTAATTGCAATTTATGATGTCCCTTACACATTCTTTCTTATTTCCTATTACCTCCTTATTTATCTCTTCATTAAAATCTTAACGGATTGTTGCAAATGTAACTTTGAATATTACGAATAAATGAGTGGTCAATTTTTGAATAGCTTCTTTTAATGATATGATTTACTCTTTTTGGCATTTGTTAGGTGCCACTTTTTCCTTGCGTAAGAAGCAAATTGCAGGTAATTTTATTTATTATTTTGGTGTTGACTTTAATATGGAGTACAAAAACGAGCATTTTCGTCATAATTTACTTTTTTATTCCCGTAAAGGTAAATGAGCTACCAATGCCCACAAAGAGATATGCTGTTAATCCTTTGAAAACCCCGTTTGTCTAAATTGGTTTAACAAGTTTCCTTCTGGTGATTTTTCACTCAAAAATGACCTCGGTTCTGGGCACCAAGTAAATGACCAAACTAAAGCCATAATCAATTTGAATCATTATCATCATGTGAGATTGGTGAAAGACTTCAAGTTCACTTTTCAACTATCGATAGGCATTTGCAAAAGCTTGAGTTAGTTAAAAAGTTTAATATTTTGCTTCTACATGTAATGAAAAAATTCACTAAACTTAACGCATCAATGCTTGCGATTTTTATCAGACACAATGAAAACGATCTATTTTTAATCTAGAAATAAGTGGTGATGAAAAAGAAATTGTTTACAATAACACTAAATAAAACAGTTCGTTGGAGCAAACGTGATCAACCAACATAAACCACATCCAAAGCTGAATTGTATCTAAAAAACCATATGTCAATTTGGTAGCATTGTAAAGGTGTTGTGTATATTGAATTCCTTTCAAAGAACCAAACGTATTAAATCAAATATGTACTATCAACAAATAATATTTTTTTAAATGACAAATATTTATGTCTATCAAGGTTATTATATGGTGCTTTTTAAGTCTTCAAGTTATTAAAAAAAAATTGTATTTGCTCTAATGTGTTCTATAGTTGGTGCCCATAATTTTGATGTAAGTAGATGTTTCTGTTATACGACGGTGTATTAACTGCTAAACGGGAAACTTTGGTCTGGCACTTTTGTAATTTAAGTATATTTGTTTTTGAGGTGGTTTTTTATTTAGATTTCTTATTTAACAATGGGTATAGATGTGCTGGCCTTACGCAATTCTGGTTTAGTTTATAACAAATGTGCATATCACAAGATAATTTGGTATGTAGCATTACTCCTAGGTATTTAACTGTTAAGTCAAGGAGATTCTATTCAATGATTTGTTGTTAATGTGGATATTGCTCTTTAGCTAATGTATTATTACATGTATTCTGTAGCAGAAAAATTGCTTTCTTTTGTTTTTTCACTTTTTCATTTTGAATTAATATAGCTGTAGAGTCGGCGAATGTTACCAAAGTAGCGTCAATTTTTGGAATACCTATTGAAAAATAGTGGTCCTAAGACACTACCTTATGGGACTCCGCCTTGCACGCATTTGATTTCTGAGACTTCGATATTTATTTTTACAGCAAAGGTTCTGTTCTCTAGGAAAGAAAATGTTATTGCTTTGAGATAGGTATATCCAGGTTAAGTAGTTCCTGTAGCCAGACTTTGACAAAGGCGTAGGCTACATGAAGAAAAACCGCAGCGGGTGTATTATTAATTTTCAAATCCAGAGGTAGCAAATAGTAGAGTAAATCCTTCTGAACCCAAACCGGTGTGGTGGGAGAACATTAAAGGAAATCATTTCAGCAATTAACCCTTTGTAGTAAGTTATGATAATAATATTAAAATGTTTTTGAGTCTATAGCTTTATGTGCATTTTTTTGTGTTTTCCTGGTTTGGAAAACAGCGTGTTTCTATTATTTTGCGAAGTTTAATGTGGAGTATACTAGAATTTTTATAGTTAGTTGTGTTAACACATTCTGTATAGAGTTCTTTCCAGATTTTTTTTGCGCTTGAATTAAAACTTGGGATTTGTTAGATACTGCCAGTTTGATGGGTTTATTGATACAAATATGATTCTATGCGATAGTTACTGGTACCGTCGATAATGTTTCGAATTTTATCATGTTACTTTGGTTTTTCTTTGAATGCCATTCTACATCAGTAGGTTTTGATTGAGCTTTTCTCTTTATCTTTGAAATAAAATTATTCTTATCTTGTCAAGCTTTTTTTGATTGGTGAGTTAAGTAATTCAGCGTTGTTCACATTATCTGAGGGTTTTTGCTTCGTTGCCATTCGTGTTTTATTTAATTTAGGTAATGATAATCTGTATGTTTTTGAAATTTTAGCTTCTAGTTTGATGTTGCCTCATCTATACCTTCTGGGCTTTTAATAGCAAAGCATTGTAATTGTTCACTAAGAGCTTTTTGAAATTTTTACAAGTCAATTGGTTCCGTTATTAGACGAGGAATTATTTCTGGGTTACATATAAACGAAATGAGAACTGGTAAGATGGTCAAACAAAATTTATCAATGACTTTTAGATGTATTTTTTGCATTTTTTTAAACATCTATAATACCACGTGGGTGATCCTGCTGATGTAGGTGTTAAATAAACTCTGATTAGTAGAATAATTTATTTCTAATATATATTTGGTTTTGCAGTGTGTAGTAAGCTCGCTGACGATTTTTGACATAAAAGATTAGGTCTTTATAGTTGATAATGTTTTAATGTTAAATGGATGGAATATTAATTTTTATTGTTGTTAGTTTTATCGATTTAGCTTATCTTCAATGTGAGTTGGAAAGTAGAATTTGTTTTATAATAGCTGTGGCAGTGTACACACGTAACGTTTTTGAACGTAATTTAAGGGTGGTGTTAGAGCCTCTAATTACCGTTTATTTAACGTTTTAATTCGTTGAGAAGTTATGATTAGTAATAATCAAGTTATTTTAAAAATTGTTCCTTACTGGCTTAACTGTGATAAGCAAAACCAATAACTTGAGTGCACTTTGAATCGTAGTATACACGTCTTTGCGCTAATAAAGTCAAATGCTCAATAAATAATAATAATAATAAATGAAGCAGTCAAAGAAAAACGTCCAGAATTGGCAAATAGTAAATCAGTCCTGTTTTGTACCATCAGATTACCATTTACTACACTGTACTTTCACATGTACTTATGTGTAATAAATATGAAAACAAATAATAAAAGGTGCTTCAATAACTATATTTATTAAAATTTTGTAGATTCACCATTAGATTTTATGACAGCTTTAATTCTTTGGGGCTCACTGCAAATTATTCCGAGGAACATATAGCCTATCATTATTCTTATAAAGCATTTTTCAACGCTTATTCTGCTTTTGTGTTGTGCTTCCGAATCTTGCACTTCAATATGCTCCAAAGATACTTGATTTGGATAGGTGTGGCGACTCAGCGAGACAATTCATCACAACAATACTGTTGTTGGTAGACCAAGGCATAATAGTCGCTGATTTATGACAAAGAGCATTGTTCTTGGAATTTGACATCGTCTAAGTTGGTGTCCCCATAAAGACGTTACAATAATGGCCATGGCACAGTTTCCAATACATTAATGTTTTGTTTACTGTTGATACAGTCTTCGCAGATGAAAATTTCCTCGACATTGCAGTCCCATACCATTATAATGCCTTCTCGATTGTTTGTAGTCGACGCCATATAATCCAGATGATAATCTTCACTCAGTTGACGCCTCACATACGTCACAGCTGGTATTCTAAAGATCTTGAAGATAGGAAAAAACACTAGTTTCTATTCTAGGTTGTAAATTTTAAAACATGAGATTTTTGCGATAAAGAATCGTTGTTTTATAGAAGGATTTAAGTAAAGCTCGCCTCAAAGTTTGATTTGCCTGCCCAAGTGACATTTTCCCAATCAAAAACGATCTTTCCATTTTAGCAGCAAGTTCAAAAGAGGTTTTCTCGCTCTGTTACTCGTTCCCGGTCGACTTTTTTTTATTCACGTGAAATCTAGGCTCTGCATAACTTGTTTACATTACGAACTCCTTATAAACCAACACGTAGATGCTCTGCTTACATCCGAATCACACTTTACAAATAGAAGCTTTGTAAAAATTCTAGGATATGCGGTTTATTCAACTCAACATCCTGCGGAGCCCATGGTGGTACAGCTGTAATTATTAAGAACACGGTTAAGCATTGTCAGCTTCTTGAATATAAGCAAACGCATCTGCAAGCAACCACAATTGTTATTGAAAGTTGGACAGAATCATTAACGATATCTGCAATATATTGTCTTCCTAGACATAATCAAAATTATCAATATGAGCATTTTTTTATTATGTTATGAAGCAGATTTATAGCAAGAGGTAATTACAATTTCAAAAATGTTGCATGGGAATCGAGGTTGATCACAACCAAGAACACATAATTATTGAAACTATGAACTCTGCATTGATTTGTTAGGTGATCATTCACCAATCTTTATAAAACTAAGAAACCAGTGTCAAGAATTACCGACTTTTATTTAATAATGATACCAATTGAGAACTGTTGAGAAACTTAGTAGATAAAACACTATCGCCTGAGGTTAGCTTAAAAACGGAAAATGATTTGATGGTAGCAACAGAGCAGTTCAATGAAGCTGTTCAACGAACTTGTTGGCAGGTGGCT
Source organism: Sinelater perroti (assembly GCA_036346155.1). Classification (NCBI taxonomy): domain Eukaryota; kingdom Metazoa; phylum Arthropoda; class Insecta; order Coleoptera; family Elateridae; genus Sinelater; species Sinelater perroti. The sequence goes on along the minus strand of JARFIY010000195.1, from coordinate 15,250,872 downwards.
CTCAAAAAACACATAACATTACAAACTCCGAGTGTTCAATAGTTAAATGAAAAATTGATGAAAAACAGGGACTTCATAAAAGCTGGCAAGTAACAAAACATCTAACACAAGCGCCGCTTGAATCAAGCAACGACTGAACTTAAAAAGCTACTATCCGATATTAAAAATGAATCCATACAGAACTACCTTAAGTCAGGGTCACCAACTGAAACTGTTTATTTACTATGGAGAGCAACCAAAAGTCTAAAGAAGTCACAGGAACAACAACACAAAACATCTCTTTGCACTAGTAATTGTATTTGGGTCTTAGCAGACCAAAAAAGGCACTAACATTTGTAAATTATTTAGCTAATGTATTTCAACTTGATTCTTCCAAAATCACGAATTAAAAAGAAAATAAACTTCAGAAACTTATTCCATGTGTCCATGCCTATGAAACAATTTACTGTAACTGAGATCAAAACTAAAATTCTTAGCAACTTAAATCCATGCAAAGCACCAAGATATGTTTGCTCACAGGTAAAGTTTTGAAAGAACTCCCTAACAAAAGCAAACTATTTAATGCAATACTAAGGCAATGTTTTATCCCTCCATAATGGAAAGTGGTCTTGATTACTCTAATTCTTAAACCGGGAAAGTCTAATACGAAGTTACATCCTATAGACCGATCATCTTGCTTTCTATTTGAAAAACTGTTGCTTAGTCGAATTACATCAATAAGTGTGGAAAACAATTTGATTCCTGATCATTAGTTTGGCTTTGCAAGCACCATGCTACCATCAAATTCATAGAATCGTCAATAAGATTATCAAAAATTTTGAAACAAGAAGATACTACTTGGCTATATTTCTAGACGTAACACAATCCTTTGACAAATTCTGGCATCAATGTTTGCTTTATAAAATCAAAAACAAAATTTCTCCGAACTACTTTATACTTATAAAATCGTAATTTGCTGATAAACATTTTTACTAGGGAGTAAATCTCAGCCATCTTTCAAGAATAAATTGTTGCTATATAAAGTTATCATTAAACCAGTCTCGATCTATGGAATATAATTGTGAGGAACAGCCAGTAATTCAAACATTGACATTCTAAGGCGATTCTAAGCTAAGACTTTCCGATCAATAGTTATATCCCATGGTATGCACCTTCACATTCCTACAATTAATCAGAGTTAAAAATACAGTGTGCGCTACTACGATCGACTTATTACCCATCTTAATTCGCTTATTGAGTGCCTACTAGAAAAAAACGAAGATGAGCCCAGCCTCGAGAGGTTTAAGATTCAGATCTACCAAACCTTTTTATGTGATTGTGTGCGTATGTCTGAGTGTTAGATTAGTTTAAGTTAAATTAACTCCAGATCAAATCAATTTGTCAAACATAAGGAATTTGTTGGTGAACTTTTTCATCGTATTATGTAAGTATATTGTTATAATATTTACCTAATGTCACCTAGTGGCAGATTACAAAGTTTTTATTAAAAAACAACATTCCGAGAAATGACGTAGATTAGTAATTATACTCAAAAATAAAAAATTCTGTCTGTTATTCAATTACAGTTAGGGGTTTTCTATGTGAGTAGCTAATACCTTTGAGGAAGACTGTCTGTATAAAGGTTTTTACTTAATACTAATAAGCAGAAACGAAGAGAGTTTATTAATACATAAGATTTTGAATAAAAATGAAGGCTGCTAAATTAATTACATTTCTTGTTAAGATTTATGCCAGAAATTCTAGCCTACCAGCAGTAGCAGCTGTTTCAAATAACCAATCATTACTCAAAAAAGAAAGTGAAATAAATCCAGCTGGATATAAGAAGTCAAAGCATGCTGAGCATAACTGTGAAATATGAGGCTCTAGTGTATAACTTATGAGAATGAAATGCAGTCTTAAATACCTCCAACTACATTAAAGTTAATTTAAAAAGTAGAGCAGCACGAAGAGTATTTCATACTTAATGTTGCGCTGGCGTTCGGCGATCGTAAATAAACGAAAGTCTGGATAATAAATAAGAAATTGACAATCTCATCCTAGATCATATTACGTGTTTAAAACGCAGTTAAGTAGCAAGCGGGGCTTTTTGCTTCGCCGAATAAAGGTGAACATTTATTGCGTGTTTCGTGCTGCTTGGCTTTTTCGAGCCGAGCCAGCAGCGCAAAAAGCCTTAAACGGTTTTGGCAGGCATCTTACCTACTTTATTCGAAATCGATGGAATTACAGATCAAAGTAATGGGGTCCCGCCCCTCGATATTGAGTCCTCAATTTTGGGAAATTTATGTCCACGGTCCCTCCCAACGTGCGCGCCTCTGATAAATTTTATTTATGCTCGCAGGCTGCGCCGCGCGCGAACTTCGAAACTGCCTGCGGGAAGCGATCGCAGCCGCGCTGCACGCTCCGCTGCATCGCGCAAATATTGCTGCCGAGCAGAAAGATGTTAATTTAGATAAAAACACGGCGAAGGGGTGTGCATCCCTCGATCTCCTGTTTCGAAACGCGCCAATATTTACACGAATGCACCGCCAGCAAAATAGATCCGACGCACATGTTCGGTTTTCACACCATCTGGTTGTGTTCAACCGGGCTGCGGCTCGGATTTGGGGCGAGCGCTGCGGATTAGCTCGCACAATGGTCTGTTTGCTTGCCTTAAAAATATTTCACATAATATCTATATGGGAACAGCATGTACTGGGCTAGTTTTTTTGATTGTACAATGGTGTATGTAGACAAACGATAGAATAAAAAACAATCTGAATATAAAAAATGTATGGAAGAATTTCAAGGGTATAAAGCAAGAGGCAATAAAAGCGTAAGGATATTTTAGAATAAATAAATCCAAAAAACAAACAGACTTGAACGAGTGTACAAGAGAACGAGTAAAGAAAAAAAAGGTGGAAGATGTACCTACAGAAAAAGAGTTAGCTGGCGTATTCTGTTTAGAAAGATCAAAGAAACAATATCAAGATTATGACAAAACAAGCAAAACAGAAATCCTAGAAAAAGTTCGGAGATAAGTTGAAAGAAAGTAGTAGACAGGCAAAAACTATCCTATAAAATATTAAAGAACATAAGAAACTACGAAACTACAAATAAAGGACTAGAACGAAACAATGCATACGAGTTGTGTATGGAACGATGTTACAATATTTTAATAGACTGCTACTTTTTTTTTTTAATTTAACACCTAATAGTGTTGACAATTGTTTAAAAGTCTAAAAGACTAACCATTAATTTTGATCTAATACATTCTTAAACTAAGTACTTATCAGCTAAAGCCCATCCATTGATATCCTTTAGATTGTTCTAGAATCAATATACACCTCACCCGCGCACTATGCTCTGCTTTTACACACAACACATTACACTAGATCACGTGGTTTGGTCCTCTTCAATCTTCGCACGTGGTGTTCATTGTCCAGCAGCTGAAGAACCTCTGCATTAACATGAAGGTGGAGCCTAGCTTCATGTTTGCCACCAAATCTTTTAATTTCTTCTTTAATAGTTGGAATACCAAGGTCTCTATGAAGAGACCTATGCTACGCAACACTTTATTCTGAAATATTTGAATAGGTTTAATGTTACTATCACTGGCGCAGCCCCAGAGCTGGATGCCACATGGCCACACTAGTTTTAGAATCTGATTGTAAATCATTATTTTGTTGTGTATTGATAACTTTGAATTTCTGCGAAGGAGCCAATAGTATTGTCTATAATTTAGATTAAGCTCAGCTCTATTTTCTTCACGTGTGTTTTTCATCGCAGTTTTGCATCAAGTGTCATTTCGAGATACTTAGCGTTCATTTCATGTGGTACAATTGTACCGTTAATATTTATTGGAGGTGGCTCTGCTATTTTTTTTTAAATGCATAAATATACTTAAAATATATATAAAGAAAATTGTGGAACTATCAAGCACAGTACGGTTTGTAAAATACTTTAGGTTTTTTAACTAAAAGGGTCTGGTTTATCATTTCATAAATTACTCTCAAAAAAATGTAAATTTAAAAAATAAGGTGTACAAACTGTTTAGCTTAAATAAATCTGCAATAGTACATAAACAAACATAAAAGCTAATGCCCCATTGCAAATTGGCAAAAAGTGACTTAGTTTATAAGGGCGCTATGTGTCATTTGCTATTTAACTTCAAATCATTGTGTGACCGCACCATCGTTGTCAACGAGTCGAATCTAACTTGACATGCGCTTTACGGTAAATTAGTGCGACAGTTTTTGAGTGGTCGCAATTGTTAACACACTTACTCCAATGTCTTTGAGGATACTACCGATTGAGAAGGTAAACATGAAGTGCTGGTGCATAAAAAAATTATTAATTACGGAGTCTACAACCAGCTGTATCTGAAGTTCCCCAAGGCAGTGCTGTTCGCGGCTGACATTCCCACCACGAATACAACAACAACCGCCACGTTTGCTGATGACACAGCTGTCCTGCCATCACATACTAACCCTGCCACTGCATCCCACAACCTGCAAGTCTCCTCAACAAAATCCAACAATGGCTAAAAATATGGAGAATTAAGGTGAATGAAAGCAAATCCCAACACATCACTTTCACAATGAACCGTGACAACTGTCCGACGGTTACGCTCAATGGACAACAACTGAAACATGGCGATTCCGTAAAATATCTAGGACTTCATTTGGACCGAAGCTTAACCTGGAAAACCCATATATTCAACAAACGAAAACAACTTGGATTACAATACAGGAAAATCTATTGGATGATCGGAAGGGGGTCTAGACTATCATTAGAGAACAAACTTTTGCTCTATAAAGTCACGTTAAAGCCTATCTGGACGTATGGTCTTTCTCTGTGGGGAACAGCTAGCAACTCCAACCTAGCCATCATTGAACGATTCCAAAATAAAGTGTGCTCCGTGGTATGTGCCAAATAAAGTTATCTCAAGTGATTTGCGTATACCCACTATCAGAGAAGAAATAGAAAAAAGTGCCCAAAGATATAAAGACCGATTACTGACACATCCCAATTAATTAATGAACACTTTGATGGACGAACCTCATAAACCAAAACGTTTAAAATGATTTAAACGTAACGAACTTCTAACACGCTTTAACCCATAATCTAAATTGTTGTAAGCTCTACCACTCACTTGTATATTATGCCTAGTGAACTTTATAAAGAGTGGCTTATTTTAGCCCTACTCTACATGCCTTAAGCAATTGGCAGTTTCTACTGCTGCTTGCATTCATTATTATTATATGTGTCACGCTAAGTACTTATTGTCCCTTGTAATTAGGACAGATTGTATAACAAAGGAGTTAAATTAAAAAAAATTAATGAACGACATGACACATTAGTATAACCTGAAATGTCACAGGCCTAGACTTTTTCCCCATAATTTGTGCGTTTTCTGAACACACATTACTGTAGATGTAGTATACTACGTATCATCGAATGCATATATGAAGTTATGAGTATCTATCAATCTCACTTTACACTTATATCATTTGACGAGTCTGCAGTTAATTGTGGGACTAAATTTGCACATTTACAATGTCTTGTAATTCTTCACTTTAAGCTTTGATGCCTTTATCTGGTGGTTTGAACCGCATTTTTGGAAAGTTAAATTGTGTAATATTTCTGGGACGGAATATTCAATCATTCTTTTCAGATTTAATATAAAACTAGCAAATATAATTATATACAAATGAAATAAATTATTTTGCACTGCTTTTTGTAAAATTAAAGATAATAATTTGAGTTTTATAAAAAAGTTAAGGATTCCCACATCTCTAAAGGTTTGTTGTTAACTAATCATTAAGGTAATTAGATATAATAATATTTATATATGCAAATACATGTGAAAATAAACAAGATTAGGATTTTCACTGAGATGTTTGTTACAAGCAAAAGTTCTTAGCCAATATTGAAATGTTAAATTACTATAATATCTTTGTTCAAAGCGTTTGTTTTTTGATAGTACAATTTATAATCATATAAATTACAATATGTATCGATTATATAATCTCCAGAATGAATTAAAGTGCATATTTTATTAAAATCTCATTAATCTAATGTTATGATTAGAAGGCATTTGCTCCTTAGGCGATTCCCTTGATATTAGTGGGGTCACGAAATAAAACCACTTCCTCCCTAAATCTTTTTGACCTCTCTATTTAATGCATTAGGTTTCTGCTTTGTTCTTGTTATGACCTTTCAATTTCTCTTACCGCCCTATCACGTAGAATTGGACTCTTTTAAAGAATCCAAGCTTTTGCAACTCTTCCTTTACGGAAATATTTTTAGTTTTTTCTTTCTTTTAGTAAAATGGTTTATTTATTATTGTAAAAAAATGTGGTACAATCTATACCCACTTGCCTAAAAATTATTAAATATGCTGGAAAACCCTCCAACCACTTTTAATTCCTTTTTTCGCTAGGTGAAGGTTTCATTAAATAAACCGCAATTGCGCTTTCGCCAATTTTCGACTTCAACTTAGCTCAATATTCCTTTTTGATTATTAAAACTGTACCGGTAAATACAATTTAATTTAATTTTGTTGTACTTTGAACTGCCCTTTTCATTTACCACAATATACTGCAATGAATCATTCATTTGAGGTAATAACTAGTTTTAAATTTATGATTGTAACAGTACTTTGACTTTTTTGTTCTTAACTTCTTGCAATGTCTATAAAGAACAATTTTAAACTCTTGGGTTATCTTAACAAATAATTAATTATTCCTAATACTACTGGTTCGTTTCATAAACCAAAATAACACACATGTATTTATTGTTTTTTTAAATAATTAGTACCATTCTCTTCAACAGACCTCTTTATTTGTTGATACGATCTGCAAAAAAATATATAGATATGGGGCGCATTCATTTAATATACATTTAATTAAAAAATCTCTACTGACGAGAAAATTTGAGTAAAACTTTATATTAATAGATGAAATCACATTCACGATTTCTCTTTTTTGAATTTGGATATTTTCTTGACTTTGTTTTCGACTACTCCTTACGGAGAATCCAAGTAACTTGGAGTACTATCATCGTCTATTTACAATTATTTTTGTATTTTGCTTTAAAAGTCTTGGACATTCCGTCTTTTTTAGACCACAAATAGCACTAGCATTTCTTAAATCTCCAAAATTTGTGGTCTTATTCACGCCTAACATTGTCGTTCCAAATGGAAAACGATAAACGACAAATTCATGCATCAACGTACGACATCTAAAATTGTAATTTACAGCAATGAGTTTAATACATTTATTTACTTCCTACACATATTATATGATTTTCTATTAGCACGCCATTTATTCAAAACATTAGATATCTCTCAGGTCCATATTCTTGATAGTGTTGTATCACGTGCCATTTGCTACGCCCCACAACTGCAACGTTTGCTGTTGCTGCGTAGACAGCAGTCCTACAATCTCCGTGGAAGTCTTGAGTTGCTTTTTACTATCTGTATTTTTACGATAGACCGGCCAGCCAAGTGGCAGCGGCTGCTTTATATTTCAGTAGATAGCGCAAAAGCATTTTAAGCAGTTCCTAAGTGGCAGGCAACCTCTTTTAAAGTAGCCTTGAAAACGAAAACTTTTCGCTAGTTTAGAAGTGGATCTATAATTTAATTATAATTTATAATTTAAAATTGCATTTCCTCTTTTAGACTTTATTTTGCATTAAATAAAAATGGTACAAGTTTAGAAAATACGCTGTTTTATAATTAAAATACGAAAAACTGTGTTTTAGTGAAATTTTATTGCTGTAATTGCTATAATTTTTTTAAAACATAATACTGTAAACAATAAAACAAACTTGAGAATTACATAAATACTCGGGGAAATCAAATACACTGAAATTTGTTTTTACGCACCATGGGGTGAATGAAGAGAGACTTTCTCCGTAGGGTACTTCGCACTACGGCTTCTTTAGTCAGTAGTAGAATGTAAGAGTAAGAGGTAGCCTAGGTCGTTGCGCAACGGCATGATATCAAGTCAAAATCATTCAAAATTTTGAGAATACTTAAAGCACAGTTTGAGAACTTAATCCTTATAAAGACTTAAATATACGTGTAGCATAAACAGTTCCTGGGAGAACAAAAAACAGTTGAAAATTATGGTCACTGACTTTGCCCGAAGACCAACATTATTGGCGAGAATATTCGCATTGTTAGTCGCCTTTTCCAAAATATTTACTAAGTAAGTATTACTGAAATTGCTTTTGAGTCTATGCAATCTTGGACGTTATTCTGTTTTTACAACGTCCAGCTTCATCAAACTATTTAAACTCTATAAAAATTGCGGATTTATTCTAGATTATACTAGAACTTTCCCTACAGTCCAAAGTTATTTATCTGTGATTATCATCATTTGAGCTATCTCTTCAGTAGTACTGCAACCTTATAAACTTCTTGTACTTTTCTAATTTTTTTATAGCACTTTTCAATATCTTTGTTCTTGTATCAGTCTCTTACTGGATAATTGCTGTATTCTTCTGGATCCATTATTGGGTTTCTATAAATGATTTTCCCCCTGGTTCGCACACGGCCTGCAACTCAGATCTCCATTGTACAATCTTATTTTGTTGAAGAGTCTTTTGAAAAAACAATGCTCTGTGAGAAGTTCTATTATTATTAGTAGCTAATTTTTGCTTTGTACCAAAATTTCATTAGTTGATTTATGAGATGATCCGTTATAACGGGTTTTCTATGTTTTTGTCTGGTACATATCCCCAGTATTTTTAATGTTGTTTGATGACCTATTCTCTTGCCCAGCTTCGTATTGTACCTTTAGCTACTCCCAGAGCCGATTCGGGGCTTATATATGAAGTTGATCATCCTTCTTATGCTAGCTCATCAGATTTCTCGTTGTCTGCAATTCCATAATGTCCTAGTACCCATAATAGTTAACTGCCAAATCATTGAGTTCACATCATTCCAATACTAGCCTGGATTTTACATTTGGGTACTTCAATTCTTTCAGAGATAAGTATATATAATAAATATATATAATAAATTTGTCGTTTCAGTAACCGTTCCGTTCTCTGGTAAAAGTGGCATAACGGTTTAATGACAAATAGAAATAATAACAATGTAATGTTACGTAGTAGGTGGTAGATGTGCCAGCAACAATACATACCGTCTCCTCCAGTTAGCCGGAAGCGAAATCGCTTTCGGATTCTGCCCACCAAGCAATTGAAATCCTACCCTTAGCTTGTTCTCTGGCGATTCTTAAATCATCCGTGCGGCGTGGGACGGACGTAAATTCGAGTGCTATACATGCATAATACAGTTAAAATATGTAGCCAGGAACCGTGTCATTATGAGCTGTGAAACCTTATCCTTTTCTATGCACAATGGACTTCAGATACGTCGCCTTTGTTTGCGGCCGTGAGGTGACAATACAGGGAAAAGCATTACTGTAATGAGTGCTACTTTTGTGCAGTAATAGCCGCGTAACTTATCACACGACGGTGGTTCCAGTGGCGTAGGTGATTTCCGTCGATGCAGCCACGAATTTATGGTGGCCCCGCGGATAAAAGTGGCCGCTTTATTTATTCCTCGGATTTGCATTAACGCAAACTAAAACAGAATTTGCATATTCAAATTTATTTACTGAGCCCAAGTTGGCGCTTCCATACAAATCGGACTTGATGCCATAATCTGTTTGTAATTTTGTAGCATGACGAATTTATTTCCATCGGGATTAGCGCTTTCAGTTTGCACACGAAATAATCGTGGAAGAGTTTAACTGCCTTTTTTGTTGTTTTCGGGAATTGAGGATTAGGCCCGGAAACGCTAATCGGAGTTTTATTAATGTTTTTGAATCGTTCCCCGTGAAGCAAACTACTGCATTTAGAATTATAACGACTAAAGTTTACCCAAAATTGTAATTGGGGATTTGAAGCAATCGGGCATAAATTTTATTTAAAAATAATTTTGGAGAATGATTTGCACAACATTCGTTCATATTATTTAGGATAACGGGCCAATAATATTTACTTGTCAAGTTGAAATAATCCCCTTTGTGGTTCGGCACTATTTTTAAAACCAAGTTCCAACGTTAGATAAGAAAACACAAAAATGTCACGCATATTACAAACTATAGCGTGCCCAAATTTAAATTTAGGATTTGGATTACGCGTTGTTTGCGTCCTGCTAATATTGAAAGTTTGCCTTTCTACATGGCAAAGTACACCAAAGATACCGTGCATTTATAAGCTGCTGATTTTTGCAAAAAAAAAATTCATTGAGCGGCAAAACTCATTTTTCTATTGTCAATCGTTAAAATAGTCTCATCTAGGGTAGTGTTGTTTACGAAAAATCAATGCATCCACAAAAATGCACTATTTGGGTGTATTGTGGGCTGGAGAAATCATTAATCCCTACTTCTTTGGGGGCAAAGCTGTCAATGGTGTACCCTATAGGAAAATACTAACCAACTTTTTTTTAGTGAAACCAACTATTTGTATTTGATTGACATTTGGTTTCAACAATATGGAGCCACATATCACACAGCACGTGAAATACTCATTTAACTTTAAACAAAATTTTCTGGTCATGTTATCTCGCTGAGAGTGACATCGATTGGTCACCGGGACCTTTCCTCTGGGGTTATTTAAAGGAAAGGGTTGATAGCAACAAACCTGCTACCATTTTAGGCCCAAAATAGAACATCATCTGTATTTATGGAAAGGCCTTGTTATATTTCTCTACCATAAGTTCAAGTTTTTGACTGCATTGTAAATCGACTCCATTTTTTACAGGCGAGGGCCGACTGATTTCACTAAACCTATGTTACCGTCTATTGAAATTTTGACTTGCTCTCGTATGTAAACGAATTAAGGGATTAAACAGAGTACATTTAAGTTTCTGTTTTACGTCACACCCATTTATTTGACCCACAACTATGCCAACCTTTGAACGTCGTATCTGTTCATCTTCACAGCCACTTTAGTAGCCTTCAAGGCTGTTGAAGCCTCTTCGAGGAACTAGGCCGACAAACGGACAAGCGGCTTATTATACAAATGACGCAAAGAATATACTGTACTTGCCGAATGCATGCGCTCGCCAGCAGCCGTATTAGGAAACTATAGTTCAATTTTCCCCATCTGAACGCCGGTTTAGTTTCGCTAATCTCATCAGCGACACTGGCAGCCAGGGAGAGATTATTAGGCTTACGCGAAAATTTTGACCGTAATTTGACCCCATTTCCTTAAATTACTTCGTTTATAGGTGGGGTAAAAATGTGTGCGGCGAGAAAATTACGAATTTTAACAAAATAAATACGGCCTCATTGTACTGTATGGTTTTTGTACGCGAAATAAGCAATTACGCTCTTATGTAATATAAGAAAACCTGTTTTATGGCTATAACATAAAAAGTTTGTTTAAATTTAAAATGGAGTAGAACTTATGAATTTAAACATGCACATTATTTTAATAAGTTTGGAATTTAAATATCTCTCAATAATAATGCAAATTAGATAAATCTAGTCTAGCGGCCAGTCTCGTTGGTTACATTAGCACATAATGTGTTGCTACTGTTATGACTGCTTGGAAATTGAATCGTAATACCGCACTGTTTGCGCTGAGATAGATCTAACGCCTCTTGGTAGAGGGGATGGTGAACAAATCTGCTGCGGAGGTATTTGAGTGACTTTGAAAACAAAGCCGGTACCGTAAGCTCAAGTTTTAATTTTGTTCTTCATAGTAGGTCACCAAGATTACGAATAATAACGTGATTTAGTACATAGTATAACCATAAATAAATCGTTTAAAGGTTTTTGCATTATATTTTTAGGATTTATTAAATGGGTATTGGTGAGTATAATTACAACGGACTTATTTAAATTGACCGCCCTTAGCCTCTACATAAGACGTTCGGACCACTCGTCTATGGCATACATCCATTGGAAAAGTATTAACTGCAACCGACAGGGCTCACTTCAAAGAATCAATATTAAGGTGCCTTTCAGCAAACGATGCCACCTAAAACCCGTAATTTGTAATCTAATGGATTGGGATCTGGGCTACCAGAAGGCCAAGTTTGAATTGACTTTGTGGGCGATGCGGAGTCTTGCCTAAAAATCTAAGGCTCACCCCAGAAAAGCATGTGATTCAGAAGTTCCACTATACCTTTCAAGACAATCTGTTGATTCACATCGGTCGAAGTTTTGACTCCCTTTTCACAAAATGAATATTAGCTACTCCATCATAACAGACTCCCCATATAACCATTATAATTGTTAGGTGATGGCCTCTCTAAACTCTTGGCACTAGTTGAAATGTTTTTTTGAACAACCTACGCCCTGTCATTTTGTTTGTTAAAAGATTCCTTCACTAAAAAACATTTTTTTATCGCTAAGCAAAATTTTTCTGCTGCTATTATGCACTTACTCAGTCAGCAATATCTTTGCTTTTACTCTTACATTTAAAACATTTGTTAACAAATATTCCGTATGTCTTTTGTAAGCAGCCAGCCCTAGATCTAGCTTAATAATATGAAACGTTAAAGTTTTAGAAATTTGCATTTCCCAAGACCTAATCTTCTGCTTACGAAGAGGATTTTGTTTAATTCAGACACTTACGGCTCACAACTACACGACTTTAACACGTGACAATTGCAACCGTATGTTAACATTACAAATATCTTGATGCTATGTAAAGCAAGGGCAGGTTTGATTTGTAATAGTATTTATGGAAATACTGGGTACTTATTATGCACTGCAAATACCTTTCAACACCTTAAGCTGAAAGCGTTAAATTTTGAAATATTGAAGTTACTAGCGGGGCTCCACAGTTGGATTACGTACACCCAGAGAGTTTTTATGGCGGATTTTATAGGATCACCATATTATCCATATTTAAGTAAAAAATTTTACTAATCAGCCAACAAATATTTGCCATTTATATGATTTCCCAAGTCAATTGCCTAGTTAAATAAATTTCCAGTTTAATTTAATGTATTCTTTTTAAAGAACGGAAATGTTTAATGTAACATGGATTTTTGTTCTAGGACTCGAGATTTTGAGCCATTATGTGATTTTGTTAGTGTTGCACGTTTTAACTTTGTGTTTGAAGTCATTATTACTATACCATCAACTAATGTAACTATGTTTACTGTAAGTGGGTACGCTATCGGTATAAAGCACATACAACAAAGGGCCGCGAACGCTACCCTTAGGCACACCTGGTTTAATACTATCCAGAGATGTATAGGCTTCGTTGCACTTAATAAAAAAATGTCTATTTGATATTTTTATAAGTTAAACTCTAGTGGCAAATCTTGTCAAAATCTTGAGAGATGTTGAGGAAAGTACTATTTTATTTTGACAATGCTGATGATTATGGTTTGGAATTAGCTGGCCAGCTGCTACTAAAAGCGTGTTCCTTTTTAGGAAAAACTTCACGAAAGTTTACCATAGTACAGACAGGAAACTGATCGGCCTATATAAGTATGTTTCCAGGTTTGGAAATAACATTTAGTGGCGCTACTTTCCACTGCAAGGTAAGAAACCTGCTTGCAAGGTGGAATTAAGTATTAAGATAATGTTATATCCTATTGTGGTAGTTCTTTGCAGATTGTTAATCTGACATCGCTTATCTTAAAGAGTTTGATGGGCTGTTCCAATTGATATGGAGCATTTAAGACTTGGTGGATATATTCTTCTTGTGCGAAGAGAACTTTTATGGAAAAGAATGTAAAAATCTCTTTGAAATAATTTGCAATATCTTTTGCTTTTTGTTCATTTGTCCTGATCTAATTACTATTTGGGTTCTAATTGATGATCGAATTGTTTGAAGGTTTTTAATTTCTTTTGTGACAGTAGGCAAAGACTAGAAACCTTTAATATTTATTTTCATTTATCTTTGAATGCCTAATATATCAATTTAAATTTATTTTGTTTCTTGGAGCATGTGTAATTTGCTACCGCTTTTTCTGGTTAAGTTTTCAGTTGCTTGAGTGATACAGTTCGGTAATGTTAATGTATTACAAAGACCAACTACTTTTCCTGCTTATTTGGAAGTTTAGACTAATCATAAGTGAAGAATATTTTGATAACAGTTTAAGCAGTTTTGTAAAATACTATTGATCCACAGGAATTATTTAACATTTAGTACATTTTATATGTCAGTTGGGAAATTAGTTGATTGACCGGTGGAGAATTGTTGGAAGCTATTGTGCATAATTACTTGGTAAAGTTATCTATTACATGATATAGTCAGCATAGAGCTTCAATTGAAAGGTTTTGCTTATTGTAATGGACAATATTCAGCTGGTTATGCCAGTTTCTTATTACCATTAGGGTGTCGCGTGTGATCTATTGAGCATTTAGGATTTTTTATAAAGCTTTTTGATATTACATGAATTTCAGATATATTTATAAATTGTTGAATTAGAAATATTTTAACTTCTTGGTCATGACTCATCAAACCGTTGGCATTTTGGCCAACTATTTTGAAATTTGAGAAAGATATTATTTTATGTTTGTGGCTACAATTGCCATAAAATCGATCTTTTTCACATTTGCATCATAATTTTTCAAGATTGCTTTGTGTTTATATAGTTTTAATATTGTTGTTGGCTATTTGATTTGGCTTTGATACTTATTGCTGAGAATAATTAGTTTAAAGCTCTTTGTAGAATGGGCAGTTTTTAAAAACTTTTAATTTAAGATTGTGTTCATACTATCTCATAGAAAACATAAAAATAAAATAATATTACATAAAGTATAACGTATTCACTCTTATTAAAATTATGTAAAAATAATTTATAACTGACTTTCAAAAGTTAGGATGGTTAAAATTGAAATAATATATTTAATTAAATAACTACATTAAATTATTTGCATTTCCTAATATAAAGTAATTTTGTTCACAATTTGAGTTAAAATAATGAAAGATATAAATATAAGATTATGACAGTAAAAATTAATAGTAAAACATAGAACTAACTGGACAAGTCATTCATTTGTAAATAGGGAGATTAGGAAACTAAAAAGGCTATAGAATTATTTAAGAATCTGAACGAACATAAACTGGCACATTTAAATTTATATATCATTATGCATACTATCGATTGTACCGCAGCAGTAGTTTTAAATCTTGCGTTTTTAATGGAGTTGTGCTGTTACGGTTTTTATTAAATTGCATAATATATATTTGTTACATTTTTTTTGCATATAGTAGGTTCTTAGAACGCTGAGCACCACTAAAATTGACTTTAAAGTTGAAAATGGAATATTACGTCTGGAAATTATTACAGATAATAATTTAATAGTACAAAGCTATGTAATAAAAAAAATTGTAATTACAATAACAAAAAAATCTATATGCTTAGTAAAAAAGGCACAAGATACTAGAAACATTGTATGCAACCTGGTTATCCTTCGTATATATTTTTCAGCATATTTTACAAAGTTCTGTTTTGGAATTACTATATTGTCAGTGGTCTGAAATATTTTCTCTTTTAAAGGTAAATCTTGACAAAGAATTTTGTGGACACACTGTCGCGATGAAGCTGCTAATTATTAGTTGTCGTTATTCGTGCTGTATTTATCGTGTCGTTTCCAAAAGCCCTCTGAATCACTGATTTTTGCAAAGAAATATTTTTGTTTTATCCAAAGTATGATGCATATTTGCTGCTCTGCTTGCTCAGCCCATGTAGGAACGATGATCACACTACATGTGTTCATTCACTGGCTCCCAGCTAACAGGACTAGTGAATTCGCGCTTATTTGCTGCCAGAATATCTACCTCGTTACCTTCTGAAAACTACCAGCAAGATAATTCATGCCAGAATGCATATGAACAGCATCTAGCGAGTTTTGACTGCTGACCAAAATTTTCAGTGGACGTATTAAGGAACACAAAGATGCCAAGATAAATTTCGCACTAAAACACATAAGATATTTTATCTGACAAGAAGTCCAAGTGACCGATCGATGATAGTTTGGGTGGCATTTCAACGTGTTATTGTTAAATTAGAGACGACGAAGACACTATCGGAAAATATCTACATGATAACACCAGTGTCAATGTCGACAACTCTTTGTTGGAGCCGCAACAGTGGTTCGAGGTAAACGAAGTCACTGCCCTGGACTGGCCAAGTTGATCATCTAATTCAATGACAAACCTATAAGGTTGAATTTCGGGTACATTTACTGACATAGCCACCAGTTGGATTGCAACCCTACCCGTTCTCCTGAAAAGACTCGCCGACTTTGCAACCAAATTGATTTTTTTCACAAAAGTCGCGGCTTACTAACCGCTAAAGCAACCACATTATCGCATGCCCTAATATTTTTGACAATTATTTACTTGAATATTTATAAATAAAATTATTATGCTTGTGCGCTATAAGTTTTATTATTATTTATAATTTGATATAAGTGAAAATAAGTAAATGATTTGTGATTGTAATAATAAAAATGTTAATAAAGGAAACGGATGCAAAAGGGTGAGCCCGTCTATTATTAATTTATTATAGCTTTGGTGCCTTTTTTCTACTTAAATTTTCTTGTTTAAATTTCAAAGTTAATTTCTAATTTGACAGTAAATCTGCAAGATTGCCATAGCTCACTATTAGAGATCCGGTTCTGCATTTAAACTGTCACAAACATTGAAATGAATTTTAGAGTCTAATTATTCAGCTTAAACCATTCAAAAAGCCTTTTTAGTATCATTACCCTGCTTTATATAGTTACGGTTTGATTTTAATTAAATAAACTTTTGTTACAGTCCGGATTAAGAGAAATTCTACCTAATTACTGCGGCTTTACTTTCAACGTTTCTACCTCTGTACAACTGGAATCCTTTTTTTAAATAAGAATTTATAAATTCATTTAATAATCAGTAACCTGGACAGTTGTCAACTTTACTGTAATTTTTATATAATTATAAAGCAAACAATAACATGGAAAATTTAAACTTTTTATTTAATTAAGCATACTATAATTAGATTAAAGTTCCATTTCATATGCTTATGGCTATCCGAGATTCGGTTACATTCTGATTTCAGGGGGAAGTAGTAATATCACATACAAATAGGCATAAAAGTGTTCTCAGCCATTCAGATTTGTCACGTGCAACTTACACGGCCGTCGCCAATAGGTAGATTGTCAATAAGTTTGCGAATTTGAAAGAGAGGCCAAAGAATTTTGTACTGTGGTGCAATACGGAACCAGTCAGTCGGGGTCTGAAATAGCACGCATGACAACTAACCGAGAGGTTACTCATTTTCAGATTGCGATTTCAAACTGTAGCATAACTTCAAGTGTTCTAGCGCATCAATTGTAGACCATTACAGACTACTTTTTCTGTTGGACGTCGATTTCTTGCATGCGACTACCGCTGACTTCCCTTGGACAGCAAGGAAGTCTATAATGAGCAACTAAAAGGCGTTTATGGATAGACGAGTGATATAGAATCGTGTTTTCTGATGAATCCAGATTTTATTTACTCCGAAACGATGTCCGAATGTAAATACACCGTAGTCGCAAAAAAGGAGAGTAAGAAGATTGCATTAATGCGAGCTATACAACACCATCTATGAGTATTATGGTAAGGAGAGCTGTCATTTATGATAGCAGGTCACTTCTAATTAGAGTTAGATATAACATTACCAATTAGACCTATATTGACACATTCTTATAGCCCACAGTACTCTCTCTCCTTCAGAGACTACTCTAAGCAAGCCTTCAACAAGACAAAGCTCAGCCATATCGCGTTACGCATTAAGATTAAAAAACAGAGTTGAAACTCTTCCAAGCCGGACTTATCGCCTAACCTTTCCCCTGTTAAAAATGTCTGGAATATCATTGAGGGAAGGGTGCAGCGGTATGCAGTGCATCAAGATGTCATTCGTTTATTGTATAACTGGATGTGGAGAAGAAGGGAGCAGTACCGTACCTTTTTAAATAAATGTAAATATTTACTGACAAATATTTTGTAAATTTCATCATTTATTCGCCTCGTACTACTGAATAAATCTGCAAAAGTTTAGTTATTTTTTGGTGGTGAAATTTCAATAAATTTTGTAGTGTAGTATAATAAAAATGTAATCGCTTAATTCAAATTTACATTGCCCCAGAATTAAATTACAGTTTTATAAAAAAGATAATTCTAAGGCAGCGCAATTACAAGAATATCTGCTAGTTGGATTTTAAATCAGTGGGTCTAACGTTTATACTTTGTATAAAAAATGGAGAACAAAAATCTAAACCTTTTTAACTTGTACATAGAACATAGTTACCTCTTTTAACTAATTGAAGCTTCAATGTTAATACCTCAAACAAAGGATTATTGTTTAATCGTAAACATTCCATAAGCGACAGGTTACAGGGTAGTTACCTCGCAACCCCTAACAGCCCTCTCCGAGGAGTTATTATCTTTTCTGCTCGACCCTCCTCCCCGGGGGCAGCACTCCAGACAATGTAATTATTCGAAAAGTAACTAAACTCTGTTTATCGTAGACTGCATCTTTGCAGAAAATAACAGCAATTTCAGTGCCTTCACGTAGGGAAGTGCAGCAATGCTCTGATCGAGTTATTACTCGAACTCGTTAACAGATTTATACCCGCTCTATAAGTGCGCTCTCGAGTTTCACATAAATTGAGCCGAAAACTGTGTTAGATTTGCAATTGAAATTCGCAAATGCCTTGCAATCAAGTTATATTTTTGCTCTGGCTGGCGCATGCTAAACTCGTTCATTGGAAATGCCGCCTAGACGCTGTGATGATGAAATCAAGATGCATTTCCTTATTTCGTCGTTTTATTGCGCCGACGAGCTGAATTCCGTGTTTTACTAGTTAGCATTGCAGAACTACTAGCATACTAAAAGTTGTGCTGTCATTTTTCTTTTTGTGTCTTTGTAATACAGAAACATTAAAAGACATCACCTAATTTAAAAAAAATTGAGAGAGAAAAAATATTTTTCTTAAGACACTGGTTCAATGTAACCAATGTACTGTAAACTAAAGTACCAGAATTTGTTTTTATTAGGTGTTCCGGTTAGTTCTGATCAATTTTTTGCTCAAAAGGGTCTTTATTTAACATAGAAAGTGAATTGATACATCGATAAAAATATTTTCCATTATTAGTTTATGGGTCTTTTCCATCTTTTGGGCAGCATTCCCTTGCCGTACAAAAAAAACCAATGGGCGTTTTGAGACAATCTATTCGTTAATCCATTTTTGCACTTCTTTGAAATTACGGAAATGTATGTGTACTAACGTCTGTTGCAGTGTTTGAAAAAAATGGTAATCTGGACCAGGTCTAAAAAGTGCACAGGTGTAGAAAAATTCCATTAGATGTCTAGCAGTGTTCCTTTACTGCCAAAGCAACATAAGGCCGATCACCGTTGGGCAAAAGGATCAATTTTCGGCGTTTGCGAGCTATTGCGGGCCTTTTCTGGTAAAAATTCTTGCCAAAATTGAGACATTATTGTTTATAGCTGTCTCCAGTAACGGCTTAGTTTAGTCTCAGTAGTTCGTAGTAGATTACGTCCTTCTCATTCCCACCAGATACAGAGCACAACCTTGTGACCACGGTTATTGAACTTTGGCGCTGAAGTAAACACTTGTCAGATTTTTTAGACTTGATACTATTAAAATATGTCTATTTTTAATCCCCCATTACAATACAAAACAAAAATTTTTGCGCTACTTAGCAAGCAAAGAAATCGCTCAAGTGGCATCCACTTTTCTTCCTGGATTTTTCCCATTGCGTGTAAATTGTTGGACGTGGTTAATTTAACAACATTCAATATGCAAGTTCTTTGAGTTGAGTTTTCATTTAATAATCCTTTAAATTGGGAGTCTTTGAACTTTTTTAACTAACCTGAGCGTTCGTTGTCACTCATATCAAAATCGCCACTTTTAAAACGTGGAAACTAAAATCTTCAGTTTAGATACGATGAAGTTTTATCACCATATATTTCTACAGGCATTTTCTGATCTTCAGCAACTGATTTTTAAGTCAATTATAAAAAGTACCGAATGTTGAAAATGCACTTTAGAACTTTCCATCTGTTGACACATAAAACCAATAAATAACCAATGTCTTCTATTACATTAGTGCTAACAATTAACTTCTAATTCATTACAATAGATGTTATTGATCAGAACTTATTGAAGCACTTATTACTATTAACTCCTCTTTACTTACAGTCTATTTATTTAGATAATAAATAATTAGTATAACTAGCTTACTATTATACAATAATAAAAAGGTAAATCTTTTAAGGAATGTGCCATAAATAAATTTTCTGGTTTTAAGTCTACAAAGAATATCGAAAGGCGTTTATCGATACCGGGTTTTTTGATGTTCCATACATCTTTAAGTAATATTTGTCTTATCTCCTTAACTTTCTAAACTCCTAGACGCTTCAACCGTTTTCCTTGAAACTTGCACACCGCATTCACAACTGTATTTGCTAATTTTGTGCAAAAAATCAGCCTTTTAACTTTAACCGTTTTTGAATTATTTAAATATTTTGATTATTGTCGCAGAAAACCAGATGGTGACTGTTGTTATGCTGTTTGTTTTGTATTGTGTTTACTCCTCTCTTTAATAAACACCGTGACATCAATGCTAAATTACATTGGTGGCATTTGTAATGCTCAAATATGAAAGTTTTCATGTCCGCCCAATGTTTCTATTGTTTGTAGTGTTAAATGTACGCAAAACATGTGGAATGTTCTACACGACTGCCTGGCGTCTAGATCAGGCTTCGTCAACGAAGCCTGCGGGGTTCTCTTGTTTATAACTATATGCCCTAAGACTTAAATGATTTGTTTTATTTATTTTGAGTAATGGATATTTTTAAATTTTGCTTCATAGGCGTGATGTTCAGTGCATGTGTTTTAACATTTGTATAACATTAGTATATTTTTAGTTTCTAATCTAATTTTATTATTACTAACTGCTTTGGTTTGATATTTATTGCTAATTTATTTAATTCTACAATTAGTGGATTTGTATTTTCCACGCCATCAGTAACGGTTAGTGAAGATTTTTTCTCATTTTTGCTCTTTATTTTGAGTATTTATTTAATTCGAAACCTGCTCTTTAAAATTACTGAATTTTTTATTTAAGGTAATACTGTTACGCAACCCTTATTTGTTTCGATTGTTTTCTATTGTTTTTGGTTGTTTAATATTTTTTACGACTTACCTATCATTAGCAGGTGATGTTTGAGGTTGGGCTGATTCTCGTAGCGGGTTGTATATTACTTGACTGGGTAATTGCATATTTCGTTTTTGCTGGTTCAAGTTAAAAGCTCTGATTATTGTTGTATTATCAACTGCAAATAAGCTTGCTGGTACATATTCTGATTGGGGCGCCTAGAAGCAAACGAAACAACTGTACAACTTGTTAAAGGCTCTTACCAGTGCATTTTTCACTAGTCCACATAAAAGTTAAAATGCTTTTCGTCTTGTAATCAACATGTGGTGGGTTTTCTGTAAGAATATAAAATGTAAGCTTACAATCTTGTATAAATGACAAACTGTACGTTTAAATTTCTGCATGGAAGTCCAATAGTTTTGAACTTGTTGGTTTTGCAAAGACGCTCATCTTAGCAACGAAACAATTTTCCATTTAACCGAAAAGGCAAATCCGCATAATATGCTCATCATAAAGACAAAAAGCCTCAGCATAATTACAGATAAAGTACGAGACTTAATTAAAATTGATGTCTTTTACACTATTTCAAAAAAGAGATACCGTTCTAATCAACGGTGATATGCTAACATTTATGTGGAATAAAATAGATTATTGTACAATCAAAGGTAGATGCACTGAACATCTGTGAATTATGTAACAGATATGTAACAGATAGCAGATAGGCAAAGAATAATACAATATAAAGAGAAACATAGCAAAAGAACCCACAAAAAAGCAAAAAAGGAATAATGGACAGAGAACTACATAAACTAGGTGGCAGAAAATTTTGGACAAGAAGAAAAAGACTAGGATAATTAGGGTCAAATACAAACAGACACAAAAGGAATTATAAAAACATAACAAAAAATATTATGTAAAGAAATATTAAACGACAGAACCAAAATAGAGGACAAATAAAATACAAACAAGAAATTAAAAGGGAAGAAGTTGAAGATGCAATGTAAACAATAAAAATTGCTAAGGAAAGTGGGGAAGATGGAGTAGCACCGGAGATGGGCCAAAAAGGAAAACAAGCATAGAAAGACCTAAAAATCCCAAGGAAGTGATAAAATATCCTAATAATATTAATATAGAAGAAATTGACACAAATACAGTGTCAAAATTACAGACTAGCCCAAACCAGCTTCAAATTATACAAAAAAATCTCAGAGAAAAGATTAAAAGTGCAAATCGAAGTAAAACTAGAAGAAGAGCAAGCAGCATTTATACCAAATAGACAGACAAATGATAATAGAAGAAGAGCAACTATACTTAACATTTGTCGACCTACAAACAGCCTTCGACACAGTAGACAAACGGGGAAATGGAAGTGCTTGAGAGAATTGAAAGTAAAACAGTAAGAGCAAAACACTCAAAGAAATAAACCAAGGGAATAGGCTTAGCCCCTTATTGTTTATTATTATTATGGACAAGAAAAATAAACCGATTATAAATAAATTTAAACAACTAAATACAGTAATTGGATACAGGAATCTAGAACCAATCAAAATGAGTAGCTTTTTATATGCCGATATGATATTAACAGACAACACCAAGAACAAAATGCAAAAACTATCAAAGATAAAAAAAAAATATGAAACTGGAAGTGAATACTAGCAAAACAAAAATGATGATCATAAATGAAAAATACAATGACATTAAAAATAACAAAAAATAAATAAACGCATAAAGAAGACACTGGAAAGAGTGGAGACATAGGGATTACTGAGAAGTATGTTAAAATAAAGGCGGAAATAACAAATAGAATAAATAAATTAACAAGAATACTAAGGCATAAGGACATGGAAATAGAGATAAATTCACGATACAATAAGAATACCAACTATAACATATGCATGTTAAAACTGGACACTAAAAATAAATACAAATTAAAATAAATGTTATCGAAAAAAACATATCACAAAAACTACTGGAATAACCAAATGGGAAAGGATAAAGAAATAGAGAAATAGTAAAATAAGAACGAATAATATAAAAATAAGGAAGAAACAATTAAACTGGTGTGGGCATATAGTGAGAATGTAACACAACTGGAAACACAATGAAAATAATGGAAGTTTGAGAATCATCCAAAAAAATAACGAGGAAGGCCAAGCAGAAAATGGATGGACAAATTCGAGAGAGACAGTAGAAAAAATGAAACTACTAGCGAGGGTTAGGATGAAATTTAATAACTAGTTGCAAGACCAGAAGCCCTATCCATCATCTGAAAAGGCAAAAAGAAAAAAAAGAACAAATAAATATATTTTATTATAGAGACAAATATATTAGATGTTTTTCGGACTTGTAGGCGTGGGAAACTCTAATCCCTTTTGACGAATTTTTCTGTTCTGCAATTTTGTTAGAAATTTTTAAAATATTTTTCTCTAAACATTTTAAAAATTAATATTAATTATTATTATTATTAATTATAAATAACTCTGTACATTTCATCACGCTCTACATCAAAACTAAATTTTCTACTTTTTTTAAGGGAGTTTTCGCAATTAGAAAATTGTGTTTTGTATATTAGTAGACATTTCATAAAAATAAAGCTAAATTTAACACAGCAATTTGGTTTTCAGCCTTATTGAGTATCTTGCGACACCATGAAACACATCGTAACATCTGCTTGTCATTTAAAGCACGCGCTACCCAATGGGAGCAAACATGGTACAGGAACGTTCAAACACTTTTCAGGGTTAAAAATCTTTTTAACAACAGCAATGTTTTCGTCTGATCTCAGAGTACCTTCCCAGATTTTTTCTGGAACTCCTAATACCACCTGAATAAGGTTGTACTGTAAAAACAACTATCTTCCAGCATTAGGGGACATTTGGGGTTGTCCTGCTAGCTGCAGTGCAGGTCAACATACAACCATCGTTTGCAGCATCATATTACAAAACTTTTGTAGTAGCCTACGTATGTTATTTGTAAATGACAAAAGTTTACTGATAGTGTCTATGTAAAGTAAGTTCTTAACATTCTCCAACGTAAGGGCTATTCTTTTAAATATTCTATTAAGATACTAAATGTGATTCTGTCAGACCATGAACGCTAACGGGTCTCTGCCTATTCCGTTGGAATTAAGTCATTTAATATGTGCTTTATTATCGAAGCACGTCACAGTATTAATGTTTTTCATCGTTTTCTATAATAAAAAGTTATCAGTAAGCTAGAAGACCAGTCCATACGAAACATTCTTTAAAGATTTATGCTAGAACTGATTGGTCTTGCGATAAAGGTCGCCCTGTCACTAAAAACTGTCATAATTAAACATTTTACTCAATTTTAGTTAAAGATAATTACGTAATTTGTTCTATTGCACTTTTATAAATTTCTTTAGCTTTCTCGCCACGGTTATAAATATCTAACGTTAAAGCACCTGCTTGAAGTAATGAAATAAGTGTTAAATTGTTAAAACACTTTACGGTGTAATTTAAATTTGACATGCAAGCAACATTTTTACACCTATTAAATGTAACACAGCACCTAAAAGTGAAGTATGCATTACGAATTATAAGATCTTGTGCATGTGTAGCCACATAGTAATTTACGTCCGTGTGGTTACACAGAGCTGAGCATAAATTTATGGGGCCCGTGTTAACAAAGGAATTGCTGTGCGTTCCACACTCACAATGCCATTAATTTATAATAAAACGCTCCAAGAATCGGCATAAATTAGTTTCACCCTTAATTACGCCACGCTGCTCAAATTATATTGCCGTGGAATATCAAAACAAAGCTAACTGTATTCATTTGCTTCGTAAAGCTTCCAAGCGGTTCCCCTTAAAATGTGCCTACCAGATAGACGTTTTATATAGGGAATAACAATAATCCCGCCAGGATAGAATAAATAAAAGTTGGGAGGGTCATTATGTCGCCGTAAAATGTACCACAAAGTATATCCTGCACCACGGGAACGCAGCGTTGCAGTTATGTTCACTTGCGCCCATTTAATGCCAGCATAAAACACAGCACCATGGCTCAACGAACATAATTAAGTCTTTACAACTAGGCAGCACTATTTATCATAAGTTTATTTTGAAGCTGGCGTAAACAGTAGGCGTCCTCTGTAATGAAGCTGAAGGGCTGTAGCCTCACGATGAAGACCGCCTAATACGGGTTTCTATCTCGAAGTAATTTTTCTTCCAAATTTATTTACTACGCGGAAAATTGAAAATCTTTTCTAATGTGTTGGATTCAAGTTGAAGGCGGTTGGGAAGTTATTATATTAAACTGTCGTACACAGTAATACGAATACGTTTGCGTATGTGAAAAGCAGAATATGTATGGTGTTTTCAAATTCTTGCAATTCTTAATGTTCTAGTTTTGATATAATAAATAATATAATATAATGCTTCAAACTCAGAGTTTTAAAATTTAATATACACACCGCTCATGGAAGTTTGGGCATCTTATTAAAATTAAGTTATACAGTGAATAAGTAAACTATACTTTTCGCAATAATTTTTTTCAACCCTTTGCCATTTCTTTAGATATTTTATATAGATTTTTTTATAAGCATTTCTTAGGTCGAAAACTGGAATAAAAAATTATAATGCTTTTACGTCCTTGAACTGTTCGAATCTTTTTTTCTCTTCCCATCTCTCGTTTTAGATGTTTGTTTACATAAAAAAAGCTATGCGCCGTCTGGAGCTCTGACTTTCAAACTCGGCAGTTTATCATCAGTCCTTATAGCGCTCACTTTGGTTTTTGTCACGTCTCGTTTTGAATTTTTGCCTTCAATGGCCCCAGGTAATCTTCTCTATAGAAACTCGTTCAGCCATTCTCACTTTACATTGGGAAAGGTTATCAGTGCGTAACGTAACAAAAAACATAAGAGTATGCTTCGACGGTGAATCATACATTACAAAGCTACAGAGAGACAGGAAGTCTTAGGGATCGCCATCGACCTGGGACATCACAAGTAACATCCGATGCGGATCAGTTTATCAGACTGATGAGTAAGCGAAATAGAATATTAACTGCCCCAGATATTGATGGGGAGCTTAACCGGGGATGTAATAAAACAATATCAGTCAGCACAATAAAGTGCATTTTAAGGAAGGTATATATTTTCATGGTGGTATTGCGACCAAACAACCGTTGTTAAAGCGTGGTAATAAGGCTAAACAGTTTTAGTGTGCACAAAAGCAACGTTCCTGAACAATTAAATAGTGCTAAAATGTATTATGGGCCGACATATCCAAATTTAAAATTTTCAGTTAGAAACGGAAAACCTTCTTCCGTCGATCTAAGACTGAAAAAATAATCTAGGACTGTATTTTTATTACTGTTGTTTAATGTGGGGTGCTTATCTTTGACTGGTGTGAGAGACTTAGTAAAACTCAATTGTATTATGAGGAAAGAACATTATAAAAGAAATTCAATGGAAAACGCTATATCATCTGGGTTGCTATTAATCGGGAAAGGATTCACTATTATACAAAATAACAATCCTAAACATACTTCATAGCTTTATAAGGAATACCTAGCAAACCAAGAAGAACAAAAAAGACTCAAAATGTAGATATGGTTACCACAGACCCCTGACCTCAACCCCATAGAGTTGCTATCGACGAAACAGTAAGACAGCGAAGTCTCACGTCCAAAAATCACTTTTGCAGTTTTCTTCAAGGTACCTAGAGAAATTTACCACTTAAGAAATTGAATAAAAAATGTCTAAAATTGTAAAAACTGTATTAAATACAAAAGCGTTTTTTGATAAAACAAAAGTAGTGATGTTAATTTTTTCAGTGTTTATGATAATTTTTGGTTGGTTTTGACGTATTGTTTAGTAATACATTATGTAATAAATTGTTTTCTTACATTAAGGTGTATAAATTCATTATTTATTTAGTGTCCATACTTCCGTGGGCGATAGAGGAAATCAAATAAACACCTATATAAAAATCACCCCAGGTAAAAATGTTAAATAATAGTTTGTAAAAAGGAAAAATGTTCGGTCTGCAAAACTTATCCATAATTACATACCTCAATATAAAATTTCATTAAAAGAAAATTACGTAACGTAATCACCATCAATTTCAATTACTTCTGCCCATTTACTGGGGAGACTAGCTTCCACGGATAAAAGAGCCCAGATTTGTTAAAGCAGTCCAGGCTTTAATGTCGCCCATCAGCTTATCCAAAAAGTCATAGACTTTGCCCACTTATCAGTTTTTAGCGAATAGTTGGTGTAGGTATGAAGCTTTAGATAGGAGAATAGGGTGAGAAGATAGATTCTATCTCTTGTTGGAAATAAATTTACTAAAAAGAAAGGAAAATTGTATGGTTCTTTTTGAGATATCGTGTAAAGATTGGATCAGATAAATGTCACTCATGTCAATTTTTTTTAAAGTTTTTATTAAATGAAGGAAGACTGTAAATTCATCTCCAGTGAAATGAAACATTGAAAATTTTACTTCAATATTTATAATTGCTAAAAAGTATCTGGCGTGCTTTACTTAATTTTTTGAATTAATTTACGATAACCATCGAATTATAGCAATTTTTGTGACCAAAACATAACTTTCAATTACTTAACGCAATCAGTGTCTTTATATTTATCGGTATATATTTTCGGTAGTCCTGAGTCCAAAAAACCCTTTTAAGTATACGAATACAATTTTGGTGGTCAAATTTTTTGGATAAATAGGATGCTCATTTAACGTATCTTTAATTAAAAATTGCTATACTGCACACGCTGAATAACTTTTGCAAGTCTTCTTATGTTCAATCTCGTTAAAAACCTGGTTTTCCCAGGAATTTTGACATATAACCCATCTGGCTTAACACACTTCACCCGGCGATTACCAAGCTGCAAAGGACGTGCCTATAAATTTCTTCAGATAGCAACCTAAAACAGAGATGCAGTATGACAAGGTTTATATTAAAATTCTTGGAAAAAAGAGGATCTGAACCCAAAAATGTACCATCTTAGTAAAATTAAAACATAAACGACTTTTGGGACAACTTACTAAAGGGCGGGGTGAATCATAAATATTTGGTATTATCATTGCATACCATCACTATTTTTTTGGAAGTATATATTCTGCGTTAACAAATCTCTAGAAACTGCTCATGTATAGTGAGGTATAATTTTTATTTATCATACGAAGAAGCTTTATTATTTTCTCGTCAAACCATAGGGAATTTAAAATAAATTAAATTTGCTCCTCACTCGAGACCAGCATATAAATGTTTTCAGATAAATTGGGATCAAATATTAGATAAATATGTAGATTGCTGTTTTCTATTAAAACTTTAAAAAAGTAATTCCTCCATCAGAATCCATCATTTTTTGTTTATTTGTTTTTACTATTGATCCTAGTATTGGATTTTAATAATTAGTTCAACAATCTATATCAAATTTTATATTATTTAAAAAAATTGCAAATATCAATTTTACATGCACGACATTTTTAGATAATAAAAATTCTTAAAATATACTCTATTTCTGTTTTCCCCGAAGCTGTTGAGATAAAAGTATAATGTTTAGATTGGTTACTATAAGTCTATTGAGAGGTATATCATAGTTTAATCATAGTTTTTATCAGAATTTCAACCGATTATCTGGTATTTCCGTACTTTTCTTTTCTTAAATTTTATTGATGTGATTAAATTTTGCATCAGGTAGTTCTTTTGGACATAATAGGATATAAAAGATCGTCGGTTTAATTTTCAGGCCCTTCATCTTATTAAAAGTTTTTATAATTTTTTTAGGTTTACCATGAGGCAAGCCATATAACTGTTATAACAATAAATTTTAATTAAGTAATTAAATTGTGATTGTGAACAACAAATTTTATCTTGACAAGATCGTATGGCAATATAAAAGGAACAACTTTAAGATTATCGTCGCAAAATTTACATTTATGTTTGGATTTCATACAGAACCTGACTTGCACAAATCTCAAAAACTGTGTACTATTGCTACACACAAAACGAATAATAATGGTATTGCAGGGCTAACATTGACGCTTGTATTGTCTTTCTTAAACTTCAGCAACCACACGTTTTCTCCACAGCCATCATTTTAAGTATCATAGCGTTATGTTCTCTTCACTTTTTAAAATTTGTTAACAATTACGCAAACAATACTGCCTCAGCTTGTAGATTTCATAAATATTTGTATAGTTCGACACGATGTCGATAAATATGCAAAACGAAAAGTCTCCCATGTAATTATTTTTGATATGCATATATATTTTAATTTGTTTTTCTTTTTATATTACCTGTAAATGCTTTAGGCACTCTGCAACTTTAAACAGAAACCTACAAAATAATTTATTCAAGTAGTTAATATATATTTCCATTTATTACCTCTTACCTAATAGACACAACTAATAATAATAGTAAAGAAGACTTCCATGGAGTTAAGCTTGTACAACCAATTCAAGAAAAAGAATCGATTGAAGAAACTATCCAGCAGGATAAAGAAAATATTATTTTGGTGTCGACAGATTAAGTTACATACATATAAAAAATTAAAAATTATGTCTATAAACTTAAGGACCCTAGAGACAATTTGTTAATAGAAGAATTGTTAAAGCAGCTCCCAAAAAATCGCTTATCAAATTAACTATTATTAGCGTCACTGGGTTTAGACTTAATAAATACCTAAATTGTAACGACTTTATTTTCAAACTTTTCGAAAAATTGCACCTTAATAGAATGAAACCGATCGTAGAAAGAAGAATCTTAATTACGGACTAACAATTATGATTTAGACGTCAGTATTCGGCAATAGATCATAAGTTCATAGAATTACTCAGATAAGAGAAGAAGAACTAGAAAAAATTACTCCATAATATTCTAGATATGTAGTATAAAAATATTCTATAAAATTTATCATGACACAATACACTATAAATTAAAATTTATATTTTCCGATCAATATTTTTCTTGAAATGTTTTTTTAACAGAAAAATAAGACGACCTATATTTGCCTTACTTTCCCAATATTCCAAACTGCTTAGAAGTTATCGTACTTCATTTCGTTGTACCCATATAGGTCATATGATGGTTTTGAAAATAAATCTTCTGTTTTCTAATGATCTTTTTAAGCCAGCGCATTTTTTTAGCCTAATGTCCATTCTTTTTCACTTTTCTAGAATATGCATTTTTTATATTAGCCTTTTGTTCATATAAAGGCACAAGTATTTAACTTCGTTTGCTTGCGGCATATGATGGTCGTGTTAAACGTTATATGGATTGCCTTTGTTTTGTTTACTTTGATCTCCCATTTCTGCAACCAGATTTCTATTGCATTTAGTCTTTTTTGCAAAAAGTTGTAATTTGAGTATCTTCAAGATACGCAATAATGGCAGCGTTCTCAATAAGTGTTTGGAATGTTCTATTGGGTATATTGGGTAGTAAATAACAGATACAGAAGTGAGCCCAAAACACTGCCTTGAGGGACATCAGCGGAAATTAGATATAATTACGAGATTTTATTTAAGTTTAGTTTGGAAATATCGCTTTGACAAGAACGATTTAAACGGAAGATAATATTGATGTGAAAAAAATATGTTTTATTTTAATTAACACTTTATAGTGCCACACAATAGGGAGTAAACTGATTGGGTAAGATTGGACCTTGTTCGGTAGCTTTCCAGGTTTTTGGAATCAAGATAATTTGCATAAACTTTAGCTACAAGGGCAACACTGTTGAGTAGCGCTAGTAAAAATCATTCTCCTCTTTTTGATAACTATTTAAGCCAAAACCTGTGGCTATTTTGTTATTTAACAATTTTACCCCGTTTTGAAACTCATCAATTGTAAATTTTTTATTAGAGATAACTAAAATGGTAGGTTAAGAAAGTTGTCGACGTCATCAATCTCTTTAGAATTAGGTGTGAGTACATACGCTAGGTATTGGGCAAGTAATTCGACTTTTCTTTTTCTGGCCTTCTCTATGAGAATCGTCATCGTTTTGCCGTATTTGGGGAAATTGTTGATGGGGTCTCTTAAATTCTTTGGTAGCTTTCAAAATCATTTTTAGATAAGCTGCTTATGTAATTCTGAAAAGTTTTATTCCGTAATTCCATCATTTTCTCTAAGTTTATTAGTATTTAGTTTTATCTGGTATATTGCGTGTGCACTGCCAGACTAACCCGGTTTTACATTTTTTTTTTTTTGATGAATCAGTGATGTCACACTCCACTGTAATGAAGTGATTTATTGCACGCTGTATATCTTCTGAAGTTTTGAAACTTACGTGGTGTTTATACGTTCGTGCACGCGTCGTTTAAACTTATTCCAGACAATTCGTTTATTAGAGATATTGCTTTGAATTATTTCTTGGTGATTGCAGTACTGATAGTAGCAAGTACAGGATTATGGTCTGTAGGTAGATAGTAGCTAGAGATGCAGCTACATTATTTCTTGAGATGCTTGCAGCTATATAAAATTTCAATAAATTCGGAATCCTATTTACATTAGTTTTCCAGTCTGTTGGAGTGTTGGTTGAGAAATACACATGATTATGATTTGTGATAAGTTGTTTAAGTTGGCTACCTCTTGTAGTTAACTTGTATGCTTACAATTGATATCACTACCAATCAAAAATTTTGGATTTAGGAATTGAAAAACTGTTGTAATATGCCTTTGGTTAGTCTATATTTTGCAGGATAATATGCAGCAGTCGATGTAATGAGACTAGGAAGCTTACCGACTTTGATAACTGAAGTTTGTAAAAAAAGGTTATTCATATTTCGGTAATTTATAGTGTCACGAATGATAATAGACGCACCATCATAAGCTGTATTATATGGATGTTCAGTGTGATAGATGCAATAATAAGATATTTTTTATAAACGTTCTTGTTATAAAATACGTTTCGGATACAAGTAATAATTTTAAGGAAGACTTCTATCTCTTGTTTTTTTGGCTTGGAGCCCATTGGAATTCCATAAAGCAATTTGTAATAATTTGGCCACTATTTGATTAGTTTGTGATTGATTTGCTGTAATATGGCTGTAGATAGCCAATGGTGTTGTAGTGGTGCCATTTTTGTATCCGCACTATATTGTAGAGCTTGTTTTTTATTGTTGTGCATTTGAATGTATATTGTTTTGTAAGTCTCTCTGGATGTGATCTGTTAGATAATACACACGTTGCTAGGGTCTGCCTAATTTTGATACGAATTCGAATGTATGGCTTCCACCGCATTTGACACACAGCATATGGGCGATTGCCATAGGATTTAGTACGATTGTAGTTTTGGGTATGGGCTATATTTGATTTTTTTAGGTAGCTCTACAGTTACTCTTTGGTAGGGCTTCTTTAGTTTGTCTGTGCTATTGATAATGTTTCTAACCGTATGATTTTTTATTGCTGGTTTCGTTATTATGCCAGCTGTTGAAATTGTGGAATGTAAATGTCGAATGTGTGATTAATGACGTTATATAGGCGATAAATTTGTTGTATGGATCGGGCGTATGTACATTGATTTTAATATTATTTGCCATACATTTAGTTATATATTGCTCTTGTTCAAACATGGGTGTGATACTATCCACTATTTGTTGATCGTTTATTACTCCCTGTACAAATATTGGCGGCGATTTTGGTATTTTAACAGTTTGTTCTCTAGTGTCATTGTCTGAATTGCCACTTGCTATGTTTGTTACTACTGCTAACTCTAAGTATTTGTTTGACTTTGTTAATGTAAATTAGTGTTTGATTACTTCTTTGTCTGTTTATTTTATTTTCAAGGACATTTTACAATGCGCCGTTGTCATCAGCCATGTTTTCTTCATTTATATTACTAATAGTTTTTATGTTGAAGTAGATTGTGTTAAAGTTCATTGGGAAGGTGACTGCACTTGTGAGAATTGCTTTGCATGTTTTTGTGGATAATGAATCGACTATACTGGTTAAATTTGTGATGCCGTTACATATTACGTCAGTGATATTTCTCCATAACGTGTAGGTGTTGCTCGTATATTTTTACTTACCATATATGGTTGCTTTTGATAAGAATGCAGACACCCATAGAGTTTGTTCCTAATGGAGTTAATTTGTGTCGACGAACTAAGTCCATTTCTAATAAGCAACATTATTTTTTATGTCGATTATGCACCATAATACAACCACAGAATAATTAATACCAAAATTTTTAAATTTTAAATAAAATCTAAATGTTAAATAAAGTTTAGTGTTTGTTTACAGATCACTTCGCTTTTAACGCGGCGACAGCGCACCATTAGTCAACTGCTATTATCTCTATCACATTTGTGCACTTTCAAGACGTGTGTTGAAAACATCTTTACTCGGTAAAGGCGAAACGACCACTAATTTGAATATTTGAACACAAACTTTAACTATTCGAATAAATGTTTAAATGACTATTCTGTTCGCAACTCAAAAGTCTCGGACAAAGCGGGACGATACCACAACACATAGAAATATTACTTTTTCAGTTTTCGAAAACAGCATATCAATATATAAATTATGTACTATTTTCTTATTCATAAATTAGATTTACACAGTTTAATTGAATATTTTGTATTGTTTTGGGGATTTTACAACGGAAATATAAAGACCAGGGAAAACGTAATTACGCGGGTCTGCGTCTCGCCTAATGCAATGCTTAAGGAAGTTACGCTGAGTGTTGGACTAATACGCAAAATGAAGAAGAAAGTTAGCCTTCCGAGTTCCTTCGAATTAAAATTTGAATTGAAAGTGTTTTTAACGGCCGAGCCGACGGATTTATTATCGTCGGGCGCCTCGCAAAAACCTGACATAACGGCAGCCGCCAGCGAAGTTTATTAAGAAAAAGTCGCCCAAAGTTGAATTGCGTTTCTTTGAACGCTGTAGCGCCATTGCGGGCCGCAAACGGAATTATGACGTATGGTGACAGTTTAATTTGTCGCTGTTTTGCGGCCGGGACGCATCTGTTGCCAGCGCCGAAGCCGCCCGGCTCGCGCCATTGACTCGGGCACTGAGCTGTACTGAAGTTACGGGATGGCCCTCATCCTGCACGCTCCCCTGCATTCGACGTGTATGCTTTCGTTTGATGTCTAGCCTCGACATTCCTTTCGGAAAGAGATGAACGATACGTGGAATTGAGCGAAGAAGCCAAGAGGCCGCCTAAGAATTTGCACTTGAACTGCTGGAAGTTGTACTACGAACTGTTCAGATTTCATCAGCTTCTAAGTGATTCCTTTCCTCACTTGTATGAATGTTGTTGAAATAGCGAACAACTCAACGGAAAGGCGCTGTCTGCTATTCTGCTAATGCCCACTTCGATTCTGAGTAATCCCTTCGGTCATCCTTCAGAGTTATTCTTCCTCAATCGTTTAATGAGTTAGATCGACCATCTGAATGCGATATACTCTAAATTCCTTACTTCTATAAAATTATAAAACATTTTTAGTTTTATTACAGAGCTTTTTTTACCATTGATAAAATTAGAATTTCTGAAGAATTGCTCCGTCCACATACGAGGTGCGTTCAAGCTCTAAGGTTTCTTAATTTTTTTTTAAAAAAGCACTTGTCCAAGAAAGTTGAAAATTCTGTTACTTCTTAATGTAATCTTTGTCTAGACGCACACATTTTTTACAACGTCGTCGTCATGATTCCACGGCTGCTGAGAACACTTCTTTATGGGTGTTTTACCATCTTAAAAATTGCTGCTGCAACAGCACCTCGATTGGAAAATGAGCGGTCACGGAGTGTCCATGGACGAAATTCACGCCGGCTTCACGTGTCAACATGTCTTGAGACATTGCCACTAGTGCAGCCTTGTGTTCGTCGGTCAGCATTTTTAGGTCATCATACGAAATTGACTTCACAGATCCTACGGAAATAACAATTTAACACCTAATCGACGGTCTTTCATAACAACTTGCGCCACTCTATGGTTTTGGTCCGGCTAGTTTGTAGTTGAAGCTGCTTCGATTCATTTTCCCACAGTTCTCCATATTCTTTAAACTTCCGAACTCACAAACTTACATTTTTAACATCAATAACGCCTTCACCGCATGTCTCACTCAATTGGAGATGAATTTCAATAGGCGTTATACCACGCAATAAGAGAAAACGGATGATTACATATTGTTCTTGAACACTAAACGTCGCCATTTTAAGTATTCAAACCGATACTCACTGCAATGGCGATAATTTGTTCTGCGAACATTGTATGATGATTACAAATTCAAAAATATTTCCTGCGTCTTTTAAATTTAACCGCATCTTTCTACTTACCCTCGCTGTCGAGAAAAAAATTTGGAGACCTTAGAACTTGAAGACATCTCGTATAAACATATTGATAATAGGCATACAATTTTAAGTTGAGATATAAAATTAACAATACATTCATTTTATAACATACTATAACTTTATATCGTCTATTCTTCCTAAACCATTCGATACATACTACTAGAGAACATTGAATGCAAACTGGAAAATTACTCTTAAAAACCGACATCTGCATATAAGGCTTCTGTAACTCTAAATTTAAGTTTTATTAGTGTCATATACATTGAAATATTTATTTAATATGTTAATATACATCACTAAAATCTAGAATTGTAAAACAAAACAGAGGCGAATACAACAAAAGGTATATAAACACCCAAAAGTTTAATGTCTCCATTGATAGCATGATTCTTCATATTTCACATTCCAGTGGTTGCGTAGAGCACAATTGTGCTTCAGGTACTTTATTTTAGTACCCCATAACAGTTGGCAACACTTTTGAACTTAAGCGTTTATTAACCTTCTCCCTACTCTATCTCACAGTTCGTTGTACATATTTTAAGACTGATGTTACACGTTGCACGACTGGATCATTTTGTTTCATTTAGAGTGATATAAGTGTATATTAGTGGTCGAACATTCTTCTTTTATTAGGAAAAGTAACTTATAATGTTATTGTACAACTGAAACTGAATAACAGTATCTAAATGTCACCATGAACAAATACTACAGCAGTTGAAAGAGTGTTGTTGACGGTCTAAGAAGATTTAGATAAATTAGAAGAAGATTTTGTGGAATAACATAAAAATGAACGAGATGATAATATTGGCAAAGACTAAGAAGGAAAAAAGGTATTGAAGATATGCCAATAGTACCAGACGTGCAAGAAGATATTCCTGGATCATTGTCTTAACATCTAGGTGTTTTATCTTGGGAAAGATTAGGAAATCAGGTAGTTTTTAAAACCTCAAGTGCCTCGGGCATTGCACAGACAGCGACATAATATAATACTAACTTTTTATAAAGAAGGGCTTTAAAGAAATGAAAATAATGCTACTTCTTATATTGTGTCATTTTAGTGGATGCATAATTGACTATGCTATTGTTAAAGTTGTAAAGACAAACATTAAAAGCTTTGGTGGGAATATTGTTACTTGCCGATACATTTATGTCATCTAGAAGAAACATATTTGAAATGTGAGATAATTCGGGTGGGACTAGGTAGAGTCAATATATGTTACGATCTAATATTCTAATGCGTTTCAACGATGTTCATAGTAGAGAACAAGAAAAATTTGTAGGCAAACCGGTTGCTGTCAGAGAGCTTTTTGATAAATTTGTATCAAACTGTACAATTTCATTCAGATCTACAGATTACCTTACGATTGACGAGCAGCTTGTTACTTTTTGAGGCATCTACCCATTTTGTCAGTGTAACACGAGTAAACCGGCTAAATATGGAATAAAAGTGTTCATTCTTGTGTTGCCGGCTGTCTTTTATGTCGCAATTGTTGAGTTGTACGTGAGGGTTCAGCTAGATGGACTATACAAACTTAGCACACCCCACGGGGCTTAATAATGCAATTAGTAGAGTCAGTAGCAGGATCCAAAAGAAAAATAACTTATGATTATTTGCTCGCCTCAGCACAATTGGATATCAGTCTACGTGGAGAGAGATTTTACTTTTATTGCAACATTAAAAAAGAACTTCTAACTTTTTAGCAAATTCTTACAAAGAAGTTAAAAACAGTTTTTTTGCTTTCCAAAAGAAATGTACATTAGTTTCGTATAAGCTAAAAAATAAAGCAATTTTACCCGTAATCAATCATATACGACAGCAAAACTATTGACCACAATACAGGTGATGACATAAAGCTTATTATCATTACCACCTGCAATGGTACGAAATATGGAGTGAATATCCTCGACGAAATTTGTAAGCAACATGATACTGCAAGAAATTCATAAATTTCCCACTTATTGAACATTGCAGGAGTCAATACTCTTAATATTTACAGAGCCAATAAAACATGAACTTTTTGAAAACTATAACATTTGAGCTCTTAAAACTAGAAATCTATTACCACAGCACTCTGAGAGTAATACCAAGAGAAATAATGCAGAGGTACAGTGCAAAAACTGATCAATGTTACATATGTCGTAAGAAATAAATAAAACTACCAGAAAATCTGGGGATTTATTGCTAAAAGCCATAATTAAGTTTTTTTACAGCTACAATACTAATTTCTATTTATTATAATTTTTCAATTCAAATTGATACAAAATATACGCAAAATATTGATGGAAGAATGGAAAATTAAAACAAAATAAATCGATTCAACATTTATTTTATTTTTCAATGAAATTTTTTCCAGCAAATTTAATTCAACGTCGCTCCAGTTTCCCGATTCCTTCTTGACTCCTTCCTAAATCTCTATGTAATCAGATTTGTTTGAATATTGGGAATAGGTAGAAGTGTGAGAAATGTGGGCATGGAATAATTTGAACTTTGATTCTATCAACTGCTGAGTGATGGCCTTTAAATGGGTCACTTGTGGCACTCAATTATTCTGGGTGTTCTCCTATTTTTTTATTCAATTTAAAACTTCTTTGATATTTGAAAATATTGGTTTTAACATTTCATCTGATTGAACAAATTTTGTTTTCTTTAGGAAAAATCACCGTGTCCAATCTACAAAGTTGGTTGCATTGTAATTTCTAGTGTAGACCCTTAAAATTTATTTAATTTTGTTATTTGGTGAAGTTTATGCTCTAAATAGTTTTGGTTAAGATAAAGCATCCAACCGATACAATATCATGTAAAAATGAACTACTTGTTTATAGAAGATGCTAATAGATTTTTTAATTTGATGCAGAACCATTGTATCTTCGAAACGATTGCTATTTTTGGATATATGCAGTAACTCAGAAATGCATGATAAAAAATAAAGATGATACATTCAAATGAAAATGTGTTGTGGTTCTTTTTTCCAAATAAAACAAATTTCGTTTTCACTACAATTAAAAATACACCAAGGTAATCGATTTAAATTCTCAGAAACAAAATGCTTGGCGGATCCATTTGATAATAATAGTTAATCCAACAAAAGAATTTTTAACTCAACCATATCAAAGTATTTTAAAAAAGCAACCTACATAAAGATAACTTTTCAAACTTTACAATCTACCATTGCTTCTACAATTTCATAAAACTTTCTGTTCGGACTAGAGATAAATAAAAATATGGATCGTTTAGTCTACATGATGGTGGAAGTTATAGATGTTTATCTACAAAGACATCTTACATAGTTGTTTTTTAATCTGTCACTTAATGACATTTAAATTATTTTACAATGTATATTCATCGCATGAGAAATCCATTAACAAATTCCTTATTTTAATTTAATTAAATTTATGGCAAGATAAGTAGTTAACTCAAGACTCATTATCATTTAATCCAATAAACATTCGACTGAGAAGATTGAGGTGTATCCTAATGCAACTCTAATGAATCACACCATATTTCTATATTTCTTCATTAACTGACGGTATACTAATATCATCACCAAGACCTCGTTAGTACACTTACTGTGTATATAAATGTCTTATCTTAAAAGAATCTTAAAATTTCAATGTTATAATTGCTTGCTGTACTTCATTGCTACATACCGTAGGTCCACATAGGTTTTAAGATGGTTTTGTGCTTTATTCATTAGCTATAGTTGCGATCTCGATAAACTTCACACAGTTCTTTGCGTTTTCCCAACTTATGTTTTTCTATGTTAGTCGCCCATCCAGATAAACTCCTAAACATTTAATGCTTTCTGCTTGTGGGATCGGTTGATTGTTTAAAAAACTGATGGCAGGCATATCTTCTGGATTTTAAGGTGACTTGTCCTGATTCGGATGCTAATAAGTTTTGTTGTAGTAAGCTGTATTTTCTCGATAAACTTCACACAGTTCTTTGCGTTTTCCCAACTTATGTTTTTCTATGTTAGTCTCCCATCCAGATAAACTCCTAAATTTAAGTTTGTTTGGTCGTTAGATTGTTTGAAAAGCTGATGGCAAGAATAATCTTCTGGATTTTTAAGGTGACTTGTCCTGATTGAAGTTAATAAAGATTTTAAGTGAACATCTGTCATATTTTTCTGGTGGTTGACAGTTCAGCAGTATATAAAAGACACAATATTGGCCCTAATGCTCTCCTTGTAGAATTTAATGATTTTCAAAGGAGAGGAAGTGTTTGTCCGTAAGATATAATTTGAAAAGCTGAATTAAAATGAACCAGTTGTTTAATGTTTGATTCTAGAAAGCTTGAATTACATCGACAAATACATCTACAAATATTTTTTAATAGCATATTTTATCCTTTATTTGTCTATGTATCAGAATACTTTGGTCTTTGTATATAAAATCATATTTTTTGCTACATGTTATATTTATAATGTAAAAATTTATGTTCTGGACTTTTCCAATGACCTTTTTTTTAATGCTTTGAACGGAATGATACCGTTTCATTAATTCTAATCTAAAATCTCACTATAACTATTCTTTTCATAGTAATGTGATATTTAGTTTTTTAGATTTCAGAATACGAATCATTATTCTTTTAGTCTCCTCAACTGTTTCACTTTTATCTTGTTCCATTAGTGTTATATTATAGTCTTTATCTAATTAAGGTTCTTATTCTGTCCTTGATTTTATTTGCCAAATGTTACAATTCTTCTTCCTAAGTCGTTATGCATTGAAAACTCTTCTTTTTACTATTCTGGTAAGGTTTTACTTCCACATTCTTCTGTCGGATACTTTAAGTGGCTCTTTTCTTGTTAGATAATCTCATTGTCCTTCCCGATATTTCCTGTACTCTACTATTCAACTGTTTTAATATTGGTCTAAAGAAAGATATTACACTCAAACCAAACTGTCCTTTAAGTTGTCCGTCTTAAACGGTTCTCAAATTGTTTAAGAGGACCAATAATCAAATTTTATGCTCAGTATTCGGCTTGTCGGTTTCTTGATTAACTATTTATTTTCTCTTATGTAACTGTTAAAAAGCTTATGTGTTCTAAGTATCATTAGGTAACCTCAAAATATCTTTGTCTCCACTAATAATTATGTTTATTTCTTGAATGTCCACAACAACGCTACTTGGTTGTTTCCTTATCATTCTTTGCATTTGGTAATTGAAGTGAATTTTAATAAATATTTACGGGAGTATAAAATAATAAACTAACAAAAATGGAAGCCGTTTGTTACACCAGCATCATTGATATTATTAATGAAATATAAAAAAATCTATATGAAGAGCACAGCTGTCAACAAATGTTAGCAATAAGTGTGGTCTATAAATACGCCAACGCATTTTTTCGGCTGCATGGAGGTAATCTGTTATTTCTGTGGCAACATGTGTTCTTAAGAATGCTTTTTTAAATCTGTACAAAATAAACAAGCGGCTGGCAGATTAGCTCAATTTATTTTACTTTACTTGTTTATTTGTAACAACTGTAAACAGTTTGTATTTTTTTGGCCATTGGCAGGTCAATCTACATTTTTCAGTAATAACTAATATTTTTTTTAAATTTAAGTGTTTAACCGCATGCTTTTCTTGCTTTTAATGCTTTTCTAAGAACAGCACAAGTTGCTTTGTATGTTTTTTAGGGCTTTTTATTAAATAAGTTGTCAGCATAATTTA
The DNA here is from genome assembly GCA_036346155.1 of Sinelater perroti. Lineage (NCBI taxonomy): Eukaryota > Metazoa > Arthropoda > Insecta > Coleoptera > Elateridae > Sinelater > Sinelater perroti. The sequence goes on along the minus strand of JARFIY010000195.1, from coordinate 15,209,810 downwards.
AAATTCTCCATATAAAGCAACATACTACGAGTAAAACATTACCAGCATATAACTTGTGTAATCAATATGAATTTTTTGGCAAATGATATTTCTGGGCGATAACTATAGAGTTGCGATATATTTGATTATTACTGATTTGGTATTGGATGTTTAGTTCTGCTGTCGCTTACTAAGAATAAGTTTAAGATTGCTTTATATCTTCTAGGAAGATGAGTTTCTCTTATCTTAATGTGATCCGTTCGTTGCTTTAGGTACTTACATGACTAGGCATCTAAATGAGATAAGGTGCTTGTTAAATTAACTAATCATTACTATATGGATGCTTAAGGTAACCGTGAAAAGCACTATAATCAACAAAGCATGATTTGACTTGATGATTACGATACGATTGCTTAAGTAGATGGAAGCGTGAAAAGTTCAAGAACTGTTAGTACCGTCCGTAATGCTTTAAATAAAACATGTTTGCACTTGATGTTACGAATCAATCCCTGAATGAGTTCTACTAACTTTCGATGACCGCCTTAAAAATAGCCTTTCATTCCTCCTTCAATTACTGAGAATTCTCCTCTGCATTTGACACTTTCTTACTCACGCTCAGCAGCCTTCTTCCTAGTTTATCCCGGGTGTACTAAATCATATGGTGGTCGAGGGACTTTCTGGGCTAGTCGAGAACATTGATTCTCTTCTGATTGAACCACCCCGAAGCTGTCTTGATTTTGTGCTTTGGATTATTATTTTGTTGAAAAATAGACCGTCGTCTAACGAGCACGTCAACTCCTTTTTCAAAATCTTGTACTTGAAGCGATTCATTGAACCTTCAATGCTTACTAGGAAGTCCATTACCTTAGAAAAGAACCGGCGTTATACGATAACACTGCCGCCGCGATTGGAATTTGGTATTTTGCATTGTCGCGAGTGTTCTTGAGGCATCGAATACATGTCACTCCATTACTCCCGAACATAATATGTTTGATGTCCTCTAACCAAATGGTCTTATGCCACTTCAAATAGATCTAGATCAAACGGTGTTTTGCCATTGCACTTTTGCCTCCCTGTTCTTCTCATTATAAATGGTTTGCGTGACAGGCGCTTACCATGGAGTCCCACAGAGCATGGGTTGGAAACTCGAGAAAAGGATTAATTTACGTGCAATATCGATGGCATTCAATCGGGTACTTCTCCCTAGAAATCTTTATGATATTCCTGTCGATGATCCGAGTGACGATTTGAAGTCTTCTTGTTTGCGATTTCTTCTGCATATCCTTCAGAGACGAAGAACTTGCCAGATAGCTTTCTACTTTGGGGTTGGAGCTGTCGTGAATTCTGAAAACTGCGCAGTTATAAAAAAATAAACAAGGTAAAAAAAACAACGCCAAAGTCGCAATAAGCAATTAGAACGATTTTCGAAAACTTAATTTTTATTCAAATTTATTTCCCAAATCAACAAACATTTATGTTATATATGGCATTGTTGATATATACAATAATTGATTATACTAACTTACAAGATGTCTTGGTTCTTCTGTCCATGTTTTTGTTTATTTAAGTTATTAAAGAATGTTTTTGTGTTTGCTCTAATATGTTATTCTATAATTAGTATTCCTAGTTCTTGATTCTACTGGGTGTTTCTGATATAACACGGTCCATTAACTGCTAAACTAAGAACTTTGTTTTGCTGCCATTGCAACTTAATTATATTTGTTTTTGTTACTGGTTCAGCATATAATGCTAGAGGCCTAATAATCAACTTCCAAGATAACTTGTTTCTAACTTTTTTTGGGTATATAAACTGTCGAATCAAGGGAATTTCAAGCAATGATTTTGTTGTTAATTTGAATATTGGTTGAGTTGCAAATTCTCTTCAACGTAAAATATTTTACCTTTGCATTTGATTTGGATATTCCAGTTGCTGAACCACGAACACCCTTTGCAAGTTGAATTCTGTAGCAAGAAATTTTGCTTCTGTTTGATTATTACTTTGAGTTAATTGCTAAAGTAGGATCTCATTTTGAAGTGTAACTATTAAAAAGTAATAAATTGTTGGTTTTCACCGACTTTGGCATTTATTTTCATAGCAAAGGTTCTATCTCTAGGAAAGATAATATTATTGCCTTAAGATAGTTGGATATAACAGTTGAGCTAAAAAGTTCGTAGGCTAACATAGTAAAACACATTTTTTTTGGTAAAATACGATTTTATTATTCAACATATATTTATCGAGGGCGATAAAACAATTATAGCAGTCATGCAATTTTTCGATTTTTATAGTACGATTTCTCTTTAGCCTCAAAATAGGCCTCACTCTCGGCGATTACTTCTTCATTAGTGCTGAATTTCTTTCCAGGGAGCATTCTTTTGAGGTCTGCAAACAGGAAAAAGTCACTGTGGGCCAAATCTGTAGAATACGGTGGATGGGGAAGCAATTCTTAGCCTAATTCATGCAATTTTGTCATCGTTTTCATTGACTTATGATACGGTGCATTGTCTTGATAAAACAGCTCTTTTTTCTTCTTCAAATGGGGCCGTTTTTTTGTGATTTCATCGTCAACGCTCCAACAACGCTGTGTAATAATCGCTGTTGATGGTCTGGCCCTTTTCAAGGTAATCAATGAATATTATACCTTGCGCTTCCCAGAATACTGATGCCATAACCTTGTCAGCCGACTGTTGCGTCTTTCCACGCTTTGGATTCGGTTCATCGCGTTAACTCCACTCGGCTGAATGTCGATTGGACTCTAGAGTGTAGTGATAAAGCCATATTTCATCTATTGTCACATATTGACGGAAAAATTCGTTATTACGGTGGAATATCGCTAAACATTGCTCCGAGTCATCGACACGTTGAAAGTTTTGCTCGATTGTGAGCTCGGGCGGCACTCACTTTGTACACAGCTTTCGCATGTCCAAATATTTATGCACGATATGTCCAACACGCTCTTTTGATATCTTCAGAGTCTCAGCTATCTCGATTAACTTCAATTTACGGTCATTCATAATTATTTTGTGAACTTTTTTATGTTTTCGTCCGTTACAGCCTCTTTCGGGCGTCCACTGCGTGTATCGTCTTTGGTGCTCATTTTGCCCGGTTTAAATTTAGCAAACCACTTCTCAATGGTTGATTTTCCTGGTGCAGAATCCGAATAATGTTCATCAATCCAAGGTTTGGCTTCACCAGTATTTTTTTTTCATGATAAAGCAATGCTTCATTTACACACGAAATTCTTTTTTATCCCTTTTTTCTACAATAACAAAAGTTGCTTCACTCACAGTTCTATATCTCACGAACCAATTGTCCGACAACTGTCACATTTATATACGTATCGTTTAAAGGTTAGTACTAACTAAAAATCATATAGATTTAATTCTAGTAATACCATATATGTGTCAGCCTATGAACTTTTCAGCCGACCTGTTACTTAAATTAAATAGTTTTGTATTCAGCGCCTCTAGCTAGACCTTGTCAAAAGCCTGAGCTACAGCAAGAAAGTCCGGAGGCGTCGATTGTTTATTTTCAAATCCAGTCTCTATCGTTTCGACTATTCTCTAAAGCTGGTGAGTTGTAGAATAGGCTCTTCTAAAGACAAACCATTGTGAAGGGAGGATGTTAAGGGAAATTACTTCTTCAATTAACCGAAAATGGATAACTTTCCTTATTAGTTTGAATAACGATGTTGAAAAGCTTATAAGTCTACAGTCTCCTATGCATTTTTTTGTCTTTTTCCTGTTTGAAGACTAGCGCGTATTTCAATTTCTTTGGAAAGTATTTCGCTCCGAAACAGGCGTTTAATGTTGTTGGAGGGTATGCTAGAGATTTCATAATAAGTTGTATTAACACAACAATTGGTTAGCGGTCATTTTTTAGCGAGTTTAGCAATAAAAGTTTGAAGCTTATTAGGTGATATTGGTTTAATAAGTTTCCCCGGTATAACTTTTTGTATATGCTACCCCTGTTGGGCTACTATGTTTTCTGGTGTAAATAGGCGTTTCAGATGATTGGCCAAAGCTGCGGCCTTTTTGCGTCTTCCAAGTTAGTTATTGGTAAAATTTTGTCATATTGCTTCAGTATTCTTTCAATTTTTTTTTACATTCCCAAGTTTAGTTCAAACTTCTCTTTTATCCTTGGAATGAATTTATCCCTATCTCGTCTAACTTTTTTAAGTTGGTAAGTTAATTAATTCAGCATTGTCAACTTTATCAAACAGTTGCTGCTTGGTTGCCATTCGTGTCTTTCTTTTAATAAGATTGATTATATAATTTAAGTGATGATAATGCCTAGGTTTGCGAGATTGAAAGATTTGGTTTGATATTTCCTCGTCTTCACACTTTACGATTGGATATTGCGCCATTTATGCACTCGGTTATTTTTTTAATTCAGTGGAGCATTTGGTTGTTCATTAATGAGCTGTTTAAAGCTTTTTCCAGTTATTGGTCCAATTATTAGACGAGGAGTTATTGGTTCTTTTGATCGGGTACTTATGAACTAAATGAAAACTGGTAGAATGTCATAATTAAGGTCATTAATGACTTTTTGATATATTCTCTTTGCAAAGTCCTTTTGAAAAACCACGTTTAGGATGTTGGGTTGGTGATCCTAATGATATAGGCAATAAAATAAATACTGGTAGTGTTAAATTTTGGAATCCAATTTTATTGGAACGTTGTTAAAGTTTGATATCTTTGAAGTTAGATGTATGCATAATGTATTCTCACAGTTATAGTTGTCTATTACTATTGTATGTTCGGATAAGTTGAATATTGCTTGCATATCTATTCTGTTTAGTTTTTTGTTAGATTGCTTATGCATGATAATTAGGGTGTGGCTTTGATGATTTAATGATATTTTAATGCCTATAGTTTCTATATTTGGTGTGGGTAAATCGAGTATGATGTGTTAATCTCCTTTTTGATAATTATGGCAATTCCTTTTGCTACTTTTTTAGTTTTTGGGTTTTTTCTATATAGTTGATAGCTTGCCATTTTAAAGTTGGCGGCTGATACAAAGTGGGTACGTTATGGAGTATTGAAGAGTTTGTGACAAATGCTCTAACTTGAGAAACGAGTAGGGTTACATAGTTGATTGGAGATTTAATTAGGTTTTTGGTTCTATAGCGTTGATCTGTTGTGATGATATATGGGGCCTATTAGAAGTATTAGGGTTGAATTTTTAAAGGTATAATTGAAATTGCAATTGCTTCATGCGGGTGTACCATGCGCTATTTGTTTATAACAGTTTATTAATATTTAATAAATTTTTGAAGGTGTTTTCCTCCACATTTCATACAACACGGTTCAGGTGTACAATGGTTTTTACTATGAAAGTATTGTTGGCAGCGATAGCATTGATGAATATTTATTGACTTCGTTTTTATCTCCACGGTAACAGTGGAATAATATCTCAGTGAAGTTATGTTAGTTTATTTACTTACCTGTTAGGTCTATGGCACATACAGTGATAATTTATTTTCATTGAGTACTCACGATTTGATAAGTGTAATGCTTGATTTTATCTTTATTACAATATTTTGTTAAATTATTGAAATCTTCCTGTTTTGTTAAATATATTTGTATCGTTGTTTGTGTTACGGTGTGTGGTGAACTCGACTTTTGCTAGGTTTTGGATATCGGAGGTCAACTCTTTACGGTCGACATCGTTTTGAAGATAAATGGGTGAAATGTTAATTTTTCTTGTTGTGGTGTGTGGACTGTTGTTAGTTTTATCGGTTTAGCTATCAATGTGAGTTAATAGGTAGAATTTATTTTGTGTTAGCTATGGCGATTTCCACATATAACGTTTTTGAGCGTCGTTTAAAGGTGACGTTTGGGGGTCTAATTTACATTTATTTAACATTCGAATTCTGATTTAAGAGTAATCGTCACTGATAGTGTTTGGTATTTTAATTATTACTTATTGGTTCAACTGCTGTCACCACTTAGAATTATGATAAAAACCACGTCTTTGCGCTAAGAAGGTCAAACGCTAACTCTAATTAACATTGTAGAGATGTAATACCAAAAATAAAGAAAATGCATCTCTGTCTCTGCTTGCTTTAGATTTTTAATTTTTCTAATAATTAATAATTTTACAAGTTATTTGATACTTTGGTGTTTGCCCAAATTTACGTCCCGATGCTTTCGTACTTCATCACTATTAAATGGAACACGAATGCCTGTTTATGAACCCTCCTTTGTGTCTCGGAATCCACAAAACCTAACCTCATTTCGCACTCTCACATTTATACGCATTATTCGCTCTACCTGGTTTCGCTTAGTATTTCTGCGAAATGCTATTTCGTGGGGATTATAAGGTCAGGTTTACTCAAGATTTAATGCGAAAAGCGTTAAGAAATACGCTGTACGGGGGAATTACCGGCAGCTCTCCTGTAATACTGTTGTATTTCATATTTGCCGCAGAACAGGGGGCATAAAAGAAAATATTCACTACCTGCTTGTAAACAACGCTGCCGAGTTTAATTTCAGTAATAACGCCGGGCGTAGGCTGGTGTGTTAACCTCGCTTCGATATGCCATTTGTTTCGACCTACACTTACGCTTTTCCGAATCGAAGCTACGCATAAAGCAATTAGCGTTGGGGTTGTATTACGCGGCAGGTATTTGAGCACATAGGAAGTAAATAAGCTCCTTCTTTATACACATACTCGCCCAGCAAACGAGGCTCCTAAGCGATATGCACTTTATGCATAGATTTCCGATACGGCTGTCGATGTTGTGGAAGCTCGCAAATTCAATTTCAAGTGCGCACTTGCGCATTCTTATCAATTGAGCGTATGCAAGTTACCTATCTAATTTACGTCGGCCACTGTAAACCGAGAACATAATGATGAATGCGCTTCCGAGTGCCACTGTGCTCCTGCCTGGAGTCTACCCTAGTTTCGAAGTTTCCTAATAAAAATATTCCCGGTGGCCCTTCTTGTTACAATTTCATTCGACGAGCCGAATGAGGCGAAAAAGATTATACAATGACGCATGAAACGGCAAAAACAAATTTAAATTTCGGCTCTCTGTTTCATCTTGTTCGGGCTTGTTGTCGCGCCTAAAACGAGGTAATCTCGCTGGAGCAGTGCTTATGGCAGTGGATTCGATCGCGGATTCAAATTAAAGTTGGCCAAACGTCTCGAATAAACCGAATCCATTATTTTGAAGTCTCTCGACATGACTCGGCATTAGCTTTTACAGCGTTTCGGCTGTTCTTGCCCCTCGTTCAATATTTGTTTTTGCTGCTCCTCGAAAACAAATAATGCACGGGTTCAATTACCGGATACGCTTTTGCCGAGTTAATTTAAAAGTTGGCTTAAAATGTTTACCTTATATTTCGTTGGCAGTTTTAAACAAACAATGCGGATTTGGAATACAGGTTGGATGTGCCCGCACAGACGTGTTTGCGGTTGCGCTCAGACGTGCAGGACGGGGTTTCAGTAGAGAAGTTTGGAATTTCTGTTTTTAAAAATGTTACGGTAAAAGACGATTTAATTTAAGTTTGTGAAAATTTTACTCATATTGCCGTATTATATTGGGCTATAAAGTTCCCATAAGCACCAGTATGGTCGCGCACAACAAACCTGGGTCCAATTCTGGGGTCAGATGCCTGTTGGGTAGCCTACTCAGTCACTAAAAATAATTGAGTGTACCTGCGTTTACTTCGAACAAGGATTGTTCCTATCAGGCGTACATATGAGAACCTTAACCTCTCAGTTTTCATAGACTCTAATAATTATTAACTAAATGAGGGATTTGGCAAAGCACTTAAATATTGCATTTATTCATACCTTGCTTAATAATATAAACATTTATGTTAAAAATTTTTGTCTGAAAACTAACTCACTCACACACTTACTATTTAAGATCTCGAAACAATTTTAGCCTTGCATACTTAAAATTGATGATGGAGTGGTTAGTAAAATTGTGATATAACTGTAAGCTGTTACCCCAAAGTAAATCTAACAAACACAACTTCCAAGAAAAAATGCAGCTTAGTCGGTGTGAAGCGTATTCTTCTAGAATAACATTTCGTGTGCATTTGCTATTATAAATGAAATTCTTGGAACTGGGTGAGATATCTTATCTCACTAGTGTGTTACAACTTTAAAACTACTATTAAAAATAATTTTCTTTGTTTTGACAAATCAAGTACTTTAATTCATTACTGCCTACTTCTTTCTTAAAGAAAAATGAAAACACTAAACATAGAGTTTCTGATCAAGTCCCTTTCATATTAATATTTTATTTCTATTTGTGCTATTCCTTTCTGGCTCTTATCGTTACATTCCTCAAGTTGCTTCTCTTTTCTTAATACAAGAAGATAAGTAGTATAGATTACCTTTTTTTACTTTAACACTACTGTTCCTTTTGCTCCTTGTTAACATCACTTATGTAACACAGAATGCACTAATATGGTTTTGTTAAAATTAAATAGTCGTTATTTTTAATTACCCCTAGACGTATCTTCTTTTTTTAACATAAAATTGTCCATTTCTTTTTTGTTCTGTATTGCCTGTAAGCCTTGGGTGGTCTTTTCATACTCCCTAGCTATATGTCCTGCCTATTTCCAGTTTGCCTTCGCAATTCTTTCTGTGACGTCTTTTATTCTAGTTCGCCTCATTTCAAACATAACACGTTCTATTGTTCATTGAGTTGTATTATTTATAGTTAGCAACATGGCTTTGACGGCATGCGTCAAATACTTTTCTCTTCAAATTCATTGTATTTTCAAGTCTTAAAGTATAAACTCTAGTTTATTAGTGATTGATCAGGTCATATGTATTCGTTTTATCCAAATCTGTGTCCATATTTCCTCTCTTTATTTTTGTTTATTAATTGTTTCTCACAATTTTGATTCCTCGTCTCATCATCGTCATTATTTACTACGACTAACTTTAACCATTTAGTTGCTATTAGTATTACAACCACTTCTTACCTAGTAGATCTTCCATATAGTTTTAATACACTGTTATACACTTTTGCACAATTGATCCTCATATCAATTGCATCCACATATTTTATCAATTTATAGCCTTCCTTTCATTTTCTCTTTTAAGTAACTACAAGTGTTTGTGGTTAAGTATGGTCATGCCTTTCTCAAATTTCATCAAAAATATTGGTTTTAATATTTTTGTATTTAAATAGACGGTTCTGTAGTTATTTTAAGGTCCCCAGATATTTTTTAATTTTCGATGGATAAAAAATTGAACAAGAAAATTTGGAGAGATTAAAACAAAATATTACATATTTACAGAGTTGTCCAATCATTTGCAGCAATTTTTAAAATGTTAAAAAACAATAAATAATATAAAATATAAACAGTTAATTTAAGATACTTTTGCATGACCTTTCTTCACATTTTTTAAATTCGTATACTAATTTTTGCAGGCTTTATTTTTTTGCATTTCTTTAGCATAGCAATTGTTGCAAAATATGTTTGTTTTAAATTTTTTGCCAGTTCCTTTTGCAATTGCAAAATTTGTTGACATACAGGTTTAATTTGCCAAAAACACTTTACTAAGTTCCAATTTGTTTAAAAATTAAACTAGCTTAAAGTAACTTGATGTGATTTATGCTCACTGAGTGCGTAAACTTCTAATCGAGAACAATAATAAAAGAAAACAATTGGAATTTTCATCTTTAATTTTAATAAATATAAAATAATACTGGTTTGGTTTTAGGTTTTGTGTATTTTTTTAATATGGTACATCTTACCCTAGGCGGTTTTATGTTGGTCTGCACCATGGCGGCTTATCGCATTCACATCTAAATGAGGAGAGGTATGTCACTGTAGCTTTACCAACTTTAGAGAGCTCTTCTAGAAGTAAGTTTTCTCTAAAACCTCCTAGGTTTATCGCGTTTTTTTTTAAATTTTTTAAGAATGAATCCATTATGTTTTGGTGATCCTGTTTTAAAATATGCGGTCATCGATACTAATTCTCAAGTTTTACTTAAAAAAAAGAATAAGATTTACGTAAATTGAAATGGCCTTCAATGGTAACTTCATGTTAACCTATAATTAATGCTATGAAAATAATTTAAAAAAAAATTATGGAATATCTTTGGCAAAGCCTGAGAAAACAGTATATAAACATTGGTATTTTACCATGCTTTTCGATTAGTATACTCTCCTTCTTAAGTTTTTTGTTTTTGATTTCCAGCTCATAAGGTAAAAGCTTATTTTACTTCTATAATTACGAAGAATAGAAAACGTTCTTTTAGTGAATGCTTAAATCTCCACAATGCCTCTTTTATTTTTATCTTTAAGATTCTCTTTTGAAATTATTAATAATTAGTCCTTTACAACTCTTATGTACTTCTTTTGTAAATTTATTTTTTATTGGACACTTTATTTTTCTCTTTTTCATTGTATTATCGTTATTTCTCTTCTTAGAATTAAATTTCTTTACTTTTTCATTTGTGTTTTTGCTAATATATTATTTTTATATTTTTTATCTTTATAAACTGCCGTTTTTCTTAATAGTTTATGTGAACATTGCCATTATTATATTTATGTGTCATGACAACTACATGCTCTCATTTCTTTCCCAATATTTACCTTTGACTGGATTTTCTCAACAATCAACTTTTTTGTGATACAAAAAATAGAAAGAGACTAAAAAGTAACTTAAAGTCCTTACTTGTTTAGATACTTATTCAATCAACAACACGCAAAAAGAGTTCGAAGCAAGGTACAAAAAACGGCCAGCACGCAGCGTACCGACGAATACTCCATGTGGACCACGACGACCATAGACTAAATTTACTAATTTTAAACGCCGAACTGCCTAGGTGAAACCAAATGCTGATGTACCGGCTACGTTACGTCCAGAGGATTGGAAAACTCGGCGATAACAAATTGCCAGCTCTCTGAGCTATCCAAATTTGTAAATTGTTTCTAAAAATGAATTTCTTAAATAAGCTATTAGGATAGTAATAGTACTTAAGTACCTCTGTCGAGAAAGTTTAAGTCAAGATAATTACTATGGTATTTTAGTTGAGTTAAATTCTTTTCACCAAATTTAGTTATTGTTTCTTTCATTTAGTCTATCTTCAGGTTACTCAAGTAGTTCACATTTCGCAGAAACATAGGATTATCACCCACGACTCAGAATACTTATCCTGGAACTTTTCGATTATTTGAATACTATTGTTGGCTGCTGTACCCCATTGCTAGATTTATTAGCTTTAATGCAACATTATAAATCAACAGTGTGTTGCAGAGTGACAATTTGGATTTTCTATCTTGTAGTCAGTACTATTTATTAAACTTTGTCCCCAGTTTGATTTTATGCCATATGTAATTCCTTTACGTTACATCTTTATTCACATGCATGCCGAAATATTTTTCTTTTAACGCTCTAGACTATAATACATATTAATACAAATATGCGGCGTGTTTTTTTCTACATTTTAGAAAGGTAACATGAAGAAATTTGTTCTAATTTATTTTTATCCTTTACTTTTTGATCCTTTTTGTTACGTCATTTAATTTGTTTTTCAGCATTTTAGTTGCTATTATATGATCTTGTCGTTTGAATAGAATTATTGCGTTATTAGTAAGTATGGCTCTAAACAGTCTATATTAGTGGGGACGTCAGCCATATAAAAAAAATGTAACAGAAACTCTGGAGAATTCCAGATCGCGTAGAATATGATTCAGTTACTTCTTATTTCTATTTTATCTTAAATTAACTTTTTTCTTGACAGCATTTTGAAATAAGAAAATAAAATAGTAGGAAACTGCATGTTTTAATTTATAAAAAATATATTATATCATAGTTTAAAAAGTAGTGGAGTTGCAATCATGGTCAATAAAAAGTGGAGAAACAAAATAGTAAGCTACGAATATATCAATGAAAGAATAGTAACTACCAGAATGAAAATAGATAGAGGACACATGATGGTTATAGGAGTATACGCCCCTGAAGAGGGAAAGAAAGAGGAAACAGAGCAGTTCTACAAACAACTACAGAAAGTAGTAAACAAGTATAGAAAGACAGACCACCTCATAATAAGTGGAGACCTAAATGCAAGAGTGGGAAAAGACCCCATCCAAGGAACTGTAGGCACATGCGGCGAAAACGTAATCAACAATAATGGACAAGAACTACGACATTTCGCTACTTTCAACGAACTAAAACTAACAAACACGTTTTTCAAGAAAAAAGATATACACAAATACACCTGGTCAGCAAGAGGATTAAGATCAATCATAGACTATGTAATAGTCAATAACAAGATGACAAACCTCGTGCAAGACGCAAGAGTTTACAGGGGAAGTGATATAAATTCAGATCACTATCTTCTAATAGCCACTATAACCCTATTAACAAAATGGAAGAAACGAAAAACCACAAACACAAATAACCCAGAAGAAGTTTTCAAAATACATCTCCTTAGAGAGGAAAGTACCCGATATTTATATCAAAACAGACTACAAGAACACTTACTACGTACACCCACTAGTAATGAAATCAATGAAGAATGGGATAATATAAAGATCGGCATCATTAAAGCAGCGAATGAAGCAGTAGGGAAGAAAAAGAAAAGAAAGAAAACTAGAAGATTAAAAATATGAAATGAAGAAGTAGAGAACGCAATAAAAGAGAAAAAAGAAGCATATCTAATATATCTACAAAGAAGAACCCCCGAAAATAAACAACGCTACAATGAAAAACGAAACTTAGTAAAACAGATCGTAAGACAAGCCCACGAAGAATCTTGGGAAAAACTGATAAGCAACATAGAACACGACGTATATGGAAGACAGGAATTCGCTTATAAAATGATGAAACATTTGAACAGCACAGTAAAGGACGTAAAAATTAAAACGATTAACGACAAAGAGTGGAAGGAACACTATACAAACCTATGGAATAATCGAGAAATCAACGAACAGAACATTTTAATACAGGAAGATATTGATGAAACTGATTTTACAATTGACATGATTACCATAGAAGAACTAAGAAAATGCCTAAAGAAAATGAAAAACCGGAAGGCTGCAGGGCCCGATGGAATTAGTATAGAATTATTGAAATATGGAGGACCACTTCTAGAATTCAGAATACTACATCTTTTAAATGAATGTTGGCGAAAGAAGAAGATCCCAACAGAATGGCAGACAGCAGAAGTCATCAATATTTAAAAGGGAGACCGCTCAAAATGCTCAAATTATCGAGGAATCAGCCTCCTAAACACCACCTATAAATTATACTCCAAAATAATTAATGAAAGAACAAAACCCATAGCTGAGGTATTACTAGACGAAGGGCAATCTGGATTTCGCAAAGGCCGCTCATGTAGTGACAACATATTCGTTTTAAAGAGATTAATTGAAAAGAAGAGAATTCAACTTGGAAACCCACCTTGCATTTATAGATTTCGAAAGGCTTTTGACTGCGTAGACAGACATAAACTCCTTGAAATAATGAAAGAAAAAGGATTCCCTAACCACCTTATAGAAATCATAAGATCATTATATATTAGCACAAACATAGTAATAAACAACAACGGCAGTAAGTCTGATAAAATTCAAACAAATCAAGGACTAAGACAAGGGTGTGGCTATCACCCACTTTATTTAATATTTATATCGACGACGTGGTTAAACTTTGGAAACCACAAGTAAACCCAGAGATAAAACTACGAGACGACAAAAACATAAACGTACTGCTATATGCCGATGATTTAACAATAATTCAAAAGAACGAAGACGATCTGCAAAGATCAATTTACCGTCTCAAATTACCCTGCGAAAACTACAATTTGAAAATATCTAAAGACAAAACAAAGATAATGGCCTTCCAAGGAAAACAACCAGTGCGATCGAAAATAATAATAGATGGAAAGACTTTAGAACAGATATCTCATTTCAACTACTTAGGCTGCGACACCACATACGAAAATGATAAAGATGTAGAAAACAAGATTCATAAATTCCAAGCAATTTGCGGGACAATAAATAGAACGCTAAAACACAAAACAAGAATGAAATTTTACAAAACCATGGCCGTCCCTGTACTCACTTATGGAAGCGAATCGTGGATAACAAACACAAAAAACAAATCTAGCATACAAGCAGCGGAAATGAGGTTTCTCAGAAATGTTAAAGGTTGTACAAGGAATGATAGGATAAGAAATGAAGAAATAAGGGAAGAACTAGAAATTTTCAACGTTAACGACAAAATAGAAGAATACAGAAACAATTGAAGACAACACGTTAATAGGATGACAGAAGAAAAAATACCGAAACAAATCCTAAACTACCACCCAAGAGGACGCAGAGATGTAGGAAGACCGAAGAAAAGATGGTCCTAATCAAATGAAGTTCGGAACAGGCAGAATGGCCTAAGCCTTGACGACAGAAGAAAAAGAAGAGTTTAAAAACAGTACCTCGAATGATTAGCTAATATAATTAACTGCACAATAAACCTGCTTATTAGTGTAATGACCCCTGCTGAAGTCAAATTAAAGTGCTAGTATAAAATTGAAATTTTATATGACAGATATAAGTTTCTTGGCAAGCAACTTTTCAAAGAATTTTCTGAGTATTAAAAAAAGTGAATTTAAAGGAGGTGTCTTCATTTTTCGGTTTAAGTATTAAAATCACTTATCTTAATACTGCATTACAAATAGTTGTCAACATACCCAAGTCTCTGCGAAGAAGCTCTTTGATTAATCGTTCTGGAAATTTGTTGTAGGTGCACAAGTTTTAATTATTTCGCTGACTTTCTTGGGAGTGAATAATTTTGAAAGCATTTGGTATGGGCTGCATTCCAAACACTTCAGTATGTGCTTAGTTGTTTATTATGGTCGGATGAGGAATTGGCTGATTTTGATCGCCCGCCATAAAGCATAACTTGTACCTTCCCTTGAGCTAAAGTGTTCAAGCTACCCTAACAGCTTTTATTTTTCTAGTCTTTAATATTTTTAACTCGGCTGAAGCTTGCGTTCTACCAGATGGGTATTCATCTCTTTGTCATATTTTCGTTGAGCTTCTTTTCTTGTAATTTCTGTTTTGACAAGTGAACAGAATTTCAATTTTTTTTATGGAACTTTGGGACTTACCTTCCATACCAACTTTTAAATTACTTTCTTAAATGAGATATCTCTGACCCCAGGTTACAATTGGTAGTAAATGGAGTTTTTATATGACCAACCAAAAATTTAAAGCAACACTAGTCTATTGTTCTCTTGAATAATTTCGCTGACTTTTTTTTTAAGAGTTGTAGCATTTACTGCGACCATCACCTGGATATGCTTTAAGAAATGATGCAGGCATGATATGATGTGTCTGTATTCTGATGCAATGCCATTTGTCACAAGGAAGTGCATTATATCGGAAGTTTTATTTACTTATATGGGCCAGTAAAATTTAGGCAGCTAATAATGTTTAATATTTTGCCTGATCAATATAACTGTACCATCCCTAGCTTGTAGTCAGCATCTGTGTGCTCTGCTCACTAGATACAATAGTCTTGAATTTTTAAGTAACTCATTTTTGAGACATGGGCATCTGAAACGGTTAGAATATCTAAATTGTGTTGTTAAAAAATGTATACTCTTTGCCCTGTTTTGAAAGACCCTTGGAATTCCAGAAGGAAATTTTATATATATTTTTATTTTTAAACAATCCTTATCTGTATCGTTTATGGTTTGTGTCGTGTGGCCTCTTAGAATTCTTATAGCGGTTAAGTCTCTCACCCGTTGACCACCTATCATTTGATTGTTTGATTCATAAGATTAAGAACTTGTGTGTGTATTTGAAGTCGCCTTTTTTGTTGGAATAACTGGCTTCAGATTTGAAATGTTTGTTGTTGGTTGAAGATAATGAGTCTGGCTCGGACGTCTTCTACTCAAAATGTTCAAATAAACCCTGCAAACTTTACAGTTAGTTAGGTACACCACTGCGCAACTCACATTTTTCTTCTTTTGAATATTTTTATTTTTTTGGGCATATGCAGTAATCATGTAGGTCGGTGTATATTACGCACCAATTTGGGTGCAGCATTTGTAATGTCTTTCGTTTTGAAATTTTCTTTGTTATGTATCTTACGTATCTGGCGTTTATTATTGATGGAAAGGGAATTTTTCTTCTGCTTTGTTTCCTGTATACAACTTTCAAAATATTTAACACGACATATCATTTATTTGTCAATTTCTTAGTTTAACATATATGGAATGATACACACATTTTAATGTAACTATAAATTTATTTATTTCTTTCAAGACAATATAGATGTTAAGTTTTTTAAATTTCTTTATTTTTTGTTTGCAATTTTACTTTATTACTTTGAATCATATTTATAATTTACTTGAATAATATTTTCTTTAACCCTTTGCTTATGACTTGATTGGTCTTCTGTATAATTATTTGCTAAAACTTTGTATCTAGCAATTGATTGTCGCTTTAGAGTTCATTGTCTTGACTTGTTGTACTGATCTAGTTATACCCATTCGTTCTTTAATTGTGTCATTTCGAATTCTCTCAGATTTTGATATTCTACCTACTCGTTATATGGCGTCCATTTTGGCAGCTTCTATTTTTCTTTTCATATGTTCTTTTACTCTCCATGTTTCTGAGGCACATATTTGCGCATTATTTCGGTAGGCTCTCACCATTTATATATTTTGTAAATGTACGTGCCAGGGATCCACATAACTTTAGCGTTCCATTTCTAATATTTTTTTATAATTCTTCTGAATTCTGGAATTTTCCATTCTTAAGTTATTTTATTGCATTCTTAACCTTTGAATTATCTATATTTATTTATTCCCCTTCTCTGTGCATATTCGTCTGAATTTGCCTTGCGTATTCTAATATATGTTCTGTTTGTAGAAACTTATAGTGCTGAATCCTTTTCTGTACTGATAATAATTTTCTGCCTCCTATATAGCCATTTATCTCTCTACATTTCTCAAGCTTCTCCCTTACTCTCTAAAATTTTTTGTATTGTTTTCGTTTGTTCTCTTTATATTGTCTGTAATTTTTTTCAGGATTTGTGTTTATCCGTTTCTGGCTAAGTTTATTTTTTACGTTGAGCAGTTTTTCAGTTTCAAAATTTGATCACTATTTATCACTTTTTAATAACTGTTTCTCTGCAGCTTTTTTAATACTGCAAAGAACATTGTCATATATCTCACTTGCTGTTTAAGTTATCAGTTTGGTGTAGATAACTGTCTAATCTTTCTTGGAATAGTTATTTATTACTATCATGTTCTAGACGATTTATGTTGTTTTCTCTAAAATATCTTTAGTTTGATATTTTGTGTCTTGCATTTTGTTTGTATTTTTATGTAGAATTGAGAGGACTATTTTTACTTTTAATAAATGATGGTCCAATATGTTACATATTTCTTTGTGAACTCTAATATTTTCGATTTTCAATAGAGTATATTTTTTAATTATAGCGTAATCTATTATTTA
Source organism: Sinelater perroti (assembly GCA_036346155.1). Taxonomy (NCBI): domain Eukaryota; kingdom Metazoa; phylum Arthropoda; class Insecta; order Coleoptera; family Elateridae; genus Sinelater; species Sinelater perroti. Next base: position 15,192,383 of record JARFIY010000195.1, on the reverse strand, counting down.
TTTCAGATTTCTCGTATATTGTGCCACGTGTATTTATGGGTCTCTTTATGTTTAAGATGCCATTAGTTATTTTTATATGTTGTTCATACAGGTATGTAAGTTTTTTCCATTTTCGTTTAACCTGTTCTCTCCAAATGGCCCTTTTACATTATTATTTTTCATTTTTCCGTTATACTATTTAGATCGCTCAGTATTGTTACTTCTCTGTTGCTTCTTACTTTAGTTACTTCTTGACTTAATTTTTCAAAGAACTGTTCCTTTTCGTTAATGTTGGCACCATTTCATATTCCATAGATTTTAAATATGACGTTTGTGTTCTAATACATTTAAATTAATTCTTCTAATATTTTTATTTATTGTTTTCAATATGTTACTCTTCTTTTTAGACTTTTATCTATTAATATGGATACCCCTCTTTGTACACGTTTGTCGTTAGGTTTCAATTCCATAGCTTTTCTTTTTTGTTTCTGTTAGTGAAAATATTTTGAATTAATATTTAATTCGTAGGTCATATCAATTAATTTTGCTCTGCAACCTTACGTATTTAAAGTTCCCAAACTCCGTTTGCTGTACGCTTGTCGTTTACTATTTAATCCGTTCTTACTCTCCAGACAAGTTTAAATACTACTTTGTTTTAATAAATTTTCATGATTTTGCATCACTTTCCTGGCGAAAAAAATTGGAACTAACAATTAAGTTGCCGATTGCTTCTTCCAACTTGTCAACGTAATTATTGAACACTAGACCACCTTATAAAGTTAAAAAAGAGTTTCTGGAACAAACTTAGCGTGTAAGAAATGTGCTACGAGTAAATGAGTAATATTTGACTAATTATTGTAATTAGTACTTCAGCCCCCTCTAGCTGTTATGCTATTATTATTTATGACTGACATTACTACATATTTGTCGAGCTCTGCAAGGGATTACGACATCTTAATCTGGGCTGAAACCCAATTGCCGCCGCTTTAAATAGCGTAATTGAATAAAAAAGGGCCGAGAGTATCTGTCATGTGCACGACGCTTCGTATTAAGACGTTTTTGCTTCTGACAACGACATTGCGGCATTTGTCCTTGCGCAGCGCGTCTCTTGCCTTATTAACTCTGATGGGATGCATGCGTTACTATGATTAATGGTGCCATTTCTAGTTCGGCCATGTTCATTAGGCACTCAAGATTCGCGGTTTGCGCCCGTTTTTCACGAGGTTTGCCGCTGCTTCCGCCTTAATTTGTGTCTGAGCTCTCGGAGCTGAAACGGAAAATTACCGACTTAAAAATGTTCCCTAGTGCGTTTGAAGTACGTTCGCGAACCGAACAAAAATACATACAAAAAAAAAAAATGGTCTGTCATTGCACACCCCCAAACTAGCACTCAAAATAAAACTCGGTTTGCTTTTAGTGTGAATACCGTAATATTATTAAAATGAAGGGAAGCTTTATTGTTTTTTTTATTATATTTTGCCAGATGGTAATGTATAACAGTTAGCAATAATTAAAAATAATCGCTTATTTCTTAAAAATTATTGTATAGCTCTATAGGTCACCAAGGATTGAGTAGTCATTTCGATCGTTTTTACTACACGTTTTTATAAATTATAAAAAACAGTAATGTGTAAATATGGCACCAACATTTAAAGTCGAAAAATACAAAGGGCCTGTTCTGCTTGCATTGTGAAGAATTAAAATTTAATTTTATATAATACATCGACAACATCCCGCAGCAAAGAAATTTATTATTATGTTAATCTATTTTTTCTTTCCAGCATAAGCCGCAGCATAAATAACCCCTTCTTTGCGGGTTGTGTAAACGAGAGCCGTCTAGCTTTTTAAACCATCAGAACCAGGCACCACGAGGGTGTGAAGAACGTTCCCGGGGTTTCTTTGGCGCCAGACTAATGTTTCTCAGCTAATCTTAGATTAATCCGACCGTCGGGTCGTGATCGCCTACAAGACTTTGACTGATTCCACGGTGTCATTGTGTCCGTTTAATTATAGTCTCGCATTCTTCGGAGTCCCCGTCAGCGCGGCACGAAATTTATCTGTAATTTCATTTCCCCGGCGGCGGGCCTGATGAAAATATGAAGACGACGCGGCGCACTAAATTAAAAACTTTGGCTGGCGGCGGCGCCGCCCGCGCGGAGGCTTTGAAAAGTTGCCTTTCCCGGCAGATTGGGCGTATATCGGAAACGTCTGGAAAAATTATCATATCCGCTAAGAAGCCCGATAAAAATGCCGGAAAACCTATAAGCAGCAAATCATGATTCGCAAGCTGTCGCCGAAATGGGGTGCGAAGGGGGAGTATTAGAGCGGCAGCTCGTCAAGAAGCCGCACACCAGATCACTCTTTATTGCCGGTGATAAACGTGAAGGAGTATCAGCTCGAAATCGCATTATCTCCCATCTCCGCTCGCGTTCAATTTTTCGGCCTCATATTCGAGGAGCCGTTCGCCTGGCTAACTGAAAGCAACTTGAAGCTTAAAGTAACCTCGGAATACCCCCTCGCTATATATGTTGTCTTTTTTAAATTTTAAGTACAAAGTCTAATAGAAAAGAAACTTAGATTATACCTTTTCTATTTGATATTATTGCTATTAATGACTACGTTAATTGTGTTTTTTACAAAGAAATTAATTTTCTACTAAACTACAAATATAAAAAAGTAAATGCAAAATAATTTTTGTAATACAAAATAGACACTCCTTATTTATTTATTATTTAGAATGAACTTAAACTTAATGCAATTGTTGTAAATTGCGCTTTAATGTTGTTGATGCATTTATTTACTAAGTAGAGGTAAAGACAACTTTAAAAATATATAGTATAATTTACTGAACACAAATAATGTGTGATGTAACAGATAATCCAATCACACCGACTGGTAACTGAATTATATTTACCAGTAAGCACAAAATGTCTGATGGTTGTCTGAACGTTGCCCCAACTTAATGTGGAGAAAAGGCGCGGACCTGATTGGAATGAATGAACATTACTTCGTACGTTTCATCGTCATTATCTGTAGGCCACAACCACTTGACAACAAATCAACTGCTCGCCATTATCTTTTTCTGTCCAGTGAACACACGGTGCGTTATTTCCGATCACGTCTTGGAATCGACCTGGGGCTGTCTGGCGCAGCTGTCCAGTTGTAGATAACGAATAGCCATGTATGGGCAGCTGATAAGAATAGTAACGACATCACCATGTGCCCGAACCGCCGCATGAATAGCGCCACCCCTACATGAAAAGATGTTGTGGACGTGAACCTCCAACACCTAATCTAATCAACTCGGTGATATTTCAAGCGTTATGTCTTTGGGGGAAATTCGGGGCGCGCGATGAATTTATATATTTGTTCGTTTTGCTTGTTTGTTTTTTGCGCGAAGCCATTCTTGACACGAGCACCCGGAATTGCTAAACTTCATTTTAGTAAGAAACGTGGCAGATAATGGATGTTTGCTAAATGTACCGCACAGAAAAAAAAATTGGTTAGCATCATCTAAGTAACATGTACATATAAATAACTTTTAACAAATATCAATCAAACTTATAAAGGGGCGTTAAATTTAATATTTAACGTAGACATTATGTCTGATGATTACTCCGAGTATTATCGATCTTGCGGAGCAAATCTCTTCGGGATTATTCTTTCAATTGGGCTTCTCTAGACCTTGTACTGCTTGTATTAAGTAGTAAACATAAGTAATACTTGACAGGAAAGATAGCAGGCAATTACGCATCATTAAGAAGCTGAAACATATCTAGTCGAGTTGATATTAAACAACCGTGGGCGCACCGCACCGCACGGCCGTCTCGCCAGAGCTTTCCAGACAAGCATATCATTAATAATTTCCTGTATCATGCTTCATTCAACCGAAATCAATCCGGTTCATGCCGCAAGTAGCGACTGCGTCCCCGGTACAGAGAGCGGTTTACCTATAAGCCATTCCACTCCAGACGGGGCTTTTTAAGGAAACGCGGGTGGCTATGATTTAAAGCCGCAGTCGATTGGATAACTGGAAATCGGGATTTATTAAGTGACTGCAAACTGAAATTCAGCTAAGCCTTGCCTCCAATTTATGCAACGATAAACAAGGATTTATAGGAGCAATTATGAGCCTGCTAAATTTAGACTTTATTGTTGGACTGCACGCTGCGTGTAGGACGAGCGGAATGTAGACGCCTTATAAATGTCAATTCCGCAGATCGACCTGTAAATTGAGGAGCTAATTTCAAACTGTCTGTTACCCATGCAGTTTTTTCAACCGCCCACAGAACCAGTCAGGTAGCCGCATATTGCTATTACAGTATTATAATACCCAGCACCCGTCATCATCGTAGAAAATGGCAAAGACCAACCTATTCAATTTTTTACAACACCAAAGGTGCTAATAAGAGTGCTGCGTTTAAAATTGGTTTTTTATGTGTTTATGTGTGCTGACTTATGAAGCCGTGTTATTAGGTGCCGTAAAAGTGAGATACTTTGAACTTTACAGTAATCATTATCCTTCAACAAGGATGCTGTGTTTCAATAAAATTATACTTGGGAAAATAGCAACGATTAGAAAACGACAATTCCCCCCCGTTGAGCCCATTCCAAACAACATGATAAAAATACTGTAAATACGATAAACAGGAAAATAAAAGTAATATGCTAACAAAAATAGATAACCAAACTCAGAGTTCTGCCACGCTATATTCCACATCAGTTGTCTTTATTTACTTTCTGTTCAAATGTATAGTAGAATACTGCTACGTGTGATCTACCTATGTAAAAGGTTTTCCACTCGTAAATACCGTTTATAAACTAAATTACTTCTGCAACACTGTTGTGACAAGGTTATTATTTGTAGAGCTTCGTCAAGTTTTCTCTTGATATACACTAAATTTAAATTTGTTTTTCTCTAATGTAAATGAATACAAAATAGATGTGATAATTTAACAAAAATAATCGTATTTTTTAGATGCATATCATTTAGATAAGTTACTTAAGTACATAAACTGGTGAATATGGGGTTTGTAAAGCTTTGATAAGCTTCTAGAAATTGACATTGAATAGTAGCATACTTCTTTTCTAACAGTTCTGAGTTTATTCAAAAGCTACGAAGCCCGAATTAGAGGGTCATATAGTACATTAAGGTAGCATCGGACATGAGTTTTGTTCAGCCGAACAAGACTGGTGACATGTATAGTAAAAGTCAAAATTACTCTTGAACATCAAATTCGAAATCCACCTTATCTGTTTTAATCATAATAAATGGAACAGCCTATGTAATGTACTAGTATTGTTTCTCGAAGTGCTAACAGTTTGTTATTCATAAAAAATATAAGGACATTTGTTCTTACAGAAAGTTGTAAACATATTGTGCTTACAGTGAAGAGGCATGAAACCATCTGTTATTTTCAAAATTTATTACTGAAGTCATCAAATCTGACAAAAATCAGACTTTTTAAAGCTTCAGAGATGATTTGCATATCACCTACAGACATAGATATAGAAGCAAATAATTTTAAATCGATCAAGAATTGTGAGCTACTTCTCTGTATCATCTAACACTTGATTATTAAGAAATACAAAATAAATACCCACTTAAAGATTTTCAAAATTTTTGTTAACGGCTAATTACTGCCAACATAAGAAACGTAAAGAAACAGAAATCCAAACTCGAAAATAAAGGTTAATCGTTCTTACCTACCACAACTTGAACCTTTCTTAACAATACAGTGATTTTTGTCAGCCATGAGGACCCAATAATTGCATCTTCATATATACAAGATCACATTAACCTTATACAAAACAAATAGAGAATTAATGAAAGCGAGTCAACACTACGCACAGAGCAATGTTCACCAGTCTTAATAAACAATCTAATTATTCCTACCGCAACTTTATCACGCTAACTAGGACTACATCTCGACAAAAAAACTGAACTGGAAAGAACATGTATTAAAGAATAAAAAACTTGCGATTCAATAAGCTAAACTGCTGATTGGTAAAATACTCGACTACCCCACAAAAATAAGATTTGAGTTTATAAAGCAAGCATCCGACCTATCTGGACATATGGTATTCAGCTCTGGTGCTATGCTACCAAATCAAATCTTGCAACGGTCCAAAGATCTCAATCTAAAATTTCTCACTATGGTATATATATCCAAGAAAATGTGGCACAATGATCTCACTTTCCATTTTATTCAAAAAGCTGTTCAATAACACAACAGATACCGTGCCAAGTTAGAAACACACAATAACCCCCTCGTCCAACCACTTCTGTAGCAGCAAGACCACCGAATATTAAAAAAATGTTAGCCAATTGACTTGAAATGAAAAGTCTTAGAGCTCCCCAATAAGTTCTCATCGCACCAATATGGACTTTAGTATTAAGATTCTATGTTATCAAATTAGAATGTTAATTCTGATTGCTGATCCAGCAGATATTAAAAAATTGCAGTTTTGCAGCATAACTGCTTCAGGAGCACATGAAGGAGGTTTATTTGCTTTATTTGCTTATTGTGCTAGACAGTATATTGGCAGAAATTATAATAGAGATAGAGGCCATAATATGGTTGGAAACCAAAATTCTTGAAGTCGTTGACTCTAAAACAAAAATTCAACATTTTTGCGTGTTACCTTTGTTTGAGATGTCATCAGATAGTGCAACAGAAGAATTGTTGTCGAACTTAACTGTCTTTAAAATAAGCAACAATTCAAGACTATATTAAAAATGGCGAAATAAAGTCATCACCCTTTTAGTCAGCTGCACTTGCAAACCTATTTGTCTGACATCATTACACTGTATAAATGAAAATTTATATTCAATTAATAAACAAATGTACATTGTTCTGCCATACTTATGTCGTAAAGATTAATATTATTGTGCAACAAAAATATTTTTTTATAGTATTTGGTTGTTTTATTAAGAGATGTCGAGCATTCAAGGCCAAATAAATAACGACAGTCTGTTTCATTAAATAAATTAAATTATGATTCACTAATGCATATAGTAATAATAGAATACATTCTCTTGTTGTCTTGTTGAATACGTAGAGTAGCGATTTGTTTATCTGCTTTGACTTCTAACTTTGTTAAAGATCTTTTACTTTCCTGCTAATACCATTGCAAATGTCTTTAAAACCTCAATAATATGATAATAATTGTAAAAATCCACCTTTTCTACAATTATTTTATCAGAAGTTCTACTACCAAAATCACACGAAATATCATTATTAATTATTAATACCATTTAGTGCAAAAGATAACAGATATTTTATTGTATTATGTTGATAATGATCAGACCATGTAGAATTGGTAGGTTTCTCAATTGAAACCTGAAAGCAGTCTATAATAGTTTTAACTTTAAAAGATTTTGCTTTAAACATTCCTGCAATGAAAAGCAAAAATTAACTTTTCTATAAGTGCACCTAAAATAAGCACAGGTTTGCAAATACCTGTACGGCGTATGATATGCTTATACAGAAACTATCTGCCTGTCTCATCATCCGTTATAATTTTTTTAATTTAACAAGATGTCTAATTTTCTTAACTATTTCTCTTCTGTAAAACTGTTAAAAATATGCAACTTTTGGAAGACCCAAATACAATTTACTATTTTTTTAAATACAAGCAGTAATTTTAATGTCCTTGTTTTTGTATGGGCATCTTTTTGTGAAGAACACATAGGTTCAGATTCTTCTCGAATCTCTCCGAACAAAAATTTATGAGTATATTTGTTTCTGGTATTACGTCTTTCTTCAGTAAAAGAAGATTTTTTTGCTTTAAGCAGATTTGCAAACAAACTCTTCTAATATGCTAATAAAAATTATTTTTTCTTCGTTGATAAAAACACTTGTGAACAGTTTGGTTTTATTTTTGTTAAGGCCACCATGCGTGGTAATGCAATTTTGATTTTGGTGCCCATATTTTTAGATTACATCGATTTTTAACATCTTATTCTAGATATAATAATATCAATAACACTTCAAAATTTTATAGCTACTTCTTGTGGCATTAAGATTATTATCACAAAAATACTTTTTTGTAGTTATTTTCTATAATTAACGCTTTGCACTCTAACTGCTCTTCAGTGTTTGGAGTTCTTTTACTGTCGTTTTAATGCGAAGAAAAAAGTTCATACAAAGTTATAAACAATCGTAATTTTTAATAGTTATTAATTACTAGCATTTATATATTTTAATATATGATGATGCTTGTGCAATCTAACAAAAAACAATTTTTGCAAGACTTCGGGACAAAGCAGATTGAAAACGGTTTTTAGAAAGCTAACTTGACTGCAGTTCACGTGTAATAACAAATATAATAAAATTTGTTTATTTTGAACTTTACATCGGTGCTATTTTGCTATAACTAGATAAGAAACCATGATGTTTGAATAAAGTTATTTGTAAAAACATAGAAAAATATTAAAATATGTTGAGCATTATTTGGTTACAACAAATAGAAAACTATTTATTTTATTGAGCATACAAATAATGTTTAGTTTGAGAACAGGCATTTACTAGAAATGTAAGTCATATCTTATATGACACATTCGAAATAGCAACCGATAACGAATATTGTTTTCTAACACGTCGTAATATAAAATTTAAATTAATAAATGATTTTTTAAATAATAATATTTTGTTTTATGTCCTTTTTGTATCAATTTATACATTTAATATGAAGAACAGTCATTTCCAGAAACTTTATATTTTTGGTCTATAGAAATCTTAAATATCTCTCTACCGATGTTGTCTAAATGCTCTTTTCATAAATAATTTTAATTTAGAATATGGAATAAAGGCTTTTAAAATACCCACAAGAAACCGTTGGTAATGACAGCTTTAACAAGTAACGAAGCTAAACAACTTAATAATTTAGCTTCTTGTTGTATGAGATAAAACATACAGTTCAAAACGGTTATAAAAAAGAATAATCCTGTATTTTACGATTTAATTAATAGCAAATATGTGAAATAATTAAATATCTGCCACAGTATAAACAGTCATATTATACCAAATGGATTTACAACACAAGAGAAAAAGTAAGCCAAAATATTATTTTAAATATTTTTTTATTAGCATCTTGCACACGAATAATTTATAGATATCTAAAGCATAATCAAAAAAATAATTTGTGGGTTTTAGAGAAACCCGACTGTAATGATGTTTCACATATAATATGGAATGAGATTTTAATCGCCAATAAAACCTCGTGCCCGCCCATGTTCATTTACGGGGGCTTGCAAAGGTTTGGACAAGACGCCTGTGCCGCCGCCAATAAATCTTGGTTTTTGCAACAGGCGGTCCTCAAAGCTCCGTGGGGCACCGAAACGGGTGTCAAAATACAAGGCATTTACAAGGCCGCCCTCCTACCTTATTAATAAAACATAGGGGCATAAGGGCGTAAAAGAAATTTACTCGACCTTCCGCTTCCAGATCAGGCTTTACATAAATAAGAGAGTTGGTGCAGTTGCTCAGAGCTTTTCAAGTATCATTCGTTCCGAGAGAGATTTATTGTTGCGTACAACAAATATAAATATATGGAATACTTGAGCAATGCCCCACTGAGTGGGCTTGCCTGATGGCCGCGCTGCAGTCGCCTCATAAAACTTCATAAAGGGATGTTTTGATTGTCGGTGATTTCTTAGCTTGTCACAGGGGGTGATAATGCATTGTGAGGAGCACTAAAGGTATAAACACGCCATTTAGAATGCCAGCGGGGGTCCTAGGCGTAATCCCTATCCCAGTGAATCGCATAATTTCAAAGCTGCTTCAGAATAACTCTAAATAAAGTGCTCCTCGTAATTAATTGATGAAGGGAGCTGCGAGCAAAGCGCGAGCTTGAGCATAAAAGAATCCTTCAAATCTCATTTACGATGTCAAAGGGCAACACTATCTATACATCTTTTTATAGAATCGCCACGTTGTTATGAAAGAAAATTTGTTTATGATCTTTGACACTGTGGGGGACAGGCGATGGCTCTGCTTTAATATGGCTGATGAAGCCGCTTGAGACCCATTCATTTTTATCATTATAAGCGTCACTTTTGCCAGACATTTAATTAGGTTTATATTTCATCTAAAGAAAAACAAAATTTGTCGCTACTATACACACGATTAGAAAATAATAATGAATCGAGAACGTTTACCAATTTTTATCATATAAATTCAGACAGTCAAAGCAGAGTATTTTACCAGTGAAAAAGCGCGCTACAACGAGGAAAACTCCTCGAGGCGCGCGTTTGATCGACGTGCCGGAAATGTAGCATTTCAGAATTCTAATTTGAAGACGTGGGCCGCGCGATTAGAATCAAGCGCCCGCGGCCTCCGTACGCCACTTTAACCATTAAAGTGGAATAATCTCGAAAAAGTGAGATAAAGTCTACGAAAATGCGGCCAAAGAAGTCGGCCGGCGACTTGGCAGCGGACGCCGTTCAGCCTGAAATTGATTCTTGCGCTTATGCTGTACTCCTCCGGAGTGCAAAAGCGTGTTCGAGGTCTTTAGCAACGCAAAAGTACAATGCCCACATCACATAATTCAGTGAACAAAGTACGCCACATGATGTGGCAAAACCGGCATTGTCGGAGCGGCCTGAACAATCAGTGCCGGATACTTGCAGTCCAGCGACGATCACATCCAAAGATACACGGCGGTTCAGGCGCGCCGCCATTGCATTTTCTTCGGAGAGTGATTTAGCTATATTTAGTAAATCGATATTATCCTATTTACCTTTAAATTAATATTAAAGGTACAGTACAGCTGAATTTTGTTAATTCTACCGTTGTAGTGTGTTATGCATTTTTTTCCTAACATTGAGAAACTTTAATCAAAATTTGTGGTTTTTCCAAATTCTATTGAATTATAATCAATAATTACACAGCTAGCATTACTAAGATATGTCTGTTGTAATAATAGCTTTGTTAACTTTTCTACGTAAAGATTAGAATCGGAAATCTTTGACATGTGTCTCTACTCGACCTTACTACAGCTTACTATGCGGAGTCATGCACTATTTCGTATTTTATTTGCATACGCAATGAGATGCTGCATCGAAAGCAACAAAGCCATATCACAGACTCCAAACGGCAGTGTCTGTCTGCATATGCTGTTCCGTTTCTTAACCTCCTAGTTGGAACAATAACTTCTTCATTAAAATAACAAATTGCCCGCCATCTGAATAAACAGCCAATGTGTCTGTTAAAGCGACGAACTCGTAGGTAGCAAAGTTCAGGAGCAAACATTTCTTATGAATTTATTTTTCATGGGTTACTAATAGTAAGTTTTGGTAATTGGGTTACACTGAGAAAGGAGAGTTATTGGGAATTCCATCCTGCTATTTGCAATATATTCCATGCTTACATTTTATCGCAACGAAAAGTACAGTCGTTGGAATTTATGTGTGAGCATTAAGCTTTGTCCGGCAGCATTAATTTCAGCCGAGGTAAATCCTCTTTTGCCATACTAAACCATAAATCTTGTTACTTCTTTAAGTCCTGAAAAATGTGACTCACAGAATAGTTCGTATTTTGTAAGCCCAACCGATAGAATACCATAAAGTAAGTTATTTGTATTCAAATTATTTAGTACTATAGATATAATACAAAATGATAAATTATATAACTTTCTCAACTATAATAGACAGGGTGCATTAAATTAAATATAAAAATATAAGACTTAATCTAGTAAATTATACTTTTGCAATTAATGACACGTAGAGTTACATTAAAAAAGATCTTCCACTTTCTCAATTTATATGTTTTGGTGGTGTTGCTCTAGTATCCAAAAATACAAACGTTATTTTATAATCGTAAAGTATATACAAATTTTGCTGTTAGAAAGTGCTAACTAGCGTAATTATAAATTTAAAAATGCAAACAATGCACAGATGACGATTATTTAATCGACTTCAGGTGCGTCACTCTCTCGGATATTAACTACTTAAGACACAACACGTTGCATTAAGTTTAATTGTCTTCTAATCAATTGACTAAATTTTATTTGCAAAATTTAATCGTAATTACAAGTTTACATTAATCGATTTTTATGAACTCAAATTTACAGCACCCTTATCTACCTCCGTGTTGTGATGTTATTCCGAGATTATTTTCACTCATTTGAGTCCCTTTCATCATATGGGTTTTTTTCAACTTCTTCGCAGTTGCTCTGGAAGGAACATCAGCTAGGTTGACTTTTCTAGCTTTCTTGCACTCATTGTTGACAAAAATATTTCGTTGTTCGTCACTGTAATGACAGCTTGCTTCAGCTTCCACACACTTGAGTGGAATGATTATTCTCACAGAATCCTCATGCCCTGTTTTTATCACTGATATGGGCTTCGTTTGTAAACAATACTACTACTGCTTTCTCTTGCCGATATGTTGTTGCTATTTTTAACTTCGGATTGCAGGAACTCAATAAGTTTCTCTAGATCTTTTTCCCTATTTTTTATTTCGAGCTGGTTCCTATGTCTTTTACGCTATCATAATACGATTTTATGAGAGGTGAAGTAGGTCCTTTGTAATTGTTAAGGTTTGCCACGCTCATAATTTTCTAGTCATAAATTTTGTTTGGCATCAAACCGATGAGACCTTTAACGTAATGGTTCTCCCTGCATATCTCTCAAACCTTTCCTGTGCTCCGTAGTAAAAAAGTAACTACTCTGTGTATTGTAGTAAACATGAGAGTCGACCTATATTTTCTATTGTTATCGAACAGCGTTTTGAAATAAAGATAAGTGAAATAGAGTCGTTATTCTCATATGCATAAGTAAGGGGGCGGTATATTATGGCTTTGGTTTTCAGGATTACCGTAAACTTTCCTTTTACCACTCCTACTATGCACTCTCAAAATCCTTATCATCTAGAGTACCTATGTCTTCTGCAAGATCATCTTGGCTGTAAAAATAAACAGTGATGTGAGGCCCAGGGGATCAAATATCTTGTGTGCAATGCATATTATATCTAGTGCGGTGATCTAGAGCATTCCCAGTAAAGAAATAAAGTCTGTACACAACTCCAATCCAATTCAAATACTTATCCACATAACGTAAATTTTCCTTTTTAGAGTAGAGCCATAGCTTGCTCCTAGAATTTAAAACATTCTTTTTTCGTTTTTATCTACATTCTTCTTCTTCTTATGGTCCTTCTCCTTCACGGAGTTTGGTTATCATCATTCTTATACGGATTTTGTCGACGGCCGATCGAAATAGTTCAATGCTGCTGCAATTAAACCAATCTCTGAGATTTTTTAGCCAAGACATTTTAGGCTTACCAACATTTCTTTTACCCTTTATCTTCCCTTGCAGTGGGTATTTGGGATTTCTCATTACATGGCCTAAGTACTCTAGTTTCCTCTTTTTTATTGTATTTATTATTTCACATTCCTTGTTCATCCTTGTCAAAACTTCTCTGTTAGTTATTCTTTCAATCCAGGCTATACGCAACATTCTGCGGTAACACCACATTTCAAAGGCTTGTATTTTGCTTGTTTGCTTTTTCTTATGTGTCCAAGCTTCTACGCCATAGAGCATGATATTAAATACATAACAGCGAAGCATTCGTATTCTGAGCCCAATGTTTATGTTTCGGTTGCAAAGTACTTTCTTTAATTTTGCAAAGCAGGATCTAGCTATTTCTATACGAGTTCTTATCTCCGTTGTTTGATCAGCTGTTTGTTCTATCCAAGTCCCGAGGTATTTGTATTTCCTTACCCGTTCTATTAATATGTTTGCAACTCTTAAGTTTCCTTGAATGTGTGGAGTTTTTGTAACTATCATCCATTTGGTTTTATTAAAATTTATTTTTAAGCCGTAGTGGTTACAGCGATCATTTACTTTTTCAAGCAGATGTTGTATGTCAGTAAGGTTGCTTGCTAAGAGGATTGTGTCATCTGCGTATCTCATGTTGTTAACTATTTCTCCATTTATAATAATTCCGCAGATTCCTCATCTAAGGCTTCTCTAAAGATGGCTTCGCTGTAGATGTTAAACAGAAGTGGAGATAGGATGCATCTGTCTCTCTGTATCTCAATTTCTGTTATTCTGTTCCAACTTTTATGTTAGCACTCTGTCCCCAATATAGGTTACTAATTATCCTCACATCTCTCCTCTCTAGGCCTTTCTTAAGTAAAAGTTCTTGTAGTTTACCATGTTTCACTTTATCAAACGCCTTTTCGAAATCGATGAAGCAGGTAAACACATCTTGGTTCATATCCATGCATCGCTGGTATAGCACATTAACCCCAAAGAGAGCTTCACGCGTTCCAAGACCTGCGCGGAAACCAAACTGGGGTTACTTATTCCTTCTTCCAATGTTTTGTAAATTCTTTTATGAATTATTTTCAAGAATAGTTTTAAAATATGTCCCATAAGTGCAATAGTTCGGTAATCTGAGCAATCTCTTGCGTTAATTTTCTTGGGAATTAAAATAAAGGTAGATAGCAACCATTGTTTGGGAATTTGCCCAGTGTCATAAATAGTGTTAAAAAGGTCTAACATAACATCTAATGTTTCATCGTTACAAAGTTTAACAATTTCTATTGGTATCTCGTCCGGGCCAGCAACTTTGCCTGTTTTCATGTTTTCTAGTGCATAATTTAGTTCCGATTTTAGAATTTTAAAATTTTCGTCCTTTACTTCTAAACTGGTGTTTTCCGGCCTTTCGTCATTGTAAAGTTCTTGGATATATATCTTCCATCTGTTTATTTGATCTTTTATATCTGTTAGTATATGTCCATCAGCATCTTTGATGACATTATTGGCGCCATTTTTCTTTTTATATCCTGTTACTTCTTTGATCTTTTTGTACATGTGGAAGTTGTCATGCTTACTTTGTAGTAGTTCAATTTCTTCACATTGTTCAGACAGGTGTTTTTCTTTCGCTATTTTTATTTTACTTTGTATTGTTTTATGAATTTCTTTATATTTTTGTATATTTAGCTTATTCCTTCTTCTCAGATCCATGAGATCTAAAATATCCTGTGTCATCCAAGGTTTCTTTTTTATTCTCTTACTTACTAGGTGTTCTTTGGTTACAGATGTTAGTACATTTTGTATTTTGTTCCATTTTTCATCAATATTGACTTCGTCTATTTGCATATTTATATTTTTTATCTCATTTGTTATTTTCTGTTGAACTATATTATATATTTTGGGTTCCTTTAAACGTCTTGTATCTGTATAGTCATTCTGGGGTCTTATTATCTTCTTCATCCTAACTGTAATTTTTGCTACAACTGGATTGTGGTCACTGTGAATGTCCGCACCAGGATATGTTTTCGCATACTTAATGGAATTTCTATAGCGATTATTACAAAGAATGTAGTCTATTTGATTTCTTACTGTCTTCCCTGGCTTATCAGCTGGAGACTTCAATGTATACAGCCTGCGAGCTGGAAGTTTAAAAAGCGTGTTTGCGACTATTAGATCTTTGTCCTGGCAGAATTGTATCATACGGTCTCCTCTATCATTGCGATCTCCTAGCCCAAAACCACCGGTACATCTTTCTACTTTCGCATTTCCAACTTTCGCATTAAAATCACCCAACACGATTGTAATATCTTTTCGCTTAATGCTTCTGTAAATTTCTTCTATTTGTGCATAAAATTCTTCGCATTCTTCGTCTTCCTTATCGGCAGTTGGCGCGTAAATTTGGATGATATTCATATTACCGTTGTTTGTTTTCAACTGTAACATCATTACTCTGTCTGAGAGCGGTATGAAGGTTGTGACTGCCGTTGCTGCTTTCTTGTTTAATATTATTCCAACTCCGTATCTGTGCTGAGGGCCATCATTTCCCGAGTAGTACATTATACCATTGCTTGTTGTACATTTACCATTTCCTGACCATCTAACATCACTTAGACCAAGGATGTCTATCTTCAGTCTATCCATTTCTATTACAGTATTGTGCAGTTTGCCTGGTGCCAGTAAACTGTTTACATTCCACGTCCCGATCTTTATATTATTTGTTGATAACTTTATAACTCTGCTCATAACTGTTCCCCCCGGAGATCCGATTGGGGAACTTGAAACTCCGGATTTAGATTTAGCTCTGAACGTTGTCATATTGATAATGATAATGATGATAATTTTACTATGGATATCTTTTTAGATCTTTAATGCAGTGGTTTTACGCCGTTGACCATCAATTTGGTTCCTCCGTCTTTAAGGTCTGTTTTTTCAACCTGAGGGCAAAAGAGTGCCCTATCTCTGCTGGTTCTTCCACCCGAAGCTGTTGACCATGCAAGAGTGTGACCACTTATACCGGCAGCCGATCGGTTATCACCATCCCTGGTTCCCCTCATGGTTATCTAGGAGCCATTAAATCCATTATTTGGAAGTTGCCACCTGTGTCACCTATGCTAGTTTTGGTCCGCCCCGGGTATTTTATTTCCCCGGTACCCAACATATCTGGTGGGCATTCCCCTATCCGCCACCCGGGGAGGCGTCCAGTTGGGGATCTAGCAACCCCGCTGAGTTATCTACATTAAACACGTTTTTTCATTTTACACTACGTTTTTCTCCTCTTCCAGCAAACTTGAGGGTTGTAGTCAAAAAAAGAAGATTTTATGTGACTCCAAATGTCGGTACCCTTGAACTCTTTCGATTGCGGGAAAATCATACCACAAGAATATTTGAAACCTCAATTCCTTTGGAGTTACGCTCGTCTAGAAAAAAGCCTTTTTTACACCAGACATCTAGTCAGGATATCAGGAATTATCATATATTTTTTCCAAGTGCGTATTAAGAGAAAGTTTTTTTAGCTAATGGACTAAAAACTGCTGTGATTGGGGTTATGGTTCTGTTAGGTGAAAACAAATGTTGCATATGCCTTCTTCAGCTGCCAGCTTAATTATTCCTTGTTCTTCCTAATCCATGAAAATGCGATATACCTCTAATGTTCTATTAGTTTTGCATAAATTTTTAATTTGCTTAAAAGTATGTCTGTTATTATGTTACGCAACAGCATCTCAAAAATTTTTGAGAGCAGTTTTTTCTATTTCTTTTTCTGACTTGATTTTTGCTGCATCATATCTGCCAATTGCATCTAGGGCCCATTATTTCTGAATGTAGATGTCACTAATTTAAAAAGCGATAACCATTAATAAGTTTCCTAATTTTTAACAGGCAACTTTTTCATTAGGGCCTATTAAAGCTTAGTAAGTACTGCTATAGATCCACATCTCAGTTATATTTCCTTTTCTGTTAACAGCTTTTCAGCCCAAAGTACTGCATCGATAGCAGCGACTTCGTGTTTACGATGAGTTACATTATGACTTTGCAGTTCTTGAAGCCATTGATTATATTGACGATAACCGCCATATCAAACACAAGGAATTTAAAATAATATATATTGTTGCCTAAATCAGAAAATGTAACGGAATACTTCTTGTAAGTCCCATCGCTAGTCTGAGTTCCACCGAAAAAGGCATATAGATTCTTTATCAATTTTCTTTTATTTTGTGGATTTAGCTACACCCTTTAAAACGTACGACTCTAAGACTCTGTCTTCATGAACAACGGTCCTGCCAAAACCAATCCTATGACTTCGAACGGTCGTCATTGCTCAATTCTAACCCTGTGTAGAGAGAGTGGGAGGCATTTCAATTTCTTGACTGAATGATGTAAGCACTGTACACACGATCAGAAGACTTTCTTTTAGAGCTTGCCTACTTTTTAGAATTCAGAATTTTTCACCTGCAATCGTTGAACTCCAGCGCGATGCTGCTGCTTCACATAGTAATAAATATCTGATCGTTTAAGTGACCATTTAAGATTTTGCGTATAATATATAGGAGGTTTTAAATAATTTCTCACTTTTGAAGTTAAGAATTTTTAACTTTATCCTAATCAGTTTATCTTTATTTAGGAATGGTTTCAATAGAGTTATTTTCTTCATTTTATTTTGCTTCATGCTGTACTTGACGAATCAATAACTTTTCTGCTTCGTCTATGTCGTCAGCATTTACAGAACTATGTTGAGGGGGAATTTAAATATTTTTATGCTGTAAAATGGCCTATTCAAGCTACTACTTGGAACATTTTTCTAAATGATATAGGAGCTAAATGTAGATTTAAGAAACAGATAATAAGCTGAAGAAACTTGTGAATTTAAGTTATGCGAGAACATAACTTAAAGACAGCCAATATGGGGTTCACAAACAAGCACAAGATAAACCCAAATCGTCCCTTAAACGGCCAGCGGGAAAGCGGATGGGTGCGGCTATCGATATCAACCGAAAGTAAAGCCAAATCGCTCATCTGAATCGGCTTCGGCTTCGTTGGCGATGGTTCCACGGTGGCGCTGTCTTCGTGTATGTTGCGGGATGTTAAATGCGGCCGTACTGGACGCGATGCGGTGTGAGTATATGCGGGTTGTTAAGCGCGACCGAATTGGCCGCGTTGCGGAGTGCGTATGTCGCCGGGCTTAGCGGTAGGTCTTTTGCGGGAAATTTTCATTCGACAGCACCTTTCATATCAAAAGGTGCCGCCGACGGCGTATGCAGACTTGTCGGCTGAGCAAAAACCTATATGCCGTTTTGTGTGCGATGGCAAAACGTAGCGGCAGATATCAAAGCGCCCCGCATGCCGCCGCGTTCACAAGCGGTTCAAGGGCGAAAAGGCCGCCACACCAGTAATCTTACGTTTTCTCAATTCATAAATTTTAGTGATATTATAATAGCATCCAAAAAATATTTATTTAACATTATATTTTAGTAATCACAATGTAAATACAAATTTTTCAATAGTCAAACGCGTAGAGGTAATTGTTAAAAATGATGTAATTTGTCTTGAAAATATTAATTCATATAATTTATTACAATTTCAATAATAATAAAATATAATATTGTACTTGGCAAATTAGAAAACTTACAGTAGTATGTGTGAACCTTTGTGTTCGGTGGTAGCCGTCGACCCACATTTTATTTCTGGCAATAAGGGCGTTTTTAAAGAAATCTGGTTAATTACCAGCAGTTTGGAAGAAGGCATTAGCAATTGCAGTACGATGTTTCTTCTACTCTGGTCAACTCTGATCAACCCTCAAAATTTCACATACTATCGTTTTTGGAATCTCCAGATCATCTTCTAGTTATCAAACTGTCAATTATCGATTCTTGTTGATTGTAGCCTGTGCACGTTTAATATTTTTTTGGTATTCTGCTGGACGCTAATCTTGCAGGATCACTTTTAATAGATTCCTAGTCATCTGTAAACCCTGTATACTGTCTTTATTTGTGCTGCGCTCAGTGCAATATTTTCGAAAGTATTTTGAATCATCTGAATAGTTTCTACAGACAAATGTTTTAGCTTGCACAAAAAGTAATGTAGATCCGTTTTTCTACCCATTCAGTCCTTGCAAATGCAACGATTATACAGTACATGTGCGTACCCAGTAGCGTCGATACTTCCAAGAAACCACGCAGTAGTCATCTTTATTTGCGCATGCGCATTACAATCTATACACATCGGCTACCAGGTTATATCTCAGTCGTTTATATATTAACATTGACGCAATATGGTCAATTTACGGAAGACCCTCTATCTTTTTGATTTGCATTAAAAAAAAAACAGACACCGTACCGTAGCTAATCAGGAAGTGTAGTTTAATTATGATTTGTACAAGCAACCATTAGGTTTAAAAAATACACAAATAAATTGTTTTGTGAGTAAAGCGATGGTTTGTCTTTTTACACATGGTGCAGTAATGTTTTCAATAAGAAAAAGAAATGACCCAATTCTTTCTTAATATTTAAGCATGCACTGAATTAATGGATCCGCATTCGTGCGGTTTTTGGTGTCTCTCTTTTGTGAAACGTTTATAATTCACTTCTGCAGAGGATGCTTCTGTTGTTTAATGCAATATTAAACATCTGAGTGAAAATTCACATATACCACCTCTTTTTTTAATTTTTTTTTTGTATAAAGCACATGTCAATAAAGTCCACTCATGTATTTGTTGTATTGCTTCATCAACTGGAAATAAAGGATGCTAAATTGAAATTCTACCAGCATTGAACTGTCTCATTAAATGAGAGTACATCAGCTCAATAACTAAATATACGCTTTTATTGTTGATGATATAAATTTTACCAGTTAAATGCACACTCAAATATCTTTCTAAGTAATTTATGTACTTTTAAACATTAGGTACAAGGTGGGCCATAAGTTACGCTACTATTTCAACAATCAATAATTTTTGTACTTTTTTAATATTTCTATTTATTGTTCTACTCAATAAACTATATTATTAGGGGCTTGTTTTCTTTAAACTTCGAAAACTATGTTGCTCAAATAGCTCCCACTTTCTTCTTCACAATCACTGGCTCTCTTGTATCATACTAGCCAGTGTTTTTTCGTTTATATTGCAAATTTACACATAAATGTTTTCCTTAATCTGGTAAATATTGTAAGGTTTATTGGCATAAATAAGTCAAATTAGGTGAAAGTGTGGGTCATATAAAATCCCCATTGCTTGAAATTTTTCTTTCGACGAAAATGTCGTTTACAAGTTGCATGGACTTTTTTGCTATATGGCAAGTTGCTCCATTTTATTGTTACCATAAGTTAGGTGTGCTATCAATAGCCGGACAAACAAAAAATTTTTAATTTTTGGTAACGAGCTTCAATAACTGTTACACTCTCATCATTTTCCCCGAAAATGCGAGATTCGATTATCTTCGCTGATGTCATTCGCACCAAACAGTAACTTTCAGAGAATTTAGCTTACATTGATATATGACTTTTAGGTTTTCGGCACAAAGCCATTAAAATGAAAATGAGATGAAGCCCATTAGCAGTTTTTGAACAAATTCATTAGCAGCTCTGGTCATTTCTTGGATTCGAATTGCATAGAAGAGTCTAGCTACTTTATCTGTTGCACTCCTGAAATCCTTTGATAGTCATTGTAGTGGTGCTTTTAAAAATCCAAGTTCTTGAAAACATCTTCGAGTTTCTGCATCTTGTTGTATGCTTACCTGTACCGGTCCTTTCTTTTCTAACGTGCTAACAGTACGTGGTCTGCAGCTTCGTGGCAGGTTACCCACAGACCCTTGTTGCCTATACTGGCTAGTTAGTCTCAGTATACCAGTTTTTTGGGTAGATTTCTAACTTAAAAATGGTATATGTAAGCGCGTCTGTGAGAACGGTGGACCTCTGGTTCTTTTAAAGTAGAATTTAATAATTTCATCCCTCTTGTTTGAGGCGAATTTTTCCACTATTAATTTCCAAAGCCTACATTTTTAAAATCCGATAAAAAAACATAATTATAAATTTCTTATTGGCTGCTTAAATATTATTTCGATTTATGGTTCACCCAGTATAATAGTCTTCTAAGCCAAGAGAGTATAAGATCTGGTGTGAACATCACACGATTTTCCTTATCCTATTATTATATATTATACCGGGTCCATTATCTCGGCCCTGCGCTGCTCTCGTCCCGGAACTTGTTATTTTAAAAAAGGACGAGGCGCGAGTCCATCGTCTCGGCCCTGCGCTGCTCTCGTCTAAAAATTTGTTAATTTAAAAAAGGACGAGGCGCGAGTCCAACACTCGAAAGCTGATTAAAATAAACAGTACAAGACAATAATTGACTCGTACTTAAAATTTTGCTACGTAACTGAAAGTAACCGTGCGAGCTCGGTCGCACAGCCTTCGCCATTATCGCCTGCGTGCTCCCTCCTAGCGGCCAAGCGCTCCCCTCGTCCTCCCGCAGTTGGTCCGGTAGCTCTCCGAGCGCGCTGTGATTGCTCCGTTTAATTAATTTTTAATCAGCTGTAACTTATTTATTTGATCTGGGATCAAAAAATTTCATTGTAATTTTTTGTTCGTCTCGGTTTGATCTATCCGGTAATATAAATTTCCCGAAACATTTTATGAACACCCGGTATATTAAAATCCTGAGCTTCAATTTTTTTCGAGTTCCTATTTTACCAACTTTTATTTTAAATTCATGTTTACCTCGTGATAAAAAATCATTTTTATCCTCATGAATTTTTTGTATCTTCAACCGTTTAGATGCGCGACCGCTTTGCGACCGATTTTGCGACCTTGCGATCAAACGGCTCCGCCGATTTTTACCAAAAGCTGCGTCCCCTACCTACAGGTAACTTGCATACCAAATGTCAAGTCTCTAGATCTTCTGGTTCTCGAGATATCCTGTTTACTGACAGACCGACAGACACACACACACGAACCAATGGCTAAAACCAACTTTTTTGGTGTCCTAAGGCTATATTTCGTCCAGAAATGTGAAAAACTGGGTAGGTCAAATTTCCGCCGATTACATTACTTTTCTTATTATAGGATAAGGAAAGTAAAAACTATTTCTGATACAAGAAATGTTATTTTATTTGTTTAAATAACTTTCTTGTTGTCCTAATTCTTTCTCATTTTTTGGGAAAGTGTATATTTGAATTTTTATATTTTATATTTTATATTTCTTATAGTAATGCAGTTTACCAATTTTACTATTTGTAGATCTTTTTTTTTTAATTTTAAAATATTGTTTTTTATGATCTTTCTGATCTTTCTGTTATATTGCAAATTACAGGTTTATACTACTACTTAAACTTTGACGGAAGAAGTTCTGGAACTGCGGCTCTAACTTCCTTAAGGTTTCCAAACGCCTTAACACGCAAAGAGAAGCTATGGACCGGAATAAGTGAAAATCGGAAGGCACTAAACCTAATGAATAGACAAAACGCAGGAGAAGTTTAATTCAATATAACTGTTAGCAAGCATTCAATCGTTGTTGTGCTTGAGCGAATGTTACCTCGTGAAGTACTACGCGTCAGTTTCTATAAGCTTTTCTTAGTTTGTACAGTTGTTGAACTATACTGGATTAGAATAGTTTATGTGAGTGCTTCTAATCGGAGTGGCTTTAACAACGAAAATGGGAAATCCGCTAGAACAAGGTTTATCTTACAGTCTGGTAGAATTGCACTGTTTTCTCACTGGCTATACTTTTTCCTTTCATTACAAAGCTTGAAAACTGCAATATCTACAGAAAATTCTTTCTGTCAATAATTGTGTAAATAGATTCTAGTAAGATACTGATCGTTCATAATTAAATAGTTAACAGTTACTTCAAAATTTATGAAATACAAAGATAAAAGTTCAATCAACAAAAAGTGACAATAAAAATTGGCGCTGGCATTTGATTTGATTGTTTCTCTTTCAAAATACTTGTATACATATTAACTAGTTTTCCTTACGGATAGTTGCGACGAATGGCTATTATTGTATAAATTTGATTTAAATAAACTTTAATTATAATGGAATTGAAAAGGACAATAAAAATAAAACATGTCAAGAGGTTGCAAATATGATAAAATATTGCGTACTACGCCTTCGATTCGCCCACCTCTTGTCTGGCCCGTTGGCTTCTAGTTATATTTTAATTCGTCGATCTTTCACGTTGTTCTGCCACATACATAAATCAAAATTAATATTTTCTCTAATTTATCGCTTAGAATTTTGTTGTTACTGTATTATAAATTTTCTACTCCGTGTTACAATTTGCGTTTCTAAATGTCCTTTTAATTGTATCATACTAAGTTATATTAAATATTGTTATTCACTTCACATATATTAAACTCAAAACTTACACCTACACATTTTTGTATGTATATTTTGTTACAATAGTTTTTTAACAGACAAACAACCTTTAAAACGTTTGAATAATAAATTAGGACAATCTCCCTCTTCTCGCCCACTACTTCTGCGAGCATCCAAATATAGTCCCCTTGTCTCTTCTCGTCGTACTTGCAAACAGAACAGCTCGAATGATACGCAAATATTACTTACATATGTCATTATGTTTTTTATTTTGGTTGACATATTCGTCATAATAGAAGAGAAAATACAGAATAAAACATAAAGTCACAACTTCATTTTATGTTTTTCATATGAAGACTCTGATTGCTGTCGTAATTTATTTATTCCGAACTGAGGGCCTGACGGCTATTTATCTGCCTGGATATATCTGCAAAATTCGGCAAAAGTTTACGATTGCGGCTGAATGTTGGTTACATAAATTACGAAGTCTGAGTTCAACCTCGGTTTGAAATACCGTCTTGGCTAGGCATATTTATTGCAAGTGCATGGGATATGTCTACCGGTTTATATGTCTGACACGAAAGGCTTCCTGGTTTGACTTCGTGCCCGATATAATTCAAAATATTCCAAATAATTGTGCTGAATTCGTTTATTTTAACTAAAGCTGTTTAATTTTGATAAAAAGCATTGTTCAAGGTAATTCAAATCAGCGTTGTAAAACAATTAAAATTAAAAGTATCGATTAAGAACGCGATTAGCCTTGCAAGTGCTCCAAACAATTCCTGCTACTGCTTTAAGGGAAGGTATGAGTACAAATTAATTCAGCCAAATTACAATGGTGTATTCGCAGCAGTAAACGGTTTTAATATTAAACAGAATTGCAAACAAGCTAATTAAATGTGACATTCTCATTAAACTTTACGCAGCAGTATCTTTAAATTAAATTATAAATGAAGAACAATTTCGCTTACCGTTAAAGGGGTAATTGCCAAGGCCGTAATTTTAAGTAAATAAAACCTAAGTGGAATATTAAAGTGGACGCCTATTATTGCCCAGTACAGCAGAATAACTGCAATTACTCTTATCTACGCACAGTTGCTTTAATTTAGAAAATCTGTTTTCTTGCATCTACGACAAAAATAAGAAATTCTAGTGTAGTACAGAATTATTGCCTAATACAGACTTGTAACTTGTCATTTCATATAGGCAATGTTAAACTTATACCAAAATTATGATTTTTGTGATTGTTAGCAGCATAAAATGTTAAAACTTTCATCTTACTATTTTAAACAGAATTCAATTGGTGCATTCAGTGGTCATCATTTGGCGTTCTTTGGGATGAATTGTTAGAATTTATCAGTGTCTACCCCTCGTGTTGTGAAAACCGTAACTAAATTTCTGTGACCAGAGACAGAGGCTTGCGACCTACCAATACGTTGATGGGACTATCATCGATGTGGCTTAAGTCGCCTAACCTATAGTTCTTTGCCATCTCTCCTGCTGCCAAATTGCTGTTTCGAGGAGCACTTTGTCGGGTTTCTTGCTATCGCAACAGAGCTAGACTAACAATTTTTACTATGCATCCAAATTCAGTATTAGATGTTGAGGTAAAAAAGCGTAAGTTTGTGACTGATTGTGTCTGGTGTTGAGCGACTAGATAAAAATTTGAGCTTAGGATAAGAAACAATGTTTAATAGTAATTTAAAATTTATATTGTCGTATTATTATACGCCTATCACACACAACAGATACTCGTCAAAATTGTAAAAGTTTAATAGTGCATGTTAAATCATCATACGTTATGCACCAAATGCTACAATGCGGTAAATGGCAATTTTTTGCATACACAAAAACTTTTGTAACAAGAGCCCAAGATGTGTCAATTGTACTAGTGCAACACAGCAATGTCAACGTGCAAGTAAAAATGATACCACTTGAGTTAGTTACAATGACAATCACAGACAACTACAGACTGTTTAGTATATAAGGAATTGCAAAACTTTCCCTACTTGCAACAAAGCAGTTTAGTACTTCAATTCAATACGCAAATATTTCACACGCCCAAGTTGTCAGAGATGCAGCTGCTACTGCAAGTAGCACAGTCTATCAGCCACCAGATTTCAAATAAACTAAAAACTCTAATGGAACAAATATTGCACCTTCTGATAACACTCGTTACAAAAACTAATAATGGCTCAGCATTTTAGATTAGCAGTCTGGAATATTCACGACCTGACACAATACAGAGATAAATTTACTTCTTTCTTTGGCAATTAATATATCGATGTTATGATACGTAGCGTATGACGCGCAACGGCTACTATTATTAGAGATTTTATCAAACATTATGAACTCCTTGTATATAAACAAAATTATATTCAAGTTAGTCATGACACAACAACAAGCAAAAGCAGTATGAGCACTTCATTTGAAGGTAGATTTATTGCAAGAGGTGACTTCGATGTTAAACAGCTATAATGGGGTTTTGGGATTACCACGACCAAAAGTAGAAAACAGTTAAAAGCTATTAATACTTTAAGTTTAAATCGTTCATCAACTGAAGCGTCAAATTATTGTCTTGTGAGCACAGATAAACTACCCGACCTACTTAACTTTGGTATAGTGAAAGGAATAAATTCAAACCACCTTAAGGCCGAATGTCTCCAGAATTATCAGCTGATCACTCGCCAATAATAACAAGAAGAAACCAAATCCTAGTTAAAAGAAAAAAAACTGTCAATGGATATATCTTTAAAAACAGAACAAATGTTAATAAAAGCAATAGAAGATCCCAAGGAGATCGTGCAACAAGTTGCTTGGTTAGCAACACCAGAAAGAGTACAGCACATTATTAATACAACCTGTCCTGTGATAGCAAAAAAGAAAAAAATACAGAAGTTGGAAGATTACACATCACCTGAATGACAAACGCAGACTCAACCAAGAACATCAGAACTTAACATACTCCTGCATAAATCAAAAAACAAAATATATAATATTATATACACATTGTCGCTTACGAGATTGACTGACTATTTGTTTTGAAAGATAACAAAGCGCTTAAAACAACCAATACGACTGCTAATTATACATGGGCTAGAAGTAATTAAGAAAAAGCTTTGATTTTTGCAAACTACCTGATAAAAAGGCCAAACCGTTTCCTTTCAATAGTTCAGGTGCAGATGCTGATGAAATTATCTTTCCAAATATGCCTACCAGGAAAGAAGTTTGAAGTCAACGAGACTAAAACTACAATTATCAAGAATATAAATCCAACCAAAACCAGTCAAACCAAAAAATGATGTAGCATCTTACAAAACAATTAGTTTATGGCCTATACTTTTCAAGGTCTTCAAAAAAACATTATTAAACAAAAGCACTCCATTATTTATAGAAATAAAATATCGCCTGACTACCAATTTGGATTCCGGAAGCAACATGCTATGTTTTAGAAAATTTATCGGGTGATAAACAAAATTACAAAAGACTGAAAATAAGGGGTACTGTTTATCAGTAGTGATCGACCTTAATTTTGAACAACAACCTGGTGTACTAAATCAAAGATAAACTACCTTCTCACTATTACCAAATCATACGTCCATGCCTTACCAACAGAAGTTCTATCAACTATATTTTTTATTAGCGTTAAGACCAATACTTTATCTATTATTTACATTAGGTTTACCTAATGTTAATTCCACAATAATTCTCACATTTCCTAATAACATGGCGATATTGGCATGTCATTCCGATACTAACATTTCTTCTCACACCCTCATCTCAACAAGCCTCAACTATGGTTTCACAAATTGGGTGTTAAAGTAAATGAAATGAAACTTCTTTCGTTAAGAATAGAAACTTACCCAACTATATTGTTGGACAATCAACAAAACAGAAAAATGTAAGTATCTAGACATTCAATATAGCAAAACTAAGAGCTGCATTGAGAGACCGAGTTCTTAAATTAAAAAATGGAGTTTCTGAGAATTAGTGGAAATAAAATTTGCCCAAGGAAAATCAGAAAAACTTTGCACCCTACTGAGAAAGTTAGGTAGTTATCATGAGATTAACAAAAAAAGAAGTAAATAAATTTAAAATATTATGAAAAACAGAGAGCTGCTTAAAAACACAAAAGAATAATTGATTTGGCACAAAAATTGTACAATAATATTGGCATTTCATATAAACTTCAAACAGTTTCAAGTGACAACTAATACAAATAAATGCCTATGTATTGCATTCAAAGCACGATGTTGTAGAAAAATTAGAATTGATTTTTTAATTCTCTATCTGTAATATTCAAACATAAGAAATATATGTTACTCGTTCAACTGATATGTACTGAATACATATGGCCTTAGAAGTGTCTCCATACATCTCACTAGGTGGTGGGGCTATGCTTAACAACCCACTGTCCGGCTTGTTGGCGCATTTAATTGGAACTTACACCAGAGATGTGATGAATGCAAATTCTAAATAGAGAATTAACATTAAGTTATGCGTAAAGCTAGAGAAAAATACATATGGTTACAAGGTATTATCGAGAAGCCGGGGGGAAAGATTCAATATAACACAATCCCAGAATCGGCTACCCATAAACAAAGCGAATGTGAAACGTATGAGGCAAGAATCCCGCCATGTTATTGTGCGTTTGATATCAGAAGAGCTAATATTGAGTATGGATGTTTGTCACCAAATTTTATGCAACGATTTAAAGAAACGGAAACAATACAAGAATAGTTCCTCAAGTACTGACGGAGAAAAAGAAAGAAAACTATTGAACTGTTAAAAAGAGCTAGAATTAATCTCACATTTTTGTTAAAAATTATTGCCGAAAATGAAAGATGGTGCTACTAGTATGACCTTCAAATGAAGCGCTAAACTGCCAAATAGCGAGATTATAGTTGACCACAGTGAAGCGACCTTCGAAAACAAAGGCAATGTTAATCTTATTTTTTGATACTAGAAGTTCTGTACACCATAAGTATCTGCCTGAAGGACAAGCTATACATTAAAACTTATAGATTGACTGCTGAAATGTTTGCGTCCAGCACTTCGGCAGTGTCCTAATTTGCGGGCATCTGGGCACTGGTTCTTATTACACGTCATTACAAGGACCTACGTATACTGCTGTATTAGTTTAGGAACATATGAAAAAAAACTTGACACCGTGTCATTTTTTGTCTTGTTTTGCGAAAATGCCCCTGAAAAAGACAAGATATTGCAGCAATCCAAAGGTCTGGGACAGAACTGCTGAGAAGCATCCTCGATTAAGCTTTCTCTATTTGCTTCCATCATTTGCTAGGACTATATATGTATATAATAATTTTTTTTTGGTCCCACTTTTCACAAAGATTGTAATACCATTTTTTTGTAGAAATCTCCACTTTAATTAAAAATAACAGTAAAATTTACTGGTTATTTTAATACGCAATTTACAAAGATCTAGCTTATAATTACCATCGCTTGCGTTAACAAAAAATCTGCAAAGGGACCCTGCGCCCGCGATAACTTTTTAAAATTAGCTCTCTCGTACCTCATGATACTGCATACGTTGAGTTTTTGTGGTGATTGCAGCATTCATTTACAAAAATGGCAATTTCTATGTGTACACGTATGTGTAGCTACGAAAATTTATTAGGTTTATACGCAGTAAAAACTTGCAAGTTCAGCACGATACAAGCTTTTTTGCCAAGCCAAGGTCAGAAGCGAACTTCGAGAAGTATAAATTTTCGAAGTTCACTTGCCGTGTAACTGGTAACGTCGGGGTATAATTTTTCCATATTTGTCTGGGCTGAGTCGTCGTGCCGCGATAATAAATTGTGTGTAAAACGGACAACTGTTCCGCTTCGTTTTTATTTATTTGAAAAAACCTGCCCGCTAGGGAGGCGTATGATTAACAGACTGTTTTCGTGTAGTGTTAATTAAGGGCCATTTCTCAAAGTGTGTAAAGATGTCTTAATTTTAATAACACTTGTACATGTTAAGTGGTATATGGGCATGTTAACTAAAAATTGAACAAATTTTAGAGCCACGTCAATGTCTGCTCTTCAAAAAATATTTTTTCAGTTGCCTGCTGTCAAATAACGATATATAATTATTAGAAATTCACATTTTCCAAAATATTTTCTTTATGAAAAGTCTTGAACCACACACATTTTATACTTAACATTTGTAAGAAAGCTTTTTCTAATTAAACATTTTACTAAGATGGCTATTTTGAAGAAAACAGAGCATAGTATTATTTGAACAGTATTGTTTGTACAGAGAAAACTGCTGCCAATAATATTTGTAAAAAATGCGAAAATATATAAAAATAACTAGTTGGGAAAGTTGAGCTCATTTTAAGATAACTAGACAGACAAATCAAAATTTTACACTTGCAAGTACATGCTATTGTATATTTCAAAACAATAAGTTTAGTTAATATTTTGGGAAAACATTATTAAAATCTTTAATTGAAGTTCACATTTTACACTTGATGGTAAAAATTGCGCTCGTAATAAAACATTCATTATAGAGGGGTCAAACTATTGACCTTGAAATCATATTTAAAAGATACCTTAAATGCCAGTGGAAAGTTTTAGTTCCACCAACAATTTTTTCTAAAAGAGGATACGGAGCATTTCTATAGTGTTTGTGTTAACAAAGAACAGCATATGAAGGTGTGCATACAGAAAAGATTCACGGGGCTCTAGCAAAAAGGATTTAAATATCTTAAATATATAATTTACACGCTTGTTCTGGAATCCTTGCTGCTTTGCTTCAGTGTGGCGAACAAATTATTGGGACTTATATGTGGCAATGTCTCAAGCGTTTTTTCTCCGCACTTGCTTGCAAATCTTCCATAAAGGCTAAGCTTTTTGAACTCTGCTACCTTCTTAACGTCATTCTGTTTCCATACTACCCCGTAGTCGCATGTACTCTGATGGTAGAAATAGCAGTGTATTGTGTTGCCTCATGGGTGCTTTCTTCTTTTTAATGAGACAATTTTCCGATGCGCACAATTTGCACGTCCGGTACCATTCTTTCACTTCTTCTTTACAGCACACTAGATAAAACCGCTCTCGTAATTTTTGCGTCTTCTTAATCTCAAAGTATTTTCCTGAAGTCTCATCATGCAGGTGACGTAGGACTTTGGACAATTGATTTCTCGACAATAATAACCACGACCTGAGTGCAAGATTCTATTTAAAAGATCTTCCTTTAACCTCAAAATATTCCACTGTGCTCAATGAATTTTTACCACAGAGTTCAACCTCCTATTATGATCTTGCCCTTTGGACCTTTCATTCCAGCATCACTTTTAATTACAAATCAAGCTCCTGCTCATTACGTAGTCTTTTTTCTTCTGTTTCCAGATGGTTTCCGCACGACCTAGTCAACAAATTACCTTTTTTATCTTTAACACTTCCAGTTTTTCTTTACGCTTTCATGCTACTTTTTAATGTTTAATGTTTTAATGTGCTCAAAGATTTAGAACCTTTTGTAGGCTGTTCTATTAAGTTTCTGTATGCATATATACCTTCAATTCTCGTAATTCCGCCTAAATGTTTAAATTGTTCTTGCATACTTCTTAACAATAGTTTTTTTTTCTCAGTTGGTAGACTATTCCTTTAATTCTCGTTATTTCTTGGATTGTTATTCTAATTATTTTCTTATGTTCTGCATTAACATATCTAAATCCACAATTTAAAAAAAATACCTGATTTTGTGTTTGTCTTTGCCGATCAGAGCGTATCGCAATATTTCTTCTAAAACTGACTTCTTCCCTGTTTCCTCTAAATTTTACTCTTCTAATTTTTTTTTTAACTCAACCACCTTCAATTCGTACAACTTGGCTTTTTAATTTAAATACTCGTGTAGGGTTGTAATCACATCCTCATTGGACAAAAAAATTTACAATAAATCAAGTTTTCAGATTTAGTAACAAATAGGAAATCGCTCGGAACTAAATCTGGAAAATAAGAGGGATGAGAAGTAACAACGCCATTAGAACGATAAATCTATGTGATAGCGAATAGTGTTTATGAAAAAATACATATTGTTCCGCCTTTTTTTATTC
Source organism: Sinelater perroti (assembly GCA_036346155.1). NCBI lineage: Eukaryota > Metazoa > Arthropoda > Insecta > Coleoptera > Elateridae > Sinelater > Sinelater perroti. The sequence goes on along the minus strand of JARFIY010000195.1, from coordinate 15,160,770 downwards.
ATCAAATTTCCCAAACAACTTTGTAATGTTTTGATCTTTTTCATAACAAGTAGGTTGATCAGAATATATTGCAAATCCTAGATACTGTGTTTATTTACCTTTTTAACCAATGAAATAGTCTGTCTTATTGTTTGCGTTTTATCTCCTTAATTCATTTGTCACTAGTTCTGTTTTTAGTGTGAAGAGTTGAGTCGCTGTTTATACTATGCGGACAAATAACTATTATAAAATCTTCTTTTTAGAAATCTAAGTTTAAACATTGCAAACAAATGCTGATATTTTGGAATAAACGTTATCAAGAATCGTGGCACCCATCTTGCACACAGTTTTTGTCATGTATAATTTTTTATCCAAAATATTATATGCTCATCAAATTAACAAACAACTTACTTGCTTTATTTGGTGATCTTTTATCATAACGATACTATGGACTTTTCAACTACATTCTTTGTAACATCTTAGATGACAATTACATTTATTTATTTAAACATCAACACTGATTTAGAAGTCTTAGTTGTCTTGTGTTTTCTCCTCTAATGTTCGACATTTGTCGAATAAGTTTATTGTTATTTTTAGTTGAAGAGTGAGTCGGTCTGTTATAGCATCGCCGAACAAATTGTAACTAGTTATCAAACGATCTTCGTATTTTGTATAGAAACATCCTAAGATACTTTAAAATCAAAAAACAAATGGAATATAGGAAACTAAAAACACACTAATACTAAAAATTACGTCATACAATTCATTTATTATCGTACAGCTTTGTGCTAAAAACACAAATCGAAATATGTAAATCCGAAAAGTACTTTCATAAAAAAGCAGAGCTAGAATAGAATTGGCTTGTTTTATATTTCTGTGCTTAAGGGGATGAAACAATAACATAGAAAAGTCTTCTAAATGGAAAATAGTTAGATAAAAATTGACAAATAACAATATAAAGGGGAGCAACAGCGCTAAATCTTTATATACATGAATGCAGTGTAATGCTTTTATAGTTGTAGTGATATTTATTTTTTAAAATGTAATAATATCTTTTATTACCTTTTATTTTATTTTGTGTTATTAACTACTATTTATACTAATCACAAGTTTATATGCGCAAGCGTAGGAATATATAATTTCTTTTTTAAAAGACCCTTCCTAAATGAGACATTTTATAATAAATTTTAAAATATATAATTATGGTAAAGGCGTATTCGCAAAATTAATAAACGCAAAGCAATTCAAAGCCAATTTTCAGATTGCTTTGTTCCTCTATAGCGGTTAATGCTCATAAATAATATGTTACACATAACAAAAGCAGAAATGTTTGCTCTTTTGAAGGTTTTGCGGGATTTGAGCACAGTTTACTAATTTATCTTCTTTCTCAAAATTGCAATGAATTTATTTGTAGAGCTGTTTTTTAATTTACCTATTATAGAAATGACGGTACTATTCTTTCATCTGTACACGGAAGCTTTTATATTTTACACATTTACTTTTGCGATCCTTTTTACAGAATTTATAAAAAAGTATTTAAACTATTATTGATCATACACATGTACTTTGGATTACGCAACTTTTACTAAATTTACGCTCTTTGAAATGTTTTGGTAAGGTCTGTAATATATAGGTAATGTTTGTTTTCTTTCACCTCCTGGATTAGGAAGAAAATCAAGTCCAACCTTTCATAAGAATAACTCATATCTAATTACCCTTATAGATACTTTAATTACCCTACCAATTCGCAGTGGTTAGCATGGAAGGAAAACGATTATTTTTCCCATAATGAATAGCAAAAAAGAGAAAAGGCATCCAATAAAAGTAGCAGTTAGGCCAGGCAAAGGCAGGGGTGCTAAGTATATATTTGCCAGTTGCTGTTATTTGAGAAATGTTAAAAATTTACTAAGGAACTCTTAGTGAACCATTGTCGGTACCTGGCAGATTAAAGGAAAACCCAAAATAATTATTCATGAATTGCTGAGAGTAAGAGGTACACAATTACTAAAACAAAACCAAAGTGAACCAGCAACAAATATGATTCAGTTTTCTAGTAGGCTTTCATCACTAATACAAGAAGCAACATTAAAAGTATTATAAAATTCAATTTGAGGTCGAAAACTAAATATCGAAAAAATGTATAGGATTAAAATAAACAAAATACTGAAGAATATTGAGAAGTAAGAAAATGCGTAGGAAAAAGAACAAAAAACACAAATAGAGGCCAGAAACAACCACGAGATATTAGTCCAACAAGAAAAGTTTAAAGAACCAACAGATATCAAATAATATAAAAAATTGTTAAATTTTGGGTTAAAAAATCCCTAAATTGAAGGAGGGGAACATCATGCAAACATTAAACAATTTGCAAAACAAAAAGCCGGAGGAGGTGCAATATACTCATAAAAATAAGCAAGAAAGCACAAAATAAAAGAACTTCTTAATATGCGTCTACAAAAGGATAGTATCCCATAAAAGTTGAATAATACCATCATAACTATTATGTATATATAAAAAATTGGATCCATCACTATTACAGAAGTACAGGCCAATTAGCTTGCTTTTTCGAAAATGTAAATTTTTAAAACGATCAAAACAAACAGAATATTTTGCCTTTGACAAAGACCATGATACTTAGGATCATCTTTCAACTGTATAAGTGGTAGAAAAAGAAATATAAAACAGCTTACCCCTAAAAATAGCTTTCCATTCGAAAAAATAAAAATGTGCATTATAAATTCTAGCTACTCAAACATAATCAAATAAATATATCAGAAGTTATAGCAACAGTAAAGCTAAATGCACAAACAATTTTTTTTAATCATCCCGGTATTAGGTAAAGAGATGAATGACAAGTTTCCACAATTGTTTGCCTTAGCTCTAGAAGGAATATTCAATAAGCTGGACTGGTCCAACATGGGAAAAAGAACGGATAATTTAATATTTGCAGATATTATGATGCTCTTCGCTGGAAATGTCAGTGATTTGAAAAAATGCTAATATAACTAAGTGAGACCCAAATATTTAGGAATATGTATATTTGGAGCAAAGAATAAAACTTTGAAAAGAAATTAAAGACATAGAAAGTAGGAATAATAATGCCATTAGGATGGGCAGTACTTCCCAAATTAAAGAATATGTTAAAAAATAAAGAAATATAACCAATACGTGTTCTAATTTATGATCTAAACATTCACAAAACAACCGATAAATAATCTTATATCTTACATTGGCGTCCTAGGCTGACAAATCTTCACCCGCCTTTCCTCAAATTTTGCAATTCGTATCAGACGTCTTTGTTTAGTTTCTGTTTAAATGTATAGGCTGTCTATGTTTACTGCGCACGGATCTCCTCGTGTAAACGAAGAGCCGAGGACCACGTCACATTTCTTTGTTTTCTTTCTGTTCAAATTTATAGATATATCGTCAGAATAAAAGGATGGAATGGGTGAATAATAAAATGAAGAGCGTGCTCAGATCAGAGATCAATAGATAAACTAATCAGGTTGTGATACAACGACATGGAAAAGCCGCTAATCGAAACTGGCTAAGAACTTGATAAGATAAAGAGAGATAGAAAATAATAAGAAAAGCATAGACTCAATACTAGACACTATACAAAGCTAAAAGACATTTAAAATTCATAAGAAATACAACAACAAAGTAAAACACACTCTTTAATTATTTGAGAACGATTTATGCAGGAAGTGGATTTTCATAACTTCGAAGCACAAAATTCAAACCAAATATCAATTCTTCCACTTCCAACTATCCAACTTATCTTTGTGATTCAACGTCACTTTATAGTACATTGGTTTGTTCAATGTCAACTCTGGTATAGTACAAGCACACTTCAGAATGCAAATAATTGTCAATTAAAATTATTACAGCAAATCTGTTACGATTTTTTCCTTAATTTTTAGGAGTACAAAACTCCTATCTACTTGATACTAATTCTCCCAATGACATTTTATCTATAACAGAATCTGCCTCGTTTGAATACTATTATTAAATTATTAGTTAGAATCAAAGGCCCGAAAAAGCAATTAATGCTCTAAGCATTTATGCTCTCCTAAAATTTTCCCAACCAGAAATGGCTTGTACACAGTGACTTTCAATTAATTCAGCAGTAGTCATCTGATTAAGTTCACCATATACTATTAAAGGATTTTTTTACGGTATGTCTTATCATTGAACCTGTAGACCCGTTCCAAGACTCGGATTACAAGAGCCAGACCAGAAGTAATCACATAGTCATATTGATAGTCCACTGTACGATTGTAGACTATGTTAAATCCATATCCGAAAGAATGTTTGCGATTCCTTACCATGTTCAAACAATATCTGAATGAATTTTTGCAATTCCTTACTATTTGGCCTGTAGACCGGTTTTGGATTACATTGTTAAATATAGTAGTTTTCTCATTACAACAGGGTCACTAATTAAAGGGCGAACACTGCGAAACTGGATCACCAAAGTAGAGATAATTTGTCCAAAATATTTGGAAATATATTTATTAGACCTATATAGTCTTTAAAAACATTACTAGGCCTTAATCTACAAAATAGTTCTTCGTACAAGAACATTGCGGTCTCCCCCTGCGCCAACTTTTGCACGAACTCTTTTTGAATTTTGCATGACACCCAGAGCCTCTTGGATAGGAACTCTTTGATGATTTAGGCTATTGCACCTGTTTTCTTTAATACTCTCTTAACTCTGAATCAACGTGGCTTAATGAGTGAGTTCTGGACTATTTAGTGTATTCATTTGTTTTTATATGTAATCCACACCATCATTATTTCGTTACCTTAGAGTAGTGGCACGTACGTTACGAGATCTGGACAAAAAGCGGTTTAAATACGACAAATATGTTTTTGTAAATACCCTTTTTGATAGATGACCAAGGTGATAAACTCGATGGTAATAAAAGCTCCGCTTTTCGAACCACAACTGTGTATGGCTTACCATATAGGGAATTTCTTCGAAAAGTTTGCTTTCTGCTGTCTTTTGCTACCCTCTGGAGCATCTTTCCAACTGCTAGCGGTGTAGTGATCTTGCTCAGCAATATAATTGAAGTTTGCGAAGCAATATGTTTCAATCTCTATCACCACCCACTGATTTCATGAAAATAGATTTTTATATAACATACGGAACGGGACTGTGCTGTTTGATTCTGCATTGAATCCCGATTAGGGGAGCCTAAAGCTTTTTAGACTGACTTTAGCTTTTACTTTTTGCACAAAGACTGCAAGATTTTGACGTTTTGTTGTCTTTGAAAAACTGCAACACTATCTATTCCTTCTTCTCTTCTATTATTTTATGTTCATCTCTGCTTTCTGTTTTTTTCCACCGTAAGTCATTTTCTGAACAGTTTTAATACGGGAGCGTCAGTAGAATTAGAAATATTTGCTTTTCGAGCACGTTGGGATTGTGGACGTGTTCATGCAAATTAATTTGTGACGTTCCACTTCACTTTTGTGCTGACTATATTTAGATAGACACCCCATAAACTGCTGTACTTACAATGTTATATTTAATTGCTCCTGTTTTGCTGTGTTTATTTTATATAATAAAATTTAGGCATACCTACCTTGATGTATTTTAATTTTCTGTAGTAAGAAACTCAGATCCAAGGTTTCGTATGACATAATTATGTGCCAAAGACAACATATACTGCAAACTGGACGCAATTTCTTGCCCTGCCCACAATCCAAAAACGGGAATTCAAAGCAAAGCAAATAATTTAAAAGCAAATAGTCATATATTTACCTTGTTCCTTTCTTGAAGCGGGCTGTCAGGCCATTTTTTAATTTATTAGTTGAGGAAGCTCAGCAAACAAGGCCGAACTGCGCGGAGTTTAAATATACACTTTGGGGGCAAAAGTGCCTCGTCCGGAGGCGAACCAAATTAAAAACGCGAACCCGTCGTCGGGAGCGCAAGACGGCAAAACAGGACCTGCAAAACTTGACTTAAGCGCATTCACACCTCCGAAAGCTCCCGAGTTAATCGACGTCCTTTACGAGCGCCTCGTATTGAAGCCGTCCATTACGGCGGACATAAATAATTTTTAGTTAAAGGTAAGTGAAAGGCTCATTCTATTAACTCGAAAGTCGCCGGCCGCCGGCATCCTTCATTCTGGCCCTAATTGGCGGCAGTTTTTGTGCGGGGCAGCTCGCGTGAGCTGCAGTCGTTTTGCTATTAATTGCAAAAATGCTTTCTTATCTCCGTGGGATGCTATCTGTTTTTAAACATTATTTCTAAGTACGCCATTAAAATGCAAACATAAATTCTCATCTCGTTATTACTTATACTTTAATTCCAATTACTTAAAGACGGTGTGCCATCCTACAACTATGAAATTATATCCGCAAGCATATAATTACCACTAACAAACGTTTATGATGGAATTTAGTAATAGAAAGCATTACAGCACGCATAACATACTTGATTTTTCTTGTTATTTGTTGCTAATTAGAGGTATACAAGAACTAGTTGCTTTAAGTGCTTCTATTCACGATCTTATGGTTTTTAGCGTTTTTATGTTGCACAGATTTGGAGTTTCTAGTCATGGATATCGCTTTTTATGTATCAAGTACAAGGTGGTACATTTGCTACCCCATCTAGCATTTCTTTAATAATAATTTTAACTCTAAGGGAGATATTGCAACGCAATTTTGAAAATGGTAAATAAGATTCAGCCGAGTACACCATATTTTGGAAAGTTCTTGGCAGTATGTTCTGCCACTGTCTAAATTTCTTCGGTGGTATTTGTTTTCAATTAGTTGTACCCCTATAAAAACTAATTAAGTAAAATCTGGGCAAAGACGGTGGACATAATAGTTCACAATGGTGTTGAAGATTCATATGTATGCATAGGTAATGATTATATCTAAAAAGATAGTGTCAATTATGTATCGTATGCAGGTGAAACCGTATTTCCCTTTAGAATATCCGGAAGAAGTAATAAAACCACTAACAGTAATCTAATTTTCACTTAGACAGGCTCTTTTAACTCGTGAGTCACGAAGTTACGGTATGCATAAAGTTTCAGCACTTAACCAAATTATTTTGGACAATCTTGGTTTCTGTAAAAGTAAACACATGACTCCTTGGGAAACGTCGGTATTTAGCCTTTTACATTTGGGATTGTTTCTTTGAATGTTTGTGCACAAACTCTTGTATGATGTTCTAGAAAAGCTCGTTTGGTTGCTGCTTTCGTCCGATGGATATCGGCCTCCGGAAATGGTTTTGACATATTTTAAAATAAGTTTAGATGATAAGCACACTCTCCTCCAGAGTATACCGATACATTTTTACATATACACGAAAGCGTATCCTCGTTAGTGTCACAATAATTAAAGTACCGGATTCGGAAGCTAGTGGGCTACATTTTGCTTAACCTTTGGTAACATAAACAGAGCATGTACTACTTCTAACCTGTAACAATATACGGTTTACTATGTGATATCACTAAGTACAAAGAATTGGATGGAACAGATAATCAAATTATTAAGTTTTTTGGCATTTATTTGTTTACTTTTAAAATTAAAAATGTGACATTTCTCTCTTCTCTTTCTCTTGTTTTCAGCCTTCTGACTGGTTTGTAACAGTTCTCCACATACGTCGAACTTGTGTCATTTCTTTCAGTTCCTTGTAGGTTCTTGCATTTACATCACTCATTATTTGTTTGATGTATTTTAGCCGTGGTCTTCTCTGATTCTTTCCTTTTACTTGTCCTTTTATGATTTTGTTTAACATGCCTTTGTCTCGTAAGATATAGCCAATAAGTTGACATTTTTTTTGTATTGTCTTAATCAGTTTTTCTCATTTGCTATTCTTTCCATCCAACTGTTTTGAGTATTCTTCTGTAGCATCACAGTATCAGTGCTTCCAGGTGTTTTCTTTCTGGTACTCCAAAGGTCCAGCTTTGGCATCCGTAGAGTGCAACGCTCCTTACAAAGGATTGTAAAAAAGCTTTTCTCGTCTCTAGGGAGATATTTTTTGATGTTCATCTCTGTTAATCTTGCTGCCCAAATATGTGAATTTGTTTACTTCTTGTATTTCTTCGTTGTCTATTTTGATGTGCGTTTGTATTCTGTATATTGATCTTATACATACCATAACTTTTGTTTTTTTCTTGTTTAATTTCATATTATACTCATTGTTAAATATGTTATTTAATGTGGTTAAATCTTGTTGTGGTTCATTTTCATCATTTTAAAGTAGTACAATGTCGCAGGCAAATCTAATTGTTTTTATGCTCAAGCTGTGGATTTTGATTACTTCCTTCTTTTCCGAGATTACGTGTTTATGGCTTTTTGTATGTATATATTAAACAATAGAGATGACAGTGTACATCCTTGTCTCACTCCCTTTTTATTATTATTTCCTTTTCCTCTTCGTTGATTTTTATTAATCCTTTTTGTTTTCTATATGTCATTGTAGTCTACCCCTGTTTTTTAGTATCTTAAACATCGTGTCCCATTGAAAGTTGCATACACTTTTTGTTTTTTCCAGTGTTTTTTCTTTAATCATTCTTAGTGCTGATATTGCTTCTCTTGTGTCTGTTTTCTTTCGGAAAACGAATTGGTTCTTAATTAGGTATTTCTCATCCTTTCTTTTTATTCTTGTGTATATTATCTTTGTTATGATTTCCTATACGCGTGTTACTAAACTTACTGTTCTGTGTTCTTCACACATTCGACTACCAATTTTTTGGGAATTGTTATTATCATACTCTTTGCAAAGTCATCTGGGATGTGTCCTGTGTTATATATGGCGTTTATTTATTCATAGAGAAGATCTTTTGCTTTTTGCTAAGGTTTTTTATTACTTCTTCTGGAATTTTGTCAATTTCTGGTGATTTTCTGCTCCTGATCCTGTTTAATGCTTTTTCGAATTCCGCTCTTAGTATCGATAGTATGTTTATATTATAAAGGTAGTCCTATTAGAGAGGACTTTAAAGTAACAAGTTTTACTATATTTCCTCTATTCAGAGGTCTTACACGTTATCTGTAATTCATTTTCTTCAATTGTTAAGATTCTTCCCTTCTTACAACAAAAAACAATAAATTAAAAAGTCACTTTTTATTTTTTAGACTATTTGCACAGCTAGAATATTTATTTTATCAATAAATTATATTTCTGCTTTCAAAAAAAAGCGCTCAGCAAGACTACTGGTTAGCTCCTTTTCATTTTTATTAAATAATTGGAAAAACTTAGAGTTGCGTAGACTAACAATATATTTACTTACTACTTCAGTACAACAATTAACTTAAGGAGACTGACAATACAACACCAATAACCGTAGGGGTCTAACTAACTTTAAGTTACCAACTAACTGTAAACTAAGAAGGAGAACTGATTAACGTTCGTTAAACCGTGCCAAATACTTTTATACGTTTTGATATTTTGAAGGTTACACATCTGGCAAGCTTCTTATCTAATTGCTAACTTTTTTTTAATTTATTAATGCGCTTTACAATCTGTTACTTAGTGGCCTTTAACAAATAAATATATATACGAGGTGTGGCAGAAAAGTAATGAGGCCGATTTTTTATTTACCAAAGTTTTTATTTTTTCAAACATCAATGTTATCCCCTTCAAAGTAGTTCCCTTGGACAGCTACACACCGATCGAGACGTTGTTCCCACTGTTAGTAGCAGCGCTGTAAGTCTTCAACCGGTATAGTTCAGCATGCCCGTTACATTCTTTTCGATGTTTTTTAAAGTCCCAAAATGACATCCTTTGAGAACATTTTTCAGTTTAGTAGAAAGTCACAGGAACTGAGGTCAGGTGAATAGGGGGGCTGGGGAACCACAGGAATGCCTTTTGAGGTCAAAAATTCTGTTATGGAGGGGCACAGACCTTTTGCATGTGCAAATGTTCCGTCACAATTTGATGAACGGTAAATCTGTTCAAATTTAATTGTTCACTCAACATTCTTAATGTTAAACGATGGTCTGATTTCACAAGAGTGTTCACACGTTCGATGTTTTCGTCGGTTTTTAAAGTTGAAGGCCTCCCTGAACGGTGTTCATCTTCAACGTGTTCTTCTTCAACGTGCCTTCCGAAAATGATTTGTGCCAGCGAAAACTTGAGCTCGGGATAAAGAATGTTCCCCATAGGTCTTTCCATCCAACTGTTTTTGAGTATTCTTCTGTAGCATCACGGTATGAGTGCTTCCAGGTGTTTTCTTTCTGGTACTCCAAAGGTCCAGCTTTGGCATCCGTAGAGTGAAACGCTCCATACAAAGGATTGTAAAAAGCTTTTCTCGTCTCTAGGGAGATATTTTTTGATGTTCATCTCTGTTAATCTTGCTGCCCAAATATGTGAATTTGTTTACTTCTTGTATTTCTTCGTTGTCTATTTTGATATGCGTTTCTATTCTGTATATTGATCTTATACATACCATAACTTGTTTTTTTCTTGTTTAGTTTCATATTATACTCATTGTTAAATATGTTATTTAATGTGGTTAAATCTTGTTGTGGTTCGTTTTCATCATTTTAAAGTAGTACAATGTCGCAGGCAAATCTAATTGTTTTTATGCTCAATCTGTGGATTTTGATTACTTCCTTCTTTTCTGAGATTGCGTGTTTATGGCTTTTTGCATGTATATATATTAAACAATAGAGATGACAGTGTACATCTTCGACTCACTCCCTTTTTTATTATTATTTCCTTTTCCTCTTCGTTGATTTTTATTAATCCTTTTTGTTTTCTATATGTCATTGTAGTCTACCCATGTTCTTTAGTATCTTAAACATCGTGTCACATTGCAAGTTGTTGTCGCCTTTCTTATGTATGGGGAGTATGATTCCTATATTCCAATCCTTTGGTATTATCATTGTCATTGTTTCATTTAACAATTCTGTAAATTAATTTTTTTTCATTTCCCATAAACTTTATCATTTTCGGTGTTAATTTGTGTCTTCCTGCTGCTTTTCCTAACTTAATTTTCTTTATGGCCTCCCTAACTTCTTTCTCTTGTATTTCTTCGATTTCCTCTCTTTCGTCTAGTTCTCTCTTTTCATCTGTTGTACTATTTTCTGCTTTTGTTAGTTCCTCGAAATGTTCTTTCCATCTTTCCATTATTTGATCTTCTTCTGTTATTATTTTTCCGTCATTTCCCTTTATGTTCATAATATTATATTCCTTTTTCTTCCTAAGTTGTTTTTTTTGTCAATATTTTATCTGAATTTAGATTTTTGTACGTTTGGTAAATAAACTTTCTGTATCGTCCGGGTCGCGTTATCTCCCGTCTGCCGGCCGTGCAAGACAGGGAACGTTTGGCCTTCGGATTAAAAACTCTCTTCGTTTGTATTTTTGATTGTTCTTATTTACACTGTCCTATAACTGCTCCTTATTTATGGTTAACTACTCACTCTTATTAAATTGCTAATAATTTTCACTTTTAGTTTCAGTTAGCTACACTTCACGAAAAAGTCGGTGTGACAAAGCCCGTATTCGTGTATTTTATCGCCACCAGCCAATTTCGCGTCTATCCGCTTTCGCTCCACAAACTCAACCCCTATATATATATCATGTCGAAAATAATCCATTGAGTATTTCCTAAGTGAACTTTAAAGATATGACAATTGCTTATCTTAAAAATCTAAAAAATACTATTAGTCTAGTCTACTCTTGAGCACTGCACAGCACACATTCCGCAGATTACACAATCCCCGAACTTAAATCATTTAAGTCGGGGCTCTTTCATTAGATGGCCCACCAGAGTTTGGGTGGGTACTAAGCCTTTGTTTGTAGCGAATACTAAATTTTTATTTCTGCGTCGATTGATGGCATGTTCAAATCTCTACGTAGACCTCATTGAGAACATACTACGATGGGTGTACTATGCATTTTTTTGTATTATGATACCTAACTGCTTTATTTTCATCCAGGTGCGTTTTCTCCAAGTCAGGTAGATTTCTAGGTATTTGACGTCTTCTGTTTGAAATATCTGCTGGTTGCTTAGCTGGACTGAAACGCAAATTCCCCTTTTGGTTGTAAAGTTTACATATGTTGACTTGGTCTCGTTCACTTCTATGCGCCATTTCTTACACCAATGTTCAAACTAGTTCAGATGATTTTGCAGCTGTACATATGCTATGTTTGGATTCGCATGTTAGAATAGTAAGACTGTATCATCTACAAAAGTAGCGACGGATGTTTCTAATGTGGAAAGACCGCTGCCCTGTGGGACTCCTACAATGATTGATTGTAAAGATGTTTGAGACTCGCCAAATTTTACAAGAAAGTTTTGTTGGTAAGGTATTACTTAAGTAATTGGTAAACGATCTGGTGGCAGAACACTTTTCATTTTGTAGAGCATACTTTCGTGCTAAACCTTATCAAAGGCTTGTTTGAACAGTAGCGTTTGTTTTCAATGTCTTTAACAATTGTGTCTGTTACTCGGTGTATTTGCTCAATTGTGGAATGTTGTATTTGAAAGTCAAACTGGTAATCAGGTATTTGATTGTAAGCAGTGAGCACGGTATTAGTTTTTGGAGTAGTAGTTTTTCTAGAACCTTTGATAAGACTGGCAGTAAACTAATGGCCCTTGTAGGATGTCACACTTTCATTGTCCTTTCCAAGTTTGTGTATTACTATAATCGTGACTACTTTACATTATTCTGGAAAATACTGAAGCCGTAAGCCTGCATTAAATAAATAAGTTGTATACCTATACCTTTTTCTGGTAGTTCCCTAAGCACTTTTCTCGTTATCAGGTCGTAACCTGGTGCTTTATGAGTATTTAGATCTTTTAGTATTTCACCAAGTTTAAATAATTTAGTAGGTGCATTCATTTGAAATGGTGCTTGCAGATATTCCAAAATTACATTTTCAACATCTTTAGTAATCTTAGGAGGAAATGGTTTAAATACTTCAGTTAAGTAACTAGAGAATGCTAAAGCTTTTTCGTGGTCATTTCAGGCCCAAGTATTGTTTGCTAACGGAATAGATGAATTATACTTATGTGGTCGTTTGAGCCTTTTGGTGGCTTTCCATAGTGAGTAGTCGGAGGCCTCTATAGGTGCCAATGGTAGCAGAAAATCTTGCACTGCTTGATTCTTGATGGAACTGAGAAGATTTTTTAGTTCAGTCGTTGCTCGATCAAGTGCTTGTTTGTCGCTTGGGTGCCTTGTAGTTTGCCATTTCTTGCGTAATTTGCGTTTTTCTACAGTTTTCTTTTGACTATGATAGGACATTCAAAATATTTATTTTTACTAACTTTCTTGGGTGTCGACTACTAGGCAGCTTGCTGAACTATGTTGGTAAAGTTTTCTACTGCTGCAACAAGTGTTTTTCTGTTTTCAGGGGTACGTCCAGTGTAAGGGTTTTGTCAATTGCATTCCGAAATAAGTCCCATTTGGTGTGTTTATAATTGCTAACTAATGCAGTGAAAGTTACGTCGCCTATAGAGCATAATACGGTCTTTATCTGTGCAGAACGTTCAAACAAAAACAGTATCGTTATGTTATCGTTAATGTGCACAAAACTATAAAAAGTACGCATAATCATATAGTAAACTTTAACTTAAACTATCCGTGTTTTTATTTTTTATAAAAAAGATATGACAACGTCACCACGTATGAGAGATGGTACACGACGACCGGCTAGTAAAAGTGAATACATTAAGAACCTTAACCTCCTAGTTTGCAGACCATGTCCCCACGCAGGGCGTTAAAGCTTCATCATTATTTAACATGTGAGCAGTGTTAAACTAACAAATTGTTTTCAAATTAGTAATTTTATGTCACAGAGCTAATAAATTTATGTGGGCAAAAAGAAAATAATTAGCAAAAAAAAACCTATAAAAGATATTCAGACCGTTAATTGCATTTCTTCAAGTGAATATTGGGCTAAATTTAAATATTTCTACAAAGTTCTTCTTTGCTCCTAATTTTAGTTGCTTCAAATTGTAGTCATTATTTTTTTGCTTTTTTTTGAAATGCAGTTTCCGTGATTCTTCCTTTTACATTTTGAAATTCTAGGATAGTATACATAATTCTTAGTTAAACCTCATAAAAAATTATTTCAAGGGTTTAATTTGGCAGAATATAGTGACCAATTAATGTCTTTAATTGTCTTCTTAGTCAGTGACTGATGAATTTGGATTTTGTAGGCAAAAAGATCCAAATCTTCTTTTATTATTGAATGTAGTAAAGCTCTTTTGATTGAGTTCCTTGAGGCATCCGTCGTCTTATTGTTGTACTGAGAGTAACCACTTTGTCCTTTCTTTATTATCATCGAGCACATTTCCTATTTTTAACCATTTTCGGCCAAAAATCAAAATTAAATGTTTAGAAAAGCTAATTTTATATGTCACAATTAATTTTTTCAGACCCAGGCAATTTTATTTGAGTTCTTACCACACCACACACGTTTCAATTTTGCACTCTTTCAGAAATCTAATGTTTTTTCATTGGATGAATATGTTTTTGAGAAGATATATACGTTGATCACACTTTGTCTATTGTCACGTGATTTCCTTCGGAGTCGATTGAACCGTTTTATTTTTTGATAGACTCATTAGGCACTAATCAAACAAAGCAAACTTGATTCAAAGCTTGAATAAGATATATATATATATATATATATATATATATATATATATATATATATATACTTCAAACAAAATTATGATGTGCCTATTGTAATGATGGTGATTCCTTCCTGAACAGAATCATCATGTCAAAAGATGATGCGTTTAAACTGTAATCTTTATGAACATGAATTTTTAAGACAAAAATAGTTTCTTTCAACATAAAAATTAAAATGTTCTGCGCAGACCCAAAGAAATTACGAAAATCACAAATTCATTTTGTCGATTATCATCTTAATAAATTTAAAAACATCAAGAATCTTTTTGGGTGCTTTCGCAAAATTCCTTGTTATTTGAGAAATATTGATTTTTGTTTTTTTGTATTAACTTTATCCTCCGCAAGTTTCCAGATATTACTTTTCTTGTCAGAAGTTAAAGTTTCCAAAACTTTTCAAGTATAAGTAGTTGGAATCTATTTAGTGTAGCTAAATTACTTATTATTCTGTACTAATTTCGTCATTGAATTGACGTTATATACACTTACTTTTTTATAGTTATTTAGAAAGGTTACAATTAAAAATAACAATATGTTAAATATAACTACTTACATTTAGTATTAAAAATTAAATTAATCTAATACAACTATAATTGGTTTCAGGTAAGGGCATCGTGCTAAGAACGCTATTCGTAAGAATAAGGTAAGCTTTTTCTTAAGACACAATATTCTCGTGGGAGCCGTTGTATATTGTTTGAATTGTATAGCAACTAATCCTGCCTTCCCTTAACCAAGCAACATTTTCACATCAAATTCGAGCATTTTTACGAGTTGACAAGAAATTGTAAAAGTTTTCCCATCAGCACGGGCTCCGGATCACCATTAACGAAGTATTTACTGCTCCCTATCCGTGTACAAGCCATAAAACTTGTATGCGCCTCATATTTTATGCACCTTTAGAGCTTGTCTCCCGTTTTCGGATTAATCACTTTTTCGCATTAAAATCGCGTCGGCGCTTGCCGCGCTAAACATTCAATTAACTTCAGCCCGGTACAGATTCCACCGGCGAGGTGATTGAGCCATGCCGGGAAAATGACTGCAAATTTACAAACGCGCCGAATGGATTTCCAAGAAAAGCTCGCCATCCATGGCGGCTGATTGGGCATTGTCTTCTTCATACATGACATGACAAGCAATCCACTTAAACGTCCATCAAATCAGCTTTGGGGTTGTTTTTATTGATTTTGGCAGCTACGGCACAACAAAGCACCAGAGTGGATTACTCTCGAACCATTCAATACAGATTTGCGCATTTTTATACTCAAATCAGGACAGCCACGAAACGCCTTTTTAATGATAGCGTTAGGGCACGGGCATAATCGGGGGAAAATTATTCAGATGATTTTTTAAATAGATAGGTAAATATAAATTGAAAATTGACACAATAAGGGGTTTATAACCCTAATACTTTATTTTGGATGAAGTGACATTAAGAATGATTAAGTGAAGTTAATGTAAGCAGCAACTAAATCGTTTGCGTGCGGCTATACTTTTGATAAGAAAATAACTTCAAGTTGTAATACTTTTCTGAAAAAGCATTTTAGTTATTATATTTAAAATTACTTTACTATTAGATTTTCTTTGCCAATAATACAAGGTTAAGTCTCATTACGTCCGTGTAAATTTGACCTTTGATTATAGGTTTTTGAGAAAAGTATTTGAAGATCTCCATTGATTTTAGATTTGGAATAAGCTGTCAAGTTGTTTTTTTTTTTAATGTTCAATAGCTTTCCTAGATAGTACCAGATATAAAAAGGTCCCATGTAATATTTTTTATAATTCAGAACAATAGATTATAACTTATGATCAAGTGATAAGGAATATTACCTCCTGTACTGCACACTATATATTTTCTACAAAATTCCATATGATATTAAATTTCATTTGGTAATATACTGTACAGATGAATAGTATAAAAATGTAATCACTTTTTCTGAACATACAGAGTGACATATATTGTGAAAGCAAATTTATGCGAGTTGTAATATTAATTTCATGCAATAGTTTCTTATCTTATTTTGTTATTCTAATCACTTATTTACAATAAAAAAAGTCATCAGAGGGTCTTAATGCTTTAATTAAAATATTTAAAAGTAAAAAAAAACAATGTGACGTTGTTAATATTATTGGTAAAAGTTAAAGCCTAATGAATCGTCAGAAAGAGAATGCAACGAAATCCAAGTAATTCAATGAAAAAAAGTTTGGCCTACTTTTTAGTAAAAAAAATGATCTTTGACTGACTCCATACAAGTTATAAATAGAATACCACCTTACAAATGCGAACAGGCGTATATGGCCGACTAAAACCTCATATTTCTGCTGGTCAGCTAGCGAATACCTTTTTCATAGACAAAGATGCAGACCTATTTTGTATGGTTATGCATCGTCGTGGTAAGGGATGTACTTGGTTCGACAGGTAAAACTGTTATTTTCTTAAAGGGCTGAAAGTAAATTAATGTGAATGAAATTTTCGGAGCTGTTGTAAGTAGGAATATTTTGGCGACCAAATTTAGACATTTCAAAAAGATTGTTTTTTCTTAAAGGTAAATGTTGAATAATTGTGAAGAAAACTTTTCTGGTCTGGAATGCTTTTTGAACTCGCTGATCGCTATAGATTATAAGGTTTGGTTAACTAAGAAACCGAAGCGTCTTAAGTTTCAATTAAGTTTGGAGTTACTGAACCTATCACTTATCGCGAAGTGTAACTATTTGATATTAGGTGAGGTGAGGCGTATAGTCATTACATTTTCACATCATTTGACATATATTAAAGCGATAGACGTAGATTTTGAAAATTAAAAGCATAATTACATTTTTTGGTCACAATCCTCTCTGTACATACGCTATTAACTATAAGTATCAATTTTTCAAGTTTAATAATCTAATATACTCTCAGGTGCATTAAAATTTATTGTATTTTAATTTTAGGCTAGAGTACAGTAATCAGGTTGGCTTTCGAGCAGTATATCAGCATTCTAGAACTAAATTCTAATTGGATATTTTACTTTTGATTTTTGTTTATTTAGTTTTCTAATTTGTCACATGGAGGTCTGGATATGCCATTTGCGAGATCGAGACAAATGTAAACCTTTTAAATGTCGAGAGTACCACCACTTATTTAGTCACTATTATGATCTGAGAGCAACTGGTTTATCACAACCAAGAGCATAAAATTATCCGAAAATGTGACAAAAATTAAAACACAGTTTAAGGAGTACACCCTTAAAAAGTCTCAAGTGTGTACGTGGCGTAAACCCTTTTTTGTAAAATGAGTAGTTAAAAATTGAAGTTTTGTAGAATGATAACTGTCAGGAAGTGCAGTGGCAATAATGCAAATACCATTATAGGGTGAAAACTTGTTTTTTTTGTGAAATAAAACTAGATACTATAAAATACAAAAATATTTTAACCAAGACCATCCTGTTTACGATAAATAAGCGCTTAGGTAGTAATGGTTGTTTTTACCAAGATGATAACACTACTTGTCATAAAGCGGGACCTGTGAAGGAGTTTAACGACCTGCATCGCAAAATATTTTAACTACTGTCGGAAAAGTTCCCTAAAGAAATTTTGGGAGAACGAGAAACAGATAAAAAACATGGGGTCGGCGAAGAGATTGCTCTGTAAGCAATCCCAGAACCAACTTAAAAAACCTTTCGATTTCGATTTCGAATTTCGGGAAAATTCGAAATCGAATATCTGGAAAATTATTCGACATAGAATTTTTTTCTTCATTTTCGAATTCAGCGTAAAATTTCCTATAAGAATCACATTTAAAATCGTAATGTCGAAAATTTTCCCGAAATTCGAAGTCGAATATCTCGAAAACTATTCGACATAGAATTTTTTCGATTTCATTACTGAAATCAGCGTAAAATTTTCTTTAAGAATTACTCATAAAATCGCAATGTCGAAATTTTCCCGAAATTCGAAGTCCAATATCTCGAAAACTATTCGAGATAGAAACTTTTTGATTTCGATTTTGAAATCAGCGTAAAATTTCCTATAAGAATCCATTTTAAAATTTTAAAAAATCCATAATTTTGTGACAGCGACAGACAGACCGACAAACCGACAGACATATAGAATTCAGTAACGAACTTTTTAAGTTCGTTGATAAAGGTTACCGACGTCGTCGGAGGATCAGTAATACTGTTTTTAAAGGTGACAGCAGATTAACGATTTTTAAAATTATTTCTGAAGTTGGAATAAGCTACGGAAGTGCTCAGATAATCTGAAACGTTATCGTACTTTACAACGTCCGTCTTTATACAACTTCTCAAAATCTAAGAGAGATTGAGGGTTTATTCTGAACTACACTATCTAGATTAGGGACTTACTGTCTTACAATTATTACATATTTTGACTATTAAAGGAAACACTTGGAGAAGAGATTTGATAAAGATGTTGCTGTTCAAGCGTCCTTATTCGATGGGCAACAACCGTCTTCAGTTCAACCTGACATTATTTATTTAGTTAGTAAATATTCCGTTGCATAAGTAAATAATAAACCATATGTGAAGGAGTTCTTGCACACAGATTTACGAATGGATATATAAAATGTTGACAGTGGATCTACATATGTATCTAAGCATCCCGTTTGCATAATTATAAATAAACAATCTAAAGTTACCTTTGCGTTTTGTTTCTTAATTCTTGACCAAGGTCCACAAAAGCACTGTAACCTTCGACCACCTATCTATCATGTTCGCTCGATCTAGTTTTTGTCATTATTTTCAATTTTTTAATAAAAAGAACGCATCACAAGAATATTTGGACTATATAGACTTTTAACCACAACTTTTATTAGATTTATATTAGTTTTCAGCTTTTCTTAAAGGAAAATATTTCGCCTTCAGGACAAGATTTCTTTACTTATTATTTCTTGTAAACAAAGTTGTTAACATTTATTGGCTTGTTTATTATTTTTCGTACAAAGATCATTTGAATATTTAACAATACAAAGAGAAAATATTTGGATTTAGAAGTGTCTGGATACAGATAACTGATTCATAAACTGACATTAAGAGCTTACTCTGGTCCGAAAAATAAGTATAATAAGAACTTCGGAGTATATGTATTATAACTATTTATAATTTCAACATCACAAATTTAAACAGTCCAGTGGAACCGCAGTTGTGTCACTGTCTCAAGTTATTCACACAGGAGATGCGTTTTCTCCCTTTACTTCTTCCTCTTATGTTCCACCTTCATCGATAAATCCAAAACCTCAAATGCTTTTAATCGATCACTGGTGTTTTCTTGATCATCCAAACTTCTATACAATAATATGCCACTGAAAATACATAGCATCTCTGCTGCATCACACATTTTTCATTCATTGATCATCTTTATAGCTTGACCAATCCTTGATCTAATTTCTTCTACATATCGACTGTTTTCGTTAACAATTGTTTACAGGTATTTCTATTTTTTTCTCCACTTGCCGTTATTGTGGTTTTGCGGTTGTCGTAAATTTGGTCCTTTTGATATTTAGTATTAGACCCTTTTTCTTACTGCTTTTGACTACTTGATCTAATGTTTTCTGTATATTTTCTCGTGGCTCTGCAATAAGGATAGTGTTATCTGCATATTTGATTTTGTTTACATATTTCCCATAACTTTAATTCCATTTATGTATTCTCTAATTCTTTATCAATATTTTTGCTGAAGATAGGTTAAAGAATAAAATCCAAGCATACATCCCTGCTTACTCCTCTTTGGAACTGTATCTCTTCCGATAACTCATTGTTCAGTTTGACATTATCAATTTAGTTGAAATATAAATAAGTTATTGTTTTAATATTTTTTTTGCATTTTGCCAATTTTACTTCATATATTACCTCTTTCTGTGTTATAAATAAGCCACTGTTTTTTATCTTAAAATAATTCGTAGATGTGCTTTTTCTACTTTTTTTGTTCTTTAATAGTAGTAATTAATTTACTATTTTTATCTATTAAGATAAAATTTGTATTTGATCTTTTCATTTCCAACAGTTTTTTGATTTTCTTATACAAATTGAATCATGTTTTTTTTGCAATATTTATATTTCTGTACATTTACCTGTGTATCTTCTTTCTAATTTTCTTATGTCAATTTTTATATTTGCATCAGTCTTAATATCTGATCTATCATCCCTGTGTTCTTCTTATTATTAACTTTTGGTAATGCTAATTTTAATTATTAATCGGTTCTTTGTTGTTTGGTTTTGTAATTGTAATAGTTTTTCTAAGCTCACTTCAAATTTTGTTATCACTGAATTGTGGTCAGCTTTTGAATCTGAACTCGGGTATACTATGGCTGATTTGATGGAGTTGCGATTATTTTTTATTTATCACTATCTGCTGATTTTTATGAATAAATTTTTTTTTCGCATAATTTAAAGAAGGTATGAAAGATTGACAATTTGTACTTGACAGTACTGTTTTAGTCTTTCATCCTTTTCATTTCTTGTTTCTAGGCAATAATTACTTATAATATCTTTCATTTTTCCTACTTTCGAATTGGAGTCCTCCATTATAATCCTGACATCTGTATTTTATTTAATATTAAGAGAGAATGTTTTACTCTTTCTTCAGTTTTGTCTGCTGTAGAGGTATATTCCTACATTATGTTTAATATTTTTTGACTGCTTGTTTTCTTACCATGGTTACTCTATTTGAAATAAACATGAAACTAGTTACTGACTTACTAATGTTTTTGACAACTGTTATCGCTACTTTATTTTAATGTTGTCGAACATTGTTATCTGAATAGTAAATCTTTGTTCGTTTAATTTGCATATTTTCTATATCTAGTTGCACTCATTCGCATTATGTTTAAGGCGCCACATTTTTTGGAACACGTTGTGAATTTTCTCTGTTTCATATATAGGTTTAACGTTCCATCTGCGTCTTGCTTATCTTCAACACTTCTTAATTTACCCATGCCAACTGTTGGTAATGTGGTTGTAGAATTAAAAAGTAAAAAAATCACGGACCGGTTTACAATAATCGCTGGCCATAGTGTGAAAAAATTATCCAGGAGTCTTTCAGTGCCACTGATTATATGTCGTTAATTGAAATATATTTTCAATGTCACAAGCAGCCCCCTACAAACAAAATATTTTTACTGTAAATGCTAAGCGTCTCCTTCAGTAGGTTGTGAACCACTCAAAATGTGCGGTTTGGTGTAGCAAATCGCTATTCACTATATGGAAATCTAATGGAAATGTTTGGAAAACGATACGTGCCTGAATTTGTAATTCCATCAATAAAGATGCCATTACAGAGTGGAGGCATTTTTTTATGAAACAAAACTGAATATAAATCTAAATTCCATAAACTAGAAATAGAGCTTTAGCAGTTTCATCCTGTATAAGATAAAATAACAACAGATAATAAAGTTTGCTTGTACCAATATGACTCTTTCTACAACAGAGCGTGACTTGTAAGGATTTCAACGACGTACATTTCAAAATACTCTGCCCAATGCTAGAGAAATTCTGACTCCTGATTGAAAGTCTTTTCTCCAGTGTTTGGGTTGTCATCAGAATAAATTGTAGGTCCTCTTTCTATGAATATCAGTTAGTAAACATGTTGGTATAATTTAAGTTTGATGACAGTTTTGAGCAAGTGTCGAGGTAGTTTTGATTAAATAGTGCGAATATAGAAGATAAACGTTAACTATAGCTAAAAGCTTTAGAATGCGATTCTTAATAGGAACAGGACAAAAAAGTTTATAATTATATATGTACGTGTTCCAATGGTAGATAGTATTTGGGGCAAAAACAATAATATCAGTTGCTGTGTGTTTATTAAACAGGGTGCTGTTAGCTAACGCCGAGCTGAAAACTCACAAATGTATGTGACGTAGTAGAATTTCAGTTTTATCTTATACAAGCCCAATTGGCTGGTAAGTGCACCGAACAAACAAAAAAAAAGATCAGTACCAACAAATTTAAGGGATATTTTTAAAATAAGAATCTTATCAATAGAATTCGATGTTCTTCCAAACCACTACCTTGGAAAATTTTATCTTTTCTCTCATCCCTCTCAACGGACCTAATCCTAAATGGAAGTGCGTTATAAAGCATTATTAAAGTGGCTCTTATTTATGATGCAGATGATTTATGAGAATGGATACGTAATAATCTGGTATTGCAAAATAACTCATAGTCAATTTTCAAGTATTTATTCACGTAAACTTATTGCTCCTTTTCTAATCAGAAATAAACTTCTTAAGTTTGTCTGCATAGTTAAAAATCATCTTATATATAAAAGAATTAGATGTACACTACAAGTTGTTTTATTTTATTTTGTTTTCTATGATTTCTCTCCACTTTTTGGACCTTTCTTTATTACTCCTATTGCTTCTTTTTAATTTCAAGTCTCATTTTTAATTTTGTAAGTTATTTAATAATATAGAGTGGTGAATATTGGACTTTCCTTGTTAAAACAGAGTTTCCAATTAAAAATACTAAACAATCTGAATTTTATTGGTATCAGTGTAAAATACAGGCAGTTACGTATGAGGTCAAACACCTTTCTTCTTTGTCGACTTCTTTTAAGTTTTCCATAATACTTTACCATAAATGTGGCTCTATTTTAGCAATTACACATCTGATGTTTTCTTTTAGCTGTGGAATCGTAGCAAGTTTATTCACATAAATCTTTTCCTTCAAGTAATCCCAGAGGGTAAAGTCTAATGGGGTTAGATAGAAAGACCGCAGAGGTCAATCAATGTCATCCCGCTACGAGATAATGCGGCTAAGAAATTTGGTTTGAAGTAAAGTAAATCTTTCACGTGTTGTGTGACACGTAGTTACATTTTGTTGAAACCACATGTCATTCAAGTTCAAAAAGTTGGTTTTATTAAAAAAAATTATTTAGCATTTCTCGACAGCATACACCATTAACAGTAGTAGCATTGCTAGTTTCGTCCTCAAAAGGCCAGGCCAATCATTCGTTCCGTCTACAATACACACCAAATAGCGCATTTTTATATGCGCATTGGTTTTTCGTGAATATCACATGGATTATCATTACCCCAAATGCGACAATTTTGACAACTCATAAAGCCATTATAATATAAGTTTTCTTGTAAAAATCAGCTTCAACTGTTCCCAATTTACAAATCTACAGAGTTTCTGGTGGTCTTTAGTGGACTTTCCCATGTGTTTAGATACCAACTGTACAAATACAAACGTTCACAGAACGCAAATTGAGCACAATTCAAATCGTAAAGTTTAATTGTGTCATCCTATATTATTTTTGATTTTTTCACGCTGTTTGGCAAAAAATCACAATGTACAAAATAACCAAGTAAAAGAGATTTCATTATGAATAAGAGTTAAACGTTCGTTTTCTAATGTTGCATCACGAAAAGGTATTGTATTTAAATGCTTTTGTTTAGCTATCATGAATATTCAAATGAGAGTGTCGTCAAAGAATAAATATTTTCTTTGAAGTTGGATATTCCTAATTATAAAGAAATCTAACTAACAATAAGTAGTTCACTTTTTTTACTTCTCATCGCCTTTATTACCACGACATCGCAAGTGGCAGCGCTGAGCAGCGGCGTTTCATTAGTAATGCGATTTCACGTTGGTTTTACGATGACATACTGGAGTGTGCTTACGTTAATTGCCGCATTTTCTCAAGAGCCGTCGAGATTTAGCGCTTTCATTTGCATTCTTCGAAACAGCACATTCTTCAGCGCGCTCGGGGGCTGCATGGAACAAGTAAATCCGACAGGTTCGCGAATTCCGATTGATTCCATCCATTTGTGGATGCCGCCGCCAGCGTGATGTTCGATAAAATGTAACGCAGCACTTTCTGTTAATGCACCGCTGCCGAAGACAGCTTGATTGTGTCGCCCTATATTGTAGGCGACACCCCCACGTGGGCGTGTGCCGAATACGCTGTTTGGAGTAGCTAATTAACCGTTCAAAGGCAGAAAGACAGATAACCGAATCAATAGCGGAGGAAGTCGCAGAATTGCAGAGCCGAAATTAGCGGAATCCGTTTCCTCCCGCTTCTGAGAGCTTCCCCTTTGTTTCAAAACGTGCGGTCCATTTGCGCGCTGCTGCAGCAGAAAACGACTCGCAGGCGTCTTATCACGACATCAATGCACGAAAACAATTCGAGTAGCCAGCCATGTAATTTGCATGTTTATCTTGCTCTCTTGTAAGTTCGAGCTGCGGGGCAGTTAAAAAAAATGCATATGAAGACAATTAAACGCGGCTGCACGGCCTGTTTAGCGCAGCGTGCTGTATATAAATTGCACACCTGCGTCGAATGCTCGCCGAGCAAAAAGCAGATCGGTGGCAGAGCTATTCCCTCCTTAACAGAGGCGATTCACACCACGCGTGATTTCCAAAATGATCTACTTATTTCCGATGGCAGTAAAGTGGTTGGATGTGACGTAAGACATTTATTTTTATAACAGGATAATTCACATTTTTATTGTTTCTTAGTTTTCTTATCGATTTTCCTTCATATTTCACATTTAAATCGTGAACACAGCAAAATTGGAGGACCGAATATTAAATGTAACATTGTCAGTACAGCAGTTTATGAGCTGCCTATCTGAACAACTGTCTAGTCAGCGCAAAAATATCACTTGATAAGAGCACACTTGTCTAGACGATTCAGTTGCCACGATGTCGTTGAACGAAGTGGAATGCCGCAAATTAATTTTGCACGAACACTTCCACGATCCCAACCTGAGTGCTCGTCACCAAATGTTCCTAATTCTACTGTCGCTCGTGTGCTAAAACATTTTAGAGAACGACTTGCGGAGGAAAGAAAACCAATAAATGAATCTGAACATGGAATGACGTATCAGAAGAAGGAACAAAGAGTGTTGTAGGTTTTTATAGACAATCTGAAATTTCTTGGCTAGATATGGCCGAAGAAAGTCAAAATGTTGCAGCTTTTGTGCAAAAACTAAAAACTAAAGCAGATCTGAAAAGTTTTGGGGCTCAAACAGCCTCTAATCGAGATACAAAACGGAATCAAACAGTCCCGTTCCCATAAGTTGCACGAAAATCTATTGACACGATATCAGTGCATGGTAATGGATTGCTTCACCAACTTTAATTATATTGCTGCTTGCACCCGACAAAATGTTCCAGAGGACTGCAAAATCGAAAACCAAAATTCTTTGACTGGCAAGCACATATGCAGTTGCGGTTTGAAGAGCAGAACTTTATCACCACTAGGTCTATCAATTCGGATATCTATCGAAGAGAGTATTTGCAAAAACGTCTTTTTCCGTTCCTGCAGTAGCATAATGTTAAACCGTTTTTTGGCCAGATCTCGCACCGTGCCACTACTCCAAGATAACTAATGGTGTGGATTATGCTAAAACCAACTAATCCCTCAAACAGTCCAGAATTCAGACTCACTGTTGTTGAGCAATGTAGGTCTATCCTGAAGGGAATATTGAAAATAGCAACTACAACAGCCCAAACCATCTGATCCAAGTGGCTCTGGGCATCACAAACAATTTAAACGTAGTTCGCACAGAAATTGATGGCACCAGTACATCGTAAAGTTCTTGCGGCGGGATACCGCATTGTTCTTGCATGAAGAACTATTTTGTAGTTTAAGGCCTAGCAATGTTTTAAGTCTAATAAATGTTCTCAATAAATTGCTTCAACTTCGGTGCTTCAATTTTGCTGTGTTCGTCCTTTATATCATTTATCACTCGATACGATGTATTTATTTCTGTTTTTTAAAGTTTTGTTGCTTTATTATTGCACGCAAATTTGCATAGCAAATCCTGAGCTTCCTGATGTGACTAGCTTGGGAGACTAGAGACTATTTATTTTAAACCCACGCTCGCCCAGCGGTGGCACATGACGGCTTCTCATTAAAATTATTCTTTCTTTTTTCGAAATGATGTTAACTTCTTGTAGCTTGAATAAAATTATGTAACGCAATCCGGGATTTCTGTTAACTCTTGTTACTCATTTTATTAATGAATTCGTAATTTAAAAAATCTAAAAACAAAATAAATTGCACGACTTCGCTAACGTAGATTTTTTTCTCTATTAACTTGTTCTTTAATTCCATTTCAATTAATTTAATTTCAATGTGTACCAAGTCTGTGTTTATCTCAATAAATTCCATTTTACTCGTTTGCTAAATATGAAGCTGGATAATCAACAATCTGTAAATATTGAACAGTTAAAAATCGCAATTAATCGGTGTGTATATATAGGTTTATTAACTAATGGTTTTTTAGAAATCAAATAGGCAATTTTGTTTAATCTTTCAGTTGTGATTGCTAAGCATTTTTTATTTTTTATGTTTTAACGACAAATCCTAACAATAAATGAATATATCCTATTACGATAATGTAGTATTAAATAACTTCAGTTAAATTTTATTCTTGAAAAAAATCTCTTTTATTTTGAACATTATAATGTTTAAAAATAAACTGTTTCAAACGTATTTCAGACCTATAAACGTTAGATATATTCGTTAATATATTCAATATACAAATACAGATTAACCCGTTTGTTTAAATTTCAATAAATATTTTGCAACTAATAATGATAAAGCAAGTTTATACTATTGAAATTATTTTTCTTCTTTAATATTTTGTCTAATAATATTTTATACTGTATGGCTAAAAGTATCTGGACAGCCCTCCGAAGTAATAAACCTGGCTGTTACGCGTACTTTGAAAAGACAAAATAGGCAGAGTTGAATGGTTTTGAACGTGACACAATCATTGCATCATTACAACAAATTGGTTCGTAAACTATCAACCCTTGCTGCAGGTGTTGAATCCACTACAAATAATGCCATTATAAAATGGAAATGTCTGGAATGTGAAACGGTCGCAAAACGGAATCGTATAAACTTAATACGCGTAGTCGTAGCCGTTGAACTTTCTTGTAGAAAGCAGTGATAAAACAACGGATGTCCTGAGTTGCAATAATTGCTTATAATCAGGACTGTTCGTTTGAAGCTAAAAATATAGGTTTTTGTGGTCACGGCCAATGTCAGTCTTTGCTAACAATGGTGCAAAGCTCACAGTCATTAAATTGTGAAAAGACAAGTTGTACGGAATAATGGATCTTGCTACACAATCTGGTCTGCGTTTGGCGGATGCTAGTGAACGCTTCTTGTTCGAGTGTATTATACCAACAGTCAAGTTTGGTGGTGAACGTCTACATCCCTTAGTTTCGGTAGCCGGAAAAGTTAACGCTGAATTGTGTCTTTATATTTTTGATAACGCTGTGCTTACAACTTTCTGGTCACAGTTTCTGTATGAATTGTTCTATCCATACAGCGACGGTCACTTTTCAGTGATGGATGTTGAAAAATTGAATTGGCCTTTACAAAACCTGATCTTAATCCTGTTAAACAGCCCTGAAAGATTCAAATACAATTACGCGTTAGGCCAAATCACCCATCTTTAGCGACTGCAGCTAGCTCTCATTAAAAAATGGAAGGCAGTTCTTACAGGCATATATCAAAAACTAGCAGAAAGTTTTCCCAGGCGAGTGCAGGCTAAAAGTAGACTAATGTCCGATTAATATATGTCGCATGAGTCTCTGATTCTTCATTAGTGAGTATCCAAATACGTTAGGGTGTATAATATATTAAACATATTCTATGTTGAAAGTGCGATTCACCTCTGCAAAATACTAAACTACGACTTTTATCGTTTTTAGATACTAGAACTTTTTTCCCCCTGGGAATTGCTAATAATAATCGGGAGAAGAACAACATGGATATTTTAATTGGATTTAAATATTCATCTTTATGTACTAATGAATAATAGAAATGTTTTTTGCATGTAAAATATGTTTGTTTCTTATGAAATTTTAGATCAAATTGATTCCAAAATATTGCATATATTATTTATTTCCGTTTGAAACAATCGTTTGGTAAGCGTTCTTTTGCATCTTGAAAAACAAACCATTTCAAGGATGTTTTATATGGATAAAAAGTTTTTGCCTTTTTTAATCCAGAACAAACGTCTTCTACTTATTGTTTCGTCCATTGTTTTTCTCTGATGTATAGCGACAGTTTAATTGTCACCTATATTTGTGAATCGAAGCACAAAATCGGCTTTATCGTTCTTCAAACGACAAACACCCTTACAAATTTCTAATTTTTTTTATTGTTAGCAGATGTGGACATTTATACTACACTTTTTGTTTTGTAACTCTCTATACAAAGTGTCTTACTCGGTCTTTTGTATTGCCTATGGCAATATCATAGATTTATTGAATATTTTTTGCCATTTGGGTGCCCTTGTGTGAATCACATTCGGTGCTTGATTGCAGAGAGACGGCGGATATTTATAAATATAAAAATAAGTTAAACAAAGACATGGAATTTTGTTTATCTGTATCTTAGTTCACCGCTCTTAAAGGCCAGAAAATAGACCGCAATGCAGGGAAAGAGCGATTATCGTCAGCAAACGCCGAGATGTTCTTGCAACGAACCAATTTATGATAGTAGCTATCCAGATTACGTTAACAGTAAACCAGATAACGTTAAAAATGATCATCTGCCACTATTCGTATCATACGCGTACTGGTATAAAAGTAAAAATGCAAAGAACAGTAACTTTATTTTAAAATATTGCATTTTGAAGATATTCTCCACAACTGTGGACGAAACGTCAAGAATCTTCAAACTCTGATCACGACCCCAGAACGAACAAGACGTGATAACCATTTTAATATCCCCTATTTTTAATAAACTTTCTGAGCGACAATATTCAAATTTTTTAGACATTTTGGTTCATTCACATTGATACAGATGAGTATAAAACTGGAAATAATAGCAACAAACGTAAAAATGTTTAATTGCAGTTTTATCTGTCTATATGCTCTCACTCAATATAAATCTGATAAGCAAAAGGGCATTACTGTGACACGTTACAGAAAATGCACCACTGATGCATAAAAAATTAGCTTAAGAACACAGTTGGCGACCTGAATATAAAATTTGATAATAAAACGTTTTCCCGTCTTACATTAGTAAATTACATTAGTAATAAAAAAAAAATGCAAAACTCTTAGAACACCTTTAACCAAATGACCACAACTTTGTTGTAAAAAGGTATGCTAATAATGTGATGCACTTAATGGTCCAAATATAAAGAAAGCTTACATATAAAAACTAGCACTAAAACATATTAACAAACATAGAAAAAATGAACAGTGCGAAGCCTCACTCACTCACTTCTTCACAGTTAAAGGCTTCTAGTTAAGTTTCCAAACCAAGATAAATTAGTTAGTCTTGCTCATGTTTACTGGATTATTTTACTTTTCCATTTACTTCCCCAACTTTTTCCATTTGCTAATAATGTTTTATAATTGTTAGCACATCACTTTTAAGTCGCTTTCCACCACGTTTATGATCTAGCATTAGGTCTCGTACTTTGAAATATTCCTCAAAAATGGTTATACTGTCCCTTGATAAGTCCATCATATTCAGAAGATGTAACTGCCTCATTTATGAAAAAGCTTAAGAGGAAAATGATTGGTTCTATGACAAGTGTGCTAAAGATACGGTAACAAAAATAAAGCTTATCAGGAATGTTACCGAAACATGATATTAAAACAATTCAGGAAGAGTAACAGAAAAGAATACCACAGATCTGTAAAACAATGAAGAAAATATATAGTAAAAAGCAGTGGCAACAGGTAGACATTCAAACAGAATAGGAGCAGGAAAACACAATAATATTTATAAGACTATAAATATAAAAAATACTTTTATATCAAAACCTAATGTTTATAGGAACAAGTATGGTATATCATTAAATGGAAAGAAGCATTTGTTAGGAGGTGGGCAGGTATTTTTATAACATGACGAAGTAATCGGGAATGAAAGAATACAACAACAATCATACAAAACCAATAATATAGGCGTTCCGAAAACAAAAAGAAACAAATTGCCAGGACCAATTGGGTTATTTAGAGATGATGAAGAAACACCAAAACATAAAATACATCAAATTGTGAACGAGATCTGGAATTCTAAAATAAAGTGTGATTTAAAGGAATAATAATTTGCTCATTATACAATGAAGGATACAAAATATGAGAAATTAATACAACATGTAGAAGTGATAACTAGTTACTATCAAGAAGGGTTCCGAGTAGGCAAGTCCAAAATGTATTAGATGCACTGGACTGTTTAATCAAAATTTTTCTGACCCATTTTGGTGTTGGGTTTAGTTTTCCTATCTAACGTTTTACTTTATTTTTGACCTACCCCTGGTTCTTATCTTCTGCATTTTCTTCCTCTCATCTTTTTAGTCGGTATTGTGCTGCTCATTATTTGTAAATGTCTCCATCATTCTAATTGTCTTTGTTCAATACAAGTTTTAAGTAATTTTATTTGTAATTCTTCTCCAATTTGCTCATTTATGATTCTATCTTTCCTAGTGAGGTTCTTAATTCTTCTTAAATATTTTATTTCTAAGATCTAAATCGTAGTGTTTTCTTAATGGTTAAGTACCTGAGTTTTGGATCCATACGTAAGGATTGGTCTATAAATTATATTTTGTATTGTCGTATTTTTTTTTATAAATCATGTGTTTGTAGCATAGTACACTCTATTGGTGTGTTCTCCTTCATATCCTCCTTTCTCATGTAGTACGATCCCTAAATAATAAAAATTGCTGCTTTATTTTGTTTTTGTTTCTTCGAGCTGTATATGCATTCTTTTTTGATATAACTAATCATCATTTTATTTTTGTTTTTGTTAACCTTTATTCTGTATTTGGTGAGTATATCGTTCTAGATGTTAAGATTGTACTGTAAAGTTTTTTCGTTTACCGCTATCAGTGCTATATCATCCGTATTCTGTGATCTCTACTTTTTTTACCACAAGAACATAAATTTAGCCAAAAAAAACATCAAAATGAAATAAGAATAGACGACGCATGATAGCAACATCTTGAGCAGCGTGGGATTCATTCAAGCTTGTAGCATCACTGATGAATGGGCAGATTACATATCCTGAAAGTGTATTTATTATGATTTTATATCTTTTGCATGTTTATTTAATTATATAGGGTATATAATAAAAATAAAAATTAAAAAACTTAGTTTTACGTTTTCCTTGGGTTAATACCAAATATTGATGTAAGAAATCTAAGGCACTTATTTTATTGGTCATGTCAGTACAGAAATATCTAGAAATTTCTATTTAGGGATCTCACTTTTATCTAATTTTATAGAAAGTGGTAACGGACTAAAATAATAATTCCTAATTTTGAGAAACAAAGAGATAAATATGAAATAAAGGAATATTAAGGTTAGACAGAGATGATTCGCCGAACGATTTAGCATTGCAATGCGGAATGCCCTTCAAGCTCCGCTTGCGTTCCGCTTCCTGCTAACACTGCACAACCCATCATGAGGCATGTTTATGAATTCCGCCATAGTCGGCGTGGCTGGCTTTGCATTATCCTGCTGCAGCTCTGAAGAGATACGTACAGCCAACTCGTTAGGGCTTGTAAAACGTAAAATGTGTCACAGTTATTACCATTATATTTTATTCTGCAGTCGATTTATCCCTGTTAGTCTGCCGTTCTAGAAAGTCACGATTTACGCGGTCGCGATTATTAAGTAAATTTATGTAGTGCGGCGCTCGTTAGCGTAAATACACCGGGATCGGTTTCAATTTTTCAGGGGCATTACGAAAATGGGAGTGCTTGCGTTAATGACTCTGAGAGACGCATTTCCAAGCAGTTGTTATCGTTCATAAGATCAGTGTAAAGGAGCAACATAACATTATTGTATTATTAAAGGTATTATCTCAATATGTTTATATTATGGCTCATAAGGTGAATTTAGATTGAAAGAATTGAAAGGTTCTGATCTTGCTTAACAAATGGTCTCTATGTTGTTTCAAGAAAAGAATTTAATTTGATACAGCAGAATCTACCCATACGATAAAACAGGGTAATGGTAATAGAAAAATTAATGAATGGATTTAACAAACTGCACAGAAATTTTAAACACAAGATTAGACATTGTCTTTCTATCGTTTTCGTGTTCTACCTTGCATTGATTTATCACGTGCTACTTTCACAAGTCTGTCTTTATTCATTCTTGAGATATGGTTGTTGCATTTTTATCTTCTGTGGCTGACACATTCTATTATGTCTTACATTTGCCTTATTTCTTTGTCTCGATTATTAACAGCTTTTTTATTTTTGTTTCCACTCTCGTTTTTGTTGTAGTAGGTCTTACTACTATTTTGTAAATTCTGACATTAGTTTCTTTTCGTATAAACTTGTTGAACCATATCGTTGCATTTAAATAAATCACTAATCCATTTGTTTGTGATATTTGTTAAACCTCGTTTATGTTTCATCAACCTGTTGTATTATGACGGGTTTAAATTTTAACTGAATGTTTTGTTATTACTACTGGTTTCGTTTTTCCGGTAGAGAGAGATATTTCTTACATAACCTACTAAATTTCAATAGTAACCCATGTAAATCATTTTCGCTTTCTACTATTACTATAGCATCATCGGTGTAGCATATTATCTTTAAGTAAGCGTTTCTTATTCTGTATTATTTTTAATTGTCTAGTCCATTGGTTATTTCATACACCATAAGGCCGAATAATAATGAACCTAACGAGTCACTTTATCGTACGTCTTTTTCAACCGGGATTAGATCATTCGGTTCACCGTTTGTTTTTAATATCACTTGATTATTCATATATATGTGTTGAATCACATTAATTAGTTTGATGACTACTTATTGTATGTTTTATTATAAATATTGCATCTATGCAAAATCTACGTATTCGAAGTCCTTGCTCTGATAACATTTGTAGGTGAGGTATTATTAGGTATGGGCAACAATTAAAAACTACAACAAAACTTATAAAAAAGACGAATATCAAGAGAATAAAACCTAAAGATTCCACATGAGTAAAATAAATTTACAATTATAAATACTACAGTACAAAAAGACGCTCCAAGGTCTATGTTACAACAAATTGTGTTACCTGGTATTTACCAATTAATAATAAAGCATTTTTATTACTTTTTTATATTACGTTTTTCGTGTGTCTATGAATTTATAAAATAGCAGAAATTATCTAGATTTCGCTAATATTTTGAATTACGAGTACAACCATTTTCTTACATTTCTAAATCGTCCTTTACTATATTTTTGATATTTCTAATTAACATATTTTTAATTCTGTTGGTTCGTCTGTAAACAATTAGGTAAACGAAGGAAGAATACGACAGTAATTAATTGTCATATTCTTCCTTGGTGCTCAAGTCCTTTGTTATATTTTTTTTTTTATTACTTTGCATAAATGTATTAGAACGTTTCTTCGAATTTTAACTATTTCCATGCAGTGAAAATACCTCCTCTAATACCTCTTTCCATTAATGTCAGAAGGTTCCAGAAGGTCTTGAACTCAAATAATATTTAATAGTTCTCATGATTTCAAAAAACCTTTCCCTTAAAGAGTAAGCTCTTTCTGTTACTACTACTAAGCGTCTCTAAATATGACCCCGTATATTGGAAAACTTATGAGCAAATTGTCAATACGACGTAATTCCTGTTTGTACTGTAAAAAATCAAATTACTTCTCTCCAATCATATATATTATAATCTATATGTCTTTTTGAGCCTAACTGCTCTCATTATTTTTGTAAGTTTAAACTTTTCAAATGATCGTCTGCTTTTTAAGTATGATTCGCATAATTGGAGTGTTTTCCTGGATAATTGTATTTCTTCTTTACAAACTTTTTGTGAATTAATTTAAAATAATGCGATATGATTCTCTGTTGCACAATAATTATTATATACTTTTAATTCTTTTATTATTCACAACTTTTTTGCTTGTGTTTATTACTACTTTTCTTTTGTAGAGTTAGTACTTTGTACCACAGTTTGGTAAAATATTTTCGTAAGTTTACTGCATCAAAGAGAATCATTCCTATATAATATTAGTATCTTAATTTTTTCTAACCCATTTGCACAAAACCAGCTTGTTCCTTTAGCAATACTTTTAAAAGACTTTTACAGTGACATTAGTAAATCATATAATCTTGAATATGCGAAACTTGAAGAAAATAGTTCAATAGCAAATTCCTTATACTACAATGAATAATTGGTTTTGCCCAGAGAAAACTTAAACACTCACACAATCACATGAAAGATTCGGTGGCTTTAATCTCTTGAGCCTAAAGCCTAGCATTTTCATCACTTTTCGAAAGGCACTTAACAAGCGAATTGGAGTGGTAGCAAGCCGGTCGTGATATTATTATTGATTGTGGAAATATCAAGATAACGCCATATTACCTTATTACACATGATAGGACCTTCATTATGACTTTCAACATCTTATGTTAGAAATTCTGACTGTTTACAGTTGTATACTATAGGTCCACACTGTCTAGGATTGCGTACAAGCAACCACTATATTTTACGTCACTGTTCTCCTTTTTTTTACGTTTGGACCAGCAGCGTTTTTTATGTTAATTCTCTAACAATATAATGTTTAAGATGCCAGGTGCTATCAGACTTGTTGATTATTCGTTGTAACAGGCGGATAAGTATCTCTGCGGATAGTAAAAAGTACGTGAACTGATTTAGTACCATTAACTTAATTAACTTTAATGCTCTATTTCTTGAATCATTCTCGAAAAATATTTATATAGATAGAATACTTTACGATCCTGTTTGCGGATCAGGTAGGACTGAAGTTGTTGTATCGTCAGCACAGATTGCAAGCAGTGTAATTATAAAGGCAAAAAGATCTACTGTGCACAACATACACAAGATTATTAATTTAGTAACTATTGTTTACTTTAAGTTCAAGTAAGATAAAAATTTTGAAGCATATATACACTTGAGTAAGACTTCATATTTTCGCAAGAATTAAAATAATGTAATTCAAATTATTATAAAAGAAAATGTAAGATTGCAATGGTTGTAAAATAAATCTAGTCAATACTTTGAAAGGTTGGATTTTAAAAAAAGAATATATTATTAAAAATAATAATTGCAATTTTTTTCGCCAAAAATTGTTTTTAAAATGAAATTGTGGAACAGCAAACAATGCATACATTTTTATACATTAAGCGCCTAGACGATAAGATAGTGCCTTTAGAGTGTGAAATTTTTAAAGCGTCATCAACTTTACTATAAAGTTTATAAATATAAGGGGTGCAGCTATATAATCTACATGCATTTCAAAATATTTATTATTCTATCTAACTTTATCCTATAAGACTCTTGAGCTTTGGGAATAAATAAAAGTCGGCGAGGAGTAAATCGGGACGCCACGATACTTAGCGAATATTGTTTTAAGATTAGGCTTCTATTAACGTTGTCCTCAAAAAACCTTTTACACAAAAAAATTGTACGTTTTTCTTGTGTAAGAATAAAAAACCCAACAATATAACATTGTTTCTCAAAAACCACAAGCTAGAAGCGTACACAGTAATTAAAGCGAATGAAAAACTTTCAAGGCCGTCTCGGAGTTGCAACCTGTACCCTCTCGAATCTCAGCTGACCTCAGTTCCCTGACTGGCCTGCTTCCACCACATGTTAAAACTACTAGACATTTTAAAGTTTCATGTTTAATTAAAAATATACAGGCATTTCACGAAAACTGTTGTTTCTTTGTTATTTCTATTTTATTAGAAAACTTAT
The DNA here is from genome assembly GCA_036346155.1 of Sinelater perroti. Taxonomy (NCBI): domain Eukaryota; kingdom Metazoa; phylum Arthropoda; class Insecta; order Coleoptera; family Elateridae; genus Sinelater; species Sinelater perroti. The sequence continues at coordinate 15,124,520 of JARFIY010000195.1, read as the reverse complement.
TTCAAATAAAAAACAGCAAAAGTTAACTGAATGTAAAAAAATGCGCTGAGTGACAAGACGGACGTGATATCAAGCCCCTGTGCACAGATTAGTAAAATTTGAAATGGACTTGAACAGTACTTATGCACAATGTAAATAATCACTCAAAATGAACCTGTGCAACTGAAATACTAACCTATAACCTACACACGTAACTACTACGTAAAGTTGAGTTTTATTTATTCTTTGTCATAACTACATTTACATTTCGCCACATAGTTTCTTTGTTAGACGATCAAGCAAGTTGTAACTGTTTTTATTTGTTATCTAATTGGCATTTGCTTTTCATTTTCCGCCCACGCCAGACACCTAAGAGTAGAGATTACAACCTGAAAATTAAAAATTTTTCCAAATTTTAAAATAGTCCACCGACCCTTTTCTACGGTGTCGGATGAACAGGCAGGCGAAAAGATGGATGAACACAGAGAAACACGATAAAAGCAGCTAACTTTACCAAGAAAAATAGTTAATTTAGGTATGGCCAGATAAACCTATAAAACTGACAAGATAATTAAGTTTAAAGGTTCTTTTATAAAGGATAAACAAAAACCTGAACATTTAATTTACTATTTTCTCTTTTAAGTTAGAAATATAATATTTTTGTTAATATTAATATTAAAAATAATGTCGGAGTTAATGCTTTACAAATTTTTTAACAAATGACTCAAATTTGTTATAAACATTTTTTTCTTGACAGTAATAACATTCTTAAACCTTACGATGTTTTGGTATTAGACGATGCAATGGTTGTGAAAAAAACTATCAACATCGTATTGTCCAGAATAAATGTTTTAACCTGTTGATGTTTTGTGATAAGAAAGATGTAAAAGAGCAAGAACATGACTGGACAAATGTATCAAAAATAACTAGAAATTAGAAATGTAAGTAGGTACCTCAAAGATTTTCAATAAACAATTACTATTATTATTAACCGCATATATTGGAGAACAACGTGTTATCGCTTACTAAAATGATTTTTAGCATTATGTTATCAGCAGTGAAAAAATTGCAGCTGACCACTGAAGCGAATACCAAATTACCACAAAATTACCAAAAGACAATAACTATAGGTTTATTGCTATAAATTGTAAGCACAGAAGACTCATTGTTAACTACCAACTTGTTAGATGATTCATAATATGCAAGAGAAAATGATAGCAATGGAAGTTCCGGAAGAACAGGAGTGACTTGTATGAAGAATTTAAGAGAATGGTTTAGATTAACAACAGATTTACTTTTTCAAACAGCTATTTCAAACACATGATATCTCTTGTAACTATACTTACCAACACCATTTAATAAATTCTGAAAATATTATCCAAAAATAGTTAATTGTTTTTTGTCGTTCTCATCACTGAATAACTGTATTTATGGATGTACTACGTATAACATATTACACCTAGTAATAAAGAAAAGAAACGAAATGGTTCTTCAAAGAGGTTGTTAATAACACCAGTATATTTGGCACGACCAGTAATATTCGTACATTGAAAGTGATAACAAAAGGCTTCTAATAAATTTCTATTTATTTTTCTAAAGAAACAATCAAATTGTTATTATTGATGATATATATGACGGTTAAGGACAGGGACATAGCGTGTTGTGACTCTAATAATTACTGAGCGCTTACGTTTTTGTGATATCAGCTTCCTTTTCCGGTATCAAGTGTGTATTACTCGTCTAAAGTGTGCCCTATAATTATAACCAATAGTGACTGTAACTATTCTTTAATTACGGAATAATGTATGCTTATTATCAAACACCTTGATAATTACACTAGCGTTTGATCCACAATTACATGTTAGCAGATCGTGGTTACTGAAGCGCGCAGCGATTGAGAAGTGCAATAATGGAGTCGAAAAAGGTCGTAAGTGCTTCCTTTGTTTGAGTGGTCAGTCAGTGAGTTTCCAACGTGGAAATTCTTTATGTTGGTTAAGCTTTGCGCAAGCGATGTGGACCAAATGATCGAAGTCTTCGACAAAGAAGTAAACCAAGAGAATGACAAAAGGAAGTTCGCACTGTTACTGCCAAGGATACTTACTGAAGCCAGCGGTCTGTTTGAAAGTGATTGATGACAATCTTCGAACAACAGTCGCACGTAAGTCAAACTATGATGTTACAAAAATTTTATGACTTAAGGTATACACCGGGCGAAACAATAGCTGCATTTATGTCAGAGTTCGCCAGCGTCAAGATAGAAAAAGTAAAGGTAGTAACAAACGTACTTACCTGTTTGGTAACAAAGCATGAGTTCAGACTCAATGCTGCTATGGACAACGCGATGCATGCGTTGATAACTCTGAAGGCAAAGAAAATCCCACGCGCAAAATCTATAAATTCAAATGTTTTAATTACAGTGAAGTTGAAGACAATATAACTGTTCAAGTTATAAGGTTTCTAATTTAAAAAAAATGTTTACCAAAGAAAGTTGAAGCTTCTGTTACTTCTTAATGTTAATCTTCTTCTAAACGTACACATTTTTTACAACGTCATAGCCATAGTTCCATGACACTTCTTTAGGGGTGTCTTTCCCACTGGAAAATCGCTGATACATCAGTGGTTCGATTGGAAAATGAGTGGCCACAGAGAGTGTCTTTCATGGTCGGAAACTCATGGCGGCATCACGTGTCAACAAGTTCTGAGACATTGCCACTCGCGAAGCCTTGTGTTCGTCAGTCGGCGTTTTCAGGTCATCATACAAAATTTACTTTACAGATTCTACAGAAATATCAACGGTCAATGTGGTGACACGCTCGCATTATTTCAAAGGATCTTTGGGACAAAGACATTAACTGTGTAATCTCTACGTTGTACAGAATTATGAAAGGATAAAGGGAAGTTAACGCCAAAGAGTTGTGGAATGATAGAAAACATCTTTGTATATTTGGGTCGCTTAATTAGTGATGATGCTAAAGCGAAAGAGACTCAAATTGAACTTAAAATAAGCCAAACATCTGCGCGTAGACTACTGCAACACACAAAAATTATACCGACCTTGGGATTTGCTTTCGAGAAAGATATCATCATTAATGGAAAGGAATAGTTTCCGTTAAGCTCGCGCGTTGGCGAATTCTTGATTATGAATGGGATAATAATGAAACGGAAATCCCAAAAAACTGTCGTTGAATACCAATGAAGAACCAGTGCGAATTGAACACCACACTGCAAGAATCATTTCGCTTATGGTAGTCGATGTAAATGAACCTCACAATCTGAAAAAAGGGATGGATTCTGTAGAAACAGAGGACCGGCGCAAAGCGATGAAAGAAAAGTGGGACTCTATTGAAGTCAACAGAACGTTGGAGTTAGTCGATTTACCACCGGCGAGAAGATCAGTATCATACAAGTAAGGGGCGGATCTAATAAATGCTTCAAAGCTAGACTGGTTGGATGCAAACACACTCACAGAAGAAGCACTGATTATGAAGAAACATTTTTATCAGTGGTCAGCCCGAACACTGTTATAGCTTGTGACACACATTTGTACAATATTATATCAGTTTGAAGTACAAACTGCATTTCTTCACAGTGAACTCGAAGAACAAATATATATGGACAACTCGAATGATTTCATAATGACGCGCGCGTTTTGAAACTATGGTCTAAAGCAAGCGCCAAGACAGTGAGACCAAAAGTTGCATTTATATGTAATATTACATAAATTCACGCAAGCAGTGGCTGAAATATTTAAAAGAGGTCAAAAAAGGCCCTTGCAAGCGATGTCATTACTTAGATCTCAATTCCTCAACGATCTGTCTTTCTATCTATTACAGAAGCGGAATATATTGCCGTATATCAGACATCGAAGGACGCAATATGGTTGAGAAAACTGATTAAAGACTTCAGGCTTGCAATATGGGTTTGACATAGTTGTTTTATGACAACAGGATTAAACAGATCGACATTCAATGGCATTTCGTCAGATAAGCGCAGGTGGAGGAAGTCAACTCGGACAACACATCACAATGAAGAACAAGTTGACCTATCTCTTGACCAAAGAATTACCATACGACGCATTGGCTCGCTTTACGATTTGGCCTTGAATAGTACAGAAGCGACCTGGATAATGGTTCAGACCACTCTTTGCATGAGAGTGTTAAGGACAGGAACAAAGTGCTTTAACTCTGACAGTTATTGAGCGCTTGCGTTAGTTGTGATATCTCTTTTATTTACAGCTGGCTTAAAGTATGACATATATAACCAATAATCACTCCTTAATTATCACTAATAGACCGACTGTACTTATTATCAACGCCTTGCTAAATTACAATAACAAAAAATAATTGAATTCATCAGTAGGTAACATTTACCTGTAAGAGAATGGAATGCATTCATTACGGTGCGTAAGCAAACTGGAAATTAATTTTTGAGTTGTATTAAGTTATTAAGACGTTAACTTAAATGCACGTTTTGAAAGGATAATTATATATAATTTAGCCTTAAACAAGCACTGCAGACCTGAAAATCGCTAAACAAACGGGAAAGTTTGGTTTCGAGAGAAGCATAATTTGAAGTAAATTATCAATGAACGCCTTCCGTCTCAGGTTAAACAGCACTTGAAAGCATGTAACAAAATTTCTTCGCAATGAAATATTAAGCAAGGCGTGCCATGCAAACTTGAGCGAAGTTCGGGCGCGTAGAAGCGCAACGAAACTTAAGTGCATTAATCGCGACCGGGAACAATGCGGAGACGCGGGCGAATGCAAGAGGTCGAGAAATTAACGGAATTAGAGCCAAGTGCCGATAGGCGAAAGAAATTCGCAATAAGTGAATTTAATTAGCAAATTGTTAGCGGGTGGAGTTCGCGGGGCCCCAGAGGGGATTTATTTACTTCGGCACGCCGGGCCCGAATTCCGCTTCGCGCTCTGCTCGATGGAGTTCAGCCGTTGCCAAAGAACGCATCCACTTGAAACTCGAGCACTCTGAAACAAGCGGTAAGAGTTTAAACTCGGAAGTTCGGTAAATACTATTAGCCGGCGCCGTAAGTTAGAATCGTGCAACTTTAAAGTGGAAATCAAGAATTAGGGATGTAAGACGATCCGCTTTAGCCGCCGTTGCCGTCTGTTTTGCGCGAGATGCTGCAATTTATCGCTGATTCCGATCTGATGTTAAACCCTCCCGCCTAAGCCACATGCTTGTTCATTTCAGCATTCTGTCCTATTGCTCTGCTAGTTTGAATTGTTAATGATCCGTGTAACTCAAGCGAAGATAATACAATTTATGCCGCCATATTCATTTAGCTCACAACTGTTGTCTAGGCATAAGCATTTAACATTTCGCCATCTGGACGTCCGCTATCTTTTTTCGACGTAATACAGTTTCGGCTAGACGTCCAGATGGCGAATATTATATATATATATATATATATATATATATATATATATATATATAACGTTTTCTACTCTATCCGATGCCTATTTTCCTATACTTGTCGGTTATTCCACTCTTCTTCTGTTAGATCTCTTGCACTTATGAATTTTCATATTCCTTCCATCCATGTTTTTGTAGTCTTCATCTTTTCTACTTCGAGGTATCCACTCTAGTATTTGTTTGAGTATTATTTAAACATCTAATAGCCTTTTTGCTTGTATCTATGTTGTTAATTTCTTGTTTATCTGTTCCTTTCCAATTAAATGTTATTACCAAGTACTTCTATACTTTGTATGACGTATGTTCCTTATTATTATCAAGTATTAAGTTCGTTTCATCTGCTCCAATAAACGAATATATATGTTTCTCAGTATTCACTCTACATTCCCATTTTTCATATTTATTCCGTGTCGTCCTTATCTTCAGCTATTACTGGCATTTTCTTTCCTATGTGTATAGTGGTTTACCTGCATACATTATAAATAGTGTTGAAGAGATACAGCATCCTTGACGTAATCCCTTCGTTATCGAGAATTCTGATAACAAGCCGTTTTTCTTATTGACATACCTTAATCTGTCTTGATCCGCTTTCGAGCTTAACCATTATAAATATAATGTTTTTTTCCTTAAATTAATATGTCGTTTTCATTTGTCCACCACAAATTGTTACTTTTTCTTTTTTCTGTTGTCCCTAGTGCACCATTAGCCGCTGTATAGAAACTTTCGATTATGTTGTTGAATATTTTCTTAAAATAATTCTTAGGCAATATCTACCAATTTATATTTTCTTCTTTTGTTGAGTGTAGAAAAATGTAGCTCTTACTAAACGATAGTCTAAATAACTTGCTGTTTCTCTGAGTACCTACCCTTACATTATTTATCTTAATTTTTGTCTGGTAATTGCATTATCAATTTTAGATTTTAGGTTTCTTGTTGGTTGTACCCAAGTATACCATAAATTTCTTTATGTTTAAAAGCTCCATTTACTATTGTTAAGTTGTTCTATTCGCATCAGTTAATGAGTCTTTCGCTATTATCATTGATTTCATCTTTCCCTTATTGATCTATAATTTTGTTGTTTGTCTTCTTTCCGGTTCTGCTGTTAGTCTTCCTAACAATAAAATTTCTTGTAAACTTCCTATCTCCCCAATAATATCATTCAGCTTGGAAAATTGGTTTCTTTCATTAACGGGTTTATCATCGGATGGAGCATAAACCCCTATAATTGTTATTTTCTTTTATGCCTAATTAAAGTTCACGCCTGCAATAAATGAGTACCTGGAGGTCAAACTGTCAAATAGGCGGTCGGTACGTAGCGCTAACCACGTTACTACCCTTGTAGGCTCTAGATTGTAGCAGATCTATCCTGTTACGACCCCAAAGGGCATTCAAGGCCTGTTACGGGGAACTATTATTATATAAGGTTTACGCAAATTAATTTTTCATCGATGCTTTCCCAATATGTTACGTGCTATTTCATTTTTTTTAATTAGAATGGTTATTCTGTTATAAAAGTGGATAAAGTTCCCTATTAGTTTTTATTGTCCGTTTCCCTTCTTTTTTGTTTCTGTAAGTGTGATTATTTTTATTTATAAATTTTCCATGTGTTTTACAATGAGTTATCATTTATCTTTTAGTCTTTGTATTTTCAAAGTTCCACAGTGCATAGTCCGTCTCGTAACCATTTATGCTTACCGTTTACCTGGAGGACCAGGAATGGTGATTTCAGGATGTTTTTTCTCTTGATAGATTGCTTTTCAAAACCACTGAGATCCATCTTCCTGTTATAGGGCGGTTCATCCGCTTCCATTGTCATTGGAGGTCACTATTTACCTCTCTTACACTACAAAAACCATTGTCCAAGTTTCTTCGGTAACCTTGGCATGGGATCCCGAGGGTTTGGTTTGAGTATTATACTGCCGTGACTTACAATTAGTCGTTAGAGCCTCGTTTATTATCCGACAGGATGCACCGGATGGCCTAGGCCATCGCTACAATAGGCGAGGTTGACATTTTGGCTGGTATTTGACCTTGTTTACCTTTGTTCCTAATACCCCGGATAATCATAACCACTTTAATATTTAGAATCTACTCTAGCTTTGAGGGTTTTTTTTATGATTTGATAAAAATATTCAGCAATTTACATAATAAAAATTATATGATTTATAAATTTTATATCACATTTTCACTTATTACTGTTACTCCTCATGAAATCAATTATTTTGAAAAAAGATATTGATAAAAGATCTTCTATAACACGGTTAACTTGTTCCGTGTTGCATGAAAACTAGGCATATTCCAACAATACCAAAAACAAAAAATTAGTTTGTATCACCACTGTCATCTAAAACCATTGTCGTTTTCACTCTTTTTCTTCTAATAAGCTGAAAGTTCTCGTCATTATCTTAAATTATCATTAAAAAAAATAACGTCCCGTTTCTATATATATATTTTTTTAATTTATACTTAATATATACTGTGATAAGTGACATCTTCTAAGGTCTTATGAAATAACCTACAGCCTTGTTGAAAGACTTACAACTCTAAAAAACAATGCAGAAACAAACTTCATATATGTCAGATTCCTTACAAGAAATTTTAAGCGGATACTCTGTTTTGGTGACTGCAGTAAGTTTACCCTTTTTTATAAATATAATAGACCATAGAAAAAGGAACATTAGCTAAATATGAAGGAAAAAATTTTAAAATCTTTTGGCTGACTAAACTCTTATTTATACATGTGGCTTTAAAAAGAACGGACATCTTCTCAACATCTCACTTCAGTTTTGCAGCATTGAATTAAAATTTCTTGAAAGTAATTTTCAGTATGCAAATACAAATTTTCCTCAAGTTAGTCCTCTCTACCTTAGCGATTTTCAGACTGCTTGGTCCATGTTACAAAAAAATTTTGGAACTACTGTATAAAAGCAACAGTATCATATAATTGTATCATGTACTAATGTTAATAATAATTAGACTAAAAAGAACAATATTTGAAAATTGTTTTTATAATTTACGATATTTTATAAGTTGGGACTATTTTTATACCTTTTTTTATCGTAATACACTAAGTTTAATTTTCCTTGTAACACAATTTTAGATATAATATATATATATATATATATATATATATATATATATATATATATATATAAAAAAATTTTTTTGTTTTTATCATATTATAATTTTAAATCAGTATTTTTTTAATGCATTATATATAAATTTAAGAGCCAGTTCAAACCTGTCGTTTAATCTTTCAAATGTACATTCTAAGAGTATTGGATTATCTAAAAAAAACTATTTCTGCACTTAATTAACCAAAGTGTTTATTTATGCAAACACTCAGAACGTTATAGTCTTTTTCTATGCGCTACTCTTAAATCTAATGATTATTTTGCCCAAGTACAGCAATTACTATAGTATTTTCCCAATTCTGTGCTTGTATTATTAATATAGAAGTATTTAGAAGGAAAATTTGATCTTAATCTTAACTTAAGATTGCTTATATAAGGCAAAGGATCTGAAGTATTACCCATAGTTAACAAACTTGATTAAAGTATTTGTGACTACTTGACCTGCTAACAACCAACAAAACATTTTAATGCTTATGTAGTAGGATCGTAAATTGTTAATGTATTGTGTCATAATACGATTTAGTTTAGATACACGCAGTAGTTTTTCTTTCAGTTATTGTAGGTTTATATCTAAATGAAATCTCGGTATTTAAAAACATTAACATATAGATTTGAGAAATATAGTACTCATTTAAATTTTTTCTCTTTTGGTAGTCTTCACTGAACGAAGTATTAAAGCCGTAGTCACAAATCTACTTTGCTTTTTTCTTTCAAATATTAAAGAAACTTATTGCTTTAATTATTATAGTCATAATGTTAAAAGTATTGGACTATCCCCAATACAAGGATATTTTCAACGAACTTAAAAAGTTCGTTACTGAATTCTATATGTCTGTCGTTTTCGAGATATTCGACTTCGAATTTCGGGAAAATTTCGACATTGCGATTTTATGAGTAATTCTTAAAGAAAGTTTACGTTGATTTCAATAATGAAATCGAAAAAATTCTATGTCGAATAGTTTTCGAGATATTCGACATCGAATTTCGGGAAAATTTTCGACATTACGATTTTAAATGTGATTCTTATAGGAAATTTTACGCTGAATTCGAAAATGAAGAAAAAATTCTATGTCGAATAATTTTCCAGATATTCGATTTAGAATTTTCGCGACATTCGAAATCGAAATCGAAAGGTTTTTTTAAGTTCGTTCTGGGATTGCTTACAGAGCAATCTCTTCGCCGGCCCCATGTTTCATATCTTAAAGCCATCTTGCTTTATGCTCATTTACATCTTGTTCGAAAGTATAGTCTAAAATATTTTGAGCTTTTTTAAGAGACCATTAATGGATATTCCGGTAGACTTATTATAGAATCATTTAATCACTTGTTCTCATCACATTATTACTGCTCAGGCAGATAAAATTATTCCGCACTTGAATTTTTTATTTATTGAGCATAATAGTTTATATATAGTCTTTAAATATAGCATTTATGCATTACTATTAATTAGTTTTAAGAGTACTACAACTAAATAAACCTGAGACTAGAAAAAGTCAAAGTATAATTACATTTTTTGTTACTTTAAAAATGTCTGTAAACTTGTATTTTATATCCTGATCAGATATAAATCAGAAAATATATTTAGTGTGCTTTATATACCCCTCCAAAAAAAAAATAGAAATTATAGGTAGTTCGCTGACAATAAAGCAGTTATTATTTATTAAACTTGACAGTGTGGGAAGCGCAGCCTAAAAACGCCACGTAGCATATAAAGTTATGAGTTTTTTTGTATCAATATCTATTTTAGACATTATTCTACATATATATTGTTGAATATGTTAAAAATTATATGTAATATAACAAGTTCCATTAAATGACCCGAAACCAATGCATAACTTAACATTTTCATTATGCTTATGACTTTAAAAGTGATATTCATCTAGATCAATAACAGCAGACTAAAAATTGAGACCGTATAAGATGCCTATGGTAAAGTAGTATGGCAGAATTTAGTGTTATTTTATGTTTTATATTATTTTTTAAGTTTTAAAGTGTAATAAAGACTAGCAAAATAATACTAAAAGAACCCAGTTTAATGAAATAACTATTGTTCTAAAAGCATTAAGGGTTTGTAGTCAAACGACGAACAGAATCGAATAAAGAATGCATATATTTTTTAATTTAATTATAAAGTTTGGTTCATTAACCAGAGAAAAAAGTATTCAAACTGCACGAGTCACCACAAGAAAGGTTAAATAATAATTGTCTTTTCACACCCTTGCTTACAATATTTTTATTTAGCATTTTAAGGTGTTTATGGTTACTATATGTAGTCTTATATCAGCTAATATGCTTTAATTATGACATAAATTAATGCTTTTATTTTTAATACCATTATTTTCCAATTGCCTTTACTGATTTAAGAGTTACTTTAAATTTTAAAAAACGTCCAATATACGAAGCAAGTTGGCGATGTTTGTCATTTCACACTTTTGCTCCTTGAACTTATTTGAAAAGTGTTTAGATATTACTAAGAGAAAACCAACGAGCTCACTTAGAATGAAACTCAGGTCATTGCTATTATGAATTCTGTAAGGAAAAGCGGTGTTAGCTACAAAAGAGCTACCACTATACTTGAAATTTCAAAACTAATTTTGAGGGGATACTGAAAGCTAATGGAAGTTAGTTCATTTTATAATTTTTTGTATGAGGAATAAAATAAAATAAAGCTTAAATTAAAGATATAAAAAATATCCGACAGGAATTAGCCAAAAAGGTATTCGTTCTTACTATATTACAGTATAATCTATAACTACTGTAAAATTGAATAACAATTACAATAAAATTGCAAAATATGTCTGAAAAAGATTAAGTACAAACTTTTATGAAGAAGTAAAATATCATATTTTGTATCTCCAATGTTTTATTGAAATTCTAAAAACTCAGAGTATTAGAAGTTTTCATTTTTCTAATATAATTATAATGTTAAGTCGAATATTGCCAACATTCCAACAAACATGTAAAGTTTATATTACAAGTAGGAATAAAATTTTTGAAAGTGGTATCTACGGAGGGAGAAGTAGAAAATGTAACCGTAGCACGTAGAATTCATATATTAGGGGCGCTCCCTTTTGCATTTATTCTCTTTTTCAATGTTAAAGTGATCGCTAAGCTTCTTCACGGTTGTTCTTATGGATTGGCGGATTATAAAAATAGATGGATAAACTGAATTATTTATTCTATATTGTAAATGTTTTACTTCTTTTGCCCGCCCAACACCTGACTACTTTTAATGGACAACAATTCATTAATTAAAACAGCTAAGAGGGTTTCAAACCTATAAAGTCTGCATATTTATAGCTATGCGATAATTATATAATATAGACAATAAATGAAAGAAAAGGATATGGGACCGCACTTTATACTTCTAATTTTAAAATGGCAGTTATGAAGCGATCGACACTTGCTAGCTACAAGGTTGAATTCAATATGCTACAGCTGTTTAAAGCAAAGCTAATTATAAGGCGGGAAAAATTTATTACCCTCATTTAACATTTAGTATCCTCATACATTGCAGATTGTAAAATGTCCATTAATTACAATTCTTAGTCTACTTCATTTTTTTATATTTAATTTAATGCATTCATAAAATAAAATAATAATGAGTTTAAGCAACAGATTTAGATCTATTCATCTTTATACAAGAGAAACAAAAATATTTTAAAAATTTACTATATTTTATCATCTGATCCACTAACGTTTTCCGTAGAATGAAGATTAGGGAAACTGTTAACTTTATCTAAAAATATGCTTTCTGAACTAAAGCTAGGTTTCCATCTTCATGGGGGAGTTGAAAGTGTCTGAGGTCACCAAGAGGAAGTTGAAAACATTGGTAAATGTGGCAGAACGAGATATTTTTCGCGCATCTTCTTACAGTATTTTTTCAAATTTTTATTGTGTCCCTTTATAAATGAGGCTACTCGCTTAAATGATTGAAGCGCCATAGATCAAATTGTTATGAACTGACACTAGCATTAGATACCATACATATTTTTAACGAGCTTTGCAATCACCTTGTTGCTGCTACGACAAAATTGAACTACAACGATACGCTATCATTTGAGGTTCTTTTCCCTGTATAATTTGGCGAATCGATCATGAAGCCCAATTTTTACAGAATGCTTTATTACTTTGTGTTTTTTTTCATGGTTCTATTAAATATCCTGAAAAGCTTGTTTGAGACGTGAAAAAACATTTTGGAAAATCAAATCAATTCAAGAAGTGTTAAAGGGATAAACTTAAATAAGTTTACTTTTAGTTTTTTTTTAGTTTAAATTTTTTATAGTCTTGATTACTATTAATCTTTTTTAACTCCTTTTTTTAATGAGCGTCTAAAGAGGACAAAGTAAAATTGTTGTTGATAATTGAGGATTGCTCCACAAAGTTTTCTCCAAAATGGATGTTACTGTTATTGCAATCTTACCTTGAAATTAAAATTAATTTTTTTACTCTGCAAACCACCATCATCCTCCCGCAAAAATGCTAACAATTTCTGCATTATGTAATCTAGCAACTATAATTTTTTATACCTATTATTTTTAACCAATGGTGATTATTGGTTTGGTTTAGTTTTAATAGATTTCCGATAGTTTTTCTTTCGAATAAGTATAGTTCTTTGTGTTTTAGTATGACTCCTGTATTTTATTTGTTCTTGTTAAAGAAATTACCATCATATCCATCAATTGACCTGATAGACCAACTGACCAGCTTTTCGGAAAGTCTGTAGTGTAACTTTTGAGAATGTATCAGGAAGGGTAACTGCTATCTGCCGCAAAATTAATTATTTTCGTGTTCTTTTACTGGTGCCCCTCAAACTTTCAGGTAGCCTCCCGCGTATACTTAATCACATTTTCTTTTGAGGCAAAATGTAACTTTTTCTCATGTGGCTTTATAAAGAGAAATTATCTTTTTTGATTCATTCTACTTTTTATTCAGTTTAGTACAGAATCGTTACATATTTTTGCTCGCCGCTTTCATGATTTCCAAAACTTTGTTAGCGATCATTTTCGACTTTTTGTTAAACTATTTTTTTATAAATCACCAACATAAAAAATTCTATACAAACTCTTATAAAGATTGCAAATACTACTACTACTATTTACATTTATTTTATATACGTTAGAATTCTTAAGGGGAGGTTTACTTGAGATTTGATCAAAAAATCTATTTTTTTGCAGAAATTGTTAGTAAATTATATGAAGAATATGTTCCCAAAGTGATTTTGCTTAAAGTAGTTTTAAAAAAAGTTATTGCACACTAACCGAATCTAGTTTTTTATAACTTAATTTCGTCATAATATTAAAAAAATCGTTAACTAAAACTTTAACCGCGTTTTTCTCGAAACCATATTTTTCAAATTGGCGACCACGATTACAAAAAAACTACTCGATGAATCTTTTTTTTTATTATTATTTTAAAGATAATTAAATTATTCGGCACCTATACCTAAGTCCGATGCATTTTTGCGATTTTTTTTATTGTACTAGAAAAAAAATAATTTACTATAATTTCCCTAAAAAAATTTTTTTTGTATACTTCTATACTTAATAAATATGTGTACAAATTTTGAAATTGATATTCACTTCCGTCTTTGCAAAAAAATTCCAGAAAAATGAGTGATTTTTGTTGCATCTCAAATAAACCTCCCCTTAAATACCAAGTTTAGAATTTATGTTAATTGAATATCAGAAGGTACTTCAAACTTATAAATGAGTTCGCATTTGGGTTTCGGTGAATAAGGTTGTGCCTGAACGCTCGAAATATCAAGTGCTGTGATAACTTATAAGTGTGAAGGCCGCAAGGCCGCTGCAATCAACGTTTAACTCAAGTGATAAACAACTGTTTCACCTTTAAAAACCGTAAGAATTTATAATTTTTAAAACACATTATACCTCGCAAAGATGTTCCCAACCGGGAATGGGCCCGGTTTAAACACCAATATGTATAATTACACCCTTATGCAGCCACCTACATTACTTCAAAATCAAATACCAGCACAAATGCCGCATGCACACAATTGCCAATTAAATCCAGCAGCTATAAATATGCAACTCCCACAATTTTACCAAAATCAAGTAACAACAGAACAATTCCCACCACTTCCTATTAACCACGCTCCTTTAAATAACATACAGCCTTTAATGCCGCCAAATAATAACTACAACGACACAAAATCAACGCAAGAAACTTTCGATTACACGACCAGCGAAGACGAACAAATGTAGAATGACTCTGAAATTACAAACTCTCATCCGTGGCAAACGTCACAAACAAGAGAAAAGGTTTAAGATCCAAACAGTCTCCGTAAATCCCCTCAAACTATAACAACAAACAGATTTCAATCACTCGCCGAAGCAGATACTAGTACCATTCAAAGTCATACTAACAATTCGAACAATATGAAGAACAATACTCAGCCGCAAGACCCGAAACCACCCCAATTTACGTTTATGGAGTTACCAACTACAAAGCTATGACCGAAAATCTATCCCTTGTCACAGATAACGAAACTTACTACACTAAAACCTTCCCAGATAATACAGTAAAATAAATGCACGGACACCCGACACCTACAGAAAATTAATCCAGCACATGAAGGACGAAAAATAGTATATCATACTTACCAACTAAAACAAGACAGGGCCTATAGAGTTGTCATACGCGGTCTTGATCATTCAATCCCGTTAGAAGATATAACAACAGAACTAGCTGAAAAAGGACATAAAGTCAGAAATATCATCAACGCACGGCACAGAGTTACAAAAAATCCGCTACCACTCGACTTTTCGTCGATATAAGTCCGCAAAGTAATAATAAAGAAATTTATAACATAGAATTCCTACAAAATACAAAAATAAGAGTTGAACCACCAAAACATAAAAACACTATAATACAATGCCTATGGACACTCCAAATCGTATTGTATGAAAGCATACAACTGCGTTAAATGCGGCAAACCACACGATTCAAAAAGCTGTAATAAAACCAAAGACACCCCGGCTACCTGTGCACTATGTGGCGGAGGGCACCCTGCCAACTACAAGGGCTGCACAACTTACAGAGATCTATTAAAGTCCAGAAATAAACACAATCCAAACCTCACAAATAAACCAATCCTCGAATTACATTCAAGTACAAATCCAGCTTTTCAACAGATAACACAACAGCCTCCTCAAACTAGAGGTAGTTATGCCCATGTAGCCGCAGGAGCAACAAGTAATCAAAATAAAAATAATAATAATAATGACAACCTTACTAATACAATGCAAAAGTTTTTATACGAATTTAAAAACCTATTCAACCAGCTACTAAACCAAAACAGCATGATTCTCACCATGCTTACCACGGTCATAAGCAATTTGACCAAACAATGACCTCCTCAATTCGAATAGCTGCCTGGAATGCAAACGGGCTATCAAATCACTTTCCAGAAATCACCCTATATTTAAACTACAATAAAATTGATATTCTCCTAATCTCTGAAAGCCACTCAACTGAAAGAACGTTTATCAGAATCCCATACTACACCATTTACTATACTCATCACCCTGACGGTACGGCGATTAACCACCATGTCCTCCAACCCTTTAAAACAGCCAAAATCCAAGCGACGTTATTAAAACTAGAATCACTTCCTAGACCAACTACTATTGCGGCTGTTTACTCCCCGCCACGACACAATATCACGACAGAAGAATATAATGACTTTTTCAACTATCTTGGAACACAATTTATAGCAATCGGAGACTGGAACTCCAAACATACAACATGAGGGTCCAGATTAATCACACCTAAAGGTCGCAATCTGTTCCGTTCAATACAACTAAACAACCTAACTTATATTTCTACGGGAGAGCCAACCTACTGGCCCACGGACAGGATTAAAATTCCGGACCTACTTGATTTCGCTATATCAAAAGGCATATCAAATAGTTACATTGATATTAGGTCTAGTTTAGATCTATGCCATGACCATAGCGCCATAATATTAACCCTCAGTACCAATGTTATCTACAGAGAGCCAATGCCTACCTTGTGCACAGAAGATACCAATTGGCAAATGTTCCAAAACTTAATAAATGAAGAAATCAGACTGGATCATCGTATCAAAGAGCAATTCGAAATCGAAGAGGTGGTACAGCATCTAACGAATACAATACAAACCGCAGCATGGAAAGCCACTCCTCTAAGGAACAAAGCAAACCAGGGAAATGATAATATTCCTCTGCATATTAAAAATTGATCACAAAAGAAGAAGAGCACGTGGAAATGGCAAAGGTCAAGAAACCCTCAGGACAAAACTGACCTTAACAGGATAACACACCAACTCCACTCTGTTTTAAACCAAGCCCGCAACGACACCTTCAAACACTACATCACGAATCTATCCCCGAAGACCATTCGTTGTGGAAAGCAACAAAAGAATTAAGAGGCCAGTAATACAAACCCCACCCATAAGAAAACCTGATCGAAACTGGGCGCAGTCAGACATAGAAAAGAGCAATGTATTCGCGGATCATCTTTCAAAAGTGTTCTCTCCAGTCTCAGACAATGACAACCAAGATGAAGAAATTGAAGACTATATTAACGCCCCTGTCAACTATCACTGCCCGTTAAGCCTTTTACACCAGCAGAAATTCGAAAACAAATCAACAATACAAATTCGTACAAGACCCTGGGTATGACCTCATAGTCGGGGAGATCTTAAAACATCTACCAAGAAAGGCAATCGTGCTATTAACTACCATATTCAACAGCATCCTTCGATTATGCTATTTCCCAGTTCAGTGGAAACACGCGCAAATAATTATGATTGGAAAACCAGGTAAACCACCTACCGAACCTTCATCGTACCGTCCAATAAGCCTGCTGCCACAAATGTCAAAAATATTTGAAAAACTTCTTCTCGACAGAATAACCCAATCAACACTCACAGACGACATAATCCCTGAACACCAATTTGATTCAGACAAAAGTATTCCACAACACAGCAATGCCACCGAATTGTGAACAAAATCAAAGAAAGTCTCGAAGAGAAGAAGATGTGTGCTGGGTGTTCCTTTGATAAGGTTTGGACCAACGGATTATTATATAAATTAAAAGGCATTTTCCCAGTCACATATACCTACTCCTAAAATCTTACCTTAATGAAAGATCCTACCAAGTAAAAGTAAACAACTCACTCTCCGACTACCACCCAATTAAAGCTGGAGTGCCGCAAGGCAGCGTCCTTGGGCCACTACTCTACTTAATATACACTGCTGACATTCCCGTCACAGAGAGCACTATGATGGCCACATTTGCTGACGACACAGCAATCTTGTCGTCCGATATCGATCCAGCAAGAGCTTCTAATAAACTGCAAGATCACCTAAACGAACTACAAGACTGGCTAAAACGATGGAAGATCCAGGTCAACACCGAAAAGTCCGCCCAGATCACGTTCACCACAAAACGAAGCAACTGTCCACAAGTTAACATAAATAACACTCTGATCCCACAGAAAGCCACAGTCAAATATTTGGGCCTACATTTAGACCAGAGAGTCACATGGAAAGAGCACATTAAGGCAAAAAGGACACAATTGGATCTAAAAGTGAAGAAAATGAACTGGCTACTAGGCAGGAAATCTCAACTATCTCTGGACAACAAACTGATCATCTACAAAATAATTCTAACACCAATCTGGACCTACGGTATCGAACTGTGGGGATGCAGTAAGCCCTCCAACACAAAAATCCTACAAACCTTTCAGTCGAAGACACTTCGCATGATGGCCGACGCTCCCTGGTACGTGTCCAATCAAACCCTCCACAACGATTTTGGAATATTCTTTATAAAAGAAGTGATCAACCACCACGCCAACAAATCCAAACAACGCAGCACCAACCACAGCAACCAACTCATAAGTGAACTATAAACCCAACCACAAATTGAAAGAAGACTTAAAAGACAATGGCCAGAAGACCTAGTTAACTAGGAGAAAGTGGAGAACCGTCAAGGGACGGTACCTAACGCTTGCCACGAACCTTGCGTCATATTTACTCATTACTCTGTTAGTTATAGGAGTAGATTGTAAATTAGCAAATGAGTAAATAATAAAAAAAAACTTATAAATCTTTTTGGCTACAGGTTTACGGAATCTTAAACAGATCTTGGTCGATTTTTTTCTGCTTACTTGTGCTTCAAAATGTCCACTGGTTGAACAAAACTAATCTAACGATTAAAAACTTTAGTAGGAACTCAGATAGCAACTTACAAACCTGGTGTGTTGCATGTACTAAAAATAAATGCCTTGCCAGTATGTATAGATGCTTTTGCACGTCGGGCCAATAAAAGAGTGTAGACACGCTAACACTAAAAGTAACTGTAAAGATTACTAGTTATCCACGCCACCCTTTGTTGACTGTAGAATACGTTTGACTAGTTAGCCACACAATTACTTTTATATCTAAAATTTTTAGATATTAGTTTAAGGAGCTTTACGGCTTTCTTTTTTCTATATTTATTTTTCTAATTTCTGTTTTTGGACCCGTGAAGTTTACCTTGGAGAAAAAGGAGACTAGAACTAAAAATAGAAAAGGAATGAGATTATTTAAAGTAACCGAAGAAGAAGTTTATTTTTATTTATTGTAAATAAGAAATTTTATTAGTCCATAATAGAGAGCATCTCTGGATGCAATATCAAAGACTAATTTTACCAGCGATATAAATTAAACTATTAGAGCGAAATATTTCTAAATGCTAGTATTAATAAAGTTTAACTCCTTTTTCCCTTACATAAATCGGAATCGTCGCCTTTTGAATGTTTTGCATAACTTATGACTCAATTTGGGATTATTACTTCCAGAGTCTTTTTTTATCTGTTAATATGTCTGGCGTGGAATTTGGAGCACCAGGGGGAACGAAATGGAGAACATCCGCTAACTTATTAACAAGATAGTTACAGTAGCCCACGCTAATAAATAACTAACACCTAATACGTAACTAACGACTAAGTTATGCACATAAAGCAATTTGTTGAGATAACGCTGATGTATGTCATTAATTATGAGAGCACCAATCTCCCGTAATTGTATTCATATGTTTAACATGTAACTGTAATTATTGCTATCAGTTGGAATTCTAGAATGATGATGTGGAATCTGTAATGTAATAATTAATACTTGGTTTGACATAAACATTCTGCAGAAATGATTTAGCAACATATTTACATTTCAGAAAAACTACCTGCATTATTTTGGGACAAAATTTAAACAAACAACAAACCGAAACTGATTTTTGTCAATTTTTTTGTAGTTTACATATGCTTATTTTTAGTTAAAAAAATTATATTCATAGGTAACTATGGAGTGGAAGTGTTTTAATGCAGATATTCGCTGTAGTTTGTGGGTGCTGACTACTTTCTTAACAACCGAAACGTTTTGCATACCGCAGTGCTTTAAGTGCAGTACTACGCGAGAAAGTGCATTAATATTCATTTTCTCGCCAGAACTGGCGAGAATTTAAAATTAATTTTTTACACGGCAGCACTTGACAGAAAAATGTTCGAGTGCGTGCAAAGCCTTGTTCCATTTAAATTTCCGCAACCACGTCGTTAAAGAACTTAATATCGCAACGGAACCAAATTTCAATTTAATTTTCCCAAATAATCGTTTCGTATACAAACACTGAGTAGCTGTTGAGTGTCGTACATTTAAAATTGTACAGAAGAAGTTTTAAAAGCAGTCACGGGCGTACGCACTGCAGCTGAGTAAATAGAAACCGTGAAGTGCGCAAATGTAAGGTTTTTAGTTCTTACATCTTCACTCGAAAGGGTGTAAATGTATATTAACGGCTTATAAGTCAAATATTGTGACACTTGTAAAAAAAATAATAGTGTATAGCTATTTTGAGTTATTTTTTCTAACAAATATCAAATAATAATACACAGTTGCCAAGCAATTTAGACTTGTTAGTGTAAAAACGTTTTTAAAGTAGTAGTAGTTTATTTTTCTTTTAATTTCTGTAAAGTAATTAGTAAATAAAAAACAAATCTGATTGCTTTTCAGCATAGCCTTCTAATTTATTAATAGTATAAAAAAGTTTCGAAGTTTCTTTAGCTTTTGATTACCTTTTGATACCTTAAATTGTTAGTGGGTAAACCAAAGATAGGCAGGAATTATTTTTTTTAGTTTATTGAAAAATTATGAAAGTATAAAGATATAAAATTATTTTTTATGCAGTTCCTTGCCTTAGGAACACATTTTTCCAAATGGGCAGGCAATTTTTAATATTTTCCTTATAACGCCAGCCAATCTCACACGACTGCTTATACAGCAACATCGCCATCAAATCTTTTCTTTTGGTAGTTTAAACAAATAATAATAATTACAGGACTATATGTTCCTATTGTAGGGCAGGTGTTTCTGTACGGTCTAGAACAAATACTCGTTTTTATCGAGCTTGAGTAACAGTGTAGGGTTGGACATTTTAAAACCTTAAGATAGCTTACTCTGACCTCAGAGCCAATTTAAGCAATCGTCGATTGAAGGCGATGAACAATACAAATAATCTCCTCAGTTACACTGATCCTCTGGTATTCTTAAGAGCGTTGTCCCTAAACTATATCGTAGGTCTTATCAAAATTTCTGATAATTTTTATACCACTATCGTAAGAAACTTAATAATTATTTCTTGTACGACAGGGCATACTTACCGCCTCAAGGTCTTATTGTGTCTATTAATATGCACTTAATTTAACTTAATACTAGACCGTCACATACACCCATGAATTGAGCGAGATTCGAACTCACTTGCGTCGGCTCGCGAATCAAAAAACAATGATTTTGAACGCAGAGCTACGGCGGCAGCCCAGGATACCTCTCACTCTAATATGATGATACTGAAAAAGCGGTAGTGCGAAGTAGCCTTCGGGAGGAATTTTCTCCAAGTATTTCTACCTATAACATTCAAAAGCCATGAAATAATATCAATTTATATTTTATTCACCTACATCTTTAGAGTATAAATGGATTCCCAATTCTATTGTTTCTGCGTCGACATTCTTTATATTGGTCTATTAAATTTTATTATTAATAGGAATTATTTAAAAGTTGAAGTAAAACCAAATACAAAAGAAAAGAACTTGAAGTTTTGCTACTATTAAAAAATCTGCGTGACAATATCTTTTTGATATTGCTGTAAGAGGAAAGATAACGCAAATAAAACAATTGCCCTGAGCTCCACTAGAGAGCAACTGCAATAAGCTGCGGTATCAGGGCGGAAGTCTTGGCAAAACCTCAGGACCGCCGCTTCTTAACGCGCGTATTGTGTCTCCGAGATTAGGAGCACTCCTGAGCCTCTCGCAGGATTCCTGGGGCTTTGTGAGTAGCTGGAGTTATTTGCATATTTGATGTTGAATCTCTGCTGGCAAATAGTTGGTGTTGGAAAACTGCCGCTCATTTTCAAATGACCTATAGGTTCGCTTTATATCAGCCCCGCGGCTCCCCGAGAACGTTTAATGCGAGTGTCTGTCTAAATATCTCTAACTATAGCTCGCGCTTCTTGCGCCTCGCGTCAAAATTCCTGCGCATCTGACCCGTGCTCCCAGGCAGCTTTATAAATACATCCCGTAATTGTTTATTTTATAACTTTAAACACATATTTCAAATACATGTTTTTCTAATGAAAAGGCCGAATGTAATTGTTTATTTGCGCCCACTAATATAAATGTGGTAACTTTGCAAGTATTAAAACATTTTATACAGCTCGTAAATTATATGGATAAAAGCTTATGTTTAGATCGTAAAACATGCTTTATATACAATTTTGAAGAAATTGCTGCGCATTTTTTGGAAATTATCGAAGGTCTGTGATAATATAATATTTTAAAACTTGTCTAACAAATATTTTTTGTGTATATTTAAAAGGTTAAGGATGCTTTAAAAATTAATGATAAATTGACTAATAATACATCATTCAGAAATGTTAGTGATTTTTTTTATATAACGAGACGCCTTTTAAATACTTCTCTGCAATGGTTTTCAACCAATAACATACCGCTTTTTTAGTCGTTGATATTCTCTAGCCTACTTTATCACAAAACATCATTTAGAAGTACATGAATGTTGTTGCGAAAAGATGCAAGGTCCGAATTGTGGAGATCTGAAATATCAATTTCTTGATTATATCAAATGTTACAACTTTTCCTAAGAATCCATATTTCCTGCGCGGGGGATTTGAAATGCTTAGAGTATTTATTTCGTGTAATACTGCATGTTTTGAAATACCCTCGCAATGTTGCTTACTTGAATAGGAGGTTTAGCTATATAATATCTAAAGTTGAAGCAGCGGTATCCATTTGTAAAAAAAATTGGTGTAAAACACAGTTTATGCTGATTTAATCTTCTAAAAAATAAAATAAACTGTATAGCGTGTCTTATAAGAAGAAAGCAGTCCAAAATGAAGTTTTTGGAAGCAAGATTTACCAGATACAAGCCAAAAATACAACAGTCGCCGAATTAACGAACCATTGTGCTTGAGTTTGTTCAAAAATAATTACTTTCGTATGTAGTCAGCAATAAGGACATATAGGAGTAGAAGAATGGCGGAACCAGAAACATAATTGGACAATTCATTTACTAAGGACTACAGAAAAAAGATGTTTTTAAATATTGGATGCTAAAACACTCCGCAGGATGAACGAGCAAAGATTATTTGTTCACCAAAACCTCTAAAAGGCATGCTTTGTCTTGGTGAAGAACATAAAAGTTCTTTTTTTATAACTTAGGCTTCTCCGTTTTAATAACAGTCTTCATATATTCGTAGTTGACATTTGAATTTTAGATACCTAGCCAATATTAAAAATCTTCTAGATAACGAAAATTTACTTCTTTAATATGATGTATAGTCGAGTTCATTTTCTGGGTTATGGTAAAATATCCAAGCAATTCAAGTAATTTTATTCATTGAATTGGTTTTTGAGAAGAGCATCTACATGTTTATTCCATTATTTTTTGTGTTCGAAGGCAACGTATTGGGATTATTTTATTTAAAATTTATTGGGTTCTTAATATTGACTCTTTCAAAAATTACTCAAGGTTTTTTAATGATCTGTTCAAACAATTTTCCTATGTACTTTAATATTATCGCCAAGTGTCAATTTGTGGGGTCAGTCAAAATATTGATCGTCTCCGATGTCTTTTTTTTCTTGATTTAAACTATTTCAAACTTGAGAATTAGACCCCATACTACTCTATTCTGCTTTATATAAATTGTAAATGTTTTGCAATGTTTATACTTTGGTAAGGACCAAATATAAACGGTCTGCTTCAAAGCAACGAATTATTCAACTTTTTTATAAGACGTCAAGTCAAAAATTTAAAATTCAAACAAACTGATTGCGCAGACATTTGTTAGCTAACCCTACGTTTTTCCTAACTAACGACATAGATAAGTGTATTTGGTGTGGTCTTGCTTAGCTAGTAGGCATTTTAAAAACAAACTTACAAAAAGTTATTATTTATAGATAGTATCCCACAAAATAATTCAACTAATGTAACGTAGAACTTTATAAAGTTTTGATTCGATGTTTAAGTTTCCTTAAAATAAACAAAAATTATTTAAAAAAAATTGTAAAGTTAGAATCATGAGAAAAATGAAATGACACACGCTTGCACGACGTATTAAAATTGCATGAGTTCACTATAAAAATGGTGAAAACTTTGTGGAGATGGTTTCTAAATGCCATACACTTTTCGATAGAAATAAAGAGATCTGTTGCGCAGCAATTGTGAAACTATTGATGACAGATGAATGTGTTACAGAAGATCCGGGTTTTGCAGCAACTGAGAATCTTTAAAACTAACCTGCATCATATGTTGCACAAGATCTGAACCTAAAAAGTGACACAAAAACCTATGTTAGCAGATTCTGAACATATCCGTGCATTCATTATTTGGGAAATCCAAGAAACCGACCTTCAGTCTTTCAAGAAAATTGTATGTATGCCGTAATTCCTCCTGGGAGGTATCATTGGCGCCCTTTCATGGGCTTTTTAATCCTTTTTGGCTGGATTAGTGCCTTTAGTTGTGATTTCCGTTTCATATATCCTTGCTTGATTTTGCTTTTACTACTATTTTCTTCCATTCTTTCCTGTTGGTCGTGGTCCGTCTCCAGTTTACTACGTTCATTCTTCTTAAATCTCCCAATACTTCATCCTTCCATCTATTTTTGGGTTTTCCTCGTGGTCTTGTCTGTTCTGGTTTCCACTCGGTTATTGTCTTTATCATTATATTTCTATCCGTTCTTTCTATATGCCCTAGCCATCTTATTCTCTGCGCTTTTATTTCCCTGACAATGTCTTCTCCTTTCAGTTCTTCTTCTATTTCCTTATTCATTTTTATTCTATATTCGTTGTCTCCCATTTTCACTGATTCTAGGATCTTCCTCATAATTTTTCTTTCGAGAATACGCAGTTGTTCCTCCTCTTTTTTCGTCATTCTTATCGTCTCTGCTGCATATATTATTGTGAATCTTATTAGTGTTTTGTGTACTCTTATTTTTGTTGTTTTCGTGATTTTCCGGTCTTTCAGTAATGGTTTATAAATGTTGAATAATTTAAACCCTTGGTGAATTCTTCCTTTTATATCCTGGTCTCTGTTATTTTTGTTGTTTATTTCCATTCCTAGGTATGTGAATGTTTGTATTCTCTCAAATTTGTGACTTCCGATTTTGTATTGGTTTTGGTTATCTCCTTTTCCTCGTTTGCAGCACATGTATTTTGTTTTCTTTTCATTTATTGTAAGACCTCTTGCTTTTGCTTCTGTTTCGATTGTGTTAAGTGTTTGTTGTAGTTCAGTTTTGCTTCTTGAGACTATTACTAAATCATCCACATATGCCAAAATTTGCATCTCTTTGTTCACAATTGTGCCTGTTTGGTCTTTTTTTCGTATGATGTTCTCTAGTGTTATGTTGAATAGGTTGGGTTCAAGAATTCAAGAATTCTAACTAATAAAACCAGTTTCCACTTCACTGAGTAGATAAATGAGCAAAACTATTGCATCCGGGGGTCTGAAAATCCAAGAAAAATAGTCGAGAGATTTTTTCCCCTAATAAGTTATACTTCGGTGTGCTTCTTAAATTGATGAAATCATTAGCTTGTATTTTTTTTTAGAAAGAGGCTGGTGAGATCCTCTCAGAGAATAGTGTGCGTTATCGTGGAATGACAACTTTTTTTTTGTCATAAAAGAGAGCGACTTTTATTTTCAACAGGACGCAACAAGTTGCGTTATGCGCGAGAAATTTCCTAGACGAGTAATTTCTCGAAACGGAGATTTCAGGTCATGCAATCTGACACCATCAGACTTTTCTTTGGGGTCACATCAAAGATAATGTCTATGTCAGTGCCTTAGCAACGATTCAAGCACTCTAAAACAATATCTGTAATTCATCGAATTAAGTATGAAAAAACGAACGGTTGTCTGTAAGAAGAACATGACCGCCAATTGGAAATATTGTATTCCATGATTTATGGCAAACTTTGTACTCTGTATTTAAATACAAACATCTCAATGGTATTTTTTCACGGAAAACCCTGTAAAATAGACACTAACACAAATATACCTATGTATAGCATGAAATATTTTTATATAAAAGTTTTGGTCGTTTGTAAGATAAATATTAAGTAAAATAACATTTGTATTCTTTTCAAACAAACCAAAGATACACAGCAAACGCAATTAAATAAATTTAAAATGACAAAACTTGTCACCAGCCCCCAGGAATAAAGCGCTAGTGCACCAAGCTCTATTCTTTTGTATTGTTCATCTTGATGGATGCCTCAGGATAGCAGTTTTTACACGCATCAGTGCATGTTTGACAAGACAGCTAAATTACATACTTAGATTTACACACGGCAAACAAGACATTACAATGTAAACCGGGAAACTATGTTTATGTGAAAGCCGAGAGTGAGCAACACGTAATTTACCGTCATTCAATATTCGGAGCGGGGCTGCTTCATACACATTATGCATGTAAATTCGTGTGAAGCTATTTTTAACAGGGCAAAGCGAAACAATCTGTCTGCACCTAACGAGAATAGATTGCCGGGAATCGTGAAGTCATCCCGCATTTCACCCGGAGATAAATTAAATTTGACTTGCATTCTGGCCGCGTGTTTTTGCCTTAACTGCGACACATACCGACGACGCCGCGGCCAAAAAATTGGCGTCGTTTGTAACACTTCGCAGCCAACTCAACGAAATTAAATCAACAAGTTAATGCCGACGGTTTTCGACAAAATGCCCCATTTTTGGACGACTTTGTCACTGTGCTATCGCGCTATCGGAAACGCGTTCATTGATGGCAGGAAGGTGCAACGTAACGGTATCTCTTTATTTCAGTGCATTGCCTAGCAGCGAGTTTTTATTTCGGGCCCTGCTGACAGCTAGTTTTGTCAACAGCCACAGATCTCAAGACGTGCACACGATCTGATCCATATTAGGAAAATGCGGTATGTGGGCAAGCCATTCGTGACATGATTTTATACTGATGTTATCACGAAATAAAGTGTCTCTGTCGGCAGGACGTAGGATTTAGAGACACACTTATCTGAGACGTAGCTCTCCGCCGGAGAATAAAAGTCAGAGGGGCTTTTTTACGCTTCTCCGTTTGAAATTAATGGAAATTGACAGTGGACGCTCCAAGAGCGGTTTAATATCATTTCTATCCATAAAAATATTAAAGTTTAATATGAGGGCTAAAGAACGTTTCACCGGTTTTATTTATGTAAACATATACTGAATTTAAACCTCATTTATTGCTGCTGTTAATTAGGAATATGACACCTAAAAACAGATTTTTAAAATTAAATATTTAGAAATTCCTGGGAACACCTGTTAACATTTAACATCAAATATATTCCTGTTTACATCTAAATGCAATATAGTTAGTTACTTTACAGCTGAAACATGTAATTTTATGTTAGAGTGTCTTCGTATGTGTTTTTAATTTAATTTCTCCTTATTTGACTAATTACACAAGAAGATATTTTTTTTGTCCATAATTTTGATGATGGTTATTTTTTGACATTTGCTAAATTCAAAATAGTTTTAACTATAAGTCTAAGTCTCAATATTTTAATACATTCTAACAGTAAAATAAAAGGTTTGTAAATATTGTTTTTTCCAAGTAATTAGTGAGTTTCGGGTTAGTATTACAACTAAGTAAGAATATCATATTTTCTAGTGGTAGACTATTGTCACTTCAGTATGCGAATTTAGAACGCTAATCTTAAAAAAAATTTATATTGTAGGCTAACAGCTGAGTACACACATGCAAACACAGTGTTTGGGGTGCTTTGTTGTGAAATTTGATTTTTCAAATCACAGCAGCAAGAGTACCGAAAGGATTCTAAGGGTACCGGTAAATAGTGAGATAATAGTAAAAGTGTTATCAAACCGAATAAAGTAAGGTAGGAATAGTATATAAAGAGTTAAATATTAGTGCGACATAAGTTGGTAGATAGAACACGTCCGAAAGGTTGAATTGCGGGGTTTTTCTGGGTCTGACTGATAAGAAATAAAATTTCCAAGCGGAAAGTACTGGCGGCGCAGTTGTAAGAGAAAGGCGTGAATTTATTAAAGTGAAAATGTCGGCAGACGAATATTTGACGGATGAGGGATAAAAAATACAGAGAGGATGAGGTATTCGATAGCAGCTCGAAAACACACAAAATTCTCACAAAAAATAATCAAAAGGGGCGATAAAAAATTAGATCTACTAATTGACATGGTTAGGAACTCTCAAGTAGATCAGAGTCAAATAAGAACTGAACTACAGTAATGAATAAATCTAAAGACAAAAGAAGAAAACAAATTAATGAGAAGCGAAAATCAAGAACTAAAGCGAAAAATAAACAAACCAACGAAAAATCAAAAGAAATGTGCGGAAGAGTCGGAAGCTTGAAAAACAGACAAGAAAAAACAATCTAATAGCATCAGGACTAAAAATTGACTTTTATTATCCTAATGTACTAAACACCACTATAAAAATATGATAAGAGAGGAATTGCAAGGGAGCGCTGAAGTTAAAACTATATATAAATTAAGAGATAAAATCTGCTTTGTGGTGTTTACGAAGGGGAGGATAAGGCAAAAGTTAAGCAGAACAAGCACAAATTGAAAGCGAATACACAAAACAAGAAGTACATAAATGATTATGCAACAAAAAATAAATAATAAAAAGGAAGACAAATAAGAAAATTGTCGAAAGAAGAGAAAACAAAGGAAATGACATCAAAGTGGAATGCAATAAAGTGATCGTTAAAGATCAAAAGTGAAAATGGAATTACAACACGAAAAAGTTGGAGTAATTCTTAAAAAAACTAGTAAATGGAAAACAATAAAATGATAAGTATATATCCGTAGAGAAGAGAGACAGGTGAAAATTCCAAAAGAAAACATTACAAATTGAAATATGCGAGGTACTCATGAAGAAGAGGCTTTAAGAACCGTGGCAAAATGTATGCAATGTTACTCGTCAGATATATTGGCTATGCAAGAGACAAAACCTACATTTGAGGAGGCAACTATAATAGACAATTATATATTGATAAACAGCGAAAGTTGTAATAAATATTTTGGAACGGGTTTGTCTTAAGCAACAGAATGAAATATCCCATAGTTAATTTTAAAGCACATTGAGATCGGATATGTATGTTACTACTACAAGAAAGAAATACTGTAGAAAAATAACTCTTATAAATGTACCTACGTCTACTGAAGATAGGGACCTACGGAAGTAGACAGAATTTTAGGAATAAATTTTAGCCGTGCTCAAAAATATTCCAAGATGCGATTTAAAAATATATAAACAGGTGATTGGAGGTAAAAGCAAGCATTGGAAGGTAACAAAAACGGAAAACTAGTCATTGCGTTTGCTCCAGAGAGAAACATGGAACATGAAAGTTTTGACCATAAAGAAATCCACAAGATGACTTGGCAGTTACGGAACGGCAAAACATGTAATCAGATAGATCTAGTTTTAACGGAAAACAAGCATTGTAGAACCATAAAAGACTAATTAGGTACTAATTAGGATCACTTCTCGGTTGTAGCAAAATTAAAACAAGAACGATATTCAAGAAAGCAAATAATGTAACTATAGGGAAAGACAACGTAGAAAAAATGTACGATGGAGAAACGGTCATCAAGCTAGAAAACGCAATAACAACATAGTTACAAGAGAAAGAAGGAGCAAAAGACATAGAAGGCGAATTAGTTCAAATAGAAATAGTAATAACAAAAAGCCTGAAAATGGTTTTGAAAATATATAAAAACGTAAAACAAACTATTGGTATGACGAACAGTACAAGGGGGCTTTAACAGAACAAAACAATGCAAAACTGATGGCGCTTACAAAGGTCACAAAAGAGAATAAAAATGCTTACAAAGAGATACAGACTACATACAAAAGAAGTTACAAGCAATTGACGAACTAAAGAGTTAAGAAATTTTTATCAGGAAGTAAAGAAATTTACTAGTAAAGACAGTGTTACGTCAACCATTTGCACAAATAAAGAGGGAACTTTTATTATTAGTCATTGCAACTAAATTAGATACATTGCCTAAGTATTTAGACGAACTGTTAAACAATAATTTTGAGGAATATAAATTAAGAAATAAAAAAAACTATGAAGTTAAGTGAAGACAGGGAGGTTGTGGAATTGCCATATATAAAATCATAAAATTTAGGAATAATAATTGTATATGAGAAAATGGAATATCAGCAGAAACCTTAAAGAACGTAAAGGAAAAATTACAATTTTTCATTTAATTGGTAAATTTAAAAAATATGATAAGATGAACATATGCCGTAGTAGTGGAGCAACACAATTATTTGTA
The DNA here is from genome assembly GCA_036346155.1 of Sinelater perroti. Classification (NCBI taxonomy): domain Eukaryota; kingdom Metazoa; phylum Arthropoda; class Insecta; order Coleoptera; family Elateridae; genus Sinelater; species Sinelater perroti. Next base: position 15,094,090 of record JARFIY010000195.1, on the reverse strand, counting down.
TAATTTATAAGAAAGGAATATAAACCTATGTTCAAATTATAGAGGCATAGCATTACCAGACATCATCTATATAACAGATCGGCTGAAAATTTCGTAGGCTAGCACATAGATAGTGTTAATAGAATTAAATCCATATGATTTTTAGTTAGTACTAACCTTCAAACGATACGTGTGTAAATTTGACAGCTGTCGGACAATTGGTTCGTGAGATTGTAAGTGAAGCAACTTTTGTTATTGTAAAAAAATGGATAAAAAGAATTTCGTCTGTTAATGAAGCATTGCTTTATCATGAAAAAAAAATACTGTTGAAGCCAAACTTCGCTTGATAAACATTATTCGAATTCTGCACCAGGAAAATCAACCGTTGAGAAGTGGTTTGCTAAATTTAAACGGGGCGAAATGAGCACCGAAGGCAATACACGCAGTGGACGCCCGAAAGAGGCTGTAACGGACGAAAACATAAAAAAAGTTCAGAAAATAATTATGAATGACCGTAAATTGAAGTTAATCGAGATATCTGAGACTCTGAAGATATCTAAAGAGCGTGTTGAACATATCGTGCATGAATATTTGGATATGCGAAAGCTGTGTGCAAAGTGGGTGTCGCGCGAACTCACAAACCTGTCGTTGACTCAGAGCAATATTTAGCGATATTCAACCTTAATAATAACGAATTTTTCCGTCGATATGTGACAATGGATGAAACATGGCTTCATCACTACACTCCAGAGTCCAATCGACAGTCAGCCGAGTGGACTGCACGCGATGAACCGAATCTAAAGCGTGGAAAGACGCAACAGTCGGCTGGCAAGGTTATGGCATCAGTATTCTGGGATGTGCAAGGTATAATATTCATTGATTACCTTGAAGAGGGGCAGACCATCAACAGCAATTATTATATAGCGTTTGAAGGGTGAAATCATGAAAAAACGGCCCCATTCGAAGAAGAAAAAAGTGCTGTTTTATAAAGACAATGCACCGTGTTACAAGTCAATGAAAACGATGGCAAAATTGCATGAATTGGGGTACGAATTACTTTCCCATCCACCGTATTCTCCAGATTTGGCCTCCAGTGAGTTTTTCCTGTTTGCAGACCTCAAAAGAATGCTCGCTGGAAAGAAATTCAGCACTAATGAAGAAGTAATCGCTGAGAGTGAGGCCTATTTTGAAGCTAAAGAGAAATCGTACTATAAAAATGACATCGAAAAATTGCATGACCACTATAATCGTTGTATCGCCCTCGAAGGCAACTATGTTGAATAATAAAATTGAATTTTATCAAAAAAATGTGTTTTACTATGTTAGCCTACGAACTTTTCAGCCCAACTGTTAGTATAGTATCAAGACGGATCTAGGGAGCAAAAAGGAACTTTAAATCAAATATTCACTCTAGAAAAGATAATGAGCAATAATTACGAACATAAGTTAGAACTGCACCTATTGTTTATAGATTACAAAGAAGCTTATGACTGTCCTTAGGATTAAATTATACGATGCTTTGGTTAGATTGGGTATCCCTAGAAAAATAATTAATCTTGTTAAGCTAACGCTATAGAAAAACTCAAGATCAACAAAAGAACAAAAAAAAAGTACATGAAATTTAGAATAACTACAAGAAGGAATTAATTTCATTAAGGTTTATAGCTTTTGAACTTGTTATTTTAAGAATTTAGGAGTAACTGTGACATGCAATAACAAAGAAAATGCAGAAATTGATAAACGTGTAGCAAAGAGAAATGAAGAATTAGGAGTGCTAGATAGTATATAAGAGCAAATTAGATCTACTCTACGCATTGGAAACTTGGTCATTAACAAAAAAAATAAAATTAGACTAGAGATTTGGGAAAGGAAGACACTCAGAAACATTCTAGGTGGAACTAAAGTTGCAGAAGGGAATTGGAGAAAACAAGCAAAACCAGGAAGTGAAAGCGACATATGGACACCAAGATATAATTTATTATATCAAATCCCAGAGAGTGAAGTTATTGGGCCATGTTAGCCAAATGCCACAGAAAACAAAAAAGAAGTGCAATAAAAAGTGACATAATAGAATTAGGAATAGCAGATTGGGAGAGGACTACATCAGATAAAGGCGAATTAAAAAAAATTATAAAAAAATAAAAGAAACAAGAATAGTATTAATAATATAATTATTACATAAGTCATGGACCTACAAGGCCTACTGTACTGTAATATATAAACATATATGATTGTTTACCTCCCACTTCATCATGAAATAGTCGTACTTAAGACATGTTTGCCCCTTAGCAACACCGAGAAATTAAGGTTCTGTTATGTTTATATGATAAGTACAATAATAGATGTTTCCCAAGATCTTTAACAGTTAATTTTTCTAAATATCTGGTAGTATTTTTGTTTAGTCATTTTACTAGCAATGCTGTTTTTAGGTAGGGACAATGAAATGATAATGTATCTGACTACGATGCAGATCAGAATTTGGAATATCGTATTAAAACTTCGAGTACCACCAAACAAGAAGACTCTTCCGGTAGATGGGGCGCAAATAAAGAAGTAGGGAGGAAACACCAAACAAAATAGGAAGTTCTTGTACCTGCTAAACACATGAAACCTCAATGTATATCAATAATAAAAAATAGCAATAAGGAAGTAAGAAATTGTTGTAGGCAAACTATGAAGCGCAATTAGTAGAAGTGCTTGCCAACAACTTACTTGGCCAACCCACGATCGTTTAATTTTAGAAAACTGTAGACTCTAAACTTAATTATTTTAAATTCCATTATTGGAAAAGCCTACTATGTCTTGTGGGATGAAACGTTCGAAGCATAAACTATAAATTTATTCTCGGAGTAGATAGAGTTCACCAGGTAATTAGGTGTGCAAAAAAGAAATAGGTGATTCGACACTATGACGACTTCTTGGAATTGGCAGCAATTCGTCCACCAGGGTAGATTTGGGAAGTTTTAGAATCTACGACGTGACAATGGAAGACCGAAGGAATTTTAAAGTTTTGTTTTAAAGCAAAATTTACCTCTTATTAATCGAAAAAAGAATATAAAGAGAAAAGTCTTTAAAATCAGCGAGGTAATTCACCTGCAATTGGAAAGAGGAGAAGAGGTTCTCTTTTTCCGATAAATATTTTAAAATGGTAGACATAAAGAGAGACACAAGACGAGCAGTAAAGTATCAAGAATTATTAACACTTCTAAAATGGGTATCAAAGTGTTTCCATCATTTTTATGAGTCACATTCAACAGAAGCAAAGGGCTCTCCAAGAGTAAAGTGAAAAAATATTATTTTAAATAATAATTCTTTATTTTCATTTTCAAGTTCAATTACGTTGTTTAATAACTTCAATGCAAATAAATCATTCTTAACGTTTTTTACCAATATTTTGCCATCTATGTATTTTTGCAATTATTTGTTGATCATTGAAAAACAGTCGCAATACTTTTAACAGAAAATTTTGCTGTGAGATTTGTTATAACCGTTTCCCCTCATTATTCTTATTCGACGAAATTTTAACGACGTAATTTAACGATAACAAATACAAAACTTAAAAAAATATTTAGCTGTAGTCAGCTAATAGCAAACGATTCATTTCTTAAATAATGAAACAGGTGACCGAAATTTTCATGATGCGTTTCTGTGAAATATTATAAAATGCACTTACGCCACTAACTCTGGGGTACAGATATTTCGCCCCAACTAAAAAGCTTATTATTGGTACTTCATAGGTCATTCCGTAGCCTAATTTCATGGTTGTCACGGTGCTTGTAGAAAGCATGAAATTCCCTTCGGGCAAGTTTTTACATTTAGTGGGATTAGTATCGGTCTCGGGGCTTTGGGAAAAAATAATGTAACCATGTCGGCTCTCTGCAGCCTTACGGTTAAGAATTTGCCCGCTGTCCGCGACCCAGCGCGGGCGAGTTCGAGTCCCGTTGGAAACTCATGGGTGCATGACATCGTAGTGCATGTTATAAGACTGAGAAGTGCGCCCTAACAAAACAAAAGTAAAAACATTTAAAATCATTCTGTTGATGTTTAAATAATAAAAAATAAAAATACGAACTACTGATATTTTTGCGTTACCTGGTAGAATGTTTCTTCAAATATCTCACATTAAGTTGGCATAGTTAAAAATATTGTAAAATTTACATTTTTAAACTGCATAATAGAAGTACTTCTTTAGTGATTTTTTTCATCATATGTTATTTGAGTTTATTTCAAACAATGGCGTTTTGTTTACTATTAGACCTACCTTAATTTATTCGCCACTGTATTGTAACCAGTAGCCAAGCCAGACTCCTTAACTAAGCATCCTCGGCATTGTTTTTTGCCATTATCTCGGCACGTTTTTAAAGATGCGATAAACTTTGCATCCAATTTGAAAGTCAGATAAGGCGGGCAGAAAACTAATTGCCTACAGCGCTCTGCACATTAAGCTGAGACGTCTTATTAAACTTGCAGACGTGTTGTGTTAATTATCACCGGTAGAATTGCAATTGCAGTCCGTAAAACGTATTATATCAGATTTCTCGCAGCTGCGCTCAAATAGGTGCGGCAAGGTTATTTAGAGTGGCGCGATAAAGTCGGCACAATACGCTCTGCACAGGGGTGCAATTGTGCGCGTAATCTCCAAAAAGTCGCCGGCTTGCGGTTTGCTGCAGTTATCTGGGTGGGTAATTTGCAAATCCAGTTGATGACTCGGGTTTTGCGACCACTTCGCATGGAAGGCAGGTCACAACTGCCGAAGGAGTGTACAGAGTTGTGCATAAGCCTGTAACTAACAAACTGTAAGGATACTAAGTTTTTTTTTTGCATACTTTATAAACGCTTAAGGTATCTAACTTTTGTTATATGACAATTTGTATGTTCAGTCACTTTTTCAGGTTTTACAATTTAAATTTTATTTTTCTAAAGTATATTGCATGCAAATGTACATGTGATGATGCGAGGTTTACCCCAAAAATAACAAGCTAATGTTAATATAATAAGATGTGTGACTAAGGACTTGGATCAACAAGCCTACAACAAATTTTGTGTAAAATTGAAACATTCGTTTCCAGAACGATACAATGAGTGCACACGAATGATACAAACAATTCATTGATCTTTTATAACAGATCCGCATTTTGAAAGATCACCAAGTAGGAGAACATAAGAAAATATTGAACTTGTACGAGCTACAATAGGCAAGAATCAAATACTGATAGCCCGAGAACTAGAAGAACGAGAAGTAGAATATTCTGACTACTAAAGCGTGTGACATTCTAACCGAAGATCTTGGCATAGAACGAATTGGGCAAAATTCTTTCCGCCCTTATTTTTACCAGGATAGATGTTAATAACTTTTTCACACTGCTTCTAATGAACCAAATTTCTTCAAAAAGGTGATGACCGGAGATGGAATTTTTCTAGTCCAACAAAGTGTGTGAAATTCCAAAATTCTTACTTTGAAGATGACTGAAGTTACGTATCTTGAACAATTTGTACTAAATTTTTAGATCTCTCTTTATTTTAATTATAATTATTTGTATTATGTTATCTGAACGTGCTAGGCGAATGCAGGAAAAAATCATGCAACTGCGGACTACAAAAAGGGCAAGATATTAGAGCTTGGCTTCTCTCCCTCTTTTTTAACAGATCTGCTTTTGCACGTGTCTGTAGTAGCAAGTCGAACAGCTTTTATTGATGGATGTGGCCACTACTGTCTCCAATCACCTGTCATATCAGGGAAACAACGCAGAAGACATTAACTTTAGTTTTCTACATTTTCTGCAACTACGTGGGGATTTTCGATATTCCAGATACGCACATTGTCTGATTCACCTTTCCATATATAGAGAAAGTGACTTCGCCCCTAAAGATAAGCACTCTGTGAAATCACCAATTTGAAAGCTTTCTTGAATTTCAGTGTTTTGTGTTAAGAGTTCTCAATAATAGTGAATAATATCTGCAATTTAGTTGAAGCTAATTATCTTGCATGATGTGGTACTTTCCAAGGGGCTCTTAGGTAAGCAGTAATTTTAGCTATTACTAGCAGAAAGCTAGTGAAAAGACAATATTCTATGGAAAATATGGCGCAAGATGTCGGTGATACAACGGAGACTTTGTGCTAGTCAAAAAAAAACAGTTCGGTTGTTGTGTTCTTTCAGAATGTTTCCCTTTAATTACATTAGAACTTACACGTATCTTTGTGAAAGACATCTTGAAAATTTTAGTTACCACTAACATAATCTGATGGTAAAAATATGTACAGAAAGACTACAAAGTGCTAAAGATCTGAAAATTTAGGGTAAAGCTTTTGAATTCACTTTAAAAGACCTACTTCTGCATTTGTTCTGCGACTATGCGAAGATTTTCGATCTGCTAGACACATATATTACGCCGATTTATCTTTACAGATATATCAAATTATCAATTTCAAAACTCGCTTGCTATTCAAAGCATAAATTCAGACTCACAATTGTGTCATTTTCATTGAGGTACTGATGCACCTAAAACTTACAATGATTACACTTAATCATTTATAAAGAATATTAGGGGTTGTCCCTCAAAAAGTATTTCTGGCGTCCTAGGCTGGCAATTTTTCAACCGCCTTTCCTCAAATTTTTGCAAGGTGGGAACGTAGAACAATTTATTTACAAATAATAACACGCCACTTTTCATAGCAGCTGTCTTTGTTTACTTTTCGTTTAAATGTATAGATAGATTGTTAATTGTGAGATTATAAACTATAAATTTGCACGATTAGTGGACTAGAGAAAGGGGGTAAGCTTCTCTAACACGATTATGAGTTTCTTTGCTCGGTCTTGGATGTTCGTGAACAGCTCCTCAGCCTCCATTCCGGAATTTTGCATAACATTTCTTGATACTTTTGAAATCAGGAGCGCAGTCATAATGGACCAGCTTCTTGCATGTTCCAAAACATAAAAAGACTTTCTATCAGCAAACCACGTTTTTTTATATTTGAAGATTTTCTCTCTATGTGGCGTAATTATTAAGACTTGTTGCGTAATTTATTTGTTATGAATTTTTTAAATGCTCTACGGACTTATGAACAAACCTGTATGGCAGTTTTGCTATTGCTACAGATTTAAGGTTATCGCATTGATACAATTTAATTGTCTCGGCATACAGCAATGTCTATATTTTGTTAACAACTGTATAATGCTTTTAGAAACTCAATTTTGAAAAATACCTAAATATTAAATGCCGTTTTGGCATAATTAAATCAGTCATTTTTTAAATAGAAATCATGTTAAAAGAAAAGAAAGCCAACCTGACAATGCTTACAACTTTGTGGTGAAAAGACGTGTGTATTTGAGTTGAAATTTTGACTATATTAGTCATTTTCCCTGGCCTTCGGGTACTTATAGTGTTTATAAAGAGTGTTCCATAAAGAGGGTCGAATCTCAATCGGGCGGCATCTTTTGTTTTAAAGTCGGTAAACTTCTTCTTATAATTTGTTATCTATTATCGTTTTGGTTAATTTTGTACTGGTTGCTTTTCTAGCACAAGAGTTTGTTTTGGTTCTTTTCGACATGGAACAATTTACAAGGGAGCAATATGTTCTTATTGTTAAAACATTTTACCAAAGCGGTGAAAGTGCTAGGTAGACAGTGTGAAAAGTTCATGCGATTCTCAGGAGAAATAAAATACCCAACGACCCTATAGTTCGAAGACTCATGAGGAAGTTTGAGTTGTTTAGTGGAAACGATGAAATCGTTTGGGCGGATTTGGTCTCATCTGACAGAGCAACAAGTCGCTTTTGTGCAAGATAATGTCAGTATGAGTCCCAGAAAATTGATTTGCCGACGTTCACAACAGTTGGACAATCCGACAACTTCGTCACATTAAATGTTACATTAAAATTTCCATATGCACGCATATAAAATCCAACTTACACAACAACTGAAGTCTGCTGATTATGAGGAACGTAGGCGATTTGCTCAATGGGTTGTGACAAACGAAAACTTAGCAAAAAAATAATTTTTAGTGGCAAAGCCACTTTTACTTAAGTGGATTCGTCAACAAACAAACCTGCCGGATTTGGAAAATAAAAATACCGAATAATCTAAGAGCAGCTGAAGTTATAGGGCTGTTTTTCTTTGAAGATGATGAGGGGACTACAGTTACAGGCAATGGAGAACGTTATTGCAACATAATACTTAATCGACTGTGGCCTACTTTTAAAGGTATGGAGCGACTTGCCACACTTTGCTCAAAACGGTTTGTCTTACTTTACGAAAAATTCCCTTTGTACGGTGACTAAGAATATCCGGCAAAGCCTTTTTATAGGGGTTTGTGAAATCACAGGTGTACGCTAACAGACCACGTACAATTCTGTAACTGACGTATGCAAGAAAGTTACCAGTAATTTTGAAGAACGCATAAATGCGTACGGGTAGACATGTTTCATAAGTAAATGAGAAGAATGTTAAATATTAACTACTTTCGTAACTAACATTTAGAGCCCTTTATGAAACACCCTTTATATCTGACCATTTTCACTTAAGAAATTCTCTCGGCAACAGACGTTCAAGTATAATCTCTTTTTGAATTCAAAACAGGTTTAAATGAAAGAGAAATTATTAACGTGTTGGGCGAGCATAGCTATGACGAACTAATGGTAGAACACTTGTGTCAAAGTTTCAGAAAAGGAAATTTTAATTAAAAAATAAATTTCGTAAATGACCTACTCCTAGCATTAATGAAGGCAAATTATGTTGATTGATAACGGTTCGTAAACTGTTATCTTCATAATATCGATAACTAAAAAACTTGACAGATGAGTTTGTATAAATTGACAGAACGTAACAAAATTCATGGACAAAAGGTGAACTCTTCCTTGCTGCTCACGAATAATAAAGAAAAATTTTTAAATCAGATTTGTGGGCTTCAACAAAAAATGCTTTATGGTAATTGGAAACGAAGTGGATCACAAAGATACCTCAAGACACTGTGCTAAAGCGAATCTTCATCGCTTGGAGGTCATGATGACTGTAGGGTGATTGGGCCAAGACATCATATTTGTTCTTGCCAGCCAGTGGAAAAATCACAGCAAAGTCTTAATGCATATGATTGGGGATTATGCCTGAGAAATAGCGTCGCATGACATTAATGAAATTGAGCTACAAAGTTTTTTCTTGCATTATTTACCTTTCGCCAATAGATTTTTATATTTTTTAGGAGGCTGGTTCATGCAAAACCAGTACTACATTACTCAACAGATTTTGCCTTAAAAATTTCCTCAATAATAAAAATTACCAAAACAGATTTTTTTGTTAACCGAACTATGATAAGAAATAATCGATATCCATGGTGTTTATTTTCTAAATTAAATTTCATTTGGTTTAAATCGCAGACTTTTATTTTTATCCTTCTAAATCGAACTTTTGCAAAGGATTGATGAATTTAAAAATGAAGGAATTTAAACGAGTAGGTCTTTTAATACTTTATACTTCATAAGAATTAATTAAAATATAGATTATCAAATACTGTTAATTTTGTCGTTAATTTTGTGGCAAAACATACAACCTTTGCCAGAAGAGTGTCTAAAATAAAAAATTAAAAAAATTATTTATTTAACTTACTCTCTGTCTTGCACAGCTGCTATACTTTGAGAGGTATGAAAGCAAGCAGAGAAAGCTTCACCCAAAATACGTATCAGCACATCTATCACAGCTCTCTCCCATCCTTTCATAGAAAATCCAAAAAATTTGCAGGTAGACGACAGGTATGTAGGATGTCGTAGAATAGGAATATAATGTTTGGCCAAGTATTCTTGGACTGATATAATAGTATGGAACCTTATATTGTCATAAAATAAGAATTACTGCTCGGATGTCTACAAATTAAGACCACCAAATTACCCGGCGTAAACGTGCATTCAACATTATTTTTGTTTTCTAAGGTTGTAGCTTTATTTTTTTTTTTTTTGGAGACCGGCGAATCATTATCTCGCCACTCGCCATTTTTCGCTTTAGTTGAGGATTGTACGGGTAACACCAACTTCAATTTTCAGCAATAATACTTAACACAAATATGAGACCAATTCGAGCCCTTTCCGACAGTTCAGCATCGATTGTTCGTCTGATTTCCTTCTATTCCTTTGGTATAGTGTATGAAAAACTATTTTTATATTGTTTCCGTTAACCTACATTGTTGAGCAAAATTTGCTGACATGTTTTCCTATGAAATTTCAGTATTTTGATATGCGTACAGTAATAAAAGTTGGCCTTCTTGCAATAACTGCTTTACACATTCCACAATTGCAGCGGCATATGATGTCTTGCACTTAATCTCTATACTCCCGAAACCGGGAGTGCCATTTAATGATAACGGTTTGCTATATCATATTGCATATTTTAACTTGTACAACTTATGTTAACTTTGTGCTCGGAATCCACATCCATCACGTCACTCGTGAAACTTCCAATTAAATGCGTCAATAAGCTGAATATTGCGAACTAGTGAGTTTACAGGAAACTATTTTTAAAGCTCTGTCTCTTTAAACACATTCAAGTTGTTCCAAAAGTATATAAGTGATCAAAAATTTATTAGAAATCAAGCAAATTGATCAATACAAATAATTTTTATTTTGTCTTATTAAACATACTGTGACAATTAATGAAATAAATTAAATAAATTTTCGAAGTGCTTGTCTTCACTGATTATTCAAATGCTTGAGATATTTTTCTAAACCGATCTTTAAGATAATCCCAAAGAAAGAAATCACAAGAGTTTAGAATCTGGTGAACAACTTAGTCAACAGACGCCATTTCCAGCCCTTTCCTTCTATTTTAGCACAAAAAATTAATCTTTAAAATGACTAGAGATAAGTTCCAAGTTTTTTGAGTGAGATGAACAGGACCCCATCTGCTGAAACCAAGAGCGTCGAAAGTTCTCTGCTTGTTTTACAGTGTAAAAAATTCCACAGCCAGATGAGGGTTTTCTGTACCTCAAATCCTAAAGTTTTGTTTGTTAATTTAGTCATAGAGTTTAAAATGAGTTTAGCCAAAGAAATAAATTTCTGTGATATATATTTTTATTTCTTTTGATATTTCATTTGCAAAATCTTTGTGAAATTTTTCAGAAGCTTGAATTGGATCGTAGAAATCAATTTGGTGAAGCATATATTTATGGTGATGAGTCAGGTAGCTGATTAGACATAATTGGATCGTATGTGGAAATATATTCAATTTCTTATGAAGCATCCTTATTTATATAAATTTATCGAGTTAATTAAAAATAATTTTATTAATTTGTCACAAAGCATGGTTTTATAAAACTTGTATTCACTTCTTAATCTTCAATTTAGAATGTAGTCCGAATCTGTCCCGAAGTACTCTCTTTGCATCAACGATTCGAAAATCCATTCAAATAATAGATTTTTACTATAGCAATTTGATTTTAGATGGTGTAAGTGGTCTTATCGATGGGCATTGTTTTTGATGATAACTATCACAAGAAATTTTGCAATTTTCTAAAACATAAACTTTTCAAAGAAATCTTGAGATGACGCCAAAAAAACTTGACTTTGACTATTGGGACAGTCTGTTTCAGATAACTGAATGATACTGATTTCTTGTGTTTAACTATCACGAGTAAATAATTAAAACAAATCAATCCTGTTACTTTCTTGACACAAGTTATATTAATTTTTGGACAGTATGAGCATTCCAAAATGAACGTCGTTTGTACCGTTCTAACCCCATGTTGCAAAGGCCTATGAAGTCCTCAACGTAAAAAAGTCTGGAAATTTAAATTTTTTACTCTAATCTATTGTTAAATCTCTATATAAGTTAAATTTGCTTTTATTGCATACTGAAAACTTCAAGTTAGTCATTAATTAACCGAAGAATGTTATAAACCCACGCCCTCACATTCATATATCTCTGCCTCGCGGCGCTGTATGCGGATGCATCTCCCATAGTAGTTTTTATTATGATATAACCGAACTGTCTGTTTTCATTGAATTGTTGACGTTTGATAATTAAAAAGCAACACCGGATGCAGGCGATTTGCATGGGGCTTAATTAACCCGAGCACATAGGCGAGCAGCCTAAGGTTGTGTTATCTATTATTACAGCCATTAATTGCCGCTGATACCATCATAAGCATATTAATTGTATTTGTAACTAGGCGGGGCAGCCTGTTGATTGCGTGTTGTATTATAAACCCTGATTTATCGGCGGGCTGCATTGGCACGCTTGATTACTTTGCTGCGGTTATGACAATTACAGCGGCCACTGGATTGGCGATATCGCGCGCCCGATCAAAAGTATTGCCTCGCGAACAGGCCGGCTGTAATTCGATCGCCCAGCACTGTTTATCATCTATTCCTGATTAGCTAACCTGCACGCCGTTATAAATGGGCTCGATTTTTAAGAGAATTTTATTTCTTTAATCAGCGCAACGGAACCGGCATTTCTGCTCAAAAACCAGGTTTTCTCACAGAAACACGATGCGCAATGCGAATGACTCGTTTTTCCGATAGACTTCAGGATCAAGTACAATCACAGTCTAACGAAACTGTAAAAAGTAGTTTTATCCGGGTAGAAATAGTTGTCAATCTCAAGCTGCTTAACTTTAGAAAATCCAAATATAGAGGTCGTAGTATGGGGTTTTCGAACGGACAAGGATTAAAAGCGCGTTCTAAACACACGCCGTGATTCACGCAGGCGAACATCCTGAATAATGACCATTTGTTCGTGTATATAGGGGCAATTAATTGTAAAACCTTATTTTACACGTGTAATCTGTAAACAGAGTGGATACTTAATGTCAGATCGCCACAAAAGCTTTAAGCTTTGCCTCTCCAATGCGTGCATGTATAAATTAAATGGATTTTATATTAATTATCGTATGCTAATAAAATCATAGGTGCATCCCGATAGAATTCTAAAAATAAAAGGCCCAAATAAACGATCCGATCCCACACTACAGCGGAATTGGGGTGAAGTGAAACAAAAACAACTCGTTTCAGAATTACATCGCGTGGCATGTTTATTTTTGGTGCATTCCACATACCAGCGAGTTTTCGTTGCAAACTGTTTTGTTTCAATTTTATTTTAAATACAAATTTTAAAGAGGCAGACCAAATAAGAAAAAACATTTACTTCCTTTTGATTACTGTGGAAGAAATATGAAAGTGAAATTTGTTGAATTAAATAAATATGACTTTTTAAAAAATTCTTTAAGTCAACTAAATGTTTAAATAAATTTTTTCAGACAACCTATTTTGAATGTAATATTATTTGTAGCAGTCTGTAAATATTTTTTTTAAATTCCTACTGTAACATGTAAAATAAAATGTTTACTTATTATTTACATTTTATATACACGTATTAACAAACATTTTTTATCTCCTTTTATTTTGCCTGAATTAATTAAATGCGTTAGATTAAACAAAGATGAAATTTTTAGTGAAGTTTTTAATGGCATTAGTCTACTTCTGCTTCTGCCTCTCTTCTTCTTCGTCTCCTATATAAGCTTATTTCCTTTATGCATTATTATGGGGTTTTCAAGTTTTACCACGTGGAATATTATCTCGTGCTACGAGGTGCGTTCAAGTTCTAAGGTTTCCAATTTTTTTTCAGAAAAAGTACTTGCCCAAGAAAATTAAAACTTTACTTCTCAAAGTAATCTCCGTCTAGACACACATTTTTTACAACGTTGCCGTCAAGATTCCATGGCTGCTGAGAACATTTCTTTAGGGGTGCGTTTTGCTCATTGTAAAATCGTTGATGCAACAGCGGCTTGATTAGAAAATCAGCGGCTACAAGAGTGTTCTTCATGTATCAAGAAGAAACTTTCCATATTTTTATGTCATTACGCAAAATGGAATCTACAGATCCTAAGAAAACTCCAAGTTTAGAGCCCATATCACGCACACCTAATTGATGGTTTTCCATAACAACTTGTCGCATTCGCGCAATCATGGTTTTGGTCCGGGTGGTTCGTGGCCGATGCTGCTTCGGTTTATTGTCACACAAGTCTCAACTTTCTTTAAACTTTTTACCACTCACAAACCCACATTTATAACATCCATAACTTAACCGCATGTCTCACTTAATTGGCGATGAATTTCGATGGGCGTTTCACCACGCAATAGGAAAAAATGGATTGCACGTTGTTCTCGAACACTAAACGTCACCATCTTAAGTATACAAAACAACACTCACTGCAATAGTGGAAATTCGACCTGTGTACATAGTAAGGTGCTGGCATCTATATCACAAATTCAGAAATATGTTCCGCGTCTTTTAAAATTAACCGCATATTTCTACTTACTCTCACTGCTGAGAAAGAATTTGAAGACCTCAAAACTTAAACACATTTCGTATTTTAGTAAGTCTATTGGCTCTATTTGTGTTTATTCATATACAAATTGGGCTATTATCCTTGCATCCTTGTTTTGTCTGTTTTAGCTTGCTTTTCGGACTGCTGTTTCTAACCTATTTATTTTACTGACACGCAACATCTACTACTTGGCTTATTAGTGTCGCCTGACCATAGTCTTACTAGACTTGCTATCGATACTCAAATATTTATTCTTCTAGGTTACACGCCTAAAATAACCTGAGACACTCGCGCACCTTTTATACTTTGTTATTTCACTTCATTATATGTGTTGCGGTTTCTGGATACATCCATACCCAGATATTGAAAGTCCATAACTTCTTTCTCTTTTTTTCTCTCTATTCAAGCTTACGTCGAATCAATTATTTGGATATTACAATCATTTCTTGATTAAATCAGCCTAGATTTTCGTATTACATGTTTTCGCCGTCATCAGTGATTTATGTAGAAGGCGCTGCAAGTCGTCCTTAGATTTCGAGATTGGGACTGCATCGTCCGCGTAGCACACTAGAGATATGTTTATTTGTCTCACTTTATAAGCGGGAAATGTTCTTATTTCACTAATAATAGGTTTTAAAGAGTTTTCTTGTCGAATTGCCATACTACACCTTATACTTTCTGTCAATTGATTTTATAACTGAATTTGCATTTGTACTTTCGTTTAGGTCTTTTACAACTTTTATGAAAGAAGTAGGAAGGTTTTCTTCCCTCAAAATTAATAATAGATCTTGTAGCTTGACCCAATCAACCTTCTTTATACCTGAAAACACATAATGTTTGGCGTGTTGAGCTCGCTTTCTCAACTATTTGACGTAACTGTACCGTGTCCAGTATTAATTCAGTAGCTTCTTATATCTCGATAGTTCTCCGAATTATTCTTTTAAATATCGAGATAGTCGTTTATTTGTTAAACAAATTTCTGATGTATGATATCCGTTATTCTGTACCTATAGTATTTATTTTTACAGTATCGCTAACTTCAGTTTGCCTCCTCTTTAACACACGTCATATTTTTTCTGTGGTTAATATAAATTTTTCTCTCTTAATGATAGACTACTTGCATTTGCACAAGAACACCAATTGGCTCTCATGAACACCTTCTTCAAACTACCTGCCAGGATATTGAATACCTGGATATCGCCTCAAGATGAACCTGGAAATGTGGTCAGAAATCAAATTTACTATCTACTAATAAATAAAAGATTCAGGAATAGCATACAATCAGTGAAAACTTACCCAAGTGCTGACATAAGATCTAACCATAACGCTCTGGTAGTCAAAATAAACGTAAGACTGAAGAAAGTAGAGAAGAACAATCGTAATGAACAATACGACACGACATCAACATCAAAATCCAAGTAGCAGCTACATTAAAGAAAGGGATTGCGAACATAAATACCAGTAACAATATTGAAGTAAAGCTGCCAGAATTCAGAACAACAATAGAAAAAATTTACAAAGACTATTTGAAACCGACTAAGCCTAAAAAACATCAATGGATGACGGACGAGATTCTGTATATGATGGACGAGAGAAGAAGATATAAGAGAACCAACATAGAAAAATCTAGAGAAATACAAAGAAATATCCGGAAAGAAATAAGAATAGCTAAGAGAAAGTGGTTAGAAGAACAATGTAAGGAAATTGAGGAATTAGAAAAGAAACACGACCATTTTAACAGGCATCGTAAGGTAAAAGAAACGGCAGGTATGGTCAAACGCAAATCAGTTGGAGGATTGATGGGCGAGGAAGGAAATATCATTATAGATAAAGAAGCAAAAATAGAACAATGGAAAGACTATATTACAAAACTTTTCGAGGACGAACAGAGGGGTGATCTGAAACAAATAGCATATGTAACTGGGCCATATATAACAAAGGGCGAAGTACGTGCAACAATAAATATTATGAAAGATGGAAAAATGGCAGGCCTGGATGGAATCCAATCCAAAATTTTAAAACTTTTTGACGATGATGCTATGACATGGATAACAAGCATCTTTAATCAAGTATATGACTCAGGAAAAATACCCAGGGAATGGCTCACCATACCAAAAAAACCAAACGCGAAATACTGTGCCGATTACAGTACGATTAGCATTATGTCATATCTTCTTAAAATCTTTTTAAAAATAATACATAGACGAATATATAAGCTCTGTGAAGAACAACTAAGTGAAACTCAATTCGGATTCCGTAACGCCTTGGGCACTAGGGAAGCTCTCTTTGCTGTACAAGTTATGTTGCAGAGATGTGAATGTCGATATTTACGCTTGCTTTATAGATTATCATAAAGCATTTGATAGAGTTAAGCATGATAAACTTATTAATGTTTTGGAAAAAAATTGGGTTAGATGACAAAGATCTTCAAATCATAACTAACCTCTATTGGAATCTATATTACAACAGATGGAAATAATTTAGAAGAGATAAGACGAGGCGTGCGACAGGGATGTGTTCTGTCACCCCTGTTATTCACCATTTATTCTGAGCAAATATTTAACGAATCTCTGCAAGGTATAGATGCTGGTATATCATTAAACGGAACTAGAATGAATAACATTAGATATGCGGAGGATGCGATTATATTTGCGGACAGCTTCGAAGGTTTAAAAGAACTCATGTCAAACATTGAAATGGTCAGTCGACGATACGGACTTGAAATGAATATACAAAAAACAAAATACATGGTTATCAGTAAGAATACAATTCCACCCGAACCCTTAATAGTTAACTCTCAACCAATAAATTCTCAACATCAATAAATTACCTAGGTACGTCGATAAATAATCAATGGGGCCACTTTAAAGAAATAAAGTGCAGGATTGAGAAAGCCAGATCAATATTAGTAAACATGCAAAAAGTGTTTAAGTCTCAAGATCTAAACTTGAATACAAAAATTAGACTATTAAAATGTTATGTGTTCTCTGTCCTGTTGTATGGAACTGAGACTTGGACGCTGACGAAAGCATCAATGAAGAAACTTGAGGCCTTTGAGATGTGGAGTACAGGAGAATATTGAGAATATCTTGGGTCACCATAGTGACGAATGTTGAAGTACTACTAGAATTAATAAAACAACTGAAATCGTAAAACTATAGAAATCAGAAAAGTTACAGTATTTCGACATATTATGAGGAATGAACAACGTTATGGGATACTTCAACGGATACTACAAAGTAAAGGCTAGGAAAAGAGGACCCGGACGCAGGCGGATCTCTGGCTAAGGAATTTAAGATCTTGGTTCTCAATGACAACGGCAGACCTCTTTCGAACAGCGTCAACAAAGTTAAGATTGCCATATTGATCGCGAACACCCGGAACGGATAACGCACATGAAGAAAAAATGTTTTTTCTTTTAGTTGTAAAATATTTACTGAACTCCTTTCTTGTACATATAATTGGTGATCTTTTGGTTTTCTAGTCGCTTTGCATCTCATAAGAACTTTTTTTTTTTTTTACTTTATTATTGAATCATGAATGTCTTGTTTATTGTTTGTGTTTTCTCTGTTTTTACTGTTGTCCATACTTCTTCTTCACTATTTTTATTAATTCATGGATAATTGTTATTTTTAAACAAAGTTTAGCGTACAATTGTCTGGCTTATTATTTCTTTAATAGATGTATATTAAATTTTTCTGTATTAGGTTAGTTTGTTCTTGTATGCCATATCTATAACGAGTAAAATAGTCGCTGTCTTTATTGGCCAAATTTAATATTCTCACATCTAAAGTCTTAGTAAGAAATATATTCTTGTTGTTCTTATAATTACAAATTAATATTTTTGATTTTATTTATACGTAGTCTTTTGAGCACAGAAATCGGTTAATACATTCCCGTTATAGTTTATCTCTTGGTCCTAGAATATTTGGTAAAGTTTGTAAGGTATTTCACTTGCATTAAGATCCAATCTATCAATTGTGTTTGTGGTATCTATCCATTGTAGTTTTATAAATTTATTTTATTTGTCTCCAACTATTAGAAAGGCATTAGAATTATATAAACAATTATTATAATTGACAATTCGACCAGATATTATTTCAATACCTTTGAACCATAAACTTATATTATGTCACATTTTCGAGGTTTATTGTACGATCCAAGTACTAGCACGTTTTAGAAATTTGTTTCAGAAACCAAAATCTAATTCTATAAAATTTGAATTTTGGATTACGAATTAACTTTTAACTTTATTCATTCATTTAGTTTAATCCAGTTTTTTCTGTGTTGTTATCCAGCGTTGTCTACTTATTTTATTCATAGTAAAACAATAATGGTGTTATTCTTTAATTCCCTAAACTTTTCGAGCGACGGTATCCACTTTAGATATATGTTTATTACATTTTACAAGTCATTAGTCTCAGTAAACTATCTTAGAGAAATTAATCTAAAATTGTGGACTAAAAGCTCAAAATTGATTATTTGGACATTTTGAAAAAATTATTGCTATAATTTTTTCCAATAATGGCTATCTTTAAAACTAGATCAAATTTAAGCTCTGCCCCTATTTGGAGTAGATTTGACATGACCTGAAAAAGCAAAGTGCAACTTGACCAAGTAATCAATCTTTTAAATCTTTTATAATGCTCTGTTTATCTGATTGCTATTAACAACAATTAAAACTTATTAGTTCGAAAGTTACTCTTAAAGTCCATTTGCGAGATCTAATAAAGGTTCTGCAAAGGGCAATCCAAAAGTCATTTTGTCAACGCCTTCCTTTGAGGCATTGCTTGCAGCTATTACTGCTAGACGCTTGACATTTTATATACACTCCCTGATTTTTTTACCGCCATTTACTTTACCTTGTAGTTCTACACTCATAACATTTGACGCCATGTTGATAATTTTGTTGTCAAACCAAGAACTGCCACAATTTTTCTATCAGTTGAAACAATGGAGTTACTGCTACCACGCCCTGAAGCTCTCATCCCTTGTTCTAATTTCAAGAGATATTTTTTGAGTTAATTTATTGCTATTTTAGCTCTTCTAGTAAAAGCAATGATGAGAAATAGTTATCACAAAAAAGCTTGCGATTAGCATTTTGGCCAGTTCTTTGACTGAAACAAATGACTAAACCATTAGTTTTTAAAGGCCTGATATTTTGGAAAAGAGTGGTGCCTTGGTAGACAACTGAACGATAAATATGCCTCATTCGCCACATAACACCCCATGGGTTTGGCTTCCCCTAATGTTCTTCTTGGTGCACAATTGTCCCTTGAAAGGAATAATTGATTCATCAACGCATAGATTTTCTTCTAGATGGAGATCTTTGAAAGACTGAATGATTGGCCAAACTTTCATTGATATCTACAATATAAAGACTATCTCTGAACAATTCAAACCGATTTCTGGTTATTATAAAATTTCATTCTTGTAACATCCTTAGCCTTGAAAACTGAACAATTTCTATGAGTGTATAAATTTCAATCAATTTTTTAATTTCCTGTTGTTTTTCCGGATTTTGTATCAAATACGTATTTATAATAAAGTTAAATCAATAAATGGATTATTGAAATTGTCTCCTTACTAAGTTATTTTTTTTTATGACATTTGTTGATATATCTCGACGGATAAAGCTTGATTTTTTATAATAACATTTTTTTTCCTTAATTTTCTACAAACTAATTCTGTTCATCATTCAAAACATCGAATATTGACTAAGCAACATCGACAACCTCTAACACTTTTTTCAACATTCTATAAAATACAGTTGGCGTTATTCCATCTTCTGAAACAGAAAAGTGATTTTCCACTAAATAAATAAAAGTAATTTAAATCAGCAGTTTTGCTGCCATCTTAACTCATTTTTATTTCAAACAAAAAAACTACCTCTACCTAAAAACATGCGTTGAATTTCATAAAAGTAAAGCCTATATCTGTAAACAAGGCAGTGTTGAAATCTAGTGGAAAACTTTGAAATAACTATTTCCTTCTCTTTAGTGAATTTTGAAATGTATTGGTGGCAACCGTTGATGAAAGATCCCTAGAAAGACATTTTTTTAATTTTTTGATTCGCTTGCAAACCGAAATGACATTTTAATTAGACTATAAATCTCTAATCCGAGATTTTTTGATAATAACATGCTCGTGTGACCACATTCTGATAATTTTAAAGCAGTGTAAGATCATTTCAAAATATAAAATCTAAATTCGTTAATGTTATTACATATGAATTTTTTATTATCACGTTTACAAAACCTCTAAGTTAATTCTTGAGTCAATATTTATTCACAGAACTATCGATGCAAACTTACCCATACTATAAATGCGTAGTACCACTTAATCGAAATACTCTATTGTCCCATATTTAGTAGGAAAATAAGTGCAATTTGGTAAAGCTAACGACGTGTAGCGATGACCAATTAGATCGCTAAAGTTATAATATTCTATAAGGCAATGCTATAGTAATTAAAGGTATAGTTACAATTACGACTGTTCATGCAGGACTTATTGCAACATAGGCTATCAAAATGTGTGAGAATGCCTAGAACAGCATATTTAAGAGACTCTACAATACTAAATTTTAACACAAGATATCTCTTATATATCAATAAAAAGATGAGAAATTTTAAACTAAGATTTGCATTTTCCAAATAAATCTACAAATATTTGGTTTTGATATCTAAAATATAAAAAATTTAGAAGGAAATTAGTACAAAGTCAAATAAACATCCTTTGATTACAAGTATTAAGAGATCCAATGAAACACTGACTTGACATAATAAAAATTGAAAAACATTTTAGCATGAAATATTAACGTTGCCTGTATTATTTTTATTTAAATTATTTTAAATCATTAAAATCTTAATAATCTAAAGTAATTGTAGGAAAATTCGTCGATTTTCCTTAAAGTCATTGTGTCAGATGATTAAAAGCTTGTACCAATTTTCTGTAGGTGGTCGAAATGTTACGATATGGCGACGCTGGTGTTTGTTTTACGGCTACGCTATATAGTAAAGGACAGGTAATAGCGTAATTAGTCAATAGATGCTATTACTATAGATTGATGTGTGCATAAAAAAATTTTTAAATAAAAAACGAAAAGTTAACTTGAACTATTGGGCCTGGTGTGGGTCTTCTTTCGTTATTGATGCTTTAGTTGAATATAGTCTAAACATTACAACTGCAGATATTGATAACGCATTTCGTTATTTAAAGGTAAATGCACTTAAAAACGCAATTTTGTTATGGACAATCATCGGTTCATCACGTCTCTCCTGCTATATTTTTATTTAGACATCATTCAAAATAAATTTTTGGGTTGAGTTGTAACGGCCCATAAAAAATGTATAATAACATACAACAAATAGAAGAGTGTGGAGAATTCTTTTCAAAAGGTGTTGCTATCAGTTTGGAGGGATATCAGGGAAATCATTTTTTTGAGTTTTTTACCAGCAAGGTGTTGAAGGTCACAAATATGACGAGCAACTCACTAAACTTGATGTAGAAAATTACGAAAAATTTTAATTTTAGGTAATCGAGAAGACATCATCCCTCATCAAGATAACATGGAACAGTTATGCTGCATAACTGAAGGAGTTAAAATAAGAAAACTTTCAGAATCAAATATATTCTTCAAACTTATTTCTTTATCTTCATTATGTTGAATCTGTGAAAACGACCTTAAAGTCATCTTTGAAGGAAAACGATGAAGTTTCTAGTCTTTAATATTGGAAGACTATTGTAAAAAGTGCTGATGACTATATAATTGCTTAGTATTTTTTTAAAGTAATTAAAATTTTTCTTCCATTTTGCGTTTTTAAATATTTTCAAATCGAACAGGAATTTTTCCAGTTATCCAATAAAACAAACCTGGCTTTTAGTTAATATAATTATTAATATCAAGAACTCTTACAAAATTTGCAATTATTTATTGTTGAAAATGTTTTATTTAAATTTTGGGTTTTAATATTTATTTCGTTAATGACTGACAACTTTCTCTATTTATTTCACTAATTTTTGTTTTGGTCTTCTTTGTGTTACATCCAATGTATAGGAGGGTTTTGCATTTATGTGTTGAATATATTTATACCATTTAATCGGAAAGTAAGTTCCGTTTTCATAAAAATCGGTTGTGTGATTGCACATGGTCGCCTAGTTCCTTTATTATTAAGAGTTGCTTATGGTGTTTTGTAATAAAATTTAAAACGTTCGAGTCCCTTAAAAAAGAGATCAAATACGCTCTCGAACGCGAGAAATGTGAAACCAGTAGATATTTGTCGGGCAAAATAGTGAAGTCTACGGTAAAAATGCAATTAGACACCTCTTACAACGTCAAAAATCCCTGGCCACGCAATTTGTTCCTCACGTGTGAGAAAAAAAGTCGCTAGGGGCCAAACAGGGCGGATAACCCATCAATTCGACATTTTGAGTGTTCAAAAAGCCAGTTGTTTACGTCGATGTGTGTAAACTTTCATTTGCCATGGTAGAGAATGATTTGACGTCGTACTTCGTTTTTTCTTATTTCTCCGAACACTTCTAGTAAACAAATGGTTGTGTATCATTCAGAATTGACCGTTTTACGATTCTCTGAAACCACGATTGCGGCCTGTCCAGTTTTTCCAAAAAACGGGCGATTTTTTTCTTCGAAGTCCTTTGAGCGCGAACAACTTTTGTTGGGTTTGGCTCATCTTCGAAGTCCGATACAGTCGACTGCTGTTTACTTTTGCACTCGTACTCATAAATCCAAGAATCATTGCCTGTGACGATGTTGTAAACGGTTTTTGACCTTTCAACCAATCGATACGAACCTGTTTTTGAGCGATTGATAACTTATGCGGAATCCAACGCGCTCACAGCTTTTTCGCAGATAAATATTCTTGTAATATCGTACTAATGACTAAGGATGACTGAATTTCACGATAAGTCACATGACGATCTTGCTTTATCAGTTCGCGCAGGGCATTAATGTTTGCTAGCGCCGCGCTCTTCTTTAAATTCATACGTCAGCGAACTATGGAAACGATTAAATTCATCGAACCAATGAACAATAAGGCTCTATGTGGGACTCCATTACCAAAAGTCGAAGTGAGTTGATAGACGTACTGTTGTTGAGATAATCCACGTCGAAAGTCATACAAAATCATAGCAGCTAATTCCATCTTTTGAACGAGAGGAATTTTTCAACTTAATGATAACAAAACAAATAACATCTACATATCAGATCACACCCAACATAGTCAGAGTTGCCAATTCGCAACATCGTGCAGCCTACGCATTTCTAACTGCATTTTTAGCGTAATACTTTTTAATATTTTTTAAAGCGTAAGTTAAAGACTTTACCATAAATAATAAATGGAAGACATTTTTATTTCAAGGCAATTCCACGTGTACGCCTCCATTCAAACGTCATCCGAGGGCGAAAGGAACCGGAAATGTTACCTGCAGATTAAAATCTGATTGCCGCAAAATCCCCACAGAATCGCGCTCATTACGCGGGCTCCTCTTTCAGAGGCTGAGTTCAAAGCGGCAAATCTCAAAACATATTCAAAAGTCCGCGAGCTGCCGTTTGATCTCCCCGATACCGCTGCACGTGACCTCCATTCCTTTATTTATCTTCGCGTGCAGGAGCACTTTAAAGTATTTGTCCAAGGAATTGCTGTAACGGGAGTAAACACTCTGTAATGATTCAATTCGACTGCGGTTCTGTTATTTCCCCCGAGAACGGTCCCGTAATTGACTTTGCGCACCTATCAGCCCACTAGCGAAGGCACCTGGATTTGCACCAATTCCGGACGGAATTGCGGGTTATTAAGGCATGTCCTTTTTCAACCCGATGCGATCGATTTACTTATCGACGTGGAGCAGATTACATCTTATACGTAACTTATACGTTTCTATACATTTATTTGCTTTAATATTTCCAGTTGCAAACGCTACTTAAAAGTTTAGTCAACTTTAAAGTATAAAACGTTATTCTGTAGAGCAGAACATTAATCTTATGTATACTGCTGCGTAACAGTCGATTGTATGCACATGATTAATGTGTAAGCGATAAATTGTATACTTAAGCTCTGGTACTTTTTAAAGACGATACATTTATTTTACGTTAAGAAAGCGTCGGATATTTCTCTTCTTGATTATAATCCATTTTTGATAGTAAAGGAGACTAAGAATTAAATTAAATTGTCTTACATAAACATATTAAAAATTTGTACGAACTAAGTTATTTCTAATTGAGTCGATTGAAAAGCTCTGTAGGTCGTTAATATTTGTCAAAATATCTAGAAGTACTTCATGGGTATCCGTCATTTTTAAGTGTGAACAAGAAACATGTCAGCTTGAATACCTAATGGCCGTGACGCAGGTGCAAGGTGAGAGGTTAAAGTAATCTTACAGGTAATAAATAGGAATCCTTTTAGTAAAAACCCCAGCGGGCAACGCTCACTGGCTCACCGCGAAGCACAAATAATTCAATTAACTTGTGGTAGATGCCTCCTTGTCAATGGCAAATATTGACGAGGGGCCGGGCGAAAGCTCGTTCGTGTTTCACAATAATCGAATAACACGTACAAACACGATTAGGTCTTGGTGCAATGCGTGGTGGAGGCCACTTTCCAATAAACGTTTGCTTGCTATCGGCCTCTGTGAGCTGGTATTTGCCCGCGCAACTTCATCAACATCGATCAGCGATGCTAATCAATCACCAGCGACGTTCTTACAAGCTATTGTTCAAGATGCCTTACTGAGGTCATCCCGCGTCGATTCTACAATGGAATACGGTCCCCACAGGGAGGATTGTGTTTCGGCTCTATTTCCAAGATTAAATGCCCGACCCTTCGCTGCATTTCGATTTTTTACGATTTATTGCTGATCGGCCTGGTGCCGACCAATTACAGTCAAGGCTGTCGTTGGATTACACAAGGGCATAAAAAGAGGACCTTCTATTGTGTCCTTTTACTACATTGAGAAATAGTTATATATGGTGATATATCGAACTAATTACAAAAAATACGTATCTTTAGAGGAAATGAAACTTTCGCTGTTAGAATTTATTACAGAAAATATATAAGTTGCATCATTTTATTTGGATTATTTTATGTTAAATTTAATTGTTCCCCTTCCCCCATTGAATTTCACATAATCACACCTACCACTTATTTTTTTCCGAACCTCTTTACAACTACCCAATACTTTCGTATTTTAAAAAGCGCGAAATAATTGGGAAATAAATCCAGATTTTGTTGTTCATCTATTGAATCATATATCTGATATAATAAATGACATCATTTTTTAGGATTTCACAAGCCATTAAATTTGTGCTCTTTTATTAATTATATCTTTGGTTGAGAATAATTTAATTGGCCAATTTCATGTGGTAATCTGGGTAATTTGTTTATAAATACACTTAAGAGCAAAAAAATCGACTCAGCAACATGCTCGAGTTTTGAAAGGATGTGTATCCACTCCAATAGCATTTTGATTACAATTGGACCTGTTCTGACAAAGTTAATGCAAATTGTAATGTAAATGTTAAATGGAAAAAAATAAAATCCTCAGTTGGCATTAATTTAATAATTTTTTTAATACATGGTGTCTCTACCTCTATTCCTAATTCCATCACGCTCCTCGATGCAAAATTTCTGGTCCGAACTCTTCTCTTGATTCCAAACATGCTTATTTGGATTCAAATTTGAGCTACACGGAGGCCAGTCCATTTTCGGTATATCAACGTCAGACAGGTAGGTAGTAGTCACTCACGTGGTGTGGAATTGTGCATTGTCGTGCATTAGCCCACACAGCTGGTTTACTCATATTTAATTGATTTGCCACGGCCCTCTGATTGAGGCCTTCTTAATTCTTCCAAACACCATAGGCATTTTGCAGCCTTTTGATGTTTATTTCTCTCGACAATACCATCAAAATAAATACCAAGGACCCAGAAGATTTAGAAAATTTATAGAATATATGAAAGAACATAATATCATACATCACATATATCAGACAGAACATATCTAATTGTTATTAAAAGATATAAAAACAGACAACAAGAAACGGCAGACATCGTCAAGCTAAAGACTCACTAAATTATTTTTTGTGGGTCCAACAAATAGCAATAAATAAATTTGCAAGTTAAAAATTGAAAATCGGGCCTTG
Source organism: Sinelater perroti (assembly GCA_036346155.1). Lineage (NCBI taxonomy): Eukaryota > Metazoa > Arthropoda > Insecta > Coleoptera > Elateridae > Sinelater > Sinelater perroti. The sequence goes on along the minus strand of JARFIY010000195.1, from coordinate 15,067,645 downwards.
AAAAGATGATAAGAATATAACATAATGCACAAGATGCTAAATGTATAAACACACTAAATTTCACTATAGAAAACTAAGTAGGCGTAAAGTGCCGAAAATCCCATATCAAAAAAAGAACAGATATCTCAGCTGCTTGTGTCCTATGCAAAGGCTGTAAGTATTTTATAAAATTATACCAATATCAAACAACTCCTACTATTTCAACAACTACACCACTCTACAAACTAATAATCCACAGCCTCCATCCAATTATGTTGAAGCAACAAAAGGCCACCAAACTCATTTGCCACAGAATGCCAAGTACTAATAAATTCAGTAAAGTTATTCAACAAAACAATATGATTTTGAATCAACCCACTTTACTAACAACTAAAATTACAAATCTGTTACGCCAATCATTTTGACATTACACTCCACCCTGAAACAGCTGTCTTATTAAGATTTTTAACAGACCACTGCAAATTGGAAACATTTTCAAAACTCGTCTACACCTCAAATCAAGTCAGAACAATTCTCTATAATATGATGTTGCCTGCGCCCTATTCAGCTTAGGATTATAATTACTAGAGAAAGAGAACTATTAAACTATCACTGTCTATTCTATTTATTCCTATTTACAAGTAGCTCAAATGATTAAAAATCCCGATCCTCTTAGACTTTTTCGTAATCAATGATATTTCGCCATCATGCACAAACGTTATTTTAAACTACTATGTGTCCTCTGAGCTCATCCCATGCAATTGTCACAATTAACACGCATATCATACATGTAAGAAATACAAAGTAGCTAACCTAAAAACTAATTGGAAACCCATAGAAATTAAATAAACAAGTTAAACGTATACTAAACAAACATAATTATACCACTTCCAAAAAACCTTCTAAAAAGCCGTAGCTGGTTAACTGCACAGATGTAGAAAGAAAAAGTAAATTCAAAATAAGGAAAATTGCTGAAATGAGGAAAGTTGAAATACCATCTTACCCCCCAACAGGCAAAAAACATATAACCCATAATCAGCTTAAAATAAAATTACAACAAATGTGTAATAATTTTTTTATAATTTACGCTACTAATTTTAATCGTACTGATAATTCAATATGGCGACCAAAAGATCTGTGTGAGAACCAAAAAAGGTGGATCCAGTAGGTGCAACATCACGTTGCACAGGACCAAGAATAATCAAGGCTTCACTTTATATATAATTCTTGGGCACCAATTTGGCTATCGCCATAAGCATTACACCATCCTCAGCGCCATCGTTTAATCCACCCATAGATCAGTTTACGAAAGACGAACAATATTGCACAGCAATGACGCTAGCCAGACATTCGATAAAGTGTGGCATAAAATCACATAATCCTTACTTTCGCTTACTAAAATAGTATTCCACAAACTAATACTTTGAAAGAAAACTCAAAGCTAAAATTTTTACTTTTCGCCCCATTAAATCTGTTGCCTCTTGGGATACTGCTCTAGGTCCAATCTTATATTTGATATTTATATCGAATCTACTAATATCAAGCCAAACCCTAATAAACACATTTGCTGACGATATCTCATGAAGATCCTACTACATCTCCCAAATTATAAAATCAATTCCAAGAATGACTAGAAACATGGAAAATAAAAACTAAGGTATCTCAAAGTGGAACAATGTCTAGATCGGACTTGACATCATTTCCTACCACTGCGTATTCGGTTTTTTTGTATTTATTGTTAGTCCTCTCTTATGAGATTATTTTAGGAGCTTCTGTAGTATGTAGCTGGAATCTTCACTACTGACAGCTATCAGCACTTGCTCGTTGGCAAATAGCAGGGTACTTGGTGTATTATAAAACGTATAAGTACCGTATTGTAAAATTATTTTATTACACTTTTCTATGGAACATTGATGTTTAAGTTTTTAACAAATTTAAGCTAAGATAGTTAAAAATTAATTTTTAAGTTATACCTTCATACTCAAACCTCGACACCGTAAGATAGAAGAGGAAAGGATTATGTATGTACCTTCATACTCGCAACTGCTGAAGAAAACCATAATAATATTCATTGGCCTATCTACTCTTTCGGATGTGAGCCAATTGTGGGAGTTTACTTCTCTGTATTGACTAGTTTCTTCCATACTTCTTTACACGTATTTGTGATACTTCTCTTGTTTGTTCTCATGGATGTTTCTTTATTCTTGATCTTCCTCTTGGCCTCTTTTTACATGCTCATAACATCTTAATCAGCATTCTTTTATTGGTTTTAGTTTTAGTTTCTTTCTGTGTGTTACATCTATGATCTTGCCAATTTTGGTTTAATCCTCAATTTTTCTTAAGTATCTTATTTCTATATCTGTCATTTTCTTTCTCTGTCGTTCAGTTAATTTCCACATCTCAGCACCAAATATAGGAATTGGAGTAACAATATTCTTGATAATCTGCGTCCTTGCTTCCTTTGATATTTTCTACGGTTTCTGTTTAAAAATCTCCCCCCAATAATAATTCTTTTATTTTCTCATCATTAATGATTTTAAACATTTAAATCTTTGTTCTTGAACTAGTTTTTTATCTTCTAAAGTTATGTTTATATTGTCACAGTTTTTGTCTTTGCCTTGTTTATTTTTCTACTGAATTTTTCTAATACTTCTAAGTTCTTATATCCTTCGTTATGATAACTATGTTGTCCTCATAGCACGGTTTGCTTATTTTAATTTGTCTTATCTTCCAACAGCCCATTCCATACAGTTTGATTTCTTTGCTTCTTACATAGCTTTGTCTAAGGACAGTAAAAACAATAATGGGCTCAGTGTGCACTCTTGTTTTACCCCCGATGTTCTTTCCAATAGATTTGATTTTTCTTGTGTTGTTCTGACGTAATTCTGTATATTTTTATGTAGGTTCTTTATCAGTCTAATTGTTGTATAACGCACTTTTCTTTTTCGCAGCGGCTCCTAGATGTCTGGTTTTTCTTTTAATTTTGTCGAAGACTTTTTCCATAACGATAAAGTTTCTACCTTCGTTACTTAACTTTCCTCCTATTTATCTTGTCGTGAATATTGCGTCGTTTACCCCTCTATTTGATTTAAATCCAAATTGTGCTTCTTTGAAAATGTTTGTTATAATTTTCCTCTGTCTTTTTTCTATCATTCTATTCTGGTTACAGTTCTTGTACAAGCCCCTGAGTAGTTTAGACACTTTTAGAGAGGAAAATGTAAGACAGAGAGTTCGGTTAAAACTCCGTTATAATTTTGTGTCCGTTAGTCCATAAAACGGATCATTAATACCCTAATAACTCGGAACGCTGACTTTCGGAATACGCTGAAATCGGAGATTTCAACGGTCAGTAACGGTCGGTGCCGAACTTTCACCTTCCAGAAAGAGCAGGTTTGTAACGAACTTCTTGACATAGGTCAGGAGGTTATAGAAATCAGAATCAGTCCAAACTCTCTGTCATTCTGCCACTCTGCCCCAACAATCTGGTTTTGTGTCTGCTTCAAGCCAATTTGTAATCAGTCCATCTTTGTTTAACTTGTTATTAAATATACAAGTGTTGTAAATTTGACACCTTTTTCTTGAAAGAAAAATCGCTCACACAGTACTCCAACGTGTTATTCCTCTACAATTTTATTCTTTTTTACTCTCTCCTTATTTAAATATTGGGCTTATAATTCCCTCGATATAACTCCATTCGGCGCTTCGTTCATTATTTGTTGTAGTTATTCTAGTGCGGTTTTTAGTTGTACTTTCAAAATATCTGTAGTTAGTATTATAATGCTTTTCCTTGCTTAATTTTACTGATTGCTTTTCTTAATTCTTCCATATTTATTTTTTAAAGTTCTGATTGACCAGACACCCGTCAGGGTAAAAGGATGATAGAGAAAGAAAGAGAGAAGCTCTGATTTTATTGTTTATTTTTCTTCTGTCTGACAACTCTGTGAAGTACCGCCTCCATCTTTCCAGTATTTTGTCCTTATCGTCTATGATGTGTCCGTCTTTATCTATATTTTTAATTGTTGGGGTCTTTTTCTGATTTATTTAACTTAACATGCCGCAGAATTGTTTGTGATTTTGATTGTTTGTTTTTTTACGTCTTCTAAATTTTTATCCATTTTTCTTAGTTTTTTAGTCCGACTTTAATTTTTGTATTCATGATAGTCTTCGAGACTTTTTATTTCCAAATATTTCTCCGCTTTTGTTCCTTTTCTCGTACTGCTAACTTTATTCTTTCCATCAACCAGTTTGTTCTTTTTACATTTCTTTTAACTGTCTTATTTATATCATAACTGTCTCCTGCCCTTGCTAAAACAAATTTTCTTGAAAGTATTTTGCCTTCTATACTTTTTGTCTGTTTTGGTTTTTTAGTGTCTCGCTCAGTCTGTTCTGAAATTCGCCTTTTTTTCTTTGTTTCTTATAACTTATAGCATTTAATTTTCTTATCTTTTTCGTTTCGTGTTTATTTTTATTTTCGTTTTTAACAAAAATTATTTTGAGTTCTCTTCTTACTATTTTCCTTTATTTGTGAGTAAATAATCATTTTTCATTTCTACTTATTAGTTGTCTTGTTATTTTGTAGATGTTGGTTTTTACAAAATGTGTGTTTTCAATTTTAAGTTGGTTTTCCAGGAAAAGCTCAATAATTTCTCTCTATTATTATTTTTCTCATTTCTTCTATAAGCACCATTCAATCTTTTAGTTTCTGTTCTTGAGGTCTTTTAAAACTATTACTTTGCTGTTACTTCTGTCAATCTCATCTTGTAGCTCTTTTAAAAATTCGCCTTTTTTGTTCTTGTGCGTGTTCAATCGGCCCATATCCCTACTAATGTTAGTTCTTCATTTGAAGAAAACAATGTTTGCGCAAGAAGAATAATTTACAAAGCTTCCAAAGTCCCACTTTTTGGTTTAAAAATGATATCAAAAGAAAAATTGAATGCTTATTTAACTGGATAATATATTTTCTTAAAGCATTTTGAATAATTTGTATTCAAGTTGGAAATAAATTAAATTTTGACGATCTTTTTTGCCAATTATTTAATGAGAATTGAAGTGAAAAGTTTATTTCTCTTAAAGATCTTAAGAGACCATTGAATATTTAATTTATAATTATTAGTAAATATCAATACCTAAATAAACTCAAATAAAATATTACAGTTTAGTAAATATTTAAGAAACATTAACAATAGTTAAACAGAAATTGCAAAATTAGAGTGCTAATATATAAAAATTATAAATATCAAACTCAAACATTTTCAGTTCAAAGAACAAATCATACATAAAACCGAAGAAAAGTATTGGAATATTAATTTTTGTTCTATAAAGGAGAAACCGTAAAAAGCGCATCTAATGTGATTAAATTTCCAATTTTCCCGAGTCGGTGACTTCTTCCAAGGAAGCAAAGGCGACTGCTGAATTTACTTCGTGTTGACAGCTTCCCGACGTTCATGCTTAATTTGCATCTGAATCGTTTCTAATTAAATTACATTGGTATCACGACAGTTTCGAAGGGCCTGCGCGGGGGCGAGACATAAAGAAAATAAGAGCGAACGGCGCTTTTCCCCTCGTTGGGCGTCCGCGCCCATTGGAAATAAATAAATTCCGCGGGGGAACCGCCGCGTTTATCTTCGAGACGGCGATCGCACCCCTGAGTTGGCGCATCCCGCATGCCGGATCGCTTCAAATTCAGCCTTAATTGATTCATTGGGCGTAATAAATCAGCCTTTTGAAGTTGCCGCGCCGCCGCGAGCTCGCCGTAATTGCAGACGTGGGCTGGCGAGGAGTCTCCGGGCAAATGCCGTATGTAAATACGCTCGGGCTCGGTTTGCATATGCAGATCTTGCTCAAATATGCATGTGCGCCAAGGAATTAAGACACTTGCGTGCAAGGCTTTGTTTTGTCGCGGGCTGAGAATGCGGATGAAACGTTAAATCTCGTCGCTGGCTTTCGTAGGGGAAAAGAAAGGAATTTAGAAAATCGTTTAAGAGAACGTATAGCCCCAATTTCGCCCTTTTGCATTTAATAATGATTTACGAATCTAGACATTTCTCGAGCGGTAGATATTTTTAAGAACCTTGAAGAAGACTTCAAAGATGATTTTTGGACATGGGACGCTCCTTCGTTACTGTTCTGTCTGTCCACCTCATCTCATAGCAACTCTAAGGGGGTCGAGCTATGTATTCTGTGGTCATGTCATCATTATGAGAATTTTTTGTTCTTCTTGGTCTGCTGGATAATCCTTACAAAAGCTTTCAGTATGTTTAGGATTGTTGCTTTGCATCATCACGAATTCGTTTTCGACTAATCAATTGCAACTCATATGGTATGGCATTTTCCGTTAGTGGCAGTTCAAGGACAAATTTATTATGATTTTTTTAATCTAGTTTTCGTTTCAACAAATACTTATAAAAAGATCTACAAGTAATTAATTGAAAGGGTAAAGCAAGTTAGGGGTTTTGAAGATACTTGGTCGTTTTAACATTTTATTCTTATCTCATGTGAACTCATTTGTGTACAGTAAAAGAAAGCCTGATAAAAGCCAAATGAAATAGTTTTTGCAGGAATTCCGGAAGTTTCCGATATAATTCGTGAATCGATGGAAAACATCAACTGGCGAGGCGATCTACGACGTCGTATTGCTTTGTATGCAGAAATTGGAGGAAACCATTTTTTATTTTTTATTCCTTTATATATATAAAGCATGCCATTTTAGTTCCCATCATGGTGTGCAATGATGAACACCGTGTGTTTCTGTGCGGTATTTTGGAGTAGGTCGTTACGGAATGGTACCGATCAAGAAAACTATAATGTTGAGGGTACACAATTTTCCATAGACTGGTTTACTATGAAAACGAAAATCACCTGGTAGATCTCGTAGTGTTCAGACTATTGTCACACGTTATGTCGCTAAGCATGCCCTCGTCCTTGACAACTCTATGAACGACCTCTCCACAGTTAGCGTATAACTGTTTAGTATACTGTTACAGAATTTAGCATCATAGGGCATTATTATTATTATTATTTTTTTTTTTTTGAAGAAGCAGGACATATGGTGACTGTCACCCACTATATTATGATATTACGTAACCTACTGGAGCTCAGACTCAACAAAAATAAAAATGCACTATTATGGTTTCAACAAGATTGCGCTGCCGTACACACCGTGAGAATTCCTCGAGAAGTTTTGGGACAAATGTTTCTAGGCCGGTTCATTTCATTACATGGTGACATTTTATGGTCGGCTAGGTTACTAGACCTGTTTCCTTACGATTTCTTTCTGTAGGCATCCTAAAGCTGAAGTCTTGTAGCGCAAACTGCGCTGTATTGAAAAATTAAAGAATGCTATTTGCAATGTGGCTTAAGATGAGCCTACAAGAGTGTATTTCTCGTGCAGGAAAATATTTGGACGATACCATCTTTAAAACTGGTTGAGGACTAAATGGCAAGCATTTTCTTGTGTGATGGAACAATAAAACATTGAACAGAATTTGTTTTATTCATTCCATGGGTGTATGTGACGTTCTTAGTTAAGAAGTGCATGTTAGTAGGCATACTAAGTTCTTGAAGCTTGAGTATCAGTAAGTGCGCTCCGCCCCCTTCAAAAAAATGCTATGTCTAATACATCAGTGCTCAAAACGCTCAGAAATTTACCTGCTGCTGAAGGACAAGCCTACATTTTTAATATTATTAATTAATTTACTGAATACTGAATGATATTGTGCCACTAGTGGATTGTGAAATCAAGCCATACATAAACGTAAGTGACTATAGGTTAACCGTTTCTAGGATAAGAATTTTATAGGGCGATATGTATGTAATCTAATGTTTATGTAAGCCATACAGCTTGCTATTTATTATAACAATCAACAAGCTGGAGCACCAAAATAATATCAAATCACTCCAAATCCCTCTACTATGTACCAGGTATTTTCACTAATAATTATCAGCCACTTCATAATGCATATTTCAGTATTCTTTAAATAAATTCTATAATATTTCCTACTTATTGCACCTATTTTCTCAAAAAGCATAGATAACTCATAATTTCAAATAAAACAATAAAAAACTCACACTACTAACTAAACAAATTAATTGTTTGAGAACTTAAAAATGAAAACACAACAAGCACTTCCAAACTGAATCAAGAATGAATAACAATAACTCCAGACTACCCTAAATCTAAATTCAAATTTTTGCCGCCATTAATAGAGCTTTTATAAAGTATAGTTGGAAAAAATATGAAATTAATCTATTATGTAATGATAAAAAAAACATAACATCATAGGGGCACGGTGTTATAATAAAAATTTTAACTAAAAAACAAAATTTCATATTTTACATCATATTCATTCCATTACCAACTTGAAAAGCTTAAAGAAGGCTATAAAAAACTCGACCATATGGTGAAAAATTAACAAACAAGAGATCGAGATTTAAAGAAACAACTACCATTATTTTATGTCAGCTAAAAGCAAAGTATAGTATAAACAAACTTTTATATTTAACAAAAAAATATGAAGAGATAAGTCCTCTAGTGGACAAAATGTCAATCACAAGGTCACACAAAAAACCTCTACAAAATCTATTTAACTCCACAATGTTTACATATAACGAAAAGTGTTGATTTTAATTGTGTTCTTTTTAATTGTAATCATCCAGTAAATTACAAAGCAAGCGTTGCATACAAAGAGTTCCAACAGGAAACATTTTCGCTATCCAGGCGACGACAAACTAATAGAGGCACATCGATGCTAGTTCAACCAATTATTACTCATGCACAATTGTTAGCGAGAGAGCTTATCAAATACAAGAGATAAACAATATTCCTTAACAACACACTATCCCCACAATTATCTCGAGCAGTTAGTGATATGCATGAAATCAAACAGATGATGAAGAACCTTATGGAATAAATGTCGACTATGTTAAATGTACTGGCATTTGTTGCTTCCAATCTTTTATAATGTTTCAATTAAAAAAAAATTATAGTAGAAATCAAATAGCCTACAACAAGGTTTTTAAATCAATGGATTTGCTTAACAACACATCAGTGGTAACTATAACGCCAACCACACACTGTGGAGTTCTAAGATAATGATCAGAATGTCGTGAATTGACAAAAGTTACAACCTTATTTAATTTAAATTTTATTCTACCGGGGAATTGACTTATCGCCCTTTTAATGTCAACAAACAACCGAATTTCTTGAACTAAATTAAATGAGTTAATTATTAAAAATATAAGCCTAAATTTTCTTCAAGTTAACTTCTACTATCACTCAAATTGCACATAATAAAGCCATTCCTTACCACTAACAGTATTAGTTGGGACTATTTTAAAACTAAATTAGAAAAATCTTTTACTTCTAGAAATTTCGCTACAAAAAGGAAGTGTGTTTAAAAACGCATTTGAAAATTTTTAATCAAATCGCGCAAGAGGGCGCTTGGGATACGACTGCAAGAGAGACCAAAGATACGTAACTGATAGATGACTGTAGAATATTAGTTAAAAAAAATGCAGAAAGAGCAGATTAAGATGATGGTGGTAAACTACTGGAGCTTCAGCTGACAGAACAAACTATAATCGAGTGACAGCCAACTATTTTCAAACAATTCCTTAAACGACTAAAAAATCAGTCGATTTAACACTACTTGAAAACGTTATATTTTATTTTGTAAAGCCATAAAAAAATAAAACAATCAGTTCAACACATTCCACTTTTTTGCAAAGAACTTGGGCAAGAAGTACTTCTGAAAAAGCGCCGGTATTTACAAATCATTTAGAAAAAATGTTCAAGCATCTTTCTTCGGAAGAATAGAAAAAAAAGTTTAACAGTTTCTAACGACTCCATTTCAAATTAGTCAGCCAAGCAAAGTTTGCAGAACTACAAAAGCAAAATCTGCAATTCGAAGCCCAAAAGGCAACAAGTCGCCAGGCTACGACTCAATTACCAGCAAAAAGCTTAAACTTTCTGAAAAAGACAATAAATATCTGACAAGGTTATTTAAGGCTGTACTTAGACTTAGATACTTCTCTAACCAATAGAAGGTTACTACCATAATACTTATTCCTAAATCTGGTAAAATACCTAAACCGCTGACTTATAATCCATTAAGTCTACTTCTGCTTTTTACAACAATATTCAGAAAAATAAAAAATACTACTATTAAAATCAACTATGTGATTTTTGTGAGCAGAACTCTGCAAATAAGTAAGGTTATAAATTGGTAAATAAAATAACTAATGCGTTGGGTAATAAAAGATAATGTTCTGCAATGTATCTCGACATCAACTAGGTCTGGTACGAAGACTTGCTATGTAAAATTAAAAGCATTTTGCCATCAGATACTTACCAAATCACATTTAACTAACAAACGCTTTGTAATCAAAGCGCCTTATTAAGAGTTAATTTTAGAATGCTACAGGAAAGCATTTTTGGACTACTGCCATACATACCTTATACAGCGGATCTATCCACAACAAGATTGACGACCGTTATAATATACGTGGATCATACAGCCATTTTGTCATATACCCCCATGGTAGCATTTCACCATTTGTAAATTTATCTCAATAAATTGGAAAACTAGTTTTCCACTTAATGGGATAAATATTTATTTTTAAAGACTATTTATAAAATAGATATAAAAAAAGTAGATATTGAAGGTAGGATAGAGCAGTACTTGATAAATGTTGAATAAGCTGTACAGTAACCCATCAGGGCTTGTCAGTGCTTTAAATGTTTATCAATTGCTTCACTCATATTCAAATTTCCAGACCCGTTAAAAGGTAACATTTTTATCTTTGCTACACCCTAATTGATAACGATAATTTACAGAAAAATATTTAACAATAAGATTTTAAATGTCAGAATCAATTAATGCTAATTATCTTGATTTAGAAATAACTATGGCGAATTTACTTCTTTAATATTTTAATTTGAAAAATCAAACTTTGCTTATGATCAATTGAATTAAAAAAATAGTGGTGAGTGATATAAATCCACCTTTAAAAAATATATGGTTTTACCAACATAGTACAGCATGTCATGGAGGAGGGAGGAAAGAGAAAGAAGGAAACAGAAGACTTTTAACCCTCCATTTTGGTGATGAGGTTTGATTTCCCAGATCATCAAGTTTTGCACGTTCTTGCTAAAACCACATTTTTCAAGTTCTCTAATTTGAGGGACCAAAAAGTTCTCCTTTGCTTAGTTACACCACCAAAAAATCTCACACCAATTTGTGACCCATTGTAAATATAATTATGGTTTGTGGAATAATGTTTTTCTCCACCCATATAAGGCAGTTCTATTTATTAATATACCCAACCAAGTCAAAATAGACCTTATTGCTCGTTATGAGTTTTTCAAAAAAAAAAACATTTATCTTTGACTCTATGCCGGAGTTCTTGAATCATCTGGATCTTGTACCGCTTTAGGTGCAAGTCTTTGTTTAATATGGTTGGCGTAGTAGATGTTCTGGGATTCTCTTGCAAACTTTGAGCACGACTAAAGCTAGAAATACTTTTAATATTACTAATTTCATCAAATTGTACTGATACTGGGTACATTATTATGATTAAAATCTTGCCATTTTTGTAAAGTAGAAATAAGTGATGAATTACTTTAGTAGAACGCTCTATGATCGATTCGCCATATGTTCTGTCCATAACCTTCAAATTACAACTTACCACAATTGATTCAGAATAGCGAGATATTCAAATCGTCAGCTGCATCATCCACTCTATACAGAAACTTTTGATTTAATTATAACTTTCTGTAAGTTACTCTGATACTAAATGATATTGGCAATTAAAGATTTGCGTAAAACGTAAAAATGCAAAACTTTATTAGGGGAACAAAAAGGTATGCAAGCACGATCGATAGTAATGGCTGTTGAATCTGTGATCACTTTAATAGAGCATGTCCAAAATTTTCTCTAACTAATAGCGTTTCGGTAGGCAAATTTATTAGATATGGTCAAGAGAGTACTACCGCTCTTTGAGCTCGTTTCTTGCACATGATCTTGCCTAAAAATTTGATAACCATAAATTCTAGTTCGAAGTTTGCGAGATTCACATTTAAAAATCTGTCATGATACGGCGATAAAGATATAGTACAACAATTATCCAGTACAGTGTCCAACCCTCAAATACATTGGTAACATCTTGAAGCTTATTTTCACAAATCCGGTATTTTGACAATTTTTAAGCCTTTTGTCCAATTTAATTTTGCTCCTAAACTTATAATTTATTTAAGGATACTCCGGTATTTATATAGAATTTTTCTCTACTAATATTTTTAAAAATCAAATTACATTATGTTTTTAACAAATGTTCCGAATAGTATCTAAACCAAACATATCTTAAGTATATTTTTTTGTACGTACTGGTGGAAACAAGTAAAACTGCACTGATAATATCAGATGCAATTAACAGCAATACTTCACTAGTTATTTTGCTCTATTTCTATTAGCTGCAGTTAAATGTTAAGCGATGTTTAATTGTTCGGGGGAACTGCAAGAATGGTGCTCGGAATTAAGGAAGTGTTTGTGCCACCCTCTGAGTAATAGCCTCCAATTATTTCTATTGTAATTAAATGCGGATATGCGGCGCCAGAGCGGCATTAACAAACTTCTTGGTGGGCGCGATTATAATTACCTAATGTAGTCACGTTTAAAAGCGCCGTTTGATTAAATCGGCCCCACTTCTTATCAGCGCGCGGCGGGACTCTCGCCTCCATCTTCCACGTGAGGCTGCTTATCATGCGGAGTGTCTGTTTCTGTGTTTGCTACAACTTTGTAGCACAACCCGAAGTTTGTTGCCGAATCGAATGCAAAGTGCAGCCACGTAGTGCTGGCAGCATGTTCGTTGAAATGTAACTACAGCAATAAAACTTTACCCGAAAGCCAATTCAACATATAGTAAACAGTTGCAGGCGAAGTAAATCGAGTTTCCTTATCTAAGTGTAGTGGGTAAATGGTACGTTTGCTCACGTATTAAAGTGGATGTTTTTGTTGAAAGTTTCGTAGCCACTTTATATCTAATCGACGTTCCTGTTAATTTTGCATTAATGGAAGCTGGAGGTGGTGTTTGAAAATATAAGTATTCTCAACGGTAAAAAAGTTAATGCTTAATTCGTTTTATATATAATAATGCCTTATAACTAATGCGATAGTTATTATCTAAATATCTTACGATATAATGGAATAAATAAACATCTAGAGAAACGAACAATATTTTATAGCAAGCTATTCTGGGCAAACCAGTTTAAATTGAATTTATTTTTAATCATGCTTGGAATGGAAAATAAACAAAATAAATGAAAAACCTGGGAAAACACAACCACAAGCTAACACGGTTTGAATATTTTGTTATTCTTAAAAGTAAACATCTGCTTTGAAATGCAGATGTAGTGTACATTCAAAGTAAATATTTATAATAAACAGTGGTAAAAATGTTTGCTGCTAAAAGTTATACCATCTGTAATAAATGCGTAAAAATATTGGCATGATAAATAGTTAAACAATAATTTTTTGATTAAGCTCTGTTGTAAAGCGTTGTAAATACTTATCTTTTAAAGGCACTGGGATGTTCTGAAAAGTATTACTATTTTTCTAAGACACTTCTAAAAATCATCATTTCTGTTCATACAGTAGCGACCATAAGTATTTTTACATTCTGCTTTTTGAAAATAAGTTTCACCAATCGTTATTATTTTGTAAGAAACTTTCACCATATATTTTCGATGGTTCTACCAATCATCAAAACACAAATCACAACTACTTTCATAAATATGAATTTACCCTTAAAATTATGAAAACAGGCAAAATTAAAAATGAAACATTTTATTACAATTACAATTTCACAGTTCTAACATAACAACATCCAACAAAATTGACCTAATATTTTGTTGGAAGCCTCTAGACGTAATGACAGCAGCACATCTCGATGGTAGGGACTGAATGAAAACTTCTGGTTTATATTTCCAGCTTTCAATTCATGATATTTGCGTCCCAGATCTTTCCAGAGGTACTCAATAGCATTCAAGTCCGGTGCCTCTGATGACCACTTCAGAACATTCACTCTTCTTTGGCAGAACTAGTCGGATGCAAGGGCAGAAAAATGCTTTGGATCGTTGTCTTGCTGGTAGATCCATCCCATTTTTCTCCTTGCATATGGAAACATATGGTCCTGTAGTATGTCTTTGCAGACGAACCGATCCATTATTCCACGAATTCTTACAAGGGAGCCGAAGCTATTGAGCGAGAAGCAACCTCTGGGCAGCTGATGACAGGCATTAAATCTATAACTCTCCAGATGCCGCACATACGATATTCCATCCGATACAAAGAGATGGAACACTGATTCATCGCTGAAGAAACCTTTTTTCACTCTGCATCCAGTAAAGATACTTTTTCGCGAAGGCGATGCGACGATTTTTGGAAAGAGTGACTTCTATGGAGAGCGACATGTATTGAGTTCTGCAGCACAAATGTGGCGCTTAATAGTCGTCATAAAAAGTTTCAAGCTATTCTTTTTCTTCCAGTTCCGTTTCCTATCGAAGGTTGGAAACCGTCATTGCAATTCGCACCTGGTTCACAGCAGCTCTAAACAGTTTATTAGCACTGCAGCCGTACCATTTTTTTAGGTTTCGTACCCAGGAAGTTCTTCTTTGACCCACACTTCTTTTTTTTTAATTTTCCCTTGTATTACAAGCCTCAATAACAAGAACTTCTCTCCTTTCATTATATGGCCTAGGTATTCCAGTTTTTTATTTCTTATAGTATTTATTATTTCACACTCCTTTCCATGTTCAGCAGTTCTTCCCTATTAGTTACTCTTTCCGTCCACATCCTCCTGTAACATCACATTTCAAAAGCTTCGATGTTTTTGATGTTCGTCTGATTTAAAATCCGTGCTTCCATACCATATAATAAAGTGGAGAAAACATAGCAACCTAACATTCACATTCTAAGATTTAAATTTGGTATCTCGGCAGCATAGGAACCTTTTCATTTTAGTAAACGCTTGTCTAGCTTCTATTCTATTTCAGGCTAAGAGAAGTATCAATTTCCCTCTTTATGTCGATAGAGTTCAGACGAGGGTTAGCTTGTGAGATGCGGACGATCATGGAATCTTGTCTCGGAGTAGTCTTGCGAGGTCTTCCGGAGTATCATGATGCTTGCGGGATTGATGATGCTTTATGATATTGTAAATTATCGGCCTTGTAACGTTGAATTACTTGCTCAATACATCAACAAGTAATCCAAGCCTGCAGCCTTTGTAGATCGCTTGACAGACGGCGTCACTAAATTTGCGTGTCTTTCCCATCTGCAAATAAATATAGAATATCGCGATGAAAAAGTCGGAAACGCAAAAAGACGCAACAAAGACGTAGGAACAAAGAATTATAAAAACAATTTTTTTCTTAGGAAAAATCACCATCATGCATGACAAATGTACAGTACTCTCGAACCACACCACGCCATAAAAACCAAGACTTATGAAGTCCCACAATGAAATCCGCATATTAAGAAACCCTTTATGTAATTTTAAAGAAGAAATGTTTTGTTTTGAAGAGGTTATGCTGAAAAAGCAGAATATAAGAATACTTTTAGCCGCTACTGCACATGCACGCTAACGTTAAACATGTCTCGTTGAAAAAAAACGGGCATCTGCTCGTCTATCAAAAATCTCAGCATTTCCAGAGATATCATCCTTCTGGTATTGTTTGATGCTGTTTATTTATAATTGTCAGTGTTAGTACTGAAATCGAAAAAAGCGTTTTCAGAAACATCAAATAATCAATAAATGTCAATGGGTGCATAACCGTAAGCCGTTAGGAACTCAACAACAGCGCGTTACTTGAATTGAATATCCATGTCCCTTATCATTTAGTAGGGCCACTTAACAGTTCAGAAAAATGTTTATGATGTCTCGCTAGACAATGAATTAGAGAATATTACAAAACCTATTTTATGGGTCTCGACGCAATATTACCACATCTGTCGGCAACAAGGCAAGAGTATACCAACTTAAACTATTATTAAAGTTTTCTAATCACAGTCTTCCTCTTTTATTAAATTATCATCCGTCCACCACTCTGAAACATTACCAATCCTGTGCCATATGAAGTAACTTGTCTCTTTCTTTCTCTTTCATATATGTATATATAAACAAGCATTGTCGTTCTAAGTTTTGGTCTTAAACTGTTCTTCGTCTTTGAGACAATAAAAAATCAAAGAAACTTACTGTTGTTCACGTTTGACGTTTAATTGGTTTTTTAACAAAGATTTTTTTTAATTAAACTTGGATAGTGGTATGGAAGTGACTACACAAAATAAACATTTGGTCAAACTTCGGCCAAATATTATTAGTTGGACTAAAACTGAAAACTGGTCTTTATAAAGCAAAAGATTGTTACGGGTTTCATTTTTAAGCCAAAAACATAAAAATACTGCCAGCTGGATTCAAAATACTATAGATTTTTTTCTGCAAGAGAATTTATGCACGAAGTTCAAATTTGACTAAATTTAAAATTTTTTTTTTGTTTTTGATGCTACGTATCACCAAGCAGTGAAATCGTAACCCCAATTTTCTTTCCAGGTATTCACCTTAGTGTAAGACTTGGGAAGATCAAGAATCAAAATAAACGATTCGAAACCGCAGATGACTTTTAGACTTTCTAACAATTACATCTATCGCACCATAACGGCCCAAACCGAATAAAATAATTTTTGGAATAATTGCTGATCTTGGTCCTCTCAAGGTTTTTTTATTTCACCTTGATGGTTGAATATCTGTATGATGAAATGACCATCAAAACGTCTATTTAAATGCAATGAGAGCAGCCGGCCATTTACATCGTTGCGAGCTCGCTCCAACCAAGCTACCCATTGTTAAGCATCGAGATATGGAGTAACAACCACCAGGCAACCAGGTAAAATTATTTATTTTAAAAAAGAAGTTTCTCCCAAAAATCTGACCCCCATGAAGAGAGGTGAATGCGGAAATTTTCTACAAAAAAAAAAGACTAACCTATCTTGAACTACTCCTGCAATCTTTGTCAAATTAGTCTTTCTGTCTCTGAAGTTTGTATCTTTTAAAGACGCATTTTATGCACAACCCTAGTGCATCTTTACACATTTACGTTAACATGTAATTTCCTCATTATGATAGCTAGAGAAAATCTATTAACTATGTAAGTTCATATAGGCCAACATCATTGTTATCTATAATATGAAAGCTATTTTAAAAGGCTGACAAAAATAATTGAAGAAAGGCACCCTCCACATCAATTTGGATCTTTTAGTAAACATTCTACGGTAGATTAAGTACAAAAATTTCTAAAGGAACAGAAAACGTACTCGGCAATGTTTTTAAATATCGCCAAAGCTTTAGAGAAAGTTTGACACAAAGGTCAACTAGTGAAATGAAAAAGCTACTTATTAACCCAATTTTATGAACTCTTGGACTCATATTTAACAGACCAAACCCTTAAAATGAAGCAAGAGAGTGCGTATTGTGAACTCGAGATATTAAAAGCAGGCGTTCCGCAGAGCAGCGTCTTCCACGCCTGTCAGTCAAGATCTTGTCCTTGGGCTCAAAAAACGGAACCCTTTGAGTTTGTGAAGCGTGAAGGATAATACAATAATGAAAAGCAAGGTACAGTGTAGTGTAGCCAAATGTTTGTGCAAAATGTTTTAGAGGCTAGTATGAATTGATAGAAACATTCAGACTCTTAAATATTTTTTGTCAAAGAAAAAAAGTTTAGTAAAAATGGTACAAAGTACAAAAAATATTGCAAGTAGTGTCAATTCCCTTCAAAGTAAGCAGCATGGAATTTTAACATTTGTCTCAAGATCATAGCTGTGATTCCATGTTTGATCTCCGATTATGACCTTTATCATGACATCTGGTTTATTGATGTTAGGTTGGATGTTTCTTTTGTTCTGGTTGCAATAGCCGTGGAACGAATTTTACGCGGCACGTTTTGTGGCAATATCTTCCGTAAAAATGTCATAACCTAGTTTTTGGAATTCCCAGTTTTTTTTCTAATTCTCGAACTAACTGAAGCCTGTACATGTTCATTATTTTCTAGTACTTTGCTCGTTGCTGTTCTTCTAGCATGAACTGATTCTGAACTCATTTAATAATTTCGGAAATCTTTTCAAATAATCTAAATAACTTTTGTGGATGAATGTTCCAATTTTCCACAAAATGTAGGTAAAAGATTTGCTTCTCTACTCGCTCGGTCATTGCAAATTCAATAACCACGCACTCTGTGCGTTCAACTTCTAACTGACCCGGCTACTAAAGTTTCCATTCACGCATGCGCATTGCAGTCCACTCTCGTCGACTGCCATTTGTTCTTCTTATCCACCCAGTCTCTGTCCTCTTTTCTCCAAGCATCTTCCTCAATGCTTTTCTTTCCCACACCTTCAGCCGTGTTTGTTCTCCCTTGCTTAAAATCCATGTTTCACTTGTGTGTATTACTAGTGGCCGAATTATTGTTTTGTATATTCTTACTTTGCTTTCTTATAGATGTTTTTATCTCAGTATTCTATGGAGTGCAGCTACACATCGATTACCCATCATTATTTTTGCCTGTGTTTTTTCACTGATGTTTGGCTTTCTTGAGAATTTAGTTCCTAGATATGTAAATTTTTCTGCTTCTTCAAATTTATATATCTTTCTTCTATCCTCCCATACTTTTAAAAACTTTCTTCTTGGATATGGCCAGATATGGCCATTCTATATACTTAGTTTTCTTTTCGTTGATGTACAGATCCAATTTTCTTGCTTTATCTTACAGTTTCTTCACTACTTCCTTTAGTTCTTGTTTGCTTCATGTTAAGATGGAAAAATTATCTGCAAAGGGTAAACATTAATCTTTTCTCTAATATAGGAGCCTTGCTTTGTTGATGTTTGCATCTAGTATGATTTTTCCAGCATAAGACTGAACGATATCGATTATAGTAAATCTCCCTTCCTTATTTCCTCTTTAGCTTCAAATTCTTTGAATGTGTTGGTATTTATTCTTACCTTATTCCTTGTCCCATGCAACATTACTGTTATCATGTTTAACTTTTTGCTGACTTCTAGTCCTTTCAGTGCCTTGTATATAGCTTTTTCCTTTTTACTCTGTCAAATGCTTGTTTGAAGTCAACGTAGAGAATTATTGTTTTCTGGTACTCGTGACTTTCTGCGTGTATCTCCTTCAGCGTGAAACTTTGGTCTACCGTACTTCTACCCTCTCTAAATCCACACTGATATTCGCCAAGTGTATTTTTTATCTCTTCTACTAATTTCTCTGTTGTATGTGTCGCTAGAATTTTAGATGCTATATAAAGCAGAGCAATGTCTCTATCATTTTGATATTTGCTCTTATCTCCTTTTTTATATATGGGGCAGGTCAGTGCTCGGGTCCGTTTTTTGGTAGCTCATCCTTTTCCCATATTTCGCTTAGTGGTTTTTGCATTTTCTTAATTACATGTTTATTTCAATATTTAAAAAGTTTAGCTGTTACTTCTTAATACTTACATATAGGTAATTTGCCCTACTAATATAAACGGAAAAATAAAACAAATTTTTTTACTTGCTAACAGTCGACTTTATATTTGGCGTGTTCAAGAATGGAATAGTTATCTGATCAATTCAGCAGTAACGCCTTTAAATTCCCGAAACCCCAATGAACAGGTGTTAGCGGCAATATTAGCGAAATTATTTCGCAGTTAGCAGCACTTGCCTCCGATCCGCACACGTTGACGCCAAACTTATAACGAGTCGGGTTACGCGAGCATCCTGCAGGATCTCCGCCTCGTTATTTTCTCGGAATTAAACGAGGCATTTTCTTGCTTGCCCGTGGCAGGTAGGGCGGTTTTGTTGCGCTTATTAAAATTGCCAAGAATAAATAAGACGAGCGGGCTGCAGCGCGCGCTCTTTTTGGGCTCTTTGTGAAATCAAAAGGAAATCGCCTCCCGATCCCGACCAGGTGGTCTTGTTAAAATATGGGCGAGTCACACGTCTCTCAGAAAGGCCCCCTGTCTAGCAGCCATCCATCGGGGGCTCTTCGCAGCCGTAATTTATGTAGCTGTTGAGCAAACATGGACGAGACCCCCTGCTGCGGGAACGGGTAATTAGAAAATGCCGCGGCGTTAGAGGGTAGTTGCAGGATGTCATGTTGACTAGGTTGTAGGACAACATAAAAAAGCTTTCTGATATGTGTCTTTTTGATTATTGGTCTTACGAAATTGTTATTTTAAATTATCAGATTCTCAGCAATAAAAAATTTACATAATAAATTATTGACCAACACATACAAAGCGCTCGAGGAACGGAAGGATAATACTATGAAAACCATGGGCTACTAAATTATTGGTCACGGATAGCTCATAATTTTAGATTTTGACTATTAATTTAGATTTTATTGGCACAGCGGAATGGGCGTGTTGCAACACAGGGCTCCCAACCTACAATTTGAACACATTAGCCGGCGTGCACGGTTAAATGGCGTTAAATTCGTTTTAGTTCCAGCGCAGTACCCGAATTAAAAAGTCATTTTTTACTTCTACGCAGAGAACGTGGAGTTTAAATATCACTTCCGCCCTTAAATGAAATTCAAATGGCGCCACTACACTTTTATAACACTTTGTCCTGTTGCGGCTGCTGTATAAAAACGATGGCGATGCATTTTAACCCTCTATTGCACTAAAAGCTGGCTGCCGCACCTATAGATTTTGTATGGCAAACAGTGCAGGTCTGCTAATTTCGCCGAGAGCTATTTTTGTGTATGCATTCCTCATTCGGGGATGAGTATCCATGGCTTTGTATGGAAAAAATTTAATTAAAAATGCTTTGCTGCAGAAAAATTCGAATGAATTTCAAACAACTTTACTCCATTTAGCTACCTAACATAAATGGAGATTTGTGGCATTTGTTATGCCCTGAGTGTATATTTCAAAATCATAAAAAAGTATTGTTTATCCCATTTATATAGGGTGGGCCGCATTGAACTTTAGGATTTGAATTGCGCACCGTTTGCGTTGCGCCATCTAAAGACATAACAAAGTCATCATGGCGCCGTAAACTGTGCGACAACGCATCACTACCAAACAAATTTATTATGAAAGCACGTTACGATTACATGAAGGGAACTTCGACCATTATTTGGACGCGTGCGGTTCATAATCTAGTGCCAAAATTTAAAACAAGCGGTGTGCTTATTAACATACTGCTTTTCATATCTTTGTTAGTTTTTTTTTGGGGGGGCGGGGGACACTAGAACTGCAGTTTTAATCTGTACCTAATATTAAAATAACTGTTAATAATAATAATAACAAATCCCATTATTTCTCAGTGAAACCGGGGTTGTGTATAATGCTTTCACTCTTCCTTCTCTTTAGCTATTTGACTCATCGTTTTTCCTCCACGTTCTTTATAGAAGTCGTCTGTTTTGGTATTCTTACGAGTTCCATTATAGCACTTTTTGCATACTTTCCTTTCATTTTTTTCATAGTATTTTCTAACCATCCATACATTATTTTTCCGATTTCTGTGTTAATATCTGTTTGGTTAATTAGGTTACATAGATCTTTGTTTTATACAGTATCTGGGCACCATATCCTACCAATTCTTTTTCAATTATCACATGCCCATGAACTTCTTTCCTTGGTAGTTTTACATTAACTCCCACTCTCCAGTTTTTTGAAAATCACTCTTCTACCCAGATTATTTCCATTAGTATTTCAGTAAAGCTGCCGTACCTTGTATGTTAATTTTTAATATATCTGCTGTTAATTGGTCTACACCTGCAACATATCCATTCTCCAATTTTGTAATGGCTTTTTATAATTTCTTCTTTTGTGATGGGATCTGTGTTGATGTTGATCTCTATTTCTGAGTATATGTCATCCTGCACCTTTTTTTCATTTACTAAGTCTACATTTAGGGTTCTTTAAAAAATTTAGTGTGTTTTATTTTAGTTGGATTTCTCGTTTCTACATAATTTTTTAGAATATTTTTTGTCTGTTCCACATATTTTGTTTTATCAGTTGTAATTGCTTTTTTAATAGCTTTTCTAATTCTTTCATAGTTTGTATGTTTTTTGCAGTTTAACTATGCATTTCGTTGATTATTTTTTCAGCTTAATTATTTTCCTTTCGTCAATGAAATCTCAAGTAATATCACTTATCCATTTTTTTTATTATTTGTGGTAACAGTTCCTAATACTTTAGCATGCATATTAGTATCACATATTTGCATTGCTGCTTGTACTTTCTCTATTGCACTGTTGTAATTAATGTTATTGCCATAATCACGTATACAGTTTATAGACTTCTGTTTAGCTTTTTCGTACTTCGCTTTATTAATATTAAATTTTAAGTAACGTATCCCTTCGTTTTATCTTTCTTTCTTTACAAGGGTTAATAACAGTTTCCTAACAGTAGATAACGGTGTTTCTGCATCTCTTCTATTGCGCGAATCCAGCAGTAAATTTGCCCATTTTTGGCTAATTCCGTGTTCAAATCTGGCGACGTACAGGTAACTTTATGAGAATTCTTGTATTTAAACATCGTTTTTCCTATTTTTAAGTTTCAAAATCCACAACATCTTAATTCTCCATGTTTTCCAAACTGTCATTTTTGTTCCTACTCTGGCATTCTTCATGTATGTACCATAGTTCGGTAAAGTATACTATAAAACTCCTTTTATATTGCATTCTGCATCGGCGAATGCAGCGTTAGTTTCTTTTTATTAGCCAATATAACTGACATTATTTTTTCATTAACTGGTTTTCTTAGTTTAGAATAAGTAAACATATGTTGTTCCAACATGACTTCACCATATTTCATCCACGTACATACAGACGCTTAAACTTTATATTTCAATTTTATAACTCTCCTTTTACTTGATCACTTGAATCATTTTAATCAGTCGATATAGTAATAAACTTTGTTTTTTCTTTATTATTGTGTTTATCTGTTCAGTTCAAGAAATCCATTTGCGTTTGTTGCAGAAGTTCTAATATGTTTATTCCTTAGCGTTAACAATTTTTTGACCCTCAGGTTTTTTTACAAGTTTACCTTCTGCAGAGTCCCAGTTACATACTTCAACATTTCTGATTAGCTTTCGATACCATATTCTTACTTGCACTCCTTGTCTGCCCTGTTGCGCCATTCATCTAATGTTCAGCGAGGCTCTATAAATATTTTTGATCCTCTTAAAATAGATTTCTTCTTCATAATTTTCTTTTTCTCGTCTCAACTTATAATCGTTTATTTTTTGTCGTTTTTATTTGTTAGTCTGTAGACCTTTAGTGGTTAAATTTAACGTATAGCTTAATTCACCGTCTGCTTCTTTTTCTCTTACTTGTTGGCAGTCCAGTCCAGTTATCTTAATATTATTTTTTCTTTACCTTGCCGTTCTAGAAGTTTTTTTACTTTTAGTAAATATTGCCTAATCCTTATCACCTATTTGTTGCTTTTTCCACTTACTCTTCTCGGTATTTGCTTTTCAAACATTTTGTAACATATTGTTAGTTTACACGATAACTCCCCTAGCTTGAAATTACGCACGGCCTGTCTTTTTAATTTAAAATTAAACTTTTTCATTAGCATTTATTATTGTTATTTTCTAAACCATGTGACTCTTAACATTATTTATTTTAACACTGCGATTATCATCTCTATATGATCCGTTTTAGATTTTATATACCGGAGTTCGACAATTACAATCCATTCGCAATCAATTCATGCATGCCAAAAATAAGTGTTATGTAACATTACTTGCTTTAGCTTTTACAACAAATTAAAATTGTTACCGGATTTGTACTATATTGCATCCAAATGCACAAATGGTAAACAGATATTGATGTTGACTTCATTGACGAAATTAAAGGTTCTAGGATCCATCGCCTAATCTCATCCTCTTGATATGATTGGCATTGGATATTGGTAGCCCGTATAGAGGACGCGGATGGTGGGGTTATCGCGGCCCTGTACGATGAAGGTTATCCTGTACACCAAGTTGTTGTGCTACACCTTAATGAAAATCTTGATCACATCGAGAAAGACTACATCCATGGTTTGCTTCTTGGTGTAGCCCTCGGTGACACTTTTTAGTATTCGGAGTAACTGAAGGGTAGTGAACTGCCCGGAGATGATTGTAAACTGACTTGCTCCATAAGCTTCTCCATAATCGCCAATAGACTAATAGGCCGGTAATGCTGGGAGAACATTCGTAATTTTCCGATCTTGGAGAACATGATAACATTCGTCACCTTCCAAGGGATCGGGGAGTAGCGAACACAGAGAACAACATCGTTAATAGCAGTGATGCAAACAATCGCTTTGTTTAAGAAAACCTACAGCAAGTGGTTCAGGATGTTAACCGGATAAGCTCGAGGATTTTACAAGCAATCGAGAATACATTGATCACCCTCAAGTTTGTCTTGAGCAACGACATGCTCCCGTGGATGAGAGGTAGCGGGTAGGACGATTGCAAGTATCTTGACCCGCCGTTGTCAACCACGCCGAGTGTTTCCAGCTTGTTATCCCAAGTGTATCTTGACCTTTGCAGCAATTCTTGCATAACCGCAAGGTATTTGCAACCAATATTAATATAATAAAAACAATTTGCGCAGTTGTGACCTAACCTGCCACCCGATAAGAGCGGACTCTAATCCGTATGCGTGATTGAAAGTAACTTCATTTGTCAGGTTAGTTATGAGTTTGGCACACGTTTGCATCAAATTCTATTAAAAAAGCTGGAACATTCGTTTATATAAATTATTAGATTGATTTATAAGGTTTTAAAAAACCATATTATGAATAAAGGCAAAGAACAAACCATTCATAGATAGCCAGAAATATGTTATAAGTCAATGCTGTATGACATCGGAAGGTGTTAAACAGCTTTTTCTTCAATTAAATTAACTTTTGAACTTAAATAATATGTGGTTTTAACAAGATGGAGACACCTGGTAGAGATGTGATACAGAATGCTCACTGCGGTCTCGTAATCTAAACCCATTAGACTTCTCTGGGCCTATTTGAAAGAAAAGACTTATATCAACAAATCTGCTACTATCCCGGGGCTAAAAAAGAACATACGAAATAGAACCGCAGCCATGGGTAGGGCTTACTTAAGGTTTTTGAAGTCTTAGACCAACAATTTTTCACTTGCTTTTTAATATAATGTTTACACACATTTACACATCAATAAGGAAAAATAAAAATATTTGTCTATTTTATCTGAAAACTTTTATTTAAAAAACATTTTTTTCCTGGCTTTAGAATGAGCAAACCTTTGGACTATGCTAATCTACGGTCGCCATTATAACATTTGTCTGCTCTTCACCTTTTAGAAATAAATGTTCACAGTTAGGCATAAACGCCAAAAACTGTTCAACAGGAGTTTTCGTAGGTAGTATATAGCGTACCAAAATTAGCAGAAGTTGACTTTTACAAAAAGTAGATTGTAAAATAGCAGGACAATATAAGAAGCTTTGTATGGTCGAAATGTTCTCTTAAGAGTTGTTAAAGTTGTAATGTTTTTAGCTTCTCGTGCACTGCCAGTTCATGGCGATGAAATATTACGATCTATAAAGTATGGCAACTTTCTTGCTGTGTAGATCTGAATTCGGAAATAAAAAAAGGTGTTTTCTCATGTTTAACAAGTATAACTGTCAATTATACTATCAACAGACCAAGTTAAGGCAGAGATTACCTAAGAGATTATAAATGACAACTATTATTGTGGACGCATTGCAAGATGTTTTTTTTTAAATTCACTCTCTATGTTTAGAGTTGCTGTCATTAACGTTTATTATAAGGTAATTTTTCCATCATCAAAGTCTTATTTGTTAAGAACGTCGTTTCTCTATATAATTTGCATTGCGCATAAAATTATTGTCCGATTTATTTTGAATAAAGTAACTAATTTTACTCGATGCATTCTTCGTTCATTAACCTTTTATAAAACAACTGATTAGTAAAAAATCTTATTTGGATGGCTTAGTGTCTTTCAGATTTTTTAAAGTTAAGGTCATCGTTTCGGTGAATGCCATTGTAAGGAACCAATTCACGAAGTTTGAGTCATCGGGTCGAGTAATATAATTAACCTACCTCTTTAAGAACATTTTTAGAGCCCTGCGAGTTTGAAGCCTTTTGCAACTGCACAACTGACGCACTACAATTGGGGTTTGAAGTCATTGAAGTTGATGACGACGACTGTGATTGCTGCACACTACGTGAGAAAATGTGTCTGGATTAGATATTTTTTTGATCACAGCATCCTGCAGCCGCCGTTTAGGACACTCATTAGAAGGTTTTCTGAATTCTGCTTCATTGTATTTTTCAGTAAATCTCAATCATCTTTGCCTTTCATTGCTCAACTTTTACCATAAATGAAAGAAGAATTTAAAGACCATTTAATTTAAAACTAAACTTTATTCAGAAGGGCTGCACTGTTGTAAAATTATAAATTATAGTAATATTAATAATACAGCCAACGATTACTATAACAACACTGATTTATTTACAACCACTGTTATCTGCCGTATAACTTTTCTTATTCGATTGTTTCTGCTCCGTTATATATTCAAATGCGCGGTTCTAAAACGGATCAGAAAGTTCTGAAACTCAAGGTTTCCGTTAGAAATGGGGCGGACGATGATTCATTATTCTGGAAAGTTCCTGAACGATATCTTTGTGGTATGTAATTTGTGTTTTAATATAATTTTTTAAATATATAACAATGAACGATAAATATACAATCTCAAAGTTTAATAATTATAGTCCATTCAAAGTTTATCTGATTAAACTCACTTTTTCGTTTACCCAGTTCAAAATTTTGCATCGCTCAAATCGTGATGCCTTAAGCTATGTTTATAAAAGCATCCATAAGGATGGTTTTGGAAGACATTTGACCACCATCATACTTCATCGTACAATAAAATTCGGATTGTTCCACTATTTCGTGTTTTATTCAAGAAAAACACTTTAAAATTACCCTATATTTACGGCTTTTTAGCATTTTTAAATATTGCTTTGTTGATCATTTGTAACTTTTATTGATGTATTTAACCATTCAAATTACATTGAGTTGAGTAAGAAAATTACTTCCACATGCCAAATCGTATTACACGAACTTCCAGCGTCTCTCAACGCAAAACTCGTGCGTAATTACAAAGGCGAATATCGGAACGTGTGTCAGTTAATTCAAAATCACGTAGAAGCTCACATAACGGTATGAGCTTGCACCCGGGAAATTGACCGAGTTCGACATGCAATCGAACATGCATGTCAATATATTAAATCAATTATGGTAGCGGCGCAATTAGCCGACACGACATATTTTCTGCAAATTTACGAGCTGCAATCGCATTTATTGCCCGCGCCGTATTTATGCCACCGGAATCGGAGAATGCACAGGTCCGATTAAATAATTCTGGGCAATTGCAGCAGCCGGCGCAATTAAAAGTTAAATTAAGCTGAATGGCTCCCAGAATGGCTGCGATCCCGCCAACCGGGCGCGAGCATCGGGCCGAATTCTCCGCACAACTAAACAGCTGTTGTGGAGCTCCTTCGCCCTAATCTTGGCGATAGATCAAAATCAGGGGACACATCGCAAAGGACGGCGTCCGGACCACCCCGTCGGCGCTGCAGCGGCTTATGACGGAATTATTTATGATACGCCGAGCGATAGCTCGAAATGACAGCTTTCTGTCTTGGCCGCGCAGAACACCGCCGACGACGCAAAAATTGGGAAAAACTTCCCAAGAACGCCCATGATTAATGGAGGGGCGCACTTAAAGTCGGATTAATTATCTGGTCTCTTCTTCAACTCACCAGCTTTTCTAAGGATTCGCCCCCCGAATTGGATTAGGATCTTTTAGCTAAAGCAACATCTAAGGACAACGTAAAAAGTCTCTTAACAAAACGGTTTTATGTAGGTCTAATGAACGAAAATTCAATTTTCCTTAATAAGATACATAATTAAAATTTTTATGCCAGTTATAAAATGTTTATGCAAAAATTTCAGATTACAGTATTTATCTTTTATATATATATATATATATATATATATATATATATATATATATATATATATATATATATATAATAAAAGATAAATACTGTAATCTGAAATTTTACTATATATATATATATATATATATATATATATATATATATATATATATATATATATATATATATATATATATATATTATTTTCATATATATGTTCGAGCACTGCTGTGCTTGTAAATACATTTTTACAGTTTTTTACTGTTTTTAGTTGAACACTTTTTATCATTTGCATTATTTTATTACCTTTAATTCATTGTTCAGCTCAATAAGTTCTTATTGTATTAAATTAAACTTAAATGTTTAATTAAAATGAAATTTTCTCGTGTTTCAATCAAACCTATTTCTATATGTCTAAATATTATTTCTAATTTGTAACGTAAAGTTGTATTTTTATTAAATATATCAAAGTTCAGTTTTGTCTTATTGTATTTCTCAATTTTATCTCTTTTATATTTTAGTATTTATTTCTTTTCAGTTTTATTAGTATGGTTTACCTGTTTTTATAACTTTTTTCCTCTACAAAGTATTTTAGCTGCTTTTATTAATTTTTTTAATTACTTTATCTTTATATATTCTGTTTCGAATATATTCACTATATATATGGAGAGGCAGGCGTGTAAATACCCGCTCTCGTGGATGCGGTGTGGGATACGATACCGATGCGGCTCGTAAGGACCAAAAAATGGAGAGGCAGGCGTGTAAATAGCCGCTCTCGTGGTGCGGTGTGGAAACGTAGTACGGCCCGTAGTGGAAGGTCAGCCGATAAGGCCAAATCGTCCCTTAAACGGCCGTCGCGTTAGCGGATGGGGGCGGCTACCGATATCAACCAATGAATTGCCAAATCGCTCACCTGAATCGGCTTCGGCTTCGGCTTCGGCTTCGTCGGCGATTCCAAGGTGGCCACCTCTGCGTTGCGGATCTGGTATCTGCGGGATGTTGAGACACGACCAAATTGGCCGAGCTGCGATGCGTGAATATTTGCGGGGATGCGAAATGAATTTATGCGGACTAAGACACGACCGAACTGGCCGCGCTGCGGGGCATGAATGCTCGCGGGGCAAAAGCCCATGCCGTTTTTGTGTGCGACGGCAAAACGTAGCTGATATCAAAAGGCTCGCATGCCGCCGCGATATAAAGCGGTTCAAGGGCGAAAAGGCCGCCACACCAATATATATATATATATATATATATATATATATATATATATATATATATATATATATATATATATATATGCATTGCTTTCTATATTTCAGGCAATGTTGTGCAGAAACAAAATACCCCATGGTATGTCTAGGTACAAGACGGGGTAATTATATCTGTTCTAAATAAAATTGCAGCACCAAGAAAAGAAGTCAGCTAATAACTAAAATTATGCATATTTATTTAATAGTGTAAGATAAATAAATAATGAAATGCTTACTCCTAAACATTTGCATTTATTCAATAATGTATAGCCCTACACCGGGGTTTTGTACTCGCCTCCATTCTTATTGGTATCGAGTCAAACAATGAACTAACGGTGTCTTGGTAGAATTAAATTCCTTATTGACACGCTCCCATAATTCAGCCAGATTTCTTGGAAGTCTTGGATACCGTTGTACTCCTATAGGAGTTTCTGCTCTGGTTTATTGAAAAAGGTTTAATGTGTTACGTGCCACATACGATCGTGTGCTATCTTGTTGAGAGTTTTCTTGGGGCAACTTCTGAAGAAAAGAAAATACCATAAATGTCACCCCTAACTCTCACTAAAGATAACGTGCTATAGATTGATAGGTACCATAATACAGTCCGACTAGTGTGTTTATAGACGTCTTTTTTTTAGTTGCAAGAAAGGACGTCATGCTATTAGTCCCATTTGATACATTTTAATGGTCCGCCATTGTTGAAATGCGCTGCGTACTATGATCTCAGGCATAGTTGATTGTCCTCTTTACTGATCCTAAGCCCTAAAACCATTGTTTCTATATTCATACTACAGTCCCACTATATAAATTATTTGACCCACGTCTTATAAAGAACCATTTCCTTTGTATAGGCAATTAGTACTTTCTTTTTCAAATTCGCTAACTTGTTGATAATGTACCCTTTGTACATCATATAAGTTACACATTTGGAATAGCTGAGAATATTATTATCATATCTAAGAAACAGATTTGGTTATTGAAATCTCGAATAAAATGTGATTTTCAAACTTTAATGGTTTTGAATTACACTATGCTTAATTTCTTTTCAACAGTGCTGAAACTTCAACAAAAAATCTGGTGTGAACATCACACGACTTTCTTATCCTATTATTATATATTATACCGAGTCTATCGTCTCGGGCCTGCGCAATTCTCGTCTTGGAACTTGTTATTTTAAAAAAGGACGAGGCGCGAGTCCAACACTCGAAAACTGATTAAAATAAACAGTACAAGACAATAATTGACTCGTACTTAAAATTTTGCTACGTCACTGAAGGTAACCGTGCGAGCTCGGCCGCACGGCCTTCCCCATTATCGCCTGCGTGCTCGCTCCTAGTGGTCAAGCGCCCCCGTCCTTTCGCAGTCGGCCAAGAAGCTCTCCGAGCGCCCGTGATTGGTCCGTTTAATTAATTTTTAATCGGCTATAACTTATTTATTTGACCTCTGATCAAAAAATTTCATTGTAATTTGTTATTTGTCTCGGTCTGATCTATCTGGTAATATAAATTTCGCGAAACATTTTATGAACACCCGGTATATTAAAAATACTGAGCTTCAATTTTTTTCGAGTTCCTATTTTACCAACTTTTATTTTAAATTCATGTTTATCTCGTGATAACAAATCATTTTTATTCTCATGAATTTTTTGTATTTTCAACCGTTCAGAGTCGCGACCGCTTTGCGACCGTTTTTGCTACATTGCGACCAAACGACTAGGCCGATTTTTACCAAAAGCTTTGAACTGCGTCCCCTACCTACAAGTAACTTACATACCAAATTTCAAGTCCCTAGCTCTTACGGTTCTCGAGATATCCTGTTTACTGACAGACCGACAGACACACACACACACACACACACACACACACACACACACGAACCAATGGCTAAAAACAACTTTTTTGGTGTCCTTAGACTATATTTCGTCCAGAAATGTGAAAAACTGGGTAGGTCAAATTTCCGCCGATTACATTACTTTCCTTATTATAATAATAAGGAAAGTAACAATACTATGGTATCGATATCTAGATGTAAAAAATAATTTTTCTAAAAAATTATTAGCTTTATAGTCAATATTTATTATAATACAGTTATTATTAAGTGATATAGATAGATAAGCAAGAAAAAAAAGCGGAATATTAGAATCATTTTATAATTATTCTCTACAAAACTTTAGAATAGGTAACATTCATGTTTTTCTTGCAATATTACATTTTCAAGTAAAATTTAAAAAAGTTATTAAAGGGAAAATTTTTTAACTTTAGAGAAACAAGTATTCAACGCGTGCATAATACTAGTAACCCACAAATATGGTTGAACTAAATAAAACTTCGTGGTAAACTAAGAGTGACTTAAACAAGAATGTAACGATTGTTGTTGATGCACCCTTGAGTCTTTTACGATTTCAGGATATAAGAAGAAACTTACAAACTAAATCTTAAAGTAAATACTAAATCTAAACTTAATATAGTTTACGTAAGGAATATAAAATAGCGAAACCAAACTGAGAATCTGTAATGCCATAATCTTACCAACACTAATTTACGTAAGTAAGATAGTGAAGACACTCATTGGAAAAATAGATGTAATAAAAATGAAATATCTAAAAAATTGCTAGTAAGACAAGATGGGATAGTCATCAACAAATTAATAAGAGAATCGATAAAACAAGGACCAATGATGAAGAAAATAAAAAGGAGACAACTAAATAGGTACAATCACTTGGCAACGATAAACCCTAATAAGTTAGTGAAAAGAACTTGGAGAGCAAAAAATTAAAAAAAGAAGAAGAAGAACACTGGTGGAAACATGGATACAACAAATAATAGACGCCGGAAAAGAAAAGGGCAAAACACCACAAGAGTTGAAGATAATGGCAGTTTGGGTAAAAGAAAGAGCGAAAAAAGAAGAAGATAATGATAAGGAATCTGTTGAGAATATCATTTGACACAGATCTTTGTGGCTTTCTGTTTTGAATGGGAGATGCACAATATTCATTGCTAAGTTGTTGGTATGTGCTCTAAGTCGGCCAGTATATTTTGAGCTATATCAAGTGACCTTTTTCTTTACCGTGAGCATTTGCAGTTCCTTACGAATGACCGAGTTTAGCACAAACCAGGGTGTATTCACTATCATGCGCAGCACTTTCGATTAGAATTGTTTTAGAACTTTGATATTGGAATTAGCTGCTATTTTCCAAAACTGTGGCATAACTTCACATTAGTTTGAGTATTACCTTATATAAAAAGAAGTTGAAAGTTTAGAACTATGTACAGTAATTACTATATTTTTGATAAAGTTAATCCCAGCTGCTTCCATTTTGTAAAAGTATGCTTGCGCCACGTAAGTCACCTATCAAGATCTCAAGATACTTAACTACTTTTTCATAAAAAAGTTGCCTGCTTTTTACCTCTATCGGAGAGCCGATCTCTGCGCGCTTGGTATAAATTACATGGGCGAACTTACACTTATAGCCATAATCTCCATTTCTAACCATTTTTAATAGAACTTAGCAGATTTATAGTTTCTGTAAAACATGGCTGGAAGATTTGCAATAGAAAATTATTTATTAGTATATAAATAGTAATTGGGTGAAGTATCTAATATGTGAATTAAGCATATTGTAACAAATTTCTGAATACCCCCTGTAACACGGCTCACAGACATCCGCATTGCATCACCCTCCGTCCCTCGGTCCTTCTAGGCACGCATGTACTCGTCGAAAATTCTAGAATGTTCCATCATTCGCGATTTTTTCTGGCATTTTCGCGGCATTCCTAATTCTAAGTTCGAAGTCACGCAAAGAGCGAATTCGGGCGGGAGCTATGTTGACATAAATAGTGTACCATTTACATTAACAGTTGTATGTACTATGTATATAGTGTTTTTAACATGTGTAACCTGTAAGTAGGATAAATAAACCCGCAAAGCTTGCAACGCATAGTAAAGTAGCGAATCAGTCTGACCACGCTGACCTTTGACCATTCAGTTTCAAAATCACTAGCAAACAAGCGTTTTTGGTCACCTGTCGATTGGTGAAAACAGAATTTGGAAATTCCCAGCCGTTCTCGAGTTATTGCTCGGACGGACGGACGAACAACATGAACTTTGGTAAGTGACTCCGCTTCGCTTCGCCACTTAATAAGTAACTTTAGTAAATTTTTACATTTTATTCATCACCACAAAAGAGCAAGAACGTTACAATAGAATGTAAAAATACCGGCATTAATTTATGGATACTAAAAATAAGTATCTGTACACAACATTCATTTTAGAGTCATACATGGTGTGTCTAAAAAGTTCGGTGAATACTTCTATATCTTAATGAAATCGGTTCAGACGTGCGCGCGCAATGTATTGCACTGTATACTTGTAGGGGAGGTGGGGTAAAACTAGCAGCCAAGGTTAACCTGACGTTGGCTGTCTAATGTTGTCAGTGTGAGTCGTACTGTTACAGTGCAATAGAGCAATGCGTTAACATGAGGTTCTGCTACAAATTGGAGAGAACAGCGAAGAAAAACGCATAAAATGTTAGCGCAAGTATACGGCACAGAAGCCGTTAGTAAAAAATGTGTTTATGAGTGGTTCTAAAGCTTTCGCGATTGGAAATAAACGACTGAAGATGAGCCAAGTTTGTCAACTTTATCACCGTTGTCAAAAGTGTATTGTGTTGCAAAGTGATTATTTCCAAGGCCAATAAATGTAATTTGTTTATATCTTTTGTCTTCTTTGTTCTTTGATACTATTCACCGAATTTTTTAGACACACCAAGTATTATATTGTTG
Source organism: Sinelater perroti (assembly GCA_036346155.1). NCBI lineage: Eukaryota > Metazoa > Arthropoda > Insecta > Coleoptera > Elateridae > Sinelater > Sinelater perroti. Next base: position 15,033,607 of record JARFIY010000195.1, on the reverse strand, counting down.
TTGTTTTGTTTGTTTTCCTATTTTAAGCTCTGGCAAATTTTTTTTTTAACTTTAACCGATTTTAATGTAATTTTTTATATCAGATTTTGTATTTTTTGAATTACTACTTCTTTACCTGCTTTTCAGAACATTTCTGTTTGTTTATATTTTAATTTACTTTACATGTTATGTGCCAACCACGAAAAATAATTACTTTTTTTTTAAATGGTAGGCGATACGGGCTTAGTCGAATGCAGTTTTCTTAACACTTCAGCGGTCGCGTGGAGCACAACTGACAAACAATAATAGTTAGCAACACTTTTAAATTTTACCAACCCTTTCTTTACTCTATATGAAACTGTTCATTGTAGTCTCAAGCGTCTCATAGTTCGTTAAATATTTTTTAGGAATATTTTTTACCACAGTGCATGCATTCACTCTCGTCGCGGGCTTTTTGATGGTTAAATGTCATTTTATTTCATTTAATGTGCATTAGTGGTTGGATATTGTTCTTTAGTAAGAAAAGTAACTGGTACTCTTAATCTAAAACTAAAACGTGAATAACAGTATCTAAACATGACCGTTAACAAATACTACAGTAAGAGATACAGTAGAAGAAGATTGTGAATGTGTTCTGGTTGAAGATCCAGCCAAATTAGAAGATTTTGTGGAACATAATGAAGATAAACGAGATGATGAACTTGGCGAAGATGAAGAAGAAGGTATTGAAGGATTGAGAAACCAGACAATAATTAAAACCTCAAATATCGTAGACAAGTCGCAACAGTGTAATATAATACCGGCTTTTCATTGACCAGAACCTCAAGAAAATGCAAAAAATACTACTTCTTCTATTTCGGTACATCACTGATGAAATTATTTTAAAATTTTAGAATATACAAACATTTAAATTCAAAAAAATAATAATAATTTTCAAAGAGTAGAAGATACTAACTGAAAGAATGAATTAAAGACTTTGCTGGAAATATTGCTACTTGCTAGTGCATTGAGCTTATCTAGAATAAACATATCTGAAATGTTGAATAACTCGTGTGGAACTGGAGTAGAGATATGTTACAATGAGTGAGCACTGCTTTAGGTTTCTAATGCGTTGTCTCCGTTTCAACGATGTTCATAGTAAAGAACAAGAAAAAGCTGTGTGGAATTTTAAAATTTCTTTTAACTAACAGATTATTTTATGATCGACGAAAAGTTTGTTTTTTTCTGAAACAGTTGGAGTGTATATCCCTAGTACACTGGCCAAAAAAGCAATAAAAGTGTTTGCTCCTGTGTTATCGGCTAACTTTTATGCCACAAATCTAGAGGTACATTAGGGAGTTCAACCAGATGCATCATGCAAATGTAGCAACTTTCCACGGGACTTAGTAATGCTATTAGTAGAGCCACCAGTAGGATTCAAAAGAAACATTACTTCGATTTAATAACCTTGACTATTGGCTTGTGTCAAGAAAACCTGACTTTTCTTATAACATAAAAAAGAACAAACATGAAGTCCCTTTTAACTTTTTACCAATTTTCGGTAGAGGAGTTAAAAGTCGTCTTTTTGATTTTTAAGAAAAATATGCATTAATTTCGTTTGTACCAAAAAATAAATAAATAAAGCAAATTTGGCCATACAACAATGTACGACATCAAAGCTATTGACACAAAAAATGACTAACATAAAAATTACACTAGTTATGTTGCACTAGCACAGAACGTTTCGCTTTCTTGGGATATTTTGCTGCATGATGTTAAAGCAAATCTAGATCGGTTCTAGGACCTATGTGAAACTCCTGGAAGTTTCAGCATTGTTCGTCACAAGTGCATAAGTCGCACTGTTGGATTTCTGGAAGGCTGGGTGGCCGCTTCAGGAGACGTTTGAAAATTTGTTACCACCTACAATATTATGAAATATGGAGTAGATATCCTCAACAAAACGTGTAGGTAGATATATTTTGAGAAATTCTAGAATATGACCATTAACCCATTTCTCCACTTATTAAACGTTGCAGAGGCCAATGCTCTTAATGTTTACAGGACCAACGAACAATACAGTAACATCAAACATCTGATTTTATGAAATTAGAAAACCACCACCGCATCACTATAGAAATGATAAATAGAGTAATAAAGTGCAGGGGTAAACTGATTTTGAAATTAGAAGAAGTAGCTTTACCACAACTCTACTGGTGAAGATAACAAAAACTAGTCAGTCTTACATCTCTGACAGACAAAGAAATAAAACTACAAGAAAAGTGTGCATCAAGTGTCAGAAACGGGTGTTTCCTATTACCAAAGAAGTATGTGTCAACAGTGCTTGCAATGAATAAATTTATGACATTTATTGTTAAATTGACATAAGCAAGTTTTTACAATTACAATATTTATTTGCATTTAGTATAACTTTTAAAAGTTTAATGGTAATAGTAAGTACATACTTTTCTCTAATTATTACCCATTTTTTACGATTAGTTTAAATCAAAATTTACAAATCGACAAATATAGCATTGCTAAAGGAATTATTAATGCACATTAAATATATTTTAATTGTAAACCAGTGTACCACAGTCGCCCGAAATCAAAGTTAAACATTAAAATTCCTACAAAATGTATGAAAAATTCTTTTTCTTAAAGTGCCATTTCCCTCTGGAGATTGGCTATCCATTTTTATTTTTGACGCTGCTATTCGGAACAGTTATAGAGAAATGCAGCCAAACCATTCCCTCAAAGTTTCCATCCACGGCAGTCTAGGTCGTCTCACTGTTCTTTTACCTTTAACCCTGCCTTGCTTGATTACTTATAGTATTCTATAATCTTCCCCTCTGTTAAACTTGAAGCAGGTGTTTGTTATGGTCCTATTCTCCATTTGTCAAAATTCAATCAACCTTTCACCTCTCTTGTTTCGTGTGCCTAATTCGTATGCTCCAACACAATCACTCACTTTACCTTTTCCCATTTTTGAGTTAAAATCACCTGCAAAATATTGATGGAGCAGTATTGTACTCCACTTGACCAACGGCGTTACTCCAAACCACGCAACTATTAAAGTGTTTAATGAGTTTACATCTGTTTATAACATCTTCGTATTATTAAAGTGGACAGCAATAGTATGAATAATTATTAGTGCTTTTAAATTATTTAAATGTATTTTTGTTTCCAATTCCTGCGTCAGCAGCTTTTGTAATAAATTCATATTTGAAATGCTTGAATAAAGTGCTATAAATACATCCTTATTGTATTTAAGGTTGTATTTGCATACTGCAAACCGAATTTAGCTTTGCCAATGGCCCGACACACATTTTATGCAAATAAAGCTCCAACGCTTCTGCGCCATCAATTCTGCCGCCTAAAGTTACACGCTCACCTGTCGCCGTTGTGGACGTGGCAATTACGCCTCAGTAGACAAAACAGTTTTATAGTCTGCAAACTGCCATACGTGACCGTGTCGGAAATATTAATGGAGCCTGCAATCAATTTCGGCCGCCGAATGGCGTCAATATTTATCGTGCGGCCGAAGCCGAACGTCACGAAACGTTCTGGACCAAACTCCATTTTCTCCAAGCGGTCAAATTGCCACGAAACGCAAGAGGGATGCGCTGAATTGGCGTTGGATGTTCGATATCTTGTTGAGAGAGGAAAGTAACGCCTAAGATTATTGGTGGTGCTGCGCTGCAGGCACGACATGGTAATTTACAAAAATGTAGATTAGGCTTTAGGCTGGCTATGCCTGGCAGTCGCAATCAACAACGTGAGTTCGTCGCAAACTTTTAAAAAGTCAGCTCCGCAACATAAAGTGGATCAAATTATGGTACGAGAAAGTAAAATAATGAGCACGCATTTTGTAGGCAAAGTTTTTCGGTGGCGTGCCAACGTTTACTGGTTAATTTTTATATCTCTTGCCAACTGCAGTAATAGCTGTAAATTTAACGCAATGGTTGTAAATCAATCATCTGGAAAGGGGCGTATAATTTGAACTTATTTTATGGGACAACGTGGATGTTCGATATTAAAAGTTAAAATTAACTGTACATTTCAAGATTTAAGTGACAAAAACTTTGCATATTACCCACAAATAAATTTAATAAATTTTATCTAGCGTAGTTTGTAATGAAAAATCCGCAATATTACTGTGATAGATATTGTTCCCACATATTTAAAAGATTCCTGAAGATCACTGTTAAATATAAAATTAGTAAAACAAATTCTAGATTCGGCTATGCGAACTTTAATTTGATATCATTTTACAAATCAACAACTCGCCCCGACATAAGTGCTTGAGGCCAATTTCTCAGCAACTACCAGACCGATTTACACAAATGAGGTATTGAACTAACCGTCCAACTCTGTAGATATGAAAGTCCAATTGAAATTGTTCTTTATGTGGTCCCAAAACTAAATTAACTGTTACCGAGATTTGGATACCCAAACGTGACATTTCGTCATAATGTAGGATAGACATGTCTGGCAATCTAATCCCCTAAAACCGTCGTCAAAATAGGCTTTGATTTTTTTCCTTTTTCCTAAATATTTTCATAGTGGATAAAGAAGAATGATGAATATTATGCGGTCAAATAAAAGATCGGACTGCATTAACTGATAAAGGCTGACTTAAAAAATTTATATTAATTTTGCATGGGTACCCTTAAGTCCGTCTAGAGGGAGGAGGAAGGGACAGAATTCCTCGGGCCTGTCGGTGTTGACGGCCTGGGACGGCTTTGCTCAACATTACATGCGAAACAATGTGTGCTTGCCACCTACGTGGTCACTTGGAGCATAGCTTAAGGTAATAACAATTTAAATTGATTTATTATATGTGTAGTTTGGGTTTGACTTTCGTGGAGCAAACACCCATGCTGATCACGGCTTGCTCAAGTGAGATAAATGCGATAGTAATACTATGAAAGGTTAAATACGTCCGGCAAATAAATAAATTGCAAGTGCATGTAAGTTTGGGTTTGGGTTTTTAAAACCGCTGTCAAACAATGCAGCTCCAACCACTAAAAATGCAAACGCAATGAATATTTTTCTCATATACAAGAACAAAGTACACTGGCTCAATATATATTACCAATATGCAGTAATAACAATCGTCTTACCAACCAACTACACTTATTTCAGACTAGACAATTAAAAAAATTAAAAGAAATTATCCAGAAAATCAAAAACGTGCAGTAAGACTAAAATAACGAACAAGAATCATTTTATGATCAATCTAGTCAACAAATTTCAAAGCTATCTGAGGTAGATGACAAAAATGCAATGGAAGCAGACAATAACTCTGCTAATAAAGAAGTAAATTTTCTTTATCACTACCAGTGTTCATTGGTGATGTGATAAATATAAAACCTCTGACAAGCGAATTAAATAAAATCGAATAAAAGACTTTTACTATAAAGATTATTGGTATAAACCACGTCAAAATAGTGTCAGAAAAAGCAAAAGACTACCGAACCTTAATAACTAGACTAAATAATGTGACAGTACAATACCTTGAAGCTAGAACAGAATTTCAGTGTCTCTATCATTCAACTGATATCAATAACTTAAAGTAATAAACATACATAATATTAAACATAGAATCCCTAAACTTCCTCTGTCTATGTTATTTATTCACTTAACTCCAAACAAATCAAACAAAGAAAGAGAAACTTCTCATTGTACAAACTGTCAGTGTTATGGGTATAGTAAGGAATACTGCACATGCTAATCCAGATACGTAAAATGCGGTGCTACACATCCAACAAAATCCTGCGTGAAGCCTAAAAGCCCATCCAGGAAACTACAAGAAATGCAATATCTACAAGAAAATACGCAGTAGAAAAATCCTATAGTTTTGTCCCAGTAACCAAATAGAAAGGGTAATTATCTACTTTACCTACAGTGAACACAAATGAAGTAATTTCTCAACAGTCACAATCTATGACATCCAACATAGACAAATTAGAAAAAAATGATGATCAAGCTACCAGAAAATACAAAGATGATTTTAAACCTAACAACTATAGTCTCCAAGTTGCCATAATGGCTCAAATCCTAAAGATGGTAGTTTGGATTGCCAATGATTTGAGCAACCAATAGTCAAGAGCTTCAGGAAGTCATTTCTCAACTAAACTTAGCTATAGTATTTATAACCAAAACGCACTTAAACAGGAGTTACTAGGATAGCAAGGTTCACTGTTTATTCTTAAAGCACCCGGATTGGACAGAACCGTTATGGTTCAGCAGTTAACATTAAAATCTCCACAAAACATAATGAACTAAATAAATACCAGCATAAGCACATACTAATGTTTATAAAAGTGTTGTGGTTAAAGACTGAATTGGAACAGTTGCAATAACAGCGTTTTATCGTCATTGTAAACACAATATAAAAAAAAACAATTTACCTATTTTTTACTACGTTTCATCAACGCAGGCGAGGACTAGAACTTCAATCATCAACAATGGGGCTCTTAAGTTAACTACTCCTGAAGCCAGAAAACTGTTATAATCAATGAGCGCCAAGAAAACATCTTACAATACTACTTTAACTACATTCTACCGTGTCAAATCAAGAAAGAAAAAGAAATTTAGGATGACTCAATTCCGCAAATAAATTAAACTTACCAATAAAAAATTAAAAAAGAAAATTAAATCTACAATCAAAAACAATACAGATCTGAACCAATCCCCAGGATATGACTATTAGGTCTAGTACTACTCGATAAAGGTTTCATCTTAAAACAGAAATTTGTAATGTTGTGCTACAAATTTCTCACTTCCTATTGCAGTGGAAGGTATCTCATAATTCTTATACTAAAACTAAAAAACATTAGAGGATGTAAAATCCTACTATCCCATTAATTATTTGTCCCAGTGGCATCTAATGAACTTGAAAAGCTTCTACTCGAAAGTTTAAAACCACCATTTCAAAAACAGACTGATTTCAGACCAACAGTTTCACTTCGGAATATACCACTTTTGAAAAAGTACACAGGGTAATGGGTAAAATTAACCAGACATTTGAAGCTTTCCTCGACATAGTCCGGGCTTTTGACAACGTTTGGTACAGGGATTACTCCTGAAGATCAAACAGTTTTACACCCGTACTACCAGCTACTTAAATCCTACTTGTTAGAGGTACTCAGATACTACTCTATTTGTTATATACATCAGACATTTTCACCACACACTAAAACAATGATGATACCGTTATATTAGAGCTTTACGACTACATTGAAAAATCTTCACGCCGCCTTGAATTCATTAGAAGACTGATTAAGCAAATGACGAACCTTATCTTCACTCTTAGAAAAAGCACGTGTCCGCTTGTAACTTTAAACTATGTACATCTGCCTCGATCAGAAGACGCGAAGTACTTAGGAAATGTGGAGGAAACACATTTTGTGTGATCAATTGGGTTTAAAATTCACCAAACTGCAATTGGAAGAAATTTGTATAACAAGGTGATAATTTACAAAGTGGTACAAAAAAAATGAAATATTACACCGCGATTTATACATTGCACCTGTGAAAGAGGGAGTGAAATGCAACACTCAAAAATATTAAGTTCGTCTCGAATATTAGTTAATTTTATTTCTTGCAAGTTTCCTAAAGTACTCATCATAAATTTTGAAAACTAGAAGTCAAAATGAAAAATGGTAATGATTTTTCCAAATGTCTTCCGTTTTTTTTACGACAGTCTAGTTCCGGTAGACAATCTCTTGCATCACACGAAGTCGGCAGTGAATTATAATATTTGTAATATTTTGGTATTAAAAGGTTAAAAGATTATTTTCCTTTATTTCAGAAATAGGTAGACGATCTTTGTAAGAGGTAAAAAAAGTTTGTTTTATCTTACCTTTCTAGTCTTGGATAATTATTAAAAAATCCCCTTTGTTAATGTTTGTTTTAAAAAACATAAATTGTCGTTTTTCATGTACTGAAACCACACTCCGTCTCTAAATTTAAAATTTTTTTCATTGCTCCTTGTTCTACTTTCTTATTTTTTTTACTTTTTCCTGTTTTGTTTTACATTTTTTTCGGCACCTTTTTGATTAAAATCCAAGAAGTCTTTATGGAATACCTAGGTTATCTCAAATTGACTGAGATTGGTACGTGCCAATCTTCTACTTGCATTCTTCAAGACTGTATAGAGGAATATTTTTTGATTTTTTTTTTTGAATGGGCAGAATTGCACTCCATGTATGAATGGCCGAGCTCAAAATAGGCATGATCGATTGTTTGCAAATTTGGGTGAGTGTTAACAATATACTGACACTTGGCAAGAAAACTCCACAATTGCCTGACATTATTTTTACATGCTTAATGTGGGGATAGGACATAATGTACTTAAATATACAAGTTCATATTTTTGTACTCCCCCTTTTTCTTTCGGTTTTACCATACATGAAACAGTGTACACTCGAGTCCCCTAAATTGTAGATAGTCAAATTGTAGATAGCGAGTTTTCTCGTGTAAAAGAAAAGCTCCACAGCTCTCTTTGAGGTTAACAAAACTAATTGTAGATCAAAATTAAATGTTAATATTTTTTATCTGCCAAAGCCGAATGTTTGTCATCGTTACTTTTTACTCTTACAGTCTCTTTTCCTTTCTAGTGTTTGTCATAGGCTTCGTGGTTTACAATTTTTTCTACCTCTGAACTTCCATTAAATGTGACGCGGGTTTTACGTAGATATTTTTTGAACTTGTAAAATTTCAGTTTATATGTTTTAAATGGGGATTCGGCCGCTGGCCTCGTAGATGAGTGGATGTGTCTGTGACGCGCGTGTTATCTATGCATGCACTCGAATGCCAGTGACCCGCATTAATCAGTGAGTTTATTTTATTTATTTTAAATATGTTACCGTTTCAACCACAAATGCCTATTGCTCAACAACAAATTCCAATTTCTCAACATCATTTATTATATCAAAACCAGCCATTAACGCCCTACACTAATCCTCCTACGCAACAATTATTATCAAGCCAAACATATGTTCCATATGTATCTTATCCTACTAATATTCCACAACCCATGCACTGTCCGCCACAAAATCCTAATAACTAGCATTCAGCACCTGAAATGACCGCAACAAACGATGACCAACCCCAAACGAGCTCTCATGAGTGGCAAGTAATGAAAAGAGAAAAGATGCCCACGCTCCTGATAATAACCTCGAATTACAAAGCCAAATCATCGATAACAACAGATTTAATTTATTAAATGACATGCACGAATGATAACGTAATGGAAACAACTAGAGACGAACCACAAGCTGCAGTTAAGAAACCCTCCAGTATATATACACGGAGTAGAAAATTATAACGCAATGATTACAAATCTGACAAAAGTATTAGAAACTGAACAATACAACTCAAAACACTAGCAAACAACGTCGTTAAGATAAATACTAATAACCCTGAAACATATCGAAAACTTGTGAGACATCTTGATGACGAGAAAATTATTTTTCATACTTATCAGATTCAAGAAGAAAGGGCATTTAGAGTTGTAATCAGAAACCTTCACCCAACAGTCGATACCGCGTTGATAAAAGAAGAATTGAAAGAAAGGACATACTGTACCAATTTAATGAATATAAGACACAGTGTAGACAAAACACCACTTCCTTTATTCTTTGTTGACCTCGAGCCTACCAGTAACAACAAAGAGATATACAAACTTAGATCTATATTAAATATGATAATTACAGTTGAGCCACCAAGGAAAAAAACCAATATCATCCAGTGTACTCGTTGTCAAGCATACGGACACAGCAAAACTTACTGCAGAAAACCATTCGCGTGCGTAAAGTGTGGTGGTAACCACAATACCCTGACGTGTACAAAGCCAAAAGACACTCCTGCTACATGTGCATTGTGCAATGGAGCCCACCCAGCAAACTATAAAGGATGCTCTATCTACCAACAACTTCAGTTAAAGAGGAAACAACACCGCCAACCCTAGGATGCAAGCACCACAAGCTCTAAAGGCGGCCACAATTCAACCAAACACATATAGGGCAAACAGGTTTCCAACTAGCTATGCCGCAGCCGTGGCTGGACAACAAAATTTCATAACAACGTCAGACTCATACAACACTCAAAATCAAAATCAAAACAGCAATGACATCTCCCTGTCTCAGTTCCTTGTCATAGGCTTCGTGGTTTATAATTTTTTCTACCTCTGAACTTCCATTAAATGTGACGCGGGTTTTACGTAGATATTTTTTGAGCTTGTAAAATTTCAGTTTATATGTTTTAAATGTTTTGTAGGTTTCATAGGCTTTTTGCTTTTTTTCTTTTATTTTTACACTTTTCCTTGTATAGACAATACATAGCTTTTATGTTCGAATTAGAATCTAAATACCTAAAATTGTATTTCGGCAATAGTGCGACTCTAAAGCCGGAAATAAAAGTTGATCGTTATCTACGGTTTTCCTACTCCTCCTAACAGGCTCTATAATTTCCAACGAGGACAATTTTTTAAAAGTCCGCTTAACTCCTGAATAATGTCAAGGGTATCAAGAAAAAATTGTCTGTACACTACAAGTTTTGCATTGTCGCTAGTTATTGTATATTTTTATGTTACGCGCTTCCTTGATATCCCACTGACAACCTTTCTGTAGGATTATCTTGAGTAACATGCTCTCTGCTGATGAAGTAAATCGAATGATTAACAATAATATATGAATATATTTTTTCTTTTATTTTCCCGAATTTTCGTATAACAGTAGTGCTTCTTATTAGTAATACACGCCGATGGTCTCATAGGCTTGATGGGAACTTTTTTATTCTTTTTAGTTTTGTAATTCTCTCCTTTTACACGAAGGACTTTGTGTTTCTTTTCCAACAGCTCGGATTGGATTTATAACGATTTTTATGTATGAGTACTATGTGAACTACTTACAGTCTTTGGTTAATTATAGCAATTGGTTAATTCTCTACAAGAGCCATCATTAGATTCTGTTCGTTGGTTTTTTATCGCCGATTATAGGGAGATTCCGTTTCAAATAAGCCTTTTGAAGGTCTTTGACTGTTTTTGGCCTACTGGTTTTTATCCTTGGTAGTTTCATAATTCTCGGTGCCCAAAATAAACAAAAAATATTAATTAAAGAAGATAGAGAATAATTAACGTAATTAGTTAAGTTTTTTTGAGGTATTAACCAGGGAAAAATCCAAAAAAAAAAGTTGTTGATGGGTGGCAAAAAGGATATGTCTACGTGGTAGTTTTCATTACATGCAAATAATTATTACGTATTATCATTTATAATCCTGTATTCCAGTTTATACGTAAGTTTAACACCTAGTATAGATTATCAAAAATTTAAAAAATACCTTACTGGAAGAAAAAGATGCCATTAGATGCACTTGTTTGAATGGGTCGAAATGTGGTATCTAAATCAGAATCATCTGCAGAGGTCAGGTATAAATCTAAAAGGAAAATAAATGACAGTAATAGTTATTATGGATAATAGCAATAAACAATGTAAAAGAATATATATATATATATATATATATATATATATATATATATATATATATATATATATATATTATCGAATGCCCATTTACCAATTGTTGTAGGCTAAATTTCTACATGTAATTTAACATTTACTTATAGACCTAAGTTAACTAAATGTATTTTCTAATAACTCGTACATACTTAACTTAATTCTAGAGTGTTTTATTATTGTATTATCTTTCCTCACTTGTTTGGTACACAAACTTACTCCACTCCTTTTATTTTGAGCTAATACCTTGCTTCTGCCACGATTTCCTCTCTTGCTAATATCTTCCCACGACGCTATCCCATGTTTGTTGGGTCTTCCTCTTACCCTATTTATTGCCACCTTTGCTTTCCATACTTGTTTAACCTGTCTGGTCTCATTCACGCTTGTAGGTGTCCCCACCAACTCAGTTGTCTATTCTCTATAAATTTGAGTATCTCTGGATTCTTAGTTCTTGTCTCACTTCGCTGTTCCTTATCCGATCTCTTAAGGTTATCCCTTTACTCTCCTTAGATATCTCATCTCCGCCGCTTGTATTTTACTTTTCATTCTTGCTGATAACACCCATGTCTCACACCCGAAGGTTAGTATAGGTCTGTATATTGTCTTAAATACATTCATTTTTGTTTGTCGTCCACTTCTCTTGTTAATAATTTGTCCTTCATGGCGTAGTAAACTTTATTAGCCTTTTCTATTCTCTTTGCGATGTCTAGTTCATGTTTTCCTTTTTCTTCTATTGTGACTCCTAGGTATTCAAAGTGGTCTATTTGTTCTATGTCCTTTCCCTCAATTTGTACTTTTTATTTTACACTGTTCCTTCGATATTACCATCACCTTTGTCTTGTCTGTATTTAATTTCATATCATTGTTGTTAATACTAGTTCCATATTTCTAGATTTTTGTAAGATCTCTATTTGCAGCCATTATTAGTACGTCGTCAGCAAACGCGCATTCTGCTATTTCTACCACTTGCAGATTTCTATATCCCACTTTTATCTTCTTCGTTCTTATTGCACTCTTTATAACGTCGTCCATTATAGGTAAATAACACCGGGCTTAAGACTCCTCCTTGTTTCAGTCCTTCTTCTGTCCTGAAGCTCTGATGTCCTGTTTCTGCTCATACGTAGTTGACATTGTTGTTATATATGCTATCAATCTTTTATTGACCTGTCTTTTAATCAAGCTTTCCAACCAGTTTCTATTGACTCGGTCGAATGCTTTATTTAAATCTAAAATGCACAGAACACTTTTTATTATACCGCACTGTTTTATTTATACTTCTTTATTGAAAATATATGGTCTTGTACACTATAGCCTTTTCTAAACCCACTTTGTGCTTCAGATAACGATTTCTGAATTTTCCTTAGTTTTTGGTCCAGTATGCACTCATAGATCTCAGTAACTCAATAACGTGATTCCTCTATAGTTGTTACATGTACTATCTCCCTTTTGTAAATTGCAGTATTTTTCCTATTTCCCAGTCTTTCGAATTATCCTCTCCTTCCACACTTTATTGTAAATTGATAGTAGTATTTTTCTCCATCTTCTCCATGTGTTTTATCATCTCTATCTTTATTTTGTCGTGTCCAGGTGCTTTGCCATTTTGGTGTCTTTAATTGCTTGCCTCATCTCGTGTAGCTCTATTTCCTATATCTTCTTGTACCATGTCTTCTGCATTCCTTTCCTCTAGTTTACTTCTTTCTTTGTTCTTCTCCTTGGTTCTCTTCTACATTTTCCTCTGCTTGTTTTGGGTCAGTAATTCCTCAAAGTATTCTCGCCATCTTTCCATAATCTCTTTGTCTTCTACTAATATTTCCTTGTTTATTCCTTATCCGATCATTGTTCAGTGGTTTCTTACTTATAGTGTTTTTAATATTCTATAGAATAGTTTCTGGTTATCTTTACTATTTTTCTAATCTTTCCCGAATTCTTCCCACTTCTCCTGTTTAGCTTTAATTACCATGTTTTTCACTCTTATTCTTTGCTCTTTGTATCTTTTATATGTCTCTTCTTTCCTGTTCCTTAAATAGTCCTTCCATATTTTCTTTTGTTCTTAACTTCATTTTTAATGTTTTGTTCCACCATGCTGTTTGTTTCTTATTATTTGATGTTTTAGGGTTCCACAAACTTCTATTGCTGCTTCAATCATAATATTTTGAAAAGCTCCATAATTGTTCTAGTTTTGCTTCTTTCATATTTTCTTGTCGTGCTCTTATTTTACAGCTTATGATTTCTTTATATCTACTGCTCACTTCCCTGTTTAGTTTATAGGTTTTGATTGTCTGAAATTCTACCTTCTTGTGTGTAGTATCTTTTCCTATGCTGGTTATCTTGTTTTCTTCTACTTTAATTTTTGCCACTACTAAGTAGTGGTCGCCATATATTTCAACTTCTCTGCTAACCTTAACATCCTTCACTGCTCTTCTGTTGGCTCTTTCAATTAGTATATAATCAATTAAGGATTTTTCGTTCCTGCTCGTTACTTCTCTTGTAAATTTGTGTATATCTTTATGTTGGAAGAATGTATTAGATATTATTAAGTTGTTTAGTATACAGAAATCTATTAGCCGTTCTCCAATGTTATTCTTTGTTATTTCTCCAAACTTTCCTAATGCTTTTATAGCTTTATTTTCTTGTCTACCCACTCTGCTATTTAGATCTTCTGCTATGTATATTTTTCCTCTGCTGTTTTCTGTTATCTCCGTTAGCTCTTCTCAGAATTTGTCTTTGTTTTCTTTGGTGTCGTTTTCATCGGGTCCATATACTACTATTATTGTTACTTCATTTCCTTTATCTTCTTTTAATTCTACCGTTAATATTCTCTCACTCCATCCCTTCCATTTTATTATATATTTATTATATATTATATTTTATTATACCGCATGGTTTTCTTTAATTATGCACCCAACCCCTGCTGCCGCTCTTTTGTTCTCTGCTACTCCACTATACACGAGTATATGTCCATGTGCCATTTCTGTTATTCCTTCCCCTTTCCTTTTGGTCTCTGTTATAGTTAATATATCTATTTTGTGCTTTGAATTCATCTATTAATTCGTTTTCTTTCCTGCTAAGCTTCTGATATTCCACGTTGCTAGTTTCCATATTTTTGTTTTCTTGGTTATTTTGTTTCCGTGTCCATTGCATTTTTCGTTGTCGTTTTTCCCATCCGTTTCTTTCCTGATTAGTTTTTTGTCCATGTAGTCTTGGTTATTTTCCATAGCTTTTCTTCTATGGTGTCTCCGTTCGGTGATCTATCATTTACTGTTCTTTTATAGTTACTACCTGCCTCTTTTTCCTTCTCATTTTGCCACTGTTGTTGAGTTTCCGCTTTTATTTCTTCGGCACTGTATGTTTTATTATTTATTATTAGTTTGTTATATTTCAGTATCGCTTTTTGTCCTCTTTGCCTCGCTTCCTTGATGATTGGTATTAGTTTTTGTTGTTCTTCTTGTGTTTCTTTAGTGTAGTCCTGTTAGCCATATCTCTGTTCCTTAGTCCCTTCGCCTTCTTTAATATTTCCATTTTCTTGCTAAATTTACTCAGTTTAATTAGTATCGGTCTCGTTCCCCCTGCCTTGTATTTCCTAGCCTGGTATAATCTTCTATGTCTTTCTCTTCCAAATCTACTTCTATCTTATTCGTCATTATTTGTATTTTCTCCATTATTTCTTTCTCAGTTTCTCCCTCTTCATCTTTTTATTCCTGTTGCTATAAGGTTCTTCTTTCTGACTTCCCTTTCTAGATATTCTATTCTTATTTCCTGTTTCACAATTTTATCCTCTAATTGTTTATTTACTTGCTTTATTGCGTTTGCATCTTTAACTATCTGGTCTAGTTTAGTGTCCATTCCAACTAGTCTACTGCTTATTTGCCGCAATAACTCCTCTATATTTGCCATTTCTTGTGCTTTGTCCACTTAGCTGCACACTTCGGTGTTCGGTGTGTTGCCTACTTTCGGGATTTTGGCGTAGCCCTGATTTGTTTGTTATTCTTTACTTATCAGTTGTTGGTTTTATGCAATTCTCCACCTTATTGCTTATCAGTTAACCTCCACCGGTCTTATTTACGTCTAATTACTCACCGGATCCGTATTTTCCCTTGTGTTTTTATCTTCCCGGGTTTGAATTTACTTATGTCTGCCTACTTGTACGGTTTTTTCTTGTGTTGAGTTGCTCAGTATGGCCCTAATTGGACTTTAATCCTGGAGCTTCAAAACACATGTGCACACTTCAAACCTCTCTCCGTGATCTCTCATTGCTAATGAATTACTCACATCTATATTTGGTGTCATTAGATATTTCAGCATCTGTAAGTACTGTAAAAAAATGTCTAATAAATAATGACGTACTTCCTAAGGGAAGAGAAATCAAGAGGTGTGAACGACATTTCAAAGGTAGCGTCTTTTAATTCTTTTAAAAATAATGCATGTGTTGTTAGCCATTGTTCTTTTGCAAAGGGTGTCTTCGAACTGAATAATAAAGGGAACGAATACTAAAAGAAGATGGGAGATCGAACATCGAGATATTACAGGATTTCAAAGCAAAACACTTCGCGCAATAGCAAACGCCGAATGGTATGTGAACAACCGCACATTACATAACGATCTAAAGATCCCATGGATTAAAGATGTCATCAAAGCTTGCTGCATCAGATACAACGATCGTATTAGTGATCACCCTAGTGTTCTAGTGACAGACTTATTAAATAATGCAAACGCAGTTAGACGCCTGAAACGGACAAAGTTTAGTAACCTAACAAATTAGTAATAAGACTTGTATACCTTGTAATGACAGGAGGTCACTCTTGGTGTTCCTCCCCACATGCTATGTACATTAACTCATTTGCTTGTTAGTCTAGTTAGACTAGTTGTAAATATGCAGTAAATAAAAAAAAATGTTTTTAAAATGTTTTCTTGTAGGTTTCATAGGCTTTTTGCTTTTTTTCTTTTATTTTTACACTTTTCCTTGTGCAGACAATACATAGCTATTATGTTCGAATTCGAATCTAAATACCTAAAATTGGATTTCGGCAATTGTGCGACTTTAAAGCCGGAAATAAAAGTTGATCGTTATCTCCGGTTTTCCTACTCCTCCTAACAGGCTCTATAATTTCCAACTACGACAATTTCTTAAAAGCTCGCTTAACTCCTCAGTAACGCCAAGGGTATCAAGAAAAAATTGTCTGTACACTACAAGTTTTGCATTGTCGCTAGTTATTGTATATTTTTTTGTTACGCCCTTCCTTGATATCCCACTGACAACCTTTCCTGTAGGATTATCTTGAGTAACATGCTTAACAAAATACTCTCTCTGCTGGTGAAGTAAATCGAATGAATAACAATAATATATGAATATATTTTTTCTTTTATTTTCCCGAACTTTCGTGTAACAATGGTGCTTCTTATTAGTAATACACGCCAATGGTCTCATGGGCTTGATGGGAACTTTTTTATTCTTTTTAGTTTTGTAATTCTCCCCTTTTTGACGAAGGACTTTGTGTTTCTTTTCCAACAGCTCGGATTGGATTTATAACGATTTTTATGTTTATCATGAGTACTATGAGAACTACTTACAGCTTTTGGTTAATTACAACAATTGGTTAATTCTCTACAAGAGCCATCATTAGATTCTGTTCGTTGGTTTTTTATCGCCGATCATAGGGAAATTCCATTTCAAATGAGCCTTTTGAAGGTCTTTGACTGGCCTACTGTTTTTTATGCTTGGTAGTTTCATAATTTTCAGTGCCCAAAATAAACAAAAAATATTAATTAAAGGAGATAGAGAATAATTAACATAATTAGTTAAGTTTTTCTGTGGTATTAACCAGGGAAAAATCCAAAAAAGAAGTTGTTGGTGGGATTTCAAGTAAGGACGTGGCAAAAAGGATATGTCTACGTGGTAGTTTTCATTACATGCAAATAATTATTACGCATTATCATTTATAATCCTGTATTCCAGTTTATACGTAAGTTTAACACCTAGTATAAATTATCAGAAATTTAAAAAATGCCTTACTGTAAGAAAAAGATTTCATTAGATTCACTTGTTTGAATGGGTCAAAATGTGGGATCTAAATCAGAATCATCTGCAGAGGTCAGGTATAAATCTAAAAGAAAAATAAATGACAGTAATAGTTATTATGGATAATAGCAATAAACAAATGTAAAAGGAGGTAATTTTTTAAACAATAATTACCTTGCTCAAGGAAATTTATATTATCATCACACGAAAGAAAATCTGCAGGCAGGTAATCATTGCTAATGAATTACTCACATCTATATTTGGTGTCATTAGATATTTCAGCAGCTGTAAATACTGTAAAAAAAATTATAATAAATTACGTACTTCCTAAGGGAAGAGGAATCAAGAGGCGTGAACGACATTTCAAAGGTAGCGTCTTTTAATTCTTTTAAAAATAATGCATGTATTGTTAGCCATTGTCCTTTTGCAAAGGGTGTCTTCGAACGGAATAATAATGGGAACGAATACTAAAAGAAAATAGGAGATACAGCAGAAACTATTCCAAAGAATATCCATTGAAAGTAAAAGTGCTTAATAAACTTTCCTGGAACACTTCACTGTCGACACGTGTGTAATGTCCCAGATCTTCTCAGAACCATTTGCTATATTCGTTAGTTTAACTGTTTAACTAGTAGGTACAACTAACCAAGTGCATAAATAACTAACACTTTCAAAATAACGAATTTACCAAATTGGATACATTCATTTGGAAAAAAATTATTTTATGAAAATATTTTAGTCAAAAGTGCAAACGTGACCGTTCGACAATACGCCATGGATTAATTTTGTAATATTGACGATGTTTACAAAATCTAAGTAAAGAATATGTCACATTCGTCAGTTTGTAATGACTTAAAATTAACTATTCGTGACAAAAGAGCGAACATAAATATTATATACTCTGCCAAAACAAAATATTGAAAAATGTTTATATTCGATACTTTATCAAAGGGATTTCCCATTATTCTAAACTGGTTAGAGATTCGACGATTTGCCACCAAGCGTATCGAATACAAAGCAAGAAAAAGGTATCGAATATGAAAAACGCTTTTTTTTACATTCGATAGTTTGACATGGTAGGGACGATATTTATGAAATATTACATATATTGAAACCTGTAATATATTTACAGGTATATGTTTTATAATAAATTTATAGGTCAAAGTTTTAGAATTATATAGAACACTATTTTTGTTCTAGCAGATGTGTTAATGGTTATAAATAGCTTTGTCCCCAGTTTAGTTGAATGTCCGTGATGATTCTCGGTGAAAAAGCTCAAAGCAATTTTTTCGGGTGCGAAAACTGAACGAGAAGCGATTTCCTGCTGGAAGGTTTCCTAAATATCGTGCCCTCACGCGAATGGATTGATTGAGAAGGGTTGGTTTGTGGTTCTCCTCTTGTCTGGATTTTTTTATATGAAACCATATAAAACAAATAATATGAACTATTTTCGTGACTACTATACATGTCGAAGTATCTATTTTAAGGTAGAAAATGCTATCCAAATTGCTTGAGACAAGCCGGAAGTGTTTTTTATAATAAGGTTTGCAATCTGGGCATGATTTTTTTAAGTTAAGTTAGATTTGGGGGACATACAGTAAAGCCATACCTCGTGAATCACCCTGCATACTCTAATATTATTGTCTGATAATTTAAGTGAAGCAAGAATAATAAAAAACTATTCTTTGATATATTTGTAATCCGGTAATTACGTTGAATTAGTACATTTTATTTTATCAAATTTTATTTCGTGTGCTAGATATACTCCCCCGCTTTCCAAATTTGTTTAAAATGCAATATTAATTAAATAAAACCCTGCATTATAAGTATTTTCTGTTTTGATTTATATAACTAACTAAATTCACTTAATAAAGTATCAGACGACTTTCTTATAATGTAATTTTTTCTAGAGTTTCTTGTACATAAGTTTGAAACACTAAAGAATTACTGGTTAGTTGCCGTCTAATTTGATTATATTTTTTATTTGTAATATAAGTTAAATTTCATATCTAAAAGCAAATTAAATTACCCTTTAATACGTTGTTTTTTATTGCAATGAGAAGAGATAAAAGGTCTGTTCATGCTCTTCTGTTAATGAAGGTTTGCTTGATACTTTCAACTAAATTAAAGTGGAAAATGCTTTTATCGCTTCGTCTAATGAGCGTCCCTTTTCAGTAGAAAAATATATTTTTAAATGGACTGTGTTCCTATTCAACTACTTAGTATTTTCGATAAGTATCCACGGTGCTACTCTATTATTCGAAATTTTAGTCAGCTGGCCATCAGCTCGCTTTGCTTTTTTATTCCTGTTACACGGACATCTCTTTTAATTACGTTAAAGAATCTTGGAACACCACTTCCCTTTACTAATTAAGCGTGAGTGCTTTTTTCTTTGTCTACGGTGCGCTTTATCGCCATCAGAACATGTGCTGCTCTTATTTATGTCATTTGATAGCATATCACGCTTTGTCGCCTTCTACTCAAACGTGCCGCTTTTGTGTCGCCGCAGACCTTTCGACGTTCCAGGAGGCCAGGATATCGTTTCGCCCCTTTCCATTACTTAGCACTTCAGCCCTCGATTACGTTGTTGAATATCACTACAGACTAC
This sequence comes from Sinelater perroti, assembly GCA_036346155.1. Classification (NCBI taxonomy): domain Eukaryota; kingdom Metazoa; phylum Arthropoda; class Insecta; order Coleoptera; family Elateridae; genus Sinelater; species Sinelater perroti. The sequence goes on along the minus strand of JARFIY010000195.1, from coordinate 15,013,506 downwards.
AGCTGACGTTTAATGCTTTTTGGAGGAAAATGGCCTGGATTATGTTAAGGCCATGAAATTTAGATATGACGGTCTCTCGCCTTTATACCAGTAATTTTGTAATAATTATTACGAATCAACCTTTTGTTGTATATTGTTTTCAATATTGTTACTAATAAAATTTTTAATACAAAATTTGTAAATTATTAATGATTTTGTTGATTTTGTTTCATTTCACCCCTCCATGAATTTTCGTTTCGTATAGTTCTAAATCAGGCAACTTTTATTTAGAACGTTATTTATCTCCAATAACAGGGTCGTGTATTTTTAGGTCCCTTTCATATTTATTAAAATGTCAGAATAACCTATTAAATAAGACGTCTTCTCCCCCGTCTATGCACACAATAGCGCGAGCAGAAAGAGGGGAGACAATCCCCGTTTCAAGACTCCCGGAAGTGCCTGTTATCCGGAAAGTGATCAGGAAACTTAGGAATCGATGGAATCTGCGAGAGCCATCTTCAATGAGATATTTCTCCCTCAAATAAATTACCATATGTGATTTTTTCGTCAATATTTGCCGTATTAGGTTCGCAGACATCTCGCGAGTTTAGACAGCCCCAATATTCCCACCCAGCATTCTGCTCCTCACTATTTTCGCATCGCTGTTTGCGTTCCTCTGCTTCGCTGCACACCCTCCTCGGCTCGTTTTCATCCCAAATATTTCTCCATCCCGGATGTTGTCGTTTTTATACCGCAATTCTGCTCTCATTAACTACGGCACAATAAAAATAAGCACTTGCTCGCGAATTCGGGCTTGCGAAATACGTGCGGACATAAAATTTTCGAAGGAACGCTTCAAAGGGCAATAAATGAGGCAGTAAAATTAAGGAGGGAGCATCAACTTTACTGCCCCGTTCAAGATTTAAGTAATCACGTTTTACCGATTTGTAATTGCCTTAATTAACCGGAGTTATTTAAGCAGACCATAATTGAAAGATAATAATTGATTTGAAAATTAAGCTGTCGCAAAGTTTAATTGAAGATATAAAAATGCCTGTTAATTAGCGTAACTTAAAATTAATTTATAATATTTTACGTAGTGCCGGAAAAGGGAATGTCAACCCAAATGCTTTGAATTCCGATGTTAATAAGATATCCAATTTATTTATCTATATCGTTTGATGGTTTGATGTCTATATTATTTCCATTACAACGCATCCGCTGTCCAAAATCAAGCTAAAAGGCAATCATCTAAAATAATATAATTTAAAACGAAAAGCAGGCTATTTAACTGCAGGGGGTAATTTTCGAAATATCGTGCCGAAAATTGAGCTGTCGAGCTGTCTTCGGCCTGCCCCACAGAGGCTGCAGTGGAAGGTTGAAACAAAGCTGTTTTTGCTTAAATTCATTAAAAACAGATTAAAAACCTATAACAAATCTCAATTTTCTGTAATTTATTTTTTATAATACTCCACACTAAGAGTGGCTCTTTGATGCCCAAGAGCACGTCGGGGACCATTAACAACCCCCTTATAAATACCACCTTGCGTAGAATACCTTGAAGGTGGTGCCTTTTAACGGTTGGATACCATAGAATTCGGGGACTATTTGGGAACGTTTCATTAATTATATAATACAACTGAATTAAGCTTAAATTTATTAGAGTAATCTTAATAGGTTAGAGAAGATATATGTTTCTATTTTACTAAAAAGTGTTTTGTATCCTGGCATCAAGAAATAGTATTTCGGCACAAAGTATTTTATTGTACAAAATTCCTCTGAGATAACATTAAAATTTACACACTGCGGTTCTTACTTTGTTCTTTTTATGCCCCGCGTTCTGCTAATTGCTTACTTGTGCACTCACTCGTTTTAAATGTAATTAAAATATTCGGGGGAAGTTTCCGTGCACGGGCGCGCGACTCCACCAAAGTTTACACATAAGTATGATACTTTGTATCTTTAACCCTCATAACACTTTAAGCAAAATCCCTCAATTACCGAGGGAATTGTATAGCGACAGTGTAAGCATTGTTCATGGGAGGGTACACTATCTGCCCTAATGTAATAATCTTCCGCTGGGATTTGGCCGACACGGCGACGTTTATCGAAGATTGTTTCGGTTGTACAAAAATTCACCCCGATGTTAATTCCGTCCCCGGGACGCAGCCCGTTTCGGAAAATCTAATTTGGATCTTCTGGAATAAGGCGGCAATGAGCGCTGAGCGGCCCCGGACGGGTCTGCAGCACTGAGGGGTTGCCCGTTTTTAATTCAGCATTTCCGAGCTTGCGTGTCCTGGTACAAGACCATCTCCACTTTTAATCCGAAGAAACTGATAAGTATCGCCTTTGGATTCCTTTGACGGCCGTTTTATCGGACATTTTGTGATCCCTCACATTGCAGCGTTTACGCTTGCATCTCGCTCTAGCGATAACGTTTTTTTCTGTGGCGTTGTCTAGTTTCGCCCTGGGAGGCCGGCACAAAAACTACAGGGGCGTTTGCGTAATGGAATGTAATAATGTCTTGGAAGCCCAGCTCCTATTATATGCGACTTATGAAGCAGATATTTCTTGTTCAAGCAATAAATTAGGGGCAGCTATCCTCGTAGAACATGTAATTTGATACGGCATGAAGCTAACATCTTAATTATAAATTTAATTTTATTTCCCGACAGTTAAGAGCATGTGTGGTCTTTTCGCGGTGCTGCTCATCACATCTTGCATGTCGCTTAATACAGGTGTGGCATTTTAATTACCTATGTAAAAAATTAATTTGAAAGACTAAGAACTATTCATGAACCTTAGAAAATTACAAAAACTTCTCGAACTGACGTATTTAAGGCGTTAGTACATTTGTTATTAATTTACCTGTTAAGTAAAAAGAAACATTAATATTTATTATAACAGCTCGAAGAATATTAGAATATATTTTACACTGATATTTTTTGGGTTTAATTTAGTAAAAAATCTGACAGATAATGTAGCTCATAAAACGGCACATCGTTGAGTGATGCGAACACTAATGCCTTTGAGTGTTTCCATTCGCGCCTTGTTAATTATCTTAAACATCTGTTGTTCATTTAAATTTGTTTTGCCGGTTCAAGGGTGTAATTTTGGTTTTTGTAGTTTGAGTTTCTTGTAAGTTAATGCTTTGGATGATTAACATTTGACGTAAATTAGCACAGAAAGGATTGCGTAGTTGGTATTCAAGTCATGCTTTAATATAAGACGCATATTAAAAAAAACAGAATAAACAGTTTTTGAGCTTAACTAGGAAATTTTATTAATAAAGAATTCTATCGATAAAATAAACAAAAGTTAATTTTTGGTCATCCACAAATACTGCAGTTGTAGTTACCCTTGGTGGTGTAGTACACGTTTTTGCATGTTTCTTTGTGGGCTGCAGTTCTGTAAATTCAGTTGAATAGTTTTTGTGTTTTAACTTAGAGCATAGACCTGCGTGGTATAATTTATTATCCATCTCTTTAATTCCGCGTTTCACGGCTGAAACGACGTGATTCCATGGTTCTATGTGTCATATCTCTCTATCTGTTTCTATTTGTATATTTCCCTGTAGTGACTTTCCTATGAAAACTTCTAACTTAATTTATCCATCTTTTGGAAGCTCCTTCTCCACACGACAAATCTCTTCATGTTGCCTTTATCTCTTCCGGTAATGTGGTCAAAATAGTTTAGGTTACGACTGTGGATAGACCATCTTTTGCGGTTATTTTGCCTCTTGTTTGTTTTGTCATCTGTGCACAGAATCCTCAAAAGTCTCTTTCAGCACCATGGCTGGAACAACTCCAATTTATTCCGGTTATATATTTTTAAACATCTAAATTTATACACTATATAACGCTATAGAAAAATCTAATGCTTATAACAATTCTTTTGATATACTACGATTTTTCCTATTTTATTCAGCTTAGTCGTTGGCGTCCTAGCAATAGAAATTCTTCTTCGTATCTCTATTAACTTATGAGCTCCTATCAATAATTTGATTTACAATTTGTATATCTTGGATGCTGGTTCTACTATTTATTATGCCTGTTCTATCTATTAGTATTTGTTTTTGGCGCTTTAATTTAATCAATAGTTGGAACTTTCGGTATCGACTTTATCAAGAAATTTTATCATTTTTTTTGAAGAAATAAAATCGGCTGCTCTATAAGATGTAATAAAAAATTTGAAGAAAACATTTCCGGGATATAATCTAATTACAAGGGCAATATTTAAACAGTTACCTAGAAAAGGAATAATAAAATTAACAAACTTAAATGCAGCAATTTGATTGAAATCCATACCAAGAGTTTCGAATAAGCTTGAAATAATAATGACACAGAAACCTGAAAAGCCACCAAACGGAATAACAATATATGGATAATCTCAAAATTATTTGGAAAAATGTTTTTTAAGGGGCTAAAACCAATAATAGAAAGAAAAGAAATGCTTTCAACACACCCGTTCGGTTTTAGAGTTAACATTCTCCCATAGACCAAGACCGCAGGCTAACAAATATCTTGAAAAGAAGAAACTTGTTTTAGCAATCTTCGTAAATATTGTACAGGTTTCTTATAAAGCTTGCCATCAATGAGTTAACCATTTAACCATAAATGTTTCGAACTACTAAATCAGATTGACTATTCATATTTAAACAAGAAAACAAATACTCCGACTTGAAACAAAATTTAGGCAGATGTACTACAAGACAATGTACTGGGGCCACTGCTTTATCTCCTATATATATCAACCACGCTTGGCTGCTATAGAGAATGCAAGTGTTACGAACTTTCTGTAACAATCGTCACTATTCGGCAGCTATTTCTTCCGATGTTCTTTGAGAATGTCGCAGTCGCCTTATTTGGCTTCTTGCTACTATTTCTTCCGAGGTTCTTCGTAAACTTTGCTGTCGCCTTGCTTCGTTCTCTGCAGCTATTTCTTCCGGTGTTCTTTGAGAACGTCGTTGTTGTCTTGCTTGGTTTCCTACTTCAACTTCCTCCGGAGTTCTTTCGGCACATATACGTCGCCTCGCTTCATTTATTGCTGCCCTTTCATCCGCAGTCTTCTCACTTCTTTGTTTTCTCATTTAATTTTTGTGGTGCTCAGCTGTTTGCATCCATTCCATACCAAATAATGCTTATTTGCAAAAAAAAACAAAACCTAAAACAGTAGGATAAATTATTCAATTTTAATTTAAGTATTTAAAATTACAGTGTGCTTCTAAGATACGACGATCGTTCGGGTATTTCCGCGTGGCCCCGAATGCATTACTCTGGCAACCAATGCTTTTTACACTGCCAGGGGACCGGAGACCTTCGCATCGCGCTTTAAAGGTATTAGATTAGATGATAACATTGCAATATTATCAACAGAAAAGGGGACTATAAAAACAAGAGAAGTGCTAGAGCAAGCTTTGAATGAGTCAGATTTATGAACAAAAAGATGGTGAATAAAATTAAATGGCCGCAGTCTACCACATGCTAATACAGCAAAGTACATGGGTATGAACCTGGATGCTAAATTACGATAGATCACACCTAGAAGAAAAAAGAGCAGTTAAATATAAAATACAAAAAATACAAGCTTTCTGAAAAGAAAGTTCCGGTTTTCAATTCACAATAAAATACTTTTGTGTGGTCGTCTATTAAAACCAGTATGGACAATGGACAATTTTCATATGTGTGGCTGTGTCAGTAAAAGTAACAGTAATATAATTCAAATATTTTAAAAGAAAGTACTAAGAAACATCATACGTGCACCCTGGTATATCAGAAACAGCAATATCCACAGGGACATAAAGATAAAAACTGTATTAGAAGAAATAAAGAATAATGCCCAGAAGCATTAGACCAGAATGCAAAATTAGAAAGAAGGCTCGATAGGATAAAGTCATTTAAGTTAATGTGACGTGACAAAAGTGTTACTGTAAAAATAGAGTAAAAGTGTTAACATATAAAAATTGGCTGCCAGAATACCAGAACTGAGAAGACAACCGATAGGTCACATTTTATATAAACATTAATAATTGAGTTAGATAAAAATTACTGGTTAGTCTTTATACTAGTTGCAATTTATTAAATTTTTAAAAAATCATTTTTGTCATTGACAAAATATGTGATGATATCGGCAAAACAAAAATTATTTATTCTCTTTCTTCCTACAATGATTTCTTTTTGCCAATTGTGGAAAGATGTCAAATAGGACGGAAGAAAGTATAGAGCCTTGTCGTACTTTTTTTGTATTTTGAAGTTTATAAGTAAAATAAAGGGTGGTAAAATACTCCAGAAGGGAAATTTAAAATTTCTGTTTTGGATCTCACCTGTTCTTGCCGAATTTGCTACTCTAGAAAATTCCCGGGAAATTGTAGCAAAATTGCGAGTATTATTTTACTAACATATAAGATGAGGACAATAGTTCTGAAGCTGTTACAGTTTTATGTTGAGCCTTCTTGTGAATTGGTACAACTACTAATCTGGTCCATTGTTTGTTCTTTCATGCATAATTGCAGTTTTTCCATAAGTGTTACACTCTTTTTCTGTAAGTTGTTTCAACATTTCTGCATTAATTTTATCGTGCCCTATCTATTTGTTACTTTTTATTTTTGAACTGTTTTACCAATTTGAATTGATGTTCGATTAGTTTGACTAATTGGCTATTTTTACTATTCGAGTAAAGATTTTTGTGGTGTTTTTTCCATATTTCAATTACTTCGTTTATATTGGTAGTAGGTTTTCTATTAAAATCTTCTATTATTTGCTTATTTTTTGGAAAAGGTCTTGTGCTTTATTTTTGTTGCAGATTTCTGTTTAATTGAAACATTGACTTTTGTCTCTTCTGCAAAGCTCTTGTACTTTATTTAGTATTTATTATTCTCAAGACTTGTCTATTTTAGCTCATTCCTTTTTTCATAACGGCCCATGTTTTTGCAGTCATTCAATCATTATTCATTATGTTGTTGTTGAGTTAGTTACCTTTTATCGCTTGCTTTATTACGTGTTTTACAATTTTCAATTTTTGCGTATAATTTCGTCGGCAGTGTTTCGTATTTTGGTATCTAGAGGCTGCCTGTATTGTTATAGAAATTGGGGATTTAGTGATGTACATTTTAATATGTATTTTTATTTTAGCTATGAAAAACTTGTAGTCACTAACGCAGTCTATCCCAGGATATATTTTTGCATTTTATCTATTTTCTATAGAATGCAATCAATTTGGTTATTGTATTTGCAAAAATTTATTTTATGGTTGATATCATCTATAGTATGTATTATTTCTTTGTTAAGTATTTCCCATGCAATTATTTTAAGTTGTTGGAAGAAAACTATGATTGCATTTTTGTTGCTTTTAGACTTCCATTCCTTAAACATCCTTACTACCGTTTCATTCAGGGCTTGGTTTTGTGTTCAAAAAAGTAAATGTTAATACTATTGTTTGAAGTGAAACGGCCTTTCCAGTAAATTTTCCTTGAACGTACGTACAAGATCTATGTTTCTAGTTTCCTATTCAATAATGTTGAACTTTTCAGGATGCAAAACTAGAGCTGTGACACTTTGAGTCTCATTTTTGATTTATTTGCGGAGGGGTCTTTTATGTAATGTTTTTGCTTTATCACTTCTTCTCACAGTATTCTAAAAATCTGAACAGGGAAATATTTTAATTTCAGATATATTTTACACAAGCTATGAAATTGTCTGGGAACACTTATGTAATGTCGTTTTTCGTTAGTTTTTCCACCTCGTTGCTACCATAACTATGTTCTCAACAGCTGGACAAATAAAAGTTTCTAACATTTCTTGATAGCGAGTTCCGATAACTGTCACAGCATTCTCATTATTGTTCATTAAAATTAAAGTTCAATCACCTCGCACAAAACAGTAAAAAAAATTCAGCACACCCTTATGCTGACTTTTAATTAAGATGAAAATGGGCTTCATGCTCATCAACATTGCATAGTACAGTTTTCATTGAGAGTCTACCGGCTTTATCTTTGGATATATTGAACCTTATATTTTAGAGTTTTTGCTTTTCTGTGCTTATCTCTTATCTTCTAACACAATACGTGATTTGCCACCTCATGGCAATTCACCCACAGATCTCTTTGTCGAGAATAACTTAATTAGTAGTTTTTGAGCGTGAATTCTTAAATTATAAATAGCGCATGTAAGCTCATTGGGTGAAAACTATGGAACTCTGGTTTTCAAAGTAGAGTTCTTCAATTTTGACCCTTTCGTTTGAGATGTATTTTTCCATCGTTAATTTCCAAAGTCTAAACATTTAAGATCTAAAAAAACAGAATTATAAATTTGATATCAACTATCCTAATCAATCTACTTATTCAAGTAATTGAAAAAGCAGTTGAATCCGATACGACAGTCTTTAGGTATTATTTTTTTATTATAATTGATATCAGCAATCAGAATTAGTACAATATGAAACCCTACGGTTGGAGGGAATATAGTTGCTTTACGTTATGTTTCTGCAGGTCCTGTGGCCACTTGAGCTTTAGTATTTATAATACTGGTTGCTGCGTTAATGGTGCAAAAAGGTCGTTCGATGTCCTAACAGTCTATAGTAAAGCCTTGTAGGTTGCTGTCCAATTATGTCTCGCACATATTGTATGTTAGAGTCGGAGTGAAGTGTACGATTTGTTGTGCACCAAGGCGCATTGAAGATGTTTCTCACTGTCTTCTATTGGAATTGTATTATATTAATGTTCGAGTAGCTGTACAACCCCATAATTCACAGCCGTAGATCCATATAGGTCGAATAATGGTTTTGTAAATAAGTATTATGTTTTCTAGTAATAGTTGTGAATATCGTCCTACAAACCAGTGCATTTTTTTGAACTTGATGTCCATTTCTTTGTGCAATTTTAGGATATTTGTTTTTCACATTAGCCTTTTATCTATATGAAGGCCCAAGTATTTAACTTCGTCTATTTGCAGTATGGAGACGTTGTTAAACATTACAGGTGGACATTGTAATAGTTTTGTTGTGAACATTATGTGAGTTGACATCGTTTCTTTCATTTTGTTCTTTCATTGAATTTAGTCCTTCTTGCAGGAAGTTTGTTATAATTTGAGAACCTTTATGGCATGTTAGCAGGACAGCGTCATCAGCGAATGTTCCAAAACTTATGTTGGGCGTAGTCGGTAATTCTACAGTAAATAACTGGTATAGAAACGGACTTAGAACATCACGTTGAGGGGCACTGGCAGATTTTGAGTATAATAGAGATTTCATTTCTATGTTTGGTTGAGAAGTACCGATTTGACGAATGCGATTTCGTAAGAAGATAATATTAATGTGAAAACGTATGTTTTACTTTAAATTGTATCACACACGTTCGAAAGCTTGTCTAACATCTAACAATATTGTTGAACAAAACAGCTTTTCATAAAGTGAAGAAAATTTGTTATTTTATGAAAATGTTATATAGTTGAGTGCCTTCTCCGAAATCCAAACTGATATTCGGGAATCCATTCATCTAACAGATCATCTTCGTTAATTCACTTTACCATTAGCTCTTCAAAAACTTCGGAAACAATAGCTAATAAGCTTCCAAACACAATAATCATCTATAGACAGGTTGCTTACGTAGTTCTGGAAAGCTTCATTCCATACTTCCGTTTTTTTTTCTTAAGCTTGTTAAGCTGTTTGTATTTTTAGATTTTTTTGTGTATATTGCGTATGCGCTATCACATTGCTCTGGCTTTATGTTTTTCTTTTACCAGTTGAGTTATTTCTTTCGGAACATTAATAGAGTCTGGTTTCTGATCAATCAGTAGTCACTCCATGCTCTAGGTCTTCTGGTCTCTTTAACTATATTGATATTTATATGTTCATGCACGTGTTGTTCAAACTTGTCTAGGTCGGTTTGTCTCTATTAAATAGTGTTGGTTTAGACAGTTTCTTGGTGATATTAATTGTAGGAGATATGGTTGGAAGGTAGATCGTAGCTAAAAGATACAACTGCATAATTCTTTGAGATGCTTGCAGCTCTGTAAAAATCTAATAAAACCGGATTCTTCTTTACATCAGTTGGCCGGTATGTTGAAGTGCCGGTTGAGAAATACACCTAATTGTTATCTGTGATAAGTTGGCCAAGTTGTTTACCCTTTGTAGTTATCAAGTTTCGGACTTAGGGAATTGAAGAATAGTTGTAGTATGTTTTTGGTTAATTTATGCTTTGGAGGACAGTATACAGCAGCTAAAGTAGGGACTAGAAAGTTTATTGACTTCAATAGTTGAAGCTTGTAAAAAAAGTTATTCATCAGTAATTTATGGTGCACTTTTGTATCACAAATGATTTTAGCCGTGCCACTATGGGCTGGGTTATCTAGATGTTCAGTGTAATAGATGCAATAGTAAGGTATTTCTATGATTTTTTTTATAAAATGCCTTTCGGAGACAAATAGAACATCAATGTTATTCATGTTAAGGAAGACTTCTACTTTTTGTTTTTTGGCTTGCAGGGCATTTGAATTCCATCAAATAATTTGTAAGCATGTTGTTTAATTGAAGCAATTCATTAAACATTCTTTTGAATTAAGTAAGAAATTGTGTAAGGGTACAATTGTTGGATGTTTGTGATTGATTTGCTGTAATATGGCTATAGGTAGTCAATAGAGCTTTAGTGGAATCATTTCTTGTGAGCAGAAGGGGGAAGTTTCTTGTATCCGGTTTATATTATACATCTTGATTTTTGATTGTTGTATTTGGATTTATCGTGTTTTATAAAACTCTGTAGACTGCGAATCCTTTGTAATTAGCTAGATGTGGCTCATTACATAATGCACACATTACCAGAGACTTCCTAGTCTTGATATAAATTCGAGAGTCATGGCTCCCACAATACTAGGCAATCTTGATAAGATTTAATATGATTGAAGTTCTGGAATCTTGTGCATTGAGTTATATTTGAATTTTTCTTAAGCGGCTCTACAGATACTTTTTTTGCAAATATTGCAACTTATAAATGTCCTTATTGTTTGTCTATGCTTTATGTTGACAAGTTCCTAATCTTGTGATTTTTTATAGCTAGTTCTGTTATATTAGCTGTTGGAATTATGGGATGTAGATGTTGAACAATCACTTTATATGCGTGCTCCTAGTCGACTTGGTATGTGTAATGAATGACTTTTGTTATCTAGAATGTAGGCACTATATTTCCTAAATAACTTAAGCGTGTATAATGATTTTAACGACACTATTTGCCACACATTTGGTGTTATATTGCTCCCATTCAAGTATGAGTGTAATACTATTTACCATTTGCTGGTAGTTTATAACTCCTTACACAAATATTGGCGGCGGTGGTATTTCAACGGTTTGTTTTCCCGTACTGGATAGTCACTTGCTAACTCTGTTACTACTGAATCCTAAGAATCTGTTTGACTGTGTTAACGTAAATAATGTATTCAGTGTTTGATTATTTCTCTATATTTTTCTTTGTATTGAGGTAGATTGTGTTAAAGTTTATTGAGAAAGTAACTGCACTTGTGAAAATTGCTTTGCAGGTTTTTGTAGATAATGAAACGACTATATTGGTTAAATTTGTGGTATCGTTGCATATTGCGCCCATATTTGTCCATAACATGTAGGTGTTGCTTGTATATTATTACTTACATTCTATGGTTGTTGTTATTGACAAGAATGCGGATATTAAATTAATTTCTGTGGACGAATTATATGCGTTGCCAATAGGCAGCATTATTTTTGACAGGAATTATTTACATATATCATAATATAACCGCACAATAATTGATATCATGATTTTTAAATTTCTAAATGAAATCTTCACTTAGCTTTTAGCGAGGCGATCGCGCGATATTTGTCAACTGCTGCTTTCGTTATCGGATTCGTGCACTTTCAAGACGTAGGCCAAAACGTCACTGTGAAAGTAAAACGAGCACTGATGTGCTTGTTGTACATGTATAAGAAACACGTTCGATTGGGTCAAGCTACAAGATATACATTGATCAAAATTTGGATAGCAAGTCATAAGACATAATATGAGAAACCAACAAGGAGACTCGGTAAAATAAGAAAATTACCATGGTACAAAATGGAACAAACAAACAAATATTTGAATTTTTATAACAAGATAAAATAAAAGTATTACATAGTTTTGAGTGGAAATCCTCACTAACACTAACAAAACCAAGCAGATGCGGCTTGATGGATGAGACCAACACGTAAACAGGACCATTGACAACAGACTCTTTGAAGTAGCGCCTGATAAGAAATTCGGGCATCAACATAGGTGCAGATTTCGCATTTAATAAGTTAAAAAGAACAGGCTTAAGGCTACATCAAAGAAAGGATTTTGATCTTTCAAACTTTCTTGAACGCTACATTATAAGTTTTGCAGAATCACGTTTCGAATTAAATGAGTATAGGTAGAAAGCGATTACTAAATAGGTTAGCAATTTGAGATAACAGATATAACATTCTCGAGAGCGTATTTGTGTAATAATTTATCATCGGCAACGCTTGCTGTCTACTGTACTTCTGAAACACAAATGAACTTTCCTTTGAGATAACTTTGTAATTGAAATTTATGTGTAATATTAAGCATAAATGTAATGCCAGTAGTAATATGTTTGGCTTCGCGTTGTTAATTGGAGTTGTACGTTAGCATAATCGGCTGCTCGTTGTGTGTAATCTGCGCAAATGGCTTCGCCAGATAATGCACAACTTTCGCGAAATAAATCACGCCCGAACGACTTGAAAAATTACCGGCAACTTTAATTCGAACAAACAAGCACTTTAAATCTCCAAGGCTGGCGAACACCTCTAGACGATGTATTTATTTATACGCAGCTTGTTCAGGTAAATTTATGTAGATAACGCGGCAGCTTCTTTCAATGCGCGGCAACTTCGCGCGTTTATCAGCCGAAACTTCGCGCGTCCAGATAAACATGCAGAAATTTTTTCGGGGGCTTTTCTCTCGCCGCCCGCCATTTCCGCGCAATGAAGGGCAGGGGCGATAACGTCGGCTTCGCCGCGTACACTACTTGTTAGCGGCTAACATGCATCACTATCGTTACTTATTCATGAAATGGCACCCGGGAAGTTGGTGCGTAACGCAAGAGCGGCAATTTAACGAATATTAATACTGCCGCCGCTCTCTAGCCAAACATGCGTCCTGAGTTATGTGCCGAGATCTGTATCGCGAGGAGCTGCTCATCATTTACAATTGTTGCGGTAATGGTAACAAACGATCTCTGTTTAAACGCAGTTAACTGTGTATGAACTCCGGAGAGTTATATTTATAGTTCCCTTTGTTGCAGGTAAGGCCATTGATGATAACAAGAGCGGCTGACCAGTGGTTGCGTAAGGTTTACCTGGCTGTGCCATCGCACAACAGTGAAGGTACCAATTTAATATTTATGTTTACTTACCACATGCTAAGACGTGATTGCAAATAATTGTGCTTCATGAATAACAATTATGATGTGCTAGAAAGATACATACTTACACCTTTGGTATTTAACATGTCCATATGCATATGATGGTTTTATGCTCGACTTGGTTCAGAATGCATATTGATTACTAACTATACATAGTAAGCACAATATTTAAGTGTCTCAAATAAACCTGTTGATGCATAAGCATATGGGTGTGCACAGGAAGTTACGTGAATTGAATATAATGTATAAATATTCTCGAACTACAATACATTACAATGCAGTACTCAACTCTATGGGTAACTTTAAATTGTTTTATTATTTTTTTTAAATCTTATGATTGGTAAAGAAATTTTTGTGGATTTTTTTCGAAACATCTAAAAGATTAACTTGACCATCTTTAATTGCATTCTACGCTCTAGTAAATAAAATTAATTTTTTGTTTATTTGGTGATTCCACCGTAGATCGACTAATTTTTGCAAAAATTTAGACTATAGCGGTTATAATTTTGTACTAGCAAGACACTGAAGTAACTTTAAAAAGCAAAGCCCAGTTTCCTTAATTTCATGCGCTTTTGAGCTTTTGAGCTTTGAAAATAGCAAAAATTGAAACATTAGAATTTTTCTAAAGGCAAACTATACAGGCTTTATGAAACTCAAGTGACGTAAAATGTATTTGGGTACTAGGGCTGTACATTAAAAATTTGGTAATCTTCTAATTTGACAATCTTTTTCTCAATAATAATAGAAACCTACGGCATATAAGTTTGGTCATTTGTTGACCCAGCAAAGATGACCAAGTACCTGGAATGATATTTCATTTAAAGTGGCCTTCTAGGCAAAAATAAAAATTTAAATATACGAATTTTCGAATATCCAAAATTATCTTTTCTTTCTTTCTTTAATCATAAACCTTTGTGCCTTATAGCGTTGGGTTTTGTAGCCATTTCTTGTATTCTGGTCCGTTGGTGGACAGTTTCCTTAATTCTTGCTCCGTCTTTCCTCTATTTCTTCCAAGTTTGTAGATATAATCCATCCATTGCATACGTGGTCGTCCCCTTCCTTTTTTCCTTCTGGTCTTGCTTCCATAACTTGTTTTGTTATTCTTGTTTCGTCCATCCTGTAGACATGTCCAAACCATTGCAGCGGTTTTTGCTCTATTAGTTTTTCTGGTGGTGTGATATCCAGTGTATCTCTAATTCTTGTGTTTCTGATCCGGTCTATCCTTGTTTTTCCTGCTACTTTTCTAAGGTACCTCATTTCTGTTGCTTGGACCTTGCTCTTGTTTCTTTCATTGATTGTCCAGCTCTCTGATGCATATGTTAAGGTAGGTACAAAAACTTGTTTATATATATTTATTTTGGTCTTCTTTTAAAATTTCTCTTTTCCCTACTATAGTTTCATTTAGTTGGTAATATACGTTATTTGATTTCGTGATTCTATTATTTATTTCATTATCTATCTTGCCATCTTGACTTCTTATTGTGCCCAGGTATTCGAATTTACTTACTTTTTCTAGTATTTTTCCATTACATTGTATATCTTCTTTGGTGTCTTCTTGGTCATATTTACTTATATACATTATCTTACTCTGCCCTGCGTTTATTTTCATACCCTGTTTCTTTATGAGATTGTTCCACATATTGATTGATTCTTGTAGTTTTCGTTTCTCGTCTGCGATTGGGACAATATCATCTGCGTAGATCAGAGAATGGACTTTCACAGGTCTCATTTTCCAGTTTCCGATTTTAGTTGTTTTTGTTCTTTTTTTACTCTCTTTTATTACTGTATTCATTACTACGTTGAAAAGTAGAGAACTGAGGCTATCCCCTTGTTTTATTCCTCTTTCTATGAGAAAAGTGTTCGATGTTTGCCTATTTAGTCTTACTTCTGCTTTCACATTCTTAAAGACTCCTTTAATGGCTTGGATAAATTCTCTGGGTGTGTTTTCCATATACTTTGTCTCGGGACCGTGTCGAAAGCCTGTGTTAGGTCGAGGAAGGCTAGATATATTGGTTTGTTCACTTCTAAGAGTTTATGTATTATTATTCTTAGTATGAATATTTGATCTTGTATTTGTTTGTTCTTCCTAAAAGCCGCTTGTTCCTCTTCTAGTTTGTCATCTATTAGATCTCTTAGTTTACTTTCCAGCATTCTTGTATATGCTTTTAGAACTACTGATGCTAGACATATGGCTCTGTAATTATTAGGATCTGTTGTACTTCCTTTTTTGTGGATTAAGACAATTATATTTTGCTGCCATTCATCTGGGATAGTCTTTACTTTCTATGCCTGGTTGTATATTTTTAACAGCCAATTTCCTAATACTTCTCCACCGTATTTAATTAATTCAGGAGCTATTTCATCTTTTCCAGCTGCCTTTCCTATTTTTATCCTTCGTATAGCATTTTTCATCTCTATCTCTGTTATTAAGTTTATTTTTTCTTCTTCCTCTTCCTCTTGGTCTCTATTTATTTCTATTTCTTCATCTTCTTGTTCTTCTTTTCTAAATTTTCTTTCATAGAAGTTTTTCCAAGTCGTTAGTATATTTCCTGTGTCTGTTTGTAGCTTATTATTTTCATCTTTGATGTTACGGACTGGTTTGCTATATTTCCCTCTTATACCTTTGATGGTTTGCCAGAATTTTCTGTTGTTATTTCTGTAATTCTCGTAGTTGTGCTCCAAATTCCTCCCATGTTCTTCGTTTAGCCTCCTTTACAATCTGTTTTGCTTCATATCTTTTTCTATTATATTCTTGTCTGTTTTATTCATTTTTTTGATTGATATATCTTCGCCTGGCATCTTTCTTTTCTTTCACCTTTCCTTTCACCTCTTAATTCCACCATCTTGTTCTTTTCATTCTACTGGTAGTATTTATTCTTTTTAGACAACACACTTCCTTGGCTGTATTAAGAATTATTTCCTTCAAAACTTTCCATCTCTTATTTAGGTCCCATAATTCGGTTTCTAGTTCTTCTTATTTATTTTTTAGTTTTTGAGCTATTTTTTCTTCATATAGTTGTCTAACTTTTCTATTTTTTAATTTTTCAGTATGTATTCTTTCGTAGGTTTTGTTTTTAGTTCTGTTAAACGGTTTTCATCTCCAGTCCAATACTACCGGTCGGTGTTTAGTGTTTAATTCAGCCCCTCTTATTGATTTTATATCCATCACCTTCAAACTTATTTCCTTGGAGTATGTTATGTAATCTATCGCATTCTTTGCGTTTCTTTCTTCCGCTTCAAACGTTATTTGATGTATTTTTTTGTGTTTAAAGAAGGTATTTCCTATTACTAGTTGATTATTACTACAGAAAGTTATCGTTCTCTCTCCATTATTATTTCTTGTTCTTTCGTTACCAAACATGCCCATTGTTCCTAGTTCTTGTGTTGGATCGTTACCTATTCTTGCGTTCCAATCACCTATTATTATTATCTGTTCTGTTTTCCTCATAACTCTGTCGACTGTGGTTTGTAGCATTCTGTAGAAATCTTCTTTGTCTTCTGCATGTGCATCTTCTGTAGGTGCGTATATTTATATAATTCCTATCGTTCTATCTATTTCTAGGAGTATATACATTATTCTTGAGTTTATATCAAAAAATCGAAATGGTCTTGCAACTCAGGTGAAATATGCATGTGAATACGTGATATAATAAAGGAAGCATTGTTTTGTGATATATATCTCGTCTGGCATATGTTGCGTTTTAAGGAAAATTATTTTCTTAATATCCAATAATTTTAAAAAGTTTTGATTTTTGGATGTGTAGGGGCACTTTTAACCATAGTTTTATAGGCCACACAAAAATCTTCGCAATTAATTTTCTATTTTCAACGGTTAACGAAAAAAGATAAGTCAATTTTCCCACGGGATTAATTTGTAAAAAATGTTATTGTTAAATTATAACAAACTAATATTTTATTCATAGCTATTTTATTAATTTAAATTTTGTTTAGCTTTCACATCCGGTATATGTCGACTTGAATTTGAAATAAACTGAATGCATCCTAGGACTTCCAGTAAGCAAGACTTTCGCTGGTCTCAAAGCGGCAAATTATGAGCAGCCAATAGATAATTCTAGGTATTAGGATTTAGGTCTAGGTAACTTTGCAGAGCAGAAAGTGCTCCTTTTTTTAATATTATTGTCAGCTCAGTACGCAGTGCTTTACATGACAGTGTTGATTATTATAGTTCTTAACCTTAAGTATTAATTATGTTAGATCACTATAGGTTCTAATACAACATGTGTGAACATTTTAGTCGAGGTGTCAAACAATGGAGAACTATAGTTCGTACTAGGTGTTATTGCCGTTGATGAGGACAGTTTACGTTTAAGTTTACTGTGAAGCAATCGTTTAGCAAGATTGTAGTACACGGCACCTCGCACTGATTAATGTTAGTTTAAAGTGATTTTGACATTGTTTTTAGGTTTTTAGGATCAATAGTAGGAATGTTCAGTTCGCTATGTAACTGAAATTTTTTTACATACCATTCGGCGTTAGTAATAATGCGTAGCACTTTATTTTGAAAAACTTATTACTTGTTCCAGTTGCTTATGAAAGTTGCACCCCAGACACTGCATTCATAGCTAAAGATAATCCGTATAATAGTCATGTATATAAGGGTCCGGCATTTAAGTTTAAGATGTCCTATTTATGATATGGTAAAATATGCCTAACATTGCTTATCATTCAGATAACTTTTTATTTATGTGTAACCGCCAGGTTAATCTTCTATCTAGGAAGAGTTCCAGATATCTCACAGCACTATTTCTTTATCTTCACTCCATCCTCTGATACATTGATACATTCTTTACACCTGAAGTATTTCTTGAAATTTTATCAGAATTACAATAGTTAATTACCAAAGACTTAAGTCATGCGAAATATGTGTCCTTTTAATCGTATCGCAGTCATAAGACGCTGCTGTTTAATTTTAACCTTTTTGTTTCTTTCACCGCACATGTGGAGCAACAGAAACTTTTGGTTACAACCGACGGAGAGGTAGTAAGCAGTTTTTTCAGATAGGATCTGATACGTCACATTTTTCTTTGGTACATGAAAACATTGATTCTATATTTAATTTATCATGGTTATTAATAAGCAAATCTAGTATTTCAACTAATATACTTCTAAGAGAACTTTCAACCTTACTAAGTACTTTAGAAGATTTCTTTCTGTCGAATGCCCTGTATTGTATACTATTATCTGGCCATCGAAGATTAGGAATTTGTAGTATTTTATTCACTTTTCCTCTAGCTGTGTTCTCTTCAACGGTTCAAGACACTCCGTCTTGGAACAAGTATCGTGCTGAAATTTTTTGGTTTCCATTGAGAACTACATGTTGAACCATGTTTATTAAGTGAATTGTTCAATAAATACAGCAGCATTATGGTAACAAGCGTCACTTATAAAACTGCTAGATTACTAATAGTTTTCTGAGGCAACTTTCAACTAATTTCCTTTCATTGCAACTAATTACTCTTTTACCCGTCTGCCTGATATATTTGGGCAAGTCGCAACTGATTGCAGACATCAAACTAATTGGACACCAATGCATTTTCTGATATGATAGAAAAACATTAGTAATGTGTCTGTAAATTGTGACTAACCTCAATTATGCATTTACCATTTTGTTCAACAATCTTTCTTCATCTTTCATGCGTCTTGAAAAGTCCATCTTTCCAGAACTTCTCAAGTTTCTGGGCAAAAAACTTCTCAGGATGTTTTTTTATGACTTGTCGTTAAGAGAATTTTGCAAAGACCCAAGTAAGTCTGATAAATATACCGGGGTGGGTCAATATATCCCAGCCAAGCTCCAATAATTTTTGTTGAGTAACCAAAACAACGTGAGGTCTAGCATGAATTTATTCTTCAACAAGATAAAACTACATTTCGTGTTAATTGATGAGAACGTTACTGGCAAAATTTTAATACATAGAGGAAAGTACTGAATTAATGGCACCTTAAAACGCGATATTTATAAACCCTCTATTCATTCGCATGCAGTACTTTGAGACATAATTAATCATGGGTTTTGAACAGCTTATACTATGAAAGCTGTTCTTTCTAAAATTCATTACAGTATTTACATAAAAATAATAATTTTATTATGGTAAATAGATTAAAAGCTAGTTGTTATCGAGTGGTTAAAGTGCTTGGATGCGGTACGAATGGATCTAGATTCGATAATATATGTTGGTCTCTATGATATATATAATAACCGTCTGAATTATTTTTTTTTATTTAACAAACAGTTATTTCACATTTACTTTATCATACGCCATTAAAAATTATATACTAGCGCCAGCACTGCTTAGCGAAAGACTTAGATTTGTCTATGGCATTATGGTCAAGAGGGATCGGGGAGCAACTGTTTCTTAGAATTCTCCTCATAACGATTTTAATTTTAGCAGCTAATCTTTAGTACTGTTGCTAGTCATTAAATTAAATCACTGTACGCGCTGTGATAAACGGATAAAAATTTTACTAGATCTTTATTATTGTAGATTACTTCGATGTCTTAAAGTAGACACTCAAGACCTAATCTTAGCACTCTCAACATACTATAGTACAACATAAGTACAAAATTCAGCTTATTTGAAACTTATTTGAAACTGCTCGATAGCCTTTCTGTGAGATTATTCTACTACAATAGGACCTTATATGATATGTATAATATAATATGCAAGCAGAAAACTTTTTTATCAGTCCAGTTTGCCTCAGATAAGTATTCCCTGTAATTTGCATTCAAAACTATTTTGATTAGAGAAAGAATGTTATTGCTGAAATTCCTTAGTACTCTACTGGACGGCTCTGAAAATAGTAGATACGTGTAATAAGAAATACTACCTATTCCCATCTGTCGTATGATCTCTTGGAAATTATCATCAGTACAAAGTTAGATCGCATAGATTCATAAGTTGTTTTGATTTTGTGAAATTTAAATGTTTTGTCTTATATCGCCTATTTCAACACATAATAAGAAATACTCCTATAAAAGTTGCTTCTGGCTGGGCGGTCTGTCCAAACACCACAGACTTTCTCTTTTGTAGTGGCAAAGGGGTTACGTGGGGTATTTTGAAGGTTGGCAGCGTCCACATTTTTACTCTTCAACAATAAATTTTTCCTTCAAACTAAAAGACATGTCTTACACTTGCTGAAATCTTTTTTTCGCTTCAAGAAAAAAATAATTTTTACTAATCGCAGCAATGTTATTGGAGTGCTAAAGTGAAAATACTAAACTAAATGTCTTCTGAGTGTTATCATACACTGCGCACTAGGAAAATTTTGCAATAGAACTCTGGTTGCCATAGTCTTTCAAAATGTATTTTGTTATATCGTATATATCTTTGCATTCATTGAAACCAGTCATCAAAATACTTCTTCCATTTTTCTTTCAGGATCAGAGTACACTAGTTGTCCTTGGGAAATTGTCTCATTTTTAGCCTATTGTTCACACAAACAAAATTAAAATTAAGTTTTGTTACCTGTACCGATGCTGTTGATGTTTTATTTTCAAATCTATTGAGCATCTCGCGACATTACAAAACACATTAAGATATGGGGTCCTAAAAGAAACAAATATTTCTCATTTGAGAGTGGTCGTATAAGATGGTATGTATTGCCTGTATATATCTTACCACTTTGTATCTGGCATTGATTGCATGCCCATCAGGCTCTAGAAATTTAATAGAAATGTGGATGGATGTCTTGATCTTGGAGCGTCTTTCAGATTGAAATTTCTGCTCTAGAAGTCTTGATACCACTTAAATATAGTTATACAATGACGACAATCGTTTCTTATGACGTGGTTCAGAAGCAATGAGATTCAGAAATGGTTACTGCTTTATAGTTTGCATCTATCTTAATGCACTTGAACTCGTCACAACGTGCGATAATTACGTGCGCCATATTGAAAAAATATTTTACTATCTTATGCATTTATAAATATGTTTGTTAGTTTTTTATTATTGATAGTTCTACACATATATTCGCGATGAAAACGGTTGTTTCTTTTGATAGCCCATATACTTTGAATTACTTGTACAAATTACAAACACAATTTGGTAAAGTTAGTGCTGCTAAGGATAAACTTTAAAATGACAACACGACTACATTGCTTTGCTAAACTTACTCAACGTACCGTAACTGGGTATGACCCAATTATTAAAATTGTGTCTATCTTTATCCTTAACTGAAGCAAATCTACTTAAAAAATTTAAATTGTATGTGCATCGAAAGTATTAGCAAGAAAAAAAATTTGACAGAGGCTATATATGTACTCAAGTCCAGTGTTCCAATATAAACGCATTTAATTACAACCTTCCTTTAGAAAGCGTAAGTAGATAAGGTCCAAGGAGAGAGGGTCAACAACAAGAGTTCTTTAGCCTTCTTCAACCCTTTTGTGTCTATCTTTATCCTTAACTGAAGCAAATCTACTTAAAAAATTTAAATTGTATGTGCATCGAAAGTATTAGCAAGAAAAAAAATTTTGACAGAGGCTATATATGTACTCAAGTCCAGTGTTCTAATATAAACGCATTTAATTACAACCTACCTTTAGAAAGCGTAAGTAGATAAGGTCCAAGGACAGAGCGTCAACAACAAGAGTTCTTTAGCCTTCTTCAACCCTTTTGTGGATTACTGAATGTATCAAAAGTATGAAAATAGCTGATAGAAAATTTGTGGATTGGTTTAGTATTTGAATAATGTCTGCTGATAAGAAATTATTATTAGCTATAAAATGATGTGGAGATATTGGACAGATAGATAGGAGAAATAGTGCATTTTAATTATCGTACACTTAAACGGAAAAAGTTCAAGTGCTAGTTTTTATTGCCCCAAACTGTCGAGTTTTCAGGAGACCTCTTAGGTCGATACCGTAGGTATTGATATAAGTATATATAGTCTGTTACTTTATATATTTTTACTTTTGGAGGAATCAGTAAGGCCATTTAATATATTTAAGGCATTTTGTTCTCCATCTGCTCCTGAATGTAGGTCTTTTCCAAACTCTTCCATCTGTTTCTATACCGTGCTTGTTGATAACATTTCTTTCCACCTATTTTCCTTATATTGTCGACCCATCTAATCGGCAGTTGTCCTTTACCTCCTCTTGTTTTTCTAAGTTTCCAGTGAGTGATGTTTTATGTCCATTTGTTGTTAGTGTCTGGAGCGATGTGGCCTGCCCAGCTCCACTTCATTTTTGCCATACGTTCCATAATATCTGTTGTTTCTGTTCTTTGTTTTATTACCGTATTTGTAATTCTATTATAGAGATACCCAACATCATTCTGTTCATGGCTCTTTGCCTCACTCGAAGCCGATTTGCACTTTTCTTTGTCAGAACCATGGTTTCCGCTCCATATGTAGCTACTGGTATAATATGTTACATGTATCAAATACTTTGCGCTTTAGATTTATGAGTATGTTTTTATTCTGTAGTGTGTGTATAAGATTTCTAAAAAAAGGCCCATGATAAACCGATTTTTCGAGATATTTCCAGAGTTTAATTTTCTTTACTGATAGTTATATTGTGCCCCAGGTATGTATACGAGTTGTGTAAACAAAGCAATGAGACTGATATTGTAGCGTGCGATCTGGGAACACTCGGGGGCTGTCGGTTTGGAAGAAAGGGGGATCAACATCCGATGCACGTTCATTATGTTGTCTGTAGCGATTCGTAAAACGTTTTTGGCGAGTGCGTTTTGGCAATGAGTGACAGTAAGGTCGAGCAACGGCATGCGATCCGGTTTTGCTTCAGACTTGGGCACAGTGCGACAGAAACGTTTGCAAAACGTTAGTAGGCCATATTAACATACTGTGTTGTCAAGGGCGCAGGTATTTCGGTAGTTTAAGGCATTTTTAAAAGCAAGATAAACTGCACAGAATGACACCAATGTAATAAAATCCGTCACCTTGCGCGTTCTAATCGTCCACTAACAGTCAGAATGATCGAGGAAGAGTTGCACTTGACGCAGACTACTGTTCATAAGATTTTGACCCACGAATTGGGGATGCCGAAAATCTGCGCGAAAATGGTTGCGAAAAGCCTTTCGCTGGAATACAACGACAACCGAAGCAACACGTGCCTTGACTTTTTGGTACGGATTGAAAAGAACCATCGTTTTCTGAAACGTTTCATTACTGGTGACGATATGTTATTTTGGGACAGTATCGAACATTGAAAAGGCCGTAACCGACCAACTGAAGGCGATTCCAGTATTCGTGTACTATCACTGCTATGACGAATGGAAGAACTGTCTCCAGCGCTGTATGGCTGCTCAAGGCAATTACTTTGAAGGGATAATGTCCAAGTGTAACTGTCATTGCCCAATAAAATGATAAAAGTCAGCCTCATTACTTTATTTACACACTTCATATTTATCTACGTTATCTGTGTGTTTTCCTTGTGTACTAACCTAGACGTTGTCTATACTCATTATTTTAGTTTTGCTAAAATCCATTTGGAGCTCTATTTTCTCGATTGTTTGACCGAGTTTCTCCATCAACTGTTGCAGTTCATTGGGATCGGGGGATATTAGCATTATATTGTCGGCATGTCTCAAATGGTTCAGATATTTTCCGAAAATTTTTATACATTTTTGCTCCCACGAAAGGATCTTGAAAGCGTGTTCTAAGACGAGGGTGAAGAGTTTTAGTGACATTGTATTACCCTGCCTAATTTGTCTTTCAATTTGGATCTTTGTTTCTGGTCATATAGAATTGCAATTTTCAATTTTTACATCATGACTTCTAAAAGTTGTGGAATTTTCTTTTATGTGATAGTTGCATTGAAAGCAAAAGACTTTTAAGCGGTTCAGGTTTTCTCCTTTTTAAGTTCTAGCCTGTTATTAAAATTAAAATAGAGAGGAACCCTTTGAAAGTTTTGTTAAATTTTACTATTTACCCTTTCTTTCTATTTATTACATGTTTTGACAACTCATTAAGATTATCTTATATTTTTGTCAATATAAACCCTACACTTTGTATACTTTGCTCCATGTGATTACATATGATATAATTATTTTTTTCTAATTGATATTGTAACATATATGTATCATAGAAAATTTTTAATTTAAAAAAGTACCACATAATACAGAAATCTATTATACTAATCTATTAAATGTAGTATAAATTATTATTTCTACAATTTAAGAGATAGTCAAAATATATAACGTTCAGAACAAAACAGCAAACTTGTGAGCTATATTGATGCCAATTCGTTAATTAAAAAATATAAAATTATATTTTTCACGGTGAAGTTTTAGATAATTTTTTATATTTATAATCTAATTAAAAATTGTTTTAAATTATAAAAAATGATGGTATGTTTTTAATTTTCATCGATATTGGCAACAGAGCTGTAGTTAGGGCTTTGAATTACCGATTTCTCGCTTGGCGAATAAGATGTTGGAAGGACAGGTAAGGCCCCGGGTCTGCCGCCTCCCAACTAAGGCGAGCGGTCAGAAGCATCAGCGTTTAAGCAAACAAACGCGCTATAGGGTTGGGGACGGTTTCAGTGCCTTTTAAGGAAGCGGCAAAAACGCGCTGGGTTTCCAAACAATACCGCGTTTGCTGTGTTTTTAGCCGGCGAACCCGAACAGATGTTAATATGACAAATACATAAATTTTTCAGAAACAATGGGGAATAAATCACGAACAATTTTTTGGAGCTTTATAAGAGAACGCGCGAGCAGATGTTCCCATCACATTTGCTGTTTCTATTATATTTATATATGGGAGATTTGACAGATCGTCAATATGCGCATTCGGATGACAGGATGGTTGATATTTCGCTGCCTAAAAACTTGCCTGTAGTATCGTTGTCGTATTGTAAGGGCTCATAAAGAAATATGACATGACTGTGTCAGACACATGTTCTTCCAGCTTACAGGTTGTTTTTGGAATTTTAATATTATTCACTTTTTTTAATCTTTAGTTAACTTGTAACTTTAGCAAGTATAATTGCAATTAAATTATTCTACAGACGAAATCAACATTCTAAAATTTTTTTAGAAGGCAAAAACTTTAAGATTATTTGGTAGAGAAACTGTAATTTTACTTTCTTTCTAAGATATGCAAATTTTATTATTTTGTACAAGAGATTTTAAATAATTTATACTTATTTTGAATATTTAGTGACACACTTTCAATTCAAAAGTATATCAATTTTTTAATTTAAGACAAAGAATTTGTAGACTCATAATTATTTTAAATTATCCCATATATTTAAATTAATGATGATTTGATATAATTAGCATTTTAATATGATTTATGTCTTAGCGGTTCACTAATGAATTTAAATACTTTAATATAAGAAAACAATTTATTATGTAATATATTATTATCCAATATGTAAAAATCGAACAAAAATCATCATGAATACTAAAAAAATTATCTTGAATGTTAAATATTTGTTTCAACAAAAAAAAAACGCCCTTTGCATTTACCACTGCTTTTATAATTATAGGCATTAATTTTTTTTTAGTTTCTCGCGTGGTTAATCTCTCCAGGATTGTTAAAGAAGACTCCAAAGATGATTTTTGAACGTGGGATGCTCCTTTCTTACTGTTCTGTCCAGCTCATCCTATAGCAACTCTATGGGGTTGAGGACTGGACTCTGCGGTTGCCATGTCATCATTTTGAGCATCTTTTATTCTCCTTGATTATCTCGATAGTCCTCATAAAGCTTTGAAGTATGTTTAGGTTCGTTGTCTTGCATCATCGCGAATTTCTTTCCGATTAGTCGCAACCCAGATGGTGTGGTATTTTTTGTTAATTTCTATTATAATATTCGTTCCTCATAATCACATCTACTTTTACTAAATCCCTTACACCAACTAAAGAAAAACATCCCCACACTAAAATAGACGCACTTCCGTGCTTGACGGTTGGAACAATAAAGTCCTGGATCATCTTTTCAGTCTTGGGCCGACGCTCGAAAGTTCTCCGTTTCTGACTGAAAATATCAAAGTTGGATTCGTCGGTCCATAATACGTTTTGCTACTGTTCAAATGTCCAGGAACGATGGTTTTCTGACTGCTGAAGCCATTTAGCCTTGTTACTACGGTTTTTTGGTCGCAATACGATCATGAAGATTACCCTCCTAAAAAAGCCGCTTTATTATGCTGACTGATATTGTTTTATCACGTCTTCTATTTCGCTAACGTATCACTCTGATAACCTGATCTCCATTAGATGTTACTCGTGATATCCCTATGCAACGGAGATCTCTAAGACTTCCCCTCTCTCTCTGTAGCGTTGTAATGTAAGATTCACCATCGAAGCATAAATCTTTAATGTTTTCGCGATACTACGAACTGATGGCCTTTTTACATGTAAAGTGAGAATGGCTGAACGAATGCAAAAATTCAAAACGAGACGTAAAAAAATACTAAGTAAACGTCACAAGATCTGATGACAAACTGGAGATCTCGAAAGTCGGGGCTCCGTATGACGCACAGTTCTTTTTTAATGTAAACAAACATCTAAGACAAAGGATAGTGACAGAAAGGAAGATTTGTATAATTGAGTGGCAGTTCAAGGACGTAAAAACATTATGATTTTTTTATTATAGTTTTCGACCCAACAACTGCGTATAAAAAATCTACCAGTGACTAATTATTTTCATTCAAAGCAATATTATCGAAGGATATGGTAAAGAGTTAAACAAAACAAAATTTATTATGAAAAGTACAGATCGCTGTATAATTGAATTTTAATAAGGTATGCATACCTCCATGAGCAGCAGTCTTTGCAGATTTAGAAGTTGTCAGGCATGTAGGAAGGCATACATCGTTTGAGGCTTTACTAGTCGTCTCGTTAGATTTTCAGCCGATTTGTTAGGGTTTATATTTTTGAAAGTAGATGGTTATCTGCTATCACAGTTTTCATTTGGATATCTTGAGTAGTGAAATTATTTGGTACATACCAAAAAACATTTCTGATAATTCGAAAAATTTACATTGAGCTTCTAAAATATTGATATTGGAGATGGGTACAGAATACTGAAGGTACCCCGTAGCTTTAAACGGGTTTTAGAATTGCTTTGCATACTAACACTTGAATTGGGATTTACAATTGTGCTCTTTTAGCCAATAAAACTTTTGGTGAGTTAAGTCCCCGCTGTTTTCTCTTAATGAAGATATTTGTTCCAGGTTAATTTGCAATCTAGGTACATTCTTAAGTATTTCACATTCTCTTTATGTTGAAGTAGCTAATTATTTAATTACACTGGAGGGTGTCTGAGTGACGTGCTCCATTTATTCATTTTGATTTTGAAAAAATAGCGATCTTCAAGATAGAACTTCAGAATTAGGAAATCGTTATTGGACAGCAATTGTCTAATTTTCTCTAGAAGCCCGGCATGCCAGACTTTATTAAAAGTCTATGTTAGATTCTAAGAAGGCTGCAGAACAGTATTTTTTGTCTTCTAATACTTGCTGTGTTTGCGTCTGATAGTCGTGTTCTTCTAAAGTCAAACTGGTAATTTCGTATTAGTTGATGGCTAGTTAAGATCAGCTACAGACTTACTAAAAGTAGCTTTTCAAATATCTTAGATATTATCGGTAATAGGGTGATGGTTCTGTAGACTTAACATTGTCGAGAGATCTGTCCGGTTTGTCAGTTATAATAATTTCGGCTACCTTTCATCGCAAGAGAAGGCAATCTGTTCTTAAAACGGAATATTTGGGTCAGGTATTGTAAACCGTTTTTAAAGAATTCGGGAGATTTAAATTGGTTTGAATTACGTTTTCTATATGTGAAATTTTTATAAATAGGCAAAACTGATAAAGAGTTTGCAAAAATAGTTAAAGCTCGTTTTCGATGTTAATTTTGTCATCTGGAGGATGCGGTTGGAAGACGAAGATAGTCAAAAAATACTTCGGCCTTGTCTTTATTAATTTTGGCTCAATGCCCAGCGACTTTATGAGTAGCGCAAAGTTTTTGCGTTGCGTTCCAGAATGAATATTCGCCGACTTTGGTTGCTATCAAATATCTTAGGTAGCTTTGTAATTGTTTAATAAATATTTTAGTTATAATACCGCTTGATTTAATCTTGTTCATCTTGAGGTGCTCAAGTTCTTTGCTACATTTTTGCAAAGTTTCATTTTTCTATAATTTTGATCAAATTAGGCTGTCCTTGGTGTGTAAAGATTTATTTGTTTGTAAATTTTGACTGCATACTATGTCTTCAATAGAATAAATAAGATTGTTGAACTGCATTATTAATATCAAGTTTAGTTTTTAGCAGTATTTTCAGTTTTCTTTTGTTGTCTAATATTTTACGGAAGTAATCCCACTTAGTATATTTATTTTCTAAGGTAGTAGCACTAATCTGTTTTCTATGATTCAAATGCGTGTTGTCATTAAAACGAGTCTGATGACAGATCAAAGTAAGCTTGTGGTAATAATAACTCTATCGGTATTCCTTTGGTAAAGCCAAAGTTAAGGTCGTTGATCTTATTTTTGTTGGTGCACCAATAAGTGTTTTTTAAATTGGTTTCTATAACAAAAAGAGTTGTTTCTCTTTTAAAATAGTTAATTTGGATCACAAAAAGGCAATTTTCGCGTTTTTTCACCAACCACTAGAAATATTTTACCAAGTACACCAAAGCATTGGTCTGACTGCTTTTTTTACTGTATGACCTGGTGGGCAATACTCTGCGGAAATTGTAAGTGAACCTCGTCATTTCTTTATGATTACACTAGCTGCTTGTAAGTGTTTTTGGTTATATTTCTCATAATCAAGGTGTTTTATAGATGGTTTAGTCAACTGTGCAGTTCTCCCATGAGCAGTACCGTCTGGATGGTTTTTGTGATAAGTTGAGAAACTTTAAATTAAAATAATAGGGGTTATTTCAATATTGTGATTAATTCATAAAGCTTTAACATCTTGGGTATGTTGTGGCACTTCATTAGCATAATAACATTCTATTTTAAGAAATTTAATCACTATTAATTTGACGACTACCGTAATTAGCAAGTCTAATATTCGCCCTATTTGTTTTACAAAGCCTTTTATCATATTTCTCAAATTAGTCACTTCATTTGTGGTGTATAATTATACAAGACTTCTCGTTTATAGTACGTTATTATATAGAAAATTATACTGTGGACATAGCTAATATTTGGTTACACAATTCGCTCTGTTGTTTATCTTTTTCCAAATATCTGTTTTGACCTAAGTGCATTTATTCTTTATATTTGGAACAGCCCTTGTAGTTTGCAAGACGAGCACCCTAGCAAAGTTTACATTTGAAATTTGAAGATTTTTCTTTCCTTGAGTATCGTTCAGTAGCATAATCCCCCGTACGTTTAATGCATCATGGTTTGTGATAACAGTTTACAACATTGAGATCTTGCACATTTAGTTATTTCTCTATTTGAGCGTGGTGGTTCGAATTTGATATTGCATTACAACAGGTGAAATATTATATATCGTTGTTACTGCTGACAGTGAAGGATATAAATAAAGGAATTTGAATTTTACGGTGTTTTCAAATGTGGCCGTATATTTCTGTTACCTATTTCAAATCATTGAAACTGATTAAATAATACATATTTTTATGTACATTGCTCAGTTTGAATATGTGACATTCGGTGTTTTTTTCAGCTAGTGGTTTTATTATTACCGTATAATTGTCCGATGTTTTGGTCTGTATTTTTATTTGGTCGCAGTTCAGAACTTTCTCGATAGCGAATAACTGCAATCGGTTAGAGGTAGGTAAGTTTGTACAGTTTTGTTGGATTTTTATCTGGATTGCTTTTAACATTCTCTTTTTGGGGTCACCTACAATTTTCCATGTGGCTTCTTGATTTGTTAATGACAGAAATATTATGGTTCAGTGTACAGATTCTTAGCTGGAGCTCTGTCTTTGGCGGATTATACAGTATTTGCGGATTTGATTGCGGAAGAAACGAAGTCCATTGTAGGATTGTGATCTCCATTTACACCGAACGAGTATTTGAACACCGCACGCGAACCGATCCGGCCAATATTTCACCTTCGTTTGATAAACTAAACGTAATCGAGAGAGAAATAAGTTTGAATATACCTTACAGTCATAACAACCTAAGCATATTATCACCATCATCAACGTTTACGGGTTTGGCCGTGAAGTCTGTTCTGGCTCTACGTTCCACCTCATTCTCTTCCCACTTCATAGTGTTCTTTTAGTTCGTATTTATTTGCTTGTCGTACAAAATTTACAAAATTGCATTTCATTTAATTAAACCTTTATTAGGACTTTAGTTCCTATAATCCAAATTTTGAACCCTTGAAAACGTATGGGTACTGCCGTAGTAATACGATGTCTACTTAGTAATTCGAAAACCACGGACTCTAAAATGTCTAAGATGCTAAAAATAACGTTCTCTTAATTCCCAAAATTAAATGCATAATTTATTTGCAGTATTATCTCCCAATCAATTATTTTTAGTTTTATTAGCACTGATCCTACTCTATAATTTCTGGAAAGTTTATATAATGTCTAATACAAAGAGTTTCGGTTGTTCAGCACATTAATTATGAGGATTCATTTAGTTTTCTTTAACTAAAGCGTACTATTGCTACCCTAAACAGCCTTACAAATTATTTTTAAGAACAATTGTAAGTTTGCATTACCTCTCCTTTTACTGTTTACCCTATGAATTTCCATAGTCCTTAGGAAAAGGTTTGCAGTTATTAATATTTATTTCTACGTCAAATTTATTGTTCTTTAACACTTATAAAAATTTTCCTTTTCAACATTGAGCTTTCTTTTGTAGAAGTAAAAAATATTTAATCCTCTCTGTACTTATCATTAATAATTTGTATCAGTCAACTTTTTTATTAAAAGCCGCATAATTTTGCGCTAGCCATTCTTAAATAACTGACGGCTTCTAATTTCGCCCGCAGTCTCCCTTTAATATTTTTTGCAGCCCCCGTAGATCACAGCCTTATCTGCGGTTCGGCGCTGACGTCAAATATATATCTTGCTTTCTTCAGATAACTTCCCGAACTAAAAGTTTAATTTTTTCCCAACTTTCGAGGAGTTACAACAAATGGAATAATTAATTCGTCCGCGTCGAGCTTATCAAGTTAGCGGCGCTTTTTGTCGTGCCGTAATTAATCTTCCTCCGGATATGGCTCAATCCTTTTTCGCGTTGTTTGCTCTGGCACGGCACGGAACACGCACTTTACTCTTTGGGGCGTAGTTTACAGGAGTTTCAGCTCGTTAGCCGTTTCTTATTGATTTGCCCGCGTTAATGAGGTGAGAAAATATTTATTTGAGGCTGCAGCAGAGTTATTGCAGGTCGCAGCGGCGCAAAGCGTAGCGCCAGAATTGCTGTAAGCCGCAATAGTTCATGCTCGTTGCATATGGCGAGCTTTCTTGCTAGCAGATACGCCATAGTGTACACAATTATTGCACTTTAGTACTGACTTAAGTAGTACCATAAGAGTAATTGCTTTCATTATAGGGTACTTATGTGGAATTATTTTCTTCGGTTGTTTTTATTTGCTTAAGGGAAGTGCATGTGGTCATGTTTAAAATATAATTGTTCTTATGCACTTTTATACAGAGTATCTAGAAATAAGTCAAATTTTTTGCCTATTTAAACGTAACGGCTTTGTGTGAAAGAGATTTTGTCCATATTATTATTTACATTACGTACATGACATGGACAAAGAAGTTTTGGGAAACTGGTTCAATATTGAGCAAACCATAAACGGGTCTTCCATAGATTACACAAAGCGATGTCAATGTGAAGCGGGGGTAGAATATCTAACTGCGCCTGGAAGTTTCCTATACTGCGTTCTTCGTTAAGATTTAGGTTTGCACCCCTAAAAATACAATAATTGTAAAAATTGAAGACTACTGATATTGCTTCCAAATTTCACTTTTTTTAATGAAATGTTTGACACACTTGATGGGATTTTTTTGTTTTGTTTCTTGATGGGATGAATTTTTAACAACGGCTAATCTACAAGTGTAACTGTTGTTTCTGAAGCTAGACAACCCCCAAAAGCAAAAAAAAACGTCGAAATAATTAGTCCGTACTTTTTTGAGAACGACAGAGGCCGCGCAATGGTGGGAAAGAATAAAACTATATACTTTTCTATAAAAGTATTTTTTATCTAATATATTAGTATTTTGTTAACCCATCTTTTGCCGGCATATTGGCCAGAAGCTTCTTCCATTTTTAAAAAGAAGCACATTAAGAGTATGTTTAGAGGTAATCGAGAGATGACGTAATTTTTCTCTAATATATCCCATAAGTGTTTGTAGACTAGTCTAAGATCTCAATCCCATTTTTACGTATCCAACTCATCATTGTCGCAGATTTATAGCAAGGAGCATTATTTTGCTGGCTCATATTAGTATCCCTGAAGACTGAAAACTGTAGATTTAAAGTCACTTCCAAGACTGATATATTTTTACACTATCTATTTGATTTTTACAAACATGATTTTTTAAACTTTGTTAGTTGCAATGCAACTCCATATCGTAATACTGCCGCTTTCATGTTTTAATATAGGCATATCACCAACCTCCCATCTAACAAGAAGAATATATATGACTTTTATTATTATATTAGAGAATAGACGATAAAAATACATACCTCAAAGTTTCCTTCAGAGGTTCGTCGGAGTACAATGTATTTGACTAATTTTTCTCAATGTATTGTTGATTGTTTTTAGACCATTTTTTTGGTCTTGTAACCTTTGAGATCAATCATTATGAGCCTTCTTTACTTTGTATCTACGCTAATTGATCTTTCTGTTTACTCTGATGACTTTTGAGATCTTTCAAGAATTGCCTAATCAAGAATGATCTTCATGTTACGCATTTATTCGCTTCCTATCTGTTCATTAATAACATGAGAAACGGCCTCTTCAAACCATTTTAGAGCATATTAGGGCACATTTAACAATTTGCCTAATTCCAACTTTCTATTTTTTTCTGTTTGTATAAAAATTGGTTGATTGGCAATTAATTTAACATTACTCTCTATGTAATTACAAAACATCACGGTTTTTGTGTTTTGGGCACATATTATGAATGCACGGCTTTCTTGAGACATATGGCATTTTGCGATACTCCCTTTACCTTTAAAGAAATTAGTTTCCATGCCTTATGCTCTAACCCTCATATAAGTAATATATTTTTTCTGTTATATTTTGAATTGATATCCTTGTTTTCAGAGCATCCGAAGTAATGTTCTATAAGATGTGTGACGAAAATAAGTCAGCAAAATTTGAGCAATATTGTTTTATCAAATTTTGTCAAAAGCTTAGCCAATATACTACTTTAGCATATAAAAAGTTACAAAAATCTTATAAATAGCATTATCTATCCGGCTTACAAATGATCCCACAAGGAATTATTGGGGGACATTGTGTAAAGAGTAAGCATTTGTAATGTCAGACCGTCGATTGACAATCAAAACTAAGTTAAATTTGAAGCAATGTGTTGTCCATCAGATTTTAACACAATTTATAAACGGGAAAAATATGAGACAGCAAATTTTTGTATAAAAAACATTTCTGTGGTTTTCCGGCTTTCCTATTTCCTGGTTTTCAAGTTGAGTTTGTATTTTCCTGCCTAAAAACTATTTAAAAATTTTGGTGTGAACATCACACGACTTTCCTTATCCTATTATTATATATTATACCGGGTCCATCGTCTCGGCCCTGCGATGCTCGTCCCGGAACTTGTTATTTTAAAAAAGGACGAGGCGCGAATCCAACACTCGAAAGCTGATTAAAATAAACAGTACAAGACAATAATTGACTCGTAGTTAAAATTTTGCTAAGTCACTGAAGGTAACCGTGCGAGCTCGGCGCACGGCCTTCCCCATTATCGCCTGCGTGCTCCCTCCTAGCGCCCAAGAGCTCCCCCCCTGTCCTCCCGCAATCGGCCATGAAGCTCTCCGAGCGCGCTATGATTGGTCCGTTTAATTAATTTTTAATCGGCTATAACCTATTTATTTGACCTCGGATCAAAAAATTTCATTGTAATTTTTTGTTCGTCTCGGTCTGATCTATCCAGTAATATAAATTTCCCGAAACATTTTATGAACACCCGGTATACTAAAAATCCTGAGCTTCAATTTTTTTTCGAGTTCCTATTTTACCAACTTTTATTTTAAATTCATGTTTATCTCATGATAACAAATCATTTTTATTCTTATAAATTTTTTGTATCTTCAACCATTTAGATTCGCGACCGCTTTCCGACCAATTTTGCGACCTTGCGACCAAACGACTCTGCCGATTTTTACCAAAAGCTTCGCACTGCTTCCCCTACCTACAAGTAACTTGCATACCAAATTTCAAGTCTCTAGCTCTTACGGTTCTTGAGATATCCTGTTTACTGACAGACCGAAAGACACACACACACACACGAACCAATGGACCAAACCAACTTTGTTGGTGTCCTGGGGCTATAATTCGTTCAGAAATGTGAAAAACTGGGTAGGTCAAATTTCCGCCGATTACATTACTTTCCTTATTATAGGATAAGGAAAGTAAAAAGTATCACTTTGACACTTTGTATTATATCCAACAGAACATAAGCAACTTGTTGAAAGGCATTCCAGCAGAAGCCGTTAAGGACTGCTACAATCTTGATTTGTAGAAATAATGAAACTCATGATTGAAAGGAAATTAGTCTGGTTATTTGTTTTTCAAGCCTTATTTTGTGCTATTTTTCTACCTAAAAAATATTTTTGAATGTGCAAACAAAAATACAAGATAGAGAAACTGAAATGTATATGCTTCTCCCTCCCTTTTGTTTCTCAATTTTTTTTATTTTTAGAATTGCCATGTATGATATGATGCAAAATAAAATTTACAAATCGACTTTTTTTGAAACCCAATATAAAATGTTATGTATTGGGAGAAAAATCTTGTTTGCGGCAAAAAACCAATTTTGTATTTCATTCATGCACATCAAATAGGCATAACAGTCGTCTTCGACTTCAGTGTTACTTGTGCGTATATATTTAACATATTTGTCACTATATTCCCAGCTGCTTTTCTCAATGTTTGAAAAAATTATAGCTATAGAATTTGTTATTACTGTCATTATCATCAGAAATGTTTTGTCAATTTTATGAATGTCCACATTGTTGTCTAATTCTCCTATTGTCAGATTTTTCTTTCTTTTTCAATATCTTTTTTCTAATTTTCACCGATTGATGTCTTATTATTTATGAATTTTATCAACTAAGTGTTCATAATTTAAAAGATTTTTTGTGATCATAAACAAAGTATGAAAAGAGATACAACGGTGGTGCTTGTAATGATAAGTGGAGATCCACGATTCTAGCCATTGCTTCAGTGGGCTGCCAAGTTGTCTGTGGGTTAGGGACTTCCCATCTCTTGCTATTTTTACAAGTGTCTTCTCCCATTCGTGACACGTGTTCGTTTCAGCCTCTTTTTCCCCCCGGGTCCATCTCACTATAGACGGGTACGTCTCATGTTGGTTGTATTACCGCATTTGGGTTGTGTCTCTTAGAGTGGGCCCAGTTATTTTTATTAGAGGCTTCATTTCAGTTGTTCTTAGCATGGGTTTCATTTTTGCGGTGTCAGCTCTGGTTTCGGCAGCGAATCTCATAATTGCTCGTATACAGGTTTTATATATACGTGTCTTTTCTTTTAAATATGTTTATTGTTATGATATTTTTTATTCGTTTGTAACAGTTTTGGAATAACATTGTCAATTGGTTGCACCGCCGCATTTAAGCAGTTAATTTGGTATTCCATCTGTTTCATGTGCTTTCTTATTTCATAAATTTTTACCAGCTCTATATGTAATGATCTCTCTATTCGAGTTGTTGCGCCTTCAATCATCGCGTTTCTTTCAAGGGGTGTGCTGCTCTTCTTATATAGGCCTTCAAAATGTTGTATCAATGTATTCTCATTTATAGTAGATGTCTGAGTGCATTTATTTATTTCCTTTTTTCTTCTTCCTAGCATTCTCCATATTTTCCTTTGGGCACCATATAAATCGTGTTCCATATCCGCAGTGAAACTGCACCAATAATTGTTCTCTAATCTTGTTCGCTTCATTTCTGATTGTTTTATACCTGTTATAGTTTTGTTCATGTATTTTAAATATGCGTCCCGTTTTTGTTTGGCTAGCTGTTTTGCTTTCATCGTAAACTATGGCGTAGTATTTTTCCTTACGCTCTGGTTTATTGTTCTGTCTCCTAGAGCTTGCTCTGCGGTTTTCTAAATATGATTCCTGATTTTTTGCCAGCTTACGTCGACGTCATCTCAATAGTCTTATAGCGTAGAGATTTCTCACTGTTTCATTCACCATTGATTCGGTATTGAATGTTTAATATTTTTATATTATATCCTAATGGTTCCAAAATATTTGCAGTCACTTCATCAGCTTGTGATTTAAAAAAAAGACCAATAATTCTTCTAGATCTGTTGGATATTGCGACAGCTCATACATGTCTTGTCAGTAGGTAGCAGTTTGTATTTAGAGTGTAGAAGGAACAAAGTTACAAAAATATAATTCTCCTTAAATACGTTTATGTGTGTGACCATAAATATCAATTTAACAGAAGCAAAACTCGGGTGTTTTTAGTAGGTTTGACAAATTTAATAAAACATTCCGTCTTGGCACATACGTTTTGCTAAAACCATTTATCGCCGATAACTGAACACTCCGGTTTTATTTAGGGAAGATAAGCATAAATATTATAAGATAGTTACCGACTCTTAGCGCTGAAATAGAAGTAAACAGGGAACGAGGTTTCGTAAAAATTAAATATGTCGTCTGCTCTTTTTGTTATTTTTTGTCTATCTCTGGTACAGTTCTACTTTGAACATTTGACAAACCGATCTTATCAATGTTAAGATCATACTGGAGAAAAATTGTAGAGTTTATTTTATGTTTATTATTCGTAATATTTTGTTTTTGTTTCAAGCAAAGAAAAATATTTAAGATAGTTCAATAATCTATTTAATCAGGTGCACACTGTATTATTCTTTCTTAGTTTATGGGATGGGTATCTTGCATGAAATTAGAAAATTTAAATCGTTTGCCGAAATTAATTTATGTTACAAAAGCTGTAGCATGACTTCAACCTCAATTTTCCAAACAGTTTATTGCAAAATTTGTTGATATTTGTGGGTTACGCTCGAAACCTACCCAAACTCTCTACACAGTTTAGATCTTCCGACCTTGTGTATTTTTTAAAGGGGGTGGGGCATATTAAAACTCTATGTACGTGTTACTACTGCCAATAACAGTTGTGCGCTTTATTCATGCTACAACGCGTCTCTTAGGTGGCGAGAACAGCACACATTAAACAACTACAATGTTATGATTTATATTTAAACACTATCTGTTCTTTTATGACATTTGATATTTTATATTATAAAGTATAACTTTTTAAAAACCGATGAATGATTTGTAATAACTCTGAATTTCTAAAAGTGGAACTCTAACTTACAACCTCATTGCCTTTGTACAAACGCGTTTCTTAAATTTTTAACTAATGTTTAATTTTAAAATTTTAGGAATATATTTTTTAAATCAATGCTTTACACTATCTTTACTTTAAATTGATTTGAATAATCATTGTTTAATGTAGATTTGAAAACCGAATTAATTTTTTTGTTTTTAATTTAATAATGAGCATTTTTGATGAATTAATTGGACAAGAAATAATCACTGCGGCTTTTTAATAAATTTGTTTATTTCTTATAGTACCTATTTTAAAGATGTGCAAATATGTGTACAGTCTCTAATTGCTCACATAACAAAAATAATTAGCTATTGCTTTATTGTTTCAGAGAGAAAGTTTGCAGAGCTATTATATTTGATGATTTTGAACAGTTTTACAGCTAAATCATGTGATTGACTATTGCATAACGTTATT
The DNA here is from genome assembly GCA_036346155.1 of Sinelater perroti. Taxonomy (NCBI): domain Eukaryota; kingdom Metazoa; phylum Arthropoda; class Insecta; order Coleoptera; family Elateridae; genus Sinelater; species Sinelater perroti. The sequence goes on along the minus strand of JARFIY010000195.1, from coordinate 14,975,221 downwards.
TTATATTCAAAACGCTACTGACACTCCTAAGTTCAGTGCATTTTTGAATTTCATTTTAGATGGGAGCTTTTTATTTTTTTTTATTATCGAGATTAAGTTCTAATTAAGTGTGCTCAATCACCGGCACCTATCTTCTACCTGTTCTCATTTACGCATGCGCATTACAGTCTATCTTCATCGGTTGTTAGGTTATACACTGGTCGCGCAAACTGTTATTATTGTATTTTTGAAACAAACCTCTGTGACTGATAATATTCTCAAATGTTATGCTAGAACATAATATTTACATGCCGGTCCTGTTTTTCTCAAAATATAATATTTGCAGATCCTTAAAAACAGCCTGTAAAATATTTTAACTTTTTTCTTGGCAAATATAGAGTAACATAAAATACGTGCACTTGTTACATTTGTGTAGCCATAACTGCCTTTTATTGCTCTGTTTCGTTTATTTATGAATGCTATTTGTAATTTTCCCACATAATTCTTACTATTACATTATTTTAATTTTTTGTTTGAAATGGTTCCAGTCTTTTCATTGTATAGTCTTAATTAGTCTAATCTTTGCGTATTTTGTTAAAGCTGATTTCTTATATATCACTTATCTTTTTTGTTTGTATGGAATAGAATCCTTTATTTTATGTTACAATCGTGTCACTTAATAATGTATAATCGTATTATTATTAAAATTCCTTCTTTACATTTTAAACGCAATAAAATAATGAAAATGTTTTAAATATTTGTAAAATAGTTCGCTAGTTGTTTTAAATCTTTATTTATTTTTATTATGCAAATTGTTTATACCCAAAATAAATTAAATAAATTTGTTACCAGAAATGATCTCTGTATGCTTTATGCTTACTTATCATTGCGCGAGATTACAAATAGTCGTTGTTTGTTACGCCAGAAGAAGCTAATTTTTTAAATGTTTAAAATACATTAAACCTTATTGTCTATTTTTTTGATGCGACATTAATTTGAACTGATAATTTTGGTATCATTCGATGCGTCTTTGGTTGCTTGTTTGAAATGTTAGATTTTCGGAGTTACTTCTTGCGAACGTTGCGTATGAAATATCGATGTTCTTAAAGTTTTGTTTGATATCTTTAAAGAATTTTTAAGTTTGTGTTTGACGCCGTTTCTTAAAGCTGCTGACCCTACATTTGTATAACTATAAATAAATCATTTTTAAGAAAAGTTGAAACTTTCTCCTAGCCGGACACGGTATTTTGATACATTTTGATCCCATTGTCTTACTTTTAGTAAAGATATAGTTTTTATAAATAAGACGTCTGTCTAAATACACCAAAATAATTTGCTACTGATTGCAATAATTGAATATTATTCAGCGTTACTGGGGGGAAATTGTCTCTTCACAGCGTATCTATTTTATTTTATTGACTTTGATACGCCACGTTATTAGCTCTTTTTGTTATAATGTTAAGATAATCTTGTAAATTTCAAGATAAACTTTTATATGAGACTAAAATAGCAGTATCATCAACAAATTTAACAACTAACATATTCCCTGTGGTTGTTATGTCTGCTATGTATAAAGTGTAGAGAATAGGACCGGCAAAAATTCATTGCAGGACTCCCGAGTGTATGTTGATAAAATCTAAAAGCACTTCTTAATACTTGAAAATATCTGTCTAATAAATATAACTTTAAAAATTTATAAAACGTGTGCGAAAGCTTTTGCCTAGATACCAAACCCTATCGAAAAGTCTAAGAAACATCAGGAGAGGTGGCTGAACTCTTTCCACAATCTACTGCCTTTGTTCACCTATAGAATGTCTTTTCCTTAACCTAAAGTGATATCAAGTATTGCTTTAGATTCTTTATGGAGAGGTTTTAGTCGCTGGAGAGCTTTTTGAAGATTTAGACCAAATAGGCAACAGGCTAATAGGGAAATAGGACGAAGGTTCTTATCTCCTCTTTGTGTATCGTAGTTTATCGCGCCATATTCCATTAAGCTGGAAAATATGACATTCTCAAAACAGCATTAGATACTGTTCTGATTAGTTTATTTAAAGATCTTTCCTGTAATAAAATTAGTCATGGAGCTTTCTGATACTTTAAACTATGTATGATTATTTGTACCTCGCTGATCTCCATTTTTATCAGATAGAAATTTTTTTTTTTTTGAAAAATCTAACTTTTGTTGAGTTTCTGTTTCTATATTAGACTTTATTAGTTTCCGATATTAGTTTTTAGATATTTTAGGTAATTGGATAGAAAACATAAAAAGCCTAAATACCATTAGCATTCATCAGACGTATTGTTATTTTGTAGGCGTTTTAGTTGTTTAGTAACTTTTGACAGAGAGTAACTGATGATTTTTGGGAAAATGGTTTTATAAGCGTATTTGTGCTTTATTTTTCATACATTGGAACATGCGTTTTAGATCTCTTTCCGCTTCCATTCTACGCTATTATAAAACTTCGTTCTTTAGTAATTTGTTTATCTGCAAACTCAGACATTTTAAATAATGCAAATCAAATGTATCCATACAATGTTTTTGAAATAATTCCCAGTCCGTGCCTTTATTTATATACTAGATCCCTGAATAATTCCCAGTCCGTGCCTTTATTTATATACTAGGTGATCTTGATATTAAACTTATGAATTTAATAAGACTAACAATATGATCAGATGATAGATCAAGAGATTGTTTTGCTGTGAGATCATTTTGAACAATTTCTTTTGTAATCCAAACATCAAGTAGATTTCGTATTTTATCCCTGTTTGGCGATAATAGATAAGTTTCTCTGTTAAGATAAAATCATAGATTCTAACAGTTCTCTCTCTTTAGCAAGTATTATTCTCGAGCCCCAATGTTTGTGTTTTGCATTAAAGTCACTACCGGCAATAAACCGATCCCTTAGTGTTTTTAGGAAATAACTGAACTGATTTGAAATGTAATTGTAGATATACCAAGCTAATGTTTCACTAAAACGCTTGTTGCATGTATATGTTTATGCTGATATTTGTCTATTTTATAATATGTAATAGAAAGTTTAATTATAATGGCAGTGCGTTCATAGGCTATTTGGCCAGAATGTTATATGTTATAGATAGTATTTCTTGGTTTGCATAGATAACTGTTGTTAGTGAAATGGGTTTCAAAAACTCTATGTCTAATTTGTATATATTGATAAATGTCTGCTGTGACTGCTGTGATTAGCTAAGCCGTTGCCAACTCGAGCGTTTAAGCTATTATTGAAGCTTGGTGACTATAGTTATTAATAGTTATAGCATAATTTTTGTATTTTTAGCTAGTTTAAGCTTTCTCTAGCTTAGCAAAAGTGCATGTTGTATGTTGGTCTTACAGTGTGATGGAGTCGGCCCTATGTTAGTTTCTTGTGTGAAATTTATAATACAGTTTGCTCGAGTTCCTTGTCTTCCTTAGATTACAGTGGCGGAAATTTGAGATTCCCTATTTCCTTACATCCTTTATAATTTGCCGGGTAAGTTTTGCTGTAAAGTGCACACTTGACTGGGACACTTATGGTTTTGATACAACTTTTTGTGGAATGAGCATTTCACGCGCCTTGGTTGTAGAGTATATTTGATTTAGTGTGTCCATACCTTTAACAGTTGTGGCATCGTGGTCTCTTTTTTGAGGGGACGGTTCTATAGTTACTTTAGTTGTTAGCACTTGGCTTCCTATATTTTCTTAATGAATTCGCTAGCATCAAGATTATCAAAAAACAGATAAAGGTTTTACGTTGTAATGAGTTTTCAAAAAATGACTTTAGATTGTTGTATATATATACAAAAGGATCTTCACAGCTGACGCTGTCTTCCTTCACTCAACCGTTTCTTCCACTCCTTCTTGTCTTCCCAATCTCCGTCTGCTAGCCCTCTTCTTTCCATGGCTTCGTCCACCTCATCTCTGAAAGATCTTCGGGGTCTTCCTCTCTTTCGTTTTCCTGGAGGACTCCACTCTGTTATTTTCTTTATCCATCTATTACTGTCCGTCCTTCTAACATGGCCGTACCATATTAATTTCTTTTTCTCGATGTAAGTCAGTGTGTCTTTTTCTACATTCATTCTCCTCTCTATTTCTGTATTTCTAATTCTGTCCAGTCGTGTCACCTGGCAGCACCTTCTCCAAAATTCCATTTCTGTGGCTTTTATTTTTCCTCTATTTTTCCTCTATTTTTCTTATTAATTATCCAGTTTTCTGCCCCATATGTCATAATACTTCTGATAATTGTGTTATATATTCTGTGTTTTGTATTTTTTGTAATGTGTGTGTTCCATAGAATGGGATGTAGTTGTCTGATACTTATTCTAGTTTGTGCTAACCTGTTCTTTATTTCTTCTTCTGTAGATGTATTTTTTGATATAGTAAAGCCGAGGTATTTGAACTTATTTTTCCCTCTTATTTCTACATTGTCGTCTATTTCTAAGTTTTTTACCTCTTCTTCTGTAATCGCTAAATATTCTGTCTTGTCGAAGTTTATTTCCATACCGGCCTTAGTGTACTCGTCTTTTAGTTTTCGTAGCATATAACTCAGGTCCTCTTCATCTTGGGCTATTATCACTTGATCATCTGCGTAGCTTAGTGTATAAAGGTGTTCATTGCGCACTAGTAGATTGTTGTCTTTGTATAAAAATGAAACTGTACGAAACATTTCAGGTTTCTTTAATTTAAAGTAAAGTAACATCGATTACAATTGGACTTGAAAGATTATGTCGTTCAAATGCTGACCATGATTACGTTGGCAGCCGTCTATGCAAGAATTGAAATTAGAAAAGGTATAGCTTGAAATTTATTAACAATATTAAATTTTGCTGTGGTTTTCCAGAGTTATTTTAAGGCGATTTGCATATTCAAAAATATTTATTGTGCTCTTTTCTTGTTACTGTTGTCCATTCTGTGGCATTATAACATTATATTGCATCATCGTCACGTTTTGTTCAACATTTTCGTTATATGGGGGATATATGTACTGAGTTTTCAGCATTTGATGTCGGTGTAACATAACTTGAGATAAATTTTTTGGTGCATTTGGTACTATATTGCAGGAATAGGTTGCATGTAAGGAATATTTTGGAATTAATTTGCATCAACCATCTCTGGGTGATACAATAGTTTTGAAAGCTTGTATGAGGCACGAAGTATTTTTATCGTATTAAAATGAACATTTTAATGTAGGTAGACGACGGTTATCACTTTTAATATAAGCGCAAAACGGATTCTCAGTTCAAATGTGAGAATAAAAAGAAATCACCCACCTATCTTTTACATTGCGATAGAGAGGACTAAGAATGTAGCATTCTATTATGTAATTAATTTTGCTAAGAACTTTTTTATGTAAGCATCTACCTTGCATTTTAAATTAAAGTACGTAATGCGAATATTAAAAGTTTAAACATTACTTTTTCAACAATTATCTTAAAGTAAGTTGTTAGATTGTATTTGAAACATATACAAACAATATTTAGTAAGTTTGAATCAATAGATTGGTATTTGCTTGAAGCAAAGAACCTAAATAAAAGTTAAATTAATGGATTACGTGTTTTGAGTTGAAGTTTCATTCAAATTTACATTTCTCAACCGCTGCTCTTTGAACGGCGCTCGATTCAAACGCCAGAATTTCGTGTAACACGATTTTAGAAAAACACCGTTGTTCCAGCATCATCAATTTGGAGCGCTACATGAAAAGTGCAGATGTTATTCGTCATACCTACAGCATTCTTGGACTGGAAGAGGCTGTTCCGGCGCTGCTGAAAAATGGTTCACCTTCCAAAACAATCCGACGTTTCGTCACGACCGCAACCTGTATCGGGTTCATTCTTCCGTGATTTATTCCCGTGTAGGTAGATACGCGGTCTATGCGATATGATTTATGGATGACAGTAGACGAAACTAGTCGACCGCGAATGCATTCAGATAAGTTTCGTGATTTGTCGCTCTGAACTTGCGGACTGTCGTAAATCACGATAGGAAAATAAAAAATTCCAATATTTTATCGGTCCTGGCTACTCCTTTTATTTCTTGCCGTACATATTTGTCGGCGTACGTGGGAGAACTTGCTGATTAACAGCAGCAGGCGGGTGTTTCTGCTGCCGACGATTAGGTTTTTTAGTTCGCGAAAACGATAATTTACATTTCTGCTTGCGTTCCGCGGAAACTAGTCGTTGACTTGCTTAACAATGCCAAAGACCGCGCAGATGAGTTTATAAAAATATTACATAGATAATAGATGTTAATAGCACCATAACTAATGATTTATAAAATTCTTCAGCTTTTTTTAATAATTAATTTTAAACTCAAGATTTATGTGCTGTCTAACGGAAAGTAATTCTTTAGCTACCCTATTTGTATTTACTGGAATTCTTAATTTATTTTTGCATTGGATGTTTTCTGTTTATAAAGGTTGACCAAAAGTTCGTGCTCAAGATTAAAAATAACATGTTTATTTTGTTTTTTCTGTTATTTTGTCTTAGAAATTCTAATTAACATATTTCAGTGACTATTCAGGATGACTGGCATTGAATATGAGTGGCCAAATGGTTCAAGGAGATTTTGATCTTAAAGGCAAGCGTGTTTTAGTCGGCCATCAAAGTTGAACAAGAAGATCTACTGACGGTGTGAAGATAAGCCTTCATCAAGCAGTCATTACCTGCAATCGTTCCTTAGACCTTTATCCTATCAAACTTTTCATCAACTTGATTTTGTTCACAAAAAGACTCGACAGGATCCGCACGAACTCACCGAAACAAAGACCAACAAGCAAATTAAGATCTGCCGTTAATTATTCACTTAAGAAGCTGGACGACATCGAGGTTCTTCCACATCTGCTCCATCCGACGACGGTCTATTCTGATCATTGGAGCACTTTTTGAGGAAGTTGAAGAAGCGCGTCAAAAACTTTTTGATTTGAAGGAACCAGAATGGTTCTTGCGGAATGATGGCAAACAATCGTAAAGAACGCTAGCCTTTATTTTGAACACTAGTTGTTTTGTTTTTGATTAAGCTCTTGCATAAAAAATATCATTTTTGGTGTTGAGCACTTAGCCAACCTGTTTGTGTTAGGAAAGTTCCTAGTAGTATTTACAAATTTTATGCAAAATTAGAAAAAATAAAAGCATTGGTTTATTGCTTGGTTATTACATTAGTGATTATTGATTACTGATAAATTGAATTAAAATAAATCAAATCTGAGGACGTTTAAATATAGACTGTTTTATCTAGTCCATTTGGTCTTGGTATGTCACGCAAGAGATTTTAATTTTTTTTTCGCACTGTTCTTATTTATGTAGTTTGATACATACAACAGAGCAGTGACAATTGATCTTATTCCTTTATTTTTAGACCTTTAGAATTTGATATTTGAAAAGCTAGCAGTTTCCTACAACAGTATACTATACGTCTGAATTGGCTTTAGACAAGCTTTGTATAATAATAGCTTATTTTCTAATGTTAATTGTGATTATGGCTTAGAAGCTAAGTTTGCTGAATTTGATCCAAAGCTGTTTCCGTTTCATGAATATATGTTTATGTCAGATCAGTCTTCGTAATTTTTCACAATTTGCAAGAGCCGCCTAGGTTTTCGCGAGTTTGTAACAACATTCACCAACTCCTAATAAAGTTATTTTCTGTTCTGATTCTGATCTCGCTCTTTATGATGCCGATTAGCGAAACGTGGGTTTATCGATCTCCTCGCATGCGCATCTATATAGATCTAGCAGTTTTGAAATGCTGGCCAAGTAGTACCAAAATCTACCATACACAGTCATAAATTATCACCTGTCATTGACGTCGCCTTGTTTCCGCTATCTGCCTTCTTGCTTTCGTTTCGCTCCTATTTTGATTCGTAATCGGTTCTTAACAAGCCCCATTGGAACTGTCTCTGAAATTGGTGCAGCTACTTTGGTCGGTTGGTCTACACGTTTATTTCCTAATGTTAACCATACGCCTTGCTCCAATATAATCTTAGATTCATGTCAGCCGGCAGGACTTTAGCAAGCTTCAAACTTTAATCTACAAAATCTGTCAGCCCTTTCATATTACTAAGATATAATCATTCTATGTCTATCAATATATCTCAGCCACTTCTGAATGACTGTCAATTCACACTGGAATGCAGTACTCCAATCATATGGCGAATATCCTCGTTTTCTCGCAAGGTCTACTATTTATTGAAAAGTTAATGACATCAGTTTATTAGAATACTAAAGTAATTCTCTCGATTCATTACCTTAAGAATGGAAAAATCGTTATTAAAAATATTTTGCAGCACTTTTGGAGAGATTGAAGATAGCGATCGCAGAAACACATTGTAGGATTAAAAAAGTATTGTTCTGTTGTAACAATGCACCACCAGGAGTATCTCTTAGCAAAATTTATCTAAATTGAAGTGTGAATTACTACCTTGTCTGCCTTTAACACTAAATCTGTTCCAGCAAAAAAGGTCTTCAAATAAACTCATTTCCGCAAAGGAATTGCGAATTTAGAGAAACGTCTAGGAAAGTGAATTTGTACCTTGAGAGAAGTACATTGAAAAATAACGTTTTTATTTTAAAAGCAATTCGTTACAAATTGGAAATAAGAGCATTGTAATTTCTCTTTATAATGGACAAATTCTCAAGATGAATTCCTAAATATTTCACAATTTTAGTTTGTGTAACATTACTGCAGGACACAAGTCTTTCTTTATTGTAAATGTGTAGATTTTGTATCATTGGTTCGTTTTCTCACAACAAACTTATTTAGACTACTTTTGCAAATCTAGTATTTGATCTGCAAACATGCATATGAGGTACAGTAGCAGCTCTAAGTTGCTACCCCGGGGTGCACCAGATTTTATGGCATGTATTTCAGAATATTCTTCGTTGCTTTATAAGAAATTCACGGTTTTCTAGATACAACGTTAACATTTAGTAGTAATGAAGTGTCAACTTATTTTTTTAGTTACACCTTATCGAAGTTTTAATGTATAAATCGAAATTTAAAAATCCTAATTGATGGTTTGGTATGCATTATTTTTGATCTAACACCATCTTAAATCTTTTGAGGGACAGATTTTTAAAATCTTAGTTAGGGACAAGGGGGACACTTAGGGGTCTGCGTAATGTTATTTATTGTGGGTTTTTTCTGGTTTGGGTACTATTGTAATCTAAAGCTGGAGAAATGATTGGGTTTCAGCATGTTATAAGTTTTAATAATATATAAGTAATTTGCAATACTTTGTCGGTAACTAGGTCAAAGCTCAGCACTTTTTTGATTTCTTAAATTTGAAATATTTGATAAGTCCATTTTAAATGAAGTTACTAGAAAAGTATCTATGCATATTATGTTTCTCCTGGGTTGTCATTATGTCTGGATATGGATTAAATAGATTTTCAAGATTTTGAGCAGACACAAATTTTTCTTACCCATTTGCCTATATCATGGTTAATTGGTGCTGTCGAATGTTGTAGTCTTTTTATATTTCTTATAGTAAGCGATCGGTATCTACTATAATAGGAATATCATCTAGGTACTCTCGAATAGAGCCATTTATATTTTGAATCCTTTAAGATCTTTAATTGCTTTATTTAGTTTTCTTTTGTCATTTTCGGATCTTGTTTCTTGCCATCGTTTGCTCATCTTTCTTTTCTCAACAATTTTTTGTTTAAGTATTTTGCTTGCCAGACTGCTTTCTGTACAGGTTCGGTAAGTTAATCAACCACAGGGCCTTGGCCATTTTCTGTTATTAAAGGTATGTGCAGTTTTAAGTTATTTAATTGCTGAACTCATTCCAATTAATGTTTTTTCTGAAAAATGTTGTTTGATTTTTCTTCTACATCATTTGTAAGTGCAGTTTTATCTATTTAGGAAAGTGGTCAGAAAAAGATTACGTAACGACTCAATTTACACTATTTGGAATTTATGACTATGATAATGCAAATATTAAGTTTAGATATTCTTCTAATTTATCGGTTGCCTTGTTGATAAGCATTGCAGTTTTTTTTCTCTTCATTATTGCTAGTTCTCTTCTTTTTGCTGATCCACTGCGTATTTTTAGCATTGTAATTGCCTTCAGATATAAGTTTGTTTCTTAATATACTGAAAAAGTGTTTAAACTGTACCTGTTTATTGTTGTGTTTGGGTGGGCAGTATATTGAAGGTGACGTTAATGCCCCAGCTTTTGATATTAGTGGTTTGCAGGTTATTTTAGCTTTCTAATCCCTAGCATTTGCTACATGTTCTAATGAAGGAAGTACTTAACTTCTTGTGCAAGGTGGCACCAGTTGTTAGTTCTTTGAGTAACTCAAACATTAAACAATAGTTAGGAGGTTTAGTATAGTTACTATTTCATCATATGTTTAAGCTCCCTAATACTATTGATTGTAATAAAATAATTATTGGATTTTATATGAATTATGATTCTTGCTTGTTGCAAATACTATGTTCCATGCCATAGATACTTTATCTCACAGTATTGGGTACATTTTTTATTGTAGTCGTTCATATACCTGATAACTGCGAGATTTCTATTTTGACGCCAGGTGCTTCAAATCAGTAGCTTCATATTATAAATCTCTTTGTTATTATCTCTTTACGTTCCATATTTTGGTAACTGTAAAACTATATTAATTTAAACAATTTTATTGTTTTTTCTTTCCTTTAATTTTTTCTTTATGATTGATTAGTAAATTTGATGTTGCTGGGTAGTAGAATGTTTAGTATAGATAATTAATGCGTAGCATTTTTAGGAAAATTTTGTTCAGAGTGATTAAGAAAATGCATTGTTGAAAAACTTTAGGCGTTTTTCGTAACTTTGTACAGTCAAATATTTGGGAATCTGCAAACTGCACTTTAAAATTTTAATTATAATTGTTTTTGAAAAAAATATCTATAAAATATAGCTTTTATTATCTGCGACTCGTGTATTTTTCACTTTAATTTCACTTGTGGGTCTACGCCAATTTAAATTTGCTTCCCTGGTTATCCACAGCAACTAATCAGAAAATTCTCACTTTTAGTTTACTTAAAGTTGTCTAGACAGAATTTTCATTTTATATTTTGCTGTCTGTTCTTGAGTTTTCCTTAATTTAAGATTTTACAGTTAATTCCGACAGCGTTCAGTCTGTTTTAAGGAAGATTTTTATTTGAGAAGTAAAACGCAATAGATAAAGTATGTCCAATTACTGTTATTGTCCTTTATTATTACAGAGCTATAACCCTCGAAATCCATCAGGTAATTTTATAATAATTAATACGCGTTTACTCTTTAATTTGTGCTTCATGTAAGACCAAGCATTGAGAAATTGTGACGGCCAATATAATCTATTTGGTCCATTTTTGAGCAGACTACCAATCACTTTTCATATATTTTAATTATTTTTTCTACACTTAATGCCTCTTTAAAGAGATGTAATGTTCCAAATTTCCGAATTCGCCGAAACAACCTAAATATGCAGCTTGACCGGATGTTTGATAAAGTGCTGAATTAATTTCTTCCCACATACTACCACAGACTAAGGAATACCAAGCTTTGTTATAATATAATATTGTGGGCTTTTAAAAGTCGTTTTATTGTTTTGAGCCCTACCATAACACCTCTTTTGACTTTTTTCAAATACTCGTATTACTACTTGATTCTACTTTGCTGCGGTTGCTTACCTCTTTCCTTAATTAGACAATTTATCCACAGTTTTTGTTTCCTGGTATCCCTTCAATAAAAAAACTTGTGTAGATAATGCGTTGCTGCCGCAATACTTTGAGGTGATGACACAGACACACCACTTTAAACCTCATTGTAAGAATACTACTTAGCAGAGTACTTGAATAGCAATGTATATTAGAGTGTATTTCAAAGATTGTTTATGGCACGCGTATACATTATCCAATTCATCTGAAATATCGACCAAACTCTTTTGTAGAACTAACTGTATGTGGTTTTTGGCTTCAAAAGGATACAATAATTTTTTATATCTCATGTAGGTAACCGTGTAGTATTGCTTTAGTTATATTATTGATAACTTTATATAATATAATGAGATGTTTTGTGATATTTTAATTTAACTCTTTAAATACTTTCCAATTTGTTGTTTTGTTATTATTACATGTGATAGTCACGATTTATCTAAGTCTAAGATTATTACTGTAATTGTAAGTATCGAATACACCTCTTATAATCTAGATAATTTCTGACAGTTATAAAATTATGTAACTGTATAGAAATGTTATCAGAAAGTTAATAATTAAAAAAACGAAATAAAGTGATAAATTAATTCAATTAAAAATTTTAAATGAATTGCGATTATAAAGTTTCTCGGAATCACTAATAACAAAACTGCAGCTGTTCCCTTTGCTTTTTAACAACTTTCTAATTGTGCTTTCAAATCGTCATGCATTGTATTTTGTAATTCGTAATTAAAGTATTAAACAATGCCTTGCAACTTTTAGAATTGAGAGCAGTTGAATGCGCAAAGTTGTCGGCTTAAAGGCATTCAAATCAAACTTCGATTAAACTCGAAGTGCGAGTCCTTTATAAAAGTTCCCACCTTATTATAGTGCAAAAGTTATCAAAACCTCCGATTTCTCAATTTTCATCCTAGAATAATACATACGTAGTTTGCGAAATACGCATAAACCACGCTAACTAATTTGTCGATCAGAAAACTCCCTAAAGTTTGTATAAGAAACAATTACAACAGTCGCCTGAATAAAATGGAGCGATTAGCTATTAATTGAGAGTCGTAAGTTGCCGTAAACCCCGCGTACGCGTTGCCTAGCCTACCGAAGGTCGTCAACCGTATAGAGCTTTTGATGTTGGGATTGATTGTGTTGATAAAGTAATTGCCATTATGCCCTGATTATGTATTGAATATAAGCCGGAAATGCCAGTTATATGGTTTGGATCACACGTACAAAGCCTCTATTGGCGATTGACGATTAATCAGCGCTATTAGAGGGCAGCAGCCATCATTTAGTTGCTTCCATTAATTAAGCCAGACAATAAATGATTTCTTTGGACAATCCCAGCTGGCCATCGGGAAGCACCGAAGCTTAAATATCCAAACCGGAAAGTTTAATGCTCGTTCAATTGTACGATCATTAATTAACACAATTTGTTCCCATTAGCCCACTTTTATTACACAATGCAGACGAAGTTACGTTTAAAAGACAGTTTATCTCTGCCACCGTTGGACTATAAAGGCCGGGCCACACACGTCGGCAGCGAGTGCGCTCCTGTCTTGTCACAGGTTGCTGCCACCCATCACTGGAGGTAGATGAATTCATTTCCGATAATCTGACAGGCTTTTTCGTTTCCATTTGCTTCTCATTTAATCTTTCACTTGCATTTTCACAGCCCACTTGAACATGAAAGCTCGCTACAGCGCCGAGGGCAGTGAGGGGTTCCGGGCGACCAACAAGTTACATGTAAAGGGTATTCGCCCGGACAACACCGAAATGAAAATGCAAATTTAAATTAAACATCATAGGAACTTTTTTATGTAATGCAAACAACGCATCGTTTTAGGCTCTGCCTTGTTTTGTTCCTTTTGCATTTAAAAGTATAATTTTTTCTTATTCATTTGGTTATTTGTGCAGTCTTTTATATTGCAATTAGGTGGATTTTATACAAAACTATTAATATTAGGTATTTAAATACACACAATTTGTGAATTGTATACTAACATGTCTCTAGTAATGTATGTCAAGACTTTTCAGACCGCAATAAGATTTATTTACACAATAACTTTATACTCTAATACAAGTTTTCTGGGTACAAATCTATGTTTGTGACTTTATCTATAAAAAATAACATATTACTTGCGAAAGCTACACTAAAATTATTAATTTAAGGATTGCAGATGATTTAAAAATGCCGTAGTATTGCATTTTACAGCATAACTTTTGAAAAACCGTGGTATATCTAAAAAACAATTACTTATTAACTCAGTACGGTAACTCGCACAAGGCACTGTTTATTGCTGGAAATCACAATGAAGTAGATTTGGCTCTGTTGGGAAACATGTGCATACCAGGGATTATGGAGATAATAGCGCTAACAATTTGATATATCGACCGACATTAATGAAGGTATCATGCAGCACTATGTTAAGCACGGCCACAACAAATGATCTGTTACGAAACTACGTTCCAAGCACAGGGTACGTCAACAAGGTAGTATATGAATTTCAATTCCATTTTAGTGGATATCAAGCTAAGTGGGTTATTCTATTCCGCATGCTTTAACACACAACACTTTATTAAAACGGATGTTGAAAATTTACTTGCATGTCATACAAATGACCGCCGCTTATTTTGATTTTACATGATATACAGTTTGTTGCTTTATTTTTTGATAGTTTTGCATTTTATTATTCTGTTATATTTGAACATAAAAAATAATTTGGTAGAAGAACGACAAGGTTTGATTTGAGTACCGAAATAAATAATGTTTTTTATTTTTAACGCTTATAGTTATTATTTAAATGTTTTTACAACTTTAAGCGATTATTTTTAAGAATAAATACAGGAGACATGACCGCTCCATCGCAACAACAATATTAGCTCTTAGGTACTCACCCCCTAACGCTTCAAATTAGCCGTATTAGCTACAATCGAGACAACTTCAACCGCCACCTCAATCACGGCAATTTTCTCCTTTCCTACCAGCTACTTATTATTTACTTATATTTATTATACTTAATTTTAAATAGTTTAGTAACAAAACTGCGTCATTAATTTTTGGTTGCTGATTTCAAATCTGGAATTTGTTTTGAAATCCAGTTAGCCGATTCTCAGCAAAATAATTTCAAAATTTGTCCTGTAAGGTGTTTTTGACTAAATTTAAAATTAAAATTAAAGTACTTTATAGCTATTTGATTTTTTAAAACCGATAAAGTAGTAGATTAGACTTTATAAAATATATTTGTATTTTTTATTGCAACGATACCAAAAGTGCCATCATTTAAATGAATATATCAAATTAGCATTTAGTAGAATGAAATTCAGAAACAAAATCATATTTTAATACAATAGAACTAATAAATTGAATAAATGTTTGGATAAGTAGACGAAAAATTAAAACAAAGGGCAAACGCGTTTTACTTGTTTTTACAAAAATCAAAACCAATGCCATCCTCACAAATTAAAAAAGCAAGGCAATCTCACCTTAAATAATGCTTCAAAGTTCGGTGTAATCTGTGGTCAATTTGTTGACATGAAAAAGATCTCATCTAATCAAAGCAAAACGTCTTACAACGTGCTTCCTTTGTCAGAGACTTTTCGCCAAGCGTATCACCTTTATATCAAAAACCTTGGACTAAAAGTATCGATTCATTAAAAACGGGCCAAAGGACTAGTACCCTACTGGAGCTTGTCGAAGTTGCTACATGGTTTTAATAAATTGGTTCATTGGTGTTAAAAGTGCTACATTAAGGCTCATTCTGTTCTCTGAACCGAACCACAAGTCTGTGCGGACGATCCAACTGTGTCGCAGTGTTACTTCTGTGCCACAGTTTCAAAACCTATATAGTACCAAGGCCCGGTGCTTCCACAACCAACAAAAAATTCTAACGATAGCAATGACACTTATAATGAAGATAGTGAAGAGAAACATCTTGAGGAAAGCGACCCTGATTTTATGCCAACCAGTTTTCAAGAATCAGTGATAACTAGTCAAAATGATCTTAACAAAGTTGTTAGTTTAGTGGGTTTTTTAAGTCACCAGCAACAAAAGCAGGCACCTTATTTAAAACGATGGGTTTTTGCAAGACTGATTACCACAATTGTGATACCAGATTCAGTAGATGGTGTACCGAGAAATATATTTGTTTAAATTAACAAAAGTATAGCTAGGGCTGAACAAGAAGATAATGATAAGCTTGATGGAATATGTAAAATAAGTGTGTTAGTCAATATAAATAGTACTCATCTTTTTCAAAATAACATTCCCGACGACAGGTCTAACCATACGAAAACTAAAGACAAACAGACTAAAAGACTAAAGACGACAATCAAAACTGATAAAGTAATATACTGTACTTCCATTGATGACTTGTTTACCTTACCGAGCATGATATTGTACCTGACCACCAACAACGGCGATTGTATTTGGACTTGGATCTTAATTTATTTAAATATGTTTTGTTATACATTGAAATCGACATTTAGAAGATAGAACCAACGTTAATAATTGCATACTCGAAAAGACTGCCTGAAACCTATGACGCTGTATCGCAAGCTTTTAATCTCTTCGACTACAATTCTTACCAGCGGTGCTCTTTAATTCAGTCATCTGTGGAATGAAATCATCCTAGTGTACCTTCCAATGCTTTCTTTGCGCTTTTTCAGCTCCGAACCAAGTGTTTACACTACATCAATCATCAATAGAAATGAGCAACAGTTCATAATGCGGTAATTGGAGCTTGGAGTATCGTGAAAGAGCCACTGGCTAGCCTAAAAAAATCATGATGCCCGATTTTTATATCTATTTTGGTATGGCGCCACAGATCATTCAGGCAATGGACAAATCGGACAACGCTTTTAAGTTCGTGCGGTTCAAGTTTTTTGGACTTCCTTGGGACAAGTTACATGCAAGCATTTTAAACGGACAGAAAATTAAATCTTTATTCAAAGACAATAACTTTTAGTTGTCGCTTAAAGGAAGAGAGAGTAGCTTTTTAAGCAGTTTGTAATAATTTTCTGGAAAACCATCAATCTAAGGATTACAGAACTAATTATTTTTAAAAGTTGTTTGAAAGATTTAATATCAATTAATTCCAAGTCGTTTAAAAAAAGATGTCCTTACTTTGCAGGCGTGTGTATTAACTCTATGACCAATCCGCAACAATATAGGACAAATTCCACAACCTCCAACCCACACAATAACTCGATAGAACGCATAAAAGTAGACATTATCAACGGAAAACCCAAAACTGATAACAGACATTACGTAATACAAAACACCCCCATCATCTACCATGCAAGCATCCAACCCTTTATCTAGAGCAAATCAAGATTAATCAGCTGAAACTAAAGGCTGAACGAATTTCAAAACCACCCGCTATATTCATATGTGTTGTAAAAATTCAAAAACATAAACACTCTTTCCCTAGTAGCAAAGTAAAAACCTAATAGAATAAAACCCCAGCAAACGAAAACGTCACGATTATTGCACGTACAATTAAAACGTATAGAAAACTTAAATATAAAATAAATAAATATATAGAAAATCTAAAAGAGCAAAACTATACATAACTTGCATCAGGTCAAAGAAGTGCGTGTGTACCGAATAGTAATTAGAAATTTATGTCACTTTATACCAACTGGAGATATCAAACATGGTTTAGACAACGCAGACCAAAAAATTCGCAGCACAGTTAATGTCATAGATTAATTAAAAAATTATTATAATTATTGTTTGGTGATTTTAAACCTTAGCTAAACAACAAAAAGAAATTTAATTAAGAATAATGATGCAACACTAACATATCTGTGGAATCTCTCAGAAAAAACCGCGGCATAATCCAGTGCGGTAGTTTTCAAGGCTATGATACTTCTGAGGCTTGTTGCGCCAAATCTTTTAATTGTGTAATCCTACAAAGGATGAGATATCTATAGAAATCTACCTGGATATTAAATTACCGAAATCAACATTTCTGAATTAATTTAAAACCATTTTCTATCAAAATAGTATAATAATAAAAATAATAGCGACAGTTACTGGAAAACTAAATTTATAATGGCACAATTTTTTAAAGTTTCACATGGGAAGGCTAAAGGCAGCTTAATCACAAGAAGGAAATTATTTAAATAAGACTAATATTTTGGTTATATCTGAATCTAGTTACACGGATATTTGTTATACTACAATAACACAATATTCCTTATCCTAATAATATGCCACCGCTGTAACTACCTAAATGCCCTATCGGCAATTCCAAGTAGCAAGTGTTGAAATAAAAATTCTTCTGTGACACTTCAAGTTCTCTACCATTTGTAACTCACCACAACACAATATCATTTGATGAATGCAAAGATCTTTCCGAACCCTTGCAACGAATTTGTCGTATGGGAAGATTGGAACGCCAAAATAGTTACCGTAGCTTAGAGTTTTTTCATAACAAGTGGAAACACCGATTGTTAGCAACTTGAGTAATACTTTTATCGATAAATCCTTTTCCCCCAAGTTAACTTTGAAAAATACTGATGGGACACCATTGCAATAGACTGTCTAGAGAATTGATAGCAACTCTAACAGAAACTCAGCATAACATCTTCCAACAATATATAGCCAACCTCTCACCAGTCGTTCACACTCTGTGGAGAACAACGAAAAATCTAAACAAACCACAGTTGGCCGTGACGCCGATCCGAAAATTTTAAAGTGTTTAAACTCTAGTTAGGAAGTAGAGGATTTTATCCGTATACCATGCTAAATCTCCCTTCTCATAAAACATTTTTTACCAACAGAAGTCAAGAAGAAAACAAGTTTAACATGCGCAATACTTGAGAACACGTCCTGTTCACAGGACAAATGTTTAAACAATTTCCTGCAAAAATGTTATTGTTCTCTTAACAATCATCTACAATGGTATGCTAAATTCAATCTAGGACCCAGTTATATATAAATATATTAAAATTATTATGATACACAAACCACCTAAATCTCTACACAAAACAATTTCTTATGAAGCTATAAGCCTTCTACTTACAACCAAAAAGACATTCACAAACAACATGATTCTCTTATCCCTAATCACCAGTTTAGATTTCGAGAGCGCCACTCAACAACCTCATAGATTGATAAATAGTGAATATAATCTCTAGGAGTTTAAAAGAGATGAAATTCTGTAATGCAGTATTCATTGACATCTTTCCAATATTTATGTTTTAGTTAAAGAATACACTACTCAGTAATTTAAACTTGCAGTTAACTGACAGAAGTATCTCAGTGAAACTTCCATGTGCCAAATTTGGTCTCCCAGTAAAATATTCTTAAACTACTGTTTTGCCTAATATAACATACACGGGTAACATATTTGAAATAAATAATACTACAATTGTCTCGTTTGCTGATGGTGTAACTGTTTGAAAATCTAAGCTTCTGAAACCTACCAACCCGCCTAAACTTCGTTTCTGAATAGTACAATCGACAGAGAACGAAGGTAAATTATTCAAAATTAGTCCAAGTTACATTTATCAACCAACATGTCACTTTTCCATTTACAACAATCAAGGACGTACTACAAGATCAGAAATAAAGTAATTTGAATTCATCTTTAATTAAAGACACAAGTTCCACCAAATGCACTGAATTACTGGCCTAAAATATTAATTTCTCTGACAAAGTCTATTTTTAACTCGATGGCTACGTAAACAAAAAAAACTTTAAAATTTTGGGTACAGAAAACCCTCATTTGACTGTGATATACCCTCTAGACCCTAAAAAAGTTAACGTTTGGTGCGCAATTTCCTATCATGGAATAATTGGTCTGATTTTCCTAGCAAGACAGTCGATTGCGAGGTCTAACGCAAAGAAGTTATGGAGAAATTCCTATCCCTTGCAAAGCAATGAGAGAACTTTCGGCGCTTTTAGTTTCAACAAATGGGGCTCTTGCTCATAGCAATCAAGAGATGACCCTTGATATTTTTGAGTTTCTCCAAAACTTCATTTGGAAAATGGAATGTTTGGTCAAAATTTCTTTGAGTCAGTAGCTGTTGTAATTGGATCTTAATGGAAACGTATTCAGTTTCTCATAAAGCATCCTCTGAACAATCGATTTTGATATCCCGATGACGGTACTTGCACGTCTTAGTGAAGCTAGTCTAACGGTAGACATCACTGACCATCTAAATGTTTTCTGGACTAGTGAGTGTTGTCACTAAATTGTTGTCATTGAGGACACTTCCAGTTCTTTCAAATTTCTCAATCGATCTCTTCAAAATCAATTAAGAATTTTTTTTATAAATTTGTTACAAAAAGTCGTTTGATTAAAGTTTGTCTTGTCATTCAATTTAAAATGCAGCCCGAATCTATTCCTAAGTCCTTTCTTTGCACCGACGATCGAAAATCCATTCGAATAATAGGCTTTCACTATAGCAATTCGATCTTTGGTGGTGTAAGTGGTCTTAGCAGTGGCCATTCCTGCACTCTTCTAAAACCTGTAAACTTCGCTTACATACTTTTGTGAAAGTCTGTATGTCAATAGTAAATGCTCTATGGTACGTTATTAATCAGATGCTCCATACTAACCTGAAAATCCCCATTCTGTGTGAAATATGCATGGTTTTGTTTTGGCAAAATTAAAGACGTGTCTTCCACTTTTTAATATTTTACAAATATAAAATAAAATTGTAACAACCTGATTCTCTAAAAGATGGTTGAAAACCTGCATTTCAATTTTAAATTATTTCTACTGCGTCCAGTAGTTATCGCCGTCATTTGAATGTAATCACAAAAGTTAATAAATTTAGATAATAGCGTGTCTAAAGTGCCTCATTATTTATTAAAACATTCCAAATGACTACTATGGATTGATTTGGTTAATGAATTTTGTAGTTTCATGGAACACCTTTGAGAAAAGTCGAGCTGGATTCCGTCTCATTTTGTAAATTTTAATGGTAACGTCGGCTAGTCGTTAAGTGCGGCGTTAAAAGGGCAATTTCCCCAAAAATATCCGGACGCGAAATCACTTGGCACTTTCTTTTTACTGGAAGGTAATAACTTTTATAGATGAAAGGGCGCTCGGAGACTCGTAAGAAGACAGAGGAAGCATCTGCTCTGCCGCATCACAATAAGAACGCGAGCGCCGCTTCAAAGCCCACTTTTGCGCGCGATTTCGACACGTTGGCGTTCTCCTTCCTTGTAAACACGCGCTTAGTTGATATCAACAATTTTTGCGGAAACAGCCGAGAGAATAGGTGCACGTCGGGCAGGCGTTTTGCTCGTTTTAGCGGTCCGCAACCAGCGATACCGGCCCCATTTGCATACATATTAGAAGTCTTGTCACTCGCTCCACCCTACATGCACACGATGCAATACGGAAACTTTTGAACGAACTTATTTGCTTGTCTTCTCGATGCTTCCTTTGATCGTACGTTATTAAATCGGCGACGCTACTTTCCGCCTAGAGGAAGCTTGATTTCGTGCCCAAATTTCTGCTCCATAGCAGCGCAATTTCCTACCGCTGGGAGGACTTACTGGGCTTTTTATAATTTCCTCCATTATAAGATATTAAGGACTGAGCAATATTGGAATTGTTCTCAAATTCGATTCGATTCGAATTGCAATTCGACAAGGAACTATTTGGGGTATCTGTCGGCCTACCCTCGTGAGTTACGAGTCGCTGATTTAATTTCGAGTGCTCAGTATCCCCCTGTTCTTTTAAACGGCCGCCGTTCTCCTTTGGCTAATTTAATTAACGTTGTAAGGTTTAATTTACCAGATAGAGATTTATGTGGTTGGATTTTTATTGTTTCTCCTTAATGTACACCCCAAACAACTAACACAAACCTTTGTATTGCTACATCCTCCAACACGTGTCTCCTAGCAGTGTTATAGAATATATATGAAATATTTGTATTATCAATAAACATTTGCAAAAAGGAAAAATGCATTATCCTTAATTATAAGAAAACTGGAACACATTAAGTTTTTGTATATTTGGGACGTTATTAAAAAATTATAAATAAGTTAATTAAAACATTTCTTTTCTTAGCTTTAGAATTAGCAAACCCCTGGACTGTGGCATCAAAAGAAGGACTCTATAGTTGAAGTCGACAAAGCTCTAAAGATAAGGAGTCCTTTTTAAGGTGAGGCTGCAAGATATTCTACCTTTTGTTTGAAGATCTAAAAAAATTATAAATTTGTCGTTCTAAAATTCTACAGAGTACTTGCTTCTCTTCGCACCTGCAGAACCAACTAGTTGTAAAGAGATGTATGTGGTGAGAGGTTTTACTCCATTTTTTCTAACCTGAAAACCTTTTTAGAGGAGCTGTACTGTGGATTGTCCGTATCACTGTCTCAATTTTTTTAATTTTGAGACCCTTTGTCTACCTTTCCTTATATTATAAAATGTAATATGTCATATTTTTTTTAATGTCTAATTACAGTTTTAACGACGTCCATTTCTTTATTTATTCTTCTTACTACATCTTCATTCATGGTTCTATTTGTCTAAGAAATTCTGAGTAGCCTCCTATAAATCTACATTTGAAAAATTTTCAGCCTCCTAATAATACTTCTGTAAATTTCCAGCTCTCTGCTCCATAATACAGCACTGTGAAAACGTATGTCCTAACCATATGGATTCCAAGAGGCAAATTTATATTATGACTGCATATCGTTTTCTTCATACGTAGAAATACAGCTCGGCATATTCAATGCGTTTTTTTTATCTTTAGGGAGGGGTTTCAATCTTCATTTATGTTGCATCCAAGATATGTTGCTTTTCTACCATTTCCAGCTGTTGCTCATTTATTTGGATGCCGTTATTCTGCAGTAATTTGTTTTTACCTATTATCATATA
This sequence comes from Sinelater perroti, assembly GCA_036346155.1. NCBI lineage: Eukaryota > Metazoa > Arthropoda > Insecta > Coleoptera > Elateridae > Sinelater > Sinelater perroti. The sequence goes on along the minus strand of JARFIY010000195.1, from coordinate 14,952,733 downwards.
TTTAGTTTTTGATGTGTTCAGTTTTAGGCCGTATCTTGTACGTTTTAGCAATTCTTTCTATAAGCGTTTGCAGATCTTCATTGATTTGTCGTCGACATATCTGGTATTGTTTATTATTTTCCCATTTACTATGGTTCCCTTTTTTACATTGTGAAAGCTTCCTTAAATAATCCTTCGGAATACAACTTGAAGAGAAAAGGCGATAATATACATCCTTGAGGATACCACTTTTTATTTCTATTGCTTCTGTTAATTGTTGTACTACTCTAAATGTGACCATTTGTAAAGTAAAGGTTACGCAAATCTTTATTGACAATTCCTACTTCTTCGAGTTTTGAAGTAGTTTGTCGTGTCGTACCTTAACGAAGGCCTTTTAAAAGACGATTAGGCATATATGCACATCATAGTTGACATCTCGACATTGTTGAATCAACACTTGTACTTCGAAAATAGTTTTCCGGGTCCCCATTTCCACTTTGGAATTCACATAAACTTTCCTCTATTCTATGGTATATTCTAGAATAAATTAGGTAGAAATATTTTTAGAAAATGACTTATTACATTTATGGTAGAGTAGTCTTTACATTTAACAGCTCTATTTTTCTTTATAATTGTAATAAAAGTGGATTCTAACCAATCTGTTGGTAATGTTCCTGTATTGTACATATGTTTTATTGAATGAATTTGTCAACATTATCACTCCTATTTCTCCAAATATTTTTAATATTTTATTCTTTAGTCCGTCTATTCCAAGAGCTTTATCTTTCTTTGCTATTCTTATTGGTCTTCCTACTTTGTCTGGTCCTGTTCTTACATCCTTCACATTGTGTTCTGTTTTTCTGTCATTATTAAATAGTTTTAAAATGTAAGTTTTGCATAATTCTAATTTCTGATGTTCTTTTGCTATAATCGTTCATTCATCATTTTCTAAATCTTTGGTGTGTATCTTTATTTTTAGCCCTCTTCTAGTTTTTTGTGAAGGTTAAACATATATTTTTTATCGTACTTTTCTATTTGTGGGCATTATTATTGTGTCATTCGGCTTTTGGGTGTCTTATTTTTCTTCTAATTTCTTTGTAAACCCTTTTGTAGATTTTTTTATTTGTGTATTTTCTTTTCTCATCCATGAGATCTAAAATCTCTTCTGTTATCCATCTGTGTTTTTTATTGTGCTTCTCTTTGAATATTGTTTCCTGTTTGTTAAGGGCTATGTTTTTTATTTGTTTCACCTATGTTTCTATATCTTCTTTGTCATTTTGACTGTTGAGATTATCTTCTATTGGTTGTGTAGCATTTTTGCATACCCCCGGGCCCTTTAATTTTTCTCCGTTTCATTTTGATATTCTTTTTGGTTCATTATGTATTTTCTTAAACTGTAGTCTAATTTTAGCCAACAATAAACTATGATCTGTCCATCTGTCATCTGCCCCAGAGTATGTCTTAACCGATTTTATAATATTCCTAACTCCATTGTTTATCAATTTGATTGCAAACAATCTTTTCTTGTGCATTTTTCCAAGATTTCCACGTATAAAGGCGTATTTTCGATAGTTTCTAGTATTTGTTGGGGATTGCCAATTTCTTATCTATGCAGAATCATGCAAATAAGTCTTCTCTAATATTACGCGTTTCGAGGCCACAGTCAGCTATAATGTCTTCTTGTTTTCCTTCTCCAATTTTAGCATTTATATCGCCCTTTAATATATTTGTTTCGTTATTTTTTGTTAACTTTATTACTTATTCAAGGTGTTCATTGAATTGTTCGATAATGTCTTCTTTACATTTCGACGTATAGGCATACACATAAATGAGTTCCTGGTTACTGTTTTGTTTATATCTTTATCATAATTATTTTATCCGCACTACACTTTTTGTAGCCTTAGATACATCTGGTGTTATAATTATTGTCACTCCATTATAATGCTGAGTATTGTCTTCCTTGGTGTAATACATTACATAGTGATTTATAGTGCACATTCCGGATCTTGGCCATTTCAATTTACTAATTCCCAGTATACTGATGTTTAACCTTTTCATTTCTTGTATGTTGTTTTGCATTTTTCCTGCTTCATACATGCCTTGAATGTTCCATGTACCTATTCTGTGTATGTTTGATCTTTCTTCAATTTTGATAGCGTCTGATCGGGGCGCCCGTACTCGGGGCCGTTGTATTTATCAGCTATATCATGATTGTCCTCGAAATAATAGTGAGGTGGTTTCTCGTTGCCTTCCTCTGTGCAGTGCAAAATATTTTCATTAATTCAGTTTTGCTTTTCGATATTCAATTCTGTACCTTTCCCAAGCCCTTCTTTGGGCTACAACTTGATATTGGTAAATCTGCTGCCATTCACCAAGCTGGTATTTTATTTCACCCATATCTGGGAGGTGTTCCCCTATCCACCACTCGGAAAGGCGCCCGATGGGGAGGCAGCAACCCTACACGGATCTTTCGGATTTTCTAAAGTCAGTGTCATTTTTTCAATAAATGCCATTGTAAGCCAACAACTCACGAAGTCTATTTTTTGAGAGTTTTACGAGCTCGGAGCCTCTTGCAGCTGTACAGATGATGCACTACAATTTAGGTTTGAAGTCACTGACATTTATGCTGTGATGCACACTACGCAAGAAAAAAATAATCTAGTTTTGGTATATTTTTGATCACAACATTCTACCGTTTTAGAACGTTTTCTGAATTGTACTTTACTTTTTTTTAACAAATCTCGACCATCTTTGTCACTAACTAGTGAACAACTGTTCAGCCTTTACAATAAATGAAACATGAATTGAACGACGATTTAATTAAAAACCCTTTTTCACAATAATGAAAATTATATTACTATTATCAGAATGCCCAACGGGTACTATAACATTAATTTATTTTGCTCCGCCGTATATTCAAACGCTGTGTTTTCTAATTTGAATTCAAGGTTTTTGAAGGTCAAAATTTTAATCAGTAATTGAAAATACGATTTTGGCAATTGATTTTCTTTATATTGTAAACAATAACTCAGAGTATTTGAAATCTGACTACAGATTCGAATTCAATACTCTAGAAAACCATAACTTGATCTCATATAAAGTTTTTCATACTTCACTTAGCGGTTATTCTTCTGTTGACAAAACCTCCACATGCCATTTTTTGTTATAGTATTACAACTATTTGTAGGGTAAATAAACAAAATTAACATAAAACGCATTAATAATGATAAGATATTTGTTATGCATTTATGAAAACGTAGAAATCTAACACACTATTCTGATTATGTGCCTATTTCTGGCTCTAATAGTAGATACAGCACGTAACTTTCTGGGTCGTATGTTTCACAGCAGCATCCTAGTTTGACATACTTGAAATGAGGGGATCAGATGAGTAGATGAGAGTGTGAAACAAATCTTCATAGTATTTCTATGAGAAGATATTTCCGTAATGGTTATTAACTCCTCGATCGGGTAGCATTTTTTCTTGGCTTTCAGAACTCTTGTGTAAGAGGGATAACTGTTAGCCAATCGTCCTTTGGCTACTTTTTGTATAAGATAATATGAACATTTGAATAATCTTACCTGAATACAGAGAGTATGAGCCTCTTCGGGGGAATACAGTGTTGCCAACTTATAATGTTCGATGATTCGAAGCATGATTCTTTCCCAAAGCATAGAGGCTAAGGCAAGTAGCATATATGCGAGCTCTTTGTACGAATGTTTGTCCAGAAAATGTTGTAATTTTCGTTTTTTTTACTCATTCCTCAGCTCGCTAAATTGTTAGAAGCCTTCGACTACTGGTAGGTGGCTTCGGATCACTCAAACTTGATTTTGTCTTGTTTGCCACATATGATTTATAAATTTACATCGACCCCATTTGCAAATTTGGTACACAGTTTTTAAAAATTTTCTTACTTTGTCAATTATGGAATTTTCTTGCGTTTTCGCCAGTGATTTTATTGCAATTTAATTGCTGTATTGCATAATGTTTTGTTTTTCGTTTTTCACTATACACCAAAAAGATTCATCCTTGGTATTGACATTTTTTTTGAAAAGGTAATTTTTCTAATTGAGGGGCATTTTTTCAAAATTCGCTTTTTGACTTTTTCAGCGATCCTTATGCATCTTTATAAGAGAATTCGATTATGTGTTCATATTTTGTATAACTCACTTAGTTTATAACCAGCGGAATTATAAATTTTGTATAATTCGTAAACTAGTAATAGCAAATACTTTTTACAACATAAATACACAAGAAGAGCTGAGGGAGGAAGAGAGGTTAGTAATAGATTATGTAATAATAAATAAAATTTTCAGGGAAAATTAAATTATATAAGAGTAAAAATAGATGCAGAAATCTATTAGGAACATTTTCTGGTGGTGCCAAATATGGATATGAAAAGCAATGAATAACAGCGAGTATAATAAAACAAAGTATCAAAAGGAGAAATACAAAAAAATGAAGTAACAAGAAAGTACAAATTACGCAAAAAAGAAATTTGAACAGAGCACAATATAATATAAATGCCAATTCCACTATCGTATTTTTTAATAAAACAGGTCTAATAACCATGATAGCGAACTTAAGGCTCAACAATGTGAGTGATCTACACAAGGTAGAAAGAACAGAAACGGTTAAGCTTAATCTGTTTTAATTGGAACTGCTTTTTCCATTATTAGGTAAGATAGAGTGCTAAATTGTCGAAAGTTATAAATAAAAAAAGAAGTACCAAAAAATCACGGAGCGAAAGAACAATGGAAGCAGAATGAAATCTGCTGTTTCTTTTGATTCAACACCACAGTTCTCCATCGCCTTCTGTCCATGATCTATCTCTTTAAGTCATAATTGCTACATTGTAATTTGCGTCATATACGGTATTCGCGGTTTGCCTGGAACGTCTTTTCTTCAAGTTTTTCTTCTATAATTGTTGATGACGTAGAATATATTTAATTAGCAGGGTCTCGCCTTTTTCCAAATTTTTGGATTAGTGTTCGTCTTTATCGTACTTTTCTAATACTTCTGTATTTGTTATTCTATTGATCTAACTTATCTTATGCACCATGTCTCAAAATCTTCCAGGCTCTTTCTTTCATTGGTTAATATTGTCCAAGATTACTTGTCTTCTGGTCTCAATTGCGGTATTAAAAGTTTCTTGTTCGTGAGAAATGTTAGTTTAAAGTAATGTATTCTACCTTTTGTTTCTTATTCGCTTCCTTCGCCTTATGTTATTCTGCTTCTCAAGTACAAGAATTTTTCCACTTCTTCTATAGTTTATCTTTGAAGCCTATATCTTTTTCTCCTTGTATTTTAATGCCTCTCTCAACTTTTTTTGCAGCTTATTTAATGTCAATTTTATATATGCATTAATCTTGTTTAACCCCTTTTTCTATTGTCACTTCTTTATTTACTTCTCCGAAATTCATTACGACTAACATGTAGTGCTGGAATAGTTCGTCTACTCTGAAATTTATGTCAATGTTTTTCATTAATTTAAACAGTTTTGGCCACTCTAAATTGCCAAAGGGCTTTTCTACGTTTCTGAATGCAATCGCAGAGACTATGTGTTATGCATATCCAACTCTTTACACCCCCAGGTCGTTATATGAAACTTATATTAACTGAACTTGTTTGAGTACAACTTTTATTACTATTTCTTTGCCTTCCCTTAAACAGTTATTTCTACTCTATGCATTTAAAATTATAAATAAAATATTCACAAATCTCAACTTTTGTGTACAAAAGTCGATAATTTTCACTACTTGATTGCTATATGCAACAAATACTGGAGGTGCTAATCGTTTTATAAGTTGCTACTTTAAGCGTTGGTTAAAGCAAAATTCTGAATTATATTGTAGCGGATAAATACTAATTCATATTTCATCGGATCTAGGAGATGCTGAACAGTTTATAAAAGTGTATTTTATCTTCTTCTTTAGAAATTACTTTATTACAAAATTTGCTTCTTAATGATATGAGAATTATATTCCTTTATGGTTTGAGGTCCAGAGTTGAAATATTCCTTCTGTAGAGGTTAAGACTTACATAAGTTCATATATTATAATAATTAATTCCAATACTTAATCGACCTTTAAAAAAGGTTGTCATCGCTAAATAAGAAATATCATGTTTTATTTTTAATATATTTATATACTAAATAAAAATACAGTTCTCTAGAATATTTTAAACAAAAAAGTTCCAATAAGTATGGGTCGAATTATCAACCGTTCTTGAGGTGTTGATAAAATAAATTTGAGGCCCTTGGGGGTGCTTGGTCGTTTTAACATTGTATTCTTCCCTCAAGTAGTATCATAGTAATTTTTGTTGTCAAGGAAGCTAGATGTAAAAAAGGATGACATGTACTTAGAAGATTAGTTCTTAGTGACATTACTATTACTGGCCTAAAATAATAACTGTATAACAAAATAAGCTTCCACCTTTCTAAACATAACGCAATGCGACGTTGTAGATCTGCTCGCCAGTTAATGTTTTTTATCAAATTCTTGCAATAAGTATTTTGCTTGAAACAGAATTGCTTCTACCATACGCAAGTGACTTTGCAAGACACCAAAAATATGCCAAAAGCGCTAAAGCGACGAAGCACCTCTAATGACTCCTAAGTTGCTTCATCGGTATCTCAAAAACAGTTGAGATTTCGCCCACATTTATGAGAACTTGGATCATCCTCGCGGGACACCCTTGTTTGTATAAAACTCTAAACTGTTCTGATATAAAAAACAGTTGGTTAAAATAAAATTATGCAGATTAAAAAATTGCTGAGAGCACGACAGCCGCGACGGAAAGGCTTCGGCCTGCCAGACTAACGCGCGGCGGGCCCTGGGTTCGACTCCCAGGTCAAAAATAACGGCAAACATCGAGTGCTCTCCGGCCATCATACAAACACCTTTGGCGGTCGTAAAGTACATTCTCCTTCTTCTAACGTGTCAGACTAGCCACCTGCCCGGGGTACGCCCAACATGGCTCATAGTACTACACGAAATGTGTAGTTAGAAACAGGCTAATAGCCTATATAAGAGTAGAAGAAGAAGAAGAAGAAAAAATTGCTGCTTATTTCTTGTTAGAAAAGAAGTCATTACAGGACAGTACATTATTGCTAATACATATTATAATGATGATTACATGTTAGCATCATTATTATTATATTAGTATTTTTTGGAATAAATATTAAATTATCTACATTTTTCTTCAGCATAGTTGTGATTAAATACAGACGTAATATTATACTACATTTGCTTTTCTAAAGCTACAGCCGAAACGATCAGTCTCATTTTGCTCCAGTGATATTCTACGCCGACTAAGCTAGATTTCCATGGTGTCATTTAATTACGCCGCAATGTCCCGCTAGATCAAAGTTGACACGTAGCAGAGCTCGTGACGTCGCTTTGAGTGTGATTTCTCATACAAATTCGGAGAGGCATCCCGCAGAAGTACATTTTACGGGTCAAAGACGGCGCGGCACACCCTCTCCTTGATTGCTTCTATATAAACTCAAGTTACATTTGCATTTAATGGAACTTCGGTCTGTACGTCTTTTATTGTACTACCTATGCTGTATTCGGCTCATAAGTGAAGGAGACTGCTTTTGTAAACGGCCGCTGTATTATTGGCGCTGGCTATTAGGGCATTTTATTGCACATTATTTTGAATTTTATTAGAGTGGGCTCGCGTGGACCGGAATTTAAATTCGAAATTAAACATGAGGGACAAATTGTACGTGGAACTGTAAAAGAGGGCTCCCAGGACCTCGCCGGGCATATTATCGAGTTTTTACGTGAAACTGCTGAGATGTGGAGATTTTAATCTACTGAAACTAATAGACGACTACATTGCGGCAGCGCAGATACATGTTGGAAGGGTGGGAGAAGAGTAAAAAGGTTTGAACTTCGCAACGAGTTTATTTATGAACAAACTTGTATTTAATTTTCATCTGGATTCGTAATTTGTATTGCAAAATTTCCAGTCCAGTAATTGACACATCTCAATTTTCTTTAAATTTTATATTTGCAAAAATGTATCTAAGACCTTAAAATAGCAAACAATAAATAAAATTGGATAGGCCTCCAGACCCCATACTGAAATTAATAATGTAGTCAAGGTTGCTCTTGATTGGAACTTACAAAAATCGCGAAGATTAGGCCGACTAAAAACAACAGTGATTAACGATTGAAACGAAGCCAGATCAATTAGTAAAAAATGGAGAAGACTAAAAAAGTTAACAAAAAATAGGATACAATAGGTCACAATCGAAGGTCATTGACTTTAAACGTTTTTAATTCGTATTTAAGGTTTCATATATCAAGGGTTACGCAATGCATACGGGCTTTTTTCTTATTTGTATTTAAGGTTTTATATATCAAGGGTTACGCAATGCATACGGGTTTTTACCTAGTAGTAAGTATTATTTCAAGAAATGTTGAAAAATTCCTGAATATAAACCTTTAAGGATGAAGATTCTGCATCGTGTTTTAAGCTAATCAAGTGCTTAAATAGATTATCTGTTTATTATTTTAATGCATAAAACAATTTTTTTACTTTACAAAAATTTTCATTTTACAGGTATTGATTATTTTATGCAATTTACCAAGACAAATCATAGGTAAATATCTGGAATATCTGGAAAATTTGAGGATTTACTAATGGAGCTTTTAATCTGTATATGGGAAAGACGTTAGAGTTTAGGGACATGTGTGAGATATTGTGTTAAAGGACATGGTGACTGGAGTTGATTCATGTGAATATTACTATTTAGGAAGGCGTATACGATGTCAATTTAAAGCTCTTGATTGGTACAAGCAGAATAAATAGACCCATGACCTTAGGTCAAGATAAACTAAAAACAAAATTGGAAAAATATAGGCACAAAAATCGTTTTTTTTTAATTACATGCGATTTACACTTATTATGTATCTTAAACATTACATTATGATTTTTTACTTCACTCTGACGTAACGTTTAAAAAAGTTGTTAGGAAGTCTGAATTGCGGAGCAACCGTCCGTATCCCAGATATCAAATAACCATCAGTGAGTATACACAACAGTCAGCAGATCTAGTACCTGCTTTGTACTGACAGTAGAATCCACAGACAATGTCTTTGTCTTCTTATGACAAATTATAAGCGATGAATACATTACATACTTTGCTACGTGTAAGAAGGAACCTAAAATTTGCTCGAACCAACAGAGGATCATCCGCTTCTATTTGGACTTGTCTTGTATTAACTGTATGTTTTGTCTTCATGGATTTGCAAAAGCACATCTGCCAAATGCCACATACTGATACCAATCCCTCTGTCCTTTGTACTATATACTTGCTGTTAAGATTAATTTCCAATCGTAATATTCATGTTTGGCATGTATGACACAAATTTATTTTCTCTGTCTATTTAACTTGATCTAAAGTCATGTGTTTATTTATTCAAGTTCACATAATATACGTCTTCCTATTACATACGGGCCAAGCCATATTTTTGTTTATTCGTCATCCTTAGTCTTTCAGTCATAGTACAACATTGCGAGTCGTTTTTAGTATTAACCTGATAATCTGAGAATGTCGTAAGTGTCCAGTGTGCGAATCAGTTTTTAGGAGATTCAGGTTGTAGTATTCAACAAGCATTTTCAACCTGTTTGAAGTCTCCAACACTATCTCAGCCCTTTGGATAACATTCTCATCGTTACCTTCAACCAGTAATGGTTTTTTAAAATGTGTTTACAAGACTCTTGACAATCATCACATCGTCCAGCAGATGTGTGAGATTCTTATTATCGAAAACAGATACTTTTAAAGTTTCATTATCCGGTTTGATCCATTTTGATCCATTGCAGAGAAGAGATTCATTTGCCTGTTCATTAGAGAATTATTTTCCTACCAGGTGGTCTGGAATGACGACTCTAAATTTTCGAGCTTCCAGATCGGCTTTTATTAACATGAAGCCTCTGTCCAAAACAAAAACATCGTTTTTGTGGAATGTTGCATTAAACCAGGACTTCAATGCTTTGTCGGTTATAATATTTTTCCATTTGACGACTTTCCGTCATAAAAGCCTTTGACATCTACAATGAAGCCTTTTATCGTCACTATCATCGTCGGCGTTTGCAGGTTCCTATTGTTTTGGAAGCACCACGTTGGCATCTAGCGAGGGAAGAATGCACTTTTCTAGTTGTACAAATACGAAATTATGATAGCGACTTTTTCGTCCACTCCAAGCAATGCCCGAGCATACGATGTGATGTTAACGAGAATCTTTTGTCGTAAACCTGCACCATTATTGTTACCCAAGTATTGAGAAACAAATGTAGATTTTAGAGTATTTTGCGTGTTTCGGATGTACTTTAAAGCATTCTCGTGTGAAATTCCTAATATGCTGCTGAGTACACGTTGCAACATTTCTAACCACAAATATGTCAAATAAATTGTGGACAGGGAGGGAACCCAAATTAAGTTTGAGATGTTCAAACTCTTCCACTGTTCAAGACGATAATTTTTTTATTGGATTATTATCCAGGTCATCCACAGGTCTTTACCTAACAACTTTGTGGCACGAGTTTCTCATGCCTGTTAAAATTAAAGTTACCTGAGGACCAGTTAACTTGAGATCTCCTTCCACGAGATGCACCCCAGAAGCCAAAGCACTGACCGCATTCTCACTGAACTTGTCTGCCGCCTGGTGATCACCATCGCAATCCGAGCCTTATGCGAGACCAGTATTCCCAGTGTCACCATCACCTGAGTCCGCATGACGGGTATTACGTTCATCAGACTGACAGATGGGCAGCCAGATATGCATTTTCGGGAGGTGCTGGTCGTACAAGAAAGGGATACGACTATTGACCTTTCGTTTATGTTGATGAGAGCAACGCATGAGCGAATCAACTGTACTTCTCAGCTGTGAAAACATTTGTGTTTTGTTAATCGTGCTATTTATCTTTTGTCTTAATGCATTTGATACAAAAAAGCACAGCTGCCAAATGCCACATACGTGATTCAAACTCGTGCTTTCTTCTCTGATACAAATCCCTCTAACTTGTGTTTCACATGCCTAGTTTAATGTTCAACCGTAATACTTATGTTTGACGTGTAAAACAAATATTTATTTAGTCTGTCTATTTAATTTAACCTAAAGTCGTGTGTTCATTTATTCTGCTTGTACTCGTCAAGAACTTCAACTTGACGTCTTATACGTTTTCCTATCACATAAGATAGGCATTTCCCATTTAATTAAAAATAATTAATTACCTCATTAACCAATGAGTTTCAAATCCTAATATGGATCAACTCAACGTGTTGTTAGACAATACAAAGCTGAAGGAAAGTTGGCTTAAACATAAAGATTTTGTCATTAATTAGATAGATCTGGAGTTCAATTAGAAAACTGGTAGGACACGTCTAGGTCAATACAACCATTAGATCGATCACCGAGGGCTGCAAAATGATTCATAAAAGCAAATCCTCATTTCTAGATAGACTGTAGATATAGCAGAGTAACTTAAGTATGTCATAGCACAGCTATCTGGTATTATATCAGATTAGCTATTATGCAAAGTTACCAAGCAGAAACCACTTTTCACTCCAAAAGAAAACAATAGGCAACTAATATAATCGGGTATTTTTGGGTAAGTTATAGTTTTCTGGGGTTTTATGTATTGGGAGTGTATGTAAGCATTTTCGGCTGTTTGCTAGAACGAAGAGACATTTGGTGGACCCATTGTGTTGGCTGTTGCTGCGATCTCCTCGTTTTAGCAATGTAAATAGGTCAGATAATCCAAGTGGTCCGGTAGCCAGACGGAATTATGTGCGTCTTCAGTTCCGTTGGCAGTTGACTGCACGTGGGCGACGGACAGTCTAGACCTTAGACCCCTTTGAACTGGTTGATTGTTTAAGAATGGAAATAGTCTAGATGGTATAGGAGAGCCGGTGGCCAGATGAAATCATGAGTTGAATCTTCACTTCCAATGGCAGTTGGCCACACGTGGGGGATTACCATCTGGGCTCGGGAATAGTTTTAACTGTGTCTCAAGATATTGAGGCAGTATTGTGTGAAACAATTGACACTCTCAGCTCTGAGGCGACACCATTTACGTTGGCTGAGAGCCCATAGACGTAATTACCAAGTAATAAAGTATTACAGATCTTCTTCCCATTTTTACTTCTATTCCTACACAACTAATCGTCAAGCACGATGGTTTTTCTTAATACAGAAAAACAGGTTCTTAAAAAGTAACAACTCTCCTCAGTAGGCTTTGTACAGGGTCTAGTAGGGAGGTGTTACGTTTTTAAAACGGGTGTAACATTGGTAGCAAAGAAACTAGCGCATGGACAATGGTTAATATACACTCGTTGTTAGTTGCCATTTTAGTAGCCGTAAAGCCGTAGACGATTGAGCAACGCGTCTTTGTTTACGACACCTTTGTTGCAATTAGTGATTCGGTGGTGCAGACAGCGAAAATTTGGAACTCACTGCGATGTTGGTCGACGCGGTGCTGTCTCATCTCGTCCAACAATATGAAATAATTTAAGAACTTCTGAACGAGACCTGAAACAGCTTGAGGAGGTGATCGGACCTTTACAACGAAATGTAATGAATAAATTCGACAATCTGTGGAGGCCAGTTTAGCGGTACGACACGCTCGAGTTTTGAGCATTTCGGACAGTACAGTTCCTCGAATTTTGCACTTTAACGCTCACTTTCATTTTTACAAAAAACATAGTGGTTAAAGAACTAAAAAAAAATGAATAAGAACGGCGGTTTACGCTTGCAGAAATGAAAATTACTGTATTATGGTAATTAGTAGTAAGGCTTATTATCCCTTCGTGGGTACTACAAACACTGGCCAGAAAATAACTACGGGAAATCCATTAAAAGCTCCTATACAGTGAGAGAGTAACTGTCCAGTTCGGAATAGCCCAATTTGGCATAATTTTCCGAGAAAACGGGCGCACCGTGACGATTAACTCACAGCGTTACTTTACATTGTTTTGATTTGATTTTTGATGCCTAGTTTGAGAAAACATCGGATTGACTTCGATAGAGTTTGACTACTTCCCATACCTCAAAACATTTTCCAAGGCGCCTCATTTCATTGCGCGGGTATTTGAAGTGGCCCTTTTCGATCTCCGGATCTTTCACCGTGTGATTATTTCTTATAAAAGCTCAGGTTTACATTGAAAAAGCAGAGAATTTTAAAGCTCTTTTGAAAGTCATAACTTTAAAAATGTGAGCAATGCAATGCGTTTTGCTTGAAAGATGTATGGGCAATTCCTCCACCCGCCTGCAACAATTTTTCTCGCCTAAATTACATTCTTTTTGTTTCTTAAATGCATTATATCTGTAATCTTTAGAAAAAATTGAAATTTGTTCAAAAACACATGTATTAGAGTATTTTGAACACCATAACACTTTCCTGCCGGGCCCTACCCTTCAAGTGTTAGTATAATCAAAATTTAAATTAAATGCGAAATACAGTATTTAACATGTTGTGCAAACGGATAATTGACGTAAAAGGTACAAAGATGTTGATGATTTACCAGAATAAGTTCCCCGAAAAACAAATCTCACAATCTAACTTTAGAATTGCATGCTGAATCAGGAAAAATATTTACATTTCTTCATGACAGTTAAACGAAAAGTACGCGAATACAAGGTCAAATGCAAGCGTGAAATAAATTTTGGGCATGAATTTCAAGGAGAAAGACTTGGACAATGCAGAGTCAACCTTTACTGTAGGGGTCAGCTAAGTCCACATATGAAACTGCTAAAATTTTCGTAGATCTTGTACTTTATGGATATTCATAAATGCTGCGACTACATTATCGGAGTCTCCTACCATCAGTTAATCAATGGTTACATAAAAATAATGGCAATTGGATCTTGTAAGAGGTTAATGATCTGAATCACTGAAGTAGGTGCTGCACCGAACGGAATACGTAAACGGTATCCAGACTTTAAATTTGCCGTAACAATCCGTTAACGTCAAGTTGCTAGAAAAAATGTAATAAAGACTGCATATTATTTTATGGTGTTATGTATATATCGTAAACGCTACACTTTAATGTGACATATTGTATGTTAATCTTTGTATCAGTTTTTAATACAAAAATCATTAAGTTTAAAAATTTGAAATTGATTTTTGGTTTTGTAATCGTCTAGACCTAATACAAAATCCCTGAACAATTTTATTTTTATTTTGAGATGTTGAAAAATACTACTAAATATTTGTTTAACGTATTTACCCGTAAATATTATTTTTAATTATGTACCAAAAAGACTAAACTGTTAAAAGTGTCAAAATTGTAAAGACTGGACCGTATTTGAGTTACTAAAATTTATCATATTGATGCCCGACTGCTTAATTACAAAACGTAACGGCTTCAAAGCTAGCAACTGCTGTCTTAGTTGCCAGCTTCTGAAAATCGCTTTTTCTATCCCAAGGTAGCGACTATTTAAGAAACCAATAAATCGTGTTTACGTGGGCTCGTGAAGGTATGTAGCTGGAATGCTTTGCGTGGAATAAATTTTAGAAGGAAGAAGAACGAATGTAATTTATTTATGAGTACTGCTCTTCGTACTAGATTTATGGGCTTTATCCGTTGGAACGTTATCTCGGTACTATGTGACAAGCTTTTACAAGGCGGAGCGCTGTTTTGGTGTAGAAAGATCTTAGGATACCACGAATGAATTCGTTGCGAAACGTCCGTGGGCAGTCACGAAATTCCGAATCCAGATCGGCGGTGCGCCCAATTATGCAAATGGTGCCTACTAATTAGCCGATATACACCAGATACCTTCGAGCAGTTGACAAAGTTTCGAAACGAAAATAAATTTTTGCTTCCGTAGCAGGCGAGAGCGTAATTGGCGTTCGCCAGGCCCGGGAAAGCATCGCTTTATGGGCTTTGATATTAACTCGCCGTATTTCATACGCGTTAACGGCCTAGTCTGACTTCTTCGGCATCGATTTAAATTCAAATCTCGATGTGCACAGGAATTTTTCCAGTTTTGTTGCTCCTGCATTTCACTAGCGCGGGTTTTATTTTTAATCGGGCGTTTAGTGCGCGGCGGATTTAAGCGAGCGACTCGAATAATTTCATTAACGAATCCATTAAGTATCTCGTCACTCTTAGTCATCTTCTTTAATCACTCCTCATGCCTGCATCCAGTTGGCTTCTAGTGTTACAAAAATTCTATTCCCACCGCGCATAATTACAGCGGGGATGATAGACACGGTGGTGATGCTGCGGCGTAGATCGGCTCGAGTTTGAAATAATAAATCGCCAAAACTCCAGAGAGGGAAGCTGGGTGGAAAACACGTTGCGGAAAATCGGAGCCAATGTTTTCTCGTTAGTTTTCCTTTAAATTAGCGCCATATTAAATTTATCTCTTTGTCACGTTTTCTTGCCTGCAAGACTACTTTCGCTGCGCGGTACAACGTTGATGAATAAAAAGGAAAGATTTCAAGTTCATTTCCTTTATGAGGAGTAAAGTATGTGCGTGGGATAAAGCGGATAATGGTTTTAAAACATCCATGGCTCTTCAGAGAGCACTCCGGCGGAGTGGTATGAAAAAGCTACTATCCAGCTCTTAATGGCTCTTAATTTTCATATTCGCTTTATAGAAAATTCGGTTACATTTGCTTTTGAAGTGCGCTTTTCGAAGGAAGCAATCTCCGGTTTATAGAAACTTAAATTATTCTGCAATCTAATTTTTCGTGTCGTACGATTTTTAAGCTTTCGACTTGCCTGCCGTTAAGTAAGTACTGCATTTAATATTCTACGTTTTAGGTCACTAACCGTCAGGCTCTTGTGAAAGTTATACTATTTGTGTGAGATAACTGTCAAAAAAGAGGCTAAAGAACGAATGGAACGCCGAAATTCGAGGCTGACGCCTAAAGGTTTTACGGTATGTACACTTGACATAATAAATGCCTCTGGAATCTGGGAGGTCCAACTTTGGTGTATTTATGCTAATTCGATCGCACATAGTGGTAATCATTTTCTACAAACTTTGCTGAATGACTTGAAACCTAGTGTTTTATCATGCGGTTTCTAAATACAATACAAATTAAAATTTTCAGAAAGTTAAGTTATCCATTAAATTTTATCATTTGTCTTAGTAAATTATATAAATCAACACCTGCAAACTTTAAAATAATCAAAAATTCCAAAAAACTAGGTACATTACAAGAAATTATAAATAAATAACACTGAATCTGTTTTTGTGAACTAAAAAAATTATTTATGCAACAAAATAACAAAGACGTAGGATTCACTGGATTAGCTTAAAACACGAACCCTTATTCTTAAAAGTTTTTATTTAGGAATTTTTAGAAATTCTTGAAATAATACTACAATATATATGTATACTTAAGTTTAAATATACTTAACACATAAACTAATGTCTTTGGCTAAAAATAGTCGCATCAAGCAAGCTCCCACGTAAGAACACCAACCATACTGGACAAATATAATGTAATCAAAACAAAACAATAAATTTAAACAATATTTTTTTGTTACATAATTTATTTCTACTTACAGTCTGTATAAATACAATAAGTAAACTTTATGTTAATGATGGAGTAATCTGACATGACTGTTGACTTGGTAGAAGCATTCTACTGAGTACCTCTATTTAATTACTTTGCTAAAAGCACATTGGGGTGATTTTAAACTGTATCAGAGACCTTAGTATTTATATCGTAAATTTAGTGGTCTAACTTTTTAAGTCTATGAATTTGCGCACTAGCAGATTCATCGCGTAGGCATTTGGTGATTTGATAGTCTGTTTAAATAATTAGCACTCCACTGCTGTGATTCGTCTTTTATTGAATTTACTTTCAGATCACTTAAGATGTCCGCGTTTCTAACGAAATAAGGCATTAATTATACATATTATAAGTTGTTCAAGAACAAAATGCTATTTAAATTGTTGAGTTGACTGCGGTAGCCCAGAGCTGAAGTAGATTTTGAAAGCCACTTTATAAAGCATTAGTTTATTTGAAAGACTTCATTTAGAGTTACGTCCCAACATCCAGTAGTGTCTCCTGAATTTGAGACCCAGCTTCAAGCGTGACTTCTCCACGTCAGCCTTTTGTGTAAGTGCGTCCCTAGATATTTGATTTCTTGCACCTGCGTTTATGGGTCGATGTTGATCAAAAATCTCACTCAACCAAACCAGCAGATAAATTGGAAATCTGAAATCAGTCCGAATACATCGTAGTGATAGAAGATCGTTGTCAGCTTAGTAAGTGGAGAACTTTGACGCCTTTCACTGTTTTTGAATTTCGTTTCATTACCTAGCGACTTACTTATCACTCATTTGTTTTTACAAAAAACTATTAGTAATCTAATTTTTTCTAATACATGATGCCTTTTACCTGTTTTCCACTACTCTTTACTATTATATAGAATTACAAACGAATATTTACTTTATTCTTATCAGTCAATTTCAATGTAAATGGATTTTGTTAAAGAAGTTGTAATTAACAATATTGAATGTTGTAGTCTTAAATATAAAAAATATGCATTGAAAATTTGCTGACAATTTTGCCAAACTCACTAAAATTAGACATTTCGAGAAGCTCTCATCAGCGAATAATCACTAAAGATGTGCACCTTCATGAATACAAAATGTAAGTGACGCAAGAACTTAAGATTAATGCTTTAAAACAATAAGGAAAGGATTCTCAATTTAGCCAAAAAATATTTAACGATAACGCGCATTTTTGACTTGAAGTATTCGTAAACATGCAGAATTATCACATTTGGGTTTCGGAAAATCTTCGTGTAACACATGAAAAGCAAGTACATCCTCAACGAGTCATTGATAGCGCGGATTCTTCGAAGATGATTTCAAAATGCTGTAACTGTGAATGGCGATGGTTGCAGTTACATGATAACACAGTTTTTAGGCACAAATACAGCTTGAGCAATAGTCAATTTATTGCACCAAGAGCTTTCCAATTACGTAATGTTTACAACAACTTCCTTTGTGGCTTACCGAAAATTGAAGATGTACACCATCAACTCACAAACAGTAAATGACCTTAAGAACTAAATTCGACATGTTATCGATAAAATTGACCAGAACACGTGCGAAATCGCAATCGAAAATTTTGTAAAATGAACCGATGTGGCCATTTGCTAGACTATTTTCTATATTTAACCAAAGATTGTGCACTTTAGTACTTAATAAAAATAGAAACCATAAAATTGCTTTAAAACCATTTTATTTAAGATTTAAATGTAGCTTTTAGTTTGGGCCACTTTTTACTTCCTATATTAACTTTCTTATTATGTTGTACCAGATAATGGTCAACTGCCTTTTGTGTTATCATAACATCGTAGTACAAAACTTTTTTTTAGAAATACGTGTAGTTTGGACTGTATCCACTTTCTTGGATCAAATGTATCTAATTATTTTCTGTCAAATTAAGTTTCATACAAAATGCTGGCATATAGTATGATAATGCATTGTTGTTACCAACTTTTCAACGATCACTTTAACATTCTTTTTCTATCCTTGCACATTTTATATTCTTCTACATCATCAAAATTTGTAATTTTATATTAGTTTATTACTTACAAAAAAGTAGTGAAAACAGGTAAAAGGCATCATCTGAACTACAAGTTTATACAAATAAACGAGTGATAAGTAAGTGATGCTTAGATGATAAAATAAAATTTAAAATCAGTGATAAAACAGTATATGCACTTGCAGTGACTAATACATTTTGCTTTTGGCATCTACGTTACAATCTGGTAAAAGTTCTCCTCTTACTAAGCTGACAACGATCTGCTGTCATTACCATTTATTCAGACCGATTTCAAACCTCCATTTCATCAACTGATTTTGATCAGTGAGATTTTTGTGCTTCTGATTTTAAGTCTAGTTATGACGTTATTAAAAATACTTCTCTTGATACATAGTATACTTTGCTTGCTCTATTTGACATATTTTTTCCTCTAGAAGTAGGATGTCACCAGTTGCGTCAGTATAAAATATGAAGAAAATAATAGCTCCCACTAGTCTTAAAACTTGCAGTTCAGTTAAAACTGCGTATCTTGAATAATATTATATATTCCAACGGCCTTTTAGTCTCTTAATTAAACATATTTTCTTCTGTGATTTTTTCCTCTAAGATTTTAGTAAAAGGCAGTTTCTATGAAGAAAATGCTTTTTGATGTCAGTAGTGTAGCAGAAATTACGCGTGAGTTCAGTATTTGGATTGTTCCACAATTTTGCTCTTAACGACACTGTGCTTTTACTATCTTAAACATGTGTTTGTAAAAGCAATATTGCAAATTTGGATTGCTACTAACTTACGCTGTGTACCATGCATGATCAAAATATGTGCAAAATTTTAAATAAAAGAAACTAATTATTATAACACTTAATCAAATAAAAATAACGCTCAACCGCTCTTAATAAAGCATTGCTATTGTTATCAGAAAAACATCCTTTTATAATTTTGTAGTGAGTAGGAAAATTTAAAGCGTTTAAAGTGTCCTCTGGTTTTGAGGAAAACTTTGTTGTTGTTGAATGTCAAAAACAAAGGGTCGTTGCCCTCAAGATTCTTCTATACAATCGTTTTGAAGCCATGAAGCTGAAAGACTGCAATGATAAAATGGGTTAAGCAAAGCTGATAAGGTTTAGGGTGAGATATTACAAGAAACCTTTCTCTGCTTTGTTGTCAATTGTCAAGGGATCATGCTATAAATAGAAACGCGTAACTAGTAATGTGACTTAGTTAAAAAAAATTCTTAATACGGGAATATCAGTCATTTTCAGGAACAAACTACGCGAGTTAATACTAACATATCCAGATATGAACTAGGTTCAACGAAAAAGTTTTTTACTTGTTAAATGTTCTGTAAATTTTTATCAACGTACAACAATCTCACAGGAAGAAAATCGTTAGACACTGTCACTGCTGCCAGAGTTTCTGACAGGTTTTGAATTGCGTAATTATACATTTTTATTGTTTCTTTTACCAAAGACATAGTATAAAAGCTGTTTGCTTAACCACCAACTCTGTTTTTCTCAGAATAGGAAAAGATCTGTCCTTCCGAAAGAAGCACCGGGTACGATAATTTGTGCAAAGTTCTATTCATCTTAATGGGCAATGAGCGTACAATATACTGGTTATCAAAGTCAAGACGCTCCTTGGAGAAAATCCAAAAAAGAAAATTAAATATCTTTGAGGTGTTTGTTAATTCCATCTGAAAGCTAAATGAAGTTTTAACAAACAACTCTTTTCCAATTCTACTTATCCACAGAGAGGGGGATATCATCCATATATCCTAAGTAGTACTGCCATTGGTGTCTAGGAGATGAGAGGTTGTCTCAAATACAGGATTATTTATGTGTCCGTTGTGCATTAAAAAATGCAAAAAATAAACGACGCAATGGATACTTGCACGGAAAAAGAGATAATTTTATCAGTTTTCTATATATATTTTAAATTATCAATGTATTCACCTTGGGTTATATGACAGACATCTATATGATAATCCATTTCATTCTGCATGCTTAACAACATCATAAAATCCACAAAAGTTACAGGATCGGTAATAGGATTGAGAAGATTTTAACTATTGGTAGTGGGTACTGGCCTAAAGACAATATCTTTTGCAAACCTCCTGCGTACTGCGCCTATTTATCTTTGTAAAAATTTTGATTAGGTAACCTCGTACGCCTTCATTCAACTGTGGCATCAACCAGTTTTCCCTTTCTGAACAGTGCAGAAGACATTCACCTTAGATAGAGTCGCGCACACGTTCTGTGACTGTGCGAGAATTTTGTAACCCGCAGATACGCGCATTGTGCTGATTTAACTTTCCAAACAAATGGAAAGTTACGTCGTCGCCAAAATGAGCTGGCTTGCGAAACTGTCAATTTCAAGATTTTCTTGCAATTCACTGCACAAATTCAAACGCACAGCTTTGATATTTTTGCTGAGGTACTGCATGTAATTCAGCTGAAGCTTGTAAAACTTATATTTTAGTCTTTCAACTTGCAGGTGCAGTACACTTGTGGGAGGTGCACTAATAAGCTTCTTTAACACGATTGGTCCTGGACGTCCCGATCGAGGAACTGTGCACAAACAGCCTTTCTTTCAAAATTTCGCATATCACCTTTTGATAAAATTCTGCTCGAAATCATCGTTGCATGGTCCTTATGTATTTTGAACTACAAAATAATTGCTTTTCGTGGCAGCTGTGTGCACGGATTTTCTTCTAAAGACTTAACAAGTTTCTCTATTGGCATAATAACTGCCATAACTTGTGGCATAGTATGTTAAGTTTATGGACTATTTAATGTACATACTATTTTGAAGGCGCTTAGCAGTTGCTAGTTATTGAATTTCGTTGTCCACAAATTGTGATATATGTTGTTGGGGTTGTTGTGAGAGGCGGAGGATAAGAATGTTAACTGTGGATTTTGAGTATAGTCAAAATTCCAGTTACACTGTTTATGATATAAAACGTCCTAGCAGAAAGACAGGGGTTCTATAATGATTAAGAATAATATAAAACATTAGGAACTGTAAAAGTATTCTCAATTTTATCTACAAGTAAACAGCGTAATTAAAGATTGTCCTATCTATACAAGAACCGAAATCAGCACTGTTCTGTAACAAGCAAACTAATTGGAAATTATTTAAAGAACTAATAGTCTATGCGTGAGTTAACCATTGAAGAGTGAATATACATTAAGTAAACCAGTACAACATTTAACGTCAATCCAAGAAACTGTTAGAAGAGCAACTCCTAAAACAGAAATCTTCAGAAATTGCCTAGTTTTAAGAAAAGGAATTTTAAAAATCAGTAGCGAATTTCAAGAACTCCCAAGTATAAAAACAGTTGCAACAGAGCTGTCAAAGAATTGGAGAGCAACAAAAAGGATAAATCTACTGCAACTGCATGTTCTTCCTATCAAGACCAAAAAAAGAGACTGGGGAAAATATGATAAAGACAAGGCGACGTTACAATAAGTCAGGAAAATCTATTAATAGATTTAAAAAAGGAATAACCAAATTTATCTACAACAACCTAAACATTAAGATATCCCTTGGTTGCGACCGAAAAGAACTTGCAGGCGAAGGCAATTCTAAAGCTGGGTTTATTACCAAGCTAATTGAAAGATGGCCCAGGTTATCTCAATTTCAAAACGCAATAACCACCAACTGATATAGCTTCATACAGGGCTATTGGACTGTTGCTAATGTTATCAAAAAGTGTTAGAAAAACTTTTTTATATGGATAGAGCTACCATTTGTCGCAGAGAAGAAACTAATGCCTTAGCAGTATACTTTTCCTAGTTAGATACCAAACTTGCAATATTCCTTTGTCGTTTATGTAATCAAAAGTTTCTCAGGGCAGTATCCCTGGGCAGTTAGTACAGTACTCGCAACCTTCGCTAATAATACAACAATCATGAATGGCCTTTCACCACTGTTCTCAAGATACTTTGTTAAAGATAATATTTTCATTGTAAGTAGGGACTACCATTGGGCAAATCCCCTCTATGTCAATTTTATCATGTAAATATGTCTTCATTAATTGAATAATATAGAGAATAACCTTATTTTCCAAGAATACTTAGAATTGTCTTTTAGTTAAACAAGACATATGTTTAACGGCTACACAAAATTGTTTCCATGTCTATTAAAATTTATCATTTTTTATTGATTTTCCAAATTTAAACTTCTTTTACAAAAAACATTTTGAACGACTCTTGTATACAGCGTACTATTTTAATTGTTAAATAACTTTCCTTGTTGTAACATAATACAGAACGTTCTTCTAAGTGGTGGTCGCCAGAGTTTAGTTACACGTGTTCCCAGTTGTTGAAGTTAATATACAAACTAACCACTAGCGATCTACTCGTGCCCCGAGTTTTAACCTGTCTTCGCGAACGGGTAACGAATATTAATGATCCGGTGCACTCGCTCTAGCGTCTTCAAAGTTCACACTGCAAAAAATTCTAACTTTATTCGTTTTTAACAAGACCTCGGCGAGCGGGCGCAATTAGAATTCAAAGCTTAATTTGACTGGAAAGTTGCACGTCGCCTAGAGCGACGTTCGGGGTCAATAATAAAAGACGAAAGAGCCAAACTGGATCCACGAAACCCGAACGAAGGGCGGTCCTCTAATTATAGTCATTAAAATTTGATCGAACATTTTGGGGTTCATTTATGACACTATCTGCCTAATTAATAGCTAGAAACTTTCCCCATAATCCTGAAGAAGACTTATTTGTCGAAATTATCGGCCGCGCACCTCCCAATTTCATTCTCAGATTATTGCCGTGCTTTTAGTTTATCTTTTAGTGGCTTCTAAAAAGGAGCTTATCCTTAAATGTGAGCTTGACTAATGCGGCAGGTTATATTAGTATTAATTCCTTATTGTGCCTCGGCATGGCATCCATGCCAAGCATTATGCTAATGAACGCGGAGCTGTAATGTAACAAAGAGAAAAATGCGAAGCCGTGGCCGCTAATGTGGCTAGACGATAGATGAGGAGGTTCTTCATTTGCGACAGCAAAAAGAACGTGGCAGATGCCTATTGTTGTGTTTTAATTTTCTGTGGCCTTCCTTATTGAGATGTTAGGCTTTTGAGTAACATGATATATTGAATATTAGTATAGTACTGAAGGTTCAAGTTACAGTTGCATTAGCGCTGAATTGCACAGACTAGCAGGTAATAATATTCCGGGTCGCGAGGAATTTTGCAGTCAGACCACCCAACTTTGAAAGGCAAATGTGTGAAGCGAGTGCTATGTAAAGAATATTTGCTAGTCGTTCACGAATAATATGCAACAGGTGCTGAAAAAATGCGCGCCGGACATGTTGATTTTCTAGGTAGGAATCTTTTATACAGAATTTAGCAAATGCCAACTGTAAAGAGTTTTTATAAGGTCCTTTTTATGGAATAGTCCGAACTATTTATTGATGCAGTTATAAACTCCGCTTAAAAAATTATACAACTAATTCCTGATGATACAGATACTTTCTGATTTAGTCGTGCAACTTCATATCCATAAAATTAAAAGGCATTTTTATTTTCCCGAAAATATTGGAAATTTTGAAATTTGCGTATCTTAGAAAGTTATGTAAACGTACTTTGGTACCATAATGGCGTATTTTGTTTGTTTAAAAATAAAAAAAAGGTTTAATTACTCAATAGTCTGGAAATGTTACTTGTTTGGTTAGACGACTTGTCCTTCAATGAGGCCTTTTGTAGGACATATAAAATATGTAGCCAAGACGGTTTTTTATGTTGTGTAGAGTACAGATGTTTGGCTTGATGGCTTATTTTTTAAAAGATCAACATTTTAACCATGTAGGCGAGATTCAAGAGAGCCTCCAAAAATGTAAAAACGATCACCACTGGTATTATCGCAGAATTGAACAATTGGCTGGACGTTGATTAAAAATTGTTGAAGTTGGTGCATTGTATTTCGACGAATAAATATAATTTAGATATGAAAAATTCGCAAAACAATGTGCTTTCAAAACTTACATAAAAACAAGCTAATTTAATTAATTATTGTAATTATAAATAACATTAATGGAGAAACGTGGATTATTTAAAAACAAAAATAAAGGACGCTATCGAAAAATACATAAATAAATAACAAGAAAGATCAAAGATGGCGAGAAAACACGGCTTAGGGAAAATGTCAAGGGTTAGAAGCTTTAAAAAAACACGATAACTTCAACCTGTACAAAAAAGAAATTGTAGAAACAGCTCAGAAACAATATGCAAATAATTTGTTAGTATTCTTATATTTTAGGATTTAGTACCTGTTCTTTCTTCAATGCTTCAACGTTGTTTAGGTTTTCCTATTGCTAATTTGTCTCTTACTGTTTTTACTATTTTGTTTCATTCTTTTTTTTAATTTACATTAATACTTTTGACTATGCATTGTTGTTAAAATGGTCTTTCGTTCTCATAGTGTTTTGCCTGCAGTTGTACCTAATACTTTCTTTTTAGTTTTAGTTCTTTAGATTTTTGGTAGCTCTTGAGTTTCACCAGTATATGCCAGTATGAGTCCTTAGTTGTTTTTTGTAATTTTAATGATATACTTATTTCTCTAAATAATGTTGTTTGTTATCATACTTTATTTTCAGCATCTTTCTGACTTCAAAGGCCGTAATATTTAAGCTCGAGTTTATAGGGTTTCTTCGACGTTATCATAAATTTAGTTTTTTGGCAAAGATCAACATAATTAATTTTTCAGACGTGTTTAATTTATGTAATTGCCAATAGAGGGGTTATCTTAGTGGCCTCAGAACGAACTCTGTATCTGTATACGGTCTTCTAGACATAAAATTTTGTTGTTCCTTTTCAAGTGTTGTTATTGTATTATTTTGTTATTGTTGAGACGCTTAGCTGCGATGCGAATGAACCCAGGTTCAATTCTGAGCTAAGATGTCTGGCGGGTGACCTACTCAGTCACTAAAAATAATTGAGTACCTGCGTTTACTTCGAACAAGGGGTAATAATGGCGTCTAAGGCGCGATGTTTACTACAACGCCCCAAATCAGAAACGGCAAACATATTAAAGCCTTAACTTTTTAATTCGCAGCTTAAACCCCTCCCCCTTTTCACGGAGTATTAGAATCTCATTATTATTATTATATTAGTTATTAATTTTAATTTTGTGTTTAGTAAAAACAATTGGCGGTATCGGCGTTGTTGGTCTGATTTCTGATTGACGAAAACGCGTATTGACTGGGCACTTACCAATTTCACAAAAAAAACACACAAAATTGTAACATCAGGACTATGACGAAAGTTTGACTATTCTCCACCACTATTTTTAAATGGGCTTTTAGTATGTTATGCAGGTAGGTGCGGGAAGGATTTTGAGAAAACTTGGTTTAGTGAACAAAAGTGGTTTGGAGGATAGAAAGCATCGAAGTAAAAAATACAAAACTCCCTCTCACAAGACAATGGTGTGGCACAACCGAATGACAATGCTCGTTGTGTTATGCTATTCTGTCACTTACTGTTCGGACGACAACCGAAAAAATATTTTTAAAAATATTAGGAACTGGCAGCTATTAACTGGATAATTGCTGTATTTTTCTGAATCCATTATTGGTTTCCCATAAATAGCTTATCTCCTGTGAACTAAGCCTCACACTCGCAAAATATTTGGATGGCTGTTTCTGTTTCTCTGCCACATTGTCTGCAACTCAGATCTCTATTGTACAGCCCTATTGTGTTGAGGTATCCTCCTGCGAGGAGACTGATAACAATTTGTAGCTAATTCCTGCTTTGTACTAACAGTTCTTCAATTTGTTTACGAGTTTGTCCATGTCTTTGTCCCGGTACATTTTCGCAGTCTTTTTTTGTTGTTTTCTGGCCCATCCTTCTACTCAGTTTCGTATTGTAGCTTTAGGTATTCCCAGGGCCGGTTCAGGGCTTCTACATTGACTTGATGATCCTTTTTGTGCCAGCTCATTAGCTTTTTCACAATAGTTAACTTATTGTAGTCTGTCATAACACTGAGTTCTTCGCGGTATTGCCATATCAGCCTGGATGTTACCCTTGGGTTCTTTAATGCCTTTAGGGATGCTTGACTGTCCGTTCTGGCGGATTTAGTAGGAATCGGTGCCTATATATTTAAAATCGCCCTACATGTAACCAAAATCATTTTTCCATCCAATCATGTTTTTCCAAAAACATCCTTTTATCCATCCACATAACATACTAAAACTCAATTTAAAGATATTGCTGGGATTATCAAAACAGCGTTAAAGATGGAAATTGCTTTATCGGCTTAATATTTTTCTTTCTGTTGATAATCTGTGGTGTTAAAATTGATTAGTATCCGATTAAACATGAGAGAAGCCAACCTATCCAACGATAATGGTTAATAATAGAATTCAAAACGCTACTGTCTTTATTCTTCTAAAACTTTTTTTTAAATTCCTTTTTTAAACATTAAAATAATTGCGCATCTTCATCAAAAGTTTCATATTATATTTTGAATTATGATATGGTTCATAAGTTTTATTGGCCACTTTATCAAATATTTCTTTCTATATTTCAATATTTTGTTAGGTATATTGTCCAGTCTGTTCAAGCTTTTTATTGTTTCTTCTACTTCATCATTACATATTTGGATGTAATTTGTTTAGCGAGTTTTTTTTCTGTAATATTGTTATCTCATTTTCTTTGTTCTGTCATATATTCTATCCATACCTGTTTGATTTGTTTCCATTAAATTATTAATTTTTCTTCTTTGTTGCTTTATCAATCGTCTCGTTTGTTTTTGTTGACCTTTCTAGTCGCGTTAAAAATAATTCCAAACATTCGTATATATATACATAAGTAATAGTTTTATTTTGCTTTTTATTTCTTTGGTCTAAGATTTTATATTTAAAGTACTTCTCTTTTTTTGGGCTTTTACTTTTTCTTCTAATTCTTCTAAGGTTTGCTTCTTCTATATTTGTTCTAGACTTTTTCTGGCTGTTAACTCTTGCTTTATTTTTGGTTATAGGATTTTAGTGTTCTTTGGCTAACCTTTTTTTTCATAGGTTTACTCTACAATGGATCACAATATTCAACTTGTCGTATTTTGTTATGTCCTCGCTGTTTACTTTAGGCGAATTAAATTTTTCAACATCTAGTATTCCACTAGGGTGGGTTTAGCTGTTGCTTACGATATAATAAACTAGGGATATGTGTCGCCTTGTATTTTAAAATGTAAGCGTATGCTTTTTCTTTCTTTTAATTTTTAAATTTATACCTCTAGATATCTAAATCTTTGTCAATCATTTTTCAGGTTTTTCGTAATTTTCGAAATTCATTTGTTACAAATCTTGCTGTATATTAACTGTTAGCAATACTTATTCCCCATCTTTTTGTAACTTCTGCTCTATTGAAACTATGAACAATGAATTTTTACCATAGAAGGGTTGTTAACCTATTTCACAAACTCTCTTTCTTTTTTCGGGCTAGAAACCGGCAATGGCAGTTGTAGGCTCCTCAATTCACCTAACTGTATGCGAAGTTTGCTTTTATGTGCCTAGAAAAAAACTGTTGGTGAAATTCATACCGCAATATGCGATATGGACAGTATTACATGTAAGCTAGTGCAAATCTGACAGTCTCGAATACAGTAGCTCTTAGGCGTTTTTACTATTAGTAAAGTGTAGATACGAATGATGCAATTAATTGTAGTCGAGTAAGAGTCAGTTGATTATTTGTGAGTGCTGGGTTTTTACAAAGCGGCTGGCCGGAGCTTTGGACTTCTTACACGCGTTATACGCGGATACATTACTTCACACTTAAAAGCAAAAAACAGAGTAGAGAGTGGTGTCTACAAGGTCTGCAATAAAAATTTTGATTGATAAAATGATGACAACTGTCTTATGGGGGTGTCACGATATTCTTTTAATTTGCTACATGACGAAAGATATGAGACTGATTGTCATTCGGATCCGTACTGACAAATACTGAAAAATCTTCAGACTACTATTCGTTGGAAACGGCCAGACTTAAAAAAACAAAGACAACACACACTTACATTCAAATTTAAGAAACAGAAACTGCAATTTTTTGTGTGGACAGTACTCTCACATCTTTCTTATTTGCCGCACTAGTTCCCTTAATTAAAGAAACATTTAGGCGATCGTAGTTTAGTTACTTTTAATTATCTTAGAGAGACTTGTTAATGTTTTAGAAAGCATACGAAGAAACTTTTTGGGTGCCTTGATAGATTTACAATAGCCTTTTCTACATTATGGGAAAAATCAGTTCATAACACTTTATTTTTTACATTGTGTTATAAATTGAAAAATATGATACAACTAGATTAGTCCCTTTTTTTCTATTGAGCTATAATTTTGACGGCATGCTGCATTTTCTCAGGGACTTATTTTTTTTAATTGTAAAATAGTTGCTTATGAAATGTGAGTAAATATAACATAATATCATGTGAAGCCTTCACTTCTTATCGTCTTATTTTTGTAATTCTCAATCGACTTTTTGCTTTAACTTTTTATTTATTTATTTTTTTTTGTTTCTTATTTTTCTTTATTTCTTTAATTTATCCAAAGATCTAGAGTTTTTAGCATAGATGGAAGTAAAAACTAGAATTGTATCGTCTTTTTTTCTAAGAGATAAAGATACCGGTGAAGAGTTTTAAACGTTTAAAATGTTTAAAAATGTTTATTATCATGAACGTTACGGATATGAGTGTTTTTACCAAAACATTTCATTTCACTCAGAAACAGAATATCCTGTTAACGAAGCTACCTCATTAAAGATCATTTTACGCATAAAAGTTTATCTTTGATTTATCAATCATATCGTAAGTAAGAGGTAGTATGCACTAAATAGATTTAAAAGCTAATAAAATGACCAAAGTTGTATAATCTACAAAACACCAATGCTATGCTCAATTGCCTTAAAA
Source organism: Sinelater perroti (assembly GCA_036346155.1). Taxonomy (NCBI): domain Eukaryota; kingdom Metazoa; phylum Arthropoda; class Insecta; order Coleoptera; family Elateridae; genus Sinelater; species Sinelater perroti. The sequence continues at coordinate 14,923,312 of JARFIY010000195.1, read as the reverse complement.
AAGTGGCATAACTATATTTTTCTAAAGAAGGTACCAAAAACAAGATCATTTTAATGCTTTATAATTATTTTCACTATAATAGGACCTACCGCAATAATTTTAAAGCAAGGGTTTTAAATTCCAATTATCTGTATACAGGGCCATATAATTAGAGGCCTCTTAATGAGCTCATTGCTCTTGCATGCCGAAGCGCGATTTTAAACTTAGCCCTGCAGTTTGCAACCCTTTTGTAACAGCTCCTCGAGCACATCCCAAGTTTTTAATTTCAACTTTTAAGTGCTTTTTCTCTCCGAGTGGAAATTGTTAGATGAAAGCGGGGTGGTGTTATGTAATTGTCCAAAGATAAGGAACTGCCGCGTTTAAAGAACGGGCGTAAATTTCGCAGGCGCCCTTGCGTGCTCCGATTTCATGGCCCCGGCAACGGCCGGTGAAAATTTATATCGCTTTATTTCGATTTCATGTGTAGGTGCCGAAGCCGTGTGCGCGTTTGATTTGGATATCGCTCCCATTGGATTGCTGTATCAGACAAAGAGATATATTGCTTACACCGGAGATATGAATCTTGCAAAGGATTGGTTTGTCAGAATAAAGTCTCAATAGAAGTTTTATTAACTTTCGGGCGCGCCGAATAAAACGCGCTGATCGTTTCATTTGGGTCTGATTTTGTAACTCTAGGAAGTAAATGAGTTCAAGTGTCGTAAAAACAGGAAATCGTTGCCACTGCCATGCTATTGCATGTACAGGTTTTGAAAAAATAAAACTTAGGTAGCTGTAGGTTTTTTTTTGAAGTTAATGTAAACTGTAGCACAAATACATTGAAGTACTTACAAATAGGAATGTTTTTAACAGGAAATGAAGGAATGTATATAATTAATTCTATTAAAAACATGCAATGTTTTAAAAAAAGAAAGAAGCAATATGCCTTTGGAAAAACTTGTTAGTATGTTTTATAGGTTTGTGTTTAGTTAGCATTTGCGATTTTTATTTGTATATTATAGATTTACATACTTGCTTTTAATTATTTTAATGCGACTATATTATTAATTATGTTAAATGATTAATTTTGAAATTTGAATCATCATATTCTGGTCCGTGGTAAGAGGAGGCCAGATTTGGTCCAATAAGCAGATGCTCCAAAAGATTGCCTATTAAAAATTTTCTGGCTTTTAATCCTGCATCGCCTTTAGCCAACTCTCTTTTAGATAATATTCTGTCAGAATTGTGGTAGAATGACCTTTTTACATTTTTGAAAGGATTGTAAGTAGGTTAACATATCCATCAATAGCAATCGCTTGTTAATGCTACCGAGACTGTCATTCTGCCTTTAGGTAGTTATCCGTTATTTTTTAAATTTTATTTCGTAGAAGACTTATATTTAAAATTTTGGCCTGATATCAATAGGGCTATTCTTCTTCTTAGTCTCAAATCATGTTATTATTGATGTTAACCAGCCATGCTTTATCTTTTACTGTTCCGATAATTTTGCTCATAGCTAAATTCGTGAAACATTTTATTCAGTCTGTGAATCTTATAGATGATCGACCTCTTGTCCTTTTACCCTCAACTTTGTCTTATATACAGTCTTTCCTCCTCGTCTCGTCACTCTTTCTAGTACCATAAAAGATTTATGTTCTTACTTTAATCTTACCCATAATTTACCATGTACTTCTCATATTCTTACTTTTTACGGAAAAAATAAAGTCCTGCGTTGACTCATTTTACAACCTAAGAAAACCCTATACGGATAAGTAAGAAAATACTCTAATACTAAATATATTAAAAATCCTAAATACCATAGTAAATTGAATATTATCTTTATATAGAGCTACCTGACTCATCTGCAAAGTTGGTTTCTAGCAACATAGCAACTACACAACTTTTTCTGAAGTTAATGAACAGATAAATGATCAGCTATGTTCAGTAATAGTATTCACTTTTTTAGGTAGATCGACCAACAGCCCCATTATTTTCTTGACAGCCAAGAGTAATTAGGTAACTAGTAGTTTGCAACAGTGTCATTTCTTCTCTTCAATTTATACCTCATAATTTACGTGTTTACCACATCACAAGCAGGTAGTAAATATTGTTCTACGTCATTGTTGAGATTTAAGACCACATTTGCAAAACAAGGCTATTTGAACTCATTTATTAACAACGTCCATACATTTTTTGTACAGCTCCAGAGTGTGATACTTGTTTCATACTTGTATTGCCTTGTAACACCTAAGGCATTGCTGTTATAATAGTTGGACACAACCTTTTGGTCTCTTGCGTCCTTTCACTACAAATGTTATTCGCTTAAAAGACTGGTTTGTCTTTTTAAACTGTTTTTTTTTATATTTTGATATAATTTTTCATGTCAACTAAAGTGACAGTAATGATATATCGATTAATGTAAAGTGGTGCATCAAGATTTTTAATAGTTTCGGTTGGTTTAGACACAGCTCTTTCCCCACTTCTGCATTCAAATTATTCTTCTTTTTAAGGTAGCTTTTATATCATAAACATAATCCATGAGAGAATTACGTTTTGTCACATCTTGATTTTCTCTGCATTAGTATTATTTTAGAAATAATTCCCCTTCCTCTTGGAATTATGTCATTGATTTATCGAAACGTTGCACTGTATCAGTTCTCGCTTACCGAAGAAACTTTTTTAAATATAAGTTATATCATCTATATGATCAGCTTCGCTGATGTCAGGAGAACTTTCAGGACCGTGATGTTACAAGCACAAATCACTCTGTTGGTATTGTTTCTTAGGGGCACTGTTATCCATAGATTTTTTAGATATTCAATAGCACGTGATTATTAAAGTTTATTGTGATCATAATTTCTCCCATTTCTTTTTTATTTTTAGCTTTACTTTCCCCGCTTTCTGTTTTTTTATCTATCTCAGAACAACTTCTAACCAGTTTTAAATCTATCGCACTTGTAAATAGATTATCTTCTATTTTTATTCTGAATGTGTAACCTTGAGGAATATTAAATTATATTACTTCTGACTTCTAGTAAATAAATCATAAACATCATTGCTTGCTTCTACTGTACCAGGTTGTGTAGGACTGATTGTAACTATAGCTAGCCCTTCAGGCTCAAAATCCGAACTGCCTTCTTTTCATGCGTCAAGTTCTGCATCTTGCAATCAAAGCTTGCATTTGAGCTTCTCCCTTGGTTTTTTGAATTTTACTTGGCATTTTAAAACAAGAAAGGTCCCAAGTCATTTTATTTTGCATAAACATTCACATGTTGCAATTTTTGTTTACATCGAGAACTGCTAATAAATTTTTGTCGATTATTATTTTTTAATATTTATAGCACTGCAACAGTTAAGCCCACATGAATGCAAAAGATTTAATCTTTGCAACGTTTCTAACATATGTGCCCATTAGGCAGGGAGCTTTTTATTATATTTACGTCTTCTTGATTTTCTTACAATCCTTCCCCTTGCTAATACCCTATTTAGAAGAAATAAACTGCTATATTCTAAGTTTTTTCCTAATAAAATTCTTTGCTTATCTTAATGATTGAACTACATAAATGAATGTTATTTTGTGGAAATAGTCAGACTGCTGCTTCGTGTATGGTGGTAAGATTAATTCTTTTTAGGTTGAATTAAAACGACATACTAGAAAAAGTTGAATTTTTGTAATAATCATACAAGTGCAATTTTATTCCCAGTGGAGAAATAAACCAAAAAATGGGCCCGTTTTTCCTCTAAAGTTAGTAGGAACATTTTATGCAAGAAATATTATAATATTTGTTGGATTACTTGTATCTCTATTGAGTTTTTACTCATAAAATTTTGATAATGCCTTAGGATGAGGAGACTTTTGTCTTTGATTTTATCTAAAAGGCTCTGAAAATAAGTGTAGTTCTTTAACATTTATTCAGAGAACAAGGTCTATCTGATCATATGTATAGACAATGATCATTATTGAAACTCAAATTCATATTGATGGTGAAAATGGTATCGCTTTATACCAAAAAATATTTCTTATTAACTGAGAAAATTTGTTGAGGAACTTGAGAGTGATCGACGTCTTAAACTCTTCTCAACTTTGTTTTTTACAGCATTGTTTGCGGATGTTAAAGGCAGTGTATTTCTTCAGAATATGCTAAATTGGATTTCTGCAAGTTGATTAAAAAAATTGTAATTCTTTGGAGAAGCTATTTTCATTACCACTAAATGCACAACTTGAAGATAGTGAGAGGCTAATAATTTTAAAAAGAAAATGAAAAAATCTGTATTTTTTCACTATTATCTTACCTTTTCCGTAAACCTTTTAGTAAAACTACAAATTTATACGCAATAGAATTACAACAAATATAAACTCATTATTAACAGCAGCTTGTGTCATCTATAATAGGACGTAAACCTTCCTTAATATTATTTATCTGACTTTATCGTTAGTTTACCGTAACCAGTCATAACCAGTTATTCTTTTTATATTGTTCGTCCAAATCGTCTGCTTCTGCTTTTTTTATTTTTTCAAGGTCGTCATTCTATTACTTTACGAGTTTTTTTTACAGGGTCTCTTGTTCTCTCTATAGTATCTATCCATCTAAGGATACATATTTGTTGAATGACATCTGTAACTTTAGACTTTCGTCTAAATTCCTTATTATAGTGTTAGGATTAGCACTCTCTGTTTCTATTCGTCATGCGAAAGCCGGTAACTTATGTTGGTCAAAAGTCCTTCTCTTTATTGTGTTTGGTATACTAGACCTTAGTATTGCTTCTAGTCTACCAAATACTAACCAGGCTAGTGCAATTACAGATCTGATTTGAAGGTGTTTTTGGAGAGTTAAATTTTTCGTCCTAGATATATGCATAATTCAATTTTTTCAGTTTATTTTCTTTGTAATTTATTAGTTGTGATTCTGGTTTACCTTGTGTATTAGGCATTTTGTTTTACTCAAGTTTATTTCGAGTTTTACCTTCTTTAATTTTATATTTAATTCATAGGGTATCTTCTACAGTTTATCCCTATAATATGCTATTAAAATTACATTATCAGAAAACCTTAGATAGTTCAGTTTATCCCCGTTTATTGTAATTTATTTTTTTCTAATTCTAGCTCATTAAAATATCTTTAATTGGCACGGAGAAAAGTTTAGGAGAGATTGAGTCTCCTTGGCGAACTCCAAGTTCAACTTTGATTTTGTTTGTGTTATTGTTTTTACTTGCATTGTAGTATTTTTGTATATGTGTTAAATCAAATTTTGTATATCTATTATTTACCTATATCGTTACGTAATCCTCTACAGTTATCTATAAAGACACATTATACTCGTTTGTCTTCTTTATTAAAAATGTTATTACTTCCAGATGGTCCAAGGTACTAAAATCTTTTAAGAATCCATTCTGTTCCCGAAACTGCTAGCTATCGAGTTTGTTTACCAATCTACATGTTATGAGCTTTGCAAATATTTTGTGCAAAACTGAGAGGAAGCTGATGATTCTATAATGTAATAATTTATGTTTTTTTTTATAAATAATAGTATTACCAGTTTAAAAATGAAATAATGTAAATTATTCTATAGGGTAAATCCAAATTGAACTCCAGGATATAAATTGCTCTCGTACATTCTGTGAACGTCATGAGGTTGCATTTGTACAGTTGGTATCTAAACCCATTTTATAAACCAACAAATATCAGTAAAAATGCCGTATATTTATTTGTAAACTGGTTTTTAGAGAGCGATGGAAGCTCATTTTTTAAATGGCTTTGTAAATCGTCAACATTTAGGGTAGTGAAAATCTGCGTACTATTCACAGAAATAATTGCATCCACAAATATGCAATGTTTAGTATGCATGTGGGCTAGAGGAATTATTACCTATACTTTTTTGAAAACCAAGCTGACAACGCCCTTACTACCAATGATGTACGCCAGAAAATTGCTAAACAACTTTTTTTTCCACGAAACACTTTGTTTCAACAAGATGAAGCTACATGTCACACAGTACATGTAACATTCACCTTACTTTAAACCAAATTTCCTAGCGTGTTACCTTGCAAACTTCGATTTTCCATCGCGGTCCCGCGATCTAACCTCATTAGTCTATTTGAATCTAACGATTTATGTCAATTAACCTGCTACGATTATAGGGTTAAAAAAGATCATCAGATGTATAATTGCTGAAATAGAGTTGCTAGATTTGTGCTTTACACCGATAGCAATAAAATTCAGATTATTCCTATAGTTTTATGTTTTATTCGAGAAATCCAATTTGTATCATCTTTTGTATTAACTGGATTGAATATCAATTGTTTAAAATGTGTTGAAATATGTATTAATTATGTCGTAGCTATCCTAATATAAAAATTATTAATTAACAATCATTAATGAACAATATTTTTACTTAACAAAAAGTGGCCAATGATAAAAAAAGTATGTGAAGGAATAAATGAGCCTGTGAAGTGCATTGATTACCAGTTGTCGATGCGGCGAGTGATGATTATACAGAGCTGGTTTTTCGAGAGCCCTTTTTGAAAATTAACAAGCGGCGATCATATAAATTACCGGATTGAAACAATGCGGCCCACACGTTGCTCATTAAATTGGCCGTGTCCGCTGCAAATGGCGATTTCCTACGGAAATATAAAAACTGGTACCCATTGTTCATTGTCTGACAGTGTCTTAAAAACTCGTTTTATGATTTATTAATCCTCCATTCAGAGTGCCAACTGCGCGTTGCATCCGCGTGCGATGCTCATTCACGAATTCCGCAACAGCTGAATGATAAATGCGCGGAGCCATAAAATACGGTACCTGCCCAATGGAGGGCCGAAAATGCAGAATAATGTAACGGTAGCCCATCTCCGCCATAATTCACGCTGATGGCCGCGGTTTGCAAATGATCCTTCGTTTCAGGCGCTGTGGGTGCCGCGCTTGAGGCCGCTGGTTTCGAGGCATGCTGCAAGAAAACATTACGGCCAAGACGCGACCAACAGGGCGAGCCGCGTTCAATGTGGCGGAACTTCTTAAGTTCATGTGGTGTGTTTTATTACCCTTCTGCTCCATTGCCGAGTTCGCACCTCCGACGATGAGCTCCTCGGCTCCATGGTCGTTCGCGCGCTGTTAGGCTCCAAATTACTTCAGCCTGTTCGTTTATTATTATTTTTATGCCTAATAGTTCGCAGATAATGAAGTTTAAGAAAGAGAAGGGTTACAGGCGGAGGACGTGCTCTTAAGTGCAGATGTAGGGAGCTGCCTAAATTGCTGTTGTTGCCGCGTAGAGCTGTATTTAATTAAACTAATGGTTTATACCACGAGGACATTACTTCAGTATCAAATTTTCTCATGTTTTGCTATGCCTACTTTGCCCATAGTAATTAAGAAAATTACACAACTGGTCCTTAAGTGTGCCCGCGGAGTTCAAATTTTGTATGTATATAACAACGATAAGTGTCTGCTTTGCATTTCACTTTAGTTGCTCTTTTTTATTTGCACCAGACCAATCTTTTTGACAATACAAATTGATGACTTTTGTAAAAATAAACCATTAGTATAATTTATCATTTCTAGAAGATAAAAATGCATTACGCGATAATAAAAGTTAAAACCCAAAAGCAATAGCACTTAAAATGATGTGTGGCGAGTGAAATATGAATAATAAATAATCCCCCCGAAAGATGAATCCAAGCTGCTAAAATGAGGTTTTTACGACCAGTTTATAGGTTGCGTAAAAATGGAGAAGCATATAGACATAAAAAAACTAAAAATGCGTGTGCAAAAAAAGAATGAAAAATTATTTGAAGGGATAGTCGACGAACTAAGTAATATAAAAGTAGCTAGAAATTATTACCGAAAGGCAAGCTCTAAGTAAGCGTGAGTGACTAATTATGTTGAATATTGATGATTTTACTTTATGTTGCTGTCTATAAAAATGTATCTAATATTTTTTAAATTTATTTATAAAACGAAAAATAAAATAAACCTAAGCACATTTTCGATAACTTAATAAATTGAATTGTTCTTGACAAAAATGCATGTATTTTGTACAAACAGATGTAACAACTTCTTTATAAGGCCTGATTAACCCATAGACTGAACAATCTGCACTTTAGGATGCCAGGATTTAAGGGGGCAAAAAATTTTGAGTTGAGTAAATGAAATGGTATTTTTCTGTAACAATGTTTGTAAATTTTCTAGAAGTTAATTTATTAATTGAATTTTCTTGTAAATTTTTAAAAGTAGTTATATGTAAGATTATATATAGATCTACTACAGAAAATAGGTAGCGGAATGTATAAGGTCTGTTTTGATAATACCCATCAAATATTAATATAATAATAACGGTTTACACTACCTCTATGCAACCTGCCAGTCGATGAGTGTGGGCTGTAATGTGCATGCGTGAATGTGGGCGACTTTACTGGATGGGTGATTTGTAGTATGTGATCATTGTATTTGCAATGATTCGGCGTGCAGAACAGCGAATCGGAATTAAATTTGTTGAAACATTCGTCCGCAGAAACCATCCGAGTAATTCAAAAAACATCACAAATAAAGGCATAGCTCAAACTATTCTGGGCCAAACGGCCCAGAAAATGTAGAAAATAATTCACACTTTCCAGTGAGTAACAAGCAAAATAAAAAATTGTTAAACCTGTACAAGCTACAACAACAGTAAATGAGAGTGAAAGAACTAGAAGATAAGCTGATGATTCGTAAGATATGGACATGAAATTTGAATCACATTTGAAAACAAAGAAATTTTAGACCATCGACCAGATTCGGGCCAATGCAACAAGGTAGTTATTCGTGATTTCAACACTGGACTTTGCTGAATGTTTTGAACAGTGGAAACGTTGAAAGAAGTATGTGAAATCCCTGCGAGTTCTTATAGTGTTTACCATTGAAGAGAACTGAGTACAATGTGTCTTGTATCTTGTAGTAGTTTTTGTTATTGTAATTGTAAGTTTTTATATTATATGACTCGATATTTTAGAGTCAAACCACATATATTGTAAACATTAAGAAGGGCCGCCGCTATGATAGACTGGTCATGTGCGAATGCTCTTCTGTCTAGGAACTAAAAACGCGAGCGAGTTCGAGTTTTGCTGAAGGCTCATGGATGTATGTGGCGTCGTAGAATTTAAATTGTATGTTAATAGACACAGTAAGCCCGTGAAGGCTGCAATACTGATGTGCCTAAACAAAAAAAGTAAGAATCTTTAATTATGTAAATATTTGTATAGTAAATTCAAACACTACGATTGGTCGGTTTGAAATTAACCAGACTTATTTTTTTGTCAAAAGTTGACATATTCGTTTTTACATAACAAATTAATATTTTACTTATTTGTTATAAATCTGAAATTTAAAAAAGTTTAGTGTTCCCTAGTGAAAGGTTTGTTATAATAGTAGCCATGTCTACTTTAATTAATTATAACCTATAAAGTCTTTTTTTTTATTGAGGTAAATATTTACAACCTGCCAATGATGGCTATAAGTAAATGTGCTTAAAGTACAATACAGGAGGGGAGATGGTATCCAGCGATAACACTCCCGATAAATTAACTATTGATTATTGTTGATTTAATATATTTGTAGGCCACTGTTTTTTAAGTCTTCTGATTTCAGGTTGGATGTATAGTTACCTGGCTTCTTCATTGGGGTGATCAGGGAGCCGTTCGAGGTAGTGCCTTGTTAATCTGATAATTTCTTTTTGCACAAACGGTATTCCATAATCTTCATGTAAGGTTTTATTACTAACGTACCATGGTGCATCGAAAATCATTCATAGTATCTTAGATTGGACTCTCTGCATAATTTTAGTATTAGATGGCTTAGCACATCCCGAAAGCTGGACACCGTACGTCCAGATAGGTTTTATGATACACTTGTAGAGGAGTAATTTATTTTCTGTTGACAGTTGTGATTTGCGACCTAGGAGCCAGCTCATTTGACGAATTTTTAGGTTTATGTGGGTTTTCTTAGCAGAAGTGTGTGCCTTCCATGTAAATCTATGGTCAAGTGTTAATCCCAAGTATTTGACTTGAGTAGATACATTAAGACTGCAGGGCAGATGGTGATCCTGTTCGTGAATGTGACTTGTGTGGACTTTGTATGGTTTACTTCGACTTTCCATCGTTTCAGCCAAACTTGCAATTGAGATTAAGTTTGCAGATTTTCAGATGCAATTTGTGGGTCTTCGCTTAAAGATAATAGAGCGGTGTCGTCGGCAAACGTAGCGATTGTAGTAGTATTTGTAGTTGGGATGTCAGTCGTAAATATCAAATAAAGAAGTGGACCAAGGACACTACCTTGAGGGACTCCTGAGCTTATGGGGTAATAGTTTGAGGTTGCTGTATTAATTCGTACTTGAAAGTATCTGTCTGTGAGGTAAGATTTTAAAATAAGGTAATGAGGCGTGAGAAGGAAGGATTTAAGTTTGTATAGGAGTTCGTCATGCCATACACGGTCGAAGGCTTGTTCGATATCTAAGAATGCGGCTGTACATAGTTTTTTCTGTTCAAGGCTTGTGAGAGTAGTTTTGACAATTCGATGGCATTGTTGTATTGTCGAATGACTTTCTCGAATGCCAAATTGATGAGGTGGTAGTAATGTGTGTATTTCAGAATCTTCAAAGATTCGTTTAAGTAGGAGCCTTTCAATAATTTTAAACATGATCGGGAGCAAACTTATTGGCCAATACGAAATAACTCTGTTTGGAGGTTTATTTGGTTTATTGATCATAATTATTTGTGCAAATTTCCAGGTGATCGGGAGATATGCTAGTCTGAGGATACTATTATAAATTATGGTTAACAAAACAAGTCCTTTTCTGGGTAGTTGTTTTAAGATCTGACCAGTAATCAGATCAAAGCCAGGTGCTTTGTGATTGTTGCATCTTGAAATCATACCTTTAACTTCTTTTGGAGTGAAGAATTTAATAGGCAGCATCATCGGGCAAGGAACGTCCAAGAAATTTCTAACGAGGTCGTCACCATTATTATTATTATGTTCAGGTGCACTAAAGACTTGTGAAAGATGTTCCGCAAACGTTAAAGCTTTTTCTTGCTCTGTTTTTCCCCAGCTTCCGTCGTCTTTCTTTAAAGGTGGAGTGTGCTGAATAGGTCTCTTAAATGATTTGATTGCCTTCCAGATACTGTGGTCGTCTGCTGATAACTTAATGATGTACGATTCGAACTATTTTTAGTTGTCGTGTTAATGTATTATATTCATTTTTGTCTCTAGGGTTGCGGCTTCTTTGCCATATACGCCGTGCTCTTCTTTTTTGGGCGACAAGGTGTTTTATATGCACAGGTATGTTATTCTCTGGTTTCTGTCCCAGTTTTTCAGGGGGCGTGGTTATACGTGCTGCTGTCTGTATGGTTTGTGTAAGGTGATGTATTGCGTTATCAATATCTTCTGGTTGTTGAGATATTCTGATTTAGGTTGTTATGTACATAGTTTTTAAATATATGCTAGTTGGCTTTTGATGATGTTAACTTTGGAACTTTAGGACGGTTTATTATGTGAGTACTAAGTGTGGCGATTATTGGTGAATGATCAGTGGAAAGGTCCCAGGATGCTTCTATGGTGATATAATTAGGTGCTATATCTCGAAGGACAAAAAAGTCAAGCAGGCCTGGAATTTTATTTGCGTCTATTGGCCAATATGTGGGTTGTACTTTTGTCGTACATAATCTTGAACCCCAGTGTGTACGATTAGCATTCCAGTCTCCTCCAATGATGAATTTATTTTCTAATTGCCTGAAGAAGTCTTCATATTCAAGTGTACTTATTTCATACCTTGGTGGGCTGTACATTACAGCAATGTTAAAGGACCATGGTTGAGCAGTAATATAGATTACTGTAGCTTGTATCTTGTCAGTTTGAAGGTTTTCTTCCTCGTGGTGTAGTATAGTATTACGAACTATTATGGCCGAGCCACCATGAGCCGTTCCATCAGGAATAATGTAGAATATTGAAAATTGTTCTGTCGGTGAAATGTGTTTCCAATATAAGAAGTACATCTATTTTGTTTTGTTGTAGAAAAGTTATTAATTCTGCTTTATGGTTGGCTAAGCCATTTGCATTCCACTCGGCAATTCAAATTGATTTAATGTCCATTACTGAATTTATTTAGTACAGTAGAGAGCATGCTTAAGATCATGTTGTTCTGATTTATGAGCTGTGAGAACAGTGATTTGAATTCATTCAGGAAAACACTCATTTGAGCTCCTAAATCTGTAGTTTGATTGTTTGAATTTGCACCACTTACTTTTGAGCGTAGGACACATGATTTAATGTTTCTGTATGTGGGTTATTCCCTGATGTATTTTGTTGTTGCAATGGTTGTGGGTTATTTGGGGTATGCAGTGTCTGTCCTCTTGCTTTGTTTTTTGCATTGAGTAAGTCCCTGTAGACCGTACATCCTCTTTAATTAGGGGTATGCCTCCATTACAGAGTGCACACTTAGCAGCTGTGTCTTTAGGTTTTTTGCAATCGGGTGTTCTACGATTTCCTCCGCATTTAACTCATTGATATGGCCTGGTGCAATATGTCTTAGAGTGCCCATATAATTGACACCTAGTACACTGAATTATATTTCTTTTTTTATGTGGTGATTCTATAACTACTTTCATGTTATTTAAAAGCTGGACTTCGTATACTTGTTTGTTATTTTGCTTTGGTTCGAGGTCTACATAGAACATCATTAAAGGTTGTTTAGTTACTCTGTGTCTAATGTTTATTATGTTACGTACCGTGTGTCCTGGCTTTTGTAGTTCTTCCATAATTTCTTGGGTTGGGACTGAGTAATGTATATTACGTATCACCACTCTTTACGCCTTATTCTGTTTCATTTGATAAATATGGTGAACTATTTTATTGTCATTTAGATGTCGCACGAGTTTTCTGTAAGTTTCGGGGTTTTGAGTGTTTATTTTTATTGTATTGTTTTGTAATGCGGTGCAGTGGTAAGTTTCGAATTCTGTCGCATCTATTAGATTTTTGATCATTTTATTATAATCAGTTACACCATAAATAAAAATCGGTGGTGGTTTAGGTATTGTTGGCGTTTTGTTATTGGATGCGGTATTATTGATGTTATTATTTTGTATGTTATTGTCTTTTTGTAAAACGCTAAATTTATTGCTAGTACTCACCTGTTGAGTAGATGGGATAATTGTTGGAGAGTTTGGATTTTTTTCCGTTTTTTGAGTGGTCTGACAGTTTGCCAATCATGAATTTCTGATGCTTCTGTGTTACTATTTTTCATTACAGACTCATCACTTAGTGGCAGAGACGGTAAGGTGATTGAATGTGGGGATTCGTTTTGTAGGTGAGGTTGTGGCGGATTTATGTTAAAATTGTGTTGAGTGTTTGGAAATGTTTGTATAATTGGCTGATATTGATTAGGAGGCAAGTTATTTGATGCATTTTGTGAAAGTGGCAGTGGATTTGGTTGGGAATATGCATTTGAGATTGACGGCTGGTGTTGTTGTTGTTGGTAAGGGTATTGGTATTGCGGGGGTAAAGGCTGACCATTGTAATTATTAATTCCGGTGCTAAAATTATAGGATTGTGAATTATTCATTTTGAGCGCTGAAATAGATGATTTAGCACACAGCTGAACTGTTAAAAATGTTTCTATTAAATGTACACACACAATATCGCAGGCGCGATAAGAGTCAGGCCTTGCGGCTGAACTAATCACCACTTTGATTCAGCCAGAATCGATACGATGTTTACAGGCCGAAAGTCAAATGACGACTACAGTCTATTTAAAAAAAAAATTTGTCTAGTAAATATAAGCCGGAAATATAAGCAGGCTGAAGCGCTGAGAATGAGTCACTTGACAAGCAAAATTCCAGACATGAACGAGATAGTGCAACAAATGCTGGCACCAGTTTACGATTAATATTGGACATTGGCAAAGACACGGTGTGCATCATCGATCACGAAGGTTTGAGTCTACGGTAAATTGTTTCAGTTTGAGCCGCACATGCGGACAATAAATTTATTAATTCAAAACATGTATCACTCAGGTCTTACGACACTATACTTAGCGCTACCGTATTTACATTATTTTTGCGTCTAACCTGTTTTTTATAATTCTCAATTTTGTTAAAATTTGTCGTGGCCGAAAATTTATCTCCCTCGCCATTCGTCTTAGTCTTAGAATTCAGGAAAACTACAAACACTTAAATCAAAGTAGATGAGTTTTCCTGAAATTAACAATCATATGCAAAGAACCTGCGCCGCAGTCTCTGTTTGTTTAGTCCTTGTTTCCAAGTTCGCATCTCGCATTAGCATTAATTTACTCAACCCCCGCGCGCCCAATACAAATTTGAGTTTGCGTGTAAACTGGCACACTATTCGATCCTTCGATCTTTCTTCGTGTTCATGACCATTTCCATCCGCTCGTAATAAGAACCCTCTGCGCTCTGGCCCTAGTCTTCTTCTCCGCTTTGCATAGCTTTGTCGACTTCCCCACATATGTATCTATCTTAGTCCTTCGTCAGCTGCTGAATTCTTATGAGATAGGATCGGAAGTTTCCATGTTTAGTAAGAAGCCGGACGGTGCGGCGATCAAGATACTCCTCAGCCTGTTGTTCCATATAGACTGCTTGCTAGCTCTACTCCCTCGTAATCTGTCCTTTACCGTGTTGAAAATCGGCGATTTTAGTCCTGCCGCTACCTCTTTTACCATTTGACGCACACACTTGTTCGCTGGAGTTCTAACGTGCGTTTCGGTCCAATAAAATAAGATTTGGATATCGCTCGATAACGTCTTTATAAGACTCCAAACCCAGATTTGCAAATCCGTCAACGTCCTCATGCTTCTAAAAGGTATTGCAATACATCTTGGGATGACTATTCTGTACCTGTTGATGTATCTCAAGCACTCTGGGTTGGCTCTGCAAGCTTGGATCGTCCATAGTGGATCTTACGTTCTGTTCACGTGACCACAATTCGATTCTTTAAGAGGCATTTGCTGATGGTGTCTAGAAATTTTATAAACATTACCAAAAGTGCAATATGAAGGATGACCATTATTTTGAAATCCAATAAAGGTATGTCTTTGTATGTTCTATTATGTTTGTTTTCTGATATAGTTTGCCAATTTTTTTAGACACTAAGTAATCTAGAATCTGAAATGTAAATGAACAGAGAAACACATACATTGCAACAAACAAAATGAGCGAATATCTGTCCGCGATAAATTTACTAGTAAAAATTGATTTATCTGACATAAACTCATCATAATTCAGTAAAATAAGAATTTGCTAAATATCTTATTTTATGTCGCAACAAGCAAACAGTTTTATGCAACCAGTGCTTACTTACAAACAGGAAAAGCCAAGTTCGAATCAGTTAAATTTTGACTTGTTAACTCTACTCTTTTATTTGTTTAAACCTATAAATAATAACTGTTAAATAGCTCGATCTAGCTATAAATTAAAATTAATAATTAACAGGTAAATCGCCTTCCCTTCGTTAACTTCGTCTCGTATTCTCTCATCCATGATCAGGGGAGCAAGCTAGGAAATAAATCAGAAAAAAGAAAGGGAAAACAAGTAAGTGTCTCTACCGTCGAAACCCACACTGAAAATCGTCAAATAAGTTTTTCCAGCGGAGGAAGGGAAATGTTATAAACGCGGATTTGAATAAAAACAAGGTACAGACCGCTTAAGCTGTTCACTGACAACTATCGCTATTAAAATTTAATTAAACGAAATAAAAGTGAGACTATTGCCGTACAAGAACCAGTTCCACCAAAGGGAACCGCCAGCATCGGACGTTTGAAACAAAAACGAACTAATGGCCTCGAACCAACAGGAGATTCTCCTAATCAGTCACCATCACGGATCGGCGCTTTCCACCCATCCAGGCAAAATATATTTGTGGTTAAGAGGACCCCTTATTACGTTCACAAATTTTGCTTGTTATGCCCTGTTTTTATGTTCGACAGAAAAATGCCTAACCAATTCATGTAAATGTTATTGATAATATTTTATATCCATAATTTTATAAATACCTTTAAAAACTACATTCTTTAAATGTCTTCCATTAGATGCAAATTATTTTTCAAAACGGGATTTTTTTTTATAAAAATCGAAGCAAGGAAAGTTTTCTCTTCGACATTGGTTTTTTGATTTGTTTGTTGATGTTGGTGAATTTGTATGTATCGTGTTCTTAAAATACTATCATTAGGAAAAATCTAAAGAAAGCACATTCTTGCCCTCTTCATAATTAATTTTTTGTAAGACATATTTTAAATATTTGCATTGGGATTGTTTGTTGTATGACAGGTAGTTATATCTTGCTGAAACCACGAATCAATAAAGTATTTTGTCACAGTAGAGCAATAGACATTACAATATCGTTTGTTTGATTATGACAACTTTGTTGAGTATTGAGTCTATCATAGCAACGAAACGGCTATTTTATGAAGAATTCAAAGTTGGTCGACATGAGGTAGTTCACAACCACAACACAATTCTCAATTGGAATGAACATTTTAGAAAAACCGGAAACATGAATAAGAGGTTACCAGCCTTCGAAGATATGTAAATGTGTTACAGTTGAGTCCTGTATCACCGCGGACCATACAAAATGTGAGTGCAAGTAATTTTGGAAGAAAATAAAAATGTAATAGTTATAATGAGCGATAAGGTTCATTTCCATTTGACTGGAACAGTAAATAAACAGAATCTTTGTTACTGAACTACTGAAAATCCTAGGAACACTCAAGAAAGAACTGTTTGGCGTTATTTGCCCGATTTTTTTAAGGACAACTATGTAACAGTAACTGTTAACTCTAAACATTATATTTACATACTGAATAACTTCTTACTGTTAGAACTGCGAAAAATGACGAATAAACATAAGAAATGTGTACATTGCCAACTTACTAATGGAAGTTCTTCAAAACATGTCTACTGGGCATCTTATTCAATGTTTTGTGTATGTGCCATATGACCCTCCAAGGCCTTATGACTTGTCATCATGTGACTTCTTATGGTAGTACTTGACGCGCCGAATGTACACTTACAAACCCTGTCATTTAAGCGAAACGAAGGATGCCATCTGACAAGAATTGCTCAAGTAATAGACGATACAAAATAGTCGTCATCTAAGTAACATTATTTTCCATAACTAAATAAGTAATTGTAAAAATAAATCCATTTCAAGTTGAAAATTTACGTTTCTTTTTCTTGAATACCGTCCAACTCCTATCGATTGTAATAGACACCAACAGTACTTTGAAAAGACGTTGAAACCTGCTTCTCGTTAAAACTTTTTACGACGATTGATCTACCCAAAAAGACAACTTTGTTTATTTACGTGCCTACTGAAATAAAATATTATTGTAATATACAGATTTGTACTTTCGTTTTCTTACAAGATTTCTGAGACAGCTTTTATTAGTTCTTCGACTTACTAGATTTTGTCAAGTGCAGCTCTTTTTTTAATGAGTCTGTATAACAATGACCTAAAGGATATGAAAGATCTTACATTTGTAATTATTTCACCAATTATCTAAACAACACTATTCATACTGGAACTGCAGTATAATAAAACAATGCTGTTAGACACTACAAAATGCTCTAATATAAGAAAAACCTTCTGAAACCACATCTATCAAAGTTAGAATATAAATTTACCGTTGCTGCAATCTACTGCGTATCTCGACACAATATAAAAACAGAAGACTTTGACTTTTCTTCAGATCACTCACCAATAGTCTTAACAATTAGTAATGTTGTCATTCACAAAGACACAACCCCAAAGTTACATAAAAAAGTACAAATTGAACAAACTATCGGCATAAAATCGAAGAGGATTGAATGTCAGTTTTGAAATCCAAACGAAACCAATGAAGCATTAACAAGGCTAACCAATATAATCATAGAAGCAGCACGACAGGCCACACCTCAAAAAGATGGACAAAAACAAACACATAATAAACCTCAGAGAGCAAAAGGTTGATAGCAATAAAAAAAGCTAAAGCCAAATGGCACCAGACCCAAATTCTAACAGATAATACAGCACTTAATAGAGCAACTAATCACCTTTGATTTGAAAAATATATTACAAAACTCATCAGATTCGACAACTCACTTTGGGAGCGAATCAAAAATAAGAAGAACCCAAAGAATGTGTATCACCTATCCGTAACGAAAAAGTGTCAGACTCCCATTAGGTCAAAAATAATAAAGATATGGCGACCATGTTTGAAGAATATATGCAAAAATATTTAATCCAAACGATGATATTGCAGATGATAAAGCGAGATCTGATAGAAATCCCTCAAATTCCACCAGCTATTAAAACAGCTATTAAAAAAATAGAAAAGAAAATTGACTATCTACATTTAAAAGAAACTATGGATCTTGATAAAATAACACCAAAAATGCTTAAAAAAATACCACAAAAGGGAATTGTTCTACTTACTTATCTATTTAATGCCAATATTGAGGCTTAACTACTGGCCTAAATAAATGAAAAACGTAGAAATAATATTAATACTTACACCTGGAAAAGACCTGACAAAAACGTCATCATACCTATCAATTTTTATTATCCATAATTTTAAGACTTTTCAAACTACTATTAAGCAGAATAAATACTGATCTTTTTACTGAAGAATGAATATCACAGCAATTAATTTGAATTTTGAGAAAATTATTCAACTGCCCAACAAACTCATTAAAAAAGCCATGAAATCAAGAAAGCACTAAACACCAAAACGTATTGCAGATTGGTATTTTTAAACGTCTGCCAAGCTTTCAACAAGGTGGGCACCCTGACCTGCTATACAAAATCAAACTGTTTCTCCCCACAACCTACTATCGTTTTCTAAAATCATACCTGAGTGAGAGAGAATTTAGAATTAAAGTATATCTGAAAACTTTCGTTATCAAATGTGGAGTCCCTCAAGACAGTGTCATCCGTCTCTTACTCTATATACTCTATACTACAGACCTTCCAACAACAATAGTTATCCTCTCACCGAGCAAGAATCCAGCTTTGACCTGTTCACAAACTCATTTAAACCAAGTTGAAACCTGGACAGAATCAATGAAACAAAATCCGTACAAATCAACCATATCCTACCCTACATTTAAATAATATAGCAATTTTCACACTCACTAGCACAAACTATTTAGGCATACACGTGGACTGCAAACTAAGTTCGAAAAA
Organism: Sinelater perroti; assembly: GCA_036346155.1. Classification (NCBI taxonomy): domain Eukaryota; kingdom Metazoa; phylum Arthropoda; class Insecta; order Coleoptera; family Elateridae; genus Sinelater; species Sinelater perroti. The sequence goes on along the minus strand of JARFIY010000195.1, from coordinate 14,904,138 downwards.
GTCACATTGTTAAAAAAACAGATTGGCCTAAGAGTAAAGAATTATACTGGGTCATTCGGAAAAAGTCCAAGTTATCCTTTTAAAAAAATATTTTGATTTACAAGACCATAATCAAATTAATCTGAACATATGGAATATAACTTTGGGAATGTGCCAACAAGTCAAATTAAATGTCATTCAGAGATGCAACTAAAACACTGCGTATGATCACGGATGCTGCATGGTCTTAAACCAAGCCCTTCATGAAGATTTACAAGTGCCCTGTGTTAAAGATGTAATTAATAAAAATAGCATAAAACATCATATTAAGCTGGAAAGCGATCCAAATACTCTATTGCATCCACTGCTGGAACCAACAGCCCATAAAAGATTGAAACGAAAATAGCCAACTGTCATTAATTTTGGGTTACACTACAAAAAACATGGAAATTTCTTTTAGATATTTTATTTACAGTTAATGTATTTTAATTGAACTTTTTAAATCAATTTTTTAATGCGTAAATTAACAAATAAATTTTTGAATTGTTACAAATTTTAAGGTGTAATTTTAGCCAACCAATTGTTTTTTTTAAATCAGATGTACATAACAGTGAAATGAAAATGAACGTTATGATTAAAAAATTTGAAAAATTTTGTTTTTATTGCATAATTAACAGATACAAACATATCATGAGAATAATTGTAAAAATTAACATCCATGCAGCTGCGCATAAATTACAGCGCGGGTGAATTGCAGCATTGAGCACTTGCCCGCGTCAACATGTCGGCAAATACATTTCCCCCAATAAGTACTTGGTAACCCAATAATGATGATACAATTGCAAAGTAAGGGTGCATATAAAATAGCGTATTTACCCTGCGGTTAAACGCTAGGCGCGGGATTGTTTGCAGTGGGGGGCGCGGGCGCAGATAAAATGCATTTAAGTCAACAGAATCATAAAGGCCGCGGGCGCTCGCCAGTTTCCTCCCCCTTGAATTTCCATTTTTCACGTCGCGCGGAATGCTCGTTTCGTCTGCCGGTTTATGGCTGTCCTTTGGCGAAATTACGTTCCCGCTGAATATAATTGAGAACGATGCAGGAAACGCCGGTTTATTCACAACGCTGCAATCGAGCAATAAACAGTTTATGGAAATTTTCCGGGGCAGCGAAGAGGGTGCCTTCCCTAACTGCAGTTAGTCTCTTGCAAACGAGCGCGCATAAATCTACTAGGGTTAATTAATTACTGCGTGTGGCAGTTTGTCAAGGGATTCCTGATTGCTTTTGTTAAACGTAGTTTTTTATTTAATTGCACTTCCTTAGAGTTACAAGCAGGACACTGCGCGTGGTGAGTTCTTTTTGGCCACCAGTCAATGGCCTGCAATATTCTCTAGAAATTCATGGGCGGGAGTTTCCCCACAGCAGACTTACAAGTGACCCTTGTCAGTAATTTAGTCTGCACATAACAGGGGAGCTTTGCGCGCCAACAGTATCACAATGAACAAAAAGAAAAGTTAAACTATTAGCACACGAGTACTTAATTACGGCGCTATGCGTATACGTGGCTGAAATAAGAATTTCCCTCAGACGAATTGTTATTATGATGACGGACTGAAGTTCGGGGAACTCTGTAGCACCGCATTGTTCCCCGGCAAAAATCGCGTCATTAACGCCGTTACGAAATTTCGCTCACTTGACGACGAATTATTTCTATCCGCGCTCTATCTGAAGAGCTTCATTACAGGAAATTTTGCAGTTAGCTGAAATACTGCTGACACTTAATTCGAATAATACAATTATAGCCGACCCGCTGCATCGGTAAACATAAATTGCTCGGGGTAATTAAATAATGGGAGCAAAAAGGGTAGGATATGCGGCTCGAATTAACTCTCATCTTTTCATACGCGAAGCCCAGCGGGCACCAATAAAGCTGCCTCCTGTAATGATGCGGGCAGCAGACAATGCGTGGATCTTGACAAAGCGACTTTTACTTAAACGTACAATTAAAATGCAAATGCTATGTTTTAATACAACCTAACTGTGTATGTGTAGGTGAAGCCGGAATTGAGCACGTCCGACGAAGATATCGCCGGTTCCTGTGCAATTACTGTTAATTCTACGAGAAGGCGGCATGTTTACTACGAATACTAAAGTTAGAACAAACCTAATAAAATGTTCCAGGAATCTTAATCTTGTAGTTTATGTGCCGGAATTGTTAATTGGAAAATTAAAAGGTGTTTGTTTATTTTTTTCCATATTTTTATCCTTGAACTTATCACCAATTGAAATTGGTAAAGTAAAATTCTTGACAATTTATAAACTTTATCTTATGTAGTAATTTCATAAACTACTTTATATATCTCTAGTAATTTATATGATAAAATCAAAAAGCGATATCTCATTAGTTAATAACCAAATCTGCGAATATTACAAGTTGCCTGAAATTCAGTTTTCAATTTTATGGACCTGCTGAAAGTTTTATATAATCTCTCTTTAATGGATTTTATCCATTTTGTAATTTGTTACCGGAGGCATTTTTTTTTTGTCATTATCTTTTGATCACCAGCGCTAAGCTCCTGGATTGCTCCAATAAGAGAACAAATTCTAAAAATTTCTTTGCAAAGCTCTCGCCCTCTTCACAAGCATTTACAACCGGATATTAAGTTTTTGCTGCTTTCCTATTATATGTAAATATACAGAAATGATAATGATACACTCATAGGTCGTCCAGACCTATAAGCTTACTGCCCATCCCCTCTAAGACATTTGTTACTAAAAAAATCCAAGAAGACTGACAATTAACTAATTTGCTTCCTGTCAGTTTAAAAATATGTCGACGATACATCAAGCCGATAGGATGATAGTCAACTAAATATTCATCGGAGTATTTTTAGATATGTTTGCGTTTCATAAATTTGTAGCAATCGGGCCTACTTTACAAACTTAAAAATATAGTTAATAACAATTACTATCTCCTCCTGAAATTCTACCTCATCGGTAGGAATTTCTCTGCAAATCACTATCTCCATACTATCCCATTTAATCTGGTGTCCCGCAGGGCAGCGTGCTCGGCCCACTTCCCTATATTTTATATACTGCTAACTTACCCGAAACAGAAAACACCACAAAAGTTGCATTTGCGGATGATGTTGCTATCCTATCCTCAGATAATGGTCCTGTAACGTCCTCTGAAAGCGTGCGAACCAACTTAAATCTGCTTAACGATTTTTTTTTTGGTAAGTTTACTGTGTAATATGTTTTTATGAACAATAAACACATTTTCTGAATTGTACAAATAACACGTGGATGTGTGCTCCAATGAGCAACATTCTATGTGAAAATTATAATACTGGTGATATTAATACTAACTTATGTTACTTACACGTCTATAACCTATAACACTTAACGTCTATACTCAAAATCTAATGGCGCCTTTCGTTTTAATCGTTTTGTTTGCAAATTAATTGCTAGCATATTGAGATGCACTTCGAGGCGTTGAATGCATTTTTCACTGAACTATGCAATTACATCACTGATTGGAGACACTTTGAGGTCATTGTAAATTCCTTTATTCGAGACGAACCACGGAGTACCAGTAACTGCACACAATAACTTCGCCTGGAATCTTTCGAGGATTGCAATATTGGATTTTGATGCCGTTCCCCATAACTGTAACCCGTAGGTCCAAACTGGCTTGGAGAAGACATTATATGCGAGACGTTTGTTGCAGACAGACAGCTGTGATTTCCGTCCAAGTAGCCAATAGTGTTTTCGGAACTTCGCTGACCTGTGATCAGGTCGTAATATTGACTGTGCAAGTACATTAATCCCCCAAACTCGTTTCTATAGAACGGGACACGATAGGGACAAACTAGCTGCTAAGATGTTTGCAGTACCCCTGTAAGATGTTTTTAAACAGATGTTTTAAGACAAAAAGGTACCTAATACACGGTGAAAGATTAAATTTTCAATATAAGAAAGAAATTGTTTTTATCTCAGACAACTTTAGAAAACTGCAAGAGATGTTCTATGATATAGTGAGGAACGCATCAAAAATTGAAGTAAAGGTAAACTTTCAAAAACCTACAAATAAAGTGGACAAATACAGAATTAAAAGATCTTGTATACTTGAGAACTCAATATTTTGACTAATTTTAACTTCTGGTACTAAGACCCGAACTGGTACAAAGCATTGAGCGAACTAACTAAGGATAAAATAATATTATAGAGCGATAAATGTTCGGTATTCGGTTAAAATCTATAAAAGAAAATACTTTATAATAGCTATCGCAATAATTAAAAGCGCAGTAAAGACAGTTAAGTTACTAAACTTTAATGAAGCGATGTCTAGTATATCGGCAGATATTCTGGTGATAGATAGACCGGCATTGTTTTACAATAAAGATCTAATTTGGGTACAAGAGCTTGGGGCACCTATCCATGCGTTGGACTGACGATCTTAAGAGAACTGCAAAAAAGCACAAAACTCCATAACAAATAAAAATGAGAGATCCTCTGTCTAGAATTGAATTAAAGGGAAGAACCCTATGAGAAAAGGGAAAATTTCCAATTACTTCTTTAGAAGAGTGTTTTAGCATCATGGGAGTATTAAAACGATTATATCGCATTTTTTAAAATTATATGGTACAGAATAAATAAAACTTTTGGAATATTTCGTAAAAATTTATACTCAAACTATATGTGACGGAATTGTAGTAAGAAACTGGAAATAACTAATTATAATATAAATTATATATGTATTATTTTACATTGTGACAAAGTGGAGTTTGGGATTGACTATTTATTTAAAGTTTGAATAATAAATTATCAATAAACTATACTGTTTACTTTACATACGAGTGGCAACTGACTCACTAGCTCTATCACTACAATGCTATAAAAGCGGATCTTGGTTGTGGCGAATTCAGATCATGATTACTCAGTTAACTACACCCTATATAGTCATTTCGCTAAATTCTAGAACCTTCGTTGCCCGCGAACATTACATCGCTCTAGGCAGTTAAATAAAATTTCCCCGCGCCTATTTTGCAGCAATTCAGAATTGTTAAGGATTTGGCTTTGGTGTGCTTTTCAGATTTTCATGTACTATCTTTTCATATTTGGGATCATTCTAAAATCCAACTGTGTGAAACATATCCCAGTTTTTTGATATCTCGATAGTTTCTATCCTATGTTTACCAAGATAAAGTTCAATACAGTGACAATGGTTTTTAAAGCTATTTTCAATATTAAAGAATTCCAAAAATTTACTATTAGGGGTAGTGAATTTTTTTGTTTCTATATTTGTCTCTCTCCTTAATGCTTTCAATTCACCGCAATTTTTAGTTTCAGGACAATCTACTGTTTTTTTCGAAGCTTCTGTAACAAATTCCGGTCTTCAACTATCGAAATTTTTTGCAAATTAGAAAAATTATATTCTAGTTAGCCTAGGATTTCTTGATCTTCGGATAGGAATTCTTCAACAAAACCCCCATTCTTTATATTGTTTTCTGTATTTTTTAAATTTATTTTCTAAACTCTTGGGAGTGCTTTTTCCTAATTTTGTCTCATACAATTTTCTTTTGCCCTATAACTTATCTGAAGCTACTAGAATGTTCTTTAACAATTCATTCTTTCAATTTTTTGGAATCTTTCTTAAAATTTCTCCTTTCCTAGTCTTTCAAGGTTTCAACCATTTGCTTTTAATTTTTTTCAAACCTCTGGACGATGCACTTGGTGTAAATAAATAGCGTCACAAGGCGCTTTAAAAATATTGATTTGTAGATTTTAACTTTTATAGATCGAAGAGGCAATTATATTTAAGTCAAGAACAAGTAAAATAAAAAAAATATTTTAAAAATGATGAAATTTTACTTTATATTATATTTTGTAAAGTGCAAACTTATAAGAATAAAGATAGCAGTTATGTTACAAATACTACTATACTTATCCATATCCATATCAGAGATGGTGCACGATAACCATATAGTAAGATAGTAAGAGCAAACATATGGTAGGCTCAATCTTCCAGTTTGCAGATATGCAGTTATTATTATGTTGATATAAATGATGTAGCTATTTTACTTTGCCTGTCGCAATAAAATTAATTCCAACATCGACCAATGGGAATAGTAAATGTACAGCAAATACCAGTATGGTAGGAGGAGCATCGAATCTATTTGCAGTTGCCAGCGTTACCTTAGTGACGTAGCAAAATTTTAATTACCAGTCAATTATTGTCTTGTACTGTTTATTTTAATCAGCTGAGTGTTGATCCTCGTCCATGAAAATAAGAAGTTCCGGGACGAGAGTAACGCAGGGCCGAGACGATGGATCCGGTGTAATATATAATAATAGGATAAGGAAAGTCGTGTGATGTTCACACCAGATTTTTTAAAATTAACCACATTTTTCTACTTGCTGACATTGTTGAAAAAATGGAGACTTAATGTTGATTATTTGTTCATTATTTATTTTCCGACTAATGTATACAAATTACTATTGCTTTATGCGCCGTGTCTTGGCTTCCAGTGACGAAAATGTCAAGAAATTTTTAGAGACTATTAAGAAAAGACAATTCATAAACCGTTAAACCTATTAAAATATACCTCATCCAGTTATTTTTAGGATAGAAGTGTAGACTCTAACTTTGCTCCAGACACTAACGACCCCACACAGCAGAATGCTCTGGCAACCGTTCAGAAAAAATGGGCTACCGATTCTTGGGGAATGTTCCGACAACTGATTAAAAGTCTCCCCCGCGGAGTTTTAGTCGTCATTAAAACAAAATGCAGATTCACTTCGTATGTATGTCACTTACTAATTGTAAGACTACTAGTATGATGACAGTTTTGAGTGAGTGGCTAGGTATTTTTGAATAGAATAGAATGTACTTGTAGGAATGTCTATTATTGGACAATACTAGATCATATTATTGGGCAAAGTCGATGCAGCAATTAAAGAAAGACACCAAACTCCAGAAAAGATCGAGAAAAATTAGACATATTTTTCCACAATTTGACCCCATTTGTCGACTAGAAATAAAGGTTATAAGCGACTATTTCAAGACACTTAAATTTAGAAACGAGAAATGTTGCAATTCGGCGAAATTAAAAAATCTTTTTTATTATTAACCTAAGAATGTTTTAATTTGTCCGCTTATCTAAACTGAAATTTTATCTACAGCATCATCCGATGTTAATATTAATAAACGATTTACTGTAACTCCAACTAGTGTCCTGCAAATTTTGATATTCACTAAACGTAACGAACAAATTGGACACGCAGAGTTGTACTCTTGTATCAGTTATTACGTAATATAAAATTGGAGCTTTAGAGATAAATCCGAGATAGCTGCATCATTTCAAGTTACACAAACACACTTGCGGTTGGGGGCCAGGATAGGTAGATAATATAATTCTGCGTCACGGCGCCGAGGTATCTGCATCTGCAATCTTGAGTTTGCATTTGGGATAGCAATTTTCGGACTTGACAATTTATAGTCAGCTGCTCGGCGAGCGTAGCGGCTCGACGTGTTAGTTTATTAAGAACGTATACGTGCGGCAATTTTGTGGTTATATGCAGCGCCGGACAAGTTCGGTGGATGAATAAAAATGCCGTTTGTTAGAATTTATTAGCATCTTATCGTCTGTTGTTTGGAAGTTGCCGTAGGTGTTGTGTACTATGGGTGGATTAATTTCACTTTATTGTCATGGCCGTCCATAAGAATGTCTCTTTTAATTTTATTCTGCGGTTTGCGGTTACATAACGCAGACACTGAATGACTATATGTATTAGAAACATATACCGTAGAAAATCCTACTCAATTTTTATTATTACTTTATTCCGGATGTTTTTTTTTATTTATTTTTTACTTTCCCAATTTTAGCAACAAATGTATCATATAACAGAAAGATCTTTATATTTGCTTCATGTAAGATGACATAGATGATAATATTTGGACCCAACTACATTTAGTTTGACATTAAAAATTAAGTGTAACAAAAATAATTAATTTGTTAAAATCTGTAGTACATCTAACAAAACCGACCTAGATTTTTGTGGTTTAGCTAGGTAATACGAGGTGCGTTCAAGTCCTAGTCTCCATTTTTTTTTCAACAATGACATTAAGTAGAAAAATGTGGTTAATTTTAAAAAAGGTGGAAAATATTTCTGAATTTGTAATATAGGTGGCAGCACCATACAATGTACACAGGTCGAATTACTGCCATTGCAGTGAGTGTTGTTTTGTATAGTTCAAACTGCGACGTTTAATATTCATCCGTTTTTCCTCTTGCGTGGTGAAACGCCTATCGAAATACATCGCCAATTTAGTGAAACATGCTGTGAAGGCGTTATGGATGTTAAAAATAAACGTTCATTGGTGCGAAAATTTAAAGAAGGTCGAGAGTTGTGTAACAATAGACCGAATCAGCCCCAGCCACAAACCACCCGAATCGAAACAATGATTTCGCGAGTGGAACAAGTTGTTATGGGATACTTTCGATTAGACCTGCGTAATATCGCCTCTAAACTTGGCATGATGACCTAAAAATGCGGAACGTTTCTTCAAGATGGGTTCCACGAATGGTGACCGACGAACAAAATGTCTCAGGATATGTTGGCACATGATGCCGCCATGAATCATCAACGATTTTCCAGCAGGTAAAACACACCCCTAAAACAGTATTCTCGGCAGCTATGGAATCGTGGTGATAATGTGGTAATGTGTGCGTCTAGACGGAAGTTACGGTGAGAAATAACAGAAGTTTTAATTTTCTTGGGTAAATACTTAAAAAATGGAGACTTAGACCTTGAATGTACCTGATAGGTACGAGTAAAATCGTAAGATAACGAAAGTGATCTTCTTGGTCCAACCAGAAGATTTACAGGGTATAATTTTCGGGCCTGGTATTTGGTGGGGTCCGACCAAGCTTAGAGTGTGAATCGCTTATAGAACGAATTTTGCCTTAAACTCGAAATATTTGTAATCTAAACGCATGCTATAATGCAGAAAATTCACGCTAAAATGATTTATCAAAATCGCAAGTGTTTAGGTGGCACAAAATTTTCAGAAAAGGAAGATGATCGTGCAGGGTGGCCATGAATTTCTGACAATGTGGCTAAATTGAAAGCGCTTTTGGACTCTGAGCATTATACTGATAATAGATAAAGTGAGACTTTGAAAATTCATTGTGCATGAAATTGTCACGACGGAGATGCCAAAAGTTTGTATGATGTTGGTTTCCAAAGTTTTGACCTCTGAACAGAAGAAATACCGTGTGTCAGTATCTCATAAGCTTTTAAACTATATGAGAAATTAGACGACACCATTTTAGGACTATTAAAAATGTGCATGCTACAGTGGCGAGTACTGTGAAAAGGATTTCAATTCAAGAGCAATAATAAGTGACAAAACTGCTGGTAGCGGTGTTATTGATGCTCGGGTATGTTACCTTGAAAAATATTAATTGTAAATAAACATGTTTTCAATTAGACGAATATTCTGGATGTCTTGTATTTAAAAAAGTAAAAACGAATGGATCAGTTATAAAACTAATGTTGTTTAATAATAATTAATATTTAAATCAATCCCACGTAAAGTAATGTTAATTTGCTTTATTTTTCTATATGCAATAATTTATTCGTACTAAAATCAACATCTAGACAACGGTGCGGTATTTTAATTCATTCCAAAGGCATTGAAACCATGAAATTCAATGTATCTCGAATTTCGACATAAGTTACGATACTTACCAAAATCAGTAGCACTACAGAACTTGTGAATCGGTTTTTACTTCAATTATATATAACACAGAAGTCTCCGTAATGAACATATAACCTATTCGATCATGGTTTCATTATAGTTGTACTTTTATGTTTTCATTTTACAATCCCCTCATTTATAATTGGCTTGGAAAAATTATAAGGGTCAAAATGTTTTGATAGATTTCCTGCTCATGGCAAACAATACCTAGACCACTTTCAAACACACTGAACAGTGCATAGCTGTATACTTTTTTATGTCTATTGGTCAAGTTATAACAATTTCTAAATCTCTAAATTAAAATGTGTAGACACATTTGATCAGATAGTGCCTACATCTTTAATTAAGTATTGTATTCTCTTCTTCTAGGTGTTTCTCGTCCGGTTCCCAATAATTTTTCCCATTTGTTTCTGTTTCTTCTTTCCCCTTTTCTCAAGCTTTTCTTACATCTTCGAGTGATTCATTTTAATTCTTTATTTAGAATAACATATCCATATCACATCAATTGCATTTTTACATCTTCAACTATGTCTTTCTCTATTCTTATTATTTTATTTTTGTGTCGTTTAGAACTCTATCTAACCTCGAGATACTTACTGAGCGTTCCTAGTAATACATTCTTGTTGTTTTTTCGGTAATTGTTTTGACTGCGCTTCTAATGTTATAACTTTTACTATACTGTTATATACTTGTTTGCTCTCTTTTCTACTTATGTATCAGATAGTATAAAATTAAGACTCTCGTAACTTGCTTTCCTTTTATTATTCTATTCTTCACTTTTGTACTGACAACCATTTCATTCTCATCTTCCAGGAACTTCCAGGTATATAATGATCCCAATCCCTTATTTTTATTTTCAAGTCTTCATTTTCGTTTATTTATATTTACCTTCAGCCTCCGTTTTTCGTGATCTCTCTAAATCCACTTTTTTGTTTACAATTTCTCATCTGTGTATTGTTTTACTTTTTAATATAATATAATAGTTCCCCGTAACTGGTCTTGAAGGACCTTTGGGGTCGTAACAGGATAGGTCTGCTACAATCTAGAGCCTATGGTACACAAGGGTACCGACCGCCTATTATTACCCCAGAGTTTGACCTCTAGGTACTCATTTATTGCAGCCTTAGTCGAGCTGGGCCGTAAAAACGCCAACGATTGAATTGGCGAGAGCGAGATTCGAACCCGCAACTTTGGTTTCGTAGTCTAGCGACCTATCCACTAAACCACCACGGCTCCTTATTTTTTTTTTAATTTTATATTTATATTTTATTTTTTAATATACGTATATATAATATTTATTACTAATATTTCTATAACATTTTCACATTTGTCTTTTTTAATGTTTTTTTTATGTGTACTCCTTTCTTCTTATTGTCTTAATAATTAGTCTTGCTGTTAATATGAAAAATTCATTTGTGTTTTATTAATTCTCGAAATATTTCTGCTCCTGAAGCTTCACCCTTTTTTATTTCTTCTCCTGTTATATCTACATATTTGTCTTGTATTTTTATTTTTTTCTACTTGGAAGCGTGGTTTATTTTCAGTAAATAAGTCTTTAGTAGTATTTTTTCCATGGTTTTACAGATATTAATGATAAGTTATATTGCTTCTTAGATTCTAATGCTTTTCATAAATCGTCATGTTTCCGCATCTCTTCACCTATTCTTTATTTATTTCTTCTATAGCCATATTTTTCACTTTTCTTTGTTGGTCCTTGTGCTTATTTTTATGATTTCAGATAGAACTTTTTTATATTTCACTTCATTTGCTATTTCATCATTGTTCTTTGAATTATTACCATTTTTGTGAATGGATTTTGTTGTTTCTATAATTCTTTTCATTTTTTGAAATTTTACTTGGTATTTTGATTATTCATTTTCATGTTGTTAATTTTGTTTTTATTGAAAAATTAATCAAGTGGTGATAATTAGCACTTATTGCTTCGCTATAAGGTTATACATTCTGAACTTTTAGTCATGAGTACTGTTAAGTTATTATGTAGTTTATTATAGATTTTGTTGTTTGCTAAATTTGTACCAAGTGTAAGTGCGTATTTCTTTATGTTGATAAAAATTATTTTGCACATATGCACAAATCTCTGTCTATTATTGTTTATTATTTGTATTTATATGACCCTATTACTTTTTCTACTTTTCTACCTGATCTGGTGTTCTAGTCTTTTATATAATTAATTCTCTTTTCTCATTTACTTTCTCTAGTGTTTAATTAACTTCCTCCTAAAATGTTGCCTTTGTTTAGTGTGCTTTTATTATTGTTGGTTCATCTACTTCGATGATATAATTATTTATTTTTATTATTCTATCTGTTTTTCTTTCTAAGTCATCACATATTTTATTAATTCGTTTTTATCGTAAAGCATATTTATTTCTTAGTTTTTGCTTCTTTAACCACTTCGCTTCTTAAATGTATATAGAAGTCTCATTTATATAGTTCCTTCATTTGTGTGTGCACTTTTTCGGCTTCAGTCAATAATGATTTATTCTATTTTATTAGTTATACTTAGCAGCACATTCCTCTTTCCGATTTTTATCGTCTTCTTTCTTAATTTCGTGCATCGATTCAATCCGTTCGGGTGATATATATTGCGATCTTTAGCGGTATATATTTCTTTTCACGAATATTGGTGTGCTGACTTAATGATTTAACCTGCCAACCTGAAGACTGGCCCAGTTTTTTCATAAATATTTAATTTCTTCGACACCGCTAAATTGTACTCCCGGCGAGCTTTCCTCAATTCTCTTGAGTAATTAAGTAGTGATTATTTTTTATATTTCCGTTTCTGGTATTTGCTGTACCATTTACTATTCCCCATTGGTCGATGTTGGAATTAATTTTATTACGACACGCAAAGTCGCTTTTAAACATTGCTACTTTCAATTAATATATAATAATAACACGTTGGAGCATATCCTGCAAACTGGAAGGTTGAGCCTACCATATGTTTGCTCTTATTATCTTACTGTCAGGTTATCGCGCACCATCTCTGATATGGAGTGATGTGTCAAACACCGCCTTATCTGACGATAATGGTCTACATAAATACAATTACTCAATTATTGTTAGTAACTGAGTAGGCCATCACCAGCCAAAGCCTAGAATCGAACTCGGGTCCATTTGTACCTAAGCCGAACGCTTTAACCGCTTGGTCATAAAATGATTAATTGATTAATGATATGCATAAGTGAATATACCTGAAATATTTCAAAATAAATACTCGATTTTTAATCTATTTATCTACATAATAATACTAAAGAAAAATTTTGTAATAGTAATTCCAATTATTTTTAAATTATATTACTTAGGGTACTTAGGGTATTATGGTGATGACTCGTAAATAAAAACGCAATCGATGTACGAGTATATTTTAATATACGCGATATCTGTAGCAGATATACATTGACAAATTTGAGCAGGCAAAAGAACGCGTTAGCGCGGTTAACTGCAATGTTACCATTTTTGTCGTTCTTAAATCGGTCGAAGGTAAGATTCGACCTTCGACAAACCTTGGTGCATGTAGAGAAAGAAAAAAATTGATTATAATTTGCTCAGGTAAAAGAAAATTAAAGGCCCAAATATTTTGCCATGGGATAATTACAGTCTGTGTGAACCGGCTCTGAAGCAATTAAGAATGACCATTATATGAAACATTATCAATTTTTCCCTTCCTTACAATATAATTAAGGTATTTTAATTGAAAAAAAGAAAATTAAATGGTTTGTTGACCAATTTACCATTATTGTGTTTCAATGGCTCACTGCTTATAAAATACAGCCTTTATATATTCTTCTATTTCATGGACTGGTTATAGATTTTTCAGAGAGTGACGTTAACCTGATGAATAAGTGTTGACAAGTACTGATAATGTTATTAATCTGAAGTATGTCATGCGCTAATTGGACTGTTTGCTGCAGGTCCCCCAGGGCCGCCCGGTCCGGCAGGCCCCCCCGGAAAGCGAGGGCGGAAGGGCAAAAAGGGCGATCCCGGAGAAGCGGGTCCTCCGGTAAGTACGCGCACTGCTAAGGCTGCGAGCACCTTGAAGTTCGCCATACACCACACAAGAATTCTGATTTTGTTTTTCATTTTCCTTCAGGGATCTCCTGGTGCGCCGGGCAAGAACGGCTTTCCGGTATTATATTTTATTTAGTATTTCATCATTCCATTCATTTTGTTCATTTAACGACACACACAATTCTGTTGCGCCCTAATATCAATTGGCATGCCATTTGAGTGTTAAATCGATGGCCGCCTCGTCCGCGACTACAACTCTGATAAATTTCAGGGCGACAAGGGCTTGAAAGGAGAAACGGGTCACATGGTAAGATTAAATCGTCTTTGCCACACAGTAAACACTTGCCGTTAGAGCCTAGGTAGTCTAACCTGCCCAGCTGATTAATGAAACTGACCTCTAGCGTAACAGCAGCAATAATGCCGTATCTACATACATTAGCATGCTAACATCCCGCATCAGCCCTGTGCTGACAGAGGCCATTTCGAAAGTTAACAGCAGAGCACAAATTTCACCGGTGTATTACCCACGAAATTTTCTAATGCGACAGTTTCGTTGTTGTACTGAATTTAAGAGAGTAAGAATAGTAACTCGCACTTTGAATATTTCTAAAGATACTAAAATTAACTGTTTCCTCGCATATTTCAGATGAAATTAGTCTAATTTATGAGCTGCTGAAAGAAGTGCTTAATGAAATCTTCCCTAAATTAAGACATGCTGTTAGAATGACGGCAGCAGTTAAAATAAGCATAACATCCTACGACTTACTCGTAAAAGGTTAATTGGCGTTAAAAATAGTGCACATAAGCTAATTTTGCTCTAGCCTGAAAACTTTAATTGTAATTATTCTTTGGTGGCAGATTCTAGAACTACTAAATTTATTAAAAAAATAAGAAAATATTGTTTAGATCTGTTTTTGTAACTTCACTGTACTTTTACTAAAATTATATGTAACTAACAATTTTTGCACAATTTTCTCTTAAACATGATGTTATGTTAGGTGCTTATGAATAATTAAATTAACGGAAGCATAACTTTTAATATATTAAATAACAATGTAATTTGTAAATTTGTACATTATTTAAATTCTTAATTTTTTAATGTATTTCATTTGCATTTTTATATGGACACGGATATGGTACTATTCCCATAGACATGGAATATTTTATTTTGTCGTTATTAAAATTAACATTTTTTATTCATTCTTATTGAACATTCTATAAATCTTTCTATAAATTTTGTATTTTTGAAAATTAAATATCAACTATACAAAATTTGGTATTATAAACGGCCCAAATTTATTGTTTAACTTTAAATTTTTCTTTTTATTCCTTTATTCTTCTTATAGAGCATCGGATATATGTTATTAATTTGCTTCAATTTCATTTCTATAATATTTATTTTATTTTCGTATTTTTTTTGGAGTGCCCAGAGGTCATTTCCATATATATGAGTAGGTAGTGCTGTACACATTATTGTTTTATTTCTTTTTCTATTTGCAATTTGGCTATCTATATTTCCAGCATATTTAATATGCTTTCTAAATATTCGTAATCTATTGCCAATTGTAGATTTTACTTTTTCCAAATTACTTTTATATTTCTTATATTATTTTCTTCCTCTATATTTAATTTACTTTTGTTTATATTTCGTTATTCCATAATGTTTTTGTGGACATACAATAAATTTTCTACTTTTATAGGTACTATATTCCGGGATCCTGTTACTGTTTGTAATTTTTGTGTTTTTCTTTTGTTATTTTTCAGCCTCTCTAAATAACAAAAAACTTAGATTGTCGCCTTGTTTAACTCCTTTCATTATTCCAGATTCTTCAGATCTTTTTCCATTTATTTGCATTTTTCCTGCCACATTTTATATATATTTTTCACTGCAATTATTAATTTACTGGATACTCCCAATAGTTCAAAAGATTCCCAGATAATTTTTCTTTATTATGTATCAAAAGAATATCGTAACTATAAATTCTAAGTGCAGCTCTTCTCCTCTCTATTACTTTTTTTATAATATTTCTTAAAATAAACATGTTATCCTTAGTTTACCAGCTTTCCTGCTGCTTGTTCTTCTTCTAAGTGCAATTTTATAATTTTACTTATTCTTTTCTCAACAATTCTTGTATAGGACAAGCATATTGCTCTATAATTTCCGCAGTCCATCTGATGTCCCTGTTTGTAGATTGTTATTGCGTATGCGTTTCAAACTTCATTACACGATCTCCATACTATGTTTCTCTCTCTTCTCTCATCCATTTCATTATATCATGGTCTATCTTGTCTTCTTCACTTGCCTTGCCTACTTTATTTTTTGCTATTACTACTTCTACTTCATCCTTTTTCAGTTTTCACTTCCATTCTTATCTTATTTTATTTAATACCTTATTCACGCATTTTTTAACTTCAGATTAATTAAGAAATATTTAAACTTAAAAAGAATTTTTTGTTAATAAACATGGCCGCGACAAAATTAGACCTTTCTTAAGTACCGGTAGCGCAGCGCGTAACTATTAAAATTAAAAATTAAAATTAAAGTTAAAAACAAAGCCAAATTTTTGCATAAATTGCCTCTGTACTGTCGTAAGCACACCTCACGGGCGCTAAACTATTCCAAATTGGAGAGGCGCATAAAAACCTTTTCCATGTAAAAACGACTTGAATAATTAATTTTACCTGGCTTGTCTTCTCGGAAAGTACAAACAGATAAGCCCACCATTATTTTGTACTGATTTCTACGAATTTCTCATTTCGAATGCTCGTGTTGTGCTTTAGAGTCCTTGTAAAGCAGGTATCGTATATCTTTTGATGAACATTTTAAAGCAGAGATCGATTATTTCTATTTATGTTGCATCAGCAGGCAAATTAGCGTAATGTTACATTTCTAAGCTAAAGAATAAGAAAATAAAAAAATTAAATCAACGACAAAATAATTAAATATTTTTTTAAACTTTTTATTACGACTTGTTCAGTGTTTTTTAGTACGACGGAACTATTTAACAAGCAGATAAGAAACTGTACAACATAATATTCACATAAATTATTGTATTTGCGAGTGTATTAAAAATTATAATACGAAAAATATAGCAAACATTAAAACTCATTACACATAGGTTATAACAGTAATTTTGTATTTAAAAAATAAATTGTTATTAAACTTAACACTTGTAGAACCGAAATATCAAATTTTTAAATAAAAAACCTGAAAGAAAATTAATTTTTCTACATTCGGAATACAGTTAAACGAGTTGATAAAGGAAATGGTTTCTATAGAGAGAGAAATGATGTCCTCATCGTATTTAGGTAATATAGAGAGTTGTTAAGAGGAAATTTCAAAGCAGAACATCGCTGTTGTTTGGAAAATTCTTGAGTTAAATAGGGATATGAACATTCTGCACTACCACCTTTAAGGAAAAATAATTTGACTTTTTTTGTATATCATATGTTTATATAAAACATTTTGCTATGTCGACAGCATTGCAACAGGCAATGAAACCTAACTTTATTTTTATAGTATATAGGTGAAGCCTAATAAGCCTATAATAGTGTGAAATAGCGAGTGTGTCCATATCCCTAAAATAACACTAGAGAGCTAGTTCAACGACTGATTTAGAAGGTTATAGAAGTGCATGAATGTGATGCAAAGCATTTTATTATATATATTGAAAAAAATAGAGAGACGGTAAGGATAAAAACATAAATTTAATTATTGAATAAGAAAGAAGAAAACAGAAAGAAAATATACACAACTTTAAATTTAAAAGATCTATTGGCAAAATACAGAATGTGAAAATGTTGAACTAAAAACAGTTTTATTATTTAAAAACGTCAACTTAAGCAAAACAAAATTTTCTTTCAATTTTATAATTATCTTTCATGATTAGGTAATAAAAATTGTATTGAAGCTAATTAATCACTATATTAATTTTCTAACTACTTGAGTAAATCAAATGTATAGTTTTTTTACCCTGTGGTGTAAACGGAAAGAGCATGACTTATGAGCGTTGTAGGGAGGGTTGCCTAAAGAAAATTGACACCTCGGTAATGACTATATTTAGCAAAAAGTGCTCTGGTTCGTTACGAAATGATTATTATCCAGTTTCTTACAACGAGAAGCATAAAATCGTCCAAAATTTTGAGATTACGTGATACAATGTTCGGAGACAACTACTACTATACTTTTGTAGGGACAAAAAATAGTTGAAAGTAAAGGTAACCGACGTCGCCCAAAGGCTAGCGTGCTGAAAAGAATATTCACATTATTCTGCCAATTAGCAGTATCTAAAGTTGCTTCTGAGGTCAGAATAAACTATGGCAACGCTCAGAAAATTATTACTAACGATGTGGGGTTTTGTAAAATTAATTTTTTGTACCAAATTGTTACTTGAAATGAAGCTTGGGTACACTGATACATACCGGAATCCAAACATGGCAGCATGAAGTGGCTGTTACAAATGATGAGGAGATTTTCGACTTTTATCCGTAAATTATTATTAGATTGACATTAAATCGCTACCTACCTCTTAGGGACCTTGCCACAAGGAATTTTTTTTTATTGTAATGGAGTTTTGCACATGGTTTTTATACGAACGTAAGCGGCGTCAACTTTTGAATGAAAAAGACTAGCATATCGTCGGAACAGTCGCTAATTTTGTACCTGAAGGGTTCAGAGTAAAAGAAGATATATATCATAAATCATATTAGAAACTGTTATGTTGTTTTGAACCAAGAATAACTTGGTGACGAGAACAAGAGACTTCAACGAGGAGCAATTACAGAAAAAAATTTTCTGATTTTATTAATGCTAAATAACTCGCCTGAACTGAACGCTTTGGCAATTTTTATTATCCCACATGTGTTTTCCTTATAAAAAAAGCAATAAAATCAACACGCGACATCTAATAGATTCTTTCCCATCATATAAAGCTGTGGTTTGAGACTAAGAAAAGACATTTTAAAGCTTGGTAACGTAATTAAATTTGTTAATTATATTGTAAAAGGTCATTTTTAGGAGGAAGGTTATTCATTGCTATCCAATAATAAATTTACAATTATAACTTTTGGCTCTGTATATTGTCACTTTGTAGATAACTAGAAAAGAAAATGCTTTTTTGAATTAAAAAATGTTTTAGTAAAACATCTTCTATAAATTTTGAGTCGCCGAACGCAAAAATAGCTCTTAAAATTCTCTCCTAGCTCAGTTTTAAGTAATGCCACTGTTTATATTTTACATATAACGCTATGGGATGTTATAATTAAGATACATGAAGTATAAGTAAAAAAAAATACGGAAAAAGAGATAAAATAGACACTGTCCTTCTTGATAAAGCTACTATCGACTTGGCGCCGTTGCTTACGGTCTTACTCTCATGAATCACGTGATCGAGCGGTTAAAACAATTTACATCCAATGGCCTTAGTCTTGTGCGTGGTGGCAGCGCGTGGCGTTCATATTGCACCCTGTGTTTCTGAACATAAATTTTGTGGTCCACTGAATATGCAGCAATATCCCGCTCCTGCATAAATTTGCATGACAACTTTTGCTATATATGCGCTGACGTGATTTGTGATTCCAAGAAGCGGCTATTGACTTCTGCAGTGAAAAAGTCATATGTACTGCACGACACCCAAGTCGTGTCGAATACCAGGATAAATTCTGGGCATTCCACGTTTGTTATATGACTTGTTTATCCACCATGAATGCTTGGATGATTGGGGAAAAAGTTTCCATGCGTTTTGGTGTGCCCGCCGTTTGGCGTGAACCAACAAACCATACCACCGATTACTATTTCTGCATGGTACCGTACTTGAAGAAAGGAATTAGTATAAAGAAGAAGAAAAAGATTAAATCCCCTGTGATACCATATGTCATTCGTCTACTGGCCCGTGGAGAAGGATTGCCAGTCTCCGATTTCCCCACTAACATTCCGACAGGCAGTGATATGGAGGATGATTGAAGTGAACTTGCTTAGAAAGTATTTCAAATACCAGTGATGCAGATCCAACATTTTAACCGACAAGTACCTCCTGTAACGTACACATAATCACACAATGCGAACTTTATGGCCTGATTAGGGATTAGAACTGCCAAAGAATAAAGCTGAACTCTTAGCATCCAGATTGCAGCAGTGGAACCTCCTGGCGGATACAGTTAGAGTATCTATTCTTCACTCTCGTCAAAAAGAACTGTTAACATTATTCAACAGTAACGACAACTTAATATTTTGCAATAATGCTGAAAGTTTGATGCTGAAACTGAACATTCCGTATAAAAACTGACTATTGGAGACTGTTTATAGGGGCTTCAAAAATAAGCCTGCAGGCTGTGCTATTGCGTAATAGTCACGAAATATCATCATCAATCTCTGTAGTTTATACAGCCCTAGGTAAAGAAAGTTATCCCATGTGCCTTCTGGGTATTATAAATGGCAATCAATATAAGTGGTTAATATGTGGTGATTTCAAAATAATAGCACTTGTGCTCGGCTTACAAAGTGAGTACACAAAGTACTGTTGCTGTATATGTGAGTGAGATATCCGTGCGAGGTATGCCCATTACAATCAGAAGGAATAGCTTCTACGAACAGCCTTGCACTAAAACTAAAAACGTTTTATATGAACCTCTAGTGAACGTTAACAGCATTGTCCTACCATCGTTGCACATCAAACTGTGATTTATAAAGGCATTTGCAAAGACCATTAACAAAAATTAACTATGCCAAAAATTTCCAACGTTTAAGTACCTAAAACGTAAAACAAAAGATATTTATAGGTCCTTCCAGATACGCAAGCTTTTTCAAGACAAACAGTTTGTGTTACTAAAAATACACTTCCTATATTCACATATTGATGCCTTCCTAACAAAATGTAGCGCTTTTAGTGACGAAAAAGGAGAGCGATTCTATCAGGACATTTCTGTAATGGAACATCACTACAAAAAAAAATGATGAGTTTTAATGTTAACAGATTTCTGCTGGATAACCCAGAGAGATGCTCCGGACGTTCCTCGCAAGCGACAAGCAAAAAGTCGGCGTGTATAAAGGAAAGTTTGTTAACTATTATTGTATTACCATAGCGTAAACAGTAAAATTACCCAAAATCTGAGCCAGGAGGCAATTTTAAGTGTAATTTTTGTGTTCAGCAATCCAAAATCTATGAAGGATGGATATTTTCATCTTTGTAAAAATTTCACTGTTGTAATTAGGAGATACCCTCTAATATCAAAGTAGAAAATAATAAAAATGTTATTATGAAACTAAAGGAAAGTGGCGTACCAAAACCACGTGGAAAGCAAAGACTTAGGAATAATTAACGAGACAACAAAAATGTCTATAGCAGGACTAAGTTACATTTTTATATGTGATAGAAAGATCAGAAAAGTCTTTAAAAATTCTTTGGAAGATCACATTTTAAGAAATTAAAAATGCATTAAGTGTAATTATAAAAAAATACAATAGCTAAGAAAAATACAGAAAGAATAAGAAATTTGAAAAAATCTATGTAATGGCATTCTGTTTTTTGAAGTAATTGTAATATCCATAGTTGTGAGGTAATAGAAGAGAAATAATAAAAACTAAACACGAAGATAAAGAAAATCAATAAATTTTTGGGGATCTAACCAACTAACCAACATAGAGTTTTAAAAATAAAAACGATAATACACCAAATAAACGCCGAAGTGTTCATATAGAAGACAAACATTAAAAATTTAACTTCAATAATAGACATTAAAAAGAAAAAACTTCAAATTACAATAAAATTCTGTAGTGCAATGAAGAACTACACAAAGAAGTAAGAAAATATTTTTATTGAAGCAATAGAAATGTAAACGATGATAACCGATGTTGTATTGGGCCACTAATATATTTACATATAGCAAAATGGGTATATAATGCTAATAAATAGAATTTTAAAAAATTTAGATTTAATGTTATTAATTTCTTATTTTTATATATATAACTAGTTAACTTTCAACTATATATTGAGTGTTTACTTCTTCCGATTGCCACTTTTCTAGTTACTTGAGTATTAAGAGATATTTACACTATAAACATTGAACGGAACACTTGAAACATTGAACAAAATATCACTGCATGCTTATCATTATCAGAAAATTTCGAAATAATTACACACAGTATAGAAATTGCGATTTGTAACCGGTGCAGTCTTGCCTGGATCACCGCATATATCATGTTGCCCCATAAATAATTTGCTTTGTGCCAGTTTTATATTTCTTTTGTATGTTTTTACAGTTTCTAGCACTTCTTTTTCGATATCCTAATAGTAATTTTGTAGCTCCTTTTATTCGATTTTGTCATGTACAAATCTCACGCTTTACTTATAGCACTTGCTTTAGAATTAGATTTTGTTGTTACTTTTTGCGTCGCCGAATGGCAATTTTTCAGAGATTTGAAGTGCATGAAATATTTTATTGCTTTATTTTTGCGTAAAAATTTCATCTGTTGTTATCCCACATGTGTGTTACTTATAAAAAGAGCAATATAACCAAGAGTCTACAATTTTGCTAAAAATATTAAGAGCAGTTAATTTTTCCAGTTCATTTAACCTTTTCATATTTATTTTCTGCTCTTAAAAGAATTTTAATTGTAATTTTTATTAATTTTATTGTAATTTTTAGAATTAAAAATATTAGGCCTTCGTTTATAGTAATACTCTACATATATTTTTGATTTCTTAAACACCAGTGTGGCCGCTCGGTTGAGACACTTGGCTATGGTGCAGACGGACTCAGGTTCAATCCCGGGCTCAAATGCTTGGCAAGTCGGTCATTAAAAATAATTTAGTTGCCCGCGTGCACTTCAAACAAGTAGTAATAATGCAATCATCTAAGGGGAGATGTTTACCTCATACTTCCGTATCAGACCTGGAAGTAAAGGCCTTAATTTCTCACTTAACGGGACATTACAACCTCATTACAATCCAATGCAGTATTATTTATGGGTTGGCATGATAATTGCTAGATTAGAATTCTACTATTAATTTATCATTTTGTGTTTAATATATTTGACAATTAGAGTTACTAACGTAAAATTAGTAATAATAATTAATTCGCCCAGATTTCGAACAAAATATCCATTAAAGAAACTGTAACATAATTAGTATCTGAAAATTTACTTCTACTTTTTTCTATTCGAAAATGTAAGATGGTAAATTCATTTAGCGGACACCATGCTATTGTTTAAAGGTCAACGTACGATAACGCGTCCCTTATTAAATACGCCAGGACGGGTTCCTGATTATATTTGAGTTTCTAATTATTTTAAGTACGAAAAAATCCCACCAGACGTTCGCAAACCTCCAGTTATCTGCAACCTGTTGCTGTTAATTGGCGAAGGCATGACGAAAGGTGATTTGGCTCTGTTATTTGTTACAGGGTCCGGCGGGGGTGCGCGGATTTCCGGGATTTCCGGTTTGTTAATTTAATATTTTAGGGGTGGTGGCCTGTCGTAGCTAATTCTAACGAAATAACACTTCTTGACCGTAACACCTGATAGAAGCCTTCTAGATTTAGCCTTGTGCCAATTAATATTAGCGGTCTGTTTGGTTTGGTTAACTAATTCATGGTCTCATTCATCTCACTAACATCACTGTAAATATGCTCGCTCCTGCAGTAGGTGGTAGTCATACAGCTAATAAACTAATGCTGGCTCTAAAAGAGTGGTGTGTTTTTTATTTAACAGGGTCCGATTGGGTTAGACGGGCCGAAAGGCGACCCAGTAAGTACTTTACGTTAAATGTCGTCAGGTAGGCTAAACGGGATTCTTTTAGGGCCGGCCGGGAGACAAAGGGCAGAAAGGAGAGACGGGAAGCCCCGGCTTTGATGTATTTTCTGCTGTCAAGGTACTTTTAGAATACAATCGCGTTTAACTTCAGTTGTAACAATAAAAAAATTGCAGAAGCATGCAGTGTAAAATTCGTTTAAATTGATGCTCCTAAATGTACTGTCCGTGCGTTGTCTATGCAGTTGCTGCAGCATTCCACAATTTTTATTTGTTATCTGTTGTTGTTACTACTTTAGTTCCGTACTCATTTATACCTTTGGTTACGTTTGCTTGTGGAATGGAATAAAATTTTCTACGAAACATTTTTAATTTACTTTTAACTTTATTTCATTATAGCAGACCGGACGGGTACGTATATCCGTACGTATTATTCATACTTTGCTAGTAATTGTTTCATTAGTTGATTAAACAAGAACACTAACAGTTTTTTAACATGAATTAAAAAATGTTTGTTGACTTGTTTTGAGCCGTGATATTTTTAACTGTTCGTTTCAGGGATTAAAAAGATCAGTAACGACTTTACGTGGAGGGACATTAGGATACGCCGAAATCGTCGCCGTGAAGGTGAGCGTTCGGCGTCCTGCACGGAAAATTTGTTTTCCAGTTTGATTTTCTCGATGTGCCCCTCTAATGGTGTTTGGCTGCCAGATTTATTTATATTTTATGCTTCCGCTTTTTGTACTTGTGTCGTAAGACGTAAAGCGTCACCACTTCGTTCACACGTACCAGCGCACATGTACAAAAAGTGCATATTCATTTTACTAATCCAACTTTTATGTTAATAATAATTTTCGTTTTAGCAGTTGTAGCTCGTTCATCTTTGTTGTGGCTGTGCAATGGAATAATATAGGTGTTCCGCCTAACCCTGTAACTTACTGCACGTGTTGCCTTACTAGTTTTCTGTACTCACAAGTAGTTTTTGTAGGGACTGCAGGAAAGTGGCCATAATATTTCCGCTGAAACTATCATCACACTAAAAGTGAGTTTTGTTTAACACACAACCACCATTTATATAATCAATCATTGCTCTCTATTTTCACTATACATTAAGCACCATTATGCACATACTCAAAAAACTGTTCTATTACCTATGCAATGACTAAATTATAGTTGTCTCTAAAATCCATGACGCGTCACCTAATATTGTAAGTCATATTCCTCTCTGTATTGTCCAGTGCATGTAAAGAATTAGTAAGTTGAAGTAAATGAATCCTTAAATCTTTTGGTGTAACAAGTAGCTCCTTGCATTTGTATTGGTATTAAGTGTAAACCTAACTGTCTACCCTTATTGGTTTTTGCATGCCTCAGTTTTTAAAGTTTCTAACAGCGTTAAACACGGATTAACGATCCGCGCTTCTAGGGCGAGCCCGGCGAACCCGGACCACCAGGGCCTGCAGGGCCGCCAGGATCAGAAGGCCTACCAGGACACGACGGGCGCCAGGGCATTCCCGGGGAGCCGGGCCCGGCGGGCGAAAGAGGCGAACCCGGCCCCATGGGGCCCGTAGGGCCGCCAGGAATGGACGGCATGACCGGACCCAAGGTGCAGTGCTTTTTTGTACTCTAATCATGGCATCATCTCATTGTCGTTAACAATTAAGGGGGACAAAGGAGATAAGGGCGTTAAGGGAGCGTACGGTATCATGGGCGCACCGGGATATCCAGGACTGCCAGGACACATGGGCTTGCCTGTGAGATATTTTTCGTACTTTCAAAATTTTGCGAAAGGCCATTTCAGATTGGAACGTAATTTCTTACTTGATTAATAGGGAATTCCCGGTAGAAATGGGACAAAAGGCGAGCCGGGGCTGCGAGTAAGTCCATTACATTCGACCTCTAAGACTATTAGAAATAACCGGTTGGTGTCAGCTGCTAGAATGCTACGTGTTAATATCTTCATCTGTTTCACCATTCTCACATTAACAAATTTCGTATTTATTAACAACGTTAATGTATATACATTTATGTATATGTTTTCACTCCTCCTAAATCATGGACAAATAAAAGTCTTTTTGAAATTTTATCACTTTTTAGGATTATTTTAAAATAAACTTTGCAACTTTTATTAAACTCGACTTTTTTGTCTGTGGTTTTACCGGATGGTATATAGTGACTAACGCAATATTGTACGATCGCTTCTCTATGTAAATAGAAAACTTCTAGTTGAAACGCTTGTTTAGAATCTTACGCGTTGTTTTGCTCATTTGAAATGTATTCCAGGGCGACAAGGGGGATAAAGGCGAACGAGGACTGACAACGACCCTAACGGGAGATCAGTTTCCGACTGGCATCATCGAAGGCCCTCCTGGTCCTCCTGGGCCACCAGGTAAATATTTTGTTGAAGCAATGCGGGGTGCTGTTAGGCTGATGCTGTTTTTTTAAAATTAAAACACTTTCGAGAACATTCGGGCGGCACCTCGTACGTAACTTGCGGGCTGAAAGTAGAGACAAAATTGGACGAGCGGGCAAAGATATTTCGGCTTCTTCCTAAGTATTCTACATTGCACATTATACTAAAGGACCTGATGGTTTGCG
This sequence comes from Sinelater perroti, assembly GCA_036346155.1. Taxonomy (NCBI): domain Eukaryota; kingdom Metazoa; phylum Arthropoda; class Insecta; order Coleoptera; family Elateridae; genus Sinelater; species Sinelater perroti. Next base: position 14,878,026 of record JARFIY010000195.1, on the reverse strand, counting down.
AGGTGAGAAAGGCGAGCCCGGCCCTTTGGGACCCCCCGGACCCGCCGGAGAAAAAGGAGCCAGAGGGCGCAGGGGCAAGCGGGTAAAGTATCTTTGTCCATTCTCTCTCGGCTAGGATCTCATGACTGTTAACTACAAGTCACGTAACACTAGTCTGGAGTAGTTAACATCTCATGATATTCGTAACTGTCTAACCAAACCACTTCATTGCATAGCTTCATATTTTAATGGGATTAATTGCATTGAGGGAACCTAACAATGTGCACGACGGTTGTGATGCTGAGTTGGAATGTTCGCTGCTTTCGCTTACTGCTGGGATTCTTAATTTGCACGAGATGAGTGTTTTGTTGCACTTGAAATGGGGTTGAATACGTTTGGTTTAGTTTCTGTTACAATTTTTAAGTAATAGAAATTGACTTGCTCTATTACTTTTTACTTTTGCATGTCAGGAGCTTAATTACAATGAAAGCATGTTAGCTACACTTATTTTAATGTTGTTTTTAATATTATGTTAAATTTTCTTGTTTTAGATTTTCAGCAGCTAATTAATTCACTTAATCCTCTGTTAAGGTGTAGAGCTACTTTGCCACACTTATTTTGTACTTGTACTTCGGTTGTTCACGCACACTACTGTAGTTACTTGATTAACACATTAATACTTCAAAGCTACCTTACGTTATGTAATCCAGCTCTTAGTTTGTGGTCGCAGCTGCTTTATTTATTTAAATCGTAAGTATCTTATTTCCTTGTTTCCTTCAGTACTTAGTTCCGTTTACTTTTTTGTAGATCAAATAAATGTGAATGATTGTACCTGTTGTAGTGCAATTTCCCGCTGTATTTTTATTAAACTGAGATATCTAGACGGTTTAACACAGCTTAACTTGCAATATTTTTACATTACTTACAGTTTTTTATGTAATTTTATTTTATTTCAGTAATTTGAAAGCGAAGTTGATAAATTTGGCTGGTCTTATACATTTTTATATTAAAGACATTTGTAGACCTCTCATCTGTTAGATGAACTTAGGTGATATATTTTTAAATGCGAATTGACACTCAGAATTCATCTTATTCTACGATTTAACGTGTTAATTTAAGAATGATAATATTCCGCTAATATGATGAAACTTTTTCAATAAAGGGATTTCTTAGCCTTCTCTCAGATTTGCTGGTCAGTTTTTATTTAGTCTTAATATTTGTTTTTATAGCAGTCACATTTTACCATTCTCTCATGGTGTTTTACCTTTTTTAGCTTTACTTTTGTCTTAATTTTCGCAGTATACGAACGTTTCCTGCGCTTTTTATCTGCAAAACGAATAAATGCATATAAGTACAACTGCAGCTACCTATCTTCATATAAACTTTAAATTTGTCAAGTACTAAAGGCTCTTTAAATATAAAACCATATGCAAATAATTTCACACTCACGAAGTGTAACACTGAATGGCCACAATCTCAAATGTGTTATACTCAAGGTCCACAAATGCTAATATGCTCAAGCTAAGCTTTCAAATACAGAATATTCCAACCAACTCGAAAACGTTCACTAGAAATGACTCAAGAAGCAATAAGCTCTACAAGTGGTGAAGAGCTAGATATTATCAACAATGTGATAAATATTTAAAAGCATTAAAAGAAGAAAGGGCCTATTCTAAAAAAAAACTGCTACAGTAGATCTAAATAACAAATTCAGCCCATCATACAAAGATGCAAACAAAACAGAAACTAACAATATCAGAATGGACAAAAGCAAAACAGCAAAACAGTGATAGCAAACAATACCATCAAGGTCAACACCAAGCATCCAGAAGCTTACTGAATACTAACAAGACATATAAAAGAACAAAATATTATGCATTACATGTATCAGAGCCAAAAGGATGGAGCATATCTAATTGCCTTTAAATAGTTATACTACTCTCTCGTAACTAAAGAGATAAAAGAACAACTTTAATCTTGTAGGCATAAAATACCGTATTGTAAGTATTGTAAAAGATTGTGAGTACTTTTCCAAATGATACAAAAATAGTAGAAACGCTTTCAAGCAACTCCCAACACCAAACACTAAACTTTAACTAAAATATCACACAATTTAATATTAACCATCCAAAATCTAGTTGTGCTAAAGTCACAAAAGACTAACAAACTCATTCATCACAAAATTCCGCCAAGTCACTCTGAATAAATTCTTAAAATTTAAAATCATGCTAGCCAATTTATTCAACAAAATTGCATGTTTTTTAGGATGCTCACAATGCTACAAGCAAACGCAACTAATGGGTAGGTTTTTAAGAGCCCTTCAATAGAATGTTAACGGTACGATTCGTCATAAAGATGAATTAAGTATATTCCTTCGTCAACAATTAATAAATTTTATTAGTTAATGAAACCCTTCTCGTCAACAGATCTTACGTTAAAATCCCACAGTACAATATCACATGGCTATCCTAATAACATATCTTAATAGACAATAAGACTACTGTAAAAATTTTCAAAAGCTCATCTATAGAGCGCTTAAGTTCACACCAGAAAGATGCCATATAATATTACATTACTCTCTCAGCCAAAACTTAAAAATACTTTAAAACACTGAGTCCAAAATTTGTAGTAGGAGGCCACTTTAATAGTAAACACACTTTGTGGGGGTTTTAGTATTATAATCCGTAGTGGAAGATCCCAAACCGTTTGGACTTTTTTGTAATCAATAGCATTTCCTAAATATTTTAGACTGTGATGATAATTACAATAATTAGCACTCATGTGATGTACATAAATGAACACCTAACTTAACAAACCCAAAGGCAAATTGAGATATTCAGAAGTGAAATAAAAAATAAGTTAAACTTAAAATTAAGTAAGAATCGAGTACAAACTTAATTAATACACTTGAACAAGCCACCATGAAAAATCTAAATGTAATGATACCTACCCTAGGACCTTGAACTAAAAATAATCGGAAAAGATTTAATCTAATTTGCTTAAGAATTTTCACACCCAGATTTACAAGACTATTTAGATATCACCAAAAGAATCGAAAAGAAATACCTCTGCTAAACAATAATAAAGTACCAAGATTAGACCAAGTAACCCTAAAAAACGACCAAAGAAAGAACTGATAGGTAATGGTAACCTTTATTTTCATTACAGTTCTGAGACACAGATGGAAATAATTGTTATCGTAATCGCTAGAAATATGTAAATAGTGCACCCTCATAGGGATCAACCAATTTATCAGCCATCTCCAAACTCTTATAAAAATAACTTCTTCATGGAATTTTAACTCAGCTCTATATAATTTTTAGCCGCTAATTTGGCCAAATATATTCCACCATCCAACACTGCCTAATTCAATCTGGTCTATCAAAGACAGGTAATATTCTATGGTAGTGGCGTGAGGTTGGTATTTGATAAGGTGTGACACAAAGATCCTTCATATAAAACCAAACAATTGTTTCCTAGCCCCTACTTTTTCTTACTAAAATCGTATTTTACAGACAGATTCTTCAGATCAAAAGTATATGGCAAAAATTTCACTTCCAATGATATCAAATCTAATGTTTCACGAGGTAGTACTGTAGGTCTAGCAGTAAATTAAACTTGTCCTTCATTTAATCCACTTATTCTACCTTAAAATCAAGATTAGAACAACAGAATAGTGAAAGGAAACTGTCCAATTGACCTAAAATAAGATAAAGAAGGATGCTCACTGGAGGATCACGACAGAGCATGATCTGCAATAAATACGCACTTCAAAACAGCAAAAGAATTCGTGGAATGTTCTTATTGTTGTTGTAAATGAACAAGAAATAAAGGTCTTGTTCTTCAAAAATGAAAATGTAAAGTACATAAAGCTGTATCGAAAATATTGGATTTTACTAAGAAGCTTTTAAATAATTCATTCTGGTCTTTTTCTGGTCCCCTATAGGTCTATAATTAAATTTATAGCCTTTAGAAATATCTATATATGGGTTCCTGCATGATGTACACTTTATGAGAATATCTCCACTTGTATATGTAGGGATTATTACAGCACGTCTTTATAATTTATGCTCTTGCTAACGTATATTACTTTCTTGGTGGTCCTACTTAATTATTTTATATAAAATACTCTATAATTCTGTTTATGTTGTCTGCGTTCTCTGAGTCGACGAAAAAACAAATTGTTGCTTTTTATTTAAAGTATGTTCTTTTTAACTTAGTTCATTCACTCTTTCTTCTGTTTTGATTGAAGTGTTTGATTACTGCTTTAAGTTAGTAAGTGTACTCAATCTTGTTTTTTCCCATAAACTAGATATATTAATTTGTTATATAATTAATTTTTATTTAGCAATGGCTTTAATGTTTATATTTTATTACTTTCATCAATTTTATCACAAGCACATTGTGTGATGCATAGGGTTCTTAATTGAGTTTTGTAATACAGCTTTGATTTTCTTAGTCTTAAAATTCACTCTATGCACTTCTGCATTCTTTGAAACCAATCGTCGAACCAATTCTAGCACATTCCTGTAAGGTACATCTATAAGCTTTCACCATTAGGTAATCTTCATAGTTATAAAACTTCGATTTAGACTTTATCGAGTAGTCATAAAAATAAAACCAGGTATCGTTACCTATGCTGATACCGTTGGCATAGCCAGATGTTTAATTTAGAAATTTATTCAGCATATCGTGGCCCCAGAACGGCATCAGTACAGATCATATCATATATCATAAAGATCACATTCGTGTCGGATTAGAGCATCTTTCTGACAGCAGCAAAGATCTATTCATGATGGTTGAAAACGGGCATCCTGAACTTAGAGCTTCTTCCACACTGAAATTTCTGCTCTGGAACTCTTGATACCATCTGAATATGGTTGTACCATGAAGATAATAATTTCCCAGGACGACACTCATTTCCTTCAACCACTGATTAACACTCAGACTGCGTACAAAATTGTAGCTCAAAATTGCCTTGTATTTCGCTGCTGACCAAGATGGCATTGCAAACTCTTTTCACAATTTAGTAGCAACTATCGCCCAGAGATTGTCTTACCAGTAACAGTATAGAATCTCAACATACTACAGTCAGTTAAGTAAGAGCGTCTTTGGCATAATTAGCAGTTGGTAAAAGATATCGCCCTAATTCTTTCGTGAGTCGATAGAGAGAGCCTTTGTTCTTGATGCTTAGTCAAAAAAATCTAGTTGGCATTAAATTCTTGTTAGAGAAAATCGTAAAGCACCATGAATGACGTGTACGCGTTGCGCTACGGGTTGCGTTCTCTGTACCCACCACGAAAAGTCCGAAAATGTCTTACGAAACGGCTGATAAGTACAAGAACAAGTTAAAAACATTCGTCAGCAAGTGGGTGCATCGAGATAAGAGACAAAAACGGCCTATGACTTGCCGGGACGTGACTCGATATGCAAAGTGTCCCCTAAAATTGAAAAACAGATCGTGAACTTGTTTTTGCGGAACCCAGGCTTAACATTGTGTCAAGGAGCAGCCAAATTGAAACATAAAGGTGTAAATATATCGTACGTAGCTATTCAAACCCATCTCCTCGCACACAAATGCCGTAGTTCAGTGATGAAACATTTGCTCGGTGAAAATTTTGTGACAAAGCGACTCACTTGGGCAAAGGACAATATCAACCGAGATTAAATGTAATTTTTACAGACGAAGCTTCTGTTTGAAGATATGTGATCGTCCCACGAGCCTAGTCAACCTCAACCAACAGGTGGGACCGTTAAACACCCAATAAAAATGCATCTTCGGGGCTGCTTCTCAAAACTGGGTTTTATACAACCTAAATGCTCCGAAAATGATCGAAATTTATAAGAAATATTTGTTACCGACTGCCGAACGTTTGTTTATCAAGAAAAACGAGGGCTGGACCCTACAAAAGTATAACGACCCCAAACACGGCAGCAAGCTTGCATCGAAAGCATCGAAAGAACAGTTTGACATCGTTACACTTGATTGGCTGTCGCAGTCACCCAATGCAAATCCGATTGAGAATATGTGGGCATGCACCAAGCACACGCATCGTGGAAAAAAGTATTCACTTTGAAGCAATTAACACGAGAAATACCTTGCAATTTGGTGGAAAGCATGCTTCGAAAATGCCAGCCAACGCCGGTGATGATTGGACATATTATTGATACAATAGCATCTTTATTCTGATGAAGTACAGCGTACTTATGTATTCGAAAATGGTTTTAAATATTTTTTTCTTTACATTAACCCAAACGTTCTTACTTAACTGACTGTATGACTTATCTCAACGTATGACCATCGCTTGCGTCATATTGTAAAACTTTCCTAGTACCCAATGTAGTATCAAATGTTAGTCAATATTTATTTGGATGTTGAGGAATTTTGAGGACCCACATTCAATTATAGTAATCTTAGAAGCTCTAGCCGTGATAAAAGAATTCTTTTTATTATTTTATTGTCAAATATTTTATTACATTAATTAATATAAAGTAATACTATATTTACAATAGTAAAGTCATTAAGCAGTAAATAAAACACAAAAATTATTGTCATTTAATTTTTTACCAATGGCGTAACCTTTACTTTTCTTAGGTGCCGTAAAAGAATATTTTGGCAGCCACATTGTGCTGTTTTATATAAAAATTATCATAAAAAAACATTGCAGTTTCTTTTGCCTTCAATTCCTTATCCCCCAAAATTTCTAAAACAACAATGCTGTCTGGAGACATTTCATAAGCTTTATCTTCAAAGGTCTTTGTTCGAAGTGTAAATGGCATTCAAACATCATTTTTAACATTTTTGAAATACACTACTAGTCACAAACAATTCTCCCGGCTAAACTGTTTCTTTTTGTACCAAATTTACAAAAAGGCGACGGTAAACTGGAACCGTAGGCCAAAAAATTAACGTTCTTTTTACTTAATTAGTGAAGCATTAGTTTGGGTGTGCATTATTATATTCGGGTCCTTTTTAATGCGCCGAGCTTATGCGTAAGAAGTGTACTCAGCTGCTTTTAAATGCGCCGAGGGCGCCATTAATCATCCCTGACAATTTCTGACGTTTATGAACATGGGGCTAAATTGAAATCTTGGAATTTCTGTGAAACTCTCTTCTGACTTCTTTATATGTTAATCCTCTTATTGTGAGACGCCGCTAACGACAGCCACTTTCTTTTGAAGTTGGCTTGCAATTATGTAGTACGTTATAGATCGACGTCGTAGTAACAGTTGCTTTTCTGCCGGCACATTAACATTTTAAACATTATACTGTTGAACATTAAATTAAACTTCTGGCCTTTGTGTTTTGCTATAATTTGATTCGGTTTTCTGTTATAAAATTGAGTTTAGCATTTTGATTTCTTTTCATAAACATTTTTATCGTCATTTAAATTACCAGTCGTTTTTATATTACATCTATTCCAAGAATTTTGAAGTTTTATTTTACTAGCTGCTCCAAAAGTATGTGCTTATACTTTGAATGACGATGAATGCAGTATTTTTTGATCTAGAAACAATTTTGTGAGTGGTATCTCGACAAATGCGTGGATTTTAGTGCATTTTAGTCCAAAAATTATCTGCAGTATTAAAACTCAGTTGCAATTACTGGGCTTCTTAAAATTCGCATGTTCCTATGTATCACAATTTTAACTTACCAAGAGTTAGAGTGTAGCATAGAATATCAGCGCTGGGTATCCTAAAGATATTCTTTTTGGACCAAACCCTTACCGGTGACTTACTTATTACTTAAACATGAAGAAATCCGTTGGTACACTCGTCGAAAAGTTGTTCGGTGGCGTAGAGGTTTATTTTCAGCAAGGTGGATCACTTTTTCCTTACCATCGTGGTGTAAAAGCCGCTCAATGAAACTTTTCCGAACAAATGAATTTGACCAGAAAGCGGCGTATTATTTCTTGCATTTTCTCCAGACCCCATCACTTTTTATGGCTAAGGTTTACTGCATAAAACTAACAACAATCAAGGTTTGGCAGGAAAATAATGAGGCTGACTTTTAACCATGAATACTGTTTTTACAAAATAAACCAGCTTTCTTAGGCAGTTACATACCAATGAAAGCGTTTTTTCCATTATTAGTAACAGTCCTGGAAGGCTTCTGCCACAGTGTTTTTTAACTCGCCGGTTACGCTGCCCTGAATATTATTCAGTGTACTAAAATGGCGCCTTTTTAAAAGGTTTTCCATCAGAGAGATTGAAATCCCACGAGTGGGTGGCTGGGGTGACACAAAAGTACTTTTATCCGCTAAAAATTTATTTGTGCACACTTTTCTCATGTCCCAATCTCATGGCCGCTAAACTGGTTCAAATTTAACTCACTACTGATTGTTCTCAATGTCCATCGATGGTCAGATTTACTAGTACAACGTTGCTTAAACTTTTACCCGTCTATTTTCGTAACGCACCTCAAACACAATTTCACTCTAATCGCGTAGCAAGTCTACGGCAGGTGTTATTCCAACTACCGTGTGAATGGTGAGGCAGTAGCACTGTAGGTTGCCAGTCTCGCTATTTTTACACCAATCTAACTTGTTTCTGATTCTTAAACTAGATTACATCTTTGTTGTTATTCAAAAACTATTTGTCTCTCTTATACTATGGACATTATTTACAATTTTATACTATTAATATCACTCTCACTATAAACTTCATATACAATATACAACTCTCTTTCAATTTGTATCATGTACTTTGTATGCGTTTTTCCCATTTATCTTTGTCTTGTACATTAGTCCTAACTCTTTTTTTTTAACGTATTTTGAATATACTGATTCAAAGTTCTTTTTTTGCACCCTAGCTTTCTAAATTTTCTTACCTACTTTTATTAATATTATCTAATTCCATTATTTAGTTACTCCAATTGTACTATAAAAAGATTTGATTTCTATAATCTGCATATTTCTTTTTAGTCTATTTATTATGGCACACCTTTCATTTCCCAAATATCAAAATGAGATATTATTTTTCTAAATATTCTATTTTGTATTTTTTGTTGCATACCACATAAACTTTTTTGTTTCATTGCCCATACTATCAATATTATTTATTCCTGAAGATGTAATATATCTTTATATTTCAGTATTGTCCCTTAATATTTATTCTTGCGTCCGGACCATTTACTTTCATTTTTAGGTTTCCTGTTGCTAATGTCATCTTCTATATTTTTAATTTTCTTAAGTTCAACTGTAATCCATGTAGTTTACAACATCGCCCAAAACAATGTTGAATAGTACCGTATTTAATATCGACTCTTTTTCTATTTCAATATTTGCCCCAAATTTATGAAACCCCTTGTTACTAGTGAATAGTGCAAAATCATAACTAATTATTCTACTTTTGTTTTTTATTTCTTTCTATTACGCTTTCATGTATTAACCTCCTGATTACGCTAAAACATTTTCTAATTCAATAAAACTTTTCTGTGAGATATTTGATGATAAATAAATAGTCTAGAGTACTCATTCCTTTCTTAAACCTTCTTTTTATTTGTTCTAATTGTTCTCTGAACCTTTTAGTAATCGCTGTTCTAAGATTTTTCGCTCTTTCGGGTACAGCAGAGTTTGCAAATAGTTGTTTTAAGTTTTAGTTTTGTATTTTTCTTTGGTTTCTAATTTTCCCTCTTTTTATGTGTTTAATTTCTTGCTTCTTATCACACTTTAAATTTTTAACTACTCTATAAAATAATGTTCGTAATGTATAAGATAGAGTTGTCTTCCATTTTTCTACCCAGCTCCTCTTAAGCATTCTTTTTAGCTTTCCGAATTAAATATTTTATGTCATCGTTTTGTATTATGTATTTCCTATTTATTCTTTATATGCATCATAAATCTAGCCAATTGGAAAGAACACGGTGTTTCGGATGTGATCTCCTAGAAAGCTGAAACCAAACCCTTTATAAGGCTATAGCTTTTAATAATGAAAAACGTCATTAAAATTAATGGTAAACGACAAAACACCATAATGTCGAGTATATATCTGAAGTGAATTTAGAGAAAGAAATACAAAAAATAAAACTGGGAAAGGCAGCAGGAATAGATGGGATATTACCGGAAATAGTAAAATACATAGGAGAGACAACATGGTAAAAGCGAAGAGAAACCCAAAGATTGGTAGACGGATATGATAGTGCCACTGTATAAAAAAAGGTGATATAAAACAATATAACAATTGCAGAGGAATGACTACTAAACGTAGTGGGCAAGATATGGGCAAAAATATGGAAAACAACATTAAAAGAAAAAGAAAGAGAATATTCATATTGCGACAATCCAGCGAAAAGGCAATAAGAAAGGGAAAGAAGTTTTGACCGAGTTAGAAGAAAAGATATATGGAAGGCACTAGAAAATAGAGGTGTAAACGCAACGGTAATAATAGTCAATACATTGTATCATAAAACAACAAATGTAGTGAGAACCAGAAACAAAGGAATCAAAGGAGTTTAAAACAACAAGATGCTTAAAACAGGGTTGTGTACCAAATCCGTTATTATTCATACTAATGATGGACAAATTAGTTAAAGAGAGTAAGGCGGAGACAAAGGAATAGAACGTAGGGAGGTGGAGATTGAAAAAAGTGTAAATATCCGAATTACTACATGCAGACAACATGGTCAATTTTAGCAGAAACAGAGAAAGAACTACAGGATAATTTGAATATGTACAATAGGGAAATGCAAAAAGCTAATATAAAAATTAATACGGAAAAGGCAAATACGATGGTTAAAGTAGCAAAAAAAATGCACACATTACAATAGAAGGAAACGAAGTGAACAAATTAAAAGACCTAAGGACATATATTAGTAACAATGGGAAGATAGGTAATGAAATAAATGGGCGTACAGCCGCTGTAGGAAGATCATCCAACGTTATAGAAACCACCTTTCTGGGAAAAGCAAAAATACCTAAAGAAACTAAAGTGAAAGTAGTGAAAAAAGCAGTGTACTCGGCTCTAGTTTCCGTTAGTGAATCGTGGGTGATCTTAGATAAGCAACAAAATAGACTGACGATCACAGAAATGAGGTTCTGGAGAAAAATAGAAGGAAAAACAAGGGAAGGCAAATGATTAGGAATATTACGTACAGAAAGCAGTTATGTGTAAAGACAGTGGAAGAAGTAACACAAAGAAGATAATTAGGATAACTAGGACATGTGTATAGAATGAGTAAAGACCAACTGGTAAAACAGATATTCGAAGCAAGGCTAGGAGGAAATAACAAAATGGGAAGACCAAGGAGGACGTGGACGTGGTGAGAGAGGCAGCGCAACAGAGGGGGTTAGAATAGAATACAACGAGACAAAAATTCCTAGACAGAAAAAGATGGAAAAAGTGATGCTGAAAACTCCAACTAATGAAGAGTGACAACCATACGACACTGAGCCTTAAACCTTATGGTAGAAAGGCTCAGGATTGATTATGTGTGTGCAAATGACAAATAATTTTTTGGAACTTTAAAACAATTATTAACAAATTATTGAAAATTTCTAATAAATGGTTTTAGAGGGTAAACTGGCAAATTTCTACTCATCTTTCCATATTGGTGGTTGCTCTGCTAAATACATTTTGTGTTAGTTATGTTATTTAGAGCCATCCAAAAAAGCTTCTGTAACATGTTAATTTTTTGTTTGTTATTGTGATTGTTACAACCTAAAGAGTCAGTATGACACATTTGTGTGACTTTCTGCCTCCAGATGAACTTTGGGGTTGAAACGGTTGAAAAATAGGAAAAATAGACGATGACAAACTATATTTCACATGGTTAATATTTACATAAACTGATGACCAGGAAGAAGAAATAATGTAATTTTGATTGTATGACACTGATAGTGAATAACGGAAACCATATTGTCATGTGATTGAAGGAAAAAGTTTGATACTCCTACCGCAAATACTATACCATACAGCGACTTTATGTGGATATGATAATATTTTGTGATTAGTTTGGAAATTTTTTATATTGCTACATCGGATATTTTGTTTATTTATATATTTAATAAGCTAAAATGCGTTTTGCTACTTTAATGACAATTATTTAATAGAAATTATTGTTTCTTAATTTTTGCACCATATTTGAATGTTTACCTACCGTGTCTGCTGTTCTCATAACTCTTCAGGTGGATTAATATACTTTCGAAATTGACTTTATTCTTATCATTTGATGTTTCGTCATTAAATTGATTTTTGAAAAATTCCTTATTGTGATTTTGTACTTTTTTAAAACTTAATTTCTCATCGAACCTAATTATTTGTTTTTTATTAACCATTTTTGAAGTTTTTTTATTTATTGTGACCAGTAACAAGTGAATTATTTTTTATGTGATAAGCAACCATTTGTACAAAAGTTACATAAAAATAAAGAAATAACAATCAACACTTTACTCATCCAATGAATGAATCAACCCGGAAAATTTATCAAATATTATATGCAATTAACGATATTTTAAAAAATGTAATTTGTACACAAACCTGCGAACTGTTAAGCTGTGTTGGCCCGAAAATTCATTTATTCTGTTGCCACTTCAGCTGAGATTTGCACTACCATTCCGCAATTAACTGTACATATTTTTAATTGCAACTCCTTTTCTAAAATGAACCGGATAATAATGAATTAATTCTACATGAGGCAGTGAATTTGAAAGTGGTTTGGTGTGCCTAGGGCCGATTAGATTTGGATGAAGATGTATTTCGCGGGCCTCCAGGGTTACCTGGAGCGAAAGGGGAAACAGGGGAATCCGGGTCAAAGGGTGACAAGGGTGATCAAGGTGTACAAGGTATTTTCACAGTGCTGTTGTTAATGTAAGGGCGTTATGATGAAGCTCATGACTTTGCTTTTAAACGTTTCGTCATAAGCCTAACCGTTAATAACGTTACGTTATGTTGAAAATCGTATCTTTCATGATTTCGCCATTGCTTGAAGGTCCCAAGGGAGACAGAGGAGAAACGGGTAGCTTAGGTGAACCTGGGCTGAATGGCGAAGCTGGTCTTCAAGGACCTCCTGGTCTTCCGGTAAGTACTATCTGCCACTGATTAAAAGTTTTAAAATGTAGCAATTGTAGGGGCAACCGGGACCAAAGGGCGAGAAAGGCGAGTATGGCGATATTGGTCCTCCAGGTCTAATGGGCCCGCCTGGCTTGCCGGGGCCTCCTGGTTACCCTGGACAAAAAGGTGAAAAGGGAGAGAAGGGCGAATCGGTAAGCATGATTTGTTAACTTACAAAAGCTTGATGGACAGTTCACTTTAAAGCTTCATTTTCTTTTATCGTCAGGAGAAGACAAAGCTAGAGAATTGTTTTTTTTTGGATGGCTTACTGTTTGCTGCTGTTTGCTCAATCACAGAGTAAATTTCTGATTTAAATTTTGGTAATGCTTGTTTCTTTTGCTGCAAGCGTTTTGTATGAAAATCTGCCACACCTTCCAGTCTTCTCCTGCATTTTTGGACTCTAAATAAATAAGTACTATTTAACATCAGTTCTTCTGCGTAATTATGGCAGCATGGAAATAAATTGTGCATCAAGCTTAGGTTACTCTGGTGTATTTTTATATACCATAATAACTAATTTCCTTTTTGGGCATTCATCGTGGACTCCAGAAATATAAAAAGCTCAGGAGAAGGCAGGTAAGAATCGACTTTGATCTGCACTATTTGCATGCTATTCTGCAGCTATTGTGCTATATATGTTGTCGAGTTCGCTGACAACGTTATCTTTTTGTATTTTTCCCTACTGTTTCAGGGAGATGGGACTGGAGAAATAATGGTGAGCAGCGATATGGTAAGCATGTGACGAAACGAAAGATAGGGTAAGAGTTTACAAGCGTCTGTACTAGGTGATTGGACCGCCTGGTCCACCAGGTCCTCCAGGGACGCCTGGTCTACAGGGACCTCCTGGAATTAAAGGTGACAAAGGAGTAGATGGTGTAAAAGGAGAACCGGTAAAAAAATTCATATGTTGTTTATGATATTTCTTTAATCAATGTAATTTTAGGGCGAAAAGGGATCAAAAGGAGATCCTGGTCCAATGGGTCTACCTGTAAGTAGAATTAAAGATCTAAGAGTAAATACTTTTAAATTAATCTAAACTTTATATGTTTCATAATAATTGTAAAAATTATGTATGATGTTATGTGAGTTTTAGAGATCCACATGGAGATAATTTAGAATCTATAAACAAATTACAAAAGGTTTGAGAAATTAATTTGTTTTCATTTATTATTTTTGGAATGGTTTTTCCACGTGTTTAATTATTTGACCTCTTGCTAATATTTTATCATTGGTTTTACTTCAGTGTATATGTTATGATATATGATCTCTTTTCTAGTGAACTTTTTTATCTGTTATTTTTTATTTTTTTCCTTACTGATTGTTATGCAATCTCATTTTCTTATTAATAATTTTAAATAAGAGCATTGAGGATTTGCAGTAAATTATAATGTGTCCATAGTCATTTAGGTTTTTAAAAAATCTTTAGATTATTATGTTTCACTATGTAACAATATCTCCTTTTAATATTTCTTACAATCATTGTAATAACTACTACCATTTCATCTATTCCTGCCATTTATATAGCTACCATATTTATTATTTACACTTTCTTTTCTATTTCTATTTTCAATTTTTTCCAGTGCGTTTCTTGGTTTTGTAAAAGTTAAAAATATTAAATTAATTATATTTGGTTTGATGTTTCCTCTTGCCTGAATATTATCAAAAATATATTTCTTGGCCTTTTTGTGCAGCAAATCATAATCTTTGTAAATGGAAGGAGTAGTGTAACCGAAAAATGTTTTTAAATACATTCTGGTATACCTTCAAATAATACTGCAAGCATTAAAAAATTATTGATTGTCTTTTTACTAATATTTTATCAAAAGTAATAAGTACACATTTCATTCTATACGCACGTTTGCCTGTACATCTATTACATGTAGTTGTATATTGGTTTGCAAATTCCCCAAGAGCTATTCACCTCTCAATAATTTCCAATAATCCTTCAATCTTGTTCTGTGTTTGAGGCCATTTTCACCTGCTTGTGATGAGGACCTTTTCTTTACTTCAGTAGGACTTGCATCGTGTCTTCAACATTTCCGCATGCGCATTTGCCTTATAAGGAGGCGCAATCCCTCCAGGTCACCGATTTTGCTGGAATTTTCTAGGCACAAAGTATTGGTATAGAAGTACAAGGTAATTTAAATATGACTGGGATTATTTTTTTACACAAAAAAAAACAAATTGGCAAACACTTACTAGGACATGTCAGTCTTCAACGTACTCCCCTCTAAAGTCAACATATTTTTCCTGACATTCTGGAAGCAAATTGGTTGCAAGTGTGATTTGAGCCTTCCAAACACGTAAAAATCATTTGGAACCAAATTAGGACTGTATGGAGGATGTGGCAGAAAGTTTAATTTCAATTTTCAGATTGTTTTGGCCGTATGGGGCGTGCATTGTCTTGAAGGAAGACTACCCGCTTTCCACCTGTCTTTCGCTTGGATCGGATCTTTTCGTTTACATCTGTTGCCAGGAGGTCTAAGTAATAAGCTGCATTGACTGTTCTGGGATCCATCAGAAAGTCTACATGGCTCACACCCTGCCAATCTCAGAAGAACGTTGCCATCACTTTTTCTGTCGAACGGCTCCTCCACGTTCTCTTGAATTTGGAAGAACTGGTATTCCGCCACTCGCGTGATGACTGCTGGGACGTATCATTGACTATAGACTTCAAAAATACATTACCTTTGTCTTCAAACTACTGTACGAGACGACTGGATGCTTGCATTCGCACCATTTTGTTCACGTTCGTCAAAGTGTGTGATATCCACTGTGCATTTACTTTGCGATAATGCAGGTGGTTTTTCACGATGTCTTCTACACTAACAACCCTGATGGACAGCATTGCTTCAAGTTTCTTGATAGCGCTGCACCGATTCTCACGAATAAGCGCGTCTGCACAATCAGTGTTTGGCTTGGTGACGGGTGTTCGCGGCCGACGATTCATTCTCCTCGCGCTCTCTGGTCTCTCTAAAGCACTTACACCACTCAAACACACAGGTTCGTGAGAGACACTCTTTCCCATATTGTTGTTGAAGTCTGTCGTAAATTTCAACAAATGGGACGTTTTCTCCAACGAGGAATTTGACCACAATGCGTTGTTCCATGCTCCGCAGTACCTTCTGTTTGCTCATAACTTTAGCAACTCCCAAATAAAACTGAACAGGTTCTAACCCGAGCAGGAGGGAGGATGGAAGCTGTGGCCCCACTTTCTCGACGTCGCACAGATGCTGCACAGTGCAGCTTTTTTAATCACAAATTAGTTCCAGTGATATTTGAACTACCTTGTACCAAATGTTAAATGTAAAATTATATCATTATTATCATAATCATCATAGAACAGTGTCAAAGAGTTCATTCCAGTTTTGGATATACGGCTCCTCAAAATTCTTCCACTCAGTCTGGTCTTACGCCTTTTTTGTCTATTCAGTTCCTGTCCTTTTTGTAATGTCTTCCCTCAAATGTGCTCTCGGCTTTCCTCAGTCCTGCTTGCCTATTTGGGGGCTCCATAATTCGTCTCTACATACAAGGTGTAAGTAATATTCGAGCAAACGACTTCCAATAAAATTAGAAGCCTTTTACCCAAAGATGTAGGTGTTACATTTACAATTATTTACATATTTCACTGAAATCCTTGCAAAAAATTATTGTACTAATTTACAGTATTCTTTTTATACATTTTACACTGCACATATCAAATCGCACATTTTTGGCCACTTTTCTTATTCATAAGTTTAATTCCCATATATAATTTTTCGTGCGCACAAGAACACGACAGCCGCGAGGTAAATGGCTTGTCTTGAACACTAGCGCGTGGCGGTCCTGATTTTCGACTCCTGGGTCAACAACAATAGCAAACAAAATGCTCTTCAGTCCTCATACAAACGCCTTTGGCAACGAATTAGGCTAGCCATCTGCTCGGGGTACGCTTAACATGGCTGATAGTACCGCACGATTGTAAATAAAAGAAGAAGACATAAATTTTCTATGCCATTTTATTCTTCGTCAAGGTCGATGCTTGTGTCTTTATAAGCTCTCGGTTATTTAGTCTCTTTTCAACGTCTTTATTTCATGTGGCTTTTGGCCTTCTTCTGTTAGTTCTTTCTTGTCTTTTATCTTCCCACACTCTTTTGACGAGTAGGTCCTGGTTCATTCGCTTAAGATGCCCAGACCACCTCAGTTGGCAATTTTCTATTCATTTTATTACTAGCAATACTTTTAGTTGCTCTTTAACACTTTTTTCGGATATTTCATCTCAATAATTTGAATATTACTCTTGAGTTTCTTTGCTAAGACCCAGCTCTCACATCCAAAGTTTAGTGCAAGTACAATTACCGATTTATATACAATTATTTTTGTTTCCCTCTTTCCCAGAAAGTTATTTTTGGGCTGTGATACACCTTGGATGCATTTTGAATCCCGGCATTTATTTCATAATTTCCCTTGCTGTCCAGATGTACCCCTAAATATTTGAAGACAACTTGTTCTGGCTTCCTTCCATTTGCTAAATGCACACTCACTTATCCAAATTGATTTTATGTTTCTGTGGCTTTTGTTACATCGTCCTTAACCAGATTGAACAATATTGGACTAGTACTCCTAGCTACCGTACACCTTCATTCACTGAAAAGTCAAGTGATAGTATGTTATCTGTTCTCATAAGATTTGTTATTTCTGAACATACTTATTATTGCCTTAATTAATTTTGTTTCTATCTTCATTTTTCTAAAGATCTGCTTGAAAACTGCTCTTGATACTTGATCAAATGCTTTCTCTATATGAAAGAAGGCTTGGTATGTTGATATATTTATGTTCCTTAAAGGCCTAAAGGCCTCGACCTACCACGCTAACGCCCCGAGAGCCCTGGGTTCGACTCCCAGGTTAAAAGCAACGGCAAACATCAAATGCTATCCAACCGTCATACATACACCTTTGACGGTCGTAAAGTACATTCTCTTTCCTCTAAAGGGTTAGACTAGCTACTTGTTTGGGGTACACCCAACATGGCTTACAGTACTACACAAAATATATAGTTAGAAATAAGCTAATATAACCTATATAAGAGTAGAAGAAGAATTTTTCTGTGATCTACTTAATCGTAAAAATGTAACCTTATATGCTTCTACCCTTTCTCAAATCACTCTGTGATTGTTTGAATTGTGATTCTAGTTCTTGTGTCAATTTTATTTTCAAAATTCTTTACCATATCTTTGATGATATGCTAAGGAAGGAAATTACGCGATAATTATTACATACTTTTCTATCTCCCCTTTTCAACAGTGGAATAATAACACTATTTCTCCAGTTTTTAAGTACTTTTTCTTCATCCTATGCCTTATTACAGATTTTTGTTAATGTCTGCATTCTATTCTCACCAAAATTTTAAACATTTCTTTTTTTATACTGTACCACCATACCCTGCAGATTTTTTTTCTTAATATCTTCAATCTCAATATATTCTCTTCTACATTATAATCCACATCATAATCTCCTTTATTATTCCAGATACTCAATAGATTCTTGAAGTATATTCTCCATCTGTTGATGATATCATCTTCATTTGTTAAAATTATTTCATTTTCGTCTCCAATTTACTTTATTACTTCGTGTTTATTCTCAGATTTAAATTTTTTAGTGTCTTGTAGAATAGTTTTTAGTACGTATGAGAATCAGATTCCATTCTGTTACGTCAGCTTCTAAACTTGGTCTTTTGTATCTTTGGTATGTTTTATTATTTCTATTTTCCATTTACCTTTTTTAATGTCTACTTCCTTCTTTATTTTCATTCCACCAGGCCGTTTGTCTCTTGTTTCTATTCATATTAACTTTTATTATGCTACATATTTCTCTTCCTGCAATAGTTGAGATGTCTTTTAATATTTTATACATTTCTTTAGTATTGTAATCCTTTATGTCTCCTGCTCTGTCTGTCATTTCTTCTATTTCTATAATCTTGTACTACTTCTCTATTTAATAATCTATAAGACTTTATCGCTCCTTAATATTGCTATTTTGTTTTTCAAATTTGGTGTTTCTAATATCATTTCTCTGTATTCGTATTTTTGTTTTTGCTTTTTATAGATAGTGATCGCTATTTACCTAAAAACCTCTGTGTACTTGAACATCTTTTATTTCATATCTATAATTTCTATTCATTAATACATAATCAATTATAGATCTTTCATTCCTACTTATAACCTCTCTCATTAACTTATGTATTGCTTTGTGTTGTGAAGAATGAGTTCGTTAGTCAAAGTCTATGATTATTTGTCCATTATTATTTCTAGTTTCTTCACCATGCAAACTAGTTACACCACTTGTTTTGTTATCTTTTGATTCCATCTTATCATTCAGGTCACCAAGTACAAGAATTTGATTTTAGCAGCCCTTAACAACTTTTGATATCTCGTCGTTGATTGTTGTTGGAGAAAAACTTTGTGGGATGGGAGTTTTCAATATGCTCCCTTTCTATGAATTGCCATTTCTTTTTCAGTGTCTTATTCCAAAACCATGATTTATTTGTTATGACTAGACACTTTTGTAAGTTTCAAATCATGGATATAAAGTTTTATAAGACATGGATATCCAAAGCTGTTATTCCCTCTTTCCAAAGAAATAACACCGCCTATTGCTACTAACGATCGTCTACTATGGTTTTCTACTTTGGCCACACTGGCATGTGCAGCACTGTTATCTTTCTTTCTGCATTCGAACAATGCAGTCTGGTAGCATAATTTAACAAAGAACTGAGCACGCATTTCAGTCTGCGACACAACTAGATTTTAAGGAATGAGTGCCAATTACTTTGAAACGCCCTAAGTAATTCTTGAAACCAGACAGTGCTGGTGATTTTTTGAAAACAACTTTAATAAAAATTTTTAGCCACTAGTTTTTCAGGTGATTTTAATGTCCTTTTATATATATTCTCATGGTCAATTTTTCAACATAAACCTATTCATGCAAGAATCATACTCCTTGTGCATATGTGTAGATTTGTTCAAGAAGAAGAAGAATAAAAAAATTCTTTTATTGAATTGTATACGAAGCCTGGCCACTGCAAAATTTTTAAATTTTATTCTACAGATATAAAATGTCTATTTTCATTTTTTACTTTTACTTTATTAATTTTTTCTGCTCATTTGGTTATTTGTAATGTTTTCATTTCTTTATTTCACTTTTTAATTCAAATGGTGATTCCTTTATTATTATTTTGCATCTTATGCACCTATTTTAGCTTTTTGTCTGATTCTTTGTTTTATCTAAAAATTTGAACTTTCGCTTTTCTGCCGCATGTTTCTTTCCTTATCTTTGTCTAACGATTTTTAATTGTTTTACTGTTTTCATTCTCTTTAATGCTCTTTCAGTTTTAAAGAGCGTCATTGACTTCATTTTTTTAATTTACCCGCATTTTTAGCTTTTGTCTTAAGTCAGATAATTTGACTTTCACATTGACAAAAAAGTCCAGATTGTCAAATGATTCTCCTTCTTTTTACAAATATCTTGTTTTATCTATTATGACAGATAGAATTCACACAATTCTATTTAATTCTAAATTGAATTTTGAAATTATATACGTTTTTAGCTGAAGTTTTTGAACTGCTTATTACGATATTGAATAGATAGATGTTCATGCGTTCTTAAGATTAAGTCTACAAAAACAAAGTATTATAAAAATTTGTATTACTTAACAATAAAACACATATCACTACACAAGTGCCTATTCTTTTTAAAAACTAGATAACTGGTCAAGACTACCCAGGAGAATATTTTGTTCATCATCAAAGAGATATGATGTCAACCTTATTTCAAATCACTTAATATTTGTACATGTTTCCACATTTTACTAAAGAGAGTTACTAAGACATTTAGATTTGCAGATAAGATATCACATTCTATAGCTCTACTGTTTTCCTTCTACCTAGATTGCTTTCGTTAATTCTTCTTCTACAAAGTAAGCTGTTACTTTTGACTCAAATGCTGATAAGTTTTCTTTTATTCTACGAGTCCTTTTTACGGCTTTCAGAAGATATTCACGTCATCTATCATTTTTTTTTATTCATTTATTTTGTCATATATAAAAATTTTACTGATATCTTACCATTTAATTATTGCGACTGGTTTGGTGTTATAGGATTAAGTGCTGCAGCCTTTCACATTACATTAAATAAATGGGATAGGTACCTTAAAGTTTTTCTTTGCTACAGTACTTGCTACTTTATATAGAGTTCCTTTATGGACCATTTTTCTATTGTTTTATCTGTTATCAACGCCATTGAGTTTGTCCATCTCTTTAAATATTTCATAGTGCTTTGCTTTAACTCGTTGCTTGCATCTAACATATCTTTTACATTTCTTTATCTGTATATGCTTATACAACTTTTTTTAAGTTGTTCCGCTTTTGAAAGATGATTAACTTTTACCTACTGGTCTTTCATGAAATAAATTTTCAATAACTTCTTATAGCACATTGCATTTCGTTTGGATATCAAAACAAAAGTTATTTGTGCCAATTTTACAATGCATTTGCTTAGGTATTTGGAAATTTAATTTCAGTTTTTACTCTTCAGATTGGATGTTGTTTCAAAGAATCCTATTTTCGAACTATCGCAAACGTGTAAAATTATTCAAAGGGTTTATTAAAGTTCACTCTATTGCAGGATGGCCTTTTATATTTCAATGAAAATTTTTATGCAGATGTTCGACAATTTTGTTGAAACTTAAAAAAGTTAATTAAACAGACTGAAAATCAGTAGAACTGTCACTTTGGTAGCTATTGCATACATCTTCCACTGAGTTGACTTTCTCCAACTATAGATGCACCTTAATTAAACGACGTACTTCTGTTTTTCAAAACTTCTATTAATGTGCACCCCTTTTAGAGGTAGGTGCTCTTCAACTATAAGTTTTCTACTAACATTTTTGTGGTATTTTTTTAATCCTAAGATAGATGTCTACTTAATTTATTTATTCCCATAACTCTTAATGCCCTTCAGCATTCATTATATTTTGCACTTGTTAATTAGTGTTCTTTTTAATCATGTTCTCTTATTCTGCATGTTCAACCTGTTTATATGTATGTGTGTTGGTGTGTATTGACATTCTGATATCTGAAAGTTTCTAAAATTTTAAATTTGAAGATAAACATAAATGATTAATGGTAATCTCCAGGTGTCGGATAAGAGAACTAATGAAAACAATCATAGTTTTCTTTAGCATTCAATAGACGAACTTTATGCAGCAAAATATAAATATCACATTGACAATTAAATAGTAAATTGGATCCAATCATGTTTGGATGTAGCACTTGCTTGAGTATTTGATTTCACCTTTCTTACCACCTTACAGAACACAACTTTATAAATTTGTTACATAATGAATGTAAATTTATACATTTTGTTGTTTATCTCTTGAGCATTTTAACAATTCCTAGTTAGTTTTTATATATTAGTGCTAAATTTCATAAATGATTATGCACCAGATAGGCGAAGTTGGAACTATTTATAAGATACCGATTGGTAGCTGTAGGCTACCACTTATACATGACAATTCTGGTAATGGATGTGTGCATGTGTGTTTAGGGCCCAATGGGTTTAAGAGGCGAGGCAGGTCGCCCAGGTGATTATGGAAAGCCAGGTCCTCCGGTAAGAAAACACTTCTATAATTAGGGCTAAGCAGTGTTAAGAAAGCACAAAGACTTAACAAATTAACAGAGTTCATTAACACAAGTAGTGTTTGGTTTGATTCCACGCCGAGCTTCCTACAGATTAAATAAAAATGCACTAGATAACTATTGCAGTAACTACACATAGACTAGCGATGTATAGTAATTTTTTGAGATTCTTGTTAGGGAATGAATTAAGCGGCTGCCTATCGTTGTACCCTCAAGCATTTTTATTTTATTTGTCTGGGGCTGCTAGTGACTTTGCAGTTTTGGAATGGAGTTGTTTAAAGTTTTTCCTAATTAGTAATATACTAAGAGAGATGTAGATTGCGTTGAAGCAATTACACTTTGTGAATGAGCGAGATAGAGCAAGCGTGTACACTAGAACATGTCCTGAAACGAATCTATTAACCCGAACGTTTAATGTACTGTTTATATGTAATTTTATACGCTGTATTTACCGCTACGTATACATATATATTTATTATAGCGCTGAAAATATGTATAAAAAACTTGCAACTTAAGCCTTATGTATAATGGGGGCATTCCAGCCGCAGACTGTTTTCGTCCAGTAAGATACTTAAGCCTATGTTATTTAAAAGCACAAACAAGATTAGAGACTATCATTAATTGAAATAATTTTATATATACAATAATATCGCTGACTAATATTAGTTGTAATTGTAAAAATTCAATGACATTGATATGTACGAAGTGATGCTGTGTTGTAATATAACTGTTTATTAAATTTTTTATAGATGTCCTAGGTAGATTAGTTTAAAATTATACATGTGACTGATTGTAGATTAGGGTTTGTAAAACCTAAAATTTGTAAATTATTTTACTTTTAATAACTAGATCGTATGGAACTTAGTGTATCAATAACATTGTATGAAAAATAAATGTCTTATGCATGTGCTGTACGTTACGAAAGCTTGCATCGTTTATGTATGGCATAACCTAGCTTGTTCCTGTCCTCCGACACAATTAATTTCTAATCGTTCAGTTTTGTAATCCAGGATCTCTTGTGCATGAAGATTGGGACTTCTTGAACTGCTCGTTGCATTTGGTGCATAATAATGCAACACATTTTTCATTTCACTTAATTTCAAGCTACATGTTTCCACACCACATTCGTATTTTTCTTTAACTGTTTTTCTTCGCAGGGGCCTCCGGGACTTGACGGCATGAAAGTAAGTATGTTTCTCAGATTAGAGGTATTTTCCTTACTCGCTAAGTATCTTTGAGTGAGCCAAATTCACTGACAGCCCTGCGCAAGTTATTTGTTGGGGCGATTAAAGTCAATGAATTTAGTAATTCACAACTGCAAAAGCGTGTAACTTTTCATTTCTAATACTGCTGTCCTTGGTGCAATTTAGGGAGCACAAGGTGAACCAGGTAGTAAAGGAGAACGTGGAGATCCTGGCTTGCCTGTAAGTTTTTGAAATGCATACACTAGCGCAGTTTGAAGTCTTTAATACTAACAACGT
This sequence comes from Sinelater perroti, assembly GCA_036346155.1. Taxonomy (NCBI): domain Eukaryota; kingdom Metazoa; phylum Arthropoda; class Insecta; order Coleoptera; family Elateridae; genus Sinelater; species Sinelater perroti. The sequence goes on along the minus strand of JARFIY010000195.1, from coordinate 14,853,843 downwards.
ATTTTAGGGTACAGATGGAATTCCAGGCCAAGAGGTACTAACAAACAAATGCAATAGCTACAGTGTAATCTAACACGACTCTAACATATATATCTATGCTTGAGAATATAAGAAGCCTGCAGTTCAGTAGTAAAATAACAAACGCTCCTAAAGTAGCATGAACACATTATTTTCGTCTCATTCAAATATGTCTATAACTTGTAACTTGAACTTTTTCAGGGTCCAAAGGGAGACAAAGGATATAAAGGAGACGCTGTAAGTAATCTATGCACTTAGTTAGCTGCAGCACTTTCTGCTAGCCTGCTTTAGATTCCTTTGCACTGCAGCCAGAGTGAAAGCTAGATGATTAAGAAAGAGTTGCACCTTCATCTCATGCAGTTTGCTCCGTCGCCCTTATTTGCACTACTTTACTGTTGTTCTCCTTCAGGGTCCTATTGGGAAACGCGGCAGAAAGGGCGACAAAGGAGATAAAGGCGACCAAGGTGTTCCTGGACTGGACGCTCCTTGCCCACTCGGCGCAGACGGTTTGCCATTACCTGGATGCGGTTGGAGGCCGCCAAAGGTAGAGGTATTCAACATTGAAAAACGACAGAACTAACTTTGCATGTGCTTGGTGTGACCTAACATTTTAGGAGCCAAACCCTCCTTCGACGCCAGCGCCTGACATTGACACAGAAGACCCCTTAGATGAAGACTTTGAAGGCGATTATGATGACCAAGATGAATATGATGAATATCCGGAGCATGTGAACTCAGCACTTCCAGTATCTGCTTCGGCCATTTAACATTTAATTGCTCTGCTAGCATTTTGGAGTTTTAAAGTAACATTTAGTAAGGGTATGTGTAATATTCTGATAGTTTTTTCTCTGATTACAGGAAATTTATCATTACTAAACCTCTTTTTAGGTTGTGGTTTATTAATTTACCATATTTTTCTATGCTTTAAATGTTAACTTGAGTCATTTCAAGAATAATTAAATTAAGTTTAATACTATACAGACATTGCCAGCAAACAATCTAGCGTTTCAAAACGTTTCAAAAATAAAACTCTTTATTTTCCTGGATAACATAAGTTACTTCAACTTTCTATTAACCAATGATTTAAAGAAATAGACATGAGGAATTAATTTACAAAGTACAATCGTTACTGTACATCTGGAGTATCATCAAAGTTTGAAATGTACCATGCACAATACTCTAGTGAGATACTGTGATATATGCTTCTAATGAAGATAATAACTACAAACGAAACAAACACATAACAGTGTCAAAAAATTTGTGCAGAGATGAATAGAAACCGACAAGTAAACCAGTAAAGAATCGCTTGTTATTTGACTTTTCTTTATGAAAATTAACTTTCATTTATACAAAATCAACAAAGTGACCTCCAGCAAAATTTACATTTTTTTGGGTAACCGACAAATCCCCTTTTAGTAATAGAATACTAGTTTAAAGTTGGTAATGTATTTTTTGAACATTTCTTCTTCTGCTGGTACTCTTTGTCTATAATATCATTGCATTCACAGAAAGGACCAATGGAAAATATGAAAAAAATTTCTTACACCATATTACTGCTCTTATCATGTTTGATTATGGGTATCCAGTAGTAATATGTATATGTGTTTGAATTTGTCACTCCCTTCCATTAATCTATTACTAGTGGAGGTATTTTGTTATCCACTAAACCCACATTTTCACATTTGTTTTGTTAAATTTATTTATATTAATCAAAAACCTTGTTGTACCATTAGGTCTCAAGGTGTACATTTGAACAATAAATATATTTCATTTAAACATTATTTGAATATAAATTTTGCCCATTCCTTCTTGTTCTTCGCGTTTTCCTTTGCTTCTCTCCAATTAATTTTTTTCTCTTAGGTTTTCTGCTACTGCATTTTCCCATATTCTGGACGGTCTGCCTCTTTTTTCTTCTGCATTGTTCTTGTTTCCATATTACTTTTGCTTGTTGGCTTCCTTTCATTCTTGCTTGATTTCTTTTTATAGTTGTCATTAGCGGTTCTACTTGGAATTGTTCTCTCATATTGGTGTTTCTGATTCTGTTTCTCTTTGTAATGCCTACTACAGCTCTAAGGTACTTCATCTCAGTTGCTTGAAGTTTACTACTCGTTCTCTTGGTAAGTACCCAACTTTCACTGCCATATATTAGGATAGGTCGAAATATGGCTTTGTATACTTTGTTGTTTTTGCTGATATATTATTCCTTGCATTGGTATTTCGCTAGCTGTAAAAACTGCGTCTAGAGCTAAGTTAAATAATACCGGGGATAATATATTCCCCTGTCTGACTCTGGTCGCTACTCTGAAACTATTTGATTTTCTTCTTCTGCTGCTATTTTGTCCGACGTATCTGTCAAGATCATCTTTGTTAAACTAATCAATTTTCACTGATTGATATAGTTTGTTTCTTTCTATCGAGTCATAAGCCTTTACAAAAGGTTTGGCTCATAGCTTTAATTTTTAAACATTTTCAGAGTAAAGGTCTGGTCCGTCGTTGATCTTCCCTCTTTAAACCCTCCTTGATATTGTCCTACTAGTTTGCCATGATAGTGGCTTAATCTCTTTCTAATGATTCGTGCCAGTACTTTATAAGCAAACGTCAAGCAATGAAATCCCCCTGTAATTTCCCCAGTTAGTTCTGTCTCTCTTTTTTGGAATCGGACGCATCAGGGCGTTTCTCCATTGCTGAAGCATTCGTTCTTCATGTCATATTTTCTTTATGAGCGTGCTAATTCTCTTTCTTAATTTGCCTCCTACATATTTCAGTACTTCTGTAAAAATGCCGTTGTCTCCTGCACTTTTCTTATTCTTTGGTTTTCTGCATTCATCTTCTACCTCTTTATTTGTTGGTTTTTCAACTTCATCTTGTTGGTTAATATCTGGTATTTTGATCTCCTTATTTTCTTCTTTGCAATTTCCCATATTTAAGATTTTGTTGAAATATTCTACCCTCCTATTTAATTTTGCTTGAATTGCCTTTTGTTTTCTTAATACTCTAGTAAAAATTCCTTATTTCCTTATTTTTATAGTTTTCTTCCCTTATTTGGAGATCTTATTTATATGATTTCTTTATTCTTGTCTACATACTTGCTTCGCTCTTTTTATTAGTCTTTTTTTTATTGTCCATAAGAATATTAATCTTGGTTTCGTTCTTCTAGTATTCTTTCACAATTTTCCATGAACCACTCCTTTCCTTCTTTGAGTTTCCTAGTTTTCACGTGTTGTGGTAGACTCTCTTGTATGGCTTTTTCTATCTGATCCCAATCGTTCTGAATATTCCCTTCCTGAGAATTTGTTTCCAATCTTGTTTAACTCTTCCTCCATTATCTGTATTATATACTGTTTGAGCAATTCGTCACTGTTGTGCTTTTGCATCCTTGAACTATTTGTCTGTATCCTTGTTGGTAGTTCTTGTTTCAATTTTGGTATTACTAGCACATGGTCGGAGTTTGCATCTGCTCCTCTGAAGCTTCGTACCTCTTTAATATCTCGATTATTTTCTATTAAGAGGTAGTTGATCTGATTCCTTGTTTTTCCGCCCGGTGAAATCCACGTGTCTTTGTAAGTTTTTTAGGTTATTTTTTTCTGCAAATTGAATTACTACTTTTCTATTTTCATTACTCTCCTCTTGTTTAGTTTTACCCCCTTTACGTTTCTATATTCTTCCTCACTTTCGATTTTTGCGTTCATGTCTTCAATTAAAGTTTCTACGTTATAATTCAGTATTCTTTCCCATATAGCTCTTGTCTCTTCATAAAATTCATTTTTAACATCTGAGTCCTTATTTTCTGTAGGCAAGTGGACATTAATTATTGTTATTTTTGTATACCTCCCTTTTAATCTTATTTTACATACTCTGCCTAAAATGGTTGCAAAATGCAGTACGGTTGTTTTTAGTTCTTTATTAAATAAAACCTACTCCTAAACGTATGTTTTCTCCGTCGCTATTGAAAAAATGTATTCTTGTATCGTGTTTATTCCAGTTTATTTTCGTTTTGTTTCTTGTAGTATGAGTATGTCTATTTTATATCTTTCCATTATTTCAACAAGATTTCGAATTGCCCTTCTTCGTTTGTTCCCCTTTCGTTCCATATTCCTACTTTGACCACTTCCTTCTTTGTTCTATTATGATATGTTCGACTTATTTGTTTTACTCTAATTTCCATAACGTTATCCTTTTTCGTTGCCAAGTTTATCATCTTTTCTTTTCCTATCTGTTCGCTTATCCTTCTTTTCTTCATTTCTTCATTTCCATAACCTATGTCGTAATCCGCTTACTTTTAACGTCTACTTTTTCCATTATTTTTTGATTTTTCGAATATTTCTTTATCTTTGTTCCATTAATTATTATCTTTTGAAAGCCTATTTTTACTCTATTTCCAGCTGCTAACTCTCCTTTGGCCTTTCTTCTTGGTTTTCCCTGTGTCTCCCTTTCTTCCTTGCTCATATCATCATTTATAGAAACTTACAAGTCCTTCGGCCCGCTCAGTTTTTTCTTGTTCTCCATTATTTTTTCTTTACCTGTAGTATTATTCAATTATAGTAGTTGTACTTTACTAATTAGCTTTCTTACTCCTTTCGTTTTTACCTTTATTTACATAGTCCTAGTTATAAAGTTTCCTATTTCTTCCTTAATTAAATTGTAATCATGTGCCTCTACTTCTATTCTTTGGATTATAACGTTGTTGTTCCTTATCTCATTTTCTATGCTATCTACTCTTTTTTCTTGGATTTTTTGCCTCAGCTTTCTGATCTCTCGTTTCATTTGTTTGTTTTCCTCTGTGAGTTTCCTTACTTCTTCCCTATATTCTTTCTGCTTCGCTCTCAATTTCTTCATTTATGTTGTTAAGTTCTGTAGCATATCTAATATCCTCTCCATTTTATGCTCATTTTTTCTCTCTTTTGGAGACATTTTACTTCTTCTAAAAAAAGTCTTTCTTTTCTTCCAAACCTCTTTTCTTCCCTCTTTCATCTGTTGAGTACTCGTCGTGGTCCATGGTGCTTCACTCTTTGGTTTCTCGGCAAGTCGCGACTCGGTTATTCTCCTTTAATTTGCATATAAACAGCAAAATCTAGTAACACCACCTTCTCCTCGGCCAATGTCCGATGCTATGATCAGCTGTTATCTGGTTAACCCACCCCACACACTGTTTACGATTGTTTTCACTTTGTTTTTTAGGTTCCTCGATTATTCTCGCCTTTATTTTTACTTATGCACTAAGCTCACACTTTGTTTGTTCTAACTAACGTATTTATATGTATTCTATTTTACTATATTTGGTTCTCAAGAATCAAATACCACTTATGTTGCTAATATACGCGCTTGACTGATTTTAAAAGTAGTATACAAAGTTTTTTAAATAAATGAAGTTTGATGGATTGATGTAATACCTATCTTTTAATGATTAAGACTGGCTAGTTCTGTTTATCAAACCAAAATGTATCTAACATGGTTATTCTTCTATACTACTTTATGGTGCATTAGAATTTTACGCAAGATTGTTCTTATTTTGTCCAAAACGTTTCAAATTAAGATGAGAATGATTGCGTGCAAGAAAATTATACAATCAACAGGTGAAATAAGGAAGGTGCATTACTATAAATTACAAAACTAATATTAAAGTTGGCTTCAACCGCAGTTTCATGGTAAAAATGAAACATTAACAAGTAAAAAGGCAACTTAGAGAGAAGATATTAAAGTTACCGAGAAATACCTTGTGTGGTAAGTGCTTTACATTTTCGGACTAGAGAATTAATTGTCATAATCCAATAAAATATCTTGAGAAATAGTCTCTTTATTGTTAACTCAAAAGTTCTTTTATATTAGGGCCACGCATAACCAGTTCTTCTCCAAGAAATCAATTCGTATATTAGTCTACAAAAATAATATTCATTTAGACAAAATGTTGTTTTCAAATTCCAAAAACGACCTAACAGTCTGAAACTAGCCAGAATGGTGTTCCAAGGTTGCAATGCCATGTATATTTGTTGGCTTTGTAAAGTTTTTGATATTTTGATAGCGTACATAATTATGTTGGAAACACTAATTCGAAAAGCTTGCTTTGGATTAGGTTCATTTGACATGCGTCCAACTCCACTCCAGGACTTTCTTTTGTTTATGTTCTAATCTTTGCTTTTAGATTTTTGGTCGTTTACTTTGAGTTTTAAAATTTATTTTTAATTTTGTCTTTGTCCATGTAAAAATAACGGTTTTTTTCTATTCTTTCTATTTTGCACTTTCATATTTTTGTCTTCTTTATCTTCCGAGTTTGAGGTTTAGAAAGTTTTTTAATCTTTTTAACTTAATAATATTGTGACGTTACGCTCCCTTCTTGTACATAGAAAAAACTAAATTAAAAGAAAATCCATCTTTTAAAATTTTCAAGTGAATAGCAATTGTAATAAAATGGCAAACGCTTTTTAATAATTTTTTTTTTAATTTACAAGATTTCATGACTCTAAGTTTTTTGCTTGGACTTACTGAGTAGACATACAACTTGCGGGCCACAGTATATTGTAATAAGTCTTTTTTGGGCTAAACAGAGAAGTTTATTAATCAGAGGAAGATTTACGGGTAGGTGGAACAATTTCAAATCGGAACAATAAAGAAAAACCTTGCCATCCTACAACTTTCAGTACTTTGGTTTGAAATAATTGGTCTATAGTTGTCTTTTTTGAGTAAATATCAATTACAATTTAAAAGCAATAAATAAGTTCACTCTGCAATCAACCAACATATTTTCTAAAGTATTGCAAATATACTTTTCAATATCCTTTGTGGGGGGGTACTTTTTCTTTCTTCAATATTTAAATATAATCTTTTTAGATTTCAGTACATTGTTAAAACATCAAATAACATTGCAAACTCTGTAAAATGTTGTCTATAAATGTAGTAACATTCTTAAATTACGAAAAGGTGACCGACTGGTTTAAATGCATTTTATTTTACATATTATGATATTAGTGTAGAAGCTTAGTTCTAAATGTTTTTGTTCCTGTTTTAGGATGGTGGTGATTACCGAAGAATCTTCCGAACGTAAAACTATCGAAAACAGTTGTTTCCATTTGTACTTACTCTGTAAAGTGAGTGTGTAAATAATGTGTCTGACTTTCATTGAATAAACTGTGCAAGGACAGTGGTTAATAATATTGGTAGCTAGTTACAATAAATGTGTACAAATGTTTAGCTGTAATATGTATTTTAAGTACAACTTCTCATACTTACCTTAAGTAGGTTCATTAAACTACAGGAGATGTACTTGACATATTGCTTCAGATTTTTAATGTACAATGTTAACGACTTATCGCATCAAATTAACCAAATGTTTATAGGCGTTGTTACACGTACACATGATTTTTGTATGTAAACGTGAATTCAAATTTAATAATCTGAGAATATGTACTAAGCTACTGTCTATTATAATGCATTGAATATTGTAATTATTCAAAACTTTCAGGATGTTCAAATCTTTGTATCTGTTTATTTATTAAATGATTCTCGTGGTTGATAAATTAATTAATAATGGGCAAGTAACATGCGCATGAGCAAAATGTGCATTTGAACGTAGATTTAAACATTTACTGATCTTATTTTATTGTCTATTAAATGATGGTTAATTTTTTGATTTTTTGCATACATTTCAAATTATTTAAAAGTTAAATCAATTTATTTTTTATCCCTTGCAAACAGTGTACTCTGATCTCAAATTTGTATAAACGACATGTTTTTTGCTAATGTTTGGTGTTTTACTTTTTTTTTACTGATTTTTAGTTCAATATTACTATTTGGCAATAAATTGCTTGTACAGTAGAGTTTTTGTAATCTAATACTCCTATATATTAGAATACTGTAGATTCTTGGATAAGCGGATTTTTAATTAAAAAATAAATTGCAAGGACAAGTCGCTTCGCCATTAATACACCAACTTAGCAAATTTTACATTGACAAAGCATAATACTAAAATCTGTCATGTCAGATTTGGAGTCAGACTGTGGAAACTCTACTGTAATTATCAATCAATACAGATGATTTTTTCAGTATCTTCAATTTATTTATACAAGATATAAGGAAAATCACTACTGCTAATTGTTCTTCCGGCAGTTTGATAAAAGAACGCATTGAGTGTGATCTTTTATTTTAGAATGTTTTCTTGTAAGCTTTGAAGGTTTTCATGTACATTCAAATTCATGTAAACAGTATTGTCACTTTCACTTGTTGAAACATATGTGTTGTGCATTTGAAAATAAACTTTATAACAGCTCATTAGTCTTGTAATAATTTATGACTACAAACTGAAGACTGGCATAGGGTAGAATTAAGTTATCAATATGTCTGTACTAATTGTTTTTGTTTTACTCAATAAAATACTATGGCATAATACAGATTGTTAAAATGAGGGTAATCAACTTTGAAAATGTTAAGTACTACGTTGGGAGAATAGTTCTGCAAGATCTGCGGAAAAATCGATTTTTATGTGCAAATTTCAATAACAACCACTCAAAATGAAGTCCATCGTCCTCAATAACTCTCTGCCACCGATTTGCGAACATCCGGATTTGACCGAAGTACCATTCAGCCGGCTTCGAATCGAAGAACTCCTGGCATGCCTCCTCGACTTCCTCAAACGATTTAAACCGTGCGGGAAGTGCTCAATGGAACGGAAAACTCTGTAATCAAATGGGGCAACGTCCGGACTGGAAACTGGATGAGGTAGCACTTTCATTCCCTCCAATTCTTTGAACTTCTCCTTGGTCTTCTTGGCATGGTGAGATGGTGCATTGGTGCATCAGGCGTCGATTGTGCCAAATCAAACAAGGGTATTTGGTGGCTAGCTTGTGGTAGACACACACAATATGACCTTGGCAAAAAACACGTAAAAGTTGATTTTTCGCAGGTGTTGCAGAACTTCTTTCCCAACCTAGTATGATACAAAAAAAGTAGAAAAATCTTAATACGTGGGGGTCTGCAAATTGTTGATTTTCAAAATTGATTAAAAACACAGCAACACTATCAAAACAATACCATAGCTTATTACAGAAAGTGTTTAAGGCATCCACATTTATTTAATGTACAACCAATATTTACATTGAAAATAGTTATACAGACTTCTTGGTTGATAAGCTGTTGAGTCTACTAGGTTTTTTACAAACCTATATAGAAATCATGTTCATACAGGGAAATTGAAAAGACCAGGAAACTGGAAAACCATACCCTATTTACCTTTGATAGTGTTTGCAAAAATAATCCTAAAACTGTGCGTACCTCTTATAACAGTATCTATATAATAACAAGTTGATGAGAGTCCATTAGCAATTATCTTTTAATAACACAATTATTAAACGTAGATATACGACATTTACACATTTATCCATATCTGGTTATCAAATTTGCAAACTTAATTCTTTTGAGTCTTGACTACTCGTTTTTGCTTTACAGCAGTTTTTCAACTAGTATGTTTGGACGGGCACTTAACAGGTGGTCATAAGCTCTACTTTGCTTTTGCATCTACAATAGAACGTAATGTTTCGGGTTGTATGAGTTTTATTACTTCATTATTGAATGGGCTTCTTGTTTCCAAAAGTTAAATTCTACAATTCTGCAGTATATTTTAAAAAATATGCCGCCTAATTTCTTGTGTTGCATTCAAATGTTAAGTTCTCTTAGTGTAGAAGTTGCATATCAATTTTGTTTCATTTACTTTAATGCACCATTTTAGAACTACAATTGGAGTCTGTCCAGAAAGCTTTGAAGGTTGTGAAAAACCATTCGTGAATCATAATTGGATGGCATTATGGCTGTCTGATATAAATATCAGGTGTAGTACCAAGTCTAGTACGCTACCCTGTGGAACTCTTAGGCTTATGGGAGCTAAGGATCTCTGAAATTTATAGTATTTAATAATTAAACTCCTGCTGATGAGATAGATATAAGCGTATAATAATAATAATAGTTCCCTGTAACAGGCCTCGAAGGCCCTTTGGGGTCGTAACAGCATAGATCTGCTACAATCTAGAGCCTACGGTACACACGGGTAGTAACGTGGCTAGCGCTACGTACCGACCGCCTTATTATTACCCCAGAGTGTGACCTCCAGGTACTCATTTATTGCAGCCTTAGTCGAGCTAGGCCGTACAAATGCCAACGATTGAATTGACGAGAGCGGGATTCGAACCCGCAACTCTTGGTTTTCGTAGTCTAGCGACCTATCCACTAAACCACCACGGCTCACTATAAGTGTATAATCTGATAGTAATATTGAGGTATTTTTTTAAACTCTGGCCAAATTTTGTTAAACGCTGGCATCAATGAAAACTGCCGAATCTACAGATATTGGACAAAATGATGGAAAAACTTGTGAAAGTCGGAACATCTTGTATTAATAAGGTGTTGGTCCACCTTTAGCATGCAATGCAGCTTGAACTCTGGACAAATTAGACCGATACAAATCCTAAACAGTCGTAAGTGGAATTTGAAGCCATTTTTTATGCAGCACAACCTCCAACGCAGGTAGAGACGAAATAGGTGGAAATTGACGCTGAAACGCTAAAACAGCCCACAGAGGCTCGATGATATTCAGGTCCGGGGACTGAGCGGGCCAGGGAAGATGTTGAATCTCATCAGCATGCTTTTGAAACCACTCTTGAACAGGGTCAGCGGTGTGAATGGGGCATTATCATCCTGGAATATGGCATCCCCGTCTGGAAATAAAGTTTTCACCATTGGATGGTACCTAATAGTTCTCTATACACTATTGCTGTGACCCGACCGTGTAATGTGACAAAGGAGGTTGCCGAATACCATAATATTGCATTCCAAATCATAATAAAACCGCCATCATGTTTGACAGTCGGGTGGAAATAGTCCATAGCAATGCACATATGCGTACTCATTTTATGCAGTTCCCGCCTCATTTTTTGGGTAACACTGGGGTGTTGATTAAGTTCTGTAATCATTTTTTTGGTCGTTATTTTCTTCTGCGACGTCACAATACGCTTCAAGGTCGGGCGATCCCCATCCAACAGCTTCGCCTTTCGAACACTATTATGCTTCGCTGACTCCGTTTTACCGTGTACCGTGCACTGTGTATGCGGTCATGACTTTCGAGACCCTGCTTTGTGTTACACCGCGTAACGTCGCTGCTTTACTCACAGTTAATCCAACTACTATTAGTGCGCATCCATACTACCCGCAACAAACGGTTGATTTCCGCAGTACCTAGTATTACCAGGTATAATGAAAATATGTCCCACTTTTAACAAATGCTTCCATTATTTTGTGCAATACCTGTATATCTGATGTTCAATTGTTTATTAGCTGAGACGTGTTCTTCAAAACAAGATATTGTTGAGAAAATCATGGTCTCACTCTGTCTCCAAGCTACATTTTAAAATAAAGCACAATTAGTGACTGGACTCTTTGATGTGATGGGTGTTGTTTAAGTTTATAATTTTATCTATGTAATAATACAATTTAGTCTACAGAGAGGTTTCCAACCCATTAAGACATGTTAATGTTCTTTCAATGCTTTTAGCTTTAAATGTCTAACATATTAGTTGCCATAACAGTAATGCTGCAGCAGTTTTTTTTTAGAGTCCATAAGTAAAAAAACAGATACTTTAATTATGCTATTATTTAATAATGACATAAAAATTAGGGGTTTAAAAATCATTTTAAAAAATAGATATGCTATGAGTGTCACTACTAAGTCTCGTTCATTTAGACACATTTAATGGTTTCCATTAATCTGACGTGAGTGAAATCAGGTATTCATTCGAGATACAGTACAAAAACCTGTTGTTTTATGTTGTTTTTGTACTTTTTCAGACATGTTTATACAGCATGTGTTATGAAAAACAACAACAGATAAGTGCTTAACCGACATTTCTAATGACTCAGAAAATGAAGATTAACCACTGTTCTCAACACAGTGAGGAAAGTAATTGAGAGCCTGTATGATTTAGAAGAAACTGGTGCAGAAGACCTCGATGTAAATAGCTGAAATTTCCCCCGCCTCCCGTACGACGAAGGGAGCGAGGATTTAGTCGGATAACAAAGATATGAGTCAGTGAACGCCCAGTGGTCTTGGAAATCGCGTGACATTGTTTTGTAACGTGATTTGAAAAAAATAAATGACTCATTTGTGTAGAATCAAGTACTGCGGATAATTTCAGGCTAATCACAACTATCCACTATTCAATTTTAGAAAACTGTGACGCATAAAAGTTGAAAATGGCGCAGTACATGAAAAGAAACTGGAAGCAGAATCAGTGTAACGTAGGTCGAATTAAAACGGACCCGATCTAAAATACGGAGAAGTGTCGACGCTACCGATTGAGGAAAAAAGCCGAGCGAGAAAAGGCCATGCGGGGGAATAAAGTTGGTACAATCGTCATCAAAATTTCGGCGGGTGTGGGGGTAGATTTACAGCAATAAAACAGCCTCCAATGGACGAAGACTATTCTGAAAAATCCAACAGTCCCATAGATGGTCAACCTGGAGGTCATCATGGACTTCATAAGCGCAGACAAATCAATGAACAGTACCAAGATTTCGGCAAGATCTAGTGGTATGGTAGGCAGCTTTACAGCAAGAGAACAGCCTCCAATTGACGAAGATTATTTTGGAGAATCCGAGGTCCCCATAGATAGTCAGCCTGGAAGTCATCGCCAACACCTCAGGGGCAGGAGAAATTCAGCGAATGTACGCGTTCATACTTGTCGTCGTATTGAAAAGCGGCTGATAGTCATTTGTTTCGAACAACACAGGCGAAACACTACGGACATTAACGTCGATGTTTCCTAAAAGCGATGCTGTAAACGATCCTTGGACGGTGGAAAGGTGCCCACTAAGTCTGTCACTAACGACTTTCAGTATCCACTGAAAACCAGTCATCTTCCTCTGCTGGATCCTATAGTTTTGGTTTAATTCGACAAAGCGACGTTTTCACGAAAACCTCACATTAATAGCCCCAACTACTACCCACTCAAAAAAAATTTTTCTAGTGAGGTACACAAAGTTAACTTTTTTAACGCAGCCAATATAACATTTTCTTTTAATTTTAAGTATGAAACATATTGAGATAATCACAATGTTCCACCACTATTTTTTTTAATCTCAATCTAGGCTGGTAATTAACGCAAAGATGATGGGCTAGATCAACACCTTCCATCACTTTATTATAACTATTAATTACATTTGGTTGCACAATTTCCTTTCCGTTTCCTTATTTTTCGAAAAGGGCGTAGCTGCGAAATAACAACTTCTAATTGTGACAACCAACAAGGTACCATCTGACCTATAATCACATGCATCCTTTTTTTTGCTTTATGAAAAAATTAATGCTATTAATAATTGACATTCATGACGAAATTTTTGCATATAAATAATCAAACCTTTATTTTCATTTATAAGTACATTATAAAATAGGTGAGTTTTAGGGCCATGCACTCACTTGTTAATCATGCACCACAATTATTTCTGGGTACTGGTAAAGTAAAACATCACCAAATATTTGGAAGACCACTACAAAAGCAAAGACTCTTGTTGAGAGAGACAAAAATATCACAAGAACCAATATTTTGTACTAGTAAATACGATTTAGAGGCCTGATTGTATACAAAAGGCACAGTGGACAAATTCTTGCATTTATACATAATTAAAAACAGAAATATTATTCCTGAAGTACACAAAAACATTGTGTTTAGTGATAAGAAAATATTTACGATAGCAAAACCATTCAATAAACAAAAGAAACATCAGAACTTGTTTTAGTAGTACAGAGAGGTCAGCGTATGTATCTTGAATAGTGTGGAGCCCCTCAAATGAATTTTATTTGCAAAGTGGAGCTTCCAAGATTTTGTTTCAGCATACAAAGCACATATAAATTTCCAGCCATCATTCTTAATGCCTAAGAAACATAGCCTGTGAACTGGAAGATCAAGGTTTTCATATGTTCGCCTCGCTGCCTAGACATCACACAATCTCCGACACAGGTTGATGTGGCAAGCACCGCATTATTATTAATTATTTAAAGTGACTGCAGATACTAGATTATTTTTGCTACTGAATCAATCATTTGCTAAGCAGGTCCATCCACATCAAAGCCAAGCATCTTAACTGCTTGACCACACACTGGCATTTTTTTAATTTATTAACCACTTAAAATTTTTAAATAATTATTTTATCATCTTCATTTTATGGATGTGTATATCAATATTTATGAAACAACTAGGTTCTTACAACATCCATAAACATTATAATTTATTTTATTTAAAATCGATAAACTATGTAGAAGATACAAAAGCAATATGTAAAGCTGAACACCTCTTGCTTGTAGCATAAATATCGAATAAATTAGTCCTCTTTTTCGTTGACTGTTGCAGGCTTAATGTGCGAGGTAAATCGTAGTAGTACAATTATATCACAAATAAGCGGCAGAATCACAACTGCTTTCAAAGCATAGTGGCCATACAAATCACAGAGTAGTCCAAATATGATGGGAGCAACAACGGCGACAATTTTGCTTAAGATATCTTCAGCACCTTCAATGTTATGCTCCTCAAATGACCTATATTTAAACAGTATTTTCCAACTGCTGATTAACACTGTGTGCGCAACAATCATGGGGATAAAGCTAACCAAGTACATATCGTATGTTGGTGCGTAGCACAAACTGACAAAGCTAATCAGTGCAACAACCATTGAAGGCAACACGTTTTGATCACTTTCTGCAAATTTCTGCCTTCCGAAAGCAACAATGAAATGTGACAGAAACGTTAAAATACTCTGATAGGCATATGTGTAACCAATGCTAGTAAATGAGGCACTATAATGCAACCGTAACAATATAGAGAACTTGATAAAAAATATTGTTACACTGAAGTGGTAAAGGCATTTTAGCAAAACAACATCCCACTGCTTTGCTAAGTCGATGGAGTGTAAAGAATCTATGGAGTATTTAAGGCTTTCGTCAATTCTTTGGGTGCAAGTTTTAATGCCATCTTCTTTTATGATCACAGGTGAAGAAGGTAGTGTAAAACTAATCACTAAAACATAATGTTTAAATTAATTAATTAAATTAATAATTAAAATAGAGCTTACATAAACACACTGCCATTACTAAAGAAGCCAGCATTGTAATGAAATAAAATCCATTTTCCCATTCGTAAAGCATACCACCAACAATTGGTCCAGCCACAAATCCTGCTACTGTTACAGCATTCATAACACTGTAAACAATGTCAAACTTTTCTGGGCTGTTATGTTCCAACAAAAAGTCTTTACACAACGATTGTGTATGATTGGTAGATGCTAAAATAACTCTGCGTCATTGCTAACAAACTGACAGAATAATCTACTAACCAACTACTAATCGCAACAATACTACTAATATGATCGAGGTAGTAACACCTAAAGGTAAATAGCTAGCAAAATTAATGAATAGGGTAAACAACAAAGTGAACTTTTTTCCAAGAGTATCTTTCCAGGTGTGCTAAAATTGGGACATATTAAGTGAAATCTTTGATCTATGGATTTTACTCACAACTAATGGTCCGGATATTAGCTGCAAAGCAGAGTGGAATGTTGCTAAAACACCTGACGTGGTGTGTGTACCCCCAAGGGAAAAAATGTGTGTAGCGAGAATGGGAAGAAAGAGCCCCATGACCAGCGCGTCCTATAAATTTAACCATCAGCACTTGTTTTTTAACGGCTGTTCAACCACAACCATACCAGAAAACAAATGGTGTAAAGTTTAAAATTTAAAGCTGCCATTGCTGCAGGGCATTAGTCAACTAAAAAGCGAGTATCAGGGGGAAAGTTGTGGTTTCATGCTCAAGTGCTTCCAATCAATGAAGCGTAGGAGTCCAGCACGGCGTGGCAGTCATTTTCTGTAAAAGTTATTGTATGTTAAAATATTGTAACCTTCCCAATGCAATTACAACATAATTACAATTAAGGACGGCCATTATAACACTAAATTAAATTTAAAACCGTCGTCCTACCTTGCCTGCACTTGAAGCGCCAAAATCCGTGACGATTAGATTTTCGGTGCCGTGTAGCATCAGGTGTCTAGGTAGAGTGGCAGAGATGACAGTTAGAGGAGGCACTCAAGGCCAAGTGGCACTAGCAAACAATTTTCGTTCTTATGATTGTATATAGCTTAGTGCCACTATTAACATCTGTCAAATGCGATAAAATTGTGCATTGACATTCGTGGTTGCTGTAATACCGTTTTTCTATATTCCATTTTAAAAACCAACGTTTTTATAACTAAAATACTGTATTTTATTTGAAGTTCATTATTCTGCCTCTGGCTACTCGAAAGATTAACCTTTGTTTAATTTATCAAGTAAGTTGCATATTTGAGGTTATGTGTAACAACAATCTAATTATTTGTTTTCCAGTTAATCTAACATTAGAGCTATGGAACCAGAAAGGAAAACCTCTGGAACTAAAAGAAAGGTGCTTCAAAAGCAAACCTACTGCAATTTATGCAAGGAGAGGGTGAAAATGTGGCCGCTTTAATTTCACTGCAAAAAGTCACACAAAAATTTTTCCAAATTTCTACGATGGAATATTGAAAGAGAGTAAGCACATTAAAGTAGGTGCTGACACTAGAGTTTTCAACAGCTCACAACGAATGGCCATGTCTTCGCAAGAGTTCATTGCCTGATGTTGAAATTGTATCTATCCATTTAATCACATAATATTTACAGAAAGGAGACTATTAAAGACATTCTTGAGAAAATTCAAGAATCTGGTTTATCATATAATAGTGGACTAACAAACACCCATATTAAGAGAATGAGATTTAAGTATAAAATAAGGCTATAACTAATGTAATATAAAAATAATCGTATTTTGATTTACAGGTGGAGAAAATTTAAGCTAGAAAATAGAATCACCTGACATTTGGTTTAAACATATACTATATCTAAGGTAAACCCATTACTTACATAGATGATACTTAATCCACTGTAGTAATACACAAACACAAAAATGGTTATATAGGGATGAAGAAATCTATAGGCAAAGGACTATGCTTAATTGTTCATGCTGGTAGTGCCAATTTATATGAAATGCACTGTTAATGTTTCCATCAGGTAAGAAGCAATAATAATTTGATTTTAAATTAATTAAAAAAAACTCAATTTAAAGCTTGACATTACAAGTTTCACTTATTAAATTTAATCTTGCATATTCAATACAACAATTAACAAATCCAATTAAACATCCTAAATTTGGGATTAAACCTGTAGTGCTATTCTATCTAACCCACTTCTGAAGTGGATTTATTCTGTGGTACTTTTAATCAAACCTTTTGGAAGGTTACTATGCCTGATGGACGATATTTTTTGTCCTTATAGCCAGATTAACACCAGCACTACCCATTTTATATTTAACAATTGCGGTCACTCACTCCACTGAGAATGTGCTTCCTTGTCTGATGAAGAGGTCATCGCTTTGGAAAAATCTACCATGGACCTGTCATGAGTGTGAACAAGTGGTTGCATCTCGGACTGATAACTCTCCCAAAAACCTAGTCTAATGTTAATATTGTAACAAAACCTTCAAAAAGTGTAGATTAAAAATGCATGGTTCCCAGAAGCACAAAGAATAGCTTTTATCTTTCCAAGCTATCGTCTCTAATTTGGATGAAATGCCCGGTCCTGAGTTAACCAACCTTTAAAAAAGCATTATAATTTTAAGTATATCCAAAGGCATCAGAATTATCGCCACATAATTTCTATCTGATACCATCAACGCATGTGTGGAGCAGAATGATCTCTTCATGATCTCCTTATTCACTATTTTTTCGTTGCATTCAAGTGTCGATGACGAATAATGCGAAGAAGAACATTAAATCAAAGCTATTCCTGTTGTTCAGTCTGACACCTACTCTACAAGCTTGTCTAGAAGAGTTGAAAGCAAGATTTCTGAATGTGACATTTCCATAATTATTTATGTTTTCTCTTCTTTAATGTTTTAGCAATTAGTTACCCTGATCTGGTTAAAAAACGTTCTTCACAAAATAAAGATACTTCAGACTATCCACCTCTTTCTCCAGACAGACCTTGTTATCCATGATGAAGATGTCTTCTTGGCCATTAAAGGCCATAAAAAGGATCAGCAGGAGGTATAGATGTGATTCGGCCACAACACATAATAGATCTTCAAAACCTATCTCATCTTTAACAAACTGCAATCTATGTCCGGTTCAGTTTGCTAAAAAGTTTTTCCAATTCTCTATGGACCTTCACTTTGCACCCTGTCAAAGTATACGTTCAATTTCTGTTGGCAACATTTACAGAAGATTCACTTCTAAACTAGCTTGCAAGTCTGTTTATGGTATCATGGGATATTATTCGAACCTACCAGTTAGGATTTGTGGAGGATGTGAGGCTGCTGTTTATTCTGTTAGGAATTTTCCAAAGAGTCGTTGATGTCAAAAACTTTTTCAACACTTTTGAGAGAAAAATATGTTACTGGTCATCCCGAAAAAATTTCATTGCTTTACCCTTCTTCATTCAAGCCTACTAATCTAACGTTAAACCTTATTTTTTGGAGATAAAATTCTTTATGAGCTCAACAAGCTAACCCATTTGGTCCTTTACTATTTAGTCTTCCGATTCAGCCAACAATTGAGTTCTTACATTCTGAACTGAATATTTGGTATTTGGACGATGGAACTTTGGCAGATCTTGATGTAGTCCTACAAGATAAAAACCTATGTTATTTATTTTCATTGCTCAGACTACAAATTAACAAATACGAGATATTCTTCTTGGGTGATGAAGAATAAGTTTTTTTTGAGTTCACAGAAGTTTTTCTGCTTGGAGTTTCAGTTAATGATAATGGAATAAAACCCCTTTTAATAAAAAGATAATTGAGATTAAGACTATTATTGATCAAATCTCACTTTGCTTTTTATCTTTTTCAGCACTGTATCTTTATTCCTAAGTTAATTTACCTCTTTCAGACAATTTCACAAAGTAAGATTGTGGACTATCTAGAATATATTGATTCTCAATAAAACAATGGAGTCAAGCTTCCTTCCCTGTGTGATTCGGTGACCTAGAAATTCAAAAATCCCGAACATTTCAATGCCTGCTTTTTTGGCCTCATTAAATAATACTCATAGCCTTGTCAATTCAATGTTTCTTTTTCTCAAGACTTGGGTGAGAACCTATTTTACTGAGAGGCCATTGATGATTGGGAAAATTAAAACGGGAACTTTTTTCCGGATTATCCTAATACCCAAAAAATTTGGATAATATAAATCTTTGAAGGACGTTGAATTATTTTACTTTAGATATAGATTTAGACGGGATTTCGATTTGAGGCTCTTAAGCATCAAGAGTCTTCTGCTTGGCTAACCATTCTACCTTTTTAGCATTTCTGGGCGACAACTCCTTTTGTGTGGCAATAGGACTTCGTCTGGGCCTTAAAGTCTGTGAACTTCAATGCATCTATGACATGAATGTGGAAAGTAATGGATATCATGGTCTACATAGCAAGAAAAGTACAGGGCATCACTACCACCATCACAAAATAAATGAAGTAATCAAACGTGCAATATTTTCTACTGATATACCTTCAGATGATGGGAAACGCCTCGATGGAATGACTTTTGTGATATAGAGAAAGAGAAAAGTTCTTATTTGTGATTTATCTTGCTCTGATGCAATTTTATCTTGATTTAGCTTGTAAGGCCTTGTTTTTAAATTGGCTTCATCTAAGAAGTCCCTAGAGTACAAGAGTCTCATTGACCAGGGTTGCCTTTTTGTTCCTTTTGCCGTAGGAACTTTTGGACCCTGGTGTGATGAAGCTATTTCTCTTGCCAATAATGTTGGCCTTTGTTTCAAATTTATTTCTGGTGATTGTTGTTCCTGTTTATATTTAGTTCAACATATTAGTTTAGAAATTCAAACTGATGCTGCCATTATTTTAGGGAGATTTCCATCAAACATCTCTGTGGATGAAATTTCCTTTTACCCGAATTGCATGTTTTCTATTGTTAAACATACCAGTAGCAAAATGTGAAATAAAAGCTAATCAAACTATTTTAAATATGTATCTAAGCATAATATGTTTAAAGGAACGAAAACATGAGAGTACCAGGATGGTATGTACTACATAAAGTAGATAGATACTCTGTTATGTGAACATGGACATGTTATAAGATTGCCACCCTACCATACGGAATTGAATGCAATTGAAAAAATTTGGGCCAATTGGGTGACTGCAAGAATGTAACTTTTAGACTAGAGGATGTAAGGCACTGGCAATTCAAAATTTAATTCTATTACAGAAGTAGAATGGTCTGCAGTGCATGTGCTGATGGTGGTGCCAGTGTATTAGATGATGCAGACGGTCTTTTTTTAAGTAAATACTGGTAATTCTTCTAATGACAACAATGAAAGTGGTGTGGAATTTCTCTCGGACACAGAAAATAATAGTTTTTAGGCTTTATGTACATATCTGTTTTTGTTTGTAATAATTATAGTTTTTTATAATATAGATGTTGTTTTATTTACACAAAATGTATAACATAACCTCTCAGATGTATTATTATCATTGTTTAAATACATAATTCTGATTGGACAAATTTATTTGTACACTTCAAAACAAAGTTTAACTGACGGCATTATATAATTACAGACAGTAGCAACAATGGCGTTTGTATATGTTTTTGTTCTTGTCTATTTAATATTTAGTGGCAACTACGAACTACAGCGGCATTGTCTTTAATTAACCATAAAATTGCTTTTTGGAAAATACCTTTTGTTCCACTACTGTTAATGTGTTGCTGTGCATTTAATAACTTTGAGTGCCTTTCTCTAATTGTGTTAGTTAAACTTATTTTCTGTATTGCTTTTGAATAGAAATATAATAAGGGCTGTCATTTACTTATTATCAACACGATTTGGTAATTTTTTTTTATATATGTGAAAAGTACTTAATAAGCTGGATACAATGATACATTATTATTTTGGGCAAACGATAAATAAAAGTTATAAATAATTATTTTTTGAATTTCGCGCCATTATTTCACATCGTCACCAAGGCAACCGTTTAAAATTTAAATGTGGCGCAACTATTTCGCGTCGTCACCTAAGCGACAGTTAAAATTTGAATTTATTCGCATGTAGCACCATTGTTTCATATGGGTCCTATGGCGAGTGCCCTTTTTCTCGTCGACTGTGAACATTTGCTTTGGTTTTTCTACATCTATTAATTTTTAATTGCCGAATTAATAATTTGCCACAGGTTATCAGTATCTGGTATTTGTTCACAAAATTTCGTTGTTTATCTATTCGCTTGTTGCTGTAAAAGTATGTTATTTTATGACAATAACTTGAGATTGCTGTGATAGCATTTACAAATGGTAGAGAATGAAAAATATTTACATTAAATGCATTTTTTATTTCAAAAATTTCCTAAAAAATTACATTTTCAGACAAAAAAAAAATTAGAATTTCAGACAAAAAATTACATTTTCAGACAAAACATTACTGTGCTTAACCTAAATTGCTGATCGTTTAGCCAGTTCTCCGAAAAGCCATACATAATAAATGCGATTTGATCGGGGGGGGCAGCTTAACGACCTAGAACCACGTGCCGGCTGTAGCAGCCCACTGGTGGGTGAGTGCGACCCTTCTCTTTCCGGCATCGCAAGCACCGTAAACGACCAAACGTGTCTTGCTCGTAGAAGACACACGGGTCTGTGGTTTTTTCTTTTCCAAATCCTCTGCATCGGCAGAGCCTCTCGTCAGGCCCATTGACGCCCTTCAGCGGAGTTTCTCGGCAGCCGCCTGACGTTCCAGACCGGCCTTGCAGTCATTATCTGCTTAAACAATATCAATAAATACAATGAACATAATTAAATAAATTAATACTTACCAAAAAAACCCAAAGAATATACGTAAAACAAGATTGACGCTCTTCAAAGTAATGTTCACTGCGTGGGTGATGTGAATGAATGGCACTACATGCGAATAAATTCAAATTTTAACGGTCTCTTAGCCTAAGAGTCTTAGGTGACGACGCGAAATAGTTGCGCAATATTCAAATTTTAAACGGTTGCCTTGGCGACGATGTGAAATAATGGCGCGAAATTCAAAAAAATAATTATTTATAACTTTTTTATTTATCGTCTGCCCAACATAATAATGGTATCATTGTATCCAGCTTATCAAGTACTTTTCATATATATAAAAAAAAATTACCAAATCCTCAGCCTGAAAAGGTGCCTTTAACCCGCCTTTTTGGTGCAGTTGTATTTGATGGCCTATAGGAACCACTTGGAATTAAAAGAGAAAGCTTGAGAGTTACAGAAAACTACTTATGACTGCAACTGAAATCGAGGCGAAAACGTTAGGGGGAGGGGCGTTGCGAGAACAAATCAGTGCACTAAATTTAGCGGTACATTAGGCAAGAATAGAAAATGGTCTGACAAGATCTTTGGAGAACTGATGGCACTGACTTAGTTGGCGAGAAGGAGTGTTGAATGCCTTGTATGATTGGATTTTAGGACAACAATTTAAAATCGAGGGACAATCCAGCAAGTACTAAAACGATAGAGGAACAGTGAAAAATAAACAACGGTCCTCTTGAGGAAAAAACATTAAAAAGGAAACACATGATGGGTAACCTAATGAATAGCGGTAATGTCAACAAAGAACGACAAACGTTTTGGTTGTTGAAATTTTAGTCAAACAGTTTTTTTTTAGTTTTGGAATTCTCGTGAAAATTATTCAGGCCAGAGACGCTATTTTGAATTAGCACTTCTCCAGAACTTATGGCTATTAACGATAAGAATTAATAAGACCAGGACATAAACAACTTTACATTCCCAATTGAACAGAATGATAGAGAGGATGAATCAAACTATGCATACATACTTTCAATGATGGATCTAAACATCAACAAGATTGCGACAAAACGTCTACTTATGATGCACACCAATCCTGTCGCTTATGAACAAACTTTAGCTTGAACTATTATTAGAAGAGGCTTTATGGCAAATGAATGGGAACGTATGTGTACGTATGATGGTGAGGCATGAAGAGTATCGAAGCATAGTACTATAAACATATATTTAATATTATTTATTAGCAATCAGAATATAATTATACCTTTTGTGAACTAATTGTAGAATTTATTTAATTAATTAACGCAAAGAGCAAGACATGCAGTCATACCTAGATTATTGTATTCTCCTCGGGTTACTGTTTTAAGTGTTAGTTGTTGAAATCTTTAATGGATCTATTACTTCGTTTGGGTAGTTTTTCAAATGTGTCGTGGAATTTAATTAACTTTCCCTTTATAGTGTCTAGGTCAACATGAAAAGTTCGGTTAGACACAAACCATGGTGTGTTAGAAATGTTTCTCAGAATCTTTGATTAGCAAAGTTGAATTATATCTGCCGTTAATTTGGTTGCGCACTTCCAAACTTGGAAACCGTATAACCAGACAGACAAATTATAGTTTTATATAATAGTAATTGATTAAAGTTTTTTTTTTATATTTTATTTATTAGCACTCAGAATTAACATTCTATAGGCTAATGTGATAACATGGCGGGATGGGAAATCTTCCAAGCGAGGAGTTCACCTACTTCTCATTTGAGATCAATAGGCCAACATCTTTTTAATCTTCTGGCATCGTGTTATAGTAAGAGTGGTTGTATGAGTGGATTGACGTGAGTCGGATATGATGATTTGCGCTATGGTCTTGTATAACAGTTTGGACGAACGGAATATTGAGGTCATCGTGTGACGCTTTAATCGTTACGTACCATGGTGCGTTAGTTATCGCCCTAAGGATATTTGATTGTGAGCGTTGGTTATCTGTGCTTGACTTACTGGCGCATCCCATAACTCAAGACCTTAGGTCCAGCTAGGTCTGATTATTACCATATAAATCAAGATTTTATTTTCTAACGACAAATGGGATTTCCTTCTAATCAGCCAATTTAGGTCCTTACATCGTAAGCAAATTTTTTTTTTCTTCTTTTAGATGTGTTCCTTCCAAGTAAGTTTTTGATTGAGGTGTATTCCTAAATAACGTACTGAAGGTAATCCAGCTATAGGTATGTTATTGATGCTAACTGGTGGACAATGGCCCTTTTTTAACCTTAATATTACTTGAGTTGATTTACTCTCATTGATTTTTATGTGTCACTGTTTATCCAATCTTGTACAAGATTTAGCTGTGATTGTGCATATGAGGATGCAGTTGTTGGATCTTCGTTGCTTGTAAGGATGAGTGTATCGTTCACGAAGGTTGCGATTGTAGTATTACATGTATCTGATGTGTACAGAAGGTAAAGCACGGGACCCAACACACTGCCCTGTGGAACCCCAGCCTTGATTGGAAAATTGTTTGAAAATTCTCCATTTACTTTCGATTTACTTTAGTTCGAAATTGACGATCAGTTAAGTAGGATTTAAGGAGTTCATAATAAGATGGAAGGGCTTGCTTAATTTTGTAAAGTAGACCATCATGCCACACATTATCAAAAGCCATGCTTATATCAAGAAGTATGGATGTGAAATATTGTTTGTACAATCCGATGGCACTACTGGATTGTGGAATGGGAATGACGAAATCCGAACTGGTGGTTTGGAATAACATCCAGGAGGGGGCTGATTCTGGGGAGTAGAAGTTTTTCTAGAAGTTTGGAAATAGTAGATAGGAGACATAGATCTGTATGAGGAAACATTTGGCTATTAATATTACTTCGGCCACTTTTAGCTGAGTAGGCCAGTAGTGTAGACGAAGTATTCCATTAAATATGTAAGTAAGGAGTACAATAGCTTTTCTAGGGAGTTCTTTTAGCATTTTTGGAGTTATTTGTTCAGGCCCAGGTGATTTTTTTGGTTTTTAAACGAGTGATTTCTTTTTTAATTTCTTTGGGGGTAATTAGTTTTAAATTCCCAGTACTTTCCACATGATTTTGCATATCTGCTAACATCTCTTGCGAAGGTATAGCATTTTGAAGGCTAAATACTCCAGCAAGGTGTACAGCAGACACGTCGGCCTTTTCTTTGTTGCTTCTAGCCCAATTCCCAGGTGTTGGAATATCAATGCGAATTGGGGGATTAGCTTGCGTTGGTTTCGCAGAAGCCTTTATTGGTTTCCAAATAGAATTGTCATAACGATTGAGATTAGTAACGAAATCCTGAAATAACTTGTCTTGCGTTTCTTTAATCTTAGTTTTGAGTTTGTTGCTTAGTTGATTGTATATAGTTTTCTCACCTGGTGAATGAGACCAATGCCATTTTGCTCTGGATTTTCTTTTCTCTTTGATCGGTTTTTTAATTGCAAGTGAGAAGTTGAAAAAGCTTTCAATTTCGGTGTTGTACGGCTTGCTGCTTGTTGTAGGAGTGAAATTGGTGTATTTATGGCTTCCTCTAATTCAACAGTATTCTTAAGGGATACTTTTAGATCTACAGTTTCATTAAGTGTGGCTTTATAGACTTCCCAGTCAGTCATTGAGTTGTGTGATCTGGGTATATTTTTAACATTTACTATTGATGTGGCAATTGTTGCAATTATAGGCGTGTGATCCGAAGATAGGTTATGGTTCGGTTCTAAATCCATATAGAAGCGAGCAATTCCATTTGTTACAAAGAAATCCAGCAAATCTGGTGTTTTGTTTAAATCAGTCGCACAATAGGTTGGGGTGCCCGTGGATAGTAATGTATATTTTTTCTCTTGTATGGTTTTGGCCATTTCTCTGTTTTTACTAATGGTTAGGTGTGATCCCCATAGAGTGTTCTTGGAGTTATAATCACTTCCGGATATAAATTTGAAACCACGGGTTGTGAAGTAGTTTGTAAAGGTTATGCCGAGGTGGCCAGTAAACTGCCGAGCTTGTTATGTTGTATGGTAGTGCTGTGATCTTGATTGATGTAGCTTGAAGGTAGTCCTTTGCGTAGCCCAGTAGTTCATGATGTTCAATTGATTCCTTTATTAATATGTGTTGTCAGGATGATTGGTGTGGTAAAATTCGTAATTTGGTGGTGAAGAAAGATTTTTACTTCTTCCTTATGCTGCATTAGACCATTTGAGTTCCATAGAGCTATTCTAAGTGCTTTAACCATTATTTATTTCCTATCAGCATTATAGGCATGTTCAAAACCATGCTGTTGATATTTGCGGTGTCATCGTTGTACTGCGTTTGGGGGGCATTTATTGCATTATTCTTGAGTGCATTGGCATAGCTAGTTTTGGGACATGTTGGATTAGAAGATGCGGGCAAAAAGTTTACATTCTCTGGAGTTGGTAAAGTGCTAACAGCATTGTTAGAGACTCAAATGTTTTTATAGAGACGATGGTAGTATTCACACCCTTTATAATTTGCGGGATGTGCACCCCCACATAGAGCACACGTAGCTGGGGTGTCCTTGCTTTTTTGCAGGTTATAGTGCTGTGAGGACCACCATATTTGACACAGACGAATGGACGGTTACAATAAGTTTTGGAGTGGCCATACAATTGGCACCTCGTGCACTGAATAATGTTATTATTTCTTCTGGGTGGTTCGGTTTGTACTACACCGTTTAGCATGTGGCGTATTATGTAAATGTCTTTGTTGTTGCTCGCTGGTCCAAGGGCAATAAAGAACATATTTAGAGGAGCTTTAGTTTGCCTTTGTTTAACATTAACGATATTTTTGACTTTGTGGCCTAGATTTGTGATTATATTTTTAATTTCTTGGGTGTCTATAGAGTGATGTAAATATTTTACCACGATTCTATAAGTTCCATCTTCCTTAGATTGATAAGTACGATGTATTATTTTAGATTCTAACATGAACTTTACCATTTTTCTGTACGTATCCGGACTATTACAGTTAATTTTAACAGTGTCGTTGGCTAAGCTTATAGTAGTATACTGTTCTTCTTCTACAATATCAGTTAATTTATTCTTCATCCCAGGAAAGTTAGCCACCCCATAAACAAAAATAGGGGGAAGTTTTGGAATATTCTCTTGAGTGTTGGTCGTGTTTAAAGGTTCGTCATTGTCTATATTTAGAATGTTATATCTATTATTCAAGTTCTTCCGCTATAGGATGCTTGGTTGGGAAATTTTTTCTTTTTTGTTTAACGCTTTTCACTACCTGCGATGGGTTTTCAGTAGTTGGATTATCAGCCTCCTCATCACTGATAGGATTATTTCAAGCGGAGGATAATTTTTAAACGATTACGATTGTTGGTTTGAAGTTTGTTGCATTTGTTGCTGCTGCTGTTGTGAGTTTTTCATTTGCATATGTATTTGAGATTGTTCCTGATTCTGTGAAAAGTATGTAGTATTTATAGGCATTGAGTTATTCGCTGATTGTGGTAGATATAATTGTGGCATTGCTGAATTTACTATTGGGGAACACTGCGTAAAATTTGGTGGCGGCACAGTTCGATAATTATTGTTTACAAAACCAGAGCCGTTCCCCATTGGAAACATTTTATTATTTGGTTCAATGTACTAAGAAATTAAATTGTACGTACTTGAATAGGTTTCACTTAACAGGCGATGACCGATCTCGCGGTCAGTCTTTTATCTTAAAAGGCACGGACAACGTCGAACGCCTCGAGCACCAATATTTCGGAGCGCACAAACATACGTCCGCCGCCTTCGAAACACAAGCGCGGAATTTATATTTAAAGTGAGTTACAATGTTGCAATATTAGTTTTTAATACAGTTTCTCTTCACTTTTGGGTAACATGTGCCTTTTACGTTGTGTCTTTCAAGATGTAATTCCAGGTAAGTGTCTTTCAAGATGTAATTCCAGGTTTGGGGGTAGGGGTGGTGGCTTATTTCGGAAAACAATTGGCAAGAATGTTGAGGGTTTTGTTATGAAGCTGATCTTGATCCACCTTTTCTAAAGCTATTTTTCCG
Organism: Sinelater perroti; assembly: GCA_036346155.1. Taxonomy (NCBI): domain Eukaryota; kingdom Metazoa; phylum Arthropoda; class Insecta; order Coleoptera; family Elateridae; genus Sinelater; species Sinelater perroti. Next base: position 14,825,918 of record JARFIY010000195.1, on the reverse strand, counting down.
TGAAGTCTATGTGTTCTTGCGATTTTAGAAATGCTAAAATTGGATCCCTTTGAGTCATCAGTAAAGGTTTCTATATCACTGTCATCCGTAATATAATAAGCATACATCAAGACATAAAACACTTCTTTGTGGTACTTCTGCTTTAATTGGTTTTATTTTATAGGTCTCATCTCCACCTCCTGTTTGAAAGTAGATATTTCTTAGGTAGGATTAAAGCAACTGATGGGGAACTGCTCTTTTATTTAGTATAACAGTCTCTTGTACCAGACCCTATCAAAAGCCTGACTGACGTCTAGAAGCATAGCCAAATAGTATATATTATCTTTAATTTCTATTTCACTTGTAAAAATTATTTGATCATACTGCTGCACTGTGAAACCGAGTTGATCATTTGTGATCAAATCCATCCATATTTGAGAATTCTCTTAAAAATAAATGTTTCCAGCAACTTTCATAATAATAGGGGTAAACTTATGCGATGATAGGATTATATCACATTGAGAGGCTTACTAATTTTGACCATGAGCAAATTTTAGTTACAATGGTTATTATGTAGAATTCAGTTAAATAGAATTAGCAGAAATTGAAGGTTTGCTTTAAGTAGTTGTTTTAAAAAAACGGCGGTGATAAGATCGGATTTCCTGTTGTTTAGAAATTAATTTCTTTTCAAACTATCAGTTATACAAAGTACTTTATTTTACAACATAATCTTTTTGAAGTTCAACGATGTTTCTTTAATTTTGTGAAATTTTTGCGAAAGTTAATTTTTCAAGACCTGCATCAAGTCTTCGTCCGATCCAAATTTTTGCCCACACAAAAAAGCTTTGAATTTCGTAAACAGATGGTAATTCGAAGTGAATGGAAAAATTTGAAATAGTTTAATCAATTTTTTTAGCTGTGCCGGTATGTTGTCGCACTGGAACACTATTTATTTTAGCGAAAATATTTTAAAATAAAGTCGAATTCGCTAAAATATGTCTAATTCTCGTAGTTTAACGGAGAAGGGTAAGTTTGTTAAAATCGGTTAAGCTAATAGCGGCATTTGGTTACAAAAACCTAGTATTAATTTGTCCTGTATAGGCAGTACATGTATTAAGGATTAATTTGCAATCGCTAATCTGAAATTATGGCCGCTAATGCATTTATTAGAATAAATCACCAACCCCAGATTTTGCGTTAGGTACTTTAAAATGTAATCGGATTGCACGCGTAAATTTTTCAGCATTATGCGGCTCTTGACGCAAACTGCGTTAATGTATTGCGCCGGATGCAGCGTTGGTTGATTTATTGCGGCTTTTTAACGCTTTAATTCTAGCTGTGCGATATTTCGCGCCGTTTCACTGCCTATTGCCTGCAGTTAACATAAAAGCTTTGTTTTGCTCATTGTTTTGTTGTTGCGGTTTCGCATATTTACCTTTTTTAAAAATTGTGCCATCAAACAAAAACTATTTATGGATAGTGTTTGTTTGATAATTCAATAAAGTCTCTTACTAAACATTTTCTTTATTTTAAATGCTGTTTAGATTATCTTTAAAAACACCTTAAAATTACAATTAACTTAAGATAATCACATCAAAATCTGGTTGACAGATCATCGGGCAGGTGTTTTTAGAACTTTATATTGATTATGGGCTGATTCTGAAGACTCACTACTAAATCGTCACGTTGGACATTAAGATAAAAATTATACTACACGCTGAAAAGTCCGATTTTCCTTGAGTATTGAGATTTTTCCAATATCCAAAGGAATCCTTCCTTTCAATATTGGAGACGAAGAAAGGCTCGTTTTCTATTACACTTAGCACCTTCATGTAGAAACGCCCAGGAATTTTAATATTAGAGGTTGGGCCCGGGGGTTGGACTCCTTAGAACCAGATTAGTTCGACTATCACTACGTAATCAATCACACTGTTTCTACTTAGTAAGTGTATATCTAAGATGTAGCTCAAGACATGTTGATTATTTATATTGATCAGGAGGAAGGTTTCTCTTTGTATAGTAAATGCTTAATGGATAGATTTTATTTCGTTTGATTTTGTTCTCTATTTTTTTAATGCTTAAATTTCGGTCAAGTTGGTTTACAATAGTTGTTTAGTAATTTCTGGATTACTATCACAGGCTAGGATTGTGGTATCATCTGCAAAGGTTGCTGTTACATGTAGTAGGAAGATCGGTGGCTCGAAGGCGCTGCTTTAAAGTACTGCAGCGTTTATGAAGTAGAGTTCTCTGTACTCAGTGTTATAACGACAGAATCGAAGAATAATAAAGTAATTTATAGGGAGAAGGATACATATGTTACATAATAGTTCATTATGCTGTACACGTTGTCAAAAGATTGTGGTGTATCTAGAAATGCTACAGAGCAGTGTTGCTTGTTTTTGTAACTATCATTAATCTTTTGAGCGACACTATAAATTTGTTCAATTGTAGAACGTATGCGTTTTAAACCAAATTGGAGAGTAGAGAATGATTTGTTGTTTTCGATAATTGGTAGAGGTTTGCTCAGTAACATTTCTTTTGTTTTATCCGAAGGAAATTTTATAAAAATTAACACATATCTATTTCGTAAAGTACTGTACTAAAGATCATGTTATTCTTTTAACACATCGGTGTGCCAAGTTGAAGACAACGTTACTTTTTGGGCTAGAACTGTCGCCGGAGAAAATATTTCATATAAGAGGGTAATCCCCAAAAATAAAGTTTCCTAGTTTTTAGAAATATAAAAAAAGTTTATTTTTAATAATTGATACATCATTTTAAAGCTTGAATATTCCTTTATTTTTCTACATAATCGTTATTTCGGCCGATGCATTTTTGTAGGCGTTGTGGCAGTTTTTGTATGCCTCTGTCAAACCAGCTCGCTGCCATCTCGTTGAGGAAGCGTTGGACCACTTCTTTCACCTCGTCATCGTCGCTGAAGCGCATTTCGGCCAAACGTTGTTTCAACTTAGGGAACAGGTGGTAGTCACTAGGTGCCAAGTCAGGACTGTAGGGTGGATGGCTAATTTTTATCTGCATAGCGTCAAAAAAAATCGTAGAGTTGTCTTCTATAAGCGTTCGCAAGACCCATGTTGCGCACACTTTCCGGTATTTCAAAGGTTCAGTCAAAATCAATGTATATATACATAGCTCAATATTTTTAGCATAGTCCACGTGCAAAGTTAGGCAAAAATTGATTACGAAAGTAAGTTGTACGCAGCATGGTAACGTGCGAAAATGGCCGAGCAGCCATTTCTATAAGTTGATCTTTCGTCTGCCTTTAGATTTTCCAATCGTTCGTTTTTGTATGTGCAGTCAAGTTCGTGACAGTAGAGATTTGGCCAATGTCGAAATGATCTTTTGTAGGAATATAGACATGACAATGAAATTAGATTCTTGAAAATGTTGTTATTTATCTTATTCATATGCATACCTTTCTAGTCTTCTCAAAGAACAGAAAAAGAAATTTAATATAAGCTTAACTTTTCAAACTCGCCAGTTTATCATTAGACCTCGTGGCGCTTACTCGAGTTTTTTGTCACGTCTCGTTTTGAATTTTTGCATTCAATGGCTCGTGGTAAGTCTTTTTTCATAGAAATTCGTTCAGCCATTTTTATTTTACATCGAAAAAGACTATCAGACCGTGACATCGTGAAAACACTAAGGGTTTGTGCTTCGACGGTGAATTACAACGCTACAGAAACACAAGAAGACTTAGGGGTCGCCATCGTTCTGGGGGTATCACGAATAACATCCGATGTAGAGAGTCAGTTCATCAGACTGATAAGTAAGCGAAATAGAAGATTAACTGCCTCAGACATTACTGCGCAATTTAACCGGGGACGTGATAAAATAATATCAGTCAACACAATATAGCGGCATATTCAGGAGGGTAATATTCATAGTCGTATTGCAACCAAAAAACCGTTGTTACGGCGTGGTAATAAGGCTAAAAGGCTTTGGTGTGCGCAAAGGCATCGTGCCTGAATAAGTGAACAGTGGCAAAATCTATTATGGAGCGAAGAATCCAAATTTGAAATTTTCAATTAGAAACAAAGAATTTTCGTGCGTCGGTCTAAGACTGAAAAGATGTTCCGAGTGTCAAGCACGAAGGTGGCTCTGTTTTAGTGTGGAAGTGTTTTTCTTTGGCTGGTGTGGGGGATTTAGTAAAAGTTGATGGCATCATGAGGAAAGAACAAAATTTTTTTAACGGAAAACGCCATACCATCTGGATTGCGTTTAACTGGAAAGGGATTTGTGATGATGCAAGACAACGATCCCAAACATACTGCAAAGCTTTGTAACGACTATTTAGCAAACCAAGAAGAACAAAAATGCCTAAAATGCTAACATGGCCACCACAAATCTCAACCCCATAGAGTTACTACGGGATAAGCTGGACCGAACAGTAAGAAGGAACTCTGACGTCTAATAATCTTTAGAGTCTAGAAGGATTTATCATTCGAGAAACTAAAAAATTAATCGAAAGCTTGCTTAGAACCGTAAAAACAATGTTAAATACAGAGGGCGATTTTCTTATGAAATAAATGTTTAATATTCAAGTTAATTTTTTCCTGTGTTTGTGATGATTTTTATTTGTTTTTTAAGTATTGTATAATAATATATTATATAATAAATCGTTTTCTTATATTAAAGTATTTCAGTCCCGGAATACTAATGCTAATAATGAAGAAGCCCTAAAAAACACGACATAAAAATGGACAAATAAAATGAAGAAGTGCGATCTAGTGTAAATATGGGAAAAACAGAAATTATAATAATTACAAGTGAGAAAGAAAAAACCAAAGCGGAAGAGGAGACCACCAGGGAAGTGAAAAAACTAATATACCTTGGAACGTTCATGGAAACAGAATAAAGAAAGTAGCGACTTTATACAAAATTTTGTACGAACCACTCTTGGAAAACTAAGGTCAAAATTTGTGAGTCAGTACTGGCACCAATGCTTATTTAGGGCCCTGATTGATTATCTAAGAGACAAATAAACAACATATGAAATGAAAATGTCAGGAGTGACTAAAATCGACAAAATAAGAAGTGATGTAATACAAAAAAATCTAAAAATAAAAAGTATAACAGAAGAATTGAGGTGGTTCGGTCATTTTATGCGAATGGACGACAATAAAATAGTGAAAATTATATAGGAGACACAGACTGGGTAAAAAAGAAGAGGAAGACCGAGAAGAAAGTGGAATCAAGAAATAACTGATGCACTAAAGAAAAGAGGAATGGACTGGGCTCAGGCAGAGAAAGAGACCAAGAACATGGAAAATGAAGAAAAATTATCACCTCGACACCTAGGGTAGAAGAGGAAGCGAATAAGCATCAGTAATATTATAGTGTATATATTAATGTCTTATTTAATGTTCATACTTCTATGAGCGGTAGTGAATGTGATTGGAGATTAAAAAGCGATTTGAAAAGTTCCGTTTGTCTGAATAAAGTGGATGTTAAATAAATAAAGGAATTTTCCATAATGTGCATGTAATTTGCAAATAGCACCCCGTTCTTTGGTTTTGCATCTTGTAATCAATATTAAGGAAAATGTCAATTCTGTGCTATGGTATATTTGAATATTTTTTTTTTGCATAATTAACGGCGGCAACAGTTCTACAGTATAGTTTTTTAATAAAATGCACTTTTCTAATCATCACATTGATATTAAAAAAATTGAATTTTGGGTTTATTTTCCTCAAGTGCCTTATGATGACACGTAAACCTTGTTAATCTAAAAATTAAATTCCGCGTTTATATTTTCATCATCATAATTATTCATTTCGTACAGTCGTTGAAGAGAAACACTCAATTAAAACAGTTCCATATGTACTAAAGCTGTAAGATGAAGTCAGTTTTAAAAGGTAGTTTCACGCAGCTTCCTGTCAATACCATCGTGCCTGAACTTTACATGTAATTATCCGCGTCCCTGTGCAATTTTCTCCCGTAACAATTAAAGGTAATGATTGAAATGCTGCGCAGGCTTAATAGCGCTGTCCGCGGGAAAAACATAAATTTCAAGTGCGCGTATATTTTACCAACTTTCTCGCGCCGTTTAGCCGTTGTTGTGGTTTCTAATTAAAATTTTTCCCGGCGTCCCCAACTTTCAGGACTGCGAGGGGCAATTACAGCGGAGGCCCAAAAAATGGCTGAAACGACCGCCTCACTAAGTGCAGTTTCTTGTACAGCGCGCTCGCAGTCCCGCTTCCTAGTTGTGCCCACACTTTCGCACATTTGCACCCGAAATAAGCATAAATCCTTCGCGATCCTATGAAAGCGGCGATTATCTTGATCTAGCGTGGCGCGCAGGTTTTCACCTAGTTGCCGCGTCACCCGGCGGAGTTTTACGGGACTTACCGCGAGGTAGGAGCGAGAACACCTCGCCACCCGACTTACCATTACATTTGTCACGGTTAAGTAACTTCAATAATTGGTAATTATTTCTGGCGCCAGCGCCAGCTCCCTTGCCTTGCGCTCCAGTCTTCGTTTTGCTGCGCTATGGTGTTTACATAATTGGCTTCACCGATTTTTCAGGGCACGGTATCATTAATTTATTCAACAATTACCTTGTATTATTTAACGGAGAACAACCGAGATTAATAGTTATTGTATCTGATGAAAATTAATCATGCAAGGTACTAATTAAAACTGTCAGTAAATATAGGGGTACCTATTCGTGCCCAAATAAAAATTACAGCAAGAATGTTGGAAGCACACCAAACGAGCACAATCTACGTTTTATGCAAAAATTTTATTTTCTCATTGTTTGTATATTTACAGATTTGACAAAAATAAGAAAGTATAAATCATTTTGTCCATTCACTTATCTCTTAACAACTAACTAATTCTCTATTTACACTAATCTACAATAAAAACTTGATGGTGTTATAGTTCATGTGTCTGGACCAGCCTTACCATGCGCTTTTAATTGAAGCCACTTCAATGCAATATTGCTTAAAATGTATCAAATAATGTTTCATTTTTTATTATTTCTTTTATACACCTTAATCTCTGAGATCGCAAATTGTGCTATGTATGTAAAAATATTCGATTAGTTCTGCCGCTACAACTCCCACTAAAAACCTACAGCTGTACAGAATGCTTATCGAAAGACCTATACGTATCCAACAACGCTTAGCCTAGTTTCTAATAAATAAAAATTTCGATAAATCAATTTTTATGTATACATATATCACAATTTCATCAGGCATTTTCTACATCCTAGAGCTTGGCTAAACCTAAACAAACTGAAACGTTAAAGTACAGACCTAGAGTTACGCGCTTACTTATCATCAAAGTACAAGGAACTTCATTTTCTGTAGAATTTTGTACCTACGGACCGCGCACGCATCTATATACTAAGGGACGGCCGCTTCTTCCGGTCCCCTTTCGTGTTCTTGCCGAAAATGTTGCCCAGCACCTTCGACACGCTGTTGACCCCAAGCTTCCGGCGGATCGGCAGGGCTTTCAGTAGTTGCACGGACTTTGCCTCCCTCAACAAGGACTGGAATGCCAGCGACACCCCCGCGAAGTTCTCGGCGGCGCTCACCTCGTAGAACTGACAACCATATTGAAGCGACAGCTCCTGGCCGTCGTCTACGCAGATTTGCCTGCAAATTACAACACTCAATCAGTTGTTTTTCCCTTTTGCTAGTCTTAACAATAGTTCTTTTTAAGGCACGAAACTGGCAGGAGGATCGTGGAAATTAATGGCGAACTCGGCAATTTTACTTCACCTTATGGTATTCAGTTCTGCGTTATCTTTTCAAGAAGCGAACGAGAATTGAAGTGATGAAAATTAAATACGAAAAGCGCTGTCTATTTTTAAGATCTAGAGTAACTGGGCAAGACCAAGGTCGCAGAAACTGTGCTATCGTCATAAATTATTCAACTAACTGGGCTGTTGATGCCCTTGCAGCAGCAGCGCACGGTAGCCATTACAAGGCAATAACTTATTAAAAGACGACTCGCTGGTATCTCCATTTACCGGGTAATTTATTGATAAACTCCTCTCTTGCCTTCCTTGCGGAGCAATTAGCGTTGCTCACTGATAATTTTTAATGAGCCCGCTCGCAACGGACTTATGCCATAAGTGGCGCGCGTCGTCCCTACGCTTGACATAAATCAACGTCCATCAGATCGCCGTGGGTTGAGTCCTTCCCGCCATTGTTGCGCTGCGCGCTCTTCAGCGAGACAATTACCGCGCTCATACAGAACGATTATCACAAGAACACGAAAGTTTACGAAGGCACTAACGGGACTGTTTTACATGCAGGTTAAATCCCCCGTTAACATTAAGAAAGCGAGGAACAACGTGAAGTATAATTGGGAGATTATACCGACGAGATATCGTTGATGGTGGGGACAAGTAAGTACGTCGTCCAATTATCTTACAGAGTTACGGCTTCAGTATGGTGAGCTTCAAAAGTTCTCATTACTTAAGGCGTGTATTTATTCGACTAATAAAAATTTTTTGTACGAACGTACTTTTTAATAATCTTGGAAAATTGTATCTTAACTAAATATTTTATACATAGGTGTACACAATAACTCAATTTGATTACAAAAATATTTAAATATAGGTAAATCCACATGAAAAATATTTTGCATTAAAGATTTAAGCATACTCTACTATTTTTGGCAAACTCGATAGAAATAAGAGCTTCTTATATTGTACTGAAAATATAGATAAGATACAAGTCCTTTCAAGGACTCCTGAAGGACTCTCAGCAATAATACTCAACATTGAAGCTGAACTAGCAACCCTGAAATATCCGGTTAAAAAGATTGATAGCTTTTATGACAAAAACAGATCTCCAATCTCTCTAAGCGCAGTTGATCTTGAGAATACACGAGAAGGTAAAAATATATTTAGCCTAACGAAACTTACCTACAGCATAATTGCGGTTGAACCACGAAGATCTACGTAAGTGCCAGCTACATGTTTACACATGTAATCACAATTGTGTAGAACGTATAGAAAACCATCTATATGTTAACTCTTAGTGTGTAAACTGCCTAGAAAAGCACCCCGAAACTATAGAAGATGCAGTTACTTTATTAAAATAAAGCAAGTGAACAGCAGCTACAGAATACGAAATAAATCTTACGCCCAAGTAACTGTAAAAACTAGTTAAAATATTTTTATAAATCAGCGACCAATTTCTGCACCAAAGTCGCTGATACCATTCCCGGATGATTCTCAAAACTTAAATGGCCGAATCGCAACTATCTTAAAAAAACCAATTAAAATCTGCACTTAGAAAAACTAACTCCATTACTAGTTACAATACTTACTACTCTGCTAACTAATGGATCCAAATAACCAGAAAATATTAACCAAATTCTTCTTCTTCTTCCTCAGCCTTTTATGTAATCCACTTCTGGATACAGGCCTCCCTTTTAATTTTCCATTTGTCTTTTTGCTTTGCTAATCTCTGCCATGTTTTTCCAGCCACTTCCACTATATTGTCCGCCCATCGTTTTAGAGGTCTTCCTACACTTAGTTTTGTAGTCCTGGGTCTCCAGTTAATTATAATGTTCGCCCAGTGGTCGTGTGATTGTTTGGCAACGTGCCCCGCCCAATTCCATTTGTTGTGACTAATTATCTTTAATTATTCATTAACTAAATTAACTTTGACCAATTGGAATGCCAGTGGTCTTAGCACTTAACGCTCAGATTTACTGACTTTTTGGCTAGATATAACAGATATTGCATGCATCATTTAAATGCATTTTATCACTACGACATTTTTTTCGTCTACTGCGATATCAAATTTATCGAAAGAACAGAGAAGCTGATAAGGCCTTGGGAATTGTCGCAAAATTGTTCCACAGCACAGGGGGCACGGTGGCGGGTGGCAGATAACGGATGTCGGGTGGTGGGTGGCGGGCGTCCCGGCGTCGGGCGTTTGGTGACGGTCGACTGGCTACGGGTGAGGGGAAAAGAGCAACGGGCGACGGGTGAGTGACGAGGATTGAGCGACGAGCATTGAGCAACAAGCAATGAGTATGGAGTATTGAGTAATGACTATTAAGTAATGAATATTGAATAACGAGTATTGAGTAATGAGTAACGAGTAATGGGTAATGAATAATAAGTATTGAGTCATGAGTAGTGAGTAATGAGTATTGAGTAATGAGTAGTGAGCAATGAGTAGAGTAACAAGTATTGACGAGTGTTCTCTATACCTTAATAAGGCTTTTGGGGGGTTAAGTTCGAGCAACCTTGGATAGTTTGTTAAGAGAGTTGGATCCCAATATTTTGGCACTGCTTTAATTCTTGTACTCTACCTATTTCAATACTAACTCATACTGCATTTTTTGTGCTCAATACTATTTAAAATCATGCGGTTGGTTCTCGAACTGTTACTTGGATAATAGTACATGGATCTCTCATTTATTTAAAAATTAGCTTTCTTATAAAGTCAAAGTTATAAGTTTTAAAGATAGTTTTCTGTAAATGTTCGTTCATCTGATTACGATCTTGATTCAGAAGACTCCTTTCGTTATACTAGATTACTGATGATCTTAGGTTTGGAAAACGTCTGGCCCAAACTCAACAAAAAATTGACGATTTGTTCTGGACTAGACTGGAACCCAATCTCTGCAGTCCAAACGTATTACTACGCGGTTATCATTGGTTTGGACCATTAACAGAAACACTTAAAGGGCAGGGACGACCATGTTGCTGTCGAAGTGTTTGTATGTGATTGAATGATATGACGTTGGGGAAAATGCATTTCTAAGTCGAGAAATGATGTAGAAAAATAACTTTGCGTGTTTTGATTTGTGATACTTCAATAAATCAAAAAATAATTTTAATTTATCGTTGATTTACCTTGGTACCTTTAAATATAATGAAATTTCTTTGATAGATTCTCGTACCCCAATACAAACTATTGCAAGGTTAGAATAAGCAAGGCAAAATGTCGAAATAAAAGGCAAGAAAACTAAAAGGGGCCTAATTTACGAAATTAATTAACTGAATAAATTACACTTAGGTGAATGCATGCTACGGCATAACACTGATTTATGATGTACGATGTTAATAAGAACTTTCTCCAGCGTAAGTTTCATGTTAACCAGAACAAAATTATAATAAAACAACGAATGTAGACATGGATTGTTCAAATAACAAAATAAGAAGACACTGAAAAGAGATCGTTTTGAAAGTTGTATAGAGTGCAACGAAAACCAAAAACCCAATGACCAAATTCATATAAATTGCATTTGAATTGTGTAATTTTCAATAAATATATGTAAATAAAGAAATTAATGTTTAATCACTTTAATGTAGAATTTAGAAGGTTCAGTGTAATTGAGATTTATGTACCTCCAAAACGTCGTGTAAAACCTCAATTTAATAAATTCTTGATATATCTACATAACAAATTAATACGCGAAGATTTAAACAAAAATTAAATGAAAGATTTTACAGTTCAGAATATTTTCACCGTGGTCACCCATGTTTAACTTCGTTGATTTTGGCTCACTGAAATATGCAAAATTATAATTATATTTGAATGTAAATCGGCGAAAACCTAGTGGACAGACTGAAATGTTTTCTCTGCTTTTAGTAATACGAGTGATATTAATGAATATAACACACATTAAGTTTCACATAATTAATTTTCGTGTCTATGACAACTAAACCGGACATCAGATTCTCTTCAATGGCAGTGGCTAAAAAGGACAAGCGAAATATTAGGAGCTGATTGAATTCCCTTGTAGATGGTAGCATATCCTTATATGCACCGAGGTTAAGGTGAATTTTAGTGGACGACCTGCGTCTCGAAAGTAACGTCCGCTGCTCGGGCTTTTTATCATTCGCACAATAATATTTCTGCATAAATCGCGGCTTAAACGAAAGTGTTTTGTGATTTACGGCGCCCGAGCCACCCACAAGACGCAGCCGGAGAAAAGCACAATGCAGGGCGCTAAATTTCGGCATCGCTAAAAGGACGAGGCGTAAATCACTCCGTGACGCCGCTGCCGCCTTACCCCGGCCAGGAGATGCCCGGCAAGAACTAAATTGGCAGTGTTTGACTTCCCTTTTAAGTACAGCAATTTGCATCGAGGATATGTGTTCAAACGCCAATAACTACTGGAGTGAAACTAATCGGCTGTTTGGCCGCGGGCGACAAATCGATGATTAAAAATTGCCTGAGTAATTGAGTTGTCGCGCGAGCACGTAAATAAAATTTCTTTATGGTTGTTTAATCCAGTTTTTATGGGATTTTTCAGCGAGTCGCCGTGTTGCCTGTCGCGATTTAAAATTAAAACGAGCGAACAAAAAGAGGAAGACTCACGAAAATTGCTATGCAAATCGCCTGTATTACACGATCATTATTACTTCCGTTTGTTGAGCTTTTGCTTTTATAGTAAATAGAATAGAGGTGGCGAAGCAGAGGGCAACGCACCGGCATTACTTTTTATTTTACAATCATAAAATGTAATAACAATGATTTCAAATTTAAAGCTGTGAGTTTAATTTCAGTCAAATCAATTTACTGGCAATTAGCATAGCTGGAATACGCTTTCGACTAGTCGAGAAACAGATACGTTTTCCTATTTACCAAAGTAATCTCTAGAATTTATAGTCGCGTGAAAAAGTTTTGCTCATTTGTAATACAAATTAATCATATATTGTCTAATTATAAATTATCGAGTTGAATAGAGAAAAGTGATGACAAACCTCGCAGTAGGCCAAAGAAAGCTCGAGATGATGCTACCGCAAGAAAAAACTTCGTCGATAAAAAGACATACAATAGTGGCTATTCAGTGATAAACCAATAATGTAAAATCAACAATAGTGTGTCTGTTAGAAAATTTTCTCAAGAAAAAAATTTAATTTCCTACAATTCGATCATGATTTGGGATTGCATATCTGTTAAAACATTCATCAACTCACTCAATATCATATTTGTGAAGGTAAATTGCACGAAGTGCTTTAGAACACCGTGCTTCTTAGTGAAAAAAACTTATTTTTTAGAGAGACAGTTTGACTTGTCTTAGGGCAAAATTAATTTAATCCTAGATAATCAACAATGAAAGTAACAGCTGGGTTCCCTAAAAATTAATCCCTAAACAGTTAGCATCATACCGGAATGCTGCATAGGTAGCACATTTTTTGGAACGGTCAGTCCAAGTGTCCTTAACAGGAGGGTGTTTTCGGCAACAGTTCTTACTTATAGCTTTTCATGCCACATCTTGGCCAACTTCGTTGACCTGCAGGCTGAACTAAGTAAGAGTAGCCAGATATGACGAAACCTGGTAGTGCCTGATCTAAAATGGACGGCTACCAGCAGAGTAGGCAGCCGAGTCCAAATACTCCAAGTGAGGGGGTTTTGGCGTTAGAAATTAATACTCTAAAACATGTACAAATAAAGAAGAAGGAGGAAGTTGTAGTAGAATAAAAAATCATAAAAATATAAAACACCCCCGAGTGGAAATTTACACGTCAAAAAGAATGGAGCCTCATTGGACTCGGGCGTAGAGTTTTCTGAAACCAAGTTAAAATCTCAATATTAATATCTTAATTATATGGACAAAATACGACAAAATAGATGAGAAGGAAGAGTTTTTTAGTATCCTGGACGAACAAATAAAAGTGTTAGCAATCAAAGTGAGCTGATAAGAATCGGAGACTTAAGTAGCAGAGTGGGGCGCAAAAAATTATTTGAGACGAAAAGTTGAATGAAAATGGCAGAGAGAATAGATTAATGATAGCCAAATCCTTTTTTCAACATTAAGATAATAAATATACGTGGACCCATCCAACACTAGAGCTCAAATCTATTGTTGGTAACAATAAGAAATGTAAAAGCGCACCGCCAATTAGAGTGCAGTTTATATCACCATTTTGATATTGAATCTTTTGTTTGCAAGAGATCAGCGACGACTAAAAAAAAGCGACCCAAGGTGTATATTAGAACTATTAAGACGAGATAGTATCAAAAAGTCAAACCAACATAGATTGAACAAGCATTTAGATGAGAGATTAATCGAGGAAAACCCAAATGAAGCATAGAAACCTGTAAAAACGACATCCGCAAGGCAGCGGTCGAAATTCTGGGAATAGAAGTAAAAAATATAATAGAGAAAATATGTTTAGGGAGAAATTAGAGGAAGAGATCAAAAATAAGAAGGAAAAGTATTTGAAATGGACAAGGAAAAAACACCAGGATTCAGACAAACGTATGTGAGATGGAGAAGACACGTAAAACAATAAATAAACCAAGAAAAGTATTAATGCTGAGACAGTGTATGCAGTAATATAAGTAGTACAATGGGATCTAATAAATTTAAATAAACCAAAGAGTAGTTCGCTGCTTAAAACAAGCACCAAGCTAAGCCTGATAACACCTGGGAAATGGATAAAATTCTAGACACTCCTACAAAAAAAGATCACAGTATACGGCAATTCAAATAGACACCGAAAGAAGATAAGAAGTCATAGAAGAACAGAAAGAACAAGGTGGTTGTTTTATTCACTATAAACCAGCAATCAGAGTAAATTTCCGTTTCAGTCTTTCTAGTACGTCATTTTCTAACTTTCATAGATGATATATGGGAATAATTATGGTTTTCTAAAGCAGAAGCTTATTTTCCAATGACAGATGGATCTTAATAACCAATACATTTTTTATTTTGTTTTATATTCGTTTGTTTTCTTTTCTTGGTAATGTGTTGTTTCCAACTTAGTTTGTTGACTAGGTGTAGACCCAAATATTTGACCGAGACTACTTAAGAAATTTTTATATTATTTACATAAATCGGTGGGCATGGTCCTTATATAGGGTAAAGATTGCATCGGAGAATTTTTGTTTATTTATTTTAATGTTCCATTTTGCCATACTTATAGCGAGTTCTGATGTTGAAGAAGTGATGAGGCCTGGTTGATATTTGTGTGTGAAGTAAGACTCACGTATCACCTGAACGTTCCCAGTACGAAACTATATGTCGTTGGAGGATCAGAAGTAAACAACAAATATAACAGCGGCCCTAAGACTCTGCCTTGAGGTAGTCCTGAATTAATGGAATATAGAGGTGAAACATCGTGATTTATTCTTGAACGGAATTTGCGATTGGTCAGGTACGATTCGAGTAATTGAAAAAATGTAGGCAAATAGCTTTTTATTTTATATAATAATCCTAGATGCCAGCCCTTGTTAGAGGCCTGGCTTATATTTGATAATATTGCTGGTCAATATTTTTATTTTCCATAACTCTTAAAAAATGTGTAATACGGTGGTACTGTTAGGTTGTGGAATGACTCCGTCGAAATCCAAACTAATGATGTGGAATGAAGTCGTTAGATGTGAAATCGGGATCAATTAATTTTCCTAAAAGCTTAAAAACTGATGAAAGCAGACTGATGGGTCGGTAAGATGTGACGTTCTTAGGATCTTTTTTAGGTTTCTTCTTCTTCTTCTTCTTCTTCATTATTTATTACTCCTGTTCTTCTCCACTATTATAGTAACTTTTTCCACCCTATTACTGGTCTTCCAGGTGGTCTTTTTCTTATCGGCAATTTATCTCTGGTTAGCCGAATTAATAGGCCCCGATTCATTCTTTGAATGTGGTTATTTCACCTCTTCTTCTAACCGAGATCCATTTATTTACTGGTTGTACATTGCACTGGTTCCTTATGTCCTTGCTTCTCGCTCTATCTCTTCGTGTTTTTCCTACTATCTTTTTAGAATCTCCATCTGTCTAGTTTTTTGTGTATCTCACCTTCTGCATCATATGCTAATATTGGTCGTATCGTAGACCTCTGTATTTATGTATTTGTTATGCCATATTATGGTATGTAATGCACCAGATGTCTTTACAACTTGTAGCATTACTTGCTGTTTGAGGTTTTCATAGCTGAGTATCATAAATCCTAGGTAATTAAAGGAGGATTCTTGTTCTATGATTTCGTCTTGAATTTGTACTTTACATCTCATAGGCTCATTGCTTTTCGTCATACATTTAGTTGTCGTGCTGATATCTTCATATTATATCTTTCATATATCTCCACAGTCTTCATTAGTAATCGTTGAAGCTTGTCTTCGTCTTCTGCTACCAGGTCAGCATCATCAGCGTAGCATACAATTGTCATGCCTTTGTCCTGCTTCTTGTATCCTTCTAATGCTTTCACCTCTTTTATTGCCTCGTCTATCACTACATTAAACAGTAGCGGGCTTAGCGACTTCCCTTGCCGAATTCTAGCTGTGGCTTCTATAGGTCCCAAAAATTTTCGATTTATCTTAATTATTACTTTATTGTCGGTGTATATGTTTTTGATTAATTTTGTAATTTCATTTGCCATTTGTCTTTGTTTCAATATTTGTAACACGTCTTTTAATAGTATTGTGTCAAAAGCCTTCTGCAGATCTATCATATACATAAACGCCAGTTTATTGTATTCTAATGATTTTTCTATTAATTTTGTATTATAAAGATGGCATCAGTACAGGATATTTTTTTCTAAAACCTTGTTTGCTGTGAGAGTTATGGAGTTTTCTATTCTTTCTTTTATAATTCTTGTTGTTAGCTTAAGTGAGGTGTCTAGTAGTGTAATTCCGCAGTAGTTACCTGATATATGTCGATCACCCTTTTTAAATATTGGTTTAATTATGCTATTTCTCCACGTTTTAGGTATCTTCCCGAAATATCTTTTGTAGGAGTTGCAATAATTCATTTTTAAGCGCTTCACCTCCATATTTTAGAAGTTCATTGTATATTTCGTTGTCCTGGAAATTTTTCATTTTTCAATTTTTTTATTTGTGATTTCATTTCTTTTAAGCTCACATTTTGTTTTTCATTTATAGTCATTATGTCTTGTTTCTCGTTCTGTATCTCTATCGTATTTGGTCCTTTATATAATTCCTTAAAGAAGTTCACCCATACTTCCTAGTCAATATTATTTATTACTACGCGTCCGTTTATATAGGCCTTACTACTCCTCATCACTCTATATCTTTTGAGTGCTTAAAAATAATTTCAATTTTTTTGGAAATTCTTCTTAATAGTCTTCCTTATTTTTTCTATTTTCGCTGTTGACTTTATTTCTTACCGCCTTATATTTATCGTAGTTTTATTGCATTCTGTTAATATTGTAGTCTATAAATGCTCTTCCTTTTTCTTCACCTAACCTATTGACTTCTAGGTTTGCGAATTATAATCATTTCTGTTATTTTTAGTTTGTCCGCTAAATTCGAAATATAGCATTGACTAGGTATATATATCTTTTCTGAGTAATTCTTTCCGACTCTTCACAACAAAGAGATGCATTCCAAATGCTTTTCTAGCGTTTAGGTATTGTGTCTCTTTCTCTATTTCGGAGTAACAGGTGCTACTGATTCAGTTCTTGGTTTGTAGGTAGTTGAGAATTTCTACGTCTGGAACATTAGTATGAAGACGAAAAGCTTCATCAAGATAATTCGCAGACTTCAGCCTTTTCTTGATGGCTCTTAGTTTATTCTCCCTGAGTTTTTGTTTCTAGATATGTCGGACTTGTCACCGTTGTTGGTTTACGGAAGAATTTAAAGTTTTCAAATAGAGTCCGTGTAGCGACTCAAACTTGTAATATAGCTATTGGATGATTCTTCATCCCAAGATTTTAATTTTACTTTGAGTTTCTAGGTTAGGCGGTTAAATGTAGTTTTTGAAACTTATGTAACTTTTGTCAGCCTACAGAAAGTATATGATAATATTCCAAGACTATGTTTCAAACTATGGGATGCAATGAAGAAGTTGAGATCGAAGCAACTAAAATGTTAAACCAAAACACGAAAGCCCAAATTAGAATAGGGAATAATAATAAATAAATGAACAAATCCATTAGAAGCTTCTAGAGGATTTACAAAAGACATTACAAATTAAAAAGTTTTGCTCAAAGTTTAAATGACTACAACACAACGTTAAGTAGAAAAGAGCATAGAGTTTAGAAAAACATCATAAATATATGTATAAGATTGGAATGTCGTCAGAGTGAAAGTAGTTGCATTTATTGTCGAAATGACTGCATTAAGCCAACCATTTTTGGCGTTCACGAACTGCCACCGGTAGCGCATAATTCGATATGTATGTGGGCTATAGACTTGACCGGAATGAATCATAAATTGACTTGTTTTTAACCTCGCCGGTAAAAGTGTCTGTAGGGGGCTTAAGAATCGACGTTATCTTTATCCGGCGTCCCTCTAGCGCAATTTCGCCATTCATCAGGGCTTAATCTTAAAAGCGTAAACAGAAAGTGAAAAGTTATAAGCCGGCTGCTGACTGTGATCGAGCCAATTCATCACCTGCTCTGGATCGGGCGTGCTCGCGAAAAGCGGGGTTTAATTAGCAGTCGAGGCAGAATTCGGGCGACGTGTGCAATTGATATGTGCGCTTTGATACGCCAACCGTTCGACATTGACAGATGTGGAATTGCGCCGGGAAATCGATCCTTGCGCCGGACGATCCGGTGGAATTCATTTACAAATAAACGACCCGCGCAGGTGTCAACTAGCTGTCGGCCACTTTCTCGCTTTTCTCAGTTTTCATAAATTTCTGCCGAGCCGCGGCATTTGCATCGGGTATGTCTTAATTGAAACGTCGAGCGCGTAACTTCTCATGATCGATTTTTATCGCCTCGAAATCTTGTCGCAGTAACGATGTTGATGTTGCAGCGTTCAGGAAGTGTCAGGTTTCGTCCACCATTTCCATAAAACCTCGCCGGTGCTGATTGAAAGAGACGGCGAGTGCCAGCCAATAAATCAATCAGGATAGTTTATTAACCTGCAGAACGCCCCACTAATTTAATTTATTTGGAGCAAAATCGATTGTTAGCCGCTTCGAGCTCGTAATCTGCAATCTCCGGCGTCGCGGAGTCGCTCCGGACCCAACTACACGTTTATTCCAATTAAAACACAACTGTCAACTTTCATGGCTTTATCAGACAGATTGCTAATAAAATTATAATGAATGGCGATTACTGAATGCAATTTTCGATATTTTTGCTGAAACACCGCCATCAGATGTCATTGCACTGCATTATATGAATCTACTTTACCGATTACCATTTAATCATCTGCAAATCATTTAGTTGTATTATTATAGATGTTTGCTGTATTAAGCGTGATTGCCTTTTTAATAAAATATCAAATAAAATGGGCTGTAATTAAAACGTAGACAAGTACGGTGTGCTAGCTACTATCAAGGTATGTAATTTTTATAAATATAACAAATTATATTTTTTAATTTTTTATTTAAGATAAACATTTTGCCAAAACACAAATGATTACAGATAATTCAGTGTAAGTAAAATAATTTATCCGTGGGGATTTCTAAATTTATGCGTTCAGTTAAGTAACAACCAGAGCGGGGGTCGCCAGAGATTAACTTGAACGGAAACCGGCGAAATAGCATCATCACACAAGGGTCCAAATGTTTCTACTGAAAAAGGAACGAAAGCATATCCTTGTTCAGAAATAGTTTTATATTTGTTATTTTCCGTCATAGAACCAATCTTCTGAATAGTGCTCAAAATAAGGGAGGGGGACGTTATGTCACTACATATAAAGTCACATAGAAGGACTTTTCTTTTTCACCAGGGCTCCAAGGTCGTTTGCCACCATCACCACAAAGTCCAGTAGGATCAAGGGATAAAGGAACTTTGGTTGAAATGTTAGCTCGCTTAAATACATCTTTAATCTTTCTATGTCTAAACTGTCTACCAGAACTTTTCTTGCAATAGAGACCATGGTGACCCAGACTATCGATTTTCGGATCACAAAGACATAAGTGAAGTTCACAGATGTCAAGGCCTAAGCGAAGGCCTAAGTGAAGGCCGATAGCAGACAACCATGCAGAATATTCATACTTTTTACACGTTTAGATCTAATGTAGTCCCAAGAACGTTGGAAGATTTTAGTTGCAAGAATTTTCTCAATTCGTTGCTTCCCACGAATTCAAAGCCTCTTTATACATTCCGACTTTTAACAAATCTTAAATAAATAAGAGAATCAAATTAACTACAGCATCTGTGGAATATAAATTAGATAAGAAAACGGGAACTGCAATATCCAATGTTTTGCTTATACCCAGATTAACAAATTTGACAGGAAATGAAGTCTCCATTGATTATTGTTTGTGGAGATGCTTAAAATTTCTTCTAAACATATTTTAAGACGCATGTCAAACATATTCAGAATGTTAGGTAATTTGGATACAGATGTACACCGAAAGAAATACATCAATTTTGGCACAATAATACAGTGTTGAATTAAATATAAAGGAAATTGCGATTTGATTGAAGATAAATAAACGAAAAATCCTTGTAGTTGTCCAATTTCCTTGTAGTTCCTTCTCGAAGATGGCTGCTCCTACGAGAGACAAATCATCTTGAGTAAATTTAACTTATCAGGGACAGATTTATTGAATCAGTGAGAAAAAAACAGTTAACACTGTGAAGAGATTAAAAAACCAAGGATTCAAATTTCTTGGATAAAGATTTGAAATCGTTAAAAACTCTTAAAGGATCGCCAGCAAATGTCCCATCATTAAAATTCCAAATGTTTAGTTCAGATAACAATGATAATACATAACAAAATAGTCAAATGTACAAATAAACATAAAAACAAAAATAGAGAAGTTAATTAAATTAAAGTAAATTAAAAACAGATATGGAGATGAAATATTTTTTTAATTCAATTAAGATAAGTATAAAAAAAATTCAAGTTAAATCGAGACTTTTGCGTGCAGAAAATAAAAGAACAAATTCCAAGAAACGAATTTACGTTTATTTATCGATACAATCTCTTGGTATATTCATGCACTTATTCTGTCGTTTAAATAAAACCTAAAAAGCTTCAGCGTAGAAATATTTGCCAAGACGTCTGACCAGTGGTGAAATTTTGAACACGAACCTTTTTAGAGGTCTCGGTAAGTAGAAACTGCTCGAAGCGAAATTCTGATCGTAAGAATGTAGCAATACCTCTCATCCGAATTGCTGCTCCTCCAATGTAGAATCCCCACAGAAAAACTTGTTTGTTATGTAATTTAACGAAGATTAGGCAGTTTGGATGTTCATAGAAATGACTGTTGTTGGCTGGGAGCCATCACACCTGGAGCTGTTATTTTTATATTATTTTCTATGTGTGAGTATCTTATCACCCTACTGCACTTGCCGCTTTTTGTAATTTTCCACGGGTTTCACTCCTTATTTTGCAAGAAAAATCATCGCAGCACATTGTTCTTTACTCGCACTAATTCTGTTGCTTAGAATTTTGATTATTTTTAAATGATTGGCCTATGACGACAAGTAGTGACAAGCCACCCTTATTATCGACTACTGCCTGTAGTACCGCCACACTAAGATTATTTTTTGTACTTCTAAGACAAAAAGTTCAAAATTTGGCTTGAATGATCCTCGAAGTAGTATAAATTGGAGAGACATCTACACATGACATAAAACTATCTACGGATTGTTTTAAAAAGTAATTAATAAGAGTATAATGTAGAAGTACACAGATAAATCAAACGAGGGATAAACTAAGAGGGACCGAGCTTCTGAGAGTTGTAAGGTCTCATCATAGACCACCTCGCATTACCAATTTTTAGTCAGCAAGAAGTATCTTAGTCTGTAAACAATGTGACTTTGATTTTGAAGATTAACCATGTTTTGAATAAAAGAGGCTTGCAAACTATTTTAGATGTCGAACATTTGCGATTTGTCAGCTGGACTTGGTGTCTCGCACATGACTGTCCAAAATAATTTATACTTTGTGCGCAGAAAGCTAGATTCTCACAAGCTGACAACGAAATCGAGATTTATCGCCAATTACATGAAAATTCCCCCGTAGTCCTATAAATATCACATACAAAATTGCCAAATTGGATGAAATTGATATTTTCTCACATTTAGCTTACAGCCCCGATCATACCCCTTCTAATTCTGATCTGTTTCGGTATATAGTGCGCTTATTTCCTAGTTGCTGCTTTAAGTCGTTTGACCAAGTTGAAGTAGCATGTCAAAAATTATTTGTTTTAAAATCGACAGACTTATAACGCAAATAAATTCAATAACTTGTAGATATAATAAGGACGGGTCGTATTTTAATGATTTAACTAATCATTAACCAAACATTAATTTATGCAAAAGAATTCGCAAACATTATATAAGAATAATATTAAAATCTATAAATAAACCCTTGCCAAAATACTGTAATTTATTTGCTAGGACAATTTCAAATGTTCTCTTAATTATCCAATTTACTTATTAGTTTGGGTTTTAGTTCTGAGGTTACGGTATATACTTCTATATATGAATTGGAACAGATAAATTATTAGCCTTAAAGTTTTTTTCGGGTAAATCTAAATTCAAACATTCTCTTAATTATACGTGGCGACTAAAAATTTTCATAAATGGTAATAAAAAACAAACGAACATTTGTTTGTCTTCAAAACACACTTTTAGCAAGATTCATAAAGATTTTCGAAACTATCAGCAAAGATCTCTTTGAGATTCGATCACAAAACCTCTGTTATAGGTTCTTGTGCTTGTTGCCGTTTTTCCCAACTTGTAGCAGAACTTATATATATTTACTCGTTGTTTTATTGAACTGGGAACTGTTTTTCAAATTAGCTAAGTTCGACTTCCTCTGGCGGACACCCTGACGTGTACTCCACGCTGGGTGGCGTTTCTCAAAGTGTCTTTGGATAGCGAATATATGGTGGAAAGAGGGGCGGCTGCCCCAGGATTTACAATATTAGGTACTTCAACTTATAACTCAATATGTTACACATACAAAATATAAGGGAAGGCGGAACGGAACGGGGTGTGAATATTAAAACTAACTATAACACATAAATCAATGGCAATGAAAACTGTTCTTTATTGAACAATTTGAAGTAAAAAAAAGTAAAGTAATGCATAAGTACATGTAAATTTTATCTTAAAAATTAAATGCCCTTTACCCCGTTCTGCTCCATACTATAAGCAAAAATGAGTATCAGAAAAAAAACCTATTTATCGTCTTCACTGTTTAATCTGGCACACAAGTTGCACTGCTGATAAGAGTGCCCTGATCACAGGTGGAATAAAAATGTCTACAATAGACATGCAGCATCATCTTTCTCGCTATCTGGTGAATTTTCTGGTAGTTTTAGTTTTATTGCGATTCTCTTTTTTTATTTTTCTTCTTTAGCATATTTTCTGGTAACTTTAGCACCATTTTAGTCATTTCTGTCATCAAATAATCTTTTCCTTGTTTTTTTTTTAATTGTTTGTTTCTTTCAGAATTGGCATATGAATCTAAGGTCACACAATGCGGAAGGAAGGTGGCTTTTCTTTGTCCACTGCAAGAGTATCCGGCATCCAACACTACCTATTTTCATTAGGTGGAGGTTGTACAATTTAAAAAGTTTTCTTAGCTATTTATCTTTCAAAAATAGCACAGACACTTTTAGAGGTTTCTTTATCACCTAATATAGTTGCCTCCGCTATAAGGATACTTGCTTCTGTTTTGAAAACTAAATTGAAGTGGCAGCCTAGAGTTATTGGATGTCATTCACAATATTATACTAAATACAAATATGGAAACCTCCAAAATGATAAATATTCCCCAAATATTTTTTTATTTGTTATATTCAATTTAAATCTAACATTTTTTTTTGAACTAGCGATTATTCGGTGACTCATGACATTTTTGACAGAAAATTAGCTTTATCCTTCCACTGAACGAAAATGGTTGTGTATACGCTTGAAGAGCGCTGGGAAATATTGCGACATTACTTTGAAAATCATGGTAATGTTGAAGAATGTATGCGAAAATTTCGTACAGAAATGGGAAGAAAAGAGGCACCGTCAGCTCCGTATGTGCGTTATCTTATTAAAAAAGTAAGAGAAACTGGCATGCTTATTGACAAACCAACGCGTGAAAAACCAAAAACAGTGCGTACACCCGAGAATATCGCTGCTGTTGCCGAGAGTGTGCGTGAATCGCCAGGAACATCAGTCGTTCTCAACAATTGGACATTTCGGAGACATCATTGAGACGAATTTTGCGTAAAGACCTTGGTATGACGCCGTACAAAGTCCGATTGGTTCAGCAATTAAAGCCAACTGACCATCCAATGCGTTTTCGCTTCGCTTCATGGGCTTGGGATCGACTTGAAGAAAATGCCGATTTTGGGCGAAAAATCATCTTTTCAGATGAAGCTCATTTCCATCTCGGTGGGTATGTCAACAAGCAAAATTGTCGCATTTGGGGCACAGAAAACCCGCACGCAATCGAAAAAAAGCCGATGCACCCACAACGAGTCACTGTTTGGTGCTGATTTTGGTCCAGAGGCATCATTAGGCCATTTTTCTTCGAAAATGAGCAAGGAGCGGCTGTTACAGTCAATGGTGAGCATTAGCGGGCCATGTTGAACGAATTTTTGTTCACAGAAATTGAAGAGGAAGATATTGGCGACATTTGGTTTCAACAGGACGGCGCTCCGTGCCACACAGCCAACGTTACAATCAATCTTTTGCGCACTGTCTTCGAAAATCGCATTATCAGTCGAAATTCTGATGTCGTTTGGCCACCTCGGAGCTGCGATTTGATACCATTGGACTATTATTTGTGGGGAGTCGTCAAAGAAAAGTGTTACGCCGACAAACCAGAGACAATGGAGGCTTTGAAGGACAACATTCGTGCAGCCATAGCTGAAATAGAGCTGCATACAATCGGAAATGTACTCAAAAATTGGACCGATCGTATAGGCTACTGCATGGCTAGCCAAGGCAGCCATATGAATTAAGTTATATTCCATTATCAACCGGAAGGATTGTACTTTCAAATAAAAAAAAATTGGAAAAATATTCAGTAGTTTGTTATTTATAGCATTTTAATATATATATATAATAAACAATAAATGTTAAATTTTTAAAAAAAATTTAATTACCACCTTAGCTTATTCATACAGGGACAGCGTTATAAAAGTTAAAATACTTGATTACGTGTTTTTCTGTGTAAAAAGGGTGTTATGTGAATTTCATAGAGTGGTTGGATGACGGTTTTATTAATTTATTGATTGTATTTGAATGTATCTCAATTAAATTTTAGCACAGTGTAGAACATTTAAAAAGTGACGTTAATAAGAAATAAGAATGATGGGGCAAATAGTTTGCTATTGTGTTATTGTTCACTAACATTTTATCAACAAAATAAATGACCCTACAAATTTTTCTAAAATACTTTACCTTTAAATTAGTCCCAGCTGAGTAAAAATTCCACCAAGTCGAGGAATAATTCGCCGATCTCGCAACACTATAGGCAACTACATATGTAGACAACCAGGAACTAGCACTTTTCCGCTAAATTGAAGCACCTTACAGTCACAAAAATTGTGGTACCAGTTTGTCCAGCTTTATCGTTCAGTTGGGCATTCCTCCGTTTGTATACATAGTTTTATACTGTTCGATCTTCAGTGTAGTTAAAATTTGCCAAAGTTCTATGTTTTTTTACGTGCATATTTCGCCTAAACGGTATTGTTTACAAACGACATTTCCGTTCTGTGAAGTTCACTCATAAATTGTTTTCAGTAAATCATTTACAATTTATAAATTGTTTTATTTTTATTTTTTTTTGTTATTTACGTTGAAAAGTTATCAACTCAGTATACAATATTTGTTAATATCTAAATTCAATAAAAATAGTAAATTTTAACTTTGATCATCTATAATATTTTTAGAAAGCCTCAAAGCTACTAATCTTTTGTTAAATTATATTACTAATTTAAAAAGCTTTCAAGAAAGCTTTAAATGGCGAAATTTATAAAATTGGCTATGTTGGAGTATTAAAAATCAATCTCTTTATTGTGCACCATGTTACATTCTGAATAACAATGCATTTACGTTTTCAAGTGTAACAGATAAACTGGGGTATACTAATCAAAAGGATTGAGAAAGTCATATGAACATATACCAACTTACGAAAATTCTCATATACATAATGACAATTGTGTTGTATTGGAAATTTACGTAAAAGAGTTTTAGCTGATATGGGAATAGAAAATTTGCTTCAAAATCAAATTAATTACTAAACAAAACATCGGAAAAAACTGCCGAAGCACTATTTCGATATAAAAATTTTTCTCTCTGAAAGAGAGCTAGCAAACCAAATAGGAATATTGAAGAAGAAGAACAAGGAAGTAAAACTAATGACGTAGATTTAAGTTGGGCTACTATTAAGAAAATTATGGAGGAAAGCACATCAAAATATCTGGTGTCGAAAAGTATACAAAAAGCAAACTGTAAATGACAAATGAGATCTTGAATCATATGTAAGAAAAACGGAAACATAAAAATAAAAACCCCATAGTCTACAAAGAAATACATAAAGTAATCAGGACAAAAATCAGAGAGGCCGAATAACAGTGGGTAGAGAAATAATATGAAGAAATAAAAGAGTTAAATAAGAGATACGATAGTCACAATATGCATAAAAGATAAAACAAATGACTGGGCAATATAGATAGAGACATTTCATTAACTTCTTCTTCTTCTTCTACTCTTATATAGGCTATTAGCCTGTTTCTAACTACACATTTCGTGTAGTACTATGAGCCATGTTGGGTGTACCCCGGGCAGGTGGCTAGTCTGACCCGTTAGAAGAAGGAGAATGTACTTTACGACCGCCAAAGGTGTTTGTATGATGGCCGGAGAGCACTCGATGTTTGCCGTTATTATGACCTGGGAGTCGAACCCAGGGCTCGCCGCGCGTTAGTCTGGCAGCGAGGCCTTTCCGTCGCGGCTGTCGTGCTCTCTTTTTTTTTCATTAACTTAACTGATGATAATGGTAAACACTTAATAACCATAGAGGAAAGATTACATAATGAATATGTTTTAAAACTAAAGGATCCTAACAGGAACCAATATAAAAAACTATGAAAACGCTCCAGCAATAACTAAAGAAATGATCCACGCCATTAAATATACTAAAAAAGGTAATGCTGCGGGACCCGATGAACTACGGGCAGAAATGATAAAACTTATTGATCAGGACAATCTCAAAATGTTAGTAAGTTTTTTCAACACAATCACAACAGGCCGTATACCCACAAAATAGTTGTTACTTTGCCTAAAGATCGCCATCCTAAGCATTGCCAGGAGTACTGCATTATTAGTTTTATGAGTCAGATGCTAAAGATCTTTTTAAAAATAATACAGGGTCGAATTTACGAGAAATGTGAAGAAACATTAAGAAATACCTAAAATGGAATCAGAAATGGATCTGGGGCGTGAGAAGCTTTATTTGCTGTGAACGTGCTGACACAACGATGTCGAGGTGTAAACAAAAGGGTGTTTATTGGTTTCGTAGATTACAAGAAAGAGTTTGACCGAGTTAGACAGGACAAACAGATTAAAATTTTGTAAGTATTGGCTGGAGATAAGCAAGATATAACCGTAATTAAAAACCTTTATTGGTATCAGAACGTTAATGTAAGAGTGGGTACAAAATTAACAGAGAAAATGCAGTTCAACGCAGTGTGAGACAAGAATGCGTATTGTCCCCTCTGCTGTTTAACTTGTACTCGCAAGTAATCTTTAAAGAGGCATTAGCTATTAATGGAGTACTAGTCATTACCATTAGATATGCTGATGGCAGTTTACTGATAGCTGAATCAAAATCAGACTTTTAAGTCTGTGCAAGTGACTAGTAGAATAGAAAAGAATAAATGCGTTTGTAATGTGGACATATCGATGTGTGTTAAGTATATCTTGGGTAGGCAGAGTTCGGAACGAGGAGATACTGCAAAGAATGAACACACACAGTTAAAAACCAAAAATTGGAATATCTGAGTCATGTAATGGCAAACTCAAAGTATGAATTGTTGCAATTGATAATTCAGGGTAAAGTAAATGCAAAAAGAAGCCCTGGACATAGAAGTGAATCTTGGCCCAAAAACCTTAACAAATGGTATAATCAATCAACTACAACCTTTTCTGAGCTGCAGTATCTAAAATATAAATTAGCCTTCGGATATCCAACCTCCGAAAATAAGAGAGAGTACCAAGAAGAAAGGCGGCTGGTATTTTTTGAGTCTGATGCACACATTGGAACTCCACATAATAATAATTTTCTTGGATTCGTTGAACAATTAAGTAAATATGATTCAATATTAGCGGAACAAGTTTTCAAAAGTTTGAGCTGCACAAGAAAAGAATAAGAGAATGCGGGTTCACTATCTTTTAACGAGTTTATCGATATTTGTGGCTAGTTTGTTCAAAACGCGGTAATTGAGGAATTAAGAAGGCCCAATACTTGGTTATTATTGCTGATATTTCAGTTTCATCACATAAGCAACAATAGTTACGTCAAGTTTAGCGAATTGTATATGTAATTTTCAATTGAAGAACGTTCTATATAATTTTTTTGATAAAACGAACCAACAAATTGATAAACGACTTATAAATTTTAAATTCGCTTAAAGTTGAATGTTAAAAACTGTGTAGGACAAGGCTACGATAACGGAGGAAAATTAATGATGTGCAAATATTTTTTGCACATTCTCTGGTTGTGGGAATCATACTTTAATCTATCGGATGAATTCAGCAGTATCTTGTAAAAAAGCACTACCTAGCAGATTTATAATTTCTTTAGTGAAAGTCCAAAAACATGGGAATATTTAGCACGTTATTCTTTAGACATTTCTAGAATAAAATTGTCAGTAAGGCTAGAAGCAGTGACACCAGTGGCCATAAATTTGAAGTCCTTGCAATCGGCTTTAAATGAAAGAGATTTAAGAAACCTTCCCATTGGCACACAAACACATATTCCTGCTTCGGAAAAATATATTTTAAAATTTTAATGCTGTAGTTTGGCTAAAGATATTAGTGTTGTTACATCAAAGGAATCTCCTTATCGAATAGCGTAAAACAACATTGGACTGATAACCTAATTAAAAATATAGATACTTAAGAAAACCTGACAATCAGTTCTTGACGAATGTAAAAAAATGCAACCAAAAATGAAATCACTACAGGATCTGAAATAAATCGTTGATTACAAGACCAACAATTTGTTGAAGAAAATTGTCATTTAAATATTTTTGACGAAATTATCAATTCTCTAATAGATGGACTTACGCGTCGGTTTTAACCAATTTCTTCAATTTGTTTCAAGCGTGTTCACAAATTCAATTGGAAACTAAGTGCAAAATGGTAAAATCACTTATAGAAATTATCGACATGGGATTCCTAAGATATTACCGAATACAGCGATTATGCTTAAACATTTTTTAAGCGTACTTGTGAGTGTAACAGATCATTTAGCGATATGAAAAGAATTAAAAACTTTCTACGATCCATAATGTGTTAGTAGAGACTAAATGTGCTGACAATACTCAATTTCAATTACCAGATTTTAGATTATTCTGAAATTACAACTGAATAATTAAATGTTATAATCGAATAGATATCAAACACAACTGATTTTATTTTAAATTTTGAATTCCTCAAAAATATTAGTTGTCCCGGGTCTCGCATTTTCTCTAAAATTTATTTCTCCTTTTATAACATCTTTTTAGAGTTTTACAAAAGTGAAGAATGCTAAAATTTTTATAAGAAGGCATAAATGAAGTTGAATGCATCGAGTTATTCGGAAATTGCACTTAAAGTACTTAAGCGAGATTTTTGATATCGTGCGTATTGACATATACTTTGATTTTAAGACAAACTACAGGTATACAATCATTTATACTACAATGTGGTGTGATCAAGTGGATTCAAGTGTTATTTCTAAGCAACATTACTGGGCTTATTTCTCAGTGCCACTGGCGTCTTTTACCACGCAATGTCGCAACCTGTAAGTGGTATAAGTTGCCTTAAAAGTCAATGAAATTTAGTAAAACAATTAAGAGTTGAGTCATGTATAAAACAAAGTTTACTCTTCGATATTTTTTTATCAACAATTTTATGGCAGACACAGAAGATGGGAAGCGTCTTGCCTGTTGATCTGTGCTATTTTAGTTAAGGCAGCAAAAATGATGTAAAACTATGCATGGTATTTCCATTATATCTTATCTAATAGCAATTAAGCTACTGCCGCAGTATATTTCCACAAAAATTGTGATCAATTATTTGCAGTCTCATTAAGTGTGATAATTATAAGCATTGGGCAAATTAAATGTAGTTATATAATTGAAAAAGAAATTGTTTTTCTTTAACAATTCTTTAGAGAAAAGTACGATAGTTACGCAAGGCAGAAAAGGAATTTATCAAGAAATCTTTATCACATAACAACTAGCGGTGTTATAGCTTTGTTGCCTTTTTAAGTGCATTGCTGTAGTTTATTGTTTACATGCAACAATTCCCATAAAATTGAGAAACGACGACCACTGCTGAGAATTCCAAGTCGCATCGGGATGTGACACATGCTTTCCAATACAACTTCTGCAGCTATTCAGGATCACGCATAAAACTCCCGAAATGTACCGAGCACGGCGCTTTGCCTAAAATGTGGTAATAATATGCCGCGTTCCGGCGTCACGTGTCAATTGTGGAAACAACGTGAACCGCGGCGCGGCCGTGAGACGTCACTTTCTTTGGCCGAGGTCAAAGGGCCGCGATTACCAACTAATCGCCGCATGATCGGCCCTGGTATTACATAAATATGTGACAGAGGGAACGAGCCGTCAGCTCGGAGATGTTTACGCTCAGGCAACTTATTTAGCGGCCGCGTGTTTTAACGCTAAGGATGATTGGGCAGATGCAATCTGACGATTCATTAGCCCGATTACAAGGAAGATGCATTGGGTGTCAAAATTTAAGGTCGAGGCATTGTGAAAGTTAACAAACGACGGCCTGTCGTTTTCAGATCTCTGGCAAGTTGAGCGTGATAAGAATGAGTAAAATTCTGTCCTTGGTGAGTGGGAAAGTACCGCTCAAGGATGTAAAATTGCAAATAAACCAGATCGTGGGTGTTGCAGTCCCGATGTAAACTAAATAATTGAAATAGTAGCTACAAAAACAAATATGCAGATAATGGGAACGGTCGTTCGCAGAAGACAGCTAAGTTGTGTTTAGTTTTTTTTTTACTTTAGTATGTATTATTATAATACTACCACTTAATAGTAAAATTAAAAAATAATGACACCTTATTAATTATTGTACCAAAGAAATCGACGCTTTTAACGTTTCATATAAATCTTTACAGAGTTTTGTAAAATGTTCTTTAAAGCTTGCCTTGTTAAGTTGCACATGGTTGCAGAGATAACATTTTGCTTTCATATCCCGCACATATGTTATTGTACACTTAAAGGTTGTACAAATCAAACATTTGATAATGCAAGTTTTATAAATGTACAGAGTTGTCTAGGTAAATCCCCTATTAGTTAACATAACAAGCAAAACCGTCACTATAAGTTTTTCGTTGGTTGTGAAAAACAAGATTGACAGAAAGTTAAAGACCCGAGCACTACCGAACGACATTAAACACCGGCTTCCTGTGATTCTTTTCAGACAAAAAGAACGCAGAAATGTGAAGCGTCTAAATGACTGTTAGATTTGAAGTGCTTGCCACCATGTATTAGAATCTCCTACTTGTGTGATGATGCTGGGATTTGTGAGCAGCAAAGGAGATGTCATGGCGCCTTACTTCTTTGAGGAAGCCCGAAAGGTGGCCGCAAACAGCTATACCAACGTGCTGGAGACAGTTGTCAAGCTCGGGATAAAGGGGACAAGACCCAGGTATGACTGTACCATACATACAACAATTTGTATTACGAATGGTCCTCTGACTTATAATCACTCTTCAGCCCTGACTGCAATTCTCTTAACTACTTCTTGTAGGGCGTGGTCGAGGCGAAAGTTAGTAAAAGGCATCATAACACCAAGGACAGCTTGAGCATCTTTGGAGGTAATGACACATATGGTCAAGGAAAAAGTTGCCCTGCAGCAGGCTTAGGTCCCGGCGTCTGATGGGGGTACATTAAATAATTTGATTCTCAATGCGATTTGCTTTCAGTGTCCTTGGTTTTATATAAATAAAATTAATTTTTCTTATATTTTAATACTATTTTCGTTGTTTCAGATTTGCCTCGGCGACTCTGTATATAAAGTATTATTCATGGTGGAAAATTTCTTTTACATGTTTCTATTTATTAGTTCAATTTGAAAAGAACGGCTATATTAATTTTTTAGGCAAGTTCTGCTTTACAGCTTTTCCGAAGTTGTGCGTAGAACGCAACATGACTGAGTTGTACTACGTCATAAAATTATCCATTCTAATTAAGCGGAAGCCCATAAATGCCACATCAGATTATCAATCAAAAATTTATTACAAGTGGTCTCTTACGTTCATGCCCATAGCAAGCAAGGTCAATAACAATGGAAGTGCAGATTAATTTTAATAAGACCTAATGTAAAGATGTCAGAATTAATTGAAAACGAGCGGCTGCAATAGTAAACATTGTCTTTTGAAATAATAAACTAGCTTGTCGATTAGCGCTCATCCATTTTTTAAGTTTCGTGTTTATTCATAAATAAATTTTTAATTATGATAATTAGTATTAAAAACTCAATTTCATTCCATTAAAAGTCCAGTTTCTATATTCAGGTCTAAAACTAGGCGAGTCTACAAAGAAAGTCGGAGAAGTCTATTACCTACTTTATGTACAACATTTAGGAAGATATTATATCGATGCACAAGTTTGAATTTTACGCACAGTAAATTCACAAAGTTGCCGAAAGAAAGGACTAGTGCACGGTTGCCTTCCTATGATATATGATATCCAGAGCTATTATATAAACTGAAATGCCAACTATCTGTTCCAATTGATTTGCATACTACAATCGTATCTGATTAATAGATACTCTCTGGTTAAATATTAACAAAAAATAACAGAACTACGCCCCATACAATCGGGAGTAATGCGGGGCCAATATGTGTTTAATATATAGCAAAAATATACCAAAAACATCATCATAACCACCTTCGCCAATGATGTAGCTATTTTAATTACGACCAGTGAACTTGATTTGCTTCAGAAAAATATAGCTAAAAAATAGGACATCACAGCAAATTAAATCATTTCCAATCTAAAGAAACAAACGTGCTCGAGTGTTAATCTGAAGGATCATTGATATGGCAAAATACCTATTCACGCATCTTGGTTGCCGATTAAATTGAAGATCCTCGTATCGTCACTAAGCTGAAGCAACTGAGACTTAAATTCTCAAAACTCAAGGAATCGTTGGTGCTTAAGTGATTCTTAAACTGGTGTAGGCGTACAAGGTTTAGCTGTGGAGTTTTACAAGTGCCTCAAACATCGAAATCCTGTAAAGGTTTTCGATTGTAAATGATGTAACACTAAGATCTAAACGTATTACCTGTGCTATAAGAAGCTAAATGCGCGAAATACTTAGTCAAAAATATATCATCTGAAATGGTGTGACTCTTTAAAAACAGAAAACCATTATGAAGTTGCTTGTTAAGCAATAATAATTTAGTAACTTTCCTCGTATACATATAAGTGGATAACCTCTTCTTAAGAGCTTTACAGTTCCACATGTAAATTTCTTAAGTAGCACTTATTGTAGTGTTCTTTTTTATGTGAACTACAGAAAGAGTTTTCTTTAGGAGGGTCACGTAAAATACATATATTTTTTAATTGCATCTTCATCCATTCGCTCGAACGCAAGCACATTTTTACCATAAGTACACATGTATACTAAATTAACTACAATTAGGCCAAGCAGATTGAGCTGGCAGGCCACTTATTCAGGGCAATGGGACGATAGTGCTAGTAGACGTCCGGGTCGATGTGAATAAGCATTCATAGATAGCTTCCGAATGATCGTTGTTGCCTGATGCGGTTTCTTAACAAGTGTGCTCAATAAATAACCCAATTTGCACAATTCAGCTGAAGCAATTTATATGAAACGTCTTCTTGGGGGCAGAAGCACCCGATTCTATAGACGATGAAAAACTTGTGCGCTTTAAAGGAGGTAGCACTTTGATAATCGCCATAGAATCTTCCTTTTTGCGCACCCTTTTCAGCTGATTCGTCTTGTGTTTCTCTTTGAAAGCTACTTTCGTTAATTGTACTGGATCATCTTTGATTTCGGATGATTATAATACAGTTGTACTCAAATGCACCGACTAGTTTATAATATCCCTAACTTACAAGAGTTTATCGAGATTAAATGGCTCCTTGCTCTTCGATACGAATGAAACTTTTCCCGAAAACCTATTTCTGATAACGATGAGAGTATTGAAGGTGCCGAGGAGACTAAAAGCACTACATCGTCCGGGAAATTTGAAGGCTCTGAAAGTTCCGAAAAACACAATGGCGCCAACAGTTCCGAAGCCTTTTCTATTCTCTCAGCTGGAATTAGCTTTTTATCCTTTCTCTTACCCTTTCTTTCTTTCATCTTGAAATATTTTACAACTATCTAAAATATTTGCACAGTAACCTTTCGCAAAGGGTAATTATTCTTAGTTAGATCTTAATTGGGAAATATTAACCACGTAATATCAATTAACATGCATGCAACATCGATTACAGGAAAATAAAAAAGGTTTTATTCAAACAAGTGCAAGAGTCATATTTTTCTTATTTTTTACACTTGAGATTTATGGTTTTCTATTATTGGACAAGTGTATATCAAAATGAGAAGAATTTCTCGAGAATACATCTCGTTTAATATTTTTTTTTGGTAAAATAGTGTCGATTGTTAGTTTACAACCTGTTTTAAATTTCGTTTATGCAATCATCTATTTTTATTTTTACGTATAAAAGATCTATTTTATAACAGTTTGGCATAAGTTTCGTCATTTAAATGGTACAAATATCGTTTTATCGCATAACTTGAAATACGATTTATAATATGATTTTTCATTGGAAACCGCTTTAAAGAAATATGGGTTAAATAAACCAATGATAATCAGACACAGATTCTATAGCTTGATTCGTAATGATAGCGAGCAATAACATTGGTAAAAAGACAGAAAAGGTGAATGATATTTCTTTTGCCGTCTACTGGTTATTTCCCGAAATATACTTCTGACGTTCTTTCACTGGATAGTTGTGATTATGCAGGTACTTAAGTAGGTCTAACTCGAAATAACATATTTTTGAGTTTGGCGTAGTTCTTCTAGGAATCTGCATGGCAAGTTTCGGGGTGAGTTGGCCTATTATCATCAAAACAGCAATAAAGCACTACTAACTATAAAAAAAGTTTTCTAAAAGAATCCAAAGATAATCATGGAAAAACAGTTCTTTCAGCATTATACCTCCCTTCTAACCAACCTGTCAGTGGTGATCAATTTGAAACTTCCTTGAAATTCCTTGAAAAGCATGGATTATTATAGCTAAGTAAGTTAACAATTTAAAACATTTATTAATAGGAAAACAAATATACCGACTGCAATATGCCTTCCAAATTGTTTGATTTATGTATTATAGAATTATAGAAGAAACCTAACTGTTAAATTACGGTTTAATTTTAGCTTTATACTTATATCTACCAAAAATACAAACTGAGATATATCCTGGGTTTAACAAGTTAATACAACTCATTGTGGAATATTATAAGAAAAACCAAATGCATTCAAAAAAGCAATTCAGCTACTGTAATTAGCGATGATGACTAAATCAAATACAATTTTGATAAAGTCAAAATAAAACCTTTACCTTACACCTTCTGAGATACCTGAAGAAGAGAACGATATGATCCTAAAATTTAATTATACTAAGCAGATGTGCCTATCAAAAGCTCAATGCATCTATTCTATAAAACTGCAAAAATGTAACTAGGTATGTTTTTTTGTAATTAACATTGCAACTCTTCCTACAGTTATGAACCAATTTCAAAGATTAATTCCTCATTGAAACCGATTAGTTGCCAAACCTCGCATAAAGGTTATATATATATGTATATATCACTACGTGACCAATTCTTGTAGTTAGTAGGCGCATGCGGATTTATGTGAAATCGAATATAGTCGAACAAATGTCATCATGCTTACATATAACTGATAAAATGATCATTGACTCTTTTTTTCTTCAATTGTCGACGAAACTCTGAAGCAAATATTTTGCTAACAAAAAACAATTATATATGGAAAATTACATTACCTTCAGCTAGTTTTGTAACAGAGCAAGATGTGATGGAAATATTGAAACTAATATCGGAATCATACATTAATAACACTAACAACTAGAAGAAATTCAGCAATTTTAGCTAAAAACACTCCGAAATATTTTGCATTGCACCTTGGTACGTGCTTAACCAAATTATCTATCAGGGTCTTGACATTTTTGTTTAGTTAAAGCGGGGATTATTTCCTTTAATTTTACCAGCATAATTTAAAAGTAAACATCCTAGCTAGACACTTTCTTATTGCATCTTTTATAAAAGGCTTGTAAACTTTTAATTTCTCTGACCTACTTGTCAGAACTTACTTATTTATATCAATCATATGGTTTATTATTGTACATTATTAATCACAAATGTTAAAAAAACATTTAATTGAATGAATTTTCAATGAACAACCTTACCACAATAATGAAAAGCTGCTTCTCTTTTTCAATAGCGAATTGCCTGTGAACTGTTTTATCCGATGTGGCTTCAACTACTAGTTGTAGTTGTTCAATATAAAAGTATTACGATCGTGTAATTGCATTTTGGATTGTAGGACTGCAAATCTAATTTTGCTAATTTTCTTATTTACACAACTATGGTACTATAATAACTAGGTAAAATTGGATTTCGTTTTTTCAATAATAAATTTTTCATAGGCGTAGTCTCGAATTATTCAGTATACTGATCTTAAAATATACTTGTTATTCGCATTCTTTACAATATTGACTATCTCTGACTATGCCAAATAAAGAATTAAAAACTTTGGATAATAAACAAAGATATGGCTTTTAGACTTTCCTTTCATGTATCCATTCAAAGTTTTAATTTTATAAAAATACAATGTTTTCATCTTACCAAAATGTTACGGTGTAGATCTATTTTCGAAATAGAGAAAATCTACTTGCATTTTTCTTCTACATATCTTGATGATAATTACATTACTAATCTACGGACCTTCGCTACATATTCAGCTTTTTTTGCACCTGCAAACTTCAGATTTATCATAGCCTATAAAAATTTTTGTAATGTTTTTCTTAGTTCGATTCAAACTTAGTCTGTAGCTCGAAACAAACGCGAACTAGCTCTACATGTAAGTTGTATGCAGTGGTATAATAGACTAGGTTGTCCATTAAGGGTCATAAATAAACACATAGAGAGCTAACTTGCAACTTGGGCAAGCGCCTTTTTAAAAAGACCACTGAATTTTATTAATATATAACTCTGGTACAGGTAAAAAAAAATCTCAGAATTTTAACCGCAAAAATGTTAAGCCTTTTTAATTTTAAAATTGATTAAAAATAATAATAAAATTGCAATATAAACAGTTTTTTTTTAATTTTATATAAAAATTATATGTACGAGGACATTTAAAAGATTTGGTTCCTTTGCAATAACTTCATTAATAGATAAGATATGCAAATTAACTACATATTTGCTATAAGCTTGAAATGCCTTCTATCAACTGATATCATCAATTTTCTACAAAATAACTATCCTTATTCACACACGCATACCAACACTAAGCAAGTTTCTCTCTCAAACATCGGCTTGTTCAACAAAAATTCCAAGAGTCCCAGCAATACATAAACCTGACCATACAGATTTATTGTAATTAATTTTTTTCTCCGCAATTCTTCCCCACCGCCTAGCAGTACTACTATAGGTAACACCCATTCTACGATTATCAATGGCGCGCAACTCTCACTCTTTAAAACTTATTCATAGCTCGTTTAATTAAATTTAATTGAATGTCCATGTTATTTGTCATTTTGAGCGCTACAGTAGGGTCCCTTGACAGTACAGGAAAAAGTTACTGGATGTGTTGATAGTCAAAGAGTTATATATTGTGATACCTATTTCAAGTGTCTCTAATATTAGCAGACCTATCGATTATAATGCAAGAGTGTCCATAGAGATAACTAAAAATTCAATTATAGCCTTTAAAAATAAACATAAAAATGTTTTTTTTTTGTGTCCAAGATATAAATGTTTTTTTCTATCGAATTCCTTAGAACATATAGTTTTCACGATTTTAACTCCTAAGCAATTTCCAAAAGTTTTTTAAAAATAGAGCTTTAAATAGCCCAACTCAAATTTTAATAAAAAAATAAAGCTTTTTGAGTGTAAATTTCTAAACTATTAAATCAATAATAAGTTCCAAGTAGGGTTTCAATAAATTTAAGAAATTTTGTCGCTTACAATACAATAACTATTTGATTCATCCATCGATCCTCAATCGATTTTTCAAGTTCCATATCCAATTCTTATATTCTTTTTGATCTATATGATTTTAAGAATTTTTAGTGGAAAGCCACTTGAAGCATCTTACATAACATAAGGTGTAGGTAAGAATTTTTCTAAATTAAACATAACTTCATACAACCTTTGCTATAAAAGTTCCAGGACTGATTTTTTAATTCTTTTTGTTGTGATATTCAAAGTGTTATTTAGTCACCTAATATATAGTCTGAAGAAACATGACCTTGGAAGTGTTTCTGTGTAAACTCACTAGGTGGTCGGGCTATGATTGGCAAACCACAGTTTGGGTTGGCACACTTAGTTGGAAGTTACATAAGTACGGAGAAACTGTGTCTTTTTGAGAGAGCAAAGATTCACTGTAAGACAACAACTGCAAATGTGAACGTGTAAGGCGCCGTGTTATTAAAAGAATTGAAATTGAATAGAAATGCATCACCAAATTTTAAGCAATGATTCAAGGAAACGGAAATTTAATGCAAAGATAATCTCTCACACACTGACAGAGGAAAATAACTGCTGACCTGTTGAAAAGGATCAGAAAGCTCCATGAAGATGTTGCATTAATCTGAACGGTTGTGAGGGAGATGCGCTGGAAATCTCTGAAAACAATGACATGTGTGCATAGCTAACCGAAAGGACTTCTTTGGCAAGACCTAGGATCTAGTTTTTAAGTCGAACCCAGTCCTGGAACTTTCAGTTTCATTTCTTTTGTATCTGTAAAATATTTAGTTTCGTTGAATTTCCAACTTTACAGAGCCGTTCGTCGATAAAATCAATAAATAAAATAAGAGGACTAATAAAAGCATACACTATAGATCATGTAAGTACGGACACCTTATTAAAATTCAGTTATACGGTTAATAACTATACTTTTTATAATTTATTTTGTTTTGTTTAACCCTTTACCATCTCCTTAAGTTTTAAATGAAAATAATTAATCATTTGTAGATTAAAAAAAAACATTTTTTGGGTCGAAAACTAGAATAAAACAAGGTAGCGATAGCAATTAGTCCACCAATTGCAAAGCTTCGCTGCGGCTTCTGATACGTGTTTGTAATTGAGAAACGGACATCAGTGTCTTCCATAGACTATACTAGTTCCTCCATAGGACCCCATTGTAAAGGTGAGACACCTCCATATCTCAGTACTCCAATCACCTAGAGACACAAACTCTGCGGCTATGAGCGATTCTCGGTGAGACCTTTCCAATATAATGGCACCTTGATCAAGTCTCTGTCCCTTGTGATTGCTGAGTTGATACTTGTTGACAGACAGACGGACAAACCGGGGATATTAGGCTTCCCTCCGTCAAAAGCCTAAAAAAATCATAATGCTTTTACGTTCTTAGATTGCGAATCAACAATTCTAATCTTTCTTTCTGTCCCTATTCCTTGTTTTAGATGTTTGTTTACATTAAAAGAAAAGTGCGCCGTCCGAAACTCGAACTTCCCAGCTCGCTAGTTTATCATCAGACCATGTGCCGCTTATTTTTTTTATGTGTCGCCATAGAAATTCATTCGGCCATTCTTACATTACAACAATAAAGGCATTATGGGTCTGTGCTTCGATTGTGAATCTTACATTACAACGCTACAGAGATACAGGAAGTCTTATGGATATGGACCATCACGAGTAACATCCAATGCAGAGGATAAGTTTATCAAATTGATAAGAAAGCTAAATAGAAGATTACCTGCCCAGATATTGCTGCTTACATTAACCGGGGACGTAATAAAGCAATATCAGTCAGCACAATAAAACAGCATCTTCAGAAGGAGAATCTTTATGATCACATTGCAACTAAAAAGCCATTGTTGTGGCGTGGTAATAAGGCTAAAGAACTTCAGTGG
Organism: Sinelater perroti; assembly: GCA_036346155.1. Lineage (NCBI taxonomy): Eukaryota > Metazoa > Arthropoda > Insecta > Coleoptera > Elateridae > Sinelater > Sinelater perroti. The sequence goes on along the minus strand of JARFIY010000195.1, from coordinate 14,785,709 downwards.
GCTTAAAAGCTCGTTTCTGGATAATTGAAGAGTAGCAAAACGTATTATGAAAAATATACGAAAATTTCAGTCAGAAACAGAGGATTTTCGTGCGTCGATCTGAAAAGATGATTCAGGACTGTATTATTCTGACTATCAAGTACGGAGATAGGCCTGTTTTAGTGTGGCTGTACTTCTCTTTGGCTGGTGTGGGGGACTTAATAAAAGTCGATAGCATTATGAGAAAAGAATGTTATAAAAAATTGTAACAGAAAACGCCATTGGGTTGCGATTAATCAGGAAGGGATTCGTAATGATGCAAGACAACGGTCCTAAACATACTTCAAAGCTTTGTAAGGACTATCTAGCAAACCAAGAAGAATAAAAAATGCTCAAAATGATGACATGACCACTACAGAGTTTAGACCTCAACTTCATAGAGTTGCTATGGAATTATCTAGACAGAACAGTAAGAAAAGAGCGCCCCAGGTTCAAAAATCATCTTTAGAGTCTTGTTCAAAGTGGCTGAAGAGATTTACCACTTGATAAATTAAAAAAGTTAATTGAAAGAATTGAAATAATCGTAAAAACAGTATTAAATAAGAAGGGCTTATTTTTTTTACGTGTTGTATAATATTATATTATATAATACATTTTTGTTACATTGAAGTGTATAAATTCATTTTTTATTTAATGTTCATAATTAGTTCCATGCGCACTACTTTTCTGCTTGATATTAAAGGCAAATTACAATTTGATAGTGTCAACATGTCAGCTACAATAATAAATTACGTAATTATTTGCAGCAGTAACGTATTATGTGTTGCAATTAAATTTTATGGCAAAATGCAACAAGAGTTAAACATTCTTTTCAAACGAAGATAAGGATGCAATTAAAGTAAACAAATCTAGAAAAATCTGATCATTTGACAACAAATCGAATTGTATAAATGTTGGTGCAAACCATGTGATTCAAGAACAAAAAAAGCTATACCCCGAGCCCGATTGATTTATAAACAAAACTGGAAGAGTTATTCTGGACTAATTGAGGACTTAGAAGCATCGTAACAGAAATTACGTTGAAAAAAGAAATTTGTTTGCAATTAGTTTTAAAAAATATATTGGGCATATTCTCAATAAGGTTGCAGAGAACAATTACACAAAATCCAATAAATTAATTTTACGAACAGATTTTGTACTCCTTTATTGTAACCCGAATTTAACAAAGATATTTATCTTGATAAAGAATTTCACGTCAGCGAGATCTTCAATCTTAAAAACTTTTGGTATTGGTGTTAAGTAAAATGACAATTCAAATCAACTATAGTGGCACTTAAGAATAGTTCACTCGGTGACCAGATATCCTTGTAGGCGGCAGGTAAAAATAGAATGGACGAGCTGATCAGCGGTCATTACCGCAATCCGCTGCGAGTCGGCTGGCAGAGGAACGGCTTATAAAAATTGATATCCGTATCGCGAACCCAACAGGTGACATAAATAGGCTGATCTGTGTTCAAAAAGGTAACGGCGAAGAAGAGGCTTCACCAATCAGTGACGGACGTATCTGGAGTAACTCTGTCCTTAATGGTGCGGTCGGCCGCGATGTTGTAGTTTATAAATTTGGATGGCAAGTTCCGTTTCCATTACTTTAATCGTTTACATGCGCAGCGGGCACTCAATGAAACAATTTATTTGGACATTACGCAAGGCGCGCATACCTGGAATGGTCGAGGTCTCGCTTGTTTCCCAGCAGAAGGCTTGTATAGTACGAAGGCAGCTTGAGCTTTGCCAGTTGGCCTAGGAGCTCCTGGGCCTCGTGGAAGCTGTGCCTGTCGCTGACGGAGTAGACGACCACGAACGCTTCCCCCCACCGGATGTGTTCATAGAGGCATCCATTTTTCTGTAAAAAGTAGCATGATTAATCGATTAATTAATAAAATACCCCAACTGAAAAAGATTATTTTTCTATTGGGGTGAAGTTCTCATAATTTAAATCAGTTAGATTCCTTTTCTCGAGAATACTAAAAAATTGTAAGTTAATGGTTATAATTTAACCCTGGTACTTCAAAACTAGCTCCAGACAGAAATGTTTTGGCCTTTTTAAACAATTTTGTGTACGAATGCAATCCTATTGTAATTAGAAAAACATCCAGCAGCCCAAGCTGGCTTGGAGCTCCAAGTAAAAATTCGAGTGTTTCTCTTTACCGCATAAACATAAACTTTCAAAGGCGTAGAAATGAAGAGCCGACAGGCATGCACCCAGCGGTGAGAAGAAACTTTTCGGTTTTTACGGAAGTAGTTTTCCCCATAAGGCACTTTCAATTACTCGAGGTGCCGAAGAAAGTCAATTACTTTTACTGGCAAAAATCCAGCCAACATAATCGGGTCGAGTAACGGGACGTCAATTAAATTTGTAAGTCTCGGCCCACGTCTCCCGGAAAGTTAGTGCCGGAGACAATGCGGCAATAAAGAATATTTATAGGTGGTTCTGCGAGGAAATCTCGAAATGAGCACGGCGATGAGTCCAACATCGATTGCCCGGAAGACCGTTCGGGAACAAAACGCTTTGTTGAAAAACGTGCGAAGAAGCCGTGCAATTGCCGGTCCCATCTTAGACAAATAATAAATTTACGACACCATTAACCACTTTAATATGCAAACACTTAAAAGTAACCTTCAGACAAATAGTAAATGCGGTTTATAGCGGTGTCATTAAGCTAATACGAAAGCACACCTATTTAATTGTTACTTAATTTATCTCTCGACAAATTGCTGTTTACGATGTCCTCGTAGAATTAATAACAATGTTTCATTGCGCTTGTACCACTCAAAGATGGAGAAACGCAATTTATTGCTGTGCGCGGCGCAAAAAGGCGGTATGACTCAGAAGCTTGCCGGGCTCAGGAATGGATCATTTCTTCTTACGTCTGCACGAGCAGACGAGACGAGGTCAAGGGTTGCAGGAGTGGACTTCGAGGGCTTTTAAAATACAGTCGTAACCATCAACCGGTAACATTCACACGCACTTGGCTATTTATAGCAACTTCATCAACCGAGGACGCTTTAAAGGGAACGAAGCCGGACGGCATTCTTTGCACAGTCTAAGGAGCATTTTCTTTATCATAATTCGTCTTGTTGCAATTCTCAAGTTGTTCTAACAACGCCTGAATTAAACTGTCAGAAGTCTGCCTACAGGTTGCACGGCTATCGCGCACTGAAATCCCAATTGCTGGTGATTTAAATGCTAGATTATGACACAAACCTGACAAGCTAAATCGGTTTTGTATATAAGTCACGCAATATATATTTCTTGTCATAAGAATGTTAATTTGTTGGGTGTTAACAAAACGAATAAACATTAAAATATGTTGGAATTACTATTACACAGCACAACTCAAGAGTACTTCATGAATGAAATTGTTACAAGATTTAAATTTTAAGTTTGTGTGGTCCCTCCCTTAGCTTCTGTTTATTTTATCTTAAATTTTATTTACTTTTACTTTTTAATTTTGTAATATGTATAGTATGGCGATAAGGATTAATCTTTTATTTATTTATAGTAAATCAGATCAATATTCTACAAGATTAGGCACGATTGACCTGTATAAATATAAATGTTGGTGTCTATCAGAAAACGATATTTTTTCCTGGAAGGGTTTACATTATTGTGGTCGATAATCTATGGCATAATGTCTCTTCAGGCGGGTGTGCATATTTTTGTGACCTAATTGTTGGATGATTTTGTTACTGGCTACGTTGTATGGCATTGAACATTTTTAGTTACATCCAAAAATAAACAAATTAATTTTGTCCATTGCTAATTTGCAATGCAACTTCATTATGTATGTACCACGGTACGTTGATGACTAAATGGAATTTTTTTTTGATGGGCTTAGGTAAAGCTTTAAGAGGGGTATTTCTGTATAAGTTCTGCAAAAGTTTGACTCAACCTTAATTTAATTTTTTGTTGGCATGATATTTCCACCTTAGACGTGTACCCATATAATCTCCTAAATATTATGCCGTTTTATTTCGCGGGTTCCAGGAAATATCAGTTCCCAGTATATTAATATTAGAATTATCCCGAATTTATTTCACCGTAAACATTTTGGTTGCGCATTAAGTGCAGTTTAATTATATGAACCATTTAGTTAACCGATGTGCCAATTGTTATAGGAAATTTGTGATGCTGGGAAATAATAGTTATATTATACATAAATATATTGAATAGTCTTGGTTCCAAGATGCTACCTTGGGGATCTCCAGCATATACGTTATATACGTTAGATATGTTGTTGACACATATCATAATCTTTTCAAGTAACTCAGATAAAGTAGGAAGGAGACTTATTGGGAGGTAGGTAATGCAGTTCGTCTTGTTTTGGCCTTGTTTGGGGAACACACGGATGTGTGTAATTTTTCATGTTGCTGGAAAATACCCATTCTCATACAGGCATTGAATAGTCTTGCCCAAAATTCAAGCATTTTATTAGATAAGTGTTTTAGGGCAACTGAGAGCTTCTTTTAGTGGGAGAGTGTGAATATAGGATTTCAATTCTGAAGAGAAGGTGAAATCATCAAAATCATTAGTAACAAAGGTCAGCACGATTTTTGTGTCTAGGTTCTCCCTATGTGTGATTGGCTTCTTTTCTCTTTCCCTACACTAAAAAAATGGCAGAATCGTCCAGAGGCGAAAAGGAAAATTTTTAACTACTTTTTTAAATGTCGGTTTTTGCAATTAAAATGCGAATAAATAGGTAAAATACATTTTAATTAACAACTACCAAGGTATGCTAACTAGGGGATATTGGCGATAGCAAATAATAGATCATATTGGTCTTTTTTATTACAATACACAGTTCTTGCTTATATAGCAGGGAGAATCGACTATAGTTCTCAACATATTTGGGCAGAAAGCTCTGCAAAACAGCCAGTGTAATTACTTCAGTTTTAAATTCATTTGTATTTTTTTGCATAGATATAAATTATCTGTTGGTCCAGGTGGAGACCCAAACATTTCGCTTGTGTATTTGCGTTGTGTTTGTTAGTGAATGTGACTTGTGTTGACTTGCTGTTATCCTGACTAGCATCCCCCACTTCTTTAACCTTACATGGTTTAAATGCTGCGCTGTAAGTTGACTGATACTACACGTGAATCTTCGTTTGGTGTTAGTATCGCTGTATTGTCATATGGTATTTTTGCTGGTGAGGATGTTGGCTGTGTATAGTTAATACAAAAACTGCTCAAGGACGCTACCTTGAGGAACTCTAGCGTAAATTTCGTAGTAGTCAGATGTTTCATTATTGTACTTAATCTGTTAGTCAGATAGGATTTTAGGAGAAAGTACTAAGGACTAGGAAGGTAGAGTTTAATTTTGTAAAAAATCAACAGACTTGACAGCTTTTAGAAAAATTGGACATATATGCACTTAAAGTATTTGCGTATACATAAAAATAAGGTAGGATTGCAAACAAAGAGAAAAAGAATAACAAAAAAGTTATATGGAAGATGGTTTTAAATTTTGTTTGTATTCCAATGGACTTCCGCTAAAAAGTTCCCAAACGTAATCTCTCATCATACTCTTCGATTGTTTTCCTTGATATCAGCGCTCCATTTCCTTGATGTCCTGGTTCTCCTTGTTCCTCCGAGAAGTCATCCATATTGTGCTTAAAGCTATCAAGATTTGAATTCAGCATTTACATTTTGAAAGACATGCGAAATCTCATTTTACCAAAATTATCCACTACCTCCTTGACCGGTGCCTGATCGTCTTGCGCTTTGTGGTTCACGAGAAAGCCTTCTGTTACGGCGATAAAATTTCTCCAGACTGGCTTTTCTTCCGGGTTGAGCTTTTCTGCAAACTCTTCACACTTCATAATTTTATTAATCTGTGGGCTCAGAAACATGCCTGCTTTAACTTTAGCTTCCAGCATCTTAGAGAATTTCTCTCGAAGAAATTGGGATGGTTCGGATTCCTGGTCCAGTCCTTTAACAAATTGTTATCGTAAAACTTCATATGCAGTAGCGGCATGATCCAAAAAAACACCAAGACGATTTAAGTTCTTAGTTATAATACTGGAGGAGCGGACCACTCTTACGGATATGAGGCGTGGTCAAAACGCTACCGCATGTGTCTGTAAAGTACAGTTATTAGCTTTTTAACGTTATTAAGGGGTATACGGCGCTGTATGTATATACATTGTCGTTTATAATTAAGATACATTTTTTTGCGCTCCGCGACGGTTCTACTGTACCGCATTTAGTGTAGGTGGACTTCCTCCGACCTCCAAGGTTGTAGAGAACTTTTATTGGTCGTCCAGAGCAAATTTTGAGTAGAAATCCAAAAAACAGCATAAATAATCAATACCCTGTCCGAAAAAGCAAATCAGGACTATCATACCATTGTTTTCCTTGTTTTTGGGGCAAGAGCAACAAGTCACTGTAACGACAAATGTTATTTGCTTTCCCTTCAAAAAATAGCTATTGGTGAACGAATTATATTAACAGATAAATCAGTTTTGAATTAATTTTAACTTCCTTACTTAGTAGCAATCCAATATTAGTTGTAACGTGAGCAATAAAATACTTAATTTGTTTTTTAAATGTACGTTTATAATTTAATGGCAATTAATAAAATATATTGATGTATACGTCTAATTGCACTTGGGTACATTCCGTATTTTATTACAAAAATTCTACTTTGTGTATTGTTTGCAATTGACGCCACAGACAGAGGGTTATTTATAAATTTTTAAAATACTTTAAACAATTGCAACAAATAAATTATGGTAATTTAAATGTCGATAGAGATAAACCTTTCAAGTTCTTTTTTCATATTTCACAGATGCTTAGTGTGTCCATTTTTGGTGATACGGCAGAAATCTATGCGATAATCCATTTCATTTCATAAGCCGATCTGCATGTAGCGACTGATTAGAGCCACGGCAGTGGAAATTAGGGACAAATCATAAAAATTGAAAATGTGATTATGCTATCAGCCAGTTTTCTACTAAATCTTTAAAGAAAATAGAATACAAGAATTTTAACTTGCGTGATTCTTATATGCCCTATAACTAGACGTGGATTTTCGGTCTCTCAGATGTTCACGTTTACTAAATATCATATTTGTTACTATTGCCTCCCAAACTACCCCAACTCTATCGACATGATATTTTTTAAAAATAAATTTAAAAAGTTCCTCTCTCTATGTGTAGCCATAAGGTTTGTTCTGATTTTTAAAATGTTTAATAGACTTCCGGGTAATTCTATATACTATAATAAAAATTCTGTACCATCTCTATGTGAACAAAATATTGTCATATTAATAATTAATAAAATACTAGTGCAACGTTTAATACGCTGCATTAATGCATCTCATTCATAAAATTACGTTTTATCGCCGCATAATTTTTTAAGCCAACATCATTCATACTTTCTACCACTAGATTGGTATGTAAAAAAAGCTAATAAAACTGAATTATTGCGCGGTTCAAATTTCACTACAATGCCTTTCCGGCGTACGACACGAAGTAAAACAGACATTAAGCTGTTCGAGTAATTTATGAAGATCTCAATTTAAATTTAGCTTTGGTGCCGGAGTTTATGATTAAGCAGTATCACAGCAGGCCGTGCCACCATTCCCGTTTTATTGTGCACCAACGTCCGTCATCTATCTGACAAAAGTAGGACATAGGGTTAAAATTATTCTGTGATGGTTAGGGTTTCATTTCGTAATTGAAATAATTTTGAGCTATAGATAATTATTATCTTATAGCGGGCCTTGCATGCGATTGCATTACGGATGTGCACGTGTCCGGCCACATTATCAATCACCCAAGTCAATGCAGGGTCATACACACACACAGCATTAATCAAATTAACATCTAATGCCCCTTTTACGACCCAACATCATAAACAGCCCACGGCCGAGCGCCCGCTCGGTTAATTACTCGTAACTTGGATTTCAAAACCAAGCGCGTTTAATTGCGGAGTAGGCGACGCACAATATTTTCCCCATAAAAGTTGGCAGCATAAAATACCTCGAGTTTACGATAACTCATCGGCGGCGTCCGCCTGCCCGCGATAATAAGCAGAAGATGGCTTTCACGAAGATCGGTTACATGCTGTTATAAAATCCGATCGCCTTTGTTCGAGCGCGGCCGGATGGACGCTAATAAAATACTCTCTCCGGGCAATGTGTCATACGTTAAGAGCAAATTTTAATGGGCCGAGAGACGGCGGCGGCCGGAATTTCGAAAGTAACGAAAACGCGCCCGGATGGCACTAAACGCCCACTGAGCCGTGGCGTCAACGAAATGCAGCAGATTGTAGTTCGATTCCGAGTGGACGGCATCGAGGTATTTAGTGGGCCGAATTAACTTCAGCCGTTTATCGAGGTTGACCCGGAAGGACTATGACTGAGCAGAATGGAAAAGAGCCCTTCTACTTGCGAGATTGGCACTCGCTGATTAACAAATCAATTGCTGTGACAGCTGACGCTGAAAGCTCTATAAGCAGATAAAGAGCATTTTTAATGATCGCTCTTTATTAGCAATCGTAACGAAAACTTTCTTTGTATCGCACAGTTATAAAAAAGCTTTGTCTGTTGATCACTATAAAAATATTGATAACTTAAACACTTCTTTAATGTTATATTAGGGTGGTGACTCCGAAATAAAAATGCAATCGATGTACGAATATATATTTTAATATACCCGATATTCGTGGCAGGTATACATCGTCAAACTTGGATAGGCAGAAGTGCGCGTTACCACGGCTAACTGCTGATAATTTGATCTGATATTTTATCGTTCTTAAATCGGTCAAAGGTAAGAATCGACCCTCGACAAATCTTGGTGAATGTAGAGAAGGAAAAAAATGTCATAATTTTTCCAGGTAACAGAAACACAATGCTAAATTATTTTGGTAATCAATGGTAAGGCTTTAACAACTCGCGTGGGAGCACGGCCTGCGAACTGAGAGGTTAAAGGTTTTATATGTGTGCCTTCTCTGTTCAGTCTTTGATACGAGGCGATGTGGCCTCAGGCGACCGAATTATTACCCCTTGTTCAAAGTGACCGCAGCTACTCAATTATTTTAGTGACTGAGTAGGTCACCCGTCAGGCATCAGAGAGCTCCGGAAATAAACCCGCGTCCGTCCGCACCGCAGGCCGCCCGTCAACAACGGAACCACGTAGCGCACGGGATAATTAGGATCAAAAATAGCTAACAATTTCCGTAAGTAATGAAGCATTAAGAGTATTCTTAGAAATTCTCACTTGAGAGGTTGAGTAAGGAGTCACAACTAATTTGAAATTTTTCCTAATTATTCAATATGTACTTTAAATATTTACCATAAGTAGTACTCACTCGTACAATGTCACCGAACGTGTGTACACCAACTCATCCATGGTATTCAACACATTTTGATAAATGTGATTTGAACGTACAAAATTAATTATCAAAAGTAAGATTAATATTGTGAGTCAACTAATAAATATGGTTTAGTAAACAAATCAGTAAAGAAGAATGAAAAATTATAATTTTACTTGAAATAATTCAACCCAGAGGTCACATTATGTGTATATAGTATAAAATTGCTTTTAATTTTGTACTTAAATGAGTTACTACCCAAAATTTTTCACATCAGTTACCATCCAGGGTACCTGGTACCCTAACTGAATATTTGTTCCCCCGTATGTTCTTTTGTTACATATAACATAAAAGAATACTCAAATAATAGAGACGTAGTTGTTTAGTAAGTCGATACTTCTTACAACATTCGTTGTCGTTTTATACCTGCGTTTATAGTTAGATTGCCCCCGACTAACGCAGGATTCAAATTTTTCACTGCTTGCTTATACTGAGTTGTAACTGTAACCGAGTATAGTTCACGTATGTTCTGTGCAGTTTGTTAGTTGAAATTTAAATTTGTGTAATTGGATTATTATAATTATATTTATATCAAAGCTTGGAAATTATTATAAATCAAAATATAATTACATACAATGGCTGGATGTCCAATCAGACATAGAGGCAGAATTTTTTTCTAATAGTGATAACGAAAATTGATGCCAGAAAAAGTAATCAAACATGAACATTCGGTTGACTAAGGTGACTCAGCAGAAGATGTTAACATTTTGGAACCATGTCAAAGTGAAGAAAAAGAAGAAAAAGAAAGTGACGATAATATTGAGCAGTTAACATCTTCTCAAGATCATTTCCAAGCCGGAGATGGAATAACGGCATAAAACTCCACCTCAACATGATCAAGTTGTGTCGCATAATATTGTTAGACAAAGAAGTGGTGCACACAGATCGACAGAAACCATGTCTATTTATAATACATTTAAGTTGAAATTGAAAAGGAACTATTAGTTTATGTTCTGTAACCAAAACAGAATTTAATGAATCTATAAATATAAATTGAAATCATCAACAAATCACAACAAACAAAGTCTTTGAGGAAGAACGGTGAAAACTGTTGTATGATTTAATAAATTTGTTACAGAGTTTGAAGGTGTCAACAATAATACCTAACATTTTTTTCAATCATAGCTTCGAAACCAAGCTCTCTACCCTAAGGGCAGATGATTTATTCTGAAGGGCAAAGTACTGGCTTACGAAGGAGAAAGTAAATGTCCTTTTTCTTTCGACAAACACTACTATACTTTGGATCACATTTATATCGTTAAAAAGACTGTGTTTTCTGTATTGTAGTCTAAGATTCCGAGAGCTGTTGGACTGGAAGAAAGCAACCAAATTGCCAGTAAAATAAAATGGTTCATTATACTAATATTTTTATGAATGATGCAGGAAAATTTTGTTTCCTCATAATAATATAACAATAAAAATAATAAAAAATTTAAATAAGGAATTTTATTTGGATGCACCCAGTCTATAAATTGGAAATTAAACAGCAATTTTTACGAAATGGTTTGAATACTTTTTAAATTGTACTGAATCTTCTAGAAAGTCACTATAGCCATATAATGACACATTCTGTGCCCTCATATTTGACTCAGCAACTTTGATTCATAGCGAAAACATTCATGACAGGTGTGATATCTTACTATGGTGAAAAGATGCAACTATTATTGTATGAACAAAGAGGGTACTGAATTCATTTGATATTCCAGAACGTGATGGTTAATGTACTTGGAAGATTAAAATATTTCAATAAACAAGAATATCTATTCTACGGTAGGTTTTAATGTAGCAGCCACCAAAAAATTTGTATGGTGGTTAGAAGTAGCGCAACCTAAAAACAGAATGCCTGCCTACAGCTAACTTAGAAACTTTTTATCTTTAACTGCTTGGAAAACAGGTGCAGTACCTAAAGCCATTCACATCTATAGCCGCTAAACCACATCCGGTTTTATCTGTCTAAATATTTTAAAGAAAACATTTAGTGGGTCGTACTAGGTATAAAATTTAAAGTCATAAATTATCCTAGCATCCAGCTGTCTCATCTCTAAGAAAACAAACTTAACTCAATAAAAGAAGGAAAAGGTAGTGGAAAAACAGGTTATTTTCCAATAGCTAGACAATTGCAATCACCAAATTGTACCTGCATTTTTCAGACTTCAAATCCTCAAAAACTTTAAGAATTGCAAGCTACGGGTGCAAACACGTTGTATCCATATGTGTCAGGAATGTTTGCTCAGTTAGTTACTCCCTTGACCAATAAATTCGTTTCATTGTTGCCTCCTTGCTGCCATTTTGTTGCTTTGTTCCATGTTATTTCTTTTTCCTTAAATATTTCCCCGACATTATTATGTCAAGTTCTTTTAGACCTTCCTAAACTATTTTTACCCAATGCTTTTTCCACACGTCTGTTGCGGTTTACTCTTATTACGTGACCTAACCACTTCATCTTGTAATTATCTGCTATTTATTTCACCACTTTTTCTTATAACTTAATTTCTAAATTAAGGTCAACGTAGCTTTGTTTGTCGGGTTAATCCATTCTTTTTTTGTGTACTTCTTATTCTACTATATAATTCCAAATCAAGTGTTCCACAAGAATTTACTTAGAATTCTTCTCAGATATTTTTAATTATTTATTTGTTCTAGAATTCGTTACCAATTTTTACATTAATTTTATTTACCCGATGTTAAGTTTCTTCACTTTTTCTTATCATTCTAATTATTTCGTCCATAACCGATATAAAAAATAAAGGGTCTCTCCTTGTCCCACATTTTTATAAAAAAATAAAATTCAGGGTGCTAAATTCGTTAGTTTGCAAAAAATTGCTCATAAAACCAGTTAAACAACTAAACAATTTTTTATCTGAGTCTGTTGTAAAAAATGCCAAAACGTGAAACGTAGAAATGCCAAAAACACTAAAAGCACAATAAAATTTTGATTATTTTAATACTTAAATGTATAAGAACACTTTAGTAACTGAAATGTAGATTCAAAAACTGTTTTGTTCTTTTTTTGTAAACAGATTTAGAACACATTACAGACATCAAAATAAATTTACGGACAAAAACTGACCAAATAGACCAGACAACTAATGTAATTTCTATTAAAATTCTATGTCATAAAAAATTATACAATTATATAATAATCACAATTTTATTTTATTTATACATAAACTGTGTTTGTTTGGATGCATGGTATCTTAATGGTGTCGCAATACGTTTTTTTTATTAGCCACTAATTTCCAAGCTTTTGAAACGGTAGAACGGCCGGGAAATAAATTATTATTGGAAATAAGTAGCACAGATGTTAGAAGATAAAAAGCGCAGTCGGTCATGCTGCCAGTTTGTTTGTTAGACGTTAAAATTTATACTCAAAAAATAAATACGCGTTTTACGACATGTTAATTCCTGCGCTTTATAAGAAATTCAAATTATTTCAGTTATAACTTTATGACGCAACTGACAGTAAAAAACAACTGTACCTTCCGCGTAAGAGCAAGGATAATCTGCTGAAAGAGAAAAAGCGAAGTGAGCCATAAAATCGTACTTTATTGTCGCATCACACGCAGCGATTATTAAAAACGGTAACGCTGATTATTATACAAATGGGTTAAATCGGCCCGCGGGGAAACGTCTTCCTGCTCCCACAGTACGCCTCTTCTTCGCATTAAAGGCGGCGGCAGGACGCCGAAGTTACGAGCGTTTGTCCACTGCAGGCCCGTCTTATCACGTTCATCATAAATACATAAAATTCGGTAGTAGCCCAAATATGGAGCTCGCCGCCTCTCACCTTCGACGGCGTCGGTTACCTCAACCGCTTATTAGGTTCAATTCGTTTCTCAAATTACTGTCGCCGATAAAAGTAACAAAAGCAAGACCGACACGGCTTTATCTCCACACAATCCAAACAAGTTTCATTTCAAATTTATTGCCGCTTTAAATACAAATGGAGTGCATTATTTTAAGGAAACGCGGTCAAGGGCTGGCAGTTCATTCTTGGACAGGCGGCCGACGCCTGAATAAGTAATGAATGGTACTGGTAATCCATCACTGTATAGGTAACTGTTCACAGGAATATCCGTTGTAGCAACAATCCTTTACCACTACGAATATTAAAAAGACATAAATTATGCTACAAAATATTCCTATGGTGAAAGTTTAGCGCCATCCAAATATTTTATTTTTGCCCATTTACATTCATATGTTAGTAAATTGTACAGCAAGTGGCGATTCCACGGTCTAGCGAAGTAATATGATATCGTTTTCTTTAAATCGGGTTTTTTGTTGTAGAATTAGCCTCAGTCTCTAACTAAAATTTTATTTTTCTTAATCAATATTTACAAATAAGTGTAAATGATTCAATTATTTAAAACTTCTGCTAGATTGATACTGCAGGGTTAGCTCTTTAAGGAGACCATCGAAATGAAGCAAACGCATTTAAGTGCCCAAATGGTAGACGAACGAGCACTTCAATTAAGCTACAGATGTTGCGTCAAACAAAGCTAGCCACCCTCTAGAAAATTAATAGACACCACGAGATTGAAAATCTCGGTCTGACAAGTACATCCATGCAATGATTTATGGCAGATCACCACATGGCGCACGAAAAGCTTGTTCAAGTGGGATAGCGTTTAATTATAAAAGTATTAATTTTGGGTGGTCCGTTCTCTTCCGCCCAATTTAAGTGTGATCGAGTAATTTATGCCGTTAATGAATTTTTGAATCGCCCTCTATTACAAAATCATAAACGAAAGAGCTAACTGTAGTTTGAGGCGAGAACCTTCACAATGTTACATGCTAGAGCCCGGTGATGGGGAAAAATTACAGTTTCGCTGGCAGGGAGATTAGCAACTCGCTGTAATCGTCCCGTACACGGCCTCGCACTTCTAATTATCTCCTATCGACACGTTCGGATTTTTCTTCCCGCGAAAGAGGCAAACGCAACACCGGAGATAGCAAAATAAACAGGTCGGTGGTGTGTCGGCGCCACGGCATTTTTCGCACGCGCAGATAGAATCTAGCAAACACCTTGTTAACACAATACAGACGGATAATTAACATACATTAACATTATTAGTTTGGTACAATGCGGCGTGGAGGGAGCCAATTTACATTTCTAATCGAGCGTTAAAATTGCTGATTTATGGAACTGCAATCACGAAGAGTTTAGAGACTATCATTAAAGCATTGCAATAAAAATCGAGTGCTGGTCTTGCGCTCGATCGGCGATGGCTACCACAGCTATTACGCAAGGATCAGTTACGTTATAAAAGGGTTGCGAGACCAACCCAGTAAATATAAGGAGAGCTCAGCTCAAGACCGCGAGGTAATTATGGTAACAATGCCGGCACGTCCTGCTGCACTCGGTGGTAGGTCCCACAGTGGTACCTAACGACAGTCGAGGGCCCTGCCCCTTGTCCACGACACCACGAGACACGGCTTTGTTGGGTAATTGGATGTGGTCTGGCATTATTATGGCTTCTAGATACCCATACGAATAATATGGTACCTGCATGAGAACGACCGCCCCAAAAAGAGAATTTGGGAAACTTTCGTCTTGCTCATAGCGCAAAAGTGAGAAATATAAATTTGCTAAGATTTGTATTTCATTCTTCTTGCTTCTTTCCAGTGTCTATGCGACTTCTGAAATGATTATCCGACTCTGAAGAGCTGCTTACTAATTTTCGAAATAATCATATTCGCTTATTTTACTTTATAAATCACCGGTCCAAATCCGCCCACCTGCGCCGCGAACAGCGTTAAAAAAACAAATTAAATTTAATCGCGGCCCGTCCCGCCACAATTGTTTCAAAACCTGTCATAAACGCCATTTGCATAGAACAGGAACCTCCAGCGGCCGCGAATTTCGGCGCCGAGGTAGAAACGCGGCCAAGACGCGGCCTGCACGCGCGAGGTTAATTTTCTCAAAAAGCCCGTTTACATGCTGCTGCAGCGCCGCACGTAACCGCCTTTTAATGGCGACGCAATGAACAAATTGCACTCCCATCGGCCGCAGAAACCGTTGAACTCGGGCTGTTTGGGATTCATATTCAGATGATTCTGATTTGCATCTATCAAAATTCATCGCCTGAATTACAGGCGCCATTTGCATAATTTTATCGGGAGGAATCCGGAATAGATGAAAGCAATGACCTTGACAGCAATTTTCATTCTGGTCTTGTTGGAGCTGAAAAGGCTGCTGGGTTTAAATAGTCTCACATGCACTTTAACAATAAAAATTGGACTATACAAAACGTGATTTTAGAGATATGTAATAGAAAAATTATTGCTCGAGCAGTAAATAATATAATAAGACGTTTAATATTTCTTTGACGGTACAATTATATAGTCTATCATCTCTTAAATTTTATAAAAATAGATTGCTCCAATCTTTCCATATTAAGCATGCGTACAACAGGGTTACTTTTCATTTGATACTTCTATTATATGTTGATCCCAAATCCGCGTAATCATATTTCATCACTTAATATTCTGCACCAAAAATTATTAACTTGTTTAACTACCTTTAAAAGTTCCACCTGTAAAAATAGTGCAGTAGAACAAATAAGAGTTTTAACATTGACAACAACCTATGTGGATCTAAGTTACCACACTAAGTCCGACTCATTTTACTCATTACATCTAAATTTGATTATAAAGCTGAAAGTTAGTTCTCAACCTAGTCATATACAGAGCAGCAAATGAATTATTTTGATCAATTGCCTAGACACTTCGGGTGTGATTGAAAATATATATTTCTTAATTTTGTTTTGTCGTTGTCCTTATTTTATTATTTCATGTAGTAAATCTCTTCTGCATACACATCCTATTAAATTATGTATAGGAGCTATACCTCAATCTAGAGTGTGATGTATCTAAGGTGCAATACATGTATGTTATATGATCTTAATATTCATACCTTGAATGATAAATCTACTGAGCTATCATTTTGTAACAAATTAGAAGAAAAAATTATCAACTCGGAAAGTACAAAAGAGCAGTAGGGTTCAAGGGGTTACTTAAAGACACGGACATGCCAAATGCAATGTGTACATATGTGCAATTGATTTTGGAAAAGCATTCGACAGAGTACAGAGCGATAAGTTACTTGAAATTCACAAAACAATCGGAATAAACAACAAAGATATTCGCATAATATGAATAAAACAAAACACTTAATAAATAAATAAAACATACCTCAAGAGAACTCCATCCTAATAAAAGGGAAATCGCTGGAGAAAGTTGACTATTTAGGAAGTAAGTGGTATTAATGGCAAGCGGGATTTATCCACAAAAATAGAATTTGAATAAAAAAAGCGCGAATAGCTATTGTAAGGATAAAGAATGCTCGCTCTATGTAGCAGCGATTTGAATTTAAACTTCGCAATGGGGATGGTCTTGTGCTACATTTTCTATTCATATATACAACATAGAGGTATGGACGCTCCCTAACGCCATTTAATTAAAATTGGCTGAAAATAAAGTAAACAATTTAAATATATTTGCTGCATGTATATGCTACAATAAATCATTAAAGGAAAATTAAATAAGCAAAACGGGCCCTAGGAGAAGTAAAACAACCTAAGAAATCCTTGGAAAAATTATTCCGGGCAACAGCCAATCAGACTATGATTGACGGTCATAGCAACATAGAAAATTACATAAATATTTTGAAAATATGTAAAAATATATAACAACAGTAAGGCTCTAACGCCCCGCGTGAAGCACGGCCTGCGAACTGAGAGGTTAAAGCTCTCATATGTTCGCCTTCTTTGCCCGGCCGTCGCACACTAAGTCTGTCTGATGCGGAGGATGTGCCAAGCACTGCGCCTTAGACGACCGCTATTATTACTCCTTGTTGGTGTGAACGCAGCTATTCAATTATTTTTAGTGACTGAGTAGGCGACCTGTTAGGCATAGAGAGCTTCTGGAATGGAACTCAGGTCCGTCCGCATCGCTACCCGCGCCTCAATCGCTTAGACCACTCTGGCATGTAAAAATGTATATATTTTAAAAAATATTTGCCCTGGAATAAGTAACAGAGAGCTATATGCTTAAAGATGCTCTTAAACTAAAGTCTTAGATTGTACACAATGTTTCTCATATTTTGAGTTAGTTGATTTTGTAGTTACAACAAATCATATCAGAGAGCAGAAAACTTAAATTTATTGCAGGAGCTCGAAACTGATGAAGAAATTATAAGTTCTGAAACCGAACAAAGAAAAAAGATACACCTTTATCTGCGAATTACACGGTCTTACAAACCTACAGATAGGGTAGAAATTGAAGGATTGTTGGGATTATTGTATTTGCTAGCGGTGCTAAAGGCGGCTGTTTAAATTTTAACAAACTGTGGGACAGAAACAATCAAATAAAATCCGCTATCTACAAACAGAAAACTTGGATGGCACCGCCACCTTCATAGCTGGCGACCGGAACGCAAAGCACCCAAAAAACCTGGTGGTAAACGCACATATTTTAGGACGTATCTATCCAGCACGCGCTGGACAACCGACCCGAGCTGGATTCGAAACACAATCCAATTTTCCTTATTCCGGGAACACCGAATGAAGTTGACGACGTCTCTTTTTCGACCTCCGCTTCGTGACTTGCTTTCACCGATCATCTTTTTGTCAAATCATGGAATGGGACCTTGTAATCTGCTCCAAAATACACCTGAAGAAAGCAACGAACTACTTGCAAGCCGCTATACAAGAATTCATTAAGTGCAGCACAAATAAAATGCCAAAGGGTGATGCAAATTCAAAGAAAAAATCGAGCACAACGGCGCGCAAGAAACTATAGACCCGGAGAACAAAATAATCTACAACAGACTCACCACCGTCGCAGTTTTCTGGAACGTTGTTCGGAAAATCATATTGGTGGTCCTCAATGTGACCTATAATTTAGTTTGAAAAATGATTAAGATACCCCGAAAAAACTCTCTATACACCCACCTATGGGCATTGACAGCATCATTCGTTACTTACAGAACAGGGACTTCTCAGAATACATCGACCTGGCCACCATCGACGAAATGCTATAAATGATAAGAAAGTTAAAGCCAAGAAAAGCTCCAGGGCCTAATTTGCACCCCCAATGAAGCCATCAAAGCACTTCTCAGGAAAGCCATCGTATGCGTGACTTCCATCGTCAATGCTATTTTGAGATTAGGATACTTAGGAAGTTGGCAGATATTGAGATGCTCTCCAAGTTAAAAATATGAGTACTTTCCATCAGGTTTATCGACCCATCAGTCTGCTGACCACTATAAGGAAAGTAGTGGTCATCCATCATCGTCTGAAGAAAGCAATCTAGAGTGAGCTAGAACTCCCCTAAAGCCATTTCACCAAACTTCAAATCGTACGGATGGCGGAAAGAATCACAGAAGGCTTGAAGCAAATCACCGAGTGATGTTCTCAAATATAGATCAAGTCTTCGGCAAGGTGCGGCACAAGCGGCTAGTATTTCAGATAGCCTTCCTGACTGGTAGAAGATTGAAAATCGGCTACAGGTGGTTGTCGGAGAAGCAACCACATGCAAATATTCTCCAAGGATCAGTGCTATCCGGATACATCCTCAACACACTTTCAATGAAAGTAGACCAATATGCATACAGCTTGCTCAGATTGTACCTAGTAGTGAAGAAACTACAACAATGACAATCTCGATAATTAGTGCAATCGTTGGCGGATCGGAATCAATTCCTAGAAAAGTACCGAGGTAATGCTCACCAAGAAATCAAGGAAAAAGACCTGCGTTCAATCACCATCTACTAAAACATCATTCTCCGGAGGAGTGAGGCTTCGACGTAATCACGGACCTGGTGGACGAAAGAGCAACAAGAGCAGCCCCAGGCTCGTTGCTATACCCTAGACAATAAGATAAAAATATACAAAGCAAAACTAATACCGATGGTGGCATACGCAGCTCCAATCTGGAAATACGCTGCTAAAACACATGTAGAAAAATTTCAAGTCATCTAGAATTGGACACTGTGGTCCATCTTTATCGCCCCTGGTTCGTAGAAAACACGATTCTCCATGGGGATACAGTAATTCCTACTATCAAAAAATTGCTGAAAACAAAACAACATCCTAGGCTACCCCAACCCTCAGGGGCCTAAGAAATTACGATGAAGCAAATGGAGAAGATATGGACCGGGTTCCAGCTACCTCAAAAAAATTTAAAAAAATAAATGAGCGATAGAAATGGTACAGGAGTTGCAAGATTTTTGTGTACAATGTCCAAAGTAAGATTTTTTTTGCTACGGTGTTTTAAGTTTGACGATTTGGGAACTAGAAAAGACTCGCGTTCGACAACACCCTGAAGTTTTTGTTTCCAATTACAAAAAAATTTACAAAGTTATTGAGTATGTTTTTATTGATGAATAATTGGAAATATATAAGGGTCATTGTTTATTCCTAGTAAGTTGAATAAATAAGGCATAAAAATGTTCGCAATCGTGGATATTAAAAATCTTTATATGCTGAATTTAATAGTTTATGTTGATTTATAGTTGCAAAAACCATTTCAAAATAAAATGATTCTGCAAACATAGTGAAGAGATTTGTTCAGCCAATCACTGGTACTGGCTAATGTATAACCGCTTTAGGGGTGGTCCAATGCATTCTAGTGTTTTTTGGATTTGTACAAAAAATGAAAAATATGTCAAAATCTAAAGCACGCGTCATGATTATACTATAGATCGGCAAACCGGCAGTAAGTTAAAATTGGAAAGTACATTTCACAATCAGACTAAAGCGAAGTGTACACAGTTGACGAATTATAATATTTAACACAAAAAAGTACAACTACCTCAGGTGTTTATGCATGAAATTTTATATTAAATTAAATACAGCTAATTGTTGTAATTGGTTATTTGGTTTAAACCAGTATTTAATAAGTAGAAAATTTATTTATTTAGAATTTAATTGCTGCATACAACACATAGCAAGTAGCAGTGTGCACCATCAAGCTAATTTACTTTTCGTTATCCTTTAATAATAGTCATGGGTATTACAGCTGGGAAATTAATCCTCCTGACTAGTCATCAACTATGTATCGCTCCCAAACCATTTCAGCTATCTAATTTCAAATCCGCCATATTTGAATCATGGCACATAACGAAGATCCTCGCCAGCACTATATAGCACTAGCAAATTTCCTTGTCCTATAGGAGGCGCTCAAGAATTTTAAGCGCTGATAAACTTTTTAACTGTGATTCATGTTTTAACGTTGTACATGGTTCATGTAATGGATTGTCCACTATAAAAACTAGTCGCCTTACTTTGCAGAAAGGTTATATTAAGCTCATCTGCTCAGAAAGAGCTTATGACTATGAATTTAAATCCGATACTGCAGCTCTCAAAACAGAGAGAATGCAACATGGTATTAAGCGTGATGCGACTTTGCTGAATAGTGCAGAAATATTACAAAACATTAGCTAGCGCAAAAAATGTCCGCGAAATATTATTTTATCCAATGTCAGCAAAAGTGCATTTGTCACACCGCTTTTGACAAGTTTATTCATAAATTAATGGTCTCAAACAGCGTTCCAGAACGGGTTAAAATAAAAACAATTGGATTTCGCAGATATCCATCCAGTTTTCTTTTGCAGTTTTTAAACCACTTAAAAATCTGGATTAATCATTAGAGATATCACTTAATAGAACATTTTACCAACGTGATTTCTTGATAAATTTACTCTAAACTGTAGAGGAGCTGACGAGAAAAACTTGACAATGATGTGCAAAAAAACTGGTTATTACTACAAGCATCCGTTGCATATCGGTTTACAATTGTAAAAGTTCTGTATCTATTCTACATTGCGATGGCATTGTCCTATCCGAAATTTGGATCAAGGACGACATTGATGATTATGAGATAGGATTATAGAGGTACAATATTTATATGACTAACAGAAATTCTTTAAACAGTCAAAAACCTATTTGAGGTGGTGTCCTTATCGCAATAAAGATAAATTTCGTAGTAAGCTCGTTGAAAAATTTTTGCATTGAATGCTGAAAATGTTTTTGTCTAACTAAATGTAAATTCTTCAATAGCCATCATTGGTGGAGTGTATTTACCGGGACATATAGATTCTTTAGTTTATGAAAATCCTTATGGTTACAACTGAAAAAGTAGAGAATTTTGAAGACTCAAAATTTCTGTACCAATTTGCTCCAATTATTCTTGACCTAGGTTATATATTTTACTTATCTTGATGATAAATTCTGCAGCTGCAGGTCTTTTAAAACATTCCTTTTCCATGTGTCACTCTTCCCATCTTTCCTTGTGTATTGAAGTCTTGTATTGTAAAGTTGCTGTTTGGTTTTCTAATCGTGTGGCTTATCTATTCTCACCTTCTTTTTCAAATTGTGCTACCAATCTTTTTCTTGTTTAAGATTTCCTATAACTGATGACGTGTTATTTTGTCTATCTAAAATATGCGAAGTATATGTTTAAGACATTTATTTACAAATGATTGTAATTTTTTAACGTTTTGTTTATTGGTAATCCACGTCTCTGTACCATAAAGAAGCAGACTTTTAATATTTGTACTGAAAAAATGGAGATTTGTTTTTTTAATTCCATGTTTTCTTTGGCATATTGAATGCTGTTTGTATTACAGGTATTCTCCTGGTAATATCTTTTTGCGCGCCTCCACTAGTGTCTACCATACTGCCTAGGTAATAAAACTTGTCGACTTTTTCTATGTTACGTTCTCTGAATGTGATAACTTTTTCTTCTTTGGTCATTGTGAGATGCTCGTCTTTTTCCCATCCATTTTAGGTCAACCTTTTCTTATTTAAAGTTTAGTTTATCAATTGTTTTGCGTTAATTTGCATTAGATAATTTTACGTACATTTAGTTGAACGTGCCCCAATTTATTGCAGATTTTATTTCTTCTAAATTTCTCAGGACCCAGTCTCCCATAATAAGAAAAAGGGTTGGAGATAAAATACATCCTTGTCGAACTTCTAACCTGATATTATTTGATAATTTCCCGTGGTGTTTGATTCTTGCGCAGGAGTTGACATACAGTAATACTTTAGTACTTTCCACATAATCTTCCTTGAGATTAAATCAGAAGCGCAAATCCTGCTGTCCGTTTATTGCTTGCTCTAATATTCTGCTTAATGTACAAATGTGGTCACTCTCAATTTTGTATGTATGTTTGTTTGTCTTCTTTGCTTTGCTGTATTTGTCACAAAACATTTTTCTGGTTTTTCTTTGTTTTTTCGTGTTTAGTAGTTTTATTTTAATTGTTTGTTTTGTGGCTGAGTTTAGTTTCTTGGAAAATCCTTTTAATTGTATTTTTGTAAGTTAATCTTATATTTTCTATTGGCAAGTTTTAAGATTGTGTATTTTTGCTGTATTTTTTCCGGAATTTTTTGGCACTTTCTACATTTTTTAATTTACCAAGATTATACTTTCGTCTTGCTGGTATGTTTCTATTACTTTTTAAACTTATTCTTATTTTTGCTCTGACGAGATGGTGCTCGAAGGAGTCTGCGCCTGTCAACTCTCTTACGTTTCATAGCGCATTTTTCCATTTTTGTTCGATCATTGTATGGCCAATTTAGTTCTTATATTGCCCATCTGATGATATCTTTTTTAAAAAGCGTACGCCAACAACTAGATCGTTTGTCTTACAATATAATACAAGCTTTTCTGCATTTTCGTTCTTCATTTTCTCTATATTGTTATTACCCACCCTGGCATTCAGGTCTCCTAGTAAAATGTTATGTCTTTGGGATAATTTTTTTGTATCTCCCCCAGGTAGTCTGCATTTATTCGTAAAACTCGTTCTTAATGCCTTCATCTTTATTACTTGTAGGGCTTTACACATTTACTATAACATAGTTTCTAATTTTAATTCCAAATCTTGGCCATATCGTCGTTTTTTTAAACTATATTTAATTTTCATCATTTTTATCCCTTTCCGTCAATGTTGATTCTTCGTCTAGGCTGGAATAAAGTAATATATTCACATTAATTAATGTTATTTTTCTACAGCACTACCATCTAATTTAGCTTAATTTCAAAATTTTTATGGTATATTTTCACATTTCTCTATCCTCTTGTTCGGCTTCACTAGTGTGTCTTGTTGTTCCCTATTTTGTTATTTTCTTTAGTCCTATTCATATCCGTATCCATAACTGTGATGTATTTTTGTTTGTTTATGACTGGCGCTTTGCGGGTGTAATTTTTCTCAAATGTTTTCTTTCATTATACTCCCTGTCCTGAGTTGATTTTTCACTTACTGTTTTCACTTTTCTATGCGTTCTTCTTTTTATTTATCACTTCTTTTCCCATTTCCTCTTCCTTATCTATGTGGCGTTTTAGTAATTTTCCCTCTCCTTGGACTTGTCTGGGATAAGCTTCATTAATCCAACTGTTCTGCCTCTTTAGCTTCCTCTTAGTCTTCAAAATCTCCATTTATTTTATCCCACTTTGCTAGCTCTATTAAAATTAGTCTATTTTTTGGTGTACTTCTCTTTTCGCCTAAATTTTCTAATTTCTTGAGTATTTCTTTCCAGAACTATATTGACGACTTTTATGTTTCTAAAAATTATTTTTATTTTTTCTTTAGTTCTTGTATTATCTTGTATTATAATATTTTCTTTCTTATCTCTTGTTCTAACCTCTCAATTCGCGTTTTTTGGGTTTTAGTTTCGTTCTAAGTTTTTCGTTTTTCCTTTCATTCTTTATTCTGTGTCCTAATTTTGTCCATTTTGTCTATTTTATCTAATCTGTTGTTTATATCTTCAGTTATTACTTTACTCTTGGCCTCCCAGGAACTTCATGCCCTGCACTAAGTTCGTAATAAGAGCCTACTTAATTCAGTTCTTAACCCGAACGCAGGCTAAATTGCTGTTTACTTTGATCGATTCAATTTATTAAGTATTTCTAAACCGTATGCTATTCTTGGTGATAAATATGTTATATTGTACTTAGTATATGTATATGTATTTTATTAAAATTTAAATCTAATTTTTGTACTCAGCATATACTGTTTGTAGTATAAATATTCTTGTAACACTATTAATTGGAATTGCAACAAGAAATTGTAATTTTCTTAAAAGTTAGGACTTATTTATAATTAAATGTGTGTAAATTTACGATTTAACTAATCTAACATATATATTTGTATATTTTTGTAACCAATAACAGAAGTTGTTAGCATTCTATCAGGCGCCCCAAAAATTTGCTAAAAACACAGAGAACACACGATTACTGTTCAACGCACATTAAATTCTGTGCTTAGAGCACGTTAAAGTGTATTGTTGTAGTTAATAAAGCAAAACGCTTGTTACATATATCTACTTCGTATAATTTAATACTAATCAATACATTTAAAAAACCCCCCGCTGTGTTGTGTATTAAAAATATATATGTATCTAACAAACAATAACAAAACCCCCAAAAAATATTAAAACTAATGATAATTTTTGTTAAGAAAATCATTTGGTAATAATAATCAAACATACAACTCAATAAGACATTAAACAATACAAAAATAAAAAAAAACAAAACTATTATTTAGATTTCACAGATCGATCGGCACCAGTTTTGTTAGCGCGAGGCGCCACCACTCGGGGGTTAAATGTTAAAAATCAAATTAGACAACGTAAGCAATGCATCACACCGGAAATGACAGTTAAACGAAAATAAAAATTTGAGTACATTGCATTACGACTGAATTTACCGTTCAATCCAATTAATTTTAAAATGAATTTTAGGCATTTATTTGGACAACTGCACTTGAACTGCATAATCCGATACCTCCGTGCCATTTTTAATTATTTGGTCAGCCTTATTGGCATTCAAAAATACGGAGCACTTAATTATCTAAATTACTTTTACAGCAACGAGTCCGTTGCGCAAGCACAGCTGTATGGAGCGATTTTTCTCCAGGTTTATCGCTTTCCCATTTTCTTGCTTCATTTGTAGTGGTTTTGTTTGAATATTTTATTACCCGGAGGTCTATGAACTTAAGCCCGTGCATATTCCAGGCCATTGCATAAGATTACAACATGATATCGAATACGTCCATTATTTTTGCGTTTATAAACGAGTTGTTTTATACTACATCAGCTGCAGCCGCAATGTCACCGCTGCTCTGGCCTTGTCGGTTTTATTTGCCCCTATTACTCTTATTGCACCTGTCACTTATTACTTCCTGAGGCCATTCGGCGCCTCGCCGCTATCGGCAAAAATCCGCAAACCCGCCGTCCTTACAGCATTATCCAACTCCGAACGCAACTGCGGCCCCCCGCCGGAAAATCGGGCCAGCAGGAAGCTCGCTCGCCGTGCCCAAACCAGAGAAAAGCCGCCCCTCTTAAGGCAGCGCGCAGTTGCACGCGATGGAACGAAAATGCGTATTTAATTATTTAAATGCAATTAGTTCCGTCTGCACAAACAAACGATAATGCATTCCTGCCCTGCTCCACCTATGTTTCTACTTCTACCTGCACGAATTGAGTTCGCTCAGTAATATGAACCGAGTCGTGGAACTAATATTTGCAATTTTCATAACTAGTCTTTTGCATTCGCCCGCTCGAGCATCCACGTCTCATTAATTTCTGCCTCGACGGTTTCCTACCTAGATAAGAGCCTGACGTTGTTGCTCCTTCTCTACACATCAACGTCGCGGATAAAAATAACTAAGCCCTGCTTTTTATAAGCCAATCAAATTTCAAATATAATTTTGTTACTTACATATAATGCCACACAGTAGATTAAAATGTTTAAAAGAAAAAGTTAAAGTTTCCTTAAAATTATTAAATTACAGGAATAACCACGTAAATCTATCCTGTCATCACATTAGCCAGAAATTACTTACTTACAGAGGGGAGTGGGTCATGTTCTTGATGTCTCTTTGTATTCTTTCTTATTTTACACTTTACACCTCACTTTACTCCACTCTATGTCTCTCTTAACGGCTGCGTTTATAACTTCTTCATTTTTTTACAGTTTTATCTTTTGACACCCTCATTACATGGCATAATCATCTTAAACATCTTTTCTTTATCGTTTTTATTTGGTTTAACATCCAGATTATCTTGATGGCAGTGTTTCTTATGTTGTCCATTTTTGTTTTTCTCTTCATTTTCTATAAGAATCTCTTTTCATTGCTTTTTATCCTGTTTTTTACTTTTGTATTACGACCAAAGTTTTAGACCTATATATAATGATTGGGCTACTTATTCCTTTGAAAAGTTCATATCAGAAACAGATCTGAAGAAGATTTAGAAGAAACATAATGTGGATTTAGAAACTCTTTTAGAATCAAAGAAGCTTTATTTACTCTGACGATATTAACAAGCACAAACATGGCTATAAAAATAAACGTGGGAAAACCAAATTCCTGGTTTTTAGTAGAGATGAAGTGAATTACAGTTCTACAACCAGTTTGATTTAGATTACATTGGGTTTAGCAACGTTTTCCAAGATAAAGTCCTTTTTCTGCAACAATTTCAATCTCAAACTTAGACAACGCATGATAAAATGTTTTATTTGGTCGGTATTATTATATAATGTAGAGACATATATTTAAAACACAACAATAAACAAAATAGAGGCGTTTTTGCTCGAAATTCCTTGGACCGTAAAGAGCTATACTAGAACAAAAATGGCTCACAACGGTAAAAACGCGAAAAATATCTTACCTACGACATATTTTGAGGCAACAAATACGTCAGTACTGAAGAGTAAAATAGAAGGTCGTAAAGGAGTGGAAAGAAAGCGGGCTTCATAGCTAGGAAATATCTGGAAATGGACAGGGATCCGAAACGCCGAACAAATATTTACGCTGCCAGAAGACCAAAACACATTCGTCGAAGTGATCGCCAACATAAGAGAGACCAAATATGACACGATGGTGAAAAAAGTGTTCCTGAGTGTGTTGAAAAGTTTTTTGCTGTTCCTAACCCATCATTTATTTTTCTTCTAATTCACCGGTTTGTGTTACTTTTGTTCAAAAGACTTGTTCTAAAAGGATTCATAATTTTTTTGAGATGTTCCTGTTCGATTCTACTAATGGAAAATTGGTGGGGACGCGGTGGCTCAAATGGTTCAACCAGTTGACTGTGTCCTCTAGCCAATGCGCGCGAGTTCGAGTCTCGCTCAACCCATGGATGTGTGTGAATGTCCTAGCATTTAAGTGCATGTTAGTGGGCACAATAAGCCCTTGAGGCTGCAGTGCCTGTAAGTGCGCCAAAAAAAAATGTTATTGTTTTTTTTGTTGGTTATTTATATATCTACTGCTATCTATTCTAGGCTGCTATTATATATTCATGTATTGTATTTTCTTTGTTAATGATCAGTGCCAAATCATCTGACTATATTAGTTCTGTAATTTTTATATCCTCCATTTTCTAGTGGCTTATTTTTTTATTGTTTAGAGGTTCTTTTGACTTCCTTCATTTAAACTATCGCGAAGAGCGACGCACTCAAGATGTAATCTACTGGTTATTTATGTTTCACTCTGACTAAATTTTTCGTTTGTCAGGAACACATCTTTTCTGTTGTATTTAATCGAAATCCTTTTATAAGTCGATTCGCCTTTATATATAAAACTACACTGCAAATCTTCTAAAGATTCCTTTAAAACTTCTCTTAACTTTTTTTTATAATACTCTAGCGTATACTTTACCGGTAGCTATTGTAGTCCTTTATGTCTCCTTTCTTTTATAAATTGGTATAGTTATTCTTATTTTCCAATCTTCTAACGTTTGTCCTGTATTTAATATTTAATTCATTAGTATCTTTAATATTTCTACCATTTTATCACTTTTGCTGTTAGCATATCGGCCATTATTTAATCATATCCTATTTGGAATTCGTTCTCATTTATCTTCATGGTTTCTTACATTGGTTATATTATCTGGTTTTTGTTGATTTTCGGCACTTGCTAAGCTTCTAGGGTTTTTTATCCATTTTTTGCTTTTAGTCTTGCCTCTTTCAATATATCTTTGAAATATCTTTTCTATTAAAACATCATTATCTGCATCTTTAATGTATGTCAGTATGTAATTATTATTATTTCTTTTTTTCTTATTATTTCAAAGTTTTTCTTTAAAGGTTGTCTTTATTTTTTCTCCGAAATAAGGTCAGCTCTTTTGTTTATTTTTTTTATTTATTAATCGTAATCTTTTTAGCTTTTTGTAAATAAATATTTTATTCCATGTTTGCTTCTGTCTTTTTATTGTTTTTTCTTTTATTATGTCCGCTGTTCTTTACCTTATATATTCGTAATTTCTAATGTTATACATCTTTCTGTCACATTTGTTAGTATTAACCTTTTGAATGTGGCATATTAAGTTTATAGTATTTTTTGTCTGCAATATAAACTTTTCCTTTGCAAAAAAACAAATTTATATAATAACTTTAAAGCAGTAGAAGTGAATTTTTGGTTTTCTGTATTGAAGTCGAAGTAAAAGTAAGTAATAGTCTAATATTTTATAACTAAGAAAAAATAGCAATATTGGAATAACGGTTAAACAGAATATAACTACAAAATTTATACGATGACATCCAAGCATAATCACCGCCATAACATATCTCACGTAGTTTCACATATATGTTGGGATTTTTTATCGTTACAATTTCGTTTCTTAATAGGTAGACAAATGTTGGACATCTTTCCGAACCTATTTTCTTTCCTATCAATAAATATCTTTGATTAAAGAAAAGATTAAGTCAGCAGCAGCAAGAGAAACGACACCGTTCGGTGTAATACCGTAAAGAAAACTTAGGATAACTTTTAAAAGGAATTAAGATGTTGATTAATGTCTCTATAATGATCAGCGTCAAAAATGCTGTCGAATGATATGCTGCATGACATATGTGAGTATAATGAATTTTCGAAATCGTAACGGTCACTTTCGGTTGCCGTTAACCGATTTGGCTGGAAATCAATGCCATGAAAGGTACTGACGTTTGAAATGAATCCGTTGAATAGAACGGAAGTTATAGTGTCTCCAGACACACAGACAGACAGACAGGATGATAATCTCATTAACTTTCTACTATAAGCTCCGCTGTAGAAAGTTAATAAATCAAGTGTGTGGCAAAAATAGATGCGATGAATTAACGGTACAACCTTTGTATCAAAATTTCACGTAAGAAAATCTTGAGCAAAAAATAAAGCCCGTGGACGACCAATACTGAACTTTAATGAAGTGATGAAATCCATAGACTACTGTTTAGTGCTCCGCGGAGAGTTCCAATGTATTTAACCGACCGTAAGCCTTCTTCATATTGGAAAAGTTAAGAAACTTAATAAGTGGGTTCCGCATAAAATGACAGCAGATAGAGGTGGCGTTTTACTTGTTACTCAGGCGTAACAAGAAATTATTTTGGGACCTGTGACGAAATGTGAATTGTAAATGAAGTAAACGGCAATTGAACAGCAAAAACACCCACAGATACATGCAAGAGCAAGCCTTCGCCTCATGAAGGTCATGGATTTGCAACTTGGTGACATAATCTTAGCAGAATCCTATTACTAAACATTATACCTGAGAACTTCTGTTTAAAACATCCATTTTCCGTCAACAGACGCAGGGCAATATTTCTTCCAAGTTCAGTTAGAATTGGACTATAAAGCTCTTCACTCATTTCATTTACCTAACCTTTCATCAAAAGATTTTTATCTTTTCCAGAAAGCTCAAAAGAGATAAAATGTAAAATTAGCGCTATGCTAACGGAGAGATTGTCATTTCGCTCATAGAAAAGTTTATTAATTGGCAGTTTTTCGAAAATTGCATTTTTTATCGATTTGAACGTTAGAGGCCACATTGATTGCCTCCGTAATCATTTTGCAAAATATATTTTCAATTAAAAATTACAATATTTTATTTTTATCTTATGAAGTCCTACATTGTTTGTGAAATTACCTGCATAAATTTTCCAACAAAGGACGTGTAGACGCGTTGTAGTAATTTATTATGATAGCAAATTAGCTCGCCACAAAATGTGAAAGGATATATGTTTTGCGCGCTCATGTTACAGTGTGGGCACGTACAGGGGAGAGAGTATCGAGATCGCAACGAACGCATCTTGGATTTAAATCTTAGAAAATACAGAAAAAATTAAAAGGGGGCTTAATTTTAATTGGGTTTTGCTAGAAAAATTATTCTACTATATCTACAACACAGCAAATTTACCCATCAATAATCACACTAATCAAGAATAACGGTTTTATTCTCTAGGCAACAGTGGAAGCTCTATTTCCACCATTCTTATCATCGTTGTAAAGACCAGTTTATTTACTCATATCCTATAAGATTACGAAGCAAAATAATAAAGACGAGCTACATTATAAATCTTCTATTTCTCTATGTTTAGGAATATAAGATGATCATATGTAAGCTAATCTTTGCTAGTTACATAAAATTGTAATTATGTATATACTACAGTTATATAATATTAACTAGTCAAAGGTTTTTAATTTTTGTAAATTGAAATCCTGAAACTGTAAACCAGTTTTGATCAGAATTATTTTTATTTATTCAATTTGGATTTGTATGATTTCTTTTTTAGGAGTTTTGGTCTACTTCAAAGATTAAATTTGAATTGATATACGTATTCAAAGAACACAATAATTATAATATCCATATGGTATTCAAATTTAAATTCTTATACCAATAGTTGTTTACAATAATTTTTTGCCATTCTTCTTTTAAATAGTCGCAGTAATAATATTTAATATTTTGTTTCTTTTTTTAACATTTTTTTGTTAAATTAGTTATGCAATTCAGTAATTACCACCTAATTATTGCAATAACATAGTTCCCGAAGTACGGGGCTAATATATTATATAATTTCTCAATAACTTATTTTCAAAAATCACATCATTTTTTATGTAGTAGCAAATTTTTGCATATTATTTTTATCCTATGCAATACTAGCTGTTTTTCAACGTTGTCTTTTCATGATCAAAAATATATGCACACACTGAAAATTAGTTTACTGCTCTGTTCAATATAATATTAAGCAACAATGTAATTGAGAGCTTGTCTTAGAACAGAATTTGAAACTTGAAATGTAGAACAGTAGATTAGAAAAAAAAACAGTGGAAAAAATAAGTAGTTAAATAGTAAAAAATTCTATTTTCACAAACCCCAAAAATAGCAAGAAATTAAGAAAAACAGTCAAATCTCAAATAGGGCAGATTTTTAAAAAACAATGTTTAGCAAAAATTTTCCGTTTCTTAAGTTTTCAATTGAAGTGTTTTTTGTATAAAGAAAGTGTTATTTTTGCCTTAACGCTATGTTTGAAAAGTCTCCGCTAGAATGTGACGTATATTTAACTATCGCAGCAATTTAAATTTCCATAAAAATTTGCGCTAGTTATACAACATGGAAAAATCCGGAGGTCGCCGGCGATCGGTGAAATTTAATTTCCATAAAAATCTGCGCTGGGTTTTCGATGTAGAAAGCAGGAATAAATATCTGCACTACGCACTCAAGATGGATCTTTCGCTGGAATTTAAAAATAAAATTCTAATTACTTCGTTTCTTTATTCCAACCACCTTACAATTTTGATTTTGGTCTTAAGATATAGTTACTAATAGTATTTTGAATTTTTAATTTTTAATGGAATAATAATTTTTTAAAACTCGTACTTCGTAACTTATTCACAACGAATGGAAAACGAAGACATGTTCTAAAGAACCAAATCAACAATTCCTAATAATTTTAAAAATTTAATTCTTTAGAAATTTGTTTATTGAGGATATTTTCCATTTAATGTACTAAGGAACACCCTAAACTCCAATTTATTTTTTTTGTATTTCTGAAAACCAAATATGAGTTCAACAAATGTGATATGTACCGATACAAAGGTTATGTTGCTTTTGTTTAAAATTGTTAACTATGAATTAAAAGTCTGGTCTAGAATATAGCATTGTATAACTACAAGGGCAACTTAACTAACTAACTAACATCTTCTAAAAATATTAAAACCTACTTATATTTTAAAATCTACTGTACAGAATTATTAATTATCATTTTCCTCAGCACTGTTGTAACTCTCTGTTCCTCCTTTTCTACTACTTCCCCAAATGGTGACTTGTTACAAAGAGAAAATAAATGAATAATTTAAACTATTAGTGTTTCTTACCCGAAGTCCATGTTTTCAAATGTTGTATAAGAACGAGGAATCGGAGGCAGTAAGTTACAAAATGTTTCTACCTTGATTTTATCTTAAAATGCATATAAGTTTGTTTATGAAACCATCGGTAAAGTGAACTATAACTTTAATTTCTTGTGTTTGTACTGATACCATTTTGTCAAAAGAAAACACAAAGTTTTCTCTAGATCTGAAAATTAAAGGGAGTTGTCTAATGGCTGCAGCTAAAGTCAACCTTGCATTTCTTGACTCATCCGAGCCTCCTGTAATCATAATTGCAGTAACTGCTTCGCTGACATTTATTTTAACTGGCCTTAGTTTGATGTTTCTGTTGGGTAAATATAGCTGAAATACACAATCACTTTTCGATAGCAGTGCTAAACACCATAGTGCACTAATAATCAGTATACAAAAACGTTGTAAATATAAGTGAACCAATAAATTCAAACTTAATTTATAAAGGAAGTAAAATAAATTATAAGTTATATGGATTATCAAGATATAAACACTAACAACTCGATCAATCTCAAAAAACCACAACCATATATATCAAATATTGCTATTGATAAACCAAAAATATCACCCTATATTCATTCCTAGTGGCACCAATTATCAAAATATAATCGCAGATATGAAGTAAACGATCACTGAAGACTTCTCCACAAATTACAAAGGAAAGGTTCTAAAGATTAACCTAAATAGTATCAACGATTAGAAAACTAACAAAATTTTATGACGAGAAAAAATCAACAATTATATCTATAGAAATCCCGAAAACTCGGGCATCTCAGCAAAAATAAGAAATGTCCCCATTTCAATAACCAAAGAAGAAACAATAAAAAACCTAATGCCACTCATTACACTAGAAGTAGAAAAAGCAAAAATTTAATCTGAAAGGACTAAATTGCTGGGCGGTAACGGTGGAACCACGACGAAGAAGTAACGCAATGCACCAACTGTCAACTAATAGACCATTCGAAAAAATCACATTTACTTCCCAGAAAGTCGCCACTGCTCTAGATCTCCAAAACGTGTAGACTGGAGATAAACATATCGCTAAGTATAGAGGCTGTCCCTATATTAAAAATAACAACTTACACTCTTACCCCACAATCAAACCTACAAATCCCTACTCCAACAACCTAATTTACGCATCTATACTGCATAATAGGAACCATCCCACCCAAACGGCTGACCCTAATACAAGTAAACGTAAATCAACTGACTGTAACGGTACTACATCTAATTTCTTCTAAACTATTATTAAATTAATCACACCATACATTATATAAATTAAAAATTTTGCCGTTTCATTGATTCTTATGCTTTTCCAAAATGGTGGAAAATAATAACATTTTACCGATAAGTTAACCCTACTCAAATTGGAATGCCAGTAGCCTTAAAGGCCGATGATCAGTATTTATATCCTCTCTAACCAGACATAAAATTAATATGGCATGTATCACATAAAAACCTTACTATGCGAAAATTTACATTTACAAGATATATCCACAGAATAGATAGATAGTAGATGGGGGAGAATCTCCTATAAATATTAAGGGCAATCTAATTACATCTATAACATAACTAGATAATGTTAAATACCTAGAAACCTTTTGTCAAGCTATCCCTAAATAATAACTAATTATTAAGACTAGTTTTAGCTTACAAACCACCCAATTACGATCTCAATTTTAACGAAATCAACCACATCTTCCAAAATCATCATTCCACGTTGTCAGTTGGAGACTTTAACTGCACCAAAACTGGGAATGTAGACTAATCAACCCTTATAAGGTAAAACTAAATGACTTCACTTCTCGATTGGAAGTTCTGATAGTTGTTCCCATAGAATACATCTATTATCCTCCCAGGTATAATAAACTACTAGACCTATTGATTATTATACTGCACAAAAATATTAACCTACCAATAACTCAAGGCTGATCGAAGGACGAATAGAATGGGACAACTTTAGAACTATCATGAACCAACAATTACCCTGTCCGACAAATTTAAATATGCAAGATTAAAACATTTAAGAAAGAGATTAGTCAGGCCTTCTAGCTCTTAGGAAATATTTGAACAGACTTATACGGTTAGTTAGACTTGAATTGGATGAATATCGGATCTCCCCTTATAAAAGACATATAAAATCTTTTGACCCAGGAGCCTACCAAAAATTTTTTAAAACAATCCACTCCCACCCAAACATTTCGACACGAAGGTCTGAAGATTAAGAAAAATGCAAATTATTTGGCGTACATCTGGAAAAAGCCTTGGATGTTCCACAAAACCCAGGAACAAACATAACTCACTTTACAGACACGAACAAAATCAGCTCCAATAACAAAAAACTTATTGAAGCAGTTTATCTAACTGAAATTAAACAACATATCCAGAAGTTCAAATATAAATAATTACTAGGACCAGATTTAATCCCTAACTTACTCCTCACAAATCTCCCAGACAGATCAATAGCTCACCTAACAGCGGTTTTAAATGTGTGTCTGAGGACAGGATGCTTCCCCAATGTCTAAGAACAAGCAACAATATTAATGCACCCAAAATTTGCCAAACAACTTCCTCTCTACTGCCTGCATCAAAACTTTTTGAGCAAGCTATATATACAAGACTCGATAATCAGTTAGAGATCCATAACATAATCTCTCAATTTCAAATCGGATTTCGGGACTCACACTCAAACGACACATCAAATTTTGCGTATCACAGAAATAACCGAAAACTTTGAAAATAAATTAAGCACGGTTATAGCATTTGTAATATAGCTAAGCGTTTAACCGCATCTGGATAGAAGGACTAGTTCATAAATTGATAACAATATGAATACTCCCATATTCAAGATACATAATCAAATAAATAATTTTTATCAAATAGTGAGAGTAAACACCTCCACCTCCTAAAATCGCCATATCTAATCAGGTGTTCCATAAAGATCATAGTTGAAAGATAATCCAATCTTTTCTTCCCGAAAAAACTTCTTCTGCTAGTTTTCTATTTTCGCTATTTCCATACTGAAAGTACCACCTTAACTTTTTCTTTTTGCATTTAGATCCTCCTATCGTGAATATATCGTTGATCTCGTTAACTGCACAGGAGTATTCATTATTATTTTATCTCGCTATTTAATGTTCCATCTACAAGTAAATTATGATTTTTAATTTTAAACTAACCCAATATTCATCAGTTGCTTTTTTCAAAATGATTCAATATCTTCATTATTCCTATTTCTTTTAAATTCATGTATCATTTCTGTTAAATCAGGTTTTGAATTTGTTGCATCTACTACATACAAATTCTTAAAATTATTTGAATTTGTCATTTTATGAATCATTTCAAGTGTTATAGTTGTTCTTTCCTCTAATATAAACTTGTAATCTTTTTCTTCGGTATTAATTACTTTCCTTATCCTATAATAAGGAAAGTAATGTAATCGGCGGAAATTTGACCTACCCAGTTTTTTACATTTCTGGACGAATTATAGCCTCAGGACACCAAAAAAGTTGTTTTGAGCCATTGGTTCGTGTGTGTGTGTGTGTCTGTCGGTCTGTCAGTAAACAAGATATCTTGAGAACCGTAAGAGCTAGAGACTTGAAATTTGGTATGCAAATTACTTGTAGGTAGGGGACGCAGTGCGAAGCTTCTGGTAAAAATCGACCAAGCCGTTTGGTCGCAAGGTCGCAAAATCGGTCGCAAAGCGGTCGCGAATCTATACGGTTGAAGATACAAAAAATGTATGAGAATAAAAATGATTTGTTATCATGAAATAAACATAAATTTAAAATAAAAGTTGGTAAAATAGGAACTCGAAAAAAATTGAAGCTCAGGATTTTTAATATACCGGGTGTTTATAAAATGTTTCGGGAAATTTATATTACCGGGTAGATCAAACCGAGACGAACAAAAAATTACAATAAAATTTTTTGATCCCAGGTCAAATGAATAAGCCGATTAAAAATTAATTAAAGGGGCCGACTATGGGAGGACGGGGAGCGCTTGGACGCTAGGAGGGATCACGCAGGCGATAATGGTGAAGGCTGTGCAGCCAAGCTCGCACGGTTACCTTCAGTGACGTAGCAAAATTTTAAGTACAAGTCAATTATTGTCTTGTACTGTTTATTTAATCAGCTTTCAGTGTTCGACTGTATATATATATATATATATATATATATATATATATATATATATATATATATATATATATATATATATGAAAGTCGTGTGATGTTCACACCAGATTTTTTTATCTACAATTTCTTACATGAAATAACATTCAAAATATAGAGTTTCATGTGATTTGTTACATTAAAAATATATTGACCTGGTTGAAATTCTTGTTTGACATGTTCAAAGATATCTACTCGAAAACTTGCGAGTATGTCGGTAGAAAGTGATCCTGCATCTTTACGGTAGTACACTGCAATACGATAAGTTGATTTACTTTTAATTCTTGTGAATTCTTTGGCCTTTCTTTTAATTCAAAACCTTTCAAGTCTGTTGATTCACGTGATTATGTTTTATGGAAATATCTAAAGAGTGTACTACAACAAACTAAAAACTTTCGGCATGTTTAAGGTAAAAGTCATTGAAGAAATTTAGATAGTGATAGTACTTGTACTTACAAAAACATGTTATAATACGGCCGGGTTCAAAATGATCTGAACGCATATGATGTCATTACATTTCTCATAAAATGAAGTAAATCTGATTCAAATTGCGTTGTAATATAGGCTATTTCAAAGTGAATCTTAGGATTAGTTCTACGAATGTTGAAAGTTTGCATTTGTGGTATCTAGACATGTGACAAAGTCTATCAACAACTGTACATTTATAAACAACACAGCTGATGCTGATTTTTTCAACCAAATCATATTGAGCGATGAAGCTCTTTTTTCTCTAAATGGCTTTGTAGATCGTCGAAATTCACGAGAACCTAATCCATCTTGGTGTGCATTTTAGACCGGAGAAATAATTGGCCCATATTTTTTTGAAAACGAAATTGGAAACGCTGTTATTGTTAATAGTGTACGTTATTGAGAGATGCTAAATAATATTTTTTTATGTAAAACTAATGATTTGAACTTGAGTTTCAACAAAATGAAATCACATGTCACACAGCACGTGAAACAGTCACTTTACTGCAAACCAAATTTCTTGGTCGTGTTGGTCACATTAGGCTTTTTTTTCTGGATTTATTTGAAAAAAAAGGTTTACACCAACCAACTTACTTACTTAGCCCTAAGCCTTTTTATCTTTAGGTATAGAGCTAGTGGGGTTGAGTCCTCTATTGTTGCCTCCATTGTTTTCTATCTTGTGTTTGGTTTCGTATACACTCCCACTTTATTCCCATTTTCTCTGCTTCTTCTTTTATTCTGTCTGACCATCTTGTTCTTTAACGTTTTTTTTTGTTTTACCCTGCACTTGCGTTTCAAACATTCTTTTTGTAAGTCTTTCATCCGGCATTCGACACACATGTTTAAACCAACTGAGCTGCCTTTCTATAAACTTTTCATTAATTGGCTCTTAGGTTTTGTCTGAACGTTTGGTTTCTTATTTTGTCTCTCATGTTCTTATTTTCTGTTATTCTCAAGAATTGCATTTCCATTGCGTTGATTCTTGATTTTTGCCTTTCTGTTAATGTCCAAGTCTCACTACCAACTAACTTGCTACAATTCTAGGGCTAAAAGAGAACATCAGACATGTAATTGTTGAAATAAAGCCCTATTTATCGGATAGCATTATGGAAAACTTTGCTAAAAGACGGGTAGAGGGCATTTAGCTAACATAATATTTCATATGTAACTACTAAGTCCGTACTTTATACTGAAAACAATGAAATTTGTATCGTTCTAATATTTTATGTTTTATTCAGTCCAATTTAGATCACCCTATATTAGTGTTAAAATAGCTAAAGAAATATCAGGTTTGGTAGCGATTGTGACACCCTGCATTCGTCGTATTGCATGGTTTCTCGACAAAATTATTAATCAAGAAATACGTTCATATGCTTTGTTTTAGTTCATTTGCATTAGAAGGTGCAAATAATTAAACTAATAATTAATAATTCTTTCAACATAAACTGCGAATGAAAAGATATTAAGAACACACAAGTTTTTTAAGACACTGCCCAACAAAAGAACATTGTAAGCATATGCCAGTGCAATTTACATATCTGGGCATTCTTTGGCGCGCGGTTATAAATTGCGTTTTATCAACGCTGGCGCCCACATTTTCATTAACTTCTCCTACTGCGTGCTGCACGGCTTCAGTACAACAAAAATAACAAATTGCCCGAGAAGCCTCATATATCCAGCAGAACCCCCCTTCGTTACATAATGAGTTCACGACGCTGGCCTTTTGGTCGTCACTTTTGCAGCCCAGCAAATTAAATCCAATTAAGCGGCAATAATAAGCTTAGACTGCTATCGCATCGATTACCATAGCAGATTTGACGAATTTATATTTGGCAGGCCGCGCAGGCATTAATTTCGACCCGGCCACAAAAAGCTAGGCCCGTACATGGTCCTAACGATATCATAAATGCAAATGAACCCTTCAGGCGGACGGACTTTGAAAATCTGAAACCTACGCTTTTTGCGCCGATAAATCTGCGCCCGCGACGCCCTATCCAGGCGGGTTATTAGATAATGACACTCTAAATTAGCCCGCTGAAACCCAATTAACACGCGACTAAGACGGTTAATAAAAGCTGCTAAGTCGTGGAACGGAGTGGGCTGCAAAAATTTTATTTCGTTGGAACGGTGAAACCCTCGGAAATAATTTAAAAATGGCGTAGCGACATACGTTCACTTTGCTACGTTGTTCGCATTATGCACTTACTTTGGTATACAAATTATCTATTGTCTTCATGCAGTGTCCTTTCACGACGTGTATGTTCCTATTTTTTAACGGCGGCATCTGATACAGAACTGCTTGGTCATTTTGCCCGTACCCTAATGTCAGGGTTATATACAAATCAGCTCGCTTAAAGTTCAGAAAAAATATTTGCAGCCGCTGCGGCTACTGAAAAAGCACACAAATGCCAAATTCCAATCAAGCTAATATAAATTTATTTAGTCGTTTATAAAACTATAAAAATAATTCTTTAAGTACCTGAAATATGACAGTATACGTGAGCAGTCTGAAAAGTTTTAAGCCTAACATAGCAACAACTATTTTTTTTTGTAAAGTTCAATTATACTTTTCAATATAGTCTCCTATTAAGTCGATACACTTTTTTCAGCAATGATCCAACCTTTTTAATGCGTCCAAAATAGGCGTCTACGGTTGCGACGACCTCTTCGTTTGATGAAAATCTCTGTTCTCCGAGCAAAACTTTGAGCTTAGGAAACAGGAAATAGTCGACGGAGGTTCAATATGGTGAATATGCTGGGTGGTCAATCAATTCAAACTGCAATTCGTAAATTTTGGCCATGGTGACCGCCGAAGTGTGAGCTAATGCGTTAGCTTGATGAAAGAGCACTTTCTAGCGTTCCAAATGGAATGGAATTCCCTGACTATCCCAAAAGATAGTCGCCATTACCTTCCCAATGAAACAGTCTTTGCCTTTTTTGGAGTAGATTTATTCTCTGCAGTCCACTGTTTTGATTATTTCTTCGTCTCGGTAGTGTAATAGCGGACCCAAGTTTCTTCGATAGTGATAAATCAACGCAAAAAGTCCGACTTGTTTCGCTGAAACCGCTTAAGCAGGGCCTTGGAAATATTCAGTCAAATGAACTTTTGGTTCAAAGTGAGCAAGCGCGGGACCCAACGCGTGGATAGCTTTCTAATGCTCAATTCTTCAGTCAATATATGATAAACGCATTCCTTCGATATGTCCACAGCCACTGCTATCTCTCTAACCTTGATTTGACGTTCGTCCAACACCATTTGGTGAACTTTTTCGAGGTTATCGGTGGAGGTCGCAGTTGTTGGCCATCTCGAATGCTCATCATCAGCCACGCTGGTACGACCACGTTTACATTCAGCTGCCTATCTTTTCACGGTGGAAAATCATGGGGCCGAGTCCTCGTAAACGGCTTTAATTAGCGTAATTTCTTTCAAATGCAAGTACTTAATTACGGCATGATATTTTATTTTTTCCATTTTTACAAAAGTACGATATCGTCCGATACAAACGACTATCAAACAACTAAGCTTTCAAAATGGCTGAAATTTTACAAATACCTTTCAAAGCATGATTGTGGTAGCAGAATGGTTTTGACAAATAAGGCCATCTTTAAGTTGAGGCATAAAATTTTTCTAACTGTCCACGTATAGCACTTAGATAAACATTTAAATTTTTTAAATTTTAATTAACAACCTAATGGAATTAATTTATTTTGCACTGACACAGACACATTTGTTTGTCACCTTTTTAATACTTGCCTTTAATTGTTATAACCTTAAAAAGTGTAGGAAGTATATATTTAATAACAAAACATTTTTTCTTTAATTTATATTTTGCTTAATAATAAATGTGTTTTATTATTTAGAAACTACAATCAAATGTGTTTAAGATATTTGATTTAATCATATCTTTTTAAGAAAGTGAAAGTAACAATCAAATCTCTTTGTTATTTTTATAGAGACGGACTTCCCAGTTTTTTCTGAATTTTCAACTTAACTTTAATTAATATTATTTTAGATTTTTTGCTTGACAGTAACAAAAGCAATTTTAACCTTGCATTAACTAACCACTTAGAAATTTTATTGTCCCACTTTTTTTGTAAATTGGTTCTCCTTGGCTTAAATTACGCACTGTTTATTCAGAATTCCTTTATGGAACTCTAACTTCGTGTACCTTCACCCAGTTGCTTGATTACATTTATTAATTTTTTATTCTTACTTTTCATCTGTTATTAAATATACAAATAGTCATATTAGCAACATAAAAACAGTAATAGGACAGCTCAAGAACAAATCAATATCTTGATTAAGTAGTGTATCGACAACATTACATAAGTTATGGGTAAAAGTCTCGTAGTTTGAAATGCTTCTAGACAGTTTTGAAACTTTGCTTATATATTAAAAAAATGATGTTATCAACTTTTTCAATATGGCATAGGAAATTATCTAACGTTCGACTTCTGGGTATCGATTGCTCATGAACTCTGGTAATATGATCTTGGTTTAAAATTGTGCGTTACAAATTTTTACGTAATTTGAATGTTTCTTAGTTCCGTGCTGGAAGATAATTATCCTCATTGAATAATTTGGAGTTCCAGAGAGAAAATTCAGTTTGGAAGAAACTCTGAGGTCAGGATACCCATGCTGATCTCGCTGCTGTTAAGGAAGACGCTCTAAACCGACAAGTCTGACCTATTGCCAAGTAAAAGTGTGTTTGGACATTCTCGCACTGGCAATTTATATAATTCTATAATACCACCTTTACAATAAAGAAAAATTATTTTTTTTCGTATTCCTTGTCTTAAACGACAAGAAGATGTCAGAACGCGTTTTGTGGTAATACGAGATGATTAATAAGTATGAAAATGGAACATCTTGCTACGGCAACAATATTATAACATATGAAAAAACAAGTTTTATAATCTACTAAATCTATTAGCATTGGATGACAAATGTGTATTGATTCCCAAGGTAACGTAAAGTTACAGATCATTACCATGAATGTGGTAGAAAGTACTTTGAAAGATTATTAAAATTAAAATTGTATTACAAAACCTTTCTAATGTCCCACATAGAATAGAAATCTTTCAAAAAAATATAGACAATGATATAAGAAAAAAACTGGTAAAACAAATAATAAAAAAGTTAGAAAATACAAACAATAATTAGAATCACTTATAAATAGCAAATAAACTATAGAATAAAAAAAGAGAAAACAAAGAAACTAGAGTTTATTATTTTTACCAAAATTTGAAGTCGTAGCCCATGATACTGTCAAATGCTTAACAAATTGAAAAATGAAAACAGCATTGTTACAAGTACCATAACTCAGACTCGTGAGAAAACGTGAAAGAGTTATTTGGATGATTCGTTTGTGGTGATCAATGTTTGAAAGATTATGAATA
Organism: Sinelater perroti; assembly: GCA_036346155.1. Classification (NCBI taxonomy): domain Eukaryota; kingdom Metazoa; phylum Arthropoda; class Insecta; order Coleoptera; family Elateridae; genus Sinelater; species Sinelater perroti. The sequence goes on along the minus strand of JARFIY010000195.1, from coordinate 14,743,099 downwards.
TTGAAGATATACTATAAAACTTTTAGAGTACCTTATGTATTAGGAAGTCTATGTCGCCTGGCCCAACAATGTTGAGCCAATATTTATACGGGGTCCAGCAGAATACTCTGTCCTTTTTGAATTTACAGTTGTATGTAATGTATTTTTAAAGGCGCCAATGCGTGCCATTTTAGTGCTCATCATAGCGTGAAGTGGTGGACACCAGCGTTTGTGTTGGAGACTTATTTTAAAAATGCTGATTCTGTGGTTGTGACGCAGCGGCTATTTCGTAGGCATTCTGGAGTAGATCATCACGGGAGAGTTTCAACCAAGAAAATCACAATCTTGTGGGTACACAATTTCCGAGAGGTTCAACATTAAAACGGAAGTCACCCGGTAGACCTTGTAGTGTTTGGACACCCGAGAATATAGTAACAGCGATAGTGGCTCAACCTGGATATACCAATAAGCAGAATTTTCAGTATTAGGCCCCACAAAATCATCGATAACTCCATGAGCGAGTAACTATTCGGTGTTCTGTTATGAAATTTGGTATCATGGGCCGTATTTCGTGAAGCTCAAACTCGCCAAACAATGAAATACACTATTGTGGTTTTAACAAAATGGTGCTACCGCACACTTAGCGAGAATTTCTTGAGGGAGAATTGTTTTCAGGCCACTTCATCATATTACATGGTAATATGGCCTGCTAAATCACCAAACTTGTATCCTTGAGATTTATTTCTGAGAATTTATATGAAACATGAAGTCTGAAGACTTTCAGCGCAGGCCGCGATTATTTAACAATTAAAGAATGCTATTCTCAACACGATCGCAGCAGTACCAATATAATGACTCGACAAGCAACGCAAAACTTTAAGATGAAGCGACAGGAGTGTATCGCTCGTGCGGGCACACATTTAGACCATATGACCTTCAAAACTAGCTGATGACTAAATTGCACTAATTGTTCTGTATGCTGGTACAATAAAACATTGACTAAAACATATGTTGCCCTTTTTATTGATGTTTCGAAAATAGATGATCATTGTATCGGACTCTGTATAATGAAAACAGTTGGGTAGTCTATGAGAATGGATTATAATGCCCATTGGTTAATGAGGACAACTTCACTGGCCAAGTCAGTTGGGAGTCAAACGTGGTAAATAAGTACATGTAATGTGTGATCATCGCAATTATAATGCATGTGAAGGAAAAGGAAGTTCAAACTTTCAAGAGATTGAGACTAATAAGACGAGACAGTTATTCGTGATTTCAACAGAAGACTTAGCAAAATGTTTAGATTAAAAATTTTTAGCTCGATAAATAAAAAATTTCAAAAATGAGGAACTGGAACAACTATTAGAAAAAAAATTGGTTCTTGCATACAATCAAAGTTCTAAGTATCTACAGAAGCTTGGAGGAATATAGTGAATATAAAATATATGCTACGATATTGCTAAAGGTTACCGGTCTAGATTGTAAAATTTTGTCATACAAATATTTGCTATAATTAAAAATTTAAAAAAATTACTTAAACGTGTAGGTAGGTTAAATATATCCTGTAACACTCTCTCATTATGATTTAAGTAAGCAATGCGTTAACTGCATTTATAAGAACGAAGAAAAATATTGAGTGGTTCTAACTACAAAGAATACCAGGAAACTAATGAGACTGATATTCTTGGTCCAAGCAGAAAGGTTACAAACCCAAATTTTTGGACTTGACCGTTGATGGGGGTGTTAGGTAAACGGTCCGACCCAGCTTATTTGCCTTTGAGCCTTTACAAACTACGAATAGCTTGTGAATTGGATAGTAATTTAAGCGTCGCGTCAGGGATAAAAATGCTATGTTAATTATCTATGTGATAAAATTTCGAGATGTCGACATTGGGTAATTCACTTGATAATGCCTAAGCTTTGTGTTGCTGCTAGTGAGAGTTGTTACTCAAAACTTGGCAACGTGCAGTAACAACTCGCTTGTTATCGATTTGTCGAGTTCAATCAGGGCAAAGATACATAATTGCTCTGAGTGACACGCTACCAAGTCTTTTCGATCAAAGAAGACTTGAATGACAAAATCAAAGATGAAAACAATGCTTACTGTCTAATGTTTTGATAAAATTTATTAATGATTTCCCGGATGGACGTCCAACATTACATTTTATGTGGAAGTACTCCAACGGTAGAAGAAAAAGAGTTGCCTGCGTCAATCCGGAGATCGTCGACATTTGGGTAATTCACCACGATAATGCACCAAGCTTTGTGTTGCTGCTAGTGAGAGAGTTTTTGACTAAACAAACCGTGGCAACGTTGCGTACATCTCGGGCTTGTTTTGTTTTCCCGGTTCTAGCCTGAAAGAACATAATTTTCGGTCTGTTAAAGACTTTGAAAGAGATTAAAGTTGAAGATTTCTAGACGAGTTACGATGAGTGGCAGAGTTGCTGGCAACGCTGTATTGATGCTCAAGAATGTTATTTTGAAGAATATTTTCAGTTAAATGAATTTCCTGGATTTAGTTTAGTTACTTTTCGGACCTACTTTGTATAGGCTAAGATATTAAAGCGGGTAAAACTCTGCTGAAGTGAAAGTGCGGGTGTGCGGATAAGCAAAGATGTTTTTATAAAAACACAAATTAATGAACTCATCAGAGCCATTTTATTATTCGATCGTCTTGAAGAACGCCATTGAATTTTTTTTGAAAAAATAATTCAAGTTCTGCATAAATTACAAATCATCAAACATGAGTTATGTAAATGAAATTTATTTATTCTAGAAATTAAAGCAGAACTTTATTCGAATTTGGCTTCTAAAGAATTCTAAAAAGCTTTTATACTTATAATATATAAACTCGATATAGTACAGGGAAAAGATGTTTGGATAAGTTTGGAAAAAAGAGAAGTGAAAAAAATTGATAGACGTCCTTAAAGTACTATATAAAAATAACAGAAATAAAGTAAGGACACGCAATGATAAGTTAACAGAATTCGAAATGAAAGTAGGACTAAAACAAGGATGTGTACTTAATTTACTTCTCTTTTCGGTAATCTTAGACGATATTATAAAAACATATAAACATAAATGTAGCAAAATGGAGACTGAACCAAGTAACACTACATGAACATATTAGTAGCAGAGACAACGGAAAAATTACAACAAAACCTTAATATTTACCAAATGTAACTCTAAAAAATAAACATAGAAAAGACAAAACTATGATTCTATCAAGGAAAGATTCGAATAACAATGTCAATATAAACGGGCATCAATTAGAACAGGTAACAAATTTCAAATATCTGGGTACAATAATAGAAGACAAGGGGAAATAGACAGAATAGGAAAGGTGAGTAAAATCTACAATACACCTAAAAACTCGTTTTTATGAGAAAAAACCCAAACAAAGAAATTAAAAGTATATAAAAGTTGTAAGACCATATCTAATCTACGGTAGTGCGTCTTGGACGATCAATAGAAGAAACGAAAGTAGAATCAGTACCATAGAGATGAGGTTTCTTAGAAAAATTGAAGAAATTAAAAGAATGGATAAAATGAGAAATGAAAGGATAACAGAACAACTGAAAGTGAAACCAATAAAGACATTGATAGCAAAGAGAAAACTTGGATGGATAGAGAACCTTCTCCAAATGGACGACACCATGATAGCTAGAAGAATATATGAAGCTAGGGTAGGTGGAAAGACCAAGAGTAATGTGGGAGAAACAAGTAGGGAAAGCAGCGGAAAACGGGAAATAAGGTGAGAGAATCAAGAACCTATCTAGGGATAGTAAGTCATGGAATAAATTAATTAATAAATGTTAAAAATTAAAATTATATAAATATTGTATTGTATTGATTATAGCATATTACTTTTGGTTATAATGCGACACCTAACGGTAAAAGTCCAGACGTTACTCCATCCGACTGCGATCTCTTCTGATCAATAGAGCACTTCTTGCGGGGTTGCTTATTTGAGTCTTTTGATGAAGTTGAAGTTCTGACAACTTACAGAACAATGCAATTGATTGTGGAAGATGATTGTTTCTATTTGTAAATAAATTTACACACAAATGTTATTTTGGACAATAAGCACGAATTGTGTCTTACATTATTAGATTCTATATGAGATCATAAAAACCAGAATAATATCAGAAAATAAGTAACTTCGACAACTCCATTGCACAACAGCCTTAATGACAATATAAATAATGGTTCAAATGCATAAATTTCGATTCCACTTCAAGCATAGAATACAAATATGTGGAAAAAGTAGGAAAAAAAGAAAAGTAAATCATTCAAACCTCAGAAAATTAGTATTGTAATTAAATGTTGAAAGATGTAATCCATTTATAATTGACTTCTGGTTTGTAATTAAGAGGTCCCTTAAGATAAATTATAACCAGAATAACTAATTTAATTGGCAGCTAATAAAAAGCAGATTTGTTTGCTAATTATTCGAAATTAATTTTTCAGCGTTGTGTTGATCGAGCCATCACCGAATCAGATGGAGTAAAAAAAGTTAGTTTCCGGTTGCTTTCATAGAAAACTAGTTCAAACATTAGATCTAATCGAATAATTAATTGCAAATTTGCTTAACGTCGTTATCAATCTGGAGGATCTATTACAGGCTTGGCTTGCTCTAAAATCAGTGCATTTGGTCAAAACTGAAATGTTAATATTCAAACGTCAAAATAAGTGAAAACTGTTGACATCATACTTTTACTAATTAAAAAAAATTAATTAAATATAAACACAAATGTGACAAGCAGACTAGGAGCAGCATGTTCAAGATTCAGATGTAGAAAAAATTGATAACGATAACGAAGTGCCACGGGGAAATTTATCGGGACCGGTCTTGTGGTCACGTACTTATTTTCCACCGGTGACTTTCCACGGGTTTTTTGGTCGCACTGCAATTCGAGCAGTTGAACGGGTGCGTTTGCGATATCAGAACCGGAGCTTGGGCACGTTGCGGTAGCGAACCGTTACGGTTTCTAAAACGCGCCGCGATTTCGCCGCGCTTTCGTGCTAGGGCACGCCGCCGCCGCCGATTTCCGCTGGCGTCGCGCGTTAAGTGCCCATTGGAAATTCAATAACGCGGAATGGGAGAGCTGATCAGATGCAAATGAACGGTGACCGACGCCAGACGAGGAAGCAGACGCCACGCACCGCGGCTCTCGGCGTTGCGCGCCATCTCGCGGCGAGCCCCGCGACTAGTCAATCACGGCGGATTAGCTTCAAGATGTTTTGACTGCGTCGGCGGCACTTCCTGCTGTCCTCGACCTCGCTCTTCACGTTACAAGATCGCTTTGCATGTGCACTTTGAAGAATGCCTCTGCTACGAACAATCGAGTCGAGTCAGCTAGCCTGCTACTGGGTACATGCGTTCTTTGCGAGATTTTGCCGGAAGTGCCAAAAGTTAATAAGTTGATTATACCATCAGACTTTCACTGTTTTCTTAAATGCATTTCTTAGAGTTCTCTACTTATCACATCAAAGCATCACATTTTTTAAGTTTATAAAGTAAAATACATCATTGACACAACTTTAACTTTACGAATAAGAGAACAAGTACGCCTTTAGATTTTTACATTGTCAAATTTTGGTGGGTTCTTTATTTGGTGTATACTTTACAAGCCAAAGTTAGTAAAATTGGAAAGAAGCGATAAAAGAACGAAAAATAGTGAAAATGGCATATCAAAGAGTAAAAGTCATGGTTCTATTGCGATGAATACAAAGAAAACTGGAAATCAACAAAGAAATAAGTATTAGAAATGCAAAACTACAAGTTAACATTATCATCATCTGACAATGAGTTATTTTATCCATCGTCGAATGTAAGCATTCCTAAGTCGCTTCCATTCTCGCTTGTTTGCAGCTACTTGCATCCAATTATATCCTGCGTGCCTTTTAATTTTATCCGTCCATCTTGTTTGTGGACGCTCTATTGGTCTTTTGTATCTACGTGGTCTCCATTGGGTTATGCGTATGGTCCAACGATTATCTTGTAACCTGTCCAATTCCATCTCAACTTACATATGTGATAGACCATCTAAATTTTTTACCTCAGCACGAAAGCATCTGTTTAAGCAGTTAAATTGGAACAAGAAGGGTATTTCGATAGAGGGGGAAAACTTACACCACCTGTGTTTTGGCGATTATATCATAGTTACAAGCAGAGAAGAAATGCAAGATATGATAAATGAATTGCAAGTAAAATCGAAGGAAATAGGTTTGAAAATTAGCAGAAATAAACAACCATGGTAATCTTCTTATATATATATATATATATATATATATATATATATATATATATATATACATTTAGGTTAAAGATTAGAAATTACTAGAAATAATCTAAAAGTAGACCTGAACAGAAGATTATCTTTAGCTAGGATAGTTTTGGTACTATGAAAGCAGAGACTTGTTTTGTCTCTCTCTATAGTACCTATAGTACCGAAACTTGGGCGTTGAATAAAATCATAAAAGAAATATTACAGGTTGCTCAGAGATCAGTGGAACGACAAATGCCGAAGACCGCATACGAAACTAAACTACAACTAACGGAAGAAAAAATTGCGACATTGACAATGAATAGAGAAATAATTAAAAATACAAAAAGTACTCCCCAGGAAATCGGTCGCAAGAAGAAAAAACGACCAACCTTCCCTTCGTAGACTGAAAAAAGCTACATATAGGTATATTAAATGTGAGAACATTATTAGGTGAGGAAAGAATCATCGAATTGGATGAATCTAAAACGGTATGAATCGGTATGACATATTAGAACTTGCTGAAACTAGATCATTAGGAGAGAAAATTGCAGTTGGATGGCTATAGCATCATACTGGGCAAACGAAAGGTCTAAGAAAAGTAAAACTATTGATAAATAAGAAACTCAAAAATAAAATCCAATTTATTAAAGGCTTTTCAGAAAAAATCAAGGTATTACAATTAAATTTAAATACAGGAACAAAGCTTATTATTATAAAGATTTATGCTCCAACCAGGATTACCAAGAAAGAAAGAAAAAAAGTATAAATTTTATAACATTAAAGAGAATAATTGTTAAATATAATCGTAAAGCGGAGAATTATTATGGGAGAATTTAATCGACAGTACAAGTAAGGCAAATAGAACGCAAAAAGGTCGTATAGCTATGTAGAACAATAGAAGAGGAAAAATTAGCAGAATTTGCCGCTAGATATAGGGTTAATAATAACAAACAGTATATCTAAAAGACGATCAGGAAGAAGGTGGGCATGGCTTCCACAAAATAAAACAAAAAATAAAATTGGCTTTAAATAGAAAGTACGTGGTACATAATACAATCCTAAACAGATTTAACTTCGATTCGGATCACCGGTTAGTAAGAACAGTCATAATAAGAAATATAAACGGAGAAATAACTCGTATTTGCAAATATTACCATGATAAAGTTAAACAAACTCGAAGCAAAGAAACATTAAAGACCATTTGCAAATACAGTAGCCAGGCTAGTACAGCAAAACTATATAAATTGGATCTCCAACAAGCATTCAGCAAAATAGAAAAAGAAATGGGAAGCGATATTAGTCAAACAAATCACAAAGAAGTGAAAATTAAAACAAAACTATCAAACAAGAAAAAACCTGACAGAGGCATAATATTACAAATTGTGGTCAAAGAAATAGCAAACTTAAAAAAGGAATATACCAACGGCTGATAAAATAACCGAAAAAATGCTAAACTGTGGAAGTAAGAGAACAATTAAACAATTGTATTGTATATTTAACAAAATGAAGGCGATGGTGTCAGTCGGCAGTTATACATAAAAAGGGGACATGGAGAACATCACAAATTATAGAGCTATAAGTCTTATTTCTAATATTCACAAAGTGTTTTCCAATATATTACAAAACAGATTATACCAAATCATACATAAAAGTCAGCTTGAGGAGCAATCCGGATTTAAAAATCTTACTCAACGATAGATTATCTCCATAGTGTAAACCAAAATATTGATAAAAGCAATAAATTTAAAATACCTATACACGGTGTTTGACAATTGTTTCAAAAAATCATACCTCCATGTTGGATAATATTTATCTGGTATAGGTAATAAGCCGGCCAATGATGAAGTGCTACGCCAGTCCCCACGCTGGGTCCCGCTGCTATCTCGGTTGAGCTACGCCCCGCCCCTGTTCAAACGTACGGCGAGTAGTAATTCAGCATTGGTCGGATTATTACCTGTGATTACCAAGTAATTATGTCCTTGGCCAAAGTATAGTACTAGCTCTTTTTGCTCCAAATTTACCATCCAGGTCGTATGGGTTTCCTGAGACAATTGTCAAACATCGTGCATATATATGACCACATTAAAGCATTTCTAAGAACAAGGAATCAACTATATATATAATATATATATATATATATATATATATATATATATATATATATATATGTAAAACATATACACTTATAAATCAAAAATCAGTAGAGATACTAGTGAGAGGAAAGAAGGTTGAAGTAGACAACTATTATCGTCTAGAAATAAACAAAAAAAAAGAGTTAATCAATAATTAAAGAAATTATGGATGATTTTGTGATATTGCACTTTTCATGCTCATTGACTACCACAGAATTTGTTTTCTTTGGTAGAATTGTAAAAATGTTTATAACATTTTGTTGTGTCTAGTTTTGTATCTGATGGATCATTATTACCTAACTGTTCGTAGTTGGTATATATTTTTTAGATTCTTTAATTTATAAATGTTCTTTTTATGACTTTTGCTCACAACTACACATGATTACGTTTGTCGAAAGTCCTGCTAGCAAAACAGATAGTGGCTACTTTCTTTTTCAATGGTTAGTTACTAGCTTTACCAGTAAATATCGATATAAATTCTCCACCTCACTGCCTGATAGAGGCTTGCACAAATATTTTAGAAAGAAGAAACTTTTGCTTTCTACTGATAACACGTGAAATTAAATGGGAAAAGTTGCAGACGAGTCACGCTCGCGATCTACATACTTTTGCAAATGTTTTAACTACCCATAACATTGACTTGATGTCTGCATGTAACGGCTTAACATTGGTAATACAGTGAGAGTGAAGAAAATTGTAAGTAATTGAAAGTTAGATAGTACAGCAGTTGAATCGTCATAAGAACCTGGCTTTGGGAAAAACCGCAGTTAACTACATCTAACGGTTAATTTTTTGTTCAACTGGTTACCATTTTAAATTTAATATCTACATATTATAGAAATAATTGTATGTTATAGAACAAACTTGAATAATCCGCTAAATTATCAAGTTTTTATCTGGTAAAACTAATACCCAGAAAAACTTGATTACGCCGAATCTGAGTATTCAAAATTTTGAATTCAAAAATTTCATAAAAATAACAAAAACACTACACCAACTTTGTATTGATATTAACATTGTAATTTGAAAACTATATTATAATTGTTCCAAGAAAACTATGAAGAGACTATGCTTTCGACCGTATTATCACACTTTGTTCGAGATGAATGCAAGTACTTAATTATTGTAGTGGCAGTACTTTTGTACTGATTACATGATGAAAAAGAAAAATTAGTAGATTAACTGCAAAATGATGTATTTGTGCTTAGGACTAAATAGATAACTGACATATTTAAAGAAATTCATGCTCAAGGAAAGCTAAGAGAAGACTGGTCTTTTGTATGTTTTACTTCACAACTTATAGAGCTGGGAGCAAAAATCTAGCGGGAGATTCACTTGGTTAACAAAAGCTTTTATATAAGGAAATGTTATATACGTGACAGCGCGGGGTAACTGAAGGTTTACAAACGATGCATAATTATTGGCTGTTGTCTAGAATATTAAAGTGTTAAGTTCTTCTATCTTACTGTTATTCCATAATACCAATGACTTGTTTGTTTGGCTCATGTAGGTTTTTTGTCTATCTCCACAAAGTATTTAGTATACTCTTTACGGTTCATAAAGGGGAAATTGTGACATTTGGAATTTGCATTATTGTTAATTGTTTGGTTTTACTTCCATTACAAGCTTGATATTGGTGTGAAGTTTTTAAGGGAGGAAGAAATTTGGGATGTGCATTTTACCCAAAAAGTTTTATAACAAATGTTTCAGCACTTATCTTATTTAATGTGTAAGAAACCAAAAAATTTGAATGCAAAATTGATCATAAAGTAGTTTACAAGTGTAAATGGAAAACTTATGGAAGGGCTGTTGGTTTGATATTATTTGTTCTGAAAGATAAAATGTACATTAGAGAATCAATGGTTCTCCTAGATTGTAAGTGAATGGGAATATTGGTAAACATCAAATTATAATATTGTCGTCGCGTATGCTGCAATATTTGGAAATTTCTAAGAAGTGATAGAAGTTAAACATACGATAAAGCGTGTACTATAGAATATTGAAGAATTTTTGGTTTGCTCTTCTAATATATATGTTTTCTGTACCATATATTATTTTAGTAAAGGAATCCCAAATATGGGAGAAGCCGTGGTTATGAAAATGCCGTGCAAATAATAACTGGCTTTATTGATATTTCTATTCGGAGATAGCTATGCATTTTTGATAAGACAAGAAATGGTAAACGATTTTTAATAAAGTTTTAGTCATAATCCAGAGATCATTTGTCTACCTCTATGGGGCTTTAAGAAAACAAGATAACACACAAGTGTAGCTTGTTATAAGATAAGCTTTAAATGCAGCTTTATTAAGGTATAAAGATTCATCTCTGTAGAAGCGTATAACATGTTCGAAAAGGTTTTTACAATTAAAATAAATAAACTATGTGATTCACGAGGTAAACAGCATTACTAATTAAATTTTTTCCGGAATTTTAACATAAATTTCAACGCCGTTATCAAAAGATTTTTAATCGAAGCTTCAATCTATAAACTAAGAGTCTCGGAAAAATATTGGTCTTTTGTACGCTTTGTATCACTATATATTGAGCCAAAACAAAAATATGAATAGAGGACATTAAACATTATTGGGAAATTTTTATGTAGCTGTATGGAAAATAATCAAGAAAGCGGAGAAGTGATTGCTATCCACGATAAAATAGTTAAAAATTTAGACATGCATGGATATACAAAAGAAGCTAAAAGGAGAAGAGAGAAATAATAAATTATGTGTAAGTTTTAGAAGAGGCTTTAAAAACATAAAGGTAAAAATACGAATACAAATTTACACAAATTATGTCCTGTTAGTACCAAAATTAGAAATATAAAGGCTATAAAAACAGAAAGTGTAATGAAACATAGCAACCAAAAGGTGGGACAAAAAGTTAATAATAAGAACATACAAATATTCCAAAGTAATAGCAGTAAAGTACAACAAAAGTGAAATTAAAAAAATAAAATTAAAGAAAACTTCAATAATGTCACCCTAGAAAAAACTACAAGAGAAAAACATTCATAACAACATATGTTGCATGTATTCATTGACAATGAAAAGATCTTCTGTAGTATACACAGAAAGATTCTATAGATTTAAAAAAAAGGAACAGTAAATAGAAGAATAACACAATTATCTTCTATAAGAATATGCAGAAATACATTCGAACGGAAAACCTGCAGTCAACAGAATTTATAAGCAACAAAACTATGACTAAGGGGAGTATTAAGTCCGAAACTATTCATATTGCACTTGATATAATAAAAGAAAATTAAAGAAGCTTTAGGAGTACGAAAATGAAAGGTAATCAATCTATGGAAGAAATGAATAGGACCTGCAATATAACATACTTAAAAAAAACCTACAAATAAACGTAAATAAAACAGAAGTAACAATAACTGAAAATAACGATGTAAATATGTACATAAAACTAGATGGTGGTTAATTAGAACAAATTGAAGCATTTAAGTACTTTGGTAAAATACACAAGAATGTTGAAATAAGGACAGAATTAATAAAAAATTAGAAAATACAACAGAGATACATACGCTGCAAGCAATCCCTTCCTGAGAAATAAATAAATAACAAAGAAAACAAAGATGATAGTATATAACACCGTTTTTGAAGTGAAAGTTGGATTCTAAATAAATAATCTGAAAACAAAATATAGGTTATGGAAATAAACTATTTGAGAGCTTTTAAAAGTAAAGAAGATCGTAAGAAAGGAATTAAAAATGGATTCTATACTGACATATATAGAAAGACAACAATTAAAATGTTTTAGACACATATAATGAAGGAGATGAGACAACCAAAACAAATATGGCAGGCGAAAATACAGAAGAAAATAATTAGAGAGAGATCAAAGACAATTTGGAACGATGTGTTGGCAAAAGATCTAAAGAAGAGAGGAATAACACATGGAACGCATGATTTCTATTCCAATTACAAATATATTGAATACTTCGTAAGCTTTATATGTATGCAGTTTTTAGAAGATAACTTTTTCGCTCATCAGTTTGTATAAGAATTATATGATTAGTAATAATGTAGGGTTGTTACAAAAGTTTTAAAAATATAAATATAATATAAAATGATAAAAAGAAAGAAAGAACGCCCGAGTTTAAAATGTCGACTTACAAACTTGGTTTTAAACGACCAGGTGACAGAACGAACCCGTTTTTCAAAATAGCGACGGTGGAGCAGAAAGAGCTTAACATTCTCGGGTATTTGAGGAGTTTATCGGTTATTACGATGCAACGTGCCTTAGAAGGCAGTACGAAAGACAACCAGCCAGGTCACTAGAGTAAGTCTGTAAATAAACGTAAAAGCAGTTAGGGAAATTTTGCGTAGCCCACAACAGTCCACTATCAGAGCAAATCGTAAAGTTGGTAATCTGCAAAAAATTATATGAAATATTTTACGACAGAAATTGCGATTCAAACCATACCATTTACAAATGGTGCAAAGTTTATTGCCCAATGACCATATAAAACAAGCCGATTTTTGTATGGCAATGCGGGAAGCGATAGAGGACGGATGAATTTATAGACCGTAACTGGTAAAGTAAACCGTTACAAACTTTGTATATGGAGTTCAGAAAACCATACCATTGTAAAACATAAAAAATTCGCCAAAACTTAATGACTTTTTTGCAAACCCCAAAATAAAATTGTATAAACCCTTTCTTTTCAGTTAAAGACTGTCACAGATACAACATATCTACATATGCTGCAGTTATGGCTGCTCCTGCAACTGATAGATGGCTCCAACTATTTCATATTCCAACAAGATGGAGCTCCACCCTATAGGTAAGGTGAAGTGTATTATTATGTAAATAGGGCACTCCTTTAGCGCTAGATTGGGCAATGTACTAGAGAGGATTTGGTGTTGTTCGGCCGGTCTCAGGAGGGGAGGGGGAGAATATATATTATATATCAATGAGGATACACCACAGCGTGTGTTAACAGAACTGGATTGCGTTTAGGTATGTGTCATGTAACGTGAAGAGCTCATATTCAATGTTTCTAATAGTATAAATAATTCATTTCATGTATCATTTAATATTATGTTTGCAATATTTTAAAACTCCGATGACTCTATATTTTGACTTTAGAATACAGCGTGTTATATTTTAACTTACTGAAATGAAAATGAGTCATAAATGTTTACCACTTTTACCTACATCTGCACAAAATCAAAGGAAAGTAAAGCTTGCATTAAGTACTTGGAAAACCATGGGTGAAGATGCGCTTAATCCTGAATACACTAAACGATGCGAGATAATATGAAAACGAAAAGTCAAGTCGTGCTATTCACACTTTCGAACTGCATAATGCCGATATTTGCAATTCAGTAGCTACGATGATAGCTTGTAGCTGAAGGCGTGTGGGAAATACATTCATACGACACTCAGAAGCTTGCACTCTGTTTTATTGTTATATTCAAAACCAACAGTTAAAATAAAAATAAAATAAATAATGCAAGTCATTTATAAAACAACGCTATGCGTAGTAATATTTAAATAGGATAATCGAGTCTTTATAAGGAAATGAAGAAATTAAAAGAAAAATATATTTTTGCAGGGAAGTTAACTGGTTTCTAATGATTTTTGAAGATTATTGCTGAGGTATATTTGCATATTTGACGTACATTCCAATGCAATTAATAATGCATAAATTCTTTTTGGTTTCTTGTTAAACAAACTCCATTAGGTTTAATTAGAAATTATAATAATGTAGCCTACCGCATTGCAAAATATTAATTGTTAAGCGTTTCCTTCAAAAATAAGATGTGATGCAAATTAATGCAATTAACCTTAATTTTTTAATCGTTCGAGCCATTAATTAGTACCATTTAAACTTGTTATGTCACCTTTTAAAATTGAGTGTGGCAATATAAAATTCTTATTAACGGGCACGTCCATTTCACAAATACGTAAGCCAAGCCGCGGCAGTGCGTGTGTGTAATTGCTGGTGCATATTTAAGGCTTCAGTGTGTACAAAAGGCTGACCTCGCCGCATATAAATTGCAATTAAAGCGAATGAAGCGCGCGTAGTGAAGCTCCGGGACGAATAAAATTTAGGTGGACATAAAAAGGCTGTTGATGGCGGCTGCGAAAAGTTGGCTATAATTTCGGCCAAAAAGAAGGCAAAGCGGTGCTTGCTTTGTTGCTTATAGGCCAGCAACTTCGGCTACTTTTTATTGCCGTTGTGGGGCTTCGGGACTCGAAGGCGCCTCACAAATAAGAATTAGAAGGTGAACGTATTAACAATAAATTATTAATATAAATGCCAGTTACTTGACATTTTATTTTTATTGTTAGGCTACGCTAATGTATAATTGGCATTTTCTTAAATGTTGTGACCGTATCATAAAATCGCTTAATTTCTCTTTCACTTCAAATGCAGTTATATAAACGCTGTTGTTTAGGAAAAGCGTTTGTTTTCAGTTTATGTTTAATTACAAAAAAATATTGTTAAATATTTATTTCAAAAATACTCCTAACAAAAAAAAATTGATATTACTGAGAGTTATGTAAATTATTGTAACATTATAGGCTGGGAGGGCATATAAAGAAAAAGAATAATAAATAGGGTAATATAATAATGTAAGAATTCTTATAGAGTTGTCAAAATATAATGATTAGGAAATATATTTTTAGTTTATATTAGTATGACTTTAAAGGCAGTAAACCTACGTTAAGGTGGGTATTTAAATGTATAGTAGCCTTAAACAATAGCTCAATAAACCAAGTTTTGATTATATTTGCAGTTAACTCCACATGTAGTCTGTGCTTTAAATATTCATTTAAATATTACAATTTTTCTTAGAAATATATGTTATAGTGTTTTTATATTTAAACTAAAAGCAAAACATAAGATTATTGTCCTGTATTGCTCTAGGTGGTAAAGTTCAAATTTTGCTGAAAGCATAAATACTTTGCGGCATCTTGTCAAATTTATTTCATAAAAAATAACGAAAAATGACTATAAAGCTACTTATACACGTTCCCAGAGATAATAATTGCCTTTGGTACTTAGAACGCTGGAAATCGTTGGAAAAATGCTGTACCTTGTCTAACAACGTTACAAAAGTAACTCAGTGTATCGATAAGAACAGAATGTTAAAACTTTGCATACAAATTTGTCAAATAACATTTTTCTTATTTTAAAATGCAAAGTATATCAATAAAGTATGTTGAATAAAAACACTGTTTTAAAAATAAGAAAATATTTTCGTCAAAATACAGAAAATAAAACTCGTTAACTCAAAAGTTCATTTAGGTAAGCTTTCCTTACGCGTAACAATTATGAATCAAAGGAAATATCAGTAATTTTCTACTTTCACGAGCAAATTTGATCACGGAAGAATTGTGGCCTGCACAGATGTAGTTTATCGTATGGAAAATTGGCGTTCATGTTAATAGAGATCCTATGAACTCCAGACCTTTAACAAAATCTCCATTCAAGGTATGCATTGTCGACCATTTTAGGTTCAATTCGTACTTTGAACACTGAGCCTGGAGAGACAAATGGATATATATCCACTCTCCAATAAACCCAGATTTTGTTTGTAACACAACGATAATCGAATACAAGTTTAGTGACTAAACGGAATCAGGGTCATGCATTATTCAACGACATACCGACCCATTGCCTGGAATCATATTTTGGGGAGCCATTGGTTTTAAATCACGATAGCTTTTAGTTTAAATATCCAGAACAATGCACACTAGATGTTACGTCTTTGAAACCAGTCGATTTTCAAAGCAATCCTAGAAGAATGTTTAGCAAGATAATGAAGCACCGCATATATTTAGTTATTTTAACAACCAGGAAATGCTAATAGAACATTATGTTAAAAATCAAGCTCTCAACTATACGTCTATGGCTAATTCTGCTTCCTGTTATGTTTAATTCAATTTATCTCTATTGAAAACGGACATCTAATCAAAATGAGATTAAAGATTACATCTTTGTTAATAATATCGATAGTAGAGGTATGAGACTGCTAAAATTTAATAAAATATTATTATTCGCCACTTTTCTATAACTCAATTGATAAAAATTGGTGTGAAGCTAATTTAGCTTCATACAAATACTTATCAGGGAAATATAACAGGAATAGAATCTTTTGTGTGCTATTCTGTAATAGTTATGCAATACAGTTGGTTATCTAACCAAAATCTAAAGTTTCTATACGGTAAATTGATAAAATAAAAATATAATTGTTTAAATTGAACGTCTATTTTATGTACATAGATTTTTTGCCTTGCCAATGATTTCTTGATTGATATATTTTATTAATTTCCAAAAATTTTGTTTTACCTAGGTTTTGTTATATATAAAATATAATAAAAAATGTTTGTTTCGTGTAACCTTGTAACTCGGAGCTTGTCGGAGTAATAAATACCAGATACAAAATGTAATAAAAATTCCAAGCGGATACATCAAGAGTCATAGTAATGTAGATGGTACAGTATCTACCGCTAATCATGACATTGGTACTTATGTAAAATAGTAGAAATGCATGCAGATTAGGCTTGTCGGTGCAACTGTATCGTATTTTTATTGGTGTGATAAGTATGGGACTTCATTGGCCAATAGAGAAGGCGGAGGTAACTTTGTATTATTTTCGCTTGTAGTGTTCTGGTTGCCTTGATGTATTAATTTTTAAAGATTTTGAAAAAGTTGACATCGAAATAGCTTGATGAATAATGAATTACCATATCTGTCTGCGCAATTAAACAAAAAAAGTCATTTACTATATATATATATATATATATATATATATATATATATTTCAGGATCTAGAACAGTGTTCCTCAATCTTTTTCGTATAACGGACTGGTAAAATTACGGATAATTGTATACGTTTATTGATGACAAAGTGAACTCAAAAAATGGCTACTGAAGAAAAATACCAATAATTTTACCTTAAGGCAGTCCAAACCAACTGAAAGTACAAGTCTACCGACAGGTTTTTGAAACGGATATAGTTAAATTTTCAAAATTAGTCAAAAAGTTCAGTTGTGACAAAGCAACTCTTCTAAAAATTCCTTCATGACTATCGTAGGTGACTTTTCCAACAAAATTACGTAAAGGTCTTAAAATTGCATCTTAAGAACGGGATAAAAGAGTGTGGTGTGGCGGCCTTTTCGCCCTTGAACCGCTTTATATCGCGGCGGCATGCGAGCCTTTGATATCAGCTACGTTTTGTCGTCGCACACACAACGGCATGGGCTTTGCTCAGCCGAAGCATTCACGCCCCGCAGCGCGGCCAATACGGTCGTGTCTTAACCCGCATACATTCACGCATATTCAACACCCCGCAAATATTCACGCATCGCAGCTCGGCCAATTTGGTCGTGTCTCAACATCCCGCAGATACCAGATCCGCAACGCAGAGGTAGCCACCTTGGAATCGCCGACGAAGCCGAAGCCGAAGCCGATTCAGGTGAGCGATTTGGCAATTCATTGGTTGATATCGGTAGTCCCCATCCGCTAACGCGACGGCCGTTTAAGGGACGATTTTGGCCTTATCGGCTGACCTTCCACTACGGGCCGTACTACGATTCACCGCACAGACGTTTATTGTACAAAGTGAACTCAAATTTTTGGCCAAAACCATCGGTATCTATAAGCAGTCCACGAACGGCTTTACACGCCTGCCTACCGATGCCATTGCCTTTTCTAAGAAAGCGGATATGCTTTGAATTCCTTTCAAACTAGAACGGCGATATTTCTTACAATACCTCAGAAATGAAAATCACCGCATCAGCCTTGTAAGATTTTTTCGCACACAAATCATCGCTTACATGCATCCTATATAAACTTATAACAATAATTTAAGGTAAATTAAAGGTGACAAGACACAGGCGCTCTTTTTAGTTCAGTTACTATTATGAAAATTGTGGTGAAAGGTTTTACTCTTCTAAGATTGAATACCATTATTTTTGCAAAACATAACTGCAGTAGAAACTAGTGAATACACTCCTCCCGTTAAAACAGAAAACACCGAGTATCTTACCGTGTAACGTGCGTACGCTCTTAAAAAGGATTTTAAAAAATATTATCCACAAGTTAGAACGAAAGTTAACTGATTTTAAAAAATGATATGGTAGATTCCAGTAAACTTGAAATACTTCTTCAAGACTTTTATATACTTAAAATTATATATATAAAAAAAATTATGAGTGCTGCTGCTGTCACACAGGTCAAAGTTCAACCTAGGTCATAGTTCAACTCTAACTATACATGCATGTAATGAAATAGGAATAACTTGACGCAATAATAAAATAAACAAATGAGTCATTAACACTAAAAAGTTTTCTATATAAACATCATATATAATCCGAAATTGTGATTAGCACCATGTGGTAAAACCGAATGGTAGATTCTAAGCATTGTAGTAGATATCAACTTTATTCCTCTAGATTGAATAAAAAATCAAATCGATGATTGTCTAAAGCTTTCTGTTTTTCCAACTAGAAAACTAAAAAAATGCCTTGTACTCGTCTTATATTTTAACAATTCTCAAATTAGCTGTAAAATGTAAACTGATGACCTTTAGGTCAGACAAGATGTAACGAAAGAAATTTCAATATGACAATCATTTACAGAACTTTTATATATAAATTTGCTTCTTGTGCAACAACCTTTACCAATACAATGACACCCACAAATATATTGCAATAAGCAATTGGGACATTCAAAATTAAATTGTATATTTCCTTACCAAACGGAGGAATAATACATTGTTAGTATTTATAAGCAATAAATCGTTAATATACCATCAATGCCTTAATAAGACACATTCAGAAAGGGCTTGTGGTCGGGACGATCAAACATTTTTAAATAACCTTTCTGAATACAATGCTTTGTAAAATCCCATAGGATACAGTACAACATTAACCAATAAAAGTTTTCAACTTTCCACGGTGTCGTAAAACGCTTTAGAAAATTTGGTAACGCAATTTTATCAGTCTTTGTCTTTTAAATTGTATCTTTCATTGCTTTTTATATTATTAATTTTTGTTTATATATAAATTTGCATTCTTGTGCTGCAACCTTTACCAATCCAATGACACCCACAAATATATTGCAATAATCAATTAAACAGAGAAAATTTCTTCTATATTTCCATTACCAAACGGAGGAATAATACATTGTTAGTATTTATAAGCAATAAATCGTTAATATACCATCAATGCCTTAATAAGACACATTCAGAAGGGTCTTGGTGGTCGGGACGTTCAAACATTTTTTGCAAATAACCTTCTCGTATACAATGCTTTGTCAAAATCCCATAGGATATAGTAGCAAACATTAACAATAAAAAGTTTTCAACTTTCCACGGTGTCCAGAAAAACACGCTTAGAGAAATTTTTTGGTAACGCTTTTAGTATTCTGTCGTTGTCCTTTTAAAGATGTTTCTTTCCATTGCTTGTTTTATTTTTTTAATTCTTTGTTAATATAATGCATTTTAAGTTTATTTATTTACTTTAAAGTATAATTTCAAATATTCTAACATACAGTGTTTGACTAGAAAAGAACAAATTTTAAGGTTTATAGCAGTGAATATGAAGATAATAGTCAGAATTTATTATTGATTATCAAACACATATTGATGTTATCAAGTTACAAGGATTATTAAACCATTTTTTTTGAATAATTAAACCAATTATTTCAGGTATAGAACTAACTTCGCGTCTAATAATAACCATTTTTCTTCTTTGCCTTTTTTTATCAAACTATTTTCCAATATCAGAGTATTCAATAGTAAGCCGATGATCTCTTTCTACTTGCCTCTGATTGGTTTTGTTTTTCCTAATATCTCTGCTATCTGGTCTTCAGTGTCAGTGCATTTCGACCTGTCACAGATAGTCAGTCTTTCTTAAAAGTGAATCGAGTATGACGCTATAACCTCCGTGTTTCGGGAAAATATGAGGACAAAAATCTAGGAGGGCTACTTCAGAGCGACGTTGCAAAGGAACTGGGTGTCCATAGAGCTACGATAATGAGATAAATTAAGTCTTGAGACAAACTAGAGCTTAGAATTCCAATTTAAGTAATGTTGTAATAAAGCGGAAAAGGACGGGGAAGAGTAAGACTGTGGAATAACCTGCTTAATGCACTACAAAATCAAAGAATCCATCTTTAGAAGGTAGAGGAGCTGGGCAAGAAATTAGGAAAAGAAAATTTTACAGTAACGGATGGATGGCTGACGAAATAGAATCAGCGTCATGAAAGAGCGTACAAAAAGTTACACAGAGAGAAAACATACTCGGACAAGACTGCAGCAAAGAGCAAGGCACGCTTCGGACAATGTTCTAAGAACGCAGATGAAATCAGACTACTCCAGAAAACCAAGAGTAAGTAGGAGAACAATTTAAAGACCGGTTAACAGTCCTATTAACTTGCAACATGACCGGAAGTAAAAAGAAGACATCGTTCAAGGGAGTGAACTACGAAAGCAACAAAATGCATGAATTGTTCTGGCATTGAACAACTGCCCTGCATATCCCCACACCAATGTAAAACATTAAATTAAGGTTCCTGCCACCAAAAACGACATCTCTCGTTCAACTACAAATGCTTGAGAAAAAGTGAAAACGTAGGAAAAGGAGAAGAAGAAACATGACAAAGAACCGACCGAAGAAACTTGTAAACAGGGTGTGTCAGCTAATAAAAAAACGTTATGTATATATAAGCTTAATGACATTGTCAATGAATGTCATTTATTATATAAAGTCGAATTTCATTCACCTTAAAAAAGAGTCGCCGCTTTATTAAACCCGCCGGACATATGAACCAAAACTTAGTTGGTCCGATGTGGTTCGACTAACCGGCACCTATTGCATTTATAAAATTTATAAAATGAAAAACCAAGTAACCCCTTGGTAAATAACACAGAGAAGAGGAAAATTTCCTGATTTGTGTTTGGTATTTAATAAATGTGATGAAATGTTACCTTTTCTGGTTTTATATTGAAGAGCAAGGACAATGAGGTCTTAATAAAGTTGAAGCAGTTCATAATATGGATATATAATTCTATCAAATACATAATAGCTCTCCTGGTGGTAGAAAAATGGTATTAACGAGACCATTATATTGAGTGATCATTTAGGTTTCTAAAACTCAAAATGTCATGTAGTAGACCCGTTAACTTTAAATCAAATCGTAATTAATATTCAAATAAAGCAGAAACTGTTCATTAACTTTAACGAATGTAGTTTATAATAAAATAAGTTATTGCTGATTATCCTTTTTCTGGATAGGATAGGACCTCTCCATATTTGGCGTTTAGTTTTAGTGCTCCACATCGCGCCCATTGTCCTAACGGGCCCGCTTATCTGACTGGAGCGATCCATAAACTACGTTTATTGGTGCACTAGGTGGGCGCTCCGTCGTGGTGGATCCCGGCCAGTTTTGTGCTTCTCGGGCGCGATAGTATCTCCGTGATTTAGAGCGGTGGAGCTCTAGCGCCCGTCGTCCTGCAAATTGCGACACGCGTGACCAGCCTAATGGAGGCAGCCTCCTGTCATCAATCACGGCATACCTGGAGGAGTTCCTGCGCTATTAATATACCGGTGCGAGCGTGTATTACCACAAGTTCATGTTCTTTAATTGCCGGGATGAGTTATATAATTGCTCCGTCCATAGCGCCGCTTTTTTCGCAGGGCGCACGCAAGCCGTGCGCACGCCGCGGACGGCTGCTGGCTGCTGTTTTGTGGTGGTGGTCGCGGACGGCGGCGCGTTTGCCGCCGTATCGACGCGAAATCTCGGGATTTTCTAATATACGCCACCAATTACTTAGATTGTATCAGCAAACACACCACTCGTTACGGCTTAATAACGAAGAGCTGCGGCGGCGGCGCGCGCCGCGGCAATATTTCAGTGGATTTTATTGAAAGATAATATTTGCAGGTGCTGGAAACTGCATTTTACACGTCTTTGCCTTATAAATCATGAAAAGCAAGTTCTATCCCCAACTTAGCTTCTTGAAACCGACATGCTCATTATAGTTGGATCCTTATAATGCCAACAAAATTTTGTGTTTTAATTTTATCAATATAAAATTACAGGATTGGTAGACTACTGCTTGTCTTGATAATACTACATTCTGTAGATTATAAGAGCCATTACTATTTACACTTTAATTTTAAAGCTGTTCGTAATTCCTTTAAGATTACCGTAATGTGGATATACAACCAAACAGTCTATTCACCATCAACTCCGCAGTGGTTTAAGAAATTTATTAGATATAGTGGTTAGTTTGGGCTTATAAAATAGGCACATTTAAGTGAAATTTATCGTTGTTTCAAAAAGCACTATCCTCATACGACTAAAGTATTTATATGAAGCAATTAATGTTATCCCGTCCTTGTGATTTATAAGTATAGATATTACCTTTAAGAGTCTTCTACAGAATAGGTTTTGTTGATAATTTTCTAAATACAATTGATTTAATATTTAATTGAGGTGGCAGGAGGTTAACGTAGCACAATAACAAATTCATATTCCACCAAATGCTGAAATTCTTTATCACTCTACTTCTTTATAAAGACTTAAGAGTCTCTAATAAATTTATTATAAATTTTCATTACTAATATACTTTAACTTTCTTCTTTTTTCTCCTTAAGTACTAGAAACCTTAGTAGGTCTTTGCTTGTTCCGTTATTACCTGTCAGTTATTCTGTTTGCCTAATTCCTTATTCCCATTTTCCATAAGTTGTTAGAACATAGTCGTACCATCTCTTCCTGTTTTTTCTCTAAAATTTCTTCCTTCTGATTTCTATTGCGTAAACGTTTTTGTAGGGTAGCGAGTAGAAACTCTCCTACGATACCGACACTTCAGAAATAGGCCATCTTTATTTCTAGTTGGTCCGAATGTTAATATGCTTATCGTTTTCAGGAGCTTTCTTGTTTTTTATATTTGCAATTAATATTTTGGTTTCTATTAGCGAATCTACTTTTACATAGCCTATTACCTCTGCAGCTTTTTCGTCTCCTCCTTATTCTTCAGTTAAATTTAAAAGTTCTTTAAAGTACCCTTGATGTCTACATACTCTACTCCAACCATTACTTGAAGTACCTATGGGGAGAAGATTAAAGAAAAACTAGCCAGCAGACCTATTAGGTAACTGAAGATCCCCTTACTGGAGTGGAGTTTCAAAACGCCACTCTAGAGTACTTTAGCTCGCAAGACAACACTTTAATCTATAGAATTTATTGTAATTCTGATTGCTAATAAAAAATAAAGAAGAAAAAAAATAAGAAGCATTTGCAACGTTTAATGTTGCAATACCTTAAAAAGAGAATGGTGCTATTGATACTTACGAAATTATGGGCAGCCACCTATCTGCTACAGATACAGAGTTCATTAAGGTCATGGTCAACGAAAATCTTTAACATACTGTTCGTAATTCAAAGAAAGCGTTTCAAACATTTCCTGAACAATAGTCTCATAAAGCTGTCTACGTCAAACGTTTTGATGTATGTTTAACAAAGAGCAACTGCCTTAATTATGTTTCCACGTGTAATGCACTTGTTGAGCTAAATGAGGAAAAACCTTTTTTGAAAAGATTTAGTTACTGAGAATTACACTTTTATCCTCTATAAAAATATTAAAGCCCTTGGTCCAGAAGTAAGGAACCTTTAACGGTAGCAAAATCCCGTATCCACTCAATAAAACATTTGATCTTTGTTTTGTGGGGTTAAAAGGATGGCCTTTCTTATAAATCATTTCCACATGGTGAAACTATTAATTTATTAACATACTGTTCTCGATTTGACAAATTGAACAAAGTAATCAAAACAAAACGAACGGAGGAGGCGTCGCCTTTTAGCACGATGATGAAACGTGTTTTTAGTGGTTGGAAATAAATTTCTAATAATTGACTGACAATTGTGAGATCTTCTACTTCACTCTCCATACTATCTAAATATTGTTCGAAGTAATAGTTAATCATTTCTTGCACTAACATATTATTTTGCATCAAAATGTTTAGTTCAATAGATGACGAAAATGCATTTGGAACGGTATAATTGCTACCAAATCACGAAGTTTTTGAAAAGTGGTTTTATGCATCTTCTGGAAAGAGAGCAGAAATATGTTATATAACCAGGTAATATATTTTTATTGTAGTAAATATATTCTATAAGCTAATTGTGCGTGCGTAAATGACGTGAGATGTTCTATCAGAAAGGCGAGATTGTTATTTGAAATCAAATAGTCGCAAAGCCATGTTCGTTAAAGTTTTCTGAATTTTAGGTGTTGAATTAGAGGTAGTTGGGGTGTCCGACAAAACGACCTTGATCACTTGATATTTTTGACTTTAATAGTTTTCTTGCAAAGAGTATGCTAGTACCTGAATGTAGGATGGAGTTAGACATATGCTAAGGAGCTTTTAAAAGTCTTAGACTGGAAAGTCTGGATGATACCTATGTTGAAATATTTTGTAACCATATGTTCAAATTGGCAATATATGACTTTATACAAGAGTAGCTTGTTTTCCACAGAAACTCTCGACTCCAAACCTAGTACCATTTCATATTTATAATTTTTAGATACACCTTTTTTGGTTATTTTAAAATAAGTGGTGTCTACATGAGTATTTTGTCCATATGCAATCCGAGCTATGTAACTGAGTTTAGTAACAGAAAGAGGTAAAGGGGACATTAGCACACTTAATTTCATTCACTTTTATTTTCCATTTTTGAAGCCACGTTTCTATTCTGTTGAGATTTTTTTTAGAATTAGAGGCATTTTTGAGATTACTATATGCAAGAACAGCTGTGTCGTTATTACGAATGAGATAGGTGTATTGTCTTCTATATTTTGTTATTATGTTTTAATAAATTTTAAGGTAGTGTTGAAAGATTTAGTTCTGCGAATTTCTTAATATGGTTTTTAACTTATCAAGAATATTTCGAGTGTGGTGCCATATTGTCTTAACTTTTCATTTTTGTTTTAATTATGTCTCGGAATTTTCTGATTACTAGAATTTTGCTTTTCTTTTATTGGAGTTCCTGCACAATTGTTATGAAATAATTCATAGCGTGTCGATTTTAAAACTCATGTTGATGTTGATGTGCTCTATTATGTATTTATGACTTTTAAAAAAGTCCCAATCAAATATTTGTTGTTTAGTGATGATGGTGCTTCTTTCTTAATTAAGTTGTACTGTATAAGCGGAATGTAATTCCATGATAAATCATAATTAGGGATTATGTCTAGATTATTTGTTGTTATGCCACTGATTATAAGTTCATCAAGTCGAGTATTTTGTTGGGTACGTAAGAAACTCCTTTGGGTTTGGATTAGTCCACATAGTTCTTCGTATGCTTTAGTAGATTTAGTTTCTAGTAGTTGGAAAAAATTATCAAAAAATGTGTCAAACGATTGACGAACAGTTTTACGTTCTTTCATCTTATTTTGTAATTGGCTAGGTGCAGCTTAGACTACATTTTTTTTGATTTGGTGCATCTTCAACAGGACCTTCACATTTTACACATGCGTAGTCATCAATATGTTTTAGTGCAACTGTAGTTCTGACATCGAGTTTACATTTTTTTCACTTTTTATAATTTGTAAATGTTCTTCTCGTTAGGAAATGGTTCTAAGTCTACAAAGAAATGTTCTTCCTTGTTTCGTCTGCATTAAATGTTAATCATATTTTTGATTTGACTCGGTTATTTGTTTCTGTTGGAGTTCAGGGGTATTTTCACTGGTAAGTGTTTCTTGAAGTGCCTAATTAATTTTCGCTATACATTTGGATTATAAATATTAAATTTAACAACGTTAATGGCTATGGCAATTCTTCTCCAACGCTATGTTGTATGCTTTCTTACATTTTTTATAATCTGTATTACATGTACAAATATTAGTGGTAGATAGGTACGATGAGTAGTTTTTCTCTATTTTGTTATTAACTTTCTACAGCGAAGCTTATAGTAGAAAGTTAATGAGATTATCATCCTGTCTGTCTGTCTGTGTGTCTGGAGACAAAATAACTTCCCTTCTATTCAACGGATTCACTTCAAACTTGGCATACTTATACCTTAGGTCAGTAAATTTCATGGGATTGATTTTCAGCCAAATCGATTAACGGTAACCGGAAGTGAGTGTTACGATTTCAAAATTCATGTCTTTTGTGTGTCTGGAGACAAGATAACTTCCGTTCTATCAAACGGGTTCACTTCAAACTTGGCATACACACATCTTAGGTCAGTACCTTTTATGGAATTGATTTTCAGCCAAATCGGTTAACGGCAACCGGAAGTGACCGTTATGATTTCGCACCGATGTAGAAAGTTTTCTTTATGGTATTACACCGTTCTTGTTTGAACTACTATTCTTTTCCATTTCTTCATTTGTCACTCATGCTAACTACAAACATTTTTGTGTCAAAGCAAATGGTTCAGAGGCTATTTGAAGTTTACTTGCCATTGGTATTTTCAGTTTGCTTGTTGGAACTTTTTGACATAAATTTTTGTTGTTGGTAATATATATTTCTTCATCTGAACCACTAAAGTTGTAAGAATGTATCTAACTCAATTCGGTTGGTGTGGATGTAATTATGGCGTTGTTGTGAGTGAGGTTATAATGTTTGACCATTAATGCTCATTATTAATTATGATATATAACTGGTGTTGATAATAAATTTAATTTTATTGATTTATTTGCAGAATTAGTTTAGAATGCGGAATTAGATACAAAGTCATAATTTTGGGTTTTTGAATTACATTAATAAATGCCTAACTTTGAAACTATTCTATTGACATTGCAGCTTCTTTAAAAAAAATTATATTGTATTAAAAATTTTATATTAAATTAAGCATAGTATAATCAGAAAACGATTATAATTGGAGATCCATATGTTTATGTTTACCTGAGATTGTTATATCGCTTCTTAGGTATGATATGTGGTGGAAGAATGTTTCGTCGTCAGCAAAGGGCCCATTAACAAAAAGTTAGCGAATTTGCAAGAGCTTATATAAAGGGGGTGTTTCTTTACAAGAAGAAATCGGAATAATTGTAGCCTAAAAAGGCACTTCTTCGTAAAGACTGAAATCAGGAGCAGTACGTAGACAATCAACCAGAAGGATCGTCATCTTCAGAAGCGATTACAGATTGTAGCGCAGCTTAATGTGCCCTAGGGTAACAATGATGAACAATTGATTACTCCAAATTCTTGCAATTATCACGTATTTATCTGCTTTTGTAATGAAGATACAATTGGCAAACAGAAAGGCTTCTGGGGCGTACGAGTGGCATAGAATTATCTTTTTTATACGAATATGCCGTAAACGCGGAAAAAGACTACATTTATACGAGGTATGCAACATCAACAATCAGTTATGATAGCGGATCACCTCTAGTCATAGTTAGAGGCAACATTACTAATCAGACCTACATTGACATGGTCTCTCAAGGCCGGCTTGAGCACCTATAATTTTATTTTTTTATTATATTCCAATCCATCACGGTACCATTCGTTGCTTGTTTGACTCGATACCAAGAAAAAAGAGCCTGAGATAGGGTTATAAATTGTTGAATATTCTGTAAAATTGGGTGAAACAACTAACGCAATAGTAACATATCCAACACAACTTTTAAAACAACAATAAAAGTTTTACTGCTATAAATAATTACTCGATTAGCGAATCTGTAATCAAGCTTCCTAATTTATAAATAAACAAAGTCAAAAAATTTAGAAATTTTTGTTCGCCTTTATGCTAACTTATAAAATAGTGATAGACAAACAGCACAACAAAAACCATTAATTTTTTTACAAGGTTTCGTTAAGTAACTTATGGGACTAACAAACTATAAAGTTCATAAAACCGCAAATGACATTGTCAAAATTTCCATTAATTATCCTTAATTACATCAGACATTGCACAGCGAAGCGTTGGCAGCTTATCAAGAGCTCCGTACTACGTTTTTCGTGTTATTTTTTGCTATTATGTCTCTACCTGAGATGATTGCCAATGATACGCCCGCATTCTTTGAATTGCCGCGTTACCAGATTCGTTGCTCAGATTATATTATGTAGCTAGCTGTACGCGCCGACTTTTTTACAACAGAGGCGTGTCGGGAACTTTGCACATAACCGTAATCTCGCAGCAGCTCGAAATGCAAAACGGGCGCTTTAAATAAAAATATGCAACTTAAAGCGGTTTCACTTTATCAGTTTTAATGTGGCCGAATAAAGATAAGCAAAGTACATTAACGATAAGGCGTCATTACGCAACCGAAAAACAAGGAATACTGCAATATGAGGCAATTATGTAACATGTAAAAGTCAAAGCACACAATTTATGTCTGGTTATTTGCCTTGCCTTAAATTGAATAGGGAGCAAAGCGAGATTGTCTAGATTTTGGTAGAATTAAGGAAGCCGAATGTATAATTACAATAAGAGAGAGAGAAGCATTGACCATGGTTAAATATCGCTTACCAGGCTTACCGTCGCTTGCAAAATAATGCTAGAAATGTTGTAATGCGATTTACGTTGGAATTGGTAACCACGGATTATCGGCAATATATATTAGGGTCAACCACGGGGTATCACATAACCTACACTTACTGTACATTTACCGAGGTTTCACGTTACGCACTTTTTATGATACGCGAGCAACTTCTGTAAAGGTTTATGGACCGAGGGATTATTTTTTAAACATAGATTTTCATAAACTACTGTACAGGATGGCTCAAATGCGATGGGATTTGGGTGTATTTATTTCCGATAAATTAGGAAACTAGTTACGCCTGGTGGGACCGTTTTTAAAAATAAATCTATTGGCGCAAATTTTAGAGATACAAGCCAAAAGTTGTTTTTTATCGATTCCTGTAAGTGTCACAACTCTGTTGCTTATGAATATGAAGTACGTTTTTGACGTAATTTGACGTAGCACTGGATTGTCTGGAGACTTTAATGCTATAAATGACAGAAACCTACAAACTACCATTTGATAAAAATAATTCTATTTTTTACTCTAGATCTGATGCCTACATTTTTTTTAAATTATTAAAATTTAGTTTTGTCTCTATACATTAGCAATGTTAATTTTTTTAAATGGTTATTACACTTTGGTACTTATTATATTCTTTTATAACTTCACTATCTTTTTGCGAACAAGAAGTATTAGTTGTGATGTATTTATGACTAGTAGGGAGACATCTATCTTTTTTATAAATAATCTCAGTTAATTTTGTCTGAATGAGCTAAACGGAAGAACTACTTATATAGTATTCGATTAATTTGGATAAAATAATTTTAGTCGTTAAGTTTAAAGCATTTAAATAATCTTAGCGCGTCTACTTCAACTATAAGTTTTTGGCAAAGTTGTTGCTTTGACTTTTTTGTCATATTCAGTACTAGGTCTTTGTGTTTCTTTGTATCACTTTGTATAATTATGTTTTGGACATTCCAGGACGATCACTATTATGCGAAGCACTTTGTTTTAGAACCATTATAAAATTCCTATACTAGACTGGCTACTTGTTTTCCAGAGCTAGATCCATATGAGGTTTATAATGTTATCATTCAGTATAAGTATCTTAACTTTAAGCCACGTTGCTTTCTTCTAGTGAATATACGTTTTATTTTCTATGCAGATGTAAGCCAACGTACTGAAGCATGTGTGAAAGTTGTTATACATTGATACTGGAAGGCAATTTTTCATTGTTAGTGTTGTTTTAATTGTCCATGTTTTTAACTACTGTTGAATTTGGCCTAAGTTAGTTTTCTCGAAGACATAACTGAATTAGTATGCGACGCCAGACTTGGTATGTCATCTATTAATGTTGCGGTTATACTTAGTCTGACTGTTGGCAAGTTACAGTACAGATCCTAACACGCTTCCTTCCTGTGGACTGCCGATGGAATGGGCTATAATTCTGTATATTCATTCTGATATTTGACTATGAAATATCTATTGATAAAGTAGAATTTTAGAAGTTTAGAAGCATTGATCTGTGTATCACATCTTGTTAAAGACCGCAAAATAATATTTTTTCTTTCCAGTTGTACATAATTCTATGTTTTGTTCTATAGTTCTGTGTTTGTGATCTTGGATCAATTTATCCTTCTCCAGGATTAGCGATATTCGTTTAACAAATACCTTCTTGAAACCTTTGACAAGACGAGCAATAAACTGGTGGATCTGTACAAAAAGTCTTTTCCTGCTGGTTTTTCTCGTTTTCGTAGCATTATAAATTGAGAACAATTCCATTAATTTGAAAAATGCCCATCTAGAATGCATACATTAAAAATTTGAGTGAACGTAATTAGATTGTAACTTGATACTTTTTGAAAGTTAGCTTCTCAATTGATTACCAGTAGTCCTTAAAATTACATTCTTTAATTCCTAGCTTCATGTGGTGTGGCACGTGCTGACGTTCCATACTCAAATTTCTAGCAGTTGAGCAATTATTTCATTTTTCTAACTTAGCAATGAGATTCATCATCGTTCTCAATTCTGTGGTAATTTGTTTCTAAATGGCTTTTAATTCGTTTATATCGTTTAATTGCTAATAATAGAGGTTATCCAAATTATTGATTAACTTATAGTTTAATTAGTTTGAGGTTGCTATTTATCTTGTATTTTTTCATGTAAAAGATTCTTTGTACGGAGTATTGCCCATTATATATATTTTTTTTTGTTTTGTACTAATTGATTATATATGATGCAGTTCTATACTTTTCAGGATTATTCTGCATTACGATGGGACTTTGCACATTTCACATTCTCGGGTGTAAAAGTTTGTAGCGTGCCGGTATCTTTGCCATCTGATGCAAAGCAAAGTTACTCTTTTTACGTGATGTAGGGATTTAAAAACTATGCTTGTTTTCATAAGACTTTATATGTTTTTTATTATTCTTTTTTTTTGTTCCAAGTCTATGTGCCTTACTTTGTTTTGTATTCCACACACTTTTCATTTTGTGTCTCACAGTCTCTATATTTTGCTTAATTATCATTATGTCTGTAAAATAGTGTAGATTTCTTAAAACCACTATTGTATTGGTTGTTGGATGTAGAATTTTGTATTAATTTGGGTACAAACTTTGTTAATGATATTATATGCATGACCTGTTTCAGGTTAAACTTTTTTTGTCTTTTTGTAACGGCTCCATCTAATCAGATTCTAAGTAGTTCATATTTTATATCCCCTCTTCAAAGATGCTTGTTTAATTCACTAGTTTTTTTCTTGAATGCTTTCTTTATATCTCAGATTGTCGTTTAATTAAGAATATTTATTAACCAGTAATCGGTAATATTTTTTGTTTTGTTTTTATTTCATTCGTGATTTACCGTTTTTGGGGATTATAAATACTTGAAATAATGCACTTGTTCGTGTGCAACACTACCCTAAAATGCGCAGAATAAAATTTTCATAATAATATCTACAGAAAGCGATGTTATAAAAAATTCCGAAGAAATGCACTTTTATTCCCAGAAGAAATCATTTGGAATTAGATGTGGGAATCCTTTCAAAACAAGAATAGAAGCTATAAATATTGTATGCCAAGTACTGGAGTCTAGAGAAAAGGTAAAAAACGTGATTGCAATAAAGGAATCATGCGATGTTATTTTAGCAGAAACGTGACCGAACTAAATAGCCGGCATTCAAATGAAAAATTTGAGACCGAACGTGAACCGGAAAAATGTCAAACATCCATAAGTTATTGATCGAGAGAACCTTTCGTTATACTTTTAATACACAATTGCGGTTTCGTAATGTCTTTAAATCAGCGATGCTGTATTAATACTGCATATACGAGGTCTAACGGCTTTGTTCAATATTTATGACGGAACAGATGCTGCAACAAACAAGGGTTTAGCAGGACACCTACATAATTACATTTAGCAATTGCTTACCCGTTTAATGCAATTTGGAATTGAAAGGAGTCAACCATAAATGAAAGACTTAATTTGAGGTCGCACAATATAGTTTATGAAAAATTTTTTGAAATCAAACAATATGCAGTTCAACTTTTTTCCTCCCGCTTATTGGCACGAAATGCTTCAAAAATAAATTTTAAGCAACTTTTACTAAATACAGTTTTGGTTTTTGAGCATCCTTATTTATAATCAATTTATAACTAAATATGATTGGCTTAAAGATCAACTAATAAAATTTAATGGTCCAATAATAATAAGTTTTTGGATTTAAAATTTGGTGTTTACATTTTTTTGGAAAGATACCCATATATACAGAAGAGAAAAATGATCTAAAGGTTTTTTTTTATTAAAATTGCTGGCAATGTCGTTGTTTGAGTAGTATTTGAAATTTATAATAAAATCCAATTTTTGAAAGAAAACAGTATAAGTAATTACAATAAAATTCCAGTAAGGAACAGCAGATTTTGACCAACTCTTAGAAAGAATTGAACAAAATTTGAAAAATCTTGTCTTAGAATTATATTTATAGGTGTTTTTCATACTAAATGATTTTAAAACAAGATTGCGTAAGAAAATCAAAACAAAATGTTAGATACTTTCTCTGTCATTTCTCATCTTTAGCAGTAGGACTCTTTTGGCACTCTTTACGTAGTACATGACCAGCCACTGCTAATATATTGGGTTCGGTATATAGAACCTGTATTTCTTGGTTGTTGTTTTGCTCCACCCCTCCTCATTTTTTCCCATCCTAGATACCTTGCAGTACCTTTTCTCCGATATAATTGATTTTTATTACTGACCTTTATTTACAGTCCACATTTTGCTCGTATTTATCACCGTTGCCCTTATTACACTTTCAGATATCCTTGAATTCATTTCCCGAAAGACATTTTTAGATGCGAGTAGTTTTTGTAAACTCACAAAATTTATATTCCCAGCCATTAGTTGTGTTATGATTTGTTTTTACTATCGCCATTACTACAAAAAATAACTCCGGGCTAGTTCACGCACTGTGCACTGTTAAATTTATAATCTTCACCACATTCATCTTCTACTATTACTTGGCGCTGTCCTTGTCTTTTGCCTCCAAATATCATGCACTGACTTTTTGTATTCACTGTTAAACCGAGCCTCCTTGCAGTCTTTTGCAATCTTCTTACTCCCTTATTAAGTTGTCGTTTTCTTCTTGCAATAAGAAAAAACTAAGAATAATCATAAATGATTTTAGAAGTTTTAGAAGAAGAACTCAATAAAGTGGTAGGTATTATAATGGAGGATTTTAACGGGTAAGTAGTGACGGAAAAAGTGATAAAAAACAATCGTTTGTGCTCGCTATCAGGAGAAACTTTCAAATTAAAAGTATATGCTTATTCACAAGGATATTTAGGGGGCACTAAACAGCGTAACAGTAAACCAAATCGACCATATGTTAATATAGAAAACTCAAGCATTACAAATTTTAGATATAAAAATTCTCAAAGGGGTGAATACGGATTCTGATCACTCTCTAGTAGGAGTGAAATCCAAACAAGAAAACATAAAGCGTACAAAGCAAGGAAATTACTTAAGAGAAAAGCTTAAATGTCTTAAACTTATGGAAACTTTATTGAGCAGATTAATAGGAGAGGGGGGAGAAAGAAGATCAAACTGGGAGTACTCTAATAATACGAGTCTGTATTGAAATAAATCTAATTAAAACATTGCTATGTTCAAAAATAGAAATCTGCAAATAATCCAATAAAAGCTTCCAAACAGCTATAGTTACAGATTTTGTATTTGGATAGTCTAAAAATTAAAATAATTGATACTAATTTACCCAAGTTTAATTAAATAAAAATGTACATAAATTGATGATCACGAAGATTGCCCGAACTGACCAAGAAAATTATCGCGAAAACGGCTTCCTGGTTCGAAACGCGCCGTAAAAATGGTTTTTAGCGTGGCATGTAGTTCTCGGCCGCGCCAATTTGCACATGGCGTCATGATTTCGGTTCAAAGCACCGGCTGCAAACATGAAGACGTTACCCACTGCGCACCAGAACTTTTTAGCGAGGTGAACTCGGGTGAACCTGATTTAATTTCGCATGCACGCTTTCGCGGGGCAATAACAGTCTCTGCGTGCATTTTCATCATCCCATATTTTACGAGTTACTCAATCATGTGAGTAGTAAAACGCAGCGTGCTCCCGTAACTCCATGTATGTAGTGCACGGAGGATGCGGCCTGGTCTGCATAAGAATCGCCCGCCGCGACCTGACATTAGGTCGCTATATGAATGGGCTCGAGCACGCCACGTGATGCATGGGACGCCCGAGGAGACGTGCGGCGACGCCCGGCTTCTGGCAGTTTATGGTACAATGGTCGCCTGCCCGCAGTTGCGTATTAGTCGGTTTCTCGGGATTGACCATCAGTGCGGCCGAATGATGGGCTGCACGTTTATTGGGTTTTAAACGTTTTCTTCATTAAGGTAATTACTGGAATGGCGAGCAAATTGCAGTGCAATATGTCAACCGGAGAAACCATTACTCTTTATGCACCTGCAGTTTAAAACATTTATTATATTATCATACCAGCTCGCTACACAAAGATGTTAAACCAGATATGTTCTCTACCCTTTACAAATCAAAGAGAAAACTTGTGGATGATCTCTAGAGGTAAATATTACTCGATGTACATTTTTCCATTTTAAAGATAACACTTGGAAGATTCAAGTATGAAACAAATAACTATTGGCGAAACAAGCACTGCCCATTCTATAGTGAATCATTTTAAAAGGTGATCAACAAATTAGGTGGCTTCAGAATAACTGGTTAGTTGAAAATGTGGCGTACCTGAAGAGTACAAGCCCACTTTGAGAAAATATTTCTATATTTACAAACCTGTTCTGGAAAATTAGAAAAACCCTTTAAGTCTAAAAATGTCTACTATAAGTATTTCTAAAAAGATCAAAACTGTATTTTTGAGAAACTAACATATCTATAAATTTATCTAAATAAACCACTGCATTTTTTCTTGGTTAGTGGTGTTGGTGTCAAAATATTACAACGAAATGATTCACAATATTACTACTAATTTTATAAAAATAATTATCTAGGTAATGGTGCGGTTACCTTAACATGGGTATTAATACCTGTGTTTGGTGCAATTCCACATCACTAGCTGCTTTACTTGGTATAACCAATTGACCTATTACAATGCTTTTAGTAGATCTGTTGGTTCTTCTTCTTTTTTGGCTAGTTGCCGGGGAAGAGTATTAACTAATGTTTCGTCGGCTTCATTTATAGCGGTAGGTGTTTGGTCACTTTGTCTAATATATGCATATATACATAAATCTTATCTTCTTTTTATTTTTTTCACTTAAATGGTATCACTATCAGCAGTTTTATAGGGTAGCGAGGGCTTACGTGGGCTATAACCAATAGTAGACTATTGTCACATTTATTTACTTTCTCACGCGTGTGAAGATATTGTATGAGGTCTTGTTACCTTAACTCACAGAAAAAATTCTAAGTACGCACAGTTAATTTTAGCCAAACTGTGAATGATCTCATCATGACCCTCCCCCCCCCCCCAGTACAACTCCCAGAATTACAGAAAATTCCAACTTCCGGAGATTCGAATCGAGGAAATACAAGTCTATCACACAAACCACTATGCTGTATGACTTCTTCATCTTTAAACCGATCTTCCAAGTAACTGTTAAGTACAAGGTAGAAATAATGTTTAAAAAGACAAAATTCAGACGTAGTTTCAACCTTCTAGATCCAATATCAGGGATAAATAATCCTATTTTGATTTTTTGTAGCAACAATGAAGTTATGACACAAACTGCAAACTCTTGCCGAAAGAAGTATCGCCGACATAATACAACTAAAGCGATAAATAGGTCACCACAGTCAGATAATCTCGCCTCGCTAATTACAAATCACGGGGGCAAAGGAAAAACTAGCACAACCGAATCGCAAAATAGCGTAGTCGTGTACTGCCACTTACGTACAAATCGTTTAAGCTGAAGGGGGCAATTTGCGGTTGCGCTAATCAGTTAAAACTATAACATTGCGTCTGTGGTGTGAAGCAAAACGGATTATTCCGAGAACGGCGCCGCCCCGGGCGGAACCTTGTTATCTGCAGTTGTAAAACAGTTCTAGATGACTGGGTGTCATCGGCAAAAATGAACTGATATATGATATATTGATATGATCTTCACTTTTATACAATTAATTACAGGGCTGCACGTATGTAAATCATTCAGCAAGTCGGCTAAAACGAGCACTAGAACACGACGGCTACGATTCGAGCTGTGCAAGAGAATTGCGATATATTTTATCGGATTTAAATTTCTCAGTCTTGTTGGAATGCAAGTAACAGGCGAACACGAGTAAGAAAATCATTTTGACCGGACGGTGGCGCGAGGCGCATCTACCAACAGTGAACTTGTTTTCCAAGTACAGAATTTGTGTATAAGAAGGTTGGCTGAAAAGTTCGTGCTCAAGATCAAATATTACGTTTTTGTTTTGTTTGTTTATATCATTTTGTATTGGCATATTTCACTTACCTTTTAAGATGGCTGACACTGATCACGAAATTACAAACAAGGAACTTCGGATTTTGTTACGACGTTATTGAAAAATCTGAGCACAAGATATGCTACTGAGGTAATTTGCAAAGTTGAAAACTAGAGAACAGTTACTCAACGGTGTCCAAAAGATTCAAGTGCCTCTCAACTAAGAAAATTTTGATTTTGAAGACGAGCCTCGCCTTGGTCGGCCATTAAAGATTAATAACGATTTCTTGTCAGCGTTGGAATACGCATCAAGCAGTTATGACATCGGTTCTTAAAGTTTCGTTTCGTCAAATTGCATCAATTTAACTTTGCATAATCCACACGAACTTATCGAAGCACAACCCAACAAAATAAGTCTAAGTATGCGCTCAGTTGCTCTACTAAGGAGAAGTTTAAGGAGCCGGATGACGTTGTAGTTCTTTCACATCTAGCTTACAGTCTAGACGCTGCTGCCTCCGACTATGGTTTCTTCCAATCCTTGTATGATTGTCGATTTGAGTTTTTCGATGAAGTTGAAAAAGCTTTGATACTTTGATCAAATTCGACAATTTGTGGAACAGTTGCAAAAGATGATGATAACTTTTATTTGGAATATTAGTTGTTATTGCAATTTTTGATATTGAACACGCACTTTTAAACAATTTTAGATAAATCACTATAAGTTATCATATGATATGAACCTTCAAGTACATTTTTCGTAAGTTCTTTTTAATAAAATAAAAACTTGGGATGTGTTTAAGTTTATTTCGGATTCCTTTAGTTTTCTTTTCCTTTGTTATTTGCTTTCTGTAATTTTCCAGGTAAAATAAAATTACTTCCAGTCATCTAGGTCCAATTTACTACATGTGACTATTATGGAAAACCGCTTATTAATTCTATTTTATTCAACTAAAAATAACAATAATTTTTTTAGCATCGCCTAATTTTGAACAGTTTTTTTAAATGAGACAGCTAGAGAATTTTTTGCTGATGCTGGATCAAATTAATTAGTTCGGTTTACTTTTTAATTTGTCGTACTAAACACGTTAGCCGATAAATTTATCCCGAGATTTTTTTACAACAGACTGTGGAAGGTAATGAAATTTAGTATGGAAAAACCTCTATTGACTGGACTTAATAATATCTCAAAACCAATGGGACATTACTGGATCAAATTTCATACTTGAGAAGTGTTCCCACAAATCTCATTCTATTATTGGAAGTTGTCCTCTAGAAATTTTCTTCTGGCGAATCCCGATATTATGTTTCAAATAAACTTTGCCTTGACGAAGTCCACTCTTATATATTTATTTATGTTAGTTTTTGACTTTAAGCACTTTGATTATGGTGTGGACTAACGCTTATAAAATATGTTTTTTGTAAAGGGTTGAAATATGAAGGGCTGTATTTTTCGAAAGTTCCCATATTGGAACCCTCGTATTGAATTGTGCAGATTTTGATTTCTCCCATCAATCTCAAAACAAGAAATACTTGTTGCTAAGTTTAGGTTCTAAGTGATAGGTTTTGTATAAAATAAAAAAGGTATTTTATCCTACTTCAGTTATCAATCTTCTTGATTGATTTGACTTCATGCTATCTTCTTCTATTTACAGCTAGCCTTTTCAGTTCAATGTAAATGCTGCACTGCATATCTTCCATGGTTATTGTAGCTTTGGTCTTCCCTGTGCATTTCATCAATCGAATGCAACTTTTATAATAGTCTTCAAGCTCTTTCCTTAGCACGTATTTTCTTTCTTTATGCTATTTATAATTCATTCACTCTCCAGATCTCTACCATTAATTAGTTCTTGTTTCACACCCATAAAGTCTAGTTCTAGTGTTATTTTATTTGAAATAGCCCTAGTACTAAAAGCTGATATAAACCTATAGTGCAACATCCAAATACCGATTTAGATTTATTGCAAACAGACAACAACGGCAACACTCGAAAGATACCTAAACCACTTCCAAATGCAATAAATAAATGAAAGTAAACAGTACTATACCAAAACATTATTAACGCAAATTTATTAGTCACATGCACGTTATGCTCGAGCTAAATGGCAAAGGTCTCGTAATCTCTCTGACAAGCAAAATTTCAACAGATTATCTTGACGACTTAGAGCGGTTCTATTAGATTGCCAAAATGACCCCTTTACTTATTATCTTACGCATCTCAACCCTGAAGTTTGTAGCACCTGGAAAGCAACCAAAACATTCAAAAGGTCACAAATCTCTATATCTCTTATAAGAAAACCTAACGGAATTTGGGCTAGAACTTACAAAGAAAAATCTAATACTTTTGTTGAACACTCAAGCACTCTATTTCAACCCCATTATTCAAACATTGAAGAAGACGAAGCTATCGAAGGTTATTTCGATGTTTCACGTTATATTCCATTAAAACGTATTCGCTTACTGAGATTCAGTGTGAGATAAAGAAAATAAACAACCATAAAAGATGAGGTTACTATCTTATAACAGATCAAATACTAAAGATGCTTTCAAGAAAAGCCATAGAATTATTGACAACTATATATAACCAAATGTTAAGCCTATGTTACTACCCGCCCTTATGAAAATATGTAATGGTTCCTAAGCCCGGAAAAGCACCTGATACAGTAACTCCATATAGACAAGTTAGTCTTTACCCATTTTAGGAAAAATTTTCGAAAAACTATTTCTAAAACGCCTCTTGGATAACACGGATATCGCTTTATATTTTCATCAACACCAATTTAGACTATTAGCCTGTCAAATCTGGTGTCCAAGGTAGTATTCTAGGGCTTATTCTGTATCTGATTTATACTGCTGATTTACCAAAAGATAGAACCACCGTGATTACCACTTTTTCTAATGATACTACCATTCTGTTTATACAAGAACATCCTCAACTGGTAAGCAAAAATCTCCACCGGTCACCTTAAATCACATTCTTGTCCCTGTTAAAACAGAAACCAAGTACTTACAACTACATCTAGATCAACGCCTCATATAGAAAAAACATCTTCAAACTAAATATCAACAAGTAAATCTGAAGTTCCGCCAATTGTATTGATTCTTGAGCAGAAAATCCAAATTATCAATATCTAACAGACTTTTGCTTTATAAAACTATACTAAAACTAATATGAATACGGAGTACAGCTATGAAGATGTGCTAAACCTAATCTAATAAAAACTATACAACAGCTTCAGTGACAAAGGTGAATGCTCCTTAATATATATTAAACCAAAATCTGCATGAGAATCTTGGCATTTCTTTTGTTACTGAAGAAGTTCTTCGATTATATATTAAACTCCATGGTCACCTCAAATATCTAGTCTACTAATTGTC
This sequence comes from Sinelater perroti, assembly GCA_036346155.1. Lineage (NCBI taxonomy): Eukaryota > Metazoa > Arthropoda > Insecta > Coleoptera > Elateridae > Sinelater > Sinelater perroti. Next base: position 14,702,931 of record JARFIY010000195.1, on the reverse strand, counting down.
TACTGATGTTCCAGATTAAATAGAACCTGGCTGTGTGACATAAGAGCTCCTTAAAGCAAACTGAGTGGTTTTTGCTAACACTGTCCAATTCATGCTACCATATTTAGTTAATAATTCATGTAGAGTAGATTCTAAATTTACTATTTCAAATAAAAAATGTATATATTTCGTGCCTAATTTTTAAGTCAATTTTTTAACCCTCTAAATACTTACTATTATTTATCTTCTTACCATTTTAAAAACTTGAATTTTCAAAAAATGATCCCATGCTATCTAATCTAATAAACTTCATGCTTATTCACAGTGAATACAAAAATTCAAGCCAAAAATTGTTTGTTTTAAAGCCCACGCGGTACTTCATTATTGTCGTTGCAAAATTATCTTTTGGAGAGCAAGCCAATAATAAAAAATATATTTTCTTGTTAACAATTTGGATCAAAACTTTGATATCAGGTTTCTTTTTTTAAAAGACTTTAAATTTTCAAAATCCCCTGTTAAGATCAGTGTAGCATAATTACAGTTGCCTTGCTTGATTTCCGACCTTATTATATTCGAGTGTTGAGCATATTGTTAGTATTTGTTGTAAAATATAAATGATTTTTAAAGTATGTTAAGAAACAAAAAATTATTACATTTGCATTTTAGGTATTGAATATGTCAAATTTATTGCCTTCACTTAAAATTTAGTTGTACCAAGAAAATGTTATAAAATGTTCTAAACATACGATCTTTGCTGATTTATATTGGAACATTAAAATATTTTGTTTTTATTTTTCTTCTTCTTTTCGTTTTTTTGGAGTGTTTGCCCTATCATTTTTTAACCTCGCTTTTCAGCTATGACGTGAACAACCAACAGTCACATATATTTCGGGGTCTATTACGTGCTCTTGTGGGTTTTAGTTTCTCAATCATTTTTGTTATTCTATTGTTCTTCATTATGTACATGTAATCATTTTATAACATCGTTCTTGTCCATATCCACCTAACAATTCATTTATTTATTTTCTAATTATTTCTCTTGAGGTTTAACTGCTTTTTTCTGTTATTCTCAAAAATCTTTTATCCGTGTTGCACCCAAACATAAATCGTAATGGGTCTATGTTTCTAAATGATTTGGCTTAAGATTTTCAAGACTGCCGTTGCTTTTGTTGTTCTGACATTATTATGCATATATTCAATATTTTTGTTCATAAATAGTTAAATTTGATGACTTGGTCCTCCACTACTAATTTATATGTCCATTTCTATAATGAGATACACTTCCTTAATTTGTGTAATGTGGATGTCTAGCAAAAGTAATCTTTAGGCGCTTCCGTTTAAGAGCTCAATAAAAAATTAGCGTGATAATAATCCTGAAGCACAATATAATACATAATAATAACATGTGTAATATTATTCAATTCAAAATCATATTTATACTAGCTTTTCTACCCAAGTTGGTCGGACATTCATTTTCTAGTGCGGTTTGGTTAATATGAACATATACATAAAAGTATAAAGTTAAACTTTAAACGTTAACACAAGTGTTATAAATATTTTATAAAAATAAAAACTCCGAAGAGTATTTTAAGGTATTTCCAGTTATATATTGAAAAGTGTGTATATATTATGTTAAATTCAGGTATATTAAGCGATGTACGAGTCTCTAAAGAAAAAACGCAGATACATTACACATGCATATGTTCGCTATCCTGTTTAATGATTTATTAGTTTTAAATTTATTCTCTGTAACTTTCACTTGTAGACATAAATTTACGTGTAAAAGATTCGAAACCATTCGGGAATGATTATCATACAAACTATTGTTTGTACACCATAATGTATATATAATTTAGTAAAATTCTAATAGATAAAGAAAAACAATTTTGTATTTACATAAAAAATAATTTCAAATTAATTTTTATACTATGAATAAATGGGGAAAATTTAGTAACAAAGTAACATACAAATATACGAGGAAATCAGAAAAAAACAGAACAAATTATAAATTTTACAGCCAGATAAACTAAAAGTATTAATAAGGTAGAAAACAAAAAAAAACTGCGAAACAAACACATTTTCAACTGATTATTTTTTCTCAAGATGTAATTAGAATGCTATAATGTTGTGATACGTCACTCTAGAGTAAAGCAGGTGCATTCAATAACAGACAAAATAGACAAAACTGTGGCAGTTTTAGTATTTTTCACTTTATATTTTTATAATCGTCAAGGTTTTTTCTTCGTATTATCAACAAATTTTGCAGATTTACAGTTTTTATTAAATAAAGTCTGTATTACACTCTGCTCGCTACAGTACACAAATTAGATAGTAACTTTAGAAGTCTGTAAAGACATGCAGAACAGGAGTTGTTTAATTATTCTAAATTTGCAAATAAATTTTAACAAAATATGATAATAAAAGATTCAAATAATTATAAATTAATTGTGGATATTTCAAACGGGGATGGGGGCGGGGATGCAATGTACTGGTTTATGTGTGGTTAGTGTCAAACGAAACTTATAGAATGTAACAAAAAATATTGTTAAGAATATGATAAACTTAAATTCATAAATATGGTTAATTGCCTTTGAATACTGTAGCATAAGGTTCAATTTTTTACAAAATTGAATTTAGCCTTTTTAAATTTAACGGTTAGAAAACGCAGGCTGGTATTTACATTATATATCAAAAGAAAATCTAAATTTTCTATTAACAATATAGAACATTATTTAAAAAAACGAGAATAAACAGAATCTGTTGCTAACAAGAAGTCTATAATGGGCAAAGTTATACCAAACTAGACGCCATTGCAACAGAATCAAGTCTTGGTTTTACAAAAATAAGATATTTAGTGCAAATTAAAGAAAAAATGACTAAAACAGTGTGTATAGAAATTTTGCAAACCAATCCTCTACCATCTGGTAAAAGAATTATTGGGAATGGTTCTGCCTTCTGAAAAGATGATGAATCCAAACATTTGTTTAAATTGTATAAAATTATATACACTTTTTAGAAAATAAAATTGTCCTTTACAGTTCCCTTACAATAATGGCAGCGTATTGGAGCAGATATTTTATTAAACAGAATATATATTTTTGAAGCGATAACAATTGGGTTTGAAATATAGGCAATTATAGTGGAAAATAGACAGGCGATTTCAAATTAATCTTTAAAGGAAAATTCTAATATACATAGACACAATGAAGCCCATATGGACTACAACTCTGGGGGTCAGCAACAGCAATATAGATATCTAGAGATTTCAAAACAAGGCAGTACATACGTGCAGTAGTAATACATCGTGGTACGTGCCGAATATAATTATAAGAAGTGACCTTTGTGTACCTTCAATATATATATATATATATATATATATATATATATATATATATATATATATATATATATATATATATATAAAACATTCTCGTGTCACAATGTTAGTTGCCATACTCTTCCGAAACGGCTTGATCGATTTTTATCAAATTTTATATGTATATTCGATAGGTCTGAGAATCGGTCGTAATCTATTTTTCACACCCCTAAGTGATAAGGGTGGTCCACCCCAAACATTTTAAATATGTGGCATTAAAAAATACATACAACCTAAATCTTCACCCTTCTATCACCAACCCCTATTTTTATAGCCATATTAATCACTTGATCAGTTATCCCCGCCAGGCGTCTACCGGTGTCACTTCTCACTCAGTAAACAGCACAGAGTAGGAATGAGACCGAAGCCGGTCTCCTGCCTCTCTCACACAATAAGCCTTCTCTTACTCCCTACACAGTTTTCGGCCATTATTATTGTTTACGCATCGAACGTAGTAGTGACGTTTACAATTATCATTTTACTATCTCAGTGTAACTCTCACATTAATTATATTCTCAAGTAAATTTATTATTAATTTGCTGGCCTATAATTATTTTAAAATTATTAATTTTGAGTGTAGTTCTCACGATTAGCGAATTAAGTGATTTACATAACCTCAACCATAACCAGCAACGGCTGTTGTGTTACAAGTATAAATTATTCTTATACATTTATTATTAGTTTTTATTTATTAATTTGTTTATTATTGAACGACACTAAGTATATGTATATTTACCAGACTGTTTCAAAAAAATCCATACAGAAAAAATGTCTTACAAAATTTTCTTATACGGAAAATCAAAAAAACGCAAAAATTTTAAATCAATCCAGATTCAACGTTAATATTAATATTAATTTTAAGAGCTCTAACATCCACAGAATTTTTTTTTACCATTTTCAATATAACAATATTTTCTGTATAATTAAGAAAAATAAAATTTTTCGCTTTTTTGAAACAGTCTAATTATTTACATGTATATGTATATATGTACAATCAAAGAATAAATACATTATTTCTATAATATTTTTTATCATTAAGTAATTCAATTTGTTCTATTTATGTGTGTTTAGTACAGTGAACAATGCTAACAAGGCGCAAAGGGGCTAATTTGGGCCGTCAAACAAGTAAAGCTGCAGATATGTGAAATAGAAGAGCCCAAAGAACAGAAGAACAAATCCAGCTAGAAAATACTGATGCACGTGTGAGCATGGCGCAATTGCGTCAAGAAGGATCAGAAGATGCACGAGCTCAACGAAATGAACTAATAAGATTAGAACAAAGACAAGCCACGCCGGTTCACAGTCGACAGACGCAGAGCAAATGACCAACAACGCCAACAGATACATCGATCATTTATATCTTATTCATTCCTGCGTCTAGCATTCGAGTATGAGCCCGATATTCAATGTTATGCTCATTCAAAAGTGGTAATTGGTGATATGGACAAGGAATGTCCGCATTGTCATGCTCTCAAATTTAAAAATGAGCCAGCCGGAATGTGTTGCGCGTCAGGAACGGTGCAACTACCTGAAATTGAAACTTCACCTGAACCATTGAACGGTTTACTTATCGGCACGGATCCAGATTCTAACCTGTTCCTGAAGTCAATTCGAACATTCAATTCATGTTTCCAAATGACATCGTTCGGAGCAACAGAAATAGTTAGAAATAATGCTGCAAATGGTCAACAATTCAATTCAACATTCAAAATCAAAGGCCAAATTTATCATAAAGTGGGCTCATTGCTGCCAATGCCAAACGAACCACATAAATTTTTGCAGATCTACTTTATGGGCGGCGAGGATTCCGAAAGCGCACTTGCCAATCGCGTCGATGCACGTTGTAGCTACAATAACCTCAATTCATTTTTTGCTAGACGTATCGTCGGCGAGCTGGACGCTCTATTAAATGAGCACAATGAATTGTTGAAAATATTCAAATCACTCATGCACAAATTAGAAAGTGGAATTAAGGAATAAATTATAATAAATTAAAAAAATAAATGTTTGGTGTTTTGTTATTTTTATATTCCGTCATCGTTCACAGCGCTCCATGCCTCTTTCACTCATATACCACATCTTCACGCATTTACAATAATTTAGTTATTTTTTTCTGCCCTACAAATTTCCTAGAAATAATTTATATGGCAAAACAACGTTTGCCGGGTCAGCTAGTTAGAAGTATAAAAAAATATACTGAAATGTATGTCTGAGTTTACTGCCCGGTCGTCGCGCACCATCTCTGATGCAGGGCGATGTGGCAAGCACCGTGCCTTAGACGACCGCCATTGTTGTCCTTTGTTCAAAATGAACACAGGTACTCAATTGTTTTTAGTGGCCAAGCAGGTTACCCGCCAGGCATCAAAGAGCTCCGGGAATGGAACTCGGGTCCGTCCACACCGCAGCCGCGCTGCCACCACTGGACCACGGTGGCAATTAAATACCTAATATAATAGTTAATAAAAACCATTAAAAACTTTGTTATATAAGGTGTCCTATGAGGATGTTCCAAGACTTTGTGTATAGGTTCTTTAAAACATTTTAAGTAGAAAAGTTCTAATAAAAGTTGAACTCTCAACTATGTTTGAGATATCGATGATCCAAGTTAAGGATGTTTGAGAGGATGCTTGATTGTTTTAGCTCTTCCTTCTTCCTCGCGACCCGTCGTCATTTTACCTGATACTATAGTTATCAAAGCTATTTCTGAATGATAGAAACAAGCTTGACTAAAGGGAAAATTCAAGATAAAAGAAAACTTGTAAGAATATAGCAAAGACAGCGTGCGCTTGAAAACAAACTATTGCTTAATACAGTAACACGTAACTTGTAAGAACTACTTGATAAGAATAAAAATGAATGTATTACATTTCTAAAAGGTTTAACAGCTACCAAAAACATGTACTATTCTATTTAGAAGACAACAAAAAAACTAAAACAGAACGAAAAATAGAACAAATCCAGTAGGCCAAAAAATATTTCACTCTTCGAAAAAGTGTGGCACACGGAACTACAAATTACGGCACCACTTCCTGGTAATATACAAAGCAGAGTACGCAGGTCTCTTCTCAACAAATACTGTTGTGTCTCAAGGCAGTGTCCTCAAGCCATTGCTGTATCTCTTATATACTGCAGATCTATCGACTACATCGGATGTCACAATAGCAACGTTTGCTGGTAAAAACTACGAATCCTCTTAATTGAAAAATGGTTAAATAGGTGGAGAATTAAAGCTAACGAGTGTAAGTCCATGTAAGCTTTACCACTTGCTCTTCGGTTTAGATAAAGAATAATCCGTTTCCTTAAGAAAAAGTTGAGTATCTTGAAATAGACCTTGATAGGCGATTTACGTGACAAAGCTCATTTTTACAAAATGGAAGCAGATGGGGTCAATAAAAAAGTGCTAGTTAATAGGCAGTAGATCCAAGCCTTCAATAGACAATAATCTCCTTTAATATAAGATTCAAGAGTTTAACTTTTACAAGAATATACTACTAAATATACTCCTATATGTGAAAGCAACTTGTTTAAAGCATTTTCTAAATGTATATGTACAGATTGTAAATAAACTTAGGTGTTAAAAAAATTGATGACGGCGTCCTGAGATTTACTTTTATTCCAAACCGTAAGTGTTTTTATACGAATGCTTTTTCTAGGTCTTTTTATAATAAAAATACACTTACTAAAAATGAAAATTAAATACTCAAAAATTTACATAAAATTGCTTTAAACATCTCTACGACAAGATACACATTTTCGTAAAGTCTACAATAGATTTTTTTTGATCTAATATTTGCAATCTGTTAAATTAATGTATAACACTCATTAAATAATATACACAGTAATTTAACATGTAAGAATGCTTTCCAACGATAGAACTCTTTCCTATGATAACTTGATCAAATCTGGCAGATAGATCTAACGGATCAGTTCTTCTTAGTCTTCGATGGTCTGGCTTTTGTAATAATTTCCATGTCAGGTTGTTGGGGTGCACTAAAATCTGTTATAGTCCGTTTTGTTTCAGTAATAGGTTTGATAATATCTAATGGTATGAGGTTCCTTGTAATATATTCTTGTATTGTTCTGTCTTAATCCGAGGGAAGGGCTAGAATGCTCGTTTTAGAGAATTGGCAAAACCGTCTGCCTTTTCTTTGGAACTTTCAGGCCAACTTCTATTTAGTAGTCTGATGGGTGGAAATGTTGATTATGGTCTGTTTGGTTTTCTTTGTAGCCTTCCTTCTGTAATAGCAAGGTTTGATAAGTATTCTTGGATCGCCTTATATATCATTTTGTGGAGAAACTTTTATTTCTCGAGTTCTTGAGGACGCTTAGAAATTTGCAACACTTCCCGAGTTTTCTTTTCTTGCCTATCTCGTTTTCTTGCTTTTTATTATTTGGAATAGAGGCACGAGCAGCAGTTTGTATGGTTTGGTTTAGATGTTTCACCGCTTTATAAATGTTTTCTTCTGTTTCTATTGGTTAATTTAGTTAAATCTTATTATTAATTAGTTCTCGAAAGGTTTACTAATTTGCGTTCCTGTTGTGTAGTGAGTCGGGTTTTGCCGTTTTCAGCATTTGACTACTATATTTGACAGTTATGGGGGACTGATCTGACGATAGATCAAAACATGATGTTGCTTTTATGTTGTTTGATTTTATCTCTTTTGTAAAAGTCCAGACGGTATAGGATTTTGCCCAGATCTGAGAACCAGTGATTAGAGTCACCAGTAAATTCATAGTTTAGCTTTAAGTAGCTCTCTATGTCTGGGCAACATTAATCTCCAATAATAAAGCGAGGTCCGAGAGTGTGGAAGAAACGTTCAAAGCTTTCTTGCTTGATCTGCTACAAAGCTTATGTCTCTGTTGACATCGGAAACTTCAGTGTGTGTGTGGCTACGGCATGTGCATGTTGGTGCCGGAGGAGAGTTTGTAATTACCATTGCTGTGTCATCATGATCGGTGACGGATGGACAGTTTGTAGTATCGATAGAATATTTTGGTATTGTCATGCAGCTCTTATGAGTAAAACGCGTTTCTGATAAGAGCACGATGCTAACGTCTTTATTCATTACGAATATTTTATCTTCTTGGCTATGCTGGGTCAAGTCATTGGCATTCCAGAGTATAATGTTTAAGAATACGAATGACGATGGTTAGTAGAAGCTTGCTGTTCTATTCTCTTCTTTAGCTTTATCGGTATTATTTCAGTTTTGTCATTCGTATGTTTGTATTTGCTGTTGGTGATCCGCTGGAGAAGGTTGTTGATTTTTATCGGATGTTTTTTTGGAAATATCTGGTTGAACTAGTTGAAAGTTTAGTGTAAGTAAGGAACTTACGCTTTTGATTTGGTAATTTGAAGGTAATTACCTTGGCAGTTAACACACGTTTTTACTCATTTCCTTTCTTTCACAACTTATTGTTAGATGTTCTCCAGCACACTTGACACATTTGAGTGTTCTATGGCAGTAGTTTTTCGAATGTCGAAATCTTTGACATTTTTCACATTCTATTACTTTACGTTTAACACGTGGGGGTTCGAAAGTGATTGTTCTAGTTTTATGAAGAACATTGGTAGGGTTTTGTTTGATGTTGAATGTATTTAATACGTCAGGTCCATGGTTGTTTATCTCTTCTTTAATATCTACTCTAGAATACATATTGCAGAAAACTAGTCTGAACTTTCTATCATGTTTAAAGCAGTGAAAATCGGTATTTTTGTCTTTTAGTACTTTAATTAATGTACTATAGTTTTTGGTATCGGTTAACCGGGTTTTGAGTTGAACATTGCCTATAATTTTGATGACGTTATCTTTGGCTTGAAAGTTTAGTATATCCATTAGCAGTTTTAGATTATAGGCCTTATAAACAAATATTGGCAAGGGCTTTACCTTTTGTAGACTTTCATCTTGACTGTCTTTTTCTTCCGACAGATTTTCAAACCTGTTAAATGTTGTCAGAACACTTTTTTGTTTTGTATTGATTTGTTTAGCATGATTTCTGTTGCGTTTTCTATTATTTTGTTTGCTATCCCTATTCAGTATTGGTTTGAATTGACAAGTGTGCTCTATGCTGACTTATTTATAATTAAATACGATGAGTGCACCGTTTTTATGTGTTCTGGGATTGACATATGAGGTAAAGGCGGTTAAGATAATGACTGAGTTGGTGGTTGTTGATATTGCATAGAAATGTTTCGTTGATACATGTTGTTGTTGTGCAGTTAATACGTGCTATTGTGATGCATCTGATTTTGAACCTTTTTTGTTCGTTGTAAACTAAATACCTTAATTTGGCACACCGTACATGGTAGCCTATTTTATTTGTTGCGCTTGCTGATTTCTTACGTAAAATAAAATAAACGAATAAATTGTAGCTAATCCTTAATCTTGAGCAACAACGCAGGTAATACGTCCGCTCTGTTTGAAGGTACAAGGCCGACACTTAATAAACAATATTTAATATCTAATTTCTATAGCTTACTTATGTAATTTTGGATACTAGTTCCTAATATTTGATTCAGGATAAAAGCTGCAACGCCTCTTCCTCTCAAAACGGCGACTATGGAGGCAGGAGCGGCGGCGAAACGCGCTGGTGGGTCGCAATCAGAAATTGTTTTATAGTTTATTTAATACGAGTGGTGCACAAATTTTGATACTTGTCACACAAAACGCGAACTGATGACGCAACGTCCGGTCTGTTTGAACTGTCTACAGAGTGACTGACTGGCAGAAATACGACTTACTCAATGGAGAAAAAAATTGAAAAAGTACTTGGAGGGAAAAAGTGGAGAAAAAATTTTTATGGTACAACTCAGTCATTTGGTGTGACTTTTGGGTTGATTATGTTGGTACCTGTATTAGAAACTAGAAAAAATGTACAAAACTATAAAAACACCTAAAAGAAGAATATAACTTTTTTTACCAAGAGAGATATATTGACATTAAACACTATGCTAAGTAAAGAAGCAAAATAAAAATAGTAGTTCGTATCTTGCAGTAAAATGTTCAGTAATGAAGATGATAAAGGGGTAAACAATAAATTAAGAAAAGAAAATCAAGCATGGAGTGCTGAGAATTTATCTTTGAAATAGACGATAATTTAACGGCCACTCACCATCCTCTATTTACTTTATCCACGTAGGCATAATCGGGCCCATTAGAGTTATTGGTTTACTTAGAAGAGTGCAGGATCGGGTTAAGCGGATCGTCCCGGTCGGAGGAGAGGACGCGTCGGCATCTGCTTAACATAAATGGGTGCATTAAATATTTTGCTAACTGTAAACGGCGTTTGTTCCTCGGACCGGAATTTGCATATGTGAACGTCCGAAATCGCGCGCAGACGAACCGGGCACGCTCCCAAAGAGGCGTGAACGCATCACGCTGGAAGTCGCCGATTTCGGCGTCGCCGCTCCGGTTCTGGAACGAGGCGGTAATTAGGGTGCGCGCCGTCAAAAAAGGACGAGGATAACGAGCCGCTCTCGTAACGGTGCCTTGCGCTTAACATAATGACGATTTTTACGGCGACTTTACGGCGCTGCAGTTCCTTATGACCCGATTATGGTTTATATCCGCCATTCGCGCCGCAAATAGTCCCTAAAACAGCAGGACGCTAATTGTTCGCCGCGTTTCCCGAATATCCTCGTTGGTGTTCCACTTCGCGCTGAATTCCGCCGGCTGCAGGCGTCGTAAGACGAAATTCAAGTAAATCCAAACTACATATCACCTTTTTAAGCCGACGAATCTGCTGCTGCCGTGATTATAATATCGCAAAACGCAGACAACACTAATTTAAATTAAAACTGTTTATGTGGATATTTTTTCTAATAACAGTTAAGATAGGCACTACAAAATAAAGCAATAAATTGAATTTATTGCTAATTTCATTTTAAAAATCTTATAAAAAATTAACAGTTTAGTAACCCGAACAGTAGTAAATTTTTTTTTGTAAATAATCAATTTTCTCAACACCAAAAAATGTAAAAGAGCGAATTATTATGTTATTTAGAATTCTAGTACGTTTTAATGGCACATCATTTTTTTCGCCAAAAAATAGGTAAGTGAAAGCCGGCAAGACCCAGACAAACCCGTTGTGAGACAACAATAAAATTGCATTTGTAATGTTAAACATAAGCCGTTATAGCGCAAATGCTGATTGAAACAATGATGTGCAATTTTGGCAACGGGCCCCGAATGTTTATTCGATGGGTTTTCCAGGCAACGAAATCGCGACACCCAATTTGAAATCCGACCTCGATTCGGACTCTCTAATTTTATAAACGGACAATAATTGATTGTTTCGGGCGCCCAAGAAAAATTTAGTGGCGACATAAATCTGAAGCGCAAATAAGAGGAAAACGAGCACCACCGAGAGGTAGCTAAAGAAAGTATTAAACGAGCTGCAATTAAATCATTAAAACGAAATACCATGAAATTAATTGTTCTCAAAGGCCGCATCCGGTCTATAATTAAAAATTAAGATTTGCTCTAATAACAGGCAAATTATTAATTATTCAGTTAAGTTCCATTCATTCGTAGAGGTTGTACGGTCGCCCAGCAATATAATTAACGTCAGCACCTATTTATCTTGACTTAATTTGTTACTGCTGAAATATGAGTGAAATTTTAGTGTGGCATAATTTTTTCTTTTAGTTTTTTTTTTACAAAAAATTACTTAGTATAGAATACTTAATTACAATTACTTTTTATTATAATAAATTTGCATATAGACTTTGTTCTAAGTAATGGTACTTGTAGGAGTATTTTTTCAAAAACTCATAATGAGCAATGAAATTTATTTTGACTTATTTGGATATGTTAATAAGTAAAGCTGGTGTATTTAGACGAAGACGGTTTTTGTTTAGCCTCTCAAATTTGCAAACTTAACTTGAAAAACATTGTTTCAGCAAGACGATGTGACATGTCATAAGGCTAGAAAAATGATGATGTGGTTTAGCCCCTCCCCCTCCAGATCTCCAGATTTATCTACTTCTAGCTACTTTTGCGGAGGTATCTTAAGAATAAAGTTTATGCTACCAAACCAAATTAAGGAACTCAAGGAAAACATACGAAGAGTTATTCAAAGCATACCCTCTCTGTGTCTATAAAAACATGATGAAGAATGTTATTCCATGAGCCCGATTCTGCGTGGTCTCCATAGGTGGACATTTATGGGATATTATAACTTTTTCTTCTACGCTACAGGAATTAGGCATTTATCTGTTCCGTTTTTACAACGCTTTGTTTACAAGTATTGTTTTCTCAGTAGGCCCACATTTGTTTTGTGTTATAGTTGATGATTTTCTTAAATATTTGTTTGTTTTGCATTCTATTAATATGCTGTCTACATTTTACTTCCTAGTGCAAATATTTGGTTCATTTCACACATCTTTAACCCGTATGAAGTCTCTCTTTTGTAGTTATTTACTTTTTTCTTTAAAATCTCATTTCTGCTCCCTATAGTTGTTGTAGTTAATAGTCTTATAAAACTTGAACTTCGTATCTTTTCGCGTTTTATTGTTCAACTTATTATATCACAGCATCTTGTCATTTACATAGTTGTAATCTGTAGTCGTAACCCAAATATTTTCAATGCGATGCTTGCTCTGCCAGCTTATTATCAAAGACTGCCTTTGATCAAACGGGATGTTTACCTTTCAAGCTGCAACTTTCATCTTATTCAAAAATATGAGATTGTATTTTCTACACTTTTGGTTTAGGCGATGGATTATAAATTGCAGTGTGTCTTTCTATCTAGCTGTATTTCCGAGCTGTACGCATGATTTTCAGTGTTTCAGGATGTCATCAATGTATAAGTTCAAAGTTCTCTAGTTCTTTCATGAGCTTCATACCTGTGTTTATTACTATTTTTCTCTATTGATACAAATTTCTAATTGTCTTTATAAGATGTGGTAGGTATCCATTATCGTCTAGAGCCTTTTTTTGTCAAAGACCTTTTAAGATTAATAAAAAACTTATATGAGTTTCCAAATTAAACTCTTCGTTGTTCTGTCAGTTGCTTCACTATAAATATATATTGTTGCTGCATGAACGTCTTTTTCGAAATCTATTTTCTTCCTTTCGCAGAAGTGTTTCAGTGAGCTGTTCAGTATGGCATTCAACAGTTAGTTCTGGTGTCTTTTTTGAAAAGAGATTTCCATAAATTTAAAATTATCTATCTCTACCACCACACATTTACAAGCTGTAATACCCTAAGATGACAAAGAGCGCCTACATAGATTCAAAAAAGTCGTTGTCATAATCAGAGTCTGTTATGTTACTTTTAGCTTCGATTTATTTGTACTACAGCCATTTATAATGTTTTTTCCATTGGTCCTCTTCTATTGTGTTTTATTTTGTTACATATTTTTTGTTTTATTTAAATGCCTCTTCACTATATATAATAGTTCAATATTGTTATAAATTTGTCCCATGATATTTGGTGAACTTCCTTTGTCCGTATTTTAGCATAGTTTCTCTCATAAATATACTGAAACAAAAGTGTTTCTTGTGTATTATTCTGTAGTGTTATACACTTTTTATTTTTCGTCTATAATTCATTGTTAAGTTTTGTTCCTTCTTACATACAGCTTCTTTTGCGGCTATTTCTATGTTGCTCCTTATACTGTTCATGCTTCGTAGATGCCGTTATTTGTTGGAATTCTTAGTAAGTGTTTGTTTATTATGTTTCTAAATCAAATTCTGATACTTTAGTACTGAAGTAAATATACTCCAAATTACTTCTTGGGCTGAATTTGCGGTTCCTGCTTTGAGATATTATATTTAAAAAATTTCAGGCTGCAGATAAAACTATTAATAGGTTTTATTTGAGGCAAAAATATTTAAAAAGGTAAACCATACATTGCCTAGCCCGTATGCATTTCTTTCTATTTTATAATGCACTTATATATACAATACTTTAAGACTTATTCTTTAAAATAACCAGTAAAAAAGTTTTATGCATATTCAAATTTCACTATTTTCTAAACGAATTAATTTACAAACAGCCACGATATATTTTCAAAACTTTTAAAATATCGCGTTGATTTATGTCTTCGTTTATGCCTGTTATAGCCATTAATTATGTGCCGATAGTTTCTCCCGAATGGTAAAGGCGCGGGTCATAGTTTTTTTGAACTTCGCACCGGGTGCTTCATAAAAAAGTGCGAACACCTGTAATGCCTAGCATTCACTTGATTGAAAAATATATTAATGCTTTGCAACCAAAATGTAAAAATGTTATCCCTCGCTTAAAATTTTTTCGATTACATTTTTTTTAAATCATTACAGTTTCACTGTTTTTTATGATTTTAGTCATTTTGTAATATTCACCTTAAAATATCATTTTTCTGCTATGTATATTATTACTTACTTTTTTTGTCTTTACTATTAGCCGAGCTGAAGTTTAAAGTTCTTTGCAATTTCTCAAATATCTCAATGCAAAATCAGTATTTTATAAAACACAGATAATTAAAAAAGTGTTGGAACGTATATCATGAAATTAGAAAAGGAAAATGTCAATTAGATCATAAAATAATCAATAGAGTAATTAAATGAAATTAACTAATTTTATTCAGGAATATTACTCTTTAAGGATAAAATCAGAACAATGCATACTTATATACGCTAGGAGAAGTATGGGCACTAACGCCTAAGTTACAAAATGGTTGCTTCAGGGCCCATCGTTTTAGGGTGGAATCAACTTTACAAATTTACAATTGGCAAAGCAGATTATTATGTGAAATGTATGATTACACTAAGGCATTTACTGCTATCATCTACTGTACGAGTTGGTCAAAGACCTCCAGCTTCTTGGCTATAAAACAACTCATTGTTAGCACGAATTATTCACATTTGTGAAAACTAGCCAACTCCAAAATCTGATTTATAATTTGCAAAGTGTTTGGTGCTATTTTTGTGTTGCCAACTATGAGTTTGACCTGTTGGCAGCTTTTTTATTGATCTAGTTTACGTTCGCTTTCTTTCCTTGATAAAGTATGCAATCGACTAGTCGACGCAATAAAATAAATGCTGGCCTTGGATATACCAGAGAATGTAGCTCTTGTCGACAGTTTTTTGTTCAAGCTCTCAGTAATATTCTGCAGTACTCATAAAGTTTTCAAATGTAGTCTAAACCATTTTTTATGAATAACGTTGTTTCTACTGCCTCTCCAAAGTCCCTTCATTACATTAATGTCTGTAATTTTTTCATTGCTATTAAAAGATGGTAATTATACCACAAATGGACTTGGTAGTCGGATTAACATGTCGTTTAAGTATTGTGAAGCAGTGTAGGCTTTTTCACAATTTTTGTTTCTGTTTACAACAAGAAGCAAGTTGAGATTGATTATGTGAGTGTAAGTATCCAAAAGAGAAATACTTTACTGTTATTAAAACGAAAAAATAAGAGACACCATCAGCTCAATTTTGGTGGAAATCAACCTTTTATTTAGATGATCATTAAGAGTATAAAAAATTACTCTTAAAGTTAAGACCATCATAGGGGTAATCTGAGAAAGCAAACTAAAAATCTCCAGCGTGGCTATCAGTTTTATCTGAAAACTAGTCGCAATTTGGCAAATAACTCCTCCAGGCTTTTATTCATCCCTATAAATAAGTACATTGTCCGCGTTCCTACAGACAAATCCTTAATTTAGTATTTGAACCTTCTACAAAATTAACAGAGGATAGTAGGAAGAGTCATACGTGAGTCGCAAGACAAATGCTTGCCTAAATTAAAAATTTCAAGAGCCACCTCTGGCCAGAAGGACGATATTATATATACCTATGTACATTAGGTTTTAAGATGTTTTTCAAAATATTCAAAATTTTATTTAGAATTATGAGAGAAAAAAAGGACAAGGAAGCCCCTAATGAGATAAAAAACTTGGGGCTTTTTATACTTGAGAAATTAAGTTTACGACATAAATAATATCCCTAATACTGATAAAGTATATGTTTACATATCAAAGATTTATTTGTACTCTTTTGTAATTAAGTTTTCCATTATGTGTTTTTACCGTTATCGAAAATTAAAAATAGATATCTTTAAAACAATTCAATTTTTGAGTAACAGCAGAAGTTCGTGTGTCATTTCAATTTAATCATCTTGTCTAAATAGTAAAAAATTATGAACTAAATGGTTCCCTTTATATTTGTCACACTCTTGGTGGCAGTTACAAAATTTAATAAGTGAAAAAATTGAAATGTTATTATTCATATATGGATAATTGCAAAATTATATAGCTATAGCGGTCTGACTAGCTTGAATAGGTTTTTGTGTTTGTAGGTTTTTAATTTACTGCTGCTACAGTTTCGTTGCAATTTCTCTTTTCTTGTTCATTCAATTATATTTTATACTTTCTGTAAATACTTTAACACAGTGGATTTTACTTTCATATAACTGACTATTCTTCTAGTAGTGTCCTTTTGCTAGTCTTATTATATTTTTGTATAGAAGCTGTAGAATAAATTTCGATATTTAAAAGAGCTGAAAAGACAAGAAACAATCAAATTAAAGTTGTGTGAATATGGAACTAATATTTGAAAAGCTTGCTGTAGTTAGATAGCAAATTGCATAAGTTGTTTAAAGAGAAATCAAAACTATAAGAAGCATTTTTATAAAAATATGTTTATTTGTTGGACCAAGTTTCCTCTGCATCAATACAATATTCAGATGAGTATTTCAATAGATCTTCCTAATTAATTTTTTTTTGATGTCTCATTTAATGCTGCGGTTTTAATTTAGAAAGTATCCCTATAATATGCTTTCATTGAAGTCTTTAGTTTCTAGGTAGCAGAGAATTAGATCAGGCAAGTAGGATGAATCATCAAAACAACACTTCAGCTCAGGACAGATTTCTATCGAGAATACTTTCGAACTAATTTTCTACTTCTGTTTCGTTGGGTTGCACTGGACAGTAGCTAGTCGCTTCTTGTAGTAGCGTGCAGCTTATTTGTGTGCCACACGAAGACTATAGCCGTAAAATTCTGTCCAAAAGACGTTTTTACATATCAGGATGATATCATACAATATTCTAGCCATTTAGGACAAATTATTTGTGTATTTAGTTGGTATTTACTGATACCACCATGTTTTTAAGAACATTTACATTGCAGGTAGCAGTTCTAACGATGTCCTGGGCTTAACAAGCATAAATAAACATGTGTACGGAGTTCTTAGACATTCCCAATTTCTTAGCCAACCTTTCGATTCTCGTCATATATTTGATGTACTTTTATATTATTCGTGTTTGTAGTTGACGTCTTTAAATAGCTTCTTTTCGTACCATCTCTAATTGATTGCTGGTCGTCTTTAAATCGAGTAAATTAAGTCGTAAATTTGTGTACATCATAAGGAATAATTTCTATCCGCTTGTTATATTGTAGAAGTCTAAATGTTTTCGTATTATTTTCTTTTAGTTTCACACAAAACTTAATGTTGAAAGAATGTTCCACTGCAGTCTTTTGATGAGGACCACGTAGTAATTGTTGCGCCATCAATTTTTTAGCTGACAAAGGACAGTTAAATGACGGCATTTTTGTTAAAATATCTCAAGCAGTATTTCAAGATTTATTTTAGGCTACCCTAATAGTCTTACTCTATAGATTTCAACTTTAATTGTCCCAATAGTTACTTCCATATTTCTTTACTCTTTGTATCTTGGCTATTCTCAAGTGTTGTTAATTTTTATGTTTAAAGTTGTGCTCAGTTTTGTAATTCATAATCCATAAATATGAGCCACCAAATGCAAAAGGAATATCAAAACACCTTCTATGTAACAACACCGAATTCCCTTTTGATATTTTCTCTACGTAATAGATACACATTGGCATGCTTCCTTTTTTCCATACTTGTACTATTGTGGTCTCTTCTAATATTCTTTTCTGCATTTAATTTGTTATAATGTGATAATGCTATTAATTGCAACTACATTTTTATTTATTTTTTTGTTTTTTGTACTAGACTGTGATACCAAATTTGCTGAAGTTATGCTTTTCTTCCGTTTTCGTTATTATTTTTCTCGAGATTTGTTTAAAGGATATCTGTTTTTTAAGTTTTTTCAATTTTGTATATTACGAATTTATGAGGAAAATAAAAAACAGACAGTTAAACTGGTTTAGACATCTAGTAAGGATGGAACAGAATATGATGGTCAAAAGAATGTACAAAAAAGAAGAAAAAGAGGAAGACCGTGGAAGACATGGATGTAAAGGGTAAAGGAAATAAGACTAAGAAGGGAAAAACAATACAACACATGTGAATAATAGCCAGAGATAGAAAAGAATAAAAAAAATGGATGAGAGATAGTAGCATGGACTAATAAACCCGACACCCTTAAGGGCAGCAGATTACTCATGAAAGAAAGAAAGTATATTACAAATTCCTTTTTAAGTATTTTTCCTATCTTACTGCTCTTTATACTTTACCAATATGTTTTCTTTTGTTTAAATAAAGTTTCTGTTAATATACAGGATTTTCCAAAGAAACGTAATTAATAATAAACTTAAAACCGTCTTTTTACCCAATCCACTAGATTAGAAAAGTAGCACCGAGTTAAGTCTTTACATTACTACGGTTGGGGGAGGGATGCTCCATCTTTTTGAAAGTAAATTTCTTCGACGCTTAGCCTGACAGATTTCTGCAGGTAAAAATCACCAATGTTAATATCCTAATCTACTCTGTAACCCCTGTTAAGTTGAAAAATAAATAAAAGCCTTTTTATGTCACTTATTACCCGCATTAGCAGTAATTTACTTTATACAAAATATTTATAACTGAGATTGTCTAGAATTGTAAAGAATACTTTTGTGATTTTAGAAAATAAAGAAAATGTTGCAAAAAGTACAGAACAATAAATTTAACAAATCATTCTGCTTAAACAAAAGATTCCTTGTAAAGTTAAAAGGTCCTCCCAAATTTAAGTTAGCATTTCTTTTCTGCTTTATTGGGAATTATTGGTAAGTACACCACTTACTTTGATTATCTATATGTATTATATTTTACATAATCAAAATAGGAAAAGAAAGGGAAAATGTTACTTACAAAAATGGCACGTATCCCTTTCCCATGGCAGAACAGCGATTGTTTAGGTTGCGCAACGCTTTTCATAAAATTGGGGGCAAGCATGCATTTTCTTCCCACTAACATGCATCTGTGAATGTACCCCTTTTACATGTCAAGCCTGTCTAAACCTCTCAGCGAGCATTCATACTTCCTGGCTGTTTTGGTTCTAGAAATTCGTGTCAACTCGATGTTGTTCCGGTAAACTACTGACAAACTTTCCCGGTTTACTGCGAATTTTTCCGCCGCGCTCGTCATTAACTTCCTATCAATTTAATTAGCTGAGCAGCGCGGCGCAGCGCAAAACGTGACACGTATCCAAGAACACACACATTAGGGCCTCTAACAGCTCTTTTATTACAGTAATTACGGAACTCACGTGTTTGTGTATGTGAGTACGCGTGCACGTCTGGAGGCTTTCGAAAAGCGCCGGCGGGGGCGCGAGGCGCGTTACGAAATGGCGGCGCTCGCCTAATGACAATTTCAAAGTCTCCAAATAAAAACGCGCTCCTCGTGACCAATAAAATAGTAATTTAAGGAATTAACCGGATAATTGCGCGCGCTAGGCTTATATGGATCGTGAGATTGGCTCCGGTTAAGAAATGCACTCAGAATTTGTGGGCAATTACGTTTGATGCGGTCGGAGGTTCACGTAATTGCCATGAAAGGTTAAAAGCTCGATAAAAAGCGGCCGGTTTTTTGAAACGGGGACGTGACGAGACGCCAGCTATTTTGTCTATTACGGTGGCAGATGCAGCGGATTATGCAGAAAACGCAGTGCGTGGAGAACGCTACCGCAAAGAGGCTATTACGTGGAGCTTTATAAGATCTTGCATTCCCGTCGTGGCTATACCTGGTTCGTTCGCTGTAGCAGCTGCTGTATTCAGCTGCTGTATTCAGCTTTAGAAACTATTGGGTGTTTCGCGGCGTTCCTTCAAAAGAAATCTAATAAGATAGGTTCACCATGAACAATTAGTGGAATCATATTTCAAGTTTTCAGTTAGTCGTCATAATTTTATTTAATTAATTCCACTTCAATATTTGTCCATCAATAATTAATTTTTGATATCTTATTTTTACTTGTTTTCCATTCCTTTGCGCTTTCTCTAAGGACTCGGTGAATTTCCCTTTCTTCTGTCGTCTGATCATTGTTAATATATGTTAACTTTTAATTTATCATCTCTCATTTATATATCTTTAGTTTTTCTCCAACATTCGTGTCTATTTTCAGACCAATTGTCATAATGTTGTTTTGTCGTTTTTTTATCTCATTGTTCTCAATTCTTTTATTTAGTCTTTTTTAATGCTTCATTTTCTTATTTTAAGTTGTTGCATTCTTTTTTATGATATTATTTTCCTCCTTCATACATTTTTATTTCACTATTGTTCTCCTGCACCTCTTTTCTCAATTGTATTTCAAACAACGCATTTGTCATTATTTCCAGGATTTTATCTACTTTTTCATCACATTTTTGTGTTCTAGCTATTTTCTTTGGTTTCCAAAAGGTTTCTGTTCCTTTTCCTTCTTATTTCTGTTTAAAGAACTATCACTTTCCATTTTTTTTCCAAATACGGCTCTGTTCTTGTAAGTTTGGTTGCCTAACTAAACTACACGTCGAAAAGATAAAACCCGGATCTACCCTCGGAGGTTATATGTCCTATCGGTGTTATTCGGTTTTTCTCTAAAATCCACTATCCTACATTGCGATTTTTTGCGATTACTTTGTGGCAGGCCTTAGACAACAATCACTGAAAAATTTAAAAGCAAAGCCAATACGCGATATTTTTCAAATTTGAAAATTGTTTCGGTGCACTGCTTACACTTTTTATCTCAGCCGGACTCCGTAGAATGAAGAAAAAATTGAGAAGCAAAGCAAAGGGAGAAACAGATTCGGAACCGGCGATAAAAATGGATATGAAGATCAACGGATAAACCAAACAACCAAAAAGAAAATAAAGAAAACAATAAAAAAATCAATAAATAATTTACTAAATACAGGAATTAAAATATGAACCTGGAACGTTAGAAGTATTCATGAAAAACAAGCATGCACACATTTTACAAACATAATGAAGAAATATAATATACAAATGCAGTTCAAAGAACAAAACATGGAGGAATAGACATGAAAATATTAGAGAGTACACATATTTCAATGACAAAATGCTGGGTTTGGGATTTTATTAAACCAAGAAAATGGAAATGCTGTAGTGTAGTTTAAAATTATTTCAGAAAGATTATGTTATATAAGAATAAAATAAAACATTAGGAAAATAACTATAAGATAAAGATACAGAAATAAAAACTGCCTTTATGAATATATATGTAGCATAATACCTAAATATTATATAAAAATTGTTCTAGGAGACTTTAACGTGAAGGTAGGAACAGAAGAGATTTACAAGGAGATAAAGGAAGAGAAAAGTAAGCATGGTATTAAACAAAAAAGGGGGAAAAGTTACAGAAGTCGCAACTGAATATGATATGAAAAAAATTAGTACATATTTCTATCAAAAAGATATACACAAAAATACACAGACTGTCCCAGATAGCCTTACAAAAAAGTACATCAGTAAAAAATGAATATTAATTCTAATCATACCTTTCTGATAATAAAAATGAAGCAATAAATAAAAAAGAAAGAATGATCGATTATGACAGTATAATTTAAAAAAACTAAGGAAGGAAAAACCAAAAATCTGTTTAGAGCAGAACTAAATATAACATTACAAGAAGAAAATAAAACAGACAGCGTAGAACCAAAATGAGCGGAGACAAGACAAAAACAGAACCTAAGCAATGGTTTGATCAAATCGTGAAAAACCATTAGAAAACAGAAATAAATCAAGAATAAAATGCTAAAGAATGGTTCACAAAAAAATAAAGCAACTTACAACCAACTGAGGAAAAATGCAAAGCAATTATGTAGAACGAAGAAAAGATTCTGGTGGAAAAAAAGATAATAAATTTAAAAAGAATGACGTTAAAAGAAACCACAAGCAAGGTGACCATAAGAGGGGTGCTCTCTAGTGCCTTCAAGGGGTTTAAGACAAGAGAATCCTTTATCTACTTTTTGTTTAACCTAGTCCTAGAAAATACTCTCAAAGAAGCTGGTCTACAAACCAAAGCAATAAGTATCAAATAATAGCTTTTGCATGCAACGAAAATAAATTAGAATTTCTTTTTTAACAACTACAAGACAAAGAAAAAGATTATAGACTGTTTATTGATGGAAAAGAAACCAAATATTTAGAAATTTTGGCAACAGGAAATTCTTCAATAATCACAACCCAGCTAAAAGAAAAAACACCAAAGAATATAACTAAAAAAGTTGAATAATTCGAATTAGGAGTAACATTTACAAATAAAAATAAAGAAGATACTGAGGTAGACAAAAGATTAATGAGAGCGATAGGTACCTTAACGAAAATACTAAAATCTAAAGTCATAAGCAGAAGACCAAAATCCGAGCTATAATACGAGCTATAATAAGATTGTGAGATATAGGGCCCTAAATAAGAAAAATTCTGCTAAAATTGACATCTGGCAGAGGAGCATTTAAGAAATATGGTGGGAGGAATTAAGGATAAAAATATATAATGGAGAAGAAGAACAAATAAAAAAGTAATGGGTATTTACAAGAATGCCAAAATATCACAACAAGTAATAAAAGCTCGGTCATGTATATCAAATACCAGAAAGTAGAATTTCAAAGAAAGCCTTATTAGATAGGGAAGGAAGAAGAAAACGAAAAAATGGCTAAAAGCAGTAAAAAAATATCAAGAGACAAAAATTCAGGACCGGGAAATAGAGAACAACAGAAAATATAAGTCAATAAAATTAGAACTTAATTAGACATTTAGCAACTTTATTAGGGACAAAATGAACAAAAAGGCATCACAATTTTAAAAGAAGTACGCTGTTTATAGTACTGATGAAAAATTTATTTTATATTTTATAATTTTAAAAGCGGACAAAAATTACTAAGATGATAGAGCAGCATTGTTACATTTCTATTTAACAGCTGAAAGCTCCGCTAGTCGGCTGCTTCTTCTTCCTCACAAAGAAGTGTAACGTTTATTGAATGATTATTGCAAAGCCTATTCCGTACGCGTTGTTCATAAAGTACTCGATCCGAATCACTAATAAGCAGCAGCCATTTAGATAACATCATCCATCCGGCAATGAATAACACGCGTTCGGCTTGAATAATCTGTTCATATCAATATCTTATTATTACTGAAACGGTCAATATTTGTAACAGCGGGGAATTGCTTAGAATTCAGAATAAGGCTGGACGATTTCGAGCTAAGACTGCCTCTGACATACATATGTATGCGTTTTCATTGAACGAGGTGTTAGTCGAGTCACCAGATATACAACTTTAGGCATCTGGTTAGTAAGGTATAATGCACTTGCCGAGTTTGCATAACTGTTCTTCTGTTTGCCTTTTCACTCACAAATCTTATTTGGGATGGTTGCATAGAGATATATTACACTCAAGCACCCGTTAACACTTGGGAGAATGATAATGTTAAAGTTACTGTAGTAAATGACAAAAAATGACGCCGAATAAAAAAACTGATAATGAGCTTCACTTTTTTGCTCATACATATTGCGTATTCTCTATTTATATTAACGCCCATTAAAAACCTATAAAATAAACATTAAAGATAAAACATTGTGTTAAAATATTGTTCAGATGTGACTTTACAGTTATTTTAAAAAATTCTGCTAATATTTGTATAGCAGATGTAGTAGCGACTAAGAAATTCCTCTAGTGAAAATAATTTGTTATAGCATTTGTTGTCAAATTTTTATTTATTTTGCGCTAAATTATATTAACACACGGCAAGGCTATTTTTCGCAAAGCTTTGCGCAGTTTGAAATTAATGACAGTGTTGAAGGTAAAAGCTTTCGATCATATATTTATGATACAAAAACTTGTAGCCATTTAAAAAATTCATTGGCTTTCCAAACGATACAACCACTGTTTGACAAACTTCTGGTTTTTTGCCTTCGGAATGAAAGATTATAAATCTGTAGTCACCTATAGCTTTTATTGGTCTCGAGAGTATAGCAACTTTTAATAGCACTTTATTTTGTCGTATAATAGATCAGACATTGTCGCTTATGGCATCTTTCTATGCGTCAGTTTTCACTTAATTGAATAAACATCACGTGGTATAATTTGTCTTCAAAATTTTTAGATTTTTAGAAAAAACTTTAAGTCATCTTTTTGCAGTAACCTTTTTAGTATCCCGTTTACTGTAATTATCTATTAATTATTTTATTTACAATAAGATTGTTTTAAAGCCTGTCAATAGTCTACAAAGAAAGCATTACAGAAAATCCATGTTAGAATTTAGATTTTTATAACAAAGAAAGGTTACGGAAATTTGGAAGGATTAGGAGGAAGGCAAGAATAATACCAGTAAATTAAAATGACAAAGTAAAAATGAAAAAGGCGAAACAATGTAGCGATGCGGGAATTAATTGTAGACATCGAAAATTCTAATAAAATCAAGGAAAGTATGTCAAAAAAAAACTAAAGGACATAGACGGATGGAAATACAAACACACTTTATTGGATCATACTTTTATTAAACTGAGATATGCGTAATAACATTAATACAAATTAGAATTAAAGCTCCGTTGAAACATTTTCGGCTTAGATACAACAGTCCCCTTTAATCAACAGATTCTAATCGACAAGTAAGAAACCCTTGTAACATCACTTATGTAAATGCAACGTAGAGTAGCTTGAAAAAATAATTAAAAGCAAATACCAAAAGACAACCACCAAAATATGAGAAAGAAGTAGATAACGTGGTTGTATATTTAAAAAAAGATACTAGAAGTTTAAGGGACTACAGATTGAACACAGAAGAAATTCAGAGGATAGAAAAAAGATTTGCAAGCAAGGACATTCTAAAATTTTACTAGAAAATTCCAAAATGAAAGACCCTGTTCGAAAATTTGTTTACAATTAAAAAATAGTTTATAAATCTTATAGAAATGCAGTAGTTGAAGGCTGGTCGTTATCGTAAGATTTACCGCAAAATATCGGAACTTAACTCGGAACTTAATATGGTGCTGAACTGAAAAGTACTATACTAAATTAAGCAATGAGAGTATGCAGTGGAGTTCTTGAGGCTGGACAATGGTTTTCTGAAAAGAGTTTTAAAAAATGTCACTTGCAATAAATGAATGTGTGAAGCATGCTATTAGAAATCTTTATTGTATGAGTGAGTGATAGGGCATTGGAGATCTATTTGAATGTAACTAATTGATTCTTACTGTATAACCGCAATTAAATCCTATTCAAGTTGGTTGAGAAAAAGGGAAGAGCGTTGACGAAATAAAGAGAGAGAGAAAACAAAATGAGAGGGAGAAGAGAGAGATAGAGTGAATGCTAAAGAATAGAGAGACACAGGAAGATAGAGAAGAGAAAGGAGAGAGAAAAAGGAGACAGAGAGGGAGAGAAAGAGAGAGAAGAGAGGGGAGAGAGAGAAGAGAGGGGCGAGAGAGAAGAGAGGGGAGTATATTTGGTAATTCTATTTCATTTTATTCAGATATTTTATTTTTTATTTTTTGTACATGCTAATTTCATTGAAAAATTTTTCTTGTTGTCTTTTATTTTTACATTTTAACGTGTGATTTTGTCATTAATCAGGTCCGATTCAAATTATTGCCTAATTAGTCCATATTATGAGATTTGTATTTTGTATTCACTAGGTACGGCTGTAGTGGTTACAAAATGTTAGTTTTATAATTCCGCCTAATAGGATTATTTATATTTACAATAATGTGAATGCAGTAAATATTTATTAATATTGTTTAAGAACCTCGTGTAACTTCGTTTTATTTCAATGAGTATTCATAATTTCTACATAGTTTATTCTTTATTTTCTGATTTCTCAACTATATGTTTTACTACTTTTGTGATGGTCTTTATATAATTAATTTTTTATATTCTATTACTCATCTTATTGATAATTATATTGCAATTTATGATGCTAATTTGTTTGTAAAAATTTTTCTTAGTTTCAATTTATTTTTAAACATTTATATTTAACGTATCAAAATGCTGTAGTCTATTAAATTTTTATTCTTTATATAATTTGTAATTGTATTCTTTTAGATAATTGTATGCATAATATTTATTAATATTGCTTAAGAACCTCGTGTAACTTCGTTTTATTTCAATGAGTATTCATATTTCCTACAATTACACATTCTTTATTATTGTGTTCTAAAATGTTTTATATTTTTGTGATGGTCTTTATATAATTAATTTTTTTATATCTTTACTCATCTTGTTGTAATTGAATCCAACATTAATATGCTATTTGTTTATCAACATTTTTTCTTCGACATTTTCAATTTATTTTTAAACATCTTATATTTAACTACAAAATTGTAAGTTTTAAAATTTTTTTATTCTCTTAATGTTTGTAATGTATTCTTATTAGAAATATATATTTTATTTAATTTAAGTTTTCTTCGTATTGAATTCTAATGCACACTAGTGTGATAAGTTGTTTTGCAGTTATTAATTATTTACAGTCGCGGCATTTCTTAACCTTCTAGCGCGAGTCTTACTTTGTTATAAGAATACTCCACCCATTCAAATTTTAAGATCATATGAGTTATGGTTAGTAAAGCAAATCATTTGTAAGTGTATACCTTTTAGTTCAAGGTAAAATAAAAATAAATAATAAAAGTCACTAAAATATTTTTTTTAGTTTTTTGAACTGCCGCAAAATATTTAAGTAGCGTTCACTACATACAAATGTAGAATATTCTAAGCACATAACGCATTAAGTTATTCTTTTCCTAAACTACAAATATAATCTCCATACAAATTTTTGCCAAAATATTTTGATTCATCAATCTCCTAATTTGTTTATAAGCGTTATTTGTTGAATATATCTAGCAAATTTAAAATTGTTAATTTCACATTTATTTAATTTATGTAAAATAAATTGCATCAAAGATTCCTTTCGTCTGTTTCCAATTTGTCTCTTTAGGAGCGCGTGGAGCTGCTAAGTTTCGTTATTCATGAGTTGGCATATTGTCAAACCCCAGACATGGCAACAGAAATTAAAACATCGTTGGAAATATTGCAAGTCTGCATATTTCGACCTCTATTCGATTCTTCCTCTACAAAAACCCAATAAGTGTCTGTATTTATATTGTTTTTGTACCTTTTGCATCTTCTTCCCTGGTATAGTTCTCTTTTCTTTGTCGAACATGTTTGTTGTATTTACCAACGTTAGGCAACATTTAATTTGTAAAAAAGTATTCCAAATATTAGATCTCTACCTCATTAATGTTATCTTATCCAAGAAAATAGTTTGTGTTTTCTGAAATATATTAGGAATTCCTTCTTCTGTGTCTGTATCGACTTCTTTCATTTCCATAATGTTTTTATTACAGCCTTCGTCATTGAAATAGGGAACCACACGCCATCATCATTTGTCTTCAAACATTCTTCTATCTTACAAGTGACTATGTTCTTGTTTGTAATTAATTTTTGAAATAGTGCAGACTTATTTTAATAGATCAAAGTATGTTCACTGAATGAACAGATAAATGCATAGATTTATGTCACTATGATGCGTAGATTCAGGTTATTTATCCACTGGAGTCTAATTTTTTTCTTGCTCGATTGATCACTGAGTCTGCAACTACAAATACATTACTTACTTTACATTAACTTACTTTGTACATCATTAAAATAAATTGTCCTCCCCTAATCTACTACTAATATAAATTTATTATTTAAAATACATTTTTTTCTTTCGTTATTACAAAACATACGACATTTTGTCCTGTATTCATTATATAGTAGTCTTCAAATTGCATTATTTCTTTGTGATCTATAATCTAAAGTACATATGCAATTCATGGTTTAAAAACGTCCGCGGACGCATCCCTTCAGACATGCCACATTGTTGTCTGTCAAAATACTTAAAAAAAACTAGAAGAATCACAGTTGAGCGTTATAGGCAAACTAGAACGTACCAAACAAATTTACACCAAAACCATCGCACTGAAAAGAGGTGCAGGAGTTGCAGACAAGCTACGAGGGGGGGGGGTTGATAACAATCATTTAAAATAACTAAACGGTTATCCTATTATTTTTTTAATTTGGTTAAATTCTTCATTAAACAAAATGGTTTTTAATTCCTTTTATTAATCGTTTTTGTTGCTTAAATTATCAAGATATGAACTTAATTGAAGATTTCATATTTTCTATTTTCGTTTTCGTGTGTACCTTATATTTTCCATATTTTTAAAAATTTTTTTAAGGGATTTATTAAAACAAATCTTATTTGACAACGCTGTACCTTACCTTGTGTATCTAATTCTACGTATTGTGCAATCTAAAGATCTTAATATGTTATTTGTAATTTTTTCGCCATTGTTACTAGCTGCGTTAATTTTAGGGTTTTGGTGTGTCATGTTGAGATTTCAAAAGAATCCAATATAACCCCATCCTAATATTATGAGCTAGTTATTTTATCTTTGTAGTTAAAAAGTATCTTTTAATGTTGCTTTTCAAATGGGCGTGTTAAACAAACTCCGAGGAGAGTAGCAATCAATGCCTTTTTGCTCGTCACCGAAAACCAGCCAATGTCCCCCCGTGCAAATTATGAAAATATATCAACATCAAATTGGCCCCAAAAAAGACGCTAATCGGATAAACGAAATTATAGCAATTTGGAGTTAAGAACCGGAACAAAATGTGTGCTGTGCAGATCTGTGTTTAGATTAGAGTCGCTCGGGAGTTCCGCGGGCGGTCATAAAAAGGCCGTTATTAAACAAGAACGCCGAGCCGCAATCGCGGCGCTAATTGTTACCATCAACATAAATTTATCCGTGTTAATGAAAATTAGGACAAATTGTCGAGAGCTAATATTGTAATTTAATGCATTCCGCGAGCGCAGCGCCGCTTTACGGCTCGTCTTATGAATTTATGGGGCATAACTGTTTTTTCCAGGAGCGGCGAGCCAGACGCAGAAAAAGCGCTGGCTCTACTGGCCTTAAATAAATAAGACACTATTCAACAATTCCGATGTCTATCGGTTATATTAAGTACTTTTAAGTCAGCCAAAAGATACTTGTATTAAACATATTTGCAGAAGAACTTCTAGTAGTATGACACGCTTCTTAACTGTAAACTGTTATAGCTATAAGCATACTGCAAGGGGACGTAGGAAGATGCAATTTTTAAATTCCATCGGATCAATAAAAAATCACCTCGCTTGAAGTAATTAAATTCAATTTTAATTGCAAATTCTATTTAGGTTTTCACTAAAATTAATTCTACCATTAAAGAATTTTCTAAATGTTTATAAATTGCTATAATAAATTTTTAGTAATGTTAACCCTGACTGGATATTCAATTTTTGCTAAGGTTGAATGGCGTGCTATGCCATTATTTTCCATTTGTGTCTGTCAGCTCCTTATTTGTAGCATAAATTCAATGACACATAGTTAAATTATTATGATTACTACTTATGTAAATTATAATAATTTGCAAACATCTAGTTTACGACCCAGTGCATGAAAGATTGATCGCGTTTAACGTAAAAAGGACCAGAGTCCGTTACAAGCAGCAGGAATCGAGTGCCTGTCCTCAGTTGCATGCGCTTACACCCGATTCTTTTCAGGAATCCGTGTTAGACGCACAGGAATTTTGTTTCGTTGCATTCTCTGAATGCCGTTAACGGTATGTGGTGTGTCGAACGCTTAAGTGCCTATCGCATCACCTAGCGAATTTATCGGAGTATCCAAGCCACGCTGAATATTCAGGAAGCGTTTAGCATCAGAGCTTTGAGGTAATTTAGTTACAAAGCGTTCAGCCGCTTCCTTATGCAATTGGAGAATAAGAATCCAATTAAAGGTGCTGTTACAGAGTTTCATTTTTTATTACGGTATTACAACACAATACATCCTTGTTATTGTTTAATATCTCCCGTAAAAATTGAAAAAGTTTAATTAAATTTCCAATACTATTGTATAGTACACTACGTGATAACGCAATCAAATGCATAAATTGTGTTTAATGTTTAAAATTGCATCACTCTTTTACGATATGTGGATTGCATCATCAATTTTCCAATTACTCTCATGTCGATAGTACTAAAAGTTGATTTCCGATATCAATTAAAATTGTGGCAAAAGTAGCCTTTACAAATATGCATATGAAGTTGCCCTAAGACTTGTACTTGCATCTGTCAGGCATCGCCCTCCCTGTCCAAACCAGATGCGCGACTTTCTTATTTATTTAATCGTCATATCAGATGACTGGAGTTAAATTCGTATGTGCAGCGTAAATTAAAATTTCGATCGGACCGGCGAGATAGTGCCGAGCCTTTGATTGATAGTGACGTGAGCCCTATTGACACGCCAGCCAGCGAATTTCGAATGTATATCAATATTAATTGCCGCGATTAATAATCCCGGCTCAATTTCTCCGGCGTTCCGCTCCTCAAGGCTCTCAGCGAGCCTCACAAAGGACGACTTTTGACCTGCACGTTAGGCGCAACATCCTGATGCCTTATTTATGGGCTCGGATGATAAATTCCTGTCCGCGCTTCCTCGATTATCCGTCCAGATAACTCTTTTTGTGCGGCCGATTGAACTGTCGGAGCGTTTTTCATTGGGGAAAAGTTGTTTAGTTCTGTGTTTACGATTAAGACCGCGTAATTAATTTACAAGAGAGAAATGTTGACGTTTCGCGAAACATTTAGTTTTCTTAATAAAAAGAAAGATATTTTCAGCGTCTAATACGACTGAAAAAGCTGTTAACATTTTTTAAATAAACTTACAAATGTATAGTTGTCTACTTGAATCATATTTGCACATTTTTTATTCTTCATGTGTAATTGGTACAGCCTATATATAATTTGAATATTTTATATATCGCCACTGTGTTTCTAAGAAGCGTACTTTCACCTGCTTACTACATGTAAACACCTTTTAACGCATTCAGCGTAAATCATTTCTAAAGAATGCTAAGTAGACGGCAGCAGAACGCCAATTGAAATCCAAGTCCTATCCTAGATCTGCGGAACATTTTCCATCATCAATCACGAATTAACACAAAGAGCCTGCAGGTTTCAAGTGGCCGGCGTAAATGACAAGGTGTGCAAGCACACGTCCTGAAACACCCCATGCGTAAATGTTCGCCAGCAACTTTCACCTTTGGAGTGTCCAGTCCTGCAGCCGCACAATGCGAGTCATTAGTCAAATGTTGCAATTATTGCACGACATTCAATCATCCATTGTGCAGGAAGGAATGATCGATTCTCGATGGCAACGGCCACAGCGAGGCTCTATCTGTCCCGCAGGAATTTCAGGATAATCGAGAATTGGTCCCGGACTTCGAAAACTAACTGCAGTTCTTTGCCGTATGCACAAACCGCAAAAAACAACAATTTAAAAAAATACAAACCAATCAGAGTTACTTAGTTGAGCGTAGACGTACCGCCTCAGCTTGTAGAAGATTGGAAAAGAAACTCCCATGGTTTGGGCTGGCAATGGAAGCCTCGGGCCAAAATAAAAATTATTAATTAGCGTGTAAACATAATCAGATACAAAATAAATATGGAATTAATCTAGCGGCATAAATAACCGGAACCCATTAAAATCGTGCGATGTCTCATTAAAATAAAATAAAATTCCTGCATGAATTTATAATTTCTCCAAAGGACATAAAACGAAAACTGGAAAGAGCGCCACGAAACACTTTCTTTGCGCCGGCTTGGGCGGGAATTAAAAAGGAATGTAATTTATTGCTAAATAAAATTAGTCCCATAATTTCCGGATTATTTTGAGGTAACGCCGCATGAATAATTGATCAGCAGCATAAAACTAGAAATTCCGATAAAATTCCTTTGTAAAAATTGTGATTATTAAAGGAATGTAATTTTTAAGTATAATATGCAAAAACTTTTTTAAAATTAATTATAAAAGCCATTAAGTATGTAATTTAATAATTTATTTAAGTTACAAACAAACAAGGTCGTCGATGTGAAACTCGAATTTTTTAGGTTGCATTGCGGAAAAGCCGAAAGGCCATTTTATGCACATGCGCAATATTCTATAGATAATACAAGGTAGTCTCACATAATCAACAACTTACAACCACAGAGATGCCATACTCAAATATCTCCGCGCAGGAAAATTGCCGACAGAAATTATTGCATAGTTTATCTACAAAAAGACCCAAGTTTACTAAGTACCCAAAAAGTATGGAGAATATGACCATAAGGAGGAGGTAACTACTCATAGGGCAACTCACAACAACCAAAATGATAGCAGGAGTAGTTATAAATTTGCTCGCGAATTGAAAGAGAAGATTAATCGGGATCGTGGGTGGAGCATAGCTGATCTGACAAAAGAAATGGGCGTGGCAAAGTCGGCAATCAGTGCACTAGGACCTGAACTACAAGTCTTTCGTCCCGAAAAACTACGAGTTAACTGAGAAAAACAAAACAGACAGGAAATTAAAGGCTGGCTTTCTGAGATTCTTTTCGAACGAAACGAATTTTATCCAGAATAGCAAGGTGAATCGCAAAAATGACGCGTCTACCGTCATGCACACAAAGTTTTTCACCTTTGTGATGGTGCTGCCGACAACTATATCAACGTGCTAGAGAGAGCTTTCAAACCCTAGATAGAGGATGTGGCCACTTAGGTTTAGTGCGTGTTCCACAAAAACTCACCCTCCAACTCATAAGGCAAGGAAGACCCAATTTTATATTACCACTGGCCTCCCTCCAGCTCCGACTGCAATCCCCTTGACCACTACACATGGAGCGTGGTCAAGGCGAAGATCAATGAGGGGTACCATAATATCAAGGACAGCTTATGGGCCTCCATCATAGAGGCAATGCCACATATCGACAAGGACGTAGTTATGTTTAGATCCTAGCTCAAGAAGGTAGTGACTGTTGATGGGGGCTACATCTAATGATAGTTTCATGTAAATAAATTTAATTTTTCGGATTTACCTGGACGATCCTGCATAATTCTAAAACGAAACGAGAAATTAACTATTTTTTGCTCACATCAGTTTAGAGTTGTAACGTCGAAAGTGGTTATTTGCCACTTTTTGTCATTCTGACTAGCAAATTCTCAATTTCACTGCGTCGTTACTACCTCTAACTTGTTTAGACAGCATAATTGCAAAGAAACAAAGGCTAGTGATGGTTGATGGCATTTTTCAATCTTGTTCACTTTTACTTTGTAACCTTAGGTCGCCCCCGATGATGCAGCAGCTATCACCGGGTCTCTAAAACGCAGACATTCACTGAAACTCCTAAGCATCCGTGCCAATGCAGCCCATAAAGGCTGTAATTAATTGCTTAAACACAGCCAAGAATAAGAGAGGCGGCTGGGTTTGTATTATTCACCTGTCAAGCCGCGCGGACGCTGGCAGAGCGACTCCTTTGTCGGGCTGAGATAGCATCGCAGCGTCCGCCTACCGAAATTGCGGCCTGTAAAAGTAAGAATGCGTCTGTTCGTTTCAGGCCGCACAGGCCGCGGTGACCGGGTTTGAGGAACGCGGGCTGATATTAGAGCAAGGCCGCCGAATCATTCTCGGTGGCAGCACGACTCCCTTGAACATTGTTGCGAGCTCCAGGGTTTCTAATCTCGTGTGATGTCAAGCACATCGCGCAGTCGTGAACGCGACCCATTAGTTTTGCGGCTTGATTTATCGTTCAAATTACTACTACTAGTCTGTTTTACCGTTGACCCTTCACCTGGAACACTCCCATCGTTATTACGAACGACTTCTGCGGTAGCCGGAGCTTGTCTTTCAGCAATTTACTATTTAGAACCTTCGCGGCTGCCATTACCGTACCATTGCCTATTATTGGCAGGAAGCTCGCCGCTGTCTTTTAGAATCAAATTGCTAGCGATTGCACTTCAGACTAATAAAACCAACGGGAAAAGTATGGTGACGATTTCTGAAAAATGTCATAATATGGGATATGGTCTATGG
This sequence comes from Sinelater perroti, assembly GCA_036346155.1. Lineage (NCBI taxonomy): Eukaryota > Metazoa > Arthropoda > Insecta > Coleoptera > Elateridae > Sinelater > Sinelater perroti. The sequence continues at coordinate 14,668,494 of JARFIY010000195.1, read as the reverse complement.
TTACTGATATATATTGCCCTTATTAACTCCATCATACTCGTTATGACCCCATATGTTACATATAACAAACATCACCTATAGTTCTCCTCTAGTGCCTGTAGAAAAAAGTATCTCGTAAAAATACAGAGAGTGTCATTATCATATTAGTTCGGTTTGACCTACAGATAATTCTAATTTACTTAAGTGCTTGTATCTGCTTCTAGATTTTTTACTATTTCCTTTTTGTTCTTTTTCTACCATGCAGTTTTTAACTTTTTTGTCAATTTAACCTTTTACGGAATTTTCTTTGGGCTTGGAATAATTAGCAGCGACTGCCTCTTCCTTAGACACAGGTAATACTTCTTATATAGAGTGCCGGTTATAACACGCAATTATACTGCTTATATTTCTTTTAACTGGGAGAAGATCAATTCTGATGTATCTAGTGGAGGATTTTCGGGGCCGAAGTGCTTAGTCCAATTGTTGTTTTAAATTGGACTGCACAATTTCACTAATTCACTTTCTGAAGCTGTATAATCAGCATCTATGAAGATGTTTACGTTGAAAGAAAAATTCGCATGGCTTGAAGTTATTGAGATCAGTTTTTTCCTATTTGAACATGTTAAGAGCTCCATAATTTCATAAAAAATTACAGGTACTTGTGAACGGCAAAGCCACTGTCTAATTTCTCGCTGTAATGTGCCTTTTAGGGGTCTATTAAGATTTTGCCCAACGATTGTATGTTGCAGGTACAGTGTGGTAATGACAAAATAGTATATATATTTTTTTCACAGTAAAGAAGATCAAGGTTACAAACTGAAATTATTGTAAAAGTTTTACTTTTCCAACAAGTGTTCGAACCATTTGTTTGACTGCATTCAACCAAACAGATCAGTTATACCAGCCTTGCCTTTAGGAACCCCCTTTGTAAATTTGTGATTCATATTATTTTCGAACTAGCGGAATAGAGTGCCCCAACCACTGTTAAACGCTGTTTTCTTTCTGCTAGCAACATATGATCCTTTCAGGTTGTGCTTTTTTAAAGTTTTTAAACTATCTGGTACATTGACAGTGCCGCTCTTATTAATTGGTTTACACAATGACAAAATATTTTTATGGGGTGGCAGAAAAGATCTACTCCGGCTCTACCAGCGTCTTTGATTTTAAACGGGTGCTTTCCATTCCTAATAGCTATTTGGTATTCTATTCGATGCAAATGTAAAGCCAAAAATCTTCCTTCTATTTGAAATAGATATTGAACCAATCAATTTTCAGATTTATAGCTTAATACAGGCTTTCTTCTAATTCTGCCCTTCCTGCTTTTGAAGAAGAAATGTCAGCATGTATGGTAGCTTTTAAGGTTCTTATGTTTATTTATTTTTATCGTAGAAACATATTTTGATTTATTTTTTAGCTGTCTAAAAAGTCTAAAATTGGTCAAGTAGCTCGAATTTAGACTTTTCAAAGTTTGAATCTTTGAGAACAACCACACAGTAAAGGTAGGTGATAACCATCCAAACTAAAAAGCTCCAAATGCACTTAATATGGTAGTTACAGTTAATTATATAAACTGTGCAAAAAATATGCACCTGAAAATTTTTAGAGAATGCTAAAAATGTATTTTGTATAACAGTACCGGTATACAGGTGCGACCAGTCTAACCTTGGATTATGTTTGGAAGTACTATCGTTCATGGACAACTCCTATCGGTATTTAAAACCTGAATTCAAACCTTAGATTATTTATGGATCTCCTTTTCTACTTAAATATTCATTTAGTGAGAAAAATTAGCACAACAGTACGTTGATGAAATGCTTAACTGTCAGGTTTAGAATAAAAAGTCCAAAAACGCGTATAAATTAAAATTGAAAAAGAATCAATAGACTTTAGAGCACAAAACGGCAGATACTAAAAGAAACTTAATACCCCAAAAAGTAAGTTATAAACAGAAGATTTATAAAAGTACATTTTTCATTAAATTCATGAAAAATATATTGATTATACAAACTAAAAAAAACACTCGAGAGTGTGGCAAAAAAATACATTAATAAATCATAAAAAACAATTTTATAAGCAAGTGTCCAATTAGTTGCTAACTATAACGCGCCACCAAAAAAAACGCTTATCCTATTAGTTATGCAAATACTTATACCTAATTGTAATATATTACTTTATTATCATAGAAATGTGGAGACACTCGAAACGTCTTTTCAAAATGGGAAAACGCTAAAAATCTCCTGCTGTCAGGCATGAAGAATTTAGGCCAGCTTCAGTCGACACCTTCTAATTGATAATTTAAAACTAAAGTATTTATAACCCGGTATCAATAAATGCAAATATTGGTCTCCCTATAAACTTCGGCATAAAGAAGTCAAACAGCTGGAACTGGAAACAGCCTACAAATCGCCGTGTTTCCACAAACAACTACGCGTCGTAGGTGAAAAAACTGGCCATATTTGGGTTACTGTTCTAAACGAAACGAGGAAGAACAGCTACGGCAAAAAAAACGAGTTGGATTGGCCAACTCGAAATTTATGCCGCGCCGCTTAATGCAGCAGATAGCATTTGGTGTAGGATCTATATAAGGCGGGGTTGCAATAAATTTTGTGACTTCAGATTACCACCGGCTAGCTCGGATATTTATAGATGGCCCGGCAAATTAACTGGCACGATATGCTTTGTCCAGCGGAACGAATCGGCTGTCTTGTCTGTAGCGCATTCGTCTTTGTAAATGTGGGTACTTAGAATTGGTTAACAAAATAGGAAGAAATACAACCGGACTAAAACTAATGTTACATCATGATCTCATCTGTCTGTATAACACCTACCACAGAACTATTTTCTCAATTTGTATTTTTCTTGTAGTGTACAAGAAAAACAGAAACCTATTAAACTACGTTGAAAAATTTAATGCGTACGAGTTTTACTATACGCCATTTTATAACATTTGAATGTTGTTATGACAAATTTTTTCTTCTAGATTCAAAAAATTTTCATCAATAAAAGAATTTTTATATACAACTTGATATACATAGATATAATTTACCTTCGAACTATTTTTTTGTTTTTAGGATTTAGAATTTTTACAGGTTTCTGTTGAACAAAATCTTCAAACGTACGAACAGGTCGTAATTTAATTTTTTACTAATGAAACCAATAGGATCATCTTCAACATAATGTGTACTATTATTTTTGCACACAAAAATTTACTAATCAACCATAATTTTGTAATAAAATAAAAATAAATAAATCATCTGGTTCTCGACTATTATTAGAAAATTCTTGACGTTTCAAAGTAGATTACCAAAAAGATTAGAGTACTTACAGTTTAACTGGGCACTTCAATTTGCCTTTTCTACAAAGTGAGCTATGAGTCGCAAAAGTAGGCTGGGATGATGGTGATATTTATAAGTAGAGTGTACCAAAGACCAGTTTTCTATTATCACTTATAGCTTTCTTTGGGGAATGGGAAAAAGAACGAACTCGAACTCGACAAAATGTCGAGGAAAGATAACTAAATACATTTTAATGTACCTCACAGAACCGCAAGAAATTAAAATTAGCAACTATAAGATAGTTATGTTTGCATCAGTGAGTTTAGGAAGTTTTAGCAATGTGGCTTGCAGTACAACATTTTTTACTTGCTAAAGTAGGAGACAATTAAATACAAACCAATTGTATATGCGAGGTTCTAGATTTTAGCGAAGCTAAAAATTTTTTAAGGCTGCACTAGTAGCACTGCGACCACAACAGGTTTACGGTGTGTACCAACTTATGCCTCTACTTTCTAACTCAAATCTACAACGCCATAAACTCACGCGAAAAAGCGGGGCTCGAACCAGCTCGGTTTCAACCTGTGATCGAAGATCTCGTCCTCAATCTAGTCGTCTTCGCCGACTCAAACCAACAATTGCTTATTATTTTTAAAATTCAACCTTAAAATGTTTATTTTTTGAAGAACTAGTGAAAATCAGTGGATGTGTTGAGGCACACAGAAATGTTGTAAAATCAAATGAAATTAAAATTCAGGTACATCACAAACATTTCAAAAGCTGCCACGCATATCTAATACTGGGGTATAAAAGTTTGTTAGAAATTAAAGTATTTAGGACAAAATCAGAATTATCTGTAATATGTACACTTAAAAAAGAGCAAATCAAAAGAAACGACAGCGAATTAAAAGAAATAGTAAAAATGTTTTTATCTGTTTATAATAAAAGAAACTGAGATCGTAATGGAGTGGTGTAATAATTTGCTATTATTTATAAAATGAGATATACAAGGCCTGATTCTTATACCAGTTGCAGTTACTGATTTGGTCAATTGTTGTTAATATTTAATGAAGTCATATTTATAAGTTATATAAAAATATTAGTTTTGTACTGCAAAGCGTTTTTCTAAAAAAGAATGAATTCAAACTTAGTAGAAAATTATCCTTAGCAACTACGAGGAACACAGTAAAGCGATGGTGCTGCGAGTTCTACACATGGAAGAATTTCTTGTGGAACTGGCATGCTGGAAACCCCATGCAAAGAATCTATTGGCAAAACTTTTCAAAAATGAACCAGAATATTTTGGTGAAGAAGAATAGGAAGACTTAGAAAGAGCTGGAATGCATGGAATAAAAGAAATAAGAAAAAAAGACAAAAGCAGAAATGAGAATACTTCCACTGGACTGGTTTGGATGGAAAAATGGGTCAACAAACTAGAAGAAAAATAACACCCTCAAGGATAAAAGGAGGGCAGAAGAAGAAGAAGAAGATCGAATACGTACCAGTCAATCCGTTGAAGCTTGTCATTCAAAAGATGTACTTACCAAGCGTAGGAAATTAAGTAAGGGTGTATTATTTTATTCGGTCAATGTTCTCAGTCACAATTATTGTACTTAAAGATTTGACTCAAGATTAAAAGAATATTAAGCGGAAAAATATTCCTCTTTAAAGAATTATGTAATTATTGTGTTACGTTTTAGAAATTAAAAAAAATAGCGATATTAACTAAAAGTAATTGAAAATTTAAATAGGACAATTCTTTCTGAATGTTTTTTGAGCAACATTGCTCTTGGTAAATGAATAAAAGCTTAGAAGTAAGCTTTAGCTGTGTAATCAATTGTCTTAAAAATTAGGTACATATAAGTCTCTATAATTTGTTTTAATTGGTTCTACACAATTTTAAAGTAAACTGCTATATTTAAGTTACAGAATTTTCTCTATTATAAAAAATAACTTCTTAGTTTATATATAGAGAAATAAGTTGATGATATTTCCGAACATCCAAACGTATAAAGCGATTCCACTAAACAAAGAAATAAATGCAATTGCGACAAAAATTTTAATAATAAATTTTTAGAATGGTCTTTCCCTTTTTCTAGTGGTAAGCTTAGGCTGTAAATAAATTATTGAATTACTTAACAACTTATATTAAAGAACGTGGTTTCATAATTTGTCTATTATGCTAAATTTCATTTCTTAAAATTTAAACTTTAAAATAAGATGTATGTCCGATTTGAATGTAGATCATTTAGCTATCCTTTGGCATTATTCAAACTTAGGACGAAGCGATGCCGATGAGGCATAAACAATCCGCGAGATTGAAGGTCAAAATGCCATATTTGATCGTATGGAACAGAATAGCAATGCTACTAATTTTCAAATGAGGCTTTGAACCTAACAACTTTTTGAAGCAAATCGAGAAGGTTTACTTAAAGCTGTCTAAACATCTTTAACTATAAGTACCTGACGATTATCGCAAGAACTTGAACTATTTGGGTGCAAAATAAAATGCCGTTTTCATAGCTAAAAAAAGTCAACAGACGATATAAACTAGTGCCTCAAGCTTTAATGCAAATGCAAGCTAAACAACAGGTTAATGCTCGTAAACAGTGGCTTGTCAATTCTCATAATATCTCCCTGAATTTTCACATGACGATGGACCAAACTAATCAAATAGATCAAACTAATGGTTAACTAGAGGAGAAGATGAAAAGCATAATAGTTAAGTTTTGCATCTGGTGAAATTAGGAAAATGAAATTCATTTTGAGCTGGTTTATCAAGGTCGGGCTATCACCACCGGACTTCACTGTCAACAATGATACCCGGGTATGATCAATCGAAAAAGGGTGTTGCTGTAGATGGATAACGTCAGACCACATACGGCCTACAAACCCATCAGACACTGGAGGAATCCGATGGAATTGAACTGTTACGCCACTACGCCATCGAATTACTATCTGTTCTGATCAATGGCTTAATTCTTGGCTGGGTGCTACTTTGCCAATTATCGTTATTTTTTTAATTAAAACTACAAAAATAATACTAAAAAGGCATAGAAAAATTTAGCTCCTAAATCGATAGATGCTATACAGCACAATATGAAAGGATAAACTTCTTCCCTCTTTCAGGTTGAACAAAGAAAAACAATACGAGCTCTGCAAAATTAATTTTTACATAGGAAACTACAAAACTGGAAGCGTTATTTGAATGCTTTTTAACTCATTTTAAAAAAATTGAGATGTCTAGAATTTTTTTGGTAAAACAACAACAATTTTTCACATTTTTATTATATTTAATTTATTAACTTATCTCATATTCGTTTATTACATTGTTAAACAACCTAAATAGAAGTACCAAAAAAGTTTTCAACCAAATTATTAAATACATATTTTGTAATATCGATTGTTATGGCTGAAGTGCGATACACCCCAGTCTGGCAGCTATTTCACAGCAGCTAACGGCTAGAAAGATTCATAAACGATGTTTGTAAATCCTATAAAAAAGTCATCGGGTGAGCGGACTAGCCAAGCAATGTCCCCGCGTTAAGCAATTAAACACGCAAGAAACATCACAAGCAGCACTTCAAACAAAGATTGTCGTCTTCTTTGAGTCTTAGATCTCATTTGGGAGTAGGGAGATTGAGACCTCGAGTAAAAAACTAAATCCTTTGAAAATGACATCAAAGCGAATGTCGTACCGTCGGGAGTTTGCCAATAATTAACTATATATATATTTTTAACGTATATATATATATATATATATATATATATATATATATACACAATTAACTGAAAATATAAAAGAATTAACATAAAGCTACTAGGTGTAACTGAAACCAAAAGCAAGGAGAATGTGATGCAACAAATAAATACAAAATATACTACTCATGGGTAAACAAGGACAGAAAGCAAAGGAGGGGGTAGAAATAATAATCAAGATTTAGACTACAAGAAGATAACAATCTACATAATGAAACAATTAATATATAAATAACCAAATTTGGACATGGATAAAAGATAAGAAACGCTTAAAAAATTAATAAAAATGCAAAAGAAAGCTGTGAAACAAAAACCTTGACGCTAAGACAAAATGTACGGAATGTTGGTTGGGAAAATTAAAGCGAAAGTTAAAAGAAAAACAAGCTTGGAAGAAATACATGAGATCTAAAGATTCCATTGATAAAAAAAATATCACATTATAAGAAACAAAGCAAAATGTAGTAAAAGAAAGAAAACGAATAAGCTGGCAAAACTGTGGAACAGCTACAGACTATAAAAGTACCAAGAGGAAATTTTGGAGAAGAATTAGATATATGAAGAAAAAAGAAAGAAAGCAGTAAGAATCATCAGAAATAAACATAATGAGTTAACAACTAATAAAAAAGAAATACTCCAAACATGGAGAGATTATTATATAGAAAAATGTAATGGCATAGAAAATAAAAATAATATAGATGCAAATAACAAGAAAATAGAAGAAGAAAATGATATAATATCTGTTAAAGAAATAAATGAAATATAAGAAGAAATTGATCCGGAGATGTTTAAATGGCTAAGCTACAAAAGAAAGAGATGGTTATACAAAATTTGCAAGAAAGCCTTGGTAGAAGAAAGAATAGCAAAAGAATGAGAGACACAAAAAAGGAGAACTCACAAAATGCGATAATTATAGATTAATATATATTATTCACTATATACAAGAATAGCCGACAAAGACTCTGTAAACAAATAGAAGAAAAATTGGAGGACGAATAAGCTGCATATAGAACAAACAAGCAAACAATAAATAATATAGCAATAAGAAGAAATTTGATAGAACGGCCTACAGAAACCAATGATGCGTTATATCTAACATTCATATACCTAAGAGTCACATTTGGTAACATAAAAGATTTTTCATGTAAAAATTTCTAAGAGATTTGAAAGAAAATAAAAAACTAACTAATATAATACAAAATGTATATAAAAACGTGAAAGCACAGGTTATAAATAAGTTACAAAAAATCAGAGGAATTCTAACGGAAGATGAGGGTAAAGCAAGGATATAACCTGAGACCACTATTACTCATAATGATAATGGATAATCTAATAAAAACCACAAAAAGAAAAAAGATCCAACAACCATTGAATATTGAAATCCCATACCAACAAAAATATAGAATCTGATTTATGGAGACGACATAGCTTTGGTTGCAAAAATCCAAAGTAAAAATATGAATAATTTTGTAAATATTTGGACTGAAGAGATTAAAACCCTCAAAATCAGAAATAAACATAAATAAATGTATATTTATGGTAATAAATAAAAGAAAAACAGAAGAGGATAAAAGAATGTGAACATCAAACCCTAGAACTATTGATCACACATGAATATTTAAGAAGTGTGCTGACTAATGATGGAAGCTTGGATTTAAAAATTGAAAAAAGAAAGCAAAAAGCTAGAAACATATTCTATGCCATAAACAAAACGATACTAGGAAAAAAGAGATAGACGTGCAGATCATCTACAGTGTGCGCAAGTGAAACCTGGGTGATGCTAAAGAAGCATGAGATGAAAATAAACACAATCGAAATGAAGTATTTTAGAAATATGGCGGAAAACAAAATATGACAGAATAATAAATGAACAAAACAAAAACCAATCACTACAAAAATAGAAAATATACATCTAAATTGGTAAGAAAAGAGGAAGGCCAAAAAATCCATGATTAGACAAAATACAAGAGATAGAAAAGAAGAGAAGAACACAAATGGCACAGGATCGGAGCAGACGGAAGAAATTGATAAAAGAATATCAAGCCAGATAACAAATCCGTAGTGGACATAAGAATTATCGTAAAGAAGAAGAAGAAGATTCATGCACTTTGACAAGTGGGAATAGCCTTCGTCGATAAAAAAAGCAAACTGTATCATGTGGCACATTTTCCGAGATGTTTTATATTCATCCAAATGATTTTACCACTCACGTTCGAAAAGTTTCTGTACAACAACCACAGCGTATAGAAGGTCTTGATGAAAATTCGCCGTATAGGACGACTAAGCAAATGAAAAACGACATGCTTCGCACATTCCTTCCTTCTCTCCTTCTCACTCCTTCTCAGTACTTTAAAGTTCCCTACCCAAAACAAAATAGATTTTCGATCAGAAATAGAGGTCTGACGCGCAAGTTGTGTGTTTACAATTGTTCCGAACATACTCTTCGACAGCAAAAGCTGCCTGTGCGTTATAGCCAAATTTCCCCACTATCTGCATCTAATGGAATCACCCTCGGCTCATCCTGCACTTCATAATCTGCCTTTGAAATTATGAAAGGAGTTGCCTCGTCGTTATAGGGAAACCTTGTATTAATTATGTAGTTTTTCGATTAAAAACAAAGACTTTCGCTTAAAATGTACAGAAAATGAAATGCAACAAATCTAGGCGCTAGATTAGTCACTTGCAGATTAAAAAAGTAATTGCAGTAACTTCAAAGAAACGCACGCGTGCCGCGTTAACACTAAGAGAGGAAAAATGCCGGCCGGCAGCGTTTTCCCCTGAGTAACAAACGCTTGTTAATATTCGTGATTCGCTAATTTATGCAGCTTAGCGGCGACTAGGGGCATAAATTACTCGGTTGTGAGATTACGACGTCGAACAATTATTTTTTACCGGATTACATGCGGGCGCCAGACGGAATTCGCCATTAGATCCCGCAAATGTCAAGGCGCAATTAGCGCAGGTTTAAATACATTTCCATAACTAATCCAAGCGATGCATGAATAAATGGATTATTTGCTCGGCCGTCCGAGCCCACTCTATTCGTCCTCCATCAAACGCCAATAAAAGCACCAGGCCGAGAATCTACGGCAAACACAAAAATCACACGCAGGGGCCTTGAACGCGCAGACAAACCTAATGTAATTTACTTTGTTGCTCGAGTGCAGTTCCCGGAGTGCATCTCAAGCATTGTCGCGCAAGACTTTTCTTCATATGCCTGTTTGCCAGCTAGAATACTAAGCGTAGGCTCAAAATAATATTTGATCAAGGTACGTATCAACAATCACGTACTAGAAATCAATATTTGAACAGTTTCTAGAAATATCCAAGCGGGGTTATATTAACAAGCGCGCTAAGCAACGAAAGGAATTAAGCGAGCTTGGCTTCTGTAAAAGTAAAGTCAATATTGGAACGGCCCACGAAAGGAAGGCACAATTTGTTTAATTCACATTTGTTCTAATCTGCGCGTACCTGATAAAATTAAATAAAAGCAGAAATGTTAAAGGCATTACTCACTAGCAGATCAAGTTTATTATTTATTATTATAGCGCAATTTAGATTGAAGGTTAACAACTGTCGTTATTAAATAAATCGAAACGTGATAATTTGTATTATTACAATGGGGTAGGCTTGTAACATAAATATTGTAATTTACTTAATAAACACTTCATCATAAAACACTTACATCACCTAACAGCTGGTATTTATAACACATTTATCTAAGGCATTCACTTCTTGCATAAAAACAAATTATGTTGCAAAACTGCAATAAAATGATTTAGAAGTTGGTTAAAAAGACCCGGTTTAATGTTATAATTCACAGCCATCAGTAAGTTCACAAATATAGGGAGATCCAATTTAAACTTTAGGATTTTAATTACGTGTTGTAAATATTTGAAGTTTGTGTTTGTGCAGTTGGTATTTAAAACTATAGTAAAGTCCACCAAGGACCACCAAAAATGCCGTTTAGAAAATATATCAGTTGATGCTGATTTTTGCAAAAAACTCATATTGAGTGATAAAGCTCATTTTCCTTTAAATTGTCAAAATTGTCGCATCTGGAGTAGTGAAAATCCACGTGCTATTCACGAAAAACCATTGCATCCACAAAAATGCACTGTGTGGTGGGCATTGTGGACTGGTGGAAATATTGACCCGTACTTTTTAAGGTTGAAGTCAATGACGTTGGTGACACGTGGTTTCAACAAGGTGAATCCACAAACCACACAGCATGTAAATCACTCACTTTCTTTCAAATCAAATTTCCTGGCCATGTTATCCCACAGAGAGATTGGACTAACCGCACTAAATTTTTTCCTCTGCACTAAACTTTTTAACTTTCCTTATCTTATAATAAGGAAAGTAATGTAATCGGCGGAAATTTGACCTACCCAGTTTTTCACATTCCTGGACGAATTATAGCCTCAGGACACCAAAAAAATTGGTTTGGGCCATTGGTTCGTGTGTGTGTGTCTGTCTGCCTGTCTGTCAGTAAACAGGATATCTCGAGAACCGTAAGAGCTAGAGACTTGAAATTTGGTATGCAAGTTACTTGTAGATAGGGAACGCAGTGTGAAACTTTTGGTAAAAATCGGCTGAGTCCTTTGGTCGCAGGGTCGCAAAATCTGTCGCAAAAGCGGTCGCTGATCTAAAAAGTTGAAGATACAAAAAATTCCTTAGAATAAAAATGATTTGTTATCACGAGATAAACATGAATAGGAAGCCCAGGATTTTTGCCAGAATTACCCAAATAATAGGATAAGGAAAGTCGTGTGATGTTCACACCAGATTTTTTTTTATATCAACAAAACTGCTACGATCCCTGGGCTAAAAGAGAACACCATAGTTGTAAAATTTCGCCATCGGAGTCGTGGAGGACATTTGGTCGTCATTATATTTTGTATGCAACTAGTAAGCCTATACTTTGCACGAGCGCTAATAAAATACGGATTGTTTCAATATTTTGTGTTTTATTTAGAAAAAACGTCCTAAAGTCTATTTTCAACAATTGCTTTAGCTTACAAATATTAGCAGAGTTAATACAACCCTAATGCATTCATGCAGTGTTTTGATTTAAAAGATCAACAAAATCGATTTTTTTTTCTTAAATCGGTGGTTAAACTGCCCCAAAGTTTTAGAGGAGAACTCAAGGTATTTTGTAAACTATAGATTTAAAAACAGGGAACAGATATACTGACCATCGGCTAGAACGGACCACAAGTACTGCCTCTCGTTCGTCATTCGGATCATAAGAGAATAGGTACAAAAGAGTCCAATTGCTTGAGCTTTGTAATCGTACTGCACCAAAAACTAATGATGATTTTAGTTCAACAGTGTGGATAGCTCCCAAACAGCATGTCCAATGAAGGCTGTGCAACAATTTTAATGGTGATGGAGTTGTTGGAATTGCATATTGGCCAGCAGTGCAATGTGTTTGTCTAGCTGAATGACGCGCACTGAATTATGCAAGAAGTACCACCAAGAAAGCCTATTTAAAATGAGTTTTTTGAAGAAACGAAAAGACTGATGTAGGTACCAAACATTGCTGGTCAGCACTAAATTGATACAAATTACCAATAATTGATATTTTTTCTGACAGAAAAATTTTACTCGAGTTTCACTTTCCAAATTTGCTCACCAATTTAAGACTCCCGTGGTCGGTGTGATTTTGGGGCAACTTTATAGTAAAAATATACCAAAAACTTTGTTACTTTCGCCTTTCAAAAACTACCATAAAATATTTTTTTGTAGCTATCTAAACCAGAACACTACCTTCAATAGTTAGTTTGAGAAAATGAGATTTGGTTATCAAAGACATACAAGAAATTGTTGGCAGTTACTATTTGCAAATACAAATTATTTAAGGAGTTCCAAAAGCATCTTTGAGAAAACAATTTTCATAAGGTATTCCAGTATTGTATTTGTCCAGAATAATGCGTACCAAATCAGGTCAGTTCTTTTACAAGATACGAAGTCCCGATGATATCAAAAATTTAATTGTGTCAATGTTGAATTCAATTTTTCCTCAATATTATTAATGCCAGATGTAATTTACTCTGAAGCGAGTCATTTAATTAAGAGACAAAATTGTGGATTTTTAGAAAAATTCTAAGTTAGTATTTTTGAATCGCACGACCTTCAAATGGGAGATTTAAATTAGTCGACGTCCTGTACTTTCGATGTTGTAGTGAACCTGCAACTTAGCAAGACTTTAAGCAAAACATTTCAGATAAAAATAGCGCCATGCTATAGGAAAAGCTGATTCTAGTAATGCAAGATGCTGATAAAATAGTTGACCCCGTAATTTACTCATTTGTCATTTATATTTACCTTAGTGGTCTCATAAATATTTACTAAATAATGCAAAGAAAAAACCATCAAGAGGTTAGAAGTAGAAAGACTTAAGCAATAACAAAGTCTATTCAACCTTGCTCATCGTAATAACAATCCATAACTTTAACACCACAAAAAGTCAGTGAAATATTAATACATTTGGATAAATTAAATACTTAGTGGAAAATTTAGGAGTGTCTAGTACTGCTGGATAAACGATTAGATTGGTGGTAACACAAGCCATCAAATTTTTCTGTCAAATTTCTGTTTTTTTATTCTTCAACTTTTCATGTAGGTACTCAATTGGGTTTAGGTCGAATAATTGCTTGGCCATTCTAAGAGTGAAAATTTTTTCTTGAATATCTTTGGGTCGTTATTGTATTGAAATGTAGGATCTATAGTTATTTATATTTAACTTGAATAAATCACCCGCAGGACGTCTGATGTACGTTTTTCTATCTGTTCTAAAGAGCATGAATTTTGACTCACCTAACCCACGGACTTTCTTTAAATTATTTACACTCCAGTATATGCAGATGCGAATAAAACATTAATCGTACTAATTGGAACCGATTTAGGTCTCTCGCTTTCAAGAGACATTAGACCCCATTATTCCTTTAAAACTGCTTTTTGAGTTATTCGAGCCCATACCCGTAGGTAGCAGTAGTGATATGGGGCTGCTCATCCAGAGTGGTGGAGGAAACTCCACCGACACGAGTAGGACTGCACTTCGCTCTACGACCCAGATACGTAAAGTGCTTTTATACTACCTAATATCATAAGAGTGTGAGATAACAGGTGTAGAAAACATCAAATGACGTAGAGTAGAAATGTGGTAAAGGAAACATTACCTACTCGTAAACTTTTGATGGAGCTGCTCAATCGCGTATTCATATTCAATAGATGACGCCAGACAGTAAAAGATGAGGGAGAGGCTTATGCAAGTAACCTCGACGGCTACTCGTTAAACTTGATAAGAGAAACTTTACCGACATGAGCACGAAGGGGAGGAAATATCCGGTCGAGGTGGCTACCCAACCCCCTCTTATGATGTTGGGTTTTGTTTCTCTTTGTGCAAGTATTACTTTAAAAATATCAAGCACGAAGACCAGCAACATAAAGACGTCTAACAAAATAGACTAAAACTAAGTCGGCAGAACTGTCTATGACAGTAAGGCGGGTATTAAACAGAAAAAGGACAGGACCTTTTCTGTTATAGCTTTTCAAGTGTCTGACTGAGAAATATTAAGTTACTCTTTAAACTCTTCCTGCGATCTACCTTTAACCATAGCGTTTTAGATCTTGGTGAATAAATGAGGATCTTTACAAACTCCTACAGTTACTATAAATAGCAAAAAAGTTGGTGTTAAAAAATGAAAAGTCCAAATAAGTGTAAGATGATGCACGTTAAAGATAATAACACAGCCACATATTTTAAAAATTATAATGGGTATCTTTAAAGATAACTAATAAAACTTTGTTACCTCATTATCACATGCTAAATAAGACAATTATAAAGTTCTATCAAGACTCTAAAAACAAAAATATGTCTACTTTAACACCTTTATTTCAATGTGATATAAATACAGTTCAGTCAGTGCTTTACTTATAAATCAAAAATTTTCCTTTTTGATATGCAAAGAGAAATTCTATGTCAATTAGAGACATCAATAATTAAATCGATTAATGTTCTGCAGTGCAAAAATCTACTTTTCAAATTATACATAAATCGTTAATAAATAAAGTTATTAGAGACTTTCATTTATATTACAAAAAAAACGTATAAATATTAAGTGGTGATTTAATTACACTTTTTTATCTAATGGCATAAATGTTTTAATTGCAAATCATTTTCCTTATCATCCTAAGCTGCTGTTTTAATTAAACAAAAATGCAATTCCATCTTACGTAGCAGCTACAAATTAAACACAAACAAACATGGAAATTATAAACAACCAGGTCTGCTAGGACTTTGTTTAAAACCGGTGTTTTTCAGCAAGTTCTTCGCCGTACCTTCCATAATAAAGCCATTAGCGGGACCAGTAGCTGGCCTCCGTTTCACTTTTTTCCAGCCAGCTTAATCATTCCGAGCTTAAGATGTGTTTCCTGGTTACTTCGCATGGGTTGCTCATAGAGACATTAACATCATCCCACGCCTAAGAACCGCGTCAATTTTTTATCTCAAAATGAGTTACGTGAGTCGCTGAACATTGCAGAAAATCCAAAAGTTGCTTGGGGCCCGGTAGTTCTGGAATGGTAGAAACAAAAAATATTGCGAATCATTAGCGGCGGCGGCTAATGAGATAGGTGTGACGGAAATCGTTAAAATATTTAGGATGCGCTGACGTTTACCAGTGAAAACGGCGGTCTGTTTGGCGCGCGCATGGCGTCCGCCACAGTTAGCGAAATTAGCAGACTCCCATAAAATCGTTCGGGCTCCCATTCGCGTTTGCAGTGAGGTATGAAGTTGCTGCCACTTTCTTCGCCGCTTGTTGCGCGTGCGTTACTGACAACGAATTCTACTGCCGACACTTGCATTGTACCGGTGCATGTAGCTATTAATCAGAACTTCAGGCTGCATTCTAATTTCGTCTCTGCTTGCACTGTTACAAATGACAGTGGCACGGCGCCCACTTCCTAAAGCAGTCCAGCCATCTCGAGGTCATCTTTCAGTCTGCTTGAAGTACAGTTTGGTTTTGCTCATTCCATTATAGTTTACAATATGCTTAGATTTTTATAAAAATACTCAGCTAATTTTTTGCCCCTTCGAGCCTTAAAAAAGATATAAAAATTATTTGAAATGCACAACAGAGGAAAATAATATTGGATTGGAAATAAAAAAGCGCAGATTATAAGAACGTAATTGCTAAAACTGAAAAAATATGTTTTGTCATATAGATTAAGATCTGGTGAGCCACAAGGTAGTATGGTGGGTCCCATATTGTACTTACTGTACACATATCTTAACTGATAATACCCCAATCGCTACATTTGCAGACCATACAAGTATTTTCGCAAGTGGGACTGAAGAGCTCGAAGCCAATAATCTACAAGAGGCAATAGTCACAGTTTATGCATGGACTTAAAACTCTATGGAAATAAATCTATTAAACTTTACATAACATAAGAACAGTTACCGTTAACGATAGACGTATGTACCATACATGCAGTTCCACTATGTTGCACCGCAAAATATGTCTATATTAATCTAGATGCTAGATTTAGGTGGAATGATTATATCAAAAAGAAGAGAAAAAACTAAACATCCAATGTAAAGAGATCTATTGGCTGATGGGCAGAAGATCTGTTAATACTATACGTATATTTGGATATGTGTGTACCAACATACAAATTATTTAACGTTTTCAGAACAACATACAAAGGAGCATAGCAGATGTTCTTTGGTATGTCAAAGATTTTAGGTGACTACCTACATCGAGACCTAAGGATGGAAATGGTGACCGATAAAATTAGACGATTAGCTAAGAAGTACCAAGACCGGCCTCCTCCATCCTACTCTATGTTCCCCCTCTCTCCAGAAGCCATGATTTTATGGTTTGCTAGTAAAATTCGGTTTCGGCACAGCGATATATAATTTTTAATTTAAAAAAATGTTAACAATTTGTTTTTAACAGTTAAAGGCATGTGGGTTCTGACAGTATCGTGCTAGAAAACGACGCCTTGTCTATTCGTTAATTTTGAGTACTTTGTGCTTGTTGCTTCTTTCAATTTGTCCAGCTGGGAATAATAGTTCATTAAATTTACGTTAGTTTTACCTTGTAGAAGTAGTTTATAATAAATAACACACTTTCAGTTCCACTAAATAGACATCAAAACTTTCTTCGAGTGAAAACTGGGCCTCGCGTTAGCTTCTTGTAGCCCCATTAAAAAAAACTAACTATTCAAAAAAGTTTAGTTGAAGAAACTAATCAGACATGAAAACAGAGTTAAGGAGATTATTTTCTACAAACTGATGCAAAACCCGTATTGTAAAGTTAGTTATGGGATATCGAAATTTTTGTCAACCATGGCCTTGATTAAATCTGTATCTGCTTCTAAACAAACTGCAAAAAAATTCACAGCACCACTCTAACATAAATAAAAAATTAAATCACATGTCGCAAATGCTTGCTTTGATTTTCTGTACTTCAAGGTGTACGAAATGGTATGCATAGCTCTTTAATGCGAACGACATGTGTTATACGATAGCTAGACGAAAAGGATGACAACAACTTCATGTATCATACACGGTATTTGACAATTGTCCCAGGAAACTCACACCACCATGTTGCATGAAAAATTCGGAAAAAAAAAGAGTAGTGCTATAACTTGGCCAATTGCATAATTACCTGGTAATCACAGGCCAGTCGGCCAATGATGAATTACTGCTCGTGGTGCGTTTGTAAAGGGGCATGGTTTAGTGCAACCGGGAGTAGTAATGGAACCCAGCGTGGGGACTCGCGCGAGCATGGTCGCTAAGTACCGCCCCTTTTCAAACGCACCGCGAGTGGTAATTTATCATTCGCCGGTTTATTACACTTAGACAAAGCATAGCATTAGCCTTTTTTCAGGATTTACATCCAACATGGTGGTATAGGTTTCTTAGAACAATTGTCACACATCGTGCATAAATGCGGCTAGATAAAGCAACTCTGTACATGTTTCCAACAAAAAGATATATTATTGCAGCTATCTTATATTAAATGAAATCTTTTTTTATTTTAAAACTGCCTGTCCAATACGTTTTTGAATTAAAATAGTCTAGAAACCATCGCATTAAGTAGTAGAAAATGATCAATACAATTTAAAAAGCATAGAATGTCTAAAATCGTCACAAATGAGCTTCACTTCATTTCAAAATCACAGTTTTATGGTTACTTTGTTAAACGAAGGAGCAAAGCAGGTGATCTACGATAAGAATCAAATTTACGACTTAAGTAAAAATCTGACATCTATTATCAAATTATGTTTGATTGCATAAAGCCAAAGTTTTTAATGTTAAAGATAAAAAGGGGCAAAAATCGTTTGCTTGACAAAAATGGAAAATCACAGAAAACAGAAAATTAATTGAAATAATAATTGTGTACGACCTACATTTAAATTTAAAAATTGAACTTTTATTGTATTACATCTTACTATTATTATTATTGTGATATAAATAAATATAAAGTATACATTAATCATTTCTATGCAGTAAGATTAATATACATAATATCTGAGTAGAAAATCTATTCTAGAAATATTCTAGAAAAATATGAGTGGTATCAATTATCAAAAGATCACCTATGCGAGGTACTTGTTTTTAACCATAAACCAAAAATTAAAAATATCGCTTGGGGCACCCTCTGAAGTAAAATAATCGAAGACTATAAAGCGCGTCGATGCAAGACATACTATAATACCAATAGTTGTCGTAATATGCCTCGTACGCATGCTAAAAATAATACATAACCGGATCAGGAATAAATGGGAACAAGATTTAGAAGAAACTCAATTTGTATTTAGAAACTATTTTGGAACCAGAGAAGCTTTACTTACTCTTACGGTCCTATTACAGAAGTGCAGAGACTAAAGGAAAAATGTATTTGCTTGCTTCGTGAACTTCAAAAGGCGTTTTATAAGATACAACACACAAAATTAATTGATATATTTAAACGCAATAGAATCGGCGATAAAGACATTCGTATTACAAAACATTTATATTGGAATCAAAACGCCAGGGTTGAGATTAGGAACAAGTACACCAGTACACTAAACATACAACAAAGTGTATGTAGATTATATCTTCAAAGTAATACTCAAAGGACAAACGCATGGTAAACTTTTAAACTTTATTGGATGTGCTGACAATACGGTTAATCTAACCAACACCATGAAAGGTCTACAAGAACTTGTTAATAAGTGAAGTAAATACAAATATGTGTATAAAAATAAACGTCGAAAAAACTAAATTAATGGTTTTAACTAGAGATGAGCATCATGGAGTTGAATTACAGCTCAACAACCAACCAGTTCAACGAGTTTGAAGTTTTACATATTTGGGAAGTATAATAAATGATCAACTCGATCCAGACATAGAAATAAAGAATTACATTGGCTTGACATTTTCCAAGATGAACTTCTTTATCTGTAACGATAATCTCAATCTCAAACTTAGACATTGCATGAGAAAATATTATATTTGGTCAATAATATGCAACGGACACTTAAAATATCAACAATGAACAATATCAAGACGTTCGAGGTGTAGATTCACCGTGATATGCTTAAAATTCCTTGAACTGCTCGTCAAACCAACGAACAAGTCCTGCAAAAAGCTCTGGTATTATGAAAATTGTTCACAACGGTACAAATGCAAAAACTATCTTACTTAGGGCATATTTTGAGATGTAACAAATATTATACAATTTATTTGGTACTAAAGAGTAAAATATAAGGTCATAGAGGAGAGGGAAGAAAGCGGGCCGTGTGGCTAGGGAGTATCCGCTAATGGACAGGGATCTGAAAAGTCGGAGAAGTATTTAGAGTAGCAGAAGACCGAAATGCCTTTACCGAAGTGATCGTCAACGTAATGATGACGACGAATGCAGTCTTCTTGCCCTCTTTCTTCGCGTCATGGGTTCTGCTGTACCTCCACTCAATGATATTCCAGATATTTTTAGTTGGTAAAAGGCCACGCAACCAAAACCCTCACCGGAGGATAAGCCTTAAAAAAAGTCTGGTCGAGCGTTATCTTGGTAAAGTTTGCTTGGGACATCCTCTAAAGGAAAGAAAGTCCCGCGTCGACGTAAGCCTGATGAGAGGTAATCTGCTATCATAAGTGATGTCTTCTCATATTATAATATCCATAGTTGGTGTTGCATGCAGTCTTCCTGTTTTTTCCCGCGTTTACAGTGTACTAACATCCAATCATTGTTCCGGTTTAAACAAAATCTGGATTCATCAGAAAACGGAATTTTATGCCACTCATGTGTCCGCAGACACCTTTCTCTTGCGGATTGTAACCTTCGTTTTTGGTGCAGGGAAGTCAGTAGCAAGAAAGGACGTCGTACGCCTACCCAATCGGAACCAAGTGTTGAGTCTGTAATAGCAAGCCTCTGAAACTGACGATTCTACCAGCTGATTGTCCTGCGTACTGCTTCATATCTCTTCTTGAACCCACTGATTCTATATTTGCACCACAGTAGAGCTATGAAGACCAATTCTTACGCCTATTTTTCGTAAAGAAAGCCAAACCTGAATCGCCGAGAACATTTTTATGTCTCTTTTACATGTGATATCATCTTTCCCCCAGACTTCATGTCTAAAAAACGTTACAACTAAATCTGAAACAGACATAAACATATGGTTCTCAATCTTTTATAGTTTTCTCATTATAGTATGATTAATTTATGTGCTGCAATTTTAATAAACATTAATGTGTTTAGGGGGTAGCTCCAAATACATACGTGAATAGCAAGCGGTATAGCCTATACCTATTTTTTTTGGTTTCCGGTCTAGTATTCGGAATGCTCGCCGCCATAATAAAACTGTCCCGACCAGCCCATCTTTATAGCACCGTAAAAATTAAGGCATTGTTCTCCGCGACCGTTTGTTCTCAGTAAAGCAATACACCTTGTTACGGTTGATCAGTTGCGTTATTAGTAATCTAGAGTAGCTGTTTTTCAGAAGCTGCTACGCATAAATCGGAGGCGTGTCGGTGTAGCCCAAAACTTTTTTTTAGGGAGTCGAGCCCGGGCCGGTGTTTTATGGCCTTTCAATTTTTACGCATAATTTAGTGCGTAAGAAAGTCGTTTATTATTCTAATTTGGCTTGAATATGTATAGCTGCGCTGCATAGTAATGGAGCCTCACATAATCGTAATCCAGTGTACATATAGGGAAGTACAGTTATGCGGTCTATGTGGTGACAGGCAGGAAACCCGAACGGATAAGTTAGGTTATTATATCAGCGAACATGTCAGATTCGAAGTCACGTTTTAGCTAAGTTTGAACTTCTTGTGTGTTCTATGCTCTGAATAAATCAGCGCCGAGAGAAGCTCCGGTGCAAGCAAATACCTTCTACACAGTTCGCCGCTCTCCTCGCTTCTAGGCGACTTTTTGCTCAAAATTTAGATGTCCCACACATAAATTTAACAGGAAAAGCACATAATTGATACGCTGTTTTCAAATTTACGGCAAATTAAATAGGTTAACATAGATGTTATCGAGATAAAATTCTCGCGATGATCTATGCGGCGATAACCCGGCGTTTGCCGATTTGGAATTCGAATAGAGAATTAAATTTGCAATTTCGATTTATGAGCTTTCCACTTTCCAAATTCCATATGTTAGTACTACTATAGCCTACCCCACCCAAGAGAAAAAAATAGGTATTTTTATTAATAATTTAAAGAGTACCGATTATAAGATTAACTCTTCGTAAATTACGAATTTTTCAATTGTAGCAAAATAGACTGCTAACGTGTACAAAATAACAATTAATTATTAATTTAGGAACGGAAATTTTTGCTAACTTTTAACAATTCAAGTATAACAAATGTGGTAAATTTGTTCTGACATATTTTCCTAGAGCTCTAATTTTGAACGGTCCAGGGAGACGCGGAAAGTCGTGCTTAGCTAATTTAATTGCAATCCGCCGCACTTGCGTCTCACGGGTGCCAGTAATAGTCAATACTAACAGCAGGATTTATCAATTAGCGTCAGAGAAATGCCAGCAGAAGCGAAACAAGCATAATTACGAAAAACAGAACAAAGCGACCCTGATGGATCAGCAGCGCTGCATTCTGACCCGCTTCGTTGCAGAGCGAGCGGAAATTTTTGATTAGAACTGTTCATTACGCCTGCCACAAAGTCAGGCAAATTACATGCAGTTTTCCTTTCCCTAATTGACTCCGAGCTTCCTGGAAGTTTGATCGAGCTCCCTGGCGCTACGAGACTGAAGACAGGTACGAAGCCTTCATTAGGTCAGATGCCATTTTTGAACGCCTTGAACCGTCGCAGATTAATGAGCGCCTAAGCTCCACTACTTCACTGGCGATTGAGGCAACCATTAAAATTTATTGCGAAATGCATAGCTAGTTAATTACAGACGTTTTAGCCACAAATTCATGCGTAGCGCTCGCTAAATTGTGTCCAAAGGCGAAGCCGCTAGTATTTACTATCATTAACGCACGATAAATAGGAATGGAGAATAATAATATTCCTGCTGCTACATAAAGTACTTAAATGCACGTTCTCCACGTGCACTCTTCCATGCATTGATATAAAATTTATTGCAACACTACAACAGTATTGTACCAATGTTTTAATTGTATTCGTACAGGTTAAATAAAATATTTTTTCTGGATAATTTTGGACAATTCTTAGTTTTGCTGATAGTTGAATTGAAATATAGATTTTAGATAAGGAGGGAGGCTAGCGACAAAATTTTTAAGATAATTAAAATATTGGGCAACATCTGTAATTAAAAAGAATGGCGTAATAAATAAAATTACGAATATCTGCCTAACTGATATGGTTAACAAAGTTTATTTAAATGAAGCATCGTGTAAAATAGTGACGGGAGTTTAGTGTACGTGAAAAATTCTATTAAGACGGTCCATTATTAAGAGTAGTATGACCGGGTGATTCAGGCGCTTAGCTGTGAAATGGACGAATCCGGGTTCAATCCTAAGCCCAGGTGGGTGAGGTCAAACATATGGGAATTTTAACCCTCCAGTTAGCAAGCCATGCCCTTACACAAAGCATCAAGTCTCACCATTGCTATAATATTTACAACCGCGAAATTATATGCTAGCATAGTTATCAGTGTATAGCGGTGCAATTGACCAATATTAAGGTTTAATCGTGGCAGACTCCAGATATAAAGAAGTAGTTAGTAATTTTAATTATTTTTTTATATTAATGTTTATAAATAGATAACAGCATTATTAAAGAGAATTATAAACTCAAAAATGGGAGATATGGATTACGACGCATAAAACTAAAAAAAAATGCTGAAGGTTTGAGAACGAAAATTTTAAAAGAATTTTTTGAAGCGTGAAGAAATATAAAGATTTTAAAATAAAAAGTAACAATAAAACGATAGAAATGTATAAACAACAGAATAATAAAAACAGTGAAAATGTAAGTATTATTTTGTTTAATCAATAATAGAACTATTATATAGAGATTACACAGAGGTTTAGCATCCAAAGAAGAAATAAAATGATTAGAAGTATACAATTGAAAAAAGAGGACCTTAGATAGAAATGGAAATGGAAAAGGTCTTGGCATCTTAGGACCTTTGAAGCCTGAAGTTCTGTTATACGTTCCAGCAGATCATCAGCAAATAATTATTAAAACATGGACAGTATTGCCACATACTCTTGTTAATTATGGTGTTTTATCTTTTCTCTCTTTTACACTTCTGTTTCTTCAATACCAATGGGTATATTTAACTAATTCTATCATTATCATAATACGTAAATAATACCTATTATTTTCACTTATCGTAATTACAAAAAAATAAAAAAACTTCTTTAACATCACAACTTTATTATCAAGTAATTCTTATAGAAAATATTTAATTACATTTAATTTATATTTAGTTAAATAAAATATAAGTAAAATATTTTTTAAATTTTTTATAAGTTCGTAAAATCATGAATATGCAGTTTTCTGACTTAGACTTAACTTTTTGAGCCCGTTATAGTAAAACAAAGGTGGTTACCATACTAAACAATCGCACACGAAAGTTTGTCAGCAACAACGTCATCAAATTCTCTATTCTCCTTTAGTGGTTTAAACAAATGATAATTGCAAACAGTAGAAAGGGTACTTCAGTGTAGTCCAAAGCTTCAGTTTTATTGAGTTTGGGCAGCTGTACAAGGCCAGATGTTGTCGTGAAGCAAGATAACGTTTTGTATTGCACGCCTCCAGCTTTAAAAGTAATTTCAAACCGTTCATCTTTCTCATCTTTCTCAAAAAGGCCCAAATAATATGAATATTCTCCTCAGTTACGCTGGTCGTTGTATTACTACTTTTTGTTTATTATTTATGCAATGTGTATACTTGACTCTATTTAACGAAATTAGCCCCAAACTATGATTTAGGTCTTTTTAAATTTTCGGACGATTTTATAGCTTATGCTGTAACAACTTGATAACAATCCATTACGCAATAGACAAGGATATCTCTTACTCTTCAACCATCCCTACCTACAATGCTTACGGTGTTACCTTCAAAACCACCGTTATGAAATTAAAAAAAATGGCGAATGGAAGTAAATGAAGCAAAACTAACTCCTGTGACGAGATAGCTCAAGCCAAAACAGTTAAATATTTAGGAATCCATCTATACCAAATATTTAAATGGAGGAAATATATTATTTGGATGAAAAGAAAACAACTAGGCATTGCAATCCAAAAAATGTACTGGCTACAAGTTCCAATTGTCACTTAATAATAAACTATTTCTATGCGAGGTCAAAATTAAACCAATATGAGCATATAACTGTGGGTGGGTACTACCAGCAACTTTAATATCGACCTGAGATGATTCCAGTCCAAAATTCTTAGACCCATGGTTGATGCGCCATGGCATGTTCCAAATGAAGTCATTCAGAAAGATCTCAATATTCCTACAGTCAATGAAGAAATACATAAACACCCCAACCCACCTATGAAGCAGTTAATGGAATCAGTCTTTGAAGAACCATGACTGAAAAGAATCAAATTCCTCTATAAATACATTTTTTAAATAATATATTCATATAAAGCCATTAATAAGTTATTATTAAGAAAATATTCAATAGATTATTTTCAACTTAACTTGTCAAAACAATTACTAAATGTTATTAAGCGAAAGATTGTAAAGTAAAGTGATGGTTTCTATATTTTTCTATGTTCTATTAATATGCTAGCGAAGTTCTTATTTACCTTTTATATTTTTCCTTTACTTTATCTCCGTTACAATTATTTTTTATCTTTGCAACCTACAATTGTTTTCTATAATTATTTATTTCGTAGCCATAATAAAACTAAAATTATTTTATGGCCTGCTCTTAAATAAAGTAGCGCCCCAAAACAACTAAAGCAGCAGAAGTGCAAAAGAAAGAAATTGAGAAAAATGGAGAAAATAAAGTCTATAAGTTGTAGTCTTATCAATATTTCGATTGTGCATCGCGGTTTTGTGATCTTTTTAATTTGTGCATTGCATTTTGTCCCTAGTTTCCAGTTATTACATTTTTTAAACGCCAGTTCAGCAAATTTCAGCAGTAATGGTACAATAAGAAAATTTTGAAAATTTAGAGTAGACAGATGGTGAAATCTAAGTAAATCAGTAAAAACATTACAGACATGGTGGTACTATTAAACATTTTAATAATTTGGACATACATTTTAGGATTGCTATAATTATTGATATAAAGAAGTTGAGGGTGGTTTAGTAAGTTTCACAAGTCACATTGTACAAGGCAGTTATATACTCAATTGAGACTTTTTTAGTATTAATTATTCTGATAGACATAGACGTATACTATCGAGTACAAGAGAGATGGCTTGCTTAATATAAAAACAATTTTTTAAGCAAATTCAAAAAATACAGCCTTATTTTACAATTCGGAAATGTAATGTTGAAGCTTCTGGATAATGGTTCAGGATTATAAGCCAAATTGACACATGCCTCAAGATTGGCTTACGACTTGATTGATTCTACTTAATAGGACAGATCCCAAATAACCATTTTTAGACATCTTTAAAATATTTCAAGTCAAGCAATCTTGTACACGCCAATTAAATAATGACGTACTATTTGTGTTCTTAGAGTAACGTTGAAGAAAGAGTAACAATTCAAGCTCCATACTGTTAAATACGCATTTTTGGCATTGATAAATTATATTAAACTATACTAGAAATGTCCTTAATTTGAAATCTAAAAGTGGAAACCATTATCACTTTGATCAAAGGTGTACGCCGCTCAATAGTGCATGGTCGGTTCTCCTCGCTTATTCTTTTGTTGTTTGACAAAAAAGTGACTAGCATGGCTTGTAAGATTGCAACTAAATTCCTTCAAAAATGCCATGTTAAATCACTGAACCTTCCAAAAGGTACAACTTTGGGCCAATCTAGATGTGTACGTCTATGCGCATCGAATCGTCGAAGGATTTCTGCATAAGCACTTTGAAAGTATACCTTCCGCCTGCATAAATGCCAGTTCTTGCTCCACTTTTTAATTTTAGTAATTCTCGTACAATCGTACAAAAATATGATGCGTCTCTACTTCGTTGATAAATTGTCTTGCCATGTTTCAAGTTTGCGATTTTTAACCCTCAAATGCATAGGCACTAAAAAGATTTGTAAAAGCATAAGTGGGGTCTCTTATGGACCCCATGTTAAAATGTGCTTATTTAATAAAAAAGGGAAATGATATTTTATGAGGTTTATTATAGAAGTATACACAAAAATTTTTATCTAAAACATATAACCTGTAAGTCATAACTGCAAACAAAATTGCTATTCTTTATTATGGCACTGATTGCAAATAAATACTTTAACCTTTCTGTGCCTTTCGCAAACAAAATTAGCACAATTTGCAAATAATGCGTGAATTTTTGTTTTTCTTTCGAGTACACAAGTAGCATCTTCTCCGCTTTTTTAAGTTTTTTTCTTGTTGGTAATTGGATGGTGCAGAATGTTTTGGTTTAACTCCACAATCCCATGTGCATCTTCCACATATTTTGGCATATTCGAAACTTTATCACGACTTTCCATATTTTTCTAGGCGAGCTGCTGTCCCAGTTGCAAAAGAAACATTCGAGGTCTGATTTGGTGAATTTTCAGCCAATTGGGATGCTTTAATTTATATACAATAAACGCATTATGAGCAGCAACATCTATGATATTCATAAATAATCTATAGGGCCACCGCTTAGTTCTTCTGACACAAGAATATTTTGTTACCACTTTATCGGCATATTTTAATATAGTCCAGTATTATAATAGGCTTCTTTTCATCTGATTCGCTGACAGCATCATCATCGTGCTGAGTGGAGAGTACATGAACTATCTTGCTCTTTTTTTGGTATATATGAAACAATAGCTCTGTCTTGAGTAAATGCAAACATAGAAGATTTCTTGGGTCTGGATTTTATGCTAATTTCAGCAGGTGTGTCTGGCTTATTCTTCCGCACAGTCCCTAACAGTGTCAACTTAGATTCTAGCAAGTATTTTGTCAAACCAATACTGGTAAAAAGTTGTCTGTGGTTATTCCTCGCCAACTGCCTTTATATAGTTGAGTAAGATCTTTGACAACTCGAAGTTCCTGGTCTTTTCTCTAATGTTGCCCAATCCTTTGCCAGTACACACTTGTGAGTTGCATAAATAACTTATTTTGACTTCAGCTGCTGCCCAAATGTTTGTTCCATATTTAGTTAGCTTTGATTTCATTTACTGACGGAAGGAGCACTTACCTCTAAAAGCTGCTAGTTATTCATCAACCGTTGTATGTTCATAAGGTCCAAAGTTCGTAATGCAGTTTTTAACAAAAAGTTCCCAAATCTCTCGTATTGCAGCAAGTTTGTCATTTGCCTTCCCCTCTGCACGCGTTGTTTTATCATCAAATCTTATTAATTTTAAAATGGATTTAAATCTGTTTACATACATTGAAGCTGTAAAATACTACGTCGGATAGGTGCATCTCTTACCCACATTTCAAGTGTAGATTCCCTTCGACATTTCAAAGCCCTGGTTTGATAAGAAATGGTATGAAAAAATCAAATTCTTCAGTTTGTAATAATTTCTAATCATTGTTTGAATTTGGATGTTTTACTTTCCATTACGCATAGAATCTAATAGCCTCCTCGTTTGTATGACGACAGATGACCTGTTTCACGTCAAGAGTTATAAAAAGATTGCAAGTTTCTAATATCGTGTCGGCAGCAATGGCACATTGTGGATTTACTTAGTTCTTATGAGACCGCTTAGATGTACGAAATGGACAACTAAACCATTTTATTTTTGATTTGGCTACATATTTACTACCCGCAGATGTATATATATATATATATATATATATATATATTCCTTGGAATTGTTCTCCAAATTGTTTTCTGATTCCGAAATTATTTTTTCCAAAACCTTTGCATTGTCATTGATTTCAGAATTGTCGCCACCATATTCCACTTCCGAGTCAGATTTAATAATGCTTTCAGCTAATTTTCTTAGCTCTTCTTTAGAGGCTTATTCTTCTCCCAGTCAGCCATTTTGTTTGAAATCACCAAAATAAGTAGACCCCACTTATCTAATTCTTTGCTAACTTCATTCACAGCAACAATTTATTTCTGTAAACACACTAAACATAACGTAAAAACTGACAGAAGCAAATAGCGAACTCTCAATTCATAGATAGCGCAACTGAAAAGGTCAAATCAAAAAATCCAACACTGGGTCGTTTGCGGACCCCACTAATGCTTTTATGGGTTAAGAAGATTCTGACCCAAAAATGTTCTACTGAATATTACCTTCGTTTTGGGACATTCGAACAAATGATCATTTCTTTATTTTTCGTAGTTCAAGATTTATTAAACAAAAATAAGTTTAAATTTCTTTTACCAAGTGATCATTTCTGAGAAATAGTTTTCCTTTACGTATTACTCTATACAGATTTACTGCTTTATCAAAAAAACTATCGTTAAAAATTACTTGTGTGAAAAACTTAAAAAGCATATTAGCAATTTAATTTTTTCAAACAAAATCCTGAAAAGTCTGGTATGTTCAGAAAATGTATTTTATTAAAAAAAACATCACGTAATAGCTCAAGCTTGTTAAAAAAACTAAACGTTAAATCAAACTTAAAGTACAAGGAAACAAAGCTGCAGAAATTCTTGTGCTTTATGTTGCCATATTTTATCGGGCATCATGTTCCGGGAGCTTCCTAGTTTTTACGTATAGTTAATGTGCAAACTAGTTTTATGCTGATTTCTCCATCATTTCCTATACAAACCGCAAATTGACTTATAAAGATAAAAACCCACGCCTGATGAATTCAAATTGGGCTTTCGAACCGTTGTTCCGCAGTTCGTATGCAAATCAGCGTTTGCCAAACCGAAATGAGAATAATTAAAGAGGCGTTTCACGAAAGCTCCCCGGAAGTAGGTGGCCGCCAGAAAAAATATAGCCATAACTTGTCGCTTTTTGAGCCAAGGCGGCTTGCCCGTAATACGCCCTAGAAATTCGAAAATCTTATTACTTTCTCCGTTAGAGATAAGGAATGCGATCTTACACACTTGCTCCCCATTTAGGGAAACCTGCACGTGCATCGTTAGAAATTTGCAAATAGACTTGTTAACTTTTACGACGGTTATATATTAATTAATGACAATGAACTTTCGCAGGCTGTCGAAACGCTTCCAAAAAGGATTTCTAATGGATCACCGATAAATTTATGGGTGATTAATATTTTAAGTCACGGCGCGATCAATTTTATCTTTACGAGCGGCGAGCGGGCCAGTTGGTGGGATTTTTTGTTCGCACCCCTTTAACACCTCTGCGATTAAAGAAATTCGAACGGCAGGCGGTAAAATTGCAGGTTGTACCCTCCCTCGGAGGCGCGATCGACTGCGTTCAAGGGAGATACAATGTAACGATAAATAATACACGTCTGGTAAGTGAAGGCTGTGCTGCACGGCGCTGACTGCGTTTGAAAATATGTTAATAACGGTGGGCGTTCTCAAACTTTGCTCCGCTGATGCAGAGAGTAATTTATACCGCGGTAAATACAAATAAATGAACCATGCGGGTGTAGAGTACCATACTTTATGGTCGACTTGTTCTATGAACTACGGCGTGCTGTAATTTGCCGACAAAACAAATTGCGCCCATTTTATAGACCGTTAAAGTCGAACGATTATTGTATCTTATTTAAACATGCAAGGAACGATACAGCAAATTACAGACAACTATTGTGTAATTTTAATGAACTAAGCAGAACATCGGGATAAAGGGTGAACCAAATTGAACTTGAGGATGTTTTTTGAATAAAACACAACATTTTATTGCGGCTCTATATCAGAAATTACACGTCTGGTGTTCTCTTTTAGTACTCTTGTAACAGACCAATTGATATAACCCTTTCCTTCAAAGAGCCCCAAAGTAAAAAGTCTAATGGAGTTAAATCGCGGCAGCGGTATTCTTCTGCGAAATAACATAATCAGAAAATTTGGTTTGAAGTAAAGCGAGTGTTTCACTTGGTGTGTGACATGTGGCTCCATTTTTTGCAACCATATGTCATCCAAGTTGAAGGCGTTGGTTTCATTAAAAAAAAGCCCTTTACCATCCTCCGATAACGTACACCATTGACCCTAACAGCGTTACCAGCTTTATTTTTCAAAAAGTACGGGTCCATGATTCCTCTAACCCAAAATGCACACCTAACAATGTTTTTTAGGATTCTTTGTTTTTTCGTGAATTCACTACCTCAGATACGAAAATTTTGACGATTCACAAAGCCATTTAAAGAAAAATGAACTTCATCGCCCAGATCTTTGCAAAAATCAGGATCAACTGTTTTTTGATATTTTTGCTAGACTTCGCCATGCGTTTAGTTAGCACCTGTACAAATGTAAATTTCCAACGTTCACAGAATTGAATTTGGATTACTCTAAACTTAGAGCGAGCTTTCATAAGTAACAATGATTTGCTTAAGTTGTGCGTGTCCACTTCAATAAATAAATAGATATAAGCAAATGAAAAGATTCCGATTTCTTATAATTTGAGATACTGCATTATTCATTAAGCTCAGAGTAAATATTTTTGCATCTAAGCGCTAATCTCTTCATAAATTATTTTTATAGCGAAAAAATCTGCTTATTTTGTGGCCATATAATCTATTAAAGTTTAAAATCCGCTTTTTAGATCTTGTTTACTGTAAATTTATTAAATCCTATCATTTAAGCTGCTTAGACTAGTTTTTGAACTTTCAGATTTTATTTATTTTTTATTTCTTCTTAAATCCTTCAACTTTTATATTTATTTGTTAGGTCTGCATTAAAAATTTGCAATTTTTCCATTTTAGACTTTTTATAATATGGTAAAGCTTGCAGCAAACTATGATTTTGCAGGAAGCGCCCAATTTAAATTAAAATTGATAAATGCGCGCAAAACAGCAGTCGGTACAGATTCCATTATCTTCACAGCTTCCATCAAGGCGGGGCCCATAAATTACTGGCCAATAAAAAGTAGTCACATTTTAATGCGGCTTTAGTGATCGTAATCTTGTCCATCGCTTCTGTCCGCAAATATTAGCAAGAAGTGAGAAACTTTATTGCTTAGAAAGCACTCGTCGGCACGAAACGAGCCGGCAGTCTTCATTAGTTTTATTGCCGCTGCGCGGCTGCCGAAATTTGCATACAAAATTCTAGTTTAATGTCGCCATAGGATTCGCGGGCCTCGTTGGCCGATGAGTCCATGCTGTCGCAGATTTCCAAATAGCTTCAATTGACTTTCGACAGAGTAATTAATTCGGCCGCGGCGTGCTTAATTGGCCGCTTCATTCCAGCTTTTTGCGCTTCAATGCTTATCTAAATATTGATAAATACAGGCTACCGAATGACGCTGATTTATCAGCCGAAGCTCGAGAAAGTCGATTATTATACACTAATGCAGCTGCTTAACATGGATGAAACTAATGTCCTCTCATTAGCATTTGTATAAATTAATAAAGGCACATCGCCCGTACCTACGTGTCCAGCTTGAAAATCGGTTTATAATCACAGAAATAAAAGTGGAAGCAGTCGAAAGTGTTGTTAAATAAATAGCAGAAGCAAAGCTAAGAGCCTTGTACCTATAAAAAGATTAGAGAATCAACAATCACGAGTTTCTTTTTCAGTTCAAATCCAATATAAAACCCCTATTAATTAACTGAAAATCGGGAAAAAATTAAATTAACCACATCCATGCCAGAAAGATATAAAAGTAAACTTAATGAGTAAAAATAGAGTTAGACATAAATAATTATGAATGCAACTTAGTCTAGTGTAACGGATAACCAAAAGGACCTACAGTGTCAAAGTTATTAGTTCTGTCGATTTTAGAATGATTTAGTGCGACAATTTTGACGCCAAAAAAAAGAATTAATGAATTATAGATTGGCTTTGGATAATTTAATGTTAAAATTGCAGGTGCCTTATGGGGCACAGAAAGACTGCAATTATAGAAACTGATACTTCTATATAATTTGATAAATAAAATACAAAATCTATTAGCTTCTCCTTCTTGCGATACCTATCCGTTTCGGATGTTGGCGATCATCGTGACAACTCTCACCTTATCAACTGCAGCTCGAAAAAGTCCCGCCGTTGTTGTACCATACACACAAGTTTTTCAGCCATGATATCCTTCTCCTTACCGTGCCTCTCTTGCCTTTCATCTTCCCTTGTAGAATTAGTTGTAATAACTCGTACCGTTGGTTATTCTTCATAATATGTGCAATATATTCTAGTTTTCGTGACTTTATTGTTAAAAGCAGTTCTTTTTCTTCCACAGTTCTTTCTAGGACAGATTGATTAGTAATATCTGTTCACGAAATTCTCAGAATTCGTCGGTGCAGCCACATTTCTAACGCAAGAGGCTTCTATTAAGGTCCACGCCTCAACTCCATACAGCACCGGAAAGACATAACACTTCAATAATCTGATTTTCAGCGGTAAGGATAGATCATGACATCAAAATATTTTCGACATCTTCAGGAATGTAGCTCTAGCTTTCTCTGTTCAGCACCTGATCTCAAGTGAGTGATCCCAAACTTCATTAATTGTTGTTCCTAAATAAATATTTATCTGCACTTTTTTTAGTTGTTGGTTATTTATAAGGAGTTTCCCGGTTCAGTTGTCATTTTTGTCATTATCATATATTTTATTGTCGAGAAATTCATTAAAACTCCATATCTCTAACTTATCTTCACTCCCCTTACCATTATTTCTTGCAGGCTTTCGAGGCTGTTTAAAAATTACCACTGTGTCATCTGCATACCTTATGTTACTAATATACTCGCCATTAATTTTGACACCTCCATCAATTTCTTCCAGAGCTTCTTGGAAAATTATCTCCGGGTGATACATTGAACAGCAAGAGCGACAATACGCAACCCTGTTTAACATTTTTTTTTAGTACGAATATCCTCAGAATTCTCTCCTTGAATACGCATAGTTATAGTATAGATTAGTGATTATCTTAGTATCTTGCTCATTCAGTCCAATCTCCTTAAGCATCTCAATAAGTTTATTATGCTGCACGTTATCAAAAGACTTTTGATAATCAATAACACAAGCAAAAACTTCTCAATTAACATCTCTGCGGCGTTTGATAAAAACCTCAACACTAAAGAGAGCATCCCGTGTGCCGAACGCACTTTGAAATCCAAACTGTGTGTGGCTGATCTGTTTCTTGCTTCTTTAGGAAGAGTTTCAGGGGTGATTCGTGAGGCTAATGGTACGGTAATCATTGCAAATATTTAACTTTTTGTTCCTTATGTAGAGATATGAATGTTGACTTTAACCATAATCCATTAGCAGTGCAGTTCATCTTACGCAAAGGTTTTGTCTAAGAATGTCATAATATTTAAAAAATGCAAATCGACAGACACATTGAAATGTTGCATTATATTTCGTTACATGTCGTCAGAGGAAAAAATTACGCCTTCACCACCTATGCCTTCAATTGGAGCATAACATAAGCCAATAAGAATTCAAATTGGTTTATTATGTAAGACTTGAGACTTCAAAAAAGTGGCTACGTAATTCTTTATTTTCTTTAATGTAGTCGCAATTTGTATTAATTAACTATAATATTGCCTGAAAGTCAAGGATAATTGCATGTCTGTAATTTATGTTGTATCATTCTTGATACGACACGTAGAATCTTGAAAGACTTTTTGATGTTTTTACTTTTTGTTCCTTACTCATAGCAAAGCGATTACCAGATTAACTTTACGTAATCTCAAAAATACAAAATCTCAATTGTCGATTTGCGGCTGAGGTATAAAACAGGATCAATATAAACGGGCCTTATAAAAACGGTGAAAGTTTTGTTAAAAAAAATTGTCAATGCATATTTGTTCTGTAACACTGTGAAAGCTTGTATTGAAAAGGTTGGGTTTTGTATCTAAATAGATGTAAGAAAAGAAACTAAAACAGCGTTTAAAGAAATTGTATGCTCAAACTTGAAGATAGATTATATTGCCACGTGATACCACCGAATGACGTTGCTGAAACGCACATATAGAAAAGTATTGAGTCATTCATTTGCTCCGAGCGTAGTTGTGGGCAAAGCGGAAGCCATAGGCAATCACGGCAGCTACAGATGATCTAATTTCCTTGTACAAAGAATATCACTGTTATGGAAATCCAAGGTTAGCAGCGGTGTGTAGTAGCGCAGCACCGGCCATAAATTATCCAGAGTGTCTAATTTAATGGAAAATAGGCAAATAAAATTTGATGCACTGACAAATGGAGTGGGTCTTTCTATTAAATATTTGCATACCATCGTCCATGGTGATTTAAATCTTTCTTTGAGTGTAAGAATGTATCTCGTCAAAGCAAACGAATTATGGTTCTGACAAAGACGCCGGGAAAGAAATGGAAATTGGCAGTCTACGAAGTGGGAATTCCTTGTCTCAACAAGCTGCGGCCGAAATTTTTTATACCAAAATAAATAGTAATAGTCTTTTGGTTGAGAAAAAGAATTTACTGATATGTTGGCTGTCCACTGAGCAGTACTACTAGTCACTGAAACTTCAACATGACAATAGATAACCACACGTCAATTTCCACACAGTTGCCATGTCTTATGTCCCTTACTTGCCGGATGTTGCACCAAGCGACTATATTTTATTTGACGCAATAAAGGAGACAGTGTTTGGTAACAAGTTCCCTTCCAAGGACGAATTTCAGTCAACTGTACCATCTTATACCTAAAACATTTTTTGCATTAGCTTTTTAAAAACTGAAACGCATACATTAGAGAATAGATAGTAAAGTACACTCATACTTCCAATTAAAATTATATAAGGAAAATAATTGTAGTGCGATACATTTTTCAAAACGTAAAAATATAAAAATACGAGGTGTGGCAGAAAAGTAATGAGACTGATTTTTTATTTTTTTCAAACATCAATGTTATCCCCTTAAAAGTAGTTCCCTTGGACAGTTACACACCGATCGAGACATTGTTCCTACCGTTGGTAGCAGCGCTGGAAGTCTTCAACCGGTATGGTCTTCAGCATGTCCGTTACATTCTTTTGTATGCTTTATAAAGTCCCAAAATGACGTCCTTTGAGGACATTTTTCAGTTTAGGAAAAAGGAGAAAGTGACAGGGACTGAGCTCTTGTTTTTTGGAATGTCCTGTCGAAGGTTTTTTGGCACCATTTTGGCACAGACCTTTCGCATGTGCAAATGTTCAGTCAAAATTGGATTAATGGTAAGTCTGTTCAAATTTAATTGTTCACTCAACATTCTTAATGTTAAACGACGGTCTGATCTCACAAGAGTGTTCACACGTTCGATGTTTTCGTCGGTTTTCGAAGTTAAAAGCCTCCCTGAACGGTGTTCATCTTCAACGTGTTCTCTTCCTTCCAAAAATGATTTGTGCCAGCGAAAAACTTGAGCTCGGGATAAAGAATGTTCCCCATAGGCCTGTTTTAGCTTTTTAAATGACACACTTGACGATTCTCCAAGCTTAACACAAAATTTAATTGCACAACGTTGCTCCAAATTCCGCTGTTTCATTTTGCGTGACGCACAATCAAAGTACAACTTCACTAATAGCAGTCACAAAAATCACGTAGTTAACGGAACGAGTTGAAACTCGCACTGCGCTATGGGAGGGTATTTATACACGTGCTCTATCAAGGACAACAACATAGCGTTGCCAGATCGCTTGCAGTGTTGCCAGCCTTATTTCTTTTCTGCCACACCTCGTATATGGATATTTGCTATTAAAGATCAGATAAAAAGTTTTTCCCAAGCCAAATCAAAAACTACAACTGCAATAGATATGAAAGAATATATAATAAACTTGAAAGACAAAAACTAGCCGTTAGTTATTAATACGAAAAGTCTTTATGACTGAAGATACAACAAAGTTTCTTCTAAAATCTATTATCGCCAGAGAGGTTAATCTGGATATTTTGGTATATCATAAAAGTTACCTTATAAAACCACTCAGGGAAGTATCCAACCAGAGTTTAAATGACCATTTAATTATTAGAAAAATTTGTTCCAATTTTGCATAACTCAAAACAACAATTTTAAATAAGGATAAAATTATCAGCTTAACTTATGATATAAGTGTAGTATGGAGGAACAGCAAGACATCCACTTCAGAAGAGATCTAGAGCTTAGCCTCGAGATTCCGCAAAATAGATTGCGCTCGATGGCCACCGCCAGATACGCGACATCCACATATCACTGACCGTGATCGACGCGAGCTCATTGCAGAAGTGGTTCGCTAATTAATCATAACAAAGCCGGCGAATCGCGCAGGACGGTATCGTGACCGCAAGAAGTGGTGGATGGTAACTTGAGGACCCGTTAACACACTGCTCCACATCGCGGACGTGCATTTACATAAGTGAATGTGCCGACTCCTCCCACGCGAGACCTTTGTTTTATCCTGTAATCGAGTGCCTACAACAATACACGCTCCTTGTGTTGGCTTTTTTCCTCCAACCCGCAACATAAATTACACGGAGCGAAGCTTGCGCTCGGGGGCTAACTTTTATAAGTCACCCGGCTTAAAAAGTCGCAGACTACTTGCGCGGCCAGCCTAAGCGCACTTTGCGACTTCATGCCTCCGCAGCTAATGCCACGGAAAGTTCAAGCGGCCGCTCTAAATTGTTCTTCAATCTTGGTTCAAGTCCTCATCTACAAAGTACTTAAATGTTCTTCATTAGAAGCTTGTTAATTAAAAGATATGAAACTGATATAGTGGAAGCAGGAATAGAAAGGCAATTAAAAATGACGTAAAACGTAAATGTAAAATAACAGAGAAAATATAATAGGAATATTAAAGAAACAGAATGCGGATATGAAACATGCTGTAAAACAGAAAACAGAAACAAGTTAACTGCAGACTGATTAGCAACCAATTATAACCAGTAATTATTCATATAAAATTAACAACTACAAAATAAGAGGGCAGCTTATATTCTAATGGTTACAACTTTATATAACATACAATTTTAAAATTATGAACTGCTTATCATAAATATAGATGAAATCATCAAGTTAATTTTCTTATATCTTGTACCGTGAAAATATAATAGGCTAAACGCAAATCAAAATCTAAATTTTTAATCAAGATTGAGATTGTAAGCTTCTTTAAGTCCACACACGTTACTAAAGCCAAAAATCAGCTTTTCAGAATATATAGCTGATGTCCTTCCCATAAAATGGGTGTTTGAATCTTCAGCATTGTCTTCAGTTTACTTAATTGCTTTGAATGTGGTGTATAACATCTAAACTACATTTTCTATGGATATTATTGTTATATAAGAAGGTTTCGTTAAAAAAATAAATGGAGTATCTTCTTATGTAATAATAAGTGGTTTGAGTTAGTAGATCCTCCAACTACAAATATTGTGAACAATATTGAACGTTCAAAAGATATGGCGCAAAACTGTCTGTTATAACTTTATCATCATTGATCACTGGTTTTGTAACCATAAAAGTGTTATAAGTTCGTTAAAGGACCTTACTGGTTTACTGAGGTCGAAAATTCTTTACAAGCCCTGAGTAATTGTACCAACAGTCATTGTAGTACGACAAGAAAATAAATTATATAGATAGCAAATAAATAACAATAAATTTTAAATGTAACCTTATTTGACTTCCTATACTAATAGGTTTTTGCATTTTTCTATTAAATTTTTGTGCGTATTTGAATTATTTTTGAATCAAATATTCTACAATCTAACTTTAACAGACGTTTTGTATATTATACCAATATGCAACCTTAAATACTACAATGTTACATACGTCTGCGAGTTTCCAGCAAGACAAACTCATCTGCGAGAAACATTCATAACATAATAATTTTCTTTTTTATATCCTTGCTTATTAAAATATTGTTCTGTTTTGACAATTTGTTGCAAGCAATGCCAAACATCGGGGTGTAGGGGTCGCCGAGGGGTAGTACCTCTAGTTCTGAGATTGTCGGACTTTAGAGTCATTTCAGGGCATTGGTCCTCCGGCGATCCCAACTCTCACTTATGGCTCCACGTGCCACACCCTGGTAACTGTGTCGATACACAGGCGAAACTAAGTGAGGGGTCACAGAAAGCAACTTTCACATATTGGATTTAATGGTTTTAGTGATAATGAAAGTGAGCAGCAGCGCTTTCATAACTACATGAAGGGGGAGATAAGAAATATCAGTACTGCTTCATAGTAGACATCAATATGTCACCATCGGCCACTGAACTGCGATGTGTAAGGCAAGGGGAAACCAACACATTAATTCCCAAGAACAATCATCAAACATCATGACAGACAAAATCAAGAATGGCCCCGAGTACTGGCGCCTCTTCAATGAGGCAGGGGTGCGAAGAATCTCCGGGTCTGTGATGGTGAACAAGGACACCAACAAACTGAAAATGCTTAGGAAATTAAATACTATTACAATTGGTACCTGGAATGTCAGAAGCGCTTTTGAGGGGGGGAAAATCCATAATATTGTTCAAGAAACAACTAGACTAAAGGTAGACATCATGGGGATCAGCAAAATGCGATGGTCGGGTTCAGGAAATTGTAATATATTGAATCATGTTGTGTACTACTCTGGCAACGATGACGACCACCACTATAATGGTATAGGAATAATAGTAACTAAGGAAATTAACGACTCTGTCAAAAAAGTAATAGCTCACTCAGATAGAATTATAATGCTACAAATAGAAGCTAACCCATTTAACTTAAACGTTATCCAAGTGTATGCTCCAACTGCGAATAGCGAAGATGAAGAAATAGAAGATCTATATGAATAGCTTAGAAAGGTCTTAAAATATACGAAATCTAATGACATAACTCTCATAATAGGGATTTTAACGCGAAAGTTGGAAGTCAAAGAGAAGATAACATAACTGGACAGTGCGGATTAGGATCTAGAAATGAAAGAGGAGATAGATTCATACAGTTTTGCCGAGAGGAACAACTTGTAGTGATGAACACCATGTTCAAGCTCCCACACAGAAGAATATATACATGGAAGGCTCCAGGTGATACGAAAGAAAAAATAATACGAAACCAAATTGACTATATCACTATTAATCACCGTTTCCGCAATTGCATAAAATCAACAAAAACTTATCCCGGAGCAGATGTCGGATCAGATCACAATCCGGTAATATGTAAATGTAAACTAAAACTTAAAAGGGTTACGAGAAAAACTAATGAAAAACAACATAATATAAGGGCTCTTTGTGAAGGAGATGTTAAAGAACAAGTTCGAAAATCGTTGGAGGAGAAATTTAAAAATGAAAATAATAGGATTTAGTAACAAAAACATCTCAACAAAGGAAGTAATAGAAGAAAGGTGGAACGCTATCAAACAAAATCTGCAAAGTATTATAAAAGAATACGTTCCACAAAAACGAAGAGAGAAGAAAAATGAGTGGATGACAGAAGACATTTTAAAATTAATGGACGAAAGGAGATTAATGAAAAATAAAGATATGAACAAATACAGAGAGATACAACGACAGATACTAGGTGAGATAAGAAAGGCAAAAGAAAAATGGTTGAAAGATAAATGCCAAGAAATAGAACAGCTAGAAAATAAACACGACAGCTTTAATATGCATCGAAAAATAAAAGAAGCTGCTGGAATATTTAGAAGAAAAACAACGAACAGACTAATAGATAATACAGGACAGGAAATAACAGACATAAACGAGAAATTAAAAACCTGGAAAGAATACATCGAAAAGTTATTTGCAGACGACCGTCCAAAAAAACACGAAATAAAAGAGGCTAAAACCGGACCTCCTATAACAAAAGATGAAGTTAAGAAAACAATAGAAAAGGCGAAAACCCGGAAAGCAACGGGCCCAGACGAGATACCCACTGAAATTTTAAAACTCCTAAATGAAGATGGAATAAATGCACTCACTAGGTTAGTCAATCTAATATACGACACTGGACAGATCCCGACGGACTGGACTAAGTCGACTTTTATAACCATACCAAAGAAAACAACACCGTGACAATGCGAAGACTATAGAACGATAAGTCTGATGAGCTGTGCCCTTAAGATCTTCTTGAAAATTATAAACGCCAGGATCTATCAACAATGCGAATCAAAATTGACCGAAACCCAATACGCGTTTAGAAATGCGTTGGGAACAAGAGAAGCACTATTTGCCTTAAATGTATTGATTCAAAGATGTAGGGACGTAAACTGTGACGTACACTTATGTTTTATAGACTTCAGCAAAGCATTTGACAAAGTAAAACATCATGAACTACTAAAAATATTAGAGAAAACCGGGATAGACGACAAAAATACTAGAATAATAGTCAACCTATACTGGAGTCAAAACGCGAATGTAAAAATAGAAGATAATACCACCGAAGGAATTCAAATCCTTAGAGGGGTTCGCCAAGGATGCGTGCTTTCACCGACTCTGTTTAATATTTACTCGGAAGAGATGTTCAAATAAGCATTACATGATGTGAATGAAGGTATATTAATCAATGGTGAACTAATCAACAACATCAGATACGCAGATGACTCTGTAATATTGGCAAGAAACGTAGAAGGTCTACAATTATTAATGGAAAGAATACATATAACATGTGAGAAATACGGAATCACCCTCAACACAAGCAAGACAAAATACATGACAATAACTAAGAACATTACGCTACCAGCAACATTATATATTAATAATACTGAGATAGAAAGGACTAGCAAGTACACATATCTGGGAACCAATATAAATGAACAATGGGACCACTCGACAGAAATAAGAACAAGAATAGAAAAAGCAAGAGCCGCACTCATTCAAATGAAAAAAAGTTTTGATCGGTAGAGACCTAAGCCTGCAAACCAAGATTAGAATCCTGAGATGCTATATTTTCTCGACGCTACGATACGGAGCTGAGTCGTGGACTTTAACAAAAGCATCAGAGAAGAAACTAGAATCATTTGAAATGTGGACCTACCGACGTATCTTGAGAATACCATGGACAGAGCATATCACTAACACAGAAGTTATGGAACGAATTGATAAAAAAACAGAAATCCTAATAACAATAAAATCTCGCAAGCTAGAATATCTAGGACACATAATGAGAAACACAAAGAGATATAGAATCTTGCAACTCATTTTAGAAGGAAAAGTGATGGGAAGAAGAGGCCCAGGAAGGAGGAGAATATCTTGGCTAAAGAACTTGCGGCAATGATTCGATATGTCCACGGTACAATTATTCCGGAAAGCAGTAGACAAAGTACAAATTGCATTGATGATAGCTAACATCCGGAACGGATAAAGCACGGAAGAAGAAGAAGATATCCTTGTTTATTAAAATATTGTTCTGTTTTGACAATTTGTTGCAAGCAATGCCAAACATCGACGTTTTAAATCCTGTTGCATAAAGCACAACGTTTTTAGATAGAGAAGACGTAAAATTTCTAAAAATTTTAAACAGTTTCGGAAAATACGTTTATCTAAGACTCAAGTTTACAATTTTTAAAAATAACGAACGGAAAGGTACGTATCTCCGTTATGAAAAATTAGTTTCGATGAAATGGCGAGATTCGCCTTCGCCCAAAAAATGTAGAGCCTAGTATCTCCTGGAAAACATGTAACCATATTCTGGAGCTCATCAGGAGTAATTTTCTTGAAGGCAGTAAAATTGTCAACACTAAATCTTAAAGTAGTTTGCTGGAAACAAAGCCAAGGCAGCTTTTTTTCAAAGAGGTGGAATTCTTCAGTCCACAGTGTTCGTTTGCTCTATAACAGTGCTCGCAACTTTACAAAATTTTCATTGCGAAATTATGCTGAACACACCTTATAGCCCAAATTTTTTACCATGTTATTTTTATCTGTATGGTCCCTTAAAGTAACATCTAAGTGGCACGAATTTTAAATCCATGGATTTAAACAAAAATATTTTATGAAAAGGCAATCGGGAAGCTAACGGAAAGACGAAATTTTGTTCTTCTTATTAAAATAAAAATTGCAGGTATTGCAGCAATCTAAACACCTGTTTCCTGACGAAGTTTGCAATTTCGCCCGATATCGCTAATAGTTCTGTTAATTCTAGATAGGAAATAACCCCTACGTCTTAGAAGTAGTAACATCTCTTGCCTCACACAAAATTTTGCAAAACAAATTATTTATAGCTTAATACACGTTGAAATGTATAAAAAGGTACATAACATTAAATATTTTTTTATTATGTACAAATATTAAATTGGAATCGATGCTACCATTAATAACAAACAAAAAAGCAAAATAAAAGCAATAAACAGTAAGTACAGATTATAATAGATCTTCTAGATACCGTATTTTCTAGCAGTAAAGTTGTCTATATAAGAAAAAAAACACCATAACAGTCGGACCAATAATTAATAGTAATGTGATAAAGAATGCTATAAATTCTATAAAATAATTATGACAAGAAAAAATATGTGGATAATAACAGAATAAAAGTGATAAAAATTAGGTTAGAAGGTACACATAATCGGACAGACCAGAAAATACTGGTATTTAGAAAACATCAGATACTATATACTCATGCTATACAAGTTTCAATAATCAATATTTATACGAAGTAAGCCCACCTTTTGCTTTGATAACCACACTAACTGTGCGAAAAACATTTTTAATTTAGTATCAAAACGTCCTGGAGAACTTTCGACACCAAATTAAAAGAATAACATGCTTCTATTTCACTTGTAATGGCAGTCCAGAGAACCACCTCAAGAATTTTTCAATGTGGGTTGTTGGAGTTTGAGGAAAAGCTGTTCAGCGACATTCAAATCAGAGCTTTCGATCAATAAAGCTATTTTTGTAATGTTATTGTCTACAAACCATTTTTTACAAGCCCTGCTTTATGACACATGGCATTGATGATACAGGCAATTGTCATTACCAAATTGTTTATATTATCCAAGTTTCACTGACGTCATTTCACATTTTGGCAGTCCCATTCAACTACTACATGGTAAAACGTATTGTATCACTCCAAACTACACGTTTATAATTGTGTGTGCACAGAGTAAAGAACAACAATGAGTAGAATGCTGACTACCATAAAAAAGGATCGACGACTAATAAGCTGAGAATTAGAGTGTAGGTGATGTTTAATACTTATAATACAAATATTTAGCTTTTGTCAAAATTCTTGTTGTATAGTCAACCTAAATAATCTAAATTATTTTTTTACACAATACCCCCTCAATTTTCACGAATAATCTTCAACCTACAATGGTCTCTTCTTATTATTACATACGGCCTGCTCGACCGCATTCTTGTTATAGTTATACCTTTACCTTTTCACTTCACAATAAAGTGGTTAGTAGTTGATTGGGTACATTGTAAGAACTGAAATATATGCAATCTATTTCTTACTCATGTAGTAGTCAATGACTCGACCACGTTCAAAGCGTTGAACTCCTTTGACTTGTCTATTCCTCTAGCTTAGTTTAGCATTGAACAACGCAAAGCTTGGGTCAGGTCATACCAATTTTTAGAGTTCATTGTACGAATTGGAAATAAGCATGTTAATGGGATATTATTCAACAAGTGAATTATTATAGAATAAAATGGTGAAGAACTTTTTTACTTTAATCGTTTACATAATCTTAGTCATAAGGTTTGTGCGCACTTTCGTGCAGGTCTTTTAGTAGCTTGGATTTACTTTTATAAGCCACCTTTTGGCCAAATTGCTGTATTATCACAAAAAGTTCGTTATATACTTTTGGACCATATGTAAAGGAACGTTTGCAATATCTCTTACCGTTTGGCCTTTATATGTATGACATAAACCAAAATTAAATTTAATAGCACTTTCTTGTTATGTGTCAGGATAATTTGCATTGAAGTTCATATAAATTAGATTGAGTAACATGGTACAAGATAAATATTGAAAAAATGTTTCAGTCACCTAAAGTAGTTGGTAACTTACAGAAAGATAAATTCTGAGATTCCATGTTGAGCGGAAATTCGAGCATATATTGAACATAATGGTAAATATTTTGAAAAACAATAAAGCAACTTTGTTCCATTCTTTTTATAATCACGTTTTCGTAAAACTTTCAATCTTGTCTTCCTATGTATAGCTATTGGACTAAATAATAGAAACACTTGTCAAATGTGGGACATATTTTCACTGTGCCTGGTAAACGCTAGAGGCTGCGTAAATCAACCGTCTTTTGTTTATTGCAGGTAGTATAGACTATGCAGTAAAAGGAGAGTGAGGCAG
The DNA here is from genome assembly GCA_036346155.1 of Sinelater perroti. NCBI lineage: Eukaryota > Metazoa > Arthropoda > Insecta > Coleoptera > Elateridae > Sinelater > Sinelater perroti. Next base: position 14,623,689 of record JARFIY010000195.1, on the reverse strand, counting down.
TGTGGTTGTGTAAGTTGTGTAGGTGTTTCAAAGAAGTTTAATTGTTAATGACCGCTTACCTGGAGCATATGTGAGCCAAACAGCGACTTTATGCGGTGTAACACAAGGCACGCTCTCTAAAGACATGACTGTATACATAGTTCACGGTAGAACAAGGTCGGTGAAGCATAATAGCTGCAGGATAGGGATCGCTGCAGCCGGACCTTGAAGCGTACTGTGACGTTGCAGAAGAAAACAATGGTCGAGGAAGTAACTACAGAACTTAATCAACACCTAAACACCCCAGTTTCATCAAAAACAGTGAGGCGGTAACTGCATAAAATGTGTATCCATGGACGTGTGGCTATTGCCAAGCCCTTAATAACAGACACAAATATTCAAGGCGACGTGCGTAGTGTAATGCCCACAAAAACTGGACGTTGGAGGACTGGCAACGTTAGTTTGGTCGGACGAGTCTCCTTTATCCTCCTCCCCACTACTGGACGCGTGTTTGTCTGGCGAGCATCCTCTGAAGCATACGATATGAACTGTCTCCGCCTAACCGTCAAACATGGTGGCGGCTCTATTATGGTCTGGGGCGCAATATCATGGTATTCAGTAGCCCCCTTGTCACATTACACGGTCGAGTCACAGCAGCAGTGTAAGGAAAACTCTTGAGTAATCAAGTCTACCCAATGGTGCAAACTTTATTTCCAGGCGGAAATGCTATGTTTGAGGATGATAGTACCACTATTTACAACGCTGGTTTTGTTCAAGAGTGGTTTCAAGAACATGCTGATAAAGTTCAACATCTTCCCTGGCCCGCTCAGTCTTCAGGCCCGAATATCATCAAGCCTCTGTGTGCTGTTTTGGAAAAAAAAGTTCCACGTCGATTTTAACCTTTTTCGTCTCTACTTGAGCTAGAGGCTGTGCTGCATGAAGAATGACTTCAAATTCCATTCATCATTATTTAGTGCGTGTATAGGTCTATTCCGTCTAGGATTCAAGCTGTAATGCGTGCTAAAAGTGGACCAAATTAATACAAAAATTTCGGACTTCCACAAGTATTTTCATTATTTTGTCCAATACATTTGTTGAAAATTCAATTTTAATCAAATTAAAACACAATCTCCTCTTTTATAATTTTGGTCTAAACAAATTTGGATTATCGAACTTCCGTAAGGCGAATCAAATTATGTTTTAACGCGCACGCTTCAACTTTCCTTTTCTTTAATTTCCTCCATTAATCTAGTTCTGCACTCAACTAATTTATGGCATGGCCCATAAACCAAAAGAAAAAAACTTTTCCGCAATTAATTGGCAGCCCAAACAATAAGCGGCGGAAATCCAGGTCGCGCCAGAGAAAATAACAGAGCAGAATGGCGAGCCGCGTGGCTACGCACGGCGCCTCGGATCGAATCCAGATAATGATAATAAATAAGCGCGCGCCGCCTCGTTCCTTATAAAATTAAAAATGAGCGTTTCATTGTAACGAACCTCCGGCAAAGCGTGGTTTACTTATGCGGCCGCCGATGGAGAGGAACGATACGGCGCGTTTTGTTGCAGCTCTGATGAGGAATGTTGTTCGCCACTATTTGCTAGCTTGTAGGTGTTTCTGTATCGAATCTTCCATCTTGTGCAATACGACCCTTTAAGAGATGGCTTCGAGGAGCGAAGACGCAAGTCGAAGATGAATCGGAGTGTAATAAGATCCGGCGGCGAAGAGTTAGCGCTGTTGACAACTTTGCGCCAATAAAATGGATAAAATATCATTGGGATGATACAAAATTCAAGCTACAATAAAGTTTTTTACATATTTGGTACAAATAGAAGTTGCAAACCTTCGCCTTGTACTTATGCGTTAATATTTTATCATTTTTAACATATTTTTTTTCCATTGCTGTTTTAATGATTCGATCTATTGTTTTATTGCAAGATAGCTCGTCAAAGTTTCTTGATATATACGTAGAGCTAGAAAAGATGACATCCTTCAAGAAATCCAACAGACAAAACTGAATATAACAGGCTCACACATCTGCTTCGTAGAACTATTTCTGAAACGAGAAATTAAGAATTTCACAAAATACATCACAAACATACCAAACAGACTAAAAGTTATCATACCACCAATCAAAAACAAGACGGCAACTGGGTACGATCAAACAAAGAAGAAGTAATATATTCGCCGAACATTTTTCGCGCATTTTCAACCACACATAATAACGAAGTCAAAGATTTCCTAGACGTCTCTTGTCAGCTTTTATCCTCCAATAAACCGTTTTCCTCCACAAAACACAATACATTAAAAACAAAAAATCTCCGGAATATGGCCTTATTGCCGGTCAAAGCCCAAATGTTTACCCAGGAAAACCTTGGTGCTGCTTACAACTATACTTAATGGAATGTTATGCCTTTCATACTATCCAATAATATGGAAATTCTCTCAATTTATTATGATCCCTAAATCGGTAAAACCACCTAACCAACGAACATCCTATCGGCCTATGTTTTCTTATACCATCCAAATTGTTCGAAAGATTACTTCTCACCCGCTTAAAGAATGACATCGACACAAACAACATCATACCAGACCACCAGTTCGGGAAAGATAATCAAAAGTTTAACGAGAACCATCAGATGCAACTTTCGACTGCGGTGAACACTACGATTACAAAGAATGTCGAAAAAAGTTTGACCTCGTCGTTGACCATTTTGCTTATAACTCTAGCCTTTTTAATGAGTAGATTATAAATATGCGGTTGTTAATAAAAAAAAAGTAATCAGTCTTACGAACTCAATATCTTCTCGATTTATTTTTTTTATTTTAAACGTTTATGATAAGAAATATTTGAAAAACAAACTTAAGATCATCTAGGAAATCTAAATACCTCAAAAGTTGTTGATAACCAAAGATCTATACAAAAAAATATATCGTACTTTAGTGTACCTTAATGTCTTAATTACATACTTTTCTACCCTTAAATGTAGGGCAAGTCAGATATATTTGTTGTGGTAGTGTAAACTTTTCCTTCTAGTTTTCTCTCATGAGCAGCTTGTTATATTTTTTCCCATATTATTCCTTTCCTGCTTTCGCATCCCGTCTTTCTATATTTTTCTAAATCTTCTACTTTTATTTTTACTCGCCGCTTTTATTTTACATGCGGCGTATACGCCCAAAATACTTTAGATGTCCTTTCACTATATTCTTTTTTATAGGCTTTGTCTACATGTATCGTTTTTGTTTTGTTTTGTTTTTCCGGGAATTGTCGTCCAATTAATTAAAGGTGTATAAAATAATTCTCAAAGCCACGCGACGTGCACATGATTAGTGTACCATAAGTATATCAAAGGTTGAGAAATCTCTCACTGGTTTTAGGCTAAACCATGGCTGAAAATCGTTAGTGATGTTCGTGCTATATGACAAATCAAAATTACTTTTTCATTGAAATGTTTTTCGGGGTGGTGGAAGTAGTTAGTGTCGAGTCTGCTGAATATTTCTTTTACTGTTGATATGTCTAAATAACCATACATAATATTTTTGATTGTACCCACTGAACGATTTTGGTATAAAAGGTTTGGCACAGCCCCACAAGTCAATACCGTAGGTCCATATGACTTGATGGTACACTTATATAAAAGTATTTTATTTTTGGTCTTAAGTTTAGATTTTCCGTCAAAGAACTGTCGTAATTTGTTATTAATCTGTGTCTTTTTGAATATCATCTGCAACCTCCAAGTTAATTTAGAATCCAGTCCTACGTATTTTACTTCGGTTTTGATTGGAAGAGCAACGGTGTTTCTTCTAACATTTAGGCAGTCATCCTGTCTTGTTTTGAAAATTATTTACTCTTATCCTTCGAGGCTATTCAAATGGGTTTCATACTTACTGGACGTTCTCATTAAAGGCTAATATGGACGTGTTGTCATCGAACGTTGCGATTGTTGTGTTAATCGTAGTCAGGATGTGTACTGTAAACACAAGATAAAGAAACAGCCCTATAACGATTCCTTTGTGGTATACCGAATTTGATGCTATGGACTGTATAGACGACAAAATTGAATTTAGTTTGGAAATGTCGTTCAGCAAAGTTAAGATAAGATAGTAATACAGAAGGAGGGGTTGTCTCTGTTTATAAAGTAGACCCTGATACCAGACTCTATCAAAAGCATGCCTAAGAACGCAGTGCAAATATTCTTTTCTTCTAGACTTGATATGATTTTATACTACCCCTAAGTCTAAGTTGATACCTGTTTCCATTTTTTCCAGGAATAGTCTTTTAAAGAATTTTGATAATTGGGATAGCAAATTTATTGGTTTATGGGAGGAGGGAAGAGGGAGAATGAGATGGCTGTTAAGCCTTGGGGACAAGAATAATTTGTGCAAATCCAGGTGATGGGAAAGTAAGATAATCTTACTACGCTATTAAAAATGGTAGTTGTAAACACTATTACTTTTCTCGATAATTATAGCCTGTTATGAGACTTTGTAAATATTATATTTGTCGATTTGGTTTTGAACTTCTGTAAGTGAAAATGGTTTAATTGGAAGGACCATTGGACACAGTGAATCTAGAAAGTTATGAATAATAAATTTATTGTTTATGTATGTGATAGATCTTCTGAAAATTAGTCAAATTTTTTTTAATCTACTCTTGCCCAGCTTTCATTCTACCTTCTTAGCGGCGGTGTGTTGTTTATTGGTTTCTCGAATTTTTTGTTGCTTTCCATATCGAGTGATCGTCTTTTGATGGAATAGTTACGTATACTTTAATATGGAGTTCCTTAAGTCTTTTAATGTAAATTTTAGTTGTGTTAATCTGTTTAGTATGTTTTTATCGATAGGATTACGAGTAATTTGCCATCTGCGTCTGGCACGTCTCTTTTCTGCGGACAACTCACGAATGTGTACAGGTACATTTCTATTATCTTGCTGGTTTTGGTTCATTATTGGCGTGCTTTTTGAGCAAGCTTTTGAATTGTGGTTGTGAAATTTGAAAAGTATTCTCGAGATCTTCCTGCGTTTTTAGCGGAATGTTCAGATTAAGGTTCTGATCAATTATTTTTTTGAAAAGCAATTCAATCTGTTTTAGTAGACATCAGTCTTGTGCAACTGGTTTTATAATAATAAGCGTACTAAATTCTTGAAGAATGATCTGATGATAAGTCCCAGTTGGATTCGATGTGGAAGTAAGTTATGTCATTAACTACCAAGAAGTCGAGTAGATCTGGAATTTTATTGGGGTCGGCCAATATGTTGGCTCGCCGATTGTTTTGTAAGTTCGTGTATGATTTTTATTTGTATTGATTTTTGCATCTTCACGCATATAATTGAATTTTATTAATTAGATTCTGTTAATTAGCGATAGCAAAATAATATTAATTTATTTTTTCAGCGTAATTAAGTTTTTGTTAGTATGTAATATCCTAATACATTTAACAGTTGTAGTAGTATACACGGATGTATAATAGAAATTTGTAATAGTATGAAGAAAAAATATTGAAATGGTGTTTAATCCTAACCGAAAAGGAAGGCACGTAGTTACGTTCACAGGATGCCGTTAATTTTAAAGTAATAAACTTCACTTTGTAGTGATTGACTTTTAACAGTTAGTTCTTGGTATCTCCACGATCATTTCCTATGCTTTGGCCGAACGTGTTCAACTTACGATGTAGTTAGTCTTGCTGGGCATAAGTTAACAGTAAGCGAGCACAAATTCGAAGTTACGGATTCTCCGCAGCCGCTGCGCATCCTGCTGCCGTGTAGGGCCAGCCTCGAACTAGAATTTAAGGTTAATACTGCAGAATTTTATCAATGTGGGACGCATCAAAACAGGCCTCCTACTAGAAGCATTTACATTGAATAAGATCTGTAACAGGAATGGTTCGCGGAGGCTTTTATGGGCCTCGATGGTATCTCGTTATATTTTACCATAATAGTAGGCCGCGCGTCGTCAACGCGCCTCATTGAACTATTGATTAGCGGCCGCGGGCGGCGCGGTCGGTTTTTCGCAAATTTCAGGTAACTGTACGTGTCCTTACGGATCGCGCGAAATGCGGGCAGCCTGCGCTGCATGGGAACCGCGCGTTTCGTCTGGTTTTATTTGGCATTTTTGGCAGCAGACGCCTCTGAGGTATCCGGCCAGCCTGCAACGTGGTTAATTGGCGATTGTTAAGCTGACGTCCTGCTACTTGCGCCATTTATCTCGGACTCGCACCGAGATAACGTATGGGATTCGTGTTCCAATGCGTAACGATTTACAATAAGATAAATTTCGAACGTAAATTACGTTTTGATCCACGTGGAGGCAAAGAAAGATATACGGCCTACTTCAGGACAGCAATACCCCACTAGATCTGTTAAGCATATTTAGTAACAAGCAAATAACACGCGCACATGAAGAACATTTTGTCTCTTTCAATATACCATTGTGTACATTCGGGTGTCATGAATAAATTCTGAAAAGAATACACTACAAGCAGCAAAAAGAAGGAATTTTTTATGCTCAACTGGCTCATGAGAAAACGCAGTTACTACAATCTACTAATAATATTACGCAACACACCATAAAACTACAACAATCAAATGACACGTGCGAGTTCAAACAAATGATGCGGGGGCTCATGGAGCACATGAGCACCATGTTAAACCTATTAACAGCTCTTGTCACTAAAAAGGCATAAAGGCTCAACTACTTAGAATAACCCTCTCGAACGGAAATGGCTTTTATGGACATGGACAAAAAATTAAGCCGTTTATAACAAACCAAAAAATTGATATTATTAATCATCGTTAACAATTGCATTAAACACCATGAATTAGACAGCACAGAAATCTACATTCTGCTAGTACTGAAAAACTGAAAATTGGTTAGGCTCAATAACCTTCTCTGCAGTCTATGGCCCGCCAAGATACGCAATAACAAAAGAGTAATTTAAGCAGCATTATAAAATCATCGGAAACAAATTCATTGCGGGCGGAAATTACATTGCCAAACATCTACATTGGGCTCAATATTGATCACATCTAAAGGAACAGTACTCTTAAAAACCATGAAAGCCAATAATTTTTTACCATCTGTCTACAGGTCAACAGTTAATAACAAAATCCCAAATCTACTAGATTTCTGTGTGGTAAAAGGCATCAACAAGAATTACCTTCAGGCTAAATTATGTTTAGATCTTTCAGCTGATCATTCTCCAGTTGTAGTTTCATAGAAACGAAACTGCTAACCAAACAATAGCACTTAGCAGTTAAAAAAACTGGAAAGCTTTTAGAAGTATGATTGATATTACAATATCACTAGATATTTACCTAAACATTGAGAAAAACTTAACCGATGCAGTAGAACACCCCAATAGAGCTATTCAAGTAACCGCATGGCACGCAACCCTAGTACACTACACAAGCAAAGGTTAAATCGAGCAAATAGGGAACCCAAAGAACTTTTAAACAACTTAGCAAATCTCTCACCTACAGAATCATCGTACTATTCGCTTTGGAAAGCTACCAGAAGGTTGAAACAACTCCAGCAAACCATTTTAGCAATTCGAACAGCAGAAAGACGACGAACTAGAAATTATCAGCAAAATTAATGACATTTATAAACTACTAAGTATTTAAACCTTTTCGGGACAAAATGACGTCCACGAAGTGAGAAAAACGATTCAGCCCGACCTAAACCCCAAAAAGGCCCCTAGTTATGACTTACTTACAGGACAAGCATTGCATTAACTCACAAATAAATGTATGAAATATATTACTTTATTATTTAATGCCATACTTAGACTGGAGCACTTACCTGATCAATGAAAAGTCGTATAGATTATAGTTATTTCGAACCCTGGAAAGTCTTCCGAAGAAGTAACATTGTATCGGCTAATTATTCTTCTGTCAATACTGTCAAAGGTTTTTGAGAAGCTATTCCTTAAACACCCTAATCCTACATCATTAATTTGGTTTTCGGTAACAACACGCAACGATTCAACAAGTACACAGAGTAGTTACTAAACATAGTGCTCGGCAGCATTCCTCGACATATCTAAGGCATCCTGGCCTACTATACAAAATTAAGAAGAGCCTCCTAAACGGATACTACCAAATGTTGAAGTTATACCTATCCAGTAAGCATCTTCTCGTAAAATATCAAAAAAATATACAACATTATTTCCAATTAGCTCGGGAGTCCCACAGGGCAGCGTTGTGACCAATCCTGTATCTCCTATAACTAGAATCACAACGGTATTACAAGGACCCAATAATGGCTTCACGGAACCTACGAATACATCTTAATAAGATCCAGAGCTGGTTAAACAAATTTCGTATGAAGATTAATGAAGCCAAATATAGTAACGTAACGTTTACAATGCGCAAAGAAACTTTCCCAGTAGTCACACTAAATAATCAGCAAGTACCACAAACAGAAAAAGCAAAATACCTTGGATTACATCTTGAACGTAGTCTTATTTGAAAAAAGCATATCTGGACAAAAAGAAACCAACATGGTCACAAGTCCAAAAAAATGTACTGACTCATTGGGAAAACCACTATTTCTAGAGCTTAATTGTTGTTATATAAGGTTGTACCTAAACCAGTTTGGAGCTGTTGGGGGATTAGCCAGCAACTCTAATCTTACAAATGTATTCAGTCCAAAGTACCGCGAACGATCGTAAACGCCCTATGGTATGTTCCAAACCATTTGATTGACCATGACCTGAAGATTACTACAGTCAAGGAAGAAATCACAAAGTGCAGTGCAAAATACCATGATAGATTAAGTGTCCATTCAAATAATTTATTAAACGATAGGAACAAAACTCAAGAAATTTAAACCTCTGGACTTTATAAATAGATTTGATGTAGATTAATATCTCTAAGGAGCTCAGTTTTTAACTGAGATAATTGAAAGGCTTACGCCAATAAAGTCAATGTTGCACAAATTAAATAAATGTTCGCTGGAAAGATTGCAAATGTACGTAGAAATTAATAAAAAATATGTAACTCTGTATTATAATAATTTGGATTATAGCCTGATTAAAAAAAAACTATATACATTGCCCAGGCACTGCCTCACAACTGAACAAAACGAGCAGTAGTAAAAGAAACAGTGGACGAAACAGAAACAATATTCAACGCTATTGGTAAAGTGTGTGGTGGTACAAACCCTTGTTGGCATCTTCTCCAATCAATTGTATGATAAATTCCTTCAGTTAGAATAATGGTGTAGGGTGCCACCAAGTATAGTAGCAGATCATTTTTTATTTTATATAATGGTACCGCAAATGGTGCCAAATACACTGCAAGTGTGAGAAATGGATATTTACTTATTTTCAACAATAACATTTTCATTAAGGAAAATGTTGCAATATCTTTGATGGAGAATGTCACGCCAACCTTTAACTTATTGAAGCTGCTGGTACAAACTACCAGAATATGATGTATAAGATTCGCGAAAACTATAGATACCTTTCATTTACGTACTTAATGGCACTCTTCCTCGAAGGAATGGAACTTTACGTTAGTAAAACTACCTGGTGGAAACGCTTTTGCAAGTAGTTTACGTGATCTAAGATTACAGATTGATTTTAACGAGTTGATAGCTATATTGTTTCAAAATGTAAATTTGATTGACTTTGTTCTGCAATATAATTTAGTGCCTGATTCAGTCTTTGATAATTGGTCCATTAATGTTAATGTATCTAAATTTTATAATGCCTGTTATGAAAGATATATCATATATGATATACTATATATATAAGTACATTAAGTACTATAGTAGAAATAATTTGGCTACAATTCTTAAAGACCTTAAATCTATGTACTATCTTGGAGTTGAATGATCTTAGTCTCAGAGTAAATTTACTTGAAGGTCAAAAATTTAAAGTAATACATTTCTTTTGAACAATAAGTTTACAAAATATCTTTTGTAAGACTTTGACAATAAAGGCTATTGTAAAATATTAAAGCTTCCTGAATAGTATTGGCTTCAATCATGTATATTTTCAGTACTACACAAAATAAATTGAAAACACTCAAAATGTCCTTTAGTGTAAATTAAATAATAATTAAATGGCATATTTTTAGAATTTCTCCAATAAACTAAAACATGGGCTTTAAACAAATTTTTGAATATTTTCCTGTTTCGGCTGAACTAAAAAGAAAGAAACAAAATATAGAGCGACTATTACATAGATCAATTTGCTTAAAAGCAATAGTTAATGTAATCCAGAAAAGACAGCATGAAAACGCAAATATTAACACGTACTCCAGTTACACGCTTAAAACATTCGGCGTCTTTGAAAAATGCACTCATTCAAATTATGGGCTAGCTCTATTTTTGGTTTTTTTATTACCTTTAGTTACACAATTTTGTGAATTACATAGTTATGTAGAAGTTTTATTGAAAAAGTTTAGAGTGACCCAAATGGGTAAATAACTAACATAAGGAATTCAAGCGTCAGATGAAAGATTACAATTACTTATATAACTTGCTCTTACCTAACGGTACAAGTGAGCAAAAAACTTTTATCTAAATGCTGCTGATACGTCAAAAGTCACGAGGTTTATCGATAGATAAATTCAGTTACTATGTATTTAAAACGATTTCAGCGACAACAACATTTTAATTCTCCTTGAAAATATATGAAAAAACCATAAAATAAACAAAGAAAACTAACAAATGTAGAATCGCCCTCCAAACTAGAAAAATCGTTGGACACTTGCTTCTTTGGCATTTGGGATGGCATCCGAATAGTTTATCTTAACATTTGGTAATAACCCAAACTTTTAAATAAATTATAACCATGAGAGGGTAAAGGTTGATGACAACAAAAAAAATGAAACACATGCAATATCTTTGTCGTGCTAAATTTGTCACGCCAACCTTTAACTTATTAGCAGCTTTCTGCTGGTAAAAAAAAACTACCAAATATGATGTATTTATAAGATTCGAGAAAACTATTAGCAAGCATACCTTTCATTTACATACTTAATGGCACTCTTCCTCGAAGGAAGGAACTTTTACGTTAGGGTAAGTCTACCTGGTGGAAACGCTTTTGCAAGTAGTTTAGTGATCTAAATTACAGATTAATTTTAAAAGCGTGTTGATAGCTATATATTGTTTCATAATGTCCAAATCCAAAGGCTTTGCAAGAACTGCTAAAAGTACTATAGTAGACCAACTACGTGAATTTACGTAACCAATTCTTAAAGAACCTTCAAAATCTATGTATATCTTGGAGTACCAATGATCTTTTAGTCTCAGAGTAGAATGCTTTACTAAGGTCAAAAGCATTTCAAATAATACTTCACTTCTTAACAAAAACATTTACAAAATATCTTTTGTAAGACTTTTGGAGACAATAAAGGCCGGGGTATTGTAAAATATTAAAAAGCTGCTTCCTGAATAGTATTTTTGGCTTCAATCATTAACAGTATGTTTGTCAGATTTTGACAAAATTTATGATTAATACAAAATATAGCTTTATCTTTATAATCTTTAAAACTTCAAGAACATTTTTTGTTACAATTTTCTCACAAATCTATGGTTAAAACTTCTAAATTGTTATTGCCTCAAAAAATAAAATATTAGTGCAAATTTGCTATTTGATGATTAACAATTTAATGAACGGTATTCAGTGGAGTGACTAGTAGGGCCCATTTTAAAGTTTTTAGTTATTACTTTTACGGTCTTCAAACTGTTAGTTAGCTAACTGAAAGTAAAAAGTAAATGAATATATGTTTAGTTCCGTTTTCGGTTACTTCATATACTCTAAAATTCTAAATTACACCACGTCAAAAGATTCACCTTGATTACACATTAGAGATAAGGTACATTATAGAGGTAACTAGAACTAATACTCGTAAAATAGGCAAATTGCGTTGTTTAAAAAGAGGGAGCGACAAATAAAATTAAATTATGTAGTCATATCATATGCATGCATCCTAGTAATAACTATGCCTGCCAATAACCTTAAAACAAATCTTCTAGATCCCTACGCATCGAGTGTACAAGGTGTGGTATGACACTGCAGTCAATATTCCGCCCTTCTTCAAAAATAGCCGTTCCAAAAGCTTGCTAAATTTTTGTGACTGATGTTCGTCTTCTTTAGAAACTTCTATAATGTAATATTTAAGATTGTTGTTTTAGTGGAAACAAACCCAATTCAAAAGGCTAATTTCGGGTATATATTTGTAATATTTGTAATATTTATCCTTTAGGTTATTATCAGTTTTCACCAAGCGGGTTATTCTAGAAGCTATAAACTATTCCCAAAGCATAACATCACCTCTTAGGCTCCAGCTAGCAGCACATTGGGGTATCATCTATTTAAAAAATTACAAGGATGCAGTTTATATACGTTGTTAATTGTATGGAAATTAAACATAGCCAGGTAGTAGATTGTGTATTTCTTTTGCATAAATGTTATTCTACATAATAAGGAGCACTTCAATTAACTCATCCACATTAATTAACAGATTATGATAGGGAAAACCAGTTTCCAGTTCTAACAACATTTATTGGGATGTTTATAAGTCTGTGATAACGTGGCAAAATAATAAAATACCGAAAACGGAGACAATAACAAAATAATTAAAAAGAGAATTGAACAAATTGTGATACAAAAGTTTTATGTGATAAAAATTAAATTTTATGGAACAACTTTATACTTTTGTACTAAAAATTAATTATGCACATCATTAAACCATTAGAATATCCACAATAAAAATGCTAATATATAATTACTATTCAAAACTACGTAATTCTAAAAATATTAATGGATTTTCTACATCTAAAAAGTACAACCGATATTTAAAAAAATGATATTATTGCTCTGTTTTTAAGACATATTTAGAATATAAGATTCCAACGCAGATTACGTCCCCGGAATATAATGATCAGAAAAATAAAATGACCAAAGTCGGCCTTACTTTTATTGTTTTTAAGACCGATTTGGAATTGAATACAGCCTTAAAGCTTTAGTAAGAGTCAATTAAGGGTCCCAGCTTTAAAATAATTAAAGGGGCCATAAATGACTTAATTTTTACTTTTAATGACTGATTTTATTCTTATAAATACTAGAAACAAGACCTTGTAAAGAGCTGCGGGGTTGAAGAGGCCAAAACTTACAATATTAGTCACAATTGCAATTTTTGCTTTTACTTAAAAGCGGTGGTAACGTATAGATGGATACCCCACCAGAAACAAAGCCTAAAAGAAATATATACTGTTTATTGAGATAAACGGTATAACTAACTTTTACTGTTAAATAACCAGCGAAAAATGCGTTATTTTACATACACCACAAAAAATTCAAGTCTCGTATAAATTTAAAGATGATGGGCCATGCTACCAACTTTCACCAAATTGTTTAACACACTTATTGTACTGCTCAAATTTTTTATGTCAGTAAATAGACTATATGAGAACAATTTTCATGGCAAAGATGTCGTCATTGTAATAGTGAAACGTAAATTACCTTTAATTACGCAAAATTTTAAGAACAATGTATAAAATTTCGTTTTTTACATTATATATACGTAAAAAATAGTTTTAATATATTATGTTCTCTGTATCCGTTTTTTTTTTGTGGAACTAAAATTATATTCTAAAGACAAAATTATTTTTCTTTTAGTTTATTACTATAGAAAATTTGATGATACCAATATCTATTCCAAAACTTATAGTAATTATCACTCAAGACTACCTAATTCTAAAAATATTAATATCCCTTCTGTATCTGCAAAGTGTAGCCATAAAAATCACCATATGCAAAATTCACGAGAAAGTGAGTTTTTAAAAGATACAGAATTGATTGAAAATGACAAAAAAACTTAAAGTGTACTACTGTTTACTAAATTGCAGCACCATTAAAAATAAACTTGCTTTAAAACATATAACAACAAAACAATCAAAGTTTGATAACTATATGCTTATGTTTGCCCGGAATTTGGTTATATCGTTTCTTAGACACGAGGTCGGGGGGAGTAATAATATCATGTGTATAATAAGCATAAAGTTATTCTCAGTCGTCCAGACTTGGCACGCGTAACTTACACAGGGTAAGAATTTCCCATTGTCAACAAAGGGAACATTATCAACAAACTGGCAAATTTTAAAAAGGACGTACTGTTGGCCTACATAAAGGGGATATTTCTTTATGAGAAAGAAGCTGAAGAATTGGTCGCCATAGTAGTACTATGGTGAGAATATAGAACAATTAGTCAAATAAAGTACGAGCAGTACTCAATCAAAAGGATCTTTATCTTGAGACAGACTATAGCGTGATATCAAGTGTTCTAGCACAATAATGACAGACCATTACAAGGTACTATCTAATTCCTCTGTTAGGCATCGAACAATACAGCCTCCTTTCTTACACTTATTAGAGACTCTTCTGCACTTCCAACGAAGGTTGAAAGAATGCACGAGTAGTACAGAATTGATTTTTCTGATAAATCCAGATTTTATTAAAACCCAAACGATGATTGAATATCAATACGAGGCATACAACACCAACTATAAGTATCATGGTATGGGGAGCTATCATTTATGATAGTAGGCCACCTCTACATCGATGCGATCTTACATCTCGTGGTACTTCCTGTCATTTAGAAGACGTTCCAAACAATTTTTAACAAGCTAACGCTAGACCACATGTGGTAGGTAACATATTAAGCTTCTTTTAACAAAACAAAGTTAAAACTATCCCATGGTTGGACCAATTACCTAACCTTTCGAAAATGTCCGGAATTTCAATATGCGAATCGTGCAGCAATGTCTACGACCTACATAGAATTTGGTTGAATTATAAGAGTACGTCAATAATAAATAGAATTTAGTCCATCAGGACACTATTCATTCGTTATTTGACAAAATGCCAATAACAACTGAGGCAGCCACAAGAATCTGTGGTAAAGCCATACATTATTTAATAAATGTAAATATTTATAAACAAATTATTGTAAATTTGCATTGTTTCTTAGTGCTGCAATTTTAATTATCCGCGGTGTTTGATGAAAAAGTGTATAAGATGGTGTCTACATCTTCGCAAGGTTAAAAAATGATACACATTAAAGCGCTTCCTACATTTGCCAGAATGACGAATGCTGCGAAGCAACCGCTTTGCTCGTTTGAAGTCACCACAGCTTCCGACAACTAATGGTTCGCATAGGAACGAATTTAGCAGCGCTTGGAGCGCATCACCTGCAGGGTAAGACCAGGAGCGCGTAATTTATAGCTCTTCAAAATTGTTTTTGTGATAGCAAGTAGCAGTGTTTGCATTCAACAAAGATATCCATTACGGTAATTGCAATATGAATAAAACAGAATTAATTATGGGTATTATCTCTGCCACCGACAATAAATTCTGATACAACACGCAACTGCATACAACATTCGCAGGACTCGCTGCGGTAAGTCCCGAACGACTGCTTAGCACTTACCGCACACTTCGACGTGTCCAAAATTTCTACTTCCGTTGTTACGTTGTCGAACGTCACACTGTGTCTGTATAAGAAGTCTGAAAAGAAAATACGGGCATTAGTAAACTTCACTTGGATTAAACATGTAAAATTACTTAAATTAATTACAAAAAGTTCTTAAAATGACTATTATTAATTTTTAGTATCCAATATTCAAGATGCGTTTTATATGAAAATAAAATGCATTCAAATGATATTTTTATTTGGAAGTTTCAAAAAAGTTTCAAAAAAGATGTATGTGAAGTATAAGACGTTACATGACTATTGTGTTCGGTGTGACTGAACACGTCTAATAAAAAGCTATTATTACTGCCTCAACAAACCGCTGCGTTTTTAAGCACACTTAGCGGCGAAAAACCAACCACAATGTGTCTTTCGCTGAAATGTGTTATTACAAGCTAATTAAATACAAAACCTTAAATTAAAGCCGCCGCCGCCGGTACTCCGAGATAATAAACTCCTAATAATCCCCCGTCCTTGCCTTAGAATTGCTTTTGAACGCAGGACGCGTTTCGCCGCAGTTAATTAATTAGTCATCCTGTCAATTGCAATGAACTGCGCAGATTAATTTTGAAACATTAAGCGGTAAAAAGCGCCGGAGTGGCTTTTCGAAAAACGAGCAAGTGTGACTGCGAGGCGGCAGTTAAATCGCGGCGGATGACTGCGCTGCCGGGATAATTCCGGAGCAATTCCTCATAAATAGCGCGCGCTAATTAATCCCGCTTTACTGCATTCTGGACGCGGAAGGAATTCTCGGAATAGGGCCAATTAAAACATTTCTCCCGGGTCTCCATCCCGGAGACAGCCTCGGCGGGCGGATGTCGTGCTCTTGCGCTTTGTTGCAAGCCTGCAACGTGAAATTAAGTTGTAAGCTCTGAGCTATGCCGTCGATTCTTTTCCTCCAATAAATTAAATCTGCGCGGGAATGAGCAACGCACGCGGATGTTTCCGGATTGAAAGTTGAATCTATTATTTATAGACTGCAAATAGAATATTACGGCGTGCCGGCTGGCTTCATGAAAGCACGGAGAGCCGGACGTTAATTACGGAGGAGGCAGGGCGGAAAAGAAATTAATTGAATTGCTGACGAGTTGGAAACCTAGGAACGTGTTTTGAAGCTATTGTGGAAACAATTACAGCCATGCAAGTAACATGTAGTGACAGTCACTTCTATCACTTCTACTAAAATTATACTCAATTA
The DNA here is from genome assembly GCA_036346155.1 of Sinelater perroti. Lineage (NCBI taxonomy): Eukaryota > Metazoa > Arthropoda > Insecta > Coleoptera > Elateridae > Sinelater > Sinelater perroti. The sequence goes on along the minus strand of JARFIY010000195.1, from coordinate 14,607,028 downwards.
ACTTTATTAAGTTAGACGCTACAAAAGTTTAAAATTATAAAAAATTCAAATAATAAATGGAGACCGATTGGTCCGGATAGCTAGAGATAAATTGCCGATACGAAAACGACCACCTGGAAAACCAGCAAGAATGTGATGAGAGTCACTCTAATAGTAGGGAAGAATAGGAGTAATGTTATAATGAAGAAGTGAAAAGAAGAAGAAGAAAAATTGACAAATTATATGAAAAGAAGCTAAATCCTAAAACTGCTATAAAAATTCTAATTATTCCACCGGTGTTTTAGGAACTATTAGCAGTGCTATAGAGAGAAAATGGTATAAAGAGTGAACAAGCCAAAATTGAAGCACGGAAAATTAAATACACTATTGTAAATACAATTCCCGTAAGTTGTAGGAAATACTATTGACATGATATGAGTGTGTAGTGATGGATAATGAGACATATTGCTTCGTCAACTTCAATTATATTGCTGGACAAGATACACCGTTCCAGAAGACTGCAAAAGAAAGTGGAAAACAAAATTCCTTTGTTTGGCAAGACGTATACAGTTGCGTTTTAAATAGCAGAACTTTCATCACCACTGGGGCTACCAACTTGGACATCTATCCAAAAGAATGTTTGTAAAAATGTATTTTGCTATTCCTGAATCAGTACAATGTTAAACCGCTTTTTTTAGTGAGTGGTACACTGCTAATGGTGTAGATTATGTACCTACCAAACAGACTAGAATCCATCGTAAAGAAAATATTGAAGAAAACAAGTGGCTCTGGGTATTACAAAAATTCAAACGGACTTCGTGCAATAACTCCCACCAGTACGTTGTAAAGCTCATGCAGCGTGATACCGCATTGTTCTTGCACGAAGAACAATTTTTATAGTTTAAGGCCTAATAATGTGGTTAAACATATTTCCAAATATTGTGTAAATTGTCTCAATTTCGGTGCTACTTTTATGATAGACTTTATTTGACTAAATCAGGTACGCCAAGTTATAATGACAGAGTTTATTGTTGAAATTTAAGCTCTGGTGAGAGTAAACCATCAAGTAATGATAAATGAAAAAATTCGAAGTTTAAAAGATTAGCTATAGTATAGTTCGGCATGGTACAATATTTATAATGTGTTCAATTTGTAAATTGTCACCAAGACAGCTGCCTGAAATAGGAAAACAGTGTCAACTATAAAAAAATCTCTTTTACTTCCAATGAGCTATTAAATAAATAACTAGAAAAAAATCTGTGCTAAGAGAAAGTACAACAAATATGCTTGTTATTAATTATTTGCCAAGATTCGCGTTAATGATTTTTAAGCGACCACACTAATTAATCTGAAAACTTTGGGTTACATGTACTTTTAAATCATGAATTTTCCATGTATTAAAAGATTTAATTTAAATAAAATATTGCTTTTTACTGAACAACTGCCATATTGTGAGTTTGATATTGCGACATTTTTACTATTTTTTGATAGCTGCATTGCGTGATATTTTGTAGCATTTGCCTATTTTAAGTTTCACTCATAGGAGCTTTAATTTGTAGAAATTTAATTTTGATTTTTTAAATTTTACATTTTATATGAGGTTCATCAATTTATGTTCAAAACTAAAAAAACCCGTACCACCCATAAAAGTTGTGGTTGCAGGTAATAAAGCCCTTTGTAAATCTGCTGTAACATATATAATAATACCGGTTATAACCACAGTATCCTGAAGGACGACTCCTAATGCAGGGTGCGAGATAATTACTTAAACGAACGTATTCGTGCACGTTTCCCTACGTAATATTATCGATTGGTAATGGTGATACAACAGGCGTTTGCACCATCTTATCTCTAATTTTACCTTGTTTTCATGTCTTTATCTTGTTTCTTTGCGGTAATAGCATCACCTCGTAAATGGAGATCGCGATTCTAAAGCTATTCAAGTCGGAGGTCAGTCCTGCAGACACCAAGAAACGTATCAGTACCCCGCGATGAACCACCCATGACACCACCAAACAATACAAGAAACTGAAGACGAACAAGAACATATTTATAATCAAGAGGAATCCTCCACGCACCAAATTGCCCAGGACTTTGATATAAGCGAGTTTACAGTTTGATCCATTGTCAAATCACACCTGAGCCATTACTTGTACCGTACGATCAAACAGAAACCAGGAAGAAATTGGTCAAGGATTTGCTGACCCGATTCCATCCGGCACGCTGGCACGACATTGTCTAGACAAACGAAAAGATTTTTACGGTCTAGGCGGTGGCAAACAGTCAAAACACCAGGATACTTGCCCGATCTCTTGAGGATACCAATGCTAAAGGAAGAACCACTGAGCGCTTCTCTCATGGTTTTCACAGGCTGATAAAAAAAACCATCTTATTTTCATCGATCACGACGTCAAGATCAATACGGAAGTGTACAAAAAGGGTATTCTGAAGCCCACCTGCCTCGACTGGTCCCTCAAACACCTTGGATCTCGTCAGTGGGTCTGTCTGGGCGGAATTGCAGATGTAGGCCTGTGCTACTCTCCACTCATCTGAAGCGATCCGTTCTCAAGGCCTGGGACGAGCTTTCCATTGAGCACTCGTGTATTATTGGCGATGTCGTTCCCAAGAGACTTCGCTATCTTATCCGTGTAAATAGAGATCGATTCGAGAATTAGTTGTTATGTTATCCTAAGACAGATAAAGTATTACAGTTATAGTTCAGTTGCTTTTGAAGTAAGAGAATTCCTTTGTCCGGGTAATATCTCGCACCCTGTAAGTCAAGTTAGAAGCTTGTGGTTTTGCTTTTATCTGTAATAACAAATATTTCTTTGACATATAAGATTTCAAAGGGGTATAAAGTGTGTTGATGCAGAATATGTAGCCTCCCCCATCTAAATGCCAACCTCATTTTTCTGTAGGTATATCCGACGCTTAAAATCTTACAATTATGTGGAAAGCAAAGGATAGTGCCCACATAGGAAAATTTCCTAAAAAAGTTGCAAATACCAATACTGATAAAATCTTCGTAAGTTAAAAATTCCGGAGCTAAAACAGTTATCTGTTTGGATCTCTGGCTGAGGATAACTAAAAAAACTTAACAGTAAAAAGTAAAAACAAAAATATAATAAACATAAGTATGTAACATTTAAAATAGCTCCTGAAAGTTGGAAAATCGAGGATAAAATGATTAAAAATCGACATTTCAGGCATAAGTGAACTACGATTGCCACATTTAAACGACTGCCGGAGCAATAGCTATAGAATGACCTATACCTATACCTTAAAAGAAAATGCAGGTGTCAAAGTAGTACTGGATAAAAAATCGAAAGAATAGTAAGAATAAAAACAATTCTTATGACTAAACAAAAAACAAAGCCTAAAACAGTCCTAGTAATGATATACATGGCAATTTTAAACTATAAAGAAGACAAATGGAAAAAATGTATGAAAACAATAAAATCATAAAGATAGTGTCAGTATATGAGAATTTAATCGTATTAAACGCAGCAGTAGAAGAAATACAAGAAACCAGTAAGGTAATAGGAAAATATGCACCAAGAAAGAAAAATGAAGGGCCGATCGGTTATTATGCAAAACGTGAACTAATAATAGCCTGTATAATGCCAGAAAAAAGGTAAATGAATCTTAACGAAGCGGACCTAAAAAACTAGATTAACAAACCAAAAAAGCTATCCAAGTACCAATACCGACCACAATCTAGGTCCTGATGAAAATTAAACTTCCAAACTGAGAAATATCTAGATAAAACTAAAAAAAAAAAGAAATACAATAAAAGTATACTAAAAGGATATATCAAAAAACTATAGAAAACGGAAAAATAGAAACAGACATATAATAGAAAAGACAACAGAATCAAAACCATAAATCACAAACTAAAAAATAGAAAGATTGAAAATGCAAAAATACACACAAAGTAGAATTAGAACAATATATACAGAATTAAGAAACAAAATAAATAAAAAAGAATGGAGAATTTATTTATTAAGAAAAATCTGTAGAAATAACCAGGACCTGGAAACCGAAAAAAAAACAGCATAAAAAGGTAAATAAATTTCTCAAAGAATATACACATGAAAAATATAAAAAGAAGTAAATTATGAAACAGAAAGAGACATAGGCAAAACGAAAAACAAGGAGCGAAACTAAAAGCAAAATTTGACAAAGGAGCGCATAGTCCATGTTATGATTTTGCTTGTCGACAGATGAGTGAAAGTGGGGCAGTTAGCAGTTACCTTAAACTACCATTGCCATTTCCGCATGTTTAATCAAAACGAACCATCCTCTAGAAAGTGGCGTTGGTTTTTTGAAGCATAAAAATAATTGTTTCGATTGGAAACCAGTGTTTCTATATCCTACCGGCTCGATTTATTACCTTCAAGTTACCTTGGGTTTCCAAAACCTAAAAACGTTTTTGGCTGGACAACTTGGCTCAAACGAAAATATGATGAAGAACATAAAGAAGTATTTTGAGAAATTTATTTTCTCGCAATTCCTCTCAGTTTGTGATTCCTGAAACGTAGCTAGTAACTAATATGAATCAATTCATATAATTCTTATAATAAATTAAAACTGATTATTTTTTACGTTTTTATTGTAAGTAGTAGCTAAACGTACTATCAAAACGTATAAGTGTAAAACTTGACCTATACCAACCAAGAGAACAGGCTGGATTTAGAGTAGGGTTTAGTACGAATGATCACCTAACAGTACTTAAACTACTAATTGAAAAATGCGTAGAATATAACAAGCCTCTTATGCTGATATTTGTAGATTATGAAAAGGCATTTGATTCGATAAATCAGCAACAAATCTTCCATGCTCTTTCGCAATGGGCGAATAGACTCCAGATACACGGGTTTACTAAAATACATATATAACCACGCAACCGCATCAGTAAGATTACACGAAGACACCAACACATTTCAAATAGAAAAGGGGTAAGACAGGGAGATGTCATATCCCTAAATTATTCACGACACTCTTAGAATATATGTACAAAAACCTAGATTGGGAACAGTGTGGAATTAACATCAATGGTGAACTACTAAACCATCTAAGATTTGCCGATGATCTAGTCCTAATCACCGATAAGATAGACGAAGCAAATAAAATGCTACAAGAACTTAAAGCTGCCTCAAAGGAAGTCGGGCTTGACATAAACTATACAAAGACCAAATATATGACAAACCTGGTCCTGAGCGATAACATTTCGGCAGATGATATAAAATCGAACAAGTATACTCATACAAATACCTGGGACACGAGTTAACCATTGAGAGAGATAATCAAACCCACGAACTGAAGAGGAGGATCAATTTAACATGGGCAGTCTACGGTAAGCTCAGCAACATCTTTAAATCAGATATCCCAATATGCCTGAAGAGGAAAACATTCGATCAGTGCATACTCCCTGTTCTCACTTATGGGGCTGAAACACTAACATTGACCAAGAAAACCATAAAGAAAATAAGAGTAACACAGACGGCAATGGAAAGGTCAATGCTAGGAATAACACTTAGGGACAAAATACCAAACACCACAATTAGGCAGCGAACAAAGGTGAAGGATGCTGTGTTGAGGATAGCTGAGCTGAAGTGGAACTGGGCGGGACATGTGGCAAGACTGAAAGATGAGAGATGGACAAGACGAATGATTGAATGGAGACCCAGACAAGACTCATTTAGAATCAGAGGTAGACCACCAACAAAATGGGCCGATGATGTAAAAAGAGTTGCAGGAAATTGGATCCAGATCGCACAGGACAGAAACAAATGGAAGGGTTTGAGGGAGGCCTATGTCCAGCAGTAGACAACCTAGGCTGGGGAAGAAGAAGAAAGTAGTGAAATTAATTGCATTTTAAAAATAGTTAGACTGTATTTTTTTATTATAACTAAATTAATTGTTGGTAATTTTATTTTTGACATGTTTAATATCTGATTATATTGAAATACAATTTACGGACGTTTACTTTGCTTATCTTAGTTTTTTCTTATCTACTATTTGATTTTCAGATTATCATTTATGCTTTTTGTAAAAAGCTAACTTTACAAAGTTGGATATAAAGGCTTCGCACGAGTATGCAGCTAAATTGTTAGTTTCGTAATTGTCACTGCTTGTAAGTTAGCTCGCGAAGAATGCCATACTGTTTGATTAATCGTCGTATATGGTATACATTTCTTGGAAAATTTCCTAGTGTTTTGTTAGAGGCTGAAGAAATACCGTGTTTGAAACCCATGAATGATTTCGCAATCCGTCATATGGATCCTTGTCCTTCAAATGGCACTACGACCGTAGGGGGATTGCCATTATTTTTTAATAGGAACTAATTTCTTGTATGTCAAAATTATGCCTTTCAATTTATAATGTATAAATAAAATACAGTTATAGTAACCATAAATCATTCCGAGGTACAACCCGGACTAAAATTTTAATTTCATGCCGTAAATGTGCAGAAAATTAGTAGTAAATTCCGCCGTTTCTGCGAGTGAGCCGCTCGCGACTTATTAACAGCCTCATTTTTGTGTTAGCTGCGATTGGTGGAAGATCGCAAGATTATGCAGCCGGCGTTAATTACGTACTTCGCCACATATTAATTTGACTGCATCTATTAAGTTCGCAAGATATAAAAGTTAATTGATTAATCCGGCACGCGAGCATTCAAGCTGCATCTTAAGAAAGTGGTGTTGAGTAGCTAATCGATTATTGGCAGTAATTTATTAATCCACTAACCTAAATATCCATTTAAATCAATAAATTTCTTATTGATTAGCAATACATTAGAGCTGGGTTTGAATAGCCACAATTTAATTTGCCAAAAATAGCATTTACAATGTATACAACGAGTATGGAATAGTTTACATTATTCTATTTTATATATGTTTAAATAACTGTAGTTACTATTTTTTTTTGCTAAGCTATAAAATGGTCTTACAACAAATGCTTTTCGTAAATTAATATTGTGCTTGCAATTTTTCGCAAATAACATTAAGTTACTTGAAAAATTAAGAAAGTATCCTACTATTTTGCTATGCAGATTTGTCTTTAGAAGAAGAAAGTAATTATGCTGTGATATTTAAAATAATTTTAAATATTTTTATTTCTAAAACTAGCGTAAGTATTTAGGTCTTGTTTACCAAAATCTCAAAGAAATGATGAAAAGGCGTAAAAAGATATTAACACTGTTTTGTTTTTTTTAAATAATTTCTTTATTAAAATTCTGGTTAACAATGTAGTTATTGCAAATAAAGTGTAACCATGAGGGAGCCCAGATTTGAAACCGTTAGACGTTACGGTTCGTAGCGGTTCGAAGTCTAGAAAAGCTGGTCGAAATTCAAAAACAATATATTAATTTAGGATTTTGATTATTACATATATATACGAAATGTTTAAATATTTTAAATCGAGGTAATTAAGGAAAAATCATTTATGCGTGCTTTTATATAGCCAGTACAAAAGTGATGTTTCAAAGAGTATTACATGGGTACACGCAAGAACAAAACAAAGTTTGGAAATATGATATCTGTAACCCCTTTTGAGCCAATGTTAATAAAATTAAACCAATTTTTGCAACCATTATGTAACGTAGCAGTCGCTAAGAGTGGACTATAATACGCATGCGTGAACGAGGATGTCTTTGTTGACAGCGGCAACGCTAGACGCTGGTAAATGAGCATATCTAGTGTATTATCGTCTCACTTGCAGTGATTAAGCGAATAGAGCAGCAAATCTGTACCACATTTTATGCGAAGTTGGAACACTTGTCCCCAAAAACTATTTCGATGATTCAGTACGTAAGCATGAATAAATAAATGTATGGTACAAACGATTAATAGATCATTGGGAATCCGTTGAAAGTGTAGGACACGAGAAAATCTAAGACAAGCATAGGCTACAATCATCAAAGAAAAACTTGAAAATAAACTAGAAGGTCCAAAAAAATGTGTGAAAGACACTCGTTCCTTTCTTTACCTTAATGAAATACATACAAAAATGAGAATATTGTACAAGAAAAATTACTAAAAAAAAGATAAGAAAGGTATTTTCTTTTAGAATAGTCTCAAATCCATTTATACCAAGTCTAAGAAAATTCATGGAAACAAAATTAAATTGACGGTTGCCAGAAATACCACAGTTGCTAACTTTACCACTCGTTAAAATCTCCAGCACAGACAACCGACTATGATATACATGATTTAAGATATGAAAATGTTAATTAATAATTTTAATTAAGTCTTTTTTATTTAATGGTTGTTATATATTAATAGTTTTAAATTTACGCTATAAGAGAAATAACTGCATAAAACTATTTATTTAAACATACAGTGTTTTATTCAAAACTTTATATTTAATAACCTTAATTTAATAAAGATCATGGTAAAAATGTAAAACATTTGCGTCCGAGGTATTTTCTATATGTGATATCTGTTATATTTGTTATATTAGTTAAAACCATAATTAGCGACCTCAAAATTTGAGACACAAATTAAACCTTTTAATATTCATGAACGCCGTATTGGCTCCACAATTTTATTTTTTGTCATTTTAACCTTGCATTAGTAATTAGAGACCTCAATAATATTTTATTGCTAAATTTTGTATAAATAAAAAACCGCTTTCATATTCTGAGCCGATTTTTGGGATTGCAAGCCTGTAGGAATAATTAAAAATTGCATAGGTATAAGTATAAATCAATTAAAGTTATTTTGTTAAAATAACAGAGCTTATCGTGACTGCATTTTGTAAATTACAATTTGTTGCAAAAAAGTCTTTCATCTAATAAGCAATAAATAAAATTACTAATATACTATAAGCGAAAAACAATGGTTTAAAATTTAGTGCAATTCAAAGTCGTCAAGAAAACACATTACTCTTTTATTATTGATCCATATAGATATAGTCGCATTTGTTCTAGGCTACTACAATCAATTTTATATTAATCTTCGACACCTACAATCCATTCAATTTGTTCATTAAACTCCTACAGTGCAATTTATCAGTTATTTTCCGTAGGTAATGAGCGCAAAACTAAATTTTTATACAACATAAAAAAATAGCTCGCATAAACTGATAAATGTTGAAATAAAAAAGAAACAATACTTTTCAAAATTTTTGTTGTTTCCATACCAAGGTTCAAAGTAGGAAGCATTCTGTATTTATATACTTCATATAAATTCAGTTGGAATAAGTTAAGTTCAAATTAAATTACTACTAAAAACACTTCGTTTGTTTTTATGCCATTTAAAAGTTTACTTACGAGCTGTTGTAATCATGCAGTTAGTCGGTTCTAAAATAAACAAAGTTAAAGTAATAATTTAAATTTATGGTTTGCTGATATGTTGGTTGTTAGCTGGAAAGTGACCAATTCGATTTCACAACTGTAGAAAGTTTAAATTTGGTGCAACCCACATGTTTGCACATTTCACTATAAACAAACTATAATTTTACATAAAACAGAAAACTGATACTTCTGTGAAAAGTAAAAGTAATAATATACTGTTACAACATTAATAGTGATGAGGATAAAGTCGTGGAATTTCGTGGCGATTCCGAGAAGTTATACTAATGAAAAAGAAGCAATTGGAGCTTTTAACAATGACCTGTATTAATAATGATTCATTATTATCATCATAAATCAGAGTCTAATATTCCACTGTATCTCCAATCCACTATATTCCGGCCATGTTGTCTCTCCAGCATGTACGGGGTCTTCCCTGTGATCTTTTTCCTATTCTCGGCCTCCACTTTGTCACCTTCTGCTCCATCTATCTTCTCATTAGATGTCCAATCCACTGCCACTTCAGTTTGGCGATACGAGATACCACATCTTCAATTTTTGTTTTGCTTTTAATCTACATATTAGTTATCCTATCTTGTACTTTAATTTCGAGTATAGATCTTTCCATACGTCGCTATGTGACCCTCAGCTTTTCCAGATCCGTTTCTGTGAATGACCATGTCTCTGCTGCATAGGTGAGTATAGGAAGAATGCACTGCTTGTATACTCTAGTTTTCAAGTGTTGCGGGAGTTTTGACTTGAATATGTCTAGCAGTTTTCCGTATGCGGCCACGCCAATCTTATTTTTCTGTTTATCTCTTCTTTTTGGGAGTTTTCGATCATAGTTAGTAATTGCACAAGATATATGTATTCACCTGCTACTTCTATAGCATTGTTATTCAGTTGTATTTGTGTTGCGTCATTACGATTTGTCATAATTTTCGTATCACTTATATACGTCCTCAATCCAACTTTCCGTGTTCCATAATTAGATCGTCTAGTTCTTGCATGTTATTGGCCAACAGTATTACATCATCAGCATACTTTTTGAAAACCGTTTTCATGTTTAGCCCCTGAGTTTCGCAATTTAATGACTTAAAAACGTCTTCTAATAGATTTGTGAAAAGTTTCGGAGAGATGGTATCTTCTTCTCTGATACCCCTTTTTACTAGGATGGCGTTAGTATCTTCAAAGGTTTGAATCGTCATGGTTGCGTTTCTCATAGCCTTTATCAAGGTCCAGGTTTCAACTGTGTCGAAGACCTTTTCGAAATAAATAAAGGCCACATATAATGGCAAAATGTATTTGTGAAAGTTCTCCATAATTTGTCCATGCCTGTTCGTCACTGTTTGTTATTATTTTTGAAAATGGTTTGTATAAATGGGACAGTAGTAAAATAGGGAGATAGTTTTTTATATCTTAATTTTTTCCATATTTTGAATATTAGCACCACATGCGTTTTTCCTGTGATGAGGTACTTCTCCAACACTAGGCAATCGTTGAATACCTCTTCTAGGTGCTCCAAGATTATGTTCCCGCTAGCCGTGATTAGTTCGTTTCTTATTTTATCGGGGCCTTCTGTTTTATTGTATTTCGTCTGCTCCAGTGCCCCTTTTATTTCATATTTACATATAAGTGGAATTCTGTGTAGTGTTTGATAAGAGCTGATCTTCTGTCTCGGGATTGTCGGCCGGTTATTGGACTTTTAATTCATACAGATAATTCTATGTGCTTCAATATCATTTTTCAATCTCTGATTAATTCTCCTGTGTTAGTCTATAAGCATATCGTTTGAAAATTGCCTATTTTAAGTTTCTTTCCAAACACTCTTGGACCTCTGTTTCTGAGCGTTTTATCAGCCGCTTGCGTCATGTTATCAATGATGTAATTGCTGAGTTCATTCACACTCGCTGCCATTCCGATTGGATTATCTTCTAACCCCTGTTTTAGATGTTGCCTGGATGTTTTTTCATGGGTTAGTATTTATGTGTAGTCAATTTTCTTGTTCTTAATTTGGATTAAGTGGCTAACCTAAATTTTGTTTAGGAAGGTTACGTCTGTTATAATTGCACGATGGTTGGTGATGATGAAATCAATCTCATTTCTGAATAATAATTGCGACCCACAAAATAAAGAAAACAGTTTAAGCTCATAAGAATATGATAATGGTTTGGATCTGAAGAATCAAAATGATAAGAATAAAAATTTACCCAATTTGTGGATAAGCTACTTATAAATGAAAATGTAACCTAAACTACTTATCAACACTTCAGTTTACCTATAAGCCTTCCGATTCCAACAAAATATCAAACCTTGTAGATTTGTGCAAAATCAAAGGTCTCGACTCAAAAACTATTAAAATAGAAGCATATCTAGAGCTAATAGAATTTCTAGCCAAAATAAAACAAACACCAAAGAAACCGCCATATTATACCAAAAAAAACCAATTGGGAACATTTTAGCGGCAACTCTCGCAGTACCACTAACAGACTAATACAATAAATAATAGGACTAACCAAACCATTACAAACCCATCATTGCAAGCAACTGCACACATACAAAAAAATGTGAAAAAAGTATGTCGAACAATAATAGGGCAAAAAATACCAGAAAAAGGGAAAGTTAGAAAACCTGATAAACAACAATTCAAAAAACTAGCTAAAGAGCACAAAAAACTACTATACAAGGTGAACAATTAGTCTGTACAGAAATATTTTAGAGAACTAACACCAACTGAAGCTACAGAATATTCCGTATGGAAGGCAATGCTCAAACTGAAACAGCCAATACAGGAAATATTTCCAATACAAGAAAAACCAAACAAATCCAAAACTTTTGACGAACCCATCGCCATCGTTTTCAACCATTTCAACCAACTAATGATTGCAATAGAAAAAGAAATAAAAAAATATCCAAACGCCTTTCCAGATGAGCTTATCAATAAAAATGTTGTGGAAAGAGAGTTAGAAACAAAATAACTCGAGGATGATAGTTGCATACGCCAATAAAATAAAGATCTTAGCAACCAGAAATCTACAAAATTACTTAAATTAATTCGAATAGTGGCAACAAAATGGCAATTGAAGGTTAATGAGAACATATCGAGTCATGTCATATTTACAATGAGGAGAAAAATTTGTCACACTCATAGAAAAGGAATATCAATACTACTAAACACCTAGGGCTTAACAATACAGAAGGTTAACTTGACGGCCAGGAATAAAGTTAAATTATCTGTACTGGATCATCGAATGAAAGTCGAAATTGTCAAAGAAAAATAAACCGTTAATCTTCAAAACCAGAGTAAAGCTCATTTGTTCGTACAGAATGCCTACATAGGCCAAAATAGGCCTCATGTTATATTAAAAATATTGTGCTGCATTGTGGCTTAAACATAGCAACGATTAGTAAAAATATAACTAAATACAGCGCTGAGCACAGAAATAAACTAACACAACATCCAAAAAAGCTTACAATCATACTACTAAAAGAAGAACAACCAAGATGATTAAAACGATTCAAATTACCTGACCTAACAACCAGATTTACATAAATAATATATACCAAGTAGTACTATTTATGCCCAATAAAACATTTCTCATCATAACATGTAGTATAACTCATGGTATAAGCTTAAGTACTTAAAATTTGTACTGATAGTACATAAAACAACTGATTGTACAACATTAAGGATGACGCAACAAAAATAATTTCTGGAATCACACAACCAAACGCTAATTTACTGAATTATATGTCTGATCATGTTATTCTGTTTTACATTAATGTTTATTTTGACTATTAGGAGGAAAATGTAGTTTGATGATTTCAATAGATACATTCCCCAAAGTGGAGTATACAGTTTGGGATTATTTTTAGATTCATTAATAGGAAAAAATGATTTCTAATGGTAAACTGATCCTGATATCCATAAAAATTTGGTTTTTATAAACATAAATAAACAAAAAAGGTCTTATATTTGATATTTGTTTAATCTTGCTATTTGTTTTCCTTAAATAGACATTGCTACCAAGTATTTCTAGTAAATTCCGAAAATGGAAAGAATTTCGCCCAATAAATCTAATAAATAAAAGATTCAAGATAAAACCGGACAAGACCCCAAGTTTTAAAATATGTTATAACTAATTCAGAAACAAGTCAAGCAGTGTTTATGTCTAATCTAGATGTAGTGAGAACATTTATAACCAAAACTGTCACTTCTAGTTACTAATTCAAGTTTTTACTAACGCACTCCACCGAAACAAGTCTATTAGTATTCAAAGAGGTAAAAAAAACCATGATTTATAAGTAAAATAGACATTTAGCCATTTTATAAGTTTCAAAGCTTTGCTCGAATGGAATATAATAAATGAAATAGATTTAAAGCGATCGAGCTTATTTAAAATAAATTTTAGTATTCATAAATGGATTATATTTCAACAAGTCATTTAACTACATTAAAAAACTGTACAAACGTAGATAAATTGCACTAATAAACGTTATAAAAAGTACTATGAGAGAAATTAAGAATTTCCATATAAATAAAAGAATTCAGAAATATTTAATCACTTTTATTAATATTTTCTAATTTAGCATATTTTTTTATATGATAACGCATCGTTGCTTGATGCCGGTCTTGTGTTGCATTATTATGCCATATTTCTATTTAATAAATAAAAACAGAAATGGTTTCTAATTGTGCATATTATCGGAACGATTTTAAACGTAGAGCGAAAGCTCATAGAGCAAGTGGCGATAGGAAGCAAAAATAAAAACGTCGCCTAATCCAAAAGCTACGGCTTGAAGTTAAACGGGTTGCGAGCACAATAAAAGCAAGAAAATTAATCGGTGACCGAATGGCTGTAAGATAAACCCGATAAAGAAGTGCCGGAAACGATTAAACAAATCCCTATGGCAAAATGTGATAACTAGCGACGAGGCTTGATTTACCCGATAACTCTTAATGGAAAACTGCGAATGCAGATGGCCAAGGAAAAATTCAGCGCTAAAAGTGTATATACGTAAAAGCATCATTATATCGAGAAAACAGGATTTGTTAACAGTAACCATTATTATTACAATAAAAATAAAAATTAAGTTATTACATTTATTGGTTGTTTCAAAAATATCTTCATTAATTGTTTTTATTACACTATTGAATTCTAGTTAATAATCCCTTAAAATTTAATATTTCGTATTAAACCGACCAAAAAGTAATTAGGTTTTTCTAATAAATGTTTTATAATAACAAACATTAAGCAAAAAATCGTTACGTAACTTGTCAGCTGAACGTCCAAGTTATAGAAATAACAACAATTAATAATTGTTTGGTTTAGATTTCAAGGCAGGTATCGAAAAAATACTTTTATCATATTTTGCTGTCTTAAAATAGAACCAGATTACAAAATTTTGGTCTGTAGATTTTGATGTTGAAGATATACCACGCTCAGAAAGGCCAGTCAAAGTCTTGAGCTACGTATTTATCTTTCTAGGCGCGTTAGCATCTACAATTTTTCTTTAGAACACGAAGAAAACGATCAATTTTTGAAATGTATCATAGGAACAAAAAAATTCGAGGAGTAAGCGCCACAGATAGAAAATATTCACCTTAGAAAGGCCATTCTGTCGATCTGTCAAAATTTAAAAGCATTGTGTTTTTTGAATTATTCTAAGTAACCAGACCGATAATTTGAAGGCATTCCATAACCCAAAAGCGTCTAAAATTGAAGAATCACAATTATGTTGCGTTTTAGCATAATAACAATGACTATATACCACTTGTCAAGAATAATTGCAACTTGAATGGGATTATCATACCTACCATGTTTGTCAGACCATCATCTGTTTCGTTTTTTTTGTAAAACACCTTAAATGGAAAAACCTTCACTATTGATGACAAACTTAAAATTGTCTGAAAGTTGGCGAAACGCAATCGAACAAAATAGACAATACATTGTTTAGCAAATTTTTGCTTCGCTTCTTACTTTATCTTTTATTTATACAAACAAAAGCAATCGCTCTTTGATCAAGTCAATATTTAACTTCATCAAATGTGAGCGGTGACGCGATTAACGTGATATATTCGAGGTGACAGTGCTTATGGACGAAAAGATACAAAATCAAAGAGAGCAAGGCTTTTTTGGTATACAAAGAACACTCGCAGTCAAGGCGGCAGATGCTTACAACGGCGCAGCCACTACTTTATTTTGCAGGAGGTGATAGACCGGAGGCAGGTCACGACCAGACCGAAACAGCAACTTCGAGAGGAACGTCAACGAAAAGAAGCCTAAGGTACGACAATTGAGGTAACGAGGAAATCCACCAAGGACGAGACAAACTCGTAAAACAAAATACCATTTTCCAGTACAAGTTGATAATAATCCTAGAATGTCTGAGATACATCAACAGGTACAGAGAAGTTATCCCAAGATGCGCTGTAATATCTGATAGTAAGTCGATGCTACTTTCTCTCAGAAATTGAGGTTTGAAGTTTTACAAATTCACTATCAACCAAGATTAAGATGCGACTTCAATGGACCATGGCGTACGTTGAGATTCCAGAAAAGAGGCAGCGGCAGAACAATGGAGTTCGTGTTATGAGAGCAAAACAGGAGCAACAGAGACGAGATGATATTCATCCCTACGAAGTGTAGTAATTGGCACACAGTCTAATTTATCATTGGATATGGAAACTTCCTGTTCTATCTCATAAGAATCCGAAAACTAAAGAAGGGCCAAAACGCTGACTTGCAACTTTGAGTAGGAGACCATAGCCAGAGTAAAGAGAACCCCTACTACAAACGGATAGACGTGACCGCTAAAGTAAGAAGCAACGCGCGGCTGGTGGACAGCTCTTGCGGCAATTGCGCGATTACGCATAGGCGCAAATTTGTAAAGGACGCGCGGAGGTTGGGCAAATCAATACTGGTGCGCGATGCAAACTCGAAAAAGAACTAAACAGACAGAAAATGCGGTCTAGGTTAAGGTCTACTTTCAATTGTAAATTGTAAATAGACTCGGAGCCACCAGTGGTTTTGAGTCGTCTATCCTGACTCGGATTTTCGTCATTATCCCGCACTAAGTGAATCTCAAGTAAATTTGCAACTTCAATACATTTTAAAAAGTTGAGCGTGGCAAAATTTAGGTTTGAAGATTAAGAATGATACATGTATTTGCGATAGTGCTAGTATAGTGCCGCAAGGTTTGTTGTACCAAGATGCTACTGCATATATTGAGTCAATAAATTGTAAATTAATCAGCAAAAAGAGTGCCCACGTTTACTTCGAACAAGGAGTAATAATGCGGTCGTATAAGGTGCTGTGCTTGTCATATCACCTCCTATGAGAATCTTAACCTCTTAGTCCACAAGCCGTGCTCCCATTAAAGCCTCACCATTATTAATGACATTCTAAAAATCAAGGTTATAATATGTTTATTTTAATTTTAATTTTTTTAATTTATCAAAAAGTATTAATTTACCAAAACCTATTTAAAGAAATAAGTGTATTTATTGATTAAGTATACCAGGGAACAATTGGGTAGGATTTTTGCATATCATTGATGACAATACTGTGATTATGAAAAATTGTATAAAATGGTATTTAAAGAGTTCCGTATTTAATCAAAAAAGAATAGATTAAGTTAGCAAATAGAAAAGCTTTTCATTATTACGAACAGATTCAACAGTGACTAAACTTTTTGATATCACGTGTATGTCGTAGACTACCGCTTATGGAAGCAGGGGCACCTTATTAGAATTCAGTTATGCACTGAATAATTATAACATCATAATAAATTTTGTTTTATTTTACCCGTTACCATCTTTTTAGGCATTATTGCTATGAATAAAAATAATTAGTCACATAAATTTTTTACAAGCATTTATCGGTCAAAAACTAGAATAAAAAATCGTAATGCTTTTAAGTCCTTAAACTGTCATTCAACACTTTGAATCATTTTTGCTGACCTCAGCCCTTGTATTACATGTTTATTTACATTAAAGAAAACTGTGCGCCGTCCGGAGGTCCGACTTCTGAGTTCGCTAGTTTATCATCAGACCTTGTGTTGCTTCTTTGAGTTTTTTCACGCATTTAATTGCCCGTAGAAAGTCCCTCACTATAGAAACTTGTTCAGCTCTTCCCACTTTACATCAAGAAAAGGTATCAGTGCGTAACATCACGAAAACATTAAGAGTTTGTACTAGACAGTGAATCTTACATCACAACGTTATAGAGAGACAGAGATAATCATCTTCCTGATAAAGATGATGATGAAGAGAATTAGTTTATCAGACTGAGAGTAAGCAAAATAGAAGTTGCTGCAGAGTTTATCCGGGGGCGTGATAAAACTTCAGAAGGGTAATGGTCATATTCGTATTGCGGCCAAAAAACCGTTCTAATAGCATGGTAATAAGAATAAACAGCTTTAGTAGCAAAAACATCATTCCTGGACAAGTGAATAGTGGGAAAACGTATTATCGACCGACGAATCTAAATTTGAAATTTTTAGTCAGAAACGGCAAAATTTCGTGCGTCGCTCTAAGACTGAAAACGTGATCCAAACTGTATTGTTCCGACTGTGAAGCAAGGAGGTGGATATGTTTTAGTGTGGGGATGCTTCTCTTTGGTGGGTGTGGAAGACTTAGTAAAAGTCGATAAACACTATACCATCTGGGTTGCGACTAATCGGGAAGGGATTAGTGATGATGCAAGGCAACGATTCTAAACATACTGCAAAGCTCTGTAAGAATTATCTAGTAAACTAAGAAGAACAAAAAATGTTCAAAACGATGACAAGGCCACCATAGAACCCATACCTCAACTCTATATCATTGGTATAGCATAAGCTGAATATAATAGTAAGACAGGGACGGCCCACGTCCAAAAATCATCCTTGGAGTCTTTTCCAAGGTGCTTGGAGGGATATACTACTTGGGAAATTAAAAAAATTAATCAAAAGAACGCCTAGAATCGTACAAGCAAAGGACATTTTTTTTATAAAGTTAATGTTTAATTTTTCCCATTGTTTATGATGATTTTTGTTTGTTTTTTGTGTTGCATAATAATATATTATATAATACATTGTAAATATAATCCAAGTGCATAAATTCATTTTTTGTTTAGAGCGATTGTGTATGTTTTCTTTTGTTATTCGTATTATTTTAGCTTTATTCTGTCGTATTATCTTTGTTATATTTCGAGATTATTTCTGAAGTATTCGACACATCTGCTTTACCGTTTACTTTTTTTGGGTGAATTGCGACAACATAAATTATAAAAACAGCGAGGCTGTTTTTGTACATCTTATAAAAGTTATGAAGGTAGCTAATTTAAATGTTTTCTTTTTTGCCAGCAGGTATAATATATTGGCTCTAACGTGGCGGTTTTATTTTTACCACACACAGTGCCAGCAATTTAATCTGAGAATGTTTATAGTAGTATAAAAATTCATAACTCCTCGCTATCCTGCATGCAGGCGCCATAAATCTGATCGCTCCATCTCCATCATTAGAAAGCTCCGATCGGTGCAAATTTATCCCATCAATGGTGGCTCAAAAAAGGCAAGATTTATTAGCGCCACAATTACCGATACGAATTCTATTAGCGCGCACATTCTGCCGGTCCTCGAGGGCCCATATTCCCGTTGGAGCTGCCCTGCTTGCCGCCGCTTCTCCGAAGGTGTCTAGCTCATTACATAGTTGCACCTGACTGCGCCATTACACACCTGTATTTTCTCTCGGGCGCAGAAATTTACTACCACCCGATAACCGCAAATAAAAAGTGCGGCTAGATGGCTCCAGGGGCCGACTACAATTAAGCGGTTGCGTACAAATTGCGCGCCCGAACCGGGATTATTAATTGAAGTCTGAATTAGACAACGATAACGTTTAATCGCCCTTCCATACGACAAAAATCAAAACCAATAGCACGACTCATTGAAATTACATCGCAGTTGCTTGAATCGGAAACCAATTTCAGGAGTTCAGCAGCGATAAGGGATTGCAGCCGCAACAGCCACGCCAATAAATCCTGTTACATTTGAAGCAATCAGATGGACCTGGGGGAAAACAAATAGAGTTTACTTCCTTGACTGATTAGAACTGAACTGGCTATTAACAGCGGCAGTAAAGCTCGGCGGACGTGCAGAGTTCATTGCCAAGGGCCGTTAAAGAAGGCATTATGGATACAGCATGTACTTGTCTCGCCATTTCCATGCTAATGCCGGTCTAGATAGTTTTATGCAAAAGTAATGAGCTACTCCGTTTCGAAGTTTGTAGCTATTTTGTTTCTTGCGTCATGAATGGCAGACTTGCCACTGCGGGTGCGCGGGCAGACGCATTTTTGGACTTTACAGTTATCGGACTGCAAAAATTTTGCTGAGCAGAAGTAATTTATGCCCCATCAGAGCGCGGACGTTTTAATTGGCTTACTTTCATAGGCTGATTTAGAACGCATTAAAAATGCCGTCTAATTAAATTACTCCATCTTTTCTCATGCCATATTGACATTCCTGCCCACAGTTTCTCGACTTACGCTCATTTTAATATTTATTGCGCTCCGGCGCTCACATTTTTCCCATCTTTAACGAGCGTTCCCGCAATCCCCTTCTTTGCATTTTACCGAGCACTAGACTTTCCATTAGGTTGGCATTCAGTTAAAATTCCTCTGGATAATTTTACGCAGCGAAAACGTGCTGCAATTTACAACCTTAATTTGTATATTCAAGCAACTAACGAACATAAATGACAAAGGGGGCCTACTACGCAAATTAACCATTTAAATTAAATCTACAATATGCGGGTACAATAAAAATTGTATTACAGCTAAATGAATTTAATACAAAAATTAAAAATTAGTTGTCTTTAAAAGTATAACTCATAAGGTATGTGAGTTGCCGTTTGTCTTTTAAGGTTTAAACACGTTTTATGTGGTTTGTATTTGATAGATGTAATTTGAAGTCAGTTGCCCTTAATAATAGGTTCGATCAAATAGATTTAAATTAATTTTGATTTTCACCGAAAAATTAATAATGGAAACGGTCAAATCAGCAATATGCGATCATCTCATATAATGTAAGCACCATTATTTAACTATAAACATGACATTACTACAACCTATTAAAGTTAAACCTGCAATGAAAGAAAAGCTGATACTTAACATTTATTATGAAGATCAAAATCATATGCAATCGCAAATAAATCCAAACAACGAAACAGGTATGAGTGGAGACTATATATTATACATCGCTTAGGGAGGATGGGCAATAAAACCATCATAGAAAAAGAAACGCTTGAAAAGCACTTATAAAAACAGTACACGTTATCAGATGTCAAATCTAGTCAAGACACAACCAAGTCAAATAAGGCAAAAGATCCCAGACCTCCGCCAATTTATATCTACGGGGTGAAAAACTACAAGTCAATGACAGATAATTTAGCTCTAACAGTTGGTAACGAAATATATTTTACCAAAGCACTGACAAATAATACTGTAAAAATAAATCTAACTGCAGAATCCCACATAAAATTAATTAATCACCTTTGTGAAGAAAATATTATTCATGTGCCAACTAAAACCACAGAGATATTATAGGACAGCCATACAAAACCTTCAACTCTCGATACCAGTTGAAGAAATATATAAAAAACTAGATAAAAAAGGACGAAAGGTCAGAACTATCATAAATATCGGACAGAGAGTAAGCATAACGATCCCTTTATTCTTTGTGGATTTTAAACCGCAGAAAGAATAATAAACAAATCTATAAGTTAGAGTATTTCCCATGCGCTAAATGCAAGTAAATAGACTTCCAGATAGAAAATATTATAATGCAACGTACTGCAGATGTCACTCCAAAACCTACTGCACTAAACCAGTAGTATGCTAGCAATGTATACTGTGCAATGGAGATCACACTGCAAATTACAAATGCTACACTGTTTACTGAAACTTTATAAAAATAAAAATAACCGAAACAGGCGAGGAAGTCTCCTCACTTAGCACAAACTACCATGCCCCTTAACCAAAATTAATCATTCATCCAAAACTCTCTTTCAAATCCAACTCTTACCTATACCCAAATAAAAAGAACAAATAATAGAACACAGCCAAATACATGAAAATGGAGAGAAATAAACATAAAAGGTCAACTAACAGATTTTTTCAATCAAAACAGCTTAATTAACCATACTAACCACAGTTATAGGAAATTTAGGCAAATAATAGATTCAACACTAAGAATTCATGCCTGCAATATACAAGAAGCTACCCTATTCCTAAACTACAACAAGATCCGTGGGTATTATACCAATCTTCTCATCTCCGTACGCCATATATTATGCGTATCATCCTGGCAAATCGGCACATGCAGATTTAGCCATAATGTGTCTAGCCAAATTCTCTTCATATATTCGCTTTGTTTATCAACAAATCCAAAAAAGAAAATACTTATCATAGCAGTGAACTAGTGAGTGGGCTCTATGATCAATCTAGTAGATCTAGTAAAAGTTAGCAAAGCGTGCATGGATAGTATTTAACTCATACCGATTTCCATCATAACATTTACTTAATATAATATGACTTTACAGCAAATTGTAAATTTGCAGTAACAATAAAAAGTAAAAATAAAAAGCGGTCATGCAACACTTACAGATTTAATAAGGCTTGTAAATTGTAATATAATCAGGCTGATGTTTGGCGTCTGGACTTGACTGATGGTCCATAGTTGAATAATGAAAACGTCATTTCTCTATCTATCACAGATCAAAAATTATAAAGCGCGACAGATGTCAGAATTAGCAGAAATAAGAAGCTGGTCTTCAGCTGGAAGTTGCCTTGATCAAAAGTTATAAGTCGTAACAGACGGCAGACATGGCTGGTCTCCAGCTTGGAAGCTGGTTCCGCTAAAAAGAACAGGGCTCCGCCTTCCGAGCTCACCAGTTTATCATTAGACCCCGTGCCGCTTACTTGTTTTATTTTTGTCTCGTTTTAAATTTTTGTATTCAATGGCCTGTGGTAAGCCTCTCTCCATAGCAACTAATTCTCATTTTACATCGAGAAAAGCCATTAGTGCGTGATATCGAAAAAAATTAAGGATTTGTGCTTCTACAGTGAGTATTACAGTACAACGCTACAGAGTTAAGAAATCTTAGGGATCACCATCGCCCTGGGCTATCACGAGTAACATCCGATGCAGAGGATCAATTCATCAAATTGATGAGTAAATGAAATAGAATATTAACTACCCCAGATATTATTGCGGAATCTTACCGGGAACGTGATAAAACAATATGAGTCAACACAATAAAGAGGATAATCTTTATGATCACGTTCAGCCATTCTCACTTTACATCGAAAAAGGCTATCAGTACGTAACATTGGGAAAACATTACGGGTTTGTTCTTCGACTATGAATCTTACATTACAATGCTACAGAGAGACAGGAAGTCTTAAGAATTAGTTTATCAGATTGATGAGTAAGAGAAATAAAAGATTAACTGCCTCAGATATTATTGCAGAGTTTAATCGGGGATGTGTAAAACAATATCAATTAGCACAATAGAGCGGCGTTTTCAGGAGGGTAATTTTCATGGTCACATTGCAACCATGATAATAAGGCTAAACGGCTCTAGCGGGCGCAAAAGCATAATTCCTGGACAAGTAAACGTATTAAAGACTGACGAATCCAAATTTGAAATTTTCAGTCGAAAACATAGAACCTTCGTGCTTCCATCGAAAAATTAAAAGATGATCCAGGATTCTATTTGTTTCGACTGTCAAGTACGGAGGTGGGTATGTTTTAGTGTGGGGGTGCTTCTTTTTGGCTGGTACGGACTTTTGGTATGGCATTATGAGAAAGAATATTATAGAAAAAGTTCAACGGAAAACGTAATTCCATTTGGATTGCGATTAATCGGTAAGGGATTCGAGATGATGCAAGACAACGATGCTAAACATACTTCAGAGTTTTATAAGGACTATCTAGCAAACCAAGAAGAACAAAAATGCTCAAAATGATGACATGAACAGAGTTGCTATGGAATAAGCTGGATTGAACAATAAGCATGGATCGTCTAAAAATCATCTTTGGATTCTTCTTCAAGGTGCCTGAAGGGGTTTACCACTCGAGAAATTAAAACAATTAATCGAAAGAATGCCTAGAATCATAAAAGCAGTATTAAATGCAAAAAGTGGTTTTTGTGATAAAACCAAAAAAAGGTTTAATATTCAAGTTAATTTGTTTTAGGATTCATGATTATTTTTGCTTGTTTTTTACGTGTTATATAATAATATATAATACAGTAAACTGTTTTTCTTTATTTAGTATACATGAAGCGGTAGTGTAAGTAAGATATGAGAATGAGGTGTGCACACTGAAAATTGAAGCTTGTCTATGAAGCCATTTGAGTCAAATAGCTCTTTATTTCACAATAAAAATATTTTAACAAATTGTAGTTTCTATTTAGTACCTTTGTGAAACAAAATTTCTAACTGTAAGAATCTTTACAATAAGTAATAGAAATACAAAAGTAAATTTACAAAATTGACTGTACAAGTAAACATAAATGAAAATTGTTAAATTAACGTAAGACGTAATAAAGCCGCCAGAAAAGTGTTTTTCACTAAACCGAAGCGAAAAACCAGAAAACAAGCTTCGGCTCGCACGCATAACCTACTATTCTCTCCCCTTTTGCATCCGTTTCCATGTTGTCGCTGAAAGCTGCGAAAAAACGCGCGCGCACAGAAGCTTCCTTTTGCGGCGCCACAAAAAGGTGGCTAAATAAAGCCGATCGGCCGGGCAAAAAGCGATTGCGCGGCTCGCACTTCCATATCAATCGGAAGAGATTGTCTTGGCGGGTTACTTCCTGGTGCATTCAGACCCGCAGCTTTTTGCGCGAGGTCTGGCTAGAGTTATTGAGTGTTGTGGGTACAACTCCGATTCGTGTGTGCCCACGGGTTCTAAATAAATTTCCGAGCAGGTGTCATAGGCTTAAGTTACGGCGATTTTCTTCGAAGCGCATTAGAAACTGCAGATGTATTTATGCGTTCGTTACACAACATTTCATTGTGAAATTTCGAAAGTCCTGTTAGGTCGGTCTTGCTGCACTTCCACGAGGGTTTGTGCAATTAAGCTCACTCTACATTTTAACCATGAAATAATTTAAAATCGATGAAACCAAATAGTCTTTAAATAAAAAAAATAGCAAATGTCCGAACAAGTGTCCCTATCTTATATTAATTAACTCTTTATTTATTCATCTTGAGCTCCTACAATTCAGATAAATTTCAAATAGAGGCATGTAAACAACTAAAGTGGCATTAAATTATGTGATAATTAAATCAAGTAAAAAATAATGGGAATAGAAAATGTTTACAACATTTCTAAGATGCATTCCAAGATAGCAAAATGAAAGTTTAAACCCATTAGAGTGGGAAATATATCAAGTTTTAATGTAATTTACATAAGATTAAAAAATTGGAACACATCAATATTAGAATAACGATCCCGAAGCATTTTTTCACAAATATAAAGTTGCGCATTCCGCATGCCTGGCATTTTTAAAATCATTTGCCGATTTAATATTATCTCCGAGATGTTTCACCTGTGCTAGCCTAAACTTTCTCTAACTTATATCTTATACGGTAAACAAATCTAAAAAAATGTATAATTTTTATTGAGCATTGACGTAATGTTTGAACAAGAGAATTTCAAATTATTTTGGAGAAAGAAAAGAAGAATGAGTCTATTGCTAACTCTGTTCATCAACTGGTGAAAAGTTTGAATAAAGTGGTGATGCATCACCTCTTTGGGGTCTGGCCATAGTTGTATTTTTTGTACAACGGGGAGTGATAAAAGAGTTTGATATAGTGTGCAAGAGGATTCCAAGCGTCATTTTTTAGAAATTTATGTCCGTCGAATGTCTTTACAAACCATATAAAACCTTGCAAGATGCAGTTGGCTCAAAACCTAGCCTAGTAGCAAAAAAAAAATTTGATGATTATAATAATGCAATCAATACTGAAACTTAGTATCTAATATGAAAAACCTATAATGAGAGATGAGATCCACTTTAACTTATTTAAGTACATTAATATTTTTTTGTATTGAGGAGAAGAAAATCGTTCCTTTTATCCGCAAATAGCTATTACATCTACGACAAGCCACAATTTGGTACCGGATCTTTTTGAGGTGTAATTGAACCTTATTTTTTTGAAATGAGGCGGAAAAGTTATATCACTGTTACTAATAAGCGTTACCATAACATGCTAGAAATCTTCTTTGTCCCTCTAATTGAGGAACTTAAATTGAGAACATGTGGTTTCAGCAATATTATGTAACATACCATACAGCGAGAGAGATTATGGACATACTAAGAATAAACACCAGATTAACTGCGTTTAGCTTATTTCTGTAAAAGTTTTTGAAGATCAAGGTTTATGCCACCAAACTAAAAATAGAAGAACTAAAAGAATACGTAAGAAAAACTATAAAAACATCCCTTCGCCTCTATAAAAAGGTTATCAAAAATGTGATTTAATAAATCCTTTAATCCCTAAATCATTTATATATATTTAGTGTATAAATGACTTGCCAAATAGTAGTAGGGTAAACGCTTTAGCAATTACAGCGTTTTATAAAAATAGTGGCTTTGTTTGTTTTTTGCCGAGACTAATATTTGGCAACACGATCATCAACTCATACGATGTAGAGCTAGGTGAAAAAGTTTGATGAAACAAGTATCATATTAAAACGAAAAGTCTTCAGGTGCTCAAAGAACGCAGCAAAATTTAGGGTCGTCAGACATGCTATGCTATATAATCTCATCCATTCTGCAAGCCAAAGTTCTTTACGTTTACCTGTTATTTTGCACTTATCTATAGTGCAACTTATTCAAACATTGTAAACCAACACTTTAGTTACCCGCTTCTGTAATCTCTTCAATCAGAACAATAATATGGTTCAAAATGGTGAAAAACCGAACTATCGCCACTGGATTCTAGTACACTATGTATAATACAATAAAAAAAATTTAGAATTTCCTATTACTCGCATGCCGCAGTTTTCTGGGAAACTCTTTAAAAAATATAACAACAAACTTTAAAGTATCCATTTGTGCACTTAAACTCCAGCAAACGAAAATTGAAACTAAGCTGCTACTAAAAAGCTTAAAACAAACGATATTGCTGACACAATCGCTTAAGCTTCACATTAGAAGCTTTATGAAGTAATAACATTGTTCTTTATATATTTTTTGTGGTTCCTGAGAGACTGAATTACTTTGTTGGGCTTATGAAATATTGGAAGTAATATGACCGTTATTTCTAATCGACCCAAACACGTATTCAAATTTCTTGTTGGTGTTTGTAATTTAATGACGTGTCTTCTACCACTCCGTAAAAAACTAACAGAAACCTAATACTCATCATTTAAATTAAGCTACCGAATGTACCATCCAGGCAACATGCAAGTTTAATTAACATAAATTTATTTTGTCGCAAGGTGGACTAAGATATCCTGTTAACTCAATGATCTGATATAAAAACTACGTAATGTCTGGCTATAAAATAATTTGTTTACTATTCTCTACACAAAAGTATGCTGGATGAAGGGTTTATTAGTAACTTTAATTTGAAATAGCCTATATATCGTTCTCTGTTGAATGATATTTAGTAGTGTCAACTGAAAATTAATTGCCTAATTGACAAAATGCTCTACGGTAATTAATGTCTGTTAGATAAACACAGTAATATAGTTGATTTGCAAATAGGCATATTAAAACACCTGGATATCAGTGAATCATAGACATAAAAGGTGTTTTTTTAAGCCCGATAGAACTTACGAAAGGGTTAACTGTCAAACGAACTGCCATACTGCGCTCACTTTCTAACATTTATGATCAGTATACTCTGGCAAATCATCATGAATAGATTGACGCTTGAACAACGCTACCAAATTGTCCAGATTTACTTTGAAAATCAGTCATCGATTCGCGCAACTTATAAACGACTTCGTGATTTTTATGGCGCACATAATCGTAAATCTGAGCAAGCCATCCGTCGAACTGTGGATAGATTTCATACCACATACTCTCTAAATGATGCAATAACACCAACACATCGAAGGAGTGTGCGTACTGAAGAGAATATCGCCACTGTAAACGAAAGTGTGGAAGAAGATCCAAATTTATCGATTCATCGTCGGTCGCAGGAATTAGGGCTCTGTCCGTCCATTACGTGGAAAATTTTGCGCAAAGATCTTGACCTACACCCGTATAAGATCCAGCTGGTGCAGGAATGAAAGTCACGAGACAATCATATGCGTCGTTCTTACGCCGATTGGGCTCTAAAGCAGTTGGAAACTGACCCCATGTTTTATCGCAAAGTTGTGTTCAGCGATGAGGCTCATTTTTTGGCTTAACAGGTTTGTTAATAAACATAATTGCCGCATATGGAGTGAAACCAATCCACAACAGACCCTACAGACTCTATTACATTCAGTACCGTTTGGTGCGGTTTATACGCTGGTGGTATCATCGGACTTTATTTCTTCAAAAATGAAGCCGGAGCTCGCGTTACGGTCAATGGAGATCGTTACCGCACCATGATCAATGATTTTTGTCTGAAGATATGGATGACATTGATCCGGGCGAGATGTGGTTTCAACAGGATGGCGCTACGTGCCATACGGGGACCGCAACCATCGACTTATTGAAACCAAAATTTGGCGATATGTTGATTTCGAGAAATGGACCTGTCAATTGGCCTCCAAAGTCGTGCGATTTGACACCTCTCCTGTGGGGCCACGTGAAGTCACTGGTTTATGCTGATAATCAGCAACAATTGACGCCTTGGAGGCCAACACTGTTCGTGTTACTCATGACATATGACTAGCTCGAAAAAGTGGCCCAAAATTGGACGTCCAGAATGCGCTTCGCCAAGAACAGCCGCGGTGGCTATATGCCCGAAACCATTTTCAAATGTTAATGCCATGTATTGATCTTTCGAATAAAAATTTTTTTTTGATTATAATTGAATTTTTTGTGTTATTTTTTTAATTTAAAATTTTATCGAGCTTAAAAAAACACCCATTATGAGTTAAAAATTCGATTTTCTGTAATCTTTTATTTACCGTCTACACATTTTTTATTTTTATTAGATATACCCATATAAATATGTTGTAAATGCGCTAATTTATATTTAAAAAATATTGAATTTAGTTCAGATTAACAAAGACTTTTAATTTATTGATATGATCAAATGCTTTGGTCTCAAAATAATGGTGTCATGCAAGAATTTACTTATTAAAGAATGCTCTGCTATATATACTAACTTAAAATATCAAGTATTATAGAAGGTAGAAGACATTTATTGTTGCTGTATAATTATCAAACCGTAGGTCATTCCATTGAACCAAACAAGCCAAAATTAGATGGAGGAAGACCCGCATGTTCTGAAATTTGTCTGCACTAAATTGAATATGAGAGCCAGATTATTATTTTGTTGCGTCAAAGTTTTGTTGCTTTATTAGGGCATATACAGTATTTCACAAATTATATCAAGCTGATCAAAATCAATCTTGGGTCTAGATCGACCCTCAAGCTGTAAAACGTCTTCGAAATTCCACCAAATGCACAACATTATCTTTTAGCCGAAACGGTTTTGACGAAGGAGAAAGAGTCTTCTCTCCTCGGGAAATCCAGCTTTTTAGTTTGTTGAATTGTACAAAAATGAACTCATCATCTCTAGAATTTCAAAGCAGTTCTTCACAAAGCTCAGGATCATTTAAATCATAGAGATCCTATTCGAGACCGTTTAAAAACTAACTTATTTTTTTCAAGTATCAACTAAATGTGAGTTTTAAAGGGCCAAGTCTTGCTAATAATTACAGTGATCCACAGAAAAAGGTTAAAAAAATATTGCAAGTTTCTATATATATGAAATTATAGACCAACCGATTCCGTAATCGGATTCATTAAAAGTCAATTAAGAGCTTTAAATAAATAACCTACATAAAAATTGTACTAAATTGAATGTGCAACAAGAATAAGTTACAACAAAGCATACTTTAATCTTCTCTATGACACATATTATCTTTCGTACACCTTAAATAACGGATTTAAAAATTTTGGATTTTCTATGATTTTATGTTAAACTAAGAGTAATAAATAAATAAATTAAGGATTTGAGCTTTGGGAATAAAATGTAAAAGAATGATTTTGGAACTCATCCCAGCAAAAAAATCGAATGAACGTTACTTTCGATTAAATCGATGCATTTAAAAAATTTTACTTTACCAAAAAATTAAAAAGTAGAAACAGATGTATAAGAAACCGTTTAGATTGATAGAGTACTTAAATATCAGATGTTTAACCGAACTTACTACGTAATAGTTTTAAATATAGTGGGGAGACTAGACGAAACATAGCTACTCTTATTGAAACTTGAATGTAGTAATGAGAAGAAAAAATACATAAAAGGTAATTGCGTTCATTACATATTTTTTCCGTATGTTAATACAGTTATTCTATAGCGGCATTAGGGATATGGAAATAAAATAAAACGAATTTGAGTAATTTCGTATTCCACCAAGCGTATATTGTAATTATTTAATCATAATCAAAATGGTAATATCGTTAAATCGATTTTATGTAGTTGGCGCATACTATTTTAATTTTAAAATGCAGCATAGGCCATATTGTCCGATTACTCGTAAAGCTATAAATCATTGTAAGTGCAAAAACCCAACAAGATTTACTGCCGAATATAATACAACAATATAAACTCCCCCGTTATAGAATATAGGATTCTCAAAACAATGTCCAATTTCTCACATCTTACTGATTCAGATTAAAATGTTATCTTTTTGGTTCATACATAAACTTAACTTAAATTTGCTCGAGCTGAATAAAATTTATATAATGGATTATTGCGGCCAGGCATGATTGAAGGTCTTTTCGCCATATGGTGCACACTGATCAGTTCCAATTTTGTATTTTGTAAGCTTCTAAAAGGCTAAATATCACGTCGTTTTTGCTTTCATCTGTGATACAAGCTTAGTTTGCAATTTTAGTAGACTGCCTAACACGCGTTCTCTGTTGCCTTTTACACCAATTGTTTGAATTTTCCACAGCTGCTACTGAATGAGCTCATCAATTGTCACTATTTATTTTAGCAAATCTATCTTTAGTTTCATTATTTCTTCTTCTTTGCACCTTGAAGTGTTCGTTGTACAGCGGAACCTCTTGGGCTGATCTTCTTAAGAAGACCAACTCCAAAATTGAATAGTGTGTTCTTTAACAGATATGATATCATATAAATATTATTATTATTTGTTTTTTTAACTGACCATAACTTATAAATAAAAATAGGAATTTTATACAAATTTTAAATTATTTATCACAATATAAATTTGAAAAGAAGCACCAGTATCTCGATTGGCAGCCATTTTTAAAAAATTTCTTTTAGTTGTTTTCCTCCCCGTTCTGCTCTTCTTTCTAGACTTTGCGCCCACGCTTCTCTGCTTTTTGTTCCATCTGACATTGCTTCCAATATTCGTCTTGGATCTCTAATTCTTGTCATCCTAATTATGTGCCCATACCACTGAAATTGTTTTTTCTCCACTACTTGCACTAACGGTTCTGACCTAGTTCTTCTCTAGTTACGGTGGAATTTCATTTCACTCACCGTTATTTTACTTCTAGTTTTGTCTTGTATTGTTCAGCTTTCAGCTCCATATGTTAATACTAGTTTATATATGCTTTTTTACGTTCTAAGCTTTGTTTGTGTGCTTACTTTCTTTTCCGTTATTATTGATTTATTTATCGCATAATATGCTTTGGTTGCTTTGTCTCTTTTGTTTAGAATCTCCTGTTCTATCATTCCAGTTTTGTATATTATCGTTTCTAAATATTCATAGTTGTTAACCCATTCTGGCTCTTTTCCGTTGCATATTATTCTTGTGTTTTCGTTCGTATCTCTTAGTTTGATTAATGCATTCCATATTGTTTGTTTGGGTACCGTGTCGAAAGCTGAGTTTAGATCTATGAATGCTACGTACAATGTGTTTCCCTTTTCTAATTTTTTTTCTATGACTGTTTTTAGTACAAATATATAATCTTGCGTTTGTCTTTGTGGTCTGTAAGTTCTTCACATAGTTTTTTTCCAACTTCGTAATCTTCTTTATAAGATCCTTGAATATATCTTCTGTGCTATAGAGTAGGGGCAATTGTTCCGTAATTGTCGCAATCATTTGCATCCCCTTTCTTATGTAGGGGTATTATTATATTTTCTTTCTAGTCATCTGTTTTTTTGCCCCTTTTGAAACTTACTAGCATATATCTTTTATATGTTCTTTTATATGTTCAATAGCTTCTATCACCTTTTGAATATCTATGTCTCTTTCCTTCTCTTCTTCCCGGACTGTTCTTCTTTTTTTTCTACTTCTGATATTATTATTTTCCTTAAATCTTTTGTTATAATGCTCTCTCTCTAGAATTCTGTCCTCTTGTTTCCACGATGCCTTTATTATTTTATATGCTCTATATGTTCCTTCCATATTTCCTTCTTAGTCCTTTGATAACTTTATAGAACTCTCTTCCATTGTGTTAGTTAAATTTTGTCTCGAGTTTTTTTCCGAATTCTTCACAGGCTTCTTGTTTTGCTCTTTCCACAGCTTCTTTGGCTTCGTTTTATTTATTTACATAGTGCTGTTTATCGCAATCTTTCTTACTTTGTATAAACCTTTTCGGTCTTTACTTTCTCTCTTACTTCATCATTCCACCACCGGGTTCTTTTTTAGGTTTTTCTTACTACTACTCTTTACTGCCTGTTCTACTATTTTTTTTCCTGGTTTTCTTAATTCGTTGATCTTTATTTTTTGATATTCTCTTTGTTTTCTGGATTTCGTACTATAAAATCTAGTATCTGTTATTAGCATTATTACTTTTACATCTAGTATGTTAATAATACTAACTTTATACAAGATAATACACAGAATTACTTTAAGCAGAAAGAGAAGCGAAAATCATTAACGACTATATAACATACAACAGAGAAGCCCAAATTACATATAGATGAATTTAATGGAAGCAGTGGTTAGCTTTATTGATAAGCACACTGATTAGAACAAGCATTGTTGCCGACGAAAGATATAAATTTAACAATTTGTTTTGATGTTTGTAGAACCAACTTCGATAACAAAACAACAATTTGCTGCTGGGTTTTTTTATAAACATTTGTATGTTGCAAATGAAGATGGCACAGTGCCTAAATAAGAAAGGTGTTATTATTTACTCTAAGAGAGCATACAATGGTATCAAATTTATTTGATAAATTGAAGCTTACGTATCAGGAATTTTAAAATAGTGCAAGCAATTTTCATTTTTTTAAAATTACACTAGAAATATACAAATAAAATAATAACTCTCCCGATGATATTTCCGTATGCCTAGTGACGAAACAGCATCAACAGTACTTAAATGCGAACGGGTATTTTGTTCTGTAATGTACGAGCTCATGAAGCAACATGGCGTATTTAATGTAATGGCTAAACTTCTCTGTAATTGATAAATATCTTAAAATGTGTTACAGAGTAAACCAAAACTTTCGGTACATTTTTTTCTTCACCTTTCCCTTTGGTGTTTATTCTTTTTCTTTTAGTGATCTCGAATTTTAAACTCCTTTAATAGAATTTACAATGTTTAGTAATATTTAAGAACGTTGTCGATGAATTTATATTTAACGGTCTACTAATGACCATCAGTTTTTAGATCGTTGTTGTTCTTCTCTTTTTCAAATTACTTTAGCCAAGTATTTATAAAGAGAAAGAACTATAGTCATGAAAAGGAGTAGAATGTATTTGAGTCTTAATGAATAAAAACTCCTCCTAGCATTCTGACATCGAATACAGATATAAGTGAGTGTGATGAGAGTGAACTGCATTCTTAATGCATTAAAATAATGAATTGTTCCAGGAAAACTTTAAACGTTTACAAAATAATCAATTATTATATACAGAGTGGCAGAAAACCAACAATGAAAAAATACAATTGAATAATATGATTGCACAATTGCAGTCACATATAAGTAAGCTTGAATCACAAGTTAATCAGATATTCATAACATACCATACAGAAAGATAAATACAATGAGCTGTTTAATCATCGAGGCAGAAAATTTGTTATTTGAGGTGATTACAATGCAAAGCACACCCACTGGGGGTCCAGAATAATTACTACTAAAGATAGGAAATTCACAAAAAAATAGTAAAAGTACCTTTATATATCCCGGGAAGCCGTCGTATTTGTCCTCAGATCCTAACAAGATAACTGACCTGATCAACTTGTTTATAGTCAAAATTTGTCTGTCACCTAACTACATGCAGGTACATGAATGTCATGACTTATTTTCTGGTCGTTCAGCTATAACGTTAATCTTAAATTAAAACATAATACAGAAAGAAGTAAGCCTACATTAGTTAATAAATATACAAATTTGGCAAGTTTTAAGCAATTACTTTATAAAAATCAAATTAGACAAAACACTTAGAAAATAAAAAGAAGTGGATACTGAGTTAGAAAAATTCAATAAAAACATTCACATAAGCGCTTGGGAGTGCACTAAAAGTTTGCTGCTATCCGGAAGAAATTGCGAAATTAGTAATTAAGAAAGAAAAGCAAGACGAAAGTGGTTTCAAACCAGAAACCGACAAGACAAAACTATATTAAATAATCTTACTCAACAACTGGCAAGAACAAAAAAAGGGATATATTACTACTTACTTAACAAACTTAACCAATGATCGCAGTACAGATCAGCACAAATCAACAAACAGTTTAAAGGGACCATTAGATACCACCAATTAAAAAATAAGATGGAAATTGGCCCAGAAGCAGTGGACAAAAAGCGGAATGTTTTGCTGCTCACTTGGAGAGCATTTTTCAATCCTACGACCTACAACAAGAAAAGATATTAGAAGAAACTGTCCCATAGGACGAAGAAAATATACCATAGGTATCGCCAGACGAACTTATTAAAGAAACAAAATATAACATAAATTCAAAAAAGGTCCTGGACTTGATCTAATTGCAGGCGAAATCCTAAAGAACCTTCCAAGAAAAGCAATTGTCAAGTTAACTCATCTCATCAATGCCGAATTCAGGCTTAACTATGTACCTACATTATGGAAGGTAGCGGAAATAGTTATGATTCTAAAACCATATATATATAGTCTTCTCTTATAGACCGATATCGTTATTACCAATTATGTCTAAACTATTCGAGAAACTGCTCCTCAAGATATTGCAGCCAATTATAAAAGAAGAAATTTGATCTCATACCACCAGTTTGCGTTCAAATGTAGAGATTCAACGGTAGATTAAGTGTATGGAATTACTCATATTACAGAAAAAGCACTAGAAGGAAAAAGTGTGATCTGCAGTCTTCTTCAACGTAGCGCAAGCCTTCGACAAGGTATGGCACGAAGGCTTACACTAGAAATTAAAATTTGTTCTACCTAAGCAATATTCGAATATCTTAAAATCCTGTCTATCAAACTGGTTTTTCAGGATCAAACAAGGTGATACCTATTCTGCTCTAAGAGAAATTATAAAGTTGGAGCACCGCAAGGTAGTGCTCTAGGCCGGTACTCAACCTTCTCTATACTAGTGCTTTTCCAGAATCAGAAAATATCACAAACTTCAAAATACCATTAATAGTTTCCAAAATTGCACTAAGAAGTGGAAAATCAAATTAACGAAAGAAAATCAGTTCATATAGATTTTACAAATAAATAAATTAAACACGTACCAATAAACATACATGGACAAATGGTCCCATATCCCAATACAGCAAAGCATCTCAGCTTCACGCTAAATACAAAACTTCGCTGGAAAGTCCATGTGAAGAAAAAAAACTGGGCATCAAATATAAAAAATGTACTTGCTCCTGGGAAGAAACTCAGCTTTATTAATACATAACAAGCTTCTTCTGTACAAGCAAATTTTAAAACCCGAGTCGAAGTACGGGTCACAGCTTTGGGGTTGTATCGCAAAATCAAATATCAAAATTATACAAGCGTTTCAAAATAAGGTGCTAAGGAACATAATAAACGCGCCTTGGTATACTAAAAACGAAGATCTTCATAGGGACCATCCAGCTACTCGACAATGCAAATCAATTGAGAAGAGTTAAGAAGATCAAACCCACGAGTTAGTGTAGTGAATTGTTGAAGAAGAATAAACTGTGTAAAGTACATGAAAAAGTGCTTTAGAGGTTCGACTTAACTAAGAAGATATCAATGGGTGACTCTTAGTTAGTAAGACTTTTAGTATTGTAGGTTAAAAATAAGTTACTTATTAGTCAAGACTAGATTGTAACACTAATTTAAAATTTAAAAAAATAAAAGGAAGCAAAGAAAAACTGCAACCAGGCTTTTGGTCTAATCTATAAAATGAACTCAAGAAAATCATAGTAGTAAACTTGCAGTTTGCAAAATTAAAGAAATTATATTGTATATTCACAAGCAAGAATAAATCTGTCTGATATGGAAGTGACTTGCATTGTATCACTAAATCAAACCATTTTTAAGTTTCTAGTATTATACCAGAACAAACGCTCAACGCAGATGTATTACAAGTAGGACTTAACACAAGTAATTATTTTTTCCTTAGCAACAAGGGCAATATCTTTGACTTTGCCTGTTATTAATATTATATATATTAAATTCAAATATAAAGTTGTTTGCCTTAACTAATTTCCAAAGGCAAAATAAAATATTTCATACGACATAATGCCCTGATGTACAAAGGTTTTATATTTAAACGTTAGGTAGCTTTATAGAAAAGCTATCTATCGCAGCGGAAAAAGTAGCTTACATTAAATCCACACATGTTTTAGCATTATAAAGCCGATTATAAATTTAAATATCAATATAAAGTAACGACAAAATGGAGTAGTGCAACGATAAACATAACAATTTACCACTCGATTAGGCAAGAACTTCACTATGGCTGATAAGTTATCAGACTTTCCCGCAGTGCTATTCATTTAACGGCAAAAATTCTATTTACAGTAGCTCTCTTCGACGCTGGCGATTTTTGCAACATCCCGCACCACAGAACGCTAACGAACCTTAACGACTGCAAGTGGCACGAAGCGGTCGATACTTTTAAATTGCCTTAACAGTAATGCGTAAGCAACTTCTTAATCACGGCTTATCTTGCATAAATCTAAGAATATAAATGCCATCTTAACTAGGAAGTAAATATAGTGGTAACAAGAGGCTGGTAGCAGCGCGACAAGCAGCCAGCCTAGGAAGTACAAATAGGTAAGATGCCTGCCTATTGCCGGTGCGTAGGCCCGAACGACGTAACTAATTGTATGGCAACATTTTACAATATGTAAGTATGTTTGAACACATGTTATTGTTGCAATTTTAATTGAAAACATTATTTAATCCGCGCGAGCCACGCTATCCCTTGCCCACGCCGGCCCGATTTATGGCGTTTCAGGCGCGTTCGTTTCCCCGTTCGCCTGTAAGGAAGCCATGCGACACTCACCACTTGTTGAGCTGTACTCCCCTATGTACCTCTTCGTTAAATATCTCACAGTTACAGCTGAAACAAAAAAGAATTACACGTTATTCGCATTAGCAGTGGAAATGAAATATTATCTTAATGGGCAATTCTTTTTTCTGCGTTGCGCTTTGGCCGAGTCCAATGTTTTAACACTTAACTTATCTTTGCTTTCAAATATTAGTCAACATAATTAATCAGCGGATGCAGAATACGCACATAGGTAACCTAATCAAATCAATAAATTCAAAAATAAGTAAACTATTGAATTTTGCTGTTTCATACATAATAAAGAAAATGAATTACAGAGTAAAATTAACGAGCCCCAAATTCCGTCACGAAAAATTTAATAAGTTGTTTGAAAGCGCAGCTCGATCTAAAGCGCCGATGATAACCACTTATTGTAACAACAGATGGCTGTCAATCAGAGGACAAACACATCAATTATAAAAGAATAAAACGCGGCAAACCTATTTACGTTGCAATTAAAAACCGTTCAAGATCAGTTACTGTAATCGATTTAATTTCAATTTATCACGATCTTGCCGGGCATGCGATTAGGATGGTATGATTGCAATCAAGGATTGTTTAGAGGTATTCAAACACACCGCGAAAGTTGCCCCAAATAGCCACAAAAAGGTAATTAAAATTTCACGATCTCATACTTTTAATTAAAAACCGCCGGGCCGGTTAGAAGTGCGAAAATTATAACAACCCAAAAAATGCATATTGATAATGGACGTTTTGCTCACAACAATAAGAAGTACACGCATGTGAAGGCAAGCGGAAGTTGTACATAAGCAGCGAAGATTAATCGGAAATGCTGCACAACCAAATAAACCGACTAATTGCAAAAGCAACCAAGCCAGAAAAAGCCGGCGTAAACAATAAACGCACCAAGCAACAAACTGGAAGAAAGCGAACTCGTGGAGTTCTCGTAAAATCAATTTTTCAGCGGCCGCATCCATCTTCGGCCATAAAATTATGAAAGGTAGGAATTTTAATTAACTTTATGTGTATCGCGATAAAACGCATAAAGAGGGAAATAAAGTAAATAAATTTTATACGGCATAAAATCCGCTGCCCTGACATGATCGCATTAGTTCAGCTTGGCAGCACAATTTCTATAAATATCCCGCAATAGTTTAGCGCAATTTGCTGCCTGTCTGTACGTCTGCTTTAAATATCTCCATAAGTCGTCCTGGAAGCGGCCGGTCGGCTGACAACTCTGAAAACTCGCGGTCAAGGAGACATTCAAAAATCCCTTGCCGTCGCCTCCGGAGCGAAAAATGCGCCGCTGCTGACCTTTCAGCGGCCGTTTATCACACCTGGGCATTGTTCTGGATTCGAAATGCACGCTTACGTTGTTGTCAATTAATCTTATCGAGATTGAAACGTAATTGAAATCTATTGTGTTACATAGCTACAGATAGACCGCAGATAAAGTTAGCAGCTCTTTAAGTTGGTTGACATTTCCATTGGCGGCTTGCGCCCGTTTCGCCCCTGCTTTCGACGCTTTAGTGCTTTTCCGTTTTTTTAACCGCGGGGTACGCGCTATCACGGATCTCACCTTGAATGAACTGTGCATAAAGCGCCTTTATGTTCAAACTAGAGACTAAGGCGAGATAAATTTTCGCAGCAGCGTTTTATGAAAAGCGAAACCTGTCCCGGCTGAAAAAGCTCTAGCAGCGCGTATCTCGAACTTGTTATCTTGTAATGCTAATAAATTAATCTTAATAACCATTATTAGTTTGAAATGACCCAGCCAACACTATATATTAAATTAATACAGCGAGCAGCGCTCGGCTTACTTTACATCGCACAAGTTTGTCTTGTTACACTTGGAGCTATCTCGTAAAGTACCCAAGAATGCTGATGCCATAGAAGCTTGCCGACTTTTTAGCTATTGCAGAACGCGCCAGGTTTGAGTCTGAGAACATCGTTAACGCTAACAATTATCGGCTAAAACATTTAGATATCTTAAATATGCATGTTTCAAAAAATACGTGACTAATTATCTCGCTTAAAATTCAGAACAGTTAGAATCATGAAAATAATTTGATACAATTATAAAAATCATTTATGAAACAACAAAAGTTATCCATGCCGTATTACTTGCATAAATCTGAAACCCAATTATGTAAATTTGTTCTTGGTTGTTGCACTTCTTTTCTAGAAAGTTGTTTACAGGCTTATTTATGTAATTATCTCGTAAAAACAGCGCAAAAATAAATTAAACTCGTATAGGTAGCCGTAGAATTTAGAATATTATAACACCAATAAATGTTTTGGTTTGCGAACTTGTTGAATAGATAATACAAAATTTAAGTTACTTTCACGTTGAAAATCTCCGCTGAAACATTATACCCGCTTCTTCGGAAGCTTTGGAATAAATTCCTCGTAGTTAGCGATTCTAAACAAAACAAGAAGATTGAGGTTCTCGTGTTACAAAAACCGAGAACTATTGATTGTTAGGACAGCAACCTACAATATACTTATCTACAGGCGAACTCACGTATTGGCTTACAGATCTCCGAAAAATCCCTAACTTAATCGGTTTTTGTGTGATTAAAAGCAACGAAAAATAAAATCATGCCTAAAATTGCTATACATCATTCTTTACTTACAATTAAATTACATTCGACATACTATGCAATAACAAAACAGACTGGGGATACTGCCAAAGCAGAAAATTTAATCAATTTATTCTAATACAGTTCAAACAGCAAAGGCACTCCTTTAATAAAAAAATAGGCGAAAAATGGCACCTCAAAAGTATAAATTATAGATCAAATGAGATAAAAGTACTCTGAACCAACCTACAAAACAATTAAATAAATTATTACTACAGTATAAAAATCGAGTTTACAGAACCGAAACAACTATTATAAATAAAAATACGAGTACTTACAATACATATACCACATCTATCAAAAATTAAACGACCAGTGGACTCGTAGTAGCAAAAAGAAAGTAGAAATCTTTGCTGGTCACTTAGCCGATGTCACTAAATCTTTCCTAAGTCAATATCCCAAGAAAGATAATAAAATTATAAACTTTCTTAAATCTCCTTATAAAGTCAGCTTATAGTCACTGAAGTTTTCATAAGTAAAAGAAGTGATTAATCAAGAAACAGACATCGCCCCAGTGTTTTAAAAGTGGCCCAGATAAACCAGAGAAACCTGTCGAAGAAAAACATTGTACATACCTATTAGTTCTATTCAGAGTATTTGTAAAGTTACTTATAAAAATAAAACCAATAGTGGAAGATCAAAAGCTAATTCCAAAGTACCAGTACAATAGAATAAATCCATCGAATTGTAGACACAATCCACCACGATCTATAAGAAAGTAGTTACTGTTCTGTAAAATGTTTAAATACATTCTAATCGTATGATAAAGTGTAATTCTTGTGCCTGTTACATAAATTAAAAAGTATTTATCTTACCATGAGATTTTGAAACCTCACCTAACAGATGGGAACTTTTGTACAAATTATTAAGAATAAATATACATTTTCAACAACATTTTCAGGCATATCTCAAGATAATGTGCTAAAATATCAACTATATAACTAACCACAACTGCTGTCCTAGTTTCTTATGTTAATGCAACCTTGTTGAGATAAACCCGTAAAATAATAAAGTCTGAAAATAACATTAAGATACAAGGAAAGTTAAATTTATTTATATGAAACTTACCATAATTAAAGTAAATAGTATTGATAATAATATTATTTAATGTGTTCCCCATCAGTGGCCATAACCCTCTTGAGCCGGGACCTAAACGCAATTTTCTTTTTGTCAATATGTCTTATTACTTTCTAATGAAAGCCCTTAATTTATCGTTAGTCTTATGATGCCTCTCATTGGCCTTCGCGTCGACAACGCCCCACACGTATTAGTTAAGAGGATACACTTGGAGATGGAGGATTTTCCCAAGTCACAGGACCAGAAATTTCAAAGTTATTTTGACAGATCCATACCTTTCTGTCCTGGATAAAGTTTTTTTGTCCAAAGAGAATTTCAAGAAGCCAATGCTGTCTTACTTGTTGTCATTCAGCAGTGCTTGGATCTTTAACTTCCTTTAGATTTTGTTTTTCTCTATTAACAGTTGGCGCTTCTTCAGGACGAAAGACTTGTGGTGCAAG
This sequence comes from Sinelater perroti, assembly GCA_036346155.1. Lineage (NCBI taxonomy): Eukaryota > Metazoa > Arthropoda > Insecta > Coleoptera > Elateridae > Sinelater > Sinelater perroti. The sequence continues at coordinate 14,566,036 of JARFIY010000195.1, read as the reverse complement.
TCTTGGCAAACTACCAAACTGACCGTCGCACCCATTTTTTTGTAAGATCTATCATGTTACGCCCAGGATTTCGATCAATTCGCAAACCACTTCTCTTAAGATCAGATCGTTTGCTGTAAGTTTTCCTGTCAGTAGTTACATCCTCCTCATTTTGTAGACTATCGTAAGTTGTTCGTTATATAAAGCTAACGTGTTGTGTTACTTAATAGGGGATTACGCATGCCCATAATACGACCTTTTAGTTTTCCCGCAATACAACCTAAAAGCTTTCGGATTAATTTCAAGGATCCTGTACTATAACAGCATCTAAAAACCTAGAAAACAATGCAAACAAGATTCAGCAATGGCTAAAAATATGAAGAATCAAAGCAAACTAAAAGAAATAAATCACATTTACAATGAAATGTGATAACTGTCCATCGGTGACTATCAACGGACAGCCACTAAAATCGACATCTGATTTGGTGAACTTATATATTTCATAAGCGCAAATAGCTAAATATAATACTAATTCAGTAGGTTATACTGGATGATCGGAAGAAAGTGTAAGTTGTCATTGGAAAATAGTGCTAATTTATAAGGTAGTTTTAAAACAATTTTAAAAGTACCATTTTGCTTTATGGCAAACTGTCAACAAATGCAACATAGCAATTATTGAAAGGTTCAAAAATAAATTTCGAGCCTTAGTGCTTAATATAATGAAAGAAAAAGTATAAAACTTTAGTATAAAATATAAACTCCTTGCATCTGTTTATTCAATCATTTACTTATGATATAAATCAGTAAATTTTTGTATTTTAGTGGCTTGTTAAAGCCGTACTCCACACTTCTGAACGAAATTGGCAGCAATTACACCAACATAAAAAAGACTTATTGTCCCTGTGGATAATGTAAAAATAAAAACAGATAATTTCTAATGTGTTATAAAAAATTCTTAAAAAGTTTTGTGTACTTTATTTGTGAGTCAATAAATAGACTGCTGCTGTAGCTCAGTTGTCACTATTGTATGTATTACTACCCTATCCGCAAGCCAGAGCGAGCGAGTTCGGGTCTCACTCAGCCCATGGCTCTATATGACGTCCTAGTATTAAGTTAGTTAAGTAAGTGCATGTTAGTAAGCACAATAAGCCCTTAAGGCTGCAGTAGCGGTTAATAAGTCTCAACAAAAAAGTTACAAATACTTGTTTCAAAAAAAAAAACTTTCCCATCTAACATTATAGCAGTGGTATTGAACTATTTTGCAAAAAACAGCCCTAAATAGCGTTAAACGATTTCTTTTTTAAATTGCACACAAATTTCTAAATAACTTCACTTTATCCTAAAAATTTAAAATTGTAAACAAATTTTAATGTACTAAATTAACACATCACGTTTTAGTAATCCAGAAATTAAGCAACCGAATAAATTTTTGTTTAAAGTTTAATCAGTAATACAATTTTTGTTATTTTCTATAACATTTTTCCACTTATATGATAAGTTGTGAATACTCATACGTGAAAAACTTTTGAATTTTTGAGTCCAGATCTGGTAGAAATGCACAGTTTTTCCGCCCAAATAATTTAGTAGGTTCAGAAACAGATAATATAAGAGAAATACGAAGGGTGCTAAATAATTTTCCAGGCAATTTCTAATGTTTGCAATGTTTGCCTGGCGATATATCGTCTGGTACTACTATAATGTAATAATACACCAGCGGCAGCTTAAATGTTTATTTATTTGATAATATGCATAGTGGGAAATTGTTTAATCAGAATTAAAGGTTTCAAAATAAATTACATCTTTTATGTACCACCATTCACACTCCGCTTCTGCCCCTTCCCGAGCCCTTGGAATGTGACAAATGTTATTATGCTCCCCAAGCCTAGAAAGTTTGAGACCTTCCCCCAAGATTATCTGCGATAAGTATCCTGTCAACCGGGGGAAAGTAATTCACAAGCCTCTAACTACCCTTCAGCTTCTTTGTGTGGTGGAACGCATCACTGAGGGTTATGCCAAGAAGCAAACCATCGGTGCAAACAAGGTGTGACATCATGGGACATGCCAACAACGTCCTCCACTACACTAGTCCAGTACGCAGTTGTGCCGTACAGCTCGTTAAAAACATCTTTATTAATCCAACAACTTCAAGAGAAACTGGATCTTCTGGAACGTAAAGGAAAATTTAACGGTCATGTTCTCCACCAAAAAATTTCAGGATCCTTGGAAGATAGATACCCTGGGAGGAGAAAACATTCTACCTCAGGACAGAAAACTGACCTGGAACCACACATTAACAGTGCGGCCACAAGAACGAAAGCAGTGAGATCGACACTCCAACAAGCAAAACCATCGTGCCATTTGGGGTTAAGCCGCAAAGATACGCGGCAATAAGCTCCAAGTCATCCAGAATCGCACTTTACCATTTGTATTCGGCACCCTGAGTTTCATAAAGAACTACGACACTCATCGAGACGTCAACATTCCCATGATCCAGGAAAGCATCTACCAATCACCACAAAACCTTCACGCTACGGAAGCCAAGGTTAGAAAAACTATCGTTCGTGGCATAAACAACTACGAAGTCGATAAAGGTGCCCGTCATATGCACCCAAAGATTCCGATCCCTCCGTGAAATGGCCTTTACGGCCATCCACCATCCATGTTAGGTTTTATTAAGAGGATTGGACTCAGGAACCTCTGATTTTATCAGTGAAGACATCACCACACACAACCTTTGTGAAGTATAGGTTGACAAGTACTTTCTATTCGTTCTTTAACATTGATGAATAAGATCTATTTTCCATCCCCCAGTTTTCTAGTCCAATTCATACAATAAGACACACACGTCAATATACCATGCTATCGAACCATATGCCTTAGTTTGTGCAGAGCCAATCATTCCAATGTTTTTCAAATATCTGTGCACTGTTACTCGCCTAAATATTGTACCGCGCCTCATTAGGATTTTGCTCCATGTCTAGTTTAGTTTTGTTTAGTCATCTAGATCAAGTTTTACTATGAATGTTAAAGTTTCCAGATTTAAATTGATCAAGCCGTCATTGATTTCAGCGCCAGTGCAGCCAAGCGGTTGAAGAGCTTTTTACAACGGCTTCAGGTTTAATACTAGATTTAGATGGATGACCTACTCAGCCACTAAAAATAATTGACTACCTGTGTTCACTTCAAATAAGGGCGCGGTACTTACTACAGCTACCAAGTAGTGAAGGAGAACATATGAGAGTCTTAACGTCTCAGTTCGTAGCCCATACTCCCACTAGAGGTGTTAAAGTCTCACAACCACCACTATTGATGTAAGCGTTCGCTTATTGTCTCTTCTCCACACATTACTACAATTTTTTCTTCGCTTTTGCTGCCGCGTTCCCATTTCTAAATTCTTTCAGTACCACATGATCATTATTCACTTTCATCTCAACATCTCAAACACTGCAACCCATTCTGACTACAATCATAAAACAAATGTGCATTAACTGCACTGCAGTAATATGAATAAGGACAAATAAAAATTTCAACTTTGGTTTTGCGTAACATTATACATGAACAACTTCTTTCAGTTTGTATAACAAGTTTAGAAGCCTTTAATGCCCTGTAAGAATAAGATCAGTGCAAGAGCCTCACTCGCAGGAACAATAACTGACCCCTTACAATAATCAGAACGTTCACCTTCCCGACTGCAGTGGCTGCGATTCTCCAATGAAGTTATTATGGTTTATGGGCCATAAATTCCCGGCGATTGGCTTACCAATGCACCAATATACGCAGTTTACAAATTTCAGAGAATTCTAGCCGCTTTATAGTGTACAGGTGCTCTAGAATTCCCGGAACGCGCCGCGCGGTTGCGACGAATCTCATCAAGGAGTGCATGAAGCGGTTCGTTTACCCCGGCAAAATTAACTGCGTAATTGACAATTGAACGCGAAATAGCGCTGCATTTGCAATGCTAATTATGAAAACGAGCATTAAGACATCTTCACGACGCCGATAATAAAACGCGCGGACGTTCGATTCGAATACGTAACAGCTCAATATCAACCCACTGCGATCGAATGCAGTTCCGAGTTACGCGGCCCGCGATCCATAGCTCATTAAAGTTTATTCCTATTACGGAATGCAAATCTTGGATAAGCTGGCAGCGGCGGCCGCCATTAGCCCTCACTTAGCTGCCCCCGGCGACCTTGGTCGTCAAAAAGGGGATTCATTAGCCGGCTACCTGCGCCCGCTTTTTAATTAAAACGTTCCGGATCAATTGCGCGCCCTCTCCGGATTATTGACGCTGCTGCCAGGCTGCATGGCGTATTTGTTGGGAGACAACGTATTTGCCGAGAGAAAGGAGCCCAAGCATGCGATGTTTGGCCACACATTAGTTTTCTGACAATCGGGCCTTGTGTAAACATCTCATGTCATGCTCAAGAGTGCGCGCAGCGTGAAGTAAATGGAGTTTCAGTTTCAAAGTAATCCTGCGCGTCAAACAATTTCTGCAAGCTTTTAATGCGAGGGTATTAAGGATGAAACCTTGGAAATATCGCCGGTCTTGGTTCCCCTTACTCCCCATTTCTCGGTACACTTAACATAATGTGGCAGAGAAAGTGCCCAAGCTTGAGAAGTGTGATGGATTCGTATTGCACATCCTGACCCGACCCCATTACACCAAAATGATTTGTTTGGGTGATCACGTGTTATTTGTAGCTTGCTGACGCTTCCTCAAATTACATAATGTGCAATTAAAGTAACTGAAATTTGAAATACCAACTTAGGCCTTCTGGATAATTACAAACGGGATGTTATTTTTTTCCATTGTCACTCTTTATTTTTAAAGACTTTTCCTTCAATTCCCTCTTACACATTATCTCTATGGAAACATTTCCTTTTCTAGCAAATTAGTTGGTCGATACAATTTTTCTAATATTCAATTATGTTTCTGAACACCTAAAATAAACATCGTTCATATGTCGCCCCCAATAATTTAATATTTTTCCTTTAAGGTACACGGTTAAAATTTAATTTTAAATCCCTCCCCATACTTATCTCTTACTTCCAGTTTCATCCCGCATAATTTTTTGGGCGTCCTCTTCTTCTTTTCAGTGCTGCCGGTATCCACTTGATAACTAGATGTTCATCTTTGTTCAGGTAGTGGCATAAAATGTCCCGCCCAGTTCCATTTTAATTTTTTGTTTCTTGTTATTACATTTTCTGCCTGTTTCTCTTCTAATTTCTTTCAAATCAACTTTAAACCTAGCATATACCGTTCCATTTTCGACAGTATTGTTCTTAATTTATGATATAACTTTCTAGTTATACTCCATGTCTCCGTAAAAGTAAGAGTAGGTAGGCATTTATTAAATACACGCCTTTTAATTGTGATGCTTGCTTCGCTCTTACAATTTTTTTAGTTGGTCCAAAATTTATTTCATGATAAATTGAAGAATTTTTCATCGTTAGTTAGGCCGGTATCCTTGAATGATTATTATTAATTTTGTTTTCTTCTTCTTCGCTGTCATACTTATTCGTAGTATTTAGAAAATTCTTTTATCAGTTCCCTTCTATTTCTTGTTTTTTCCTTCTTCTGTTTTTATTTCTGTTATCCATGGTCTTCCGCTATTTAGCTCTTTGTTTATTTTTTCTGTGGGGCCTGTTTCTGTTATTATTTTTCTAGCGAAGATCCTTTCTATTTTCCTTTTATTATTTAATTTCCTACCGGAGACTAAGAAAAAAGGGAAAGGAGAAATGGAACTGCAGGGCGGGAATGTGATAATCTAGCAGCAGCAGGGCTAGGATGCATGCTCAAAAAAGAACTAGCAAATAAAATAGATAACTGGAAGGGATGGTCCGAAAGAATACTCACAATAGACATTACGCTTAGTAAAAAAGACAAAATAACGATAATAGGGGTGTACGGACCCAGACGACAATACCAAAGCAGAAAAAGATAAATTCTGGGTAGACTTAGGAAGCGCAAAGACAGCAGTAAAGGAGAAATATATATCGCGGGAGATTTCAACGGAAGAGTAGGGAGAAGGAAAAATGGGACAGAAAAAGTAATAGGAAAACACCAATTGGTAGAAGGGTTTCTATAATTTTTTCTTTATTTATTATCTTTTGATCATATGTCTCTTCATATTTCCTTATTCTGTCTAGTCTTACACTATTTTTAATTAACATTACTTTTGCCCATATTTTCCTATGATTCGTACTTAGTTCGAACTATTCATCACTTCTATCTCGTTTTTATATTTTCCGTTCGGTGCTCTCTAGGTCCATCTTTTTTCTATATGCCTTATAGAAGGTATTCATTATAGATAACCTATATTTTATTGCAAAAATTACTAACACATTCCCTCCTCTTTTTCTTTCTCCTTACTCATATTTTCCCGTAGTCTATCCATCTTCCAACTTATGCGCTCCCACTTAACTATTAAAGTCGCTCATAACTATTACATGTATGTTTTGAATTATTACGTCCTTCATTACTTCTTCCAGTTTACCGTAAGTTTTTCAATTCCTCTTCTGAATCTGTTTTTGTAAGTGCATATACAATATTGCTAGTTTTTATTCTTTATTAAATCTTAGACGTAATATTGCTATTCTGTCCAAATAGACTTTTATTTCTTCTAGATACGTCCGGAATGTAGTGAGATTAACTTTTTTGTATAAACAAAGGTGTTGGAATTTTTAAAATAGACGACTGTTTGTAGCGCAGTGTCGATCGCTTGCTACGATACAGAAATCCTATAGAAACAATGTTTTATCGAAAGCACAAGTATTTATGTGGCATAAAGCGTTCAGAGAAGGAGAAAAGAACGTTGAGGAGTGATATCTTACACTTGGGGCAATATGGCTGAGGTAAAAGCGAATGTAAACTCTGACCAATGTTTAAGTGTTAGAATGTGAAACGTTTGTACTACATTGGTTTCTAAGATTTTGATCGACAAATAAAAGAAAAACCGTATGTGGATTTCTTGCAAAATTTTCTTTCTTTGGAGAAAGGGGTAACTGGTGCTGAAACATGGATTTTTGAGTACGATCTGGAGACGAAAAGACTTCTAAGTGGCACACTACAGAGTTTCATTAACCAAAGAAGGCTCAAAATGAGGAAAGACGATAATTATACTTGTCTTTTATGATTCTAAAGGTGTTGTCTGTAGGGAGTCTGTACCACCCGGACAGACGATCAACACTGTATTTTAGGTGAAATTGCTTAAACGGCTGAAGATAAACAGTAGCGCGCATCCGCCTGAAGATCACCAATACTTATGTTCCTCACCAAGACAATGCGCCGAGACATGCATTGTTACTAGTGAGAGTTTCTGTAAAACAAATCGTGTCAACGCTGCCCTAACTTTCGTACAACCTAGACCTGGTCCTGCCCGACTCCTTTTTGTTTTCCCGGCTCGGCAAGAGACCAGAATACGGGCACACCTAGTAATAATACAACGGTTGCGACCCACCTCGGGACCGAAAAGGGCAAAAACGCCACTTAAAGATATTCGTTTTTTTCAATTTAATTAGGTGTGTGGGGAGCTTCATATTTGGACAACTCCTTAGGGATACCACAGCCGATTGCGAGCATGTAGTGCCCTTTGACGGCAGAAACGGAGTAAGCGACACCTGGACTTGTTAGACAGGCGAAGTCGTCATGTTCTCTTATTAAAGAGGCTTTGTGTGCACATAATTTATAGAAAGACTAGAGCACGCGATTTGACGTTTTCCGGTGTCCACTACCAGGACGAGTCTTAACGGGTCCCCGTGACGGAAGAAGTTGATAAAGTTATTGAGAGAGAAAGCTTGAGTGGGTCGCTGGATAAATGTGTTTAGTTGGATGTTGTAAAAGCTACTCGTGTTCTTAGATTAATATTAATACATGTTTTCTTTTCGCACTGGCAGAGTTAGTTATGGATCTTTGGGAAAAGCTCGAGTATATCAAATCAGCTACTAAGATTCTTCGTCACTTCAACAAGGAGAAAGTACAAGAGCTGTTCGTTAAGAAGAATATACTGAAAGATGGTAGGGAACTAAATAGGAAAAGATGCATTAGCAGCTCATTCAATTTTGGGAATGATAAAACGAGATGACCACTAACTAGGCTACACTATTAGATGCAATTATAAAGACTGCATAAGAGCCTAAATGACATCAACATATGTTTCTTGCTAGGAAAGAACAAGACTAAGTGTGATTACCTCTGCAAACTGAAAACTTTTATCCCCCGCAAGAGCGAATGCTGAACATTTCTTTTTATGTATATATGGTAAACAGACATAAAACTACGTGATATGAAAACAACTATGGGCAGCAGCTTCACCGCTTTAACCGGCTTCAGAACCTTCTTTCGTCAAGTAGCTTCATAGAAAGTTGAAAGAAACCTAAAACTTATTGGGGATAAAGGAATGGCACTATAAATAGGTGAGTATTGCGCTCACAAGAGAAAACTTAACAAGAGAGGATCTTCTTCTTGCTAGAAGAAAGGAAAAAAGCGGTGGATAGTTGAAGAAATCTGTTTTGAAACAAAGAAATGCTTTTTCGAGTTGAAAGCGGATAAGGGTGTAACAAAAATACAGGAAATGTAGATCCACGAAGTGTTATCTAGACAGATAAACACGAAGCGAGTTAGTTTCTGCTTTGATCAGCTTAATATAAAACCATTCAAACAAATCACATAGAACGTCAGTGGGAAGAACTGCGGAAATGACTGAGTTGTGTGCGAAAATACTGGAACAAAGATAAACAGTTTGTAAACTTTGCACTTTTTTACCTCGACGAGTTTATGTATTATCAAGATTACATACCCCCTCTTCTAGCTTTTCAGTAGATTCTGAGTGATATGATGAACAATAGCTACCGACAACTACTGTTGAATCGATTTGGACGACAAGTTTGCAGAATGAAATGCAGAACAAGAAGACAAAATAGATGAGGCGGAGACTCTATGATTGGATTCAAAACCTACAATACCAGGTGAACTTATTATGTATTATATAACGGGAAGAAGCTCCTTAATTTGGTACAAGATGCCCTGGCAAACGACGTTAAAGTAAGTTGACTCTTGACGATAAATTGAATATTTATAAGTGATGTACTGTGACTACATTCCATTTTGCTTCGCATTCATTACATTTAAATTTGATTTTTAGTTAATTTCCTTGATTAAAATGTTGCTTAGTAAGTAATTCGGTCAATTCTAAAAATCGATACTTGTCAAAGTGGCGTATTGTGCCCTCTCGAATCCCAAATCTCATGTATTGCGTCTTATTACAGCATTACAGGATAAAAGCACGTATTCCGGTCTCCCACCGTGTTTTAAAAGCTCACTCGGTTCTAAATTATCATTATTTATAATGATTTCAATTTTATTATAAACGTCAATCTACTTTACTCGACTTTCTAAAATAATATGATACGATAATGATTCTAGAAATTATTTTAAAAATTTAAACTGTAAATTACGGTACAATACGATGCTATTCTCGTGCTTGCTTTGTATGCTCGCTACGCCTGCAAGGTACAACCCATTTACGCTGCACTACTTGTTCAGACATATCGAAAATAATATTAACATATTTTTTGTCCCAGACAAAACAGTATCAGCATCTCAAAAGGTGCATTACCATACCGAGGTCAAGCAGGTGCAGGACGGTGTACCGCCGCTGCCCACGAAATAAAACTACCATGGGTGGATTAATAATCAGGGCCGAGTTCGCCCGATTCTAATCGCGCATTTATTTTACTAAACTTCAAATACTAGAGCGGGGGCCATTCATCTTCTGCACGTTCATTCGCAAGTCACGACCGGAATGGTTTGTGAATTTGGTCACACAGTTTCGGCCATGTGTGCTTAAAACGCAACAATGAGGTTGTTCATCCACAACACGGGCTTGAAATGTATCCTGCTTAACAAAGTAATGAATTGGTTCTTGGATATAACCAGCAATCTCACTTAAAAGCATCCATTTCACGTTTGTCAATTAATTATTCAGCTAAGCATAAAAACTGACAGTTGTTTCATTAAAATGCACGCGACGTTAATTGGTGCCAGTTTAAACCTACATTTCATTAAATAACCACAAATTGTTTTAATGTCGAGAAACTTTGAGATTCGCTGCGTTTAAATTAGGCGAGGTACAGATTAAGGCTAATCCTGTCTGATAGTCTATTTTATCGATTGATGCTATTTCGACTTCTTTCGTATTTTATAAACCTCCATAACTCCCAAAAAGAAATCGATTGAGATTAGGTGCCAATCAGACTATATTTAGTTGTAAGTTAGTTTTTTTTTATTTGGTATAACTTATAATTACATATGCTTATTAGGCATACCAATTAAGAGACATTTTCAACTTTCTTAAATAATTAAATTTTTTATAACAAAATTTAATTAGAAAATTTGTTTGTTTTTTCCAGGTCATTACCGTAGTTACTGAGTGATAACCTGCATGTTACTTTAATTTTGAAACATAAATCGATAAATCGAATTTTTAGATTGCTTTGGAACATCTAGTTTACCTATGGAGTTCTATTAGCTTTAATGAGATATCTCTAGATACTGTTTTAGTAACTTCAAATTCTGGTTGTTCAAGGATTATTCAAGATTATTTTTGATCCTCTTTTCATTCACGTTATAACAAATTTTTTCATTTGTGGCACTCCAGAACTACCAGTTTAACTCCGCTTCTTGACTGTTCAGTGGATTGAGTAACTCAGTCAAGTGCGGTTTCTAAGCCGGCATAAAGAGGAAGAGTTGGGCAATGGGCCAACATCCCATTTTCTTAAAACCAAAACCCCAAAAGCATGTCTCGGTTTAGAACGGAAAATGGGTTACGAACAAAGCGCCGAAAATAGATACTGAACTTCGGTATGTAGAACGTACATGCTATCAATAAAAGAAACCAAAAGAAAAGGACAGGGGTCCGAAAATTTACAAACATACGATCACTTCTTCAGTGGGCTACCAAAAACAACTAGATCTAGTAAAGGTATATTGATTGTAATACATAGAAGGTGGAGAAAATATACAAAAACTATGTTAAAGAAAGAATTATTAAAATTAATATATGTATATTCAGATCTATAGTAACAATTGCAGACATTAATGTGAAGGTTGTCTTCTTTCAAAAGCTAAACGGCGAAATCTTGAAAGAGAGCTTATTGTATTCGCAGATTTTAATGGCAGAACGGGATGAAAAGAGAAATATAATATCTACGTAGATATAGAAAAGACACGGCAAATAATAACGTCTAAACAAAATAACATAAGAAAGTTAAATAGTTATTTTGAACACCATGGCATATACAAGTTTACGTGGAGACAAGAAATTTGAGGACGTAAGAGTTTGTAAAGGGCCGATCTATGGTAATGACCATTATTTTACCAGAATAAAAGCATTATTCCCCGGAATAAAGAGTTAAGGTGCAGAAAAAACTGCAACAAACAAGATATAACCTATGAAGTTTAGAGGATGAGAGTACGAAAATGCTTTACAAAACCCGGCTATATCAAAAACTAGAAGAAAAAACTTCGTTAGTATAGAAGAATACTACAATCATGTGAAGGAGCTTTTAACGCTCTAGGTAGATATGAAAAGAACAAAAACTAAAACAAACCATATTGTTGGGACTAAGATATACAACATCAGAAGAAGAAAAAATATATCAACAATATCTTAGTACCAAACGCATAAAATTTATACTAATGCATAAGCAAGCCCAAGTAAAAGTTCGCAAAAAAGTGAAAAGTGGAAACAAAATTGTTCGAGAATGAATACATATTTAAGAAAACAAAAAGTACACAAAGCTAGAGAATACTGAAGAACATAAGAAATAAAAAAAGTGATTATATGACTAATATCATGATAAAAGAAACAATACTTTCAATAATAGTTAACAGAACAACGTAGATAATTTGAAGACGATAATCATTCACCTAACATAAGAATAACAGAATCGCCTATGAGATTAACGTTAGGATAAGTAGAAAAACAATATAAATTTAAAAAAATGCCAAAGCACTGGATTCTAACGATATATATCGAGAACTAATAAAATAGAAGCATCAAGCTATTTATTTATCACCTATATTTATAAACAGCAACAAGAATAAATTAGAAAATTGTCGGAGAATAGCAAAATGAGTACTAACACATAGAAGCTGAGGAACAAGCTGAATTTCGAGCATATTTTTAACCATGCAGGTTATTTAAAAGAAAATTCGTCTTTAAACAAGAACTCCATCTACTTTTAGTCGACTTAAAAAAGACATATGGCAATGTCCCACTTAAAAAAACTGTAGGAAAACCCTGAGAAAATTATCATTCAATGGCGAAATTAATAAGAATCGAAAAAACTTTATATTAATAATCAAATAATTGATATAGGTAACACTATTACAAAAGAATTTACAACTAAAAAATGCTGCCTCTAACACTGATAAAAAATTTATCTCCCAAACACGCCTTAAAGAAAAGAAGGAAGTACCGAAACACAGGTCTACCCTTAAGATAACATTATACTTTATGTAATGGGGACAAATATTAGTAGCCCAGAACTACGATGACATGAACTATATGACTTGTAAATTTATAGAAGAATATGCAAAGTGGGAAATAGAGATAAATTTAAGCAATACCGAATATATGTGCATTAGAGGAGAACAGCAGGACCTGAAAAAAAAAATAAATACAAATATTTTGGAATAAAAGTATCATGGAACGGCACACCGGATGGGACGTTTGGAGAACGTAACAAACAGGAAAAAAGCCATTGTTATGCTCGATAGCATTTTATGGGACAAAATATTTCAAAAGAAGGCAAAAGCCAATATACAATGCTACCGTGAAAAGCATAATAACATATATCTCGAAAGTTTTGCCTTTAGAAGAAAAAACTATAAAGACGTTAACAACTACAGAAATGGACTTTTGGAAGAGAGCGACAGGAAGACCAAGAATGAAAAGAGTAACAAACAACAGAATTAGATAAATTATAAATGTGAAGCGCACTATAATAGACGAATTGAAAGATAAACAATTGATATGATTCGGACATACAATAAGAATACCTAAGTAAATTCTACAAGGGAAGCCGGGAGAAAAAAGTAAGCAAATTAGACCTCGAAAGAGTTGGAAAAGTGGCATCAATCAGCTTACTATAAGGGTTTTGGGGAAATTTTTGTTATTCTACTGTGAACAGTAACACAAACAGTTTGTCACTTTCACCATTACTCCCTTCCTGATTAAAATATCTAATAAAGGAAAACTTGGCAGAGTTTTGAGGATTGCGAATGAAGTGGTTCTTGCTGAATTCATTAAGTGCGCAACCTAATTCTTGGCACCTGCTTTTAATCGATGATTAATCTGGTGCGTATAATTATAGTAAAGGATCATCCATCTCACTTAGAACACACTGCAAGAAGTGCCTTTTCTACCGACATATTCTAAAAACCAGTAGTAAAAGTAATGAAAGCAACGTTTGTGACATTGAGACAGATAGTGCCGGTGAAACCCGAGAGATAATTTGGACAGATTTAGAGAAGAATGCTGTATTTTATAATATCTGCAAGAAGTGGCTTTAACGATTTAAGTATGTAAGTTGATCTTCCTGAAGCTAAACGTTCTGAATAGTCGAAGAAGAAAGACTAAAAACATTTCTGTTGCAAAGGAATTCGAAGTAATACGCCGAGATATCTCTAAGTGTCTACACAAGCTGGACCGCTGAGAACAAAAATAGACGCTATATTATTTCTTTCTAGATTCAAGAAAAAAATTGCATCAGGCTACCACATATTGCTAAGTATTTAAAGAGTTACACACTACGAGTTATTTCCATCTGATAAAATAATAATTGTAACGCGTTACGAGCAGCAATTAATGCTTGCAGATTACTTTCCTGACTCGACAAATAAATTGGAAAATAAATCTTCTAATAGTTTATACACATCTAAATCGATGAAGATGTTACAAGATATCATCACTATGAGTCGCTTTCATTTGGTGAAATGGTAATCATCACGCATTACTAGTAGCAATCGATGCGTGTTAGTGAGCACTTTTTAAATCAAGAAGAGGAAAGAAAAATTATTCTTTTTTGGAACACCACCATCTCGCGATTTATTAAAACAATTCTAGAATGATCACCGACTTGGGCTGAGACTATTTTCAAGAGACGTCGTCTCTTCAGATTGCCTTCTTTTCAGATCTCTGAAAAATGGCTCCACTGATACCCGGTTTACTTCTATTAAATATATTGAGGTAAGTCTGGTTGAATTTACCTACTTCACACCACTCTTGTTTCTGTCCAAAAACTCATGGTTACTCAACGTTTTATACATTAGTATGATAATTTTCTAAAAAAGTTTGAAAGAAAGGCAGTTTATATGTACTTAGTTAAAAACGCTAAAGATTATTTACACATCTAAACTAAAAATTACAAAATTTTACATTGCAAAAATGGAATGACACTAAACACAATTATCCAAAATCTTTTTTCTAAAGAAATATATTTCATACAAATTCCTATTTTCAGTTGAATAAACAAAACAAAATTGTAAAATCAAAACAAGAAAATATAAATTATAAATTTAAGTATCTAATTTTGATCCTGTTTTTGTGTGATTACCATAAATATACATTACGTTCAACTTTCTTTGCATTTGAAACCTTAAAGTTTATTTGTTTTAGTCTAGTTAGTCAGCTAAATGGTTTTAGTTGATTTCTAGTGTTTGCCTATTCAGTTCACGCCTAGTCTGTAGCTTGAAGTAAGCGCGCACTAGCGCTCTACAAGTGAGTTATACTTAGTAGTGTAATAGGTCAGGTTTTCAATAAAAGGTTATTACATAAACTCGCTACTTGTGTAGGCGCTTTTTTAAGAAAGCCACTAAGTTTCGTTAATATATAAGTATCTTGTAAAGAAAGTAACGTAAAAAATAGAATGATGTAAAAAAATCATGAAATGATTTAAATGTATTTTTTTTCCTACAACTCTATAACATTATGCGGTTTCTAACGATATATAATCAACACACCATCTATATTTGTAAAAGTTAATAACTGCTGGATGAAGGCAATAAACTAAAATTATTGATATAGGCACTAATACAATATTAACAGCAACTGCAAATAAAATGCGGCCGCAGCAGTACGCACTCGAACGGTTACAAGAAATATATGGCCAGGATTCCACCACTGATTTATTACGCTAATGGAGTGGTTGTACGCAAAATGTTTCAGATTCAACGAGGACGATTTATGAGTTTTTAATAAAATTTATTCGCAGTGTTATTCGCGCACACTAAATGCCGACTCCGTTCTTTGATCGCAGCGCCATGCAGACGCCGGGTCGGCCTGCGTTATCAGCTTCGTTTTCTACTTTCGGTTTTATCGCGGCGCTTAATTGGCGGCCCGTGTGAATACAGTCGATCGAACTGCCAGAAAACTTTCGTGGATCGGTGAAATTCTAAATCTCCCGATTGTGTGTCACGCGGACAAAGCCGCCCGATGAAGAGCCTGACAGTAAACCTCATCAAGTGCGCTCATTTGCATGCACACATTTGCGCGGAGGCCGGACATCTAAGCTAATTTGAGCAAAACCAACGCATCACGAGCTGCCTCTTGAGCGTTTTTCGATCTCTTTCAGGATTAATGTTTATCTCAGCTGACTTGTGCAGGTTTTTTAATACCTAATAGACTTACCGGCGCTGTTTAACTGACAATTTGATTTTATCGTGAGAATTCTTTTGCTACTTTTCGCACAAACCATTCCGATTAATATGTGGGCTGCACGATATCTATTATAAATTGGCAACCCTGCGTGTGCTAGGTGCGATCTGACATTAGCATCATACAGTTTGACATTTATGACGCCATACGTACTCAGAACGTTTTGCTACAGGAACGACTAATTGTTTTGTTTTCATTAAGTTGGAAATTTTCTTTCATCAAAAATAGTATTAACTCGTGAACATTCAACGTGAATTATCTCAACAATAGTACGTCAATCAACTCACTTCTATTTTTGGTGATGAAGCTCTACACAAAGTACTGTATATCGTTGGTTCTTTGAATTTAATCTTCAATTGGTCGTAGTTTACCGGCGGATGAATTTAAATGTTCGTCCAAAATCGACTGTGATGCCATGCGCGAACTGATAAAGCAAGACTGTCATGTGACATATCGTAAAATTCAAACATCTATAAATATTAGTATTACTAAGATACATTCGATATTGCATGAACATTTAATAGTCAAAAATTTATATGCAGGTGGGATCTCGCTTAAGTTAACAATCGCTCAAAAACAGATTTGTTTCTATTATTCGAAAAAAATACCTCAGGAAATACGATCGCGGTGCTTCAAAAACCGTTTACAACGTCGTTATAGGCGGCGATTCTTGGATTTATACGTATGAACCCGAAGGTAAACAATAATCGACTATATGGGTCTTCCGAGATGAGCCAAATCCAATAAAAGTCGTCGTGCTCAAAAAACTTTAAAGAAAATGTCCACCTGTTTTATTGGAAAAACTCGACATATCACAACTGTGGTTCTGTAAAATCATAAAATGTTCAATTCAGAATGGTATACAACCATTTGTTTGCCAGAAATCTTCCAACAAATCAGAAAAACCAACGCTGGATCATTTTCCACCATGCAAATAAGTGTTAACCCACATCGACGCAAACAACTGGCTTTTTGAGCACTCAAAACGTTTAATTGATTCTGATTTGGCTTCTAACGATTTCTTTTTGTTCCCAGAACAAACTGCGTGGACAACGATTTTCAACGCCGGAAGAGGCGGTTGGTGCGTTCAAACCCACGTTTCGGAGATACCTGATTCGCTATGGAAAAAATACCATGAAAATTGATTCTAGCGTATAAAATAATGTATTGACCGTTAGGGAAAATATTCTCAAAAACAATAAAAAAGTTTTTAACATTAAACATTTGCTTATGTTAGTTTTTCACAATAGATAGCGTGCAGTCCACCTAAAACACTAAATATACGTTGTACAATAAAAATATTTGTTACAAATCTGTTTTTCTATTTTTTTCACCTACTAGAATTTAAAAAAAAACAATTTGTTCTACTAACAGTTACTTGAGACACCATTCATTCATTGTTGTGTTAAAGATAATTGCGCCTATGAGATTTTATCACCAAACCGCATTGTTTTCAGCAATGAAATTAACGGCTTAGGTGGTACCGAAAGAGCTTTGTTTGTTAATGAATGCGCCCATAAATTCCCATATTGGCATGCGCAAGAATAATTTCGTCGTGGAGGATGCGAGATGCGTTGAATTTATCGTTATTTTATGTAAAAAATGCAGTAAATCCTGTCCTGCACCAGTCGCTTTGGACCTCAAAAGCAGGGGCGCTCAACGCGCACACGAGGCGAAAGCGTCCCGACTCTAAATAGGACAAAAATTGTTGTCGCCAATAATTGCTGTTTATTACCCACTCATTACTGTGCGAGCAACATTAGAGCATGCCCACGCAAGAAAGCGCACTGGAAGTTTTCAAAAACTTGTTTAGTTGGGTTTTTATGCTGCCTATTAAAGGCCATAAAATGACCATTTCAACATTTTATTACAAATACCCGGCAATTTCAGAAGTGGCAGGTAAAATTATATGTGGCAAAGTAGAAATTGTGCAATGTTAAGAGTGCTTTCTCATTAACAATATGCATATATTTAAATAAAAATTAGTCATTTAATTGCATGTTATGTTTTATGAGGAACACTAAAGATTATGTTTCTTACAGTTTTAATAGAATTCACATGTGTAATAAACAAACGTTTTGATTTTATGAACAGTGCACTGTAGGTAAAATATTGCAACCCATATATTGCATATTTCATTATTGTTCTTTTCGCTGCATTTTTCTTTACATTCGTTTTTTCATCTATGCACAGTTAAAATGCATATTCCCATTTAATTTATTATGAATAACAAGTTAACCATGTAAATTAAGTCGCGAGCGCAGAACACCTTGTACTAGAGTGTAGTAAATAATAAAGAGCAACATTCTACAAAAGCGGTGAAAAATTTTAAAACTAAAAAAAGAACGTTGAAGCAACAAATACAGGACAAAAGAAAAGTAATTAGACATTAAAACTGGCTATAGAACTTGTAATGCATTCCCATGTCTTCTACGTGACACCATGAATGCACACCGCTACTTTCAGATACTTGAAGATTACATGACCTACGGTAGTACCTGGCTGGAATAACATCTGCGACTTTATTTTCTTGCAGGACGGGTGCACCACTCCATTTTGTTCTTACTGGGCTCGCAATTAGACTAGAACTTTTGAGGACGTTGGTTTGGATCTCATGAATTCCTTTGAAAAAATCCAGATGTCACTCCATGTGACTTTTATCTATTGGACTACATAAAGGAGGGAGTGTTCAGGAGGTTTTCAGTGATATTCCTTCAAAAGATTATGGATTTGCTTTTATTTCTCTATGTAATAAAATAGATGTGCAGTTTGAGTTAATAAATCTGAATTAGAAATATGGACTTTATTACCAACTTTTAATGCCTAGCTCGCTTTTCTTTATACTCTATAAATTCACATAGTAGTTTAAAAAAGTATTTGAGATCGTGATATGCTTAGAAAAGCAAATTCTTGTCTACTTAGTTTAAATTTTCATGGTCTTGTATTTTTCCTAAAAACCTTCAGTCCTTCTTTTGTCAAAGTACCATCAGATCGATTGTTTTGTAACTTTTCTGCTCTCTACAGTGGCGAATAACAGACAGAAATTTACTTAAACTTCTTATTTATTTTACCAACAGAAAACCAAAATTACGTCACATTATTTATGTACACAACACATAAAATCACACTATATTTATCTGTAACACTATTCATGTTGCATTCATTTCGCTTCTGCCACTTGAAGTTATTTATACCAATTTGGGGCCCACCAGAAGGTCCGCGAAACGCCTGGGATGTTTTCATTTGTACTCAATTTTTGTAATGGAGGGCTGTCGCCAAGAATAAACCTTTGCCAACGACTTTCTAAAAAAGCGTTGACATAAATTGACAAGACAGGTGCCTTCCCTACTAAATGACGGTCATTTTTCATGGAAAAAAGACAATTTGGCCAATTTGGCGATAGTAGTCAAAACTGGTTATAGGCGTTCAACTATTCGATGGTGAATTTTTGCACCAGACTATAAAATATGGTATGATGGCAGACTACGTTTAATGTTGTGTAATGGTAGAGTAAATGCTGCACATACGTTGAAGTTGAAAATGATGACATTCTACCTCCCTTCATTAATTACATTTTCTTTAAGGAAAAAGGAAAAAAGTAACAAATTTATATTTTGCTATGGCCAGGATCAATTATTAAACCAGCATGACCAAAAGTTAATAGCAGTGGTGACAGAAGATTATTAGAAAATACCCCAAAAAGTGATTTAATCGATATGATTAATTCCATACGGTTAAATGCATTGTATGTAGAAAGAAGGTACAACTAAGTATTGTTTCTTGGTGTTAATTAAATATTTAAATAAGTGTTCTGATAATAAAATTTATTATTTTATTTTTATGTCTATTTTCTTCTGACATCCTATTACGGTACTAATGCCACAAAAATATTAGATACGCTCACATTTGTAAATGAAGAGAGTATTAAAACCAAAATATATAAATATAAGGCGGAGCAAATAAGCATTCGCGGCAGTCGAATAGGAGAAGGGTAATTTATAATTTTTTTAAGCTGTGCGTCACTTGTGAATAAAAATCAGTTTTGAATGAAATCGTCGTTCAATTTATATTTCATTTATCATAAAACCTGAAAAATGTCTAACAGAAATTTGTTTAAAAAAAAATAAGTAGGGGAGAATTGAAAAAAAACGGGTCTTGAACGGCAGGATGCTGTGATAAAAAAATACCAAAATTAAAGACTTTTTTCTGGCTTAGTGTCCAACAACCACAGTCGCTGTCATCGACTTTAGTGACTTCAAGCTCAAATAGTATTACATCAAATATATAAATACAATAGGCTTCCAGCTCACAGAATTCTGAAAATACTAACTAAAGGGTAAACCCAGTTATATCACTGGATGATCCGATATTGTGGTACGTAAATAATAAACTTGCTGAATTGGTAGCCTACAGTGGCATTCTGACTTCAACAAAAAAATCTAAAAAGCAGTATTTCACTCAACTGGAGAACGCAACAAGCGAAATTGGTTGCTTTATTCAAAATCAACCGAATAAAATATCAGGACAGTAGGGCAAAAATTTATATTGGCGAAATGTTCTCTTGAGAATTGTTGCAAAGTTTTTAGTTTCCCGTGGACTGCCAATTCATGGCGATAATGGAATACTAACCTCTGTAAGAAATGATAACTTTATTCGCTCTATCGAACTGATTTATAAAATTCTATCCTTTATGGCCGAACCCAAACATGTAACAAAATTTGGAAATAAAGGAATAGCTGTTCTTCCATAATTATCAAGTACAACTGTCAATAAATTCATATTACAGTTAGCGGACCAAATTAAGGCACAGATTGTTGGAAAAATTATAAATCCGAAATATTTTTCTATAATTCTAGACTTGACATCACATGTGTTGCACACCAACTAATTAGCTTCTGTGTTCATTTTTAAATGTGACCATAAAGATAAAAAAAAATGGCAAATGCTGTAATGTCGATCATAGATTTTGTAGATCTTGATCTGAATAACTGTAGAGGATAGAGCTACGTCAATATCAGCAACATGTATTAAGTGCTACAAAGGCTAGAATAAGAGAAGCAAATTCCCTGGTTACATATATCCCTTGCGCGGGCTACTCTTTATAACTAGTTGGCTTTGCAGCTGCGGAGAGCGGCAAGTACTCTTTTGATTATTTTTTTTTTTGAGAACAACAAATCTATTTGTTCCTCAGACACAGGATGAAATATTCTGCAGTCTCACTTTAAAAAAGATTTCTTATCTTTAAAAACTTTATCGATAACCCAATAGAATGCCTGTTATAATGATAGTTGAGCATTATACAAATTGTATTAGGATTCTAAACACACTGAAGAATCTCGAAATGGTATTAAGAGTATGTTTCTAAAATAATGTCCTTATAAAGTATTGAGAAGTAAGTAAAAGACTTTTAAGAAAAAGTACAAATACATTAAAGGTTATTACTCTGTACAGTACTGTAGAACCTCTTCTAATTATTTTTTTTAATTATTTATTAGCAATCAGAATATTAGAATACATTCTATGAGCTAATTTTATGATTATTTAATTCTTGGGCGTGGAGGGGATGACACCCAGTGGAGCCACCCCTATATTATTGCAGTAAATCCTTGGGCCATTTTTTCTTTAAGCGTCGGTTGTTGGGATCTTCTTTTAGTAGATCTATGATTGCATTTGGATGAGTTGTCAGGTTGGCGTGATATTTAGTTGCCTTTTGTTTTACAGCATCTTTCACAAACGGAATGCCTAGGTCCACATGAAGCTTTTAGTTTGATACAAACCATGGTGCATTTGCGATGTTCTTCGGGATCTTCGATTGACAGCGCTGGCAGCCCCAAAGTTCTGATCCATATAACCAGATGGGACGAATGATAGCCTTATAAAGTAGCAATTTGTTGGTTAAAGTGAGCTGAGACCGTCGTCCAATGAGTCAGTTCAGGTTTTTGATTTTTAGGTCAATCTACTTTCTTTTCTTAGTGACATGTGCCTTCCACGTCAATTGTCTGTCGAGATGTAATCCCAAGTATTTTACCACATCTGCTTGAGGGACCGCTTTGTTTCGGATGAAAATTGGCGGACATGTCGACCGTCTTGATGTGAACGTAATATGGACCGAGTTGTCCTCATTAACTTTAATTGGCCGTTTAATTGGCCATTTATCTATTAAATCTATATGTTCTTCGGTTTTTATAGATGCTATTATTGGATCTTCGTTACAAGCAATAATTGCCATGTCGTCAGCAAAGCTTCCTATGTCACTATGGTTTGTAGTGGGTATGTCATATGTGTATAATAAGTACAGGAGCGGACCCAGAACTCTTCCTTGCGGCACCCCTGCTTGGATTGGTCTTATGTCGGAAATCTGTTGCCCAATTCTTGTTTCAAAGAAGCGATTTTCTAGGTAGGATTGGAACAGCAAGAAATATTGATGGGGAAACAAGGTTAAAAACCTTGTATAACAATCCTCTGTGTCAGACCTTATCGAAGGCCTGGCTGACGTCCAAAAATATCGCTGAACAGTATTTTTTGTTTTCGATCGCTGTTTGTATTGTATTTATTATGCGGTGACACTGTTGTACCGTAGAATGTTGATGACGGAAACTAAATTGATGATTTGGGATCCAATCGACTTCTAGTTCATCTTCCCGGATTCTTTTGTAAATAAGCTTCTCCAGTAACTTTGATATTAAAGGGAGGAGGCTGATAGGGCGATAGGATTGAATTGCATTTGGGGGCTTAGCAGGTTTAGGTATAAGAATAATCTGGGCAAACTTTAATAGCATTGGTCAGTATGTAAGACGTAAGATTCCATTGAATATATTCGGAGAAACTGGAGGCCGTTATCTGGTAGTTGTTTTAGTAATATTGCTGTGATCAGGTCGTATACTGGAGATTTATTGTTATTGAGAAATCTAATTTCTTCTCGAATTTCATTAATGGTGAATTTACGAATAGGGAGTGACATTTGCAATGGAGTACTAAGGTATTCTTCAACTTAATCGTCAGTTTCTTCCGAGTTTGGAGTAAAGACGGTCTCACTCTTCTAAATGAATATGAGTTTTCAGGCTAGAAAACAAAGCAAAATTGATGTGTAAAACTGATGCCTACAAAACGAACATTACAAGAAAGAGAAGGCTATATATTCTTTTCCGTGAGAACAAAAATTGAAATCACGAGTTTTTTAGAAGGTAGTCTTTTGGGATAGGAACATATTATGTTCCAATAGGTTCTCTGAAGCTATATGTTATATGTGTAAATCACTCAATTAGAAAATAATACAATACGGCAAATGGCAAAATCAGCTATTGAAAAAATATGCTTCTGATTTAGACAAGCATATCAAACCAAAAACATAATTAAAACCACAAAAACTTCTAGCATTCTTGAAGTCATGGAACGTAGACTCTACTTTTCCTAATACTGCCATCATTAACTAACTGTACTGAAGAACGACCCTTTTCAGTTCTTAAGAAAGCGAAAAACCGTTTGGTATCAACGTTAAAACTTGAAAATAGACAAACCTTGCATTTTTATTTGTTGAGAGTGAGTGTCTATCGTTTTTTTTTCTTTTTTTTGATGACAATCTAAAGGTTTGAGAATTCTACAGTCAGAAAAAGAACTATTTTTTAAATAAAACTGTTTGGATAAAACATACACGCGTTTTATTTTTTCTCCTCAATGCGTGAATATGTACACATATTATAGTGCATGTATGTAACAAAAACTAAGAATTCAAAAAAAATGTTCTATCTAAACAATCAACTTTTTTGTAATTTTTTGATAACGTCCTAAACTTGCAAGAATTTGATGAAGCAGGGTGAAAGATTATCAACCTATGTCGCTAAAAAACTTAATTAGGTCCTGACAACGCCTCTATAAAAACGCTTACATTAGAAAAAAACTTACTGGCAACTACTAAAGCTTTGTAGAATAATTTTTTGACTAAAGTCAAAAACCAGCTAATAATCTTTTTCTGCTTTGGTTTTCTTTTCAATTTAATATCATTTAAATATAGGCACAGAATTTAAAGCCACTTTCTCGAACCGTGCGTCCAATTTCGCAAAACATGTTTATAGTAAGGTCAAAAAGAAATACAACAAAATGTTTCTTTCAATGTCTGCTTACAGAACTTACCTACTTTTCTTATCTTTGAAAGTTGTTCTACTTATTAATATTAGCATTTAACAATTAATTTCCTTTTGCAATTAATTTCACTTTATATCCTTTATTAAATAGTGCGCATGGTGCTGCGTTACACTGTAATTTAGCCTAGTTTGTTCTTGGGTGCGTTCATTTGCTTATAATTTGCGATTTACTACTTAAACCATCGCTTCTTCACCACAAAATCTTGCTTTCTATTGAATTTTTAGACGATCTCGTAGCTCCTTATTGCCTTAAAATACATAATATACCCATAAGCAAGTGAATGCTATGTATCAAACATTTACTTTTGAGAAAGTCGTTTAATTAATACATTTTTCAATATCTGATTGTTTTAGTAAATTACGATAGTCATTCTGATACATTCCGATATACATTTATTGCTTTTATGCACATCATAGAAGTAGAATAAACGAAATTAACGATCTATTTAAGCCTTCGTAAAGGAGTTCAGTTATAGTCGAAAGCCTCGCAGCTACGATAAATTTTCTCCTTATTAAAGACACCTGGTATGCACTAATGCAGTCTTGCACACGATATATCCGAAGGGTAAGAACAATGTAGCACATAAATAGGCAATTGTGTCTCGTGCTGTTTGCTTCTCTAAATACGAGATGTAGCCCAGGCAAGCCATTCATCAAAGCTGGCGGGTACAGGCGTCATACTATACTCGCCCGTGTGCCCAAAACAATGGCCGAAAATTTACTACATCCGTTTGCTGCTCCACGCAGGCAAACGGATAGGCGAGCGCGGCGGCATCGCCTTTATCTTGTAAGTTTGCTACACATGGCGCCTATGACGACTGACCTCAGCTAAGAAGAATGTTACTGCGGATGGCAGGAGAGCATTGTTGGTTTCTGAAACATATGATCGGTACGGGCGTGTTTCTAACTGTACGTTACTATTTATAGTTCTCGTTCTTTGTCCCGATTAATTACACGTATGCATGCAGGGTTAATGACTCGGATCAAAAGCTGCTTCGAATTGAGAATATTACGTTTAGCTGTTTCCTATCGCTAGGCCTCGCTTGCTTTATGTTGCATGCGACAAGAAGCAGAACACCTTCCTTGTACTGGAACGCTGCGCATCGAAGACTTAAGCGCTTACATAGTCGCAGCAATAAAAGGTTGCCGTTTCCGGGAACGTTAAAGATGTATTTTAGCGTTATAGAAAAAGATTATTTCGATACAATATATGTAGCGGATTTTCCATTTTTTTGTGGACAGTTATTACAAAAAATGTACTTTGGCCAGCTAGAAATTACACAGGATTGCGAGAGAGTGTTCTGCGAAACAATTAGCTGAAGAATTTGACTACCTCGAAAGAGTAAAATAATTAAATAGCACTTAAAGTTTTTCAAACACAAATTAGACATTCCATGTCACAGGTACAGTTAAAAGAAAAGAACTTACAAGATGACGCATTATCTAAAGGCTGTTGGACGAGAAAACCCTTCATCCTTCTACTGAAGCTTGAATTAACTTATTATTATCACTTGTTTATTATTCTAAAAAGCAATAAACACTCCAAGTTTTTCTTAAATTTTTTATATCACACCCAACTGTTGATAGTTTATTCACTAAAATCGAAAATAAAAAGAATCAAAGATTACTTTGTCATAGATTTTTATATACATTATAAAAGATTTTAAAAGCTTTTCATACAGCTGTTATGATACCATCAAGGTAAATAATATAAATTACAAAAGAAAATGATTGTTTACCTTTACCAATAAAATTTATCAGCAAACCATTGATATTGTTAAAGAATAAACAGGAGAGTGAAAAATAACCAACAAAATTCAAATTGGAGGATTGATGATATAAAAATAATATTATAACATTAAATTATGTGCCAAAAATAAGGTTATTGAAGACGTCTCTAGAAGATCATCAATGAAGATCTTCTATAAATGTAACTGTTAGAAAAATCAACACTGATGTGGAGAATATCTATGAATGCATTTGATAACTATAAACTTACCAGCTAAATGAGCTAATGCATTCGCATTAACAATCCACAAGGTACTTATTCAACAAATATCCAATTCATGGTAAACAGCAGATCTTTGTCCGAGTAAGATTTTTAACACCAACATGTCATCTAATGACGAAATATTAAAAAAATAACAACGCAGAGGATCAAATAACTTTTTCTTTCTGAATTAAAAAAAAATCCTTAATGAGGACCAAGGCGTTATCGTATACATGGTTTTTGTAGTGTGTAATTGAAATTATTTGGATTTAATGACTGCTTTTGGCATTTTTGGGAACGAAAAACTAAATCTTTGTATATTTTGTTTTGTTTTACAGTTGGTAAAAAACATTAAGCTTAATCTTTCTTAATAAGTCTTTGACAACAGTTTATTTCCTTGCAATAAAGTTTGAAGAAAAGACCCATACACCTCAAATCACGGTGTGCACATGCTTAACTCAAATACCAAATATATGTAACCACCATAATTTTTAAATTTCTTATACCAACTTTTAGTGCGTTTATTGCTTAACGATTGAATCCCCCATTTTCAGTCTTTTAGATTTTATTTACAAGTTTATACTAAACAGAAACTTTATATTATACTTTTTAAGCATTAAAAGCTTTCGATCGCTTTAAAGAAATTAAGAATGTTATTTTTTCAATGGCTTCATAGTACAGAAAATATTAAATAAAAAGTGCACTATATTACAATTATAGTTAAAATCATAAAGCTAATTTTACGTTTATAACGAAATGCCTAATTTTAATAAGAAATATTATTAAGAAGAAGAGAAATACCGGCTGCTGGATCTAGAATGTTGTTTCTTACTGAACATTTTTAGCTTCAGATTTTTTTTGTCTGATATGCTGAACAGAAATAATGCTTCTTTAATGTCCTTTCAAATTATGGCAAATTTAAAAATGTTTACCATTTGAAGTAAAAAGAAGCTTTACCATAGCACTGGGTTATTTTGGCCTCTCTTGTAATAAGATAACCTACCCGATATGCTAAATAGAAGTATTTTTTTTAATGTTTTCTTAATTTATGGTAAACTTAAAAATATTGACTTTTTTAAATAAAAAAAGTTTTTTGACGTTGACATTGACTTCGTTGGCGACATTGTAAGTCTTGGGGTTTAACCCCCAACTTCGTTCTGTGGTAACCTAACGGGGTTGATGTGACTTCCAAAACTGGAGGACAGTTGTTGGGCGTCCTGGATGTTTGGTACGTCGGCATTGTAATGAAGAATTATGTTTCATACGAACCACCAAGAGCCAAAGATGTCCTAACGGCTCCGATCTGGACCAACTGGACCTGGTCCACGTGTGTTTTAGCGCAATACCCTCAAACGGCATAGGCGTACTTCATGACCTGGCGGATGATAGTTTTATAGGTCGTATTATTGTTGCGAAGGGAAAGCCAATGTCTAAAACAGAAGAGAAGCCAAAGGCCTTTGCAACTACCGGATCCTCGATAGGTTTCCAAGTAAGCTTCTCATCAAGGATTGTTCCGAGGTAACGTGCCTCTTCTCTATAGTGTGTCTCCCAATTGGAGTCCCGTCAGGTTTGGTTTTTGTGAGGAATCAGACGGTGCATTCTTCTCGGCAGTATTGTACCATTCTCCGAGCCTGCCCAACTCCTTCTAGGCGTACTAGATTATCAATAAGAGTCACTGCAAACTTAACAGTGCTTTTGTGTGACTTTCATACTGACTACCATCGTCATCACGTCTCGGACATAGAGCTTAAACCACAGTGGCGACAGCACTGAGACTTGGGGTACGTCGGCTTGTAGAAGTCTCTCTATTGACTTCACTCCCCCGGGTTTAATTTAGAACTTCTAATCAAAGAGGCAGAACTGAAACAGCTAAAGAATCAGTGTCGAGTCTGCTTCTTGTACCAACTGGAGGAATTAGTGGGTGGTGGAGTAACCGGGGTGAAATCCGACCTAAATCTCCAGAATTAGCTGGAGGTCTTTGACTATATTGTCTTTAGACGGTGGTGGATCATCTGGTCCACCAGTTTCCCATAATAAATAGGAAGAAGACGTAAAGCTTTCTCGCACCATTAATCAAGATATTTTGTAGTAAAATAAAACATGTACCTTCTGTAGTGCAAACGTTTAATCAAAAATAGACCTGTGGAATAGAGATATGCAGATTAAAAGGTTTTGCAGCTTTTGAAAATTATTTTTATAACTAGCTTTATACGAGGGCTATTTTTTTCAAGGTCCTATTGGTCGCTAAAGGAAAGCTTCGGGGAAAATCCACTAGGTCTGTGCGCAGACATCTTGCGCTGTGTCTGTAGTTGGCCCGGGGAACGCGTCGTTTCACGGTTGTCATTTCTGAGTACGTAGGAGCACATAAACATGCTTCGAAAAATAGTCTCTCTCCAAATGTAAATTGCATTCGGTCATTCGATTTCTGCATGCTGCAGGAAGTAATGCAGCTGAAATTCATAGACGAATGAGTAAAGTGTACGAAGAAACGTTCATGAGTGACAGCAAAGTGCGGAAATGGTGCAGGTACTTTGATGCTGGACGCACAGATGTTCATGATGCAGGCATCCAGGGAAGGAAGCCAGTGTCAACCGATGATCTTGTTCAGCGCATCGATCAGGCGATTCGCGGAAATCGTCGGTTCACAATTTCTGGGTTGAGTGATTTGCTACAGACAACGAGCTGCAGCGTACAGAATTGGCTGAATACACAGGCGGCTGCTTTCTATGATGAAGGTATTGGAAAATTGGTACCACGCTACGACAAATGTATGAATCGGAACGGCGATTACGTCGAAAAGTAGCTTAATGTTGTATCACATTGTTCCATATAAAATTTTGTTGATTCTGACTGCGATTTTCATTTAGCGACCAATCGGACCTTGAAAAAAAAATAATCCTCGTATTCTGTTATACTTTCAAACTTGAAATTAATATTAATAAACAAATATCTGAGACTTTTATTTTCAAAGAGAATCTAATAACTACATCAAAAAATTATTTTTTTCCGTTGTTGCATTTAACTCTGTTTCTTAAAGTTACTTTCAATTTGAACTAACACACCTAGCCATCAATTTTAATAATTTAATTGATTCTGATTAAATTTACTATCTAAAAGTTGAATAGAACCTTCCAAAAATTTAAAATGTTATTTTTAATCTCATATTTTAGGTATAAATAAAAACCTCAAATCAAAGATAATTCCATTTTAATTAAAGTTTTAAAATAGAAAAATCGCAAGAAAAATTGTGTTAACTTGTAATTCTCAAGGAAACGCTATCCTTATTTTCTTTAACGTAGGTAGAACCGTACAAAAATCTTTACACAATTAAATCATTAAAAAAGGTAAAATTAGTGAAAAATCAGAAATCTCCAAATAATAAAAAAGTCCACATTTAACATAGGCTTTTAGCAAAGATATTAAAACGGGCAAGACAAAACCGCCAATTTTAGGGAATAATTGATAGCCATCTTACATAGCCGCTATTTTTAGTCTCTTACTTAAGCTTTATATAGTACCCTGTATAAAAAGCTGTCTTGATGTCGTTTATAACCACACCAAATGACATATTCTTATTCACAAGTTACAATGTAAGTGCTTACCCGTATCAAAAAAAATAATTGCACCTTTCGCGATGGTTTACTATAGTTCTTAAACAGGAGAACTATATATGTTTACTACCCTTTTTTGCACATGCGTTTCTATTTTCTAGACTCCTTTCACAGTTGAAGAACAGATTACTTCTCGTTAATCAATATTCGTTAATTTTAATAACTATAAGTAAGGTACATTAGCACATCTATGATTTACGATGAATATGTCTTAATGAATTATCTTGTAAAGTTAGTTCTTGAGAACTGAGATCAGAAATGTTCTTAGTACTTTCTAAGGATAGCTTGACAATCCCCATTAAATAAATTTGTCCTTTTATCTATAGATTCAAATATTTGTCTCAACACTTCTTTTATTTATTAAGTTGCCCTTTTTAAGTTCCCGAAATCCGATACCGCGCTCTGGTTAACGACCTCGCATTTTCACTGCCCGTAATCGAACTATGTGATCGAATTGACAAAAAGCATCAGTCGTGATCTGTGAATGAACACACCGGTAATAAATGCTTTTAGCCTGGGCAGCTGATGGTTGGCTAAACAAATTCGTGATCTGAATTGTGCGAACTTGGCCCCGGTTATTAATCAACCTGTCGCAGTTACACCGACTTTCGATCCTGCACCCACCTGCTGTCTTTGCGGCTGTATTGAGCACAAACAAATAAGATCCGTAGGTTATCTAATTAATTAAGCTTTGAGGCATCAAGCGATGCTGATACGACCAATTTTTATTTTTTAATTAGACGAGGGGAATCCCCTTTAGATATCTCTACCTACAATGCTTAGAAGCCGCAATCTTCTCGGTTTACCACATGGTGCGTAATCAACAAATTTCGGATTATATATAATGTGTCTTTATAGGCAGAATAGTTTTTTTTAGTATTAATGACTCATTTCTTTATTTTATTAGCCCTTCCCTCAAATCACTACATCATTGACAGCAATAGTGTAGTTAGAGTTGAACTTTGACCTGTGTGACAGCAGCAGCATCAGCACTCATAATTTTTTTTATATATATAATTAGGCATGATAACTGCTTATAAATGATTCTGAGGCTGAATAACAACACTGTAAATTGTGAATATTGAAAATGGCTTTGCACGTTGCAATTAATCAGATTATTTTAAGAAACAGGAGATAACAAATGAAGAGATAAACAATGAAGATAAAAGCAATAATTTTTTATTTTAAACAGTCTTTTAGTCTTTATTCCTTAAGAGTTGGTAAATTCGACAACCTTAAATACAAAGTATTTATATGTTACTATACTGGATGTTCCAACATAAATGCAGAATTTAAATTATGCACGTTTGTTTTTTTCTGTAAATATGGCATTTCTGAAATACATTTTCTTATACACGGAAGACCAGAAACACGCGTAGCCACCAGTGACACGATTAATTTAGATGATTGTAGTCGTATTAGAACGAGTGGGAGAATTAAATATATGTTAAGTATTCGCTATGAACCGACTGGGCGACAGTATTCCGCAGTGTGCACCAACCCTTGCAGTTGTTTTATTAACAGGACGTGTAAAAACATTTGTGTGCCCTACCCAAAAATTCATTTTTAGTTTATGAAAAACTTCAGGGTAATTATCCGTCAAATTAAGTTGTTTACATTTTCAATAAAGCTTCAGTAGTTTAGTTTTATTTAACAAATGGCCTCTTTTCAACACTTTTGTGCAACTTAACAATTTCAAATATAGTATGTTAAAGACTATTTTTTATTTTGGAGAAACATGTTTCTATTTATTTAGGTATTTATCTTAGAAAAAAAAAGCGTCTTGTAATTTATTTAATTTTTATTCGTAAATAATGTAAAAGGTAAAAAATAAATTACTACTCCACTTATGAAAAGACGTAAACCTTCGGGATACAAATTTATATCAAACATTTGAATTTACCTACACACCAACTCCTGTATTTCATGCACGTACGAAAAAACCTTATATAATAACTTGTAAATGTTATTATTTATTATAATACAAATACAAATTTATATTAATACAATCTATTTATTTATATAAAGGGTATCCAAAAAAAAAACGCAAGACTTATATTGAGCGCCATTTTCTCTGCACTCTTCACCTTAATGGGTATGTCGATAAGAATTTTTTTTCATTTGTAGCACCGAAAATCCTCGGGTTATTCAAGAACGGTCTATGCATACCCAAAGAGTAAAAGTTTGGTGTAGATTTTACGCCAGTGGAGTGATTGGGCCGTTCTGTTCTGAAAATGTTTTTATTTGGACGGCATAGATTTGGATGCCTTTTGGTTCCAGTAAGATGAAGCAATTAAGCAAAAACTTCATGGATGCCAAGATCTTGCGACCTCACATCGATTTTTCCTCTGTGGGTTCCTAAAGAGAAAATTTATGCTACGAAAGCAAAAATTGTTTCTGAATTGTAAACATTTTAATTTTTAGAGTTATCGATGAAGTGATCGCGAAAAAGTAATCGAGAATTTTGACAAAAGATTTCTTCTTCAACTTATATATAGACAAAATTGCCTGTTTCCACGTTTCAAATCATTCTTGGGCCTTCTATTGATCTACCGTTCGGCGACTTGCGATTCTTACTACCTTATTCGCTGCCATTCTCGTAATGTGATCATTCCATTCTATTTTTCTATTTTTGGACCACTAATTTCTGTTATCTACTTTATACATATATGCGTCTTATGTCTTTATTCCTTGTTCTTTCTCTCAAACTACTGCATGTGATTCTGCTTAGTACTTTCATTTCAGATGTTTTCAATAGTCTTTGCGTTATGCTTGGGCCTGGTCTCGTCTCCGCTTTTACTCACACTTTTATATATATTTGATTTAATTTTGGTAGATAACAACTTGTTCTTCCACATTCCGTTATTCAAACACCCCTATTTGTCTTATTTACTTGTTGTCTAACTTCATCTTCAATTTTACCTTCGCTAGATATTTGTATACCCAGATACTTAACTTCTATGACTTCTCTATTAACTTTTCTTGGACCAATAATTTGCATATGATATGTTTTTGTTTTTTCATTGGAATTCATCATGTTATACTGAAGGACAGTAGCGTTGAAATGAAAAAGGAGTCGCTGTAGACAATCCTCGCGTCATCTGCATAATATATTATTTCTATTTTTTTTCTAACCATTTTATATCCTCTTTGTGTTTTTACTCTTTTTATGATGTCGTCCATTGCAATGTTGTATAATTCCTGTATATGAATTTATTAGTTCAGTTAATAGCAATTACTTCCTTGTTCTTGTACTCAATTGTATTGGTTAAGTCCGTTGGGATGCTTCTATCATACAGTAAATGGATGACATTCTACTTGAACTTTATCAAAGGCTTTTTTTAGATCTATTAGGTATAAGTAGTGCTTCGTTAGCATCTTTTTCCGTCATTTATATTTTTTCATTAGTTGTAATATCTGATATTTCTGGCATTACGTTTTGGTTCTCATTTCTTTTAAATAATTCTGTGAGGTAAGAAACCAATGTTTTATCTTCAATGTGTGAATGCTCTATTAATTTATTCATTTCACTTCTTTGTTTTTTTATTAATCTCCAAATTTGCTCCTGTTGTCCATACAAGTCTGCTTCCATTCTATTTGAAAATCTCTTCCAATGTTTTTTCTTTGTAGTTATGGCCATTGCATGTGTCTCTAATCTTATCGTCCTATATTCTTAACAATTTTTTATCATTCTTGAATGTTAAGTACTTCAAATAGGCAGATTTGTTCGCAGCATATCTGTTTAAACTTCTGAATGAAAGTATTATTTATGCAAATTTTGTTAGTAGAACAGAAATCTAGCATTACTCACACTTACATTAAATCTTTGGTTCACACCTGCTATCACCAATTGTACCATTGAAATCACCTAAAATGTTTACTGGTTTCCTGACTGCAAATTTTTGTCAATAGATCTTGAAGTTGTCCATAGAATTCTTCCCTATCGGTCTTTGGCTTGCAGTTTTCCGGTACATAGATTTTCATTATGTTTATTTTATTTATTTACTCTTAGCTAAACCATTATTGTTCTTTGCTATTTATATCTGCACTCTTCTATTTGGATTCTGCAATCTTTTTTTATTGCCAGTGCTACTCTTTTGCTTTTTCTTTTTCGCCGCAGTAGATCAAGATATAGTCTCCTACAGTGTTGGTCAATTTCCTTTTTTTGTTTCCTAGAAAGATGCATGCTATTCGATATTCTGTTGGTTCTTTTTCTATTCCTCGGTCTATTTTGTTTATGAACTTTAACACTCATTGTGTACTCTGTTTTTCCAATTCGTTGTCTGTCTTTCCCCGGGGTCGTATCCTTTTGATCAATCCAATTCCGAGGCCTATAACTATTACTTGCAGCTGATTTAATTTTTACACTGGGTAGGTTGTTAACCTGAATTCGAATTTGAACGGTGGAGGATATTCGTCATAAATTTGATCCCATATATAATGTTAATATCTGCCCTTTAAAATAATGTCATGCCTTATAATACCTTTCATAATAAATCAAAAAAATCTAATTATTTAATAAATTAAATTTAATCCCAGTAGGGTTTCTAAATTTCACAGAGAATTCCAAAAATTTATAAAAGTCCAAGACAGGTCCCACTACGGCCAACACACCGGCATAGGAATTCTTGAAAGAATTGCATTGTCCGCGAGCGTGTCTCGAAGATGAAAGTAAACCTCCCGCACACCATTCACACCATGTGTGTAATCATCTTCATTTGAATAATCCTTGCCCTCGTCACCGTTTTGCTGCATGCCCGTGAAAGAAGGCTCACGACGCACCGTCTCCTTGCCTCATTAAAGTAACGAGCGGATTTTTCCGGAACGACCATCACTTTTGTGCCATGTTCCCGCGTTTGGAATTAATCAGATTAATTCCAGAAATGAAGCATTTACTTGCTGCACAATCGGACGATATTTTATAGTGTCAGGGCAGCACAAAGCTGCCTATAAATTACGGGTTAACAATATATGGAACTCGAACTACTTTATTCCCAAACTGTCGTTCCATATATTTCTAATTTCCCTCCGATCTCATTATGCAGCAATCGCGGCAGCGGCGCGCGTCAAATATATCAAAACCAATGCATTGGCTGCTTTCAGCCGCTTTAGCTGGAATACGGATGTAAGCCATTAGCCACAAAGAGGGCGCTCGGCGGTGGCCTGACGCTATGGGTAGCCTAAGAGACGCGCACCGATAATGGTACTCTTCCGTCGATTCCAGCGGTGCAGAACTCTCACCCACGGATAAGAAAGCTTAACGGTGGTTGCTCTGGTTCAGACAGTGATTAAGAATTTAACGGGCCGATGTACAAGACCACGCCGAGCCGGAATAATCATCTCGAGCAGAGATGAATGATCAATCAGCCTCATGTTTTTAATTGACCCGTTCGCTTATCGCGATAGCAATCTGCGAGCTGCACTCGACAGCCTTTTGGCGTGGGCACCTTCTTCAAGGTCGCCAGTGCGAATTCCGACTCATAATCAATGGTGCCTGCTGCATGCCATTAATCTGCTTCACCGTAACGGCATACGGATGTCCAGCATTAAATGAAACAACCGCGGCCCTGCATAGCTGTCAAGGTTATATGAAAAGTAAGAAACGCCACTTAATTAGGAAGTATTTATTAATAAGTCTAACCGTACTCTTTTTGAGTCGAACACTGAACTGATGAAGTGAAAAATAGAAGTTGTAAACCAAAACTTTGCATAAGCCTGTAGATGTTTCTTTCTGAAGCTGTCTATTCAAACAACTCCTTTAATTAGATGTGCGTTTTTTGCACTGGAGCAGGAATTAGTGAGTTTTAAATTTAGTTTCTGAAAATAATCCGTGGAATGAAACAAAAAACAGTTTTGTTTGTTTCTTAAGACAAATTCCTCTAGATGGATGTAGCAATGGAATGGTGAAAACATTTTTAAACGCAAACGACATATTTTTGGAACTGCCAAATGTATTTTACTTCTGTACCGTAAAAGATAAGGCATGACTTTATAATTACGGTAACGGTAATGAAAATGTTCTGCACTGAAGAGTAAGAGTACTACGTAAACTAAGAAAAAGAGTATACGAATTTCCCATATAAAATGCTGAGTGTTAATATAGATATTTCATTTCACTTTTCACTGGATAACCATACCGTTGATGTTTACTTCTGGACATTCTTTTACGCATTAGGGTGTAAATGTAATGTGAGCCAATTTGGCTTGATTTATTGTTATTTACTATTTGGAGGAGCTTAAAATGGAGTTGTTATTGAGGACCACATTCTCTTTCAAGGAAATTAATGCAGTGTCGTTCGCAGAGGTAGAAATTTTTGTACTGGTTGTAAAAATTAGATAAAGGAGGGTTCCAACACGCTACCTTGAGAAACATACGAATTAATAAGTCTGTAAGTTGAATATAACATAGTAGTCAGCCAGTGAGCTTAGTGAATATCAAAACAGGTGGTCGAATGCAGTCTCTTATGTTCTTAAACATTGCAAAGCTAGATTTACGATTCTATGATTTGGCTAAATTGTCGAGTCTCTTCAGAGAGGATTTAGCAAATATTTAAGATATTATTGGAAGCAAATCAGTTGTCTGAATTTGTAGATGATTATGATTTGGGCCAATTAACAAGTTACTGGAAGGGATACTACATTATATATGACAGTTAGCAGCACGATTTCTCTTCTATGTAGTTCTTTGTCAATAACTGATGAAATTGAATGATTTAGTCCTTTAAGTATTTTTAGCTTTACTTTTGGTAATCTGAAAAAGTTTATTGTCAATTCTATTGGGCAAGGACTAATCAAGTATTTTTCCCTAGTCGTTATTAATATAATGTGCCTGTAGTAAACTAAAGACTGCCGATAGATGCTCTCCGAATATAAATGCCTTTTTCTATTCCATTTCCCTAACTAACATCCTGCTTTCTTAATATATAAAAGTACATTACTTGTAATATTTGCATCTCAGCATGTGGTTGGGTAGCTTATTTTATCACAAAAGTGATGTTATTTGAGTGATTAATAAATATCGATCATAGTTTGACAACGTACAAAATAAAAATATATAAAAAAAACTTTACATGTGCGGATTCTTCTTAGCGATATAAATAAATAAAGTCTATATTAAATAGTAATATTGGAAAAGAACTTTTTGTTGCTTAATAAACAACTCCTAACTCTATTATAACACATACTAAAGATTACATAATAATCAGACAAACAAAAGTTCTACAAACTCTAACAAACTACAAAATCAGAAAGGATGCTCCACATCAAAAACATCTCTCCATTAATAGATCTCTACATAAGTAATATTTATGTTACATAAGCAGCCGACGTTTTGCTGTCCAGTACATTTTAATGTTTGTACTTATTTTTGACCATGTTTTGCATTTCGCGCTTGTTCTGTTATGTGTTTAGAAGCAAAAAATTTCAGATAGCAAAGAAAGTGAGCGATTTATCAAAATCAGTAATATTCCATAGTGACAAATCATTAAGCTTCTAAATTTTGGCCTTAATCCGTTAAGTTACAAGGAAAAGCGTGCTAATTTGGTGTAGCAGCACCCGCTTTCTTTTTACAAAGGCAACATAGCGTTGTCGAATTGAGTGGAGTAAAAGTATGCAATCACGACCACCGGGACAAATTTAAAGTGCATAGGATTTTCAACATTATTTTAAATATCAGTGTGTGCTCAAGCCTATCACGTTTATAAGCGGCTTTTAGTGTTTGATCCTAAATTAAACAAAACGTACGCACATTTAAATACAAAAAATTCACTTTTTTATGTGTAATAATTAGCAAGATGGTGACAGACTTCAAAACTTCTCTATGCTTATCTTTGAGTAAAATCGTACGATACAACTCTAGACGTCTTCAGCTTTTCAAATGCATAAAGGTGAAAACGCACAGACTACAACTAAGCCCCACTCTCATTTGACATTCTAACGTATCCCCATTTAGTGATGCAAATTTTTTGAATTAACTTTATATAAAAGTTCTAAAATTAATTTAATTTGCTTTCCCATCTTCAGGAACTTCAAATGGATTACCGATAATATATTAGATCGAAAAAGTTAAATCATTATACAAAAATATTGCCTATATTAGTAAATCGTCTGTAGTTATGATCCCTGCGTTTAAAAAATTTAAAAATTTCGGATTATACTATATATATTTTGAAAATCGCTGGCAAAATAATTTCACACGATAATCAATGAAATAAACATCGATCTGAAATGTTATTTTTATAAAATCTTTAATTCTTAATTGGTATGCACTAATTTCTAATAAAATAACAAAAATAAGTAAGAGACTACACCTTATTAAGTCTCACTTTAGGTTTCAGGACAACCGATTTTTAACAAGCTCTTTATCTCCAACATACAACAAACGCACCTAACTGAAACTGCATTTGTTGATAGTTTAGCTGATAGTATTGTCGTCTCATATCAACCTACAATCTTACAAAAGAATCTAAATTGGTTAGGGGTGATATCACTTCAAAAAAAAAATTTTAATATTTTTTTATTGCCATAAAATACGCTAAAATATTCGTAGATTCATAATCAAGAAGTTTTTTGCATGAAAAAGACTAAGAAACATCGGTAAAATTAATTTTTCGTGAGCGCGCCGCCGAAGAAACTCAAACTTGATGATGATAAGTGTGAAAGAGAAGTAAATGAGTCTTTTCTTTTGAGTATCGTTTCATTGATTTCATGACCATGTTTACTGCCCTTTCACAAGTGGTGATATGTGCGGAGTGCAAAGGCGATGTACCGTTTTCGGAGAGGAGCAGACGTGGGCTTGGTTCGAAAATCATAGTAAAAGTTACAGCGTTCCCAAACTTCAAACGGATTTTTCTCAAAACCATGTTTTTGAAATCGGCGAGCAACAGAACTCGAAGAGTTTTCATCCGATCGACTTGAAAATTGAACTGTAACTTCATCGTGTGATGATCTAGTGAAGTACACTGATTTTTACAATTGGTCAACAAGATTTTTTTTATAAACAATTAAAGTCGATATCTTTGTCGAAAATTCAAATTTTTTATTCAAGGTCTCGCAGTTTGCGAAAAAAATTCCTAAAATTATGATCGTATGTATTTCACTAGCTAAACTCATGTAGTTTATGAAAAAAAAATTAATTAATTTAATTAAATTAAATTCCAGATGGCGATCCAGGGGACTTCTACCGCTCGCCGCGGAGGACTTTTGAAAAATTTAGTTTTGTTCATGCGCTCCTACAGGCGCCATTGTGCAACAAATTTTCAATTAAAATTTTGCCTTACTCCTGAAGAGTTGCTTAATCGATTGGTCCAACACTACTGAAATGGCTTAACAACTTTATAACTAGAGGAACTGTGAGCGTGGAACAAGTTGGGGAGGTGATCGGTCCGTCAGAACACCAGAAAACATCGACAGGCTGTGGAGGCCAGCGCTTACCGTTTAACGATACGACACGTTTGCGCTTTGCGCATGTCAGACAGGCCAGTTCGCCAAATTTTGCACTTTAATCCCCACTTTATCCTTACAAAACGATAGTTCAAGAATTTAAGGTAAAAGACTATATGCGGCGGTTTCGTTTGCAAGAACAATGCTGGAAACTTTGGGAAATAACTGTATTCTGATGAGTGACGAGGCTCAGTTTTATTTATCGGGTGCTGTAAACAAACAACTGATTGAAAAATAATCCACGGAAAGTCCATCAAAAGCTCCTACATAGTTAAAGAGTAATTGTGTGGGGCGGAATAGCCCAGCAAGCATAATTGGACCCCACTTTTATCATGAAAATGGACGGTTAACTTACAGCATTACGATATTGCGAGAATTTTTGATGCCTGAATTGAGAACATCGGATTGTCCTAGATAGAGTTTGATTTCAACAGGGTGAAGCTACTTGCCATACCTCAAGAAAATCACTGGATCTTTCACCGTGTGATTATTTCTTGTAGTGCTACCTGAAAGCTCAGTTGAAAAACCACGGACTCTTAAAGCTTTTTCGGAATCCGTAACATAAGAAACTCAAGCAATTACACATGCATTACGCATGAAAAATATGTGTGCAATTCTTCCAACGGCCTGCAACAATGCCTGGAAAAGAATGGTCGCCACTTGTATGCCGTCATTTTTAACACCTGAATTAAAAATAAAAATTAAAATTTTCTCAAAAACATCTGTCAGGGTAACACATCTCCGTACCACAAACTAAATATGTAAAATATTTGGGAATATGCGTGATAGAAAACGCGCTATCACAAAACAATTCAGTATTAAATCTAGTTAAATGAATCAGTAGCAGTACTAGGAAAGAAATCATTCAAAGGTTTAATACTCAAAGTGAAATAAACTGGCTACAGTTACCAACTAAACGAGTTTAAAATTAGTCAGTTGTAAGAGAATATCACTTGGCTTAATCGACAACAGCAATTTATTGCCATATTTACGAAAGTTTGTTCTTGCAAATTTTTATTAATGCCAAGAAGACATTAAAACAAGTGGTAAATACCTTATCAATCAGAGGTGCTTCAAACATTTTTTGCGGAAAAACTAATAACTGATATATTAAATTTTCTAATGATTTTTATCAAGACACTGTAAATTTAATAAATTTACAAAAAAGATTTGTGACCTTAATTTCTGTTAAATATTTGTTGAGTATTAGCTTTGGGCTAAATGGGCGACAGTGTCCCGCAGTGTGTATAAGGTAACCTTAAGGTTACCCTTGCGGGGACTTTCCGCTTCAGCGTACCTGCGACACTTTTATTGGATAGACTTGCAAAAGCATTTGTACTAATCAAGGATTTATTTATAATTGACAGAGCACTTCCTAATAAAGTATTGACCGTTAGTTTAACTTTATTCAATCATCTGGCACTTTTCAGTACTGCGCAACTCAACAATTTCAATTACGACACAGTAAAGGCTATTTTTTGTTTTGGAGCAAAAAATTCAATCCACAATGTCCTGTTATTTGTATTTAATTTAATTTCTCTCAAAAATAAGACAGGCCCCACAATTGAATTTAGTTTTACTTGTAAAATCGATAACATTTAAGTGGCAACAAAGTTAAAAACAGTTTTTGGCGCGTATTTTTAAATGTTTAAACTTCATTGCATTTAAGAGTTCTAAGGGATTAAATTTGCCCCTTTATAAGAATGCAAATGGATGGAATAGTTCAACTTTTCTATTAATAGAAAACTAATTAAAACTCTTTAAAAAGTTTTGCTTCATTTTCTTAAGATACACGTTTATATTATTTTTGCGCGCACATAGAAAACATCATATATAATCCTTTTAAATGTTAATGACAATTTATTTATTTATATATTTTTAAGTACATTAATTAAATGAATTGTTATTATTTTTTATTTTAATTAATGTGGTAAGCTTTCAACTAAAAATAATTTTACTCCCATTTAAACTATAAGTTAAAAAACAACTTTCTTGTTTTTTAATTATTATAATTACTATACTATGTTAGCTTAAAACTATAACTAAAAATACATAACACAACTAGAATATGCAATTTAAATAAAGTTAAGAAACTTCAAGAATTCAATTTGTTCGATGCCTGGCGACTGACATACTCAATGACTCAAAATAATTGAGTGTCTGCATTCACTTCGAACAAGGAGTAATAATGCGGTAGCTTAAGCCAGTTCAAAAGTCTTGTTCCCACGTAGAGCGTTAAAACACCATCATTATTTAAGAAATTATAAAAATAAAATATTTTATTTTGTATATAAATATACAGAATGTATCCCGAAAATGCACTTCCGCTTCAGATAATAATAAACGCTGAATTTATTAGCTCAAACAATTTTGTAAATTATTTGAATTAAAAAATATTTTTTTTCCAAACAGACGATAACGCGAGTTATTAAATTCGACAATATTAGCAAGTATTTCATTTGTTCTTCAAATTCCTATTTAAGCTCATCGATTATTATTCGTTTGGTGCAGTAAATCTTATCACTGAGGTATCCCATGAAAATGAGTCTATTGGAGTGAGGCCCAGAAAACGCACCACAGAGAATTCAAGACTACGTCTTTGCCTAACCCATTTTTCTGGTAAAGTTGCGTGAGATGGTAGTGTAAGGATATTCCATCTTGCAGAGTGTCAATTTATTCATCACCAAACAACCAAGGGGTAATGTTATATTTCTTGCCCACTTCCTAGTCCTCATCCAATAGACTTTTTTATCAGAATACCTAAAAGATAAGATTTACTGCACAAAACTAGCTACAATTGATGAAAATAATGAGAACATTTTTGGTATACCCTCTATTTAAAACAGTACCAGTTAAATTCTTTAAAAAATCTGTCTGTACCTTAAAAGGGATTTAAGTTTGCCAACCTATGTAAATGCAAACAAATCGACCCTGGCCGTGTTTTCCTAAGTGTAATTGCATTCTAAACAGGATAATTAAATCGGCATTTACATTAAACGCCAATTCATTATCGAAGAAACTCAAACTTGTCTATTTGCACGTGCGGCAATCTGCGCAAGGCACTTTACATAAAAGTTGACGTAAATTTATGATAGGAAGGTTAAAGACACACCTCATCGTGTATTCACTCGGACACCAGTCAAAACAATTACTATTTTAGTCGCCGCTTCTAAATTGGACGTAATTTATCAGAGCTAATTCATTAGCCTACTTTATTAATTCTAACGCTCATAAACAGTCGCAGCGTCACTAGAGCGACAGAAAACAAAAAGGAGACAAATTTGCTCCTTTCCATTAGCTGGTAAAATAGACGAGTTCAGTGCTCTGCAGCCAAAGATAATTAGCCAGTTCTCATCTAATTAAGACTACGATAAACCATTACGCTGAATATGCGCTGCGAGCGAGTCACGCGCGGCTGATTGCTGCAGGCCAAGGGGCAAGAAGACGTCGTTCACAAATTTCCTTGAGTGATTGGTTACACTTTGTCAGCGTATTGTGAAATCTCCGTAAACCGAATCAATGTCCCCTTTGTGAGTGATTTTGAAAGCCGTAAATTACATTTTAAGATGACTCTATAGAACTATTGTGAAGTGTTGCATTGTACATTGTTACGAAAAAGCCGTGAATAATAGCAACGCTCAAGAGCCATGGAGCAATACATCGGGCTGATTGCGATTTAAGCTCGCAACAAATCTCAGTTTTGATGTCCCCAAGTACGAGGTGCGATCAAGTTCTAAGATCTCCAAATTTTTTTTCCTGAAAAAGTACCCAAGAAAGCTACTTCTGCGACTTCTTAACGTAATCGCTTTTTTCACAACGTCGTCGCCAAGATTTTATGACTGTTGAGAACACTTCTTAAAAGGTGTGTTTTTTTTATGAAAAATCGGCGATGCAACAGCGACTCGATTGGAAAATGAGCGGCCACCGAATGCCCTTCATGGTCAGAAATTCATGGCGGCATCACGGATCAACATGTCCAGAGACAATGCCACTTGCATATACTTGTGTTAGTCGGTCAGTATTTGTAAGACCCACCTTGAAGAAACTTTCCGCATTTTCATGTTATCATGCAAAATGAACTCTACAGATCCTACGGAAATGCCAAGTTTAGAGGCGATATCGCGCACACCTAATCGACGGTCTTATTGTCATACAACTATCGACCTTCTTTCGCACCCACAAACGCACATTTTTAACATACATAACGCCTTCATTGCATGTCTTATTTAATTGGCGACGAATTTCGGTGGGCGTTTCGTCAGACAAGAAGAAAAAACAAATGATTACACGTTGTTCTTAAACACCAATCGAAGCAATTTTCGGTATATGAAACAACACTCCCTGCAATGGCAGTAATTCGACTTGTGTAGATTGTATGATGCTGCCATCTATATTATAAATTCAGTAATATTTCCCGCGTCTTTTAAAATTAACCGCATCTGTTTACTCTCGCAGCTGAGAAAAAAATTAAAGACTTTAGAACTTGAACGTACCTCGTATAATCGCCGCGCAGTTTTCGCCGGTGAGCGCGTCGACGATCAATTTAGTCCAATAAAGCTGAAGTAGCTATCATCGCATTGAACAGTCAATTTAGTCCCCGCGCGTTTGACACCTCTATGCTTAACTATTCAATAACTATAAATCAAACAGGCCCGCATTAATCTTAGCCGCACCTCGCGGGAATTTTACACCACCGTGGTCATGACATATCAATATCGATGCATTGAAGTAACAACACCTTCCAGGTTCAATTTCGGTGGGAAGGACCGCCGCCAAAAAACCTGATGTTAAACGAGTTTGGGCCATTAAAACATGGCTTAGTGGCCAGTTTTTTGAAAAACTCTAAAATAAAGCAGCTGCAACAAATTGCTAAAGTCAGAAAAATTTAATAATGCTTCGCAAAAATAGACAAAAAGCATTATTGATGATTTGAAAATTCCTAAATATTAATAGAACTAAAAATTGTTGTAATTCCACTTTCTTTTCCTATGACAACTGCAAATTAAATTTGATCTTAACTATACAAAAAGTGTTTTGGGTAGAAATTATTATACTTTGCATAAAACATCAATTTATACATTGAAACTCGTTTTACAAGACTTCTAATATGTAATTGAAAGAAACAGCAAGTCTATAAATCGTTACCTCCCTATACCTTATATATATTTGTAGACATCTTTAAATATCAACTGTTTATTAAAAACAAGTTATTATTTACTAAATACAATTAAAATTTATCTTAAACTTATAATAGTTTAACATGCGATCGATTTGAACTTGTCTAATAGACCATTTGTTAATGCAAATTAAATTTACTTGAAAACAGAAGCATAAAAAATTCTCCCAAACCTGCCAGTTCGTGGACCTCGTCTCATTTCGCGCAAAAACGGCGCGGCGTTTGCGTTAAACGGCTAATCCTTTAATTAGCTGAAATTGCTTGATGCTAATTCTTTGTTACACGGGCTATAGATTGCGCATTTCATTTACATCTAATTTGTGTATTTATGTAACCTTGTCATAACGATTTAAGCAGTCGGAGCGCCCGGGTGATTAAACGCTTTTTAATTTAATATCCCTGAGATCCACGGTTCGGTGCAAAAAAGGCCAACA
This sequence comes from Sinelater perroti, assembly GCA_036346155.1. Taxonomy (NCBI): domain Eukaryota; kingdom Metazoa; phylum Arthropoda; class Insecta; order Coleoptera; family Elateridae; genus Sinelater; species Sinelater perroti. The sequence continues at coordinate 14,521,542 of JARFIY010000195.1, read as the reverse complement.
GCTGTTTGCTACCGATACACCGTTACGGACCTGTCAGGCGAGGATAGCGGCCGGGCAGGAACGCCGGCAAATAATTAATTTAACTGGCAAATAATTAAGTGTAACACGGATGAACAGACACCAGTTGGTAAATTTTTCAGCAGCAAAGTGTATCAAATAGTTCAACTCCATACGGCCCGCAGCTGATTCGAGTAAGATAAGATTAAACATTTCGGTATAAATACTAAGTTGCTACTGGCTAACGCAAATCAATCCACCAAAATGCTATATGCACAATCACAATGTAATGCGAAATGCAGTGTCCTCTGCTTCCTAAAAGCCATTCTCAAAGTATGCAACTCTCACCACAAAAATACAACCACAGTACATATAGTTAACAAATAGAGCAAAGTACAGTCACTCAATATACATACATCACCAAATATACAGTGTCAACAACCATCTTACCAAGCAGATCAGACTGGATAACTAAAAAAACCAAAAGAAACAACCAAAAAAAAAATGAGAAACTTGCCGAAGTAAAAATTGCAAACGAAGAACAACGTAGCTAACAAATTTCAAGCACTTTCTTAACGTAGAAGACAAAATCGCAATAGAAGCAAACAATAACTCTGATGATAAAGAAATAACACTTCCTCCACGGCTAGCAGTTTACTATAAAACATCTGACAGACGAATTAAATAAAATTGCCAAAAACGACTTTACTGTGAATATTACAGACAAAATTAGAAAAAATAATGATCGAGTTAACACAAAACATAAAGACAATGTTAGACCTTCTAACGACCATGTAATCCAAGCTGCACCGGTGGCTCAAATCCTTAAGATGGCAGTTTGGAATGCCAACGGCTTGATTAACCATAATCAAGAACTTCAAAAGTCCATTGCTCAACACAGACATAGTACTTACAGTCGCAACGTATTTCAGAAATCCAAAGTTGGGATAGGATAAGACAGCAACACATGATGGTTCAGTGGTTATCATTAAAAACTCTATGAGATATTAAAAATTAAATAAATACCAGCGTGAACAAGTGTTGTAGTTAATAATTGTATCAAACCATTTTACAATAACAGCGTTACATCCTAAACACATAAAAGAAAAACAATTTACTCGCTTTTTTACCACGCTTGATCAACAATTTATTGCATGCAGAAACTACAATTCTAAGCACCAACAATGGAACTCTAGATGATCTACCCCTAAATGCAAGAAACTGTCAATATCAATGAGAAAGGAGTCTCAACTGTATTTCCTCTGAACAATTCACTCATTTGCCCTCTGACAGAAGGAAAAATCAAGATTTGTTTAATTTTTGCGTAATAAAACTTATAGCACAAAATTACACTTTCATCATATTACTTTAGTCTCGCTCATCTCAACAGTACCTAATATACAAAGAGCACTTTCACAATAAAAGAACGGACTGGGACTTATTTAAAGAACCAATAAGTAAAAAAATTAACCTACATGTATACTTAAAAAAACTGAAACAAAACATTTATGAAGTGTATGACCTAGATGATTTTGTTTGGCGTGCTTAAGGCATCCACAACAGAGTGTGCCACCTATTAGAAAAAACGGTGATAATCAGTTTAGAAGCGCCAAGGAGAACGTTGAAATATTTGCTGGCCACCTTGCCGAACTACTTTAACCACATCCTATCAGATTAACCCAAGAAAAAAAGATTCAGGAACAATTTTATGTTGTAGACCAACTAAGCCTACCAATAAAAAAAATTTAAATAAAGAAAATAAATCTACAATAAAAAACTATATAAATTCCAACAAAGCCCCAGGATATAACCTCATTAGTGGTAACACCCTAAAAGAACTACCCAAAGAAGGTTTTTATTATATAAGAAAATTAAAATTAATTAATTAAAATTATAACAGAAATATGTAATGTCATGTTATAAACTTCCAACTTCCCATTACAGTGGACGGTAGCTAAAATTGTTTTTAGACTGATAGGAGGTTCCTGCCATCTCATTAGTTTATTACCAGTTGCTTCAAAGGTGTTTGAAAAATTTTTACTAGGAGATTGGAACCATCACTTCAAGAACATGAGCTGATCCCAAGCCATAAGTTTGCTTCAGAGTTGAGCATGTCACTAATGGACAAGTACACAGACATACTGACATACGGGGCTACTTCTAAAAAATTAAACAGAACCTTTCACATACGTACTATTAGATGCTCAAACCCGACTTGTCATACTGATATTTCCAAATCGAGTTTCACGTTGAACTAACAAACTCGTGTGCCATAAACTCTGAAATTCTTCAAAGAAACGTGTTAAGCCCTAGCCTCTACTTAATGTACACATTAGACAACGCCAACACACATGACACCTATATTACCTTACCTTTTCACGAAAACGCAGTGAAAAATCTACAAACTATCCTAAATTTATTAAAAAGCCCGTTAATCATCGAGGCGGATGAAGCAAAATCCATTCATAATGACTATACTCTTAAAAAGACTAATGTCTGCCTATAACTTTGAAAAAAATACAGCACTTCCATTTGGATAGTAGGTTAACCCAAAGGAAACACATTTTCACTAACCACAAACAATAGGGCTTAAAATTCTGCAATGATTAATTGGAAGCTAATCTATCAAATAAGTTTAAAACTTATATGGACGAACGCTATACAGCTGTGGGCTACAGTGAATACCTCGAACTGTTCTGCCTTATGGTATGCGCAGAACTGAGTATTTTCATATAAACTACAGAATTCATAAATTAGGGCAACTTCATTGCCTTTACTGTCTCATCCGACAGACAAGTTGTGGGCTCACTTTTGTCCGCAATAAGAACATTCAGCATCGTCTTCCTACGCTATTCAGTGAAGCTGCTGTTAGTTTTTGGTTTGATTACAATTGTTCCTCTCCCTTTATTTTTCTTCTTTAGCATTACTGTTGCCAACTTTAGGGCCATTTTAGCATTGTTCTTCTTCTCCTCTCCGCCATTAAATAACCTTTACCTCATATTTCCTGCTTATTTATTGTTTTTTCTTTTTCCTAAAAAGCATTTTCCAAGTCTTTTCTGTAGGGATAATCTGTTAAAATAGCTGTCTTTGTCCTCTTTCGAGATGCTCTTATTACACTTTGTATAACTTTAGTAGCTGGCATGTGAATCTCAGCCTACACAATGCGGAAAGGCAATAAATTTTCTTTGTCCATTATAAGAGTATTCGACATCCAACAACCCAGAGCAAGTCAAATAATCTACTTCATAGCACAACGGCCGCTTTCATTAAGTTCACACAGTTTCTGAAGTTTTCTTTGCTGTTTTACCTTTAAACATGGCACAGATACAGCAGTACTGTTTTTAGGACCTATTTTATCGTCTAAGTTGATAACAGTCTTTGAGTAGACAAAACTACAGAGAAAACACTCGTACAGTTTTATTGTCAAAATCTGTGCAAAAGTAGCATGGTAGCTTACGCATATAATTTAATGTCTTAGACAAGGAAAGATAAAGAACTTATAACAGTAGAAGCAAAAATGCAACATAACGTCACTAACGCGTTCGTGTCAATGGCATAACTTTAACATCTTGCGTACGATTGTATGTATTAATATTATTAAAGCGCCAATGAAAAACATACGCTGTAAATCGAAGAAACAACTGATTTTAATGGTTGAGGGGCTTTTTAAGTTCGTCTTGAAAAGACGGGGCGTGACTTATAATTTTGAATGCAATATGAATTAACCATGGTCAGATAATAGCAGAAAAAGGGTGATCTTTTGACCGAAAATGGTATTGTAAGGGAAGCGGGCGCAAAATGGCGTCAAGCGCAAGTTAATAAACTGCTTGAGTTTCAATAGGACACAATATGCGTCATACCGTGTTCCTTGTTTATATATAACAAAGAAAATTAAACAAATGTAATTAGTTATAAACTTGTAGGGTGAGATAAACGAATATATAATTCCCCATAATTTTACAATGCATATTTCAAATTATAAAGAGTAAACAATAAATAAAATGATAAAAGCTTATCTACGTCCATAGAAATATAAATTTTAAATAGAAGTTGGTATTCCTGCTCTTGTATAAAATGTGACATGATCGGGCACAAGAAAGTATGCCCTCTATCGTTTTATTTACTCTAAGATAATAGTTGTCTCTGCAAGAAGGAACATTACTTCTGTTTTGATAACTAAATTGTTGTGGCATCTTAAAATTACCAAATGCTGTTCATAATATTACACTGAATAAAACTATAGAAATCTACAATACGACAAAAATTCTCCGACGCTCTATGTAGGGCAATAGGAACCAGATGAAGAAAACGAAGATACATTGATTATTTCAGAAAGATGACCAGTAAGGCTAGAAGCAGCGAAACCAGTGGCTCTAAATTGCTTTGATTGAAATCTTGTTGATGCATAAACACAGATCCTTGATTTTAAAATGTATGTTATAATTTGAATGTGTCCTTACGTCTACATCTAAAGAATCTCATTAAAGCTCCCATAAAACAACATTGGATGTACAAAAATGTAATATTGAAAATCTAATTAAAAATTTACTTCAAATAATATGAAAAAATTATAACAGAATTTGAAATAAATGGTAGATTAAAAAACTAAAAATCCGCTGAAGAATATTTTCATTTAAATGTTTTGACGAAATTTTCAGTTCAATTATAAATGGATAGATTTCAAACAATTTCTTAAATTTGCATTTTTTCCATGTAAATTTAATAAAATGGATCAAGCAAATACAGTTTCAACGGCAAAATAAGTAACGAAATTGTAGAAAAACCTAATATTTCTGAATCGAGTTTAGTTTCAGTCTAATTTTAAACTAAACACCGACAGAATTCATTAAAAAAATTATCTACATGGGATTCCTAAACATATTACCAAATAGAGCGACTGCGCTTCGAGGTTTTTTAATTAGGACTGTGGGTGTAGCAGAAAGTAAAAGATTATTTAGTGTGTCAGAAGCGTTTAAATGGATTGACAACGCTCAACATTAATTTCAGACTAGTCTGAATTAATAACTAAGTTAAAGTGCCCAAAGCTTCTGTGAAATAATTAAATATCATAACCGAATAGATATTAAATACTTTTTATTTTCTTGCACAATTTCATTTTTAATTTTGAAGTAACTCACAAATATTAGTCGTCGGAGGAATCGAATTTCCTCTGAAAGGCTCTGTATATATTACTTAATATACAAAATAAAAAAATTATGTATGTGCCAATATTAAATTGTGCAGATCATTAAAATAAAAACAATTAGCTGCTTTAGATACTTTCAACCATACGTTAAAGGGGCATAAGTTTCTTTGCTAACGTATCGTTGAAGTCGCCGAACCTTGACATTTAAGAAATAATCATATAAATAATTCCTTTTTATTTCGTTAACATGTAATATTTCTATTGTAGGTGTGATAGGTTTAAGTTAATTTACTGTCACAAATAATCACTTTGTTGTATTACTAAGACTGCTAATGCGCAGTAGAACAATTAATACACTTAATTATCCAAATCGTGTCGCCTACGTCGAACGCGGCAACAGGTGGTCGCCTGATTTAGTCCAAATGCCGGCGATAAATTTAGAATTCCGTATCGAATTCCCGGCAGCTGGCGAGCGTTTACAAGTTTATTGCAAAATCGGCTCGAAAATTCCAGATTATCGGACTTGTCAGACGGCAGCCAGACTGCGAGAAGAGCCCAGGCGCCACCAACCTCACGCCGGGTCCACACGCGATCTGCTCGGAAAGCCGCACTTATGCCTGCATACTTTGCAGGGCTAATGACATAAGCTAATCGAGTTCCCGCATCGTTTATAATCTCAACTGCAAATTCTATAAATAGCTCTCCAAAGTTCAAGTGCACCGCACATACGGATACATACGGACAGGTGCTCGTTAGCACAAATGGGCACGATGTAGGGCTGCGCTTACACGGACTATCATTACAACGTCTAAATTGCGTTATAAAATTATTGGGGCCATTACGGGTTCGCAGAAGAATATCCTAATGGGCGCGAAGAAGGTTCAACATGCCTGCTGTAGTGTAAAGATAAATTGCGTGAAGAAACCGGAGCGTTAGTTCAAGTTTAAACAGACCTTTATCACACTTTTACGATTTTGAAGTATTAAATGACAGCAATAAGTGTTGGTAATTTATTCTTATACATCACTACCGTTATTCATCAAAACTTTATTACCTGTTTCTATTGTCTCTTACATTTCTATTATTAGAAAAACATAAAAACTATTTCAAATTTTATCTAGCTCGTTAAAATAAATAGCATGCTTCGTTATTTAAAAAAATAAATATAAACTTTTATATATTCTTATTTATTACTAGATAGTAGAGCTATATATATATATATATATATATCTTTTACAGTTTAAAATATGATTAATTGCATGATCTTATACAAAAATAAAAAATCGATTCGTATACTTCACGGCTTAAATAAATTTATTTTGATTTACATTATTTAGTAGAACAAATCAGGATTAATAAAGATGTTCGAAAATCTCTCTTTCCATGTCGATACAGGGAGTTCGAAACCATAACCACTGCTTAAATTGCCTAACAACTTTGTTCATTTTGCTGCTGCAGTCAGAAAGACTAACCACAACCCCCAATATAAAAATAAAAGTCCTGAGACACTACGAATGGAATCGCCCCATAAAATTATTGACGCACAATAACCCGACCTAATTTTCTGAAATACTGAGGCTAGTATTGTAAATCGGTAAAAAAATTAGAAGTAAAATACGGACGTTCAAGAATTACCTATAAAAAGCATAGAGAGTATGTTCCTTAGTAGTCGATGAAACTATCTGTCTATATGGTATGGATGTAAAAGTCATTTCAAATTCCCTTAACAGAGTCCCATTATGCTTAAGACGTTTTATCTATAATCGACAAAAATCTCAGGAACAGGAACTAACTCACTCATACGGAACTATGAGCACGTTTCTTAAAAGGATCATAGACAACCGTTGGAAGATTACATTAAAGATGATGTCCTTCTAAGAAATCTGTTAATACAAATTACAGAAAAATTAAATCAGTTATTACAAAATTTGAATATATTATAAATTAGGCGGTAATATACAAGGATGTACCAAGACTTTGTGTATAAGTTTTTGAAACATTTTAAGCAAAACACTTCCAATAAATGTGGGTCGAATTCTCAATTTTTGAGATGTCGATGAAATAAGTACTCGGGGGGTGTTTTATAGTTCTGACATTTTATTGTTCTCCCAAGTTTTCGTTGTCAAGAAAACTATATGTAAACAAGGATGCTAGTTCTTAGTGATATTGCCATTACCGGTTTCAAATTATAAATTTATGACGAACAAATTCACATTTATTAAACAACGATTAAATTATTTTAAATTAAAATTAGAATAAATTAAATCTATTGAACTTGGCCTCCCCTAATTTCTGAACGTAAAGCCATACGACGTGGTAGATTCTCTCACCAATTGATATTTCTCATCGATTCATGAATCGCATCTAAAGCTTCCCGAATTCTTGCAATAAGTATTGGTTCTTGAATCAAACTTGCCTCTACCATACACGACTGACTTCATATGGCCCCAAAAAAGAAACTCAAAGGATTGAGCTCAGAAGACCTTGGGGCAATTTTACGTGGACATTCCTTCTAATCCATCGTCGAACAAACTTATTGTTTAAAAATCAATAACAATTTAGCCGTAATGTGCAGGGGGTTCTATCATGGCAGTGCCACATTCTACTTCTAATTCCTACAAGAACTTCCTCCAATAAATTTAACAACTCTTCTAAAAACTGACAATATTTTTGATTTCTTACTTTTCCCTCAAAATGTATGATCCAATCAAAACATTTCCAACTAATTCAGTTCAGACAGTAATCTTGAATTGATACTAAAAGTAATTTTCCGTAGTGGATTTTAAAGTGGCCACACATGTTCATTGTGAAAGTTGTTTATTCCGTCCCCAGCAAAAGTCGCCTCACAGAATACAATTACACCAATCAAACCGTCGTGTTAAATCAACCAATCACCCTGTAGTGGAGCAAGATCAGTGGGAAGCAAATTTTGAACCGGTTGGATGTGATAGTGATAGAGTTTATTTTTATGTACAGTCCGTACAATTTAACTTTTACTTTGGCCTGTAGCTGCTGAAATTAGTTTTACCCTGGTTCGAAAATCCTCCCCAATTTCCCTCAGTACTCCTGTCAATTCTCTTCTACGAATATCTCCATCACTTTTCTGCTTACAAACGTTTTATTTACAAAACCTGTTTTGTGACACGGGAAGTTTATCTGAAGGTATCTGATCCTGCAGATGAATTACCGTTGCAATAACCGAACACGAAAACCATGTCGGCGTATTCGACGTTTAAAAACTGACACGGCATTTTTAAAAAATTAAATTGTCTTGAAACATCCTAGTGGGACATATAATATAAATGCCCGTATGGATTACATTAAAGGCACGAAATGTGTTGGATTTGTGTAATAGCCGGTAACAGATCCAAATTTTTGTATTTGTCATATTAAAACGAAAAACTACTTACACATTTATGACCCTAAATATTTATTTACAAAAGGTGATTGTAAGTGGCGAAAGCGCGATACTGCTCGACTGAAAATAGAATTAGTAAGTGAAACTCGCGCAAAATAAGTATGTATATTCGAAAAATAATAATAATGGTAAGGCTCTACGCCCCGCGTGGGAGCACGGCCTGCAAACTGAGAGGTTAAGGCTCTCATACGTTCGCGCTCTCTGCCCGGTCGTTGCGCACCATCTCTGGTGCGGGGCGGTGTGGCAAGCACCGCGCCTAAGGCGACCGCCATTATTACCCTTAGTTCGAGCGAACGCAGGCATCAATTATTTTTAGTGACTGAGTAGGCCACCCGCCAGGCATCAGAGAGCACCGGGAATTGAACCCGGGTCCGTCAGAATCGCAGCCTGCCCCTCAACCACGGGACCACGCTGGCTTATATATTCGAAAAAGGACAAGCAAAATATACAAAACAATTAAAAAATAAAAAAGGAAGTGAATAAACCAGCTAAAAGACGACAAGAACTAAATAGAAGTAAAGAAATCGAACTGAACATTTTTTACAAAAAGTTGAATTATTATTAAGTCCCCAAAAATAAAAAATCAAATAAAAAAACACAAATAATATGTTAAAAATAAGAAAATTGAAAAGTGTGTTACATGAGATTATAAAAGACAGAAGTAAATAAAAACATCGACGCAAGTAAAAAACTAAAAAGAAAAATCAGGAAAAAAGACGGAAAGCAATAAGAAAATATAAAAGAAAATACAATATTCTAATTAAAGTAATTAATATCAAAGGCCATAACATGATAAAAAAAAAGTGTACACGAGGTAAGAGCTACAAGAGGAGAAGAAAATAATAAAAATTAACTTGAAATATATGAAAACAGCTATTTACTATTTAAATCCAACATTTAACAATAGTTGAAGAAAAAGTAGAAAAGTGTCCCCGTCTACAGGACATGCCAGAATGTCGGTATGTTTTTGAATTGGCCAGAGCCATCAAATCGCACTTGCATTAGAAAAGGAGTAACTGCTACAAGAATTATTATGCTTTTAACATCTATGATCTTGTTTCAATCAGTTTTAGCCCTGTACTGTGTTTATCTTCATTACGAAAGGTATAGAAAAATTGTAGTGAATACCCCTTCTTTGACAGTCCGTTTGTAAACAGGTCCTTTTTGACATCTGGAGAGAGCAAATGCCGATTGAACTCCTCATCTCGACCTCCCTTTTATTATTTTATCATTTTTACTTTCCTTATCTTATATAAGGAAAGTAATGTAATCGGCGGAAATTTGACCTACCCATTTTCACATTTCTGGACGAATTATAGCCTCAGGACACCAAAAAAGTTGGTTTGGGCCATTGGTTCGTGTGTGTGTGTGTGTGTGTATGTCTGTCGGTCTGTCAGTAAACAGGATATTTCAAGAACCGTAAGAGCTAGAGACTTGACATTTGGTATGCAAGTTACTTGTAGGTAGGGGACGCAGTGCGAAGCTTTTGGTAAAAATCGGCTGAGTCGTTTGGTCGCAAGGTCGCAAAATCGGTCGCGAATCTAAACGGTTGAAGATACAAAAAATTTATGAGAATAAAAATGATTTGTTATCGTGAGATAAACATGAATTTAAAATAAAAGTTTGTAAAATAGGAACTCTAAAAAAAATTGAAGTTCAGGATTTTTAATATACCGGGTGTTTATAAAATGTTTCGGGAAATTTATATTACCGGATAGATCAAACCGAGACGAACAAAAAATTACAATGAAATTTTTTGATCCGAGGTCAAATAAATAAGTTATAGCCGATTAAAAATTAATTAAACGGACCAATCAAAGCGCGCTCGGTGAGCTACCAGGCCGACTGCGGGAGGACGGGGGGGAGCGCTTGGCCGCTAGGAGGGAGCACGCAGGCGATAATGGCGAAGGCCGTGCGACCGAGCTCGCACAGTTACCTTCAGTGACGTAGCAAAATTTGAAGCACGAGTCAATTATTGTCTTGTATTGTTTATTTTAATCAGCTTTCGAGTGTTGGACTCGCGCCTCGTCCTTTTTTAAATTAACAAATTTTTAGACGAGAGCAGCGCAGGGCCGACACGATGAACTCGCGCCTCGTCCTTTTTTAAAATAACAAGTTCCGGGACGAGAGCAGCGCAGGGCCGAGACGATGGACCCGGTATAATATATAATAATAGGATAAGGAAAGTCGTGTGATGTTCACACCAGATTTTTGTGATTAATTTAGAATACCTACAAATATTTACAAATTAGTCACTTACAAGTCAAATAAATATCAAAGAGTCCGGTTAAACTGTTTTGAATATTTATTTATAACATTTGTTACTTATCACACAGAAATAACTGCATCCATTATTCGATGAAAGTGTTCAAACACTCATCTCTAACGTGCAAACTGATGTTTTTAAGTCTATGACCTGATTAACAGGTATAAAGCGAACATAAAAAGAAAAAAAACAATAATTTCATCCCTTCTCAATTTAATCAAGTAAACTATTACTGATCTAATTGTCAAAAACAAACGTAAAGAAATGACCACGATTAAACTACGGTTGGATAAGACAGGGTAGTTAAGAAACATGGCTCGCAAAAATATTTCGAGAGTTCTTCGTATCACAGAGAGAATTAAAACAAACAAGATTCTACGATCTAGGTAAAATAATCGCTGTAAATGCTAGACGTCGTTTTTAGTGATGTAAAAAACCGACGCTACTAGACTTGCAGTTTGGAGTAATAAATTACTCACTTTTGCGAGTGATAGTTGATAGACAAAATTGTACGATATATATTAGAGTGTGTAATTTCAACAGTGAAATTTGGAGAAATGGCGTTACATTGTAAATGTTTTTCATGGAACGGGCTGTCCTGTTAAATGATATAAAAATCTGAAAAATGTACAAAACATATTATGACCAACTTATTGTTAGTTGTGTCTAAAATAGAAGAACAATTCAGTGATAAATGGTTGTCTGGCATAAAGTGGGGCATGTGAAGTTTTCGGACAATAATATCACATAAATGGGCATTATTTAACAATTTTAGAATGAAATAGAACTTCAACATACCTTAGATCCCAAAGACCCACGTCGCAAAATAACTTGATTATGGTTCTTTAGAAAAAATGAGTTAAAATTTTTCCAGAAATATTCCCGCACATAACTAAAAGTTAGAACTGTTATCAAAGCAAAATGTAGACCTAATCCGTATTAATACCTATTACTAGAATTTGGGGCATCAGGTAAGTCGAATACACTAATTTTTCTTAAACCATGGTTTTTCTATCTTTGCTGTCACATACTTTATACTTTTCTATTAAGTACAACTTATAAAAAGTGAAAAGTCAGTCTATTTCTGGTAAAATTTATTTAATTATGCTTCCCTAAATAAAATAAAACCAATTATAATTTTATATAAACGTAAGTTTTGTTGTGGGAAACAGGTGATTAGTAATACTTCCCATGCTCACTGTGTACCCAGGAATTGTGAAGATATTCTTCTAATCAACACACTATTTAAAAGAATAAAAACCTCTTGAACAATTTTTAAAAGTACATATGTAATGTATAAACCAAAATAAATTAATACTATTTATGTAATTGATAATTATAATGTAAATGTCACTGGTGATCTATTAGAACAAACGCGAGCATTTTTGGGTGCAGCCGTTTGTCTGTTTTTGTCATTTATGAAGCTTATAGTATTACGCCATTTTAGGCGAGAAACATATCTTTTATTTCTTTCTTGAAAATGCCAATTCTGTCAGAAAAATGTCAGAAGATGTATCTTGCATATTTTAAAGCTTATCTAATTTAAGAAACTCATTTTTTAATGAATAGTCTAATTCATGCCAAAACGATTTATTATGAATCGTCAATAGGATTTCGAATTGTATCAAAAAATATGTGTACTAATATTCGTAAAGAAGCTTTGAGAATATAAGACGGCGGGTGGCCTGCTCAGTCACTAAAAGTAATTGAGTTCCTGCGTTCACTCGAACAAAGGGTCATCGAATGCGTGATAATTGCCACATCTGCCCGTATCAGAGACGGTGTGCAACGAACAGACAGAAAGGGCGAATATATCAAAACCTCAGGCTCTCAGTTTGCAGGCCATTATTACTACTATTATTAGACCTTGCAACTGCTCACGTGAAATACACGCAGAGTTAAAAAATCCATTCTTCTTCTTCTTCTTCTTCCCAGCCTAGGTCGTCCACTGCTGGACATGGGCCTCCCTCAAACCCTTCCATTTGTTTGTCCTGTCCGATCTGGATCCAATTTCCTGCAACTCTTTTTACATCATCGGCCCATCTTGTTGGTGGTCTACCTCTGCTTCTGAATGCGTCTTGTCTGGGTCTCCATTCAATCATTCGTCTTGTCCATCTCTCATCTTTCAGTCTTGCCACGTGTCCCGCCTGTTCCACTTCAGCTCAGCTATCCTCAACACAGCATCCTTCACATTTGTTCGCTGCCTAATTGTGGTGTTTGGTATTTTGTCCCTAAGTGTTATTCCTAGCATTGACCATTCCATTGCCGTCTGTGTTACTCTTATTTTCTTTATGGTTTTCTTGGTGCACTGATCTCTCCCAATGGTTAACTCGTGTCCCAGGTATTTGTATGAGTATACTTGTTCGATTTTTATATCATCTGCCGAAATGTTATCGCTCAGTACCAGGTTTGTCATATATTCTGTCTTTGTATAGTTTATGTCAAGCCCGACTTCCTTTGAGGCAGCTTTGAGTTCTTGTAGCATTTTATTTGCTTCGTCTATCTTATCTGTGCTTAGGACCAGACCATCGGCAAATCTTAGATGGTTTAGTAGTTCACCATTGATGTTAATTCCACACTGTTCCCAATCTAGGTTTTTGTACATATATTCTAAGAGTGTCGTGAATAATTTAGGGGATATGACATCTCCCTGTCTTACCCCTTTTTCTATTTGAAATGTGTTGGTGTCTTCGTGTAATCTTACTGATGCGGTTGCGTGGTTATATATGTATTTTAGTAAACCCGTGTATCTGGAGTCTATTCGGCATTGCGAAAGAGCATGGAAGAGTTGTTGCTGATTTATCGAATCAAATGCCTTTTCATAATCTACAAAGATCAGCATAAGAGGCTTGTTATAATTTTGTTATATTCTACGCATTTTTCAATTAGTAGTTTAAGTACTGTTAGGTGATCATTCGTACTAAACCCTACTCTAAATCCAACCTGTTCTCTTGGTTGGTATAGGTCAAGTTTTACACTTATACGTTTTGATAGTATTCTCATAAAGAGCTTGTATATGTGTTGTAGCAAGCTAATAGGTCTGTAGTTGGTCAGATTTGTACCGTCTCCTTTTTTATGTATCAGAGTGATGATGGCCTTGTCCCATCGAGTGGGTGTTTTTTGCTCTATGAGACATTCGTTAAATAGAGATTTCAAGGTTTTTAAGACAGCTAGTCCGCCTTCCTTGATCGCCTCAATAACTATTCCATCGTCTCCTGGTGATCTGTTATTCTTCATCTCTCCAATTGCTGCTTTTATTTCTTCCAGACTAATTTCAGGTATATCTTCCGATCCCTGGTTTCTGATATATTTTATGTCTTCTACTTCTGCAGGATTTTCATTTTTGTATAGTTTGAGATAGAAGTTTTCTGTAATTTTCACAATATCGGATTTGTTTGTAATCGTATTTCCATTTTCATCTTTTAGTTTCATTATACTTTTTGTTCCAATATTTATTTGACGTTTCAGAATTCCAGTTTTTTATTTTGTTCGATTGTTTCGATGATTTTTGTGGTGTTATACTTTCGAATATCTTTTCTAACTTCTTTTGATATTTCCTTATTGATTTTTCTGAATTCCTCTGAGTTTTTGTCTCCCATTTCTCTCCTTTCTTTTATTAGGGATTTTGTGTTGGCACTGATCTTACTAATGCGTAGGTTTCCTTTGCTACATATTCTACATTTATTCCCAAATAGATGAAAAAGGAGGAACATATACAATTCCATATAAAATAACCTAAAAGATTTAATATTGAAGTTCAATTTTGTAGAGAAGAAAAAGCTAGTAAAGGCCATTGGAATTGCAGAACAATATTCCAGTAAAAGATAAAGGAGTTGAATTACTACTTTTTGTTCTTTCTTTACCACCTTTATAAACTTAATCCAAAAACTTTAAGTAGAAAATATTTCTTTCATTACACTAATCTGATTTAATTAAAAAAATAAGAAATGTTATAATAAAAAACGTACGTTTTTTACTATAAATAAATTTTACATTATGAAAGGAAAACAGTTTTTATTTCTAGTTTGAAGCTTTTGATGCAATAAACATTTTTATGTGATTTATGACCAACAAAAAAAGGTTGACGTGCGTTTTATAAAACAGAAATTAACATCAACACATATAATAATTAAAAAATAATAACATTTAATGTAATAAATTTGATTGTATATCTCAATATATTCAAGCATTTTCTTTCTCTGTTTCTGGAAACCTAGGAAAAATATTCTCTGCTTCAGTTGCTATTTAGAATTAAAATAGCCACACTCCAAATTTAAAATTAAAAAAAGCGGACAATAGCAAGTTCTACATTGATTAAAGCGATTTTAAAGATGTTTTGTACGACTATGTCTACTTTTAAAAAACAAGCTCACGACTTTTTAATGTATTAAATATAGTACGTATCTGTCTGTCGGTCTACTTATCGCCATATTTGTTGCACAACAACTTAGCATTCTCGTAATTGTTGTGACATAGACTTTACATGACGGATGAATAGCCCTGAAATCAGAGTATAGAAAAGTGTTTATCTTGCCTCAAAAGAAGTGCTTCAACAGCATAAACCAACCACTTTTGACAACTTAAGCATCAGTAGGTAACGCTGCCCAAGTAACAATATTATAACATTAAAATTAAACAAGTACGGACGTGGAACTCCGGTTCCACAAATGTCCGGAGTTTCTATACATAAACAATAATTTGCGGCCTCTTCCGGTCAAACCGGTCTCGAGATTTTCCGATCAGGCTGATATTTGGCGTCTGGACTTGACTCGTGGTCCTTAGTTTAATACTGAAAACGTTATGTCTCTATCTAGAAAAGATCAAAACTTGAAAAATAAAATGACGGGTAGAAGGACAAACGACATTATTGTCTACATAAGGCTTCTCATTTTAATATATAGAAACCTAAACTGAATCTACAATCGTCTGAAAGTAATTTATTCATAAAACCATTACATAAACCTGTTGCATAAAACTATTTAAACACACAAAAAATTTATTTATTTTAATTTAAAATACTGCTGGTCGACATTTTTCGTTAAACTCTTTAATAGGTTCCTGTGACATCTCTTCACTATTATCTTTATTTTGTTTTATTAATAATTAATAAAAATTGTGTGAATTTACAAAGACTAAAGAGAACAGGAAATTATCCTATTTGCAAAAGACAAAAGAAGTTCTACCGTTTCCAAAACACTTTGAAACCAAACTTACAATTTTGTTATTAAACTTTTAAGTTTTTGCAAAACTTAACATCTCACCTGGACTATTTTTAGATATTTTAGCAAGCGTGTGCACAAATCTCAAAATATATGTACGTTTCTGAGAATAAGCTGCCTGCAATATAATCGTTTAGGATTGCACTATTTAAATATACATTCTGTACTACAAATACTAAAGAAGTGCTTTCCAAGATGCGCTAAACAAGTGGCTGATATGTTAAGTTACTCAAGGCTATATTATGGTCTGAGACTGTTTTCTTCGTGAAACTAAATGAATAGTTCAAGAATAGCAAAACTACTTTCCTTGTTTTTAGGTTGAATAAAGAAAAAGCAATAGGAAGTTTTATTTCAATGTATCTTAAAGAAGATATCAGCTATGTTGTGTCTTCGTTTTCGAATGCCATTAAAGTTTTCTACTTTAAGGTTGTCCGTTACTCGCTTAATTCCTTGGAGTATTGCATTTTGTAAGACATTGAGAGTTTCAAGGTGATGTTTTATATATTTCAGTCTTAAGTGAGCCACCTCGTTAAGGCTTTCAGCAAACATTTTATGCAGCACTTACAGCAAAGTTTCTGCTGTATGGGTTACAGCCCATTCTGTTGAAACTCAACATATTTCAGTTAGAATGCATCAAAATATCGATTGGAAAGTAATACATTCGTTGTGGAGACTATATTAATGGATATCACTCCAATAATAAAAGTTTTGTTTATTAATTGCGCTTTGTAAGATCTTTCCACACATTTTTATGCTCGAAAAGTTTCTATACATCCATCTTGTATGTATAGCAACATCACACAGATTGTTTCTGAAATAGCAAAATGGAATGTCTTGCTGTATTGAGGTTTTTTGATATTCACGCACCGAAATATTTTCCTTTTCTTTTCATTACAAAGCCAGTACTTCTAAACTTTCATATCCTCACAATTTTGAATGGGAACAAAGCTACGAATATACGCTAAGGCAGCAAAAGCTCTTTGTTCGTTCGTTCACAA
This sequence comes from Sinelater perroti, assembly GCA_036346155.1. Classification (NCBI taxonomy): domain Eukaryota; kingdom Metazoa; phylum Arthropoda; class Insecta; order Coleoptera; family Elateridae; genus Sinelater; species Sinelater perroti. The sequence goes on along the minus strand of JARFIY010000195.1, from coordinate 14,504,498 downwards.
CATGTCGGTTACTAAAGGCCTTTCTAGGCAAAACTTTATGACTTTCCTAAAATAAAATTACTTTCCTCTCCCTATACTATCCTTCGCTTCACAACCTTGTTTTGAAATTAGAGAGTTTTAACCAGCCCTGTGCTTCTCACATAAAAATACTAAATGATAGTTTATAAAAAACTTACTTAGTGCTTTTTCTGTATTGTTTGTTGCTTGTAATCTAGTAACAACTTTATCATTGAATTAGAGATGGCAATTGGCGGAACGAAAATTAGTTTTGATCTGCTGTTAGGCACAGATTTTAATTCGCTTTTTGTGCACATGATTATGCACATTATTATATGAGCGAAACGGAAGTTTACCACTCAAAGCAGCTTACAAGTAAGTCTATTTCATCCAAAACATACTCGGCCGGAATGTCAGATCTTCAACTCACTAAAATCGAATTGTACCATTTCGAAACAAGTCACATGGCTACAGTTCTTTGTCTTTGGTATCACAAATGTCGTTCGCAGCATCTTTTTTTCATGCGTACCAAGTATCAGTTTCAATTGGATGCACATTATTTCCTGTTGGACAGTTGTGGAGTGCTAGTCTACTCTCAGTTTTTTCGTAATAAATTTTCATCAACATCCACCCTAAATAATTCATTTACTTTTAACCGACTTTTACAAAAAACCAAATCGATCACGATTTAAAATGACAAAATTTTTGAACGGTTCATGTACTAAGACAGCTAGAGCATAAAGTAATCATCAAATTTCAGAAGCATATTATTCACAATGGTATTGCTTTCTGCAACGCCTAACTCTGAATTATTTAGCGGTCGTTTTGATCTTTCGCTATGAACTACGTGACTCGGGTGATTGTTTTTTTCTTCGGACCTACCGCGTTACATAGGCGTTCGTTTATCTGTAGCTAGTAATTTAGTAACTCGCAATTTAAATTGGTTATAAACTAAAGCGCATAACTTGAACAAAAACAATACCTGCCGAGGGAAATTTTGTTTGTATTTTTAAAGCACGTGTTCGAGAAGTAAAAATTATATGAAATCTCCAAGGCACGATCTTCGCAGGTGCTGTCAAACACAGACTGACCTCATTGTATTTCAATTCGCACGACTTCGCGACAAAAGCTCGTAACGTATCGGAGACTCGTGATTAACAACACTTTCCTTTGTTAATATCCCGATTAATTTTTGCGAGCGGCGATTTTAATAGAGACACGGATGCATTATTCAAGTTTGACTAATTCGAATCGTGCTTTGTCACTTAGCGAGTCAGATATTAAATCCCGGCGAGACGTGACTGCAACAGCACTTACTCATTTGTTGTTACTTAAAAACGGCAGTGCGGTGTGCGGCTAGCGCGCGCTGCCGCCTTTATTTATAGGCCAAAATTGAAATCAAAACTGCGAGACTCGTTACCGTAATGCGGCCCAACAAAGTTAATTTACTTGTTCGCAAAATAAGAGCAAAAACCCTGACACTAAATTTAAGCCGCAAAATTTATGATCACATTTAAGTCTAGACGTCCGTGCCCATGGTAATTTTATTTTTCGGAGTTACCCATTTGGCACCACCGATATTTATGGTAATGGCTTCACGACCGGTAACTACACTTTGCACGTCTCTTATATTTATTGCTATCTTTTCGCAGAGTACGTACCCAAATTCGCAAAGCGAAGAAGCGTTCGTCGCTCCTTTTGTAGTGTTGTAATTGTCGTCGCTAACTCTCTAGTCACGAGTTGCCGACTAATGTGCTCATCTATTTGCTATTAGCCCATAAGCAGATTTATTAAAGCGACATACACGTTTTAAATCGCAAAAGAATAAGCCCCTGAAACGAGCCGCGCAATTAGGGCGGCTTAAAGTTCGCCGGCAGTACTTTGAACCGCTTAAATAGCTCGTCTGTGGTGGCCGCCCGCCGCCCCCGACAGTCGCAAAAACGCAGTGAAATGCAGAGATGCATCTCATGCATGATAAAGTGAATGACGTACGGACGGCACGGGCAGAATTTTTATCGAAAAATGGTGCTCCCCTAGAATGCACAATTGCACAACGGTACATTATTCGAAAACCCGACGGAATTCTAGGCATTTCCCATAATGGACGAATCGGGAGAACAATCCTACGTTCATGTGCTGCATTTCGAAACGAAAGTACTAAATGACAGCGGCCTGCGCTATCAACGACTTAGCACATTGGTAGTTATCGAATCAGCTGGGGCGTTGGTGCGTGTAATTTATGATTTAGACGATCCCGTCTGAAGTATTTAGTTTCTATTCTATTTTTTAAGCCGCAAGGAGATAACTGTGCCGGCATTTTTAACTACGTATAAATCTCAAGCATGGCTCTCTCTCCGTTCTTATCCACTCTTTCGCACTTGATAAGTTTATGACCAAAAAAATAACAGGAAACTCGAATGACGTAATTACAGACTAAAACACTAAGAAATCATTTAAGCTTTTTTAAGGCTTCATATTTACGATCTGCTCTGTTTGAACGATAGTAAATCTAGTGATTACAATTACAATTGCAATTCACGTACAAGGTGGAGACCTTTCTAGTGGAAAGCTCCTTTAAGAGTTACTTATTTGGTACACACGTACGTATAATAATTAGATATATAGATATTCGTAAGTAAAGCAGTCTGGTAGATCAAGGGGGTTGTGTCTTTGGAATCTATTGGTTGTATTATTGGTGTGATTTTCCAAACGTGTAAGATATTTTTCACTCACGCACTTCACTACTTTTTTCCCTATTTTCACTTTAACGACGTGATGGATGACTTTATTTTTACGTACCAAGGTGCGTCTACCATTGCTCTTGAGATTTTTAATTAATTTTTGTATTATCACCAAATTTGAATTATTTACGGTAAAACACCACATTGAAGTCCATGTTGGTCTTAATACGGTTTTGCACATTAAAACCTTGTTGCTCAGGGTTAGTTTGTATTTGCACCCTAATAGCAAATTTAGTTTGAAAAACTTTAGGCGCACTAGTTTACCTTTATTAAAAATACGTTTTTTCCATGTTATTTGTCGTATTGTTCAAAGTTACTGCTGGGTATGTTTTTCTATGGAGTTCAAATATTGCATGAGTGAACTTGATTTTATTAACTACGATACGCCAGTTTCATATCCAATCTTGCACATGGTCGAAAGAAATTTGTAGGTTTTTGATGCAATGTCGGGGTTTTCGTCACACGCTAGTATTGCAGTGCCATCTGTAAACGTGGCAATAGTTGTATAATTTGCAACAGGAATATCCCCTGTAAACAACAGGTAGAGACGATCCTAATACGCTTCCTTGTGGGTCTCTACTTTATTAACTATAACATAGGTCCATAAGTATACCTTGGAATTTTACCTGGAACTGTCTGTCACTTAGGTAAGTTTTTATGAATTGATAATAGGCGTGGGGAAGGTTTTTCTTTATTTTGAACAATACTCCTAGGTATTTCTTTGACTGGAATGCCTAATTGATTTCGCTTACTAGTCTATGGATTTGTTTGTACTATTCTTCTGTAAACCTAAATTGATATTCTGGTATAAGATTTTTTTCTTGAAAATCAGTTTGTCTTTTAAGTAAATTTTTTTTAAACAATTTAGCTAGTAGTGGACGGTAGGAAGTTACTTCTTCTCGAGGTTTCCCTGCTTTAGATATGAGTATTATTTGAGCCAGAAAATGACTCAATCTTAAAATGGCATTACGTATGAAAGTTATTAGCTTTATTAATTTTTTTGGTAGTTTTTTTATGATTTTCTCTCAATCACATTGGTGCTTCTTTGGCTTTTATTTCGGATCTAATTGTGGATGCTACTTTAATCTTTTTAATTGGTAGGCTTAGTTGGTCTGGTACGTCCAGCTATCATAATATTTCAATTTCTTCTTCTAGAGCTAATTCAGAAAGGTGTGGTTCAAAACATTTGTTAAATAAGTTGCAAATGTATCAATCTTTTTTTTGTTCGCTTTTGGTCCAAGTTTCCAAATTGGAACTATTCCTTGTTGTAGCTGCTTCAATTTCTATGGTAAATAGTCCGATGTTTCCGAAGCAAATACAGTACATAGATAATTTTTTATAGTTTGGTTTTTGTAACCTTAAAGCAGTACTTCTAACCTCGTGTAGCATTGTTTTATCTGTTTTTGCCGTCTTGGAATTTGATGTTCTGCCAGATTCCGCAAAGTCTTCTTTTTTCAGTTATTGCTCCTTTTATTTCCATAAATAACATATTTTTCGTATCGCTGGTTTCTACTGCTTTATCAATTTCATCTGGAGTCTTAAGAAATATTTCCGAGTTTATGTTCTCATTAACTAGTTCTCCAAACATGTCTTAGTTGGTCTTTTTATTATAGAACCTTACTGATCTTTGTCTGCTAATTATTTACAAACTTAAGAGTGACTATGATCGGAAAATCATCTGATGACAGAAACAAAGGAGGAGTTGGAGGCAGAGACCGAAAACTTTACCAAACTTATACAGACAGCAGCGTATAACAACACAAAGGAAATTACACACAAAACCAAAGGTGTTAACTACCCAATAGAAATCAGACAGATGGCGAAGGAAAAGAGAAGAGCCAGAAGAAGATGGCAGCAGTCACGAGACCCAGCAGACAAGACTGTTCTAAACAATAAAACACAACAGCTTAAAAGAGAAATCCAAAAGCTCAAGGAAGAATCCTCAACTCATACTTGGAGAACCTAACGGCGAGTGAAGAAACCGACTACTCCCTGTGGAAAGTTTCTAAAAATCAAAAGACCTATATCGTCAATACCGCCAATTAAAAATGGAACTGGCCCATGGGCCAAAAACAATAAACAAAAAGCAGACTTGTTTGCTGAACACCTAGCATCCATCTTTACTCCTAATGAAGCGCAAATAGATAACACCCTCAATCAGACTATTAATCTAAGAACAGAAAATATCACACCGGTTACTCCAAAGGAAATAGAGAAGGAAATAAAACAAACCTAAATCCAAAAAAGCGCCAGGATACGATTTGATCACCGGTGAAATCTTGAAGCACTTGCCTAGGAAAGGTATAGTCATGCTCACCTATCTCTTCAATGCAGCGTTGAGACTACAACATGTTCCCGACAGTTGGAAAGTTGCAGAAGTAATTATGCTGCCCAAACCAGGTAAGCCACCAAACGATGTTAAATCCTACAGGCCCATCTCCCTGTTATCAATCATATCAAAATTATTCGAAAAGCTACTTCTCAAGAGACTCAAGCCATTTATAGAAAATGGTAACCTAATACCGAACTATCAATTTGGATTCCGACAAAACACTCAACGATTGACCAAGTTCATCGAATTACGGATGTCATTGAGTGCGCTCTAGAAGAAAGGAAAGTCTGCTCGGCAGTCTTCTTAGATGTTGCACAGGCCTTCGACAAGGTGTGGCATGAGGGCCTGATACACAAACTAAACAAACTGCTCCCAAAACAACATGTAGAGATATTAAAATCATACATCTCGGACAGACTCTTCAGAATAAAACAAGAAGACCAGTATTCGGAACTGAAAGAGATAAAAGCAGGTGTACCTCAAGGTAGTGTACTGGGCCCCATACTCTATCTGTTGTATACCAGCGATTTACCGGATCTAGAGGAATCACGGTTGCCACATTTGCCGATGATACAGCTCTACTTGCAGTAGACGAAGACCAAGAGTTATCCACTAGAAAACTACAAACAGCCAGCAACATAATACTTGACTGGACCAAACAATGGAGGATCAAGTTAAATGAACTAAAATCTACCCATGTCAACTTTACCAATAAACTGCTCAAACACCCGCTGTCTTTAGACATTAATGGTACCATCGTACCTTACGAGAACAACGCCAAGTATCTAGGCATGACTCTAGACGCCAAACTCAGGTGGAAAGAGCATGTGAAGAAGAAACGAGCAGAACTAGCCCTAAAATATAGACAATATTATTGGTTGATTGGAAGAAACTCCAAACTTTCAATCTCCAATAAACTACTGATTTACAATCAGATACTGAAACCAGTGTGGCTTTATGGCATACAGCTCTGGGGCTGTGCCAGTGATTCTAACATCAAGTGTATCCAAACATTTCAGAATAAAGTTCTACGAAACATAGTAAATGCCCCCTGGTATATCCGAAATTCCGATCTTCACAGAGATCTACGAATTCCAACCGTTGAGAATGAGATCAAGAGGTTTGCTGAAAAGCATGAAGCTAGACTTCACCTCCATGTCAACGCAGAAGCTCTTCAACTGCTGGATAACCAACATCAAGTCCGAAGACTGAAGAGAAGAAAACCACGTGACCTTGTGTAGTGTGTTGTGTATAAAAGCAGAGCACAGTGCGCGAGTGCAGTGAAGTACGCAAAACAGAAGAAGCCTAGAAGACATCATTGGATGGACTCTAGTATAGACAAATACCTAGTTTAAGATCTCAGATGAAAGTTAATGGTTAGTCCTATAGACTAGTTTTAACAGCAGGCACACAATGCCAAATAAAAAAAAAAAAAAAAAAATCTGATGACAGGTGAAGATGTTGTTCAATACTTAGATAATTTTGTGATACGTTTGTATAATGCAAAAACCTAGTCAGTGCAAAATTCTTCTCTTATCTGTAGCCCAGTACGTAAGCTGTTTAGTGGTGAGAAAGTTAAAGTTATATGCAGTGAATGGCTTTAATTACTCTTGAACTTTAGTGATTATTACTATAGCACTCAAATCTGGGTCTCCATCGGTGATAAATCGTTCTCTGAATGTGCTAAAAAAGTGCGTATAGCGTTTTGCTTTAATATTATGCCTTGATGAGCTATATAGTAGTGGTTGTGATTGGTTCTATCCCCTCTTCTACAACCAGACTTGTAGCCTGGATGTCTTGTTCTCATCTGCTTAATAGTGCTTGATTAAACTTTTATAATTACTGTTGCTCACCCGTGTGCCGCTCTATCAGGGTATTGTGTATCGTATAAATTAAATTCGGTATTCTGACGTAACTTCTGTCTGTGAAATGGTTTTCAGAAATTAGAACTATGTCTAACTCATTATTGGCAATAAAATTCTTGGATGTGGTTTGACAAAATAATGACGTTCCATTCTAGAATATTTGAGTATGTGTGCCACTATTTTAGTTTAGTGAAAATGGAGTTCTATCATCATTTTTCTCCATGTCTGATGTTTGCGATGTGTTTTTTTAAGGGGAAATTGTTATCCATTTAATACAATTTCGACCAATGTTCTTTTGTTGTTGATAGGTAGTAGTGCCTGAATAAAACTTGTAGTGCTGTTTCTTCTCTTACCATTATATAACACACATTTTAGTTAATGTTAAAAAATGCACTTACGTTTAGTCTGTGTGGAGGTTCTATTATTTAAAAAACAAATATGTATATTTGCAATCTTAGGCTAGTACTCTGACAACAATAAGACAGTAAAGATTAAAACCGATAGGAATGAACAAACTAAAGTACGCAGACGACATTGTGCTACTAGCGCACTCAAAAAAGAATATATAGAAACAAATGGACATTTGGACAAAAGAAACAAAATTGATTAAAATGGAAATACATTTACAGAAAAATAAAATAATAGTAATAAACGAAAAGTAACTAAATAAAACAAAAATACAATGTAAAGATACAACTTAAGGAAATAACAACTTATAAATACCTAAGAAGCCTTATAACAAATTATGGGTACAAACTCAATTAAACTTTACTATGCACTAAATGCAAGACGAGGAAAAACAGAACTGAAACGAGAAGCAAAACTAAATATGCATAATGTCATAACCAACCCAACACTGTTATACGCAAGCGAAAACTGGGCGTTTCAGAAGAAACGCATAGGAAACATCGACGCAATGAAGATGAAACACCCAAAGAAAATTTCGGGAAAATGGAATAGAATTACTAGCAAAGCAATCAGAGAGATGATTAATCAAAAAACCAAAAAGCCACATGACTAGGATGAATCCAAACAGATTAACCAGAAGAGTTTGGAGAGCAAAAAATCACAAGAAAAGAAAAAAGGCCAAAAAAACATAGTTACAACAAATAGTAGATGTGAGAAAGAAAAGGAGCAAAACAATTAAAGAAATGAAAAAAGCATTAAACAAAAAGCTTTTGAAGGGTGAATAGATAACTCAAATTAACATTATATTGCATTTCGTAAGACTTGACGGGTACTAAGACGATGCTTGTAATTTTAGCCTTAAGATCCAGTGAGCGAGCTGGCCAAACAAAGTCACCACATTAAGAAATTAGGTGCTTAGGAAACACCATACGACGAACTTAAATCAAAGCTCTTTTTGTGTGGACTGTGACCCCATCTTGTTAAACCCAAACGTTTCTCTCAGTTGAAGTACTTAGTGATTCCTTGCGAAAAAATGTCGAATTATTTCCACATATTAATTGGAAGTAACAATAACACACTGGCCTTTACCCTCAAAAAATAAAGACCAATGACCTCCAATTTACTTACTGCACACCAAATAGTAACAGTCTGTAAAAGGTTTTATATGGAAAAGTCGCCATACAACACAAATAGACAAGCAAAAAGCAACAGAATGTTTGGAAAAGGGATTTTCAATTACACAATTTTCAAATAAACAAACTTTCTCCAAGCTAGTGCATTGTTTATTTAGAAATCGTATTGAATAATTGCAAAATTTGTACCAGATTTGAAGATATTAAGATCGTAAGGCACAGTTTAAGAAAAGTTTTATCAGTCGATTATATAGTTACCATCATTTTCTCTACAATGACTTCTAAATGTTTAATATGATTGTAAATTCCTTTTCATCAATTGTGGGTTTTCTTCAAAAAGAACCATTCTTAGTTTTATTAAACCAAACTCCCTGCCATTTACATATAAATATTATAATAGTGTCGTGATGGAAGATAGCGCCTTTTCTTGGTCAAAACCGGACATTTTTGTGAATTTTTACATTGAGTTCGCCGAGTTGCTCAAAACATTTGTTCGTCGTAAATATTTTGCCAAATGAGGGAAGCCCAAAGAAAATTATTCTCTTGCAATACCACCAAACAGGAAGCAACATCCACGTTGGATGTAAGCCATCTTTGCCACAGGTTCGCCTGCTTCTTTTCTGCGCTTTTTTCATTTTACGTTGTTGTACATAATTCACTTTTATGTTAGAACTTGATTGAAACAAAACATCTAAGAAATTGTTTTAAGAACGTAGTATATTAAGATGTCGTAAATTAAGGTTAAAAGAGTATTTTTTAAAGAAAAATAATGGTTTGAATAACGTTAAAAAGTTAATAACTAAAATTGATATTCATTTAAAAAAACAAAAATATCGTGATTGTTGTTTAGACAGAACCAACCCGGGAAGACGCCTAGGCAACGCACTGCAGGGGTAACAACATGTAGGTAACCCATAATACAAAACCTACATAACGTGTTATTTGATAAACCACTACAGCTGTAATCACAACACTGGCTATAGATCTTGTGTCGTGTAAGCTGCGTTGATGTATTTAATTACATGTTCTCACCGAGGCTAGACAGAGCTCCAGCTCGCATTCTAAAGGCAGACGTCACGCCTCTGAAAATATCCCATAGCCGACTTTCAGCCCCAATTCGGCTTCGGAAATAGCGCCCGCTTTGCTGCTGCCCTCGTTTTCGCTGCGGTCCGCGCTGGTAGTCTGCAGAGCGCCTACACGATTCCTCTTATTTGTTACGAAAGAGCGGGATCGGTACGTTCAGCTGCCCTCGTGGTATTTGCATTCTGCGGAGCAGATTACTCAGAAACCTTATCGTGCAATTAAGCGCGGAAAGGTCTGTGCTTTTAATTAGAATAAAAGCTTGCGATTACCTACGGTTCATCGGCAGTACGTCAGTCTTGTTTTTACATGTGCTAATGTGACTGAACTTCCACAAGTATTGCAATGCCCTTACTTACAATGTACATACTGGCTTAAAACAAAATATGCCACTTTGGCATGGCGCCATTTTCAGTTTATATTTGACGAAAGTGCAATCGCGACGTGCTAAAAAATTAGCCAGAAAATTACATAATTTATTGAGTTGAAGTAATGTAGCTGCAAACACCATTGTTCATCGTATCATCAACAATTGCGATACATCCGAATAGACCATTACCTGACCGTTCAAGGATCGCGTGATCAACTGAGAATATTGACCCGTAAAAGTTTTATCAAAGTATGTAAAATATAATGCATAAAAACTTGCATTTATTCTCATACGAAATACAACTACCATAATGGAAAAAAGGTATTGAAACATTCATTATCAAAGATCTCAATTGTTGGGAATAGGTAAAAAGCCATGAACGCCATTTTGACCGTCAGTAATAGTCGCATTTTGGGATACAAAAATCCTCAGGCGATTCAAAAACGATTTCTACACTCTTTATAGAGTAACTGATTGGTGAACAGTTTGGACCGGAGATGTAATTGAGTAATATAATAAAACACAGGAATGCTGTTACGGCGACCGAAGAGTGTAGCAACATGCTGCAGAACTTTTTAATAGCCAAAACTAAAGAATTCACACTAGACAACATTTGGTTTCAACAAGACGGAGTTACATCAGTATACTGCACGCTCTACAAAGAACATCTGCAACCAATGTATCTTGATCAAATAATCTCAACAGTGAGTATATTAATTAGCTTCTCTGGATAAGAAATCTAACCGCCCCCAATCCTTTCTACAGGGGATATTTCAAATAAATTTGACAAATTAAAAACAAAATTTGCATTGAAATTGATTACCAAAAATGTGACAGATCTTCTATTTATAGCATGGTCATATAGCTATTTGATCGATACTCCATACATAACTGTCAAGTTTAAATAAACGATTTTAATTAACCAAGTCGCTAACTTTAATTTCAATAAAAATAGAACACAATAAATTACAGATAATTTGCGTTCAACTTTCATAGAGTAAGGTCGTTACGCTGCATTTATCGCGCTCACATTAAATGTGATAACTTTTATTATCTCTGACAAATTGTTTATTTGAACGTGATAGAACTAAGTGCTACATGTAAGTTTTCAAAAATTATTTATCGTTTTAGCCAGAGACGTCCGACGTAAATCAGTTTGTCAGATACAACCGAGAAACTCATCTCATAACTTTTAATGCTATAACCTGAGTACATGTGCCTATAATCAACATGATCCAATATAACCCTAATAATCAGTACCAACAATTCATTACGTAACACTTCACGTCAGATTATAATGATAAAATAAACAGTAATATTAAATAACAACAAAATAATACTTTCTAGATGTATAGGTCGCTTTATAAGACCAAAAACAAGCTAAAAGTCATATTTCAAATCATTTGCAAGCTTTACCTATTTGTAAGACAACAACGTACATTATGGGCACGATAACCCAAAAAGTTACAGAAGCACCACTGATACTTATTTCCGATATTTTAAATATTAAATTTCAGACAGATGAACTACATACAATTATTAAAGACGATTAGACTTACAGAATAATGCGTCCAAATTAAGTTAAAATAATGCCACCAAGTGTACAATTCCATAAATAAAAGAGTGGTGATCAAAAACGTCCGCTACTCTACGGACATAAATGAATTAAGGACAGAAATACAAGTCCTTGATCACAAGTTTGCAATAAGAAAATATACAAAGTTAAACACCTACAAAATGTCTAAAGATAAAACTGTCACGCCAAAAAAAGGAACTGCCACAATGCATCAACCGCCAAAGGTACGAACACACCAAAACATTGACCATTTTAAAAAAAGTTATGGCAAATCCACGAATACCCCAGCTAAATGTGCACTTTTCAAAGAAACTTATTTGGCGAGTTATAAAAAATGTAAAGTTAGATAATACGAATCTGGAAATTTCGGTCTAAATAAGCCAGAACTTCATCATCATTATTATCATCACCAAACCTCTCTTGTTCACTGGTGGACATAAGCTTCCTCTAGAAGAGGGTGTTTGGCATTAAAACGTCGCGCTTGCCAGGCGTGTTGGCGAGTTAAATAGGAAAGGTAAAGAAGGGGGGAGAGGAAGATGTGTTTACGTGTTTGTTGGAATTGCAGGTTATGACATGAGTTCTCCCGGTATTTAGGGATGGGGGTTAGTCGTGGCTCACATAAGGCAGAGGCGAATCCCTGAAGTAGACTTAACTCCGTCGGGATCACGGAGTGTGTCTACCTGCTACCTATTACATGTGATAAGGGGCGCAAAATAAGGAAAAAGCGCCTTACTCTCTTACTACAATACCAAAAAAAGCCAGAACTTATATATAAAAAATTCCACACAGGGAGCTAATATAAAACAAGCTTCGCCACAATTCAGTACAAATACAGCACAATTATTTGTACCTATACAACATTTAACATCTACTCTTGCTAAACTTGGAAAAATAATGCTTGAGCTAGTTGAAACTAGCCACTAAGCTTCAATAATGGCTTAAGATTACATATTGTAATGTTAATAGCTTGACTAACCTAAACTTTACTACCTACACCCCACAGAATCCTGATAGAATAGCCCATGGAGGTACTGCCAATATAATTAAAAATTCTATGAAACAATACGAGATAGATACATATTAGCCTGAACATATACAAGCAACAAGCGGAGTGGCTAAGGAATAGTTTAACAAAGTTACAATTACAAATGCTCTCCTCGACATTTAATAAGACGAGATCAGTTCGATTATTTCTTTATAATGCTAGGAAATCGGTTTATTGCTAGTGGTAACTACTAATATTGAAGATCAAGAATAACACTCGCTAAAGGAAGAAAGCTGTTAATTTTATCAATCAGAACAAAGACAGTTATATCTACCTATTGGTCGACAGACAAGCATAAAAAACCAGAGCTACTTAATTTTTGCGCTACAAAAAAATTGCACGAAACCACCTCACAACAAAATCATCTCTTGATCTATCATCGGTGTTAGTCTCATTAAATTCACAAGTCCAATATCGAGCATCTAGCATTCACAATAAAAGTACAGATTTGGAATTATTCAGAAATTTGATTTAGAAAAACAAATAAAAACAGATAATGATGTATAACATGATAGTTGGAAGTTTTCAGATAAAGAATTTTATACACAATACATTGCTAACAAAGCAAATTTCTGAAAAAATAATTTAGGAGAATATGCCAGAATACTAGATCGACTGCTGACAAAACTAGACTAAATAAAGCAGAAAGAGATCTAAAATACCTACGTGATTGAAGTCATAAAGAACAAAGCAATACAGATAAATTTAGAAAACCTTCCTTCTACGGAAGCCACTCTCTGTGGAAGACTAAAGTGACTAAAGCAACTAAAGCATTCACAAACTATAATACTTCCAATCAGAAATGTTAACGATAGGCGACTCAAAATTTTGCTTTATATTTAGCTAATCTTTTCAACCACTACTATCGGATCTTACGCTTTCTGAAGAAACATAAATTCAAGAACAATTAAATGCTCTAGACCAAATGTTCCTATCTGTTAAAAAGACTAAGATTGGTGAGGTAGAAGACATATTATATAGTCTAAAGCCCTAGAAAAATTCAGGATGTGACCTTGTAGTGAAAATCTGGGACTAAAATCATTCACAGCTCTATGTAATGCTGTTTTGAGGGTATCATATTTCCCAGCTCAGTGGAAAGTGGTGCAGATAATTATAATCCACAAAGAGGGAAAGCCTGAAACAGAATCCTTGTTCTACTAACCTATTAGTCTGTTGGCTCTTCGAAAAGCTTCTATTTAATCAACTAACAATTCTTCTCGGAGAATTTCGAGCATTACATGATTACCAATTCAAGTTCAGGGAAAATATTCTGGGATTGAGGGTTATAAAAAAAATCGAACATTGGTACTGTTCGGCCACTTTTCTTGATGTCTTTCAGGCTTTTTGTAGGGTCTGGCACGTAGATCTGCTCTAGGAAGTTAATAAGCTTCCGCATGTGCCTTTCTTTTGAAGTTCTATTTTACAAGTAGACATTTTCAAGTAAAGGACCAAGAAGTACCTTTAGATTTCACCAGCATACATTCGGAAGTCCTACAAGGAGGTACTATAGATTCTACTCTCTACATTTTTACACAGCAGATATGCTTACCACATGGAATATGACGATGATACCGCCATCTTGATCTCACGAAAATTCGGTGACTGCGTCTGATAATTTACAAGGTCGTCTTACTTTCTAAAAAATAGCTAAAGACGTAGCGTATAAAAGTCATTAAAACAAGATCAATACAAGTTCACGTTACGAAAAGAGAGTTACCCTCCAAAAAGCTGAATAAGATTCAACTATCGTAATTTGAAACGGAAAAGTATCTCGGAATGCCTTTAGTGCAGCCATTTGGGGAGACATTATCAAACTAATTTATAAATCCTTCAAAAATGTCGATCTTAAATCATAATTAAATTTTAAAAAATCATGGTTAACACACATGGTTTATGTCGAACAAAATTATTCATCAAGATTTCTGAGTCAAATCCCTGAAAGGAGTAGTGAAGTGTGCAAAGGTAATATACCACCAATCTCATCTAAATAGCTAGAAAAATATTAGACAATAATACTAATGCTTATATACTAATAGAATACCACTATTAGAGTTAATAAATAGATTTTAATTGAAGTGCCATTAAGGTTATAATAATACATGTTAATGTTAACAACTAATTAAGTGTTGTTAAAAAAATCTTTTGAGGGAGAGACTTTTAATTTACTTTTTGTAAAACAGATTATAAGCAAATATTGAAAGTAAAAAAAAAATTATAAAACCATTGTTGTCCAACTATAACTCAAAATAGTTTGGTAAAAAGACCTTAATTTCAGTAAATAGAATTACAAAAAATATCTAACGACACTTTTTAAATCAAAATATTAGAAAATTAATCATTATGGAGAATGTTTCAATAATTTTCATAAAATTACTAATACGAACAGTAAAACAAATTGATTTATAGCATAAAAATTACAATTAATTTATTAGTAAATAAAAAATTACCGTTAAAAATTTAAGTAAATAATAAATTCTAAATTTATAGTGTCAGAGGTACATAGTAAACATAGGTAAATATCTCAAGTTTAATTTAAATTATTTTGGCAACATTCATATTTATTTAAGTAACTAAGGAGGCACCAACAAATTTTTAATTATCATTTTTAATTTTGACAAAAACACAACTAGAACATCGTTACGAGCCCGAAGGTTGTCGACAAACACTAAATGTTAACGATTTACAGGACCGATTTTATTTATTGTGGTTTTAAACAAGTTTACGGTCACTGTAATGTATTCTTCGGAGTGAGTTTTTTATTGTTCTAAATCTTAACGTTGCAAAACGAGTAGAAAAACATTCACAAAAGAGAAATCGCTATCTTAAGAGACCAATTAGCAGTGCTTGTAGGCGATTTATTATTTTTCCTCTAAATTTTGTCCGAAAAAACCGTTCGTCAGCTTTTATGGCTTGTTTGCAAAGCTGTTATTCTGCCAGGAACAAATTAAAGCTTTTACAACTAATTTGGCTACCCGGCAGTCGGCGGCCGCTGATTTCGATATCTCAAAACAGTTCGGCGCTAATCTAAAGCAGCTCTTAGTACCATTGGCTTTTTGCTGATCCGTTGCTCGGAAGCGAACACACATTTATCTAGATATCTAGCCGACTTTATCAGAGCACTGCAACAACGGTATTATGTGAAGCTAACTAACCTGAAAAGTGGAGTAAAAAAGCCGGGACCTTAAAGCCTACACGCGAGCAGAGGCGAACCCAAAATTCGCGAGAAGCTGAAGTCGCAGACGGTGAATCACGTTCGGCTGAACCCGCCGGCAAAAAAGCAAAACCGACAATGTTTCAATTTTTTCTGATGCAAAATAAATCACCAGGAAGCAGTCAGATGTCAACTCCCGTGACGATGATATCTGCATCTAGATCAGAATTTCTCTCGGGATAAGCTTCGAAGCATCGGTCTTTGTCATACCCGATTCTGCGTTTCGAGTCACACTCTCAACGTTCGCATTACCGTTTCAAAGGAACCGCGCCAGGTTATCACTTTATCATTTTAGCTCGAAATACAGGAGCATCAGATAACGGCTGAAGGTGATTAATACTGTTCTATGGCTACAGAAACAACTTCCTTGCATTTTAATTGTATACATTATTTTTATCTGATCTCCGGATATGAACAGATCTAAAAAAAGTAAAAACAGACAATGAAAAGATTTATTACTACAATAAAGAACTCTAATTTAATTACCTGTAATTAATCGGGTTACGAATAAAATAAAAATGTGCCACATTAGACTCGAAAAAATAATTTACATACAGTTTTAATTGTTTACAACATTTTTTAATAGACAAATATTGTTGATATCTATTAATGGATATTTCAAACAGAACAGTTAATATACATAGATTTTTGTATACCAAATAAGTCGCATATTTTATATTAATAAAATACATGTTTTGACAAATTGAGACAAACGATAAAAATGTAAAATAAAAAGGAATGGTTAATCCATTTTACATACGAACATTATCATCAAAAATTATCTTCTCTTTCGTCATAACGCATCTTTAGGTTTGTTTATACTGCTGTAGTCATATTATCAAAGCTTGACATTGGCAGCATAGTTTTTCTTGGGAGTAGGACGTCCGTCAACTTCCACCACTGGTGAAAAGCTTCAGCAACCTTGAGAAATGGCACTAGAAAACCTGCTAGCTACCATTAACAATATAGCGCATTTTCTATAGGTTTGTCATGGTTCTGTTTATAAAATCATCCACGAAGAGTTCGGGTTTCATAAAGCCTAGAAAGATGGGTGCTAATAGGGCTTATTAGAGAACTTAAGGGCAAACATGTTGAGATTTGCAGAAGCTTATTCGACCGTTTCAACAAAAAGACACAATAAAAATGTTTTGAATAATCCTAACAGATGAAACGTGTATCCATTACTATAAGTCAAGAAAAGAGCAACCAAAAATCTTGAAAAGAATACCCAAGTTTGTAGACCAATTGTATCGAAAAAGAAAGAGACTACATAGAAAAATGACGTACTTGTTCAATACCTACATTTGAAAAAATAGCTTACGATTGATTAAATGCATTTTAAAATAGCGCCAAATAAAAAATCCCTTGGGGTACAGCTCTCAAGAGGAAGGTAGATTTCGTAGTGCGTGTTAAGCGTAAGATTGCAAAATATTTATAGTTATGGTATATCTCTCCACCTTTCTATGCAATCTCCTTCGTTTTTAGACTGTGCCATTTAGGTACTCTCGGCACCAACAAGAATTTTATATATAAATAACCTAAAATAATCTGATATTCAGGGTATATATGTAGATAACATATATGTCAAATTTTATCTAAATCTAGCAGAACTGTGGGCGTTACAAGCTATTAAAAAATATTTAAAGATTGCTTTCTTCTCCCCCTTAACCGATCTTGCATATTTATGAAGTTATCTAAAAAAAGTCTCAAGAAATATGTGTTTTAATAAGGGGAGGGGTAAATAAAACTTTCCGGAAGACGTAACAAAGGCTTTTGCACTGCGGAGTATTTCTACGAAATTTACTTGGAAATAGTTCACAAACAAAAAGTAAAAACAACACGAGTTAATAGATCTGTCACGTGTACAATTAATTTGTTATTAGATTTGTTTCAACTAAGGAAAATGAGTGGAAAATTACAAAGAAAATTGCCCCCATGCCCCTCCTCGATATATTGCACCTTTATGAATAGATGGTTTAACTGACGCAAGAGCCTAGGTTCGTTGAGCATTTGCACCATCTTGAAAGGGATTATCAGTTTAGTCAACAAAACATCTTCAGCGATAAGACGCATTTTCAACTTGACGGGTTCGTGATTAAACAAAATTGTCGCATTTGGAATTCGAAAAATATTTACGTTACTTATAAGATGCAAATGCACACCCAACGGGTCATTATTTAGTGTGGGTTTTAGGCAGGTGCTGAAAATTCTGTAACCGCGAACAGCGATCGTTGTCGTTACATGATAACGCAGACTAAATGAGTAAAATAGAACCAATGTGGTTCCAGCAGGATGGCGCTACCTGCCATACCGCTAATTCACTGCACCAATAATTATTTTGTCGCTAAATCTCATGAAGTGCCAACATCAAGATGTTGTAATTTAACACTGTGCAACTTCTTTTGTGTGATTACTTAAAATTCAAACTAGCGATCTATAAATAGTTAACGACCATAAACACGAAATTTGACGTATTATCGATGAAATTGAGCAGAACGCTGATAAAATTATAATCGAAAATTTTATGAGAAAAACAAGAATTACAACCTAAGCCGACGTGACTATTTATCAGTTAAAATGTTACATATTTAATAGGAGACTATGTAACTGTTTTAATGCTCTATAAAATTAATCAAAATCGTTTTATTAAAATTTAAATTTAGATTTCAATTTGAGCCACTTTTTATAAACAATATCAGTGTCTTTCGCTATTAAATGTTTCTTAATCCTCCATTCCAGCTATTTCTTCGTTGTTTCACTGTACTTCCCGTACCTCCATCTTTTATACAATTATTCAATTAAAGTTATGGAACCTTACTTAAACACCAACATAAGTCAATAAACAAGCTTAGCTTAATAATAACCATGTAAAAATGTTTAGACAACTTTACTTACAACAAATTTACAAAGAAAATAATTACATATAAATATGAAAGAATGGAACAGATGAGAACGGCCAAGGATAAAGCTCATCAGCAGATCGTCGCCAATACGGTCACTTTGAATACATTGGCGAAGTTCAATTCGGCTCAAAAGATAACAATAAGGCCCACAATTATAAGAAATTCGGTTTGGTAAATTCTTAAAAGGCATCTTCGGCTCTTTAGGCACAAGGTGCAGAATTATCAACTGCTGAAACTAAATTATATTAAAATGGACACAAACGTTTGTGAAATGCTCCGTCCAAGATATACGTAGCATTCTTCTAAACACCCAGTACTCAAAAGCTTGCATTCTCTTTTCTGTATTAGCCTTGAGGGTCCACGCTTCAGCACGATATAATAGTATTGAGTATATGTAGCACTGCACAAATTTGTATCTGGTTGTAAGATGAAGACTGTGGTTGGTAAGTAGTTTCTTGAGTTTTTGGAATGCTGATCTTGCTATTTCTATTCTTATTTTTATTTTCGTTTCTGGGTCTCCATTTTCTGTCAGCTAGCTTCCCAGGTACTTGAATTTTTGTACTTTCTCTATTTGATTATATATTATAAGTTGTATTTGTGCTATTGGTGTTTTGCTGAAAATCATGTATTTTGTCTTTTTAGTATTTATCTTTAACCCTATTGCGTCTCCTTCGCGGCTTACTGCATCCATCAGCCGTTGTAGTCCTTCTAGGCTATCCGAGATTAATGCGGTGTCGTCAGCGTACCTTATATTATTAAAAAGTTTACCGTTTATTTTTATTCCTTCGTCGGAGTTTTCTAGGACTTTGGCAAAAACTGTCTCTGAATAAATATTAAATAATAGTGGTGAGAGGATGCAACCTTGCCTCACTCCTCTTTTAATTGAGATAGCTTCCGTATTTTCATTATCTGTTCTCACTGTGGCGTTTTGGTTCCAGTATAGGTTTCTAATAGCTATTATGTCTTCTTGATCAAGTCCTTTCTTAGTCAATACTGTCAATAGTTCGTCGTGCTTTACAAGGTCGAAGGCTTTTTCATAGTCGATGAAGCACACGTAGATATCTTTTTGTTGGTCACGGCATTTTTGTAGCAGAACTGACAGGCTAAATAGCGCTTCTCTGGTACCAAACCATTTTCTAAATCCAAATTGGGAGTCGCTCAGATCTATTTCACATTTCTGATATATCCTACGGTGTAAAATTTTTAGAACTAACTTGAGAACGTGACTCCTCAGGCTTATGAGTCGAAAATCATCGCATTTAATTGCGTTGGGTTTTTTGGGTATAGTGATAAACTCCGATGTCATCCAATCAGTAGGCATTTTGCCAGTTTGATAGATTGCATTAAAAAGATTAGTAAGTAATGTTATGTTTTCTTCATTTAGAAGTTTCAAAAAATCGTTATGAATCTGGTCTGGTCCAGCTGCTTTGCCGTTTTTAGAATTTCGTATTACGCTTGTTGTTTCACTTTGTAATATATTTGGTGCATGCTCCGTTGTTGTTATATGTTGTTCAGTTCTCACATCTTCAAAGGTCTGTTTTATATATTTTTCTCATACTTGTTTTGCTTGTGATTAGTTGGTTGCCGTTATTTAACATTTTGTTGTAGTTATATTTCTTAGCCCCTCCTATAGTTTCTTTGATCTTTTTGTGTTGGTTAAAAGTATCGTGTCTCTTTTCTAATTCTTCTATTTCATTGCATTTCTCATTTAGCCATAGTTCTCTCGCTTGCCTTATCTTCTTTTGTATTAGTTTATTTAGTTGTTTATATTGTTGTTAATTTTTGTTTTTGTATGTTCTTCTGTTGTCCATTAACGTTAATATTTCTGATGTCATCCATGGTTTCTTATTTTTGTTACGATTTTGTCCGGTTATGGTATTTTGTGTATTTGTGATGGCTAGTTTTATTTTGTTCCAGTTAGACTCGATAATCTCTGTGCGGTCTGTATCGTCTACATCAGTAATTACATTATTTATTAACTCGTGTATTCCACTTTCTTTTATATTTTCGTTTATAATCTGAGCCAATTGCATGCAGTGGACTGGTTCTTTCAGTTTCTGTAAATCTATTTTCTTGTTATATCGCTTTCGTAGTTTTTTGAGACGTATGTTAATGTTTCCTACAACAGGATTATGGTCTGAGCCCACATCACTTCCGGGATATGTTTTAACGCCTGTTAGTCCATTTCTATATCTCTTGTTAATTAGAGGATAATCTATTTGATTTCGTATAATGTGTCCCAAAGTGTGTTGTGGAGACGTCCATGTATAGAGGCATCTAGGTGGTAACTTGAACCACGTGTTCATGACGACCATGTTTTCTTCTTGACAAAATTGTATTAGTCGTTCTCCTCTATCGTTTTGTTCGCCCAAGCCAAATTGTCCCACTTCTTCTACTTTGCCTTGGCCCACTTTGACATTGAAGTCGCCCATAATAATAGTTACTTCGTCTGTTTTAATGTTTTTTCTTAGTTCATTTATGTGCACGTACAGTTGTTCTATTTCTGCATCTGGTTTTTTCATTGTCGGGGCATATATTTGGAAGATGTTAATATTCTTTGGTGACGCTTTTAGTTGTAGTAATATTATACGATCTGAAAAGGGTATGCACTTGATTATAGATTTGTTTATGTCCTTGTTGACTATAATCAACACTCATGACACAAAACCCTAATTTGGCCCCTAGTCCGTTGCAGGTTTTAAATAATCAAGGGTTGCTAAGAATCCCCACGTTAAAACAAGATAGGCAACACACGTATGTGGATAAAAAACAGCAAAAATGCACTAAAATTGGAACATGGAAGTAAGGAGCCTTTATATGGCTGAGAAGACACACAACGTAATCCAAGTAATGACTAGATTAAACATGGAAACTCTAGGAATATCAGAAACAACTGCTAAAGAAGAGAAAATGAAAAGTTTTTACCAAGACATTTAATCTACTCTGCATTTGAACAAACATATATCTACTATTAATTATATATATATATGCAAATCTGTGAGATATCGATCTAAAATTGAATGTTTAAAGTACAAATAAATTTCTATATTTATGGAAAATCCAAAAGTATAACTCTTTAGGACAAGCTTTAAAAACCATTACTTTAAAAGAACCCATCGTATGTGTTCCAGCTTAGTTCACAATAAAAAAAATTGAAATTTACCTCTCTTATTAAAAACGATACTACTTACGATTCAAATATTATCCTCTCAATAATATAATAAATTGTACCTAGAAAGTATGTGGCCTCCAAAATATCAATATATAAACAACTTGTTAAAATAATACAATATTAGTGCATTATAGCTTCGTGGAAGTATCAAAAATGTTTAAATAAACCAAGAAAAGAATTCTGCCAATAGAAAAGTTAGTTAAAAAAAGAGAAAAAATCATATGGACGGAACAATTTATATTTGAAAACTATGCCTGGAAATATTAAAGACTAAAACAAATAAACGACCTGGGCTAAGCGGAATCTCTTATAAAGGGGTAAAGATCAAGTAAATAAACTTTAAAGTTTGTTAAAACAATAACTCTATTACATCCTTTCTTAATCTAATACCGATGACATAATTACATCCCTCTTTGTTGTACATCGATAACTGAAGAAAATATGAATTCTGAAAACCCGCCTAAATTGTACTTCAAAGGAGTTGTGAAATTGATGAAAATAAAAGTAAAACAAATTTCCAGATGTTCACTCTCTTAATAAGTAACGTTCAAATTTACTCTTTTTATATGATAAAGGTGATGTTCTTTGAGAAATTATAATTACGACTATTCAAAGATTCAGCTAGGAGTAAGGACAAAAGATTAGAAAATAGGTTTATTAAGAGCAATTTTATTTCTTTCGCCTTTGTGTGTCTCTCTATTTTTTTAACTCTTGCGTTTATTCAATTTTGTATTAGTTTTTTTCTATTTTTTTAATTTAACACTTGCAAAAATCAATTTCATAACTTTTTACGTACTATTCTAACTGTATTTATTATTTCAAACATTCAATTTCTAATTTTCTTATTGTCGATATACTTCATTCACAAATTGTCTTAAATAATATATTTTTTTTTAATTTTTCTGCTTTTTTCAGTATCCCAGCCATACTATCTTTATATGTGTAAACTCCCAAATTTGTGTATTTTTTACGTTCCACCACAGCTAAACTAATATTCAGTTTTATTTATATTTAGTTCTAGACCTTATCAGTTGTATTTATCTATTAATTTTCTTCACATATACAATGTCTATTACATAGTAACAAGTAAAGCTGCTTATAATTAGGTTTCAAAACATAAGATATTAAAAGTTAATTTGAAAACTAGTCGACAACGAGTTTATTATAGTATAGAAGGCAAATGTGCATAACATTTAAGGGTATGATGTTATTTATGGAGAAGAACTGTCTACCAGATATAATGTTAACTACGGAGAAATGTTATTTTTTTGAGAAAAAAGCAGTCAAATACAAACAACAAAAGAAAATCCAAATATTGCATAACGTCTAAAGAGAACGAAAAAAACCCATCGGTCTCTAAAACCTCCACAAACGATAGCTATATCATCACCGAAACAGGTATGTACTAAGGGCCCAGGCACGTGTACATATGGTAAATCTCAACGTTTAAAATTAAACTTTTGTGTCAAAGAGCAATTCTTCTAGTTTAGTAAGAAAATATTAACTAAAATTAATTTTCCATGTAAGAGTGAGAGATATATAGGATGCAGTTTTTGAATACATAACGTTACCCTCTTTGAATCTTCTCAATATATTTTCACTTTTTAACCTTTTGACCTTTCCGGTTCACAGAATGTTTTGAACTTTTTCTCATATTTTATTACGAACCTTGTGTATGTGTACATTATGTTATTAGACCTAAAATATTGCAAATAAATTGTAGCTTTATATATATTATTTTATTAAGCTAAATTAAAGATCATCCTTCTGAAAAGTCATAACAGAAGTAAAAGTCGAGTGTGTCTTAGCTGAAGGTAACGATTAAAGGGACGCTCAATTGTAATACACGATCAAATCCTCGAGTTTAAATAGAGTGAAATTGTAGAGTGTTATGGGGATTTGAAATATTAACCGACCAAAGGACTGCTCGATACCGAGGTTTTGATTGGCCGTGACTAACAAACTCCGAGAAGATCGCCTGCTGCTGCACAAGTTTTGCCCAGAAATTTCGAAGCTAATGATGCAACTTTTCTGCAGCTGTTCACCCTTGATTGAGGCAATTTGGTTTGTTAGTTTGCTGTCCTCTTAATAATCCTTGATACCTTAAGATCAAGAAACTCGTTTGCTGTGGTGCGATAAACGCCAAACCTCCAAAATCTTATTCGATGTTGTTTTCTGATGAATCTCGTTGCAATTTTGTGTGATTGTTATCGAGAGATTTCCAGTCAGGACCGATAAATAACTCGCAAAATTTTGTATGGTGCGATATTATTTATAAACAATCAAATCCAATGCGAAAACCTGATTCATGAAGTAATACAGGTAAAAGGATTTTTGGTGGAATATTTCAACGAATCAATACCAGTACATATTTCGCTAGTCAACGAACTTAAAAAGTTCGTTACTGAATTCTATATGTCTGTCGGTGTGTCGGTCTGTCGGTCTGTCTGTCGCTGTCACAAAATTATGGATTTTTTAAAATTTTAAAATGGATTCTTATAGGAAATTTTACGCTGATTTCAAAATCGAAATCAAAAAGTTTCTATCTCGAATAGTTTTCGAGATATTCGACTTCGAATTTCGGGAAAATTTTCGACATTACGATTTTAAATGTGATTCTTATAGGAAATTTTACGCTGAATTCGAAAATGAAGAAAAAATTCTATGTCGAATAATTTTCCAGATATTCGATTTCGGATTTTCCCGAAATTCGAAATCGAAATCGAAAGGTTTTTTTAAGTTCGTTCTGGGATTGCTTACAGAGCAATCTCTTCGCCGGCCCCATGTTTTTGTGCTGTATTGCTTCAAAGAGTAGAAACTATAGATTCTTCTATAACTTATTTAGACATATCCGTTATCGAATATGAACTAGGATAAAACAACCTAAGCCTGCCCAGCACCCAAATTCTATTAAACTCGATATAATGATAAGTAGAAAATCTATTAGTTCGTTTTATTTATTTTAATATTTTCCCAAATTATATGGCTCTACCTTTATTTCTTCTATGCGTTGCAATGTTTTTGGCCACTAGTGTATATTAATAGTTTTGTTATTCCATTAAGTTAACTCTGAAATTTATAAATTAATTTGATTTTTTTCATATAAGGGCAATCTATTTTTCATCGTTGAAGAATAGTTAAACTTTTGCAAATGTAGTAAATATAGCAGGCTCTATTCACCTTGACTTTAACGTTAAACTACAAGTCGCAATATCACAGCCGCGCTCTGCGTAAAAACGCCTAACATGTAAACAGCATTAATAACAAATTACAACCAACCTATAAATTGTCCTACCTGTGTAGCGCCAGCCGCCGCGCAAGAGCCAGGCTTCATTACCCAACATTTTATACAAATATAGCAAATCACGGCTTGCATGAGTGTACTCGTGCAATATTCAGGTACAACAATCACGTTCTGTAATCGTAAAGCATAATTTACATGTAATAAATTACAATGTTATCAAACGAGAATCTAATTTTCCAGCCTGAAAAGGTCAATCCCGCAAAAACAATGAAGTGAAATGAGCGTAATTGGTTTTTTAATTAGAAAGCACGCCGCTGCTAATAACCGATACGCCGGAGCGTGCGGCCTGATTCCAAATACGCGAAATTGTAATTTCTCTGGCTGCATTAACAGGGCTAGGTTTCGGCCAAAAATTGGTTAGTTAGCCGGCATTTCATCGGCGAGGAATGAATACTGTCATAAATTATGGTTTTTGTCGGTTAGTAGCTGTTGATCACCATTGCTGCGGAAATACCGTTAGACGTGTAAAAGGCCCGGACCTCGCATCTGAAGAACCTGGCAAAAAATCGCCAGGAAACTAATACAAATCCTGTTCAGAGAAAACAATCCTGTCAAGCAACAATGTGATGCACTGTTGAATTTTATTAATACCATAAATTCCTCTGCTGTCCAAATGTATAGCAGCCATAAAGTCACAGTTACCTCAAATTAGATAGAAAAATAGAATATTCCATATGAAAAGGGATCGAGCAACAAACTGGTTGAAGCAGAAGTTATTACAATAAATACCCGTTGGCGATTAAGTTATCGACTCTTTCATGTACATCAATTTTCTTTTTTCGCATTGCAGGAGCTATGCGCGCCCCGAATTAATGTCACGCTTCTACATAATCATGTAACTTGTCAACACGGCTAGTTATACCAGTCCATGAGCTTTCGAATACTTTCCGAGAAAAAATTCTCCAGTTGCACGCAAAGCAACTCATGCATCGCATCCTTGACTACATCGTGTCAGGTAAATCACCGTCTACGTAAAGCACTTTAGGAGGTTAAAAAACGTGGTAATGGCACCTGGGCAGGTCTGTTTTTATGTGGGGGTGAAAAGGTTACTCAAACAATGACATACTGGTTATTTTAGTTGTTTTCATTTACTTAGGTTGTTCTCAAATTATTAAATTGACATGAAAATATAATAACGAATTTAGTTTTACAAACAAAAAAATTTAATCAAATTACTTCACAAAAATCAAATTAATATCAAGCGCACAGGACAATTTCATATTGCCGAAAAAAACAACTATATTGTAATTTCATAACGTAGCAACTGTAAATATAAGACTACACTCATTAATACTAATGGTAGTAAAGGCTACGAAGTCCAAGTGAAAAAACAGCGCTTTTGAAAAATTTGGTAGTCGTAAGGTCTTTCAATCATTTAAACATTCACAAAATTGTAGAAATAATACTACAGACATTTGGTTAAACACATCTACAAAAATTAGAAATTTTAAGAACGGAAATGGATTGCTGGACCAAAAAGGGCCGAGAAGCTGAGGAGTACACTGTGATAATTGGATTTAAGTCTGCGGAAGACATTTAAACGATCGATTCAATATTCATCTACAATGTGTCTTTATATACAATAAAGAAAATTATAGTTTTGAGTAAAAAATATAATTTAACAAAATACAGAAAACAGTTGGACACAACAGGGAGCTTAATAAAGAAATGGCTATATTTCATAGACTTTGTGCAATAGTCTGTCCATTGTTTACTAATTAATTACTTGATTGCTCTACTTTATGTTGGTAATGAGAAAAACCTTTGTACATGACTTAACCACTTAATTTTGTTGGCTTTGATTTCCTACGTTACACTAGGCTGTGTATACATCTCCATTAATTTATTCTTCGTTCTTCTTATGCATTGGTTTTCGACTTTCTTCCTTCTAAAAACTCCTTTCCGGATTTTCCTCTCCCACACTTCTAGTTGTGTTGTAATTTGTGCCGTTAGAGTCCACATCTTACTCCCATACGTTAACACTGGGCGTATTATTGTTTTGTACACACGCAATCTCAATCGCCTAGAGATTACATTTGATCTAAACAACTTTAAGAACGCACGTACATTTTTCCTTCATCTTCTACTACTACTTCTTTATAAGCCTAACTCTCGTTTTATTCCAGCATATCCTTCCATCTTTTTCTCAGTCCACCCGTTGACCTTCTCCCTCTAGGGGCCAGATTTCTAACTTTCTTTACTATCCTGATATCTTCCATTCCAAATATATGGCTATTCCATTCTAATCTTCTTTTTTAGTCCACTCTTCGATATTTCGAACTTCGCAGTTTCGTCTTATTTTCTCGCCTCTTATGTGGTCAAGTTTATTTATGCACATAATTTTTAGGAGTGTCCTCATCTCCGTTGTTTTCAGTATATATTTAGTATTTGACCTTGTCATCGGCCTTATGACGGATTTATATATTTTAACTCTAGCCTTCCTTCTTAGATGTTTATTGTTCCATATGGTATTATTTAGGCATGCAGATATTTCTGATGTTTTCTGGGCCTGATATTCAACCTCTCTTGTCAATATTCCGTTACTTGTCATTTTGATGCCTAAATATTCCACTGACATCACTTGCTCTACTACAGATCCAGATAGTTCGAGTTTGCAACGTAGCTGTTTTTTACTGATTGTTATTTCCTTTGGTTTTCTTGTCCGATGCTTTTAACCCAAACGTCTCACATGCTTTACTTTTATTTATTCGAATAATAGCTTCTGCAGGTTATCTTCATTATGCGCGATAATAGTTGCGTCGTCCGCGTAGCATATTAATCTAATTTCCTGATTTCGCATTCTGTATTCGCGAGAACACCCCTGAAGTGTGACTTTCATTATTTCGTTCATCACTTTTATTTACTTTAATTAGGCGCCTCTCCTCTCCACATTCGAACATTTTACTTCCATGTATTTCGACGTTTCTTAATTAAAAATAAATTCAAGCGTTCTCGAGTTTTTCTCCAGCTTTAATAGTAATTCTTGTAGCCTTCTTTTCGTTCTTGTGATCAATACCAAATCATTCTACGTATGCTACATACTAACGCATGTGGTTAAAGATGGTGCCTTCGGTATACATTTTAACATTATGCAGCACACATTCAAGTATAAGATTAAACAACGGTATCCATAAAGGCTCCCTTTGACGTAGACCTCGCTTAGCTCCAAACGCTTCAGATGGGTTTCCGTTGAATTTTACTTTATTCTTCCAGAGTCATTCTTATTAGCCTTATGAGCTTCGCTGGTATTCCAAGTATTTCCATTACCTGAAATAATTTGTTCCTGTTTACTAAATCGTATGATTGTTTATAATCAAATGCGCAACGGTAAATTGTGTTCGTAACTGTTAGGTGTTACCTGCTTTATTACAAAAATTTGGTCGCTGACTGATCTATACCTCCAAAATACACATTAGCAATCGCCTGTAACTTTCTCTGCTTTTACATTTAATTTACTTTTTAATGCATTAACTAGCACTTTATATACTACATTAAACAAAACTATGCCTCTACAATTCTGGCGTTGTCCTCTGTCTCCTTTTTTGTAAATTAGGCATAACAGCGCTTCCAACCACCCCATAGACACTATTTACTATCCTAAATTTCGTTGATAAGATAACATAATTTCCTTTGCAGGCTTTCTCCACCCATTTTTAGTAATTATGTACCGATGCCATTTTCTCTTCCACTTTTATTATTCTTCAACTTGTCAATGATCTCCTTAACATCGTCTTGACATGGTGCTTTCGTTAGGTTGCTAATTTATTTTTGCCATTTTCCCCTAAATTTGGCATTTCTTCTAGTTTCTTTTCATTTTCATTAAGCATCTCTTTAAAGTATTCTAACCACCTGTTTACAGTTTTGGTTGTTACCTTCTATGAGATTACCTTCTTTATCTCTGTAAAATACAGTTTTACCTTTGTAACCCCTTCGTAATTACTTATTAATAATATTCAGTAGTAAATTTCAGTAGTAAATTTAGATATTTCTTATATCCTAGCATTATTTCTTTTCTCAGTTGCTTTTTTACACTCATTGTCAAACAAACTCACTCCAGACTTTTTTCTTTCCTCCAACATCTGTATTTCAGGAAGATTATCCAATTCTAGTTCTAAAGCGTTTCTGCACTGTTATATAATATTCATATTGCAGAGTTTATCCCTATTATGTTTCCTGTTGGTTCTTCTAGTTCTGTGCTTTTCTCTTCGGTTTTATTTGTCTCATTTTAAATCTGACTACAAAGTGATCCGAGTCCCCATCCACCCCTCTGTAATTTCTAGAGACCTTAATAGATTTTATGTCTCTTTATTCAAAAAACATAGCCATAGAAAATAGTGTTTTTCTTAATTTATGTCGACGTGAACTGGCCAGCAAAAGCCAAGTTCTACACCAACAATCCACAAACAAATAACAACCTCAAGAAGGAAATCTGTGTTATTGATAAAATTGAGCAAAGCATGTGCGAAATTTCATATAAATATTAGCTTTTAAATTTTACTTAAAATACACACCATATACTAAGTTTCTAGATAATTTTCGTCATTGGTAAGACACTTATACAAACTATATATGTTTGTTTGATTTCGTTATCCACAGGCAAATTCTTCTTCTGTCGCAAAACACAGTACACATTATTTTTCTAGTGCATACATACATGTCCTTGAATCTCATCTTTATTATAGACGGAGAATGCCTGTATTCCATGAGTTCCTGTTCTAATTTAGGAATGTGTATAACATCTAAATAGTAAACACAGCAAAAATGAAGCACCGAAATTGAGACAACACAAAATATTTGGAAATATATTTATTGAACCTATATAATCTTTAGCCACATTATTGGGCCTTTAACTATAAAATAGTTCTTCATGCAAGAACATCGTGGTATCCCGTTGCGTGAACTTTACGATGTACTGCACGAACTTCGTTTGAATTTTTCATGATGCTCAGAACCACTTGAATTAAAACACTTCGATGGTTCGGGCTATTGTACCTGTTTTCTTTGGTGTTCCTGTCACAACGGATCAATATTGCCCAATCAACCTAAGTTCTGGACTGTTGTTTGGTGGATTCATTTGTTTTGGTACATAACTCACACAATTAGCAGAGTATCAATCTTTCGTTGCCTTAGAGCAGTAGCACGCCGCAAGATCTGACCAAAACAAGAGTTTAACATAGAGTTGCTGTAGGAACGGCAAACACCCTTTTCGATAGATGCCCGAGTTGATAGTCGAGTTGAAAATTGCTCATCAAACCGCAACTGCATATGATTTGCCAGACAAGAAATTTTGCTTTTGGCTTTGTGTTGCAGTCTTCTGGAGCACATCTCAGGCTGCAAGCAGTGTAGTGATTTTGTCCAGTAATATAATTGAAGGTGACCATCATCGCGCACTGATATCGTGTCAATAGATTTTCGTACAACTTATGGGAACGAAACTGTGCTGTTTGCACCCAGATTAGGGACTGTTTGACTTTTCAAACCGGCTTCAGCTCTTACTTTTTGCACAAAAGATTGCGACATTTTGACTTTCTTGGCCGTTTCTCACAAAGAAATCTTCAAATTTTCTTTAAAATGCAGCAAAAATTTGTTTCTTCTTCTGACTTGTCTGTTTTCCATGTTCACCTCCACTTCCTGGTTTCCTTTCTACAGTAAGTTGTTCCCTAAACTATTTTAGCACACGAGCGATAGTAGAATTAGGAACATTTGCTTTTCTAGAGTACTCAGGTTGGGATTATAACTGTATTCGTGCAAAATTATCACTTCATTCATCGTGGCAACTGACTCATCTAGACAAGTTTGTCCTTATCAAGTAATATTTTTGCGCTAACTGGGCAGTCTGATTAGATAGGCAGTTCATGAATTGCTGTACTCACAATGTTATATTCAATTTTCGATGACTATATGTCTCAAAAGGTGATCGCTTTCTTATGATGTCAAAAAGGTCAATACAGTATTCTATCTCTTTATTTTTCGTTGTTCTATAATCATATATGGTAAAAACTGTTAACATATAACATCCATTTTAAGTAATCCAATATCTTACAGTGTAGCTGTCAAAAGCACATTTGCACCGATTTCTTCTAGATCTCAACAATGTTTTGGATTGCGTGATTACCTAAGTAAAAACAAGGGTCCAATATTTATATCTTCAGACTAAAGTTTTTATGCGCCAAATAAGTTGGCAGCACTAAAACACCACCGAGAGAAGTGTAATAGATTCAGGGGAAAGATCCTAAAATGCCATTTGCTTGAAACGACTTTAGGGATAAGCTGATTTGTTTTCAAACATTCCTCGTATGTTAATTGTAAAACTTTGTAAATATTTTGTTTAGAGATACTAATTGTAAGTAAAAGTACAGGGTGTGCACAAAGAAAAAATTGTCAGGCCACCTTGTTCCACGCGATATCTCGTTCCCGTCATGCGCTATCTGCGAGATTAAGCCTACAACGGCATCCATGGCCATCGTTGCCAGGGGTGATTTGCGCGAGATGTTCTCGCTGCAAGAAACTTCGTACGTACAGATAAGTTGGGATGCGCTCGAGTAATTAATAGTTATTTGCGGCAAACCTGGAGGCTAAGAGGTCACTCTGCTGGCGCCGCAGTCGCGAGGTGTGTAATTCTATATTTATCCGAGCTAGCTCTGAAATACTGCGGTTTTGCACGACGGAGCGCCCGCGGCGGGGCAAAGGCGGCGGGCCCGCGCGCCGGTTTGGGACCACTGGCAGCCGCCCGGCGCAGCGGCCAGACGAGAAACATTCGCAGATAAATTGCAGGTTAGTGGCGCACGCGAATTGGGTTCAAGTGGCTGGACTGCTGAACATTCCTTAATTAATATGAGTATTTTGACCCGCGTTTTTGTTTTTCGCGCGAACGGCTTTATTTCTACATAACTGAAATCTACATGGAATGGCGCCGCACTGTACTGCACCTCGGTGCAGCGGGCGCAGCCACCGAGCCCGTGCTTTCTCGTTCTGAGCCACTGACATAATAAGTGGCGGTCGTTCCATATCTATTATCTATCGATCAGTCGGTGCGTGATTGAAAAGCACCGCTGCGATCTTTTAAGGTACTGAGAAACGATGTAAATTTAAAGTAATCGCCTGGTTGCATTCAGTCCACCCGATAAGATCTCCTGTCGGCGATTTTTCCTAATTAGAAAATTGCCCTGATTTGAATTTTCAGGAAGTGCCCACTCCAATCTAACGATTTATGTTCTGATCATTACAACGCAAACCAGTGATCAACAAGGGCATGCTTCTGTAAAAGCACAATCTAATCAGTTATAGGTAGGTCATTGCAAAATATTTAGCAAACTGGAGGATGCCAATATTGTCGTCAAAAAGAGCCATCCTACCCATCAACAAATATCCAATAATAATAATTCAACAATCAACAAATCCCCAAACTGTTCATAAAATATTTGGCTATGTTAATGCGGTTAGAAACAGCTCAAACAAGACTACACTCAATCAGAGTAATAAAAACAATGAAGACTTAGATGGGACTTTTCTTAGACTGGCTCTATAGAGTACCAGTGGCATAATTCAGCATAAAGAAGAATTAAAATTTCTTTCAACACCATCAAATTGCCATTATGTTTATTAGCGAAACTCACTTTACTGATAAATCACATCTTAAAATACCTAAATATAATGTATACCGCACTACTCAGCTGGACAACACGGGCTATTATCATAAAAAATATTATTGACCTCTACCGACTACAAAAATATAAAAAAAAAACTCCCTTCAAGCCACATCTAATAAAGTATTATTCTATGACATAACAATATCGGCAGTATACTAGGAAAATTTCAATGACTTCTTTCAAAATCGGGGTCCTAATTTCTTTGTAGGAAGCGATTTCAATTGGAAACACACCCTATGCGAGTTACGCCTCTCCGACAAAGGTGGAAAACTTACAAAATAATACACAAAAATATAGACTCTTTCCTATCAACAAGCTCTCCAACCTACTGGCCAATAGATCCATCTAAAGTGACAGACCTATTAGATTTCTTTGTTACTAGCAGTATTTAAAATTTTGATTTATTCTCAGACCAATCGCCAATAATAGGAACAATTAGTGATATCATAATAAATGTAAATTAAGCACCTAGACTACAATCTTCTAAAATTGACTGGCAGAAGTACAAAAATATCACTAACGAAAATATAAACTTAAACATAAAACTCGAGAACCTATTCGAACTAGAAAAAAGTACAATCACACTAATTACAATCCTATAAGAAGCAGTAAAACAAGCTACACCAACAAAACAAAAATCAACACAACGGATATTTCTCTGGAAATTAAAAAATTAATAAAATAAAAAAGGTGTTTTAAAGAAAAAGCAACAGAACTATAATACAACAGGCAAAACAATACTCAATCGATTAACGAACAAACTTAAAACAAAACTTAAGGAAACTCACAACCAGGCCGTTCATGACTATGTATCTAATCAATAGATTTAATAATTCCATCTAGCGACCAATAAAAGCAACTTCTAAACCACTACAACCGTACCGCCCAATTCTAAAAGAAACACCTACATCAGAACCCCGGCAAAAAGTAATGAAGGAAAAATCAACTTTTTTGCTGAACATTTCTCCAAATGATGGCGGAATTGGTTAGGATATTAGAGACTTTTTAGACAATGATTTACTACTAACCTAATTAATAAATCGTATCACACCAAAAGAAATCAGAGACAAAATATCTCCATTAAACAAAAAGAAGTTGCCTAGATTCGAATAAATAGCTCCTGAAATGCCAAAGAAGCTCCCAAAAAAGCTAATGTAATGCTAACCTATATCTTCAATGCTGTTATATGACTCCATTATTCGCCAACACATTTTAAAATAGCTGAAATTGTCTTAGCACCCATACAAAATAAAAATTCCCACCATCTTATAAACCAAATAATTTCATATTTACTATTTAGAAGCTTCTGTTAGAAAAGATCAGTTCATTCCTAAATGGAAACTTTGAAATTAAATCTGGTTTTCGTCGGTCACATTAAATCACCCAACAGTGTCTCCGAATAATTCATGTAATAAATCAATCGCTAGAAAATAATAAATATTGCTTCTCAGTATTCCTTGATATAAACCAAGCCTTTGAAAAGGTTTGTATGATGGCCTCCTTTACAAAGTTAAACATTCCATTCCATCAATTTTTAATCTACTTAAGTCATATCTACATGACAGTTAATTTAGAACCAGAGTTAAAGGTAAAACTTCAACCTTCTTTCTAATTAAATAGATGCGAAGGCTTTCATGGCTGGTGTTATGGCACATTGTGTGGTTCAGAAGAAAATATAATAATTTTTAGAAGATTTTCTTCTAAAGATGTCCACCGCAGTTGTGGAGGAAGCTTTAAGAGTTTCTTAACTACGACCACGGCCTTATAACCTGAGAACCAACCACACTATTCTTTCTAATGACATCGGAAGTTTCCCATGGCAGTGTATTAGGCCCAATGTTTTAGCCCTTGTATATGTCAGACACACCAACAACTCTTAATACGCTAACTGGTATTTTCGACGACGATACGAGTGTAATTGCAAGCCATGACAATCCAGATATTGCATCTAATCATCTACAGCAACACCTGAACTTACTACAGGATTAGACAAAAAAGTGGAAGATAAAAACGTCGATCTTCCCCCTTTTCTACACATTTTAGTTGATTATTTTCTGATTTTTTGCAGAGGTTGTGTATTTAAGCTATGTCGGATGATATAAGTACTTCTGAGTTTATTAAGCTTTCTGACTCTAGCCATATGACAAAGAAATTTCGTTTCCCCAACTTCTAACCTGTTTTTGGGTCTGTTTTCCAACACCCTATTTTTACAGATGTAACATAGATCATATTAAACACAATAATTTTTGTAAAATTTGTTTCTTGTAAATTACGACCTTACTTTTGGAGTAATATAATTTTGTTGGTGAATTGATTCGATTATTAAGTTCAACTCTTTTTTCCATCAGTGCCCAAGACATATGTGTCTTTTAACTTGTGGCAACTACTTTTTTTCTAAGATTATTGAAGCGTTTCTCCTTCTGTCAATTACCAGTACACCGTCTTTGACAAAAGCAACAATATTAAAATTCAAACCCAGTACCCTGTGTCAAGTTTTTGTTCTTATTCTATAGATAAGAATGTTTACAACAAGCATTCCACTGGATAATCCGATTTTCCTTTATTTCTTCACACTTTTATTACATCCTTCAAGTGCTTTACTTAAATTTTTCTTATCCGAGATCATTCTACTAACAGAAAATATATTTCCTGATTCTTAAACATCCTAAAAACAAAAATTTCAGCTAATTTTTTGTTAGCTGGCCAATCCAAATATTTGCCCTAACTAATCAAGTAAGAAATCGGCCAATAACTATAACCAATCATTTTATAAATGACCAAATCAATATTCGCTTTGCAAAAAACATATAATTATCTGCTGCTACTATGTTAATTAAATATAACGTTAAAATTAATGAATGCTGAGTTGTCCCATAGGTCTCTATTTATAACACGTTAATTTAAAAAATCAAAAATGGGGAAAGTGGATAGCATTTATTACTCAAAGTAGAATCCATTACTGTTAATTATACTTTTTAGCTAATGATTGGAATTAATGTCAGAACTGCGATCCTAATTTAGAAGAATCCTTACTAACCATTTTCTTAAAATTATTAAACTGTTGACCGACATAAGCTATGATCAAATGAAGCAACAATATGCTAAGTGCTTGTTATTGTAACAAAACTATGTTTCCAACGTTATATTATAAGTATAACTTTTTTGCATATGCAGCAGATAAACTTTTTCTTCTTCTTGTGACGATTTGAAGATGTTCACTTTTATACTGTTAGAATAATAAATAATAAAGGATTTAACAAAAAATGGTTTCTAAATATGACATTCAGACATATCAGTAGCACAAAAACTTTTTAACTAAATTTGAACATAAACGAAAATTAAACCCTGGCTAAGCTGGTAAGTTATTTCTAATTGTTATTATAAAAGGCTTTTAAACTTTAAGTACACACATAAATACTGGTGCAATTATCCTAGCTTAGTCATGATAGTCTATTGTTAAAGTTAAATTATATTTTGTCACCTTTTTGTTGTTTAATAAAAGAGTGGGGTGAAAGAAAAACTGTGTTATTGTCCATGTAAGTGGAATACAATAAAGCAACTTCTTAAGACTTTAGGTATTAGCAAAATGTTTGTTTGTCAAATTACAAATTTTTTTAGTGTAACTAAAAACCTTAGAGATCATTATAAATCTAAAAGATCTTGTCCACTTTGAACTAAAATTTTGTAAAACTTTGATATTTTATATTACAAAAAAACCTGGGACTCACTCCTTACAAGAGAGATACGAAACGTTTTCTGGCAGATGATTTAAGAACAGCAGTAAAAAATCAACACAGAAGAATTCTGTTTAAGAATGAAAATTAACAATAAACAAAATGTTAGGATGTATGCTAGATGGTCATAAAAAACGACTTGTTTAACGTTAAGGGTTAAGGAAGGCTATCGTGCACCATTTAAGATGACCGATATTTATTTAGCGAAATTTGGGCTACGATTTATCGATGTTTTAGAAAATCTGGTGAAACATCTAAATACCATAATTTTCAGAGGTAAACCTTGAACCTCTCATCAAGTCTCTGCACCGGCCTATAAAGCAAAGTTAATTCAAACTTGACTAAGCATCAAAGTGCACCGTTATTAAAGATAGACGCTTGGCTTTGTTGTAGCCTATACGTTATTGACAGTTTTAGAAACATTGGTTTGCCAAAGACATCCTACTATTGATTCTTAACGCGAACCATAACAGTTGCAATCAAGAACTTTGTGATGGATGCAGTGTGTAAGACATAGACGATTGGCCTAAACTTTGAAGATTTGTGTGGCTGAAGGTAGCCATTACAAATAAATTGTTTGTTTGTATAATTATCAATATTTTTGCAACAAAAATTATGGCCTCTGATCCGTTTATAACACTATTCG
Organism: Sinelater perroti; assembly: GCA_036346155.1. NCBI lineage: Eukaryota > Metazoa > Arthropoda > Insecta > Coleoptera > Elateridae > Sinelater > Sinelater perroti. Next base: position 14,467,332 of record JARFIY010000195.1, on the reverse strand, counting down.
TAGCAATACCAATATTAGAGTGGTGCAGCAGTGTTTCTTAATATGAAAATTATTTATCTATTTCAATAAAATCAAAATGTGCATTATAGTGTTGTATAACATATACACATCTAAATTAAGAAGTGAGTCATTGATCGAAATAGATAGTAATCCGATGGTGCCAAAGCAGGCCTAAAGGCTGGAATTTCATCGAATTCCTCCAATTTATGTTGTTTGGGTTTTATATGGCCTGGTATTATTTGCCTATAAAAAGGCCCGTTTTCAATTGAGCATTCCAGAGTACTGTTGTTCCAAAGTAGTATACATTCTGTCAAGCTTGGCAGCGATGGCCCGACCTTCAGAAAATAACTTAAAGCATAACTTTGACCTCAAAACTGTTACGTTTTATAACAAAATCTACAATTTGATCTATTTGGACTACGAAGGTATCCTGAGAATTTTCAATCAACTGTCTATTTTCAGCTTGCTCTTACGTTATAGTCTGACGTATTTTTCTAATTTGTCTGTTAAGGTTGCCCATATTATACAAGTCATAGCTTACTGTCTATCAATACAGTCCAAAGTCCTGTGATAATTGCCAGTGCTTATAGCTGGCGATGTTTCGGCAGTTTATTGCAAAAAACGATCGAGATCGCTGTCACTGTTAATGCTTTTTTAAACAATCTCGAATCGTACGATTTGATACCGTACGTTCACTTTCAACCTCACAGATTATCTGAACTACATCAGCACCTTTAAGCCCTAACTTCCATTAATATCGAAGAACAGTCAAAGTTTCAACATTCGGATCGAGCATGTTGCCTGCTTTTCTAAGTTCAAATTTTAAGCAACGAAATTCAGTGCAACAAAGAATAATCTCCAAAATTGATTATTTATATGAAGTAGACTTTTCAAATAATTCCATTGCTTCAACAAAATATTTAGAGTAAAAGACAAAACGAATATAATTGAGCACCATTCTAATACAAAATTTAGACATCAATGTACTAATTATTTGCAATATTCACAGCGCGTAAAAATAAAAATAATATATGTCACTGAACTAACAAGAGTATACGTCAAAGTATAATTTATTGTTATTTTAGCTGAATTTTATTGAAACGGTGTCTTCAAGTTGTAAGTTACATATCAAACAAATTAAAATTAATTTTTGTTTACTTCTTTAAATTATTAATGAAGTTAAGATCCATAACTAAAATATATAAATTAATTTAAGCCGATTTAATTTATTTTTAGTTTAGTCTCTCAAAAAGCACTATAATTCAAATTATTTCGCGAATACATTTTGCTTTATTACATCACGTTAAAACATTTCTATTATTTAAATTTCAATGATTCTTAACCAAATATGCAGTAGTTGACATACCAGTTTTGGATTTTGCATAATTTAGATAAAGTAAAAGTGAATTGACTAGAAATAGGAATTCCTAAGACACAATTTTTCTGTTTTTATCTTCTCAGCATTAATTCTTCGCTAATTTTTCACTAAACAAAACTAACATAAAATTTTCTTTGTACCGCACTTTTAATATTTCTTTATAAATTCTTTAATTTCCGAATTTCAAAAATAGGGTGTAAGTATTGTATTCTGTAATACGAATAACTAGTTAACAGTCGTTTGCCTTTATTAAATATATTACTGCAGTAGCAAGCTGTATAAGAGTGTTCTCGCTATATGCAGACTACTACAATCTTTTTAAGAAATATTTTTGTACGTTATTCATATCCGAAGCTTTCACATTTGTCGTTTGAGGTGGTGTGTAATTACATTCCGGTACTTTCCAATTTCTCTTTGATATAATATTTTTAAATCTAATTACATCTATATTTAATTCTTCTTTTAGTGTTAGTAGATCCGCTTCTATGAATTATATCATAGCTTCTTCTAAATCTTCTAAGAATTAAAAGTATCGCAACTTTTAAATTCAATTGGGTTATTATACATTAACTAGTTACTGACATCATCAACGAATAAAGTCGTAATAAATTAATAATTCTTAAAATCAAATACGACATAAAAATCGGGAAATAATTTGCAAGTAACTACTTATTGATTTACAGGCTTATAAAATTTATCATTTTGAAATCTAAAAAATCCGACGCCTGAAAGGGCATGAAGGAAACGAGAAAGAAGAAGAAGAAATCTAATTTGGATACTTAAAGATACAATGAAGTACATGTTCTCATTTCATCTAACACAATTATATAAATAATAATAGCCAACAAATCTGTTCCTTGTTTCTATAATTGTTGCACAATCGACGTATCTTTGGTGCCTTATTTTTATATTTGACGAAAAGTAACGACTGTGTAAGCACTTTAATATATGTATGCATACAGTGAATGGTAAACAGACGTAAGTAAAACGGGTGGTTCCGTTAGGTTCTCATAATAAATTAATTAAATATGAGGAGTAGGTGGCTTGGTTTAATAAACATCGGTCGTACTAACATAACCGATTGTGGACTGTTAGCAAAAACTCTTGTAACAATGCAACAATTTTTTTAAACCCAACTAATGACTTTATTACAAGATATTCTGCTTCAAATAGTGCCACCCTTCCAGATCTGATACTGATGTTTCCTGTAAAGTGCAAAACACGAATAAATTAAATTTTCATTTTATGGTGGCCAATACACCCTGTATAAAAGTTACCTTTAATTTTGAAGCTACAAATTTTTATAAAAATACACCGTTGTTAAATAAACTTAAACCTATAATTTCGGGTTTTTTAGTATTTTTTAAGTGTAATTTTGGCATTTTTTATCGATCAATAAATATTAGGTTACTAAATGCCTACCATTTTTTTAACAATTTAAAAGCAAAATTACAACATCATTATTAAACTTATACTTATGTATACTCACAAGTATATTCTTCATAATTAACTAAGTTGCCTACTTTTACAGTCTTAAAGTTAATGACAAAAAGAATTAGAGTTCTAAATATTCAGCAACTTCTGAAGCATTTCGTATAGAAATAGGTTGCAAACCATACATTAGAATACTACAGTTAAATTAAAAAAAGTAAAAAGGTTTGTTTAAAGAAATTGGCTAACAAATAGAAAAAAGGTAAATCACCTTCGATATCACAGTAGAGCTTTAAAGAACTACAGGGTATGGTAAGATTATGTCCAAAATCAAGATAATGACTAATACAAATGACCTAAGAAAAATAAGCCTAAAAAGTATCAATTTAGAGACAGTAAATTAATGTATCAGTCTTGGACAACTATATATAATAAATAAATAAACTCAAACAGCCTATATGATAAGAAGAGTTAAATTAACCTAGATGGGTTTTAGAGAATTAAAAAAATAAATAGAAAAATACCTCAATATTTTAGAATCAAACTATTTGACCTATTTGACTATTTTTCCTATTCTGACATGACTCACAAACGTGAACAAATATAGACAAAACAAAAATACACAAAGATCATCGAAAGACTAAAACTCAGATAAGAGAACAAATGCCAGCATGGTCCAATGATTGAGGCCTCCCGGGTTCCTTTCCCGGAGCATTAGAGATGGTGTGTGACGACTGGACACAGTGGCGGACATATGAAACCCTTAACGTCTCAGTTCGCAGGCTGTGCGCCCTCGTGGGGCGTTAGAACCTTACCATTATTATTAAGGGAACAAATATCTAAATCAGAAGTATAACAAAAGGAAAAGAGGCAAGAGAAAGGTAGCGAGATTGTAGTGAGACTTCGCAGAACACAATTCCAGATAACCAGACTAAAGATTGAATACAGAGATACAATGAGGCCTATGATTAGGAAAAATTAAGAAGCCAAACACAAATGAGATAAAACAATGATCAAAAAGGAGTATGAGGTTTATATTGGAAAAAACAGACACAAAACAGAAACATATGAAAAATCTTGAAGAAAGACTTCAAAATTACATGACGTAAAGATATCTTCAAATAATTTATGTGGTAGTTTCTTTACTACGAAATAATAGTTTCTGTTCTATTTAATAATAGTGATTATTAATGTAGTATAACTTATATTAATAATAATCGTGAAAAAATGGAAATCATGTAAGATTATCGGCAGCACTTCAAGAGATCAAAATAAATAGACTGCCCAATACTCTCTATTTTCCATATTTAACTCTCTATAGCGACGTTTTAAACGCCGATTACTTAATTTCCTCAAAATTTTGGTTTAATTAAGAAGTTGATCATTAAAATCTAATACAGAGAGACTTTGTGGAGCCTTCATATAATTCTTTATCTTTATTATCTAATTATATCTATAACTAGTTTTCTTAAAACATGACTAATTCATTTTCATTATCTTTTTGTATTACAAGGTTATTTGTTTATGACTTTCTTTTTCAGGCTTCTTAATGTATGTATTTAATATACAACGTAAAAATCAATTTACAAGGCTCTACATTTTTGTTTATTGCCATAAACTTATGTTATCAACTATATGATTACGTTTTTATCATTTGATAACAAACCTACAGAATTATAGCAAAAAACACATTAACTAGCGATTATTTGAGTAATTTAAATACCTTACATTATTTAGATAATTATTTAGAATGCGGACCTGTGCTATTGTCGCCTCGACCGCCGTGTCGCGTAAGAAGGTCGCCTCAATTGATTCGTCTGGACCAAAAGTTTAAATCATTGCAGACACATTTATCATTTAGGCGATGTCGCAACTATGAAAATGCGCTAAATAAGCCTCTGCTTCGCACCGCAACAATCGCCTTTATCGTCTGCGAGCAAGAACCGGGCCCAGTGACCAAAACTAGGAGAAATAAATGAATTTCGATCGATCATTTCGCAAAAAGTAGGGCCTGATAAAGAGGAGAAAGTTAACATTTATTTTGTAAAAGCAACGTAAAAGAAAGATAAGTTAGTCACAAGAGAGTAGAAGAATTCTGGAACCACCTATCTTTAACCTACAAAAGCGACTGCCAGTGTTGTTCCTTCAAAGCTTTACAGGTTAAACCAAAAGTCTTGGTCCTTTACTCTTTCCTTTGATAGTTGTTTTTTCTCTTTGATTTTTGGCAAATCGAGTTTTTTGTGGATTTTGCCACGTAAAAATCCATCGGCTTTTTGTTTATTTAAAGCAGGAGGCAAGAAAATCAAAGTAATTTTGTAATTCTTGAACATTGATACAAATACAATAATTTGTACAATCAAGAGACTTGAAGAAATAGGCAACAGCAATGGTCGGAACAGATTAGAATGGGTGAGAATAGAATCTGATTAATTTAAAGGGCCACTCTCAATTCGTCCACAAAATTATAAAACATGAGTTAAAGAACCATCGCATAATGGGGAAGTAAAGAAAAAAATGGCGAATTAAAACTTTCATCCACTTTGTAAATAAGAGTAACAAGACATAAAGAAAGAAAAAAATCTATGTTTAATTCATTTATACCTTCACAAATATTTTTTTTACGTTTCCTCTCTTTGTATATTGATATTCAGCCATTTCTTGTACAGAGTTATTCATAAATCCATGAAACATTTAGAAATTCTTAATACATAAACTATGCAACAGATTGTGATAATTGTTTCGTTGATGTAGAGAGAAAGTATTATGGTCTACCGATAGAAGATAGTAGTAACTAATATGGTGTTCAGTAAACGCAAGTGGAATTTTGCGTTTTAGACTATATAGTAACAAATATAGTATTAAATGCCATATTCACTACCACTGTCTAGTAATGACAAACTATTTCAATTATACGTGCCGAATTTTAATTAAAACACTTAGAGAGTTTTTCTCTGATTCGACGGAAGAACTATTACAATTTATTGCATAGTTTATTTCTTAAAAAAATCCTATAATGTTCTATTGGCTTATGAATAACTTTGTTATATATATGTTTTAGACCAACTTGTAGATAGCTGCCTACTCTTAACCTTTTTTTTATTCTTACATTTGAAATAGCTTAAGTGAACTTCATTTCTACTACAATCGAATCGACAGTTAACCTTTTCATCGTCGGTCGTTGCTGGGCTAAGCTACAGGCCTCATAACTTAATCTATATGGTATATTCAGCTCAAAGGTGTCCACAACTCAAACTAATACCAAATGATGAACACCTTAGTTAAAAGTATTATTGTACTTATTTTCGTAGGTCGCTGCTGAGTTTAGCTACGGGTTATGGTACATTTAACCATTTCAGAAATATGTTATTTAACCTTTTTCTAAACACTAATTGGAGGTGCTCTTAATTAGTTTACTTTTGTGTTGTGCTTTTAAGCCACTTAATTACATAATTTCAGCAAGTTTTAATCAACCAACTTGAGATTGTTACAATTTACTTCTGGTTCCGTATATGTAACAAGTAACAGCACGTTATTTAGATCTATTTAGTTACTTAAAATTTAATAATCAATTAACGTATATCATTTAACAAGTAATAAATAAAGCCACTGAAAAAGAAATAATAAAACGACAATTTTAGTAATTCTTTGACCACTCCTACTATTTTCTCTCCTTCTCCTATGTTCGCAGAAATATTTATCATTCTTTCTTTTACACTTAGTAGGTAAATATCGTTGCCCTACTCGCAGTGCTGCTAAAGATTCTTTATTAAGATCCTTTTATACTAATTATGTTTAATAGTAGCATTAAAGACATGCATTAACCGAAAACTAGTACAGAAGCGTTACACTACTCTTGTTGCGATAAATCCTTAATATCTAAGTAGAAGAAAGAGATAAATGTGAATAATGGTGAAGCCATTGTGCAAAACTTGTCGGAGGACTATGAAAGGCAAAGAACTACGGGAAATATAGGGGATTCAAGCAAATATACAGCATTCAGCTTTCTTTGGGAAAAAGCAAAACAGAAGAGATTGCAAGTAATATACGTTCAACAATGAACCTTTCCTAGAAGAGAACAAAGTGCATAACAGCTCACTGTATGTTTAAATGCAAACGCAATTCACTTCGTTTCCCGAAAGAGGAGTACTTGAGAATTCTAAAAGAAAAGAAGGTGCAAGACATTACGAGAACCATAGGTAGAGTTGACTGGGAGACAGAACCAGAACTGAGAAGTGATAACCAGATTTGGGATATGCTTGATTTGTTATTAAAATGCTGTATCAAAAATACTAATAGTGCAATGAACTTTGATGAACGTCGATGAAGCTAGTAATCATAGAATTAAGCTTTGAACAACCAACCTTTTATCACTATACGGACAGCTAAAAAACGCCACAAAAACCGGTCTGGTCCTTTACCTTTCGAAGTTAAAGACTGCAGAGACAAACTTTTCTCATTGCAAACACACTGTTTAGTGTTTTAGGCAAGTGTTTAACAATCTGGAATGCAACTTACATTTATGTTTACAAAAGTGATAACCATTAGTTGTAGAAAAAACTTACGGCTACAAAAGAGCCCAATTTTAAAAGTTAATAGATGCTTGGGGTTCTTATAAGCAAACGATAGGAGATGGTGACATTCTAAAAAGCACCCGTAGCAAAAAGTGATGCAAAAGGGTTTTTGAACCAAGATCTGTCATCGCGCATAACTAGCGGTTTGAAAACAAAAGCACAGTTTGTAGTCGAAGCACGACATGAGAATATTAAAAACGTTTTTAAATATTTTAAACTAAGGTTACCAAATGTGTCCTTAATGCACAAAATGGAAGCTCTTAAAAATAGCTGCTGTTTAACACTGTTCACGAATCAATCGAGGCAGATGCTAGACATGGGGGACGGATAGCCCAAGAACGCAATGATAAAGTAAATAATCTCAAAGAAATATGGTCTGAGAGAAACTTGAACCGTGTATAGGTTTTTACAAAATTTAAGGGGCTAAATGACACATAATTTCAGGGGTTTCTAGAACTCACAAGAGAAGAACTTATCAGCTTAATCAAGCTCGTACTTATATCGCAAATGTGTATAAATTCAGTCTCGACATAAAAACTGGCCACGGTATTACCTATATATTCTAGTTGATACAGCCTTGTAGATTGCAGAATGTGTTGTTAAGCATATTGCAACTGTACTGGTGCTTCCATGTTCACATAATGTCCTTTATGTACTATTAGTCTAACCTTCGCCAGAAAACTATTAACCTACTAGCAAGTTTTTTTCATAATCTTAGAGCAGTAGTAAAAACTTGTAAAAAGGAGGAGGCTGAAAACGGCCCTGAAAACGACTAAAACTTTATTTCCATTCCTGGTCATGACTGATGCTGAATAAAAGGACTAGAGATGTAAGTCAAACCCACTTGTGTATCCTGGATCACGCAAATGGGCCTCTGCGAATATACACTTTAGCACAGTAGAACGTCCAAGGACCTCTAGTATTTTGCTCATTAACACTGCTTAATTTGAGTTTTCAGCACCTTCTCTGAGCTGATATCTATGCACATCACAATCCAAATTCCGGGGTTTGTAGCTCAATCTACGAATTTGAGCCCATTGACACTTTTAATTAGTGTTTTATACGTTTTCTTAGGTTTGATCGGTGATATCACTCTTTAAATCTCAACAGATATTGAAAAAAAATAGTTATTTCAATAAAAATGCTTTTAAGCAATTAAGGTGTAATAGTGGTATAGATATAATATAATACGTACTGATGATAAAAACTTCATTGTCAAATATATAACCGATGGTTCCGTTTATATAAACAGTCTTTTAAAATAATGGTCGCACATTGCGGCCATTAATATTCGTCCTTTAAACTATGCGCCTAAGAGAGAAAATAAACGTTTCGGCTGATTTATATGGCTTTACAGAATTAATTTGCATGGCTAATTAAGGCAGAGTAACCAGAAGTATTATAATGTATTCTTCCCATAAATTACGCGGGACGTGACCGTAACTAAAATTGCGCGCTATCCTGGATGTGACCGCTAATTAAAGCGGAATACGCCGCGTTTCAAATTCAGGCACGCCAATTGAAACGCAAACAGAAGTCGGTCAAGCAGCGTCCTGCAGAAATAGATAGCTTACCCATCGATGGCTGCACAGTAGCGCGGCCATTTAATTTACGTAACACGCATTCTTCCACTTCAACTGGGTCAATGGCAGCGATTTTAACACATCTACGTGTAAACATCGAAAGGTGTCGATGGTTTAATTTCCTTAATCCAATTAATGTGTCCTAGTGAATGTTTCATATTAGATGTTATCGGACATCTGCCGCTACCGTTGTAGGTCAGTGCAGCTTTAGATTCGAAGTGAAGGACTGCGATGATTGATGACGTGTCTGGATGTGGCTCCTTGAGCTTTAAGTTGCGCAACAAAAAACCCAAGCTGTAATCCTCCAAACATCCTGGTTGAACTTCGATAATTTACGGTTTTGGCTAAAAAATGTGACCCAGTGGCCCCGGGTGATCCGCAAGAACCACTAATTGCCAGCCGGATACCTCCAAAACGTAACGAGTCATAAAACCATCCAAATAAATTCCACTTTTAAGTGCAGTGCGAAATTCGAAGCCAGCGCAGCGGCCGCAACCGGCCCTGTAACGGCGAATGCCCTTGCCCCTGCTTTTGTGACATGCAAATCGAATCTGACACTGGATCAAAAATTCACGTAACGGTTAATAATGCGGGCTCATCCGCAGTGAGCACGATAAATAATCGCGTCCCGCCTTGCCAAGGCCGGATTAATTGATTCTCGTTTATTTATTGCCAAAATAAAGCGGCGTATTAATGAGTTGCTCTTCAGCTGTCGCTTATCGTATTCATTCCTGCAACATAAACATGCGCCTTAATCTTAAGTGATTGGAATGACGCCAAAGGCCGAAAAGGATCTTCCGCTCGATAATAGTCTCTTGCGAGGAGTCTGCATGACCGGTCCTTAGGTAATGTTGCCTGAATTCCTCTAGCAAAGATTGGCCTGAAAGGCCTCAATTTTGCGGACAGTCGACCTTGTTGCGCATGCAAAATAGCCAATCGACCTGTACCGCCAACAGCTGCGGCAAGAATAAAACTGTAGCTCAAAATTGGCTATTAACTGGTTGAGAGTGTTCAATTTTATGGCTGCTTAAGTTTTTTGCCACAGCAATTCAACTTTCAAGTATCGCTTTACGATCTAAATCACTTATCGTTTTGGACGCGCACAATCGAGCCGATGCAGGTTTTTTTGGAAGAAGTAGGCGGAAGTTCTTGGAAACTATTTCGTTCTTGTTTAGTTATTTTCAATTACCACAACAGCTATTTATAGAAAGACTTAAACATAATCAACAATACCAAGCTTAAACAAGATAATTTAAATAAATTATCAATCCAAAAGTACTTTTACATTGTTTTTTCAGCATAACTTCTTCAAAACAAAACATTTCTTCTTGAAAAACACAAAGGAGATTCTTATATGAGAATTTCATTGTTGGATTTGATTTTTAGATTTTTTAGTGTGTGGGTGGTACGAAAGTATTATACATTTGGATCAGGATCGTGATTTTTCACAAGGAGAAAAAAATTGATTTTTTTATGATATTTTTCGCTTGATTTTGACTTTTTTATCACGATATTCAATATTTATTTGCAGATGGGAAGACACGCGAGCTTACTAAACGCCGTCCGTCAAGCAATCTTCAAAGGCCATTCAGCAAGTAGTTCAACATTACAAAACTGACAATTTACAACGTCATAAAGCATTATCAGTCCCGCAAACATCACGATACCGTTTCTCGCTCTGGAGGACCTTGAAAGATCACTCCGAAACAAGATTCCCTGATCGTCCGCACCTCGCAGGCTTACCCTCGTCTGAACTCTATCAATAAGAGGGAAATGGATGTTCTCATGACCTGAAACTGTCTACAATGACTCTTAAGCATCACTTCCGCGTGTGAAGAAGCCACTCATTTCCGTCAAGAATCGTCGCACACGCGAAGAAGCATCTTTACTGGACGTCTGTAGAGTGGAAAAAGGTCTTGTTCAGCGATGAATCAGCATTCCATCTCTTCGGATCGGATGGGATATTGTATGTGAGACGTCCGAAGAGTTAAGATTAAATTTCCGTTATCAGCTGCCTATCGCCAAGCTGATAGAAAGCTGATGGTGTGAGATTGTTTCTGGTTCCATGACATCTGCCCCTTTGTGGAATAATTAATCGATTCGTCTACAGGTACATACTACAGGACCACATGCTTCCATAAGCAAGGAAAAAGATGGGTCGTAAATGAATCCAGCATCAAACAACGATCCAAAGCAATATTTTGCCAACTTAAATCTTATCTAGCACCTCTGGAAAGAGCTAAAACGCAAATACCATTGATTTAAAGCTGCAAATATGGACCAAAAGTTTGTCCAGTGGGAGGATAAGTGGAAGGAAATCACTCTTACGTGCATCAAGAAACTCATCGAGTCCATGTCATCCAGATGTCATTAAGACTAAGGGCTTCCTAACAAAATATTTGGTCAATTTTGTTGATTCTGGTAGAAATTTGTTAAATATTGTTATGTTATAGCTGTAAAATTATTATCGTAATGTAATATGTGATTTTCGTCTGTTTTGATAATTTTTCATATATTTATATTTCATATTTATAAAAAAGTTGTGATTTGTGTACTAATAGTCGGCAGTATCATCGAAAATATCTCGTATAAGTTTCATACTAAATGATAACAATTGGCGAATGTTATTCTCGAAAAAATAGAATGTAAAAAGTACTTATGACCACTACTGAAAAAAATCAAATTTATTTATATGAAAAGGCACAATGAAAGTAAATATCTTCTACAAGTCAACATGTCATTCCTTGCTCGATAGAGGCCCTTAAGCTGTCCTTGGTGCTATGATGCCTTTCAGTGATTTTAGCATCGACCACGCTCCACACTTAGTATTCAAGGGTATTAGAATAGGAATTGGAGGATGGCCACAAGTCGCGAGACCAGTAGTAATACAAATTCTTCTATAGTTAGGCCTGGATCTTCCTTGGAGCGGTGTCTTGCTGGAACACGTTCTCGCCCAGTGGCCACGTCCTTTATCCAAGCCTTTACAATTATCCCCAGCGTGTTAATATAGTTGTCGGTGGTCATCTTCGAATGTTTTTTAAAAAACCAGAACGCCACGACACCCTCTTTGCTGCTCAGGCCACAGCACCCTCATAGACTTTACTATATGTGTCACAGTAGGCATCTTGGTAGATTCGACGGTCATTTTAGTGATTCACCTTCCAGTCCTGTATGAAGTTATCTTCGTTTGAAAAAACCTCAGGAAGTCAACGCTGTCGTGCTTGATATTTTTAGCAGAGCTTCCGCCTTTAACTTCCTGTCCATTTTATTTCTCTTAGTCAACAGTGGGCAGGCTTGTAATGCAAGTCCTGGTGCACTGCTAGACTAATAGTCGACCTCGCCACGTCTATTTCTTTTGCCAGGTCAGTCAAGCTACGTCCAGAATTCTGATCAATCTTCTCTTTCAATTCGGGGACGAATTCATGACTTGTCTTACGATCAAATTGTTGGTTATTAGTTACCCTGTCAGCAGTTACCTTTAGGTGGTCAGATTCCCTGTACTTCTTGGGTACGTTATAAAATTGGGTCTGTACAAAACTTTTGTTCTAAAAAATTCCTACCCATCTAACTTACTATTAGATTACTTAGACTTAACTAACCGAAGCAAGCATTGTCTGCACAAATCACTTTTTAGAGCAGCCCGCATTAGAGCATAAATCAGGGGAGAAATACGAGGCCATAGACGTGAGTCTCCCACACTCAGGTGCTTGAAACCTATCTCGCCGGCCGCAAATCCAATAAAATTCACATTTCGCTTTACCGCAGGAACAATAGCGGCAGTGCTGAGCACTGCAACTAAGGCAAGCGCAGCGGAAGGACGCGTGGAAGGTGACGATTTCGCGAAAGCGATAGAGTTAATTGATTTTAGCGCAACTCAAGGGAACGTCCGCGGGCCCTAATGAGCAGGCTGATTTTTGCGATTCTATCCTGATAAATCCACGCGGAGCACGCGAAGGGTTCGCGAAGCCGTTGACATGAGTGAAAGTTTGCCTAGGCGCCGATGCGGCCGCTTATCACAAAGCGCGATGACACCGCAACTCATTTTCAGGAATCCGGCGTTTTGTAACGGTTTCGTAATCCTAACACTGCCAGCCTGTCGTTCGCGACAAAGCTTATCGTGTGTTGCGGAAGGCGAGCGATAGCTAAATGCCAAATTCGCAGTTCTGCGCTTACTCGCGAGCCTTCATCTTAAGCGTGTCGCTAAAGGAATGCAGCCAGTAAAGTAGCATTCGACAATGTTTCCTAAATGATATGTGAACCTCTTAAATATCTTGTTGACTTCCCACTTTTACAAAACGAGCTGAAATGACAAACGGAACATAAATTGGTGGATTAACACTTTCCCTTCCTGCATATTTTTATTGTATCGTAGCTTGGATTATAAATCACCTATATAATTCTGTTATTGAAGAAAACAAGGAGAAATGTAAATCAGCGGATGATACTTCACTAATGTGTGTTCCCACTCTCAGTTTCATGACCGCATCCCTCCATTCTCCTTAATACCGAATCAAACCATGAATGAATGTTGTCTTAAGGATCTGTATCGTATTCATCGTTGACACGTTTCTATAATTTGTATAGTAATATTCATTCATGAAGAAAATTTAAGATGCCTTGATTTACCTGGTTTTACCTTTCTATGAGATCATTTGAGACACCTTCTGGAAAAATGGAAATACTACGGGCTACGTTGAAAATGTTATTTTAATTATTATATTTATAGACAATCTGATAGCATCTCTCCCGCCCAAACAAAAAAAAAATTACAAGCAATAGAAAAAATGGAAGTTGATGTTATTGTTCTCTATAAAATTAAAAAGGAGGGATATGAGAGCGATATATTAGCTAACTATTTATTACTATGGTCTGGTGATGCAAAATCTAAGCGCACTAGTCCTGGTGTTTTCATTCTTATAAAGAAAAAACTGCAGAAGTATATACTATTAGTATTTATGACCTTAAGACAGTAGCATTTGGAATTTATTCACCAACCGATAACTCCGATCAACCAACCATCAACTACTAGAATCAGTTAAGCCAAAACAACAACTTAGCAGGCGACTTTAATACTAGAGTCGGAAGCAGAACCATAGTTCATACAAAATCAGCTTGCCAGAATTTAGAAGTCACTGCTACGAAACAACACCGAAATATAAAAGTTTATACGAATGGTGCCAGCCACATGCTGATAACAATCCATAAATACTCAGCAATCATGGAACACACTTTGCTACTCATTGGAGGGCTAAATGAAGAGGCGTAGGAAGCAAAGAAGGAGGAACTAAGAAAACACAGAAAACACTTTACTAGGAGAGTGACTAGAAATAAAACGAAAGAGGATCATCATCGCCTCACATTATCTAACGATCTTTATTTATTAATGATGGGCTTGAGAGTTATCCTCACTGAAGCAGTTATTCAGAGTTAGAAAGAAAAGTGAAGAATTTACTAGTTATAGAGAGATCAACAAGAAAAACAATTTTTTTACTTTACTTAAGTAAGTGCACGTTTTTCAAAATTTGATTTCTATATCTAAAATATGTATGTCTAAGTCGAACACCATTTTGGAATTTTTAATCAGTTTTTAAAAGGAACCTTCTATAAGGCCTAATGAGAAAGTCCTGTATAAAAAACCTTAATAAATTTGAATTTAGAAGTCTAAAAAATGTTGAAACCAAATACCATATCAGTGTTCACGGATAGTTTTAAAATGGGCCTTTCGTAGGGATCTAGGGAAAGAAAAATAATACTAAATATGAATCCAGTGACCTGATAAACCTGAACAAAATACCCACCATTTTTGTAAAAAAGCATATTTACAATAATGATATAAACTAAGTATTACAAAAAATCAAATCTGCAAATCCAGATTAGCTGTTTAAGTTTATACAAGAAGGAAAAAAGTTATATTCTAGCGATCTTTGAAAAAAAAATAGCAAGTTACTATTACACATCTTTCATGACTCCATGTCAACTCCCTGTTATATTACCTCTAAAGCATTTACTGCATTTTTTGTTGGGGCGTACTTACTAGCACTGAAGTCCCAAGGGCTTATTGCGCCTACTAAAATGCACTTAACTAAGAACGTTACATACACCCAAGGGTTGAGTAAAACTCGAAACTCGCTTATGCCGGGCTCGCAGATATCAAGGCAAGGCTCTTAACAGCAAGGCTATGGAAAGCTCAATTTAATACATACTTTAAGAATAAGCTTTCTACAGTAGAGATTTAAGAGTCTATTAGATTCACAAAACCAATAAAAGTATATAAAGGAATAAAATCAGAGGACTATTTTAATTCAATCTTCTTCTTTTTTGCCATCAGTTGTCCACTCCTGAACGCATGGCTTCTTTTTTCTTTTCCACTCCGTTCTGTTTTGTGCTACCCTGTTATGCTTTAATATCGTCTGCTCCTCTTCTTCCCACACTACTTTTATGCATTCTTGTTCTCTATTTAAGAATGTATTTTATCCATTTGATTTCTTCCTGTCTGGCTATACGTCCTGCCCATCTCCACTTTGTCCTCATAGTTAATTATGTGACATCTACTCTAGTCCCTCTTTTAATTTCATTTAGGATTATTCCTGACATCACACGCTCTATTGTTGGTGGTGGTCCATGTCATTCAAATTTGTCTGTTTATTTCGGCAGTTTTATTTTCTTTGTCAAGTTGTAATGTGTGGCCTAAATAAATGAACCCTTCTACGTTTTTTTAAGAAGTCATTTCCAACTTTAAATATTGTGTTTTTTGAAAACATAACCTTCGTCTTTCCTATGTAATCATAGGGAGGCCTATTTCTTAGAATGGTGTTCTAAGATCGTTTAACATCTTTTGTATTCTTCAGGTTTAGTACTGATCAAGACGACGTTGTCTGGGGCCGTCGATGTTTACCAATTCAACTTTTTTAAAGCGTTTTTAAGAGCAAAGATAATTTTTGGGAGATTGTATCTCCCTAACACAATCCACGTTTAATGCTAATTTTGTTTAACATGAATTGTAGCGTTGCCATATGTATATTTCATTGTGTTCTATATCTAGACTCGTGGTTTCAAACGTGGGGCACAGGTCCACAGGGAGGGAGAATTACTTATTAACAGTTAATGGACTTTTAAGCTTTCTCCGCGTGAATAGGAGTTCACCACTTTTTGAACAATAAGAATTATAAGTTGTAGGGGAAGGTACAAAATCAGTACCTTAAATATACTTAGGTGGAGCATAGCCAAAAACAGGTAAGAAACCACTAATCTAGAGTCTATTCTTGCATTATTAATAGCAGTTAAAAATGGTCAAAGCTCTACCGAATCAAACGCTTTGTTATAATCTATGCTTCTACACCTCTCTATTAACGTATGCTTTGTCTGAATGTGCTCTATCATACTGCAATCCTTATGGAAGTCTGCCTGCTCAGGGGGCTGATATTCATCAAGCACCAAATGTGCAATTTAAGAGAGTGGTGTGATAATTAGGGTAAAAAGCAAATTATCAAATAGTTATTGACGGCGAAGATAAATTTCTTATTAGAAAAAAATTACTACGCCAAGTACTCAAATTTTGGAAAAATCTGGGGAATAGAAAAAGTAAGAAATTAATTCGTTAAATTTCCCAAAACAAACGTAAACATGTACGACATTGGGTTGTTTTGTTAAAAGTTAACTTTTTTGTGCACCAATCTTAATCATTTTTCATTCAACTCTTCTTTCAAAAGATCCTGTTATTGTTTGTCCTTCTCCAACCACTTGATCTGGATGTCCTCTTCATTATTCTAAAGAAAAAACGATGGCCAATATTTTATCAACCGATAGAACAATCTTCTTTCGCGTGCTTTCACTCCTCCTTATCCACTGTTTTGATGCTGCTTCGTATCTGTTTTGCAAGCAGTTCTTTGGATTGCTGTTAACGTTGCCAGTCGATAAGCAAGAGTTGCGGCATTCATCTCTCTTATGTTCAATTTTCTAATTCGCATACTTCTAATACTCGTTTTTTTCATAAAGATGCCACAGACTTTTCCAATCCGTTATGTTGACCAAGTGAGTGTTCAGAACGGGATTCATTTTCGGTTCACATTTGGCAACGTCGAAATTCATCCATCCAACAATAGGCTTCGACCATAGGAATTGTTCTCGTATATGTCAATTATTCCTCATTTCATTTAGATAGCCTCTCACTTTATAAAACTGGGTTATCGCTTAACAAAAATCGTTTTTTCTATATTTCTGGCACTCTACAATGTACACCTCAAATGTCTGTATAATAAAATCAATACATTGCTTTTGGTTTGAAGAATGGTACCACCATATAAATACACTTTAATTATAGCAAAAAAGTGACCGCGCCTATTTTTAAGTGCGAATTCGGCGCACATACCGAAATGTCAAAATCAGAGCAATTACAACTGCCTTTTTACTAAAATATTATACGACTGAGCGAGTTCCATTTGACAAGTACATTAAGAAGTTAAATTAGTAATGACAATAAAAAAGATTAAATTAAAATAAGATCTGATATGTCCATTGTCATTAATTATCGACTTCTTTTATGCAGACCTTGTGTTTGTTCTCCATATTTCACAAGTAAATGGCAGCAGGTCGGCTCCAAGCGCCACTTTTAGTACTCAACTTTTTGCGTCTAATATTATTCATATATGGAACTGAGTGCTCGAATTTTGCAATAGCAGTTGTAAACCACGGTTTCCTAACGGCTCATTAACGAAAGTGCGTGACGTGCATAATTTACGGCTCGGTCATAAACATACACATCTAATAAGCGACAATGAAGCACCGCATTTGCAGTTTGAGTTGCACGTCGTCTTTTTTGCCGCTAACGACGCTTTGTTGCGAGTTTTTTCAAACGCTTGTTCTTATTGCAGTTAGCAAACTGCAAATGCAAAGTCCCGTTGGTCCGCGTCTGCATTGCGAAACGCGCACTTTCAAAACCAAAGCGCTCATTTTTAGAGCAATGTGCGCGCACTTGTAACATACACGAATTTCTAGCGGTTACATAAACGATAAAAATGTGCTGGAGCAACATCAATACCTGTCAGGCGCAATCGTTGCCATCACATCAAAATCTAACATTTTTATCGAATTCTTTACGATTAGATTGTGCCCTCGGCGGCAACAATAACTGCTTATCTCGAATACTTCATGCGTCATCCCGGCGAGCAACATGATCATCGTGAATGCGATGATAGGTAGATAAATGGTGTACCTACATGGAACCGCAAAAAAGAAGCAGCGGGAGACGGACGATGTAGTCAGTGATAGTTGATCAGCGCTCGTATAACTAGCTGAACAGTATTTGTTTTAGAGAGCTGTGTAGTTGGTCAATTAAACTTTTACATGTCGATGTTGACCCATTTGCGTGATTTTTGTAAAACGAAATAAACAAGTTGGCATCTAATTATTGGTGAATGCTTGTATATGTTAAAGATTTTTTTTAATTATAACAACATATTTTTATTTTACTCTTTGGCCAATTGAAATACACTACAACTTTTGATGTTGCGAAAAACACAAATTCGACTGCCTATGATAGGTCAACAAGGCTAAAACTATTTCACCAAAAAAGAACTGAAACGGTACACGTTAAGTTTCCATTTAAAGAACGTAGATATTTTCTTTATATTTCAGTATCTCACTGTAAACGCCGTCGCAGGACTTTGTGCTAACCACATTAAGGAGGTATCAGTTTTTCTAAGTGCCCGCAAGACCCATAAAATTAAAGCACAAGCACGTGCTGTTTGCCGTGGCTTTGGGCTACAATTAGTTATAATTGGGAAGCTGTCCACAAAAAGCAGACGACGCTCTGGTGCGGTTTTACTATTTTTACTGTTAGAATTCCGTTTCTGGTACATCCTTGCAGAAAAACCGCAATAAAATTTTCTAGCTAAAAGTGACCATAGTTAATTGATGACCGCTCAGTTTACGATGGCTAAGTTGTAAAATAAATTGCAAAAACACTGCTACACGCAGGAACCACGAATAAAAGTTTAATTAGTTGACTTAGAAAGATAACCATCACGCAGCTAGTTGTGGCCTAAAGTTCATTTATTTACACACAATATCTGTGTGCGTGTGTTAACAAAAACTGCAAACGCTATTTTAGGTAACCAAGATTTCAGTAACTTCAATCCCCGTATAGAACACAAACCTAGAAAATTTTATTACAATAAATTATATTTTTAAGAATAATTCATAAATAATAAAAGTAGTGTGTAAACTTTTAATTCGGAGACGCGGAAGTAAGAAGCAATTAAATAACGTAATATAAAAAAATTAAAATACAGTAAAAACGAATAGAGCAAATTTATAGTGTAAAATGTAATGAAAATTCAAAAATATATAAAAATTTTGTTGAAAGAAAGGTCTAGTCGAAAAAATGTGAAAGGAATATTATCAAAATTTTACTCGGATGCCTCTAAACCGAAACAACAATTTAAAAAAGTAGTGCAGAACTAAACAGTTGGTCAGAAACTATAGATAATAATAAATAAATTAATATATCAGGCTTGGACGACTGGTGATTTAAATAGACCAACGGAAGAAAAATACAAAACCCAAAATACACAACTAACTTAAATTTTTATCTGTTACCCATTTGTCACTAAACTCTCTTACTGAGGATGTATATTAACTTAAATTGTTTTATCATTATATTGTACAAGTAAATATTATAAGCAACTCATCAAAAATCAATTACCTAAATGAAGGAAACTGTATAAAGCAATAAAAGAAGACCATTTACTCTACTTAAGCGCATATTTGAAGCTAAAAACTGATAATCTAAACTTGATTCCAGACTTATTAGACCTTTACCTCACCAAGGGCGTTTCATAAAACCATTTAAGAACTGAATCCTGGTGGGATCTGTCCTATGACCACTCTCCAGTACTTATTACAATCAGTACAGAAGAATTACAAATTCAAAAGCAGCTACGCTGTACTAAATAAGGACTAGGTGGCACTATTTTAGGGATATACTTAAAAACACGAATAAAACTAAGTATCTTATTAAAAACAGAAAAAGAACTGTTCAGTGCCATTGAGCATCTCAATCAAACCATACAGAAAGCAGCTTGAGAAGCTTATAGAATATTGTCTTACAATCATTAAGTAAAGAATAAAAGAAAAACGAAGACTAATAAGAATCTGACAAATCACTAGGAATCCCATAAGCACAACTAAACTCAGCCAAGCTATCCGTGAATCAAAAAATCTCCTAACCAACCTTAAAACTAAATGGCACAAAAATATATGAAAACCCTAACACGCATTAAGGACACTGAGTATTTTTTAAATAAAAAGCATCAAAAGTTCCACATATTAGAAAACATGACAGAACCTGGATAAGAACAAGATACTTTCGCAGATCATTTATTCTCAGTATTTCAACGTCACGACAGATCCTGTCGAGCAAACGAAAATTTATTTTTACATCAAACTCTCAATAAATCTCATCCTACAAGACCAGTAAAACTTAGTCAAGTCGGTACTGTTATTAGAAATCCTAAATGAAAGAAAGCTCCAGGTTTAAACCTAATAACAGCCAAAATCCTAAAATAGCTGCCAGAAAAGGCAACAAAACTCATCATTTACATAATGAACCAATATTACGAGCGTTCCCAGAACAATGGAAAACGGCACAAATTTTGATGATACCAAAGCCTGGATAGTCGCTTTGTACCGACCTATTAGCCTGCTGCCCATTTTATCTAGAATTTTTGAAAAGATGTCACTAAAAAAGTTAAAAAAATATTTTAAAATAACAAAACTTTACCAAAATGGCAATTTAGTTTTCGGGAAGGTCATGGCACGATAGAAAAAGTACATAGTCACAAAAATTCAGCATGACCTGCAACTGAAACCAGGCCTTCGATAAGATTTGGCATACCGGGTTGTTGTACAAAATTAAAAAGACTCTACCAATAGAACACTACGAACTATTAAAAACATACATTACTGCTCATGGCAGTATGGACATCTGATTAAAATTCAGTTATACAGCGAATTACTATACTTTAGTTTTTGTTTTGTTAAACTCTTTATACAATATTGTTTTGAATGAAAATAATTGGTCACTTGTGAATTTTTTATAAGCATTTGTTGGGGCGAAAACTAGAATTAAAAAAATCATAATTCTTTTACATCCTTGAACTGTCTTCGAATCTTTCTTCATGTCCCTATCCCTTGTTTTACATGTTTCTTTACATTAAAAAATTGTACGAGCTCACCAGTTCATCATCAAATCTTGTGTCGCTTATGTAGGTTTTTTGTCTCGTTTTTCAATTTTTGCAATTGATGACTCGTGGTAAGTCTCTTCCATAGAAACTCGTTCAGCCCTTTTCACTTTACACCGAAAAAGACTATTAGTGCGTAACATCGCAAAAAAATAAAGGCCTGTGCTTCAACGATGACGCTTACGTTACAACGCTACAGAGAAATTGAAAATCTTAGGTATTACCATCACCTTGGGCGATTACAAATAACATTCGATGCAAAGGATCGATTCGTCAAACTGACGAGTAAGTTAAATAGAAAATTAACTGCCCCAGATATTGCAGTGGAGTTTAACCAGGGACATAATAAAACAATCTCGACCTGAATAATAAAACGGTGTCTTCAGAAGGGTAATATTCATCGTGGTATCGCGACCAAAAAACCGTTGTTACGGCGTTGTAATAAAGCTAAGCGGCTTCAGCATCGTTCCTAGACAATTTATACAATGGCAAAACGTGTTATGGACCGACGAATCCAAATTTGAAATTTTCAGTGGCTAACGGAAAATCTTCGTGCAACGACCTAATCCGTATTATTCTGACTGTCAAGCACGGGGATAAAACTGTTTTAGTATGAGGGTACTTCTCTTTAGCTGGTATGGGGGCATTATGAGGAAAGATTATAAAAAATGTTTAACGGAAAACACCATACAATTGGGCTGTGATTAATCGGAGAGGAATTCGAGATGATGCAAAACAATAATCCTAAACATTCTTCAAAGTTTTGTAAGGACTGCCTAGCAAACCAAGAAGAACAAAGAATGCTAATGATGACGTGGGCACCACAGAGTCTAGCACTCAACCACATAAAGTTGCTATAGGATGAATGGGACAGAATAGTAAAAATGAAGCGTCTCACGTCCAAAAATTATTTTTTGAGTCTCTTCCAATTTTCTTGGAAATATTTACCACTCGAAAACTTAAAAAACAAATGTTTAACATTTAAATTAATTTATTCCAGTGTTCATGATGATTTTTGTTTGTTCTTTCACTTGTTGCATAATAATATTTTATATAATAAATTCGTTTCTTACATTAAAATATAGAAATTTATTTTTTATTTGGTTTCCATACTTTAAGGGCGGTAATGTATGTGTAGGAAAGAAGTTTCATATTAAATTTAAAGACGCTCAGTCATAATTTTGGACAATCCAAATAAACGTGTCCCAAGTCCATTACCTTCTCTACACAGTGGACTTGCCAACAAACGTTAGCAGCTATGGTACGTAGACGACACTGCAGTCCTGGCATCACACACACACTGACTCACAAACAGCACCATTTATCGGAGAATGGCTTAAACCATGCCGGTTACATGTGAAGGAAACAAAATCGGTTCATATTCGGAAACCTGTCCACCATTTATGTTGAATACCAATCCGATACTTCAACAAGACAGTAAATATAAACTACTAATATATTCATCTAAATGGTGCCTGACCTGGAAGACCGACACAGTAAAAAATATTCCAACTTAGATTAAAACTAAACGTACTGAATGATAAGCAAAAACTGTCTCAGTTATCACTAGAAAACAAAATACTTCTATACAAAATAATTATAAAACTAATATAGACTACTATAGTCTACTAGCAACTCTAACCTGGAACTATTACGAATCCAAAATATAGCGATTCATATTTGGCCACAAATCAGATTTCGAACCGAGACCCAAAACATTTTGGTCTTAGTCGAGCTTTCGGTTTTAAATGCGAACAAAAACAGTATTAGGTCTTTTTAAGGAAACTTCAAGGCAAGGCGGCTAAAACGAAGCACAAAACAGAAGTGCATCATCATTACGTGCTCCTCGCCGCAGAACGGCACGGTTGCGACAACAGTTATCCTTATCAGCTGCAACAAAGACATTAATTTTAATTATTGCACAACTTTATCGGAAATCAAACAAATGGCTTGCAGTAAATTTCTG
This sequence comes from Sinelater perroti, assembly GCA_036346155.1. Lineage (NCBI taxonomy): Eukaryota > Metazoa > Arthropoda > Insecta > Coleoptera > Elateridae > Sinelater > Sinelater perroti. The sequence goes on along the minus strand of JARFIY010000195.1, from coordinate 14,444,164 downwards.
CATTCCAGCGTGTCCAACACGGATTCAGTGTAGCGCGTCATTCTAAAGTGCAGATAGCGCAACGCAACTCGCCGAGGATAACTCTGACGCGTTCGACAGCTCGCATGGTATCGTTTTCTCTTAATTGCTATTACAATCCAATTAAATTTATGGAGCACAGATTCCGCGGAATGCAACTGCAGCCGTGGAAGCCGAGGCGCTGATATCGCGCAGTTTGGAGGAGCGAGGTCAACGAATTTGCCTGTGCAGCGAGCGGCCGCCGAGGCCCAGATAGACAGCGTCCGTCAATATAAATATGAAATTACTCGCATACACGTACGTTCTATTATTCGCGAGCATGCATCCCGAATAAAATTTTACCTCCAATTAACCCTTGGAGCGCCTGCGGGGGGCACTCGTCTGTGTGATTTATTGCCCGCGGGCGCCGATGGGTTATGCAATTTCGATTTTTGTCTTGCTTGGCGGGGTAACTGCGGCTCGCCAGGAATTGATGTGCATGCTTTCGAAAGCAATGAACCAACTCCATATATATCGAAAGTTCAACCATTGTAGAACAGATTTTCATTTCGTTTGTGGCAGGTTTGTTTAAAGTACATGCGCTGCAGTGATAGTTATACTTCGACTAGGCTCATTCATGTTGTACGAGATGAGAAGTCAAGAAAACGATGACCTTACCAAATAGAGACACGTTACAACAAGTAAATCTATTAATATCAGAGCTTATCTCGTCTGATTTTTAAAACTGCCTTAAGTGTTTTGTATCCCACTAAGAAACTTGCATATTAAGAAGTACAATAATAACCCTGCCCCAAGTCATAATGAGAAAAAAGGGGAGATGGGGGAGTAACAACCTCTCCAAAAAACCTGTGTTCAGTTGTCTACGCTAATAGCACACACTAAGGGCCCCTACCCAGGGTACCGGTAGAGGGAAGAGAGAAATAATTAATTGTGACAACTACCAGGCAATACATCTATCACCCGTAGTTCTAAAAATGTGCTCCAAAGTTATAGAAAAAAGACTACGAAACGAAATTGAAGACAAACCTGAAGGAAGAACAAGACTACATAAGTACAATTAGAATACTAACAGAGAAAATGTTAAAGAAAAATAGCTAGCTACACCTGCCATATCTAAATCTCAAAGTAGTATTTGACAATGTACCAAGACATCAAATATGAAAAACACTGGAGAAATTGCAGACAAGCCAAAAACTACTAAAGATAATTAGAAGCCCGAAAAAATATAGTAGGATTAATAAGGCTAAATAGGCAAAAGTCAAAATTCAGATTAGATAAGGAAATAAAACAAGAGAACAGCTTTAATCCAAATGTAAAAACGCAATCAGACACACAAAATTAGGATGTTACAATCTAAATCCTATAAATAAAAAGATCTAATCTTTGCAGACGATATAGTGATAATGGCAGATCAACTACAGCATAATTTAAACATATTGAAACAAAACCTGGAGAAAAAAAATGGTAATAAAAAATCAATAAAAGCAAAATACTACAATACCAGAAGAGACAACAGAAGACCAGAAGTAATAATTGCTAGAGAAGAAGAACGAATAGAAGATGTGAATAAGTACTAATACCTTGGAACAATAATAAACAACGGCGGGCGCATAGAAAAAATATGCAAAACAAATAAACTGTATTACTACATAACAGTATAATAGGAAAAGAAAAGCTAAGCATTAAAGCAAAGATGCACTTCTCTAAGACTGTATACGTCCCCACAATAGTCTATGGATCAGAGACGTGGGCGATGCTTGATAAATATAAATTAAAAATAATATCCGACATAAAATACCTGCGAAAAGTACTGGAAAAAACGAAAAAGAGATAGAACAAGGAGCAATAGTATAAGAGACAATCTAAATCAACAACTAGTTATAAACAAAATAGAGAAACAGCAACCAAAACGATACGGGATCTTATTACGAAATGAGAGAAGAAAAAACAGAATAAAACAAACACCCCAAATCTAATAGAACGGCGACATCAAAGAGCTGGCTAGGAAAAAAGGCAAAAACATCAATAACGTTAGGAGAATGGCAAGAGACCGAAACAGAAAATGGATAGAGGACCCAACGCTGTAAGGCATAATTGGGAAATGAAAAAGAAGGAGAAGGAGAATAGTAAAACCTACAGAAATATTTAATCCATTCTCCCCCAACAAAAATAATCAAGCATCATTACACGAGTAAGTGTAAAAACCGCGTATAAGAATTTTGTGTTAAAAAGGACTATAGCTGAGACCTTAGTGCATTAGTCCCTCAGCATGGTGCTTTGAAATAATCACAAGTTTACGTTTGGTTATATTATTGACTGAAGACCTACCACATCTTGCTTGGATAAGCATAAATAAAAAAAACAAAAAATGCAACCCAATTTCTGAAGAAACAGCATCTTGAAATTATAATGTAACTGCCAGCAAATTTTAACAAAAGATTTATACATTAAGTAGACGCTTACTAAATATGTGCTACGCATGCTCACATATGAGCAAAAAAATAAACGCTCTGTGCGACTTTTTCTAATTCCATGGATTAAGAAAGATCTCAAAGACAAAATATTACATGGTTTTGAAGAGTTTCATAAATGTTTCCAGCAATAGGTGTTGTGAACAAGTGCGCTACTGCTGGTGAAGAATACTTTAAAGAGAACTAAAAGAGATCAATATTAGCTTAAAAATTTTCGTAAAAATCAGTTTCCCATCAATTAGAAACTAAGTATTAACCAAATGCGATTAGTACAATATTTGCATAAAAGGCTATTCACCTACAAATTTTTTCACAAAATAAATGAAAGCAAATTTTTACAAATTGAAAAATAAATTATAAACCGGTACAATTCCATGCGACGAAAAAACAAAATACTTGAGTCTTAATATGGTTGTCAAACTTAAATGGAAAAATGTGTGAAACTCAAATATAAAAGCATGTTGGAAAGAAACGCCCAGCTATTTATCAAAAACAAAATAATGGTCTAGCAGCAAGTGTTTACACCAGTATCGACACACGGCCTTTGGTTGTGGGACTATGCCAAAAAAAGCAACTATGCCTGTCTCCAACTTTTCCAAAAGTGCTTAGGAATATTGTAAATGTTCCTTGGTATGTTGAAAACTCTAAGTGAGGATAGTCAAAGAAGAAATAAAGAAGGTTTTAAAGAGTCCGAACGTTGAAGTGCTGAACTGTTAGACAGTCAATATCTAGTAGGTTCCAGAGAACCAAACCTTTTCAGTTTGCAGAATAATGCAGTAAACAATGTAAAGCAGAGCACAGCGCAATGTAGTCATGTAGTGTGGTGAGCAAGAAACTAAAATACACCAATGGAACTCAAGTCAGCATAGGAACTTAGGTCAAACTAAAAATGTTTATTAATCTGAATATTAGGTGCATTGTATATTAAAAAAAACTGATGTATTATAGCGTTATTATTATTTACTTTTTATGCGTTTTTTTGTTATTTCTTTGTGCTTATATGATAGTGTTCTAACATCATTCACCTTGGTATTCAAGATGAGTTTGGAAGAAAGCGAGCTTCGAGTTTTTATCCGTTATTGCTGGAAACGGAAACAAAAGATGCCGTAAAAGAGATTTGCGGTACTGAAGGTAAAAGGAACTCTAAATCGGTCAAAAGTTTCAAGGTGGTGCAGGCGCTTTAAATCCAATTATCTCATCCTTGAAGATTTGCCTCCTTTCGGCCATTACAGTTGAATGATGGTGACTTGCAAGCTGCTTTAGACGCCGAACCATTATAAAGCATTCGAGAGCTATCAAATCAATGATTCATCAACACCTTCAAGAACTTGATTTTGTCCCACTAAGATCCGCACAAACTCACCGAAGCACAAGCCGCCGAAAGAATCGAGATTTGCCGCCAACTGCTCAACAATCTATTGAACGACCTATTTTGAAGCAAATTGTGACGTCGGATGAGAAGTGAGTCAGTCTTTTTGATCAATCACAATTGACAGAAAGCTAAAATTCTCCGTGAGTTCCGCGTAAAGATCGTTTCGGCAAGAAGTTTGAGGGCTCATTTTGAGTTGATTCCGAATGGTCGCGGCATCAGTGCGGAGCTCTAATGTCAGCAGTTGTACCGCGTCTACGACAAACTGGTGGAGAAGTACCCAACTTTGGTTCGAAGAAAGCGCGCCCTGTTTCAACAAGACAACGCCGAGCCGCACAACGAAAAATTTAAAGAATTGGATGGCGTTGAAATTCTTCCGCATCCAGCCTATAGTCCGGACGTCGCTCCATCAGATTACGGCTTTTTCCGCTCGATGCAACGCTTTTTGAATGGACACCGCTTTAAATCATTTGAAGAAGTTGAAGAAGCATATCAAGAATTTTTTGATTTGAAGCCAAAAGAATGATACTTTGACCAGATCTGGAAACTTGCAGACCGATGACAGAAAGTGGTAGATAATGATGGCCTGTACTTTAAAGAATAGTTGTTTTTGTTTTTTTAACAATCCAATATTTACGATATCTGTAGATATTCCACCAATGTTTAAATGGCATAAAGTAAGATTAGGAAATAAAATCGTGGCTTTCATAAAGTTTGAATTAACTAAGCTAACATAAAATCAGATAGTACCAGCTTTAAGCGGAATTCGACAAAAGTTCTCTTCATCTAACAGTAAGACGAGGATTTTTGTTTCATTGCGATTTTTACCCGAGTTACGCTAAATACAGCTCATTAAGGGTGGTTTGTTTAGAATTAATAAAGGATCACGTTCTTAAAATTCCACCAAATAGAGTTCTTACAAAATCTTCATCATATGTTACATATTCTACCGCCGATCCGAGAAGGCCCAACTAGAGGATCAGAAAAATAATTCGGTTGAATGAAACAGTTTCCACCAAGATTTTAGGTCAACTTTTAAGGGGCATTTAAACGTCGTTGAGCTTAGGTAGCAAATGTGGATCTTGTCCTAAGGTTAATTAACATTTTTAGTTTTATCTCAGATTTTCCCTCGATCCATTCTAGTTAATAACATTTTACTTACTATACTAAAGTGACTATACTTGTTTTACACTGTTTTTTACACTATTATACAAGTTCAAAAGGTTTGGTCCTTTTGAACCGCTGTACTCGATGTTTATCAACATTCGGATTTTTGTGGAGCCTCTTCTTGTGACTCTTTTTGATTTCTTCTTTGACTGTCCTTGCCTGGAGTTCTTTGTGAGGATATTCATTCCGAATATATTAAGGAGCATTTACAATATCTTTTAACATTCGATTTTGGAATACTTGAAAGCAATCATAGTTGCTTTCTTTGGTACAGTCCTACAACTGAAGGCTATATGTCTATACTAGTTTAAGGACTTATTGGTAAACCAGTATTGTGTTTTTGATAGACAGTCTATAAATGTCTCAATTCTTCAGTTTTATTTTTCACACGTTCTTTCCATTTAAGCTCGGCATCCAGATTAAGACCCTGCAACGGTGCCAAGTGACTGATATTTGACTATTGAGTTCAATCGAGGACATTCTCGAGCTGGTTGAAGGATTTAACCAACCTTTATGGGGCAGAACTTGAGTCCAGTAATGGTACATAGTACACAAATTTTCATATTTTCTTTCTAAATTAATTAACCAAATCAAATATGCGACATAAAAAAACACAAAATCCACAAAATGACAACTTCAAAAAGTATATTCGTTTCAGAATGATTACATAAAAGCGACGAACTTACGGTTCACTACAATAAGGCAATTAAAAATAATAAAAATCAAATGGGAGTAACCCATGTTGCTGAAAGATAACATAAAATGCATTAATACACCAAAGGGTTTGCAACTCAAGTAATTTTTTATGGCAAAGGCTAGCGTTGTTTGAGAGTTTTAAAGCCAAGTGAGCTAGGCAATGCAGCTCAAAAGAGATGTTTGACTTGGCCTCCTGCATAATGAGGTTGCGCTCATTAAAACAGAAAGCACAAACACCTTCAGAAACTACTGAACTAATTTTTAAGCGTAGTACTACGAAGAAAAACAAACAATGCTAATAAGGCGGAATGCAATAAGTCTCGCAACGATGCGTTTGTATAATATCATCAGCACGCATTGCTTTATACGAAACAATCTGTAGATTTAAATAAAGCGGTACGTGCATTTTGAATAAAAATTAGGCAGATAACCATTATTATTATATATGTAGTAAAAATAAAGATAAAGAACAACTCATGGAATTAAAAAATAATATTTTTGCTTTTATAAAAGTCATATAAATTTTTAAATTTAATTTTGACAAAAATATCTGGTTTATTTATGTTTTTGTTGTTGTGTGAAACACGCTTTAAAAATGGAAAATATTGGTTTATTTTATTACCAAAAACAATTTGAGATAGATAACTCTCGATTTAGTGAAACAAGCAACCTCACCTAATGTTACAAGGCTCTCAAAGAAGACAAAGAAGTTACATACCATATAAGTATAATACTGAGAGCAACAGAGCTTCCACCAGGATACCAATTAAATCAAACTTAAAGAATAAGAACAGAAAAGATATAGAAGACAGTCGGTTATCGTCCTATTATGTGATGTATTTGCTCGGCTAATTTAGCGGATGACAACATTTTGCGCAAGCCGCTTCAAACGAGGATGCCGTTTAATATTTTCAGCAAGCAGACCTCGATCTGCAGCGTGCATTCTACTTTTGCACACCGCCACTAAAGCAGTGGATATGACCGGCCGCAGTGACCGCATCTTTTAGCTTAAACAATGTTCGATTCTTCAATAGAAAACTTGACCACGACGTGATTTTTAGAACCGCCGAGTCACGTCGTCGTGATTTTAGACGCTATCTCGGAGGTAAATCTCGGCGAGCAGCGAGCGCGGCGTCCGGAAACGTTTGGATGCTCTAATCCGCCGCTTTTTTACGGGCGACAGGAATTTTCTCGTCCTTAATCTACCGAAGATTTAAAGGCGCCACGCACACGTAACAGCCGTTCTAATGGGGGCGTAGGCACACGATCTGCCCATATTTAGACTAATTCGAGTGTGAGAAGCCGTCTACACGATGCCGATTAAGGGTAAAATGGGAAACTTTTAATTGAATTACTTTCACGGCGGCTGAGTCCACTGTGGGCAGCGAAGTGAGTAATACCGTAGGCATTGAACTTGTCCACCTACGCCCCAGCTGGATCAGATCGCTCTTGGTGCACACGCAGAAAAGTAGAGCCTGGCAGTCGGCAATTTCCTGTTCTAAAGTGTCGCGGTTAGGTGGCCGGGAAAACGAGAGCTAAAAGGACAAAATAATTTTATTGCCCTGTCGCCATCACGCTCCCCATTTTCCGTCGGCGCCAGCTCGGGCCTCGGCAGAGGCTGAGGAAGTTGGCTGAACAACAACAAGAAGGTGAACGACCACGATTCAATCGCATTCTAAATACGACACTGATTGATACACAAATGGTGTAATCATTATAGAACGGGTCCGTTAAAACCTATCTTTGATATGCAACTGGTTATAAATGGCCCGAAACGCGGCACTTATCTAGGGGCATCTCTGAACCGAGGAATGGACACTGCAGGAACCTCGCATAATCCACAATGGGTAAAGCTCGCACAAAACCAATCGCACTTTTAATATGCACGTGGGAGGACAGACTTTTTGCGAAGAGACATCCTCTTATGCAAAATCCATTTCGGCTTAATTTCTACGATGGCTGGAAACTCGAATAATGAAATAGAGGCACAGGCAACTGACTTTAAGCGATTCAAATGTTCTGCTCGTCAAGCGGCGCAGAGGTAATCCCACTTTTCTCGCGATTATTATCAGCCCACATAGATTTTTTTGGTCCGGTCCAACACAAAGCAATTTGCAATTCTGCGTGTTATTACTAAGCATGAAATAGCAAATGGCATAGCCTGTTTGCTAAACACTTGAAAATATTTAAGAAAAATGTTATAGAAACTTGTGAATGTATAACCGTTACACCAAAAACTCAAGTAGTTATTAACTATTTACATATAAATATTTGTTTAAATAACCTACAGTTACCTTTACATTGAACAGACAATTTGCTTAAATACAAAATAATTACAGTTTTTGTAAAAAAACATATTGATAACAAAAATAATTGTCTTTCTCAATAAGACATAAGGATGAATTTTTTATTAGAAATCAAAAACTTTTAGGATAATTAAATATAACACCGGTTCTCATTAATGACTCGGGCAAGTGTTGAACATCTCGATAGAAGCCTGAACCGACACCCTCTTGTGTAACCATTTTGGGTCCAGTAGCTAGGAACGACTTTACCAAGAGCTATTTTTAAGAAGACAAAAGCAGAAGTCTACAGATGTGTTAAATGTGATCACACAGAGCCATTTCAAAATTTTCTTATGCAGGATGTCCTTTTAGTACTTGGTGGCTTAATAAAATAAATAATCTACGATTAGCAACAGCCCGATTCTTCGCCTGGTTTCATCTAGGATAAATTGGTCTTTAGTCTAATGCATAGTCTTGAACCTGACATGCTAGTATGTGATAAATTACTGATTTTCCTCTTCGACTTCCGCTATTATTTGTCAGAACATATTCTTAAGCTTCTTGCAGCTTCTTGAAACTTTGTCTGTCGTTTTTCGTAAACTGCCACTTTGTTACTCTAGCGTTGTAATCCAGAAAAACTTAACAAAAACACATTGACATGTGGACAACTTATGTGCAAGAGGCTCAAGGGCTTGTACTTTCTAAATCAGATTCTAAAGTAGTTATGACACAAAACTGTTTATCCTGCTTTTCTGAATAGAGAGCAAGCAACAAATCAACAAATAGCTTAAAAAATAATAGTAAAAAAGAACCTTAAATAGATACAACACAAGACCAGACTACAGTTAAGTTTAGGATTTAAGGTAATGCATATAAAGCAATTTAGATAAATAAACTCCAGATTTACTGTCGCTGAAGTGACACTCTACATGCCATTCGTTCTCTTTTCATAACAAACGCTTATTGCCCGTTGATAAAATTGCAAAACTCGTTATAAGTTAGTTAATATGATAAGTTCGAACAATATGTATGAATGTTATTTAGATTACTGTGGTAGAATTGAGACAAATGAGAGCAATAATATAAATTAAATAATATATAAGAGTTGCATATAATATTCAGCGGATAATGTTAGTAGAAGATACTCCATACAACAACAAATATAGTTACTCACAAAGCTTGAACTGTCATCGTAAAGACAAATCTAGTTGGGTTTTGATAAAAATATGCGGAAATGTCAAAGAACTTTACTTAAAGCTATGACAGCGATGCATTACCGTATTAAAAGGTTGCAAGATGCATTTCGTTTGGGTCGATATAAGTCAAAAAATGTCATCAATATTTCGTCTGTGCATTACTAATGGGAAGACAACGTTAGTCCTTGTTACTAACCGTAGGTAGATTATAAGAAAATTATTTGTAGAAGTTGGGCTTATCTATCAAACAATGTGACACACCCTGAACAACAAATCTATATAAGAAAAAATGCAACCTCCTATAAATACAGAAATGGCACTAATCTTATTTGGATAGATACCACATGAAAGGGGCGTATTCCTAGGTGCAAGCCTACGAGCCCAAATTAAAGCGCCATCAGAATTAATGAAGCTACCAAAAATCGCCGTGTCTAAAATTATTTTAACAGGAACTGAGTAGAATAACGATTACGTTGATTATTATTCTATATCTACAGTATTAACCTTACATATTACCAACCTCTCCTTTCACACTAGCTGCGTCTGGCTGTATAGTGCAAACGTCTATATTTTTTAAGGGGCAATAACGCTCGTTGTTCAACTTGCTACAAAAAGGCACTGGGAGATCTTGAAACATCCTCCGCACTAGAGCTTTCATTACTGTGTGCTCAACAGCAACTACCTCTCTGGTGGCATTCAACGTTTCTTTCAGATTTTACTGATGCTTAAGTTAAAGAAATCCAATGAAATTTTGTATTTAAATGAAATAAAAATTATGTATATAAATATAGAAAACACAATAAACATATATCACTTCGAAATTGTAAGCAGCAGACAAACAACAAATACAAAAAATGTCGCTGTAGAAAGAAACGCGATCGAAAGAATAAAACAATTCAAATATTTGGAAGTAAGAATTAACAAAAATAGCGACAGAAGCAACAAAATCCAAGAACGCATACTAATCAACAGAAACTTGAGTATAACATTGAAGATTAAGATGTATAAGTCAACAATCCTACCAGTGGTAATTTACGCTAGTAAAACAATGAACCTAACAGAGAAACATGAGGAAAACTTGTGGGGTTTCAAACCTAAAATCATTAGAAAAACTAATAGGCCCCAAGAAAACAGAACAAAGAGAATACAGACGGCTGATGAATTTTTAATAATAAAAATTATACTAGAAGACGTAGTCAACTTTATAAAATTATAACGAGTTAGATGATATGGACACAGGAGAGACCCCAATATACAAATGGAAACCCGAAGCAACCAGACCAAAATGCAGACCAAGAAGAAGGTGGCAAGATCAGGTTGAAAACGACATGCATATTAGGAAAAGCCAGACCTGAAGAGCACACATAAAGGATAGGAAAAATAGAGCAAGAGTGTAAACGACGAAAACAAACAGAAAATTGTGAAAATGTGGACTGACTCACCACACCCTTGCCGAGTCGCTAACACTCCATGGAGAAGCAATCTCAATCTCGAAAGGAATGTACGCCCTTATGGATGCCCAATTAATTTTTTGATACAGGCATATAGTGGTTAATAAAAAAAGGGAAAATTGGTGCAGACCATCAAATGAGTCATGAAGTGATCAAATTGGCTTTATTAGTCTTAATTCACTATATTTTTAACCAATGGTGAATTCTGTTCAGGCTGATTTTGCAGGGCTAATATTGGATCACTGTAAGATGCTAAGACATCAGTGGTATCTGCGTATGTTGCTACCGCAGTGGGTTTTTTTTTGTTAGCAGGATGTACAATATTGGTTCCAAGACTCTACCTTGCGGAACGCCTGAATGTGTAGAATGTAAATTGGTATATTCGTTCTCTGGTTTCACCAAAAAGTATCTATCAATTAGATATGATTTGAGTAGTTGATAGTAGGAATGGAGGAGGAGTTTCTTTAGTTCAGTTTGTAGGCTGCTGTGCCACGCTTTATCAGAACCTGAAATATGAAGGGCAACAACGTTTGGCATGTAAATCTTCATTCATTTGATTGACTGATCTGTGCTTGTTTTATAGTACTGTCCTTGCTGCGGAATCCAAACCGATAGTCTGCGATTGTTAGCGTATAACTTCTTAAAAACTTTGGAAAGCATTAGAAGTAGGTTTATAGACTTGCATAAGGAGGTTTTTTAAATTTTTTGCGGGTTTGATGATTATAATGATTTGAGCAACCTTTCAGATGCAAGAGATGTTGTTCGTTCACAGCATTGCATTGCAGATGAATATTTTGAGTTCGTAACATTTACCTGTTAATTCTTGTAAGATTTCAGATACCTTCTTACGTTAATTGCTTTTATTATAGCTTATTTAACTTCCGTAATTGTAAATTTAAAATGGTGTAAATTCGTTTAAAATGACACATCCAGGAAATCAGTTATCTCATTTTCTTATTCATGAATAACTGAGGGAAAGGGCATCAAAACATTTTATAGATATTACGAGAGTTTCAGGTTTTTCTTTACCATTTTTTACTATTGGGGTCTTTTAAACCTTCTCGTTGCTTCTCAAAGTGAATAATCGTTGCTTCTCAAAGTGAATAATCGTTGCTTCTGTTACCCTGAGACTTTCTAGATAATCTTGATGTTCTTATATCGTTCCAAAATCGGTTCTTTCAGCTCTTTAGTTGTTTAATGTAGGTGCTTTTTGTTTTCTTCTGTCCTAGCTTGTTGCCATTGCAGCAAGTGTATTTTTTGAAATTTTTTCTTTGACTAAAGAAGATATTTTACTTTCACTTGAGGTGTTTGATAATTAGGGGCATCAAACCACTCTTTATTGAATTTGCAATCGCTGTTTCTATGTCCAATTCGATTATTAATAATTGATTTGAAGGGGCCAATTTTTGCTTTGAATCCGTACCAATTGTGCAGGAGGAGTTGCTTTTTTTATTTGAAATCTGTGAATGAACAGTTATTATTAATGACAAGTTAAATCAAAATTCTGTTTTACAGTTCTTTGCATCAATACCTTTCTGGAATTTTATTTTTGTCAGATGACCAATATGTTGACTCGCCATAGATATCTATTGCAGATTACCTGTCTTCATAACTTTGACTAGTTCTCTTCCTTTTATAGTTGTAATTTCTGGATGTTTTGCCTTGTAACTTATTGCCTAGAATGTTGAAAAATGCTTCAACATTTTCTTTTTTGTTACTATGTTTAGGTAGACAGTAAATGACAGGCATTGTTATCAGTCCATGTTCATATTTAATGGTGACGTTAGTGTCTTGTAGATTTTCATAAATTTCCGTCGTTTATAATGTTTGATGTTCTTTCTTATAATTATGGCAGTTGTGCTTGTATACTATAATTTATATTTTTTAATTCGTACATAATTTGATTTAGAAATTAACATAATACCGATATTTTGATCATAAACGAATGTTTTTATTTCTCTGGTGTGTTGTTGAAGACCACTGGCATTCCAAATAACTATTTTATTTAGATTGTGTAGCCATTAAGCGAGTTTAACGACGACAGTGGTAAGTACATTCAGTATGATACACGTCAGCTCCATGAGCTTGCTAAGCATTTCTTTGAGCTCACTCATTATCGGTAGGTTAATTACTTACTGGCATTGTTTGGTTTGCAGTATTATTTGATACCTTCTTGTTGTTGATTACTTGTGCAAAAAAAAACTGCGTTTTCAGTTGCAATTTTTTTTACGTAGAGCAGGTTATAGTTTTTGCTGCAATCTGAGGAGGTGATTATCACCCTAGTTCGCGCATTTTATTGTTTTATTTTTTGATAGTGCTTTAAGAATTCACTGAATTAGAGAAGACTCTACCAGACTAAAATTGAAAACTTCACCTAGTTTACATCCAATATTGCTAATAGATATTTAATTTAATTGATATACCACAGTTTAGAAAGTACCTACTATATGCTACAGTATAGAATGCGTGTACATTCCAGAGGCATGCAATGAAGTCTTCAATCCTTCTAGAAATCTAAAAACATTACAAGCACTGGCTGCTCTCTAGTTATTATTGTAGCAGTTACTCCCGCCAATCAAACTTCCATCAGGCCTGTGTAGGCTGTAAACACATACAGTACACAGCTCATGATTAAATAAATGATAATATTGATTGATACATCCACAGATGTTGAGGACAGGTTGGTTCAACCGCGCATACCAAGTGGTGCGCATTTTTTCCGAAGGTGAGATTACTTTGCACTATTAGCACTGCGAAAGCACCTCTGGCTGATATCAGTTCGAAGCGGGCGTGAGCAAAGCGCAAACACTATGATTCACTTTCGAGGAACTGCTAGCCAAATTCCGCAAATTCCGCATGGATGCTTTGTTTACGGCAACTGCCCGTTCGTTCAACCACGCGCCGAACGGACTTGGAAAATGGCTAAATTCGAGCTGCCGAGGACATTGTTCTTGACGCTCGCGGTTCTTGCACCACACCTATAGCCTAAATAAACAATGCACTTGAAATAATAAATCATATCGATGTAACTGCACCGGCTGCCCACGCGACGGCGCACAATGAAGGCCTTGCGATACGTAACTGCGTTTCCAATGGAAACGGATTTTCTGGGCGAAAACGATTATGATGTATGGTCGCATCCCGCGCGAATGACAATTCGAAAGGCTCAATTAATAACAGGTAGATAATACGGACCGGTCGTGACCGAGCGTGGCCAACATTTGGCGCGCAAAAAACCAAGTACGTTTCGCGAGTTATTTGCTAATTTTTTATGGGACGTAATTAATGTTTAGTTTCAATTACTCGGCTTGAACGTGGTGGCCTCGAAACCCAGCGGCCAAAAATGCGGAACCCTCTTTCGTTCATCAACCACTGCTGATTAGTGCATAAAGCCTCCGTATCTGCTTGTCAACAATATCAATAACCTAAAAACCTAAAAATAGTTTAAACGATTGTCCGCCGGCCGGCCTGCTCCGAGCCGGCGCACAAGTTAATTGGGATGACTGGCGAAACTCGGAATAAGTTAATTTAAATGACAAAAGGAATTGTTGCACCAGATGCTAAATAAGAGCGGCAAGAATTCAATAAAAATAGTTTATTAGCCGGCCCGCGAAAAAAACTTTCGCAAAAACCTTTAGAACCAGGTACACCGAGCTTTCATTTTTAGTCTAGTAAGGAACGAATTGGTTTTGTTGCGGCGGCTGAAAAACTGCCGGCTAACGGCAGGAAATTAAAGCTGACGTGGTAGAGCGCGCTGCGGGACGCAGCAGATTAATTTCTCGGTTTAATTGTTGGCCTGTAGACAATAAACAATCGAAAAAGTGAAATTCTTCAATTTATTGCACAGCCGAAACGCGTTGTTGCCGTAAGTGCCACAAAAGCTTTTCTTCTGACGCATTGTTTGCCAAGTTACGGTCGACACTAATTAAAACCGCTCCCGGGGGAGCCTATTGCGCAATTAGCCCGATAGAATCTTGCCGGGAATCTGAACTGTAACTTAATCCGCCAGCACTCATAGTAAACCGAAATGGACCAGCCAGTTTTCTTATTCGCGGGCCTAAAAACTGGTCGCCTGGAAAACAATTATAAATAACGACCGGCTGTCAAACTCGCGAATTACGTAACCCGGTAGCAGAAACGAAGGATCCGAGCAGCAAAGTTCAAGGCTTGCTCCACTTAAAAACAATAATTTACGCCACACACTTCAGCGAGCAACGCTTGTTTATCAAACGGCAGCAGCATTAACAAAAAATTTACAATTACCTATAATTAACACCCTACCGACAGTTTGTTTGAAATCTTTGTGGATAGATCAGGTTTCTGACCGAAACATTTTTGAACGTTGGTGACAGTCCTTCGAGGAAGTACAGTTCTTTAGTTTCTTCTATCATACACGCCGATAACACAGAAATCCTGTCCTCACACCCAAGTCCCATAATTGCCTCCAGAAAACTACAAACTCATCTGAACCAACTAAAAAAATGATAAAACGATGGTGCATAAAAGTGAATGAAAACGAATCAGTCCATGTCACATACACACTGAAGAAAGACACATGTCCCTCAGTAACGCTAAATGAAAACAATACCACAAGAAGCAGCGGCTAAATACATGGGCATTCATAATGACAGACGACTAACCCGGCGTACTCACATATTCCTAAAAGCAAAACAGCTCTCACTTAAATTCCAGCAAATGTACTGGATCTTAGGTAGAAAATATGAATCATCAACAGGAAACAAACTCGTGTTATACAAGTCCATACTAAAACCAAAATCGACATATGGTATATCGCTTTGAAGCTTAACTAGTAACTCAAACACAAAAATCTTGCAAAGCTTTTAAAATAAAGCTCTTTGAGCTGTAGTAAATGCCTTAACGAAAAAATAACAAGTCACAGCATCAATACAAAATAAAATCTCCACCCATCTAAACGATCTTCCATCCTCACTCGTCAACGAAGACGAAGACGAAACTACTGAAGAAATTTAAAGCTTCAGATCTTCCTGCAAGATTTAGTTAAACAACAAATGCACCAGTTCAATAATAAATAAGAAAAAATTCGCTGGGATGCTGCTCTCCATGTCATGTATTAAATTAGTTTTAAGTTTTTAGATTAAGACCTATATATATTATAGTCCTTCCTGGACTCATTGTATATTCCAACGGAGTCAATAAAAAAGTTTCTTCTGTCAAAAAAATGTTTAAGAAACATATGCAAAGTTTGCACCTTAAGTTCTTTTGGTGGAAGATAATATCCTTCCGACTGACCAATTCAAATATAAAGCATTTAAAAGATCTCGATAGTGCACCTCATAGTCTGTTGTATTTTTGTTTATACAAAACAAATATTTCGTTTGTAAAGGTAATTAATCACAAAAATTTGTTTGATGCATTGTGTTGTTCGTTATCAGATTGTCAAGCCGTGGTTGGAGTTTAGAAACTCTGTGATGGATATCATCAGAAGGTAATCTTTCACTTTCTAAAAGAAGATTACCTTGTAAAGGAAAATTACCTTCTAAGATAACAAACAATTGTAAGGATTTTCGGACAGGAAACATTATATAGTCTTGAAATTTTCAGCATAAACCTGGTATATTACTTTTAATAGTCTTCGCTTATTCCATATTTTTATAGACGGTACAAATTTTTCTTCGAGCTTTCGAGCCAGCATTCTCGCTTTTGAAAATATAAAAGGCGTAATATTCCAAAAAGTTGTCGCATTACCATTTATCTTTAAAGTGTGCAATCAAGTATAATTGTAAACTATAGCAAGTTAGCAACTGCCAACGTATGAAGGAGAAGCAGGTCATACTACCGTAGAATTTAATTATTAAAACGTAGCAGTATACAGACGATTTACAAAACGCGATTTCGATTGGCCTGTATCTTGTCATTTTGATTGCACTCAAACCGAAAATAGCCCTAAATACTTTTTTGGTGAGATAAATTATATTATGTCTATTTGTATTTTCTTTACTTTGCTTTACACCCTTTACAAAATATTGCTGTCTACTTGTACTTGAGCTGTTTTATTTTCCCTCTCAATATTATATTTTTTTGTGTATTTTGAAAGATTATAGTAAAATATTGTTTAAAAAATTTTTTGGGGGTAATAATGGCGAAATTACTATAGAGTTAAATCGATGCATTTTAACTATATGGGAATGTGTGCCAGAAAACTAGGTCGACAAAGTATGTAGTGCATGTTAAGTATTGCGAATCAAATCGACTAATTTTACAGTTGAAAAAATGGAATCTCTTGGACATTTTGTTAAACTTAAAAATATTATTTAAAAAACCTGTTTGTGCGAGTCTTACCGTTGTTAGAACGAAATGTTTGTACCTAACTATTAAAGCCTACTCAAAGTTATCAGCTTCAAAATTTTGTCAAAGAAGGAGAGTAGAAAATACTTAAAAAAGGTTTTATCCCAAATAACAAAACATGTTTCACAGATTCTACAGTTGGTTTCTACTAATTGCTACCAAACGCAGAGAATCTACATATAAACCAAAATTTTTGCGAGCTCTTTACTCGCACCATTCATTTTTAAAATTGTTGTGCGTCCGACGTTTATTTTAACCCTTAGACTACGACTTCAAACAGGACACGCATGTCCAGTCAAGGAGAATACACACACAAATGAGATAAGAGCAATCCTAGAACTCACAAGTTGCTGTCCCACTGGTTCGAAGCCAACACGTTGATTAGTTCCGAAATCTATCCATAGAACATAAGACTTCCGCTGTTCTGAGAAGAAAAACAGCTACTTGCTTATTTGTGCTCTTTTTTGAATCTAGACGTTTATTTTGTGTTCAGTAGTTTAATTTTGATTTCCATGAGTCATTATGGAATTCAATAAAAACCAGACCAGTAAATATAACAAATAATTTCATCGACCTCTTTCGTGAGTTGTGATTGCCTCACTGGTTGTGGTTAGTAGGTTATACATCTTTCAGTGGCACTAGAATCACATTTCAGTTCATTTTCAGGTTTTTCTTCAGTCAATATAAAAAAATGCCCAACGGAAAACTTTAGCAAATTTTAGAAGAATCTGACAAAGCCTTTTCTGCCTTTTCTGGAGACAATTTATCGGACAAAAAACACGATGCCGACAATTATAAAGAAAATTTAAAATGAAGATTCTTCAGCAAGTTCGCACGTAAAAGATGATTAAACTTCTATCAACATCGGTAATGAGGCAAGTTCAGACTAAAGTTCTAATACTACTAAACCAACTCTAAACAGTTTTCTTAGCATGTGGTCCACGTCAAATAGATAATAATATTAAAATTGAAAAGAAAATTAAAATCATTATTATTACGATAAACAATTCTTTTTATATCATTCTTTGTATGCTCGCAGATTCTTTCAAAATAAATATTGTGTACACTATTGATTGCATTTTTGTCCTTTGGTTGGAACGCAAGTGGGAAAATAGTACCAAACATTAACACGTATGTCTCGCACCCCTAAAATTAACCCCATTTTCATACGGCTTGTAACCATACATCGTTACATTATAAAAAGCTTTCCTAACGTGTAAACAGCGCAAAAAGTTTGCATATCTATGAATATAAAGTGCATGCTCAATCAAAATAAGCAGCACTCCAAATGTTTTATAGAGTGCTGGAATAGAGTTTTGATAACGTGTACAAAAGAATATAACTGGTGCCTACGTAAGCCAAAAAATTAAACAGCTTTTGAGCGTTACTAAACTTGATTAGTAGGGTGGCTGTTCAATTTGAAACTATGAAAATAAAGAAAACTTCATCAAACTTTAATAAAATCAATCATAAATTTACACTCTAGAACGTTTCTATATCCTTTCCAGTAGTATTGATTCTTTCTGTTATAAAACTATTTTAAAGTGTACTTTGAGTGCATATTATGAGTTGTAAACAGTTGTATTTAATTTTTTTTTCAATCGGTCCATGTTTGACATAAGGAAACAAACTATGGTTAAGCTGCAACCTTATTTGTCCTCTACAATACAGCCAAGTGAAAAGTTTCTTAAGTAATTACCATCTATCTCCTTTTGACCTGCTCTGATCTGCAGGTCCATTTTTTTTTGGCCGTCCCACATTTCTTCTGCCTAATGGTTTATAAAATAAGACCTGTTTTAAAAATCGATCATTACCCATTCTTACAACATGTTGGTGAGAGGTCTTTGACCTTAGGGATAGGTGTAGCGACAATAATGCTCATTGCACCAGACCTTCTTCTTATTCAAACCTACTCAAAATCACCGCTGTTTCGCTGTACGTGATGGTTCCAGATCAGTCGATTCAGGTCGATAAAAAATCTTACTGGCGTGGGATTAGCGGCACCACTCAGTGGTATCAAATAAAAATTACTTGTAAGGCCAAAATTTCTTAGGTATCAATAGTAAAAAATAAATACTTAATTATTACTACTGTGCAAATTGAACAAAATTATCTCATTTCAAACTGCTTTAAAAGTTGGGTTACATAAAATGACCAAGAAAGACATACTAAGCATGCCGTTTTTAAGAATAGAAAACGAGTTGTCCAAACAAAATTAAAATAAAAAAGATATTAATTAACTATACTTCTTTACGTGTCTTGCGTGTAGCCAAGAGTTGGACATATTTGTAGTAAATTAGGAAGACTGTACCAACTATTGAGGATTTGTTCGTCTAGTGTTGTATCATGAAAAGACAGCAACTAATTAAGTCAATATTTTGTTATACCGGAGTACTTAGACATTAAGTGAAAGTTCAATTCAAAATTATGAAGTAAATTTTGCAAAAAATGGTAAACTATATGTAGCTAAATAATGTTTTAATATATATATATATATATATATATATATATATATATATATATATATATATATATATATATATATATTCATTTTAGTATTGTTTGAACTATGCCAATATAACTGGACCCCAATTGTCCCGAGGTAACGGGGCCCTTCACGTCAGGCTAATCACCCACTGAAGGTATTACGATTCAGAGAAACTCACCGAACCTCGTATTAGGACAGACCAATAGATGACGACAGGCGTTAAATAGAATACGATTTGGCATATGGAACATTACCACCCTCACAGGAAAAGAGAGTGAAATTGTGGAGGAAATGCAAAGATACAAAGTACATATCCTCGGAATATCAGAAGTTAAGAAAAAAGGATGTGGTAATTCTGGAATGTAGTCAAAAAACTAAAGGGAAACCGCTCACCAAAAAATCCCGGACAAATACAAACTAACACAGAAGAAATACTACAAACCTGGAAAGAATATTATGAACAAAAATTTAGAGAAAACGACATAGAGAACCTGGTATAAGAAGAAACATGGAATGAAGAAGAAAAAGCAAACAATGAAGTAAATGAAGCAAATGAAGAAATAACAAATGAAGAAGTGAAGGATGCACTAAAGAAAATAAAAAATGGAAAATCACCGGGGGAAGACAACATATACCCCAAACTACTCAAAAGAGGAGGAGTAGCAGCAATCCAGTTGTTGAGATGTATATTCCAACAAGCACGGAAAGAAGAGGAAATACCACAAAAATGAACGAAAAATATAATAATACATATCCATAAAAATGGCGAAACTACGAATTGCGACAACTATAGGACAATATGCCTGTCGCCAGTGGCTTTAAAACTATACACCAGGATAATAGAGAAAAGACTTAGAAAATAAATCGAGGGCAAAATAGAAGAACAAGCGGCTTTCCGCCTGGGCGAGAAACCCAAGACCACATCTATACCCTACGAGCCATAATAGAAAAGACACTAAAAAAAACAAAGAATTATATATAGCATTTCTCGATTTAAAAGCAGCATTCGACCTGGTCCCAAGAAAACATATCTGGGAAGCCCTAAAGGAACTACAAATAAGCAAAAAATTGAAAAGAAATGTCAGAGCACTACACAGGATAGTAATAGGAAAAATAAGGTTAAATGGAAAAGTTTCAGAAGAATTCCATATGAAAAGAGGAATCAAACAAGGTGATACCTAAGCCCCCTTCTGTTCGTAATATATATGGATAATATTCATAAAACATGCAAAAGGAAAACAAGAAAAACGGTACTCGGATATCACAACCTAAACCCAGTGAAATCGCAAGACCTGTTATATGCAGATGATATACTGCTATTGCCATGAAGCCCGAAACAACTACAGAAAAATATCAATAAATGGAAGAACCACCTAGAGGAATGGAAATAAACATACAAAAAAGCAAGGTCACATAACAAAAACAGAGGTAAATAGGGCAGAAATCCAAATAAACCAAAACACGTTAGAAATCGTAGACTCATACGAATACCTCGGGACGATAGTTAGCAAAAACGGAAGAATACATCAAGAAATCAAAAACAGAATAAGCAAGAGTAATAAATTACACTAAAAATAAACAACACACTAATCAACAAAAAGGAAATAAGTAAAAAAGCTAAGCTACACTTATATAAAACAATCTACACGCCCACCTTACTATATGGCTCTGAAACCTGGGTAATGTTGGATAAATACAGATCGAGTATAACAGCTGCGGAAATGAAATATCTAAGACACGTAATAGGCAAAACAAGATGAGACAGGGTCAAAAATAGAAGTGTCAGAGATGAGCTAGAACTAAGACCAATAGTAAACGAAATAGAACACAAACAATTGCAATGGTCTGGACATCTAAATAGAATGGATAACACACGATATTCAAAAAAAATTTCGAGGTGGGAACAGAAGGAAGAAGAACAAAAGGGAGACCTAAGAAAGAATGGATGGACAATATCAAGGAAACAGCTGAGAAAAAGGAAAAAACCATAGAACAAATCCGGATCCTTTCCAGGAATAGAAGGTTATATAAAGATTGGCTCAATACTCCAACATCATAAAGGTACAATGGGAGAAGGGAAAGAAGAAGAAGAAGAACTATGCCATGCTTACCAGGGCGCAAAGATTTAAATGATTTTATGCTCGGGTGTATTATGTCAGACTTGACCGTAGTGCTTCAGGTGAATTAGGCTCTTACTAAATTTAAAAGAAGCGATGAACGATTAGTACTACTAACATCTAGCTTCCCATGACTCTTGGAACGACCAAAACTATTAAAAGTCGCAGAAAAACATTGACCCAGAAAAGAGTAGGACCATCATTTAACGCGATATGAATAGTGATGGGCTATATCAAGAAGAAATCCTTGTTGAAATAGACGTAGTTCTCCACCGAATGATTTTTAGCAGTCTGATGAAGCCCGATACTACCAATTTAATGATGGTAGTAAAACTTCAGCATGGTTCAGTTAGCTGATCATCAAATTGTAAAATAGGGAAGATTTAGTATAATGGTGTAGAGTGCCATTTGGATTATGGTAGACAACGTTTCATTTTATGCGATGGAACAGTAAATGTCACCACATACATTAATATTTTACATGATGGACTCCTGGCTGTCTTCAACAATAATATTGTCATTAAGAAAAATGTGACGATGTGATCGATATTACACTCCAATGTTTCAAAAGTAAGTCAATAGTATGGAAAGTTCAACAAAGTGTTAAATATAGATTTTAGTTGAATATTTCAGGACATATTCAACGAACTTAAAAAGTTCGTTACTGAATTCTATATGTCTGTCGGTCTGTCTGTCGCTGTCACAAAATTATGGATTTTTTAAAATTTTAAAATGGAATCTTATAGGAAATTTTACGCTGATTTCAAAATCGAAATCAAAAAATTTCTATCTCGAATAGTTTTCGAGATATTCGACTTCGAATTTCGGGAAAATTTTCGACATTACGATTTTAAATGTGATTCTTATAGGAAATTTTACGCTGAATTCGAAAATGAAGTCGAAAAAATTCTATGTCGAATAATTTTCCAGATATTCGATTTCGAATTTTCCCGAAATTCGAAATCGAAATCGAAAGGTTTTTTAAGTTCGTTCTGGGATTGCTTACACTCTTCGCCGGCCCCATGTTTTTACAACTGATTTTTGTAATCTAACATGTCTTGCTTTTTTACTCAACTAAAAAATAATTAGAACATTTTAATAATCCTCCCCCTTCCACCCCAAAAATATGAAAATAGAATGCATCTAATGACAGGTTTGTTTATTTCGTTATTGAGTACGGATGTTATTTACACTCCATTTTGCATTAAAATTCGTTGAATAAAATTTAAATGTCACAAGTTCAGTTTTTTATTGAAATATCTGTCTCGTGTCCTAAATTGATAAGTTAATTAAGTTATTAACCCATTTGGTCCCACTGTACTCATAACGGTACAAGCAAAATGAAATTATTTTGACTGATATCTATTGCTAAATACTAGAAGCGTACATTGACCGGCGGTTTCTTTGTGTACCAAAGCATCTAGGTGATTTAAAATTTCTTCAGTTACTCTTAATTTTTTTTTTTGCCTTTTTAATGGCTACTTTTGAAGTCTATTAGTATCTTGTGATATGGTAACATCGTTTTCAATTACTACACAGGCATGTGTAAACAAGTGGCAACTATTTTCGTGTAAGAGGAATGCACAAAATCAAAATATGTTATGTTTCCCCACGTGTATTGTTTTCGTGATGCACCCTTTTTAAAGAGGAACTGATAACGGATCCGGACGGAATGGACCGTAGTATATTTTATGGGAAGAAATATAGAAATCTAGCGAACGCAGTAGATGATTTGAAAGATGGGAGACCGAAATGTGGATATAATAATTATTCCACCAACATCGGATTACGAAACGGATGATCAATGGTATCAAGGAGAATGATTTGCAAGCAGATTTTCTGTTAGCAGATGTGCCCAGAGAAATAAAGGTTTTTGCAAATGACAAAGAATGGGCTGAGGAAGACGATATGTCATTGAATCAGCTACATAGCATATGCAAACAACAATACAAGAAATATACAAATTGGATCCATCGATGAAAAGATTTTTTTATGAAAAACTCTTAGTAGATGAGGCCATGGTGAAATATTTTAGCCATCACTCTTCTAAGCAATTTACTCGTGGAAGATCCGTTCGATTTGGCTACAAGAATTGGATGTACAGTTCCACGGGGTACTGCTACCAATTAGATACTTACTGCAGTGTAATGTATAACCAGGTACCCTTTCTAATAATAATTTGCCGTTGGAATCTAAAGCTGTCTTAGATTTTCTACAAGCGGTTGAAAACCCCGCCGCTCACATTATATTTTTTGATAGTTATTTTACCAGTCGTTCCCTTATGAAAGAATTGAAAGATTTAGGATATAGTGGGAAGAACCGTACTAAAAGTTGTCCTTTACTATGTCTGATTATAATAAAAAACATGTGTTATTGTTTATAAGACAGAATGGCAGTACTATTGTGACAACAACGACTGACTGATTGTATAGGGCCAATTTCCAATGTCAAATAATTCTGTAGACAACAAAAAAATTGATATACAACATTTTCGCGAATTTGTTAATTGTAACATGGGAATGAGAGGCGTTGGTTTTTTATATCAAGTTGTGAATAATTACAGAATACCCATTTAAGAAAAAAATGGTGGTAACCTCTTTGGTCGCATATGTTAAACGTTTCTGTGATAAAGGCGTAGAAGATGCATTTGCTGGTCATTGAAGAAAAACTAAATCTTCGAATTTTATGCGATATTTACGTAATTTTTAGAAGAATCAGCATCAAATGTTCTACAGAGTCTTATACGCAGCGAAGGTCATTTCTGCCAAACTAAACAACTGTTTTGTAACGTTTCACGTTTAATTCTATTATTCTTATGTATTTTTTGTGTTCGATTACATTCATAAATAAATATCTATAGTTCTTCATAAACTGTTAACGTCGTTATGATCCCATTATGTCCATTTGAGTACCTAATTTTCTCGTTTTGATAAAAAAAATGTTAATTTTAGTTTATATCATATTTTCACTTATAATAAAAAACTAAGATTTAAAATATTTCGTGGGGCCAGATGGGCTGATTAAACAAACTGCAATATCATATCAAGTTATATATCAAAATGCAAAATAATTCAACGCGAAACTTGTCGGGTAAATTGACCCTGACCGAAGCATTTTATGCGATCGCTCAAACTGACACAGAGCTGAATAGAAGTAAATGCAAATGCAATAAATTCTAGGTTTCTATAATTAGCAACACCTCGAATGATCTATTTATATGGAATTTCCGGCATCCAAGCCGCAGAATGCTCTGTTGTGCTGAAAAACGTGCAGTGAAAGTAAAAAACCGCGATTTACCGAATAAATTTCTAATTAAGCCCGAAATAATTAATCCAAGCCGCCGGCGCGGGTTTGCTGCACTCATCAGAGCAAAAGTTTGCATTCGGGCCGCGCGCGCTCGAAGAATGCAGTCGAGTCTTTTGGTCAAAAGTCCATTGAGTTTCAGACTAGACGTAAATAAGTGATGAAATTACGCACACGAGTGCACGCAGCGACAACGGTTTGACCTCACACAAGTCGCGTGGTTGGTCTAGGTCAGGGATAACACCGTACGTAATCGGTGAAATGCCTCCGCGGATGCGGAATATGACGACGGCTCTACTGCTAGTGTTAAAGGACTGCACTCACCTGATTTTCCAACGCGAGCAGCCCCCAGAACGACGACCCTTATCCTGTTGACGTTCGTCATTTCCGCGAACTACCAAGCCCGAGCCCTATGGAGATCTGTTGCCGCAGACAAAAACCCCGGCGCGGAGCGAAATTTCACACTTGTCGGCCGAAGGGGTTTAATCAATGCCAAGGACAATGGCTAATTTTAGAAGCCGGCAATAAAGCCGTATTGAGTGAGCAGCCGGCTTGGGGTCAACACGCTGAAATGTTATTTAATTGCTAGGAGTCGCTCTGCACCACGTGCTGCCGCTAGCCGCGAGCCGCGAACATCTACTTTTAGCGACTGGAAAGGTCAATGGCAAAAAAGGTCCGCCGAGTATCAATCAGCCCGGCCGCTGAATATTCATTTGCTGCAATTTCTGCCGGGCGCCACAGCGGCGATCGACGCACCCCCGCGAACGCACCGATTAAGGCACACAAATTGATAGGGACCTGCGTTGGCTATTGGCAGTCGATGCCCGTCTTGCGCTGTCGGGAACGATTGCACGTTTACCGGCTGGATTGATGATGGCCGGCCGATGAAGAGCTGGCGCACCGCAAGCCGTTCAGATGCTGACTGGTAAAATTCAGTCGCGTTGATTCTACTCATTCTGCCTTCCTCTGGAGCCCCCACCTGTTGCTGGGTTCAAGAGTTTCCACGGAGGTGTCTGGCAGACCTTAGGCGCCGCACGGGAAAAGGAAAGCTTTCAGATCCGCGTAAGGGAAGCCGATACTAGAAAATGGTGACAAAGCGTGTAAAATTTTACTAAAACCGGAAGTGTCGTGCATTGCGTAGATAAATTCAATTCTTGCTTGTGTAGAGTTGTACACTTCTTGGGTAGGTCTAATTATAATCTGAATATTCATATCCTATTAAGTACACACGTAATATTCTGGCCATGGTATCTTTTTTAGTCGCTTGCGATTTTTTGCACCTTTTGTTTCGTAAATATCTATAATAAACATTTTTTGTAGTTACTATTAGCTGTTTACGTTGTGTCCTACATGTCACTTTTTGTAATATTGCGCCTTGCCCGCACTATCGCTTTAAAAATATTTATATAACTCTGAACAAATGCAAATTTAATTGTGAAGGCTACAACTTTTTCTTCTGAAATTAATAGATATTATTTGTATCTCCAATGTTAAATTATTTGGAATTCTCATTTGGCTTTTAAAGCGTAAAGGCATGCTTGTCATCGCTCCATGATAAAAATCAAGTGCATGATCCGGAAGTTTAACCAGTGAGTTGTTACAAGGAACGCGAAACGAATGTAGCATTCGGATTCCCTAACAGTCAGACATCAAGCTACACTATTTACCAGCCTCCTTACCAAATGAAAAGGTTTCATTCACCTGCAACCCCAAATAATTTACGGCCCTAAATTGCTTTCCCGAGTCGCTGTTTGAATTTCGAAGGACAACGTTGTGTACATCTGGGCGTTCGAGTTATCAAGAAACATACACTTGACCTAAAGTTAGGTGCGAATTTACGTACGTTAATATTTAAAAATTATCTACTCTAAACCGCGGGTACAATAATAATTACAACTTAAATGACATATACGCCCGTTTACAGGTCGTATACAACAAACCAGCCAAACATAAACAATTATGGAGAGCCAAACCCTCTGATCTTCTACATCAACAAACTTATACTCTCAACCATACAACAATCATATTTGCAAAATGCAACCGCATACAGTAACCAACCACAAAATAACACCCGAATGCCAATTCCGAATAAAATCCAGCAGTCGAATTCCACATTGCACAACAGCAAGTATACTGACTGGGAGACAACAGATTTAATGCACTTTTAAGAGTAAACAATATGGAAGAAAAAAGTACAAAAACTACTGAATCTAAGCCACCGCCGATATTTGTAGAAAGAGTTAAAAATATAAAACCTCTAGTTGAAATGTTTTAAAAAACATTGCTAAGGATAAATATGTATTAAAAACGCTCAGGTGAAAGTACAACCATCAGAAAATGTGGTCTACACTTCAATAACCAAAGCCCTGGTAGAAAAAGATAAAATTTTATACGTATAAGCCTAAGAGTGAAAAAGCATTTCGAGTAGTTTTTAAAAACATCCAATCCAACAACTGAAGTAGACAAAATAAAGAAAGCCCACCACAAAAATGAAACCATTTTGAATATAGCGTGACAAAAAACGCCACTACCAATGTACTTTTTTTTGCGCACTTACATGTACTGCACTCTCAAGGGCTTATTGTGCCGACTAACATGCACTTATTCTAGGGCATTCACACACACCCATGGGTTGAGGGAGACTCGAACTCGCGCGCGCCGGCTAGACTACAGAGCCAACTGGTTGAATCATCTGCCACCACGTCCCCACCAATGTACTTTACAGATTTAAAACTAAATGACAACAATACGGAAATATATATATAGTAGATTTACTCCTAAAAATAAAAGTACAATTCAAAGCTCCTCATGCAAAGAGAGAAATACCTCAGTTCAAGCGTTGCCAAAGTTTTGACATACGGAAAACATTTGCCAAATATCTCAAGATGTTGTAAATACACAGCGGAACATTCAACAGTCAAACGTCCAAGAAAAGCAAAGACTCTGATGCAAAATGCGTCAATTTCCCAACTACAGAATGCACATACAATTGCAACAAAAATTTTATCCAACACTATGAGAATGAAAAATTCAAATCAGGCAAATTAAAGCAGGAAAAACATATGCTCAAGCAACATATAGGCAACATACCATACCTACAACTCAAGAAAGCCATTTTACATTTGCCACCGAAAAATTACCATGGATTAAATAAGTTCGCTTGTTAACTTTGCGTCAATATTTATGAACAAAGCTAAATAATGGCTACTGTATTAAAAATAGCTAAATGGAACACCAACAGCTTGTCCAAGCATCCACAAGAAATAAAAGTCTTTTTACAATGAGCAAATCTAAACATACTCTTACTAACTGAAACTCACTTCTGCACAAGAAGCTACATAACGATACCAAATTACAAAGTATATAGTAAAAAACATCCTGTGAGCGAGCTGAGTATAAATTAAGTAACACACAAGCCACTATTATTGCTATAGAAGACGATACCGGAGAAATCACCGTATCAGCAATTTATTGTCCACTAAAACATAAGAACAAAGAAGTTAACTTTACCGATTTCTCTAAAATATTAGGAAAAATTGATCGCTAGAGCCGGTTTTAATGCTAACCATTCAGTATGGGGCTCGAGTACTAGTACAACCAAGGATGGGAACTTCTAAAAACTATTCAGCACAATAACCTATTTTACCTAACAACAGGACTACTTACATATTGGCCATCTGACCCCAATAGAATACCAGACTTGCTAGATTTCTGTATCGCAAAAGTCCCAGACAAAAAGAAAACATTAGTTGAATCCTGCCTAGAACTTAGCACTGACCATACTTCAATACTACTAGCGACCATATTAACACATGTAATTAGTAAACCAAAAAACCTATCGCTGTCTAGTAGCAAAACGCACTGGAATCTTTTCAAAGAAAATTTAGATCAAATAATAAACTTGGACATACCACTAAAACTGAACTAGAGATAGAAGATGCAGTAAAAGATTTAATTAAAGCCATACCAAACTGCATCATAGCAAGCAATACCAGACAGTAGCGACACACTTATTATAGAAAAACTTCCTGCAATTCTTAAAGAGAAACTAACTGGTAAAAGGTAAGCTAGAAAAATATCGCAACTGACAACGTTTGTCGAACACCTGATCGCAGTATTTCAACTAAATGCACCTCTGCAATTAACAGAAGAGGAAGTCAATAAACTTCTAGAAATCCCACACAGATGGCTATGCCGTTGAAAAAACTAACCAAATGGAGGTAGAAAGAGTGATACAACGTGAGATTAACCCAAAAAAGGTACCGGGACATGATCTCATTACTGGAAAAATTCTTAGGGAATTGCCTGAAAAAAGTCACCAAGCTTTAACTTTTATCTACAATGCGACAATATGACTAGAATACTTTTCCTTTCAGTGAAAAGTGATATTATAATATTGAAACCGAGAAAAAGCTCAAATAATGTTACTTCATATCGCCCTATCAGCTTACTGTCAATTCTCTCCAAAGTCCTAGAAAAGTCATCTTAAAACGAATAACACCAATAATTCATAAACACTAGCTCATACCCAATCATCAATTCAGATTCCGTAAAGGGCACGGAACTATACAGCAAATACACTATTTGGTTAAACAAATCGACTAGGACTTTGAAAATAAACGTTATTGTTCAGCAGTAAGTGTGGATATAGGCCAAGTTTTTGATAAAGTCTGACACACCGGCTTATGCTACAAATAGAAATCCGTATTTCCATACCCAGTATTTTCTCTCAATTCAGCCAACCTGGACTCACGATTGGGTCCAGGCTCTGTCTGTCACAAGCCAGGATAAATTGAGGAGTGATAGAGGAGTAACACCTAAATATAATCTGAGTTTAGCTGTGCCGGCTGATAGCACCCTGTAAGGGCCCCTGCCAAGGTACGGCCCAGATGTCCCTAGGTAACGGGGCCTCTGTCATTAGGCTAATCACACACATAGTACATAGATTCAGAGTAATCAAGCGAGCTTCGAAACAGAACGGATTAATAGGAAACCATTGGCGAGAAATAGGATAAGACTCGAAACATGGAATATCACATCTCTAACAGGTACAAAAGTTGAAATTGTAGAGCACAAATAAAGGCTTTAGCTAATAATAGCCAAGAATACAGAAAATGGCCCAATTCCCCAATACCGTGAGGTAAATGGGAGAAAATAAAGTAAGTAAGTAGTTTCTCTTCTCTTCTCTGTTTCCAATCCTATCAGGAGTACCATAAGGAAGCACTCTTGGGCCCATGCTTTATTCCACGTACACATCAGATTTGCCAGAAATCATAGCCACTTACGCCGACTACATAATCATTCTAGCATCACAAAATAACCCCGTCGTCGCCTCCAAGAACCTTTAAATATACCTAACCAATATGAAATGTGGTTACAGCGATGGAGAATAAAAGTCAACGAAACCAAATCTGCACTTTGGCACCACTTTGCTGCTCCCGTTCAGCAAAAATACGTAATTAAATGCTTAGGACTCCATCTAGATAGAAGAATGACGTGGAGCACTCACATATTCACTAAAAGAAAACAATTAGGATTGAAACTTAGTCAAATGTATTGACTACTTGGTAGGAACTCTGTGACAATAAAATTCTATTATGCAAATCCATATTAAAACCTATTTGGACATTTAGAATATCACTCTGGGTAACTGTGAGCAAATAAAATGTATAAACTATATAAATACCAAACAAACTTTAAAGGCATGGTAGACAGTCTTGCAAAGGTCGCAGACGACAAAACATATTATGGTAGAGCTCTAGCAAATAATACTGTAAAAATTAATGCCTATACTGTGAACACAAACAGAATACCAATTACCCACTCAAAAGATCAAAAGATAATCCATTACGCATGCTAGTTAAAGCAGGAGAGAGCCTACAAATTACTTATAAGAAACATACACCACTTAATTCCAAATAGCTGGTCACGAAGTCTGCAACATATTAAACATAAAATAAATTTTGTATCTTACTGAGTTAAGTATCCACATAAATCACAGTATCAAAAAGACCCCTTTTCAATATTATAGCCCTACTCTTAGTATATTTTGGTGAAATTTTTTTGTCTTAATTATAATTATAATTAATAAGTGTTTGGTGCTCATCTCTAAACCCGTGTCCCATCTCTACGGTAACCTTTGCTGTCCGCCGGCCGACCCTCGCCGCCCGGCATTCCATCGTGAGCGACGGAGCAGAGCCAGCCCAAGATTGAAGCCGCCAGCCAGTCGACCCAGGTGCTCTATTGCGCTGTGCTGGCACGCTGTCGTTGCCTATTGTACGTTCCGCACCGTCCGTGGTGCCCCAGGATTGAAGCCGCCAACGAAGTGCACGCCTAAATCTGCCGTCCATGTTACCAGAGACCATTACTTGCGTCGGGAGAGCGCCCAACTGACCTGCCGCCCACCATATTTGCAGTTATTCAAGTATAGTTGTATTGTTCGTTTTTTTTTGTTTTTCTCAGTTGTTTGCTTAATTGTTACTTTAGGATTAATTTTAGTTTTGCCCAATATATAGTTTACACAGCTCCGCTTTGTTTTATTTCCTGTTTTGCTTATCGAGCAAAGCGAAAAAAGGATAGCTGGAAAGAGTTTGGACAAGAATTAAATGACAAACAAAGTGGATACAAGAAAGTTCTTGACAATAGTGAAAAGAGTAAGATGAACTAAAAGAAAAGAAATAAAAGCTATAAAAAATAAACAACAGGAACTCAAAGTGGAAATAATAGAAATATTGGAAGCATGGAAAAAGTTTTACACAGAAAAATTTGAAGGAGAATTAACAGATGAAGACGGAGAAGAAGAGGACGCAATAGTATTATCGGAGATAACTAGGGAAGAACTACAGGAAGCGATAAAACAGATCAAAATAGGGAAAGCGAGCGGAGAGGACGAAATAGCACCAGAAATGCTTAAATACTTAGGGGAAGATGGGATAAAATGGCTACACGAAATGTTAAAAGAAGCATGGAAATCGAAGAAAATCCCCAGAGACTGGGAAACAAATTTAATAATACCTATGCATAAAAAGGAAGAGACAACAAACTGTGAGAACTACAGAGCGATATGCTTAGCATAAACCACACTAAAACTATACACAAGAATACTGGAAAACAAGCTGAGAATATATGTAGAACACAAAATAGAAGATGAACAAACGGCATTTAGAATAGGAAGACAGAAAAATGATAACATTATATACTAAAAACGCTAATAGAAAAAGCAATAGAAGAAGGCAAAGAGCTGTACCTCATTTTCATCGATTTGAAGGCAGCGTTTGACACAGTGCACAGACAGACAATATGGAATGGCCTGGAAGAACTAGAAGTGCCGAAACAATTGATCCAAATAGTAAAAAGCACGTTCAAAACAGTAAGAGGGTAAGTACAAATTGTAGGACAACGCTCAGAAGAATTCGAAATGAGGAAAGGAATAAAACAAGGGGACAGCCTAAGCCCACTCCTATTCTTGATAATAATGGACAGAATAGTAAAACAAACTAAGAAAAAAGAAGACCTGAAAACAACAGTAGGATACAATAAACTAGAACCCATACAAATAAGCGTAATAGTACTGATAGCGGAATCACGAAAGAAAATGCAGGATCTATTAAATATCTGGGTAAAAGAAATAGAAGAAATGAAAATGGAAGTAAACAACAATAAAACAAAACTGATGGTAATAAATGAAAAACAGGTAGAGAATAAAAACAAATAAATAAAAAGCAAAAACACAATTCTAGAAAAAGTAACAACATTCAATTATCTAGGTACAATACTGACAAACGACGGGAAAATAGATTCAGAAATAACAAATCGATCTAATAAATCAACAAAGCTATATTACGCACTCAACCATATACTAGGACACAAAGAAATAGACAAGGAAACGAAAAAGAAAGTATATAACACAATAATACTCCCAACAATTACATACGCAGCGGAGAATTGGACACTGACGAAAAAACATGAAGGGAAGATAAACGCGATGGAAATGAAACACATAAGAAAAATAACAAGGAAAACAAAATGGGATCAAGTCAGAAACGAAATATTGAGGAAAGAAATAGAACAAACACCAATACTAGAAAAAATTAAAGAAAAACAGCTGTTATGGTACGGGTATGTCACAAGAATGAATAATAACCGATTGACGAAAAGAATAATGGAAGGAGGGAAACCAAGAAATAAGAAGAGAGGAAGACCAAGAAGAAAATGGATAGACCAGATAGTAGAATATGGAAAGAACAAAGGGAAAACGAGAGAGGAGATGAATATACTGGCAAGGGAAAGGAGGGTATGGAAGAAATGGATTAAGGAGGACCGTGACTTGCAATCCGACGCCTGAAAGGGCATGAAGGAAACGAGAAAGAAGAAGAAGAAGCTTATCGAGTCACCTTATAGCGCTTAATTATCAAACGATAAGGAAATTTTACAAATTTTGATGAGTATATTCGACTATTTCCTGAAGTAACTAAAGAACTAAGAATCAATGTTCAATAGCGATTGAATGGCTAACTAGCAGTGCAAATTTTATGTAAGCTAAAATTAGACTCTTGCTATCCTCTTTTTATACTAATCTCACAAAACTAATATGTGCCAATCCAAATCAAAGGACTAATTGCGGAGAAAAGATAGACCAGAAGGAGGTGGGATCGATCTCACAATGCTAAAGATACACGCATATAGAATAAATTAACCAGAAGACTTTAGCAAAGCAATAAAAGAACATTAAAATTTGAATATTACGTGACTAATAAAGATTATCCAATCTAGAACGGCTCAAAAAAAGCCCACAAATCAATATATCACCCATACAAAAAAAAAACAGATAGCAGCTGGGCGCGATCGAATAAAGGAAAAATCTTATTTGTCAAATGTTTTTTCACCATTTTATTCAGAGCCAAAAGTAAACTCCGTTAAAATAGTTAACTTCTTAGACATTCTATATCAATTGTCACTATCGATTAGTACTAGTTAAAATTTCACAAAGCACCCGGGGAAGGTTTAATCGCACCACAAATACTATGAAAATGTGCCCAGGTCCTTGTGATATCTAAACCAGGCAAACCATGGCATTTTCCTAACTCTTGCCAACCCCTACTAGAAAACTGTTCGAAAGGCTTCCCTTACGAAAATATCAAAGAAATCTTGACACAATTACCTTAGTTTCAAACTACCAATATGGATTTAGAGATCACCATTATACAGACAACCTCGTCTTTAATTTTATATCTAAGAACCTTGAACAGAAGAAGTTTTACGCTGTGGCTCTCCTAGACGCCCAACAGACTTTTGATAAGATGTATGAAGAGTGTTTTGGTGGTTCTTTTCTCTTTCATCATTTTATCGTCTACCTCCTTTCCAGATGTTGAACTTAAATATCTATATTCTGTGCATGCCTTTATAACTTTAGCGCCCATATATAAGTTATGTGTTACCTCTACAAAACAAATTTATAGAGTTCCTACTTGTCATACTCCTATTTTAATCTCTTCAAGTTATAAATCATGATTTCTTCATCCTGCCCTATAATTAGCTGGTTGTCAGCAAATATCATAGTTGTCATTTGTCCAGTTATTTATTAAAATACTATTTAATGTTTATATGTAAGCAAATACTTTCTAACCAAAAATGATATCTTAATTATTGCTAAAACACAATAAATGGAGAGAATTATAGTATAATGACAAAGGACGTTACAATTGGTACACTTTATAACAATACATTTCAAGGAGGACAAAGCTGATCATTTAATAATAGTTCAAGATTAACGCTTAGCGCTTAGCGCTTAGCGATTAAAATATATTTAGGAAGCTGAGCTGGTCTTAATGGAGTGAGAAGTTATTTATGTTCACATTTAAAAAGGAATAACATTAATATT
Organism: Sinelater perroti; assembly: GCA_036346155.1. NCBI lineage: Eukaryota > Metazoa > Arthropoda > Insecta > Coleoptera > Elateridae > Sinelater > Sinelater perroti. The sequence continues at coordinate 14,409,396 of JARFIY010000195.1, read as the reverse complement.
TTTATTTTTATCTAGAGTTCGATTGCTCGAAACTCCCTGTAAATCATTGAAAATAAACCATTAAACAACAATAAAGATAGTACGTGACCTTGGCTAGACCACGCATTGTTTTATGTCTTGGCTATCTAATCTGTTGTAAACGCTCAATAAAGTTTAAATACAAATATCTTTGTTGATCTTTATTTGTCCATGAAATATGTATTTTTTGAGAAACACAAAAGATAACAATGTAACGGTTGTAAGCTGACGAAACATACGGAAATATTTCAGCACAGCCTGACAATTCAGAAATTATTAAACCGATATCTTGAAACTATAGCCATAAAAATTGTTGCATATGCACAGTAGTGCTTGTAGTCAATAACTTATAGATATTTATAACCTAAACACTTGGCTCTACACTCTACAATGTATATGATAAAATGTTTAAATCATTATGTTAACTTAATTGTTGAACATATGATACAAAGTTAAGTTTATTATTGAAGGCGTTCAAAATTATTTGCAATACTATTGTATTTTCCTCACTAATCTTTCATTACAAAGAAGTGAGCATACATTTTATAAAGTATTCTCATTTAATGTCTATGTTTTCGTTTGAGGAGAATTTTTTACCGCGTACTGTTTCTTTCATTACGTTAAAGTGTAGTGGTTCGGTGCAAGATTCAACGAATGTGGAGCTTGCAAGGTGGCAACGGTGTAGCACCTGACAAGTTGAAGCAACACACCTTGCCTCTATTTCTTGTGGTAGCATTACTGAATATGTCGGCGGAGTCGGTTCAGAGACACCCAGTACCCCCCATTGGCAATGTTCTAAGGCAACCAATCCATCAGCAGAGATTTTTTATAATCTCATTTTGTTTTGGAATTCCGGTGGTAGCTTCTTTCAGTGATTCCACAGACTGACGTTTTTTCCGGCATCTCGTACCAGAAACGTTATCTGTTTGACCAGATATTCTAAGGAACGTCTTTAGATTTACGCTGTACATCTGAATGTGATTTGCCTTTTTGCTATTGTATGACTTGCAGGTGTTTATGGGCCTCCTGTTGTTTTTGTCTTTATCAGCAGATTCTTTAAATTCCGAGTTATAGCAAAACACAGTTCTGCCACTACTAACTTTATATAGATGTCCACTCTCTTTCTTTGTTGTTTGTAGCTGCTCATGATTGTCTGAATTCGTGATTTTTTTGTTTTACTCGCATTTGCATTCGTAGCACTGCAACGTTACCTAGTGGCATCTCCTAAGGCTATAATTTATTTTTACATAAATATTGGGGATGCACAACCATATTTTCGAGAATCAGTGCCATTCATTAATAAACTCTATAAATACATAAATGTTTTGTAAAATTTATTTTTATATATTATCGCAATTGGCTTGATTATTGAATGTTCATATAAGTTTGCTACAATCTACACACGATTTTTGGCTTTCTTTGTTTCTAAAATTTCTTTTTTATGCACGGATAACAGTCTAATAGCATCTAGCATTAGTCTTTCACAGCTTATCTAGATGGCAACAACATTTGGCGATCTAAAATCAGCTTAATTGGTTCTATGCTTCGGCCACATTTTGTCTATTATGACTACAATTTCTTTAGTGCGATTATGTGCAATATCATCTCTGCTTTGGAAATTAGAGTATTTTTCACTTCAAAAGTCATATGTTGAAGATAATGTAATATGATTGTAACATAATTATTTTTATATAAACTTAGCTTCTTTCTAAATGCAAAATTTGTATGGTATGTAACAAATATTTTTTATTTTTTTTCCGTTTCTACTGAACAAAACAGAAAGTAAACAAACGTGATGTGGCGTTGCCCTACGCCCTTGATTTACACGAGGAGATCCGTGCGTAGTAAACAAAGACGGCCTATACATTTGAACGGAAAGTGAACAAAGGCGGCTGCTGACATGAAATTTAACGTGCCGCGCTCTGAGCGCTTAATTTACACAAGCGCGCACGTCGGCGTCGCTCTCGCTCTACCGGGCGGCCACAGTTGCCTTTGTACCTATTATCCCTTTTATGGTGCATATTTGCTAACTTAATTAATAGTTTCTTATCCGTTGTAAAAGCAAAGCCAAATGTTGACAATATTAAAATTAGGTTATGCAATTTTAGAATAAAAACAAACATTCTGTTACTGCTCCTAACATTAATCTAGGGAAAAATTAAAAATTACTGCAAATCAATGTAAGAAATACGTAAAGTTAAACCGATTTATTACGTATAAACGTAAAACGTAAAAATTACGGGAGTGCATTATGAACGAGCGCATAAGCTTTGCATTGCATTTTACGTATTTCTTATAGGCGACTTATGCTTGCGTCCATCATGAATGGGCGCTGAGTTAAATTGTTTCATATTTCCAATCTAGAGAAAAATCCGATGCAATTAAAATTTTATGTTCCCACCTTGCAAAAATTTGAGGGGAGGGGGGTAAAAAATTATTACCCTAGGACACCAAAATATTCAATGATTTAGAATAGTTATCAATTAAAAGGATGTGAAATTGTTATCGGTTGTTATAGTTTGAATTATTACTAATAAAAGTAAGTTATAAAATTTCCATATAAAGAGTCCGCCAATAGAAACGCAGAAAAATAAAGTTAATTTGACACAAACGCCATTTTTTCTGTCAACATTTTTTAGTGTAAGATTAACAGTTTTTGCTATGGAATCATATTCGGTCGAAGACCGCGTTAAAATGATTAAAGAACACCACAAAAATTGGTGCGAGGCCACTGATTCTGTTGGTGATGTGCCATAGAGTGGACGATCCAAAATTGTTCGCACACCGGCAAATATCGTTGCGGTGAAGGAGAGTGTGAAAGAGGACCCCAAAACTCTCGATAACTCGTCGATCGCAAGAATTGGGCATTTCGGAGACCAGTTTACGCCGTATTATACACAAAGATATGAATTTACACGCTTACAAGATCTAATTGATTCAAGAACTCAAACCATTTCAACCAACGTGTGATCTCTGATTGGCTCCTCTAACACCGTGCAATTAATCTGAATTTTTCATCGAAAATTATCTTCAGCGATGAGACGTATTTCACATTGAATGGGACAGAGAATGAGCAAAACTGTGGCATTTGGGTCAACGAGAATCCAAAAAAACATCAAGAACAACCAATGCATCCTCTGTGATCAAAAGGTGTCATTGGACCATTTTTTTCCTGAAAATGCGATTACTATGAATTCTGAGCAATACCGCGACATGATTAATGACTATGTCTTCCTGAAACATAATCTAATTGACATAAGTAATGTTTCCTTTTAACAAGACGGCGCAAAATGCCGCACAATACGGGCGAATATCGAGTTATTGCAGTCAAAGTTTGGTGAACATTTAATTTCAAGAAATGGAAATGTGAATTGGCCTGCACGTTCGTGCGATTTGAAGCCTTAGACTTTTTGTGGAGATATCTGAAAAGTAATATCTACGTCAATAAACTAGCCGACACCTAAGATCTCAAGAACATCATAATTGGCAAGATAAATGCCATTTGAAGCGACTCTGTGAAAATGTCATCGAAAATTTTGACCATTGTAGCCAGTCGTGGTGAGCATTTAAGTGATATCATTTTTCATACATAAATGGCATACACAAATGTTTAAAATAAATTATCCCATTTGATTAGACAATCATTACTGTAGTTTCAATAAGCGTTTACTTTTCTGTGTCTGAATTAGCGGACACCATATAAGCAAATAAATTATTTTTCCAAACTTAAATGTCTATAATGTTTATAGTTTGAGTTTCTACAATAAAATTAAGTTTAACATTTTAAATTCACGTTTATCTTACCCTAGTACGTTAGACATCTTGCACTTGCTCACAACAGACTAGTTTTAATCCTCTCATATATCATACGAGGACACATGTTTTCTCTTAATAATTATTTTTTTATAATTTAGTGCACCTGTTTGTTTATTTGCTTATATGAAACCTTAAAGAGTTCTTAGTAACCATATCAAATATCACGAGTTTCACTTACAGAGCACAAATCTCTCTGTAATGGTGGTATTAACGAAAATGAGAAAAGCTACTGCTTTGTCGATTTTTATTTGGTGCTTGTATAATTATTCTGGAAGAGCTAGTAGGGGTTTTCATATTATTAAACTATATAGACGAAATGTGAACGTTTATTTTTTATTTGTAAAGTAAATGAGTAGTGTATTAATTAAATTACAGCCAGGCCCATCAGGCATAAGAAAAAAGCATTATTGCATAATACTTACCAAATAGAAGATTGCAGTAATCTGAAGATGGCTTTGAGCTGGATAATTCGAATGGTGACTCTACATACCAGCAGCCACCAGTGATGTTCCCTATTGATCAAATTCAAAATATTAAAGTCCAGCTACTGTTTCCATTTATATAATAGTACAAAAACATCCAGAGTAGTTTAGTGTCAAAGACAATTCATTTTAGTTTATAAGAAAACATCAAGTAAATATCCATGGATAAAGTTCTGTAGATTATTTGTACCAACTACTTTTAGAAAAATTGGTGGTCGAAATTGTGCAACAAAACAAAGTTGTGTACATTTTCGTAAAGGCAAAGATAATTTACCATTTACTGTGACTGAGTTCAAAATTTACTTTGAAGCTGTAGTTGTCATGACATACATAAGATACTTACGTGTAAGGCAGCATTTATCTGTGACAATAAACTGCGCATTACAGCTAATATATGCCGATGAACAAATGGGAGGATATAAAATAATATTTAATCTTATTGATTTAAAAAATTTGGTCAACACCATGGTTTTTTATCTACTTCTGTCGATGGTCAGCCTTTTTAACTAAGTATAACTGCTGCAATGCAAGTTCTTTATTATTTGCGTCTGTACTGCACTCGCGATCTCCACGGTGTGTTTTTCCTTCAACTCTTACTTCTATAATTCTTTTAGGGAGTCTCTTATGACCTAGATTATATCTAATTAGTAGGTCTTGTTCTTGTCTGTGTCTTTTATTAGAGTTTGTCTTTCTCCTACTCTTTCTATCAATCCAAGTTATCTTCAGTGTTTGTCTGTAGCCCCATATTTCAAAACCTTCTAACCCCCTTTTTTTGTTGGTTGTTGTCGCCCAAGATTCACTTCCAAGTTATTTATATTTTGATCTCTACCTAGGTGTAGATTCTGTAAGATTCGTCAGACTCGTTCCATACTAACATAAATGTATCATGATATTGCTGATAAGAACTTCAATGTATAAGAGGACATTTTTACAAGCATACGCCTAGCTTAGAAATTAAACAGATAATAATTAAAATTTAAAAATATTTATCATGTAAGTACATGTAAAGAAATCGACTTCAAGGTGTTTTAAAGTTAATCGAATTAGGTTCAAGGTTTCGGATCTGTTTCGTGATATATTTACTTTGAAGTTACGATGCTTAACATGCTCGTCCCTCTTTTACATTTGTTAAAATGTATTATTTGCTAATTTCTAGATAGATGTGTACTTTGTTTCTATTTAAAAAATATTTAAATTGTTTTATAGTTTTTTAGAAGGATGTGCTATTGTACTTAATCTGTTATCACAAGTAACTTTATTTAACATCGTAAATATGTCATTGTTATTGTAACAACAAAAAATATGTACAACTTTAATTATGTGAGAAGAATAACAATAACAACAGTAATTTAAAAAAAAGTAAATTTTTACTTATAGTTGTGACTTTTTTTAGCTATAAACAATCTACAACCGTCCGGAAGTTTTGAGGTCGAAAGAAATATTTAACCAGGATATAAAAGGGATCGTGGGTGATAAAATAATCTGTGGTGAGGACAATAGCGTGTCATTGTCGTATACTTAATGGTTAGTGTTATATTAACCAAAAACATCTTTTACCTTCAACAATTACATTATACTTCGTTAGATAACCTTGCAAATTTAGAGCGCAGCCATTAATAAACTTGTCTCTTTTGTCATATCAATGATAAGTTGTATCACACAACAAAAATGATCGTTTGTAAGCGCAATGCTATGACATTGCAGCACTGCGACGACATATTCCTTTTAAAGGAAAATTTAATAGTTACTTCTCTATTTAAATGTGTCTATGCATTTAGGCGCTTAACTCATTTGTCAATAAATAGAGCCAAAAAAGTTACAAGTTAAAATATTTAATTAAAATTAATTTATAGTTGGGTTTCTTAATTAAAGTGCCAGATCGGGTACATCGAAAGTGCTAGTTAAATGAGTCGTGACAAATAGAAACAATAATAATTTGTAATACATCTTTAAAATAATAATAATAACAGATTTAAAAATTCTTTCCACTTGAATTTAACAAACTGCGAGAAAATTTAAAAATCTGCAAAGTTGTACCATAGAGTGCGATATAGATAATTAACGATGATAGTGAACAAAGCACTAAGTAATTGTATTTAAAAAACAATAAATTATGGACAAGAGTAACATATACGAAAAACGAATATTACTAATAAACTAATCGACCTCAGCAGAATGATGAATAGCTTGCTCTCCGTGCATATATGTAGGCGCGGATTCAATTCTTAGCTTTCATGCACGTAATTTTTCATGCAGATGATAAGTGATAGCTTACCCTCTTCCCACATAGGAGGAATAATCACAAGACTCATGTCAATGCACCTTAGGGTGTCAGAATAAAATAGATACTAAATGAAGGTTCATAATTCAAAGTGGTAAAGTATATCTTGAAAAAAATGATAAACTACCTGCAGCTAGATAATATTCTTAAACATCTGTGGACAGTGTTGTTTAAATCATGATGATTCAACTCGCGGTAGTATCATAACGCAGATTGATAATGGTGCAACTCAACTAGAAATAAGTGCGTAAAATATACTTGTTAATTGTAAATAGGGTTATTACTCATTTTAAAAGAAGTGGGCAAATTGGCGTCAAACAGGGGTCATAAAAAGCAAGAGCACTATTTAATGCTTTATGCATAGTGCAAAATTGTAGAAATGCATAGACATTTCTGTCACCCTTTCGGAAAAACCGTTTTCACAATTAGACAACAGACCAGATAAAACTTGAAACTACAACTACAATTCGGAATAGATCAGTCACCTGGTTTGACACGTCTCAAAAAATGTGAGATCTCAAGGTGCTTACTTTAAAGAATAACATATTAAAGGTTTTCGAGTCCGTAGAACCCACGGTTCGTGAAATTCTACCTCCTCTCGTTCTCTCACTCGATGGACTTGAAACCGCCGGCTTTAACCGTTTGATCTGAGATAGTGACACTAGAATTGTTTTAGTAAAATGAACATTTCTCTTTGACTAGCAGCCTTCATTTCTCCATCTTTGGAAGTACATAGGTCTCCTTAGGGTTCCTTCAAGATAAGTCTTGTGTTTTTATAATCCAATTTGTTCCTACCGTTTTCTTAATTTTCTTCTTCCCGCACCATATCAGCCATTCTTTCTGTTTATCTTGTTTCCTCCGTTGCATCCGCGTGTCTAGGTCATTTCTACTTTTTGTGTGGCATCTTTCTCCTTTTTTTTATAAAATAATTCTTTCCATTCTCTTTTAGGTAATTTGAAACTTTTACGTAATACTTTTAGTAAGCGTCAAGATTTTTGCAAAATATGAAATTACTTTTTTTTTTATTTTATTATAGCTGGCTCTGCAATATACAATGCAATACACGGCTTGGTTGTTATAGTACAATTAAATAAGAACTAAACTACATACATTGAGGTTTAATCCAGTGGGGATTAACTGATAAATTACATTTCTATCTTAATTTGACATTGAGTTGGGTTTATATACCACATTTTAATTAAGTCCTGTGGTAGTTTACGTTTAAGACGCCTGTGAGTATTTTTTTTGGCCTAGATTTAATTTGGTAGCACTTGAACACAAGGTTAGATTTTGGAAAAACTTTACAGTGGATTTATTAATGAACTCTGTAATTAATGGAACACTTAATTCACTGTGAACTTGATTATTACGCACAAACCAAGGGCAGTTGATGGCGATTCTGAGCACTTTGTTCTGTTGTTTAGAGTTTCTTCATGTTTGTCTTTGATGTGTTGCACCATATTGGACATGCATACGTAAGAATTGGTCTGAGGATTCCTTTGTAGATAAGTACAGCACACTCAGGTCTGAGGTGAGATTTGCGGTTTATAAGGGGATATAATGCACCCAGTCTGTTGTGGCACTCGTTGAGTTTTTTATTGATATGAAACCCCCAGTTCAGTTTCGCGTCTAAGTGCACGCCTAAATATTTAACAGCTGAGTCCTTTGGATTCCAATCTATTTCGTTATTATTTATTTTTATTTTTGTAATTTGCTCATATCTCTTGAGGGTAAAAATTTTTGTTTGACATTTATCAGAATTTATTTTAATTTTCCATTTCTGAAACCATGCACATAACGTATTTATAGAGTTTTGTAGGAGTACAATTGCTGTATCAAGACTGAGGCTCTGTGTAATAATTGCAGTATCGTCAGCATACATGGCCAGCGTTGAGTTGAGATCTGTAGGTACGTCGTGAACGAACAGGTTGAATAAGGTGGGTCCCAGAATACTACCCTGGGGTACTCCGGCCCGAATAGGTTTAGAACTAGATAAGGTTGAGGTGATCCGGACCCTAAAAGTTCTGTTAGTGAGAAATGAGTGAATGATTTTGGTTAGGTAATTTGGAATGTTTAAAAGCCAGAACTAGGCATTGGTCGAATACTTACATATTTTAGTATAATGTAGTTTCTTTTTCTTGAATATACAATTGAGCTTCCCAAATGCTGTCAGTGCCAATTTAATTGTTGTCTTTACTTCCACCGTATGAGTTATCCTGGCAATTCTAATGACCTGTCCGAGGCAGCCTGAAAAGTTTTGATCCTAACATAGAAACAAGTATTGTTTCTGTCAAATTCAATTTTGATTATCAACATAGTCCCTTTTTAAGGTCATACACTTTTTCCAGCGATGCTCCAACCTCTTTAACTCGTCCAAATGGTAGTTAGCGCCTTGCTTTGCAAAATAGGCTTGTACGGTTGCAATGACCTCGTTTGATAAAAATCTGTCCTTCGAGCCAAACGTTGAGCTTAGAAAACAGGAAATAGTTTCTGAGGCCAGATCTGGTAAATATACTGAGCGATCAATCAATTCAAACCTCAATTCGTGAATTTTGGCCATGGCGACCGCCGAAGTATAGGCCGGTGCGTTGTCTTGATGGAGGAGCACTTTCTTCGGTTCTAAAAGGAGGCCGTTTTTTAGCGATTGCTGCCTTCAACTGAATACGATCCCGTGATTATTTTTCCTTTTACTAATTAATCGATAAACAGAATTTCCTAACTATCCCAAAAAACAGTCGCAATCACTTTCCCGACCGATGAAACCGTCTTCGCCTTTCTGAAGCAGGTTCAGCCTTCTCAGTCCACTGTTTTGATTGTTCCTTAGTCTCAGGAGTATAATGGTGGACCCAAGTTTCATTGACAGTGATAAATCGATGGAAAAAGTCCAACTCATTTCGCTAAAGCCGCTTAAGTGAGCAAGCGCGGGACCCAATGCACCGGACAGTTTTATCATGCCTTAATTCTTCAGTTAATATATGACAAACATGTTCTTTTGATATATCCACAGCATCTGCTATCTCTCCAACTTTGATTCGATGGTCGTCCAGTACCATTTGGTGAACTTTTTCGACGTGGAGGTCGCACTTGTTGGCCATCCCGAACACTCATCATCAACCAAGCTGGTACGACCACGTTTAAATTCAGTTGACCATCTTTTTATGGTGACAAATAATGGGACAGAATCTCTAAAAATGGCATCTAACTGAGGTTTAATTTGGGTTGGCGTATTACCGTTCAAATTCAATTACTTAATTACGGCACGGTATTTGATTTTTCCATTGTTATGTACAAGAACACTAACATCAACCGATATAAACGACTGCCAAACAACAACTAATCGTTTCAAATGGTTGAAATTTTTACAGGTACCTTTCGAAGTATGTACAATTGTAGTAGCAGAATGCTTTTGACGACTAGGTCCATCGTCATATTGAGGCTCAAAACTTTTCAGACTGCCCACGTATAATAATAAATAGTAAATAGTTGAATGTAAACAAGAATCTTTTGAATTTTATTACGCTTAAAGTACATTCCGGGTTATCAATTATTTGTATTTATTTATTTACCTTAAATTAAAAGATTATGAGCTCTTCATGTCTGTAGTGACATGTAATTGATCGTTAGTAAAGTTCCAAAGACGTAGCGCCAAGGCGCGCATTATACAGATTTATATTTAATTCCATCTTATTTATAACATTCAGCCACTGTTTGGAGAACCTATTAATATCCGATGATAACATTGTGTTTTTAATTTAAAACTTAAAATTTCCCGTTTTCCTAAAATTTATTTTATGGTTTTGTCCCTTTTGTATAATACTCTAAACATAAATTAATTAACTGCAATTGCTCTAAATGCTTCTTGATCAGCGCTGATTGGCCACACTTTATGATTAAAACAAAAATTGTATCGTAAGTGATACTCGTTAGCTTCGCAGTAGAAAAAGGTTAACGAAACTGCGTAACCTCTAGCGTCGGAACTGCTCGAGATTAATCTTAACAAAGATTGGCATCAAGAAAAACTGCTGCACCATCCACTCGCAATCAAAACAAAAGCAATCATTGTTTTCCTGGTTGCGCAGGAGGGCTTGATGAGGACGCGAGTGGAAACAGATTATTCATTTCCATATCGCCGGTTCCGAGTAGGTACCTTGACACCTCTCGCGAAAGCATCCTACGCAAAAAGCAATAAGTGAGAACCAGTTGTGCATAAGTGTGCGAGTGCGGTTTCTAAAAACAGAGCAAAAGTGCAGAGCAAATCTTCCCAGGGCCTGCAAAATCGCAGTGACATGCAGATAAAGCGGCGCCGGCCACGTTACGCGGTATTTTAGCGCTTCACACGCACTCTTTGACATTAAACACGCAAAACTGCCGCATATCGCATTACGGCGCAGTTTGCGAATGCAGCCTGGCCAGAGATTAACAATTAGAGGCCTTTAATGTCTAGGGGGCTATTTTTTACAGGATCGAATGCGGCGCAGCGTATCAGTTGCTAAGGACAGCCGCGGTTTGCCAACGCCGTGTATTTAACAGCTTTCTCTGATTGTTATTTAACCATCGACAGTAATCGTGATAAATGTTTTTATGTAATGCGAGTTCATGCTATTAGTTATATAGAGGTAATAGTAGCAGTTCTAGAGAAAGATTATGGGGGTGTAGAGTACGTATGTGTAATGGTATACAGCATTGTAAATAAAAATAATAGTTATCAAAAAAAAAGGAAAATTAGGCTCACAAAGCTCTAAAAAGATTCTCAAAGGGGTAGACCCAATTATATCACTCGACGATCCTGCATTGTGATGCGTGAATGATGAACTTTGTGTATTGATGACCTACAGTGGTATTCAACAAAACGACAACTGTGATTTTAAAACATTTGAACAATAATATGGCACTCAAAAAAGACTGTACCAATCAGTTGTTTTATAAAAGTTTAATGAATGAAAAACACATCAAGCGAAATTGGTTGATTTGCTTAAAATTAACCAACAGAGTGAGTAATTTATGTGCTATGAAAACTTTATGAAGGAACGACGTTCCTATCAACTGATGATTAGAAAAATAACCATACAATAAACAATCGTGACAACTTCAAATACAAAGAGTGGATTTCAAAATTTGTTAGTAGAATTCGAATTTCACAAAAAGTGGATTATAAAATAATAGAACACTACAAGCAAAAACTTGGTATTGGCGAAATATTTTTTTAAGAGTTGTTTAAGTTGTGAAGTTTTAGCTTCCGTGGACTACCACTTCATGGCGATAGTAAAATATTAGGCTCTGTAAGAAATGGTAGCTTTCTTAGCTGTGTAAAACTGATTTCAAAATTGGATCCTTTTATGGATGAACTATGGATGAACATGTAGCAAAATTTGGAAATAAAGAAAGAAATGTTTCCTCTTATTTATAAAGTACAACTGTCAGTAAATTTATGTATATATTTATAAATGCTAAGTATTATTGCATAATTGTAGATTCAACGTCAATTAGCTTTTATAGTTTACTATGTGCTACCTACAGTAATTCCTATTGAACGATTTTTTACGTTTATTCCTAACTGTGGCCACAAAGATGAAGATATGGGAAATGCTATAATGTCGACCGTATATTTTGCAGGTCTGGATCTAAATAACTGCAGAGGACAGAGCTACGACACTACCAGCAATATGCCTGGGTGCCACAAAAATCTTCAGGTTAAAATAATAAAAATAAATCCTTTGGCCACATACATCCCTTATGCGGGCTCCTCTTTATAACTAGTTGGCTCTACAGCTACGGGAAGCAGCAAATACTGTGTTAATTTTTTCTCTTTAAAACAAAAAATGTATAAATTTGTTAATTCTTTAACAAAAAATTGGGATACCTTGCAAGCTTACCTTAAATAGGACTTTAAAAACGTTATCGACAAACAGACATAGTGCCTGTGCTGATGTCAATCGATTATGTATATCTACCAAGAGGTCATTGATATTCTGACACACCTTATTTATGATAATCATTAAACTAAGGACCCACAGTATAAAGCAAAAAAAAACTGGGAGAATAGTAAGACTGGAGCGGTGTTCGTGGTTTATCAAGAAGAGCTTAAACATCAAGAAGATCAAGCTCGCTAATTGGTGCACGGTATTTCAATGCCAACTAACCGCCATCGGAGCATACTTAAGATTAATTAACAATAACTAGAAGATAATCGCTAAATCCACCATAATTACGGAACTCGAAGTGTTAAAGACAGAACTACAGATGGAGGTCTGGCAACTGGTGAAGAAGACATTGGCAGCTGCAGATATAAAATTCCGTTGGACTAATACCCACATAGGAACAATGAGCAATGAACGCGCTAGCCAACCGAAGAAGACGTACCAATGCAGTTCGAGCAAATACCTAGAAGCTTGGTTAAAGCAAAGATCAGAAATAGAATCAAGCCCAACTGAGAATAGAAATAGTAGTCCGCAACGGTGGGGCGATTTCTACTAACAATGGAGCCAGTATTTGAACAAGTACACCCCACAGATCATCTCAGGACACGGCAACTTTCAAGCATATCTGTGCCGGTTCGGAAAGCTGCAGCGGGAAAAGGATATCTGTAAATGCTCCGAAGATGACAACGTAATACACGTACTGCTAAACTACCCATTCGAACAAGAAGCTCTAAACCGAGCAGAAATCATCTTAATCAAAGAAGGACTTTGACGGACACCGGAGGAAATTACTAGACTCGCCAACGAGAATTGCTAGTGGAGTGCGTTGCAGATCTTTTCATCCCAGACTAAAAAATTGAGAGGAGGGTCAAATCGTTCTTACGGAAGAAGGATAGTAAACGCAGACGTGCATAAAGACCAGGACTAACAACTGCGGCTAAAACGCATAACAGCAGAGACTCAAAATTACGGTTAGGGTGCACAATAGCCTGGACTTGCTTGAGACTGTAAGAAATATGGAAAAAGAACTGTAAACTCGCGAGTGACAATGCGCAATATATATATAGATATATATAGAGAGACTAATCAAGAAATACTAAAATTTCAGGCCCAAAAGCAAGTCAATTTAAGGTAGCATAAGTTTTAAATTAGGAGAATTTGTAGATACCTACCCTGACTCGGATTTTCCATGGTTTCCCCGAGTTCTGCACTAATGCAAATGATGTTATCAGATATTGCACCGACTATGATAAAAAAGATTTAAAAGAAATATATCGATAATTGTTAAATTATAGAAAATGCCGATGTAGTGGCGTAAATAAATAATAAATTATAAAACAAATGTGGTATTGGAAATACGTAAAACTCTTGAAATCGCATTAATGGTATATTTCTGGAGCGATGCTCTTGAGAAAATATCGAGTAGTAACTGAAAGGTTTTAAGAGAAAAGTGTAGAATCAACAAATGTCATTATTCTACACAGTACTTTAGAAGCGTTAAACATAAATACTCGTAGTTTCAATTTTTAAAGCTAGAAAACAAAGAAAAATTTATTTGTAAAACTGACGTCTACAAAACAGGCGTTACAAGAAAGAGGCAGCGAATAGCGCTGTTTGGTGCAAACAAAGATTAAAATTATAAGTTTTCTGAACGACAGCATTTAGTAATAGAAACGTATTATTATCTGAAGCTCATAAGAACACAAACAAAAATACATAACAATTTTAGATTTTTACAGGAAATTACTTAAATAGAAAATGATAGAATACTGCAGAAGGCAAATCAGTTACTGAAAAAGTATGCTTTTGATTTAGATAAAACATTCTCTGAGAAGTATCCACATTTAACAACATTTTTAAGAATCAACGAATTATTAGCAAAGATTAGAACCAGACGGGATGTAAAGTTTACTTTTTTTAATACTGTCAATCGTTCTAAAAATTTTCCAAGTACGGAAAATACTATCTGCACCATAGAACTATTCTGTTCAGCTCTTATGAGCGTCGAAAACTTTTTGAAATCAACGTTAAAACAAGAAAAATTACCGGTAGACAAACAGGAACTATCTAAGATCTTACCCTACACCAATTGTGGTACAAATAAGATCCAGATGGCATTGGACATGCTGGTTCATCAGTTATTAATTAAAAACATCAAACACCACACGCTACCTAAATACAAACCACATCTACAATCAACTACAATTACGACTGAGAATTGGAAAAGCCCATTAAACATATCAGCAGCTTATTGTCCTCCAAAACACAACATTCACAAGGAGCCCTTCGAAGAATACTTTGAAACATTAGGTGACTGATTTATCTCGGTCGGAGACTACAATGCCAAATATGAGTATTGGGTATCGAAGTTGACCACCAAGAAAGGCAAAGAATTCTTAAAAGCAATAACTACACCATTGGCATTCAGACATGACGAAAATACCTGACCTACTAGACGTTTGTATTCTAAAAGGCATTAACCCAAACTACTGTAAAGTTGAGTCCTGTTTAGACCTGTCTTCTGATTACTCACCAATAATAGCAACATTGTCTATTCATATATTGCATATAGAAAATACTGTTACAGTCAGCAACAAATTCACGAATTAGGATAAGGTAACAAACAAAAAATTTCCCGAAGGTAAAGGAAAGTGACTAACTACAGAATTCAAAAATTTGCTTTCCAATATAAAACACCATTCGATTCAAAACTACCTAAAGCATCTTTTACCTACAAAGGCAACAAAATATTTGCCCTCAAAAACGGCAAAAAAATTAAAGCAGTATCAGTAACGTATATCACCGATACGACTAGAAAAAATAGCTAGGCTAGAAGTAAATTTAGCAAAAGTGCCGCCTCTGCAACCCACTTAACAAAAGTGGTTGGTCCATTTGAATCGCAATTAACTACAACTGAAGACAACGATATTCGCCAATATTTCGATAAACCTTCTCAATTGGGTCTACCTATTAAACTTTTTACAGTGAATGCAATCAAGGCAATAATTGTAACAGATTTGAATCCAAGTAAATCGACTGAGTAGATTTTATCAGGGGGGAAGCAGACAAAAGCTTCAAATATTTATTCAATACCGTGCTTATACTGCAATACAATGCAACAATAATATTGATACTCAAAAACTTGTAGTTGTCTTAATTTTTACCACAAGAAGTGCCTGCTCGTCCGTTGAATTAAATAACAGGCAAATATCTCAATATGACTTAGGAAGTACTTAGGAAGGCATTTAGAAGGCTTCTTACATAGAAAAAAAATTTTTTCACTGAAAAAAGTAGCGGCGTTTAAAGATTTGGCAAATGCATTGGCTGGTTGGTTGCAAGTTACAGCTGTCTCTGGAGAGTAAAATATTACTTTATAAATCGATCATGCGGCCTATTTGGTCCTACGGAATAGAACTATGAGAAACTACAAATCCAACACCCACATTATCAGAAGCTTTCAATCAACAGTGTCTTGGTAGACGCCCCATGGTTCGTCCTGAAGAAGGTCATACTTCAAGACCTAGGTATTACAAAAGTAAACAAGAAAATACAAAAGTGTTTACTGTAGTGTCAGAATAAATGCTCACTCTAACTCGCTAAGTCTCGATCTCTTAGCACAAACGAGCCAAACGAGCAATGATAAGGAAAGCTGTTAAAGACCCCCAGATAAACAGTGGCTGAACTAACGCAGGTATCAGAAAAGTAGTACTATTCAGTTACATTTTATAGTGTGGGAAAAAATCTTTGTTAACATACTTCCAAAAGAATCGTCAACAACTGGGGATAATACCATATTTTTTTCTGACAAAAGCTGATACTGCTAATTTACTAACGGTGATTGAATCTGGATATAAAATTTTCCAATCAATTGAATCATAAATTTCTTAAGTAGACTGTAAAATATGAAAAAGTTAGCATACTGGTATGGGGTACCATTGAATATCGTAGTAAATCACATTGTATGACAGTAAAGGAGTTTCATCAAGTATTAATGGTAAGTTCTAATTTAATGGTGGAATTAGTGTTGTGATAATAAAATTATTTTTGAATTTTCTGTACACTTATTTTATTCATATACACCCTAGTAGAGTACAGGTTTGGTACTATATGACTAACTGCGTCTATAAGGCTATTTTGAAAGTACGAAGCACTTGCGTATATTACCAAAGTAGGTTAATATTTACATAAGACTTATTTTTATTAAGGTAATACAAAAATGGCTCTATTAAGTCTACATATTTTGATTTTTTACGTAATAAGTCTGCAACGCCTTACATCGTACTACAACAAAAGTCTGCGTTTCAATAATGACAAACGTCATCAGATTATTTAATTTGAAGTTTAGACCTAATGTTTAGGGCTTTTGCTTCTTCACTTCGGAGCGACTATTCCATTTCTCCTAAACATTTCAGACCAGAAAAATCACGCGTGTGAAGGTTTAGCTTTTCAATGTGAATCGTTTGGTTTGTATGCTTTGATTAGCGAGTCAATTGATCAGATAAGTATGGAACAATATGAATAGTGTAGTCACGCAATAGAGCAAATTGAGAAATTCTTTCCTGCACGTCGTAAAGGGAACAGAGAGAAACTCTATTTCTGTACGTTATAGGTACGGATGCTTTAAGAAGATTGTCTCCGTAGAGTATCTCGCACTATTACTACTTATATATAATATATTATATACATATGCTACTTACAAAGTACACAATTTTTGTTTATAAAACATACACAGTTGTGATAAAACGGGTTTGACTATTGCGTAAAAACCAAAAGGTTGTAACTAAAAAAGGAAAGAAACAGTCGAAGGAGCGACATTACAGAAATGGGACAACCTTGTGATAATAAAAAAATTCAAAACCTTTATCTTTTTGTTTAAACTTTAAGTATATTGTTACAAAGGTACTATTGGGTTTTATTAGTAGTTGTAATTCATGAGGATAAATAAGACATATTTTAAGTATTTCACAATGTTAAGCTTTCTGCTGAATGTTTTATGCCATTAATTATACACGACCATCATATTTATATTTATAATAAATATACTCTTTTTTATTAGAAAATTTCAGTTTCTGGACATATTTGTGTATAGTTTCTTCAAATTCTATGGTTGCTAAGTGATTGTGTTTTACTCTAGAAAAACAGCATACTAGAATTGGTTAATACTGAATGATCGCTAACATTAAATTCTCAGAATGTTAGGGCTAGTTTTGCAGTTAGATTGCAACAAACAAAATACTCTTATTTTTTTTTAAACTTTTGCACTAAATATTTTAATGTACAAGCAAAAAATAAATTGAGGTGATATAAACCGATTGCCTGAATAGAACCTCGAGAAATCAGGATAATCCGATCAAATCAATATGACAATATTTGCCAAACTCAAATATGTTTCCTAGATGGTAGTCAAAAATACGTTTGAAGTTATTTATGACCAATACTAAAAAATTCCATGTTGCACTTTATTCATGAACAGAAACAGTTCGAGAGTTAAGTGTATTTTTCAAATATATATGCCTGTCATGATTAGTTTTTGATTTTATAGAAGAAATATTTTGAAACAAAACGAATCTTAGGCTAGACTTCATTTACATTGGTATTCTCATTGCTTTCAATCGTACAAAAGTCATTGAGTTCACAGATCATCTTCATTCTGTGCGAAACGGAAATACCAAATATAGGCGAGACAAAAACGGTTCTGAATTTTATATATCATATAGATCAAATCTTCCATACTTGGCCTTCTGGCATCTCAACGCTACGACTAATTTTAGAGTCTGTCATACATAATCTTTAGCCAGTGATAGTATTTGTATGTTCCAAATCCGAACATACAACAGTCGTATTTTAAAAGAGTTAAGAAGTCATTTACTTCATCAAATATAAACAGATGATTTTCAATTGAGGTTCTACTCAATTATTGCGTCACCCAAGTCGTTGTGGATATGACGACGATGAGTCAATTTGTAGCACATAATAGCGATTTTTAGCCCGTCACTTTTACTTCTTTGCTGTTAAAGGATAGATGACTACACAATTTTTATGCAGTACTTTTCATTTCCAGTTTTAGGTAAGAATTACTTGAATGAATTTATAAATTGGCCTTGGAAAGGTTCAATGATCTATCCTAGCTATTGTTATAAGGCTGTTGTTATTAGGTTCTTAAGCGGCGAGTTGGTTCTAACCAGCTGGTAAGAAATACAAGGTGGTTCAAATATGACGGGGACTGATTAGTGTGTAAATAAGCCGCATTGCACAGCAACTGTACGACCTTCAGAGAGTAGAACCACAATTTCCACTCTTCTTCCTACTCGGGTTAGAATCTGTTTAGTCCTGTTTGGGAGTTGCTAAAGGGATGAGTAAACAG
This sequence comes from Sinelater perroti, assembly GCA_036346155.1. Lineage (NCBI taxonomy): Eukaryota > Metazoa > Arthropoda > Insecta > Coleoptera > Elateridae > Sinelater > Sinelater perroti. Next base: position 14,390,517 of record JARFIY010000195.1, on the reverse strand, counting down.
AAGGTAGCGCGGAGCATCCAACAGCCAAACGATCAAATTCCTGTTTTGTTCACTAAAATTCACCACAGGCTCTAACAATAGTATGAAAAAGAGTGTCTCTCACAGCCTGGTGTGTTTGAGTCGTGTAAGTTCTTCAGAAAGAGCAGAAAGCGCGGAGAATGGACCGCATGATCGTTGGCCTCGGACATCAGTCACCGAGCCAAATATTAATCGTGCAAACGCACTTATTCGTAAGAATAGGCGCAGCACTATCAAGAACTTAAAGAAATGCTGTCCATTAGTGTTGGTAGAGTAGAAAGTATCGTGAAAACCACCTTCATTATCGCAAAATGAATGCATGGTGGGTACTTTGCACTTTGACGGGCATAAACAAAATGGTGGGCATGTAAGCTGTCAGTCGTTTCCTACAGCAGTTTGAAGGTGATGCATTTTTGAAGTCTATAGTGACCATCGATAAATCGTGGATGCACTACTTCATACCCGAGTCCAAGCAGTCATCACGCGAATGGCGGCATATCAGTTCTGTTAAACCCAAGGGAACACGGAGGAGTTGTTTGGCAGGAAAAGTAGCAAGGGGTTATCCATTCCCAACGTATGTCCGAACAGTCAATGCAGCTTATTACTCAGAAATGAAAGAGAGGTGAAATGCCTTTCTTCAATGCAATGCACCCCTCCCCTACATGGCCAAAACAATAATGGAACCACTCCAAAAATTAAAATAGAACCTTCTGGCCCCAAGTGATTTCTATCCGTTCAAAAGGCTCAAATCAGACTTGCAAGGCATGCGGCTTGCAGACAACGACGCCGTCATCCAGACTGTGGAATTAGTCCCGGTTATATTTGAACCACCTTGTAAGACCTTTGTATAATGAACTGTTGTTTTTCAAGATACGCCCTAAAGGCACAAAATATTTTGTTTGGATTAAAGCCATAGTTAGATTGGAAGAGCGTGAGATATTTTTGTTGTACCATCAAGCGCGTTGGGGTTTTCGCATCATAACGCTTCGATTGGATAATCACTGTTAAATCCTCATTTATAGATGTGCTATTCACGGACAAGATTTCCATATATAATTAACATCAGCATTAATTACTCTAACGAAGGAGCTTAAGCTCAATTGTTACCGCTCTCTCGTCCAAGAACCCTGAAAAATAAACTTGATACTTTTTAATTGTACTGGCTTTACTAAAAATAAGCATCAAAATTTTGGATTGTAATTTAAGCTGTTTGAGATTTTCAATTTGTGTGTTGTACAAAATAACATATCAATATAGAACAACATTGGATGGTAGAAATACAGCTACAAAAAAGGTAGACACCTCTACGAATTAACATAGTTGCTAGTTAAATTTAAAAAAAATTGTCAAAAAACTCTGACAACTCATCGACGGCTTACATTAGTCTTCGGTTTCTTTACTTAACTATGGTTCTTTCGAGAAACCCCTAGGATACTATGTCTAAAGAATAACTTACGGTTATAGAAAATCTCCACGTAGCTGTAATATTTGATTTTACAGATTTTATGGTGAGATAGTGGTTAGACAGAACCTAGCTTTTGCGACATAAAATACATTCTTAATATTTTTAGAAAAATGACAAATATCACCAAAAATTAATCTAGCAAAACTATTTCTTGGCACTTTAATTTAAGAAATTCTCAAAACCCTTACAATTTAACAAATGCATCGTTTTATTTTATAGCTTACAAATTATTACTGGTAATACATTATGGAGGATTTAAATGGATTAATATATTTAAAAATTGTAATTTTAAATGGTACAACTGTGTAAATTAGAGTAATCGCTTTATTAGATAATTTGTTACGTGATCTTTTTCTGCAAATATGCGTAAACAATGGTTAAATTCAGGACATACCCCAAAACGTAGCCAATTTAAATACAAGTTGATATGTATTTGGTGGACCTTTGAAAGATCCGTACTTTGATTTTTTTTTTTTTGAACGGTTGCAGTACAATTTCAAAATTTCATTTTGCTTAATGTATGTATGGTATTTTGGTTTAATGTTATCCTGTTCATGTCAACAAAAAGCGGAGTAACGCTCTCTCTAGTGTATCTCAAAGAATAAAAGTCAAAATCTAGGAATTTGATGTAACTGAACTCTTACCATGCTGCACCCCGTTTGTGGTACTAATCTTTCACCATAAGAAGAGTGTTTATTATGATCAATGACTTTTTTTAGATACGTATTTGAAAATAAACTTTCTCACTTCTATTATAAGAACAAATATGGTGTAGTGCTAAATATTAGAACTGCCTAAAAAGTAGCTTCAGACCGTAGATTGTGTTAAGCGATATTTTGAAAATTAACGTTATTTTTTTATCAACAAAAGTTTTAATAGTTATGGCAAGAACCTTAAGGGACACCTTTTTCTGTATATTTAACAAATAAATATTTGAACAAACATTATGCAAATTCTAAAAAATATAGTAAGCAGATCAAGTAAAGCAAATTCATTTTTAAAATTTTCATTTTTAGATAATGCTTTGTCTTCTATAAATGCGGTTGAACCTAACAGTTACATGAATTGTGATGTATTAGTAAACAAGAAACCGTTGTCGTATAACTGTAATTAATAAAGGTGTTAATGTGCTATAATTTTAACGGTAATTTAGTTTGATAATAAGATAAATAGGTTCAATATAACCGGTAGATGAATTAAGATAAGAATGTAAACAGACAGTAATCTGCGGTACCGTTTAAGAATAAATCTAATTATAATTTACCAGAGTAAAAAATAAATCAGACGCCAGCTGTACCTTGACTAATTTAAAAAGACCTGTAAATTAATATTACAGCTATGTTTTATTTATTGTGAATTTACACTTTGTATTTTTAATTCTTTAGCACGTTATGTAATTGTATTTTATAAAGCATTAAAGATAATTTTTGTTACTTGTATAAATTTAAAATTTTGCTAATTTTATAATTGTATTGATTAGACTACAAAATTAGAATACTAAGAACCAAGAATGGGGTGGTAGAACAACCACTACCAAAGGCTAAAATCTCTAAAATTGCTTACATCAACAATCTTAACTATCTCATTATTAGATAGCCTAAATACTAAATAACAAACGGAAATAAAATTCTAGATCTACTCGATTTTTGAATCTCGTACAATATTTTTTTTGTAGTAGAAAAACAAATATCTGGGAAAAGAAAACTTTGCTGAATTTGTAATATAAAATTTTAAATCAATTTTTTAAGACCTAGAAATAGCTATACAAAACTATTTTTTAACTTCCTCTGCTGCCCAAGCAACGGGCACTAATTACAGAAGGCCACGTGGACGTTAAAATAATTGCAGCAAGTAATTCTAAATACGGAACCTGGCCGAAATTGAACCACAAACGAGAAAAACAGCCAATACCTTTGCAACACAACAAACAAGTTTTTTAATCATCTCTTTAAATTAATTCTAAGAGAGAAAACCGACATATCTTATTACTTGGAAACACCAGAGCAGCTAAGTCTACACATAAAAAAGATTACCCTAACGGAAGTTAAATCTCTGATAAAATTTGGATTAATGCGAAGAAAGCACCAGGCTACGACTAATAACGGCTCAGTGTAAAGTTAGCCAAAATGGTACTCATACCTAATGCAAAAAAACTCAAAATAAATAATCTTTTTACCGTCCGACCGGTATATTACCAATAGTTTCTAAAGTCTACGAAAATTTTGATTAGAAGAATGAAACCAAACCTAGAAGAACTTGACCTCGTACTAAAACATGTTTAGAGAAGAACAAATTCACAGGGTAGTAAGTGAAATCATCCAGTCTCATGAAGAGAAGTATTGCTTTGCTGCGCTGTTAAACATTACTGAAGTCTTTGATAAGTTTTGGCATTCCGGATTATTGTTCAAGATTAAGAAAAATCTTCTACACGCTTATTACCAACCAATTAAATCTTAGTTAACTAACAAATATTTATAAAGATTAAAAATTTTGGGGTGCACAGGAAAGTGTAATAGGACCCATTCTTTGTTTACTGTGTACGTCAGATACTTATCAACGAGCATAACGATCATAGCCTGTTCTCAGATGATACTTCACTTCTTGCAACCCATGAAAGCCTTGATATTGCATGGCAACATTCACAAACTTCTCTCGACAAAGTATAAAACTGGTTGTAAATTTGATGTATAAAAGCTAGTGAAATTAAGTTTACATACCTTCAGATTTAGAAGAGAAACATGTCCGCCAGTAACTCTTAAAAATACCCCACTTGCGCAAGCAGGGGACATCAGATAACTTGGTATGCACCTTAATTGCAGATTAAGGTGGAGAGCACATATATTCAGCAAAAGAAAACAGTTGGTTAGAAGCTCCCATGTTAAACGGGCATTTAAGATGCAAACTTAAGCTATCTCTACAAAACAAGATATTGCTATACAGACCTATACTGCAGCCCATATGGGACATATGGATTATAACTATAGAGGAGAACCAAAAGAGATTTTCTAAAATTTGAATCCAAAATCTCGAGAACAATAGTGGATGCTCCAGCCATCCATTGCAACCGCCCTGATAAATTAATGAAACAAGTTCTAAATCTCATAAGTTTAAAGTGTCTCATACGTCACGAAGCTACATAAACACTCTGGCTGACAACAATACAATTCACAGGCTAAGGCACAACCCTTTAGATGTGATTGTGTGATCAATGTTACCTGTATAAAATAAGTATTTTTAGGGAAAACTGTCCGCCTAATAGCAAATAAGAATCTTTTACTAACCTCATTTGAATTTCGAAGGAAGTAATGTCTCACTGATAAAAACAAACGTATACGACTGAAGAGAGATTGACAAAGCGCTGTGTAGCTGATAGTCAATAATAAACGCATTTCTTACCAACAAAAACATTGTTATACATGAGCAGGTCCCCAATAACTAAAATGGTAAGAAGTGGTTTTGTCCGCATCCAAAATCATCTGATGTGGTTTCAGTCCATTATCTTTTATAACATTGAGTACAAATTCTCCAACAGACAAAACTCCTTTGTCCTAAGCGGCTTAAAACAAATCAAAATGTATGATGTAGTGACATTTGCAAAACTGTTTTATCTTAGGCCCTTACCTTTCTAATCTCTTAAAACAAGATTTTTCCACCTGGAAGCCAATAAAAGTAAAGAGAAAATTTTAAATTACTTGCCTTCTATTCGTAAATACATAATACCTCCAAGTCCGTGGACGAAAAGTGATAAAGAGGAAACGACCATCACCTTTAAACCAGACTCAACGGTGAAAACTTCAACCGCTTCCTCATTCTATTAGAAGCACTACAAAGAAGCATCCTGAGCTCACTACTGTATGTACTTTACACAGTCGACTTACTAGCGACTGAAGAAACAGCAGTAGGTTCGCGGATGATACGGTGATTTTTGCAACACACTAAGATCCTATCGTAGCTTCAATCAAACTCTAAGTACACATTAAAGTATGGTTAAACAAATAAAAGATCAAAATAAATAAAACACACAACTTTCACCTTGCAAAAGAACAGTGTCTCTCAATAAGCGTGAATCAAGTCGCTATACCCAAAGTAAAGTCGTTGCGCATGTAGGATTACACCCAGAGAGCAAACTTAACTGGAAATAACATATATTAAAAGACGAAAATAAACACAAAAGCAAGAGAGTTCAAGGAGCTCCTAGTAAATCCAACTTACCAATAGAAAATAACTTTATGATTTACAAAATAGTAATCCTATCAATTTGACTTACGGAATAGAACTTTACGATTGCGATAGAAAGTCCAAAACAGCTATCATTCAACGGGCTCGATCCGAAATTCTTAGAAATATTACAAATGCACCATGGTATGTCTCTAACTATACCATTCATTGATATTATTGGATGTTGACCTCTTCATGACAGTACGTGTACAAATATGTCAAATATTGTACAGCTTATCAAGTTAGATTATGGATTATTTACATTTTTATTGAGAATAAAGTTGAAGCAATGAAAATCTTGGACATTTGAACAATTAAATTTGGTAATTCCAGCAGGTTTTTGTGTGGAAGATAAGTTAAAACAGGAATTGTACAAGAAAGTTTTCTTATTTTATCAACACTAAAGATAATCGTGTAACTCAAATAATACCCCGATCTGATCCCTGTGAACTATAGTGTCTAGTTAATTTGTATAACCGAACTCGTGCAAAAAACCTTAAGATTTAAAAGTACTAACCAGCTACGTGAGCAAATTACCAATGAGAATTTTTTTTATTATTTGGTGCTAAATGTGAAGATTAAGGAAGGAAACTTTAAACCTCAGTAGTACAATTACTTTTCTTGGTCCTACTGCAGAATGTCATTTCGTCTTTTTTTATATACCAAACATTATTTTATATTAAATTTTCAATTAAAAATATTTGTTTCTGTAATTTATTATAATTGTCTCCCATTGTCAAGATTGTAACACTGGAACACTGTAAAAAGATGATCAGTTTTAACTGAGTGGTCACTTTTTCGCTTTGTATCTTCACTGAGAAAAGCACTGGGTTTAGTGTTATTGCATGACGCATTATAGTAAAGTTTTTATTGAGAGCAAATGCTAAGCAGACTTTATTGAGATGCTAGGTGCTAAAATGCCATAAAAGATTTCTTATTGAACGAAGCAAAGTTGAAAATGTAAGGCACATGCATTACGTTCGATTTTATTAAGGGTAATAGGAAGTTAACAATGCACCGAAGCGAATCGGTAATGGTAATGCTTAGTCAATAATAAAAAACGTATCGAAGTTTCAATATATCCGCAAGACGATCTTCCGCCTTCTTAATGTTAAACAGGAAATTACAAGTAAGAGTAAGATTGACAAATAGAGACAAGAATACACCCACTAAAGACAAAGCAAAACTGCTTGCGAGAAAGATTCTTGTAACCGTCTTTTAGAATAACAAAGGGCATAGTTGCCACTAATTCTTAACGGAACAAAATCTGTGCTTAATACTGTTGCGATTTCCTGATGAAGGTGAAAGCTGCCTGTTGGGATCACAATTAATTGGCTATATTAATGTTTATTTCTTTAGATTAATTATAATAGTTTCTATACGTGATTTATAGGGCTATTTATTTTTTTAGTTTTATGTTATTTTGGTTCTGTTTTTCCTTTAGAAGTCTGTTAACTTTTCCTAACTTCACAGAAAAACTAAAACTTTAAACACCAGAATTATTATTAAAATAACCTTTTCTACTATTTGACCATTAATTGAAAATAAACTGACTTGATCCCGAAGAATAGTGAGGCAATTTTTTTATTATTACCTTAGTAGTAGAATTGCAACTAAGATTCATTATTCAGTGACAGCCAGTGCCAGGTAGAAGTTGTTGTCTAGAGGTCCTAACCAATTCCTAGTTAAAACAATCAGTTTTAAAAGAACATTTGTGATTACAGTTATGTCAACCAATTTTGAAGTATTATCATCAAATAAACTTAAATTATTGCTATTTTAGAGACTTTATTATGAGAATTCTGGGGTAGTTGAGGTGATATCGTTCTACATTTATTATCATTAAAATTAGTCTCTAATTCCAGGGTTTGTCGGACATTTTACCATTCGTTGATGTTACCACTATAGATTAGCAAAAGCAACAGAGACAATTCTTTGTTTTAAATTTACCAGAAAAATTAGTAAAATGGAAGACAAACTTTACAAATCAAAGCTAAATCATTACAAGCAATCAATAATTATGTTAATAAGTGACACATTAATTAGCAGTTGTTCAACAATGAGTCCCAAGCCGGCGTTAAAGATGAAGATGTAGTATTAGAATTACATTTAATTGAAGACTAAAATGATAAGGTAAAATCGGTTATTTTTGGTATTAGTAATATATTACACGTTCATCATCATTAAATTTAACCCTGTCATAAACTACGAAAGGTAGATAGAAGAAAATGTTTTACAAATTACTAAAAATTAAACGCACAAAATTTAGTGAAGTTGTTGAAGAGTGTTTGTCATGATGGACAGAACTTAAAAAGACTTATCTAATTTAAACAATTAATCAAACCAGGCACTACTGCAAGAATATTCATAAACTTATATCTAAAATGAGATAAAAATTACACATATGGAGGCCCATTCGAACCGATTAGGGATCTCCAGAATTTGGTAATGAGTAATGCTTAGGCTTAAGTTATTAGTAATCCTTGGGGTAATCAATTTATTAGAAGCCTGTATGTATATGTATCTATTAGGATACTTGTAGTGTATTATTAAATCAGCGTTATGAGAAGAAATTTTTAATGTGTGTCAATAGAGTTCATTATATAAATAGAACGGTAGTAAGAAAAATCCTTCGGTTATAGAGTTATATTATCTGTTTCAATTTTTGTTACAGAAGTGGAAGGCAAGTAAGAATGGATCTTGGCCGAGTCAGGATGCAAGCAAGATCAACAGTAGCAAAATTAAAGGAAACTTCTGAGGATAATTATAGATTCAATATCCCTACCGTCGCTATATTGTAATGTTTAACATGGACGGATGAATATTCTGAAGCAAATCAAATCATACCAGTGCGGAGTAAATATAACATAAGTAGAAAAAACAAAATTAATTTTACATTCCAAACGGTGTTTCATTTGTCTCAAGAAAATAACTTTTTCAAGTAAAGCAATCGTTTGGTGTATCATTTATGACAAGAAACATACACTACTGTTTCAGATTTAAGTAAAGTTGTAGATAATAACAGGAGCACAGTCCATCAATATCTAAAATATTATACCAGTACAGCAAGTACTGCTAAAAGTTTGAGAGAAAAGGAGACAAGATCATATGCTAAATCACTAATTAGTTCGAATGATGTTGGATAGCAAAAGTCAAAATTACCATATTAAATATACCACAGCCAAAATATCAGATCCTGAGAATCGCTAAATATAAAAGTGTAACTTTTGGAGGTCATGTTAGTGATTTAAAGACAATAAACATCCATAGTATTAATTACATAGTTTAGATACTACAGTGAACTTAATTAATGAGCTAGTTTTACCACATCATAAGAATCACGAACTGGAAAATTAAAATCACTGAATACTAATCTTAGAGGCGCTAAATTATCAAATCCAGATGTACCTGCACTAACTGGTAGTGATTTATGCAAATGATTTATACGGAGTGGAAAGTATGAGCTGGAGAATGAGTTAGTGGCATAAAAAACACACATGAAAATAAGACCAAATGCCAGTCAAAGGACGAAAAGAGATAACATTTGAATTTCAAAATTGAGTAGCTCAATCTTAACATGGAAAATATCAAGTTGAGGTCTATTAACAAACCGGACTGTCGGCGAAGAAAGATTAATCCAATTAAGAAATTAATGAAACAGTGTCAATATAAAATTTATAAAAAATATATTCAAGAAATGGAAAAGGACGAGATCATCAAAAAAGTAAATTTAAATGGTACACTAACCAAGGTACAAATCAAAAAGCACCATAATTTTAGTTCGAATGGTATGCAAAGTGAAACATTTTTGCTTAATGATTGCTTGGAGAAAAGATCAGATCTGTTGGAATTAATTTCTCCTATATTTCTCCTATATTTTTAGAGAGACCTGTTGCTGAAATTTCACACATTAGAAATTCCTTCTAGATGAAAGCTGCTCAGGAGAAAGACAACGATTTACACAAGTTTTTATAATAAAACAAAGTTTATGAAAAGATAATGGAGTAACGTCACTGCCAGAATAAACTGCAGCTTGTTTATGTTAACTGAAATCCTCAATTATCATTTGAAGAATGTAAACGTCAAACATTTAAAATCATTGTATTTAGATAATTCTATGTTTGCTATAAATACTGAGCAGAAGTATTATCATTTCAAAACTGAAGCAACAAGCATTATAGCAGAAGCTTAATTGGGACTTCAACAGCGCGATTACAACAAAAAATGTACAACATAAGTCCAAATGATACCAGATTCAGAAGTAAAGAGGAATACATTCGAAAATATATTGTTAAGCCAACTCTCTAAAGAAACTAATTGATTCTGAATGTTTAGTGGTTACCAAAAGGAGCGTTTTGTCCTTAATTTCTTAAATATTCAAACCCTTTAGTATTTTTTGGCCCGTCCTAATAGTTTCATAAATCCCGCTCTAATAAATTTAGATTACTAGTAAAAGATAGACAAAGACGAGAGTAAAAAATTTCGAAATTGGTACAAAGAAGTTAACTGATAAAGAGATCAAAATCCATTTTTGTGATGCCAATAAAGAAGTAAATGCCGAAGTAGTTTTCACCACTATAATATAATAAAGATTTTGTGTCATCAAAATAAAAAGCAACTCTATCACACAAATCCAAATAAAAAGAAATCAACAACTCTTCGCACGAATTCATGTGCTGTGTTAGTGGGACCAGATTGATTTTTTGGAAAAACATAATTTATAAAATTGAAGGCAAAGTAATGTGGAGCAATGGCGCCATATGCCAGGTTTGCTCAGTGTAGAAGATTATCGAGGGTTATTTATCGAAGAACTTACTGGAGTCAAAATATTGGGCGGAACCTACATGGCTTGAACAAGACAAAAAATATTGGTCTAATTTTGAAGTTACCTATGAGAAAGAAGCAAAAAAACTTAAGAAATTCAACGTTTCAGCAGTTGCAGTTGTAAAAAAAAAATTCAATCTAATTTTTTTAATTTTGAAGCTTATGTTCGCGTGGGTGGTTAGGTTCCGAGATGTATCGGTAATACAAGGTTGCCCAAACATAACAAACGAACACTAATTTACTAGACTTTATGTACAAGATCCAACCGCTTCCAAGCCGATTCATTAAGTTAACAAACTTGAAAACGATCTTCAATGGGAAGAGAATGACGAGTTCTATTTTCTAAATATCTTTATCTTCTTTCGAACGAGCATCTCTATGTTTATCAATTAATTATATATTTATAAAGCTACCGTATTGAGACACAATTTATACTAAACAAGTTAAGAAAAAAATTTTAGATTCTAAAAAAAAGAAACAGAATAGATCATACTTGTAATTGTATTACATGTATATTTAAGTAAAATTTTTGAAAGGAACTAGCTTTAATACCATTGGTAAGAGTTAAATCTTGAACAATGTTTCAAATTACTGGTGTAGGTTGAGTAAAACCATTAAGTTTAAAAAATTATAAAGCGTGAATAGTTATTCATATACGTGCCATTTACAGAGGTATCCATTAAGTGTCTTAAAGTTTCTAGACTTATTATAAAGGGAGTACAAATAAGTTTTCACAGTTTGACAAAATATGGCTCCACCAGTAAATTATGATTGACTTTGTCAGATGTAAAACGAGATACCATAAGGTTAAACATCTGGCAACATCATAACCTAAAAATATTAGCGATTTTGTATTAGCATAACATAATTTGTTTCGTGCTAAAAATCGAGTTTTGAGCCGAATAAGCGTCATTTGCGGGAACTTTTGATTTGCTTCTTTAATATATTATTTAATATAATAAGTTTAAAAACGATGAGTTTGACGTCGAAGACAAATAACGTAGCTGAAGGCCGAAAGTGTACAAAGACGCGTAATTGGAAGTATTAATGGAGCAACATTCCTGCCAAACGCAAGAAGAACTTACACTTACATTAAGAGTGACTCAACAAGCAATTTCACATCGTTTAAAATCGTTGGGAATGATTCAAAAGTAAGGAAATTGAGTTCCATATGAATTGAAGCCGAGAAACGTTGAACGTCGATTTTCTGCATGTGAAATGAGCTTGCCAAACATAAACGCAATGGTTTTTTGCATCATATAGTCGCTGATGATGAAAAATCGATCCACTACGATAACCTAAAGAAATCATGAGGACCACGTGACTTCAACATCGACAGCCAAGCCGAATGTTCATGGAAAAAAACTCCTGTTGTGTATTTGATGGGATCAGCTTGGCGTCGCGTATTATGATTTGCAAAAACCGAATGAAACCATTACTGGGGCTCCCTACCGAAAACATTTGATGAGATTGAGCCGAGCACTCAAGGAAAAACGCACCCACTACTACTCCAGACACGACAAAATTATTCTCCTGCATGATAATGCTCGTCCATATGTTGCGGCGCAGGTCAAAACCTACTCAGAAACACTCAATTGAGAAGTCCTACCATACCTGCCTTATTCACCAGACATTGCCCCTTCCGATTATTACTTGTTCCGGTCGATGGCACATAGCCTGTCTGAGCAGCACTTCACCTCATGTAAAGATACCAAAAATTAAGTCTATTTGTGGATAGCCTCGAAAGATGAAGCGTTCTTCCGACGCGGAAAGATGGGAAAAAATGATGGCTAGCGATGAGAAATTTTTTGAAAAAAACATAAGGTTCCGTTCTTTTACAATAAATACCCAATTTTTGATAAAAAAACTAATATATTGCCTAAATTAAAGAAAAATCTAGAAACATCATAAGTGAAAAAATCAATTACACTTTCGTTTGGTCTCCCTTTCTATGGTAAATGAGACTAGTATAAAGTGTAAGAAAGATTCTGAATGCCTCAAAATTTAGATTAAAGAAATTAACTACTTAATTGGTTTCTGATACTCTGGTAATTAATAATCGTCACTTAACTACATTTAGTAACTATCCAAAAGAGATTAGACTATTAACACCAGTCATATTTTTGCAAGATCTTCTTACTAGGCTAATAGAACACAATTAAATTTATGATAAGGATTTACATTTAAGAGATAGAAAGATTCAAAATCTACTAGAGCTTCTAAAACAATGAAATATTTAAATTAATTGGTACAACAAAACAGGCCAAAGTAGAAAGAAGAACCAGAAGTTGAAAATGTGGTTTTTGTTGAAGAGAAATTGAAAAAAATTTTAAAAGAGAATAATTAGATCGAAATACTACTAACCCAGATGAACCAGAAGATAAACCAAAATAATCAGAAAAGATAGAACAGATAAAACTAGAAATTAAAGCAAGAAATGTTGGAGTAGTAAAAAAACTAGATTGGATGGATATGTGTAAAGAAGCTTTCTTAACGATGTTCCAAAAGGTATCGGGGGTACAATTAACGGGCCACATTATATTTCTTTCGCTATGTTATTCATAATATCCTCTGTAAATGGCTTATATCATTATTTATTTACGTTTAATTCGTTTATGGGGATTGGAAAAAAATGTAAAACCCCTTATTAAAGTTCACACTTCTACCCAATTAATTTCTTATATTATTTCTTGTTTCTTTATCTCATTTTTAGAATTCTATTTTCTCAAATAATCATAAAAAAATTCTATCTTCTAGAACGTTAACTGTTGCTTTATACATTATCACAAGGCTTTTTATCAAGTACAACACCAAAAAATGGTAGAAATTCTGGAAAAAATAAGCATAGACAAACAGGACATAAGGATAATTACTAACATATACTGCAATCAATCCACGGAGATCAGAGTGGATGATCAAATCATAAATTCAATAGAAATATAGCGAGGGGTAAGGCAAAGCTGCGTTTTGTACCCAGTATAGAGGAAATATTTAAAGGAGCGGTACAGCAGAATAATGACATTGAAATAGTAGTCAATAGTATAACTATTAATAATATAAGGTACGCAAACGACACAGTCATTTTTGCGACCAATCTAATCGATCTGCAAACGATATTAAATAGAATAAATCAAGCTAGCAAGAAATATGGGCTCACTAAAAAGACGAAATACATGGTAATTAGCAAAAACGCTATACCTCCTGGACAATTAATCGTTGACAATCGTAGAATAGAAAAGTTACAAAATATACATACCTAGGGAGCATAATAGTTAAACAATGGAACCACTCTCTAGAAATAAAGTGCAGAATAGCCAAAGCCAGAGCATAATTTATGAAAATGAAGACGTTTTTGTAGTCATCACATAAAACTAAATACGAAGGTTGGATTACTCAGATATTATGTCTTCTTTGTACTTTTGTACGGAGTTGAGTCATAAGCAGAGGCGACAAGCAAAAGATTGAAAGCATTTGAAATGTGGACATACCGTCGCACGTTAAAGATTTCATGGGTCGACCATGTAACTAACAAAAAAAAATTAAAAAAAAAGAAAGGAGAAACAGAAGAAATCCACACAATAAATAGGCAAAAATTGAAATATCTAGGTCATGTAATGAGGAATCCTAAAAAATATAAAATTCTACAACTGATATTACAAGAAAAAATAATAAGAAAGAAAGATCCAGGCAGGAGACGTATATCATGGTTGAAAAACCTAAGACAAATGATGTGCCAAGACAACAACGGAACTCTTTAGAGCCGCGATTAACAAAACGAGAATAGCCATGATGATTGCCAACATCCAGTAACGGATAGGAACAACAAGAAAAAGAATCTTCTAAAAAAAGTAAAACTTTACAAACCAAAATTATTGTTTAGTTTATCTTTCCTATTGATTCTATCCCAAAGTAATTAAAAATCCTAATACATCAATTTTTTTTTAACTGCGATTAACTATTTAGTGGGAGTCAGTTCTGGGTCTATCGTACGACAGAATGCCATGTTACAATAAAAAATTTCTTCTTTTTCAAGGCCTCACGTCGCTTTAGTAACTCAAGTTGGAGCAAATGCTTTAGATAACAGAGAAACACTATTCTTGCAGTTTGCGATTTGAATTCTTATGACTATCTCGATAATTGAAAAGCAACAATTAATAGAATAATTTGTGTGTAAATAGCTTTAGAATTAACAGTGTTGCCTATTCTTAGATTATATGCATTGAAAGGAAAGAGGGGTGGTGGATACGTAGAAAGGTAGATTTAGATGTCACATTATCACATCTCACTTTAGTAGAGTTTAACAAAAATCTCGTTTTAATTTGAGTTATGATGCTAATACATTATTAAGTGGCGAAGCGAAGCGGAGTCACTTACTAACTTCATGTTGTCCGTCTGTCTGTCCATCCATCCGTCCGAGCAAAAAGTCGAGCACAGCTGTGAATTTCCAAATTCTGTTTTCACCGATCGACAGGTGACCAAAAAGGCTTGTTTGCTAGTGATTTTGAAACTGATTGGTCAAAGGTCAGCGTTAGTGACCTTACAAACTGGAGGGTTCTCAAATTTGGGAGACTGCTTCGCCACTTCGCTATGCGTTGCAAGCTTTGCAGGTTTATTAATTCTAATATATTGTTAATAAAAGAGTAACTATACGTTTTTTTATTTTTAAAAATTTATAAAAAATAAAGTATATAGTAGAATTTTAAAAAATATAAATATTTCCTTTCTTACAAAACTAATTAATAAGCTAATGAAATAAAATATATAATTTGCGATATGAAAATAATTTATGGACTCATCTAAAGCAAATCATCGTTGTAACGAAGCTAAGTACGTATCAATATTTGTTGTTTATTTTCCCGTGGAAACTAATTGCAATTAGCACAGTTGGTTAATGCGTGGAAACTTAAAAGTTTTGTGTGTGTGTTACTAGGTCAGTAGTCGAAGTATATAAAATTTCCAGTTTCTCTACCAGTGAAGCAGTAAAGACTGTATATGAATTTAGAAACAATTGAGCCTCGAAAAGTTAAAATATAGCTAATGTTGCGTCACAGAAGAAGTACATGTTGGCCGTTTTAATCTAACCGGTAAAATTATGAAATTTATAATTATAAAAAATTAATTGCAAAGATAATACTTAAAGATATTAGCCGCAGAAATAATGAGATGTGATGCGTTTTATTGACTCTCCAGAAACCCTTAAGCTTTTTTGCAGTAACACAAGTTATGTTTTCGAAAATTTAACATATTAATTTAAATTTAATTGGTTGTCATTAGGAATTCATATGAATATTAATTAAATGAGGATGTGAAACAAATTGCTTTCCAACTTTTATTTGCATACATATGCAAAATTATGTACTTTAAATGTTGTTTACTATAATTTTACTTAAAAATGACTAAATTTAATCAGAAATTAGGCTTTTCTATTTTTGAACATCCTCACATTTCAATTTCACACTACATTAAAAATGGTTTCCCGTTATCTGTAACCGGTTTTTTTGAAGGCTGCTGATCATCATCTGGCTTCTTTTTTGATATGGATTTTACACCTTACATTAGCTGCATGAAGTGTTTAATGAAGTGCATATCGTTATCTTTATGACTCTTTGATAACTGAATCCGATTAAAGGTTGCGTGATAAACAATTAAAGCGTTTCAAAAATAGTTATTTTAATAATATCCGTAGATCGTCTTTAAAGCCTCGATTTCTTATTATTTGGTAGTCATAGTGTTCATGTTACTGATGAAGTTTTTAAGTTCAAATGCACGATGGCTGTGTATTTTATAAAGAGCTGGAGCAATCTGCACTAATCAAGCGTTTGTCAGAATTGATTTCGTGATTTCTTTAGAAAATTCCTTATTTGTTCAAATCTATCTAAATTCTAATTTTTTTGGAACGGTATTTTGTTTAAATTAAAAAATAATCTTTCTTTCATGAATTTGTATTTTTTATTATAGTTAATTTTTATATGAAGCTTTTTAATAAAGCTCCCGATTTTCTATGTCTAAAATAACTATGTAATCAATTTTGATTAGTTGAGTTTCCAATTGCACCTGGTACCTAATTTAATTTTTTACACTTTTGTTGAACAGAAAAACCAAAGAAATATAATTATTTTTACAGACCAGGTAAAGTAGTCAAAATAAATTGAGGTTAAGAGAGATTAGAAGCAATGTTTCTAAATTTTCATTTATTACGCAAATCTGGAAAAGGTTTATAAACAATAGTTTAAAAAACATAGGAAGAGCAAGAGTCCAACCTATATCACGTATAACAAGATGGCAAAAGAAAAAAACCAGCAAAAATACTCAGAAAAATTCAAAAGATAAAAGCATATTTTAAAAGCGCCAAAGTTGACAGAAGTCTACCCAAATTCAAACAATAAACAAGCAACCAAAAGAAAGACAAACGCAGGAGAAAATACTCGAGAGAATATATTAGTCAATATTGCAAAAAATCAGTTTTAAGGGAAAGAAATAAAAGAGGTCCAAATAGCAAAGAAATTAGATGGGCTAAATAAAGTAAAGGGAGATTCAAATAGAGAAAATTAGAAGAAATCAAAATAGTAAAATGCAGAATTAGAATAGTAAAAGATATGTTACCAAATTAGAAAAAGAAAAGAAAAACTAGACATAATTATTAAAGTTTCACAATGTTGATATCAAACTGTAGAGAAATTGCATGAAAACATGTACAGGAAGCTTTTAAAGTAGGAAAAAAACTTATCAGTACAAACCTGTATAATGAAAATGGCAAATTAGAAGGAAAAAATAAAAATCATAAAGTAGAAGAAGAAGCTAAGGGAAACGATAATACTGATAGAAAATAAATTAATCTTGTTAAAGAGAGATATCCAAACGGAGATTAAGTAAACGCTTCAAAAAAAAGGACCCTAGTAAACGAGTTCGAGTAGAATATCAAGAAATAATGCTAAATAGTTCTTCGTACAAATAGAATAAACACAAGGAGATGTTACAATGGACAAAATAAAATAGTGATGCAAAAACCTAACGGAAAAATGCAAGCGAGTCGGTCAAATAGCAATGAAAAAGTCAATGTTTAAGCTAAATGAAAAAGCAGTGAAAAAGGACTTAAATCGTGGTATAAAGAACGTGACGGAATTAAAAAAGAAGCAATTTATATCAGAGTGAACTTGTGACATTTCAAGAGAGAACGAAAGCAAATGTGTAAGAATTATAAAATTATACCTTATGGTGGGGCGTAACTAAACAGACTGAAAACGGAATTTTCGATTGCAAATGCAAGGTTAGAGACTTTCAAAAATCAGGTAAACAAGTACATTAGAATAAGGGGTAAAAGAAAAAAAGCAGAGTTATAAACCTAGATTAACCTACAGAAACAATAGATGATAAAGCCAGATTTCATGATAAACTGGAGTTTTCTTATACAAAACATTTCCAAAATACCTTGTATAACAACAACAAACATTAATACGAATATTGGCCAAGAATTAAAAAATTATCCTGTTATAGGTAGGCATAACATGTATTAAAACACAACAATAACAACTACAACCAATAAAATTTTTGATAGCAAGATATTTGACAACAGACATGTTTTGGTTGAACAAACATATCCACAAAAGCACTTGAATGCACCGGAATCATTAAACATAGTAATAGGCATCAAGAGTTAAAATAGTAATTTGATTATATGGAACACAAGATTATAAAAAGTGGAAGCATTAACGAAAGGTAAAAGAGGAATATGAGTGGCACTTAGAAACAAACCTTAAAAACTAAGGAAGAAGAGAATTTTAAAGAAGGCTAGGGGTTTCTCAAAAGTACCATCAAAGCAACAGAGGGAAAAAATCCGCCAAACAATACGGCTTAAGAATAAGAAAATGATAAAAGGTTTAAAACAAAACAAAGTGAAGTTAACAAACTACCATAGGTAGAAAAAATAAAAAGGTATATATAGTCACCTAATAAAAAATATAGAACAAAGTTACAAGAAAAATTATATGAGATTATTCTATAAGCAAAGTAATGCATGTAAGAAAAATATGAACTCCCACCCTCAGTGTGGAAAGATAATTAAAGAAATTTACTGCTAGGTAGCAAACCAATAATATAAAGATCGCAAAATGTTGCAAAAAGGTTATGATAGACGAATTAGACAAAACAGCCGAGGTGAGAAGCACAATTTGAGAGTTACACCAGTTAAAGTATAACAAAAGATATTTAAAAAAACAATACAAAATCTGATGAACCATCAAAATCCCGAAAGTGATGGATTCGAACCATGAAAATACGGAGGATAACCCTTAGAAGGGAACATTTTCAAATTGATCTCGCAATTATGGACAATTAAAAAAATCTGGTGTGAACATCACACGACTTTCCTTATCCTATTATTATATATTATACCGGGTCCATCGTCTCGGCTCTGCGCTGCTCTCGTCCCGGAACTATTATAAAAAAGGACGAGGCGCAAGTCCAACACTCGAAAGCTGATTAAAATAAACAGTACAAGACAATAATTGATTCGTACTTAAAATTTTGCTACGTCATTGAAGGTAACCGTGCGAGCTCGGCCTTCCCCATTATCGCCTGCGTGCTCCCTTCTACCGGCCAAGCGCTCCTCCCCCTGTCCTCCCGCAGTGGGGCAGGAAGCTCACCGAGCGCGCTGTGATTGGTCCGTTTAATCAATTTTTAATCGGCTATAACTTATTTATTTGACTTCAGATCAAAAAATTTGATTGTAATTTTTTGTTCGTCTCAGTCTGATCTATCCGGTAATATAAACTTCCCGAAACATTTTATGAACACCCGGTATATTAAAAATCCTAAGCTTCAATTTTTTTTCGGGTTCCTATTTTACCAACTTTTATTTGAAATTCATGTTTATCTCATGATAACAAATCATTCTCATAAATTTTTTGTATCTTCAACCGTTTAGATTCGCGACCGCTTAGCGACCGATTTTGCGACCTTGCGACCAAACGACTAGGCCGATTTTTACCAAAAGCTTCGCACTGCATCCCCTACCTACAAGTAACTTGCGTACCAAATTTCAAGTCTCTAGCTCTTACGGTTCTCGAGATATCCTGTTTACTGTCAGATCGACAGACACACACACACGAACCAATGGCCCAAACCAACTTTTTTGGTGTTCTGAGGCTATAATTCGTCCAGAAATGTGAAAAACTGGGTAGGTCAAATTTCCGCCGATTACATTACTTTCCTTATTATAGGATAAGGAAAGTAAAAATCTGGTGTGAACATGACACGACTTTCCTTATCCTATATTTCCTGGCGAAAATCCTGGGCCTCCATTTTTTTCGAGTTCCTATTTTATCAACTTTTACTTTAAATTCATGTTTATCTCGTGATAACAAATCATTTTTATTTTCATAAATTTTTTGTATCTTCAACCGTTTAGAATCGCGACCGCTTTGCGACCGATTTTGCGACCTTGCGACCAAACGGCTCGGCATATTTTTACCAAAAGCTTCGCACTGCGTCCGCTACCTACAAGTAACTTGCATATCAAATTTAAAGTCTCTAGCTTTTACGGTTCTCGAGATATCCTGTTTATTGACAGATCGACAGGCAGACACACACACACACACACACACGAACCAATGGCTCAAACCAACTTTTTTGGTGTCCTGAGGCTATAATTCGTCCAGAAATATAAAAAACTGGGTAGGTCAAATTTCCGCCGATTACATTACTTTCCTTATTATAGGATAAGGAAAGTAAAAATGTTTAGAGAGTGGAGAACACTGATAATCCCTATTAAAAGAAAACAAACAGGTTAGACTGTGCCACCTACAGCTTAATTTCATTGTTAAATGTTACCTATAAAATATTTTCAATCTTAATGAGAGGCTAAAGTCATATGTTAAATAAAAAATCAGTGCTAGATTAGATTATTGTCTTCAAAATCATTGATGAAAAAATAAACTTAAGAATATTCAAGTGCATGCCCTTTTTATTGATTACTGACAAACCTATAATAATTCAAAAAGAATAAGAGTACTGGAAGCATTTAAAAAATTGCTGATTCCAAATTGGCCGATTAGATTGGTTATTATGGTTCTCAGAAGAACATAGAACAAGATAAGAGTAAAAAGTATGATTTCAGAAATTTTGGAGTACAGAAAGGGTTTAGACAAGGTGACCTCATCTCTCCCACACTTAACTCTTGATCTTGGTCATAACACAAAAAAGTTTGATATCGCATTTAATTGTATTAACATAGAAGAAAGGTAAATGAAAAAAAGACTTAAACTATAACAGAAAAGCTGACATGCCACTAGCAGCTGGAATATTGAATGAAATATAAAGTACAGGTTTAAATGGATACAGTGTTTTACATTTCTAGAAGCAAGCAGTGCGGATGGCATAAAGATTATAGAAAGAAGGTTAATGGCGGGTTCCCTTAGTAGTGGCATGTAAAATTCAGTGTTAACTGTGTTAAGGAAATTGTCTTGCAGTCGACTAGACAGTATGTCCACAAAACCAGTAATAAGGCCAGTAGTGACTTACAATAGTAAAAGGTGTGTTAACCGATATAGTTTAAAATTAAATAGTAAGATGGGAAAGAAAAAATTTAGATGGTGTAAAATTAGATGATTATTTGAAGCAAAACCAATGAAATTACGCCCCTTTTTTAAAAATCTCCCCATTGCTAAGGCAATTTAATAAGAAAAACTAAAATAGTTGGAATATATTGGAAAAATGGAAGTGTCTGAGAAAATTTTAGAGGAAAAATTATAGGATACAAATAGGAAGGAAAAACTTATCCAATACTTGGCGGAGGAGTGTAGCAGTTTCTTTTTTGTAAAATTAGGGCATTCTATTTATTTTAACTTTTTTACTCGTATTTTATCATCTTGTTCTAAAACATCATGGACGGGCTTCGATATAAGCAGTAAATACGTTATGAAATCTTTTTTAATTTGTAAAAAACTTTACGAAGTGTCATCTAAGGTTACTCGCTCCAAGTAGTTCGTTAGCTACACGATTAATTGTAAAGCTTACTAAAAACAATAATCAGTTTGGCAGGTCTGTTGGGGGTTTTCTCTTCAGTCTTCTGTTTACTGTAAGTTGATCAGTAGACGCTTGCTGAAAACATTTATGAAAACTAAGAAAATGGAGCTTGTCGTAGGATACAAGAAGACTTTCCATTATACAGTCTTTGAGACAACATTAACATACCAATGCTCTTCACTTGTCTAATCGTGCCCTTAATTTTTTGAGGGAGAAAGCCGATTTGTTAGTGTTAATTTCAATAGACACATACAAATGATTCGACAATTTTCGCACCAAAACTTGATGCATTGCAACTAGACGTTTGAATTCACCAGGATGGAACCACATTCCATAACAAAAACTTTGATCTAAGTGCTGTGTGAGATGTTTCCTTGGCGCCAGTCTCTCGATGTTACTTAGCCTCGTGGTAGTATCTCAAGGTTGAGGCCATTGTACCCTAAGGTCTATAAAATGCAGAATAATATCAAGAAATCAAGAATTTTCCTCGACATATGTTAGAAGGATTTAGGAAGAATTTCATGATGCGCCATCGTAAATGAAGAACATCACTTGGCCGATATCTTCTTTAAGATACATTGAAATAAACCTTCCAGTTTTATAGCTTTAAAAAATAAATTTTGTACCCTTCTATATTTTTCCTTAAATCGACCTGAAAAATGGAGAAGGAGCTTTGCCCTACTTCGCAATATTTGTCTTAGTAGCGACTTGGGCCAAAAGTCTAAACCTTTGTATGAACTATTAATTTAGATTACTTCATATATGACAGCGTGATACCAACTTGTAAAATAAAAACTGATATTTTAATTTTTGTTAACTACTTGTAATGCACCTCATTAGATGTCTTTTCTTTTTATTATTGTTGATGTTGCTAACTAAATTATAGCATGTTTTGATACAATGGTAAAATGGGACGACAACCATAAATTAAACACTTCAAAATTTCATCTAATATCTTTTTGGATATTATCTAAATGGTGGTGTTTTTTAACAATGTTTTGTCTGTACTGGTGTAGATGTTGTAATTAAAAAAAAAAACGTTTTATTGTAATTCTATATTATTTAAGAAACTGAGCAGTTACAAAACAACTTATTTCCTTTAATACAATAACAAAAGTATGCATTTGGATTCTTTATTTTTTGACTTTACGGTTCTTGAAAAAGCTTGGCTTGCTCAGTGACATCCCTTATTCTTTTCTGTCCATAGCTTTCCTTATCCTTTTTCACCTTTAGATCTCTTAGATCGTCTTCCATGTCTTTGTTACATCTTTTCCTTGGTCGACTTTGTTTTCTCGATCCAATAGTTTTCTGCTATACGCTATTTTTGGACCAACGTCGTTTTTTATTCGAATTAAATATCCTGACCATCTTGATTTTTAAGCTTTTATTACAAAAATTATGGTCGGATTTTTATATATTTGACTTAATCCATGATTCATTCGTATTCTCCATTTAGCCCTTTCTTTGTGTTTTATTAGCCCATATATTCGTCTTAGAATTTTTCTATCAAAAATACACAACTTATTTTGTCTTTTTTTTTTAAATCCACGCCTCGCTTTCTCATGTAACTACTTATGTCAATATAGTATGCTAAAAATTCCGTTCTGTACATTTCTTGAGATGTCCCTTAATTAGAATATGTTTTCTAATGTATTATAGCTTTTGTTTTCTACTGCTATTCTTTTTATTTCTCGCTCGTTGTGATTGTGCTTCTCGTGTATTAAAGTAGTTTCTGTTAATATGTATGCCATTTAGTAGTCTATGTATATTTGGTGTCCATCATTAATATATTTTACAGGTGTATCTTTATTGTAAATACGGGGTCTGTAGTCTACGGCACGGTTTGATTCTTTTCGGTATTATCAAAATAATAATTTTGTAAACAATCTTAAAAGAGCTATACATCTGTATGTGTCATTTTCTAGTTTATAGCTGAACTTTTTGAATGTAGGGCTTATTGCATGTGTTCAACCATTTGGCATTTTTTCTTGTCCCATATATCTCATAATGGTTTATAGAGTTTTATCATTAGTTATTTTGTTGCTTCATCTTCTCTAGGCAATTTTTGATACTTTGATTTCTTCACTTATTGGTACAGTTCATCTCTTGTGGGTGATAATAAAAAAAAGTGTAGATCGTAGTACTAATACTCTTTATTGTTTTTTATTGCTTAACCTTCTGGTTCAACATTGTTTTCCTCTAGCAGTTCTTTAAAATACTCTTTCATCTATTCAGTTTTCCTTCTTCGTCCGTTACTACATATATTTATTTTAGTATAAAATTTATATTTTCGTTCTTTATCTTTTCAGTAAAAGGCTGCTACATGTTGGTTTCTACATTCTTGTTCCATTTCTTCTATTTTTTCAGCTCATAAGTTCTTTTCTTTCTTTTATATAAATTTTGTAAATACTTTCTCTTGTTTTGGCATCCTTTTGCATTCGCTCTGATTCTCTTTTGCAACATTTCCTTTCTTCGTCGAGCCACAAATTCTGTTTGTTATTTTGTCTCTCATCGTTTCTTTTGCTGCTGTATGTATAATCATCAGTGTGCTACCATTTTTATTTAATAATACATAATTCTTTGTTGGCATTCTGCTTGTTATTCCTATTATACTAGTTTTTCATTATAAAATACTTTTTACTTACAAACCCCATTAACTAAGGAGTGATGTAAGTCACAGTTTACCCGTCGATAACCTTTCAATAATATTTGTTGCGTGCCTTTTATCTACAAGTATCCTGGTACTTTCATCGAGGGACACTCAAGTCTCTTTGTGTACTAGATATTATCATGTTTGCCCTTGGCAAAATATTCTTCCTTTTCATCATTAATATCGTGTTGTGCATGCCTATGATTGGTGTATAGCACATTTATTTGTCTAGTTTTGCGTTGGCGTCTTCGAGTAGTCATGTTACTTCTATATTTTTACAGAAGATACTTTTGGCCGTTACTTCTGTTTTTTTTTTGCTGATGCATGTCAGTTTAGGAATGTCATGTTGAAAAACCTACCCTTCATTTTATTTATCGATTTAAAATCAGTTAACAGGTGTATTATCACCTTGCTGACTAGAAACCTTGTGCCCAGAGAACTATTCCCGTTATTAAATAGTATGAATTCTTTAAGCCCTATTATATTCTTTCCTTTCTGCAGTATTTTTTATAATGTTGCTAAAAGCACTTTGTATTTTATTAATTCATCCTTTAAGTCTTGCAAACACTATACAAGCTTCGCACATTTCAAGTCTCTGTCATTATATTAGTTTTTTTCCGTCGCTAAGATCTTCTCTGAAGAATAATTCGACTTAACTGAGTTAGGACTATTAACCTTATGCCTAATCCCTTTTAGTCATCTCTTACGACAAGTAAGGAATACTGTGGACCTATTCTTACCCTCCAGTTCACAGTGTTTGGATTAGATATATAAATTTTGTGCCGGAAAACTATTTTTAGTCCACGAGGATAAAGATTTTAGAATACAAAAGCTTGTAGTAAGCAAAGTATAGACTATAACACACATTTTAAAACATTTTTCAGTAGATTTGAAGAAGGATTGCGCTTCTTCATAAAATGCTCGATAATTAGCAAACGAACATCTTAAGTACTTTCTTAAAAATATTTTTTAAGTGTACATAGGCCTTAGTTGCATTCCAAAAGCAGAATTTCAGATGATTTAGGTTGAGTAAATAAATAAACTAGTCGTTTATATCTTTTGCTTTTCCTACTGTATCGAATGCAATGATACGCCAACTTACCTAAGTCAAAGTTTGTATCTGTAATTTTTTAAAAGGATTTTATCTTATAGATCCTCCTGGAGCTTCTCCTCAAGAAATGAAAGCCCACTATACCGCATTAGCCTTTTTACATGTAGGGGCGTACTTTAGCAATATATGGATTTTAGTCCTCCATATACATACTATCATGTTATGTACCCATTGTACTTTTAATAGTACTAATCTCTTATAATAGTTCAGCTCATACATTGAAGTTTCTGCTTGGGATAACGGCTATTAGACCTAGATATTAAGACATAAACTTAAAACCTCTTTAACTATGTGTATTAGACTTCAAAAAAGGATGCCCCACTGTTTTGAAGATGATATAGTTGAGAAACTTTTTTACCGTTGCCGAGAATACTTTTCTTACTTGACTATTTTGAAATTAAGAGGAATAAAAATACAAACAAAATATTTTAATAAAACAAAACTTGTTATTCCATGCAAGTGGACCTACATGTTTTCCTGAGTTTTTTCGCTGGCATGTCAAGGTTTCATTATCTTTATACGATTTCTTATGGAGTAAAGTGTCTTAGTAAATTATCTATTGCTGGCAAAAATATCTCTATTAAGTACTGGGTGGCCAAAAAATCGCGCTAGAAGTTAAAAATTAATTTAAAAAATGTAACATTTTAAAAATTCTTATTTGTTAATATTAGCATTTAATTAGTTAAGTGTTTCCCTTCACTCTTAACTACATGTTCAAGGCGATTTCCAAAAGCCTTGTGACGAATGTCTTAATTGCTGCCTCTAAGTTTTGGAAGAAATTTCTCTAAAAGTTCCTCCCTGTAGACTTTTCATCCACATATTTTACGAGACAAAATGGTCCAACAATACCACTATAGGCGCTTGAGCTCCAGGCACTTTCGTTGATGAAGGCGACGAACTTCTGTTAAATATGGATTTCGTTGGCCCAGAACAGGTAATTTTGCTTGTTTACAAAACCATCTAATTGCAAATAACATTCATCACTAAAATAAATACATTTCCAACAGATTGAACCATCTCTGGTCCGCTCCAACACTTTGTTTATAAAGTCACATCTTATTTCAAATTATTCTGTGTTAACGGCTGTTGTGATTGTATCTTGTTTGAGGACAACTTAAAGTGATGATCGAGAGATATCCAATTAGGCTAAGGCTCTTCATGTTGAAATTTTAGACTGTTTTTGTTACAACACGTTTTGCAGCTTCCACATTCTCAGAGATGTTCACTGAAATGGATCGTTGTGTCATCGACTCTTTGTCATTGCCAATATTGCCATTGCGCTCAAACTTTGTCATTAGTCTTGATAATTAAGGAGACAAAAATTCTTTATTGTCAGTGTGTCCTTAGCAGTGGTTATATTTAACTTCTGTAATAGCAAATTATCAAATAGTAAACACGTGTTTACAGAACAATAATATTTAACTCATTCGTTTACAGATGACTCAAAAAAAAACTTACGGCGCAATTTCTGGCCATTTAGTACTATAATTTCTGTTGTTTCAGAAATGAAAAGAATTAAATAAATTAGAAACTAACACTTAACTAATTATTAAGCTCACTGTTTAAACTAGAGTTAAGTCCAGCATAAATTCTCACGACTATTTACTTTTGTTATAGTTATTGTTCATTGGAAATGTATTGTGGAGGCACAGACGTGCTGTTACCTTCAAAGTCCCGATTTATTATGGACAACGAGACTTTTAATTAATCAAATAGGATCCTGGAAAAACTTTTTTGTCTCGAAGCTAAGTATATAATGACGACTCTGCATTTAGTTACACCTTGTCAATTAAATATAAAAAGTATTCTCGTGTATAACATTTGTCTTACATTTTTGACTTCGAGCTTCAATGGTGTGTCTACTTTTGCTGATATTTTCATTAAATAACAATATAAAAGTAGTAGTCAAAAATTTATAAATAAAACAAAAGTTATATGTAAGCAACTTTACCTCTAGTTGCAGGCGCTTCTGTTATTGCACGTATGGCTTCAGTATCGCGGTTTCATCTCGATTCAGCTGGCTGATAAATGAGCCTAGACAACTTAAGGATGCAAGCAGAAGTTTTAATTTGGCGGAGACGCAATTTTTCAACGTCGCGAGTGCTGTTTCTTGGTTTGCATGTGCGCTGCGCGTGCAGGCATACATTAATTCCTAAAATTAATGAATCACAAAACAAAGTGCAAGCCTTGCCTTAGCGAGGGTACATTGCATGCCGACACGTCCTGCAGAAACCAAAGACGATTGCATTTTACACGCGTCGTAATCGACTGCGGTCTTTGTTTTGGTACATTCGGTGGAAGAATTCGCTGAAACGACACGCTTTCCTAATTTTTTCGCTGAAACACATCCATGCTTTTTAGAAAAAAGTGCAGAATCGTGAAATGACATCAAAATATGCCCCAGTTTTGCAATTTTTAGCTAAGAACAAATTCAGTGTATATTATATTTATTTTATGTTTATTGAACAACAAATTTACTAATAAGATTTATGACGCAAAAATATTATAACGAAAGTCCAAAAATTTGTTGCCGAAATGTACAGGACTCATGATGAGATGTGCTTCAGCAATTTTTACGATGTAATTTAAAATCGATTTTGGCCCGTGTAATAGTCCACTGATTGTATTCCAATTTCCAAGTTAAGCAAATTTGATTCGGGTAAACGCTTAATTTATGACAATAGCTTTAGATGCTTGGATTATGTTTTTAAGATATGTTTACAAGATACCAGTTTTAATTTTAATTGTTATTTATGTTATCCATTTTTATTTAAATTACCGTATTTTGTATATGCATTTGTTTTTTATTTCTATGGAAGCCGTGAGAGTTTTTCAAAGAACTCGCTCGATAGGATCTGCATTTTCAAGTAGCGTGGGATTCCTATTCGCCTAAAAACCACAAACCCTCCTTGATTATGACCTCCCTGGAACTGCCTATTCTTTTTTTTTTAATAGAAATTTTACCTGCTCAACAATATACATTGTTATACAAAGTATGTTTGACAATTAATACTTAACGAAGGGAAATAACAGAAAGGTACCTAATAACCACTTGAAATAGCTGTGTTAATAGTCATTTGGATTTACCATTTGATCACATAGTTAATTGAGAATTAATTGCACTTAGACATCAAGACTATCAATAACGTATTTTGATCAAATAGTTATTTGGAGA
Organism: Sinelater perroti; assembly: GCA_036346155.1. NCBI lineage: Eukaryota > Metazoa > Arthropoda > Insecta > Coleoptera > Elateridae > Sinelater > Sinelater perroti. The sequence goes on along the minus strand of JARFIY010000195.1, from coordinate 14,362,034 downwards.
TTAGTCCGCACTTAGTCATCACCACTATCACTCAAGTATATGTCTTGTGGTAACTTTCGTTTTAATCGTCTATGAATACTTCTTTGGCCTAGTTCATAGAAGGTGGCACCATTGCAGTTGGTAAGGTTGTCATGGAAGGTTTTAGTCAGTTTTGCAATATGTTCTTGAATTGTGGGCATGTTTAATTCGTGATGAAGTTGTTGATTTGTAATGAACCACGGGGCGTTGACTGTTGTTCGAAGAATTTTATTTTGTAACGTCTGGATTCAGTTGAGATTGGTTTTGGAAGTGTTAGCCCATATCACACATCCGTACAGAATCAATGGACGTATTAGAGATTTATACAAGAGCGTCATGCATTCGATTTTCATAGTGGACTTTTATTTATGATTGGGTAGAGCTGGATTAAACGCGTGTGGCCTTCGTTCAGCTTTTTAATATATGGTATTTCCATGTGAGCCGAGTATCGAGATGGATACCCAGATATTTCACGGGCTCGTCTTTGGCATTCCATTGTATAGTATGTCCATTGATTGTAATTAACGTTGGATTTTGATAATTCTAAGTGTGAATATTTTCGTAGTACACTTGGAATGATTAATTGATAGATTCCATTTCATGAACCATCTGCTTAGTGTATTGGCGGCAGTTTGTAAGTCGGCTATTGCTTGCTCTAAGTTTTGATTTCTAGTTAACACGACCGTGTCATCTGCGAACATTGCTAGGTTTGCATTGGGAACAGGAAAGTCATGCATGTAGATGTTGAATAAAATGGGACCTAGAATACTCCCTTGTGGAACCCCTGCATGTATAGCTCTAGTAGTTGATAAGCTTGCCTGTATCTTGATTGCATATGTACGATTTTCTAGGAACGAGAACAATATGGATTTTATGTACTCAGGTAGTTGAAGACGTACTATTTTATATTTTAAGCCATCGGTCCACACTCGATCGAATGCTTGAGCTATGTCTAAAAACAAGGCAGTAACGTATTGTTTGCTTTCAAATCCTCGTTCGATTGTTTCGATCATGCGCTGTAGTTGATGGCAGGTGGAGTGGCCTTTTTTGAATCCAAATTGAAAGGTGGGAACAATACTCAGTTTTATTACCTCTTCATTAAGCCGGCGATATATGACCTTTTCGAAAAGCTTCGAGATTGTAGTTAGAAGACTAATAGGTCGATAGCTAGTAATATCTTTCTTGACTTTGTTTGGTTTGGGAAACAGTAGAATAATTGCATGTTTCCATGCATTCGGAAAATAACCAATCCTTAAGCACGCATTAAATGTGGTTGCTAGGTATGCCAATGCTTTTTGTAAGCTTTTAAGTATGACATTAGGTATTTTGTCATATCCTGGCGATTTATTTATTGGAAGACTTTTAATTATTGATGCGAGTTCTCTAGGTGAAGTTGATTTGAAGTTTGGTTCTATGATTGGCTGGTGAGTTTCTACATAGTTGATGGCTATATTTCTAAATGTTGGATCTGCGTGATTTTCAGATGTGAAGGTTTTTCTAAATGATCTGCGAAGGCTTCACATTTTTCTTCATCGGTGTTAAATGTTTGCGCACCTGAAGAAATTGGAGGCATCACTTGTGGCTGACGTAGGATACGTTTGGTCGTCTTCCATAGTCCGGGATCTCTTGGTTCAAGATTACTAATATGTTTTCGTAAGTCTCTATTCGGTGGGCATCTAGCTCCTTCTTTATTCGATGTGACAAGTTATTTACCATATTTTTGGTTACGGGGTTTCTAGTTCTCTGCCATTCCCTCCGCAGTGTGCTTTTTTGCTTAATTAGATCCACTATGTGTTTGGGTGAATAATGATCAATGTGTACTCTTCGTTTGTACGTGGTGGTAGTGGCCTTGTTGACACTGTCAGTGATAGTTTTGTTACGTGTGAGATAGTTTGATCTATTTGATTTGGGGTTTGAAGGTTATTAGGATACTTAAGTCGTTGGTCAAGGATATCTTGAAAAGCGTTCCAATCTAGTAGTCCATTTATGAGTTTCGGTTCTTGGATTTGTTTTGCTGGTGTCAGTAAAAACGAGATTATAATTGGTAGGTGGTCTGAATCTAGTTCAGTGCATACTTGTTGGAAGATTTGTTTGCTGAAGTTTTGTGGACAACTATGTCAAGTATATCTGGTCTGTGATCGTCTCTGTACGGGTAGTGTGTAGGTTCGGCTGGAGCTTCTATTTGGAAAGCGTACGTTGATGCTAGGTCGTAAAGTTTGTTTCCAGCAGGGTTTGTCTCTGCATCCCCATATCGTGTTTTTGAATTCATGTCTCCTATCAGAAGGATGGGTTCGCTTGGATTAAATATGGTAGAGATGTCGATTTCAAGAAGTTGTTTGTTGGGTTGTTTGTAAGCACATATTATGGTTATAGTAGTATCGTTAGTTAGTTTGATTTTCACTCCAACTGTTTCGAGGTTTATCGTGTTAATTGTTTGACATTCATGATGAATTATGTTGCGTTTTATGATAATGGCTACTCCTCCTGATGCAAACCTGGCTTCTCTATCTGCGCGGTAGATCTGATAGCCGGCAATTTTGAGTTGATTGTGTTGGCTAAGTGCGTTTCAGAGACGCACGCTAAATCAGAATGTCTCTCAAGAAAAGATTTAAATAGAGTTAATTGTCTTTGATGTCATCCGCGTTCCAGTTTAGGAGTTTTAATTGAATTATAGTCTTATTTTTGTGATCCATTGAAAAGGGAAGGAAGGAAATTTGATATTATGTATTGCTTGATATGTTCAAAGATAGGTTGAATAAGTTGCAACAGGGATGACAAGATGGTGTTGAGGAAGGGTTGGGTTTCGGGTGATGTAGAATTTGTTTTGGGAACCAGGATACGTTTGGTTGGAAGGTGTTGTTTACACTGTTTTTGAGGAGAGGGAAATTTTCAGATTGTTGGCAGGGCCGGGTTTGCTATTCGATCTTATTGCTCTAGGAGTCTCGTTCTGAGGTCGTTTGCCTTGCTGGTTCCTTGATTGGAGGAAGTACTGGCATCCCCTAAAGTTAGCGGGTGGTTTTCTCCGCAGTTAGTACATACTGCGGCATCAGTTCGAGGTTTATCGCAGTTGGTGTACAAGTGATTTCCTTGGCACCTCACGCATCTTGGTTCAAGTCTACAATAATTTTTGTATGTCCGATGCGTTGACATCGGTGACATTGAGGAGTTTTGCGATTAGTTTTACGTGGTTCAACAGTAACTAATGCGTGGAATATATTTTGATCTTATAAATTTCATTTGCTTTTCATTTGCCGTGAGAAGTATTGCACAGACGGGCATGGGCTTTTGTCCTTATTTAAAAGCCTTGTAATTCGTTATAGGGAGGTCGTAGACGGCAAGTTCCTGTTGTATTTCTTCTTCGGTTAAAGAGAGGGACGTTCTTTATAACTACCGATAGTGGTCTGCTATTGGGGTTTTGATATGTGTGAATTCAATTTTGTTTGTCAGATAATGTTTGGCCAAGTTTCTATAATCAGTTTCGCTTGTTAGAGTGACTTTCAGTGAAGATGAGCTGAGGGTAGTCGTAAACTCTCCCTTAACAATGGTTTTAATATCGTTTATAACTTCTTTATGGTTAAGTGGGCCTTGAAGAAAGATAGGCAGTATTTTTATTTTGGGTTGTTCAGTGGTCTCTGGTTCCTCTGAGGATGATGGTTCGAGATGTTTAGGCAAATAAAACTTGTTTCTCTCAAGTAGTGATTCCGGTTTCCACTGATATTTTTTTTGTAAATCAGTGATCGGTGGCGATAAGTGATCAGAATTTCTTTTGAGATGTGACATGATAATACGATTAATTCACCCCCCTAGGGGGTGACAGGTAGCAATTGAAAATGTTGCTGCTAATTATATAAATTAATTTTGTTACCAGAAATAAATATTGTGGTTTATGTTGATGTAGATAAACGCTGGCACCAGGCGTTGATAAGCCGCACTCACACTTCCGAGTCGCGGAGCGAACGTTGACACGTCCTTGCTGTTCGAAAGTAAAGCGAGAACTCCTGCCTATTCTGGATTACTTCAACGTGAGGTCATTAACTGAGTTTACAACATACTTTATTTATCTTTATTTATTCAGTTATTTTAGATTACAGTGTTCGCTCCACTTCCTGCCTATTTTTTGTTTTCAGAATTTCTACGATATAGTTGTTAGCCACTTTTCACCACTCTTGTATGTCTTAGTAACTTTACTTATTTACTTACTTATATTTTTTTTCGTTCAAGCGCTTGTCTAAGTCTTATACACCATGCATAATCAAGATAGCACATTTTTACAATATAAGCACTGTGGTTTCGATGTCTTCTGATATCTAAATACCCATGGCTCAAGAAGAACATTGCCTGGTAATAATTTATTTTGCCATATATTCTGGTAATCCACAGTGTAAAGTTTTTAGTGAGTCTAACAATCCATTGGCTCTGTTTTTATTTCCTGCTATTATATAAACACATTCCTCTTACTACTTTTTTATAGTCTCATGCTTTCTGACCTGCACTTTCTTTTATTCTCATGCTTAGAGCTTAATAGATGTCACACCCGCGACCGCTGATGTCATGGAATATGTACTCAAAATCCGAAAAGTCTTTCTCCTCCATATAGTAATCAGCCTGATCCGGCATTTTCTATAGTTACGCGAATCGTCCTATCGCAGCACAAGGTTGTAATAAAAGTTCTGTAACACTTGTAAAAATTTGATTTTGGCAAAAACAATAATTGACACCAATGATTTTTTGCTAGCACTTTGTGATTTGTGGAATCTGCCAATGTCGAAACGAAATATTGTTGACATGCTTATTCAACTTCATCAAATTACTCAAAACGGCAACCGCGCATAAAATACGCAGTAGATCGAAACAGAAATCAGAAGAATCGAGGTCAGGACTATAAGCTTGAGGATACAAGACCTTAATTCTATTTAGTTCAGCAATTTTGTCTGTGGTCTTTGTGGCAAGATGAGCGGGCGCGTTGTTTTGTTGAAAGAAAAGCTCTGCCTGTGGTTGATCAAAGTCAGGCATTTTTGCTTTAAGATTTTATTAACTCGTTCCAGTTGCTTGTTGCACAGCTCAGGATTTCCATCGAGAATAACTCAAAGTGATCAATACTGTTATTATTTGATCAGCTCAAGATTATAATTTTCTTACTAAAAAAATCCTGTCAGACAAATAACGGTGGACTTAATCCTAAGAAATCTAGTGTCTAATATTACTGACAAAGTAAAGTCATCTTTAATCGCGAGTGACAACGCGTTGAAAAAATTGGACATTTAGAGCATTTTCAAGCAATTGCCAACAAATTTCGACTAACTTGTTGGCTTATGTTTAGTCTGTTCGCGAAGATCTTTTTTGTGCACAAAGATTTTATCAAACTTTCTGTCCTGTACAAATTTCATAATGCTACTGATAGAATTTGTTAACTTTGTACTGATGATTACCAAATTGAATTTTACAGCCACAACAGACCATCGATTCAAGTAATTACGCCACAATAAACAATTTTCGTATGATTTGTTTAAGAATATATATAGGACACAATGTAATAATTTCACCTTATAGAGGCAGTTTATATATCCATCCAGCCCCATCAAATAAATTTTAAAACTGTCTTTTGGTGAAGTCAGGGCCTTGTTACTGTTAAAGGTTTTTTTATCACAGAACCAAGAGCATTTACGGTTAACCTTCTCATAAATCTAAATTATATCTCTAGTAACTGATTTTTTCAAGAAATGTTTTTTTTTTGGTTTTCATTTATAAGCAAATCGGATGTGAAAACTCAATTAAGCAGATTGTTCTTTATCAAATTCAGAACGTTTGTCGTGGTCAATCTTTATGAAATGATTATGTATCGTCGTTCGGGCAATGTTTAAATTTAATTAAAACAACATATTGAAGATTTTAGGCCATCTTGTTGAGATTCACATCTGTAATGGTTGAGTGGCTGTCGCATTATTTACTTTTAAGTTAAAATTATCAACCTAAATCTCCTAAATCAAGAGCAAATTGTCTTGCACTTGAACAGTTGTAACACTATTTTCACAAAGAATATAAACCTGGTTTTCTGTATGTAAACACTGTCTTTTGAATGATTTCTTTAATTATTTTTTTTTTACAAAAGTCTGACTACAAATTTTCAATAAGAACGTATTTTGAGGCTGTTAGACGACGAATAAAAAGTATGACACTAACGTTTAAGGGATTAAATTACATGTTTATATAATTGTTGTCATAAAAGCAGCTGCATATAAATTAAAAAGAAACTTTCGCAAAAATTATCATGTTGAATTCTACATAAATATTGGAGTGGATAAATTCACAATAACCCATTCATCACATTTTATGCAGAAGTTTTCGTCTTGTAACTTACCATTTTCACTAAATATAAATTATAACTTTTTTGTTATCTTAATTATGCTTTTTTATATTATACGGTTTGATACTTTCAAGGCAAGCCACGTATACTTGCAAATCAACATACATTTATTTGCCTGAAGTGCCAGAATTGTGCCAGGACAACTTAATGACAAACGCTATTAAAAATGTATAAATTTACATCTGATTTATTATTTTGTGGTTGCGCCCAGTTGCATAAGCAAATAAATATTAGCTACATGGTAATAAATAAAGCAGCTGGCCTCTATAGCCAATAATTACTATAATTGCACGGGGCTATAACCTACAGTAGAACGTGTTCTGAATTATGGATCAAAATACGCATATGCAATACTTGTAGATGCCATTTGCAACCTACACACAGCCAAATTGTTTACTATAGCAACAAGCATTTTCTCCAAATAACAATTATGCCACGAAACAATAAATGGTAGGTTGTAACTAAATAAAATAATACGAAGGAGAATTGAACATGTAAATGTTCTAAAGAGGGCCCCATTTGGATCATTGTTGACCATGCGTTATGCTACAGATTAAAATTATAAGTACGTACTATAACTGCCTGTTCTTATTCAGCTGTCAAATCAAATCATCTTCTGGACTTATCGCATTATAATTTGGCAACAATGAGACAGGTCGATCGCCATCAAATTTTTAAACGTTTTTGAAAGTATATATTGACTACATTTGCACAACAACTATAATAAAATAATAAAAAATATTTCCTTATAAATATGTCATGTAGAGTGTTTTTTTGCACATAAAATGCATAATAATATTTTCAAGCACAATTACTCTATTTAAAGGAAGCTCCATATATGGGACAAATGCAGAACCATATTCTAGAGATGAGAGAAATAAAACAGTAGGGTTGTTTTTCAATATAATCTTTATGTATTTTAACATATTTATTGTATATCAAAATTAAGATTTCTAGGCCCTTGCAAAAATTATTTGAAGCTTTATCAGCAAATTTCCCCAAACCAACATTTTTTTACTGATTATTTAGTTTTGAAAACAGACAGTAGTTGTTGAGAGTTAAATGTGCCAGGAAGCACCTCAAATCCACAACCCCAGCGACCTGGGCAATTGTGGCCTTATGGACAGAAACGTTATCGTGCACAAGACGGACAGTTTTATCCAGCATGCCATTGCCATTTTCCTTGATAACTTTATGTAGTAAGCTGATGTAATACTTTGTATTTATCAGTGTCCCTTTTGTTAAAATCCATTAGCAAAATTTCATTTGAATTTCATGATCTGTTATAACGACTTTGCCTTCCTTGGACAATTTTCCAACTTGTTCACAACAGGTTACAGGTTTTTGAATAGCTGGAAAAAGTCAGGGTACTCATCTGTCACTAATATGGCAGACCCGGTTAGTTTTTGATTCTGTCTCGGGATAAACAATTATTTTATCTATTCCTTTATAGAAGAATATAAAGGCAAACATTTACTGAACACACCATCAAAACGTTGTTTAATACCATTGGGACTATGACCTTCTTTAGTGAGAAATTTGCCCACAGTTTGGTACTCAATTTTCAACATTTTGTAAAATGACATGACACTACCAACTCAAACGTCTGTTCAACCAAAGATGTCACTATCTACACTACTGTTATTTATTTCTATTTTTACTAGAACGTAGTGAAGCCTTATCCCATACAAAGCATTGCTTGATAGTAACTGTTAGTTGAAATATTATCACTCTGGATTAGACTGCCACGTACTGACAACTTTGGAAACTAACCTTTATTATTTTCATTTGCAATGAGTTAAACTAGAACTTGATAAGCTGATTTATTAATCGAACTGAAGTATTGAATGATGTAAAATTATTAAGATATGTGTAATATGATGTATAAAAAACATAAAAAAACAAATAAATAGCAAAATAAATTGTATACATACAATCTTTGATATCTCTAATGTGAAATTTGAATCACAAAGCATTGGGTATCAGAAAAACATAAAAATTATCTTGTTACATCTTATGTTGTAAGATAGATCACTGAACTAAATGTTACCTTGGTATACAATTCTCTTTACATACGTATATTGCTGTTTATCTTATTTTTTAGCCTCTCCTTATAAACATTTTCTTTTACCATTACCGTTTCTATTGCAATCGATGAATCATTTGAAAAAACTTTTCTGAATGCTGCCTTAACTGTTCTTGTACCTGAGCACGTGTCTATACTGCCCATGCCTTAAAAGTAGCTCTCAAATTATTAATCCCACAGTTAATACCACTGCCATGTTTGCACGACTTCAAAAAAGATATTCTCTCGAGTTTTCTTGACTATCAATAAAAACGCTTTTGTTTCTTGAAATGTCGTTCGTAATCTTTTCCTAGATACCTAAGACCAGAAACAACGGGCAAAAGCTCATCATTGGTTCTACCTCACCGTGATTTGTACAAGTAAAGCAATGTCACTCGCATTCGCTAGCAATATTTCCTCAAGATGTTATTTATGTCTTCACTTTCTGTTTGAAACGTTTCGCGGTATTTCTTTAGCTCTTTTCTACTTTCTTTGTGTTAATTATGCTAAAACAAACCTTGCGCACGTCCGCAGAGATAAAAATTTAGGGCAAACTAAATGGAATTTTTATACCAACCCATTTTTTTACAGAAGCAAATTAAGGAGTTCTTATTAAGAGCGAAGAAATATTCTGAAAGACCATCATATATAAACACATTCTCAAATTTGTTTCGGTAGGAACATTGTCGAGCAAGAGGAGCAATTAATTTTTTTAAAAAGGTAGAAGCATTTTCATCAGTAATTAGAGGTTACTAAATACATCAGTAAAAAACGCATTTTTAAAAATTAAATCTGTGCTGGTTTTTTAAAAATATCTAATAAAAACAAAGATTGTGAAGGATTTAATAACAACTTTTGCAACCGCTAAACAGTTGATACCCAATTCACTACTGGTGCAATGTGTATCCTGAATTAACTATTCTATACTTGGAAAACCCTATGATGAAGTAAAAATGTGTATTGTTCTAAAAAATATAAAGTATGTTTAAGATTATCAATATTGGTTAACATTTGCAAATATTAAAATATTAAATGGCGATACGTGATCGTTTTAGAATATCGGTCAATTCTCCAAATGAAAATTTGTGTTGTTTTGTTTTAGAACATTTTTTGACTACTTTTTTCTTAGAAGCTTTACTGCAAATCTTCTCTACTAATGCATTTTTTATCAGTTTTAGAATTATGCCTTCAGAATAATATTTTATTACCACAAATAAGATAAACGTTAATAATACAAACTTAACATCTATTTTGTTTGCAATAGCAGAAGAATACGATAGATTTGATATTATATTTGTTTTTTATAGTTAATTAACTTGCTGCAATTGTTGTTGAAGTTGAAAAAGTTGTCTTTTCATCTAGTTAATACTGTGAGCATAAAAGCAAGAACATGTAGATGTGATTCATTTAGTTCCCAAATGCCAAAAATGACTAATATTGAAGACATTATAGTATATAAAAGATTATGTGAAGAGACTATTTTTGTGACGTTCACTTAAAACCAATTTTGTTACCGCTGTTAGTTGTAATTAATTATTTATTATACTTTTCTTACCAAAAGAAAACCAAAGTATGGTAAAAATCTACTAATATTGTTAACTTAATCAGTAGAAACAGTAATATATACATTGTTACAATTTTTGCAGGGTTAAATTATATTTAATTAATAAAAAATACAGACGTCCCACGGGTTTGAGCAATCTGATAAATCTCTTATATTATTTCTGAAATCTTAAATTTCATACAGTTCTTTATTTTATTGCGCCTAACCCTTTCTGTTAACTTATAAACCTCTTTTAATTTCTTCCTTCTCTTTTTCCCTTTCCAACTCTTATCCTTTGTATGCCATTTATATTCTTCTGCAAGGGTTAGTCCATCTTCTTTACAGGATAATTCGAGGCAGTCAGTTCCTCGTCGCGCCAAAGAACTTGGCCTTTCGCAGACCTCAACTTGTCGAATTTTGCGTCGGGATTTGTGTCTGTACCCGTACCCAATTCAATTAACCCAGGAACTGAAGCTAAACGACCATAGGTAGCGTCGAGCATTCGCTGACTGGGCTCTGGAACAGTTGAAAGTGGACCCTGATTTCGGGTGGAAAATGTTTAGCAATGAGGACCATTTTTGGATGAATGGTTATGTCACCAAGCAAAGTTGTCACATTTGGAGGGATAACAATCCACATGAGACCCATCAGTTGCAAATGCATTCAGCAAAAGTCACTGTTTGGTATGAATTTTGGTTCGGCGGGGTCATTGGCCCGTACTTCTTTCAAAATGAAGCTAACACTACCATAACTGTTACCGGCGAAAGGTACAGGTCGATGTTAACTTTTTTTTTGGTTTAAATTAGAAGATGTGGATATCAACGACATGTGGTTCCAACAAGACGGTGCTACGTGCCACACAGCGCATATAACAATGGATCTTCTGCATGACAAGTTTGACGGCATGATTATCTCGCGTTTCGGCGACGTTAACTAGCTATCGAGATCGTATGATTTAAAGTCATTGGGTTTTTTCTTGTGGGGCTACGTTAAATAACAGGTCTATGCGAATAAGCCACAGACGATTGATGACTTAAAAGTCAACATAGCCAATGCCATCAATGATTTATGTGGTCGAATCATTGAAAATTGGGCCTCTCGGATACGCGCCATCCAGCAAAGCCGCGGCGGCCATTTCAGCGATATCATATTGCATACATAATGTAATCGAATATTCTTTCAATAAAAAAATGATATTTCATGCACAACTTGCTGCTACTTGGTATATTCGGGAAATCACATATTAAACAAATGCATTTTGTTTATATTTAGTAAGAGATCTGTGCCTTGAAGTATAAGGAGTAATTGAAAGGCCAAACACAGTCTTTCTGACTGAGGTACTTCTGGAGGCTGACAAACGGAATGCAAAGAAAAAGACACTTACTCACCAAAAACTGATAGAAACTACGTTTCGTTCCATGTACAATTATGTATCATATCCTTATTAGTTACAATAATCAATAAATGTTTGAACAACGAAACCAAACACATTGTTCCATTTGCTATCCATTGATATGTCGTGTGTTAGGTATCTCCGATTTTATAATGCAACTATCCTAATAATGCCTAAATAAAATTGAAAAGCTCGGTCTGTTCTTCATCGAATGATGTACTACAAACTTAGTGTTTCTGGGTTCTAATACTACACCCTCGTTTATCCTTGTTAAGGGGGTGTATTTTAGAAATCCAAAAAATCCGATTTTCTAAATATTTAAGAGAAATTTAAATCTCAAAGAGTAACATATTAGGGGCAAAAATAAAAAGTGCTTTTTAATAAGTTTCACTCTCTGTGTGTGGGGGTTAAATTTAAAAACGATAAAACACAGTTCTATAAATTCCGCCATAGTAAGGGTTAACGTTATACATATTCTATTTTCTATTGTATTTAATAGTTTAAGATAAGCAATGTTGAGTTAGTCAGTCACTGAGGTCATATGTATATATATATTATGATAATAAAACAACCTACTTTTTAAGAGTTACTTCGTTATTTAAATTCTGAGCGGAGTTATATTAAATTTTAGTTGGTTATAAATAAAACCACTAAAATTATGAAATAATTAATTAATTAGGATGCTGTTAATTTTCTAATATTAGATCACTAATTACGACACATAACTGTAAAAACCTAAAAATACCAGACTACTAGGAAGTGGCAGTTCCTTTTTGAATTAATCCTAGTTGCATGTTAATTATGACAAAATTTGACAGAGACACGATTATATGATGATAGCTATGCACCTGTCTTCGAAATAAGAAAGCAAAAGAAACAGCCGTGCGTTTTTCTTGTGATATGCAAAACCCAAAAGAGCAAATAAAGACGACTTGGTTAACAAACATAAAAAGTGGTTACGCTACAAGACCCCTCGGATGATTGTGCTATTTATTGGCAGCTGTAATGCTGCCTGGTTAATGTCAATTGCGCCGTCATCATCAATTGCACGTGCCCGAAAACAACAGCCCAACAGAAAATGTTTGTCTGCAAAGCTTCTTCGGCGATAAAAAATGAGGTTGTTGTCTCTGTCAAAAGTATCAAAGGCTGCAACAGACCTTGAATAAAAGAATGCAGATGAACTTGCGCCCGACAAAAATCATGACTTTGACTTTTAAAGCAGTTAATTTTATAGCTTCTAAACGAACTGCGTATATTATGTATTATATAATATATAATCAAGTATTAAATAAATGCAGTGAGAGTAATTTGGTCAAATAAAAATTTATTTTTTATTACAGCCGATTTTTCAAAATGTCAAAAAAATTTTATTTATATACCATTAACACTTTTTCAATGAAATAATTTATATTATAAAATTCCGTGCAGAAAAATATAGGACTCTTAAGACACTAAGTGTTTTAAAGGAATATAATGATCTCAGTTGGCTGCACTGTGGTTTATATTTGCTTATTACTTTTTATAAAGGTAGTTCAAATTGAACATCAGATTTGAATGAAAAAGACTTTTAAATTGCTTTGATGGTTGGATTTTTATTGAGTATTAAAGAACACAATCTCCGATTAAATATGGAAAATTATGTCTGACAAATCTTAGTTATTTTCGCAAAATTTTCCATTATAGTTTTGTACATGTTCTGATTAATTATCGATTTATTCTTTAAATTGTTAACTGTTTGTGAACATGGCGAACACCTTGGATTTTAAACAACCCTACAAATAGAATTACAAGGTATAAAATCTTGTAAATCAGTTGGTGTTGGTATTTTGTGGAAATACGCAATCAAAAAATTGATGGTACAGTAAATCAACCGTTTTTCGAGCTGTATGGTAGATATTGACCGTTCTGTTGGAACCACATTTGTTCCAGATTCAAGTTGCTAAAAAACTGAATTATTATGTAACGCTAATGAACGTCATTCACAGTCACAGCATTGTATTTTCACCATCATCTTCGAAGAAATATGGGTCTATCATGCCACTTCCTTCATACTAAACAGCGACTCGTTGAGAGTGCATTTGCTCTTTATGAGTTACGCAAAGATTTTCGGACCTCAAATGTGACAACTTTGTTTCCAAACCCTTCGAATTAAAAATGCGCTTCATCGTTAAAGATGATTTTTTGACTGAACTGAAAATTCACTTCGTGATGCTTTAAAAACCAATTAACGAATTGTGGACGGTAAAATGGTCATCAACTGAAAAGGTATAAGTCTTTAGTGAATATTCTATGAATTATTGAAACATTCTCACGGGACCTTATCTTATTTATGAGATCTTGTATTCGTTGCCAGTTCAGTTTCCGCAATCAATCTGAATACAGTTGATTCATTTGGTGCTGTTTTTGACTAAAAATTCTACCGTCCTTTCGTACCTTCTATTCGCCAAATTTGCAATGTCTTTTAACAATGATAATTCGTTGTTTTTTTATATAGCGTTTCAACATCTGAAAAGTATCAAAGTTGCTGTCAGCAAGACAAACTAAAGGGGCGAAGTTTAAAGCGACGTTTAATTGGGACCACCTTTTAGTTTATGAAATTATTGAATTTAACAAAACCAAATATTTAAAAAGTTGTAAACAACAGAATAAGTAAAAAAGTGCAATTTTGTATCATTATTACTTTGAGTTGCTAAAAGATGCAGTTTTGCAAGAATCTGACTTTGAATATAATGTATACATATTATCGCAAGACGGTGGAATATGACATTATCTTGATATTTATTAAATACTTTTTTATAAGCTTAATCTTCGAAAATGGATGCGCTATCCTATAGAATGAGTTTTAAAAAAATGATTTACACTACCGCTCATGGAAGTATAAACACTTTTTAACTTTCAGTTATACAATGAATAATTACACTTTTTGTAATAAATTTTATTTTGTGTAACCCTTTACAATCTCCTAAGACAATATAGTTTTGAATGAAAATAATTAGTTACTTGTACATCTTTTAAAAGCTTTTGTTGGGTTGAAAACTAAAATGAAGAAAATCATAATGCTTTTACGTCCTTGAAATGTCACTCAACACTTCGAATCTTTCTTTCTGTCCCTATTCCTGGTTTTAGATGTTTGTTTACATTTAAAAAAAATATGCGCCCTCTGGCTTAGACTGTCGAGCTCGTAAGTTTATCATCAGACCTTGTACCGTTTGCTTGTTTTTTACATGTCTTGTTTTAAACTTCTGTATTCAGTGGTCTGCAGTAAGCCTCTCTCCATAGAAACTCTTTCAGCCATTCTCAATTTACATTGAGGAAGTCTGTCAGTACGTAACCTCGTGAAAATATGAAAGGTTTGTGCTTCGACGGTGAATCTTACATTACAGCGTTACAAGGACTCAAGAGATCTTAGAGATCGCCATCACTCTGGGCCGTCACGAGTATCATCCGATCCAAAGGATCAGTTTATCAAACTGATGAGTAAGCGAAATAGAAGACTAACTGCTCAGATATTGCTGTGGAGTTTAACCGTGGACGTGATAAAACAATATCAGCCAGCACAATAAAGCGGCCACTTCGGATGGCAATCTTCATGGTCGTATTGCAATTAAGAAACTGTTACCCCGGCGTGTAATAAGGCTAAACGGCTTCGGTGGGTGCAAAAGCATCGTTCCTGGACAATTAAACACTGACAAAATGTGTAATGGACCGACGAATCAAAATTTAAAATTTTTAGTCAACAATGGAGAATCTTCGTGCGTCGGTCTAAGACTAAAAAGATGATTCAGAACTGTATTGTTTCGACTGTCAAGCACGGAGGTGGATCTGTTTTAGTGTGTGGGTGCTTCTTTTTGATTGGTGTGGAAGACTAATTGTTAGTAAAAGTCGATGGAATTATGAGAAAAAAACATGAAAACTTTTTAACGGAAAATGTCATACCATCTGGGTTATGATTAATAAGGGAGGGATTCGTGATGATGCAGAACAACCATTCTAAACATTCTTGATACAAAATAATGACATGGCCACCACAGAGTTCAAACCTCGACTCCATAGAATTGCTATGAGATGAGCTGGACAGAACAGTAAGAAAGAAGTGTCCTACGGCCAAAAATCATCTTTGGAGTCTTCTTCAAGGTGCCTGAAAAGATTTACCTCTCATTAAATTAAAAAAATCAATCGAAATAGTGCCTAGAATCGTAAAAACAGTATTAAATGCAAATAACGGTTTTTTACGTGTTTTATAATAATATAATATTATATAATAAATTGTTTTCTTGCATTAAAGTGTATAAATTCATTTTTTATTTAGTGTCCATACCTCCAAGAGCGGTAGTGTAGGTTCTAGGTAATTTAGATCAGTTTTGAAATAGACTGTTTCAAATAAATACAAGGGTTTGTTTGTTTTGAATGTTACATATGTTTTACAATTTTTCGAAATGATACTTTAAATATTTTGGCAAAATATATGTATAACAGAATTCTCGGAATAATACGTTGGCAAGAGTCTACTACTAGTCAGATTGTAGTAACACAACTACTATGCATTTATTGAATTTTTTTTTCTCCGACTAGTAAATGTAGGTGATCACGTAGACGACTATAGTAACACCTGTTATATATTTTGTTAACAGTGGGAATGTTAAGATTATATTGTGTACAGCATCTGTTAGATATGGGATATCTACAATAGAACACTTATGATGTCTTAATATTTTAATATTAGGATGTACTTGTTCCGCAGAGTTGAATTTCACAATTCAATACAGGTTTGTATAAAATAATTATATAAAAAGATTTTGCTTTTATTTGATGGTTTGTGTCTATCATCATGATAACTCAAAAACTAAAGCAATAAAATAAAAAAAATAAAGCAATAATTCGATTTTCACCTAAATAGGGCAACGGAAACTGTTAATTACCATTACGATTTTAAAAACGATTCATAGCAACATACATTAAATAGCACAAAATTAATTTATTTTTCTTTATTCAACCATGCATAACTAAGCTATGAAATTATTCATCCATCGTGTTAGTTGAAGCTTTTGGTAGTTGCAAATTTGGGTTTACATCCTTCTCGTTACTCTTAATTTCCATTGCATGGGGGAGTATTAAAGCCTTCTGTTTTTGAGAACAGTAGCGTCAATTTCACTTATTCTCAATTTCTTGTCTATTACGTCAATCTGGAGGCGTTTAGAAGTTGATAGATTTTGCTAATCTTTTCATTTGAAGCTATTGAACTAAGTAGGGTGTAAAAGTTGACTTCCAAAGCAAACACTCGGTATATTCTGAAGGCGGCATCTTTAAATAACTTCCTATAGTTTGATTTCTAATTTCTCAAAGGAGAACTTTAAATTCGTATGTTGCTTGAGTCTTTGGTTACCATTTAAATTGTTTGTGGTCTGTCATCTCTTGTGGAGTTTTCGTTCTTCGGAGATTTACTTTTTACTGTTATAAAACAGTTTAATGTTGCAGTTTATTGTGTTTTACTTGAAGTTACTGTTCAAATAGCTTGTTGTATTAGTTTATTGGTTTGACAAACTCTTGTTTTTGGAGGTATCCCAATTTGTAAGTTTATTACTTTAGGTAAATTCTTCTTCTTTAATTAAAATATAGCTTTATAATGCTCAGCTGCTAAGTTTGAACACAATTAGGCATAAGTTAGTTTGGGTTAATTCGTTTTAATGCACAAGATCAAGAAAGTCAAGCAAATCCAAATTATTAAAGCTTTTAATAGTTTTTTACGTTTAGATGTGTAACTATGAACCCCCACTGTTTGTGTTTCGTATTGAAGCTGATATCTGATATATATTTACAAACCAGTATGCAGAAATAGTATTGTTCTTGCTTCTTATTAAAACGTAAAAAAGTTACTTAACAATTGCAAAATTATTGATTTTTATGCGCTAGTTAACGTCAAAAAGAAAACCGTTCTTCAAAATATAGTTTATCATTATCAATGTAAGTTGTTGAATCTTTCGAATTTGTCCACTAATTTTCCATCTTCAAAACAAACGATTTTTGACATGTTTCTTCAACTTGATCAAACGGCGACTAAGCCAAAACTGCGCCATAGATCGAGTTTCTAACCTGGGCATTTCAAAACTTCAATTCTATTTACTTTTGATAATTTTGTTTTTAGCACGATATACGGGCATGATCTTGTTTAAAAAAGCTCATGCGCCGTTGATCAAAGTCGGATGTATGCTTTTGCTTCAAGTTTTCACAAATACATGTTCGGCATTTGTAGCTCTTCTATCGGGGGTAAATTCAAAGTCAACATTCTATCTAACCAAAATCATAATTTTTTTGCCAAAACAATCCCGCCGAGCAACTGGCAATGGAATCCAATAAATGATTCTAAACAATTATGTGCAAGACTCCAAGTTTAATCGACAAATCGCTCGCTGAACATTTGGCATCTAAAGTGGCCTGCAAGTCTCCTTCATCTGAAATAGATGTTTAGTCGGAATGTGGTTTATCTTCAGAGCTGTTTCGAGAATCAAACCTGACTTACAGTTTCTTGTCCTATATCGCAAATCTTTATTGCCAGTTCTAGTTTCTAACAATAGTGGATCAGAATTAAGAGTTTATTTTCTTCATCTTCATCGTAGCTTTTCGCTATGTGTCAGATCATTACCGTTCCAGATCGTTTATCTACGATGTTGATTAAAGTTAGGATTATCAGAGGATTTAGTATTGTTTTTATTTGTTTCATCAGGGTTTTTATTTTATATTAGTTTTTTTCTATTAGTTTGTAGTTCTAATTTATAATAAATCAATTATTGGCGCAATCTGCTTCACGCCCGATATGAAAATCAACAGTTTTATGTGTTTAAAGAGCGCCGATTTTGTTCTTTTTTAGTTGCTTTCATTTTCGGGACCTCGCTCATTAGTGACGTTTGCTTAATAGGATTTTATTTGTTTGGTGTTACAAGAAATTTTATTGCTATTTTCTTTTCCAGCCCGTTTTTATCTTCCTCTAATTGTCAATCAGAATTTTATGATATGCTGATAAGGAACATAATCTTGTTATGATGCGTCTGACATTGTTGCATTGTTCGAACGT
This sequence comes from Sinelater perroti, assembly GCA_036346155.1. Taxonomy (NCBI): domain Eukaryota; kingdom Metazoa; phylum Arthropoda; class Insecta; order Coleoptera; family Elateridae; genus Sinelater; species Sinelater perroti. Next base: position 14,343,582 of record JARFIY010000195.1, on the reverse strand, counting down.
TGTAAACTTCGTTTAAATTAAGTGTGTTTGAAGGACCTTGAGATGACCTTGAAGAACTTAATAATTTTAATAAACTTGTCCGCTATTTTTTGTGGAATTTTGAATATAATTTTTATCCTAAGGACGTACTTTCATTTCAAGGTTTGGCCAAATGCACACAGTCACAATATTGAACTTCAAGAGTCATACCACAAATCTCTAGAAATAACAGTTTATAAAAATCTAAAGTAGTTAAATAAATTGCTATACACCAAAGAGAAAAGTAAGTTTTATTTAATTAAGGTTTATATTTTAATTTTTTGTAGTGACGTAACATATTACTGGTTGCAGCCATTTTTCTCTGCTTTTCTTTTCATGGGGCCTGTACCCCTTTTGTTGTTACAGACTTTGTCGAAAATTTGCAGGACTGGGCTTGTAAAAGACAACTCATCTAAGTTACCAACTCATGGTCCTAGGTCACATCTGTCGCAACCGTTTGAATGAAATTACTGCAATACCTCTAAGCAACTTCCATTTCGGCAGCATTTTCTCACAGCAAAAATCACACAGCAGCAGTTGTTCATTTGGATAGTTTCTGCTGCTCTCTCAATATGTGAGAAACTATTTTTGCATTAAGTTTCTATTTCCATAAAGCGTTGCGTAAAATTTGATAACACACATCTTTATACAATTCCAGTTTTTTTGATATTATGCACATAGTAATAAGATGTTTTTTTTAATTGCCTCATATCTTTTACATGACGTTGACCGGCGATTTCATCAGTGATCGTCTTGCATTGAATCTGTGCTCTCTTGAAATCGTTTGTGCCATTTAAAGACATGGCTTTCGTATTTCACTAAGGGGTTTTCCTGGCTTAATTCAGGACTTAATATTAACTCTTTGCTTGGAATTTTCTTCAAGAAACCCAACAATAGGTTGCTGCTTAGCCATCTAATAAAATTACATAAAAACACTTCCAAGGTCATATCCATACTGAACACATCAGATGACTGAATAGTACCCATTTTTATGTTTAAATATCACAGGTAAAGAATTGAAAAATTTCTCTTGAAATTTTTCTGACAAAAGTTGCACATTACTTCAGTCGGAAACCGCTTTTTAAATTTTTTCCTTGAAATTTAATTTTGTGAATGGACTAGTCCATTGTGCTAATTAATTTGTAGTTTTGTAATGTTTTATCTTGATTATTTACATGTCATTATTTTTATAAAATAATTTAATGAGTTGTATTTTAATTTTTTTGAATTTAAGAGCTAGATGCGAACCGGTCTCTTATTGCTTAATTTAACCTATAACTTCTAAAATTTATCAAAATTTAAGTTAACTTTTTATAAGGCTAACGTATGTGATAAGCTATTTAAACATATACTCATTTGAAATATATAAATTGGTACAAAAATAATAAAATTTAACAATTATCAACATTTTTCACTACTTAACTCAAGGATTAAGCCATCAAAAATGTTTTATAATAAACCAAGACCACGATTTTGTTACTTGCACGATTCTTGGAATTTGGGGTTTGAAGAATCATCTCACTTGGTGTACAATATTGTGACAGGAGTTGAAAGTTATATGCATTCAAAAGTAACAATTTACTGTTTGAAGAAGCCTTAATAAGATCTTCTTCTTCGTTAGCTTTGTATTAATTTTAGTGCTGTATTTATTTTTTAATGTGTGTCTCTTCAAGATCTGCTTTCAATGTTTGTCTATTATTTGCTCTTTCTATTCATTTCAGGCCTGCTGTTGTTTGAATGTCATCGACCCATCTGATTTTGAGAATGTTCTCTTGATCTGCGATAGTCGTATGATCTCCATGATATGATTCGTCTATGCCATTTTCCTTTATCTTCTCTAGCTATGTGGCCGACAAATGACCATTTCAGTTTCGCGGCATTGATTTTGTTCGTTCTCGTATATAGGTGTTGGTGTTTCTATTCAAGGAAATTTTCATGATTAACCTTTCCATAACTGGTATAATGCATGTGTAAAATATCTATTTTTAGATATAACATTTTATTTTTCATTATAAAAGAAGCAATTTATAATTGTTTAATTTTTTTTTTATTTCTCGAGCTTGATTTTCTTTTCCTCTAGTTATTTGTTGTCTCATATTTGTACATAGTAGTCCGCGTTTGACTTTCATACCGTTAAGATGTGTGCTGAGCGATAATAGTGAAAGTGTATAACGCGGTTATCGCTGACCTTAGGTCAGCAATACAGTGGTTTAATCTGAATGAAGTATAATAATTATAAACTCACATTTCGTAAAATAGTTATATGAAACCAATCCACATGCTACTAAAATGGCATGCAACAGCAATAATAATTTCTATATTCCGTCAACGCAATTAACACGGCAGCTAGCATCTCAATCACATAATAGCTTCGCCCCGATGGATAGCCAGGTAAATCCCCAATTTCCTATTATCAATACTCCTTATTTACATAACAACTTGACATATGTACCAAATGTGCAGATCCCAAATTTACAATCTCAAATGAATACACAAACTGATCATACTTTTACATCAATGCAACTAAGTAACATACCGACAAATAATTTATCAAACACCCGATAGTAATAGTGAAGTGGAATTGAATACAATGCCCAATAAAGAATGGCAATGTGTACAAAACAGAAAAAGGAAAAGAATAACAAAACAATCAGCACAAAATAAAGCAGTACATGTCACACAAAATAATAGATATTCTGCCCTTAATAGCCTTAATGAGGATATTACTGACGTCGCACCGGTTGTTCAACAAAATAAGATACCCAGACCACCTCCGATATTTGTACATGGAGTTACAGATTATAATAAAATGATAAATAGAACAATATAAAACAAAAGCAATAGCTGATAATATAGTTAATCTAAGTGCAAATACTCCAGACACATACCGTAAGTTAGTAACATTCATGAAGGAATCAGGTATAATATACCACACATATCGAATGAGAGAAAATAAAGCTTATAGAGTTGTCATTCGTAACCTCCATCCTACTGTACCCTCTACCGAAATAGCAGAATCACTGGAAGAGAAAGGTTTCAAAGTGAAAGCTGTAACAAACATCAAACACAGAATTACAAAATTACCAATGTTTTTTGTAGACTTGGAACCTGCTGAAAACAATAAAGACATTTACAATCTTAAATTCTTAAATAATCACGTTATAAAAGTGGAGCCGCCACGTAAAAATACATCAATTGTCCAGTGTACGTGGTGTCAACAATATAACCATACCAAAGCCTACTGTAAACGTCCCTACGCTTGCGTTAAATGTGGAGGACCGCATGACACTAAGACATGCAATAAATCAAAAGATTTGCCGGCTAAATGTGCTTTTTGTGGCGGTGATCATCCCTCTAACTATAGAGGCTGTACAGTACACAAAGAATTACAAAACAGACTGAAACCAGACACACAGACTCAAAACAGGTTTTATTAATTCAAACCACATACCACCCAGTAACAATAAACACTTAAAGTTAACACCCTCAACATACAGCCAAGTAGTACAAGGTGACACTGCACAAGCCAACAGTCAAGACACAATCTTACAAAAGTTCTTAAAAAAATTCAAAATGATGTTTACCCAGCTAATGCAACAAAACAACATGATAATAAACATGCTGTCTACTCTCATAAATAAACTTGTCGTTAATGTCTAAGTCCTTACGAATATGTTTATGGAATGCGAATGGCATCCAATCAAAAATTAAAGAAATCGAATTATTTCCAAAACTTCATAATATAGATATATTTCTTATATCAGAAACACATTTTACGGACAGATCTTATCTAAGAGTTCTGCACTATACATGCTATCATCCGGAACATCCGGATGGTACCGCCCATGGAGGAACAGCGCTACTCATAAAGAGCTCAATAGTTCATTATGAACTACAAAAATATGAGGATCCATGCCCACAAGCAACAACAATACAAGTTTGTAAATTACTAAATCAAATTATCATATCTGCTGTCTATTATCCACCAAGACATAATATTACCAAGGACGACCTCAAACCGTTTTTCGAATCACTTGGCAGTACATTCATATGCGGTGAAGACTTCAACTGTAAGCACACCTACTGGGGATCTCGCCTAATTACCACTAGGGGTAGGGCACTATATAACCTCATACGAGAAGAAAAATATGGATATCTATCAACTGGGGAACCAACATACTAGCCCGCGGACCATAATAAAACACCTGATTTGCTGGATTTTTTTGTCACAAATGGAATTTCTTCTAACTACACGGATATTATCACCAATCTTGACTTATCTTCAGATCATACACCAGTTATCGCTACAATCAGTACAACGATAATTACAAAATCACCAAGAACATCACTTTATAACAATAAAACAGATTGGGACTCATACAGAGCCATTCTTCAAGAAACCTTACAATCAAATATTAGTTTAAAAACACCCCAAAAATTAGAGCAAGCTACTGATCACTTTATCAATACTCTGCAAAATGCAGCATGGAAATCCACACCTACGATCACAAACAGCGTTCAAAGAGATATAAATATTCCTAATGACATACTTAAATTAGTTCGACAGAAGCGAAGAGTTAGAGCTAGATGGCATAGAACACAACATCCAGCTGACAAAACAGTGTATAATAGATTAGCATATACCTTAAAGAACCAACTACACATGATAAGGCAGGAAACTTTTAACATTATCAAGAACAGATAATAGTATTTGGAAAATCACCAAAGCAAACAAACGACCACAAAAAAACAAATCCCCCACTAAGAAAAACAAATAACGAGTGGGCTAGAACAGATCAGGAAAAGGCAGACTTATTTGCACGACACTTTGCTAATGTTTTTACGCCCTACTCAGATGATCCTGATGATACAGTAAACAGCTTCTTGGACATACCATTGCAACTGTCACTACCTATCAAGAGATTCACCTGTGCAGAGCTGGAAGAAGAAATTCAACATCTTAACCATAAAAATATATCGGGTAAAGTGCTTGCTGAATTACCTAGAGTCGGTCTGGTGTTTATAAGGAACCTTTTCAATTCTATCTTACGTCTCCATTATTGGCCGTTACCACTTAAATTCGCACAGATAATTCTCATACCAATACCAGATAAACCTGCTGAGGAAATTACATCTTACCGTCCAATAAGCTTACTGCCCCAAGTTTCTAAACTGTTAGAAAAACTTTTAGTCAGGAGAATACATGAAACAGATATATTGGAAAACTGCATCCCGGACCACCAGTTTGGGTTCAGAAAGTATCACTCTACCATTCAGTAATGTTATCGCGTCGTAAATATGATCAACACAGTACTGGACTCTAAATCTTACTGTCCAGCAGTATTTATTATACAAACTCAAATTACACCTTCCAAGTGAATATTATTTACTTATAAAATCCTATTTATCAAATCGACACTTTCAGATATAGTATGGCCAAGAATATTCTGCCATTCATTCAATCAACTCCGGAGTACCACAAGGCAGCGTTCTTGGACTTCTTCTATATACATTGTACACGGCAGACATACCTACAATAGTAGCTACAACTATAAGCACCTTCGCTGACGATACAGTCCTTCTCTCTCATCATACCAATCCTCAAACAGCCTCCTTAAACTTGCAACATTATCTGTCCCTCTTACAAACCTGGATAAACAAATGGAGAATCCAAGTGAACGAAGCCAAATGCATCCAGGTAAATTTTACCCTAAATAGCTTGGAATTCCCCCCGGTGCATCTAAATAATATAACAATTCCTCAGGCAAATGAAGCCCGCTACCTGGACCTTTATTTAGACAAAAGACTCACGTGGAAACTGCATATATTAAAGAAACGAAAGGAAGTTGATCTACGACTTAAAAAAATGTACTGGTCACTTGGTAGGAAATCGTGTCTATCTTTAGAAAATAAGATTCTATTTTATAAAACAATAATTAAATCTATCTGGACCTATGGCAACGAGCCGTGGGGATGCTCCTGCAAGTCAAACGTAAACATAATCCAACGCATGCAATCCAAAACACTGAGAATGTTAGCCAATGCTCCCTGGTATGTTAGCAACAACACCCTGCATACCGACCTGAAAATGTCAACAGTAGTAGAAGAACGTACTAAAAGAAGCAACAACCATTTCCTGCGACTTCAAGTACATCCCAATGTCCTGGTATCCAGCCTGCAACATGATCCACCTCTTAGACGACTACAAAAAACATGGTCCATTGATCTAAGAAGAAACTAACGGGATAACATCGATGGATGGACTCCCCTCACGTCACTATCGTCATCTCATTAGCTCATAGGACCTTATTATATGTTTATTTTGTAAAATGGTTCTGATTGTTAATCTGCAAATAAACTATATAAAAAAAATATTTGTACATTTTTTATTGTGTTCCCAATGTTGACGATTGTATTGTCTTTGGTCATAATTTTTTTTATTTGGGTTTGTCTTTGGACCCACTTTTCTAGATTCCATGTTTAACATATCTAACATTTGTTGAAGTTCTTGTATATTTTTTGCTATTATCACGACGTCATTAGCTCACCATAAATAGTTAAGATTTTTGACGTTTATATTAATCCCCATATTTGAGCGTTCTCTTTTAAATGTCTTCTAAGGCGAGGGTAAACAGTTTTAATGATAGGCTTCTTCTCTACCATCTCTCTTAAGTTAGACTGGATTTGTTGTTTCGTTTAGATGGTACGTTGCAGTTGATTTATTGTCAATTTCTTGCAACAGTTGTACGTTATGGGCTGTCTGTTTTACGATTTTTATAGCTTGTTTCTATGCTGTCAAACGCCTCTTCATAATCGACAAATGCCATGTGGATTGATATATTATATTCGTTCGTCTTTTTTATAAGTATTTTGATTGTTAACTTTGTTAATTGAGTATTTTTTTTAAACCCGCTTGTTCTACCGGCTGATATGCATCCAATTTATTCGTTGAACGGTTGGTTATGATCTTAGTCAGAAGCATGTACATGTGGGGCAAGATACTTATCGTTCTGTAATTGTCTAGCTTTCTCTTGTCGCCTTTTTTATGATCACTTTTATTGAGTTGTTTATTTTTCGAGATTTTGCCTTTTCAATACATGCATGAGAGCACCACAGCAGTGAGGTAAAGATCTTGGCCTGCCATGCTACCCTGAGTTCGACTATCAGGTTAAAAGCAGCGGCAAACATCATGCTCTCCGGCCGTCATACAAACACCTTTGGCGGTTGTAAAGTATGTTCTCCTTCTTCTAACGTTAAATTAGGTTAAATTAGCCACCTCTCCGAAGTACGCCCAACGTGGCTAATGGTACTACACAAAATGTGTGGTCAGAAACAGGCTAATAGGCCTGTATATAAGAATACTAGACGAAGAATACATTACTTTAATAATTTTGGCATATTTTAACTAGTTCTTCGCCTCCCTCTTCGATCATCTCAATTGCTATTTTATCATCTCCTGCAGCTTTATTTGCTGTAATTTTAGGTAATTCTTCTGACTTTATATTTATCAATCGTTTTTTGTTGGTTTGAAGTTCATTCTTGTTTTACTTTACTTTTATATAAATCTTTATAAAATTGTTCTACTAGTTTTATTATAAATAAATTTTTTACTTATTGCTATTTGACCTTCTTTATTCATTAACGAGTGCATTTACTTCTTGTCTAAGTTGTTTCGTAGAAATTTCATTCCTTTGTTATTTTTTAATGTTTGTTTTAATAATTTTTCAAATTTAATTCTTCTGTAGTTTTGTACGTTCCGTTTTATTAATTTGCTCCTTTCTGATTGTTTTTATTTACATCTATTCTCTTCTCTATTACCTGTTTTTTATCGTTGTTAATTTCTGGTTCTTTGTTTTTTATTACCTTTTTGTTTATTGATTTTATAATGTTTGTCCAACCCAATGATTCTTACCATTTTCTTTCCTTTTAGCTAGCCGACTGCTGCCGTGGTCGAGCCTCCAGAAATGCTGGAGTTTGAAAGCCCTATGTTTTACTGCATATTAATGAAGGTTTTTAGGCCTTACCACTCTACGTTGGCCAATTACGGGTTGGAGTGGGAAAGATGGGCTTAAATATGGCATGGGTAGGAATAAGAGTTTTAGACTTGATTCTTCTTAAAGTTAGGAAGTGGGAGATAATCAAGGCTCGTGGGGCAGTTCCTAAAGTAGAGCTGTCTCCACCGGGGTTATAAAGAGCGTCCACTCGCTACCACATCTGCAGCACTTAATAATCGTAGTGTGGTTAACTTTAAATGATGTACTGTGCTTTTCCTACTGATGTATAATAATAATACAACTCTAACTCCCCGCGTGGTAGCACGGCCTGGAAACTGAAAGGTTAAGGCTCTCATATGTCTGACTTTATTGCCCATTCGTCGCGCACCATCTCTGCTGCAGGGCAATGTGACAAGCACCGCGCTTTAGATGACCTCAATTATTTTTAGTGTCTGAGTAGACAACCCGCCAAACATCAGAAAGCACCGGGAAATAAACCAGGGCCTACCGTTCAATCACGAGACCACGCTGGCTTCCTACTGATAGTCGTTCAGAATATTCATGTGAAGAAGAGTCATTTTAAATCACGTTAACACTCATGAATAATATTATATTTAAACAAGATAATCATTATATAGATGTATTATCCTCCATACAATCCCGTCATAGCACTTAATGAATGTTTTTATTTATACAAGTTCAAAAAATGCGTTTTATTTTATTTTAAACAGGGGTTCTGTTTCAAAAGCGAATCTATCTTCGTAGGTTCAGAAAAATGAGAAATTATTTGAAGCTTAATTCATTCATATGCAGAATTGTATTCGCTGTAATGGAGAATAGTTTAAAATTTTTAATAGAACATTTTTTAATTAAAACGTATTTGAATATATTAAGGTCAAAAATAAGAGAACAGCACTCATATGTTCTACAGAAATACCCGATGTTGACTTATTTGTTACTTTAATTCGTTTTATGTTAGTACATTAAAATATCACGTTTTCTGACAGTCTCTAGTTGTAATAATTTTATTTTTTGTTAATACTTTGTACGTTTAACTCTTTCCAATTAAAGATGCTTACGATAACTCTACATAATAAATAAAATTTCTCAGTTCTTTACAGCTTAAAGCTTTACAATTTAGAAAAATATAAGCTATTAATTGGAATGTTCAAAAACTAGCCAAACAACAACAAATAAATCAATTCAATCGCCCAAACTTAATAATTGTAAGATTGAAAACATAATGATTTGTTATTGAGGATTGAAAATCAATGTTGTATTTCATAGACATTTTGTTGGCTTTTTTGTGGGCGAAGAACAATAGATCCGAACGACTCTAACCACAAATTAGCGTTAATGACGCTGCGCAAATCGTCTGTTAGCAGCGGCGGCATGCGGGTTTTTCAGTGTCACGAAAAATGGGCTTTGACCTACTACAGCATCCTCTGAATCGGAACTCGTCAAGTGGAGGCACGCGGTGGTGTATCGCTTCGTTTCACTTTTGTTGGCAAACAATGGAAAGAAACGCAATTTGCATTGGCATTGCCGCATTGGAAAATAACGCATGGTTAATAAGAGGTCAAACGAATTCGCCACGGGTCGTATGGCCTAAGTAGATCCTATCGATCTCACGGGCCTTGTCCATATCACGGCCATTGTTCTAACGAGCACCTGCCCCGTCAGGCCAGGGGTCGCCTCTTTAATGGATCACTTTAATTGAAGAATTTCGTATGCATTGACATGGGCGCTCGTTCCCTTGATTACGATTAATTCTGCATGTCGTCGGATTATACGTTGGATAATGCTGCCGCTTATAGCCGAGACAGCATGTTACCAACTTGATAATGCAACAGGCATAATAACCTATATTTTATACTCAAAATTTATCGTAACAACTTGCTAACAAGTTACTGTTAATCCAACAAAAAAAAATGAAAGTTTACCCATATAAGGTAATGCCATTAGTGCCCTTGCGTTCCCACTTGTATCCACTTTTATCTTTCTTGTCATTTCTCTATTTATTTATATTTATGGTTATTGACTATTTTTAAAATGCCGTATAACAATGTATTAATATTGTGGATAGCAGTATTGAGCAGTTTATGACAAATGTTATACATAGACCTTGAAGTAAATGATGGAAGATATCCCCCTTCCCACAATGCGATCTAGATGGGACAATTTTGGTAGACTGTCTATGTACCGGGTATTTTCTGTTTTCAGAGCCTCATTTATAAAATCTACCTAAGGAGGATGTGTATTATGGGTGATAAACAAGAAAGTAGATTTTGCAGTTTTTTTAAGTAGAGGGAGGCATTGTTGAACAATCATATTTTGATATATCCAGTTAATATTAGTATACTTGTGAAAAACAAAAATCCTACATACTGCTAACTTACACAAAAGAGACAGAGTTTTTAGAAATCTGTTATTGTTAGTTATAGCTGATCCCAGATGTTTACCGTAAGTTTTCTGAAAACATTATACCATACCAGGGCTTATTGGTCCAAGCATCAAACTCACCACGCTACTGAAAACTAGCTCTTTGATTTATCGTCAACGAAATGTATTTTGCAAGTCTTGAGACTTATAGACTATGTTTCTTCAGTGGTCGTACAACGATTTGCGCGGTAGTCTCTTAATTCGGCAGTTTCGTGCAGGTGTTGCACTGTGGATATCCTTCACTATATTGTCCGTTAACACGTTTAGTCCCTTGAAACTTTCGTTACAGCCTTGCAATAACACTTTGTAGAACTAGAGGCTCCTGAGCTTTTGCTCGTTGGTTGGCATTAAGTTCAAGTCGACCAATGATCTGATTTCATAAAAGCCATCAATACGGGTGCAAAAAATCACATTAATACGTCAATTACATATAAAGTCTCTGCGGGGCTATTGGATAATTCTTTTGCTACAATGCTTTTGATTTATCAAACATTTTTAATGCATCATATAATCTTGGGAAAGTACTTTATTTTTGTTTTATTTTTTTAGTTTCGCTATCTTATTTAACCTTCGTTTAGTTATTTTTTAAAGCCCTTGTAATCTAACTATCACATATATTGCAACGAATTTCTGAATAGCCCTCGCAGAGACATTGTCTTCTGTAGCTGACATAATGCCTTACAGGAATTCAAAAGAAGACGACCTTCTAGAAGGTTATAATCCGGCGAGATGTTTTGCGACCCATCTGGTACATCGCTACAACGAAGTGAGTGAATCCGATTGCGGAAGCTGTATGAGTTGTCATAAATAGTGTGTAATTTTACGTTATCTATTGCATGTGTTGTATATATGAATAGTGTTGTGATTCTGACCACCTGTGAATAAAATAAATGAATAGTCTAAGGAAGTTTCCACAAGTTATTCACCACTGTAAAGAGCAGAAACCTTGTAAGGTTTTTGCCTATTTTAATTATTTCTTGTTTTGTTTTATGTGCACCTGACATGCACTTTGCTTTATTATTTATTTGTTTTTAGTCGAATTTATTGTAGTTTTTTTCCTTTAGGTGTCGTTTGTTCCCTTATATATTTGTTAAAAGTGTGCCAATTTATTTTCAAAAACCTCTCCTTTCCTGCTATTTCTCTTATCAGCTCTGTAATTATTTTATCTCTAGAAGCATGTCAATTTTGTATTTTCTTGTTAACTCAGTTCCTTGATTGTTATCTTGAGTATACCTTCTCAGTTAGGAAATTTATAAAAGATGCACTGTTTTCATTCTTAAATTTTTTTAAGGTTGTCGTTTTAAATATTTTTCAGTTGCTGCTTTATTAATTTATGCAAATTTTATAATTGTCTTTCACTACCTTTTCGTTTCAGTTTTTACTTTTAGTTCTTTACTTTCTTCGTTAACTATTTGGGTTATTACTTTTAGTCTCTGTCACAATCTCTGCTACAAATTTATATATTTCAATTATAAAACTGATCTATAATTTTACTTTACAGCCGCCACTCTAGCCTAGTGATCACAGACAATGTTCTTCTGTCTGAGAAACCAGCACGCGGGCGAGTTCGAGTCTCGCTGGAAACCCATGGATATATTTGACGTCGTAGTGTTTAAGTTGCATGTTAGTAGGCGCAATAATCCGTTGAAACTGTAGTGCCGATAAGTGCGCCCAAATTTTTTTTATTACTGTTACACTATAGCTGCGTAATATAAGCCATTTTTTTCTTTAGACTTTTCCAGGTGTGTTGCACCAGAAAGTGTTCATTGTTTTCAACAAACTCAGAAACATGTCTCTACGGCAGTTTCTATCGTCTAATTCATGTTGCTCCAAATTTTGTCCTTCCGGATCCTTTCATGTTTAAAATTTGTTACTAAACTTATCTGTTGTGTATTCTATACTAACACATTATTAATTAAAGCATTTATTGATATCTTCATAAAATGCTTCTTTCTAGTTTTTACCTAATATATAAGTTTGCAACTTTCTCCTTTAGTTTATATTTTTCTAAACTTTCCTTTGTTTGTTATAATATTTTTATTTAGCAAATATTTGACAACTCTTCCAATTGTTTTTGTATTAATAAATGTTATTTTTATGTATCATTCTTTAAATGACAATAAATGGAGTGTTTATTGACTTACAAAAAAGCAATAGTTTAATGGTTAAAATTTAAAAATTAAAAAAACAAAAATACATGTTTACAAATGTTTAAATCATGACTACCTCTTTCTAAACATGATAACGCAAATCAATGAATGTGGCAGTTTTAGTAAGCATTTGTAATATCTATTGTTGTTGGTTTTATACAGCAAAATGTATCTTTGAGATATCCATATAAAAGGAAGTCTGTTAAAGTAAAATTTGAAAAACTTGCAAAGAATTATTTTCAGCAAGATAGAGTATATTTCCACTATCATCATCATATAAGAATGCATTTTGATGCGACTTTTCCGAACAAAGGGATTGGACGAAGAGATGGGGCTGAATTCTTTGTACCTTCTCCAAACTTTACTCCAATTAACTTTTTTTTATCAATACATAAAAGATCAGGTTTACTGCACAAAACTAGCAACAATCAGTTAACTGAAAAAAAGATCAAAAGGCAATGTCTTGCATTTTCAAATATAAATGAAATGCCTTGTAATGTTGAACAAATCTATTGGTCTTCCTTATCGTCTATGTTTAGAAAGCGGTAGTCGTAATTTTTAAATATTTATGGGTACGCATTTAAATTTATTTAATATTTTCAAATTTAAACCATTTAACATATCGATGCCATTTTAGTTGTTCATAAAAACAGAAAATAGATGTTAATCTATTTAGTGTTATCGAGTTTTAAATTCAATTTCGTGCCTCAACTTAAATTTTACTTTGGTTTTGTTCACTGAAGTTACATGAGTATAAATAATTTATTTGTCTCCTTTTTGTTGTCTTTGTCATATTGAATATTAAATGACTTATTATAAACCTGCTATAAAATACGTATATGAAATTACTAACCGCATAGCTTTTTAAGATAAATGCACTCGATCTCTTCTACTTCTATTTTTTTAAGGAAGGATTATAGAGGAATCAATCTAATATGTTGAGATTACCCAACTGTTCTAGAAATTAAGATATTTAATTATTCGAGTACTCATAGGTTAAAACAAGTGGTCAGATCTTTAATTTTCTATGTTTTCTTCAGATGCTTTCAAATATTTTTCACTTTCTGCATTCTATTGTCAGAAATTTTTGCTTAGTTGGTCTTGGTCAGTTACTGTTTTTTTGTGAATTCATTGTTCTGATGCTAATCATTGTGTCCTGGTAGCAACTACCACTTGATTTTTTTTTTAATTTTAATTCAAAAATTGTATATTTTCCCGTAAGGGATTCTACACTTAAACAAAGTAACGCATGTAACTCAATTTATTCTCTAAGCTATTGTGTGATGTTCTTACATGACTCGATACACATTGTCATTATTTTCCAATAAAGAAAATCATATATGCCGGTACAAATAAAGTTTTAAGCATAATAGTTTTAAAAATATTTATAAAATATTTTTTGATGTAGTGTAATAATTATCAATAATGAAAGAACGAAAAAAATAGTTAAATATTAAAAGTATAGTTATTTTCGTAAAAATCATCTGCAATAGCAGCTAGTAGCAGTAATTTGTTTACATAAAGAACCTTAAAGTATTAGTTTATTAAAGCTAATTTAAAATAAACTATGACAATAGAATAATATTGCATAAGTTATTTTAAAATGAGCAGATAACACAAAAATATTTAAATATTATAAATTATATACACATAATGATGATAATTAATAAACCCATCACCCACTGTTTAATATTTCCATTCATCCATTAAAATGCATTATTTAATTTTTTCAGGATTCCAGTCAACTTTTGATCATTCTAAATAAGGCACTAATAATTATCTCTATTTTTCAGTTTTAAATATTTTTCAAAAAATTTTAAAATGTCCTTTTCCGCTCTCTTGTGAATAATCCTTTTATGTGCGTTGGGGTCGATTCGTCGCTAATAAGAGATGCGCTCTGGCCTTTCAATCACCTTACTTTCTTACCGAAATCCCCAAGACTACCATGTCAACAGCTTGTTTATGTGGGTAATGTTTATAACTATATAGATGAGTTAGTAGCTCGTGAAATGTTATATTGGTAAAAAAAATTTCCTTTAGAAGAAGCACATGAGGCGAATAATAAAGACAGGAGGAAATGCTAAGAACTTTTCACACGAAAAAACATCAAGGATTGATATTAACACAGATAGACATATACTGCTCATTCGATCGATGTTTACATAGCTTCTTGAAATATAACAATATAGAAGACTTCTATTGAAATGACTGAACCTTTCTTTCCGGATTGTAGTCGTAAACCCATACTTCATTTCCAGTTAAGACTTTCTTAATGAAATATTGTTTATTGGAAGCTGTCTGAAGTAAGTCATTAGCAACTACAGAACAATGGTTTTTCTGCTTTGATAACATAGCGGAAGAATGAATTTCGCAATTTCATAATTTCGCCCACTATAATTTTTAAAATTCTTCGATTATCTTTTAGCTTTCGGATTATTAACCCCTGAATCTTGTTGATGGTAGTTCGTGTACATTTAACATTTTCTGATGTTTTGCTGGTTTTCCATAACGTGGATTACTTATAACAGATTCCCAGTCATCTTCAAGTCATTTGTAGCACGTTTTTATTTCTGATTAAAGTGTAATGAAAGTCTCTTCATCATTTTCAAAACTTTTTGAATCTATTAGAATTGCTTCTGCCGATAAATATGCCGACACAATTTGATGTAAATGAGACGATTATACACTACATAAGTTTCCTCGCCGCCGCCAAACTTTCAACTAATCTGGACAACAAATAAGCGCATTACAATCCATTCTTGTCGATTGGCCGCATTAACTGTTACCGTTATGTTAATATTAGCTCGATGCTTTTGAAACAAACTACATAAAGTAGTTAGTTTACGTAACAAGTTAATAGATCAAAAAGCTCAGTACGCAATATTTTTAAAACAGTTATATTTTCATCCATATAGTGTGCTTGTCGTGTAGGTGATTTTAAAAATAAAGAAGTGAAATTAATAAACAAGCGATATCTGGACATCTTTACGATATAATAAAAGTATTTCTGATCGACCAGAAAATCGCTATTGCTACGTCCAATTGCTAAAACTATTAACGCCAGCGGAACATCCGTCTCAAACATCCAGAATTATATTACCGTAAACGGGAGTACATATTAGTGATAAATTTTGGATTGTCTAATAGGTTTTTGTAATTTGAAATTACGTTATACATTGTACCTATGTTGTTGAGCATTAATTCTGGGAGCAATTATCTACCTTTTATGTGTGTATTTTAAGAATAAAATGCATTGTCCTACAATAAATCTCAAATTTATCCACTTGGAACTAGGCTATAAGTATTTATTTCTAGGGCAAAATAATGTACAGGAAGTTTATAATGAGCATAACCAATAGTTGTCGTAGTGGGGTCACTACAAAAATTCTGTAGATGTTTTTTTACAAATATAGCATTCTAGTAGACACTGCTTAGAGCAAATCAACAAATAAAATAAAGATTGCACTTCATTGATGGTCTGTTAAAATGCTAATGGTTACATCGAATTTAATTTTTTTGCTCTGATCATAAATCTTTCTAAGATTGATTAAAACTGAACCAAAGAAAAATCATTAGTGCTAATAATTTTAGTTTTCATACTGACTTAAAAATATTGTGGCTTCGCAAGGAAGGTAATGTAAAACTTATGGTATTACCTCTCTGTATTAGTTAGTGACAGTTATTGATTTAAAAAAACAAGAATAGCATATTTAAGATTGAATTCGTTAAGACCCTTAAAAACTTAACACATACTGTACTATCCGTATACAGAGCACACTGCGTAGAGCTGGCTCATTGCTGGATAGAGAATTTTGTTTAATATTGGACATGTTTTTGAACTGTACATAGTAATTATAAATTAAAGTTGTAAATAAAGTACATTAGCATGTGATATTAGAAATACAGTGTCTACATTGGACACTAATTTATTGCATACACCACAGATATTATCACAAATTGGGATAAGGAATTAAAAAAAAGCTGTAATATAGATTGAATAGGACTAAGATGTTAAAACAATGCCCTGATATGTGCTTCTTTAAAAAAAATTTTAACTAAAAGTTGTATCTCAGATAATTATAGAAACAACGTTGGTTATATCGTACAAGTTACAAAGGACAAACAGAACTGGAAATATCCGGTTAAGCCATATCAAAAAGTATTTTTTGTATAAAATTTTTCTTCTTAATAATAAAGTTTGGTAATTTTTGTATAATTAAGGTGTTTAACTTACAATAAGTTTTTTGTGATTTAAAAGTTTGGATTCAATTAATTTACGATAATTTTTTAAATAAAGGTTTTTTGGTATTTACTTGCAATTTCCTTATTTTTCTTCACAATTTATATGACAAAGTATTAGAATGTCATCCTTGCTGACTTTCTAGCAAAAGTACTCGCTAACATGCACAAGCGTATGTCGATAGATTTAGACGCCGGTATATCCCAGTTTTATGTTAATAAAAATATAAGTATTAAAAACTAGTGACATATATTATGTATTCTCTATTAAATTTGTTGGCGTTGAATATGCGTAAAAGTACAGTATGCCTAAACATTTTTAAATTAGTATTCATGATAGACTAAACACCATCAATAGAAATAAGGCTATTATAGATACCAAAACAAAGGCATTAATTTGCAAAACAATAGACTGTTTATGCAAAAAATTTAATGCTTTGTTATTAAAGATTTTTTGATGCAATACTAGGTTTGATCCATGTCAGAACTATATTTATGCAAATTACATAAATTTGAATACTTGTGAAACTTCATTCATACATAAATAGGAGCACTTATTAGAAAATGTTAAAAAATTAAATTATTGTTACACAAAGCTCAGCTAATAATAAAGTAATTTTTTAATTTGATTACTACTTAAAATTTTTATGTAGCAAGGTCACGTAATTAATTTAATGTGCAGAATCAACATTAACCTCTAAGTTTAAATGTTTATTTTTCATACATCCTTCTTTTCAAGACAAGCGCAACATAATGTTGAAAAATTAGAAAACGTTATAAGCAAAATTAATGCTCGTCTGATCTTCCGCTTCAAATTTCTCTTTGTTATTAATAATACTACCTCTTGTTGTCCCAATTCTTAATCTAAGATACTTCTAATAGTATCATTTGTCAAGGAGTAACGCGCAAAAAACCGCTGAAAGTCGAATAAACGACTAATTAATAACGGAAAACTCGGTTTTGCCTGCTCTCCTAGTTCAAACTCGGACATTTATCAAGATTATTCCTTTCATGTGGCAACCCACGAGATGAGCGAAGAAATTTCAAAAATCTCGCCCGCTTCGATCAAAGGCGCCGCCGAAAAGGTAACACGTTTGCAGATCGCTCGATTGATTAGTGCTAGAGAGGTCGCGCTTCATTAAATTTTATTTGCTGATAAAATAACGATGTGTCAATTGTATGACTGCAAATCTTTCGCCTTTATTGGCTATCGAGTAATAATCCCTAAAATCGAAAACGTTTCCCAGACGTCTTAATTTGTCCCTACTCGTTAGCTTATCCAAACAGAAATATTGGCCGCATTAATCGGATGACAAAAAGCAGCTCCTACCCTTAAGTGGAGCCGTCTTTCTCTGAGAGCTATCTGTCTTGAGTGACAGAGACCGATCGAGTGACAAATAGAACATTTTTCGACGTGTACACAAGCGCTCACAAGGAAACGTCGCATAAAGACGAATTATCTTTCATCCATGTCGTCGGCGTTCAGTAAAGGAAAAGTAACTTTATTTGCATTGGAATTTATTATGTAAAAGGATGTTTTTAGAACCTATATATTTGTTTCGATAGTACAGACGAGATAACGTTTTCGACGAATTTGATGTGTGGATTCAAACAGAGCGAATGCATTGTCGCCAATTCGCGTTCTGTTACTGTACACCGCTCGTGTTGTGTTCTATATTGAGTCAAGTACTAGATTTCAGAATGAAATAATGTAACGTATCTGATGTTGAGAGACGAGAGAAAAGTGTTCCATCAAAGTCCTGTCTGTACTTTAATTAACTCTGCATCGCTTAAGTCGGTAAGAAATAATTATTAATTATAATTTAGAATTTAAAATCCCGTATTATCATAACAAATACTGTCCAAACTTATTTTCCTGTAAAAGTTGGCTAAACTGACCAACATCACAAAGATATCAATATCTATCGCAAAGACCTTCAAATAATTTATATACATCATTTAATGTAAACTATATTAAGTAACATTATGTAAATTTGAAAGCTAATGTACCTCTCGTATTGGGTATAAAATTAATCGTATCACTAATTCAATTATTAGAAAAGATAGTTAAAGACGCATATCTAGTTAAAATATTACGACAAAGTCAAAATCACGCCAAAAACCTAAGATAAAGCACTAAGTTCCATACATAACAAAAGAAAAAGGAACGCAATGTTCGAGCCGTTATCAGAAACATACATTCAACTACTGACTTAAAAGATTGATAGAATTCGAAACACACCAATATAAGATTACTACTATTATATTTTGAACATAGAACAAAAAGCCATAAAAAAAGAGTTGTCAATGGTTTGTATCGAACTTAAGCCAGCTGAAAGCAACAAGGAAATAAACAACATTACAAAACTGGTTCATTCATTGTCAGAGGTACATGTTAAAGAACCACACATGAAACGGTAAATCCACAATGCATTAAATGCGAACATATCGTACATTCAGAAATCTTTTGTAACAGGAGTCTAAGATCTGCCAAATTTACTGATAATTATCTAAAGACTACTTCGTGTGTAAGGAATTGCTACAAGAGTGCTTCCCTCACTTAGAGCAAAGCAGATCAGTAACACAATTCAATACGCCACGAAACATTTTACACGGTCAAGTGTCAAAGGTGATTTAGTTGCTACTATTAGTAGCACGATCCATCAGCCGCTGATCCTGTTAAATAATCGGAAGATTTGAATAAACTAAAAATAATACTTGAAACTCTAATAGAACAAATGGAACAATGGTATATCTTCTAACAACACTTATTACCAAAACTAATAATAGCTCAGCACTTTTAGAGCTTAATTCTCTCCTTGTCAGTCAATATATCAATGTTAAATTAATATCGGAATTTCACTTTACCAATAGAAGTTACTTAAGAATTAAAAATAAGTAGTATATGGAATGCACGTTGGTGCTCACGTAGGTATAGCTATTATTATGAACTTCCTGCATATATACAAAATCAAAAATTGAAGAAGTCTCTTGTCAGTTTACACGATATATTGTTCTCCACAACATATCATGTAAGATCATTATGAGCACTTCGTTCGAACACTGGAGCACATTGTAGAAGGTAACTTCAATGTTAAACACATAGAGTGGGGTTTCAGGATAACCACGATCAAAGATAAAGAACTATTAATAGCCATTAATATTTTAGGGCTAAGTCAGTCTGTCTACTGGAGGGTAAACTTAATTTACGGATCCAGCTACCCGACTTATTTGACTTGTTTAGTAAAAGAAATAAACCCAAACTACGTTAAAGCAAAATCGTATCTAGATTTGTCAGCTGATTACTCACCAATACTAACACTAGAACCTAAGCACTAAATCTACAAATTAAGATTTATTCAAGGTGTCAGTAGATGCAAAATTATCAGTAGACATCTATTAAATAGAACAAGGGTTAATAGAAGAAATAAAAAATTTCAACGGTAACACCGGAATACAGCTCTGTGACAGTGAAAAGAAATCACAGAAAACTAAGTCTTTGCAAAAGATAATAAATCACACGTCACCCAAATGATAAACGCAGACTCAATCAAGTAACATCAGAACTTAAAATGTTACTGTAAAATATTAAAAACCATAAAAAATTATTTAAGGACGTTGGAGCCAACGATTAATTCATCGATTATTTATGTTAGAAGACAACCAAGCGAATATTAAGGCTTCAGCATTACTTCGTGCAATGAAAGTTGTAGTAATAGTATTGATACCAAAAACAAGGTACTATTCAGCAATATTCTATGACGTTACCCAAGAGTTAGAGGAAGTTGTCTTGATGATCTGTTGTAAAAAATCAAGAAACTATCTTCTGACCATTACCGAATCATACGCCCACATCTTACTTATTGGTAAACTTGATCGATTTTAGTCATCTCTATTTCCATTAGTTCCTGTGTGTCGCAGGGTATTATATTAGGACCAATACATTTTGTTCACATCGAATTTATCTACCCATAATGAAACAATGGTTGCCATATCCTTTGATGATGATACAGCGTTATTAGCATTTCATTTCGGTCTTGGCACATCCTCCCAGGCTCCTCAATGCTTTCACATCAAGCTTCAACTATAGTTCCAAAACAAGCGTATTAAAATAAATTAAACCAAATCAATTTATGTGACCTCTACGTTATGAAAACGAACATGCTCAACTATATTTTCAAACAATAAAAATACTAGCGGCAGAATCCATCTTAGTAGGTGATTAGCCTGGAAGAAGCATATCTGAATAAAACTTATGCATTTTGGAGAAATCTTTCGTAAAACGTATTGGTTAATATAATGAAAGTCTCAATTATCCATCGACAATAGAATATTTCCATATAAAATCGTTCTTAGACTTGTATGAATTTACGGAATACATGTCTGAGAAACAGAAAGCAATTTCTACATTGAAATACTGAGACGTTTTCAAGCCAAAATACTATGTTGGATTGTTGATGCCTCATGGTATGTATCTAATGCGATTATACAATGTGATTTGGTACTCTAACAATTAATAAAGAAATACAAAAACATAACTAAAAAACCCGACTAGGTGCTCACCCAAATACACTAATAGAAGAATTGCTAGAAATCGATGACGAAGAAACGAGACTTAAATGCTTCAAGTTGACAGTGTTAACAAATAGATTTGTGTAAATATGGGAGTGATATGTAATTCAGTAACGAAGAATTATGTTATTTAAAAGGTGAGTAGTATATGTTACGTTTAATAAAATATTTACTAAATGTCGAATCTCGACAGGTTGCAAAATTATTTAATAAATAAAAAATAATTAAAAAAGATTTTATTTAAAATTAAAAATAAGTATAGTGTTTATTATTATTATTATTATATTGAGCTATACATATCCCAAGAAATTTAAAAATCCGCAAAATTTGATGTTCACGAACCAGCTTAACTCTCAAAATCGTGCACTCAGCCAAATGCAACAATCGCCGCCGCAATACTTCCATCAATAGCCAAGATGACACTGTACTTCTGCATAACTATTTTTATGAGCAATATTCTTCAGGCAACAATCAAACAGTACCCACGTACCAGTCAGTACCAACTATGGCTTACAGAAACTATTTTACCCCATCTACTTTCACCACTGAAGACGATAGCTACTAACACAGATAACATGTCAGTCAGTAGTGACGACATAGAAACGATTACACTAAGTAACACTAAAAAGTAAGATCAAGAAATAAGAAAAAAGAACCAGCACTATCAACAATCCAAAACATTCTAATCTTTATCATCTGCAAAGGATTCCAACGTAATTAACAATAAGAAAAACTTCAACGGAAAATAATGAGAATGTTTCGATATTTAGCTTACACTATATGTCAGACATAGACCCGTTGATCGCCTTAATGGAAGCAAATATCAACAAAAAATATTTGTATCGACTAATGCAAGGAAATAAAATAACGTTGCACATTAACAACAGGGACGATTATAAAAAGATAGCTGACGTATTGGACAACTACATAGTAACAAGACACACATATATTTTAGATAAAGAAAAAAGTGCGGGCTAGCGAGCAATTCATCAAAGAAAAAAAACGCTAATCGTAAATATCAAGAACATAATTTATAGAAACAAAAGAAAACCCTATTTTCATTGGTATTTTACGTAAAAACATCAACAAAGACATTTTTAACATCAAACATATAGGAAACGCTGTGGTGGAATTAAAGAACCAAGAAGAAAACATCAAATCCCCTAATGTAAAGACCGTCAGTGTTATGGTCACACGAGTAGTAGTTGCACGGAACCAGCTAATTGTGTAAAATGCGCCGAACCATACGAATACAGCTCATGCTCCAAAAATTAAAATAATGCCAAGCTAACCAAATGTATTTTGTGCCAAAGCAATCATCCAGCAAACTACAAAGGCTGTAAAGTTTATCTTGACATATTAAACAGACATCAGTTCTATTTCAGCGCATTTAAAAATAACTAACCTCATCCAATACAAAATAGACAAATTTCGGCACTTCACACCCACTAAAGACAACAATGATCCTAACTCAATGCAAATACACTCATACCCCATCAAGACAACATATATGACACAAATATGAAAAACTAGATTGGAGAAGAGAGGTCACCGCTAATTCATCTCGAATTATAAAGGCAACAAATCATAACTTTATAACACAAAAGTGCTCAGAATTAATTAAATAAAAAAATAACTCAAATATTTCACAGTGCTGGGAACGCAAATACCATCCTTAATCATAAACATGAAATTGAAGTATTTCTGCAGCATAACGTAATATGCGTACTTCTTGTCTCAGAAACTCACCTATGAAACAAAAAACTTATTTGATTTATACGACAAATCACCACAACTCTGAAATATTTGCTAAAGGTGGCTTTCCTATCCTAATTATAAAGCATATCAAACATTACCAACTATCGGAATTCAAATAAGATTTCATGCAAGCTACAGTACTAGCACAACAGACTAGCAAAGATCTCTAACAATTACAGCCGTCTACTGTTCACCAAATTACTCTGCTAACAAAAAGGATCTTTTGGATCTCTATGTAAATATTTTTGTTTGAAGGAGACTCGAAAGACACCCTGTGGGAATCCAGACTTCTGCCATCCAGTAAAAGAATTCTTTAAAAAGGTGCATAAAAACTATAACTCAGATACCTCTCTCCATACGAACCCACCTATTGGCCCACTAACTCAACGAAAAGACCGAACCTACTAGACTTCTTCCTAACAAAAAAAAGGACTATTTTAGGACATAACTGGAGAACCAGGAGGTCCTAGAATCAACAGTTTACAAATTTACTAAAGTAATCCAAAACTCTACCTAAAAAGCTACCTCCAAAATTCCATCTAAAAGAAGAGAAGAACAATGTCCAGTGTTGATAAAACAAAAAGTCTCTAAAACAAGAAGATTAAGAATAATTTGGCACCCTACACATTATTTTTCAGATAAAAAACACTACACTCAAGCCACTTCAGATTTCCAAAAACTAATAAAAGAGCTAAAAAATTACCCTTCCAAGAGTATTTAGAAAACCTGAGGGCTACAACCGATTTCGACTATTCCCAAGTCCAAAAATAACCCCATATAATAGCATAGTTATGCTAGCAATGATACATAATACAGTGCTCAGTAAAAATTCGAGGTCTCCTCTTACAGACCTATCAGTCTATTATCTACTATAGGCGAACTATTGGAAAAACTACTTGCAAAAAGATTATATCATATTATAGAAGACCAGTATCTAATTCAGTCACCAGTTTGGGTTCAGAAAATATCACTCCACGATCGAACAAGAGCACAGATTAATGGATGTCACCAATAAAACCTTCGAAAATAAACGGTACTACTCAGCATTATTTCTAGGCCTCTTGCACAAACTTAAAACATCAACATCATGCGGCTATTTTACTATCCTTTAATCATTTTTAGAAGATAGATACTTCTAAGTAAAATATAGTCAAAAAACATCCAAACTATTTCTAATAAAATTCGAAGTCCTTCAAGGGAGCATATTAACTCAAATATTATATCTACTTTACACAACAGATTTTCCCACAACTATACACTCTATTACTGCTACTTTTTTCGATGACAAGTTGTGCTAGTAAAACCCCAATATCCAACAGTAGCAGCCATACTTCTACAACTAAAGCTATATGAAGTTAAAGTTAAATTGGTGAAAAACTGGAGTTAAGATCAACATAATTGAATCTGTCTACAACATTTACCAAATGTAAGGAAATCTCTCCTCGTTTTCTGAACAACGTACAATTGAATATAGGTGAGGAAGTACAATACCTAGAAATGCACCTAGATAAGAGACTGACTTGGAAAGAAACCTAAAAAGCTAGA
The DNA here is from genome assembly GCA_036346155.1 of Sinelater perroti. Taxonomy (NCBI): domain Eukaryota; kingdom Metazoa; phylum Arthropoda; class Insecta; order Coleoptera; family Elateridae; genus Sinelater; species Sinelater perroti. The sequence continues at coordinate 14,318,864 of JARFIY010000195.1, read as the reverse complement.
CATCAACTTCAGCAAACATCATTGATTGCTTGGTCTTAGATGAAAGTTATCATGTTCTAATAAATTGTTAATATATGGACGCATAGTCTTTAACCATCCAAGTAATAGAGCGGTTATAGGACAAAACTTCTTCGCGCAATATGTAAAAATAAAAATAAATCTTGGGCAAGAGACAATAAATAAAAAGCAGATGTTTTCATTTTATACTTCGTCTTCCGACCAAACGAAAACTTGCTAGAAATTCAGTAAACTTAGAGCAAGAAACAAAAGGATCAGCAAAGAAGTAACCAACGAAATAAAAAAAGGATCAGCTCCAAAGAAGGCCCTGGATTAAAACTAATCTGAAAAAATATTTAAAAAAATTGCTAAGTAAAGGTATTGAACTAAAATATTCAATAATTAAAAGGTAAACAATTGATTCGCAATCATCAATTTGGATTATACCTCAGTCGATGAAGTACATCGTATAATGAATCTCATAAAACATTTCTATAAGAAATTTCTTCTTAAGTATATTTTGCTTGTTTTTAAGCATTTGTTATCATCATAATACCTTATGGAATTCTTTGCGATCTGCAGTTGCTTAGTATGGTTTTTTAAGGTCTTTCCATTGTCTAAAATTACATACTCATGACATCTTTCTTCTGATCCACTTTTTCCCTTTAACTTTGCCTTAAGTACTAACATGGAAAAGTTTGTATTTTGGTTCTCTAATAATAAGACCAAAATATTTGTTGGTTTTTTAGGGGTAATAATTTCTCTGTCTTTGTGTGTAAGGTTTAGCACCTGCTTAAACTATGAGAAGTCCATGAGGTTTTTACTATTCCACAATTACATTATTGCTGAAAAGCTTTCAATTTATTTAAGATTGTTATTATTAATGTTCAGGTAAATCAAGACGGAGTGTATGTAACATCATAAGATTGTTATACGAACATCCATATAAATATTTTTCATTAATGCATCAATTTTTTACTTTTTATACTTTAATTGACGAAGTTCTAAACCCAGTGATAACAAAAGAGGAAATTTACAGCAAAATTCCTGTGAATAAACTCGATGAAGCCGAACTTCTCATACTTTAACGAAACCTATAATCTGAAAACTCAACATAATCAGGAACATAATCAAAATAGGATTATCGATTTTAATTTGTGGGTTGAAAGGTAAAAGAACCGCTAGTCACAGGAAAAATCGCTCGATCTAAATGTTTTAAGCAGGCCTGACATTTTGAACCTGTTACGTGGTGTGCGAATCAAAATGCGCGGATTACTTTGAATATATTGGTAGGATACCTATATATGTACAATGACCCAGAACGCATGATTTTGTTATTCCCCCATAATGTTTAGCTCGAAGGTGCGTTTTCTGCCAATGCACATGCCTTCCGTTACACAACCTAAATGCACTTCAGAAAACGCATGCTGCAAGTTAAGTGACACTAATTTGTTAGCAAAACGATTTTTTTTCTCAATTTAATTCAAATTTATTTGGGACCTACAAAGTTCGTCTATTTTTCAACTTGTTTTTTATTTAATAACGCATATCTAAATTTTTAATTTTTTGAAATACTTTGCATTTGCGAGACACATCTAAAACTTATTTAGTTAAGAATGGTCAGAAAGCTTGCGAGTCGAGTGTAAGTAAGTACTGAAATGGTTCGATTGCAACGCATATGCTCCAATATCGTCAAGACTAAATTTGTTAAAATTATAATCACCGAATAAATTTTAATCATTTTACTCAAAGAATATTAAAATTTGATCATCAATATCACTAACGTCTCGTTAAATCCAACGACTTTAACAAAAGCGCAAAAGCATTATATGCAGGCATTTGAAGATCAAGTAACATAAAATAAAGTTATCACCACAAAATAATTACATGAACCAAGCAACCGACGCAAATTCTCAACAAATTGCTACAATAATAAACCCAATGCCTTGGTAACAGATATAAAAAATGATAACAATCACACTTTCGACAAATTTAGAAATCCGAAAAATGAAATCCAATATCAAGCATTTCAAATCCGTACAAACCCTTATTAGCACTCATAAAAATGTTCTCTTATTACTAATCACAGAAGAAATAAAAAATGCGTTAGAAAAACTGTTGTGTAAACATAGTATGACTACTGACAAAAGGCAAAACCTGTTTTACGAGTATACAATAGAATTGCAGCGAACTACCAAGGATGCAATCACTACTTGGAGTTTCAGCAAACATGCATGAAAAATAGATCATTTTTTTTTTTTCTCTTTTTCTTTTATTTAGATCTATATCAACTGTTGTCATTTCTGTAGATGTGGAAATCCAACATCCCAGCCATTGTTTTCTATAGTCGGCACGCATCATTTTTCCTTGTCGATGCTAGGTCTGTTGCTATATTGATTAATCAGTTATCAGCGACCCTTTCAACATGGTCATTTCACTAATTTGTTATTATTTTGTTTCTAATCCCATCTGTTCTAGATTTTTCTAATATCATTCGTAATGCATTTATATCTGCGGTTCAAAGCAGTACGTGTCTTCGCACTATAGGTCATCACCGATTTTACCATGATTTTATATATTTTTCCTTGCTTTTGGATCTTAGGTATTTATTTTTTTAAATAGTGTCTCTTAGATATTTTGATACTTTTAAAACTTGCTGTTTGATTTATAATATTTGTTTCATTTTTTCATTTTCATTTTTCATTTGATATTTCTATCATTATATACGTAAAGGACCTTACCTGCTGTGTTATCTTCTTTTGTATTTATAATTTACACTGTGTGGGTTGTTTCAAGACTACTAATGTTTTTTCTTTTAGGTATAGACTTCTGTATTGCACATTTTATCCGTGATAGAAATTAGATTAATCTTAAATAATTTGTATACTAACCTAACATAGGCTTGTACAAAGAAGTAAAAAATACTGTAGGCAACAATTCAACTCCATCAGTGTCATCATCAGATTCTGTTAAAATAGTTTTATACAGTTCTTATTGAATTAATAATCTCATAATCTTCCCCTAATTAAAACATTTATTACTAATGTCATTTTACTACTATTGTTTAATAGACCATAATATCCAAAGAATAATAAAATATTAAACAATTCTAAACTGGGGTTTAATAATTTATAGCATTTTTAGCTTGATACAGTGTTGATAGCGGTTGTATTTCTGAAACACAGTTAACTACAACCTTTATGGAGAGCGGACGTGTGTGAAAAATCAGCAAAAAATTACCTATCAAACAACAACAAAAAATATTACCAGATTACAACGATTTAAGTTTTGTGTATAGTAAGTACGCAAATTCTGCAACTTAACGGTCAACCAATAAATCAAGCTGTGCCATGCGACACATATTTTCAGCAATATCAACAACAATATTCAGTTGCAATAACCAGTTCAGAACACCAACCATTAAACAACAATCAATACTACTATATGATGGCATCGACTAGTGATAAAGATCCAGATGATCAAGGGCAAATACACAGCTAAATGTGAAACACTTCAAAAGAAGGAAGATGGTAAGGCTCTACGCCCCGGCCTTACCTGCCTGTTAACTGAAAGGTTAAGGCTCATTTAACTGTTGGGTCTCTGTTCAAGTCGACGTCACCATTCTGTTGGGGATTGTATTGCACATTTTGTCCGTGATAGAAATTAGATTAATCTTAAATAATTTGAGGTACTCAATTATTTTGTACAAAAAAGAAAAAACTGTAGGCAACAATTCAACTCCATCAGTGTCATCACAGTCCTCGTTAAAATAGTTTTATAAAGTTCTTATTGAATTAATAATCTCATATTCATAATTAAAACATTTATTACTAATGTTATTTTACTACTATTGTTTAATAGACCATAATATCCTAAAAACTTAAAATTAAACAATCCTAAACTGGGGTTTAATAATTTATAGCATTTTTAGCTTGATACAGTGTTGATAGCGGTTGTATTTCGAAACACAGTTAACCACAACCTTTAAGTTGCGGACGTTGAAAAATACAAAATTACCTATCAAACAACAATTAATTTACCAGATTAAACGATTTAAGTTTTGTGTAATTATAAAATTCGCAATCAAATTTTTCCAAATCAAATCGTTGCCATGAACATATTCTAGCAATATATCAATCAATTTCGTTGCAATAACCAGTTCCAAACAACCCCATTTAAACAATCAATACTACTATATGATGGCATCGACTAGTGATAAAGACCGAATGATCAAGGGCAACTACAGCTAAATGTGAAACACTTCAAAAGAATTTGAATTTCTAAAATATACCCCTAGCTAATAGATTTAACAGCTAACAGCAAATAATGATAAAGTTAATAACGATAATAAATCATCAGAAAACAGAACTTTAAAACTTACTCTAATATTTGTTTACGGTGTAAATAACTATCAAAGAATAAAAAAAATTGGAAAAATTCTCTGAATTTTATATATACTTATTACAAAAACACTAGGAAATAATACAGTAAAAATTATATGCAACTTACTTGACATCTAAAGAAAATGACCATATTTCATAAAAATAAAAAATAAAAACATACATCACACATACCAGCCACAGAAGGAGCAGGCCTTCCGAGTAGAAATAAAAAAATCATCATTCAATCAAAATAAAGAAAATCAAAAACGAATTAGAACAAGAAGGTCATAAGGTAAAAAACATTTTATATGAAAGACAGCGAGTAACAAAAAAAAACATTATATTTATTGTTCGTGGACCTAAAGCCTCTAACAATAAAGAGGTATTTACAACTTAAGAAATATTCAGAATAAAATTATACAAGTAGAATCACCAAAGCAAATCAAAGCAATACGGATATAGATAAACAAACCGTGTACATGAGTAAAATATGAAAAACAGTGATGTTTTCCTAAAATGTGCATTTTTTGGAGGACCACACCCAGTTAATTACAGTGGATGCGATTTTTACCACAGGATTATTTAAAACACCAAACACCACTAATAACAAATTCAATATCCAGCACAATATGAATTAATTTAAGTAACATGCACAAGAACAACAGGTTTAAGATCAACCAAATAGCAGTTACACAACTGCATTAAGAGATAACAATGAACAAAGTAATGTGGATTATTCCTCAGTCCCTAGCAAATTCCTAGAAGAATTTAAAATAATGCCCAAACAACTTATTCAGCAAATGATGATAAACATGCTATCAGCCTTAATAAATAAAATTGATTAAATTCCTTAGAACATAATGCCAAAATATTCCTACATCAAAATTCTATGGACATACTCCTTATAAGCGAGACACACTTTAGAGATAAATTATATTTCCATATGCCATATTATATAATTTATCTCACCAATTATCCGGACAACATTGTTTATGCTGGAACTGCTGTAATAATAAAAAGCACTAATGGACACCACAAAATGCTCAAATATGAAGAAAATTTTTCGCACGCCACGTCAATCAAAGTTAAAATGATGGAATTTGAATTAAGTGTCGCTGAAGTCTATGTCCACATCGGTACAACAAGAAAACTTCTTCCAGACTAAATTTATCGCAGATTGCAATTGCGAACATATCTTATGGAACTCTCGGCTGATAACAATCAAAGGCAGACAAGTGTTCAAGGTCCTAGATGAAAAGAATTATTCTTTTCTGTCAACCGGCATTTCAACTTATTCATTAAAATACTTAAAGGCTTATAGAAAAATATTTTGATAAATCTATTCAGCTACTTCTCTTCAACATTTTACATCAGAAATTCCAACACAGACAGCGCTATCTTTAGTTGCTACACGACACTGCTTTAAGTACAAAAAGTAGTGATATGGACAATGCATTACAAAACTTACAACATTCCACAAAATTAAATGGTTCAGAAAATGGAATGTACAAATAAATTCTTCCAAATATGGTGCAATATTTTAACGTTCCAATGGCACCATATCTTTAACATAAAAAGCAAAGATATGACTAATAAAAGAGAGATTCTTCAAGATTACTTGACTACTTAAGATCTACCATTGTAAATTGAATATATCCATGAAACAAGTGAATTAGGTTACATAGTAAATGTTAAACAAACTATACTTTCAATGCAAATAGTATTGAATACATGAATTTGACATTTTGCACGTTTCTGAGGTAAATGTTAACAAAATTTTAACTCGTCTCTTAAAGATTCACAATATTTTAGTTTACACGCTTATCAAAGCAGTAACTTAGTCCCAAATAAGTTGAAATGATTACAAAATCTCAATATGTCCATTAACTTCTCATCTATGTTCTGTTTTGTTGTAGTCCATGTTTTACCAAACAGAACTTAGTCTTATATTGTCCTTAAGATTTTCTTCTGGTTACTCCATCCTTCTTTGGTATTAAATTACATTTTCCCGGTATCATCCATATTTGGAAGGCATTTCCTTATCCATCGCCTAAAAATGCGCCTGATAAAGTATGAACAACCCTACACAGGCAAAAGCTAAAGCATGGATCAAATGCACTACGACAGTTGTATCCTCCAATAAATCGTCATATTATCAATCATCATATAACAGCGTTATGGAGTCCACTCCAGTTTTGAACATACATCTCCTTAAGATTTTTCCACTAAGTCCGATCTTGTGTATTTCTTGTCCATTGAGTTTATACCATTTTTGCAATGTCGTCCCTCCAGCGTGCGCTTTCAGCCTTCCTGCCCTGCATGCTTGTTCAGGGTCTTCATGAGGTCGTCTTTCTTACTCCTTTTTCTACGTTTCTACATCTCCATTTTTGTTTGGCTATTCTCTCCGCTACATCAAGGATTTTTCTTCTTTTTCTTATCCATGCATTGTTTTTTCTGTTTAGTAGCCTGATTCATTACATCGCTACTTTTATTTTGTTTGTGTCACCTTAGTTTCTTTGAGTTGGTTTTTGTTAACACCTAATTCTCAAATGTTAGTACGTATTGGTTAAAGACCTTTGTTTTTTTATTTGCGTAAATGTTCCATTAAAAACATTTCTTAGTTTGCCAAAAGCCGACCATGTAAGTTGAATTCTTTAATCAATTTCTGCTACTTGGGAAAGCTCCTTAAATATCAATGTTTGCCCCGCGCATGTTTACTCATTAACTAACTCTATTTGTTGCCCATTCAATAAAACTTCCTCCCATAATTTCTATTTGTCATTAGTATTGTTTTTGCGATATTGATTGTAAGTCCCATCTCCTACAAGGCTACTTGTAGGTCTTTTATCATGGTTTTAGTCTCCCCCATACTATTTGCAAACAACAAAAAGTAGTCAGCGAATCTCAGGTTACTGAAATACTTGCTGTTTATGTTTATCTCTTTTGTTCTCCACTGAAGATGTCCGTGATATGCCTGGATGTAACAAAAATTGATTCTGCATGTTAAAAATGGTGTTTTTTAATGCATAGATTTCGATCGTATCGAATGCCTTGTGAAAGTCTATGTAAATCGTATAGAATGGTTGGTTATATTCATGAGACTTCTCAATCACTTGTCTGACTGTTTTTATGTGATCTAGAGTGCTATACTCTGTTTGGTCCAATGCTTGGAATTCATCAAATTTGGCTGTTATTTTGTGTGTTATTATTCGTATAAACAGTTTGCATAGGTGTAAAATTAATAAAATCTGTTTGTAATTCTCTAATAGCTTTTCGTCCCCTTTTTTAAATATTAAAATAATGTTGGGAGTCTTCCAGTTGCTTGATACTTTTCCTTGGTCGATGCAGGTATTGAAGAGTTTCGCCAGGTAAGAAATTAGCATGTTTCCTCTTGATTTTATCATTTAGATAATTATTTCATGGGGTCCGAGCGCTTTATTGTTAGATATTTGTAACGTTTGTTTTATTTAATCGATTGTAATTTCTGGTATATCTTCCGTGTGATGCCTAGTAACAGATGCCCTTATATAATGGGTCGAATAAAAGATATTCTATGTATCACAGTATATTTGTTCTGTTGTGGTAAATATTCCACATTTCGTTAGCTTGGCTTATAATTTTCTTTTCCTCATAGACAGCTTTTTTCAAAATACCTTGGGTTCCTTTTTTTGCTCTATGACCTTGTTGCATTATTTCATTATTTGTTTGTTCATGGATTTCAATTATTCTTTTGTTAGATGTTTCTTGTGTTTATTTCTCCTCACTATTAGTTCTCTTGTTTCTTTCTTTAGCTTATTTTGTTTATGCATTTTGTCTTTTTAACTGTTGATCTCTTTAAAGGCGTTGTATATACTGGTAATAATATGATAATATTATTTATCTAGGGATGTATTGTCTTGAATACCTTTTTATAAGGAACTTCGTTCCTGCATATTACTTCATCGTCGGTTGTTAATTGTTTGCTTTTAATTCATCGTTTTCTTTCAGCTTTTAGTGTTGATTTTCACTTCAGTTTATTACCACGTGATTTAATATGTTCTTTATTGTGTGTTTTTTTTATTACTTACTACAAAGTCTACTTCGTTCTTAGTTAGACCGTTTGGATTGCGCCAAGTCCACCGCATGTGCTGTTTCTTATAAAAGAAAGTGCTCATTGTTATAAACTGGCCGTTTTCCATAAAGCTCACCAGCAGTCGGTCTTTTTTATTTCGAAACTTATTTCGTGTTTGCCTACTGCGCCCTCTCTATCTTCCTACTTGCCGATTTTTAATTTGAAATCATCAATTAAGATTGTGTAGAAAGTTTTATCGCTCCGCCGCAGAACTGTCCGACTTCGTCAGTGTGGTCGCGGCTAGGGGCGTAGAGCTCAATTATTTTCACTGAGTAACGTCTGTTGGTTGTAGATATAATACATTACTTTTGATAGCACTATGGTTTTAAGGTATCTTGCCCATTTTTCGTTGATTATTCCTACACCATTATCCAAACTGTTTTCCTCTCTTTTGTAATACAATCGTATTCCTTAGTTTGATCAATTTTCTCCTCTCTTCCAGACTTCGCTCAGCTCTACTATATCCCATTCGATATTTTTGCCTCTCCTTCGTATCGTATCCTCAGAGAAAAACAAATTTGAAATAAATGTGCAGATTTTTAGTTGTGTTGCAGTTGTGTAACGAACTTTTTTCGCGGGGCCGGCCGCCTTGGCGATGCGAGATATTGAATTGATTATTTTACTTGCCTGAAGACTTTTTTGTAGTTAAATAAAATTATTCTTGAGAGTATTTGGCCTTAGAACGCCGCGTTGGCCCTACGTGTTGGCAAGCTGGGTTGAATGTGGAAAAGGATGTATGGGGTAGGAAATTGAGTAGTCGGACATGATTTAGTCCCTGGTACAGGATATAGAAGTAAATCAAGGCTCGCGTGGGCAGGGTCGCTTCCCTGAAGTAGGCATATTCTTCACCGGGATAGTGAAAAAGTGCCTACCCGCTACCCCGAATAAATAGTAAGTCCTTAATGTCAAGTCTAATATATTTCTAAAATAAATATTTGAAAACTGCAATAGCATCGAAATATGTATTACAAGAAATACGCTGTAGTATATTCAAAATCATTAATTACATTACTATATTATATATTCAAAACTTTATATATTAAAGTGCTAAACAATTCTTTCAATGTGTGAGTGCACCCAGTGAAGTAATTTATTACAATTTAAGTATGTCAAACGTGCATACTAGCCTAAAAAGATAAATTATATCAATATAATAGTTAATGCGGTATATGTACTAATTAAACAAAATTTAGAATGATTTTCAACATTATCTTTTTATGTATTCAAAGATATATCGTAACGGATATAACAAAATTCTTAGTAATATAGGTTAACAAAATAATGTCCAGAAGAATAATAACCGGCTCAATATTACCTGGCATTTTTCAACCAAAGCCTATTTTTTGTCAGATGCTTTTGGTTATTCCAACGGTTTTTACTGCTGAATTGCCATCTACCAATTTAAACGACTACTAAATTAGCTGCCAAAACAAAGGAATTTTTCATAGTTTTTTGTTAGAAAATCTTTTCAGGTATTTACCTATGACTCACTTCCAACGTAAATAATTTACCATATTCATTAACCGACATTCTGAATTTAAAAAAATATATTTGAATTTTTATACAAGGTGGCGCAAAACAATCTCCACTATTCGTATTGCTACATTTATTTTTATATTAGGGTGCATCGGAAAGTATAGGCTATTTTGAAATTGCACAATAAATAACGGGTAATTAGCCACATGCATATGACAGAGAGCAATAGGTGTAGAAGTATAGGCGCTCTACTTAGTAATTTCAATGCGCCGAAGTGAGTTTTATGTGGGCCGAAGGGGTTGAATCTACGGAAATTTATAGCCAGATGTTGGCACAGTGTGCAGGACTCACCATGCATCAATAAAATATTTAGGAGGATTAAGGAGGGAAGAACAAGTGCCATAGATGAAAGCTAATCTGGTCGCTCATCAATATAATTCATGGATGGATGTCTTGGTCTAACGCCATCTGACTACCACATTTTCGGTCCCTTAAAGAAGCTAGTGCGCGGTTATGAGTTCAACTCAGAAGGTAAAGTTCAGCAAGCGGTGCAAACGTGACTTCGTGAGCAACAGAACATATTTTTTTCGAAGGAATGAGAAAACTTGTTGAACGATACCAAAAATGCATAATTTGCAGGGGAACTATGTCAAAATAGATATGCATTTACTCTGCATTAGTGCAAATAAAATTTCCTTTGCTCTTTGGTTTACCTACATGTAAACAACACTCAGAGAATATTATATCTATAGGATAGCTTCCGTTTAACAACTTCAAGAGTGCATTAGGCACAAGAGCAGGAACCTACGGTCTAAAACGGAATATTAAGATTCCAATAGACTTTAAAAATTTCCAACAGTCTTTCAGGCGAAAACCATAGCTATAGAACACTGTGCGAAGGAGATCAAAAGGCTTAACATTATGGGTAGGCTAATAGCCATCTTTTCAGACAGCCAAGCTGCACTTAAAGCTCTAGCCACACCATTGGTAAAGTCAAAGGTTGTTTGAGATTGTGTAAGTGCTCTAACAGAGATAAGAAATGACAATTGTCTGATGTTTTCCTGGGTACCAGTTCATGGGGGCTTCAGGAATAACGAGATGGCAAACTTATTGTTCAAGGAAAGATCAGAGACAAGACCTATTAAACTCGAACCCTACTGTGCCATTTTAAATAGCCTCAAAGAGCATTCATTAATGAATGGATACTCAACAAAACTCAAGAAAGGTGGAAAAATATCATTTACTTGAGACAATCGAAGAAGTTCATAAAAATTTACAGTAGCTCCGCCTACAACTAAAAAGGCCTAAACTTAAAGTTATAGTTGGTCTGCTGACAGGATACTGCCGCCTTAAAAGGCATTAAATCTCCTAAGAATAATAGATAGTAGCTTGTGCAGATTATGCCAGAAAAGAAAGAAACTCTCATCTCAACCAACAATACTGGAATAGTTTAAGAACTTCAGAACAAGAGGAACTGTAAAACCTGGAACAGCTCGAGGAGGCGATCGGCCCGTTAGAAAATATCAACAGGCTGTGAGGCCAGGTCTCGCCAAATTTTGCACTTGAACCTTCACTTTCATCTTTATACAATCATGGTGGTTTAAAACCGAAGGGAAGTGAATATGTACAACCGTTTACGTTTGCAAAACAATGCTGAGAACTGTTGGACAAATTGCTGTATTCTAATAATGAGTGACAAGGCTTGTTTTCACTTATTTTGTGCTGTAAACAACAACATTGCTAATACTGGCCGGAAAATAATCCAAGACGGTCAAATCGTAGTGATACAATGTAGCGAGGATTTTTGATGCCTTAATTGAGAAAACATTGGATTGGTTTCAACAAAATGAATTTACTTGCCATATTTTAAGAGAATCCATGGCTTTTTTAAGGGAACATTTTCTAAGGTGCCTCAAACATTGAGGGTATGTGGACTTGCCCCCTCAATTACCGTATCTTTTACCGTGTGGTTATTTCTTGGGGCTACCTATTAGAAGCCATGCTTGAAAGTTGTATGGACAATTTTCCCACCCGTCTGTAATTTTGTCTGAAGAAAGAACGGTCGTCAATTGAATGACGTCATTTTTCACACTTGAATTACATTATTTTTGTTTGTGCTTTATGGTTCTTAAATAGAATTATATATGTGATCTTTAGAAAAAATAAAAATTTAAATTTGTTTAAAAAATATTTGTGTTAGCGTGTTTTGAAAAACAAATAAGTAAATATAGACACAAATATATCTACTAACAGAAAGGAATGTAAAAAAAGATAGACTAAAGAGTAGAATAAGACGATTTGTCTCCTCGTAGAATACCTTAGAGTTGATAAAGATCCAGAAGGGTCTGTAGTACATATTTATAAAAATATAAAGCACTGATACACCAGATAATAAAGTAATTGTAATAAAGCAATAAAAATAATGCAGAAAAACTTAAAAGCAACAGTACGCTTAATTTTGGTTGTAAGAAACCACAGCGCAAATACTACAGGATAAGCAAAACAAAAATTCTCGACAGATAGGAAAATGACCAAAAATAATGGGTTAAATTTAGAAAAAGCTGTATTAGAAAAAAGACAATGTGCATTCTAGAATATATTAGCGGTAAAGAAACAAAAGAAATTTTCAGACATTAATCCAAAATTATGCAAAGATCATCTGGACAAATAGAAAAACTAGAACAGATAAGATTAAATTGCTTCTCTTTGAAAAACTGAAAATTATAGGAAGAGGCATGAAGTCGAACAATATACCAAACCTAACAGACATCTTTAGAAGTAATTAGAGATTTAAATACTAACTGCCCAAGCTATACTTTAGGAAATGAAAATCAAATCTTTAACTGTAAAAACTATTAAAAAGAAGGAAGCAAACAAATACTTTTTCACCAAATCTGTTAAATATGATGGAAAACCTTTGAATGTTTCATATCCCAAAAAAGACATATGGGATTAAAAGAGGACAATGGTATCAAGAAAGGCAAAAAAATCAATGATATTATATAGTTAAAAAAGTCTTTAAATAGTTAAAAAACAGAAAATTTACAATCAGACCAAGTACTAAAAGCGTTGGACTATAATGAGCAAAATTATTTGGAAGTTAATAATAATCACACAGTAACTCTATTACTACGTAGTTAACGCGCATTTGTTTCATGGTTGTGAGCAATGCAGTATTGAATTATATGTGAGTAATACTGTGTGCGTTATAAATTACTATGGGAATTTCAAAATAAAAATAGTACTACATCAACGATGAGTAAAATAAGTTAATGATAGTTTGACAAATTCAGTATTAAAACTGAAGCCTAACTTGAGCGATAAATAAAATCAAAGAAGACTTTCCACAGATAATCGTGGATCAAGTTCTTAGTGCAATGGTACAAATGGCCAAGCAATTCCATTCTACGTCTGTAACAGATTACAAACAATTAAAAAACATTGGAAATTAAAATAAGACACGTGGGTTCCACACTAATTAAGCGATGTTGGTCAATAGCAACACACATTAATGTAGTCTATTGGAACATAGCAATTTTTTAGAAAAGTTGGTAACTGGGGATGAAAATTGGTCCCATATAATAATATGAAACATCATTATTGAACATGTTTTTGTATGTGTTGTGGAATATAAATGGTATAATTTATTTTCAAATTTTAAATGCTTATAACATAATAATAATTTGGAAGAAACATGTATAATACATAGAATTGACATATGATAGAGAGAGCATAGTAAGAGATGGTAGAAACTTTATGAAAATGCATATATAAAGTAAAGGATAAAAAGCTGTTAAGTAAACATTAAAAAATTTAGCAAAATTTAGACTGTGTTTAATCACTGTAGTTTTTTTGTTGAAAAATTTTTTATTACCATGGTCAAACTTTTCATCCAATTTTATATTTAACGTTAGTTTTGTTTACCTCTAAGTCAACACTGAATATAGCGTCAGCTAAAATTAGTTATTCAATCGAAGAAAGTCTTCATTGTGGTTATCTTCCACGAGAGGGGTCAAAGTGCTAATGCAACGATTATCGTCTCCAAGGCCAAGTTTGACAAGCACAATATCTTGTCTGCCTCTACAATAGCGATGTCTAAATACTACGATAAAATTTGTGCTATAATTAAATTGTCCGTTTTACTACGTTATAATAGGATGATTGAAAAGTTTGAGAAGATAAGAAGTGTACTAGATGACAATTTGTCAAGAACGGACAGATCAGTCACTGTAACCACTCCCGAGACCGTAAAACAAGCTGGGGAGCTTTAGGAATAAGAGACCACAATTTCGGTCTCTAAAGGTGTGAGCGTGTGTGTGACTTTTGCAAAAGTCATCATGGAGATGGTTCAAAAAGTTGGAGACCTATTTTTATCAAAATGGCTATGTTAACAAACAAAAAACCAACATTTCAACAAAGTTTGTCGATTGCACCCATAAAAAATTAGCATATGGTGTGCAATTTCCCATAATGGAATTGTCGGCCCACTATTTCTCAAAAAAAAAAAAAAAAATGTGAATGAAGAAGTTTATTGCGCAGAAGTTTTTGAGAAATTAATTCCAAATGTGTTAAGCAAGATGGAGTCACCGCCCATCGGACTCAGAGTATCTTTGACATCCCCACAGAAGTTTTTGGAAAGACGTCCCTAGGTGTCATCAAGTGGCCTTCTAATTCTCCCAATTTAAACCCATGTAATTTCCTCTTATGTGGTTATCTTAAGAATAGAAATTATCTGAACAAACTTCAGTCCATCGACGAACTCAAGAATCCACATTACAGAAGAGGTTTTGGTCATATCTGTAGACATCGGGAAAGCCGCAATTGAGAGTTTCGAGAAAAGGCTTGAAATAACCATCTCTAGTGAAGGCTGTGATTTTGAAAACATAATACACTAAATTTCATTTATTGATCATCATAATGAAAAAAAGAATGGAATTTTAGCTTGCGTAGTTTTTTATAATAAATTTTTATAGTTTGCTTTACATAATAAAAACTCTATATAAGGAGCAAATCTATAGCAACTAATGAATTAGGTACCTGAAGAGCCTCTCATGATTATAGGATAATAAGAAAGTTGTTTTTGTTCCAACGCGAGAACATGTTTGTTCCTCTATTTTTACGCCTTTCTTCAATCAAAGAGTTCCTGAACGTTTTCTCTATTACAATGTCAATCAAAAAGTACGCATACGAAAACAAGTTGGACATCAAGTCCTTTCACTCTTCACCTGACCTTCCAAACAAAAACGCACTTATGCCATTTATTTTCTGCGAAGCAACTGCGGGTCTTCCTGAAGCCTTAATTCACGGGAAATTGAGACGCGGACGCGAAAAACGCGCTGTCGTGAGTCCTTGCATAGAGGTGTCTAAATCAGCCCAAGGGCCTGGCGAGATCACCCACAAGTCTCTTGTTAGTGTATAATTACACGGAGACTCCCGCCGAGTGTTGGGCGCTGGTGCATTACATCTGGTCGTTACCGAAGACCCATAATTAAATACGTCAGCGCTGCTTACACGACACAAGATCTTGAGATCATAGCTCTGATATTAATTAGTTGTGTGCATGCCTGCTCGCGTCCCCGCTTTTTGTTAAAACGCTGAAATATGCGCCAGCTCCTCGCGCAACGCTTGTTTGATCTAGGATAACTGGATAACAGGATGCAGGCACCTACATACATAGTTTATGGGTTCTGATACGCGAGAACACAACAACAACAACAAAACCATTCCTTAAACGTGTAGTCAGATGGAACAAAACAGTTAGCCACTATTCATAATTTGACAGGTGTTAGATTTCGCACTTCTCATTTGAATGCATTTGTTTGGTAAGAGAGCGAATACAAAAGACTAATACAACAACTGTGTTATAAGAAGTGGTTACGTGAATTAAGCAACTGTTGTTAATAACATATAGATGACGCACCCATAGAAAATACGAAAGCGATTTATATTGTTAATTATAATTATACATTTTATTCAAAAGGAACATAAATAAGTAGAATTAAAGTTTATTTAAAATAGAATAGTGTGCAAAATAAAGCGGGATTTCGTAAATGATAAAAACTTAGATATGTATACATATATGTGGTGTGTTTAAAAAGTTCATTGAATATGAGATATCTCAAGGGTAACGTAAGCCAGACGCGGGCGCATGCATATGGCTACACGTAACCGTCAAGGTAAACCCGCTGTGGACAGTTCAACATAAGTTATGTATTGCAACGAATTTCCAAACGCCCCGTTAGACATCTGCAACCGTAGTGAGTGACATAATACTTTTCAGGAATTTAACTACGTTGTCAGATGTTTATCAAAAATTTTGCGGCCCTTCTAGTATGCCCTAAATAGGCATACAGTTTGAAGTACGTATAAACCGTTGTGGTCCCAACTGGTTTGACGGCAATGATAGTAATGGTTTGGATGACTAACTGAAGAAGATCTTCGTTGCTGATCTAGAACAATGCACTCTTTGGTGCTGCCTACAGCAGCGCCACCTAGAAGACCCCAGGAGTTTTAAACAACCGTTCGTGGGTGAGTAAGAGACCCAGCTGCTCTAGCCGTTCCTACCAATAAGTACTACAACTTTGCAGTCGTCTCCGCCCTTCCCCCAGGGAGCGATTCGAAGGACAAGGTGAGCCTCAGCGAAGAACATGTTTTCCAACCTACCCGCAAATGCAACCGCCGTCGCGCCAAAGTGACGACCTTGTTACCATCTCCATTGGCGCCAGAGGCAAACACCACCAATATCACGAACGCTTTCGAGGTTCTGAGTAAGCCTTGAAGACACCGAGATTCCTGCCCTCTCCAGCTTTCCCTCAAAAATGTATCCCACCCACAATCCTACGGCTAAAAAAGACCTGGCCTTTCATAAAGAAAATCGGCTTGATCAAGGCCAAAAATGTGGTGGATGGGATTTCGATCCACATCACTATTTCCGATGACTACCGGTGCTTGACTCGCTTCGTCCAATGTCATTCTTGATATGTTCGGCAAACACTAAACCAAATTCCAACGTCAAGGCTTCTTAGAAAAGAAAGGTTAGAGGCTTAGACCCAGGTACATTATTTTCCAAACATGTCAACCTCTGCATATGCTCCTGATGTGGGCTCTTTCCGCTCTAGTCCTGATTTTTTCTTTTATGTTGTAGATCAGTAGGGCGTGCATGACACCGTCGACTTCTCCACATGCACAATTATTTTACTCCTCCACAGGTTCTGTATTTTTAATAAGGTAGGACCGGAAGTTGCCATGTCTAGGGGCTGGACGATGTTTCGATTAAGATACTCAGTCGCTTGTTGCACCTTATCAATTGCGAGGATAAATATCCGTGCATGTTGACTGTTGCTTGCTCTCTACTCTTATTTTACCCTCGTCCTAACTCATAACCGGTTCTTTACGAGTCTCATTAGAATCACCCCAAAATTAGCGTTTCTGCTCCTACCGTAGCATGTTTGGCTTTGATCCGATGGAAAATTTGTTTCCCTTTGTCACAAAGCTCGCATATGTGACTTTTCCATGAGAGTCGACTATCGATTTTTACACTAAGGTACCGGATGAGATTCTTGCAGTAGATGCACTTGCCATTAAACAAGAATGTCGCCCTTTCTTGCCTGGTTGTATCCCAAAAATTACCGCCTCAGTCTTTTTCTCATTAAGTCTGAATTTTGTACTATCCACCCACACTTTAAACGCCTTGAGTGCTTTGTTACTGCATAATTTTAAATTTTTGAATTGAGCTGCTTAAAGCTATTGAAAGGGTAGCAACTAAACTCTGAATATAGCAGCCTTCAGTCGAGAGCATGAAGACTAGGGGTTGCTGCTCGTTATTTATTAGATCGCAATACCGTCTCTGTTTTATTAGTAAGAGTATATTTTGTGGATAATCCATCTAGGCTAATTTCCGAATGATTTAGGATCACCAATATTCTCTTGCACACTTCGCGTCTTTAAACTTGGAAACCACGTACGCAGTCTATCGTAGACTTACTATACGAAAACCATATTGTCAGTCATAAAACTGCCGTTTTGGTGTATCACGTACGATAACAAATTTATTTCGGCTCAGCCGGATTTTCGTTTGATTTTCCAAAATCTCGAAATTATGTTCAGTTCCAAATTGGTATTGAAGATGCTTTTAAAATTTACGATGTAATCTTGAAAGCTTTTGTTTGTGTCGACCTATGTATTTTTCCACCATTATCTGAAAATTTGTGGCCACAAATTTACGTACCCTGGCATTTGCTTTAGTGCAGAATTCAGAAAAACCACGAAAACCCATATCCGAGCAGGCGACCCGAAACCCTAATTGCTCCAAATTTTCTCAACATTTATAATTCTGCTCAAAGAAACACTAATCCACCTTAACCTACTCAACATTTATTTTATATTTATACATTGTCCAAAAGCTCTAATTTTCCCAACCTCCGTGTATTCCTTATAAGGTCGGGTCAACAAGTAATCTCGCGCAACATTCCGCGAACACAAAAGCCATCCACCATTTGCGCACACCCGAAAGTCCTTCTAACTCATCCCGCATTTGTGGCCATCTCCAGCTGCTCGTGATAAGGGTCTCTTTGTCCTGGCCTCCTCTTTTGCGTTGCAGAGCGTCGTCGACGTCCCCACATATGCATCTGATTTGGTCCTCTGTCAATTTCTGGATTCTGATTAAGTAGGACCAGAAGTTTTCATGTCCAGTGATAAGCTGGACGATATGCCGATTAAACTACTATGTAGTTTATCATGTTGTGTCGGCCGTGGGGACGAATATCCGCGCATGTCACCCCGTATCCGCTGCTTTATTCTAACTCATAGTCAGTTCTTTATAAGCTCCATTGGAACCGTCTCGAATATCGGCGATCCTGATCCTCTCACTGCTTCTTTAGCCAGTTCGTCCGCACGCTCGTTGCCTGCAGTTCCGGCTTGCATCTTAGTCCAACGGAATTGATCCTCAATCCCAGCCGACATCGCCTTTGCAAGGCTCTGCACCTCGATCTACACACCTGTCTGCGACCTCATACTCCTAAAAGTAAGTAACGCTGACTTGCTGTTTGATATTACAATGCATCTTGAGATAACTGTTCTGTGCCTGTGGACATATGTTAGGCACTCTCGGACAGCTACTAACATGCACTGGAAGATGGTGCTGCAGTCTGTGAGCTTTGCTTGTCCATAGTAGATTACTTTGTCTCCTTGTATGACCACAAACGTGGCTCCCGCTTTTCCGTCGTAGCTTATATTTATAAATTCTTTCTGCTTATTTTGATTTGTCTGTTGCATATGTGTTTTATATAAATTACTATAAAATTCTCTAGTTATTTCTAAGATATTTTTTATTGGCAATGTCGATTTCATTTTTGGATTCTTAAAGTATATGTTATATTGTAATTAGTTTTTAAATTTTTCTTTCATAGTGATTTATTCATTTCAGACTATTCTATATATATATATTAGCCCCTAATTTTATTAATCTTTAAAGTTTAATTTTTTTTCAATTTTCTCTTTTTTTGCTTTTGCTCATTGGTATAAAGCTTTTTTACTATCTTTAGGTTTTTTTTTCTATCATTGATTTGGTATTGCTATCTTTAATTTTTATTACTTGTTTTCTTTTTAATAATATCCTTATACTTTTTATGTTTTGGTTTTCTTCTATTTTTAGTTATCCTCTTTAATCTTTAATTTATTTTTTTAAATTTTATTAATATTTATACAAATTGGACTACTTCTTTGATTATTTTTTAATAATTTTCTTTCTTCTTCAAACAACTTTTTATTCCCTCACCCAATTGTTTCCTCCATGTTTTTCTCATGGCTTTCTGCTCAGATTGCTGCTTTCACTATCTTGTTAACTTCATCAAACTAATAAATAATAGAAAAGAATATTAATTATCTCTATTGTTTCTTCTTTTCCATTTATTTTTGTTTTTTAATTCCTACTTTTAGTTCGTTCTGATATTGTATTAATTATTAGTTTTGCACGCCCCTTTCTGTGGTTGTTATTAGTGTCGAATGGGTTTAATGTTGATATATCCTTGACTTATCAGATGATAGCACGTGCTCTGTTTCATTTTTTGTGCGTTCGATAGGGCTTATCCAATTTCGTTTTCTGTTGGCTTTCTTTAAGAAACGTATTTATTATATATAGTCGGTTACTCTATATACTTAATAAGAACTTGTCTTTTGTCATTTCGTTTGCCCAGTTCAAAGAAGTCTACTTTGTCTTTTAAATTTCTTTCTCTTTGCTATTTTTTAGCATTAAAATTTCCTATAATAAAAGTATATTTAAAGAAATGATTTTCCATTGTCGATGTTAGAGCACGTACTTGAACTTGAATTATTTGTAGATTACAAAATTTTGATATTTTTTCTTTAATACAATCCACTTTAATTGATTTTCCGGTTATGTAATGTTCTTCTTCATTTTGTTTTTTATAATACAAGATGCTGTTTGATATTAGTATTAAACATTCTTCTGCTTTTCCATTGATTGCTATTAGACCTATCCCTAGATAAAATCTGTGGGATAGACCAGGTAAACTATGTGAGATTGTAAGTTTATAGCCTCACCCCCTAGGGTAATTTGGCTTTCACTCTTTAACTCTTAATCTTAAATCTCCTCGCTTGCCAGGCGAGTTGGAGAGTTATTTTTTAGCTACAGTCGCTGGACCAGTTACTGTTGGTTCGTGATGGTTCGAGGAAAGTATTTTATTTTTCTTCTATTCGGTATATTTTCCGAGTATTACCCTATTCGCTACATCAAAACGCGCTGTCTAGGAGTTACAAGCTTCTCTAAGGGAAGCTCTAAAGAAATGTGATTTCGAAATCTGGAGACCATAAAAGCTACAATAAATTTTTTTAAAGCTTCTTTCTCTTGAGTATTCTTCTCAGGTCAGTGTTATCGAGAAACTGAATAGCTTTGAAATTCACATGCTGGTGGAGTCGTTATTCGTGGCTTCTTGGAACTCCGGCAATTGTTTGGTCCACGGTGGCTATCTGAAGATCTCGATGGAGGCCACTATTTTGATATACCAAAGCGCATTGACAATAACTGTTAGTACTTTATTCTAGAATCTCTGGTTGCTTAGAAGATTACTCTTGCTAGCACAGCTCCATAGGTAAAGGCCGTATGTCCACACTGGTTTTAGAATTTGTTTCTATAGTAATATTTTGTTATATGTTGCCGGATATGAGTATCTACCAAGTAAGAAGTACATTTTCTTGTATCTTATATCAAGCTCTTCTCTCTTCTTGTTAACATAGACTTTTCAGCAAAATCTTGCGTCTAATGTGCTACTTAGATATTTTGATGAGTTGACATATTTATGTTAACTAAAATGTGTTACACCCTTTTATTTGTAAAATTAATATGTATTTATTTGGTTTCTTTTGGTTTTATTTACCATCTTTTAGTCCAATTATTGATTTGGTCGATTGAATTTATTTGCAGCCTCTTCGTAATCTTTGCTTACCGGTAGGTTAACAGTATAGTTTGCAAATATAGCTATAGTATCTTGCTCTAATTGTGGTATGTCACTGGTGTACAAGATAGGTCCTAGGACGTTTTCTTGTGGCACTCCTGCTCTAATTTCTTTTACTGCTGCATATGCTTCAGCTGCATATTTCTGTGAAAGTAGGATATTCAGTCTATATTTTAACCCATTATGCCATATCTTATCAAAAACCTGCTCAACATCAAGGAAAATGGCGGAGTAGACTTTTTTTCTAATGATATTTTAGTTATATCAGTTGAGTGGCTTTTTCTAAATTTAAACTGATGATTTGGCATTAGACTCTTTAATTAATGATGGGTTTCAGTTATTTTATTAGTATTTTTCATACAGTTTTAATAGCACAGGCAGTAGAGAGATTGCCTATAAGATGCAACTTTATGAGGAAATTTTCCTGGCCCGAGGATCATTATTACTTCTACTACTTTCCACATTCTAGGAACATACCCTAAACTGAATAAGGCATTAATAAGATGTATAAGTTTTATTACGATTTTCTTTGGGAGTTGTTTTAATACTTCTCCAGTAATTAAATCAACCCTAGAGGCTTTCTTTGAGTCAAGATTCGTTTTTATTTTATGTACTATTTTGGAGAGTTTGGTCTAATATCAATATGATTTCTACTCGGAAAATCCAAAGTTGGTCCTTCTTCTCCTTGGTTGGTTAGAAGGTATTTTCAAGGTGTTCTGCAAACCTGCTAGTTTTTCTGGCCCAATTGCATTCGAAATTCCTGATTGGAACATTCCGCATTATCCGCCTTTTTGTCTCTTAACGGCTTTCCAGAGGGAAGAGTCCGTACTTTTATCATTTGTCAGGTTTCTCAAATAAACACTAATGGATTTACATTTGATTCTTTCTGTTTCTCTTTTAACTGCTGAATGGCATTTTTGAGACTAGTTTTATTTTCTGGAGCTCTGGAATGGGGCTATTTCCTCCTGAATTTTCTTTTTTTCTTTTGGTAATTAATATTTCTACTTTATTATCCAATTATTCTGCTGTTGTTAATGGAAATTGTACAACATTTTCAAGATCTAATTTAAAACTTTGCCAACCTGTTTGCCTATTAGGCGGGTTTTGTTGATTCTTGATTTAGGCTTATTTCAAAAAACGCTTTTCTCACACTGTTAAAAATAATAAACCATCAAGTGAGAACAAATTTAAATTTAAATTGTTTTCTATTGTTCATTTGTACTCAAGAACATATAGAGATGGATGTAAACATAAACTGTCATAACATTATCATATTTTATAAAAATGTTACTATATAATCTATTCTATATTTCATTAAAAATGTAGAAAAATTAAAGCAAAAGAACTAAGGTCAGTTTTACAAAGAAAACATTAAGATTATTAGTACAAATATATAAAAATAATTATTGTTGGCTCTCGTACATTACTTTCAACTTAACTGGCGCGTTTTTTAGATCAGTTCTAATATTGTTATCATTTTTTAACATAAGAAATTTGCAATAGCTTACTTGAACTATGTATGTAAAATGTAAATATTAAAAAAATCACCACACTTCTATTATTAAATGAATAAATGATTAAAAGTAATCTAAACAAATCGCAAATAAATAATATCGCTCTACACTATCAGTCATGGTCTGCCCCGGAGTAAAGCTCCTTCCTACATATTTTATCTAAGCAACCTAATGTAAAAGATAAATAACAAGCGATCGATGAGAAACTCGACTGTAAATCATAGAATTGCGCTTGAACGCATGCCCACTTTGTATGCACAGGGAGAACGTAATGACTTCATCGCATAGTTTTAAGATCACATAATAATGAGCAACTTTTGCAAAATCGTTACCTGGTTGCTGCCTTGCTGCACACACTTTAAAGTGTTACGGTTGAATGCAATGCCAACATTTTTCGACGATAAATAACTACACGTTAAATGCTGCCAGTAGCGCCACTAATGCAAATATATGTTGCGCGGCTTCTAACTATACACGTAGATACATACCTCCTTGAAATTAATGAAGCAAAACTAGCAAAAATGGCCAACGACCAAGAAAAGACCGAGAACGTTTCCGTGTATCAAACTGGCCGGCTATTATGCAACTTACAGGCTTTCTTCTTCCTACTGTTTGTTTCCAGACCATTTTTACGCGCAACGAGGCCGAAAGCATTCTAGCACTGCAATGCACTTTTGCGGATCGCGGCGCAATCTTCTGGCGCCAATAAGACATGCAAGTGAGCTAAATGCATGCAGATCTTATTTTGTCGCTCCTGAGCTTGCATCATCAAATGAGCAGACCTGCTTCGCACCTTATAATGAGCAGCACTGCAATCAAATGCATTAGCGATTAATCTCGGGAATACAAATTCGCACGTTTAAATCAATACGAATGACTGGTACAATCCCACTTCGTAATGCAATTCCACTGCAATCAAAGGTTCTCTTTTTATTGGCGAGCGCCGCTCCGAGGTTTTGCGCCTTTATTAAAGCGCAGGCCAGCTAATGGCTTCTATTTACCACCGATAGGAAATTACCTCACTTCATTTCAATATTTTGCGCAATAGTCAGCACAACTAAATCCTTGCGATTCCTAATTGTCCTGACAGCAGGAAATGCAAAAAATTCTAAAGAATTACACTTTTCTTTAAAGATAAAATTAAGATTTGGATAAACACATCAGCAATTTAAATGTGCGTATTTATTAGAAATACAGTGCGGTTTCAGAAGATGGAGAGAACGCAAGATTTTATATACATAATACAACGACTGTGAAAAAACTGTAATAAATAATTACACATACGTTACACTGATCAAGAGAAAGAATTCGACGAAATAAGATGGGAAGAAGTATAAAATAATTTGAATAACTGGGGGGGGATAAACTAAAAAAATAATTAAAGCAGCGAAAAGTTTGTATAAAAATAAAAATTGTTTAGTACGAATACAACGAGAATTCTGAAAACTCAAAACAAAGTAAAGCACAAACGTAACCTTATTTTATTACGAGGAGTGTCCAGTTTTAAAAGTACAAGTGTCTATTATACAAACTGCGCATGTGCAATATCGCTTTCATGTCCATAACTAGACATATTCATGCATGTAGTGGTAGACTCTGGACTGTTATTTTGTTCAAGACTCTGTTTGGCTTTCAGGAAGCAAACAAACATATTGTGTGTAATTGCATAGTATTTGAAGCGTGAAGTGCGTGGAGTTATCAGATTTTTGCAAGCCGAAGAAGTTAATAAGACCAAAATAAATCTCAGATTACAGAGTGTTTATGGCCCGCATGTTTTAAGCCAAAAAGCAGTCAGTGATTGGTGCTAAATGCTAATCCGCAGAAGAAAAAAGGCAGACCAAGGACCTCACACACGGATGACAACTACATAATTATCAAATATTTGATTAAAGAAGATCGTCACATTAAAGTTCGTAAAATTGCTGAAATGACTAACATTCCTAAGAGTTGTGTTCCGCAAAGTTTCGGCTCGCTGGATAGCGAAAACGCTCTTCGATAAACAAGAAATCAATCGAATGAATGCTTCACTTCAAAATCTCATCCGATACCAACAAGAAGGGGATTTTTTCATTAAAAACATCATTACCAGATATGGAACCTGGATTTATAAGGTCACCCCATAAACGAAACAACAGTTCATAATATGGAAATATCCAGCTTCCCTAGTTAAAAAAATTATAACTCAATTACCTGCTCGCAAAACCTTGGCCACCGTGTTCTGGGAAGGCCTACTATTGTGTCAATTCCTCAAACTGCGCGCAATCATTAACAGCGACAGATATTGCAAAACTCTCCAGAAATTGCGTACAGTCATTAGAAGGAAAAGGTTGAGAATATTGTTCAAATGGGTTAAACTTTTCAAACAAACCAAGCTGTGGTTACCACAATGGAATATAAAGGTCCTGCAACATTCTCTGTATAATCCAGATTTAGTCCTCATTGATTTTCATTTATTCAGGCCCTTTAAGATATTTTGGTGGAGAAACGCTTTGCGGATCAGGAGAAATTGCAAGACACCATTGTGGACTACTTCAAGCATCTTGACAAATAGCAATACCGTGAAGGGATGTTCAAACTACTATCACGCTGAGATAAAAATCTCAAAATCTACAGAGATTATTTCGAAAAATAAACAAAAGTGTGTATTTTTTCGTAGAATGTGTCAAATATATGTATGTATACAATTTTTAGTATAATTTTGGCTTGTACCTTTAATATCGGGCACCCTTCGTGTTATTCACACTAGTATTTACTTAAGCTCTTAAGCTAGCACTTCTCTTGTTGATTTTGTATATTTTTTAACTACTTTCTTTTTTTTTCGTTCGCCACGGTTTTCTATCACCTGCAATTTTTCTTGCACCTCGTGCCAGTCTTTTCTGTTTCAATACAATTTCATTCAGAGCAGTTGTTGTTCACAGTATTTATTATAACACAAAAACGTTCAAGTTTCTTCAAAAACACACCGACTGTGAAATACTCTGTTATCCATTTCTCGAATCTAAGAAATATGAAACTGACATATGTCCCGACAAATTAGTGAAGTGTGCGGTGAAAATGTAATGAGTGATGAAATGGTGAGAAGATAAATTAGACAACTTAATCATGGATAGGAAATGTGCATGATGAGAAACGAAGTGGACGGCTATCTGTCGTTACTGGCGATTTCGTGAGAACAAATGTTTTAAAATTTCATTTCAATCGTATAAATTTTCGTAGATTTTTGAAAACTGTTTTTTATAAAATTGTGCAGCAATGGCTGTCTTCACAGGCGACGTCCTTTTATTCAAAGGGTATACATAATCTGGTACCAGACTACAATGAATGTCTGAATGTTGGTGGAAGTTATGTAGAAGGTTATTCTTTTTTTTATTTAAACTTAAAAAAAATAAACTGTTGCTATTTTGTATAGCCAATCATAACTTACTTTCTGAACACGCAGCGTATATAATAACTCATGATTTCTCAAAAACGCTTGAGAGGTGCATATTCTTCGAATAGCATTTGGTACTTATACCAATACTTTGTTCCTGCAGTGACCTGAAGAATCCGGGTTCCCCTTGTTCAACTCGGAACTTCTTCATGCTCAAGTTAAGCTTGGTTCTAGATGTTCAGTACATTTTAGCTCATCAATCTCTTTTTAGGCACTGAGCTATATGTGGATTTGTAATAATAATTTGAATACACAAATACTTTTTTTAAGATTATATACCATTTTCAACTATTCCTATTACTCGAATATTTGAATAAACATTTAAACGATTATTCGAATAGTAGAGTTCAAAAAAATTTCGGGCTTTGTGTATATTACATTTTCAAGAACACTTAAAAATTCCGAAAATAGTTATTAAACAGCTGCTAAATATAAATAGCATTACAATTTCTTTACAATATGAGTAAGTGAATAAACTGTCTTTTAATTGCAAAACTTCTTCTTATAGCAAATTCTAGATATGCTTCACTTTAAAATGCGATTTAGTATATAATAGCACGATATAAATTTATTATGGCAGTTTAAGACTAGTAGTAATCTAAATATAAAACATCTGAAATAAAACTAAAGAAAAATAAAATATAATATCACCATAGAATTAGAACAAATAAATATAAAAAAATGCTATAAGTGGTTAAATAACAAAACACCAATAACAAGACAGAAATATGTAAAATGTAGAAGACAAATAAAGGAACAAGCAATATGTGCAGAAATATGAATAATACTGTAGGATATGACCAACCTAAAAAATCATGATAGATAATTCGAAGTCTAAGACAACAGAACACTACCAAGATAATATATAACATAACAAAAATAATTATTATTATAGAAAAAAGAAACGTGGTACGTCCATGTCCAAAACATAAATAAGGAAAATGGCTCAAAGCTGTTATAAATTGGTGGCGTAAAGAAAAAGGGGTCGGCCAGCAGTAAACTGGAAAACATATGGCCAAAACATAATAAAATAGAAAAGACTAAATAAAGAAAATTGAAAAGGCAGATAGTATTGAAGATTGAGAATAGCAAACCTGTAACGGGAAAAAGCTAAATAAGTAATGGCCCAATTAATTAAAATTCTCAAGTTATCTCAAAGAACTCAAAAAGTTAATATTTGTAGCCAAATATGTTCAGATCTTTAAACTCTTTTAGTTATTCTATATTATTTTATTTATTATAATTTTTTCTCTATACTGTTAGATTTCAATAGCTTAAAGTTAGATAAAATAACCAAAAACATTATTTCTGTAAAAATTACTAATAAATGAGAGCCTTGTAGGTCCACTTTTAAGTAAATCTGAAAAATTACTCTATTCCAATTCGGTCATATAAAAATATTTCCCAAATTTTTAAAAAGGAATTGCTAATTTAAATTATTATTAAAGGTAAAGGTAGCTAATGTGTGTGTCTCGCATGTAAAAAGCTTCAAAATAAAAACAGTAAAGCTATAAAAGTTTATTGATTATATCCAGTCATTAACTTCTTACGGCATGTGAGTGATGGTAGTGTTTAAAATGTGTTGTGCTTAATCTTAATGGTTTTATGATAGCAATAAATATTAACATTCCACCTTCAGTAGGTGCTCCTAGCAGTAATTTATTTGCTCATTTTGCAATTGCGGCAGAAACACGTTGTAAAACAATTACATTCGATTTCAAAGATTTTGAGAAAGCGCAAAATTAAGTTGTATATTCCAAAAAATCCAATACTGCCAAATTCAAAATAGGCGATATTATTAAATCATAATTTTTTTTGCATATATGTATCAATCGACCCTCTCCAAACAATCCTCTATTTATTCTGTTACCTTTCCGACCGAGCAATTACAGGTATTGCACAAAATAATAGAAACACTTCTGGAATAGACCGGTACAAGTCCTAAATAGGGGTGAGTAGAATTTGAAGTCATTCTACATGCAGCTCAGCCTCCAGCTCAGGTAGAAACAAAGGTGGAAATCGACGCTGAACCCTGTTTTTCAAAACAGCCCATAGAGGCTCGATTATATTCAGGTCTAGGGATTGGGTGGAATAGGGGAATGTTGGATCTCTTAAAACCATTCTTGGACAGGGCCAGCGGTGTGTATCAACTTGGAATGTAACATTTTTGTCTAAAACTAAAGTTTGCACCATTGGGTGGACCTCGTTACCCAAAAGTTCTATACCGTGTAATGTGACAAGAAGGGCTGCCGAATACCATGATATAGTACCCCAAGCCATAACAGAGCCGCCACCATGTTTGCTTCGTATGCTTCAAATGGTGTTCACCAAACACGCGTCTAGTGGAAGAGGATAAAGGGTGACTCGTCCAACCAAACAACACATTATATAGCGCCATGCAGGTCGCCTTTGAACATTCATGTCTGTTATTACAGGCTTGGCAATAGCAACACGCCCACGGATACCCATTTATGCAGAGTCCACTTCACTGCTTTGGATGACATTGGGTTGTTTAATTGCTGATTCAGTTCTGCAGTCACTTTCTAATTTCCCACTTTTAACAAGTGTTTCCATTATTTTGTCCGATACCTGTATATGGAAGAACTATATTATTATAAAATTACTTCTAAAAAATTCTTTATTAAAGTATTTTCTTAGGTTTTTTATTAAACTCTATATACTTGTATCACACAAATATGTTTTAAAATCTGAAAGGTCAGTACCATACCCATAAAGTATTTGTAATCGAACAACAATGTCATCCCATTTAGTGTAATACTTTAATATAGTTCTACTGTTATACGCAATTCAGTTCAATTTAAAGCAACCCACAACTTTATAGTTTATGTGAACACATAGGAAAGTGCTGAGATAGATTGATGCATAGAATCGATTTACTTTTATTTTTGACTTACTGTTATCACAAGCTAGCCTTTTGATAGCTTCAATAGTTAGAATATATTGCTATATATTATTTAATTTTGTTTATTGCTTACCACTTGTTAGATGTATTTATTATTGTCCATATTTTCTTTTTGTGTTATCTCATTGTCATTAGGCATTAAAAATTATTATCGCTGCTAGAGAATGTAAAAAATTTGTGAAACTGGGATATTTGAGTAGCTAATTTTGCAAATTCGGATACATAATGGATTAAAGATATTAATTTCAGATTATACCTCCTTATTCATTAATGTTGTATGTTAAAATAGTCCTGAAGAACTTAGTTTGAGTTCATATATGGATAACCCTGTACTCAAATCGGCAAATTTATATTATATTTGTATAACACATATTGTTGTTTCACTTGGTACCATTACCGACTGGCAATTTTTATTGCAGACTTAAAATATTTATTTCTCTTATCACTTAAAAATTCAGACGAATATTCCAGGTTAAATTAACGTAAATAGAAGCATTATTTCAACATTTAATATTATTAAACGTTTATATGATGCCAACGACTGCAGTCATTGTTATCACACGAAAGTACAACACGTCCATTGATGAATGCTCAAAACTGAACACAACCGAACAAATTTGTAACATTTGTTTAGAACTATTTATTTTTGTTGTGTATATTAAGCATATAGCACCATTTTCCAAAAAGGGTTGATCACCAGAAAATTATTTGTATGGTAATCTTTCTTTCTTTCAACAGAGTCCATTCCTACATTAATCGTATAGGCTCTGCAAGAAATAATATATATGTATATGAAGATACAACAACTTACATTTTTGCTTATCATTAGTGTTCTTTTTATTTTTTTGTGTAAATATAATGTTTTCAGAAAATATAAAATATATTTTCTTTTTAAGTGTTGTATAATCTTCGATCCTTAAGGGGTTGCTGGAAACCCAGCGGGAGCCTTTCCAGGTGACGGATAAGGGACCCCACCAGATATGGTGGGTACCAGGGAAATAAAATACTTTAGGCGGACCAAAACCAGCAGCAAATTACCGAATGATCGCTGGATAAGTGATCGCCTTCTGTATTGCCAACAGCCTTATTTTGAGAGTGGATGATCAAACAGAGCACAGGGCGCTCTCTTGCTCTCGGAGTGAAAATAAATCCTAAAGGCAGAAAAATCTTAAAGATCAACGGTATGGAAATGCAAAAGGCAACGGTAAAACACTGCATTGAAGATCTATATAAATATTCATAGTAAAATCAACATGGTTGAATTTAAAGCGAAATATTTCTCCTCTCGGGTCTTCGGGAGGAGGGGGGAAAATTCAACGCCTTAGAGTAAATATAATGTGACTCCGCGAAACCAAATGGCTAAACTCAGGAGAAATACAAATTAACCAAGCAAAGATATACTACTTAGGTAACAAAGACTTACATCACTGAAATGATGTAGCGGTAGTAATTGACAAAATCTTTAGTAGGTCAGTAATTCATACCTATAGGGCAATTATGTTAAGAATCCAAACAGTCCAAGGAATACAACGACATGTATAAAACCATAAATAAGAAAATAAGAGAAACAATACAAGAGGCGAAAGTTCACAGTTAAATGTGCAGAAATAGAAGAATTACAAACAAAACTTGATGATTTAAACTTACATAAAAAGGTTAAGGAATTGCAAGTATAAGAAAATTAAACAAAAATAACATCTTATTAGACAAAAATACTAAAATAATTTCCGACACACAAGGAAAATTAAAGATGAAAAGAATATATTCGGGAGCAATTTGAAGAAGAAAGACAACAAGAGACATTACAAAAATGCAGAACAAGATAGCGATCCATGCATTACAAGAGAAGAAGTGAAGTAAAGTTAGCAAAATGTAATAAACCCCCAGGCCCTGACAAAATTACAGTTGAGATAATAAAATTAATTGAAGAAGAACAAATGCACGTAGTAGTAGACCTGTACAATACAGTATATAACACAGAAATAATTTCTGCAGAGTGGCTTAAATTGACGTTTGTAGCTTTACTAAAAAAGTTAAATCCAAAAAATCCAATGCCCATAAGACAAATAGTTTAATGAGCCACGCTCCTATGATATTCTTAAAGATAATACACCAGATAATTTTTAAGAAGTTAGAACAGAACCTTAATGAAACCCACTTTGGTTTTAGAAAATCAATAGGCACAAGAGAGGCTCTGTTTGCATTTAATGTGTTAACTCAAACATGTACGGATATTAATCAACCAATATATGTGTGGTTCTTTGATTACAATAAAGCCTTTAATAAAGTTCAACACAATCACCTCATCCAACATCTTAAAGACAATAACATAAATTCGAAATGTATGAGAATAGTACTTCATTTATATATTAACCAAACCGCTAATGTGGATAATGAGCAATCAGAAGAAATTCAAATACAAAGAGGAGTGAGACAAATCAATTCAGAGGAAATAATAAGGAATGCTTTAGAAAAAATATCAGTCAGGATAGGGGTAAATAAGAAAGGCATGAATAATATCAGATACGAAGGCAACATTACACTCATTGCAGAGTCATTAAAAGATCTACAAAGAATATTAGATAAGCTAGTGAAAAGCAGTGAGGAAAAAGGTCTGGCACTCAATATTAAAAAAACCAAATTTATGACGATTACAAGATCGCAGCAACTCCAAAAAAATTTATGGATTAGAGGTGAACAACTAGAGAAAGTACAAAAATATAAATACTTAAGAACAATTGTCAATAAAAATAATAAATTAGATTTACAACCTCATTTAACGGAAGCATTCTTCGCATAAACCTCACCAACGAAGATGACTATCGAAATCTTACCAAATTCTATACAATTAATAATATTGGCTATCACACCTTTCAAAACCCAAATAATAAACCGCTCTCAGTAGTAATCAAAAATATACCTCTATCACTGACAACTGAAGAAATTCAAAGCGAGCTCAAGCATTATCCTATAAGTAAAGTAACTCATCTCTTAAAAAAGGATAAAACTCCTTCTTCCATGTGCGCAGTTGAACTTATCAACAACGATGAAGCAAAAAAATCTTCAAATTAAATAAACTCTTCTACTCTATTGTAAAAGTAGAAACGCGCAGGAAAACAACAGATCTCCCCCAATGTCACCGATGCCAGCGTTTTGGTCTTACCAAAAATTACTGCCATCTAGCACGTAGATGTGTTGAATGCCCTAATAATCATCTCACAAGCGAATGTCAGGAAAAACCCAACGATCCTCCAATCTATGTAAACTGCAACGAGCACCATCCTGCCAATTACATGGGATGCAAAAACTACAACCAGCAGCAAAATATCCTAGCACGAAGTCAAGTTCCCAGTAACAAATATACTAACAGGACCACATCCAGACCAATAAACCCTAATCAAAGCTATGCTTCCAAATTTAAACATATTCCAAGAGAACCAACAATAAACCAACAACCAAACTCAACAACAAACGCTACCGATTCACCTATAATAAACAACCTAATAAAAATCCTCCTTGATTTTATAACCCCCTCCTTTCACAAATCAAAGCATACCTAATTAACACAATCCTCCCCAATATTTTCAATGGACAATAAAATACTTCAAAACTTAACAATCCTAAACTGGAATTCAAACGGAATAGTAAGACAACGCCCAATTTTTATCGCGTTCCTAACCAGATACAACATTGATATTGCCTGCATATCAGAAAACTCATCTCACTGAAAATGAAATTTTCAAAATCCCGGGATACACCATTTACAGAAGAGACAGAGATACTAGAGTTGCTTCCGGGGGAGTTGCAGTACTAGTTAAAAAATCAATTACTCATCACCCGATAATAATGGAGAAGACCATAATAGAAACGACCGCGTTAAAAGTCACACTTTGTAATAATAATCAGGTTACCATAATTAGCGCGTACAAACAACCAAATAAAAAGCTTATAGACAATGACATGCGAATTCTTCTAAACACTAACGAGCCCACCATCGTGATTGGAGACCTCAACAGCAAAAATACTGCCTGGGGCTGCAGAGCTACCAACCCTGCAGGAATACAACTCCTTAACTACTCGGCCTCGTACAATTTTCAAATATCATCCCCTACAGAACATACATATTATCTCTACCGAGCTGATCACCAACAGCACAACTTATTACACAGATAAGAAAAAGTCTGAGTTATTCGCCAATCACCACGTTTACTCCCGCAATCGGCAATAACCGTAATTTCACCAACGCAATTCAAAACCATATTGAGACACACCTTCCAATTCCTGATTGCATACAACCTACTTCTCCTACCGAAATAAAAAAAAATCATAGACGCCCTACCAAATAGGAAGTCTCCGGTATACGATCTCATCACCAATGAAATTCTGAAAAGACTCACCAAGAAGGTACTTGCATTCCTGGCAACATTGTTTAATGCTTGCCTCAGACAGGGATATTTCCCAATAGCATGGAGACATGCTGTAGTCGTTGTCTTTCCTAAATCGGGGAAAAACAGCAATAACCCCAACAACTATCGACCAATAAATCTTCTAAATACTCTATCAAAAATACTTGAACGAATAATCTACTCCAGACTAAATACTCAACTGCAAGAACTAAATACCCTCCCACCATTTCAATTCTGATTCAAAAGCGGGCACTCAACCTGCCATTAGCTTCAACGAATTGTAGAAATAATCGAGACTGGATATGAGAACAAACAATATACCACAGCCATCTTTTTGGACATTGCGAAAGCTTTTGATAAAGTCTGGATAGAAGGCCTTAAATATAAAATACTCCACCTACCAATACCAGGCTGTCTTAAAGCGATACTTTACTCTTTCCTAGACAATAGAACCTTTGCCGTACGAATCAATTCAATTGTCTCTGACAGTAAGCCAATCAAAGCCGGAGTTCCCCAGGGGAGCGTGCTAGGACCGCTATTATTTAACATATTTGTTAGAGATATCCCGCTCACACGAGAAAATCTTGTTATGTACGCTGACGATATAGTGATCATATCGCAAAGCTGTAATCTAAACCAATCAATCTCTCAGCTTCAATCAGCAATCGATGAAGTAAAAAACTGGCTAATCAAATGGAACATAACCCTTAACACAGCAAAATGTGAAGCCAAAATATTCACCCTCAGGAAAATTAAGGATCCCGATAGTTTAGTAATAAACGGTACACACATTGAATGGAATCGCAACACTGGAGCAGTGAAATACTTGGGCGTTTATCTAGACACTCGCTTATCGTGGAAATTTCATATTAATAAGAAGCTTAACTTATGCTACGCTAGGCTAACAAAACTTTAGCCATTAATTAACAGAAAATCATCACTAAAAACCAACTGCTCTCTACTCTTATATAAATCCCTAATTCGACCGCTAGCAACATATGCTTGTGCTATATGAAGCAATGTCTCTAAATCCAACATCAACAGAATACAAGTGCTCCAGAACAAAATCCTAAGAATATCAGTTAATGCCCCTTGGTATGTACGAAACATCCAACTCCATCATGAGCTAAAAATTCCAACCATAGAGGAATATTTGAGGAAAACCACTAAAAAGTTCCAATTTACTATCACCAACTGCGAAGGCGCTGTGCACTATAAACTAGGACGCAAGAATCTGCATAGAAGATTAAAGCGTAAACTCCCACAGGATTTGTATGTATAACAACGGATAACACAAAAACTGACTAATTAACCCGCCAACATCCAAGACCCATTGTGAATCCTTTAGGACTACCTAAAACGATAATTGTGTATCTTATGTTATGTATCCCGAATGACATGTATACCTTACTTTATCAATGCTATGAATAACAATGTACAATTGTTAAACTGGCAATAAACTTAACAAAAAAATTAAAAATAAATACACAGAGAAAATTAAGGCAACGATTAGACAAGGCAGGTCAATTTTTAATAAAATGAAGAATGTGTTATGCAGCAGAGACCTGAATCTACAACTTAGAATCAAAATACTTAGATGTTAAGTATTTTCAGTAGTAAAATAAGAAAATTGCAATATCTAGATTATATAATGCGAGGGGGGAAAATGCTACAAAACATTATACGAGGGAAAATACAAGGAAGAAGATGTAGAGAAAGAAGACGTCTCTCCTGGTTAAGTAACCTGAGAAAATGGTATAACTGTAGTTCCATTAAATTGTTCAGATTTACAACGTCAAATATACGAATAGCCGTGATGATAACCAATCTTCTTGGAGTAGATGGTGCCTAAAGAAGAGGAAGAAGATAATCTTTGAAAAAATGGCGATTTTTAAGTGTTGTAGCTAAAGATGTTTGAAGATTCTCCCTAAAGAGCATCTTGCATTGTCGCTTCTTTAATCAATATCACAATGTCAGAGGAAGAGATGCCTTTATTTGTTTTGCAACAGATTATCATTAAGTTTTTTCAGTACAAAGCATAAAAAATGTTCAAAATTCTGAGAAAACTTAAGATACAGTTTGAGGACAACAACCTTAAGAAGACTGAAGTGTGCGCGTAGCATAAAATTTTTGGAAGGACGAGAATCAGTAAAAAATAAAAGTTACCAACCTCGCTAGAGGACCAGAGTAAATGAGTAGAGTATTCGTAATTTTTTACCTCCTTCTTGAGGATTGCCATCAATTAACAGTTGCTAAAATTGTTTGTGAAGCAATCTCAGCTAAAAAAATAAACATTTGACGGTGATGTTGCTGTCGAAGCGTTCTTGCACGACTGGCTAATATAATAACCACCTTCATTTAATAATAACGGAATCAAAAAGCACCTATCCGTTGGAAAAATCGTGTTTAAAAGCAAAGAGATTATGTAAAAAACAATTTGGTTGGTCCTACAATAAATTAAAAATTCGATTTATATTTTATTCGCCCAAGTATGTAACAAATTATAATAATTTTCAACAGAATGGCATTCAGGTTGAAGATTAAAGCGAGAAGTGAGTAGTTTACATTTTATAGCCGCTTTCCTTTTGGAATTTATGATTTTGTTCGTAATAAATGCCTAAAATACTAATTAAATGCTAGCAATTTTTGAGAGGTATAATAAGAATACTTTTAGTTTATATGATAAGTAAACAGTTAATTTTTTTGAGGGTTTGAGCTTGTATTATGCTCCCTAAATATTTTTTTTCAAACATTTTTAGATGTTTTATATATAGGTTTACTTTTTTAGGAAATTTATGTGAAAACTAAACTTATTTTTATATTCTATAAAGTTGTTACATTTCAATTAATGTTTAATATATTAGTTCTTGGATTTCAACATTATCAACTATTATATAATTAAATCTCTTAGTCCAAAATATGATCAAAGGTAATATTAAGAACTGTTTTCTCTTAATATCCACTTTAATAAAATTTGTAATATGCAACTTTTCATTTAATTCTTGAAGATCCTAGTGAAAGTGTCAAAATTAAATAAAATAATACTCCCAACTTCGACTAAATAAGAGATATTCAGAAATTACTGATTAAAATTCTCCAACTTTACATTGACTAACCGTTAAGCGAGTGTAATACTGATTAGATGTAACAAATGCTAGTACTTCATTTGTTGAAAATTAGGCCTTCCTCATCTCTATCACTTGAAATTGCGACTTTTAAATTAAAATAATAGTTAAACTATCGTCAATAGTTTCCTTTGTTGATTAAACTAGTTTATCAAAATGTAGAGCTTCATATATGGGTTATAAGGAAAACCAAATTTTTATTGTTTTGTGTAGTAAGCTATCTTTGACATATCCCCATAAGAAGTCCATTAGAGCGTTTTCTGGGAAACGCTCAGAATTTTTCTTTACTCATTTGTTTAGAAAAGTCTCAACAATAACGAAAAATGCTTCCTTTTTCCGAAAATAAATTTCTTTGGAACCATACAATTCTATGCATGTATTCTGACAGCATGTTTAAGTAACAGTTTCATCAAAAACTAATTGTTCCGAAATGTCCAAGTCTAATATCCTATAACACACTGTAGTTCTTAGTAAATTGAAATTATGTTTCATAGTAGCATGTCTATTTTAAAAAACTCACTCAGTAGATGTATCTGCGTCGATTAGTTGAGCCTTTTAACATAAAGGTAGTGGTTGTTTTTAAGAAATACTGAAACTTTCACCCATTTTTTTAGCATCATTTACAAAATTGTTTTTAAGTTAATAAATACTGGCTTGATTATGGTTTAAGAAGCGACATTTTATTTTCTTACTACATTTTAGTGAACTTACGTCTGATTATTTAAGATTTTATAGTAAAGAGTGTTCCATAAAGGCGCTAAATTTTAAAATTCAATAAATCAATCAAATTTTTGTAAAAGTGGCTTATAATCAATAAAATCTCCCATTTACATATAACACACGATGTCAAGCATATGTCCACCTGCACCGAGACTGCATGCATTTATGCGTTCCTCAGAATTATTTATAACGATCTTGCAGATGTCTAGCCCGATGCTTCCAAGTACCCGTATGATTCTTACTTTCAGTTCTAGAATTGTAGGTGGTTTATTAGCGTACACCTGCCATCCATTTTACAAACCCACATAAGACGAAATCACACGAAGTCAGATCGTAGAGCCTTGCCGCCCATTCCTAATTACCGCGCAAAAAACTCATTTGTTGGGAGTATTTTTTGTGAAATAAGGCAACCGTCTAGCGCGAAATGTACAAGTCGCTCCATTCTGCTAAACCCAGAGATCTTTAAACGTTCTACATTAACTGTAACTGCAGTGTCCTCATCATTTTCAAATAAAAACGGGCATATCACTCCATCTACTTAAAAGCCTCACCATACAGTTGTTTTTACGCTTCTAGATTGTTCAAAAATAATGAAGTCCAATAGACCAACAGTTCTGTTTGTTGACAAACCCACTTAAGTGAAAGTAGGCTTCGTAACTAAAAATTATTTTTTTACAAAATGTTCTTCCCCTGTCAGTCCCTCCACAACCCATTCAGTCAATCGCATTGGTTTCCCATGATAACTAAGCTTAAGTTGTTGGGTTAGTTGGATTTCATACATGTACATATGGAGATCTTTATGCAAAATTCGATATAACAAAGTTGTAAGAATGTTTAACTGCTGCAAAATGCTGAGAACGTCAGCGAATAGATGTTTCAGGACCCACAGTGGCAGTATCTTACGCAACAGCGGTTTGTTGCTCTGTCCAACGAGACCGATTCCACCCAGACGATTTCATTGTTCCCATCAAACCAGTCGTCTCAAACTTCCTCATTAGTTTTCGAACTGTAGATTCGTTGTGTACTATCAATAAGAATACGTTACTCCGTTGTAAATTGTCTCATGAGGAAAACGAACGAAAACAAATTGATGTACTGGAAACACAACTAATGCTAAATTAATCGAAATGATAACAGATAACAAAAATGTTAGGAACAAAGCACGCCAAAACAAAAAAATGCCCCCCGTCAAATTCGGCTTTCTTTGTGAAACACCCTTTATTAGAAATGAGTTAGAATGCAGATAAATTAAATATGGCACTCCGTGTGGCGTAAAATTAGTCTGACGTGTTGAATTAAGAGCAAAGCCGCCATCACTTTAACGATGTGCAAACACTCCTTTTTACAATAACCTCTGGTCGCTTTTTGTTGCACAAAACCCGCAGCTCCTGATGCGTAAAATGCAACATTGCAAGGCTAGCCAGAAAGGGGAAGGCAATAAACCTTAATTGAGATGATGAAACCAAACCGAGCACTTAAATTTATAAATAGCGCAAATTGCTGAGCTAATTAAGTTTTAGTTCCACATGACTACCCCTTGGGTGTTAGCGCAGAAATGGCGAGTCCGAGTGTCCCGGTTGCACAATTCTAATTGAAATGTCGCCAGGCCGGACGTGAGGTGCATCAGCGAGAATTGCTTAATTATATTTGCGCATGCCAAAGTCTGACGCATATGAGTTCGCCCGAATTTTCGCGGTCGCTCGCTAATCAATCGCTGTTGGCGCTTGGCACCTGAAATTTTATTGCGCACTTACAGCTGTCTGGCGGACAATAACTTTACGGATTCAGAGGCACGCCCCAGCAATGCAATGCTAATAAAATATTTGCGCTTACGTGCTGTTTAAACTCAATTTAAAACTGATGTAGGCATTAGGATCTTACAAGTTGCCTTTGTAAGTTTAATTGTGAAATTGTGGAAGGCAACTTGTAAACGAGTTATTTTTTAATAAAATTTTTATTACTTTAAATAGTTCAACAAAGGAGTTGCCTGTCAAGGTATAACTGACCAATTGACCTAAAAATGTATAAGATTATTCAAATATGACCGGAGGCATAACCTCCACCCTCCCTTCTGATTAGGTTAGAACCTGTTTGGAAGTTGCTAGAGTGATGAGCAAACAGAAGGTGCTGCGAAGTGCAGAACAACGCAATTCCTCGTTGAAAAAAACAGTATAGAAAAGAGTGTCTCTCATGAACACGTGTGTTTAAATGATGTAAGTGCTTCAAATATGGTAAAGAGCGCGTGAAGAATGAACCGCATGATCGTCGGCCGAGAACATCCGTCACCGAGTCAAACATTGATCCTGCAGATGCGCTTATTCGTAAGAATAGGCACAGTACTATCAAGGAACTTGGGGTAATGCCGTCCATCAGTGTTGGTAACGTAGAAAACGTCGAAAAAAACCACCTGCACTATCGCAAGATGAATACACGGTGGGTACTACGCACTTTGACGAACGTGCGTATGCATGCTACCAGGCGTCTCGTATAGCAGTTTTAAAACAAAGGTAATGCGTTTTTGAAGTCTATAGTGACCACCGACGAAAAGTGATTGTACTACTTCATTCCCGAGTCCCAGCAGTCGTCACACGAGTGGCGGCATATCAGTTCTCCCAAATCCAAGAGAATGCAGAGAAACCGTTCTTTAGGAAAAGCAACGTTCTTCTGAGATTGGCAGGGGGTTATCCATGAAGACTTTCTGACAGATGCCCAAACAGTCAATGTGGCTTCTTACTTAGATCTCTTGGCAACAGATGCGAAGGAAAAAATCCGATCCAAGCGGAAGATAGGTGGAAAGCGGGTAGCCTTCGTTAAAGACAATGCATGCTCCCATATAGCTAAATGAAAATGCCCCGAAAATTGAAATGGAACCTTTTTCCACATCTGCTATACAGTCACAAGTAATTTTTACCTATTCGGAAGGCTCACATGAGACTTGCAAGACATAAGTTTTGCGGACAACGACTCCGTCATTTAGACTATTCGGGAACGGATACGCCGATAACTAAAAGCCTTTTTTGAAGAGGGCGTTAGGATGCTTTCAGAACGCAGGAAAATGGTGTTGATTCCGGAAAGGATTACGTTGAAGACTGACCTGTGCAATTAAGTGTTTGGCAAATTTTTTTCCTGTAAAAAAATCAGTTTCAGTCATATGTATTCTGGTATGTATCCAGTAGTTCTACAGAGAATGCCATATTTTGTAGAATAAGATAAAAGTTTGTAAATTTTAAGAGA
The DNA here is from genome assembly GCA_036346155.1 of Sinelater perroti. Lineage (NCBI taxonomy): Eukaryota > Metazoa > Arthropoda > Insecta > Coleoptera > Elateridae > Sinelater > Sinelater perroti. Next base: position 14,278,075 of record JARFIY010000195.1, on the reverse strand, counting down.
AAAGCATTTATTTGACAAATTTTTGTTGTCAATGTAAAATTCCCCCTAAATTTTTAACGTTATGGGAGTCTTTGAAGGCCAAAATTGACAGTCTTTTTGTTACTATAATACTGGTTTTGCGTACTGTTGTCCAAGCTAAGAAAAAGTTGAAAATCTTCGAGTGAAGTTTAGTGATAACGCAAAGTCATACTTTATTTTTAATATTATTACTAGTTAAATACGAAACAAGGTACATAAGTGAACAGCTTAAACAAGAACATGTACGTATAATTTTTTTCACACATTAGTTCAATTAATAATAATATAAATTTATAGTTTCATAATATAGGTGTATAAATAAGTTCTCAGCTTTAGATTTCACAGGACGCAAATCACCGTTTACATGTAACGTATTAGTGACCCTCTTGCGCTTTTAAAGCATTGAGATTTGGTCTTTCGAAACATCATGCGATTTGGCGTTTGATGCACATAACTTCAATAATCAGCTATGTTCACGATGGCAATCACAAAAGAGCATATTCGATTTTCTATCCACTTCACGTTTCCTCTTAAGAAAAACGCTGCTGAAGCCACCGAAATGATTTGTGCTGCATATGGTGAGAATGCTGTAAGTCATGCAACGTGCAAAAAGTGGTGCCAAAGATTTCGTGGAGGAGAGTTTAGTCTTGAAGATCAACCACGCGCTGGACGCCCTCAAACATTCGACACGGATGAGCTGCAGACATTGCTGGATTAAAACAATGCTTAGCGTTGCTCAGCCAGCCATTTCCATACTCTTGCATGCAATGGGTAAGATACAAAAGGAAGGCAGATGGGTTCCGCATAAACTGTCCGAAGACAACAAAAATCGACGGCGTGACACCGCACTCCATTTGCTTTCAAGGAACCTAAAAAAGGATTTTCTGCATAAAATTATTACGGGCGATGAAAAATAGATCTTGTACGAGAATCCCAAGTGCAAAAAATCATGAGTAGACCCTGTAAAACCTTTGACATCGACTCCAAAGCTCAATATCCAAGCCAAAAAGAATTTGCTCTGCATCTGGTGGGATTGGAAAGGTGTGCTGTACTATGAACTCTTGAAACCAGGTGAAACAGTTACGGCGGATCGCTACCAACAGCAACTCATCAATTTGAGCGACGCAATCGAAGAAAAGAGGTCATTTACTGGACAAGAAAGTCGCAAAGTCATCCTGCTCCATGATAATGCCTGACCACATGTTACGAAGGCAACGCAAGAACACATCTTTGCGTTAGGCTGGGAACTTCTCCCACATGCGGCATATAGCCCAGACATTGCCCCTTCCGATTATCATTTATTCCGGTCGTTACAGCATCACTTGGCTGATACGCACTTCAAAACAGAAGAAGAAGTCCGAAAATGCATCGATAACTTTATCGTCTCGAAGCCGGTGAGCTTCTATCACCAGGGAATTCGCAAGCTACCCGAAAGATGGCAAAAGGTCATCGATGCCAACGGAGAATACTTTGATAGTTAAGCTTTTTTTGTTTTTTTTTAAATAAAACTTTAATTTTGCAGAAAAAAGGTGGGAACTTACTTATACACCTAATAATAAACAATAGGCAATAGTTCCCTTACAACAATTAAACTACGGTAATACACTCCATATCAACAAACGCTCTATAGCGCTGTCTATCAAATGGAACCTAAACACCAACCACACTGTAACCTGTCATCAAACTGTAATTGCTAATTAATTGCAGCACAAGTCCCACAATCAATAATTACTAAAAATGTCATCAACTAGCGAAGACCGCGAAGACGAAATAGATCAGCACACTGACATATGGTAGAAATTAGGGACCACTAAACGAAAAAAGTAACAAAAAGAAGAAATAACGAAGAAGTAAATGAAAAATGGGAACAAACAATAAATACAATCAGCTAACAACTAACAACAATTAACAAAAGTCAAATAAATATTAGCAAAAAAATCAACAAACTATCTCCAATATTTGTGTATGGAGTGATAACTTATTCAACTGTTATAATGCAAAAAAATGTTATTAAACACATGCATTACACGATAGACACAAAAGACATTATAGAAGAACTAACACAACAAAAGTATAGTTAAAAACACAGTAAATTCAAAGCACAGAATAACCAAGAAACCACCAAACATGTTTTTCATGGACTTAGAACACGCAAACAAAATTGAAAGACCTTAAAATAGTGTGATAAAAATAGAACATCCAAATAAAAATAAAATAATATTGTTTGGCGCATGAAATGCTAACTATATAGTCACTCAAAAACCTATTGCAGTAAGCAATTTGTACATATGTACTTACGCAAAGAAACCATTCAGCTAACTATAAAGGATTCAGACACTATCAATAGCTAATTTTTAAACAAACTGACAGGAGCTATAAAAATTCCATCACCTAATGTAAACATTATTTCCAGCTCACAACAAATCAGTAACGTAAACACTGTAGCAGAACCACAACCATTCACGTCCGTTGACAATTCAAAAGTGATGCCACTGTTGCAGGTAACAATTTCATTCATTTTGAGAGTAGTGGTAATGCACAAGATTTAAACACAGTTGTCACAGTTTCTGAATAAATTCATTATAAAATTATAAAGCAAAATAGCATGGTATTAGATATGCTCACAATGCTAGTAAGTAAATTAATCCGTTAATAGGTAAAATTTTAAAAGTCGCTTTGTGGCACGAAAACGCTAAAAAAAGAAATAAAGCTATTTTTAGCCCATAATCAAATACATGTACTTCTAATAACTGAAACACATTTTACACAAAGAACATATTCAAAATGCCTCATTATAAAGCATAACATACCAAGTATCCCGATGACACTGCATAAAGAGTTGGTACATACTTTATTAAGCACTCTGCGTAACACCACAAATAAATTAATATTCTCAGGCGCTTGCCGGGTGGTGGATGGTTAAATCTCATAGTAACTAATTTGTGTTTCTGTTAATTACTCTTCCAATTGCTTTTTCAGTTAACTACTCTGGAAAGAATAACCATCAACCTACCACTCACAATAGTCCAGAGCGGCTTAAAAACCGCAACATAGTTTAAGTAAAAACTAGCTAGGTATTTTAGGAGAACCTAGTACTACAATCCTCTTATGTCGAAAACTGGGGAGGCAATTTGTACAGATCTCTTCCCTGGATCTAAACTAGAGGGTCCATAAACATTCCTCTTCTCAACCGTTTAGGGAATTGCACAAAGGACAGGCCATTTTTAACCCAATCCAAAGTGTTATGCAACTCGTGCCAAAGTATGAATGACACTAGAGGTACATAGTATGGCTAACGGAGCCTCTGGGATACTGGATGACCTCTCAGAATAGCTATCTTTACATCTGCGCAGTGGGCTGCAAAGGTATGGAGCTTCTTTTCCCCCATATCTGTAAAAATAGCATACATAAAAAAAGAACATATTAGTCAAACTATAATATATGAGGTTTCTGACTTGAATACAATGGAAACTCAGATCATAAACCCGCGGCAAAGAAAGACTTGTAAATATCAAAGAAGAAAAAAAAACATCTGTTGACAAGCAGCAGGCGTAAGAAAAAGAAGTGATTGTCTGGTGTCTAGCAAAAGAAGCTTATCAAAGCTAGGAAGATTGCATCAGAAAATGAACCGATGCAAAGTCGCAAAAGAAAGACGCTAAGTTGAGCAATGTAGAGGAAAAAAGTTTGCAAATAACTAAAACACCCAAGAGACTAGCATGTACAGTGAAGTGGCTAGTGAATTTAAAATGACAGTAATTTACAAACGGTATCCCGAGACAACTCTAAATCAGGTTCAACCTAGCAAATGGCTCCTACTGGGAGCAGTAGTCCATTCCAATTCAATAAGACAACGTTTAACGGAGGAGTCTTGTGAATGACCTGCGTTAACGCAGATACTGAAGATTGACTTAAAAGGCCGCTTGTTAACCTGAGTTTGACTTTGGAAGCACAAACACCTATGAAAGAGGTGAGTTTTATCCAATTTGTTAAGTCAAATAATTTAAATGTACTGAACCTATTTCTATTAATATACAAAGAAAGGTGATTGTACTTGCATATAACAATAGATACTAAATTTGCTAGTCTTGTCAAAAATTGGAATGTGCCTGAAAAGCTAAGCTGTTCTAACCATAAGCACTTTTAGTTTGAAATAAGGGGTATCAGCCATTTACAAAACCTACCATAACCCTCAAAAGACCAATTGGGAAACCTACCAGGCAGACCTAGAACACAATCTTAGATGAAATCTTAGGACGATTAGGAAGAGTGTAAAGCTAGAGATTGTAGAATAATATCAGCATGCTTTCCAACAGAAATGTACGCTGGTTGAACAAAGGACTTGCTCGAATAGAAAAACAAGTAAAAAAGTAATTTAAATCAGCAAAGAATTTGGGCGAATGGAACACATAAGAAGATCCTAATTGAATACAACAAAACTCTAAGTAAATATAAGAAATATACGTAAAGGAGGCATTGTGAAGAGGTGGAAACATCTTAAAAAGATACCAGGCTCCACAACATACTCTAAAAGGATTTTCAAAGCCTAATAACTACTAAAAACAAAGACAGATGAATACACAAACTGTAGAAAAAATCATAAAGGGTACATTTTCCAAGATCGCAGGTTGCTAATATATCATCGAGTGACTGGAAACATTCAGAACCTAAACCCCAAAGAAAATGGCAGATGTAGACAAAATTAAGTTTAAACCTTATAATTCACTGGAACCAGACGGCATTTATCCTGTTTCATTGTAGAAGGAAAAACTGTTCGCGCCAATCTCAAAATTATATTTATTTTTGAAGTTTTGAATTAGGGCCGGCTATATTTTTTGATTCTCTGTTATATATATTTTTGTCAGCTTAATTGTCCGAGCACTCGTTGCGATATGGCCGGCGGTCTGGACCGTGGACTTGCGCTTGCCTTTGTGCACTTGGCATTTCGACTTCGTTTAGTTCGCCCGACTTTACGCTTTTGCTTTTATTCATTTAAACTTGCATTTCGCATTTCGTTCGCGGCATTACGTTTTGCCTTTGTTCGCGTTTTGCATTTGGCCTTTTCTGTCTGTGTTCTCGCAGGCAAATTTTCCGTAAGTCGGGAACATTTTTCTTTGTTAACCAATAGTTCGCCGGCAGCATTTTCTTTCATCTGGCTCGACGAGGGAACCTTTTTCATCAGGAAAGACGCTGCCTTTCGGCCTTCGTCTCCTGTGAAGATTGGGGTAACTTCTCCTATTTCTTTATCCATATCCTTATCCTTAGCCCCAAGACCAACAGCAGGGAACTAATATCTGCGGGAAAGCGCCGTTTCTATAAGTTAGTGTTTTTAACTTTAGATTTGTTTCAAGTCCCCGATTCAAAATTCTAAATTACCTATACAGTCCACTTATTCCGACCGCACCAGTAACTTTCAATACCACAGAATGTGTACATACCAATGTTCTGGAGACTAGTGAGAGTTATAGGCGTATAGGATAGGATGAGGCTAAGTTTCTAAGACTACTTAGTTTGATATTTTTTTTTGCACTGAAAACTCTAAAATACTTCTTAACAGGCATATCAGAAATTATATGTTAGTTATTAGACCTCTACACCAAGACCAATATGCTTAAAAACAGGATTATCTACAGAAACAGCATTGCACCTACTTGTTACGAGAGTGAAAAATTCTGTAGAAAAAAGGGTACTTTCAGCTGTTTTTTTATATCAAGGGAGCATATGAGAACGTATCCCTAGTTTCAATTACTAGAATGTTGAGAAGTAAAGGACTCGACGAAACAAGTTACGGTGGATAGACTGTATGCTTAAAGAAAGACTAGTGTTTGTATCTCTAATAGGTGAAACAATAATGGCTTGGGTTGCAACGGGAAGTCCGCAGGCAGGATTTTGTCTGCTCTGCTGTGAATAGATGAGCTGTTAAAGACATGGAAGAAAACGGATGCAGAGCGCTGATATATGAAATTAACAGCCACACAAAAACAGGAAAAATTTAACAATAAGTTAAGGAGTGTGTGCAAAGGGTCCTAAATCTGGTTAAAAAAGGAGCAGATATAGAGGTATTAAATATCAGATCCTCAAAATCTACCATAGTAGCATTTACAAAAAGGAGAAGTTGAGACCTTTTAGGTTCCAAGTTATAGAAATAGTTATCAGATGAGGTAAAATATTTTTGAATAATCTTAGACTTAAAATTTATTTGTAATAAACACAATTATAAAGTCAAAAGCGAATAATGTATTGGATGTACACCATGGTACTTAAAACCATAATAATATATGTAGCTTTAGTATAATAGACAAAACCGGCGTAAAGAACCTCTATAATCGTACTAAGTACGATACAAAAACTTGCTCGTTTGGGAATAGCGGGAACTATAAAAAAATACCAAGAGAGGCTATAGAAAGGCTAATAGACCTCCTCCTCTTCATCTTAAAATCATTTCAAATGCAGAAGTAACTCTTTAGAGCATACTTACAGAGGCATGCTGGATATAAGAACAGACCATATGACTCCAAAATTCAACATAAATTTCGAGGTTAATATTATCGATAGAAATAAATATACAAACGAAATAAGTAAGAGGAACAGGAAAATTTATCTAGTATTTATATAAATTAAATACCAAGTCTGGAACGGTAAAAGACATATACTGTAAAAAGAGAAATTTCATTAGAAAATATACATCTATCTTTCAAGCGGAGATGTTTGCTAGTGGTGCGCAGTGTGTCAGACAAATTAATACTCGTAAAAAACTAAAAAACTGCCAGCATAAAACAGGAATCAGTTGTTTTCTTAGAGGACACCTTAACAAAATAGGGTTGATCAATGGAAACCTGAGTCGCAAGCAATGTGACAGGAAGCTAAAGACAATCATCTATATTTTGCTTAAGTATAATAACAGATTCAAAAGATACAGCAAGTATTTACTAAGGGACTTTTATACAGACTGGTACAAGAGACAAGAATAGTGAATAATGCTGCAAATAAAATGAGAGAAGTACAATAAGTCCTCGAGTGCGATCGAATACAAAAGTCAAACAGCTCTCAAAAAACTATTAAAAAGACTTCGCCGTATGAATTATCACTATCAACTATTTATTGTCCACAATAGTATGATAATAAAAAAGACTGTTTTTGACAAATTGTTCCAAACATTAGGCACGAAATTCATAGCCCAGGGAGTAACATACTAAACAGGGCCCACATGTAACAACAACTAAAGTAAGAAAACTTTGTAAAATAATAGAGGACAAGGGATTCTCGTTTATTTCAACAGGAACACCAACTTACTGAAATAACGATTCAAAGGTACCTGACCTGTTGGATTTCTGTGTTTTAAATGGAACCAAACCAATCTAGCTCTGATTTATCTACTGATAATTCCTTTGTAATACTAACCGTGGTTATATACAAAAACCTCTCACTAAAGTTACACAGTAATAACATGAACTAGAATGTTTATCGTGACTTAGTAAGCGAAAACATAAAACAAAGCATTTACTCAAAAAGCTTGAAAAAATATAAATAATTATGGGACAACTAACAACAAACATTCATTAAACTTTTACATTAAACGATTTGAGTTTGAGCTTTGCTTCATATGCCCTAATCCAAAATGCATCAATAGCGATGATTCTTGAGAGGGAGTGATCTCCTTCCTGCTTCCAAAGTTCTAGGCAGTCGCAGCATGTTACATATCACTTTTAAACTTCTGTGAGTGCATGTGGTATCCACTTCAATGCAACTTTACGCAGATAAAGATCGTGTCAGAAAATCCTGTACATGGTGCGTTTCTGGATGCCACTTTCTTTCTCAAACTTAAGCAGCATCTATCGACTGCCGGCCTCCATCAGGTGATCTATTGCTGCACGTGACACATCGGTCCGCATACTCATAAGTCGTCCTAATCGTTGCCTGTTACCGGTCTCTGATTGCTTTACGTTCTCGCTGAAACCCTGTTACCCATCTCGCGATTATTCACTATGGAAGAACGTTATTCTTCGCAGCTTCTACCAACTTTTGTGGCATTCTGGCATTTTTTCTGCAAAAAACGGCTATTTTTATATACAAACGCTATTCTACTCGAGTCACTTGGTGTGACCGCAGCTTTACTTTTGTATTTGTCAGACCTACTAATGACATGAAACATTTATGGACAATACTACCATTCTATACAGTTATGAAAACCCTCAAATAACATCTCATATTTAGATTTATTTGTTAAGGCTTTGACAATTGTTAAATAAATGGAAAATTAAGGTAAGTGAAAACAAATCAGTAAATATAATATTCATCTTCCAAACGCAACCTTGTCCAGCAGTTGTAATAAGTAATGTACAGACACCCCCCAAAAAAGCAAAATACTTGGGATTAAACTTAAATAATAAACTAGTATGGAAGAAATACATTAGAAAAGAGGAGAAACAAATAGACATAAACATTAATGAACTAAATTTACTAATAAAAAAAATTAAATTATCAATAGAAAATAAAATTTTAATTTATAAGACAGTTGTCAGACTTACCTGGACATAAGAGGTAGATATACGGGGCTGTGCTTCTAAAACAAAATATAGTAATAATTTAAAAGGTCCAATCACAAATAATTCATGGTTTATATGGAATCATACAGATCTACAGGAAGCATTCCAGAAGAAAGCTGCAAAGCACCGCAAAACTTTAGAAACCCACCAAACCCTTATTGGAACAGTTACTAAAACAAAAAACTTAAAAAATTGTGTCCAATAAACCTACTGTAATTGTATAAGAGTTATTAAGTTTTTTTTTAGACTATGGCAATCCAGAAGACTTAGACTAAAGTTGCACGAGGTTATTGACTAGAGTGACAGTCAGTCATTTAGGTTATAGATGTAAATATTATTCTAATTGCTAAATTAAAATAAGAGTTACAAACAAAACTTCTAGTTTTTGTATCTTGATTTTTTCTCATTAATTCAAGCTTTTTCATTATTATAAAAGCGATTCGTTAAAACGCTTCGGAAGCCACAGAACAGTAGTCGATTCAATTTGTTCTGTTCTTAATTTGTCTTCATCATTACTAGATGCTGGTAGTTCACGTGCTCTATTTTCTACCCAACATTTTACTCTTCGTTCGTTGCAGATATCCCCGCCCAATACTTAATGAACACCTCTTGCTGTTTCTATTCCTGTCAATTTTTTTACTTAAAAAAAGAAAAGTACTCGAATATCTCATCTTAAGAGCATTTCTGTCGGAAAAAAATGGTAAATATAGAGGTACTCCAGGTAGCCGAATGTTTTTTTCCGTTGGGGCGTACTTACTAGCACCGCAACCTTAAGGCCTTACTGTGTCTACTAACATGCAGCTTTAATTCTACATCACATATATTTAGAGCTTCCAACAAGACTCGAACTCACCCGCGCTGAGTTCCTGGAAAGCGAAACATTTGCTTTTGACCAGTCGCCTACAATGACGGCCCCAGCCGAATGTTTACCCAGCTACGCAATCTGCTCGATATTTATTGCGACTTGGCAACCCTGCTAAATGCGATCTGACTTTTGCATGATACCATCTGAAATTTTTGATGGCATACGTATCCATAACGTTTTACCATACGGATGCTATTTCTTTTGTTGTCATTAAGTTGAAAATTTCCTCTCGGCCAAAAAATTAAATTAACTCGCGAACATTTTCGTGTGACGATTTTTTACGACTTTTGACGTGGGTTATCTCAATAACAGTGCGTCGATCAACTCACTTCGTCTTTTGGTGACAAATACCCACCCAGAGCCACTGTATATCGTTGGTTCAGTGAATTTAATCGTGGTCGTAGTTTGCTGGTGGATGACTTTAAAAGAGACCATCTAAAATCGGCTGGGGTACCAGCAAACATCGATGCTGTGCGGAACTGATAAACCAAGATTGCCATGTGACCTATCTTGAAATTTAGGCATCCTTAGGCATTAGTATGACTAGCATACATTCGATATTGCATTAACATTTAACCGTGAAGAGGCCGCGTGTGCGTTGGGTCCCGCATAAGTAAACGATCGCTCAAAAACAGGCTCGTGTCCATTGGTCGAAAGAAAGTCTCAAAAAGTACGATCATTTCAAATACCGTTAACAACATCGTCGCAGGTGACAAATCTTGGATTTATGCGTATGATCTCGAAAGTAAACAGTAGTCGACTGTATGGGTCTTCCAAGATGAGCCAAACCCAACAAAATTCGTTTGCGCTCGAAGCCTGTTTTTTAGGAAAACTGGATATGTCGCAACTTCGGTTTTAGAGGATGGTATAACTGTCGATTCTGAATGGTACACAACCATTTGTTTGCCAGAAATCTTCAAAGAAAGAAGAAAAATTCTCCACCATAGCATTGCAAGCACACACACACACACATCAACCTAAAGAACTAATTTTTGGGGCACTCAAAACGTCGAATTGATGGGTCATCCGCCATGCAAGTCTGATTTAGCTCCTAATGATTTCTTTTTATTCCCACACTTAAAGAACAAACAACAATTTTTGACGCCGGTAGAGGCGGTTGATGTTTCGGAGATACTTGATTCGGTATGAAAAAGTGCTATAAAAATTGGTTCCAGCATATGCAATAATGTATTAGCCGACAGGAAAAAATATTTTAAAAAACAATACATTTTTGTTAGTTTTTTGCAATAGATACCGAGCAGTCTACAAATAAAATTATAGCAAGATTTAACACAGATAACAATAACGTCGCAAACAAGACTATAATAAATCCGACATTGCATGGGAAACTATCTATATAAACTTTGGTAATTTGACTTAAAGTGCCATTTTGTTGAAACTACATTTATTTGAATTTGGTCTCCTTACATCTTAATTTCGGAAAGTAAAACCCAAACTACGTAGCAACACAAATGATGTCAGCAGTCGATGGGAAACTATTACTTATAATAAGGTAAGTGATATCAACAGCAGCTTTTTACCGTTATTCCTTCTTATTTGTATTATAAGTATTTGTAGCATTCAATGTACCTGTGTTTCTTTTGTAATTTTGTAAATTAATAAAAATGATTTACATGTCGTCAAAGGGCTCTTTAACTAAGGAGACAAGTATTTGTACTAAACAAAACGATAAAAATTAAAATGCTGCAATTACGGGCACTGTGATAAGCTCCTACTGTATCTCTGCCGGAATTTTAAAAGGGGTGTAATAGCTTCTAGAACCGGGTTCGAGGCTCGTTTTAGTTACTTTGAATTATGGGAATAGCCTTTACTAATTACCGGCCGTAAGAATGCAGCTTTTTATGCTGGAGGTGCCGCAACGACGGCTAGCAATTAAGAGAGAAAAACGCACGCACAACCTACAAAATGCCTATAAACAGAAATCCTGCGCGCGACTATCATTAGCAACATTTTAATTGCAAATACTTAGGCCAAGGAATTTTAAACCTATGATTTATCGACAACCGCTCTTAAAATATTCCTAATATGTTAATGTATCGTTGTTCACGCCGTCATTTTACAAACTGTTTACTGCTGGAATTGTCTTTTGCCTTCGATTAGCGGGTTCTTAAAAGAATTTTATATGAAAATGAGGCTTCTGATCAATATGTTATTGATAATGTATTTTTTGGCTTTTGCGAACTTATGCTAATACGTTTTATGTTATTGACACTACAGATTTACGTTGCATTTAGTTTTAGTGATTCAACAATAAATATTGTTGCACTTTTGTCAGCTTAAATTGCAAAATTAGTAATTTGCATAATTTTCGCATACATTTAGAATATAGGTTGGTCGACTAACTGTAGAACAGTATTTCGCTTTGACTAATGGTTAATGGTTACAGCCTTTTTAATTAATATTCAAAAACTACTAAAAACAAAATTAGTAGTCAATAATTAATTAGCATTAATTTACATATTGTATGCACTAAGCAGGATAATAGAACATTCAAGTATTTAGGGCATTCAGAAATAATTAGCACTCCTCCTCAAAACTTTGGTTATGCCGCAGATCCAAACTGTAGTGCTTTATGGTACCACCAGATAGAGTAGGCACATAAGGAGGAGCAAAAATCATGAAAACAGATAAAAATGTGGTTTCTTTGTAGGGAAAGAGTGGTTGCTTCGGACGTCTGTACGACGATAGTAGCAACCAAGTTGCAGAACTGTGTCTAGATATAAGAGTTCAAAAACAGCAAAGACTATGAGAAAGGCAAAGGCAAATTCACGCAAGCTGCATATTAGCCAGTGTAGGTTTGCACTGCCGATGCAACAGGTCTATCTCGCGGAACTTTGTGTACCACATGCGGATTTAAAGAGTTCGCCATACTCTCACCGTTCAGTAGAAACAGATGCGTTTGGAAATATACCAACAGATGTTCTATAGCGTGGAGCTGGAAACGTTTTTTGAAAGTCTGGTAATATTAGATGAATAGCTCTTCTAGCATGAGTGCCGGAAAAGAAATGTTGGTCTATGAAGTATCATAACATTAAGAGCTCTCGTTTTAAGAAGTCGCGGCAGTGAATTTCTTTTTGGATTAAGTAGGAATTTTGATGATTCATCATAAGAGCATTATCAGTAAATTATTGAAGCAACTCTATCGACATATGCTAATACGTTTTAGATTTATATTTCTTTTGGCAATGTTTCTATGGATATTGGAAACGCGATGCATTGGTTCAACATGACAGTATGCGACCACATGTTAGCCTTATACCGCGACGACCCTGCACTTACGCCATACAACTACGCTTTGTCTAATAGGATGAAACGGACACTGCGCGATGAAAAGTTCTCTTAAAACAATGAGCCTCAATCGATTTGATACAAACGGTAGCGTGCTACACGCAAAGGATCCTTTACAACAGTTTTATAGAAATTGCTAGAATGATAGTAAAAGCACATAGCCTCTGAAGAAGAATAAATTTAATGAAATGTAAGTATATTCTCTTCTTCCTAATAAAAGTTTGATAAGAAGATAACAATTCTGGTGGAAGCCATTTCTGAACCCTACAAATATTTGAATTATAAAATGTACATGACGTGTTTGATGTTAAACTAATAATTTAATTACGATTCAATTTCCACAAGTTACACACAAAAAAACTAGCATTTGAATACTAGGAGTACAATTACAATACACAATTAATATTTAGCAACAAAGACAAGATACATCTAAAGATCACCGCATAATGTAATTACCTTTCCCCCCATCAAAAATTAATGAACTGCAATGGTTTCCTCAAAAAAATATTTTGAATATAAAACAATTTCTCCTTAAAATCGCTAGAAAAACAAAAAATCACTAATAAAATTATAAATAGTTTATAAAGTAAATCTGACACAATAGAATATTAGAATACAAGACTACAAAAAAGTGTAAAAAAGAAATAAAAATAATAAAGTACAATTACTAAAAATAATAAATATGAAAACTATCAGGTCTTAACGCAATTAGTAATTATAATCTTGTCATCAACATAAATTAAAATTTATAAATGTGGAAGCAAGTACAAACAAAAAATGGAAAAAAGATCTTCTTATGTCCTCTCAAGATAATTAAAAGTATCTAAATGTTGAATGGTTTTTATTGCTTTTGATATATTTATCTATCTGTCTATTTGTCAACATATTCAATGGACTATTTTATCAAATTTGTCAAAATCTGTTTTTTAGTCTAAAAGAAAGAACTAATTAATATTACTAACTAACAAGCTTTTTGTCATGTAATTATTTTTGGTAGTTGAGAGTTTTTAGGTTTTGTAAACTATTAACGAATCTGTTAGAAAGTGTTTTGTCATTCAGTATTGAAGAATACAATATTAATGTTAAGTTGTAGAAACAAAAATAGTAAAAAATACAACAAAATACCAAAAAAATTAATATATTGAGAAACTACCTAAACTTTTTGAGGTAATTTACAATACAAAAATTCTTTTGCACGTATACAAATATACAAGGTTTGAGTGCTCAACACATTTTTGAGATAAGAAAGTTTTTTTGATTTTTTTTAGTGTCATCAGTGCCAATTAAAATTAACATAAAAGTTTATGTTTGTTATTAGAAGCCGTTCATTGCGGAAAGTGCAATGTACTCCATTTCAAAGAAAATTCAAAGTACTGTTTTGTAAATGTTGTTTATGAGGCAGCAAACCAACCGATTCACACTACATTGTAACAAGTTGGTTATGTTAAATATGGTTCCTTGAGGTTGCTGTGTCAGTAAATGCGCTCACATAAAATAAATACAAATTTCGTTAAAACCATTAACAATTAAACAATTTGTTTATGTTACGGCTTAGTTCTCAAAACTAGGAGTTTTATAAACAAAGCAATACGAACAGCTATAAATAGCTTATACATGAATTAATAAACAGTTAATTTAAGTGAGAAAGACAAATTATTAAAATTATCTATTTCGTTTAGATGTTTTCCTAAAGAACTTAGAGCTGTGTGGGTTAAACAGAAAGAATGTTTCCTTTAAAATATTTGCAGTATAAAACAATAATAACAATGAATATGACTTTGTAACATAATGGAGATTTATTGTGTTACATAAATGATGCCACTTTTAATGGGCAAAAAAATAATTGTAAGTTGGATAGTCGTCCGATTTTTATTTGTGTAAAAATGACGTAGTCAAAAATAACACTCTCTTTGTCACAAAAAATTTTAATGCTAGAAACTGTTTAAGGTCCTTTCCTAATCAACCGTTTTTATTGATGTGACAAACAAAAACTTGAAACTTGTTAAGAGGTGTATTTAGACCCCAAAGGTCAAAGTTATGTTTATAAGTTTTAAATTCTCAAGAACAATTTTGATTAAAGTTATAGAGTTAAGTATTGTACATTCATAATTGTAAAAATAAATTTTCAACAATGCACAAATAAATCTTCTCCTCCTATTCGTTGGCATCAAATCTATATTGCTTTCTTCAAATATAAGACACAAAAAGACACACACACACAATTAACAAAATTGCCAAAAAAAATAAAAATTAGAAGAAAGATAACGTTACTGAACTGAATAGGTATTGTTTTAGAATTGTTTTAGAATATAGAAAGAGCGGCATAACTAAAATAGAATAACAGTTTTATCGACTTTTTTAAACGTTTTTATAATTTTTTGTAAATTCGTAAACTTTGCTGTTTAAAAAACTTCTTTTCTATTTTTGGAGTAATAGTTAAGTAAGTCTTTTAATAATCCAACTTTGTTTTGATAAAGTTTCAAGATTCGCGTTACTTCTTAATATACAACATACAGATTAGCATTTATTATATGCTTACTGCTTATACAACATAGTCATCACGCTTAATAATTAATTAAAAATGTTACGTTTCTGTTGTACAAATTATATTCAATCCGTTGCCAGCTTATTTTGGTAATTTTTTGAATGAAACGATAATCTGTGGGCTTAGTCACGAATTGTATAGTACCAATCATTGATTTTTTCTTTAGTGATATTATAACGACTTTTGCGAAAGACGTTGGGTACATCTTTGGGTTCGTTATTTGCTTTAAGATCTTAGTGATATCCTGACACAATCAATTTGTATCCAATCCTGCTGGTCTCCAAGACATCGTAACAACATTACATTAAGACAGATAACTGTAACCTGACACATATACGAGGTACAAACAGAAACAGCTGACGTATGGTTTAGACAAAATGGCGTCTTTATAGCAGTATAGCCGCTATTAAAGTTTTAAGCCTTATGTCCTAAAAAAATATTATCTATTGTCTTTTCTATCGTATAATTATTTGAATATGTAATACATTTACTAACATAAGGCAAAACATAATTATTAAAAATTCTATAAAACACCATGAAACAGCATTAGTCATTTTGAACCTCTCAAGTTAGGGATCGTTTAAACCTTTGATGAAGACGAACAGTCTCAGAAAAAGAAACACTGAAGTGCTGCTAGGACAAACACATTCCAGTTAATAACTCAAAAAACAATAATATGTCTGATCATTTGATAAAACACAATGATAAATGCCATAAAACATAAGAAGACAACTGAGTCACTAGAATATTTGTAACTTAAAAATAGCAATTTTAAAAGCATTTTAAAAACAACGCAACACGGTTAACTGTAGTATAAAATGCAAACCACGCAGAGTAGATCAAGCCAAGCTACATTTTAATGGCGCTAAAGCTTGTGTACCTTCTTATGGCAAAATATTTGTTTCAAATAGAACTTTCACTAAGACAATTGTTTGCATATCAAACATGATCACCAAGTGAATTTTGCGTTGTATATAAAGAAAAATGTGTCACATAGTGCTTAAAACAATACCTACCCACATCTTGCTTCTAATAAGTGATCACAATAAAAGAACATTGCAGACAACATAATCTATGATTAAATTAAAAATCAAATAACTAATAACAACTTATCATATAGTAAGAGTAAGCGAGTTACATAAATGGTTTGTCAGTCAGAACATTTAGACGTTGCACTTAAAGAGCTTACGGAGAGTAAATTGTACTTTATGCAAAAACATTCATTAAAAAGATTACACAAAAATAAAAGAATAGAAACTTAGAATATATTATATATATATATATATAATTAGAAGAATAGAAGCGAATAGAATATATATATATATATATATATATATATATATATATATATATATATATATATATATAGGGTTTCAATGGGGTAGTGCATGCACCGCACGGTGCTGCATCCAGTTAGCATCGCATAGCCTCTCCTACCCAATTCCGACTCTCACCTCCAAGTAGCCTTTATATTAAGATAAAGGTGGTGAACCCCAGGAACCTGAGTAACCTCGCCGGAGATCTGGTATCCAACCCAGGTGGATGGTGGGGTCAGGGCTGACGAGAGCAGGAGAAAATGGTCCTCCGAAAAGGGGTTGGGCGTGTGGGCCAACGACCCTGCCCGTAAAACAGCACTGTTAAAAACGCTACACAACAAAGATGGATGGATAATAGACGACAACAGCAAAGGAAAAGGACAAAGATTTGATTTTTGGGACATGGAACGTCCTAAGTCTGCATAGAGTCGGAGCTATGCAACAACTACAACGAAATCATCAGATATAGAGTAGATATTGCCGCCTTACAGGAGATAAGGTGGAAGGGTAAAGCTATAATGAACTTTAAAGTCTTCACGGTGTTTAATAGTGGAAACGACACTTTTACCTTAGGCACGGGTTTCCTAGTCCACAGAAGCAAACGACATATGGTGAAAGAATTCAAACCGATTAATGAAAGGATCTGCACACTAAGGACAGAAGGAAGATGGTACAATATAACATTCGTAAACTGTCATGCACCAACGGATGTAGCAGACCAAGAGATTAAAGACCAATTTTACGAGGACCTAGAAAGGGTGGTCAGTACAATACCAAGAAGAGATGTGAAAATAGTGCTTGGAGATCTGAATGCCAAAGTGGGGAAGGAGATAGAATACAGAGAGGCAGTAGGACAATACAGTATTTACCAGGAGAGTGACGACAATGGTGTAAGGCTAATAGATTTTGCCTTGAGCAACGGAATGATCATTAAAAGCACCTGTTTCCCACATAAAAGAATACTGAAACATGACGGCACCCAGACGGAGTCACCAGGAACCAGATCGACCACGTACTGATAGAAACTAAACATTCACCAGACATCATAGACATAAGAAGTTGGCGTGGAGCAGAAGTCGCCTCTGACCATTTTCTGGTGAAGGGGGTATACAGATAAAAGTTTAAACAGATCTCCAGGAAACCAAAAGTTGAAAACAAAAGCAAGCAATATAATTTAGAGGTGTTGAAGCAAGAGGAGACCAGACTCAAATATGAAGGAAAAATTAAGGAAACAGTGTCAAGAAGTAACAAGCAGCAAACAACTATAGAGGAAAAATGGCAAGAAATAAAAAATACAATTAACAGAACAGCCAAAGAAGTTTTGGGAGAAAAAGAAAAAAGGACGAGGAATTCCTGGTATGACGAAGACTGTAAGCAAGCACACGAGAGGCAGAAAGAGGCAAGGCGAAGAATGCTACAAAGAGCTACAAGGCAAACAATAGAAAACTATCAAAATAGAAGAAGAGAAGCGAATAGAATATGCCGAAGAAAGAAGAGAAGGTGTGAATACGAGAAAATAGAAAAAATGGAGCAGCACTATCAACAAAGAAATGCGAAGAAATTTTATGAAGAACTTAAAAAGAGTAAGCAAGGATTTCAAGCCAAAACAATGTTCATAAAAAATAAGGAAGGGAAGCTGATTGGAGACGAGAAGGCAGTCATGGATAGATGGGCGGAATACTTTAAAGAAGAACTAAATGAAGACTATGAAAGAGAGAACCAGAATTTAAACCAAGGACACGAACGGATGTACGGCCCTCACCTAAACATCAAAGCCCTAACACTGGATGAAACAAGAGAAATAATTAACGCTCTTAAAAACAACAAAGCCCCGTGCGAAGACAGCATAAATTCAGAATTAATAAAGAATGCAGGGGAAGAGATGATTAAAAAAATACAAGCCCTCGTGAAACAGATATGGGAATCGGAAGTGATGCCCGAAGAAAAAAAGGAGATAAACAGAGGTGTGATAACTACAGGGGAATCTCCCTCCTTAATGCGATATATAAAGTATTCACCAAAAGTTTAGCGAACAGAATAGAAGTTTTCACTGAGCAGATAATAGGGGAATACCAGAGTGGTTTTAGAAGGGGCAGGTCCACAGTAGAACATGTATTTACAATCAGGCAAACCCTAGAAAAATGCTATGAGTACAATATAGATGTTCATCGGGGTTTTATAGACTTTACAATGGCCTACGATAGTGTGAAGAGAGAGTACCTGGAAACAGCGATGGGAGAATTAGGAGTCCCAAAGAAATTGAAAAAAAAACACCAAAAGTAAGATTAAAATAGGTACGAATATGTCAGAGGAATTCGAGGTGACAACAGGTCTTAGACAGGGTGATCCATTATCTACGACCTTATTTAATTTAGTGTTGGAAAAATGCATAAGAGCCATACGAATCAACCCTGGAGGCTCGTTATACAACAGGTCAGTGCAATATCTAACATATGCCGACGATGTGCTGATTATGGCAAGAACAAGTGAAGCACTCAAGACAGCCTATAGAGAATTAGAAAAGGAAGCACAATTAGCGGGCCTAAAAATAAGTGAACTTAAAATAAAGTACATGTTCCAGTCAAGACAGGAAAGAGGAGGTCAAGCCCAACGTCGAATGCAACTTTTGGAAACAAACCGGTAGAAAGGGTACAGCAATTTAAGTATTTGGGAAGTATTTTAACCGAGACAAATGATACGAAGGCCGAAGTAAGAGCAAGGATAGCCTCCGGAAACAAATGCTATTATGCGTTACAAAACATTTTCAAGTCCCGCAACCTATCAAGATCGAGTAAATTAAAAATATACAAGACAATTGTTAGACCCACAGTAATGTATGCGTCCGAAACTTGGACATTAACATCAGACGATAAAACAGACTCCAAATCTTTGAAAGGAAAGTACTAAGGAAGGTGTTTGGCCCAATACAAGAAAGAGGAGAATGGAGAATAAGAAGAAACGAGGAACTAAAGCAGCTTTATAATGAACCAGATATCATAGCAGTAATAAAGGGTAAGCGACTGGCTTGGTTAGGTCACGTGCACAGGATGCAACAAGAGAGAACGCCAAAATCAGCATACGAGAAAAAGCCAGAGGGAAGACGATTAAGAGGACGTCCCAGAAAAGATGGGGAGACGATGTAGAGAAGGATATAAAAGCCTTAGGAGTGCGGAGATGGAGAATAAAGGCGGAGGATAGAAAGCAGTGGAGAGATATTGTGGAGCGAGCCAAGGCCCTTTAAAGGCCTGTAGCGCTAATAAAAAATATATATATATATATATATATATATATATATATATATATATATATATATATATATAATTCAACAATTCAAAGATATCATTTTTATATGTTGCATATTTTTTGAATAAATGTTGTATTGATAGCTTTTAAATTATTCCGCAAACATCACTGTCTTATTACAAATTGAACGCGGCGTAAGACAACCCAGACGCCGTTTCACATTATGCAACGTTATTAAACAGTTTATACGTCTGCAGCAGTGCTTAGTCTTATTGTGGCGAATAGTACAGACAAGTTCGCACCGCAAAAATCAAGATATGCGCGGCTTATGATAAATGGGCGATTAGAATTGCACGTTGCACATAAATCTCCGGAATAGCCTCTTTATTTTCTAGCTCCGGCTCGGCGTTAACGCCACCTATTCCGCCGTGTTCTCTGCTTTATGTCTGCTCGTACTTTATCTGAACCTATTAGATAAACCTGAATGGTACAACTTGCAGCAAAAGCATGAAATTGTGCTTATCCGCTCGATATCTAAGACCGTTATTGATAGACCCTTCTAAGGGCTGCAGTCCGCCCGTCAGGTACGCCGCGCTCGAGCTGCTGCTACGTTCTCGTCTTACCCATCATTAAACATCTCCCCAGATTCATTAATTATAACAAAATCCGATCCGGCAGTTTTATTTTTCGTTCACGTGAGACGGGTGGGTGTACATGCAGTCGAGCTGCAGCGGCTCGCTGAAAAAGTTCGATTAGTTCGATACCGACAAACCAGTCCTATGAAAGTGCCGTGGGGCGCAACCAGGGAGTAAGTAATTAACTGTCCCGACCATAGTTTCTATGTAACACAGCCACCGGAACAAATCGTTTAAGAAACTAATTATAGGACCAGTTGAATGATTATTTCAGACTTATTACTAAGTAAAGCTAATCCGATTTCCTGACAAGCGTGAGTAATGTATAGCAATTCAGATTTCTCATTAATTAATTACTATATAATAATACGCCAACGCTGACGCGCCAGTTGCAACCACCTTTATTGGCATTTTTAATTTAATTTCTGTCTCCAACTTCAAATCTTTCACAGCTTTTCAACATGTATATTTTAATTAAAAAGTTTATTAGAAAATTAGTTAATTAGTACCAACACACATAGAAAAATTACCCTACAACAGTATCTTATAAGACAGCGTTCAAATAAGTAAATTTTATGTAGTATAGTGACTCATCTTAATGATGACCAACTTAAAGACTAAAATAGTATATTGTTTAATATGAAGTCAGGCCCTGGAGTGAGTGAATAGAGTCGATTGATTTCTAATCTATAATCTAATAATTATAATGCTTCTAGAAAAAAAAATACTCTGGGTTGAGTTTGCGAAGCACGAGGACGTTCTCTTGAGGTGGGCGATAATAATGTGGCCGTGCGTAAATTCGAATACGACTATCTTTAACGTTCAAGCGTTCTATATTGTTAGAAGATATAAAAAATAAGTTAAACGAAAAAAGACAGTCAGTCAGAAATCTATCTAAACATTTGAACAGAAAGTAAACAAAGAAATTTGACGTAATTTTCGACCCTTAATTTATACGATGAAATCCGTACTTAGTAAATAAAGACAGCCGATACATTTGAAGGAAAAGTAAACAAAGACGGCTGATATGAAATTTGACGTCCCACGCTCTGAGGATTTAATTTACACGAGGAGGCCCTTGCGTTCGTGTCCCGTTCTCGCTGTTTGCCAAATGGCCGGCCAGCCGCGGTTATCGGGCGTCTGCCATGGTCATTTGGTTTGCTTCTGCCGAACGAAGTTTTGATTTTAAGCGCCCAGTTATAATGAACGTAAGCATAAGCCAACCATAAGACTTATATAAACATATGAAAATTGCGCATAGCCAAACACAGTAGCGGCAGCACTGTTCTTCCAGGAATTTTGCACCTTTGAACCTGTTATCCCTTTTATGATATTAGAATAGATGCAGATTTACTAACTTAATTAATAGTTCCCTATCCGTTGTAAAAACGCAGCCAAAATGTTGACAATGCTAAAGTTAGGTTATGCAACTTCAGAATCAAAACAAACATGCTGTTACTGCTGCCAACATTAATCTATAAAAAAAATTAAAAATTACTGCAAATGACCGTAGGAAATACATGAAAATTACGGAAGTGCATCATGAACGAATGCATAAGCTTTGTATTGATTCAACTTTACGTATTACGTATTTCTTATGAGCGACTTATGCTTTCGTCTATTACGAATGGACATCAAGTTAAATTGTTCCACGTTTCCGATTCAGGAAAACCGATCCAATTAAAAATGTATAAGTTCCCACCTTGCAAAAATTTGGTGCAAAGCGAGTGAAAAATTGTCAGCCTAGGACGCCAAGAACTCTTTTTTTGTGGGCAACGTCTATTAATACCAGACACAGCAAAAGCAAGGAGCCATTACTGTTATTTTTCGTGGGTTTTTGTACCAAAGGGAAACAATAAAGTAATTTACGATCTTCAGTTCTTACAATATACAAAAATTAAAGTGGAACCACCTTGAATCAAGAAACTGGTAATAAAATTTAGCAACTGTTAAGATTATGGTCACTGAAAATCGTATTGCATGAAATTGTTTAATTATGTCAAATTATGTCAAAGTATGTCTTAATATAAGAAAGTCATGCAACAGACAGAACAGTCGTTAAGATACCAAACTATAACATATATTATACCAATTTTCTTGGGGGAGGAAGTCATGGAGGAATCCGTTGTTATTATACGTAACGCTTTGAAACATTACCCTCTGCAGACATACATCACATATAAAATACAATATGTAGTAATAACAATACAAAAGTTTCCCTAGACTATGTGCATCGCAGCAATCTATAGTCCACCGAGACACCAATCGACTAATGAATACCAACAGTTCTTCCTTACTTTTGGATTAAACTTTCTAATTGTTGGTGACTGGAATGCCAAACATATGATGTGAGAATTAAGACTAACTTCAGCTAAAGGTCGGATGATACAGCAATCTTATCAGCTGACCTGGGCCCAAAACAATCATCGAAAAACCTACAAAGCCACCTAGATGTATTGCAATAATGGCTAAAACGTTAGAAAATTGCAGTTAATGTTAATAGATCTGCGCAAATTACGTCCACTACAAAACATAAATTACAAGTACCTATACCAACAAAAAAATGACATACTTAGGAATCACATAGATAAAAAATTAACATGAAAAGCATATATAAAAACCAAAAAGCAACAAATAAACTTAAAGGTTAAACAAATGTGGTGGCCTAACTCAGTTTAGAAAGCAAACTAAAAATATATAAAATCATACTGAAGCCTATATGGACATGTGAAATGGGACTATGGGGTTGCAGTAAGCCGTCAACCACAAAAATATTACGGTACAATAAAAATTCTCCGTATGATAACAAACTTCCCTTAGTATGTATCCAACCTCACAATACATAATGATCTGAAACTACTATACGTACAAAATGTCATTAAATCATAAGCTATAAAATACAGATACCGTAAAATTAAACAGTCCAACCAACCAGCTGCAATACCTGATCGAGCCTTGGAAAATAAAGGAGTAAAAAAACAATAGTCAGAAGATTTGACTGAATAAATTTGGGTGCGCTATAGATGTATGGGATCCCACTCAAGTCGTTTCACATACTAGAAATTTGCTTATTACTTTGTGAATTGAGCAGCTTGTAAATTTGCAGTTTAAATAAAATTTAAAAAATCTAGAAAAGTGTAAGGTATTAAATATCCGATAAAAAACAGGAGATGGGTAAGGGTGGGTAGACTATACTAAAGACTGTAGAAGAGATTAAATAAAAAAGTAAGACTAGTTAAGTAATAAAATTTAAATTAGTATAAATTCTACCAAATTTAGAATCACTGATAAGGCCGAGGCCCAAATTAAAAATAACTAAAACCAGAGGTAAAATAAGAGGCTGTAAAACTATAATTACATTGATTTTAATTCATTTGAATGCTTAAACTCATAACAAAGGTCAAATATAAGCAAATCAAGATAAGTGCCATTAAATAAACCATTGAAATATTTTATTAGGAGCAGCTTACACAGTAAATAAAGAAAATGCCTCCTAAGTGAACGAAAGAAATAAAACAAATGCTCACACAGATAGACACAAGATTAAACTCAATAGAAGACAAACTAGACAGAAATCTAGAAACACTAAATGAGCCAAAAAAACTAAATTAAACATATTACACGGGATCAAAAAGAAAGGCTAAAATTTCTCGAAAAGGAGGTAATAGGAAATAATATAAATCCAGAGAGTATAAGCCAAAATTGAGAAAAAATAATGAGTAACAAAGAATAAGATACAAGACAATTAATTAAATAAACAAAATTAATAAAATTCAAAAAAGAAAATTAAATAGACAATTTTAAAAACAAATACATGATAGAAAGGATTGACAATGATGCGATGATTTTCCGGAAAAAATCGAGAAGAGAGAAAAGGCCTGTTACCACATTTTAAGAATGCAAGGCAGCAAAAATTCAAAGCTTAGCTTACATATAGTAAATTGATTGTGAATGGCGACACGTTTAAAATAGAAGACCTAGAAGAAACGCGGATGTCAGGAGCTCTAAATGACAGTGGAGGTACGATGAGCGAAAGATCTCCATGATGTGGAGTCTTTAACTAACAAGTAAAAAAGATTACAAAAATAAGTAAAAAAACTAATACGCGAAAGGAGCCGGGCCGATGTAAAGAATGACTAGAAGGCAAAGAAACGCAAAACAACTTATAGCTACATAAAAAATACAAGAAAGATGGATGCACAGGAAGAATAGAAACATGAAATATCAGAACTATGTTAACATCAAGAATAATCTAGAATGTGGCAAAATAAATGAGAGACTACAAAATAGAAATACTAGAGAGGGGAGAATTGATAAGCAGACCTAGATAGCCAAGGTAATAAAGAAACAGGGTTTATGATAGGTAGGAAACTGGGAATAAATGTTAGAATTCAAGAGAATAAACAATAGAATCTCCTACCGAAGAATAATATGTAATGTAGCTAACTTCTACATAGTAAACGTGTATGCACCAAGGCAGAAGAAAAAAGATGATTTCTACGACGATTTAGGAAAAACATGTCAAAGCATGACACTCTAATAGTCCTTGTAGACTTTAATGCTAAAGTAGGAAAAGAGGAGCATATGAGGTTGATAACAGAAAGAGAAACAACACACAACATTACGAAAGACAATAGAACAAGAATGGGCAAGCTAGCATCAAAAATGGATGTGGTAACACCCAGTACAAAATTCAAACATAAAATGGAACATAAGGTCATAAGGTTACATGGATAATCTACGAAAGAAAATAATTCAAGACATTAGAACATACCGCGGGGCAGATGTTGTGATAGCCAAGATAAAACTAAAAATGATAGAAAAAGAAAAACAACAAACAATAAGAGATGGTAAGTGGAAAAGCTCAAAGAAAAGAATAGTCAATATGTAAAAGTTTTTCATAAATAGAGGGTAAAACCATCAAAGAAGTGTGGAACAATATTAAAAAATATTGAAAGTACTGTAGAAAATGTGATAGACAGAAAAACTGCAGAGAAAAAGAACGAATACAGTAAGACGTCGTCCCATTTTGCAGTTTCCAAGACGATCTGTGCACAAACATGTCGTTTCATCTTCACTTGTCTAGTCGTATCCGTACTGCACTAAGTATTTTATTTTCATCTGTACAAGATGGCTATTATACAAAAACTTTCCAAACATGATTGGCAAAATTGTCTAGAACATCTTGGAAAGCATGACATAGTCGTTTTCTTTAACAACGAATCGTCTGTGTATATTAATAAGCAAAGCTTTTATTATTGAAGGTATAATAACCCACGAGATATGCATGAACGTCCTCTGCATAGTGAACGTGCTACTATTTGGTGTTCAGTAAGTAAAGTGGGTGTCATTGGCTCTTTTTTAAAGAGGAGGCAAATGTATTACTGTCATTTTCACTTACTATATGGAAAACATTTAGTTCCCATAGAATGAAGCCACGACTTACGCAGTAGGAACTTTATTTTTTCTGGAGAAGATGTTTCCTGGACGCCTAATCTCTTAATTTCTTGACGTTGCTTGGTCAATTTACTCACTGGATTTCACCCTGTGTGACATCTCTCTAAAACCTTCCAAACACTAGAAAATACAATTTGTAATCAATATGTTGAAAAAGGAGTCAAAGTTTTCAGAATAGAAAAACTTCAACCATGCATTAAATGTCAGCAGAAGAACTTGGACAATTGCTACATCATCTCGGCTGTTTTCAAATTATTATTCTATGTTCCGAATTCCAACAGAAAAGCCTTCATAGTGATTTTACACCTTTTTAGGAAGACAATTTTCAAAGTATTTCTATGTCAGAAATTACCTATGTAACACATATTTCTATAAATAAAAGCTGCCTTAATCAAAGAGCAACTATACACTACAATAAAGACTTTCACTCTATGTTTACTAGAATTATGCAGTTATACATTAACCTAAATAACGTAGTTTACAAAGACCTAAACCCTAAAAATTTAAAGTTTAAAACAATTTTAGGGCTTACAAAATATCTCGGAGCAACACAAGCTATTTTTAAGTGTCTACGTCGTTCTAGGTCGTTCACTATCCTACATACTTGCAACAAGGGTAGACGGTATGATCTTGCTAATATTCACAGACCTATGTTGAAAGAAATTATCATGCATGATATAATCACCAGATTTTTCTTTTTTAAATCGTCACCTCTTCAGCTCACTTGGTTAATACCCACTTTCTTCTTTGAATTTCTGGGAGAAATGTTTGCAAAATTTCATCTCTGTAGCCTTTTTCATCCACATATTTCGTGAGAAAGAATGGCCCAACAATATCACTATAAGCGATTGAGCACCAGACTCTGACTTTTCGTAGATGAAGACGACAAACTTTTGTTAAATGTGGATTTTCATTGAGCCAGAACCGACAATTTTGCTTGTTTATATAGCCATCCAGTTGAAAATAGCATTCATCAATAAAATGAATGCATTTCAAAATCGATTGAGCCATCTGTGATCCGCTCCAAAATTTCGTTTGCACAGTTGAATTTTTTCTCAAAATTGCTCTGTGTTAGTGGCTGTTGTATCTTGTAAGGGAACAGATGCAGATCTTGTTTGAGGATAACTTAAAGTGACGATCGTAAAATATCCAATTGGGCTGACGCTCTTCGTGTTGAAGTTGTGAGCTGTTTTTGGTAAAATCCTTTTACAGCTTTTACATTATTAGGGGTAGTCACTGAAATTGGTTGTCCCGTCATCGCTAACGTTGCCATTGCGTTCAAATCTTGCTATTAGTTTATTATTAGTTTTATAAATTCAGATCTCATTAAATTTAGTATACTTGCCGCCTAACAGTCGATTCACTCAAAGTTGAATTTCTGTCAAACTCTTCTTTGTATTTCCTCCCAATTACGGGGGGAAAGATACGTCATTTTATTAGTAAATTTTCAGGATAAAACGTTTTAGTCAATTGTCAGCATGTCCTTAGCAGTGACCATACTTAACTTCAGTAATAGCAAATTATCAAATGCTAAACAAGTATTTACAAAATAATAATAAAACAGTGTGACTTTGCCTATTTTTTAACAGGTGGCGTCAAAAAATCTTCCGGTGCCAGTTTCTCGTCACCCAGAATTAATATATGAAACCTCTAGGAAGAACAAAAGTAAACTAAATATATGGAAGAAATAATTTGTTCAAGGATAATTTAGATAAAAATGCAAAAAAGGGAGAATACGATAGGGCTTAATGTCAGCAAAAATAGGGAGACACCA
The DNA here is from genome assembly GCA_036346155.1 of Sinelater perroti. Lineage (NCBI taxonomy): Eukaryota > Metazoa > Arthropoda > Insecta > Coleoptera > Elateridae > Sinelater > Sinelater perroti. The sequence continues at coordinate 14,250,370 of JARFIY010000195.1, read as the reverse complement.
GATCTAAATAAAATATATGTGGACTAGTTAAAACTTTTAAACAAGGCAGGTATAAGAACTCTCCCACTCCTTAAGCTTAATATAAAACTCAAATGCAACCCCAGAAAACCTACTCACCTCAAATTTTATTACATTGACAAAAAATCTCACTGCTAAGCTATGATAAGAGTTGATAATCATCGGTCCCATAAGCCATGTATTACAAATTCTGTTTAAAGTAATCCTGGCAAGAATATATAAAACATGAAAATAAGATCAGAGAGAAACATTTCGGATTTAGAACTTCCATACGTACAAGAGGCATCCTTTTCAATATGCATAAATTAATTCAACGCTACAGATATATATATATATATATATATATATATATATATATATATATATATATATATATATACATTATAAATTGATCGGAATATTCAACAAATGTCGTCATCAAACAATGGTAGAAGTATTACAAAAGATAAAAAGATATATAAGAAAATCACTGTCAACTATACAGGTTTTAGATAGTAACTAAAAGTCCACAACCAACACATAAAATTAACCAGTGTACAACGAAGCATACGATGATTTCGTGCTGTTGCCAATTTTATTTATTCTTTATTTGTCGGCAATTATCAAAGAAGTTTGCCACGATTTACAGATTAGAATTACAATAAATGAATAATACATTAATTGCAGCTCCTAGCTGAATTAGCCGAAGATTTATGGACAACATTAAAAGAGCAAAAAGCAAAGTCAACGAAACATCGATAAAACTGAATATGCGGTTGTTAATTGGAAGGTCAATCGAAACATTTTGCAGTTAAAGAAACTGAGAAAATAAACAAGTTTAAGTACTTAAAAGCTCTGATTAACAACCACTAAAATAATTTTCAAAAAATTAGACAATGCATTAAAAATTTCAATTTAAATTTAAATCCTATATATTTTAACTACTATAAAGCGTAAAAGAATAAATACCCACCGAAAAACAGCATTTCACAGATTAAAAGCTTTTCAAATTTAGTTTTACCAAAGAATAATAAAAATGTCATAGATAGTTTGCTTATTAAATCAATAAATATTTAAACAAATACATAAAGGACAATAAATAATATTAACAAGCGCAAAGAAGGAAATTGAAGTGTTTCGAACATATAATGAGAAATAATAAAAAATATCGTATGCACTAGCTACTGCTGCAAATAAAAGCGATTTAAGGTGGTGTAGAATATTCTTATTAAAAAACTTTAAACAGTGGTTTGAAATGTTGACATTCCAATCATTTAAAAGAGCAACCAATAAAATACAATACCATCCTCATAGTTAACATTCAGAACACATAAAGCGATAGAAGAAAAAGAAGAAGAAGGGAGTCAAGAAAGGGGTTAAGGGTTCACAAGAAACACATCAACATGATATATATCATAACTACTTAAGACAAGGTGATTCAAATATGGCCGAGATTGATTTTTACAAAGAAATCAAATTGCCAATCTCTTACATGTCATTTTCAACGTACTCCCTTCTGGAGTGAATGTTCTGGAAGCATCCGGATGCCCTTTCCAAGAAAGACTTTTGCAACTCTAATTTGAGCTTTCCGAACATGTAAAAATCACTTATGGTCAAATCGGGACTGTAGGGCAAATGTGGCAAAAGGTTCCATTTTAATTTCCGGGGGGATTCCATTGTTGTTTTGGCCGTATGGGGACGAGCATTGTCTTGAAGAAAGGCTACCCACTTTCCACCGGTCTTCCGCTTAGATCAAATATTTTTCTTTACGTCTGTTGCCAGAAGGTCTGAGTAATAATCCTCATTGATTGTTCGGGCATCCGTCAAAAGTCTACATAGATAACCTCCTCCCATTTCTAGAAGAACGTTGCCATTACTTGTCCTGTCAATCGCTCCTCCGCGATTTATAGGTGGTCACTACAGACTTCAAAAATACACTACCTGCGTTTTCAAACTACCGTAGGAGACCAGTGGCAGCTTACATACGTATTTTGTTCACGTCCGTTAAAGTGTGTGGTACCAACCGTGTATTCACCTTGCGTTAGTGCAGGTGGTTTTTTACGATGTCTTCTACACTACCAACACTGATGGACAGCATTACTCCAAGTTCCTTGATAGTGCGGCGTCTATTCTTATGAATAAGCGCGTCTGCACGTGGCTCGGTGACGGATGTTCTCGGCCGACGATTATGTGGTTTATTTTCTACGCGCTCTTTGTCCTCTCTGAAGCATTTACACACAGGTCTGTAAGAAACACTCTTCTCTATATTATTGTTGAAGTTTATGGTAAGTTTTTTACTAACTAGAAATTTAATTACAATGCGTTACTATAGCAACTTCCAAACAGGACTGAATAGGTTCTAACTCGAACAGGATGGAGAATGGAGGTAGTGGCTCTAATTTCTCAAAGTCGCACAGCTGATACGCAGTGCGGCTGGTTCACACATGATCCTGTGTTGAAAACATACTGTACGTTTTAAAGCAGAATTGTGCTTTCCTCTTATTTCAATTAAAATATATTTCAATTTTGAAGCATGACTTCAACGACATTATTTAAGAATTGCCATCAAATAGTACAGGTTGATCTCGATAAAGAAAATGAGCTATAATAAAGTCAAGAAATGTATGGACTGTGTCTGAAATAAATAAATCAAGAATATATATGATCTAGATATACAGATTTGTATTGCTGTTTACAACAAACACCAGAAAAGACAACTACTAATAACGAGAAATCTGTACTTACGTAAGTTAAATTATCTGTATATAAAGAACCACTTCAGTGATATTACGAAAACCCAGAATTGTAATAAAAAAGTATCCTTTTGGTGATGTTCCAGGCAAAACAATTCTTAGATCAAAAACGTATATTTTTCTGATAAATATAAATTGATGTAAATAGATGCTATCAATCAGTAAGAGCTCTAGAATCAAAAAACTGATCTGAACCAAATCATCTTTAATGAAGTACCGAGCTTAAAAAAATATCGATGTTAGCTCAATTGGCAAGATTCACAATTATTTCTCGTCATAGTCAAAGCAAATAATTCATATGCTACATTATTTACGAATTTTGGCCAAAACAACGAAACAATAATCAGAATATTATGGTGTATCTTTGTAAATCTGCACTCATATTGATACTTGTTGAGTATATTTTATTCAGATAATATTATTCTTTAGATTAGCATTTAGATAGAAGCATTTAAACTTTTAACAACTTGACAGTTTATTGAAAGTATCGTTAAGTTTGATTCTAAAAAGGACTAAATATAATATCTACTTTTTCGTTACTTATAATATTATGCGATTTTATGATGCAATATAATGAATGCTATATACCAGTAAGATTGTGCAACTAATAAATGCAATAAATGAACCCAAACTTTCGTCTTAGTATACCTCTTACTAAAACTTACAAATTAATAAAGTCGACATTTTAGTCAGTATGCATCAATTCTAATGTATTATTGATTGATCGAATGTTTATAATTCACAAAAAAATTAATATTAATTTAATTAATAATTAAAATTAATTTTTCTCAATCAGCATCCATAGCTCTACTTAATTAGCATAGTTAAAACAGCGCCACATGATTTTCGAAATTTTTTCCTTTATTTGATCAAAGGGAAGTTTGGCTTGCGATGTCGTAAAACAGAACCACTGCAGTATTAGTTTAAAGAGTTTTCATGATCTTTAAAACGGAAAAATAATACAACAGAAAAAAAAATATATAGATAATGCGATAAAAAAATAACAACATTAGAGGTGACATAAACAACATGGACTTTCCAAACCCCACAAGGAAAGGGTATCATTTTAAATCATTGTCAATGTTACCAGTAGCCTCAATTACAAAATTGAAACATATTTATCCAGTCTGCCATGCTCGCACGTTAGTTTAGCAACAGCCCCATCCAAAAATCCTTACCCTTTGTTATCGACCTTTAAGATATCCAACCGTAGAAGGAATATTAATATTTTGTTTTAATGTGTTTACCAAAAATCTAATACAAAATACTCCAAATACGTCCAAATATCCAATGTACCATTGAACTGGAATTAAACAACAGACATGTAGATATTAAAATCAGAACATTCTGTGTACAAAACGCACTTAGTCACATGGATATCTTTAGAAGCAGGCACACCACTACTCAGGACCGTTATAAAAACATCGGTAAATTGAGTAATGTAGTACCTCACCTCTCACACTAGAAATTAAAACAATTTAAAATACTTTACAAGAAAATTATTATTTAAGAGCACAGATAAGAAAGGCAGTTAGTTCTAACATACGCGCAGCTGAACCACGGTTAGAATTAATTGGAGCAAGTAAAACTTTTCTGACGTATATCAGCAGAGTTACTGACATGATAGCGAGAAGTCTCAATAAGCGCATGAAAGCGGAGACCATCTACACCACCTCAACAAAAAACGCATTATTTATTATAACCAAGAGCATAAATATTCTACATTATACTTCATAATTATGCCACATACGTGCTCCTATCAAAAGGTTTATTATCCACATAACAGAACATCAATGACTTGTAGTCCCCAGTTAGTGAAAAACATCAGCATCTCAAAAATTTTTATCATAAGCCCAATTTCGGAGAAACACAAATCCCATATACATAAGTTTAGCAACTGTTGCACTATTATACAGGGAAGCGTTAGAAATTCATAAATATAAGAATAATTTCAACAGAAATAGCAGTTTCTATTTTGACGTCAGTAGCGGGTACCTAAAACTCTCTTTGGAATTGTCCGTTGCAACGGTATAAAAAATCGAATTCTCGTACTCCAAACAGAGTTTAATAAATAAAAATACAAAATAGCTAAGCCAGTGTTCCAAAATTCCAAAAACGAGATGAATTATTGCAAGTTAAAAACCACATACAAAAATCTGAAATATGATAAATAAGCAGCGTTATAATAACAACAAAAAAATAAAATCAAATTATTAATATGATAAGTAGGAATAAAATAGAAAATGGTAAAATAGTGTACCAGACATAATCATAAATAAAAACAAAACTATAGCAAAGTAAATCGAATAGTACCGTCGCTGTAGACGATTGGAAAAGAGCGAGTTGTCCAATGTCCGAGAACCCAATGGGCAGGCGAGTTCCAGTCAGGCTAGAATCTCATAGATGTATGTGACATTGTTGTATGTAAGTTGTACATTAATAAGCTCTTAAGACTACAGTGTGAGTAAGTGCACCCCCCAACAAAAGAAAAGGTATAGAAACAAGCACGAAATATAGTAAACTTAATGTCATGTGAAGAAGCCAGCGTGGTCCCGTGGTTGAGGAGCGGGCTGCGATGCTGACGGACCCGGGTTCAATTCCCGGTGCTCTCTGATGCCTGGCGGGTGGCCTACTCAGTCACTAAAAATAATTGAGTACCTGCGTTCACTCGAACAAGGGGTAATAATGGCGGTCGTCTTAGGCGCGGTGCTTGCCACACCGCCCCGCACCAGAGATGGTGCGCAACGACCGGGCAGAGAGAGCGAACGTATGAGAGCCTTAACCTCTCAGTTCGCAGGCCGTGTTCCCACGCGGGGCGTAGGGCCTTACCATACCAATGTCATGTGAAAATATAAATAGAAAAAAAAAGAAAAATGATACAAAAGTTAACTATCAAAAATATTTTTTTATCTTTTACATACATTAATAAAAAAAATAAACTTGTGATATAATGTATAATCATTTAAAACTTAGTAGTACGATTCTAAGGTGTCTCGGTGGCCTCGTGATTAGGAGTTTGTTGGTGTCCTAGCATTAAGTTATTTAATTCTACTGTTTTGTGGTTAGTTGCTTTTCTTTTTTGTCTTATATGAGACAATATTGCAACTCTTTCTAACTTTTTGGCCATTTGGTTAACTTTATTGGGATATTTAGAGACAAACCCGATATATTCTTATCATGTACTAGGATACAAAAATAAACAGGAATTCTTCTTTAATCCAGCCCATTATTATCAATAACTTTTTGACGTTTGACATGCTTCTTCTACTTGACAGAACCATTTAAAGCAGCGACGCATAAACAGTGTGTTATAGATCAAAACAATTTCTAATAGGCGGCCCATCGGGTACAACGAATTTAAATTTTTCAGCATTTTTTTATAAGTATTATTAAGTTGCCAATCCTAACGCTTGACATTTGTCATCTGCAGTCGTTGAGATTACTAAAAACAGATCGTTATACAAAAGAACAACCAAATTGTTATTCTTAAAATGAATTACAAAATTGGCGAACTTATGCGAAAACTGTTGGAAAAGTGCGTGGAATTCTTGGTATCCATAATTCACTTAAGTCCATCGTTTGAAGATTAATCAAACAATTTGAGAAAACTGGTTCGGTTATGGACAAACAAACTCTAGCGTGTCCTCGACCTGTGTGGTCGGCCGAAAACGTTCCAGTCGTCAGTGAGAGTAATGATGGGAATCCAGGAACATCAAAACATAGTTCTCAACAATTGAACATTACCAGAACCAGTTTGCTACAAATTCTCACTAAAAACTTTCACCTCCACCCTTACAAAGTTTAATTAACTGAGGATCTCAAGTCATACGACCATTTGCAACGAAAACAATTCGCTAATTAGGCGATGGAAAACCAAACAGTGAATGATATTTTTTAAAAAACTTCATCTTTAGTGTCGAAGTTTAGTTTCACTTGGATGATTTTGTTAATAAGCAGAATTCTCGAATGAAAATCCTTGTACTATTCAAAGAACCACGCTTTGGTGCGGATTATGGGCTGTAGGTGTAATCGGGCCGTTCTTTTATAAAATGAGTTTGACCAAGCTTTAACTGTAAATGGAGTACGATATAGAACTTTTTGTGGAATCAATTGGACGATATGGACCTTGAAGAAACGTAGTTTCAAAAGAATAATGCCATATGCCATGCAGCAACAGAAACCATCAATTTGTTAAAAGAACATTTTCCTGGTCGTGTGATTTCTAAAAATTCTGACGTTAATTGGCCGCCCAGATCTTACGACTTGACTCCATACGATTTTATTCCTCTGGAGTTTTGTAAACTCCAAGGTCTTTGCTAACAAACTACACCAATTTCTGAACTAAAAACAGAAATTCAACGCGTTATTGAGCCAACTGACTTGGAGAAAGTCTTCGAAAATTTAATCAAAAGAGTCGGGGTATGCCAGCACAGCCACGGGGGCCATTTGATCGACATCATATTTCATAATTAATCTCCATATGTCTACTTTATAAATTCATAAAAATTGCTAAATGTTAAAATTAAATCCGGCGTACGCGATGGGGTACCCATTAATAAGAAGGCTCAATTCCACTCAGTTCAACAATTTCGTCTGTAGTCTTCGTGGCACTATGAGCAGGCGTTTTCGAAACCGATCATTCAATGGAATTTCAAGCAGGTGAAGACAAATTTCGACTCATTTGCCGACTTGTGTTTCATTCATCCAATTTATGAGGATTTTTTTGGCTTCTTGTGCTCTAAGTCAAGCTGACTCCAGGTAGTCATGTACAAGACACCGAGTTCAGTTGATAAATTATCAGTTCTTAATGAAGATTTCAAAGCAACTTGTAAACTTCTATCATCTAAAGCAGGTTGTCGAAAGTAACGTAATTAATTTTTAAGGCTAAAGTCATTAGAATCGAACCATTTGTATCATGTCTAAAGAGTTACATTGATCAAAGTTTCTTATCTCTTATTGACAGTTTCTATTTCCAGCAATAGTAGATCAAAATTCAAAGTTCAGTGTTATCAACTACCATCTAGAATTCAAATATAAAGATTGTTTCTATACCACAAACACAAAGAAAATAAAAATCAATGTTTTCACAAGTATTTGAGGAATTTTTTTTAATCTAGTATTAGAATTCGAGCCTTGAGACCTTTTATCGTTTTGAAGTCAATTTCAGCATTGTTTGCAATAACGTACAAAATAATCATTAACTAATTTGAAAGAAAATGAATAAAAATAGAAAACCAAATTTTATATCACAAAGTAATAAAAGGAAAAACTTATTATTATATAATTAAAAAAAAATACACTTGTTAGCTTTACAACCACTTGCCTGAATCTGTTTATTATTAAATACATTCTGAAGACAACACTTGCAGATGATATACCGCTGTCTTCAAAGTATTTAATATCTAGAGCTTTCAAATTCCCGCGAGACGAACTGTCGACCGTTTCTTTATTTCTCCAATCGGAATCGTTACACTCTCACCAATGAGCACGATGGCTTCAATTTCTTCATTGAGGACTACCTCCGAATTTACAAGAGCGCTCTAAGTTGGACTTCTTGAAAGTGCATCGGTGATGACGTTTTCAGATCCTTTCTTGTATTCAACATCGTACCTGAAATTTAACAACCGGGTAGACCAGCGAGCAATTCTCATCCTCTTGTGTCTTCTTTTGTTGTGAGAAGCGTTGATCCATTACAAGTGTCAACTTTCCACCCCATAACCAACTTCGCCAGTTTTCAACTGCCCAATCACATGTAAATGCTTCACGTCTACCATTGACCATTTTCTTTCGTCAGTTATTAGAATCTTCAAAACAAACACGACAGTTTTCCAATTATCACCATGCTTTTGCATCATAACTGCTCCAATGCCAACTCAAGTTTTCAACGCTTCGTTTACAATCAGCACTCCAACTAAACTTTCCACTTTCGATTATCTCACGTAAAGGTTCTGCGACTGTTGTGAAATTTGGTATAAACTTCGCGAACCGACTCATCAATCTCAGAAATGTACGGAGTGACTTTCAATCATTGGGATGGGGCGCGCTCAAAACCGCATCAATCTTGTTATCATTAGGTTTGATTCCATTCGTCGTGATGTGGTGTCCGAAAAATATCAGGTCACGTTTTCTGAACGAACATTTGTCTTCATTTCATGTCATGCCAGCTTTGCTTAACTTCGATAACACAGTATTGAGGTTCCTCTTGTGTTTCTCTGCGCCGTATACCACTATATCGTTCAAAAGGAATATACATCCCTTGAAATCCTTGAGTACTATGGGCATCACTTGTTGAAATACCGATGGCGATAATGCCAGTCCCAACGATATTCTTTTATAACGAAATAAGCTGTCATCCGTAATTAATGCGGCGACATCTCGGCTTTCCTTATTACGAATTAACTGATGATTCGCGCTTTTTAGGGCGATCGAAAAAAATAATTTCGCACCCTTTAGTTTCGTGAGTAATTCATCAATAACAGGGATCGAATATCGATCTGCAATAACGGCCTTATTCGGCTCCCGCAAGTCAACGCAAACATTCGATAACTCTCGAATATTCTAGTCTCTCTATTTCCACTGAGACTCTTTTTCTTATTGCTAACAATAATTGGTATAATCTCTGTCTAAGAGGCTTTGCGCCTTCTCTGACTTTCACTTTGTATACAAAGTCCTTTATCGGTGGCAAAATCTCTTTTACAGGGCCTTCTTTAATATCCAAAGGCTACGCCTCCAGCTATCATCAGATTCAAACTCCGGATGAAATCCATCCTAAATATAGCTCCTTTATCAGCGCTGGTCTATATGTAGCGATTGTTCTTTGCAACCATATTGTATATGTTAGCTTTTACTTGACTGTGAACCTTGATGCGAGCTTCTTGTCACTCTTCTCAAAACAAGTGTCAAACCAAACCTTCAATAAAGCTTTAACAGTAAAAACGTAAAAGCGATTCTATATCTACCATAAAATAAACGTTAGCTTTCTTTTTGCCAACAACTGTTGATTCAATTTGAATTTGTTGCTCGTGTTTACCTTTCACTGTTGTTTTGTTACCTAGTTATCACTGTTGCTTGTTTTGTTGTTTTATTTTGACTTTCTTAGCTTTGCTTTAACTTGCACGTCTTACGACAAAGTCCTACCTTCTCGTATATATAACATTTTGCATTTTGTTTCGTACTCCCATTTTAGAACCATATCCCACAAAACTCCAACATACCGCGTTATTGTTTCTTCTGTATTTTTGTTCGGAATGTGTAACGCTTCTTAACCACGTTGACCTTTGCTATGAAATATTCATCCAGAGCTTTCATCGCTGCATCGAACATTATACCGGTGATAAGTAATGCTTAGAAAAACCGTTGAGCTTTGGCGCTCAAACAGTTGACTAAAACCACGGGCCTGCGTTTCTCTTTGATCTCCTTGCCCCAAACTACGCGAGGAGTTTCGAGAAATCGAGCTAATTACCGCAGTATTGTCCATTATTGAGTTGCAATCCTCGTCGCCAAAATGCTATGTCGTGTATTTTTATTATAATAGGCAATCGAAGAAAGGTTTATAAAATTTGACCGTCTTTAAGGCCAGGTTCTCATCAAGAGGTTTCAAAAAATCGATTTTTTTTGTTGCATTTTTTGATAGCTAGTTATCCGTAGAATATATTCCCAAAACGGTTTGTATGAAATTATTTTTTAAAAGTTATAGCGAAAAAGTAGCGCGTGTTTTCCGTAATATTTTTGAATTTCCCACCTTTACGACCATACCATGGGTGACCATGGTAAGTATAGCTACCTCTAGTGCCACCAGATGTCGGAATATATGCTGCTACTTTATATATGTGCTTCTATATATACTAATATCAACTTTAAACGCGTTTTTCTCGAAACCGCGTTTTTCAAACTGGGCGGCACGATATCTCAAAACTACTGAATATATCGCTTTTTTTTATTTATTTCAAAGTAGATTAAATTTATTGGAAATCTGAAAAATGATAATATTTATTATTATTTATATTTTTTACAGCACTTTGAAGAGTAAAAAAAGCGCGAAAACGCGACACTAAACTTTGTATGTCCGCCATTTTTTCAATTTTTGACTTTTTGTTGATTTTATATGTGCAACGTCCAACAAATATGATATATTTAATAAAAATATTTGTTTTTTTTATTTCAGATGATAGGAACGAGTGGTAGAGTGCTGCCCGCTTAGATACTTTTTTTTGAGGCTGCCACGTTTCAGTACAAATAAACAATAATTATTACATTATTTTTCAATATAAAAAATGTTTTTCCATACTTTAAGACCTATTAAATAAGTACCGAAAACATTGAGTTCCTCATTTTTCAAAATTCGAGAAAATCGTGTCATTTTTGGGTCGCTACCTGGCCTTAATAATAACTCACGAATCACTCCGAGAATGCTAACTTAACATTATCTATAGCGTACTCATCATTATGAAGCTGTTCAAAATTTCTAAACCTAAAAGACCTTGATGTTTTCCATCAATTCACGAATCATATCGAAAATGTCTCGAATTCTTGCAATAAATATTCCCCTTGAATAAGATTTGCTTTTACCATACACAAATGTCTTTACATGACCCCAAAAAAAGAAATCCAAAAGATTAAAATTGGGAGACCTTGGTCATTTCACGGGGCCATTATTTCCAACCTATCGTCGAGCAAACTTATTGTTCAAATAATCAGTAACAATTTGGCAGCAATATGCAGGGGCTCCATCTTGACAGTATCACATCCTACTTCTAATTCCTCGAACAAATTTAACAAGTCTTCTTATAAGAACTGGAAATATATTTTACTATTTAGTTTTCTCTTAAAGATGTGTGGTCCAAACAAAGCATATATGTCTGTGAAAGTTGTTATATCTCAAAATAAAATTACATCAATCAAACCATCGTGTTCAATCAATTAATCACACAGGAGCAAGATTATTGGAAAGCAAATTTTAAACCGGTTTGGCCTATAGCTGCTGAGAATCCTCCTCAATGTTCCTCGGTAACTCCTTCTGCTGTCTCTCTTCTATAAATATCTCTAAAACTTTTTCTGCTTACAAACGTTTGATTTTCCCAGAGAGAAAAAAAAGAGAAAAGAAATGTTTTGTAATACGGAGAGCGACGATTAGGGTATCCGATCCTGTACTCTTCTGCTGCTGCAGATGAATTACCATTGCAATAGCCGTACAAGGAAATCATGTCGACGTACTCGGCGTTTGAAAATTGATGCGGCATTTATACCAAATTAATTAAAAAGTTCAAACTAAAGTAATCCGAAATAACCCAAATTAAATAGTCGATCTATGTTTGTTGAAACTTTTTTATACATGGAGTCTTGGCACATCCTCATGGGACACCCTGTATATTACAAATTAGTATTTTGTTACTGACTTTCTAACAATATTAAATTTATTTAGTGTTAATATTACGTTATAATTTTATTATAAACAACTGTAGTAAAAAATAATATTGAATACATAAATAAATCAGTACAGGTTTTAAACATTAATAAAGAAATTTTTAGGCAACCAACTTAACGACATTTTCTAATACTTTTTAGAATATTCTACGCATCATTAACTGACATATACAGAAATCCAGCTATTTTTGTAGCTTATGATCTAATGTTTTGCTTATTAATTTCAGATATCCGTTTCATTACATTGTTATCCGATGTGCCTACGTGCATAAAGTATTGGCTGCAGCGTAATTTATGACAAAGTTGTGCATAATTTGTTACTTATGTTCCATTGCGCTTTACTCTTTTATCATCAGTTTGTCATTATTTAAATGCCTCGAAGCAGCGCATTTGTTAGGAACTGTATTTATTGTGTGCTGCCCGGCACTGAACAATGGCACCAGTATTTGTAAATCTAATGCTAAATGATTATAAACTACATGTAGTCGAGGCTACGTGTGGAGTCTCCCACGACGACAACTTTAATGATACATGAATAAAACAAGCGATTCTTTATCGTATTAAGGAACTATAAAGAGCTTTTAACTGTGGTGGTCGCTCGAGTATTTGTATACCGGTACATTTGTTTTCATGCTGTAATATGATCGCGATGACTGATGGAACTGATCGCCGTAAAATCGAAGCGTAGTCAGTTTTTATGCAAAGCCTTCTCATACCAACATCTCTCAGATTGCACTTGAGACATTTGGAGGAAATGTCCTCGGTGCTATTTATTACCATTACGCGCAAGGCTAATTTCATTAATTAGGCGCGTTTCTTATCAGCAGCGACTCGGAGAGCGCCTTTTCACAGTTACGTGAAGCTTTCCTGCCCACTCCCGTTCCTTATCTTAGGCAAGCCATCTGTGCAAAAAGAAAACTGACCTTGCAAATGGCGCAGCTTAATTGCTAGAGCCGTTTCACACTGAGCCCTCGCTTCTGCAGACCTATAAATGGTCACAATTAATTCCAAGGAGCGCAAACAAATAGTCGATTTTTCACTATTGCTGCGGCGTATTAACGTGGTGAATTTTAATATTCATGCGTGAATGTTCCAGGAATAACTGTGATTCAAAATCGACAAGCAAAAGAGCGCTTCTAATATAATAAAAATATCAGTCTGTTACTTTTTCTGTTGTAGATGGCTTTTTTAGAAAAAAAATGTTATTAATTTTTTGGTCATTTGTTAGTGTGTGCTGACGGACCTGGGTTCAATTCCCGGTACTCTCTGATACCTGGCGGGTGGCCTGCTCAGCCACTAAAAATAATTGAGTACCTGCGTTACATTCGAACAAAGGGTAATAATGGCGGTCGTCTAAGGCGCGGTGCTTGTCACATCACCTCGCATCAGAGATGGACGACCGGGCAGAGAGAGCGAACGTATGAGAGCCTTAACATCTCAGTTGGCAGGCCGTGCTCCCACACGGGGCGTAGAGCCTTACCATTATTATTATTATTTGTTAGTGTAGGTATCGTTGTTAAGAAAGTTTCCAAACTATTTTTGGAAAAGTGGCTCAAATTATAATGCTACCTAAATTTAAAAAAATCTAATGCAATTCGAACCGTATAGACCTTCCGATGGTACACTTGTAGCCAATTATAAAAAAAGAAACTAAATTTTCAGTCGCCAGCTTGATTGCCGATGCACAAAACTACCAAACAAGTTCACCGAATTATTAACTAAATAAATAATGCAAGACTTGGAGACTAAACATTATTAGTCTGCAGTATTTTCCGATATATGGCAGGCTTTTGACAAAGTTTAGTATAAAGAATTGTGTTATAAAATAAACTACATGCTCCCACATCAATTTTATAAAATACTATCTTTTTAATTGATAAAAAATATTACGTTAAATATCAGGATACATATACTGGCTTATTTCTAGTTTCATCTGGTATCCAACAAAATAGCGTGTTTGTGTCGGCATCTTATCAAATTTATATCACAGATTTACTAGCATCTAAAACAACACTCACAGTCACTCTTGTGGGCAATACTGGTGTATTAACATTAAACACTGTTACTGTTATAGAAAACCTATAAGGGCATGTAAACGACATTAAAGACTATCAAAGACTATCAAAATGTAAAATTAAAGTAAATGCAGATGAATCAGTCTAGTAAATACATCAAGCGGATAACACTAAATGCTTTGGTTTTTACTAAGTGACTAACGTGTACGTATTTGGAGTATGGGATTGAGCTCTGAGAGCAACCAGTAACCTAAATTTAGAAATCCCCCAAATATTTCAAATTAAAATGCTTCTTATTGAAGTTAAGGCGCCATGATATGGATCGAATACTCATTCAAGTGGCTTAAAAGTTTAGTTGTGTGACGAAATTAAAAATTCAGTATAACTCATCGTAATAAACTGCCAGCACATTCTAATGTCACAGAATATAAACTATTGAATAATGAAAATTAAAGATTTAAAGCATCGGATCTTCCTACCAGATTCGACTAAAGTAGTTACATTAAATTTTAACTTTCTAAGTTTTTTTTTTTCAATAACGTTTTTTTTTTAAATTCTTATAGAGATTTTCTAATGGAAGGATCTCTACATATGACAATGCTGCTATCATTCGTATATCACTTATAGCATATACTAATTTAAATCACGGATATATTCTATGGTTACTACGAGTTAATAAAGAAATATTTGCAGATAACGGTAACCAGTTATGAATTTTAAAGTTACATTTAAATAATATGCTGCAATATAATAAATCACAATTGAATGTTAAATAAATATTTATTTAGTATAACAAAGTTTGATATCTATCGTGTGCGCGAGGTCCGCCTGCGAATGCCGTCCGATCAGACCACACAGCTTTCTCGCTTTCTAGCGAAGAGGTGTCAAAAACATAATATTATTATGAATATAGAATATGCGCTAAACGCATTTATAACGTTGAGCAGAACTGAGAACTGTTAACAAGACAGCGAAAGCAAAAGTTTAAAGGCCCTATATTTGGGGCTCTGCACGACCAGACAGAAAGTCTGTCCAGAATTGAATAAATAACTCACAATAAAACCAGAAAATGTAATAACATAGACAGTGCAAACCGAACTTTGTTGTTCGAATAACGATAAAGAGAAAGGCGCAGCCGCCCGTCTTTTTCATTATGTAAGATAATTAAAAATTATAACCACGAAGCGTAAAAATGCGAGGCGAAATGTTACAGTTTCAAAAATTCAAGACGCCACGTTTGTATCATAACTGCGATCTAGAACAAATATTTAAACAGGTTGTGTATTATATGTGCTATAGTATCCGTTAAAATGTATTAGGTGTACAAATTAATTTTTCACCTCAATTATAGAATTACCTGTAACATTTCTTAAAAGAAAAAATTTTTGAATTCAACCTTAGAGACAACAAACTATAAAACCAAAATATGTGGCTTTTACAATCTCAAATAATTTATCGTAAGTACGATGAAAACGCATCTGACAAGAAACAGATTAGGTATTACTTGCTTTTTGCACACAAATTTAAAAATACATCCAAGCAAATAAAATGCTCTTCAAAGCATTAAAACTGGTGCTGTTTTTTACCTAGTGTATTTAAAGAGTAATTTTAAATAATCTGGAGAGGAAACTTTAACCTAAAGAACAACAAATATTCTAATCAAACAAAACTTGAAAGGCGACGTTTGGAAAAGCCGTTGGACAAAAATCCTAACGCAAACAAAATTAGCTACAGAACTGGAAGTTACCAAAAAAATATTTCTATCTGAGTACAATAACTGAGTAAAATTTGAAAAGAATTGATGTCCGATTATGTTCACTATTGACAATCAGCTGAGACACTGCAACGTATCTGTTTTTTTTATATATAAGTTGAGTATATTTAGAGAATCTCAAAGAGACAACCATGTGTTAATTCTAATAAACTACCAACGTCGATAGCCAAACAAAAAAAATTTTAATAAGAAACGTATTTTGTGTATTTGGTGGAATTTCAAGGGTGTGATATATTATGAATTATTAAAACCGGGTAAAATTATTATTGCTGAGCCAACTTTTGCAGTTGAATAACAAGTAACGGGCTTGGGTCATACGCAACAAAGGCGATTAAGGAGACGTTGGGTTTATTGGATTGAGAAATTTGGCCACATTCTGCATATTTACTCAGTCTGATTTTCAGTCACTCTGGTTCTTTCAACAATTTTGTTAGATACATTACAACTTTAGGTACTTGCGAAAAATGTTTTAAGTATTTTAAGTAATGCATCTATAATATTTATCAGTAACCTTGCAGAAAATATAATTAAAAAAAACATTTAATAAACTTGAGCTACTAATTCATATAGTCATTTTCTCTCTAACCTTTTGGAGTTCCTTGCTTCCGGTAAAGGTTGGACAAGTTTATTTAGATGTGCTTCGGTGTTTTTGGGCTTACTGTTTATTTACTTATTTAACAAAAAATTGTTTAAATTTTATGTATAGTTTTGTTTAATACAAACCAAAG
The DNA here is from genome assembly GCA_036346155.1 of Sinelater perroti. Taxonomy (NCBI): domain Eukaryota; kingdom Metazoa; phylum Arthropoda; class Insecta; order Coleoptera; family Elateridae; genus Sinelater; species Sinelater perroti. The sequence continues at coordinate 14,233,680 of JARFIY010000195.1, read as the reverse complement.
TGCATTAGCCATATTACATAGTATTTTTGACTAGAAACGTTGAATGATGACTGCATTTGATTGCCTTTAACATTGTCAAACTTGATGCCATGCATCTACAATAGTTTCACGATTAAATTGTATATTAAGTTCGCTGTAAACAGCGAGTGAGTGCGGATGTGTGTACTGCGATCGCTGCAAGTTATCATCAGTGCATGTTTAACATCTGAGACGCTGTTATTGATATCAGTTGACATACATAAACCAAAAGTGTAAGTTAAAAATATTTAAACTACTTTTAATATTTAATCGTAACTAACTACCAGTTCTGCAATTCTACAATTATACAGAATTTACAAAATAACAGCCAAAATATGTATTTACCTCAACCGCAAGTATTTTACAATTCACAACCGGCATACAGGAATCAGCTATCATACCAGTATGGATTTATGCCATATGCTCAAAATAATACCTCTATATCAGAAACTCAACATTATAATTATTTACCTACACACCAAACCTACCCTAATGCACACATAGCTCTTCCTGGTCCATCACTAAATCAAGCACCTAGCACTCAACAATCGGATACATCACAGAACATAATCATCGATGAATCCGACGACGAAACACAACACCCGTGACAACAAATTAAAAAACGCAAGAGAATCACTCCAAAACGTACAATGCAACAAAACATTGAAAATCAACAAACACTCAGAATATATTTAGCTCATTGGGTAACACAAACACAAATGAGACAACACAAAAATCTAGTGAAGGTTCCGAACAGAGAATGCACAAACCCCCTCCTATCTTTGTATATGGAGTTACAAATTACTATAAAATGTTTGAAGATCTAACTCAAGTTCTAGAAAGAGAACAATAGAGCACCAAGACAATGTCTAACAACATAATCAAGATTAACGTAAATACCCCGGACTCCTACAGAACGCTAATCTCACATCTAAAAAATGTAAAAAATTGTATATCATACCTACCAGATAAAAGATAAAAAAGCCTACAGGGTGGTAATTAGAAACTTGCATCATACTATAAACATTGAAGAAATTAAGGACGAATTATTCAAGCATGGCCACACTGTCCGTAACATTACTAACATCAGACATAGAATATCAAAGGACCCTCTACCTATGTTCTTTGTCGATCTCGAGCCTGCCCAGAACAATAAAAAAGTCTACGACATAAAATACCTCAACTATCAACAGATAAAAGTAGAACCCCCAAGAAAGAAAACTACAATTATTCAGTGCACAAGATGTCAAACCTATGGACATAGCAAAGGCTACTGTAATAAACCGTTCCTATGCGTTAAATGTGGAGATGAACACCAAAGTGCCGTCTGCACAAAATCTAAAGACAGTCCCGCCACTTGCGCGTTGTGCCGAGTCCCGCACGCTGCAAACTATAAAGCTTGCCGGATTTATCAACAAATACAACTTAACAGAAGCAAAACAGTACCTCCTCCACCTGCGCAAGCCATAAAGAATATGAACAAGCCAATATTTAAACAAAAAGCATATACTTCCAACTTAAACAATTTATCTTATGCTCAGGTTACATCATCCCACTTCGTAAACAACCAAACCTAGAATACAAACACCAATGACATATCAGTATCACAATTCTTGTCCAAATTCGAAACAATGTTTAGTCAATTAATGAACCAGAACAGCACGATGCTAACTCTGCTAACCACGCTAGTAAACAAATTAAAATAATGGATATCCTACGCATTGGTCTATGGAATGCAAACGGGCTAACCCAGCATCGTGTACTAGTCGAGCTATTTTTTAAACAGCAAAAAATTGATATTCTGTTAATTTCTGAAACCCATTTCACCGAATACAGTTACTTCAAAATACCTCACTATTCGACTTATTGTACCAACCACCCGGATGGTACAGCCCATGCCGCTTCAGCTGTCATCATTAGTAATCAGATATCACATCACGTAATGGAAGAGTTTTCTACTGAATTTACACAAGGTACCATCGTAAATGTCAAATTCTTCAATGGCTCCCTAGTGATAGCAGCCATATACAGCCCACCCAAACATACGGCAACATCAATATTAAATGTTCTTTCAAAAGCTAGGAAATAAATTTATTGCTGGTGGGGATTACAATGCAAAAGATCCAATATGGGGATCTAGAATTACTGCTACTAAAGGCCGAGAACTAATCAAGGCGATGCAGGCAAACAACTATGGCCACTTAGCAACAGGTGAGCCCACATATTGGCCATCTGATTTAAACAAAATTCCAGATGCTATGGACTTCTTCGTCACCAAGGCCACATGTCCTAGGAACTGTAAAGTAGAAACCTGTTTTGATCTCTTCTCTGACCATTCATCTATAATCGTCACAATGAGTACGTGGATTATTACTAAACAAAAGAGACCTTCACTTTACAATAAACACACAAACTGGGAAGCATTCAAAGAGTATCTAACCAGTAATTTAGTTATTCAGGTATCTCTAAAGACAGAAGACGAAATAGACACGGCGGTTCAAAGATTAACGAACATCATACACCACGCAGCCTATTACTCTACACCATCTAGTGGTGATAACTCCGTCATCATCGATAACTATCCACTACACATCAAAAATAAGCTTGCGGAAAAAAGAAGAGCCAGAAATACTTGGCAACGAACTAAACATCCAGCAGACAAAAACAGATTAACACGGGAACTAAAACAAGCACTACAGGATTGGAGAAATGAAACATTCGATGATTATGTCAGAAACCTTTCTCCCTGCGCACATGGTGAGTACACTTTGTGGAAGGCCACTAGCAGATTCAAACGCCGAAACAATCCTATTCCTCCATTGCGTAAAAACAACGGCTCATGGGCAAGATCAGACGATGAAAAGGCTGAATTATTTGCAAATTATCTATCAACCATATTTCAACCTCATCCTATGGCTACTACAGCTACAGAAGAAAGTGAAATACTAAATTACCTACAGACTCCTTATCAACTAAGCCCACCTATTAAACCATTCCTGCCCTCAGAAATAAAAAATGTAATCAAAAATCTAAAAATTGGCAAAGCACCCGGATATGATCTCATTACCGCTAAAGTCGTAAAAGAACTACCCCATAAGGCTATAATGGCTCTCACTCAAATATGTAATGCAGTCATAAGGCTTCAACATTTTCCTATACAATGGAAGTTTGGTCAAATAATTCTTTTTCCTAAACCGGGCAAACCTGCACATGAAACCATATCATACAGACCAATAACTCTATTACCTGTTCTATCTAAAGTACTAGAGAAACTAATACTGAAAAGAATACTGCCTATAATTGAAAAACAAACTAATTCCCCAACATCAGTTCGGGTTCCGGCAACAACATTCCACCATAGAACAGGTACGTGGTTGACGTTATAGAACAGGTTTTTCTAGATGTCAGTCAAGTATTTGATAGAGTTTGGCATCCCGGTCTACTCTACAAAAGTAAACAATCTCTGCCTCACCAATATTACCATCTTATTAAATCCTACTTAAGTGAAAGATACTATCAAATCAAACACGCAGAGAGCCTGTCTAACCTCCACATTAATGAAGCTGGTGTCCCCCAGGGGAGCGTCATGGGACATGTGCTATATCTAATCTTCACAGCTGACCTTCCTCAAAAAGAACAAGTTGTTACTACCACGTATGCAGATGATACTGCTCTATTAGTATCTGACACCGATCCTGTGCAAGCATCGTCTATACTTCAAAGCTACCTCAACAATTTGCAAGAATGGCTAAACAAATGGCGCATAAAACTAAATGCAACAAAATCGACAGCCATAACATTTACGACCAAACACGGTATCACGCCTTCGCTCTACCTGAAAGGCGCTCAAATACCAACCAAAGACGAAGTGAGATATCTTGGCATACATTTGGATAAGCGGCTCACTAAGAAGAGAAAAGAATTAGATCTCAAAATTAAAAAAATGAACTGGCTCCTAGGACGAAGATCTAAATTATCGATAAACAACAAAGTATTAGTGTATAAAACAGTGAAAATAATGATGGGTTTACGGGATTCAACTATGGGGATGCTCAAAACCCTCAAATATTGCAATCTTACAGAGATTTCAAAATAAAACTCTGCGCACTATAGCCAATGGGGAATGGTTAATCTAAAACCTTACTCTGCACAACGACCTAAAGATAGCATGGATTGATTAAAACATAATTTAAAATCGTTATTTATTTTCAGGCCTTAGTTCTCAAGTCACTATCATAAAGTGTGTATCTAGCTATATCATATAGACAAATTTTACTGGAGCTTCAATTTTTAATCGTCTATATAATACAATATAAAATATTTTTCAAATTTGTTTATCATCAGTCAAAATTACAATATATTCTATGAGGGGATTTACTATTTTAAAAGCTAGGGTCTTCTTGATTGGTTTGGTAAGGACAAGTCTTCATTATCCTTCCTTTAAGTCTACTGGCCATTTTTTTTTAAACCTCCTGCCATTTTGTTTTTCAAGTGGTGAGTATGTAAACAAGTCCTTTAGCAGAGAATTCTCAGCTCTTCATTGATAGTTTGATTGAAAACATACCAAAGTGCGTCGTGATCATGCATAGTATTGTAAATTAACTTCTTTTAATGGATTATTCCACAAAAATTAATGTTTTGAAAAATAATAGCTAAAGATACATAGGATACAAATTAGTAGAAATAAGGCTAAAAACGTCAATATTTTTTATTTTATTCATATTTATTATTCCAACTTTGCTAGTGACCTGGCAGGATAAGAGCGTGTATTATTGGTTGCAGCTGTTTGCCTATCTCCCTTATTTTTTGCAAAAATTTTATTTTTTGTAGAATAGTCTATTATTATCAATTTTGAGATATCAGCACATCCTCAAAGTTCTGCTCACTACAATTAAATTAATTATTTTCAATAAGATTTTATTCTATAATGAGAGCTTTGATCTTTGTCCTATTAAGCATTGCATTTCCTCTAACTTTAAACTCATTTGTTTGCGTTTTTTATTATGTATTATTTCTGTGTTAGTTTGTTGTTTAAACGCATTTCTATATATCTCTTGCTCGTATACAAAGGTACCCGTACTTTATCGAAGGGTACTAAAAAACACAGAAAAATGTAAAAAAAGAAAAGAAAGAGTTAGAGCAGGCTGTGTAGTATGACCACCACTATTTAATGTAGAAAAAGTTGGAGGCCAGCATTAAAATACAAGGAAAAAATTACTATCTTCAGATATGCAGACAATTTAGTCCTACTGTCGAAAAACGAGCAGAACTTGACAGAAACGCTCACGGAAATTTACAGTATTCTGCAAGATTACAGTTAAAAACCAAAATTTTAATCTATAGAAAAACACCAATACAACGGACAAGATATTTCATACACTCAACCATCACGATATAGCGGAAGTGGAAGAATTTTTATATCTAGAAAGCAGAACAGCAAAAGATGGAAGAAACAAGGAAATAAATGGCAGAATACACCAAGCTAAATTAGCCTTTCTCAAGAAGGAGAAAGTTTTAATAAGGGGTAATATTGCAATTACTACTAGAAAACAACTTTTAAAGACATTCGTTTGGAACTTAGCCTCTACTGAAACAAATTTTAAACGATAGCAACCAGTGAAAGAAAGAAGTTAGAGGTCTTTAAGATGTAGTACTACAGATGAGTGTAACTTAGATCGATAGAATAATAAATTCGGAATTAGAAAAGGTATGAAAAAGATAAACTCTAATGAAAGAGATAGAAAAGACAAAATCTAGTAATTTGACATATCTTACATTATAAAAGATTACTTAAAACAATTTTAAAAGTAAAAGTTGAAGAAAATCATATAAAACTAACAATATAGCAGTTATAATGCGTTAAAGAGACAGGAGAAGACAAAGAACTATGATGTCAAATAACTAGAGAAAGAAACAATTTCTTTTTTAAATAAAATTTGCGTGGTTGAATTTGGTCCCATTTTATTTATATGTTTATATTTGTATTTGGTCTAAGTGGTTTTATGCTGTTGTTGGTTGGAAGATATGCTGTATATAGAACGAAGAGCGATGGTCCCAAGACGCTGTCTTGAAGTACTTCAAATATTATTGGAAATTGAGCTCTTTCTTGAATCTAATTCTTAATTTTCTACTGTTTAAATAAAATTTTAGCAGATAAAATAAGTAATGGGTATCAGTCCTTTGATCTTATGCCGTAATGCAGTATGCCAAATTTACTCTAGAAATACTGATGAACTGTATTTTTTGTTCAAGTGCTTGATTTACTCTGTGATTAATTCTATGGTTTTGCTGTATAATAGCATTCTCGGAAATCAAACTGACGCAAAGGTATTCATTCTTTCGTATTTGGATCTGAGTTTATACTTTGCAACAGGAATGTTTTAAGTTGTTTTGATATAATTGATAATAAACCTATAGAGCGGTAGGAAGACATACTATTTGGTTCTTTATCGGGTTTCACAATTATTAGTTTAAGCCAATATTTTTGTCTGCGCCTAAGCCTTCACTTGATATATTATTCGACATTTTAGGTGTCAGTTTATCTATACTTGGAGCACTGAAATAATTTAATAAAGTGAATTGGTTTTGAACTTCTTATGGACTCAAAAATTTAATTTCAAGTGTACTATTAGGGGTATAGGATAGTTGTATTTTTATATCTTTAAATTGTAAATTCATTATTAAATGTCAATATAAACGAATTTTGAAAAAGTACTTTACAAACAATTTGATAAAAATTTCTCCACACAACTAAACCACGCCGCATATCGCATCAAATACTGTATACACCATTTAGTCTTTCATAATACTAACATTGTATATAAGTATGTGTTAACACATGTTTCCAAAACTAGACACATCAGCTTAAGCTGCCCCAGAAAACTACGGTTTTATGATTAGCCTTCCCAATGTTAAAAGATATGCATATGCAACGCAAAACCAAACATTAATGCACCCACTTTCTTATATAAATTCTCAAATTGCCTAATTTCCCAGACTGCGAAAAATAATACAAACGAAAAAATATTTAATACTTCAAGCAATTACAGCACTAAAAAGATTCAGGCGGATGTAAATAGTCAGAAAAACAAAGAATCTGATTTAGATTCTACTAACACAGATGATAAAAACAAGCAAGATGACTCAGAAAAACCCTGCCTGGAAAATACTCAAGGAAAAGGAACAACCCTAAACTATGTCCTAATCATAAACAACCCGTACCAAACCAGTATATCAAAAAGATACCAGATCCTCTTACAAATAAGTTGGATAATACCAAGCCAGAGCAAACACATAACAATCAACAACGTAGAAGCTCAAAACCACTGCCGGTCTGTACCCACAGAATAAATAATTACAATTAAATGATTAACAACATACAAAGTGTTTTAAAACAAAAACAATAATATATAACAGTGCTATCAGACAATAGAATTAAAACCAATACAATCACTACAGATTCATACAAAAAACTCACTAAACATCTCAAAGAATTTACTTCACCATAGCTACCAACTTAAGAAGAAAGAGCATATAGGGTAATTATTTGAAACATCCACCACGCCATTTCAGTGAAAAACATAATTCAAGAACTGAATAAACTTATATAACTGTTTATTATTAACTGAAAGTCCAAGGAAAATAACAAATCTATATTTAGTGAAAAACATCTAGACTATATGATTGTTACGATTAAAGCTCCAAGAAAAACAAAAACTATCTCACAGTGCATCTGATGTCAGGAGTACGGCTATATGAAATTAGCTGTAAAAAACCTTTCGTTTGCGTAAAATGCGGAGGCCACACATCAGAAATAATAACGTTTTTGCAACTACAAGATATCGACATTTTGCTTATTTTAGAAACCCACATAGTATCCAGAACAGTAATCAAAATTCACAATCCAGTATATATTTCTTCAATCACCATGACAGTACGGCACACGGTGGATCATCCGTAGCTGTCATTCACTACGACTGAGATTACTAAGAGTCTGGCAAAATTCAAAGTACCAGCACAAAAGTTCAAGTTCTTTCTTACCAGCTAATAATAGCAACAGCTGTTTCTAGTAGTTTCTATTGTTACTAAATAATACGAAAAATCTGTATGTTTTTTTGATGTGAAATTTATTGTTGGGGGACACTGAAATGCCAAAAACGTAGCATGAAGATCGAGACTAAATAACCCAAAAGGATGTAACCTTTTGCGAGTTACACACAACCTCAGTTGTAACTATCTGTCAACCAAAGAGTCCACCTATTAGCTTACCAATCTAAATAAAATACCAGATCTGCTCGACTAGTAAACACATATACTCAACAGGAATTCAATTATGATTTGTCTTCCAACCATATCTCAATTATAATTACTCTAGTCACAGGCATTATCATCAAAGACTTTCCACCAAAACTCTAGATCAACTACATCAACTGGAATCAGTCTTGAACCAAAAAGTCAGCCTTGTTTTTCGAATTAAGGATGGCCAAGAACTTTACGAAGCAACCCAATATTTAACTACTATTATACAAAATGCTGCATGACAAGCCAAGACCAGTACAACTACTCATCAGGGAGTTATTAATATTTCTCATTACACACATAGCAAAGAACCAAAAACAGACAAGGCAGCTGCATGACGCACTATTGTTCGGAACGACACTTTTAAATGCTACATTACACACTTTCTGCTTAATGATCATACGATATAGAAACAAACCAAAAACGACCGACAGCAACAATACCCCCACTCATAAAATTAATAATACGCGGGCCAGATCAAAGAAGGATAAAGCAGACACACTTGCTGAACATATTGCTACTGAATTTTTAACACCACAACCCTAAGGTACTCATAACGGCAGCGAAATTAAATTGTTTCTTAAAGCGCCACGTTAATTGGCACCACCAGTAAAACTATTCTCGCCACCCAAAATTCGTCGACAAATTTACCAAACCTTTCTTGGAAAGCTCTAATATTTCTTATATATGTATAACAACATTTTATAACTATGTTACTTCTCTGCACAATAAAAACATACCCTAACCACTATGATTCCTATGCCTAGAAAACCACCCACACAACTCCTGTCCTATAGACCTATCAGTCTCTTATCTTTAATGTCTAAGATATTTGATCGGCTATTACTCAAAAGAATTCAAACTATAGGACACCGAATTGTTATCCACATAATACAAAGCCTAGAGATGAAAGGCATATGAATAACTGTTTTCTTATATATAAAACAGGTTTTTGATGAAGTGTGGCAAGCAAGCCTGCTATGCAAGATCAAACTCCACTTTCGAGGTCAATTCTACTTAATACTAAAATCATATCTACTTGAAAGAATTTTTCAAGTCAACATAAATAATACAATGTTCAACTATCATCCTGAGTACAACAAAACAGTGTACCGGGATCGCTCCTTTTTGTCCTCTTAACATCTTGACACACTAACAACAGACCATACTGTAATTTTCATGTGTGTTGATTATACCACAGAAATAGCAGCATCTCAATTACAAGCTCACCCGGCTCACACGAAGCACACGAGATTCAAAGGTTTTCCGCGGATACGCAACTTGCCAAAATGCCCAAACCAAGCAATAGAGCAGTTTTCCAGTCAACTGGTCATCACCAGAAGTCTAAAAAAGACAATAGCCACAAAATCTACCTTTATAACCACGCAGGACTAGTAAAAATTACGGAGAGGATGACACTTACCAGACCCATACATGTTATGTTCAATTTTCACGTTTTCTATTTCTTTGGTCCATACGTTAACTAGTTTTTGCATTTTATTCTTAATGTTCGCTATTAATATCACGTCATCTGAATATAAAAGGCTACTCACTTTGATTGCTTCTAGATTCATGTATCCAATTAGTGTATTCATCTATTGCATTTTTCTTTAATTTATTTATTTCTCTTGCCCATAAAGATAATAAATAGTAAAGCTAAAGCTAACATTAATTTTTTCCTTTAAGCATTTTGATTTCCTGATTGTGGTCCTGTCATTTGCACTTTGCTCTTACTGTTTTGTACGTGCTTCTGATTGAGTTTATTAAGTTACTTTTTACTCTTATACAGTTTACTATTTGCTTCCAATTTTCTCAAGGTCTTCCATATTCCCCGTCTATCTACTACATCAAAGGTTACTTTAAAGTCAACAAATGATCAGTACAGTTCCTCTTTATCTTCTGTTTTTGTTTTCATTATATTTCTAATTATATAAGTGTTATCATTCGTTTATCTATTTAATCTAAATGTTGCTTGCTTCGATGTGGTATCTTAAACTTTTTTCTAGGATTTTTGTGTATAATTTGTAGCTTGTTTTTTGCTAGGCATATTCGTCTCTAATTTTCACATTAGGTTTGAATTCTTTTCTTGTATACTGGTATTATCAGATAATTTGCCCATTCCTACGACATTTTTTATTCTTCCCATGCTTGTTTACAAATATTCCAAACCCAGCCTTTTTGGCCCTCATTTAATCATCTTTGGTGCTATACCATCTTCTTTACTTGCCTTGCCAATTATTTTGTCTAAATTGTAGTGTAATATTTATTTGTGTAGTGTTGTGTAGTGTTTCCATGTTTCTAAGATTATTTTTGTATCTCTTTGTATTTGACCCTGTCCGTTTTTTGCTGTTTTTATCCCTTTCGCTTTGTTTCCTCTTAGTCGTTTTATTCTCGTTCAAAATTTTCTGCTCTCTGGTTTATGTGCTTTTGTTATTTCTTCTCTAAACACTCTCCAGAATTCCTTTTTTGCCTTTTTACTATGATTCTCTTTCTATTGTATTCTTATTTATCTGTCTGCATTCTTGTTTAAATATATCGATTCCGTGCTTTGTTTTTTTCTTTTACCAGCCTTTTTATGTCATTGTACCACCAGCTTGTCCTTTTCAGGTGATTATTATATTTGTTCTTCCCTCATATATTTTCCGCTACCTTCAGCACTGTCTCCTTGAAAACTTTCCATCTTTCTTCTAGATTCTATTCTGTTCTTATTTCCACCAGTCCTTGGAATGTTATACCTTTTTTTCTGATAATTTATTTATTTTCTGTATTTTTAAGCGTATGCATCGCTACGCTACAATACTTTCTTGCCCCTTGATTGTCGCTTATTGTTGCATGGTCACTAATTTGTGGTTGATTCCTATTTTTGCTTTTTTGCTTTTGATTTTTTAAATTACCCCTGTTAAGTCGTGTGTGTTATGTTGTCTATCAGGCGTTTAGAGTTTCGTTCTTCTGCACAAATGTGTATGTATCTTGTATCAGTTATCCCTGTATCGTATTTCCTATCATTTTTATTCAATTTATTTTTAGTTTTTTTGAATGTATTCCCTTACGTCCTATTCCTCTATTATAATCTTTTCCTACTCTACTGCTCCAATCCCCCATTATTATTGTTTTCTGCTTTTCTTTCTTCACTTCGTCTTTTTTTACGTATAAATTAGTGTAAAAATATATTACTTTTTCTTCTACTGCTTTGTAGATCGGTCCATAAATTTGAATAAAGTTAATTATTTCTTTTAGTTTTACGCTGATTCGTATTATTCTACGATAAGTTTCCGCCGTTTTTTATATAACAATTAATTTATCTGAGGAATATGTCATTCAAATATTCCCATCGCTTTCTACTCTTTTGATCCATCTTTCGCAAGTATATATAAAATGCTCGTTTTTAGGCGATCCACGAATCGTACCCATTTCTTCAATGCCCTTTTAATTAGTAAGTGACTTGCTCAGCCTAAGACCATGTTATTTTCATTCTTGTCCGGAATAGGTTAATCCTGTTAGGAGCAATGTCTGGTGAATACGGCTGGGTAGGACGTCCCAATTAGTCCTATAACGTTTCTTGATTTTTGAATAGTCCTTTATGAGATAAAAATGACTTTAATTTTTCACAGCCTTATTGCATATATGAGAATGTTTGAAATCTTCAATGCCTCGCTCAATTGCAATCAAATAATGGAACGTTCCATGACGGTTTGATTAGGTTGGAGTTTCGTATTACTCTCAATGATCCCAATCAATTAGCTTCTTGCCATGAATGTTTAAATGCCATTCAAAGTATTAGGAACATAGCTTACTCATGACTTTCTACGCTTTGGTTGTCAGTAGATCCATTTTCGTCTCCGTCACGATTCGATGCAGAAATCTTTGATTTTGCCTTTTGAGCAATTGTTCGCAAGCGTAAGCGACGCTCGACGTCTCTTGCTTCAGTTCGTAAGGAACCCAATTTCCTTGCTTTTGAACCATACCCAGGGCCTTGAGACGTTGTGAAATAGCTTGTGAGTCACTCCTAACTCTTGTGCAAGTTCTTCTTGCGTTTGGCACGGATCTTCCTCCAGTAAAGTTCAATTCTGTGTCATCATACACTTTGGGCCTTCCACTACGTGTTTTGTCATCCACGTCAAAATCACCACTTTTAAATTTCTGGAACCACTCGACAACTTCTCTCACTCAAATTAACATTACCGTATGCATCTACGAGTAGCTTATGCGCCTCAGCTGCAGATTTCTTTAAATTAAAGATAAATTAGCAATTCCGCAAATGACGCTTATTTGGCTCAAACTTGACATCTTAACACGATGAAAACTGCTAGCAAAAAGTCAGAGGTGTTAAAAGGTTATACTGCTGCCAGATGTCAACATATACTATACGACTTTTTACAGCTGACAATTTCGATGTTATCTTATCGGTGGCGCCATCTTTTGAAAACGGCGGAAACTTATTTGTACACCCATTATTCTCGAGTTAGTTGTCTTAATGTCGGTATATTTTAGTTCATTTTCTCTGAGGATATTATTCCTACTTCCCTCTTTGCTTTCTGTTCTGGATCCACTCCCGAGTAATATAAAAAGTGTTTATTTGTTAGATGTATACTCTCTTTGCCCTTTTAATTAGTTTGACTTGTCCCTAAAAAATGTTATTTTTATTCTTTTTTCTTTTTTCCTGTTAATGTATTTATGTTCTGGGTACCTATACCTATAATTTCTTGTTTTTTGTAATATCCTTTTAGAGATAAAAAATATTTAATTTTTCACAGCCTATCTATATGAGAATGTTTTGAAAACATCTGCCTCCTAAATCAATAAATAAGGAACATATAGGTATAAAACTAAATGTTTTTTTATAACCTCAATATATAAATTAGGAACTGATATCAAGTTTAAAAATAGCATTCAAAGTATTATAAACAATTATTTTTTGTTTATATTTTAAGCATGCAACTTCAAAAATAATAATTATGCAGAATTTAGTACAATTAACCAAAATTACTTAGTTAATAAAGCACCACAGCACAAATAGAAATCTGCGGTTTGGTTTAAAAGGAAGCAAACGTTTAATATTGAAAAATTCACTTTCTAGAACACTTTTAATATCATTTTAGAAAGCATAATAAAAGAAGTTGTATTAAGAAAATTAATTAATTATAAGTAAGGATTAAACTGTGTTACTTTTAAAAAAGCGGGGACAAATTACAAGGTAGAATTTAGTTGATGGGTGAAATAACCGAAAGTCTGGTGTCGCCAAGTTCAAAGCTGTGAATTAAAAAACGATGCCAAAAACTACGACAGTTTCGTAGAAGCTATAAAATGAAAGTAATCCGTCAATGTATAGAATGAGGCAAAAGTCGTTTATCATTGCAGTATTTAGTTAGCGGACTATATAGCCTGAAAAACGTAAGAACTAAGTTTTATCACTTAAAACGTGTTTACTGTGGGCTTTCTAATCCGTAAACATTTCTACATTTTGTAGCTAAACATTCTTAATCACACTGAAACGTTCCTTGAAAAATCTTTCTGCATTCCACAATTATTCTTTCTTTAAGTTAGTCAGCATTTTTTGGATACGTTTACAAAGTTAAACCCAATGACCTGAAGAAGGGGGCATTCCAATGGACCTCGTTGTCCAATTCACAAAAAAAATTAAATTAGGAAACTGCGCACAATAAATTGATTGTTAAAATAATACCTTTTAATGACAGGAGGTCGCACCTATATCATAGAAGGTGGCCTGCATAACTGGTCCTTACAAGATACTCAATTTTCACTTTATGACTCCAAGTTCCACGCCCTGGTAAACTGCATCAACCTGCACGCTAAACTAAGCTGAGGGTAACTAGACGTGGTGATAAGCGATTGGCTGCCAGTATAATGGTCCCCTTCTTATAAGATCAACAGCTTCAGGTACTCTTTTTCTCTTAGGTTGAAAAATTGGCCTTTAGGACGAATAAACCAGATAATGATCAACGGCGTAAAGATACAGAAAACAAGTGGAAAATCGCTCCATTAAACATGCGTATGAATATCCTTAGTAATACTAGTTCCTCAATTGGATCTCCGGGGAACAGTTGCAAACAGAGTTATCAAATTATCAACAAGAATTGGTGCAGTTTATTTGCACCATGTAAACTACACAACATTGTACTAGAAATGAAAAGATTAAGGGTAGATATCCTTGGACTAAGTAATGGACTGTACCACAAGCAAGGCTATAATGTATTATTCAAGTAACGACAATCGCAAGCACAAATATGAAGTAGGAATGATGCTAAACAAGAAAACAGCGGCGGTAGTTACAAGTTTTACGCCGTTCGCAGACAGTGTGAAAATATAAAGTTGTGGATTCTAACGGGGTATCTTTAGAACTTTTTGACGATGAAGTATTAGATGTTCTTTTAGACATTGGTTTAATTCCTAAACAATAGTTGTTGTCTATCTTTCTTTTGATCCCTAAGAGTGTTAACGTAAAAGATTACGTTAAAATCATCCTTAAAAAATAACATATTGGGGACAGATTGTCATTGTAAAAAAAGACAGCGAAGACACCGATGAAATTGAGATATGTCTTGAAGTGGGACCAGGTTGTAGCTTATCTCCGCTGCTGTTTGACATCTACAGCAAAACTTCTTTCAAAGAAGCCTTGGATGAAAAAATGACAAAACATATGCAGATGATACAATCCTGTTAACAAGCAACTTTACTGATGTACAACATATGCTTAAAAAAATAAATAACCGTGTACGGATGGTAATTACAAAATCTCCACAGAATAAAAGAAATTTAAGAGTTGCAAATATCTTAATAAAACGGATACATGCCTACAAATACCTTAAAATTTGTCTGGAACAAACAGTTGGCCAAACAATGGAAATAAATACTCAAATAGAAATAGCCAGATTTTGTTTTGTAATATTAAAAAAATTGCTCTGTAATCGGAATATTAACATTGGATTGCAGATGCAAATGCTTCGCTGTTATGTGTTTGCCATCTTGCTTTATGAGATAGAGGCTTGAACACTCCAAAATCATTTGGATAAGTTACAAGCATTTGAAATATGGTGTTAACGCAGAATGTGGCATATTGCTTGAATCGAAAGAATAACTACTGGAAAAGTTTTGTTTGGGATGAAGAAGAAATGTAAAATCATATATATATAAAAAAGCTTGAACACTTGGGCTGTATAATAAGAAGTTTCAAGCACGCTCTACTTATAATGCAGAGGAAGAAAGAGAATGTAAACCTAAAACTCTTACTAAAAACCTTAAAAGTTCTCACCTAAATGTTATCTCAATTGGCTGTGGAGAAGATGTTTCCACAAACATTCCAAACGTAAAATAATAAGAATCAAGCACATCAAAATATTTAACAGCATCCTCTAAAGTGATATTAGAAAAGTATATTAAGAATGTATGTTTTTCCCACTATAACATTCTCAAAGACGTACAAACTAATCAATTAATCTTCACCTCACGCCATCAAAAGTTACTTTAACAGCAATAGTATCTACTCATGACCACTTAAACTATGGCTTCATTACTGAAAAAAAACAGTCCTGGAATTGTTGTCGATGATTTTGTCATCCTCGTGCAAATTTTCTACGAAATGAGATGTATAAAACCAGAAGGAATATTAATTAAACATTGCTATTAATTTGTTTTAGGATATGAACCTGATTTCTTCAATTTGAACTTGTAGTAGGCAATGATACTCTGTTTCTTCAACGTAATAAATTAATCTTCCTACACTTGTATGGTTAATTTGTTGATTTAGGATATGATTGTTATTTTCCAATTAAAAGAAAACTATAAATTTGTATAATGTCCGTGCATCAATATTAACGAAATTAAATAATTTATTTAAATATTGTTTTTTCACTTAGATATTTGAAAAAAGAAATTAAAACGAAAATCGTAACAAATTTGCTTAATGGTAACTGTTGGTTTAGTAATTAAAATAAATACATAAATAATTTATTTACAAACTCATCTAGTATTTTTCATCTTAAATATTTGTTAAAATGATCATAAACCGCCTAATATATTTTAACTATATATTTAGTTATGCATATTTGTGCTAGTCATAAGTGTTATTGTATGTAACGTTTTATTGTTATTAGTTAAAGCACATATCAAATTTGTAATTATCAGATCCAACGAATGATATGGTAGCAGAGAAAATAAAAAAATTATCGACACTTTTATATCGTAATTTTTAATATGATAAAAACTAAAAAATTACAAGAAACAAAACTTTAGATGTCTCTTAGTCTTCTCTTTTCTATCTTATCGATATAAACTGCTCCCACATTGTTCCGCTATTCTCTGTTTTGACCTACTTGATGCCATTTTAGTTCTGCAATATTTTTTATACCATCACGCCATCTCTATTATGACCTTTCTGTGCTTCTCCTTCCCCCCGTGACAATTTCATTACAATTTTCTTCCTGTCTGACCAAATGCCCTGCTCAATTTCATTTAAATAAACTTAAAAAGTTCGTTACTGAATTCTATATGTCGTCTGTCGGTCACAAAATTTGAGATTTTTTAAAATTTGAAAATGGATTCTTATAGGAAATTTTACGCTGAATTCGAAAATGAAGTCGAAAAAATTCTATGTCGAATAACTTTCGAGATATTTGATTTCGAATTTTCCCGAAATTCGAAATCGAAATCGAAAGGTCTTATTAAGTTCGTTTTGGGATTGCTTACAGAGCAATCTCTTCGCCGGTTCCATATTTTTTATTATATTCCTTACTTTTTATTTTTTCTCATATATCAGAGTAATACTCTTTGGTCTACTTGTAGTTTTTTTGTTGTTGTATTTCAATTTAGTAATATGTTTCAGAACCGTATTTTCATAGTAAACTAAACAATTATAGTTTATAAAACGCTGCTCAACTAAGTGTCCTATTTGTTTCCTTTTCGCAAATTTGTTTTCCTACTTGCAAAATAATTCATTATGTTTTTAAATATTTTTTCTTATTAGTTAGGAGAAAATCAATTTTATTTTTTATCGATTTCTTCTTCTCGGTCTCTTTTTATAGAACGTATTTATTATAAAAAAAACTATTATTTTTCCAAAAGTGGTTAACTTATTGCCTCTTACATTCCGGTCGCCTAAACCAAACTTGCCGAAGTATATCTCTATTTCGGTTTATTTTTAATTAAAATTGCCTCCTACGATGATGCTAATTTTCTCTCAAACATTCCAACATTTCTTCGTACAGTATCTCCATTTCCTTTTTCTGGTTTTGAATTGTTGGAGTGTAAACATGAATAAAATTGTGCATTTGTTTTGCCATTGATTTTTAGTATTTCATAATTTTACATTTCATTACTGCTTAGATCCAGCGTATGTGAATTAAAATCCTTACTCCTCTAATGATTGTATCCTTTCCATTATGAGCTACGGTCTTGATAGTGTGGCACATAGTTCATCATTGCGACTAGTTTCCTATGTTTCCTATTTCGTATTTAAGTTCTAATCTCCCTCTATATGATAATGACTTTGCGTTATAAGTGCCTATATAATATTTGCAGACTGATCTAACTCAGAGATTACAATAATAACAATGACAGAAGAATAGTAAAAAATACTTTAAAAATAATACAAACGATTTAATAAATAATATGCCCAACGCATTGTACGATAGTAAAAGAAGTTCAGTCCAGCATTAGCAATTTTAGTTAAATATTCGAGTAAGTGTTGTATTAATAAACATTATTTTTTATGTGATAAATTTAAACAATAAATTTTGCATCTCTTTCTATACTGTTGACGTTGAGATCTTTGCCTTACAAGGTTCTTAGGATTAAAACCTTACTCTTTCTTTTTCTGGAAGTCTTGGTGTGTTCCCATGTAATAAAAGCGCTTCCAACATGGCAGAACCTAAGCGAATCAGCAGGTATTATTCAGCAGTTTTTAAACATGCTAAGAGTAGCATTTCACATATAACATAATCCCTGTGATAGCTTTGAGGAAATTGGTGACTTCCACGATTTTGTGGAAGGCTACGAAGTATGTAAAAGTATCCACTTTCTAGAGGCAGCTTGCAATGGTGTTCCAGACCTTAGTGGTCAAGCTGTAATAAAGGGAGTTGCAGTAATACACCAAAGAACTGGCTGGATTGTGACGATGCAGAAAAATCCTATCGGGTTGCTGCAGCGTATGTGCAACGTGGAGTACATTCCATCGCTATTCTAGGTCTTGAGCTCACTAGCAAATCAGAGATTCGTTCATATAAAACTGTCGTTAAATTTTAACGACAAATAAAAATTCTCTATCGAACTTGTTCGATCTCTTTCCAAAACTGAAATTTGCAGATGTACTAGAAGAATGACTAAGAACAGAAACAGAACAACGTCCTCTTCAAGCCAAAAAATTGAAAATTGAAATTATCAAAAAATATTTAATAATTGCTTATTTTATAGGTAAAGTACATATTTAAATTTATATTACATTGCAAACAAAAAAGTCAGAATTTGTAAAAGTTTTTTTAACTTCTAAGTACACTACTAAGTATTTATTTAAAATTTTCTTAAAACTCAGATAAAAATGCACGCCGTTTTAAATCTAAAACAAATACTCGACCGGTCACTGCTGCGTTTTAACCAAAATCGCTTCTGAGAAATGGTTCATAAAATTACACCTTTCGTAATGCGTTAAGTGTTGTACCCGTTAAGCAACTGCAAATATTCAATAACCAGGTAAAACCCACCTTAAAATTTATATGTTCAATTGACATTTTGGCGCCAAAGGTGTAAATGGTTATTAAGCAGAAGACTACCATAAATCACCACACCATTGAGCAAAAAGAAACGCAATTATTTCTTCAAAAAATTAAAAATATGTATAGTCAAATAAATCATTTCTTAAAAAGCAGATTTTAATTTGATAAAAAAATTAAATTATAGAGGTTTGAGTTTAGATTTTGTGATAAACTCAAGCTGATTGAACTTCCAGTTTGATTATATTCTATTGATAATAAAATTAAAACAGCAGTAATTTCGTATAGCACCATCTTTGTTCAAACGTTTATAAAAATTTCAGCAGCCGATTTGTCTCAGTCACTTGAGTTGATAATGCCGCATAACTTTCCACAATGTTGAAAATCAATGATAAAATTTCTCAACAAAAAAATTCTTAATTCTAGTAATATTAAACAACGTTTGGATGGTTTAAGGGATTAAGCAAAACAATTTCGTTTAGTCTGAGAAAGCACCAAAGACGAACCACGTCGACTGTGCGGTGCTCCAAAATATAGATTAAAAAGTAAAAGAATTGTCAGTAAGATTAGGACTTTCCGATAAAGTCTAGCAACATATTCTTCATAAGAACCTTTATACAAGCAAGGTTAGTGCCAGATACTTCGTTTGTCAGGGGTTCAAAACCAGCACTCTGTTGAACATATATTAAATATCTATGATAATAAGAAATGAGAAGTTATTATTACAGGGAATAAAAACATAATGCTATAATATGATCTTCTAGTAAAAAGAGAATCAATGGAATAGCGCAGACTGGACAAAAACGGCTAAAAAAGGCAAAAGTGGCTCAACCGACGAAAAAGGCCGTGACATAGATCCTTTGGTATTTAAAGAGGATTTTGCTAATTGATTTTAAAGAAAGAACAGGGAGTATTACGTCTCCACGATAACGCCCCTTTCCATAAGGCCGCAGTTGTCCAGGTTCATGCAGAGCATTACAGCTTTGAGGAGCTCTCCCATCCATCTTACAGACCTAGCCGCCAATGACTTCTATCTATTTTCTGAGCTAAAGAAAAGCCTAGACAGTAAAAATTTAACGATAATGAAGAGTTACAAGAGGCTGTTTTTTTAAATATTAAATATGTTGAATTACATAGAGACTATATTGAAAAATAACACTATTGTTTTATTCCTAGAATATAGTGGTTCCGGAAAGTTTTGATGCTTACCTCGCGTATTTAATATATCCATCATTGACATTTAACATAATTTTAAATTACCTAATAACTACATGCGAAAATGTTAATATCTTTTACGTGTTTATTTTTATTATTTATTTTCTCTGTAATTTTGTAATAGGAAAATAAAGTATTTGTAGAAAAATAAACATTTTCTACAGCGTTTATAATAATTCTTTATAATTTTTCTAATAAATAGATTCCTTGCAATTATTCTTTTAGTTATCGTTAGATGTTTCTTAATTACATGCAAAGTTTATTCTTCTAGTGTATTTTAATGTTACCGTTAAAGACGATAACATCGTATAAATATCTAGGATGAATGTTGAACAACCAATGGAATAACGTACAGGAAATTAAATCGCGCATAAAACATGCAAGAGGTGTATTTCTTCAAATGAAAGGTTTATTAAGTTATACGACTTTAGACTTAAAACTGGGAATCAAAATGACCAAATGTTACGTCTTTCCTGTTTTGCTGTATAGAATCGAAGTTGAGCGCTAACGAGGTTCATGTGTAAAAAGTTACAGGCTTTTGAGTTATGGATGTATCGTAGAATATCCTGGGTAGAAAGAGTTACAAATGCTGAAGTTCTCAGACGAGTTGGCTGAGAAACAGAGATAATAAACAATAATCGAGAAAATATCTTGAACATATAATGGGGCATCAGCGTTACCGCCTTCTACAATTGATAATGCCAGGTAAGATAGAAAGAAAAAGAAAAACACCCTGGATGAACAATCTACGTGAATGGTACTATACAAGTACTATCTTACTCTTATAGCCTTAATGATAGCAAACCTCCAATAAGAAGAGATGCACTAGAAGAAGAAGAGTTTTAATGTAATCTCTCCATATTCTTCTATAATAGTTCATACTTTTTTTTTAAATCGTTTTTTATAAAAAAAATAATCTATAATAGTACACTATCTTAACTGTTATCAGATTTAGTTTACACCACATGTTTCAATAAGTAGAATTATTGCGGAGTATTTTGTTTCAATCATAACCTTAACTCCGCAAGGAAGATTTTCAATTAGGTGTTAAAACGTCTCTAGAGATATGACTACCCCTTTTTCCAAAATATCTGTGGTTAGAGTATTTTGCGTTCAAGTCAAGGTTCCAGACAGCCTAATTTATTTCTGAAAAATCTGAAATTCGTTTTCTCACAACCTCTGCTTTATGTCATAAAGCAATGTCATTTAATATAACCAACCGTTATAAGCGAATTGGGTTTCCATTATAAACAGGACTAAAATGGTCTGTTCACTTTTGCAACTTATTCCATTCGTTAAGAAACAGTTCAATGCCGTAACCTCTTCTAAACACTACTGATCAGGCAGCTATCGTGGGCTTTTCATCAAACTTACATAGTAAAGTGTAATTCGTCTACATTTCCAATCTTTCATAAATAATTTTTAGTTTTATCCATTGTTTTAAAAGGGGTGGTTAATATATTTCCGACGAATGTAGTAGGTACAACTAAAAAATGGGAAAATCGGATAGGCAAGTGAAGAGATGCGACTAACAAATTTTTTTATTTCTACGCTTAATGTATATAGTTATTCTATAGTTCATTCTAAAAAGTTCGCCAATTGCACCAAAACAGCAAAGTAGACGTGATATGAGACAGTTATACTCGCGCTATGATAACAACAGCAACCTTAGTCATGTTTAAGGTCAATCATATTTATTTGTCAATTATAATTTTAATTTTAATATTAATTTTGAGTAACAAAGCAAGCCAAAGCGCTCAATTAGTTAACACATGTGTTGTGTGCAGGTGCTTCCAAATACTAAATGATAATCGTATGGCTCGGATTACTTAATGGTAATTGATCAGAAAAGCAAATATTAAAACTAGAAATACTTTAATTTAATAAATCTCCTGTCAATCTATTAGTAAATAAATTTACTTACAAAGTCTAACGAAATAACTACTACGGCATACTATAGCAGCATGCTGTATACATAATCAAATCAATGTACATTCAAAACACACCACCATAATACATATATCTATATATATATATATATATATATATATATATATAATTCACAATCAATAATACCACAACAACCTCTATGATTATATTAAGTATCAAGCCGATATTCTATTATCCTGACATTCTTGACTACAAAAACGAAATATAGATAATTACCAAACTGTGAAATGTAAAGGTACATAAAGAAGAGCAAAAGACGAAGATGAACATTAACCAAATCACATCTGTCAAGACAAATATTGGTTAAGTAAAAATAAATATAGCAAATTTGAAAAACCCACATCAATGTAAAATAAAAAAAATTTAGTTAAAGAACCAAAACCGTTGGTTTATACCAACATATATAGTAAGTTAAACTGTTTTTGCAAAATAACAATATAGACACAATATTAGTATCACAGACACACTTTACTACTAAAACTCATTTTAAAGTACCAAAATACAGACTATATAGTACCAAACACCCTCATAATTCATTCGAATACTTACAGCAACCCCACAGTACGACTACTACGTAACACAAATAATTAAAGTTCCTCTCTGAATGACACTACATAAAAAAAGAATAACTACATTATAGATGCTGGCCCAAAGACTATACTGGCTCCCCAAAATCCATAAGAACGATATACCACTGCGACCCACTGTCAGTGCCACCGGTGTCCTACAAACTGGCCAAATATTTGTCCAGCTTGCTACAGCCATACATAGGAGCTATTAGCAGTTACATCAGGGACTGCGCACACTTTATCAACCACTTTCAAAACCTACAGGAAGAAGAGCTAATAATCAGTTTTAATGTAATATACCAAAGTTCTGATCCAAGAAGCCCTGGACCACCTAAAACAAATTTTTTCTAACGATATTTTGTGGCTCTTTTAATAGTACCTTATTTGGTAAGACGTATATGATATATAAAAGGACGAAGTAGCGTGTAATCGGTAACTAATACATAGTAAAGTTTGAAAAGATCGCCATCACCATAGCACTTTAAAACCCGCTACATGGGTAAAATACGTCAATGACACGTCTGTTGTATAAAGAGACAGCAAGAAGACTACTGTAATTTCTAAAATATTTCAATTCGACACACCCGAGTATACAATTTACTATGAAATTAGAATCGAACGATAGGACTACTTTCCTAGAAGTACAGGTATTGTAATATGGATATTTGTACATTTTTTACCGAAAATCTACTAATATAGCTGATACCTTCACAAATAATAGAATCACCACCAAAGTAAAAAATAACGATCGTGAAGATATTGGCAGATAGGCCGTGGCGAATATGTCAACTTTGATTTTTACATAGGGAACTGAAATATGTCAAACAACCGTTAAGAAGGAATAGCTAGTACCACCAAATACGTGGCTAGCTTCGATCAGCCAAGGGGCAAAAAACCCATAGGATACACCAAATCAACATTAGGACTACGGATCATACGATTACTACGAGAATAAAAGAACACAGATAGCACGTACGCCTCAATCAACCCGAAAAATTAGCTGTTGCATTGGAAAATCCTGGCCACGAAACAAAGTTCATGCAAACACAGTTTTTTTTTTGGGGGGGGGCACTTACAGGCACTGCAGCTTCAAGGGCTTATTGTGCCCACTAACACGCACTTATTCTAGGGCATTCACACACACCCATGGGTTGAGCGAGACTTGAACTCGCGCGCGCCGACTGGAGGACAGAACCAACTGGTTGAACCATCTAAGCCACCGCGTCCCCTATGTAAACACAGTTACTATCTACTAGTACGAATTATTACCTAAGGTTATACAGAGAGGTGACAGAAATTTATAAATACAAGAATAATTTTAACAGGAACGACGAATTCTATTTTTATTTGCTTAAATCTTGGTTTACCGTTCTTAAAAAGCAAAAAACATAGTTATACAGTGAAAAAAAAGAGTGACATCAGCAAATGCAGAGATGTTATCTGCAACGATCCTATTTGTGTCAACAGCTAACCTAGTTATGTCGGTAACGAACCCAGTGACATGAACACCACTCTCCCCCTCCCCCATCACCACCAGCATTCCTAACATACGCCTACGAGTATAAAAGCAAAAATGCACGGGACAGTAATTTAATATTTTAGAAGATTCCTTTTGAATCTGTCCGCCGTAGTTGTGAATAAAACATCAAAAATTTCGAAACACCGATTACGGTCTAACAACCCAATAACCAACAACACAATGCAACTTAACAACAATATCAACTAAAAAAGATGTAATAGATTTGGGAAACTCAAAACTGAGTCTTGCCCAGATCTTTCATCACATCACACACCAGTTGTAATAATTTTGAATTATCATATACTACAAAGTGTAAATATTCTTCTTCCTCTTCTCTAATCCTTTTGCCTTTTTGGGCGTTGGATCGAAGTTTAAATCAACTAATTTCAATTAATACATTTGTAACACAAACTGGCAAGTTTATAGAGCCATATTGGACGATAATTAGTAGAAACTCTAGAAAAGTTTATCTTGAGTTAATGAACTATGTCACTATAATACACCCTAGCAAGCAACACCTGTTCACAATCCTTAATTATTAAATAAACATGTCATGTGGTAATTAAAAAAAAATCAGGTTAAGAGAACGCTCAGAAAGAAGTGAGAGAGATAAAGAAACATTTAATAAAACAACAAAGGAACTCGAGCAACTAGCCAAACAAATAAAAAATGAAGACATTAAGGTTATCTGTGCGACATGGAAATGTAGAAGAGCTTCCCTATCACCAATTAAAAACGAAACCAGTAAATGGACAAAAAGTAAGGTCTTCGATAAATATAACCGAAAAATTTTTATGCAAATATTGTGGTTGTCATTAAATCATAACTAACAGACAGTGTCTTTTATATTAAATATCAGGATGTATTTAATAAATTATTCTTAGTTAAATCTGAACTGTCATAAGGAAATATATAGGTGTATAAATAAGTTCTCAGCTTTTTTCTGCAAAATTAAATTTTTATTTAAAAACAAACAAAAAAAGCTTAAGTATCAAAGTATTCTCCGTTGGCATCGATGACCTTTTGCCATCTTTCGGGTAGCATGCAAATTCCCTGGTGATAGAAGCTCACCGGCTTCGAGACGATAAAGTTATCGATGCATTTTCGGACTTCTTCTTCTGCTTTGAAGTGCGTATCAGCCAAGTGATGCTGTTACGACCGAAATAAATGATAATCGGAAGGGGCCATGTCTGGGCTATACGCCGCATGTGGGAGAAGTTCTCAGCCTAACGCGTCTGCAGCTCATCCGTGTCAAATGTTTGAGGGCGTCCAGCGCGTGGTTGATCTTCAAGACTAAACTCTCCTCCGCGAAATCTTTGGTACCACTTTTTGCACGTTGCATGACTTCGGCATTCTTACCATATGCAGCACAAATCACTTTGGTGGATTCAGCAGCGTTTTTCTTAACATAAAACGCGAAGTGGATAGAAAATCAAATATGCTCTTTTGTGATTGCCATCGTGAACATAGCTGATTATTGAGGTTATGTGCATCAAACACCAAATCGCATGATGTTTCGAAAGACCAAATGTCATTGCTTTAAAACTGCAAGAGGGCTCACTAATACGTTACATGTAAACGGTGATTTGCGTCCTGTGAAATCTAAAGCTGAGAACTTATTTATACACCTATTATTAGGACCTGTTTTATACATTTTATATGCAGCCAATTTACCGACAACCAACCAAGCTGCAGATGCCAAATATGCTAATAATACTGCAGTAATATAGGGAATTGGACTTCAAAATGTTTTTTTTATAAATAAAACAACATATTTGAGCTATCTGACTTTTATTGTTATCAGTCTAAAGTATATACTTAGTAGTATGATCCGCTACCATTCTTCTAGC
This sequence comes from Sinelater perroti, assembly GCA_036346155.1. Lineage (NCBI taxonomy): Eukaryota > Metazoa > Arthropoda > Insecta > Coleoptera > Elateridae > Sinelater > Sinelater perroti. Next base: position 14,207,540 of record JARFIY010000195.1, on the reverse strand, counting down.
GAAGTTTTTTATAATAATTTCCTAAAAACACGATTCTATTTCAGCAATTATACATTTATCTTTTTGCCAGGTTTATTGGCATAAACTCTTTCCTTCAAGTAACCTCAGAGAAAAAGTCTAATGGAGTTAGATTCAAAGACCGTGGCAGCAATCGATATCAATCCTCTGCAAGACAACATGACCAGAAAATTTTGTTTGAAGTGAAGTAACTGTTTCGCGTGTTATATGACTTGTGGCTCCATTTAGTCAAAACACCATGTCATTCAAGTTCAAATCGTTCGTTTAAATGAAATAAATTGTTTAGCATCTCCCGATAACGTAAACCATTGACATTACAGCAGTAAAAAAGTACGGCCCAACTATTCCTCTACCCACAATGCATTTTCATGGATGAATTGTTTTTTCACAAAAGCAGTGAATTTTCACTATCCCAAATACGAAAATTTTGGCGATTCACAAAGCCATTTAAAGAAAATTTGGTTTTATCACTGAATATGGGTTTTTCAAAAATAAACTGTATTCTCCAGAAGTCAGTTCATAAATGTTCATAAAACAATGTTCTTGTAAAGTTTCGAGAAGTAAGTGAAAGTCTTCAAGAAGAAAGTGCAGACACAACAAAAGTCTTTAAAAGATTTTACAAACACTATTCGAAACGAACATGAGCTTTCAAGTCATCATCAAAAAATGATGTGTGGAACTGACATCTACAAAGCAAACATTACAAAAAAGAGAAAATCAAACCTTTTTTTGGTAAAAGCAAAAATGGAAAAAAAAGATGAAGTTATGAGACGTAGAGTTGACTTTACCCAATACTTCCCTCGTTCTAAGTACGGCAGTTACTAACTGCACTGGGGAATAATCCTTTTAAGCTCTCAAGAGAGAAGAACTTTTTGAGATAAACAAGAAAAATGACGGATAGCACTTTCATTTATTAAGAGCGAGTTTCTACATAGTCTTTCTCTGGTACAGAAAGAAGTTTGCTATTTCGAAATCTAAGAAAAGAAATGATTTATAAATAAATATTTTTAAAAGAAAGGGATATGTGCTTTTATTTTTCCTCATTTGTTACATAAATATATAAACATTGTATCGAAGTATGTGTATGTAACGATAATAATAATTGTTTTGTAAAAGGGGCAAAAGGGGAAGGTCGTTGAAAAATTGTCAGCCTAGGACATCAAAAAGCTTAATCCAGCCCCGAATGCAAAGATTAGAAAGACTCCAGCCTAACGATCTAATGGATAAATTTAATTAGAATTAAGTTTTGTTTATGTTTTAGATTTAATATTTAAATAATTTTTTATAACTTACCTTCCTACGACAAATAAAATAAAACAGATTCTTCGCTGTAAGCAACCCTTTTAAGTTAATTTGTAAATTAATTGTTTATTATTATTATAGTCACATTAATTACTTATTGCCATGATGAACAGATTGTAAACAATAAAGAGTTAAATAAAAAAATTAATTTCAAAAGATGATTATAACACACAAAAAAGAAATATTTCCTCTCTAGATTTTTTGTTATGACCAGATGTGCCCTACTTACATTCTAAAGCTAGGTCATGTTTCTTAAAGCATAGCTCTACCAACAACAAATAATCGTGTTGAATAGTGTTAGAAGGAAAAAGGATAATTTAATCTACAACCGCAAGTTCTTCCTTCTGTACGACAATGTGTCAAGTCCTTTACAGCAAAACCACAAACGTTACGTCAAATTTTTAACTTTGCAAACTTAATTCCTTTAGAACATCTGCTCAACAATAAGCAAAGCTTATTTGACACCCATGTGTATTTTTAAATATGAATTATGAGGACGTACGGGATATTTACTTTAAATGGCAAAATACCAAAAAGTCCCTATTTTTATTGGGCTAAGACAGAGGAATATATTATTACGTCGATACTTAACGGGAGATGAACGACCGCGACTAGAGACATTGCCGTAATTTAATTTGACGCAAGCTTTGTTTAGCGTTTGCTAAATGAATAATGCCGGATTTAATTTAACGGTTCTGGAAGCGCGCCGCCTGTATGGGCGTATTCGCAGGAACGCCACAATGGCATCCCCGCGCGGTACGAATCATCTGAGGACATTTGCACTGTCACTCTCGAGTAGGGGAGAGGAACGCGGATGCGGCAATGGGAATGCGACCCCGGGTCACGCGGCACCCTCTTGCAGGAAGACCTCCCGCGGAGACACGTGTGTCGAACAGACTCCCACCGCTGAATATCCACGATATTTGCTCTCGGTTTGCATTGTCCCGCGCAAACCGCAGAATAATAAACATTAAAAGTAACGCTACATGTGACCCTTTCGACGCTAGATCGAGGCCGCGAGCGGTCTGCTGCTCCGGTTTCGACTTCGGCTGAAAATCTGGAGCTGAAAAAGCCAAAGCCCCGCAAAATTCAAATATTCTATTTTTAATAACTTAGACCGGTGGTTCTCAAGGTATAAACTGCAACCCCCTAGAGGGTCGCATTAAGAAAAAACTGGGCGTTGAACGATTTCCAAAATAAAACGAAAATTCATCAATTAGTGACCACATATGTTATAAATTTGTAGTTCTCGCTTGACTTTTATATCGTAAAGACGTACTAATTGACGTTTCAGTTCACAAAAGTTCAATAACAATCATTAAGTTAAGTGAATGCGGATTATCCTTACCGCGGAGGCCTTGCAGACAGCGCTTTCGGATAGCAGCTGATCAATTTCCAACTCGTGGAAGTTTAAACACATACAATAAACCTTTTAAATTTAATAATTTAAATATGTTACCGAACTCTGCTTCGGAAAATTATGCAATGTAGTGACCAAAATATGTATTCACCACAATCGCAACTTCCGCAAATCCCATTCACCATGCAACAGTCGGTGTTTGGTAATCAACAATCATCACAAAACCCTGCAATTCGCACCAAATAATTCCTGTGCACCACTAGTTCAATATCCAAGTCATACATCGGCATTTCCACCACTAAATAAACACACCCTCATTCGTATCAGTAAATAGCCAAAATTATAATCCTCAAAGAACTGCCAATACACAATTAACACTTGTTGATGATTCCAACGAAGACATAACAGATAATCAACATGATTGGCAACAAGTTAGAAAACTCAAGCGAATTACACGTACATCAGGGATAAATTTAATAATAGATAATCCGACTCCAACCCAAAACATATACAATGTGTTAGCTGACATTAGTACCAAGGATACAACGCAAACATCAGGTGTAAACGAAGAAAAGAAAATTTCTAAACCTCCCCCAATATTTATACATGGCGTAACAAACTATGCTAACATGATTAAAAACCTCACAAAAGTAATAGAAACAGAGCTATTTTACACAAAGGCCCAATCAAATAATACCATTAAAATCAACACAAACACTCCTGACTCATACAGAAAACTAATTACACATCTCAGAGACGAAGGGATCATACACCACACCTATCAGCTAAAGGAAGACAGGGCCTACAGAGTGGTACTTAGAAACATTCATCATACGGCAGATATCAATGAAATCAAAAGTGAACTTCAAAAGAAAGGACATATTGTACGTAATATCATAAATGTCCGACATTGAGTAACAAAAACGCCACTGCCTATGTTTTTTGTAGATCTTGAACCTGCAGAAAACAACAAAAAAGTTTATGAGATAAAACACATTAACCATCAAATGACAACAGTCGAACAGCCACGTAAAAAAGAATTCAATCATCCAGTGCACGAAGTGCCAGTCTTATGGTCACAGTAAAAGTTACTGCAATAAACCCTACTTGTATGTTAAGTGTGGAGGAGAGCACAGCACTACCATTTTCAAAAAAAAGAGAGAAGCTCCCGCCAAGTGTGCACTGTGTCAAGGACCACACCCAGCAAATTACAAGGGATGCCAGATTTATCAACAACTTCTACTAAGCAGAGAAAAGACAGCAACCTCATTAGGACCACAAAGCACAAAAAAAGCCTAATGTACCGATCACTGCTCAACGTATATATTCTGCAAATGTGAATGGTTCAAGCGTCTCCCAAATTACGTCCAGTCATCACAACAATATTCAAACCCAAAATACCAACAGTAACGATATCTCACTAACTCAATTCTTGTCTAAGTTTGAATCAATGTTCAATCAACTAATGAACCAAAATAGCATGATGATAAATCTGCTTACCACGCTAGTTACTAAAACCAATAATGGATTCCCTCCGAGTAGCCTCCTGGAATGCAAATGGGCTAACACAACATCGTCTTCTAGTCGAACTATTTTTAAGAGCAAAAAATTTATGTATTATTAATCTCAGAAACCCATTTTACCGAAAGGAGCTACTTCAACATCCATAATTATACTACATACCACACCAATCATCCTGATGGAACAGCTCACGCTAGCTCGTCAATTATTATAAACAACAAAATACCTCACTTCGTCATTGATGCCTTTGTAACAAGGCACTATAATCAACGTCCAAAGTCCTAGTGGTCTACTAACAGTTGCTTCGATATACAGCCCGCCTAGGCACTCTGTCAAACAAAACCAGTATGAAACATTCTTCAACAATCTAGGTAACAGGTTCTTAACTGGCGGTGACTTCAACGCCAAAAATCCAATCTGGGGCTCGAGGTTAACAACAACCAAAGGACGCGAATTACACAAAGCCGCACTGGCTAACAACTACAACTACATATACACCGGGGAGCCCACATACTGGCCGGCTGACCCACATAAAGTACCTGATGCCGTAGATTTCTTTGTTAGCAAAGAATTATCTCCAAGATACTGTAAAGCAGAAACGTCCTTCGACCTTCTTTCAGATCATTCGGCTACAATACAGGGTCTGTATTTTAAGGGATGAGAATATTTTTGTCCTGACGCGAATGTACGTCAGAGAGCGCTGAGACCGGTTGGAGTCGGTAGAGGGGGATTTGATCTTAAATACGCTCCAAGCAGCAGTCGCCTGCTGGCTTCCGTTGAGGCATGATCACGTGTGGCGCGGACGTCTGCAAAGAAGTGTGTGCAAGCTTAAAATGCAGCAAAGTATTGAACAGCGTTACGCAATCAAATTTTATGCTCACCTTGGAACATCTAGTGCATCAACTCTGGAAATGATTCGGCAAGCGTACGGCAGTGAAAGCTTATCACAAGCTCAAGTTTTTAGGTGGCACAATATGTTCAAAGAACGTCGGGAGAGAATGGAGGACGAATCCCATTCAGGTCGCTCGCCAACCTCAAGAACTGGAGACAACGAACAACGTGTGCGAGATTTGCTGAACTCGAACCGGCGTTTAAGTATTCATTTTATCGTGGATAAGCTATGAATCGATAAAATGGTTGTTCACAAAATCATTGTCGAGGATCTTGGGATGAGTAAGATTTGCGCCAAGCTCGTCCCGAAAGTTTTGACGAACAAACAAATGCAAAATCGTGAGGCCGTTTCGAAAGATCTTTTGGAGCGCTTTGAAGAAAACTCTCAGTTTTTTGACAATGTCATTGCCGGAGATGAAAGGATGCCACCGCGGAACCTTGATTGCTGTCAAAGCGGCTTGCACGCGTGCTCTGAAGGATGTTTCAATTGCCGACTTTCGGAGAGCGTACGAAGAGTGGAAAACTCGCCTGCAAAAGTGTGTTGACGCTCAAGGGGCATACATTGAAGACTACTAAAGTTTTGTAGTGATATTTATAATAAATTTTGTTTTGTGGATTTATTCTCATTACTTAAAATACAGACCCTGTAGTTACAATTAGCACTTCTATTATTACAAAGCAAAAAAAGCCTTCCCTTTATAACCATCACACGAACTGGGACCTATTCAGAGAGTACCTAACGAACAATACAACAATTAAAGCTTCATTGAAAACAGAAGAGGAAATTGACAATGCAGTAGACCACCTAACTATAAACATTCAGAATGCAGCCTACTAAACGCCTACTGCTCACAAAAATTCAGAAGTTATCGAAAATTATCCATTCTACATTAAAACCAAAATCGAGGATAAAAGAAGAGCCAGGCGAATCTGGCAGCAAACGAGAAATCCTATAGACAAAAAAAACCTAAATAGGTTAACAAGAGAGTTAAAAACAACCCTAAGGGAATGGAAAACGAATAATTTAACGAATACGTTAGCACTTTATCTCCTTCAGCAAATAGCAACTACACGCTTTGGATGGCAACGAAGAATTTAAAAAATGTTCGTACTTCTATTCCACCAATAAGCAAGGTAGACGGCTCTTGAGCAAGAACAGAAGCTGAGAAAGCAACATTTTTTGCAGAACACCTATCTACGTTATTTCAACCGCATCCCATAGCTGCTACCCCTGAATAGGAACAGGAGATTGAAGACTACCTGCAAGGTCCTTTACAATTAAGCCTCTCAATACAATCTTTTACCCCTGAAGAAATTATGACTGAAATACATCATCTAAATAACAAGAAAGCGCCCGGGTATGACTTAATTACTGCTAAACTACTGAAATAACTGCTACATAAAGCTATAATGTGCATACTACAAATATTTAATGCAGTCTTGAGATTGCAGTACTTCCCACTGTTATGAAAATTCGGCCAAATAATACTAATATTGAAACCAGGCAAACCTGCACATGAGGTTACCTCATATAGGCCGATAACGCTCCTACCAATACTATCAAAAGTATTAGAGAGATTAATACTAAAGAGAATGGGAACCATAACTGAAGAAGAAGAAATTATCCCCCAACATCAATTTGGGTTTCGCCAACAACACTCTGCATTAGAACAGATACACCGAGTCGTAGATGTAATCGAAAAGGACTTTGAAGAACAAAAATACTGTGTTGCGGTATTCCTTGATGTCAGCCAGGCTTTTGACCGAGTCTGGCATCTCGGCCTACTATACAAAATTAAACGCTCGTTTCCACACCAATACTTTCTTCTCTTTAAAGCATACCTAAGTGAAAGGTATTATCAAGTAAATTACGGCGACAGCCAGTCTGGACTCTACCCAATAATGGCAGGAGTTCCTCAGGGTAGTGTTCTGGGCCCAACCCTATACGAGATATTTACAGCTGATCTACCATGCAATGACAACACAATGATGGCCACATGCGCGGACGATATGGCGTTATTAGTTTCTCACTAAGATCTACTACAAGCTTCGACAATTCTACAAAGTAGTCTCGACATCTAAAATCTACAACTATTACGTTTACGACGAAACACAACTCTACTCCGGTTACACTAAATGGTATACAAATCCCCATCCAACAGGAAGTAAAATATCTTGGTTTGACCCTCGACAGGCTATTAACATGGAAACCCCATATTAAAAAAAGAGAAGGCAACTAAATATTATGGTGAAAAAGATGTGCTGGCTTCTATGGAAAAAATCCAAGTTATCGATAAAAATAAAGTGTTAGTGTACAAGGCAGTTTTAGTTCCGGTGTGGGCGTACGGCATACATCTATGGGGCAGTACTAAAACATCAAACATTGATATTCTGCAAAGATTCCAGAGCAAAACTCTTCGCGTAATGACCAACGCTGAATGGTTCATTAGCAACAAAACACTTTGCGACGACCTAAAAGTTCCATGGATCAGAGATGAGGTTAAAAGACGAACAGTCACCTACGTCGATCGAATAAGAACTCACCCCAGTGTGTGTGCTAAATTTACTAAACATTAATAGTACCACTCGTAGATTAAAAAGACTTAAAACGCCAAACCTTACTAACTAGTACTCGTTTTATTAGTATGTTTCCCCCCACATGTCAGTATTTTAGTTTAGTTTAGTAATTAAGTATTACACCAAATTTGCTCGTTAGCCTTTGGGCTAGTTATAAATTAAGCATATAAAATAAACAAAATAAACAAATATGTTATAAATTTGAAGACATAAACATGACAATTAGCAGAATAAACAAATAAAACTTTAATAATGCAAAACAACAATAAATGTTTCTATATAATTTCTATAGACATTTGCAAGCTGTCCAGTGAATATTCAGCACTTTATATATGATATTGACTTGTAGAGGCTTAACCCATCGACATAAATCTCTTCAAATATCTCAGTGACAAACTGAGCACTCTTGATAAATAGAATTTACAGAACTGAAACTATTAATTTATATTAAATCTACTTATTAAACCAAAGGTTTAAATCTCCTTAGTCTATGTATTTCGTTCCTAATATCTAATAAGTTTACTACTAAGATCTCTGTCGATTTTAACAACTACTCTGTGTACTTCAATCGTTCCACGTTGTTCCCGGAAACCAAACTGATGTGGGATTAGTAGAAGTGGTCACATTTCTTTAAAAAAAAACCTTTGGCGGTATTAGGAGGAGACCAATTGGCCAATACGACGTTACTTCCTGGGGAGGCTTTCCAGTCTTTGGAATAACTATAATCTGTACGACTTTCCATTGATCAGGAATGTTCCCAGTTTAAGTATAGCATTATATAATAAGGTCATAAAATACATACATTTATCTGTAAGTTCTTTCAATATTCGTCTTGTGATTAGGTTATAGACAGGAAAGTTTTTATGACTTAGGTTAGACTGGATCGTTTTTTAAAAAGGCGTTTCTAGTAACCCATGAATGTTACGACCGCAAACGGTTTAAATACGTTTGCCAAGTGGTTTCAAATGTCATTGCTCTCTCCTGATTATTTCCAGACCATCATTCTTCTGCTGTTCGGACGATTGAAGTGGTTTGCTGAGATCGTTTCAATATTCTGATTTTCCAAAGCGAATAGTTAGATACTTCTGTAGGTGAGACATTTGCTAGGTAATCTTAAATTGCCTAATTCTCCGAGTTGTTTAAATATCCTTTGAGCTCCTTATTTGCTTTGCTCGTTGACTAGGGTTCTGGTCTTTTGTCATGTTCTTCAAAGCCTAAAATATTTATTTTGACTATTGATGGACAGTCTCATTTCTAGTCTAGTCTCTCTTGTCTAGTGATATTGTGTTATCGATCATATCTCTGAGAGCTTTCCTGTTTTTTTGTTATTGCTGGGTGTCATGGGCTTTTGTTCAGTCGACACTTTTGTTTCAACTGGAGAATGGTCAAATAAAAGATCTAAGCTTGATTCAGTTTGAAGGTAATTTTTGTGTGCCTTTTACAACACAAATATCTATTAAATCTAGAATTTTGCTACTATTTGTTGACCAATAGGTTAGTTGGACTGCAACCTAGTGGTAAAGATTATTGGCTTCCATAATTTTTAAGGGTACTCTTCCTGTGGGCGTGACCAATCTTGGGACCTACTGTAAATGTTTGGCAATAATAATAGCCGCGATAAATGTATTTCCGAGGGTCTGTAATACTGCCCAAATTGTTCTTTTGTTATTGCATGTCTCGGCGAGCAATAAACCGCAGAGATGGTTAATGGACCTAGCCAATTTTCTGCCTCAATACTAGTAGCTTGTAGATATTGTGTGCTGTATTTATCTAGTTCATGGTGTGTAAGTCAGCTGTTAACGATAATCGCTGTACTCCATCCACGGATTGTGTATTTTGGTATTTTTAAACAAGTTCTACTAGTAAAATGTGTTTCAAGTATTAACATAATATCAATTTTTTGTTGCGGATGACTTAATTTCTTGTTCATGCTGGGACAGCCCAATGGCGTTTCAGAAGGCTATTCTGAGCGATTGGGGCATTATGCCTTTTTTGCGACGAGAACTATTAAAAGGTTTAACATGAGCCTTGAATTCCCGCATCGTTTGCTTGAGTTCGTACATGTCATTCGATTGTTGAAGCATTATGGTTTATTGCATCATACTATTAGTAGATTATAGTTGATGGGTTTTCTCACGGACAAATTGAGTACAGAAAATTCCTTCTTGAAATAGTTTTGAAATAATTCTTTTGTCATCTGGCTTGTTTCCAAATTGTGGAAATCCTTTCTTTTGTAGGTCCTTGTAAATAGTGCCCCATTTACAATTTGCGGTGGTTTCTCTCGCATAACTAACATTTTGCTTATTTTCTTCTTTCTTTTCTTTGACATTGACGTATTTCTCTTTTTCTACTTTGGGATGCAAGAGGAATTGGATGTTTATATGTCTTTATTATTATCTTGAGCTTTTAGTTCCACATAGAACAGCGGGAGTCGCTTTTTAGTTCCTCCCTGTCTTATGTTGCAGATATTAGTGACGGCGTGACCAATTTTTTCTATTCTACTATTCAGTTGATTGGTATCTGTGGTTTTATGAATGTTTTGCAATACTGTTTTAAAGCTACTTTTCTGTTTATTTTAATGCGTATAGTATTATGGGTTTTAGGCTTCTGATACGGAGATCTAATATCCCCGGTTTGTCCGTCCGTCTGTCTGTCCGTCTGTTAACAAGTATCAACTCAGCAATCACAAGGGGTAGAAACTTGATGAAGGTGTCATTGGAAAGGTCTCGCCTAGAATAGCTCATAGCCGTAGAGTTTGTGTCTCTAGGTGGTTGGGGTTCTGAGATATGGGGTGTTTCACCTTTACAGTGGGGTCCTATGGAAAAACTAGTATAGTCTACGGAAGACAGCGATGCGCGCGAAGCCAGATGTCGGCGAATGTGGACAAAACTGATTGATGAAATGTAGCGCGTGCAAGTACTATACTGAAGCCCTGGTTGGTAATAGGGGATTACATAGGCGTTGCAGTCTCACTATGGCTATGTCCGTTTCTCAATAACAAACACGTGTCAGAAGCAGCAGCGAAGCTTTGTGATTGGTGGACTAATCGCTATCGCTACCTTGTTTTAGTTAGAGCTTTTGTAATTACCGAATATTGTTTAGAAGTTTTGGTTGTATTTTTACCTGGTCAATTATTATGATTTCATAATTATTTTGAGCAACTTAGTTTAACAGTTCTATAAAAGGAGTTTATATATTGTACCCTGCTAGGAAATTGGGTGCTACAAATATGAAACTTTTCATCTTTCGTGTTTTTCTCTAGGCTGTTTGTATCTGCTTCAAAATATTTGTATTATTTTTCTTCTAGACTTATATATTAATTTGATGTGGTTACTGAAGTATTAATCTAGTAGTTAGATAATTTTGTTTGTTTGAGGCTTATATTTACATACAAAGAACATTACGCTAAATAATCAAACATCAGCAAGTGAAACCAACGATGTAAAATCAAGCGCATTTTAAGCTCAGAGCTAATCACTTATAAACGAGGTGCAAAAACAATACATAACACTTGTCAAAACAAAATAACCAACTTTCTCAACAACAAGATAAATGATACTAACCAAAACCAAACAGAAAACGCGTCATTGCAGCCTACTTCTACTATCCCGGCTAAAACAAAAATACCTGTATAATGCAGTAAATCATAAAGCCCTCGTGACAGATATCAAAAGATGACAAAAGGTGAGTTGACAACAATGTGTAATATAAATACCATACTCATAAATCTAACTTAAAAAAACGACTACCGTTCTTTCACAAGGTTTTATACTAAAAATAAAATTCCATATCACACCTTTCAAAACCTAAACATCAAACCATTATCAGTGGATATTAAAAATGTACCTCCATCACTAACTGAGGAGGAAATAAGCATTGGCGAAATTACGCATTATTAATATAACACGACTACTAACAAAAGATAAAATGCCAGTACAGTGTACGCAGTTCAATTAACCAATAATGATAAAGCAAAACAAATATTTAAATTAAAAGCACCATACCACTCCTTGGTAACAGTAGAAGTTAGAAAAAAGTCGGTAAACCTACCGCAGTGTCATAGATGCCAGCACTATGGGCACACAAAAAACTACTCCATCCTTACCCAGAGATGCGTGAAATGTGCAGGAGCTCATAATCATATGGAATGTCCTAAAAAGTGTGAAGACAAACCTAGATGTGCCAACTGTGGGGTAACTATGCAGCAAGCTACCGAGGATGTAGCCACCATAAGGAATTGCAGCACAAATGCGTAAACAACAATCGAAACATCAACACAAATGTAAACAGAACAAGATCATACAATACATACGTCAACGAAACATAGACCTTGGCCAACATCAATCTTTTCTTTGAAACCGGCTCGTCAAACTCGTCAACAAAACCTCCCTCATCAAATTCCTTTATCAATGTCCTAATGGATTTAATAATACCTTATCTGCTTTAAATTAAAACGTTTATCAGAAACACTATAGTACCTTTGTTCTTCAATGGACCATAATCCGATAAAACTCCTAGAAAATATAAAACCAACGCTTAATCTTTATAGCCTTTTTAGCCAGACATAAAGTTTTCTGAAACCCATTTAACTGAAGACGACACCCTAAAAATACCCGGGTACAAACTATAACGTAACGACCAAAATGCCAGAGTAGCCTCTGAAGGAGTAGCAATTATAATCAAACAAAAACTCGAACACAGCCAAATTCCTGTTAGAAGTCACAGGAATAAAAGTAAATATGACAATAGCCAAGTTACCGTCCTAAGCATATACAAAAAACCAAACAGAAAACTGGACGATAATGAACTCAAAATTATATTTAACGCACCTGAGCCAACATTGGTAATTAGATATCTTAACAGTAAACACACAGCATAGGGATGCAGAGTAAATAACCCTGAGGGAATTAAACTCAAACATTGCTCAACAGTACACGGTTTCCAAGTGATAGCGCCTAATGAATATACTTATTTTCCATGCCAAATTAACCACCTACCCGATATCTTGGATACTGTCCTACATAAAAACTTTTCCAAGCAAATAAACCAAAATGTAATCACAAAACTAAATTTCGACCACTTGCCTGTATTAGTAAACTTTCTCTGCAAACCAGTAACTAGAGACCCTCACTTAAACTAACTAATAGACCAATCAAATGGGACAATTTCCAAGCCGCACTAAACCACAATCACAAAATGCATTAAATAATAAGGAAGATATTGATACAACTGTCTCTAATAGCAGCGCATCAATTATGAATGCCGCGAATACTGCTGCTGCAGCCTCAGCAAGGCGCCAGAGCAGTAGTTATAACTATACTTAATTAAAAGACCTAGTCAAACAAAACAACAATGGCAAAGAACTAAAAACCTGAGACAAAAAGGCTTCTAAATAACTTAACACACCGACTAAAAAGAGAAATAGGTGACTACAGAATCCAATCCTATAGAAGGAATATTGAAAACATCGGTTCTAGAGATTCGAGAATGTGGAGAACCACCAGAAGAATCTTAAAGAAGCATGAAGAATTACCTACGCTCACATCTGGCAATGATACCCTCACTTCAGATATTGCTAAGCATCTAGAACAGGTTTTTACACCCGCAATCACCTACACCCCTAAAAAGGTAACCTAAGTAATCAGTCATATAGAGAGGAATTATCCAGTAATTTATAAGCGATGTTAAACTGAAATATTAAATGAAATTGGCACAATTACAGTAACACTACAAAAGCGAAAGTGGCCGGGACCTAACTTGGTCCTGCAAGAAAAGTTTAGCATATCTAGCAACAATAATTAATGCATGTTTACGAACATGATACTTTCGTCGGATAAAAAAACTATAAGCCTATTGACTACTTTTTCAAAACTGTTAGAAAAGGTTATCCACACATGCAAGTGCAAACACTCCAAATTATCCTAACCTTCCAATTTGGCTTCAAAAGAAGACACTCTACTTGTCACCAGTTACAGCGAAATAGTTGAAAATAGTTGCAAAAATAGGCGCTACACTACAGCGGTTTTCTTAGTCGTAGCCTAGGCCTTCGACAAAATCTGGATTGAAGGTCTTAAGAAGACGGTTCTAGATATTAACATACCCAGCTATCTTTCAGCAGTTACCTTTTGCTTTCTTAAAGAAAGAACATTTGCAGTGAAAGTAAACTCAGAAATTTCAAGAACCAAATGCATCCAGGCAGGAGTACCACAGGGTAGTATTTTAGGTCCCCTACTCTTTAATATCTACACGTCAAATGCCCTACAAACATCAACGTCGTTGGCAACTTATATAGCAATAATAATTTAAAATGCAGACTTGACAGAAGCAGTCCTGCAACTACAGCAAGCAACAAATAAAATCTGTAGATGGTTTAAAAGTTGGAACATCCAGATATACCTCTCCAAATGCCAGTGCAAGATCTTCACATTAAGAAGAATAACCAACCCACCCAACATTAAAGTTAACCGAAAAGTTATTTCCTGGAATCCCAAAGATTTTAAGCTGGAACTTTCACAGAAATCGCAAACTAATACAATGCAATAATAGATTACAACTATATTCACTGATAAACCGGAAATCTACGCTAAAGATCAAATGTGCCATTCTCATGTACAAAACACTAATACTCTCTAGTATAGTGCAATACAAACAAAACCAACATTCAGAAACTACAAAGGTTTCAAAATAAAATATTGCAAATGACAGTAAATGGCCCATGGTACATTCGTAACAACCAACTGCATTATGAGCTAGGAGTATCGCATGTCCAAGATTATATTAAAGTGCCAAAAAGTTCTTCCGTAATATGCGACGGAGCAGTGCACTATAACCTAGGTAAACACAATAGCCATGATGTAAGACTTAAACGAAAACTTCCCCAAGATATGATAACATCTGAAGAAGACAGTAACTAAATTAGCATTATTATAGAACACGAGGCGCTAATAATAGTCTCGAATGTTAATGCAATACAAATGTTAAGTGTATATAGTTATTAGTAACTGATTGTTAAAAATGTCATCTATAATGTTGACCTGACAATTGTTAATAATAAAAAAATAAACTGTTAAACATAATAGCGATTTACAAATTCTTTACTCATCTAATTGAGGAAGCGAAACTATTAATAACATAACAAGGGCTTGCGCTTCTTACGCGGGCACCGTTTCATTACTAAAATAATTTCTTTCATTGTGGAAAAGAATATTTAAAAGAGAGGAATTCTATAAGACGGTTAATTTAGTGTCTATCGCTGGCTGAATGATTCTTTGTCGCGTTTTAATGGATTGATGCTGGAGCTGTTGTAGTGGGGCAAAATCTTCTGATATCTATTTCCATTCTCGAAATTAGGAGATTAGCAAAAACTGATTTTGAGTGAATTTAAAACAATTTATTGCTGGGCCAATATTTGCAAGAGAATCTTTAGGGTGAGGTTATCTTGGTCCTCTAGATCTCATCATTCCACAGTTTTGCAAGTAAAGGCCATTTTTGACAGACAATAATAAGATCGACGATTTGAAAATTTACATCAAAATAATATTTTTAATAAAAAATTTACTAAAATTACGCCATGTTAAGAATTAAGAGTCTGTCCCGATTTATTTAAATTATTATTTATTAAACTTTCAAATAAAACTGAGTGTTTATATACACAAGCTTGATGCGATCAAGGAATGAATAAGCAAATGGAATCGAGCTTGCTTTTTCTCTACTTCTTCACAAGACGAGTACTTTGATATTGTAACGTTATCAGCATCAAGTTTGCGTATGTTGACTATTACTACATGTTCGGATGCGGAACCTAAATATTCTCAAAATTTATCAACTTACCTAACATTACCACTTTACCAAATGCTAAACGGTTTACGTTTTTATCAATAAAATGCAACTAATAAAGAACGCACAGCATGCGCACTTCTGAAAAAGTTTGGAAAAATTGTAGGATATAAAAAAATAGTATTCGAATGGTTCAGAATTATCTAAAATATTTGTATAAAGTTTTTAAGGTAGGAATGCAAAATATGCACACTTTAAGTCATTAGTAAAAGAATTTAGGTTACAATAAAAAATGCGTTTTGTTACGACAAAAACTGCTTCTCCTAACAGTAATTCCTCGTTTAAGTTTTTGTGTTGCTGCTGAATGTTAAACTATAAGGTTACAACGCGAGATCAAGATCAATTATCATCCATGTCCAGCGACCTATTTGCGAAGAACTATTACTTAAATACATGCAAAAACTCGTTAATAAACAACTTCTTATTAATATTTAACCATACATTAGAGTTTATTTGTGCTTGTTCGCTGTCACGGCGATTTTCGCGGAATTATCTTGATGCGAAATACTTAAGTCCTTATTAATCAGTCTTAATTTATTTGAGGCTGTTATTGTTGGAAAAATTGATAGCGATCTGCCGTTTGTTACAACACGCAGTTAACTGACACTAACGGTAGTTTACGGTATATTTTTATTGCTCGCCGTGTCACCGGTCATAAAAACGAGCATTCTGCTGCAATTTAGCCGACGTAAATATGGTGTCCCCTTTTATTCGTTGTTTCTGATCGTAGCCGTCTAATGATATTATAATATATCAATTTATTCATTTATTACTGCTAAAATATGTTTTGGTTGCTAAATGAAGCTCATTTGCATATAGGTGACTCGCCCACACGAGACACGCTCTTTCTCTACATTTATTTTCTTCCATTTTCTCGTAATTGTAAGTGATATATTGGAAAAAAGTACGTAACTATTTTTCATCAAAGCGGTATTAAACAGTGATAATTTTGTAACGGGATCGTGTTTTTACACCTACAGCATAGTACAATTAATCATTAAAACAGGAAATGTCTTTTCCATGACCCTCGAGATCTACCTCTTTTTTCCCTGGTGGTGTCCACTGAAACAGCTTCTTGGGTATTCGATCTTCTGGCATTATCATTACGTGCCCGAACCACTACAAACCCCTGTATTCTATTCTGTCTAATATTGTATCTTTTGCTGACGTTCGATCTCTTATTTCTTCGTTACGGATGTGTTGTATTCTTGACACTTGTTCACTTCGCCATAGATAGTCCATTTCGACTGTATTTAGTCTTCGTCTCATTTCCGCGTTAATAGACCAGATTTGGGACCCGTAGCACAATGTTGACCCCGTCATCACTTGTCCGATGCGTTTTTTATTTCGTTTAGAGATATTTTTATCTCACTATAAGGAGTGAAAACAATCAACTATTCCCCTTCGTTCTTGAATGCAGTGTTTAATCTCTCTTTTTTCTTATTCCGTCTTTGTTAATTAATAATTTGTTTCCACTTGTTTGATCCCCATACCATCATTAATTAATACCTCAAACATCGTGTTGCTGTTTATGACAAAATATTCGTTTTGGTCAAACTTACTTGCAGTTCCCATTTATAGTGTTCTCCATACATGCATGAACTCAAGATCGAAGGAGTTCTGTCCCAAAACTACCTGATCATCAGAAAAATTTATAGTAAACAGTCGGTCGTTATTAGTATACCCACTCCTTGACAATGTCTTCTCCAGTCACCCAAAACAACTTCGACGTATAAATTAAACAATAATGGGGATAAACTACTTCCCTGTCTCAATCCATTTGTCGTAGTTATCGGTTCCGATAATTGCTTGCCCATTTTGACATAAGCTTTATTTTGTGTATACAATTCTTGAACAGTGGTACCTTGTCATAGACCTTTTACAAATCAACAAATTTGATATGAACTTTTGCTTCTACTGATATTGTTTTCTCTATTAGTTGTTGAATTATGAAAAGATTATCTACATATAAACGACCATTCGTAAAACCACTTTGTTCTCTGTTTGGTTGGTATTCAGTAGCGTTTCTTATTTTTATAACAATTTGGGTTTTGCTTGTTTACTTTCTTAGAAATGGATACAATATAGGACTGTTTCCACTCCTTCTGTGTAACGATAGTTCATCAACATACATCTTCATTCTAGTCAGTTGTTCAGTAACCGTCTCTTGCATAATGGTTACAATATTGTCACGGATTGATACTTTGAATTGTTCACTCCTCACATTTTCAATTTCCAGATTCTTTGCTAGTAAATTTCCATAATGGTTTCTTCAATCTTTCATTGTTATCAGATTATGTGCTTTGTTTGTTTCGTCCTTTTTTATTGGTTTGACTGTTTTCCACAATTCAGTTGATCTGGCTCCACCAACATAGCTTTCTATTTGACTACATTTCCTTTCCCAATATTATTTTGTTTCTTTTATTTTCTTCTTAGTTCTCTATTTGTGTTTTTATTATAAAATCGATCTTTTTCCTTTCTGGTTTTCTGTATTTCTTTCGTTATTCACCCTAGTATTTGGTGTTTTTTTCTGGAAGGCATGAAAGCCAGCGCTTGTTGATTGTAGAGCAGTCTTGATGTTTCTATATTCTATTTCTATATCACTATATTATATCTTATGTAATTCATTATTTAGTCGATTTTCGTATAGCAGCCTTATACTAGGTTGTGGTAGTAGTTATAATTTGTATTTATCTTTATCTAAGATATTCTATTGTTTACTTTCCCCTTCGTTCCTTGTTTGCTTCCTTATCCTGAAAGGACATATTGCTCTCCTTAACAGCATATCCACTATATGCTGATAGGGAAAGCAATATCCACAATTAGGCTCTCTGTTTACGCTAAAATATTTCCACTTCATTTTAGATTACTGTTTTGTAATAACGTAAGCTATGATAAATTTTTGCTGAAGAGAAGGTCTTTCCCATGTGTACCTGTGAATCATCTTATGTTCAAAAAATCCATTCAGAATCTTCATTGAATGATTGCGTTTATCCATTCAATTATCTTACTGAATTATTGGTAAATCGTTTAAATTACTGTCAATATAAACTGTTTGCATTTAACTTATTTTATGTTGTTGTGACGTAATCTGCTTAAAAAATATAAATAAACAACGAATAAATAATGCGGTAAATTAATACAAATAATTGTACGTCAATAGTTTTCCACTATGCTTAATTTATTGTTTTCCAAATGTAAATGTTTAGGAATTGAGGACAGTACCGGGAGCGGGCCTTGAGTTTTGTGTGCAAGAATTTTACAAAAACAATGATTCAGCGATTGTTTTACAGAGAAAGTTCAGTAATCATCATGACTCGTAACATAAATTAAGCGCAAAGTGTTTCTTTTATCAGATAATGGGTACAGTTCAACTACGAATAAACCTAAACCGGGACGCCCAAGGTCATCAAGAACAAAAATTTAGAAAGCGTAGATAGTCCATTAGCGAGACTTCTGACCATCTGTTCGTAAACGAACAAGTGTTTTCTATGTGCTTAGATCATCATTACATCGCATTCTGCCCATAGATTTGTGTCTGCGCCCCTATAAAATTCAGTTGGTGCAAGAATTAAAGCTCAACGATGCCAGTCAAAGAATTCAATCCGTTAATTATGTGACTAAGCATTCAAATTTATTTAAGAACATTTTGTTTTCGGATGAGACACATTTTCACCTCAATGGCCACGTTAACAAACAAAACTGCCGTTATTGGAGCACTACAAACCTAAAATGCAAGCATAAAACCCGTAATTCTTTGAAGGTGAAATGGGCCCCGCGTTAACAGTGGAGCTTTATGTGGAGAGGGTAAAAATTTCTTGATGCCTCAGCTGCAAAATTGCGCTGGTTATAATCAAAGAACATGATTCTAACGAGATGGAGCAACATCGCACACTTCTAACACGTCTGTGCCATGAGTTCGTAAAATTTTTCCCAAAAAATTGCTTTTCAGAAGAGGTGATATAAAACTGACCTCCACGCAGCCCTGATTTGACTCCTATAGATTTTTTCTTGTAGTAATATCTTAAATCAAGAGTATATAGCAGCAATCCGGGCTCTCTGGTTCATTTGAAAGAAAACATGTGTCAAGAAATGGCAGCCATTACAAAGACTTTGAGCCGCGTAATGTTCAGAAAATTTACTTTTCGTTTAAAAGGGTTTTACAAGTGTACAAGATCATTTAGATGACATTATTTTTAAAAAATAATTTCCCAATGTCTGTATTTTAATAACAAATAAAAAAATTTTACAGTCTCCTTTGTTTTTCTATAACTACCTTAAAAAGAGACTCTCTTCTAGGACACCTTGTATCATATTAGTAAATATCTATGCACCAGCTGAAGAGAAAAACAGCACAGAAAAGAAGAAATTCTATACAATGCTAGAGAAAAAGTAGACAAAATATGAAGTTATAACTTATAATTGTTTTAAGGGGTATGAATGCAAAAATTTAAAAGTAACTAATTTACTGTAAGACAATAAGGAGGCATGGCTTACATAAGTAAAGTAATTATAACAAGAAGAGACTAATAGATTTTGCAACTGAAAGAAGAATGTTGATAAGTAGCTTAAAATTTGATCATAAAAAGGTTCACAAAGAAGCATAAATATCACCACATAGGAAAAACAAGAAATCTAAATAATCATGTAATAATACATGCAAGACACAGAACAGATATATTAGATGTCAGAAGTTGTAACGGAGTGGACACTAACGGCGATCATGTTTTTAGGAAAATAAAGTATAAACAGACAATTATTTGTGAAAAAGAAGGGAAAGAAACACGAAGTATGAAGTATAATTTTAAAAAAATAATAAATAGCGAAAAATACAAGTATACAAAATAACTACTAGAATAGCAGAAGTGTGGAAAAAGTTAAGAAACATGGAATTAGATAAAAAATAATTTAAATGATAAACACTAAGATAACAAGATGCACAAAATAAAGACCATCTGGTATCTTATGGGACCACCAACTGACAAAACAAAATTTAACTAGTTAAGTAATAAACTGAACACAAAATTATTACCTATATCATTATCTTAAGTATGATCATTCTATTTAAAAACCCATTAAAAATATAAACAACCTTGTAACAAAAGTCTCTGCAATTCAGAAAACTACCCCAGTTGTTCAATTTTGGACAAAAAATGACAAATAAGTCGCAGATTTGTTTGCAAACCATCCTATTAAAGGATTTCCCCACATTCCACATAACCGAATATATAAATAAAAAATCTTAAGCAATCAATTGATAATTGACAATGATAATCATGGGACCACATCAATCACATTATCAAAAGTCTTTAGAATGATTGTAGATGTTTTTTGATTTGCTTCTAATCACACCATCCACATTGACCTAAAAGTTTTTGCCAATAAGAAGCAGCAAACATTGCAATCGACTGATTTTACAAGCCAACCCTTTGTTGAAATTTCTTACCCTCCAATGTTAACAATAAAAAGCCTTCTTAGCCAATATATCTCCAAGTAAGAACATATAAGTCCTCTTGAATGCAATCCCTATTATGCGATATGATTACAATTACATATTTTATATATATATATATATATATATATATATATATATATATATATATATATCAATGACATTAAGAATCCTAGATTCTATTTACTGATTAAATTAATAAAAAAATTAATGTACTATTTTATTCAGTTAAAGACTTATCTTTATAATTTTTTCTCGAAATCTATTTTAAATCACTAGTCACATTCATTCTAGTACGCAACCAATTAAATTTTAACTCGTATTCACTGCACTGTTGAAATGGTTTTAGTCTACTGTTTTACTTATTTTATACCTTTTAACTAAACAAATAAATAAACAAAATAAACGTGTAATTATTTAACTAAGCCTAGTTACAAGTCGCATTTTAGAAAACAAAAATATCTACATTGTATTACTCTATTGTTTTGTTATTTATTTGCCAAAAGGAAAGTTCCTACAAGTTTATTTTGCGTAAGTAAATGGAGAATTTTGGAATTTTGATTTTATTCTTTCACAAGTTTTCCAATATTTTAAAATATAGTCCAAAAGCACGAGAGTGTTTTGAAAGTCTTGGTTTCGTTGATATAACTTTATCAGTATGTGTGATACCTGAATAAACACTGCATTGGGTCTCGCGTATGTCGACTACAGAGAGGACAAGCACTGTCATGTTGCAGAATTGCTTCGGTATCAAGTCTAATTTACTGCAATGAGACTCGGAGAGTTTTTAAAGTGTTTTTATATTAACTAAAAACAGTTTTGGAGCGAATCAGTTCTTTTACATACACTTGATGCTGTTCATCCGTGGTTGTCAAAAGTTAACCACAACGAGCCTTATCACGCGGATTTTTTGTCGATAGATTTTTCTTTTCACATTTCGTATCTACAACCTAACACTACCGACAGCCACACATGCATTGCCGTAGCAGGGACTTATTTGCCGATAAGTGTGAATGAGTGCACAGCCCTCAATAACAGCGCATTGCTTTAACTAAATATCCATATTACTTGTCTTTTCCTGATATTGCAGGAAACACTGCTAAGTATCGTAATAGTCAATGAATTAGAGAATATAATGACACATAGTGCTTTAAATTATTAGCTAGGAGACAAAATTAACAATATTCATAAAAAATCCTTATAACCATTGATTCAATCAAACTTTTTGTTTCATAACTTTTATATACGCTATTAGCTATTTCTGACCACATATTTCGTGTAGTACTATGAGCCATGTTGAACATATCCCAAGTAGGTGGCTATTCTAACCCATTAGAAAAACGAGAATATACTTTACGACGCCAAAGATGTTTGCCAAGTCAAACTTGTAACCGTAAATTAAAAGTAAATATTTTTAAATAATATATATGATAATAAACTACCGCTTTCGTCTCAAAATGTGGCAAGAAAGTTGGTACAAGTTAATCTAATATGTAAAATAATTAAAAATAGTTCCAATATTATTGTAGATAAAACGAAAAAAATAAACTTCAAAACAGTACAACTGTACTACTAAACGCACTAAGTGACTGTACAATAATTTGTTGGAAAATGAGTTTTGTTGATCATTGAGAAAAAACAGGTTTTAAATGCCTACAAGAACATTAACATTTATTTTGTAACAATTACCAAATGACCTCTCGTGGATAAGTCTCAAAAGGTTATTGCAGTCAAAAATGTTGCAAAAAGTACGGTGTATGACAAGTAACATCAGCGAGATATAAGATGTAGTATCAATATTTATATATCCGTATGTTAAAAAAAAATATTGCCGTTTTTAAATAAAGCCATTCTATCAACGTTGATTTATAATATACCACCATTCATCTTAAACAATATTGAATTATATGTTCTGTCAATATATGAATTTGTAATTACCAAACTCTGCCCACACAAAAAATATTGGGCCCATATCAAAACAAACTGCAGAAAACATATCAATATTTAAGTTATGTAGTGGATTTTAAATACATGCAAATCAAATACTAAATCTTAAAATTATTGATACATTTGCTAGGATTGAAATATTACGAGCTAAATCACTGGCGTCGAGTTAGGTGCTTAATAACGGCTACTAATCTTGTGCAAAGGAAGAGGATAAAAATTTTTAACTGAACTTTTTTATACTCCTACATTTGCCTCTGACAAAAGTTTTTTTTATTAACTCCTTTAAGCTTACAACCTGCCCGATTGACAATAAGTAATTAATATGTAGAGAGTGACAGATTACATTAATGACATGCAGGAGATAACCTCCAGCGAAGTTACTCCTTTAAAAATATCTTCAGTAAGACAATATGACAACAGACAGTAGGTGTCCGTAGATATGCTAATCCTAATTAAATCTATCTATTAGGTCATTTGCCTTAAGCCTACGCACTTTACCAATAGCGTTTGTGAATAAATCACGCGCGAGCACATTAGGGTGGACTTTAGTTCTGGCACTGTACGTTTCACTAAACCGTTTAATTTCGTCTTTAATCGATGACACTTGTAAATCGTTTGCAATTATTGTGTTGGGAACATACCAGGGGGCATCAACTATTATTCGTAAGATTTTATTCTGAAACCGTTGTAAGATTGCCAGATTAGAGTTACTTGCACAACCCCACAGTTGTATCCCATACGTCCAGATAGGTTTGAGGATTACCTTGTAGAGTAACAATTTATTATCCATGGTTAACTGCGACCTTCTACCGATCATCCAATACGTGAAAATATATTTTTCCACGTTAGGCGTCTGTTCAAATGCATACCCAAATATTTTGTGTCGTCTGCCTAGTTCAACTGATGACCGTTTAACACTACCGGAGGACACGTGTCTCTATTTAGAGTGTATGTCACGTGTACTGATTTATGTTCATTTGCTTCGATTTTCCAGTTAGTGAGCCAAGTTTGTATGAGGTTTAAGTGGTCCTGGAGATGTTGGGATGCGATTGTTGGGTCGGAGTATACTGCTAGTACTGCGGTGTCGTCCGCATACGTAGCAACTGCAGTACCGTTACTCGTTGGAAGGTCAGCCGTATATATCGTGTATAAGACAGGTCCCAAGACACTACCCTGTGGCACGCCTGACTGGATTGGGAATAGTTCGCTGTGTTCGTCTTGATACTTTACGAAAAAGTGTCTGTGGGTTAGGTATGATTGTAGTACAATTACAAAGCTGGATGGGAGACATGCTTTAAGTTTGTACTTAAGACCTTTGTGCCAGACTTTGTCAAAAGCCTGGCTAATATCTAGAAATGCCAAAGAGCAGTATATTTAAGCTTCAAATGTAGTGTTTGTTATATTGGCAAGCCTATGTATTTGCTCAGTAGTACCGTGGTGACTTCTAAACCCGAACTGGTGATCAGGAATAAAGCTGTTTTCATCTAAAATTGGTTTTAATCGTTTTAAGAAGAGATTTTCGAAAACTTTTGAAATAACTGGCAATAAGCTTATTGGGCGATAGGACGCCGGTTCTTTGGGATTCTTGCCAGGTTTTGGCAACATTATGATTTGTGCCACTTTCCTTGTAATGGGGAAGTAACCAAGTCTCAATACTGCGTTGAATATTTGCTGTATGGCTTTGTACGCTTTAGTTGTGAGTTCTTGTAGTACCTTTCCGGTAATCAAGTCAAAGTCCGGAGCTTTGCTGGGGTTTGTGTGCCTGAATGTATATTGGATTTCAGAAACTGAAATTTTATCTATTGGGAGATCCAGTGGATAAGGTGCAGTAAGAAATTCTCTTACTGTAGTTTCATTCTCTACTGTATATATTTCATGCGGTTTAAACACAGTGGCTAAATGGCTAGCAAATGTTGCGGCTTTTTCTTTGGAACTTCTAGCCCATTGATTATTTGGATCTAAGAGCGGTGGAGGTGGCTGTTTTTGGCCTTTTCAGATTTTTGGTTGTTTTCCAGAGCGAGTAATCTGTAGCTTCTGTAGCTGTTAGATTACTGAGGTATTCGCTAATAGTTTTATTTTTAATTTGTAGTAATACATTTTTCAGGTCCTTTGCTGCGTTATTAAAGTTTTTCTTATAGTCTTCGCTTTTCTTCTTTCACAAATTTTTTCTTTTACTATAATTGGGATTTTTTCTTTAACAGTAGAATGATGTTGATCTGGTGTAGCAGTCCAAGCCGCTTTTTGTATTGAGGTGGTGAGATCGATTACTGCTAAGTCCAGGTTTTCTGGTGTTTTCAGTGGTATATTTAAAGTAATTAGAGTGTCTAAAGTTGTTTTGAATACTTCCCAGTTCGTTTTCTTGCTGTGTAATGTGAGTTGTTTCTGTTTTTCTAGAATGTGTAAGTGAAGCGTTATTATGAATGGTGAGTGATCGTATGAGAAATCAAAGCATGCCTCTGTCTTGAGTTTCTTTAGATCAAGTCCTTTTACTATCCCAAAGTCTATTAAATCTGGAAGTTTATTCTTATCAGTAGGCCACTAGGTTAGCTGTCCGGTGGATATTGCAGTGAGGTTATGACCGGAGGGTTTCATACAGTTGTCTGCCTTTCGGTAGAGTTATTCTTGAACCCCAGTGTTGACGTTTGGTATTCCAGTCACCTGCAGAAATGAATTTGTTTCCTAGAGTTTTGAAATAATCTTCGAAGTTTTGCTGTTTGTTGTTATACTTTGGTGGGCAATATACCGCTGAGATGTTTATCGTTCCTACTATATCTTCTATAGCTACAGTAGTCGCTTGTAGATTTTCTTTGCAGTAGTATTGTAGTTCGTGGTGCTTGATTCCTTCTCGGATGAGGACTGCTGTTCCCCCATGAGCAGTTCCGTCAGGATGCTTGGTATCATATATGTGATACCATGGGATTTTTAAGTAACTTTGATGAGTAAAATGTGTTTCGGATATTAACATGATATCTAGGTTATGTAATTGTAAGAATAGTTTAACTTCTTGTGCGTGCAGGCATAGGCCGTTAAAGTTCCATACACCTACTTTAAGTAACTAAGCCATTAAGACATTTTATTTACGAGCGTGGAAATAAGATTTATTATGGTGCTCATTTGTTTGATGAGGTCTTTCATCATATTTTTCAGTTCAACTATGTCACTCGTTGGGGTAGTCTGCACGATTGGGTCTGATTGAGTTTTGATGCATTTGTTGAGCATAGGTTACGTTAGGTTGAACAAAGCGTGTATTGAAAACTCGAGGTTGTCCTGCTTGATTTCTCAACTGCGAGTAGAGTTTTTGCTGTAATTGTTTATGGACAATGCATCCTCTACAGTTTTCCGGATGATTCTCATTACAGTTGACACATTTAACTTCACTACTCTTGATTTTTCTGGGACAATCTGATGTTAAGTGGGTACCTATGTATTTAACACAGCGTGGATTTATTGCTACAAAAATTTTTAGTGTGTCCATATTGTTGACATCTCATGCATTGCGGTATATTTCTTTTAACATGTGGTGCTTCAAATGTCACACTAGTATTCATTAATAATTTCACTTTGTAGATATCCTTGTTATTGCTTTGTTGTTTGAGATCTACAAAAAACATAGGCAGTCTGATATTCGTTCTTTGTTGTTTAACGTTCCAAATATTTGTTACTTGATGTCCCAAAGCCTCTATGCTTTGCTTTATTTCAGCAACGTTAGTTGAGTAGTGTACGTTTTTTAATACTACTCTAAAGTTTTTCTCATTTTTAGGCTTATAGGTGTGATATTGTCGTTTTTTGTCGTTCAACATTTTAATAATGCTTGTGTATGTCTGCGAGTCGGTCGATTCTATTTTAACCTGCTCTCTACTTAGTGCTTTATAGTGATATTTGTCCTTGGCTACTTCGTCTAGTTCGGTGACCAAAGGTTTTATATTTTCTACTCCTGCAATAAAAATTGGAGGCGGCTTTGGGTCCCTTTGTGTTGATTACTATCTGTGTTTGTTTCCATTTCTCTGTCCTCGCCAAGCGTGGCGAATCGATTTTCGCTTAACCAGTAGGTATTTGAATCGATTTGACTTGAGTGAGCATCATTCTCTTCTACACTTCTCGACCTTTTTGTTCTTTTGACAGTTTGCCATTCATTAATTGCAGGAAAGTGTTGTGTAGAGCAGTATGTGGATTGGGTTGAATCTTGTACAGGGAGTTGCTGACTGTAGCTAGATGGGGGCTATTGTGGCGGTAAAGGTTGTAAATAAAACATGTTAGGTGTTGGTATGAATTGCGGTATTGCATTTTGGTGGTATAGTGTTGAATTTGTTTGTCTGTAGGGCATGTTGTTATAATAAGGGTTGTTGGCCATTAGGCCTCACCCTTAAGGCTACAGCTCGGGCGCGGCGATATCGCAGGTAAATTTGGCCCACACACGTCCACTACGTTTCAATGTTCAGACCGAACTGATTGAGAAAAGAGACGCGGCCTAATCAATTGATAACGACTTTTTCTGAAGGGGCGCGTTAAGACCTCTTGTGAGTTATCAGTAGACCTTCCGCTAATTCTAATTTTATCATGTGAGAGAAAAATTCGTTCGTGTTGTTACAAAACCACCTCCAATGTTCCTATCAGGGGTGCAAGTCATTGAAACACTTGTGCGCTTACTAAAATCGATCGCAAAAAATATTTATACATTAAAAATAATAAATAAAGACTAATCAAAAGTCTTACTGCATACATCCGAAATGTACACTGTTATAATTAAAGCCTAGGCTTCGCCGAATTTCATACCTATCAGCGAAAACAGGAACGAAACTTCGAAGTCCTTAGAAATATACATCTAAGGACAGCTAATGGGGAAATAAAAGCACTTGTCCATGAAGTCAATAATATTTGCAATACAAAGCAAAAAACTACTTGTCTTTGTGGAGTTAAAAACGGCTAAAAATAACAAAAATATTTACAATATAAACATACTGTGTCATTCAATAGTTAAATTCAAACTACTTAATGTAAACCGTAAGATCCCGCACTGTGCGAAATACCAGAAACACGGACACACTAAAAATTTCTGTGTAGAAGAAGTCCATGATGTGTCAAATGCAATGGAACCCACCTCACCGCCCAATCTCAACGTAAAGAAAATAGTTCTGACGTTAAATGTATGAGCTGTATAGGAAATCATCACGCTAACTAACTAACTACAAGGGATGTAGGGTTTATAAAGAACGGCAACAAAAAATGTATCCTCCCCCCTTAAGAAGCAGGAAACCTACGCTAACTCATTGATTTTCAAGAAAGCTGATCCAATCAAACATTAGCTAAGCTCAAGTATCCATCATTCACAGACGAGCACTTTACTTACCAATGGGAACACGTGCGATCCTCAATTCAAAGCTTCTTAGTCTCTCCAACAAATATGTGGACTGAGATTTTTTAGAAAGATAACTGACAAAACTCTACCGCTCAACATATCTATAAGAAGAAAAAAAAATGTACTGCAGTAGAACTATTTGTTAAACTATTCAGCAAACTACATGAAAGGCAACGCCATCAAGCACCCAAAATATTGCGTCCATAGATTGTCCTATCGTAGTGAAGAAAAAAGTAGACTGCAAAGAAAATAGCAATCTACCAGGCACCCGGACAATAAAAAATCGGATTAAAACAACTCTTATTAGACATCATAAGTAAATCGACACAAAACTACCTACAGCACTTGTTTCTAACTAAAGCTATATAATACTTCCGCTGGAGGGCAACAGAAGGATTAAAGAAATCACAATAACATAAAACACCATTGTGTCTTTTAAAAAACACTTGGACAAGAAATAACCCAAAAAAAGCTCTTGCAGTTGTCAACCATTTGAACCATTTTTGCACTACAGGATTCTAAAATCAAGCTAAGGAAGAACAAGAAATCAAACGCTACCAAGAAGCACCGTTTCAACTGTGTCCACCAATCTCAAAGTTCAAACCTACACAAGTCCAGAACATGCTTACGGCAAAATTAAAACCAAGAAAACAGACTGCAACCTAGTTTCAGAAACAGTAACGAGATAATTGCCAGAAAAAGGATTAGTGTTCATCATCTACCTTTTTAACGCAGTACTACAATTTTATTTTTTTAATCAATTATTATTTAGTAATCAAAATTACAGGTATGTTTTATAAGCTAAAGGGGTGACAAGTGATAAAAATCTAACTACTAATTGACATGATAGGTTAACATCCAATGATTGCAGATTACATTGTCTTTAGATTGGCAATATATATAAAACACTATTAGATTAAGTCTATAGGCCACTGTTTTGTAAGTCGTTTATTGATTCTAATAGTGGGTTGGCATGGTTTGCTATGGTGTTGTGGTGCTTGATGGCTCTCTCGTGGATCACTTCTTAGACTGTTGGGACGTGAAGATTCATATGAATTTTTTGATTAGTTACGTACCAAGGTGCATTTACAATTTGGCGAAGAATTTTGGACCGACATCTTTAGATGATTGCTGCATTAGACTTGGAAGCACAGCTCCACATTTCAATTCCATATATCCAAATTGGTTTAATGATTGTCTTATAAATTAGTATTTTGTTTTCATTTGGCATACGAGATTTTCTGCCTATAATCTAATACAGTTCTTTGTTCTGTAGATCCATCTGTTTCCTTTGTGTAACTATATGTTGTTTCCACATCAACTTATTATCTAGATGTAGGCCCAATACTGCGATTGAGACATTTTCCAGGACAATGGAAAGTCGCTGAAATTATCATAACTCCTAAACCTGGAAAACCATCTACTGATCTGTCTTCATACAAACCAATTAGTCTGCTGCCTCTCTTATCCAAGGATTTCAAAAAATTGCTATTAAGGAAATTATTACCTATTATCTTGAAAAAATTCATACCTTATCATCAGTTCGGTTTCCAAAAAAATCGTACCATTATTGAATAGGTACACGGAGTGGTCAAAAAATGATAATAAACTTTAATCACAAACGCTATTGTTCAGCCATTTTTATGAATATCGCACAAGCCTTTGATAAAGTGTGGTATAAGGGGCTTCTGTTCACAATAAAAAAAAACCTTAGAATATCACAAAATCCTCGAGTCGTACCTAATAGATAGGCATTTAATCGTCAAATATGGAGATAGTTGCACACCTCCAATCCCAATACAAGAAGGTGTATCTCGAGGCAGTGTGCTGGATCCATTATTATATTTACTTTTTACGGCCGATCTTCCCACCACTGCTTTCACTATTGAAACATTTGCAGACGACACTGCAGTACTTTCTTCTCATTTTAAATAAGACGCGTTAACGGCCACAAAAACATTTGCAAGAATTAGAACACTGATTCAACAAATGGCGAATAAAAGTAAATGAAGGGAAATCGGTGCGAGTGACTTTTGCCCTAAGAAGAGGTACTTGCCTTCCTGTACTGCTTAACGGCATACCAGTACCGCAAAACGAACATGTGAAATACTTCACCTAGGCAGACGCCTGACTTGAAAGAGACATATTTTCATAAAAAAGAAACAGCTAGGTCTTAAGATTTTTTTTTTATAATACATATTAGCTGGCTCTACAAACAAGATGCAATACACGGCTATGTTACATGAATACTTATGACTAGGAGTACATTAATTTTTGAGAGAGGATTAAGTGAGTGCATTCACACCTCTGACTTACAACATTTGAGTTCTACTATTACTTAAAGCTAGTTAATCTAGAGTAGGTCCTGTGGTAGCTTACGCTTGATCCTAGAGTGTATGTTCTTTTGACCGAGGTTTAATTTAGTTGCACTTGTACACATCACTAATTTTTTAAAGAAGTTACTAGTTAGCTTGTAGTCTGAGATTAGTGGAACACTTAACTCTTGATGTATTTGGCTGTTGCGTATGAACCAAGGGCAGTTAATTGCAAGACGTAGCACTTTGTTCTGCATAGTTTGAAGTTTCTTCAATGATGTTTTGGGTGCGTTACTCCAAACTGGGCATGCATAAGTTAATATAGGGCGGAGGATCGCCTTATTGATCAATAATGAGCATTCAGATCTAAGGTGGGATTTTCGGTTGATCAGCGGGTACAATAGAATGAGTCTTGTGTGGCACTCATTAATTTTTTTATTTATGTGATACCCCCAGTTGAGTTTTGAATGTAAGTGGACTCCTAGGTACTTTACTGCAGCATCCTTTGGGTTCCATGGTATATCATCATTGTTTAGTCTGACTGTTGGGAGATGGGTGTAACGTTTGAGTGCAAACATCTTTGCTTGCGATTTGATTTTTATTTTCCACTTTTTAAACCAGTCACACGTTATGTTTACTGCATTTTGTAGTCGTTCTATTGTTGTTTCAATTGTAGCGCCCTGCGTTAGTATCGCCGTATCGTCGGCAAACAAGGCTAGCGTTGAATTGTTTACCGTGGGCAAGTCATGTACATAAAGGTTGAATAAGGTTGGACCCAATAGGCTCCCCTGAGGTACTCCTGCCTTTGTTGTTTTGATGCTAGAAAGCGTTGCGTTGATTCTTACTCTGAAAGTTCTGTTGTTGAGAAAAGAATTTACAATTTTTATTACATAAGCCGGAATGTTTATCTTGATCATTTTATACAGGATTCCTTCAAGCCAAACCTTATCAAAGGCTCTTTCCAAATCTAGAAATATTGCTGCGGTATATTTTTTTTCTTCAAACCCTTTCTCAATGAGTTCTGTTAATCTAATAAGTTGGTGAGCTGTTGAGTGCGACCGTCTGAACCCAAACTGGTGAGGCGGAATGACTTCGTTTTCGAGTATAAAGTCTTGCAGACGAGTGAGTATCACCTTTTCCAGAAGTTTGGCTAGAGTAGATAGTAACTAATAGGTCGGTAGCTATCAGGATTGTGCTTGTCTTTACCAGTTTTGTAAATTGGTAGTATGTTCCCAGTTCGCCAAGGTAGTGGAAAGTAACCTAGTCTCATACAGCCATTACAAATTGACGTTAGGTAGGCTACTGCTTTTTTGGATAGGTGTTTTAATATTTCGTTGTTTATCAAGTCCGGTCCAAGGGACTTGCGCCTAGGAAGACGCTGTATGTATAGCCTCAGTTCTTGGGCAGTCACAGGGGTTATTTCAGTAGTCTCCCGTATATGGAAGTCAGCTAAAGTGTTTGCTATTTGGGTCGCAAGTATGGGGTCGTGTTCATCTGCATTTGGAGTAAAGACTTTCTCTAGGTGCGCGGCCAATATTTCTGATTTTTCTTCTTCAGATGAGTGGGTCGTGTTGTTATCTACTAATGGATAAATAACATTTGGTTGTCTTAGCAATCTTTTAGTTGCCTTCCACATAGTGGAGTCACCGGGATGAATATCTTCAAGGTAACTATTGCATCTTATTATTCGAAGATTATCTAGCTCTTGCTTTACTAAATGATTTAATTTGTTATACAACGTTTTATAGTATGGTAGTCGTGTCCTTTGCCATTCTCTTCTGTATCTGTTTTTGATCTTATAAGCTTTTATTATATAATCAGGTGTTATGTTGTGCGAAGCAATATTTCTTCGTTTCCGTGGTATTGTAGCTTCTTGTGCGCTTTCTTGTATTGCAGCCGTATATTGTGTTATTGCTTCATCGATACACATAGGAGATTGTAGCGGTCCCGTCCAGGTTAGTCTAGCTTTTTTTGAAAAGTTGTCCAGTCGGTTATTCCATCAACAAGTTTAGGAGTAGGTGGCTTTATTTGAGGTATGTCATAGAACGACAAGATTACGGGTAGATGGTCCGAGTCTAGTTCGTTTGTTACCGTTTGTTGGATTGGTTTTTGAAGATTCTTGTGTAGCACAACGTCTAAAATGTCAGGCTGATAGTCAGCCCTATACGGATAGTAGGTAAATTCATTAGGTGCTGATATAAGTATGCAATGGTTCGCCGTAATGTTGTGTAGCCTTATACCCTCAGGGTTGCTAGTTCGGCATCCCCAGGTGGTGTTTTTTGCATTTAGATCACCTAGTAGCATCGTAGGCTCCGTACTGTTGAATAATTTACCTATATCGAGGTCTAATAGTCTTTTATTGGGTTGTTTGTACGCAGAGATTAATTTTAGGGGGCGGTTACTACCCATGTGTACTTGTATGGCTACAGCTTCTAAGTTTTCTATATCAACAAGATGAAGTAGGTGATGTTTTAATTTTTTCTTTACTATGATCGCTACTCCCCCGGAGGCCTTATCAGCTACTCTATCTTTTCGGTGCACTAAATATCCTGGGATGCGGAATGCTTCAGTGTTAATAAAGTGCGTTTCTGTTACATAAGCGATATCTATGTCATAACGAGTCATAAAATCAATAAAATGGAGCGTTGCATTTTAGACCATTGGCATTCCAATTAGTCAAGGTTAATTTAGTAACTATTTGCTTGTTTATTTGGGTCCATTAGTTGGCAAGGTAGGAATTATAGATGCTAATAATGGCGTTAGTTTTTCTAGGTGTGGAATGAGTAATTCAACAAGTTTTGTTAATATAGTTGTGATAAAGTCAGTTGCGTTTTGAGATTCGCCCGCCTGGTTGGCATTAGCTTGGGGTGCACGTCCTTGGCGTTGACTAGGTGAGGGCGGCTGGTTTACAGGGCTCTCCTGCTTATTTAAGGTTGCTTGTGCAAATGTCTTATTCGGTGTTCTGTAGTTGCTATTTGTTGACTGCTTTATCTTAAGGAAGTAGCTGCATCCTCTATAGTTTGCGGGGTGTTTTTCCAAACAGTTAACAAACTGTGGTTCCTCATTTGGTTTTTTGGGGCAGTTATCATATAGATGGTTACCTGTGCATTTTACACATCGTGGCAGAGATTGGCAGTAGTTGCGCGTGTGGCCATATAGTTGGCATTTTTTACACTGCGGGATTTCTGAAGATTTTCTTCGTAGTTCAACGTCAATTACGCAATAATTAAGTCTTGTTAAGCTAAAGATTTTCCTACCTTCCTGTGTATTTTCAAGATCCACCGCACAAAGAGGGATTGGATATCTATTCTTGTTATACAAGCGCAATCTTTTAATGGGGTATTTTAAGGCTGTTAATTCGGTTTCTATTTCTTTTTCCGTCAGTGATACAGGAATATTCCGGATAATTACAGAGAGATTATTTGTTTCTGGGTCCTTAAAAGTGTGATAACTTAATTTCATTTCACTGTAGTGTTTTGTCATACATCGATAATCTTCTATGCTTGTTAGATTTAATCTTAGTTGATTGTTTTTGTGGACTGTTGTAAATTCAGTTGTCGTTTTATCTTTTAGTTCCTGTAGTATTTCCTGGTAATTGAGTTTATCAGCATTATACAAATATAAAGGTGGAATTTTTATTTTCTTTTCAACGGGTACTGGTGTGACTTGTGTCTGCAGATTAGCTGTATCCATCGAGTTGATTGCCGCAGCGTGCTTGCCTTGATAGATAATTTTGCCAGCATTTTCGATTTGTTTTTCATTTAAATAGAATTTTTTTTTGTAATTAAGTTTTTTGGCTCAAACAAATATTTTTTATTCGGTTCATATTCTGATGGCGATAAATCGCCACTGTTTCTTTTGTTATCATTAGCGCTCATAATGGACAGAAACCCCTCCGCAGGGGTTCTATTACAGTGAATTTAGTACTTACTAATATTAATTGTTGTAGGAAATGCACTATCACTAGTAATAGCCGCAGGCGGCGATAACACGCGATAGCCGTTGACACTTGTACTTTCGAGCGAGCGGAACGGGACACCGATCTTAACGCTAGGAAAGTCAAATCGCAATTTCTTAAGATTTAAAAGATGTATTGGCTCTTAGGCCGAAAGTCTCAATTGTCCATTATTAACAAAATTTTCTATAAATCCATCATAAAACCAATATGAAATTACGGCATTCAACTCTGGAGAACAGCAATAACTCCAATATTGACATTTTAAGGCGCTTCCTATCCAAAGTTCTACCATCTATGGTAAACGCTCCCTGGTTTGTTCCAAATAATGTTGTTCAACGTAACTTAGACATCCCCTCAATCACAGATAAAATACAAAAATATAATGTCCGTTATGCTACTCACCTTAGTACTCGCCCAAACGCGCTAATCGAACCCGTCTTAAAGGAAGACAAAGGCCAATCTAGACTGAAACGAACAAAACTATCCGACCTTCCACACCGATTTGAGTGACAAATATATAGTGCGTGTTGTTTAAATAATGAATATAGTGTAAACTTAGCAATAAAAAGCTACTGAATTACTAAATGAGAACTCTTATTGGTTTGTTTCCCACGTGATTCTATTATTTTGGTATGTATATTATTGTAAAATCGCCCACTTTATATCTCTAAGAGACATATTGTAGATAAATAAATAAATTAAAAAAAGAATTGATTTGAAAATGTTAATTAAAAAAATATATAAAAATACGATAAGAATAGCTTAAACTAATCTGAAAACATCTTAGTTGTTATAAATCTTTTGATAAAGGATTCTTTAATAATAGTCATTTTTTATCATATCAACAATCAACGAAATATCAAAAAGATGGAGTAAAAACATTGTATTATGATCAAAAAAATTCTGACAAAAAAACAAAGTCTTCCATAGTCAAAATAGCATATAATTGAAAAAATAATTAACAATTTCTTTTAGAATAACATAGTTATTAATTTGATAAAATTAGGTCAAGTATTTTTTAACGGTCAAATCATTATTATTATCCTTATTAATTATAATTTCAACTGATTATGTTAAAATACCAAGAAAACGTATCTTTCACTTAGAAACAATATGACATATTTTTTTATAAAAAGTTAGTTTAGTATTTATATGTAAAAGAAACATCTGCAATTTAAATTGCATTTCCAATAAAATGTGGGCTCTCTCCCCGTTTGATCCT
The DNA here is from genome assembly GCA_036346155.1 of Sinelater perroti. NCBI lineage: Eukaryota > Metazoa > Arthropoda > Insecta > Coleoptera > Elateridae > Sinelater > Sinelater perroti. The sequence continues at coordinate 14,171,785 of JARFIY010000195.1, read as the reverse complement.
TTAACCTCAACCTCAAATGCTCGGCTAACTGCAGAAGTGAAGCACCCAATTATCCTTTCTTCTTCACTCCAGTAAGCTCTTAAAATATCTGCATCGAGAGCGTTTATTTTAAGAGAAGTGAACGCCAGCACAACAATTACTTTAATTTAGGTTCCATAAAATTCCGTTTTTATGGAAACCCACGTTAAGTTTCTACAAATAATGGCGGCGTAGAAAGCATATTTCAAGTACTTTCCATGCAGTTACTATCAATTATGAGCATTTTTCAGCACACTTCTTTCACCGCGGCAAAACGGCCGCGAAAAATGCGAACACAATGTATAGGAGTTGCATTCCGGTATGTTATTATGGGGTAATTAAACGCAGCTCGGAATCAGATGTGCCCCAGGACCTGATGTTCTATTGTGTCGGCGTGGTTGGTTTCACTACCGTGTCCGCTCGTGATTTATCTCTAGGCCCTTGCAGTTTCTCCTTCGGACGCCCACGCGCCCAACTTTATATAACTTCATCAGCCGGTTGGTACTCACTTCCTTGCGAGATTAGAATTAACTCTGTTATTGTAAATCATTAGTTAGACGTCAAAATTCAAAGGATTTCTTTGTCTTGTCAGTATGGTGCCGCTTAATGTGAAATATTGGCCAGATGCCGATAAGGAGGTTTTTATTCAGACCTTGACATGCTAATGCGTTTGTGTACTCATTCGCTTCTGGCTTCCCCGTTACCTATTAAGAAGGGATAAGATAGCGGTTTATCGGTGGAAGAGGCGGCAGAGATTGTAAAGGGACTTCATCAGCATTACGTTAAAAGCGTGTAAAAATGCATTTGGGATTAAAAATTACAGTAAAACTATTTATCACAACATTTGAAAGATAAGTAAGGATAAATATGTGACATTATTATTACTATTTCTCTTCTTATTAATGTAATTGAGGTAAGCACAGGCTTATAAATCTTTCTCTCATCCAAACATATACACAAAAATCTTCAAAATTAAATGTACTTTGCTCAAGAGATATTTGAGTTATATAGGTAAATCAAACATAAACTGAAGAGTATCATTTTTATCAAATCTCTGTCTTTCAAATGCATTTTTTATTAGTCTAAACATATCATAAACTCCTTCTTAGGTGATTGGAGTAGCTATATCAGTCAATTGTCGGTCCCAAACCTAGATAAAAGATGATGATTAGGCAATGGTCCAATACCGCATTCCCCGAAAAACAAAACCCGTTAAAAATCCCAAAAGCATGCGTCGGGGTAGGACAGAAAATCGGATACGGACAACGCGACGAAAACGGGCATGGAACTTAGGTGTGTGAAATGTATAAGGTAACAATAGGAAGATAAATAAAATAATAACTGGCTGTTATAACCAAACCTAAAGAAAATGACAAGAATTCAAAAATTTAAGAACATATGACTATTTCTTTAACCACTTAACAGTTGGATATTTTTGAGAAAAATGGTAAAAATATTGTCACTTTTTTTGTTTTCATTTAACTACATTTATTAATCCTATTAATTAATTACAACAAATTTACTCAATAAGTAGTTTTAGTATGAAATATTTTGAAACATTCAATACACAATCCTACATCACAATCCGGGCAGTAGTCTTGTCTCCTTTCGAATTTTTTTACCGCTTCCATTTTTCCGTGAGCAACATACTTTGCATTGTCGAGTAGGTCTCTCTTTGTTTGCAGTAGATGGTATTACTTCTATAAAATGTCTACCAATCAAACGTAGTGGTGACTATGATCCTGATGGACGTCCAGAAGTCTGTTGGGATTTACCATATTTTTCATTAATTTGTTGTACGAGATCTAATCTAAATTGTAAATGAGATTTTGAGCCTCCCTGCTTTCCATATAAAACAAAGGAATTCCATATTGTCTGATCGAGAAGGTGTGAAACATTTTATAATAATATTTCTTCCCACGCTTTTTGATGATAGGGTAGTTAGTTAGGTGTTGGTCAACTCTATGAACACCACCCATAGAATTGTTGTAATCATTTACAATTTTAGGAATTTTTTTAGAGTCCCGTGTTCGTTGAATTTCTATTATTTCTGGGTTATGAATTGTTGACAACAAGGCGACGTCCTTTTTGTCTTTCCACTTCATAACACAGACCTTTCCTCTTTGGTATGCCACTATTTCTCCCTTTTTTAGTTTTTTCTTTTGTAAATCGTTGAGCACCTCTTTTCTGTTCAATTTCAACGTTCCAAATAAGTCGGTTTTGTGTCGCAAAAGAATATCTGCAAGTATCGGTGAGGTATAAAAATTGTCTGTAGTAAGACAGTATCCTAAATTCAAAATTGGCTTCATCAAAGCCATGACAATTTGTATTCCCATTCCATGGTTTTTATAATTATTATCCAGTGTTGTTCCCTTCCCTGTGTATATTATTCTTCTTCTTCTGGTGCCATCTCCATTAATGAAGGTTGGCAACAATTGTGGCGAATTCGTCTCGGTCGTCCCTTATGTTCTTCAACCATAAACATTTTCTTCAACCTGGGCCGCGTCTTCCTTCTATTTTCCCTTCTATCATGAGTTTCAATAGTTGGTTTTTGTGGTTTCTTGTGATATGACCAAGATAGGCGGTTTTCCTTTTTTTAATCGTATTAACTAATTCTCTGTCTCGGTTCATACGTCTGAGTACTTCCTCGTTTCTTATGTGTTCAACCCACGATATTCTATGCATTCTTCGGAACACCCACATCTCGAATGCTTCCAGATTGCTAATCTCTTTTTTGTTCAATGTCCAAGTCTCCACCCCGTATAGCAGTATTGAATAAATGTAACATTTCACAAATCTGTATCTTACATCTAGAGCGAGGCTTTTATTACATAGCAAGTTTCTCATTTTTAGGAAAGTCATTCTGGCTGTCTCTATTCTGGTTCGTATTTCTAGTTCTGGGTCTAGATTGTCAGTTATCCAGCAGCCAAGGTATTTAAATTTGTGGACTTGTTCTATATGTTCATTGTATACATTTATATTGACTGTTGTGTTTGGTATTCTGCTCACTACCATTGTTTTTGTTTTCGTTGTATTAATTTTGAGTCCGACAGTATCTCCTTCGGTTGTGATACGGTCCATTAAGCGTTGTAGACCCTCAGGGCTGTCGGCAATAATTACGGTATCATCCGCGTACCTCAAATTGTTGAGTAATCTTCCGTTGACTTTGATACCATCTTCCGAGCCTTCAAGTGCTTTTTGGAATACTTGTTCCGAATATATATTGAACATAAGTGGTGATAGGACGCATCCCTGACGTACCCCTCGTTTAATAGCCACTTCAGTTGTGATTGAGTTTTCTAATCTTATTGCTGCTGTTTGTTTTTCGTATATGTTTCTAATAATTGTGATGTCTTGTTTATCCAGTCCTTTATGCTGTAGCACGTTTATTAATTCTGCGTGTTTTATACTGTCAAATGCTTTGACATAGTCAATGAAACAGAGATATACCTCCTTTTTGATCTCTGCATTTTGCAGTAATACTGTTAATCCAAATAAACCTCTCGAGTGCCAAGGCCGTCCCGAAAGCCAAACTGTTCTTCGCTTAGGTCTAGTTCACTTTTTTGCATATTCTGTTGTGTATTATTTTTAAAAATAATTTTAACACATGGCTCATTAAGCTAATTAATCGAAATTGATCACATTTGTTCGCATTAGTTTTCTTTGGTATGGAAATGAAAATTGACTTTAGCCAGTCGCGTGGTATGTTTCCTGTTTGGTATATTTTATTGAACAGGTTTGTCATTATGTTTATGTTATCTTCATTTATGAGTTTCAGGAATTCTGCATAAATATCGTCTGGTCCGGGAGCTTTCCGTTTTTAGTTGCATTTAACACTTTAACTACTTCTGCTTTTAATATGTTTGGCCCTGTTTCGCCCTTCGCGGTGTACGGAGGTTAACTTCATCGTCAAACAATTGTTGTACGTAGTTTGTCCATTCGCTGTTTAGTTCTTCTGTTGTAGATATCAGTTGGTTGTTATCATTTGTTAGCCTTGTTGGCAGTCGTTTTTAAAGTTTCCAGTAACTTCCTTTACTTTTTATGTAAATTGAAGAGATCGTGTTTGTTCTGCAGTTCTTCAAGCTCTTGGCATCTATTGTTCATCCATTTCTTTTGCTTCTCTTATTGTTCGTCTTATTTTGGTTTGGGTTTGATTGTACCTCTGTTGGTCCGAGTTTTTATACATTCGTCTCTCGTCCATTAGCTCTAAAATTTCCTTTGTTATCCATTCCTTTTTGTGATCGTATTTTGATGCTCTTACAGTTTGGGCTTGTATATTGTTTAGCGTGTTTTAAATTGTTTCCAGATATTTTCTATTTGCTCTTGGTCGGTTTCAGCCTCTGATTCGCGTATTTTTTTGAATTAGTTGTTTAGTGACGCGGATATTTGATCTTTTTGTATCTGGTCTTCTAGTGTTGCCATATTTGGATTTGTGTTTGTCTTCTTCCTTATCTTTTTTAACCTAATTCTGATGCGTGCTACTACAGGGTTATGATCCGACCCCACGTCTGTTCCTGGGTAGGTCTTTGCTCCAAGAACTCCATTTCGATATCTTTTGTCTATTAGGATAAAATCGATTTGATTCCTGATCACATGTCTTGGGTGGTCTTGAAGTAGTCTTTTTCCGATTTTGGCATTGAAATCGCCCATAATTATTGTTTTCTCATCTTTTTTGATGTGTGATTTTAATTGTTTTATTTGGGTGTAGAAATTATTTATCTCTGCGTCGGGTTTTTCTGCTGTTGGTGCATATACCTGTATTATGTTAACATTTTTTGGTTCTACTTTAGTTGGATCAACATTGCTCTGTCAGATTGCGGTATGAAATTCATGACCGATTTTTTCGCCTCTTTGTTCACTATAATTCCAACTCCGTTTGGGTGATCAGGTAGGTTGTTGCCAGAGTAATATACAGTTGAGTCGCCTATGTTCATTTTTCCTGACTCCTTCCACCTCATTTCGCTAATTCCGAGGACATTTATGTTTAGTCTCTTCATCTCTTGGATTGTATTGTGTATCTTCCCAGCCATATACATGCTTTTCACATTCCAAGTGCCAATTTTGATTGGTATTTCTTTTTCGTTTTCCACTTTCAGGTGGTTCCTAGCATTCATCGCGGGATTCTTCGCACCCTTGACCATTTAAGGTCTGCCGCGGACTAGGGGCCGTTTTGTATTGATATGTCGCCATAATTGTTTGTCTTGAGAAAGTTTAAGCGGTAGTTTCTCCTGGCTTTCCGCTTTGGTTTCTAGCCGCCCAATATGGGAACAGACGCTATTTGCAGCCGCTCAATCTGAGTCAGACGCTGCTGTTACTATGGGAGCCATTAAATTCATCAATTGAAGGTTGCCTCCCATAGCCTCTCATTTAGTTTAGCCTGTGTGCCGACACAGTATCCGGGATGTGGCCTCTTAACAAGCTTCTGGGAGCCATAAATGAGAGTGAGAGACCACTCGGAGACCAATATCTCTGAATGACCCAAGGGTCCGGCAATTCAGAGTATAGAGGTGTTACTCCTGGGTGAAATCTCCCGTACATGTATATTATAAAAGACCAAATATATCCAGATTTTGATTCACAGAGCATATATGATTTGATGCCGAACCTGGCTCGTTTTAGAGGGATATACTGAATCCAACCTAATCTACCGTTATAGAGCATAAGACTCTCATCTGTTGTATAATCGCAGAAGAAAACTTTTTACGTAGGTGCTCTATGATTGGCCATAACTTATTTAGCTTGGGATTTGGGTGCGTTTCGGGATTATAAGTTGAATTATCATTGAAATGTATACAACGCTTCAATAAGGCAAAACGTCTGTAAGACATAACTTTTGCGAAAAATGGTGTTTCAATCATATCTTTTCTAGACCAGTACTATTCGATTATAGGCTTATTTATAATGCCTTGCAGAATTTGGAGAGCAAGAAACACCATGATTTCAGCATTATCTGTCGGCTTTCACTCCTTCAAACGTGAAAATATTTGCAAAAATGTATTACTGCATTGATCTGCATATCGGTTAGTCTCAGTTGTAATCAAGTCTAAGATTTCTGAATCCCAAAAAAATCACCATCATTATCAAATGGCAAATATACATCAGGTGTATTATCGAAAGGGAATCTTGGAGGAGGAGGTAGTAAATTTTCTGTATTTAATTCACAAAATTCTCTAAATGGAAGTACATCTTCATTCTCCAATTCAGAATCATCTTCCGATAAATCTAATAAATCACTTTCGTTGTCTGATTGACTTATCAATATTTCCTCATCACTTTCATAATCAAACTCAAACATTATGGGAACCTAATGAAATAAAATAAAACTGAATAAAAACAAAAAAAATGTATATAAAACATATATTACCTGTGTCTAAAATATAAAAACAGCTGCACAAAAAGTAATCACAAAATAACAAGCTATAGTACAAATAAATGTTAGACAACACGTATGAAATGCAACGGCGACTATAAAGGAATAAATACTCTTATAACGTACGTAAGACCTGCATCAACAAGCAGCCGTACACGTACACCCCCCATCCCCCGCGCACAAAACTTGTCGACGCTACTGTATGAGTCATTCCCACTATTGAGAAACAAGCGACGTTAAATTCTCGGGAAAATCACTATCTACAAGAAGAAAAGTTGCCCGAACGAGACTAGGGATCGTCAGTGTACGGAAAAATGTCACGTCCGAGTGCAGTTCGGGCAAAACTGTCAAGTGGTTAATGAGGTACTAAAAACAAGTAGAGCCAGTAAAGGTGTATTGATTGATGATACACAGAAGGTGGAGAAAATATACAAAAACTTGGGAAGCTGTTGCTGAAAGAATTATTTTCATTAATACGGTAACAATTATATAGCCACTAATGACGATAAACCGGTTAATGTGACATATGTCTTCCTTCAATAGCTAAACGACGACATCTTGAAAGGTTATTTTGCTCTAAAATTTTAATTTCAGAACGAGAAGAAAATATAAAAATAATATTATAGGTAGATATTGAAAAATCAACGGAGAAAGGACTAATACAATATGCGAACAAAATAACATGAAAATCCTAAATGGTTACTTCCTACTACCGCGACATACACAGGTATACGCGGAGACAAGAAAGTCAAGAACTAAAGTCAATTATCGACTATGTCACATCAAAACAAAAAGCTAATATAAAATTTCAGGACGTAATAGTTTGTAGAGGATCGATGTGTGGTTATGACCATTATTTCATTAGAATAAATGTGTTATTCCCAGGAAGAAAAATAAAGATGCAAAAACGCAATAACAGAAAAGCAAGCAACTACAACAAAGGATATATATAACCTACAACGTTTAGAAGATGAAAGTACAGAATGCTTTACAAAATTAGAACAAAAATTATACGAAAAAAACTTCGAAAGCATAGAAGAACACAACAACCATGTAACAGGATATATCCATAACACAGCACTTAAAGCTCTAGGTGGATATGAAGGGAAAAACCAAAGTAAAAACCATTGATGGGGCATAGACACAAATATGAGGTAGAAAAAAGAAATATCAATAATACCTTAGTACCATAAACTAATTTATAAGGAGGCGCAAGCATAAGTACGCAGAAAATTAACCAAAAAATGAAAGGCGGGAAAGGCATTGTTTTCGAATTAATACACATTTAGGAGGCCGAAGAAGTACAGAAAGCTGAAGAATATCGAAGAACATGGAAACAAAAAGAAAAATGGGTTATATCACCAATAACTCCTGAGAAGTGGGAATAATATTTTCAACAACTGTTAACAGAAGAACGTGAAGAATTTGAACACTATAATGAGTCACGTAACATAATAAGATTAATGTTAGAAGAAGTGAGAAAACAATCTTTAAATAATGGCAAAGCGCCGGGGTCCTACCTAGATTATATATAATTAATAAAATATGGAAGCAGCGCTCTATCTAATCATCTACAAAAGCTTTTTAATCAGTATATAAACAAACAAAATATACCAATCTATTGAAAAGGCACCTATATATCACCTATAATTAAAAAAGGAAAAATGTGAAAATTATTAGAAAATAACCATAACAAGCGCAATCAACAAATGATTAAGCAAAGATAATACAACAAGAAATAGAAAATGAGTATCAACAAATAAAAGCTGAAGAAAAAACTAGATTTCGAACAGGTAGATCGACCATTGATAACATATTCTCGATCACCAAAGTTATTAAAAAAAAAATGGCATTAAAAAATAACTCTATCTACTTATCGTCGACTTTAAAAAGGCATATGACAGTAACCCACTTAAAAAACTGTGCAAAATCCTTTAGAAAACTAATATTAATGTTTAATTAATAAAAACCGTAAAAAACTGTATATAAACAATCAAACACAAAATTAAGATAAGTAATATTGTTACAAAATAATTTGTAACAACTAAAGACTGATACAAGGATGCTACCTCTTCCCAGCACTATTCGAAATTTACCTCGAACACGCATTACAGGAATGGAAGAAGCATGGACTTATCCATAAACAATAACACTTTATGTACTCTGTTACGGACGATCAAATATTAGTAGCCCAAAACTACGATGACATGAATTACATAACCCGCAAACTCTTAGAGGAATATGCAAGTGGGGACTAAGAGTAAATTTAACCCTCTATAACCTGCTATATATACTACCTACTAATCGATTATAATTCGTAGCCCCATATTTGTGAAAAATACTACTATTTTGTTATATCTACAGAACAACCACAATAAGATACAGCTGCAGTTATAGAGATAAAGAGTATACTCCAAAAAGATAAATATATACGTAGAACATTATCTATGAAGGAACTCAATTGCACGCCAGTCTACCTAGATGGGGAACTGCTAGAACATTCAGATAAATAAATACGTTGGAAATATAAACATTTAGATTGTAGGTTAACATATATTTAATAAAAGAAAATAACTGTGGAATTAAATTAGAGCAACTATACTGGACGATCGGTAGACAATAACAGTGAACTGCAATAAACTACATAGTATCTAATTTTGAAAAACTGTAACAATGGAATTTTTCAAACTATTTTAAAACAAAAGTTTGAGTATTAGTGGATACATGCTCCCTAACATGCGTTATACAAGTTTGAGTATACCAACAGTTAAAGATGTAATAATCAAGTTTAGCATAAAATATAGTGACGCCGCCATTGTAACCGAGCGATTGAGGAATTTGACTTCGATGTAAACGGAGATACATAGCTCAATCCTGGGTTTAGATGCCCGACGGGTGGCCTACTCAGTCACTAAAAATAATTGAGTACCTGCGTTCACTCGAACAAAGGGTAATCATCGCGGTCGTCTAAGGCGTAGTGTTTGCCACATCCCCCGTGTCAGAGATGGTGCGCGACCACCGAGCAGTAAAAGAGAACATGAAAGTTTTAACCTTTTAGTTCGCAAGGCATTAGTTTAATTTTAAATATTGTACCTTGCAAAAAGTTCCCGTCATATATGAATATTTTATAATGACCGATTGCTAGTTTTTTCTTATATATGTAATATCTGTAATAGATTAATTATTGGGGCATGTTAAAGGATTTGTCCATAAAGTGGGTGTCACTAATAAGGAATACCTACATAACAAATATGATGAAAAAAATACTTCTACTTATTGTATTTCAAAATGCTTGTTGACGTTCTACGAAGCTTTATATTTATTTAGAGCATATTGCTGGTAAGGTTTAAAAGCATGTTCAGGATGATGTAGTTTTGTTAAACCAGTTATTGAAGCATTGCCATAAATTCTTCTAGACATTAACTTAAAATGATAAAATTGTCTTATTTTAGTGCATTTGTATAGCTGGTATTTTGTTGTACTTGAGCTCCTGTTTGTACTCTATGGTTAGTAAGATAGAATTTTATAAAATTATTTGTATTTTACTAGATATTAAGTCTATTATTGACATAGTTCGGCTTCTTTAAAAGACTTGGTTAGAATTCACAACCTCTGTAATTCGTTAAATGCGGGCTTGCACATAGCATATTTTGCAGGAGCATCTTTACTTTTCGTACAGCTCCAAATGTCACACATATATGAGGTTTATTTTAAATACGCCTTTGCAAGGTCATACTGTTGACAATACATGAATTGAGACACACCTCTGTATTGTTTTCGAAGTTCTACTTGTATGTTTTTATTTTAAATACTTTGTTTTTGTAAAATTTTTATTATTACCTGCAGGTTGTAAGCCGTTAAAAAAATGCATTGGTTCTTGTGTCTCGTTGTCTTGCATTTAGAACGTTTCTAACTTTATCTTCTTTCTGATTTAGTTCTTCCCCATTTTCTTGATATTCATTTGTGCGATACAAACGCAAATCACTCGGTAAACTTGTTTTCTCTCATGTTTTTCACTTGTCAAGACAACATATATTTTTTGCGACGACCGCAAAACATGCACGAAGAGTGTAGTTCATTAAGCTATTTTTAACAAACGTTTACACGTTTGTTCTCTTCTTTCTTTGTTAAACTTGCCGTTTCTGCTGCATACATTACAACATGTCATAACATTGTCTTGTATTCGCGTCTTTCTGCTTAGCCTCTTATTCCTCAGCAATTTTTTATTTGCATATAGTGCTTTGTATCCCTGCTGGATTCTATGTTTTTTGTTCACTCTTTCGTTTCTTCTATGTATCAGGAACCCGAGATATTTATATGTTTCTACCTCTTCGAACTTTTATTTCCCTCAATGTTTTTTGTTTCCTGTTGCAGTGCATGTATTTTGTTTTATTTTCGTTGATTTCAAGGCCTTTTTCTTTTGATTTTTTTCAATTGTACTAAATATCCTATCTAGTTCGTCTCTTCTTCTTGCTATTATTGCGATGTCGTCTGCATAGGCTAAATTTGCACTGATTTGTTATTGATTGTGCCATTCTGCTTTGTTTTTTTGATAATGCCATCTAGAGTTATGATAAAGAGAAGCGCCGATAAAGCGTTTTTGCGGTGTTTGTGTTGCCTTTAATTCTTCTATGATTTTCTTTCTTAATAGACTATCAAAGGCTTGTTTGTAGTCGAGAAAGAGGATATGTAGATCTATGTCATATTCGTAGCTTTTCTCAGTGATTTGTCTAATTGTATGTATGGCGTGCGTTGTTGATTTGTTATTTCTGTATCCTAGCTGGTAATCTCCTAAAAATGTTTCTGCATGTTTTGCAAGTCTACTTTTTATTATCATCGTTACTATCTTGTACGTGATGTCTAATAAGGTGATGGCTCTGTAATTTACACATTTGGATCTGTCTCCCTTTTTTTGGTATAGGTTTTATTAGTCCAATTTTCCATTCTTCCGGCATTTCTTCTTTTGTCCAAATATTCGTTATTAATTCATGAATTCTCTGCTGCAGTTCCTCCCCTCCTTGTTGTAGCATTTCGGCACACATGTTGTCACTTCTCGCGGCTTTTCTATTTTTCATCTTTGTTCTTGTACTTCCTTTATATCTGGTGCTCTTTTTAAGTTTCCTAGTTACTCTTTCAATGTCTTTTCTCCTTCTTCTATTGTGTGATTTTCTTCTTTATATAAATTGCTAAAGTAATTCTTCCATTCTTTTTCTTCGATTTCATCTAGTGTTCCGTTGTTTTTCTTGTTTCGTTTTTTAATGTACTGATACAATGTCGTTAAGGTATTTTTTCCATTCTGCTTTTCTGTTTCCTCCAGTATTTTATCAATCCATATTTTTTTCTTCTGTAGGCACGTTTGCTTCTTTCCTTTTGCTCTGATAGTTTATTTTATCTTGCTCTTACTTTGTGTCGAGCCATTTCTTCCTGGCCTTATTTTTTCTTTTATACAATTTTCGCACTCAGTGTCAAACCAGTAGTTTTTCATTATTTTTCCGCTGTGTGTCCAATTGTGTTATCTGCCGTTTCTGCTATTGTGTTCTTGATTTGATTCCAGTCTTCTTCGATATTTTCTGTCTTCCTTCTGTTTTCTAATGTTATCTTTATTTCCTCTTTATATTTTTGTGATATCATTTCTTCTTTTAGTTTTTCTATATTCCATCTTTTTTTCTCCAATTCTTTCCTCTCTTGGAGTTTTTTTATTTTTACCTTGGTTATCACTAGGAAGTGGTCTGAGTCTATATTAGCTCATCTGAAAGTTCTTACGTCGTTGATAGATTTAGAGATTACATAACATTTGCCCGTTGTTGTTTGTTTTCCCATGTGCTGTTTGTTTCCATGCTACTTATTCTAGCCGGTCTTCTTTTCCTATCTGCGCGTCGAAGTCGCTTATTAACATTACAACATCGTGTTTGTATACTTCTTTGATAGTTTTCTCCAGTTTGCGATAAAACGCGTCTTTCTCATTTTCTTCCGCTGTTTCAGTTGGTGCATAAACGTTAATGATCGATAGGTTGTATCGTTTGCTTCTTACTCGTATATATGAGATTCTTTCATTGATAGCTTTAAATAACATTACTTGCTGTTCCTCCATATTCTTGTTTGTCTTCATTTGCATACCAGATTGCATATTCTCCTTTGTCGATTTTTTCTATTCCTCCCCACCTTATTTCCTGTAGTCCTGCTATTTCTACTTTATATTTCTTATTGCCTTTGCTGCTTCTTTCAATTTGCCTGGTTGTAATAAAGTTCTCATATTCCATAATCCTATTCTTATTCGTTTATTTTTGTATCTTATTCTTTTTTGTTAATTATTACGATACGTTTTTCTTTTGCTTCTTTTTATTCTCATGTCCTTAGTCACTGCGGTCATCGCATTTTCTTCTTCTTTCTTACTTTTGTTGTTTTCTAGTTTTTTGGCTTTACTCTAGTTGTTTGCGTTATCTTTAACATATTTTCCCTTTGTTCGCTTGTCCCTGATAACCGTTGATTTGTTTTTCATTCTTCTAACCTGTTGAATTATCTCTTCTTTTTGCCATTTTATTGTATCTTCTACCGTGTATTTTTCTCCATTTACTATTAGTTTATTGTAACTAATATTTGCTATATACCTGCTTTTTCGTGCTTCTTTCATGTGTCGTATGAGCTCTTTTCTTTGTGCTTGTATTTCTTTACTGTAATCTTCATTTATATACACTTTCGTTCCTTTCAGTTTGTTCGCCGCTTTCAGGATTTTTGTTCTCTCATTGGCATTTTTCATTTTCATGTAGATTGGTCTATTTATATTCTCTTTCCTTTCGCCTATTCTTTTAATTTCTTCTACTGCGTCCGCTACTTTTACTCGTACTTCTAGTTTTTCGATTATAGTTTGCATTTTATTTTCTATTGCTTTCGTGTCTTCTTCCTCATCTTCTTCTATCCCGTGTATCACAAAATTCTTCTTCTTAGTGTCGCTTTCAGTTGCTTCCATTCTTTCAGTCAATTTCACCATTTCGTTCTTGATATTCTTGTTTTCTTGCTTAATTCTTTCATTTTCTTTTTTCAATTCTTTAATTTTTGCATTCATACTGTCTAGTTTTCGCTCAATTCCCTCACCTCTGTCATACATGCTATTTAATTTTTGTCTTATTTCTGCTATGAATTTCTCCATCTTTTCTCTATATAATTTACAATAAAGATTCAGAATTGTGTAGCGCTACACAAAAAATTAACACAGGTGGTGTAGGTTAATTATACATAAATATATTGAGAAATGTTAATAGAAAGAAATGTTTAAATAGGAAGAATTGTTCAGTTCGTAAAACATACTGAGCATTTATAGCGGTCCATTTACAAGGAATAACCTATAGGTTGAATTAGTCGTTATTTTAACTTTAATTCGATTTTAAAAATTTAAAATAAATGCATTATAAAATCGTTTTGATTTCTAAAAGTTACCTTGGACATTCATAATTCCCCTTTACAAAGGAGGTAAATTTTTGCCAAGGGTTAGGTGTATATAGGGCAGATATAGTCGCTTGGTGATTGTAAAAAACCAATCGATCAATTTCTATGTAATTAAAAGCTTCCATCTCCAAATTCGGATCATAAAAGCTTACCTGATTGGTACTATCTGCAACCCAATGTTACTGTTATTTGCTACATTACCGAATCACCAATTCAGTTTCAAATTTTTTCCGTATTTTTATCAGTTAGTCGACCGTCTCTTTACGATCGGTACAGTTCGCGTTTATATTTCCTTTATAGAAAACAAATTGATATCGGCTAGTTATGTAAATGCAGTGCAGAAATATTAGGCTAGTAGCTGTAAAAACAACTAAGCGATAGGCGCCGATATCCTATTTTGGGCGATTATGAACTTTCAGTCTCAAATTATAATTAATCTTCCCTACTGGCCGATTTACTATCTACAAACCAATTCTATCACACATAATATTTGCTGAATTATCGAGTGCTTTTTCTAATTTTAATTTTGTTTTTTTATATTTCTCCATTATCTTATCAGTTGGGCGACCGTCTCTCCACGACCGGTACCACTCACGTGGGAGTGTATCAAACCTGAACATTCGTAATTCCTCTCTACAAAGGAGATCATTGTTCGTTAAGGGTTAGGTATAAGCTGTGTAGAATTGGTTGCCTAGGGGCTATAAAAATGCCAGCCTATCTGTCTTAATTCTTTTTTCACAATTATCACTTATCCTCGACGCCTAAACTCTTGTTTTTCTAAAGTGCATCAGGCCTCCTAAGGATAGCACTTTTAAAAAACGCACCACATAGCTGTACCTCTGAGGTTGTGCGGAAATCAGCTAATTTAGAAATTTTTTTTTTTTTAATCTCAGTATTTTTTATCTTCTGAATCATTTTCGTAGTGGTTAATTTTCTATGTAATTACCGTAGCTCTATTTTATAATAAATAAGAAGTTCCATAGTTTCTTGGGAATCTTTTTTCCTATGCGTTAATTTTTTTATAGCTTTTATGCTTTTCGAAAATTTGACTGCAATCTTAATTTAATCTGTGGTGCCTCGTATAGAGGTATGTATCGCTTTTATTCATTTTCTATTTGTACTACGTGGCTGAGAAAATAATTTCGGTTTGGCGAAAAATCTCTTTAGGTTATGATGAAATTTATCTACTGCAAAACAAGGCTGTTACTTCAAGCCATTTTTGTTGGTCAAACCAAAAGCTGGACCGAAAAGGTAGACAACACAAGAAGAAAACCAGTTGTTGGCTACTGTAGCTCTAGTATTCACTGACGAGTTTAAAATTGTGTCTGATGACCAAAGAGACGTGCGGGTTTGGAGAAGGAGTGAACGCTTTGTCCTCCGAAACATTGGCCAAAAATCATGGCAAACCCGTTGCTCAGTCGTTCATCGTTAGGTAAATATTTAAACTTAAAACTTATTAAATTATTTTTGAATTAATTTTTAAATATTTGATAGTTTTTTCTTTCGTGGAATCTGACCAATGAGACAAATTGATAATAAGTTCACGAAAGAGGTTTATGCTCAGTATCCGGAGGAAGACATGATGTCATATCTGGAGCAGCATTTCGATGACGGAAATTTTCTAATACTGCACGACAACCACCCCATCTATAAGTCTAATCACGTCAAAGACTGAATTTTTAACAACTTTGGACCAATCGAAGACGTAGTGATACCTCACCCTTCGATCTCGGCGGACCTCAACCCCGATGAGCACGTGGAAACGAAGCTCAAATCAACCATTCGGAAAGAAATGCCAATAAGAGACCAACAATAGCTTTGGGAAGCACTGGTCAGAGCTCACACAAAACTGGCGAATGGCCGCACGTTTTGCATCAATTCAATTAAATTATTACTTTTTTGATCTGGCTTTTCCAGTCTCTTTAAGTCTTGAACATCTTTTTCCATATTCACATCAATTCCTATATCTCTCAACACTATTCTAATTTTCTTCTTTTGTTCAAGGTTTTTCCCGTATCCACTCCAATTGATACTAAATAAGAATATAGGTGTTACTACAATGAGAAAGACTAGAGTTATGCTAGTAAGATGCATTTTGGAATCATGTCCGTAACACAAAATCTAACGATTTTCCGAAAAAGGTTTTTATCATAAAATTTAATAAGCTTTACTTTAAAGAATAATTTTTGTAGTTTACAGTAACACTTAAAGTTTTAATTTAAGCAAGACTGAATATACGTGCATTGGAGGATAACAAGATTTAATAAAGAGCAACAAAAAATCCAATAAATACAAATACTTGGAAATAAAAATATCACAAAACGGTACACTGGATGAGGCGCTTAGAGAACATACAAGGCAAAAAAGCTATTGTTATAATAATTAGCATTTTATAGGATAAAAACATATCAAAAGAAAACAAAAAGCGAATATGCAATACTATCGTAAAAAGTATAATAACATATTGCTTGAAAGTCTGGCCAATAAAGAAAAAAATCTATAACGACGTAACAGTTACAGAAATAAACTTCTGGAGGAGAGTGACAAACGGATTAAGAAATAATATCAAACAGAATTAGAAAAATTATGAATAAACAATTGATATGGTTCAGATGCCAAAAACAAGAATTCTTAAGTAAACTCAAATAAAAGCCGGAAGAAACAAGGAAACATGGTAGACCTTGAAAGCGTTAGCAACGTGACATCACTGGAGAAATGTGAGAAAGAGGACTGAAATAAAATCTCTGGAAAAATAAATAAGAATGGCGATTAAGTATCATAAGACACAGAATGTTGTAAACCGATATATATTGAACATATCATAACCATAAGACGATAAAACTGGACTATAGGAAAGGTGTTCCAGTGTAATCTAAAACATGTTTCCAATTTTTTTGTCAAGTTTGGAAAGCTGTATAGGGACGGAAGTTGTCATAAATCAAAATCACGTCTCGGCACTGCCGTAGCTCACTCCAACACCAGAAGAAATTTTAACAACCGTTAATTGGCAGTCACCCTCAAAAAGCTCCCCCTCTCCTTGACACGCTGGTCCTTGTAAGACGCCAATTTAACTGCTCTTTGTCCTCCAAAAAATTGTTTATACCAACCGTATACTTTAATTTTCTTAAAAGTAGTGTCTTTGAACGGTTTTACGACTTCTGCCATGAGAAACTTAACTCTTATCCTTTGTACAACGGACAAATACGCCGCTTGCTCTGACATTGTGATAGCGATTTAAAAAGCAATAGTATGAGGACATTACGAAGAAAAAAATCACATACAATTACCAAATTTTGCATAAAATAATTTAGTACATGCGTTCACTTCAAACGAAGGATAATAGTCTAAAGCGCGTTGTTTGCCACATCGTCCTGCATCAGAGATGGTGTGCGACGACCGGGCATGGTGGGCAAATATATGAAAACCTCAACCTTTTCAGTTCGCCAGCCGTGCTCCCGCGCGGACCATTAAAGCCTTACCGTTACCATTTATGTCCGGTGCAGTTTTTTTGTAGATCTATAAATAAGACTATTTAGAAAATTTGATCCAATTTCTGTTGTTTCGTAGAAACAAAAATATACGTTGTTATTTGATTAATTGTCTTCTTCACAAAAGAAATAGTGCACAAGAAACTAATATAATAGAAAAAACCAAATGGGAGTTTATTTTTTAATTAAAATTGCAAATTTCCACAATTCGAGAGACTACCGCATAACACAAATGAATATAGCAGAGTGGACTCTGGCCTTTTACCTCCATGTTTGTGTCGCTAACAGTAGTTTTATTGCTTTCGTAACCAATTCCGGCAACTTATTGCACATTTTTGTCTTCAGTTGTCTTTCAAGTAAAATTGTGGTGCTTCTTGGCCGTCGTGATATTAGTTGCGGTTTATGTGGTGATTTACCGACTAAAGTTGCTTAAGAAATTTACACTCCTTGTTAATAAGGATGTCCTGCCTATGCCATTGTTTGCCGTGAATGGTCCGTTATACGCCAGCTCGTCAATTTTTCCGTCGATGGCAATTTCCTCGTTTCGCAGCTACTGCTGTTCACCCAAAGAAGGAGAAGTAAATAATTTCTTTTTTCCTAGCTAAGATCGTTTATGCCATTGCAGGTTTTTCCACTGTAGTTACTCTTCCGTCAGGTTCGAAAGCAGAATAGTTGCTCTTCTAGACTCATTAAATTATGGTGTTGAATAACAGCATAAGAATTGAGTATGTTCAATTTTACTAATATATAAAATCTTTCTTAGATATAGATAATTACTAATGTCTCCTCCAATCGTTTTCTTAAATTGAATATTTCAGCTACTTAATATTGTTATAATGTCCGGTTCTAGTAGAGGCGAAAGAAGTTAGTGATTTTTAGTTCCGTAATTAAACTCGAGTAACCGGGACATTACAAGCAATAAAAGCGTGACAGTGCACTAATAATATATAAGTTGAAAATTTAATAGAAGTCATGTCAATTAAATTTGCAAATACCAACGGTATAATTTTACTTTGTGCGCCTAAAAATATTAGGTGTAAATCCCGTGAGCCCAAGCAAGGAAGAATAATCGAGCAGCTTAAAAAGGACGCTGTCGGGTTTAAAATATTAAAATAAATAAATCTTAATACGAATTCGGTCATCAAAATAACAGATATAAATACAAATAAACATAGAAATTGAGAGTATAGATAACTAGAGAAGAAAAGAGAAAAAGAAACTTTTGGAACAAACAAGAAGACTCAACACCCGATTAAAGAAGCAAGAACAAAATAAAATAAAATGGATATGTTGATAACAAAAATTATTATTTAATCAAGAACTCTTCTACCAATTTGTTTAAGGTGTGATAACAAAAATAAAATATTTAAACATTGAGAAATGAGCACGATAAATATAGAAAATAAATAAGAAAATTACAAATAAAAAATTGAGAATTAAAACATGGGGCCGGCGAAGAGATTGCTCTGTAAGCAATCCCAGAACGAACTTTAAAAAACCTTTCGATTTCGATTTCGAATTTCGGGAAAATTCGAAATCGAATATCTGGAAAATTATTCGACAGAATTTTTTCTTCATTTTCGAATTCAGCGTAAAATTTCCTATACGTATCACATTTAAAATCGTAATGTCGAAAATTTTCCCGAAATTCGAAGTCGAATATCTCGAAAACTATTCGACATAGAATTTTTTCGATTTCATTGTTGAAATCAGCGTAAAATTTCCTATAAGAATCACATTTAAAATCGTAATGTCGAAAATTTTCCCGAAATTCGAAGTCGAATATCTCGAAAACTATTCGAGATAGAAACTTTTTGATTTCGATTTTGAAATCAGCGTAAAATTTCCTATAAGAATCCATTTTAAAATTTTAAAAAATCCATAATTTTGTGACAGCGACAGACAGACAGACAGACCGACAGACACATAGAATTCAGTAACGAACTTTTTAAGTTCGTTGAAAAAGAAAAACAAAAACAATTAAAAAAATAAAAATATTAAAATAAATAAAGTATAAAGGTAGTTGAAAACAATAGAAAAAGCATGAATGTACAGACAAATAATCCGAGCCAATTAAAAAAAAGTAAATGAGTTTATAGAACGGTAATTATGAATTCACATAAATATTGAAGCAACAAGAAAATAATGAACTAAAACGTACCATATAAAAATACGGAATGTAGAAAATAAACAGAAAATAATGGAAAACAAACGGAAATTCTAAAATAAGAGTACAAGAAAAAAAATAAAGTATGGAGATTGTGCAAGAGAAGATCATATGCCTCGAAAACTAAGAATAAAAAAAACAAATAAAGACCCTAATAATATTAAGGGAATTAAAGTTGGGGATAGAAATATTAAGAAAAATGCATACAAGACGAGTGAATAAAAAAATTACATATTAAAGGCCTAAAAGTCAAAGAAAAAGGATTAATAGAAACAAAAATCAAAAATTAAAGAGCATCTATTGACTTAGAGTAGAGTAGACCCAGCAGTATAACAAAAAAGGTCTAATACATAAATATTGAAAAAAAATAATAAATTAAAGAATATCAACAATGGAACAGCAAATAAACATAACATAAAAAATGAATTTTATTATGTCCTACAGTCCAAATAAAGGTACAACGATAGAAGCAACAGAAAAATTTTATAATAAAAAATAAAATGATAATCATTAAAGACTTTAATGTTGAAATTCTGTATGGAAAATGAATTACATTTACTAACATCAAATTTGAACACAAAATTACACAAAAGAATTTTTTTTAATTTTTATTATCAACTTTGCATATTTACAATCTACTCCTTATGGGAGTTATAAGTAAATGTTATGATTTTAATTACATGACATGAGGGGGGTTCGGCCAGTGCCTTATCCCCATATTTTATTCAACTAATATTAATTAATTATCGTGAGGAGGTAGGTCCTGTGACCATTTTCTTTTTAGCCTCCTGGTGATGGTAGGTTGGACTGCCAATTGGGCTTTAAAATTATTTTATATAGGAGAATTTTATTTAGTAAGGTGAGCTGAGATCGTCTCCCCATCAGCCAGTTCACCTGTTCTATTTTTAGGTCTATTTGTTTTATTTTTTTTAATATGCGTGTTCAAAAGTAATTTCTGGTCTAGATGTAAGCCAAAATATTTTATTTCAGTTTTCTGAGGTATGGGGGTGTTTTTGAATAATATGGGTGAGCACACGATGCGTCTATTGGTAAAAGTAACATGAGCAGATTTATCGCTGTTCACTGTTATTCTCCATTTGTCAAACCAGTCTTGAAGGATGTTGAGGTAATTTTCGCTGCTTGAGAGAATAGCCGTATCGTCGGCAAACGTTGCAATTAGTGTGTTATTTATGAGAGGACTATCAGAGGTATACAGTAAGTACAGCAGAGGTCCCAACACACTGCCTTGCGGGACTCCAGAAGTAATCTTGTGATAAGTAGACACAGTGCTATTGATCTTGACTTGAAAAATCCTGTCTCTAAGATATGACTTGAATAACAAGTATAATTGACTTGGGAAGTGAAGCTTCATTTTGTAAAGTAGACCTGCGTGCCATACCCTGTCAAATGCCTGCTGAATATCCAAAAATAGAGCTGAGCAAATTCGCTCTCCATTATTTTAATAACGATTCGGTGAGTTTGATGAATCGTCGAGTGTTGTTGGCGGAATCCGAGCTGATAATTTGGTATTATGTGCTCTATTTCTACGTCACTATGGATTCTCTTGAGGAGTAACCATTCGAAAACCTTGGATGTCAGGGGTAAAAGACTGATTGGACGGCGGGAAGAGAGTTGTGAAGAAGGTTTTCCAGGTTTCTCGATTGCAATAATTTGGGCAAACTTCCACCGGGTTGGGAAATAGCATAGTCTGAGAATGCTGTGGTGAGGAGTACTATGATTTTTCTAGGAAGATTTTGAAGGACTTCTCCCACTATCAGATCGTATCCTGGGGTACTGGTGGCTAATATTTGTTGTCGTACTTTTCTTGGTGAGAATAGGTTGATTAGTAACGACAATTGGCGTGGAGTCTCCAGAAATGAATTAATTTCAGAATAGTCGGTATTCGGTTGGGATTCTGGTGTCTTGAAAATGTTAACGAAATGTTCAGCAAATGTTTCGGCCTTGTCTTCTTCTGATCTGGCCCAAGTGCCGTCCGGTTTCTTGATGGGAGGTATGGTGGCAATTGGTCGTTTGAATTTTTTGGTTGCTTTCCACAACGTGCGATCGTCAGGTGAAAGATTAGTAATATAATGTTAAAGGTATTGTTCTTTGATTCTATTAACACGTTGTGTAGTTGATGTGTAACTCGGTTGAGTAAGGTTTTGTCATACCTATCTCTGGTTCTTTGCCACTTTTTTCGTGCTTTCCGTTTCTGGGCAACAAAGTCTCGAATATGGCGAGGAATGTTGTGTATTTGTTGATGCGCCATTGGGTTGGGCATGGCTTGCCAAGCAGCATCTTGTATCATTGTCGTCAGGTATTCTGTTGCTTCGTCAAGGTCTTCAGCGCTTTTAATTCGCAGAGCAAGATTGAGGTTTCCTTCTAACAAATTCCTAGAGTACGCCCAGTTGGTGAGTTTTGTACATAATTTTGGAGTAGACTCTTTGTAGATTATTGTAGTGCTTAGGGTAATTATGACCGGGGAGTGGTCGGATGAGAGATCGAAATTAGCTTCTATTTGTGTGAACGTATTTGTTATACCACGTGTTACTGCAAAATCAAGTAGGTCTGGTAGCCTGTTTGTATCGGTAGGCCAGTAGGTAGGCTAGCCAGTGGAAAGATAACTGCATCTGAGGTTTTCAATGGTTCGCAGTAAATTGCGGCCTTTTGGATTATTTAACCTGAAACCCCATGCTGTGTTTTTAGCATTCCAGTCGCCTCCTATGATGAATTTTGTATCAAATGTTTGCAGAAACTCCTCGTACTCTTCGATAGAGATAGAGTATCTTGGAGGACTGTAAACTGCTGCTATTATCAGTGAAGAAGGGAGAGCATGCACCTTTATGCTTGTACTTTGAATTTTATTGGTCTGATAAGACACCCATTCGTGATGATTGATTGTATTTTTGATTACAACTGCTGTCCCACCGTGCGCCGCATCGTCGGGGTGGTTAGTAAGGAATGTGGTATAGAACGAGATTTTCAACGAACTTAAAAAGTTCGTTACTGAATTCTATATGTCTGTCTGTCGGTCTGTCGGTCCGTCACAAAATATGAGATTTTTTAAAATTTTAAAATGGTTTCTTATAGGAAATTTTACGCTGATTTCGAATTTGAAATTAAAAAATTTGCTATCCCGTATGTCTGCTCGAGTCTTTTGCGGAATCCAAACTGATCTATTTTAGTCGGTTGAGAAGTAATTCTTCAAATAGTTTGGATGGTGTAGGCAGAAGATTGATAGATTGATAGGGTGTTGGTTAGTTAGGCGGTTTTCTCGCCTTGGAGGTCATAATAATTATAATTAAATATAGTTGTAAGCAGCACCAAGGTGTTCCTGGCTAAACACTTGAGCATTTGACTTGTGATAAGGTCGTATCCAGGAGATTTATAATTTTTAATGTATTATATTTCGTGTTCCAATTCTCTGGGGAAAAGCACTTTTATTGGAAGGTAAGAGCTGACAAGAGACGTCTAAGAAATCTTTGACTTCGTTATTATTTATTGCAGGATTTGGCTGTACGAGCTTAAAAATTTGAGACTGGTGTTCAGCAAATATGTCCGCTTTTCCTTTGTTCAACCTTGCCCAACTGCTGTCTTGTTTTCTGACTGATGGAATGACCACTTATGTTGTTTTTTTTGAATTCTTTGTGACCTTTCAAATTGTATAATCCACTTTGGATAAGTTTATAATCTATTTTATGAATCCTTTATTTTTTTCTTGTGAAATAGTTCTACGGAGCAGATGTGTGAGTCTGTTATATTTGGTTTTGCCTGTTAGATCTCTTAAAGTTTGCCATTTTCTTCTAATTCTACGTTTTTCTATGACTAATTCGTGTATATATAGAGGAACGTTGTCAATTTCTTTTGGAGTTGATGGGTCAGGTGGAATTGGCCGAGTGGCTGCTTGTTGCAAAAGTTGTATAAAGTATTGCGTGGCTTCATCAAGATCTACTTGTTGTGGAATGTTTAGGTTTCTATTTCTTTACATATACTGCAAGTATAAGTCCAATCGGTTTTGTTGGCGCACATATTTTGTGTCAGTCTTCTTACTTTTTATCGAGCTGAGGGTTATTATGATTGGTGTATAATCGGATGACATATCTAGGTGAGACTCTATTTTACTATAATTATCTGGTAATCCATGGGCTACAGCAAAGTCTAAAAAATACGTTAAATTGTTTAGGTCGCTGGGCCAGTAAGTCGGTTTTCCGGTGAATAGATAGTTGTAAACAGCAAAAACTAGGTATGTGAAATTTTAATTTGCTTCGGACTGATAAAGATAAACCAGATTATGTCAAATACGTCCTAACTAAAGATACAACTTAAATCTACCGCTGCAATTCGGAAGCAATAGCTCAATCAGAAATTTAAAAAGTCGTTTACTTTAATGGGGATAGAAACTACGTACAATGTTTTTCGTATCTTGTACCATTTTTACCAAATCTACATATTTTCTATAAAAGTAATTGTAATTTTTTGTATTATATAGTTCAATACTTTTAAAACAGACCACGTACATCTACTTACGTATATTAAGTAGTAAGTTCATATCAATAAAAAACCATCACAATAAATTAAGCAAACCCCGTCGATTAACGACAGCCTAGCCACAACTTGAAATTTATACGATAAGAAAAAATTCGATTGATCTAGCGCGCTTGCATTTTTGTTGGCCGCTTTCATCAGTATTTACCCGCAATTACGTTTGTAGTGATAAATTGATCTCTTGGGGCTCTTACAGTTATTACTCTAAGGCAGCGCTCTCGACCAGCTGTTATACGTTCTTGTAACCTTTTACTTACCGCTTTTTACCTTTTTTGAACCACACCCCGCACATTGCGCTATTTTAATTAATAGGATAAACTATAACTCCTTGTGACATACCTTCTTCTAACTAAATTGTCCGACTCATAAAATTTACTCACGTCTTTTGGCTAGGCGTATAAAATCAACCAATAAAAACCCTTAAATTATGTATTACATTACAAATCTACTGGAGAGGAAAAGCCGATCATGTATTTTTAGAGAAAAACATCTATTAAATCTGTTACCTAATATATTTGTGGGTAAGCGTTTAATCATACTCTCACCTATTGGGTTTTTTCCATGTTTCACTTTAACTATCTTTAAAAAAAGTCTAATATAATAAGGCAATACATAAAGAACTGATCACGTGTATTACAATTACTATCCTTCAAATCTAAAGACATAAAATTAAATTATTCAATTCTTTTTAAGAACAAGCTGTCTCTAGCACGAATTTTTTTGGCATTGACGAAATACACATACGAGAAAAACAATCGACTCACTAGCTGTGCGCGCATTTTCGTCTCCTGTTTCAGTCTACGAAAATGAAAATAAAAACAATAACGTGCAAGGAGTATCTTTATTGGTTGCTGAGTACTAGATGTTTAGTTCAGGTTTGCACTGCTGCTTGTAATTTGTGAGAGTACCTCAAATCCATTGGAAGTAGTTATAGGAGTAGTTTGTTGATTTGTTGAATGTGGTTGCGAGTTGTTTTTTTTTCGTTTTTTGACTGTTTGCCGCGCGTGTTTGGGTTTTTGTGAGGTTGATTCTATGTTTTCATCGTCCATTATTACAGAGGTAGATTCATCACTTTCCGATGGGTTTTTGTTTAAGGTTGGGTCGTTGGATTTAGTGCGGGTAACAAAATTAGGTACATGTTGGTATGGATTAGCATTATTTGGCTGTAGTGGCACGGATGTGTGAGAGTTCATTGTATAGGAGGGGGGTATTGCTTGTTCATAAGGCGCAAATGGGAATTGCGAATTTCGTTGGTTACCGTATTGGTTAGATTGTTGATTTCCCTAATAATTAGGGAGACTGAATGTGAATCCGTAATTCTCGGGAGCGGATTGCATTAACGGGTCACATTTCCCATAGAGAACGTGTATTAATTGTTGATTTTTAATATTTTTATATACACAGAGTTAATAGATTAATATAACCAATAATGTGTTTGTACATACGACTTACTAGCTGCAATAAGCGTATTTATCGCTTATCAATTGAGCGGCACTGAATTTAGTTGACCTGCACTTGGCACCTTCGAAGATAGCAGAGCGTAGTCGATGTGCGTATCACTCGAAAGTCAAATGGGAACTACAAAAGAATTTAAAAGCGCCAATAATATAAAGTTACAAAAAGAAAAATAAGATAAACCGCAATGAAAAAATTGTATAAGTTAATATAAATGAAATACAAAGAAATATATATATATGATATATATATATATATATATATATATATATATATATATATATATATATATATTGAAACAAATATTGAAGACATAACATGTAAATACAGTATATACCATTATAATATATATTTAAATATAAAAAACAGTTATCAAGACAAAAGAAATAATAAAGGCTACATTTGAAGAAAAATAGTGAAAAACATAAATAGAAATAAAAGATCATTTTACAGAGTACTCAAGAAATATAGAAAATAAATAACGCAAAAAAATTGTATAAAACAAAGATTAATATATCTACGAAAATTATTAGATATTAGAAAATAAAGGAGTAATGATCTAAATGTGTTCTGGTAGCTTTTTCTGGCATTTTTAACTAAGTTACGCATTTTTTCAGTCATATAAGGAATTCGCAGGTCCGTGTGTAGGGTCTTGTTGCTTATATACCAAGGAGCATCGAATATATTTTTCAACATGTTAGACTAAAATCAGTGCCAGCGTGGTCCTGTGGTTGAGGGACAGGCTGCGATGCTGATGGACCCGGGTTCAATTCCCGGTGCTCTCTGATGCCTGGCGGGTGGCCTACTCAGTCACTAAAAATAATTGAGTACCTGCGTTCATTCGAACAAGGGGTAATAATGGCGGTCGTCTTAGGCGCGGTGCTTGCCACATCGCCCCGCATCAGAGATGATGCGCGACGACCGGGCAGAGAGAGCGAACGTATGAGAGCCTTAACCTCTCAGTTCGCAGGCCGTGCTCCCACGCGGGGCGTAGAGCCCTAACTATTATCATTATTAGACTAAAATCTCTGCAAAATTTTCGTACTCGACGGTTTAGCGCCGCTCCATAATTAGATACTACACATCGTCCAAATTGGTTTGAATGTGGTTTTATAAAGCAGCACTTTATTTTCCAATGACAATTGAGAGAGTCTACCCGGTATAATTGCTTCAATTTTAATTTCATTTGTGTTGATTTGCCTTCGTCTACTGTTATCCTCCACTTTCTTAACCACTTGCTTACATGTTGCTGCAAGTTAACTGATGTTTCATTTCCCTGCAAGTGTGGACACTATGGTATTTTCGCTGGTGAGGATGTCGGCTTGGAGGTCATAATGATTATAATTAAATATAGTTGTAAGCAGCACCAAAGTGTTCCTGGGTAAACACTTGAGCATTTGATTTATGATAAGGTCGTATCCAGGAGATTTATAATTTTTAATGTATTATATTTCGTGTTCCAATTCTCTGGGGAAAAGCACTTTTATTGGAAGATAAGAGCTGACAAGAGACGTCTAAGAAATCTTTGACTTCATTATTATTTGTTGCAGGATTTGGCTGTACGGGTTTAAAAATTTGAGACGTGTTCAGCGAATATGTCCGCTTTTCCTTTGTTTAAGCTTTTCCAGCTGCTGTCTTGTTTTCTGACTGATGGAATGACCACCTCGGTTTTTTTGAATTCTTTGTGACCTTTCAAATTGTATAATCCACTTTGGATAAGTTTATAATCTATTTTCTGAAACCTTTATTTTTTTCTTGAGAAATAGTTCTACGGAGCAGATGTATGAGTCTGTTATATTCGATTTTGCCTGTTCGACCTCTTAAAGTTTGCCATTTTCTTCTAATTCTACGTTTTTCTATGACTAGTTCGTGTATATATAGAGGAACGTTGTCAATTTCTTTTGGAGTTGATGGGTCAGGTGGAATTGGCCGAGTGGCTACTTGTTGCAAAAGTTGTATAAAGTATTGCGTAGCTTCATCAAGATCTACTTGTTGTGGAATATTTAGGTTTCTATTTCTTTACATATATTGGAAGTATAAGTCCAATCGGTTTTGTTGGCGCACATATTTTGTGTCAGTCTTCTTACTTTTTATCGAGCTGAGGGTTATTATGATTGGTGTATAATCGGGTGACATATCTAGGTGAGACTCTATTTTAGTATAATTATCTGGTAATCCATGGGCTACAGGAAAATCTAAAAAATACGCTAATTTGTTTAGGTCGCTGGTCCAGTAAGTCGGTTTTCCGGTGAATAGATAGCTGTAAACAGCAAAAACTAGGTATGTGAAATTTTAATGGAAGATCTTGGCATACCTTGGCTAATGATTTACTTCGGACTGATAAAGATAAACCAGATTATGTCAAATAAGTCCTAACTAAAGATAAAACTTAAATCTACCACTGCAATTCGGAAGCAATAGCTCAATCAGAAATTTAAAAAGTCGTTTACTTTAATGGGGATAGAAACTACGTACAATGTTTTTCGTATCTTGTACCAGTTTTACCAAATCTACATATTTCCTATAAAAGTAATTGTAATTTTTTGTATTATATAGTTCAATACTTTTAAAACAGACCACGTACATCTACTTAGGTATATTAAGTAGTAAATTAATATCAATAAAAGTCCATCACAATAAATTAAGCAAACCCCGTCGATTAACGACAGCCTAGCCCGAACTTGAAATTTATACGATAAGAAAAAATTCGATTGATCTAGCGCGCTTGCATTTTTGTTGGCCGCTTTCATCAGTATTTACCCGCAATTACGTTTCTAGTGATAAATTGATCTCTTGGGGCTCTTACAGTTATTACTCTAAGGCAGCGCTCTCGACCAGCTGTTATACGTTCTTGTAACCTTTTACTTACCGCTTTTTACCTTTTTTGAACCACACCCCACACATTGCGCTATTTTAATTAATATAATAAATATAACTCCTTGTGACATACCTTCTTCTAACTAAATTGTCCGACTCATAAAATTTGCTCACGTCTTTTTGCTAGGCGTATAAAATCAACCAATAAAAATCCTTAAATTATGTATCACATTACAAATCTACTGGAGAGGAAAAGCCGATCATGTATTTTTAGAGAAAAACATCTATTAAATCTGTTGCCTAATATATTTGTGAGTAAGCGTTTAATCATACTATCACCTATTGGGTTTTTTCCATGTTTCACTTTAACTATCTTTTAAAAAAGTCTAATATAATAAGGCAATACATAAAGAACTGATCAAGTGTATTACAATTACTATCCTTCAAATTTAAAGACATAAAATTAAAATATTCAATTCTTTTTAAGAGCAAGCTATCTCTAGCACGAATTTTTTTGGCATTGACGAAATACACATACGAGAAAAACAATCGACTCACTAGCTGTGCGCGCATTTTCGTCTCCTGTTTCAGTCTACGAAAAATGAAAATAAAAACAATAACGTGCAAGGAGTATCTTTATTATTGAGCTTTAAAAAACTGTTGCTATTCTATTAATCAGATGACGGATTCAAAAAAATATGCATCACGAACGAGATTGTACGAATCTTGATAATTGGAACGCCCGTATGATTGGCCTACAGTACGCTTGCAATCCGGTAAGTTCATCTCAGTCGCTTATTTGAAGTTAACGTAAATAAATAAGTGACATAAGTGCGCGAGTGATTCGCAAGGAAAGAGATACCACAGCCGCTAAGCATCCCAAGCAGTTGCATTGTTGAAAGAGGGCCTTCGTTAGAGAGCCGTGGCAAATCGACTAAATTTGAGTCAATCAACTGTGTCGAGAGTGTGGCGTCGGTACCAGGAAACCGGTGGCTACGTCCGCCGACAAGGAGGCGGCCGTAGGCGCGTGACAACGGAGAGAGAAGATCAATTTCTCGTTTCAATATCCCTCAGAAATCGACATATGACTGACGTTGACCTCAAGCAAGAGCTGAGTGCGGTCAGAGGTGTGGTCGTCAGCGCTTGGACAGTGATAAGAAGGCTGAAAATAGCCAACCTGACCAAAAAAGACAGATCCGGGTCCCAAACTGACTGCAGTCCAAAAGCAAAGGCGACTGAACGACTCACAAACATTTCCATTGGGACCTCGGCCATTGGAGTCAGATATTATTCACAGACGAATCTAGGGATGCCTACATGGCAACGATTGGAAACGTCGAATCTATAGAAGCCGGGGAACGATTTGCTTATTGCTGTATGTCGCATATGGAAGTGGCGCTTGCATATTCTGGACGGGCATTTCCATGCACGGAAAACTGAGTTGATTTTCGTGCCTAGTGGAAGACGCGGAGAAGGTTTAACAGCGGACTCTACATCAGAGACATTTTGGAGCAACATGTTGTTTCGTTTGCGGAATTTGTTGGAGTGGACTTCATGCTAATACACGACAATGCACAATGCCACACCGCGGGAGTGACCACTACCTACCTGGCTGACATCAGTATACCGAAAATGGACTAGGCTCCGTGTAGCCCAGACTTGAATCCAGTTGAGCATGTTTGGAATTAGTCGAAGTGAAGAGTCCAGGCCAGAAATCTTGCAGCAGAGCGTGATGAAACTGAGAGCGGTGTTGATTAAAGAGTGAGAAGCAATCCCTCAAGACAGCATAGGGAAAGTCATCTGATCTAGGCGTGATCGCTTAAAAAGTTCAATTAGGAGTAGAGGTGGCATCATCATACATTGAAAGAATCATTAAATTAATATCAACTAAGGATTTCATTTTTTTTCCTTTCACAATCGCTTTTCCCCTTTCACATTTTTTTTGTGTTACACGTACTCTTAGGCCCATATCTTTGTCAGGACAGGTCCGATTCCAATCAAAATAGTATCATTTAAAATCACAGTTTTTAAGCTTTCAAACAGTACACTGAACTTTACTTGGAATGGAGAAAAACTCGAACATGTTGCTGAGTCGATTGTGTTTTGCTTTCAAGTGTATATGGGAAGCACAATTGTTTATCTAAGTTATATATATTTGTGCAATATACCTCAATGGCGCATCTTGTGGTTTGTCTTTATCATTAGATAAACTAAAGAATCATTAAAAACGTATATGAAGGCGTGTGAGCGCACGTGAGTGCGTGTATATATGAGAGAGATAATGAGATAGGGATGAGACAGAGATAGAAATAGATAGATGAGAGAGAGGGGGGGCATAAGAATTATTGTTTGACATCACTAAGCCCTTGAATTTTCAAAATACTTCTAGACCATATTTATAAAAGAATATAAATGAGTTAAATTTCTGGTTAAAATTCAAATCAAGGTAAAAAAATACAAGTACAAAATCATATCTGTATCTAGCAAAATAAATACAAAATTATTAATTGAAACAAACTGAAGGGTTCTCAAAGTTCATCTCTTTTCATCTAAGAAAAAGATGTCGCCGAAATTGAGCTTACACATTTTTGCTATAAGAATTAAATGCTATTTTAATTAAAACAACCAAAATGTTAAAAAAAAGTGTACAGCAAACCATAAAATAAATCAGGAAAATGGGTAAAACTATATGGAACAACAAATGACTTTCGCGTGGTTTTAATAGTTCTAAAAGTTGTTTTCGATTGTTTCAAGAAGTGCTAAAGAGAAATTTATTCAGCAAAAATACTTCACAATAACTGAGGTTCCCACATACAGTTTTCAAAATAATCATTTTATTTTTTTGATCCCACAGTTTTGACCCGCAGTAAATAGTGATAAGATGTATGCTTTACGATTACATTAATATGATACCAAGACTGTGCTTCAATAGAAAATTACTTTTATCGGACTTTAAATTACAATGGGGGGGGGGGTCTATAATACTAACACAGAAGAAAAACATATACATCCAGAAATATCCGATACCCACAGATTAACAATCGGAAATACAAGGTTAGGAGGAAAATATTGAGACTAACAACTCTGCAGAAACCGACGATGTGCTACTGCCTTTCCCTTCACATAACAGCGGACTCAGTACAAGTTTGAGCTTGTTACAGTTTGTATGCGATTGTTACGAACGCTTAGAGTGGAGTTGTCTTTGTAAAGTGCGTTACGAAAATAAACCGGCAGAAGTTTAGGCAACGTTGAGCTATCAAATTTTGTACAAAGTTTAGCGGATCCGCTTCTGTGACATAAAAGTTGCAAAGCACTTATTGAAAACATTTTCCTACCCAGAACATGTGTTCCGATGGCACAAGGTCTTTTTAAATGGCCGTAGCGAAGCGAAAAACGAACTTCGTACAGAAAGACATTTAACCTGAAAAACTTGTAATGTTAGAAAGTCAATTAACGTTAAAAAAATAATTAGTTAAATTCGAACCAGATTACTGTCCATCAAAAACACAGGATTTGGACATGGGAAAAGTGTGCGCCAACAAATTTTTAACATAAAATCCGTAGAACCCTAGCTCTCCCATTCGCAAATCCTTGTGACTTATTTTTATTTCCTTCTGAAAAACGACTTAAAAGGGCACCATAATATCCATAAGAGCAAAACCGATGAATTGGAAGAAATCTTCCATGTCTATTATAAAAAACAAAAAAAAACGCTTTTATGGGTTTGTAGTTACCCAAAGAATCTTCCTTAATCTGTAAAAATATTTAAGTTTATCGCTCTTATTATTTTTCTGTAAAACCTATTGCGTCAATAACCTGCATCATGCTATTGCTTTTTTGCGCTGTTTATCAAAACACAGGCGAGTTAAAAAATTAAACGATAGAATTTAATGTCATAGCAAAATTCATGACATTTGGTGTGCAAAAATCCCAACTATTAAAAAAAATTCTCATCAATAAAAAAAATTGAATGCCCTTATATCGACTTCCATCAAGTACCAAAATGTTATACTAAAAAAAAAAGTGAGACGAAATGCCCAACGATTGAAGCAAAAAGTATACTAACCATGACAACTAATTTTTGTTAAATTACATTTCAGACTTGCGTGGTTTTCGCTGAAGGTATTATGCATATGACTAAAAAATACAATTACAATAACAAAAAATCTATATACTTAATAAAAATGATGCAAAATATAAGATATCTCGCATATTTAACTTTTACGCACTGAGACATAAAGAATCAGAAAATTTCCATTGAAACCACCGAGTTTTTACTTCTGGATTGTATCATGCAAAGCCATATTTCATCTCTAGTTATGGGATTTTTATAAAAGTTTGATTTACTGACAGCAGTCTAAAGTAGCCTAATAGAGCTACAGTACGATGTTTTTTTATTTTAGTAATAGTATCCGTTTAATAAATTTTGCGCAACGATCACAGACTACATATTCTCAATTATCGTCATCTATCTCCCAACTGACTCGGGCAAGATTATCGTCCTCGTTCGCGCATGCGCATTATAATCGATTTTCATCAGCTGTCAAGTTTTACAGTCACACTGTTTTTATTATATTAAATTGAATAGATGCGAAGGCTTTCACGGCCGGTGTTATGGTGTGGTTGGTTCTCGGGTTATAAGGCCGTGATTGAAGTTCAGAAACTCTTGGCGTTGTCCAAATATTTTAATTGAAACCTTTGGAACAAGCCTTACAAGGAAATGGCTACTCGAGAATGGAGATAAATAGAGCAACTAAACCTAACAAACGCGCACGAAAAACAACTGAAATCGGCTACGGTGAACAAAGCTTTGTTACCTTATATCAACAGGGTTACGGACCGGATAGGGAAAATTCTCTGTAAACACAAGGTGAAAACCATCTAGACTGCCACCAACAAGATACAGGATTTGCTTAGACCAGCCAAAGATACAAGAAACTCGCAGGATACACTGGGGGTATACTCCATATCTTGTTCATGTGAGCAAGTCTACATTGGTACTACGGGCCGAACGATTACCACTTAGATAAAGAAACACAAACGTCATCTACACCTTAATCAACCCAAAAAATCAACAGTTGCTGAACATGCTTTTGAAAATCCTGACTACGAGGTAGAATTCGGGCAAACACCAATTTTATCCAATTGCAGGAATTATTACCAGAGATAGCATAGCGAGGCGAAGGAGATTTACAAGGGCGACGCATTCAATCTACCTAAATCTTGGTTTATCGTTCTCAAGGGACGAAAAACCGACCGCGATAAGGTGAAAGAGCGAGTGACGCCAGAAAATGCCGAAATATTACCTGCAACGACCCGATTGACGTCAGCAGCTAACACGATTACATTATCTACCATCCCGGTGACGTCACAAATAGCCCCCCAACACCATCCCTACCATACTGGCCCGAGTATAGAAGCAAAAACGCACGGGACAGTCACTTAATTTTTAAAAAAGTTTCTTCTGAAGGGGTCCGCCGCAGTTGTGGACGAAACGTCAAGAATTTTTAAACTTTGTATCCCAAAGTACCATTATAGAAAACGAGAAGTAAGAATGGCCGAAACGATAACGGAATTCACAACAAATTCGATGATGAGGGTTAAATTACATATTTTGTTAAGCCCGCTCAGGAATTGTTAATTAACACCCCTATCATATACAATGGTGCTAGTAACTCGAGACCATATCTGCTTCTATTTCTATCATATCGGTTGTTCTTGGGAAAATAGTAAAGTGGATTCCCGTTGCCTTCTTTACCGCTGTACTAGGACCAATTATATTGCTTTAGCTATGCTCATAGCTATCCAAAACTAAACCGTAACAGAAATATTTCTGCAGCTTCAATCTACTACCCAATAAACTGCTGATTTCATTCAGATAGGATTAAATACATGATAGACAGAGTTTAGGCTTAGGGCAGGATTACCCTCAGTATTAGGAGATGAGAGAGAATCAAGGCTCCCTCACGTGAGGTCGCTTCCTGAGGTAGACCTGTCCGCGCTTAGATCTATCCGCTACCGCTTTATATGTGTCAGATATTGTTAAATGTGACTGTTTTTTCTCTTTCGAACCAAATCTAACCGACTTATTAAAATCTAAAATTATAATTTGTTTCTCAATTTAAGGTCCAAAAAGTAACTTTTTGTTGATATTATCTTGACAATCTTGGTATAATATTAATCAGTATCTTAAACAGATCTAATTAATACGAGTCTCAGAACATCTGAAATTTAAACAAAGCGATTATTCTAGAATTAAGCGCTATTATTTAAGCATGGGTGAAAAACATTCAAGAAGGCTAATTGCAGTTAGACACAGTTTTCATGGCGATCTAAGTGCCCGAGGAGCATATAAGCCTGTGGAAATAAATAATTAGTGCATTACTTACTGTATAAATAAATAATACTTCTATATTTTTTAATAATTGTTAAGTGAAAATAAATACTCCTAATTTATATAATAATAAACTGCGTTCGAATAACTGGGGTGAGAAGTGGGATTTATTGCAACTAGAAAAACTATTTAAACAAACTACTATGCCAAATCGACCACAACTAATAGTAACAAAGCTAAAAAAACGAAATTTAGAAACGACAATGAAGAACCCTTGTTCGAGAAGATTGAAGAGTTCCAAAAATGAATACTAGTCTCACAGTGTATTGCGTATGACCGACCACCAAAACTGGAGATACACATATGTATAGGCGTCTAGCTGTATCTTGGAAATCCATTCTATTATTTTTATAGGATTGAAAGAAGTTGAAAAATCTGTTTGTTGAACAAAGTGAGAATTGGAGAATTATTAATGACATTATAATACCATTTTCAGTTACTCATGTTGTAGCCGATTAGGGTTACACGGGGAAATATTTACAACTAAAAATATTTTCAATAAAATTACATAAAGCTATTTACAGGGTTTGTCCAGAAAGTAATGTCCAAACGAGACGCTCCTCCTGGTCGCAGCACATTTAGTTTAGGTGGAAAGGGGGGGGAGGAAATCTTAGCTTCACAACACTTTCAAGCTAGGTGTGCTATGAGCTCTTGTTTCCAAGAACCTGCTGTTATTACCTGTATCACGACGTGTAATGGAGAAAACTATCGAACAACGTTACGTGATATCAAGTTCTGTGCTAAACTGAACAAAAACTTCGCTGAAACCCACCAAATGATTCAGGCAACCTACAAAGACTACTCTCAAGTTTTCAGATGTTTGAAGTTGTTTAAAAATGGCCGGGACGAGGTGGAGGATGACCCCCGCTCTAGACGGCCGTCAACCAGTAAAAGTGACAAAAATGTGTCTCGTGATCGTAATCTTTTAAATATCGATCGTCGAATAATAGCAGAGACCCTTAGTATTCCAAAAACCACTATGCACGAAATTGTTACCTAGCGATAATTTGCACATGCGAAAAGTGTGTGCCAAGTTGATTCCCAAATTATTGACCACAAAAATACTCAAGTGAAAATCACGAGTGAACTTTTGGAACGTGTACAAGGAAAACCTAATTTCTTGGACAATGTCATTACCAAAAACAAAACAAGTCCGCCCTGAAAGGAACTCTTTTTGAAACCATTGAACCGATCCAAACCGCTGTTGCAAAGGCTCCAAACGAGATCCCCGTGGACGCCTTCCAGGATGCCTAACCGTGCATGGAAAAGTCGCTAGTAAAAGTGTGGATTCCCAAAGAGAGTACTTCAAAGAATTTTAAACGTTTGTAACGATATCTTGAATAATTTTGTTTTTATGAACTTAATTGCATTACGGACAAGCCCTACACATATGTAGCAGTAATTGTCACAGTAATACCCTCCCTCGCTAGTAGTTAATAAAATAATCTCCCTTAGATTACGTTTGGAACAGATTCCTGATCTCGTAATATATCCCACCCCCTCTTGGTATCATCACCACAATGGTTTGGTCTATGCCGTAATCCTTACTAAGCCCACTATGTTCCAACACAGAAACTGGCATCAATCTATCGATAAACACGATATTTGCACATCTATTAAGATTTTATCTGCTCTGAGAATCATTCTTTGCGTGGTTTTTAGAGTGGTCTCTGTAATCCATCGTTTCCGATAAATACGTGGTTGATTACTTCAACATCCTTCCTTGAAAACAAATTTTGCTTTGTAGTTAAGTCTGGCACTATAGACTGGTTATAGCTTCTAAGCCTACTGACACAGAATCTGTACAAAGTTAGTTGGTTTCATTTCTATCATAGCAGAAGCTTCCATGAACTCCCCGGAAAGATAAAATGGTTCTCTGTATAATATTTCTACTACTATTCATTCGGTTCACGCCACAGAGATTCTGAGCATTACCGCAGACAATATTTCGGTCCACCAAGGATTAGCATGACACTGAATCTCTCAACCATAATATTGGCTGCGGTAGGCTTTACCGTCTTATGCATGTAATTTATAATGGCAATTTTAAAAATTCTGGTTGCCACAAAGCTAATAAAGCAAAGAAAAAAGATAAGCCAATCAATTATATATTCAATAAAAGTACGCACAAACTACGTCGATAGAATAGTTGACCTTATCGCTGGATCTGCGACAAATGTCTCACAGGACGGCTTAGTAGTCAAAAAATAATGCTGTTTTATTGACTACAATACACCTTAATTCTACAAAAACAAAGTATCTCATCGTTTTGTTAATTTCCAAGAAATGTTTCCTACTACACTATCACTAAAGCTTCTCCAAATAGTGACATAAAAATGTTGATGATGATCCGCTTTAAACACAAAAACGTCAGCAATTTCAGCAAACCACAACCATAGACACTATACGTTATGCAAATCCTCACTTTTGCACAACAACCTCGCAAGATAACTATTGGTCAATATCTCCACTCAATATAGTATACAATTCCATAGTGCACTAAATACGTGAATGAACATTACTCAAAAAAAGTATAGTAAAAAATATCTTTTCTGTGGGAGAGCCATCTGTAACAACGTGAAAAAAGAAACCGTTTGACTTTATAATTCAAAGAATGTATCTGAGAGAAATACTAAGTATAGTGAGGATGGATGAGGAGGTAAATGAGCGTTAAAACCAATATTTGTCTAATAAGAAAATTTCCAAACGCAATAAATAAGACTCTTCTGTTTGTTGGGATGTTTCAGTTCTTGCATAACATAAGATGTACGCAACTTTATTTACATATTATTAACTTGTGCTTATAAATATCGTTATTTCTTATGTAAGAAGATCGACAGCCCCTTTTTCATTCCTAAATAGTTGCTTCTGGCAGTTTTCGATGACTTTCTTTGTAGATTCGTAATAATTAGAGCCCCCGACAACAAAGAGATCCTTCTATGTGCCTTTTTGGACATAGAAGGGGCCTTCGACAATACATCTTTCAACTCCATAACCTCGGCCCTGAGAGGGCGTGGCCTGGAGGAGACCTGCTACAGGTGGATATACTGAATGCTCAAAGGAAGGATGGTTTATTCGTCAATGTATGACGAAACTATTATGGCCCAGGTAGCGGGGGGGGGTCCTCAGGGAGGAGTTCTCTCTCCCCCTACTATGGAACCTGGTAATGGATGGACTTTTAAAGAACTTAAAAGGCGAAGGATCAGGGAACGGATACAGAGGACCCTGAACGTGGTAACTGAATGGACCAAACAGGAAGGCCTCAACATCAGTCCCGTAAAAAACCAAAACTATACCCTTCACGCAAAGGAGAAAATTAGAGGGGCTTAGACCTCTTTCCTTGGCGAAAAAGAAATCACTATATCGGGAGAAGTAAAGTATCTAGGAGTCATTTTCGACTCTAAACTTACTTGGAACCGTCATATTGATAAAGTGGTCGACAAATCGGTGACAACTCTAGCAGTTGTCAGACGCATGTACGAAAAGTCGTGGAGGTTAAAACCAGGTATAGTGCACTGGTTGTACACCAGAGTGGTTAGACCCTCTTTTACATACTCAGCTTTGGTCTGGTGGCCCAAAGTAACACAAGAAACCACCAAACTAAAACTAGGCAAGGTACAAAGGACTTGCCTGTTTGGGCATTACAGGGGCGATGAGGCACTTCTAGACCTCCCACCTCTGCACATAGTAATTCAGGGGGAGGCAAGATTAAGTCACTACAGACTGTATCATTCACTGTAAAAGACACATACGGGTTCAGGTCATACAAGAATAATTAACAGTCTGGGGGGTCCTCTGCTTGAAATAAGGACGGACCACATGACCGCAAAAATATGTGACGACTCTCTATTCGAGGTGATAATGCAGGATCGAAATAGGAGAGTGAGACTTTTAGACAGGCAGTTGCACCTGGTAGCCTAATCTGATACACAGATGGTTCTAAAACCGAGCTGAAATATACGCTGAGGCTCCCAGGGTAGAACTAAGCTTTTCGCTGGGTCAGTACGCTTCTGTCTTTCGGACATAAGTATACGCCATACTACAGCGTGTGCGTGAAAATGGTAAGAGAGCTTACAGGAGCAAGTGGATCTATATTATATCAAACAGCCAGGCAGCTTGAAAGGCTTTATCAAGCACAAAAGCATCATCTAGACTGGTATGGGAATGCATCAACGAACTCATTGCATTGGCAGAACATAACACAGTAAAACTGTTATGGGCACCTGGGCATTGCGGCAACGAGAAAGCCAATGAACTGGCCAGGCAGGGATCTAGTGAGGCTTATATAGGCCCAAAACCTGCATTAGGAATTTCACGAAGTGCTGCCCGAAGCTTTATTAAGGAGAGGACACGCACTCATCATCGAATGTACTGGAAGAACCGACCAGGACATTATTTCACGGAAAACCTTTAATAAGGGACATTTCCAAAAGAGAGCTGCAGAACTCCTTAACCTAAGTAGGCCATAGCTAAAGATAACCATAGGGTTTCTTACAGCCTCTTAACACCTCTGGAAAATTCGTAAATTCAATGGTGACCTTGCATGCAGACTTTATAGCAAGGAACCAGAAACAGCCTTAAACATCCTATGCAAGTGCGATGCGTTGTGTAGGAAAAGGCAACGTATATTCGGGAAACCAATCCTGGAACCGGAAGATGTCCAGACACACCCTGTAAAGGACGTGTATCTGCTGATTCAGGGGACATCAATTACAGATTGGTTGTGAATTTATTTAATTAGGGTAATCACAATAAGCCATAGGCTGCAGTAAACATGGATCCATTACGGAAGACATACCCTGAGCGCTAAAAATAATTAATAAAAAATAATTAGAGGTTGTAATTTATGCACGATAAATTTATAAAATATATATGCAAAAGTGCATTGTAAAACCGTTAAAAAATGCACTAAAATATGCAAAATAAAAATATATTTTTTAGATAATTACTTTTTTTTTGCAATACCGACACCTATATAACATGTATACTTATACAAAAAGTCTATAAACGCATTTTTAATGGGAAAAACGAGTATAAGATTCACTATAATAGAGAATAACAGGAGTTTATATTTTCGCAAATAATGCAGAGTAGAGCATACCATGTGGCCTGTATATACCTGCTGATAAGAAGTTTTTTTGCATATACCTACTAGTAAGCAAATTCCTGTATATTTCAATAAGTGGTTTGTATTAATAATATATTAATAATAAAGAGCAGACTAAAAGGGTGTCGGTTTTTGACAACGGGAATCTAGCAAAGATAATAATAATCAGTGTGCGATAAAAAGATTTGAAAAGTTGTACAAAAGTTTTGTGAAAAATTACTTCAGATAACTATCTGAACCAATCTTATATAATAAAGATAAAAGTAGAAAGAGGCGCACAAGAAGCTTTCTTTATCCAGCACCAAGAATCTGATACACTTACCATTTTGTAGCACTACTGCGTCACCATCAGAAGACGTAGCTTTCGACGCTGCGAAGCAACAGCACGAGTATCTTGTCTCATCACAAACACACAACAAAAATTCACCGTCGCGATCGCGTTAACGCAATTGTTCCATCCGCATCGATGAACACGCCACAACTAAAAAAGACGCGAATTTATTTTATCGAGGGCTTTCCAGGCGTGCCTGAACAAGAAAAACATCTGCGGCACAATCCTGTGGACAATCGGAGTTTGTCAGCTGTGCATCAAATATTTGCTGGCCTGCAAACTATTTAAAAAAGGTAACCAAAAAGTTGTTTCCAACACGAAAAATTCCAACCCGTTTCCCAAATTACCAACAAAGTTAAGAGGTAAGTCTTCACGTCAGCAAAACCCAGACTTGAGTAATTCCCCACTAGAGGCGCACTTAACTCTGCAACACCGCCCCCATTTATTTCTGCACCGTTTAATCCCACCTTTATTAATTCTACTTAGCTGGAGCAAGAAAAGTATTACTATCCGCTCGCATTTTTATTTTTCTCTTTGACAAGGTTTGAGAAGCTCGAGATGCAAATGTTCAGACACGAACATGTGGCTCACACTCGTACAAAGCTTAGCAGTTGTGCGATTTATATAAATGCAGGTGGGCAACTATCTCACCAATGTTTGCGAAACTGCAAAACAAAAATGCGATCTTAGCTAACTATGTATTAGGATGAAAGAGACTTTAATATGGTTTTATACTATTGAAGTTGACAATCAAAAATCAATTATTCAGTGAGTGATGACAATTTACGAATTTGGCGTCCAAACCTAATATAAATTCCATTTAACTGCAGAAGGAAAATCAACTCCTATATCATTTAAAAAAAAAAACTGATGGCCTCTTATTCACTAGCTTGTAGCTCATTTCACGCCATTTAAATTCTGAAATCACACATCATACAGGGTTTTTAATTCTGGATATCAGGCCAATACGGTAGATATGAGAGCTTCTCTAGTATTTTATAAATATGGAAAAAAGATTCATCTAAATTTTTATTACACGTTTCTACACTGGAGCTTACTAAATATTTTTCTAAATTATCAATAGTTAAACATTGCCTTCGATCGCTTAATAAATGTTTGTAGCTTAAAAATGTGTGTTTAACTTCGCCAGAAGTAGCATATGCGTACTTAAATGCACATATTGTAATTAGACCCAATTCTAGATCATCCCTCTGCTCACTATTTAATACATCGTTAATTTTCTTAACATGACGTAGCCTTCATTTTGTCAAAACGGGGTTTATCTTTGTTTTAACTTAAATTTTCACCACCACCTTTAGCAATTGTGCTTTTCAAGCTTTCAATAATGATTAAACTTTAATGCAGTGAAAATTCTCGCTTATCTAATTTTTGAATGGCAATTGCGAAGCAGACAAAATTATATTTAATGTAAGCTAAGTGCTGTTTAACTGTTGGATCTGTAAAATACTTAATACAATTTCCAACTGTTGGAAAACTGAGCTCCCTGCCCTAATTGCTTTTAAATGCATTTTAAAATGTGTATTTGTCGAAAACCAATCCAATATAACCCTAAAGTATTACTAATCTCATAATAATAGAACGAAGTGTAGATATCTAATGAACCTTCTTGGATGCTATTATAAAGGTATTTCAAAAAACCCCTATAGGTATTGACTGAAAATAAAAAACTCCTGAAAACATTCCAGGAACTTAAGAATCCAGAATAGAGAGTTTAACTATTTTTTGTGCAAGAAAACTAATAAAATAAACATGCCCTTAAATATGCAAAATAATATTTTGCATGTGCATTTATAAAAACTCAAAATATGTATTTTTCTTTAATATTTAATTTAACCAAATACCAAATAGGTTTGGCTAGAGCTTCTGAAGTCTAAATTGCGCAATAAATTTTTTATTAATGCAATTTTTCAGTACAAGCAAGCAATAGACCTAAATTACTTTGCTGTGTACTGATATTCTTCTCAAAATGTAGTAACCCTCTGATCACAAAGTTTGATGATTCTTATTGGTACTATAACAACACAATCAGATGCAATATAAGGATGAGAGGATAGCATTACACACCAAAGTATGTTCATACTTAAATTCACTGACATCAGATAAGAACGAAGATTGTGTATAATAACAGAAAATAAATTACAAGAGACGGCATTCAAAAAGTGCAAACATTTATATGATAAACCACAGCAGATAACAAACCAAGTAGCGTTGCTTCTTTATATAATGGTTAATCCAGTAACCAACCCTATCATTTTCAAGTGCGCCATCCCTTGTAGGAGTAAGACCACGGACGCCAAATTTACCTAGCAAACTATATATGGATAAAGCATTTCTTAAATCTAGAAAACAAGACGGTCTACACAGCTCCAACTTTATAATATACTACTAAAACCCACTTCTTGACTCAACCGTCAGGAGTGTTGAAAACTACAGCCCAGCAATGCTCAACTCTCATAAATGTCCGAAAATGATGACAACAAAAGCGACTATTTAAGGAACCCCACAAAAAGCCTCCTAAGACAAAGTGAAGACGAGTACCTCGAACATAAACAGTAATAAGGTGTAAAGCAATTACTATTCAATAATAGTAATTATGTCAATATGACAAATATACGTAAGGATCATATCAGTAGAATTTATTTTCTCAGGATATACATATACTGCTACATTTAAATAATAAAATATGTCAATCTTAACAAAACTGGCAAGTCTAATCAACATTCATCAGTAAAGCAAGTTTACTATAAATATTAAATATTACACAGAACATCATCGTTAGCATTATAAGCAACACGTACACGTTTTAGCCAATCCCACTTTTATCGATAATGGTAAAATTATTTTCCTTTACCAACATAAAGTGTACATAAATTTCATTCAGGATGAAGTAGCAATGTATAGTAATATTAGCATAAACACTATGGTAAATAGATCACCATTTGCACAACAATGTGCAGTCACCTGACAACATAACATTAAATATAAAACGTACGCTGCGGTACATAATGTGCATTTTCTGTTGCAAAATATTTCAATCATCTTTTGGCTGTATAATAGCATTTCTTAATAACATTTGTATTGTCTTTAGTAAGTAAACAGAAAACAGAAAATAAAACCACAAATATGTACACAACTATAACTACAAGTCCACATAATATCAATATAAGAAACTTACAATACAAAAATATATTCTGCTACCTACACAATCTTTACTTATTTTCTAATTCAATGCAATGAACATATTCAAAATTAACCAAGTTTGGTCATGAGAATTTGATACATGGTTCTTTATGTTGTAGCAATCAACATATGTAAGTAGGAGAACACTTAAAGAGTGAATCAAATATTCACCTATTACCTGTAGTCGTCTGAATTTCGTCTACCTATTCCAAGACAGGGCATCAGAAAAGGAAGACAGACCAAGCAAACACCAAAAACCACGCCATAACCTCCCCAATCAGACTAACTATTTAATGTTACAAATAATGCAAGTAGGACTACCTAACTGTCCATAAAAATTTGCTAAATTACAGGTATTTCTAAACGTAATTACGATATAGAGCAATTAGATTTGTCATTCATTTTGGTATCCGCCTTCTCAATCTCCATCAGCAAAGAGTGAAATATATCTGACACAGAAGCATTTTGTTTGGCCGACGCTTCCAAGAATATAGCATTCCAGTCATGGGCCAGCTTCCTGCCTTCTTCGGCAGAAATCATCCGTTCCATATGCAAGT
Organism: Sinelater perroti; assembly: GCA_036346155.1. Classification (NCBI taxonomy): domain Eukaryota; kingdom Metazoa; phylum Arthropoda; class Insecta; order Coleoptera; family Elateridae; genus Sinelater; species Sinelater perroti. Next base: position 14,127,892 of record JARFIY010000195.1, on the reverse strand, counting down.
CCGTTTTGTTTCCCACCAGAACTATCGGTACACTGAAACTCGACTGTTCGCTTTTCCCATTGCGCCCTTTTCCTGTGATGTCCAACAACTTGTCGTAAATGAGCTTAACCACCTCGAAGGACTTCAGACTTGTAATACTGTACACGAGCACATAACCATGGACGTCAATGCTGTACTGCGATGGGAATATCGAGTACTCGTCCTGCCCTGCGGTGTCCACCAGCTTCAGCTCGTAATCCTGCGAGTTTACGCGGGTGGTAATAGTAAACGTGTTTTCGATCGTGGGATCGTAGGAGTCCACGAATTGGCCCTCGACGAACTGGATGCTGAGGGACGATTTCCCCACGGACCTGTATCCCATAACTGCTATCTTCCGCTGCTTCGACGGCATTTTAAGTCGGTTCACTCGTAACGTTGGATTCGCCAACATTCACATGCTAACAATCTATAAATTAATTAAAATTTACAATAAATAACATCTACGCACAAATATACCACAAGCACAACCAAAACATACGGTGTTGCCAACTCTGTCAGCATCTGTAGCACTTAAAATCACCAGTCCGTTTAAATTTGAACATCCGTTCCCGCTCATAATTGGGATTTACAATTAAGAGAATTTCTAAAAATCAAATTTATTTCACAAGTTAAAATATACACTCGTTTAAAACCTTTAAAATAAGCTGAAGCAAATAAATTGTAGAGCAAATAAATTAAATATCGATTATCCGAACGAGAATTATGTAGATGACCAATTATACGGATCAGTTGCAAAAAAATAATAATACATAAAGGCTCGTTAATGATTGTATTCCTAGTTTTTAAGAATGTGTTTCACTTATATCTTTAAATTTTTTTAGATTTACGAATCTAATAATTATTACTATTTCTATGTATTCTATAACAGAAACCAATGGCCATTTATCCCATTCATGTTGTAACAGGTTTGTATTTTGAAACTCCAATCTTACCTTGGTTCTACAAAATAAGTTTCTGGGTAATTATTGTAATAGGTGTATAAATAAGTTCTCAGCTTTAGATTTCACAGAACGCAAATCACCGTTTACGTATTAGTCCGCCCTCTTGCGGTTTTAAAGCAATGACATTTGGACTTTCGAAACATCATGAGATTTGGCGTTTGATGCACATGACTTCAATAATCAGCTGTGTTCACGATGGCAATCACAAAAGAGCATATTCGATTTTCTATCCACTTCGCGTTTCATCTTAAGAAAAACGCTGCTGAAGCCACCGAAATGATTTGTACTGCATATGGTGAGAATGCTGTAAGTCATGCAACGTGCAAAAAGTGGTACCAAAGATTTCGCGGAGGAGAGTTTAATCTTAAAGATCAACCACGCGCTGGACGCCCTCAAACATTTGACACGGATGAGCTGCAGACGCATTAGGCAGACATGGCCCCTTCCGATTATCATTTATTCCGGTCGTTACAGCATCACTTGGTTGATACGCACTTCAAACCAGAGGAAGAAGTCCGAAAATGCATCGATAACTTTATCGTATCGAAGCCGATGAGCTTATATCACCAGGGAATTCACAAGCTACCCGAAAGATGGCAAAAGGTCATCGATGCCAACAGAGAATACTTTGATACTTAAGCTTTTTTTGTTTGTGTTTAAATAAAACTTTAATTTTGCAGAAAAAAGCTGAAAACTTATTTATACACCTATTAATTTTAATGAAAAAGTTGTTTGAACGAAAGAATGATAAAATAATTTTCTATTATTACAACCATATTATCTGACAATGATTAATCTATAGAAAAGTTTAGAAAAGCAACCACAGCTTGTTGAAAATAATATACATAAAAATTTATTCAGTGACACCAAACAAAAATTTTCTAGGGGAAAAAGAAATAAAACGATAAACAAGCATACGCTGACCATGTTAAACTATCTCGCAGATTACCATTTTTGTCATCTAAATAGGATGCCGATTGATTTTGTAATTTCATACATTGCGTCGCTATCATTGAGAAATCATATGTGGAATTATATAACAATTAACTGGGCAAGTTCCATCACTGTCTCTATCAACTGCCATCTTAAACTCTATTGTGGGGGATTGAGAACTTGATAAGACAAGTAAAATGTGGTCCAAACTGAACACCAAATTTAAGCTTCTTTTGTGTTGTGGTTGCCAAATTTGATACTTTTACATTATCACCTATGATCCGCTCGATTGTAAAATATGGAAACCATAAAACAGAACATTGCAAATTGTACTAGAACTTTTAGTTGATTTTTGGAGCATCATAAAATGAATTTTTAGTTTACTTGAAAAATCATTTTTAGCGATTTGGTACATTTTCTACTCGATGAGTTTGTTAACCTAAATAATTGTCGCCTTTGGGTTCTAAAAATCCTCACGTAATTCCTGACACGCAGATCGACCTCAAAAGCGTCAAGCTTGGTATAAATTTTGGGAGGGTAGCGCGATAGGCCCATACATCTTCAACAATGATGCAAGAAATGCTGTAATTTTAGATAGCAATCGTTACTGTTAAGTGATAACCCAGTTTTTTGCCACCAACTACACATGTGAACCTGGAACAAATATGGTTTCAGCAAGACGGCGCTACCTCTCATTCAACTCGAGCGACGGTCGACTTACTCCACTAATATTTCACGAAATACCAACATCAACTGACCACAAGATCTTGTGATTCAACAGTGTGCGACATTTTTTCGTAGAATTACCTGAAGCTCAAGGCATACACCAGCACAAATCAGCAGTCCACGACCTCTAGAACGAAATCCGATGTGTTATCAAAAAAACTGATCAGAACACGTACAAAATTGTAATAGATAATTTTTCATATGTAATCAGATATTTGAAAACTCTCGAACAGAAATTTCTAGCTGGTAGAGACTATAACAGTAAGAATACCTTGTGGGACTTATGGCTAACCACAACAAAAAGAAGAGAACTTGCTAATCTAATGTAGCATTGTATTATAATTATTCATTCATTTCTACAGCCACTCCAACATATTGGCCAATTGACCCCACAAAGACACCAAACCTATTAATTTCTTTGTAACAAAAGGACTCTCACTATATGCAATCCCTAATTTTGACTAATTATCTGATCATTCGCCTGTCACCAACTATTTGTTCAACAAACCTACCAAAACAAGATCCAAAACTTCATGACTACAACACAAACTGGGAGGAATACAGAAGTAAGATCATAAACAGTATAAAATTGAATATATGACTGAGAACACCTTATAATCTAAACTTAACGACAACAAAATTAATAAAACTAATCCAAGAACCCGCTATACAATCCATTCCACCACAAGAATCGCATAAATATAACAATATCCTTTTGAAATCAAACAACTTCTAAAACATAGAAGAAAGCTAAAGCAATTTGGGACCATATACACAATCCACTTGACAAAACCAGATATAACCAGATAACTAATAAATTAAAAACAAAATTTAAACAAATGAGGGAAAAACCTTTTACGGACTATTTAAATAATCTAAACAGACTTGAGCATTCAGTATGAAACCTACAAAAAATACAATAAAACTCAGTGACAAAGAAAAAATTAAGCTCTGCTTTTTTCTAATACTTTTACTCTTCATGGTGATGAAACAGATGATGAACTGGTACAAAGCCTAGTCAGACTAATAGAAACTCAGCAACTACTAATATTTACTACTCTGAGTTTCTCTCAGAGAATAGATCAAATTCTTGGAGCTCAAAAAAGTACTAGGAGCAGATAAAGTAATCCTTAAGATGCTACAAGAAATTCTTCAAAAAGCATTAATATTAACATATGTATTTAATGGATTAATAAGACTGCAATACTATCCAAAGAAATTAAAATTATCCCAAATAATTACTATAGTCAAACCAGGAAAACATCCCTCGGATATTAATTCCTATCGACCAATAAGACATATCAGTAATCTCTGAAGTCTTTGAGAAATGTATATTTTGCAAGAACGGACTCCTCACCACCAATTTACATTTCGTCAAGGTCATTTAACTATCAAGGGCAAATATTACTGCACAGCGTTTTCTTTGGATGTAAGCCAAGCATTTGATCGAGTCTGATTTACTATTTAAAGGGAGTATAAATAAGTCTCCGTCGTTTTTTTATCAAAAATTGGGCATTTATTGTGAAAGAGCGGAACCTTATGTTTTATTCAAAGTATTGTCCATCGCTAGCCACTACTTTTTCCCATTTTTCTCGCAGCATAAGGATACCGCATCATCTTTTGATATCCACGAATCAACCCAATTTTTGGTATCTTCATATGATGTAAAGTGCTACTCAGACAGGCCATGTGCCATCGATCGGAACAAGTGATAATCGAAAGGAACAATGTCTGGTAAATACGGCGGGTGGGGTAGGACTTCCAAATTGACTGTTTCCAAGTAGGTTTTGATCGGCGCCGCAACATGTGGACAAGCATTATCATGCAGGAGAATAATTTTGTCGTGTCTGGAGTAGTAATGAGCGCGTTTTTCCTTGAGTGCTCGGCTCAATCTCATCAATTGTGTTCGGTAGAGAGTCCCTGTAATAGTTTCGTTCGGTTTGAGCAACTCATAATACACGACACCAAGCTGATCCCACCAAATACACAATATGAGTTTTTTTTCCATGAATATTCGACTTGGCTGTCGATGTTGAAGCATGGCCACGTGGTCCCCATGATTTTATCTTCTTTGGGTTATCGTAGTGGATCCATTTTTTATCACCAGTGACTGTACGATGCAGAAAACCCTTTCGTTTACGCTTAACAAGCAGCATTTCACATGTGAAAAATCGGCGTTAAACGTTTCTCGGTTTCAGTTCATATGGAACCAAATTTTCTTGTCTTTAAATAATTCCCAGCGATTTTAAACGATGTGAAATTGCTTGATGAGTCACTTTTAATGTAAGTGCAAGTTCTTCTTGCGTTTAGCAGGAATCTTCCTCCAATAATGCTTCCAATTCAGCGTCTTCGTACACTTTCGGCCTTCCGCTACGTTCTTTGTCTTCGACATCAGACTCGCCGTTTTTAATCTTATAAAACCACTCACGACAACTTCTCTCACTTAAAGCAGCCTTACCATATGCATACTATTAACGTCTCTTGTTGTTGGCAGGTCTGCAGTAAATAGTAGGTACAATAGAGGACACCAGCACTTACAAGAAATAAATTTGTATATGATTCGCCATATTTGACCATAAAGTGCCTGTCGGCAAGGTAAGATTTGATAATTTCAAAGACGTCTGAAAGCAATGCACGCTTAATTTTATGCAATACGCCGATATGCCAAACTCTATCAAATGCTTGCGAAACATCAACAAATACGACTGAGCAATATCTCTTGTCTTCAAAATCGCCAAGAATTTTATCACCCTGTGCATTTGCTCAATAGTGACATGATGTATTCTAAACTCAAATTAATAATGAGGAATTAACTAGTTGATTAAGAGCAATTTTTCAAAAATTTTAGACATCACTTTGAGCAAACTGATTGGTCGATATGATGAGGCGTTTTCTTGGGGTTTGCTTGGTTTGGAAATTAAGATAATGGTAGCAACTTTCCATTGTGGTTGGAAGAAACGCAATGTTGGCATGGCGTTGAATGGATACGTTATAAATCTATAGCCTTTATCCGTCAGTTCCTTTAGAACCTTTCCCGTAATTACATCATAGCCGTGTGCTTTACGAGGATTTAGATTAGAAGTAATTTCGAGTTTGACTTCATTTATAGAAAATTGTTTTATTGGAAGGCTCAACTGGAAAGGAGATTCAAGAAATTGCTGTATTTCATTCTCTACTACGTTCTAGATTACAGATGAAAATAGTTTAAATACTTGGGCTAGGTGATTTGCAAAAACTAGAGCTTTATCCGAGTCACTTCGGACCCAAGTTCCATTGTCGGCTCGAAGAAGGGATTTGTGTTGCTGCGGTTGCTTCAGCTTCTTGGTTGCTTTCCGGATAGAATATTCGCTAGCTTCGGTTGGTGACAATTGTTTTAGATAGTTTTGTATCGACTGGTTTCTGATGTCGGAAAGTACCTTTTTAAGATCAGAAGCAGCTTGATTTAATATACGTTTGTCATTTGGATACCTTGTTGTTTGCCATCGCCTGCGTAGTCTCTGCTTTTCAGCGATTTTTTGTTTAACAATTACTGGGCAAGCAGTATTCGGAATATATAATGTATTACCGGGAGTGGCTTGCCAGGCAGCTTGCTGAACGACGTTAGTAAAATGCTCTGTAGCTAATATTAAATCATTTTCTGATTTTAAAGGAACGTCTAGCGATGTGTCATCTGCTATTTCTCGGAATAAGTCTCAGTTTGTGGTTTTATTGCTCAGGGTAAGAGCTTTCCCATTAATGACTTCATATGGCCCTAGTGTAGTTATAATAGGCAAGTGGTCAGCTGATAGATCTAGGCAAGATTCTACCTCCAAGTTGTTTGGGCTAAATTCTTTGAATACGCAGAAATCAAGCAGATCTGGTAGTTTCGATGGGTCTGACGGCCAATATGTTGGTTCACAAGTAGATAGGTGTCGCATGCCATTACTATTAATTGCCTTCAGTAATTCGCGGCCTTTAGTTAGAGTTAACCTGGATCCCTACGCCATGTTTTTGGCGTTAAAGTCTCCAGTTGATAAAAACTTAGTGCCCAGGGTGCTGAAGTAGTGTTCATGGTGACCTCGTTTTATTATTGTGGCGAGGTGGACAATAAACTGCTGAGATTACAAATGATCCCGTCCAGTCTGTTACCATTACGCTTGTAGCTTGAAGATGGTCTTCTTTATATTTTTGTAGTTCATAGTGCTTGATATTACTTTTAATGATAATTGCTGTGCCAGCATGGACTCCTCCATCCGGATGTTGTGTTACATACAGTATATAACCTGGGATTATGACAAAACTTCTGGCTGTGAAATGTGCTTCTGATACCAACACGATGTCTATGCATTGGTTTGAAAGAAAGGGTAGCAATTCATCTTTGTGTTGTGACAGCCCGTTGGCGTCCCATTCAGCTATTCTAAGGAGTTGACCCATTACCAAGTTTGGAGACAATGGTTGCTAGGAGATTTAACATTGTTCCCATTTGTTCCATTAAAGATTTCATCATTTTTTTAGCTCACTCATATCGTCAGTCTGGTTGTTTGCTGGCTGCTGCTGCTGCTGCAACTGCAAAGCGGCATTGGAGTTACTGTTCTTCAGAACTTGGGCATGAGTAAGATTTGGACGAATATATTGTCCAATATGTTGAGTAGCTACTGCAGGCTGCTCGACTCTGAGTGCGGGAAACAATTTTTCTTGAAGCTGTTTATAAACGTGGCAACCTCGATAATTGGCTGGGTGATTTCCACTGCAATTAACGCATTTTACGTCCTTGCTACAAAAATTTCTCATCTGGCCAAACCTCTGGCAATTAGCATATTGAGGGGTTTGGCGTTTTGGGTGAGGCGGTTCAATTTTGATCACAGAATGAGCTAGTTTTATGATATTGTATATATCTTTGTTATTATTAGCCGGCTTAAGTTCGAGGAAGAACAGAGGCAATTCTTTCTTTCTAACTCGTTTAACGTTCCAGATGTTGGTTGCTGCGTGACCGTAAGTTAACAGTTCTTCCTTTAGTTCTTCTACATTAGTAGTTGGGTGTAAATTCCTAAGTACCACTATGAAGGAACGCTCTTGTTTCCTTTGATATGTGTGAAATTGCATATTTTTTCCCGCTAAGGCTTTAATTATGGCTGTATATTTCTCAGAGGTTTCTGGTAGGATTTTCACTTTTTCATTATGTAACACTTTCAGCTTATATTCGTTTTTAGCTACTGTTTCGAGTAGACGAACTAGTGGTTCAATTATTCTTACTCCTGACACAAAGATCGGTGGCGGTTTGGGAACTGTTTTCGAGGCATCTTGGGTTTCCTCTTTTTCTCCATTGTCGCCACTTAGTGGATCAAATCTGTTTTTGGGATTCAACCAGTATAAATTTGTGAATATGACAATATTTGTTAACCTAAACCAATCTGGTCAGGATTCTACGAGACGTATTCAGCAATGAATTGGATTGTTTGAGACGTAGATGTCGTCGATGTTCTTTTAATTTGGTGATAATTGTTCGTCCCGTAGTTCCAATACAAACCTACTTGCACAAACACGGAAAATGTTACTTGTAAAAAAAAATAGCTTAACGTCAGTGACGAGCTAGTTTACGTCAGCAGCTAACCTGATGAGGTCAGAAAGGGCTTCCCAATATCATCCTAAAGTAGACGAGATAGTATCTTTTCTAGACTTTCTTCACGAGGTGCATCAAGAGTTTCCGAATTCCAAACATGGCCTAACAGCCCGAAAACAGACAACACGGTCATCAAAACACTGGTCATAAAAGTCTTCACGTATATTAGACTTTCGACTACTCAGTCGATGTTGCGCTCATTGAAACTCATTGTAGAATAGAACGCAAATATCACTGCAAATGATTCTACTTATATTGTTTATCTATTCATAGTACTGAAACGAAGGAAGAAACAGAAATCGCCTGCTGTTGTACATAATAAGACACCAACAGTATTAATGTGTTTAAATGCTTCAGAGAGGACAGAGAGCGGGTGGAGAATAAACCGCATGATCGTCGAACCAAACAACGATCGTGCAGGCGCGCTTATTCGTGAGAATAGGCACAGCACTATCAAGGAACTTTGAGAAATGCTGGCCATCAGTATTGGTTGTGTAGGAATCATCGTGAAAACCACCTGCGCTACCGCAAAGCGAATGCACGATAGGTACCACGTGCTTTGACGGACGTGACTAAATTCGTGCGCATGCAAGCTGCCAATCATCTCCTAGAGCAGTTTGAAGACGAAGGTGATGTATTTTTTAAGTCGCTAGTGACTAACGATGAAATGTGAGTGCACTACTTTATTCCCAGCAATCATCATGCGAGTGGCGGCATACCAGTTCTCCCAAACCCAAGAGTGCGCGGGAGAGCCGTTCGGCAAGAAAAGTGATGGCAACGTTCTTCTAGAACTGGCAGGGGGTTATCCATGTAGACTTTTTGACAGATTCCAGAAAAGTCAATGCAGATTATTACTCAGACCTCTTGACTACAGATGTGAAGGAAAAGATCCGATCCAAGTCGAAGATGGGTGGAAAGCGGGTAGCCTTTCTTCAAGATAATGCACGTCCCCATACGGCCAAAACAACAATAAACAAATACGAACATGGAACTTCGGTTGCACAGCTGTCCGGAACTTCTATACATAAACAAAAATTTATGGCCACTTCCGGCCAAACCGGTCTCGAGATTTTCTGATCAGGCTGGTTTTTGACATCTGGACTTGACTTATGGTCCTTAGTTGAATACTGAAAACGTTATTTCACTATCTATCACAGATCAAAAATTATAAGGCTTGACAGATGTTAGAAATGACAGCAACAGAAACTTGTCCCCAGCTTGGAAGCTGCCTTGATCAAAAGTTGAAAAATAAAAGGACGGACAGACAGACGACATTACTCTCTAAATAAGGCTTCTCATGTTAATGTATATAAGTCTAAAACCCTCCGAAAATTGAAACGAAACCTTCTGCCGCATCCGCCATATAGTCCCGCTTTGGTCCCAAGTGATTTCTGCCTGTTCGGAAAGCATGCGGTTTGCGAACAACGACACCATCATCCAGATTGTTGGGAAGTGGATACACCGCCAATCAAAAGCTTTGAATCACCTTGCATTACGCTCTAAAACAACCACTTCGTCATCTGAGCACTACCATTGGTATTGTTTAGCAATAGCCTCAAATTTGTCCATGGCATTATAGACGATTCCCTTCTTTCCATAGATAAGTGAGGTCAAACAGATGCCTCAACTAGTCTCCATATGGAATTAACAATTTCATTAATTGCTCTTCTATACTCTTGTGGGGAGCTCGGGGTCCTGCGTACCGCGGAGACGAGATTTCCTGTGTTCAACGCTTTATTTACAACAATGGGTGTACAATTATAATAATTGTGTTATTGGGGGTGCTTGGGCGCGACTATACGACCGTCGCACGGCGAATCTCCTGGAGTCTGCTAGAGCGACTTGGAACGGGTCGACGCCGATGTAGGTGTCACAGATGCCGCTGACTTCTATCGGACGAGGCCAGACCTGGAAGGACGGACACTGCTTCTTGGCGAAGCAAATTAGAGCGCCTTCCGGGGGGATCTTGCCTTCTGCGGGCGTCCTCTGGCGAGCCTTTTTCGGGCGACGGCGGAAACGATGATGCGGGCTTCGGTAATGGAGAGCGGCGGAGAGCTTTCCTCAACGCATTCCGGAGAGCTTTCCTCAACGCATTCCGGAGAGCCTTAGGTGGAGATGATTCCCTGGTGGAATCTTCTGGTCGGGATGACGGCCCTCTTGACCGAGGAACTTGGCTGTGGTACGCGCGAACGTTCCCTGGTCGGTTGCAGGGGTAACTTGGCTGTGAGTAGCACAAGTACACCCTGATTTGCCTTGAGGCACTAGGTTGTAAGTAAGCGCGAGCGTTAGCTGGCAGCGAAAAATTGTTCTGGCTATGGGTAAACGCAGAACGCCTTCAGTGCACCTAGGGGACCCGGCTGTAGGTAAGCACGGGCGCTCCTCAGGAGGAGGTGAGAACTGTTCTGGCTATGGGTACGCACAGAACAAGCTCTGGCGTTCTATCGGAATGCTGCGGTATTTATACCCGCCCCGCGCCTCGTTCCGAGCGTTAGTGGAGATAATTCTAGTGGGAGCAAGACGCAGCATCTATCTTGCTTTCGCGGTCGTCTCGCTCTGGCATGCCTCAATAACGGCGGTCTGCCGGGCCGTGTTGGCGACGCTCACTCGTGCGTGCTTTCGGGCGGGCACCCTACACTCTTCTGCCAACAGTTTTGACTTCGATACCCAATCATTATGTTTTACTGGTATCATTGTGCATCCAATAATTCCCAACATAAAAAGTAGTGAGGTACAGTAATTCCCTCACACGTAATACTCTAAAAGACAAAGTCCACGCAGTAGTGATATTATGTGATGGCCTTTTGCTTTTGAGGCTTTAAAGAAACAAAATACACTGCTTTTCACTATCAACTAGACTGAATTAGTTAGCTACTGCAATACTGATAATGCTAGAAGTAGATGTTCGATTTTTGAACAGTGCTTGTATTAGTCAGTAATGAAATTACGTGGGCAAATGTTTCTATTAGTGATAAGTCACACTTACTACTCCAGAAACGAAATATATTTATTTGTTAGATATTAAAGAATTTAATATGACAACAATTAAAACACTGTGCAATTCGTGTTTCATCAACAATTTCGTTCAAAAGGTGAAAGTGATAGAAGTCATGGCCCTGTAATAAATTTCAATGAAATATTTAGCTGACTAACCAAAAGATCAGCTCACTATTCAACGATTTATTTATGGTTTGGTCTTTGATACTTCATAATCAGAAAGGTGATTGAAACCACTATATGTACATGTGATGAAAATAACGATTCATAGAAAGATCTATTTGTGTATGCATGTAATAATCGCCCATATTTCACTTCGAGTTTCATTAACTAGCATTACTATCAGTGTCAATATCTATGGACTAATCATTTGTATTTGTAATCAATCTTTATTTAATTAATAAACTGCCTTATGTAATTGATATAAGCTACAATATTAGTTAATAATGGTAAAGGTCTTCACTCAACCAACTGAAAAATCAAAATTTCTGTATATTTTCCGTTACTGCCCAGTTATCGCACACTATCTTTGGTATGGACCAATGTGGCATGCACAATATCTTAAAAAAAAGCACATTACTACCCCTTGTTTCATTAAACATAATAATAATAATTGTATGGCTCTAACGCTTCGCATTGAGGCTCTCATATGTTCGTCACTGAGCTCTGATGCAGGGTGGTATAAGAGACGACCGCCGTTATTATACCTTGTTCGAAGTAAACCAAGGTACTCAATTATTTCTAGTGACTGAATAGGTCACCCAGCCCCGAAAATAGACTTGGGTCCGTCAACACCGCAGCCCGCCCCTCAACTATGGGACCATGCTTGCCTGAACATAAGTATTTTATTATTATTTAGTGCCCGTCACTTGTCAAACAAAGCTCAGAATTAAGCTTGGATTCATCCACATCAAAACAAAATGCCTTAACTACTAAACTAACCCAATTATTTTTTACATTATTCAGTTACAAAATAAAAAAATTATTGTATACTAGTAAAAAGGCCCCTTCCAAAGATAGGCTACATAAATCAAAGTTGTGCCACATGCACCTGACAACTGACTGATAAGTGACACAAACTGTCAAATTACTTCATGATAATTTATGTTTTGACCTATAACAGGTCAACCATGACCTAAATCAAAAATTTAAAACCTTTATGTGAGATTTGGCAACAAAGAAAGAATACTCCTAAAAACTGAAAAACAATAATTTTTATCACCTACATAAGAGAGCCAACAAACTGGCCAAGTGATAGGAATAAAATTCCTGATCTAATAATTTGATATGCTCAAAGGATTATTCAGAAATTAGCTTAAAGCAGAAAAACAAATTGGCAAGTTATCAGAAACATATTAGATTAATTGGTTTCATTAAAGGTCTCCCTAAAAAGCAAAGAAGATAGACAGAGCAGTTAAAGTTTCAATATTATGGTGCTCTGTGAGAAACCACCTCAGAACAGAATGTAACAGTCATGAAAAAAACACTACACCAGAGCTTTAGAAGATAAACAAAAGCTTGATCGAGCAACTAAGTGACTTAAAAATATTTTAACAATTTACAGAATCATTTGGCATGCCTGTCAGGTACAGAAAATGACTATATACATATAGAATAACAACTTGCGGACATACAACAGGTAAAAAAATTATTATTAAAAAGCTATGGCATTTGTAAATCTTCTGGTGGATGTATTTCAGTCTTACCCAAGCAAGGTACCAAATGAAGACAAGAAAGACATCCATCAAATCCTAGAAAATCCATTCTAAACTTACTGACAAGTTTAAAATAAGAGAAATAAGATCAATGATTGTGAAAGTTTTAAATCCTAAAATAGTGATGAAGTACGATTTAATTACAGAACAGTTAAAGCAACTTCCTGATAAAGGTGCAACATTTATTAGAATTTTGTTGAATGTAATTCTGAGACATCCTCGTCAGTCAAAAGTCACACAAATTGTAGTCATCCCCAAACCTGGAAAATCCCACAGGGAAAATAATACAGACCAATCAATTTGTTGACCATATTATCAAACACGTTTTTCAAAATTGTTTTTAAAAAGAATGATGCCTATACTCTTAATACTTCAATACCACACCAGCAGTTTGCGTTAGAAAACAGTATAAAAAAATCAGAATAGTTGCAAAAATTAACAGAGATTTAAAAGCCAAAAGAGGCTATTGCAGTCATTGCAAAAAGTTGAGCATGATGTCCTGTTTTTTAAAATTAAAAGCAACACAAATATTATAAAGTACTTAATTCGTACCTTACAAAAACAAGTTTACCTCATAAAATTTAAGGAACAATACCTTTATACTCAATAACCTTGGGACTGCCACAAAATAGCATTTTAGAGTCGATACTTTGCTGTTTTCGCATGATGATACAGCCATACCAGAGATACATACTGGCCCAAACAAGGCGTCAGCAAGCCAAATTTTACTGAATACATCTTAATCAGCGACTTGCTTGAAAAAAACCCAATTTGGACAATGTGAGAATAGTTGCAGGTGAAATTCAAAAAATGTATTGGTTTATGGGTCTTGTTTTTTTTCTAGAAAATAAGATGTCACTTTATAAAGTTATGTTAATGTCCATCTAGGCCTATGAAGTTCATTTGTGGAGAACAGTAACCAACTCTAACTTGAGAACCTTGCAACATTTCAAGTCAAAAGAGCTAAAAACTATTACAAAGACTTCATTGTATACCCCAATTCATACAATTCCTATAACTTGCAAATAAAAACATGGGGCCGGCGAAGAGATTGCTCTGTAAGCAATCCCAGAACGAACTTAAAAAAACCTTTCGATTTCGATTTCGAATTTCGGGAAAATTCGAAATCGAATATCTGGAAAATTATTCGACATAGAATTTTTTTCTTCATTTTCGAATTCAGCGTAAAATTTCCTATAAGAATCACATTTAAAATCGTAATGTCGAAAATTTTCCCGAAATTCGAAGTCGAATATCTCGAAAACTATTCGAGATAGAAACTTTTTGATTTCGATTTTGAAATCAGCGTAAAATTTCCTATAAGAATCCATTTTAAAATTTTAAAAAATCCATCATTTTGTGACAGCGACAGACAGACCAACAGACATAAAATTCAGTAATGAACTTTTTAAGTTCGTTGAAAATTATAAACAAAACACCATGAGACTAGTGAAGGTACTACATAATAAAAATGAAATGCGCCAATTGACGAGAATTAAAATTCTCATCATAACAGATAGATTCAGTTGATTACCATGTTACATATTAAACTAAAGTTTTAAGTTATTAAAAAATGGTTTGATTTAAGTTAAAATGTTTCATAAAGCTGAATAAAAGGGCGATACCTTATATGTTATGGTGTCAAACATTTTAGTGGTTATTTAACCAAACAGGCTGTAGATTTTTATAGAAAACAAACAATACATTGTTCCCAATATAATGCCAAATCAGTAGTTAATAATACATAAGTCCATAGTCACAGAGGTTGGCTAACGGTTTGTAACCGATTAAAAATATTAACATTAGCATACTTCACACATGCTATTTACTTTTAATAAAAACCCAACAAACAACAGCAATTACGCAAGAATCTAAATATAGAAGAAAGATTTATTGCAATGTAAATGTTTTAAAAATTCCTAATAAATCAGCAGTTTCCTAAGTACAATGCAGTGCATCGATTCTAAAATGTTGACAGTTCGTTTACGTGGTTATCTAGGAGTTATCAATTGTACTTAGTTCAATTAGTTATTTCTAGAACCTTTTAATATCAACCTTTGTCCACAACATAAGTGTCAATATTTTACAAATACCTTCAAATGAAACCACAGAAAACTTTGAAAAGCAAGAACTAAAAAAAAGTAATTATAAAACTTGCTGTAATTGCAATATAACTACAATTTAGTTACAAAAACTGTATTTAATTCCCATACATATACCATAAACCATATTGCTAATATTAATATTAAAATATACTAAATTTAACATATCCATTTATTTCTCATCGGTAATTATTTCAAAGTTGAAATCATTTTCTTGTAATTGATTAATGAGGGATGTATCTGCAAATGCTGCTGCTGGAGGGTAAACTCCACCACTACATATAAATAATAAGTTACTGCCAATGCCATTTCTTTGCTTAAGCAATGTACTCACTTCTCTGGTAATTTATCAGTCTCTGTAATTGTTACAATTGCACTTAAAGTAACGGCAGCGCATGTAAATCCATATCCAGGATTAGTTCCACTGACACGCAACCTTAGAGATTTATTTGGGGGTGTCGTATATTCATCATTGGAATCCGAAAGCTTCTCTGACCATCCTTTCCCATCAAGAGTTACGCTAAACTTAGACTTTTTCACAGTTTCCTCGGAAGGATTTTCGAAACTAAATAAGCCACATGAAAACAGTTTAGGATGCTAAAACATAGCAATGTATAAAGGAAGCTTTTCTCAAATAACTTACCTTCAGCAACAAATTTCTCCCAAACTCATACTTTACAAGAAAGTTAAATATTGTGCCAAAGATGACCATTAATACTACAGACATAAAGCTGTTCAACCCAAAGTAACAGTTAACTTGCACAGGCCTCTGCTTCTTTACCTCATAGAAATAACGTTGGGAACGCATCATTACAGAACGATCAGAGCCGAGAAAAGGCATACACCAAGTATCAATCACATCACTTTTATGAATGTTAGACCTTTTCAAAATTAAATACTATCATCAGTAACAGTACTGTTATTACATTTAATGTAATGCAGATGTTACTTGCATTAGATTATCAGTCTTTCAGGTTCTTACCTTGATTCTAATTTTGGTTTAAAACTCGGCAATCTGGTTGGATACAACTTACGACGTATGGCAGATAATTCAGCAGCATGAGCAACTCCATGCACAGCAGACTCCCAAGTGGTGTAATTAATGGAAGGACCAGAAGTATTGGCATCTCCACTAATTTGCAAATATGTTTCAACAGAATTCAGTGTGCCTAGAACAGCATTATAAATAAACGCCAATTTCTCAGCTATTTCAACTACCTTCAAAGTTTCTCTGGAGGTAGACGAGGCCCAGATCTGCCGGAATGCTGTCGAAACCACATGCACTCACAATATACACGCCCTTTTCTTGCGCAGCCTTGTGGTAGTTCAACTGCATACTTTCCATGAATTGGGGCTCGCCGCTCACGTCTACCTGATGGGTGCCTGTTTCTATGCAGGCCTTAATTACGGGCTCCCCATAAAAGCGGTACGGGCCGCTGCAATTTATTACGACCTTTGCTTGGGCGGTCATCTTCTTCATAGATTCGTAATCATTCACGTCGGCTATTATTATTGGAATGGCACTCAAATCGTCACCTAAACAGTTTACGCTAATTTCAGCATCACACTCCCCAAGTTGTACTCACCGATTTTCTTCTGGAATTCCTCGAGGACGGCTTTCAATTTTTGCTCTGAACGACCGGCTATGCCCCATGACAGCAATCTTCCATGAGCCTTCGAAACCTTGTGAAGTACTGGAATGCAATATTTCCCGGTGAAGCCAGATGCCCCAAACAGAATAATGTCAAGACGACTGGCCATTGTAGGGCAGATGAATATGCAACTTTAGCTCGAGGATCCTTATAAATAATTTATATAAAGTAATGAAGCGAAATTCAAAAAATTATTATTTGTAACACTGGACTTCAGCCTACATCTACTTAAACGCACTGATCGCACGACCCACACACAAGTGCACTTTGCTTTGAAGCTATTACGTTGTTACTTGCCGGCAACGCTTTTCAATGTCCTGTTCACTAATTACAACCTTGGAATAAAAAAATTTTACATTAATCACATTGTATGTAATTCTTATATACACCCTGCTACAAAACTAGGAGAATCGTTGTATACACTGCTTTAGAAAATGTTATATACTGGACAGACGCAAACAATCGATTTTATTAATACAACTGATATCTACAATAACATTTGGTTAAATCTATCATACAATGCATACAATACAAGTTTTAATAGTTTTAAATAATTTATTGGTACTACAGCAGCTATAGCAATCTTTTAAGTTCCGTAGCCAAAATGGCCTTCATACGCTTCTTACACCTTTTATTTTTCCCTGTAATATTAGCCTCAGCAATGAATATTTTTCAACTCTCAATATGTGGGGCCCAAATACTCCAGTTTCCTCTTTTTAATTATGTATATTACTTCACATTCCTTTTCCATTTTACGTAACACCTGTGTGTTAGTTTTTTTTACTGTCCACGCTATTCCCCATATTCTTCTATAGCACCACATTTCAAAAGCCGAAAGTTTCTTAATATTTGTTTGCTTCAATGCGCACGTCTCTGAATCGTATAGCAATGTGGAAAAAAACAGCATCTTAACATACGCATTCAAAGGTCTAAATTAACATCTCGCCAGCATAGAAATCTTTTCAACTTTATAAGGGTTTGTCCTGCTATCTCTATTCTTATTTTAATTTCTTTAGTTTGATCGCAAATTTCTGTGTGAATACACTCTCTCGTTCCCAATGCACTCCTAAATCTCATTTGTGCATCGTTGATGCCTTCGTCAAGTTTCTTGTATGCTTTCTTATAAATGACATTAAGAAAGACTTTCAAAGTATAACTCATCAATACTATAGTTATATATATGCTCTGTGCGATTCTTTTTTTTTCTTTGGTATTGGTATAAAAGTTGACGTCAACGATTCTTCTGGGATAACACATGTTCTATAAATTGTATTACAAAGGTCTACCATTATGTTCATTGTATCATCGTTTATAAGTTTTAACAATTCTACTGGAATTCCATCTGGCCCTATAGCTTTTCCTGTTTCTGCATTTCTAATAGCATATTCTACCTCATTTCTTAATATTTCTGACCCTGTCTCTACCGTCTCGTTTTCTATTAGCTCAAATCTGTCGTCCTTAAACATTTCTTCTATGGATTTCTCCCATGTCGAAATTTTTGTTTTATACCACTGATTATTCTTCCATTCTCGTCTTTTAATATATTGGATTGTTTTGCTCGTTAAATACCTGCTACTTCCTTAATTTTCATATTTTTGGCCACACTCTTCAATTTAGTTCACCAACTGTCTAGCAATGTCCTCCCAGTGAGACGACTAAACAGAACCTGGCCTTGCGACCTGAGAACCCCCTAAAGCAATAGTTTCTCTTAACACTGCATATTTATTGTCATTACATTTACTTAATACTCCATGTAGAGTAGATTGTAAATTTACAATTGTTAATAATAATTTAAAAAAAAACTTCAATTTCTCTGCACGTTTCAATCAACCATGTTTCTCTTGCTTCTTTATTTTAATTAGTTGATTAATTTCTTTATATTTTTGTCCCTTTTTAGCTTTGTTGTTCCGCCTTTTCCCCATGAAGTCTAAAATTTCTCCTGTCCTCCAAGCTTTTTTCTTAACTCTAGCTGAAATTAAGGCCTTTTTACAAACTTTCAATAAAGCAGGCTCTATATTTTCCACTTTTCAATTATCGGTTATACATCTTCCTGAACCTGGCTACTGTGGACCACTAATTACAAGTATACTCAGTTTAAATCTATTCATTTCTGCTGTAGCATTTGATACTTTTCCTGTCGCATACAAGTTCTTTATGTTCCAAATTTCATAAAATATTTTCCCACAACATAGTTCACAACTGTCTCCCCCGGAGATCCAAATGGAAGACTTGAAGCTCTAGAATATTTTGTTCTAAATTTTGCTGTAATTATACTAGAGATGTCCATGTGAATCTCTACTGTAGTAATTTTTCGGTGACTTTTGCATTCTCATGTCGTTGAACTCTATAGAGGTTCATTTGGATTTATGGCCAGTTTCTCAATCCCAGGATAAGGGAGTGGCCTTTCACTTGTCAGCTCCTCCACCCAAAGCTTTCAGTAAGGTATAGTTATTATAGAAGTCATTAAATTCATCAATTGAAGATTGCCTCCTATAGCCTCTCATTTAGTTTGGACTGTATGCCGACACAGTTTACCAGAATGTAGCCGCTTAAATAAGCCCCTATGACTCATAAATGAGAATGAGAGTTTGTCTGGAGACGAATATACCAGAATGAACGTAGGTCCGACAATCCTGAGTATAGAAATACTACTCCTAGACATAACCCCCGTACATTATTTTGGGGCATGCTATCCATTAAATCGTTTTCTGGAGTATACTCTTTTCTACCGGCTCCGTTGGTAGAATATCGTATTTTTGTAGTCGCTTTATTGGATAATACGTTTATGTCATGAAATTGTCCCGTCCATGGTGAAAGTCGAATTCGTTGCTCTTTTTTCCATACGGTAATTGTATGAAAACAACATTTTCTTTAACAAGTAGAAATTTATCATTGCAATTTTAATGTATGGAGACATGCACAGCGCCACTCCACAAAGTTAAATGCAATCTGCTACCATACTAAATGGTACCCCACACCATTATGTTAACTTCCTCATATGTCAGATGTTGAAGAAATGTATTATCCAATTGACTGGCCAAACGCCTTTATACCCATATCCAACTATTGCTACTAAATTGGTAGAACAGTCTAAACAGTGCATAAATGTTTAAGAATGTCCTTTAGTTGCAGAAGTTTGCCCTATTCTTTGAAAAACGTTTTCTATAAATTTTTAGGAGCCTTTAGTTTTGTTTCTTTTCCAATTTGATGAATAACTTTGTAATGTTTCGTAAGTGATTTAGTCTGACGCTCAACTCTCAACCGGTTTATTCCAAAACTATCTCATAAGAGTGAGATTAAAATTTTAATACAGTAATTCGATGTAATTTAATTTTATGTCTTCTAATCACTAGATTACAGCCTTTTATTTTTAGATAAGTGCTTGTTATACTAAAAATGGTACTATAGATAGCACTAAATTATTAAAAATTACTTTACAAACCATTCGCGAATTCAGATACTAAAAACAGCACACCAAATTTATATATGTACTACAAAAAGTAAGGAGTTTAATTCTCTTTATATGGTGATCATCAGTTCTTAAGCTATAGCTTAACCATTAAATCTAAATGCAACCACCTCCAGTGGATGGTATGATCACTTATACTGCTTCCTTATGAGAATAGAATATTTTTGATCTTGTCATGTGACATCATCATATGCCGAAAGTTTAAATTATTCCAAGCTGTTAATGTTTTTAATTTGCCAAGTCACTGCAGTCGCTATATATACCAACTTCATATTCAAGGTACTTTTAAAGAAATATCTAATAATAGTGTTTACGTAAACACATGGTGACTTATTTTATTTTACTAATAGAATTATTATTTTTACCTTAGAATAAGGCTTACTGTTAAAATTAGTTTTTAGTGAAAATTTTTTTAACCGTTGAAATTAATTAATAAGGAATATCTGAATGTTTCAATAATGACTTCTACTAGTAGCAACTAGTGGAGAACAACAAAGATATTTTTAAGTTCGGGCTTTTTACAAACTTTAAATTATTTGTGTCGCATCGATTTATTCACAGGCTTCGAATTGTTAATAATTTTACATGATGGCGCAAGTAAAATGAACAAATTCCTTAATATTAGAACACAAAAATAATGTTCAAAAGGTTTCTAAAATAATGATTTCCAAACTTTTCTAAATCGGGACCCCCTTTTGACAATGGCTTTATTGGCAACACTCTAACCCCGCCTTTTATTACATTCAACTATATTTATAACAAAACGGCGAATGCATGGCCAAACGATTGGAAATATCAGGTAGCTCGGCCTGTTTCTTTGTTGCTGGCGTTCTCTATCACCAAGCAGCACATTTTTTCATATTTTCGTAACTCTCCAACATATTCAGGAGAATGCTAATAAAGCATAATTTGCAACTGTGCTGGGTGAAATGTCAAATATTCAACAATAAGTTACGAGTTATACACATTATTGTATTAAATATAGATTGGTTTTCAAAGAAAGTATTAGGACCATCTACGCCTCAAAGTGATAAATATAAAAAGAAAAATAAATTATGCAGCGATGAATATCTTGAAAATGGTTTTACCGTGATTTCCAATAAACCACGGTGTGTTGTTCAACCAGATACATTGCCAAATAAAATATCATATTAGCAAAGCTACTTGAAGAAAGCTAAACTCCCTCCACCAGAAGTAAGTCACATTTACATCAGCTACCACTATTAATAAAAAAGCATTACTACCAAGTTATGGAGTTGAATTTCGTGTTACAAAAGTTAGTAAGCCACATATATGATATGGCAGAAACTAACCGAAGCCCCTGCAGCCTACCGCGCTTTTTATTTCTATTTCCCCGATGTGCTCAAACAGCCGAGAACATTTCGGGAATGAGGGTATGAGGCACTCGAACCTGGCAGAAGGTTCGCGAACACGGGCGCACCAGCTAAGTTTCTAGAAAGGTCGAGGGGACCGAGCGCGACCCAACGCAGATGTCAATCATCCTAGCTACGGGGCGTTGGAAAATTTGTTAGTTGTAGGGCGCCCGCCCGGAAGCGCGAGCGAGCGAGCGTCGCCAAGGCGGCCCGACAGGCCGCCCTAATCGATCCGCGCCAGAGCGAAACGCCCGCGAAAGCAACAGAAATGCTGCGCCTCGCTCCCACCAAAATTATCCCCGCGATCGCCCGGAACAAAGCGCAGCGCGGGTGTATATACCGGACCAATTTCGCTGGAATGGCAGCCTTCCTAGATGTGGCCAAGGCCTTCGACAAAGTATGGCACAACGGGCTATCGTATAAGATGGCGGCTACAAACATCCCCCTTCGCGTAACGCAGCTTGTCCAATCCTTTCTGTCAGACCGAAGGTTCAGGATCAAGTTCGAAGGGGTGAGGTCATCCGAGAAGCGTCTCCGAGCTGGCGTTCCCCAAAGTTCGGTCCTATCCCCGACGCTATTTAACATCTACGTCCGGGATATGCCAACGACGCCCTCAACTATGATAGCCCAATATGCAGACGACACGTCAGTGCTCGCCAGCTCCATGCGTCCCTACGTCGCGGCAAGAAAAATTCAAGACCTTCTCAGGACACTAGAAGACTGGTTCCATCGGTGGAGGATAGGAGTAAACGCAGAGAAGAGCACGGCGGTCCTATTCTCCAACAGGATGAGACTTCGTTGGCGTGATGACCTCACACCGATCAGGATCTTTGAAAGGAAGATACCATGAAATCAGAGGCCAAACGTACTTTGGAGTGACATAAGATGCCAAGCTTACCTGGAAGCCTCGCGTGGAGAGGGCCGTAACCAAAGCAAAGGCAGCCCGACAATCACTCAGCTCCATGTTTAATGGACGGAGCAGGCTGTCCTTCGCTAACCTACGGCCCATAATGATGTATGCGGCTCCAGTTTGGGGCTGGACCGCGAAAACCCACGTGAACAAGCTTCAGGTAGTCCAGAACCTGGCACTAAGGACAATCTTTGGCGCTCCATGGTGCGTGAGAAACACGACCCTGCACCGAGATGCCGCTTTACCAACAATCCAGGAGTTTATCTCCCAGAGCGCTGAAAACCTGCATGAAAGCGTTCAAGACCACGGAAACCCATCAATCCGTGGCCTATATCAATACGAGTTCGATAGAGGCGCCCGCCAAAAGCGCCCAAAGATCCTGATCTCCCCGTAAGGCGGTATGGGGACGGCAACCACCCAACCAAGTGAGGTCACTCCAGAGGACGGAGGTTAGGACTAGCTTCACGACCCTCCTACACGCTAACGAAGTCAAAGTAAAAGTCAAAGCTCGAACGACAGAGTTTGTACTGCGCTCACCCATAGCCAGAACAGCTCTCCTCCCGTGCTCACCTACAGCCGGGTCCCCCAGGTGCACCGAAGGCGTGCTGCGCTCACCCATAGCCAGAACAATCTTTCGCTGCCAACGAACCACAGCCGAGTGCTTCCAAACAAATGAGAGTGTATTTGCGCTCCCCACAGCCAAGTCACCCCCGAAATCGACCAGGGAACGCTCATGCTTGCCACAGCCGAGTTCCCCGGTCAAACGGGCGGTTATCACGGCCAGAGAAATAAGACACTCCCGGTGTCCACCAGGGAATCACCACCACCTAAGGCCCTCCGGAACGCGCTGAGGAAAGCTTTCCGCCAGTCGCCACTACTGAAGCCTACATCACCGCTTCCGCCGTCGCCCGAGAAAAGGCTTACCGGAGAACGCCCGCCCTCGAAGGCAAGGTCCCCCCGGAGGACGCTCCGATTCCCTTCGCCCAAGAAGCAGCGTCCATCCTTCCAGGCCCGGCCTCGCCTGATAAAAGTCAGCGCCATCCGGGGCACCTACACCGACGTCGACCCGTTCCAGCTCCCGCAAAGACGCCAGGCCGTTCGACGGTCGTATAGATGCACTCAAGCCTCAATAACACAACTATAACTGTACATATTTTGTAAATAAAACGTTAAACCTAATAAATCTCGTCTGCGCGGCACGTAGAACCTAAACATCTCCACACAGTATTATAAAATATATATTTTGCACGTCATTAAAAGCTAAAGTATGACCCAAAAAATGTTTATACAATACTTTTATGAAAGTACTAATAAATATATTGACTAGTCGAAATGCGTTGTTACATGCACCGATTGTACCAAGGCTAAGATAGGACATCAACCTGACCTTATCTTTAAATTACAAGAAGTGATGCCAAATACTACATAACTAGTTTTTAGATTGAGAAGCTCTTGGGCCAAAATCTTTACCTTTTAAAATAAATTGTTTTCCAACTAATAACTTCAGACTTAATTGCAGGTAGAGTAAATTATCAAAAAAGAGTTTCAGGTTCCTCACCTACCTAATGAATGCTGTTTTAAATGTAAGATATTTTCCCGAACAATGGAAAGTTGTCACATTTATATTAATACCTAAACCTGGCAAATCAACTACAGATGTAAGTTTCTAAAGACCAATTAGTCTGCTATCGATTGTACCAAAAATTTTTGAGAAACTGTTACTACAAAAATTAACACCAATATTCGAAAATGATCGTCTGTTACCCAACCATAAACTCGGGTTCCAAAATAAGCATGCCACAGTTGAGCAGGTATATCGTATGACAAACAGAATTTCGTAAGACTTCTAAGGCAAACACTACTGTCTTTCTCGACATCACGCAAGCATTCGACAAAGTATGGCATTAAGGTTTTTTTATTTAAAATTAACAATGCACTACCCTCGGATTGCTATGAGATAGTAAGGCCATATCTAACTGACAGTCATTTTCTTGTGAAGTGCGGAGATAATCATACATCCTTGTTTCCCAATGGCGCTGGAGTTCCTCAAGAAAGTGCGCCGGGACCACTTTTGTTTTTTCTTTATACCGCTGAACTACCCGCCACAACAACTACGATTGTCACATTCGCCGACGATACCGGAATACTGTCGTCGCACACCGACTCCAATAAGCCTCTCAACATCTCCAAGCCCATTTAAAAAAATTATAAACCTGGATTAACAAATAGCGCATAAAGGTAAACAAAGGCAAATCGATGCTTGCGACTTACTCTGAAAAGAAGTACCTGTTCACCTATATGATCCTATAATAAACAGATACCGCAAGATGAACATGTTAAGTACATAGGCGTGCATTTAGACCGACGAATGACATGGAAGAAACATACCTAGATAAAAAGAAAACAGCTTGAGCTCAAAATGTATTGGCTCCTAGGAAAAAAGCCACAGTTATCTACAGAAAGTAAAATTCTATTATACAAAGCCATTATCAAACCGATCTAGGCATACGGCATACAACTCTAGGACACAGCTAGCAATTCAAATATAGATATTTTAAAACGATTCCAATCAAAAGTATTAAAATCTATGGTAAATGCTCCTTGGTTTGTTCCAAATGATGTCATGAAACAGGATAACGTATCGGATTATCTGAGCATTGTCATTCCAAAGTTAAAAGAAATTTGAGTTAGCGTTAAATGGCGGTGATAGCAATCACTAACAATCAAATTAATCAATTGACCTGAGCACTGAAAGTTAATTATCTAGAATACGCTGAAAATATGACAAAGCGGTCTTTCAACAGGACAATTCTCTGCCATGTGTTGGAAAACAGGTTAGAAAACATTGGAAGTGCTCGGCTGTGATACTTTATCCCACCCGCCGTATTCACCAGACATTGCTCCTTCCGGCAACCGTTTGTTGGTACATGCGCTTGCAGTGCAACGCAGTTTATATGAGACAAGTCATTCTTTCGAAGCGGAATTTTATAACTAACGATGGCCGATATTTTGATTAATGCTTGTTGAATAAAAGCTTATTTTTGCAAGAAAGACAAACATGAATGCTATTGAGGGATTGGAATTAATTTTAAAGGATTCACAACAGATAGCTTTTGCGATCAGTATATACTGTAACCAACTTCATGGCAAAGCACTATCATTAGGTTTGAATTTTGAGCGTGCGTAATTTTGTCAAGTGTAAACTTTGGGTTACTTTTTTGTTCGCATTTGAAGAAATAGACAGCTGAAAGTCTTCGTTTGCTGTTGGAAGCTTATAGTGAACATGCTCCATCGATTTCAACTTGTGAGTATTGGTTTCGACGATTCAAAACTGGTGATTTCGACACGAAAGACAAGGAGCGTCCGGGCCAGCCTAAAAAGATGCAGAATTGAAGGCATTACTCCATGAAGATCTATGTGAAACACTTGAAGAATTGGCAGATTTCTTGAATATTGATTTATCGACCTTCGGTAAACGTTTCAAGACAATGGGAATTATTTAAAAGTAATAAAATTGAGTGTCACACGAATAAAAACTGAAAGACGTCGAAAGACGTTTTTCCACCTCCAAATAGCTGCTTCAGAGGATTCATTGCAAGAATTCTAAGAGCATAAAAGTCAGATGTATGCCCGGCCAAACATTACCATCGACCTCAACATCGACGCCAAAGAGGAACATCCATGGTTCGAAGATAATACTCTGTATTTGGTGTAGTGTTTTATGACTACTGAAACAAGACGATAAAGTGATTTTACAGCACGACACCGCTCGGCCACATATTGCATAACAAGCCAAAAACTATTTGGAAACACTTCGACGAAACGTCCTACCCCACCCTCCATATTGACAAGACATTACCGCTTCTGATTACGCATGGCCAATCTAAACAGCGCTTCAACTCTTAAGATATCAAAAAATAGCTCGATTCATAGATTGCATCACCGGACGAAGAATTCTTTCGCCGGAGAATCCGCCTGTTGCCAGAAATATGGGAAAAAGTTGTAGCTAACGATGGACAGTAATTTAATTGATATATGCTCTATAATTTTTTTTGAGAAATAAACATTTGCTTTCACAAAAAAATTCTTTAAAATTAAATCCAGGTTCCAATATCATTATTTGTGCTACGCACATAGCTGTCAATGTTTTACATTTTTCGTATTGTGTGAACAGACTATCGATTCCACGTATGTAAAAATTCAGTCCAATTTCTTTTAACTACTTTGAGATTGCTTTTGGAACTACTGTACTACTCGTTAGACAGTAGAGATACATTACAGATACTGTTATCGCCAAAGATAATTATTTTATCTCAGGTACGAGGTTCGAGTATGTTTACATTAAGGATATTTTCAAAATTATTTTCTCATCACGTTATTCAAAAATTCCGCGACTATTAACTTTGTTGTCATGTGATAGGTCATAGTAAAAATCATTAAGACAAAATGGCATTTCACATTACAAATGAAATTTGCATGGTGATGTGGAATGTGGTAAATTTCAGCATTTTGATATGAAAGCCGCGTTGTACGCGAAATAAAAACATGATCAATTCATGTCCACAAATCAGCTGATTGCAATCAAGAAATTGCGTGCAAAGTTAAATACCGCCTTCAATGCGGTGGAAATATTGGAACATTACAAAGTTTGCGTCAGGCGTGTCCTCCAATTACTTGCACATGAAGAGAAAATATACCTTCATTAGTTTCTAAGTTTGATAAAATGGTTAGAGGTAGATTGCATTATCACCGCAGATTAAGATGTGATGCCACTATTTAACGGGTGAAGTGACAACTTTTTTTTGCAAAGCAATAATACTAAGCGTCATACTAGTAAAAAAACAGGGAGACATTCTTAATCTTGGCTGAACCATTATATGTACATTGTACAGTTCGTTTTTAGAGTTTTCTAATTTCTATTTGTTGTTATTGTTGACAACGCGTTCCTAATAGCGACAGCGGGACACCAGCTGTGAAATAGCAGATCCTTCTTTGTCTCTAAAATGGAAA
Source organism: Sinelater perroti (assembly GCA_036346155.1). Taxonomy (NCBI): domain Eukaryota; kingdom Metazoa; phylum Arthropoda; class Insecta; order Coleoptera; family Elateridae; genus Sinelater; species Sinelater perroti. The sequence continues at coordinate 14,100,429 of JARFIY010000195.1, read as the reverse complement.
CTTAGAAAGGTAACTCAAGAATTCTAAAAGATATCCTAGAAAACGTGCTAAATTAGAGTGAAATGTTCAAAATACTCATAATTATTCTAAAACATTCGGGAAGGTCGTTTATAGAGATTTGGGGGAAAAAAGGTGAAGAAAGGTAATGTTTATGTGCTAAAGGCATTGCACCTTGCAAACCCCGAGACATTGCAAGAAACTGCACGAGAAACGTTTTGCGGGTTAAAGATCAAAGTATGTGGTGTCATCGGATAAAACGTGGTTTAAAGTCGACTTTTGTATGGAAAACGCAGATTGTGACGCTAAAGTTAGTGACACTGTACTCAAGACTTGTATTTGTGAAACAAAGGAGAGGTTCGGTTCCCAACTTGTGGTGGTCGTAATCATTTTAGGAGGAACACCCTCAAGACTTATCTGGGTGCCATGAAAAATAAAAATAAATGTAAAATTTTATCCCAAAAAGGAAAACAAAGGTATTCCTTCATCATACTACAAAACTGGTCCGGGAGTACAAAAATAGTGGTGCTTCAGAGGTTATAAGCAAAGAGATTCATTCCTGTCAGGTTTACAGCTGATTGAAACAGTGTATGTTCCAACATTTCACTACGACATTGGATGGATGACCGTGAATATTTTTCAGAGCTGGAAACGCCAATACAATAAAATAGTTAAGAATCGGAATTGTCAAATAGAACATATTTACCATAACAAAAATCACTTGTAAGTTTTTTTCACTAATTAATTGTCCATTTCTTAAACCTGTACTTTTTCTAGTTACTGTGATAATAAAGGAAACAGAAATTTGAAAGTAAACCTCGAACCTGTATGAAAGTACAAGCGATATTACAATTTTTATATATTGTCACTATAGCACACACGCCAGCAAAATAAGTAATTTATATTTATATATACGTAAATGCATTTACCTGGTACACTTTATCATTAGAAAGTTGCGGTAATAATTGTGCTAATTTCAGTAATTACTAAATTACTAAATTCATCTTCACATAGAGTATTTCGAAAATAAGTTTTTCCGCATACTGTTTGGTCTTTACATGACTACCTCAAGGTTATTTTATAGTGCTTCTTGTTGATAATTAGGAATGTTATCTAATATTATTACTATAATTAGTTTTATAAGTGTAAGTGCAATTGTTTGTTAATGGAAGACTTAAAATATAAGGTAATTTATTTTTGCTCTTCGAACTTGCTGTTTGTTGCATTTTTAATATAGCAAAAAGACTAATAAAAATACAACGTTTGCCAGTTAAGTTCCAGGACTGGGCTAGTGCAAATAATTTATCCAACTTAACAATTAATAATTCTAGGTCCTATCAAAGTAGTCTCCTCGGCTACCTATGTACAGCTGCTACGGTTTCTAGAGGTCATGGCAGCGATTAGAAAGAGCTTCATCCAGGATGCTTTTTAGCACATCTATCACGGCCGTTTGGATTGAGTAAGCTCCCCTTTCAGTTACATTTTCAGACGGGAAAACAAAAAAATCACATAGCGATGGGTTGGGTGAACATGGGAGAAGTAGTAGACTAGGAATGTCATCTTTTAGCACATATTCCTTGGCTGATACAACAGTATGGATAGTCTTTCAATGCTGCATATTAAGAAACATTGCCCAAAAGTCCACAAATCAGGAATCTTTAGCGCATCAGTATAAAAACATTAAACCCCCAGCATCAAAAAATGTGATCCACATTATCGTACTGGTGTTTATCTCTATTCATAATGTTTAACACAAATGTGGGATCAATTCTGGTACTTTCCAACAGTTCAGCAGCAATTGTTCGTCTGGTTTCTTTCTGTTTCTTTGCTAGTGAGGTTCCATATTTACAGCGATATGTGATGTTAATGGACGATCGATTCTGGTATCGTCTTGCACTATATTTTTCCCTTCCAGAAACTATCTTTGCCATTTAAAATCGCAGACATAATGTTCGCTCTGCTTGGAATCTGCACTCACTATGCCGTTATTGTTATCTTTACACGTTATTGTTTTTTCTGAAAACTCACTTCCGAATTTTACATTTTTTTCTCATTTTTTCCATTTTCTTCGTTTTTTCTTTTTAATTACATACATTTTTTTGCTACTTTTCTTTTGATATTGTGTTATTTAATTAATTCTGTTGTTATCTTTTATCATCATCGCTCTAGTTTTGTTTCTTTTTTCTATTACACATTTGCAATTATCATTAAACTTTTTCTTCTATTTCTCTAGAATTTTTGACTATTTTTTCCTATTACTACATCTTTCCATTTTTCTTCTATTTCTACAGAATTCTTCACCTCCTCATTACTACATTCGTCTAATCTGTCTTTAAGGGGGGCCTATACCCAGAAAAAAAATTTGTTTTTTTTTTTTTTCATTCTTAGTATGTCAAGAACAAGTATTTAAAACGAGTTTACAGTTTCGAGAGACGGCACATGGGCCAAAAGAAGTTTTTCTTCTTTCGTAGATGTTTCATCCATCATTGAACAATATACCGGGAAGGTTTTAGATATTTTTGTCTCCTCAAAACATTGCCAAATGTGTGAGTCAGCCAAAAAAGCATGTCGCGACTGAATATTTGATGTGGTGTACAGCGGACCATGCCAAAAATTGCACGGCAAATTATGAAGGGAGCAGTGGTGGCATGGAAGTTCAAGGAGTGCTCGAAATGTTTAAACCCTCTCTCTATCCTCACAAAGCAAAACATGCTTATTATATAGGGGATGGCGACAGTAAAACTTTTACGAACCTCAACGAATCAAACCCCTATGCCAATTTCACCGTTCAAAAGCTCGAGTGCGTGCTGCACGTAGGCAAACGAATGTTCCGCCGGTTGAAGGAAGCAAAAAAACGTCGACGGAATCCAAAAAAATTCAAAAACAAAATGAAGCCAAGTTAAAAAAAGAACATAAAGTACCAGAGCCGCGAAAAAAAAGAAGGAAAGGTGAACCTGGCGAGAAAAAGATGAAAACAGCCGATCTAACAGGGAAGGTCATGAAAAAGATGTCACTTTCTTATAGCATGGCAATACAAAACAACCCTGACTCCGCAGAAAATATGACATCTGGGCCGGTTATTATCATCGTATATCAACAAGACTGGTGCAAGTATTTGCAAAATCAGAAAAAAAAGGAACTTACAGCCATAAGCCCGCATTCAGCCAAGAGGTCCAGGATGTTGTTTAACCCATTTATGAAAGTTTGACGGAAGACGAACTTTTAAAAAGATGCCTTGGGGGGCAACACTCAGAACAATAATGAGAGTTTGAATGGCATGACTTGGTCGATCGCGCCAAAGCACCTGTGGCACGGCAAATTGGCAATGGAACTTGCAAGCTGGATTAGCGTCTGCATATTCAATGAGGGCACCCAAACACTAGTCAATATATTGATCATTTTGCATGTCGACACCTGTCTTCTAGCCCACAAATTTGCCCGCGAACGAGACGAGAAACGAGTCTCTCGTACAAACAAACGGATTTCAGACTAGTCGAAGGAGGCGAGAACAGCTAAAGAAAGGCTCGACAAGACGCCGAAGAGGCTTGTGAGAAAGCATATGGTTTACTGTACGAGCCTGGTATGGCGGACTAAGAATGGATAAGGTTTATATAACATTACGAAAAAATAATTAAGAAAAAATTCAAATTTTCGGTTTCAGACTCACGAGAAAGGCTGAATTGTGGATACCGCCAGGGAACCCGAAATTGAGAGGTTTACTTTGGCGCCCCCTACTAACAAAACCCGGAAGTTTTGAGGAAGAAAAAATTTTTTCAGAGTATCTGGTATCACTTTACGTAATGTAAAAAAAGTTTTTTCAATTTTCATTAAAATGCCTTTTCAAAAAAATTTCAAAATTTGACTTCATTTTTGCTCCCTAGGGGTATAGGTCCCCCTTAATTTTTTCTATGTCCTCTTACCATGTTCCTTGGTGTACTTTTGTTATGATCAAATTTTGTACTATTTATTAGCATTCTTTTTCGAGTTGCAAAAACTATTAATTTAATTATTGTTTTTTTTTTGTATAAGCGACGTCTTTTTCTATTTTATACTTCCACATTCAAGTTCTCCAGCAGTTCATAAAGTTTCCCCTTTTCCTCACTTTTCTGTCTTCATTTGGTGCATGTCAGTTGACTAATACTATATTGCTAAGCTTCCATTCATTGGCTTAAAGTCTATTATGGTGTTTTTATATTTTTTATTAATTATAAAGTCTACCCAAAAATTATCCCCCATGGCCCCATTATACCAGATCATATGCTTTTTATAATCCATAATAACATCTCATTCTCCTGTTATTTTTAAAATCATCATCATATGTATCTTCACAATCCATTGAAGACCATCGCCTTCTTTTGGTAACCAGGCTAGTGTTTTACTAAGCGTGGTGGCTAGCCGCACATTCAATCTCTTGAAGCAATATCCAAGAGGCGCTCGTCTAATACATTTCTTTTACTTCATTTACTATCTGTAACAATTCTTTCCTGCTTTTAGTTTTTTGTTTACAATTTGTTAATCCCATTTCTCTTAAGTCCTCTTCTAGTAGGTCCATTCATCTCTTCCTCGGTCGTCCTTCCCCTTTTCTACCTTTCAACTTCCGATGTAAAGCTCTTTTTATATTTCTTTCGTCTTCTATACATTGTATTATTATGTTCCAGCAAATTTATTCTCCTACTTTCTATTTCTTTCACTATGCGTTGCCTATCAAACAATGCCATTAGCTTTGCATTTGTCCTTAATCTCCTTATATTATTACGGTTATATAAATCTTTATTTTAGTTTCTCGAGAGCTTTTGTGTTCTCAACATTTCTCTTAATGTATAAAGTATCTGTTGCCAGCTACCATTCTGGCATTTACATATAAAATTTCATTTTTTGTTGTGGTTAGTGAGCCTAAGTATTTAAAATGTCTACTTGTTCAAATTTCTCGTTTTCCTCCTGCTCTTGTGAAATTTCTTGATGTTACCGTGTACTTTATTTTTTCGGAATTTATTCTTAGCCCCATGCCTGCTGCTGCTTCTTTAAAAACTATAAATATTTCTTCCAGATCTTCTCTCCTACTTATTACATCTGCATGCGCTAATAACTGACTTCCTGTTGGGTTTATTGGTATTTTTCTTACCACTCTTTCTAGGGCTATATTAAATCATGTTGCTAATATTAATTCCCTTTGTCTTAGCCCATGCTTGATGTCAAATTCCTCTGATACCTGGTTTTGTATTCTAACTTTGGCTTTAGTCTCTGTCGAGAACATCTTAACGAGCTTGCACGCTAGTTTAGTTCTTTCAATACTTCATACAACTTACTTCTAATTACTGAATCATACGCCCATTTGAAATCTATAAATATGTGGTATAAGTTTGTGTCATATTCATAGAATTTTTCCACTATTTATTTGAACGTAAACATCTGATCTATTGTAGATCTAATTCTCCTAAAGCCACATTGATATTCACTCACTTCTTTTTCCATATATATGTTCTCTCCACCAACTTACTGAATAACTTATAACTTACGTTTAACAGAAATATACCCCTATAGTTTTCGCATCTAGTTTTATCCCTTTTTTTATTAGTGAGCTTATGATCGTTCCAGTCTGGTATCTTCTTCAAATTACTTTTATCTCTTATATATCTCTGTTTTTGAGTCTCATTTAATTAGTTCAATAGTTATTGTATCTTGCCTGGCGCTTTGTTGTTTAAATCGGGTTACTTAATCTATCTTCTTCAAATATCTTGACTGTAGGACGGTTCCAATTGACTCATAATGAAAGAACATATTCTCACTCCAAGTTATTGGCCATGCCCTGCATGTTCAATGGGTTCAAAATAATCTTTCCACCACTTTATTATAATTTAACAACTTCCTAATTTCATCCACCTGAATATCGACGTTTAATTATCTTGATGTATATATTTTCATAGTAGATTTAGGTAAAATTTAACCTATTTATTTGATTATTTTATTATTTTTGAAGTTCAGGTTGCCCAGATTCAATGGTTTAGATTACAGCTATGGTTCTTGTCAACAAAACTGTTTCATGGGTTTAAATATAGATGAAACATAATAACATTAACGTTTTAATCTATAGTCATTTTCGATCGATTTCTATAAACTCATAATTACAGATTTCTTGTAGTTCAATACACTCTTAATAGTTTTGAAATAAACATAAACTTTATGGGACCATTTATCATCGTTTAATATCACTGCGGTCAATAGATTCATGGGTAGTGCTATAACCAGGTAGTAAGGTAACCACTTCTACCTGAATCTCGACGAATTTCTTTAACATGTTCATAGTAGATTTGGCAAATTGACGTGGGATAGTTATCAAAATGATTGACGTTTATTGAAAAATGGCTCTTATCAGCATGGTTTTGTCAACAAAACCTGTTTAAAAATTAGATTAGCAAATAAAAATATATAACTTAATAAACTTAATTCTTTTAGTTAAAAGCTTGGCTTGAATTTAGCATTGTGATTTGATACCATGGACAAATTAAAAATCATGAGTATATTTCATGTAAATTCTCAATAACAAATATTTGAATTCAATAGACTGATCATATTATAAAACTGCGATGAAAAGGACGAAAGTTAACATCGATATACAATCGTTAATTAAAATGATCCAGACGAAAAAAGGAATGCATCATGGCTTCGAAAGAGTCAAATGTGACCAGCATAATACACTTCACCAGGTGTCTACAAATTAACGCTTGTTCGTCCATAGGTGGTAAGACTAGTCCAATTGTGGCAAATAATTATATCTTATTCTGTTATTCTTGTCTTTGATGTTACTTATAAACAAAAATATTTAAATATTTTTTAATCGCATTATCAAAAAATCACCACTAAAATCTTACGAAATAAAATCTATTCAACAAATCTCTAATTTGTTTTAATATTCCTTTGGTAGGACAATGAATATCAAACATGTCCAAATGAAATTCATTAGATCTAACAATTTTTTTAGTAAAATCATTATGGTCAAAAAGTGTATTGTTTTTAAATAAATATAACAAACTATCTGTGTATCTAAAAGCATTATTTATCCCTGATGATATACCTAGAAATAAATCGTATTACTCCATGTGCTTTGCCTTGTAGTTATCATAAAATATAAAAATCCTTCCAGTAAAGTTTTAAAGATAAAATTAATTTTTTGTTCTTTTGGAACTCCAATAGCATCCAAAGGACGCTCATACCAATCAGATTTGAATGTAAAAGATAAAAATCCACAACAAAAATTTTATTATCGACAATAATCGTTATATATCCAGACAAACTCTGATAAATGTGATTTCCTTAAAATTTTGAGGCAAAAATGAAGGATATTCAATAATTAATTTTGCCTCGGCAACGTGATTTCCATTTAATTCTACAATCCAAACCCATTTTTCGTAGAAAATACACATTTTGCTATTTGTTCTAATTAAAAAAAATAATATTTTAAACTTACAAACTTCTGGTTTTGAGTTGTTGATGTTATAATAGTTGCGATTATCCTCCTTGATGATGAAGTGAATTTATTAGGTTTTGTTTCAGTTTTTAGAGCCATATATATCATCATTGCTTCAATTATTAATTGATTTGGTATAACAAGAAATCATAAGTTACTCTCTTTAGAAAGATAACCAAAGCCTAACATAGGATTTACTTTATATAATACCGCATAGATATTTATTTGATAATTTGGTGTTGATCCATTTCGAAAATGCCATTTTTCTGAACTATCTAGATATATTTTTTTATATTTATCGGGATTTGTGGAAAAGACACCATATCTAAACACTTCTATGTGAAGACTGTGCATTTGTTTGCGTGTTTTTAAATGGAATTTAGTAATTATTGAGATTAGCACAATTATTACCGCAACTTTCTAATGATAAGGTGTACTAGGTAAATGCATTTACGTATATAAAAATAAAATTACGATGTACTTCCATACATATGCGGGGTTTACTTTCAAATTACTGTTTCCCTTATTTTCACAGTAACTAGAGAAAGTGAAGGTTTAAGAAATGGACAATTAATTAGTAAAAAACTTACAAGTGATATTTGTTATAGTAAAAACATTCTTTTTGATAATTCCGATTCTTATCTATTTTATTGTATCGGCGCTTCCAGCTCTGAAAAATCTTCACGGTCATATCAGGAGAAGATTATTCCACTCTTTTGGTAAAATTTTGTAAATGCCATCCAATGTCGTAATGTAATCTTGGAACATTAGGTACATAAATATGAACCGCGGGATTTGTTAACAGATGACGCCTCTTGTGCGTTTTGTTATATAAACAACTTCAGTTTGTTGCGATAACTTGCGCTTTTAATAACCTTTAAAACTAGATGTGTCAACTCGTTAAAAGTGGAAAATGTCGAATTTCGTTCCGACAAAAGGCCATTTGCGGGAATTTATTTTACATTACTTCATTTTGAAGAAATCGGCTGCTGGTTGCCATCGATTGCTTGTGGAGACTTATGGCACTCATGGTCCAAGCGTAACAACTGTGGAAAGGTGGTTTGGTCGGTTCAAAAGTGGGGATATGGACGTGCACGATAAGGCCAAGGGACGGCCACCGAAAAATTTTGAAGATGCAGAATTGCAGGCATTGTTGAACGATCATCCCACTCAATCGCAGCAACGGCTCGCAGAAGGGTTAGGTGTGACCCAAGCAATCGTCAGCATGCGTTTGCAACCCATGGGAAAAATTCAGAAGGAAGGAAGATGGGTTCCACATGAACTGAACGAGAGGCAGCAGGAGAACCGAAAAATCAAGTGTGAAATGCTGCTTCAACGACACGAAAGAAAGAGTTTTTTGCATCGCATAGTAACAGGGGATTAAAATGGATCTTTTTCGACAATCCCAAACACAAGAAATCATGGGTTTGCCCAGGTAAAGCAGTTCCATCGACGTCACGGCCTGATCGTTTCGACTGGAAGACAATGCTTTGTGTTTGGTGAGATCACAAAGGTATGGTGTATTATAAGCTGCTAAAACCTGGAGAAACGATCAATGGAGAATGCTACCGTCAATTAATCAATTTAAACCATGCTCTCATTGAAAAACGGCCAGATTGGGCAAGACGACATGGCAAGGTGATTTTGCTCCATGACAACGCACCGTCACACGCCATGAAGCGGGTCAATGACACCTTGTCTGCGTTAAAGTGGGACGTGTTACCTCACCCGCCGTACTCTTCAGATTTGGCCCCTTCCGACTACCACTTGTTCCGGTCGATGGCGCATAGATTGGCTAACCAGCACTTCGCTACTTTCGAAGCCGTCGAAAAATGGGTGGCCGATTTTTTTGTCTCAAAGCCAGAGCAATTTTATCGCGACGGCATTCACCAATTGCCAGGAAAATGGCAAAGATGTATAGATTCAAACGGCACATATTTTGAATAAAATGAATTAATTTTTCAATTTCAAACATTGCGTTTAATTTTACCAAAATATTCTGCATCTCATATTTATACCCCTAGTACACTATTTCAATCAACTGAAAACCTGAGAAGAATCTTATTATTGCATATAAGCTCTGGAGCACCACTATTTTGAATTTCCTCTTGAAATGATTCCGACAATCACAAGTTGGGAACTGAATCTCTCCTTTGTTTCACAAGTACAAATTTTCAGTACCTACAGTGTCACTATCTTTGACGTCACAATCTTGCGTTTTCCATATAATAATCAATTCTAAACCAAGTTTTATCCGATGACACCACATACTTTGATCTTTAACCTGCAAAACGCTTCTCGTGCAGTTTTCTTGCATTATCTCGGGGTCTGCAAGGTGCAATGCCTTTAGCACATAAACATTACTTTTTCTTAACCTTCTTTTCTCCCAAATCTCCATAAACGACCTTTCCGAAAAGTTTTAAAATAATTATGAGTATTTTGAACATTTGACTCAATTTGGCTCAATTTGATCAATTGTTGTCAGTAGCGATCCCTAGTGATAGTTTCGCCTTGTTTCAACAGCTCATAAAACACTACGCCCTTCTGATCCTACCAAACAAGAGTATTACCCTCGAACCATGGATGTTCCCCTTTGGTACCATTGTTGAGGTCGATGGTAATGCTTGACCGGGCATCATCTGACTTTTCTGCGCTTAGAATTCTCGTAATGAATCCATTTCCATCACCAGTCACGATACTAAATCCTGGGCCTAAATAACAATTCTAAATAAGGATAGATCATGGATACGTAGAGACAAAAATAAAGTTACTTATCTTCACAATATTTTTCAATTACTACCACTAGAAGGTGGGCCACATAAAGGGAAAGATTGAAGTTATAAACTTCTTAATGGCTCTTTACCAGCTCTTTTTGTCTATTAACACATTCCCCTCTTGTGAAGTTATGGATATAATCGCTAGAAACACCAACTGCAAGAAATCACCAGGATACGTTATCACTGGACAAATAATCAGGAAACCACCATATAAAGGCACCAATTACTTCTATTTAATCTTAAATAGGACATAAGTACGGGCGGTCGACGAGGTAGACGTAGTGCACTGAAATAGTGAATTGCAACGGAAAACAGTTAAATTAAAATATAAAAAGCGGGCGTGTCGAACGCGTAATAAATTGCAAGAAAATTATGGGACATTTATTGAAAAAGGGTGGTAAATGCAGTAAGTAAAACGGGGAAGTTGAGTCGTTTTAAAATTTCTAGCTACATACACAAGTCTGAATATCGGCAAGGCAAGTTAACGGGAAATATCAGCGGCGAACAAGTGCCATAGGCCACAGCGGCGATATCGAAAGTCAAAAATAAAATACTAGTTTATGAATCATATTGACAATATAGAAAAAATACTGGAGGAAATAAAAATAGACTTGAAGAAATGAACAAAAGGAACGAAAGAATAGAAAATAAATTAGATAAATCGCAGGAGAAAATAAAAAAATTAACTAAGGAAAACGTGAGATTAACAAATGAAGTTTATAAATTAAAACAAACTAACTAAAGAACAGGAAGAAATATTAGAATTATTAGAAAAAAAGTTGCGGAAAAGGAAGATAATTTTACAAAGAATTAAGGAAAAAAACAAGAAACACATTTAATATTGATACAAAACATTTGTACGTTATTAAGAGATATAGAATTGAAATAAATATAGAACAAGAAACCCAAGAGGTTAGAAGACTAGGGAAACAAGAAAATCACAAATCAAACCTGTATTAATGAAATTAAATATATGGAAGAAGAAAATGCAAATTAAGAAAGCAGCGAAGAACTTACAAAATTTAAAAGACACAAAAGTGTGGATCACAGACGATTTCCCGAACAAAGTCCTTGAGCAAAAAAAAAATCTAGGCACACATATGAAAATTGCCAGGAAAACGGACGCTCAACTTTTATGAATTTGATAAACTAATTATTGATGGTAAAAATTTCACACTCAAACAACTAGAAGAAAGGGAAAGTAAGACAGGACGAATGATAAGTCAACGCTCGCCAAGCCAAATTGAAGAAGACGAAACATAATATGAAGATAACACAGTATAAGAAGGAACTAAAAAAGTTAAAAAACTATTAAATAGGCCTCGACTAGAAAATACTAATGACGACCGCTACGATATAAAGGAAGATGAGGACACAAATATTAAAAAAATTATAGACACAAGCAAAGCAAAATATTTAGGTTGTTAGAATGTAAGAACATATGATAGATAAGGAGAAAAAACTGGTTAAATGCGCTTCTTGATATCCAACTTTTTCTTCAAAACAAAGGTAACCTCACTGTGTCGTTTTGGTTCCAGTATAGGTTTCTAATAGCTATTATGTCTTCTTGATCAAGTCCTTTCTCAGTCAATACTCTCAATAATTCGTCGTGCTTTACACGGTCGAAGGCTTTTTCATAGACGATGAAGCACACGTAGATATCTTTTTGTTGGTCACGGCATTTTTGTAGCAGAACTGACAGGCTAAATAGCGCTTCTCTGGTACCAAACCCTTTTCTAAATCCAAATTAGGAGTCGCTCAGATCTATTTCACATTTCTGACATCCTACGGTGTAAAATTTTTAGAAATAACTTGAGAACGTGGCTCATCAGGCTTATGAGTCGAAAATCATCGCATTTATTTGCGTTGGGTTTTTTGGGTATGATAAACTCCGATGTCATCCAATCAGTAGGCATTTTGCCAGTTTGATAGATTGCATTAAAAAGATTAGTAAGTAATGTTATGTTTTCTTCATTTAGAAGTTTCAAAAATTCGTTATGAATCTGGTCTGGTCCAGCTGCTTTGCCGTTTTTAGAATTTCTTATTACGCTTGTTGTTTCACTTTGTAATATACTTGGTGCATGCTCCGTTGTTGTTATATGTTGTTCAGTTCTCACATCTTCAAAGGTCTGTTTTATATATTCTTCCCATACTTGTTTTAGATCTTCTTTGCTTGTGATTAGTTGGTTGTCGTTATTTAACATTTTGTTGTAGTTATATTTCTTAGCCCCTCCTATAGTTACTTTGATCTTTTTGTGTATGTTAAAAGTATCGTGTCTCTTTTCTAATTCTTCTACTTCATTGCATTTCTCATTTAGCCATAGTTCCTTCGCTTGTCTTATCTTCTTTTGTATTAGTTTATTTGGTTGTTTACATTGTTGTTGATTTTTGTTTTTGTATGTTCTTCTGTTGTCCATTAACGTTAATATTTCTGATGTCATCCATGGCTTCTTATTTTTAATACGATTATGTCCGGTTATGGTATTTTGTGTTTGTGATGGCTAGTTTTATTTTGTTTAGATAGATACGATAATCTCTGTGCGGTCTGTATCGTCTACATCAGTAATTACATTATTTATTAACTCGTGTATTCCACTTTCCACTTTCCTTTATATTTTCGTTTAGAGTCTGAGCCAGTTACATGCAGTGGACTGGTTCTTTCAGTTTCTGTAAATCTATTTTCTTGTTATATCGCTTTCGTAATTTTTTGAGACTTACATTAATGTTTCCTACAACTGGATTATGGTCTGAGCCCACATCACTTTGGGATATGTTTTAACGCCTGTGAGTCCATTTCTATATCTCTTGTTAATTAGAAGATAATCTATTTGATTTCGTATAATGTGTCCCAAAGTGTGTTGTGGAGACGTCCATGTATAGGGGCGCCTAGGTGGTAACTTGAACCACGTGTTCATGACGACCATGTTTTCTTCTTGGTAAAATTGTATTAGTCGTTCTCCTCTATCGTTTTGTTCGCCCAAGCCAAATTTTCCCACAATGTCTTCTACTTTGCCTTGGCCCACTTTGGCATTGAAGTCGCCCATAATAATAGTTACTTCGTCTGTTTTAATGTTTTTTCTTAGTTCATTTATGTGCACGTACAGTTGTTCTATTTCTGCATCTGGTTTTTCCATTATCGGGGCATATATTTGGAAGACGTTAATATTCTTTGGTGACGCTTTTAGTTGTAGTAATATTATACTATCTGAAAAGGGTATGCAGTTGATTATAGATTTGTTTATGTCCTTGTTGATTATAATTGCAACACAATTCGGATGATTTGTGACATTGTTACCTGCATAGTATATGACATGGTCATCAATTTTATTTTATTCACATCCCGGCCATCTTGTTTCTGATATTCCTAGAATTTCTATGTTTAATCTAGTCATTTCTTGGATTACGTTGTGCGTCTTCCATGTTCCAATTTTAGTGCATTTTTTCTGTTTTTTATCCACATACGGATGGTGCCTATCTTGTTTTAACGTGGGGATTCTTAGCACCCCTTGGTTACTTAAAAGCTGCTACGGACTAGGGGCCAAATTAGGGTTTTGTGTTGCCATGATTGTTGGAACTTGAGAAAGTAGCGCAGTAGTTTCTCCTTGCTTTCTGCCCCGCGATTCTATGACCGGATAGCATTTACAGAATGCTTCGCTCATAGGTTTCCGATAATAAGCCTTTAAGGAAGATAATCTTGCAGTAGCCCTATTTCGGTATTAACAACCCGCTGCCTGTTGTCAGCCAGTTTTGGTCCACCCCTTGAGTTTTGAGAGAATGTATATCCGCTTTGATAACATTTGAAGTTAAGTTCAGTATACTGTTTAAAAGCTTAAAAATTATGGTTTCAAATGATACCACTTTGATTGGAATCAGACCTGTTCTGACAAATACGTGATTTATATATTATATAAATCACATATTTGATAAAATAAAGAACTCAAAAACAACTCATCATTATTCTTCCTTGTTCTGCGAGTTGTAGTTAAATGCATATAATCATCATTAAATATAGGTTTCTAATATTCTTCCCTCATACTAATATGTAATACGTTTTATGTGGGGGCAATTTATCATTTCATTTTATCCTAAATATAAGTAACTTACAAGAAATGCATTTTTTGTTTTCCTCTTAATCCTGCAAACATATCAATCCATATGTTTCTTTATATTTTTAAAGAACCCTGGATTATGATTTCCACTTTTTTTACTTTAAATCAAATGAGCAGCCAAGTTATTAAAGTAACTTCTATGTATTGTTGCATCGATTTCATATAAAACACCATCTGTTGTAAAAATTCTGTGTCGTGGCTTTAAACGTATCATAAGATACAACCATTGCTTGTGCCATACTGCAAAATTTTTTAGTACTTAACGTACATACATATAAATCAGCTATAGCAACCAACTAAAGCTAAATGAAAGACTTAAGTATTTTTTTCATTATTAATTAGTGCTTTGGCATAATTCCCTAGGTAGTTTAATTTATTAGTCGGATGCAAACATCTTAAAACTTTTCAAACCCTTTTGTCATCTATTATGTTGTTGAATTGAATATGCTTTGCTTAAGGAGGTCCTTATACATTGTGAACGTTTAAAATTACAAAAACATGTAAGCCTTGACATTTCAATTTGATAGACTTCAAGATTTACTGCTGTCATCACTTTTCAGTGTTAAAAATTTAAAACATGGGTTCACTAACTGATAGGACGTTATTCAGAATGTAATTATAAATTGTAAGTTTTCCATGTCAAAATATAAAACCAAATTATTTTAGAAACGATGCCATTATGGCCATTAATCACAGAAAAGCTATTGAAAGAGATGCTAAGTTACATATTGGCCTTAATCCTCTGCTACTGACCATGAGACAAGAGTTGCATGTAATCAACGGAATGAATACAAATGTAAACTTGAGCACAAAGCACTTGCTTCATCGGTTGAGATTTTCTGATTGCAGGCCAGAAAACTTAAGCTGCGAAAGTTGCTGATTGAGGATTTCCTCCGTGAAGACAAGGAGCTGCGTGAAGTGGATTTGGCATATATAAATACACAGAAATAGTTCCAAATTTTAATGGCTATAAACAAATATGTACATCACATGTATCAACTTACAAATGGTTTAGTGCCAACAATGATAAAATTAATCCCAGAAATGATGAGTGCAAGTGAAATAAAATTGTGAATGTGAATGAGATCTGATTTTCACTCTTTTTTTTATTTTTCATCTTAATGCTAGAGAAAAAACTATCCCTTAAAAAATTACATAATCACAAAATAATATTTTGATAAAGCTTTTATAATCATAATTTGTCAAAGAGCAGTGAAGGGTAAACTACATTGAATAGGTAGACTCCATAATAGTACGTTGCAGATCCGTAAAATATAAATCAAGAAATTTGGTATTATGCTTATCTAAAATTAATTTTTAATTCATTCAAACATTACAAATACTGCAATTGACGAGTGTATGTATCAATGGAGTTTTTTGGATATCAAAAGAGGGTAAACGCCGTTTTTGCAAGCAATAAAAAAATTCTTGTAGTATGTGTTCACATCAGGTCGCACAAATGGCAAACAACGTGATGGTGTACGAAGTATATTTCCCAGAACAAGTTCTGCAGTCATATTATGTACATACACAATCTGTTTCACCTGTTAAAGTCACTAAAATGTTATTGTTTCAATCTAATGGACGTTAGGTCTTCCTCATCAGCTGTCGCGTCTGTTGTGCTCGAGTTTTTTACATAAGCAGGGCCTTTTTCGCCCTTGACATACTCTTCTGTGACTTGAACTCCAACTATTCCAGAGCCTGGTACTTCAAACATTGGTTCTAACAGCAAACTTTCCTGTAAAACAATACTCACTTAAGCAACATAACCATTGTGATTGTTGCAATTCTTCATTATGTTGTAATGTAATACTAAGGGTACTAAATAATAAATACCAACCACTACTAAGACTTATATTGAATTAAGGAAAGATATACAAGGTGGCACAAAAGTCATCAATTTTCTAAGGCAGTAACTTTGTAAATAAAAAGAATTGGTTTTGTTTGTTGATTTATGTCTATTTAAACGTTTAAATTTTTCCCATTAAGTCGCGAAGATAATATCGATCAAGTGGCTATCGCCAAAGTTGATGTACAATCGGGCTCTTTTTACAACAGTTTTCATGACTTCTGCCGATAAATCTTCCACTTCTTATCTGACGTTCTCCTTTAGAGCTGCCAAGGTCTGGGACTTGTTCGTATAGAGCTGTGACTTTAAAAAACTCCATAGAAAGAAGTCTGAAACGATCAAATCAGGCGACCTTGCGGTTCAGTGCAAATTGCCAAAACGAGAGATTAAGCTTCCGGAAAATGCTTGCAGTGTGTGTGGTTATACCATCTTCTCCAAATCCAATTCGTCAATTTGCAGCAGCAATAAGTCATCGATCGTGGTTCTGTAGCATTCATCAGACAGTAATAATGTTGCCAACGGCGTCCTTGAAAAAATATGGGCCAATCACCTTTCTCCAGTAAACGCCGCATCAGTGACTGAGAGAATGTAATGACTGTGCATTACCCGCGGTATTTCAATGCCCCAGAAGAGATAATTTTGCTTAGTCACTTATCCGCATAGATGAAAAGACGTCTCATCGCTCATGATAATTTTCAATAGAAAATCCATCCTCATCGCGGTCGAGGTTTAGGAGGACTTTGCTAAAATTTACATGTGATTGGCGCTCTGCGGACAATAGTTGATGCACTGTTTGCACCTTGTACGGAAAGATCTAGTCTTTCACCAAAATTCGCTGTAAAAACCATCTGTTGATGCCCAATTAAGTGGCCCGTCGTCTGGTTGATGTTTGAAGGTCCTCTTGGACATCTGCAGCCACAGCAGCAATATTCTCGATCAAATAGCTGTTCCGGGGCCAGCCACGTCTGCTACTGTCCCATGTTGAGCCAGTTTTCCGATGACGACATTCATGTCGAGTCAAAACAATTGACAAAATTATTTCGCGTTCTTGAGTACAGTGATTCATAGTTTATCTATGTGTAAAAATTAGATTTTTGGGTAATCTTAATGTATTTGCATTGTTGTTAAAGTATTATATGTATCAATGTTTTGAAACCTAATCTGAGAAGTAGCTTCAGTCAACGTCATGTATTTACCCTTGGTCATAGTTTACTTAATCCGTCCTCTTCTACCTGTAGATGTTGAAGTTGCAGAATATTTTCTATTTTGTTCTATTCCTTGCTCATATCTTTGCTTCTTCCCACGTAGTTCCTCTAGCCTCTGGTAATTTTGCTGTTTATGACGTTTGACTTGTATCTCTAAAAAAGGTTAGAGACATCGGGATGGGAATTGCGGCAATAAATTTCGTTTTAAAAACAAACCCATAAATGTGTGACTAGTTTTTTTCTAATTTCTCCAGAAATAGCTGTAACCCCCAAATCCCATCTAATCTGGGATACCCTCTATACTGAACTTTACATGGAACACTATCAGAGTGGATGCATATTCTCTCAAAACTCGAGTTTGTTGCCGAGTCGATTGTTTTGCTTTCAATTATCATGTTACCATTACTGTTCAATATGGTTTTCCCCATTTTTCAATTACATCTTTCAGTAGCCTCTGGATTATTACCTACATGCCCACTCAAGTCTCTTAAAATGATGATTCTGTTTTTGGTTTTATTAAATTCCTCTTGGAGCTGGTCCCAGAATGTATCTCTATCTTCTTTTTTTTTATCAATAGTCATTCATCTTTCTGAGATAAAGTTCTATTTTTAATACATTCGATTGAGTGTTTACTAAGCAAGCTACTTCCGCCTGTGCCCAGACTGTTCCATCTATTCCGCTATACAGCAGCAAGTGACTTTTTACTACTTCTTATCTCGTATTTTGTTTTGTTTCCGTCAGTGCCAGTATTTTCATAATTGTTTTCTTAAATTCTGCATATATTTCAATTTCTTTCTCATTAAGATTTTGTACATTCCAAGTGCCTATTTTGTTTCTGTTATTTTGCTATTGATGTTAGTAGATTGGTTCTTCCTGCTTTTAACTTTCGTAGTTTCCTCAATCATAGTTCTATTCATTGTCACTTTCGTCTCATTGATCCATCGTTTAGTTTTTGCATTATTTTTAACTGAGCCTTTTTTTCTGGATATCAGTCATGTCTTTATCAATTTATGAAGATCCTATGATACCTATCCTACCTTAACCTGAAGTAATTAGGTTTGACCTTGCCTTTTTTGTGCGTTTGGTCATTCTCAATAAGTATTTTCGTATCTTTTAGTAGTTTCTTTCTAATACCACTTTTTTATTTTACCATAAATTCAGATAAACGATTATTATTTCCTTATTTTCCTTAGTCTTTACCAAATGTGCCTTCTTTACCATCGTAACAATTTTATCTCTTAAAAGGCATTCCACTTCTTCCTTTAACTGCTGCTCTCTTATATTAGCTCTCTTTATCACTACATTATTTTTTCGTCTTGTTTCTCAAGGTTATTTTCTAGTTTTTTAATTCCATTTTCTAGATTTCCTTTTTCTGTTTTCCATTCTTCTGCTTTCTTTTACCATTCGACTTTTGTAATTTAAAACACCCCATTAATTATTTTTATTCCTGTATTCAGGAACCACGTTGTGGTTTTTAATAAATTCTGTTTGTAAATCAGTTTTTATTGCTTCAAGCTTCCTTAAGACTGCATCCATATTTTAAGTTCTTCGACCTATTCCCAATTTCCTCTGGGTCTTCCGTGCACCTTTTCCTTTTAGCAAGATCTGGTCTACTAGATAAATTATGTATTCGTGCTTACCCTTCTATTTTTTCATTCTATGTAATCGTTTCTACTTTAAATTTCACGTATATCAAATTTTGCGCCTTTGGTAACATTCCGTGTGTATAAAAGGTTACACAGCTGTCATTTTGTCATAGCAATTAAATCACTTTAACCACTAATTTAGTTGGTTTATGTACAACACTTGATCTGCTTTACATCTACCTGTTTAACCCTTAACCTATCTATAACATTATTAAAATCACTTATTACCACTTATTTTAATAACCACTTGTGGTTACCACGCAGCACACAACTTTCCATCTTGGCCATAAATTTTATTACCAAAAAAGGTATATCTTATAACTGAATAACTATTCACCACAATCCTATTACGTGCATAAATAAGTTCTCAGCTTTAGATTTCACAGGACGCAAATCATCGTTTACATGTAACGTATTAGTCCACCCTCTTACGGTTTTAAAGCAATGACATTTGGTTTTTCAAAACATCATGCGATTTGGCGTTTGATGCACATAACTTCAATAATCAGCTGTGTTTACGATGGCAATCACAAAAGAGCATATTTGATTTTCTATCCACTTCGCGTTTCATCTTAAGAAAAACACTGCTGAAGCCACCTAAATGATTTGTGCTGCATATGGTGAGAATGCTGTAAGTCATGCAACGCGCAAAAAGTGGTAACAAAGATTTCGCGGAGGAGAGTTTAGTCTTGAAGATCAACCACGTGCTGGACGCCCTCAAACATTTGACATGGATGAGCTGCAGACGCATTAGGCAGACATGGCCCCTTCCGATTATCATTTATTCCGGTCGTTACAGTATCACTTGGCTGATACACACTTCAAAACAGAAGAAGAAGTCCGAAAATGCATCGATAACTTTATCGTCTCGAAGCCTGTGAGCTTCTATCACCAGGGAATTCGCAAGCTACCCGAAAGATGGCAAAAGGTCATCGATGCCAACGGAGAATACTTTGATACTTAAGCTTTTTTTGTTTGTTTTTAAATAAAACTTTAATTTTGCAGAAAAAAGTTGAGAACTTATTTATACACCTGGTAATTAAAATCCACATTGGCACATAGATTTGATTTTTTCTGTCAACTGTACTCTGTAGGTGTAGATTTCAGATTTAAAGTGTGAATTTTTTGTTTCAATATTTATATTTACTTATTTTTGTTACCATACTTCTGGCATCTACTAACTCCAAAATTTAAATTCTCTCTTAGTAGTTATATCCGCTTTTAATGTCTTTTGTAACATTCTACATTATTCTCCCTAGCATCATCTCAATTTTTACAGCATCCAAGACAGTCATGAAACTGAATACATTTAAAATTTCTGTATGTTTAAAATAATATCCAACTGCTTTATTGTTGTTATTTATCCAGTTCCATATTCCCCTCAGCAGACAATGGTTGAACAATAACTTCATCTACATAGCTTTCAACTATCATTTTTCAACAATTGATCTGTAAATTACTTGCAATAGTCATTTTACACAAATTTCCAACATAGATATAATACAAATGATTGTTGATATATTCTGTCTAAACTGGGTGCCCCACTGTTTGTATAACAATTAATATGTATGGTTACAAATTCTATTTTAGCCCAAACTATATAAAATGTACATTTATATTGTCAGTTCTTGGACTGTTAGGCCATGTTCAGAGTTTGTCAACTCTTGACGTCTTGTTTTTTGAAATTTCCACCACAGCTGTGGATAAAATGTCAAAAATTTCCAAATTCCAAACAAGGATTAACAGCTTGAGTACAGACAACATAATGTATGAAAATACCAATCTTAAAAGCTTTCGCATTTATATGTCGACAGTCTCAGATTTTGCAATGATATGGAATGGGGAAGCATAATTGAGCCATTCGTATCAGGTTTAAAAGAGAGATTATTCATAAAAAGTAATTTTCAATTGGTATCTCAATTACTAATATTTATATCTATAGCAACCCCATTTAAGCAAGATAGGGTAATATACAACTTTTTTATTGTATAAAGTGGGTGGTAGATTTAATGTCATATGTCATCTATGAACATTAGTTATTTATGGCAAGTGGTTAAGGTTATTCACATTTAAGAACAGATATTAAATGTAAATATCACATCACAAAATAATTAAAAAAAATTATACTAACCATGATGGCTCTTAAACCTCGTGCTCCAGTTTTACGTTCCATAGCTAGTCGTGCTATTGCATGCAATGCATCTGGGGTAAAGCAAAGGTCACACTGATCCATGGCAAGTAGTCGCTGATACTGTGGTACAATAGCATTACGTGGTTCTGTAAGAATTCTCACCAAGAGCTTTTCATTCAGACTATGGAAGGGCACCAACACTGGAAATCGGCCTACAAACTCCTAAAATTCATAATCATACAATAAATTATGCATATTCAGTTATTTTGGTAAGAAGTCATACAGGTATCATTCCAAATTCGATAAGATCTCGTGCTTGGACCTGCTTAAGAGCTATATCTTTTTCGTAATTTTCTTCTTCTGCTGATAAAGAAGTTTCATATAGTGCTTGCTGTGTGACAGCTCGCCTGCCCTGGCTGCTGGAAACTGGTGCACCAAAACCTAAGTACTGCAAAATAAAGATAAAAATATTATAAAATTTGGTAAGAGACTAAAACTTGACTTTCTTACATTTTCATTATTTCTCCTTTGAACCAGTTTTTCTAAACCATTGTAAGCCCCACTAGCAACAAATAAAATATTAGTAGTGTCTACTTGTATAGTTTCCCCCCGTAACTTCCTAGGTGAATTTCTTTCTGGTACATTTACCACAGTACCTTCAAGCATCTTCAGCATACCCTGTTGTACTCCCTCACCTACGTATTTGAGATGTAAGAGCAACAGGAACTAGGACAGTTAAGTATTACCTCCAACATCCCTAAGTTGGTGGATGCCTGGCACTGCTCCAATTTTGTCAACTTCGTCCAAAAATACAATGCCAATTTGCGCTCTCTCTACACTGTAGCTTGCATCCTGCAGCAGCTTTCCTATCACGCTTTCAATATCCTCTCCGACATATCCAGCCTGAGTTAGTGTAGTGCAGTCACAGATTGCAAATGGAACATCTAAGCATTGAGCTATTGTTTGCGCCAATAGTGTCTTACCTGGATTTAATTGAATTTAAAAATTGCACTTGTAATAGGTTTAGTATTTTGTCATACCTGAGCCAGTTGGCCCTAACAGCAGTATGTTGCTCTTTTCGAGTTTGAGTTCATGCGAAGTTTGATCTAGGATGTCAGAGCCAGCAGAACTGTGACGCGCGCCGGTCATGGTGTCTGACTGAGTGTTTTGGAAATTGAGACCCATAGCACTGCTGTGGCCCATGCCTGTTATATGGAGGAGGTCTGGAGGAATTACATATGACTAACTTCTCACACAAACGCATACATTACTATTAGCTCACAAATTAATATAAAACAGTTTATGCAGTTTGTTATTTAGAAAAATTATAGTCAATAGTTATAATCATCGACATGAAATATGGCGCTATTTTTCAATTAATAATAGTATTTCAACAATCTGTCGTTTTTTCTATTTATAAAAATTATAACTGTATATTTGTAGTAGATACTAAAAGTTACAATAAATTGAGTAGATAAGCATTTCAAAATAATGCACCTGTCTCATATTATTGTATATGAGGTTTGACAATTAAATTCATAAATTCAGAAGCTATGTACTACGCATAGTTCATCCTTTAAAGTAGTAATTAAATTTTCTTTGGAATGGCCATCATATAGCTCATGATGGTAACCACATTTCATCACCAGTGATAACACAGCCCACAACATGAAGTTGCTTCTCTAAAAGGTCTTGCTAAACTTATCATTTTTACACACAATTCTCTCAAATTCAGATTTTCCTAACTGTTTTTATATTAATGTTTACTTAATGTCCTAAGTTTCTCAGTCTGTCAACGATTATCACGCATAATTTAAAAAACTCCTGCAATGTTTTTGTCAATTATGGTCATTGACTCCAAGTTGGTAATCGTGCGTGTGAGGAGCGTTACTAATTACTGCTCCTAAAAATTATAGTTCCACCGTAGTAATTAACTTATCATAGGACCTCGCTAGCGGTGAGTTTCTGTTAATGGGCCCGATAATTCTCTGGCAAAAATTACAGCTGCTGCAGCCACTTATTATATTGTGCTTGCGCCCTTAACCTATAGTAACGGGGCGCAGCAAACATAAGTGTTAGAATCTCGTCGGGGGCTTAATTGTTCCCGCCGTTTTATATATCAACGAACATCATTATCCTGCCGAATCAGAAGGGCCGCCAGAGGGCTGTCTGAGAAGAACCACAGGGCCCCATTTACCGTGAGGAACATAGGACCGTCCTACAGCGTCCGAAAATCCTACGCCAACCTGCGCACGCGTTCCCAGCGCGGCAATCCTTTACTCCGCCGTTGAAGCCAGGCGCCAACCAAGGCCGCGCGCCCGTGTAATTCGCTCGCCGCCGTATACGAGGTACAATTGAAATTCGTTTGAATGTTGTGAAGTTAGGACGTACTGTCCCGTGATATCAAGCGTTTATTAGAAATAAGATTCTTGTGAACGTAATATAAAACTCGAAAGTGTTATCTGGTGAAGTGATAACCAGCCGCCCGGTCTTTGACCGGAGCGCCGTAAAATAGATAAATTTTATTAAATATTAAATAAACATCATAAATAGGTGAAATTTTTATAAACAGGTAAATCTTATTCTATTTTATTCTATCAAAATGAGCTATCAACGTCCTCCGACCCCAGCAGAGGCTTTGCTAGCACAACAAAATCAAGCACTCTTTCAGGAGAATCAAGCTAAAACACAAAACGAGCAATGCTTATATAATGCATGGGTTTTAGAAAAAACTCTAGAATAGGGTTAGAGCAAGTTGTTTTAATTTACAACAACAAATACAGGAAATGCAGACAGTAATAGAAAACTGAATAGAAATCAAAATGAGCTTACGTCTCAGGATCAACGAAATAAAACCGAAGAGAGGAATATTTTACCGATGAAGATGAACTCATCAAAGAAACAGAATGGTTGATTGCGGGGAAAAATAAAGGGAACAAGAAAAGAAAAATGAATACAACCCGGAAACGTCACCTAACCAACCGCACTCAAGTCAACAGCAAAAATTAAGGCACCGGCAAAACTACAAAAGCCTCCTCCAATAGTTCTGAGTCAAATTAAAGACTACGGAGCCTTGCAAGCGGAACTAAATGATAATAAATTTAAATTTAAAGCAGTTATGCTGAATAACGAGCAAATAAAATTAAATGTTGAAAGCGAAGAAGAATATAGAAAACTGACGAAGCATATCAACTAAGAAAAACTTCAATGGCATTCATATGAAAATAAGCAAACGAGACCCATTAAAGTAATGGCAAGAAAATTACATCCGACATGTACATCGGAAATAATTGTAGATGATCTTAGACAACAAGGATACAAGATATTAGAAGCACACAACATCAAAAGAAGAAAAGATAACCAACCGTTACCGTTGTTTATGCTTACTTTCACAAATGATGAAGACATTAAGAGAATTTATGAAATAAAGGCAATATTAGGCATGAAAGTCGAAATAGAAGCACTACGAAAATCTAACCTAATATCTCAGTGCAAGAGATGCCAAAGTTATGGACACACCCAGAACTTCTGCGCACGGGAGCCGAGATGTGTAAAATGTGCTGGTAAGCATAATACAAGTGGAATGTACAATACAAAAAACCAATTCACCAAAATGTGCCAACTGCGGAGAAGCACATCCAGCTAGTTATAGAGGATGCGAGATTGCCAAAAATTACAAGAAATAAGGAACAACGCTAACAAAAATATACAGAAGAAGGCAGTAGAAAGACAAATATCGAATAAGCCGCCATTCAGATGGGACACAAAAGTATTCCCGCCTTTACCCAAGGCTGAAGAAATAGCAGCAAGAGCTCCAAAACATGAAATATCGACGAACGAGCTTCTGTTAGATCTGATGTCCAAATTCGAACAACAGGAAAAAAAGTTTGAGCAACAAGAAAACATGCTTAAGAAAATTTCGGAAAGATTAAATTGGAAGAAAATAGCACTAAAGCTGCAGCTTCCAAGAAGAAATAATGGATCTAAAAGGTATTAGAATAGCAGCATGGAATGCTAATGGCATCCAACAACATCAAAACGAACTGCAAATATTCTTGAATATACAAAAGATCGACATATGTTTAATTTCCGAAACACACCTAACAAGTCAGTCATACATATACCTTAAAGGATACAATACTTACCATACTATCCATCCCCAAAACACAGCTAGAGGGGGAACTGCAGTGATAGTGAAAGATAACATAAAACATTTTGAATGGGATAAATACGAAACAGAAGAAATACAGGCCACTGCCATAAATATAAAAGTAGGAGGACAAAAATTACAGTTGCAGCAGTTTACTGTCCTCCAAGGTACAACATGAAAAAGACGACTACTCTAGATTGTTTCAAAGTCTAGGAGAAAGCTTTATACTTGGAGGCGACTTTAATGCGAAAATATACTATGGGGTTCGCGACTAACCACAACTAAAGGAAAAGAGTTGTACGAAGCAGCAACTAGAATGAATTGTAATTTCCACTCCACGGGTAAACCCACCTACTGGCCCGCAGATGAAAATAAAATTCCTGACTTGATCGACCTCTTTATCTCCAGGAAAATTGTTATAAATTTTGTGGACATGGAAGAGAATTTTGATTTAAGTTCTGACCATTCCCCAATTATATTAACATTAAACGAAAACCTAATCAAGAAACAGTGCAACCCAACATTGTGTAATAAATACACAGATTGGGAAGCCTTTAAAGAAGAATTATGCAATAGAATCCACCTCAACGTACCCCTTGTGAATAAAGAACAACTAGACCAGGAAACAGAAAAATTTATTATAGATATCCAGCAAGCTGCGTGGAATAACACGCCAGAGATAAAGAGGAAAACAATAGGTATCAACTATCCTAAAGAAATTAAAGAGTTAGTGGTCGAAAAAGAAGAGCCAGGAAAAATGGCAGCAAACCAAAGCACCGGCAGATAAAACTAAGCTAAATCAACTCACGCAACAGTTAAGAAGGGAATTAAAAGAAATAAAAACGAATCTGTGAATACTTACCTTAGGTACCTTTCAAACGATAAAGATGCCGACTATTCCGTATGGAGGGCAACTAGGAAAATCAAACGACCCATAATCCAAATACCACCATTAAGAACTGAAAATGGATGGGCAAGGAATAACAAGCAAAAAGCAGACACTTTTGCAAAATACTTAGAAAATATATTCCAACCTAACGAACAACAAATGCAAAACGAAGCAAGTCAAGAAGAAAACAGAACAGAAGAAGAAGAAATACGATACGTGACCCCACAAGAAGTAACAAAAGAAATTAAAAATAATATAAATCCAAAGAAATCTCCTGGATTTGATCTAATTACAGGAATGATTTTGAAGCAGCTACCAAAAAGCAATAGTTAAATTAACAAATTTAATAAATGCAGTGTTTAGACTAAAATATGTGCCAAGCGTCTGGAAAGTGGCTGAAATAATAATGATTCAAAAGCCTGGGAAACCCCAAATGAAATGACATCATATAGGCCTATTTCACTTCTGCCAATAGTCTCAAAATTATTTGAAAAGCTATTTCTAAAGCGACTCCAGCCAATAATAGAAAGAAAAGAACTGATACCCATACATCAATTTGGATTTAGAAATCAACATTCCACAATAGACCAAGTTCACAGAATAACTAATATAATTGAAAAAGCCTGGAAGAGAAAAAGGTATGCTCAGCAATATTCCTAGATGTCTCACAGGCGTTCGATAAAGTGTGGCATGAAGGATTGAACTATAAACTACGTAAAGTATTGCCTAAACAACATTCTGAACTACTAAAATCATATCTCAGTGATAGATTTTTTAGGATCAAACAAGGAGATAAGTATTCTGATTTATGCGAAATTAAAGCAGGGTACCACAGGGCAGTGTCCTGGGGCCAACACTATACCTTCTGTATACCAACGACGTGCCCACCAGCGAACGAACAACTACAGCCACTTTTGCGGACGATACCGCTATACTAGCAGTAGGGAAAAACACTGAAGAAACAAGCGAAGCACTACAGCAAATCATAAATGAAATAGAAGTATGGACAAACAGATGGAGAATAAAGTTAAATGAAACCAAATCCGTGCATATCAACTTCACGAACAAGAGAGATGAATACCTACCAGTCATACTAAACAGTAGCATATTACCACACGCTAATACAGCAAAATACCTTGGAATGAACCTGGATGTAAAACTACGTTGGAAGGAACACATTAAGAAGAAAAAGAAGAATTAAATATTAAGTATAAGAAGATGCACTGGTTGTTGGGAAGAAAGTCCCAGCTGTCAACTTACAACAAATTACTACTTTACAAACAGATACTAAAACCCGTATGGACGTAGGCTGTCAAATGTGGGGATGCGCCAGTAAAAGCAATATCAACACGATCCAAGTCTTTCAAAATAAAGTGCTAAGGAACATTATTAATGCGCCCTGGTACGTCAGAAACAGTGATATTCATAGGGACCTAAGGATAAAAACTGTGTCTGAAGAAATCAAAACTATAGCTCAGAAACACGAATACAGGTTACACGAACACGTGAATATAGAGGTTCTACAACTCCTCGACACTGAGCAACTAGAAAGAAGACTTAAAAGGATAAAACCATTTGAGTTAGTGTGAGAGTGTAACAGTGCAAAAGCAGAGTAAAAGTGAGAATATGTGAAAATAACGTGTGTGCCAGATTACTAGAACTGAGAGGACAATCGTTGGGTAAAATCTCATATAGTTCACTAGTTAATTTAAGTTATAACAAAATTGCTGGTTAGTCTTTAAGACTAGTTGTAATAACTCTAATAAAAAAAAATAAAAAAAATTATGGTCATTATTGGTCGTCCCAACCTCTATTCATCAGAAAAATATTTAATCCATATCGGATTGTTATTTTTAAATAGCGTTCTTTCTATAAACTAATATATTCCAGAATTCATTTTTCACCCTTGCAAAGTTGAACAAGAAATTTAATATTTCTAATTTAAGTTTCAACATTCTTGTGACAGCACACAAAAAAGTGCAACAATAATAAACACAAGACAACGCTACACGTCGACACTAATTCAACAAAAGTTATGTACATGATTCCTACCACATACCAAACTAGAATATCTTATTACCATATTATGATTTGCTCGAAATGTTTGAAAATGGTGTTTCACTTGTGATTCGACGACCAGAAAATAAGGTATGGACTGCATAAGAAAAAATCATAAAGAATCCATTTTGAAAAAATTCATATGCTGCAACGATGCTGATAATTTTTTTGAATTGTAAAGTAGCTGTGATGTAGCAACACCCAAATAAAATAGTGAAGACAAAACTGTTCAAATAGGCAACTGATTATTGTTGTATGACAATGTACCATCTTATAATATTACACTGGTTCCGTTAATTTCATATCCATAAAAAGTATTGGTTGTTATACCCCTCTCTCATATTACCATGATTTAGTACCAGCTAATTATTTCATTTCAAATGACAGTGCAAAATAGATGAAATTGAAATTCATGGTTGCGATTCTATTCTTTCGTTTTCAAAAGAAAAACAGCTAACAAAATCCACAAACAGATTTTGCCTATGCTGGATGATTTCTGTTTTTCTTATCCAACTTCAATTGCGACTAAACAAACACCAAAAACACCATGTTTTTGAGGTCCAAAAACAGCTATCACACTAAAAATCATCGACAGCGTCCCTGATATGGTTTTAACTAATAGACGATTGAAAAGTACACATATTAGCAGAAGCCATAGATATCCTTAATTTGTAGTATAAGGTACTACATATAAAGAAACTGTGCAAGAAGAATACCGCACTACTTTACAGCAAAAGCAAATTTGTATGTTAACTTCAGCCAACTGAAAAGGTGTATGGTAGGAATTCTCGACTACTTTTAAGAAGAAACCCATTACTGGCACGTCTTGGAATAACTAGAAAATATTGTTCCAATGCAACAATCCACCAGTCAGTTTGAATTTCTTCTACGTCAAGCTCATCTGTCATCTATTTCCGAAGCTCAAAACTTTCCTAGCTGGACAAAGAAATAGTCAATACAGACTATAAACAAGTACTTTGAAGGCCTTTAAAAAGACTACAGAAACGTGCATTGAACTTTGAAACGACTATGTCAAAAAACAAAGTAATTTATAAAACTCAAATTGTTGCCTTTAATATACCAATTTAATCATCAAACCAGCTTTCTACACGTAGAAAATTAGTCAATGTAAGCTTTTTTTGTTGAGAGTTGCTCTTTTTTAATGAGATCAGTCCAGAAAGTCACACTAGATTAAAATGAAAAAAAAGATAAAATTTAACAAAAAGAGGATACGCACGTTCATACCTACATATAAAATAACGTGTCTTAACACTCATCAACCCCTAGCCCAAGTCATTAAGACAGAAATGCGAAATTTATTGGGTATACCTCTTCTATAGCAAACATATCCACTAAAAACAGACTTTTCGAAATTCAACCTTTAAAAGGGTGAAA
This sequence comes from Sinelater perroti, assembly GCA_036346155.1. Lineage (NCBI taxonomy): Eukaryota > Metazoa > Arthropoda > Insecta > Coleoptera > Elateridae > Sinelater > Sinelater perroti. The sequence goes on along the minus strand of JARFIY010000195.1, from coordinate 14,070,758 downwards.
GAGGTTAAACCTTTTAAAGAAATATCCATATTTCAATAACATTGTAGAAGCATAAAAATCAGTGTGCAGACTCTTTATTATAAACACCTGTTTAAGCATTTTTAAAAATTCTAGCTGAAAATGAAAAGTGGTTTGCTCTTTCAAAACATGGACTTACCAAAATTGGTATAAACACTTTTCATTATAACTAAATAAATATGTGTTTTAGTATTTTCTTAAATAATAACTCTTAAGATGGTGAAAATAATAGTGGTTGTCTCTTTCTCAATAGTCGCTAAACGTGGAGATACCAAAATCGGTATATAAATGCTTTATTATAAACAAACGTTTTAGTATTTTTCCAAATTTTATCTGTAAGGGGATAAATGGGAAGCGTAGTTTTATTTTTCTTGGAAGTTACTAAACATGGAGATATCAAAATGAATGTATAAATAAGTGTTGCAGCATTTTTTAAATTCTATTCCTTGAGCGAGATAGTTTTCTATTCCTCAAGAGCCCTAAAAATTGGCATAGACGATTTATTATAAATAAATAAAGCCTTTCTTAAATTCTACCTCTGAAGGATTAAAAATAACGGGACGGCTTTCTATTTCTCAAGAACCACTTAACATGAAACTATCAAAATTGATATAGCGACCTTTATTATGAATAATATATAATATATAATAAACATGCACTGAAGCACTTTTTAAATTCTGCCCCCAAGGGCGTGAGAACAGAAAAGAGAAATGCAAATTATGGAAGTATAAAAATTACATATACTCCTTACATCATTTTTTTAAATTTAATTTCTTGAGGGTCCGATCGCACAAAGCTGGGTTACCAAAGAAACCGGGTTACCGCAGTTCAAGCGGTAGTTGTGCGTTGCACAAGTATGTAAGATACTGAACTATGGTTAAGCTCAGATCAGTGTGAACAATGGATTTTGACAGTTTAACTTCGGTTAAGTTTCTTGTGGCATCTCATTCTGTAAAATTATGATTTTTGTCTAGCAGTGTAGCTAACAAATTTTAAAGATACTACATAACTCAACGGTAATGTATTTACACAATTCTTTTAAAACAGCCTTTACAAATTTACTATTTTGAAACTGTTAACATAAAAAACTTAAAACTATTAGATTTGAAAAATTTCTTTAAAGACTTAATTAACCGTATACTTTCGGTGGTCGCGTTTGTTTTGGTTTTACCAAATTAATCAATTAAGTTTCCCTGAGATAATTCGCGTTCACTTTTTTATATAAAATTTATTTTTACTAGAATTATTTTGCATATTGATTAATTTACGTTCGAATTTAATTTAAAATGCCACTCATTCAATAAAACTCCCAACCTATTCAAATAACATCTTAAGTCATTCACCTCTACTCAGTAGACTACAGGTAGTTTTATTTATGAGTTATTCAAGGCGCAAATTTAGTTTCAATTACTAAACAGTATTTTTCTCAATTTATAATGAAAAAAACAAGATTGACCATTACATATTTAACATAGAGCAACACTGACAAAATAGTGTAATGTAATGATAGATATTTTGACAAATTTCCAAATTTTGTTATCTGTATTTTTCGCATTATTTACAAGTAGAACATTTTTGACCAGCAAACTGTCAGACTCACTTATATCATATGTCCGTAGTTGTCTATTACCACACAATCTACTTTTGTTCAAAAATGAATGTGTAGATAGGTCTTTGCTTTGGAATTTTATTTTGTATTCTAATTTGGAAATTTTTGCACCTTGACTAGTTTCAGACCACCTCAGGTTTTCAGCTCCTGAATATACAATGAAGATGTTGCAACATTTTTGGTCATGCCACTCAATGGCAAGAATTTTAAGCAAAAGCTTGTATCACCTTTTATTTGTTTGTACGATATATTCAAAGAAACCTCATGTTTTATTGAATTTGTTTTAAAACGAAAGGACACAAACTTATACAGTGCCGTTTACAGCAATGTATCGATATAAACAAGCTATTGCTCAAATGCCACCTTACTAACTTCAGTCCAACAAGTCTAAACTCATCAGTTTAGCATGTGGTTATAAAAAAAAAACAAACAACATGAAACACTGAACTCCATAATACTAGTTTTGAAAGAAACAAGCCTCAACTTTTGCATACTTTATTACAGACCACTGTGATGAATATTGTCATACCCACTTATGTTCCTTCATTTGTGTGTTATTTTAATTTTAATAACCTACCAAATCATATACAAAAACAGTGATCAAACAAAGTTAATTAATCCCAAAGTAGAAATAATAAAAAATAACAAAAACTATAGAAAACAACAGAAATGGCAATAACACTGTGTTACAGAAATAAATAAGTTTTTAGTTATTTATAGTAAAAAGCAATTAGATTTTAAAATTCTGCTCACATATCAGGTGCTAATTAGCAACCACATCAAAAATTATTATGTATTGACTTAAATAACTTGTTGCTTTGTTAATTGTTCAAGTTTCTGTTTAGTTTACAAATGGCTCGGTTTTCACACTTCTAAGAACAAATACGGCTTGCAACATCCAGTGTACTTTATTCTACTGACCTTCCATGGGTTTGAGTTTCTTACAAATCCCTACATTTATATGTAAGATACTTATTGGATTGTAATATTTAAGTTTTATCATAGATAATTTATTATTTGATTACCCATCATGTAATAAATATTAACAATTTATTTTAACAAAACAAAATTATTGGTAAAAAATATATGCTAAATAATAAGTTGTTCTGATCTTTACTTACATATCTATATAATTAAAACTATAAATGGTGAGGTGAAATTTTGATACAATTAAATATTATCAATGCATGGTTGCTAGCTTCATGAAGCAATAACAACGCCTTGAAAGAGGCCATTTTGTGATCATCCAAGTATCGTATTTTAGCCATTTTTAATAAATTCAATTCAAATAAAAAAAGTATGTGTGCTTTCAAAGTTACACAATAGTTAAAATCACTACAATGAAAATTGGATGAATAAGGAATGGTTACCGTATGTCAACTTTGTTAAAAATTCCAGAACGATTACTTTCTAAAATCTGAAATTAGTGTAGCACAAATAGAGGCATGATAAATGATTCAGAGATAGTCGGGAATCTGTTGAAAGTAATCCACGTTCTGGAAGGTCAGAAACCAGCAGCATGCGAGAAAAACTGTTGAAAAATCAACAAGAATCAGCGATCAAGTCGAAAATTTGAAAACTAAAGTGTGTGAAATTTTAACAAGTTTTAGGCATGAACGTGTCACAACAAAATTCGTCCTGCGACTACTGTTATAAGAGCAGAAAAATTACTCCGCTACAGCCGCTAAAAATTTGCTTCAAACTGTTACCAGAACCAGATTTCTTTAAAAAGATCATAACTGAATATGAAACATGGATCCATGGCTGCAATCCAGAAACAATTGCTCAGTCGTCCCAATGAAGAAAGCGCATAAAAGTCATAGCAAGATCAAGACCATATTTTTTTATCGAGAAAGCGTTGTCCATAATAGGTATGTTTTGCTAGCCCCAAACAATTACTGAGAAGTACTATGTACCCTAATGTTCTTTGCCGGGGCGGTAGCAAAATGCAATAAAACAAAAACAACCTGAGCTCTAAACACCTAACGATTGGAAACTTCATCATGACCACACGCTTACTTATTCATCCTATTTCATCCAGAATTTGTTGTCAAAACATCAAGTTGCAAGCCATTCTACAATACGTCTAGCTATTTCTAAAACTTAAATTACCTAATACAAGACAGACTACCTATAATATTCTTTGTATTTTGTACTATTTTTACTAAGAATATAAATTTTATGCTATTGTGAGTGTAATTTTTTTGTATTATCAAAATAAAATTTCACAAAAACGAATTCTTCGACATTGCCACTCTTCTTTTTCTAACCAGTGCAACATTTTGATCTAAGTTGGGGGATATTGCATTTTCATTAATGATGAGAGTCCTCTTTAATAGTTGGGAATAACAGTGATAAAAAACAAGCTATTAGATTTTAAAAATCACATGATAAATTCCATTAGATGGCTTTGATGGTCATCAGGTCATTTTTTTATTGAAAACTATTATTGGTGTATTCTTGCGAATATGACTCTTCAATCATGTAATAGACTTAATGAAAGGCTACCTATATTGGTAGTTTACTAATTAAGTTACTTTCAAAACATTTTAATCAATTAGTTAACTAAGATATGCCAAATCTTATCTGGATATCATTTGTTATGATTATATCAAAATAAAAATGCAATAGAACTACATAAGATAATACACAAATACTTAATACACTACAATGTCAACATATTTTCGGTTTTTTGTTCCTTTTTCATTTAAATTTATTAAATTCTGTTTATATCACAATTTTATTTCTGAACCATTATCAGATAAGTTGTATGTAAAGAGATATTTAGACTAAAGGTAAAACTGACAAAACTTAATAACAAAAAAGTGTGAATGAGAAGAGATGCAGATGTTACCTATTTAGTTATGGAATTTGTTTATATACTTTTCATTCTTACCAATGACTTGTTACAAACTCAGTCTTAAACTAATTTGAATATTTTTTATTTGCCTTTCTTCCTGAAAAACGACTTATTTCGAAAAAGTAATTAGAATAAATTCTTTATTGAAAACCTGACAAATAAATGTTATTTCCTCTAAAGAAAAAAAGATTATGGTAACTTTGGGTAGTTTTAATAAGAGTTCAGATTTGTGACTTTTTGAGTTATACCAAAACGATGCCTTTTTGTCTTCATCTCAGAAAACAAGAAGAAATTGCACAAAACCAAGTCTAGGGCTGTAAAATCTGTGCAAAAGAGTTAGGATCTGTTTTCTGGCTAAAAAATCTCTCACAATTGATGTAGTGTGAAAAATTATCACGATAAAGAGGGCAACAAATACAATACTATCATACAAATACACAACCCACTTTTTTAAACAATCCAGAATCACTGATCTGATCACTGCAATGAAGTTATAGACCACTTTTTTTGTTTTAATTTGGGACTGAAATACATTTGTTCCAACACTTCTGTACATGTACTCTGTATAATTAAGTTGAGTGTCCCTTCTAATCAACTGACAACTTCCTAACAAGAAGTTTTACAACAAATATTCTAATTTCTAACTTCTCCATCTCTTTTCACTAAGTTTTGGTAAATCTCAATAAGCGCAATTATTCTGACAGTTAAATGTCTATCACAATTCAAAGCAGGAATCGATGTAGCCATATTGTCATGTATTGTCCTGAAAAATATTCATTTTCCACAATTTTTCATCTTTAAAAGTTTTACGTCAGAACAGCAGCAATGGCAACATAATAGTCTACCCCTATTCCAATATTTGAGTTACTGTACTGTTATGAATTGTTACATCAAATTTTATCATATCACATTAAGAAGTCTTATTATTAAGAGAAACCAAATGTGACAAAAAATCCTTTTACGATATATGTGACACCTTACTCTAAATAACTGCTTCATCGCTCTTCATGCAAATGTCCTCGGAAATGTTAATATCTATCCATATGTGCACAATCAACTATAGATAAAGAAAGCGATTGTGTTGTGAAGGCACCAATATTGAGTAGAACCTGTTATGCGAGATCCCTGATTATGGTACTAATCTAGTTCCCAGTTCATTAAAGGATGAGAGCCCCGTTACAACACATTGGAAAAGAAAGGAACAAAAAAAGGTGAAGAAAACATTCAAAAAACACGTTCGCACTAGTTGAAATCTAAAAAAATAATTAATTGACGTATTTTTCCTTTGTCACCTCCAGATTATATGGGGACTGATTTATTATAAATACCATATCCAATTTAATTATGTGAAAAAATTAGGGGTCACATTTCTGGCCTAACATCCAAAGTCTTTTTATAGATTTCTTTATCGTTAAAATTTCAATTCTATTCATTTTTTATTTCTTGGGTCTGAACTGTTGTAGAATACCAAAAGTGTAACAGAATGACTTGTAATCATAGAATAATTTCAATTTAACTTACAAAAGAAAATGTCTGAGAAATTCCTTTTAATCATTGCTTTGCAGCTTTTAAAATTGAAAATTATAAATTCCAAATCCCCAATATTACTCTCTTCTTTAACGTATTCATATAAAATAAGTATGAAGTCATACTCATTAAGCCAGAACTCAATGCTTACGACTCCAAAAATTTGCGAGAAAGTTTTCCCTTGTGCAACAGGCATAGTTGCAATAATGACAAAATAATGGAATAACATTAATTATTTGCAGGTGATTAAAGATGTTTCATCAACACAAATTCTTTCTTTTCAACGCATTTTTGCAATAATAAATTTGACTTTTATTTTGTCGTACCAGGAACTGGGTTTTCATTTACTGGAAGCATTTATAAGAAATTATATAGCTAAAACTTTTTTTTAAAATTTTGTTTGATTATTTTTTTACAAAATAGTTTCACGTGTAAACATTAATTTAGAAAAATAAACTTCATTACACACATTAAGGTCATGCCAATTTGAATAAACCAAAAAAGGATTTTCACTGCAATAACATTAGGATGAAACTTGTAATTAAAAGCAGCATTTCAAACCCAACCACGCAAGAAGCAAAATCATACCTCTATGAGTAAAATTTTGATGAGGGCCTTGTTCCATCACAGCCATATCTTGTCTAGCACTCGTGGACTGAGCATTTGGAAGGTTGTTAAAGATTCTTTTGTAATGATTGTAGACGGCAACAGATAAAACCTGCAAATAATCCATTCCAATCTGCTGGAACAAACACAACCTTCCTACTTACTTTTTTTGCATGCTCTTGTCCAACCACATGCTTGTTAAGGTAGTCGTATATTTTTTTGGGAGGTGGCGGTGGCTTCCTGAAGAATCCTGTTTTAGCTTCAACACCTTCCTTCTTCTTGCTGTCTACTTCGCTGAGCACCACAAAAAAATGATGGCATTTCTCACACTTAACAAACCGAGTTGAACTGACGAAGGTTTCCACATGTGTGCAAGGGTCTCCGCATTTTGGACATGACAGGGTGTTTTTGTTTTTGCCCCCACCACTGCCACCTCCTGGAGTGATCGGTGGTGGTGCACCGCTGGACACATCTTTTGAAGGTGGTGTTGAGTTGGGTGGATCACCAGAAACGGCCGACTTCAATACAACTATGTTTGTGGAAATAGGCTTACTAGTAAAAGCAAATGGTTTGCCATAAGCTGCAGACAGGACACCTAAAAAACGAGAATTTATATACCACCAATAAAAATCAACATTATAGACAAAGTACAAAAACGCTTTTAAAATATTTATTAGCGTTTCACCTTGTATCAAAAAAATGAAGCAGGGAGGGTCAAATTGCTATTAATTAGGTCAAACAACTTATTCAATGTCAACAGGTGGAGAATGCATGCAATCACCTCATATACTGGTATAAAAATAAATCGAGTTTTTAGAGTTTTCTTGATACATCAACACAAAGTGGGAGCTGTTTATCACAAAATTGGCACACCTTCAAAACATGGTGTGGTATTGTAGCGCAGATTTGTGGACGCGCAATTTCATTCCTAGCAAACAGACCATGAAAATTTATCTTCACCGAAACAATGAACCGAACATGAAAAACATGGTACAAAGAATCACAATCACATTCCATTATCAGCTGGGGGTTATCATTGATCTCTGGTTTTGCTATTTGCCGCGGTTTAGGTAAAAGCGCTATTTTTAACGCCAAACGCGCGCTGAAAGCCGAGAGCTGCTCACCGTGCTGCAGTTTTGTGGACCGGGCTGCAAAGGCATACTTCCCAGCTGTGGCCAGGCTGCACCGCACGCTGGCCATGTTCGATATTATCTACGAAGACGTCGCGACCCAGAACATAGGCACCTCGTCACCTTCGCGCTGACATGCAATCGAAAGTAAATTTCGGAGCTTCTTTCAAACCTTGATAAGATGTCAAGGTTCTACTGTCATGACGCAATAAAACAAACACTGCTGGGCGCAACTGGTCCTAATCGCAACGCGGGCGCTGTTATGGATCGGGCGAACTTAGTTTTGCGACCGGTGTCGGTGTAGGTTTGATGATGAACTGGAATTTCGGCAGACCACGACCAAACTTCATGTAGGAAATCACTGGCGAGATGTTTACCACCGCCACCAAATAAACTGACAGCTGACGGCTGCGGTCTGTAGTTCTGCCATCTGTTGGTCATTTTTGTAACTAATGCACCCTTCTAACGGGCATTATTATTTTTACTTTTTAATTAATTTATTGCTTCTACTGTAAATTTGCGGGAAAATTTCAAATAAAATAATTAAACAAAATGTTGGCTTGTAGAAACTTTTAATTGCCTGTCTTGCTGCTAAGATCTTATTAGTTACTTCAATATTTAAAAATAGATAATTTTGACTCCTTTTTTAAATTTTAGTTTATCTTTTAAAATATACAATAGAAAAAAAAATCCATTGATATTTTAATATAAAAACTCATATTAAGTAAGGGTTTTCTAGATGATAAAGTAAGACAGTGAGTAGGCACTTATCTATGATTTTAGTAGAGCATGTCTACTTCAAAAAATCGACTCTACTTATGGAAGTTTCGCTTTTCTTTCTATTTGCCAAGTCCTACGAGAAGCCGCGTTTTAATCCTAATTCTACCTTCAGTTCGCTTTATTCTTCCTATATTCTATCCAACGAAGGAAGACAACATAAGAAAATAAGAGTAGATACCTTGTTTTCTTCAGACAGAGTAATTACACATCGTAGACAATGAAGCACAATTATTAACGTTCTACAGCGGAGCTTATGGAAAGTTAATGAGATTATCATTCTGTCTGTCTGTCTGTGTGTCTGGAGACACTATAACTTCCGTTCTATTCAACGGATTCACTTCAAACTTGACATACACACATCTTGATTTTCAGCCAAATCGGTTAACGGCAACCGGCAGTGACCGTTACGATTTCGAAAATTCATTATACTCACATACGTCATGTAGCATATCATTCGACAGCATTTTTGACGCTGATCATTATGGAGACAATCAACATCTTAATTCCTTTTAAAAGTTTTTATCCTAATTTCATCGCACCGCTGTAGAAAGTTTCCTTTGCGGTATTACACCGTTCTTGTTAATAATGGAGCTACATCAAAATCAATGTTAAGGGTGAGATTCTTTAGGAGTGAATTCAAGCCCCTATATGATACCAAACAAAAACCATCTCTTCACTTAACCAGATAGTAAAAAGGATATAACCAAGCAACTTTGCAGCATATTATTTTGAACTTAAGATTAGTAAATAACTTTCCTGATATATTTATACCTCGAATTCCCCAATTTAGTTTTCTAAATGTGTGCTCTAGTTCTGTAGTGAACAAAATAAATTGCAGCATTGCTACTTGAAGTTTTGTAGTTCTTTTTTTTGCTTTTTAGGTGAAAGGTGATTTTTTTCTTTTAATTTTCATTTTCATATAGCCTTTTATTCCGGTTTTCTACGCCTGATAAAATTACGTGTTTCCTCTGTGAGAACCTCTGATTGTTTTTCTTTTGTTATTGGAGTTGTGCTTAAACTACTCTTAAGAGGTATGTTAGATTGTTGTATGTATCTTCGAAATTACAGAATCTTTTTATTTATGTTTTGTTTTTTTTTATTTCTAATTTTTTCTAGTTGTGGTTATATTGATTTCTGTTGTTGAATATTTTGTAGTTGGTTTGATCCCAATTCTGAGAAGCAAATGGTGCAATTGTTCTTGGTTTTACGTTTCAAATTTAATATTATCCATGTGTGCAGCATAGTTGTCATCTGCTAGTTGGGAGAGTAATTATTGTTTTACAATTATAGACGATTGCATTTTCTAAATGAGGTTGCAATACATTCCTGATTTAAAGATTCTCTTAAGCAATTTTCACTGATGCTCCAATTGTCTTTTAGTGCTTCTTTATATTTCTAATTTCTTTAGCTAGTTACATCAATTTTTACTGGTCTGTTACTGTCGTTTGTAATATGCTCACCAATTCTGAATATATTTATTAACTTTCTACAGCGAAGTTTATAGTAGAAAATTAATGAGATTATCATCCTGTCTGTCTGTCTGTGTATCTGGAGACAAGATAACTTCCGTTCTATCCAACGGATTCACTTCAAACTTGGCATACACATATCTTAGATCAATACCTTTTATGGGATTGATTTTCAGCCAAATTGGTTAACAGTAACCGTACCGTTGTAGAAAGTTTCCTTTACGGTGTTACACCGTTCTTGTTTCGCTTCCGTTTACTTACGAAGAACCCTAGATTAAATTTTTTATATTTCCTTGTTTTTTGAAGGCCGTGTACAATAATGTTTTTTCTGTGAGTTTTTAGTTTTAATTTTTCTTTCATGTAGCCCGGTTTTTACTTTAGTTTCATTATTTTAACTTATATAGTATTATTTTGCTTTCCAGCTTCTTGTTTGCCCCATTTTCTCCAAATTTTAATGTAATTAGTTGTTTCAGTATTTCAATATTGCATCCAAACTCTAACTTCGTTTTATGCCATTGCACTTTAAATCTGAAATTTCAAATTCATATAAGTACGTCCCCGTAAACTGGTACCATTGGCGGTTGCTTAAGCCTATCTAAATATGAGCGTTTTACGTCTGCCGTTATCAAGTTGTATTTGTTCATCACACAGAAATATTTCTAAAAACTTCCATAATTTGCGTATTTTCCATTTTGTTTATCGTAATAACAGTTATTTTTAAAGATATTATACACTTCTTTTTTTGTTTAATTTTTACTTTTTCTCATTTTACATTGAATCTTAAAATCACACATTTCTTCTCCTTCAGGACCAGACTCTGACATGTTCTTAAAGAATGCTAGATCAAAAATACCTTTGCCATGACCCTACAAGATGTTACTGAGAAATTAGAGAAATGTTGTACTAAGAATTTTTGTTTAAAACACAATTGCAGCAAAATTTAGTTTTAGAAATTTAACTGTTTTTATTGTTCTTTCTTACTTAGATCTTCCATCACTTTTTTTATTTCAGTTAAGCTGTTATTTCCATAACTTTCTGCTTTGTCCAATATCTTGTATGTCATCTTAATATGGTGTTGATCTGAATTAGCATAAAGCAAGTGTTTTTGTCTTTATATCGTATTTCGTCTTTTTTTATTCTCTCATATTTACTATATTTTATATTTTCAATGTAGCAATGTATTTGAGTTAATGTTGCCTACATATTCCACAAGTCACATACCATGACGAAAATCCACCATGCGCGATAGTTTGTTCCAATTAATTTATATTAAAATCCTGGGTGGGAGTTTTTTAAACTCATACATATCCTACTACATAAAAACTGAGTGAAAACAAATTTATTAGAATAGATACCTGATTCCAAAAACTGAAAGGACGCCTGACCATTTTTTCCCGAATTAATTACAGAGAGTAGTTTTTGCCTAACAACTCTGTCATAATGGCCAATCTGATAGATACTTTTCTTATGACTTCCAAGAATGTTTTTCAACAATTCGTTTTACAGCTTTCATTTATTAATCTGATTACCCTAGTCAACTTAGATGTGTCCTTGCAGTTTTTCTAACGTTTGAACTGCTCAATTACACAAACAATAGTGGACATTGAATGTTTAGGTATACGGCAATTTGCCTGTCTTATTACTACCTTTGAATTGTTTAATAATACGCTCTCTTAAAAAATCATACAATTCTTTAGTACTAGAACACTAATACTTTGTAAATTCCAGAATGATTGATATTTACGGTGTTTATTTATAGACTGCACGCAAATGAGATATTTCTTTTGCTATTTATTTTATGCTGGAACTGCATATCTTACATATCCGCTTGTGACCACAAAATCCCCACAATTAGATTTTCGAAAAATTTGGCCCAGCCGTTTCACCAATCAAAAATATGCCTCACAGACAATGGATTAGTTATAAATTATTTAAAAATTCTTTTCACATCTATTTTCTTCTAAAACTTTCCCATGCATTTCTAATAAATGCTTACATTTGTTTTATTCACATATTGGCCTGTAACTGTTATTGCGTGTTTTCTTCTACAACTCAAATCTTTCATTTGCAAATACTTTTTGCAATTAATAAAAGTAAACATATTTAGTTCGTTTTAATTGAAATAATAATAATAAAACTATGCACTGCTTGTAGCTCGATTAAAAAATGGAAAAGTTTGCCCTCGGCAAGCTCTTTATCCTAAAAACTGTATTGTTCAAAATTCAGGCGCTTAATTATTTTTGGTACTAAGTGGGCCACCTATTGGGCATCTGTAACCTAGGACCCATTTGGTACCAAAACCAAGCTCCTTACTGTTTGGTCACAAGTTGGCTTTCGATGGAAATAAAAATTGTATATAAAATTTAACATTTATTTGGCTTTTCGGTATGTTCTAAAATCGTAACAGTGCTAGGCATTGTATACTTTGGACTCGATGTTAATTTACATTTTTTGGTTGAGACACAAACGAAATATATACAGGATAAAATAATCGAGTTAATGAAAATAACCTGCACTGCTAACGATAACTATAGTTATATACCTGCAGACAGACTAGGCTTTAGAATCACAAGCAATGCACCAACATCTGTTAATAAGCAGCACTGGCTTTTAATACTGCCGAACAATTCAAAACTACACTGGTAACAACTATAAATCGATTTTCCGATAAAATTACCTAGTTGCGCTTACAATGTTCAGTAAAAACTAACAATATGATAAAGAAGTTGCAATTTTTATGCAATAGAGCTGACAACTAGTGACACCTAATTAAACGTCGATAACTCTAAAACCACACAGGTGACACGTTTATTTTGCTAATTCGTTGAATCGATTTATGCAATTTTCTCACAAATTGCGTTTGTGAACTCTGAGCATTTTGCTTTGCCACCCAAGTCGCCAGTTAAGTATTTCGCTTCTTTTATTGTGTCAAAGCAAGCAGTCTCAATTTTGACTGCGTAATCGTTTAGGCCCATGTACCTCAGCATCATGACAGCAGATAGCAGCAGTGCCGTGGGATTGGCTTTATCCTGTCCTGCTATATCAGGAGCCGTTCCATGTACCTATTAAAATGCATAATAAAATACAATTCAGAAGAACACACCTCAACATACAGATTCAAACAGTGCTCCATTAAGACCAATGTTGCCTGAAGGAGTAAGTCCTAAGCCTCCTACCAGTCCGGCGCACATATCTGAAAGGATATCACCATACAAGTTAGGCATGACCAATACATCGTACTGAGTTGGGTCCTGGACCATATTCAGACACACAGTGTCCAAGTATTTTTCTTCAAATTTGACATCTGGATACTTTTCTGCCATTTCTCGGCAGCATCTCAGAAAAAGACCGTCGGACATTCGCCTAAAAGTGGAATTTATAAATTAAACCCCAATGAAATACATACATCTGCTTACATTATGTTAGCTTTATGCACAGCAGTAAGCTTACGTCGCTTATTTTCTTTGGTGTACTGAAAAGCAAATTCGGCAACTCGTCTTGAGGCATCCTCCGTAATTAGCTTAATACTCTGCACTACTCCATCAACAATTTCATGCTCAATACCAGAATATTCACCTTCCGTATTTTCTCTTATCGTCACAACATCCACATGGTCATATAATGTTTTAAATCTAAAAAATTATATTACAAGATTATAATGTTCAAAATCATTGAGAAGTGTGTATACCCTTCCAAAGAGCGGCAGGGTCGTACATTAGCATATAAATTGAATTCCTTCCTCAAAGCAAGATTCAGGGATCTGTGTCCTTTGCCGACTGGTGTCATGAGCGGGCCTTTCAAGCCAATTTTGTTTTTGTTAACGGAATCGATTGCACTTTGTGGGATACCAAATTTTCCATCCGGACCCTAATGTGCAATAAACTTAGTATCTGTGCACTTATCAGTGAAGTAAACAGACTTACTCTGACAGGTGTAACGTCAACAGACTCCCATTCAATAGGCACCTTGGCAGCGCTGAAGATCTTTTGGACGGCAGCGGATATCTCTGGCCCGATACCATCGCCCGGAATAATGGTACACTTTTTTACATCTTTGCTGTAGAAACGAGCGTTGGAAGGCCGGGACGCCGCCTAAAGCAACAGATAAATTCGTGCGTGTTTGACATAACCTCAAACGACATTCTAATTCTAATGACACCGACGTTACATAATCAATAAATTCTTCAATTACCGCAAATTTTTCCCTATCTCTGCTGGTTAGCTTGGAGAAAATCGCTCTGAACTTCGCGAAATCGGCGGTTGAAGCGAATTTCCTAAGGTATTTGCTTAAATGGTTAGGCATATCGCAATTTTGCGAATTCAATTATCGCAATTAACAGAGAGACGTGCCCAATTAGCAGGAAATTAACAGAACGGGGGGAATGTCGTGTATACTCACTAATCGCCTGATGATTGTAGCTGCCATCGATTCCTTTTTACGTTTTACTTATCTGGGAGCCGTGCGAAAGTCTTCAGACTATTCGCTGATAAGTGAACTAAAATACCTGTCAAACCATGTGACTGCTTGCCGCCCGTTTTTAAAAGCCCCGACTTTTTGCAAAATCCCATTCCAGTCCGATCATACTTAAAGGTCCGCGGTGAAAAAATCACAAATAATTTAGAAGTACGTCATGTGAACGTCAATTCTGCATGCGCTAACTCTAGATCATGACGGTTGTCAATAGTGATATGATCAATGTAAATTTGATGAAAATAACGCTGATTTTTAAATAATTTTATGTTGACCCAAACCAGAATACAAGTAAATTTTACCACTTCCTTAATTACCTGGTTAATACTTTTATAACTGATGATTCAAATAATTACATCGCATATAATACGGATGATTAACAAAGAACTTATCATATTACACATTAACATGGTATCTATGTTTGATTAACCGACACATACTGAAGTGTGCGCTTTCACTAGTAGAGATTAAGCAATGAAGAAGTTGCTTAACTTTCAAAACTCGTTTTATGTTTGTTGCAATAAAGATGTACAAGGTACATGTCGATTCCGGTTTAACGTAAATACTGCAAAGCAATAAATTATCAAAGGCGTAAAATGCTTGTGTAAAGGGTGTTCCAATAACACTGCATGATTGAATTGGGCGCTATTTTTATTATATTGCTTAAATGGCTCTGGAAGCTGCATGTTTGCCATATACAGAGTGTCTCACGAGAATGTTTTAAGATTTAACGAAGTTCTTTGAAACATTTCCAGCAAAAAAGTCCCAATAAATATTGGTCGAACTCTCAACCGTTTTTGAGATACCGATGAATCAAGTTAGAGGTTTTCGGGGCAACTTGGTCATTCTAACGTTTTATTCTTCCTCCAAGTATTATCACTGTCATTTTGTTGCCAATGAAATTAGATGCAAATAAGGATGATATGTACTTAAAAGATATTCATGCAGGGTCCTTACAATTGAACTTTTACTTTGATTTACAGCTGCCGAAATTCGTCTTACACTGGTTCGAGAATCCTCCTCAATTGCCCTCAGTACTCTTTCTACCGGCTCTCTTCTATAAATATCTCTATCACTTTTTCTGCTTACAAAAGTTCCATTTTTCTGGAAAGAAAGAAAAGCGCACAGAATTGTTTTGTGACACTGATTATGTACTGATCTGCTGCTGTAGATAAATTACCGTTGCAATAGCCGTATAAGAAAACTACGCCGTATTTGGGCGTTTGAAAACCGATACGACATTTTTACAAAATTAATTAATAATTTAAACCGAATTAATTCTAAAAAACTCAAATTAGATTGCCTCTTTCTATCACGTTTGCCGTTTTCAATGGGGACAGACAATGTTTTAACTATAAAAATCAAGCTAAACGTTCTTGGTAACCATAGTATCAGGTAAAATGGTGGCCGTTCGCGAGGAAGAAGAAAGAGCTAGAACGACCATGCAGCCCCAAAGACTCCTAACTTGCTTCATCGATATTTCAAAAACAGCTGAGAATTTGATCTATGTTTATTGTAACTTTTTTGCTTAAAATGTTACAAAAACCTACATACAAAGTTTTGGAATATTCTAGTGGGACACCCTGTAGAAAATTGTGAGCATATATCCCATTATATATCGCAGTATGTTATTACTGTAAAAACTTACTGCAGGGAAAGTTTTTCAAAAATAACATGTGTTTCACAATTGTTGCCACAACTCAGATATTAAACTTAATTTGAAATTGAGAGTACCATGGATGCTTTTTTTTTGTTAAAAGCTATACTTTTATAAAGGGTGTTTCTGGAGAAATAGTAAATATTTTAGGGGGTGGTGTATAAACAAATTGTAATAAAAAAATCCATATAACGTGTCCAATTTTTAATGAGTCCAGAGATACAGCTGTTGGTATTTAATCTAGTGCAGTTTTTGTTTCGTGTGTTGATACACCGTTTGCTATGAGCGTATTTAATTTAACGATTATCAACAGTAGTGTGTTGGCATTGAATGTTTTCAATTGGCAAACATAAATATTGTGATTTGTTGGCTAAGTAAGTACTGTACCGTTTAAACAAGCCGCATGTATTTACACATGCTAACTATGCCGATATGGTATTTGTGTATGGGTTTTGTAATGGAAACGCTGCTGCTGCTTGTAGAGAATACGGTAGACGATTTTCTACCCGCAGACGACCAGATTCCAGAGTGTTTACTCGTGTTTTCAATACGCTGCGTGATACTGGTGCAGTACCCAGCCGTCATATTTCATCAGAACGTGCAAATGAACAGACTGTAGACTGTCTCTAGAAGACATTATGCAGTCGGTAAAACGTAGTCCTTCAACAAGCACACGTAGAATTTCTGCATGTATCGGTGTTCCACATATAAGTGTATGGCGGACATTACGTAGGCACGGGCTCCATCCGTATCATTTACAGTCCATTCAACACCTTCGAGCAGGAGATGAAGATAGACGATTGGAATTTTGTTGTTGGATACTTAACTTGAAAATCGTTAAGTAATCTCATTTGTAATCTTCACTGATGAAGCCATTTTCACTCGTGACGGCATGAATAACACTCGTAATGTACATCATTGGTCTAAAGAAAACCCACATGCTATTGTGGAGACACATTTTCAAGAACGCTTCTCTGTAAATGAGTGGTGAGGTTTGATAGACAATCGGTTGATTGGGCCTGTTGGCTTACCGCATCGTCTTACAGGACCCCGTTATCTACACTTTCTTGAAAATGAACTTCCAGCATTATTGAAAGAGATTCCTTTGGCTACAAGTATGCGTATGTTTTTCCAGCACGACGGAGCTCTTGCACATTCTAGTGGTCTGGCGACACAACATCTAAACCTAACATTCCCCAAAAGATGGATCGGTAGATATGGTCACATTTCTTGGCCACCAAGGTCGCCGGACCTTACCCCTTTGGATTTTTGCCTGTGGGGATGGTTGAAAAGCAAAGTCTACAAATCGAAAGTCAACACAAGAGACGATTTGATCGTTCAGATTATGTATGGTGCAGCCCTCATTAAAGAACGCTAAGACGACCTCCAAAGAGCTACACGTGGTGTTATCAAGAGAAGTGAAAAATGCATTGAAGTTGGTGGTGGAATTTTTGAAAATCTACTTTGAATGTCCTCATGTAACAGCTATATCTCTGACTCATTAAAAATTGGACACGTTATACGAAATTTTTTTATTACAATTCGTTTATACTACTACCCCCTAAAATATTTACTATTCCTCCAGAAACACCCTGTATATTCTTACAGTAAATTTGCTCATGCTGAACAAATTAGATAATTATCAAATATATGAGCTTGTAGGATAGAAAAGCAAATTTGTTTAAAGGTAAGAATGTATCCCGAAGAATTATATATTGTATAATAAAATATTGTAAAGAAATGCACTTTCTGAGAATCGGATTGTTGCAAAAGTAATTTCGAATATCATGAATAGATGGGTTTAGTTATCTTTTTGAATTGCTTCTGTCAGTAATGATTTATTCGGTTGGGGGTTTGTTAGCTGTTCATTTAGATCTTGAGCTGCGTAATTTTTTTCCACTTGTTCCTGTCTTTTGTTAGTTATTTTTAGTTTCTAACCTGTTTTTCTATCAGTTCTTGTTCTATCGCTTGTGTTTACTTTTTTTGGGCTTCCTTCTTCTTTTTCCTTTTGGTGCTTTTTAGGCCGCCTTTTTAACGTTTCTTCTGTCGCCCATTTTTTCTATTATAACCTTTTCCTTTTACTAAATCCCCTCACTGAATTTACTTCAAACAGTTCATATATGTTTATTCTTCTTTTCACACCAAATATCCTTCTTAATATTGTCCTCTCATACTTCTGTCTTCAGTTGTTTTTTCTAGTTTACAACCCAGGTTTTGCATCCAAAGGTTAATTAGTGCTGACTTGTAAATCCTGAATTTTATATTTAATATTTTATTTAGTCTTCCTGCGGAATTATTACTTTTTGCTATCCTTAGATTAATTTCAATATCTTCTTTGTATTTATCAGCAAGACTCACATGTTTATGTAGTTCTCTACTTCTGCTAATTCACAGACATCCTCATTTTGTTTATTAAATCTGAAATTTTGTTTTCTGAGGTTGTTCTTTTTGCTCTTGTCTTATACATATCGAATTGTAGGTCCTTTTTTTAGCAGATTTCATCAGTTGTTCCGTAAGTCCCTGTAGTTCTTTTCTGCTTCTTGCTAATGACACCACATCACCGGCGTATGCGATATACTGGTGACTGCTAGTTAATAAAGTTCTTTTTATATTTATTCTCTTATTTTAAATTATCACTTCCAGAGTCATTTGTACCTTGTTTTAAAAGCAAATTGCAGGTAACGTTATTTATACTTGTTAGTTTGATGTTGATTTGAAAGTCTAAAAACGAGGTACATGAAGTTACGATGCTGATGCCTTAACAAAACGCATTTGTCGAATTGGTTTACTAAATTTCGTTCTGATTTTCCACTCCACGATGAGCCACGTTCCGATCGAACAAGTGAAGTTGATGAAGAAATCGAAGCCTCTAAGTTTATTTGCCATTAACAGAAGTTTGGATTCGTTAAAAAGCTCGATCTTTGGATGGTTCCACGGGAAATGAAAGAAATTCACTTAACATAACGCATCAACATTGCGATTTGTACCTTAAACATAATGAAAATGGTCAATTTTTGAAATAAGTGATAGCTGGTGATAAAAAATGAATTGTGTACAATAACATCGTGGATCGAACGTGATGAACCAGCATAATCCATCTCAAAAGCTGAATTACATCAAAAAGTGCATGCTATCAATTTGGTGGGATCACTAAAGTGTGTTCTGAGCTGCTTTAAAATAACCACGAGATTAATTCAGATGTCTACTGTCAACATTTAATGAAATTGAGCGAACCAATAAAAGAATGACACTCAGGATTGGTAAATCGCAACTAGTGCTTTACGATAACACCAGACTTCAGACATCCTTAGTGACTCGTCAAAAGTTATTGGAGCTTGGTTGGGAAGTAATGTTACATTCATCATATAGTCCTGACATTGCCCAATCACCTAGTTCGATCTTTGGAAAATGTCTTAAACAGTAAAGCTGTCAATGATGGTGATGTCTTAAAAGCTCACTTGATTCAGTTTTTTGCTGACAGGGATTGGAAGTTTTAAGAGCGCAGAATCATTACGTCGCCAGAAAGATGACGAGACCTTATTAAACAGAATAAAAATTTGATTACAGTTGATTTATTGTATAAAAATCGTGTTTTGTTTTATACAAAAAAACCGAAATTACTCTTAACTACTATTAACAAGTATCAAGTAAATATGCTGTAATGACAAGGTGACTCAAAGCTGGGGCTCTGATTGACAGTTTTTTGTGAATCATCTAGTTAAATAAATCTTTAGTCCAAGGTCTTTCCAGTCTTCTGTCTTCCATGGATGGATTCAACAGGTTTTTTAATTTCCTGATGATTGTGGTTGTGTATGTATTTGATAGTGTGAGTCCTTACAATTTCATTGCTAAATGGAATTCCAAGATTATTATGTATGGTTATATTTGAAGCAAATTATGAAGAATTTATTAATATCCGAAGTGCTTTTTTATCGAAAAGCTTGCAAGATTTTTATATTTGAGAGCTTACGTGTGTCCATATAAGGGTTATTATTGTTTTATAGATGAGAATATGTTTTTCATCTAGACAAAGATCAAGATATTTTACTTGAGGCGAACATATGAGAGCCTCAACCTTCTTAGTTTGCAAGCCGTGCTCCTACATGGGGCGTTAGAGCCTTACCAATATTATTATTTATTGGTATTTGGTTATTATTAATTGCGACTTGTGGACTTTTTGTTGCTGAGTAAAGTTTTATAGGCACTAGCATTAATTTTCCATTTTTAAAGATTTATTTTATAAAAAAGATGGTTTTGCAGTCTAGGATCTTTATCAAATGACATAATAGTGATATCATCAGCAAAAGTTGTGATCAAAGTATCATGGGTAGTTGATATATTTTGTAATATGAAGTCGCTATAGAAAGGACCTTAAACATTTTTCTAAGGTACACCTGATTTAATGCAGTTGTATATAGACAGCTCCCTTTTGAATCTTACTTGGAATTGACGGATAGATCTTCTAGATTCTAGATTTTAAGGATGAGAAATAGCGGGGTAGGAAGATGTAAATAAGACCTTTATACCAAGAAAAACCTCCGTACAGATTTTTTTGACCTCTCCTTGATATTACGACCAGTACGGTGACACTGCTGGATTGTGCTTTCCGAAAACCAAACTTATGGCCAGAGGGCCTTTAGACATAATGCGGTTAATTTGCTGATATGATGCAGCTTCTGTTGATGGTTTTTCGGGTTTAAGTGCCCTTATTATTTGTGCAAATTTCCATTTCCGCAAGGCAGTAGCACATTCACAAAATGCTGTTATATATTGGGATTTGTAATTCATCTTAAAGGATTCACAACATATGGCGCTACTAGTATTTGTTTTGCCGTCAGTGCATACTGCGATCAATTTCATGGCAAAGCACCATCATTAGGCTTGAATTTTGAGTGTATTTTTTTTGTCAAGCGTTGTAAACCATATAAATTTTCTGAACTTTAAATATGTCGCGTTTCATGCCAACAAAACGCAATTTGCGCGGAAGCGTTCCTTTTTTATTTCTATTCGAAGATGATTCCTGACCAGCCGAAAAAGTTTGAAGATGCAGAATTGGAGGCATTACTCGATGAAGATCCACGTCAAACGCTTGAAGAATCGATAAATTTTTTGAATGTTAGTTTACCGACCTTCGGCAAACGTTTGAAGGCAAGGCAAATGACTCAAAAGTAAGTAAATTAGCTGCCACAGGAACTGAAGCCTAGAGACGTTGAAAGACGCTTTTATACATTAAACAGCTGCTTTAAAGATACAAAAAGAATAGGTTTTTGCATCGTATCGTAACTGATGATGAAAAATGGATTCACTATAAAAATCCTAAACGGAGAAAAGTTAGATGTGTGGCCAGCCAAGCATTACCATCGACGCAAAAGCAAAACATCCATGGTTAGAAGGTAATGCTCTGTACTTGGTAGGACCAAAACAACTGATCAAATTGAATCAAGTGTTAAAAAAAACGACCGGAATATGCCGAAAACGGGATATTGGTTTTTTTCACTACAGCGCTCGGCTACACGTTTGCGAAACGACTCAAAAACTATTTGGAAACACTTTGATGGGATTTCCTATCTTACCCTCCATATTTACCAGACATTGCTCCTTCTGATTACCATTTGTTTCGATTGATGATGCATCGTCTGTCTGAGCAACGCTTCAACTTTTTTGAAGATATCAAAAAATGGGCCGATTCATGGATTGCATCACAAGACGAGGAATTCTTTCGCCGGGGAATCCGCCTGTTGCCAGAAACATGGGAAAAAGTTGTAGTTAACGATGTGCTCTATAATTTTTTTTGAAAAAAACATTTAATTTTACAAAAAATCCTTTAAAATTAAATCCAAGCTCCAACATTGTAGTTAATAGTCTGATTGTTTTCCTTGTAACATTTTTTAAACTTTACTCACTATAATATTGAAACCCAGAGTCTTATGGAAATTTAGTACCTTTATTTCCTTTCGATTTTTCATAGAAAGAAAGCTTTGATCGGAAGTAGCAACTGGTAGGAGGTTCCTCTAAAGGTTGTAATATTATCGTCGACATTGTTGTTTTCTTGAGGGATGTGATAAATTTGCTAAGTACAGTTTAAAGGTATCATTTTTGTAAGCTGTGGTAGCTCTATTGAAAACATGAGTAAGTCTTTTGAGGATAGTGTGTTTAGTAGATTTTTGTTTGTTTCTTTGCTTTAAAGTATTTTATTGTCACTATTTTTCTTTCTCTGTACATATCGCTATACACATTTTCTTACACTTTTTCTTTATTATTGCTGTTTGTCTTAGAATGTATTAAAATAGCCTTTTTTTAATGGTTTAATTTTGTGTCTTCTTTTTCGAGTGGTTTTTGGTCTTCCTTTTGTCGTTTTTCCCACAACTTTGTATTTTAATGTTATCTCGTTATGCCACTATTTGGTTTGTTTGCGCTGTCCATTTTCAGTTTATTTTCTTGATATTCATTTAATAGGAGTGTCTTTATATTCACATCAAACATTCCAGTTGGTGTTTTGAGATTTATTTTTTTATTGCCATATTTTCAGTAGTGCACTATATGCCACTTGAGCTTTGTGTATTCTTGCTTTTATGCCCAACTCACTTCCTCTTTTCTTGCCTATTATGTTTCCCAAGAAAGATAGTTCTTCTACAAGTTAGTTATTATTATTATCTTTTTTATTCCCAAGGTTTTTGTCTCTTTTTATGTACTCTTAATCCAACTTTCGCTGCTTCCCTTTTCAATTTGTTCAGCTATTTTTTTATTTGCTTGTAACTTTCCGTTAGTAGCTATGCGTCTTTTGAAAATTCAATAACTTCTATTATTTTGTCAAAGCACTAATTAATTCTGGTTTTCTGTCTTTTATATTTTTTTATGTCTATTTTATTAAAAACTATTCGAAATATTATTTCTATATTCCATTTCTAGGAATTGTTTTCTTTTTCTCAGATTGTGTTTACTAGTTTATAAATCATAACTTTTTTTATTTCATGTTATTCTTTGATAAGTTGCGCTGCTATATTATCTATGCCTTTTTGGCTTTTAAGCATTTGTGTGGATATTTTTGTTTCTTGCATTCCTTGCCTCTTTTAGCACGATTATGTTCCCCATATTGCTGCCATTCGTTTAAGTGTTTCTTGCATTGTTGTTTTCTGATAAATTTATTCTAAGGGTTCATACCATTATATATATCCTGTACCTTGTCTTGCTTATTGTTTTTTTTTTTCTATTAATTTATTTTATTATACCAAGGAAAATTTTGTTGTTTTCTCTTGCAATTTTTTCTGCTGTGCTTTTTTCTTTATCTTATTTCACCATTTTTTAATTTTATTTCTTAGATTTTTTCTACTTTATTTCATGTTTCACTTAATACCCTTTTTTTGTTTGACTGTTTTATAACGCAGCATTTTTCAAAGCGTTTTGGATGTTTTTATTTTTGTTCCATATTTCTTTTACACTTTCATTTTCTTTTTTCTTCTGTTTCTTCCATTTTGCCTTTAGGTTTTAGATTTTTAGTTTTAATTTTTAAATTGTTCTTTTAACCATTGTACATTGTAACTATTTTTTCTTATTCTTTGTATGCTTGTAACTTAATTTTTATTTTAGGCCCCACTAACATATAGTCAGTCTCTACATTAGGATCTATCATTGCTTTTATATCATTTAACACACTTTACGTAGTGTTTTATGTTACCCATTACAACTGAATAATTTTCTGAACAAAAGTCTGATTTTTCTATTTTTAGTAGTTACTAGATCTTCTATTTCCATTATGTTTCTTTTCCGAATTGTTGCATTAAGTTTTCTATTAATATTTTAATATCTTCTTCGTACCTCTTATTATTTTTTCTAATGTTTTTGAGGTTGTTTATAACAATCTACCTTTTTATGCTTCGTTACTCGTATTCGTCGATGTATATGTATTTATTATCATTATATTCTAAAAACTCACTTTGAACCTGGCATTTATACGTTTATCCGACTGTCTTGTCTATTCTCCATTTTCGTATTTTGACTTTTCATCTATTCTTCCAGAATAGATAATTTTGATTTAGTTTTTCTTCATATATTCTTCACAAGCTTTTCATTTTACTTCACTTTATTCTCATTTGATCTTTCCTTTTTTTTGCATCTTAATCGGTTCTCGCATTGTTTTCACATCCCACTAGCTATATATTTTGCTTTTCTAGTACCTGCTATTCTTAAACTTAGTCTTTATTTGTTTCTTCTTGATGTTTTTCTTTGTGGTGTATCATTTAATTATTATTAATTCTATCTTTTTTGTTGTTCCTGCTAGTTTTTAGAATTTGAGTGGGCACCTGTGGTAGTGATGCGTCTGAGAGTCCTATTTAATGCTTTTTCCTTGTTTGCCATCTTTATATTATTTGTTCTATTCTTTATTTTGTCTCATTTGGCTCCAATTTTTTTTATATGAAATGCTAATAGGCTTTGTATCTATATTTTGTTTATTTTTGGTGTTGATCTTTTGTGGACTGTTTACCTTCTTCTTTATTTTGTTGTTCTTAATCTTTCACCTTCCATTTATTTCCATTTATAAATAGTTTAACTTTAATCATAATCCTCAGTTCATATCATCTAGCTTTTATTATGTGCGGCATTAGCTTTTTTTACGTCTCTTGTTTCTTACTCATATTTATATTATCCATATTTTGATTTATTTAGTTTTTAGTATTTCTATTTCTTAATTATTTTTATCAGTTTTACTGTAATTTTTTGTTAAGTCAGTTTAATGTGTTAATATTTCTAGTTCATTTTTTTGTCATCTACTCTATAAAACTGCAAAAATGTAACTATGTGTGTTTGTTTGTAACTAACATTGCAACTCCTCCTGCACTTATGAAACGATTTTAAAGGTCAATACCTCATTCAATTCGGTTTGTTGCCAAATCTGGTATAAAGGTTTTAGATTTTCGATTTAAATCACGGTTGATTTGTTATAGGTCAAAACATAAATTATCATGAAGTAATTATACGATTTGTGCCATCTATCAGTGTTTCATGCACGTCGCCACTTCTTGCCGTTAGTAGGCGCATGCGGCGCAACTTTGATTTATGTAAAACCAAATATAATCGAACGAATGTCATCTTGCTTAGATATGGTTAATATTCTTATTTCCTGCAGTTTTAGGATTTCTTCCAGTTCACCTATTTTATTCTTTTGATGTTTAATCTTGGCATTCAAGTAGCTTGTTTTTTATATTTAGTTGTATTTTTTTTCAATATCTGCGTGAGTTAGGTGTTTCTTCCGTCATGTTTAGTGCAATCAAGTAATACTCACTTCTGTGGGTTATACTTTAGGAAACACTTTACGTTTTTGGTAAACAATTAGAGCCTTATGCTCAGTTAAGTTTTAAGAATTTTACACACCTGCTGCATTAATTCTTTGTTTACTTATTGTTTGGTATCTATCTGGTTTTGCACCCTACTGTTTAGTCCATTTCATTTAGTGTTTTGCTTACTTTGCTTTGTATTCTTATATATTGTCTATGTATACAGCTTTTAAAATTTAAATTTCTAATTTAATTTTGTATAAAAATTATGTAACATTAACTTATTTATTTTTCATACATTGTGTATTCGTGGATTTGGTACAGATTTCAATAAACGCCGTACTTTATAAATCACCTTGTATGAGCAAGGATAGTATAATTCTTTACATCAAAAAGAAATAAGAAAGACTCATTTATTACTCGTATATCACTAAAAGAAGTAAAGATGTGGTCGCTTGGTTGTGGTACGGACGACTCACATACGTACTCACTTACTCAAAATAATTAAGAATCTTTATTCACTTCGAACAAGGGGTAGTACTTGTACTACCCCTTGTTGATATAGGTAGCACTGCGCCTTGGCGTCTCGCATGCGCCTCGCATCGGAGTTGGTATGTGTTTAGTTTGTTTTGTTTTTTAAAAAGTGGGAAAACCTCAAAGCAATTTTAAATATTTGCTTTATTTTCCGCATATTAATGTACAATAGAATCAATTTTATGCGGTGTAGGATTTACTAAAGTTTTGGAAATGTAAGCGACGCTATCCTATTAAATTGCAATGATTTTAGTGCTCGAAACCCGACATTCAGTTCTTTGAAGCGTTTTCTGAATTGTCCCCATACGATAATTGAATTCCCGTCACTTTAGATGGAACCCGTCAATTTTCGAAATTCTTTTCGCGCATTGAGCTCGGGTTTTAATTCCACTGTCTGATTTTAGCACAGAGCGCGGTGAAAAATTGAAAGCCGCCCGATTTCAAATTATCGACGTGCATATAGAAGCGACGCGATCCTATTAATACATCATCATGCACTCAAACGAGCTTTTAATGCGGAACATACATTTTTCATTTCCTAGTTTCTTTGGCGCGGAATATCATAGTATGTATGCAAATAGAGCGCGAGCGAGCTGACAATTGACAGATCCTTATTGTACTCGGCTGGGGGTGGGCCTCTAATGTAAAAATCGCCCCCTGAAGGGGTTGATGTGGCTGTATTGAAATCAGAGCACGCGAGACGGGAACTCTGAGCTCTACGAGCCGAGCTTTTTAGGCTGCGCCAACTTTATTTGTGTTTTCGAGGGTGGCTCTTGTCTATCAGTGGTTTGCTGGATCTGCTCTTCCATCCAGAGATCGCTGCATTTTATTTTTCGAGCTCGTCTCTTTGTTAATGGATTTGTAATGGGTTTCCTGATAACCAGAACGCTTAACTAGAATTTGTCACATTTTGTGTCTTCTACATAATCGCATTGTTTCCGTATGGAGAAACCCTTTGCCGCAATTCTTTTATCAATCAAAATGATTATTTCGAATTCTGAAACCAGCATAGTGCTTTTACTTTGTGCACTCCGAAAAGCACATCTTTGGCATAGATATGCAGACATGGTTTAATTTCCAACTCAATTACATTGTTAATACAACTTTTAATAAAATGTGAAGTAACAGCAATAATAATTATAAAGTACATTTTACATAAAATAGCTTACAAAGTGGGTTATATAATGTAACATAATAATGTAAATTTTTAAATAAAATTTAAAATAAAAATTTCTAAAGTAATTACTGTTTTCCACCTCTAAAAAGAAAAACAACTTTATATAACCATCTTTAAGATATTTTCATTTGCTCTGAATTAAAATTATAATTGTGCTGATTATATATAGAGAAACCGTCATAACTCCTGAAGAAGAGTCTGACATACAAAAATTTTGGAAGCCCGTACCAAATGTCTTCATCGACAAAGGAAGTCAAAGAGACGATTAAAACTGATATCACCCCAAAAAAGTCCCCAGACTTCAACTTAATAACAGGACTATTACAAAAAAAAACCTCAAAAGGGTATGGTAATGCTTACCATGCTATATAATGCAGTTCTAAGGTTGGTATATTATCCGATTCAGTGAAAAGTGGCTCAACTTATAGTGATACCAAAATCAGGCAAACCGCCTAACGAAGTAACTGCTTATCGAACAATTAGTTTGCTGTCTGTATTAGGTAAACTTTTTGAAAAGCATCAGTTTGGTTTTAGAAAAGAACATTCGTTAATACAACAAGCTTATAGAGTAGTCGATTATGTCAATCAATCCTTCGAAGAAAAATCTTATTGCACAGCGGCGTTCCTCGACGACACAGAGGAATTTGGCAAAGTATGGCATAATAGACTTCTCTTTAATTTTATAAGTACTTTCCCACACTCTTATTATGTTATATTAAAAGCATATCTAGAAGAACGATTCTTCCAAGTGAAGTATGGCCAACATCTCACAGAACTCTATCCTATCGAATCAGACGTATCGCAGGAGTGTACTGGGACCTCTTCTGCATAGCCTTTATATTGCTGATATGCCTACCGACAAACAAGTAGTTATAGCTACCTTTGCAAATGATAAGGAATTCATGTGTAGACATAAAGATCCAAAAATACCTTTTGCAATGTTGCAAACTCATTTACACCGTATTGACAAATGGAGTGCAAAATGGAGAATCAAGATCAATGAAGCAAAGTCTCTTCACATCACCTTTACCAAATATAGAGGAACAACACCGAAAGTATATATAAATAATACACCATTACTACAGGTTATAGAGGCCAAATATCTGGACATGCATTTAGATAAAGGTCTTACTTGAAAAAAGTACAAACTTATGGTGGTTCAAGAACTGAGGGAAAATGACTATGTACAGCTGTTTAGATTTGCATAAACGATGCTGAAAACCTTGGAAAATGACTGTATTCTTATAACGAGTAACGAACTCATTTTCTCTTATCGAGAATTGTAAAAAATTGTAAAAAAAATGTCGATACTAATAGCAAAATAGCCCAATTTGGTATAATTGAACCCTATTTTCTCCGAGAAAACAGACGCACTATTATGGTCAACTTACAGCGTTATTTTAGGACGTTGCGAGAATTTTTGATGCCTGAATTGAGAAGACATTATTGCTCTTGATAGGCTTTGGTTTTAAAAACACAGGGGTACCTTTTATACCTCAAAAGATTTTATGTTTTTTTTAAAGAAACAATTGCCAGAGAGCCTTATTTCATTCCGCGGGGATGTGGAGTGGTTCTTTAATCACACGATTTTTCATCGTGTGGTTATTTCTCATGGAGCTTCTTGAAAGCTCAGGTTTACATTGAAAGATTACGGACTTTTAAAGCTCTTTCGGAAGCCATAACTTAAGAAACTAGAAAAATTTGACGTGCTATGCTTGAAAGACGTGTGAACAATTTTTCCACTCGCCTGCAATTTTCCCTGGAGAAAGAACGGTTGCCATTTGGATGGAGTCATTTTCACAGCTAAATTACATTCTTTTTGTTTGCGCTTTATGTTTTTTTTTTCATATCTTATTATATCTACAATCTTGGGAAAAAATTGAAATTTGTTTAAAAACATTTGTTTTAAATTGTTTTGAAAAATGTAGCACCTCCCTTTATTTTATACTTCTCTAATATCTTTACCGTCAATCGAGTGATGTGAATATTTTATGACGACTCTTATAAATCTGCTCTTTAAGTTGGTCGGTATGGTATATAATATCACTGTTTCTCGTAACAATTGTGTTAAGGCATGTTCTAAACGATAAATTTTATTGGTTACATAGTATGCATGTATGCACTATTTATTGTGGATACTATCTGAATATAGTTAAATAGATAAATAGATTAATAATAGTATATTTAATGTGAAAATTCTAGAACAATATGGATTCTTAACAGTTTTTTTTTTAGTTGGACCAGAATTGAAATATTAAGCAAAGTGATGACCTTGAGTTTAGAATTACGTTTAAAAGTTACAGTAGATACAGAAAATGATCTATCACAGCAGGTGAAAAGTTTAATCTTCAGAGAATTTTAAACAAAAAACATGCCATTACAGAACAATAAAGGAGAAACGCTATAAAAAATCTTCAAATTTATGGGCTTCGAGTTTTGCTTACTCTTTTGGTAAATATATATGTAACGAAAAATATAAATGAGATTAGAAACAATTTAAGTGGTAAATGTATGTAAACAATTAAGTATCTGTATTCTGTGAGTAACAGAACTGTTGATGGAGTTTGAAAGTAGAACTACTGATAAAAACCAGACGCCTGAAAACAAATAACAAAACATAATTTAATGAATATTAAGAATACAAAAGTAGTGATAACTAAAAAAACAAAATTGAAAAGTTCCATTGTGTTATAATAAGAAATAAAAAATTATATTATCCTAAAAAGTTTAGAGAGCCAGTGTGGCTAAGCGGTTGAGGCGCTTAGTTGCGGTGTGTCCAGGATCATGCCTGGGGTGGGGGGACTACGCATTCACTAAAAATAATTGAGTACCTGCGTTCACTTCAAACAAAGGGTAATAATGGCGGTCGCTCCGCATCAGAAATGGTACGCGACGACCGGGCACAGTGGCAATCATTTGATGGCCTAAACCTTCTCAGCTCGCAGGTCATGCTCCCACGCAAAGCTTTAGAGAAATTTTGGAATATTAACTGGAAATTAACACATTACCTTCTTCTCTAAGCAAATTGAATAGGGCCAAATCTCGGTCAAATAATTAAGTAGTCGGTTTTTGTAATATAAAGCCAATTTATATTTTGACAAATTTGGTTTTGGGGTTAGATTATGTATTTAAAACTTAAATAACTAATTAACAAAACACTGTGCTATTGGTAACAAACTCACATGCTGGTGTTATCACTACATATAGGTATATAAGCTGTATGTATACAAAAACTACGTAAAATTTGCTGCACCTGGTTCAATAAAATTTAGAGTATTTTGTGGCAGTTTTAAATACCAAACTTTCTAAAACCAGTCGCTACACTAATGTTTTGCTTCAGAAAAGAAACATCCCTTTGCAGAAATGTTTTGCAGCTTCCTGGTATTTACATATAATTTTAAGATGGGAGCAACAGCAAACTGTCTTTCTCGAGGTTGAGTTGGTATGGTTAGAGATGCATTTCATAATCTGTGTTTCCGTTCTGATTCCAACCTTTGATACTACTAGTTTTTGATAAGACAAAGGACTCGTTCGATCATTAAATATTATGTAAATTCTATCTTTTAACCGTGTATCTCCATTTTGTGCAGAATTTTGTTGGCGCAAATAACTCAGTTAATTAAAGTCCTTCTTATAAACTGATATTGTTTCTTATTGCCCGACGCACGGATAGTAACATCAAACAAGTCTTGTTGTACCTTAATGATCATTTAAAAGGTTTCCAGCATATTATACAATTTGTTTATTATGGTATTTATTATTTGCCTAGCGTGAAGTATAAACCCTTAATGTGCATTACTTTTGGTTGTTCTGTATTTGTTGGTTTTCAATAATTGATATAAAACTTGGAAAAGCATTGATTTTAAACTTCATCTTTGATGTGAGCATATTTCTAATTATAGCTTAAAGCTAATGAAAAACTTTTGACTAACATATCACCAACCATGGACGCTTCTTGATTCGGGAATTTTAGGCCACTTGGTAAAATAATTCATGGCAAGTAGGAAATGGATTAGCAATGTCGACTGTCACTCCATTCATTAGTTATTAGACGATGCCCGATTATGCAGGTTAATTTCCGACACTCTAGTAATTGACACCTCAATTCAGTACAACAACTCTTTAGATCATCTTCCAATCTCACTGGTTTTTGTCGTGGCCTACAAACTCTTATTACTGGTTACTTTTCATATTACCATTATTTTTGTCTTTGTATGTCAATTTTTTATTTTTATTTTGCTTAAGATGGCCACCTCTCGTAAAAGAATCGCAAAGAAGAACATACAATAATTGTGTTAGAGAGACCTTACTGTACACGTGTAATGTTTAGAAGAAAGTCAATTATATTATAAACTAAATGATGTTAAAATGAGATATAAAATCTTGGTGCAATCATTCAAATTCCATGGACAACACTGCCGTGAAACTTTTTAATTGCGTCAAAGTATGCAATAGAATTTTTGATATACATTACGAGATACTTAATGATCAGATTGTGGCTGTGCCTGTAATTGAGTTTTGCAGTATGAAAACTCATGTCTTTTACATTTTTCCCAGAAATGAAATTGAAATTTAATTAAGAGATGTGTTCAGATACAGTCCAATTTTTCCTATCTTAACGAATTTATCCGAATCATCTATATTAACTTTTACACAAATTATATAAAACTGAACACCAAAGAGGGCAAGGAGTGTCCTTATATTCATTTTTCACCTTGGTTTTATTATTCATCAATTTTGCTATAAATTTTCACCTAAACAATTGCTTGAATATTTTATTCCTTTTGTAGACTGAAATTATTTCTGGCTTTAATTTGTGTATTATTCTATATCCAAAATTCTGATTTATTTTATTAAATTTGGCACTTTTAGCCTAATCTTTAAGCCCCCTTTCCGTCTGATATTGGCAAATCGTGTGTTCTTCAAAATCTTGACAGTAGTATTGAGACTTTAGTTCAGTTAAGTTTTACCATGTAAAGAAATCTAAATTTTTGTTCAGTTAACTTACCAAATGCGTCAAAACATTTTAAAGTATTCTATTTTTTATACGTATAATTGAACTCTATGAACTTGGTGTACATTTGTGATTAGCATAAGTATAATAAATTACAAACATTTTAAAAGTTTTGCATCTCATTAGATCTGTATTCATAAGCTGTTCATAAAGTTGGGAGTTGGAGTTATATACTCCTAAAGTTTGCGATCGGTGCGTAGGAAATTACGGGCAGGAAAAAATTAATAAAAAATTTACTGCAAAGAAAACTTTAGTTATTAAATAAGAAAAATATGGTAAGAATTAGTTTTGTACGTGGCGTGAAGAATAACTATGAGAAAACAAAACAGATGTTATATACAATATCCTGATGCTGACAATTAAAGCGTCGCATAGTTGCTAGTCATCTAGTGGATATTATTTGCATAATTTTTTTGCAACTTTTACATGGTCAGAAAATAGTTTAGCAAACGTCCAAAACTATTTGATGTCGTTCAGGGTACATTATCTGTTATGGCATAAGCTAAAATATGTTCTACGAGTAAAACTTTTTTTATTTTTGTACCCAAAAAGTTTAAAGTAAATGAAGGTTTTTATCGCAATAATATTTTGAACGCTGCTGTGTTATGTTCAACTCAAAAACGTTTTGTGGCCAAGTTTGATATTTTAGCAGGATATTTCCCATGCTCACAAGACAGGATTGACTTAACCATGATGCAGGAAAGTTTTTCTAAATTGCTGTAGAACTTGCCCGACCTGAATCCTATGGACTTCAGCGTCTGATTAATTTTAGAAGTCTGAGTCTATGGAAAGACCCATAGGAGTTTGGACTTGCTGTAGTAATTTAATTCTGGCGGAGTGCAATAACCTACTAGTGGAACAAGGGCGAAGATTATTTAATTTCTCCCCACATCGCTTAGGATTGTGTATTGTCATTTGGACGTTGGTTCTCATTTATTTTTATTATTTGTTGTTATTCAACAATCGTTACAATTAAAATCCTTGTCTGAATATTTTATTGTCACTTTGTAAGATATTCGTTGGATCTGCTGATAGTATAATTTTAAATCGAAACAAGGTTAAAGGCAAAGCATATAAAAAGTTTCAATGATTTTTCTTTGACGTGTGTATTCAATTCGGCGATTGTTAACATCTGCTATCTGAATTGTTTGAATCGGTTTGGGTCTACATTTTGCAGACTCTTGTTAGATAAACAAGTAAATAAAATAGGGATAAATGCTCTTAACTAATATTTATTATGTTGCACTAAAGTTTTTCGTACAAATGGTTACATTATGGGTTTATTGCACATTTTTCGATAACCAAATTTATATCTGTAGGAAATTTTACTATATTTTTACGGTTTGACATGTAGACTGGTTCTGCATTATTACATGCTTCTTTTAGTGTAGTGTACAATGTTTGGTATTTTTGATGTTGCGTCTCCACTGGAAAGTAGATCTATACATTGGCGCTGCTTTAGATGACATTTGCAAGGCTGAAGGTGTCGAATGACTTAAAAATAGCCATACCTCGCTTGACGACAAATCTCGGTTTGGTTGTTCATTTGTGTTGAGTAAAGAAGATGTCCAATTTGCGCGAGTTGGCCAATATACTTAGAACTAACAACAAAACTATTGTGAGATATGATCATTGGGTCGATTTCGTACACACAAAGTCTTGTTAAGAGCCAAGTAAGCTTATCAAAGCACAAGCTCAACAATTTGCCTAAATTTGTCGTAAATTACTCGAGAACCCATCGGATAACTTTTTTTGAAACGACAATCGAGAAAAGAGACGGGTGCCGCCTGACCAACAAAGGTAACAAACTGTTTGTCAAAGTAAATTCGGTAACAAGGTAATTTTAGTCCAATGGGGTTTTAAAGATGTCTACTTTAAAGTGATTCAAAATGGTCGTACCGTTAGTGCTGACATACTGCTAGCAGCTAATCGAGGTAGTAAAGGGCAAGTATCTAATTTTTATTTGTCAAAAGCTTGATCTGCTTTAACAGCACAACGTACAGTTGTACATCGTTAGGAAGAGAAGTTTTGAGAAATAGATAAGTTAGTGGTCTTGACGCATCTGCCTACAGTTGGATCGCCATCCAAATATGGTTTCTTCTATTCGATGGATCAACGATCGGAATATTCGTTTAAGTTAAGCAAGTATGTCAAAAGTTCTTTGGTTCAAAGCTAAGAAGTGATATCATGAATAGATCTAAAAGCTCGCAGATCAATGTCAGAGGATAGTTGAAAATAATGTTTAAAATTTTTGCTAACCTACTGTTAGACTAGTAGTTTATCACTTTCACAGACTAAGACTGAATATAGTTACCTAAAAATTCAGAATTTCTTCAATTTCAGGAAATAACATCGGGAGAATAAGTATCTTATTGATTAAGGTTTCACATCATCCTAAAACTGAAGAATTATAAATTTAGCATGCGATCATATTTTGGGAAAACAAAAATTCTCACACGGTGCGTAAATATAAAACCGTCAATTGTAAGATATACATTTTTCAAAATTATAACTACTTTTAGTTGGATGGTGTCCCTTCTCATTAATACAGATATAACAGTAATATCATTAAAATTTACATTTAAGATTTGCAGAACACACGAAAAGATTCTAAAAAATATATTTCCCTATACATTATTTAAGCTTTGTCTTCTACGTTTACATTTTCCATACCCTTTGAATCCGTTCAAATATTTGCTTAACTGAAGTAACTGAAATATTTCCGTCGACTTTTTCCTCACTGGGTGCCTCTTCTGACGTTCGGGGTGCCTAAGGGCGCATTAATATTAACCGGGAAATGCAATAATCGCCGGCTTGCAGCGCGTAGGCCACAAGTGCCATTGACGCGTGCCCCCTTAGCAGCCTATTAGCGCGGTGCCCTTTTCGGCAGCCCCAAAAAATAATGCGAAATGAGATCTCGCCCCTCGCGCGCAAATCAACATTCAATATGATGCCTCCGGTGCAGCGAGCCGCGGCTGCACTTTTACATCGATATTACGCATCGGGGTCATAATTCATCTGGCAAACCGCTGAATAATCGGCCTTTTTGTGGGTGCAGCGATTTGTTATCTTGGTATCGATATCAGCCAATAATTTCGGTTTGCGTTTGTATGGATTGCGGTCACACTGATTCAAGTATTACTAAAGGTCAGCCTGATTGATGTACGTGCAATGGAGTGGAAGTTAATTAGCTGGCATTACTTTTTAAATAAATAGTCACAAGGCTATTAAATATTAAGAAATGTAATTGACTATTAATGTGGTTTATTGGCGGTAGCTGCTGAACTTTGAAACTTAGGTTGTGTATCGAACTGGTTCGACTCCCGCTGGTCATGGGAGCTGTGGCGTTTTAGAAATAATTGGTTTTAGAAACAAGCCCTTTTTAGATGATGCTAGATATCCAAAAAACAATTTATATTGTACAAGTATAAAGTATAATGTATGGTAGCAGCATGATTCAGTGTAGCATAGCCGTCGATTTGTGATCGAGAGAATTTGTTTGAAATAGAAAATCAAATGTTTTATTTACACGACTGTCTGTTATACGAGCTTTAGAAAAGTTGAAACCACAAGAAAAAACATTTGGGACGTTTATTTACACTCCGTTTCTCTTCTTAGAAAAGCAAAGTTTTTAAAAGGTGATTTAGCATGGATGATCGACCCAGCTTTAAATGATCTTTAGTCGTGATAAGGACGTGCATGCTTCAGAGTAAAGTAACACAACGATTTATCTGAAGAGTTGTGTCTACTATATTTACGAAAACATTAAAGCTCCATATCTGGGTTCGCATTATTTGATGGAAAACAATAAGTTTGTGCAGTTATTTCTATGCTTCCACACCATAGAAATTTTTTTTAAATCAAGTTGTAATAGGCAATGAACAGGTGATCCAATTAAAAAGAAACCAAAAATAAGCACTTGAAAGTGTAGGATTTAAGGTAAAAGCTGGGTCACATGGAATATTTGAGATTTGAATTTGAAAAAATACTTTGAAAGTTTGGAGTTCATGAATTCAACGAGATTTTTCTGGATGTCTTTGGCAAAAGTGAAGAAGTTGTCAGTCAGTGGTGTTGTAGAAATTTGAAAATCTGATAATCTGAGAGAAGAAATTTGTCGAATACGTAGTGGGTTGAACTTTCTTAACCGAAATCGTTTCCAAAGTCGCTTTGGTATTATATGGCACGCCTGAATAAACTCACGATTTTTGCTTCTGTAGATTTTAGACAATCAATTTTTTGTCGCAGGTCACAATCTTGTGCAAGCAAATCTAAAAATAACGTCACCCCAATATCATAGCATCTACTATTTTTCTCAACTGTGAGTTTGTAGATATTCCAAAGATCTACTATTTCGTTTCTCCAGGTTGCACCGCCGTTTGGAAATGTTACCCCAAGCTCATTTGCAAGTATGTAGGACAACAAACCTCTTCCAAAAGTTAAGTTCCTCATATTCCACTTTCTTTATAGCTGATTAGGATGTTTAGTATTATTCAGATCAAAATTACTGATAACCATAACATTGTAAAATTTCTAACTTATTATTATCCAAGATTTATTAAATCTTTTCTTGTGCACAATATACATATTAATATTGAATTTAAAGGCTTTTTTGACTGCAGTCCAATTTTATTCTATACCACATAGATTTCTAAGGTGTAAGGTATCATAAGAGAAAATTATTCAACACAGTTTAGATTACGAAAGTGAATAAAATATCAACCGGGATTTTTTACGCGCTGTGAAGTTAACGGAGAGAAAAGTCTTTTGAGCATTATAGATAGTGACGTTTTCCGAAGAAAACTAGTCTTTAGTCAGTACCACAATGCCCGAGCAGAGGTACTCTCGTCCATTGCGCAAAGAATTGTTATTAAGTGTCTCACGGTAAAGGGCATAAAACTATACAAAGTTTTGAGAAGGCTTAACACATAGATTAGAAAAAAATTTTTGGGAGGTTGAGAAACATTTGAAAATAAGTTCACCAATATTACCTGAAGACCAGCGT
This sequence comes from Sinelater perroti, assembly GCA_036346155.1. Taxonomy (NCBI): domain Eukaryota; kingdom Metazoa; phylum Arthropoda; class Insecta; order Coleoptera; family Elateridae; genus Sinelater; species Sinelater perroti. The sequence goes on along the minus strand of JARFIY010000195.1, from coordinate 14,033,633 downwards.
GACTAAGAAAAATGTTTGCCGCCTTCTTGATGATAATTGTCAATTAGCGGTTGTTGAAATTGCCTTTGAGGTCAGAATAAGCTATCCCAATGCTTAAGCAATAATTACTGACGATCTTATATTTTCAAGGTTGACTATCACTAAAAATAGCATTTGGAGGACAGAGATTTGACAACAATTGATTGGTGTTATAACCACCTTCATTTTACAGTAACAAAATCAAAGGATCACCTATCATAATTTTCAGACATCTTAAGGTATAGTTCGGGAATGACTTTCTACAGACGTTTCAAGTGTACATGTAATATAAACAATTTTTGGGAAAACAAGAAACATTTGGAAATAGAGATCATCGACATCGCTCGGAAACCAGGGCGACTGAAAAGAATATTCGTATTGTTTGTCGCCTTCTTAAGGGTGATAATCGATTAAGAGTTGGAATAAGTAAGATACAATAGTGTTCAGACTATTTGAATCATCTTCCTGGTTTACCACATAACTCGGCCCAAGACAATTGCCCAAACATGACAAAACATTTTAGGATTTGTTTTGGGCTACACTGAAACATCTTCTTTATGGTCCGCACCTATCGTTCTGCGATTATCGTTTGTTTGAACTTCCAAAGGAAACACTTGAAAGAACACAATTTTATTTGTTTGTATTTTTTCTGATGCTTTAATAAATTAACATATAAATTCCGCTTTTTGGATTTATCCAGGCATATTTAAATTTGAAGAAATTCAGTTCTTGAAATTTTATTTAATATTGTTCTAGAACTTATCGACACAGATGAAAAGATTATGTGTATTTCTGTTAGGAAATTAATTCTAAAAATGCAAAGAAATGCATAGAATATGAAAAAGCCATTAATTTTTTTTTGACAAATTGAAACGAGTGTAGATGAATTGCAGATTTTATACTTTATTGGAACAAACACAGTACACATTTTGTGTTATGTAAATATAATAGTTGTGATTTACTAATAGAATCTTAAGCAAGTGTATCAAGAAGTTTAACATAAAATTTTGAATATATTAGTTGTGTTTGTGTGACAAGTATTTGACATTTTTTTGATCTTCGAATACCTACAGTGCTAAAGATTTCTCTTATTTTTTTGTTTTTTCAAAAAAGTTTTCAATGCTTTTACAATGTCAAGAGAAATTAAATTAGTATTGAACAAGGATTTCAAGGAAGCAAATTTTGAGTTATAGAATAAATCCTGTTGACGTATTGGTTAACCTCTATGTCTACCCATAATTTTCTGCATTAGTTTTTACCCAGAGCATCTGAGTACCCTAACTGAATATATGTTCTTCCGTACGTTTCTTTCTTACATATAACATAAAACAATACTCAAACAATAGGGATGTAGTTGTTTAGAAAATCAATACTCTTTATAACAACATCCATTTTCGTTTTATATCTGCACTTAAACAGTTAGCTTGCCCTCGATTAGTATAATTTTTCACTGCCTGGTTACACTGAGTTGTAATTATGACTGGAGTATAGTGTGGAAGTATGTTCTGTGCAGCTTGTTAGTTAAAATTGAAATTAGTGTAATTGGGATTATTGTAATTAAAAAACTTTTGCTAAAATGGAGGGTTTGTCACCAAGGGAATATGCAAGGTAATTATGTAATAAATACTTATATTTTTTATTTATTGATATCAAAGCTTAAATTTTATAATTTAATTTTTTCTATAGACTGAGGGCTTTGGAGAACTAAAATTACATACAACAATAGCTGGGTGTCGAATAAGAGGTAGATGCAATTTTTTTTTTATTGTGATGACGAAAATTGGATGCCAAAAAAGGTAATCAAGATGATTTTTCGGATAACTAAGGTGATGAAGAACCAGCCGAAAATGTCAGCAATTTCAAACCACGTGAAAGTGAAGAAGAAGAAAAAAGTGGCAGTAATATTTAGTAGTCAACATGCTACTTGAACATCAATAAACTGCGTCGCATAATATCATTAGACAAAGAAGTGGTTGGTTCTCGCAGATAGACAAAACATTCTCTTTTTTTATTTCAAATATTATTGACAAAGAAGCCACTTTGATGAGAGGATTTGATCTGATTCCAGTTTTATACACTTGTGAAAATATTAAGAACATTTGGAGCTAACCATTCAAATATAAATAACGTTTTTAATTTGTTCAAATGTAATTAATATTTATTGTATTGAGCGACAATAGGATTGAACATATTCTGTAATACTAAAGATTTCTTCGCTTTGATTATGCTAATTTGAAGGAACCGTGCGTGAAGCTGTATTGATAAATGAGGTATAAATAATCCAAAACTTAAAACTTCTCTCTGTGTATAAACCCACAGAAAATCTTATGATCAATGAACAATTATTCGCATTTAGATTGAAGGACACGATTAGGCAGTATATTCTATCTAAACCCGCTAAATACGATATAAAAGTATAGTGGATATGTTGTGGAAAAATTATTTTTCTCTTACTGGTCAAATATACACCAGAAAATTGGCGTTTGGACGAAAAGCAAATCGAAGAGAAGGAATTGTAAACGAATTTGCTGTTCTATTCAAACACACTGGACGTAATATTATAACAGATAATTTTTTCACAACTCTTCCTTTACCGAAACATTTCTTATTTTGGAATTTAACTATCGTTGACACGCTGAAACGAAAGAAAATATAAATTCTAGCAAAAATGTCTAAAATGTCAACTAAATCTTGAGCGATACATTCATCGTTGTTTGGATTCCATGGCAACACAACAATATGCTTGTATATATTAAAGAAACAATAATAAAATCGTTCATGTATTATAACGGGGACTTAGAGCAAATATAATAAAATTCATTTTTATAATAAAATTAAATCTGGCGTTAACATAATGAATAAATTAGTTGGTAAATATGACAACAATATGACCAGGAGCAAAACAGACCGGTGTCGAGTCTTTTTAAGGCAAGTAGGTGAAGAACTGTGTCTCCCTATTGGCAAAAATCGATAAATCAAAAAATAATCAAAAACTTAACTACAAAATTATCATTGGAAAGTGTCTTAGGTAGATCTATTGCTATTATTTCTAATTCCACACCAACTGCTTCTAATTCTAAACTATCCGCACTGGACGTAATTGTACAAAAAGTCAAGTGTTATAATATTTGTCAGAAGACAAACTGTTCGTTATCAACTGACAAATAATTTTTTATGTTTTGTTGTGCTAAAATATTTGCAATAAATCTACAATAAAAAAATATTCAAAACATTATTGGCTTGTATTTTACAAAGTGAAGGTATGGGTATCCGGGTACCTAGGATAGTAACTAGACGACTAAACAAATTAAGTTTATATTAATTAACATAAATAATGGCGATCTGAGCGAATAATAGAATTTAATGTTCACAAAGGAAATTATTTTAAGTAAAAGTCGAAAATGTGCGTCCGGGCACTAGAGCAGTAACCCTTACGATAAGGGAAATTCTAGCTAGAAACTGAACTAAATTCATCAAATTATCCTATCTGATTCGCCTAGTCTTTTACCAACAGATTTTCATATTTTATTAAGCCTGGGCAAGTATATATAAAACCAGTATTCTTTTAAGAAAAACTACCATTTCAGCCTTTGAAGACTTCCATTGCAATAGAACTTTTTTACATAGCCTGAGTTTGGTAATAAACAATCGATGGCAAGGAAAAATGCTGTAGTTTAAAAATTATAAATTAATTTTTGTCTTACGAAATCCAAAATTTTATGTGAAAAATAAGTAGACTTAAATGCGCATGCGTGAATGAGAATTACCGTGCTAGTTGAACTAGTTGTAACGATCGGCGCATTTGTAATAACTAAGTGAATAGAGCAATAAATCTTGTGCAAAGCTGAAACATTCGCCCACAAAAACTATTCGAATAATTCAGGTTTTCGGAAACGAAACAATAAGTGCAGCACAAATAAAGGCATAGCGCAAACGACTTACCAAAGGTTGAAAATCTGTTAAAAGTGGTTCGCGTTTTAAAAGACTAACAATGACTAGAATACCGGAAAACTCCGTTGAGAAAGGTATGCGCGATCTCAGGATGCATATTTTGAGGGGAACTGAAGTTATATACAATGTTTCTTATGTCTTGTACCATTTTCTACTAAATATATATGTATTTTGTTTTGTAATTGCAATTTTTTGTACTATATGGCTGGATACTTTGAGATATTCTATTCCAACTTATTTAAACGTAATAAAAGGCAAACAAGAAAGTCTAAAACCTTGTAACGAAACTGTGAAAAACATGTATAATTCTGTATTCAAATGAACTGATGTTAAATGTAGAGATGATAGAAATAATGAGTAATAGAAGAGATTTTATGTATTTACGAATTTGCAAATTTAAAGAAAAGCAGATGAACAAAGATTTTGATTTGTATTTTTCAGTAATTTCAAGTTTGTTAATTTGTATGTAGACAAATTTTATAATGGTTACGGATTTTAAAATAAAGACAACAATAAAAGAAAGGACCTATAAAACCCGAAAATCTCGAGCAGCAACCAGCCACCGTCGCCAGTAAATAAATCAATCCATCAATAGCGCACAAAGGAATTAACACTTATCCAGAAACGAATGCGACCTTCTTTATTAATAACCCCGTGACGCAGAAGGGATGCACCCCAATAATTAGGAAGTGGGGAGAGCGAAACCGAAACGATGCCGCGGTTTTTGATAGACAGCGCTGCCGGGTGCTCGCGCAGATTGCCAGGATCATCCGCCGACACCTCCCTCACCACCTACTCATCAAATTCTTCCTCACCCCAAACGCCCCTCAAGTGCTATCTGTTCTTTTGCTCCAAATGATATCGTACGTAAAGAAACGATGAACGCCCTGGAATACGCGCGCTCCCGTTTCGGCGGGCGCCGCGGGCCGGAAAAATTAGTTCGGCCGACACAAAGGAAACCAGCAAGGTCATCAAACCGTCTGGGGGTTAAACGAATTTGGCACTTTTCGATCCGGGGCTTAATTCTCCGAAATTACGCGATGGCTTAATTTATTCCGGCCGGAATTAAGACTCGCTCTATCGGCTCGGGAGGACGGAAAATTTACTAGCAGAGATCAAGGAGGAACAACTGAGTTAAAGTGTTATTGATGCGGCGGCTCTGATTTGCTGCGGACAACCGTTTTCGCTTAGTTGGGGCTTACCAGCGTGCTCTCACTTTTCTTCATGAAATCGCCGAAGAACAGGGAACTTAAAATTAAAGCCTTTATTTGAACAAAATGAATTAATGAAAAGTGACGGATTCAATAGCAATAATTGTTTATAACCATGTTTTTACAAAACATTATTAGTTTTTTTTATTTTATCAGAGTTTATGTTAACATAGTCTTCGAAATAATGCAAGTTTATACAGAGCGTCTCACCAAGGTAATGCAAGTTCTTTGAAACATTTTAAACAAAAACAGTCCCAATAAACATAGATCGAATTTTCAAGCGTTTTTAAGATATCGATAAAGCAAGTTAGGGGTCTTTGGAGGTACTTGGTCGTTCTAACACTTTATTCTCCCTCCAAGTATTATCATTGTAACTTCCGATGCCAAAAAATTGGATGTAGAGAAGGATGGTATTTAAATTAATTAAAAGTATTAGGTTTTAGTGACATTACTATTACTGGTTTAAAATAAATTTGCATTTATTGAACAAACGATTAGATTATTTAAAACAACTTAAAAATTATTAATGAGGATAAAGTTATTCCAATTGCTGAAGATAAAGTAATGCGACGTCGCAGATCTCCTTGTCAAATAAAGTTTTCCATCGATTCACGAATCGCATCGAAAGCTTTCTAAATTCTTACAATAAGCATTTCTCTTAAATCGGGCCTTCTTCTATACATAAGTGACTTCACATGACCTCAAAAAAAGAACTCCAAAAGATTGAGATCAGGAGACCTTAGAGAGCATTTTATGGGGCCATTAGTTCTAATTCATTGTCGAGCTCCACCTTGGCAGTACCACATCCTACTAGTTCCCACAAGAACTTCTTTCAATAAATTTAAGTAGTCTTTTTATAAATATAATGATGCATTTGATTATTTAGGTTTTCCTTAAAGATGTGTGGTCCAATCAAAGATTTCTAACTAACCCAGCCTAGACATTAACCGTAAATTGGTTGTGAAAGATTTTTATTTCGATCCAGAGGAAAATTCGCTTCATATTAGACTACAATTACATCAATCAAACCATCGTATTTAATCAACCCATCACATAAGCGCTGCCATGGAACAAGATCAGTGAGAAGCAAATTTTGAACCGGTTAGATATGGTAGGGATAGAATCCATTTTCATGTAGGGTTCTTACAATTAAACTTTTACTTTGGGCTGTAGCTGCTGAAATTCGTCTTACACTGGTATCTACTTCTATACTCCTCTGCTGCTGTAGATGAATTACCATTGCAATAGCCGTACAAGAAAACCATGCCGGCCTATCTGTAGTTTGAAAACGGATACGGCATTTTTACAAAATTAATTAAAAAATTCAAACCAAATTATTTTAAAAACCCAAATTAAATTATTCCTTCCTATCACGTGTTCTATTTTCAATAGCAAAAGGCAAAGGAACAGCTTAACAACCAAGCACCCCCAAAGACCCCTAACTTGCTTCATCGATATCTCAAAATCGGTTAAGAATTCTGACATATATTTATTGGAACTTTTTTTATTCAAATGTTTGGAAGAATCTATACACGAAGTCTTACATTATCCTTGTGAGACACTCTGTATTATCGCCAATGTTTCCTATTTAAATATTTGTTGTTTTTGATTTTTTCAGCAGCAATACATGTTTGGGTACAATTAGAAATTGCATACGGATTAATTATAATAAATCTCTGTTTTAACCAATTCCTAAACGAGGATTGGCAGTTTTAAATATTGAGATCTTTATTGTTTATTTCTGGTGTCAAGATAGAGCGTTTATCCACTTCTTTAGGTGATAGAACCATTTAGTATTTAGAAAAGTAAGTGAACCACATTAAGTAGGACCAATAAATAAACCGCAACTTGCACCTAAAAAGGTTTCGTTTATTGTTTAAAAACCTGATCCTACACAACGTATCTTTGGTAATGTTTATAAAGCTTCTAGAATCTGTTAGCGAAAACCTATTTAGAAATAAATCGTAGAACTGATGTTATACGCTTTTGGATTGTAAAAATCGGAAACAGATTTTCCACCTACTCAAACCTTTGAAGATGATGATGCGTACCGTGTCTTTGCCAATACACAATTTTTCCGCTAAATCGTAGAGAATTATTCCTAATCATATTTTCTGTTCGCAGCGTATATTCCGTATACTTGCTGTTAAAGATAAGAACATAGAGTTTTCTGCATCTGACATTTACTGAATGCCTGCTTTAATTGTGGTATGACCTCCCTTTTTCGTTTTGCCAGAGTGTAATCAGTTGCCTAATATAATGTTGAGGCTCAAACGCCCCACATCAAAACACGACCTGTGAACTGATAGGTTAAGGCTTATATATATTCGCCTTGACTACCCAGTTGTCGCCCACCATCTCGTATATAAGACGATGTAGCACCGTGCCTTAGCCAACCGCATTGTCACTCTCTGTTCAAAATAAACATAGGTATTCATGTTTAGTATCGTAGTGCAGGGCCATATTTGAATCAATCGTCTAGCATAAATAAGCTGTGCTTATTATCAAATATCTTGATAATTAAGCCAGCGTTTAATCTACAATTACACGATAGCAAAGTGTGGTTGCTGAAAAATCACAGAAAAAGTCCAAACAAGAAGTGAAGAGCGCTAGATATTGAGAAATGCGACAATATACATAAGAAATGCCGAAAAAGTTCCTTGTTTTAGTGATCAAGCCGGTGAGTTTCATTGTAGCAATTCCTTATATTGGCTCAGACAGACCAAGAGGACAAATAGCGTTTGTGCCCTTACTGATGAATACTTATCAGGTGTCAGAGTTCTCGCAATGTTTAGAAAAGATTAGTGGCAATCTTCAAACAGCACTTACAGAAATTTTGTGGCATAGAGTATATGCTGAGCTAAAATTTGTCTGCATTCATGGCCGAAGAGGAAGAACTAGTTAAGCAAATAAAGTCTAGCAGCCTTAAGATAGAAGAATTGGAAGTCGTAATTAAGGTGCTTGGCTGTATGCCATTCGGGGACATAACATTGCTACCGGAATGGGATGAAAATTTAGAAGGAGAATATACCATGCTGAAATTTACCGCTAGTTTAACAAAACATAAGGCTGGGACTCAATGCTGGTATGGACAGTGCGATGAGTACGTTGGCAGCTTTGAAGATAAAGAGAACTCCCGCGCGTAAACAAAATAATTAGTTCAACCGATAAATTCAAACGTCTTAATTGCGGTGAAGTCAGACACATACAGTAAAAATAGCAAGATCCGAAAAGATAAAGAAGAAACGCTGGAAGTAAATCAAAAAATTAAGTCAAAGGTAACGCAGGTATGGCTAACAAATTAATACTTGATCAGTGGTTAGTCGATACCGAAAGTGATTACTTCAGAACGTTCACGCCTTCACTGCAGGCGCGCATCCAAAAAAGTTCGGCAATGGAGAAACATTAGATGTCCGCAGCAAAGGAATGATACAAAGAGAGCCTAGAATACCAACTGGTGTTTTTAAAAATGACCATGATGGCCGTCTTCTATGTATTAGGAACAAAGAAAAATCTGTTTTTTGCGGGATCCGCGTGAAATCATAGTGTTTCCTACTAGCACAATAAAGATGATAATTGATCTGAAATGCGATGACCAATTTAAGATGGATGAGATAAGGATGAATAAAATCAACAATTACTGACGTTGTAAATGGTTTACCTAAAGAACAGAATGACCTCGAACGTAAAGACTGCCCGTTGGGAAAGCACTTGGAAAATGTGAGTCGAACGAATACAAGTCAACTAAACTCGAACAACTTGTTAATGAAGTGGCATCGCTAGTGGAATTGGTATAACAGTGTACTTTTTGAGAAACAAGCTTCAAGAAGAGGTGACCGCTTGTGTTAATCATTATATGGTTAAATTGGAAACTAAAACAGAACAAAAGTTTTGCGTGCTCAGAACTAACGATAGTTTCAAATAGGAGAATAAAAATTTGAACAAGATTCTCAAAGACCCTTTCACTCCACAACAGAACTAATCCACAGAATGTGAAAACCAAACACCGGTAGGGATGGCAAGAACCTGGATACACGCCCGCGGTTTGCAAAGAAGCTTTGGGCTAAAGTAATCAACCGTGCGACCTACACGTTGAACAGGACACTAACAGGAAATCGATAGTTAATACCGGCGGAGGTGTGGAATAGAATTAAATTTTTGGCGAGGCATCTTCTTGTGTTTAGATCGTTTGCGTTAGTGATGCTACCGAAACAAAGAAATTCAAATGAAACGCAAACTCAGCTAAACATCTGTTTATCGCCTAATCAAAAGGCATACCGGGATCTACTCGCGATACAGATGATGTAATTTATATAAAAACAAACCATTTTCGTTTAACGCATGCGTTGGTGAATGCGATGATAATGAAAATGAAAAGGAAGTATTTTATATATGGACGGTGGACTGTGGACTGATGGCCGAAGCATTGTATATGATAATCACTTCAGAATTGGAACTAGTGATTTTGTGTTTTATTTTGCAGGGGTGCCATAGTCTAAACCTCAACGTGTTAGCAATCGGTCTGTTTATTGACTACAGAAGCGGAATATGTAGCTGCATGTCAGGCATTGAAGGATGTTATAGGGTTAAGAAAACCGATCAAAGATATAGGCGCTTGTACTATGGGTTCGATACCATTGTACTATGGCAACAAAAGCACGACACTATTGATTCTAAACCTAAAGTTTTACAAAATGACTAAACATATTGGTATTCAATGGCACTTCATCACAGAAGCACAAGAAGAAGAAGTGATCTCGATCCAATATATCGCGACGAAGAACTAGTTTGGTGAATTCTTGACCAAAGGTGTGTCAAGAGACGTATTTGGTATACGTGTGACTTGGTCTAGATATTACAGAAGCGACCTGAGCAATAATTTACTGAATGCTTGCGATAGTTGTGATATTACTTCTTATTTCTGTTTTCCATCTTGTAATCTTTTCTATGAGATTGGTTTTAAACAACGGGTCTCTCACCAACTCTAGATAGAATTCTACAAAATGTCGGATGGTTAGTGGGATACTTCTAGTCAAGGTAGCATTTAGAGTTCTTAATCCCTAATTTCAATTGATGATAGTATACATTTAAACTTACATTTCATGTTCGCTGTAGAATCTTAGAGAAGGCCAGACAATGATTCATAAGTCTTTAGAGAAAGATAATATTTTCTGTAGTGACAATAAGAAGCCATTAGAAAAATTTAAGAATGAAAATATTAACTTATATAATGTCGAACGTCCTGGACAGCCAAAGAAAGTTTTGGATGAGGCTGCTGCTTTACAGTCAGAACTTGCAAAATACTGGATGTACCGCATAAAACCATTTTTAATCGTAAAGTCCGTTTGATTCCTTGCAAATTTATAGCTGACTACACCACCAAAATGGCCTTGATAACTATTGCCGACATTAGTGGAAATATTTCACCTTTCCAAATTATCATTCTTTCGAATCCTCGCTACATCGCCTTACTAACCCGTTCCAGTTCTGTTGAATATGTTGAAAAAGTTTGATTGAGTTTATTAAGTGTGAGCTACCCGAAAGATTCCGCAAATACATATAAAGCGGGTGGGGTGGGGGGTTGGATTATATGGTAAATTTTTGTAAATCCACAAATCAGTCGTGCACCTGACATTAAAGAATATTTTAAAAATGTGATTATAAATATATATTTTATATAATATATGTTTTAATAAAAAATGAGTATTATAATAATTATTTCTAAATTTAATGCCTTTGTTGCAGAATGTAAAATAATTACCAAAACATTAATTTTTTTAATGTTTAAAGTTAAAATTTATCTTCAAATTATTTTACTTTCTTATTATACAGTGCTGTTTATTAAAATTCCAACGTCATTAAAAACAGTTATATTGCATTGTAACTTTTATATTAAATTACGCATAGCATAATCAGAAAACGATTAAAGTTTGAAAACCACATGCTTATGTCTGCCCGAAATTTGTGCATCAATATCAACCAGTTTTTGAATTTGCACAGAAGGAAATTGCGCGCTCTTGTGCCATTAAAAAAATTGATATAAAGGACAGTATACCGGAGGTTTCCTGGGTTCCTAGAAAAAACTAACACGGAAGATTCTACCCCCTCTCCACTTCATATTGTTGTCCTACCCGAAGGGGTTGTTTTTTTACGAGAAATAGAGCCTGACAGTACTGTGGAGCGAAACTAGAATGGTCGTCATCTTCAGAGGCTTGCAATTACAAATCGTAGCGTCACTTGAAGTGCCTTGGTGACCATTATTAGGTACTAATTATTTACCTTCTCTGTTCAAATTCGATTACTCGCAATGACAAAGTTGTATGTGAGTACACGAATGGCACAGAAGCGTCTTTTCTGATGAATCTAGATGGTCAGATATTAAGACGTCGTAGATGAAAAGAACGGAGAAGAAATAGTGCCTTTTTATATGGCATACAACGCCAACTATAAGTGTTATGATATAGCAAGCTGTTAGTTATGGTAGCAGGTTACCTCTAGTCACACTTAAAGGCAACACCACTAGTCAGACCTGCATCAACACGGTTGTATCGTCTTTGGTATTTTCTTTTCTTCAGATGCTGCCTTAGGCAATCTTTCAGTAAGATAATGTGAAATGTGAGAAATAACATAAAATACTGAATAAGTGTTAATCTTTATAAAAAAATGTTTTGTAAATTTGTCATTTAATAGGTGTATAAATAAGTTCTCAACTTTTTCTGCAAGATTAAAGTTTTATTTAAAAACAAACAAAAAAAGTTTAAGTATTAAAGTATTCTCCGTTGGCATCGATGACCTTTGCCATCTTTCGGGTAGCTTGCAAATTCCCTGCTGATAGAAGCTCACCGGCTTCGAGACGATAAAGTTATCGATGCATTTTCGGACTTTTTCTTCTGTTTTTAAATGCGATTAGCCAATTGATGCTGTAACGACCGGAATAAATGATAATCGGAAGGGGCCATGTCTGGGCTATATGCCGCATGTGGGAGAAGTTCCCAGCCTAACGCATCTGCAGCTCACCCGTGTCAAATATTTGAGAGCGTCCAGTTGATCTTCAAGACTACACCCTGCTCCGCGTAATCTTTGGTACCACTTTTTGCACGTTGCATGACTTACAGCATTCTCACCATATGCAGCACAAATCATTTCGGTGGCTTCATCTTTTGAAAAGATGAAACGCGAAGTGGATAGAAAATCGAATATGCTCTTTGGTTATTGCCATCGTGAACACAGCTGATTATTGAGGTTATGTGCATCAAACGCCAAATCGCATGATGTTTCGAAAGACCAAATGTCATTGCTTTAAAACCGCAAGAGGGCGGACTAATACGTTACATGTAAACGGTGATTTGCGTCCTGTGAAATCTAAAGCTGAGAACTTGTTTATACACCTATTATTTACCTTTTACTATTAAATAAATCTGCAAAGTTACTTCGCACTTTTCTTGATGCTGCGATTTCAAGTTTTTCAAAATTTTTATTTTGGCACAATTATGCAACAGCAGGTCACAAAGTTGTAAGATAAACTTGGGTGTGTTTATTTTTTAGCAAGTGTTTGCAATTTAGGGCAGATTATTTTTAAAACAGCAGATAATTTTAAATATTTGAATATGATAATTGATGCACGTGATCAACTGATAAACTAATAATTTTATTACGGACCAAAAATTCTGGAAACCGAACATTATTGTAATTATTTTGTTATAGTTTATTTATTTTCTAAATTAATTGTAACTATGAGTAATAATCAATAAAAGAAATTAGTCAAAAAATTATATCAAACTATTCCTTTTTAGTTAAAAAAACTAACGCTAAATAAATTACTACAGTCTGTATTTTAAAAAAGAAAAACTACATTTTATTAAACGATCTTAATTTAAAAATATTAAATAATAAAATATATTTACGTCACATTTAATTAATGGTATAAAATTCAACATTCCTTCGTTTTTCAAAATGTGGCAACAATAGCGATTATTTCGAAGGCAAAGACTAATTCTGGCTGAAAACTCACCTTTGGAAGTAGCATTATCTGGAGCACACGAAACCATTGTGTGGCGATAAACCCGTTCGTTTATTAATTTTGAACAATGCCTCAGAATGCATGCAAACAATTATTGAACTTGTCATCGGTGGCACAAAGGTTTTATAACATGAATTATGTATGCTGCACGTACACACTCGCTCACGCAATCATCTCTTATCAGTTTGACCTCCCATTGGTTCTGCCATTAAGTGCACTTTCATGGCGCTCTGCAAGCTGCATACGCTGTTTGCTCAGAAATTCTGTGCATGCGATAAGGAAACAAACAAAATGTAGAGCGCAATTTTTATTAAGATATTGCTGTTATTTCTTTCGTATAATAGTTATGCAATCATTTGTACTTCTAGGCAGATTCACAATGAATAATAAAGTTAATAAACAAAGAGCACCTGGAATCTGTATAAATAATTTATTCACCCAAATATATAGAGAGGGGAAATTCCATAAGATCTTCTTGAAGGTCGTGCTTGAAAGAATATATAGAAAAATAGAAAATATTAGCAATACACAATTTGGATTTAGGTGCGGATTAGGCTCGAAAGAAACACTATTTAGCTTACAGATTTAATAAGAGAGCTTGTGGCATAAATAGTGACGTATATGTATGTTTTGTAGAGTTCGCTGGAGCTTTCGATACAGTTAGGCTACAGAAACTTGTAATAATGTTAGAAAAAATTGGCATTGATAAAGAATAAAGCCGAATCATAACGAACCCATGTCTGAAGCAGAATGCAACAATTAAAACAGATAAATTAATATCATCACAGATAAAAATTTAAAAAAATTAAACTAGAAGTGAATATTCTCACCCTTTCTATTTAATATATACTCCGAGGAGTTATTTAGAGAAGTCTTAGAAAAACCAGATGTAACCATGACAATAAGCGGAGAAACCTTAATTAATATCCGTTACGCCGACAACTTTGTCGTACTAGCGAAAAACCCTGAAGATCTACAGACGCTGATAGACCGAATAGTAACAGTCAGCAAAGAATATGTCCTAGAACTAAACACTAAAAAACAAAAATTTTGATTATTAACAAACGTAACATTAAGGCTAAGAAGATAAAACTATACATCGAGTCGAAAATATCGATTATTATTATTATTAGAATAGAAAAAGCAAGGAGAGCAGTCTGTCGCTTAAAAAAACTTTATCTAGTTTCTCATTAAACATCAAAACCAGACTACGGTTTTTACGCTACTATGTATTCTCAATACTTTACTAGTGGAGGCCTAGACTCTCACAGAAGACACTATGAAACACCTGGCAGCATTTGAGTATTGGTGTTACGGGCGTATGCTGAGAATTTCAAGGGTCCATCAGGTGTCGAACGCAAGAGTATTACAACCATTACACAAAGAAAAAGAAGTCCTCAACAATCTGAAATTAAGAAAAATCGCATGCCTTGGACACAGAATGAAAGATATGAACGTTTTCAATTAATATTACAAGGAAAAATTTAAGGAAAAAAGGATCTGGCCGCAAAAGAAACTTGCGACAATGGACCGGAAAATCTTCAACTGTCCTATTTATATCGACAGCTGACAAAATAATGTGGACCACAATGATCTGCTAACGTCCACTAAGGATATGGCACCTGCAGAAGAAGAAAACTGTCAATATTTTATAATTAATAATTTTTTTAGTTAAGTGTATACTACAGTTTACATTTCTTGTTTTCTCAGTTACAATTCAAATAATATGTGCTTGCTATAAATAATCAGACAATTGCTACACATAGATTAGAAGAAAAATAAGGGTGGTAGACGTGGCAGAATATGTGGCAAAACAGAAGTAGAGATGTGCTGGAGATTTGATGAAAGCAGAAGGCGGAAAATAAATCAAATGTGTAACTAGGGGCGACCACAGACACCAAGGGGAACCCAAGAAAACCAAAAACACGATGGAAGGATGATATCTAGAAAGTAGCGGAAGTGGAGTGGATGACAAAAACGAACAATAGACAGAAGTCGCAAAATATTGGAGAGGCGCATATCCAGAGATGAAGTAAAACACGCTGAAAATGATAATTGCTAAAAATTTGGTACAATGTATGCTTCCACCTGTCTTCCACTTGAATTGGATCTTTTCTTTCATATATACTGCCAAAAGGTAATAAGCTGCATTGAGTGTTCTGGCATCTGGCAGGTAGTCTATATGGATAACACCCTGTCAGTTTAAGAAGAACGTTGCTATCATTTTTCCTACCGGACGGCTCCTCCGCGCTCTCTTGGGTTTGGGAGAACTGGTATGCCGCCATTCGCTGTATGACTGCTAGGACTCGGGAATGTTTCATTGGTGGTCACTAGAGACTTTAAAAATGCTCCATTTTCGTCTTTTTTTTCAAACTACTGTAGGAGACGACTGACAGCTTGCATGCTCACCATCTTGTTCACGTCCGTCAACGTGCATGGTAGTTTTTCACGATGTGTTCTACAGTACTAACATTGATGGACTGCATTGCTCCAAGTTCTTGATAGTGCTTCGCCTGTTCTTACAAATAAGCGCGTCTGTACGATCAATGTTTAGCTCAGTAACGGATGTTCGCGGCCGACGATAATGTGGTTCATTATCCACGCGCTCTCTGTCCTCTCTGAAACACTTACACCACTCAAACACACTTGTTCATGAGAGATGCTCTCCCCAGACTGTTGATGGAGTCTGTAGTAAATTTCAGTTGACAAGACGTTTTTTCCAACGAGGAATTTGATCACAATTTGTTCCACGTTCCGGGGTACCTTTTGTTCGCTCATCTCTCTAGCAACTTCCAAACAGAACTAAACAGGTTCTAATCTGAGCAAGAAGGAGGGTAGAGATTGTTGCTCTACTCGTTCAAGGTCGCACAGTTGCTGCGTAGTACAGCTTGTTTGTATATACAAATCAGTCCTGGTCATACTTCAACCATCTTGTACGAGACTGCAGGATATTTTGAACAGTGAGAACAAGACGTTTACTTAAGAGGTTGAGACTACTTATATTTTTTGTATTTGGTGCCATTTTTACTAAATGTATAGATTTTTGTTGTTGTAATTGCAATTTTTATGTTTGATTCGTTACTTTCAGGTTAGACCGCGTAAATGTTTATTATTTTGTACACAGCAACAATTTATAAATAAATATTTATTATCATTATTAAACACACCGGTTTCAGCTACCGTTTCAACAATAATTGGTTTATTTTTATTGCAGTTGTAGGTTGGAATTGTATGATGTAACATTATTTGGCCAAAAAGGCTATTTTAAATTTTATTGTTACTATTTATTTCAATAAAAATTTGAAAAATTAAAAATTAACATTTAAAAATTGAAATAAATTAAGCTGGGAATAATTCACAAGAAAGGCCGTTGGGTTTCCCACAAACATAACTGACAATAAGAGTAAATGTTTTAGAATTATTTATTATCACGAAGCTGGTTTTAGAGATTTTATCGCGATCAGAATATTCGCTAATTTGCCCCTAAGATCATCATCTCTTCAGTTTTTTGGACCACCACCTGCCTGATACTCGCCTCACTTCTGTTGAAGATGTCTAGAAAAGTCTGGTTGCATTTTAGTGACTTTCTGAAAGATGACACAAATACATAAAAAGAGAGAGAGAGAGCTATTTTGAAAAATAAATAAATAACCAAATTTTTATAAATTACTACCACAGTTCAGCAAAAACTTTGAATTAAGTTGCATACTCATTTATTTTATTGCTGTTAAGTATGGATTGGAAACGAATTTTATCTTTTTCTTGATTTCTTTTCATGCAGATTTTCCACATGCCGTACAAAAGTTATTTGGACAATCTTATAAACACAATGCACGTTATTTGAAATATGACTAAAAGAGAATATAACTAATCATACTGTGACTATGTATTTTTTAACTACATAGCATATTTTTTATTACATAGCTATAAAACAAAATGTTTAGGAAAAACTAACAAATACTAAAAGCACTTTCGTAGACAAAACTGCATATTAAAGAAATAGAATGATTATTGGTCATGAATAGAACGTGCCAGAATATGGCTCTAACACTTATTAAAATTTTCTGTGAAAGGCAGATTCTATTTTTAAATTAATTTAGATATATAAATCATGCGTACATATAATGATGTAAAGATAATAGCGTTGATGTCATTACGACTATATTTTGGTCAATATTAAAACTAGTAAAAAATATATTATCCACTCGTTTAATGTTATAAAATTATATGTTGCAATTAAATGAAATATGTGTCATTTCAAGTATTTACTAGATTATGTTAAAAAAAACGACAAAAAGAAAAGTTGAAAGAAATATCAAACTCACAACCAAAAAGATCTGTTTCAAAACAAATACTAATGCTGAAGTGGAGAGATAATAGTTTTTGGCCAACAGCCAATCGTTTTGTGACTATGTGAAAATAGATTAGCATCATCCAGGTAGAAGTTCACGCGGTCGAGAAATGCTCCCAATTAAATCTCAACAGAGACATGGACATAATCATTATATGAAATAACCAGACAGCAATAGAAATGTTAAACTCATATACTATTAATTCTAAGATTATATGGAACTGTAAATATATGTTAAACATAGTAGAAAGACATAATACAGTTATCTTGAGGAAGCGGACTCGCTTACCGCAAAATAAGCAACATCTTCACTGGTAAGACCAAAACTTGCTTTCGGATAGAAAATAAAGAAAAAACTGTTGCAGACAGTAAAAAAGTAGTAAAATATGAGAGTCTACAGCTTTACAACTAACGTGACAAGAAGACCATAAATTGTACAAGAAGTAGCAGCAAAGGTCTCAAAATCATTACCAGCAGAATAAATAAAATTAGACCCCAGTAATTTTAGTCAGGTAGAGCAAACCCATTCTTATGTGGAAACTGGAAAGACTAAAGATATAAACGTGACTGGGAAAGGTCATATAAAAAATTCCAGATATATCTGCCCCTATAGTATCACTAGAAAAATGAATTATTAAAAAATCAAGATAGAGAATTATGCAAGGTGTTGAACATTAAAAAAATATAATATAATTATGGTAACACTTTAGCACCCTACATAGGAGTACTGTTTGCGAACAGAGAGGTTAAGGTTCTCATATGTCCGCCACTGTGGCTTGTTCGAAGTGAACGCAACTACTCAATTATTTTTAGTGACTGAGTAGGCCACCCCCAGGCATCAGAAAGCTTTGGGAAATGATCCTGGCTTCCGTCTGCACCGCAGCCCGCCCCTCAACTATAGGACCATTGGTGGCGTTCAAAAATAGAATATAATAAATAATAAAAATTTAAAGTATTGTTTGGTATCACATAAATAATTGTAATAAAAAAGTTTGAGAAGATAATAACAAATGCGTATAGAAAAACAAACATTAAACCAAAGCTTTTTGTGTAGTTGTTACATCGTTGGTTTCGTTTTAGACTAGAGAATCCTTTTAAATGCTATTATTTTGTAAGATCACGGCTAATGATACTATCATATAAGTAATTTTTATTATACGGCACCAAAATATTATGTTTTCCTATTGTGTTTTAAGTTGCTTAAAAGGCTTATAGTAACAAAAATTATTGTAGTTTTCAAAAATATTTAATGTTTTAGATTTTTTTAAAGAAAATTATACATAGGGTACTGAAAACATATTGGAATATGATGCAAGCGATTGTTGCATCTGTGACAAGTTCAAGAATGTTGTCAGGTTCAAACGCTGTAGCTGGAAGGATATATTTTGAGTGGTAGTTGCTCCTAAACTATAACAGTATATTACGAAATGTTATTTTGGTCAAGAATACTGCGAAATTTTGAGTTATAACCTAGAACACAGTTTGAATATTAATTGGCGTACAGAGGAAATGATTCTTATACTGGCAGATGTGTGTTCTTATTATATGGCTATATTTAGGTGGTATTGGAGTCGAAATTTCAGTCTAAAAGACTCTCCAAAGTCTTAACCGTTAGTTAAGTTTCAATAAACATGGATCAATTTCTCAACTATTTTTGAGACATCCATCAAGCATGTTAAAGATCTTTGGGGATAATTGGCCGTTATAGCTCTTTCCTCTTTTATGTAAAATCACTTGTATATGGTAGAAGCAAGTTTGATTTAAGAGAAATACTCACTGCAAGAATTCGGGAAGTTTTTGATTCGATTCGCGAATCGATGGGAAACATTGTTTTATGTTCAGAAATTGGAGGAGGCCATTTTGAACAGCTTTAGCTTATTCTAAATTTAATTTATTCTCATAAATAATTTTTAAGTTGTTTTAAAGTTAAGGCTTCAACTACATGACTAAGTAGGGCACCAGCAACACTAATATTGAGCGAAGCGTTACACTAACTTTGTAGATTATGACAAGTCTAAAGAATACAGATACAAAGACAGGCCTTATCGAACATTTAAAACGGTCGTCCAGAAAATAGCACCGTAATTCCAGTTGCTCACATATCAAACTCAACTTTTTACCTTTTTTTATTTTCAGGAAAAATAAAGCAAATGATTAACTTTCGGAACTTATCGCGCAAACATGTGACGTCAACCTTCAAGGTTTGTTATAATGACTGTTCTGTGCGTATGCAATAAAAATATATTATGTAGATATATTTACATCGTACTGTCTAATAATTAAGTCACCAAGTTTCTTTTATAGTGCTCTGCGATTTATAAATGCTAGTGATTTTTTATACGATGACTGGCGATTACAGGTGATCTATCAAACTATTCTATTGCATTCGTCTTTTTTTACATTTTTACTTTATAATAACATCATTAAAATCTGATTTGGCCAAACTGGTGAGAGGTGAAGTAATAAGTAATAAGTAAAAAAGTCAACGAGCAATAATAAATAAAAAAGCTAAATGGTATTCATTTGATGTGATAACAGAATAATAAAAGAAAACATTTTATAATGCATCGTGTAGTTGATTTTTGAGTTATAAGACCGTGGTCGGAGTTCGAAACTCTTGACGTTTCGTCCACAACTGCGGCGGACATCTTCAGAAGAAAAAATGAAGTGACTTCCCATGCGTTTTGGCTTTTATACTCGTGCGTGTATGGTAGGGATGGTGTTGGGGATTATTGATGTCTCCGGGGTGGTAGATAACGTAATCGGGCTAGCTGCGACGTCAATCGGGTTGTTCCAGGTAATATTTTGGAATTTCTCCGTATCGCGGTCTGTTTTTTGTAGATTGACTTTGTGGACCTTGTTAAAGTTATTTTTATATTTATAAATAAAATAAGACCAGTTGAATCCACCAAAGTCATAAAATAATGATTGATAAAACATTGGTAGTAAAAAAGTTGACAAAAGGGCTTATAGTCAAGAATTGAGCCACTGATTATACAAGCCAAAAGACGTGGCAATTTGATTCCATCGAACTCTATCTATTTCTGCTGGGTTCTTTGGACCGTTTGTGGTCGTTCTACAACAACATACGTTCTCAAGCTATTGGATATTAAAACTCAACTGTGGTGGTCCAACCTTCACGAACCAGCTGAAAGTAAATCATGTTCGTATTTTGATTACATGCAAAGCCTCAAAACTCTTTTCTGTGACTTGACGTCTTTGAAAAAAGACAAAAATTGTGCCTTGAAAGCAAAGTTGCGTTATGTACTATTACTAAAAGAAAAAAGTTTGTTTTTTTTTGGTTACAAACGTTTTTTTCTTTGTGTCTATAAACGTTACTAATTATTACTTTATAAAACGTCCCCCAATAGTGTGTTTACCGGTACACCCCATGACAGCCGCACTTGCAACAATAAGTCACGGAAGCACTATTATTCGCAGCCTTCACCTGCGGGTGCCGGAAAAACACCCTTGCCTTGCCGTTCCACTCCCCCGACTTACAGTTTTGGCCCGAAAGTCAGCACACGAACTTCCTGCATCTAGGGTGCAAAATTCGGCACGTACGTGCAGGTGTAGCCCTGGCGCTGGGAGATGCAACCCCTTGCGCTCGACGGCGTGATCAATTACTTCAAGGAAGCCGTTTTTTGGCTGCGCTCACCTGTAGACAATGGAAACACCGCCCCCGCGACTGATAGCGCCCCACCCCAGCGATTATTATCACATTTAGCAGCCCCTCATAGCTTTGCTGACTGTCATCGCGCGGAACACGTGGCAGGGGACGCCGGGCGCCGGTGCGGTCTGTTTGGTTCGTGTGCTACGCCGAGTTCCAGGGTACAACACCGCTCCAGATCATCCCCCGAGTACTTCCGCCGAACCCGAATTTTCGGGGGCGATTTCGTGCCGTTTTTCAGTTGTCACTAGCACTTAAGGTGAGTCAGAATTAAATATTAATCTTTGTACGTCCTGCTTTAAATATTATTTTATTTATTGTTTACCATCTTCTAGTTTGTCAGCAACTTTTGGTTATCATACGAAAAATAATTTGACAACTTAAAAAGCAAAGTTAAAGTCCTCTATGTTTTCAGGCTTATTTTCAGTTTAATAATCACTGCGTCAGTCACAAATACTTTAAATAAGAAAGTATGTTTTTTAATAATCATGTTTTTTACCGTCATACAGTTTATGGATTAGATACTTTTTGAAACAACCCGTCGCAATTTAAATTGATCTTAAATTTATTTCGTAAATATGCTAAAGGTGTTAAGTGAAGAAGTAAATAGTTCTCTTTTCAATTAAAATATAGATTTTAAAGAAAATCTTTTGTAAATTTATATTTTTTTAATTAATATTAGAAGCAATCAAATATGTTTATTATTTCTAAGTAATTGTAATGAATCATTTTAATGTTCATATTTTATGTAGCTTAAAAACTGTTATATAATATTTGTTGATTTAATTAGTAGGAATTAATTCTAATTTTTTTAGATGTTAAAAGTTAGTAATTTTAATATTTAAATTAAAGATATGCGGCGCAGCTTAATTGATTAATAGTGGTAAAACAAATAATTAAAATCTTGGTTGTTATTCAATTATTGGTATGCAACTCATTTTACAGATACACTTTTATTAATGTTTTATAACAACAATTTTACGGAGACGTATGCGTCTCATTAAATAATGTTAATTAAAATCAACAAATATTTTTAAATCGCATCTCAGGAAGCCTTGTTAATCTTTAACAAAAGAGAAAAGCGAAATAATATATTATTTTTTTAATGCGAGTCGAAGCAATTGTGCATTTTTATTGTAAATTAGCAATCAAATTAGAACAAAATACAAAATTTGCAATATTTTTCTTGGAATTTTCCGTCTATTTCTCTTGTGAATCCCAATTTGCATAATTTTTGGTAGTTTTTCTCACAAAGTTTTTTAGGTTAATGTTAACTATTCAACAGCGAAATTAATTGTGAACCTACAACGAGTCAAGTTGCTTAACATTAGAAGTTAAACTTCTTATTCTTTCATAGTAAGATAGTACTGTGCAGTAGTATTAAAAATAAATTTTAAATTTCTTCACAATAAGGGGAAAAGTAAGTTTATTCCAAGAAACACAATGCAATTTTATAGTTACGTTTTTAATATTTTGCCAAAGTCGTTATTCTATTTTCAGATAACATAAACTACTTTTAAGTATTATCAGGAATTCGCAAGAACTAAACCTTTATCTTAATATTGCAAAGCATCATGCGAGTATCACTAGCTAGACTATACCTATGTTTGACATACAAATTTGCTTCTCTGTTTGTTACTCCATTTTTCATTTATTATAGCTTTATAAAAGTAATTGCCTGAAATCATTAACAGCATCGTTTAAAAGAAAAACTCTGCACAAAACGTTTTGCTCAATTTTCTCCTCATAGAATTTTAGATTAAAGGTTTTATTTTTGTAAAGATAATAAAACTGGGCCTGTTTAAAAACTCCTGAATTAGTAAATAAAATACTGAATACACACGCTAAACTGCTGTTTAATTGGAGCAAATTATTTGAATTATCAACTAAAAAGTATTTTTATGTAGCTTTCATTCAAAACTATTCATCAATTGCAATTTATATTCCTGATGCACCCTGTAAACTTTTATTATCCTTTTATGTTAGCGGCAATTGTTATGAATTTATGGCTTAAAGGAAGAACAATTTATAGCTTGCATTTTTTTATTCGTGTTTTTTTAAACGAAGAAGTAAAATGAAAAATCACATCATTCAAAGTTTTGGCTATTGTCAGCTATGACTTTCTTTCATCTTTCTTACAATTTGCAGCTTTCAGTTCGAAAAAATAACTTTTCTTTTGAGGCGATCCATTGATCTATTTTTGGACGTTTTCATATGAGCTGAAGTGCTGTTTTACAAGAACGTGCGTCGCCGATATAACCAAGTGGCATTGGGAAGGAGCAATGCCTGGTATTAGACATGTGAGATACGCGCTTCCAATGTATTTTTGCTTTGTTTCCCAACATGCAGTTGCGTCTTTTGCTGGTTTTTAGACGTTTGGTCTTTAAAGCTTGGTTTATGTTAATTCAGTGTTGTTGATAGGGGATCGCTAGTGATCATTCGACCCGGTTTTAACAGCTAGTACGGAAAGTTTTTCGGAGCGCCCCAAATACAAACAATGTTTTCTTTTCATGAATATTTCGTAGATATGATTGAAATTATTGAAGTATATCAAATTTTATTATTATATAACCCTTTTATTTTTTCCTATCGCGCAGGATTTCGCACAAGGTTGTATGCCTTTCTATATCCCTTTCCTTTAATTTCTACAGCATCCTTTTTCCTTTTTTATAAATACTCTCCATAATGTTAAGACGTTTCATATCATTAAACTGATTAACCTTTGATGCCTCTGCAAGTTTTTTTTGTGTTTAATATAAATCTTAACTAAACAATTTCTGCAATTCTTTTTTGAATTTTTTTGGCGGCTTTAACGTTCTTTGTTTATCACTTCAAAATTGTCACAATTTAAGAATTAAAATACTTCAAGAACGTTGTCTCTAGTAGAGTATGTTTATCTTCTAAAAGTATTAAATGAGATTCAACAAAAGTTTTCTTTATATTGAAGTGACAAAGAAACACTTCCCGCATAGGCTTATTTTGCTGGAATTTTAATATTTTCAAGGCAACAAAAATTATGTTATTGTTATAAAGGCAGATCTTTATACATATATTAAGTATTGTGGCAAATGTCAAAACTAAAAAGTTATGGTGGGCACAGCTATTAGAGTTTAGGTCTGATAACATAAGTTTTTGTTTATTTTACAAATCTGATAAAGGTTGTATATTTTTTAACATTTGTTCTCTAAGCTTTTTATATTAAAATAGTATGTCACCCAAAATCAGTGGAATTTTGATCTTGTTGGGGTTTGTGAATAAATAACAGCGATAGCATTATTATTTAAAAAAATCCAAACTTAACACTTTGTTAAGCTCGCATAGAGCTGCCGCCGTGGCGTCGTGGTTATGAGCTTTGCTCCTCTGTCCGCGAACCCCGCGCAAGAAAGTTCGAGTCTCGCTGGAAACTCATGGGGTATATGTACATTCTAGTTGCAGGTTAGTAGACACAATAAGCCCTTCTGGCCGCAGTGTCAGTAAGTGCACCCCCAACAAAAGAAAGTTCACCTAAAACTTATTAAAAAATATGTTAAGTAGTTCTCATGATAATGAAATAACGTTTAGAAGTCTACAATATTATATGGCAAAGCATGATAGGAAAACCATTGCTTACTGAAAAACATTTGCCGTAAATCAGGAATACTTTGTCTTTGAGAGCAACTTTAATACTTTGGAGCTGTCTTGACTTGGACTGTTTTTTAAACACATTGCATGTTAACTGCAATAGATAAAAATGGCTAGGTTTTATAAGAAACAAGATTGGTGGCTATCCTCGTAAACAATATATCGGAAAACAGCTGCATCCAACTCTTAGGAAGATACAAAACAGAACACTATTACAAAAAGAGACTTGGGCGAAATACAAAACTAATCCAACTACTCTTTTGTGCAAGCTTCGTAACTAACACCAAAGAAGTGTAGGTTATTTTATTATTTTGCTTCCGGGGTAAGAAAAGCTGGTTATTGAAACTTTGGATATTGTAACAAATTAGAAATATCCTTAAGGGCGTGCTAAAAAATCTGTTAACAAAAAAAATACCTGGTATAATTTCGTAGGAGCTTTTACTATAAGAAATAGCTGTAAAACACCAACGATAATCAATTAGTACCCACAAAATAATCAAGTTTTTGAATCATATTCAAGATGTTTTAAGTAATTCCTCAGCTTGTCTCGTTTATAATTGTGACGGACGAAGATTACGTATGACTCAAGTTCAAAACATGTTTTTATACTACAAGAGGTAAACATGTAAAAAGGGCACAAAGAACATTTTAGAACATCAATAAGTGTGACGTTTTATAGCACGCAAATTTAAGTGCTTCTGATACAATTTTATATTATTAATAATAATACCCCAAGAAAATTATTATGGTAATCAATAGTATAAATATGGCCCTTAGTCCTCAGCAAACCTTAAGTGGCCAGGTGGTGCTAAGAATCTCAAGAAAGAAATTGTATCAACTACATGGGAAGTTAGAAGCTTGAGTGAAAGCGAAAAACTAGCAAATTTAATACATGAAATGAAAAAATTAGATGAAAAAACCACGGATTAATATACACTAAGGTCGATTATCGCAAGTACAAATTCTGAAGATGGCATAAACCTTCAATTTGGTGTTGCTCTTATAATGAGCAAAGATTTAACAAAACGTGTCGCCAATTTTATATTACAATCAAAAAAATGATGTTAGTTCAGTTAAATTCAATTTCTTTAAAATAAACTTAATCCAAATAAATGCTGTCACACGGGGAGTTAGAGCCTTACTATTATTATTATCATCAAAGAAACAGATCTGACTATACTAATTACATTTTTTTAATTGGTAAAGCAAAAATTATATACATGGACAGCACCAAAACATAATCAAGACCACGTAGTCAGAAATTATTATATATTGATGAACAAATGTTTTAAAAACAGCGAACGTATATAAACTCCAATCACAATCCATGTAGCTGCAAGAAGAGCAAAACTAAAAAAGATGACGATGCCAAAGCCAACATCTAAAATTAATTGGAGAAGTTGTAGTGAAGTTATTATTAAAGAAATTAACAGCACGTTATACATAATTTAAACAATCCCAGTTTAGAAATAAAAAGTGAACTCGTTAATAACGCCACCAGTAATGAAAACACGAAAACAAACATAGAATAAAAATAAAACCACGAAAGCAACAGCACTAAGATTAACCAAACAAAGATTTTCAAGAGAAACGCAATGCGTAACAAAAGAAACATTAGGTCTCTTTGAAAACAAAGTAAAAAAAAACAAATATATCAATAAATATAAATAATTAAACAGACTAATAAATGAGAAGGGAGCTGATAAAAAATTATTGCAAAGAGAACGTATACAAATAGAAGATATGAGAGTTCTACATAAAGACAGAGAAGCGCATCAAAATATTATAGAAGTTGCTAGTTTGTTTAAAAATATATTTCAAATAAATGTAATAGATAATAAAAACAGTACAAAGTTAGATAAAAAATAAAATAAAAATAAGGAAAGAATATATAGAGAAACTCAGTAACGATAAAGCTAGGAGTAAAGAATTCCTACTGATAGAATTAAACCAAGTACCTTATATTAAAACAGAAGTAGAAATAGGTAATAAACCAACTAAAGAACATAAAGCGTTAATTGTAGCTCAGATATAATTACCACATTGACGACATTGTGTAGTATAAAATAGTGTACTATAAAATAGTGGAATTATATCAAACGACCGGCTAAACTTTATGTTTATATCTTTGCCAAAGAAACCTAAATATGTTAAATGTGAAAATTGCCGTACTGTAAGTATAATGAGTTACTCTTTGAAAGTATTCTTGAAAATAATATACAACCGTATAAGAAATAAATGTATATGAAAAGTTTTTTAGCATGGTTTCGTAAGAAATTACACATAAGAAGCCATATTTAACATAGTGATAACTGCAGCAATGTTTAAAACAAAGGAAGGATTTGTATGTATGTTACGTTGACTACAAGATAGTGTTTGATATAGTAAGGCATGATAAATTACTCAACATATTACTAGATACAGATTTGAATAGGAATAATTCAAAATCTGTCATAGAATCAGAAAGCTTGTATTTAAGTTGACAGTGAAAGAACAAAGTATACAGGCATCGGAAGTAGTGCAAGAAGAAGTGTGTTATCCCCAATTTATTGTCTACTCCAAATTTATAACAAACGAATCAACAAAGGATTGAGAAAAAGAAATACTTTTTGAATTAGAATAAGAGTAAACAGCATTCGCTTTGAGGATGATACATTAATTATAATAAAAAACAAAGAGCAAATATAAATCTTAATAAAAAAGCTAAACACCAAGAGCAAGA
The DNA here is from genome assembly GCA_036346155.1 of Sinelater perroti. NCBI lineage: Eukaryota > Metazoa > Arthropoda > Insecta > Coleoptera > Elateridae > Sinelater > Sinelater perroti. The sequence continues at coordinate 14,006,069 of JARFIY010000195.1, read as the reverse complement.
CTATATCAAAGCTATGGTGTATAGTAGACAATTAAACCCAGTAAACCCAAATATAAGTTCAGATGTTAATAGCTACATATAAACACCGCCCCTCATGGAAATATGGACACCTTATTAATATTGGTTGTACAATGAATAACATTATTTAACACTTTACCATCTCTTTAGACATTGTTTAGAATAAAAATAATTAATCAATTGTAGATTTTTTTGTAAGCATTTGTTGGGCCGAGCACTAGAAGAAAAACCCTTCTAATCTTTCTTCCTGTCCATATCCCTTGCTTTAGATGTTTGTTTACGTTAAAAAAAACTGCACCGTCAGGAACTCAGACTTCCGAACTCAGGCCTTGTGCTGCTTACTTGGTTTTTTAAGTCTCGTTTTCAATTTTTCCGTGCCCCGGGTAAGCTTCTTTCCGTAGAAACTCCTTCAGTCATTCTTACTTTACATCGAGAAAAGCTATCAGTGCGTAACATCCCGAAGACATTAAGTTTCTTTTCGATGGTGAATCTTACGTAACAACGCTACAGAAAGACAAGAAGTCTTAGGAATCACCATCGCCTTGGGCCATCACCAGTAACATCCGATTCAGAGGATCAGTTTATCAGACCGATGAGTACCGAAATAAGATTAACTGTCCCAGATATTGCAGTGGAGACGGGGACGTAATAGAAAAATATCAGTTAGCACAATAAAGCGGCGTCTTCAGGAGGGTAATCTTCATGATAGTTCCTGGACAAATTAATAGTGGCAAAACGTATTATGAACTGACGAATTAAAATTTGAAATTTTCAGTCAGAAACGGAGAATCTTCTTGGGTTAGTCTAAGACTGAAAAGTTGATCCAGAACTATATTGTTCCGACTAGAGATGGGCGATCTGCTCATGAGTTACTCAAAAGAACCAGCCCTTGGCAGGGAGTGAGTGAGTTATGACTCACAAAATAAGAGCGGTAGCTCTTCGATCTCCCGCCTCGATCTGACTCATAAGAGCTGGTTCTTTTGAATAACTCATGAGCGGATCGCCTATCTCTACTAGAGAGTGAGTGAGTTATGACTCACAAAGTAAGAGCGGTAACTCTTCGATCTCTCACTCATTCTCGCTCTTTCGCTGTCGTGCGGTCTGCGCATATGCGAGCAGCTCTTGGTTCTACCGTCTCGATCTGACTCACTGATCTGATTCACTTCCGAAACTTAATCTCGACTTGTTTCTGATTCCGATAACTCCTCAGTTTTTTGTGACTTTGCTTATTCTATCTTTTAGTCTTCGCCTTTATATGTTACAGCTTGGTATGTAATATTTATCTATAACATCTATAATATAATATTTAAACGATTTACGTTATTTATAATATTTTGTTGTTATTTTAGAACAAAATGTCGGTGAGAGCTAGTAGGTTGACGAGTGATATTTGGTACCATTCTACCAAAGAAGGAAAAGGAAAATACCGCTCTTGTCAGGGAAAAATAAAATTTAAATACATTACAATTGGTTTTCTAATGGTAGCAGCAATAGCCTAACTGATATAGTAAGTAGGCACAAATGTAGCAGAAAATGAGTTATGAGTTATAAAAAAGAGCTAGCTCTTTTTGGTGAATGAGCGATCTGGATCTGATCCCAGAAATGAGTCACTTTGCCCATCCCTAGTTCCGACTGTCGAGCACAGAGGTGGGTCTGTCTTAGTGTGGAGGTATTTTTCTTTGGCTGGTGTGAGGGACTTAATGAAAGTCGATGGCATTATAAAGAAAGAGTATTACAACAAAATTTGCAAGACAACGATTTAAACGTACTTAAAAGCTTTGTAAGAACTATCAAGCAGATCGAAAAGAATAAAAAATGCTCAAAATAGTGACATGGCCACTGCAGAGTCCAGACCTCAACCTCATCGAGTTGCTATGGGATGAGTTGGACAGAACAGTAAAAAAGAATCGCCCCACGACCAAAAATCATCTTTGGAGTCTTTTTCAAAGTGCCTGGAAAGATTTTGCCGCTCGAGAAATTCAAAACATTAATAGAAAGAATGCCTAGAAACGTATAAGGCATAATATATGCAAAGAATGTTTTTTTGGTGAAACAAATATTTAATGTTCCAGTTAATTTTTTCAGTGTTTATGATGATTTTTGTTTGTTTTTTATCTGTTGAAAATGTAATACATAATAAACTGTTTTCTTATATTAATGTGTATAAATTTATTTTTATTTAGTGTCTACTTCTATAAGCAGTAGTGTATACTTATGAAAAGAAATTAATACAGAAATTGCAAGAGCGGAATTTACTGAAATGTGTAGTTTTATGTAATTTAAAATTATCTAAATATAAAATTATTAGAAAGTTATAAAATATGGCTGTAGGGAATAAGTTAGATACAGTGAATTCGAATTGAAGACGTACTTAACACATTTAGAAAATACAGAAAAAACAAGAAAAACATTATATTTTAGACAACTAATGCAACATGAAGTATACGAATATTCGCAAATCAACGGAAGGAGAACTATAATAGAAAAAAATTATGGTTGAGGGTTATAAAAGAATGGACAAAACAAAATTCAGCGACTTCATTGATGAAGCTTAAGATAGAGAACAATTTACCATAACTGCTAACCTTAATAGGAGCTGCACTTAGGAGAAGGAGATACAATTTTGAATGTTTATTAGAAATTCCAGGACAACATGCGTTTTCAAATAATCCTAGAACCTATCAGGGAATCTATTTTTAAGCGAAAAATCGAGGGATAAGTTAATAGTAAAAAAGATAAAAGTAAGAAAACAGACGCATAACCCCGACCTATTTGTCAGGGAAAGAGTTTCAAACCAAAGTTCTTACGTCTCCTTTTTACACTCTTTTAAGTAAGTTAGCAGTTTGTTCAAAATCCATTCCCAGGAGGACCGAAGACCAGAACCTATGGACAATTTGTAAATGTGACTACCGTTATTATACTCTGTAGAAAGATTAGACAAATTGTGTAACATACCCGAAATAGATGTATGGTATGTGCAATAAAAATTCATTAAGTCGCTCGTATGACTAATAAATAGTTAAGTTTGCTATATTTTGTTTACAGTTTATTATTTATAGTATATAGCTATTTTATCGCTTTTTTTAATAAACTATTTATAATAAATTATGGTGTGTTTTGATAACATATGACTTTTTGGAGTAGTCCCGACAGTGAAACTTTGACACTTAACTAAGGAACAAAATAAATAAACATGAAAGCTGCTAATTATTCTAATGAGCAATATTCCAAACAATTTATATAAAGGATATATCAATGCCAGGAAAAACGCTCTCAGAACTACGTTAAGATAGACCCGATTTTCGGTGCGTTTGCGGTCAGACAAATGGCATATTTGCTAACGAAGTGCACTTTTGGGCTTGGTCTCCCGGTTTGTGTATGAGAAGAAACTACTCCGATGCTTTATTAACTACCCCATGTAGGGGATTTGGAACATTATATCTCCTTACAGAGACGTTAAGTGCAGAAAAATATTTGCTACTGTCTATGGAGTCGATAATGTAATGTGGTTGTTACTAGAAGATAAGGACCCCAAACATTGCAGCTGACTGTGTATAACTGAATGAAAATTAAATCAATAGATTGGATTGATTTTATCTCTACGCCAATCCAATCGAAAATGTCGGATCTTACATGGAGCACAGACTAAGGGGTAATAATAATGATTGGCACGTTACTAAGGCGGGCGTAGTAATGTTGCTTTATAAATCTTATTTCACAAACAAAAATCTCTTAAAATAGACTACCCTTGAGGGACAAATTGTATGTATAGAGTTTATATGTTCAATTTTCTGCCCAAATGGCATTGAAAAGGTGACAAGAATCTCTTTGTGAAATTGAACACGTAATGATCATATATTACACCACATGTACCATATGTCGGTTACTTGGTACTCATTGACTAACTAACCGCGTTTGCGCAGCAGTTCATTTTACGCCGCTTCATCCTTACACTTCGGTACCAATTCATTTTCCACAAAAATTAGGCCAGAATTAAGTTTAGTTGTAAAAAGCTCCTTATTATTGATTTTCAATGATTCTATACGAATTGAAATTTCCAGAGATATAGCAGACTACTGTTGATCATATTATGACTTTAGCTCAGTACAGGGTGGAAACGTTCAAATGACTATAAAGTATTTATAGACATATTCTGCACCATTTGCTTAACTTAGTTTGAAGCCTATGCGCATTTGCCTATACATTTCAGCTAAATCAAGCGGATTAGCACCAGCCTGAAACAATTCGGCCGCTTTTTCCCAACCGCAAATAAGATGCGAGAGCGACTCGAGCGCCCTGTAAATTCCAGCAAAAAAGCTGCCGCAGCGCAGTGAGTTTAAATCAATTTGGGTTTTTATTTTGGAACATAACAGGGCGCTCTAAAAATAATCGCAGCCCGGCGAGCGCAGCGCGATTTTCAAAACAATCGGCGCCGAGGCAACTGGCGGAAGTGAGACATGTTGCGTATGTCAGCGCGGGGTGACCCCAGTGCAGGGCAGGGGCGCAGCGTCGCGCCGTCTCGCGTGACACCCCCGGACGTGAGCCGGTAACTGTTACGCGAGGGTGACAGATATTTGTCGGTTGTAATGGGAATTGATTAGTAGAAAGCCTCGCTAACATAACTGATTCATTAGTTATTAACGAGGTGCTTTGGGTTCCGGGCGGACACAAAGCACTTCGATTCGTTTGTGCCAAGTAAAGGGTAAAAACTGTGAACGGCGTGAGCGCTAAGCTATCGGAAAATAGCAGTAGCCGTTGGGACGTATTTAAATACCACTTACAGAATGATGAATTTAGACACAAGTTTAAAGTTTTAAATATGCAAAGCTGTATTTTTTGAAAATATTTTAATTTCTAATTAAACGAAATAATCTCTATTACTAAAAGGTGGTCCAAATTAAACTTTTTTAAAGTTTTTGCTTAACGAAACACAAAATATTGTAATAATCCGAATTTTATTGCTATCAATATAAAGTACAGACTTGGCAGTTAATATGATGTTGGCCAAATGTCCTTTACAACTCCGATGATATTCAATTATGCGTCTCATGTTCTCCTTTGGTCTTAGCAGGTATGTTGTCAAAAAAAAATCCTTCAAATAAGCCCAGAGGAAAAGTCTAATGGGGATGAGTCGCAAGACCGCGCTGGCCAATCGGTGTCACCTCTGAGAGCTGTGTGACATGTCGCTCCATCTTGTTAAAATCACCCATTTAAGTTTAAATTGTTGGTTTTACTAAAAAAATATGTATTTAGTACCTCTCAATAGTGCACACCGTTGGCGGCAATAGCGTTCTAATAGTTCCTCTACCCCATAATGCAGACCAGAGCATTTTTGTAGATACGTTGGTTTATCGTGAATAGCACACGGATTTTCACTATCCTAGATGTGACAATTTTGACGATTGACAAAGCCATATAAGAAAGAAGGCTTCATCACTCTCAAGTCTGTCTAATAGTCTTTTTCTTTAAGTTCTTCGGTTAATTGAATTTAAGACACTTCTAAATGCAGGTCCTTTGTTAAAATGCGTTGTGTAGTGCCGATCTAAATTTTCCAAAGAAGATGGTGGTCTAGCAGAAAATTCGAAGATAGGATATTATCAGTAGTCCAAGAAAATTCTGTTGACATTGATTTTAACCTTGTTGTTCATCTAACAATAACCTTCCTAGAATGTAACATAATGCGGTACATTGCAAAAATGGATAGTGGTTTTGGTTACTTATGAAGAGGAAAATGATGGCTTTGAACTTGCCGATAAAGAATATCATTCAATTCAAGTAAAGCTGGACGAGGATTGGATGCAGTAAGGTGCAGAAAAAATTTATTCTGGAACCTATCAACAGAGAAATCTATGCGTTGTCTATTTGAAGAAATTATACTTCTGATTATGACTTAATGTTCCCTTTCTATATAATTTTCTCTCATTGCTTGTAAATATTTACAATATATAGGTGGATTTATAGTTTGACCATCATGTAGAAGTTAAATGTAAACAACCCCCTGCACAGTCTATTAAACAGATAAGTACACTTTTTAGTGTTAGTTTTGGTTTTGTTTTATCTAATTGTATGTACGATTTAATTTTATTGCCATTTAAATTATGTTTTAAGAGATAGGTGAGGAATATTTACACCACTGCTTACTGAAATTACAGCACCAAGAAAAATTCAAGTTAATAATAGAAACTTTGCAGATTTATTTAATAGTATGAGATAAATAAATGATTGAATGCACAACATGTTTGTCTGCAAACATTTTCATTCATTCAATGGTGGCCCCACCGCGGGCCTTCGTGACTACTACCACTATTCTTAGCTTCGAGTAAAACGACAAATGAACGGTGTTTCAGATTCCTTAGAGTCATGGATACCTCTGTATCCTTTTGCTCAAAGGTATTTCAGATATTTTCGATCAGTGAAAGATTAAGTGATCGAATAGGCTATATAAGAGTTTAAATTCTTTTTTAATGAAGAAAATTAAATGTGCTATTTGCTACATGTGATCGAGCATTATCTTATTGAAGAATTACTTGGAGCACCCTCTGAAGGAAAGGAAATGCCACAGATTGAAAGATAGTGTCGATATAAGTCGCATATGATCTGCTGCCATAACTGATAGCTTCCCATATAATACTTATAGTTGGCGTTGTATACCTTATACAAATGTAGTCTTTTTACTCACTTTTCCTCATATATGTCATGTTAATATTGGACCCTGTTTCGATTTTAACATCTAGATTCATCATAAAAGACGGTCATTCTTAGATCCACAAACAACTTTTCGTTGCCTATTACACCGTTGATGGTGCAAGTGAGTGGTAGTCGTAAAAAATAACCAATGGGTAAATACATCAAAATTGGAGCACTAAAGTTGAGAAAATTTACACAAAGCATGTGGAAATATATTTATTAGACCCATATAGTCTTTAGACACATTACTAGGCCTCAAATTATAAAAATGATCTTTATCAAACAACATTGCGGTATCCCGCTGCGCGAACCTTAAGACGTGTTGGTGCCATCAATTTTTGCACACGAACTCCGTTTAAATTTTCCGTGATGCCCAGAGCCACTTGGATGGTCACTCTTCGATAGTTTAAGCTTTTGTGCTTGTTATCTTCAATATTCTTTTCTCGATGGACCAATATTGCTCCGTAAGCCTGAGATTTAGACTGTGGTAGATTTATTTGTTTTGGTATATAATCCACACCACTCTCGTTGCCTTAGAATAGTGGCAATTCGCCAGATCTGTCAAAAAGCGGCTTAACATCATGCTTCTGCAGGAACGGCAAAAGATGTTTTTGCAAATACCCCTTCCAATAAATGTTGATAGACCCAGTGATGATAAAACCTCTACTCTTCAAACTACAACTGCATATGATTTGCCAGGCAAGGAATTTTTTCAACTATTTTGCTTTTTGATTTCTTTTGCAGTTTTCTACTACTGCGAGGAGTGTAGTAATCTTGCCCAGCAATATAACTAAAGTTGGCGAAGCAACATGCCTCACCATCCATCATCACACATTGTCAATAGATTTTTGAACAACTTACGGGAACGGGACTATGCTGTTTGTTATCACACCGACTCTAGCTTTTTACTATTTTTTGCATAAAAGACTACAACATTTTGACTTTCTTAGCAAAATGTCTTGGAAAAATCTTAGGATTACCTTTAAAAGACTGCAATGCTCTCTCTTCCTTCTTATGATCTGCAATGGCATGTTCACCTCTAGTTGCTAGCTTGCTTTCCACCGTAAGCCGTTTCCTAAACTATTTTAGCACACGAGCGACAGTGGAATTAGGAATATTTGCTTTTAGAGCAAGCTGATGAGTACTCAGACTAGGGTTGTGGACGTGTACGTACAAAATTAATTTGCAGCGTTCCACTTCATTTAACGACATCATGGCAACTGAGTCATCTAAAAAGGTTTTCCCTTAACAAGTGATATTTTCGCGCTGACTGAACAGTTTGCTTAGATAGGTTTATAAACTGTTTCACTCTTAATATTGTATTTAATTTTCAATGCTCAATCGCTGTATTTAACCTTTAGCCTCATTGTGAGTAATCGACGTCGAACAGAAGAAGTAGACAATTGGTAACGTATAATGATACACATGATTGCGCTAGCGCATTTAAAGTTGCACTACGATGTGTAATCGGAAATCTCTGATTGTTCTTCGTACTACTCTAGACCCTGGTCTTCTCAAATGAATACCTTCTTCGATCCATTCGTTCATTATTCGCGCGGTACTACCGCTACAACGACTAATTCTTTAGCCTATTTCTCGTAAAGTGCATAATGTGCTTAATTTAATATAAAAGTTTCAAAGCAACATAATTTGTTTTTAATAGTATTGTAATTTTATTAAACAATATTGTAGTCTTGTCAAAAGATTAAACATTGACGCTCACTTATCTGTCTTTTCAGTTTATTTGATAATCATTACGCTATGTTTTCAAATAGATATGTCGTTGTGTAAACGATGTCTAAAAGATTTTGTTAGTCCAATTTGGATAGAATTTAAAAAGTTAACACAATTCTTTATTATCGGTCATCAATTTTAGACCAGTAACTTACATGTTTTGTCTATTAGCAACTCATTGTTTAAAATATTTCTATAACTGAAATTCCATTCGTAGACTTATAAATTACAAAATGCACAAAGTTTGTTTTTATCTTTGAACAACATTTTACTATATTTTATTGACTAGAAATAAAGTAGTATTACTTAAAGATTTGAAATTAAAAATAAAATAGTTTTGTCAAACTGTTAAAATGTTAAAAAAGCTCACATATGTCTTACTAATTTTGTAGACTAGAGAGAGAAAATTGGATCAAAGCTTGATTAAAACAATTGGAATTACTGATGTTTATATTAAATTTTTAGATATCTTTAGATAGACAAGCTTTTCGCATTAAAATAATTAATGAGTAAATCAATGGATTGTAAGCACTATGTGAAGAATTACAAAAAACTACAGTTAAACTCTTGCATTTCTTAGTAGAAAATCACTTGTTGCGTTTCTCATAATTTGTAGGACAAAAACTTCATTCGATTTAAGTGAGAAGTAATACATGTTTGCTAAAGTTAGATATGTTCTAATCCTGACATAATTAAATTGTGGAATAAGATGTTATTAAATAGATAGTTATTGAAAAGATTCCAACTCAATGCACAGAATGAATGTTAAATATAAAGACAAACTTTAGACGGTAATTTCTGTTTCGAAAAAAAAAACAAAAGTAAGTTTGTAAGAACGTACGTGAATCCAGAAAAGCACAGTGAGTCTCTAAGACTGTATCGTTGTGCCATTCAATTCTGACAACTTTAGAATAGATGTTCGAAATATCAGTACCAGTACTTCTACAATTTCTTAAACTTAACAAAATTGATTTTCCATTAGGAACGGAGACCCGAGACGCAAGTTGAAAGCATGCTTCAAGTGCATCTTGTGATCCCTGTTTGTGATTGTCTGCGATTAATAAAGTCACTTCTCCCGCCCTTTGCTCCATAATCTTCTTTTGCAATTAAGGTTGGAATTTTCTCTTATTCTTCATCATTGTGCGAAACCTTACAGGTTTAACATTATATCTTAGTTGAACAATAATACCATTGTTTATTATTAATGTAAATATTGTGTAAATTATTTTTTTTTTGTTGGAGGTTTGTAAAGGACAAAGTGTTTGTACCCCCGCTTATAGAAAATTATTATATAGATATCTACCATGTCAAAAACAGCATCTATATAAAACATATGTCAATGTCAGTAGAAATTTAGAGTTTTGTATTATTCATTTTGAATTACCTTATAATAATTGGTATTAAGGTAATAAATTTCTCTTCTTTTGAGTAGATAATTAACTCCAAATAAATTGTTCAAATAATTAAACTATTTCACATGTCATATTAAAGAGCGCAGTTTATAGGCTTTATCGTAGCAATTTTGTTTCTCAAAATTTAAACAAAAGTAAGTAGTATATCCAAACCAAATATTGATATGTTGGTCGTTCTTCGGTATTACTGAAAATAATGGCACAGCGTTGTTCATGCAGTTCAAATAATTCTTGAAGACTGTTAACTTCAATATCAGATTGTATGGCCTAAAATTGTTCAAAAATTTATTATCAATGACACCAATCCTCAAATGTGGCCTCGATTCGGACGGCTTTCTGTGGTAAATTAAAAAGTTTTATTTCAAACTGTCATAACATCCGCACCAATTATTATAGGACAATCACTTCTTTGTAATTCAAACAGATCGAATCAGTCAAATCTGTCGTCTTTCAACTGATTCTTGAAGGCCGGATTATCATCACTGTTAACAGCTTGACAGAAGGTATACTATTTTAAAACAACGACACTCTATTACATATTTTACTGCAGATGGATAGCGTCAGACCACATAGTTCTAAAAAACCCGGCAGATATTAAAGAAACTTGATATAATCCGCCTATAGCCCATTGGATAATCATCTGTTCTGATAAATAGCTCACTTCTTTACCGGACGCTACTTTGACAATTTTCAGAAAGCAGAAAAAGGGTATTGTCAGTTTAATAACAAGAATAGGACCAACGAGGCAAACAATTGTATAGATGAAGGAATACTATACAATAGATTGGCATATATTATGATTTAATTAGCGACCAATTCAACATAAACAACAACAACAAACCCCTAATTGCTAACACACCAGCCCTAAACTGTTATTCATCAACTCATTTTTCCATGCTAGCTAGTGAACAGATGCTTACCAAACAAAATTTAAAACGGCAAATAATCACTACCCTTGACAAATTGTTAAGGAAAAAGGAAAACTTGCTATTAAATCAACCATCTATTAGCATCCAAAATAGACATGAACCTATAGCGAATTTAAATAATAAAAAGCCAAGTGACACAATGACAAACTCAATTTGTAATCGCTTAATAATGGCATGAAAGTGGATTCTAAAATTTATTTATTTTTGACAATACGATAGTAAAAAGTATTGCAAATGATATGAAAATCAACAATATTATACTGAAATACTAGAAAACAACAGTTACAATTAAACAAAATTACATCAGACGCATACAAAACAATTATTAAATACTTAAGAGACGAAAAAGTGATTCATCATACTTACAAACCAAAGGTAAAACGATGCTACAAAATAGTCATCGAGCATTTACGTTGGTCAATACCTACCAATGACATTAAGAACGATACTACGTCATAAAATACAAAAATTATTTAATGCACCAAATGCTAGAACTATGACTACTACTAGGTTACTAAACAAATGTTGTCAAGCAATTATCTTCTACGCAAGTCCTATCACACGCTGATTTTACAGCTAAATATAACAAATCTTTTAGCAATATTCGGTCCAATCTGGCGTTCTATAGAAAAGTGCCCTTAAAGTCTCACTGTTATTTAATACCACTTTTGTTGACAATACTACGATCCTGTCAACGCACGATGATCCTATTGTCGTATCTCGAAATCTTTGTCACCTAAATTTATCAACTGAATGGTTTGATAATTGAAAAATTCAATCAACCAAACTAAATCAGTACAAGTAACTTTTATATGAGAAGAAACGTGTGTCCACCAATCACTAAAAATTACGTTAACTATCCCTGTCAAGATCTAAACGGAGTATTTGGGCTTATACCCAACTTATAACTAAGTGCTAACAATTTAATTTAAAATTCAGACAAATATATTGGCTTCTAAGAAGAAAGTCTAAATTGTCTGTAACAAGCTTCTACTTTACAAAACAACGATTAGGACTGTACAACTTTAAAAATATGCCAAATCAGGATCAAAATCATGCAACAATGACAATCCAAAATTCTCCGCAGGCTAATAGATTCTACGTGGTATGTCACAAATGAGACCTTTCACGATGACCTCGGCATCCCATTTTCTGTTAATGAGCTTTATAGATTTGCCGAAAATTTATCATACTTGGCTTCAACCTCACAATGTATTGATGTAACACTTAACTGACGCTCAACCATCTAGCTGAAGGTTGAATATGACATAAGAACGCCATAACTTGGAAGAACTTCTACAGAAGTTTTATTAGTAAATAGTTTCTTCTAACAATATTTACGTAGTTATCAAATTTATTTAATAATCCATGGAAAGTAGATTTTAAATATATTTATTCACAAAAAAAATAAACAACACAGACGTGGACCTCCGGTTCCACAGATGTCCGGGACTTCTACACAAACAAAATTTGCGGCCACTTCCGGTCAAACCGATCTCGAATTTTCCGATCAGGCTGATTTTTGGCGTCTGGACTTGACTTATGGTCTTAGTTGAATAATAAAACATTATTTCTTTATCTACCACAGATCAAAAATTATAAGGTGTGATAGCTGTCAGAAATGACAGAAATAGAAACTTGTCTCCAGCTTGGAAGCTGCCTTGATCAAAAATTGAAAATAAAAGGACGGGCAGACAGACAGACGAAGATTTTTGCACTACTTTATATTGCGTATACTTTATACACACATATATATAACATATACTTTATATATATACCTATAATTACACTGAAATAAAAAGTTTTGAAATTATTACAATTTCTTTTATGAAAACATGTGTATCATTATAAATTATTTATTAAATTTTGTGAGTATTTGCTAGAAAACTATTGAATAAATAATATATGTAATAATAATTTCCTTCTTTATTGTTTTAAGTGATGAATGCATAATTTATAAGTTTTATTTTAGGTTTGTTAGAAATAATCAACGGTTTTAAAAATAAAATAAATAAACCTCAATTTGCAAAGACAAGAGATGTATTAAAATAAGAAGATTAAAGAAAAATATCCGGAAAACAGAATAGCCAATTTAATTCCCCAATGAAGAAATCTTAGAAATTTTTTATTATTGGGGTAGTAAAGCCATGAATAAATACACAAAACTTTATTAAACAAAAAATGAAAATCGTTGCTTCAATATTAGTTGTAAAATTGAAAAATCAATAATATGCAGGCCATGGAATAAAGCATTGCACACTGCATTTTTAATCGCTGAAATTCGCCCGATATACCCCTACCATTGCACGATATCAAAGGCCTCTTTATTTCCAGTTCATCCAACGCTCTCTATTTGCGCGTTTTTAATGGGCTAACGCAAAATTAGCAGTTGATTATTCCTATTTTGTGTCATGTGGTTATTTGAAGTTTAATTGACTTGTATGTAGTCGTTCTATACTAAATATTAAATATATGAATTATTGAGATCCCATTCGGAATGATTACTATTGCATTTTTAAATTTATTTGTTTTATTGCTGTTCTTTATTAGGATTTTGTCGTTTTAAAAATAATATATTTTTTATTGTTTAGCAATAATCTATTGAATGCAATAGGCTTCGAATAAAAAATAAAATATTTGAGTTTTGTGGCGTTTTACCTTTAACTATTATACTTTTAAAATTTTATTATTTGTAAATTTACAATCTACTCTACAAGTAATATTAAGTAAATATGATAATACAAATAGGTGTTGTTAGGAGAAACCGTTAGTGATACTCCTTTAAAAATCCTTTCCATTTAGGCTTCTTACAGATAAATGGACAACTGATGAACCAAATCGTTGTTGTGATCCTGGAGTATACTACAGTAGCTTTGAAAAAATTTGCGAATTTCTTCCACGACGAATTGTATGCCAAAGTCAATATGCAAGGTTTGATTTGTCACATAGCACGCTGCATCTGCCATAGCACGGAGTATCTTGGACTGTTGTGGGATAGATTTTATTAGACATGGTTTAGCGTATTCCCAGAGTTGCACTCCGCACACCCAGATTGGCTTTAGCATGGTTTTATATAATAAGGACAGTTTAGATTTTCTTCCAAGTAGCCAGTATATTTGCCAAAACTTTAGGTCCATTTGTTGTCGCTTAGCTTCAATACATATTTTTCAAGTCAGTCGTTGATCCAAGTCTAGTCCTAGATATTTGTTTTAACAGGTGCTGAAGTATTATTTAGACTAACTGTCTAAAATGTATTGAATCGAATTGTGAAGGTTATTTGAACCTATTTGGTTGCATTGGTTTTAATACGCCATTTATGAAGCCATTCCTTGATTAGATTTAGATGCCGCTGAAGATCCTCAGATGCTAACACAGAGTCTTCATGTGTAGATAAAATTACAGTCATTAGCAAAAGTGGTAATAATAGTCTTTCCATTTTCTGGTAGTTATATTTAACTCTGAAATATCTGTCAGTAAGGTATAATTTAAAGAGAAGGTAATAATAATTTTGGACTAGCCTTTTTAGTTTGTAGAGTAACCCATTGTCCAAAACTTTGTCAAGAGCCTGCGCAATATCAAGAACAGAGCTGTGTACTATTTCATTAACTATCCTACGTACTTAATTTGTTGTGGAATATCCTCCTTGAAACTCATATTGGTGTATAGGCAGATGTGATAATTCCAAAAACAGTTTCTCAATGACTTTTCCTATCATAGGTAGAAGATTAATCGGTCTGTAAAAGATCATATTTTCTGCTGCTTTTACAAGTTTGAAAACCATTATTATTTAAGCTTACTTTCACAGCATAGGGTAGTAATACAAGCTTAACATGCGATTATATATAATCGTCAAAAGTATAATGCCTTTTTTTAGGGAGCTTTCTCAGTATTTGCTCTGTTAACAAGTCATAACCTGGTGCTCTGTAATTGTTAGTTTTTTATTTCAAGGTGTATTTCCGTTGGTGTAAATGGTTTAGTAAATAGGTAAGGACATCTGACATGAAATGTCTAGGTACTCCTCTGTAGCTTCATCCGGTACATTAGATGGAAAAGGTTGAAATACATTCGACAAATTCCCAGCAAAAGTTTTAGATTTTTTCTTGTTCAGATCTAACTTATCTGCTATCTGCTTATCTGCCTTTTAAATCTTTTTGTAGCCCTCCAGATGGTGTAATCTTTTGCATGAAGTTTGTAATGCACGGAGTCGTCGAGTTAGTCTTATTAAAATTTAGTTTATCAGCTGAGATACGTGTTTTTTGCTATCTTAATTGAGCTCATCTTTCCTTAGCTGTTAATTCCTTTATGTATAGAAGTGTGAATTGGCACGATCAGCGGGTTCAGTTTGGTTGCGTATGACTTCCCATGCAGGTTTTTGGATAAAAGTAACTAAGTATTGGACTGCTCGGTTGTTTTATTTGCAATTTGAATTTTTTTCTTTAATGTGTTGTTGAAATTCATGCCAGTGCCTAAATTTTGATGCAAGTTTAGAAGACAATTGTTTGTTGATAAGCCTAGTACTTAAATTAAGTATTACTGGCGCACGATTTCCTGATAAGTCGTTATTCTGAATAACCAGGACTATGTTTGTAGCTATTCCATTGGAAATTCAAAATTCATGGGGCTTAGTTATAACAGTTGGCCAATATCTCGGTTCCGCCGTGCTGTGGTAGTTGTAACTACTTTGTCATAATTGGTCCAAATAGATTTCTACCTTCAGTTGCAATGATTCTGGATCGCCAGTAGATATGATTAGAGTTCTAGCCTTCTCCAACAATAAATCTATATCCAAGAGCGTGAAATAATTCAGTGTAATCATCTGCAGCTATTATATGTCTGGGAGGGGAGTAAATAGATCACACTGTGAATAACCAAAAAAAATATGTTTACTCTTAACATGAAATTTGAAATGAGTTTAGCTGGTTATATGATGATGAGTTTTTAATGATCACTGCAGCTCTTGTATAAGCAGTTCCTTGGGGTATATTATAAATGGAGTAATTAGGTATACGGAGAATTGTTCGGGCTGTAAATGGGTTTCGGATACGCGCATTTTATCTATTTTATTTAAATTTAAAAAAGCTATTATCTCTTGTTTATAGTTTAACAGACCATTTGTGTTCCATGTGGCTATTCTTATCATGTTGGTCATTATTGGGTTATTTTAGTAATTAGGGATGAGAGTAAGTTTAGCATAATGTTATTTCGGTTTATTAGCTGTGCGAATGTTCTTGAACTCGTTTAGAAAGGCAGTTCGTTTTTCTTCTGCGTTGACTTATCGATCATTAATATTAGAGTTTGTACGACTGTTGCATACCTAAGGATGCAATTTTGTGACTTCTCGCTATTGGTTGAAATTGTTAGGATAACAGTTATATTTGTCGATTTGAACTTGATTTGTATCTTCGTTAGGTTGGCTTGCTATAGGTTCGTATCTATTATTGGACGGTTGGTCTAACACAATACTTTTTGTTGGTCTATTTAGTCTCCTTTTCTTAACAATTTGCCAGAGGTGTTTATTAGCTTGTGTTTCATTAATCTGATTTTGCTCATTTGTTGTTCATTTACTGGCATAAATAAAGGGGTGATGCATAATGCTCTTGATTAGGAAAAGGAGTGTTGGTATTTACATAAGACTGATTAAGCACAGGGCTTAGAAATAATAAATTGGGTTGAATTGTTTGCTAACTACCATGTGGTAATTGTAACGAATGATACGGAATTGGCTGGTAGATTAGTTACATACCCAATTAGATTACCCGTTTGTATAAAGAAAATAACGTTTCATTTGGGCGTTTTAATTTACTTTATTTGAAAGTAAACTTATGATTTATCGTCAAATATAATAATACTGAAATATGCATATATGCATTTGACCACAGGGCAAAGCACATTTCGATTGTTTGCTATTTCGAAGAATCAGACCGCTGCACGTCTTTATCCCCCGAAAGTGAAATCGGTTCAAATTAAATGATAACTACAAAAGCGCAGGCCTATAAAATTCTGGACGCTTTAGACACTGATATTTTGCAGCAAGGACACACCTTCGCTCGATTTAAAACATAGTTTAAAAGTTTTAATTAATATTGAAGGCGTTTCTTGGATCAAGTCATTTTAGAAATTAATAGTTTAGTATTAAGGCAAGCGATGGCAAGCTGATGGCGGAATCATTTATTTCTTTTAAATAGCCGGATTAAAATTTCTCATAGAAGTAAATTGTTTACGCATTGTCGAACGAAATAGGTAATCATTTGATGATGCAAAATCTGCAATAAATACTTAATGCCACCAAGTGGATGTGTTCTCTCTATGTACTTTGGTAATACGCACGCACGTATTATTCTATTAAAGGAAAACTAGCAAACGATCGACTATAAAACTGGAATATTTATTATGTAAATACAGTGTACATCTCTTTAAGTTGATAAAAATATACTTCAGTGTTTATGGTTGGACCATCTGGTAAAATCTTGCTTTGAACACGTTCACATTTGACCACAGAATTTAGAAACGGTCCCCGATCTAACTATTGGTTTTGAAAGTCAAGGTTATTCAAACAGACCTATTTTTCATCCCATAGGATTCGTTCTGCGACAAAAAAGCAACCGACAACAAACTTTGAGTTGACGTTGAACATATCGGCAAATCTTAAAAATTTTATTTAAGGTTTAAAGTATCGACGGATGATAGCTTTAAACAGACCAATAGTATTACGGGTATTTGTTTTCTACGACTTTTTTTTTCTCAACATATTATCCATTGATTTTATTATCTCCCAGACTTAAGTCGAAAAAGTTAAAGTAAACGTGCTACACACTTATTTACACTAATTATTTCCCTTTTACAGTGCATAATTTCTATTTGTTTCAGTGGTGTTAAAGTGAGTTGTTTCCAATAATCAAGTTACTTTTATATCTTGGAGTGTAGCATCGCAACACAATAAGAATCTTCACAGCATAACTGTTTTTTAATATTCTATAGGTTACATGACCATGTTGCAAATAAATTTTATATAGTATAAACAAGAAATACAGACACAAAGTTTGTTAGGACATTCAAAAGTGATTAGCGTTTTCCTTCAAAACTCCAGTTGTTTCAGAAAAAATACGCGCCCAGTGCGTATGCGAAAACATATTATAAGGCCATGTAATAGCACTAGATGGCTTTGTTAGAACACACCAAAGGAAAGTGAGTCATTTGTGCAGTGTTACGAGTATAGTCGTACAGAAAGTGGAAAACCATAGAAGTATACAACCATGGATAACATTGGACAAAGTGTTTTTTTGGTGTGAGAGGGAGGGGAAAGGGTTGAAAGGATAGAGGGAGAGAAAGAAAGAAAACGGAGGGAGTGGGAAGGAGATGGAGAGAAAGAGAGAGAGAGAGAGAGAAAAGAGAGAGATTATTTTGGATATCCACTTGAGGTTAGTAGCCATGTATAGTAATGCAGAACTCTATTTCTCTACATATGGAATATCAAAGGTGGCAAGGACTGGGCTGAGAACGGCAAAAGCAGCAAGCGTCCAGTAAATACGCTGACAAATAAGCCAATCATATTTATTGCATTAATAGATGCAACCATCCCAAAGCTTGAAAATCATAAAGTTTTGTGCACAATTCCCTTACTGTTCAGCAAAAGTAGAATTGCGTAAAGGTATACCAACAGTTGCTGGTGATTGTACGTATGCGTACGTATACTAGCGTATATGTAGCAATGAAGCAAGAGACTGTCCTCAAACGATGAGCTTTAGTCGACTATCCACAATTGGTTTGCTATACCCAAAGAATGGTTCACAGCAGTTTTAGGAAAAGTGCATACACATTGAAGGAAAATACCTCTATTGAAATGTGTACTAACTGCTTTCTAATAGAAGATTAGTAAGAAAAAAAGCATTTGTTGCGCTAATTATTTTTGAACACTCCAAATAAACATACGTAGAAGCAACTTTATTTATATGACATCTTTAGTAGCTTACTTTAAGCTGAGAGAGGGATTTCATATTTTATTGCTAACGGTTTTTGAGGAGAATTTAAAATAAAAATGTGTATTTTGTTACTTTCATGTTTAAAGTTTTTTTTAATAAAAGGCATAGCAAAAGCTGGATAAATAATTTTTGTTTTACTTATGCAAATATTAAAGCTATAGAGGAATAAAGCTAATAAGATATACGCAATAATTAATAAACGGAAAACAAAATAAGTTTAGAAAACATTTTTGAAAGAAGACAACGTGAAAAACCAAAATTCCCAAGTAACCAACAAATATCATAAAAAGTCTGTATAAGAACAGCCAGATAAATATAACTAAAGGTGTAAACCATATGACAATAAACCGAAAAGTCAAACATGGCTGCAGGCTAATCCATGATGGACGTAATGATAATGATAAAGTGTTTTATAATAAAAAAAAGATAAATCTTACATGTAAGTGATGAAGCGGAAGATTTTGTAGAATTTAAAATGAATGAATTGAGATAACTCAAATAAAGGTTGTAAGGTAATTTAGTGTCACTCATTGACTATTTTTATTATCGCTATCATTTACGTTAAATACCATAGAATCTCAATAAAGTCTTTTATTTAATTGTTGCTGCAATTATCTCAAGTATAAAAAAAGAGTAGACCTGTTTTTGTTTATTCTAAACGACTCACTTAACTGATGTGTATTAGAGCGTTGTTGAAACGAGCAGGGAAAAGGTAGCGAGTTATTCGCGCAATGCTGTGGGCGTAGTTGTAGAAAAAGCGGAAAATCTTGCAAGCATCTGTATGGACATTGTTTTTTTTTGCGGAATACCTGGGATGCTTCAAACAACTATATGAGATTAGAAGCCGTGGGTGAAAAGCAGCACCGAGTCACAAAGGTTGTTTCGCAAAAAGCAGCGTTTAAAGGCGACAACGATTGTACTGAAAATGGCAAACAAGCGAATCACGTTCATTACATTGGCGAATGTGATAGCCACCATCTATAAGGACTTAACGATGATAAAGGTAAAGGTTTGTGCATAATAGATTCCCATCGTTTCATCGAAAGAGAAATGCTAGTTTGTATAATGACAGCACATTGAAAAATCTCAACTCAAGACACGGCTGACAGTCATCTTTTGAGATCAAGAGAGGATTTTACTGATGGATTGGTTGCAGTCTAGTGAGAGCGTTACCATAAAGGGATAAAAAAATAACATGTAAGCATCAAAACATAGAACTAGTGAGTGAACACGTATAAATATCTAGGAAGTGTGCTAACTAATAAGAAAACGTAAATTTAGAAATTGCAAAAAAAAAAAATGCCACAAACATATTCTATCATAAATAAAACGACACTAGGAAAAAAAGTAGATATGCAGACTAAATCACATGTTTATAATGCAGAAGTAATATCATCTGCACTACACGTAAATTAAATATGGATTATACTAAAGAAGCATGAGGTGAAAATGGCGACTAAAACAAATTATAACAGAATAAGAAATGAACGTATTGGAAGCGTAACAAAACAAAAACCAATTACAACAAAAATAGGAAACAGACAAACGGGTACAGTCACATCGCCCGAATGACATCAGAAAATAGACTTAAAAAGATAATAGAATTAGGAAAAGGAGAAAATAAGAAAAGAAGAAGGCCAAAAAATCATGGCTAGACAAAATACAAGAGATAGAAAAATGAGGTAAAAAATATATGAAATAAAAATAATAGCATAAGACAGGAGCAGATGAAAGAATGGCTAAAAGAATGGGCATAAGGATTATCGCAAAAAGAAGAAGAATTTTATTTTCAATACACTATTTAGATTCTTATATTATTTCTCATTATTATGCATAATACATCAAGTTTTTTAAATTACTGAAATTGGGAATAAATAAACTAGAGGTTTGGATAGGCACGTTATAGTTCATGTCTATCATTCGATTAGCTTCTATAAGAGTTTATTTAAATTCAGAAACCAGAGTGCCCAAACCAGCTGATCGTATGAACGTCAGTCATTTTGAGGCCATAAAATCTAACACTTATTGTACTGACAATGGCACTAAAAGAAGCGCCAAATGTTAAGCTATTACACAAATTCAAAAGTCTGTTTAAACATTCTTTTCCTAAATGTCACTGCTGCCAAAATCAGAGCGTTTTAGTCTTGACGACGCCAAGCTTTGATATAGTATAATCCAAAAGAAGTTAAGAAGTGGGGTTATAAAATGTTTATTCTGCGTGATAAAGCATGCCTTATCTTAATGCAGTACGGCAAATGTATAGAAAAGATAAATTTTGTAGATTAAATAATTGTATTATAAAAAGGTTTAAAAAACGATAAAAATAAAATAAACATAAATAATGCCACAAAGGTAAGAAAAAGATTTGTAACTAGAGTGGAACACTTACTTATTATGGACCAAAAGAAAGGTGTAAGATTATATTATGAAATAGTTTGAGCTTGTAATGTTTTCGTTCTATGTACGACTTCCCTCTATTTTTCTCTAGCCTTTCACTTCTATTTTCTGTGTTTTTATCTTGATTTTCCCATCTTATATTTAGTATTCCCTTCCTGCGGTTTTTATATAGCTTTTCATTTATGACCAATGTTATAGTTGTATTCTTCTTTGAAAGTGTGCCCTCACTACCTTATTTTCTGTGTTTTGATGTTTTTCACTGTTTTCTTTCAATATTTCTTCTGTTTCATAATACATTAGTGTTTTATATTGTTTTTCATTCTGGCCCATCTTCTAATTATTTTCCTTGTTTTTTTTTTTGTAAAACACATATGATAATAGGGAGTATTACTGTTCTGTATATTTTCATCTTAGTCTTCCTGCCGAGGTATTACATTTACGACAGTCCTTTGTGTTTAAAGTAGGCTCCATTTTTTGCTTTAATCTGATATTTAATTTCTACATTCCTCTCATTTAACTCTGATATTAATGTACCTAGGTTTTTATACATTTAACCTCTTCGAATTGGTATGTCTTTATTTTTATTGGTTATAATTTAGCCTTTTTCCTGCATCATTTCATATATTTTGTTTTTATCGGTTAATTATTTTACTTTTACTACTTCTATCAATTTTCGTATTGCTTTATTCATAGTTCTCTTATCTCTTGTTAACATTGTAAGTCGTTTGCATAAACTATTATTTGTACTGTTTTTGATCTCATCTCTCCTTCAATCCCTGTCGCTTTTATGACAACATTAAATTTAACACGATATTAAATAGGACTGCTAATATTAAACTATCGTTAAATATTGTTATTAATCTTCTCATCTTATATAATATGTTATCTAAGCATTTAATGTTTTCTCAGCTTTTGTATTCTAAGCTATGCTTGTTTGAAGTCCATGAATAGAATGTGTATAGTGATGTGTTTGAAGCATTTTTCTAACCGTTGTGGAGCATCATTTTCTAAATATTTAGTGATGTTTATCAATATTTTTATTTATATTTGTTTGTAATCCTGTTCGTATTGTTGAGTTTAACATGTTTTTTCTTCTCTTATTCTTTTTCTTTCTTATAGATTTTATACTGCTGATTATGTAGATTTTCTGCCTCTTATTTATTTAATATCATTGAAATATCGTTCATTATCTTTATTAGTAATAACTCCTCGTGTCAGTAAGGTTCCCCTTACCACGTTTGACGAGTACCCGTCGAGGTCACTCTCGTGATACCTTTACCCCTCTGTTACTGACTAGCGGCATCCGTTGCCCACAATTGTGGGATTGGGTAGCTCCACTAGCAGTTTTACGGGTATCACGCGCCACGGGGTAAGACGCACTACCCACTCGTGTCGGTAAAGTTTCCTTTACCACGTTGGACGAGCGGCCGTCGAGGTCACTTGCGTGAGCCTCTTCTCTACATCTGTTGATACTTGTTGTGCCCGTTACCCACCCTATTGTGGGATAGGGTAGCTCGAAGCACCTTTACGAGTCTGCGTCGTAGAGTGAAACGCAGCCCTACTCGTGTCGGTAGAGTTTCCTCTACCACGTTGGACGAGCAGCTGTCGAGGTCGCTTGGGCGAACCTCTACCACATATCGCTACTGCTACCGGCGTCCTTTGCCCACAAGTGTGGGATCGGATGGCCTGCATAACAGTTTTAACGGGATAACGTCATGTGGTCTAACGTCTCCGTAGGCCTTGGGCCTAATCGATGCAGCAAATACTCCAGTCGATAGTACTCGTGTTGGCAGGATTCTCCTGCCTCGTTTGACGAGTTGCCGGCGAGGCCACTTGCGTGAACCTCTACCCCACATCATTTCTACAGGCGGCATCTGTTACCCACGGATGTGGGATAGGGTAGCTCCACCCGCAGTTTTATGGATAAACGGTGTGGGGTCTCCCGTTTACCCGCTTCCTTGATTGGTGATCTTTTTACTCTTTCTGGGTATCTCCTCTTCTGTTTGTCTCTTTCTTCTGCTGAAGAAGTGGTAAAGTATTTTTCTTGTCTTTAATTTTCGCAATTGTTTTGGTTTTTATTCTGCTCACTAATGTGCAAATTAGAAGTTCGCGCTCTTCATGCGCGTATTTCGGCTTCGCCATTTTCAAAATTTTTGCGTTGTATCAGTTGACCAAGTGTTATAAAATTGCATTTATATTATATTCGCCTTTGTTTCACTGTTAGATTTTTTCCTTTGTCTAATCTTATAAATGATTTCTTATAACGAGAAGTTTAATCCGCTATTTTTCTGTTCGTTCTTCACTTTTAATTATTTAACACTCTCGCCATTATTTACTTGTGTTGACAGCAATATCGTTATCAAATCCTTCTTCGACATGTTCATGCATTTTCTCATGGAATTAAGTTTTGTTTTTTTTTTAATATATTATTCTCTGGAGCATTTATGTTAAATATATTCATAAAAGAGTATGTTAATCGTAATGTAACTAAAAGTATATTTCTTTTCTGTCCTTAGCTCTTCTATATTTACTTATGGACTCTAGTATGGACACCAGTTGAAGCAGAAAGAAAAGGAAGAAAGAATAATATTAATATAAAGAGTGTTCCGGCAGCACAACGTAAAAAAAGGAAGAAGTATAACGCCTTCTAGTTAATACGCTACAGGTTAATACTCAGGCAACGGAAGCCAAGGTAATACGAGCCCAAAATAACAAAATGTTTATAATTAATGGCTAGATGGATTGAACACTTAAATGGAAATTATGAAAAATAAGCATAAGTTAAAGGGCTGAAATATGTTTGTGGTTGATGATCCAACAGTTGAAGAGAGAAATATTAAAAGAGTAGCTTGGTGTAAAAGAAATAAGAGAGCTTAGCGGAGGAGCTTAAAAAATGGGTAGACATAGTGGATTTACAAGAAACAAAACAAAGTGGAAAAGAAATGGTAAACGTAGGTAAATGTGTACTTATAGTGGAGCCCAAAATATAAAGTTGGGTACTGGTTTTATGGTCAACACTATGTTGAAGCACTTAACACAAAATTTTAACCCAGTATCAGATAAACTATACAAAATGAGGATAAAAGAGAAATACAAAAATATTATTATAATTAATGTCCATGCCCACTCTGAAGATAAAGATAAAGAGATGAAGGGTGTTCATAATAAAAAGTTAGAAAAGCTATGTCAAGAACTACCGAAAGGAGATATTAAAATTGTCATAAGTGATTTTAACGCTAAATTAAAAATAAAGCAAATATACAAACCAGTCATAGGAAATTACAGCATTCAGTAAGTAACGGAAGGAAGTTCGTAGAGTTCAGTCAATAAGTAAATTTAATAGTCTCATCGATGTACTTTCAACATAAACACATCCCCACAAGGGCACGTGGTTGTTTCCAAACGGAGGACAGTAAATAAAATTGATCACATATTTGTCGAATTAAAAGTTACGGTTGGCAAAAAATTTGAGTAGTTACAGGGGGAGTATGTGCAGATTCTGGCCGTTTTTTAATTGGATCAAGAATATTGGTACCGAAGAATAATAAAAGATGTTAAAAAAAGTGATACTAAAATCACTGGAAATGTTATTGGAAGAAGAGCAGGGCTAAATGGTTTGAGGGTGAGTGTAAGAGAGCCATAAGAGAGACAAAGGCAAAATATGAGGAGATTAGAAGAGAAGGAATCAACGGAAGCAAAAAAGAATATACACAGAACAACAGCCAAGAACAAAAAAATTTCTAAAAAAATTAAGAAACTTTATCAGGGGATAAAGAAGAAAAAAAGAGGTAAGATAAATATGTCAGGACAGTTTGCAATCAATCGAGGTGTGAAACAGGGGGATCCCCTCTCACCGACATTATTCAATTAATCTTAGGAAGAGTACTATGTGTAAGCAGAATCCACACTAAAGGTTTAATATACCATCATAGGCATTAAGCAATAGCATATACGGATGAATTAACCGTAAAAACCAGGGCAAAAGCGGAAATGAAGGATGTGCTAGTCAGGCTAGAAAGGACGGCTGGGAAATATGGTTTACAATTTAATGAGGACAAAACTAAATTGATCGAAATAAGAAGAATGTCACAGCAAACAAACAGGAGTGACCTGAAGTTTAAAGCTGCGGAAGGAAGAGAATATATGTTTAAAGGAGTGGTCGAATGTAACTATCGCCAGTACCGGGGAGAAAAAATAGAAGTTAACGTTCGTTTAGAAAAGGGTAGTAAAAGTACGAAAGCATTTCTAAGGATATTTAAGGGGAAAAAGTGAGTGTTCGTAAGACTGTCATTAGAACTGGTAATGTTATATGGAAGTGAGACGTGGGTGATAAACAAAGACAATCAACAGAAGTTAGATACCTGGAAAAGAAATGTTTAAGGTCAAAATGGTGAAGTGATGAAAGTATATAGTAACCTTAAGCTTATGCCAAGAAATCAGGGTCCAAAGAGTTAGATATCTGGGTCATGTGCAAAGGACTATAGGACAACCAAATCAGTAATAAATCGCAAAAAAGAAACAAAAGGGATAGAAAGGACAAGGAATAAATGGTTAGGCTTGGTGCTGGCGGACCCGAGAACACTAAATATCTATATATAAAAGCAGAAGAGCCAGAACCAGAAAGAATGAAAAGCCATAACTTAACGAGTCTTAAACCTCCATGCCTCTAGTGGTGCGCAAAAAGCGGAGAATGAAGGTCAACATATGAGTGCCTCAACTTTTCAGTTCACAGACCTTACTAATTTGGAAGTGTAGAGTTGTACTATGATTGCTATTTATCTTTACCTACACCGCTACATATTAGGGGGTAATTCATATAAGGCGCTGCTCCCGATTCTTTGCTCATATTTTTATGTCTGAACTTAAATATTAAGAAATAATCTATATTTCTTAGAACACTGTTAATAGTGATATTTCTGTCACCGCAATGGTTATTAATTTCAAAATACCTTGTGAAATATATTTTTGTAAGCTATCCAACTACTGTGCAAATTTTAATTACAATTTTAATGAAATTTACATTGACCAGCGAAGTTCTCGGTTGTTAATTGTATTTTAAGGTCTTTTGAAATGAGAGACAGCTGGGATGTTACAGTTCCGGAGAGGTTTATTTTTGAAACGCCCAGATAATCCTGTTATTATCCTGAAAGCGCCCCTCGAGTGTGTACTTAACACGAAATTGTAATTAAGTAAATCCGGCGATTCAAGGTGCAATAGTCAAGAAATTGGGGACAGCATCCGCTGGCAGTTGTGTGCAAACAGTCATCAGTCTCATCAGTCAAAGTAATTACTAGCTAACAATGTTTAATTAATTTCCTTAGGCGGTCGCCGTTGCTTTACATTGTCACAGTCCTCGGCGGATCTTGGACGAGTCTTCAGCCTCACAAGCGAACGAGGGCGGCGGCGCGCGAGGAATATCTAGACTTGAGGGGAGGCAGCAATTATTAAATTAAATGCCCCACTCGACCCGCGAAGAAACCGGCGAGATTCCGCAAATCGGAAGTTCGTGTGGGGAAATAGACGGCGGAGCGCCGAGACATGCGGAGGCACGTATCGGCGCGTCTTACAAGAAAATACACTCAAATCCGTGTTCGTCACGGTCCCAGCCGTGTCGGCAGGAAATAAAAACCTTTTAAATTCTAAACCTCTTTCTGAAATAATCCAGGGGAGATGCTCTTCAATTTGCATTACCCCGATTCGGAGGCGGCGACGGAGCGCGGATTGCTCCAACTCTCCAACTTTTGACGCTCTTCAGCCGAGCCATTCTTTTGAGATTGCCTCCGAATAAATCTAATTGAATCGGTAATTATGCGACGTAACCAGCTATAATCTACCGTTTCGCTTTAGAATCCCAGCGAGTTGCAATGTCTTAGTCGAGCATGCACTTCTACAACAAACCTTTACTCAATCGCAATTTGTAATAATTGAATATCATCACTTATTTGCATTGATGTTCACATAAGTCTCAGAAGATGTCCCATAAATTTAATATCACTATTTTTTTATCGACAAACGTAATTTACAATATACTTTTACAGAAAGTCTTAAGTAAATCTGATGATATAAAAGACATTGATAGGAGAATGATGATTACACCAAGTCTTGGGGTCATGTTTTCTTCAGTCGTCTTAGTGGGGGTGGTTGGTAAACAGTTGCTTAATTAATTCACTGCTCTGTCCGTCAAATTTTTGGTGATAATTTTTTGCAAATCTTTTAGTTTTATTAGCAAGGTCTCCATGAATTTTTTGATTGGTAATGAACTAAGGCGCGTCAACTATTGCGCGAAGTGTTTCAGATTCGAATTGTTGCAACATTTTAATTCTGGTTGGCTTGACACATCCCCCAAAGCTGTAAACCAGATGTTCAAATTGGCTTTAGCATCGTTTTATAAAGTACTGGTTTGTTTCTGATTGATACTTTTGATTACCTACCAAGAAGTTAATACATTTCACGTAATTTTAGGTTTAATTGCTTGATTTTAGCTTCTATGTGTTTGTTAGACGTGAGCCGCTGGTCAAAATGTATTTCTAAGTACTTAACTTTTGTTTTTATTAGTACCGGGGTGTTATTAATGTTAACTGCTGGGCAAACGTTAGCTTTCGTGGTAAACGTATATGAGTTAATTTTTATTAGTTAACTGTTATCCGCTATTTGTCGAACCATGTGCTAATTTTGTTAATTTTTTTCGTGAGGTACAGTATAGCGGTGTCATCGGCGAAGATGGCAGTCACAGACTGTTTCAGACTAGTTCGTTGTGTAGATATGGTAAAGGATGGGGCCCAAAACACTACCCTGAGGCACACCGGATTTGAAAAGATGATATGAGGATGGTTTATTATCGTATTTGACGGAAAAATATCGGTCAGATAGGCTTTAAAAAGTAAATGTAAGTAGCTTAGTAACAGCGTTTTTAATTTAAGGAAAAGTCCTGTGTGGTAAACAGGGTAGATAATGTGCAATTTATTATCCTGTGGCCCTCTCAGAACCCGAATTGGTGGTAAGGCAGGTGTGTGAATATATCTGTAACTTCTCGTAGTCTTTTAAGAAAGTGTTTCTTGAACAATTTACTCATCATGGGTAAGAGCCTGATTGGCCGATATAAAATCACATTTTCTGGATCCTTTCCGGGGTTGGGTATCATTATTATGTATGCATATTTCCATATGATAGTAAAAGAGGTTTAGCATAGGATTATAAATCGTATCAGTAATAGCACTGCTTTTTTTTTGGGCAGCGTTTGTAAGATTTTACCAGTTATCAAGTTATGACTTAGCGCCTTAAACAGGTTTATCTTTTTTACCTCAAACATAATTTCAGGCAAAAATGGATTTACGAGAAGTGTCATTTGGTACGGATTATTTAGGAATTCTTGTTTTTCATTGTCTCTTTAGGTTGTCGTTACTTCTAGGGGAGTGAAGATATTAAATATACGTTCTGCAAAAGTGTGGGATTGCTAGGTCGGAAGAAGAATTCTCTTCAGATATGGCAGGTACCGGGAAAATAAAATACTCGGAGTAGACCAAAACTAGTATAATGGTGAGCAGCAGCGCTATCATTACTAGGACAAGGCTAATCAAAAAATAATTCTGATATAGTTTTGAGTTTAGAGAAAAAGGAGCGTAGCTGAAATTCGGCAATTCGGTCTTTGCTTAACGTTATAAAAGCAAGAGAAAACTACCGTACTCTCTTTCTAAGAATATCACTTCACAATTAGAAACATTATAATAATCGAATAAATTAATAGTCCAGAGTACTGACGTCTCTGGGATGAAACAAGGATGCGAAAAATCTACGGGCTTGACATAATGGGCAAAAATGTATTAGAGATAGCATCGTAGAACATTCTGAGTTTATATAAAGCCGGAAAAATTCGTAACACAATATTAGAAATAGACCGATTAAACATACATATATTAGGCATATCCGAAACTAGTAGCCGGAAAATGGAAAATTTAAATCTGATGGCAAAATAGTGTACTATGCTGAAAATAACGAAACCCGTCGCTGGAATTGAGTAGCTATTATAATTAACGAAGATCTTGGGAAAAGTGTTATCAATTATATACTCTTGTGTGACTGATTTATTTTATTAAAACTTAAAGGAAATATAATAAATCTAAATATCGCTGATACAAGCGAAGAGAAATTTGAAAAATTTTACGGGGACATTGAGGAGATACTAAACTTTACAAATAAAGAAAATCTTAATCATATAATGTAATACTTTAACTCTAAAGTTGGAAACATACCAGTAAATAATGTTGTTGGGACTTAGGCGCTTCCAGGAAAAAACCAGAGGACCGACAGACTGGTAAAACTTTAGCAAAAGGAATAATTTACTTTAACTACCATTAAAAAGACTTTATATGTAGAAGTCTACTAAGGGAAATGGAAATTTAGTACGAAACCAAATTGACTTTATCCTTGTAAATCAAAGCTCCAAAACCTATACGGGAATTGATATTTTTTCAGACCACAACATGCTTATGACGCAATTATGTTGAGATTAACAAAGTACAAAAGAAATGCTCAAGAAAAATAGATTTAGAGAAATTGCTGAAGACTGATAAAGAACAAAAAAAAAGAAAATGCTGAATAACAATAACTCACCAGACCTGGCTCCTAGCGGCTGTTTCCAACGATGAAAAACACTGTTCGTGGTCGCAAATTCACTAGTCGTGCCGCTATTGCATCAGCGATTTCCCAGTGGTCAAAAAAGACTCCTAAAGAAGCGTTCGCAGCGGCCATGAAATCATGCCGTCGACGTTGTGAAAAATGTCTACGGCTGCAGGGAGATTATGTCGAAAAGTGACATAAGTTTCACAGTTTTCGTGTGATTAGTTTTTGTAAAAAAATTTAAAGGTGTTATAACTCGTATATTAGCCATTATGGATTTAATCTATTTTTGACAGTTGTCACTAAGTTGAATATTGAGTTGTGATCCATCAACTGAGCAAACATGTTTTTAAATTTGACCAGAAAGATGGTAAGAGGTTCATATAATTTTACTTTTTGTTCATTGAGACCTGGCTATAGGTTTGCGTATAGTTCGTCATTGGCACATTGTTGGGATGTAGCAGGATTAAACTATAAGGGTGGAATAAATCTCAACAGCTATTTTGCAGTTACAAAGGAATTCAATTAAGTATATTTTCTGATTGTTTGGGTCGGGTTCCAGGTTTACATAGAAAAGTAAAAGAGGTTCCTTGCTAACTCTGTTTTATGTACATTTGAAGTTCTTTAATTACTTCGGTCGAGATGGAGTGTATAACCTTTCTTTCTAGGGCTAATATGTATGGTAGATAATCTTTTCTTTTTGCAGATATCTGATAAGATTTCGGTAAGTGTTTGGTGTGTGTGTGCGTTGATTTTTACTGCATTGTTGGCAATAACTTTACTATAGAATTTCTCATTGGCAGCAACTTTTGCAATGTTATTGATCATCCATTGTAGAGTGTAACGCCGTAAACCTATATGTAGTAAGAGAGGGGCAGAATTTTCTACTAAATTTTTGTTTCTTTTAAAACGTTGCTAGCTGGGTAAATCGGAATTATTGTTAGCTAAAGCTTAAATCTATTTTGGGTTGAAATTTGCGGTTGAATTAAGTATATTTTTAGCTGATCTATTCAACTGTTTCCTTTTTTTGACAGCTTACCCAGAGTGCTCATTATTTTGTTTTTTCCTATAATTAGATAAAATTTGTGTGTGCCCGAATTCTATTTTGTGGTCAGGATTTTCCAAAGCATGTTCAGCAACAGCATATAGATGACGTTTGTGTGCCTTTATCCTAGTGGTAATCGTTCAGCCCATAGTCACAATGTACACTTGCTCACATGAACAAAGTATGCGGTATACCCCTGGTGTATCCTGTGTTTTTCTTGTATTTGTACTGCCTCTTACTGTCTTGTTGCTTTTATTGTTGCTATTAACCAATTGCTATTTATTTTGATGCAACTTGTAACTGCTGAAGAAAATTCTAAATTTTTGTTTTATTCATCTTATATGTTGTCGTTTTTAAGTCTATAAATATAAACTATAGCTATAGTTTTCTTGTTTTTGTTCTGTGAGCATTCTTAATATGCTAATGTGATCTATAGTCTATACATATATATATATATATATATATATATATATATATATATATATATATATATATATATAGATGTGTGTGTGTGTGTTAATTCCATTTGGGCTAAACTTATTCCGCTATAGTTTTTGAAGTCTGTATATTTCTCTATTTTATGTATTGGCAAGATTGTGTTTCTTTCACATTTTATGCTATGAATTCAACATATCAAAATTCTATCGATTCCCTAAAATTATATTAATTCTATTGGACAATTCGATTTTAGTGTTTTTTATTCTCACTTTATTAAACCAGATTATGACAAAGATCTGTATTTAATCACATTTATTCATTAAGAAGTTAACAAGTGAAAGGTGACATTGACGTTTATAAATCGCTCCGAAGCAATTTACCCATTTTGGGAGGTGTCGAGCAAATAATAATACTATTTAAAGCATAACGGTGAAGGTGGAAATAATAAAAATAAGTGTGCCAATTAAAGTAAGAGAAAACTGCTAATTTCTCAGTTTAATATTTAAGTACGTGCATCAGAGGAGACTTGACCTCCGAGAAGTAGATTCGGGCAAGGCTCTTATCGCTGAGCACAGCTGTACATACAATATTGTAAATAGTAAATACGGAACAGAGCCGCACTCAGAATTATTAAAACCAAACCTAAAATATGGATAGTTCTGAGAATGAGTTTAATACATCGGAAGATGGAACAAAGAAAAGGAAACCATCGGGACAAATAGACGTATTCAGTAGAAGTAAATTAACAAAGAGATCGCCAGGAAAAAAAGGAAACCAAGACGATACATTACAAAAAATGTTTGTTATGATGCAGAACCTCACTACAGAAGTCAAAGAAATTCGTAAGAACCAACAGGAATATAAAGACGAGATCAAAAATTACAAGAACAAACCGAAAGCATCAAACGTGAAAATGAACATATGGCAAGGAACTAAAAGAAATAAAAGGAAAAGTTGAGAGATTAGAAAACGAAAAAGGAGAAATAATTTAGTGATACAAGGCTTAGAAATTGATATCGATGACCCTAAGGTTTTGAAAGAAGGCATATTGAATGTATTCAAAGAGAAACTGGGAATAGAAGTACCAATTAAATCAGCTAAGAAACTAGGCCAAAAACCTGTCTAATCGAGCTAGAAAATTCCAATGATAAGAAAGTAGTTATGATGAACAAAAGCAAACTAAAAGGGAATAAAGAGGTCAAGATATTTATCAACGATGATTTATCCAAGAAAGACAGAGAAATACAAGGCATAATCAGGAAAAGGGCCCAGGAGGAGAGAACACATGGAAAACCGCTAAAATAGGATTTAGAAAGCTGTATATAGATGGAATAGAGTGGAGATGGGAAGAGACAAACAAAGAGTTAAGAAAATCAAGAGAAATAACCAACGGCGACTCAAAAAACTGATTACAGATTTTGGATTGCACGACAAATATAAAGACGACGACCAGGCAATGAAATGGCATTTGAATAGGAAACAACCCAAACACCAAAAGACACAAAAACAAGAGAACCTAAAAG
This sequence comes from Sinelater perroti, assembly GCA_036346155.1. Taxonomy (NCBI): domain Eukaryota; kingdom Metazoa; phylum Arthropoda; class Insecta; order Coleoptera; family Elateridae; genus Sinelater; species Sinelater perroti. Next base: position 13,973,291 of record JARFIY010000195.1, on the reverse strand, counting down.
AAATTTGAAAAGAAGCATGAAACATGAATTTAGCAACATGGAATGTAAGAGGAATTAGTGGGAAAGAGAAGGAGCTAGTAAATGAACTGAGACAAATTGAGATAGAAATAATAGTAGCAACTGAGACAAAAAGAAAGGCCAAGGAATGATTCAATTAGAAGATAATTATATTATGATATACAGCGGAGCCCAAGAAAATCAGAGAGCAAAGGAGGTGTAGCATGCATTGTCAATCAGAAATGGGCAAAAGAATTTGTAATTGGACATGCATAAATGAAAGATTAATGTCAGTAGAAATAGGGAAGACCAACACAAAATAACAATAATAGCAGTCTACGGCCCAAACGAAGACGATAATGTAAACAATAAGGACCAATTTTGGAACGAACTAACATCACTCACAGAAGAAAGTAAAGGGACAGTAATCACAGTAGGTGATTTTAACGGAAGAGTAGGAGTAAAAATAAGTCAACGGAAGAATCACTAGGCAAATTTGGAGAACAAGAAAGAAACAATAATGGAAAAAGAATACTGACTTTGCAGAGAGAACCAATTCATCGTCACAAATACGTTTTACGAACATAAGAAAATACATCAGTACACCAGGGAAGTTAAAAGTAGAGACGAAAAATCAATAATCGACTACATCCTGATGGAAAAGGCCAAAAGGAATATGATTCAAGACGTTAGGGTAAGAAGAGGTCCCGAAATTTACAGCGATCACTACCTGTTAGTAGGAAAAATAAGACACATGGACAGAAAACAAACAAAAGAGAAGGAAAACTTGCAAAAGAAAAAAGTTTATGAAAAGATTAAGATTTACATGCTCAAGGAAGAACAATATCAGACAAAATACCAAGAACTAATACAGAAAGAAATCGAAAAACTGGACAAAAGATTTCTACACGAAGACATAGACAATAAATGGGAAATATTTAAAAGAATTTTGAAATCTGGCAAAGGCAGTATGTGGGTAGCCAAAATAAATAACCAAAATAAACAAACAGATTGATGGAATGAAGATATTAAAAACGAAATTAAAACAAAGAAACGGAAATGGAAAAATTATTTAAATAAGAAAACTGAAGAAGCATACCAAGAATACAAGGAACAAACGAAAAAAGTTAAAGAAATAATAAAGACAGCTAAAGAAAAGTCATGGGAGAAGTTCGGACACAGAATGGAACATAACAGTAAATAAAACCAGAAGCTATTTTATAGGGTGCTCAAAAATTGTAGAACAGAGAAGAAAACAATACTAAACCAAGTCAAGAATAAAAGAGGTAAACTCATAACCGAAGAAAATGAAGTGATAAAGATATGGAAAGAACACTTCCAAGAAATCCTAACAGTAGATGAAACGGTAACACAAAATTCAAGAGAAGATAAAGAAGGAGAACAAAGAGCAGAAAGAATGGAAGTAATAACGGATGAAGAACCCACAATGAAGGAACTATGTGAAGCAATAAAAAACGTTAAGAATGGGAAAACACCTGGACACGACGGAGTAGAGGAAGAAATCCTGAAAACTATGGGAAAATATGGAGCACAAATATTCTTAGACATTTGCAAAGAGGCTTGGAGAACCGGTAGAATACCAAAAGAGTGGGAAGTGGGAATCATATTACCATTGTACAAAAAAGGAGATAGACTTAGTTGTCATAACTACCGAGGAATAACGCTGTTGAGCATAGCATGCAAGGTTTATGAAAGAATTTTAGAACAGAAACTAAGAAAAGTCCTAGCAAGACAACTAATAAACTCTCAAAGCGGATTCAGAAAGGGACATAGTATACAAGACCACATATTTAGCTTAAAAGAAGTAATAGAAAGAACACTAAAACAAGACAGAAAAGTTTACCTAGCCTTCATCGATTTAGAAAAAGCTTTTGACCGCGCACCAAGAAAAAAGATCTAGAAGAGCCTAATTAGAAGGGGTGTATGAAAACAATTGCTTAATGCCACCAAAAGCATGTACCAAAACTGCAGGAACTATGTAAGAACTAGATACTCACAATCGGAAGAGTTCGTAACAAGCAATGGCCTAAGACAAGGTGGTGTACTAAGCCCTCTGCTGTTCATACTACTCATGGACGACATTATTAACGCATGTAGGTCAAAAGTAGCGAAATTATGTGTAGGATACAGAAACATGCACTTATAATCTTCTGCGACGTTTTCTTTTTAAATGCAACTATTAAGAATGGCTATTACGACCGTCTTTATCAATATATTTACTTAATTTCCATAATAATAAAATTGCAATACATTTTTAGGTTTCTCTTGAGAAGATCATATAATAATATCTTTTAATATATATTTTCGTCACTTAGTATCTGTTGCATATTAACATAATTATTCATAACTAGAATTTTTCTTTAATTATTAATAGAACAGTTAATTTGTTAAGCTCATACTTTATAAGCTTTGACTTACATACACTTCTAATCATACTCTGTAGGTTGTTCTAAAAATGTACTTATTTTTTAAATGACAATAAATTCATTGTTTATTGACTCAAAAACAATAGCTTCATTGTTTAAGTTAAAATATATTAAATAAAATAAAATATTTTTTCTTCTTGGTTAAAATTTTTGCACTTAGGTAGTATTGTGCATTTCCATCTACTTATTTCTCTCTAAGGCTAACTTTCTTGCATCGTTCCACTGCATACAATTCTCACTCATAATGTCGGCAATATATTCCAAGACGTTGACAGACAATCTCTCGGTTACTTTCCTTCGCTTTTTGCTTCCCACGCCTTCTTAACCAGTCTACCAGTTATTCATTTTATATAGATGTCTAGCTATCTTAGTTGGTTGTTTTCTATTACTTTTTAGAATTATCTTGTTAACTATGATCTTATTTATGTAATAGTACAGTATTTTTGCTAGAATAATTCGGTTGTTAACTTCAAGTTTTAAATTTCCAACACTGCTTATTATCTAATCAAGATTATAGTTTTCAACTTATTTTCTAAGTTTATTAAAACACCTCTTTTTCTTCTACCATAAACAAAAATTAATTCATAAGAAACACCACCTATTTGTTCAAAATTGCACTTTTACATTACGATGATAACGGTCTTGATGAAATGAATTCTCTTCGTCACCAAATAACTATTCAACTTGCGAAACGCTATTTGCCCTAGAATACTGAAATCTGATTTCTCATATCACGCTGTAATCCCTGGTAAGTTCAAATTTTGAAAAGCTCAGTATTGACCCATTTAACTTTAAGGTAGTCACATCCCTCCAAACAACATTGAATAGAAATGCTCATATTCGCATACCAAGAGAGTAGTTTCTTTTCTATTGTATCTAATAATGTTACTTCGACATTCATTCTTCGTTTACGTCATTTTGGAGTATATCTACAACACCTTTGCTAGCAATTGCTTCAATTGTCTTTATTATTTTTTAACAGCTTCACTAAAAACCTATACTTTAGAGCCGTAGGTCATATTGCTCTCTGTTAATAATTTGAACATATGGGTTTTAGTTTTTTTTTTGTGAGTTATGTACTCCACAACAAAGTATTTAATTTACTTGTAATAATGCATCATTTTCTTATTGTCCAATATGTCTTTGTAGTCTTTCCCATTTTGCATTACTTTCACAATTAGGTATTTGTACTCTTCCATCTTATTATTTCAAAGTTTGTACGAATTTGTTGACTGTCTTCCCCAATTTCACTTGTTATATTCTTTCACTAGCTTTATTAACATTCTGTTTATACGGAATACCTCAAATGTATAAAAAGAGAAAATAAACAAGACCAAAGACTCGAGAAAAAACGGAAATAAAATTAGAAGGTTAGAATGTCCAAGAAATTAGAACCAAATAATATAAAGTTTTACTGACACCAAAAGAAATCGACAAAGGAGTAAAATAAACTATAAAGTAGAGTCGAAAAGTACAGAATAGTAAAAGTTGAAGTCTTTATAACCATCAGACGCAACTGGTTAAAACATGTCAAAAACTGGATAGCAATGAACGAACGAATAATTACAGTAAAGTGAAAATTACCAGGACGTCTTCATTATATTATAAGTGTGATGATGTCATTGTTGCAATTAAAAGAAGAATTTTTTGAACAACTGTCGGACTTATTAAGTAATCTGCTCAATAGAAAAGAAGCAATGATTTTAGGCGATCTAAATAGATCCGTTGGAAGAAAAGTAAATGATAAGGTAATTTTGTCCACAGTTTGCACTAAAAGTGTTAAATGGAATTTATTAACAGAATTTATCAACAATGGAATGTATCAACAATTTATAATCAGAATTTATCAATTTACATGGATACAAAAAACAAGAGCTTTATAATCTATTATAGATTATTGTATTATTAAACAGAGTAATAAAATAAAACATAGTAATGTCAGAGTGAAAAGAGGAGCACCGTGTAGATCAAACCATCGTCTTCTAAAAATAATAATATTACCAACACCTAAATATAAACAAATACCAAACATAACAAACCAAAATTCCGCTGAAACCTGGCATCCCAAATATAATTTAAACAGTTTTCTCGAACAAATCTACACAGTTCTTATAAAGATGAAAATGACAGAACAATAAAAAATGATATAGACGAATTCCCATAATGCATATACGATGCCGTAAAAAATACTTGCAGTAATCATTAAAAGAAGCCATAAAAGTAGTGAAACTTTACTGGTGGAATGAAGAACTTAAAGAGTTCATCAAAGAAAAGAGAAAACTGTAATGCAAAAGGCTAAATACAAAAATGTAGATGATATAAAAGTTTTTGTTATTTAGTTAAGAAAAAAATAAACAAAAGTAAAAACACTTATTGGAAGTCGAGAGTAGCTTGAAGAACAACCAAACATTTTAATAAATATAAATGGAAAACTGACGATTGGCTCAATTGGAGTAGAAAACTGGAAATATTATTACAAAGCCTACTAATGAAAAAAAACACTTTTTGAAAATGTTGAATATAAAATGGAGGAAGTAGAAACCAAATGCAATGAAATTTAGTAGAAGAAGTAAAAAGAGCACTTAGCGGAATGAAAAATAACAAGCTTCCTAGACCCAGGGGCAAACCTATGGAACTACTGAAACAATCCCCAGAAGTTATATTGGAATGCCTTAGCAAATTGTTCTTTGCATGTAACATTTGTTATATTAGTTTTATTCGGGCGATCGCAGCTTAAACACTTGTAACACATTCACAAAGCGCAAGTTTTTTACAAAATTGACCTATTGTGCAACAATGGCGACGTTCACGGTTTCGTAAAAGTCCCACCTTCCCTTAATTAAGACGCCACGCGTAACATACCCCGCATCACATTATCGCAATAATTGGCGCGTCTTCATTCCGGGCGCAGTCCGTCGCGTTCCTATGGCATTGTGCGCCCATCCCACACCTGAGCCGCTACAATGGTTGCTGCCAATTAGGGGCGCAAATTCAGCGCCGAACTTGCAGCAAATTATTACAAAAAGTCCGCATTGTGTGTAACGATATTGTAATGCGAATCCCCGATGCCCGCGGTGACAGTGCATTGCTATGGAGATGCTGATTGTTTTCATCCTGCATTGTCTTGCAGCTCGCCGGGCCGCACAATGCCCGTCTCGTTCATTGTGCGGGTGGCCGATAGAAATATCGGCGAGCCGGGGGCACATATCACCTTGCAAAAGCTCTGGTTCCGTGAACTTTGTCTGCTATTGTTGCCTTACTTTACTTGATAGGACCGCAAACTTCCCATTGTGAGCAGCGGGCTCGCACCGGGAGCATAAGTAATCAACAAGCGGTGAAAGAATTTTGACGTTTCCTGTGAAAACGCGCCTCAGTGGCTATGTCATTAGGTTAGATAGTTTACAAAGTGAACCAAAATGAAACAGATCGGACACAAAGGCCTGTCGATTACAGTTGATCAACGAATTATACAGGTGATACCTGAATGTTTTCTTATTTATTATTTACAAACACGAGCATCTTAATTACTTCCGACTAATGATCTATATCAAGATAGTTTAATATCCACAATTTATACTAAATGTTTATTAATCAGCTTTTTCATTTTTTAGAAAAAGATAATTTAACATTATAAAAGACTACCAAAAAGCACGCAATAAACCGCCTGTTCCTCGAAGCGTAAATGAGGAGCCGTCGTCCTGTTGGAACCACATTTGTTCTGGATCCACATTACCCAATTGGGTCTAAAAAATGGGTATCATGTTACGGTGACGATCGCCATTTACAACTTTATCTCCGAAGAAGTTTGGATGTCACCCCACTTGCTCAAAATCCACACCTGTTAGAGGTGTATTTATTTTTCGTCAATTACGTGAAGATTTTTCGATCTCCGGTAACTTTGTTTGTTTACGAACCTGTCTAGCTGAAAATACGCTTCACTGTGTAAGATGACTGACTTTTCGACTAAATTTGAAGTCCATTTTGTGGTGCTTTAAAAAAAATGACAAATTGTGCGCCTTGAGAATGATCAACAAGCCTAAACTCTTGGGTCAGTTAAATTTTTAGTGAGTATTCGTTGAAGCAATACTCGCAAGGTCTTGCATCCAATACCGATCCACTTCCATTAAACTTTATAATCAATCTTCGGACAGTTAGAAAGATGAAATTCCAATTCTTTTTTATTATGATAATCAATAAATGAAGTTTAGTATATTATGTTTTCAAAATGACTGCCTTTAGTAGAGATGATTATTTCAATCTTTTTTTCGAAACTCTCAATTGTGGCTTTTCTGGTGTCCACAGAAATGGTTAAAACCTCATCTGTGATGTCAATGGACTGAGGTTTGTTCAGATAAATCCTATCCTAAGATATTTCCGTAAGAAGAAATCACATGGGTTTAAATCGAGGGAATTTTAGAACCACCTTCTATCTTATTTGGGGCGTTCAGACTTATGATTCTATTTCCAAAGACTTCTATGAAGATGTCAAAGGTGCGCTGAGTCCGAAGGGCGGTGGCTCCATCTCTCTGAAACCAGTATTGGTTGACTTGTCTTTTGTCTTTGGCAATTTGAATAAATTTTTCGAGAATTTCTATGCAATAAACTTCTTCATTCACATATTTTGAAAGAAACAGTGGACCGACAATTCCATAGTGGAAAATTGCACACCATACACTAACTTCTTCTGGTTGTAATCGACGAACTTCGGTCAAATATGGGTTTTCGGTACCCAATGTAGGTAATTTTGTTTGTTGACATAGCCATTTAGTTGAAATCCGTGAAATGGACGTGCTTTGTGTCCAACTTTTTTGTCCAAAGCATCTTTATGATCGCTTTTGCAAAAGCGAATCTTTTGCCAACATTGAAGTTTGCGATTGAATCTTATACGGAAATAGATTCAATTTCTTGGTGAGAATGGTATGCATAGAGCCCACACTCACACTCACACCGAGTCGAGCTGCGTCTTTAGAGGCTGAAATTGTGTGCTCTTGTTCATAGAGCTCCCGAGTTTTTTCTATGGTCTCGGAAGTGGTCATAACGCTTATTCTTAACAAATTGTCATCCAGTACACTTTCTGTCTTTAAACTTTCCAATCCTTTTTTACCATATTATAATACATTCTAAAATAGACAATTTATTTATGGAGCACATTTTATCATGGTAATTTTTACCTTGCCCTTAAAGGCAGTTGGCGCTCCACTAGTACTTCGGTTCCTCTCGTGTAAGGCAACCACAATAAAAGTCATTTCTTCGGTTGAATAACTGATCCTAACTAATCTAGAGTATAAACAAAGCTCTAAACATTGACCTAGCTATAATTAATATCGAACATCAAATTGGCTAAAAAGTTTGATCATGGTAATAAAAAACTCTTTTGTATAACATAATGAAAGACTTGTATTTCGGACAAAACTCTACGGAGCTTTTGTACCATTTCCGCAAAATGTTTACCAAATTTGTAATGTGTTTTAGCAATAATAAGTCACCATTCTTTCGTATAACGATTTACATTCACTAATCAATAGACAACATCTATAAAGTATTCGAGTGGCTGATTGCAAAACAAGAAAAGATGCGAAATTTAAATTCAGTGTTCTGTTTGGGCCACTTTTTACTTGTCAGCCTGATCACCTCTTTGATTACAAATCAGAACGTGAAACAGCACAATATACCCGAAAGCCTTTGAGGTTACACATTGCCATGTTAAAACAACGCACTGAACCTCAATTTTTCGCAGCGGCGTTATTGATTGCACAGGTTGAGTAATTTTAGTAACTCGTGGTACAGTTCAATCTACCAGCAAAATTTCTCTCTAATCTTAAGAGACAATCATCATTTACTACGGAATAATCAATTTTGGAGTAAATTCTTGAAACAAAGGCTTTTAATGTCAAGCCATTTCGCAAATTTTACGTTTTTTACGATCTGTCTTATTACAACCAGGATTCGTCTGCTGTGACCCAGCACTAAAAATCTCCGGATCCAAGGGACATAGTTGTAGCAACTGTTAGCATATCTCTACACGTTTCTGCTGACCGGTGGGAATATAGAAAATCCATTGTGCACGGGTCTTTATTACCTTAAAGTTTCCATGAATACAAAATTTCGAGAGAAAGATTTATTGTATCCGCCAGTGTATTGAATGTAATATTATATAATATAAACTGTATCTGTGTATGCACAGTTATTGCTTTTTTAAACTTCAATATCTAATCAAAATATAATTCTGCAACTTGGTGTTGCATTTTCATATTACTAATAACCTCGTCCGATTGTTCGGGGCAATTACTCCCTCATTTCAAAGTAACCACCGTTCATCGCTACCCACAATTGTCTGAAACTACACTTGCAGTACTGTACAAATGACTTACTGCCGTTCTTCTATCAATATCATTTGATAACATCACATAGAACTATAACACCGGCCATGCATTGTAATTTTGCGACACAATTGAAGTTTTAATAAGGAATTCCAATGATTTATGAACGCTCTAAATACAAGGTGTCCCATAAGTCTGTCATCAATTTTCGTCGTGTTATCTGTAAATCGCTCGCTCAAACTCTTCAATATTTAGTATTTGGTGAACAAAGCATGAATTTTAGATTTCGTGAAATGTCTACGTCGAATGATAAATATTTTGTTTCTGAAAGAATACAAATGATCAAATTTTGTATAAAACTCGTCAAATTATGAAAGAGAGGGGTTGGAAGACAATCATTTGGTAAATCTTATTTTTTTACTTTTATTTTTATAATCAATAAAAAAAATATTTAAAATTTTATAGTTTGTCCGAGAAATATTTGAGAACCGGAAGTGTCTAAAATATCAACGAAAAAATCTCAAACAGTAATAACTGAAGAGAGCATAGAGAAAGTTCAAAAAACTGAAAAAACTAAATCTTTTTTGCTTACAAAATTCAAATTTATCAGTCATTGAGCGACAAAGAAATTGAAAATTGATATCAAATTTTCCAGTATTTTGACACAGATAATTGAATCAGCAAATCGATGATAGGAAGACATGGTTATCAGACGAGTCTCGCTATTACCGTGTACGAAGTTGCAAAAATTAAAAGTCTAGCAATGCGCCTTCTACGCTCAAAGCGGATAACAATTTAGTATACCATTCGGTATTGTTAAACTATATATTTTCACCGACGCAGTCTCTGGCCAGTTTTGAATCCCTATAATTATTTATCATAGAATCTAACCAATATTGTATACCACCCGGGTGAGATATGTGGAGAAGCTATGAAAGAAAAAAAACACCAAGTTAGTGAATTTAATTTCCAAATAAACTCAAACACAAATTGATTGATCGCTCTATGAAGAGATTGGCTGGGGTCACCAAGAGTAAAGAACAACATTTTAAGAATATTTTCATCTAGTACCATCTTTTATCATTTAGTTGTGATTTGAACAGTTTCAATATCTACTATAGTTTTTTTAATAATAAAAAGTAGATAACCTTATGATGCTTTTAATGTAATTTGTGCTGCTTTATCACGAACTTTTTCGTAATCAATTTTTTATCAACAATTAGCCTTTGTATCAAAAAATAATTATTTTCATTACGTTTGCAATACAAATTGCGAATGTTTGTGCGTTGTGTTAAATTCCTTTTAATATATGTGGAATCTATATAGCGAGCTTTTAACAAATCGAAGCTTTAGAGTCTTTCGCCAATTTACGCGTTGAAATATAACGATCCGATTTGTTTGGGGTTTTGAGTTGGTCATCATCCATTTCAGTCGTTGAACTGGAACGTAAAAAAAATCATGATAACGAAATTTGGTAAACCAATTCTGATAAGTGAACTCTGTTAGAGCATTAATGCCATAAACTTTACATATATTTTTGTTCAGAATCAATAATTTTCTTTTCTTTATAGAAATAAAAAATACTTGTTTGTTAAAATCAACACAAAACAAACAGCTCCAAATAAAATTATGCCATTTGCTCCTAAAGCAAAGTAAAAATGACAGCTAACAAATTCCAATAGCAATAAAATATATTATTAACAAGAGTAATTTAAAAAGATGACTAAAATCATTTATTAATGAAATCCAAGATTACGTTTGCAACAATCAGATAGGTCGCCAATGTTTACAACATATGATACTTCCTTTATTTGCAATTTTTTTGTCCATTCTGAAGGCACGCCGGTTTCTTTACTTTTTTTTTAAATTTATGCATAGCCTTTTTACTTCTTCTTTTGAGTTTTGTTCAGCATTTGTACCTAGCCCTTGGTAGTCTTTATTTCTGTTAACTTCTCTTAAATGCACATCATGTTGTTTATAAATATTGTTGAAGTATTCCTTCTATTTATTCAAAATGTTTTGTACTATTTTTGGCAAGTTCTCTCCTTTTTCTGATCTGTATTGTTTGATTTTGTCTCCGTCTAAAGAGTTGTCTTTTTGTTATTTTATATCGGTTGTCTATGTCGCACATTTAGCCTTTTATTCTTTGGTTGGATTATCTTATTTATTTAATATTTTTATTTGTTTTTTTATGTAACTTGCGCAAACCTCTTTCTTGTATTATCGTTTATTTCATATAGTAAATTCTAAAATATATATTTTTCGTTTGTTGACTTTTTTCATTTAGTTCCTTTTTTCTACAAATTGTCTTTGTAGTTGTGTCAGTGACAACGACCCTGTAACAATTCTAGAATTTTTCAATACTCACAATATTTTCCATATTTCAATATTTTATTTAAACGTTTCTATTAATCCGTTATGTATTATATTTTATTCGTTACTGTATGGCAATTTTATGTTTTTAATTTTATTTTAAATTTGGTTCTCTAAAATGCATGGACTTCTAGAAGACTTCTAATCTTCTAGAAATTGCTAAATAGTCTCTTTGGTTTTTAATTTTTTCTTCCGATAGTTACCAGATAAATTATGTTTTGACTTATGATGAAATATATTAACTCCAATTATCAAATTGTTTTACGCATTAAAGAGAGCTGTATTTTCATTTATATCCCCGATGCTTTCTTTCTCCTTCCCTTACTTTATTTTTGTATTTTTGTCTTTAAAGTTTTATTAGTGCAATCATCGTTTAGTTCATTGTTAGTTAGTGAATTTGTCATCTTCCTTGCGTTCATTTGAATTGCATAGAGCACTTTCAGCACCATGTAGAGTTAAGCGTTGACTAACAATTCTTGTTTTCTTATTTTTTATTTTTCTGTTTCCTATTTTCAATCTTTTTCACTTTTGTTACGATCTTCTATTGAATAGTTGGTACCGTTTACGCATAATTTATTGTGTTCCAGAAAAATTCTTTCCTTCGCACTTCTTGCAAACATCAAACCAATTGCTTTCTTTGTTCATTTGTTTTTTTTTGGAAATATCGATAGATTCAAATGTTTGTGTTCTTTAAATTTCTGAATTATAGTCACAAATTGAATGATAAAACTATGTAAGGCGCAAAATATTTAACAATTTTGGAAAGGCACAAACATTCATAAGTAGATAACAAAGCATAGGAAGGTCAAACATAATAAGAGGAACTTAAAAACTATGATCAAACAAATAATATTTGATAAAAAGGAAATTTGAAAAGATTAATATAATTAAAAAAATGTGTTTGGGCTCTTAAAGGTAGAAAAAAATTAGTAAATAGAATTAAAATTATGAAAATTAAACTTCTCAAAATAGAAAAAAGAAAAAGAAAAAATATCATAATAATAAAGGACATTGTTTTTCATGACCTAACTAAAGAAGGAATACATTTTTTTAAGAACTAAAAATGATGCAGCGTACCATTTTGTAATTGCCAAAACGGAAAATGAGGAAAAGAGGTAATAGATAAAGAAAGCAAAAAATAAACTGAGGGCACATAATAAATACATTGAAAATAACACAATGGTAAATGAAAGAAAAATACAAGCGCATTTAAGAAAAATTGCAACAAAATGGGAAAGAAGTAAAGGAGAGTTATAAAAGAATTTATATGAGTGAAGACAAACGAGACTGAAATATGCAATTTAGTTAAAATAAAAGAAAATAAAAATGCCAAAAAAATTGTACAAGGAGTTTGATGGAATTTAAATATGACGGGTAAAGCAAAAGATCGAAAAAAGGAAGAAAAATAATATTATCTAAAGCAAAAACAAGGGGAAAGAAACCCTAAAGAATTTGGAAAAAGAAATTGGTAAATAAGAATTAGATATTGTAAGTGCAGGAAACTAAATAAACGGAAAATAAATAATAGAGATAGAAAAATACACGTCATGATAAAAATAAAATATTGGGTACCGGTTTTTTGGGTAAATAAAAAAAATCGAGGAAAACGTGCCTGTTGAAAAGCAATGGGAATAAATAAACAATGTGTTGGGAAAAGCAACGAAAGAAATATTAGATAAAACAAAGAGGAAGATAAATGGCACGACAAATAATGCGAAAATATTCTGACCAATGTTAGATAAAAGAACTGAACAAGCGGTAAGCCGATACAGAAAGCAAAGACAAAAGTGCAAAATGTTGTGTAGAAAAAAGAAGAATCAACATAAAATACGGGGGATTGGAAGACTAGAGACAAGCTGTAAGAATAAAGAAAACAGACTCTGCTACTAAGGAGCGAGAAAAACAAAGAAAGGATACAAAAGTAAACAAATATATTGCAAAGCCAAAAATAGCAAGCTAATATGAGAACCAAATAAAAATCAGCCACGAAAACATCTGGACTAAGAACATAAAATTCCTATTAACATCAGACATAAAGAACATAAAGACAGGAGAGTGAAATAATCATAACAAAAGGTTGAAAAATAATATAAGGTCCGAAAGCAATGAGTTAGCGGTAGAATTGATTCAATGTGGAAAAGAGGAACTCTGAAAGAGAATATACACAATAGAAAAAAGAAGAAAAGATGTCACAGTCTTGGAAGAAGACGATAATATGCCCTGTTTTTAAAAGACGAGTTAGAAATGAGGAATCAACCGTAACATAATTTACAAGATACTAGACTTTGAACATGCGTATAACACCATCAGAAGAGAAAAACCATGGAAAACTATGAAAGAAATTAACCTACTGCAAAAACTGATCCAGGTGATGAAATACAATTAACAGAATAAAAGTGGGACAGGGCCTATCACAAAGTTATTTTTTTGTCGAAAGCCGTTTTATCTACGTCTCTGATAGCACTGCAGCCTCATGGACTTATTGTGCTTCTCTCGTTTTCTTACAACACTTTTTTTATCCGTTTTTCTTGTACTAGTCTGTACAATGTCCCTTACTGAATAGTTGCTGATTTCTTCTAGATTCATTATTGGTTTTCCATAAATAGCACAAGATATAAATGGCTATCTACTTTTTCCTGCCACATTATCTTTAACTCGGGTGCTCTATTTTGTTGAGGTGTTCTCTGAAAAAATAATGTCTTGTGAGAAGACCTATAATAGTTCGTAGCTGATTCCTGCTTTGTATTAACAATTTTTCAGTTCATTGACAAGATGATCCTTGTAAAGGTTTTTCCAGGCTTTTGTCCCGGTACATTTTCTTTTCTGACCCATTTTCTTACCCGGCTTCGTATTGTACCTTTAGGTACTCCCTACTTCGACCCTATATATAAAATTGGTGATCCTTTTTCTTGTCTGCAATTCCACAGTGCCTTGGTACTCACAACAGAGTTAACTTGTTATGATCTTCTAGGACCCTGTGCTCTTCGCGGTATTTCATACCAGCCTAAATGTTACTCTCGGGTTCTTTAATGCTTTCAGTTAGGCCTGACTGTTCGTGAATATGTTGATTCGCCTATTTTAATAAGCCCTCAAATTATTTTGCTTGGAGCACTGCAGTACACTCCGCTTGAAAAACGGATGTATATATTGTTAGTGAAAAGTTTAACTGCAAGTTTTCTTTTTCACAACATATGACCGCTTCCGTTCTAGATTTGGTGTTTTTTATTTGTTTGAATATCACATAATGTTTTTGGATCAATTCGTTTGTATATTCATTTTGATATTAACCTTAAAATTTATGTTGAATGCAATTTTGACGTCATATGGTTTTTTCTCATGCCCAGTATGCCTTCACCTAGATGTCCAATTTTCAGATGCCCAATTTCAGTACAATCTCTGGGACTGGGTGCATCATGTAGTCTATTAAGAACCACTCCCGCTTTTCTCATTATTTCATATTCAATAGCGTTGGTATTGTTTTTATGGTGCCCGTTATTTCTAGACAAACAAATCTTTGTATGTACTCTATACAGTTATAGCGATTCTTTGCGTCCATTTTTGTCCACCATACCAAAGCTGTGTGTTATCATAGGTTTAATTACCATGGTGTATACCTGATTAATCACTTTTGGTTTTAAATCCCATGTTTTTCCAGGAACTTGTCTGGTTAACACTAATGTGTTGAGCCCAGATAAGTTTTGAGTCTAAAATAACTCCAGATACGTTATCTCAGCTGCTAATTTTATTTTTACGTCTTGGAGTTTACGAAATCCCATTCCTAGGTTTCTCCTTCTTCTGAATACTATTATAGTAGATTTCAAGGGATATGTCTAGTCTACATCTCTCCAATTTGTAACCAAGTTAGGGCCTTTTGCGCATACGCTTTCTAACTGTATTGTTAAATCTTCTACATATTCCAGTGTTCTATATCCGTTCCCTTCGAGTGTCTTTAAGAACTCGTACGTTACAAGGTCCCACAGCAGAAAAGGCAGAACTCCTCTTATAACCCGAGCCATCATTGTTTTATCCATCAAGGATACTTCTTCTTCTTTTCCTTCTCCCTTATGCCCTAAAGCGTCGGGTCCCATCAAGGATACATATACTAATTTTTCTTTGAGTATATAGCTTGTTTGGTCGAATCATTTACTTCTCAATACTCTAATAATAGAATCTTTCATATGCTCCCCCAATATACAAAAAGCAGCTAACAGTACCTCTTTGTTTTTTGGTATAAAAGTAACTTTAACTAATCTTTAGGATTTTGGTATATATTTTAGAGCAAGATTTACTCCTAGTATATTGCACATCTTGTAGTATAGGTCAGTTCCTTTCTGCAATAAAATAGGATAAATTCCGTCAGTCCGCGGCAATTTATAAGGTTGGAATTAGTTAATTGAACACCTTAATCTGTTTATATCTGTCACTTTTATTGCATCCTGTTTTGAGGCATCAGCAGAAAAGATACATTACACAGAAATAATTATTATATCACAAACACCATCACATATCATGTAGCATTACTAATTTGAATCAAAGAAGAATGCAGGAAAAGAGTATTTATAATGGAACGATAAAGAATTCACACTAGGGAAAAAATTAAGGATAAAATCAAGACATACATATTCGAGTAGATAAAAAGGTTTAGTTATTTTGACACGATAATTATTGGAAAACGGAAACTACATGTAATAAAGGCAAAGTTAAAGACAGGAAACAAGAGTACATATGCATTAAACCAAATTCTGACAAGTAAAGTGATGTCGCGATCAATGAAAATGTAAATTTACAAAACAGTGGTGAGATGGGTAGTAGCGTACGAAAATGAAGTGTGGACTTTAATAAAATAAAACCGGAAAATGTTGGGGGTATAGGAAAGGAAAATAATAAAGAAAATATGTGGTGGAAATATATGATAGATGTATGGAAAGAAAAACAAATCAAGAATTAAAACGGTTGTATATCAAATCAGACATTTAATGAGACATTTCAAAGAAACGCTTTTGTAAAACAATGAGAAAAGAAGCAAAAAAAAATCTAAAACTTATAAAATAGTAGAGTGAAATGAATAGAACAGAAATAAATGAAAAAAAAGTCGTGCACCAAGCCATGAGCTTTCAAGACCTGTAAAGCAATTTGTAATATTTAGTATTCATGGGCATACCACGTAGAATAAGGTAGGCATAGTATTATTCGATTTATTAAATTGTGGAGTAATAAATACCAAAAAAATCTGTACAGAGGAACGATATTTTACACAACCATTTACGCCTAACATTTAAATTAAATTTGTATCCAATGCAACGAATCTCGGAGAGAGCATTGGGTTAATTATGTACACGCCGAAGGGTAATTCAAACTCGAAAACGATCGCGGCGAAGAAAAGGATATTAGATATTTCTTCCTGCTGCTAGTTGAAGTCTTTCCAGTCTAGCAGATGGGAATAATGCGACAACCCCGTCGCGTCCCAGGCACTTCTCTAAATCTGTATCCATTCGCGGATCCGTCCGCCGAATCGCACAAAAGGTTTGCGTACAAAAGATTATTAAGTTTGACGAGCATTTAGTGCATGCCAACGTAGTAACGTGCGGAACTTCAAAGCGGGCTTTGCCGCGATAAACTCGCCTTAATTGGAACCGAACCGCTTGCTGAAAATATTTAAATCCACTCATAAGCAGCTTAACATTACCTCGGTGAAATTGCGATTCAGAATAAAGTGACTTCATTGTATAATATCTTACTAAAGACAATTTCATTTTGAATGCTGCTGTTCAAACACCTGCATCCTCTCCCTCGACAGTTTGGAACTTATTAGTTTTATTCCCTCGCTTTAACTTTATTACGTCTTGCTACTGATGCCTTTTGTTAGTAATGAATAATGGCTCCTTGTAGAATAAGAGTGGATTAATTCGAAATAGAAAACTCTTCTCTCTAAACATCTTCCATTATTAAAGTGTGTAGGTGTATATATAGTACACACAGTATACATATTTTTACATTATGTTTTTTAAGAATAACTTTCGCCAATTGTTATTATTTTGCATAAAACGTTTACCAAATATTTTTAATGGTACACAAAGCACATAAATATGAATTTATCAGTAAAAAACGGACAAAACGACGAAAATGACATATTTACCAACTCTAACAACAATATTCAACAAATTTCTATCAGAATCAACAAAATTAACATAACATTTTATTGGAAAGTCCCTAAACTTAATGACAACAGCGTTTGGATGGCACGAACTCAATGAGTTTCTTGATGCATGCAAGAGTGGTTTCCTTCCACTTATCCTCAAGTTGTGAGAACTTTTGGTCCATATTTGCATTTGGGTCCTAGCTCTTCTCATAGATTGAAGTCCGGTGACTGCGATGGCTACTCCAGAACATTTGCTCTTCGTTGGCGGAACCAGTCGGAGACATGGGAAGAAGAATGCTTTGGATCGTTCTCTTGCTGGTGGATCCATCCATGGCCCATATTTTTTGTAATCCTGTAGTATGTCTCTGTAAACAAACTGATTCATTATTCCGCGAATCCTCACAAGGGGACCGATGCCATCGAGCAACAACCAACCCCACACCATCAGCTTTCTACCGCCATGCTTGACGGTGGGCAGCTGATAACGGATATTGAGTATCTGACTTTCCAAACGTCTCACATACAATATTCCATCCAATCCAAAAATGGAATGCTGATTCATCGCTGAACAAGACCTTTTCCACTCTGCAGACGTCCAAAAACTATTCTTGGCAGAAATTAGTGACTACTTTGCGAGGCAATGTCCATTGAGTCCTGCAGCACGGACACTTGACAGTCATTGTAGACAATATCGACTTCCCTCTTTATGTCGACAGAGTCCTGACAAGGATTAGTGAGGTGCGGATGATCAGGGAATCTTGTATCGGGGTGGTCTTGCGAGGTCTTCCGGAGCAGGAAAGGGTATCATGATGCTTGCGGAACTGATAACGCTTTATGATGTTGTAAATTGTCGGTCTTGTAACGTTGAATTGTTTGATTAGTACAGCATCAGACAATCTAAGCCTGCGGCCTTCGAGATAGCTTGACGGACGGCGTTACTGAGTTCACGTGTCTTCTCGATCTGTGAAGAAATATAGAATATCATGATGAAAAAGTCAAAAATACAAAAATCACGCGAAAAATAACAAAGAAATAAAAACACCATAGAAATCACCAGCATAATGTACAGTACTGTCGTACCACACCACACACTAAAAATCTAAACAACAAAATCTGCATATCAAGAAACCTCTTTGTGTGAATTTTCAAGAAGAAATGTTTTGTTCTAAAGAGTTGTGCTAAAAAACAGAGTGTAAAAATACTTTTAGCTAAACGAAAGATCACGTACTGCATTTTAATTATTCGTGTCCAAAATAAATTTCCTACAGTTTAAGCGAGGCATCGGCAAAAACGCGAAGTTCATAAAAAGCAGAGGAATACAACCCTTTTCCGGTTAGTTAGTGAATAAATCTTAATAGGGCGAGACGTTCCCCAAGACATTTGAATCTTGGAGTATTGTGTAATAATTATGAGGCATGATTTATACCCGAAACGGCCCTTCTCCTTGCGCTCCTAACAAGGATGATTAAATTATGTTTCAGCCAATCTGCAAATGGCTTAATTCCGATTTACATTGTCTTACTGATTGCTGGACATATCAAGTTATTGATATTAAAGGCCGTTCGATTCATTACTCAGCAGCCGGAATGCTTCTTGCTCCCTGTTGTCGCACGTTGCCTTTTACTTGCTCCGTTCGCGACAAATTTTTCACTTCCAGCGGTAAAGCAAGAGGTTATAAACGCAAAGATCTATTTTTCCGGAGTTTTCCGGCTGCAGCGCGAGAAACATTTCCCAAGCAATTAGAATGGGAATAATTAATGTTTTATAGAAGTCGTCAAAATCCCAACCGCTAATAAAGGCTGCGCACTCCGCCGCCTCACCGTCTCACAAAGCGCAGATTGTTTTGTTGGTCGGCTGCCGGGAGACTAAGTACGAACTTTCTTGTATTATTTTGCTCGGGTTTTAAAATAATTATCATTTAAAATCCAAGAAACTCGGAATATAAATTAGTAACTTTTTGTTTGCAAATAATTAATCCCGAAACTTTTAAGGCGCGCAACTTTCGTATTTTTTCCTCTTATTAATCATTTATTCCATTTGCGCATTATTTCGCTTGCTTGAAAATAATTAAGAACTAATTGTCGGAGTTACGGCCGAAATAAAGTTGCACGGCGCCCGAAGTGCCATAAATTGGTTCATCTGAATGCGTCCATCAAATAACCATTATGTGCTGCGCTGTGTGGATGCTGCTATTCATTTCACTGGTCTGGCTCCTGCGTCGGACAGTCATCCTAATGAATTTCCCAAGATTGCTTCAGACATTTGCGAACAAGGCTAAATAAGACGGCCGATAACAGTAATATAATGATCGCGGCCATCGTTTGTATTATGGCGAGGATGCAATCAAATTTTACCTTCCGGAAGATCCCTTCTAATAGGAAACGGAAAGCACAAATTACGTTAATATTTCATTTGTTGTTCAGAAATTATAAACATTAAAAAGTTAAAGAACAAGGAAATAAACAAAATTCTATTAACTTCAGAAATTCTTTCAAAAAATGTATCTTTGGTCATCTGTTGAGATGTACTACATATATACGGTATTCAAAAAAAGTTCTCACTTTAAAAAAAATTTAATATCTTATTTAGCAGTTAAATAAATGACTATCACTAGCATGTACTAACTATTACATAACATGATCAGCTTAATATCCAGCGATATCTCCTGTATGAATTTAAATAAACTTCAAAGTCCATTAACCCAAATTAGTCACTTGGCCACAGCTTTTTGAGTCTTTGATTTATTAATGGTTCCAAAAGTGTTTTCTATAACATCATGATGTGTGATGGTTTTTTACGGATAGCTTCTTGTACGTGTATGTGCTTTGTTATAACCAGAAAACACCTACAATTTGACGAAGTATATAAATTGGCACCTTTGAATAATTTGATTTAGAAGCACATCCCAATAGTTCTAGTCCACATACAATTGTATGTGCCTAAATGAGTTTGATGATTGATTTTATTTTCCATAATTACTCTTGATTTTCTTTTTATCAGCCACTATAGCTCCCTTAACTTCATTTCTAATTGTTTTCTCTTTTTTGTGATGTGTAGTTTCCAAGTCAGTTTAATACCTAAGTGTAAACCTATATATTTTACAGTTTGTGTTTACAGATCTCTTTTCATTCTTTTATTTTTCACTTTTCAGCTACTGTTAGAAATTGATTAAGTTATTTTTTGTAATGCTTGAGGTTATTTGAAGTTTTACGTGCAGGAGAGATTAGCCGCATCATCAGCAAATGCCTCTGTTGAAAAATAGTCGCATTTCTCTTCATTTACCGTAGTTTGGAAGGTTCTCTCTTTCAAGTATGATCTTAAAAAATTGTTATAAGCTGATGGAATAATATGCTTAATTTTATAAATCAGTCCAGGGTGACAAACTTTATCAAAATCCCGGTTAATATCAAGACTACACTACAGTATTGTTTATTAACTTTCGAAAACTTGTAAGGCACAGACGAAAGCTCGTCACAAGGTCACATGGATGACTTGCTTTGCTGTCGGATTTTACATCAATCTTGTTTTAAAATGCTTTGTTTATGTATAATTTGGTAAACTTGTTGCACTACGGAATGATTTGATCAAAGCCAAACTGATAGTTTAGTATCCAGTTTTCTGTAGGCACGTCTACATTTAGTTTACGAAGCATCGGTCAACTAATTTTGAGATTACCGACAGCAAACTTATGGATCTGTACGAGGAGACATATGTTGCTTCTTTTCCTGATTTACTGATCATTATGATATGCGCCTTTTTAAGACATTTTTTAAGTAATTCCTTAATAATTTTAGCCGTTACGCAAAGCGTGGAGGAGGAAAAATACCTCAAGACTGGAAAATAGGACAAATAGTATCCATCCATAAAACAGAAAGCAATAAGTAGTGCGGCGACTACAGGGTCGCAACGTTATTAGGCATACCACTCAAAATGTATGAACGCATAATAGAATATAAACTGAGAAGCATTACAGAATGGACACTGGAAGAGGCACAGAGTGGCTTCCGTAAAGAAAAAGGAACATAAGATCACATATTCACCATTAAATAAATACTTGCTAAAATACTAATATACAATAAAAAGACATTTTTAACATTCCTGGATTTAAAAAAGACTTTTGACAAACTACCAAGAAGAAATGTATGGGGAAGCTTAGAGAACGGGGTATAAACCCAAAACTGAGAAGAGTAATAGAAAACCTCTACGGCAACTAGAAATTTTGTCATAAGCAACAACAACTTCAAGGCTGAGACAAGGAGGAGAGCCCATTGTTATTCATTTTCTTTATATTTAATAGACGTAACATTAAGGAAATGTCAATTAGAATCCAAGAGAATCCATATATGATATAGAAACCTACAGTGAAGAAAATCTACAGAGAAACCTAAATATATGGAATATTATATTGATAAAAAACAAAACAGAATTAAACATGGAGATAACAAAAATACTGGTGGTAGCCAAAGAAGGACACAGCACAGAAATAGAAATAAACGAAAAACAAACACGAAAATATAACTACTATGCGATGAACAAGACCTTCATTAGCAAGAGGGAAGTGTCGCAAAAAACAAAATTAAACGTGGTCAAAGCAATATTTAGACCCATATGATGTACGGATCTGAATCTTGGGTAATGTCGAAAAGGATGAAATGAAAAGTAGAAGCAGCGAAGGTAAAATCCTCGAGGAGAGTCAAAGGAGTAGCATTGAGAGACCGGATAAAAACCGCACAAATTAGAAAAGAGCTGGGAACAATTCCAGTGACTGAGTTCGTAGAAAATCGACAACTGAGTTGATGAGGGTGCTTGCAGAGAATGGAAGAAAGCAGGACAGTAAAACAAATATGAGAGACCAAGAACACAGAAAGAAGAAACAGTGAAAGACCACAGGAGACATAAGACAAGGTTATTGGGAAGCTACTAAAGTTAAAGAGCAAAACCTGGCAAGAAGCAAAATTACTAGCAAGAGAGAAGAAAAAGTGGTGAAAATTTGTGCATAGTGTGTAACGCGAGTAAGTAAAACAGATAGAGATAGAACAAGTAGTACACATACTTTTAATAGTAAAAACAAGGGTATGGTATAGCATTAGATCAGGGCCATGCGAAAATACACGAACGATCGTTGCTATATATTTCATGATGTCAACATAACGTCAACGCCCATTACGGCGATGCACCAGAGTGAGACGGAATTCGTGACGGGTAAACAACATTATCGTGAGCACAATCGAAATTCGCAACGAGCGAATCCCGCCGGGAAGGCCAAATTTTTATCATTTAACTAGCGAAAACTAATTGATGAAATGGTCGTAAAAATGTAAAAATGTAATATGGAGTAAACGATTTTTTTTTATCGCTTCCTCTTTTGAAAATGTACTTTTTTCGGCCACCCTGTATAAAATGCACAAAAAGTTTTATTTTATTATATTTATGAAAAAATGCCTCTTTTAGACCCTATAACGTTTTTCCATCTCTTGCCGTTTCTAAAATACAAACGAAAACTGAATTCTGTGAACGGCTAGCCGAGCAAACGAGTTTTAGGGTGTTTTTGGGTCGCGTTTCTGGTGCCCCTCGTATTTTTCTGTGGTCAAACCGGTAACGCCGTTTTAGTAGAATTAAATCAATCTAAATAATACTGAAAACAACATCTCCCTATCTGTTGCAGTCTCCGAGATCTTTTTTTTTCAACTTTGGCCACTCTTTTGACTACGAAGGAATCGGGATGGCTATACCATTGACATGGTGGAACCATAGAGTCTTCAAATGCTTCTCCAACAAGTAAATTAGAAAGAACAACGAAGATATGTCAACTAAAGAAGCTCACATGTTTCAGAAAAAAGTAAAACCAATTAAGTAAACGAGGCTTAACAACTTGAAGTTTGCTGACGAGTTTATGATACCTGTATAAAGAAAGAGAAGTAGAAAAAATGCTTAACAAACTACAAGTAAAAGCAAGAGAAGTAAGTTGAAAGTGAATTTTACAAAAAAGTAAATCATCATATATACATAAACTGTTGACGAGTGATGGTGTAACAAAGTGCTACATAAAAATCGTTAGAGAGCATCAGTAGTAACAATTGCTACAGAAAGTTCCTAACATTTCCATTTGCTATAGTAGTCAAGTGTTGCTGGTTGGATTTTCTAGTGTATATTTATTAGCCGTTGCAAGATCAACTCCAGGTGACTTTCTTGGCTTTAGAAACTTAATTTCTATATTTATATTCTATCTATCCATAGCTTACGCTATTGTCCTATTTCCATTTTTTGCATCTCATTTATTGTTTCTATTGTAATTTTTCTGTTTGTTGCTATGCATAATTCAGTGGTATACCCAAGTTTCATCTCAATTAATAATCTGGCAGAAAAAAGTGGTACGATCAGTCAAATTAAAGGGAATACAGTCTGGTAGTTTGTCAGTAGTCACTGAAACTTGTCGAGACACTGTAGTTATAATTTTTGGGGAAAGGAAAAGTGGTCTATATTGTTCACACTTTTTGAAAACAAAGCTACCGAAGATTATTCCCATCTCACAAGCAATTTCAATAACCGTTAATCGACGGTCATTCTCCGAAGTGGCGACGAAAAATGTAAATATTCTGCTCCTTTTCTCCCAAAAATTGTTTATGTTACGTGTATACTTGAGTTTTCTTAAGAGAGTTTCCCTTAACTGTTTTAAAACTTCTTAAAATTTTGGACAATGGTACCTCGTGCTCTGACATTGTGATATTGACTAGATGCTCAATAGTGTGATTAACTTTAAGAAGGGAACTTTCTTTAGATCTCTATACCTACAACGATCAGAATCGAATTTATATTTTATTTGTCTTCGTATATAAAAACAATAGAATTAAAAAAACACACGCACATACACATGTTCTCGCGCGTACACATATACAGAGTGGACCATTGGGTACGTTAGATAAGATTTTCGTTTTAAATCGTTGTTTCTAACTCCCTGCTCACGAATCCAACGATAAAAAAAATTTCCTCATCTTGGGCGGTATTTTCCCCCCTTAATAGGATTAAAATTGCAAAATTTAGGATTCCGTGATTTAATTGGTTTAATAGGTACTATGATGACATACAAAATGAAAAATAACTTTGTTTAAGTATTTATTTAGTAAATTAAACTCTCAAAATGTGTGCTTTCCGAAACAAGGACATGCTTTAAACGGGCTTAAAAATTTCTTACTACTCTTGGTAGTATTTCTGGTGTTACTGATTCAATTTGCTTCATAACTGCTTCTTTGAGATCCGCTACTAAGCGAATTTGCTTTCTGTACATGTTGTCTTTTAGGTATGTCCACAAGATATAGACACAGGAATTTAGATCCGGTGAGCAGGGTGCCCATTCAATACCATCTGTTGTCTGTTGCATATCGGATAATCCAGTGGAATGGACCTTTCACAAAAGTACTCCTCTAGAAGATCAAAAATGTTTTCAGTGCGATGTGGTCGAGCATGCTGCATAAACCAGTTAACGTTAACCTTTCTTTAAGCCCATTAAGTACGGAAAAACTTCTTCCTTGAGCATTTTAAGATAGCGATCAGCAGTTATGTTTTTGTCTATAAATGTAGGTCCCCTTCTCTGCCTGAACAAACCGCACACCAAATAGTTACCCGCTTCGAATGTAAGGGCTTGCTGTTGAAAAGGGAGGATTTTCACTTTATCATATATTCCAATTCTATTTGTTCACATAACATTCAATGTCAAATTGGGTTTCGTCCGTAATCCAAATTTTCTTCGGGTCTATTAGTCCTTTTTCTCTTAACTCCATTATTAATTTTAGCAAATTTTTTTATGAGCTGCGTTTTCGCTAATTAGCTGGTCTATCTGTATCTTATATGGCTTCAGCCGTAAACCTTCCTTCATAATTCTTTGAAACGATAATCTGCTAATGCCTTACTGTTGGTAGGCCTTTCAGGTCTCTACCATTTCTCCCTTTTCTTTTACGAACTTTTCAACCCTTTGGATGTTTTTGCTGGTTCCACCTGTCCTTTCTTTTGTCTTCATTCCCTCGATATCTTCTACAACACTTTCAGTCCTCAAAAATTTTTCTTACATCCTGTTAGAGATAATTATGAAAAGAGAATGGACGTACTTGACAGTTTTACCTGGCCTTTTAATACTCATATTGTCCAAATACATATATAAACTTTTCTTTACAAATAACTCAATTAATTACAAAAATTTAAAAAGATGTTTCTTAAAAAATGTCATATTACTTATTGCAGTCTTGAGATTCCTTTTTTATTATTTAGTTTTACTTACTTTAGCAAGTAAACGCAAAACATTTTGCAACTTACTCACTTTTAAACGCATTTGCAGCACTTGAAGAGTGAAATTAAAAATAACAGGAAAGGCGTGCAGCAATCAAATAACTAACGTGCGATCGATGCCACCACAGATGGCTTCTCTCTCTTGGGTGGAAGCTAAAAGGTACTTGTCTCCCTGTGCGCCCCGTATTTGAAAGGAACAAACTTTTAACATTCCCAACTTGCAGCGCAAATTAAAATTTATGATGCGAGACTGTAAGTTATCCAGACGTGCCCCAACTGCAAAATAAATAACAGCTTCGTTGCAAAGCAGCATTTTTATTTACACAAGTGTATTTCATCAGGCGCAAACCGCTCACTAGAACTTTTTGTTGCAGATGACATCCACGAACGAAGAGCTTCCGCCGCCTCCGAAGCCCAGGGCCTCCCCGTTCGACTACAGGAATACGGATCTCGTGTCGCGACTCCTGGCTGCCACCCCTCCGTACCTTTATAACATGCCCCTAGTACCCCACAGCTTCTTCTTTAGTGAGATGCTGAGGTCGCTAGTGCAGGCAAAAGCGGAAAACAATAACAGGGCAGCAGCGAACTC
Source organism: Sinelater perroti (assembly GCA_036346155.1). Taxonomy (NCBI): domain Eukaryota; kingdom Metazoa; phylum Arthropoda; class Insecta; order Coleoptera; family Elateridae; genus Sinelater; species Sinelater perroti. The sequence goes on along the minus strand of JARFIY010000195.1, from coordinate 13,947,146 downwards.
GCATCACAGAAGGTCGAGGAAGAGATCCTGGACGCAGGCTCATTCCGAATATTACAACCATAAGGAACAAGCTAAAATAGAAAAGCCAGACATGCCGCCCCCCGCAGCTTGGATCAGTAAACCAGAAAAGTCTAGTTCGTATCATAACAAACAATTGGAAAAGCCTTTAGAACTCACCACCGATAAATTCACGTTGAATAGCAGTACAAAAATTAATTTACCTGAAAATTCGTACGATCCCAAACTGATGCATCATGAAAGCTTAGAAAGCCCGCTTGGTATGCTTAATTTTAATCCGGATAAGCAGCAAGAGCCTAAATCCAATCACATGCAGTTTCCGTATCCGCCTACTCCGCCACAGACTTCTACTTCTTCAGATATCATTCTCCCCCCACCTCCACCAGTGTGGTACCCGCCATTATATCCCACACCCTACGGAATAGATCCATTGCATTTTTTTATTGACTTACGCGTGTCAGGACACATTTACGATAGAAAGAATCAAAAAGATAGCGCTAATTCTCCACATACTACAACATCTGCAACTTCCCCAAATCTTAGTACAAGTAGCACTGCAAACGTCACAGAAATTTCGCATAGTATAGATTCTTTTCCAGACCCCTTCAGGCACTCGCGGCACACTTCTGCATTTAGCGTGCCATCTTCTAGATTAACCAGAAATATTCCAATAAATCTGAGTAATTATGCTCAGGAGCGCGGAAGCAACGAATCGAAGCCTTCGACTGAAACCAAAGATAGCGCTGGCCACACAAAATTTGATGTAAAATCTCTAGGTTTCGAAAGAAGCTGCAATAAAACCAGCACAAACTATGTGATGCGGAATGTTTACAGAATATATAGAGAACTACATCGTTTCTCGTACAAAATAGAGCCAGAAGAGGTTAAGCACGAAGAAACCAGGGAGCCGTCAGAAACCACGACCGATACTGAAACAAACGACAAGGAAACGGAAGAAGAAAAAGAAAAGAAAGTTAGAGACTTGAGGGCGTTAATCGGACTAGAACTGGTCGTAGATTATATGAACCATGCGAAACCCGGTCAGCGAAGCAGAACTTCTGAAGAAAACTCGACGGACCTCGACTCTAGCGACAGCACAGCAGTAGATGTGGTCGCCCTTCAAGAAGAAACTGAAGAAAGTGAGTTGTAAGAAATTTGGTTAATTTTCAGATTGGATATTTGAGGCAATATCTTTCAACTAGTCACTTTATTATAATTTTAGTTTTACTGCAGTTGTAGGGTATACGCCAAAGATTCAGAAGTGGAAACGACTGAAAAAATCTTCTTTAATTTATATGTAGTTCAAAAATATGTTTTATGTCTATTAATTACTTCACTTTTGCCAAAGCGTTGTATCCAAAGGTAGCATCAGAAAACCCAAAAACTAGTGAACTTTTAAATAACAATGGAATAAATTCATCTTAATTTGAATACCTAGATGTAGGCAATGTAGAAAAATATAAATGTAATATATATCCATTCAAAATACAAACTTTATTGCAATTTCACATGTTTTTTTTTAAATAATTCGCTGTAAAAAATGCCAAAAATTCTACAATGCAACTGTTATTGCAAATACGTTCCACTCTTGGCCTTTTAATGTTCTTTTTTCTGTACTACTAAAAGCAATTTTTAGTGACTTGGCGCAAGAATCTACATCAGAAGTAGCTAATGCATTATAATGAAGTTAGTTTATAAATTCTATTCTTGAATGGCAATGATCTCCGACATTGGTGGAATGAGTTGTAGAAGAAATGCCATACTTCTTCAAAGTTGAATTTTATTGGTAGAAGTAGTAGTGAATCGTAAATGATAGACCAGAACAGTTTCAACTCACAAAATTTGTACTTATGGCACTATTACTTCACGTTTTCTTTACAGTCCACTCAATAATACCTCCCTCAACTTTCTTCCTAATTCAAAAATGCTCTTCTAACACTCGATAATGCGAATGACTAAAACTAAATTTAGTGCCATCAACGTTCTCAAAAGTTTTTGCCAAAAGACCGTCTTCTAACCCATTGTACCCCTGTAGACTTTAGCACTAGTTAACGCGCTGATATCTTTCCATGATGATCTCGTGTCTTAGCATTTCTAATTATTTTAATATTAGTGAGTTGCCAATCGCAACATAATTCCTTTTTTTCCTTATTGATACACATTATTAATTATTCAAATTTATCTTTTAGACCTTTCGATACTCTGCCGTGTCTACTACCAATTTTTTTATCAGATTTCTGAAATGTTTTTTTGGGTTTACATTTAACTTATTGTAAAACTTCCAGAATGTTCTTTTGCTTTTATTTATTTTTTTAATTCGGAAATGTTTCTACAAATTCACTTTTTATTCTGAAAATTCTTCTTGCAAAGTTCTGCCGAAACTTCTGGATTTCTTTCCTGAGTTCCTCCTTGTTCTGTTTTAATTCTCCGATCAAGTTCTGGAAGCATTTTCCAAGTTCGTCTTTAATTCTTTGCTCAAAAATCTGAATCTCAGTTTGAGGTTCGACCGCAAAAAAATCAGCTTGTTGTTTATTAAATGTGGATTTCTGGAGTAGAAGAGGATGCCAAGTGCATCTCTTGACCGTTTTTCTTACACGCTTAAACATCTGCGCATTTCAATTTTAGAATTCTTGTGTTTCGTGTCGATGCACCAAGGAAATTGTTAGAACATTTCTCTATGATTCGTACGGCCCTTGCTCACAGCTCTTCCAGGAAAGCTAAGCCTTTTAAATCGACCGTCATAGTATCAATACACGTGACGTTTCGTTATTTCCGTTTTCTTCCAAGATAAGTATCTATTAATGATTATACTAATAAGTATGATGTAAGAAAACTAAAAGAACCACTAATAAAACATAAAGCAAAGATAAGGTTAAACGACGAGATTAGATTAAACACAAACATAAATAGACATATGGTCAATATATCAAATATAGAGGAGGTCAAAAAGTAAAGACACTGTGGAAAGTATCAAAAGGAATTCTAACCAGACACCGTAAAGAAAGACATGGATGACAAATCCTACAACTGATGGAGAAAGAAGACTCAAGCCATCCAGTAGAATATAATACCATTAATAGAAGAATAAAATTGAAAATAGAGAGCAAAAGAAAACGAGGTAAAAGAAATGTGCGGAAATAGAAACCTTACAAGCGAGACATCGACAATTTTAATACCATACTAAGAAAATTAACGAGGTGACTGGGAAATATAAGAGAACTGTGAACAAACTAGTGAATGAAGAAGGAAAATTATTATCCAAAAAAATGAAATCAGTGAACTGAAAATTCAAACAGCTTTATTTCACGTTAAGTTTGACCAAGACTTCATCTACCAGATAAACAGCGAAACCGGACCAATACTACGTAGATGTAGTAATTAAATTAGCTGCGAGTATCTGGCCAGTCAACTCTTGCGTTATTTAGTACTTGGAGAGAAACGGCAGTGAATTTCAATTGAGTCAAACGCCTTTCGATAGTCCACGAACGAAGTTTGGGCTTTGTTCCGTTGTCTTTTCAATTAATTTCTGATGGTTTGAATGTGATCCACGGTAATAACCCTTTCTAAAGCCCGCCTGCTCTACTGGCTGGTAGAAGTCAATTTGATGCAGGATTTATGATTTTTCTAACTTTAACACTGGCATTATTTTAGGAAGTTCTTGTTTTTTGATGCCTTTTTGAAGAAGAATTCCTCATTATTCCACGGCCTTGTCTTTCCTCCATAAACGTTTTAATCGCACCGTCAATATTAACTACACGTACTTTTTTTCTTTTGGCTGTTACGTCTCTATATTTTCTATTATAAGTTTGATGGTATTAAGCCATATAAAACTAAGTAAAATAATTTAAACACGAGTCTGATAAATAAATAATAATTGGTAAAGTTATTATGATGTACAATAAACTTGTGCATAAGTACTTCATAATTCTTATTTATATTCCTGTTATTGAAGTTTGATCTAATTACCTGCATATTCTGTAGCCTCAATCTTCTATCGAATTAATCCTTATAGCAAGATAAATTCTTCCAATAAACTTGACTTTTGAAAATTGCGTAATGAAACTTAAATTGACATTTTACTTTATTAGAATTAAGGGTTCTGTGATTAATTAGTTGTGAACAAACTAGTGATTAATAGGAAAATTTTTTAAAACTGAAATCGTGGAAACTAAAAATTAAGAACACTATTTCACGTATAGACCAAACCTTCCAGGTTAGCTATACCTGTCAGTTAGTGAAAGTACAAATGAAAATGTATTTTGATGAAGGCCATCTGAGTAAGAAAGGTTTTTGAATCCTGTGAGAACTAATTCTACAGTTTTCAACTATTTATTTATGCACCTGGAAAACCTAATCATGGTCAAATCTGATTATTATACCTAAAAGCACTGCACGTCCGTACATATGATATAAGCTTCGAAGCATTATTAAAATATTTTAAAAATATTTATAAGGATATCGAACTTCATAGACAAATAATTTCTTTGTTCAGGACTGTTGAACAGGAAGCCCTATTTACATTAATAGTTATTCTACGTTGCAGGAAGTATTGCATAATCTTTTAGATCTTTATAACTTTTGATAGAGCCAAATTCAATGATGTATTGTTGAACTGCTTACGAAAAGTTCTAATTATTGTAAATCTATATTCGATCAACTGTGATAATGAAATTAGTTTATTATCTCTCGATGTAATAATTCGTATAGTTGGCATGTCTTCATCGTCTAGTTTGTCCGTTGCATATACGTACATGTTGCATATTTTCGTTTGTTAAAATTTCAGGGATTCTTAATGTATTGAACTGCTTGAGTTGTACAGAGTCGTTTTATTTTGGATAAGATATAAAGCTACCCGCATATTTATGGTACGTTCTGAGTTGTTCTGGTTAGGATTATCCTAATTTCAATATTATTCTGTTCATCGGTAGAGTGATTCCCCTAATCAACGATATCCCACTTTATTTCGATAGTTCCAGTTCTAGCTCTTCTCTGTATTCTTCTGTTCGCATTGTTCTAATGTTGTATGTTGCTATTATAAATTTTTTCGTGTTTGTATGTCTTCTTTGCTGTGGTCTAGCTTTGAGGTTTGTCGAGTTTTTGCCCCAGAATCCTTGGGGCTGACTGATCGTTGATCAGTGTGGATTGTGAGAGTGCATCTCTACCCACCTGGGGTATTCCTGTTTGTGAATTCGACGTTTTCATCATGGTTTAAAAGAGAGGGGTTTGGCATTTTCTCGCCGCGCTTGCCGAACGTGTTGGCGAGTTTATTTTCAGCCGCCCACTATGGGAACAGACGCTGTTTGCAGCCGCCCATTCCGGGTCAGACGCTGCTTACTAGGGGAGCCATTAAATCTAGGATTTAGAAGTTGCCTCCCATAGCCTCTCATTTAGTTTAGCCTGTGTGCCGACACAGTTACCGGGATGTGGCCGCTTATGAAGCTTCTAGGAGCCATAAATGAGAGTGAGAATCTAACTGAGGACCAATATCTCAGAGTGACCCGAAGGTCCGGCAACCCTGAGTGTAGAGGTACTACCTCTAGTTAGACTCCTATACATCCCCTATTACACTATTACTTCACGTTTTCTTTACAGTCCACTCAATAATACCTCCCTCAACTTTCTTCCTAATTCACTAAAACTTAATTTAGTGCCATCAACCTTCTCAAAAGTTTTTGCCAAAAGACCGTCTTCTAACACATTGTACCCCTATAGCCTTTAGCACTAGTTGAACGCGCTGATTTCTTTCCATGATGATCTCGTGTCTTAGCATTTCTAATTATTTTAATACTACTGAGTTGCCAATCGCAACATAATTCCTTTTTTTTCCTTATTGATACACATTATTAATTATTCAAATTTATCTTTTAGACCTTTCGATACTCCTTTATGTTTTCCTTCGTCTTTTCTAAAATCACTAAAACGTTCTGCCGTGTCTACTACCAATTTTTTAATCAGATTTCTGAAATGTTTTTTTGGGTTTACATTTAACTTATTGTAAAACTTCCAGAATGTTCTTTTGCTTTTATTTATTTTTTTAATTCGGAAATGTTTCTCCAAATTCACTTTTTATTCTGAAAATTCTTCTTGCAAAGTTCTGTCGAAACATCTGGATTTCTTTCCTGAGTCCCTCCTTGTTTCTTAGGTTCTGTTTTAATTCTCCGATCAAGTTCTGGAAGACTCTTCCGTGTTTATCAGTAATCCTTCGTTCGAGATTTTTAAAGCATTTTCCAAGTTCGTCTTTAATTCTTTGCTCAAAAATCTGAATCTCAGTTTGAGGCTTGACCGCAAAAAAATCAGCTTGCTGTTTGTTAAATGTGGATTTCTGGAGTAGAAGAGGATGCCAAGTGCATCTCTTAACCGTTTTTCTTACACGCTTAAATATCTGCGCATTTCAGTTTTAGAATTCTTGTGTTTCGTGTCGATGCACCAAGGAAATTGTTAGAATATTTCTCTATGATTCGTACGGCCCTTGCTCACAGCTCTTCCAGGAAAGCTAAGCCTTTTAAATCGACCGTCATAGTATCAATACACGTGACGTTTCGTTATTTCCGTTTTTTTCCAAGATAAGTATCTATTAATGATTATCAAAAGAGACGCTTAAGGACTACAAAATTGTATTATACTGTGCAGTATATAATCGTTTTAATATATTGTTGATGTCAATCTATTGGCATATTTCAGGTTTATTCACAGGATTCTTACATATAACTGTGCGTCTGACGAATATCAACACTAAGAACTGCAAATGCGAGTGAAATATGGAGATAAAATACGATCTAACATCAACTCAAACTGAAAATAAAAAGCTATTTGTGACTGCTAAAATTTGAACTTTAGTTTATTTGTATCGGATAACAGCTAATAAAGTACATAAATTTAGTTACCAAAATTTAGTAAACAAGAAAAAGTCATGCTTAGCTAGAATTGTATTGTATTTGTCTAATGATAATTTCACTAAGTAAAACCTCATTTTTAATACTTCTAGAACAGATTCAGGAAGTACAAAAAGTGTACACTAATGTAAATTTTCTTTATTTAGTAATTTAATAAAGAAAAAATAAGACTGTAAATATTTCTTTATGAGGGATTCTTTTTAAATAAGAATCTTACTTTTAATGTTTGGTTTTAAGGCCAGTAACTTTCGACGTATCGTTGAGGACAAGAAAAAGTGTACAGTACAATTTCCAAGAAGCGCCAACATAGCCGCACTATGGTGCGGACGCACCCCGGGTCATTCTTGGAACTCTCTGATGCCTGGCGGGTGGCCTATTCGGTTACTAAAAATAAAGGGTAATAATGGCGGTCGTCTAAGGCGCAGTGACTGCCACATTGCCCCATATCAGAGACGGTGTGTGAGAAAATGGGCGAACATGTTAAAACCTCAACCTCTCCACTCTCAAGTCTATGCCCTTACGCGGTATTAGACCCTTACCGAGCGCAGATCTTGTTACAAATACAAAAACTTAAGTCTGCTAACTTTACTCCCCAAAAACAATCTTTACTATGTTGGATTGGGGACGTAAACTATTTTAGAATTTATTATTTATAAATGAAATAACTAATAAAAGTAATGTAAGATATTTTTAGTGATTCTTTGCTAATTTTGTAGTTTGGATCACTTATAAATCAACAAATCCTAGACATAAAAAGCAGATAATATTCAATCTCGTTGAATATATTTAACTGTTTAGGATTTAAAATAACAAAAACCTGTAGCATCAAAAGAGTGACGAATCCATTCTTTTGGGCGCTTTTTTCTTGCAATTAAATTTTCTTCCTCTATTGGTGCAAACAAAAGGTTTAACCAAGAAACGAAGAAACAATCGCAGACCATATTTTGGCCTAAGTTTAAGATATAACTCATTATAGCACTGCCGGTAAAATTTGTTGAAATAAAAAAATGGAAAGAACTTATCTCTTTTCTTTCTCTATTCTGCAATGATTTGCACTGCTGAAAAATCAAGACTATTTATATTGTGTAAATGGTTTTCAACAGGGCTTATAGCAACACCAAAATCATAAAGGGTAAACATTGTCTAAATAAGGTGAAATTTGCTATACTACTAATTTTGCCTGCATATAATTTGCCGTATGTGTTAACAAATCGACAGACGCCATCTGCAAAAGCTATATCTTTTAAAACTTTCACACAGGTACCATTGTAGGCCTCGTCGCCCAGTTTACGTCACCATCCTTAGAACATTATCGAGGTGAGAGGACGTACCCTGGTTTCACACCGCTTGTAGTTTGAAAAGGTTTCCATAATTTCTTCTTGTGTGCTATCTTGCATCCATATTTGTTGTAGCATTCTTTGACCAAGGCGATACATTTTTGAGACTCTCCTTTATTTTCCAGTAATTTTACTATACTTTGTCTATATAGGCGATCAAAAGTATTTTGAAAATCAATAAACATCAAGTAGAGAGGTAAATTAAATTCTAAGAACTGTTCCATTACTATTCTGAACGTTACCATACGATCTGTTAGCTCTAAAACCAGTTTTCATTCAGTTCTAATAAAACATCACATTGAGCAAGGGGATTCTTCTTTAATTACCACAAATCGGTAAATCTCCTTTCTTTGGTACTTTTACAACCACTCCCACTCCGCAGTCTTTTGTAAATCGCTTTTCTATCCAGATTTTTCTATTAGTTTCTTCAGTAAGGCCGCCGTATCTTGCACTTTTATTTTTAGTATACAGTATAGGGCAAAAGTAATTAAATTTCTTTCTAATCAAGAACCGCCCGCAACTAGTACTAAGATGTAAATATCAAGGCCCCTCTAGGCAACAATCCCACATAAGAAAGGAATCACTAGGCGTTAAGTTCAATGGCAAGTGCCAGGTGGGCGATTTAGACTGCGACAAAAGTAATTGAATTTTACCAACAACTCAAAAAAATAACCATAACCTAATAACGGACTAATATTTGGTAGCATAGCCATTGTTTCTGATTGTCCCCGCACAACGTTTGGGCATGGAAGCCATCAATCAAATTCTTGTTGAAGTTGCTGGAATTGCTCGTCGGCATTTCGGGCCCGTTTTCCTTCCAAGCGACGTCCTAGCTCATCCCAAAGATGCTCAATCGATTCAAGTCCGGGGACTGTGAAGGCCAGGACAAAACGCGCACTTTCTTCTTCGCCAGGATTTCCGTCACATGGGCCGACTTGTGCTTCGGGTCGTTGTCGTGTTGAAATACCCAGTTGCGAGGCATGTTTCCTCGTGCGTATGGGAGCATATGGTCTTGTAACAACTTGCCATAAACGACGCGGTCCATGGTGCCGTGAATCCGAACAAGTGGACCAACTCCTTTTGCACGAAAACAACCTCACACCATTACAGATCCACCTCCATGTTTCACAGTCGGATTGTTTCTTTTGCCCACGGGACGTCGAACCCACTACACGCCGACGGATTCAAACAAGCAGAACTTGCTCTCATTACTCCAGAAGATCTTGCGGGCAGTTCTTGATTAGAAAGCTAAAGCGATTTCCAAAAAATTCAGATACTGTACACCATGAAAATATAAACACTAAATAAATAATTTATTTATACACTTTCATGTAATAAAAACAAATTATTATATAATATATTATTATACAACACGTAAAAAACGAACAAAAATCATCACAAAAACTATAAAATTAACTTAAATATTAAACAATTTGTTTTATAAAAAAATTGCAATTAATACTGTTTGTGCGATTGTAGGCATTCTTTAGAATAATTTTAATTTCTTAAGTGGTTCATTTCTCCAAGTACCTTAAAGAAGGCTCCAACAATCATTTATAGAGGTTAGACGCTCCTTTCTTACTGTTCTGTCCAGCTCATCCTACAGCAACTCTATGGGGTTGAGATCTGGACTTTGTGGTGGTCATGTCATCATTTTGGGCATTTTTTGATCTTTTTGGCTTGCTATCTCGTCTTTACAAAGCTTTAAAGTATGTTAGGATCGTTATCTTACATCATCACAAATTCCTTCCCAATTAATCGAAACCCAGATGGTATGACGTTTTCCGTTAAATATTTTTATAATATTCTCTCATCATAATACCATCAACTTTTACTAAATCCCCCATACTAAAACAGACTTACCTACGTGCTTGGCAGTCGGAAGAATACAGCCCTGCATCATCTTTTCTGTCTTAGTACCGACGCACGAAGATTCTCCGTTTCTGCCTGAAAAATTTAAATTGTTCAATTGTTCAGAAACGATGCTTTTGCGAACACTGAAGCCGTTTAGGCTTATTACCACGCCGTAACCACTTTTTTTTGTTACGATACGACCATGAAGATTGCCCTCTTAAAAACACCGTTTTGTTGTGCTGACTGATATTGTTTTATCACGTCTCCGATTAAATTTTGCAGCAGTATATGGGGCAGTTAATCTTCTATTTCGCTTACTCATCAGTGTGACAAACTGATCTTCTGCATCAGATATTACTCGTGATGGTCCAGGGCGATGAAGATCACAAACTCTTAATTTTTTCGTGACATTAGGCATTGACACATTTTCTCGATGTAAAGTGAGAATGGTTCATCGAGCTTCCATATTGAGAGAAACTTACCACGAAACAGGAATGCAAAAATTTAAAACCAAACGTGACAAAAAACCCAAGTAAGCAGCATACTATCAATATTGTCTAAGAAGATGGTAAAGGACTAAACAAAGTACAAGAAGTATAGTTATTCACTGTATAACTAAATTTTAATAAGGTGTCTATACTTCTATGAGCGGTAGTGTATGATCTACGGCTGCAGCTTTTCCATTCTTCAATTTCCTAATAGCTTTCATAATTTCTTCCTCTGTAAGGAGATCATTGTTGATGTTGAGCTCTATTTCTGAGTGCATGTCATCCTGCACCCCTTCCTTATACGCTAGGTCTGTATTTAGGATTTCTTAAAATTTTTGTTAATTTTATCAATTGTAATAATAAATCTTATTTTAAATTATTTTCAACAATAGAACATTGAATCTAAAACAAAAATATATTTTTTGTCTACTAAATATAATCATAGCGCTTTTGGGGGTGTTAGATAAAAGCAAATCAAATTCCGCACACGCACTAGTCCCAAATAATTACAATAATTAAGTTTGTTACGTTAACTAAAAGGTGTTGTTCGGAATTAATCACGACATCGTTAGCGCGAGTGTTCATCTTTTGTGAAAGCAAGCAATATGGCTTTCGTGCACTTTATACAGGCTCCGCGCTGAAACGCCCTTCGAGGTGATATTGCATGATTTTGTCTTTGACATATCAGGAAGCACACTTCACTCTCTAAAGCCCTCCAGTGCAAGATGCATTGATGCGTTTGAATCTTTCATGCCTGCACTCGTGTCGCCGTCTTTTCAAACGAGCCGAGAACTTATTCGCATTAAGCCGGAAATCGTCTGCTGAAAAAACCGTCGGCGACCGAGCCCTGCGCGGCCCTAATTTAATAAGCGCGCGGAACGAAGCCTTTGTTCCGCCTTATTCATAATAATAATTTCAAATTCGCGAGGTATAAATAAGTGATATTTTAATATCCTGGAAATCCCCGAGGAGAGTAGCAGGAGGCTGTCGGCTGTGATACTTTCGTTTATCAGGATATAATGTGTCGTCATTTGCCACGCGGCTATGTAAATGAGTCGATTTCCCTTCCGCAGAATAAATTATCTCCGCGCTGAAGGTTTTCAATTTCTCAACAGAATATTTTCTTTTCAGCGCCTGTAATCGCTGGGAAAGGAACGCTCCATTGCTCCTGCGTCGCGAATAATTAACCTGAAAATGGGCGCGTGCATTGCGTTAGATCTAATGCAATTAACCTTTTAATAAAATATAAATTAATTACGCGATACGTTTGTTACAATATTTTAAAAAATTTCTTATATGACGCACGTCTCTTTAAAATAAGTTAAATTACTTACACACACAAGTACAACTCTGCTAAATTTTCTAAATAAATCTAATCGCTGTCTCTTAAAATCTCTAGAAATCTGTACCAATTTATTATAAAAACATCATCCCTTTCTGTATTCCAAATTCTACAGATATGTAAGACGACCCTTACCTATTTTATTATTATCTATGCTAGTGGTAATAACTTGATATGATCTCTTCTTTAAACGTTGATGCAATTTTCACTGTTTGTTAGAGTTTCTTTAATTTTCATCAGTTTTTTATTTTTCTTATTTCTTTACTAGATTGGACAAAGATGGTGCCCATTTATGAACAGGTATCTAATTGAACCATTGGGTACTTATAAATCTTCCAACCTCAACTGACACTCCCAGTCCCTACACCCCTTCACTCCTTTCAACCGCTATTACTTCAATCCCTAATTATAATCACACAATAACATCCACCACATAAATAAGCAGAGTTAACCAACGAACAAAATACTCTGAAAAAACATCAGCTACTAATCATGCATTACAAATTGTTAAAATAAGAAAAGGTTAAACCGATAAACCGAAAGTAATATAATAATTGAGCACGAAACTCGCTACTTTTAGTTGTTCTAGCCTTCTACATTTAGGCCGTCCTCTCCTTTTTGCCTTCTATCTTGCGTTTATTAGTTTTGCGTCTCTCTTATCCTCTAATCTTTAACATAGACCACCCAATTCTAGCTTTGATTTCCTGCGTTACGCTCGGCTGTCTATACAACTCCATTAATGAATTGATTCTTGTCCATTGGTTTTCGACCTTCTTCCCCCTAAAGACCGTATTTAGGATTTTACACCGTTAGAGTCCACATCTCACTTCTATACGTTAACACTGGGCGTATTATTGTTTCGTATACACGTAATATCACCCCCTAGATACTACGTTTGATCTAAACAATTTTAAAAATGCACCTGCTCTTCTACATTATAATTTTCTTGATTTGTTATTATCACTCCTAAATAGTTAAATTTATGCACCTCAGCAAATTCGTATTCTCTGCCTTTTAAAGTTTTAATTTTTAAATTACCGCTATCACCTCTTCTCTCTACATTCGAACATTTTACGACCACATATTTGGTCTTTTCGTCATTAAAAAGTAATCCGAATATCCATGAGCGTTCCTCCAGTTTTAGTAGTAATTCTTGTAGCCTTCTTTTTGTTCTTGTGATCGATACCAAATCATCTGCGTATGCTAAACAACTGATATGTGTGGTAAAAGATGACGCCTTTGGTGTAAATTTTGGGGTACAACAGTGTCGATAAAGTGTCACCTTAACATAGACCTCGGTTAGCTTTAAACGCTTCAGGCAGGTTTCCGTTAAATCTTACTTTATCCTTAGAGTCTACCGGAGTCATTCTTGTTAGCCTTATGAACGATGCTGTATTTCAAATATTTTCATTGCCTCAAATAATTTCTTCCTGTTTACTGAATCGTATGCATGTTTTTTATAATCGATAAAAATCATTGTGTTCGTAACTGTTAGTTATTACTTTCTTTATTATAAAAATTTGGTCGCTAACAGATCTACACCTCGAAATCCACATTAGTAATCGCCTGTGACTTCCTATGATTTTAGATTTAATTTATTTTTGAGTAAATTAGCTAGCACTTTATACACTACATCCAACAAAACTACGCCTCTATAATTCTGGTATTGCGTTTTATTCCCCTTTTTGTGATCTGGGGATAACAAGGATTTCAACCATCTCATAGGCATTATTTCTTCAAGCCAGATTTCTTTGATGAGCTCATATTGTTTCCTTTTCAGTAATTCAGCAACGATGCCATTTTCTCCTCTACTTTCATTATTTTTCAACTTTTGTTGATCTCCTTAACATAAACTCGGTGCTTTTATTACGTTTCTGTTTCATCTTTGTTATTTCCTTCTAAAGTTTGCATTTCTTCTACTTCATTTCCATTTTTTAAGTATTCTAATCATCTATCTACAATTTCGTTGTTTTTCCCTATAACATTACCTTCTTTATTTCCCTAAAATACAGCTTTACCTGTGTAGCATCTCTTTTCCTTTTTAATTTTCTGATAAAAGTTTTGTAATTCCTTATTAATATAATTTTACTCTATTTTCTGTAACTGTCGCTCTATCTGCACCCTTTTTCTATTCTGCATAATTTGTTTTTATCTCTTCTGTCTTCTTTATAACTTGCTCTATTTTCAGGTGTAAATTTGCATTTTTTGGATCCTAACAGATTTCGTCTCTCAACTTTTTACACTGTCGAACTAAGCCGCTTTTAAATTATTTGTATTTTCTTCTGATAGTATTTCTGGCACTTTTAATATTGCCTTTTCCAGACTTTTCCACTTTCCTTTAATATTTTGTATTTCAAGGAGATTATCCAATTATAGTTCTAAAGCATTTCTGAACTGTTGTATAATGTTCATATTGCATAAGTTATCTCTATTATGTTTCCTCTTAGTCTTTTCGTTCTGTGCTTTCTCTTCGGTTTTTAAATTTGACTAAAAGTTCCCATTCGCCCCTTTGTAACGTCTCTTAATTCTATCAGAACGTGATCGATTTGATTACAAGTTCTACCGTCCGGTGACATCCGTGCGTCCTTATAGTGTTTCTGCTGACATCATTCTCAAGTTTCTTTCCACGACAAATTCAAACAGCTTTTTAACATTTTTGTTGGTACTCAAATGTTACCTTGGTTTTCTAGCTTGGCGTTACAATTTCTTCTTACAATTTAATATCCTGGCTGACAATGTTTGATAAAGTTTCCCTACTTCCTGTAATAAACCTCTTTCTCATCTATTTCTTTCTCCTCAGTAGGAGCTTGCAAGTTTATTATGCTGATGTCTCTATACTTCTTTTGTTCTTAAGCTACATAAACTGTCAGAAGTGCACTTTAAATCCATTACGGGCTGTTTAATTTTTTTATGTACCATAAATTCACATCAGATAGTTTTTTGTTTAGTTTCTTGCAGTACAATTATTTTGATTTTAGCTCCTCCATTAAGTTTATTAATGCACCTTCTTCTATAGTGCCTCTGATGTTCCAAGGTCTCAATAAAGTGAGTTTTCACACGTTTTCCTTTTCTATGCCGTTGTCACCTTTATTTGGTTATCCGGTTTATAGTTTCAGTCTGCTTCTGTACTAGTCCATCCGTACTTCTATCCCAAATCCAAATTTCATCATTTTTTGTACATTTTTGGTGCCCTACTATTTATGCTCCCATTTTTAAATTTCTGCAAATACGAACGCATTGCTGTTTCTGGTTTTTATTTGTTTCACCTTTGCTATTTTTATATCATCCCCAATTTATTGCTCAACTCTCGGGTTATTTCTTCTCTTTCTTTAAGTGTGTTATTTGTGTTATTCTACCTTTCAGGTTTTTCAACTGACTCCAGCTTCTTTTCTACTTTAACCTGTTCTGCTAACATTTTGTTCTATTTTTTTATAATACATATAAGTACTGTATAATAACGAGCAAGGTGCGTATTTACTCCAACCAATTACGCCTAAAATAGGCCATATCGAGTAAATAAATTCACAAATTGTTAGTAAGGAAATCAAAAACAGGAGCCAAGAAGAGATAAATTTGCATGTATAAGCTGTAATTAAAGTTTAAATAAGATTAAAAGCTAAATTTACTTGCGGTCAAGGATGGTTTGTCCGCTTATCGAAAAAATGCTTAGTCAGTTAAACAGAGGGAGACATAAGAAGAAAAAATAGAAGCATCCGAACAGCTGGAAAGTTTTACTACAAGCAAAAAGCGATAAAGATTTTATGATAACACCGATTGACATTAGGAAGAAGAGTACAGGAGGAAATTAAAGCATTAGGAAAAGAAAAAAATCAACTTAACCCAAAGGATGATAATGCTCCATGAGCTAAAACTGAATCCTTGATTAGTGCATAGGAATGCTTTTGCACGTCTGTCTAATAAAAGTGTCGCAGGTACGTTGTCGCTGAAAATAACTGCTAGCTCTGTTGGTTGTCAATGCCATCTTGTGCAGTACTACGAAACAATGTGGACCAACTGGCGCAGAGCAAATACTTAATACTAGAAAATCCAGTCAGCTACGCTTAGCTACTATAAAGAATGCAAGTGTTATGAACTTTCTGGAGCAATCGTTACTGTTGCTGCCCTCCAACGATTGTGCCAGTCACAAATTTCGTCTCACTCTGGTACATCGCCGTAATAGGTGTTGAAATTATTACGAAATATATAGCAACAATCGTTCGTGTATTTTCGCGTGGCCCCGAACACGTTACTTTGGCAACCATTGCTTCTCACACGGCCGGGGACCGGGGGCCTCTGCATTGTGCTTTAAAGATATTTGATATAATTAACACCCCACTGGCTCTAGTACAACTACAAAGTTAACTAAATAGATTACAAAATTTTAGGCTCGAACACTACAAAACTTATCATATATAATTAAACAATAAATTTAAATAAAAGCAAAACTTATTCCAATTTAATTTTTGTTGAATTGGTTTATTCGTTGGTGATACAGGAGCCGGTAATCAATTTTTCGTCTGTCGCGTTGTCAGTGTACAAAAGTGACGACCTGCGCTGTTTCTTTGCAACTTCGGGTGGAAAATCGTGTATCCAAATGACTTTCTTTGTAGAGATATACGTGGCCATGTAACTGTCACTACCGTCTTTTTATGGCTAAACCAGACCACTAGCCCCACTTGACAATTAAGGCCGCTCTACTGATTGAACGCCGGTGTTCGCATCCAAGTAAGCGATCAATTCTTTTTAAGGTGAAGGCAATAGCAGCTCCCAAAACTGCGACAATAAGGTAACCGAATAAACCAAATCAGGTCACATGTATACCGTCTGATAAATGTGCAATTTAGACCAAGATAACAGGTGACCAAGCTACATATGACATCCAATTGACTATTAGACAGTATAATTATTTTTAAAAAACGCGCAGGATCACAACCAAGTGCAACTCTATTATCCACATACAAGGTTACACATAGTTCTTTATCTCTGCTGGCGTACACGCTCGATGGCTTCATCCCGAATTTAGTTAACAATCCATCGATCTTTATTTGCGAGCAGCTTTTAATCATGGGATGCTCTTTATATCTGGCCACACTGCCACCAGATTAATTAAAATCCACATGCACTTGATTATCTTTACTGGCAGGTGACACTTTTTAAATTCCATTTGTGCCTTAATTACTTTTATCATGGCTTTCCACCGCCCTTTCTAAGTCTAGAATGTTTGTCTGGGCTACTGTAGTTGGCATAATTGCGGGTACAAAGTCCAATGTTTCGATAATTACCGCACGCACTTCCTGATGCTTTTTTAATTGTAATACGCGTATTTTGTGCTAGATCGTCCGATAAAATTTTAATAAATTTCACTTATAGCCTTGGCAGTCGTGACCACTTCCTCCTTCACCGATGACTTTATCTTTTATTATTGGACATTTGACCACCCTAGCTGGTATTGAGTTTTCACAACCGGCATGCTTTTGATGGGTATTCGTAACCCACTAGTGGCAGTCTCACATTTGGATCAAAATTTTCACGCTCGTGCAAATGAATACATTTACATCGCTCCTAATCTTACATAGATGGCCAATATCGAACTTTCGGTCAGTCCAAACTTCGTATAATTTGCGACCACCAAATCGTTTGCGTGACGTAATTTCAGTCTACATACCGCCTGGTAATTTTGCCATTGCTAATGGCTACAAACATAACATCTGATGCGTCTACTTCGGCCTTGAGTGAGACGTCCGGTATCCAATTGGTCGTAAATAAAACGCCTTGTGCTTGACCCGGTTTACTGTCTACTGAATTGGCCTACTGGACAGAAGTGGACAGAAGTGGCATTTGCGACCAAACTTTTAATTTTTGCTCTGTTGGCTATTTTGGTCACCTATTTGCTGCTGTTTCATTTATTTTGTGTGTCGTTCTCTTTGTTCGTGTCTAACCCCTCCATTTTATTCAGCATCTTATTTTTTAATAGAATTGATACTACCACGTCACGCGCCTCATAATGGTCGCGTTTGTTCAATATCGGTAGTTGGTAAATTTTCTGTAAAGCAGAAAATTTGACGGTTTATTCTTTTGGTTGTAGATAATAGATAGTCATTCCCACATCTCAACCGCCGTCTTTCTATTCATCAATTGACGTACAATAGCACCCGATTATAAAACACGCATTCTTGTCCTTAAGCTTGGCCGGGACGGTATTGTCACTTGCGTTACCATCTGATCGGTTTTATCGACTTTTAATAACTCCCAGCAAGTCAGGCCGGAAAATCACAAGAAATTTAGAAATCGCGGTTTTGGCCATTTTTATTGTTTAGACTTTTGCTTACGAAAACCCAAGATGTTTTACTAGCCAACACGAAATCACAAACAAATAGGAGCCACACACACTTTTAACTACAATTAAAATTTAGCCGTACTTACCAAACACACAAAACTGTCACCAGCACAATTCAATTATCTTAGTTTAACACTCACACGTACTGAATCTGTAACCTGTTCAATTGCGCGATAATAGTACGAAAAGATGACCACTAGTTGAATAGACCCTTATTCCTAACAGCTAGAATTTAAGAGAAACTCAAAGCAACTTAACCCAACAAACGATAAACGTGAAGTACTCTATGAATTGTAAATAAACAATTGACCAGTACATACAAATTCTGGCACTATCAATGTGACAGTGTGTGAAATACACGACACTCACCAGTTAGTCCAAAGCGACTACATATTTAACACAAATAGTAATAACAATATATAGTGTCACGAATCATAACGGCATGATAAAAGACCTTGCAAAAGTTGCTATAAGTAGACAATCTTACAGATATACGTATCAAGTACTAGGAAATAACACAGTACACCTGAACACATACATACCGCAAAATAATTAGTCATTTAATAGATGAAAAGATTATGCACCACATCTACCAGACCAAATATGAACAATTTTATTAAGTAGTCACTAGACATCTGCATCATTCAATGTCTATTAAAAAAATTACAGACAAACTGAAAAAGGCAGATCATCAAATGCGTAACATAAGAAACTTAAGACACAATATAACTAAAGAACCACTGTTCTATATAGACCTAACAGTAAAAATAAACAAATATATAACATAAAGGATGAGCTACCATCTATTTTATGTTGAAGTGCTGTCAATCTTTAATATTTATGATACTGCTGCTGAAAGCCATAGATTGCTTACGGACATGTATTAATATGCTCCTTATAAATAAACGTACATATAATAGTTTCAAAAAGTAGTGCTTTTAATGTGAATGGTATAGAGCGTAGAAAACGATGGAAAATTTTGGTCCTTCACTTGTTATGGAAAATATTCAAAGACACTGGGTGCCATATGAGTTTAAAGAAAGTGATGATGTGAAATTTTGCTTACACGGTTAGAAATACAATTATTTTGTTTCTATAATTGTTGACATAGCTGGAAAATTTATTTATTTTCATAATCCCAAATGCAAAAATGTATTGGTGGATCCAAACAACTTCAACATCGATTGCAAAACTATATGTACGTAAAAAAATGCTATTATATTATAAAAAAAACTGCTTAAATCTAATGAAATAGTGGCAGCTTGTCGTTATCGACAACAATTAATCAAATTGAATCCTAAAATAGTTTTTCAATGTAACTATCTGTCCTCCAAATGCTACTTCTAATAGTCCAATTAAACAATAAATGCAGGGCGATAAGTCTGGATTGTAGAAAGGAGGTATTCTGGTATAACTCAGAATAAATCCTCAGTTTTTTCTGTTTTAAGTAGCTGTGTAGAACCCAGCGCAGCTTATTCCAACCTCAGAAGTAATTTAAGCAGTTTTAATCGGCATCATCTTCAAGAATGCCGCGAATAATCTGAATATTCGCCTCAGTCACTCTGATCCTCAGGCGACGTCGGTGACCTTTATTTTAAACTACTCCTCGTCATCTCAAACATTATTTATGATGCATTCAGTTGAATCTTCTTCAAACAATCCGTTGCGAGAGTACCTCTTGTACTAACATCGTAATATTGACCTAAACTTGTGATAGTACAAGATATTCTACGCGAGGCATCCCCTTCAGGCAACGCTACCTATAAAGCTCAAAAATTGTGCCCCTTTCCGTTCACGTCACGGTGAGCAAAAAAGAAACTACGGTTTATATTTTCGCTCACGTATTGTTGCAAACCAAATATATTTTGTAAGCAAAATATTCTGTCTAGGAAAATGCAAATTTCTAGAACTAAGATGTCTGGCCTTATCAAACAAAACCTAGGACTTAGTTACAAAATACACAGGGCTTATTTGCTGACAGAAACTTAAAAGAAATTAGAAGATGAAAGCAAAGAGATTGTGGCTATAGAAAAATTCAGTTTGTAATTGAAAAAATATTTACGGTAAAGAAAACCCCCAACAATCAAAATGCAGAATGTATACTAGGTCGTTATAAAAGCTTTTCATTTAGTGTCAAGATTGCAGAAAGATCATAATCCAGCATCTATAATATGGTAAAGTGAAGAGTAGTTTGTTGCACTGAAGTAACCGATATTAATTTTTATAAAAAGAGACACCAACAGAATAGTTTGCAAAGTTTGGTAAAATCTCTGTCATGCGCTTGGAGTTTTCACTAAGACTTTGCACCAGCTCACAAGGCAAGGTCAACTTAAACTTAGAGCAGCAATTGTGAATGATTGGTAGAGCATGGCTTATTCAAAGCTTTATTTATTTGAAGCAAGCTTAAACTCCTGATAATATTATCGTTTTAATTTGCCTTCTAATTAGTGCAAAACAGTATTGACGAGATTTTATATGGCATCCACAAAAATTACGCAACGACATATTAAACTAATAAAATTATCTTTTTGCGTCAGGCGGTTTTAATTCTTACCACAACGTTAATTAGATAAGCAATCAACTTTTTATAGTTAAATAAGTCTAAGCACACATAGTGAATAATTGAAAATGGTATTAAAGCAAAATTCTGTAACTATTATTAATATTTCATACTTTATAATAACTAATAGTCATGTCAACATCTTCTAGTATATAAATATTTAAATATATTTATGTAAATATTATAAGAAAGTTAATTGTTTAAGGCAATAAAGTCCATGGTCATAGGTTGTTTGTTGCCAATGTGAATTCTAATCAAGATAGTGTTCGGAGACGGTCGCAGAGGTAAGTTGTATGTATATGTATTTATAATATTTAACACATTTCCTGTCAGATTTTTTATATAAACATGGGATATCTAATTTTATAATACAAAAAGAGGAACTAAATTTTTCTGATTTAAAAAAATGTTCCCGTTTGGGAATTACGATACATCACACGTAAATAATTATATCATAATTTTATAAATGCTATTGGACAGCACAGCGAACGTGTAACTCGACATCGCACTTTATACATTGATTCCTAACATTTTTCTTACAGACCTCATATTTATTTTTGTTTTCCATCTGTAGGGTGGCCTTCCACTATTTTTGGAATCAAGTTGAGAGTATGTGGACTGCACTATAACTAGTGCGAACTGGCAACCCTGCGTGTGCTAGGTGCCATCTGACGTTTGCATCATACAATTTGACATTTTTGACGGCAGACATACTAAGAACATTTTATCATACGATCGCTATTTGCTTAGTTATCATTAAGTCAAAAATTTTCTCTCGGTCAAAAAATTAAATTAACTTGGGAACATTTTCATGAGATGATTTTTATAATATTCAAGGTAGATAATCTTAAAAACAGTGCGTCGATCTATTCACTTTGACTTTTGGTAATGAAGCCTCACACAAATCTACTGTATATCGTTGGTTCAATTAATTTAATCGTGGTTGTAGATAAATTTAAAGAGAGCCGTTCAAAATCGGCTGTGGTTTTAGAGAATCATACAACAGCTAATTCTAAACAGTACAAAACCATTTGTTTGTCAGAAATCTTCGAAGAAATATGACAAACCAAAGCGCGGCGCTGGACCATTCTTCACCATGGCAATGCGAGCTCACACAGATCGCCGCAAATAACTTCCTTTTTTAGCACTCAAAACGTCGAATTGATAGTCATCGCCGTGCAGTCCTGATTTGGCACCTAAAGGTTTTTTGTTCCCACACTTGAACCACAAACTACGGTGACAATGAATTTCGAAAGATGCGGTTGATGCGTTCACAGATACTTGATTCGCTGTGGAAAAATGCTATAAAAATTGGCTATGCAACAATGTATTGGCCGTCAGGAAAAATATTTTGAAACACAGTAAAATATTGTGAATCCCTTATATATATTCAAATAGAAGCATTTTTGGCTTTAATTTGCATTTGATACTTTTGTATATTCCAGTCAAGCTTAACAACACCGCCCCTATACTTATCGTAATTTGCAATAGTACTAGGCTGCGAAATTATAATTTGCTTCTCATCAACTGTAGGCCATTTTGACACTCGTTTCAACTTCCAAAAGTGTTGTTGTCTTTTTGAACAAAACCAAATCTTTTGTCAGACCTATAATCAAGAGACCCACGGCATTCTTTTCATTTCCCTGTCCGTTTTTATTGGGCATTTATTTATTCGTCCTATTGTATCTCGCTATTCCTACCACAGGTACATTTTTTCAAATATTCATCTTTTTCTTCAGCGTATCCCCTACTACCCCTAACTTTCAAATCAACACTTGTAAAAAATTTATAGAAATAAAAGCATTCCTCTTCTGATTTGTCTGTAACTGCCACCTTATTCAACATTATCGCTTTAGCTAACACATATATCTGTTTTAAAATTACTCAGTTTACCTTTATAGATATCCTCATTAAAGCAATACACGCACCATCTCTTTAGATAATGGTAAGCATAGCGTACCAATTGTTCATCAATACTAATATTATAGAAAACACCACAACTTGCATTAAATTCTTATTCAGCTTGCCAAGTAGTCGAATTTTGTATTTGCCCCCGTTTTCGTTTGTTACTGCTATAGCTGTATTTTCACTAAAATGTTTTACTCTTCCTATCATGTTTATTTTACGTTGCTTGAATTCTTCTTTACCATCAGTAGAAATATTGAATGATACTTTTCTCGATTCCAATCCGATAATGGTTTTCCTTTTTAGAATTCTTATTTCTTAAAATTACATTTTCTTTATTACATTGTGCACCATAAAGTTCTATTGAGCCTTGGACTTCATTTGAAATATTCAGTAATATTGTCATTTGCATCTTCCGCATCCAAAACATCATCCACTCTGTCCGGTGGTAGTTGTATTATATCAATGGTGCCATCAAGGTCTTCATTACCTGTCAAATCAAGTTCCAATATTCTTCAAGTTTTCTTAGCGTTCAAAATTCTTGTTCCTAATTATGCTGAAAAAACATTAAATAGCTACAAAAATTCTCTTAAGAGTAACAATTGTCTTGGAAGTAATAAAAAAGTATTTATAAGATAATATTTGATATAAATCGAAACGGTAAATTATTTTACGTTGCACTAGTCGTAGGCCCCAAATGAAGGTCATCATATTTTTCAGCTTATCAAATAATGAAACTTAAAACTTGCTCACTCTTATGTTATTCAGAACACATGTGCACAGACTCCATAATGAAATATTATTTTTTTCATTCTAAAATATCAGGTTTTAATTAGTGACAAATCGATATCATTTATTACACGTATTTTTTAGTCAAACTGAAAGCTTTCCTGCATAAAAATCACATTTAGATGCACGCATATAACATGAAAATTACTCAAAAACTTTAAGCTTAGTGGTATCAACATAAAAAATATTGCTGATCTCCAAATGGGGATTATCGGTTAATGGGTAAGTAATATATGTAAGTTTAGTTTATCTATTTTTGTATTATTTGATTTATCGTTAAATGAGTACACTCATTTTTTATTAATTACAACAATTAAAGCAACTAAAGTAAAAATAGAGTTTTTACTGATCAAAAAATAAATATAAAAAACTTATAAAATATAAATATAATAACAAAAATAGTTCACTTCATATAATATACATAAACACAAAAAAAATAAATGTAAGACATTTGCAGATACTTCCTGTAGTGTATTTGGAGCAATCTAAGTACTGCTGTGTTAATAATCCGGTCTTTAGTAATTGATACAAAGGTTGCAATGCACGCGTGTGTACAAAAATCAGGGTCATCTATTTAAGTTAGCACCGTCACCAGGAGCATGCAAAAAACGTTTTTTGGCCAAATTGTCTATTACAGCAGCATTATATTCTTAATAAGCAAATATAAGTGTGGGGTAAAATTCTCTTCCTACTATCCAAGAAAATTATAAAGCAAAAGATAGTTCGAAAGTACTATTTGATTCTGCAGTGATATGATGAGAAAGAAAATCCCGAACTGCGCGAACACAAGAAAACATCGTTGCAGTAAGACGTTTCATTTTACAATCTTTCAAACGATCTGAGAGCAAGTATGACCTTGGGGACGCGGTGGCTCAGATGCTTCAACCAGTTGGCTCTGTCCTCTAGCCGGCGCGCGACGAGTTCGGGTCTCGCTCAACCCATGGGTCTGTGTAATGTCCTAGCATTTAAGTGCATGTTAGGGGGCACAATAAGCCCTTGAGGCTGCACCGCCGCCAAACTTTAGACTGACCCTTGTTACTCGTTTTATTTGAACCAAAACACAATTTTAATTTTTGAATAGGTCATAGCATGATAAAGAAACAAATGCTTAGAGTATCCATAAAAATTCTCCACAATCTACATCTAAAAGGGTACTACACGTCAGTATTCTTAGATGTGAGCCTGACACAGTGAATTGTTATACAAAATCAAGAAGATTCTACCAATAGAATACTAACACACAAACAAAATTGAAGCACCGAAGGTGAGACAATTTACACAAAATATTTGCGAATATGTTTATTACTTTAAACACATTCCCAGGGCTTAAACTACAAAATAGTTCCTGATGCTAGAATATTACAGTATCCCGCTGCGCCAATTTTACAACGTACTGGTGAAATAGATTTTTTCACGAACTTCGTTTGAATTTTCCGTGATACCCAGCGTCATTTGGATCGGAACTCTTCGATGGTTTGGGCTGTTGCGCCTGTTTTCTTAGATATTCCCTTTACGGCGGACCTGTATTGCCCCATGAACCTGAGTTCCGGACTCTTTGGTGGATTCATATGCTTTGGTACATAATCCATATCATTAGAGACTTTCGTTGCCTTAGAATAGTGACATGTCGTGAAATCTGGCTAAAAGCTGCAGAAATGGCAAACACTTTTTGCAAACACTATTTTCGATAGACGATAGCTCTGCTCTTCAAACTCCAAGTGCAGATGGGTTGACAAACAAGAAACTTCTTCAGGTAGTAATCTTACCCAGCAATATAGTTGAAGTTAGCAAAGTAATATGTCTCATCATATTTCACCACCCACCAATATCATGTCAATAGACTTTCGTACGATACGGGGACGGGACTGTGCTTTTTGATTCTGTCTTATATTACAATCAAGGGCTGGTTGAGCCGTAGAATTTTTCAGACTGACTCTAGCTTTCACTTTTTACAAAAGAGACTGCAACATATTGACTTTCTTAGCCACCTCCCGCGAACAAAACTTCAGATTGTTTTTAAAAAGCCGCAACACTATATTTTGCTTCTTCTGGTCAATCATACCATGTTCACCTCCATGTCCTGGTTTTCTTTCCACCGTAAGTCGTTCCCTAAACACGAACGACAATAGAATTAGGAACAATCTGACAAGTACCCAGGTTGAAATTGTTGACATGTTCATCCAAAAATAATTTCCGACGTTTCTCTTCATTCAACGACATCGTGACAACTGACTGGTCTTTACAAGTTTAATCTTGTCAAGTAATATGTTTGCGATGACTGGACAGTCTGCTTAGATAGGCAGCTCATCAACTGCTGTACTTACAAAGTTATATTTAATTTTTAATGCTCGAATTTTGCCGTGTTCACCTTTTAGTCTCATTGTGAGTAGTCGATATCGAACAGAACGTGTAATGATCAACTATTGCTGCGATACCTCAGCAAGACAGTGTAAAATACTTAGGGATTTATCTAGATAAGCGTCTAACCTGAAAGACTCACATAGTAAAAAAGATTCCAACTTCGATTAAGACTAAGAGTTTAGTTTAATATTCCGAGATAATGCAATCACAAATTATTATACTGTAAAGAAGTAACACTAAAGAAAATTATTTCTTTGTGTCACTTCCTGTATTTATCGACGTCTGCTAGTTTAGATGTTTATTCCAATATTCTTATAATTTTCTACGTCAAGTGAAATGTACTTGCTCGCAATAGACATTCGCGCTTACAAGCTACTCGCACTTATTTTTCAATTAACTGAAAATCTTGCACCTACTCCAATCCTGCACAAAAGGACTGCGAGCGAGTTACGCCGAATCCGATTAGGGTACGTGCAACACAATAATAATGTCGTTGCGGAGTTAGTGTGAGACTGGAGTTCAGCCGCACACAATAATCCCGATGATTGATACAAGTGCACACGCATGTATGAATTCACGAGCACGGTACATCTAGCAACCTGTTACTTCCGCTACAACACCTCGCTGGAGTCTTATTGCCTTGTACACTCTTCGCCAAACAAATTCGCCAAATCCGTATCAGAATTCGCAATCCCCGAACAAAGAGCGGAATATGCGGGGCGTGAATTGCGAACAATGGATGTCTGAGTTAATTATGTGCAGGCTGGCTGATTTTTATGTTTTCGATGAAAATGTTGGGCTACACGTGAAAAGTGAAGATTTTGAATTTAGTGTGTTGCAGTCTTGTGTTGCGCGAACAATAATTTTACCCACTTCCAACTATAATGGGTAGTGCACAGATTTTTGTTTTTTATATTGTTTTAAACTACACTCTATTTTTCAGAGATAATGCAAAACAGTCCTAGAAATGTAGTTCTCTAGAGATAAAAGTGACAAGTGGTCACATTTTTGAAAGATAAAAATGCCCTTAGTACACACCAAAATTGTTACAGGTCTCTAAAGTAAAAATTAATGTTGTGACTACGCGTGTTCCAGATAGAGAAAATGCTGGTGCAAGAAACACCCAAACACGGTTATTAAGAAAGTTGATAAAGTTCTACTGTTATCATTGGGAACTTTCTGGTCAATTGCAGTCTTAAATTATATAAATTTGCTTAAAGTTTTAGTGAAGTAATATCACAATTTATTTTCATTCTTCTTCCTAATAAACTAAACAAGAATGTGAGAGTCTACTTAAAGAATCAGTTCCAAGTGGATCTATGTCTTCATAATCTCACCTATTTTGGTAACAAAGATAACGTTTTTAAAAAGTGAAATTCTATATTTTTTGGAAATGATTTAAATTTCAAGAAAAATGTTGTCACTTAGAAATGGTTATTGTCGTCTATTTTACTTTATTGCGTCATAATTGATATTTCAATATGCATTATTTATAAAATGTCATACGTTTATATTGTATAGTCTGTAATACCATACCGCAGTGCTTATATAGACAGATGGAGATATTAAATGTACTCTTATACTCTTAAAAATATTGATATCATGTCTAATAATATATTATTCGTAATAGTATTACATAAATAAAGTAAATGCAATAATATAGTCATAGAATCATCGATATCTAAATAAATGCAACACTATCATCACATATTCAATTTAACATAATTAGTCTTGATCAATTTCACTTTCAAATAAGAGTAAAGCGTGTGTAACACGACTATCATTGCTCGCGTGAATAGCAAGAATAGTACCTGCTCTTCTAAACTTTTATTTTATACTTATAATAAATGCAGATAAGTCAGTCTACACTATACCTATAACTTTAATTATTTGTCTCATCAGCCCTTATCACAGACACAAATGGGTTTCCCACAATTATTCAGGCAAGTAACTTCAATCTCCTGTTAAAAATTATCCTAATATCGAATTACACAGAGAATCCCAAAAGTAAAGAGTTTTCCAATAAGAATGATTTTGAAATGAAATGTCAACTATGCTATAAATGTTATAATTGCCACTAGTTGTCATTTGTGTTTAGTATACTCTGACAATTTCTTCTTCTGTAGGTGCAGCTCCAACAAATGAAGGTTGGCTGTCATTTCTGCAAATCTTTCTCTGTTTCTTGGTATGTTAAAAAGGGTGCTGACTCTCGTGGTCCCCGTCCATTCTCTTATGTTTCTGAGCCACGTCATCTTCCTTCTTCCCACTCCCCTTCTACCTATTATCTTTCCCATCATTATTTTCTGTAGTAGGTCGTATCTATCATGCCTCAGTACGTGTCCCATATATTCGACTTTTCTTCTTTTCACTATGTGTAAAAGTTCTCTATATCTTCCTATTCCATTTAAGACCTCCTCATTGGTATATCGCTCTGTCCATGATATTCGCCGGAAGACCCACATTTGGAATGCTTCTATTCTTGCGCTTGTGTCTTTCTTTAGAATCCATGCTTCTGAGCCGTACAGAAATATTGGCCATATGTAACAGTTAACTATTCTCAGTCGTTGCTCAACTCTTTATCACATAACATTACTTTCATCTTTCTAAATCTATATCTGGCCGTTTCTATTCTTGTCTTAACTTCCATGTCACTATCCCATTCTTCTCTTACCCATGTCCCTAAGTATCTATATTTCTGTATTCGCTCTATGTTGTTACCTCTCACATTTAGGTCTCTCTTCTTGCTTATTACCATAAACTTCGTCTTCTAGATGTTCATATTGAGGCCTAACCTTTCACTTTCTTCATTCACTCTGTCTAACGAAACTTGCATATCTTCTTGAGTTGATGCAACCATAATGGTGTCGTCGGCATATCGAATATTGTTTATTACTTTACCATTTACTTTAATTCCTTTCTCTCTCCTGTACAGCGCATTCATCATTATATGCTCCGAGTATAAGTTGAACAGAGTGGGCGATAAAATGCATCCCTCTCACTCCTCGTTTTATTTCTATTTCTTCTGTACTGTCGTTCTCAATTCTAACGGTTGCTGTTTGGCCCCAGTACAAGTTCTTAATTATTTGTATATCCTTTCCATCTAGGCATATTTCTTCCAGTATTTGAATAAGTTGTTCATGTCTTACTCTGTCAAACGCCTTCTCGTAGTCAATGAAACTTATGATAACGTCCTTCTGCATATCTCTACATTTCTGTATTAAGACTTGTAACGCAATTAAGGCTCCTTGTACCTACACTAGCTCTAAATCGAAATTGGTTGTTACTTAGCGTTTCATCACACTTTTTCCTTATCCTTACATGAATGATGTTCAAGAACACTTTGAGTACTTGGCTCATGAGGGTTATTGTGCGAAATTCCTTACACCTTTTAGCATTAGCTTTCTTCAGAAGAGTTATGAAGGTAAACTTTAACCATTCTTTCGGTATTATCCCTGTGTCTTATATTAAGTTAAACATTTCCAACAGAAAGTCCATATTTTCCTCTTCCAGAATTTTAAGGATTTCTATGTTCACCTGGTCAGGCCCTGGAAATTTCCCTTCCTTTTTCAGCACTTTCTAAACTTATATCGAGAGTCCTTCTTTTTCTAAATTGCCTTGTTTCTCCACTCTGTTATCTAAAAAGAATTGTTCTATATACTTTCTCCATACGTTCTTCTTTTCGCTTATCTCGGTCACAATATTGTTCCCCTCGTCCATTAAAATGTTATGTTATATTTTCTTTTATTTATTCCTGTGATCTCTTTTATTTTCTTATGAAGGTTAAAGGAATCGTGCTTTCTCTGTAATTCCTTATATCTCTATTAATTCTATCATATTTAGTTTTAATATTGTTCTTGTACTTCCTTCTTTCGTCCATCATTTCTAGTATTTTTTCAGTCATCCATTTTTGCTTTTCTACCCCTAATATTTCTCTTCCGATCTGATGTATTATTTCTTCCGGGTTTTTCCACTTATCCTCCACTATTGGCATTGTTCTGTTTGCTTTTCTTTTCCCAGTCTTTCAACTTTTTAGCTACTTTGTTTCTTATCTCTGGTTTCCTGAGTTTCCTTACTTCTATCTTTTTATAGAATTCATTTTTCTTTTTAACCACTTTCATTGTGCATTTAAACTTTACTACTGCTGGATTGTGATCGAAATTTATGTCAGCGCCCGGATATGTTTTGGCACTCTTAATGCTATTTCGGTATCTTTGATTAATCAACACATTGTCAATTTAATTTCTCTGGATATTTTCTTTTGTGTTAGCTGGAGAGGTCCAAGTATATAGTCTTCTTGGAGGCGGGCTGTAAAACGTGTTGGTTACCATCAGTTCTTGTTCCTGGTAAACTTGTACCATTATATCTCCTCTTTCGTTCCTATTACCTAATCCAAACTTTCCTACTATCTTCAGTACTTGCCCTTTTCCAGTCTTGGCGTTAAAGTCTCCCATGATTATGTTTATATCGTGTTTTTTCGTTGTTTTCATCAGTTTCTCCATAAAACTCTTCAATCTCCTCAATTGGTTTATTCGCAGTTGGGGCATATACCTGTATTATATTTATCTTCCTTGGTCTTGCATCTATCTGTATCATCATTGTTCTTTCCAACACCGGCGGAAGCTTGTAACAGCCTCGGATAGTTCTTTATCAAATAGAATGGCCACTCCATGGTGTCCATGTCGTTCGGTATTGCCTAAGTAGTACATAACTTTTCCGCTCTCTGTTCTAATCATGCTACTTCCTTCTCATTTTATGTCACTTAGTCCGAAAACTTTTAATTTGAGTCGCTCCATCTCCTTAATAACATTATCTAATTTTCCAGGTTCTTTTAAACCCCTGACATTCCATGTTCCAATTTGGCTGTTCATCATCTTTGGACATACTCCGGAGATCCCTCGCACCCTTGTCTCATTTAAAGGACGCCAGGAACTCGGGGCCATTAATTCTTCAGTATTCATTTTCATTTATGACAAACTAAGGATATTAATAACGGTGGTTTCCTGTTGCCTTCCGTTATCGCAGTAGTATAACCAGCCATTCTGACCATGCCTATACTATTCTGTGAGTAAGCCAGTCCAAATTCATTATTTATTTGCCTTGCTCCAGTACTGACAGGTACTGCTGCCCTCTGCCAGTTCCCCTATTTGGTCCGCGGGTACGTTCTGTACCTACCTTACATATCTGCAAGGCTTTCCCCTATCCGCCAAACTGGGACACACCATGTGGGGTTGGGATTCCCCCCTAGCTTCACACGTACAGTATTTGTCGCCCCCTACTTAATTCAGAAATGACCTGTCCGTAATATACACCGGTACAGTCTGACAATTTATCATAGCTAAATACACACTTTAAGAACATTTGGTTATTGTTCAAAATTTTATGAAAATAAACGTTCTTTTATGAACACTCAACGTGCTCTTCGCAAAACATATGGTCCACATAATAGCCTTTCTGTGCTTGCTATTCGTCAAATAGTTGAATTTGAAAGGGATTTTATTCTATACTATGCGAAAATGCCAACAAGACGAAATACAAAAAATATAGATAACATTGCTCCTGTAAGAGATAACGTTGCAGAGGCTCCATATTTATCGATTCTTTGTCGTGCTTACGAATTAGGGCTTAGAAGAACAACAACTTGGCGTATTTTGCAAAAAGATTTGGGTTTACACCCGTATAAGATTGTGTTGAAGCCACTGGGCCATCATAAGCGCCGTAACTTTGCTGTTTGGGCTTTAGAGCAACTTGAAACGAATCATAATTTTAGACAAAAAATTATCTTCTTAGGTGAAGCTCATTTCTGGTTAGGTGAATATGTTAACAAACAAAATTGTCGTTTTTGGTGTGAAAACAATCGACAAGAGATTCACGAGGAGCCCTTGCATCGGCAAAACGTCACTGTATGATGTTTATGACACGGTGCATCATCGGACCATTATTTTTCCAAAACGAGATAGGAGATGACTGGCGAATGGTACCAATGAATGTTAACAGATTTCTTGTGGCCGAATTTAACTGAAATTGATTTGAAGAACATGTGGTTCATGCAACTGTTAGCTGGCCGCCAAAAAGGTGTTATTTAACTTATTTAGATTATTTTCTGTTGGGTCATTTGAAATCTATAGTCTATGCAAACAAACCCTTGTTACATTAAGATTGAACATCAAACGCTGTATTCGTTTACATTAGACCCTTATTGCACAAAGTAAACAAAAATTGAGTTCATCAAATTTGCTCGTGTGCACGAAGTGTAGGTCGACACTTAAATGAGGTATTATTCAAAGCGTGATGTAATAGACTAAAAATTTGATTGCATATGAAATAGTTTTATTTTATTTCCTTTTAAAATTATATCGTTCTTATTAGAAAACACTTTACATATGTGATGAAAGATTTATTAAAATTTAACCGAATAATCAATACAAATAATTTTTGTTTATTTTAAACACATTGTAACAATTAAAGTAATGTATTTTTAAAGTGCCTGCCTTCACTAGCTATCAAGTGCTGTAGGCGTATTAAAAGTCAAGGTTGAGCAGTGACGTATATCTTCTGGAATTACTTTGATCTCGACTTCGATAATATTTTTCAACTCTTCCAGTATCTTTGGTTTAATTTTCTACAATCGACCTTTGAGATAACTCCAAAAAAATAAATCACAAGAATTTAGATCTTGTGAACAACTCGTCCAATACACCCGGTTTTTTTCTTCGGCGCTAACGCCAGAATTCGATCTCCAAAATAATCAGAGATGAGTCCCATATTCTCTTGAGTGCGATGAGCAGGAGCCCCAACCTGTTGAAACCAAGAGCGCCGAAAGTTCTCTCTTTGCCTTATAATGGGCAGAAATTTCACCACAACTTCTTTGCGGTAGACCTCGCCATTGACTGTCTTGCTCAGGAAAATCAGATCGATTATTCTATGGTAGGAAATTATGCACTAAAAGGAGTTTTTGGGGTGTAACGGACGTGCCACAGCCAAATTGGGATTTTCTGGACCTCAAATCCTAAAGTTTTGTTTTGAATTCAATTGAATTGAAAATGGGCTTCGTCATCTTTGTCATCTATTTCTTCATTTTTGATTTTCTTCAAAAGTTTATTTGCAAAATCGAAATTTTGGTCCAAATTTCCTTGAGTCGATAGCCGTTGTACTTGAATCTTATATAGGAACAAATCAAATTTCTCGTAAAGCATCCTCTGGACG
Source organism: Sinelater perroti (assembly GCA_036346155.1). Lineage (NCBI taxonomy): Eukaryota > Metazoa > Arthropoda > Insecta > Coleoptera > Elateridae > Sinelater > Sinelater perroti. The sequence goes on along the minus strand of JARFIY010000195.1, from coordinate 13,914,059 downwards.
GTCGATTTTAATATCTCGGTGACGGTGCTTGCACGTCTCAGTGAAGTTATAAAATTCTGACGGTAGACATCGCAAACCGTCTCAATGTTCTTTGAAGTGATGACAGTAACTGGCAGACCGCTCCTTGATCCGTTGTTATCAAGGACACTTCTAGTTCTTTCAAATTTCCCAATCAATAGGTACAAAATATTTTTTATAAATTTGTCACAAAACATGGTTTGATGAAAGTTGTTATGCTCTCTTCTTAATCGTCATTTAATATGGACCAAACAAAGCACAGCTATTTTCTTAGCACTTCACTAACATATTTAGCCCATACTCCAACGTACTAAATAATGAAGTAACAGCTAGAACATCTCTAAAACTGTCATTTCCTATTAAAAACTTTACCTTTACGAAAGTGTATAAGTAAATTCAACATCTCAATAAAAAAAAAAACTCCTGGTTAGGATTTTTAACGGTGAAGGTGCGCATGAAAATATTTAAGCTATCCTTGAGAAATCTTTTTAATTTTATATTACGTCTTAAATACTGCCGATCGTCACTAAAATTTTCACAGATAATACTAATATTAAAATTAGGAAAACCTAACAAAGATGTTACTTCTTACCTCTCAATGATGATTAAGAGCCTCATAAGACATCACGAACTAAATAAACCTTAGCATGAGCACATACAGCAACAAATGTTGTAGTTGAAGATTGAATTAGACAAGTTACAAGAATAATGTTATACTGTCCTTCTAAAAACGCCATATAAAAGGACAATGTACGCAATTTTTCAGCACACTTAGTTAATAATTTGTCGTAGGCAGAGGCTACAACTCTAAACACCAAAAATGAATTGTAAGTAAACCACGCCTAAAAAGAGAATTGTTAAAATAAATAAGTAATAGCTTCAAATGTATTTCTACCAGGCAAACCATCTACTGCCTCTCTGATAGAAGAAAAATTTTCTGATAGAAGAAAAATTTCAGTGTAGTTGATTTTTGCACAACAAAATGTATAGCACAAAATTGTATTAGAGTTAAGCAATGCTTAGATCTTTTATCAAAATATTTGCCATTTTCAATCTCGTTAATCTCAGCAGTATATTATGCACAAAGACCACCTAGCCTTCTCCATAAGAGAACAGATTGAGACTTACTTAAAGAACTAGTAAATGAAAAAATTATCCTAAATTAGTTAGGTCGGAAGCGCAAAGCAGAAAGCTAAAGCATTCATAACTTACTGTACTATTTTAACTATATCCTATTGTATTAATTCAAGAAAAAGAAAAAGACAACAAACAATTCGATGTTGCAGACCAATTAAGCCTACTAATACTTCTTCTTCTTCTTCAACTTCAACTTCATTTACTCTTTTGCTTTGCGGTCCTGTGATATTTATTTCATCTCTTTTAATGTTTTCCCCTCATTTCTTCCTATGTCTGCTCTCTGTTGTAACCATGTTTTTATTGATCAGTCCTTTTCTTTTTTCATATTCTGCATATTAATTAATTGTTCTGGTACGCCTAGCTGTCTTAGACTTTCCCATATAATAGTTTTATCAATAAAGTCAAAAGCTGTTAATATAATAATTCCCGTTCTGTTTCTATCATACCGTCCCTAACGTTTTTAGGTCGAAAATATTATCCGTAGTTTGTCTTCCTTTTCTAAAAGCAGCATGCTCGTCTTCCATTCTTGGCTCTATTCATATCGTTAATCTGGCTTCTAATATGCTAATATAAATCTTAAATGTTGTCGCCGCTAGGCAAATTGCTCTGTAATTGGTATCAATACAAAAATTTAAAATACAGAAAATTATATCTGCGCTAAAAAGCAATATAAATCCAGTCCCAAGATATAACTTTAACTTATAACAAAACTCTGTAATGACATACTTTACGTTGGAAAGTAGCTTAAATTTTACACTGAAACCAGGAAAATCACCTGAAAATCAGGGTTCCAACGTCCCATTAGTTTGTTGCCAGTGATATCAAAGATGTAAAAATCTTTTACTTAAGACTGAAATTATTACTTGAAGAACATGATCTAATCCTAGACCATTACTTTTGGCTTTAGAGCGAAGCATGCCACTATTAAACAAGTACACAGGGTTGTAAATAAAATTAACAAGACAATTTAAACAAAAAAATAGTATTTTCCATCCTTCCTCGACATAGCTCAGGCCTTTCACAAAGTCTTGCATAAGGAACTACTTCTCAAGATTAAACAACATTTTTTACATACATACCATCAGCTCCCCAATTCTGTTTTGACAGATAGATATTTTTTAGACGAATTAACAAACCGGTAGACCATAAACTCAGGAAGCGTACTGGGCTCTATCCTCTACCTGTACACATTAAACTCAAAAACGCAGTGATTGCATTAAAAAAATCTTCAAATTAAATTTATTGGAAAACTCGTTAAGCAATATCCGCAAAAGTCACGTATTCGTCTGCAATTTTGAACAATAAGAATTTGAAGATGTGAAGTAAAAGGTGAACAAGCAAAACTGGAGAACCAAAGGTAAAATAATTTACACGAAATATTTGGACGTATATGTATTAGACCTATATAGTCTTTAAACGCATTACTCCGTCTTAAACTACATAATAATTCTTTAAGCAAAAATCTTGCGGTATCCTGTTGCACAAACTTTACAACGCACTAGTGCTATCAATTTTTGCCCGAACCCAGGACCACTTAGTTCGGAAATTTTCGATGGTTTAAGCTATGGTACCTGTTTTCTTTAAAATTTCGTTCAAGATTGATTAATATTGCTCAGTTTTGGAGTGTTTGGTAGGTTTATTTATCAGTACAGTTTGGTACATAATCCACACCATTAGCAGTGTACCACTCTTTCGTTACCTTGGAGTCACAGTGGGACACCGCGAGATCTGGCCGACAAAGTTTAACATCAAACTGCTGCAAGGATGGCAAAAAACGTTTTTGCAAACCATCTTTCTAAGCGATGTCCGAGTTGATACATCCAGCGGTGATTAAAGCTTTGCTCTTCAAACCGCAACTCTATATAGCTTTCGGACAAGAAATTTATTCGAGAATTTTGCTTTCCGCTTTCTTCTACAGTCTTCTGGCTGAAAGCAGTGTAGCAAACTTGCCCAGCAATATAACTGAAGTTGGCGAAGCAATATGTTTCATCATCCACCGCTACATAACGATATCGTTGACGTGTTTCTGCAAAATTAATTTACGACATTCCACTCCGTCCAACGACATCGTGGTAACTGACTCGTCTAAAAAATTATCCTTATCAAGTGATATTTTTGCACCGACCCTACAGTGTTTAAATGGCCAGCTTATAAACTGATATACTTACAATAGGTAGTTATTTGCCTTACAATTCACTGCAGTGTTTGATTGGAAAAAAATTGAAACTGACCCTTGAAAATAAGCTACTAATTTATAAAGAAATTTTAAAATCCATACGGATGAACGATACCCAGCTGTGAAACACATTGAGTACCTCACACTTGGAAATATTGCTACGGTTCCGATCAAAAACGCTATGAACTATAACGAACACCCTTATGGTACGAGAAAAGTAAAACACTACACCGTGATCTACTCATAAAAACTGTGAAAGAGAAAGTGTGGTGCAATAGTGAAAAACCAGCTGTACCCGGCCACACATTGCTGAGGCTAAATCTGGTTAAATTGAAAAGAAAGAATAGAGAAAGCGCAGGTTTCTAATACGTTTAATTTCACAATGCTTTTAGGTATACAATATACAAAAATATTAAAATTACAGTACTGAATAGTGCTTTAAAGATCCGACGATCGTTCACGTATTTCCACGTGGCCCCGAACGCGTTACTCTAGCAACCAATGCTTCTCACACGGCCGGGGACCGGGACTTCCGCATTGTGCTTTAAAGATATTTGATTATTGATATCACGTTCGTCTAGAATTGGCAGTAAATCTTCTAGGCAACGGTAACCTAGAATGCAAAATTAAAAGAGTCTTGGCTTACAGATTTTAGTCCTTGTAATATTCTAACCTCTATATTGTTCTGCTATATTATAGTGTGTGTGTGTGTGTATGTATTTATATATATATATATATATATATATATATATATATATATATATATATATATATATATATATATATATAAAGTAGAATTCACTAGAGAAACACATGTTATTTTATTAAGTCAGTTAGTTTACTTATTATTATTTTAACAGATTACAAAAATTACTTATGTAGTAACCTAAAATATATTGTGCATTACAAGTTGTTTATTAACATCAATTATTTAAAATGTATACTTGTATTGCGTGTGTAACTAATTTTTACTTCATATACAAGGGCTATTCTAAAAATATGAAGCCAATGTTAATAGAATCAATATGGTTCCATACTTTCGAGACGGACTACGTATGGTATTTAAATATTTAGATTTCAAACTATACTACATTTTATTTTTATTTCTCAAATCTGTAAATAACTATAATAATTAACGCTGTTCAAAATTCTTAAATTTTATCGCATTAAACATCACTGCATACAGTAAAAGCGTTTTTAGGGCTGCCTTCGTCGATCTCGCATGTACAGAATAGCAAGCCACGAAGCAGCGCAATGCTCCGAAAGAATTTCTTTAATATGAAACGCTGCTGCTAGAAGTTCTGGATTTATGGGCGCGCCGATAAATCAGACGAGGAAATGGGTGTCATTATTGCGTTGCCGCCTCCGCGGCAGCAAAAATACGTTTTTGTTAAATTTATTTATGAGCTAATATTTAAAGCAAACAAGGAGCGCGAGCACTCTTCAAGATGATTAACTTGCCGCAATAAAAGTAAGATTTATGCGCGGCTCCGATGACACCCGTTTCAATCAAACTTTGGGGTATTGGCGCGGCGTCGGAGAGGCTTTAATGAAAAGCTTCTAATTATTCCCAGACTTGTATGTCTCACCGCGAGAGCGGCCTGCAGGCGCGAGCAGCTCGCGAATTGGGGTTTCTAAGCGAAAGAATCGGAAAAGCTCACGCATCGATTTACCAAAAAAAAAGCGGCGACATTTAGGGTAAACCGTAACTGTTCAATCAGAAGTGGATTTTTAATTGAAAACGATTGTCACTCTACTACTGTGGCAGTTTGTTTGACACTAAAGAATTTTAGAAGTTACCTGACATTTTAATTTATATTTTAGCAAATTTGTCGATAAAGTTCAAATTTCTAATGTAATATATGAAAATGTTATGAATAAAATTGTATTTATTTATCCCAGCCAAGCAAAACCCAACACAACCTCAGTAACACACAACATAAACAAAATACTTCCAACAAGCTACGCTGCAGCAGTACAATCACAATAATAAGACTCCAACCAATCTCCGAGCCAAAATAACGGCGTTATCAGATTTTCGCGCAATTTTTTGCTAAGTTAAAAAAATTGTTAAGTCAGCTAATGCAAGAGAGCACGCTGATGGTCAACTTACTGTCTTCTTCTTTAGGTGCCGTATCCTATCGGATGTTGGCAATCATCATTGCTATTCTAACTTTGGACATTGCTGCTCTAAACAATTCTCTTGACGTGCAGTCGTACCACTGGCGTAGGTTTTGAAGCCAGGATATTCTTCTTCTTCCCACGCCTCGTTTTCCATGTATCTTTCCTTGTATTACCAGTTGTAGAATTTGGTATTTGTTCCCTCTCATTACGTGGCCTAAATATTCCAGCTTTATTTTCTTTATTGTATACAGGAGTTCTTTGTTCTTGTTCATTCGTCGTAGCACCTCCTCGTTTGTCACTCTATCCATCCATGATATTTTCAATATTCGCCGGTATATCCAGAGTTCGAATGCTTCTATTTTTCTGCTAATTTCTTTATTTAGGGTCCATGCCTCCATTTCATATAAGAGAACACTGAAAACATAGCATCTGGCTGTCCTCATCCGTATTTCCAAGCTTAAATCCCTGTTGGTTAGAATTTGTTTCATTTTTACAAATGTGGCTCTAGCAATTTCAATACGTGTCCTTATTTCATTTGTGTATTCCCAATTATCATTCACCCATGTTCCCAGGTATTTATATTTGTTTACTCTCTCTATACTCACATTATCTATTCTAATGTCAGGAATGTTCACTGGTGTTTTTGTGATTGCCATGTATTTAGTTTTATTTAAATTCATTCGGAGACCATATTTTCTGCTGATGTCATTTGTCCGTTCAATAAGTCTCTGTAAATCTGGAATGTTATCTGCTAAAAGTACAGTATCATCAGCATAACGTATGTTGTTAATTATCTTTCCGTTTACTACTATACCACCGTTTTCGTCCATTAGTGCTTCTTGAAATATTGCTTCCGAGTATAGGTTGAACAGCATGGGAGAAAGAATGCAACCTTGCCGAACTCCTCTCTGTATTTTTATTTCTTCTGTCAGCTGATTTTCTACTTTTACTGTTGTTTTTTGTTACCAATATAAGTTTGAAATTATCCGCATGTCTTCTACGTCTATGTTCTTTTGTTTTAGGAGTTTCATTAGTTTATCGTGTCTAACTTTATCGAACGCTTTTTCGTAGTCTATGAAGCATGCGTATACTTCTTTATTAATATCTCTGCATCTCTGTATTAGTATGTTTAGTGTGAACAATGCTTCTCTTGTTCCAAAACCATTTCTAAAGCCAAACTGTGTCTCACTAATATCTACTTCTAGTTTTTTATATATTCTTGCGTGTATGATCTTTAGAAAGGCTTTAAGCGTGTGGCTCATTAAGCTTATCGTTCTATGTTCACAACATTCCTTTGCGTTGTTTTTCTTTGGTATTGTAATAAACGTTGAATTCAGCCATTCTTTCGGTATTATACCAGTTGAGTATATGGTGTTGTATAAATCTACAAGAATATTTACTTGGTCGTCGTCTATTAGCTTAATTAGTTCAATTTGAACTTCGTCTGGTCCAGTTGCTTTACCGCATTTTGATGTTTCAAATGCTTTAATGACTTCTTCTTTTGCTATTTTGGGGCCATGTTCTCCTTCAATAGTTTTATAGTCTTCCTTTCTGTCATCGGCGAATAGTTCTTCAATATATTTTTTCCATCTTTCTATTTTTTGTTTTACATCTAGTATAATTATTCCTTGTTTGTCTTTTAAAATGTTTGATTGTCTCTTCTTGTATGTACCTGTGACATCTTTGATCTTTCTGTGCACGTTAAACATATCGTGTTTCTGTTGTGCCTTTTTTATTTCTTCACATTCTTGTTTCATCCAATTTTCTTTTTCCGTTTTAATTTTTTTCCTTATCAATTTGTGGATTTCACTGCATTTGCCGTCCTCTTTTATCTTACTTTTTCTTCTCTCTTCCATCAGCTCTAAGATTTCGTCTGTCATCCACCTTTTTTTCTTTGTTGGTTTTCTTTCGCTGGTTTCATTATCGCATCTTTTATGGTATGCCATCTTGAGTCTATGTTGTCGTTGTTATCCAAGGAGTGTCTTCCCATGTTGCTTAAATTGTTATTTATTTCATTTTTAACTTATGTTCTTATGTTTTTTTCCTTCAGGTGTTGCACTTCTATTCTACTTGTCTTCTTTGTTATTTTTATCTTCTTAAGTTTTATATGCATTTTTATGACAACAGGATTGTGATCAGACGCTATATCTGTCTCTGGATATGTTTTTGCTGACTTTATACTATTTCTGTATCGTTTTCTAATTAAAACATAATCAATTTGATTTCGGCAAATATTCTGTGGTGTGTCTTGTGGTGATTTCCAAGTCCATAATCTTCTATCTGGCAGTTTAAAGAATGTGTTGGCTACTATAAATTCTCTTTGTTGGCAAAATTGGATCAGTCTATCACCCCTTTCTTTTCGCATTCCAAGACCGAACTCTCCTACATGTTCTCCACTTCTTCCTTTTCCAATTTTGGCATTAAAGTCTCCTATTATTAATGTCACATCGCTCTTTTTGGTTAGGGATAGAATGGTGTTCATAGAATTCTTGTACTTCATCCGCGTTTTTCTCATTGGTAGGTGCATAGACTTGGATTATATTTATTTTACCTACTGTGGCACATAGTTGTATTAACATTGCTCTTTCAGATAGTGGTGTGAAACTAGTGACGCTTTTGTTAGTTTCTTTGGTGACTAATATTCCGACTCCATGTTGGTGTTTTGCTTCATTACTGCCTGAGTAGTACATTACTCCATTATCTGTTTTTATTTTACCAGATCCTGGCCACCGTATTTCACTAATTCCGAGAATGTCCAGCTGTAGTCGATTCATCTCTTTGGTTACATTTTGCAGTCTTCCTGCTACAAATATACTTCGCACATTCCATGTTGCAATTTTCATAGCTGACCCGGGGATTCTTCGCACCCTCTGACCATTGAAGGTCTGCCGGGGACTGAGGGCCGTGGTTTGTATGTTCTCAGCCATGATGATTGTACTAGGAAATAAGTAATGAAGTGGTTTTCCGTTGCCTTCCTCATCGCAGTATCATAACCGGTAGGACCATTATGTGGCCGTCGCCTATGACTATCTGGGGGTAAGCCGTTCCAGAGTCCATCTCCTCCTCCTTAGTCCAGTTGTGGTACTTGCTGCTTCCCAATACCTACTAGTTTTGGTCCGCCCCGGGTATTTTATTTCCCCGGTACCCGCCATATCTGGTGAGCATTCCCCTATCCGCCACCTGGGGAGGCGCCCGATGGGGGACTAGTTACCCCTCACGGGAACTTACTGTCAAGCCTAATAAATAAAAGTTCGCATCACTAACGGACACATTAAGATTAGCTATATGGAACGCCATGAGACTCTTACAACATAAATTTAAAGTAGAAACGTTTCTTCACACACACAAACTAGACATTTTTCTAGTATCCGAAGTTTCTCTTTACACACTACAGTTACCTCAACATACGCAACTACAAAACGTATTTTACTTGCCATCTCAATGACACCGCTCATGCTAGTACAGTAGTTAACATCAACAGCAAAATTGCACAGTATGAATTGGAAGGATTTGAAAACAAACAAATGTTAAAATAAAAAAATTGAGACATGCTCGTATCAGCAGTGTATTGTCCTCCTTCCCATACAATAAAGAAAGTTTAATTTGAAGAATTTTTCAAGACTCCAGATTGTAGAAGATGATTACAACTTTAAACACCCGTTTTGAGGTCCAATTTAATCATCCCCAAAGAAAAATAGCTAAGATGCACCATCTACAAAAGTCATTATAAATGATTAGCCACAGGCAGACCTACATACTGGCCGAGTGATCCGAACAAGCTGGTCGCCATAGATTTCTTCATAATTAAAAACATCTCACCAAACTATGTTGACATCGAATTTTACAATCTAAGCTCCGGATACTTTACCATAATATGCACAATTAGCAAATCAATAATCAAAAAGCTTATACGACTCCAACTATACCACAATATTTAACAATCTTTAGACAATATATAATTGATCACCTGGCAGTCAAACTGTCATTAAACATGTCAAAAGAGATCGAGAAAGCAACAGAAATGCTAACGGAAATCATACATAGTACAGGTTGATATGCCACTTCCTCCAAAACGCAAAACACGTATGCTAACATCAAACTAAAGATAACTGAAAAAAGGAAAGCAAGACATAAACGGCAGATTTCAAGAGGCCTCGCTAATAAAACCCGGTTAAATCGACCGACTGCTAAACTCAAACATGCATTGACTACCTACAAAATGTATCGGCTGGCCAACACGATGAACACTCTATGACATGCAACCAGAAAAATGTGAAGAACTCGAGTTCTTGCCCCGCACATCCGTAGAACCATAGGATCATAGTGATAAAGAAAAATCAGAAACATTTGAGGAACACTTAGCTAAGACTTTTCGACTACACAAGCCAACTACAATACTGCAATCATGCAAAACCACTCAAATACATTGAAACCCCACTTCAACCTAACCTATCAATAAGACCCTGTACATACGAGGAAACAGTAAAAACAAGTAAGTGCTCCAAATCCTACATAGTGCCATGTTATCATCAAATTATATTAGAATTACTACGTAAAGTTCCAAATAAAGCTGTGTCACTAATAATAAAGATAATCAATGCAGTACTGATAACCCAACTTTTTCCAATGCAATGGAAATATGCTCAAGTAATTTTCATACACAAACCAGACAAACCAGCACACCTATTAAACTCCTATAGACAAATTTCGTTACTTGAACGAATAATATGAACAAAATTAACCACCATCATTGAAGAAAAACACCTAATTGCTAAAGATCAGTTCAATTTCCGGCAAAAATATTCGACAATAGAACAAACTACAGAATAGTGGACATAATCGAAGCAGATTTTGTAGAAAAAAAATGTTTCTACAGAATTATTTTTAAATATAATCCAAGCATTTGATCGAATTTGGGATCCTGCCCTGTTATATAAGATCAAAAAGCAACTTTCTCATCAATATTATCTACTGTTCGAATCATACTTAGAAAACAGATTTTTCCAAAACAAATTAAATGACAGCTACTCTTTAATTTACCCACTCTCTCTCTCTCTCTCTCTTCATGGCGCTACAGTCCCATCTGGACCTGGGCCTCCCGTATTTTTTGCCTCCAATCTTCCCTGTTTTGTGCACTAATCCTCCAGTTTTGGATGTCAAGTATTTGCTGTGCATCCTCTTCTATGTTATCGGACCATCTTTGTCTTAGACGGCCCCTACCTCTTCTGCCTTCAATTCGCCCTTGGAATATTCTCTTTGGTATTCTTTGTGCTTCCATTCGTTCTACATGTCCTGCCCATATTTCAGTCTTAGTAGTTTTGCAAATTCTACTATATTTGCCTCCTTATGTAGTTGTCTCAGTTCAAAATTGTACCTTATTCTCCATATGCCATCTTCTTGTACTGGGCCGAAAATTCTTCTTAATATTCGCCTTTCAAAACGCAGTAGTGTTTCTTCTGTTTCTTTGGTCATTGTCCATGACTGACATCCATATGTGACTACCGGTCTGATCATACTTTTATAAATCTTTAATTTTGTTGCTCTTGTTATGTATGATGCTTTAAAGATTGATGTTAATGAGAAATATGTTCTATTCCCTGCTGTTACGCGTAGTTGAATTTCTTGTGTTATCTTGTTTTCACTATTTATTTGGGTTCCCAGGTATTTGAACTGCTGTACCACTTCAAAATTTTGTCCTCTATTGTATAGTTTTGACCTAATCTTCTTGGGGTTTTACTGCTAGCATTTTTGTCTTCTGTTCGTTGATCTTCAGTCCCACCTTTTGTGCTTGTGTTTCTATATTTCTGTATATGTCCTTGACTTCTCTTTCCGATCTTGCTACCAGGTTGATATCGTCCGCATATCCGATCACTTGGTGTGACTTGTTAATGATGGTGCTGCCAGTGTTGCCTGTAGCTTCTCTAATTACTTTTTCCAGTACTAGGTTAAACAGTATTGGTGCAAGTCCATCTCCTTGTCTTATCCCTTTAGATGTTGTAAACATCGGGGAGATTCTATTCTGTATCCTTACCGCAGCTCTAGAGTTTTCCATTGTCATTCTTGTTAAGCTAATTAATTTATTCGGAATGCCTAATTCTTCCATGATGTTGTACAAGCTGTTTCGATCTATGCTATCATATGCCTCCTCAAAGTCAATGAATAGTTGAAATATTGGTATGTTATACTCCCATGCTTTTTCCAGTATTTGTCTTGTTGTGAAAATTTGGTCCACTGTAGATCTGCCCTGTCGGAAGCCGGCTTGGTATTCTCCAATTATGTCATTTCCATATACCATTATTTTTGTTGTAATATATTTGTGAAAATTTTGTATGTAACACACAGTAAAGATATACCTCGGTAGTTATTACACTTGTGTTTATCTCCTTCTTGTATATCGGACAGATAATTGCTGTGTTCCATTTTTCTGGCATTTCTTCTTTATTCCATATGAGGTTGATTAGCTCTTGAATTTCTTTGATTAGTGCGTCTCTCCGTACTTTATTAACTCGATTGGTATGCCATCGATTCCCGGTGCTTTGTCATTTTCATTCTTTGTATGGCGGCCGCTACTTCTATTGTGGGCTCTTTAATTTCCGGTTGTACGGTATCTCTTGTTATCTTTGGTATTCTATCGTTTCGTTCCTCTTGTGTTAACAGCTCTGCGAAGTGTTGTCTCCATTGTTCTATTACTTCATTTTCTTGTGTTATATATTTTCCTTCTTTGTTTTTGCACATTGAGGGTCTGGGGTGGAAATCTTGTTTGGTGTTTCTGATGATATTGTACATTCTTTTAACCTCTTTTGCTTCCCTTGCCTGTTCTATTTCATCTATTTGTTTATCGAGGAAATCTCTTTTCTTTCTTCTCATCAGTTTCTTTACTTCTCCTCTTAGCTTTCCGTATTCTTCGGTTTTCCGCCTGGTGGCCTCTGTAGCAGTTTCTTTTTGCTTCATTTCTTTTATCTATTGGCTTTTCACATTCTGTGTCCCACCATGTTGTTCTTGGTTTCTTTTGTATGTATCCTATATTCTCTTCCGCCGTAGCGACAATAATATTTTTTATTTGCTTCCATTTTTCTTCTACTGACTCTATCGGTTCCACGCTTACTTGGTTTCGTTTTTCTTTAATGCTCTCTTCCATTTTCTGTAGGTATTTCGTTCTGTAGCTTTCATCCTTTATTTTATGTACATTGTATTTCTTATTCCTCTGCGTGGGTATAGCTCGAGCGTTATCTATTTTGCTCCTGAACACTGTCTTAACTAGCATGTGATCAGATTCACTCATCGCTCCTCTCATTGTTCTTATGTCTATACAGCTGGATTGATGCCTGTTTGATATTAAGACATGATCAATTTGGTTGACTGTCCTTCCGTCTGGTGATATCCACGTGCCCTTATGTATCCGTTTATGTGGGAAGGTTGTACTTTTAATTGTCAATCCCTTGGCCGTCGCGAACTCTATAAGTCTTTCCCCATTGTTATTTGATTCCTCGTGTAGGCTATGTTTGCCTATGGTGGGAAATATACTTCTTCCTTGCCAACCTTGGCATTTAGATCTCCAATAACTATATGTATATCATTGCTGGGTGTTTTCTGCATTTCTCTATCTAGTGTCGCATAGAATTGCTCCTTTGTGTTATCTTCTTTCTCTTCTGTTGGCGCGTGTACTGAGAACATAGATATGTTGTTAAATTTCATTTTAATTCGTATGTATGATATTCTTTCATTGACTGGTGTGAACTGTAGTATTTTGTTTTTGACTCGTGGCCCTACTATAAATCCTGTTCCTAATTCATGTGTATCCTCTGCCCGCTGTAATATATTTGGTGTCCTGATTTAGTCAAACTTCCACACCCCAACCACCTTATTTCTTGTAGGGCTGTTATGTCCATTTGATATTTGATTATTTCTTTCATAGTCGTTTCAAGAGCGCCTATTTGATATAACGTTCTTACGTTCCATGTTCCGATAATCATGTCCTTTTCTCGCCGTTTTCGTCTTCTTGACATCCGTCCGTAGTTCCGAGGCTCAATATGGGTCTTCACAACATTGCTTTTTTTACAGGATAGGGGTGTTAACCCTACGCCCAACCCTCCTCCTTTATCCGGGCTTGGGGCCGGCAACAGTACTTACTGGGCTACTCAATCCACCCAGCAGTTACTGCAGGCAGAGTTTTAATTTACCCACACTCTACCAATAATTTACGACTGGCTTGCCTTGTAACGAAAACACGATTAGTGGTATATTCGCCAACGACGCGGCCATACTGTCCTCCTTTAAAGACCCAGTCCAAGCCGTAGTTAACCTACAGAATAATCTGAAAGCCCCCCCAAGAATGAACAGCAGGATGGCAAATTAAGATCAATGAAAGTAAATCAACAACCAGAAAATAAATTATTTCCAAGTAACGCTTAACGAAACCGTTACACCCCCTAAAAAGGGCTTAAGGTACCTAGAAATCCATGTAAATTACAATCCAACATATAAAATCTGCACGAAAGCATCTCGATATGAAGGTAAGAAAGATGCACTGATTATTATGGTGGAAATCAAAAACCTTTGACTATAAGGTCCTGCTTTATAAAACAATGATACTATCAGTTTGGTCATATGGTGTCTAATTCTGGAGCTGTCCTAAATCATCCAACATTGAACTTGTATCCTAGTAGGGTAGTTGTAAGTATGCAGATGTCAAATAAGAAAAATTATCTCAGCGAGAGTCCTACAGCTTTAACTGCTTCTCGCGTTTCAATCGCCGTATTGCCTATTTTGCCAGTCATGTTACTCACGTGTCTCCACGGCCTGCTTTACTCCACGTTCTCTTGTTTTTCGTACCTTACCTTTTCTTCTTCTATTATTGGAGACGTAGTCTATAATTTTCGACGATCTTACATTTAACATTCGCATAAAAATACGCAAAATCATCTTGAGAAATAAATTTTCACCGCATTTAGTCTATCTTAGTTCCTATTTAAAATTTGCTAACATTCTGATCCATGTGTAGTATTAAGTTCTACGATGGCACGATATATGTTTACTTTTTTTTCAAATAAATGCTTGTCAACCACAGAATATCATTAATTTATTACACTGTCGCACATGCCTAGGTTATTCTGCTTTGTATTTCCTCATCCCTAGTACCTATCAAAATATTTGTAGTTATTGCAACACTTTATAACTCAGTTTTCTTTAGTTTATCTGCAACTACTAGATATTTACTTCTGAACCTCATTTCTTATATTCTTCTACCACTTCTTGTTGTTATTTTAAACTAAAGACATGGTTGTCAACAAAAAGGAAAGTAAACCAACAATCTTCTTTAATCTACATATCCAGTAATAACACTTTCGCATTCTTTCTGTAAGGACTTTCTTAATATAGATATTAAATAACTTAAATGTAGTATCCTTGTTTAAGATTTTTGATGTTTTAAAACGCTTTGGGACTTATTTACCCATTTTTATTATACTCATAAAATTTTAAGTATTTTTCCAAAGGTCTTTAATAGAACTCATTTAGATAAAACTTCCTTAATACTTCAAGACGATATCATATGACTCAAGTCAGTCATCATATTTTCTTCGCTTGTTTTTAATCATTTAGAGGCTAAAAATATTGTCAATACTGGAAGAGGCGAAACAAAGACCATTTTGTCCTTTAATATATGACAAGAGGTGTTCTATTCTTGTTCTTAAAACACTACCATACATTTTTCCTATAAAACCAGTCATGCTTATTTTTCTGTAATTGCAGCATAATTTTTTACATCCTATATCCCATGTAAGTGAATCTTCCGTCTTTGTGGTTGTTATCATCATCTACAATCATTTATTAAATATCTTTATAATTGTTTTATACAACAGTTTCCGACCATGTTTGACTAACTCCACGTGAATGTTTCCTAGTCCTGCTGCCTTCACACTTCTAGTTCTTGTAAATTTAAAAACCTCTTCTTGGTCAATTTTAGTGGAATCTATAATTTCAGATTTACAAAACTCTGGTCTCTTCTTCGTGAGCAAAGCTCGGAAATGGTTTCCCCAGTCTTTCATTGTTATAAGTGTAACTATGTTGATATATTTTGTATATCTTGATAAGTCCTTTAAGGTTTTTCGTGTCTCTGGTACCCGCCTGCCCCTAGTGTCTTTTAAATTCTTCCAAATTCTTGTCCCAAACGCATTACCAGCCTCGTTTTCGAAAAAATAGTCCGATAACACCTTTTGACCACCAAATACTCACTTTTTAAGGATGCATTGATTGTTCTTAATATTCTCTTGGATTCTCGTTTGCCCAAATGTGACAGTTTTGCTTATTTACCGTCCCATGCAATATGAAATGCGCAGCATTGAAGATGGTTTTCGATGAAAAATTCGGATCAATTGCACGATGTTGAAGGTGCCAACCAGAAAGCACACGTCGGTTTAATGGTCAATTAACCCGAGTTCTTAAGTCAATTGCATCTTGGGAGCGTGTAAATTCAAACCTTTGTGCATAATACGGTGTAAATTGGTCAATCGCCCAATTCTTGCGAGTTATTGAGAGTTTTGAGTCCTCTTTCACATTCTCCTTCATCGCAACGATATTTGCCGGTATGAAAACACTTTTGAGTCATCTACTCTTTGATCTATCATCAACAGAACCAGTGGCCTTAAATTTTTGCACCAAATTACTGAAGACGAGCAAAATAAACGCAAAGAGCTAGATAGGTGTTTTTATTTTTTCACCATTTTTGTAGTGTTCTTTAACCACCATAATACAGTCTAATAGGATTTGATACCATAGCGAAAATAGCACACCTTAAACTAAAAAAATAACGATGGGTTGACAGAAAAAAGCAACAACCTTTATTAGATTGTATTTTTTGGATCAAACTGCATATCACCAGGAAAAATATATTCCTAAATAAGTATCTATAATCAAAAAATTTAAGTGTCAAATAATAAGTGTTTAAGACTAAATAAAAATATATTACTCATTTATATATTTTACTACACTTATTTTATGCATATATACATTCCTTAAGTTATTCCCGTAAGATTCCATATTATTGCTGTGTTCATTTCATTATATCATTAATCTAGGGCAATTTTTTCAATCGTATCTTTCACTTTCTTATACATAATTTTATAACAAATTGTATTTATTGTTTACCTAGGAAATATTCTATTTAAGCAACATACAATATAGAAAGTTTGTAAAGGTACAACTTAAGTACAAATCAATAGATTTAAACAACAATTAGGCAAGTTAGTTAAAAAGTGGCCGACTATAAATAAAATAATAACGAAGTACTGCAACTGATGTAGATAGTGAGCATCACATAAGCACAACTACATACCCTTTTGTCTCTTCACATATACAAACTAGTTTTACCATATATGCAAAACATCATAGCAATTAGGTATCTAGTTTTTCATCCAGTGCATTTGGAGGAAACGCATTAATCAGAAATTCAATCTTCTGGAGAAAGTGGTTAAGCTGCTTTGTTCATGCATTGACGCCATTCATCTACAGTAAGCAAAATGTTTCTCTGTTTTTATTTGTTTCTTGATGAAAGTTTCTAACGTTAGTATATTTGTACTACTAGCAGAATAGGCACAAACATTGCCTTGTCTTCTTGCAGGAAACTGTTTTTTTTTTCTTTTTCGGATTATAGGTTCATGTTGAGAAAAATATAAAATTACCGTGGATGTGGACGTAGTTACGTCAAAACGTGTCTTTGGAAGTATAGAGTATGTCGTAGCAACTTAATTGCTCTTTTAAACATAATCTAGACGGTGTTTATATAATACCATCAACGTTTTTAGTTTTAGCCTACAGACCTTGCCTTATGACTTATGACTAAAACGTTGAACCCATGGAAGATATTCCTATTGACTTTTTGCTTATGCAACTTATCGTAAAGTTTTATATATATTTTTATAGGTATATATAATTTTCCACCCAAAACATCCAAACAAACTCTGCAACCATGTAATTGGCAGGATTTTGGTTTATCACCTTTACGATAATCATATCGTTCGGTGCATTCAATGGATTTACTTCGCATATAAACATAGCACCAATTAGATTTACATATGCGGAATGATGTTTTAAACCATCTCTGAAGATTTTTCTTCTTACAAGGAGTATGCGCGTCTCGTTTACCTGGTTTGCATCCAAAACATCTCTAAGTTTTTGTGGTTTTCGTTTTTTTTTTGTACTTTGATCTTATTGGTTTAGATTAATTAATATATATTTTTTTAAATATGGGGGAGTTGACTAGGTTTAACAAGGCTTTTATTGCTGTGCCGTAATAAAGTGTAAAATGGGATACTTGCACGACATTTTTTTGTCTGTCTCGTTTGCTGTTGGTTTCATCAGCAACTTCTGCATTTGACAGGATTCTTTTTGACTTCTTTTGTAAACACCCTGTATTATAAATATTAAAATATCAGAACGGTACAGTCAAATCAAGGAAACAAGCTAAAGAAAGCCAACATATGGCTATCCTTTGTATTTTACAAAGCTTTTTTTTTATTTCTAATAGCACATTTTCAATTACCGAATGTCGGAGGCAAAGCCACGAAAAACGCATCATAATCAAATTCCGTTTCAGCAAATTTATTGTCGCTTTGAAGCGCCCACTTTGCTCGTTTTTGCAGGAATTTAATCGCATTAAAATTAAGCCCGTGGCATTGGTAAAAGCGTATGCAAATGCGTGGTTAGCATAGGTTACGGGGGCTCGGTGCATGTGGGGCCAGCGGGGCATGCAGACCCACCCTGTTCAACAGAGTATGATGTAAAATCTGTAAATATTCACACATCATACTCGGCTGGCATGCATATTCATAAGGTGCTGGCCCGCTGTGTTTTATCCGCAAATATTAGCGAGGATCTACACGGATGCTCCGCAAAAATTGCCGTTTCCGTTACTCAATTTGGCGAAAAGGGGCAGCCTGAATATATGCGCAGCGAACTTTTAGATCGCGGCTGACTGAATTCGCAAAACTGATGGCATTTAGGCGCCGCCGGAATTAGAGCCTTATAGCTCCGTCAAAATTTAACGTGAGACACAGTGCATGGAAAACAAAAGAAATGAGGTTTTTGAAATCCCTTCTTCTTCTTCACGATCATCTTTATACTCATTACGATGTCGGATTTGTTATGTGACTTTATATTTTTTATCCATTTCTTCCATTTACTTAGGTCCTGTGTCATTATTTTCAACCCATATATTTGTTTTCTTCTCTTCTTTCCTATCTCTTTTATTCTGTCTAACCATGATTTCTTTGGCTTTCCTCTTTTTCCTTTTTCCTTTGCCTGATTTTATCATCTTCTCAACTATATTTTCTGATTTCATTCGGGTGATGTGACCGTACCAATTCAGTATATTTTCTATTTTTATTGTAATTGGTTCTTGTTTTGTCTTGCTTCTAATTTGTTCATTTCTTATTCTGTCATATTTTGGTTTCCACCATTTTTCTTAGATACTTCAATTCGATTGTATTTATTTTCACCTCACGCTACTGTAGCATCATCCAGATTTCACTTGCCTATAGTATAGATGGTATTGATACTGCATTATAATTTAGTCTGCATTACTATGTCTTTCTTTCCTAGTACCGTTTTATTTATGGCTTCTTGCTTTCTCTTTGCGCACTTCCTAGATATTCATATGAGCTCACTAGTTCTAGGTTTTAACGTTTACATGTTATTCTTTTATCCTTCTCTGTTCTTGTTTCATGTACAGGGTGTATTTTAAGTAATGAGAATATGTTTGTTCTGGCGCGAATATACGTCAGAGGGCGCTGGGACCGGTTTGAGTCGGTAGAGGGGGGGGGTGACCTTGAATATGCTCCAAGCGGCAGTCGCCTGTTGGCTTCCGTTGAGGCATGATCACGCGCGGCGCGGACGTCTGCAAAAAAGTGTGTGCAAGCTTAAAATGCAGCAAAGCATTGAACAGCGTTACGCAATCAAATTTTGTGCTCGCCTTGGAAAATCTGGTGCCTCAACGCTGGAAATGATCGGCAGGCGTACGGTTTTTAGGTGGCGTTCAAAGAAGGCCGGGAAGCGTGGAGGACCAACTCCGCACAGGTCGCCCGTCAACCTCAAGAACTAGAGACAACTAACAACGTGTGCGAGATTTGCTGAACTCGGAACTGCGTTTAAGTATTCGTTTTATCGCGGATAAGCTAGGAATCGATAAAATGGTTGTTCACAAAATCATCGTCGAGGATCTTGGGATCAGGAAGATTTGCGCCAAGCTCGTCCCGAAAGTTTTGACGAACGAGCAAATGCAAAACCGTGAGGCCGTTTCGAAAGATCTTTTGAAACGCTTTGAAGAAAACTCTCAGTTTTTCCTCTTTCCCAGAGTGAAAACCGCCCTCAAAAAACGCCACCACGGAACCTTGGATGCTGTCAAAGCGGCTTGCACGCGTATTCTGAAGGATATTCCAGTTGCTGACTTTTAGGGAGCGTACGAAGCGTGGAAAACGCCTTCATAAGTGTGTTGACGCTCAAGGAGCATACTTTGAAGACTCCTAAAGTTTTGTAGTGATATCTGTAATAAATTTTGTTTTGTGGATTTATTCTCATTACTTAAAATACAGACCCTGTATTATCATAGATTTACTTTTATTTATGTCTCTTGGCCAGATCTTTACTAAGTTTTGTACATATGTATTTGGCTTTTGCAATCAGGACTATGCCGTTTGCATAAAGTAGACTCTGTATTTTTGTTGGTATAAGTTTTTGACATCCAGTTGTTGTTAAGTCTGTTTTTACTTTTGTGGTTTTTATTAGTTTATTCATTACAATTATAAATAATAGTGTGCTCAGGCTGTCTCCTTGTTTTACTCCCTTCTTCAATTCGAATTCTTCTGATTTTTGTCCCTCATTTATAACGTTTTATATACACATTGTATTATTTGAATTAATTTTTAATATGCTTTTAGATCTTTCAGGCATTTCCACACGACAGATCTTTTTATGGTATCCTATTAGATTTATGAATGCGAGATATCACGGCTCATTGGTTTCTGTAGCTCTTTCTATCAAATTCCTTATTAAAACTATCTCATCTATTGTTTGTTCTACGTACAGCTTGTTTGTCCTCCAATTAACCTTCTATTTGTTTACAGTCTTTTTTCGATTATCCTCGTATACACTTTATATCCTACATTAGATAAAGATATTGCTCTAGAATTATCGTATTTTGCGTGTTCATTTTTGTGTATTGGAAATGTAAGGTTTTTCTCCCATCCTTTTGGTATTTTTCCTCTACCTGCATCTTCTGTTTTTTCTTGTTATGTTCTTCTAATATATTCTTGTTTCATTTTATAGATTTGTATCTTCTCATAGTCTATAGCTTATATTCTCTCCGCTTCATTTACTTGTATATTTGCAGTTACCATTCTATGATTTGAACCGATTTCATATTCGGAGATCGTTAAAACTTATTCTCATGTTTCATATTATTTGAGTAAATTATATAATCTATTATGCTTTTTGCGATTCATTCCTCAGCTAGGAAAATGTATTTATCTGCTATATTCTGCTTAGTTAATTCATTTTTTATGCAAACATTTTTATCCTCTTTCCGTTTTTATTATCTATTGTAGCTTAATCCTGATTTTTATATTTTCCATTTCTTAAGTTCCAATCCCCCATGATAACTACCTTTTTACTTTGTTCTTTTTAAATTTGCCCGATTCTTCTTGTGGTTTTATACGAGGGTAAATCAAATATAAGCGAGACTTATTTTTTAAAAAATATTTTATTTGAACTTGAAACAAAAGAATAGCAGATTATTTTTCTACATAATCTCCTGATTTAGAAACACATGTTTCCCAACGTGTAGCTAATTTTGAAATTTCTTCCTCGTAGAATGAAGTTGGTCGTGTTTCCAGCCAATTGCGCATATAGACCTCAACCTCCTCATCACTGTCGAATTTATGCCTCCCATGGCTTCCTTGAGAGGAGCGAATAGGTGATAGTCGCAGGGCGATAGGTCAGGGCTGTAGGGAGGGTGTTCAACTGTGAACGATGCAATTTCTGCTCAGTTGTCAGAAGGCGAGGCACCCACCTTGCGCACATCTTACGAAACACTAGCTCCTCTGTGATGATCGAAAAAGTGCTGCTATAACTTATTCCAATCTCAGATGCAATCTCATCGATGGTCAGACGCCTGTCACCTCAATAAATTGTTGAACGCGGACGATGTTTTCTTTGGTGATGCTGGTGCGAGGTCGGCGATCATGGCCTCTCATTTTCAACATTTTCACGACCCTCCACGAATTGTTTGTGCCATGCAAACACTCTAGCTCGTGACAATGTCTCTTCCTTGAACTGCGCAGTCAATTTCCTCCGGATTTCAGCCGATTTTATACCTTCCGTGGCGAGAAATTTAATGATAATACGCTGCGCAATTGACGACGGCACCTCCTGCTCAGAAATTGTCACGACGGGT
Source organism: Sinelater perroti (assembly GCA_036346155.1). NCBI lineage: Eukaryota > Metazoa > Arthropoda > Insecta > Coleoptera > Elateridae > Sinelater > Sinelater perroti. The sequence goes on along the minus strand of JARFIY010000195.1, from coordinate 13,892,160 downwards.
ACTGACGAAATCGCCCGCCTGCTTCCCCCATTCCTGACATCCCTACCCAACACCTGACGAAGCGAGAACTCTCGCGCGTTAATATTGCGCGCCCGAGATCAAAAGTCTCGTTTATATTTGATTCACCCTCGTATAAAACACTGATGCATATATTTGTATAAAATTAATAGTATCCCGTAATAATATATTTAGCCTTATTATTCTTGGGCTTATTTCCTTTTTGAATTTCATTACTAATTATTATTCCAGCCCTCTTCTTTGTTCCTTGTCCTTTTTTACCCCTGAGTAGTATATTTGTTATATTAAATATGCCTTTTCATTGTTTTTCGGCAAGACATGAAACTGAAAACTTCGGGGTTTGCAATAGCTACTCGAACTATGTGAACCTGTCATATTATAACCCCGAGGGATTTGCTCCGAAACGACTAGATTCCTGGGGACCCTCAAAGTCGACACCCCAAAATGTTTGAGAATCCATATAGCAAGTTTAGCCATTTCTGTTTATTGTGAGACAAAAAAAGAACGGTTAAAGAAGTACTTACACTTGATCCTTGGCTTTAAACTTGATCTTGAGACTTTGGGGACCCCCTCGCTATCTCAGGAATCCAGTCGTTCCGGAAATAATCCCTCAGGGGTTATAATATGATTTGGTTCGCATAGTTCGACAAGTTATAGCAAAACCCAAAGTTTTCAGTTCCATGTCTTGCCGAATCCGCACGCTTTATGTTTAGTTCTTTCATATTTTCAATTAATTCTATTTCTTTTCCATTTAGTGTGTTAATATTCCAAGTATCTATCTTAATGTTTTCGGTGTTTCATTTTTGATCGTATTGTTTGTTTGTTTTTGTTTTTCTAATTATAAGAAACTGAATTTTAGGCATGTATTCTTCACAAATTTTGCATATTCTTTTATAGATGATTTTTAATAAACCTTTAACTGATGGCTCATGATGTTAATAATTCTATATTCCTCACATTTATTTGCTTTTGGTTTGTGCGTTACTGCTATAAATTCAAATTTAAACCAACCTTAGTTAATATTACCTGTTTTTGTATACGATCATATATACTGTTTGATGCCATAACTGGTTAATATAGACTTTATTTCACTCCTCTGGCTAATGTGTTCCCCGGCGCACTTAAAATGCCTCTACATTCAGTGCAGTTATTTTCTTGACCCTGCACTTATTCCAGAATCCTCAAGGCTCCGCGTTGGCGCTCCGAATAGACACTTCTGTCTTAGAATCGCAATAACTTATGCAACTTGTGGAAAAGACTGTGGAAGAATCACTATACCATCCCGCAATTGCTCGTGTTCTGATGGTAAAAATAGCAGAAAAGCTTGAGTGGCTATTTGATATCACATACATTCCCGAAACTTCTGTAACGCCTTCCAGACACTCCATCATGCGGCTGATATAAGACTTCCGACTCAGCTTCTAGTTACTAATAACCACGATCTAAATCCAATGTCATCAACGATCTCCAAGTTTTCCTCTAGAAATTCATCATTTAACTTTAAGAAATTTTATAGTGCCCAATAAGCCTTTATCGCTGGATTGAAGTGCTATGGTTTCTTCCCATTATGGCCTTGGCCTTTGATGCTTCCATTTAAGCACCACACCCAATTCCTAGCTAAGCTTCGTGGCAACCACCGGTCATCAAACGACAGTTCCATTTTCTTCTGGTTGCAAATTGGTGCTGCACGACTTTATCAACAAAGCATTTGTTTCTAAATCTAATTCTTCTAATTTCTCTTTCAAATTTCTCAAATATCTTTTGTTTTCCTTCAGCTATTTTCTAAAAACCCCAAGTGTTTTTGCGTTTATTTTCAGTTTCCCTCTCAGACTTTTAGAATGTCGTCTAAACTGGACTTCAGCATTTGTTCGGGAGTTCCAAAATGCCCTTTAACTTTTATTTCTACTTCTCTTGGACTTCCGAATTTACCGTTATTTTTTATATTTTCGTTTCAATGTTCTGTTCAAATTTTCGCATTGTTCTCCTCCGTTCATATTCGCTTCTTGCAAATGCCCTTTACTTCTCCAATATGACCTTATTCTTCTTCTTTTATGTAGGCTACTAGCGCCTGTTTCTATTCACACAATCATGCAGCCATATTGGGCAGGTAACTCGTTAATTTAGAAGAGAATGTACTTCACGACTGTCAAAGTGGTCATTATCGACCCGGGAGTCAAACCCACGTCCTCCACGCGTTAATGTGGTAGGTCGAGATCTTTAACTCGTGGCTACCATGCTCTCTCCAATATGACTCGTAAGTCATATTTCAATTCTCTTCTCGATAACTATTTCTTTTTAATTATTTCAAAGTTTTGAAATTCTCTAATTTTTCCTTTATATCCTGCAGTAAATCATCTAGATGCATTGTTTTAAACAGATACGTGTTGAGATTATCACTTTCACCAGTCAGAGCCTGTTGTAATCTTTCTTGTAATACAATCGTCTTCAAATATGGCTTTTCTAACTCATTTTTTTACTGCGCAACTTAACTTGCATCCACATTGTAATATATTTAAATAGTTCTTCAAATTGCTACCAGTTGTAAAGTACTTTATGGTGCAATTATTTATTTACCACTTGACAACTATTATTACTTCCAATATTTATCTCTCCAATGTATTAATAGTTGATTTCCTAACACGGCACACTTTAATAACTATCTTTTAAGGTTTCTGGGTTCAGTCCCTAACCCCCCAACCTCTAGATTGGCCCTGGCCTGGATGGTGGATGACCGTGTAGGTCACCTCATCACGCAGGAATCAATCAGCCTCATAATTGTAGAGACCAAAGACAATGGAGTTGCCATAGCCCTGAATGCTAACGTATAGATCTTGAGCGCTGAGACAGCTAAATTCTGGATTGTCGACATTTGCAGTATCTTTATGGAGATCATGGTTTCTTGAAAATCATGGGATATTAAAAATAAATCCTAAAGCCCGATTTTGGACAACCCGAAACTTGTTAATTTGGATCTTAGCAGTCCAGCCCAAACTGGAGAGCGGATATGATAGATGATCGTTTTATTGAGAATCAACTTATTCCGACTTAATAATCGGCTCAAGGAGTAGATTAAGGAACAGAGTGCTGATCTCGAAAACTTTGCTTCTATGTGCGATCTTTAATCAATTTAGGGTCCAGAGTCAACCCGAGGTAGATTGTCTCTTCACTCCAAAGATCTTGAGATTCGCCAGATAGTCGCACTAATCTTTCATAAGGTCCAGCTCCTTCTGAAGCCGTCGGGTTACAAAAGAGGTCCTTAGTGAGTCGGACAGCACCGCTGTATTCTCTGCATATTGGATCAATATATAGGGCGTCGTTGGCGTGCCCGAGACGTAATTGTTGTACAATATTAAGAATAGAACAGAACTTTCGAGGACACCACCTCGAAGTCGCTTCTTCGATGACCTCATACCACCGAACTTGACCCAAACCTTCTCCCGGAAAGAAAAACGGAACATGCTTGTACACTAGACCAAGTACATGCCAAGAAAGATTACACCAGTAGTTTGCTTCTTGGTATAACCCTTAGTGCTAACTAACTCTCCAGGAATCAGTTGGAGGTCTTTGACTGCTCTCTTTAGGCGCTTGTGAGTCACCTTTTACACAGTTTAATTAAGACCGACAGCAGGCAGATGAGTCGGTAGTTTTTTGCATCTGCCACCTTCCAAGGGCTCGGAAAGTGGCGGAAGCGGAAGACCAGTATTGGTGATGGTAAGGACGCGACGATCACCTTCCTTGGGAGAGCCTGCAACACACAGCTCGAGACACCATTCGAGCCAGGTGCCTTGGCGAGCTTGAAAAGTCGTATGAACGGGAAGACTTCTTCGAAGCGGATGACGGTCGAGATAGTTATGCATGATATCTAACACTTCCTAAATCAAAATAATACAAATTGAGATTAAAGTGAGTATTATGGGATAGCCCGCACTTCAAAATGTGCATTAAAATTACATAAATTCTTGATATCTGTTGTGTAATGTCAGACACTTGTTCCTCAATTTTTACTGGATTTTCATACATCCACTGTGTCCACATTGGAGAAAATTCCAAAAGGACCTCGACTTCCAAAACAACAATCAGAAAATTGGTATTACGGTGCTTGTGAGCATCAACATCATATTCTCATCTTAAAGCCAATCCTTTTGCAACTACAAACAAGGTAGCAGGAGATTAGGTCAGGTTAGGTAGGGAGATTATTAGCTGATCTAATCATTCTAGCCCACAAATTCATACAAAATCATGACTAATAATTAAACAGGAGGATAATAAATGGCAACCATTAAAAGCACCATGAATAAAACAGATCTCAGCCATAAACAGTACAAACTGTAGAAACTTTTGTCCAGTAGCAAACTACTAGATAAACCAATAATAAAACTAAACTATAAATGCAAAGACGCGACATCTGAAATGGTCACACTCATCTGTCACACAATACTTATTTTAGATTACTAAGGGCGTAAATGCATTTATATTATTTTGATCCACAAATTTTGGATATTTACCAGAATTAAGTAAACCTTAATTTTTTTACTTGCTATTTCCCAAAAAGGCAAAAAAAGTATTTTGTCTTTTTTGATATGTTAGTTTTCAAATTTGTTAAATATTTAATCCTCACCATTTTGTCACACTAATTAACAAATTTGGGTAGTTTAATATAATTTTGGAGACATAGGCGCTACTTTAATTCTTATAGAACAAAATAAATCAAAGCATATTTAAATTACCTCTTTTTTAGTTTGCTCTTTTTTTTCGAGCCTCCAATTGTATTTAAGCACACTTCGTTTTTTACCTAGTTTCCATCTAATAAAACTCACTAATTTTGCTTTAACATTGCACGTATGTTAGACATATCTATTCTTAACACTTACCATTTTTTCTTATATCAAAATGTGATAACCAATTGTAAATTTGGACCTGTACTACTATAATGAAAATCCTAATTATTAGAATTTTTTTAATTGCTATAAGTAGACGTTATAAAATTTGTTCTTCGATTGGTTTCAAGTTATTTATTTTCTTAGCTAATGGTCATAATTTGAATTTAATAAAACACCAGTCACTTGAACATAAGCATGTTTGGTGTTGTGACCGATTGTTACAGTTCCTTGTCTGAATTTTTACCAGCTACTTGAAATAATGCCAAAATCAGGAATGACATCATTACAAAGAACAAGACACTTCATTCATATCTTCAGAAAAGACGCATCTTTATCGTGAACAGACACTTCACAAACACCGAGAAACTTATAAGGTTTATGATGAAACTTCTGGAATGCCTGAAGCAAACAACACACAATTTGCCACAAAAATGCAATAGCTCGTTGAAGTCATTTTTAGCAGACTCAAAAATGGAAACTTCTTAATATTGTAAGAACCAATTTGATTCTCAACACTGCCTAGAAAATTGACATGTAGTGGCAGCCCACAATAAAGAAGACTTTCTAAAACTCAGCAAACAAGATATCAAATCTCTCACACTTGACTCATTTTAAACCAATATGGGAAATATGTATGAGAACATCTCGATTAGTTGTCTCCATACAATTATGAAATCTAATTTAACAAAAACTCAAATTGTTTGAATGTCGAATTATATCGAGCAAATAATAAGTTTACATCGAATATTAACCAAATATCGACAGCTACAAATGAAACAATTATTCCAAGTATAATTCTGGAACCATGACCATCAGAACATACTATCATATCCTTTCAATTATTTAGTATTTAGGTCTTGTCCATTAAAATTACAGATGTCGCAGACTGTTATTACCGGGTCATGATAATACATGTATTACCACATATAACGTGTTAATACTGAATTATTAGCGTAGATTCTTACTAAAAAAAATTATCAACATTTCTTAATAAGTAGCCACAATAAATTTGCAAATTCTTCTTAAAAAGGAGACCATGTAGAATGTCTTATTCAGATACGATTCATTTAATAGTTGCAGCTGTTCAGTCACTACTTCATGAGCCCCATTAGAAAAATATGGGATGTAGAACACGTAACGTGTGTGTGTGTGTGTGTGTGTTGTGTGTGTGTGTGTGTGTGATATATATATATATATATATATATATATATATATATATATATATATATATATAATACATATGTACTCTAATCCTTACTACATTTTCAGAGTGTTCTCCTCAATCCACTTATTGCAAACATCATTATTCTCAATTATTTTGATCCGTGGAATAGGGGAGGTACGATTAAAAAACTATGTATTATGTGATTGTTTTTCCTTAAAAGGTAAATACTATTTATTTTTATATATATATATATATATATATATATATATATATATATATATATATATATCCCATCTGTCTCAAATACCCATAAAAAAAATAGAGCACCTATTCGCAGTCAAACAAGTTCAGCATTTACCACAAAGAAAATTAAAATCAAAGAGAATTTTATTGAACCACTATGCAAAGTGTGAAGACATAGGAATCAGTTGTTCAGGAGCACTCATCAGAGTGCTGTGAAAAAGCAAAGTTTCATGTGCTTCACAAATTAAAAGACTGAGAGCAAGTGAAACCCGAGCATTGTGAACCACTCGTGGACAAGGCGCATTTTTAATTAACAAAATATGTTAATTTTCGGAATTTCCATATTTGGGCAATGAGAATCCCCATATTTCACATGAAGAAACCCTGCATTCAGATAAGACCCGTGTCTTCAATACAACAATTGTAATAACTGCTTGTTTTTTCAATACCTTTATAAACTGGACGATGAACTTTTGATTATTTCCAGCAAGATGAAGCAACATTCCACATCACATACTAGCGTAGCTAAAATCGCACAATTGAAAAGGAACTTCAGCCACTGTGCTCACTGGACTTGACACCACTTCAATATTTCCAGAGGTTCACAAAATATAAACATCTTGAAAAACAAATATTACCAAAGAAATTCAAGCAGTGGGAGTAGAAGTAGTGGCAAGTTTATTCCTATCTGGACACAAATGGTAGGTACACTTCTAGCATCCGTTATGTATCATCACATCTCGTAAAATGAAGTAACCTGGTTCAAATTGAGTACATCATCTTCAATTGTATTCATATTATTTAAAAAATGGCAGGCTTGGTAGCATAAGCAGGCATTTCTTCAGACATGATTTTTTATGCAGTGGAGCCTTCATGGCAATTTCCCCTCCAGAAACTTAATACAACAAAGTCCTTAGCTTAAGATGTCTATTGTTATTATATTCTCTTGTTTAAACAATGAAACCATTAGGCCGCAAGAAAATTTTACCTATTTAAATTTCCAATTCACAAGTTAGAAAAACATTTAAAAAGTTTTGATGGTAGAGAAAAACAACTTTGGTCACTGATTAATGAAAAAGTTTAATTTGTTTGATTTTGCAAAAAGGAAGGAGTTTTTCCATTTATACAAAACATTACAAACTAAGAAACACAAACATAAATATCGGCAACACTTTAAAATTAAATATTATCACATTTGTATAAAAAAGTTATGAAACTTAAAGTCTATCATACATAAAAATGCAACTTTGCAGTTGCAAGTCGGCAACATCATCTTAAATTATGCCGTAAAGGAAATAATGTAAAACCGGTATTGGAACGTAAAAGATTATTTCTTATTCTGAAAAAAAGAAAAACAGATTAGCTTGTACAGCTATCCACATATGCGAATTCATGCAATAGCAAAACTCAAGTACAAATCAATTCAAAAAGCATAAATAAACTGTAAAATACTACCTATAACAGCTAACAGCCAGCAGTTAGGACCTTAAATACCCTTCTGCTTACGTTTCTGAAAATGTTGAGAACAAACGAAACGTAAAACAGCAAACACAACACTAAATTAAACATGCAAAAGTACTTTTTACTACACTCACCTTATCCTTATGCTTGTTGTGAGGATCAGCTGTCAGTGCCGCAACTTTCGATCGTTCCTGTTCTAAAAGAACATGAAGTTTAGACACCTCATCTGACAGCTCCTTCTTTTCAGAGTATAATCTTTCCAGTTCTAATAACACATCTGCTTTATCTTTCACTAAAAAGAATTAACTGCAGTTAAACTTTACACCAACTTTCATTAACTTACTCTCTCCCTGACCAAGGATCTTACATAAAGTCTTATTTCTCTCTTTTACATCTGCATTTTCTGACTTCAGCCTTTCTATTTCAACCTTCATGGTTGTGCACTTTTTCTTTGCTTCCTCAAACTTTTGCTGCAATAAAATTACACAAGTTTAACAATAAAATCTGTAAGATATTCCCTCCTACTTGGCACTGTGCTAGCGAAATAACTTCATCAATGTTCGCTTCCCGCTTCTGACGCTTTTCTTTCAGGTGCTCCTTGGTGAGCTCCTCCTTAGCATCCTGCTGAATTTTGTCAAAGAAATTCTCGTCCTTCACGTCGTTTTCAGTCTTCAAATTTGTATCTGAGTTGTCTGAAACAAATATAACATTAAGAATCATCAGTGTCATTATGAAGGCAGCCTACCTCCTTTACTTTTGTCAGTTGGGTTTCCGGAGTTCAGGAACTGTTCTAAGCTCATGACCTTGTTTTTCTTCTTTTTATGGACCTGAGATTTTTCTTTCTCCACTTCCTCCTGATTCTGCTTATTGCACTGAAATTCTAAGGTGGATAGCAAAATGGCGTTCTGCAAATCCTCTTTGAAATTTCCATTAGCTATCTCACTATCTTTCTGCTTCCATTCCTCCCACTGTGCATTCTGCTTCTTTTTGTCCTTTTTACTGGCAGATGGGGCGCTACTTGGCTGAAAATGTACACGTAATTATTTTAGTTTCAAGAATCCTTTCAATAGATACATTTTTTATATCATACATTGGATATATTGAAGTAAAACAAATTTTATTGAGAAACAAGAGTATTAAAAAATTGGCGGAAAAACTGTAAGCATTCATATATTTTTATGCATATGTCAATACATTAGCAAAGTACAGGTAATTGATAGTCGTACAGAAAACAGTCAGTTCATAATATAAACTATACGCCTTTCAATACATCATAAAAACAGAAAATGTTGCAGCAGGTATATGTCTAGACAATTTTTGAGAGTTGTGTTATGAGCACAAAGCAAGGCAATTTGGGTATTCCGGTCATCATTTTAGAATGCAGACAGATTGAGTAGTAGTACAACCGCATTCAGTTTAAAATCCTTATCAAAGCGTTGTTAAAAAAGATACGTTCCTAAAACATTATACCACTAATAGATTGAAATTTTAAGTTAATAACAAACATGACCATTTATACTCTATTATTATAATAAATGAATACAAATATAATTAACAGTAGCCAAGTGCACAAATAAAAAGCACAAACAATTAATGAATCTAGTTTATATGACAATGCATTGTAATGTATGTGCTGCTCCATTGTTGACTAACAAAATCACACAATCCAAGCTTAAAATAAACAAAAACAAGTAAAGTTGAAATTAAACTACATCAAATATATAAATATAAATGCATCTCACTGTAGTAAAATACAGAAGCAGAATCGATACTTGAAGATTTTTTAATTTAGCAAATACCTACTTTGCCGCCCACTGCCACTTCTATTTACCATTCCCAAGCAATTTAATATTATAATTGTATCACCTTGCTCTCTCATATTCTTCTTGTGGCAGTCTTGGCTTTGCTAGCCAGTTTTGATACTCTATTTTAACTTCAGAGATAGAAGATTTCGTTCTCTAATGCAAATGGAGTTATTGACGAAAAAGATAATGCCTCTAAAAGGGTTTTTGGCAAAACACGTGGTGGAGATAGCTGATTACCTGTGCATATGATACATTACAGAGCCACATGACAAGAAACTTAGATACGCTAGAAATTCTGATAACAATGACACTGTCCCACAGTTTCTTCCTATAAGATGGTTGTAGTGATAATAACCTGCATGAAACAGACGTCATACTTCTTTATAAATCCAATTTACCTCCAAAAATATGAGAATTGTTCCCCACATTTCTCTCACAAAAATTACTAATATTCCTGAATTAAAAAATAGTTTAACCAGCTAATATCACTCATTGAGGGGGGGGGGTATCCAAGAGTAGTGGATAAGTCTGATAAGAATCTATTACATAATCGTTTATAGTAATTTTGCTTTTATAAAGTTCTAGTACTGTTTCTATCGCCGGCGTGGTCCCGTGCTTGAGGGGAGGCTGCAGTGTGGACGGATCCGGATTCATTTCTCAAAGCTCCCTGATGTCTGGCGGGTGGCCTACTCAGTCACTAAAAATAATTGAGTTCACTCGAACAAGGGATTATAATGGCGGTCGTCTAAGGCGCGGTGCTTGCCACATCGCCCCGCATCAGAGATGGTGTGCGACGACCAGGTACAGAAGATGAACATAAAAGAGCCTCAACCTTCTCAAGCAGGCGTTTAGAGCCTTACCATTTGTATTGTTTTCTAAACATCTCCGGACAAAATTGCTTATTTAAGAGGATGATAGATAAGACCCTTTAAGAGGTTACTTCTAATTTGAGGATTCATTCACACATAATAGTCCTCTTCTTTTATGTCTACAAAGCCATTGTGTAGGTAGATCTTAGGCCGGTGGTGTCCGGTAAAGATAAAAGTAGTAAAATTCTACCCCTACTCTTATATTAATTTAGAATTTTTATGGAAAAAGAATTATTTCTAATAACAGTGACAATTTTTGAGCAGATTAAATGTCCTTTGAATAATATTATTCGCATAGTGCCACAATAACTGTTTTTTTGCTATTGCTTCCATATATATCCGTTAGTCTCTTTTGGTGAAAATTCTGCATAGCATAATGGACCTGTTTATCACTTTACTAAATCCAAATGTTCAGAGCTGCTTGTCAAATTATCTATACAAAACAATAAAATCTAGTGCTGCTAAAAGCAACTGGGTTTGACTATTTTACAAATTTTATAAATAATGAAAAACCTTACTGAAGGCTCAAATGAAAAATTGTTGACCGATCCTATATTCCTTGAAATATCAAAGACCAATGGGTTGACGCAAATGCGTACATCGTTCCTCAAGGAAGAAACTTTTGGGTTAAGCAGAGATACATCAGATGAATTCGAGAAAACGCCGCTGATACTGGGAGTTTCCCAGCCTTCTTCAATATTTTCATAAATAACTTGCCCAAATGATAATCAGGAGTATAAAGACAATATGCCAACAACCTCAATAACCATAAGCCTGTTGCAGACTAACTTGTAAACTTGAAATCAGTCTGAATAATTCGTGCTTAGAAGAACTGTAGTCATGGGCAACGTCTATCTATACAAATTTTAAATTAATGCTGATGCTGCCCCTCAAAATATACATCACATGTGTACAAGTAAATGTAGAAATAAACTCAAAAGCAGATGATAAGTATGCCATTCAAACAAGGAATCAAACAGGTTACATAGAACTATTTCAAATAATGTAAATTCAAAAAAATCCAAAATAAATCATAATTAACCAGATATTACATTGAAGAGAGTTTCCAGACAATTATTGTTTTTCATCATTTAATCCAACAATTATTTCTCAAAATAAAGATCATCACTTTCAACTATTTTTGACATCAATCTACAAACTTTTGATTTTGCTTGAAGTGGCACTTTTTTTTCTTTGAATCAGTGAATTCCTGAGAAGTTCCTTCAATTTCTATTAGAGTACTCAGAGTGTCATGATTGCAAAAACTGTGCTCTTGAGTGAAAGATGCCATCGGAACAACAAAACCTCAACTCCATGCAACCACTCAAATTTCTCTTTTATCTTGGTGGTGTGGAGCTTTGCACCATTGGACTTATACTTTGATCACTACAAGCAGATCTTGATAAGGCTTCATGTGTATGAAATCAGCCAACAAAGATGTTTCAGTACGGTTTTGCGGTCGCATAAACTGCAATAAGCGTTGTATCATTGCAGATGAACGATCAAAATGAAGCTCGTTTTGAGTGAGGTATTGTCATTTTTGAAGTAATTGAGCCATTCAATTGGGCCCCTTCAACCTTGCAGATCTGCATTTCTTATTAAATAACGTTTCTCGAAATGAAAGCGGTTAAGACACTCAAAAAAATACATAGGCGCAATGCCAAGTGACCAAAAAATAAATAACACAAAAATTGACACACTACTCCGAAACATTTCCCCAGCTTAGTAAGTAGCACAAAAAAAGTTCTCATTATGTTCCACATAGTTTACTTTCACAAGTCTCATTTTAAATCTTAATAGCAGAAGAAACAGAGGCAGACCTTTTTAATTTTTTTCTTTTACATCTTGTGAGAGAAAGTTTCACATTTAAACATAAAACCCTCACAAAGTTTATAATTGCTAACAGAGCCCCATTTCCAATAATTCTTAGTATGAACTTAAACTAGAAAAATAAGGCAGAGAAAATGAATTACATAAAACTTCTAGCAAAGATACAATAGCTTGATAGAGCAACCTGGAATCCCAATCCCACGCCTAAAAAAACATAAAGATCGAAGATACTAATACATTATTTTCATCTCTAATTTACCATTTAGGCAAACTATAAAAACATTTAATCAAGTTCATTCAATAGTCAATACGCACAGTATAAATCAGATCTAATTGTCTAATCCAAGTGTGACTAAAATCAGAGACATTTACAGTTAAATTGAAGAATTTCCATGACATTCTTATCTGCATGATTATTTCTTAAAAAATGTGCTGAATGTGCTTTTAGAAATCTACACTTCCTGTCATGAAGATAAGATAGGTGTTAAATGAAATTTGAAACCAAAGATAGCAGTTTCTTATCTAATTATGTGCAAAAATAACTAATTTACATACATGAATCAGAAAGTAACGGTAATTTACATATACAATTTTATTTCCAGTGATGGAGTTTCTTCATTCTTTTGAAAAAGAAGCTTTTCAGTTGCTTACGAGGCCACGTCTACACTGCTTGCTGAATCTCACTTTAAATAGCCGCAGATGTGGTAATCGGACGATAGATATAGGCATTCACCGTCTGCATGTGTTTGTCCATGTGTAATGTCGATTGTTCTTCAGTGTGCCATTAATTCGTAATCTTTTATTGCTCCATACTGAGCAACAACCAGCGATGGATTTCTGCAGATTTAACCCCTTCCGTCAACAGAAAAAGCACTATGGCGTGTTGTTCCTAGATGGTGCAATAACTGAGTGGAGCAGCTACAGATTATTGTGCTTTTTTTTATTGTAACCCATCATCTTTTGCGCATGTGGTATTGCACGTCAGCACCACCCTCTTGTTTTCACTGCACAGTTTTAGGATTGCCTTTACTTACTGATTCACCTACACTTGAAGAGCATTTGCAGAGTATAAATCAGAAAATGTAATTTATTATTACCGGCATCCTATGACGACAACTGCATTTCTTATATTCAATTTTAATCAATTCCATTTTTATTGTACAGTGCAAATGAATTTACATAGAAATTTTGTAGTAATTGTTCATTGTATTATTGCACTTCACACAGCAATTCTGTAGGTATGATAATGGCACAAAAATGTTCATTATCACTCAAAGAACACATTTTGTTATAGCGTTTTGAAATTTAGCATTGTTGAATATTATGGCATGCGTAAACTTGTGCTACATAGTCCGATTTCATTATAAAACCTGTCTGACATTTCTAGTTCTTTTTACAGCCTTTTGACAGACTTGGAAAAGATCACAAGTTTTAGGTGGCTCGCAAACATAAATTAGAATATTAGCTCTAAAATAATTTGCAAACTTGTTATGAATTATCACACTTCAAAAAGTTGTAATAAAATGTAGGAAGTAGAATATTTTTATATCACACTCTATATTCTATAGAATTACTGTGTAAAGTTTGTTAAGGGTCTAAACAATTACTCTTGTAACCACGATAGACCAAAGACTGTGATTTATGTGCCACGACAAATGCAAGCTAAACGGACAAATTTCAAATGTCACATAATCTCATAATCATTCGTCTTCTTAAATTTAAAGTAGTTTTACTTGACCCAGCTTACCGAGTTACTAAATTTTACTTCCCGCCAAAGTGCATTTATAAACATTATATTAGCAACTTCAAGCAATAAAGCAATATAATTCCCAAATACAGAAGCCGCACATACCTGCTTGCTGCCGTTGGTCTTCTTGGCACTGACCGCCTTATCAACAGGTTTTGCCTCTTTGTCCGTCTTCTTCGCGCCTGGCTTCTTTTCCGCCTTCTTCTTCGCCTCTTTGGGCTTCGCGCTCGGGGGCCGGGTGTCCTCGCCTTCTATCTTAAGGCACGCAAACCTGGATGGGACTGCAATATCCATCTGAAAAGCAACTTCCGTGAGAATTCCGCGAAGCCAGGCCGCTTAGTAACCAAACAACGCAGTCAGTGCACCACGAAAACCACTTACCGTAGTGCTGGTGCGATGTACTTCCCTTAACGAGGTGGTCGTGTTCAAGGTTGGACGATAACTCAACGTTTCAGCGCGCTTACTGCACCGCCGTGAAGTTTCGTATAAACAACGCCAAATTTTGCTACGCCCATAAGTACCACCTTGGCGGGATTAATCTCCGCGCGAAGCACAACACCGATGTGATTGTTACACTACTGTCCTAGGTAAACATCTATCGCATTTTAATTAACTGTAGATTATCTGTAATAGATAATTATCCTAAATATAAGCTATACTTATATTAATTTATTTTGATCATTATATTATTTGCTATTGTACGTATTGTATATGGCGACATCTGTTGCCAATAATAGTTTATTAAAAATATATAGGGTTTATAACAATTTTTGTATTTGAATTTAACTGTTAAAAAATTTTGTTTGGTAATTTAGTCTAGAAAATTCTCAGCAGTAATTATTCTATTGTTTTTTAGTGTTTATATTTTGATTTATATTTATGACATCCTCACACCATAATCACAAACTTGAAAATTTACAATAACCAATCGTGTGTTATTACTAACTTGCAGATTATTTACTAATTAATTAGTGAGTACTTATTTATTTACAAAACTTTGTTAGATAGACATTATATATTGTTATCAGTTATAACGGTGCATAGACGTCTTAATTCTATTATGATCAGTTTCTACTTCTTCTTTTCTCTCTTTACCTAAATGGCGTCGGATGCCTCTATCCATTTCCTAGAGTTGTATCTGTCTCATGTCAATCTGTTTACTTCCCCTATCGTTTTTCCTTTCCTTCCTGCCATTTCCTGGATGGCGCCTGTCCACATTCTCCTTGCCCTACCGCTTGGTTGTCTGTCTTTCGTTCTTCTAGAATTCTTGGGATTCGGTGTTCTCTCATTATTTTTGTATGCTCATACCATTTTAACTGTTTATTTTCTACTGTGGTTACTTGCGGTATTTATTGCAGTTGGTATTTCGTTGTATTTCTTATTCTATCTCTTCTCGTTTTCTCAGCTACTTTCCTTTGATACTTCATTTCTTTCACAGTTATCTTGGTTTTATGTTTCTGTCCTTATCTCTCTTTTACCTATTATACTTCTGTTTATAGTGTAGTATAATTATCTTGCTTTATTGACCCTGTTTAATATTTCTCTGGCTATTCTTCCATCATTTGAAATTATTGTTCCTAGATACACGTATATTTGTATTTCTTCTATGTTGCCTATTTAAATTCTTCGTGGTGGTTGGTGTTCTTGTTTTGATATGTGCATTGTTTTTATTTTGCCGATGTTGATTTTTAATCCAATTGCTTCTATTTCCTTTTTCCACAGTTTCACTGCTGCCTATAGTTGTTATCTACTTCCTGCTAAGACCACAATATCATCTACGTAGACCACGTTTTGGATTTCCATCGACTCCATGTTCTAATTACCTACCTTTAGCTTTCTGGTTCTCTGCTTGCTATTTTTAATCACCGTGTTCGTAACTAGGATGAATAGCAGTGGGTTTCTTGATCCTTTCCTCCGTAGCGAATTCTTTCGTCTGTTCTCCTTCTAGTCTCACTATTTTCCTTTTACTTTCTTATATACACTCTCTATTACTCTTCTGTGCTTCTTATTTACTTTCAGTTGTTCTAGTACTTTCCATATCTGTTTTCTGGGCACGGTGTCGAAAGCGGATTTAAGGTTAATGAAGGCCAGGTATAAATCCCTTCCTCTATCATCTTTTCCATAGTCATTCTTAATGTGAAAATATGGTCCTGTGTCTGTCTATATGCTGATTGCTCTTCCTCTAGCTGTGCTTCTGTTTCTTCTCTCAGCCTTTTCTCCATAATTTTTGAGTGTATCTTTAAAGCGCAAGAAGAGAAACATATGGCCCTATAGTTGTCGCATTTCGTTGTTTTTTCCTTTTTATGTATCGGTACTATGTAGTTTCTTTGTCAGTCTTCCGGTATCTTCTCAGACTCCCATGCTTGCCTCCATATCTTGGTCATCCATTTTACCATACTAGCCCCTTCATTTTTGATTAGCTCTAGTGGTATTTGGTCGTATCCGGCTACTTTTTCGTTTCGCATCTCTTTGATCGCCGCTTTTCCTTCTTCTTCTGTTATATTTCATGTTCCGTTGCCTTCAAGTCTCTGGGCTTCATCTTGTATGAGATTTTTTTAAACTTTTATCTCTCCTTTCTTTTTAAACTTTCCAACTTCCAGCTGAATGTCTATTACTATTATTCTTGGCATGACCGCAATTTGTTATTCGTCTCTCAATTTCTGCTGTTACTATTATCGCCACTCCTTCCTTTGCTCTACCCGTTGTAACCCCTCAGTACCTTAAAACACAGCCATTCTCCAAGTTTATTTTTCCTTGTGCTTTCTTTTTGGTTTCGCTGATTCCCAGTATGTGCATTTTGTATTTTTCCATTTCGTGTGCTAATTCCACTTTATTCCCGTTAATTGTTTTAATGTTCCATGTTCCGAACCTCAATTTCCTTTTCCGCTCCAGTATTTTTCCTTCAATCCGTCCAGTTCCGAAACAATAAAAACTTCTTTGAATCAGCATACCTCCAGTGGGTAATTAGCCTGACGTAAAGGGCCCTGTTACCTCGGGAAAATTGGGGTCCAATTACACCCCCAGGCACTGGGTCGCCAAAGCCTTGTTAGCTATCCAGCAGGGAGTACCGCGTGCAGGTGAGGATGGCATTTGAGTGACTAGATGTTTCTACATTATCTCAAATTCTTTTTTAAACTTTGGTCTTAAAAATAGTATTTAACTAATATTTTGTGATGCAAAGCTAAGATGTTAAAATCTGCACTAGTGACAAGAGTAGAAGTAATAATATTTATATAAACGGTAGTGTTGCCAATAGAAAAACATATATAATCGCCCCTTTTTGTTTTCCCTTTTGAATGTTGTGTTATTACCTATTCTAATCTTTGTTTCAAACTATATTTGTGGGTCAGGTTAATTATTTAGCGATTTCTAGTGAAATATGAGCTCTGTTAAATGAGTAAGCTAACTCGGTCGTTGTTCAGCAATTATGGCTGTAGCATAGTCAGTAGGTTAAAATACTTCCATCGGTAATCATCCGCAAAAGGTCACTATATGGTGTGGTTTACCGAGATGCAGTTACAGTGACTGGTTAACAAACTTTTTGTGCTCAAATTGTGTTCCCAACAAGGCGGTGCCACATATCGCACTGCTAATGCTACTATTGACGTTTTGGAAGAAAAGTTTGGTGAAAGGATAATTTCATGAAATACAACTGTTAATTAGCCTTCAAGAAATTATGATTGAACTTCTTTATATTATTTTTTGTGGGGTTGTTTGAAATCTATGAGAATCAAACAGAAAGTCAAAATGAAGAAGCTTGGTTACTAGAAAAGCAAGCTAGGGAAGAACTTGAATAAAATATGTTATAAATGGAAAACCAGTTAAAGGAGTTGCAAGACAAAACACAAAAAAATTAGGGAAGGATAAAAGCAAAAATAAACAAGAAAAAATCTAAACCGAGTGTCATACGGACGAAGAAGAATTAAGCACAGAAATGGAATGGATTAGAACTAAAGGCAAAAAGCGAAAGGCAAGCTCCAGCAGATTAAGAACTGGATGGAAGAGCAAGAAAAAAGCAAGAAATATTTAGCAAAACAATCTTAGAAAGATTAAAGAGATTAGAAAACATCATCAACATGAAAATTAAACATTAGTCATGGCTAACAATCTTAAAATTTTTGAATGTAATGCTAACGGACTTTTGCAACATGTATTAAAATGAAAAGCTATCAAGCCTCACATCCACAGAATACAACTAGAGTAGGAGCAGCAATTATAGTTAAAAATAGTATAAATCATTATGAGAAAAGTACGAGACACAGGGATTATAAGCGACATACTTTCCATCCCCACATAATCCGAAAAAAGAAGCTTATATAAACTTATTTCTAACTTTAGGTTAGAAATTTATCATAAAGGCAGCTAAAAACTCACACAATCACTCAACTAATAAACCCACGTATTGGCCGACGGATACCGAAAAATCCCAGATTTACTGGATTTCTTTATTTCAAGAAAAGTGCCGACATTTGCCTACATGACCTAATGTCTGGCCATTTACCTATCTTGTTGACGTTAGGCAAAACATAACAACTAGGGAATCTAACCCAACATTAACCAACAGGTTTACTGACTGGGGAGGCTCAGCGAAAAGATTTTATTAAACATGGCAATCCAAACAAACGAGCAATTGGGATATGAAGCAGAGAAATTTATGTTGGATATTCAAAAGGCAGCATGCAATAATACACCAAAAATAAAAGAAATCACAGATTTAATAAAACAGAAAAGGAAAGCTAGAAAGGCGTGACAGAGGTCTAGAACAAGAGAAAACAAGAATAGACCGAATGCTCTTACATTACAACTCAAAAGAAAAATCCAAAAAATTAGGAAGAAGCACTAAACGCCTGTCTTAAAGAACTAACTGAAGATCAAAGTACGGAACACTCACTCTGGAAAGCTACTAAGAGAATTAACAGGCCAATAAATCACATTCCACTGATACACAACGAAGGTAGATCTTGGGCAAGAACCAAAAAACAAAAAACAGATATGTTCGCAGCTTATTCGGAAGACCGTATGCAGAACAGATCCAAATGCAAGTTCAAACAAAACCAATAGCAAAATGGTAAATATACCACAAATTTCTCCGAATGAAGTATCCAGAGAGATAAAGGAAATATCAACCAAAAAAGGCTTCGGGATTCGACCTGTAGAAAGATATTAAAACAGCTGCCGAAGAAAGATATTGTGAAACTTACATATTTGATCAATGCAGGCAGCATTTAGACTACATGTTCCAGTCTTTTGAAAACAGCTAAAGTTATTATGATAGCTAAACCTGGAAAATCTATTAACGTTATAAGCTCATATAGGCCAATATCATTGCTACCTATAATATTAAAGCAACTTTTAAAAATAATGAAGACGTAAAATGAACATTTTACGATTCGTCAAGTATACTGTAATATATATATTGAAAAATCCCTGGAGGAAAAGAAAATATGTTCGGCGATACTTTTAAACATTGCCAAAGCGTTTGATAATTTTTGGGACGACGGTCTACTACTGAAATTAAAAAGATACTTGCCTACCCGATATGTTCAACTTTTGAACTCATACTTAACAAATCTTCAAAATTAAGCAAAAAGTGAGTTCTCTGAACTTAAAATAATAAAAGCAGGTGTCTCCCAGGGAAGAGTTCTTAGGCCGGTGCTATATCTTTGTATACATGTGAGATCCCAGAAAAAGAAAATTAAAAAAATTGCAGATAACACCGCAGTACTAGCTATAGTATATAATATAGAAGAAACAAGGGCTAACCTCCAAGATGCAATTAATGAAATAAATACGTGGATGAAAAAGTGGCGTATAAGGGCTAATAATGAAAAATGTACTCATATTATTTCACGAATAGAAAAATAAACCGTCTTCCAGTGCTTTTAAACAATAACACAATCCCACACTAAGGAACGGCAAAATACCTAGGTCTAGATCTAGATGCAAAACTGAAGTGAAAAGAGCATGTGAAAACGAAAACAACCGAATTAAAATTAAAATATGACTGCATGTATTGGTTTATGGAAATAAATTCCCAACTGTCACTTTGAAATAAAGTACTAATTTACAAACATGTGAATCATGCGAATCGAGTTTTATAAAATATGGTAAAGTGCGAGACAAAGATCTACATCGGGAACTCCAGGTAGAGATGATCGAGGACGTGATCAGGAAGCTTGCCAGAAGCCATGAGAGAACCAAGAAGCTCTACAAATTCTATTCAATCAAGATCTTGTCGGCAGGCTCAAAAGAACGAAACCTTTTGAGGTATTATAGTGTGAAGTGTATTACAATGATGAAAAGCAGAGTATAGTGCAAGCATATCCATGCCAGGGATTTGTGCAAAATCTTTCAGAAGACAAGATGGATCAATGGAAACATCCGGACTAATAAGTATTTTAGTAATTTAGGACACAAATATAATGTTATTTAATCTCAAAGATTAGGTGCTTTGTTAATTGTAATTAGAAAATTTAAAATCTGTAGTCTATACATTAATATTAAACAGTGAAGGCTGCATTTGTGACAATAAACGCGAGTTTATATATTGCACAAAGTCATCCAAAATTAGGTTAATCGAATTTGCTCATAGACTCTTAAATGATGTGTTATTGTAAACAATGTAATAGACTATGCTTCAAATAATATAAAAAGTTTGGTTATATTTGAAATAGTTTTTATTTTATTTTGTTTTAAAACCATATCTTGAACTTTGACAGTGTACAGCGGCCGTGTTGGTGATGCTACTGCTGTCAAATTTAGAGGTTATGGTAATTAATGGTGGAGAAATCACCATGAAAAGTTATAGTGTTGAGCAATGCGTGCAAATCATTAAACTTTACTATCAAAATGAATGCTCAGTTCGAGCTACGTTCCGTGCTCTACGTGATTTTTACGGTGCGCACAATCGTCCTGTTCAATCGACTATTCGCCGTTTGGTGGACAAATTCGAATCAACTGAAATTAACAGGAACTTGGCCTTTCGGAGACCTCAACTTGGCGAATTTTGCGTCGGGACTTAGGCCTGCACCCGTACAAAATTCAATTAACCTAGGAACTGAAGGTAAACGAGCATAGGTAGCGTCGAGTATTCGCTGAGTGTATTCTGGAGCAGTTGGAAGTGGACCCCGATTTCGGACGGAAAATCATCTTCAGCGACAAGGCCCATTTTTGGATGAATGGCTATGTCAGCAAGCAAAATTGTCGCATTTGAGGAGATAACAATCCACATGAGACCCATCAGTTGCAAATGCTTCCGGAAAAAGTCACTGTTTGATATGAATTCTGGTTCCGCGGGGTCATTGGCCCGTACTTCTTTCTAAATGAAGCTGACACCGCCATACCTGTCACCGACGAGAAGTACAAGTACGTGATTATCATCTTTTTGGCCTAAATTGGAAGATATGGATCTCAACGACATGTGGTTCCAACAAAACGGCGCTATGTGCCACACAGCGCATGCAACATTGGATCTTCTGCACGACAAATTCGACGGCATGGTTATTTAGCATTTCGGCGACGAAACTGGCCACCGAGGTGGTGTGATTTAACGCCATTAGACTTTTACTTGTGAGGCTACGTTAAATCGCGGGTCTATGGGAATAAGCCGCAGACGACTGATGTCTTAAAATTCAACATAACCAATCCTATCAATGATATCGAGCCCGATTTACGACGTCTAGTCATCGAAGCCGCGGCGGTCATTTGGCCAATATCATATTCCATACATAATGTAATTGAATACACTTTCAAATAAAAAAAATTAATGATATATCATACACAACTTGTTTTATTTAAATTTAAAGCGCCCTTAATGGAAAGCCTTTTATATAAGCGGACTTTAGTGCAATGTAGAAATCTATTGATATACCGACACATTTAACTTTTTATCATTTTTTGGTTAATTAATACATCATTTAATTAAAATTAACAGGAATGTTATGATTTTTATATTAATTACATAAAAAAGTTACTTTTGTAGCAACGCATCTACAAGGTAGTTCAAATATGACCGGGACTGAGTTGGCTGCAAATAAGCCATACAGATAGCAACTGCGTGGCCTTGAAGGAGTAGAACCACAATCTCCACCCTCTCTCCTGCTCGGGTTAGAGCCTGTTCCATTTAAGATATGCTATAGTGATAAGCGAACAGAAGGTACCACGTAGCGCGAAACAACGCATTGTGATCTAATTCTTCGTTGGAGGAAACGTCCCGTCTGCTAAAATTCATTACACACTCCAACAACAGTATAGGAAAGAGTGTCTCCCACGGTCCCGTGTGTTTGAGTGGTATAAGTGCTCCAGAGAGGGCAGAGAGCACGTGGAGAATGAACCGCATGATTGTCGGTCGCGAACATCCGTCACCGAACCAAACATAGGTCGTGCAGACTGGCTTATTCGTGAGAATAAGCGCAGCAATATCAAGGAACTTGGAGCAATGCTGGCCATCAGTGTTGGTAGTGTAGAAGACACCGTAAAAAACCACCTGCACTATGGCAAGGTGAATCCACGGTAGTTACCACGTACTTCTACGAACGTGAACAAAATTATACGTATGCAAGCTGCCAGTCGTCTCCTACAGCAGTTTGAAAACGAAGATGATGCATTTTTGAAGTCTATGGTGACCACTGATGAAACGTGGGTGTACTACTTCATTTCCGAATCCCAGCAGTCATCACGCGAGTGGCGGCATACCAAATCCAAAAGTGTGCAGGAGCCGTTCGGCAGGAAAAGTGGTGGCAACGTTATTTTGGGACTGGTAAGGGGTTATCCATGTAGACTTTCTAACGGATGGCAGAACAGTCAATGCAGATTATTACTGAGATCTCCTGGCAACAGACGTGAACGAAAAGATTCGATCCAAGCGGATGGTAAATGGAAAGCGACCAAAAAAACAATAGAAACCCTCCGGAAATTGAAATGGAACCTTCTGCCACATCCGCAGTGCAGTCTTAATTTAGCCCCAAGTGATTTCTACCCGTTCGGAATGCTCAAATCAGACTTGCAAGGCATACGGTTTGCTGACAACGACGCCGTTATCCAGATTGTTGGGGAGTAGATACGTCGCCAACCAACAGCCTTTTTTGAAAAGGGCATCGGGATGCTTTCAGAACATTGAAAAAAATGTGTTGACTCCGGAGGGGAGTACGTTGAAAACAGACGTCCGCAAGTAAACATTTGGTAATTTGTTTTTTTGCTTTTTGTGAAAAAAAATAGTTCCAGTCATATTTGAACCTTGTATAACCATTTGCAACATCGGATACATCGTGTTGTCATGACAACAGCATCATTAATGAAAAGGCATGGCATGTCAAGATACATAACTTAATATAAAGTTACTGCTTTCGTAAACATTTAAAGTTTTAACAATTCTGTAATGTATAATTTCTAATAAATCTTGTTCTGTTCAAATTGTTATAAAAATTGCCTTAATAAGTTTCTTAATTTTTTTGTAAATTAGCTTAAAAAGAACGCTACACTTTTTTCACAAAATTGCATCAATTTAGTGGGATAAAACACACTAATTGTACAAATAAATTATTCCCGCTCTTACACGTTTATCTCGACTCAATGAAATGAATATTTTGTGTTATCAGTTATGTAGCTGATAATAATTATAACTAACTGTGTTGTTTTACCTTTATTTCATCGCAAAAGTTGTAGTGGTATTTGTGCATTTTTTTGTTAGTCTCACTAACTTTTCTGTTAATAGAATTCACATTCGGGTGGGTAGCAACTGGAGCGTCGTTAACGCAAACACCGATTATAAGTACAAAGTTCGAAAATATCTGCTTTAAAGTATCTACGACGAAAAAATTATCTTTCAGTATTAATTACGCCTGAAAATTTCAGGGATGAATCCTCGGCTGAGTATTATCCTGCTTGGAGCAACAGGCTTCACTGGCAAGTACTGCATCAAAGACGTTCATCGGCTGACCAAAGCAAACGGAAGAAGTTTAACTTGGGGAATCGCGGGCCGTTCAGAAGCAAAACTCAAAGCTGTTCTGAGTCAGTACCAGAAAGATATTGGTAATTTAATGCATCTTCGGCTGTCGAGTTTAATCGTACAGGGCATTTAACAGGTGAAGATTTAAGTAGCGTCCCAATAATAGTAACAGACATAAACGATGACGAATCTTTAAGAAGAATGTGTTCTCGTGCCACAGTCGTAATAAACTGCTGTGGGCCTTACCGCTTCTTAGGCGAACAAGTGGTGAAGGCATGCATAGAGTCTGGAACTCATCACGTAGATGTTACAGGAGAGCCCGAATTCATGGAGAGAATGCAACTAAAGTACCATAAAGCGGCGCAGGAAAAGGGTGTTTATATTGTCAGTGCTTGCGGCATGGACAGCATCCCGGTAGATATGGGAATTATTTTCCTCCAAAAGATATTTAAAGGTCAGTAATTTAAAAAAAAGTACGTGAGTTCTTAGTATCTGAAATTTAATTTTCAGGTACTTTAAATTCTGTGGAAACGCACCTGCGTTTAACAGAAAAGCATCCAACACTTCCGGGCCCTACCATGAACTACACAACATGGCAATCTCTAATATATAGCATAGCGAATGCCGAGAATTTAAAAAAAATGCGTCGCCAGTTATACAAAACGCCTTTACCAAAATTCGAGCCGAAACTAAAATCAAAGTAACTTCCAGCAGCATATTTGAGCAAATAATTATTTTTTCCGCATTTTAGAGCTCCTATCTACAGAGAAAAGTCGACTTCTACTTGGTTAATTCCTTTTCAGGGTGCTGATCGTTCAGTAGCGCAACGTTCTCAGCGTTATTTGTATGAGCATGAAAAAGTAAGGCCGGCTCAGATACAGGTGTACATGGAAATCGAGTCAATATATAGCATCATAAAATTGTCTTTTTATGCTATGTTGTTTAAGCTTTTTATCAATCGCGAGTACGGCCGAAAGTTGATGCTGCGAGTAAGTTTTCGTTCATTTTTAGTCAAGGTTTATTTAACGCTGCATGTTTTAGTATCCAGAATTATTTACTGGTGGCTATGTTTCTCACAAAGCTCCACTGGAAGCTAAAATGGAAAACTGTAACTTAAAATTAACATTTTATGGCGAAGGCTGGGATGAAAGTGAGTCTGGAATAGAAACCGACTGCAAGCGACCATTGAATAAGACGCTTACAACTTTTACTGATGCCAACAATCCTTCGTATGCTCTGACGTCTTTGTGTGTTACCCTAGCTTCTATTGTAATTATTACGGAAACGGAAAAATTGCCTGAAAGGTAAATATCTCATTAACAGATTTTTTTAACTATACTGATGCTTATAAAAGGTGGCCCAAATTAAATACTGGCTCTAAAGTTCGCGCTTTTTTTCTTCTGCAGTCGACAGCTTTAACACTTTGATTATACTATGACTTTTTTGATTATATCAGAGAATTACTATTGCAAACTTGGTGAAAACTTTGCTGAAACCGTACAATTTTTGGTCGAAATAGTGGACTAAATGAATCAACTGGCCAAAGATTGAAAATTTGACGAAACTGGACCAATAATGAATGCAGGAGTATCAGCATAGAGTAAGATCACAGAGAATATTGCCATAGTTAGTCAAAGTACCCGTGCAAGTCCTAAAACATTGACTCGGCATCGTGCACAACAATTTCCATAAACTCTCTTAATCGAATACGCACTAAAGACCTGCACCTTTATTCGTACAAAATTCGAACGGCGCAAGAGCTCGAGTTTGCTGAGACCTCTTCACCGTCGACAATTCACAAATTTGTTTTTAAAATTTTATGAAGTAAATTCTTAATATAGTCCAAAAATAATCCTTAGCGATGAGGCACACTTTTCCCTCGATTGATTTACAAACAAATGTGTTGTATTTGGGGTATAAAAAGCAAACGCGCCCCCAACGAATCGCTGTTTGGTGTGGATTTTGGACAAATCACGTGATAGGCTCATACTTTTTCAAAGGTAGACATGCTGTAACTGAATAGGTGATCGTTACTGTTACTTGATAACCCAGTTTTTTAGTAAAATTGGGCATCATTAATCAGTCTATTTTCTGCAGCAGCAATTTCTTGGTCGTGTAATTTTGCCAAATGCCTGCGTTAACTGACTATCTTGTAATTTAACACCAAAGGACTTTTTTTATAGCCGTTTGTCAAACATAATTTTCCATATTTCCAATTGTGTACTTTAATGCACAATAAAAATCTAATAATAAAATCAATTCAAAAGTCGTTTTCAATTTGGGCTACCGTTTACTAACGAATATACACAAAATAAAAATTCCCACTTCTATAACAAGATGCCCCAATTTTGTCTTTAATATAATCCAATTATCATTGCCTAAATAGCACTTCCTTTATACTCTACTGGTTAGCTCAGGAATTCTTTAGACACTCTCTGTGCTAGCATATGGTGTACACGTCACTTCCAGTGTAATCCTTTCTTGATCATAGTACTGTAAAGTTTCCTGTATAGTTCAGAAAAATGGATTCTTATTGACATTTAAAAACATAAGAAAATTCAACTTTAATCACAACTATAGAGAATATTCAATATAGGAAGAAAAAGTTAGTCATTAGAAAAAAGTGCTGAAAAAACGAGTAGAAGAGAAAGAAATAATACATTCAAAAGACACAACAGAATAATAATAATTAAAGAAACAACGCCTTCGAATCCGAAAATGGGAGATCTGATAAAACGGGCGACATGAAATTAGTAAATAAAAGAGATAAAAATATAAAACGGCAATACCACGACATGAAACCGAGAAAACAGGCAAAAATAATACAAACCAAGCAAAATCAATATTGTCACAGAAACTTAGATTGAAGAACCTTATAATGAATACAGGAAGGTATCAAATAGATGTAGTACCCATTCAGAATATAAAATAAAATTAAAATTATAATCACAAAAATAAAAGATTTACTTCTTTAATAGCGATAGCAAAACAAAAATGTTTGATATTGCTTTCTTAGTTAAATAGAAAAAAATTATTGAAGTAGCCAAATTTGAGATGATGTCTGAAAATATGTTACTTAGAGATAAAAACATATACTAATTGATACAAATGCCAAAAAATATTAAACTAATAATACTATTGGAATGTCAAGAATTATTTTCTAATAGGTAAACATATGATAGAAGTGCGCATATTGTCAGTTTCACAACAAAAAAAAATAGTAAACGTGTATTTTTAGAACAAATACATAAGCCAAAAGTCACAGGTTTCCCAAACAAAAATAACAATTATCAGAACCCGAAGAAATGTTGAAACAAGTACAGATCAAGATGAAGGTGGTTGTTGCATAAACTTTCTACATCGTCGTCAAATCTGGCCCCCAAGTGCTTCTTTTAGTGGTCCTAACAAATGATGGTAATAATGGTAAGGCACTAACACCCCGCGTAGGAGCATGGCCTGCAAATTGAGAGGTTAAGGCTTTCATATGTTTGCACTTTCTGCACGGTGATCGCGCACCATCTCTGACGCGGGACGATGTGGCAAGCACCGCGCCTTAGACGACCGCCATTACCCCTTGTTCGAGTGAACGCAGGCACTCAATTATTTTTAGTGACTGAGTAGGCTACCCGCCAGGCATCAGAAAGCTCCGGAAATGGCTCCTAATAAATGATAAAGTGATAAATTAGGACTATAGGGTAGGGGTTCCAGTATAGTCCAGAACAAATTCTTGCTTTTTGTCAAATTTAAAAATAATATGGGGTTGGACGTTTTTCTCCACAATATGTGAGTTTTGCTTCATCCAAAATTAATAGAAGCAATATCAATACCTTACTCTTTTTGAAAGTGGTGAGCAGTGCAAATATTATTTTCAGTGCCGCTGGTTTTTTGTCCTAAATACTGTTTATACCAAACGTACTGTGCTTTAAATATTCTTAAAATTTCAGATAAGTTTACGCTTTCTGCGGTGAGAAATTTAATGATAATTTGTTATGTAACGGACAAGGGTAACTATCGTTATGACATCATGATACTGATTAAAGAAGCGGTAGTGCGAGGTACCCTTCTTCAGGCATCTCTGTATATAACGTTCAGCAACCGTGCCTTTCCGTTCGTCCTACAAAGCGTAAGAAAGAAATTGGAACTTATATTTGACTTATCCACGTACGCAAAAATGGGATAGAGAAAAACAGAACAATCAAAACGGTCACTTTCAGCCTGAATGGAAGTGGTTACAAGACGAGGGTCAGTTCATATCCTCAGAAATTTAGGAGATATCTTTTACCGCTAGTATACAGACCAATTCCAGATTACAGTATTACTTAAGGTCTTCAAAAATGAATGGCACTGCAATTAATTTTTCTTCACTAAACTTTTTGTAGGAAAAGATAAGTACACAATTTATTAGAAGTGTTTCCGTAAAGCTGCTGCAAACAATTCTTTGGTGATAGCACAGCACCGCTTGTGGACAACTAACTGAAGCTCGTCGTTGAAGAACTCCTTACTGCACACGGCCTCTTTCAATGTGTCAAACATCGCAGTTTTGATGATCTGTCGACCTACAAGATAACAGATGTGACACCTGACTGTCATGTTTAAGTAACGCGTCTCCAGTTCCTGTGGCGACCTAGAGCAGCTTTAGTGACTTGCAGTACCGTTTGAGCAATAACGCTCTTACAAGGGGGTAGCCAGTCCATTGGCAGAATTTTTTCCTGATTCCAAAAGATCGCTCTTTGTTCTGGAATAAATCATTCAGCCGTAGCGTTTTGTAACAACGTGCTACCATTCCATAGACTGACATTTTTTTTGTCTTCTCATGCCAGAACCATGATTGATCTGGTGTAATGAGATACTAACAAAATCTTTCCGGTTCCACGCTGCATGGCCATACTTCTGTTTTTACTGAGTGAGAGTATGAGGAATCCATTGTTCACAGACTTTTATCATTCTGCGATTTACATGGTTATTATTGTCAAATCGGACATAGGTTAGATAATACACGGCTTGCTTGTTCTCACAGCCCTTGCCACAATTGATCTCTGATATCAAGCGAAACACAGTTTTACGTTCCCACATATGGCTACTAATGATCGATCTCTGATCAGTCATTCTCTTTTCTCCAAAGAAACCACACCGTCTATTGCTGCCTATTGTTTTTGCCGTGGTTTGCTGCTCTGCCCACAACTGACTCACTACCTTTGCATTCATCTAATTGCTTGCATTCTTGATACTTTCACTAATTTTGTTATGTTTTAACTCACTCTCCCTTATTTTTACTAATACGTGTCACACCACATTTTGGCCTTTTTCACTGATTCCATTATTTTTGATAACAATGTCGTCTGTAATAAAAAATTAATAAGCCTTAAGTAACACTGTCATTATTCACATAATGCACATTATTATCTTGTTACTCTTCCTTCATCTATTTCTTATAAAAAAAGCAAAATAATAATATGGAGTACACTCTTTCGTTTGTTTGACTAATATTCATCACCAAGTTTTTTATGGCTGACGACCACATTTCCTCGACAGTCTCTTCAGACTAGGCAAAAAAAACAGTTACTTAAAGTTGTTCATTATGAGTAGCTGCTGTTATGATTTGGTTTCTATTCTATTCATTTATTCTTCTGAAACATATTTTAGAACATTTAAGAAATTGCACATTTAACTGAGTTTAACGAACGATTTTTTCACCTAGAGGAGAAATTATTAGAAATGGCGAGCTATTGGAGTTTCTCATTGTCAGTGAACGCCGTTGCAGCTGGAGCAGTCAAATCACTGAATAGAGACAAAGTTTTAATCAACCTTTTTTAAAACTCTCTTGACTTTAGAGAAGTGATTGAATCTCATGCTATGGATACAAAAATGGCACTAATCGACACGTGCGGTTCGTTAATGAAAGTTCTTGCCAAATATTTTCCAATTCAATCAACAGTTCAACAGGAATTTTCTCATTCGTATTTTTAATGATTACGTAACAGTTGACATAGAAACATCTTGTACATTGTATATTATTAGTTGTTTCTGTTTGAGTTGTTAATCTCATATTTAATCTTTAATTGCGGGAGGAGGGGGTCGAAAATCTGTCAACATTATCTCTCTTTTTAGATAAGATTATATTCTTTGATAGTAATGTCTATACAGGAATACCTAATTTAAAATTTCTTCTACTGGAAGACCTGCTTTTCAGATAGACTGCTCTTATTAACGATTACATAGTTGACTATATTAACCTGTTGTTTTACTCATGATAAAAAGAGACAGCTGACAAGAATGGAACCAAACAGAATCACAAGAAGACTAATGGAAGCGGGACAACAACCTAAAAACGAAGGGGCAGACCCAGAAAAAATGGATGGACCAAATCAAAGAAATAGCCGTAGAAAAAGGTGTGACACTGGAGGAAATTAAAACAATAGCGACAGACAGGAAGAGGTGGAGAGAACGGATACGGGACTAGAGACCATCATGCGACGCTCAAAAGGTCATGAAGCATTAAAGAAGAAGAAGAAGTTTTACTCATGATCCATTGAGATACTTTTAGTATCATTAGTTAGTGAAGCTTAAATATTAAAGCATGCAATAATGAACATGATTATTAAGGGAACAACTAAAAAATTGGAAAAAGCTAGAACCCTAAATTTAAAATAGAGAAATAAAAATAAAATGGGACAAAATCTAGTGCCATTTAATTAATTTGATATACCAACAGAAAAATGGAAGGAAAACATTGATGGAATATTTAAAAGAAATTATTACAAAAGACTTTATTAAAGTAAACCAAATTTTTGTAGAAACAAAAGTTTTGGAAATGAATGACCGAGAACATGAAATTTATGAAAAACAAAATAAAAAGAGCATAATTAGATATTAAACACTGTTACCTAAAAAGAAGAAAATGGTCCTGGAATATTGAGACAAACAAAAAAGTTCGAGCATAATTGAGTAGGAGAAGGACTGGCAATTTCTTAATCCACAAGAACCATATAATTTATTTTTTAGGCACGCCCATCAATAATTCCTTTTTTAATTAAAGGAGCATATTAACTACACAATTTTAAAAAGATTATTTAACCACAAAAATTAATTATAAATAAAACTAAAAGTGTTATAAATTTGATGTGAGCAATAACCTTGCATCGTTGGAAAATTTTGGCGTAACAGGTTTTTTGTTGTTTCTATTTAGTCAAAATTTAATTGGAAGCATTAGTTGTGACGCAGATTGAAATGCGAGCCTTGCGTTTAGGAAGACAGACTATAGTTCTACGTGATATCACCATATAGCATTGCAGGATGCACATAAAGGCAGCAAGTGCAGTTGTGGACAAAGCGGGAAACCATAGAAGCAAACAAGCATTGGTTTCTTTGGAAGAAGGAGTGACTGTTTTGGATATTCACACAAGGTTAGTGACCAGGTTTGGAAATGCATCACTAAGTTACAAAACCGTATTTGGTTGTATATCGAAATTTAAAGGCTCCATATATTAGCCAAAGTGTGTTCGATTTGATAATGGCAAACAGATAAATTACATTCAATGCCTTAGCAGATGCAACAGGTATGTCTGGAGGAACTTGGTGTACTATTATCCATGATGACTTTAAGATGATAAAGTCAATGGATTGTCCATATTCTCTTTGCTCAACAAAAGCAGAAACGTTTGACATTTGTTCATGATGTACTTTTATTACATACAGATGAAGAATTCAAACATAGATGCAGATGAATGATGGGATGTACTTGGGGCTATAAGGTGCCTGCATTCCATGGACCATTTGATACGCCTTTGACTAATCAAATACCGGTTCTCTTAAAGATGAAGTCAGCTATGGACAGGCGGAAACGAAAGCGGTATTCTGTGAGTTTGGACCCATGTCCTAAGTTGTCGAAGCACACGCTACCTTGGATGATTTATCTCTCACTAATTGAAAACACATTGTAGAGTTAATGAAAACCACAGATTAAATAATTTAATGCAGTCGAGCATGTTTACAATAAGGACACGTTCTTAAATTACTGCGTTCCTTAAACCCAAAGAATCGATTTTCGTCACCACAGTTGTTACATTTGCACATCGTGGATTCGCAAACATTCTGTAAGTGTCTTGTCACACCAGAAGAATTAAGGTTTTGGCATAAAACGCCAGAAACGAAAGAGTCTACGCAATGACAGTATCCTTATTCCAAGAAACCACGGCCGCTGACGTGTTCAACAGCGTTGCCCCAAAAAATAAACACGCAGCGCGCTGCTTTGACATAACATTATACAGCTACATGTCAATTTCCACACTGTTGCTACCCTGCAAGCTCTCAGGCACATCGTGCTGATTCACATCCTGTATTCTCTCTATATTGCACCGTGCAACTGCTCTGTTTGATAAGAGACAGTGAGCGGTAAGAAGTTCTTCTCCAACTATAGGCTTCAGTCGACTGTCCGCAAGTGGTGCCACACTATATTCAAAGATTGGAAACTAGCGGAGTGAAAACAGTGTATAAACATTGAAGGACATATCTCTAGTAAAACACCGGCCTATGAAAATCCTTACAATACCGAGTTTCTTTTGGGATTAGGGGGGATTTTGCTGTTCCCTTGTAACAATATTTTGTTACAAGTTTTTGTTAGCGCCACAGGAAATAGGGACGACCCTAAAAGAATGGTTAGGAGTAGCTTTAGGGAAGAGGAGTACCTTCAATAAAATATATACTCACTTCTTCCTAATAATAGATTAGTAAGACGAAGATAATTGTAAAAACAATCGTTCGGAAGGATTACAAACAGATCTAATTTCTTCACAACTCTTAAGTATTGTTTGACTTTAAACAACTCTTTATCTTTAAGACGAAGTTGTCCTACTAGAACAGCTTATAATTGCTATGATGTAATAGCTAACAAAATTGTTTTTAATTGATATTGGAAGATATTCAATCAGTTAGTGTATTATTAACTGAGTAATTTTTGTCGACAGGGGCGGTGTATACACCCCTGGTGCAGCATTCTACAAGACATCGCTTCTAGAACAACTCAAAGAAAATGGATTTAGTTTTAAAATCAAATCAAAAATGTAATTAATTTAATTTATAATACACCCTGACAATAAATGGTTTTTTTGGTGTTTTAATACAGTGTAATCTAGAAACCAACCACCCCTTTAGATAGAGTTATTTTAAAGTAGTTAGTGTGTATAGGAACGGATGTGATCATTCTACGACCCAAGCACAAAGTCGCACTTTAGTGCCTTTTGAATTTATTTAAATGTAGAAACTTGTATTTAGATCATTCTTGCGATAGTAAATATTTTAAACAATAAGTTGTATTTATTAAGTATGTATAAGCTGGTTCAAATATGACCAGGACTGATATGTGTGTAAACAAACCGCACTGTGACCTTGAGAGAGTTGAGCCACAACCTCCACTCACCCACCTGCTCGTATTAAAACCTGTTCAGTTCTGTTTAGGAGTTGCTAGAGAAGGTATCACGTATTGTGATCAAATTCCTCGTTGGAGAAAACGTCCCGTCTGCTAAAATTCACCACAGACTCCAACAACAGTATAGGGAAGAGTGTCTCCCACGGTCCCGTGTGTTTGAGTGCTGTAAGTGCTTCAGAGATGGCAGAGAGCGCTCCAGAGACCAGCTAACCCCTGCCAAATAACAATAAACGACCGCACAATAGAATGGAACTCTCCTGATTCTTCAATAAAATACCTAGGGTTTCATCTCGACAGGAGATTTACTTGGAGCCATCATATCAACAATAAAATAAACGAGTGCTAGTCCCGCCTTAGTATGTTCTATCCACTCATAAATCGTAAATCGTCCATAAAATCTAATGCGCGATTTTAATATACCAATAAAATCTAAAACCTATAAGCATTTATGGGTGCCTGTTGTGGAGCGCTACTAGTAAAATCAACTTAAACAAATTAAAAATGCTACAGAATGAAGTCTTAAGAACTGTAGTGAACGCCCCTTGGCTTGTTTGAAACATACAAATCCATAACGATTTACAAGTACCTGCCATTGGGGAACATATTCGGAAACTAATGAAAACTTTTATAAGAAACATCAAGAAGTGCGCGAGTGCTACTAACTACTCCCTCAGAGTGCGACATATACGATTTAAACGCCAACTCCCCCAAGACATGGATAAGCTCCAGTGAATTCGACAACCATAGATACAGAGGAATTCTAAACGGGATGTCCTCATTCCACCCAATTCATCTACAACCCTTCTTCACACAACCCAACCATGTACAGCAACTGATCTGCTGATCTGGTCTCAAAAGGAGAAGAAAATATCTTTATAATTTTAACGAAGTCCTTTGATGTTATTATTTAATTTATTTCGTTCTTGAACGGGAACGTTTCATTTTCTGGAGGTCTCCTTCTGTTCGCAATTTTCTTTAATTTGTTGCATAAATTTCATAATAAATGATTAGGACATTCCATTTTTTGGACCAAATTGTTCCATGCGGACGAACTTAGGTGTGATCGCCGTCTCTAAGAAGGCATATTTGAGAACATGCATTCCTATACTTCTCAAAATAACAATTTCTTGATTATTGGAAAACAAATGCCGTCCCATAAATGGAATAGTGCAAAAGAAACTCAGTTATCTCACTTGGGAGTATCCAATGCTACCCTCAATTGCCCCAATAACAAAAAATGTGTTGATATGTTGATTACGATCGTCTCAAAATTTATTGTTTTAGTTTCACGGCACCTAAGTAATACATTTCAAGGAAAATTTGCTTTGAAATCTATATCTTTTTTCACAAATTATTTCTGAATTTTCATCGCGACATTTAAAAACATTTGCATGTTTAAAATTCACTATTTCTTGAAAGAAACTACTAATATCTACTTCCACTTAAATTATTAAAGTATTAGTTCAGAAAGTGTTTCTATTTTTCAAACTGCAAATGTGATGTAATATATCATAACAGAATATAGACATGATTTGAGTAATAAATTTTTGATGTGTTTAAATATTTTTATTTTTAAGTCGCATCAAAGAAACAAATACTAGAATAAGAAATAATTATTTACACAAATGAAGTGGTGCTGCCATCTACGGACAAAGAGGGGACACCCTGTGTAAAATACTGTGTTAGTGTTGATCACATTTAGTGTTTCTAAGCGTAAGGATTGTTATCTCCCTAAATGTTCCTTCTACACAAGTCTCGCTCTATGTTCAAATGGCGCGCCATTAGTCCCAATTCTAAACATTTATATATTCACTATTCAAAAACATAACGAATTAAACTATTGAAGCAAAATTATTTGCATTTATTTATCAGATTATTTATTTATTACAGTATTGTTTTCCAAATAGACGATTACAACATTAAATAAGTCAAACATGAAGGTTTCTTTATCAGTAAATTAAAAGAGAAAATATTGAACAGTAATTAAATGTAAGATAATCAAACAAGAAGTAACCTGTCCGTATGTTATTACTTGATACTCTGTATAGTTATTAGTATTTTTTTATTATCTTGGAACATTGACGTCAGTATTTGCATGTTAAACGTAACTTACGCGCAAGCGACACTCAGTGTCAAAAATCCTTACGCGTAGGGACGTTGATGATAAGTTGCGTTGTATCACAAAGATGGATTTTAAGGGGAGTTTTGTTTACATCAAATAGCTGGTAATGAAATGTTCACAAAGATTTTACAGCATGATAATTGTAACATTTTAGAAATCCATATCATAGCGTCATGGAGGTTAACCAGATATCACAGCTTGCAGCAATCCTACGAGACAACGGCGATCAAGTTTTGAACTCCACCAGCAAGTTTTCCTTGTCTTCGAACCTTCTGTGTACCTTAAACAACTCATTCGCTTTGGTAACGGAACAAAGGGATTCCCTCAGCTCCACGTTTCAAGTCATAAACAGTAGCAACGTTAAGACTGAATTCTTTCGAGACTTACAATTTTTGCATGATTTTATACAGCGAACGGTGAGCCTAAAACTAACGCCAACCCATTTAGGAAGTTCATGTGCTGACATCATTGATATTTCGAAGTTTAAAAACTTAAAGCTACTAGAGTTACACAAGACAAGCACATCTTCAGTGACAGGTTTACAAACATTGCGGACCCAACTGCAGTACTTAATTTGCGTCCGTAGCATTACTGCCCTGCAGGATGTCTTAGAAAAGTGTGGTGCAGATGACAGTCAGGGTTTTATATGGTGTGAATTAAAGGAGGCCACTTTCAGCCATAATAATCTGAAAGAAATCGATTCCAGTTTAGAATTTGCATCATGGCTGCATACTCTCGACTTGAGTCATAATAATATTCGAGATGCTCGGCCACTTAAATGTCTTTCCAATTTGAAGCATTTGAATCTCAGCTATAATCAGTTAGAATCTGTACCCACTTTTAGCGGGCAACTATGTAATCGCTTGCAAGTACTTATGTTGAGCAACAATTTTATTGAAGATGTTCGAGAGCTAACGACTTTAGTTAATCTTTGCGAATTAGATCTGAGTGACAATTGTCTGTTGGAACATGAATCCCTAGCATCTCTCACGTACTTGGCAGCATTGCAGTGGTTGAATGTGGAAGGCAATCCTCTAAGCTTCCACCCACAGCACAGGACACGCACAGCCCGATTTTTACATATAAACACAGCTACAGTAAAATTTTTATTAGACAAGGTACTGTTAAGTAAGACCGAGAAAAAATTGGTGGGCTCGCTCCATCTTGTACATTCTACATTACAACGATCGCACATGTCTTCGTTTTGTTCTACGATAAGTGAAGGTACTGTAGTAGCACCTGAGAGGCCTCGACGTGTTCGAAATGCTACAATATCAGAAAATGATCCAGATGAAAGTAACATGGAATCCAGTTTTGCATCAGTTGCATCCTTGGTTGCGTCTGTTGACCACTTGGAAACCAAACAAAAGATTGAACAGCTGAGAAGAGAATATGGAGAAAATTGGCTGCAGTTCCAAGGTGGAGGGTCGTTGGTTCAGGATGCACTAGGACTTCGCAATGCCGATCCAATTCTGTCATCGAGTCCCTACGAGAAAGAATTTTTGCTTCATGCCAAAGATGATATCAATAATATCAAATCTAAAGACAGAAGTGAAATTACCTCGGAGAAATCTACAAATAACACATTTACCACAGCTACAGATTCTACTGTTTCAGAGAATAACAGTTTATATGCAGGTGAACATGTAGCATTTCCGGAGCCTCCACCTAGTGACGATGAGGATCTAGAAGAAGGTGAGGAAAATCTGTATCTCGCTAACATTGTTGATGAACCTGAACCGGTCTTTGTTGTACTGACCAATACTCATATATGGGAACGTGAATGTAGTAGTGGGCGAGAGCGTGCTCGTTGGTTGCTGGAAACATTGCAGAGCTGTGAATTGCTCGGTGATAACTGCACTGATGTAAGACTGGTATTTGATACTGTAAGGCGAGATCGCCAGGAGCGACGGTATGTACTAGAAGCGGGAGAAGCCACCAGACTGGCCTGTGTTTTGAGCAACATTCTCACTAATAGGCCACCAGAAAGCAAGCTGCTTATATACAAATGTATGAAGTGTTCCACTCAGTTCAGTATCGAGAAGAGTAGAGGCAGGGAAACTCCTGCTCTTGAATGTCCAGCTTGTCACAGTACTGTGGTTATCGAGGATGATGAGTAACTTTGTAGAAATACATAATTATGGTGCTATGGACGTTTTGTTTCTATTTGTATAAAAAAAGAAAGCTAGATAAATAACGCATTTATTTAGGTGCCATTATTTGTTTATTGTAATCTATATAGACATCATTTATTGTTTTCAGAATTTGTATTAAAATAAAGTTTTTATATATAAAAAGAAAATACAATTGACCTATTCAATTATGTTAGACAGATTAAAATTGAACACACTTAGTGAGCTGCAACATTTACTACATTGTTTATAAGGTTATGTCACTCCGGGAAAGACGTTAAACAACCAGTTATTTAAAACAGTGAACATAAATGTATTTAACCATTCTGCTAGGACAATTTCATTAACTATCAAGGCTTGCTATAATGATCTGTGCTGCTCGATGCAAACACTGCTGAGATCCGCTTTGTGGCTTTGCAACTGGAGTTCCTGTATGTGGACTTCGTTAGCATACCTGGAATGCAGAACTTAATAAATATTTTATTAAAAAGAAATAGTAGGAAAAAAACTTGGTTTGACATAATAATAGTGGGGATATGGGAAATAAATAATATAATAAGATTTTTTAGTAAAGAAAAAGTAAAAACAATTATTTTTCACTAGGGTTGTCAAGATTTTTTAAACACTTTTTGTATCATGTAATTCAAGTTGTAGGTTCTATGCACATAAGTGCATTGAAAATGCTTCTTGCATCCCAATTTGTAACAAATTTTCCTAATCATTATCATTACATATATTTAAGATGACTGTATTCATATATATATCTGTCACAATCGAAGGTCATTGACTTCAAACGTATTTAATTAGTATTTAAGGTTTTATATATCAAGTGTTACGAAATGCATATAGTTTTTTTTCTTGTTCTTATTTGAAAGGG
The DNA here is from genome assembly GCA_036346155.1 of Sinelater perroti. Taxonomy (NCBI): domain Eukaryota; kingdom Metazoa; phylum Arthropoda; class Insecta; order Coleoptera; family Elateridae; genus Sinelater; species Sinelater perroti. The sequence goes on along the minus strand of JARFIY010000195.1, from coordinate 13,853,641 downwards.
CCAACATAGGATGTAAAGTTGCGAGTGGAGGGGAGTCGAGCACATATTCCGTTTGAATTTCTGCAACTCTTGAGAGATACCGGCTGAAAGGGAAGTAGCGTTGTCAAGAAGTATAACTCCATTACCCCCCCTCAGTCCTTCAATTTTCAATGATGTTTTGCAACTTTTTTAAAAACGTTCCTCACGCCAATAATGTGTTTGGAATTAAAAAAGACCCCTCCTCAAAGAACGAAGGACCAATGACCACAACTTTACTCACAACACGCCAAACAATGACGTATTCGCTGTGAAAAGGCCTTTCATGGATATCTCTTTCAATAATGAAAGTTTTGTGGTACTCTTTCCAAGAGATTCTCAGACATTTCCAAGCGACGCCAAGCTTGAGCGCAGATCGTCTAGGAGATAGCAAAATGGAACATCTTACTGCATCCAATTTTTCCTGTATTCTCACACTACAAGGTCTTCTTCCATTTCTCGTCACAGAACCAGTACTTCTGAAGTTCCTGCTTATAACAAAATCGATTTTTGATCGGAAACGAAGGTCTGAGGTACAAGTTAAAAACACGTTGTGCTGTCACAACAATTACTGTTCCAATGTACTTTTCAAGCGAAAGCTCCTTTAGCCAGATTTCCCTATTAGCTACGTCTAATGAAATCCACCCTCCTCTTTATAACTTGCTTTTTGAAATTAGGGGAGGAGTTTTGTGTCTGTATAACATTTTCATAGTTTCTATGAGCAGTATTTGACACGCATAATCAACAGATCTGTAGTTTTCAGCTTGTAAACCAATGATCTTAGATAGACCATTATTTTTTTATTATTTTATTAGATGACCATTATTTGCCCAACTATCCATTTTATATATATATATATATATATATATATAAATAATGGTCATCTAATAAAATATATATATATCTATAATATAATATTTAAACGATTTACGTTATTTATATTTTGTTGTTATTTTAGAACAAAAAGTTGGTGAGAGCTAGTAGGTTGTCGAGTGATATTTGGTACCATTTTACCAAAGAAGGAAAAGGAAAATGCCGCTATTGTCAGGGAAAAATAAAATTTAAATAAAACGTTGAATTAAACAGTTCATTACAATTGGTTTTATAATGATAGCGGTAATAGCCTAACTGATATAGCCAGTAGGCACAAATGTAGCAGAAAATGAGTTATAAAAAAGAGCTAGCTCGTTTTGGTGACTGAACGATCTAGATCTGATCCCAGAAATGAGTCACTTTGCCCATCTCTATTCTGTGCTAGTCCTATGCGTCTTTCTATGTCCTTCCTAAATAACAGAATTCATCCACTTCCTCAATATCTCTTCCCTCTATTTGTATTCCTATATTTGCCGTATCGTTTTTAACTAATAGCTTAGTTTTATTTTAATTTATTTGTAAACCTGCTTTCCTGGCATTATTGTTTAGTTTGGTCAATCTTTCCTGCACGTGTTTTCTGTTTGTTGTTATTAGGCAAAGATTGTCTGCAAATTCCAAATCCTCTAGATTGTTGAATACATTCCAATTTATGCCTGTTCTTTTGTCCTCAGTTCTCCTCATTAACCAATCAATCACTATTATGAATAAAAGGGGAGAGAGGATGCAACCTTGTCTTACTCCTCTTTGTATTTCGATTTTTTGAGTGAGCTGTCCTTCGTGTTCTATGTATGCAGTGGAGTTATAAAATAATTTTATTATTGTGATGTATTTGGCTGGTATGCCGTATTGTTCCAATATCTTCCACATGACTTCTCTGTCTATTGAGTCAAAGGCAAAACTGATTTTCTTGATCCAAGCAGAAGGATCGGGAGGCGGAGTCTTTGGACAAGACAGCTACAGTTCAATGTCAATATCAGCGATATGCGATAAAATTTTGCGTTAAATTCAAAAAATCCGCAACCTAGATATAACACAATAAGAAACAGGAAGCCTACAAAAAGGAAGCTTTATCAAAATCACAAAACATTCAGAGAAGAGAGGATGAATAATGTGTAGGACACCTGTCAATATTTCACACTTCAGACAATGTAGCTAACATGGAAGCAGTTACTTATCAAAGTCTAAGTGTTAAATTAATAGCAGATATAATAAGATTTCCGAAATCAATTGTGTATGAAATCATTAAGACGAAATTGCAGATGTAGAAAGTTTGCGATAAGTTGTTTCTAACAAACAGAAGAAAAACTGGATGTCGATTTTTCATGTGCTTCTGGACCATGTGAGAAGTGATTTTTTGAAGAAAGTGATAAGTGGTAATGAAGGATGGGTTTCGCCTTTTTTAGTCTAAAGATATTGTCCATAAAAATCTCTTACCACCTGGACATACAATGCTGTATTTTACATAAAACTGCTTGAACAGCTGAAAAAGAATCATTGACTTCCGCCCAGAGATTGCAAACACAAACCACAGCAACACTGCCCCAACCTCCCTACAACCCAAACCTGGCCCCACCCAACTTCTTTTTGCTTCCCCGGCTCAAGACCTTGAAGAGTTAGTTTTGATCTAATTTAAATTTACCAAATTGTACACCATTTACATTTTTGTCCTGTCTGAATCTTTTTATGTCTTAAGTTTATCTTAGATATATGCACAAGCTTTTAGTACAACAGTTGTACTAGAAATTAAGGGTTTCTTGCTATATGAGGATTAGTAATAAGTTCTTGGAAACTGAAATTAATATCTTCTGCTCCTTTCTACAACAACCTAATCAGGAACTATTAGATTCATTTAAAATTATTTTAAAGTGTAAAAATTTTTTAATATAAAAGGATCTACTTTTGTATAAATATGAATAAACATTTTCAAGTCAAAGACATATCAACAGTAAAAACACATACCTGATATTGGCTGAGCCACTTCCAATTACCTCTATGCTACTTTGACTTGGATTACTCAGAATTTCAATGTCACTTTCACAGTGTACAGGTCTTGCATGTGTTCCATCGGCAAGAGATGTAGCTGAACCTAATCATTATGTATAAGAGTGACAAACATCATTCCAAAAAAGAGGGACTTACCGATACTAAATTCTGAAGGTGAAGTTGGTCTGCGCCCTGCCACAATACCACTGTCCTGCATACCAATGCTTTCATATATTGTTGTACCTTGCAGCCACACATCTTCAACTGTTGCATTTTCTGCATCTGACCGTACTGTCATCACAGAGCTGGTACTCGTATCTATATCTGAAGAGACTTCGGTGTCAACTGTACAAATATTCTTCATTCTGGCAGGAATTACAGTACATTCACTTTCAGTAGAACAAACGGAGTCCAAATGAGACCTTGATGGAACTGTAGTTAAATTGCTACTTGCCAACCCAACTTGCTGTTTCTCCACCTTATTCAGCATTATTTCTTCTAAAATGAAATCAGTAGATGCCACATTTGCATGTAAATAATTAACTGTATTTGTGCGATGTTTTGGATGAAAGCTTAACGGGTTACCTACTAAACTGAGCCACTTCAACGTGGCCAAATTTGCAAACGCCACCAAACATGGATGCTCTAACAAGCAGTTATTACTCAAGTCTAACTCACTTAAGTTAATTAATACCGCCAACTCCTTTAAATCCTCTATAAAATTGTTACTCAATATTAAAACCCGTAGCTGATTGCAGAGCTGGCCAGAAAAAGCTGGAACACTTTCCAGCTGATTATAACTAATGTTTAGATGACGTAAGTTTGGAAGACAATTTAATAGCTGGGCATTCTGTATCTGATTATGGCTCAAATCTAAAGTATGCAGCCATGGAGCAAATTCTAAGCTGCTATCTAAAGTGTCGATGCTATTATAACTGAAGACAGCCTCTTTGAGCTCACGCCACACAAAACCCTGACTGTCATCGGCTCCACAACTTTCGAGAATTTCCCTGAGCGTGCGAAGGCTGTGGATACAAGTCAAGTATTCCAACTGGGCCCTTAAGCTTTTTATACCTTTAATTAAATTAAGGCTCAACCTTTGTACTTCTAAAAGTTTTAAATTTCTAAATATGTTGATGTCAAGCAGTTGCTCGTTGTTCCAAAAGGACGTGTCCGGCAGTATTTTTAAGGCAAGAGTTTTCTGAATGAAGTCGTACAAAAACTCCAGATCACATTGGTCAGTCTCCACGACGTGAAAGTTGCTGTTGCACCTGTCGCTGAGCAAGAATATTGGACAGGGACTTGTTCAGGTTGTACAGCAGCGTGGCAGAAAGGGACAGCTTGCTCGAGGCGTCTAGTATCTTGTCGCCGTTCTCGCGCAGCAGCATCACCAGCTCGTTAATATTGTTGCATCGCATGGCCATCTGCCCTAAAAACACCGCAGCAAGTTACTCAGGCTGGCCTGGTAGTTAAATTAGCGCGCCGTCCTACCTGGCTGGTTGGCGAAACGTTCACAACACGAAATAGTCACCTGCAGAAAATATTTTTAACCATGACATAGTAATTCAGAGAGCTGTCAAATCTCTTTGTTTTGTTTTCTATTTTCAATGTTCAATGACATTCGAATGTGTAAACACAGCTGTTGATCAGCTGATTTGGGTCGCAGTCTACCCACATTTGCAATTGCTATTGTTCCTAGATAGTCCTCAATCGACGAATTTTTCTAAAAAAAATTTAATTTAAAAAAGAAACAACTTATCTTAAATAAACCAGCAAATTTTATAAAATGTATAACCGCATGGAGTTTCAAGAATTCTACAATTTTCTTGAATTAGACAAAATAATTCTATATACCAGGTGATACAAATAATGCGTCAAAACACTTCTCAAAAGTCAAAAAAGTAACGAAGCTTTTTAGGTTTCATAATAAACATCTAAATAGTATTTACGTTTTAAGGAAAAAACAATCATGTAATACATAGTTTTTAATCATACTCCCCCCCCCCTTATTCCACGGATCAAAATAATTGAGAATAATGATGTTTGCAATAAGTGGATTGAGAAAAACACTCTCAAAATGTAGTAAGGATTAGAGTACAAAAAACTGGTGTTTCTTTTATTGAATCTTTGCCATCTTTAAACTTATTTTTGTTTGTTTTCATTAACTCTTTTTGCACCTCTTGTTTGTTTAATTTTTTTCTTTGGATTCACATGTTTCTTTATTAAGTAGCGCTCTTTTAATATAAACAATCCTCTCTCATTCTGCACGCTTAGTTTGTGCGTTGGCGCTTTCATTTCTAAATGGTTGCGAATTTTTAAATTATGTTTTCTGCCTTTATTTCCTCTTTATCGGGGCTTGCTTAATTTAGAGAGTGACTAGACATTTAACAACAACCCCTAGAGAGGTGAAAATTTTAGGGATTGGCAAATTATTTTCTTAATTGAATCTTTGTGAACCTTCTAATGTTGAGGTTAATTTAATGGTGGAGTTGTCTTCATATCTATGCTATCTTAAATCAATGCTGGTACTGTCTTATCTTCTTTCAAATATTGCCCTTCTCTTTATAATTCTAGTATCTAGAGCCCTTCTGAGATTCGGTGCCGTAACAATTACAGCTATGACTAGTCAATGCTGCAATGTTTGCAAGAAATTGTAATTTCCTCACAAACTCACAGCTGAGAATAAGAGAAGATGCTATGAGATTATTATGTCGTAGCTCTTCAGATTCAAAAAGAAATTTTCTTGCGCAGACTGCGACAAGAAACGGTTTTTCTATCAGACCCCAAAAAGGCTAAAGTTGTGGTTTTATTCAGATGACCCGCTAACGCAACCGAAATTCATGCTGGAAAGATATTGCTGTGTATATTGGTAGAATTAGCAGGGCGTTGTACAATACAAATTATTTTCACCTAGTGAAATGGTAACCACCCGCATTACCAACAGCAACTGATGAGTATTAGTAACCTTATACTGACAAAGAAACTTGGAAAATCATTTTGCTTCAGGACAACGCTCAAATGCAGATCACCAAAACGATTGTGGAAACTTTGCCCTTTTAGATTATCTCGTTTTCCAGTTTTTACAGCAACACCTGGCCAACTCCAGCTTCACCTCTATCAAAGATGTTAAAAATAGTCTAGTATCCAAACCACCCTCTTTTTCTAAAGTAGAACTCGGCCATTTCCTGATTGCTTAAGTACATAGAAAATCAGAGAAATTATTTTAAAGATAAGATAAATATTTTACTTTTTCATAAATTTAAATCCTAATTTAGTGACAAGGGACGAGGATGAAGTTGTACACTTGTCAGTTGCTTAACTACAAAATGAAGACGTGAACAATTTAGTATGCTGCAATACATGACATAAAAACGAACAGAAATGTTTCTTGAAATCAAAAGCATTTGATGGTTCTGGTCAATATGCTTTTCATAGAAAATTATGTGACTGGAGTATTCTGAACGGAACCTAGAGACGAATTCTGTATGTTTATTTCCATATGTGCTCATATAAAATTGACATTGTAAGTAAACTGTTACCATGCAATTTACAGAAGCGCACAAATTGTTAAATTCTATCATTTCCTTCTTCCATCCTAGGCAATGACACCACTATGATGAGATTGAACACATATATACTAACATAACAAGATACGATCTGAAGATGTATAGGGGATTTAAATGCGAAAGTAGGCAATGAAAACATGTACAGGAAAACAACTAAAGGTAAAAGCAAGCATACGGATAGCCATAAAAATGGAACAAGGGTCATAGAATTCGTACAGGAGAATGACCTTAGAATGAGTACGTACTTCGACCACGAGGTGATACATAGGGAAACGTGGATTTCACCGGACGATAAAACATGTACTAGTAGAATGGAAACAGGCACGAACGATAAAAGACGTTAGAAGCTATAGAGGCGCGAACACTGACTCTGATCATATTTTGGTAGTTGCAAAATTGAAGGAAGAAATACCAACAGAGCGGAAGAGTACAAAAAGTATCAAAAGATATGATATATTGAAATTAAAACAGGAGCCTATTGCACAGCAATCTAAAGATAGAATGACTCAGAACTTGGTGAATAAACAGAAATAAAGTAGCATAATTATGGAATGGAAGGAAATAGAAGAAGGAGTGAAAAAGGTAGCACAGGAATGCATGGGAAGAGTGAGAGAAGTGCTGGTTCGACAACAGCTGTAAGCAAACGATAGAAAAAAGGAACAAGGCAAGAAACAAGATAATAAACACTCCGACGGAAGATACAAAAAGGAAATATGAAGACGAGAGTAGAATAGTGAAAAAGTTATGCAGACAAAAAATGAGGGAATACATGGAAAACGAACTGCAAAGAAGTCCGAAATTTCTATCAAGAAGCCGAAAGGAAGAAAGAAGCTCGCACAGGAAGGAAAATATTTTACAAGAGTAAAGAAGGACATTTAATAGGAGACAAGGAGGGGATATTAGATAGATGGAGTAAGTGTTCGAAGACGAAACCCAACTGGAAAATAAACACCATAACTGGTTCGAGGAAGGAATGGACATAACAGTACAGGCGATAGAACCGCCGTCCAACGAGAAATAAAAGAAACAATAAGGAACCTAAGGAATAATAAGAGTGCAAGAAAGAACGAGATAATAGCGGAAATGATTAAACAAGGAGGTAAGGCGTTAACGAACCGGATCTGTGCATTAGTCAGGCAGGTATAGGAAGAGGAGGAACCGCCCGAAGGATGGAAAGAAGTAATTCACCCCATATACAAACAAAGTGACAAAACGCAATGTGCTAACTACAGAGGTATCGCACTATTGGACGTAGTAATATATATAATCAGAATTAGACTGGATTAGTACATGACGGAACAGATAGGGGAATACCAGGGAGGCTTTAAGAAAGGAAGGTGTACCACGGATCAAATTTCTGTTTCAAAAATGATTCACAACAATACCTATGAACAAAAACTGAACCTACATATATTATTTATAGACTCCAGACAGGCCTACGACTCGGTTGTAAGAGGACGGCTGTATCATGCCCTCAGAATGATCCAAGTACCAAATAAGATAATTAAGCTGGTAGAAATGATGCTTAGAACAACGGAAAATAGAGTGGCGTTAGAAGGGAAGTTATCTGAAAAATTCAATTTTAAAAAAGGACTGAAACAAGGGGACTCCCTTGTCAACGGTGTTATTTAACTGTGTATTAGAAGTGATATTTAGAGAAAGCGGAATAAGAACTCAGGGGATAATATATAAGAGGAATAATCAAGTACTCACTTATGCAGACGAACTCATCAGAATGTTCAATGTTTTTGAATAAAAAGCAAAAGAATATGGACTCCATATTAATGAGGAGAAAACTAAATACATAGGTAAAGATGGGGGACCACACAATCAGGGAACAAATGCAAATCAAGATCGTGACAGAACAGTACAAAGAATACATTTGCGAAAAGGTCGAAGAACTTCAGTATCTAGGCATAACAGTAAATAGTAAAGGAGACGAGATAAAAGAAAGACAAGAGAATTGCAAGGGGAAGTAGATAGGTAGGAGCGCTTCACAATTTATTTAGAGCCGAAAACGTCTCATGGGCAGCGAAACTTTAGATTATACCAATTGATAGTACAACCAGCAGTACTGTATGAATGTGAGTGCTGGATCATGAACAAGAGAGAAGAGGAGAAACTGAACGCGTGGGAACGTAAAGTGTTAAGAAAAATCTTTGGGGGCATCAAAGAACAAGGACATGTATTGAGAAGAAGAACAAATTTGGAAGTTAAGCAACTACAGTGCAACCTCTTTAATCCGAACACCTCATTGCCACTATGTACCATAAAGAATAAAACAACGTAAATATATATAAATGTATGTATATATATATATATATATATATATATATATATATATATATATATATATATATACATAAAGAAAAATATGCAAGTAACAAGGGCGGTATTTATTGTCTTATGAGGTGAAAACATTCGTTATTTTCAATTGCTTTTTTTGATGCTTCTTAGGCTTGGGCTTACAATTCTTGCAGAAATATAATTCTATGTATAGGAACATTTTAGATTCCCCATTCGGTACACGTATTAAAGGATAATACTGCATCACCATCCTTTACTGCACAGGGAATTCTAGGAATATTTGTTTTAGTTTGTAGTTCATCGCTAATTGGTTTATGATGTGTCACCCACTCTTCGATCTCTTCATTCGTTAAGCTTGGGCAAGCGTTTTCTCCAAGTCCAAAATTTCCTTCAGATCATTTTCTTAACAAGTCTTCTTGGTTCAACTATTTGTCTGGCTAACCAGCCATTGGGATCTTTTTCATGACTGTTGTCAAGCTATTAGTCATAAACCTCACGTGGTAAAAAATTTTCCACGATTTTTTTTGGTTTGCTAAAGTAAACTGAATAAACCGTAAGTAAGTGGCACACAGTTCAACTGACTTGTTACGACTAAAAATTCAAACTGATGCAGTACCACCACCACCTAAAGCGGTGGTGGGCGGTGTAAACAATGACAAGTTTTTATTGCTTGTTTAGTGTTCGGATTAGCGTGCGTTCGGATTATAGAGGTTGCACTGTATAACGAAAACTAACAATAATCCAGAAAGTCAAGGCAACTAGATTACGATGGTTGGGGCACATTTCCAGGATTACGGATAACAGATAGGCAAAAAAGGTATTGAGCAGAGGAGAAAGGAGAGGATGGCCATGGAGGAAATGGCTGGAGGCATGTGAACAAGACCTAAGAGCAGTGGGGATAGAAAGATGGCAGAACCTAACCAGGATCTGGATTATATATATATATATATATATATATATATATATATGAATAGAGGGGGGAGAGAGAGAGAGAATATAAACCAAGAACCAGTAATAAAAACAAAATAGAGAAAAAAACAACTAAAATAGCACTTTATCGGCATGGAGACTGACAGAAATAATATACTAAATGAAATAAGAGGGAAATGCCGAATCCAACAAAAAGAGAAAATCTGACTAGGAAGGAAGGCAAAAACATTAATGAGGTTAAGAGAATGGCAAGGAACAGAAACAGTTACAGAAAATGTGTGGAGGACTTTACTTAGGAAACGAGAAAGAAGAAGTAGTAGTAGCCAAGATTATATGCTTTTTCTATCATGTACAGCATGATTGATTAATGAAAATCGTTAATAAAACGTTAATAAAAAATATGTACATACCATAAGTAATTTACACTGAAATCAGATTGCATTAGTTATAGTGAAATGAATGTAATATAATAAGATGGGGCTACAATCTGTCATCTACCTTGCTCAATATATACTTCAGCTTCTATTGAACCGATTTACGGAAGCATGAAAGATATGCCTTAAACCTAAATAACAATAAAAATAAAATATATGATCGTAAGTAAATATCAAATAAAAGATAATGCACCGGAAGCTAATGAAACATAGCTGGAGAGAGTAAAAAGATCCGATGCTTATAGGTATGACAACTAGGAAAGTTGCATTGAACACGAGATGAGCTTATGTAGTGCTGTATAGTCTCAGTTCTATCGTATGGTTCATTAACTAACAATAAAGTCAATGAAGTTTATATCAATATCAACTTAAAATAAGCTAAAATGACAAGTGACTGAATTAAATGATTTTGAATGCAGCATCAATAAAAGTATGCATTATTTATTCGCTTCCCGTTTAAAAAATATGTTTTGCAAATCTGGCAAGAAGACTTACAAAATATTTAAAGTCTTTCATTATATCTTACTGTAAGTCGTCACATGAAGCTTTTATGAAAGCTCAGTTCTAAATCATAAACATGGTTCCGAAGAGATTGACTGTCATGCAATCAGAACGACAAGAAAGACCTTTGGAATGTAGTTTATCAAATATTCAAATCTAAAATAACTGATAAAATTATTGACAAGGTTTTAGCTTCATTTTCGAATTCAGCATAATAATTTCCTATAAGCAGCATTAATCTAATGTCGAAAATATTTCCCGAAATAGTCGAATATCTCGAAACTATTCAAATTTCATTCATTGAAATCAGCGTAATTTTAAAATTACTCATAAAATGTTTGAGTCGAATATCTAAACTATTCGAGATAGAACTTTGATTTTGAAATCAGCTAAAATATTTAAAGATCTTTTAAAATTTTAATCATAGTGACAGCGACAGAAACAGAATATTAATTCGTAACGAAGCTTTATTTGTTGCAAAATGAAATAGTTCAAATAGTAAAAACCTGCAACATACAGACTTTGCCTACGTCATGAGACAGCCAGAAAAATATGGTATGTTACATCTTATTATGCAGTAAAAGAGAAAGTGTGGTTTGGGTTATAACTATGTTCTTCCAAGCAGCTGTAAACAAAGTTATTATACCCAACATTTAATTATTCAGATAAAAAACCAGAAGAAGAAGAGAAACCTGGATTCACTTTCAATCAGTTTGATACATAGGTTACCCATCATTTGACAAACAAGTTGGATGTCGCTTTGCAACCATTTTACTGCTTGCACTCTTGAAAAAGAAGTTGAATAAGTTGATGAAAAGTGGATCTTATATATAAGATGAATTGGAAACAAACAGTGCAAAATCAGTAACAAAAGTTGGTTTACATCAAATAGTGTTTAATGGAATTGCACTAGAATTATTTCCTATTTGGCACAAGCACGACAAACAAGTATTGTGAGCACCTCACCAAACTCAATCGAGAAGGCATCATCCTTTTATTACAACTTCAGACCGCATATCTCAACTAAAGGAATAGAAATGGAAATTTCTCCAGCATCCACGCTATGTTCAAGGTCTTGCTTTTTCATATTTTTATCTGCAACAGTCTCTGCGGGATAGTGTGAAAGGCTGTTAAACGTGGTAGAAAATAGTAATGATTGTAAATCTTGTGTTTTTAATATTTTCAAATTGACCACGAATTTGTTAGAAGGATCCAATATGGTGAATTCAGCTACCTTCTATGTAAAGTAGAGAAGTAATTGCATCCACACAGCACAACCAGAAAATGCCCGTCCTCTAAAAACTTTTTATCAAATCTACCCTATTTATATCTTTCTATTTTTTTTAATTAGTCAGGGCAGCATTATTGACAGACAAGATCCTCGTCTTCTCATAACCTAATTATCCAACCTCCTACCAAGTTCATTCAACTGACCCTTTTTCGTATCGCGTTGAATTATTTAATAACAATCAAAATGACAAATTACTAAGTATGAAACCAAAAAACTTATCATTAATTAGCACAAAGAAGACAAACCTTACAACAACAAACTCTCTACATTTAAGAACATCTTCTAGCGCTTTCTGCAACCCTTGGTACATTAAAATACATTGTTACTGAACATTTACTGACAAAACTTACCCTCTACATGTTGTTTTGATTGGCATCCACTTCCTGCTTGACCAACGGCTTGCACTGATGTGCTAAATGTTTTGACTGCTACGTTTAAAAGTGCGGAAGTTGCGAATAAAGATTAAATGCTGCAGAAGTTGCGATAACCAACGGCACGCTGAAACTGCATGTCCACTCTTCATGCAACTGAACCGTGATAGAGTCACCCAACGATCTTAAAATACTCGCAGTATGTGGAGCAACGCACCGAACTTATCGAATCATTGGTTCTTCCTCAAATTATCTATTGTTTTATAACTCAACAGTTGCAACGGTTCCGAATTTTCTGAACTCAATTATTTATCTAGTACATATCTGAATTTAAATGTTTATATAAACGTGATCTTTAACATTTGTGCATAGTTCCTATGTATAATACTTTATCACATGATGCGTGCTTAAGTTTTATGAGTATGGTGATAACAGTAAAAGCTAAAATTTTAAAAATAGGGGGATTTAAGCAATTGTTAATATTATATTCCGAATTATATACACGTATATAGAAAATCCGATCTTAACTCACAATTTCACCATGGTAAAGAGAAAGATAGCTTTAAGGAGTTAGAGAGTCTTAACGAGCTAGGATTTTGTATACTTATTCTAAACATAAAAACTAGGTTATAATAGATGAACACCGATACTAACTTTTCTGTTCTTCTTAAATTAGAGTTTGGTTTTGTATATACTAATAAAATCTTCGTTATAAGTCTTGTGACACCAATGTTCAACTTTCGTACCAGCGCTTTGGTGATCTCTCAGGGGACTTTTTCGAGTTAGGTTTGCCTTTTTAAAAGGAGAAGAGAGTTGACAGATGATGATCTCTCCACTCTCTCTCCTTTTCTTTGACCATCTGACAACATCGTCAACGTCCATCTGATGTCTTCGTTTCTCTGCCTGTCTCTTATAGATCTTAATATTTCATCTCGGTTGTTCTTAGAAGGCGTTTTCTGCTCTCGTCTTAACAGCGTATGTCATGACAGACCTTGTGCATGTTTTATAAATTCTGACTTTGTTTTTTGTGCTCATACGTTTATTCCTCTAGATTATATCACGTAGATAACCTAATATCATAGCCGCTTTGGTTGTTTGAGCTTGTACTTTTATCTTTAGAATTTTGTTACTAGTTACATTGGCCCCCAAGTATTTAAAATTCATCACTTGCTCCACACTTTGATTTACATCTTCTTGGTTCCTTTGAAACTGTGTTTTCTGAATGGAGATGTTAGATGTTCTTTCCATTGTATCAAAGAACAATGCCCAAACTCTATGGGGCTCGGCCTATCCACGTACCATAATCTCACCTAGTGCAATCGAAAAAAAATCCAAAGTAGGTAAAAAGTAGGTGAACCAGCGTTTCTTCTAAATCAAGGGTGACGACTCCCAAAATGTCCTTTAAACATTTGACCTTCAAATACGCTCCTAGGCCCTTCACATTGGGGATCAATTGACTTACCGAACCATCATAAAACAATCACCCAAAGTGGATGTGCGCCCAAGATATATACCAAAAACCACACGTTTTAAAACGCATTATCTTTTTAACCCTAGGGTTCCCAAGGTACCAAAGAGCAATAAATAGTAGGCTCCTTGTCAAGCTATTTCAAATTCCAGAAACGGTCACACGACGTTCAAAATCTACTAAGTTGTATAAAACGTTCTAAATGTCCGCGCCTGGGACTACCGCACATGGATAGCGCGGCTATGAAAGCTAACGCTTTTGGTCCCATCGGAATCCGACGTGTAGTTCGCGAGTTAGTGCGTAGAGTCTCCACCAATCAGCGTCGAGTATTAGACCCGTAGGAAATCATGAGGTGCAGAGGTGATGATATTCACAATGGAGGCCAAAAATCACACCCACATAGATGCTAGTAATAAACTTTGATCAACTCGAAACAGCGATGTGCAGTAAAACTACCCGACTCTTAGTCAACATCCAAGGTGTTACCGGGAGAAAGGACGTGGATTTGGCCAAGTACTCCTCCCAAACCCTCGAAAGAAAAAACCGAAGTTTTTTTGACAGGCTACGTTAGTCGTTGTTGTCCAAAGAACGAGCTAAACCTCTGAATTCTGGAAGATTTCTGCCATGTCCAAGAAACCAAACGACTTACAATGTGTGTACAACACCTAACTGTTCTCAAACCGAAGTAACATTGATACCAATATTCGAGAAAAAGAAAAACTGTATAAGCTACAGAATTGCAATGTCTCCAGTAAATATAAACTTTATTAAACATGGGATCGGCAACACTAATGCTTCACTGACTATAGTTAATGCTCTGAGTCGTTACACTCATCTTATTCAAACTGTGCTTCACGTGCTCTCCACAATAGGAGACTGCTTGTTTCAACGGGTATGGACCAAGGAAGAACAAAATGTCCTCAGCGTGCATCTCTGGGTAATTGATAGTGATCACATTAGTAGCAGCGAAAAAACTACAACGAGCAATAAGGTTGAGATCCTTAATAAACTCATGGAGGCTGTTTGGCCTCATCTTATTCTGCAACATGTATGCTGCTATGTGCTCTTCACTTCCGATATCACGGTCTACCTTACAATGAAACTTATATATTGCACAAGCCGCACATGCATCAACCATACAATAGTCGAGTGCCCTGTTAGATGTGACCTTATCGAATTGTCTGAACTTCTGAAACTTGCCATTTGCAACCTCCATAATGAACCTGATGTATATAATATAGGGTTCAACATGTAAAAGTTCCAATAAATTGCCCCCAGAAATCATAACATCACCTCTCATACCTATATTTGTTCAATCCAATTGTGCATTTTCAGTGTTGTATGATCCAAAATGTCGGTTCTGGCAATCAAGTAACGAAAAACTTGAGTCTCGCTTGTTTGTGTTAGACGATTAATGACAACTTGGAAATATTGTCAAGTACATTTTCACGATTCAATTCTTTCCGATTCGCCGTTTCCAAGATCCAAATTACTCTCGATAAAACTCCAAGTGACTCCGTGGTCTAGTTAAACTTAGGCTAAAAGGCAACATTTGATTTGATAACTACCATGTATACTATTGACAATTTTTTAGATATCCACGTCTTGCCCCTTTTTATACTTTCATTTCTAATAACTTACTTAACCATAGCTTTCCAAATTTTACATGTTTGGTAATCTTCTCAGTGCTTTGATGTTTCCTGTGTTGCTCATAATTTCTTATTTCTTCTCATTGGAAATCATCTGATAATATAGGAATAACTGATATTGATATAATCTAATATAAATAATTCAAATCAGAATAATAAACGAGATATAAATGTTTTTATTATATTATCTCATTGAAATTATCCACATACGAAAGCCTCCAATGCTAGCGGCAACAGTAATGAACCTGTAAAGTTTTTATAGTTCTGTGGAATCTCAAAAACCTTTTGAATTAACTTTATTACTCTATAATATGCTTGCAACAACTAGATGATTCTTGTAATTGCTCATTTTTTTAATATAAATTACAAACTGTTATTTTTTTAGTATACTAAATAAATTTTGACCTTGCCCACAACTGCAGTCAAGAATAGTTTTTAAGATTAAGACTGCATGGAGCTAATTACAAGAAAAAGGACATTTTCTATTTGATCTCTACAAATTTCATTTTGTATGTATAAATAAACCAAATCTTAACTTTTTTTGAAAATAAAGGGGTTCCATGCAATTTTGCTCATTGATGTGTCGTCTTTGATGATCATAATTATAATTTCATGACCTGTGATAATGCGATAGCATAAAGCAAAAGTTCTAATTCTTGATTAAAACTGAGTGAGTATATACTCCACCCTACTGACGCCTGGCTGCAGTTTTCATTTATTTTTAATTTTTTGCCTCATCAATTTTATATTGGTAAGTGTAGTAGCACTTTGACTTATTGCACGATTTTGTCCCCCTGTCCATAGTACAATAATTCCATTTACACGCACTAAATCAGTTTAGGTAATTTTTCTGTCTCCCTTCGTTATCTTCTTTCCACTTGCGAGTTCCATATTTTATAAGGTATACTCTCTTCTTCAATCCATATTAAATAACCTAACCATCTAATCTGTTGTGATTCAATAAACCATATTATGTCTATATCATTGCAGAGTTCTCTTAAATAATTGTCTTTCTTTTCCACTCTCCCATTATTCTCCCTTTTCATCTTTTTCATCAACTTCCCATACACTTAACATTTGCTGCTCTTCAAGTCCACACTTCACATGGTTGGTCTGTACTAACCCTTTCACTGAGATGAGATTTTTCATTGCTTATGTACTTTGTGTTCCTGCTGCTAGTCTTGCAATGATTTTTTCATTGCTTCTGGGCTACCTTATCAGTAATCTTCTCATGTGAACGTTTCCACCTCTACAAATTTGTATCCCTTATTTTAGCACATTTTTTCCATATATTATAAATCTCTTTATGGTTTCATTTAGCTCTTCTTTAGATCTCTTTATAATTACACAGTCGTTTAGGAAGGAAATACACTTATTTTGATGTTGATACAATGTTCCTAGTCTCTTTATTCTACTTACTCTTTTTCTAGGACAATATTGAATAATAATACTAACAGGTGATCCCTAGTCTTAGTCCATTCTCTACCTTGAAATTTTCTTGATGTCTATCCATTTATTCTTGCTATATTTGTTGATGCTGCGAGATGCTTATCTTTAATTTTTTTGATGACTTACAGCTTATATATCCTTGAGCATATATATTTGGTCCATCACTAATATTCCCCTAGTGTGCTTTCCATGTATACTGATAACTCATTTTTAATGCAAGTAGATAAAATTTTGTACAAAATCATATTGAAAAGGGCTATGCCTTTGTAATTTTTATAGTTTTCTCTCTCGCCTTTTTATGTATTGCCCAGTTTCAAGTCTAATATTGCATAATATCCACTTTATACTTCAATCATATCTTTTGGTTGATAACATAATTTTTTTACAAATCTATTAAATTGTTAAATTAATTACTAAACTAGGGACGTAAGCGAGAAATCTCGAATCTAGATGTCCAAGCCATTTTTCAATAAAAAATCATAGTTATGGACATTTCAAAGTGGCTGAAAGTATTCAAGAATAGTTGCCTGCAAAAGTACCATTTTCAGTTAAATAGGAAATCGAACTAGAAAATTGCTGTAATCTAAGTCAAGAGAGAGAAATGAGCTTGCATGAGACAACTACAGAATTATAGCACTTATAAAAAAAAACAAGATCATGTAATAACAACGAAAAATCCTTAATCGATTAAAATCTGTTAAACAAGTGTATAGATAGAATTCTAAAAACTAACCAAACCAATTAACGTTCACTATTTGGCGTTTGGATGACAACTGAACTGATTTAAATTTTCCTTTAGGTACCCTAAATTACATAATTGGTTTAATACACAATCTTCTGTACTTTTAAAATGGTTGACATTTGCTCAATGATGTTTGGATGACAATCGTAGTGATTTCAGAAACATTCTTGGATTATGAAAATAATATTTCCATAACCATAGCTAGAAGATAGGGTAGAGGGAGATACTACTTCACAATCTCAGTGAAAAACAGACTTCCTCAAGGAGTGGCAAACCTGCCTTTTTCTCCAACGCCCTTCCCTGGAGAAATTAAGTTGGCGCCTTCGATCCTATCCTCGTCAAGTATCCCTTCCCACAACCCAATCCTAGAAGGCCAGGAGATGACTACCTCTACTATCTCTTCCCAAGAGAATCTCATTGAGATTTTATTTTTATATTTCAGCAATATTTAGTCTCAAAATCCACATTCTTCACAATTCTCCTCTAGACAGACGTTTACTTTCCTTATCCTATAATAAAGTAATGTAATCGGTGGAAATTTGACCTACCCAGTTTTTCACATTTCTGGACGAATTATCGCCTCAGGACACCAAAAAAGTTGGTTTTAGCCATTGGTTCGCGTGTGTATGTGTGTGTGTCTGTCTGTCAGTAAACAGGATATCTCGAGAACTGTAAGAGCTAGAGACTTGAAATTTGGTATGCAAGTTACTTGTAGGTAAGTAGGGGACGCAGTGCGAAATTTTTCGTAAAAAAAAAGGCCGAGCTGTTTAGTCGCAAGGTCGCAAAATCGGTCGCGAATCTAAACCATTGAAGATACAAAAAATTCATGAGAATAAAAATGATTTGTTATGACGAGATAAACATGAGTAAAAGTTGATAAAATGGGAACTCGAAAAAAAATTGAAGCCCAGGATTTTTTCCAGAATTACCCAAATAATAGGATAAGGAAAGTTGTGTGATGTTCGCACCAGATTTTTAATTATTGGCAACTCAAATTTAAACATTTTTCCTATTAGACTCAAAAAGTATTCCCATAACATTTTGCACAATTGTAAAATTCATATTCCTACACTGAAGTGCCGTTATATTTTTAGTACGTTTTTATTTCAGAAAAAAAAATTATTTTAAATTCAAGTAATTAAGCACTCACATTTAATTTTAAAATACTTAGTTTTAGTATTACAAACAATTTAGTAAGACTTTCAACAGAACAGTTATGGTAGGTAATGCAGGCCATTTCTATTGGAAAAGAAAAAAACCAGTGAATATCAAAAATAAGTAATGCATATAATTTTTTTAGTCAGGGACTTATTGTGCTTCTCTTATTTTCTTTACAGCACTTTAGTATCCTTTCTTATGCCAGTTTGTACAAATTCTTTACTGGATAGTGGCTGTATTTTTCTGGATTCATTATTGGTTTTCCATAAATAGCTCGTTTCCTGCGAGTTAAAGCCTTACACATATGGATGGCTGTCTTTGGTTCCCTGTAGGTTAGGTCTCCAGTGTATAAGCTCATTTTGTTATCCTCCGAGAAAACAATACCATGTGAAGAGACTTATTATAATTCATACCCAAAACAAGAGTTAACTTGGGGTCTTTGCGACCCATACTTATTTCAATAAGCCTTTAAATTATTTTACTGGGTGCACTGCAGTATCTCTTAAAAAACAGATGTATATTTTTCGAATGAAAAGCTTAACTCCCATTCCAGATCCAATCTTTGATCCATTTTTATACCAAATAATCTTCCAGTTCCTATTGCACACAAAAATTTGTTAGAATTACCAATTAATTCACAAAAATTTGTATAAGTGGCCCTACAACAAGGACTAGACTCTAACTGATTAAATGCATATAAACATTTCAGATCTTTATGCGCAAGTTTCAATGAAAAAATTCGTGTTTAAAGCATCTGCACCATCGTTGCTTTTCCAAATAATTATTTACCACCCATTTTTCCTTTTGATTCCACAAAACGAAAAACTTGAGAACATTACAATTTTAAATGCAAATTTGATGTTCATAGGTTACAAACTTATTTATTACAAGCGTCCGTTATATCATTTACAGTTGAAAGGCCGGAAGGGCAATTTGAGTGTTTTTGTCTTGCACATACAAATTGAAATTGACAAGACCTTAATTGCAGTAAAGTTACCAACATTGTAGCTCCCTTTCAAGAATTAAAATGTGTACATTTCTCTGTTGAACAGTGTAGAAAGTGTTCACCTCCGATTTACCTTTTAAACTGTTGCAGGTTGAGATGCAATCCATGCAGCAAAGCTTTCTATAATGTGAAGATTTAAATGAAACCTGAAAATTGAGAACTATACTCTACTCTTTGACATACATTTGCAGTTATGTGCTGCATTTCAACTTGCATCAAGCTTAATGTATTCTTTCTGAATTATAATAATAATAAAACATTTTATTTGAGCATCAAGAGAGAAATTAGACCACTGATTACAAATCACTTCAACAAAACAAAGCCAAGAAATATTTTGACAAGAATTAAAATATAAAGAAATCTGCCAAGTCCGTATAATATAACTTTTATTATCCCTAACATACATAATATTAACTCAAAATACAACTAACTTGAAAAATACAAATTAGAGGCTACAAAAGTAGTTGTAAGAATATTACAAATGATTACAGCATGTTCGGATTTGATACCATCATAAAGATCTGCTAACATAATAGGAATGACTATTACAGTCACACTTGGCATACAGGAAACGGGTGGTGGTTCTAAAATGCACTGACAACTCCCCAACCGAAAGGTGTTTTTCTTTCAAATAAAGAACTAAATCAAGAACAAAGAGAAGCGGATTAAAAGTGATCCAAAAACTACAGTAAATATCATCCAAACCTACAATATTAAAGGCAAAAGGCAACAGTGGTACTTATATATACATTAAAATGCAAGTCGCAAACAGGCCTGTGTCTGTTCGGCAACTTATAAATAGATATTAAAATATCTGGGTGTTACTTATATACATGTTAAAGGGAAGGGAAGCACCTGTTTATGATAGGGATTCAACTGGTTCGCCTTGGTTGCTAGAACAATCTCGGAATACATACCATTTAAATTAGAAAGGACATAATAATTTATAGAACTGGCCATAATTAAGATCATTCACAGGAGATGCAGTCAGTCCTTAGCCAGACGTGATCGTGGAGCGTTGCAGTTAGAGATCTCTTGCAAATAGTCCTAAATAGTCAGTAGAAAAAATTTGTTGCTTGGTCAGTTGTTCGGAACAAAACCAAAAATGGCACTAACTCAAGAATACTACCATCATAAAAAAGAAAAGAAAAATCTAAATGGAATGCCTTTATAAATAGCTTACTACAAAATTAAGTCGTTTAGAACAATTTTGATTAGAATACAGACAGCATTACTAACATACAAAATTATATGAATATTGTTAACCCGCTGCAACATTTTTAAGTAGAAGCAATAAAATAAACTGTTATCACAAATGGCAGCGAGAAATTACTAATTACCATTGAAAGTACATGAACGTAAACATTAAAAGTAGTTATCTTGTAGTGACAAGTAAAATGGTTGCATTAAAACTAAAAAAACTAAAACAGATATTCAATAATAAACCGTCAACATAAACTAATTTAAAAGGCCTCGTTTTCAGGCACCGAATTGTGTTATCTTACAAATGGATGAAAGAATACTATTACATGGTTGGCATTTCAAAAGAAGAACCTAGCTGGTTAAAATTTTGCATTGAGCATTGCTGATTATTACTTTTTTGTATTAAAGAATGACCATTCAGCCCAGTTTGAGTTAGTTCAGTACGAGTGAAGTTTACATATTTTCAAATTGATCTACTCGGCGTTTGGTGTTGCCCTTGCGGATTTCGCGCAGAGTCTTGTATTTGTCGCGGCCCTGGCGCACGTTCTCCCTGTGGATTTTGTCCATGGCGGTTTCCTTGGTCTCATCTCGAGATTGAGCGAGGTCTTGCTTCAGGGCCTGCAAAGTTCACAGAATTAATTTAATCTGCTCAAATCTCCATGTTAAGAATGACAAAATCAAAAGCCTATGCATAATCAATTAAAAAAAAAACATGAATAAGCTAAGCACAATTATGTAACTATTTAACCCTTAGTAGTCACTGTGGGTTCCAGGGATCCAAGCCCTTTTTTGACCTCGAATAATGCCCAGTAAAATAGAAAAAATGGGACTTGTGGCGCCATCTTACAGTAGTTTGGGTCTTAAACTTTAAATACATGGGGTAGAATTAGAATTGGGTCGTTAGTAGGAGTCTGGCAGCTATTCAAAGTGGATGTCTCGAGAGTGTTAGGTCTAGTGGACCCAGTGTGACTTAAGTGTTGGAAAAAAAGTTTCAGAGTCGTTTTTTTTTGTTTTTCACCTCCCACGCGATCGCCACGATTTGGTTGGATATACGAACTGGCATTAGAAATATTTTAGGCCTGAGCGGTGAATTGCGACACACGAAGAGCACGAGAGGCTTGAAAAGAAAAAGAGATGCCTGGAATGTGCAGCAAAGGCCGGCCGAAAAACGTAGCAGCAGTACCCCAGTTGCAAACGCCCGATATGCGATGACCATCAAGCGTATTTATGCACAGAATCCGCTATGGTAATAGAATAAGCTAATAATTGGTTGCTCAATATGTTCGTACATGCTACCTAGCATTTCGAATTGCTTTCAAGGTTTTTTCAAAATATATACACCGATTTATCCTAATAAAATAGACATTTCTTGATATGCGTTAGCGTCTCATTTTTTCCTTCAAAATCGCTCCTTCATCCTGTTAAATAAATATACTTTTTGAAACTGCCACAAAAGTATTAAATTCCCTTGAAAGTATACTGGGTGCTCGATTTTCGAGCCTCACCATGGGAATCTTGGTTATCTTGAGAGTTACAGGGTTGGTTAAATTAGGACAAAGTTGCGTATAGGAATCTAAAAATGTCATTACGGTTGCTACCCACTCTGAAATATCAAAGATACGATAGTCAACTTTTATTTTTCTTATGGTCGCTATATCGGATTTTTACAATTTCAAATGCAGTTTTTTTTCTGATTACAAGGATGTATCACACTTCATGATTTTGCGTATTTATTTTATAATTAATGACAAAACTTTCTGGAGAGAGGAGGCTTTGGTATTGATTTGATGCTTTGGAGACGCAATCAACAATTTTCTTTTGTTTTTTCGCTACTGCGAGGCAAATTAGAGGAAAATCGATTCAAAGATCTATTAATAATTTAAAAAACATGTGCAATTATGTTTAGATGTTGCAGGAGCAGCATTTGAACATCTCTTACATTATTTTTATTCAATATGCTTGTTCACTTTTTATTTTAAGTTTGTTTCTTCCATGAATAAATTTGTAGCATATCCTGTTTTTCATCATTTGAAAATCGCGCTTTTAATAGAAATAACTCATCTTCAAAGCAATTCCAACGCCGACTTGGGAAAGTCAGTTATGATAATAACAATTTTCGATAGTGTCGAAAATTATAAAATAAAAAAGCAAAATCATGAAGTGTGATACATCCTTGTAATAAAAAAAAAATGCATTTGAAATTGTAAAAATTCAATATGGCGGCCATAAGAAAAATAAAAGTTGACTATTGTATCTCTGACATTTCAGGGCTGGTAGCAACTGTAACGACATTTTTAGATTCCTTATAAAAACAGTGCCTGAAGAATGTCTGAATTAAAATCGCGTAATTTTACCGGTTTTTGATTTAAAAATTAAAAACGAAAACATTTTTTAATTTTTTCACGATATTTCGAAAATTATTAATAATAAATCAAATCTATTTCGAGATTCTTGATAAGCATAAAAATACGCAACTTTGCCCTAATTTAACCAACCTTGTAACTCTCAAGATAACCGAGATCCCCATGATGAGGCTCGAAAATCGAGCACCCGGTATAGTTTCAAGATTGTAAAACGATTTTCTTTTTCTTTTTAATTTAAAAATTATAAAAGTTATTGCAATTTATGTGAAAAAAGTCATTTTTCAATTTTTTTTGCACAATTTTCTTGCATTGTTAAAATTTATTTTTCATTTGTAACCGACTTTCTTCCATTAAAATAGGTTCAAATTATACCCCTAAATTTTTTAAAATATTTAAAATGCGTTATTCAATTATTTATAACAATTTAAAGACGTCTGGGTCCAATGGACCCAATCCGACTATTACGTAATTCTGAGAAAGTGTGACTACCAAGGGTTAAATACATTTTCAATTAGTATACTTTCAGGTTTTATTAATTACTTTGGGGCTTTCTCATTAAAAAGTTAGAAACAAAAATGGAAAGCATGTACAAATTTGATATATAAATAATGGTAGGTGATTTGATAGCAAAAAATACCTAAACAAACATTTTGTATTCACAATAAACATGTGAAGACCGATTAAAGGGTAAAACACTTGACACATATTATAAATGAAAGATAAATAATGCATATTTTAAATAGAAAGTCAAGTGAATTTCTTTAGGTAACAAAACAAATAATCAGATAAACCATGTAAAGATTAAGAGAAACAACGTAAACATACAGTGAACCTAACATGGACTCAACTATACATTAGAGTGGATACATAGAAAAAATCAAAAGGAGTGTAATACCAAACAACAAGAATTATGACAAAATTAGAAGTATTTAATAAAGTGGAAAGAAAGATTAAATTTGTGCAAAAAGAAATGAACACCACATATGTTAATATAAAAAAATATTAAAGAGGAAAAAATGCTTTGATAAGATATTTAAATAAACAAATAAAAAAATACTGGAGATTTTGAAAATCACTATAATAAATAACTACTAGCAGTATGAGTTGTCAAAAGAAGACGAATTAATACCCAAGATATGATTGTGGATAACATTTGACTCTTCATAACTCTAACCCTAAATGACCTTGAAAACATTGCTGGAAAATTTGGTTAAAAGATGTATCATCTCAGGCGGATAACAAATGCCATGATACGATACTCCATAATTCTAACTCAGAATCAAACTGCAATGAATTTCGTATGTAGAATATAAATAAGCCAATTTAGAGCTACCTTGGCAAAGCTGGAGTCATCAAGCAAGGGTTCAAATTGGATCCATTCGACGCCAAAAGATTTTATCTACATTCATGTAGCAGATGCAAACTAGTTAATATCATTCTAACAGATACCAAAAGTAATGACTATTTTTTATAATTCAAATGTTTTCAGTGGTTAAAAAACATGGAACAGTAGAATATATTGAATATCAAAAACAGAAAAAAGGGCAGAAGGGTATGTGGAAAAAAGAAGAAATGAAAAATCACGCAATAAAAAATTTATACTAAAATATATGTAACAATACAGAAGTATCTTTATACTACAAATATAAGGAAGATCATCTAAAATAAGAAGAGCAAACTAGAAAAATTGTATGGAATATACTGGTGGTTCACTAAACCATAAAGACGAGTTCTATCAGAAAAATAACAAACGAATTAGCAGTTTTAGTGCAACAAATATACTGTTCGCCTCTTAATATCAATTTATTAAGTACAAGTCTATGATGATGAGCAGTATGATACAAATAGTAGCGGTCTGCACAGAAATGCTTCTAGTGAATGTTAGATATACATTGGGCTTGAAGTTCAAATTGAATTTGTATTTTATGTTTTTCAATAATAGAATCGCAGTCAGGGTTCATGTTTCTAAAGACTAATCTAATGGCAGACACTCCTGACACGCCCACCATATCAACATAACTCTTACTTCCATAATACTAAAACGATGTCCTCACCACTGGTAGTAGTTCATTATTGAGGTTTAGTGTAAATGCAGGACACATTAGTGCTGGACTGATTGAAACCATCCTTATAATCTTTGCTTTTTGTTTGAGATTTCTCACAAGCTGAGCTATTAAATCATACCTGTTTATTTGATTAGTTGTTGTACTTCAACTTATAACAAAAACATTTCGAATTTTTATTTAATTTTTATACTATACAATTTTCACAAATATGCCAGATTCAACGTTTTGTTCCACTAATGCATCAATTGATACTCACATTAGCATGAACAGACCATATGTCTATGAACTGCGCCTGTTTAAAGTTGATTGTTGTCTCGATTTCAAGCTTAAAATTGCTAATGATATTAAGTAGAAACATGGGACAATATCTAAAAAAATTGCAGTTATGCACACCAAACAATATCAAAGAAACTCAAATTAAACAATGGATGGACAATTTTGTGAAATAAATTATTGCCGATATTGTAATATTCAAGTTTTCAAACAAAGATGTGGACTGATCGAAAGCTACTACTTCCTCATAAAATAAAAAAATATACTAAAATATTTTGATAAATACAGATAAATAATGCTTTTAAATATGCACAATTTACAAGAACTTGGCCAATTATATAAAAAGCGATTAGTACAAAAAGTACAGAAATTAAAAAATATATATCAAAACGAATGGTGTGTGTCGAAAAGAGGTAAAAATAAATCTACTATAGATTGGATCAAGTAACAAAAGTAATGGTCCTAGAAAGAAATAAAAAGATATTTAACGCACATATTACAAAGAAAACGTCAACTAATAGTGTGAAAAGAAACAAAATTTATAAAAACAGAAACAGAAATAAAAGTACTCACATATCTGGACATAACACCTATAAAAAAAGCAAGAAAAACAGAGAAAACAAAAGAAAGGTTCATATTAAGAAACAGGTGTGCAAAGAAGTATCATATGCATTAAAATTCTCAATGTATAAAACAAACCATATGGTAAAGTTGACTGTAAATCCTTTAACAAGATTACACTCAGTTTTATGATAAATTAAAATGATATATTAAAAAGCAATTTCAGGTCTTTAATACACTCCATTTTCTTGTTACGGTACTAAAAAACACGTTTGTTAATTGAGTCATAAAAGCAACTCTCGATTAGTAGGGTTGTGTGCATAACCACTGCACTGCCTTGTTATAAAGGTTTATTCAATTAGATTGAGTTATACATTTAGAAGATGAAAACAACCACAATACACAACAGGAGAAAGTACAGCTACAGAAGTTTTCTCCGGCTGAAATTCGCAAACAGCATGCATAATATGATACCTTGGCCTTCTCGATCAAGGCATTTGAAGGATAGGAGTAATGCTGTGAGCAGCAGTTATCCCCCTTTCTATCCTGGTTGCTGTCAGTGTAAGGGACTACCAATTCTACACTGACTTCAACTGAACTTTTTGAAGACACGTTAACCTACATGTAAAAAAAGTTCTAATTATAATACTTTAATTAACTTAAAGGTATAGGGAGATATGAAAAGAAATGGAAAAATTATTAAGATGACCTTGACTATTAGAAATAACTGTTTTTGGAATTATGTAACATGATAAGAGGAGAAATATATATATGTAAAAAATTAAATGATATTTGACAATACGTTGCAATGAGAAGCACAAGAATGTTTATTGAAACATTTCAATTAATATTATTTAAAAGTAAATTGGATTTACATTATATTGGATTAATAACAAACAATTAACATACAAATTATAACAAAGGATAGGCTATTGAGATTGGCAAGTAGGTAAGCAGTAAAAAAAAATTATGTCAAATTAAAAGTTATGATTGTTCAAATAGACGAAGCTTGGGAAGACCGACAAAGAAATGGAAGAAGCAAGTATAAAAATACAATCATAGTACCGCAACAGATCATATCCAAAGCATGATGGAGAAGATGTTCAAATATGGGACGACAAAGATGATTTTGGTCAACTTTGAGTAAAACCTTTTCCAATTACTATAAAAAAAAAAAAAAAAAAACTCATAAAGGCCTCATGTTAGATATAATTGATATTCTTATGGGACATTTTTCAATTCATCAAATTGTTCTACACAAAATGACAAAATAAAACTAACGAAGAGCAGGCTGGAAAATGTTATGTATACAGGCTACGATTAATAAGGATCAGCGACTAATAGTCGGAGAACCGAAAATAAAATGTGGGCCGGCCTATAACCTATGTCCATCATGAGTACATTCCTTCAGATCAAACAATTTTTGAAGGGCACTATCTTACAAGTTCTTTGCTAGTTGCAAGAAGCAATATAATAATCCTATTATAGGACTCAATATTACTGGGACAGAACATGCAATATTAAATATATGAATAGCAAATTGCTATCTTTACTCTATCACTACAAATGCAAACTTTCTAATTTCTAAGTATTATAAATCACAACACTGATGCATAGGCGCAAAGTAAAATAGGTAAGAAGCACAATAAAACTTTTTCTTGCTGACAACCCGATGGCAAGTTTTCAGAAGAAAGAGCTTTTGCTATTCGCATAAATAAGCCACCAGCAGTGGAGAAAAATGACTGTGCTGGAGAAAAAATATAAATTATGTAAAATACGCGTTTCATTTAATCTTTAATTTATTATCTAAAAAATAATATAATTAGAATAGTTTATGTAATAATAATGATGTAGAAATGAAATAGTGAAGCATTGCAAATTGTTCATGCTTTTCTAGTGTAGAGAAAGGAAGGGCTGTAGAAAAGTTTTGACGCTGTATCAGTTAGCCTTTAAGGTTGTTATAGTGATCAGTATTACACCAAATACTAGCAAATTCAATTTATTCAGAGTGTTCTTGTTTTTCAAATGTCTTAAATTGGAAAACAAATACGTGAAAAGAAAAATGGACAGTAAATAACAAAAAGCTATTCTGAATATAAAAAGTGGATCATCTGTATTATGGATGGCACAATCTGATGAATTTCTATTCATTATTCTACAACTAAGTATGGAATAACAAAAGCTAAAGTTTTAATTTTAATTCAAAGTCTGGATAGCGTTTTGCATCTTCCACTTGCTGTAATGCATAATTCTTGTAAGACCAATCATTGCTATGTAGCTGATGGTAGAAGATACTAATTTTTCAATGTTGAGTATGTGAAAACAAATAAAGTACCAATTCACATAAATTTAAGTAGTCCCAGATGTGCACAATAATCCAATTGCCAAAAGAAAAATTCGTCACTGAACACATTATTTTAATTGCGGCCCATATTTTCCATATTCCATTTCATCCTTTTTTCAGAGAGAAATATTGTGTTAAGGAAATTTTCATTTAGCGGTCATGAGAGAAATAAATATCTTTCTGGGCAACTTGGTTTTGCCTAGCATGCAATGATGAAGTTGAATTATTAATGACTTTCTGAGAATTTTTTGTAAAATCTCATTTTGGCACCTTTTCCACATCTTTCTACTGTAACTGTTTCAATTGCACTAAGATACTAAATAATTACCTCCAATTATACGATGCAAAACATTAAAAAAATCTATGAAAGAATTTTGCCTACATTTGTTTACTCACATTTTTTGGCAAATAAAATGAAATATCGAAAATTGCACATATAGAGTTCCCAAAAACAAAAACCATTAACAAAATCTATATATATATGGTTTTAGCCAACAGACAAATTAAAGTGTGTGAGTTAGTAAGGACCACTGGAATCTCAAGTGATTGAATTCACTTAACTTTACATTACAAATTATATATAAAAGAAACCCAAAATATAAACGCCGCATCTATTCACTACAAAGTAAAAGCAAATTTGTATACAAACATTAGCCAATCATTTGCAAATGTGTAAGAATTTTTTTTACTGCGTTTTGTGACTACAGATGAAAGTTGTATTCACCAATATATACCTAATACTGCCATATTGTTACAAAATCAAAACCACCCTTGCCTTACATAGTATCAGGATATCTATAACATTCTCATATGGTTGTAATTGTCTGAAAGTTGTAAGTTACATTGTGTTTTTTGTCAAGTTTGGGTATTTACCAATAGAGTGGGATGATACAGAAAACTATATCACTGTAATAGTATTACACAGGTGTGGCATTTAAAAAAACGTAATCTTTACAATAATCATTAGCCATACGTTTGTGTATCGAGCTATAAAATTGTTTAATGAGACTGGAGGTGTTGAGAATCGTTCGAGATCTGGAAGACAACATTCAATTTTGGACTGTTCAGGCAGACAAAGACAAAAGTGCAGAAATTAAATAAAATAATCTTCGTAAGCAGAAGATTGTCTCAGCAGATGCAATTTCCAAAACTTTAATATCTCATATTTTTGAGCAAGACCCAGCTGCTTATAAAACAGGAACATTTGTTATCAGATGCTTTAAATAAAGGTAGGAGAGAAAAAGCAGAGGTTGTTGACCGAGTATGGTTACAGAAAAATTTTGTTTACAGGTGAGTGCAGAAATCTTTAAAAAAAAATGACAAGGTATATGCTAGGTCATTCAAAGAAGCATCTCAACTAGTACCAATGGTTCAGAGGGACCATCATTCAGCAGTTTTAATGGTTTGGTTGGGAGTGTCTTATGATGCATTAACTTGATATTCATTTTTGTGAAAAGCGAGTGAAACTTTTGAATCACATGCTTTTTTGAGGTGAGCCTTGGATCTTACAACAAGACTCCACAGCTGCACTCAAAGCATGGTTAACTCAAACTTGGCTGAGTAATGATTTGCCTAGTTTTCTAACAGTAGCCCAAACCTCAATCCATTAGATTACAAATTATGAGCAGTTGATTTTTAGAACAAACCCTGACAGCAACAGTCAATATCTTTCCAATAGCTGTAATAGACAAATGGTTTAGATGTCTTAAAGCTAGTGTAGAGGCTAACAGTGGCCATTCTAAATAAATCCATTGTAATTATAT
The DNA here is from genome assembly GCA_036346155.1 of Sinelater perroti. Classification (NCBI taxonomy): domain Eukaryota; kingdom Metazoa; phylum Arthropoda; class Insecta; order Coleoptera; family Elateridae; genus Sinelater; species Sinelater perroti. The sequence goes on along the minus strand of JARFIY010000195.1, from coordinate 13,823,325 downwards.
TTACAATAACGATTTAGTAAATCATGAAAATATTACACAAACACAGTTAATAGTTTTATTTTGTTATTCTAATCAGTGTGTATCAGTATTTATGGGTATACTATGTATATATAAAAAATAAATAGTAATCTAAATAGTGAACTATAAAATTATGAAACAGATCCAAAAAAGGCGAAAAACAGACTATTTTCTAAAGAGATGTTAAACATTGTTTGTTTCCCCTAAATAATTCTGCTAACCACTTTGAGAAAAGAAAAACAAATAGTAGCAAATATCTATGTGGCATTTTTAAAGAAATAAAAGGCAGTGATCGCAAAAAATATCCCGGCATGTCCAAATAAGTGTTGTTCTGCAATAACACGCCAATGCATTAAAGCATTATCACCGAGTAAAAACTGACTGATTGAACTAAACTACGTTTTGAATTCCTTCCACATCCACCCTCTTCACCCAAACTAGCTGCTTAGGATGACCATTTGTTGCCAAAACTCAAGAGATATAGTGTGCAAAAAAAATTATCCACTCCAGTGAAGTAATTGCAAAGCTGAAAAAATGTAAGCATCTAAAATTTATAACAATGAATTGCACTTTACTTAACTGAAAATTTATCAACTTTCGTTAGAGATCTGCTATATCTACAACTTGATGTAAAATGTTTGCACTTTCCACAAATAAGTGTTACAAGATGGCATATTTGCATATGTAAAATGTTACTCAAAAGCAGTTCTGCATACAAAAGCTCTAATACAATAAAATTCAAGGTCAACGGCAAAACAGTTCAATGTGTCAAATTAGAATATCTATCACACATTAAAAAGTAATCTAAAACTCACACTTTACAAAATTCAAAAAGGTAATGATGGTACTCTAAAATAAATAAAAATACGAATGGAAAGAGCAAAAGAATTACCGATGTATGAGTAGTACTATTTTAAATATAATTTGAATGAGAAAATCTTTTTAAGTATTATATAAAACAAAGTAATTGTTTTATTAAAAAAAAAGTAATTCAAAATTAGAAATAACAGTTAGGCTACAAGACAAGAAAAACTTATTATGGTACAGGTAATAGAGGAAAAACCATTTTCTCCTTTTCTTAGACACAACCTGTAAGTAAATACAAATATGTAATATAAAAGTACTGGAAGCCTGAAGTTAGGTAACAATTTGGCTATAGGTCTTTTACATTTCAACGTATCTGTACATAAATAGAAATATTATTTCCAATGGTTTTCAGATTTAACAGAGGCTAATCCGCCTTTATTTATTATTACGAGCATTGGAAAATCAAAAACAAGTTTTTAATAAGGATAGAAGTGAAAACTCCCATAGATATTAAAATTTCTAAATTTATGGGATTTTAAAATAATATTTTCTCTTCCCTGGTTTCCAACTAATTGGCATACAAAATATATTATTCCAGAATTAATTCACCAGTTCCTAATCCAAGTAACAGAACATTTACAAAAAAAAATCACTTAAGATGTAACAGAAGTGATCAATAAAATCAAATGATGGTCAACATCATGTAAGTAGAGAATTAATGGGTTTCTAAAAAAAATAATCGACTTTTTGATTTAAAAAAAGCATCACTTTGTATGCAGATTTGAATGATTAAGGAGACTGGCATTTTTAAACTCTTAATCTATACATTCACACCGACATAAATAACATACATATAAATATATTGTAAGTTTTAACTATACTAGTGAAATTTATGACCAAGAAAAGTTGTTATTCCTACAACAGCATTCAATCAACTTAAGGGAAGAGTTATTAGACTTAAGAAGCAAATATTAAAAGACTTTGATAAAAGTACGAACAATATGCATAAAAAAGTTATCTTAATAGTGATTTTAACATTAGTATTGTTATATGTGATTAATAATATAAAATATCAATTCTATGCAAATTTTTTAAAATAAAAATTAAAAAAAGAATTATATAAAATATTTCAGATACTACAATTTGTAGATAGAACTACTACTAATAGAATTGTTACTTACCAGGAGTTGATCTTGTAAACGTTCATTACGCTCTGCTAGAGTACGTCTTTCATTAATCGGATCCACAATGTTCTCATCAGTGTCTAGGTCTCTACTGACATCACCATTTGTTAGTTCGTCATCTTCGTCATGAGCATTCTCCTCCTTGAGATGACCCTTTGTGGCATTAGCCATTTGTTGCACTTTAAGTTCCTCCTCTTTGCGACGAGCAGCTTCCACCTCGTCTTGCAGACGGCGTGTCTCATTATCCTTGGCTTCCACTTCCATTTGTATGCGCATGACTTCTTCCTGCTTCGTTCTAATTTCATCCTCGAGCTTCTGACGTTCAGCAGCCTCCATGTTCTTGCTCTCCTCAAGACGCTCCATCATTGCTTGCAATTCCTTCTGCCTCACCTCTAATTCTTCTTTGGCCGCCTGCAATTGCTTCAGCTGCTCCTCTAGCCGCTTGATCATCTCTTGGGCTTCTTGCAAACTAGCATGGCTGCGCTCCATTTCTTCTTGCATGGATTTTATTCTATCTTCATATTCTTGCTGTTTCTTTTCAGCACGCTCACGGGCAGCAATCTCTTGTTGCAATTTTTCCCTGCAAAACCAACACATTTGAATCTTGCAATTATAAGCAATCGAAATAACAAGTGAATCAACACAGAAACGCACCTCTGCTGCTGTTTGGCGAGCTTCTCCTCTCGGGCTTGCGCTTTCATTTGCTGCACGTCAATTGTGTCGGGTTTGCGCCTGCGCATGTACAACTCGTGATTGCCCATACACAAGGCAAGGATGCGCTTGTTAATGCGGACACGCGGAGCAAAGAAAACAAAGTCGGGCGCCTTCTTGTCGATGGGCTTTATGATGAATTTACGATCGTTGAATGAGATGTTGCGAATCTCGGACCAGGGAAAGCCAATCTTCGGTGTTAGCCTACAATTTATTTAATATAATTATTATAGTATGCTAAGAGACTAATTCAATTTTGCAATAATGCAAATTAATAAAAATAAAACTTGTAATAACTTAGAAAATTAAATGATCAATATAATTTTCTATTTGGTCACAAGTAGCTTTAAGTATAGTGCTATCTGTTGTAAATATCCAAGAACACACCACCGTGTCTTACATTTATTAATGGAAAGTGGAAGAAAGTAAGACGTTTTAAAACTTATGTTGTGATGTCTTGTCTGAAGCCATTTGTTAAGTCATATCTTTAAGCATTGTAGTTCTGAAGCTAGATGAAGAACTCAACCTTTTTCAACTGATATTGAATGAAAAGTGAAACATGTAGGCGACAATATTTATAATTTTTAGTATCAATTATATTTCCATATTTTAACTAATTTTAATACATAAATCCTATGGAATATGGAAATATTAAAATTTATGAGTGTTATTTATACAACACAGATCTTCACAAAAGCAGGACTTTAAAATCCTACCCCTAATGGGGTAAAAAAGAGGTGAAACTTTGTAAGCTAATGTTGAAAACGACCGATTGCAGAACATTAAATTTTTGTACATAGATTTTCGTTAAAATTTATAAAACTGATATTCTTGATTTTCAATCCCTAACAGAATAAAGTTTATTAAAAAAACATTGCAAGGGCTAAAATTTAATTTTTTTTCATTTTTAAAATTCATCCCCTAAGAGGAAAAAATTGGATGCAGAAATATATTAAAACACTTAGTTAACATTCAGTTGATGGAGAAGACTGCTTACATTCTATAAGGCAAGTAGGACAAGGCGTCTGCAGGGAATCCTAAACTTTACAGAAATCAGTTTGGTCATGGTGAGGATTGGAATTTTGAGGAATATAGAATATGAGACCATATATAGATAAAACATCAACAAGTAGAATAGAAATGTCTCAAACTATGGGGGTTGAATGCTTTCAGTTGTTTTCAATTTTTATAAAGGATAGCTGTATTTTAAAAATAGCTACAGTTGTAAAGGATGGCCCAAACTGAACCCTGGATTTAAATTTCGCGTTTTTTTTGTACTTTGGATAGAAGTCATCTACAAATTCGGTAAAAATTTTGTGGGCACAATACAAAAAGCTCAATGGAATTTTTGGTTTTTCAATGAATCAACTGCCCCAAAAGATTTATTATAAAATTTGATGAAACCAGATCAGCAATAGATGTAAGACCTCACAAGTATCATCATGGGGCGTCCTGTGAAAACACCAATTCAGTATCGTGCTCAATAATTAGACATTTTGGGAAACTCCCTTCAGAGAATATTCATCTGCACCTTCAGTTCAACTGTCGCAAGAGCTTAATTCTCACAGTCGATAATTTGTCAATTTAGAGTATCTTGAAACGGATTCTTAGTTTAGTTGAAAAATGATCTTTAGTGATGAGGTGCATTTTCAACTCGAGGGGTTCCCATAAAGAAACAAAATTGTCGCATTTTGATTTATGAAAATCCTCACGTAATGAAATGAAAATGCACCCTCAAGGGGTCATTGTTTGATATGGACTTTGAGCAAAAATTGAGATTATTTTAGAAGATAACCAACTGGACAACATGGATCTACAACACCACCTGCCATAGATCTCAACTAACGATCAATTTACTGCAGCAACAATGTCTTGGCCGACATCAATTGGACAACAAGATTTTGTTACTTCTGTGAAGTTACATAAAATCCCATGTCTATGCCAACAATTTCCAAACAGTTAACCACTTTAGAATACGTGCAAAATTGTAATCAAATATTTTGTGAAAAGAAAAAAGATTAACAGCTGAAGCCGAACTGGCCATTTGCCAGATATAATTTTCCATATTTAATTGGGGATTGTGTACTTTATTACAATTCAACATAATCTCAGTCATAAAAGCAATTCAAAATTCGTTTTATTTAAAATTTAAATCTAGCTTTCGATTTGGGTCACTTTTATATCTTCTCTATTCATGCCCAAAATGTCATCATTGGAAAAACCAAACCACAACTGACTTTAATAAAAACTTGCAAATAATGTAAATGAATAAATAAATATTTATGGTTAGATGGTAATCTTTTCACCTATTGTGGTCTTGGTTGCATAATTAACCTAGATTAATTTAATAGAAAGATGATGTGCAAAATGCTTCATTTTAAATTTTATATAAGTTTTAACTGCTAGTTAAGATGAAAATTATAAATTTGACTTACTTGTCATCCTTTTCGTAGATGTTCAAACCAAGCGCATCAACGCCAAGGAAAAGCTCAGTTCCCTTTTTATTACGGATATCGAAATAATTGACACCATACATTTCCAAATCTTGAGCAATCTTTAGGTATTCCATCATAGCATCTTCTCGAAGCATGGCGCGGTGCTCGTGCCACCAAGTAGTAATACTCTGTTCCCATTCTTCTTTCGACATCTTATGCTGATCCAAAACTCTAAAAAAATAATTATATGTAAAGTGCAAGGGCTTTGTTCGTCAGTACCTTTGGGGCAAGAGCCTGTCGTTTGCAAGGAAACCAGGACCATGTAAGATTTTGTTGTAATCCCCATGCCGCGCTTGCACCGCATACGAGGCCAAAAGGACGGACGTCTCTGGAGGGCAGTAGATTTCATCGGAGAGGATGCCGTTTTTAACTTGCAAATAAAACAGACGCAGCGTTATGTCCTGTATCAGCTCCTCAGCGACGTCTTCGGGGTAAAATTTGGCACGGAATTTGAACTGCAGTGGGTTTTCCTTTTTGACGTCTTGGTTCATGACCTGGAAAATCGGTCGAGGTCAAGCGTTTCTTATTAATATTAAAGGAGGCGTTTACATTGCCACAATGAATGCACACTTTTAGACTAAGTGTTTTGCTGAGCGCGCTTAAAAATCCATATTACTTTACTTACCCAAGTGGAAAAGGGCATAGATCCTGACTATCCGTAAGCAAGCATAAAAGATTTAATAAGAGATGAGATATAATCAGACAATGAAAAATAACTAAACATTACTAATGCTATGTATATTCATAAAAAATAGAAAATAATAATGATAAATAAGTAATAGTAACAACATTTAAAATCTCAAATTCATAGAGTGCAATGGATTTTTTTTACAAAAATTGCAAATATCTATAATACGATGTAATCTCACTTAACAGTTTTTCACCGAACAATTGTGCGGTGAGCTCATGTGACACAAGGTCGTGTCAAGGTTTGTAAGAAAACTTGTATCATGGTAAGAACATGACACAGATTAATTAAGAACAAGTTTTGCGTAGGCACGCACAGTAGAAGCCTTCTGGATCAATGCGATCAACTAGTTTTATTTGAATGGCAAAAGTGCCTGCTGTGGCTGTAGCCCGTCTGTCCCACCGTGTTCTTCTAATGCAATTTTTAATCATAGCATTGTCTCAGTATTGTTGCATTATTTACAGTTAGAGGTTTGCGGCGTTTAAGGCTTACAATTTAATTTGGCATGCAACAGGCGCATGCATTCAACTGTGCACAGGTTGTTACACACTGCTGGGCTCCATTGTGCGGAACATATACAATGAGGAGCCCCTCCTAAACTACACGTGTTATAAAAAGCCACCACTTGTTGGCCGCGGGCTCCAAATAATAGGGACGGATTTCTTAGTCTAGCATATATAAGAGACAAAAAGCGAACGATTTCGTTTTATAGAATTGGTTTCTTAAAAAAAATGTGTACCATGACCTGAGCGGTGACGATAACTCGCTTTACCTTGTAAACGAGTCGTCGAATTAAAGTGATTTGAATGAAATATGATGACAATTAGAAACGATACCGGCGGTAAAATACCAAGGTTACACATTAGACAAACACGTTACAAATCAAGTATTATCAAACAGCGCATAATGATGAATGCGGCAATGGTATACACGAGTTTTGATGAAACCGTAATTAGCAGCATGTGAATAAATGGGCCTTTTATGCAAGCAGTAATGTAAAGATTTCTGCAACGAATAGTACATCTCGAGGACAATTTTCGAATAAATTAATTCGTTTTCTACAGGAGAATATTTAAGAAAAACTTGATTTTGGTTATGAATAACAAACAGAATTTTATTGCTGGAAGAGTGCGAAGAAAGTGAAAAAGGCCGGCTTTCCAATGCCATGCCTGGCAGCGGAACAGGTTGTTCAAGTTGCGCCGAAATTAAATTAAGATGCTTAAGAAACGGTAAAAATGTTAAATGCTATTTATGAGGTCTAATATATGAAAATTACACGGTGACCATATCAATTTAGTTATAGCAATAGATATATTATTTTTAAATGTGCTACTAAAATTTAAATTTTTGAAGTGTGAGCGTCGTGCAGACATTTTAATTATTAACTACTATTTTGCTATCAACTTATTTTTTTAATTAATCAACTCTTATCTATTAATCCAGGGGTATTTCGGAAAATAAATTTCATTAGTGAATTTAAAAAATACAGGGCCGACAGGGAGGTGTTACGTATTTGAAACGGATATAATAATATTCGTGGTAGGAGAACTAGCGCATGCGCAATGGTTAATATACACTCGTTAGTTATCATTTCAGCAACAATGGAGCAGGGCCTTTGTTTATGACATCTTTGTTGCAAACGGTCATTCGGTGGTGCAAACACAACGAAGATTTCGAACTCATTTCAATGTTGGTCGATGCGTGCCTTCTCATCTCGCCCAACAATACTGAAATGGTTTAGAACGAGGTGAACTGTGAAACCTGGAACAGCTGGGGAGAGATGATTAGTTAGAACAACAGAAAACATCGAAAAAGTTCGACAGGCTGTGAAGGGCAGCCCTTTCCGAATTTTGCATTTTGATCCTCATTTTCACTTATCGGGTGCTGTAATCAAACAAAATTGCAGATCGGAAGGAAAATAAAAAAAGGCCTCTACGTAGTGGTACGGAGGAATAGCCCGATTTGGCATAATTGGACCTTACTTTTTTCGAGAAAACGGATGCATTTTGACAATCAACACAAAACATTATCTTACGACATTGCGAAAACTTTTAATGCCTGAGGAGACCAGATTGCTCTCGATAAGGTTTAGTTTCAACAGGATAGAGGTACTTGGCATACCTCAAGAGAATCCATAGCTTTTTTAAGAGAACATTTTCCAGGGTGCTTAATCCCTCCCATTAATCATCGAATTTTTCACCGTTTGATTATTTCTTATGGGACTACCTGAACGTTCAGGTTTACATTGAAAAATCACGAACTCTTGAAGCTTCTTGGGAAACTATTACTCAGGAAATTCGAGCGATTCCACGTGCTATACTTGAACGATGTATGGCTAATTTTTTCCACCTTCCTGCAACAATGCCTGGACAAGAACGTTCGTCACTTAGTTGGCGTCATTTTTCACAACTGAATTACATTCATTTTGTTTGTGCTTTATGTTTCTTAAATGGCATTAAATTTAATTTTTGGAATTTTGAAAATGAAACTGCATCACTGAAACGTAGTTTGTTGAATTCAGTAATAATCATTCAATTAACATATGCGAAAAATAAAATACAACGGTAATTTTTCCATTTCTTTTATCATAGAATGAATAAAATTGAAAATGAATCACAAAAATATTTTTCCTTATAATAATGGTACGGGTCTAACGCCCCGCGTGGGAGCTCGGCCTACAAACTGAGAGGTTAAGGCTCTCATCTGTTCGCTCACTGTTCCCGGCCGTCGCGCACCATCTCTGATGCGGGGAGATCTGGCAAGCACCGTGCCTTAGACGACCGCCATTATTACTCCTTGTTCGAGTGAACGCAGTTACTCAATTATTTTTAGTGACTGAGTAGGCCACCCGCCGGGCATCAGAAAGCTTTGGGAATTGTCCGTCCGCATCGCAGCCCGCGCCTCAACCACTGGACCACTCCCCCTTAGAGGGAATTAAAGTAATTGTTAAGAAACTCGAATCTCGTGACATATGAATGCTTCGATGAATTCTTTATTATTTTCATTATTTGTAAGTTGGAGCAAGTCGGGCGACCAAGCTCATGTCTAGTGTGTAAAGTTGTATAAAGGATACTACCGTTACCTAATTCAAGAAATTAGTCACCACCCTGCTTAATGTCATAGACTACGACAACTAGTTCGCAATATGTAATCTGTATAGGAGAGATGATTTAAAAAAACAGAAATAAAACATACAACACATAGAAATCCAATTCGCAATTTTTCTAAAGAATCTAAAATCCCAGCTGAAACAAAAATTAACTTATATTCATACACAGCAATATAGACTTTACACAGTAAATACTAATTGTAGCAATTTGTAATTTTATGATTAAAAATGTGAAAATAACATTTTTGTAGACATACTAAAATAATTATAATAATTTTTTTGTTGGTAAATATTTGGTTATTAAATTTGTTACTTTGATTTTCTAATTTCGATTTAATTTTTTATTCAAAATTGAATCATTTTACCACAAGGATCGATTACTACCACTTATGCCGTGCCTAATATTATTAAAACCCTACATTTCCGAGGCTTGTTTTCTCCATTTAATGTTTCTCTATTAATTTCTTGTAAGTAAAAATATAGCAATTATTATCATTCCACTTATTAAGTGAAATAGCATGTTAACTTCGCAAAATGGGGGTGGTTTGATGAGTAACTTATTTCATATCAAAGACAACAATTTCAGTTTATTTTTCGACATAGTTCCTTTGAAGATTGGATTTTGGGATCAGCTGATAGTCAATAAGAACTAGAGATCGGACAAACATGGTGGATACGGAAGATTTAACTTTAGTTCAGTCAACTTTTCCAAAATGAGGTGAACTCGCTCAGTTGAGACGTCTGTGGCCTCTGCTAACTCGCGTACTAGTATGTCGTTCAAAACCATATCATATCGATGATTTCAAGTGTAACTGCTGTCTTCGGGCCTCCGGGACGTAGCGTCCTTGCTACTCGTCTTGCTGTACTTAAATTCGTTTACCTGAAATCAAATGGTTGCATAGGAGAGACGCGAGTCAACGACTCAACGTAGGTAAAGATCTGTCAAATTGCTTTATCTAAAAACAATAATAATTGAGTTTACCACAAATTAATTTTTATACATTTTACACTCTCTCGAAGCGTTTAAATTTAAGCAAATGTCGAACAACAAATTTTGTAAATATACAAGTCAAGTTACTTATCAAACCACCCACGTAAACAAGAAGTTAATTTTCTATACTAATACGAAATCTTATTACGACAGAAGAAAAGTTGGACCATATGTATTTGTTGCTTAGTAGCATAAAACAGCTAAGCAAAAATTATCCATTCATTTTCTTGGAAGCTACAAGGTGGGGCACTAAAGAAATAACAATAAAGATTACATAAAATTTATTTTTACAACTAATTTTATTTTAATGCCCCTTGAAAAGGTTATTGCTCAAGTGGTATTCTCCATTACTTTCCAACATGTGTTGAAGAATACGCCTAATTTTTTGATGTATTGCATTGGCTTGGAAGATTCTAGGGCGATGTTTCTAAAACCTCAACTTTGAGATATCTTCATAGGAAAAAGTGCCCAAGAAGCTCTTGCTGAGTAGATTGCGGCTTCATCTTGTTGGAACCAAACGTCTCCTAGTTGGGAGTAATTTTTGTATACCGATGGGAAGTGACAGTAACATTTTGATCGCGTTGATCAAAAAAGTAAGAACCAATGAACCGTCCAACTTTATTCACCGCAAACCAATCACACGTTCATTATGGAGACGTCTTTTATTTACATTTCCTGGGCTCCTATTATCCCAACAACGAGTTTTGTTTGTTAACCCATTCAAACAGGTGAATAGGCGATTCGTTGGTAATGAAAAAAACGTTATCATGTAGCGCACATTCTAAGATGTTTACAGAATTTTCCAGGCAATTCCTGTACAACAACCACCTTGTGTAGGTGAAAGCAAAGATATCGGTGTACAATTAACCATACAGGACGTATAGACAAGTAAGAGCAACGGCTTGTTTGGATTCAGATCGTTTGGGACGCATTCCTCCTCTTTCTCACTATAAACCAGTACTCTTAAAGTTTTCTACTCGCAACAAAATCGATTTTCAATTGAAAACAAAACAAAGGCCCTAAGTGCAAGTTGAAAGCTTATCTAAAAAGCATGTTGTGCGGTTATAACAGAGTTATTATTGTATGCTTCGATGGCAAAAGATCTCTGTTCGTTCATCCACAAAACTTTGCTTAATAGTCATTCTAGGTAAAACTAGACTATCTGTGCTAAATATATAATAACTTCCCCTGCCCTCGGACCACCTTTCGTTTCATAACATTTTTTACAACTTTTCTGAAATTAGGAAACGGGTTTTGTCCCAATTCTTATAAAGTTCTTGGGCTTCTGTTTATATAAAACAGTTAAGTACATAAACCACCATGAAAAACATATTATAAATCAAAATATAGCAATGTTGCTCGGTTATATCATAATTTGCAAGAGTCGAGTACGATTTGTATGATCTCTTAATTGAAATATCATAGAAGAACTTAATAGTTTTTTCCGCTCTTCAATAACACAAACTCTTCTTCTTCTTTTTCTTTTCCCTATTATGTCTTACAATGTTAGTGGTCTATTTCCTGTAACTATAATAAGGTGCCCGTACCATTTTAGTTGTATTTTCTATTACGTCTATCACTGATTGTTAAATTAGATCGTCTCTTATACTGCTGTTCCTTATTCTATCTTTTTTTTTTTTTTCAAGTAGCTTCCACGGGTACTTCGTTTCAGATGCTGTTATTTTTTATTTATGTTTGTCAAGCATCGTCCACGTCTCCGATCCATAGAGTGGAGGCATATATAGTCTTAAAAAGATGCATCTTTGCTTTGATGCTCAGTTCTTGTTTTCTTGTTATAGTGTTGTTAATGTGGTAATATAATTTGTTTGATTTGATTATTCTGTTTTTAATTTCTTCTTCTATCCGCCCGTCTTTGTTTATTATTGTTCCAAGATATTCGTACTTATCCATATATTCGATTCGTTATTCTTCTATAGTAATTGGTATTTCTACTTTTCTATCATCCCTTCTGATATGTAGCATTTTGCTTTTGTTGATATTTATTACTATTCTCTTTTCTTCCAAAAAGTTGTTTCCATATTTTTAAGTTATGCTGTAGTTGATCGGTACTTCCTATCATTATCATCAGTATATCGTCTGCGAAAACTAAATAGGATTCAGATTGTAATATTCTAGTTTTGCCTGTCTGACTTCGTTTTTACGTTTTGGATGATGCTGTTCATATATGTTACGAACAGCATTGGATTAAGGCTGTCCCCTTGTTTTACTCCTTTATCTAAGCTAAAATCTTGTAACTTTTGCTCATTTAGTCTTACTATTCCCATTATATTTTTGTTCAGGCTTTTGATTATCCTTAGTAGTTTTTGGTTAGTCTACAATTCTTCCAGTGCTTTCCATACTTGTGTGTCTCAGTATATTATCAAATATTGCTTTTAGGTCCAGGAATGACAGGTATCACTTTCTCTATTAGTATTCTAATAACGAACTTATGTGGGCTTGTGGTTGTTTTCCTAGTCGGAATGCCGCTTGTCCTTTCTCCAGTCTATCTTTTATTTCGTTTCGTAGTTTCTTCTCTATAGTTTTGGAGTACATTTTTAATACTACGTATTGCCCGGTAGTTGTTACAATTATTTGTTTCTCAATTTTTATGTATTGGAACTATTATACTTCTCTCCCAGTATTTCGGTATTTGTTCGCTATCTCATGCTTGTTGGAAGATTCTTTTCAACCATCTTGTGTATTGCTTCTCCCCCTCTTTTGAGTAGTTCTAGGACTATTTCGTCTTCTCCCGGGGCTTTCATATTTGGTGTCGCTGTTACCTCATCCTCACTTCTTCTTCCGTTCTTATTTCTCTTTTCTTCGTTTCCATATTTTAGTATTTCTAGTATTTCTCGTTATCTTTCTGTTTCTATTTCTATTTCCTATCCTTAAGCTTATCCTCTCTTCTTCTTTAAATTTGTTTGTATGGTGATTGCGCCAGGCTTCTAGAACCTTTTCTGTTGTTTCAAAACTTCCTTGTGGGTTTAGAATATTTTGTATTTTTCTGTTGTTGCCCTTCAATTTGGATCTAGTTTTTTTTTATTTAACTTTCTAAACCATACATTTTTTTTTAATTTCATGGTAACTCTTTAGTACTTTAACGCACTTGAAGTAGTTTATTTTATAAATATGACTGTATTACAAAAATATTCGTTATCACTCAGATAATAAATTTTACCAACCATAGCTCTTCTGAAGCCCCTGCACCCTTTCTTACAACCCTTTAAAGTATTTCTAGTCCCTTTATACACCATTTAAAGCCGCGAAATTTACAATTAATTTGACAGATGATAATCTAATAGCACATTTCCAAAATATGTAGCAAAACGTGCAGCACCAAAAGAAGGTAGAAGAGTTGTAGGCGAGTGTTATAAACAAATTAGGATGCATCTCATGAATTTACACCAAAAACATTAACGAAATAGTATTTGGTGGGTTGCAATAAAGAGGGCAGTGGAATGGATACCCCAAGTATATTGAACATTTTTGTATTACAACTATTTTTATAAAATCATTGCGCCGAGGTACTAAATAATTACAATAAGTTTTACACGTACAAAAATTGCGCATGTTTAAATTTAACTATAAAGGAAATTCCGATTCCAGTGAAAACCAGATTTATTAACGAAGCTGTAGGAAGCATGAAATAATTTGTTGCTGATAGGACAATCAAATCCGGACGTAACATTAGTCACGCCCCGACAAATCACTTCCAATTCCTCTTGATATTGGTTAATGTGTAACTGGATTTAAAATTTTGTAAAATACTTTTAGTAATATTACAAAATATATGTTCAAATATTCCCTAATTTTCTGTTTATAATATAATTTTTATACTGCTTGGTATGGAGACTTTATGTATTAGTCAGAAATGACATCACCACCAAATCAGAAGAATCGCTTTTAGACGCGTTTTAAAATTACATTCACCTATTTAAATGCAAATAAACTAAATACTACAGTGTATTGTTCGTTTACTCCTTACCAGGATCGTCTTCGTCGTCGGACTCGCAGTAGTCTGGAAACTTTTTGCGCTTCAGATCCTTGAAGCATTTCGACACGTAATTTTTCAGGGCAGAATCCGGCTGCGTTCATGCAAGGGCACATTGAACGAAAAATTATGCAAACAAGCGTAGATCGGGTTAGCAAACGCCGCTGAAATCTTTAAGAATTGGCTGGCAAGTAAATAAGCAACTGGCAGCTACTGTGAAATGGTTGCAAAAGGCAACTGCAACACTATTTTTCAGGGCAGTACGTGTTTTAAGTGTTTTACAGGTAGGTAAAGCTTTGTAAACCAAACAATGGGGTTTAACGTAGATCTCATAAACACACGCGACTGCTTGTAGTTTGCATGTTACAAATTTGTTTTAACAAAATATTGCAAATCCAAACTATATTTATTCTGAATGTATAAAAGAATTTGATCTTAAAAATTATAGATAAAAATGGCAAACGAAATAAAAAAAAAACATGGTTACGAGGAAACGGGTAAACTATAACTCGTTAATTCAAAGTCAAATTTGAGGGGGTGATTCCTGATAGAAAAAACAAAAAAATTCAAAGAAACGTATGTATGAAAATGCACGTGTTGGTTCATCAAAGTTGGAACAACATGTTCTACAAAACATTTAGAATAACTACAGTACAAACTCCAACAAGTGTCCCTCCAGCATGATGAATGGTAAGTGACGGTATTAAATGTCTTACAACCGTTAATGTCCCTATCTATCACTTGTCCTGTGTGTAGATACTATCAGAAGCAGATTTTCTTCCAAAAGAGAAACTTTGTCGTTGGTTTCTGTAACAGATTACCACCAATCATGGGATTTTATATCTTTACGAATTAAAAAATCTTTGGTAGACAGAATCCATATAGAATGGTTAAAATTTATTATTATCAATAGTTTAGCATCGATGTTTGGTGACTATTTGGAGTAGTCTTTCTTCCAGAAGGTCCCACAATATCTGCAATTCCTGAGAAAAGTTCTTCCTTTATTATTTCAAGATGTGCCACTGGCAGTAAAATAGGTTATGTTTATTGATGCCTAATAAAGCTCCAACTCACTTCAGTGTTCGTCACTATCTCAATGACACCTTCTCCTACTCTAAAGTCATCGAAAATAAATGGAAAAGAATCGTGCAATGCAATGTGTACAATTTTGAACATACGCTTACATTAACTTTTTGTTCCTTTACTTAGGAATTATTTCCTGAAGTTTGTCCCTCTAGTCAAAACCCATCCGGTTCAAAGGTACTTATTTAGTACAGACGTATTTGGGTCTTACACATCATTCCAAGATGTAACATTTATTTTGGTGTTCTCTTCCATTCTTGCCTTATGCAGAATATTTATGTAGGTAGTACTTTTGTATTTTACAGCTGCAACAATACATGAGTCAGCATTGTCGGTGTACACATCGAATGTAGTGGCTGGCTATTCTTGCATCACCCCGCCCCACGACAAAATATGAAAATATTTCTAAGCTATCACGTGTAACCCAAAAAGGTAAGTATTGCGGCAATGGATAATGTCGCAATTTACGCATTCCGATTGTTTAACTTTAACAACTGTGCGTAATCACAGAGCAAACAGATTAGTTCTAGTTTGTTAGTCAGTGTGATGTTAGTGCCAGCACTTCACGGAACCCATAAAAACGGAGATTAAAAATTTATCTGCCATTCAACTGAATCATTTCCATTAATAAACAGGAATGTGTCATTTTTATAGTGCGAAGCCGTAATTGATTTTGCATTCCACATTTCTCTCTTATCATTTGTCTGCGAATGTTTTGCCGACGACCAAGTCAGTTCCATCAATGGCTAGATAACTGTCGATGGATTTCACGACTTTCTTCGCCTGAACACCTGATCGACCTTGCGGTCCTGTTCGTCTCTTTCACTTACAGCATCTAATAACACCATAAAATTATACAAGTGCGTCGATTGAAAAGATTAGAAAGGAGGCTTTAGCAGCAGTAATAATTTATGCGAAATGTTCAGGTTAATTACTTATAAGATTTGTCTCTTATCTATTATATTAATTAGACAAATCTTTGACTATTTAAATTAATTAGAAAACAAATATCATAAAGATCAAATTGAAAATGTGAATGCAGATTCCTTAGACAGTATTTAACATATCCAAAGATAGAACAAACGCTTTGCTGTTTTAATGAGGTGTAAGATTAAATTAAATTTGTTTAGTCGATAAGCTACACAAATGAGAGTAACAGGGCACGCATGTTTTAGATGATTAGACCTTGCAATCAGACGTGCTTTGTCGGATATGATTCTACTGGGTTATAAAAAGGTGGCCTAATTTAAATGCCCAATTTAGACTGTGCTTTTTGTTTTACGGTTGACAACAAGTTATTATTGCAAAAACACAATGCAAATTCGCGGGATATTTTACAGGAATGGTACGAAAATTGTGTTTAAATCAAGCATTCAATTTGAGCTACCCCTTATAAGGTTAGTCAAAAAGTTTGTGCTCGAGATCAAAAAGAAAACAATTGCTTAACGAACAGTGATGGCTCGAATGTTAATACTAAGCGTCATTTTTTATTTCAAATTATACACACTGCCATTTCTATAGATGAGCGTGGCAAAAGCCTTGTAACTAATTAGGAATGCGATGGTATAGTAATTTTTGACTGTTAAGTTGCCCAATGTTTTACAGAAACCAACAGATTGTGGATTAATTGAATTTACCTTATTCTCTTCCACTTTTTGCTATAGTAATTTCTTTAATTCGCCTTTTTTTGTAAATGTATCTTTGATGGTACTACGTTTCTGCTGATTATTATTCTTCGGTTTGCTAATATAATCTATAAATAACCTAATTGTACTACATCATGTTCCTTCATTGTAAATATAGAATTTTCTAGTAGAAAAAAGTCCCAACTATATGCTTTTGTTAGACTATCCGATGTTCATCTTAGATTTATGAGAAAATTTTCCACTTAGGAGAGCCGAACAGAAGACTTGCGATGAGTCCAGTCAAAATAGGGCCCAAAAGTAATTGATATTGTAGAACTTTTACTGTTTAGAATTATTACTAGCAATTTATAGAAGAGACCTGACGAGGGACTATTGCAATATTTTATTATTTAACTATTGTGCACTATTTCGTCATTCCCTATGCGACTACTAATTTGTAGAATTGAATTATAATTCCTTTATGATTACGTCGCGAAACTTGAAACCCAATTTTCTATGGTGCCAACAGAGTGTTCCGAGTATTTGTAACTATATCATAAATGTTTCTAAAGTTCTTTTCTATTATTTTTTTTATAAATAATGAAAGGTAGGCGGGCCAAAAAGTTCGCATTCAATATAAAAAAATTATGTGTGAACTGTTCTTCAAATAAAAGTCATTATCATTCTCCACGATCTTCCACAAATTGTTGAATGTGATTAAAGTATCATTCTGGCTATTTCAAATCAGGAATTCTTGACGCGCTTCTTCAACTTCATCAAAAGAGTCAAATCGATGACTATGCAAGAAGTGCTTCATTAATCGAGAGAAGTCGTAGTCGGATAGAGTAGCGGCTGGAGTACACAGGCTGGATGCGGAAGAATCTCGATGTCGTCAACTCCTCAAACTTCTTAGGCTTCTTGGCGGTGTGCGGTTTGGCATTGTTCTGCTGAACCAAAGCGCGCTTTTGTTGGAAGTCAGGTACTTCTTCAGGTTGTAATAGATACGATCCAGTTGCTGGCAATAGAATATAATAATGATGTGAGTCTTCGGCACAAGTTGAAAATGCAAAATCTTCCAAATCCAAATCGCGCACATACATAACCTTCTTGCCGAAATGATCGTGACGTGAAACTGACAGCGGATTTTCACATTGCGGAACACTCGACACACTTGTTGGCCTGTGGTTCGGCTAGTGCGTACGAATCCTGTCGAGGCTTTTTGTAAACAAAGTCAAGTTGATGCAAGTGGTTGGAGTACATTTTGATGAGACAAAACTCCAAGAACCGATGCCAGATCACGACTGCTTGATGAAGATTCATTTACCAATGCTACCAACAAATCTTCTTAGTTCAATTTTGATGGCTGATCAAAATGAGGCGTGTCTTCAAGATCCAGATGGGACAGTAGTAGCAAATACACTGTTCAATAAAC
Organism: Sinelater perroti; assembly: GCA_036346155.1. NCBI lineage: Eukaryota > Metazoa > Arthropoda > Insecta > Coleoptera > Elateridae > Sinelater > Sinelater perroti. The sequence continues at coordinate 13,805,191 of JARFIY010000195.1, read as the reverse complement.
GTAAATTGCCATTTTGTTTTTTAGACTGTACAACAATGATGTCGAGCAGAATTCCAAGACAGCTTCTGTTTCCAACAGCATCTAAAAATGATATGCAAAATTCCAGGATAAAGTCTGTTTACACGGTTTTTAAGCGAAGACACATTAGACCAAGTAAAGAATTTGTGAATCGTGTTAGAGAAGCGTACCAGCGCACTCCGTGCAAATTTTTAGAGTTTGACATCTCGCAACCATGATGTAACAGTTCTTCGCTTATCTTCTCTTTAGAATTATAACATTTTACAGTTCGTTGGAAATCACCTCAGGTTTCTCTATATATCATTTCATTTACGGTAATTTTTATCGTCTCACAAAAAAAAAACATAAATTTGTCATTTATGAAAAATTCCTCAAATTGTTGTTGCAAAATGCTGAACTCGAAATTTGCAGAAACTTGATGGTAACATTACATAATAATCTCAGATTCTTCTCTTAGTTCAGAATGTCTTTGTCGAAATACTGTGACTTTTTTCTGGAATTTTGCATATCACTTTTTGATGCTGTTGAAAATATCGACATCATTGTTACACAGTCTAAAAAACAAAATAACAATTCATGTTCCTTGAACGCTATATTCGATATTATTCTCCTAGCGACAAACCACGACAATTATACTTAAAAACTTAGAGCGTTTCTCTGTACAGGATACCCATATTCGATGAAATTTGAGGATTGCACCTGTTCGTAGAAATTACAAAAAAAAAAAAATAGTCATTCATGGAGCCGTTTTTAAAAAGAAATACATTGGCGAAAACCTCATCTCGATATCTCTTACCATTATGGAGAAACAATCCGAAAGTCATCTTCCTTCGATTTCTGTAGCGTCATAATTCCGTTATTTATGAATACTTTTTTAAAACCGCGAGAACATTTTTGACGCAATTTTTTTATAAGGATTTCGATGACGTTAAAATTATTTTTTTACTTCTTATGGACTTATGAATGAATAACTCTACTGATAATTTTTTATAGATCTTTCGGCACTTATTGAGTTATTAAAATAAATCTCATGAATAAAAAATGTTCTATTTGTTAAATCCAAAAGTGGACGATACTTATATATACCTCGGTGTTTTCAAGGTAGCTTTTAAAATTCTTGTTTTATCAAGAATATTATCTTTGTTATCTTTATTTCTGACGTCGGTGAGGTATTCACACTTCAATGTATTCTTTAGATTTTTTTTTATTAACTCCGAGGTAATTTACAATCTGTCTAAAAGACAATAAGTAAATGCGGTGACACTATAACAATAGAAACAATAAACATATCGCGTAGGAAGGGCATCCAGTGATACGTGCCTCTACAAGTTACATCTTAAAAAGTCTTATTTTAATTTCCACTAACGAAATCTATTTTGATTGCTGCTATTTGAATCTATTTGGAATATCCAAAGGTTTGAAGCGTTTGAGTCTACGTGTATCATTTGCTTCATCAAGAAGGTTACGTGCTAGTTGGTTTGGATGCACTGATGACTTTTCACTGTAAGTCACACTAAGTTGTTTGGCAACTTCTTTAACCGTAGGAATTTGTAGGTCTCTTCTTAGTGTCGCATTGGTCACAAACCATGGGGCGTTGGTAACTAGGCGTAGGACCTTAGACTGGAACCTTTCTAATATTTCTATATTAGAATCTGCAGCAGATCCCCAGAGCTGCACTCCATAGCTCCATATTGGTTTTAATATTGCCTTATACACTAGGACTTTATTTTCGAGGGTAAGTTGTAACTTTCTACCTATTATCCAGTACAGTTGCCTAAGTTTGATGTTCAGTTGCTTTTTTTTGTTTCTATATGGGGTCTCCATATTAGCCTTCTGTCTAGGGTGATACCTAAATATTTAGCTTTTGTATCTTGAGGTATAGGTTGCTGGTTAAGATAGATTGTTGGGCAAGTAGATCTTTTTGTAGTGAAAGTAACGGGTACAGATTTTTGTTCATTTACCCTAATTCTCCAAGTTTTCAGCCATTTCTCAATATTGGTTATATTTTGTTGAACAAGATTAGTTGCAGTTACGGGATCTCTGTGTGAAGCTATCACCGTAGTGTCATCAGCGAAGGTTGCTACTGTTGTACCACGAAGTACTGGAAGGCCGGTAGTAAAGATTAGATACAAGATTGGCCATAGGATGCTTCCTTGGGGGACTCCTGATTGGATTGGTTTTAAGCTCGTTTGTTCATCATCATGTCTGACATAGTAATGCCTTTCTTCTAAATATGATTTTAATAAAAGATATAAATTATGAGGTAGCAGTTTCTTTTATTTTGAACAGTAATCCCGCGTGCCAAACCTTATCGAAGGCTTGGGATACGTCTAAAAACAGCTGAGCAATATCTTCCTTCTTCTATATCAGAGTTTATATGTCGTACTATACGATGTATTTGTTCGATTGTTCCGTGCTGTGCTCTGAAGCCAAACCGATGATCAGGGATTAGGTGCTTTTGTTCAAGTATCGGTTTGAGTCTTTCAAGCAAAAGCTTTTCAAGTACTTTAGACAGTACTGGTAGAAGGCTCATTCTTTAGATAACAACTTTAAATCACTCCGAACATGTGTTTAGCTTTACAAAAGGTTAAATTAAATGCCTAGGACACCCTTTTTTGAATGTGCAGGTGAAAATATGGAAACAACTACTTTTTAGGAAGGTCATGAAGCGCAAGATTATTTAAGGTGGTTAATCTGATTTCAAATACTAAGCCCCAAAAATGTATTAACAGAAACGGACACATAAAATTTTATATCACACAGTATATACCATCACCGATATTTTATCATGTGTCAGTTTTCGCATTATTCATGAGTATAGAAATAAGATTTTTAAGTAACATATGGTACCGGTCACAAATATATCAACTTTTGGTATTTCCCCCATAACTTTTTGTTGATGAATTTTTTTAAAATTGTCGGACAATGTTTTGACATATGTTCTACAATTATGCGAATAAAAGTTTTGATCTTTTCAAACTCCTGTTGATAATGATGTCCAAATCACTGTAAATCAGTGAAAATCGGCATTTTATTGCCTTTTGGAAAACCCGTATTTCGCGTCGTTTTCATATTTTTCTTACATTTTTTAAATAATAGGCGTATCAAGTATGGATAAGTAGTCTGACTCCCGCAACATATCCCCAGATATCCAGAGGCAATGACCAATAGTCGTGCTCAAAGTCGAACTTTTCGTGAGTTTGCAGCACAGCTCAATCTCAATAAGAGTATTTCTCCCTATTTCCTGAAGTACATTCAAGGTGGTGTTGTGAAGAAGTTCAAGGCTGGTCGTTCCGAGACTACCTTGAGACTCTGCGACAAGAACGTCATCCGATAATTCTCGCCAATTGCGTAACCCCCTGGACCCGAAACTATCTGTTCGTACTATCAGGCGTTGTCTGAACCAAGTTGGACTTAATGGACGTAGTCCGCTCAAGAAGCCGATGATTTAGGAAAAGAACAAGAAGGTGCGCGTGAAGTGGGCGCAGGCGTACAAGAATTGGACGATGAAAGAGTGGGAAAATGTGCATTGGAGTGACGAAAGTAAGTACATGTTGTTCGAAACGGACGGAATTCAGTGGATTCATAGTCTCCAAGACACTCGTTTCGATTCCAAGTATCAAATTCCCACGATGACCCACGAATGTGGACGTATCATGGTCTGGGGTTATCTCCGACCTTGCCACGGGCCCCCTTAGGAGAATTCACGGCATTATGATCTCTATCTGCATGAGGACATCCTTGAGAAAACGATGCGTTCATGTGCCATGCATAACATGGACAGAGGCTTCACTTTCCAACAAAACAGTGGCCCCAAACATCGTTCGAAGCATATCCAGGACTGATTCACTCGCTGTCGTGTGATCCTCCTCGACTGGCCCAGCTGATCGGAATATTATCGAGGGCTTTGGTCAGAGCTGGAACGTCGTTTGGTTGGTAGAAATGTCAAGAATACAGACTCCATGCTTTATAGGTGTCAGGCCGTCATTGATGCCACGAGTTATGCTACTAAGTATTAGACTGTTGTTCACTTTTAGTTGATTTCCGAAGATTTTAAATTATTCCGATATTTTTATTTAATGTTTGTTTCGTTGCTGTATTTTGATCATTTTTTGTTATGCTAATAAAGTTTTTTTAGTTGAATTGTTTCGTTTCTTTTGAAAAATCGGTTGATGGGGCTGTGAAATTGATACTGTACATACACCAAAAGAAATGTCACATGATATAAGATTGGATAAAATAAACTCATCTAATTGTAATGAAGTTTATTTTTTATACTGATGTGTCACTTGATATTTTAACGCTGATAACTCAAATTATTTTTGGGTTTGCAAGTTTAAATCACTACTACCATTTACAAATTTATTTTCTAGAATATAAAATGAGTTTCAAGGTCAGGTTTATTTTCGTGTCTGGAGAACAACATCCATTACGACAGTTACTTTCTCTTGCAAGTTTGAAATTACTGCGGCAGTGGTAGTAGAATCTAAAATTTTTACGACCGTGTCAACCGGAACGTAATACCTAAGTTTCATCATGATGACAGCTTCTCTGTGTAGTGCCATTCAGGCATTATGTATAGTACGTAGAAAATTGGTGGGCTTCACTTGAATCTGCTTGGTCGGATTGAAAATATAAGTATGAAATAGTCGAGGTGTTACACCATTTCTAAAATTACACTGGCTAAAAAAGAATGATGATTTTCGTTCTCTTTCTTAAAATTCGAACGTTATTTTACCAATTTTAGTTAGCTTAGTTTTGTGACTAATAATGACGAATACGAATATAACATGTAAGGTGTATTTTTGGACATCCTTGAAGGTTTAAATTACATTATCAGGCATCTTGGTATAGCCTATGCAATTTTTTTCTTATCACTTTCAAAATTTCTACTGGTACTATTCTGTTATATTGAACTTGTTGTCTCTTTCATGAAGTTAAATAATTTTGTTTGCTCCAGGTTCATTAATCTCGCTAAAGTACCGACTTCCATTTTATGTAACTTTTTTCAAATTTCTTCTTTCACCTATCTAATTCAATTGTGAGATATTCAAGAAAAAGCATTGGTCAGTTTTAACTCCTCAATTAAGAATTTTTTATGGGGTTTGTTATTTTATCTTTCCATAATTAAATTGTAATGTTTGTGTCCGAAGAATCAGTTTGTGCGAGATAAGACAAAACGACTGATGATGTTTGCAAAAATTCTGCTAAATGTACGTTAGCACGTTTAGTATGTTTAGTAATAGATTACTTAGTAAGCATGCTTATCTTGCCTTAAGCACTTCAAACTAAATTGTTTTTCGACATAGCGTAATTCAAAAAGGCAAATATAAATGTAGTGGTTATTTTGAGGTTACAATAATTCCGATTAAGAAAACAAATTATTAATACGTATGTTTCTTGTATTGCTGCGATTCCGATGATAATACTCTGGGAAAACCCAACCGGTCCTAGTACACTGTACATATAGCCTAGGAAAGTTAGCTGAAATAAGTGCGTTTTTTAAAAAAATTCCTCAAACGCTAAAAAAAATATGATAAGTTAGTAAAAAATAGCACGATTTAAACGTATATGTTTTGGACTAAATCGGTTTGTAGGAACTTGAGCAAAAAAATTCGCAAAAGTGCGAAAAACTGATTTTTTTAACAGTAGATAGTCGACACAAAAAGCTACAATTTGGTCGCAAACGGAAGTCTTTACAACTTTTGTGGATTGAGTTATTCAATGGCAAAAAATGGCATTTTTTATGGTGTTTATTTTTTTTCTCAAAAAGTTCTGAACCGATTTTGATTTTTAAAAAACGATTTCATTTATCTTTTTAAGCGCTATAACGTGTTATTTTTTGTTTTTCGGTAATTTTTTTTATGCTCAAAAGTTGAAAAAATCTGTTTTCGCACTTTTGCGATTTTTTTTGCACAAGTTTCTACAAACCGATTTAGTCCAAAACATATACGTTTAAATCGTGCTATTTTTTACTAACTTATCATATTTTTTTTAGCGCTTGAGGAATTTTTTAAAAAAATTTCCTATCTTTCCTAGACTAATGTTTCTCGCATTTTCGATTACTCCATCCATACAAATAACTCCCAACTTCACTTGCTCGGTAACAAAGGATAAACGTATCAGCTGTTACTATATATAGTTCTTGGCGCTTGCTGATAAGGAAAAAACAATGCATAATACATATCCCTGTATCTATAGAAGCATGAACTTTTCCGCACGAAACCGGAATACGTGTCGATTAAGCAATAGCTCTGCTATTGGATTTATAAAATGAATATTGAACAAAAATGCTTGCTAAGGCATTTGCATAGAATTGAGAATTGTAAATTGCGGATGTTGTAACATATTTAATCAGTCGCTTGAAACAATCGGTGGGATTTATTTACCTTACTGTACAATTACATGGAGCATTATTACAGAGAATTAAAAGAATAAATTGTATATTTAGTGTCCCAATCAGAAATGGCTTCTATTTTTAATACATGTTTTATGTGACCATGTAAATTATTTATAATTCCTATGTACTGTAATTTTAATTTGCTATATGCAATGCGTCAGATTTAGAAATCAGCACGCCTCTCATCGAGTACATAGTGTAAATACAGAGAACTCCAGCTAATTTGCGTTCGCAAATTGTTTTCTATTTACAGACCACTTTAGCATAGAAAAACTTCACCCAAAAAACCTATAGGATCGGTAGTACACCAACATTCAATGAACAAATAAGAAAGAACCGCAGCAACCAAAAATAAATTCGGAGCGGATCTGGTGACGTAACCGCAATACAAAAAAAAATAACTCCTGATGTAACAGACATCCACGTACGCAAACTTCTATGGGTGTTTCTAGCATTCTGCCTCCCACGCAACCGTTTGCAAAAATCGCGAAAAACACTATCCGTCTTCGTCACGCCGGGATGTCACGCGCAATTATGAACAAGTTAACCTTGAAACTCCGACCAACCGCCGGTGATATGCTGAATCATATCGTGTTTCACCGGCATAGAATTCGCGGCTGGAGCATCGGCTTTCGTTTCCAGCGGAAGGTACGGCTAACCGTGCAAGGATTGCGTGGGGTTTTGGCGTGGATCTTAGCCTTCTAGAACTGCATCTAATAAGACGGCTTTACACGACGCTAGTAACTCGTACGAGTCACTAAAACCGAGTAATCGCTTTTAATACTCTCCTTGTGTAAATTGTTGTTCTGTATTCCAGTAGACCAATTTACACAAGGAGAGTACTAAAAGTGAGTACTCGGTTTTAGTGACTCGCACGAGTTACTAGCGTCGTGTAAAGCCGCCTATAGGGAGGCAAATGAGACAATGCAGCTAGCTGTACCTTCTTGTAAAGTTTGATCCACGTCAGATCGCCCTTGGAGTCCGTGTACTGGAGGCCGAAGAACCAGACCTCTCGAAGGCCGATGGTTTTGACCACTTGGTCGAAGAGCTGCTTGCCCGTAGTGGTCGCCTGGATCGCGAACTCGAGTTCCGCGTCCATCGTTGTGACCCGCACGTTCATCTAGAAAGTGAAAAGAAATTTTTAACAGTTAACTTCAACTAGCACAAGACCGCTAAATGCGGTAACTATTTTAGTGTTTCTTTTAAAAGGAAGTTGGCCTAGTAAAAATAAAGTTTCTTTTGTTTTTAATTTTAAATAGGGCGAATTCTATTACCAATGTGAAAGAATTAAATATATTTTGTTAATACGATGCCTTTGGTACAAAACATACCGTAGCTCGTCTACAACTTCTACATCTCTAGTTACAACCCTTTGAAACGCAACTTCGTTGGATGTTTTTGTACGTTCGATAATTACTTTTTGAGATGATTCTGATGTACATTTGTAATTCACCCTAATTTACTTATAATAGCTCTTTTTTTGACTCCTTTCACAAGGCTTTGGTCGTGTACTTTTGCAACGTATTTTCTCAAACGACAATCTAGCAGGCATCACGCGCCGCGAAAACGCCCGGGTTCCCACCCTACCCACTTGCCAGATAATACTCCATGTCCAAAGTTTAGTTTCACAACTTAATTCTCAGCTCATAAGTACAATCGATGATGGTACCTATTCCAATTCATATATCGTGCCCTCCGTAAACTTATAGTGAAGCGCCATCTGTCAGCTTCACAACGTACTACAAGAGGTACTCGTTCTACTAAACTAGCCTAAAAGGGATGTTAAAAACAAAATGCGCTTTTTCGCGTTTCAACTACAGAAAAGTGCGGAGAAACCCGGGTAATTAGTTGTGCGGCTTTAGAGGATGATGTCGTTTCCTATAATATTGCAAAAAGTGCAACAATTTGCAAGTGAAAATTTTAACTTACAAATAAACTCGGAGTAACGCGTCAGTCCATTTCTAAGAGACTACGTGAGCTAGGAAGTATTCATTAGAAAATGCATTGTGCTCTACATTGGCTCACAGCTGAGAAGAGCAGACTATGATATTCTTGACGATCGCCCGGCGTATTCGTCAGACTTCGCCCATCCTCTTTAGATCACTGTAATACCACTTCCGTAGAGAATAATCTAGTTGAGCTTGTCAACCCCAAACCACCTTCTCTTTTTCAAAGTGAAATTTAGCAGTTTCCCGAAATAGAGGAATTACTTCGAAAATTAGGTTGGTAATCGACTTTTTATAAATTAATTCAGCCAAAAAGTTTGAGCATTATGTTGCACACTTAATGCATATAACTGTTTTAGAACACGACATGCTTCTAATCAAAGCACAGCTCACATAACAATCTACTACATATTTGCATTGGGATAGGTGGGCTAGCATATTTTGTATTTATTCCATCGAATAATTTTTATATAATCCGTACCTCAAAAAATCTTGTTTAAAATTATTAATAAAAAATTTACATGCCAGAGACAATTTTGTCACATGATTACATAAACAAAAGAGAAAATATATAAATCATGATCAGAATTATAGTCTTAGGTGGTGTATTATTATTTCTTACTTGAGATCTATGGATCGGAGACGCTTTATTGTCATCATTGATGGTAAGCTGTTCTAATAATTTCCAAAACTGGTACTAATTCTCTTATAAATAATATCTTGAATGTAAGGCACTTTGAGAACAGCCTACAGTCCGATTTAACACAAACCAGGAAGCATCTACGATCATTATGAGGATTTTTGATTGCTTTTAGATGACTAACGTGTTGTATACATTGGCGCAGCGTTAAAGCCGAAGCATCAAATATGAATTTGTAAACTCAATTCCCTTTTTTACTTAATTCCACGTCTCAATCCAAGCTATTTTATGTTTATGATTAATAGAAATCATGACCAGTAAAATATTTTCAGAATGAGCAAAAAACGGGTTTCGCTGAATAAATAAGTTAATACATAGACTTTTTCAGAGTACACCTGGACTAGACGATCGTTTCCCACGGATGTACATAATGTAATGTTTAAATTGTGCTAATTTTAAAGTGAAAAATAAAGAACGTTCAGGACCCCAAAATTTCTGAAGACGAAAAACTTCGGCGACTGTTGGATGAAGAATCACGTTAGACGCAAACACAATTTACAGGAGTATTAAATGTTGCTTAATATGAGATTTTCAAACGTTTAAAAACGATGAGAAACGTTTACTAAAAAGGGAAATGGGCACCATATAAAAAGAAAAAAAATGCGTGCGAAATCCTGCTTCATAGACAAAATAAAACTGTTTTCAACTGTATAATAACCCCAAAAGAAAAAAACAATTAGCGACAGTAAAAATATCAAAATTGACGCCAAAACAGGACAGTCATGAAAAGAACTACAGGGTGGTATCCAATAGTAGGACTGATTTAAAAAAAAATATATTTATTGGACATTTTGGTACATCGACTTAATACTCTTCAAAATAGGCCCTTTGGGCATCCACACACTTCTGGTAGCGAGCCTTTCAGGTCGCGAAGGCCTTCTGGAAGTCGTCCTCCGGGATGCTGTTCAGCGCCCTCGTTGCCGCTTGGATTGCTTCCACAGAGTCGAAACGATGCCCCTTGAGCTGCCTCATGATCCGCGGAACAGGAAGAAGTCCTGCGGTGCCACATCAGGGCTGAAGGGGGAGTCAACGTGGAAACGTCGAATTTGGCCAGGAGATCCCTCACAATCCACGCGCCGTGGTACGGCGCGTTGTCATGGTGGGGCTTCCACTTCCCCACTAGGTCTGGTCGCACGTGTGTGATCCAATTTCGCAGCCGTGTGAGCACTTCTACGTAAAATCTTGCATTTACAGTCTGTCCAGGAGGTACAAACTCCTTATGGACAATGCCACGACGGTCAAAAAATGCAATCAACATGGATTTCACTTTAGATTTCGACATTCTGGCCTTCCTTTTACGGGGTGATTGTGCGGTGTACCACTCTTCGCTCTGACGTTTTGTTTCCGGGTCGTATTGGAAGACCCAGGTTTCATCTCCGGTGATGACATTATCGAGAAAATGTTCTTCTTCCAAACAGTTCAGTATTTCTTGGGAAATCTCAACACGCAGGTCTTTTTGCTCGTCACTCCACACTTTCGGCACCATTTTCTCATCGACAAATCCTCTGTGATGATGCGTTGGACTGTCCCGTACGAAAGATTCAGCTCATCACTAATTAATTTAATGCCCAACCGTCGGTCAGAGTTCAAAAGTTGCTTAACTTTCAGCACATTGTCGTCCGTTCGCGAGGTTGACGGACGCCCGGCGCGTTAGTCGTCCTCGACTAGCTTCCTCCCCTCCCGAAACAACTTGTGCCACACAAATATCGAGGAACGGCTCATGGTATCCTTCTTGTAGGCCTGCGTAAGCATGTCCTTGGTTTCGGTCGCTGATTTTCCAAGTTTGTAGCAAAACTTGATGGCGTACCGCTGGCTCCAAATTTCGCTCCATCGCAACTGACGACGAGGCGTCACAACAGGAGGTCACTAAAACAGTGGTCCACACTCATCTAACGCACGTAGGCGACTGCCACAGGTCGAAACCTGTTCCAAAGGCTCCCCTCCATAACATCCAGGCCTTGCAGATACCCCTCGTAATTGGGAAACAGGTCAAAAACACGTACGAAGCGTTCAACTAAGATCTTTACCAAATACGATATTAGTTTAGTTTGATGACACGTACATGTAGAGTACAATTGTAGATTATATGATGTCCAAAATTGAATATCTCAATGGACAGCCTCAAAAAACGAGTTTATGTATTCCCAGTAAGTATAGGGACATTTATTCATTTATTTCAAGTGATGCTGATATTAGTATTTCAAAATGTCCTTGCCGCATTAAAGATGTGGAAAGATATGTTGCGATTGTTACGAAAGTTGTCGCTTTAGTTTTTTGATTGAAGATTGATGATTATATTAAAACCATATTTCATTTAATTCTATAATTGGATAATAATTCAAAGAAAACCACAAAATGTCCGAAGTTCTCTAAAGGCACTTAAAATGAAAGAGTGGTGGGAAAGCGTGAGCAGAATTTAAAGTGTAATCACCTTCTCGTGGTGAGTGATTACTTTGAAAAACTTCAAGGTGAACCATAAGCGAAGTTATTAGTCATTTAACTGTTAAACGCATTTAGACAATTTTTTAAATACTGTAGTAGTTTTAGGAAGCAGCAAATATATTAGGAACTTAACAAAAGTACAAAACATTTTAAAATTTGTCTATGGAACTTTAAAACCTAAATGGATTTTTGTAAAATTTTGTAGTAACATCAATTAGCAACAAATGTAAATTTTCAAAACTCTTAATTTTCAATGTAACAAATTTCTATTTTCTCGGTCCACCCTACTATAATACTATTTTAAGGTTAAACTAATTATTTGAAGATTAAAAAAGTTTTTTAAATAATTGAAATTAAAAGAGACGATAAAAATAATTTTTCTGAACACTGGATTGATAAAAACCTGTAAGAATTTGAACATGAAAATTGACGCAGATATTGTAGTATTTAGTAATTTTTTTAATTAATACTATTATTACAAGATATATAGCCAAGAGATATATTTTTCCTGAATTATCTCGTGGATTGGTATCTCTCCGAAAACGAAAATTTTCTTTTATATGTCCCTATAAGGAAAAATGCGCTTCGTCAGTAAAGAAAAGAATTCTACAATTTCAATGCGATTTTGCCAATCACGTTCGGAAAGCTCCAGTGTCACAAGGATCTTGTGTGGATCTTGGAGAAAAATTCATCGAAATCCGACGTCTTTTCACTGCAGAACCTGAAGTTCTCTAACACACAATATAACAGATTTTCGATCAAGAACGAAGGCTGAAGGCGCAGGTAGAAACGTGTTCGAAAAGCACATTGTACGACCACAACAATTCCAAATGTACATTTCGATACCAAGAACTCTTCCAAGCAAAACTTCCCGACTAGATGCGTCTAATGAAATCACTTCCCCCACTCTTGGATAATCATTTGTTTCATAACTTTACTTTAACATTGGGGGGCAAGGGTAGAGGAGGGAACTTTGTCCCAACTTGTACATAATTATAAAAACTCCTGATAAAATTAATTATTTGAAAGTTATCACTAACATTTAAAATTTATTTATATAAAAAATTGTAACATGTAGAAAATGCATTTAAAATATTTTTAATGACAATTATTTTAAAAATTTAATTTTTCCAACATTATTGTAGTTATATGTTGATAGGAACCGTTGTCCCCTATTTTGCCAGTATAATAACGCAGCTTTTGCACCTGCCGAGCATTTTTAACATCCGCTTTGTGATGAAAGAGATATAGTAGTAAACCGCCCCATATCTTTACATGCGGCAGCTGTCTTGTTTTGCACGGCTGGACTTTGCATACGGGTAGTAAAATTTATAATCGGAAACAAGAGAGGGTCAAAAATTATGATAGAACAAAGCTTATAATAGTCTATAGGAAAAGTACCTTGTCGGCATTTACCAATCATCGCCTACAATGTCGATTACATCCGTGCGAGTGATTTAATTACTCTAATTCTATGATCTTTTGTTTAATTTTTTTACTAATGTTCACATCAAAAGAATCCAAGATACGTGACGCCCACTTAAAAATTAGCATTGAAACGGCGACCGTCTGGATAGAATTTGGCAGTAAAGTGTTATGAAGATGTTTGGATTCTCACAACATATTTTGAAGTTCCGTGTGAGATAATTATATATCAAAATCTACAGAAAGCAAGATATTGTTTCATTGGGAGCTTGTAGCTACTACAGTACATACTGCTTCTGATTTGTAATTGTACAATTTTACAATAATAAATGCGTTGAATCGGAAGATCACATTTTGCCTTTATAATATCAAACATATAGCGTGTGACGAAAAATATATAAATATACCTCGAAACATCAATTCTGAGATCAATGTAATTGGGACCGCCGTCTCCAATCTTACATGGGCGTATTTCAAGACATTTACACGGTTTCTCTTATAAAATCAGGTTTGTTCAACAATTGCAACCACAGGGCTATAAATAGCTTGCTAGGGAAAAGAATGATTTTCTAAAACACCTACGGGACAGCGACTAGGCCCATTTTGATCTGAACGGTTTTTATATACACAAAACTCTTGAATCTGGGATACGTGAGATCCAAGATTCATTCACCAGTCAACTACACTTAAATACACGATGTGGTGTAGGGCAACAACATAACAATGATCCACGATTCAAAATGGCTTAGAGATATGGTTCCGACAAGATGGAGTCACAGGTAACGCAGTAGAACCAACGATGGGATTGTTAAAGACACATTTTAGAGATCAATTAAATTTCGAAGAGAGCAAAATTTGAATACCCAGTGCGATTTTCCTATCTCTCGATCTTACAGCGGCCGATTTCTATCTATGGGATTCTTCTTAAAGTTCCGATCCGTTTCGGATGTTGGAAACCATGATGGCAATACGGACTTTATCAACAGCGGCACGAAATAGTCCAGTTGTTGTTGTATTGAACCATACTTGCAGGTTTTTCAGCCACGATCTATGGGATTACATAAAGTAAAAGTATACTGGAATAAAATTTGAACCATACATACAGCAACTAATGGTTAATAGTCGAGCTGAAACTCGGGAAATATGAGCAATGCAAGGAATTCCACTTAAATTTTAAATTGAAGGAAAATAAATTGCAAATACCTCAAAAGTTTTGCAACACCTGCGAAAATTTTGATTTTTGTACAATTTTTGTCTTTATGGTGTAGTAAATCTTGGGATTTCAGATGGTTTTGATGCGCTATTGCTGAAAGGGGGGACTTTCACCAAGAGATACTGCAAGAAAAATCTGCGGTGCTGAAGGCGAAGAAAGTATCCACTACTCTACCGATGGTACAAGCGCTTCGATTCCGGCGACATGAGCCTCAAAAGTCAGTCTCGCTCTAGTCTGTCGTTAAAGTTGGGCAATGAATGTTTGTTTAAAACATTGAAAGCTGAGCCTTCTAGATTTGGGATCAGTTATTGGAGTTGGCAAATCAACGGTTCATCGGCATCTCCAACAGCTTGACTTTGTGCACAAGAAGTCCCGATAGGATCCACAGGAATCGGTGAAACGCAAGCCGACAAAAGAGTCCAGATTTGCTGCAAACTGCTCAACAATCCTTTGAATGACGTCGACTGAGAAGTAGGTCTTCTTGGTCAATTACAATTATCAGAAGAAATGGATTCCACTAGCCCGAATTCCGCCGTTAGTTCCGCGCCAAGATCGTTCCGGCAAGAAGATCATGTTATGCGTTTGGTGGAAGTTTGAAGGAGTTTTGCATTTTGAATTGTGCCGAATGGCGGCGTGTCATCAATACCGAACTTTATTGTCAGCAGTTGAACCACGCCTACGACAAGTCGAAGGAGAAGTACCCGACTTAGGTCAACCGAAAGCATGCTTTATTTCAGCAAGGCAACGGTAAAGCTCATACTACCAAGAAGACTAAAAAGAAATTTGAAGAATTAGAAGGCGTTGAAGATATTCCGCATCTGGTCTATAGTCTAGATAATGCCGATTATGGCTTCTTCTGCTCAATGGAATACTTCTTATGTGGGTGCCGATCAGAATTATTTGATGAAGTTGAAAAAAGGTGCCAAGAGTACTTCTATTCAAAGCTGTCCAGGTAATAAGATCAGATCCAAAAACTTGCATGTCGGTGGCAAAAGATAGAAGAAAATGATCGCCTCTACTTCGAAGAATAGTTTTTGTTTTTAAATAAGTTCATCCATAAAAATTGTTTTTTTCCCGCAAGTGTTGCAGAATTTTGAAAAATAATATTTAACAAAATGCCATGGTATAGAATTACGTCTTTTCTCAAAACGTAGTATCTGAAATAACAATTTCATGAAGCGAAATGTATTGATGATTTTATTTTCCAAGACTTTCATTAGTTGACAAAACTAATTTTATTCTAAATGACCTAAAGAAAATAAATGGAAGAAAGCAATCCGCATAATTCTCCACAATCTCAGTCTCAGTAAACCCATAACAAAAATGGAAGCGATCAAACTTCTAGTTCCAGCTAAAGAGACGCGAATTTCCCATCATCATCATGTTATTTATAATAAATACATCACAATGGGAGACCAGTATGTATTACTCTATGTAAAAGTAAAGTTAAGTGAAAAAATCTGGTGTAAACGTCACACGACTTTCCTTGTCCCATTATTTGGGCAATTCTGGCAAAAACAGCAAAATATCCGACATTATCTCCTCAAAATTGTTAAAATCTCGCGAACGGTAAGTTCTATCAAAAAATGTATTATTTTTTGGTAGTTCAACATACTAAATTTGGAACTTATTTAATGTGCAGGTACGCAACATTATTATTTTTTCATTAGCTTCACGTCTAACTTATGGCTCAGTCGGATATGACCACAGACGCCGACCAATATGACGCGGGTTCGATCCTGGGCTTCAATTTTTTTTCGAGTTTCTATTTTATCAACTTTTACTTTAAATTCATGTTTATCTCGTGATAACAAATCATTTTTATTCTCATGAATTTTTTGTTTCTTCAACCGTTTAGTTTCGCGGCCGATTTTGCGACTTTGCGACCTTGAGACCAAACGGCTCGGCCGATTTTTACTAAAAGTTTCGCACTGGGTCCCCTACCTACAAGTAACTTGCATACCAAATTTCAAGTCTCTAGCTCTTACGGTTCTCGAGATATCCCGTTTACTGACAGACCGACAGACAGACACACACACACGAACCAATATCCCAAACCAACTTTTTTGGTGTCCTGAGGCTATAATTCGTTCAGAAATGTGAAAAATTGGGTAGGTCAAATTTCCGCCGATTATATCACTTTCCTTATTATAGGATAAGGAATGTAAAAAGGGGTCACCTGATATAATTATTCATTCATTATCGCGATAAAAATACTTCATATAAAAAGGTGCTAAAATTGAAGCCGTCCTCGTCTCGAGTACTTTTGTGTCCTTTATGTGTAGATAATGAACATGGTAACAGGAATAAAGCCATCTATTGAAAAACGAACATCCTTTTATATTGTGTGACATTGACTATTACATAACTTAGCTTATTGCTCTGACGCAAACATAACTGAAGATTCATTCTAGAGCCTGTGACGCCATTTAAAAAATCCAAATAACTATTTTAATAGAAATGACATTTGATATTTCTATTTTATAGTAAACGCATTCTTTCACGTCAGCCAAAAAGGATCTCTGTAAATGATTCGATGTTCTGGACTAGGAAGAAACGTATAAAACGCCGTGCTTGGCAAAAGCGGTTTTGATTAAATTACCGCAAAATACGAAACCTTTGCACCTGAATTTGCGTCATCAATAATTTTATCCACCTTCAACATTTGCTTGTAAAAATCTATTTTAATCAGCTATTAGCAACGACACACAAGGACGGTATAACCACAAGGTACACATTTATGAAGCACAAATATAAACGGCAATGGTAATAAAATTGCGTAACTAAAAAAATAGTTAAAAATTTACAAATCTTTGAATTTAACGGTGTTCTCAAAAAAGTGGTTACAGTTCTAGTGACATTTTATTATAACACGACCATGTAGGTCAGTAAGGTCGTAAATCTTAAAAAAGTTACTGGCATATCTTAATAAACTAGTTTTGATGGCACATTAGATAAATCAAGAACATATTTTTTTTAAAAAAACAAGTATCTGATTTGATCGAAGCTAAATCTCGACTGTTCTTCTAGTATTATTTTATCTGTAAATTACAACTTACAAGTTTTCCGGAAACCATGGTGTTAACTAATGTTTCACGTAATCAATAAACTAATCCTTAAAGATTGCGAATTAGCACAACACGATTGCGCTGGAAAAAACACCGAAAACGTCTAACTTAGGAGAACAGAACGACCAACTGAGAAAGAACGAACCAACTGACGCGTCCAGCACCGGCGTTGGAACGTAACCGTCGATTCTGCCATGGAATATCGCATCGTCCATTCTGTTCCTTCAACGACCAATCCTGTTGCAAGGCACCGCGAAGCCGTTACACAGGATGATGTCAATTTCGAAGGCCGAAGCAACAAGTGCGTTCGCACACCATCATCAGCGCCAACCAACCGTTCGCCTTGTTCATCACAGTCTAGCTGACTCATTGTGGATTTTTCGTTGATTAAAGAAGTGTAAACTTAGAAATGCATAATATAGAACAATGTGAACATCCTTCACATTTATCTTCCACAAACTACGGCCATTTTCATAAAATTGGTGTATTATGTTACACATGGGCGTATCTATTTCAGACACACATTGAACAGATGTACAAGAGATTAATGAACTGACTTATTAAATACAACGTTTCTACATCAAACTACATGTAATTCAAGGTATTGACTAAAAATATTATTCCTTATAATTTTTTAGAAATTATAAAAATATTTTCTACCTTTAATTTTTTTTAATATTATTATGCATTAAGACAACAAAAAATGTATATATACTAAAATTTTTAAAACACTGGTTTCTTTATTATATGTATATTATGGTGCCGTATTAGAAACATTTTTAATGGTTAGGTTCTACATCCCTTATGAAAGTATGCGAACTGTAAGGTCGAGGCTCAAAAAATGTTGAATTCTCGGCCTTCAAACAGAATTTCTGTTACGACCGTATTATTACTCTTTATTCGGAACGAACGTAGCTACTCAATTATTTTTACTTTTCTTATCCTATAATAAAGGAAAGTAATGTAATCGGCGAAAATTTGACCTACCCAGTTATTCACATTTCTGGACGAAATATAGCCTCAGGACGCCAAAAAAGTTAGTTTGAGCCATTGGTTCGTGTGCGTGTGCGTGTGTGTGTGTGTGTGTGTGTGTGTGTCTGTCGGTCTGTCAGTAAACCGGATATCTCGAGAACCGTAAAAGCTAGAGACTTGAAATTTGGTATGCAAGTTACTTGTAGGTAGGGGACGCAGTGCGAAACTTTTGGTAAAAATCAGCCGAGTGGTTTGGTCGCAAGGTCGCAAAATCGGTCGCACAGCGGTCGCGCATCTAAACGGTTGAAGATACAAAAAATTCATGAGAATAAAAATGATTTGTTATCACGAGATAAACATGAATTTAAAATAAAAGATGGTCAAATAGGAAATCGAAAAAAAATTGAAGCTCAGGATTTTTAATATACCGGGGGGTATTCATAAAATGTTTCGGAAAATTTATATTACCGAACAAAAAATTACAATGAAATTTTTTGATCCGAGGTCAAATAAATAAGATATAGCCGATTAAAAATTAATTAAACGGACCAATCATAGCGCGCTCAGAAAGCTTCACGGCCGACTGCGGGAGGACGGGGTGGGAGCGTTTGGCCGCTAGGAGGGAGCACGCAGGCGATAATGGGGTAGGTCGTGCGGCCGAGCTCGCACGGTTGCCTTCAGTGACGTAGCAAAATTTTAAGTGCGAGTTAATTATTGCCTTGTACTGTTTATTTTAATCAGCTTTCGAGTGTTGGACTCGCGCTTCGTCCTTTTTTAAAATAACAAGTTCCGGGACGAGCGCAGCGTAGGGCCGAGACGATGGACCCGGTATAATATATAATAATAGGTTAAGGAAAGTCGTGTGATGTTCACACCAGATTTTTAATTACTGAGTAGGTCACCAGCCAGTCATTCGACCTGGGGCCGTCCACACCACATCCAAGAGTCTGGATGAAAATGGCTAGTAAATTTGTCTGTGCTGCTTATTTTCATTGTTACTTTCAATATTTCTTCATTTATTATATCTTAGTCCTGTATTAATTTTATGTTCCCTTCTTTTACTAGACATGCCAGTCTTTCCGTTGGTGTTTTGTTTTCTTCTACTCCTCTATATATTATTATAAAACTTCCGTCCTTTAGTATTCCCTTCCGTTTTTTCTTAGTTTCAATGATGGCTACCGGTAAATAATTTACGTTCCTTAGACTTTTGATTGGTTCCCTTTCTTTGTTATTTATATCTCTTATATTCCATGTACTTAACTCAATTTCTTTTATGTTTGACCTTTCCCTTTTATTACTACCCGAGTGGTGTTTTTAAAGTATTATTTATTGTGTCCGTGCTAGTTTCTGTAAATCTTTTGCTGCTATCATTTCTGTTTATTTCCATTTCTATAGCCATATTTATTACCTTGTATCTTACTTTTTGATTTGTTACTAATTTTTTGTAACCTGTTCTGCTTTTCTGTTTTGGCTTCCCCCATCCTCATTAGACCATTCATAATTGACGCTGTTCTTTTGTTAAATCGTTTTCCATATAACTCTTATTACTCCCTAGTCGGGCCTTTACCATAATTTTTAGTTTTTCTGTGCATGATGCCATTTCTGCAACTATTATTTTTGTTTCATCTTGCTTGCCTATAGTGAATGCTTTTTTTACTTTTGCTTTCACTTGTATATTATCCCATAAAAAGTTTTCTACCTTTTATTATAATATTGTTTCTCTCACTTTCTTTGTTTTTCTAACTTGGTTTTTAAGTTCTCTACCTCCTTGCATAGCTCTGCTTTTCCTTATTCTACTCAACTTCCTTCCCATATTTCTTGACTGTCTTGTCGTTGGTTATTTATTTTCTTGTGCTTTTAATTACTGCTTTTATTTCTTCTTTTATCAATTTATATAGTTTGTCCGTGCTTTCCTCGCCAAAGTCGTGTGTTTTTAATTACTTCTCCGGTAGGAGATCTCTGTTACTCAACTTCGCTTAAAAACCTCTAGTTCAGTTTCGAAATCCTTTTCTTTACCACTATCTACTCTTTTTCTTTTTATATGATCTTCTAGGATGTCTAGATTGTTTTTCCTGGCTTCGAAACTCACCTGATTTTACTTAAAATCGGTTGCAAAATTTAGCACTTGGCAACGTCGCTTTTCACTTTGTTGCAAAGTTTACGCAATTAACCTTGTCTAAATCTAACTAAAGTTCACTAATTGTGGAGCGCTATCGCATGCAATTGTTTACATTGCCACACCTCCAACAGTGTATATATACTACCTTAAAGACATCCAGTAAAAATGGTAAAACGTACCAGCCTCAGCCCCTTTCAAAGCAAGCATCCTAAAATTTACACACTTCTTATCATTTTGGTAGCCCAAAATATTCTACAAAGTCCAAATAATCGATTCTTCGTATCGGTCTAAATTTCATAGATGATGTGGAATCTCTTTCCTTTCAAAGACGATTTAAATTTGGGAACAGTCAAATGTCGCACAGAGCAGTATCTGGATTATTTACAGAGGGGCTGAATCACCTACGTGAATTGATGCCTCAACAAAAAATTCTGCTCGTGATATAATTAATGGTACGGGGTGTTCTCCTGGTAAAGCTGGCAATCATCAATTATCTAGATCTGCGTTTTTCTTTTTGTCGTAATGCATCTCGTTACCATCGAAGAATAACGAGGTACTGGTCCGTAGTAATTATTTGACTTGGAGGAGTGGACAACACACACCTTAATTCAAAAACACGGTTAAAACGGTCTTGACCTTAATGCGATATTTACGTAGCTTTTTCGAGTGTGGCAGACCAGATGATTTCTATTGGGACGACTAGACCTTTCCTTCGTAAAATCTAATCCAACAGAAGCAGTCCGAAGCAAGTCATTAGCAACTACAGCATAATTTTCTTTTTGATCTGATAACAGTGGTTATGAAACGAACTTTGCCGCAACATTTTCATGCCAAGATCTTGAAATTTTGCACTTGAGTTTTTGAAACTCTTAGCTCTCATCTTCTCGTTCTTCTTTTTGATTGTAGCTCGTACATGTTCAACATTTTTCAGTGTTTTGCTCTTTGCTGGTATGTCAGAAAGTGGATCAACAGATTTCCTTTATTTTTGAATCATTTGCACCATGTCTGTGTTTGCATTGCGCTCATTCTCAAAATACTTCTGAAACAACCAAACAATTTTTGCGTACAAATATCCTGGATTCGCATAAATTTTAAAGCAGCTTTACTACTCTATCTCGACCTTAAAATCGACCCACCCAATGAAAATATCTTCTTTCACGTAGGCACATTTTAATCCACTCTTGATCGGCTACACATAGCGACCACGCAGTGCTTTCATTGTATTAACATTAGCTTAATGTTGTGTGGACAGGCAAAAACCTAAGATATTATATGTACAGATGCATACAAAACTAAGTTATTATTTAGGATTCTAAAAAGAAAATAAAAACCCAAAAGAAGATATTTTAATTAAAAGGATATTTTAAAAAACGATTTAATAGTATCAAATAACATACATTCTGCAAAAAAAATACCGGGAATTTCTAATTTAAAAAGCTCCGGCTAATGACTAAAAAAACATTTTTTACGTAAGTTGATAGCACTGTCCTTAATTATGTCTAAAATGAGCGCGATCTGTCAACCAGTTTGTTTACAGCAACTGGTTGCATCAGTACACCTCAGTAGTGTGTCACAATTTTTACAATGAACGAAATTATTGAACAAAGAGTTTGTATTGCGAACTGAATGTCGTGTGCCGACTCGCTAAAAATGGTAGAAAGGGTTTAGGTTTATGGTAAATCAGTTTTATCAAATACACAGGCCTGAGTGCTACAAATCACTCAAAAAGAGCCGAGAGATCGTCGAAGAAAACCCTCGTTCAAGACGACCTTCGACCTCTTCAAACGACGAAAACATCAAAAAAGTGAAGGAATTTGTTCCGAAAAGACAGACGATCAATAAAGAATACTATTTAAGCGCGGTGAAACGTTTGCGTAAAAAAATCCGTCAAAACGGTCAGAGCAGCAATTGTGACAGAATTTAAGGCAAAAAACGCGACAACTACCATCCTATCAACCATCGTACTCACCAGATTTGGTCCCGTCTAACTTCTTTTTGTTCCCGAAACTAAAATTGCCACTCCGTGGTACTCGTTTTGAGTCGATCGAGTCCATAAAACGACATTCGTGTAAGGAGCTGAAGACTATACCGAAAAGCGTCTATAAAAAATGTTTCGAAGACTGGAAAAACGCTGGCGTATGTTTGTTGCATCAAATGAGGCTTCTTTTGAAGGCGACAAAATAAATATTGACGAATAATTCCCAGTACTTTTTTGACAGAGTGTAAGTAGATCCTAAAAGCTATTAATTTATATTAGAACCGAAAGATTATTAAACACTGTGTGGAGCAACGGTGAGTAATTTGTTTTTGTGGCAAGCTACTATTATTAACATAAGGTGACATCTTTTAACAAGTCACATTTTTCGAGTGTCTTTTTGGAGAAGAGAGCCGGATTCGGCTTGAAAGTCGCTATTTACTTTAAACAATAACTTTTTAATTAGTTGAATTGGTTTGTTACTACAACAAGGACGAATACACTAATAGAGATTAATAAAACGACTGAGACGAGAACCGCACGATATCTCTCATTCAAAAATATAACAGTTTCAAAAAAATATATATTATGAACACCCTTTTAGCGAGGACCATAACAAATTGGTGAAATTTAAGGTCGGACTAGAGCAGTTTTAAAAAATTTATAACGTTATATGAAATTCGAAGTTACAACTCCCAAAATTCTCCTATACAGGAGAAATTAAAATAGAATTAAGATAAATAAATAATAAAAGCACAGGATAAATTTAAGGAGTAAAAGCGATGATGAATGACAAAAACATAATGTATGGTTGGTAAGAAATACAACGAGCTTTTTGATGTTGAACTTGAAGATATTTTTAGATGAAATGGTTTCGCTTTAGTTTTGAAATCTGGCTGTTTAAAATTAGACCGTAATTTTTATTTATTCATGTCAATCGAGTGCACGGTTTAATACATTAATATAGCTAAAACTGAATTATTAAGATTTGCATGCTTTTGTAAGGTTATTTCAGTTGCACACTTTAGAGCAAAATAATCGACTCACTAGCTGCACAAGCATTTTCGTCTCCCGTTTCAGCCTAAGGAAAATAAAAATAAAAACATTAACATACAAGAAGTGTCCTAAAAGCTCTAACTGTTTCTATCAAAATAAATGAATCGTGATGGTAACATCCTACAACAGAATAACGCTAAAATCAAGTACCGAAAATGGCCGTAAACTACAGCAAATTTGGGAACTTGCGGCACATTCTGTTCCAAATACTGCTCTTTCTTATTCATCATTTTTCCAATCACGAGTTCTCAAGAAAACAAACAGATTTTAAAAATTATTTGATGACATTACAATGTTTTGACCTAAATAAATCAAAACTTCTATCATAATGATTTTGGAAAAACGTAAAATTATATTATTAACATGGAAGATAGTTATATTTGGAAAATAGTTTTCCATGGTGTCCAAAGCTTAACTATATAGAGAAACAGAGTTACTTCTTAAAAACATTTAAAATGAACAAATCATCAATCAACCAAAAGAAAAATAGACCTTGCACTAAAACAAACAATTTTTGGCAAAATATAAAAGAAGCAATAGATCTTTCTGAGATTTATGAAACATATTATACATAACACAAGAGCTGATAACTATTAAATAGTGGAAATTAATGATAATACGTTAATGAAACAGTATGTAACAGTGTAAAGAGTGGGGCCTTTTTTTCAGGTTGAATAAAGAAAAAACGATAGAAAGTACACAAAATTTATTTTCACAGATAGAACTGGAAGTTTTATTTCAATATGTTATAAGGAAGATATTGGCAAAATGGTGTCCATTTTTAATGCCCTGTTAAAGTCGTATTCTAAACCTTTTAATTGCTCTGCTCAGCATGTGTTAATACCCCTTATTTCTTGATGTATTTTATTTTGTAAGGTTTAGAGGTTCTAGAGCGATTTTTGTAAACTACAACATTGAAATATCTCCACAAGAAGTCACACAAGGCGAGATCCAGTAAACGAATTAGCCAAGCGACGTCACCATGTTACAACATTGGGAGTCCAGGAAACGTTCAACGTAGTACTTGTAACAAAACTTTTGTTGTGTAGGTTGTGGCTACATCCTGTAGGAAACAAATGCCTTTCCATAATTGAAGTGTACCGAGATTCGGTTTGAAGAATTGTCAAATCATTTCCATATATCAGTGACAGTAACACATTGACGCTTCTAACCCCCCCCCCCCCCCCCCAATAGAGCAAATGACCCCAACTTTATGACCAAACAGTAAGACGTTCGGTACTAAAAAATATTAAATGGATATCTCATGGGTTATAACAAGGTTTTTGTTTCTTAAAGTGTCCTAACAAATTTCGTCAATAAAGAAAACAATTAACTCATGTGCACCCACACATTTCCAGGCGATTTTGTTAATTACGTTCGGAAAGTCACTGTCCAATCATCTTGCATGAATGAAAACGAAGGTTCTTGGTGGAAAATTCACCGTATAGTACGATTAGCGGACTAAAAGAAGTAATAGCACATTTGCGCACGTTACCTCAGGGGCTGCAATATGAAACGTTTCATTCGTATCGATGTTCCGTCTCCCCTTTCCATTGCAAAACCAGAACATCAAGGTCATTGTCCCGAACGTACGCTTCGGCAGCAAAGGGCACTTCCTCTAAGTAAAACTTCCCAATTATCTACGTCTAACAAAATCACTTCACCTACCATCGGACTAAGTTATTCATCATAATCATTCCTTTAAAATTAGGGAAAGAGTTTTGCTCTACCATATAGAACATGTTCGTCTAATTGACATTTAAAGATCAATAGACAATGCAATTTTTTACAATTACTTTCAAGAAGTGCGCTGTAACTCGGGAAAACTATAAGTTGATAATTATCTGAAGTTTGTAAAAGACAAAACACATTATTATGTCATTCTAGACCGTAAATACCGTTAACTTCAAAAACTAGTGCCAATTTGCATGGCAGGCGATCAATTATTTTGATACTCTGTGGCGTGTCTTAGACTTTGCCTATTTGCTAGTTTTATAACGAGTGGTTGCCATGGCAGTCTGTGAAGGTAGGAGAATAGGGTGGACGAGAGAGAAGGTTCTATCTCTTGTAGAATTCCGCCATTTGGCGTTCGAAATGGGAGCTTATGCTGTCATGGCGGAAGACGTTTCTTTTTGTCATTTTTGTTTGGAATTGCCTTTAAAAACCGACGAATAACTATGCATTGATTTAATCGTATTACAACTTTGACGACAGGCAAAACTATATACAGCGCGGTAGTGTTTGATCACCTGATAGACGGTTCTGTTTCGGGTAAGTACTATTTTCAGTTTCTTTTATAATCATCACGAACACCTTTGTTGTACAAGAAAAAAAACGAACACGTCATAGATCTAGACTTCGATAATTTTGCTAATAATAGAATTAATTGGCTATCATATTCCCCTGACATAAATTCATAATACTTTTTTCTATTGAGATACCTAAACGATCGGGTTTTACGAAGGATCTCCAAGGACACTTGAAGATCTCAAAGTAGCCATAAAAATAAAGTTCGGTCATTGAAAAAGACACCCTTCAAGCGATAAATGAGGCTTTTGTAAATAGGCTGCGCCATCTTGTTGTTAGTCAAGCTTCATATTTTAAATACTTGTTAAACTACATTTCGGACTATGCAGAATAAAACATTATTTGAATCGGTCAGCTACGTGAGAACCAAATACTTTCCGGCACGTATTATTGATCACCCTGTAAGTGAATTTGATGCAAGGTACACCCACACACAAAAAAATATTAACATTACTTTGCAGTACGCCCCCAATACTTCTCTAGATAAAACATACACTAGCATGTGTGCACCGTACAGTGTTTTATGGTTATTTGTTGTTTGAAATAACCGAAGAGCTTGGCATGTGGCTTTTCTTCCACGAACGAGTACAGCACTCCACATAAAATTGTTTGGTGAATTAATGTGCCTTTTGTAAATTATGACGATGTTACATAATGGAACAAATGCCAGAAATGCGAGGCAATAAATACAGACAAACAAAAGCGTTACAAGGCCAACACAATCTGATATCTGTAATGTTATGAATAAAAAATCACTTTGCAATAGCTGCATGATAAGTACTGCATGTTTATTTAGATGTAAAGATTACATATCAGGAATGAGCAGTCATAGAGAAAAAAATCAAAAAAATAATCGAATACATCAATGGATTTTACCATCTTGTCAATCTTTTTGTTTTTGGTCATTGCATTAGTTTTTAACCGTTTACTAACCGAACAATTATAAAATAATGGAATTTTTAAAAATGGATAACACGAGTTCCAGTGGAAAAAGTTTTAATTTTGATATATTCAAGTTTATATATGCCCTTACTCGATAGCTCCAATAATAATTATCGGAGCAGTGGGGAGTGCTCCGTCACGGTGCAGCTTACAATTTCTTTACAATTATCAAACGCACTTGTTTTAATTTCCTAGTCAAGTCAATAATAGCTTCTGAATATTTAGCTGTGGTTTGTATAATGAGTATTCACAATAAAAACGCGTTGTTCGATAAAACACATTTGTACACAGTAAAACCAATACTGAATTAATTACCTAAAAGCCCGTCGTGGCAACACAACTGCAATTTTTGCTCCCTCGCACCTAATTCAAAAATTATCCCAAAACTAAGTGTTACGTTACTAATTGAACACGCAATATATTGTTGGTTATTTTTTAGAAAGTATCGATTTATAAAAAAAATTACGTAAAACAGGTGATGTTCGTGACGTGAAGTTTACAAATTACTGCAAAAAAATAAAGAAATGATGTAGTTCCAAATGACATTCAAAATGTTTCAACCGATATTGTAACGAACATTCGAGAACTCTGACTCACCTCCTGACATCATGTCGTGGGTCATTCGCAGTGGTCGAGGCGTACGAGAAGCTTGCACGGACTGCAGACAACATGAGAGAGATAAGGCACAGCAGTTAGGTTAACGTAAGTGACACGCACAGGGAAATTGGTGCTGACATTTTTCAAAGAAGGAACAAAGGCAAAATAAGTTTGATATTCGTACAACTTTCGTTACAATTAAGTCACGTAGAAACTAACTTACCAACAGCTAAATAGTCTGCATGGATCTATAAAATAGATAATAGCTGAATTTAAATTCGTCAAAGCACAAAGTAGAAGAAAATGCATTCCTACCTATAAAATGGAAAACAGTTGGATAAATTAAGAAAAAAATCAGACAATGAAATACGTGAATAAATCAAATATAAACCGGGATTTCTTTACGTGAACGGAAAGACGCACGGCATTGTAGGTTGTTGATATGAGTAATGTTTTGAGGTTTATTTTTTCCATTAGGGCGTACCTACTGGCAATACAGCCTCAAGGGCTTATTGTTGAGACAATTTACATAAAATACTTGGAAATATATGTATTAAACTTTAAACACATAACTTAAACTACAAAATAGTTCACGAAATATTATAAATATATAGTTCCAACTTATAATTTGTATTTCACTGATTAAATATCATAACTTCTAAAAGTACACTAAAAAATTGCTATTATTTTTTGAAACCACCCTCATATACTAAATTTACTACTATGACTTATAACCTTTCTGTAATCAATTGCTGTTACGCATTACTTTATTTATAGCAATTAAATTGTATAATCATACATTTCAAAATTAAGATGTAAATAAACATTATAGCAGTATTTGTTACTAGAAATTTTTTTTTAATTTTAATGATTACCCAAATAATGACATCAATATTGAGATAACAGATCAGAACTGAAATAACCCACTTAGGATATTGAGCAATCAGTGCGTTTCATTTTGCAGACGAAACGGTGTTGAATGTCATTCATAAATGTTAGCTACCAAA
Organism: Sinelater perroti; assembly: GCA_036346155.1. NCBI lineage: Eukaryota > Metazoa > Arthropoda > Insecta > Coleoptera > Elateridae > Sinelater > Sinelater perroti. The sequence continues at coordinate 13,777,004 of JARFIY010000195.1, read as the reverse complement.
AAGGTACGACTAGGTGGGTTTGTAGAAATTAACAAGTAATTGCATAAATATATAAGCATTATGAAATTATTTTTTATAAATTATGACAATTATAACATAATACACACTGTAATGATTTTTGAGATTCCGTGGATAACTTATTTCAAAAAGAAATATATATTTGGACGACTTTAAAAATACATATACCAAAAGGTACCAAGTACGGTACGGTGCTGGCCACAAAAATAACGAATAAACATTTGTCGACTGGACGACCAATTTAATAACAAATCTGAATTTCAACGAGCAAGGATACTAAAAAAAAGTCATTCAGTTTTTGTTTGTAATGGTCCATGTACTATATTTTCTTGCTGACACAACTAATAACCAAGAGAACTGAAAGAAACTTTCAAACATCCGGTACTTCAGATGTCAATTCGCCTTCACACAATAAAAATGAGGATTAAGGTAATTTGGATCAAGATTATGGGTCTGATTCAATTTTGGATCTTATGTACTTGAAATTACCCGTGACAAAACAATATCTGGGATACCAATGATACTTTGTTATTTGTATAGAATTGTTGCAAAATAAAGAATATCAATATATAAATACATTAAACAAAAACAGATTTCAGAATGCTCATATTGCGAGTGAATTCGGATTTGATCATTATAAGGTAAATTCCTCATATTTTCAGTCTACAAAAATTTTTTAACAAAAAATTTGAACATATTTCAAAATAAACACGCGTATTCTACTTTGACAGGAACTTCATGGAATACATCTACTTTAAAAGATCTTTTATTCATCTTTAAATTATTATGGAGGTAATACATATGGCAGCTTTAGAAGATCATTGATCAATTAACAATAAATATCTTTACATAGTTGAAATCATGCCTGTGAAATACTTCCAGAAGATCGTCGTTTGCTCCATTTTCAAGTAGATATCGGACAAAAAAGAAACTCTCGCAAAAGGGGAACCGAGAACCCTACAAGGCAGACCTAGAACACAATCTTAGAGAGGTGAATAGAACGGTTGGGAACAGTAGAGACCTGGAGGTTGCAGCAGGACAATGGCAGCATGTGTTGAAGACAATTGTTCTCAGGTAAAATGGGATTCTAACAGGAATGTCCCCTGGTAGAACGAAGACGTTTCTCAAATGAGAAAACAGGTAAGAAACATGCAGCAAAGAATGGGACAATTATAAAAAAAAAACCCTAACTAAATATAACAAAACCCTAACGAAATCCAAGAGGTAAAAAGCAACTCAGGAAAGTACCTGACTACAAAGTACTCTTAAATTATTCTCAGAACCTAATAACTACTCTGAAAACAGATGCAGGGAAATGCACCAACATTGGAAAAGAAACAATAAAAGAATTTCTCAAGGTACACTCTCCAGAATCGCAGATTGCTAATATATCATTGAGTGATTGACAAAATTCAAAACTGGAACCCTCAATGTGGTCAGTATCTGTCGGAATTTATCCTATTCTGTTACAAAAGGGAAGCGACCTTCTATATTACAGGATGTGCGATATACTTAGAGTAAGTCTTACTTTGGAGTATATATCATAATCCTGGAGACTAATTAGAGTTACGTTTATATCAAAAATAAAACAGGATGAAACCAAGACTCTAATATCAATTATTTTGATGTTTTTTTTACTGAAAACTAATAAAATTGTTGGATAGTCTTAAAAAGAATAATATATTAGTCGCTTGATCTCTACATCAAGACTGGTATGCATATAAAGGAGTATTTACCAAAACAGCATTGCGTCTACTTTTTACCATAGCGGATAATGCAGTAGAAAACAAAAAGGTACTTTTCGCTATTTCTTTAGGTATCAAGAGCGTATGATAATACATTCCTAGATTCAATTGCCAGATTGTTGAAGAGTAAAGAAATAGACCAAACAAGGTGCAGATGGATAGACTGTATGCTTAAAGAAAGATTAGTACATGTATACCTGATGCGTGAAACAATGACGTCTCGAGCAAAACAATCTCCGCAAGGAGGGGGTAGGAGTTGTCTCCTCTGCAGTGAAACCTAGTAATGGACGATTTCTTAAAGACATTCGAAGGGAATAGATACAGAGCACTGGGATATGCAGATGACTTGGTCATACTAGGCCAGGGAAGATACAGTTAGGGAACGCATGCAAAGGGTGCATTAAAACTTACCATAGTAGCATTTTCGAGAAAAAGAAACTTAGAAATAGTGAGACTTAAGTTCCGAAGTAGAAATAAAGTCGACAAGTGAGGTAAAATATCTTGGAGTAATCTTAAACTAAAAACTCATTTGAAATCAACATATCTAAAAAGTCAAAAAAAAAGTGAAGACACAAGTGAGGTGTTGCGTATACACGATGATGGCTAAACTCGTGATTACATATGCAGCTTTGGTATATTGGACAAGAATGACACAAAAAACTGCTATAATAGTATAAAGTAGGGTACAACTTGATTGTCTGGGAATAATGGTGCTATAAAAACAACATAAACAGCTCTAATAAAAACACAGACTTTTTCTTTTCTCTTAATTTTAAAATCATGGGAAAAGCATAAGTAGCTCTTTATAGACTGCGAAACGCGCCCATTTGTAGAGAAAGTATGGAAGTGGGGCATCTGAAAGTTGGTCATATGGGTTAAAGAATAATGGATAATGAGAACAGACCATATGACAGCACAATTTATATTCAACATAAATTTCAAAGTTAATACTATGGATCGAAATGAATGTACAAATGAAATAAGCAACAGTAACAGACTCAAAAAAAAAATTATCTGGTATAGAAATGAATTGGAAGACCGAACCTGGAATGGGAGCAGGCATATACTGTAAACAGGGAAACTTTCAGTAAAGCTTTTCTTTAGGTTTTTAAAGGGGAGATATTTGCTATACTGCAGTACGCCCGGGAAAATAATTTGAGGTCTTATCGAAATAGGCGAATCACTATATTCACGGACAATCACCCATACCTGGAGGCGTTAAAGAACCCGAAGATAACATCCAGACTGGCATGGATATGCCGCGAAAAAGTGGGCTAGGGTAGACCACAAAGTTAACACTTGTGGGTACCAGGATATTGAAAAATTGCAGTAAAAGGGGAAAGATGATGTACAAAAAGGATCATCAACTCCATATATAAGTCCCGAACCGACTCAGAGTAGCTAAAGGTACAATACGAAGCTGGGTAAATGAATGGGTCAGGAAGCAATATAAAAAAACTGGAAAATGTACCGCGACAAATACACGAAAAAACCTTTATAAGAGGACCATCTCGTAAACGAACGAATTAGTTACAGGGTTTCACACAGGGAAGCTGCATACCAAACAGGGGGAAAGTTGTATTCGCTTGAAGGTTGTAGATTAAAAATATTCTCAGCATATATTTAAATAAAACAAGAAATTACTATTCTAAAAGAATGGATAAAATATAACTGCCTAATTTGAGTCATTCGATTGTATTTGTCGAAAGTTGACTTTGATGTGATGAATTATATAGAGAATACATGGCAGACTAATAAAAAGGCATTTCACGATTCGACGGTGTGCGTGTACTGTCAAAACGATTTGCTAAAGTAAACCACTTTACGATAATTAAGGCATGATTTTAATCATAATATGCCCAGTGTTAACACAGTTCGTCAGATAGTAAAAAGTTTAAAGAAACTGGTGATATTCCAAAATATGGTTATGTTCATACACTCTGGAGAATATTGAGAGTTTAACAAACTGTAGCAGGTGTCGCTTTCAAAGAATTGACATTCATCTAACAACACTGCATACCATATTAAACAAAGACTTGCACCAAAACCGTACAAGATCCAGTTGAGTCAAGAACTTCAAAAAAGTCGTGGGTACAATAATGCAATACTGGAGCTTAATGTCAAAAATGAGTATGTTAATACGCATTCCTGTCATATATTCGGGGGAGGAAAACTCTCCTGATATCCATAAATGACCGTTATATTATCTTCAGATCAGTTGGGTGCGGAATTTTTATGAAAGCGTAATTGAACCTACTTTTTAAAGAACCACGCAGCAAATTTCCTTATCATTAATGAAGAGTGTTACTGTAACATTGTAGAGAACTTTTTGGCCCCTCAAATTGAAGAATTTAACTTACGAAACATGTGGTTTCAGCCAGATGGTGCGATATGTCACACTGCGAAAAGATGATGGACATGCTAAGAATAATGTTTAATCTTCAGTTTTGGTGATTTGATCCCCCAAATTCGTCAAAAAAATATTAGTGTCTTATTTTAGACAAAAATAATAAAACAAATCATTCCTACGCTGCCCACCCTCGATTGGAAAAGATCTTTAAAACTACGTTTAGAAAGTTTAACAGTTTTAAAAAAGATATCTAATATATATTTGTCTTATCTCCCTAAACTTATAATTCTATCTCCTAGACGTTTCAACCGATTTCCTTGAAACTTGCACACCACATTCACAACTATATTTGCTAATTCGGCGCAAAAAATCAGCCTTCTAACTTTAACCGTTTTTGAATTATTTAAATATTTTGATTATTGTCGCAGAAACATGTGGAATGTTCTACACGACAGCCTGGCGTCTAGATCAGGCTTCGTCGACGAAGCCTGCGGGGTTCTCTTCTGGTCGTGTATAAAATTCGAAGGAAGTCGAAAAGTAAATTAGGTATCGTTCAATTGCATTAACTCTCTTCCGGGCAGGAAGAACTAAGATTCCATAAAAACATGGGTGTTTAAGTCACAAACATATAGACACGTATAGAGATGGAGATCTAAAACATATTTCTAGGTTATTCCGAGATTAATCGTAACCACCAATAACATATAACAACAGTAACAAAAATAGCAGTATATTATAAATAAACACTCGTCAATGAGTGCTCGGGCTATAATTTTTCTACAACTCGAATAACCTCCATTCTTAACATGTAAACTCGAATTAAAGTCTCGTTAAACAACAAATGTTATTTGTTTAATTAAAAAATTCTTCCTAAACAAATATCGATATATACTGGAATAATCATGTTACTCATTATTAACTGTTTTACAGTGACCGCTTTAAGTGGCGAGTACTCACATAGATATACATATAATCTTATCAGAAGCTATTCCAAGTTATGTAATTTGCGATAACACATAATAATAATGCTAAACATAGAAATTTGTAAAAAATATGCACGTGCTCATGTTATTTAATTAGCAAGCTATTTTACTAATCTTTAGGTAGAACTGTTGAAAAAGTTGTTAGCAATTTCGATTAGCATATTTAAAAAAGCTTCAATATAAACTTCGTGTTATACTAGAGGTAATCAACATACCTTTTTATGATGGTTTAAATATATATGTAAGTATAACAGTTAATTAGACCAATAAGAATATTCTGCAACAAAAACGCATTTACTTGTCTTTTCAAAGTGTCCATTAATATTGCTGTCAAATTCCTAGGGCATTGCAAGAAAAAATAAGGGCGACTTCACTGACCAGGTAAGCTGAGAGTTAAGACGCCGGTGTGTGAATACATGTAGTATATGGTCATTGCATTTATTATGACTGAGTAAGTAAAGCAGCAAATCTACGTCACCTTTGAAAGGGAAGAGACTAGATCGTTGACAAAATTGAGACTAATACCACGAGATAATTATTCGCAATCCTCACACTGTTTTGAACAGTGGAAATAAGTGTGCGAGGTCACAAAATGTTTAAAGCTGCGTACACTATTTATTGTATCTTATGTCGTTTTTACTAACTATATGGATTTTTTGTCATTATAATTGTAATTTTTGCATTATATGACTAAATATTTTTTGGCATACCACGCTTACTATTTCATAATATGAAAGATTATTATAGCTTGTAAACATGCCATGCTACATTAAATTTATCTAAACTACTTTCATCAAGGCAATAATGGTAATGTAAAGTACTTACCGATTTAGGCATGGTGGCAGTTTATATGGAACTTATACCTGAAAAAGAAAAGAGCATCAAATACTGAAGTCACACGAAAACATTTTTTCGACATTATTTATTCTGTGAATTGTATTTTTAACCATCACATCAGTGCAACGTGGTGCCAACTTTTTAATGAAAATACTTGTAAGGTGTACTTATAGTGTTCATTAGAAGACAATAAGTTAAATTGGTAGTTAATAGTATTTTACCACGTTTGTAAAAACGTGGATAATTAAAAAAAAACTGATAAAAGATATACGAAATTTCAAAAATTAAGCAGTTCCTATAAATGATAATTACAATTAAAAGTACAATCTGAAAATTCAAGTCAATACGTACATTATTTACATTTTGATAATATACGTAAGTGATGCACATCAGCACGATCTAATAGAATAACATTTGAAGTAAAAAAAATTACAAAAAATTGTTAAATAAACCTTAATTGCTAAAACTATTGCAATAAATATTATTATTTAGTTGTCAGACTATTAAAGTATAACTTAATATCATACTACTTGTAAAGGGAATTATTCTAAATCATTCCTAATAGATTTTAAAGTTAGATCGAGGTAAGTCGTTGTCTATTACAGCTATTATAATTGATTTCAACTTGTCCTCGATTTGTTTCTGAATTACAAACTATTGGGGTTTAGAGGAGCCAATTGATCTTAAAGGCTGGAATTCTTAACAAGATCGGATAAAGAGATTTTCAAGAAAGGCTATGAATATTATGAAACCTTTCTTTTGTGATGTACGACTATGTGCTATGAATTTCTTACGTGCAAGATTACAAAAGATACAAATAAGAATTCATTCTGTCTGTTAGCATGGAATTACAATGAACCAAAATAGTAAGAAGATCATAAAGTTGGTAGTTATTTTGCATTTTCTAGATCTGGAATATATTCATAATTGCATCTTTTGTATGTATACGAGGGATTGCCTGCAAAAAGTTATTTTTGGCAACCTAGGCTGAGAACTGTTCATCCGCCTTTTCACAAATTTTTGTAAGGTTCCCAACTTTATTTACAAATGATAACAGTGGGATAAGTCGATGCGGTGACCTTACGAATGTAAGACACGAAAAACGATCCTGAAGATAGGCAACCAAACGTGCGCTCAGAGCTCGGCCACACCATAATAAAGTATTACAGAAGATATGTTATTTTATACAGTATTAGATGTCAATACGACCAGAAAATGTTTATTTCAGACTTTTATGAAAGGTACTAACAAGTATAATGGTGCTATGAGCATATCCATTTGGATCTTATAATCAAATTACAAGAAATAATACCACAATGGTCAGATTGTATTTGAAGCCTTATACAAATACGGACGTGGAACTCTGATTCCACAGATTTCCGGGGCATCTAAACATAAACAAATATTTGCAGTCATTTCTGGCCAAACAGGTCTCGAGATTTTCCGATCAGGCTGATATTTGGCGTTTGGACTTATGGTCTTTAGATGAATACTAAAAACGTTATGTCTCTATCTATCACAGATCAAAAATTATAAGGCGTAACAGATGTCAGAAATGACAGAAATAGAAACTTATCCCCAGCTTGGAAACTGCCTTGATCAAGTTATAAGAAATGACAGTGGAAGCTGGGTGCACTAAAAACCCTTATTGCATTGTTGTAGATATTCCCACAGCTCGCGGATGTGAACCCGGCAGGACATGGGCTTTCGAATTATAATCTCCTTATGTCTTTAGGTTCAGTAGTTTTCGAGTTGAAAGTCGCGACAGACGTCCGCACCGATTTCATAAGGCTTCCCTTTCAGATATAGAAGCTTAATATATTCGGTTTTAAAACATCCTGTCAGTTATCTTCTTCATTTACCCTCTTGCGTTCATTGATCCTATATTTTCTATCCATATTTTTTGTCTGCCATAGTATTCCGTTCAGACATTTAATTATTCTTCGTGCTTTGTTTACTCTTGCTATTATTTTCATAGTGTATTCTAAAGCGTCTTTATCATTTGAACCTGTCACTTGCTCATCTGCAAATTGAAAAGTGTATACGCAAGTGTTATAGTGAATTTAAAGGCTCATTCCTTTACATTTCTCTTTCCACAACATTAGTACTTTTGCATCCCTGGCGTAACTTCTTACAGTAAACAGTTCTAATATCTTACGCCCTATTTTTACAAAGGATTTCATGTCTTTGTACAAATTCTGGACAGCTCTTATAAATGTATATAATAATTCGTATGTTGTCTTACGTTTTTTTTTTATAGATTTGCAAATATTAAGTGCGTTGTTCTGTTCCTTTCTATAATTTGTTTTAAACAGAACATGCCCGCACAGATCTGTCGCCTCAAAAAATATATTGTTCTTCTTCCTCGTAGCATTTGTATTCTTTCATATACCATACTTATCATACTGGCTACTGATATACCCCTATAATTATTACAATTTAGCTTATTTCCTTTTTTGTGTATTGATGAAATATAAGCTGTTTTCCATTCTTGCGGTAGGTCTCACCATTTATACATTTTGTCAACATACATGTCGGAGATCAATATACTTTAGCGTTCCATTTCTCAATAATTCTACAGTAATACCTCCGAATCCTAAAGGTTTTCCATTTTAAGTTATTTTATTACATTTTTAACCGTTGCTTTATTTATTCCTCTTCCATGTGTATATCCGCCTGAATTTGTCTTACGTATTCTGCCCCATGTTCTGTTAGTAAGAATATAATTCTAAAACCATTCTTATGTTGGTATTAATTGTAATGTCCTATTGGTTTTCTCTCTATAAATTTCCACGATTCGCTACAACTTATGCCACTTATAAACACATTTATCTCTTTACATTTTGTATCCTAAGCTTCTCTCTTGCTCACTATAATTTTTTGTCTTGTTTCTCGTCTGTAATCTTCATATTTGTGTTCAACCATTTCTGATATAATTTCTTTTTCTCGTTGACCAGTTCTGTAGTTTCTAAATTCTACAAATATTTATCACACTTTGATATCTGTTTGGTACGCTTCCTTAATACTGTAGAGAACATGTGCTCTGCAGCATTTTCAGCTTTATATTTTGAATGGATTCTGTTATAAGAAAATGTCATTAGATTGCAAAATTCCATCAACAGAAAAGCTTTGCAGACGTTCATACAGATGTAAGATGGCTTTTGAGAGATAACGTCTTTGAAGAGTTTTCCCGGTAAAAGTAGAACTTTTGGTGTACTTGCGAAGTGAGAAATTAGAATTCGAGGAAACCTATTTTTCAATCCCAAGCTTGCGTTTGCTTTTATTATCAACATCATATTTACACGTGTTAATTTTTTGTCTATGATCACCATCAAAATAAAAAAAAAATGTTTCAAACTTAGAAATAACATAATTGTGTTTGTATAGGCTACAGAGCCCAGATTAAAAAAAAAACTTTTGAAGAGAAATTTTTGAAAGTCAGGTGAATTTGTCTAATTAATATACTTCTACATTTAATTTTGGAAATCCTCTCGACCTTCTAAAAACCGCGACCCGTAAAGTGACAAACACTACATTAGCGTGTAAAAGTCTCAGAATATGACGATTCTCTCGGTTAGTAATATTGCATACTGGTCTAGAACACTTTTCTTGAAAAAAAAACCTTTACTGACTTAGATTTCATGACTGTCCCATAATTCTTCAAACCGTTTCTCCACAAGGAAATCTCTTTATATAAGCCCATAAGAAATCCTCTTCTAAATTCGCTAATTTGTTGATAATATTCTTAAAGTTCTTATTTCTATGTAAATTCACTTTTTAAACTTGAATAGTTTTATAATTATAGTAGGTTCTAAACTAAACATTTGAATGCAATATATGCGTTCAATTATGCTACTATTTCAATAAAGTAGTATACAACAGCATCGATGAAAAACCTGTATAAATAGTAGAAGCAACCCAAGAAAAAAAATATGTTAAACCGTTAAAGTATCTCTCAACATTTGTTGCATTTCGTTAAAACAAGTTTGAAGCAAATTGAAATACATAGGCTTTATTTGAAGTAAATTTTGTATCCGAAGTGTAAAAGCAGGTTTAAAAATAGAAACAATTTAAATTAAACCGGTAAGTCAACTCAAAGAAGGTTACTAGAATCTGTATGTGTTAACACGTGTAAATACTCCTTGAATATATTACTGTACTATTTGATCAAGCCTTACATCCAAGAAAACCTTGACCCAACAGCGAAATTCCATTTAAGAAAAATTCCATGCATTTTGTTGCTCAGTATTCCGACCAATTTTGTCAACTCTAGGTATGCCATTTTTTGAATTTCTATTTTCTTAAAAACATATTCCCACAATTTTTTGAAGTTTGTTTAAAGCAGAACGTTTCAAAATGAATTATATGCAAGAATAAATTATTTCCATTTATAATTTCACTATCAAATCATTTGGTTCTATTATTACAAAACATTTTAAAACGATATATTTATTAGATAAAGACAGATAATAGCCTTACCCCTTAAACAAGTTTTTAACATTAGTCACATTAATAATGTGAAATTCCAGACAAATTAACAATCTGATAGTTTAAAGTTAGTTCAAATAAGAGCAAACAACTTTGTATGGATTGTGTTACTCATTAAATGCGTCACCGCAATAAAATAACAAGTTTTATAACATTAATGGTGATATATAAAACACGAACCTTTTGTAACATACTTGTCAGCAATAAATTCTTATTAAAATTAGACTGACTCTATTTAAATCTAATTTTCAGGAAAAGTTACAATATCCCGTTTCGCATTTTGATTCTGGTGTTGTTTTATCCGTGCAGTTTTCACAATTTTACTTATATTAATTCTTACTTTTGTGGAATATGTTGTATTGTTTCACACATTCTTTTTCATGTTACTACTTCAAATAAGTTTCATTAAAAAAAAATCCCTGGCCTGATTTGTTCCAGTAATAATAGAAACAAAATAGCGGTAGTGTCAGGTAGCGCCATCCTTGGTCCAATATTTGTAAAAATTGCAACAGCCAATTTGTCTCAGTTGCGTAGCAACAGTCACTTGAATTGGTACCTTTTTTTTGTAGCGCACTTACCGGCACTGCAGTCTCAAGGGCTTATTGTGCCTAGTAACATGCACTTAATACTGAGATATCACACACCCCCATGAGTTGAGCGAGACTCGAACTCGCCGGGTCGAGAACATAGGAACGATGATCTTGATCACCGAACCTCCGCGTTGGTAATGCCTCGTTATTTCGCACACTTCTCAAAATCAAGCACCACGCCGTGACTAAATTTCTCACTAAAGAATGTCTTACTCCCGTATAGCGAATCTTTGCCTTCAAATTCCATTTTAAAGGAATTAATATGGACCGAGAAAGCATTAAAGATGAACCATGTGCAGGTCGGCCATTGTCATGCTTTCGGAAAAAAAAACATCGCTTTTGTCGAACGTAAGGTGTTGTAAGACAAGCATTTAGAAGTAAAAGAATGATTGACAAGGTGAGGTCTTTCCAATACATTCATGACTGTCTTCATGTGAATATGGTTAAAGGTTAGTGCTAGGTGGGTAACCCGACTATTGTCAGCGGTCCAAAGAAAAAATTTAAAACAGAAATATGAGGGGTCGTAGTGGTCATACTTACTACTGGTGCATTTTTTCAATCAAGAATTGATAAAAACTTCATTTAAATAGTTCCTCACGTCTAGCTGATTATTATACAACAATCCTCTAAATATTTCCAAATTCGTTCTGAAGAAAATGAAGATAACAAGCGCCAGTTAGGGTAAGAACAAGAAATGCAACGAACTGTCGAATCTAGAACACCGCAATAAACATTAAACCCACACTTAATTTGTGACCTTCTCTGATCAACATAATTTAGATTTTCATTATGTCTACTAAACAGCCTTCAATTGGTAAAATATGTTTTGCCAGTCCTCAAAATCTTAAATTTAAATTGTGCATCAGCTTCATGTCTAATTCATGTGCAAAATTGCAAGCGACTTTCATGGTCTCCAGTATAAAAAGTACGCGGTTTCTACTGCAACTTGCCGCATTAAAAAAAATGGATTTTGGATTACATGAGCTAATACGTTTATTTGTACAGCTTCATTTACGCTATTTTATGTTTTCTTCGTTTTTCTGAAAGAATAACGTTTACCCATAGAGCACTGCTGTGTAGCTTGGGTAGCATTATTATCACACAGAATTAATATTTAACCATTATATTAAGTATTTAAAGCTTATATGACTTACAGCAGCAAAGTAAATGTCAAATTTTGCCGTTTATCAATAAACATTTAACTGTTTCCAAAGCCAACATTAACTATGTCAATAGTGTATCAAAAAAGGAAGGTAAAATGTTGTATCATTAGAAAAAATAAAAAAGCTTTTTTGTGGCCACAGCAAACTATGGCTTTCATTTAAAAAATAATACGAGAATGGTGTAAAACCATAAATGAAACATTCGACAGCGGTGTGGCGAATTAGCGAGAGGTGAGATAAGCGCATGTACAAAACTCTGGTGTTTCATGGATTCGCTCCGAGATTTTTTGCGAAGAGCCTTACTATGCCTTCATAAACGCGTACACAAAAAATTATGAAGTTCTGAGAACTCGCTGATGTTGGAACTTTGGTGTTTCATGACTTCGCCGCGAGATTTTTTACAAAGAGCCTTATCATCTCTTCATAAACGTGTACTCAAAAAATTATGAAGTTCTGACAACTCGCTGATGTCAAAACTCTGGTGTTTCATGGGTTCGCTCCGAGATTTTTTGCAAAGAGCCTTATCATCTCTTCATAAAAGCGTATGCAAAAAATTATGATGTTCGAGTTTTTCAAAGTCGGCGTCGTTTCTACGAGCATTACGGATGTCAAACTCCAACCTCCGACGAACTGGATCAGCTCGTGCTCTGGCATGAGATTCGCGATCTCGATCTCGTTCTTCAGCACGAGCAGGAGTTTCATCCATTCGTCGCGTTTGCCTCGCTACCCGGTCAACTTCGCGCTCGTGATCTCTGAACTCCTCATCCATCCGTCGCTTCTGCTATGACGCACTGTCAACCTCTCGGTCACGATCCCGAACTTCTTCATCCATCCTTCGATTTTGCTTTGACGCACGGTCTGCCTCTCGTTCTTGATCTCGAAACTCTTCATCCATCCGCCGTTGCTCCATTGAGGTTCGATTTATATCTCGATCATGATCTCTGACCTCATCGATCCTTCGTTTCTTCTTGGACACACGATCTACTTCTCGTTCCTGCTCTTGAAACTCTTCATCCATCCGTTGATTCTGCTTTGCTACACGGTTTTTTTCACGTTCTGCTGCTTGGTAGTCCTCATCTTGTCTCAATCTGTCTCTTGCTTCACCCTTTTGCCTGGCTTTGTTTTTTGGTACAATGTAACTGCGATAAAGTGGTAGTCGACTCGTGATGGTTACCTTGTACTAATCTCTTGGTTATGCTTAACTGTCTTCACTAGCACTCAGTTAAACAAACATGACGACATGTTAAAATAATCTATTGTTTTCATTAAACACTTGAATAAAAAAATACGCAGTAATCACAATTAAAATTGATCAGGAACAGAAAAAGGTGAATTCTCTCAATTAATGTTGTAGAAGTAAGTTACACACTTTTAAGTAAAAATACGTCAGTTTTGCTTAAAGCTAAATAATGTAGTGAAAGTAAACAAAACATGCACAAACCTGTTTCTTTGTGTTGAGCTGTGCAGGTTTTGTTTTTTCCTCCACTTCTTTGCATAATATGCAAAAGGTGAGGTAACCTGAGACAAATGTCATGTGTGCATTGAATGATCGTGCACGGAAAAAAGGAAAGCAACGTAACCAATGCTACTTGTGGAGTCTGCTTTCAAATGAAGTATCAAGCTATGTCAAATTATGAAGAAAAAATGTTGACCTTGTCGTGATGTCATGACCATTGACCGAATTAAAAAAATAATAGCAGAATAATGTTGTTTGTGACGTTTACTTTTGACTGAGATAACATAAGCCCTTTCTTATCTTGAAAAATCATGATGGTCAAGTCGTGACTTCATGACCTTTGACTGAATTAAAGAAATTAATAGCGGAATAATGTTGATTATGAGGTCTTCTTTCGAATGAGGTGTTATAAGTACCGCCAATTTTGTTTGTTTACAGCACCCGATATGTGGAAATGAACCTCATCACTCGTTATCAGAATACAATTGTTTTCCAAGGTTTCGGCATCGTTTCTGCAAACATAAACCCCCATATATAATAATTTGAATCACCATGCTTTTTAAGAATGAAAGTTTCAAAATGCAAAATTTGGCGAGGGCTGGCTTCCACAGCCCGTAAAACTCTTTCGATGTTTTCTGTTATTTCAACGATTCGATTACCTCTCTGAACTCTTCCAGTTCTCAAGTTCCAGTTCCTCTAGTTCTAAAGTTGTTAAACCATTTCAGTATATTTGGTCGAGATCAGACGCCAGCGCGTCGCCCAACATTAAAGTGGGTTAGAAATATTCGCAGTGTTTGCACCACCGAATGATCAGTTGCAACAAAGGTGTCATAAACAAAGACGCGTTATTCAATCATCTTCGGCTTTGTAACTACTGAAATGGCAATTAACGAGCCTATATCAACTATTGCGTATGCAATAGTTCCTCTACCACCAATATTATACCCCTCTCAAAAACGTAACATCTTCCTGCCGGACCCTATACTCATGTACAGCAAGCACATTTTATTCTAATAGTATGTCTTTCCAGTTTAACCTGAGTTAGAAATGATGCTACTCTAAGAACAAGGTTGGCAGTTTAAAGTCTTAATTTTCTTAAACTGACTAGTGGTGCAAAGCTACCATAAGGTGAAAATTGGTCAACTGAGGATTAAAAGGATGTAAACTAGAAAAGACGTTATTTGTTTATGATAAGCTTTCATCTGCAATGGATTACAAAAATAAACTACAGAGCATTGGTAAAAATCATGCTAGAAATACGTACATTAGAAATTTTTCTAGATTAGAATATTCGCCAAAATGTGAACTCCGTGCAATTAAACATCTAACTGTTGTTATAGTATGGGGATGAAGAAATTGGTCGAATACATATAGTACCTGGGTAGGAGGTACCTTGAGGTATTTGAGGACATATTAATGGGAAAGAATCATTTTTGAATATAAAGATTTTGCATTACAAGATGATAACGTACATTGTTCTTGGATAAAAATAATTCGATCTTGGATAACTACTACAACAATTAATAGAGCGAAGTGATCCACGTGATTCCAGATTTTTAATCCTATAGAAAAGACAAAGAATAGTAGAACGATCTCAAAAGAAATTCACCATGAAAACGAAATTAATCGAATGTCTAATTCAAGCTTAGTATCTTTATATTTTAAAGGAGTTACAGAAACCAATGAATTTAATGCCCAAAAAGATGCGAATTGATTAGCAAGAACAAATACTGGCCAATCAAATATTTACATTAGTTCAGATTTAAGTCATCATCATAGATGCACGTGAATTAGGCCTTTTGGACGGTTCCGATCCGTCGGTTCACCTTTTTCTTGGCTATCTTATATTTCTCCTGTCTACTAGTTTGTAAAGTAGAGCCCGTTATGGAATGTGATAATAATCCATTCTTAAGTGTTGGTGTCTTCGTTCTACATTCATCATTTTTGTTCACAGCAAACAGGTATACCCAAGTGGTAGATCTTATAATTCTGTTAATTCTTTTTTATCTTACTATCCCTTTAATATCATTTTAATAAATTTGCCTTTCAATCGGATTTCTTTTTTAATCAAAATTTCTGCTGCGTTTTCTTCATAAAATTGTTGCAACTACCTTTGTAATATAGAGCAGAAGTACCCAAAAAATATTTGAAAACACATTATATATTGATTCTCCTTATTATTGACACGGCTAGAAAAAAATACTATGTCAATTTATCAGGGCGTACTAAACTAAAGCAATGAGTTACCACTGTAAGCCGAAGTACATGTTTACGATATATGTTACGATTATATGTTACGCTTCATATAAGTTCTTATTCAATGCTCGCAAAAAACGCACCTAAGGTTGACAATTAAGCCAAAAAATATGTTTTCGTTAACAGAGAATGTGCTTTATTGTACTGCACATATGGTATAGTTTCCATGGAAATTCTTAGACATTACATTCGAAACGATTCTCCAATAAATATCTTTAGCATGTCAGCGAAATAAAATCTTATTCCTCTAGTTTATTTAATCTTCCTGTTATTCGTGATCAACTTCTTCTTCTGTTTTATTGTACTTTTGCGTGTTCTTATATCCCAGTTTCACTTTATTTCTTTTAGGATGCTCTCTTCTACCCTGATAATGTTCTATCCGTGTTTGTTTGGCTGCTCCATTTCTATGGGTCTTTGCTGACTTGTTATTGGTTAAATCATTATTCCGATCTGTTTGAAATGTTCACATTACTAAATATAATTTCCTTCGCGTTGATAAACGAGTTGCCACCGTTCTGGCAACATCTGATGACCTTCTATTTCAAATAACCCGTCTGCAAATGTTGAATTTCCAATTTGAGTTTAACAACAAAGTGATCTCAATTCAGGAATCGAATGACTTTTAGTCCAGTTTCCAGTGGCTCAATACAGTTGATATCACACGGTTGCACATCCGGTTTATATGTCGGTTCTTTCTTGGTTGATATAGACAATGACCTACCCTTTAAGTGTTTCAAGGACTGCTATGAATTTGGTCAACTTGATTTTTACAAACTCGCACTGTTTTTTGTCCGCCACCGAAGAAATCAGCACCTTTTTATCGATTTCGAGTACAAGATGATAATCAGGGATATATGTTCAAGTATAACCCTTCAAAATTGCAGGTTTCTATCTATTACATAATCAAAGTTACAGCGTTTCAAAGTGCTCTATATTTGAATGAAATGACCTATGATTTTTCACTTCTTTCTAAATAATTCTATTAATTCTAATTTTAAATATGTTATTTCTCTATATTCATATTTGTAAATTGTGTAAATTGTATTCCCGTCTACAAGTTTTTCTTTACTTTGCTAGTTTCATCAGACTTTTTCTTGTATTTTAAGAGTCCGTCAATTCCTTTTTTAAACTTATATCCTTATGTCTTTTAGATACACTTTTCAATTTGTTTCTTAACATTGCCCAGTATCTCCAACGTTACTGAATGATATGTTCTTGTCAAATAAATATTAAGTATAGTTCTTTGATAATGACTTGTTTCTCCTTCCTTATATTATTGTTTTGTTAGTTATATATTACTTATTTTACTAGGTGTATTCATAATCAATTTTCATCGGTAGTTATTGGATATATGTGCAAGACTTTTCATTTATTTATTAGTTCTCTTGATGTTCTCTCACTCCCACTGCTTTCCCTTCTTTCAATAATCCAATTAATGTTTTTTTTTTTTACTAATATTTACGCGTTTGTCCATATTTCAGTACCTTTATATATCTTCTTTTATACAATTCTGTTATCCATTACTTATTTTAATGTTTTTAAATATCGCACAGACGTCCCCAAAAATAGAAATGCAGAAACGATCTAGACTAAAGTTGCTTGTTTTCTAAAATTTATTTTAAACTGAATATACACATATTATGACCTATTTAATTTACGGGCTTAATCAACCCTGTGCAAACCTCCTCTAGTTGTTCAAGAAGCTAGGCGGTTCTTTAAAATTATGTATACTTCCGACTTTATAATCTAAAAGCTAAAGTACAAATATCAACCTAACCGGTTTGGTTGTAACCACATGATAAAAATAACTGTCACTGAAATTAGTCTTAAATTAAAAAAATCTAAAGTAGCACAAGTAATCGCCAGAACAAATTATCTTGTATTTTACAGATGTGGGAAAAAACCAACTTAAATATGAAACGACACAAACAACTTTATAAACAAGGTCATTTCAATTTGTTACTTCAATTTTTGGAGTTGTAACATTTTGAGAGCATCATTAACATGAATATTTTAAATGATTAACACAATGTAATAACCTACATTATTTAAAAATTGGTTTCACATTTTTTTTGTTAGTTCGACCGGTAGAAGTGATGCAATTATGAAATTATTGCAAGCAGAAGTAATATTCAACGTAGTTCAGAAACTACTTATGACAACGGTGGTTGGGTTGAAAGGAAGTGTATGTGTGGTCCAACAAATTCCAAGCCGACCGAAGAGACCTTTATAACGATCCGGAAAAAAACAAAGGCATACCAGGACTTCGTGCACCGATGACAACGGAGGTTTGATAATGAAGATTACAGAAGCGAGGTTCGTGAAATCGCTGAATCATTAGTCTTGAGCGGAAAATGTGCCCTAAAGAAATACTAAATCTCAGATACTTACATGATTAAAGTGATTTTGTAGACAAATTATTTAATTCATTATATTACAATTGTGCTATCAGGTACAGATATGTAGAATAAATGGATTGTTGTAATTTGAATCTGTAACTTATTTGTCTGACCTCCTCGTATGTATAATTTAAGTGTTCAAAAATGACGTAAATATCCATTTGTCTATCGAATAACTGGAGAACGTTTTATCAAAACCGGATGAAATATGACACATTGAGTACAGTTCTTAACTTATCAAATTTAGCAGCTATCATAGAAATATGTCTTCGTCAAGATCTATCACGCCGAACAGAAGTTTTTCATAAACATTTACTTGTAAAAACCATAACTTTTTCGGGGATTAATTTTAAAGTACAATTTAAATTATTGAGAAAATAAAGACCAGATTAAGCCAATAAAAAAAGTAAATTCTTGGTCGAAAAAAAATTTGTACATTAGTTTCTTATTTTTTATAATTGGATCCCCGTGTATTATTTTTGTAGAACGAGTTCCAATGGAAAATACACAAAAAATTTGCTATCAATTATCTATTTAACTTAATAATATAAAGGTTACTCTACATATTAAAGTAATCGAAAACAAACTTTAAAGCCTCTTACTTTATTAGCTTAAATTCAGCTGAGTTTGTTTGTAAAATATTATTTATGGAGCTTGTGCCAAGTAGAGGCCATTTTAGTACTATAGTATTATATAATTTCAAGCAAGATTTTAGCCAATTTGTACCTGAGTAGGATAAAAACTGCAGTAACTTCCAAAACACTCAAATTGTTAATAAAATGACTAAGAAATCTAAAAAACCTGCGCTTTGGTGGACAAATCCCTTGGTATTAGCTATGAAGGACTCTCATGTCAGCGGTGATAGCCTCAATTTTTCGCAATAGACGTGTGCTATTTCTAAAATTAACACAGATTACGAAATATACATCCCATTCAACGACTTACAATTCCTTATCAGAGTAAGATGTGCGTTTCCAAAACATAAAAAAAACAGAACATTAAAGAATGCGATGCTTGGTGTTTTTTAGAAGTATGACCTATAAAACCTGTCTGCTTGAAACATCAGAATATAACAATAAACTGGTGAACATTGGTCTTTTTGAAGACTTCGAAAAACTTGCGATAAAAGATTTCCCACTACAAAATTACTGCATTTTCCTATTCTTTAAAATAAAATAATATTTTGGTAAAAAGACTTTGCCATATATCCCAGTTCGTAACGTACTCCGTCGAGCTTTTTAGCCGAAGAGACATTTAAGAAATCCTCATTTCAATTTAAAGAGAAAGAGAGTGGGTATTTTGTACGTCTCAATATATAGAGTAATCCTCGTAGTATTAAGTATAAAAGATTAGCTATCGACATTATAGTAAAAAATAAAACGACAATCCAGATAAAAACAGTCGACGTCAAAAAATAGCGGAAATGATTACCGACCACAAACCTCCAATATCAAAATAGAATTTGAACACAGAAAAACAGATAAAAAATTCTATGAAAGTTTTAAAACAAGAAGTAAAACATGATAAAATGTAATACGGAGATTCTAACGATATATGAAATATATAAAGTTCATGACATTTAACAGTAAGGAAAAAAACCGTAAATGCATAAAGATCCTAAGTAGGTATATATATAAAGAATTACACAATTATCTACAAAACGTTAAATAACTGAAATCCGAATCTTTTAAAAAAAAATTTAATTTAAAGTGTATAAAGGCAAACTTCAGGAGGTGAGTTCTATTAGGAAACGGAACAAATAACTACATATAAACATATATACAGAAATGCACCAGAAGTCCGCAATACTGGACCATTTCCGTTCGTTTATCTACACGTGTAAATAATCTTGTTTGTTCATGATATAAATAGTGGGCTATTTAAACAAGACTTTACAATACACGTCCACTTAGGAGCAGATATGCATGTAAAAAGAAATGCAACCGACACAGGTTTTCCTCGACGTTACGAACAACATTATCATTTATCATGAAACATGCATTTTCGAACATACATGTACTTTATTTCTTTCCCTAACAGGAATCACTTGAACTTTGCTCCTGTAATTAATATTCACCCAGTATATCCACGAATATTCAATACTAATGACATTTCAATATTAGAGACCTACCGATATTCTAAATATTCGAATTATTTGTATTGGCGTTATATACAAGATCCCGATAATCATTAATATTCGTAGTAATTAGAATGCTAAATATAACTATTTTAAAAAATTGAATATCATGCTACAACGTTGGGTATTTTTAGGATTTTTAGCACAAAATTATGGTTTTTTAGAAAGTTAGCGAAAGTGTTTACACACATTTACAGAAAAAGATTACTAAAAAGTAAAACAACCGTACACATTCAGGAAGTTCAATTATGTCAAACATTAAAATTTTATTATTTGTTTATATTAAAATCGAATTGTGAAGTCTCAGCATTCATTTTAAGCTTATTGCATAATAAATTTGCTGCAGGGAAATCTATTGCCTCGATAACAATAAACGTCATTTTTATATTCAGAACCAGTGTTTCATGTCCTTTTGTTTACCGAAGGTATTGTTGCAAAACTTCAACTCTCATACCTGTAGTTTGGTCTGAAAGTTTTGATCGAGTCAATTAGTGTTCAAAGGCGTTATACGAGGTTTGTGCCGAAAACATAGAGTTACTGTTAATGTAACGTAGTTTGTGCGGCTACGATGTAACCTGACAGCCGATGAGAATGGATTACGAATGCGTAAATGAGGACCACTTCGACGAGCGAGTTAGTTAGGAGTTAAACGACTGTGATTGAGCACATGTGTGATCAAATGACAGAACGAGTAGAGTAATAAATCTACATCAAACTTTGTGTGAAACTAAAACATTAACCCGCAGAAAATGTTGAACGATTCTGAAAACTTTGAACTAGAAGAAAGAATTAATTAATATACAGATATATGCACTATATATATATATATATATATATATATATATATATATATATATATATATATATATATATATAATAATAATATATTATAAAAAAAATGTTTTACGCAAACCTGCAATTTTAGAGGTAGAAGCAAACACATTCACATTAGAAGATTACAAGGAATTTTACCTTGAATTCTGGCAAGCAAAATTTAATATAGTACTATAAAAGACCTTATGGAAAGTATTAACAATAATGGCGAGGCTTTAACGCCCCGTGTAGGAGCATGGCCTGCGAACTGAGAGGTTGAGGCTCCCATATGTCCGTCCTCGCGCAGATACTCAAGTATTTTTAGTGACCGAGTAGGCCACTCGTCAGCCCCCCGAGCCCTAGGAACAAACCGGATCCGTCCGCACTAATATTGAGTATTAGAAAAACAAATATACTAGAGAAGTTAAGAAAAGCCACAAGAACAATCGGTGTAATCGAAAGACAAGAAAATGAATCTGCAAACCTTAGGATAGCGAGACCTAGAAACTCTATTGCTATTTATAATAATTATGAATGAAATAATAAGTAACAATAACAGATTGAATATTAAAGTAAGATGGTAAAATATGAGAGAAATAAGCTGATGATTGTAGATGATATACTAATAGTAAACAACTGAAGCAATAAAATAACGGAAGCAGGGATGACAACAATCGTAAATAAAAGCAAAATAATGCACATTGTAAAAACAAAACAGATGGAAAATGAGAATAAAGAAATAATCATTAGATGCGAAATAAAACAAAGTACAAATCTATAAATACTTAGAAACCATTGTAAGCTAGGGTGGAACAATAGATGAAGATAGAATAAACAATAGAATATCTAAAGCAACCAAATTTGAAAATTCAGTAAATCAGTCAAATTTGAAAGTGGTTATATTTAAGAAACTTGCAATCAGAAAAATTTCCCATTTACATATGAAACACGATGTCCGCATGCATTTATGTGTTCCTCAATATTACTGAAAACTCTTATATCTTCAGCACCAGATTGTGCGTAATTCGTTAGCGTACATGTGTGATTTCACATACTCCCATACGAAGAAATCACAAGAGTCTAAGATCGCAGAACCTTACCAGCCATTCTTGGTCACCGTACAAAGAAATCACTCATTGGGAGATTTTTTCTAGAGTAGGACAACCGTCTCATAAAAAAACCTGAGGTCGTCAATCTCTATATCTTCAAAGTTAGCCCACAACCGATTGGATATATGTTACCCTAATATTCTCCATTGACCGTAACTGCAGTCCTCTCATCATTTTCAAAGAAAAACGACCCTCCTATCACTTCACCCACCCAAAAATCTCACCAAAGTCGTTCTTAATGGGTGCATTCATGCTCCTGGTTTATTCGAGGATATTCATTTCCCAAAATCCAGCAGTTCTGTTTGTTGACGAACCTACTGAAGTAAAAGTGGGTTTCGTCAATGAAAAATATTTTTCTTATGAAATTTTCGTCGGCTGCCACTTTCTCCACAAGCCATTTAGCAAATCGTCTTCGTTTCCTATGACCAGCAAGTTGAAGTTGTTGCGTCAGTGGGATTTTCGCGTGCTTATGATCTTTATGCAAAATTCGATGTAACGAAATTGTCAGAATGTCCCACTGCTGCGAACGTCCGGCGAATCGATTTTCCATGACTCACAGTGACACTGTCTTACACAATAGCGATTTGTTGCTCTGCCCGAGGAGACCGATTCCGCCCAGGCGATTTCACCGTTCCCACTGAAACAGTCATCTCAAACTTTTTCAATAATTTTCGAACTGTAGATTCGTTGGGTGTTTTATTTCTTCCGAGAATCGCATGATGGTTTTCGCACTGTCTGCGTGGCACTGTCGCCGCTTTGATAAAACGTTTTAACAATAATAATACGTTGATCCGTTGTGTACTGTTCGATGATGAAAACGAAACAAAACAAACTAACTTATGTATTGAAAAAACAACAAATGCTAAATTAATCGGAGTGATAATAGATAACAAAAAATTCAAATTCTGTCTCCTTTATGGAACGCCATTTACCTACAATGATTTATGGAATGAAAAACGGCAGTAATAGACAAACATAAGAGCAAACTACGAGGTGCATTCAAGTTATAACATTTTTTTTCAGGATTGAGAATAGATAGAAACATGCGGTTTTCAAAATACACGCGCACTCTTTGAGAATGCGTAACAGAGATGACAACACTGCACGACACAGGACTCTAGCGGCAGCGGCGAAAGTGAGGACTATTTTGATACTTAAAATGGTGACGTTTTCATTACAAGAACAGCGTGTAATCATTCGTTTTCTCCATTTGTGTGGTGTGACACCGATTGAAATTTATCGCCAGTTGAGTGAGACATATGGTGATGGTGTTATGAATGTGCGTTTGTGGCAGCGACAGTTCAAAGAAGGCAGAACGTCGTGTGACAACAAACAGACAATCTCGGCCTCACGCCAGCCGGTCTGATAACATGATCAAGCGAGTGGAGAAACTTGTTTTGGAGGATCGCCGAATGAGTGTGGAACACATCGCCTCCAAAGTTAACATTTCCGTGGGACCTGTGCACACAATCCTGCATGAAGAGCTGAAAATGTGAAGTGTCCTTCAGGTGGGTGCCATGAATGCTGACAACTTTGAAGCGATTTCTCATGCTCCCTACTCACCCCACCTGGCTTCTAGCGACTTTTGGCGGTTTCTAACGGTAAAAGACACCGTCCGCGGTCGCAAAATCACTAGTCGTGGCGCTATTGCATCAACGATTGTCCAGTGGTTAAAGAAGGCTCCTAAAGAAGCGTTAGCAACGGTCATGGAATCAAGGCGTCGACGTTGTGAAAAATATGTATGGCTGCAGGGAGATTACGTCGAGAAGTGACACAAGTTTCAGTTTTCGTGTGATTAGTTTGTAAAAAAAAATTGGAAGTGTTATAACTTAATGCACCTCATAACAGCAGCAAAAGCAAAGTATCTACGGCGAGTAGTAGGAAGAACCAAGACAAATGGGGTAAAAATACAACAATATAGGAATTGGAACCAGAATTGTTAGTAGACACAATACAAAAAAATCAGCTGAAATGGAAAAGAGAGAATACCGCGAAGAGTGCTAGAAGCAAGAGTGTAAAAAAAGACGAGATAGGCTGAGGATTACATGGATGGATATAATTAAGAAGTATAAAAAGGAAAGAATCTAACTAAAATCAAACAATTGATACGAGATTATGAAATCTAGAAGCAGATTAATAACTCGACATTTTAGGGTAAAAGCAAATGTAGAAGAAGAAAAGTTTATGGTGCCCTAGAAGCGACATCTTATACTACGATAATGCTTAGAGACTTTTGCGTTAAAATTTCTAAATCATCAAGCTAAGTAGCTTGTAAAGACGTGGAAAGTTTTTATTTTTATTTCGTCCACTAAAGCATAAAGCGTGTGGTGGACAAATGCAGCTTCCGAATATACAGTGGAAAGCTTCAAAAGCCTTGCCTCTGAAGTGATTCAAAAGAAGTGAAACTTATATTTGAAAACTGTCATCGAATTTGTAAATGTTCCAAGTTTAAGAGGAAATATTTTAAAAAACAATTATTCGTTCTTTAAACAATCGTTAAAGAAAGAAGCCGAGAGCTACTACTACAAAGCTTGTTAGAAGGTTCCGCTTAGGTACAATTTTGAATAAAACAACGATCAAAATTTGACCCAGCTCAAAGGACTAAAAATGTAATTGGTGTAAGTGAATTATATTACACTTAAGGAGGCATAGTCCAATTACAGATGGCAAACATTTACCGCTAAAATACGAGCAATGACATTAGGGCGTGAGAGCGAAACAATTCGGGTCAACAATTTTATTAAAATTTTGCGGGAAGAAAGTATTGATATAGAAGTACCAAATGTTATTCGAAGATAATGCACCTCTTAAGCTTTTTTTGAAAAATCGCAAATTAAAATTACATATCTCGAATCAATGCTATTGTAGTAAGACATTTATCAACGAGTCCCGGTAGCCGAGTGGAGTAAGGAGACCGCTGCGAATGGAGAGATCGCTTGTTCGAATCTTACTCAATCGTGCTACTTCTTTCTTGTTTTTATTGCTATTATAAATAATGATTGTATATTTAACAAATAAATCTATTAAAATATTTTTTCTCGTGAATAAACACATGAAATAATAAATTAACCCTTAATTGGACAACATTATATTTACAAAATTTATTATGTTGCACACATTTTCTATATAGCGAGTCCTAATTTAATTATATTATCAAATCTACACCGATAAAAATTACCACTGGTTAAAAATTTTTATTATTGAGTAAATAAATGAATATCAGTAAGAGATTAAAATTTCACGTTAAATGTTGAAAGTAAAATTAAGTCTATGTGTGAGATTGTCATTCATGCGTACACGAACATAAATAGTTTGACGTTCAGTTTTCATTTTCAAAAAAACCTGATCTTTATTTTTTCCGGTTTGGCTGGTTGTGACAGTTCAAGTCTATTAACCGGAGTAGATGCGTGTTACCAAAAACATTAAAAATTGTATCTTGAAAGATCTCTTAGTTATATATAACTAAAATAAAATTATGTTACCTACAAATAACACTAGTTAACTTTTTATGGAAATGGTAAGAGTAAGTCATTTGAAAGTAGATTAGATTAACAAAATCCTTAAATTGCATGGTCCACAAATTTTAATTCCAAAACATTTGTCTTTAGGAATGCTTCCAAATTATTTAACGTTAACTAGTTACACTAATTTATGAAGCACTGTATCAGTTACCAATGAGAAATCGTTAATTGCATTAAGTAGAATATCAACATTAGTTTCTCATCACCACCCCTTAGTATACATTCACAAGTTAAATTTGGTGATCCACTCCTCTCAGTACTTAGAATATATGTTCTCACTATACACTGAAAGTGTCTGTTGTACCCAAAGAGATGTCCATTGAATATTGCAATTTTTCCATACTCTTGTTATCAGCTTAATACCGCTAACAGTTCTTTTTTAAGTACATTATCATTTGTAGGTAAATCAAAACGCGTCATGAGGTGAACGCTCCCTCCCTACCTCGTAGAGTACATTGCACTACCACTTATTTAGTCAATATCACGACGTCATAGTAAGAAACCTTCGTCCATTGCATAACGGACTTATTATCAAGTTTTTTTAGGTGTACGCATAGAATAAACAATTTTTGGGAGGATAAAAAACAAATGAAAATCACCGACATCATTTGAGACCCAGTGTGACCTAGCAGAATATTTACATCATTCCAGTCTTTCTAGAGGATGATCGATTAGTGATTGAAGTTGCTTCCGAGGTTGTAATAATATACGGCAGTATTCAGGTCCGGGAAGATAAGAAGTGATGGCAACAGGGTAAGAGTAAACCCAAATAACCATCTCATCTACATAACTTTGTCAACCACGTATATGTTGGAACAAGCAGATTCCTCTTGTTGGCTATGGGTGCAGAAGCTCGCAAGAATAAGGGACACCCTCTTGACATTGGAACGAAAAATCGTTCCTAAAAGCAGACGAACCAAGAATTGGTCAATGGACTTTTATGACTAGGCAGCAGGGCCTCCTCATAGGTCGTTAATCACCAAAATCTATGTAGAACAAAACTATAAGACCACTCAACATCTCTAAGAAAGTGTATAAAAGAAGAAACACAAAGACTGTACGAAGTTCAAAATTAAATAGAAAAATTCCATAATTTAACACAAGAAATACAGGGTACCTTACGAGGATGTTCCAAGACTTCATGTTTAGGTTTTTTGAAACGTTTTATAAAAGTTCCAATAAACGCGAGTCGAATTCACAACCTTTTTTGAGATATCGAAAAGCAAGTTAACAGCCTTTAGAGGTGCTTGGTTGTTTTAACATTTTATTCTTCCTCCAAGTATTATCATTTTAACTGTCGTTGCAAAAAGAAAACTAGATGTAGAATCGATTTTCATGTAAGGTCTTTACAATTGAACTTTTACTTTTGCCTATAGCTACTGAAATTCGTCTTAGACTGGTTGGAGAATTCTCTTCAATTTCCTTCGGTACTCCTGCCGACTCTCTTCTACGAATATCTCACTTTTGCTGGTTACAAACGTTCCATTTTCCCCGAGAGTAAAAAAAGGCGTAGAAGAAGAGCGACGATTCGGGTATTTGATCCCTGTACTCTTCTGCTACAGATGGTGACAATAAAAATCAAAGTGAACATCTTTAGTAACCATACTACAAAGTGGTTCAAATATAACGGGGACTGATTTGTGTGTAAACAAGCCACATTACGCAGCAGCTGTGGGACCTTTGCAAGAGTGGAGCCACAACTTCCACCCTCCCTCCTGCTCGCGTTAGAACCTGTTCAGCTTGTTTGTGAGTTCTTAGAATGAACAGAAGTTATCGCGAAGCGTGGAACAATCATAGACCCCAACAATAGTATGAGGAAGAGTATCTCTCATGGACCCGTGTGTTTGAGTGGTGTAAGTGCTTCAGAGAGGGTAGAGAGCGCGTGGAAAATGAACCGCAAACATCCGTCACCGAGCCAAACATTAGTCGTGTAGACGCACTAGAATAGGCGCAGTACAATCAAGGAAGTTGGAGCAATGTTGCCTATAAATGTTTATAGTGTAGAAGACATCGTGAAAAACCACCTGCATTATCGTAAGGTGAATGGACGGGGGTACCGTGCACTTAGGCAGACGTGAACAAAATGGTGCGCATGCAAACTGGCAATCGTATCCCACAGCAATTTGAAAACGAAGGTAATGCATTTTTAGTCTATATATAGTGATCACCGATACAACGTGGGTACTTCATTCCCGAGTCCCAGCAGTTATCACGCGAGTGGGGGCATACCAGTTTTCCAAAACCCAAAAAAAGCACAAAGGAGCCGATCGACAGGAAAAGTGACGACAGCGTTCTTCCGGGACTAGCAGGGGGTTAGTTGTCCATGTAAATATTCTGACGGATATCAGAACAGTTAACACAACTCAGACCTCTTAACAACAGACGCGAAGGAAAAGATCCGATCCAAGGAAGACAGGTGAAAAGCGGGTAGCCTACTTTCAAGACAATACACGTCCCCATACGACCAAAACAACAATGAAAAATCTCCGGAAATTGAAATGGAATTTTCTGCCACATCCGGCATACAATACCGATTTGGCTGCAAGTGATTTCCACCTGTTCGAACAATAACACAGTCATTCAGACTGTTCGAGAGTGGATACGCCGCCAATCAAAAGCTTTTTTAATAGGGCATCAAAATGCTTTCAGAAAAAAATGTGTTGACTCCGGAGGGGAGTACGTTGAAAACTGACATGTAAGTGTTTGGCAATTTGGTTTTTTGTAAAAAAAAAATCAGCTCCGGTCATATTTGAACCACCTTGTATCATGTGAAATAATGGCCGGTCGTGAGAGAAGGAAGAGCTAGAACAGCCAAGCCCCATTCGATCCATGTTTATCGGAAATGTTTTGCTTAAAATATAACATCTCGTAACACCCTCGTGAGACTTAACACGACTACTTTATTACAGTGAAGTTAGATGACTGGACATCTACTAGACGAAATAGAAATGAGGCAGCTATTGTAAAAAATAAAACTGAAAAATATTTTGAGAATTTTCAGTCACTACCCAAAAGAATAACAATGTTACACTTCAGTACTAGATCAAGCAACATATGTACCAACCTCAACGACCTCAGAAAAAGGAATAGAAGTTTTCTATTACAAATTAGACACTACTAAAAGAGACCAAAACGGAGAAAATAAATGCCTTACTAAGAGATTTCAACGCAAATGTAAGGAAAGGTAGAGACGAAGACGTAGGATAATACGATTTAGGAATGAAAGATGACAGTTCCGTATAAACGCTAACTTGGTAATAAGGTGGTTTAAGTTACCACCTAAAAGATTGTATACATGGAGGGCCCATGGAGAAGGAAGCATCATAACGAACTTAAATGAGTACGTCCTCATAAATAAACAATTTGGTAACTAAATAAGATCTACAAAAACACATCCCAGAGCGTACAGTTCAAACAACTATACCCTCCTATTTGCAATCATGCAATTGAACCTGAGGAATATTAAAGTACAACAAGAAAATAAAAACAATTCGACATAAAACACAAATGGATAGCAAGCCAACAGATGAAATAAAAAGTAATAGAGAGTGAAGAATAGATGAAAATCAAAGAAACGTTAAAAATATGAACCGAATAATAAGTATAAGATATGTAGTTGCTCGAGAAGTGTGCGGAAATCGAGAAACTAGAAAAGAATATCATGAGAGTTTTTATTCATATCTTCTTCTTCTACTCTTATATATAGGCTACTGGTCTGTTTCTAACCACACATTTGTGCGATACTATGAGCCATGCAGGTGGCTAGCCTAATCCGTTAATCTAGAAAAAGGAGTATTTACTGTTTGCCGTTGCTTTTGACATGGGAAGTCGAACCTAGGACCGCCGCATGCCAGTATGGCCGGCCAGGGCCTTTACTGCGCGGCTATCAGCTCTTTCTTATTTACATAAAAAATTAAATAAATAAATTAAATAAAATCTGAGAATTGTAACAGACAAAAATGGTACGGCTCAAATAGATATAGAGAATAAAATACAACGATGTGAACTTTTGTCAGGAGAAACATAGACAAAATAGGAACAAGCGGATCATCAATAAGTAAAGAAAGCCGTGGGACTTGACAAAATACCTACAGAAATCTTCAAATTGATATTGAATGAACATTTCTTGAATGAGCAATGGAATCGTATGCAGGAATTAAACTCCAGATAAAAATAGCAAAAATGCTTTTAACAAAATGAAGAACGTTAAAGTACACAAATGAACTAGAGTGTTAAAATGTTGCATATTCTCAGTAATGCTTTATAATGCTAAGGCATGACCCCTTACAGAACTGACAAAAATAGTTTTGAGATATGGTGCACAGAAAGATGTGGAAGATGTCATGGACGTAACACATGACAATCACAGAAGTACTATTAAAAATGGGGGGTGGGGTGGTGAGAGACAAAGAGCTGCGTATAATGAAGAAAAGGAAACTAGACCACTTTGGACGTATAACTAGAGGTCCAAAAATGTGAGCGCATGAGACTGATTATAGACGGCAAAATCAGGAGGTAAAAGCTTAGTAAGATATCGGAACATAGGTTCTTCGAAACTGACATACGAGTTGTCTTTTTGCGTGAAGTAAGTTCCAATGGTGACAGAAATGGCAGCTGCTTTGGCCAGAGTTGTTTTTAAAGTGCAGGATGTTACTATGGAAGATGTGCTCAGTAGAAGTATTACATTGGATCAATTAAGAGTGGTGGATTTAATTATCCTGATGTCTTAGGTTGGGTCGCCAGTATTCTATTTAATTGCTGAATTTAGCAGCAGTTCAAGGAATTCTTTGCTCGCCCTGACACATTCAGTTTGGACGCGTGCAATGGCCGTCAGTTAATAGCTCTCTAATTGGTCGGATGACATTCTTACGAAACAGCAAGTCAGGGAGGTTTGAATGCTGCTGGAGTACAGTGGAGATGAGGAGTCCGATGCGATTATGCTGGAAGGAATGGAGGGTTCTGCTATGGGAATGTGGGTTATTCACGGAGAAGGGGCCATCTACATAATTTTGATGAAGGTCCATTGCATCAGTTTGCAATACAAAAATAATGCAGATCATCCGACTGAGGTCTATCCCATAAAGCACTGGTGCATTGAGGGTTTAGCTAAAGTCTGTTCTAAAAATGAGGGTCATATGGCTATGATGTTGCATCTTGAACGTTGTGATCAACTTTACTTTTGGCTTTGTCATCTGGTGGCAACTGTATCATCCTGGCTAAAGAATATACAATGGCGGAAAATGTCAGTAGTCACGACTGACACAATAAAATGGGTCAGCGTCCTTAAAGGATAAAGTACTTAGATAACCCGAGATGTTAACCTACTTCACGACAAACTCCAGTCCCATATTCAACAAAACTCGACTTAAACGCAACAAAATTCGGAATTTGTTCTAGACTGGGTTTGTCGCCCTACTACTATAATTTGTTTGAGCCACTAACAAAGAGGACAGAGATTTGAGGATGATGTCGCTGTCGCAGTGTTCGTGCGCAATTGGCCATCACAGCCATCTTCAGTTTGATAGCTGGACCAAGAAACTACCCATCATTGAGAAATGTGTGTCTACGCCAGGAGACCAGAAAATAACTTTGTATTTTTAAGATGCTTTACTAAATCAGAAAAAACCGGTTTATATTTGATTAATACACCACGTACATTTTCTGATATTTTAATGGTTTATTATATGTAGCTGCTTCTTCCAAACCAACACGATCGTGATATTTTTATGTACAACACTATCCTAAATCGAATCGTTTTCAATAAGATGACGTTAAGTGGCCTTACGGAGATTTCTGAAGATCGCTCGAAAGATTAATTCAATTGTGTATACTCGGACATGTAGCTCTGTGCATGATACGTCAGAGATGTAAATAGTATCTTGTATATCATAAATGGAGACCACTTAACAGATATCATCATTAAACGCTACGCAGACCTTATATGTAACAAGACTTTAATGAATGTTCGTAAGTCAATAACCATTTTTTCTGAAAGGCCGGCTCAATGTCCGACCTTGTATTGTGCATTCGAAATGTCTCCCATTTTTTGTCCAACACATATGTGAGACAAGATAATCTTGTAACACGAATGCATTACCACCGTACAGTATAATTTGGATTGTAATTAATAAAATAATGAGAAATATAATACAATACCCAACCGTAGTACAATACCTAACATCGGTATAGTGAAACTTTTCATTATATGCAAAAGAGAGAATTAAAAAAGTTCAGTATTAAGTGTGGGTTGGTTGTGCAAGAAAAAATCAGAACTATCTCGAAACATAAAGGAAATTTATGGCCTGTTCAGCGATTAGGCATGATCATTATATGCCCAAACATATCACAGAGGCGGTTTACTCTCCAGATAACTGTAAGTTCAATGCGTTAAGGGAAATACTCCGGTGAGAGTAAACTATGGCACTGTAATGGGAGACTAAATTGCATTCTCGAATGAGTCTGAAATTTGCAAGCAACAGGTCAGGTCGACAGACTGCCTACAAAAAAGCTGGCTAGGGATCTTGGGTTTATAACTATGCGGCGCTTGCCGCATCCACGTGAGCAGCCCAGGTTCACAGTCCACAAGTGTCCCACGGCAGTGGAGAAGCCACTACAATGCATACGCTCGAAACAAATTAAAGGGACGATCGACAGGGATGCGGCTTTGATTCGCCCTGACCCACAATCCCGGGCGAGCCTCGCGGCTGCAAGCCCTGCAGCCGTGTCGGCCGCAGCCACCGAAACGGGCCGATGATCACCTACTTGTACCTGGGTGTACCCACATTTCGGCTTCCTATCGATATTCGCACACGGAAGCCGCTTTCCGAACGCCCACGGCCCCCAGCGCCGCACGGCGCGCCTGTGACCTAAATGGGGACCACCAAGCTAGAATTTGTGAATCGGCGGCGCTCATTATCCTAAATTTCAAAGCCGTTCCGAATTCCTACGCACGCACGAAATGCACCGGAGCAGGTGAAGTCGATGCGCTTGCACCGTGCGGTCGGTGCGTGATGGCTCGCACCGGCACGGCCTCGGCGGCAACCCGGCACCCGGGGGGCCGACGCACCTGTTCGAAAGGGCGAAAGGGATACGTACTTGGCAAATGAAGATATCAGGGCACTTTTGTCCACCACATACGTAGAGCACGCACACGATGGTTTGGTGGGCACACACCCTTCACGCGCGAAATGACAAACCAAACGTGACAACTAGAGTCGGTAGAAATAATTTTCAGCTTACGGGTTTGTTGCTCTGATGAATTCTATTACAGTGGCATCTTTCGGAAAATATCGCATACTGTTACTGGATACAGAGTGGTATCATAATAAAATGGATCAATTTCCTGGCCATATTTTCATTATTGAAAACCTAAACTTAAATCACTATTTGTATCATATGATTAACGATCTTGTTATTATTTGGATAACTCACTATAAAATGGACAAAACTTATCTTTATAAAAAGACCACAAGATAATTAGTGAAGTGGATGGACAGGTTTCACTTGAGTGGTCATTAAGTATTCACAGCATGCAACGAGACCTGTTACAGTACTAGACAGAATAACAAAAGGAATCTCAACAGTGAAACAAAAATTATTGATTTAGTAGATAATAAAACTACAAGTTGGGGCAAAAATAAAGCAGGTTTTAAACCTCAACTTAGAAAGTGCCTCAAAAGTATATAAGTAATAAAAAAATTATTAAAAATCAACCGAATAGTCAATACAAATAATTTTTGTTTTTTTTATTAAACAGAGTATGGCAATTAATGTAATAAATTTTCGAAGTGCTTGCCTTCGCTGCCTATGAAATACCAAAGGCATGTCTCAAAAGCCAATATTAAGCGATACGAATATTTTCTAGACTTGCTTTGGTCTCGATTTCGATGGTGTTTATCATCACTTCAAGAGTCTTTGGGTCTCTAGCGTTGTACATCCGATCTTTGAGATAACTCCAAAGAAAGAAAGCACAAGGATTTAGATCTGGTAAACAACTTAGCCAATCGGCGCCATTTTCGGTCGTTGCCATCAACTCTAACGCCAGCATTTGATCTCTAATGTGACCAGAGATGCGTTCCAGGTTTTCTTAAGTGTGATGAATAGAAGCCCCGTCTTGTTGAAACCAACACCGAAAGTTCTCTAATTGCCTTGCAATGGGCAGGAATTTTTCCAAAACTTCTTTGCTATAGGCCTTGCCATCGACTGTCTTGTTCAGGAAAATCGGACTAATTAGTTCATGACAGAAAATTGCGTATAAAACGTTAACTTTTTGGTGTGTATAGGACGTACCACAGCCAGGTAAGGGTTTTCTGCACCCCAAATTTGTTTGTTTACGTAACCATCAAGTTGAAAATAGGCTTCGATAGAGAAATGAATTTTTTGATATCCATTTCTTCATTTCTGATTTTCCCCAAAAATTCATTTGCAAAATTGAGTCTTTGTTCAAAATTTCTTTGAGTCAGCGGCTGTTGCAATTGGATCTTATATAGAAACATATCCAATTTCTCATAAAGCATCCTCTGAATAGTTGATTTTGATATCCCGGTGACAATGCTTGCACGTCTCAGTAAAGTTGTGGGGTTCTGACGGTAGACGTCGTTAACCAACTCAATCTTCTTTGCAGTGGTGACAGTGGTCGGCCGACCATTCCTTGGCTCATTGTCATTGAACACAATACCAGTTCTTTAAAATTCCTCATTCAATCTATTCAAAATCAACTAAAAAATAATTTTTATAAATTTGTCAAGAAAAATTGGTTTGATGAAAGTTGTTGTTCTCACTGACAGTGGCCGGCCAACAACTCCATGACTCGTCATTGAGTACACTTCCAGTGCTTTCGAGTTTCTCAATCTGTTCAAAATTTATTAAAAAATAATTTTTATAAATTTCTCACAAAAGATGCCAATTAATCGTATTATCATTCAATTTAGAATGCAGCCCGAATCTGTCCTAAAGTCCTCTCTTTGCACCGATGATCATTAACCTATTCAAATCATAGGACTTCACTATAGCAATTTGGTCTAAGTGGTTTTGGTGATAATTATCACCTTTTACATTCTTCTAAGACATAAACAAAAGGTTTGTTTTCAAATAAAAGTTCATTTATATACTTTTGGGGCAGTCTGTATATATAACTCAGCTAAATCAAAATAAAATTCACTATAATCTAATCACTTTTGCCAACTCCAAGCCTCAGGAGTCATTAAAATCTTGGGAGGCATTTGCAACTGTCTCCTGGTTTCGGAAAAAGAGATCCGGTGAGTGTAGTAGATGAGACAAAATTGTATAGTCTAGTTTATTGAGCTTCTGCAATGTTAGTTGTGCAATATGAGGCCTGGCGTTATCATGGGAGAGTGTTGGACACTTTCTGTTAACTAATGTCGAACGAATACGTTGTAGTTTCCGGTTCATTTCATCGCTTTCTTTATAACCTTGCCTCAGAACATTGTAACGTCCTGTGTAATTTTGAGTGGGTCAGCTTAGATGTCGATCTTTCATTTGTAGTAGGACGTCCATGACCTCCCTTTTCAATAAGGTTGGAATTACTACGTCTAAATTTTTAGAACCATCGGTGAACTATACATTCATTTAACCTTCTTTCACTCGAAACTTGGGTGACAGTTCGAACGGTTTTAGCTGTGCTATGATCGTAGAAACATATTTAGCAAAAATCTCGTTGGGACATCTTTAACTCTCAGGATTAAAAGCACAAGAAAAATTTATTTATATTTAGAATAAATTATAATTAGCTTCAAAATGATATGTAATATTAAGTATGATATTCTTTTTAAGAAACCATTGAGTAAAATGGAGCAACAAAAAACTGCATTATTGTGGCACCAGTCTGTAGTAATAAGAACAAACCTTGTTTACTGAACAAATTATGTTCAAAGTAAGGTACTCATCTATCAAATATCAAAAGAATCCACCAACTCCTAAAGTCCTCATTGTCACCATGTTCTTAGTGGTACAACATAAAGGTCAAATAGATTTTTCTTTCTCCCTAAGGTACCCAATATCAAATTTAAAAAGAAATTCCGCTCCATAAATAGAAGAAAAATTATCAGACTGCTCCTAAAATACTAATTTTGAAAAAAAAACTAATTTCTGGCAATAGAAAGTTCTAAAGGAAGATGATGATAATAATAATGAGAAGATACAGAAAAGAAAAGAAGGAAACTGCAATTCAAGAAAAAACAATATAATATAAAGAAAGAAATGGGAAAGAAAAGGAGACCAAGAGGGAAATTAATTTGAAACATTATACTATAAGTACAAAACAAGCATAAAGAAGTAGGTTACTTTATGAAAGAATTTTTGACACTACATGAATGTTGTGGTAGTTTATTTACAGATGTTTGGCATAGTAGAGATAAATAATGAGAATAGTGATGTTATAACAAGCCATTTTTAGAAGTAATATATAGAAAAGAGCATAAGAGATTACATAAAAAAAGATACAACAACAATTGTTAGCCATGATAAATGACAAGTGAATAAGCATCTTCTTCTTCTTCCTCCTTTTTCCATTGTTTTTTACTAGTCTCTATTCTAGCTGTTATCTTCTCTCGTTTACCTTACTTGTTTTATTGTAATATGGGTTTCTTTTCAACGAGCTTTTAACTTCTTCATTTCGTTTTCTGTTCCACCCTGTTTTACCATCTATATATTATACTGGTATGAAATTTTGGGCTAGGAAACAGAAAGTGTATTCATATGTAGTGTACCATGCACAATTACGTGTATAAAGCCATAGTTATGCACAGCCTAAGGATGTATTAAAATATTGTTTCAGCAAGTATCCTTTTCTAGCACTAATGCACTTGATAACTCTTGCATGGAAATGATCACCGAAGAAACAAATTTAGTTCTACAGAATAGAGTTCTATGCACATTTCATCTAAGCGTCATTATAAAAGATGAAGATCAAGCCAGATGATATTTGATTATTAAAATAAAGATCATGTTCGTCAGGAAATATGACAAATACGTTGAAGAATGTACTAAATACATGTTATGGCGTTTCGCTGCGTAACACAAGATATTTGAGATGTAATGTGTCAAAGTTGTAATGACATATCACTCATATATTGTATTGTGTGTATATTATCAATATCTCTATATATTTCTTTCTAGTATCAACAAATGTTATTGCATTCTCGTGGCGATGGTCAAACCCATAAATGTTCTACGTCTCCTCAACCAAAAATATCGATCTGCAGAATCACATTGAATTTCAAATCTCCTTTAAAAATCCTAAGGCAGGTTCTTCAATGTTCTTGAAAACTACAGAAATTCATCTCTGACCATTGAACCTAATGCTGGTTTTGACTTCAATGACCATTCTCTGCTGGTTTGAAAGGTGCCCTTAAATACTTGAAGAGATATCCAAAAGCATCCCACCAGACCATTAGAAAATAGTACTTCATCAAAAAAGCCAAGTTATGAGTAATCATCATCAGTTGTCGACTCTGATTTATAATCAAATCTCTATCCTAAGTCACTTTTTTTGTGAGAACAATGTAGTCCAGGAAGTCCAAGCACTCATTCCAAATGATTTTCTGCCATACCAAATAATTACCAGTGATGACATGGATATTAATCCAGAAGTCGTCTCGGGTCACGCTTTAAAAAGTCAAAGAGGGGAAGCAGACATCAAGTATGTTAAAACTCCAAATGGAATTCAACGTTTATCTTCTATTATGCCTAAAATAATTTCACGTGTATATGAAAGAGGCAGTGGTGCAAGATAGGTTTGATTCTTAAGACAAAACATTCATGTTGGCGTCACCGCCACTGACATCATAAATAAGGCAAGAACCACAAAATATTTCTGCGACGTCTTCTTTCCAAATACAATGTGATTTAAATATGACCAAGACTGATTTGTGTGTAAATAAGCCACACTTCGTAGCGGCTGTGCTACCTCGAGAAAACGGGGTCACGATTTCCATCCTCCCTCCTGCTCAGGTTAGAACCTTTTCAGTCCTGTGTGGGAGTTGCTAGAGTGATGAGCGAATAGAAGGTATCGCGGAGCGTGGAACAACGCATTGTGATGAAATTTCTCGTTGGAGAAAACGTTCCGCCCGCTGAAATTCACCACAGACTTAATAATAGTATGGAAAAGAGTATATTTCACGAACCCGTGTGTTTTGAGCGGTATAAGTGATTCAGAGAGCGCAGAGAGCACGTGGAGAATGAACCGCATAATCGTCGGCCGCGAACATTCGTCACCAAGCCAGACCTTGATCGCGCAGACGCGCTTATTTGTGAGAATAGGCGCAGCACTATCAAAGAACTTGGAGCAATTCTGTCCATCAGTGTTGGTAGTATAGAAAACCATCTGCACTATCGCAAGGTGAATGCACGGTGGGTATCACGCCCTTTGGCGGACGTGAATAAAAGAGTGCGCATGTAAATTGCCAGCCGTCTCCTACAGCAGTTTGAAAACGAATGTGATGCATTTTTAAAGTCTATAACATGCCATCAATGAAACGTGGGTGCAGTCATCACGCTAGTACCAGCATGCCAGTTCTCTCAAACCCAAGAGAACGTGGAGGAACCGTTAGGCAGGAAAGTGATGGCAACGTTCTTCTGTGACTAGCAGTGGGTTATCTATACAGACTTTCTGACGGATGCCAGAACAGTCAACGCACCTTATTACTCAAATCTACTGACAACAAACGTGAAGAAAAATATTGGATCCAATCCAAGCGGAAGACAGGTGGAAAGCGGCTTCAAGACAATGGACGCACCCATACGGCCAAAACAACGGAACCTATTCAGAAATTAAAATAGAACCTTCTGCCACATCCGCCGTACAATTCCAATTTGGCCCAAAGTGATTTCTACCTGTTCACAAGGCTTAAATAAGACTTGCAAGGTATGCGGTTTGCAGATAACGACGCCGCCGTCCAAACCGTTCGGGAGTAGATACGCCACCAACCAAAAGCCTTTTTTGAAAAGGGCACCAGGATTCTTCCAGAACGTTAGAAAAAATGTATTAACTATGGAGGGGGAGTACGTTGAAAACTGACATGTTCAAGTAAGTGTTTGGCAATTTCAGTCTTATTTGAACCATTTGTACATTGAACAATTTTCTGCTCATTTGTATTTCAACAAAACTGTTCAAGAATAAAAAAATAATCAAGTCGGCTAAGCCCGTCATTATTGGTTTTGCCAAGAAAAGCATTCCTTTAAAGGCGACCAGATTGGTTCAAACTGTAAATATCTTTTTCAATCGGCAAATTTTGCATTTTGCGAGAAACTTCTAAAATCTTATATCATTAACTAATATCACATTATGTCCCAAATTTCATCAAAATCAGTGTATAATACTACATCCCCTATCATTGAGAAAAAGTTAATTGCATGACATAAGTCATAGCAACTATTTTTTTCCAAAGGTAAGCGATTGGAAGTATTGGAGCACCCACCATACTCTTTAGACCTTCTTCCTTTGTGATTTTGATCTGATGCAAAAAGTAAAGGAACCATTACGTGGTAGACGATTTGGGACATGAATGGACATTGTAGGACCTATGGATAGTGCGTTTCTCGTTGCCACTTTGTCTCTTTAACACAAGCAACGTCCCTCATGTGTTGGTCTCCATTAAGTAATTGATTAGATCAGCTCCCATTGTTGCCGATCGTTGGTTGTTTCGCGTCCCTAAAACTCTGCTTTCAACCTCACGACTGTTTAGCATGGAATAACATTATTCCCGACAGTTTCTACCAACTTAGTGGCATTTTTGCCATGAAGGACACTATTTTGATATACAAATGTTGTTTCTACTCGGATTGCATCCATCCTGCACAGTGGATGACTG
This sequence comes from Sinelater perroti, assembly GCA_036346155.1. NCBI lineage: Eukaryota > Metazoa > Arthropoda > Insecta > Coleoptera > Elateridae > Sinelater > Sinelater perroti. The sequence goes on along the minus strand of JARFIY010000195.1, from coordinate 13,737,310 downwards.
TGACTTAACATTGCTCTTTGTACAATTACAAAACATCATAGTCATCTTGTGTTGTGAACACACATTATGAATGCACGGCATCCTTGTGATATGTCATTTTGTGATACTATCCCTTACCTTTGAAAAAAAATAGTTGCTGATATATACCCCAATCCTTGCATTTATATTATTCATTTTCAAGGCATAGTTTTTAGGAAGATTTCTATTGAAGCCCCTCGAAATTTCTGGAAAATTTCGCAATAGTTTTTCATTTCTTGTCTCCCAAACTTCAAAACCACCCCTATTCAAACATTATTGGGTTTAAATGAAATTTTGTACACAAATTTGTGGGTAAATACCTTAGCAAGGTTCTTAATCGAGCAGGAACCATTGAAAGGGTTAAAAAAACGACCTTCAAATGTCTGAATTTTTTGTAAGCCCAAGTTTTGCTAGATTTGGAGCACTTTTCGTAAGTATATATTCGGGTACAGCCCAAAAATAGATTGGATAAAGGAATGGCGAAATAAAATCATATTTTCAATTCTTACGCCTAAAGCACATTAAATCCTAATTAAATTTACATCAAATTGTTAAATTATAAAATCTTCCTGCCCCTTGAGGGCTTTACCATTTTTTTAATTTTCTTTTAATATAATATAAAAATATTTTATTTACCATAATTCACCACAGAAGTTGTGTAACTTTAGTAATATTTTTATAATCCTTTTGTATTAGATATGGAATTATGAAGGTTTATTAGTCACCCCATTAATATCCGTATAAGAATTGTTGCAGATTTGTAAAGAAAGTCAAGAATTTAAATGATCTCATACAGTTTCTATGCAATTTTTTAAACTAAAAACAACATTTAAATAAAAAATAAAGAAACAAACTGAAAAAATACTGAATTAAGATGATTTATTATAAAAAACATTACGCATTATAAAATACTATAAAAACTAATATAGGAAAATATGTACTTGAAGTACATCTGTAATAGATGTGCACTCTAGTGGATGTTTTTAAAAGTAGAAGTATACTGTATATAATACACACTTCTATTATTTATTACAGTATATACATAAAAGTTTAGATATACAACTAATTTACTGATTATCAAGAAGTAAAAATAAAACCCTATTTATAATGAACAAATGTCTACAATTATAAAAACTGAATCCATAATTTTGTTTTTATGTCATTACCGTTATAATCTGTTTTCTTGTAGCCAAAAAATACGTTATATATATATATATATATATATATATATATTTTAATTCGTATTTAAAGTTTCATACATCAAGTGTTACGCAATGCACAACTGGAAAGTTAAGCTCACATATGTTTAATAATATATATATATATATATATATATATATATATATATATATATATATATATATATATATACATACTATTACACATGTATACCTTTGCTGATATTGGGCACTTAGACAATCACATTATTAATTTTTGTTTGAATTGAACACACACCCAATTATTTTTTTAACTGAGTTGGCCACCTCCCAAGAATCTGAACAGCGCAGGAATAAACCGGAGTCCATCGGCACTGCAATCAGGCACCTTAACAACTCAAACCATGAATAGTACTTAAAGAAATTAAATAAATTCTTTTTGTTGTGTTCTATATTAGCATGTGTAAAAAGAAAAATTAAGAAATAATCGTTTATTGAGTTTCATATATAACTATGCATTCATAGTATTAGTATGTAATTTCACAATATCAATTAATACTTCCATATTTTACTTTGCTAAAAATCAACATAAAAATGTTCTATACTACTCTTGGTGCATTGTTTGCCTATGATGTCTTCTTAAGGATGATTTATCTGTGAATGACTTATCGCAATCTCTACACTTGAACGTTTTTCCTGTATGAGTAATTAAATGGCGACTCAACCCAGATGCATGACAAAACACTTTTGGGCACAAGGTGCAGTAATGCAATTGTATGTCAGAAGGATTGGGATTCAAATGTGAACGCAGATGTACTCTCAACGGTTCTTTCTGGGTGAAACCTTTCGGGCAATGTGGGCAATTATAAGGCTTTTGGCCCGTGTGCGTCATCAAGTGCCGGAACAGAATCTCCTTTTGTGCAAAGCTTTTCTGGCAAACCTCGCACTGGAACGGCCGCTCACCTGTATGGATACGTTCATGTCGTACCAGAGCAGATCGCGTAGGGAACCACTTTTCGCAAATACCACAACTAAAGCCTCTCTGCTGCATGTGCACTGAGGCATGTCTGCGCAGTTGTATGCGCCGGGCAAATGATTTTGGGCAGTCTGGGCATTGGAAGATCTTCAGCTCGCCATCCTCATTGACGTGCTCTTGGAGATCGGTTTCTGCTTCTGTATCGTCCTCCGTCATCATCTCCATGACAACTATAGCCCCATCGGCAGTGGTCACCTGCACCTGTGTTGGCTTTCCTGGATGCGAATCTACTTTCAGTTGCAGTTCACCTGATATGTTAAGACCTGTAAAGCAGAAGATAAATGTTAATTTTTATATAAATCACAAATAAATTTATTTAAGAAACAAATTAAAAAAAAATATTTTCAAATGTATAAGCTTTAACTGCCAATTATATTTAAAAATTAAATTAAACGAAATAATACCTCACCTTGAATATGCGATGGCCCAATGCCACAATACAATACAAACAAATATAGAAGCAATATTTATTGATAAAAACAATAGATGCTGGTTGTTTAGCGTTTCTAGGGGGTACCGTATGGGAGGGGTTAGCTTCTCCCCCAGATCTTTCAAAAAATCTTCATTAGGACCATGCTTAGAAAAGGACGATTTAAATGCCAAGACAAGTTAATGACAATAGTCATTGCATTAGTAACAGGATGCTAAACTGAACCTCTACTGGGTCCACCTTATGCCTACTCCAGTCATAATGCCGAAGGTATTTCATCCAAGATTTCCATACAAAAAATTTGCTTTCAATAAACAATTGTTCGTAATATTTTTTCTATGACCATAAACTTCGCATTGTCGATCCTTTTTTTATTAAGTCTACTAAAAGCAATGTTGTCTGTGGTTGTAGAAAATACATTAGCAATGTATTTCCAATGGATAACTTTTCTCTACGAAGTTTCCTAAAGTTGTTTGAGCTCATCAAAACAAGTTGATCGACAACAAAATCGACCAATTTTGTCACTTATTCAATAAAAATTACCAATTTTTTTTAAATAAGCAAAATCTACTTACTAGGATGGGAAGACAAAGTGGCCTTAACAGCTTCAGCAATGGCTTCCAGATCTTGGTCCTCTATTGTTGTTTGCTGTTCAGTTTCAATAAGTTGTTCCTCACTGTTTATTATAAACATGTTATTCATGGCTTCGACTTCTTCTTCGTTCACTTCGCTGCTATCCAATTCTATAATGCTATCTTCTTTCTTCATTTGTATCTCAGTAACTAATGTGCATGCTTCCTTATTTAAATGGTCCGTCTCAAGCGGCAAGGTGATGTTTTCCGGGTTCTCGTCCGTTTGATCCGGTGTAGGATCAATATAAGCTACTTGAGTAACGCCCACCAAATCTTGCTCTGTGCTTGGGGTGCTCTCCTCCTTCATCAGCTCATGTATGGCATTATTCTCTGCATTTTGTTGACTAACTTCATTTTTAATATTATAGTCACTTTCATCATCACTAATGACTTCCATGTCTCCTAACTTTTCTTGCAGCATCTTCAGGTGTTGCCGTAGCTTAGCGTCCGATTGCTCGCACTTTTTACGAAACGCGTACGACTTCTCGAGTTGATACCGACAAGGGTGGCAAATTTTGTTTGGGAGACCGTCGCCTTCAAAAACCTGCAAAAAGAATGTTACATGGGCCACCAAAGAGCTTCCCTCATTCCGCTTACCTCGAGCTGCACGCACGCCATAATTCTGAGCGTGAGCGGCACGGCGTCTTCCTCATTAAATATGGGCATGAGCACATCCTCTTTTGCCATGCACAGACGACACAGCTCGTTCAAATGTAGGATCACCTCTTGAGAATCTCCCGGCTTTTTACGACTGTATGTTTTCATCGCGTTGTTGGTAAACGAGATATTATTGATAAACTAGTTTCCTTTCTATTTGCAAATGGAAGGACGCTAACTGCTTTATCTCTGGCCGCTGCTTCGATCCGTCACCTAATAGATATTTGTCACTGATGCGCGCGCATGATTACAGTTTTCATGGTTACCGACAACATCATCTTGCTCTATTATGCTACTTTAATTAGAGTTTCTAATCCAAATCATTTCAATTGCTTTTAATTTATTTTAAGTTTATATGCACACGTTTGATAACATAAACACATGCACAAAGCAATGATAAAATATGCACATATTTGTTATTTCAACCTAGAAATTAAAGGCTACTTTAATACTCATATTGAGTGATCACATTACTCTACTTTGTATTATATTTGTTGTAAAATAAACAGGTCCGTAACATTCAAAATTTTGTGCTTTCATTAAAAAATCATTCGTTCTACACACAAAGTTTCCTATAAACAACAAAAAAACAGCTGTGTAATGAGAGCTGAACACTTGTATTATTTCACCTGTAAAGAAGACTGTAATGTAAGATAAAGTCAAAATCTTTTTATAAAAAAATTAGTTTTAGGTAATTAGAAAATTTTAAGGAACAATTCTTCTAAATAACACAATTAAAATTAACAGAACTTTAATTAATTATGTGTAGAGAAATTTTAATTAGGTATTGTCAAAATAATTTAATTTTATGTGAAAGTAAAGGTTTCTCTAGATGTAGTTTTATATTGAAAATGAAAATACATTCGTACTTGTTATAATTTCTAATCTTTCACGAAGTTAATTATTTTTTGACTTTGTCGATTTATTATAATGGAAACCTTTCCCTGTTCTCGAATCAATTTGCGTCGAATGGCCAGTTTCTATCATTTCTTCTTAAAATACCCGAGTAATCTTGTAGATGTCATTCAGTTTGCTGAGTTTGGGTTATATTTTTTATTTTGCGGGCTTGAATTCAACTCCCCTGATAAATCTAACTTATTAGATCCTTTTGCTGTTGTGGCATTAAGGCAGCTATCCAGTACATGAAGAAAACGCCTACCTAATTGCTTCCAATATGTCTGTCAATTGTAAAATAATACTACTCCCTGGTGAGTAGAGGAGACAGTTCGGAATTTCGCACTACCAAAGCAGTTAGCCGCCCGCCCCCCAATGGGGGAAAGTTAAAGGACCAATATGATATCAGGCTATCTGAAATCAGCAAAATGAATGTAGCGACGGAAAATATTCACAGATATAGCAACATTGGAATGGGGCATATAAGCTCTAACATGCCAAAAATCGAATACTCATACTAATAAGATGAACATGAAAGAAGTATATCCATATATTGAAACAGTACAATGAATTATTACTATTATAGAAACTAGAAAACGCCCCCTTGTGGGATAATAAAAAGGCCCATCTAGGAACGGGCCACACCACACAATTATGCATTAAACAATTATTAACTAATTAAAATTTTTATTAATTATTTTTTCCGTTTATTTTTATTACGATCTGTGTATCACAAATTTCCAACACAGTAATTCGGTTTGCAGAATCCCCAACCTAAAAACTATGTGACAAAGCAAACATCATCTTGACGTCTTCAAAGTTAGCTTGACAGCACATATCTAATTACTTCATGATAATAGGAAACGCCCCCTTGTGGGAAAATTAAAAATGCACCTTTTTTGTGATTATCTATCGATTGGTTGTAGTTCAAGATAAGCTAGCTCTCATCGCTCAGACTGTTGAACGCATGTAGGGTTCGGCTAAGTGGCACAACAAAAAGCACCTGACTTTATTTATATGGCGCAAGCGTGTTGTCGGAGAGAATGATTTTGAGGCGTTGTTGGAGGCGATTGTTAATTGAGTTGAGTGGATTTATTAAATAATTTTATCAAAATTTTGGTTTTCCTACTGGGGCGAGATGGTAGGAAAGTACCAAGTTAAAATTAGCTTAATCCGATTTCACACTATTGTGAAGCGTCGCTTGGTAGAAGGTCTAAAAGGGTGTTATGGCAAAGAAACCCCGTATAATATTAATTATTATAAAACAATTAGAAGAGGTTGCAGTGGGCACGTGAACATCAAAATTGAGACTCTGCAGTTTGGCAAAAAGTCCTAGTCACAGACAAATCAATGTTTGAAGTATTCTCCCATAAACGATGAAATTTTGTTAGAAGATTCCCTGGTGGCAATATTAAAATACCACCCTGTACCATCGGGACTCCGTGTGGATGCAAGTTTGTGTTACAACAAGATAATGACCTAAAGCACTCCGTACAAATTTGTAAGAAATATATTGTGGGAATGGAGGGCTGTAGGAAGTTCAAAAACATGGTGTAGCCACCACAAAACCCCGACTACAACCCAATCGAGTTCTTTTGGGGAGAGTTAGGTCCGTAAATGGCGCCCCTCATCAGCGAAAGAGTTGTGGAGAGCAACACAGGACGCTTGGAAGCAGATATATGCTAATAACCTTGAAAGGAGGAGTTTAAAATTTAATGAAAAATGCAGTTTGACGTGTTAGTATTCATCTGGGGGTGCTGTAAACGTATTTTATTCTGGTATTTATTGTTTATTTTGACAATCTACTCCGAGGAAGTATTTAATAAAAGTGATGATAGCTACAAGTCATTGAAGAAGAATTAATCCAATGATGAAGCTTATATATACACTTAACAAGTTTATTTATGTTATGAATCGTTAATCCTTGTTTTTTAGTCATCTGGGTGTTATGTCTTTGGTGAGTTGGTCCACAAGGTGGTTGGGCTGTCCAGGTAGATTTCCACGGTACTTTGCTTTTTCTTGAATGAGGGGCACACGCATGTCCTCATGGATGGTCTGGTTGTTTACATACCAAGGTGCGTCTAAGATTGCTCTGAGTAGTTTGGATTGGAAGTGTTAGATAGAGTTTATATTAGACGGTTTCGCACATCCCTATAATCCAAGCCCGCATGTCTAAATTGGCCGCTTCTATAAAGGAGCACTTTGGTTTAATTTTTTATCTTGAAGTTTCGTCTGAGCAGCCAGTACATTTTTCGAAACTTTAAGTTGAATTGTATTATTTTCATTTGTATGTGTCGTTTCCAAGTGAGGCGTTGGACCAGGTGGAGACCCAGGTATTTCGCTTTCGTTTTTACTGGGATAGAAACATGGTTGATATGGAGCGGAGGATTTGGATTGGTTTACTTCTATTTTCCGGCGGTTGAACTATTTACCAAGAGTGTTTAAACTTTTTTGTGAATGTTTACTGGCAGTGTTTGGATTATAGTGGGTGGAGAGTACTGCAACATTATCAGCTAAGGTAACCATTACGGCATTTGGAACTTCGGGGATATCAGCTGTATATATCAGATGGAAAAGTGGACTAAGTGCACTCCTCTGAGAGACACCGAACTGTATAGTATAGAGTTGGGAAAAGGCTTCTTTATATTTGAATAGAAGCGGTTTTCTAGGTAAAACTTTAACAAAAGGTAATATGGACTTGGTAAATGTGTTTTTAGTTTGTGTAGCAGTCCAATGTGCCACATTCTAACGCCTGAACGACAATACCTCAGTACAGTATTTCTTTTTCTCAAGGCTGAGTGCAATTTGATTAATAGTCCTCTGAGTTTGGTGTACCGTTAAATATCCTGATCGAAATCGGAGCTGATGAGTAAGCAATAGCAAGTCTAAGTCGATATCGTTACAAAATCTTTGCAGCAGCAACATTTCGAACACCTTGCTTAATTGGGGAAGCAAACTGATCGGTCTGTACGATGTTCGGTCTTCGGGTGGTTTTCCCGGTTTGGGTATCATGATTATTTGAGCATATTTCTATATGCGGTTATTTAATAGTTGTTATCAGCTTTTTTGGTAGGTTTTGTAATACTTGTCTGGTAAGGAAATCATAATCTGGAGTTTTGCATTGCTTCAATTTACTGATTTTCTTTTGTATTTCAGCTGGTGAAATGGGCTTGACATATGATGATAATGAGCGCGACATATGGTATATCTAGAAAGTTTTAGATTTTTTTTTTGATTTGGGGGTAGATGATTCGGTTTGAAAATGGTAGAGAAGTGTTTTGCAAAGGTGTCAGCTTTTTCTTGATTAGTTCAAGCTCAGTGTCCGTTTGGAGTTTTAATAGGTGGGGTTTGGTCTCTTGAATTTTCTGGCAGTCTGTCAAACTGAATTGTCGTCTTTGTTTAGATGTGTGGAATATTCTTGGAATGTTGAATTTTTAAATTCGTGTAGAGTTCTGTGGACTATTCGAGCTAATCTGTTGAAGGTCCGTCGACCTTCTAGGTCGCGTAACCTTTACTGTTTACCCCTGAGTGCTCTCTTTTCAGCCACTAGCTTCCGTATATCGAGTGGCGTATTGTCATTGTGGCGTTCTTTGGTAGGTTGATTGGGTGTAGAGTTTCACGCAGCTTCTTGAATGACAGTGGTTAGATGCTGCACCGCAAGGTTAAAATATTCGGATCCGTTGGCCAATATGTGAGTTCTCCGGTGGATCGATGCTCATAGTTGTCGTCTGTCAAAACGTTCCGGGCGTTTCGACCTTTTGTTGTAATTAGCCTGGACTCCCAGTGATTACGTTTTACATTCCAGTCTCATCGTGCTATAAATCTGGAGCCTAGTATACGGAAAAACACTTTATACTGGTTCGTTGAGACTCTATGCCGAGGCGGACAATAAATGGATGATACTGTAAATGACCGTGGAAGTGCATTCACTTGAATGTCGTGTGCTGCGTCATCAGGACGCGTTGTACCATAAATTGTATAATTTGATATGCGAATCATACTCCTCTCGGTGAAATGAGTTTTCGAAATCAGCATAATATCAATATTAATAATTTTTAAAAACGTTATTAACTCGTTTTTGTGATTTTGTAATTCGCTAGCGTTCCAAGTTGCAATGCATATTTTCTTCGCCATTATGGATGAAATTTATTCATGATCCTAGACAATAACTAAGATAATTTGATTTTGGGTCGTCAGCTGGACGAACATTGTTTTAAATTTCATCAGTAAATTAGTTAATTGTTTATGAGTTAGTCTATGAGTTGTTGTTATTGTTAAAGTAGGATAGTGGTTGGGTTGATTACGCAGGATTTTTGCAGGAAGTTTTGGGATCTTTTAGAAGGTTCGTTAGGACGTGCTGTATTGGGTATTTGTAGCATGTTTAAGTTGCTTGTAGACTACACAGCCTTTGTAATTTTCTGGGTGGCTGTCATCACACAGCGAGTATCTCGTGGCTTTTTACATGTTTTATAGTCGTGATTTTCCCTATACTTGACGTAGTTATATGGCCTTGTGCAATATGCTTTGGAGTGGCCGTAAGATTGACATCGCGTGCATTGAATGATTTCTTTTCTTTTGTTGGGAGGTTTAACTTTTATTTTTGTAAGATTTAAGAATTCAAAATTAAATATTTCTTTATTGTTGGGACCTTGGTCAAGATCAACGAAGAATAAAGGTAGTGGGTCTTTCGTTGTTCTGCGTTTAATGTTCACAATGTTCCGTAGTTTGTGGCCTTTACTAATTTTTCTTTTATGTCCCGAGGTAGATACTCTATTCTGTAAGCGCGTTCGTCTTTAGGTTGATATGTGTGATGAATGATTTTTTTCTTCCTTTAAGTATGTTATTCATTTTCTGTATGTGTAAGGGGTTAGGGGATTTATTTTTATTTTGTTGCTATATAGTGTTCTGCTGTAGTACCGTCCTCCTTCAGCGACTTTTGCAAGATTTTCAACCTTATTGTTAGCTATATGAGTGTTGTCGTTGGGATCTTTAATCGTATACGGATCAAATCTGTTTTATAGGTTTATTTGATGCAAGGAAATTGTGGTAGTTTCTGTTTGATTATTTAACCTTTTCCTCTTTTTAAGTATTTACTAGTCATGGAAAGTTTCAGTTGTGTCATTTTTATAGTCCACAAAATATGATGAGCCATATTGGTATCTGTGTTTTGATTGTGGTTTGGTGTAGATAGAGGTGGAGAGTATTAAGTTTGTGTTGAAAATTGGAGTATTAGTTAATTACCGATTTGTTTGAATTAGGGCTATTGTTGATAGAGTTGATTATGGCTACCAATGGGATTAAATACCCGTATGTTACGTCGAAATTTGTGGCTGTGCGAGAAACAGAGTCTTTAAATTAACTTGCTAACAATTGTTAGGTAAATCAATAATTAAACAAATCAGTAAAAAAATCAGAAACACACGGCAGTATGAACTTCACGCGCACCACGTACGAGACTGAGGCTGTTGGATGGAACCGGTTTTAACCGCCGATCACGTGATTCATGAGACGAAGGCCGGAACCAACAGCGCTGAGTCGATAGCAGCTTCATCAAAAACGATAGTGGTTATCTCTTTTTCCTTATATATTTTTTAGTTAACGTATACTTCACGTACCGCAGTTATAACGTCTCACAGCGTTATATGTAAAATGTAAACTGAGAAATTACTTAAAACTCTGAGCTAGGAGAGAATTTTAAGTGTAATTTTTGTGTTTAGCGACAACTTTTGGAGCTGCAAAATTTATCCTTCAGTTGAGAAAATAAAAGTTAGAAGCTTCCAGATCTAGACTGCATACTAGATGATCTAGCAATTTTAATGCAAAAGCATCTAAAGATTTATTTGTTTGATGTGTGGAATGACGCGGTGCAGAACGATCTTACTTCTAGGGCGCCGCAAACGAGCCTGCTGAACAACGTCCGGTAAACATACTGTTGTGTACCATTTTACGTTTATTTTCAAGCGTGACTGTTGTGACAGGTCTTAATTATGAGAGGGAACAGGCTCATTTTCGTCTTAACACTTGAAAACTGTCGAAACGCCCATTGTAGCGATTGCCGTTTCGATTCAACTTTAAATGTTTGTATCCAACTTCCATCATCAATCATGCCGTTGTAAACATTTCTTAAGGTTCTTTACGTATTTCTTGTTATTTTTGTACCTTAAATGTTAAGGTATAAATGACGTAAGCTATTGTCAGTTGTATTCATACTAATGCTCAAGGTGCTTTCAATGTGACTCAATCGTCTTCTTGAATCATTCTTCATACAGCGTTTATGTTTGTTCCAGAAATTGCTAAAAATAGTTTTTCCTTGAAAATCATCGCTAAGTGAAACATTTTCAAATTTAAATGCGTTTATAATCCTTTGGGGAGGCAATTGGTAATCAAAAGAGTACAAAGTCTAATTTTTCAAAGTTAAATAATTTTTAAAGTTATAGTAACTCATTTCTTTACTGCTATCAGAACTGTAGAAAGAGGAAACAATTTATATTGGTTGTATAATATATTTGATTGCTTTGGTACGCTTAACATTAGTCAAATTTAGTCTGAAAAGCAAAACACTGAAACAACCAATAACGAAATTAATGTATCATATTCTCAAGTGACCAAGGGATTACGGTAAAAACTGAAGTTAGCACTGGCTCTATAATGCTACAAAGATTGACAAATTAAGTGGAACAGCAAGAGAAAAGACTATTCTTGATAGACTAACCAAACTTGAAAAACACCAGTACCGTCAAGTTAGAATGGAGTGCAAAAGGACTTCTGCAATATCAGTAGGAGTTGAGAATATACACTTATATTTGATATCGAAAACACACTTCATGAATCAAATATTTATCAGATTGCACCACAAAATTTTTTTTGAGGAGCAACAACTATTATAAAAATAATATAACTTATTGTGAAAGAGAAACAATATAAAACAGAAAATTTAAACTGCTAGCATAAGCATCAAAATAAAAAAAGTGAAATAACTGAAGCAGCTATGTACTCACTACTAAGAAACAGAATACAAAAAAATAAATATGTAAACTTCTTTAAAACATTAAGAGAAAAATTTATTATCGAAGGCAACTCCAATGCTAAACTTATTCAATGGGATTAGCGTTTAACAACAAAATCAGTAAAAAAAATGTATTGTAACAAATTTCTAAACGATCCCCATAGCGCTATCTCAATGTAACGCACAAGCAACAGACCTAATACCTTCTCGGAATCAAGTCGCCCCTTGTACAGTGCAAGGATTCAAACATTGCGAACATTCCAGGCGTTTTCTAAGCTCTTCTGGTAGACCCCAAATAGGCATAAATATCGCGTCGCAAAGAAAAGCGAGGTGCCGTCAAGTGAAACGGTTTACGCGTGTTTAGTTTTTTCAGCTAGAACATAAATTAAAAAAATTATGATATACATAAAAATGTAGCGTGGAATAATTAATCAGAAATTAAAAGAAAAGTTAATGGGGTCATTTATCCCAAGAAGCCATGGGAGAGTACAAAAGATCTAGAAAAAAATTAAATAACCTGACCCAGTAACTAAAAATAAAATTCCAGAAAATCAAAAATGAATCAATTAGTACTACTTAAGTGAACTAACTGACGATCAAAGTACATATTATTTACTCTGGAAAGCTACAAAGAGATTAAACCGATAAGTTAAACAAATCCCACCCATACGAGGGAAAAATGGCGCTTGAACATGAAACAGTAAGTAAAAAAAGATTTGTTTATCCTAAATCTAGAAAACATTTCTCAACCTATTAAGAACTAGAAGTAATTGATGAACTGGATGTAATACGAAAAACCCAAGGAATAATAAGTTACACCCAAAGAAGTACACACAGAAATAAAAAAAAAGTCCCAGATTTCATCTATGTAATTACTGGAAAAATACTAAAACAACTGCCGAATTATATCAAAATTATTTAAAAAACTGTTTAAAGAGAGACAAAAAGAATAATCAAAGAGAAACAACTGGCTCTCAATTCCCAGTTTGGATTAGGAGTACACATGCCACGGTCGATCAAGTACATCCAGTAACATTTGTTATAGAAAATGTTTTGAAGATAGTACGCTTAGTCATCTTTCTGGATGTGACCCAAGTATTTGACGAATTCTGGCTTAAAAAAGATGTTCAGAACTTAGAGCAACAAACGCAGAAGTGCCTTAAAGCAACCTACTGGAACCAGAGCTTTACCGGCTATATCATATACAGATGACATTTTCTGATATTACAGTTTCAGTTAGGAACACCGCAGAGGAAACAACAGCTAATTTCCAAAATGCAATGGATAACATAAAGGTATGGACCAAGAAACGGCGTATAAAGATAAATGAAAGCAAATCTGTTCACATCAACTTCACAAACAGAAAAATAAATTATTAGCTATTCAAATTAAATACTAACACATTTACACAAGAAATAGCCAAATATTCGGATCTTAATTTGGACGCTAAGATTAAATGGAAAAAACATGAAACAGGAAACTGGGGAATTAAACTCAAATATAAAAGCATGTATTGATTGTTAGAAAGAAATTTCTAGATGTCTATCAAAAACGAAATACTAGTCTACCAGCAAGTCCTCCCAATGTGGACATATGGTCTTCAACTACGGGACTGTGCCAAAAAACGCAACTATTATTGACAAATATTCCAAAATCAAGTGCTATTGAATAATATAAATATTCCTTAATATGTTCGGAACAAAAAGTCTTATAGGAAACTTCAGGCTAAGACAATTGAAGAGTAAATTAAGAAGGTTGCTAAGAGGCATAAAGAGAAACTCCATAAACACCCACACGTTGAAGTCTAGACGATCAATATCTAGTGCGACGGTCCAAAAAGACCAAACCTTTTGAGCTTGTACAATAGTATAGTAAACAGTGTCAAACAGAGAACAGCACATTATAGCCACATTAGTTCAGTGAGCAAGTTATATTAGAAACTAGGATGACCCAATGGGAAAATATAGATTTAGTTCATACTAAAAATGTTTGTTAATCTTGGGATTAGGTGCATTGAATGTTTAAAAAAGTAGTCTATATCTGATTAATACTGTGAAAGTTATAAAAAATTAAAAGCAAGAATGTTATATAAATCATTAGCATACAATGTATGTGTAATATTCTGAAAATATCGAGTCATAGAATGCAAAAAATTAGAATAACAAAAAAAATCTATTTATGTGGTAAAAATAGTACAAGATATAAGGAACATTGTATATAGCCTTAGCGCCGAATTTAGAAACACGATTGTATAGACACTCATTCACAACTCATACTCATTTGCCTGCTTTTAGTCAAATTAGTATTCAGAAAGAATGTATGTCTATTATGTAACAAATAAATATGCAGCACTGTAGGCCCATTAGACAATGCCTTGAATCTTGGTTTTCCATAATTTTCTCAATTCTGTACAATTTCTTTGTTAAATCTTCTTCATTGAGTCTGGTTATGTACCCCACCCACCTCAATCTGTTTTGTTGAACAAATGTCTTGATAGTTTTCTCTTGGTTCAGTTCTGTGAGTTCCCCGTTTTTTCTTTTTATCTATGTTTTATTTTCATTAATAGCCCCAAAAATGTTTCTTGGACTATTTCTCTCCCATATTTCTAACTTACCCAAGTTTTCTTTTGTTACACCTACTTTTCATTCGCGAATGTCACTATTGGTCTTACTGCCGTTTTATATTTTCTTAATTTCAAATGTCTTCATATGCTTTTGTCACTTAGAACATTTTTAGTGCACTTACACATCGCGACCCGGCTGTTATTCTTTGTGTGTCGTTTGTATACTTCCCTTTACTCTTTATCTCCGCTCCCAGATAGATAATTTGTTTTGCTATTTTCAAAATATATTGATTGTTTGTGTTGAAAGCCTTCACCGAGAAGTTTTGTGATTCATCCCGTTTTTTGTTTCTCAAAATCATATATTTTGATTTCTTTTCGTTTATTACTTAACCTACTTTTATAGCTTGGTGTTCGATCTTCTTGCCCGTAGTTTTAAGTTCTTCTTTTGCTTTTGCCACTAATATTACATCATCTGCGTATGCTAAACATTATAGAGTCCTTAAGTATATTCTTTTCTGTATTCATCTCTCCTTTCCGTAACACATTTTTCAAAACTATGTTAAACAAAGTTGTAGATAAGAGAGCTCCTTGCTACTACTATAATTTTTTCTGTCCCTGGATTTTGTTTTTCATCTTTTTAATATAAAATACTTTCTTATAATACTCTACCAAAATTTTTAGTATTTCCTTTCGTCCATACATAATTCTTCTTGTTTATTTCTCATTCCCACTGTTTGGGTTTTGAAATCTCTCATTTCCACTTTTAAATTTCTGAATAAAGCTCTGGGGTTTTTACTTCTAAAAGCTTCCATTTTCTTTTTTTCTTCATTTTCTTTTTGTTGCCTTCTCGTTTTTTTTCTTCTGCATAGACTGTGAGCTTTATTTTTAATTTGCTTATAGTTCTCTATCACTTCGTTTGGATCCTGTAATATTCTTAGTCTGCTTTTTTCCTTTACTTCTTCGCACTCTGCATCGAACCAATCTTTCTTATTTTGTTTTTTATTTTCTTCTAATTTTTGTGCTCTTCTTTATTAGCCTTTTAAAAAAAGCCCATTTTTCCTTCACACTTCCCTATCTTTCATCATTTCTCTTGTTTCTCTTGCATAGTCCTTGTTTATTCTTTAAGATGCCTACATTCCATCCCAGTTTTTCCTCCTCTGATTGCTCTTCAGTATAGGAATTGTTTGTCTTAGTTTGACTTTTAGTAAGAGATGGTGCGATATTATATCTGCAACCCCTATATGACCTAACGTTTTGTATATTTTTACTACGGATTTTATCTATGAGCACGTGATCGATTTGATTTTGTGCCTTCTTGTCGGGGCTATTCATGTTACTCTATAAATATTTTTGTGCTGTAAAATTGTACTTTTTATCATCATTTTATTTCTCCCTGTAAAATCACTTAAATTTTGTCCATTGTCGTATGTTTCGCCATGCAAACTTTCCTTGCTTATAATTGGAATAAACATTGTCGATTTTTTAATTCCGATCTCCAATTACCATATGCATTTCAAATTTCTCCACTGATTCCTCTAAATTATCATAGAACTGTAGTTTCTTCTTTTTTTCAGTTTCTTCAATCAGCGCATGTATATACATTGATTATACTTACCTCTCTCTATTTTCCTTTAATTTATAAGTAGCTTATCCTTTCATTAATAATTTAGTAATCGGTTACTAAACTCTTAATTTTTCACTTATTATAAATCCTGTCTCTAGTCTATTCTTATCTACTTCTTCATTAAACCAATAGCAGTACTCTATTTTCCTCTTTGTTACCCCTTTTGCATTGGCTAATAAATCGATTTTATAGTTTTTTGTTTCTTTTATTAACTATTTTAATTTCCTTTCCATTTAAACTTGCACATTCCATGTGCCTATTATTATTTTGGATTCTTTGTCTTCCTTATTTCTTCTTTTTATTTTGTTTCCTGTAATACTACCGTTTACTGTAAACATTGTGTTTTCCGTTTGCATGTTCATATTCATTGCCTTTACTGTCTTCTTCTTTGTATCGTTTTTCTTGGCTTATTTAACTGTCGCTTGTATAGTTTTTTGAGAAATTTTCTGTTCTTATATATTGCGTTTCTTGCATTTCTGCTTTCTCGTATTTTTCTATGTATTATGACCTTTTTGTATCGTAATGCGACTTTCTTTTTATTTTTCCTCCTCTTTCGCAAAGCTTATTATTATTCTTTTTATACTTTTTCATTCTTTTGTTAGATTATTATTTATGTAAACTTTTATCTTTAGCTTGCTTTTGTTTTTAATTACTTTTCTTTTTTCCTTACAGTTATCGAATTTTACTATTATACTTTTGTATGTTCCTTTATTTATATTAAACGGAGTATTTAGTTTCACCTACACTCTAATCTCTTGTGCTAAAATATTTTTAATATCTTCCTTATTATCTTTTGATTTCATTTCTTGTAATTATGATGTTTGTCCTATTTTAATTTTTTTTCATTACTTACATTTTATTCCTTAGCTTTGCTACTGCCCTTTAAATTCTTTATTTTATTTCTGCACCTTTGAAATTTTACCTTAATATTACTTTTGTGCTTCTTTAGTTCCCTTATCTCCTTTCCCATTTCCTTCAGTTGGTCTCTTTGTTGGCCGCTTCGTAATTCTTTAATATCCTTTATCATATCTATCAGTACATTTTCTCCACCCTGTTCTAGTTCATCTTCTTTGTTCTCTGATTTTCTTATCTTCCTTGGTGATTTCTTGGCCTTTTTTCATTTCCTTTCCTTGTTTCTTTGTTGGATGTGTTTTGATCATTATTTTCTTATCTTCTTTTCCTTTTGCCTTTATCTGTTGAAGAGCTTTTGGCATCCGTATAATTGTATCGCAACATTTCAGTCTCCGATTTCTTAGTATGCATCGAAATGTACAAGACAGCAGTGTGTGTCGTCTATCTCAAGTTAGCATTGCACACTTTCCTCTTGCCAGCATTGTTCTCAATTTTTCTAGATTATTTGATTTTCTTCTGAATATTTCTCAAACCTATTGATATTAACTGTTTCCTTTACTTTCACCTGATCTTCTTTGTTTTGCCTTCTCCTTGATCTCATTGTATTTTACTTTATAATTATTTATTTGCCAGATCAACACTACAATTGTATTATACATGGCATTGTTAATATATTTAAAATGATTATTCTAACTTATGAGGTGACTTGATACCTCGAACAGATCTGTGTGGTTATTCATCGTCATCGGATAAGAATTGATCTTGAGGGAGTCTTCGTTTTAGCCGGGAGTGAATGTTTCGTTTACCTAGGTTATAGTGAACTGCTCCTTCGCACGCCGTGATATTTTTGAGAAATTTATTAGTGGTTGTTTTAATGTAGTCTTCGATTGTTGGTACATCTAGCTCATCGTGTAGTTGTTTATTTCTAATAAACCATGGCGCGTCCACTGAGATTCTTAGGACTTTGTTCTGTAGTCTTTGTAGCTTGGTTATATTAGTTTTTGATGTTGTACTCCAGATAGGTACCGCATAGAGTGCTAAAGGTCTTATGAGGGAAGTGTACATCATAATTGCACATTTGGTTTTTAACTTTGACTTTCGATTTAATAACGGATATAGTTGTGCTAATCTTGCGTGGCTCTGGTTGAGTTTGGAGTTGATATGCTGGTTCCATGATAATTTGGTGTCTAGAAGTACTCCTAGGTATTTTACTGGTTCGTCAGGGGTATTCCATAGGACGATTTCATTCTTGACATGAATGCTTGGTGGATTGCGTATTCTCCTGAGTGTGAATATTTTAGCTTGGCATTTGCTCGAGTTGATTTGGATGTTCCAGTTGTTAAACCATTTACATACTTTGTTTATTGCTGTCTGAAGTAATTGAGTTGCTTGTGTTAAGTCGTTGCTTAGAGTGATAATGGCCGTGTCGTCAGCAAAGGTTGCTAACGTAGCGTTGAGATTTGGTATGTCAGATGTATATATATTAAATAATAGAGGTCCCAATATACTGCCCTGAGGGACTCCGGCTCGTATACGTTGGGTTTCTGAGACTTCGGTATTAATTTTAACTGCAAAGCTTCTGCTCTCAAGGAAAGAGAATAGTATTGCTGTAAGGTAGTTAGGTATTCTTAGTTTTAATAACTTTCTTTTCAGTCCCTCTAGCCAAACCTTGTCGAAGGCTTGAGCTTCTTCTTCTTAAAGTTCCGATCCGTTTCGGATGTTGGAAATCCATGATGGCAATACGGACTTTATCAACAGCGGCACGAAACAGTCCAGTTGTTGTTGTATTGAACCATACTCGCAGGTTTTTCAGCCACGATATGCGTCTTCTGCCGATGCTTCTTTTTCCTTCGATCTTACCCTGGAGGACCAATTGTAGGAGCCCATATCTCTGATTGTTGCGCATGATGTGCCCTAGATACTCCAGCTTACGAACTTTTATTGTTGTGAGGAGTTCTGTTTCTTGTTTCCATTTTCCTCAGCACGGTGTGGTTGGTTACATGCTCTGTCCAAGATATACGGAGGATTCTGCGGTACAACCACATTTCGAAGGCCTCTATTTTCGTCTTGATGCTCTGTCAGTGTCCACGTCTCTGCTCCATACAGCAATACGCTGAAGACATAACATCTCAGTAGTCTTAATTTAATGGGTAAAGATAATTCATGGCACTTGAATAGTTTGGCCATTTTACGAACGCTGCTCTCGCCTTTTCAATTCTACACTTTATTTCCAGTGAGTGGTCCCAGTTTTCATCGATTGTTGTCCCAAGGTAAGTATATTTTCGCACACGTTCGATCCTGTTGTTGTCAATCGTTAATCCGGTGTCAACAATGTGATTTTTATAATTATCATATATTTGGTCTTTTGGTATTTAGGGTCAGTCCGAACCGCTTGCTAACTTCTGTAATTCTGTTCATAATTCGTTGGACACTGGTGATGTCGTTTGTAAACACTATCGTGTCATCCGCATATCTAAAATTATTTAATATTTCTCCGTTGACTCTGATTCCATCATCTATGCTGCCCAGAGCTTGCTGAAAGATGTGTTCCGAATACACGTTGAACAGAAGAGGAGAAAGTACGCATCCTTGCCTGAGACCGCGTTTTATCTTGATGTCTTCTGATATCATGTTGCCAGTTTGCACTGCTGCTTTTTGATTCCAATAAAGGTTGCTTATTATTCTTATGTGTCGATTATCAAGGCCTATTTCTTGAAGTATGTCTATTAGTTTATTATGTTGGACTTTATCGAAGGCTTTTTGATAATCGATGAAGCAAGCATATATGTCATGATTTACATCTCTGGCTCTTTGAAATAGAACTTGTAGGCTAAAAATAGCTTCGCGAGTTCCCAAGGCATTGCGGAATCCGAAGGCTTGAGCTACGTCTAGGAAAATGGCTGTTGCAAACAGTTTGTTTTCATATCCGGTTTCTAATACTTCTACTATTCTCTGGAGTTGATGTGTAGTTGAGTGATCTTTTCTGAAGCCAAACTGATGTGGCGGGAGTATGTTAAGTGAAGTCACTTCATTGTTGAGACGAGTGTAGATTATTTTTTCTAACAGCTTGGATAAGGATGTCAGAAGACTTATAGGTCTATAGTTTTTTAAGTGGTTTTTGTCTTTTCTTGGCTTGGGGAATAACAGTATTATAGCATGTTTCCACTGTTTTGGAAATATTGATGCAAGGTAAGCTAGGGATTTAGTTGTTAAATGAGTTAGCACAATGTTAGGTATAAGATCGTAGCCGGGAGTCTTCCGTTTGGGGAGCCTGGCAATTAGGTATTGTAGTTCGTGAGGCGAAGTTGGTTCGATATGTTCAGTGACGACAGGTAAGTTTCTTTCGATGTAGTCAATTGTTGCTGCTACTTTTGTTGGTCTGCAAGTTATTTTTGGTGTAAATACGCGTTCCAAGTGATTGGCGAACGCTACGGCTTTTCTGCGTCAGTGTAGTAGCTGTTGTCATCTGTTATTGTTGGAATTTCGTTATTCTGTTTTAGGATTCGCTTGGTTGCTCTCCACATACCTGGGTCACTGGGTTCAAGCTCTTCAATGTATCTTTGGTAGGTGGTTATTCTTATCTCGTCTAGTTCTTTTTGAGTTGGTGTGTTAAATGGTTGAGCGTTTGCTTGTCCAGTGGGTTTCTGCTTCGTTGCCATTTACGTCTCGTTTGGCTCTTTTTATGAGCTCTGTTATGTGGCTTGAGTGGTAATAGTGTCTCGCTTTGCTATATACTTTAGGTTTTTTAGATGTTGCATCGCGAACGCTGCTTACGATGGCTGTTGTGAAGTTAGTTGTTGCTTCGTCAATATCTTCAAGTGATTTTAACTTGGATGGTTGTTGCAGATGGTTATTTAGAGCTATTTGGAATTTGTCCCAATTTATTGCTCCATTTATTAGACGAGGAGCCTGTGGGTTTATGTGTGGAATGGCTATAAAGGTTATTAGTACCGGAAGGTGATCTGAGTCGAGCTCATCGATGACCGTTTGGTGAATTTCCTTGAGAAGTTTTTATGAAAGACCATATCCAGGATGTCAGGCTGATGGTCGTTACGATTGGGGTAGTAAGTGTAGTTGGATGGGGTTTGTATTAGGAATCCAAGCTCGGAGGAGAGTTGTTCAAGTTTGATGCCTTCCGGGTTGGTCGCTCTACAGCCCCATAGCGTGTTCTTGCAGTTTGGATCACCAATTGCAAGGGTAGGATCAGTCGAGTTAAATATTTTAAGTAGATCTGAAGGATTTAGCTTTTTTTGGTTGCTTATACATGCTAACTATTGTGTGACTCTGATTATTTAGAGTTATTCTGATACCGACGGCTTCCATGTTTGGTGTAGTTGGATCAGGTATGGGGTTGTGCTTGATCTGCTTTTTAACTAGTATGGCTACTCCTCCTGCCGCTTTCTCTGATATTCGGTCATTTCTGTAGACCTGATAGCCTGATATTTTGAGATTGTCTTCTGATGAGAGATGAGTTTCGGTGAGACAAGCTATGTCCACATTATGTCTTGCTATGAAGGAAATTAATAATGATCGTTGAGTTTTGATACCATTCGAGTTCCAATTTAGGATTGTTAGCTTCTCTATTGTTTTTGGTTCTTTATGGGCCATTGAAAAGGAGAGGAATGAGTGTATTTGTGATAAAAGCTTTAATTTGAGGGATGAATGGGGTTAGGAAGTCTATTAGAATTTTGATTAAATTGTTTGGTTCTGTATTGTTGGTTTGTTGTTGTGACGTAGGATAGGGTGTATTGGTTGTGTTGTGATTTATATTTGGAGGATTATTACGTAGCGCCTGCGTCTGCGATAAATTAAGCGGGGTGTTCCATGCATTTTCTGTATGTAGACGTCTATTGAGGTTGGGTCGGTTTGCTGTTCGTTTTTGAAGTAATTCTAGATGATGTTTACAGCCACGATAACTTGCTGCGTGGTTTTCCCCGCAGTTTGCACATGTTGGCGGTTCATTTGGCTCTTTAGGACACTGATTATGTAGGTGTTTTCCTGCGCATTTCACGCAGCGGGGTTCAAGGGTGCAGTAATTTTTAGTGTGGAAATATTGCTGGCAGCGGTGACATTGGGGAATGTTAGTTGGTTTTTTTCTTATTTCAACTGTTACTATTGAATAAAATATGGATTTTAATTTGAATATTTTTTTTGTGTCTTCGTTATCTGTTAGATTTACCGCGCAAACGGGCAGTGGTTGTTTATCTTTGGTAAGTAATCGCGTTATTTTAATTACTGGTAACGTTTTAAGTTCGTGTTCGAGTTCTTGGATTGTGAGCGAAATTGGGACATTTTTAATTATAACACTAAGTGGCTTGCTACTGGGGTTTTGAAAGGTGTGAAACTTGATTTGATTTATTCTAAAGTGTTCGGAAACTTTTCTGTAATCTTCTGGTTTGGTTAAATTTATTCTTATCGAATTTGTGTTGCAGAGTGTGGTGAACTCGTCTGTTGCTATCTTTTCGAGGTCAGCGGTCAGCACTTTGTGATTAATATTGCTTTGTAGGTAGATGGGCGGAATTTTGATTGTTGGTGCAACAGTTTCAGGTTTCTTGTTAGATGCGTGTGCCTGATTGTCGTTTAATTTGTCTTCTAAACTAGGTGGCAAATAAAACTTGTTTTGTGTTAGTTTTGGAGGTACCCAGGTGTAGCGTTTCCTAACTTCATTTATCGGCGGTGATATGGCGTCTGCTTTGCGTTTGTTTAGCGTTTGAACTTCCATTGGTAGATCATTGTTGATTGCGAGAGTATGAATTTTAGCAATTTAAAGGCAACTTACTAGTTTAGCTGCGATCTGCGGGTTAATATGATGTAAATTGTATTTGTAACGTAGGCATCAACTTGTTTACACTTCCAGTCGTGGTATACACGTCTTTGCGCTAACAAAGTCAAATGCGAACTATTCTCATTGTATTTGGAGTACTAGATATGATCAAAAAACTGAAAATAACACTAGAACACACTTTCTCAGTCCGAGCTAATCATCAATAAATCTTTATGTATAGGTTAATAAATTAAAAAATATTTTGAAAAACACTTTAATAATATACTATAATAAAAAAAATATTACAGAAGCAGTAATGACTGATTACTTTGCGTTCTTGAATTTGAAAATTGAGAAAGAGTCGTGCTACTACTAACATGAGTGAAAGATGAGTCAAATTTAACATGAGAGTGAGTACTGTTTTTGAATTCGGGCCTTAGTCTCCTTCAGTATAACCACGTTGGGATCTTTCTTTTTTAGACATGACCAACCAGGATAATTCCATTGGGATGACTAGGTCTTTGATTTCGTAGACCACGTTTTATTTTCGATTAAAAAATTTGGGTTACTGGTATTGCTGTTGAAATCCCTATGTATAATTCAAGTAATTTTTGAGGACAAATCATCCAGTTTCATATAAAATTTGATGCAGATTTGCTGACACACTGCATGTACTTACTCACCGGCGTCTAACTCCCAACTGACTCGACTAACAAAGTTGTCCTTATTCACGCTTATACATTACAGTTACATTTAATCGGCTTCTAAGTTACATTTTGGAACAGATCACGTATTGTTCAGGCAATGTTATTGTATGACATTGAATTAATATTTTTCAACTACAATGTATATGCATCCTTTATCGGAAAATCTCTACGCTTTTGAGCACTACCAATAATTGTTCTTTAGTTGAATGTTTTTTTTATTTTGATTATTTGTTATTCTTTTATTGAATAATTCTTATATAGCTATGCTATTGTTACTTTTGTACCTAAATAATTTAGATTGATTCATAACGTTCATTAGCATTATTTTCTTTCAGTAGAAAGATGATTGAATATTACTTCTTTAGTCGTTCTCTTTATTTCTGAATAATCTTAAAACCTGAAAACACATATAAAAGTTGTTTCTAATAAATTAATGACCACAAATATTTTGAAAATTTAAAACACTTTACTGGGTTAACATATGTTTATGACAAAACAATAACGAGGAATATTTAATCAGTGGGCAGCATACAAACTTGTATCGACAGAGCAAAGTTAAGGCAGTTAAACACTAAATGTAAGAAAAATTTGTATTTTGTCTGTTGAACAAATAAATATAAATTCAAAGCCAAGCGCGTATATCAAATCTTTTGGCATTACCGAAGTAAACTTACCAGCAAAAAACACATAACTTATGATCAGATATTTTTACTTTTTTTTGCTTGTGATTTAAGAATACATAGATAGTATCAAAGATTTCTGAAAACTTAGCCATATTCCTAAGTAAAATAAAAGATAAAGAAGATTGGGCAAAGTGAAGGGGGGAAATGGCTATAAATAGATATTGAATTTTGGTTATATTCTTCATGGGTTTGCCGCAAACAAATTTTTGCATTTGTAAGTTCAGTAAAATCGATTCCGTGATAGTAGTGCAGCGCGCATTTTATCAATTTGACTAGGTAAAAGTAAAAGCTTGGAGAATACACATTTAAACGTAGTTAAAATAAGTTAACTCCTAGAACGATGAAATAAATTGGAAAACTGCGACTAAATGTTTGTCATGTGTTGAGACTGATATGTTATTATTGTAACATTCGAAGTGGTGACAGCGAAGCGAATCCAAATGCAGAAGTGTGTAATTTTCCGTCATCTATTGTATGTGTTGTATATATAAATAGTGTTATGATTCTGATGGCCTGTAAGTAAAATAAGTAAGTAGTTTTAAATAAATTTGCACGAATTATTCACCATTGTAAAGAGTAGCAACGTTATATTATTTAAACTATATGACTTACAATTTATACAGGTTCTTCCCTGAAGCATTGAGATAAAGCATGTCAAATTTTGTAGTGGTCTATTTTAAAACGTAAAAAAAAATTATGACGCATTTAATTTTTAGTACTGAAGCAACGCTCCATCTAAGTAGGAAAGTAAACCAACACAATTTACGTATATGTAAACTATAAAATTCTATTGCATCACTGGGACACAAGAGAGACAAGTTATTTGCAATTCCAAGCCATATTTCTTCAATATTTTAAAAATATACAGCTAACATTAGTAAGATAAAAACAGTTTGCACTGCTGAGGTGTAACCTGGCAGCTGATGAGGATAGACTATAATGCGGATGCGTGACTGACTGGGTCAGTTGGGAGTTAGACTCCGGTGAGTGAGAATATGCAGTGTGTGATCGTTGCATTTGCAGTGACTAAGCAAATTTGTTAGTAAAGCTGAAACATTTATCCGTAGAAACTATGTGGACCATCAGGGGTTCTCGAAAACGATGCAAAGAGTGTAGCATAAATAAAGGTGTGGTATAAAGGACTCAGAAATAACTAGAAATATTTTTAAAGCAAGAGTAGTGATAAATTTGTCCGCTAAGAGATGATTAATTAGAATCCTGGGCGGAGGATGACTAACTTAGCAAAAAATGTGTGTGGCGAGGTCGATGATTAGCTTAGTAGTAACCAGGACCTACAAGTCTTTCGTCCTGAGAAACCGTTAACTGCCGACTAACAAAAACAAGATGAATAGGAAGTTAAAAAGCCCAATCACTGCTGAACATTAAGTACGACAGCGCTGACTTCCTGAAATTTCTTTGAATAAAAATAAACTTTATCTAGGACAAGGTGGATCGCCAAAATTTGAGGGGGATTAATCTGGACTATATGGAAGATGTTGTAGGACCTCCCAATTCCGATGTAGCAACCACAGTTTGGTTTGATTTGATGTGTGGGATCTTGTGTCATCGTGCAAAAGTTTTACCCCTTTGCGTCCCGAGCTTTTCCTTCTAATTGTAAGCAATTTCTGGAGAGTTTCGCAGTATCTGCCGCTGTTAATGGTTGTGTGCGGTTTGAAAAATTCACACAGCAGTGGGTTTTCACTGAATTGGATTCTGGATATAAAGCGAAGGGTAACCGAAGTCACCTGCTCAATTGAGCCCTTTGTACTATCTCTTCTGCTGCCTTTACCCGTACACTCACCAGTCAAGCCAACCAGTCCTTTGGGTGAACTTGAGGATGTCTGACAGAGGGGTATCGCTGATGCTGGCCATGCTAGGCCAGAACTCTCCTAACATGGATCCACTAATTGCAGCAAGCGCTGTGTTATGTACGAGGCCCATTCTGTACATATGCTTTTTCAGTTTGCAGTGTTCTGATAATATTACTACTACAAGCCGCAGTTTACCTCTAGGCGACTGCTTAAGAAGTTAGCCATCTTCGTCGTTGGATTTTGAATACCCAACTTTTATGTTGGCATATTTTTATATTGAGCTATCTACTACACTGTCGATTGTGGGTTTCTTGATTTATTAGTGTGATCACAAAATGGTTTTTCCGAGTTTTGCCTTACTATACTATATAAGCCAGAATTTCCTTTAACCTAAAAGTTCCACCACATTATTTGTCGCGACTTGATCAAGAGTAGTCTGGCACTAGAGGATTATTCCAGATACAACTTTGCAGCTGTTCAATGACAGTAAAGCAGCTCTGCTATCGCTAGCAATTCTACTTGGAGGTTCAGATTATCTGACAAGATGCCTGACCCCGTACCCTCTCTTTTTTTTTAGACCCACCTGTGAATATGGAGAAGAGAAAGATAAATAATTAAGAAAGATTCTGAAGAGTTTCCTAATAGGTTTTTACTATTTCAGAATACGGTGACCATATTTTTTCGGGCAGATGGTTAAGTTTAAATTTTTTTTTGTACTGGGGAAGCTGGATGTTTTCATATCGTGGACTGCTGTTTTGTTTCTGAAGTGAACTTATTCTCGTAAATCCAGATTTCATCTCCGGTAATGAGAAAATGCCTTTCCTGTTGCTATCATATGAGAGTTTGAAGTGAAGCACTCATTCCAAGGGTTTTTTGTTCATCGGTACCCAGCGAGCCGAAACTTTGCGTAAGTTTAGGTTGCATATGATTTCATAAACACAACTCTTGGAAATGCCAGTAATTTTAACAATTCCACAAACTTTAATGCGATGATCTTCCCTAATCAAACTTCGAAAGTTATGCAGTTGTCATCCGTGTGTGAGGTCCTTGCTCTGCTTCTTTTCTTCTCTGGATCTTCATCCATCTTCACCAAGCGCTAACTTATTTTCGGTTTAAATAGTTTCGGCCATAAGTGCCCTCTAACCTACGATTAATTTCGATTTGTTTAACTCATTCGGCTTGCATAAATCTGATAACTCCACGCACCTCACACTTCGAATACTCTGCGGTTACACACACCGTGTTTGATTGCTTCCGAAAGCTAAGTGTCTTAAACTCAACAACACTCCAGGCTTTACTACTACACGCATAAACGTGTCGAGCAATGGATATGATAGCGATTTGGCCCATGCGCAGTTTCTACAACAGCCACATGTACCTTTAAAGTTGGACACCCTCGTATCATTTCTCTTGTGGTGTTTTATTTTGATAACCAAAGGAGACTTTTTTAAAATCATCATATTACTATATAGTTGAGTATTTTATTTTTTATTCCTTTTATATCACGAACCTTTTTAAGATTTTGACATACTTGGAGTGGATACAACTTGTTCTATTTCCGAAGAATTACCCTGTCTATGTGATTAAGACTCACCAAGCAAGATATATCGTCTTCTAGTAATAAATCTTGTATTCATATATTAAAATTTCACAATAAACAGTCGGGATTCATAGGATTAAATTTATTTATGTATTGGACAGCAGTCGCACTTGGATGACCTTATGCTCAAGGATAAAACGATAAGTTTTGGTAGGTGTCTTATAAATGATTGCCTTTTCAAAGAGTAGTGTTGAAGTATGTATTAACTCCTAAACATTATTCAGTTTATAATTAGCCATATCTCGTTTCCAAAATGGTAGAGTTTATTCTTTTTCTTTGTCACCAACTAGTCAAAAAAGTTGTGTTGGTGTTTTTAATTTTTTGATTATTAATGGAATGCATTCTCTCTAGTGATTAGGAAAAACCTACGAAAATCGTCATTCTGGACGGTGGTTTGCCCAAGTTGCAAGTAATACGTTGTAAATAATTACAAATACACAAGTGCCAAGCTCTCCAAACCGCTTTAACAGAAATAGCTCGCCGTTACCAAGCACGGCCCACTTGGTGGAAGTGCTGCGAAAATACCTGAAACTGCACGAGGCATGCCCAAAGCCGCGACATTAAATCGCCGATGTAAAGTGCCCCCGATTTCATTGGGAAAGCGCAGTGTACAATAAATACCCCTAGCTCTAAATTAAATGACGACAGCCGCAAATTGAGAAAAACGCTAGAATTCGCCATGGCACCGCGCCAGCGTTGGGAAACGCGAATATTTCAGGTATTTTTAACCTGCGGGATTATTATTACACAATGAAAAACATTCAGGGATATTTCGGAGCTAAACTTCCCCGCTTTGATAATTGCACAAGCCGAGCGTGCTGGTGCCTGATTGGCCTTTGTTCACGACAGCCTGCCGTTGTATTTGGTAACACCGAAAAGCGCCGAAAGGCGATTTTGTTTGGGTTAAGTCCCGTAGCGTTGACCCTCCGCGAGAATAAAGTATAATAAAATTCCCCCGCCGACGCCCACTCGAACTCATGATCAGTGGGTTAGCGAAACGTCGCGACGCCAGTTCATCTCGGCGATTTAGCGGCAAGTGGCGTCTAGTGTTAACACTAGCACTATCAGGTACTTCTGGTCACCGTTATCGCACGCTAATCTCAGGCTTTCGCGATAATCGCAGAATCATATAATGCGCGTTGGGGCTTGCGACTAAAGCATTTTTATTTATTGCCGCCGCTCTTCTTTCTGGATAACTTTCAGCTGCACTTTCATACACGCATTCGCCAGGCGCGAAAGCACCTGAAAAAATGATGAGTTAACATCTTTTAATAGCAGCTTGCACCAGCCGCCGTTGCACACATTTATTGCCTTTGGCTTATTCTCACCAGATGCATACACGCTTAACACAATAATATTTTTTTACTTTTATAAATCGGAACATTATTTTTAAGTCACTTTTTAACACAACTACAATCGGCATAACAAATGGTTAATGTCTTTCACTCATTAAGTTACACGTAACTTAAATTAGTGTGTAATTAGGAATTTTTGCGTCTTTGTTAAAAGAAACGAATTTTCCGTCAGATATAATGCAACAATGCAAGTTTGCCAATTTTATATTTAGTCAGTATGGCGCAAACGTTTTCTATTTTTGTATTAAGTGCAGATGGTATTAGATTTAAAAGAAACAATCGATACATATAAAAAAGAAAAAGTATTTTATATTCTAATAATTGTTTGGAAAATTTATAATTAATACACAAAAGATATATGGGTTAAATCTATAATTTTATTATAAAGTTCAATTTTTACTATTTACTTATCAAGATGGTAAAAATACCAAGTTTATCTTATCACTGCTCTGGTATAAATGGATGCAGCCTCACTATCGGTAAATCGTAACATAAAAATAAAACTGCAAAATTGTTGCCAGGAAATAAATCTAGCAGGCAAACCCGAACCTTGCAAACACATAGTAGGCTCCGTTACTTTGCATTTTTTTAGTTTTGTGTTAAAAGAATTGATTATATTTTTTGGGAGTATGGCAGTGTATGAAGACCAAAAAGCACTGGCAAGGATTCTTCAAATGTTTTATATTTCGACAGTGTAACAGTTCGCCTATTAACTAAGTGTAATCATAGAGGTCAACACTTTTAGGTGTAAAAAGTTCTAATTTAAATATTTCATTTACGAATGTTCGAAGATTCGCCCACCAATTCATCTGAATCGCGACCGAACCCTCTGAAAATGGTCCAGGAATGCAATACACTAATTTTAAAGCTCTCTGGACCTTCTGCCAATTAGCATGAATCATATCGAGCGGAACCTCCGAATAAACAAACGGTAATGGCTTAGTTTTAGCGGCCGCTCTTCCACCGCGCACACATTCATAAATTTGCTGTAAGCATCCTTCGCGAGCTTAACGAGCTGGCGAAGCCCGAAGTCGAGTACTATGTAGCCTTTACGTTGCAGTGTTTACAAGCCAAGGCTGAGGAAGAGGAAGAGTTCCAGTCGCCTCCGAGCGTGACCACTGCGAAATGGCGGGCCAGTATGGTAAACTCGTGAACAAGCAGTTCAACTCGCCCATTGGCCTCTACTCCGAAAACAACATACGAGATGTCCTGGACAGAGAGACCCGGATGCTGGAGAACGGCGCAGTAGGGTAAGGGCCAGTTCCTCGCATATACAAGAGAAAAGTTCATTTGGCGGTGTTCTCAGTTCTCATAAAACCAAATTGTTGCACATAATCCGCGATATTTATTTTGGCAGCTTAATACGCGACGCCCCTGTATTAACAACTGTCAGTTATAAATTTCAGTATCAAAACAGCCGTCTGTCTGCAAGCTATCCGTTCAAATGGGTCTACTTCAGCTTTAAATGATTGAGGAGTGTTGAGTATCAGAAGACGACTGGCTTGAATATTGAGTTTAATTCTTTGCAAGTTCATTAATAACTAATTTAAAAAAGTATCAAAACTCAAAACTTTATTTAATCAAGAAATTTGAAAGTTTCACTGGCCTTCACATTCTAAAAAGAAGGGGGGATTGAGTTAGGCAACCGTCTTAAAGATGATAGTAATGTTCTGTTATGATTTAAAAAAGGTCTTTAATTTTTCGAAACGTTTAGAGACCTACTGAGTAGTTGTGCCGAAAGATCAACTGCACAAAGGTTAACTGCCCCAAATTGGATTTTGAGTTCAATTTTTTATCAACATGTCCAATATTGGATCAAAATATCAGGGCATATTTTATTTTTCTTTGAGTTAAAGATATACAAATATTTTGAGCTTCAATTTTAAGTGGAACACGAACCTCAACCAACGTACAATTAAAGCTACATTAAAAACCTTGTTACTTGGTGAATAGCATGCAATTCCTTCAGAATTTTTCTTTGGCGACTTCAAAAAAAGAAGCCTAATTTTGTAAAGCTTAGTTTAAAAATAACTAGTGTAGGTTATGAACAAGTAGATATTTATCTACAACACTGTAGCATAATAACTGACAGGCCTTCATTAGAGATACATAATTAGGAGTTATGGGGCTATTAAAATGTTATCTGATCGCGCAGCAACCGATGTCCTCTGGCCAAGACAATTTTTGCCAATCACGAGCAACTTATTAGTTTATTTGATAAAAAAGTTTTTGCCGTTTAACCATAGTGTCTAATTTTAGTTAAATAAATACAAAGCAACGCGTACAAACATAAACAAACACAGATACAATTCAATTTCAGTTCAACATAAAGATACAAACCAACAAAATGGCGAATTTATACGTAAAGTGCCGATAGTGGCTATTGAATTCGAAAACGGAGAGCAATTTGATTTACACTGATAAGTTTTGATTTTTTTATGAATAATGAGAAGAAAAACTTGGCAAAAACTTATATAATATTCAACAGTGACAGAGATTTAAAAGGGCTTAATTATAAGCCGTCTGGGATATGTGTTAAAGAACAAATTATTCATCATTTGTTTTGAGTTTTAAAAGTAGTGTATTTTTTAATAATATAAAAAATTGGGTAAAGATATAAACTTTACTCTTGACCCTTGGGTATATTGATAGTACTAAGCTGCGGCCACCTAAAAAAATGAGCACAAAGTGCGATATAGGGCAGGATGGCCGTCTACAGCCTCTACAGAAACATTTCTCATTTAATGAAACACAAAAAATGTAATGTTAAGAATTAAATTAGATCATTAGATTTTAACATCGCAAAGAATAAAAATTTATGAAGTGATAGATTGAAATAACATTTTTTTAATATCCTTTATACCTAAGCATCTCTAAAAATTTGATTCCCCTGTGAGGAAATTTTTATTTATTCAAAAAAAAAACTAAAAGGCTATTAACTGTTTATAACTCAATTTCGATTTGGTCCTCTGTAGAGCGTGCGCCCCACTTTGGAAATCACGGGATTATACTCTCAAAGAGCCCCTTTTTTCTTAGTTAATTATCATTGGATTTTTCATTTAATAAAAAGTTAGATTTTAAATTTCCATTTTTTGAAGTGATAATTTTCTTATTTTGCAAAAGTGATAAGTTGAAAGCCTCAGATGACTTTTCTTTTATGTGTATTATTCAGATTTTAATGTCACCTGCAGCTTGCCGTTATTATACACCTGTACAGTTAAATAAACTTTTACATAAAATTGTGTGTACTGATAATATATATGGCGTTCGTTGATACGATTGAAATTACTCTAGAAGATCAAGATAATCAATTACTGCTTCATTCTTTAACTAAAAATCAATTAACTGGTAAAAGGTAACAAAAAATATGGAACCCATTACTATAAGAGACCTTCAACATTTTTGTGATAAATACAAAAGTAATGTTTATCTGTCTTGCAAAGAGGAACAAGGTAAAGATAGTTGAATATTTGAATTACAGAAAATAGCTAGAATGATACTCTTGTGGGGGAATTGAATAAAAGTATAAGACTCAGAATATGGTGTATTCACGCTTTAAATTACTTAGAAATATAGTTTTATAGTTTAAATAAAAAATATCAAACAAAATAAAAGGCATGTTTACAAATATTAAAATTGACGACCATGGTGCATCGTGTGATTGGTTCTCGTATTATAAGGTCGTGGTTCGAGTTCAGAAATTCTTGACGTTTCGTCCACAGCTGCGACGGACATCTTCAGAAGAAAATCTAAAAAAATTTAAGAAGATTTTCTCCGATACCATACTACCGGCCGCGAAAGCCTTCGCATCTATTTAACGACCATGCCTTTTAAAACAGCGGATGACGAGAGACATTGCTTTTCAATTCCCTCTTCGAGTTCGTCGATTGCTGATAGTTTTGTGCACTAAATCTTATCTTTGAGAAGCTTATTGCAGTGAGGCCTGAGAATTAAATACTACTTTTTAGCCTAATCCATTTGTTCGGAAAAGTTAAATCGAGATGGACCCTCGCATAACGATGGTAATGGGAAGGTCCTCCATCTTGCTGAAACTAAATCTCTTTGTTAATAAACAATGCATTTGTTGTCATTTCGGTAGAGTGAGTGCATTTCAGGGACATTCTGTATTTTTAAAAACGACTCAAAATGTGTATAAATAGATTTCGTTGGTCAAAAAATTTTGAAGTGAATACATATTTAAGACACCCTATGTTTTAAAAAGGAACTGAACGTCATTAATGACAGGATACTCAAAATGTGCAAGTGATCAGACCGAAGCTACGGTAAAATATTATTAAGTTTCTAACCAATATAATAACAAAAATTTAATTTATAATACGAGCTTTTTAATCAAACGGTGACGTAGTTGGTTGAGAACCAATGATTTAAATAAAAGAGAACAAATTTGATTAATACAGCAATTTAGTAGAGGAGGTTTTTTGTATTGCACCATGTACCTGGCATAAACACAAAAAAACACGTACAACACAAAGTATGTGCCAGAGATTACCGATGCTTTGCTATAAGTAGAGAAGAAGAAGAGCGTGACAGAAATTTTCTAAATTGAATCAGAAGTTTATCTTTAATTAAATACAATTATTCCCGATTGAAGATCATTTAGTTAAATATTAAAGTAGTAAATAAAAGTTTGTATTTACATAGAACAACCGTAACCATTTTAGATCATCTTACATGAAAACAAATTTTAAGTACTTTTATTATAATTAAAAAAGCTTATTATCGTGTTTGGTATTTAAATTTGTGTTTAATGTATTTCTCTATTGATACTCCATTTATGGACATTATGAAGATAAAAGAGCTATAAATTTTGAAAATTAAAATTTTTGCCCTATTAAAAATGAACTAAACTTTTTGTTTATATTAAACAATAAAAGAATATTTTAAATTAGTATTAACTGTTTTTATAATTTTGTTATATGTAAGGCATGAGGACTAACAATAAAGTTGTTACCTATTTTTATCTGCTATTGGGTGATAATAATTATAAAATCCATACTGCCTTTGTTTATTCGTTTATAATTTCTTACTGTATTATCATTTTAAGTCAATTTAAGATAAATCCCTTGCTTGTTATTTAGTTACGTCTCATTTTATTTGAAATTCTAGAAAAAGGGTAATCTTTTTCGTTGTCAGAAAAAGAGTCGGCGTTATCAATGTATAAACAATAAAGTAAACAACCAAAGTAAAATATTTTCCAGTTCTGTAAACCTTTGCCATGAAACATAACTTTGTATATCACTTTCGCGCCGAAATGCTTTACAGGCGCTCTTCCGCAATGCTGCAACCTGACAGATTTGTTGCCGTTGCATTCGAGGGTAATGTTCGATGAAGTAACAGCATTTCTAATTATACATACCGCAAGTCTGTCTTCCACCAAAATGAGTAAAACCGCCGAAAAAGCCGCAGCACCGCTCACAAGCTAACATCGAAATATGCATTTCTCATTCCGAGCTTTCAGTGTTGCTGAAAGCTGCCCAAGCCGGCTGCCGCCCTGAAATCTGGGCGCGATTTGGGTTAATTGGTCGGAATTAGATCCGTTTAAGCGGTTAAGGCTGGTTCACCAATCCGAGACTACCTTCTTAGCGGAAGTTTTCCGATATGTGGACGTTTGGAGTTTCTAGCGTATCGGGTCTTTAATTTTAAATGCGTGAATCAGGCTTTGCGCAAGTGCATGCCTCCAGTTAAAAGCAAAACATCTAAAGTACAAAAGTTAAGAATATTTAGGTGAGAGTCATTAGTTCGCGGATTTTGAGCTCGAAGCGGCGTCGGGGATGTCGCTGCTGTTTTGAGGAAATCCAGTGCTGGCGACACGACTTTTCATTTCGATTCGACTAGTTTACGAACGCGAACGGCTAACTGAAACGAGCAACGATGAGTGTAACTGCTGCTGAAAGGTTGGTAAAAGAAACTAATCCGAAAATTAAGAGCATCAGATCGATACCCAATTTTAGAGTTGGTAAAGCATGACGAGACCAAAGGTGCTTTGTGGATTTCGGTCGAATTCTTATATAACTCTAACTTTCAGGATTAACTTCCAAAATCCGATGGTAAACAAACCAGCGAACCTGCAGCATTCCGCTGTTCTGCGCTTCTTAGAAGAAGAAGAACAGAGAAAACGAGGTGGATCTCCAAGTAAGTAACGAGGCCCTCTCGTTTTTTTATGGTTCCTAGCAAGGTCGGGGTTAAACCGACTTCTTTTCAACGTTTGACGACATGGCCTGCAAAAATAAGCTGTCACCGCTACTCGAGTCATGCGATGGTTAATCAACTCGGATCTCGCACGTCAGCATTATTTCTGTCCCCGTCGCGGTAACAGAGTCGAAAACAGCCTTTGCAACCCCCCTCCGCGAAACTATTATTTCGAGTCGCGTGAGTCACAGGTGTTGCAGAAATCCGAACAATCCAACGCGTCTGCATGCAGATTTTCTGTCGGGGACGTCACCACAGGTAGTCGGAAGGTCCAAAGCGCATGCTTAATTGCTCTCCCACCAGCTGAAGCTTAGGGCCGGACTGAGGGAATTTGTTTTTGCTTAAGTTGTTAGTCAATACGGTGCTTATCGTACGGCGCGTTGTAGCACGTGCGGGATTTGCTTCCTTTTGGAAAGGTAATTCGCACATGCGTGCTTTGTGCCATCATAATTTAGAGCTTCATAGCCATATACACATCTAGAGTTTGCTTTACTTGATATTTTACTCAACATATTTTAACCAATTTAAATCCCTTGAAACTTGATTTCAACAAGATTACCAGGATTTGTAAGTTATGCCCCCGGTGTCACTTACTTGCCAAAAAGTAATGGAATATGTGGCACAAGATAAAAAATAGGATACACTGAAATACTTTTACGTGAATCACAGCGGAAAAATCTGAACGACTGTCAACATTAGATGATGCTTGTGCCACCATTACAACATGACGAATTTTTTTAATTTTGTAATTTTTCTTTTTTTTTACTAACCCATGTTGATATAATTTTTTTTTAATTTATTTTTCTACTTAGTTGTTTACTAAATCTTTCTTTGGTGGGTTGGCTTTATTAACATAGAATTATTGATACAAGTTTGACTTAACTCAATTGCTTAAGGAGCGAAAATGTTTTTAAATAAAGATTCTTGAAGGGTTGGTTCCAGAATGTTTTACAATTTGTAGTTAAAATGGTTATCTTTAATTTAGCTATATTCTACTATTAGTTTAAAGTAACAAATTTATGTTTCGTGTGGCTTTTTTCATTACAAGTACCATTTGCAGCTGCCTCTTCGAACTTGACTCACCCGCTTGTTCATACAATCAAACCGTTTGCTGGAACTATTTCTGTTCCACAATATGCAGCGTGAAACGGAGCAGATAATTTCCTGCGCTAATCGAGCGCTTACGCGATACGATGCAGATGCTCGTTTGAACATAGTCTGGATTCGCTTTCGAAAAGCCATTCGAAACTTCACCCGATCCGGGATCACAATCAGCGATTTCGAACGCGGAACTTGGCAAAGGCGGACCAGGCGAACAGTAGTTGCTTTATGCGTTATTATAACGACGCAATTAACCGCCTAAAAATATTAGGAGTATCGTGTGACTGGAGTGACAGTTTCAGAAGTGCCATCTGTTCCAATGATAAATGGCACGCCAGGTCAAAAAATACCTGAGAAGTGGACAGAAATACTTCTCGGATTATTTTAGACGCGTGCGGTGATGTTCCACATACACAGCTCGTTTTCGAAATTTCCCACGCGCATCTGGCCAGAATTTGGCCAGCCCCGTTGTTGATCTGATATGAACCAGGACGAGTTACGAGTTGCGACACCAAAGAATAATTAGCAATTAGCGAGGAAACGGGCACCGGGACGCCTTTTGTTCAGGCACGTTATACGGCAAACTTATATTAATATCGCACTAGGTATTATATTTAGTTTGTGACGTGAATCAAAATCTCCGTGTGCAAAATAGGAAAGGCTTAAATTTCAGCGCTCTTCTGTATTTGCAAAATTATCAAAAGAATGTCACCCCGCCAAAAATTGTTTAATAATTCTCCAGTTATATATCTTATATTTGTACTTTTCCTAATTTAGGTCTGAAAAGGGTAGCCTGGCCGCCACCACCAGAGGGTGAAGGTCATTTGGCAGAGATCTCTCTCCAGGACGCAGTAAGTTTGCTGACTGTGTTATATGTTAATAGCTTGACATATGTTATTAACAGTAATCCGTCACTTATTTAAATTTAGGCTCACCTTGTACCACTTGCATCATTATGTCTAGTTAATATTTTTAACTATATAATTTGATTCACATCACCCTACACATATTGCATGAAAGAGGAAATGTGGCAGCCATCACTATAAAAGCAAGCAAATTTGAATTGCTGCTTCTGGCGTTTATTTTTATAGCTTTTTTGAAGCCAGCATTTTTAACACTGCTTTCAGTATCAAGTACCATATTCCAAAATTCACAAATTAACCAAACGTGGAATAAAGTACCAAAGTACTAAAGGCATTTTTTGTTTGTCAGGGTGGGCCACAGATTTCCTCACCTGGCTTGCAGAACAATCAAGCCCCAAGTGCTAATTACCAACAACAAGGACAAAAGTCCAACTACCAAGAGCGTCCCCAGCTTTCTAACCAACACCAGCCGGTTGCAGCAACACGTTATCAAGTAGCTCCTTCGACGCCTAATTATCAGTCGGCCCCTCTTTCCCCTATACATAATCAAAACTCTTCTGGGTTTCAGCCCAGCGTCGCCGGTAAGAGGCTGGGCCCCCGTTCATTCTCCCGTTGCTGCTACTGCCCAGCCAAAATTTTCATCACCCTCTCAGGGATATCAACCCCCATCTCAACAATACCAATATTCTGAACCGCAGTATCAGCAACCTCCTCAACAGTACCAGTCTTCCACCCCACAATATTACCAACCCCCTTCCCAACAATATCAACCTCCTCAACAGTATCAGCCTCCACCTCAGCAGTACCAGCAATATCAACCTCCTCCACAACAATACCAACCCTATCCGCAGCAATACCAAGCGCCTCAGCAAGAATACCAAAACTATCAACCTCCTCAACAATACCAATATTCTCAACCAGTTTATCAACCTTACCAACAGTCACAAACTACGCAAACTACACAACCTCAAACTCCTCAGCAGCAACTGAGCGCCCCTCCACAATTTCAGTCTTCAACTGAAGCTCAGGTAATACACCAACATAACTAACAATACATTTTTGTCAGGATGAAGTCAGTGCAGCGGTTTACTGTAAAGTCGGCTGCTATTTTCAGTTGACACAGCAACAGCAACCGCAAACGCAAGCTCCACCACAGCCGCAATACAGACAAGCTCCTGCTCAACAAAGGCAAGGCGGGCCGCCGCAGCAACAGTATCAACAACCGGTGCAGCAAACGGTCAGACCATCAAAGTTTGTTGAGCCGCCGCCGGCAACTATAACATTGCGCCAAGAAGTGCCAGTGAGCCAAGCTCCTGCCCCAGTCTTTGCCTCGCAACCAGCCACGGCGACTTTAAAAGGTATATTGATAATCTTTGTTACCAATAGCGGCAACACTAGTTTTGCTCAACGTTGATCCTACCGGGTGGACAATATGCAACTGACTTATTTATTTTTTAAGTATTATATATTTATTATAGTATTCGAATCACTTCTTTCGCCATTTTTTTGTAGACTGGGACGTATACTTTGAATAAATACCTGTATTTTAGTAATGTAAAGCTTGGCTTTTAACAAAAGACTCAGGGGTAGTTAAATATGGTGAATTGAAGAGGGCAGAGCAAACTACATACGAGATTGTTTCCCCCTCCTAGATAAGTCAAAATGAACCTCATCGCTCATTATAATTAAAAAAAAATCTTTGAGACCAAGATCCAGTTACTGTACTCATGATGTTTTTTGGTTTCTAGACCAAAGTTTTTGAGCCATTGGGTCTAGTATGACTTTACGTGCAAGTTCTTGTTTAATGTGGTCGGTAAAGATGTTCGACAAATGTCCGTCCTTGAAGGACGACGTTTGGTAGAGGTGCTGGGCTCTTCTTGCACATTTTGTCTGACCCTAATAGTACGGTCGTAATCAGACTTCGGAATATCTTTAAAACCACCAGTATCTTTTTCACTATCTGACAATTTTTTTATATTGGCCATATTACTACGACCAAAATCTTGCCTTCATTTCCACAAAGTAGAAATAACTGATAAATTCTCTATGATTAATTTGCCATGAATTCTCTACATACCAGGTGTACCGGAAAGTCTTTACCGTTTTTTTTTTTGGAAAAAATGCATAATTTTCGATATAATGGAAAAATTTATTTATTCAAAATATTGACCATTTAATTCTGCACATCTTGCCCATCTTTCAGGCAATTTATGAATCCCATTCCAAAAAAACTGTTTTTCCTTTGAGCGAAAACAATCATCGATCCATTTTTTAACTTCTTCGAAATTGGCGAAGTGCTGCTCTGCTAATGCAAAGTCCATTGATGCGAAAAGGTGATAGTCGGACGGGGCAAGGTTTGGGGAGTACGGCGGCTGCAATAATATTTCCCACCCAAACGCTTTCAAAGCTTCCTTGACCGGTTTTGCTATATGAGGCGGCGCGTTATCGTGCTGTAAAATCACTTTACCGTGTCTTCGGGCCCATTCTGGACATTTTTCGATCAATGCATGGTTCAAGTAGATCATTTGTTGTCGGTAGCGATCACTATTAACTGTTTCACCAGGTTTCAACAGTTCATAATACACCACGCCACTCTGGTCCCATCAACCACAGAGTATTGTATTGCGACCAAAACGATTTGGCCTTGAAGTTGATGGGCCAGCTTCTTCAGGTGATAATCATGATTTTTGCGCTTAGGGTTTTCGAAATAAATCCACTTTTCATCGCCCGTCACTATTCGATGCAAAAATGACTTTCGATCAAACCTTTGAAGCAGCATTTCACAGACGATTTTTCGATTTTCCATTTGCCTGTCATTCAATTGATGTGGCACCCATCTTCCCATCTTTTGGATTTTTCTCATCGATCGTAATCGGTCGCTAATAGTTTCTTGGGTCACATTTAACGCTTCTGCCAATTGTTTTTGAGTTTGTGTTGGGTCTTCATCCAATAACTCCTGCACTTTCGCATCTTCAAACTTCTTCGGTCTGCCAGAACGTTCTTTGTCTTGCGCATCGAAATCACCACTTTTGAATTGTCGAAACCACGCCCCACATGTTTTTATGGTTGGAGCATGTTTCAACTAGCAAACGATGACTTTCAGCGGCTTTTTTCTTTTGATTAAATAAAAAAAGTAAATGCACGTTTTCAGGTAGATAACTTGACATTTTTGAAGAGGTATAAATATATGACGGTGATACTTTCACAAAATATAACCTACGACGTTGAAGCTTGATGCCTGTAGAATCAAATCGTAATATTGTATATTAAAGCTAGCGGCACCTATTGGAAAAAAACCGGTAAAGACTTTCCGGTACCCCTGGTAATCTCCAATTTAGAATGACAGGGAATTCACATCGGTCAGTTATGCATTGCCCATCTGGTATAAATCATTTTAGCGAATTATGTTGCTTTGTCTGTTTTACGATTAGTGATAATAGCCTACAATGTTTGGAATACATAAGTATGTTTTAGGAGGAAAAAATCTGCGTGGTGACCTAAAATGGCCACCACCAGAAACGAAAGCTCAAATAGAAGCTGAGAATCAAGCTCGCCTTGAGCTGGCGAGAGGTCCCGTCTGCAGACCTCGCAAAGTGCCCAGAGATTACACAAACTTCTTCGCTCAACATGCCCTGAACAACTCATACCCTGGCTATAAAATACCGCCAGGGACACAGTTCTACGTGCATGAACAAGGCGCATGAGTAATTTCTAATAGTAACTTAAGCTCGATGATTCGCACACGCTCACGTAACTTTCCACGTAAGAACAAAACACAAACCCGATACTGGGTGTTGTGCGAATGATGTTGTAGACTCACGTTTGATAACACAAAAGCGCTTTTTGTGATAACATTACACATACTCTAGCTTATTAATGAAGGCTTGCAAGTGCGTGGCTGATAATTCTACAATCTAGCAAGGCTTAAATCTACCGTTTGAAAGAATGCACTGTGGGAGCATTTCGTCGTTAACAAAATTTTAATGTTGTTTGCAAAAGGTGTATAAATTGTTTGTATTGAAACCGTGTAAAACTGCTTATGTAGTATATACATTACCTAATGCATGTGT
Organism: Sinelater perroti; assembly: GCA_036346155.1. Classification (NCBI taxonomy): domain Eukaryota; kingdom Metazoa; phylum Arthropoda; class Insecta; order Coleoptera; family Elateridae; genus Sinelater; species Sinelater perroti. Next base: position 13,696,277 of record JARFIY010000195.1, on the reverse strand, counting down.
TGTTGTTTGCTGTCTAACGATTCGATTCGATTTTCAATCTCTCAAATAGAAATTATTTGTAACATTAGGTACATACATACTATGTAATTTATATTTTTATGATGTATGCATGCTAATCAAATAAATAAAGGAAAACATTTGTTGAATTGTTGAATTAAACATATACAAATCATGCTGGAAAGTTACCGCGTAAAAATTAGGTAAGTACACTGTCCTGGAAATTTTAGAATAAGCCTCGTATTATCAATATTAAAGGAAATATAAATTAACTATAAGTAACCTGTAAAGTTAATTAAAAAGAGATAGTAAAAATACAAATATATTAACAATAAAAATAGAGTTTGTTAACGAATAATATAAAAAAATTTAAAATGATAATACAAATGACAGTATTACTAGTCTCAAAAATCCCACATTTTAAAAGCTAGCTTATCGCGAAGATTATTAAATCAGAAATTTGCAAAAATTAGACTTGAATCAAACCCTCTGTTGGGAGAAAGTATAAAAAATTTCCAGACATTTAAGAAAAATTGTAGGCTCGCGGGTTTGCGCCATTTAGAGATGGTATACATTGTAGGGCTTACCATTTGACTAAAAATGTTAACGTATATTATAATTCTGATAGAAAAAAAAGGGAAAGCTAGATCTAAATAGCTTAGATACTTTTAATTCATCATCTCCACTATCAGAAAAGTTCCACCTTGCAGTCTATATAAAGTATAACCAGCAAATGGTATGACACTTAAGTAACATACAGAAGAGTGTTCAATAACAACCTGCTCTCACAAACATAATTTTATCCATTTTATAAATTAGAATAATGTTATTTATATATTAAGCTTTAATCACAAAAATCTAGTACGTAGATCATTAGGCAGCTGTTTTGCAACTTCCTATTGATTATGGACTGTTTTCTTCCTCGAACGCCGAGATTTAGCCCGTGTTGTGTATAAATCAAGACGCGTCCACTATTATAAGCAGCATCTTCTGTTGGAAACGCTCGTGAATTTTAATATTTGAGGTAGATGCTGTGATTCAGATTGGACGCTATAGGACCAAATTGGCTTAACTATCGCTTTGTCGATCAGAAACTTGTTCTCAATAGTAAGTATTAAGTTTCCGCTTAATACATATGCGTTTTCCTCGGAGAGGTCTTTTGTCAAGATGTAGCCCAAGACATTTAACTTCTTGCTGGGGCAGCTGTTATATGGATCGGAGCGTAGGTTCCTCTTTGCGTAGTAGAAAATGTCACATGGATAAACTTCGTTTCGTTGCTTTTTGTTCTCAATTTTTTTGCCATGCTTAGATCTCAGTTAGTTACAGTCAGTTAAATAAAAGCGTGTTAGAGTTAATGTGAAGAAAATATTATTTAAGGAGGTTTTTCGGTAAATTTCGATCGAATTTCATAGAATGTTTTTTTTGCTTTTTGCAATTCTTGAAGGGTCTAGAATATGCCAGTAAAACCGTTTTTTGATATTCTAATTAGTTTTGAGTGAAATCGCATTTTCAATGTATAGCTGCACCGGCCCGATTAGACGCATTGGGAGCGCAGGTATACGGGTTGCTTTGCAAGTTGGTAAAACAGGTTTTATGGGTATATAACCGATGTATTATATATTTGAACAATATATGGCATCATTTTTGAGATTACTTACATTACCAATTGTCACATAGAAAAACGAATGGGATCTCGACTACGCATCGTGAAAAAAAAATACAAAAGGCATAGGAGAAAAAAGTGTTGGAAAGTTGACGGACAAGCTAATAAAAGAAGTAACAGTATGTTATGGCTTGGCAATAAGAAGACATCCTGATTCAGTCAAAGAGATGAAAAAAGCAATCTGGGCAACATTTAAACACAAATCTTCAACCAATGGTAAGCCCCAACACGAGTATTGTCCCGAAGGCGAAAATAAGCCTTCTACTTTGTCTCAAGTACAACAAGCGATCAAACCCGTTTACGAGGCACTTTTGAGGACGATTTGTTAGAACGGTGCACCGCCGGAAACACTTAAAACTGTAACGAAAGTTTGAATGGTTGCGTCTGGTGTTTCGCTCCAAAACACCTTCCTAGCGGCCCGAAACCCGTTGAACTTGCCACCAATATCGCTTGCTGCATTTTCAACAAAGGTTTCCACAGTGTTTTGAAGATCATGGAATTGCTCGGATTCGAAATCGGCCTGCAATTCAAATGTTTTGCCACGAGCAGTGACGCGCGCCGTGCACGGGTATCCAACATCCACCAGGCCAGAATGGAGGAAACAGAGGAGAAAAGAAAGCAGAACGAACTGTTTGAGGAAGATGAGGGTTTATCGTATGGCCCTGGAATAGCTGATTAGCTATGAGTTAACAAAAAAGATTCTTATCAACAAAATAACATTGACAAAAACTTTAAATGCGTTTTACTCGAAGTCATATTTTTCAAACTGGCGTGTACGATTGCGGTCGATCTAATTAACATAGAACATTTTCGTTAGTCTATTTATGGAATATCATTCCATTTTTTTATTCAGATAAACCGTTAGCGCTGGACTTTACATGCCAGGACAGCATTGTAGTCGCGCGCGCGCTATTGTTGACGCATGGTATGGGGTACAATAAGGGAATTTTTGACTGAAAAAATTCTTATATATAGTCCAAAATATGTATTATCTGATAACAAAACCCCCAAATTTTATCTTTTATATTTTTAGTAAAAAACAATTCTGAAAATCGGCTTATTTTCAGGTCGCCTTACCGAAAAGCCCCCTTAATAACATTTTTATTGTATCAATAATGTGTTCAGTTACTATCTGCGTCAATGATTGCCTGACATCTTCGAGGGATGCTTTCGACCAAATTGATGGCATATTCATTTGGCAAGGACCTCCAGATACGACAAATTTCTCGTGTTAACCGCTTCAATGTGAACATTTTTCTTTCACGAAGCTTGTGCTTCATGTATGACCAAGTGTAACGATGCCAGACTGCTCTTTCTACTTGATACAAAGCTTGTCCTCCTGCAGGATTCAGTCCTCGTTTTTCTTGACAGTCGTTCGGCAGTAGGTAACAAATATTTCTTATAAATCTCGAGCATTTAGGTTGTACGTAAACAAATGCAATGTTCCCAAACCCAGCTTTGAGAAGCAGCCCTAAAAATGCACTTTTACTGGTCCGTTGTAGCAAACTGCTAGTTGAGGTTGATCAGGCTCGTGGGACACTACATACATATATATTTCTAAACAAAAGCTTTGTCCGTAAAAATTACCTTGCTCCAATATAACTCGATATTGTTCTTTACCTAACAAAGGTTTCTTTCTTCATGCACACGGAGATGGCTTCGGATGGCTACATACGATATGTCTACACCTTTCTGTTTCAATTTTGCTACTAATTGACGCAATATTAAGTCCGCGTTCCACGAAAACAAGTTCACGGTCTTTTTTTTCGATTTTAGGTGACACTTTGCCTATCGAGCCACATTCCAACAAGTGATCGACTGTGTTTGTCTCCTTATATCGTTGCACCTAATTGCTGACGAATGTTTTCAACTTGTTCATGTACTTAGCAGTCGTTGTATGAAACATTTTCGTGTCCTTCGGGGGGTACAGAGGAACATAGTCTCGTAGCGCGACGGGTACTTGGCACTCATAAGGCTTTACGCGTTTTTCTAGCCAGAATTCAATGCAAATTGAATCTTTTGTGACAAAGCACCGAGGACAAAGATTCCCTCTATCGACTTAGCAAAGAATTAGGGCGATACCTTTTTTCAACCGCTAATTATGTCGAACAGGCTCTTACTTAACTGACTGTAGTTTGAAATAATTGTGTAGCAATTGTTGGATCACAGGCTAGAACTGTGGAAAGGTTGCTATTACAACATTTGGTGCAGTAAGAAGATCTGCGGTGTATAACAGATATGACAGTGGTTCGAGGGCACTGCCTTGGAGTACTCCAGCGTTTAAGAAAAAGAGTTCTGTTTTTTCAATGCAGTTTATACCAGATCAGCAGTATGTGTCATATGCGACACTGTTAAATTTAGAATTAATATCATTATTGGGGTTTATAATCGACTTTCACTACTATTAGCTGTGAAACATATAAATCACATATTGAGTTAATATTACTTAATAGAAGGTTTAACTACTATTTATTAAATTTGTAAGTAGTTTCCTTTTTAGCCTGGTATGTATTTGTTTTTGGCTTATGTCGTAAAACGTAATTCCCCTGCACTGATTTATGGCCTAATTTTTTTTTACTTTTTGGTTATACCATGTATACTCCTCAATAGAAGAATTTCTGTTTTTCTGTGTAGCTGAAACATTTTTACAAACCATTTGTTATAATACGAAGTACAATGTTTTGTATTACTTGAAGTTTATTAAAATTCATACGTAAAATATGTAAAATAAAACAAGCCTTTGACGCTGAAATGTGTTATAAAATTAGTAAAATCATATAGAAGGACCAATATTTAATCTAATATCTAATATCTTTAAAGCGCGATACGGAGGTCCCCGGTCTCCGGTCTCCCGGCCGTGTGAAAAGCATTGGTTGCTAGAGTAACGCGTTCTGGACCACGCGGAAATACACGGATGATCATCGTATCTTTAAGAACACTGCAATTTTAAAACTTAAATTAAAATTAAATTATTTATATCCTACTGTTTTAGTTTTTTTGTTCTTTTTTGCAAATAAGCATTCTTTGGTATGGAATGGGTACAAACAGCCAAGTAGCACAGAAATTACATGAGAAATCGACGAAGTGAACAGACTGCGGATGAAAGGGCAGCGATAAATGAAGCGAAGCGACGTATATATGCCGAAAGAATTCCGAAGAAAGTTGAAGTTGCAGCAAGAAACCAAGCAAGACGACTACGAAGTTCTCAAAGAACATCGGAAGAAATGGCTGCACAATAGTAACGATTGCTACAGAAAGTTCGTAACACTTGCATTTTCTATAGCAGCCAAGCATGTCTCTGTTTTCAGAATTTCTAAATTTTACAAAACATACCTATAGAAATAAATAGAACTCCGTTTGTCACAATCTTACAAAACTCGGTCTTGTCAGTTCATTTCAATTTGTCTCAAGGTTATCTAAGAAGAATTTGATTTCATGTTTCGTTAAGGTACAGTATTTCAAAAGTTGTCTTTCCAGGTTTTGTTATTATTAATTTTAGTTACTATTTATCTTATTTTTCATAAATATCTTTAAGAACCAAAGAATAGCCATGTGTGATGCGCCGTGTTATAAGGCCGTGGTCGGAGTTCAGAAACTCTTGACGTTTCGTCCACAACTGCGGCAGACATCTTCAGAAGATGTCTGCAGCTATTCCTCGCTAGTAGTTTCTTTTGCTCTTTCTAATTCTATCCATCCATTTTCTTCTTAATCTTCCTTTTCGTTTTTTTTTTTTGTTAATAATACTTTCTTTGCGATTATATTTGGTTTCATTCTCATTATGTGCGCGTACAGTTCCGTATTTTTTCATTATTAATTCTTATTTTGTTTTTTTATGCTATTTTTCCGAGGTGTTTTATTTAGATAGCATTTATTTTAATTTCCTCTTTATTTTTTAATGTACAGTTTTCACATATATATGTATGTTATAGTTGGCATTGTTATTATATTGTGGATTGTCTTCTTAACATCTACGTCTATGCCCTTATGTCCTAGTTTTGTTCTATTTATGGTGTAATATATTTATGTTGATTTATTTGCTCTGTTATTTGTAATTCTATTTTTCATCTTCTGTTGATATACTTTCCAGGAATTAATATGTTATTATTCTTTCCAGTGTCTTGTTTTTGCACGATTTCATTGTTGTTTTGGTTGACTTTTTGTTTTTATTTAGAATCGTAATTTTTGTTTTGCTAACATTGATGGTGTAATTGGACTTATGTTTTTGATGGTGTAACAGAAAATTATTTTACCGTCTTTAGAAAACTCTAACATGACAGAGACCTTTATTTGAAAAATTTATGATTTCAACAAGAAGGTGCTGCAGTGTTATACAACGAGGGAGATAATGGAAATACTAAAAATAATGTTTTCATGGCGTTTAATTTCACTTTTTTGTTATGTGGTTTGGTCCCCAGATTACCAGCTCTAATAATTTTGACATTTTTGTGTGAGGATATTTTAAGCTATCAAACTAAACACAATTGAGACCCCCCCCCCAAAAAAAAACATAGAAACCATATACCTATCCACCCTGTGATGCCTGTAAAAAGGTGGTAAAGAATGTAATTTAAAGAGCCCGAGTCTGGGTGGCTGCCATGGGTAAACATTTATCATATTGTCATCATCACCATCACCTATATCAATCTATTTTCGATGTAGGCCTCTCCCAATAAATGCAATTTTTGTCTATTTTGCGCTTTTTGTATCCAGTTGAATATCATCGGTCCATCTCATGGGGGGCTCTAAATCTTTTTCCTTGTCTAGGTCTCCACTGCACTATCTTTCAACCTCGCCACATTATTAACCCATTTGTCTTTAGATCCTTGAATGGTACTTCTATCATTGATCTGTTCAATAACTTTTTTCCTTTTTTAATTTCATTTTGGTACTCTCTTATAAATTTTGTCTCCATTACATGATCTGTCTGAATCATTAATATTTTCTTTTTTTTTTATTTCCATATCTATGTTTACTCGATTTCATTAGTAATACTTTTGTCACCGCAGTTTCAGATTAACAAACACTTAAAATTTTTCTTAATCTCATAACCAACCATGATTCTGACCCAGACAGCAAAACTGGGTTTACTATTGTATTAAACATATAGTTTATTTGATATTAATATTATTTTATGTTCCATACACCATTCAATTTTATGTATGCACTTTTGTTTTATTTATTCGACTTTGCATGTCTTTAAACCCCTAAGTCATAATTGGTGCCACACAAGCTTAAATGTACAATATTATCTGCTCTTTTTGTTACCACATCATTTATAATTCAGTTTCCTAGTCGCTTTATATTGAAATACATACATTTTATGTTCTTAATATTTGCATATCTTGCTATTGCTTGTGATACAACAAATATCATTAGAAAAATCCAAATCCGGTAATGTTTCTGTTACATTTCTTTTTTTCCCACTTCGTTGTTTTCTCATAGTTCCCTATAACAGTTCGTACAGTGTGAATATAAGCAGCGGTGAGAAGATGTACCCTTGTTTGAAAAACTGACGACAGTACTCCACTATGTTTAACTCTACATTCATATTTATTATACCCGTCCTTCATAAAATTACCTTAGTTGGTGATCTCTTTATTTCATAGTGTATTCCTATATATTTTTTGTGATAAGATATTTTTGTTAAGATAAGTTAATAGTCAATAAATAACAAATATAATAGTGCATTTTGTTCTAAAGACTGCTTTACTATGATTGGCAAGGCTGCTATGTGATCTGATCTACACACGATTGGTTTGCCCTAAAACCACATTGCTTATTCCTTAATTTCCTAACAAGTGCTGTTAAAATTTCTTCTTGTAAGATTCTATTGAATATATAGTTTGAGTAGGGTAATATCTCTTCAGTTTTCATACATTGCGAAGTCTCAATTCTGTGGTATTTTAACAATCACCCCTTGCCTTTCATCTTTTGTAAATTATTAAGTGGCGAAGCGAAGTGAAGTCACTTACTAGCACATCATTAGATAATGCTGGAGGAGTTAAGGGGGTATTATAGTTTAGATACCCGTTTTCAAGGTGATTTTTGGGAATTAATTGTACAAAAACAGTTAAACCTATTGATCTCAAGTTTTGTGTTCATATTTATTCAAATTTTAAGTAACACCTAAAATATTTATATCGCTTTTTATAGCAAACTGTATACAGTCGAATTACCAAAACCAAATATCAAAGCCTCCGAATTACGCGCCTTAAAAGCTGTAAGAAAAAATAATAATATTACAATTTTACAGGCACACAAGGGCAACGCTTCAGTGATCCTAAATACAGCGGACTACAGCGGACTACATCGGGTAGATGCATAATTTTCTTAAATCCTCTGATTATCGCCATGTAGCCCACTACCTACCTCGAAAAAAAAAACCAAAACCCTCATTACTAACTCCAATCTATCATCCGATACCAAGAAACTCCCCATACCACAAAAAAAATCTTCCAGAATTTCCAAATTGTATGGTCTCCCAAAAATTCACAAAGAGAACATTCCTTTAAGCCCTACAGTTAGTGCATTCGGTTCTCCCACCCACAACATAGCCAAATACCTTGCTAAGACTCTCCAACCTCTCACAGAGCAGGCATCATCCTTCGTCCGAAACTCCTATCATTTCCTAGAAATACTGAAAACCTTCCCTACACGCAAAGGTGACATCATGGTCAGTTTTGATGTCGTTTATTTGTTTACAAGTATCCCAATTCCTAATATTTATTTATTTAAACTAAAATCCTTGTACCGTTAGGTGTCGGATTGTAAATATATATATACATTTCATTTTACATTTTCATGAATTTTATCTTTCCATATCCTCCTGTCTTGGGCTATTCCATGAATGTCACACCACTGGATTCCCCGTTTAACCGCTGCTTGTCTTACTTGTTCTTCCCATCTAATCCTAGGTCTTCCTACTTTGTTTTTCCCCTGGGTTCTAGCTTCGTAGACTTGTCTTGATATTCTGTTTTCATCCATTCGGAGCAGATGTCCTAACCATCTCAGTTGTCTTTCTTCTATAATAGTTCCTATTGATTTTATATTCCTTTGTTCTAATATTTTTTCATTTCTGACTCTGTCTATTCTAGTAATTCCTTCAATTTTCCTGAGGAATCTCATTTCCATTGCCGTAATCCTACTTCTATTACTACTTGATATTGTCCAGGATTCGCTGCCATAAATCAATGACGGTCTTATTACTTTTTTATATATTTCAGTTTTTACTCGTTTTGAAATCTCCCTTTTACCAAAGAATGAGTTTTTGAGCATATTATAAGATCTTCCAACCTTTCCTAACCTCTCCGTTATCTCTTTATCTATTTTACCTCTGTCCTCTATTGTTGTACCTAAATAGTTGTAGCTACTAACTTGTTCTAGCTCTTCCCCTTCTAGATTTATTCTGTGTTTTATTTGATATGTCGATATTACCATGGTTTTGTTTTGTTTATGTTTATTTTCATATTTATCTTCTTAAGTTCTTCTTGATAACAGTTCAGGTTCTTTTGTAGGTTTTTCTCTGAGTCTGCCAACAGTATCATGTCATCAGCAAATAGTAATTCTTGGAGAGTTACTTGTTTCATTTTCCAGTTTCCTATTTTCATCTTTACATTTTACCACATCATCAACTAGTATAGAAAACAATAGGGGCTGAGAACACATCCTTGTTTTAGACCGATTTTTGTTTCGAACTCAGTTGATTCATCATTGTGTGTCCTAACTATATTTATACTGTTACTATATAACATTTTAGCACCTCAATCATATCACTGCTTACCCTCGCTCTTTTAAACTTTTCCATATATCTTTTCGTCTCACTCTGTCAAAAGCTTTTGAAGGTCTATGAAACAGATATGCACTTCCTGGTTCTTTTTAGTAATTTTCTCCCAATTGTCTAACAACAAATATTAAGTCTTGAGTGCTCCTTCCTTTTCTGAAACCATGTTGTTGATCTTCTAATGTTGGTTCTAGCGTTTCTCTCAGTCTTCTCTCTAGTATTCTTGTAAATACTTTCGCAGGTGTGCTTGTCAATGAAATACCTCTATAGTTTGAGCATTCTTTCATCTCACCTTTCTTGTACAATGGTAGAATTACACTCATATTCCAGTCCTTTGGCATTTCCTTTTCTTCATAATTTCATTTAGCAGGTTACGGAACTCTTCTTTGCTCTCTCTCCCATATGCTTTAGCATTTCTGATGTAATTTGGTCCTGACCCGGTGCTTTGCCATTTTTAATTTCTTTATAGCTTCAGCGATTTCTTCTTTGTAACTGGTTGCTCCTTATTTTCTTCCTCTTCTTCTATTATTATGTCCTCTTCTGTTTCCACTATTCCTTCTTCTTCTTCTTTTATCTCCATCAGCTGTTCAAAATACTCTTTCCATCTTTGTAATATTTCTTTTGCTTCCGTCAATACATTTCCGTTTTGTCTTTTATATTCTTTAGCCTTGAAGTTTTTGTTTTCTCAGATGCTTTAACGTACTATAGAAGAGTTTCTGGTTTTCTGTATAATTTTCATTCATTTTATGTCCGAATTCTTCCATGCATCTCTTTTGCATCTTTGACCAGTTTATTTACTTCTATTCTTGCTACCTTGTATATGTTATGATCTTCTTCTGATCCACTTTGCATGAATTTCTTCCATCTTTTATCCTTTACTTTTTGTTGAATATTTGTTGTCCACCACCTGCGTTTGTTAATAGATGTATTTGTACACTTGGTTACACCACAGCTAGTTTTTGATGCGTCCAGTAAGGTCTCCTTGAATATTTTCCATTTACGTTCTATGCCGGTAGTAGTTAAAGTTTGCGCAAGTTTTTTGTCCACACTTTCTTGGTACTTTTGCCTAATGTCTATTTCTTTCAACCTATAGCATTTAATTTTCTCTTTTGTTATCTTTTGTCTTTTTTCTGCTTGGTTACTTGTTATATTTATCTTAAGTTCCATTTTCAGTAGGTAATGGTCGCTGCCTATTTCTGCATGTCTTTTTACTTTGACATCTTTCACCTTTTCCAAATTTTCAGTATTTACTATAAAGTAATCAATGATCGATCTTTCATTTCTGGATTTTATTTCTCTGGTATACTTATGTATCTCTTTGTGTGGAAACTTTGTGTTTGTTATAACAAAGTCATTTTCTATACACAGTCCTATTAATCTATTTCCGTTGTCATTTCTTGTTACCTCGCCGTTTTTCCCCATATATCTTTCAATTCCCCTATTGTCTCTTCCTACTCTCCCATTTATGTCGCCCATTATTATTATATTTCTTTCCTCATTATCAATTTCGGACTGCAATGTTTCGTAGAACGTAGTTTTTTCTTCTTTTCTTGCATTTTCATTTGGCGCATATGCCACTAGTATTGACCATGTATTACTTCCATCCATCTTTATTTTTACGGCCATTAATCTTTCGTTTATAAATCTTTCCTCAATAATCGTTTTCACTTTGTCTGGTTTGACTACCAATCCCACTCCTTCCGCTCCTCTTTCCTTTTGTTCTACTCCTGACCAAAACAGCCAGTATCCTTCTCTCAATTCTTTCATTCCTCGTCCTTTTCTTTTTGTCTCTGTTACTCCTAGATAGTCCACATTTTGCATTTTCATTTCTTCAATTATTTCGTCTTCCTTTCCTGTCATACTCCTCACATTCCATGTACCAAAATTTATTATACCTTCCTTTTGTTGTACCTTTGCCTCTTTTATATTATATATTTTTGCTTTTCCATTATGTTCATTTTCCTTATCCATAGCTTGAGTTGTTTCCTTTATCCGTCCTTTATTAAGTACTATTAGTTTTTGTATTCCTTGCAGTTTTAGTTATCTTCAGCATCTTTTCTCTTGCAGTTCATCCGAATTGTTTTCCGGTGATCTTTGGCTTAGAGTTCTCCCTTTCTTCGAGTACTCCCCTTCTGTATCCCATCCCCTTTTGTGAACTTTCTATATCTTCTGTTGTCCTGCTTGTTGTATTTTTCGATACGTTTTATACAATTTTGTGTGTTGGAACTCCAGTTATATCTTTCTCCATCTATAGTTATTTTTCCGTATCCCATTTAACTTCTTTTCCTTTTCTCTTTCTTCTCTCATAATTTTACTTATTTGGGCCTGCATTTTCTCTCTTCATATGTTAGGTCGTTTTCGATGTAAATACTTGTTCCCTTCAGCAGCTTCTTTTTGACATGAGTTCTCTTTTATCCTCCCACGAGTTCAATTCCACAATCACTATTTTTTATTTTCTCCTACTGCAATATTATATCCTTTCTTGACTTTGAGTTCAATGTTTAGCTTGTTCTGTATTAAATTTTCTACTTCCTCTTTAATCAAGTTATTATCTACTGTCACACCTTTTATGACCACATTATTCCTTCTTTTTCTCTCCTGTTTCTCAATCGTTGCTTCTAATTTCTTAATTCTATTTCCAAAATCTTCTTTTCTGCTTTCCACTCTTCAGCTTTCTTCTCCCATTCCATTTTGACCTTATTGAACTCTTTGTTTATTTTCGTAAGCTCCGCCTTCAATTCACTGTGTTTCTCATTGAATTCTGCTTTTATCTCGGTCTTTAATTCATCTAACTTCTGTATTATTGCCTCCATATCTGTAACTTGTATTTCTGTTGTAAGTTTTCTTCTTTATGATACCTCTTCTGTATTGTGTCTTCTTTTTTGGCGATCTTTGTATTTTTACACTCTTTTGGAATGCTATCTGATCTGCTTCCCACTTATCGAACTCCTCCGGATCTTCCAGACTACTTTCCCGGTTATTACACTCTAAATTTGTGTTTGCACCTTACTCTTTCCTGCTTTCTAACTTCTTTCTTATTATTATGTATTTGCGTTTTCTACACTCTCTGATCCTACACACCGCCGTGATTACTTTATACTGGCCGTGTGATAACGCGATACTCTCTGTACGACACGCCCTTCTTTACGATAGCGCGTCCCACACACTGTAATGACCTTCTAGTCTTTTGTTTATTTTTATTTGTTGTGTATACAGTTCTTATCGTTCACCAGTTTATCACGGAGTTCAGCCGCGGCGCCTGACCTCGACCGCTTACCCGCGATTAGCCGCGCGATGCATCGTTTCAAGCCGCTCAGTTTGTTAGCACCTAGTATACTCGAGGAAATTACTATATTATTTTTTAGTTTTTTGCCTTAGATATCCACGCACTTTGGTTCCCTATTTTTCTACTAGTAATTACACTGCTTGCACTTGTCACTGCTTCGTGAAAAATATTTATATGTGGGATAGAGCCCGTAAAACGAGTAAATTTATCGCCACTAAACACTTTCACGTCCATTTCCCGTGGTCCCGTTTAATACCACCTAATATAAATAACAATATCCTCTCCCTAATAAACCATTGCCTATCCAATACTTACTTTACCTTCCAAAATAAATTTTACCGCCAAACCAATAGTGCTCCCATGGGTTCCCCACTTTCACCTGTCATTGCTAACCTTTTTATGATCGATTTTCAAACAAAAGCCCTTGCCTCCTTTCACCTAAAACCTATCTGCTGGATACGATATGTCAATGACACTTTTATCTGGCCTTATGGACATGATACCCTTCCAGAATTTCTTTCTCACCTCAACCAAATCCACACCAATATCAAATTTACCATGGAAACTGAACATAACAATTCCCTTCCCTTCCCAGATACTCTCATAACAAGAAATCCTTCTGACAGCTTTTACTACACTGTCTACAGAAAACCCACTCACACTAACTGCTACCTAAATGACAAATCCCATCACAACCCTGCCCAAATCCATTCGGTTGCAAAATCCCTTATAACCAGATGCATCAGACTTTCCTATACAAAAAATCGCCAAACAGAAATTAAATCCATTACCACCACCCTACTGTAAAATAGATATTCCAACAAATCCTTGACTAATATAATCAAAAATATAAATAAAACTACTAACTCTCAATCCCAAAACACTCCTGACCAACAAAAAGCATTCCTACCTTACATCAGAGGCATCAGCGATAGAATAATCTGCATACTAATTCGGCAAAATATCCGCACGGTCTGACCAATAACCGAAAATCTGGGCTTATTCACTCAGCAAAGGATTACTGTCCCAATGAATCCCAAGGAGTGTATGAAATACCTTGTGGAGATGATGCCAAAGGACCTACATAGGTCAAACAAATCGGCAAATATATAGCCGAATATATGAGCATTCTCTGGCTGTACGGAAAGGTGATAATGGTTGGGCACTTGCCAAACACAACAAAAAAACAGGCCACAAAATTAATTTCTTTGGGACTAAAACCATTGGCCCCATTTCCCATTTCACTACCAGAATAATACGTGAGGCAATTAAAATAGAAAAACCCCCACAATGCCTCAACACAAGAGATGATAGCCAACGTTTACCCGTCTTATGGAAATCCCTTATTACCCCACACCGCCAATTACGCAATAATCCTACAAACTTTCCCCAACCCAACGCATCTCCCGCCAAACAAACTTTCACTTCCAGTCCTATAAAAGACCAAGCAGGTCACATGAAAGGTCAGTCTTATTCTAAAGCTCGAGGCTCTCCTCGGAGAGTAGGCAGATTGAGACCCCGAGTGAAGAGCTAAACTCTTGAAAATGGCATCAAAGCCGATGCTGAAACGTCGAGAATTTTCTCAAGACAGACGCGGTGCATCCCCTGAACTAAGTTGTTTATATATATATATATATATGTGTGTCTGTGTGTCTACATATATATATATATATTTCTTTTTTTATTTTATTTTGTAGACATTTTGGGCTTCTAATAAATAATTTGAAAAGAACTGACAAAATGGCGGCGCTTGAAAGAAAATATGCCAATTTTTACTAAAAAATGTCACTTATCTAAAAATTAACTTTGGCAAAACCAATTTAATGTGGAATAGACTATTAAAGGACATAATGCTGGGCATCAAAAAATGAAATATGCAAAAGACGTCACCTACAGACGAATAGCAGCGTAGGTTGGAAATGTTTTTGGTATTTAAAAAAACTGCTCTAAAAATAGTAACATCTCTATAACTTGAAGTGTATTTAATAAGTGTGTGAAAGCATCTATAACATATTGAGCCCAAACCTGGACACTGAACAAAAAAATTAAGTATTACACAAATAAAATAGAAGGATCTGGGGTTAAATTTAAAACTAAGTGATAGAGTGAGGGTTCAAGAAATAAGAAATAAAATGGGAACAAAAAACACTTTGATGATATGCAAACAACTAAAATAAACATGACATAATAATTTGAATTTGTTACAAAAAACTGGTGAAACGTTCATCTTTGTTTTGCATGCAAGTATCATCAATAATTTAAAGATTTTGTCTTATAACATTTGAATTACTTCTTATGGGATAACCTTAGCTGAAATCAATTGATAGTAATTTTTACTTAGCATAAAGTCACTTTACATTTCCTCAAAAATAATAATCCATTGGATTATATCAGTCAATGTATTGAACCTGTATGACCCAATGCACTTGTTTTAATGTCAAATCAAATCATTTTGCAGAGTATAAAGTGCTACACTATCAGTCAAATGGAAAGAAGCATTTACCAACAGTTTCTATACAAATAGCTGCATTTATCTTTTGTACAGATAACAAATTATTAATGAAAACATTATCTCAAATGTTCTACACATTCTAATTGTGTGTAATTAGGCAGAGACCACACTTATCCCTTGCTGTGATTATCATAAGTGCAACACACTTCATTACAATACCGTTAAAGTAAAATTACTCCTATCCACTAGCAAAAATTAATTGTCCTTCTGCATTTCCAGACTGTAAAGTACATTTTAATGACATCAAACATCATAACGATCTTCATAAATACGTCTTTAATATCTTTTAAAATAATATAACAGCAAATTGCGTTCAAAAGAAGAAATCAAACACAATTATAACATGAGCCATATAAAATTTATGGAAAAATATGGTTAACAAATGTGTTAATTTATTGTTATCGTTTTTTAATTGCAGCAGTGATATACTATTTTAGACAAGTGAGAAACCTTGTGTTTGCTGTATAGCTTGCAGCAATTTATACCGTAGTCGTTCCTTTGTCTGATATCTAGGCAAATCTAGCAAGTTGAAGCAAGTGTGGGCTACAGGCAAGTACTTTTCATCATTTGTTGGTTGGATTATTATCTGTAATGAAATTTTAAACACAATAAAATGACAACAATGCAGCAAACACATTGCTCACTTTGATTGCCTTCATTCCCTGAATGGGAATTCTGTCACTTCCAGTGAGGTAGAGCAGGAACTTTTTCTTGTCTTCAAACGACATCTCATGAATAACTTCCCAAAACCATCTAATTGTTTTATCAGAAGAGCTGTAGCCGTTCTTGTACTCTGCAACTTCTTCTAGAGCATGCCAATCATAATTTTCGTTTCCGACGACTACAGCCATAAGTTCATGAGAATGAAACAGCTGCAACACACGGCCTCCACAAACTTTCATAAAACCTGTTGAGAAGGCCTCATATTGGTCACTAATAGATTTATTAAATATAAAGTCCACATATAGATCTACATATTCATGCCTGAAATTTTGCGTCATGAGTAACTACAAACTATGTAATAGTTTAACTAAGTACTTACTTATTTTCTTGGTTTACAGCAATCTTTTCACCATGTGGTTTCAATGGAATCACCTTGCGTTCTCCAAAGATCTCAGACGTAACCTCAAAGTATAAGCAAAACACTTCCTCTAAATCAGGATCTGAATAATCTAAGAGTGATTTCAGTGAATTTGCAACTGTAGGCGAGAGATCCTTTACATCTGTTAGAGTGACAGGTTCTTTTAATAGTTTCTTGTAAAGTGCCAGTGGAAATGGAATATCTATTATGGTGAAGTTGTAAATGGCTAGTCCACATATTAAACCTGATAAAACAAAACAGTCAAGACCAAAATGTTTTCGCAAAAACAAAAGTTACCTATTAACAGATACATAATTTTGTCTTCAAATGATGATTCAGAAAACCATATTGTTCGAGTCTCTTCATATTCTTTAAACATTCCATACTTTGGATCTAGAATCTCCCGAAGCAACAGCATAAAGAATTCTTTCCTCACGCCGCCTGCATCTTCTGCTTCCTCGCCATGAAATTTTACCTACAAAATAAACAAATAGAAAATTTATCATGGTGATCCAGTTTTTGATACAGTGGTTGAGACGTTTGGCTGTAGTGCAAATAAACTCAGGTTCAATTCTGGGCTTCAGACATTTGGTGGGTTAGTCATGAATTAGTTCATTAAAAATAATTGAGTGATTGCGTTGATTTCAGGTAATAATGCATTTAAACAAGGCGCGATGCTTGCCATATTGCTTTATCAGAGATGGTATGCATAAGAGAGCCTTAATATTCTATTTTGTAAGTCATGTTCTCTGATGGGAACGTAGAGTTTCATCAGCATGGCTATGGCGATGCACATCAATTTTTATATCAGCAAACTTATAGAAATAGTATTTTATACAGTGATATTTAAATTTAAATCATACCTTTATTTTTCCCAAATGTCTTAATATCATTATCCATAAAGTATTATGGTATTATCTTCCCAATTTTTTCGTATCAGTTGCTATTTTCTTTATTTGTTTTGGTGTGGTGCAATGTGAATATTAATTTTTATACTCTTTTTTCTAATGTTTTCTTCTTTAACAGTTTTGCTTGCAAACATTGTTAGGTTTTCCTATTAAACTTTATACTAATAACATGTCCATGTAATACCAACTGTTTTCTTTCTATTTATCTTCATCAGTTCTCATTTCCATTTCTTGTATATTGTCCCATTTTTACATCTATCTCCTTTAGCTACATGTTGAATTTGTCTTAGAAACTTAACACCACTCTTAGATTTATTTTCTATTCTGGAAGTATTGATGGTACTTCTACTACATACACAGCTGATGGGATTACTAATGTGTTATATGCTGTTTTGTTTTCTTAATTATTTCCTTTTTCCTAGTATTGTTTTTTAATAAGGTAATAAATATATATGCATCAGGTGTATGTACATGCACGAGTATCGAGACACTTCAAAAAGCGCCACTTAGTGTATAAATACAGGGAGGAGAATGAACTTAGTTATGAGAGGTAGTCGCAATGCAATAGAGCAACCAGTGAACATCAAGGCCTGCTACAAATTCAGAAAAATAGC
Source organism: Sinelater perroti (assembly GCA_036346155.1). Lineage (NCBI taxonomy): Eukaryota > Metazoa > Arthropoda > Insecta > Coleoptera > Elateridae > Sinelater > Sinelater perroti. Next base: position 13,678,436 of record JARFIY010000195.1, on the reverse strand, counting down.
GACAAGATGCATGAAATGTTGGTACAAGTGTAAGTGTTCACGGTTGGTTAAAACACTATTGCGATGGAAAGGAAACAACTGAGAATAAACCGTGTTTGAGTCAGTTATTGACAAGTAAACCCCCAGACATAATTGAGCGATTGTGGAAAATTCTGGCACCAGATTTGAGACTCACTGATTTTATGATTGATGGTTGAAGGAATTGGGCATTAGTAAGGATATGGTGCACACCATTGTCCGTAAATATTTGGAAAGCCGAGATATCTGTTCTTGGTTCATGCTACACAAGCTGACAAATAAAAAGAATATAAAATTAACAGAAATTCTGAAGATTTCATTATCATATTTGCAAATCATTGTCACAGGGGATGAGACATTAGCATTTTGATTCAGAATAGAAATAGCAATCATTGTAATGGCGTTCAATTTTTTTAAGTCGCCTGCAAAAGTTAAAGGTCAGAACAATGTTGATTGTTTTCTTTGACACAGATAGCGTCATGGCAGGAATTCCTTTTTGCAGGTAAATCATAAACTCCACATTCTATGAGGAAGTTTTGAAGTGTTTGCTGGGATGTATCTACATATTCAGTTAGAGTTCCACAGGATTGGAACGCGCCTGCGCAGCATACTTGTTCTTGATTATCGACCATACTTCCCTGGTTTGGCGCTTTCGAATTTTTTCTGGCGCACATTTTATAGACGTAGTAGCAATAGAAAAATATTTGACAGTGGTTCTGCTATCAATTCTTAAATAGGTTTTTAACAGTTTGCAGAAGTTTTATGAATATTGCAGAAGTGTGTTATAAAAGCTAGAGATTATTTTGAAGGCCAACAAAGATAATTTGTTTTTATCTTCTGTTTTGTTTGTTTCCTGATACCATTCACTGAACTTTTTACATGCACACGTATCATGCACTCGTACATGTACTTACATGCATGTGAATTGTTGCAGATTGTTATGCTTATTTATATTTATTTAAAACATTTTTTCCCATTTAATTCCACCTTCATTTTTATTTCTTTTTTATTTTTTGTAACTATATAATTGTTCATCCCTCTCCTTGTAATGGTCTATATATATAATGTATGTATATTTGTATTATTGTTATTTTTATTTTTTATAATCAGTTTATTGGGTTTCAGTTCTATCACCCTTTAAATGATTTCATTCATTATTATTATTTCTATGCGTTCTTTTAGTTGCTGCCCTTTTGGATTTCCCAAATAATAAATAATTAAATTGTTTAGTTATGTGTATGTATTTTATATCATGGAGTATATATTGATCTGATAGTCAAGATTTTATCATACACATGTGAGTACATTTATATTAATGTTATTAGTGGCATGTATCAGCGTCTATGGCTGATCTCATGACAACAGTGGCATACACATAGCATCTTTGCAATATTTTCACAGGTAGAAGTCGCACAGTATCAAGTCTGATATAGTCATGGTAGTCAATTGAAGAAATCTAGGCCATTTTGGGCGGAACATTCAATCCACCAGCACAAAAACTTTTTTTCAGGTATATTTAAAGCATTATGAAAACATGGTAATACTTTAAAATAAACAATTTCTTCTAACTGACGCAAAAAATTGGACTAACTGTATATCTTTTCTTAGGAAACAATACATAATACTTTGATTTTTGGTGAAGTTTGAATGTTCAACAAGAGCCTTTCTATTCTGTAAATAATTTATATTAACTCATACAGAATGTATTTTCATCACTGAAAACAAGATGATCCTTATCACTTTTCATTTGATCCTCTATCCACATATGAAAGTCTCTCCATTTGATACATGACAGTCGTTGGTCAGTTAGTGCAACTTTTAAAGTTTCAAGGTTGACTATTTACACAGAGCATGTCACATGACATTCTATGGCCCTTTGCAACTAATGATTGGCTCAATTAATAGAAGTCTAAGAGATCTATACAAAAGTTTCCCTTCTATTTAGATGCTTAAGGAAATTTGGTCTACTCAAACAGTTTATACAATTACTAAAGTTCAGATATCAACATGTTTTTCTTAATGTGCGCAAAATTGTCTTTTTATTGGAGTGATAAAATTTGTATTGAAAAATTAATTACACTAAAACGCATTCTCCATTTGCGTCACCATCCTGTTGTGCTACAGCAAATGCATATATACACTATCAACTACAAGCAATGCGACGTATAATATATCATTCCACTGTAAAGTATACAAGAAAATAGTCGATTTATTTTATATTTTGTTATGTCAACATATTGTACTTACTTTCAAAGGTTTCTTAAGATCGTTGTTACTAACTTCTAGCAGCTCTCTAAGTGTGTCAGCGACAAGGTTTTCGCGTGTTACATTGAGGACTAAGAACTGGTTAATCATCTGGACTGTGTTTGGTTGAAAAATTACCGCCATAAAAGCTTGTTGGGCTGCTGCATTCATGGCTGTCTGCATCTAAAAAGTGTTTTATCATTAATTGTTACTTTCATTCAGTTGTTTACTACACACTTGTATGGATTGATCTGTCTGCAGAAGTTGCAGCTTGGCTTGCTCATCAAACAGAAATGGATAATTGCATAAAAATAGTTTATGTGACTGAAAAGTGCACATTCATTAACGTAAAGATAATTAAATAGTAATTAAGACTTACTCCAGAATCTGTGAGCCACAAAAGATAATCAGCTCGAACATCCAAATACTCTGATAATTCAGGCAAGTAAAATGTGTCATATGATACTTTCAGACCAGATTCTATCTTGCGGTTTAGTTTATGTAAGAACATCATAGATTCCAACATGTTGTATAGACTTGCATCGTACAGTATGGTCTATAAGTAGTTTGTAATTAATGACTGATAACAATAAAAAGTAATAGATCAAGGAAAAAATATGACTATTATTATTCTCATATTTAAAAAAAAAAACACTTGAAACTTGAATAGAGATTGCATAAATCTGGAAAGATATGTAGAGGTTTACAGAAAATTCCTACACAAATGTCATCCTAACCCTGCTCCTTCAGAATTATTTGTTAGTTTAGGAGTAGATACAGTTACAGAGCAAATTAGTTTAGAAAAATGCATAAGGACCTGGTAAATACCCTATAAGAAACATTCAAAATATATGACCAAGGTTATGTTTCGAGAGTATTTCAGAATTTCCTAGCTAGAAGCATTTCACCTTGTTGGAGTGGTGATGAGTAAAAAAAATGTTTTATTATTAATTTTAAACTTTTGCAAAGTTTGCACCATAACATCAGCCGTAAAAACCTTCGCATCAATTTTGCAAAGTTTCTTATTTATCATCAGTTGAAAGTATCAAGTTAATACAAAAAATAACTCAATCTGTATTTCATAAAAATTCAGTAAAACCTTGTTAAAATGTGCATGGATTTCACTATAAAAACAGGATGGCAGAAGTACCATCTAAGTGCAGTAATAAGGTTCTACCCTAAAAAATGTAGAAACAAAGTAATAAAATAATACGAGGTTACATAAACTAATAAAATAATTACAAATCTAAAAATTTAGTAGCTGCTTAAGCGCATCATAATCTTTGATTATAATTAGATAGAGTTATATACTGTACAGAATAAAGTTGAAGCCAAAATTTATTAGGTGCACAATTATAATAAACTAGATTTGCGATTTGCCTTTATTTCGAATTTTAACTGAAAAAAAATGGCAGTGAAGCCTGAAAAATGACTTGCACAACTTTAAGAAAAGATGTCGATTCCTGAAAGCGGTTCCAAGTTAAAAGTGGGAATTTTAACATGCACAAATGCTGAACATCTTAGAACCAAAGAAAATCAAAGATGTAATCTGGGTGTAAAAATTCTAAACAAAGGAGGTGACAGTATAAAAATAAGTGTGATTAATAATGTCATTAATGCAATTATTTAAATTGAGCAACATGTTGTACATATTTTAAACAAGTGTGGCCAAAAAAGATTAAAGATATGAGAAATGAAGAATTTCAGTAAGGTCTAACGAAAGAATGGTGGAAGAGTGAGGGTAAAGACTAAATGTAGAAACTCAAATATCACTTAAGTTATAAAAATTTATAAGATATGAGAAAAAGATGGGTGAAAATAAAATCATAACATAAGTGTTGAAACAAGATATAAAAGGAGATGATTAGAAGTGGTGAAGAAATTAAGTATTAGGAACTGAGATACGATCGCTAACCAATGTAAACTTTTAATAGAACAAGCCTTAAGCCTACAGGGATTTATGTTATTAATTAATATATTTAAACAATATTTTATTTTACTAATTGCAAAATATACAACAGTTGCTAAAACATACCTTGTTTTCTGGAATCTTTTGGTGCCGTATAATGAAGCCAACTACATTTTTGAAGATTATGACCAGTCGTTCAAAATAATCATGACTAGTTGAGCTCCACCATCCACTAATCACTCGACTTGCAGGTTGTTTTAGTCCTAATAAAGCATTTGCAAATGGTTTATGAAGTTTCTGGTGCTGTTTGGGATTATTAAATTCATGGTAGAATGGCAATATAAGATATACTCTAAGTGCTTCTACATCTGGAGGTGAAGAAGTTAATTTTGTCAACAAATCTTCTGTTATGGAGTTCCATATCTATCATATCAAAATATAAATAAATTGTATTACCAATGCAGTACAAATTATTTACCAATTCCTTGATGCTTTGATTTTCTAATTTACCAATCAGAGAGAAAGTTTTTTCAGCTAAGCTCAAATTGACCCCATGGTGCTTACTTGAGCAGCAGTAATGTTCCTCGTTATCCAACAAAAATGATCCATTTATACAAGCTAAGTTCTTGAAAACAGTTTCCAAGTAGGCCAACATTTCCTGATCTACTTTGCCTTTGGATGAAATCTTTAGGCATGTACTGAGATACTCGTAATTTAAAACTAAAATCTGCATTTCAGGAACAAACTGTCTGGAGTCATATGGAGGAATATGTTTGGCTTTCTCTGTTACAGTGGCAAAGCAGTGATCACCACCTGTAAATATTCTTTGGACAACACAATGCTCTTGAGCAGTAGGAACAACAGCTGATCCACTTGAAGATACCCAGGGTCCATGAACTACCTGTGGTGTCAAGACACTTGCAGGTTTTCCTGTCCCCAGTTGGCCGGTTGCCCCTAAGCCAAAACTGTACACGCGGCCTCTTGAAGGAACTAGAGCAAGGGTGTGGCGGCGACCACACATTACCTGTGTTATGGTTGAACCCATCAGCTCCAATACCTGCATAGATTTTGTAAGTAACTGACAAATAATCTATGTTTCAGCAAAACATACCTTCTTGGGCAAGATTTCATTTGAATGATTTCCATGACCAAGTTGACCATACATACCAGCACCACAAGTAAATACACCACCATCCAGTGTAAGAAATGTTGAAAATTCCTCACCACATGAAATATACCGTACTTTAACATTTCTGAGAGTACGAAGCTGATTTGGGAATGGCTTTGATTCTGTATTATTCAAACCTAACTGCCCATGTGTATTTTTGCCTAGAATAGAACAGAATAATCTGTAATAAAACAATATACCGAAATTTAACGTTTAGGTAACAAATATTTTATAAAACAAGTTAATCTTAATAGCAAGTAAGTTTATGACCATCATGAATAAAGTAGGAGTGGCCAATTGAAGCCTCTTGATACTTGAGGCTCTCGTCATTAGTCATGACTTTCCCAGCAGTCATTTATGAAAGTTCAGCTAATCAAACAGAATTATATAATGGCTATGGTGCTTGCTAAAATCTATAACCTTCCTACTGCACTGACAAAGGCATGGTGTATGAGTTTTTAAGGATATTTAATTAGACATATTTGGAATGCTCAAATAAATGTAATGTTTTTTCTACATTTTCCTTTTTCTTTGTAAACACAACCATTTGAGTACATTTTTCAAAGATTAGAAGTTATTAACATTATAGAGACTTAAGTCTGAGGTGAGAATGGGCCCAGGTTCATTCCTAGAACTCTCAGCGTGGCCTGCTTAGTCACTAAAAAAATGGAGTACCTGCATTCACTTCAAACAAGGGGTAATAATGGTAGTCTTCTAATGCTTGCCACATCACCCTGTATGTGTATGATGATGATGTGCAATGACCAGACAGAGTGAATACATGAGCCTCAACCTCTTAGTTTGCAGGCCGTCCTTCCTTGCGGAGTGTTACATCCGTATCATTAAGTTATTAATGTTAATATAAAAGAAATTTTACCTTGTATTTTTAAGAAACGTCATGTACATTTCCTTAAAGTTGGAATAAAGATTCTGTAGTTTGTTTTTAAAATATATTCAAAAATATTTATATGACACGTATTTCCGCCAATTATTATTTATTTCGGCGGTAATTTGACCTACCCAGTTTTTCATATTTCTGGACGAATTATAGCCTCAGGACACTAAAAAAGTTGGTTTGGGCCATTGGTTCGTGTATGTGTGTGTGTCTGTCGATCTGTCAGTAAACAGGATATCTCAAGAACCGTAAGAGCTAGAGATTTGAAATTGGGTATGCAAATTACTTATAGGTGGAGGACGAAGTGTGAAACTTTTGGTAAAAATCGGCCAAGCCGTTTGGTCGCAAATCTAAACGGTTGCGATACAAAAAATTCATGAGATTAAAAATGATTTGTTATCACGAGATAAACAAGAATTTAAAGTAAAAGTGGGTAAAATAGGAATTCGAAAAAAAAATTTAAGCCCAGGATTTTTCCTAGAATTACCCAAATAATAGGATAAGGAAAGTCATGTGATGTTCACACCAGATTTTATTTTAAATCTTTCATAACCCCACCCCACATACTAATATTTGCAAAAGCTTGATCACAGTGACCATTAATAAAAACATGGGGCCGGCGAAGAGATTGCTCTGTAAGCAATCCCAGAACGAACTTAAAAAAACCTTTCGATTTCGATTTTTAATTTCGGGAAAATTCGAAATCGAATATCTGGAAAATTATTCGACATAGAATTTTTTCTTCATTTTCGAATTCTGCGTAAAATTTCCTATAAGAATCACATTTAAAATCGTAATGTCGAAAATTGTCCCGAAATTCGAAGTCGAATATCTCGAAAACTATTTGAGATAGAAACTTTTTGATTCGATGAAATCAGCGTAAAATTTCCTATAAGAATCCATTTTAAAATTTTAAAAAATCCATAATTTTGTGACAGCGACAGACAGACCGATAGACATATAGAATTCAGTAACGCTTTTTAAGTTCATTGACTAGAAAAAAACCTGTATGCATTGTGTAACACTTAATATAAGAAACCTCAAATACGAATTAAAAATGTTTAAAGTTAATAACTGATTGTGACATATATATGAATACAAACAGTTGTCTTAAATATATGTAATGATGTAATGATAATGATAATGATTATCAACACTTGATAATTGATTTATAAAAATTTCATGGTACAACAAGTTATATATACTTACCCCATCCAAAAACTGCACCTGATTTAGAAATGGCAAATGTATGGTTACTGCCGCATGCGATAAATGCGATTGGAATTCCTATTAGACTAGATATCACCTGAGGGTCTGGCTCAAAAGGTGTTACCTTCCCGATTCCAAGTTGGCCATGGTCGTTAGCACCCCAGATATAAATTTCACCACCTACAAAACACAATTGTAAACATGCACTTCAAAAATTCAATATTATTACCACTTGTTAAGGCCACTGAGTGTTTTTGCCCGCAGGCAATTTGGACAACATGGTTGGTAGTCAATGCTTTCAGAATTTTAGGATCTGGCTGAATTTTTTCACTGAGATGGTGACCGAGCTGTCCCTGCGCGTCTGAGCCCCACGTAAAGATCTGCCCCCATTGATTTAAAGCTATGGAATGGGCTAGACCACAGGATACATGCGTTATTTGATATGCATCTAATCCGGTGACTGGATCTACAAGGGAAATAAAATGGCAATGACACAGTTCTCATGCATTTCAATTTTAAGAGGTGCACAACTGAACCACTAACTCATACATTTTTTACATATGCATGTCTATCATTAGATTAGTTCCTATTTTAGTTCTAATATAAAAAATACAATCTCAAACTACTCTTTCTAGATGTACATTATATTTTTACATTTTCAACTGATTTCACATGAAATCACATTTTTTCCTACATTTGTATTGGCTAATTAGTGTTCATTTCCAACCTTTTCAATACTACAGTGTATAGAAAGTCTAAAGCATACAAACTATATACAAATCTCGTGAAACTTATATGTTAGTCAGATTAGTAGATGATGCTGTAAAAGAAACACTAGTCAATACATGCAATTATTGTGTTTGAGTAATATGTCATGTATCATTGTAACCATCTTAAGAAATGAAAAAATTGTGACCACAAAAACAATATTTTGATAAGTAAATCGGCGTTCTTGCTGTTTAAAAAGTAATAATAGTAAAGATACTTATTGAGATCTCAGAAACAATACTACCATTTTGAAGTCTTCTATCATCTCATTACACTACTTGTGGCATTTGAAGTCATATCATTTTATCCTTTTATTGCTCCTTAAAATCCATATCATGAGTGAAAAAAATAAATGGATACTGCTTTCTATAGTTTAGTGGCATAACTTTTCAGTTACTAAGAATTGTCTACAAAGAGGCACCCTTCTTGTTTGGGTTGCTTTAAACACGTTGTCCACAAAGTAGCAGAAATACAGTTGTTTTTTTTTACTGTAAAAAAGTAGGGAAAATGATGTCATTTTGTTTGTTAATTAAATGCTTTAATGCTTTCATCTAATAATTTTCGTTCTATCAATCTAGAAGCCGAAATTTTACTTTAAACCTCTGATCAAAGCAGCAAATTTTGTTTGAAAAAGTATTTCCTATACTTTAATAAATCTGAAAAATTATAATATGCACGTTTCTTTGCTTTTCCTTGGAAAAACGGTTGTTTCTTTAGGAATGATAGGAAAGAAAAACTCAGGCATACCCTTTCCATCTATTTACCAGGTGTACCGGAAAGTTTTAACGGTTTTTTTTGAAAAAAAAAAAATACATAATTTTCGATATAATGGAAAAATTTATTTATTCAAAATATTGACCATTTAATTTTGCATACCTTGCCCATCTTTCAGGCAATTTATTCCAAATATTCCCATTCCAAAAAAACCATTCATCGATCCATTTTTTAACTTCTTCGAAATTGGCGAAGTGCTGCTTTGCTAATGCAAAGCCCATTGATGCGAAAAGGTGATAGTCGGACGGGGCAAGGTTTGGAGAGTACGGCGGCTGCAATAATATTTTTCACCCAAGCGCTTTCAATGCTTCCTTGACCGGTTTTGCTGTATGAGGCGGCGCATTATCGTGCTGTAAAATCACTTTACCGTGTCTTCGGGCCAATTCTGGACGTTTTTCGATCAATGCATGGTTCAAGTTGATCACTTGTTGTCAGTAGCGATCACTATTAACTGTTTCACCAGGTTTCAACAGTTCATAATACGCCACGCCACTCTGGTCCCACCAAACACAGAGCATCGTTTTCCTGCCAAAGCGATTCGGTCTCGCGGTTGATGGGCCAGCTTCTCCAGGTGATAATCATGATTTTTGCGCTTAGGGTTTTCGAAATAAATCCACTTTTCATCGCCCGTCACTATTCGATGCAGAAATGACTTTCGATCAAACCTTTGAAGCAGCATTTCACAGACGATTTTTCGATTTTCCATTTGCCTGTCATTCAATTGATGTGGCACCCATCTTTCCATCTTTTGGATTTTTCCCATCGGTCGCTAATAATTTCTTAGGCCACATTTAACGCTTCTGCCAATTGTTTTTGAGTTTGTGTTGGGTCTTCATCCACTACCTCCTGCAGTTTCGCATCTTCAAACTTTTTCGGTCTGCCAGAACATTCTTTCTCTTGCACATCGAAAACACCACTTTTGAATTATCGAAACCACGCCTCACATGTTTTTATGGTTGGAGCATGCTCGCCGTATGTTTCAACTGGTAAACGATGACTTTCAGCGGCTTTTTTCTTTTGATCAAATAAAAAAAGTAAATGCACGTTTTCAGGTACATAACTTGACATTTTTGAAGAGGTTTATATAAATATGTGACGGTGATACTTTCACAAAATATAACCTACGACGTTGAAGCTTGATGTCTGTAGAATAAAATGAACACGTCTCAAATCATAATATAGTATATTAAGCCTAGCGACACCTATTGGAAAAAAACGATAGACTTTCCGGTACACCTGGTATAGCATTATATATTGCTTACATTTTTCTACCCAGCATGGCGTCTGCTTTACTCCATGAAGATAAAAATACGTAATATTTATTTCTTTTTTGAATGTTATGGGCGCATACAATCCAGATGTCCATCACGTAAATACATTTTAAGTGAAATATATCATTTTTCTTCTTACTGTAAACTAGGAACAAAATTCTAGTTTAAATCTTCCAACAGTCTCTGGTTATAGAAGACATCTGATGGCTTAAAACACTATCGGAAGTTTATCTTTTTCTGAAACCAACTGTCAGACATTGCTAATTATAAACTTCTCATTATTCATTTTAAAAAGAACCCTTTTCATTGCTTTTATATATAAAGGACAATCTAAGTATGTGATTAGATAATATACCAGACAAACAATAAATTAATATGAAAATAGATAGTGATGTATAAGAGAATATCAATTCTTTTTAGCATTATTTAGATATAAATATCATTCAAATCCTTCCATTTGTCTATTATATGCTAGACGTTTCTATTGCAGTCTTCTAATTTTTTTAAATTTTCGTCCCCATCTCATCTGTGGGTGACCACTAACTTTTTTATCAGAACATTGCCTTCATTACTTCATAGCTGCATCTAGCTATCTGTTCTTCTGTTTTGTTATATGTCTAATCCAAAAAAATCCTTCTATCTGATAGTTCCTCACCTATTACTGTTTTTTCCATAGATCTTTGGGACTGGAATGCACTATCTTTTGTAACTTTCCGAAAACTGCACAATACTGGTATTCTCCTTTTAATTTTGACCTTCTAATTTTCCTTATTTATTTTTATTATTTGTCTAGATAGATGTATAATAAAAACTAAGTTGAAGAATGAATTTCACAAAAGGAAATAATCAGTTAAAATCGAAATTTAGAAAGCACCAACGAAAATTAAGAATATTAAAAGAAGATTTAAGTTCAAGAAGAACGAAAAAATGAAAATAGGAACAGACAAGCCAAATGGAAAAAATTACAAGTTAAGGGAAAATTTTAAAGAAAAAAAGTAAATCTTCATCAAAGAACGTGATATAAAATACGATGTAAAAGTAGGCATTCAAAAGCTTCTGGAACAGTAAATTAAAGTTGCAATAAAACTACATAAGGGTTATAATAAAGTAAAATAAATAATAGTAGCAACATATAATAACTGAAAAGGGAAGAAAATAATAAAATAGAAAAATAACCTAAAAAGTACTAAAATATTTATAAAAATGGTTTGACAGCTGCAAAAAATGGAGGTTCAATAAACAATATGGAATATTACAAAACGGAAAAGAGATAAAGGTAGAACAGTTAAAATAGGCTATTAGAAGATAATATATGTACAAGACCAAGTGCACAAGGAGTAAGAGTTAACCAGCTTTAAGAAGATATCACATTACTGTTAAAAAGAAAAAACATCAGTGACAAAACAGAAAAATTAAAATAGCTGACAATGCAACCTCGAAAAAACAAATTTGAGTAAAACTTTGACAAGAATACATAATCTATGAATAAATGAAGGTAGAAATTACAATAAATATGGTAAATAAAATAAATAGTCCATACGACATAAAATAGAAAGTTTAATATTAAATGACCAAAAGATAACAGATAGTATCAGTTACATCAAATTACAAGGATCCCACAAAAAGACATGTATATGAAATGAGATGTATTACTGCAGGTGGCGAACAAAACAGATCATACTCTTGTATCAAGAAAACCAACAAATGTAATATAAGATCATAAATTAGGGTAAACGTAACTTTGGTCTACTTTTTAGCAATAATAACAATTAAAACCAATATACTAAAAGATATAAAACTAAAAATAAAAAAAAACCACTTAGGGTGTGAGAAATCCAGATTGCAATATTTAGCGATTTAAGGCCAGGTTCTCATCAAGAGATTTAAAAAAATTCGATTTTTTTGCATTTTTTCATAGCTAATTATCCGTAGAATATATTCGTAAAACTATTTGTACGAAATTATTTATTTTAAAAAAGTTATAGCACAAAAGTAGCGTTTTCGTAATATTTTTGAATTTCCCACCTTTACGACCATACCATGGGTGACCATGGTAAGTATAGCTAGCTCTAGTGCCACCAGATGTCGGAATATCTACTATTACTTTATATATGTGCTTCTATATATACTATCAACGGTTATAGCGCGTAGCGTTAGTCGACCACGTGCTCCGAATACAAGCAGTTCGTGTACCGAAACTTTAAACGCGTTTTTCTTGAAACCACGTTTTTCAAACTGGGGGGCACGATATCTCAAAAACTACTGAATATATCGCTATTTTGTTTTTATATTTCAAAGTAAATTTATTGGAGGATGAACCTAAAAATGATTAAATTTATTATTATTTATATTTTTTACAGCACTTTGAAGAGTAAAAAAAAGCGCGAAAACGCGACACTAAACTTTGTATGTCCGCCATTTTTCAATTTTTGACTTTTTGTTGTTTTTATAGGTACAACCTCCAACAAATATAATATATATAATAAAAATATTTGTTTTTTTGATTTCAGATGATAGGAACGAACGCTAGAGTGCCGCCCACTTGGATACTTTTTTTGAGGCTGCCACGTTTCAGTACAAATAAACAATAATTATTACATTATTTTTCAATATAAAAAATGTTTTTCCATACTTTAAGACCTATTAAATAAGTACCGAAAACATTGAGTTCCTCATTTATTTCCTTCCATGGAAAAAAATTGGGAAAATCGTGTCATTTTTGGGTCGCTAGAGGAGAACCTACCCTTAAAAATCTAAATTGGTTAGAAAAAAAAGAGAATCGCGAAGTTTTGAAAAACGCAATAAAAGAATAGTAGAGTAACTAAAAATTAAAATAGAAAAACATGGGCACGTTGTTGCTTAGCCAAGTCTGTGTTGATTTTGTTTCTGAATCCGTGCAGTCTGGTTAGAAAGTCCAAAGCCCATTTAGAAAAAACGCGTGATTTAAAGGTTTCACCATATCTTCTATAAAATTCTGTTGGCACTAAGTGGTCTAAATTAAACTTTCTTTTTCACAAAAATCGGTATCAGTCGGTAGATTGTAGCAGATTCTCCACCAAACCATTATAGATATTAGATAACACCCTCTCTAAACTTTTGGCAGTAGCTGAGATGCTACTTAAAATGATTTGGCGTACATTTTGTCATTTTGCCTTTTCTGTAATTTCTTTTTCATTCATACATCAATTTCTCTTGTGTCCATCATTCGCGTAGTTAATTTCTTTGATTATCCCTTTTACCTTTCTTTAAAATATCTGTCAGAAAATATTCCGTAAGCTTTTTATATGCAGCGACTCTTAGATTTTGCATAAATCAAAACATCATAATTTTCGAAATTTGTATCTCTTGAGATATAATTTTGTTTATGAAGAGGACTTCGTTTGATTCAAGTGTGCAAACATTTCCACTTCTCATAATGCATTAATAAACAGCCTTTCGTTATTGGACAATTCATGATACATCCAAGAAGTCCTAAAGACAGAAGACCATGAAGTAGTAAATGTTACTAATGTTATCAATAAGGAGAACAAAACAAAAACCTATTTTCCATTGATATCAAATGTAATATAAACAAATGCAATAATATTTGAAGAGCCAATAAGAAAATGCAAAATACACTGAAAAATTGTAAAGAGAGTAAATTGGCAAGATGTATATTCTGTGGTGGGACTCATTTCAACAATTACAAAGACTGCAAAGTATATAATATCCAAACCACATTAAATGTGGTGTTTTCTAGAACGCCAATGGTATTTCTAGCCATAATTAGGAAGTTAATTTCTCTTGCACAAAAATATTGATGTCTTATTTATATCAGAAAATCATTTCTTCAGCAAAAGCTAGTTTAACATTCTAAATTATGCCATCTATTTTGCAAATCATCTTGATACAGAAAGACAAGAGCATAGTGATACAGCCATAATAATTAAAAAACACATCAGATATCATAAACCATCTAAATTCCAGAAAAACTATCTCCAGGTAATGACTAAAGATTCAAGATTAGCATGGTCCACTAACGCTGTCAGCAGCTTACTGTTTGCCAAATTATTCTAAGAAGGATGGTTTTATCACATATTTATGGTCATTTGGTAGTAGATTGCAAGGCATACTCATTGGGATTCCTGCTTCTCTCCAGCCAGGAGTAGTCTTCTATATTTAATGGAACTATCTGTCACCATATAAACCTACTCAATGGCTAATAAATGTAAGTAAAATATCGGATTTGTTAGATTTCTTCATTAGTAAAGGTACTGCTCCAAGATAATAGAATATCCTGTTCACTTCTAAATCTGTATTCTGACCATACCCCTGTTATATGAACTGTAAGCACTCTACTATTAAAAAGAAGCCTGTTACATTAATTATTAATAGAATAGATTGAAATTACTAATACCTGGTTCTCAAATTAATATAATAATAATAATAATAACAATAATAAGTCCAATTATACCCTTATGGGTCATAAGGTTTTGATGTAATTATTCCACTTCTTCCTATCCATAGCTATTTGTACAAACTCTGGAAATGACTTTTTTGTTTCCACCTCTATCGTATTTCTCCATGTATTTTTTGGATGCCCTCTTTTTCTTTTCATTACCACTTCCTCGCAAGGTATGCCCCAACCATCCATATTTCCTCTTTTTTGTCTCCCTATTTATGTCCACCTGATTTGTCCTTCTCTACAGTTCGACATTACTAATGGTCTCTGGCCACTTTCAGTGTACCCCTTAGGCATCTGTTTACGAACACCCGCAGCTTTTGTTTTATCACTCCCGTAACCGCTCACGATTCTGACCCATATAACAAAACCGGCTTCACCATTGCATTAAACACATGTATTTTAGTTTTGGTATTTAAATTGCTTGCGTTCCATACGGCACTCAAATTTATATATGCCCCCCTTGCTTTATTTATTCTATTTTTTATGTCCTTGAGCCCTCCATCTAGCTCCGCCACTACACTCCCTAGGTAGACAAATTCATCAACTCTTTCTATTTCTTCACCATTTATTAATAAGTTTTTCGGTCGATCTACATTTAGATACATACACTTTGTCTTCTTGATATTTATTTTTAGCCCAACTTTTGCCGACTCTTCCACTAGATTGTTTAACTTTTCTTGCATATATTTAACGTTATTAGTAACGAGGCAGATGTCATCCGCAAAATCTAGGTCATTCAGTGTTTCTGTTAAGTTCCATCTTATTCCTCCCTGCTGTCCTCTCATCGCCTTTCTCAACACCTCATCTAAAACCAGCACAAAAAGCAGAGGGGAAAGGGTACACCCCTGTCTTACACCGTACTTTGTTTGGAAGGCTGTCGACAGCGTTAGTTTGCAGGGTGTTCCATATGCACTCTCTATTTAGTGAATCGAAAGCGCGCTATTAATCAATAAAAAGTATGTATAGCGGTGCATTATACTCCACAGACTGTTCTACCACAATTTGTAAGTTTATTATGTGATCAATACATGATCGGTTTGCCCTAAATCCACACTGCTCCTTTCTTAGCTCACCATCCAGTACTGCTACTAATCTTTCCTGTATGATCTTATAGAATATCTTCATTATGGTAAAAGCATTGCAGATACGTGGAATGACTGTAAACAAGCATTCCTAAACACCGCGGAGAATATAATGGGAAGAGTAAAAGAGATAATAAGAAAAAGTGGATGAGCGACGACACCTGGGAGTTAATAAAGCAAAAAGAAATATTAAACAAAAATGATTAAGAGAAAAAATAAAGAAAAACAAGAAAATCTGCAGGAAGATTATAAGAAAGTGAGCAAGGACATAAAAATGCAATTAGAAGAGATATGCGCAAATATGTAGACATAGCCGGAAAAGCTCAGCATGCTGCTGGTAGAAGGGACATGAGAGAGATATATAAAAACATAAAGAAGCTAACTAATAAAGGCAAACAAATTTCGATCATAAAAAGCAAGAATGGTGAGCTGTTATGCACAGAAGAGCAACAAATGGCAAGATGGGTGGAATATTTCAACGAAGTGTTGAATGCAGAGCAGGAAGAAAATCTAGAAATTACCGAGGAGATAGAACAAAGGACGGAACCGAGAGTTAGAAATGATCCACCCACAGAAGAGGAAATTCGAAGAGCAATTATCCAGATGAGAAGTCATAAAACTCCAGGGATTGACCAGATTACAACAGAGATATTAAAGATAAATGCAGAAATAACGGTAAAAATATTAAAACCACTGATGGAAAAAATATGGAAAGAAGGAAAATTGCCAAAAGATTGAAGAGAGTGATCATAAAATACCAAAGAAAGGAGATCTCAAAAAATGTGAAAATTGGAGGGCATCACCCTGCTCAGTATTGTTAATAAGATATTCTATAAGATCAAATTAATATAAGTATATTCATTTAAAACCCAGTGATGACCTAGAAGCGGCTGTTTTATATTTCACTACATTTGAAATTCCTTCTAAAAGTGCACAAATATGCTGTCCAATTTCAACCAAAAAAATAATTGAAAAGAGACTGCTTAGAAAGACTTGCCAAGTCACCTGATCTCTCAGATAAAAAGGCCCCAATCAATTACAAAGATTTAAAAAAAGGTTTCAAGTATATCTTGAAAACAAGTGGCTCGGAGAATACAAATGATTCTCTTTGAGAAGTGATCCAAAAATCAAACAACAGAAACGCCTAGTATGCCCCCCATTAAAAAAAAAGCAGCTGTGAGTACACAGACATGCATAAATATTTACTAAAAGCGTTTTAACCTATACTTTCATCTAATATTTTTAAAGTTGAACTGGAAATTAAGAATGCGTTAACAGCTCCTTACTAGATGTCAACTATCAAATTTGTTTGTAATCAGGGAAGTTGGAAAAATGATTAAGTCCAATCTTCGTACAAGTAATTTTGCTCCTCAAACTGCCCAATAAAGTGAGTTCCTGATTGGGAAATTATTAGAGAAGTTGTTAGCCAAAGGCCCAAGTCTACAATAAATATTAATCTTATTTTAGATCATCAGATTGACTTTAGTGAACATTATACATACATCAGATCAGTAAAGTGTTTTCCTTTATTTGGAAAATAGGTTTACAAGCAGCAGCTAACTAACCTTCACACAGTCTGGTCTAGAAAGCGCATTAGGACCTCTCCTATACCTTTAATTCAAACCTACCCCCCAGTTATCGATCATTCACAACAACTTTTACCATCGACATAGCTATTATTCTTAAATATACAGATCCCATTGCAGCTGTTGAGATGGTGCAAAATAGGATACACAACTCAAGTTTTTATGCACAACTTATCATTACCTCAAATGACAGAGCTGAAATACCTGGGTATGCACCTAGACAACAGTCTAACATGGAAAGATTTCATTTGATAGCTTGTTGATCTCTCAAAGGACTCACCCTTTTTCGCCATTGTTTCCGGTTTTGTGCAGTCTATCCAGTTTGGTCCACCTACTCTATTTTACTCATGTTACATTCACCCTGCATGGCGATTAACTGAAAATTGATTTAACATTGTTGTCTTGTGTTGTGGAAACACACTATGAATGCACAGCTTCCTTGAGACATGACATTTTGTGATATTATTTTTTTTTGAAAAAAGTCATGATTTATGCCCTAACCCTCATACAAAAACACAAATAGCAGAAAGATACAACTTATTTTATAATTCATAGTTTAAATTAGTATTAGGTGTCTTCTTATAACCTATATTTGGTAAACGACAACGTAAAACAAAAGAAAATATACCTTTCTAGGCTCCTATACATTAAAATCAGAAACCTTATGTAGAGAGTAATGTCGTCTGTCTGTCCGTCCGTTTGTCCTTTTATTTTTCACTTTTGATCAAGGCAACTTCCAAGCTGGAGGCAAGTTTCTATTTCTGTCATTTTGGACATCTGTCAAGCCTTATAATATTTGATCTGTGATAGACAGAGAAAGATAGAGAAATAAAGTTCAGTACTCAACTAAAAACGATAAGTCAATTCCAGTCGCCAAAAATCAGGCTGATCGGAAAATCTCGAGACCGGTTTGACTAGAAGTGGCCGCAAATTTTTGTTTATGTATAGAAGCCCTGGACTTGTTTTATTAGTTAAAGCAGTATTATAATGATTACTTCTAAGGCATATTAAAAAACAAAACTCTAATTTTACTTGGATAATGGTGCGGATTAGTTACTAGTAATGCTTAGTCATTAATACTTAATAAATAATTAACATAAAACTGTCTATAAGTACCTTCATGAAAATGCTATAATTTATCCTTATTGAGCTAAAGGGTTTCAAATGTTTAATGCTTTTGCAGTAATGCATGTATATAGCAATTTACCACAATTACATGGAGTTACTTAAGACAACACATAAACAACAAATTGTGAGAAGCTTTACATACTAAAGAGTGACATACGTGGCCTTTTTCTTGGCTGACTGTGTCCCAGTTGGCCGTAATCGTTGTTGCCACAGGAGTACACCTTCCCATCTTTTGTCAGTAGTAGCGAGTGAGAATCGCTGCAAGCTGCCTCCACAACGGAGCCCGCTCCAAACCACTCCAGAGATCGAGGAATAAAAATGTGGTCGTCCTCGATTCCTCCCAGGCCCAGTTCTCCATGCACAGTGCTTCCCCACGCGAACATTTTACTACCTGAATCGCCCACTTCCTTTACATATACACCATACCATACTGGTTGTTTCAAAACAAAACCTAGATAAACAGATATGCCTTATCAGTATGCGGTCTCGTGTTCCAGAATGTTGTGGGAGCTTTATAGACTCTAACCATAAATGGTGAAAGCTGAAAGCACAAGGTTGTGCACTAGATTTGCTAATTTGGGATAGTTTGATGCTAAATTGAGAACTGCCGACGAGCAGAAGGCACGCGCTTACTTTATCAGGACGTCATGCGTTATTATAAATAATTCGAGATACTTTCGATTTTGCAATAACGTAAAATGATAATATCGAAATGTCACAAAGTAAGGTTAGAATTCATGAGCGCAGGTCTGTTAAGCACTACAAAACTATTGGTTGTGCGAGAAATGTTTTATCAATGGTTTGTTTATATTTTGCATAGTCATTGTCTTTTATATAATCGCTTTATGTTAAACATAGTTATAATAAGAATAATTAATTATGATGACTAATTCAATTCATTAGTTGTCTCTGAATACATCTGCAGATTTGTCTTATACATTTATATACATGTAGTTTATACAGAGTGATCAATAAGTAGTGTTAGAATAAATTACACTTTCAACTTTAATGTACAGGATAGATTTAAGAAATTCTACTAACAGCAACAAGGAATGTTAGTTGTTAAAGTACGCCAACAGCTTCTAAATAAACACTAGTTTGTCTCTGGCAACGAAAAGCATTAATTTCTGTAGCAATCATTACTACTGTTGTATATATATATATATATGGAGTAGATAGTCATTAGTACTTAGAGATAATATACTGAGTCAAGGAGACTGCATCTTAAGTGTACGCATAGCAAGCTGGGATTAGATGGCGCCTCTTAAGAGGCTACTACTAAAACTGCGCGGGACTACACACCTTTAACGTTATTTATGTGTTTGCTTTACTTTGTCTCTATTTCCCGTCTCTATTTGTGTGTAGTTTTAGGCTTCTATACATTAAAATGGGAAGCATTATGTAGAGAGTAATGTCGTCTGTCTGTCCGTCCTTTTATTTTTCAACTTTTGATCAAGACAGCTTCCAAGCTGGAGACAAGTTTCTATTTCTGACATCTGTAAAGCCTTATAATTTTTTACTTATCTTATCCTATAATAAGGAAAGTAATGTAATCGGCGGAAATTTGACCTACCCAGTTTTTCACATTTCTGGGCGAATTATAGCCTCAGGACACCAAAAAAGTTGGTTTGGGCCATTGGTTCGTGTGTGTGTCTGTCTGTCTCTCTGTCGGTCTGTCAGTAAGCAGGATAGCTCGAGAACCGTAAGAGCTAGAGACTTGAAATTTGGTATGCAAGTTACTTGTAGGTAGGGGACGCAGTGCAAAATTTTAAGTACGAGTCAATTATTATCTTGTACTGTTTATTTTAATCAGCTTTCAAGTATTGGACTCGCGCCTCGTCCTTTTTTAAAATAACAAGTTCCGGGACGAGAGCAGCGCAGGCCCGAGACGATGGACCCGGTATAATATATAATAATAGGATAAGGAAAGTCGTGTGATGTTCACACCAGATTTTTTGGTGTAGAGTATACCGTTACCGTATGTGTTGATATGCTATCACATAACTGGCGTTTTGATGCTAATTTCGCTGAGAAGTTCTCACTGGTTTTGCTCGGTGTATAACTCCGAACCCATACCTTATGGTCAACCTTGGAGTTTGAGTGCATCCTTCTCCTTTTGTTAGCTTGAGCATTTTTGTTCTTATGTATTTATCGGGCTTCAGTTACATTGTCTGCTAGTTCTAATAATAATAAAGAAATGTTCTCAGGAATAAAATTTTCGTCTTGGCGAGTTTCGTCTGGCGTGCGAAAGTGGCCCTTGCTGAACTAAATCCTGTCAAGTTTCATAAGGCTGTATTCTTGTTAAACCTAATGATTGATAGTTTGGGTTTAATATTTTAGATAGCCAACCATAGTGGAAGGCCCAGATGTTGGCGATCTTTTTTCGGGCACAAACGACCTTTTTTCAGAAGCTTTCGAACACATAGACTTAAAATTTTGCGTTCATTGCTTGTCTGGCAGGTACAAATTCTTTGTGTACCACACCTTTTGTGCCAAAGAAAACAACGAGCATTGATTTTATCTTTGACTTGCTCGTGCGGGCCGTTTTAGGACGAGGAGATTCGGTTGTGTGCCACTCAGAACTTTGTCTTTTGGTCTCGGAATCGTACTTGAACACCTAAAAAGTCAAACGCAACAAGTTCCAACAGTTCTTGGTAGATCAAAAAAAATGTTTTTGTTCTTGGAAAAAAACCTTCAGATGGATAGATAGATATAGAATGCGGTGGTGCCAACGGTTTTCTGCAGTGCGATCCGTAGAGGTCTTTTTTGCACTCCTCTAATTTGTTAGAACTCCCTCTCTAGGCCTAGGCTTTTGACTACGCCCCAGAGTCTGAAGAAATGTTCTTTTGTACACCTCTCTGGCTTTCCCTTTTCTTCACCTAGTTGTAGGAATCTGAGCATCGTAAGGTCTTTACAGTAACACAAAATGTGGTCTGCAGTCTCCCCCTCTTCCTGCCAAAACCTGCACAGGCTGCTATCTGTTACTCTTAGAAGATTTAAATGCCTCTTAAGGCGACAGTGTGCTATCACTAATCCAACTGTGACCTTCAGTCAGTGTTGGGCGATATTTAATTACTCCAACAATTGTTCTAATAATTAAAATGAGTTAATTGTAATTGTCATATAACGCAATTATAATTCTTCTTCTTCTTAGGGTGCCGTCTTCTCCCGAAGGTTGGCGATCATCATGATTATTTCCACCTTATTTACTGCTACTCTGAATAGCTGTTTTAAAGAGCAGTTAAATCATTCCCTTAGGTTACGGAGCCACGACATTCGTCTTCTTTCCACGCTTCTTTTTCCAGTAATTTTACCTTGAATAATTAATTGTAACAATTGGTATCTCGTGCCTCTCATAACATGGCCCAGATATTTCAGCTTTTGTGTTTCAATTTCTGACTTCAGTTCTTTTTCTTTTGTTAATCTTTCTAAGACTTCTTGGTGACTCCTATATAGCCACATCTCGAAGGCTTCAATCCTTTTCATCATTCTTTTTGTCAGCATGGTCGCTTCTGTGCCATACACCGAGAATGGGAAATATATAACTACTCAACATTCGAATTTTTAAGTTGTTATTTAGTGTTTTTTAGAGAAGAACTGTTTCATTTTTATATAGGCACTCCGTGCTTTTTCAATTCTTGTTTTAATTCTATAGCGTAGTCAATGTTACTGTTAATAAATATGCCTAAATATTTGTATTTATATACTTGTTCTATAGGTTTTTGATTTTTTATTAGTTGAACACGGTGATTTGGTGTTTTAGTGAAAATGAGAAATTCCGTTTTACTTAAGTTCATGTTCAGTCTATGTCGATTACTAACATCATAAACATTTTGGACAATTCTTTGTAGATCATTAATATTTTCTGCAATTAACACGGTATCATCTGCATACCTTATATTATTTATAGGTGTTCCATCAATTATTACTCCAGCTGTTTCATTATACAGTGCCTCTTTCATGATGGTCTCAGAGTATAAATTGAATAGTAGGGGAGAAAGCACGCACCGCTACTGTACTCCATGCTTTATCTCTATATCTGTTGACTGCCTATTATCTATTTTAATATTAGCTGTTTGGTTGTAATATACGTTTTCTATGATTGCAATATCTTGAGAATCGATTTGTTTTTCTTTTAGGATTTGTATAAGTTGGTCGTGCCGAACTCTATCAAAAGTTTTTTCATAGTGCACCAGATACGCGTACACATCTGTATTAACGTCCAAACACTTCTGAGTTAGTACGTTTAAACAAAATAGTGCTTCTCTACTGCCAACTCCATTACGAAATCCAAATTGTGAGTCCCTGATATCAGTATTATTGAATATGCGTTTATGTATAATTTTTAGGAATAATTTTAGTATGTGACTCATTAAGCTTGTGTTTCTATTTTCCTCGCATCTTCTTGCATTAGGTATCTTTCGAATTATAATAAATGTTTTTTTTTATTTCATTTTTATAAATCGTGTTGAAGAGTTCGGTAAGTATGCTTTTCATTAATTAATTTCAGTAGTTCAGTGGGCAGTTCGTCTCGACAAACTGCTTTTCATATTTTTAAGTGCATATGACACTTCTTCGTTTGTTATGTCTGGACCTTTTGTTGTTTCTATCTTTAATAATTCTTTGTTTCTATCGTCTTGAAACAGTTTCTCAATATGTTCTTTCCATGTGTTAAGTTTTCTTCTGCATCTTGAATTATGTTGCCTTTGTTATCTATTAGTACACAACTTTGTTTATTTTCATGGCCCCCTGCAATGTCTTTAATCTTTTTGTGAACGTTGAATGAATCGTGTAATTTCTGTAGCCTTTCAATTTCATCACACTTCTCGTTTAGCCATTTTTCTTTGTATTTCACAATGTATCTCATTATATCGTTGTTTGCTTGTATTCTTTATTTTTCTTCTTTGTACCATTAGTTCAAGTATTTCATCTGTCATCCAAGCTTTTTTCTTCCATTCTTTTTCATGCTTTAAAATTCTTTTACTTGTTGCCAACACTGTTTTCTTAATGTTATTCCATTTGTTGTTTACATTATCTTCTTCTTTATTACTATCTTTTATTTTGTGTATTTCTCTGTTTATTCGTTCTTCAACTACTAACCTTGTTTCTCTACTTTTAAGCTTTATGATATCTATGCCTTTATCTTTGTGAGACTTCTAAATACACTTTAGAATCAGTCTAAACGTTGCAACTACAAGGTTATGGTCTGAGTCAATGTCTGCACTGGGATATGTTTTAGATGATTTAATGATATTCCTGTGTCTTTTTCTGATCATAATGTAATCAATTTGATTTCTTACTATATTATCCGATGTGTTTTGAGGATATTTCCATGTATATAATGTTTTTTCTGGTAGTTCATAAAATGTGTTTGTCACTATAATTTCCTTCTGTTGAACAAATTCGACTATCCTTTCTCCTCTTAGATTGCGCACTCCGAGTCCATACTCTCCAATCAGATCTTCATATTTTCCT
This sequence comes from Sinelater perroti, assembly GCA_036346155.1. Taxonomy (NCBI): domain Eukaryota; kingdom Metazoa; phylum Arthropoda; class Insecta; order Coleoptera; family Elateridae; genus Sinelater; species Sinelater perroti. The sequence continues at coordinate 13,654,465 of JARFIY010000195.1, read as the reverse complement.
TTACTGATCTTGGCGTTTAGATCTTCCATTATAATTAATATCTTATGTTTCTTAACACCTTTTAGCAGTTGTTCTATTTGTTCATAAAATTCTTCTATTTCCCTTTCTTCACTTTGTGCTGTTGGTGCTACCAATATACTTGTATAATGTTCATTCTGATTTTCTGTGTTTGCAGTTGCAACATAATTACTCTTTCTGAAAGAGGAACAAAGCTCCAACAGATTTATTTGTGTTTTTATCCACTATAATTCCGACTCTATGTGGGTGGTTCTTCAAGAGAAATATAACATTCCATTTTCTGTTTTGCATTTTCCATTATCTAGCCATCTGACTTCGCTGAGTCCCATTATGTTTACTTCTAATCTATCCATCTCCAATACTAGGTTAGGCATTTTGCCAGCTTGGAAAAGACTTCGGACGATCCATGTTGCAATTTTCAAATTTAAATTTCTCCCGGGGATTCTTTGCACCCTCTGATCATTTAAGATCTGCCGGGGACTAAGGGCTATTTTATTTTGATTGTTTTTCATGATGATTTTGCTAGGGAAATAATGCAGTGGTTTCCCGTTGCCTTCTCCATCGCTGTACAAGTACCGCTTTCCTGGTTACCAGTACGTGAATGTTGTCTGTAATCACAGCCATTCCAATCTCTTGATTTCTGCCTGTGACCAGTTTTGAGACAGCCAACTGCCACTGGCCAGTGTTTTACTACAGGAGCCATTAAGATCATAATTTCCTATAGCCTCATTTAGTTTAGCCTGTGTGCCGACATAGTTTCCGGGGTGTGGCAGCTTGTATGTATATATAAGCTTCTAGGAGCCATAAATGAGAGCAAGAGTCTGTCTGGAGACCAATACTCCAGAATGATCCGAAGGTCCGGCAATTCTGGATATAGAGGAACTACCCCTAGACAAACTCCCATAATCCCCAATTATAATTAATTAACTGCAATTGTTAAACTTCAACGATTACAATTAAGTAATTTTAATTGTAACAATTTTCAATTACAATTAATTAATTTTCAATTGTTTCTACTTAAAAGGAAATAAAATTAATCAATTACATTTTGGGTGGTGTGTTATTTGATTTGTATGTAAGAGAATATATCTCAGAATGAAATCAATTATACTAGGGCTATAATGAAATAACGTTATATAATATTACATATTATATATATATATATATATATATATATATATATATATATATATATATATATATATATATATAATATAGTTCCCGTAACAGGACACGAAGGCGTATGTGGTCGTAACAGGCTAGGTCTGCTACAATCTAGAGCCTACGGTACACAAGGGTAGTAACGTGGCTAGCGCTACGTACCGACTGCCTATTATTACCCCAGAGTTTGATCACCAGGTACTCATTTATTGCAGCCTGAGTCGAGCTGGACCGTAAAAATGCCAGCGATTGAATTGGCGAGAGCGGGATTTGAACCCGCAACTCTTGATTTCGTAGTCTAACGATCTATCCACTAAACCACCACGTCTCTCTCTCTCCCTCCCCCCCTCTCTCTCTCTGTGTGTGTGTGTGTTCGATTTTGTTATCTTTAATAACAATTTTTAAATTTTATTTTTTTACAATTGTAATTTTTTTTAATTGATAAAATTTGCTATTTCGTCTAGTTTCTCCAGGTCTACTCAAAATATGTTGTAGCACGTCTTGAATGACTTCAGCTCTTTTTGGTCGATGTGCAGCTTTCCATAGAACATTGCATTTGGTCACTACGGTTCATGTGTCTGATAATAGCGTATTTTTTTGGCTTAAAATTCTGTTGGCGTCAGTAGTTGCATATAAGCTTAGTATATACGCCAACACTGTAGATGTGCAGGTAATGAATCGAGTTTATCTGAACTTACATCTATGTTTGATTCCTTTAAAAGAGAGTGGTCTTCTTCTTCAAAGCAAAATTCAGAGCCAAGTAAATTCGCTATTAATACCGTTTCGGGAATCTCAACAACCTCAATGTTACTCGGTTGTACTCCGAATATTTGAAATGCCTTAACAAAATTTCTGCTGGTATCCGTTACTGATGTAACTACTTTTTTTATGTCAAGACCAAAATCATACACATATTATCTCAGATATACGATCATAACTATACGTGCCTCTAAACTTGTGATATGCCAATGCTGCTAACTTTCTACGTAAGTCCTATGTAAACCAGTGCGCAGTAACGCCCATGAAACTACTTTTCTTGCTTGACTAAATATTAATAGTAGTACACACGTAGTCAACACTCTGCAACTATAGCCGTATTTTAGCATTTTATTCTTTTAAGTAGTATTTAATACGACGTCCTAAAGTTTAACGTCCGAAAAAATTGTTGAAAAATATGGGTCTACAAAATTTTTTGAGATCTAGGAGAACAGCACATAAGACAAAATGAGGTAGACATAGATAAAATGTGGAACATTATAAGGCAATACATAGTTAACGCAGTGATTGAGATATCGCAATTTAAAAAAGACAAAAGTCAGAAATCGGTCATCACGAAGGAAAGCTTTAATAATGAGGAAAATATAATAACCTGAAAATAATAATGGGCATAAAAAGAACCAAGAACTAAGAAATAAAATTAATAAAGAATGTGCTAAAGTAATAGAAGAAAGGTGTGAAGAAGTAAGCCCAAGCCTATAGGACAATATTTTTTTAAGGAACTGAAAAAAGGAGGCAAGGCATAAAAGCAAAACAAGAATTATCCTAACGAAATAAAAAAAAACGCTACATTGAAAATCTATACAGAAAATATAGCAAAGAGAAAATTATTCTGTGACAAGAAGATAATGCTGGGATAGAATACACGACAGCAGTCCAGCAATTAAAAATGAGCAAAGTAATGAGGATTGATCAAATTTAGAAGAAAGATACCATTAAATACTTAACGAGCTAATAAGCCAGATATATGAAACGGGATAAATCCTCGAAAATTTCTAAAACTAATGATAATTGTTATACTCAAAAAGGTAAAATTACAATTTGCAAAAGTTACCGCACAGTAGTTCTAGTCATACATATTTCCCAAATACTAACCAAATTTATATATCGTAGAATTGAAAAAAGTATAGAGTAAATTCTAACGAAGATTAATAATAATAGCTTTTTAGTGAACGTAAAAAAAGGATAATTAAAAAAGGAAAAAAAAGATAACTAATGTACATTGCTTTCATAGGCTTGTGAGGAGGCGTAAAAAAATAAGAAAAAGAAAGAAAGAAAGAAAGAAAGAGGGCGGGAGAAAGAGAGAGTTATATACCAAAGGTTGTAATAAAGTTTGTGCTCAATATCAAAAATGAGATTTTTTATGAATGAATTTATTCAAAAACAATAAAAATTAGTTTGCAAAGTAAACTCCATCATCTTCTATGATTTTTTGCCACCGTTCTGCAAGTTGTCGGTCTGATCAGATCTTGACTCACTTGGTGGCCGGTTTTTATGAACAAAGTCAAGCTAATGCAAGTGGCTGATGCCAGATTACAACTGATTGATAAAGCTTTATCTTCTAATACTGTCAACAAATCATTGTTTAAATTTAATAACCGATCACAACGAGGCCTATGTTGAAAATTAAATTCAAAATTTGACCATTATTTGTTGAGCTCGTCTTCAATTTTGCAAATTGTTGCGCCAACATCTGTGATTAGACATTTCTTCCAGTAATGTCGCAACAAAATCCGAAATTCATTGTTAGCAATCTCGTAATCAGTCAGCCATTCTGAAAAGTGAAATATGTGATTACCGTTGCAAATATGAAATAAAAGAAAAATTTAATTTTTGATTAAGAACACGAATTTTTTAGCCGACATTATAATATAATATAATTTTATAGTTGTCTTACTTTATTAGTCTTATGTTTTAAGGAGTAAAAAAAATTTTGATATATTTATGCAAAGAATTTTTCATAATGTTTAAATACAAATTTGTTGACAAATTAAAAATTTAATTATATTATTGCTAAAAACATTATAAGAAAATTATTGTCCTTCTATTCAAAATCAAGTTAATTTACAAAAATATTAAAGTATTTTTATAAACATCCATTTAGGATTACGTGCATTTAGCAAAATTTAAATACGGCGTGAAAACTGTAGTAATTATAGTTGAATCAATATGAATTTACAGAAAATATGATTGCAACGTTTTTAATTGCCACGTCCAATACAAACAACAAATATTTGATTCCCTCATAATTACATTAGCTGTACGTATTGGTATTGATATTTAGCAAACAGATGTTGCAATTTTGCTATGTGTAAAATAATTAACTTTACACGACTGTGTACGTGTTTTGTTTGCATATTCGCATATTTATCAATTTATGACGACTCATAAGCATTAATTAGTATATGCAAATGTGTAAAATGTATTGTACATATAATAAAGTTTTAATCTGCAAATCACAATTTGGTTGATTAAATACATTTGCTATTACGAATTTAAAATTAATAATAGACATTATTATCAAATTTTAAATAAAACAATAATTTGCCCAATCCTACACAAATAAGTAAAAATTAAAATCTCATTTTTAATCAGAAGCTGGGAAAACGTTTATTATTAAAAAATACCACAAAATGCTGCTACATGTGCACAAAAAATTGATAGACATTTCTGTATAAATATAAGAAAATAGATTTAGATCTTATAGTTTATCACTTATTAAGTGAGAAATATTATAACCTTCTCAATTTATTCCCATACTACCTCTTCTTTATTTACTTGCTAGTACTATTCGTTGAAAGATGTATTGAAGATCGATTCTACGAGTGTGATATCAAGCGCCTGCGAGTTTTATCAAACATTTGTAAATAAATATATGTTTGTAAATACTAAGACTTGAAACAATTAAAAATAGTAATAAAAATTATTTTATTCAATATAAAGACAGGTATAAAACTAGCATAACGTTAACTTTCAATAATGTTTTCGTTAGGTAATTGCCCCGGACCAAGTAACAATATGAATGGGTGTCAAATCTATCGACAAATATGCAAGGGTAACCGATTACAAATAATCATGCTCTTAAATCCGTTAGTTCAACCTGCACTCAACCAACAAATTCCTAATAGTTACTTCATACCACCATCCTGAACAACAACTTCAACAAATAGCTATGTATAATAATAATAGAAACGCGGTAAACCCAGGTCAGCATCCTTAAAGAATAACAATGAGTTAAGATGAATAAGTTATCCAGCCAAACAGCAAAAATGAATGACAAGCTTTTTTTAAAACGCACTACTAGTAACGATAACACTATAACAAACAACCGATACGACCTGTTAAAAAAACATGGCATAGTAAACAATAACAAATGGCGAAACAAATCAGGAATATAGTCGAATATGGGCAATACTACACAAAAGTCTGACAAATAAGAGAGTAATTTGTTAAAGAATTCAAAGAAAAATATATTTCATCGCACGTACCAGCTAAAAGAGAAACTGCCGTATAGGGTAGTTATAAAATGTCTTCACCATTTAATTGATATTGATAATATCAAACAGGAATTACTTCAACTAGGCCACAAGGTCCAAAATAATATTAATGCACAACACATATTCACCAAGAATACGCTTAATCTATTTTTGTTCTAGATTTAGAGCCCTTAGAAGACAACAAAGATATATATAAAATAACAGGGTTACAAGATAAAATTATATAAATAGGACTTTCAAGAACAATAAATAACATATAATCCGGTACATAAGATGCTAACATTATAACCACTAAAAGACTTACTGCAATAAACCTTATGTATGCATCAAATGTGAAAGGTGACACAACCCTAAAGACTACAAAAAGATCAAAGAGACTCCAGCAAAATGTGCTTTATGCGGAGAAAGCCATACAGTCAACTATAAAGGATGCGAGCATTTTCGCAGGATAATTAAAGGAAACAGTAATTGAGCACCAACGCCACCGATAATACAAATGCATATATAAAAAATACTTGCACATCCCCATCTCTCAACAACAAAGTTATGCAGATTCAATTAAATAAAACATTAGCGAAGACAATGGCACACTCATCGCACTCACCAAATGTATAGATGTACTAAAAAATGTATTCAAAGAACAACATGGTACTCAATATGCTAACAATGCTAATTAGTAAAATGAATTTAAAAAGTGGTAAGTTCGTAAGGATAATCCAATGGAACGCCAATATGCAATCAAAATTTTATTGTTATATTCATGATTAGCCAGATATATCTAACCAACAAAAGTTGTTTTAATATACTAAAATAGAAATTATAATATACCAACTACTCGAATGCAAGGAGGTGATTATAATAGCAAACATACCTTATGAGGCTCACGCCTTATAACACCCAAAGATAGAGAATTAGCCAAAGTTTTCGATGAAAACAACCACTCCTTTCTATCGATTGGCAAGCTAACACACTGGCCTACCGATCCAGGCATATATTACCAGACTATCTTCTGACTATAGTCCAATAATAATTACTGTAAGTATTTCTGTTGTAACAACGAAATCAATACCTAGATTACATAACTATAAAACAGATTAAGATATCTATCGCCAGGTAATACAAGATACCATGAATCTATCTGTAAGACTACAATTATCAGAAAATATAAAAAGAAACTCGTAATCTAACCGATCTAATTCAGCACGCTGCCAAACTAACTACTCCAATTAATAAACCACAAAGAAGAATCAATAACATATTATACAAAATAAAGAAACTGTAGCTAAGAAAATGTAAGCTAGGTCAATCTGGCAACGTACTCGCATACCAGATAACAGAACATATTATAATTAATTAAATAACAAGTTAAAATTAAAATGAAATAAAATGAGAAATAATATCTTTCGAAACATATGACTTAAGATAACTCCAATTGGAAATCCATAAAAATGAGAAAACACTACCGCCATTACCACCGTTTTGCAAATACTTACCTCCAGGACCGCGCACGAAGAGTAATAAAGCGAAGACCGACCTATTTGTAAATCACCTTTAGAAGTCTTTTCCCACAAAGCAATGATCTGGATTGAGAAGTAGAACTAGAACTAGCTCCTTCAATCCTGGAAACAAAAAGCCTAAAATTATTTACTGAAAAAAATTTATGACAAAATTAAGATTCTAAACTCAACAAGGCCCCAAGTATAGATTTAATAACAGCAAGAAGGCTAAAAGAACTATTACAAAGGACTTGCCAAGCTAATGCATGTTTAAAATGTTATTCTAAAACTCAATCATTAGCATAAATCATTAAAAATAGCCCAAATAACAACGATACCTAAGCTAGGAAAAATCCTAGACATGTGGTACCCTACCGATCAATAAGTCTGGTACCAATCTAAAAAATAAAAAAAAAACTTTTACTCAAAAGAATTAACAAGAACATAAGCCAACACAATCGGATCCCATACCACCAATTTGGGTTCCGCCACTGCGTTATAAATATTATTAACCACGCAATGGAAAATTCACGATACTGCACTGCAGTACTCCTAGATATAAATCAGGCGTTTGATCAAGTATGACATCCTGGCTTACTATATAAAATCAAAAGAATTCTTTCCAAATGCTACTTTAATCTTCTGAATCCTAAGTATGATATACCACAAAGAAGGATTCTTGGCCCGCTTCTATATATACTGTACATATCAGATATTCCAGCAACCAAAGAAACGTCAACGCAGACGACACAGCCATATTTGTAACTCATGGAAAGCATTTTAAGCTGGTTGAAGTATGGTTCTAAAAATGTAAAATTAAAGTCAATGAATCTAGTCGCCTATTTGACGTTCACTGCTCTAGTGTAGTCCTAAGTCAAACAACCATTCAATAGAAAAAAACAAATAAATATTTGGGATTGCATCTAGATTTGAAACTAAATTGCAAACATCATATAGTAAGCAAAGGAAAACAAATTCATCTAGAAAGAAAGGAAATTAACTGGTGTTACCAGGTCGGGCCCCGGCGCTGGTAATTCGAGCGTCGGGACGCTACGACCAGCACGCGGGGGCACGGAAGGCTAAAAAAACGAAGCGTCGGCTCCAACTTACGAATTAGAATTATATTTACAACCTTACAAACTTAACCTACCTTACGCTAACCTATCAAGCCTAGCTAACTTAACCTACGCATTAATGTACGCGCTGGAACGGACAGAGAGCTGGAGCAGCACCGCAAGCAGGGCCGGTGGCGGAGCCAGACAGCGAACAGCAGAAGCGGTAGCACAGCTGGGAGGTGTGAAGCAGAGCCAGGTTGCGGGGTCGGGCAGCAAGCAGCAGGGGTGGCAGCAGGTTCGGGCAGCGGCGCCGGAAAGCGAGTAGCAGGTCCGGCCCGCGAGCAGCAAAAGAAACCAAAAGGGACTCACCTGGTGACTCTTGATGATTCGTTCTTAAGGGGCTGGCGACTGACTGCGAATGCTTCAGTGGCTCAGGTTTTAAGGGCTCAGCTCGTGCCCCACTCTGCTGGTGGGGTGCAGAATTTCAGGGTGGAAGCACGCTGAGCCCGCTGGGGAATGTGGGGCTTGTCCAAGAATGGTGGACGCCGGGGGCGCCTTTGCGCTGATTGGAAAATGCGTCAGCGCCCTTGCCCTGGTTGGTAAATGCTGTGGCGGCTATGGTTGGTGGCGTTAGGGCCGACTCGGAACCGCTTGGCACGACACGGCGCGGTAGGTCAAGAACTCCGGTGTTGCACACGGCGCCACAAAATCTGACTCAGGTAATATTTATTTAGGATTATAAATTCCAAAGAAGGGCCTTTGTGTTGCACCGGCTCGAAAAATTCCGGGCCAGGTAACATCAATTCCGGTGAAATCGGGACCAGGTAACACTGGCTAATTGGCGAAAACATAAATTAAGCATTGAAAATAATTGCTTGTTTACAAAACTGTGATCATACGGACATGCGGAGTCGAGCAAGTCTAACATACTCATTATACAGTGATCTCAAACCAAAATACTTTAAAATATCGCGAACTCTTCCTGGTATATATCAAATCATACCCTAAATACTAACCTTAAAATTCAATATGTCGGTGAAGTCATAAACCAAAGAAGTAACAAACACCACAACAACTTGGAAGCCCATCCTAATACACTACTAAGAGTATTTACTGCACCCGACACTCTACTGAACCGATCCTGGACAATAGATCTTCGATGAAGCAAACATCGTTGGATAAACCCCTTCTAGAAGCTAGGGTTATCTTGTACATAGTAATCATATTAGCCTAGCGTATTTAATTCTGATTGCTAATAATATTTAAAAAAAACTTACTTGATGGCATGGTCCAGCATAAACTATAAAAAATCAGAACAGAAAACTGTTTATCAAAACAAGTAAACTATGTATTTTCAAAAAAATTTATTTTGACCTAGAATGTACAAAATGAGCCAGGATTTTTGGTGCATTTTTCCTTTACACCCCTTCTTTCAACTCATTAAAAAAAAATGCAAGGTTTATTGATTACTTAACAACTTTGTTTACAGATTCAAGTAATCGCCATCCTAATCTATATCGCTCCCTATTGCGTGTTTTTTTTTTAAATCGCTTAATTGCTCAGCTTATTGTGACTTGATTGATGCTTGCTATTCTGCTCCAAATAAAAAAGCAGGATCGAGTTTTTTCTCGTTTATTGAAGACATTCTTAATAATAATAATAATAATAATAAAACTAATCAACAGTTTTACAAGAGAAAATAACAATCAGAAGAGAAAAACTGAAGAAAAATAGATTAGGTATTTATATGAAGTGCTATCCGTAAATAAAGTTTAAGTTCTGGTCAGTTCCCATTTGACTTTTAAAACGGATAGACGTGCTAATCGCCGCTCCGAGTGCATGAAAGTTCAAGTGATAACGATTTTATACACTATAAACAGCTGGCCGAACGGCAAGTCAATTATTTCTCATTATTTTGTAAAAGTAACGGACATAATAACTAATAATCACTAGTGGTTAATAAATGCTAGGAAATTAAATAAAAGGTAACTGTGTTTACCTATTAAACTTCATTAAACAAATTCAAAATGTTACCAGCATATAATGGCCCAGGAGTTAATTATAACCAAAATGGCGTACCATATAATAATCCCATGCAGGTAATTCCAATGAACAACGTTATACCGGGTGTTATATTAGCTAACACACAAATGCCGCAGTACTATAACTTTCAACAACAAAGTCAATCAATACCCACTAGTAGCAACTTCATCATTCCGCAACAGAACATTAACCCACCAGCCTATTCCCATCCCACTCAGCAGCAGCAATCAAACAACGAACGCCAGTACTACAAACTGACCTCAACCAGCGATGATGAAACAGAAGAAAACCCCAATGAAAACTCCAAAGAAAACCCATGGCAAAAAGTAAAACAAACCAAGCGAAGAAAAATAAATATACCCAACAGTCAAAACATTTTACTACAAAATAAATATAGCCATTTAACCGATGCCATGGAAGAAGAAACTAACACAACACAAGTAGAAAACAAGGTCCCACGACCCCCGCCAATCTTTGTCTATGGCGTAATAAATTACCAACAAATGATAAACAAATTAAATGAAATCATAGAAATAGAGCAGTACAGCACAAAATCTCTAGCTAACAATACAATAAAAATCAATTGCAATACCTCTGATACTTACCGAAAACTGATTCACTTCATGCAAGTAAACAAAATTGTGCACCATACATATTAACCGAAGGAGGAACGAGCCTATAGGGTAGTACTCAAGCACTTACATTTTACAACTAGGACAGAAAGCATTAAAAAAGAACTTAGTGAAGACGGACATCAAGTCAGAAATATTATGAACGCAAGAAAACGAATAAGAACCTTTAAACCTATTCTTTGTTGACCTAGAGCCAGCACAAAGCAATAAAAATAATTATAAAGTACAAAAAATACAAAACCAACTAATAACTATTGAACCACCCAAAAAAGTTAAAGGTGCATGCGCTGTCAGCAATATGGTCATACTAAAGCTTATTGTACTAAACCCTATGTATGTATTAAATGCGGAGGGACTCATAGCACGAATAATTGTACAAAAAACAAAGACACACCTGCACGATGTGCATTATGCAATGGTCCTCATCCGGCTAGCTATAAAGGCTGCGAATTCTACCAAGGCTTACTATAAAAATCCAACAATGCTAACAATAGACTAAACATTCAACACAACCCGTTAACAGCCATCTATACAGAAAACCAACCTCAAACATATAGTATCCAAAAAAATTTAAGCTATGCAGGAGCAGTGAAACATAACAGAACCAACGAACAAAATACATTACGCTCAACTGTTTAAGGCTATGTTTCAGCAACTCGTACAACAGAACATCATGGTGATGAATCTGCTTACCACGCTGATAAGTAAAATTCACTAAATTTCTAACAATAGCCCTGTGGAATGCCAATGGCCTTCTACAGCACAAAAATGAAGTTGAAATATTCCTTCATCATAATTCAGTGTACATCATGCTAGTCAGCGAAACACATTTCACAGACAGATCATATTTTCGCATACCTAACTTCACAACCTACATAACCAATCTTCCAGATAATACTCCACATGCTGGGACCGCCATTTTAATAAAAAGTTCTATAAGCCACATCGAACTGCCAAAATATGTAACCAATCACTTACAAGCCACAGCCATTAAAGTAAAGACACTCCCATACGAATTAACAGTAGCAGCAGTATATTGCCCACCACGGCACAATATCAAAAAGAAAATTTCAAGAATTCTTCCAGACACTAGGGCATAAATTTGTTGCAGGTGGAGACTATAATAGTAAGCATACGCTGTGGGGATCTCGACTAATCACAACAAAAGGCAGCCAGTTGGCTAATCTCATACAGGAAAATAATTACTCCTTCCTTTCAACGGGTACACCAACCTATTGGCCGTCAGACCCCAATAAGATCCCAGATATTTTGGAGTTTTATGTAACCAATGGGATCTCGCAAGCGTATATGAACGTAACACCATGCTACGATCTCTCCTCTGATCACTCGCCGGTAATTGCAAGAATCAGTCAATATGCTATTCATAAAAACCAACGCCCAGACTTCATAACAAAAACACAAATTGGGAAACATTACAGGAACAAGATACAAGAAGACATAAAATTGAGAGTAAGTCTGAAAACTCCAGAGGAAATTGACACCGTCCTAACCACCCTAGTAAACATCCTCAAACAGGCCGCTCAACATGCCACTCCTCACACAGAATTCCAAAATCACAAGTATATAATACCTACGGTCATTAAGAGGCTTATAGCAGAAAAAAGAAGAGCCAGGGCAAAGTGGCACTGTACCCATGCACCAGCAGATAAAACTGTACTAAATAGATTAAATAACCAACTGCAGCGTCAAATAAAAGAAATGAAAGAAAAGTCATTCCATGATTATGTTACCAATCTCAACAGATACGACAATTCCATATGGAAACCTATAAAACATAAAAAAAAACCTAAGGCGCCAATACCTCCCCTCCGTAACACTGCAATAGCATATCAACAGTGGGCTAGAAGTGATAAGGAAAAGGCCGTCCTATTTGCAGACTACTTTGCCGAAGTATTTACGCCTAATGATGACCTTACAGACAATGCTATAGACAGACATTTATCTGAGATCCCTATCAACATACCAAAGATCAAATCCTTTACTCCGAAAGAGATTGAGAAGGAAATCAGCTTATTAAATCCTCGAAAAGCTCCAGGAATAGATAAAGTGACTACAAAAATGTTAAAGGAGATGCCAAGGAAAGGGTTAGTTTTACTTACCTACATTTTCAATGCTATCACAAGACTAAAGTACTGGCCAAAACAATTAAAAAAATTAAAAATTAAACCAGATAAAGAACCCAACGACGTATCATCGTACCGTCCTATAAGTCTGTTACCAATTATCTCAAAATTACTCGAACGACTCCTCCTGGAAAGAATAAACTCTGACCCAATGACAGAAGATTGGATACCTATGCATCAGTTTGGCTTCCGCAATAACCATTCCACTATACAGCAAGTGCATCGAATCAGTCACCAAATAAATCAAACATCAGACCAAAAGAAATACTGTCTATCAGTTTTTCTAGATGTCAGTAAAGCCTTTGATAAGGTATGGCATACTGGATTACTATATAAGATCAAAGAACTTCTACTCATCACCTACTTCAAACTGATAAAATCTTACCTAAGTAGTAGAGAATTTTGCATCAAAGTTAATGACGAGGTGTCGGTCCAACGTCCAATTAAATCTGGAGTGCCCCAAGGCAGCGTCTTGGGATCCCTGCTCTACGTGCTCTATACAGCCGATCTTCCCACCAATGAAAACACAACAATGGGTACGTTTGCCGATGACACTGTTATTCTCTCAACTGACATTGACCCAATCATAGCATCGACCACTCTACAAAATCACCTAGACCAAATACAAACATGGACTCGTAAATGGAAAATCAAAATTAATGAGACAAAATCTGTGCAAGTAAATTTTACACTACGAAAAGGGTTATGCCCACCATTATATTTTAACAATATACCAATACCGCAATCTACAAGTGCAAGATATTTAGGAATACACCTGGACAACAGATTGACGTGGAAAGAACATGTAGATAAGAAACGTAAACAGATTGACTTGAGGATGAAAGAACTCCAATGGCTAATTGGACGAAAATCTAAGCTCACGCTTGAAAACAAATTGTTACTCTACAACACCGTAATTAAACCAATCTGGATGTATGGAGCAGAACTATGGGGATGTGCGAGTAAATCTAACTTAAACAAAATTCAAAGGTGCCAATCAAAAATACTTCGTATGATTACGAACGCACCATGGTACGTCTCCAATCTGACGATTCACAATGATCTAAAAATTCTTTACCTGAGGGACGCCATAAAAGAAAAAAGTACAAGACATCACAACAAACTGGAAACCCACGTCAACCCCCTGTTACACCCACTGCTTGATGCCCAAAATGGTAGAAGACTGAAACGAAACTAGCCAGCAGATCTGAAACAGGATTAGAGAGGGCAACTCACTGGAGAAGTTCTCTTTACACCAACCACAACTACCCTAGTAATTAAAAAACAGCACATTAGCTTATAGAATGGCTTGTAATTCTGATTAAATGATATATATATAAAAAAAAAAGTTCTGGTGTTTTCTTTTTTATTAGACCCTTTAGTTGTAATCGCACTTCATAGTACAGGTAAAATTTCCAATTTATCACATGAGTAGCGCTTTGCCCAACTTCTAGTAATGCCCAAGAATGGCCAAAATTTCAACATTTGGATTAGGCATGAAATCGGAAATGAAATTTAGCATAACGGTGAATAATCTATAAGTTAGAGTGCTAACTACTAAAAACGCAGACACTTGCATCGCTTTTATATGTTACCGTTATAATAGCTTTTGATTCACGTTAAGCCAATACCTAAAACAGTTTTGCCATGCTGCGCTTTATTGTTATTGTTTTATAAGTTAGTCTGTAATGGAATTTTTTATTTAATATAGTAACGAATTTCTGAATACTCCTTATAGGCAGCTGCCCGTCACGTTTGGGCGGCCAACATAAGACCTTCCAGGCTGATTGTACACGTGCAAGGATTCAAACAAGTCGAATATTTCACACGCTTCCAGGTCGGCGTTTCCAGAAGTTTTCTGGTCCTTTTGGTAGACCCCAAATAGGCATAAATATTGTGCAGCGGGAAGGATACGAGAAATTCAAGTGGCAAAAGCGAAAGAATAATTAAGCGTTGGAAGCTGTAAGTATGTAACATAAATTGTATTACAGATAAATACACCGTAATTTTACGTTATTAATTTTATGTGTTGGGTATGTAATCTCCCACTCACTAAACCATTTACTAGGGTATTTAGCGATACTTTCAGTTAGTCAGTTGTTAAATTAAGATATTGGTATTAGACGAAAACCATACTTATTATTTTGTTTAGTGAAAGGTTAGGCACGTCAGATGTGTATATATTAAAGAATGTTGGCCCAAGAATGCTATCTTGGAGTATTCCAGCATGACTACATTTTTTGCTAGATATGGTGCGAATTGGAAAAGGTTACCCAAAAATAAAAAGACAATAGATATTAGATAATCTGGTGGTAGCGCGTGGAGTAATTTGTTTTTAATTATTGGATTCACAGATTATATCTAAAGACGCAGCTACAGTGTATTATTTCCTACAATTTTCTGTAACTACTGAACTGTAGAATGTCGTTTGCGAAATCCAAACTGAGTTAACAGAATTATGTCCTACTTACTAGAGAGTTCAAACGTTTGCTAATTACTTTCTCTAATAACTTGAATAGAACATAAAGTAAGGTGTTGTGTTAATAGGAGCTACAGCCTTGCTTGTGTTTTCTCTGTTTGTGGAATATCAGAACATATGCAATAGGAAAGTAGCTTGGTTTTAAATAAACGTTAAACATTATTATAGTTGATAATCTTTAAGGCGTTCGAGTATATTTTTTGAAACTTTTTAGAGATTGGATCCGCTTGAATCAATATTTCTATTTTTTCTGTTTGTATACGCACTGTATTTATCTAATTCTTCGGGAATTTGAAGTGTAAGCGTATTACTCTGTTATAAATTGTACTATTAGCAGCAAAATAGACAACAAAATTACTCGAAGACAATCCTGCCGAAACATGAGGATGATTTTGATTATATAAGGATTATATTTTTTACCAATTGGGATGGTAAGTGGATGGCGGAACTAAAAACGTTTTTGATTGATTCATTAGTAGTTTTAAGTTTAAAATCAACATTAGCTACTTTTTAAGGATATAAGAACCGGTGAAAAAGTTAAACGATGTTTTTTTGTATGTTTGGATTAAGGGGTTATATCATTTTTGTTCCTTATTTACAAGGTGGTTCAAATATGACCAGGACTGATTTTTTAAAATCCAAATTGCTAAACACTTACTTGCACATGTCAGTCTTCAATGTACTCCCTTCCGGAGTCAACGAATTTTTTCCAACGTTCTGAAAGTATCCTGATGTCTTTAAAAAAAAAGGCTTTTGGTTGGCGACTACTGGCAACTTGCATGCGCACCATTTTGTTTACGTCCGTCGTAGTGAGTGGTACACACCTTGCGATAGTGCAGATGGTTTTCACCATGATTTTTATATTATCAACATTGATGGACAACATTGATTCTAGATTCTTGATAGTGCTGTGCTTATCTCACAAATAAGCGCATCTACACGATCATTGTTTGGCTCGGTGATGGATGTTCGCGGCCAACAATAATGCGGTTCATTCTCCACGCGCTCTCTGCCCTCTCTAAAGCACTCCAACACACGGGTCCGTAAAAAAACACTCTTCCCAATACTGTTGTTGGAGTTTGTGATAAATTTTAGCGGATGGGATGTTTTCTCCAACGAGGAATTTGATCACAATGACTGAATATGTTCTAACCCGAACAGGATGTAGGGTGGAGGTTGTAGCTGCATTCTCTCAAAGGCGCACAGCTGTTGCGCAGTGCGGCTTGTTTACACACAAATCAGTCCCAGTCCTATTTGAACCATCTTGTCTTTTATGACCGATGTATACAAACTACTGTCACTTGATGCATCGCATCTTAGCTTCTAGTAAATTAAATGTCACACAATTTTTATAGATTACTAAACACTTTAGACTCCTTATGGATCAGTCTTTCACCAACAGTTAAAACAGAGAGTGTACATCACCTCTTCTAAGTTTTCACCAATTCGATATGTCATCAGTTCTAAGAAATACTGAAGAAGCCATGAAAGTACATTTTATCGGTATTCATCTCCTTATCTTTTATAAGCTTTTTACGTAAACAGATTGTTACAAAAAAGTAGACGGAAAGTAATTTACTGTTGAATTGTACTTGTATTCCCCCCGTGGCCAGTCCTGCACTAACTGAGCAAATAGAATAACGAAGGGAAATATTGTAGAATATCAGCGAGTCATATTTTATTCAATAATGTAATAAAATATTTAAACGTGACCTGTAATTAAAGCCCGGTTCTGATCTTTGAGGTAGCGTTAAATTAGTCGCGGTTTGTTATTAACCCGCCGTAATTAAACATGGCTTTTAATTACAGTGGACTTGTATTTAATTTCGAAATACATGTTTAGCGAGATGGAATTTAATACCTTATAATAACCTAACGCTGTCGTTAGTCAAGTTCGTAGTTAGGCACAGTGTGGTAATTAACTCTTAACGAGTCATGTAGAAATACATGAATTAAATTGAAATTCTTAATACATACCATCCTTTCATCACTTTAATGCCAAAGGAATTTGGTTTGACTAGTTAAATAGTTTATAAAACGGCATGATGTTTTTAAATTTTATTCTACCAATTTTCTACGCGTTAGCTCAATTGTTGTCAAAGTGTGGGTCGTGATTTCTTGGAGGTTCAAAAATATCAGCAATAAAATCCAGTCTGCATTACCAAGAAGAATTGGAAAATAAATTCGCATATTCCGACTCTCACTTTGCAAGTCAAAAGTTCTGCTTTCAAGTGAAAAATATTTTTCAAGACACTACCCTTCAAATGTCATTTTATTTCGTATGATAAAGTAGATCTACGTATAGAGAACCCATGTCTTCATAAATTGCTTTAAAAATACCATTTTGTAATGTTTTTCATTTGATGACATTTACAGCTTTGATAACACTTATGCTAATAAAATCAGTTACAGAAGATAAAGATTTTGGGATGAAAACTTTGTGGTCTAAGAAACAGTCTGGCCATGTTAACATTTGACAATACATTTTGGAATTTGACGATAAAACCAGATAAATGTTCATAACTTCTGCGTATATTATATCTACCAGTTTATGTAGTAGCACCATAGAACTTGTCACCCTTTGTTTTGTTGCACGATTTTGGGTTATTTTTTCTTTCCTTGATACTTTTTCTACTCGATTCTATTTAACCGATTTCTTTTATATTGTGTTTTAAACCTTTTTTTTTGCTGTTTTCCTCCCACTAGTAAATTTCATATTTTAAGGGTATTCTCTCCTTTTTACTCCGTATAAAATAATCCGATCATCTAATCTGTGGTGGTCTAATATCCGTGTTATGTCTGTAGAGTTCTGGTAGAGTTCTCTTAATTTATTATTTGTCCTTCTTTCCCATACACTTAACATTTGCTATTCTTGTTTCCTTTAAAGGCAGATATCGCGTATGATCTAATTATAGTTTTCTAAACACGTAATTTTATAGCCAGTGAAAATCATTTCACTAGATTATGCTTTTCATTGTATGTGCCTCGTTTTTGTGGCTATCCTGGCTACGATTTCTTCATTGCTTCTAACGTTGTCTTATCATTCATGTACGTATATGAACTTTTATTTCTGATTCTTTTTAAATAATCATTAATATTATATGGTCTATCGTTTAAATCAAAAACTTTGTTTTATTTTTGCTCATTTTCAGTCCCACATATTGAACAACTGTTATAAATGTATTGTGACTTCTAGCTCTTTTAGAGTTCTTGTAAAACACTTATTTCGATATTGACACAATACTCCTTGTGTATTTAATACATTTACTCTTATAGTTCTTTCTAGGGCAATATTGAACAATAATGCTACTTCCAGATTTCCTGTATTAGTTTATATACTTCATCTTGTAATTTGCTTTCTCTTTATTTAATCATTTTAGCTTGCATAGTTCTGAGGTTTTATTATCCCTGTTACTATCCCACACCTATTTTACTTATGGAACATATCTTCAAAGAACTATGTCCACCTTTCGACTATTTTTTTATTTCGAACTAGGTTTCACTGCTTGTCTGCACACTTAGTTAATTTTGGTTATGGTCCGTTTGTCTTTTTACTCCTTGATAGAAATTTCTAATTTCCTTAATCACATATTTTCCTTCTATGTCTTCCAGCATTTTTATTTATAATTTTCTCACTAGTTATTTATGTTTACGTTTCTTTACTTCTTTTTATCACATTTGAAATCGTATGTTATCGGAGTTAGATAAAATAGGATGACGAATAAGAAACCGTATGGAATTTAAGTTTGCAGGAATGATGCAAGAGAGTTATCAAAATTTTAACTTAACATTCAGTTGTTGGAGAAGACTGCTTAAGCTTAACAGGGCAAATAGGTCTTAAACCTGTTTGTCGTTTATGAAAGTAAAATATTTTTTGTTCAATATCACAGTGGCCTTCTTTCTAACAAGAATCTATATACGATTTAGTGTCGGCAACGTCCTCACCAATGTTTGCGTCATCACCTATCTGTCAGCAGTCAGGAAGCCATGCTTTGATTTATGTAGCCCATATTTGGGACTTTTACTAGTTTTATTATAAAGCTCACTATACTTCTTTTGGATGGGAGCGAGCTGTTTTTATTGTATTGAGTATCTTTGTACCTCTTGTAGGAAGTTATATCATCGATACATCAATGTATTTGGTGTGGCGGCCTTTTCGCCCTTGAACCGCTTTATATCGCGGCGGCATGCGAGCCTTTGATATCAGCTACGTTTGCCGTCGCACACACAACGGCATGGGCTTTTGCTCAGCCGAGACATTCACATTCAAGCACCGCAGCTCGGCCAGTACGGTCGTGTCTTCACCCGCAAGAAACATTTCGCATCCCCGCAAGATTCACGCCCCGCAGCGCGGCCAATACGGTCGTGTCTTAACCCGCATACATTCACGCATATTCAACACCCCGCAAATATACACGCATCGCAGCTCGGCCAATTTGGTCGTGTCTCAATATCCCGCAGATACCAGATCCGCAACGCAGAGGTGGCCACCTTGGAATCGCCGACGAAGCCGAAGCCGAAGCCGATTCAGGTGAGCGATCTGGCAATTCATTGGTTGATATCGGTAGCCGCTCCCATCCGCTAACGCGACGGCTGTTTAAGGGACGATTTTGGCCTTATCGGCTGACCTTCCACTACGGGCCGTACTACGTTTCCACACCGCACCACGAGAGCGGCTATTTACACGCCTGCCTCTTCAGTATTTTTGAACGTTTTGTCTTAAATTCTTTTGTTTTTTAAAAACAGACGGCTTTAAATTTTTAGGTTTACTTATCAAAAGGCAAGGAATTTTAAAAATGTTAAACTTGTTAAATTTCTAACCGTAGAAATAATATAAGTTATTATAATTCAGTTAACTTAAAAAAAGTTATACTATAACATGACCATAACCTGCTATAGTTAAGGAGTTTACCCCCTAATTTAAAAAAGTTCAAAATACAAAAATATTTTCTACAACATAAGCACTTCAATATACTTTATTTAGCAATAATTAGTAGCAAAAGAGCTATAAAGAATTTGAATATGAAACCGGTTTCCCTTCCGACTGTACAATATATGCAGATCTTCCAAAACCCCGGCGTTAGCGGCGTGCATACGTTTTCGTAAATTACAGTGTTTCAAATCTTCTGATGGCTGGCTGGATTACCGTGTGGCGAATTCTCTCCTCCATATTTCTCGCAATTTGATTTGCAATGGTTATGTAGCACATGCCCTACCAGCATTTATTATGGTTACCTCTGCAGTACACTCCCGCAGGAGTATTAGTCTCCGAAATTTGCTTGCATGCATTTGCGTTTGCAAGCAATGCATATAACAGGATTATAGTCTCCCCGCCAAAACGTCTGCTCGGAGTACAGCTCTAATAAATATAAATATAAAATCTTGTATACGGATTTGTGGCAAATTTTTTGATTTCAGTAAACAAGCTCGTATTTTTTAGGGGGCAGGTAGTTAATTTGGGAGAAGTCTTTGCTTTTAAATGATTTATTGCCCTCTAGAGCCGACTCTAGATGCAATCGAAACCTAAAAAACAAGATAAGGGTTATTTATGGATGATCGAGATCGCAGTTTGGAACAACACGTTCAAATAAACAATTACTATTATTGCTGTTACAAATGAGAAAAATTATTTATTTAAATTATAGTTTTTCAAATATCTTAAAGGATTTGATAAGAAAAAATATTAATATTGCTGTAAAATGTAATATTCTCAAATAAAGTAAATATATGTAGTATAAAAATATAGTTGTTTGGAAAATTATCACATTATCAAAATGTTTATACTGTAAAATAAGGTTCGTATAACAAAAAAGAAAAAGGTTTGAGGACAGAAGATAAAACTGACAGATTTACATTGTGCATATAGATATTTAGCCATTTCTTATTGAAGAGTTCCCAGCCCTGACCTATTACAATCATTTATAATTAAAACTTTAATGTTAATTAAAATAAAGTTGCAAAAATTGCCTTCTTCCTCTCGATGGGCTTCCCAGATGACTTGTTAAGACCATCAGCAAGCACTTCCACTTTCTTAGCTATAATGTCCACCACTTTCTTTTCCTATTGCATCGGTGATATTGGGGTGAATTTGCTTTCCAATACCTTGAATATCCTCCAAAGTGAGTCGAGTCTTGATTTATGTAATAACCTTTTTGTAGGTGTGGCTGTCTTTAGAATCCATGGTTTGGTAAGCGTGTCATTGTGTTCGATTCGTCTTGCGTATCCGCTGTTTTAGGCTATGAAGTAGGAAGTTTCTATCGTCTCTAAATAGCGACTTTTAAATTATGTTCTGCTTTCTTCAGGACTTTCTCAGAGTGGATGATGGAGACCAGTCAGCCACAACAATAATGTCTTAATTTTGAATAATAAGCCTTCATGCCAAACCTTGTCAAAGGCTTGACTAACGTCTAGAAAGGTTGACGTGCAATATTCTTTGTTTTCAAGTGCTTCGTTGATGCTATGGATAATCCGGTGAGTCTGTTGTACATTAGAATGGCCACTTTTTAATCCATATTGAAGTAATAATCGCTCCAAAACTTTTGCTATTATAGGCAGAAAGCTTATTGGTCGATATGAAGATGCAATTTTTGCATCCTTTCCTGGTTTCGGTATTAATAATATCTCAGCTGCTTTTAATTGTTTCGGCTAGTAATTTAGTCTTAGAATTGCATTATACATGTACATTAAAAGTAAAATTCCTTTCCTTGGGAGTTATCTTACCATTTTTGGTGTTAATTTGTCTATAACTGGTGCTTTTTTGGTATTTAAGAAGCTGTTTTTTGTCGAACTTCTTTTGGGTTAAATATTCGGATCGGTTAGATGTTTTCTGATATAGAAGTGATGTCTTGTTCTATTTCCTGATCAGGTTGGTTATCATGCTAAGATGTTTTGCAAATAGTTCTGATTTTTCTTCATCATTGCGTGCCCACTGTCCTGCGATTAGTTCATTCTGATTTTATATAGGTGGTACTGGCATTTTGGGTTTCTTAGCTGATTTTATTGGTCTCCAGACACTATTATCAAATCCATTTAAATTGGTAAGATACTCTAGGAATGAATGATCCTTTAATTCTTTAAGTGTTGCTTTAAGTTTGTTACTAATTCGGTTAAATGATGTTTTGTCTGCTGGTGCATGAGTTCGTTGCCATTTTGCCCTAGCTCTTCTTTTTTCAGCTATAAGTTGCTTCAGCTGTATGAGTATGTTTCTAGGTCTCTGTTGTGTATCGTTCTGCTGTGTAATTTGTTGGACTGCTCGTTTAAGTATATCCGTTAGATTTGCAAGAGATTTATTAATTTGTTCCAGTGTCTTAAGACTTATGTTTAGTTTTATTGCTTGTACTACTTTATGTTTATATTCTTCCCATTTTGTTCTTCTATTGTGTAATTTAAGTGTAGGATTACTGATTATGACAAATATCCTAACAGTTGCAATTATCGGTGAGTGACCCGACGAGAGATCAAAACTTGGAGTTACATTTAACTGTGATGTGGAAATTCCATTTGTGACATAAAAGTCTAGAAGGTCTGGAATCTTATTTGAGTCCGTGGGCCAGTAAGTTGGGGTACCTGTTGATAAGTATGAGTAATGCTGTTCTAGTAGCAGCTTGTGAAGTTCTCTGCCTTTCTGTGTGATCAATCGTGATCTCCAAAGAGTGTGTTTACCATTATAATCACCACCGGCAATGAACTTGGATCCTAGTGTTTGGAAGAACTCGCTAAAATTTTCTTTTTTGATATTATGTCGAGGTGGGCACTACACTGATGTTATCGTAAAGTCGTATAGTAACAATTTTTCTTTAATTAATGTCCCCTGCATATACTCTATCAAATTTTGGAAGTTCATAGTGGCTAATGCTATTTTTAATAAGAATTGCACTTCCGGCATGTGCATGTGCGGTATTATCCGGGTGATTACAATAATACATTTTATATTGTGGTAGGTTAAAATAAGATTTGTTAGTAAAGTGCGTTTCGCTGATCAAAAATATATCTATTGCGTTATTATCAAGGAATAATTTTATTTAATCTTTATGTTGATGGGCCCCATTTGCGTTACATGTTCCCATTCTTAAAAACTTAGCCATTGTGCATTTTATTTATCAGTGTTGGTAGCATGTTTAACACCATGTTATTTTGCTTTATATGTTAAGTTGGTTAAATATTGATTTTAATCCTTCTAAAAATTTGTTATATGTTATTGCAGAGGGATTGTCTCTTGTTTGGGTGTTCTGTTGTGCACCTCTCAATACCCCTGCATAAGCGAGGTTTTGTTGTACATTTCTTGTCCTTTGGATACTCGGCATTGGTTGTCTGGTTGTAACATGCTTGTGTGCTACTTGGGTTGACTGAATGTTTAGCCTGCTGGTATTTTGTGATTTTAAGAGTCTGATAAAATTCACATCCCTTATAGTTCACTGTGTGTGGACCATCACATAACGCACACTTTGCAGAAGTTTTTGTCTTTCTTGGCGCTGACGGTGGTGTGTGGCCCTCCACACTTTACAAAAAATGGTCTGTTGCAATATGCTTTTGTATGTCCATATTGCTGGCATCTCATATACTGTATCAAGCCTTTAGTTGTTTTCGGTGGCTCTATTTGTACTATACTATTTAGGAGTCTGTTGATCTTGTTGGTATCAGAAGGTTCCAAATTAACAAAGAATAGGATCCTTAGTTTTTCTTTGTCTTGCGTTAATTATGTTTCTTGTCTTGTCAACTGTGTGATAAACACCAAGCACATCTCAATGTTCTGGAAACTTCACTATTAGATGACAAAGATGAAATCTGTCTATTAAAAAGGTTTAAAATAGCTAATCCAAGTCTTAACTTCTAATTTAAGTCAATTTTTTTTAAGTCAATAATCATTAGTTTGTAAATTCTTATAGATGCTCTTTATTATATGGCTCTCATAAAACTGATGTCATTTATAAAATTACTTATTGCCTGTACCATGGATCAATTGTATAGTTACTTTGAGTTAATAAAAAAAGGTGTATGCTAAATATGCCGATACGCATACAACCAAAGAACTCGCGGAATCTTTTTATAGTTAAATTATGTCTAAAAAACATTTCATGCTTTTCACAGCATCGATTGTTTTAGTTATATAAAAAGCTTTGCTAATAAGTTTGTAGCACTTTATTTCTTATCGTTATTGAATCTGCGAAGTGCTCGTTTTCAACTTTCTGTTTATTTCTTTTTAACTAGAAATCAAATATTATGACCGAATATTTTACAGAAAGCTTTAGGGATTTTAGTATTATTGAATCTTTAAGAGTCTACATTGTAACAAGAAACATGTTGTAGAAGAGTTACAGTTAAATAAATTTGTTGATGCAATTTATATACGTTTTTTCACATAAAAACTAAAAAAGGAAATCACAAAGCGTGAACGGTGTACTAATACTTATTTTTGAGAGGCTCTAAAGTGAGCAACATCTAAAAGAGGGTATTCGGTTTCGGCCATTACTTTTAAATAACATCGAACATACGACAGCTAAAACTTCCGATTGGTTGTCGTTAACACTGGTGTAAATTTTTCAGCAAGCGAGGCGCCGCGAGTTGCAAACGTCAGTTGTCAATTCCAGCTATCTGAAGTGCTATTATTCGTGCACGCCAAATACCTCGGCTGCAGATAAACAACCGTGAGGCAAGCGGATGCAACTCAGCCGATTAGAACTTTGATATGAAAACCGTTAACATTTTATACTTTATTAGAACAAAGGACGGCAGGCCGTGTAACCAAATTTATAACAAAAAGTTCTCGGTTAGTTATTTACATTTAGCAGATATTTTCAGCGAGAGCAGCCAGCGCATTGCGAGAGAGCAATATTTTTCAATTAACTTTGACCGTTCGCAGCTTGGTTTCGGCGAAATTATTGCGGAATGCTAGTGTATAATTTAATGCAGAGCTCGGCAGGAACTATTTAAATGAAATTACGCGCACGTTGCGGTGCATGGAGAAGGCTGAAATTCGAAACCGCAATAGTCTCTTCTTCGGAAATAAATTGCGATTTTTCAAGACATATCTCAAAGTAAACAGCGGTTTGAATGCAATTATTGTAAAATGTTTCAGTTACTTCTAAAATGCCAATTAATGGATTACCCAAACGTAGTGATATTTTAATAATTACCTACGATATATATTATATATACAGGATTTGGCAGAGCGATCTGCTCTTTTTGAAACAGCAATAAAGCACAGCACAATGCTTACCATTTAATCATCAACCAGTTTTGAAGATGATATCGTTCAGATGTTTAGCCGCACGATCGATACACTCCTGAAGCTTCTCTTTAAGTTCTGCATTGCTTGGTGAGCTCAAGGGGACAGGTCTGGCGACCTAGCCGACCATAGAATGTCACCATGTAATGAGATGATACGGCCTGGAAACGTTTGTTCCAGAAATTCTTGCCGTGTGTGCGGTAGCGCCATCTGGTTGGAACAACAGTGGTGCATCTTCATGTTGTTGAGTCTGGACTCCAGAAAAATATTGCACATAGCTGGTAGGTGTAATAGGTATCATGTATCCTGCTTTCTCAAAAAATATGGTCCTATGATGCCAAATTACGTAACAGCATACTAAATAGAGCATGAAGAGGTCGTTCATAGATTTTTTGAGAATCTTGTAGGGCTTAACACCAAAAATTCTGCTTATTGACACCGCCCGATAAATAAAAATGAGTTTCGCCACTACTGAACATTTGTCAACATGTCCTCGTAAGCAGTCTGTCGGGCGTATCAGTCACATTCTTTATGTTCTTGGAACACCATCAGTTTTTATGGATAAACATGAGACCCCAATGTAGAATTCTGTGCAAGCTCCGGTCAGATATTTCCAAAGCGAGAACATGCTTAGCGGCGGAACGTTGTGGCGAAGTGACAACAGCCTGCCTCACTGTTGTGATATTCTCTGGCGTCCAAATGCTACGAGGTTTACCAGGTGATTTCCATTTTAATGCTGAACCAGTCCATCGAAAACTATGTACTCACAACATTATGGTTTTCTTCGTCGGAATTCTTCTGTGAAGGTTTACATTAGCACTTTTCTAATGGCAAACTACTTATAACCTGAATAAATAAAAACTAAAATAGCAGGACAAGGATAGTCCACTGACTACTCTCCCGTTTGTGGAAATTAACCAAAAATTAATTAGTTTGTTAAAATATAGAAAATAGACATATACGATGCATTTAAATTATACACTATAGCTTAATCTAATCTCATCATTTTCTTCTAGTAATTTTTTTGCTAACTGATTAAGGTACACTACCACTCGATCAGGATATTTCAGCAAGTTATGTTTAATTTCTTCCCGCACGGTTTTAATCTTCATGTCACTGTAACTCACAAAGTTTTGCTTTATAAATGTTGCAGTATTCACTATTCTCTAGCTTAAGTTGGCAATTTCTGCATTTGACAAACATATATACAGAGTTGGTTTCTCTTGGTGAATATATGTATGTTTACGCCTCGTTAACCTTTTGTTCAAATAGAATTACAAATGTTGTTTAATGTTATTTATGGACATGCGCCTCTATTTATTGTAAATGTGACAAAGGAGAATTTAGCTTCATTGATTAAAATTTCCCATTTTTTAACCATTGTTCAGTCAATGTGAGATTATTTGCAAGTTTTCATATGCTATGATAAAGTTAAGATGCAATGCCCGTTGCTAATACCGTTAATGCTATGGTGGGAATGACTACCATAAAAAGTGGAGATTCGAGCTTTTATCGTGTTGATGTCTAGATAAGATCTGATGATTTCATAGAAATAATTCGGTATTACTTTATTTATTTTGTAACATAAACTTATGTGCTAGATCTTATCAAAAACCATCTTAATGTTTAAAAATATCGCTAACCAATAGCGTTTTCATTCTGGGTTATGATTTACTTTTTTCACAATTCTGTGTTCTATTATACTGCGACAGTTTCTAAAACCAAATTAATCGCTTGGTATGAGCTGTCCGGTTTCCAATATCAATTTAAAGCTTTGGAAGAATGGTTTTTAAATTTTTTTTATTTTGTTTGCATTTTTTCCTGGCTTCGAAACCATGGTGATTGGGGCTAATTTTTAATGGATGCGATAGTATTTTTTACACATTTAGATATAATTTATTAAAGTGTAGGGAGTGATTTCAATATCATCAGTCATTCAACTGTCAAGCTCATTTACTTGTGGTACACCCTGTTAGACAACCAAAGATATTCTGGCGATCAAACATAGATGGTATAAACGTACAGACCAACATGTCACACCCAGTTTTGAACTGAGGCCGCTCTAAAGGTTAAACGTGGCAACCTTACCATCAAATTTGGGTGCCGTAAGCCAATTACTCACGTACTTTAAATTCTTACTAGAAAATTCTGTAGCAATCGTTACTATTGCTGCCCTCCAACAATTGTGCCAGTCACGAATTTCGTCTCACTCTGGTGCATCGCCGTAATGGGCGTTGACGTTATGTTGACATTACGAAATATGTAGCAATGATCGTTCGTGTATTTCCGCGTGACCCCGAACGCGTTACTCCTGGCCACCAATGCTTCAGGGGAGACCTCCGCATTGTGCTTTAAAGATATTTGATTACGATTTTTGAAACTTATACTAAGAGAAGCTGGATGGCCCTTACAACGATGGATTTTGGCAGAAAAACCCGGACAAAAATGGATTTTGGAACATTAGAACCATGATAGAACCTTTCCGACTTGCTCAAGTCATAAAAGAAATGGAACACTTAACCTAGAGATTCTCGGCCTGAGTGAAATTAGATGGAACGGCACCAATGAGATAACTACGATTTCGGGAAAACTTTATTATTCTCAGGAAATTCACTTGATACATACAAGGGGTGGTTGATCTAGTACTGAACAGATCGTAAGAAGAAGTCTAATAGAATGGATACCCGTGTGTAGAAGAATTATCACAGCGCGTTTCCACCCACGTGTAAGAAAACTCACCATTGTAGGGGTAGCAAATGAAAAAGACAAGTCTATTTTTTATTTTACATTAGCGATAACACTTATGTAGAACAGGTTATGGAAAAGCATGGATTAGGACAGATAAATACAAACGGCAAACCCTTGTTGATGTATGCACAAATCAACAATACTAATTTTCCCTATTTCCACAAATGTATTCATAAGGTAACCTAGATCTCTCCGGATAAACAACCACCAACCAAATCGGTCACATAAGCAGAAAATGTAAGAAATCCTTTTTAAAAGTTCACAGTTGCCGAGATACTGATGTCGCTAGTGAAATTGGAAATGTTTTGATAGAAGCAAATATATACAGATTAGGAAAACTGATTGAACAAAGACGTCTTATAGAAGATCAAATATAACGGGTGTTTTTTATAGAGGTATAAAACTTTAAGTTGGCGACACTTTTTTAACTAGTGGTCATTTTGTCAGCTGTCAAGTGATTTATGTTTAGTTTGGTTTGGCATTTCAACATGAATAGACTGACGCCTGAACAACGCTTCTAAATTGTGCAAATTTATTTTGAAAATCATGGTTCTGTTCGAAATACGTCCATTTTACGGTCAACATAATCGTCCATCAGAGCAATTAATTCGATTAACTATGGAACGTTTTCGCACCACGTTTACTCTAAATGATAATACTCATCCACAGAGACGTCGAACAGTGCGTACAGAAGAAGTCATTGCTGCTGTAGAGCGTAGCGTAGAGGAAGACCCGAATCAGTCTATCGGCCATCGTGCACAGGAATTGAATATGTGTCCATCCACTTTATGGAAGATTTTGCGGAAAGATCTTGGTTTGCGTGCTTACAAAATCCAACTCGTGCAAGAATTGAAGCCACACGATCACCTAGCAAGGCGTAGATTCGGTGAATGGGCCCAAAACAAGATTGCCGTTGATTCCGATTTTCATAAGCGAATTTCGTTTACGATGAAGCTCACTTTTGTTTGAATGGATACGTCCATAAACAAAACTGCCGTATTTGGAGTGATGGTAATCCTCAAGTGTATGTTGAGACACCGTTACATCCAGAAAAAGTGACTGTTTGGTGTGCTTTATGGGCTGGTGGAATCATTGGTCCGTACTTCTTTAAAAACGATGCTGGTCAGAACGTTACAGTCAATTGTGACCGCTATAGAGCCATGATTACTGACTTTTTCGTTCATCAATTGAACAACCATGATGTGCAGGAGCTGTGGTTTCAACAAGACGGCTCAACATGTCATACAGTTCGTGCCACAATTGATTTATTGAAAGAAACGTTTGGTAACCGCATAGTTTCACGTTTCGGACCCGTCAATTGGCCTCCAAGATCGTGCGATTTAACGCCGCTAGACTATTTTCTGTGGGGATATGTGAAGTCGCTAGTCTACGCCGATAAGCTCGAAACGATTGACCACTTGGAGGACAACATTCGCCGCGTTATTGCCTATATACGACCACAAATGTTGGAAAAAGTCATCGAAAATTGGACCTCCAGATTAGACTACGTACGAGCCAGCCATGGAGGTCGTATGCCAGAAGTCATATTTAAATTATAATGCCAGAAGATTATCTTTCGAATAAAGTAAATTTCATGTCAATTTAAAAAATTCATCTTCGTTTTATTCCATTTCAAAGTTCTATACCCCTATAAAAAACACACTTTGCAAAGCCCGAATAGACGAGATTAAAGACGAATTACAAAGAATATATGAATACGTAAATATAGCAGTCAAAAGAAATGCAAGAAAAATTAAAGCAGCTGGGCAGATAAGTTAGCCCTTAAAGCCAAGCCGCAGCAGACCTAAGAAATACTAGAGAGTTATATAAAATAACTAAACAACTAGCCAGCAGAAATTTTATACACGACTGCCCATCCTTAAAGCTAAACTCTATTCCATCTATCAACATCTTAATAGGTGGCACAAATATTTTAATGGCATGCTAAACATACCAGAGAAAAATGCAGAAATGAAAGAACACAATCTAAACCTCCTACTATTCTCAGAATCAGTACAGAGCCACCCACCAAACGAGAAATTATAGAAGTCATATCAAAGCTTAATGGCAATAAGGCTCCTGGACCTGATAACATATCAGTAGACATATTTAAAGCCCGTCCTTTATTAATAGCAGATATCCTTTACCCACTTATATTGAAAGTCTAAACTTCAGAAGGAATTCTTGAAAATTGCAAAGAGAGACTTATAATTACAATTTCCAAGAAAGGAGACCAAACCATGTGACAAAAATGGAAAGGAATAACACTTTTAAATTATATTGTTAAAATGTTGCCACAATAATACTAACAGTAAATAGAATAAGGAAGGACCAGTCAGGTTTTAGACCACATAAACTCTATATTAAGCAAATACACCCCGTGTTTTATAATAGAGCAATTCCGAGAACAGCGCTTGTCATTGTATTTCATCTTTATATACTATAAGCGAGCTTTTGATAGCTTGCTTCACTAAGCGACATGGAAAGCACTCGCTTCAAAAGCAATTTCAGTAAAAATAATTAACTTAATCCAAGAACTTTATCATGGTACTAGAGCAAGTGCCCTAATACCAGTAAAAGCTAGATTTAAAAAAGAGTGTATTCTTTCTCCACTATTATTTAATCTGGTCTTAGATAGTCGTAACAAAAACCAATGATGCATAGCATGGTATAGAATGTAATTTCCATCAAAGGTTAAAGAGTCTAGATTATGCAGATAATATGTGTCTTTTGACTGACACTTTTAATGACACGAATAACAAATTCCAATAATTATAAGAAATATCCAAAATTGGGCAAAGATAAACATTAACAGTTATTTAAATAATAGATCCCTCTGTCAGAACCAGCGAATAGAAGATGTTACTAGTTTTGCCTACCTTGACAGCATTATAACCAACAATGAAAAATCTCTAGCAGACGTGAAAAGTAGCATTCAGAAAGCAAAAACGGCATTTGGCCTTTTAAACAACATCTAGAATTCAACTCACTACGCCAGTAACACAAAACTCCACTTTTTAATACAAATATCAAGTCTATCTTGTTATATGCATGTGAACCTTAGATGGTAGCAAAAGAAATAACAAATAGCATTAAAATGTTTACAAATAAATGTCTTCGAAGAATTCTGCGCATTTATGGGCCAAATATTATTAGTAATCTAGACCTGTGAAGAAATACAAAAGCAAAACAGCATGGGGTATGCCACATCTTACGAACATCTACAGTTAGTATTCCCAGAGAAGCCTAGAATCTATAAGGAGGTAGGAGAGGACGCCCAGAGACGACCTGAAAACGCTCCAATATATGCCAACTTAGGTAGATGTACTTAAAATGATACTTTAAGAAAATTATAAATAGCAACTTCTTCTGTCGCAGTGATTAGCGATGGAAATGGGTTAAATATCTTTTTAAGCTTCTTAGCAAATCCAGAAGATTTTTCTTGTTGTTTCTTGTCCATTTTTTATTTGCGTTTTTAATTAGCCGTTCAGTTTGTTGGGGACACTTAAGCTTTCTTGTAGCTTTAGAGTTTGTCTATCTTAATTCTTGCAGTGTTGCTCCAGATCGGTAAAACATATAAGATCAACCATCTGATTAACGATTTAAAAATATTAAGATTGCACATTTAGTTTTTAACATAGACTTGGCATTGATTAATGGGTATAATTGCACCAATTTTTATAACTTTGATTAAGTTTAATTGATATGCAGTTTTCATGTGGGTTTCTTTCAATGTCTTCATTGATCTTGCTGTTAGATAGATTTCGAATGTGTTTTAAGGTGTTCACTTGGTGAACCACGAAGATATTTTATTGATCGTTTTTTGTATATGAGAAACTGCTTTATGTTAAGATGATAGTGTTGTCAATAAAAGTCACTAGGGTGGTCTTGACTGATGGTATATATGAAGCGCAAATAATAAACAGTAATGGTCCCTAAAAATGAGGGTCACGGTAACTATTTTTTTCAAAAATAAGGAATGATGTTGCAACATGTCATATCTCAACCAAGCCGTGCCCTGCGCACAGCACAGAGACCAATGTTAAATTAGTTGTCAGGCAACCGCTGAGCAGGATAGATATGACTAAAGTAGAACAGCGTTCGTATAACAAAATAGCCGTTCTCCGTGGAAGAAATGCCAGAGAATACCACAAAGATGGCAGAAGTTGTCGGAAATAATGCTTTTCTAAATCGAACAGTCTTGTTTTATGCATTCACTGTTTATATTTGTCTTCAATAGCCAAGTTGGTTAATTAAAATGTAGGAAAGTTTGTCATTTTTTTAATTATTGGGTTACATTTATTCTAAATGTGTTAATGTTGTAAAATGTGGTGAATTTGTCAGATACCCTGTTCGTAATATTGGACATTACTGTGTGGTCGATAGCATTTTGGAGAGTTGCAACGTTTGGCTTTGTTTCTCTAACATGTGGTATGTTATTTATCTCAGTTGCTTGGTTATTAAGCAGGTTGGTTTCTAACGGCAAGAAATATGGTGAAGACTACGTCAATGTTTTTTCACATCATTGGTTAGCGATGATAGAGCGTTGTATTTATTTTCCATTGAGACAACATTTATATTACTGTCGATCGTAGTGATAAGATTAGTACTTATAGTTTGTTGTCATCATCTGTCTGTTTATTATATAGTAGGTAAATGATTCAGTCGTCGGCCCACTCGCAAGAGTAAAATTTCTGACTTTCTATATACCGAGCGATGATAAATACTCCTGTTCGATTCCAAAAATCATAAGGTCACAAATTTGAACTGTAAGATGACTGAGTCACTTGTGCGATTTAAAATTTTGTCAAAACATTTGCAAGAGATGCTATTAGAATTTATAATAAAATTGCTAATCATCAGTTGTCTAAAGCGTGTTACATTTTGTCACCGTCGAAGGTAATCGATGTAGTATATAACTATTTTGTCTGTACTTTGTCTTGACCTTGCTGCGACTTTTATGCACCTTCTGTGAATGCAACAAACCAGGAACAACTGAGTTTTTATTTCTGTACATCCACGTTTCATCTTCGATTATGACCTTTTTGAGGAAATTTGGTTTACTGATTTCAGTCTCCTATGTGGGGTTGCGAGATCCCCCATCGGGCGCCTCTCCAGGTGGCGGATAGGGGAATGCCTCTCAGATACGAGTGGTATCGAGGAAATCAAATACTCGAGGCGGACCAAAACTCGACTGGTGAAAGGCAGCAGGTTCATCAAAATCAGGCTCTAGCGTGAGAAGAATAACTTCGAAACGGTAAAGTAATGAAAATCGGAAAGCGCAGCTGTAACATCGAAAACGATTTTCGAACTGCGATACAGAAAAGAAACGGAAATCTTACTGTATTATAATTTCCAAACAATCCTAATGGCTGAATAGAACAAAATAATGACCCTCAGTCCAGGGCACTTCTTAAGTGAGGAGAGGGTGCTAAGAATCTCCCTGAGACATAATAATAAGAGCATTAGAAACAAACCAAAAATTAAAATATATGATAAAACTCTACGTATTGCTACGTGGAATGTTCGCAGCTTATTTATGCCAGGTAAACTAACAAATACAGAAATAGAAATGGAAAGGATAAACATAGATATCCTAGGATTAAGCGAAGTCAGATGGCCCGGATCAGGAAAGCAAAGGACACAAAAAGGATACATCTATTCTGGAGAAGGGACAATGAACACAGACATGGAACAGCAATAATTCTTACACACAAAATTGCAGAATCAGTTATAGACTTTGTACCCCGTCAATGAACGGATTATCTTCATAAAACTTCAAACAACACTTAGAGACTTGAACATCATTCAGATTTACGCTCCAACGAATGATAAAACAGAACAAGAAATAGAAAAATTTTACACTGACATAGAGGAAGTATTACGCCTTACAAAAAAAGGAGAAATTACTATGATTATCGGAGACTTCAACGCCAAAATCGGTGCTGGCGCTGAAGGAGAAAACATTGAAGCTTATGGTCTTGGCATAAGAAACACTAGAGAGACAGACTGGTTCAGTTCTGCATTGAAAATAACTTTCTTGCTGCCAACATCCAATAAGACTATATATGTGGAAAGCGCCCGCTGGCAATAAACAACGGATAGTAAGAAATCAAATCGATTTTCTCTTGCTAAATATAGAATTTAAAAAATACATACAATCTGTAAAAACTTATCTTGGTGTTGACATCAGCAGTGACCATAACCCAGTTGTAATGGACTTTAAAATCAAGAGGTTTAAAAAAGTTAAACGAGGAAAACTGGATAAACGTATAGACATTGACAAACTAAAGATTCCTGAAGAAAAAGAAAAAATAAGCTGTAGAGTAGAAGAGGAACTAAAGGCGCTAGAGACACGTATAAGACCTGAAGAAGAGATACAGACTACGTGGAAGGCGCTCACAAACATAATAACAGATGTCCAGGAGCAGGATATTGGATTTAAAGAAAATAACAAAAAACAAGAATGGATGACACAAGAAATCTTAAATCTCATGAGTGAACGGATAAAAAATAAAACACAACTCGATATAAAGAAATAGTCATCAGGAAAAATGCAGAGAAGCAAAAGAAAAATTAATGTCGGAAAATGCCAAGAAATAGAACTGCTGCAAGAAAAATACGATACGTTCAACATGTATAAAAAAGTAAAAGAAATGACAGGCAACACCAGAAAACACCAAACAGCAACTTTAAGAGATTTGAACAACGATATAATTCTAGGTATAGAAGCTAAACTCAAAAGATGGAAAGAATATGTAGAAGAACTTTACAATGATGATAGACCGAATGAACCACCATTAGAAGACCAAGCAATAAATGAAAAAGGACCTGGAATATCTAAAAGCGAAGTAATCTACGCTATAAAAACACTTAAAAACAGAAAAGCTACTGGCCCTGACAAAATCCATGCAGAAATTCATAAAATAATAGCAGATAACGAAAGTAAAGGCCTAGATCTTATAACATCGCTATTTAACAAAATATACGAAATAGGCAGGATACCCTCCGATTGGCTAAGATCCACGTTCATAACAATCCCGAAAAAATCAAACTCCTCACATTGTGACGAGTATCGTACGATAAGTCTCATGTCCCACGTGTTAAAAACATTTTTAAGAATTATTCACACACGTATCTATAGAAAATGCGAATAACAACTAGACAACACACAATTTGGGTTTCGAAATGGATTCGGAACACGAGAAGCTCTTTTCGCTCTTAACGTAATGACCCAAAGATGTAAAGATATGAATGTAAATATCTACGCGTGCTTTATCGATTACCGTAAGGCATTTGACTGTGTAAATCACCAAAAAATGATGGAAGTCTTAAGACTGACAGGAATTGATAAAGGGGAATTGCGCATTATTACTGAACTCTACTGGCATCAAACATCTAAAATTAAAGTAGAACAAGAAACCACAGAAGACATATTAATTAAAAAAGGTGTACGACAGGGTTGCGTACTCTTCCCGCTCCTGTTCAACTTGTATTCGGAAACAATTTTTAAAGAAGCATTAGACGGGGAGAAAGGTGGAATTAAGATAAACGGCTATATAACCAATAACATCAGATACGCGGACGATACTGTAATAATGACAAGCAACTTCCTAGAATTACAACACATGACGGACATGATCATTGATCATAGTGAATGATATGGCTTACAACTTAACATATCCAAGACAAAAATAATTGTATTTTCGAAAACACATGTGGATGCAAATTTATGCATTAAAGGAGAAATCGTGGAACAAGTAGCCTCCTTTAAATACTTAGATACTAACATAAACAGTAAAAGTGAATCCAAAAAAAAAAAAAATAAGATCAAGAATAGAACAAGCTCGAAGAACGTTCATAAACATGAAAACTCTTTTCATTAGATCAGACCTGAACTTGGAGCTTAGAATTCGAACGATTAGGTGCTACATTTTCCCCATTCTGTTATATGGATGCGAAAGCTGGACGCTAGATCCAACCACTGAGAAACGATTAAATGATTTTGAAATGTATTTATACAGACGGATGCTACGTGTTTCGTGGATGCAAAGGGTAACCAATGACGAAATTTTAATACGAATGAATAAAAATAGAGAAGTAATGAACACCATAAAAGAACGAAAAAAACAGTACATAGGTCATGTAATGATATGAATTATTAAGAATTATCATTGAGGGAAAAATACAGGGACGACGATCGGTCGGAAGACGCCAAAATTCCTGCCTAAAAGATCTGAGAAGATGATTCGGGTGTACATCCGCAGAAATTTTTCGAGCCGCTGTTTCTACAACTACATTCGCCATTTGGATCGCCAACCTTCGACAGGAGAGGGTGACATAAGAAGAAGAAGATGCCAGTCTAAAGCAAATTATTGGCACAATGTTCCTTCTGCTCTGAAAATATTAGTCGCGATACAAATTTTACTGCGATACGTTTTATGCCAAGATCTTCCGCCAAAGTTTTCGAAGTCTTCTGCTCATCTTCTAGACTTCGGACTGGTAGTTGCTTGTTCGTGTTATTTGTAGCTCGCACACATTCAATATTTTTCGGTGTTTTTCAAAAATGGTTTAGTCTTAACATACCTTTGGCCATATCTGAATTGTTTGAAACATAGCTTTAAAGCCTCATAAATTACCCGAATAGTTTTTGTGGGCAAATGTTTAAATTAGCAAAAAATTTGATGCAGATTTGCTGTTCTACGAATTCAGTCATTATTCGGTATTTTGGTTAGTTCTGATCGATTTTTTCTCAAAAAGGTCCTTATTTAACATAGAAAATGGATTTATACATCAATAAAAATATTTTTGGTAATTAGTTATGAGTCTTTTCCATCTTTCTGGCAGCATGGCGATGTCGTCAACCCATTTTTGTACTTCTCCAAAATTACGGAAGTGCATGCCTACTAATGCGTGTTGTATTGACGGGGCCAGATCTGGAGATCCACGGGGTGTAGAAGGATTTCCCAATGGAGGTCTAGTCGCGTTTTTTGGCGCCAAAGCAACATGAGACTGAGAATTATCGTGCAAAAGGATCACTTTTCGGAGTTTGCTAGTTATTGCAAGCCTCTTCTGGTGAAAATTCTTATCTAAATTGAGTAATTATTGTATGTATTGGTCCTCAGTAACGATTTCGTTTGATATCGGTAGTTTGTAGTAGGCCACGCCTTCTTGGTCTAACCAGATACAGAACATAACCTTGTGGCCGTGTATATTGAGCTTTAGCGCTGAAGTAGACGGTTTTTCAGAATTAATTTATAATTTTTTGCGCTTGGTACTATTAAAAAATGTCAATTTTTCATCCCCTGTACAATATAAAACGAAAAACTTTTTACGCTGCTTAGTAAGCATAGAAACGGCGATGTTCAAGTGACAACTTATATAGCATCCATTTTCCCTCCTTCTAGATGTTTTCCATTGTATGTAAAGGTCAGAAATGGCTGATCTAACAACATCTAATATCATTTCAAGTTTCTTGAGTTATTGAGTTGGGTTTTTATCTTATAATAATTAAAATGCGATAGAGCTTTATCATCATAAGCGTCTTCAAACGTTTGATCAAATATAAAAAATAGCGAATCTCTAAAATGCATTTTTGAACATTTTATCTTTTGCCACGTAAAAACAATGAATAATTCAACAAAATGGAGGGAAAAATTAACAATCGCTATATCTAATGTCAAAACTATCGACATTAGTACTAACCATCAGATTCTAAAAGACAAAAGATGTCACGATCAGAAGTAACTGAAGTATCTATTACAAATGCGATGATCATACATTACATGTACTCACTTATTGGCGTCTAACTTCCAACTGACCCATGTAGTAATGACGTCCTCATTAGCGCAACCATTATGGAGACAAACCACGTTAGTTTTATAAGAATAAGATTTAATTTTAGCTTAAAAAGATACACTCCAATTTTGATTAGAAAAAGTTAGAAAATAAGCATAAAACATGATATTAAGTTAATTATAAAAAATAAGTACATTGTAACTTATGGTACTTAGATTATTTTGTTATGTATAAAACCGTTACTGTCAAGATACACAAGAATTCGCGCGTCATGCAAACTTTTTTTATTTGCCCTCGCTTACTCTTCGATTTCAAATAGGACGAATTTATTTCGCGTCCTGAAAGTTACAAAAACACAATTTTGTTTGCGGATGTCTTATGAGCTCACCAGAATACGGAATTTCGTGCGTCCCTGCCTCATCTGCCCCGCACCCACTCTTCGACTGCTGACAAGTTCGCGCGACTGAGACCGAATTACATGCCTCCATTCCACGATACTAAACTAATTATGCGCTGTTGTCACAGCGAATTCTGGCAGCAATTTAATTTAAATCGACACGTTTTGTTGTCGGCGCATAATCGCATGGCACGCGAGACTGGATTAGGGGCATGGCGCGACGCCGATTAATAAGGATTGGGCTAGACTGTTTCCACCGTCGTGCCCTGATAATGCGGCGGCTGATTGAACGTCACCGAGGATCCGTAATTAGGACGTCCCGTCACAGAGAATTCCAGATGATGGATATACGGTAAACTCCAATCTGTCGCTTGTCGGAAGCGGCGATGATATTATTTCAAACATTTTTCGCTTCGATGCAACTATCGTTTTCTCATTATTACAGTAAAATGTATTTTTGCTAGAATCACAGAATTGAGTATTTGTTAAATCAATATTTGTTGTCTTAGGTAATTTGATTTGTTATAAAGTAATAACGGACTAAATAAACCTTTGAGAATAATTTGAATGATTTCAGTTTGCTAGATTTTATTCATACATTGTCACAGAAAGTTACCTTACAAATATTCATTTTGAGCTTTTTTGTTACCTTATCAATGGCCACGCGGTAGTATATTACCAAATATGTTACAGTATGTTTTCAACAATAGTTTGCACTACTGCAGTAATGCAATCTTGCATCGCGCATATTGGGGGAATGCTAGTTTATAAACAGTACCAAACAACCTTTGACTTCACCACAGGTGTGACTAGAGGTTAAGTGTTGCTTAATTGTCCGAAAAGATGGTTATTGTATTACCCCTAATGTTAAGTTTGTTGATCTTCTTTGCACAATGTTTTATGGCTATGATTTTCGCCTTAAAGGCTGTAGGAAATTTTCCAAGCGCTATTGGAATCTTAATGTCCTTTTTGGACTATATATTTCTGCTCCTGTGCCTAATGTAGACTTGGAGCTATCAGTACACGAGATAAAATCTAAAAGTCTTTCCCCCCATTTCTATTTACTTTCTCTATTTACTTTAGTATTATGATTTTTAAGTTTTTTCTAAATTTAAAGTAGCTGGGAACCAGGTTGTCGGTGGGTATTTCCAGTGCGTCCTTCGCCTCGAGTCCCTCTCTCAGTTTTTGATGCTCTCGTATATGCATGGGAATGATTAGAACTTGTGGTTGCACGAGACTATGCCCGTGCTTTTTCTTGGATAAATATATGAAGTGGCGGCAAATTTAGTAACACTTCTAGGGTAGCAGTTGACTACGTTGTTATAGCTCCCGTGGTGCTAAGGTAAGAATGCCTTTGAACGCCACAAAGAAGCACTTTTACGTTTGCCTGTAGTGTTTTTCTTCACCATGCCACAGACCCATAGGTTATCATAGATCTTACGACTTTTGTGTATAACTGTAGAATCATCTTAGGGTTTAATCCCTTCTCCTCAGCTCTTACCACATAGTCTTTTGCATCTTCCCTCTGCTACTTTGATTCTTGGTGTGATCATATTTAAATGTCAATTCTATGTGAGCTTTTGATCGAAGATTATTCCTAAATATTTAACCTCTGAGAAAAAAGAATTTTTATGCTATTCAACACAATACGTTTTATCCATTCTAACCCTCTTTTTTTTGGTAAACAAGACTGTCAGTTTTTTTGGGGGGTTGGGAGAGGAGGCTAATTTGAAGTCCTTTCTTTGTGCATGATTTGCTTGTAATATTGAGGGCACATTGCAATTTTTCTATAATAGTACCTGTAAAGCGCCCTCTCCTGACTACTGCGAAATCATCTGCATATCCTAGGCAATGAAAGCTCTTTGTGGATAGCTTGTTAAGAAGTGTATTTATAAGGATTATCCGCACTAGTAAGGAGAGAACTTCTCCTTGGGGACAGTCTCTAGTTATTTTCACTTCAATAGTTGCTTCTCCTAGGGTAGATATAATAATTCTTTTTCTTAGGGTTTCTGCAATCCATTGGCATAAGCAGCCGAATATTCCTTTCACTTTAAGTGATTAGAAGATTAGAAACCCCCCTCGATGTCCATAAACAGGGTTAAGATTATCTCTTTGTCTTGCATGGTCTTCGACAAAAATCTGTTTAGGTCACCAAATGCCAGGTCTGTTAATTTTCCTGCTTGGTATGCGTATTGGCAATCACGGAGTAGAGACCTCCTGCGTTGTGCATCTAACGTAGTTATCTACCAGTGCATCAAGAGTTTTTTGCATAGAAGATGTGAGACTGATAGATCTGTGAGAGCTTGGTGAGTGATTTATGTTTCTGACTACCTTGGGTATATATAATTCTCACTCTACGCCATGCTTGGGAGATGAGCCTCTAGGCGATACAAACCCTAAAGATCTTCACTAAGAAACATTCCTGATATTTATGCAGCAGAACTGGTAGAATTTTATCGACGTCAGACGATTTGTAAGAAAGAAAACTTCCTAGGGCTTATCTGATTTTGTCCGGAAAAATTAGTTTATACCAAGTCTTCCGTGGCTTTGGAGTTTTCTCTTCTTATGATATTCTTACTGACCTAAGAGTGTTTTTCTAATTATATGGCCAGACCTTCTTTTGCTGTTTTCGAGTAGGTACTATCTGTCTTCTTGATGAGTCCTACTTGGCCGCAAGTACTACCTTTGGCTAAAGCTCTATGGATTCTTGCGCATGTAGGAACCTCCTCGTAGAACTTGCTCCAAGGGTTTCTTGTAACCATGGCGATTTCTTTATTGTACTGTGTGAGTGGTTTCCTATAAGTATTCCAGTCATAGTTATTTTTGAAATTATTGATCAGCCTTCTCACCTAAGCTCTCCGTGTCTCTAGGCGCTTATTCCATCAAACTGTCTTTGTATTGTCTTGTCTTGTAGTTTCCGCACAATTATCTCTGTATGCCTGCAAAACTGCTTCGTTCACACCCCGCCATTAAAACTCAACCTGTCTCTATCTTATTACCTATAGAGAGTATTTCTGAGGAATTTTTATATCCTTCCCAGTTTATTTTTTTCAAGTTGTGGTACGTTGCAATTAAAAAAAGGGGGTGGGTGGAGATACGATATCAATGCTTATGTGCCTGTGGTCAAAGCACGAGGGCTACTTATCGTCAGACACATGCCAATTGTAAATTGTATCACTTGTCTTATGGTTGGTTAATGTGAGTTCCAAGACCTCCCTTCCACAGCAAGTGCCAAAAATGGGCTATGAGCTTATATTACTTATGTCTATACCTTTACCATTAAGAAATTTTAAAAGTGTCTCACCTTTGCTGTTGATGTTTGTACTTTCCCAAAACGTGTAATGGACATTTGCCTCGCATCCAATTATTAGGCCTAAATTTTGGCTCTGTTGTATTCTACCGTGTCCATTAACTGGGGCGAGCAGTGCTCCTGATCTATAAAATAAGTGAAGCAGAGTAACCACTTTCTCGGTCTTCCCTCCGCCTTGGTTGAGAGAGTTAATGTAACAATATCCTAGGAATAAAGCTCCGGAATTAATGTACAATTAATTCTATTGCTTGTGTCTGTACACGCCATAGGTCTTAATGCTTCTCTGTTATACATTATCATAATGTTGTGGACCTTCAAGTCTCTCACTTCTTCACTGTTGATCCAGCATTGCTGTAGCAGGACTATATCTATTCTTTGTGAAACCTTCTACAAAACACTGCTGAAGCAGCTTTAATGTGTTGGAGGTTAACCTGCAAAACCATGAGCTTTACTTGGGTGTTTATTGCTTCAGCGTCTTTCATTATTTTCAATAGACTCATCCCGCTAGAACATTGTGCTTTCTCAGCTGGTTTTTCAAGAACAACGTGCTATGGATCTTGCTCTTTAGCCTAAACTTGAGACGACCAATGCCAAAGTATGGAAATATATTGAGTTTCTTTAATGCCACTAAAGAGTTGGCATTCATAGAGACACAACAAGTAATGAGTTTTCACGCATGGATTAAAATTTAAAGCTGTCAAATAAATAGGAACCAAAGAAGCATGATAATGTAAGAGAAATAGGTGCAAATACTTAAAAATAGAATAAGGCACCCGTGAAGAAGTTGGCAGAAAAGAATGCAAACATATTGAGGAAAAGAAATAGGCGATTGCGCTGCCGAAATTGTATTCGATCCCTAATAATGTAGCTTGAGCTACGTAAATACGAACTGCGACTTTAGCGCATGGATCCAATGGTGTTTATGTCAATGGTCAAATAAATAAAAAATTGGATGCTATGCTATTGAATAGATTGGAACGAAAACCATTGCAAAACCCGAAGTTGTCAAAACTTCTGGACATTTTCTGCCAAACAACTGAAA
The DNA here is from genome assembly GCA_036346155.1 of Sinelater perroti. Lineage (NCBI taxonomy): Eukaryota > Metazoa > Arthropoda > Insecta > Coleoptera > Elateridae > Sinelater > Sinelater perroti. The sequence goes on along the minus strand of JARFIY010000195.1, from coordinate 13,611,643 downwards.
ACTATGGGCGACAACTGGGGCTTCAGCAAAAGTTCATAGAAAGGTAAAAGCCTAAATTGCAATTGGAAATGCTACCTTTAAATATTGTATACTGGTAGATGACGTTGAAAATGACATAATCCTCGAAATGGAGATTTTAAAAACTTATGTATGTAAAGTGGACTTGGAGCTTGGAGTATTGAAGATAAACGTAGGTGGTTGATTCATTCCAGGCTCTTTAAAGTGTTCGGTGTGTCAGCCCCATGCATTTGAGGTTGATACGGCAGCAGTACTGATCGTTTTCACAACTTTGCTATCGATAGTACCGGGAGATGAGCTCTCTCTTTTTTGGCTGTTTTAGTGGAACAGTCAAATAAAAACGTTGCCCAGGCGAAAGATATCCTTTGTCTTTTTGTTTTGCTTGAGATTCAGAAACATGAAAAGCATTGGTTTTGGTTGAAATTCTTTTTTATGCTCTAGAGTTCTTTCTTTAGCTTTTCTTGCTAGATTTGCGCTACGTTTGGCCGAGAATTCGTCCGTCTTTAGCATGTAGAAATGCTGTTGAATCTTCACTTTTAATAATTTAAGGTAATAGCGAGATGTATAGTATCTAATCTGCTACATTCTTGGATTTAAGATTTATTTATTATTATATTCATTTTTGTGTAGGTTTTTTTTAACGAAAGGTTAGGCTTCTTTTTCCAGAGGAAAACGAGAGGAATTTTTTCTCTGAAAAGAGCTCTTTCCGGATCAACGTAAGTGTTTGGTCGGAGGCTGACGATGAGGGGAATTTTGATATTCTACTCACGAACATTCAAGATGTGAAAGGTGTTTACGGTCGGCACTGGAGGTGGAACCGGCTTTATAATTACTTTGGCTCGCCGGTGGACGCTGCGACACTTGTGGGCAGGTTTGAAGCCTTTCTGCTGGGCGATGACCTACTTTTTTCACTTAGTCCACAGGATCCACGGAAATGTTACCATCGCAAATTATTTTAATCGTGTAATGACTTGTAGTAATGTACACAGGCCGTGGTGTTAGCATATTCTCGCGAAACTAAACAAAATATTTCCACTTAGTACGTCTGGAATATACGAAATAGTCTTCAAATAAATGTGAACCAAATTTAAGATAATTGATTTTACACCATAAGCATTTAAAGTGCTTAGAATTAGTATAAAAGTAATCAGAAACGGCGAAAAGTCACGCAGTGACTTAGAAGAGTGGAAGGTTGGCTAGATTAAAGTGGATTTGGATGAGGCAATTTTTTTAATAACTTTATTTTTACTGATGGAGGATAAATAATTGCACGTCAGTTGTTCACAAATCCACGTCTGCGCTGCATGCTGAACCTCACCATCCGAGTTGAATTTGTGACCGTGTAGTGTGACCGAAGATGTGGTAATCGGCTGGCGCTAGATCAAAGCATCCACACTCTGGATGTGTTGATCGATGAGCGACTAGGTCTGCTTTCATCCGTTGGACTTGTTTCTCTCTACTTAAAGCGTTCTATACACATGTAGATCTTTAGTTAATGCATGGTGCGTACTTTATACAACGCCAACATCTAGAAATGTATTTTCGCAAATTTAGCCTTCTCTGTCCACAGAAAACGCACTACGGTGCGTTTTTTCTCGATGGTGTCATTAGTGAATGGACCAGCCAAACTTACTCTTGTAGCTTTTTGCCATATGATTGAACAATGGAATACTAGCGCAGCTAGCTACTTGTGATCTCTTGCGCACATGTAATGTTGCGTGTCAATGTCACTCTCTTGTTTTTAACACACAATTTAAAAACTGATTTTATTTTCTGATTTGCTCTAGTACATGGTGATGCTGCACTATCGTTGTAGAAAATTTATTTATTTTGAACTCCCAGTTGAAGTTACCACAATTTGAATAATTAAAGATGTCCACAGCATTGTTATGGAAAATCGATGAATAAAAGTACGCCAAATTGCTGATGATATGATTCAAGATGAGTGTAATATAGCTACTGTGGCTATTTATCAAAAACATGTGTACATGATTACTCGAGTGTTTAGTAATGTTTAACTATAATCCAAAGGATTCTTGCGACAGTACCGCAGACAAAATCCAGATCTACAACTTTGTACCAAAATAAAATAGCAGCCAAAAGGTAAAAGAGTGCCAAAGAGGGCAAAAATAGTTTTGTTGATTGGAATTTTTGGGATTATCAAAAATCATGTTGATCAAGTACTTGGAGAAGGAAAAAACAATAACAAGGCTGTTTGACGAAAGAAATTAATCAAACACTTCAGAGAATTATGCGAAAAAAAAATGGTCTTGCACAAGGATAATTCGTTATAACCCAAGTCTATCTTTGTAATAAAAAATTAAATGAGTTAAAACACGAATTAATCTATTATTCCCCATATCTTCTAGTTTTAGCCTCGGGTGCTTTTTCTGATCCAAAATCTAAAAACTTGACCTAACGGGAAAAGTCTGCCATTTTAATAAAACTGAGACTTGTCTTATTTTGTTCCAATAGATCCTTCACCATTCGGCAGACGGAAATTATTCTTTTTTCTTTTCTAAGTTAAGCTTCAATTAAAATTTTGCTGAGGTAATTACTCGTCCTAAGCCAAGGGAATATTGGAGACGCCGCAGTTCAATTTAGTTAATCTCATTTTGGTGGCCTAATGCAGAAAAATTGACGAGTTTGGGGAGAATTAAAAATGTAAAGTAATCTGGATTTATTACTACATCAATTTGCACGTCCAGGCGTTGACAAATAAATTGCATATTTTATCCCCACGTCTATTGAAAATTAACTGCAATTTATTGTGCCCCCACAGTTTTTTTCAAACTTACGTATCCGTCATTTTACAGATGTCACATAAGGCAAGAAAAACTGCAAACAAGCCGATGTGGCTCCATATGAATTTGTAGTTTATGTAGACGTAACTACAGAATAAAGCGGAGTGCACTTTATGGCCGCCTTCCTATGCTCAAAATAAAAAGACCAGCAGAAAATACCTTCATAAAGCCGTTCTCTAATAAATTGCCCCGGTTTGCGGGACAACAGCAATTTATTTGCCGAAATGAGAGATTTTGCTGGTGGACATGTTAACTCTGTTAAAAATTACTCGCTAATTTTTTAGCGGCTTATCAATTCACTTGCTGCCGTTTGAGCAGACAGGGCTATTGTGTTGTTGATTGATACTGGCAAACAAACATTAAAAGATTCACAAAAAACATTTAGGAATGATACAGAAACATGAATTTAAAAAATGTTATTTCTTAAAACAAATTGCCCCTTTCAAGAAGCGCTGTCGCTCTTTGTTTTTATGCCTTTGTTGAGGCTTTGTGTTCAGTATCTCTGTGTAATTTTTAATTTTTAAAAATACAAAAATGTTTTATATAATTACACATTTTGAATACCTAATCTATTAAGATTAAACAGAAATATAGAACATGTGCAAATTTAAAGTACTGATTATATTTGAATTGTAACTTTGTTTATTATTAGTCATAAGCTAAAATGATAAAACTATTCTTTTTTTAACTTTTGTGCTTGGCAAATAGAATTATTTTATACTATATACAGGGAGTATACAAAAGGTTAGAAATTTACGTTATTTTAGTTTAATAAATTTACCATATTGTTGCTTATTACTAATAATTAACTTTTAAAGGGACTTTTAACTTATTCACTATTTACGTATAGTATATTTTTTATAGTTGTCATTCTATAACTAAATATGTTTTTACCTTTTGAGTAGTAAACTACTTTAATGTATTTTAAATTTTTTTATTCGTTTCCAAAAAATGAAAGTACTAAAAGAATATGTTAAAAAGTAAAATTAGCCAATAAAATCAGTATATAATGCCACCAGAGAAATAAACAAAAAAATAATCTTAATAATGCAAGTTTTAATGTATAAAAAATAGTAGAGATGAGAGGAAAGTTGTGCAATTTTTATAAAAAACAAGAACGGTGTAATACCGTAAAGGAAACTTTTTAGAGCGGTGCGAAATCATAACGGTCACTTCCGGTTGCCGTCAACCGATTTGGCTGAAAATCTCATGAAAGGTACTGGCCTAAGATGTGTGTATGCCAAGTTTGAAGTGAATCCGTTGGACAGAACGGAAGTTATCTTGTCTCCAGACACACAGACAGACAGACAGGATGATAATCTCATTAACTTTCTACTATAAACTTCACTGTAGAAAGTTAATATATTAATAATATATAATAGCTTGAATAAGTTTAAAACAAATAAAATCATGCTAATGAAGGTTACCTACCTAAACAAAAATTAAAGAAAACATTAAAATTTTGAAGAATACAAAGATTCGAAACTGTGAATACTTCCTAAAAAACTTTTACTGAAAAATAGTCTGTATTGTGCTTTTCTAAAATATAGATAAGGCATAAACGATGTACTATTCAATAAAATACCTTAATGAAAATAAAGAAGACGGTGAACAGTCGATGGATGAAAATCGGAGGATGGGAAGAATGGTTAGTCGTTAAATGCTAACGAGAATGCTTTATGCATGACTTTAAAACTAGCGCATGCCTTGATCAGTAAAGAACTGATAGTGATAATATTGCAAATTAACAACAGAAGAATTAAATGAGCATAATAAGATCTTTATTGGCAATTAAAACATTAGAACAATGTATAAAAAGCAAAACCAGTCAAGTAGCACAAAAAATGAACATATAATATTGATATTTTGGGACTGTATAATATTAGGGTATCGTTATCGTGGCTCATTCTTGGAACTCTGTGATTCCTGGCGGGTAGCCTACTCAGTTACTAAAAATAATTGAGTACCTGCGTTTACTCGAACAAGGAGTAATAATGGCGGTCTCCTAAGGCGCGGTGCTTGCCACATCGCTCCGCATCAGAGATGATGCGCCACGACCGGGCGGAGAGAGCGAACATATGAGAGTCTCAACCTTTCTGTTAGAACCTTACCACACATAATATCAGGGTATAAAGTGGCAAAATTAAGTTACATAACCAGAGTACTATAATTTCCTTTAAACATAAAAAAAACAATGCCAAACTTGAATATGGCATTTATTGCATTTATGTTAATACTTTTTATGAAACTCCGTTACTAAAATATGATACAATAACTGAAAGAATAATTACAGTTATAACTAAAAGGAGATATGTAAATTTATTTATTATTATTAATACACCCCGATAAATATGAAAACAGATAAAAAAGTGAATTTTTATTAATAACTACAAAAATATATGACGAAATCTAATGCAGACAGAAAGAATATAAAAATTATCTTGGCTAAGACAGGAAGTGAAAATAGAGGCAAGAAAGAAATAAATAAAAACAGAATTTTGTTTAAACTTTTGTGCATTAAAGAATTTGATGGTTTCAACTTAAGTTGCAATCAAAGGTCATATGGAAATTAAAACACAAATAGACCATCTAGCTATTGGTATAAAATTTAGAAGTATCCTAGTCGTGGAAGGCCGATGTAGGCATTCCAGCAAGTAAATTTAAAACACACAAAATCAATAATAAATATAAAATAATAATTTTACCACGTATAACAGCCTATAGCTGTGCTAAATTTACATCTGGTTAGTTTTGTAAAACTACAAAAAAAAGAAAAATAAGATTTTTTTAAGACTATGATAATTCCTGTCTTTATAATAGCAAAATTTGGATTTAAAAAAAAAGTTAGAAAAGATGCTATAAGAGAAAATGTAAAAGTACTACTTGTCCTAACAACAGTTAAAGACAACAAACAAAATAGAAACTGCACTGTGAAAGGATGAAAGCTCACCGACTGTTTAAGATAGTATACAAATATCGTCTTGGTATAAAAGAAACGTGGGAAGGCTGGGAAAAGGACATCAATAGATGAATTGGAACAGGTTCTGTAGTCTAAACCGTAGATAAAAGATTTTAATAATTTAAGTATTGAAAAGCTCTGGTATTTTTGCATGGCCATTATTATTGAAATATGTATAGAAACAATGAGTAAAAAAAAGGTTAAATAAAAGAATAAATGTCAACCAAAACATGGAGTCTAACAACAAAAGAAAGAAAATAAATTTGAAAATATTAAATGATAGTTGTTACCTGGTCCCGATTTCGCCGGGGCTGATGTTACCTGACTCAGAATTTTTCGTCCCGTGTGCAACACAAAGGACATTCTTTGGAATTTATAATCCCAATGGAATGTTACCTGAGGCCGCCTTTGTGGCGCCGTGTGCAACATCGGGATTCTTGACCTACCGCGCTGCGTCGTGTCAAGCGGTTCCGAGTCTGCCCGAACTCCACCGACCATAGCCGCCACGGCATTTTCCAATCAGAGCAAAGGTGCCCCCGGCGTCCACCAATCTTGGGCAAGCTTCGCATTCCCCAGCGGGCTCAGCGTGCTTCCACACTGAACCGTGACCCACTAGCAGAGTGGGGCACGGCTGAGCCCTTAAAACCTGAGCAACCGAAGAATTCGAGCTCAGTCGTCAGCCCCTTAAGAAGTAACCATCAAATGTCATTAGGTGAGTCCCTTTTGGCTTCTTTTGCTGCTCGTTGCCCGGATCTGCTGCTCGCTGCCCGGACCTGCTGCTCGCTTTCCGGACCGGTTGCTCACTTTCCCGCCCCGCTGCCCGAACCTGCTGCCGCCCCCGCTGCTCGCTGTCCGGCTCCGCCACCGGATCTGCTGCACGCTGTCTAGCTGCGCTACCGCCCCTGCTGCTCGCTGCCTGGTTCCGCCACCGGCCCCGCTGCTTGCGCTGCTGTCTTAGCTCGCTGCCCGTTTTAGTCCATGCATTAAGTCGTAGGTTAAGTTTGTAAGATTGTAAATATAATTCTAATTGTAAGTTGAAGCCGACGCTTCGTTTTTTTTAGCCTTCCGTGGCCAACGCGTTGCCGGTCGTAGCGTCCCGACGCCCGATATATCACCGCTCGGGCCCGACCTGGTAACATAGTAATAAAAGAAATTATAGAAGCAAACAATTAAAAAAACAGTTTCAAAACGTACAGTTAGGTTAAACGATAAAAAGATTTTGTATAAAATAATAAAAAAAGTTTTCTATAAAAAAATTAACATAGATAAAAGGCAAAAGGCAAAATCCCTGTATCATTCTATAGAATGGATAAAACTAAAAAAATAAAAATAATAAATGTTCTTTCACCCTAAACTAGGGTGTGCTGACAATTTGATTTCGTTTTAATTATGAACTACTCTTGGTTTATGTGAGAGTTAATTATGGTTTGCATTCGATCAGTTTAACATGCGTCTCTATCAGACGCTTTAAGATGATTTTGCAATAACCAAATTTTTTATGTCTGTTATAAGATGTTTCTTTTTATTATAAAAATTATTTACTTAATATTTTAAATTAAATAAGAAATTAAAAATAAAACTATATACTATATGTATAACATCCATCTACGTATAAGCCAAGTCTTCTATGCTTAGTAGGTGCTACTGTTTTCGTTTAAAATAAAAACTGACGACACCCTTCTTCTAACTTCTGAAAGTTGGTAAAATGGTGATTTCCTCCACAGCAACACTTCCTTTCAATTGACCATATCAGGGTGTCGTGATAAAATAGCTTACATTCTGTTAGCTGTTTACGGTAAAGCTTGAAGTCGTGGTCCAATCTTCAAGAACTAGCTCAAAGTAAATCACAAATCACAAATTGGATGATACAAATGTAAGGGTCTATTTGGCCTGGAAAGCTGAAATTTTCATGATATATTTGTTTTGCCATTATCAGTAAATTGCACCAGAAATCGTATTGTATTTAATTTTACATTGACAAACTGACAAAAATTCAAAATTGCCAAAATAAAAATTTGGATACACAGACGTCTAAAAAGTTGTTGCAACGTGATAGTCGCAGCATCAAACGTCAAGTTTTATCCGCAACTCACAGAGTAAATTTGATGAAGAATAAATCGACAAACCATCCGAAGGCAATTGAATCGGGGAAATGTATTTGACAATATTGTTAGGCAGAAGCTGCCACTGAACGCCAAACACAAATAAGTGCGACTCAACTTTTCTCTTCGCTACTTGATTGCCAAAATGAAAATGTCAGACGCAATTTAGAGTGTAGATAATTTGTTCATAAATGTAGGATTTTCAACAAACATTATTTTTATAGACTTGACGAAATATAAGCAGGCAAGCATATACATATATGACAAAAAAATAATCCTCCAGTGCATAGTTTCCGAATCCCTTCATGATGATGGTGTGAGCACATGTGATTACCCAGCTATCAGCATAGAGAATCTTTTAATAAAAAAAGCTACCGTACCAAATCTACCTCCTTTTAAAATTTTACTTAACTAATAAACACTTCTAAGTCCACGTAGAGAACTCACTCTCAGTCTACTATTCTATTAACTCTGGTGTTTCGGAAAGCAGTATCTTTAAAATGCTTTTACACCCTTCTATACTGTAGACGTTTTAACTACAAAAACTACCTTGATTGCTACCTTCGTAGATAATACTGCAATAATGTCAACAGACACTAATCCCGACAGTGCATCTGAAAAGCTTCACCTATACCTAAATTTTTTACAAATCTGACTAGATCGTCGAACAACTAATGTAAATAGTGATAAATCTATGCAAATTATATTTACTACAAAACGCATTATCTGTGCACAAGTTAATAACTAATAAAAAAGAGGTGAAATACGTAGAACTCCACCTGCATCAAAGACTGACTTGAAAACCCCACATAAAAGTCAAATGACAACAACTCAACTTAAAAACAAAGAATATGTACTAATTAATCGGGCGCAAATCGCAACCGACTGCAGTCAAATTGCTACTGTATAGTATTCTGGAGACTCATCACTGAATTCCGCCTAACTTATGACGTACAGCAACACTGTTTACTTAGTATAGTACCCTGTTAATCAAGTAGATTTTAAATTTGTAATAAATTATTTAAAATAAAGTATAAACGAATGATATACGAGTTTTGCACGCACACATTTTATTATAAAATGTGCACTATGAATTTGCTACTAAATTTAAAGAAGTACAAGCTATGTATATTGAACTGCGGTAGCGGAAAGCTCATAATCACACGGCTACGCCGCCAGTTCCTAAATAATCACATCGATTTCAATGCAAATTGAAGAAAATTTACAAATGCAATTCAGCCAATCCAATGCATGCACCGCGATGAAATACGCTCCGTAAATGCAGCAATTCGCCTTTCATTTGCAAGTAAATTATTGCGCACATATATTGCGGCATATACCAATATGAGGCATGAGGTAGCAGAGAATTAATTTTCTTATTTTTTTAATTACTACATATTCCTCTATCTTTAATTATTTGTCAAAGTACTACAATGTAAACAAGATATTTAAAGCGGATTAACAGTTGCTAAGTCATAGATATGTTGATAGCAATAATTTATTTATTAAATAATTTCGTTAATCAGTGATACAGTCGAAGTGCCTCGCGTTCGCGGCGCACGGTGACTCGCGTTTTCGTGTTCGTCGTTTAAATACTCGAAAAAAACAAAAAAACCCTATTTTTTTATTAACTATATGTAAAAATGTCTAATCTTTCGATCTAGATGGTCTAAAAAACTCAAAAAATTGAAGATGAAAAGATATAATGAATTTCAAACTTTCGCATTTTTTGAGGTTATGGAGTAAAAATTCTGAGAAAAAACTATGTAAGATTGTGTTTTCAAATCATTTTTTATTAATGGTTTGAGGCCGAAACGACGAGATGAAAACGTCGTGTTTGGCGCTCGCGCGGTGTTCTGCGGCAGCGCTGGGGCAGTTGACGCGTTTTGCACCAATATATATATATATATATATATATATATATATATATATATATATATATATATATAAGTGCGCAAAACTGGTTGCTCGAGAATCATTGAAGGGTTTTCTTCCCCCAAATGCTACAGTTTTGTTTAATAACTGTGCCGTTTAACATAAAATGAGCCTTATGGCTAAAGATTTAATGCGCTAAATATGGACCTGTTGCCCTTTGTTTTAGCATCCAATAAAATTTCTAGGTTGCTGGTGGTCTGTCTACTGTAACTCTTGAGTTAATGGAAGTTTGTAAGCATGAAAATGCAAGTTTTTATGTAATTTTCTCCATAAACTGGTTTGAGTAATTCGTAATTCTTGAGATCATCCTAGAATTAATGATAATGGGTTATTTGTAATACTTCTCTGTACAAGGGCAATGTTTTTAGCAGAATGTGCAGTTTTTGGTCTCCCCGAACTTGGTTTGTCGTGAACAGTCCCAGTTTCTTCAAATTTTTTTACTAAATATTGAATTTCTTGATCAGGACACTTGCAAGCTCCAAAAAGTCTCCAATTATGACAGAGTTTTATAGACTGTCAAGTATTTGCTTTTTTCAATGCATGGTTAATTTGTATAATAAATAAATAAATAAAATAAATATAATATAACATAAAAATTGAATAAATATCGAAAAACTAAATATAAATAAATTAAATAAATAAATATAAAAACAAATAAATAAATAAATAATAAAAAATTATAAATACAATAATAAACATCATAAGTAAATAAAATATAAACGTAAATATAAATAAATAAAATTTAAGAAGATAAATAAATAAAATGAACAAATAAACAAACACAAAATAATAAGAATAAATAAATAAATAAATAACAAAAATAAAAACATAATAAATGCAAATAAATAAATAAATCCATCAAAATAACAAACACAAAATAAATAAATAACAGAAAAAGCTACAGAGATTGTTCTGTGGAATCAACGAACTTGACCTCGGTATCTCGAAATTATTAGACATGAAGTCTTTTCGACTTTATTTTCGAATTCAGCGTAAAATTTCCTATAAGAATCAAATTAAAATCGTAAGTACAAACTTTCCCAAAATTGAGTCGGAATATCTCAGAAAATTATTCAGATAAAATTTTTAATCTAATTCGAACAGCAAAAATTTCTATAAGAATTCATTTTCAAATTTTAAAAAATCTCAAATTTTGTGACTGACCGACAGACAGACATATAGAATTCAGTAACGAAGAACTTATTAAGTTCGACGTAACAAATATCTGGAATGTCAAACAACAACGTACAAATATACGGTTACCCATGTTTTTCATAGATCTGAAGCAAAACACTAACAATAAGGACATATATAAAATAAAATTATTAATGAATACTAGTGACATTCGAAGCACCGCATACAAAAAGAAATATACCCCAATGTATGCGGTGTCAACAATATGGACACACAAAGAATTTCTGTAAAAAAAGCCCACGCTGTGTAAAATGCACAGAAAATCACCTAACATCAGATTGTCCTAGAAAAATAAAAAATAACGAAGTCAAATGTGTTAACTGTAATGAAAATCGCCCTGCTAATTACAGAGGGTGTATTGTACATAAGCAGATTCAGCAAAAACTCTATCCACAACTGAGAAACCAAGCAAGCGAACCAAGAACTTTCACAACACGATATATACAACCCAATGTATCCTATGCTCAACACTTGCAACAAAACTCACAACAAATAAACAATCCAAATCAAACAAATCTACCATCATCTACTCAATCACCAAGCGATATAGTAAAACTAAAAAATATAATAAAAGATCTTATCAGTCAAATGAATGCAATGATGAATCTTATCTCCACTCTCGTCAGTAAAATTTCATAATGGCTCAGTTGCTTAAAGTGGGTGTATGGAACGTCAACGGCTTATGCCTACATGCACAAGCAGTCAAATTATTTATACAAACTCATCATTTACACGTAATGCTAATATCAGAAACACATTTCACCAACAAAAGTCACTTCAAAACCCCAAAATTCCACATATATGTCATCAAGCATCCTGACGGTACTGCACACGAGAGAACCGCAATCATCATCAGAGAAGGAACTAAGCATTATGAAATAGAAAGCTATTGTAAAGAAAATATACAAGCAACTACTGTGGCTTTGAAAGATAATGAAGGAACTTTAAATCTATCGGAAATATACTGTCCGCCTAGGCATAACAAGAAACAGAAAGACCTTGAAAATTACTTTAAAATACTCGGAAATAAATTCATCTCGGCTGGGGAATGGAACGCAAAACACCAACACTGGGGTTCACGGATAACTCTAACAAAAGGCAGAGAATTATACGCAGCTTTAAAAGCAAACAACCTTACTGCAATATCTACTGGGCAACCTACCTTCTGGCCTACCGACAAGAGAAAAGTTCCAGATTTATTAGATTTCGGCATTGTAAAAGGAATAGATGTCAAAAAGTTCAAGACAGAGGCCTGCTTCGACCTGTCATACGATCACTCGCCACTTATAATCACGCTACATTCACACATACTAGAAAAACAGAAACAGGCCACACTCTATAGTAAGCAAACAAATTGGGAAGTCTTCCGAACAACACTAGATGACGTAATTAATTTAAACGTATCGTTAAAAACACCAGCAGAACTTGATCTTGCAGTAATTAAAATCACCAACTCAATACAACAAGCAGCTTGGACTGCTACGCCAGATAATAACCATGCCGCTGTCGAAGAAAAACTTCCTGTAATAGATAAACATAAAATTCGTGAACGAAGAAAACTCAGAAAAGATGGCAAATAACAAAACACAAAAATGATAAGAAAAAATTTAACAAAGCGGCAGAAGAACTGAAGAAACTATTAATGCAAATAAAAAATAAATCCTTCCAAGAATACCTCAGTAATCTAACAGCAACAGAAGCTACAGAGCATTCATTGTGGAAAACAACAAAAAATTGAAAAGTCCACTAGTATCCATTCCGCCAATAAGAGATCAAAATGACAAATGGGTAAGAAGTAACAAAGAAAAGGCGGCAGCATTTGCAGAACACCTAAGAAATGTATTTAAACTACACGAAATATTTGTAGGAGAACATGAACAGAAAGTCCAGGACTTTCTAGATACTGACTACCAAATGGATCTTAATGGATCTTCCAATAGAAAGCTTTATAATTACTGAAATAAAAGACACAATTTTACGACACACAAACCCTCAAAAAACCCAGGGTTTGACTTGATTAATGGCAAGGTGTTACAAAACCTAACAATAAAAGGGTACAGAGCAATACAACAGCTTTTTAACGCAATATTGAGACTTGGTTACTTTCCTAGAACATGGAAAGTAGCAAAAATTATAATGATATAAAAACCGGGTAAAAATCCACACGAAATAAGTTTCTATCGTCCGATAAGTTTATTGCCAATACTGTCAAAAGTATTTGAAAAAATATTCTTAAAACGACTAAAACCCATATTAGAGTACAATAATCTTATACCAAATCACCAGTTTGGTTTTAGAAGTCAACATGGTACACAAGTACACAGAATAGTCAACTCGATAAATAATGCATTCTAAGAGAAAATGTACTGTTCGGCAGCCTTTCTTGACGTCAGCGAGGCCTTTGACAAGGTTTGGCATGAAGGCATTTTGTACAAACGTAAAGAAAAACTACCCTACATCTTAGTGATCGTTCTCAAATCATATCTAGCAGACAGACAGTTGCTAGTGAAGTATCAGGATGAATACACTGAATTGTACTCAATTCAGTCAGGAGTACCGCAAGGGAGTGTTTTAGGGCCCATTCTATATATTTTATATACGTCAGATTTTCCAACCAGTAACAGAACCACAGAGCTTGCAGTACACACTAGCCCAACAATTGCTTCAGAATATTTGCAAGGTAATTTAGATCTCATACAAACATGGTTAACCAAATGGAAAATCAAAGCTAACGAACAAAAATCAGTTCATGTAACGTACACTTTAAATAAAGAAACATGTTCTCCGGTTACAATAAAAGGTAAACAACTGAGTCAAGCAGATGATACAAAATACTTGGGAATGCATATAGACAGGCGTCTAACATGGAACAAACATTTATTTACAAAAAGAAAACAGCTTGGTATCAAACTACAAAAAATTTATTGGCTAATTGGTAGGAAATCCTAGTTAACACTATAGAACAAATTGCTGATATATAAGGCAGTCTGGAAGCCGATTTGGACCTATGGCGTGCAACTGTGGCGCACAGCAAGTAATTCCAATCTGGAAATACTTCAAAGATACCAAAATAATGTATTACGAATCATAGTCGATGCCTCTTGGTATGTTACCAATGCAACAATTTCCAGAGTCCTGCAAGTTCTATCGATCAGGGACGAAATCCAACGTTTTAGTGTAAACTACAGTGCCAGAACAGAAGTGCACCCTAATGTACTAGCAAGAAATTTATTTTCGGACAGTAATGGTGAAGTGCCTAGACTAAAAAGATACAAGCCAAGTGACCTAATAGCCAGATTTAATTAGGAATATCATAAGAATACTAATAATATATATTATAATATTATTTTAATCAAAGAAGTGACTTCACTGGAAGTTATCTCCTGCATGTTATTAATGCCCTATTTGTATATTAAACACATTAATTATTTATTATCCAATAGGATAGATTGTAAGCAAAAAGGAGTAATAAAAAAAATAATTCAAAATAAAAAACGGAATGATACCAAAAATATTGTAGTAAATTAAATGAAAAAAATTTTCTTCTTCTACTTTATAAAACTGCTACAAATGTAAGTGTGTAACTAATATTACAACTTTTCTACAGTTATAAACCGATTTCAAAAATCATTACCTTATTCGAACCGGTTTGTTGCCAAAGTTCACTTAAGGTTTTGAATTTTCTAAAACCGTAACCTAAGGTTTACCTGTTATACGTCAAAACATAAATTATCATACAGTAATTAGACAGTTTGCGCCACCTATTGATGTTTCATGCACTACGTAGACAAGTCGTGCCGTTAGTAGGCGCATGTGGCACAACTTTGATTTATGTGAAACCGAATTTAACCGAACGAATGTCATCATGCTTAGATATGGTTAATAAAAAGATTATTAGCTCACTTTTTCCTCAATTGTCTACGAAACTCTGAACCAAATATTTATCTTGAGTTGCCCGTTCTTGGGACGAGCCTTTTTATTAGTAAATTTATAAATTCTACAACATTTTAATAGCAAAATTAATTTGAACATGATTTTCAATATTTCAATTGCTTTGTCCGTTAAATATCAAGGTGGTGCAAAAATATTCTTTTTGTTTTTTTTAAAGTTAGCTGTAACTCAAAATAAAATATTGTATCAGGTAATCGGAAAGAGCAAAAAAAGAGTAAATTGAGAAGCTTTTCTTCAAGCTGTCAAAATATCCCCAGCTGTAAGTACCCGAATCATTTTTACTGACAATAAGATGTTACTTGCACGAGTTAGGAAAAGTCGACATACGATGCAGAAAAGTGCCTTGTGCTTCAAGGAAAGAGCAAGCAATTCTTTCACCGAATTGTTATCAGTGCGGAAAAGTGAACTATCTTTGTAATCGAAAAAGATCAAGCTGTAAAATTTACGAGTTTTCGTATCAAAGTTACAATCTCCGACAAAAATTTGGATGATACATAAATCTCAAGGTCTACTAAACCCAGCAATCTAAAATTTCGAATTAATTTCAGACTAATAAAAAAAAATTTACCACACTTTGTCGTACAATTTCTTTTGTGTCTCTTTTGTTATATTTACTACTGTATTCGTTGTTTTATCCAACACTATATTTTTTATTTTTATTGCTCTTGGTTTTCCCCAATTTTGCTTATTCCTTTATTTGCCTCAATCTTCGTTCTTATTTCGTTTATTGTTGGTTGGATCTTGTATCTCGATATTATTTGTTTCATCACCATTCCTACCATAAAGTAGTTCTAGTCTGCGTCTGGTCCATTATTGTGATACATATTTTCCATTTATTTTATACTAGAATGTAATCGATTTGATCAGTGTAGCTATGTTCCTCCTGCTCAAAACAAGCGCTCATTTTATTTAAGTTTCTACCTCCATCAAAGTTAATGAACATTTTTCGATTTTCATAACTCATAGTAGGTTTATATATTTTTTCTTTTCTTATGCCCATACTTTATCCACCTCCATTGGCGCATGCACATTTATACGAGGTGCATTCAAGTTATAACACCTCCGATTTTTTATTGTAAACTAATCACACGAGAACTATGAAACTTGTGTCACTGCTCGATGTAATCACATTTTTCACAACGCCGGCGCCATGATTCCAGGGCAGCTGCAAACGCTTCTTTAGGAGTTTTGCTGATGCAATGACAGTGTCATTGTTGGAAACAACCAAAAGTCGTTAGGAGCCAGGTCAGGTGAGTAGGGAGCATGAGAAATTACTTCCAAGTTGTCAGCATTCGTTGCACCCACCTGGAGGACGCTTTTCGCATTTTCAGGTTTTCATGCAGAATTGCGTGCACAGATCCAACGGAAATGCCAACTTTGGAGACGATGTGTCCCACACTTATTCGGCGATCCTCCAAAACAAGTTTCTCCACTCGCTTGATCATGTGGTCAAACCGGCTGGTGCGAGGCCGATATTGTCTTGGTTTGTTGTCACAAGACGTTCTGCCTTTTTTGAACTGTCGCATTCCACAAACGCACATTAGACACATCCATAACACCATCATCACTTTTTTCACTCAACTGGCGATAAATTTTAATCGGTTTCACACCACAAATGGAGAAAACGAATGATTATACGTTGTTCTTGTAATGAAAACGTCGCCATTTTAAGTATCAAAAGCACTCCTCACTCTGTCTCTAGAGTCCTGTGTGCTATGCAGTGCTGCCATCTCTGTCACGCATTCACAAAGAGTGTGTGCATGTTTTGAAACAAACCGCATGTTTCTATCTGTTAAAAGTCCTGAGAAAAAAATTCGGGATGTTACTTGAATGCACCTTGTAAGTGTTATTTTTTGAAACTTGTAGAAACCTTATTAAATGTATAATTCCAGTTTTTAAGGTTTCATTCAAAACTTGTATTTTTATCTCTATTATTTCTTTGACTTCTTGCTTACTTTTCTATAGCGCCACAAAGTCTAATTCATCTTTTATCAAATACTTAAGGGCTCATCAACATTTTATGTTGCTAAAAATAATTTTCTCTCTTTGCTTTTCACTTTGGTTGCACTAGCCCTAGAAAATTTTATTTTTGTTTCTTTTTTTGCCAATATGGAGTTTGATTTACCCTTCATAATTGACTTTATTCAAACTGCAAACATTTATCTAAAATACATTTTTTGGGAGGCGTAAAAATATTTCCTAACAATTTATGTCACTATAATTAGTCTTTACAAAAAAATGTAGGATTGTGATATTTTTTATAATTATATCTGGCGTAGTGTGAAGCAAATGAAAGAAAATAACTCCCAATTAGTACTTTTAAGTTCAACATAACTGAAATACGCTGTAGTGCAAGAGCATCCATTTATTTATTTTAATTAATTTCGTATATGGCATAATCTGTAGAAAGCTAATAAAACACGAGGAGCCATTTGAACTGTAGGTAAGATAAATTTTACACCGACAGATAAATGGAATTCTTTGAGGTCGGCTGGCGCAGTTAATAAATCATGGATTTTCAGCAAAAACTAATAAAGCGCTCAGAAGCGCAGGAATAATTGCCTAGACATTAATATTGCTGCAACATCATCTACCTTGCTTTATAACCCTATGCATAATACATCCCCAATCAAGTGGTGGCTGCTCTTTTATGTGCATCGCGGCGGTCTTCTTTATTAGTTTTGTTAGTTCTTTGTGCTGCGCGAGATTAAACCGCACATTCTATACATGGCTGCTAAATTAAATCATTTATACCTGTATTAAAGATAAAAAGCATCTCTTTATTAACAATGACTGTGTTAATATGAATTGTGTTTCATGAAATTTATTATTTAATATGCATTGTATCTGCAATTTACAAATTATAGTTAAACATGCAGGTCGATGTGATGTAAACTCTGTAATTTTTTAGTATGCTTTTGGGCCAATTCAAATGTTTACCCGAAAAATCTTCAAGTATTTAAAATATACAAAATAATAAATAGAAAAAATACATTTACTTATCAAACATATTATAACAAAATAATGAGACTGATTCTACAATATATCTAGTGTTCTTATAAATACTATTACAAAATGAAAGCTATTCTGGTTTTATACCTTGTCAAATATCTGTGATGTTAACATACGGCTGCAATTGTCAAGACTTTAAGTTGCAAATTAAATTGAGTTTTTGATCAAGTTTTGTTATTTACCAATAGAGTGGGGTGACAAAGAAAAGCGAGGATCGTCCAAGACCTGGAAAACCACTTTCAGTTCAGATTATTTAGGTAGTCAAAACCACAAGCGTCCGAATTACATAAAATCATCTTCGGATGCAAAATGTTATGTCTACGGAAAATTTCCAAAACTTAGATGTCTCGCATTATTAAGCAAAACCTACGACTACTGGCCTAAATAAGACATACGGAACATTTGCTTACAGATGATTTAAAGAAAATTAGAAAATGTTGTTGAATGAGTATGACCATGATGGCCACAAAAAATTTTGTTTACGAATAAAAAACTTTTATAGTGAAGGAATATTTCAACAAACAAAATGAGCATGTCCAAAGAAACATCTCAGCTAGTAACAAGGGTTCAGAAGTCATCATCTATTATTTGCAATGGTTTGATCGAGAGTCTGTTAAAATCGGGCTGCAAAGTCAAAATTTCCACCGCTATCAGTGGAATGTCTTTGGAGGTGTAGTAAAACCTTTGAGTCACAAAATCTCGCTAACGGTGGCCATTTTTAATAAATCCATTGTAATTATACTTACCAATAATCCTTAAGACTTAATAGTTTTATTTTGCCTTTTTAATCAATGTATAATAACATTTGTGGTCATAATATGTATATAAAAACTCAATATTTTTTAAAAATGTAACATCTTTAAGTATCAAATAGTGTCAGTGTTTCATAGTTCCCCTAGAAATCTTAAACTGGAATTATTTTCAAAGCATTTGTTATAGTAGCCAGAACAGTCTTAAATATTGCAGTGTTGCATGTCTGAAATTTGAACCTGGAATTGATTTTCAAAGCGTTTGTTCTATATCAGATACAGTCTTAAATGTAATGATACTCTATATCTGAAATTCTTACTCTATCTACTATCAATTTAACACCCAGACATTGGTCAAAGTTCAAAACCGCTTTTACCTTAATCATATTGTCCAAAGTGTGAGACGTCGATTGGTGCTCTGCGCGTCGCTGATCCTCGAAGTCCTCTCTTATTCCTCTGAACACTTTGTGCTACCTGTACAATTGTGTTTTGATAAGGAATTTTCCTGTAGGCTTTTTGTATCATAACAAGTGCCCTAAGTTGTAGATTTTTTAAGTGTAACGCCTATCGCTGATCGATTCCGAGCTTTATTTTGATCGGTAACGCGACGCTCAAATAGCTGTCCACTTTGCAAGCGATTTGCATTCTGTGCAGGGTTAAAGATGCATTTCTTATCAACCGCCAAGCCCAAAGACTCTGCCCTTAACCTTTCTGCTTCGACCAAGAAAATTAATTTTATTATTTTTTGGATGTACCTTCTATATTTTCAATTTTGTTGATTTATATTTTGTTTTAATTACGGCTGTTCTACATTTTTTGAGTGTTATACCAAATATATACAGCTCCAAATCTTCTATAAAAATGTTTTGATCTTCCATTTTTACACCATTATCCATAAAAGTAGAGTTTCGAAATAGCGCTTTATATATAACATTATAGTAAGTGTATTCTGGCGTAGTTTGATAATTTTTTAATTTTGTGGATTGTGGGACAAAAAGGCAATTATTTATGTATAATATTTTCACGGTTTATTAAATTATATATACAATTTAAAATGACCACATTTAGTTTCTACTCAAGTTTTGGGACGTTTGGAACAATAGTCTATGGCAGTATACACTATATCCATAAAAAATAGTTATTTGTAGCAGTTAGGATTTGCTTTGAGAATAAAACAATCCCCTCATAATTTATGATCCAAATTCTCTCATCTGTTTTTAATTTTTCGTATCTATTACTAGTTAGTTTAGGATTATTCAGTCAATAATTTACTAATTTGTGAGTACTTCAAGACTTTTTTTGCTAACACTAATTCGCTTACAATCTATCCCTATTTGGACAATAAGTAATTATTACAACTAGTACCTAATATTTACCACAATAGCTTGCAGGAGATGTTTCCAATAAATACTCTCCTTCTGTATGTATATCACAAAAAAGATATGGTATGATAACATATTATCTTAGTCTAGATTTTTACTAATCCTAATTAAACCGTCTATTAGGTCACTGGGTTTAAATTGTTTTAATCGACGTGCTTCGCCACTGTCTTCAAACAAATATCTCGCCAGCACGTTTGGATATAATTGAGTTATGAAACTATATTTCACTAAAATGTTTAATATTGCTTTCACGATATCTATTGCGAATTGGCAATCCTGCGTGTGCTAGATATGATCCAACGTTCAAGTCATACAGTTTGACATTTTTGAAGGCATACGTACTCAAAACGTTTTGTCATACGGACGCTATTTGTTTTGTTGTCATTAAGTTAAAAATTTCTTCTCGACAATGGAATTAACTCGTGAAAATTTTTTCGCGATGGTTTTTTATGACTTTTGATGTCGATTACCTTAGCAACAGTGCATCGATGTATATCGTTGGTTCAATGCATTTAATCGTAGTCGTAGTTCGTTGGCAGATGAATTTAAAAAATGTCGTCCAAAATTGGATGTGGTGCCAGCAAACATCGATACCGTACGCGAACTGATAAAGCAAGATCGTCATTTAACTTATCATAAAATTCAGGCATCATTGGGCATTAGTATGACTAGCATACATTTGATATTTCGTGAACTGTGAAACAACTGTGTACTTGTTGTATCCTGCATAAGTTAAGGATCGCTGAAAAACAGGCTTGTGTCGATTGGTTAAAGAAATGCTCGAGAAACGTGTTTGAAAACCATTTACGACATCCTTGTAGGTGACAAATCTTGTATTTATGTGTATAAACCCAAGATTAAACACCAGTTGTCTGCATAGGTTTTCCAAGTTGCTAAATCCAACAAAAGTCGTTAGAAGCACATGTTTTTCTGCTTTTTGGAAAAACTGGGCATATTTCAAGCGTGGTTTTAGAGAATTTAAGTCTGAATGGTACATAACCATTTATTTTCCAAAAGTCTTCGAAGAAGTAAGAAAGGCTAACGCGCGACGTCGTACCATTCTTTACTATAATAGCTCACACACATCGACGCAAACAACTGGCATCTTGAGCACTCAAAATGTCAAATTGATGGGTCATCCGCCATACAGTCCCCCTAATAATTTCTTTTTGTTTCCACAAGTAAAGAACAAACTGCGCGAACAACGATTTTCGGTGCGGTTGATGCGTTCAAAAACCATGTTTCGGAGGTGCCTGATTCGATATGGAAAAACTGCTACGAAAATGCATCAATATATTGACCGCCAGGGAGAATATTTTGAAGAACAATAAAAAGGTTTCTAACATTAAACCTTTGTTTCTATTAGTTTTTTGCAATAGATATCGCGCAGCCTACGTACGCAAAACACATGTTAAATATGTCCACCTTTTCTCAGTTTTTGAAAATTTCGCATCAGTCGCAAGCATGAGTGTTGGATAAACGTAATTTCCTAAACTGTCTGAAAAGCCGCACCAAAATTTCAAAGGTTTTTTCGTCTTTTTGAACGAAAATCTTTATAATAATTTGTGCAATAGAACTTGGAACGTTTAATAATTTTTGATCAATTAACTACTCGTAATCTAACTGCAAAGAAAATGACATTGTTTCTTCTTGGCCGCATACTTTATTACTGAAGGTCGTGTCCCTGAACGGCTTCAGTGGTTTTATGTACAATTTTCTTTAATTTCTTTCGGTTTTCGACTTCTCTTAGGGCGGTCGTAACAGAGAGTCCAGTTAGGGCGGTCACTTGATCCGACCAGCGGCTAGGTAACCGGCCGTGAGGTGTTTTCCCTTCTACTTTGCCCGTCACCACCAACTTGTCAAGACTTTCTAGTTATCGACGGGAAATATGACCAAAGTAACCGAGAATCTTTTGGTAATAGTTTGATCCACAAATATTGGTCCAATGATGGCGCTATGACTGATAGCGCACTAAACAGTGACCTTTTCTGGGTGTGCGGTGATGTTTAATGACGCATGCGGGTTCTCAGACATCCAAAAGAGATAATTGTGACGGTTAACATAGCCATCCAATTGAAAGTGTGCCTCATCGATAAAGTTTTACATCCATTTCTTGTGATTGGGTGATCTCTAAGACAAGGTTTGCAAAGTCGAATTTAATATCGATGTTGACAGTTGACAGCTTATGCTGAATTTGAATTTTGTATGGATGATAATTGAGATGTTTGACAAGGATAATATGCAGACTACTCTTGCTGATTCAACAAATGAAATGCTTGGTTTTGTTTTGTCTTATGATTTATAAAATGTTTGGACGCGTCTTATTGTTTCCTCAGTGATCACACTATTATTGCGTCCAGTCTTTGATTCTGTCACAGACTGATCCACAGGTCTCAATAATTTTTTACCCAACTATCGAAAAAAATTGAACGAATGAATAATTAAATTTTGATGAACATGAGCATTTTTGCATTTGATAGCAATACTCACTTCGCAGCGGTCGAGTTGGCCAGTGGACAATGTTTGCCGCATTTGCCGATGAAGTGGGTCCTGAATTTTCGCAAAGCCTCAGCCACACTATTGTTATTCTTATAGTAGAACTCGATGAATTTGACCCTCTCGTTGATTGGATATGAATCTATTGTCAGGTTGATTGTTTAACACTGTATTGTCTGTAAACAAACGCTAACTATCGCTCAATGTATCAATCATATCACGTGACAGAGTTATACCACGTGGTTATCAATTTTTAGCGCTAAATTTAAAATTAGTGTCATATATTAGACACCCTTTACTATTTAAAAGTCAAACAGACTAGAACTGTCGATTTTACTTGCATACTGACATATCTGCACTGAAAGCTTACTTATGCCTCATATAGCGCTAGTTCTGACTCAAGTTAAAGCAGTTTTTGATAATTCTAAAATTACTTTTGTATACAATAATCAATGTTTGATACAGTTATTAGAATAAGGAAAAAATTAAAGAAAGTAAAAAAATTAAAGCTTTGCATAATTCAAGTATAGAAAACTGTAACCAGAAAAAAGTATTTTGAAGATATTTGTAGGTATGTGGCAATGGTAGTGTTTGGAATATATAAAGGGACAATAATTATTGTTCTAAGGACTTTGTTTTAGAAACGTTGCAATATTTTCAGGTTAGAATTGCTTGATGTGTCCCATAGCTGTATATAGGATATCTACACAGGCTTAATGATAGACTTATACAACAATTTTCTAATGTTAGTTGAAATTTCCTTTCAATCCATCTTAGTTTTATTCTGAGTTGTTACCTTTTCGTGAATATACGTTTTTTCCACGTTAAACGTCGGTCCATATGTATTTTATATCACCTACTTGATTTAGTTGCCTGCTGTTTAGTCAGGCGGGAGGGCAAGTACCTCTGTTTAATGTAAATGTAATAAGTAATGATTCTACTTCATTTGCTTTGATCTTCTATGTAATAGTTTATTTAGATTTTAGTAAATGCTCTGATGCAGTTGTTGGGTTGGCATGTACTACTACTATTGCAGTGTCATCTGCAACTGTAGTTCTGTCGGCTGTTGGTAAATCCGCTGTGTATAAGAGATATAGAGTAGGCCTTGATAGTCTACCTTGCGGGACTCCGGACTTGATTGGCCGTAAGTCCATATATACGTCTTGGTACTTTACAAGGAACAGTCTTTCAATTATATAGCATTTGAGGACAATAAATAAATTAGATAACAGTATTTGTTTAAACTACTGTACTTCATCAAAAGCCTGATTGATATTCAAGAATGCTGTTGAACAATACAGTTTTTCCTCGAATGCCATGTTGATTACGTTAACTATCCGATGTGCCTATTCCATTGGTACCACGTTGGCTTCTAAAAGCAGATTAGTGCTCGGAAATAGCGATTTTAATCTTTTCAGGGACAGTTTTGAAAACGCTTTTAAAATAATTGACAGTAAACTTATTGGGGATAAGATGCTGTTTTAATTGAGTTTTTTCTAGGCTTGAATAACATGATAATTTAAGATTTTCCACTGTCTAGACAAGTATCCAAGTCTTAATACTACATTGAACTTCTGCTGTAGAGTTTTGAATTCTTTGGTTGTAAGTTACTGTAGTAGCTTTCCTGTTATTAAATCGAACCCTGATGCTTTCTTGAGATTTATGCTCTATAGAATTGTTTATTTAAGACTGATGTTTTGCAATGGAGGATCCATTGGATATGGCGCGTTAAGAAATTTTTGTATTTGTTGTTCGATCTCTATGTTATGGGGTTCGAAAACAAATACTGTGGTCTTTTGTTTGTTCCTAGCCCATTTACCATTGGAATCTCTTATTGGAAAAAAGGATTCTTTAGTCCCCTTAAATTTTCTTGCCGCTTTCCACAGTGAATACTTTGTGGCTTCTGAGGCTGATAAGTTATTTAAGTACCTATGGATTGTTTGATTTTTTATTTGCATTAGAATTTGCTTTAATTCCTTCGCAGCCTTGTTGAATTTTATTTCGTCATCTTCGTTTTTTGTGATTTGTTATTTTTTTCTGTTTTCTTTTTTCGTCTATTTTCTGTTTAATTATTAAAGACCATTTTTTTAAGAGTAGTCTGGTGTTGCTGACCAAGATGCATTCTGTATTGCTTTGGTAAAGTTGCTTAGTATTAAATAAAGTTCTTCTGGCATTTTTTAATGATATTTTCAGTTTAATTTGCTGGTCTAAGGTTGTTCTGTATGTGACCCAGTTTGTTTACTTAATGTAAAATTTGGATTGTTTTTATTTTTCTAGTATATGGGAATACAGTGTAATTATAACTAATGTGTGGTCAAATGATAGGTCCAAGCAGGTTTTGACTTAAATTGTTTTGCGTTAATGCTTTTTATAATTTCAAAATCTAGTAGATCTGGGATCTTATTCTTATCAGTAGGCCATTGGTGGGTTCTCAGGTTGATACCGTAGTTAGGTTATTTGCTTTTAGAGCAGCATAAAGTTCTCTCCCCTCTGTCCTTGTTAATTGCGAATCCCAATATTGATGTTTTGCATTCTAGTCTCTGCAGCGAATTTATTTCCTAGGGTATTGAAATAATCTTTGTAATCCTTTTTTTGGTGAAATACATTATTAGTATGTTTCAAATTTCCATATGATATTCTAAGGCTGCAGTTGTTGCTTGTAGATGTTTTGTTTTATAGCCTTCTAGCTCATGGTGCTTGATGGGATTTATCATGGTACCCATTTGACTAATGAGTTCTCTCATCATGTTTTTAAGCTCTGTTATATCGCTATTTTAATGGGTGGCTATCGTTAGATTTCTTGTATTAAAATGGTTTGTTTGTTATGAGTCCGGTTGTTTACTTTGTATATAAGTTAAGTTGAGCTGTACATACTAAATTCTAAAGGATTTAAGTTGCTCTGCTTTTATTCTTTAACTGTGAGTATAACTTTGATTGTAATTATTTCTGAACAATACATCTTAAGTAATTGCAGTTAACACGTTAAACTGTTTTTAGTTAAGTAGCTACATGTGCACAGCGCGTGAAATTTTTTTATGGCCATATTGCTGGCAACGCATGTATTATGGTATGTTCATAAGTAGTCTTACTTTACAGATATCTTTATTATTGTCATTTTAATTAGATCTACGAAAAACATGGGTGTGTGGTTGTTTTAGGTTCCATACTTTCGTTATTTTGTGTCCCAGCGCTTGTATGCTTTCCTTTATATCACCAACATTAGAGAAGTAATGTACATTTTTAGCATGACTCTAAAACTTTCATCGTGTTTGGCCTTATAAGTATGACATTCCGTTTTTTTGTCATTTAATATATATTTTTAAAATATTGGTGTATGTGGGATCGTCTTTGGGATTTATCTTTTCTTGCTCGTTAGTGAATGCTTTAGTTTAACACTTTCCTTCTGCTACTTTATTTAATTCTATGTTAACGGTTTAATAATTTCTACACTAGCAATAAAAATAAGTGGTGGTTTCAATTATTTTTTTTCTTGTTGCTTATTTGTGTTCATATTCATTGACTTCTGCTCACTGAAGCAGTTGAATCTGTTGTTACTTAACCAAAATTTTTTGCTTCACTTTGGCTTGGGTGCTCTTCTTCTTCTAACATTCGATTTTTAATGTTTCTAACAGTTTTCTAGTCATTATTGTTTGATGGTGGCAATACTGATAGCGAATGATATGTTACTTGATTTGGTATCTGAATGTTTGCTTTCTGTTGACTATAAAATGCGGGTTTTGCTGAGATTCTTGTGTTATGATTGGCTGAGAGTAACACATATTTGGGGCTGACATGTATAGTGGTTGCACATTTTGATTGTACATTATTGGATTTGATTGCAAATATTTTATGACAATTATATTGTGATATCGAGTTAGATATAAAAGTATTTAAATATTACGTATGAATTATAAATAAGTAACATAAAATTTTTTATTATCATGGATAGACCTTACTCTAAGAAACTCGAATGGGGAGAGGCTGCAGTTTATATCGCTGCGATAAAGCAGGCACGTCTGCTTGGCTGTTCCGATAGTTATATTCAGAACGGTCACTTTCACTTTCATATTGCAGTCTGATTGTTAATATGAGCACTCGATTGACATTTGTATGCCACGAAATTTAAATGGATATACTTTGTAAGTATGTATTTCTATTTTCTTTTGTTATGGTTGTGTATTAGTATTCATATTTAATCTGTATTACTAATGCTGGAAATTGAATATCAGTTACTTGCTCTTGATATTGTTGAGATTGATTTGACCAAGGTGGATTGTAATACATTGTATTTTGCAAATTAATTGATTTTATTGATTGTGAGTACGCTCCTGGTTGTCTGGTTACTCGTGTAGAATGATCCAAATTGGACTTCAGGACGTTTTTATGGAATAAAATACAAAATTTTGGACAAATCCGAATTTTATTGCTATTAATGTGAAGCACAGACTTAGCAGTTGCATATGAAATATCAAGGCTAAACGTCCTCCACGACTCCGTTGACATGCAGTTCTGTTTCAGCAATTACACGTTTCATGTTCTTGGTTACTTTTGGAATCGTATCAGGATGTTGGCATAAACTGTTTTTTTTAAATAGTTTCAGAGGAAAAAGTCTAATTGGGCTCGATGGAAAGACTGCGATGGCCAATATATGCCATCCCTTTGCGAGATAATACGATCAGAAAATTTGGTTGAAAGTAAAGTGAATGTTTCAAGTGCTGTGTGACATGTGGCTCCATCTTGTTGAAACCACATGTCATTCAAGTTCAAATTGTTAAATTTTATTGAAAACAAAGTTATTTAGTACTTTTGCTAGCGTGTACTATTGACAGTAACAGCGTTGCCAGTTTAGTTCTTAAAAATGCTTTCTTTAGTTTATCATGTACACTAAACAATGCATTTTTGTAGATGCATTTGTTTTTTGTGAATAACACTTAGGTTTTGAAGATTTACAGGACCATTTAAAGAATAATGAGCTCCATCGCTCAATATGACTTTTTTTTTGCAAAAACAGCATAAGTTGTTGTATTCTCTAAAGCCTAGTTTATAAATGTACGGCGTTTTTGATGGTCTTTGGTAAACTTTGATGTGTTTAGATAACAAATGGAAAACTCTCTACGTCCTAAATTTCAATTTGGATCACCTTATGTTCAGGAATTGAGGACATTGAACTGTAATTGTGAGTGTGATAATTAAATGTTCCAAACATTTTGAGTGTGTGCCATTGCAAAGAATTATAAAAAGTTAAATATAAAATAAAATTACTGCTTGCTCGTCACTTCCACTTCGTTCAGCAATTTTGCCGCCTTCACTTAATAATATTTGATATCAGCAGTGCTCAGACACGTCTTTACACTTTGGAAATTAAATACTAATTATTTTTGGTCATAATCATTTTGGTAGAGTTATAACATTTGATTTTACAAATTTAAAATCTTTTAACTTTTTGCTGAAATAAATTAAGATACTGATTCAACAAATTATTTTTAATAAAGTAAAATTTAAAAACTAAACCTAATTAATTGGTTGATATTTACAAGAAAGAACATATAATAAAAATAAATAAATGGAGCTAAATTTTAACTGTCATATTAAAATAAATACTAATGTGAAGCAAATACAACAGATTTAGGAAATTAAAATTTTTTGGTAGTAAATAAAAGTGCATACTCTTTAAATATAAAAAAATCTATAAATTAACAAAATTACAACTTTTATTCTATTATGCATCAATAAATTCTTTTTTAATTAATCACTTTATTATTAATAAAATTAAAATACCATGTTTCTTTTAGCTTGGTTCAAATTTATCCACCAATTAGGAAAAACCCCTGATATTTCAGTAACTTTTTTATTTCGCGGCGGTTTAGAAATACACGCTTCAAAAAGAGCAATCAGTAAAGCGCAAAACCTCAATCTGAGCAATCTCGTTGCGCCCGCGTTTCTTTACAATATGTTTCTGAAACAAAAGCAATTAATTCACGTCAACTGCGGAAACGGCGGCTCTAATCTAAATTTGTACGAATCTCATTCCGGCAAACAAGTTCTGTTTTTGTAACGCAGTTTCATAAACCCCTCGCTTAAGAGTTTACGACTTTTCTTGCTTCTATTCGGCCGAGTTAATAAAGTGAGCCCCAGTAGCAAACCGACGCTGATAAGATTGCCAACAATTCAATTGCAACGAGTTGCGAATACTTCTGTAAATACCTCTATCGTCCTTAAAAAGAGGCATCGCAATCACGGGAACCGCCAATTCCTGGCACGTCTTGCACGCTATTTAAATAATTAGCGCGAACGGTGGCGCGGCGAAATTTGGAGATCGGTGAAAGATTGATCTGAAACTTGCGAATCCAAGGCGCTTTGTTGTGTTATCTCGAGATAAAGGAAACTTCTGTATCGGCGCATTCATAGAAAACACAACCGGAAAAGCGCTACGACCTTTACATCGCTGACAAGTACCCTGTCTTATTCTTTGAAAAGGTGTTTACCGATTTTGTGTCCGATGTTTTGGAACTAATGTCTAAGAACACGTACGGCGTCAATGACCTGTGGCATCGCTTGGTTTCCCCATTATTGCTTTTCCTTTTGGTGGATTAATTCAAGTCCGTGTTTTAGTTGCAGATACTTCTTAAATAAGATTTATGATTGAAATTCAAAGTGATGTAATATTAAGTTATTACTAAGCAATATAAAATTAGGTAGTTTGATAAAAAATAAAGAATTACAGTTCTGTCAAGAGGAAGATTAAATAATTATGGACACATAATTTAAGCTTCCTCCCCCTAGACTTATACTTAGAAATCACCACGAGGCAATGAATTAAACTGTATATGCAATCAGATTTTATATTAATAAACAAAAGTTTCAGAAACGGCGTTAAGTCTGCAAAAACTTATCCTGATGCAGACGTACTATCAAGCCATAATTTATTGGCAGCCAAAATAACAATACGTTTAAAAAAATTAAAAAAGATTACTCAACAGAAAATAGATTTATATCCTTTAAAAATAAAAAAATACGATAGAATGTCGCTGTAACATTAAATAAAAGCCTTAAACAACCCAAAAAAGAATGAAATAACAGTAGTAACAATAAGGACACAAATGCACTATGGGAAGATTTTAAACACATTCTCATTAATACAGGAAGAAGTGCAAAAACCAACAAATAGAGATACTAAAAGAAAGCTGTGGATAACCGTAAAGATATTAAAATTAATGAACAAAAGAAGACAGTATAGAAACACAAACATAGAAAGATACAAAACAAAGCAACGAGAAATAAAACAATAAATAAAAAAACAAATAAGGTTGGGACGAGAAAGCATGCACAAAAATTGAAAGTCTACAAAAAAAAACATAACAACCATACCATGCATACAAAGATAAAGGAAATGGCTGGTTTATTTAAAAATAAAATTTATAACAGGTTACTAGACGACGAAGGTAAAACACAATAAATAGTGAAGAAGAAATAAAAGGAGTGTATATATCAATGATTTATTCGGGGACAATAGAAGAGAACCAACACGCTATAGAGAACAGAAAGAAGAAAGTCCCGCGAACATTCTGGAACCGGTTTTGGCTGCTTAAATGTGGCGAAAGCCAAACAAGTTCAAGCATGGGTGCAACATAAATACGGTGTAATGTTACGTTTTAATTGTATAGTCAGCCAAAAAATTATTTGGACAGAATTACAAAAACTTATTATTTTGTTATAATTAAAACATTTTGAATACTATAAATACTCATGACCAAATTAAGGGATTGAAGGCACCTCTCTCGCAGGTACAACCAAAAAACAAGGCACACAGGTACCACATGTCTAACAAATAGCCCAGAACCCTTTCAATTAAAAGTTTACACAAAATAATTATTGGACACGTACTAAAGTTTTGTTCTAAACGGTTTTAATATTTAGTTGGCCCATATTTGGCCTTAATAACGACCCTACATCTAGCCCTCATAGACCCTACCAACGTTCCGGTCACATCTGGCCCTAAAATTTCAAAAGTTTCTCGTTGAATGGTCATCAGGTGCTCCTTGTTGGGCCTAGATTTTATGGTAGACCACAAATGCTTTATTGGATTTGAGTCGGGTGATTGTAAGACCCACTTTTGACACTTTAAAACTTGAGACTTTAAATATCCCTTATTGTTATGATCGTTTTCCTACTGGAAGTACAATTTCCTTGGCAGCTTCAATTTTCGGGCGGAAGAAACTAAATTACTGGTTCATGGTACAGTTGATAAAAATCCAACATGCCCACACCAGATTCTATCCTATGGTAATGGTGCGCGGGTCTATACCCGCACACATTACGTTGCCACCTCCAAACTTTACAGTCGGGAGCAAACATTCCAATTTGTAGGTTTCATAAAGTTGCCGCCACACTTTTCCCGTCCCGTCACACCCAAACATAGTTAAATTTACTCTCGTCCACAAAACAGAGTTTCAAAAGTTCTACGACGACGAAACCTATTTTCTGACCTGGGTGCTTCTTTCGATTTGCTGGACTAATACAAGGCTTGCGAATTTGATTGGACTTTAAAAGACATGGAAAACCTTCTTAACCTCTACGGCCGACTTGCATCGGCTTTTTTTTAACAAACCACACTATTGCTAGATTCTTCTGGAATTGCGTTTTCTCCTTCTGCCACAGATATTTTCAATTTTGCCTTCTGGTCCTTTGGATAAATCCAGAGTCGACTTAGGCAAAATGAGGTTGGCCGTAATTTCCCAATGCTTTTCATCCTTGTTCTTTAAGTAGATTACTCTTGTGCAAAGTTCGGGTGGATGTTCCTACCTTTTTTACATCCATTTGCGGCTATGGTTTTCTTTTGTGAAAGAAACTTGGGTTAGTGTTCAGAAATGAGGGTATTTATATCAAAGAGTTTGGCAAACAGTACCATTTAGACCTGCACAAATAATTTTTTTTCCACCTCAAAAAAATACGCTTCTTGAAACTTGGTCTACTCTCTTAAAAAGGCGTAATTTGGACTCTAATTAGTATGGCTACTTGTTGCCCTACTGTAGCGCTATCTTTAGGTAAATGTGGCATCAGTCCAAGTGTTGTTGAGTGGTAAAATTTTGAAATTAATCTTTTGACACTTGCTAGCTGAATAATTTTTTCGCTGATTGTATGTGTTGTGTACGTAGATAGTGTTAAATAATTTTGATAATGTGTAAGTAAAATAAATAAGTAGTTCTAAGTAAATTTGTACGTGTTATTTATCATTTTAGAGAGCAAAAACGTTATAATAGATACTAGGGGACTAATGCAAAAAAAATTAAAGGGAATATTACGAAATATACATAATCACTCAAAGATATTAAACACATGATTCTAGAAGAAGCAGAAACACTATTTTTCAATAAAAGCCTCGAAATTGATGTTTATGTAGCCTGTACAGAGAATTTGTCCAATTTTTTATCTTTTCTGGAAACGTAAGCTGCAAAAATTCATTTTAACTTCGCTGCTCTTGCTATCACATTAGCTACCCTGGTTCTTCGCTTTATCCACTCGTTTGATTTCATATATTTTAGCAATACTTCTAACATTGACCTTTTCTTATTTCATTGTATTGTTCTCTAGATATTTATGTTTTTCTTGACTGTTTGTTAATTTTGTGTACCATTCTGTGGTAAAATACAGGAATTAAACAGTTTTACTTTTGGACGGATGGGGTTGCTTTTATTTTTGAAAATAAATCAAAGCTTGTATCAATTTCTTGATATTAGCTTCGTTTTTCTATTAATTTCTTCTATTTGATTTTTCTTTCCTAACACGAGTTTTTCTCCTAGGCATATATATTTTTTGATATTTTCCACTTTACTATTTAGTAGACGGATTTAGGGAGTCCCACGATCATGTTGTTGGGCTAGATGAATTTATAAAGCGTTATCTCTTTGATGTTGGCCATATGGCTATTTCTCGTAGGCTACTTAGCGCTTGTCTCTTAGAAAAACCGTTGCGATGTCTTCTTATATAATAGCATATAGGTCTTCAAAAGAAAAAAAGCTGCAGAAAACGCTCATACGATGGGGAGTTGTAGGAGACTAGTCTAATAATTTAATGGTCTTTTGTTTGGAGGCAGATGGAAGTGGCTTTCTGAAAACCAAGAGTGATATTGGATAATGTTCCAGGTATAACTTAACAAAGATGTTTGTTTTAGTTATTTTTACAGCAACATGTAAAATTTAGGAATTTTAAGATGTCTAAATTATATCTGTAGATGAACTGCAGAAGTTGATTTTTTCAAGCTGATTGCATTTTCAAAGGTAAATCGGATATGGACAGGCTGGCTATCCGTAAAATAGCTTTAAAAATGGGAAAATCTACGGCATGGTGCATCAGGCCTTTGCTGGTGCTAAACAGGTTGATGGGTCCTCGGAGGTTTAGGTTTATTATCTTAATTACATTCAGCTTCTGAAGCTAACTACATATTGTTTGCAGGTCTTCGAAAAAGTTTTTGGTCTTGGCGGCAGTGGAGGTCAGTAACTTTTATATGAATGTTCATATTTGGTCGGTGTTTTGTTTCGGTTGCTTGGACCATCTTGTCGCATGAGTAGTTCAATGCTGCAGGGTGGTGGGAGATATTAGGTGTGTTAAAATAGAGTGAAAAATTGGCGGGTAGGCCTTAGCACTTGTGCATTTAAAGCAGCGTAATCCGGCTTGGCAGCAGCACTGGGCGTGCTTAAAATTTTAGCTTCTGTGGCAATAGCCCACAGTATATGTTGGAAGTTATAAATATGTTTGCCTCATCGCTTCATCTCTACGAACATAAGCTTCGTCAGATTGTTACACTACTAGTGTCCCATTCACCTAACCGACTGCA
This sequence comes from Sinelater perroti, assembly GCA_036346155.1. Taxonomy (NCBI): domain Eukaryota; kingdom Metazoa; phylum Arthropoda; class Insecta; order Coleoptera; family Elateridae; genus Sinelater; species Sinelater perroti. The sequence goes on along the minus strand of JARFIY010000195.1, from coordinate 13,578,207 downwards.
CTAAAATCCCTTGATCCCTTTACCATTTTTTAAAAGTAACTGCGATACTGGGGGAAACCGCTCACATAGACTTTACGTAAGGAAGAAGACATTGTGGTATGGGTTTTCTCCAATCTTATAATACGAGTAATATCCTTGTATTGTTCTCTGTACAGAAACTGATGATTAAGATTGTCCGTGGTTTTTGGCTATTTTTCTTAAAGATTTCTAAAATGAGTCAGTAACAAATATACTAAAGGACAATGTGTAACATTTTGAATGGAAGATTGGCATTGTATTTGTTTTTTACATTACATAATTGCTGTAGATATTGCGCAGCTGGAATTTTTGCTTTGGTTCCTCTGGCTTTAGCTATCGAGCCAAATATTCGTATGATAACAAACATCTTTTAAACAAATTTTAATGCAAATTACCTTATCATAAGAAGTCGACAAAAAATACTAAATAGTACAGATAAAGATATAGTTAATAATAATAACATTTGGCAAAAGTAAAAGGAAAAGACGTAAAAATAGGTAAATGTTGAATTCATAGTAATATAAAAATAAATAAAATAATATAAAAAGCAAATAATGCAAGTACAGCAGACGATGTAATAACAGAACTTGCATGAAAAAGTTCCTGTAAGCGACTTTCTACGATATTGTTCAGTATAAAAAACCAATGCATCTTATATTCGTAGAGGTAGAGCAGTTCGGTAAGCATATTTATGTCACCCAACATGTACTGGAGGTTATAATAATCGTAGATTAGAGACGAAAAAGAAGGGAGCGAACTAGTACCTCAAATGACAAAACTTTTATTCACGTCAATCTGAGGCAGACCATGGGATCTGGAGGAGCTACACCTTTGCGCTTCTATCCAGAAATACATCCGCTTAACCACAGCTTGGATTGAATAGATGAATACGTAATAAAAGCCGGGCGCGACAGAGCGCGCAAATATTTATGGATCCTGTGGACCGACAACAATAGCACAGGTCAACATCGCTCTCACAGAGAACTAGCTAGAAATACTTGACATAGCCGACAATAGCCTCTGGAGGAGGTTCTACGCAACCACTTGTCCCTTGTGATGGCTACACCACCATGCAAGATAAAGCTGAGACCTTCGATGACAATTTGAAATGTCAGTGCGTCCCTAGCTACAACAGCAACCTTCATCACTTCGACCGCATCAAACATTTCGTGGATCATCTGCGTCACCGCTATCACCAACGCTGATCTTTGCCTCCGCGACTTTCTGAGCTATTTACAGGTGGCGAAAATTACTATGCTTTTCAGGCCTAGAAAATCAGAAATCTTTTCTCAAGATTATCATACAATGCTTCCTGTTGACCATTAGAAAGCTTGTAGAGCATGTGATCTATAAAACTTTCAATTGATTCCGGAGTGTCTACCCTCCAGGGTAGTGAAACGTGTCACCAAAGGCTATGCACAGAAGAAAACCGCTAGTGTAGTCTTTTTTGTCACACAACAGGTTTTCATTGTAATATCTTTGCCGATAGTTTAGCTTGTTCGGTCCTTCCTCTCAGAAAATTTTGCGTCAGGTTTAGTAGCGTAAGATTCTATTCCCGACGCTTTACAATATTTATGCCTAAAACCTGCCAATAACGCTTTCCACTGGCCTCGTACACAGACAACACGACGGTTCTGCCCATCTTGCTTAGTTCATCTCTAGTCACAAGACAGCTGCAGGAGAAACTAGACTTTCTAGAACACTAATGCAACAGGTGGAGAATGAGAATCAGGGCGGCAATCTTATCTTCTACTGAAAAAACTCTTTACTGGCGAGATGACCGAATAAATCTTAGGAACTTCGGAAGAGAGATACTCTGAAAGGAGACAAACTACCTTAAAGTGATTCTTCTACACCGAAAACCGATTATTCACCAAGAACCTATTCCTCTTATATCAAACTATTATCTGTTCTACAATGAGCTATGTGGCTTTCGTTTTGGGCTGGGTCTCTAAATCACACATCAATAAACTCTATATCAACTAGAATTGGGCTTTAAGGTCCATAGCTTGCGTCTTGTGGTATGTGAGAAATTACAATTTTTATCAACGCGAAGTCTTCATAGCGATAAGGTTGATAGAGGTGCCTTTCATAAGCGTTCCAAGATCTTTCCGTGAGGTGGTCTCCATAGCACATCACCGTCTACGTCAGGTCGTATCAAGAGAACTCAGGGCTTAGTCTTCTGAACTCAAAGTCATCAACAAATCTCTTTCTTTTGGATCTAATAAGTAAACTAAAGTATAACTGACATGGACTGTACTTATTGGAACATTGCAGTTTGTGTATGTTTAGGGTTTCTACATTTTCTGTTGGCTTTGTCGTATACCTTTGCGAGTTCTTCACAAAACGTTGAAATAAAAATGAAAATAAATTCTTGGTACACAATATCCTCTTGGGATTTATTTGCAGAAGCAGATTTTAACAGAATGTTATTTGGTTACTTTAAAAGCCTTGATTGGCAGTTCTATCTGCTGTAAAGTTTCTAGTTTCTGTCAAACATCATTTTCATAGTTCAAAAATTTTAGCCAAGTGTTTTGCAAACGCGTAGATTTTTCATTTTAAGGCCTTGTCACTTTTTTTAATTGGTGAGGTTATTTAATTTTTTTGTAGTCTTTCATAATGAATAATCGGTTGCTTTTGTTAGACTCAATCGCCTAAGCTTTTGCGTTATTTAAAATGGTTTTGAATTCTTTGGTGGCTTTGTTTAGTTTTCTGATGTTTTTAGATGCTCTTATAATATGCCTAAGTTTGCGTCTTTCTTATACATTATTCTTAATATAATTTATTCTTAATAATAATTAATATTGTCAATAAGAATTGTGTGCCACACAGCTTGGGGAATGGATTGGTTTAGATGCTCAACCGCTTCGTCTATGTACCTCTGGAGTTTGTAACGGCAGAATGGTCGATAATTTATCTCTTAGTAAACTCCTGAATAATTCTCAGTAGCGGTAATTTTTGAGTGATGAGAAGACAACTCAAGGTGATTTTTTATACTGAACTAAAGAACTACTCAAAATAAGAAGTTAATTATCTCAAATTATTAGTATGTCCTACTTTATGCGATATTGAGGAGGTTTATTAGCTATTTAGTCAATTGTATTGCTTCATAATTGCATCTAAAACCAAAAAAATATATGCTAGTTTACTAAAAATTTGATTAGTAATTTTTAAGAAAGATTTGTTTGCTCTGCGAACTGAGACGTTGAGGCTCTGACCCTTACTGTCCGGTCCTTACGTACCATGTGGAAACCACCGCGCTTTTGACTACCACATTATTACTCTTTGTTTGCAATAAATGTAGGTATACAATGATTTTTTTGACTGAGTAGGCCAACCGCCAGAAGTCTGGGTCCAGGATTGAACTCGAACCCGTCCATGCCTTATCTAAGAGCCTCATATATTATGTACTCTTTTGAATAATAATTTAAATTAAGCATAAAGATTAGCTAAATTTATAAATTAAACCTGTAAATAGTACACTAATAATCTTCGTTTAATACAATGCGACCATACAATTTGCAAATTGAGTAAATATTTTTTTTCAATTTACAAAGCAAATAAAACCCTATATTTTTAATTATCGCCGTGTTGGACTATATCGTTTTTAATTTTTTGAACTTCTGCACTGTGATAATTGGATGTCATTTTTTATGCACGACCAATACGCGTATGCCAATTTCATGGAAATATACAGTGTGTTATTCCAGTTTAATCACGCACGCTTTATAAAATCGTCGTTAAACACGCTAACCCGCTGTTTAAATTTTAATCGCGCTTTTCATTTTGTATTCATAACTGCATTCGGTGTCATAACGCCGACGGCTCACTGCTGCGGGGCTCACGAATCGCGCCCCTTTTGTGGAATTCGCATCGGGAGATTATACTAATCGTGAGCATAATGAGGTGGGTTTGTTTTCTCCCCGAAAATGCCGAAAAGCGGGAGCTTAGTGTTTTCCTCCTTTAATTGTTTTCGTTACGTAGCAATTAGAAGTCTGCAAATGCGGAATGTAAATTAAAACTTAAAGAAGCCGGACGATATTCGTTTTGGAAAAACAGTAAACTTTTAGAAATTTGTATTTTGCAATGGAACTTGCTTTAAAAGCTTGTAAAAGCTAAACGCAAAAAATCCATTAGAACTGTAGTATATAGCACATTGCTACTAATAAAAGACGCTCTAAGTAGAATTTCTTAGAAAATAAGGTTATAATGAAATAGTGCTTCCAATAACCTTAAAATTAAGTTTAGCCAAAGTTAAAAACAAAAATATACGTACTTATCAAAAATTATTCAACAGCCATCAAAAAGTAAAAGTAATTTTAATATGATATAGAAAATGTAAACTTTAATAATTGAAATATCCAAAATAATTGAAACTACAAGTTTTCTCTTCTCTACTATTTTACTAGACAGTTGACGTGGGCTGCACTATATCTATTGGAAAAAATTAACAAAAACAAACATTTAATTTATTAAATTCATTGACTCAACGATATACAATGGCTCTGGTGGGGATTCATCGCCAAAAGTCAAAATGAGTTGATCAACGCACTAGTGTTGAGATAATCCACGTGGAAAGTGGTAAAAAATCATTGCAGGAAAATGTTCAAGAGTTAATAGTTTTTTGGCCCAGACACAATCTTCAACTCAATGAAAACAAAACAAATACGTCCGTATGACAAAACATTTTGGGTACGTATGCTGTCAAAAAATGTCAAATTGTATGATGCAACACGAAGAGTTGCCAATTCCTAATACATATTGTGCAGCCCACATTATTAGAAATAATCCCATTTATGGTCTATGTATTTTTACCAGTATTTGGGCAAATTATGTATACTTTAATTAAAATTATGTATTATAATTAAACAACTAATGTTGTGTACTCACTTTTACTATCCATGCCTTCCGATTGTATGCTTGTTTATTCTCTTTCTCGCATTGTTCTTCTTAACCCCTTAATCCAAGATTTGCATGGTCGTCCTTTTTTCCGTTTTGCAATCGGTGTTCATGAATATAATCTTTTTGGTCATCTAGATTTTTCTATACGCAATAAGTGGTAGTCATTTTACTTCTTTTTTTAAATTCTTTGTCATTTGCTCTCACCTTGTTTCTAACCTTTTCATTTGTGATTCTTTCTAATCTGTATATTTTGGACTTTCTTTACAAGTAATCCATTTCAACTGCTAGTATCATGTTTTTCGTATTCTATCATCGTTCAGACTTCGAAAAGCATAACACAATACAGCTTCAACCATAGATCTATTGATTCTTCTGTTATTCTCAATTGAGGTTTTTTTATCCAATAATAAAGAGTTAGAAGCACTTGCTACTTTGAGTTAAATGTTTATTTTTGTTTTCCTAAACTATTTTGTCTATCTTACATAAGTATTTAAAGCTGTTTATTTGTTTAATTTGAGCTTCTTCATTTAGCAGTACTTTAAGTTTAGCTTTAGAGTTTACCTCTAGGTATTCGGTTCCTTCTAGGCCAATTCGTATGCACCTTGGGCCATTACCACCGTCAAAAGTAGTAGTAAATAAGTACTTATAGTTGATTGGTATTTCCACTCCTACACAGCTTTTTTCCAATTTTTCCAGTGCTATTTCGATATATGAATAAAAAAGTAATGGAAAATCTTTGAATGGAGTAATTGCCTTTGACCATTGATGATTTTGTCTCGCAAAAAAGACATTATTTTTGTAAAGTAAATACGAAGTGCTTCCTATGCTTCTAGTTATTTCCAAAATTTATTTCTAGAAAAATTGTAGTATGCTTTTTGGAAATCTATAAACACTATATGCATTTCGTTATTTTTTGCAATTTTTGCGCCAATGGCTTAAAGGTTCTCATTTGGAGGAAACAACAGGAATGTACGAGGAGACAAGAGTTAGCAAGAAAGATGAAACCCATCCTTGTTAGCAGATTACTGTTGGTTAGCAGTGAAACATTATACAGACATTATACAGCCGAAAAGTACTTTATCTTTTTCGCGATTTAGCAAATTTGATAAATGATAAATTTGGCTATTTCTCATAAAATATACGTGATAGGAAAAGAAGGCATATTTGGATTCAGCACGCAATTTTCTATTAGAGTCACTTACTTTCATCCAGGAACCGGGAAAAAAGTTCAAAATTGTTGAGGTGTGTTTTTCATCTGAAGTACAACCACTTTGGTTCTCAGCCATAGTATGTTCTACATTCTCTCTAAGTCGGTTCTGTAGTAGTTTTGTAAACAAGTCTACTTAGGCACAATTGATACTTTACTGCCTATGACTATTTGCATCTTTTTCAGTATATTTATTATAAATTAAAATGATGTAATATATTGTCAATTCTCTTATTGTTGAATGCAGTTATTTATATGTATTCTGATTCTTTTTATTAATATGTTATCTCCACTCTTGATTAATTCAATAGCGATGTTTTCCGGTTTTGCAGATTTACCATTCTTTATTATTCTAAGGTTGTTCATTATTTATTTTGTTGTAATTATTGGTATTTGTCTTTTATTTCTACTGTTTGCCTTTATCTATAAATTTCTCCCTTTCCTCGATTAGGAGTAACACATAATGTTACTTCCATCTATTTATGCTAGTAAAAGAGTTAAGATAACTTATTCATTTTTTTTTTATAGTCCTGTATACTTTAGAACATTGTTGTTCCGCTATGGAGCTGTTAATTTGGTTATATTTTATTTTCCAGAAGTGTATTTTCCTTTTTGTATTCTTTACTATATTTCAAAGTTCTCTGTTTTTCTTCTTTATTTTTATTAGTTAAGTTTGCTAGGTAAGCCTTGCATAATTCGTCCTTTTTTAATATTAATTTTTTAATATTTTTAGTTAACAAAGAAGGTTATTCCTTTTTTGTTTAGTGTTGATTTCGCCTAGAGTTTGCAATGCTGATCTAATATTTGTAGTCTCTCTTCTGTGTTGTCTATTGTACTGTCTGTAATTCTATCTCTAGTTTTCTTTTATATAATTCTTGTATACTTTGTTGCTGCAGTAGATTATTATCATTACATATATTTAAACGACTGTTTGTATTCACATGTATCTGTCACAATCGAAGGTCATTGACTTTAAACTTAATAATTTGTATTTAAGGTTTGATATATCAAGAGTTACGCAATGTATACGGGATTTTCCTAGTAGATTTTATATCGCGTTTCTGTATGTCTGTGATTTTTGACATTAGCAGGTAGTGATAAGTATCATAGTTATCAATCATATATTTTGTCTTGTGTTTTGTATTAATATAATCTATAATAAATTTTGTCCTAATGATTGCTTTTCTTATGTATATTTGTAAAATTCTTCATGTTGGTAGCAAGTATTGACTAACTTAGATTTACATTGATAAGCCATTTCAATTAATTTGCTAATCAAACTAATCTGCAAGCTTCTTGTTGCAACTGCTGGTAAGTCTATTGTGTGGTTGTAATAGACTAACAATAAATTGCAGTAGTACACTATCCTTGTGGATTTTGGGGGCTAGGGCCCCTGATGTTATTCTTTTCTTAATGGTGTCACTCAGAAAGGAATTTTTTATCAGTTTGTTCGTGTCACGTATTATCCGTGCTAAGGTATGAGTGTTTGAATTTAGCAGTTCGGTCGTCTTACCTGTATTGTCCTGCTGTGACAGTATAACTGTTGCATTGCTTTTATTCACTGGTAAGGTTATGATGGAGTCGTTATCTTTGAGTTCATAAAGAGCATTTACTTAATTTTAGGTGTAGCCGAACTTTTGTTTCGTTTGTTCGAAAGTTTCGCATGGCTGCTTGTTCATTAACTATAATGTCCTCAACCTGAACGGATTTAGGTGCTACTGGAAATTTTTTCCTACTGAGAGTATTGGTTCATAATTTATTTTATTATCATTTGTTTACAATCCAGTTGTGTGAGAATGTTTTTCTTTTGTAAACACTGAAACTTAGAAGATTGTCTATTGGTGGTAGTTTTTCCGCGTAAGCGGTATGATTCAATATACGACATTCTAGTTGTTTTTGCAGATTATGCTAGCTAGACTAATATAAATTTGGATCAGTTTTAGTGAGTACAAAAAAAGTCTTCTTTGTAACCTGAACTTGTCTGCCTAAAGCAGTTTTTTTTCGATAAATTTATTGGATTTGAGAGGTGCGCAGGTATTCCAGCACAGTTTTCTCCAACTTTAAACTCTGAAATTAAACGAAAAATAGTTTTGAAACCCGATGCTGCATTTATGCACACCGATTATAAATGAGTGGAGTAGTTATTCTCTTTCTTTACATAAACTACGCTTTTTTCATGGTTTGCTGCTCTACCCACAAGTCCTCTTGCAGCGCGGCACGAATGACTCACCATTTCTTTTTTATGTTTTATATCAGTGCCATATAGTAGCATTAAATCCCATTATAGTATTTCTTTAAACTGTTCAATAGTGTCCGCTTGTTCGTTTTACATTAGTTATTTAAAATTAATTTTTATGCCCCCAGAAAAGCATCAACTCAAAACAACTATTTGCGTACGTATCCTTCAAAATTTGTAGTCTCAAATGTTTAAGGTTTCTGCTTTTTTTTAAACAGTACATTAGAAGAGAATATTTTCAGTCAAGTCTTATCTCTGGTAGCGGTGGTCCATACATCTTGCTTACGTGTGAGTGGTGCTCAGGTTGGTGTTGAAAATTTTGAACTTTCTGGAAAACAAAGTAAATTAGAAGCTCGACTTTTTGAGAATAGTTTAAGGAACTTTTGGGGAATATGCAGGAAAACTTTCCCCGAATTACCAGGAATATTTTTTTTCTAGTTCTGTTAGTTCTGTTCTGATATAATTTGACAGTCTCTGTTTATAGAGGAAATGAATGATATTGAAAGCTTTAATATTATTTGTTTTTTTTTTGTATTTTGAAACGAAGATAACGAAATAGCCAGCTTCTTCGATAATGCCTCTGAGCCTTTCTTAGCAATTTTATGAAAACAATTGCGTTTTACAATATTTGTTAAGCTATTCAAAACCACAAAGAAAGAAATCCTTACGTTTCAAATTTATTTTAACAACAATTACATATTTGTTCTATAATCTCGATAAACACTAATTTTGCAAGTTTAATTTAACTTTTCTCATCTTTTTCGTCTAATTAGCATTGAAAACATTTAAAATTTTATAATGGTTATGTTATTCTTTACGTGCTTTGGATCTAATCCAAATTTACATGCAGCTTGTTTTCTCGTATATTATATAGCATATTCTATTACACTAATTAAGTCTAAAGATTGGGTTGTATGGTCAAATTAAAAACATTTTTAAGAACCGTACACTGCAGTCAAACACATCAAAATCTGGTTAGTTTCAATGAACGTATTGCGGACAGCTAAAATTAGTTACTGTTACTGAAAATGAAAAGTGAGAAACCCCTGCCCAAGATAGGAATACGTATGTTAGGCAAAACGTGATATAATTATGTAAGTTTGCCTTATGTAGGGTTCTGGGAATTATTGGATTGATTAAGATGACGTTAGTCGGGCCTGACGTTTATTGGAGACCGGAGGCTATTGCAGACCTGGTTTCTATTGGAAAATATATGGCGTGTAAGATTTTGAACGGCATTTTGTACACATGTTTTGATAATTAGCCTTTTAACGTAGAAATAAAATCAATAATGCCTTCCAATTAAGAATTAAAAATAGAAAATGTTTTTAATGGTGTGTTTTTCAGTTTTAAATGGTTTTTATATATTTTTAATTATTATTAGAAAATTGGTAATACAAATTATTTTACTTTAAGTTTAATTAAGTATGGCAGTTTTACTAGAACAACAACATTGATTTTGCTAATACTAAAAATTTCTGTAAGTTATTAGGTACTTTACTTAATTATCATCAGTCTCTAACTGTAATTAATTAATAGTAATTCAAATTCATATATTGCACTCACCGTACTACATTCATAGTAAATCGGCATCTGATAAATTTGCAATACAGTACAAACAGAACATAATCTAAAAAGAAGTGGTAAAAGCAATATCGTGCGACGAGCAATATTTGCGATGCTGCTTGATTTTTGGATTTTAACTACAAGGATCAATAAAGTTCTCAAAATAATGCGTATGACTAAAGTGTAGAATTCTATGTCTTACATTGTTTGTAACAAGTAATTTAAAAAATGTAATAGTAGAAATTTTGATCAATGTTTTAAGCACCAAAAAAAAAAACATTTGAAAGAAAATTGCAGTTACATACATTCAGAGCTCGAACAATAATTCGAAATCACACATCAAGTTATTTTTCTGAACAAACTGAAAGAGAGGGAGAGGTGGCGTCAACATTTAGTCACTCAAATGTTAATCTCACCTGCAGGTGGTACTCGGCTTTTAAATTTTGAGAAACAAGAATAAAACTAATTTTTGACATTAAAACTTTTTTTTATTAAATTGCAGGAATTTTTCACACTGGTCTTACAGCAATAACCGCTAATACCAAAGTTTTTGCAATCATTTAATTTAGAAAGAACATCTCGGATTTTCTTTTGTAATTTATTCCGATTTTGGAAGCAATTTCAGCATTCTAGTAAAGACGGCGAACAATGCTAATACACTTTTCAATCACGCTGGTCTGTGAGCGACGCAGGTAACATTTATTTTCAACTCTTTCTGGTTCTTTGAGAAATTGTTTAAGCTACACGTACGCTATCGCTCATAGAAGTATGAAAATTTAGTAATGAATAAATTTATACACTTTAATGTAAGAAAAAATTTATCACATAATATATTATTATCCAACAAGTAAAAAACCAACTTAAATTATCATGAAAATAGGTAAAAAATTAACTTGTTCTACCAAAAAATGTTTTCAGGCATCTTAAAGAAGAGTCGAAAGATGATTTTTAAACGTGGGACGCTCCTTTCCTACTGTTCTGTTCAGCTCATCCCATAGCAACTCTATGGGGTTGAGATCTAGACTCTGTAGTGGCCATGTCATCGTTTTGAGCATTTTTTGCTATTCTTGGTTTGCTAGATAGTTCTTACAAAGTTATGAGGTAAGTTTAGGATCGTTGACTTGCATCATCACGAATCTCTTCCCTATTAATAACAACCCAAGTGGTATGGCGTTTTTTGTCTAATTTTTTTATGTTCTTTTCTTATAATTCTATCGAATTTTATTATCCCCACACGAGCCAAAAAGAAGCCTCCCCATACTAAAACAAATCCACCTCCGTGTCGGTCTATACTATGTATTGCTACTATTCAGTTGTTCAAGAACAATGCTTTTACGCCCACTGAAGCCAGTTTGGTTAGCCTTATTCCCACGCCGTAATGATGATTTTTTGGTTACAATAAGACCATGAAGATTGCCCTACTAAAGACGCCACTTTATTGTTTTATCACGTTCCCGGTTAAACTTAGCAGCAATATCTGGATCAGTTAATCTTCTATTTCATTTGCTCATCAGTCTGACGAACGAATCCTCTGCATCGAATGCTATTCGTGATGGCCTAGGTCGAAGTCGATCCCTAAAACTTCCTGTTTCTCTATAGTGTTTTAATGTAATATTTACCGTCGAAGCACAAACCCTTGATTGTTTTGTGATGTTACGCACTGACAGCCTTTCTTAATGTAAAGTAAGAATGGCTAAACGAGTTTCTATGGCAAGAGGCTTACCACGGGCCATTGCATGCAAAAATTCAAAACGAGACGTGAAAAATTCCAAGTAAGCGGCACTTGGTCGGACAATAAATTAGCGAGCTATGAAGTCGGAGCTTCGGACGACAAACAGTTTTATTTAATGTAAACAAACATCTAAGGGACAGAAAAAAGATTCGAAGTATTGAGTAACAGTTAAGCATGTAAATGATTTTTTCATTTTTGTTTTCGACCCAACGAACGTGAAAGAAATAGTGGACATAAACGTAGTTTCGAGGTGTTCAGCGAACAAGTTATATTTGCCTCCATCAGATGTGTACGTAGTTATTTTAATTGTTGGCATTACTTCTTGTATTCTGGTAATGTTCTTGATGACTTGCCACAACTGGTGTTATGTAGTTCTATTTGTTCAACATTTTTTCTATAAATGAATATTCTAAATTTGTTCAATTCTAGTTTGATTTGATTTGGTTAGTTTGTTTAGTTGATTCTTAATGTAAAAGTTTTTAGTTTTTTACCATTGTCTACGTGCTTGGCTTTTTTTTAAATTAAATCTAGTATGTAGCTTGGCGGAATATTTGGGTTACTAATTTTTCTTTTATTTTTAGCTTTAGTTGCATTTTCCATAGAGTCCTTTACGACATTTGCAAAGAATTGATGTATCAATTTGTTTGGATTTGGGTAGAATTTCTAATTTTCGAGTCTAGGTTCTTTTGAAAAAGTTCGTAGTTGACGTGTCCCTTTATCAGATAGGGGTGAGGTTCTAAAAAATGATGTAATGATTGAAAATGTTATGAATACAACGAAATGGTTGAGTTTAGTTCTGGTGTCACAATTTATTGAATTGAAATGTGCAGTTTTTTGGATATTATTATGTCAAGGATGTCGGGTTAATAGTCCTGTCTGTATATTTTAAAGCCCAGATGTTCAGTTTGTTATCGTTGAGGTTATCAGGTCGGCAGCCCCAGAGACACTTGCTATTTAGGTCACCTATAACCAATGTTGGTATGGTGGTGTTAAATATATTTTGTATATCTGCTTCTGAGAGACTTTTGTTAGGTTGCCTTTAGGCCGTTATGTTTTGAATAGATTTAAAGTTGCTGGAGTTTATGGTAAGGGTAGTCGTTTCCAGGCGGTCTATAATAACTTCATTGGGGCTAGTATGGTCTAATTTTTTTAAATGGCAACTCCTCTCTGTACTAATCCTACGTGTCTGTCATTTCGTTGAATCCAGTAGCTACAAATTTTTAAATATTTTTTCTTCAGATAGGTGGATTTTGGTGACGCATACGATATTTATGTTGTACTTTGCTGGAAATGATATGAAGATCGTTCTTTGTGATTTTATTCCGTTGTCTTTCCAGTTTAGGAATGTTAATTTCTGTATTGTTGGGAGTTGACCATCCATTGATAATGTTGGGTAATAAATGTGTTATTATATAGGATGTAATTGTGACAGAAAAATAATAATTAGTTTTATAAGGAATTCCAAAATTGTGTCGATATTGAAAGGCTGGGAGGTTGGAAAGATGATTTTAGGTTTTGGATCCTTTGGTGGCAATTAAACGATGCTACTTGGCTGAATGTCATATTCGGGGTTACTCTTGAATGATTGGGTAGTGTCTGGTAGTTTCTTAATGGCGCGCGTTGATTGAGCAGTTCTAGATGATGGGGGTAGCCTCTGTAACTAGCTGGATGATCTCCTCCACAGTTTACGCATTTAGGTGGCTCGGAATTTTTTTCCACATGCATTAAGTGGGTGCTCTAAATTACATTTCTTGGTTTTGAAACTGAATTGAATTTCTAAACAAAAATTTGGTTAGTGCACTGAAATCATTAGCTAGCGTTAAGTTAACCTTAAGGTACGTACTGCTATATGCAGTGCTGAACTGCCTATTCTCAGAGATATTTTTTATGCTTTAATTATTTCTTGGTGGTTGTTAACGTCGTGTATAAATATTGGTGGAATTTTAATTGGTTTGTTCGCGTTTTGCGATGTCACTACCAAGGAATTCTCTGTCGTGGTCTTGTATTGATAACGGGTAATATGGATTGTTTCTGATAGGATCTTTGGGATTCCAGGTTAGGCGCTTTATTACCTCATTAATAGGAGGTGTGAATTGATCTGATTGTCGCTTATATTTAATACCCATGATGTTGCATTAACTCTCTATGAATAAATTACTCAACCCCGAAGGGTTGAGAATTATAGTAATATGAATAATTGTACGTAAAATATTTTTTTACAGTCATTGAAGTCCACTGCAGGACGTAGGATTTCCTTAAATTTTGCAGTTTTGCAATTAAATGGGGATTCGGCAATTTAACGTCACGATAGCCGGGAGGGTTGGCGAGTTGATAGTGTAGAGTGTTCTTTCACAACCGCCAAAGGTGTTTATATGACGGCCGGAGAGCATTAGATGTTTACCATTGCCGTGGTTCGAACCCGGGACTGCCGCGCACTAGTGTGACAGGTCGAGGCCTTTACCTCGCTGTTGTCGTTAAATATACACTGTATAAATTATGTTAAGTTAAAAGACTAACTACGAACGTCTGGTGGTTTGGTTTATTTGGTTGAAACTGATATCACGACCTTCCACTCCGTGGCTAGAACTCAACTCAGCTGAATTTTAATATGCCCACACTTTCATGAACAGGTAGTGAACATTTGAGTCTTCTTAAAGTTGCTGTATCCGAATGTTGCTTTCAGTCTGCTCAAAATTTTAAACATTTTAAGCTTTTTGTCGTAAGAAACAGCAATAATTTGTTGCGCAACGGGTGAGAGTACTTTTTGCTCTAACATCGTTATACTCATTAAAGAAGCAGTAATTTGAGGTACTCTACAGAAAACGCCCCTTCAAGAATTCTTACTTACATACCTTTTCGTTCACTTCACGCGAGTAAAAAATCGGTTCGTATTTGATTCATGTTTGTGATATTGTGGTTATTGTTTATTTTTATTTATAAGTTTATTATTTCGTTGTAAATAAAAAAATAATTGATAAATGTTAATTAGTTCAAATTATAAATGAGTTTAAAATTTCGTTAACTAATGAGTACTTTAAAGTTTTGTGTTTTGAAATTCAAAAGTGGAAAGTTGTTATAATTGGAAAGTGTATTGTGAATTACATTATATGCCAGGGGACGATGTAAAGACCAACAACGTTTGTGGCGGTCTGATAATCCTAGACATTACCATTCTTTCTGGTTTCAGCGTAATGCCGCGAAGATCAATACGAAGCAGTAACATAAATACCATTTCGCCTTCTTTAAACATAGCGAAAAACTAACCCGCAACTTACTCGCGTTTCCCCCATGCTCCGGATAAAGAAAACCTCTTCGTTCGAGCGATCGTTTATTTGGAAGCGAATATCCAGCCGATCAGGCATCAAATCCCAGAAGCCTGGAAGGTCAGGGGCAATATAAATTATTATTTGGTGCCACTAGAAATGCATAAAAAGGGGCCGCCGCTAAATTCGGCGCCTTATGACGGCGTTGGTTTTGCGGTTTGACCCGCGTGCACGCCCTGAATAATTCACGGTCCGCGGCGGAACCGACCGGGTTTATTTCCGGTATTTTGGATTGCTCTCCGTTTGATAATTGCCTACAGTCAACAGTGGTTGGAGCTGATTATCCAACCGAAGCATAAGCGCTATCGTATAACCGGAATATCAATTAGGTGACGCTTGCGAATGTGTTGCAAATGAAGTCATTACGTGTAGCTCCATCGATTGTTCTATTCGGAATGCCGTGGTGCACATACGTATGTATAGCGACTGTATGATGTATTCCATCGGAGTACGAAACGCAATTAAAATTAAGAGATTACATTCAAAACTTGGGTAGCATCTGCAGCGAATTTACAAGTAATTTTCATTAAGAATGAAATGATCCGATCTGTTTCGTAATAGAAAATTATTTCCTGTTGGCTTTCATTTATGAACCCGGTGAAGATTTTCATGTTGGCACTGAATGAATTAGGATTTATTTACAATTAACTTTTGTCTAATTGCTTATTTTGTATTTATTATGTAAAATATTAAAAATGTAAAAAATAATTTTAGTACTTTTTCTATCAAATATTAGAAAAGTAAATAAGTAACAAAATATATATAAATATGGACAAACAAGAAACAACACCAAACCTTTACTTATGTCAGAGGAGGACTCTAGTAGAGACTCCCTGACAAAATATACTGAGCCCATGGAGGCGGAACCAATCCAGGAGACAGAATCATCTGTCAGACCTGAGGCGGAACCGTCAGACAAGGGTGGGGAGGTTGCAGGCAAGAAGACCGAGGAACTGCAACCCAAGAGATTTTCTGGCGCCCAAAAGAGAAGGGCCAAGAAAGAAGCCAAGATCAGGGACGAAGGAGAAGCCCAGACCTGTGAAAACAGAGAAAGAGGGGGATAAGAAGGAAAACGAGGGTAACAAGAGATTCCGCTCAGACTCTTCAACCCCGAAATTCAAGTAACCGGCAAAGAAGCCCAGGAGCGAAGACTGGTACATACAGTGCTGCAATGAAAGGGTTAAGGATGGCGGTGCTGGACAGACGCTATCCATAAATTTTACTGAATCAAGGGCAATCGGACTTGATTCAGGAAAAACTTGTTACTGCTCTGGACCAGACTCCTTTGGGAAGTACTAATCCATCGCAGTTCGAAAGCTCGAGGTACATAGGAGGTGTCTTATGGATCACTTGTGCCAACGAGACAACTATAGATTGGCTGCGCAGAACCATCTCAGATTGGGGGCGCTGATAGAAGGGGTTGAACTTTCAGTGGTAGAGGCTAAGGAACTACCCAAGCGCTCCAATGTTCTCGTTTGGCTTCCCGGACCAGTCGACGAGAAAATTGTCAGAACTCGACTTGGGATTCGAAACCCAGGGTTAAAAACGGAAGACTGGCGACTCCTTAGCCAGAAGGTGGACAAAGAAGGAGCTATCCTGGCCTACTCCATCGACGGTGCCTCTTTCAAGGTCTTAGGGAGTAAACAATTCAAGGCCTATTATGGACTGAGAGCTGTTACTTTCAGCAACATTCAAAGTGTTCAAGATGCTGAGGGTACTACACATAAACCTCCAACACAGTAGGGCTGCTTCGACGGCTGCCGATGTTGCCCTAATCCAGAAACCTTGGACCCATCAAGGCAAGGTAAAAGGTCTGGGGGGAATTGGAGGAGAACTAAAATATAGCAGATCCTCAAATAGACCCAAAACTTGCATTTTAGTTAAAAAATATATAAAATGTCTGGCACTGTTGCAATTCTGTTCTCAGGATACGGCAGCAGTGATGCTAACAACAACTGGAGGAGGACCGAGGAAGATCATACTAGGATCGGTGTACCTCCCTGTTGATGAATTGGTTCCTCCACCGCCTAGGGCAGTGGATGAGCGTGTGAGACACTGCAGAAACATTAGTCTGCAGATGCTCATTGGCTGCGACGCCAATGCACACCACCTCTCATGAGGTAGCATCGACACCAACATCAGAGGTGAGTTAATTTTACAATTCACTGTGGCAAATAATTTAGACATTTTGAATAAGGGTAACAAACCAATCTTCGTTATCAGACGAAGAAGGAAAGTAATTGATATAACATTTGGTACTTCTTTCGTAAGTAACTTTGTTAGAAATTGGCAAGTATTTGATGAGGAGAGTTGTTCAGACCACAGATATTAAGTTCGAAATCGCTGGGATTTAGTGAGTGATAGAAAACTATCGTAATTCTCGTAAAACGGGTTGGGAAGCCTATAAGGTACACCTAGATCAAAACTTGGCGAGTACGACAAAGAAAGTTCACAATAACCTTGAGCTTGAAATGGCTGTGGATCAGTTAACTGAGGCAGTCATTTCAGCGTACAATGAAAACTGTCCCCTGGTTGTAAAGGCTTCCAGCAGGAACGTCCCCTGGTGGAATAAAGATCTTGCAACCATGAGAAGGCAAGTAATAAATCTGTTTAATAGGGCCAAAACATCAGGTGATTGGGATACATATAGGGCATCTCTAACTGAATGTAATAAAGCATTGAGAGATGCCAAGAGAAAATCATGGAGGAGGTACTGTGAGGAAAATACTTCAGCATGTGCTAGACTCCGTAAAGTACTCTCGAAAGACTCTCACTGCAATTTGATTGGTACTCTGGAATCTAAATCCGGAGAGTACACCAAAACAGGAAAAGAAACACTAACCGAACTTTCTCGGATACATTTTCCTGGGTCTGTAATTATACAACAGTTGCCCTCAGACTGGAGAAACCAGGTATCCCTTGATCTTGGCAATACAGCATCAAGGGAAGACTGGGAGACTGCAAGAAGAGTGGTAACTTTCGATAAACTCAAATGGGCTATAAACTCATTTCAAGCCTATAAATCCCAGGACGGAATTATTCCTGTCATGCTACAGAAGGGCTCGGAACTTCTAATAATAAACATCTACATGGTACTCAGAGCCAGTTTGGCCTTAAACTGCTTGCCAAAATTATGGAGACTTACCACAGTGGTATTTATACCAAAGCCTGGTCGGGCCCATTATTTGCAGGCAAAGAGTTACAGACCAATTAGTCTTATGTCTTTTTGCTTAAGACGTTGGAAAAGCTGCTTGATAAGCACATTAGGGGAGGTATACTGGTTCACCATCCACTATATGAGAACTAATTTGCCTATAAAGCTGGTCTCTCAACTAAAACAGCACTTCACTACCTCACTTGGAGAGTAGAGAAAACGCTGGACAGCAAAGAGATACTTCTATGTGCCTTCTTGGACATAGAAGGAGCCTTCGACAGTACATATTTCAACTCCATAACCTCGGCCCTGAGAGAGCGTGTCTTGGAGGAGACCTGCTGCAGGTGGATAGACTGCATGCTCAAAGGAAGGATGGTTTATTCGTCAATGTATGATGAAACTATTATGGTCCAGGTGGCAGGGGGGTGTCCCACCTGCTATGGAATCTGGTAATGGATGGACTTTTAAGGAACTTAAAGGCGAAAGATTCTCTTTTGTAGGCTATGCCGATGACCTAGTTGCCTTGGTGGAAGGGAAATTTGTAGACACGATTAGGTAACGGATGCAGAGGACCATGAACGTGGTAACTGATTGGACCAAACAGGAAGGCCTCAAGGTCAGTTCCGCAAAAACCAAATTATACCCTTCACGCGAAGGAAAAATTAGAGGGGCTTAGACCTCTTTCCTTGGCGAAAAATAAATCACTATATCGGGAGAAATAAAGTATTTAGGAGTCGCTTTCGACTCTAAACTTACTTGGAACCTTCATATTGAGAAAGTGGTCGACAAATCGGTGACAACTATAGCAGTTGTCAGACGCATGTACGACAAGTCGTGGGGGTTAAAACCAGGTATGGTGCACTGGTTGTACACCAGAGTGGTTAGACTCTCTCTTACATACTCAGCTTTGGTCTGGTAGCCCAAAGTAACACAAGAAACCACCAAAGTAGAACTAGGCAAGGTACAAAGACTTGCCTGTTTGGGCATTACAGGGGCGATGAGAACCATGCCCACTGCAGCAATGGAGACTCTTCTAGATCTCCCAACTTTGCACATAGTAATTCAGGGAGAGGCAAGATTAGGTCACTATAGGCTGTAACACTGTACAAGACACACACGGGTGCAGGTCATACAAGAATAATTAACAATCTGGGGGGGTCCTCTGCTTGAAATGAGGACGGACCACATGACCTCAAAAATATGTGACGACTATCTATTCGAGGTGATAATGCAGGATCGAAATAGGAGCGAGACTTTTAAACAGGCAATTGCACCTGGTAGCCTAATCTGGTACACAGATGGTTCTAAAACCGAGCTGGGTACCGGAGCTGGAATATATGCTGAGCTTCCCAGGGTAGAGCTAAGCTTTTCTCTGGGTCA
This sequence comes from Sinelater perroti, assembly GCA_036346155.1. Taxonomy (NCBI): domain Eukaryota; kingdom Metazoa; phylum Arthropoda; class Insecta; order Coleoptera; family Elateridae; genus Sinelater; species Sinelater perroti. Next base: position 13,558,689 of record JARFIY010000195.1, on the reverse strand, counting down.
GTACGCTTCTGTCTTTCGGACATAAGTATACGCCATACTACACTGTGTGCGTGAAAATGGTAATACAGCTTATAGGAGTAAGTGGATCTATATTATATCAAACAGCCAGGCAACTTGAAAGGCTTTATCAAGCACAAAAGCATCATCTAGACTGATATGGGAATGCATCAACGAACTCAATGCATGCAGAACATAACACAGTAAAACTGGTTGTATCATAGACGATGAACTGGCCAGGCAACTGTTATATGCCCAGAACTTGCATTAGGAATTTTACGAAGTGCTGCCCGACGCTTTATTAAGAAGAGGACACGCACTCATCATCGAATGTACTGGAAGAACCAACCAGGACATTATTTCAGCAAAACCTTTAATAAGGGACCTTGCCAAAAGAGAGCTGCAGAACTCCTTAACCTAAGTAGGCTACAGCTAAAGATAACCATAGGGTTTCTTACAGGACATGCGACTGTAAAAAAACACCTATAGAAAATTAGTAAATTCAATGGTGACCTTGCATGCAGACTTTGTAACAAGGAACCAGAAACAGCCTTGCACATCCTATGCAAGTGCGATGCGCTGTGCAGGAAAAGGCAACGTATATTCGGGAAACAAATCCTGGAACCGGAAGATTTTCAGCCACACTCTGTAAAGAACCTGTATCTGCTGATTCAGGGGACATCAATTACAGATTGGTTGTGAATTTATTTAATTAGGGTAATCACAATAAGCCATAGGCTGCAGTGAACATGGATCCATTAAGGAATACATACCCTGAGCGCAATACATATATATTAGGACCGGCTTTTTCTGCTTCTTATGGTTCATCTCCTAATTGAAGTTTGGCTACCAATATTGCTATAAGTATTTTCTCTACAGCAGAATAGTTTAGAACTGCTGCAATTAAACCAGTCTCTAAGGTTTTTAGCCAAGATCTGCCAAAATTCCCTTTATCTCCTATTGGATTATGAGTTGGGGCAGTGCATATTTTCAATTTCTCATTATATGGCTCAAGTACTCAAGCCTTCTCTTTTTTATTGTATATATGATTTCACATTACTTCTTCATTCTCCTCAGAACTTCTCTATTAGTTATCCTTTCGATCCAAGTGATACGTCAGTTCTGTAGTAACACCACATTTTAAATACGTGTAACTTGTCCAAATAATTATTCTTAAGCGCCCAAGTCTCTACTCCATAAATCAAGACGGTAAGCACATAACAGCAAAGCATTTGCACCCGCAACCCTATGTTCTTTATGTTCCTTTAATTTTACAAAAGAAGATCTGGCTATTTCTATTCGAGGTCTTATCTTCATTTCTGTTCAACTGTTTGTTTCATTTCCGTTATATTAAGATATTTGGTCCATTTGATTTCATTGAAGTTTATTTTCAATCCGCGATCGTTAAAACGATCATTTACTTTTTCATACAAATGTTGTAAATCATTAAGGTTGCTTATTAAAACGATTGTATCACCTGCATATGTTTCATCATTTATAATAATTACCAAAGTTTCTTTATCCTGTAGATGTTAAATAAAAGTGGACATAAGATAAAACCCTGTCTTACTCTACCACATATTTTAATTTCATCTCTGCCCCCAATATAAGTTACTAATTATTTTTGCATCTTCCCAATCTATATATTCTTTATAAGGAGAAGTTCTTATAGTTTACCATATTTTATCTTGTCGAACGCCTTTTCAAAATCGATGAAGCAGGTATACATATCTTGGTTCATATTCAAATAACGTTGTGAAAGAACATTAACCCCAAAGAAGCTTCTTGCGTTTCAAGGCCTGTTTAAAAACTAAACTGGGTATTACTTGTATTTTCTTCCAATTGTTTATAAATTCTTTTACGAATAATTTTTAAATATAATTTTAATGTATGGCTTATGAGTGTAAGGGTTTTGTAATTTGAATATTATTTTGTGTTAACTACTTTAAAATTCCACCAAGCGCAAATCATGAACTTCTTGCCGAAACAATCTTGGCGTGAAGTTGACGGCCGTAGAACGTATTTCTTCTGATGATTGTGATTGACCAAGAAGACCCACTTCTCGTATGACGTCACAATCGGTTCCAGAATGTGCCATTCAAAGGATTGATGAGCAAACATCAATTTGTGATGAAAAGTAGTGTAATTGACTTGTGCCGTTATGTTGATTACAATGATATATAATTTTTTCCGAGTTTGAGGAATGTTTTGTACGCACTACGTCCTCAGCTGGTATTTATCCTGAATTTAGTGTGACTGGCAGAAAGTGTGCCCTATTCATTAAACCCAATTTTCCGTATTATCAATTACTGCCCTGGAACTGCTATTGAGTATTGGTTTAGGGCAGTAATTGGCTGTTAGTCTATGGTCTTATGTTTTAGGATATTTTCTATCATGTTTGCAGTTTTGTTCCAATTTTCTTCTTTGGGTATCATTGTGTCGATTATATTTTTTTAAATTTAAGTTTACTTCATAATATATATTTATGTAATCTGTTGGGTATTGCCATTTGGGACATTAGAAAACGTGTGTTTCGCATTATCTATTATATCATTATAATACATACAGGTTTTCTTTTCAGTTTTCCTATTATTTTTTAGTAGAACCTAAAATTTTGTGACCACTGCAGTACTTCTGCACATTTCCTAGTTGTCCATTTTTTAAGTTTTTTATTAGTTTTGGTCCATGCCTTCTTTCCGTTTGGATTACTCAATCGTTCTTGCTAATGCTCTAAAATTTGATTTTTGGTCTTAATTTTTGTTCTTTATTTGCTTTAAATATTTTTTTTTGTTAATTGGTCTATGGGGGATATCCCTGCAATTACTTGAATTGCTTTACTAGAGATTGTTCTATATGCGTTTGTTGTACAGATGAAAAGTTTTTTTGTTCTCTAGCAATAAATTTTTGTATTTTAGTGCCTTATCCCAAATGGCTACTCCATAAAAGATTATTGAGCAGGGCACCAAGCTATAAAACCTTCTTTAATAATGCTTTGGACTGCCCACTTTTGAAATTAGTCGCATTAAGGCCGTAATGCTTTTCTCTACTTTATTTATAATATTGTTTCATTTGAAAATTTCTATTAAGGATTAATCCTAAGTATTTGGCTTGTTTTTTTTGCTTTTGTGGTAACACATTTTAAACTATTTTAATTTGTATCTTCCATTTAAAGCAACCATGTCAGTCTTTTCCAATAATGGCCCAAGTATCGGTTCTTGCGGAACTCCGCATAAGATATTATATGGTCTTTCCCCTACATAATTAAAAAGTTGCATTAAAGATAACTAGTAATTACATTTACTACATACTTACTAACTTTTCGGTCGTGTAATTATTTAACTATTAATGGCCACCTTGTGCTATTAAAAACATTTTTAATGTCTAGAGTTACAAGAATGCAAAAGTATTGTGCATGTTTCTTTTATACACCGTTTGTTTTATTCTTAATGTCCTATTGTTGACATACCTAGTCTGAAGCCGCATTGCCTATTCAGTATGACCATTCTTTTTTTAAATTTAGCTAGTTAATCTATTATATAATATTCTTTCAAATATTTTTCCTAACCGTGTGTAATAAGCATATGGGCTTGTACTTTTGTGCGTTCTCTTTTGCCTTTTTTATTAAATAGAGTTTAGTCACCTTTCAGATATCAAGGAATATTTCTTTTTGTATAATGTGATTTAGTACTTCTGGCGCACTTTCATTTCTTTTATATGCTACTCGTATCATTTCGTTGGTTATGTTCTCTGGATCGGGGGATATTTAAAATTTTGTTTTATTTATGATTGCTTGGTTTTCTTCCTTTATGACTTTTTTATTTTTCACTTTGTTATATTATACGCTTACATTTATTTTCGCCACATTTAGAAAATAATTCCTTAACTATGTCTTCTGTTTCTTTATCGTTCAGTGTAATTTTGGGCCTTGTAAATTTTCTTGTAAATTTTCAATTTTATATCCCATTCTCCACGGGTCTTTGTCAGATTCTTCTAATAATTGCTTCTATTTATTTTTTTGCTCTTAGGGTGTCTATTGCATACCTTTTTTTTATAAATACTGTTTTTTAATTTAACTTCTATTTCTTTCGATTTTTGTTACTATAATTTCATTCCATTAATATATTATTTTTTATTCTGCAAATGCTTATGTTTAGTTAATACATTTTTGTAGACTTTCTGAATAATTTTTGTATAATTCTAAGGGGTGATTTTATTATTCTTCTTTAGTACCTCTTTCTCTAGGTTATTCTTAAACTTATATTTATTTTTTTATTCATCGTCCAGATTTGGTTGTTTAGGTTTGTATTGGTTTTTATTGTGTTTTTTATGCTGAAGATTATGTTCCTGTGTAAATTAAATTTTTTTGTCATTTACTTCCTAGTTAGCGCAATATGATAAATTTTTTGATTTACGATTGTTACTCCTTGACTTACTTGACCTATTTCCTTTCATTCCGCTTCAGAACATAGGGCTTCTGTGAAGCAACGCCATCTGACCTTATTCTTTTCTGTATTTTTCTCCACGTTTTCCTAATTTTTCTGATCCCTACCTCTATAGTAGTGTGCGAATATTCCAAAATACGATTCGGTATTTCCTTTTCGGGCCAAAAGTCGTCAATAGTTTGTTCGTTCGGCTGCTTCTTTTAGTTTCATTAATAATATAGGTATTTAAGGGGTTAGCGGGTTATATTGGCCCACGCCCCCGATTGTCATGGTGGGACTGCCACCTTAGGGCCAAAGCGCTGACCACTTTCACCGGTCTTGGCGTGGAGGGAAGAGTATTTCCTCAGTGGTAGGTACGGTTATTCCGCCGATACTCGGTCGCTATTTCCTCGTCAGTGTTAATAGGAGGCACCGCGTAAAGGTTAAGGTTGGCATTTGGTTGAGAGAGGCTTCGATTATTCCTTACAAGATAAAAACTTTTCAATCATTTAACAGTACGAATTATTTTTGAAACAATTGCTCCGATATTTTTTATCCTCTATAGTTATAAGGTTGGGTTTGGCCTTTAGATCACCTGTTATTACGATACCTTTGTTGCATGTCTTTTATTTTTATCAAGTTTTCTATTTCTTTCCATATTTTATCAAAATCGTCTTATGTTTGGTGATATGTAGCAATTAATATCATTTACTTTTCTAATTGTAGATATTATGTTTGGATTCATATTTTTTATTAATGCAGCTAGTAAATAACCTGTTATCTAGGATTTATTTTTAACTCTATGTTTGTTCATAAGTATAATATCGATGTTTCTTTTTTGTTGTTCATTCTATTGCGTAACGAAATGTGCGACTTCTTCCAACTTTATTTCCATGGAATTTTGCAGTATTTCACCCGCCATTTTAGCTTTGAGAAAGGCTTTTTAAAGTCTGGACGTCTTTAACTTCTCACTTTATGTCCCGGAACCGCGCAAACCGGGCGTGCTTCTTGCTCATTACACACTTTAAATTATTCAATGTCTCGGATTATCGCATTTAAAGCATAATGCTTTTCTATCTGGTCCCGTGCAATCTAAAGTCACGTGATTGTAAGCCCAGTATTTCTTACAAGTTTCCATTTTTATTCTCTTTTCTGCCTTACATTTACCTATCCTTTGTTCTTTTGTTGTTCGTATTTTCGCTGCTTGCGTGTTTTTTTACTTTTGAACGGAGTTCTTTTATTTTATAGTGTCCTCCTCCTGTACTTCTAGTTATTTCGTTAATAACAGCAGATAATTCCTCTTTAGTAGCTGTTACATTAAGCTCTCTTATATGTATAGTTTCCACTTTACATAGATCACCTGTTTTTCTGGATGTTGTTTGATCAGGAGGTTTTCTATAACCTGTTTTATTCATGCGATTATTTTTTCGTTTGGTTGTGTGACTATTAGCAAGTTGTTCTTGATGCTTCTTAATTCTATTATTAATTGGCTAACTAGTGTGTCCTTTATTGCTGTCTTGACCTTCCGTAATGTTTTTTTGTAGTTAATTTTACTGTCGTTTACGATTAGAGCGCATGTTTTCCTTTTTTCTTTTAGATCAAACCTAGGACCCGTAATATTTTCCTTTTTTGTTGTATAAATGATAACTTTAGTTGAAATTATATGTAAAATACATTTCAACATCTTCTTTATATGATATAGTGCGACCCACTCTTTTTATATAGTTCCTTCTTTAGTCATATTTACTCATCAGTATAAATTATCTATGATTCATATCTCGTTCGCGAAGATGATTCTCATTTTTGTGGATTGCTATTTGCTTATTATATAATGGTATTTAAGAATTTTTTTTATTGCTTGAAATAGGTAGTTAAGAAATTCTTTATTCCTTAACTACTTTAGTTACTTTCATTTCTTTCTATGTTGTTTAATTTAGTAGTAAACAAATAAACAGAATATTTATTTAATAATAAAAATGGTACTTTTACAAATTAATAATTTGTTATAAAATACCCACTTCAGCATAAATTGCACAACTGCGCTATTTAACTCTTTTGGTGCTATAGAGGTCTGTTGTCAGTTGTGCTAAACCGCTTGCTCTATCTTGGCGATTAGATGGAAATCGAGCTTCCGAGTTTGAGGGCTGACTTCATTTAAAATTTACGTATGGATGCGTTTGGTTGGTACAGCATAAAATATTGATTACAAAGCCGGCGTTGGACCGAGTCTCTAGAGAAAGCGGCTATTTATTGCCGAATTTGGCCAAGAGGAATCTCCAACCGGATGCTTTCAATACGCGCGAGTGCCTTTCAAGCAACAAATATTATACCTCCGCGATCTGCTTTATGATTTTCGTTTTTGTTGTCCGCCTTTATTACTTCTTAAGAAATACTGGCTGTCGTGTTACTAAATTTTTCTATTGTGTCCATATTAAATACTGCACGCTACCAAAATGAAATAATAAATTACTTTAGGAATAAAAAAACTTTTAGTTTCTAATTAAAAAATAATTTAGGCAATATTGTAAAGTTTTCATTATGTAAGCTAACAACTAATTAAGGAACACTATGTTATTTCCAACATGAACTTTTTACCGTTCTGGAGTTACGTTTCCATTGCGCATTTAAGCGCAGATGTAGGCTGTTGGTCAAAATGGCCACATATTTCATTGCCGCCCCATAACAAAGCCGTGAAAGTTAAATATTTGACTGAAACAACCGTATCAGAAGCAAACCAAAAAAAACACACGTGGGAACATGCATCTGGGTTTACGTTTCATATAATATTGGGTTTGGATCAAAGGAACGTTTTATACCCAATCCCATTTTGCTGTTTGTTCAACCAGCCGCAACATGACCAATTCAAATGCTAGAATTCGCAGTTTTCGGTCTGCGCAAATAGCCTTAATACTTCCAATTTTCATTTTCGCCACTTAAAAGCTGTACTGTATCGTTGGAATAATTAGTTAGCCATCTACAAGCTTAACGATATGGCAAATTTCAGTGTTTCCCTCCTAAACTCTAATGTTTTACGATAGTAAAAGAAATCTCCCCGTGTAGTAAAACGCGCTCAACAGAGCGCAATGCAATGGAGGGTTTATTGAAGACGAAAGAGCCATAAAGCTACGGTAACAAGATTGACACTAAAACTCTACTGGCCTATTGAAAATGGAATTTAATCAATCAATCCATTATGCACGCCTTGTATAATAGATCGCGATTTCATTGGCGGTTATGCGTCAGATAGTGCGAAAGTAATCGATCATGTTTTTGTGTTCTTTATCACTCGCTCTCCTCCACGCCGGTATCAAAAGCTATAGATTAATGCAATAAAATCCGCAGATAAAGGAGGCTGTTTTTCTCGCGGGCAACTTGGAATTTGGAATTTTGCGGAAAGGAAGTTTATCACAGTATGCGCTGCTTTTTTGGTCCGAGAAAATACTCGAATGCTCTAGAAAGGATTTATGTTCTATTTTTATTGTTATTAAAAGCCAGAGTTTATACAGAGCCAGCTAACAAATCACCTTTAGGCAAGGGTGTAGTGTAGTAATATTTTATAAGAACAAAGTAACAAGATGTTCTTCAGCCCCTGAAAAGTAGTTTATCATAAATGAAATATGCGATATACAGGATAAAATAAAAAATATCTTGAGGCACACTAAAGTCTTTTACGTGACCAGATTTTTTAAATTTGTTACAAAGGATAATAATAAAATAAGTTAATTTGCAGATAATCCTGAAAATAATCGTTGTTTCGTAATAATGTAATTATTTATAATCAATTCAAAAAATGTGTACTTGTAATCATATAATTACGTTACTGATAAATACAGAAATTTATGTGTGCCAGAGAATGGCATTTAATAAAAATTATTATTAACTCACTACTTAAGAGTGTGCGAACGAGTTTAGATTCAAAACGATATAAAATTGTTAATGTTTAATATTTTCGAATATCTTCTCAAAATGTTATATCTAATTTTTTAAAGTTAAATCAGTTATTGGCGCATTTTTCTCGACATACAGCTTATAAGTCTTACATAGTCTGTTGTGTGTTTAAATTTGCTACTGAAATCCGTTTGTTTCCTAATTATTTGATTCTTGCTCAGTGTTTTTCAATGTACGTTTTATCAGTTTTTCGAGGTAGTGGGTGACAATAGCAATAATGGCAGAGATACAGTATGACTACGCTTCGTTTACAGATTTTTTAGACAGAGTACTGGACCATCAAAGGTGTATCTCAGACACTGACCTCGCCGCGTCCTAGAGAATGATTGTGACATGTGTGTCATTCAGGTAGTGTATTTAGTCCAGTAAGTGTTTCTGAAAATTTAGGGCATTTCAGTTTTACTGTAATTATTCAGAAGAGCATATTGGACACTACTATTTATCACTAAGAGTATTTTAGACACTATAGCGTATATTCTGTAACAAATTTTAACCCTGCTTCAGTTTGGGTATTGTACACAGTGTTTTGAAGAATATTCTGAATACTCCTTCTACGCCCCAGAAAATTAATTTGAGTATTTCAGTCTAACGCGTTCTTAGAGGATTTCCTGGATACCGATCTTGGTTACAGGTATCGTATCCTAACTGTTTCACTTATTTGTAAATGAAGCTCTTCTCAAAATTTATTTTAAAGTTAAATGTTATTGGGATCAATTTGTTTCAGCTTATAAGTCTAACAAGTCTGTTGTGTTAAATTTGCTACTGAAATTTTGCTTCCTAATTATTTGCAATACATTTGTGTTTTCAATAGTTTTATTCAATTTAATCATCCGTGTGTTGAAGGTTTAGCATAATATAATAAATACGTTTTAATAGTTATAAATATAATTGTTTATTGCATAAAGAGTAGGCCAAGAAACTAACTCGCCGGGGCAGTCTAGAAATGATTGTAAAACATTTCGAGTCGGTTAAGTTATTGTATCCAGTAGTGTTTGAGGAAAAAACTGTAATTTTCAATGGATCATGGACAACAATTTACAATTTAAGAAGTAAGTTTTAGAATATAATAACAGAGCAAATTTAATGGAGTTGATACAAATTGGGTAAAATTAGTAAAATAGTATAGTTTAAAATATGGAACATGAAATCCCAAAAATGCTCAAATGTAATTCTAATACCAGTTCATAAAAAATAGGACAAGATTATGTGTACAAATTATAAAAGAATGGCGTTATTAGAAGTCACTTACAAGCTGCTGGCCCTGTGCATACAGGCAAAACTAAAATAGTATGTAGATCGAAGAGTTGGTGAGTATCAATGCAGGTTCAGGAGTAAACAATGGGTAATGGATTGAAAAAAATAATAGAGAACAGTCACGATCAAAAATTACTTCTGCATATAGTCTCCATAGATTTTCGACAGGCTTCTGTGATCATCTACCGAAGAAAACTATACGAAACTGTTCTAAAGTTAAATATCGCTGGGAAATCAGTAAATTTAGTGCGAATGACACTAAAGGAAAGTAGATGTAAAGTCGAGACAACAGGATTTTTCTCAGTAGTTTTAAAGTAAAAAATGAGACCATTTATCAGCACAAGCACCAAATTTTAGCGTATGTTGATGACATTACGTTTATTGCAAAATCAAGAAAAGAGCTAAGGGATACAGTGTAACAAGGAAAAGAAGCCTGTGGGCAAATGAGAATAAAACTAAATATATCGTAATAGACATAGGTATAAAAACTAATATACTTCACAAATAAGTGGTACAATCGATGAGAAAATATATAATTGTTGATAATTTTATGTATTTGGGAGTAAAATTTAGACGTAAGAATAATGTAAATAAAGCAATGGAACAGAGAATACGAAAAGCAAATATAGCCAAGATAAGACTACTTAAATTAATTGCGTCAAAAGAAGTCTCGCACAACACCAGGATTAGAAGTTACCAACGATTATTAGACCAGAGGTCATTTACTGTAGCGAAGTGTGGACCCTAGTCCAAAGAAAATAGACATAGAAAAGAAAATGCTTAGATGGGAGAGGGACAAAAGCAAAAATTATGTCACCATAGATAAAATCACAGATAATTCGGTAGTTGGGACATGTTGAAAGATTCTCTGAAAACAGGGCTATACGAAAGGTAATAAAAAGGGAATTGGGGAGAAGACGCAATGACAGACCCTGAAAAAGGTGACTAGAAGCGGTAAAAGAAAACTTGCAAAAGCTGCACATAGAAAACTTGGAGAATAAAGCTAACGACAGAGGCCAGTGGAGAAAAATGATAAAGAAAGCAATAGATTTGTAAATATATTTGGACCTTTATGACCTGTACACGCTGAATATTATTCTCTTGCAAAATTAGATTTTACAGATTCTTGTGTTTATCAACACATTTAACAGCGATATTTATAATTTTGCCCAAAAGAAATGTCTTTAAATGTATTAATTATTAAAGTCTTTTGCTAGCCAGTTGTCATTCATTTTAATTTTTGATTAAAAACAATAATAAGAAAGCTTAACTTGGATGATTTGTTGAAAAGCTAAAAAAACTTTTATTTCTTTATTTGTTTGACTATCCTCAGTTACAAAATAAAGTTCTTTTATTAAACAATGTGGCATTACCGCATTATTTATAAATATTTATATATATACAAATAGTCATAATTTTTTTTTCTAATAAACAAATACTTAATGGTCGCAAATTAATCAATAATTTACTGTTTTATAATTAATTAAACTCAAGGATATTTAGTGATAGTGCAAACTAATAAAATTGGAGTTAATGGTATATTTCAATTTATTTTTGGGAAAGAAAATAGCAAAAGCAATCTACAAAAAGGTTTTGTCTAGCTTGGTGGCTCATATTCTATAAAACCGTTCAACCAATAAAAAACGTTATGGCAAATATTATCCATAAAGTCCATGATAGGGTTTGGCATAGGCACTTTATCTGAGCGAGTTTATACTATTTTGCACAATAAATTATATGCGAACATTAACCGACTTTTTACAAATGCTTAAACGTATGACTAGCATTTTTATTGAGTTTTGTTAGTATAAACTAAAGTTAATTTGGAACGAAACAGCAAAATTGAACAAACCCTGAAAAGATGACAGTCAGTTTTATTACAAAAAAAAATTCTTTTGGTGGTTACTTTTAGAAAGAAAAACCAATACTGGCAAACAGTAAAGGGCATTTTAATACAATAAACGTTGCAGCATACCCAAATTGTTGTTCCGCTGCAACAAAGCATTGAGACATTGAAGCTGTATCGCCGAGCAAAAATCGATTGACCTATGGCTTGAAAGTCTTTCGTATCTAACCTTTCTTTAATAAGATGGTAAAAATATTATTTTTTTTAGAAATTTAGGTCAAATAAAACTTTGATAAAATATACAAAACATATACGAGCATTTTGAGATCCTCGAAAAACTTGTTTTTAAGGAGAAATTGCGAATTCAAAGAGAATTTAAAGTACGTCCATTAAATTTGAAGACCATGTCGAAAAGTAGAGTATGTTGTAATACTCAAATTGTTATTTTTAATATCAGACTTATTAAAAGATAAATGTGTTATAATATACATATAAATCAATTATTTTATTCTTTTTGAAATTTTTTTTTAATATTACGTAATAATGCACCTGCAATTTTAAAAATAGTTTTTGATATATTTTTTTTCAAATTTATTGGTTCTCATTTCTTCTAAAAAATGTATGCCTCCCACTCTTAAGCGTCCTAGTTCTTTTTGAAAAAGACGTTACCTGTGTAGAACAATAAAAATGCAAATTATGCAACCATGTATATTATAGCCGTAAATAAATTTGCCTGAAAGCAATATCTAATTAATTTTTAAAAAACTGCGATTTTTATATTAATTGAAAGAGCAAGTTTCTGTGATTATATTTACCGTAAAAAAGCTGCTGTAGAAAAATAAAATCTATATCTTGTTTGAGTAATGGAGTATTTATATAATTGCCATGCTAAACTGAATTTGTGTAAGTAATGAGAGAGTTAGACACAAAACAATTAAAATTTCAAATTAACTTTATGTTTAACTTTTTAATTGATAATTATTAATTTTGCCCTTAAGACAAATTCAATCAGTTTAAAGGTATACCAGATCGCTAAATACTTTTTATAAAATGCCATCTGAAGTATGGATGGTAAAAAGTACCATAGATTTTTAAAAATGGCTGTGCACTTAATATAATGGAACGGTATTGATTCGAAGCGTTTTACTTTATTTTTTAAACGTACATTTGGAGGTTTCCGAATATGGAGAATTTACAAATAGTACGTTAAAAATGTAGCTATTGATTAATTGCAGTCAATTGTAATGATTGTCAATTGTAATTAATTGTATTTAACATTTTTTAATACGGTCATACCAAATCTTAGAAATTGTTATGGACGATCGTAAAGTGAAGTTGCAGGAGATAGCTGATATGCTAAAGATATCAAAAGGCAGCGTGTTCAACATTTTGCACGAAAATTTGGGCATGAAAAAACTTTTTTCAACGTGGGTGCTGCGTTTGCTCACTATGGAGCAAAAGCAACAACGTGTTCATGAATCCGAGCGCTGTTTTGAGCTATTTAAGCGTGATACAAAAGATTTTTTGCATCGGTATGTGACATTCGACGAAACGTGGATCCACCACTATATGCTAGAGTCAAAAAGAGTATCTGCTGAGTGGAGAGCAGAGGAAAAAGCCGTCTAAAGCGTCCGAAGACTCAACAGCCGGCAAGTTTATGGCGTCTGTTTTCTGGGATTCGCATGGAATATTGTTCATTGACTATCTGTAGAAGGGGCAAACGATCAAGATTTGATTATTGGACCGATTCAGTGACGAAATAAAGCGTAAAAGACCTCGCATGGGAAAAAACGCTATTTCACCAAGACAACGCACCAATTCACAAGTCTATGAAAGCCATGGTGAAATTGAGCGACTTACGATTTGAATTGCTGGCCCACCTACCATATTCTCCAGATCTTGCACCCAGCGACTATTATCTGTTCGCATATCTCAAAAAAAAAAACGCTCCAGGGAAAAAAATTTGGCTTGCATGAAGTGATTTGTGAAACTGAAGCCTATCTTGAGGCAAAGGATAAATCGTTTTATAAGAAAGACACAGCAATGTTACAAAAGCGTTGGAATGATTGTATATTGTATATAGATGAATAAAGTTAAATTTTGCGAAAAAATGTTTTTATAGGTTAGTCTCGGAACTTTTTGACCCGAGTGTTAATTCTCCTAGTGTAAAGAATTGGTTTGCCACCATATACTGTATGTGAAAGTATATAGTAACTACTAGTAACAAACAAACAAAATATAGATCATAATTAGATTTCATTTTAGTGTACTATTGTTGACCTCTTATACATATGACGCAAAAATCTAGCAGATCCACTATTTTCTTGGATTCTGTAAGCTAGTATGTTGATTGCCCGATTAAATAGGTCAAATTATATAATTACAAACCTTTAGTTGTTCATCACCAATAAGTATTTTTAGAGTTACTAATCCTCAACAACTATAAATCTGTTTTGAAGACTTTTATAAAATTGTCTATGATTATCTTTTTCTCATGTTTTAGTGGGCTGCTGATAATTAGAATGTATTGATTCGTTCTGATATTTTTGTTGTGGTAGCTTGTAAATGTTCTCGAGTATGTTTTTCTATGTTTGTGTTTTACTTTATTTCTAATTATAATGACAGTTTTATCAGTAGATTGTATAATTATAAATTTTTGTGTAAATTTGTTTAGTAGAATTTGTTTTTGAAATTAACATTACATCACTGTCAGGACTGAACAGTTCGTTGGCATTCCACATGACAATTTCTAGTTACTGAGCCAATATGACATTTTTCTAATTAATGTGACATTGGATTTATAATTGCGCCCGTCTGAATGATTAGGTTTTTTATTATAATTTTTAGTTTAGTTAAATAATTTTTTGGTTTGTAGTGCCAGCAGATTGTAATTATTACTGCTTTGTGTTTGTTCTATATTTGGTTATGATGCTTATGCATATATTTCTGGTTATATATTGGGCATTATTCTTTTTTTTAACTTGGAGCAATTTTTTTCTTGTAATTTGCGAGATGGTATTTAAGACAGTTTACACCTTTCACATATACATCCTTGGTATTTCTTGAACAAGATCATGGTAAAGTATATACAAATGTTGAAACTCATATACACCTTGGAAACTCAAACTTAGAACCAACAACATGAAGGTCTCAGCACTCTATATATTATCGTTCATGAGATGTCACTTTTGCTTAGGGTGTTTCAATGGTCTTTACATTTATTCTCTTTAATGAGGAGTTCAAAAAGGTTCAGTTTGACCTAATTGTACAATTAATCACTATACTCAATTGTATATATTATTATCTAACAAGCTTTGGTAAAGTATTTTTAGATACTTAACACAGCATGGCTCTTTGTAACAAAAAATGTTTATATGCCCAAAACTCTTTGCTAGGGCGAAATGCTTCAATCTGTATAACGTTGTTGATAAATAATTTAATTTTATATATATATTTTATTAATATTTTCTCTTTGTTTGAGATGTAAAAAAACATTGGTAATTCTATTTCGTTAGTTTTGCTTTAATGTTTCAAGTGTTGGTCACTTTATATTTCCTATTTTGAGAGCTCTATTTCACAGCTTCTATATCGATTGACGATTGAATACTTTTTAAATTACCTGAAAAGTTTTATCTTTTTTACACTTGCATTGTATGTTTCACTTATTTAATATGTTTATAAAAGTTGTATAAATTTCGCTTTATAAATGCTGTACTTTTACTTGCTCATTGTTTAATGCTTTAGGACTTATTTTATTTTTGCAATACTGTTCACCAATGCTGTTAGAGGTTGGATATTTTAACTACTGCTACAAAGATTGGTAGTGGTTTTGATTTTTTAATTTTTCTGATTTTTTTATTGCTTGGTATGTCTGGACTTCAGATTATCCTATTATTTTGTACTACCTGCCATTCGTTGTCAGTAAGAGGCAATTTAAGCGGTGGTAATTCTTGTTGTGTGACTAGTTTGAGTTGACTTAAGCATGTTTACCTGTTGTTGGTGTCGCATGTCTGACATTTGGGTGCAGTGCGTAGGTGCATTTCTTATACTTGACTGGTACTCTCCCCCCCACCATAGTCCCAGTGGAAATTTCTCATACATGACTGTGCATCGTGATTATAGTATATCGGGTTTGACTTACCTGATTAAAATCGAAGTAATTACATTAAAAAATGTTTGCTATTTTGCGCAGTATTAAAACACGGACACGTGACTTAGCGAACCTCAGATTACATTACCTTAGCTTTAAAACCCAAGAAAATAATTAATATTACATATGAATTTTTATTTTAAAATAAAATAGATACTTTATTTACACAAAAACTAATAAAATTTTATTTATTATTTTGGTCTTACAATAACAATTTATATATAGATATGTATAATAGGTTGTGCTTGTCAAATCTATAATCAACCGTATTTAAATAACTTTTTGAATGTGCTGTGTATAACGTGGTCAGTATATAAAACAATAGTCTTACTTTGTGTGAACACTTTTAATCGTGTGTACATAGATTTGCTACCACACCGAATTTAGAGGTAAACATAACGACACTGTCATACATGGATTATTGAAAAAGCTATTTAATTGCGATTAATAATCAAACTGGACAAGAGTAAATTATAACACAAATTAAAATTTTATAATAACTCCTTATTCTTGTATCAAAATAATACATAAAGATACCTAATAAAATAAAATATAAAGTAGTATTGAGTAGATATTCTTAACGCAAAAATATATAAATCATGTAGTATTAATTTTAAAATACTCGTATACTAAAATAATTTTACATGTGTGTGTTTTTTATGTTACTTTATTATTCAATGCATAACAAACAGTAAAATATTACAATATAATCAGAATTTTTATATGATCATATTATGGGCCAAATTTATGACATCGGTAAAACTTCACTTCCCCTTAAATATTGTAAATAAACAGTTAAAGTAAATTTAACAGATTCACTAAATTGATGATTTAATTAAATTCATTTGAAATAAATTTTATATTTTACTATTACATTCGTATGTAAAATTAGCAAAATATAACATTTAAGAATTATTTTTTATAGATTTATTAGCAATCAAAACTTACAATTCTATGATCTAATTTGATAATTTAAGTACTAATACAGTACTGACTATGACGTGATGAGGCCCTTCCATCGAAGGCGTCCTCTTCAACCATTTCTTAGGCCAGCTGGCCAGTATCGTTTTAAACGTCTGTCATTGCGTTCTTCCAGTAATGGATGTAGAAGTATGTTGTGAATTTCCAGTTTTTCATTGTGGTTAGTACTTCCTTTCCTAATAACGTCTTTAACATAGGACACATTCAGGTCGTTGTGAAGGGTTTGATTTGTGACGTACCACGGTGCATTTGTGATAATTCGTAATATTTTCGATTGGTATCTTTGGATTAAGGTTGTATTGGATTTGCTCCCACATCCCCAAAGTTCTGCTCAGTAAGTGCAAATAGGTTTGATGACAGTCTTATATAATAATAATTTGTTCACTAATGATAGGCTTGAGACTTTCTTCCAAACAACCAGTACAAATTTTTTATTTTTAATTGTATTTGTTTTTGCTTTTAGTTTATATGCTCTTTTCAGGTTAATTTGCTATTTAGATAAAAGCCTACATACCTAGCAGTGCTGGATTGTGGTATATCTACTCTATTAATGTGAACTGATGGACAATGATCTATTCTCAATGTTAAGGTTGCTGGACTTAATTTCATTGATTTTAATTTTCCACTTTTCTAACCAGATCTGCAATTCATCTAGATGGTTTTATAATTAATTGGTGACTGTTAGTTGGTCCAGGTCTCTGGTGAGAATCACTGTATCGCTCTCGAACATTCCTGTTGTAGTGTTGGCATTCGTTGGCAGATCGGATGTACATAACACGTACAAATGTGATCCTACAACATTGCCTTGAGGAACTCCCGCTTTAATGGCACATTTTTAGGCACTACTTGATTTACTCTTGTTTTAAACGCACGATCACTTAAGTATGATTTGAGAATTTTGAAGTAGGGCAAAGGGAAGTAATGTTTAATTTTGAATAATATGCCTTCATGCCAAATCCTGTCAAAGGTTTGGCTAACGTCTAGAAAAGTTGATGTGCAAGAAATATATAAGAAAAATTATAAACAAACCAAAAAGTTTAGTTAATCTTTACAATATTTTGCATTTGTAATAATCCGACTAATGTGTGAGTAACACATGTTTCTACTGGACATACAACAATAAACTATAAGAAAAACACAAATGTACTTATCATATTTTACTTTGCAATTTTTATTTTGAGTTACACAAACTGCAGAAAAAATCAGAAACTATGTATTAAAGTCAAAATTAGTCAGCATTTGTTAAGTTAAATCGCATTTTTTTAAAACATTTGTCAATTTTTTGCAATATGGGAATTTTTTTTAATATTCTACAGCGGGTCCTTCTAAAATAATATAAATATTAAAAGTTATTGGCTCATCCATAGTATTGTCATTTTCATCTATTTAAATTTAAAATTATAATTAATTAGAGAAAGTCATCGTTATTACCTATGTGTAATTAATATTTAAATGTAGTTTTAGCCAAATCAACAAGTTCTGTTGCAGAACCTGTTACATGAGGTGCAAAATAAAATTTTAAATTGTTTATAATTAATATAAATGCAGTATTGCTTAAAAATATGTAATATAAAATAATACAATTTAACTTTAGGTGTATTGTTTACAAAAACGATTGGCTCTACATCAGCTAAAGCCTGCGTTTGAAATTCTAATAAACGTAAAAGTACGGAGAAGAAGCTTTTCTATACCGATAAAGGAATCCGTATTCCAACTGTTCAATGTCTAGAGGTGCAACGCGAAATGTAAATAAAGTGGTCCACCATATTTCCTACAGGTCCTGCACGTCGTCATATTTGTGGATACGAAAACGCGGAATAT
Organism: Sinelater perroti; assembly: GCA_036346155.1. Lineage (NCBI taxonomy): Eukaryota > Metazoa > Arthropoda > Insecta > Coleoptera > Elateridae > Sinelater > Sinelater perroti. The sequence goes on along the minus strand of JARFIY010000195.1, from coordinate 13,540,271 downwards.
TATGATAATGGGACAAAAATACTCTTATTTGCTGAAAAATGTTTATTTATATTGTTTTCTTTCCCAGAAAACTTAAAATTATCCTAATTTTTGAGAAGTCTTAAAACAGAGTTTGGGAGCAACATTCTTAAGAAGGCCCAAGTAAGATCGTAAAACAGTTGAAAATTCATATCATCGACGTTACCTGAGAACGAGCGTTACAGAGGACAATGTTCGTATTGTTCGTCGTTTTCTACAGAATTGATGAAATTGCTTTTGAGGTCGAAATAAGTCATGGAAGTGCTCAGGTAATCATCATTATTAACAAACTTTCTAAAATTGTTTTTTCTCCCGGCTCTATGCGACAAAAAATTAAGAACCCAACTAAAATATCTTTCCTGCAGTCTAGACTTATCGCCTTGTGATTGTTAATTATCTAGTATAAATAATGAACAACAGTGATGCTGATGATTGTCTAAGGTCGCAATAACTTTAATTCCTAAGTCAGGAGATTCATCCAAGTGTTATGCTTGACTACAAAATCCAGTAAATGTTAAGTATTACCTAATCAGTATTAAGAAGGTTTTATTAATATACATAAATACTTATTTAAATATTTTAAAGGGGATAAAAACCGGTCAACGGATTCATACACTGTATGAGTGCGGAAGAACTAGCAGCGGGAAGATTAGTTTCGTAAATCTAGTAGAAGGGAAAAACACTTTTAGAAAAAATTACCTGGTCCTCAAGGTTGGGAGTTGGCGCAATGAACTAGCATTCCGTTACCTGTAAAATTTTAAGGAATTGCTATAAATTCTAAAGCGCAACCTTGTAATACGGATAGATTACACAGAAAACGACACAAGCAAAGAAAACGGCAAATACATAATATGATGCTGGAATATCTAAGATTTAAACACAAAGAAAGATGAAGCTTTTAAAACAAATAACGGGTGTTTTTTATAGAGGTATAAAACTTTAAGTTGGCAACACTTTTTTAACTGGCGGCCATTTTGTCAGCTGTCAAGTGATTTATGTTTAGTTTTGTTTGGAATTTCAACATGAATAGACTGACGACTGAACAACGCTTCCAAATTGTGCAAATTTATTTTGAAAATCATGGTTCTGTTCGAAATACGTATCGCGCACTACGTCCATTTTACGGTCAACATAATCGTCCATCAGAGCAATTAATTCGATTAACTATGGAACGTTTTCGCACCACGTTTACTCTAAATGATAATACTCATCCACAGAGACGTCGAACAGTGCGCACAGAAGAAGTCATTGCTGCTGTAGAGCGTAGCGTAGAGGAAGACCCGAATCAGTCTATCCGCCATCGTGCACAGGAATTGGATATGTGTCCATCCACTTTATGGAAGATTTTGCGGAAAGATCTTGGTTTGCGTGCTTACAAAATCCAACTCTTGCAAGAATTGAAGCCACACGATCACCTAGCAAGGCGTAGATTCGGTGAATGGGCCAAAAACAAGATTGCCGTTGATCCCGATTTTCATAAGCGAATTTTGTTTAGCGACGAAGCTCACTTTTGTTTGAATGGATACGTCCATAAACAAAACTGCCGTATTTGGAGTGATGGTAATCCTCAAGTGTATGTTGAGACACCGTTACATCCAGAAAAACTGACTGTTTGGTGTGCTTTATGGGTTGGTGGAATTATTAGCCCGTACTTCTTTAAAAACTATGCTGGTCAGAACGTTACAGTCAATGGTGACCGCTATAGAGCCATGATTACTGACTTTTTCGTTCATCAATTGAACAACCATGATGTGCAGGAGTTGTGGTTTTAACAAGACGGCGCAACATGTCACACAGCTCGTGCCACAATTGATTTATTGAAGGAAACGTTTGGTAACCGCATAGTTTTACGTTTCGGACCCGTGAATTAACCTCCAAGATCGTGCGATTTAACGCCGCTAGACTATTTTCTGTGGGGATATGTGAAGTCGCTACGCCGATAAGCCCGAAACGATTGACCACTTGGAGGACAACATTCGCAGCATTATTGCCGATATACGGCCACAAATGTTGGAAAAAGTCATCGAAAATTGGACCTCTAGATTAGACTACGTCCGAGCCAGCCGTGGCGGTCCTATGCCAGAAGTCATATTTAAATTATAATGCCAGAAGATAATCTTTCGAATAAAGTAAATTTTATGTCAATTTAAAAAATTCATATTTGTTTTATTCCATTTCAAAGTTCTATACCTCTATAAAAAACAAACTTTACATGGACGGAGTACATATACCTTTGGAGTGGAGTAGAAAAAGCAAAGATAGCAAAAACGGAGGATATTATGGCAATAAGAAAGAAATGGAAAAAGAATATAGTAAACGGGAACCCAATAGACAAAAGAATTTTAATAATTAACTTGGAAATAAAAGGAAGAGACATAAAACTTATCGGAATCTACGTTCACCGATGACTCAGATACAAGCATAAAGGACGAATTCTTCAGCAAACTCTCAGGGGAATTAACTAAAAGAAAATTAAACAAAAATTATCATGTTAGCAGATTTAAACGAAAGGGTGGGTAAAGCCGTTTACAGAAAATAATTGGATGATATGCGGAGGACGTGGTCAATGAAAACGGAACAAGATCATTAAGAATCTTAAATAGATTCCTTCAACACAAAGAGATCAAGAAACACACGCGGGTTTAAAAAACAAAAAACTTGAGATCTATATTGGATTATATTGTAATAAACCAAAACTCCTATATGAGAGCATTGGATCTGAAAGTGTGGAGAGGAGCAAACTGTAGGTCAGACCATCTACTGGTAAAGTCACATATAGAAATAACTACGACAAACAAAGAGTAGAAGACAAACAGAAAAGAAAGGCAAAAAGAACTAAAGCCTATAATTTAGATAATTTAAAGAATGAATCCACTAGCTTTTCTACGAAATACGACTAGCGCAACAATTAAAAAAAAACATAATAGGCAAACCAGAACAAATGTAAACAAAAAAATTAGAAACGGACGCCTTTAGAGCAAGAGAAAGAAGATCAAAAACTTCTGCTGGGCAGATAAACTAATTTGGTTAATACAAGAAAACAAAAAGTTCTATTTTAGGTACTTGTTCACACAGGAGGAAGAAGATCATAAACAATTATATAGTTACATAGTTAAAAAATATATAGAGCAAGAAATGTGGACAAATAAACTCATTGATAGGAGGATCTAGGTCGAGGGAAACATGAAAACCTCTGAAAAGCTTAAGGACAAATTTAAACGAAACAAAGAAAATTAACCCAATAAAATAGTCATTAAAAGACCACTACAGTGACCTATTGAAAGAGAATAGAATAAAATATTTGAAGACACACCTAGATGCAATTAAAGTACAGGGTGTGAAATAGAGGAGGTAAAAGTAAAGCAACTTAAAAATATTCTATAAAATATAAAAAATAATAAATCAACAGGCCAAGCGATCTGCCTATCGAGTTACTAAAAAATTTCACAACAAAAGCTTTAGAAATAATCTGCAATATATTTAATAAATGCTTAAAGCAGAAAACATAACAGATTGGAACTTCTCATATAAATTTGATTTACAGAAAATAAAGTAAGAAGGATGTGGAAATTATAGAAAAATGAGTGTAACATCGCCGTAAGAAGATTATACGCAAGAGTCTCAAACCAAAATAGAGAAAGAAGCTAAGAAAATAGAAGAGCAAAGTGGTTTCAGTCAGGAAGATCTTGTACAGATAATTTACTTACCGTAAAACACTTAACAGGGAAGAATCTGGCAAAGAAAAGAGAACTCTATGTTACGTTTATAAATCGAAAAAAGCATTTGATTCCGCCCCGCTTCAAAAGTTATGGATTGCCTTAAAGCAAGCGAGTACAAATAAAATAAACATAAATGCAGTAAAAACGCTATACAGAGAAAATCAAGCGGTCGTAAAAATCGGAAATCAAACTTTCTCGTTTTCAAAAGGAGTAAAGCAGATATGCTTCATCTCTCCAACCCTTTTAAAATATACTTAAGTGTCGCCTTAAAACATTGGATTAAAAAATGTAGTCCGATGGGAACATAGCTGGGTGAAAACCAGATGTACACGATTTTTTTGCTGATGACCAAATAATTATTATAGAAGATCACAAGACATAACATACATACTAAATAAACTCATAGAGGAATATAACAAAGTGGGGTCTATAAATTAACACAGAAAATATGCAATATATTGTCATAGGAGAAGAGGATAAGTCGTACAGCTGGATAAAGGAACAATAAAAAGCACTAGTTAGTATGAATATCTTGAAGTCACAATATGCGAGGATGAAAAAAATAACAAGGCTATAATGAAGAAGATAGGCAAGGAAAAAATATGATAAAAACACTACATCCAATACTGTGAAACAAAAACAATCAAAAAACCAAAAATAAATGTATTTACAAAAATAGTATAATCAGTTATGGGTCTGAGATATGAATTATAGACAAGAAGAGGGATCACAAACTACTCTCGACGGAAATGACATACTAAAAAAGATGTTGTGGCATAATCTTGTACGACTGTGATAGAAATGAAGAAATGAGAAATAAAATGACAGTTAAAGATACCATTATAGACAAGATAAATGAAAAACAGCTAAAATGTTACGGGCATCTACACAGAAAGGAAGAAAAAAAAATGCCAATGCAGGTATGGAACTGGACTCCAGCACTAAGGAATAAACGAGGGCCACCTCGGAAGATGGAAATGGATAAACAATATAGAACGGGAAATGCAACAAGGACTAAGTGAAGGAGATTGGAAGGACAAGAAGAAGTGGCGAGAAGCGACAATAAATTGCAAGAACTTCCCATACTACTAAAGTAAAATTAAAAATATAAATATATGCCCTCCATCTATGTACGAGTCTCTTCTTATTTTTTTTAGTAGGCTATAGCTTGTTTCTAACCGCAGATGCGGTACTATAAGCCATGTTGGGCGTACCCTGAGCAAGTGTCTAGCCTAACCCGTTAATTTAGAAGATGAGAATGTACTTCACGACTGTCAAAGGTATTCGTACGAGTCAAGTTTTTTATTTTTTGTTGATGCCGCTCTTGTAGTTTGAAATCAAAGAACTGATGACTATTTTCTACAAGTTGGCAAAGACGCACCCGGCCAGGAAGTTAGGCATTGATTGGATAGTAATCCGATGGTGCCAAATTAGGATATAGGCGAGGTAGAGTAACAGTTCATTTCCATAAAGTTTGTGGTTTGGTGTTATTAACCTACAACAATAACTGTCTTCAATTGATCATACTCGATTATCGTTGTTCCATGATAGCATACACACTGTCAAGCTGTTGGGTGGTGAAGTCCTTACCTTCAGGAATCAGTTTAAAATAAGTCACGTCTTTGTAATTCATTAAGTATGGATTATAAAGGTATGTTCGCTTTTCATCGCTGGTAAGATTTTAGAAAAAAAAATGGAATATTCTGAACATCGCCAAGTAATTGTCTGTACACATTCATATTATGTTCAGCTTTCTCTTGCGTTGAAACTGTTATGCATCGTTTGTTGACTTTATACAGCTTATGTAAGTAATGGTTTGTTATCCAATGAGATGGTCCAAGTTTCTGTGATTATTTTCAGGTGTGTGTAACTAGGAATGTTGAGATAGTTTAATAAAAATTTTCAATTTACTACAAAAGGTTATCTGAATCGAGGACGCATTTAAAGACTGGTATCACCGCTGCATTTTTGAGTCAATGTACAATATAATGTAGCATATAGACCTTGTGCTGATAAGATTGAGTATGTTTACTCGTTTACAAATACTCGGACCCAATTAGGGTATAAATAAAAAAGTAATCCTAAGTGATGCTTTTAGCACTCAGTTAAAATCAAGTTAGGCTCACTTATCAAGCAGCGATGTAATCGAATATACGATAGTCACTAGATAAGTTATTGCAAAATTATCATTGCTAAAGCAAATTATGTTAATTACGCTAATAATGTTATACGTATTGTTTTTCTAATTGTTTATCTTTAAATTGTATGCATTTGTTCATTCCACTAAATTGGCGAATAAAGTACGTACTTTATTCGTATGCTTATAATGGACCCATTTTTGGCTTTCCCTTGAAGTATACGTTAACTGTTACTTAATTTCTAGATTATAGGTATCTGTAAATTAATGTTTTATTATCTCTAGGAGTAGCTTCTGCATATTTTAACTCACCATTTGCCAAGTTCGGCAACATTTTTATGCACCTATTTTCACGCTTTCTTTTTTGTGAAAGTTAAATCATTTTAAACTTGAAAAACGTTTAAAATTCTTCAAAGTACTCCACTTGGGCATTAACAGACTTTTGCAAGCGACTTTTCCATGCCCGGAACGCATCCTGGAAGTCGTAGACAGAACCTCGTTCCAAAATGGGTTCCTTTCAGAGCGGATTTGATCCTTGGGAACAAAAAGTACTGTAGGGATGCTGGAGCAACGTTGTCAAGCTGTGCTTGACCAGAAACTCCTGGGCGCACAGCGCGGTGTAGCTGGGGGCGTTGTTGTGGTGCAGCTGCCAGGTTGCGGCGATCTCCTTTCGAGCGCATACGACCCTGTTTCTTAATCTGTCGAGCACTTGGACGTAGTAGGTAGCGCTGACCAGTCTGACCTTAGATTACAAATTCTCTATGGACCACCCCCTTGCATGGTTTTTACCTTCGATTTGCTTATTTTTGCCTTCTTTGTACTAGGAGACTCTGAGGTGTGCATTCAGAACTTTGGAGCTTCGTCTCCAGGTCGTACTCGAAGTCCCATGTTTTGTCTCCTATAATGGCATTGTCCAAAAAATTGGGTTTCCTTTGTACACGATTCAAAAATCCACTCGCGACTGTTACTTGAGTGTTCTTGTGGTCTTTAGTCAACAATTTGGCATGTACAAATTGTTGGCAACTATTTTGAGCACAGTGGTTTTAGGAATACTCAGAGTCTGCTATCATTCGACGATCAGTAAATTAAAAGATCACGAATACATTTTTGTCACTTTTGTTGGTTGACGCCCGTCCAGAGAGAGGGTCATCCTCCACCTCGTCCCAGCCATTTTTAAACAAATTCAAACACGTGGAAACTTGAGAATACGAGAGAGCAGTCCTGTAGGCTGCCTGAATGATTTGGTGAGTTTCGGCGGTTTAGCACAGAACTTGACTGCGTAACGTTGTTCGATAGTTTTCTGGATTGCGCATCGTGACACAGGTACTAACAGCAGCATTACGGTAACAGATCCTAACGCTTCATAGTAGACTGAGCTTAGAACACCTAACTACCAAAACACTTTTCTAATACTTATAACTATAAAAGCAAAAGTCAGAACAAGAAGCTACCCTAGTCCGTGACGCAATGGATCATTCTTACGTTTCTTACTGCATAGAGCGTAGAATTATCTAAAATTTTAGAGAATTAAGATGTAATTCGGAGACAGAACCCTAAAGCCAGCTGGTGCAGATGATTCAGCACAGTTTAATAAGATAAAACCTGGGGGGTGGCCCCAGGTTACGAGTGCTTGACGAAGATCTATCTTCCAAAGCTACCAACAAATCTTATATTTTTCTCGCATTCGACATCGCAATTCTCTTGCATGTAATCTCTAGTTGAAACCTCGTACAACTGCTCAAACCTAATAAAAATGCAGGGTTGGTTCTGAACTATCTGGAAGAAATTAACTACAGCTTAGATTTTTTTCTGTAATTATCATTTGTTTTTATCAATAAAGGGGACTTGGAGGACAAAGATTTGACGGCAATGATGCTATCGAAAGGTTTATGCATTTTAGACTGGTATCACTTCCATCTTTATAATACGATGGCGGGATTTATTGAGAAAAGCGTATATTAAATGGGGAGGTGGTACTCAAAAATAACTTTGCATTTTTGTATTTTTGTTGTGCTTCAATAAATTAAAACATAATAATTCCGGTTTACATTTCATACGCCCACCTATTAATTTTTATTTACAACATATTATGAAAATATTTATACGTAAAATAAGTTGAGACGTATAATTATAAAACTGCGAATTTTAGACTCTCAAAGTGAAACCTACAAAATTCGTTTACCTGTTTGCACAGCGTTTTTAGGAGCCAACTGCGATATTCCTCATCGGAAAATACAAGGTCGTAAACAACTGAAAACAGCTCTTTATTTGTTCGGCGCATTTCCCGGTTATCTCGGGGCACAAGGTTCGAACATAAATGTTAAGAAACGCTTGCTTGGCTGCGCAAGTCGTTAATGATTTATGTACGGTTCAGAATATTGCGAAATCAACTCGCAGCTTCGGATTCTTGCGCCGGGCTTTATAGCGACCTTCTTTCTACCCCGCGCTGGGCTTTTATAAATTTTAAATATGCCATGCATGTTTTACAACAGCCGATCGAACATCTGCGAAAATAAAAATGTAGCGGAGAGATAATAAGACGACTGAATTTTTAAAACTCGATGACTGTTTTTGTATTGTTCAATAAAGTCCTTGCGTTTAGTGGCCTGCTGCTTAAAGTTTCTGTTGTATCTTTTATTTGTTCGTGCTTGAGTGCTTCCCAAATTTTTTGTTTACTTTTTCATACTACATTAGGGTTTGAGAACTGTTTTTGCTTGACTTTGGTCCTTTTAGCTATATGACGTATCTTGGAGTTTTGTCAAGTATTGTGTATGTAATGAAACTTTTGTTAGTACTTGAAAGCTTAGAGTAATATATAGAATACTAGTGAACATTCTGCAATGCACTTTTGACTTTTGTGATCTTTTAAAATGCTTTCTACCACACCGTAAGTATTTCTGCATTCTTCAAAATTAGTCGTCAAACTAAATTTTCTATGTTCGTTTAGAAATATGGATTATATTTGCCATTTGACGTGCAGAATGCTGTGAATTACTGGTAAATCAATGTAAAACATTCTTATATCTGACTTTAGATGATATATTTAGCAAACTTTAGAATTTTTCTGGCCGTAGCAATGCGAAAATAGGCGTCATAAATTCCGAACGTCTTCTGCATTGAAACTCTCTTAAACTCCCGGTCTTACGATGGCGACAATTATTTCTTGTGGGCCATTTTACACAAATCCTTATAGTGTCTAAAAAGTTTTAGCACAAAATTGTCCGTTTTCCACCAAGATGATATTGTAAGCTCTTTCTACTGGTCCAGTATAGAAGCAATCAACTTGAAATTTTATCTATGTTAAAAGCTGTTTTAACACATTTGAGATTGTCGAAACGTACAATTGTTGCTTGGTCCATTTTATAAAACCTTGGCATATATGGGTGTTTACAGCTTAACTATTCCCCTTTCTTGCTCCAATCTCTTTCCCAAAGACGTCTTCGTTTGATGACCTCATTTCTAAAAAATCCGCTAGCCTTTCTCGCTTACTAATCTTGCTATTTTGTTGTATCTTTCCAGAATTTTACTCTTTTTCTTTATAAACAAACTTTTTGCGCCGTATGTCATGATACTTCTGATTATAATGCTAAATATTTGTTGTGCTTTTGTGATATACGTATGCCATATGATTTTACTGAACTGTTTTATGTATGTATTTTCTTATTTGACTTAGTTTGTTCTTTATATCCTCCGTGGATAATATTGTAAAGTTTTCGAATCTGTGACCTCTTTCGTTCCTGTGAGCAAGTACTATTTTATTAACGTTACCTTCCAACCCATTTTTTGAATATTTTTCGGTGAGTTACAATCCATGGAACTAAGATCATCTTGTGTAACCATCACTTGAGAATTGGTAAAGTTTACACTGTAGAAGTCTGCATTTGTAATTGAAACGTCAATGTATTTTCTTTATTTCCAGGGGCGTTGCAAAAATCTTGAAGAGAGTAGGAGATGTTTCCCAATATTGTAGTAACCCTTTATATGCTTGTTCAACCCCATTTTAAGTTTTTTATTGCCTTATCAATTTGTTTGTACATGGTATTCAATTGTATGGATCTCTTAAATCAATAAACGTAAGAAATATTAATTTAGTTTTAATAATTTTCCTTTCAATCAATTAGTGGATTGTAGATACATACATGATCTTCCTACCGTAGACTCCATCTGATCGCCGCCTATTTTATCTTTTATATCCTCTTCTATTTTTTCCTGATTAGCTTTCTATGCTCTTCCAGTTATGAACAAACGCTGACGCCTTAGTACTTTTTGCATGGCTTTTTATTTTTTTTAAATATTAATGTTATGTAGGTTTTTTATTAATTAACTTCTTAAACATTTTTTGGATCCGTGCTTTACAAGCTTTATATTTTGACGCATTGTTAAAATCGTCTGAAGCTTTTCCACATGTGTTATGAAATATGTTTGATTTATAGCTATATTGTATATTTAGTATGGCTGCGAGAGTCATAGAACAATGTTTGTAAACTTCAGCCCTGAGATATCTCCATAGAAAAGTCACACTGAACGAGATCTAGAACGAGTGGGCTAGTCAAGTGATGGTGCAGCACTTGAAGCAGAGCTTTTGCTGCGTAAGCTGTGACCCCATTATGTACAAACCTAATATTTCCCAGTTGGAATGCATCGAAGTTCGGTATAAAAATTAATGAATCATTTTTATATGTCAATTGGAAGTGAGCTCCTTCCTCAAAGAAGTAGTAGATAAGTAGCATTTCTTAAATTTCTTCAACATTCTGAAACATTTTTGACCAGGCGACAGTCATTCATTGTACTTATGCGGATTGTCAGACTACCTATTTCTCGTCCTTGTCTTTTAAGCTGCAGTCAATTCGTGTACTTTCCAAGTCTATTACACTTCATTTACAATTCTGTCAATTGTCGAACACTGACAATCAAATTCGTCAGCCAACACTTGTCATGTTTCGATCGATGACAGCTTGACGGTCAACTACCTGTGGTCTTTCAGAAGGCTCATTAGAGGCCAAGATTTTTTTCTTTCTTTCGACTTTATGAACCAACACCTACCAGGGCGCTCATCAATAATGCCATCACCATAAGACTCACAACCGTTTCGGGGAGCTTCTGAAACACTCACGTTTGAGTTAAATTTGTATTAAAATTGGAGCAGCAGTTAAATATCTTTTTTTGAAAATTTTGCTATAAAAGAAGTGCCGTAAGTCATATCTCAAAATGCCCCGGAGAATTTACTGTATCGAACGATGCCAAAATTGCAATATTATCGGAAAATTTAAAAAGTTATAATAAACCGGACAAAACTTATTATTAATAACTGCAAGCTGCTTGGAAACAAGGAAAAATGTTTTCTATGTGTAAAAAGGAAGACATCGGATCTGTAGTCATTATAGGGAAATAACTTTTAAGCACGACTACGAAAATTCATGAGCAATATTAAGAATAGTACTTAAAATAATGTTTTTGGATTAATTTATGCAGGGTGGGGTGGTGACCTAGTATTTTTTACAGTCTATAAATTCGATAGTCAGAGTGTATTAAATATTTAAAAAAATATTTATGAGATACAGAAGCTTACGGAAAACAAAAAATTGGAATGTGCTTTTGTGAGTGATGTAATTCTTAAAGCAGTAAATGAAAAGTATATACAAACAAATATAAAAATGCGAAACCAAAATTATATGAAAACAGACGATAGACAAAAATATTGGTAATATTAGATACCATTATTCAACGCCTACAATCCAAAACCATCAGACTGCTAGCAAATGCTCCGTGGTATGTCAGCAACTTGACTGCATACGTACCAAACGAAGTAACACCCACTTTGCGCGGTTGCACGCCCATCCCAACACCTTTGCATCCAATCTTCATCAGGATCCCCCAACGAGAAGATTAAAAATAAAGAAATGTCCCAGTTATCTTAAAGGAGTGTAACTCTAATGAAACTAGATAACATCGCTGGATGGACTCCCCCTCACGTCAAATGTCATCACATTAACTCATAGAACATTATTGTATTATTTTATTACCTTCTGATTGTTAATTTGCTTATAACCAATATAAAAAAAAATTAGATATAGAAAGAAACTACAACATAAAGATAAGTGAAACTAGAGCAAGTCAAATTTTTTAGGAGTAACTATTAAAAACTTAGGAGAACAGGAAGCGGACTGAAACAACATCTTCTATAATCTTCGAATGATGAATACCAATATCAAGAATGAAAAGTTTCAGTCGCTACTACAACTCTGTTTAGAAATCTATTAAAACTTTTCGTAAACTAACAATGTCGACAAATCCGATATATTGAGAAACAAGAACTAAGGGACAATGGGCCAAGAGTTATCAAAAAAGGGTGAGGTCTGCGAATTATCTTGATGAGGTTTTTTGTCCTTAGATTAATGTTCTAGACAAAGAAATTCTTGTCTATCTATAAACGGCAATACCAAAAATTGAACAAGTAGTACCTGTTCCTTCGAAGGTACCAGAGAAAGACACAATACTGAAATGTTAAAAAAGCACCTGGAATGGAATTAATTACAAGATGCCGAAAGAATTACCCAGAAAAGGGTATAATGATGATTACATATCTATTCATTGCAATATTTGGAATATAGAATTGGACAGACAAACTAAAAATAGCAGACATAATTTTAATTCACAAAACTGGAAAAGATCCCAAGCACGTCACATTTTATCGACTCATTAGTCTTCTTTCATCAGTTTCTAAAGTTTTTGAAAAATTATTGTTTAAAAGAATTGATGCCGACTGGATGCCACATAATAATTTTGGCTTTCGACGGGGGAATTCTACAAGTCAACATTGCACTGTATCACACATTTTATTAATAGAGACTTGAAAGATAAATAATGCTGCTCAGCAATATTCTTAGACGTAATCCAGGTCTTTGATAAAGTCTGGTATCTTGGGTTATATAAAATAAAAGATAGACCTACATTCTTTAAATTACACAAATCGTATTTGATCAATCGCATTTTCCGTACAAAGATAAACCAGGATCTCTTACCTATACATCACATTAATTTAAGAGTCCCTCAAGGCAGCGTGTTCGGACTGTTGTTATATTTGTTGTTTCCTTCTGATCTTCCAACGACCGATAGTATCGTATCAGGAACGTTTGCAGATCATACGATGATTCTTACTTCAAACAAAAGTATCAACCAGGCCATATTACTCCAACAATATTTGAACACGCTCCAAATGTAGCTTCAGAGTTGGAGAATTAAAATAAATGAACAAAAATCGTCCCGTGTAACTTTTATGCTACGCAAGTAATCATGCCCACCAATTTATATAAACAACACAAAATTTTCTTAGCTGCTTTAGTCAAATATTCAGGTGTGTACCTAGATAACAAGCTAAATTGGATATAAACACAATGCCAAGAAAATAAATCAAATAGAAATGAAACATTGAAAACCAAGCTTTTGCTTTGTGAAACCATAATAATAATATATAAAAACCCACATGAACTTATGGAATTAAACTATGTAGATATGCCAGTATGTCAGTCAAAAATCTTAAGAGTCATTACTGGTTTGCCACAAATGATTGGACCCACGATTTAAAAATACCCATTGTAAGGAACGTCATCTATAAAAGAAACTCTTTTTTATTGTTTTATTGTTTTAATTTGAAAGTTTAGAAGTTCTCCCTGACAGTCTATATATTTATTTGTAATTCTGGCAAAGTTTTTTTCAAATGTGCCAAGTACATGTTCAGATATCTAATAGTTTTCTTGTGAAATATGCTTTTTGTAAATAAGAGGTCAATTTATTGTTATCTTGTACAGTAGGCAAGTGAGCTAGAATTTAACAAAACCCGCCAGAACAGCACTTCTTCAAGTGTAAAATGGCCTTCGTTAAAACCAAATCGGTGTTTTCGGAACGAACTTTTAGAGTTAAATTTTTGCAACACAAGCTTTTGTTAAGATAAGGCGACTAATAAGTTTAAGATATAAGTTCTTTCTGGACTTTTTGGGATATCAAAATTATTATTATTATTCAAATGACTTTTTTATTTTGCAAAAAAGGTACGCAGTTTTAATACAGATGGGAAGATAAATATTAAAATTTTTAATTCACGTTCTGGTGATTCTTAAACTATTTTAGCTATCACAACCAGAAGAATTGTTTAACTTCTTAATTATTAACTCTTTAGTAATGCTAGTTTTGTTTAATTTTTTTGATATGTATAGAACCTTTAACAAATTTTTGATCGGTTTCTTTTCTTTGTCTTTGAAAAGTCGGCTAAAATTTCTTTCATACACCTTTTCTCTGAAGAAATTTAAGTTTGTGTTCTCAGAACCGGTAAATGATCGGAGGACAAATTCAAGCATGGTTCTGCTTTTAGGTAATTTATTGGTGTTCCATTAGTGGCTCTAAATTTTAATAACTCAATTTTTTTGTGCGTCTAAGGGTCAGTACATTAGTTCATTAATTGATATTATTCATTCTCAGTTCATTGGATGGATTTCTGTCGCGCGCTTTAATGATTTACAATGCCCATTTGTTATTTTTAATTTGTAACCTCTTCTTCCTACAAATCTTAGCTTGGGACTGTTCTTGTTTAAATAAGTATCTGGGAAGATAGTATACCGCTAAAATATTTTTATTGTTTACTTCTATCAAGATGCTTGTAGCTTGAAGATGTTTTTATTTATGCATTTGAGTTTAATGTAATCAATTGTATGTATAACTAATACATTTTAGATTTTCAAATGGTTTAATTTAGTAAAGAATAATTTATAAATTAATAATATGATACAAATATTACGCATTTTTTGTAAAGGTTGCTACTTCTTAGCAGTGCTGTGCCAAGCCGGTGTAATTTCAGATTGTTATTTTAAAAAAGTTTTGAGTTAACGGAATTAAGTTTGACATTAGTATATCTTTTCATAATTTTTGCAACAATTGTTGCAAAATTTATTTTGCAACTCTTTGTGAGTATGATACATAACACTGCCCCATGAGCGGCTGCCGCGGCGTTGGTTAAAAGTTTGCTTGCTGTCTGCCAACCTGGCGCAGGCAAGTTCAAGTTTCGCTAATCATTCATGAGTGTATGTGATGCCCTAGTTTATAACTAATATAAGTGTATGTTATCACGTTGTTTCAAAAGTTCTTCAACACTTGCAGAAAATTTGGTTTTATGTTTGTAGTATAGTAACACGTTGCATTTTCGGATTTCAGATAGTTTTGGACAAAACTGAACTCCGGGTTTTGATACGCTATTGCTGGAAGCGGGAACTTAGTTAAGAGAAAGTGTTCATTACTCTACTGCCTCCAGATGGTACTAGCAATATAGGCCTAAGTTGAATAATGAAGATTTGCTTGAAACAGATTAGGAATTAGTTCTTGAAGCAGTTTGTCGGCATCTCCAACAGCTTAACTTAGTGCACAAGAAGCCTCAACCGGATCCGCATAAACTCGCTGAAATGCAAGCCGCCAAAAAGAAATCGTGATTTGCCGCTAACTGCTTAACAAATCTTCTAGAAGTAGGCCTTCTTGGTCAATAGCAATCACCAGAAGAAATCAATTCTACGAGGCCGCGACAATATCATTTCGGCAAGTAGGTTTTCATTTTCGTTTGGTAGATCTTTAAAGGAGATTTGTATTTTGAACTTATAACGAATGGCCACGTTATCAATTCTGAATTTTATTGCCAGCAGTTAAACCGTATCTACAACAATATGAAAGAGAAGTATCCAAGTTTGATCGATCAAAAATGCGCATTGTTTCAGCAAGACAACACCAAAGCCCATCATACTACCAAGAAAACTAAGGAAAAATGTGAATAGTTGGATGGCGTTAAAGTTCTTCCGCAAAGATCGTAGAAAACGATGGCCTCTATTTCAAAAAATATTTTTTGTGTTTTTAAGTTAAGTTAAACAGCTTTAAGGCTTTAGTTCCAGTAAGTGTGCATAAAAAAAAGTTTGGGCAGTCGCACGTTTCCTGTAGTATGTTAGGTAATTCATTTGACAGTTAATACATTAGTGTTATTCTTTTTGTGCTTTCTTCTACAAGTAATCTCTGGCACACAAGGAAGTTTAAATTTAGTTTTTAAATTTATTTCATATTTTTATTATTGTAATTTTATTGCAGCTAAACGATATTTTATGATTTTTATGCTTAATGTTGTGAATACCAAACACAGTACATCCGTGATTATGAATTCCTTTAGTTAGATTATTTATACCTACTGTAGGGGTGCACATAACGCAAGGCTACTCTGAATGATCTATTTTATTTTGTTTAATATAAATAAAATTGTTTTTCTTTTTTAAATTCTGATAATGAAGTTGATTGAACAGAATTTTGATACATATAATTGTTGTGAGAGTTTGCGGGTTGCACACCAAACATGATGGTTTTCAAGTATGGAACTTACAGAAGTTTAACAAATTAAATACTAATATTAAAAGTACAGACTTACCCTTTTTACCTTACTTCTATTAAACGAATTTATTACCGCATTAACCATATTGTTACGTATGTACATGTTTCTAATTTTATTTTTACTTTTTTATCTCTATTTCAGGGTGAAAAATTAAAAGTCAACAATAACTGTTAAATTTATCAACATCTAGTAAAATAGTTTGTAACCTGAAACCAAATAATAATTAGGCATACTTAAGCATATAGAAGTAACATATTTGGGAAGCCTATGAGATTTATTGCACAACTGCTGTAGTAGATTTGTGGAAGATGTCGAAGCGGCAGCCCTTCGCCGAAAATAGCTTTGAATCTATCATTAATTTAATATGAAGATGCTGCAGATCTCTAGGGACGTTTATTTATGCGGGTCGCTAGGCATTGTATCTCGATTATAGACAACACACAAAATAAGATACCGCCTAAACACAGCTTGTTATAGTTTGATAGTTCCTTTCAACATTATTTCAGCTCGGTTATATAATTGCTGTACTATTTAAAACATTTACAATTTAATTAATTATTAAATAAAAAAAATAATAAAGGAAAGTTACATTTACAGTTTCTTTTTCTTTATAAGTCTGGAACTGTACAGCTTTCTGCACCATATAATGGGCTTATAGCATCTCGTTAACGTTTTAAAAAATCTGGTGTGAACATCACACGACTTTCCTTATTATATTATTTGTGTAATTCTGGCAAAAATCCTGGACCCATTTTACCAACTAACGCGCACACGCGCACACGCACGCACATGCACACACACACGCACACGCGCATATATATATACACACACACACGAACTAATAGCCCAAACCAACTTTTTTGGTGTCCTGAGGCTATAATTCGTTCAGAAATGTGAAAAACTGGGTAGGTCAAATTTCCGCCGATTACATTACTTTCCTTATTATAGGATAAGGAAAGTTAAATTAATATTAGAACCCTTTAGTTGTTTATTTGCAATGTTTAATTATTCAATTATATCAAGAATAAAAAATTCCATGTAATTAAACTTCTTAAATTGAATTTAACTTGTTAAATAAAAACTAATAAAAACAAAATAAACAAAATTTCTCAAGAAGCTTCTAAAAGTAAAGATATTTCAGAGATGTAAATCATATATTTATCAAGTTTTTCTATCAAAGTTTGCTAAACTTCATAAAGCTGGAAATATTGTAAATATTACAAATTTACCTTCTGCGAGAAGGGTTTAAAAAATTCGATGCACGGTCGGATATCTCAACGGTATATATTTAGTTACCTAGAGCGTAAACCTAAACCTGTAACGAGCAGTCGAACATAGGTGTGTGAGAGGTACAATCACAATACAGAAAAGCTACAAATAAACACCAAATTCTGATACAAATTAGAAAAACCGTGACGGAGACGCATGAAATGTTGGTGTAAGTGTATGTGCAGAATCAGAAAATGAATCCCAAACATGATTGTGCAATTAATTTTCGCTCGTGCAAGTGTAGCCTGGAGCAGTTATGTTGGGCGGCCCAGATCGTCCAAGTGGTCCGACAGTCAGACGGAATTATGTGGGGGTTTGGTCTTGTCGGTGATTGGCCGCACATGGATCACGGACCCTCTAGACGTTAGAGCCCTTTGATGTGATTGGTTGTTTAAGAATGGAAATGGTACAGATGGTTTAGGGGGTCTGGTGGCCAAACGACAGTTGGCCGCACGTGGGTGACGGACCGTCCGGGTTTGGGAATAATTTTAACAATGTCCTGAGGTATTGGGGCAGAGTTGTTTGGAATAGGGGACACTTTCAGTTTTAATGCGGCAGCGTGCACGCGTCTGAGAGTTCGCGCTTGCTTAGACATAGTTGTTAAGAAATAAAATATTGCAAACTCTCTTCAAATTCATCTTTTTATTCCATTAATTATTATATCTTAGTGTAGAACTCGGAAAAAATACGAAAACATGTAAAGTAAGCAACTCGAAACAGCCGATGGTTCCGAGTCCCAATATTTACTAAATAAATAGGTTAATCTACTTTTTAGTGCATTTGTTTTTCAGCTTATAACGCACAACAGTACTAATTTGCCTAACCTTTGTTACCAGGTCAGGCCCGGGCGATGATAAGTCGGGTGTAGGGACGCTACGACCGGCAACGCGTGGGGCACGAAAAAAACGAAGCATTGGCTCCAACTTACGATTAGAATTATATTTACAATCTTACAAACTTAACCTACCTTACGCTAACTTAACCTACTTAGCTAATTTACAAGAACTTAACCTACGACTTAATGCATGCGCTGAAACGGACCGCGAGCTAGACGCAGCTGAGGAGCCGGTGGCGAAACCAGGCATCGAGCAGCAGAGGCGGTAGCGCAGCCGGGCAGCGTGCAGCAGGGCCGATGGCGAAGCCGGACAGCGAACAGCAGGTCCGGGCAGCGAGCAGCAGATCCGGGCGGCGAGCAGCAAAAGAAGCCAAAAGGGACTCACCTGCTGACACTTTATGGTTACTTTTTAAGGGGCTGACGACTGAGCGTGAATTCTTCGGTTGCTCAGGTTATAAGGGCTCAGCTCGTGCCCCACTCTGCTGGTTCAGGGTGAAAGCACGCTGAGCCCGCTAGAGGATGCGAAGCGTATCCAGGATTGGTGGACGCCGGTGGCGCCTTTGCGCTGATTGGAAAATACGCCGGCATCCTTGCCCTGGTTAGTAAATGTTGTGGCGGTTATGGTCGGTGGAGTTCGGGCCGACTCGGAACCGCTTGGCACGACGCAACGCGGTAGGTCAAGAACCCTGGTGTTGCACACGGCGGCACAAAGTTGGCCTCAGGTAACATTCCTTTAGGATTATAAATTCCAAAGGGATTCCGCATTCATATTTTGAAAGCAACGGACGTGTGTACGGATGTGCGTGCGCTTCGAGATATTGGTGCCCGAGGCGTTCGACGCCGGCCGCCCGAGCTATTTAAGATAAAAGGTCAGCTATAAATTTTATTTACATTTAATAATTTTTCACTGAAATAAGGCTGCCATGCTAGGCGTGCTGAATTACGGGTATCAGTACCCGCAAAATCAACAACCTGTGACGTACGACCAACAAATCAATCAAGGGACATTTCAACAAAATTCACCGATACAGCAATTACAACATCCATACTTAATCTCACAATCCCAACCGCAGCCACAAGTTCAAGTAACGCCGCATTATTTCCCAAACTATTCACCGCAAAACACAAATCAACATTCAGCAATCACTCCAATGCAAACAAATAATGACGATTTCTGGCAAACGCCAAATCCAAAAAAGAAAACGCTCTGATAATGACATACATCGGCTTTCGAAACAAACGAAACCAGACAATTACTGGTTAAACGCTACAGAAACCTCAAACAGATATCAGCCTCTCGCAGAAGAGCGGATCGAAATACCAGCACGAAAGAAGTACAAGCACCACCATTATTTGTTTACGAAGTTAATAATACCAAACCCCTTATCAACATGTTAAAAGAATGAGTAAAAGATCAATACACACTCAAACTGATAGGAAACACGCAAATCAAAATACAGTTCCACAAAGCCAAACATTACAACACCATTGTTAAAATATTAAAAGACAAATATACAGAGTTCCACTCGTTTCAAAATAAAACCGATAGAAAATATAAAGTGGTACTGCGAGATATGCATCCCTCAACCGCCTTCGAAGAACTAGCGGCAGAAATTACAAATCACAGACATCAAGTATTGAACATTCATAACATAAAACACAGAATCATAGAACTTCAGCAACAAGATAATAATAAAGACATCTATAGAATTGATTTATTAATGCATTCTAAAATATGATTTGCACCCCCACACGTCAAGAGAGAGGTTATTCAATGCTAAATATGTGAAAGATACGCACATTCAAAAAATGATTGCCACAGAACAGCCCGATGCATGAAGTGCGCCGGCAAAACCTAACCAAGGACTGTACGCGTAAAACTAAAAGTACAGACGTAAAATGCGTTAATTGTCAGGGTAACCACCCAGCTAATTATAGAGGATGTACAGTAGCCAAGGAAATACAAAAACGAAAATTTCCCCCCTTACGGTCCAGGCAAGCTGAAACTACACCTCCTTCAAACTCATTAGTACAACAGGGACTGGCGTACTCACAAAGAATCAGCCAAGAACCGCCTACTACGACACCACAACTACCCAACAAAAATTCACCTACATCAGATAACAATCTAGAAAAAAGTAATGGTCAAACTGATGAAAAGAATGGACACTATGCTCAATCTTTTGTCGTGCTCAGCAAATTTCAATCATAATGGACAACACCTTAAAAATCGTAATCTGGAACGCCAACAGATTAGCACAACATAATTAGAAGTCAAAAAATTCCTCATATACAACAACATTGACATTATGATGATATCGGAAACACATTTCACCCACAAGACATACATGAAAATACCCAAATAAACAATCTACGCAACCGATCATCTAGACAATACTGCTCACGCAGGAACTGCACTCTTAGTTAAAAATACTTTAAAGCACTATGAACTTCCCAAATATCACCAGGAACACTTACAAGGTACCACTATCGTTGTACAAGAACAGAACAAGGAAATAGTATTCTCTGCAATTTACTGCCCACCCAAGCACAACTAAACAGCAGTTCACCGACTTCTTCCAAACGCTCGGTCCCCGCTTTATAGCAGGAGGAAACTATAACGCAAAACACCAAACTTGGGGATCTAGGGTTACGGTTACCAGAGGTAGAGCGCTATTGAAATCTTCAATACCTATCAACAGGTCAGCGTACCCACTGGCCTATCGATCGACGAAAACTTCCTGATTTCCTAGATTTTTGTGTAATCAAAGGAATATCTGATAGATACACCAAAGTAGAATCCACTCTAGACCTTTCATCTGATCACTCCCCGATAATTGTAACATACAGCGCAAAAATACTAACAAGAACTACCCGTCCCACTTTGTATAATAAGCGAACAAACTGGGAGTATTTTCGAGAGATCATCCAAGAAAAGGTGAAATTAAACATTCCTTTGAAAACGGACATTGATCTACTCAATGCAGTAGAGCATCTCAACTAAACCTTACAGGATGCTGCCTGGGAAGCAACTCCTGACAACGAAGAACAGGGTATACTTGACCGTTGCCCTCTATTTATTAAACAGAAAGTAGCTGAAAAACGAAGACTTCGACGAATTTGGCAAAACAGTAGATCCCCACGAGACAAAACTAATTTTAACCATGTTACCCAAAATTTAAAAATTCCCTTGAAACAGCACAAAAATCAGGAAATACAAAATTACCTATCCAGTTTAACACCTTACGAAGCCACAGATGCCTCACTCTGGAGAGCAACAAAGAAATTAAGAAGACCAACTACATTTATACCTCCAATCGGACTCCTAGATGGTAGTTGGGCTTGAAGCGACGGAGAAAAAGCAGCAGCATTTTAAAAACACATGTCTACAGTGTTCCAGCCAATACCCAGAACCTGGACAGTGGAAGAAGAACAAACAATTCATTACACATTAGCGGAACCACTTGAAGCACAACCTCCTCTAAAGCCTGTAAAAGTCAAACAAGTAATAACAGCTGTCAAAAGTCTTAATCCGTATGAAGCACCAGGATATGATTTACTCACGGCAGATCTGTTAAAACAATTGCCAGAAAATGGTTTTAAATTAATTACATATATATTCAACGCAGCTCTAAGACTTAAAATATTCCCCGAACAGTGGAAAGTTGGACAAATACTAATGATTCCAAAGCCCGGAAAAACCCCAGAGGACATTACCTCTTACCGACCAATTAGCCTGCTACCTATAGTCTCTAAACTATTTGAAAAACTGCTTCTACAAAAAATACAAACCATGGTTGCAGACAAAAATATACTTCCACAACATCAGTTCGATTTCAGGGAAGGACACGTTACAATAGAACAAGTGACAAAAATAAACCACAACTTGAATCTTAAAAGATACTGCACTGCTATATTCCTCGACATTAGACAAGCCTTCGATAAGGTTTGGCACACGGGACTAATATATAAAATTAGAAGGAATCTTCCACAAATGTATGAACTTATCCGGTCATACCTAGAAGGACGAACTTTTCAAATCAAACTAAGAGAAGTATTGACTGACCTCTATCCAATATACTCAGGAGTGCCACAGGGAAGTATATTAGGACCAGTTCTTTACCTAATATATACAGCAGATTTGCCCACAATTCCTCAAACACTCACAGTCACCTATGCCAATGATACAGCAGTGCTGGCATCACATTCAAACCCTCGTGTTGCTTCTAACTACCTCCAAATCATTCTCAATAAAATACATACCTGGCTACAACTATGGCGTATACAGGTTAACGAAACAAAATCCGTACAAACAACATTCACACTACGAACAGAAACTTGCCCATTAGTGACACTTAATGGTGAACCTATTCCTCAACAGGATAACGTAAAATACTTGGGAATTCATCTGGACAGACGCCTCACATGGAAAACACACATAATGAAAAAACGAATGCAATTAGGGCTCAAATTCCGACAGATGTATTGGTTAATTGGAAGAACATCCTCCTTATCCATAGAAAATAAGTTGCTACTGTATAAAACGATCATGAAGCCGATATCAACATACGGACTCCAACCCTGGAGATCGCCCAGCAATTCCAACATGGAAATCCTCCAATGCTTTGAAAATAAAGTCTTAAGGACGATAGCTAACGCTTCACGTTATGTCCCCAATTGGGTTCTTCAACAGGATCTTCCTCTCCCAACCGTACACGAGGAAATTTGCAGAGTTAGTACAACATATCTACGAAAACACCCCAACATCCTAGCAGCAAATTTTCTTGAAAAACAGTGTATTAAACGTTTAAAAAGATACGGTCCATTAGACTTAGAGACACGATTTCAATGAACAGTGTAATCTGTGACCTCTTCATCACCGACGCAGTCCGATCTTACTAAGCAAGAATGAAGACGGTGGATTTTATTCTTACAGGATATTGCATGTCTATTAGCCAAACTATTTACTTATTGTTGATGTTCCACAGATTGTAAATGTGCAGTATTTAAAATTAAAAAAAAATCCAAAGAATGTCCTTTGTGTTGCGCACGGGCCAAAAAATTCAGAGTCAGGTAACATCAGCCCCGGCAAAATCGAGGCCAAGTCACACCTTTGTGTGCTCATTACAATTTTGCGTCTATGCGTAATCTCGTTCACCATTTCACAAATATCGCAAGCTTCGCCCACCCTCTTCTTCACCGCGTTGCAGTTCAGCAGGACGTGCATGGCATTGTTGACTTCCCCACATGCGTATCTGTTTGAATTTTCCGTCAGTTTGTAAATTATTGGCAAGTAGGAACGAAAGTTGATATATTCAGTGATAAGCTGAACGGTGTGTCGGTTAAGGATGTATTCTGTCGCGCTGTGTCGACTGTCTTTATTGCTTGTCATCTTGCTCTAGTACTAGTGATCAGTTCTTTACTTTTAATCGATGGTTTTGATCTAGCCGCTCCCTCTTTAGTTGGCTGTTCTGCACGCTCATTTTCCGTAGTTCCAACATGTCTTGGTCTAGTAGAATCGATTCTCTATCTTGACCGATAGTGCCTTTGCTAGGCTCCAAATTACAACTTGCAAATTAGTCATCGCTCTTCTGTTTTTAAGGTCAAGTATTGCTAACTTGCTATCAGAAGTTACAGCGTATTGCTTCTCGATGTATATCAGGCGCTTTTGGATCGTTATCAGGTTGCACTGGAAGATACTGTTCTGATCTGCGAGCTTGGTCTGACCTTAGTAGACCTCCTCTTCTCTTCGCATAATCACAAACCTATCTGCCACTTTCCCGCTGTCTGTCCACGATCCATCCGTATAGCAACACAGTTGTCACACAAGATGACAGTACAAATTTTATTGGTATATGCTTCGCTTTGCGGCACCACATCGGTGTTTTCGTAATTTATTTACGCTCTATTCCTTTTAAAATACTCTTTTCTTTATTCCTTAAGTGTGGTTTGTATAAACCTATTGCGGCATTCCGGGAAAAATATAATCTGCTTCATCTGAATTTTGAGTATATTTGTCTTAGTAGTCCGCGCTTATTAGTCTCTATCTTTTACGCACTCTCAAACTATCCGCAATTATTAGTCCAGACTATTACGTTACCCTTTTACAATTTTCTCATTTCTGCGTCCTGGATTTTATGCTTTGGCATTAAATTTATTTATTAACTTCTCTAGTCCCATTTGCGATCGAGCTTTATCCCTCTCTCAATTTTGCCACGTGCGAAAAAATCTGGTCTAGAGACAAGATGTTTTCGGGCATTGGAAGTCATCGAAATTCTTTTCGTATTCGTATCTATGTTGCCTCGGTTGCAGTTTCTCGTCCGGTAGGATCGGAAATTATCCTGACGATTTGTATGAGGCACCGATTTAAAAAAAAACAGACAAACAGAAAGCAAAACAGATAAAAACCTCTGGAGGTTTCATTACCATGTGTGATCAGAATTCATCTCAATTTCCTTTAGAATTCGATCCTGCCTTTACCCGCGTCAAATTTAAATTAAAAGAAATTAAACTATTGTTTAAATAAATGGAAGTATTGTGCAAACAAAACAGGACACAAGAGTTTCATTTCATATATAAATTAAAAACAAATTTCATTTTTAAAATATTGAACGCCTAGTGCTGCCAGGCTGATAGCGGCTCCCAGTGCAGACTCGGTCTAAAAATAAAGTTAAATTTTAGATAGAAGCCCAATTGATTCTCGTGCAAATCAGACGCAAAAGATTGTTCTGCGTGTGATAAGAGCTCGAGTTTAAAGTGCATGTACTGATAATAATAAAATATAAATTTCGTATATTTTTTACACTTCTTCTTCTTGATGTTCCGTCTCCTAACGGAGGTTGGAGATCATCATGGCTATCTTCACTTTGTTTACAGCAATTCTGAAAAGTTTTGCCGATGTTATCCCGAACCATTCTCTAAGATTTCGAAGCCAGGACATTTTCCGTCTCCCTATGTTTCTCTTCCCTTGTATTTTGCCCTCCATTATCAGTCTTAGCACCTCGTACCTCTCGCCCCTCATTATGTGTCCCAAGTATTCTAGCTTCCTCCGTTTTATTGTTTTTATTACTTCTTCTTCTTTGCCCATTCTTTGTAGGACTATGGCATTTGTGATATGGTCCACTCATGAAATGCGAAGCATTCTTCTATAACACCATCTCTCGAAGGCTTCTATTTTCTTGACTTCGTTCTGTCTTACGGTCCAAGCCTCGGCTCCATATAATAGGGTTGAGAAGACGTAGCAGCGTAATATTCTTGTTCTAAGATTTAAGTTGAGGTCTCTATTACAAAGGAAACCTTTGAGCTTCACAAAAGTATTTCTGGCTATTTCTATCCTTGTCTTTATTTCTTTTGAGTTATTTGCATCGTTAGTTACCCATGTTCCTAAGAATTTATATGTGTCTACCTTTTCTATTATTGTGTTATTTATGGTAATATTTGCATTAGCATTTGTTGTTCTAGTTCTACCATAAATTTAGTCTTGCTCAGATTCATATTTAACCCGTACTCCTTTCATGTGTTGTTCAATTTTTGTATTAGATCTTGTAAATCATCTATGTTGTTTGTTATTATAACGGTATCGTCTGCGAATCTTATATTATTGACGATTTCGCCATTGATTATTACCCCTTCCTTGCGTTCTTCTAGGGTTTCCTGAAAGATGGCCGCACTATATACGTTAAATAATAAAGGCGACATCACACAGCCTTGTCTTACTCCCCGGAGAATTTCAATCTCCTCTGATGTTTCATTGTCAATTCTAATCCTTGCTGTTTGGCCCCAGTATAAATTACATATGATCTTGATGTCATTTTCATCCACATCTTTTGATTTTAAAATCTCTATTAGTTTTTCATGTTGGACTTTGTCAAATGCTTTTTCGAAGTCCACGAAACAGGCATAGATCTCGTAGGTCATGTCCAAGCATCGCTGCATCAACACATTTATACCGAACAGCGCCTCTCTAGTTCCCATAGCGTTTCTGAAGCCAAACTGTGTGTTACTGATATCATAATCAAGTTTTCTGGATATTCTGTTGTGTATTACTCTCAGAAATATTTTTAAGGTGTGGCTCATTAATGCTATAGTCCTGTATTCTGAGCACTTGTTTGCGTTCTTCTTCTTGGGTAGTACTACAAAAGTTGAGGTTAGCCAGTCTTTTGGTATTATGCCTGTTTGGTAGATTAAGTTAAATAGCTCAAGTAGCACATCTATTGTCTCTTCTTCTATCAGTTTTATTAGTTCAATTGGTGTTTCATCAGGCCCGACCGCCTTACCACTCTTTACTTGTTTGGTCGCATGTATTACCTCGCTTTTAAGTATTTCGGGGCCTATTTTATTATTAGTATCCCACTGCGGTGTATTAGTTCTTTCATCGTTAAACGTGTCTTTTATGTATTTTGTCCATGTCTTAAGTTTCTGTTCTACACTCGTTACGGTATTTCCATTTTCGTCTTTCAGAATATATGATTGGTTTATTCTTCTTATTCCCGCCATATCTTTTACTTTCTTATGTAAATTGAAGTTGTCGTGTTTTCTTTCGCAATCTTCTATTTCTTCACATCTATCGGACAACCATTTCTCTTTGGCTTCTTTTATTTTTCTTTTTATATTCTTATTGATATTATGATATCGTGTGGGATCTGTGGTCTTGTGTTGTTGCCTTTCTTCCATTAGTTTAAGTATCTCCTCATTCATCCATCTCTTTTTAGCTTTCTTTGTTGTCATCATGATGTTTTTACCGGCATCCATAATTGCTGTTTGTATGTATTTCCATTTCTCGTTGACATTTTTTGTTTGCTTAATATTTGGTTTTGCATTAGTTAGGTTCCTGTTGACTTGTTCTTCTACTTTTTTACGTTTTTTACACTATTCCATAATTATTTACAAGTGTGTTTTATTAAAACGTTTATGATACTGTATGTGATTGATAAATAATAGGGTTTGAGAACATGTTCCCAACCATTAACCGCTTTGGATCGAACACAGTATCTGGGGTCCTACAATTTAACAGTCAAGCCGGAAATGAGTTCGAATAATGTTATAATTACTATAATTGGTCTTTTGTTCAGTCATCAAAAATACCAGGCAATTACTCTCTACTAAAAAGAAGGAGCTATTACCTCTATTATTCGTAGAGCTAAATAACAATAATAAAGATAAATTTAAATTATAATTTCCATCTTACTTTAAAATTAGAGTAGAAGCACCGAAGAATAAAAGCATAATTGTACAGTGCACTAGATATTAAGGCTATGAACACACGAAGACATACTGCAAGACACTATTTAATTGTGTTAAATGCGGAGGACCACATAACACATTGAGATGTAACAAATCTAGAGATACACCAGTAAAATCTGTTCTGTGTCTTGGAAATTATCCTGCGTACTACAAGAGCTGCAAAGTATATCAAGACTTAATAAACAAAAACGGTTTACTAAGATCAAATAGATTCAGTCCTATGGTACAAGTTATTAGAAACAAAATCACAACGTATCCAACAAATTCAAACTTTAGCTTTGCTCAAATGGCAACCAAATATTTTATCAAACAATAACGTTCAATTGATTATTTAACTAAAACAGCATGCTCTTAACCATACTAACAACTGTTATCAAGAAGCTAACTGAATAATGTCTACCTCACTCAGAATTGCAGAGTAGGACGCAAATGGTTTATTCAATCATATACAAGAGCGTACACCATTTCCTAACATAAATAAAAATAACATACTCCTAATCGCCGAAAGCCACTCAATATAAAGGGCATTTTTTAAAAGTATTAAAGTCTATCAAACTCTCAAAAAGCTCCTGGATTTAATTTGATGACGCGCGAAGTACCCAAAAACTGCCCTAAAAAAGAGATTGTGTTACTGGCAACCATATACAACAATATGTTGCGGCTATGTTACTATTCCATACAATGGAAATATGGTTCAATAATCATGATACTGAAATCCGGCTGATGTTAGTTTATAGTTCTTGAAAGACTTATATAACAGAATTGCCGACATAACAAATATCGATGACGTAATTCCCAGTCATTAGTTTGACTTCAGACACAAGCACTTCACTGTCCAACAATGCCATAAAAAACAGAAGCAAAACAAGTGTGTACATCATCATTTCTGTATGTAAAGCAGGTCTTTGATAACGTGTGGTATGCCTACTTTTCAAATTAAAACAATGACTGCCTAGTCTACTATTCTTTATTCTTAAATCATTCTTGTCTGAGCGTTACTTCCAAGTTAAACTCAAAGACTCCTTATCCGAGTGCCAGTCCATTGAGTTTACAGTACCCCAAAAGAGCGTACTGGGAATCTTCCTATATTTGCTATTCATCGCTGATATATCAACTAGCCAAGGTACGTTACTAGTAACGTTCGCCGATGATACGGTCATCCTTGTCGCAGAATCTGATCCGATAACGGTTTGCCAAAAATTACAAAACTATCTCAACCTACTTCAAAATTGGATTAAGCATTGGAGATTCAATGTAAAAGCTGATTAAGTCCTGCCAAGTCACTTTCACTACAATAAGAGCTGAATGTCCTTAACTTACTTTAAATAACACTCCGATTTCTGTTAAAAAAGAAGTTAAAAACCTCGGGCTTCATCTTGATAAGAAATTAACCTAAAAATCGCACATTAAAGCCAAAAGACGATAATTAGACTTAAAAGGGGAAGCATGTCTTGGCTAATAAACCGAAACTCACATCTTTCGCTGAAAAACAAACTTGTCATATACGAGACAATACTGAAACCCATCTGGTGTCAAACTTTAGGGCTCAGGCTCCTGCAGATTATTAAGTTAAAATTCTTTAAAATTTTCAATAAAAAACTCTCAGAATGTGAACAAATGTATCCTGGTATGTTTCGAACAACACCATCACGAAGATCTCAAAATAACCCTTATAAAAGATGTCATCAGTGCTTACTCTAACAAGCATAAAAATCGTAACATGAATCACAATAATCAGCTAATTAATAAACTGTTCAGCCGACGATCCGAAAACAGAAAACTTAAAAGAATGTGACCAGAAGATCTAACTAGATGAATTTAGAGAACCGCCATTGGATGGTTCCCGACTCAAGATGACTAATTTCAGTACATTTACGTTACTTTATTAAGTAGAGTGCATATATTCCATTTAATAAAAAAAAATTATATATCGCGCCTGTTCACTCATTTAAACTTTTTGCAGACGTAGCAAGAACGTGTGACAGTGCTTTTGCGATGAATTCCTAAAAAGGCCTTTGCCGTAAAAAGTGTGTTATAAAGGTAAATTTAGGTAATTTGTTTGTACCTGATGATTTGTTTTCTGATACTATTCTCCGAACATTTTATACACATTACGTAATTAGTATGCATATGAACAACTTTTAGATCTTTCAAAAATGTGTAAATAATTTAATTAACTTGGAAACTAGTGTTTGGTATTTAAAAAAACTTTACATTACTAAAAATGATAAAAATAATTGGTGAAATATTAGGAAATCAAGTCATTGTAATAATAATTTTTCATCCAGATATGCTGCTGTTTCGAAGGTATATGTGGACGTGTACAAAGCGCAGCGCCATTTTTCCCCAAGTAATGACGTTTATTCGAATGGGCGCTAAACGAAGCTTAAAAACGGCTATTGACTCCTGTTCCAGCGTAAACAAAATAAAAGGGAACATATTTTAAGGAAATTCGATTACGGAACAATCAGGAGGAAGGCCAATAAAAATGCGCAACGCACATTCCGGCAACACTGATATACGGAGCTAATCCCGATGCTCAGTGATTTAACACCGGCCCTTGTTCATCTGCCTCGAGGAAAACCTCACAAACCACGTAATCAACGGGCCGCAAAACTCCGGCGCACAGAATTTTGAGCTGAACTGCTACGGATTCAAGGAGCGGCGCTTAAGGAAAATATATGTGGTGTTTTTTACATATTTCACCACATCCACCGCTGCACAAACGATTTTTCGAGCTTTCGTAAAGAAAACGTTACGCATTTTACAGCAGCAATTTTAAAATACTTTGCCATGTCTTCGAGTGATATTAAGAAAAAAAATACATGTCAATGCAACATAAATCAAGTCTTATAATTTGCACACAAAGTATGCAACTTGGAATTAAATTGTTTTTTGTAGTCATCGCCGGTTCTGAAGCGATTTTTTTAAGTAATAATTTTCAAATAGTAGTAGTATTTTGTAATAAATGTTGAATGGGTATTTTATATTATTTTGAAGTCGTAATTTATTTATTTTATATATTCATAATTGTGTAAAAAACTGTTACGTAGAGTAATTTTAAGATAAAAAACTCCGTTTAATATAAATTTAATAGTTTTTGAATATTTTTTATAAAACTTTCTTTTAGTTTCACATATAAACTCAAAATTGGTTATTTCTGTCAAACGCTTTGCTTTCAATGCTGGAAATGTTATATCGCCTGATAATAAAAGCAACAAATTAAAAACAATATTTGATGTTTATGCACATTCTAAAGCTTCATTTATCTTTTTCCTAAATTCATTAAATTAATATTGGCTTTAATTGGCTCAGTTTAATTTATTGGGTCTTTTAACTTTACATTTGTCTATAAAAGGTTACATGATAATAAAAAAAATATTTATCTAAAACAGATAATGTAAAAGTATTTAAAGGAGCAGAGAGGGAGCTATTAATATATATCCTGCTAAAGCCAAGGTAGAGTAATAAAACCAAAAAAGTTACATAAGGTGAACAATAAGAAAAAATTAAAATTTAAAATTATTAAAAGATAACTTTATAAGGTTTTTGTACAAGCTAACATTAATAAATCAAGAAAACTTCTTGATTATAGATATCTATCTATGTATCTATCTATCTATATATATATATATATATATATATATATATATATATATATATATATATATGACAATAATTTTCGAAGATACGGTGCGCAGTACTCAGATTTCGTTCAAATTTAGGAGCTAAAACTAGGCAGTGAAAAATAAATCCTCCAATTTTAGCCTCTCCTCGGATCCAGAGATATGAATTTTGAAAATTGAAAATTACCCTTATTTTGCTGTTTTAAAAATCCATATCTCAGGAAGTTTATCAATCGGGCTCAAATAGGACGCATTTTTTCGACTGCGAGTCTACTTTCATGCCATCTGGGTCCGGTCTTTGTACGTGCCTCTCTTTTCTTGAAATTCGAGAACATAAAACAGCAAATTCTTTCATCTTGAAAATGGACCCAGATTACAGCAACAGCGCAAAACATTTTAGATGTAATAGGCATGAAAGTAGGCTCATAGACGAAAAATGCGTTCTAGTTGAGCCCGATTGGACCAAACTTTCAGATACGAATTTTTAAAAATGGCATTTCCGCGAAATTCGAGTTTTTCCGGTTTTCTAAGTGTCACCAATCGCGCCTGACCGATTCAAATACTTTGAAAAGCGGGAAAATTGTTTTTACTAGAATACAAGATTTCTTAATGGTTTTATCCTTGGCCCGAACTTGTAGCATGCGCGATCGCCACTGCGCAGATTGTTCTTTTCGAAGGAAAATAAACGAAATTGTGGAAATTTCTGAATTATACGGCGAGTCAGGGGCTCAAGAAGGGTTGAAAAGGTCAAGTCATGCAAAATAATCTTTCGACACCTTAAACCATAAAACTAATTTCGCTGAAATGCATTATTAAATTGGATCTGAATTGGTCAATCAGGCCCAACTAGGAACTTTTATCGCTATAGCCTAATGCCTATTACGTCTAAAATGTTTTGTTGCTGTAATCTGGGTCCATTTTCAAGATGAAAAGAATTTGCTGTTTTATGTTCTCGAATTTAGCTGCCAAAACAGAGGCACGTACAAATAGACAGGACCCAGATGGCATGAAATTAGACTCACAGACGAAAAAATGCTTAATTTGAGCCCGATTGGACAAACTTAGATATGGATTTTTAAAACAGCAAAATAAGAATTCTTAATAATATCTATCTTGGATCATACTAAATTATTATTATCTATTTACTTAATTATAATAAATAATATATTATATATATATATAATATATATATATATATATAGATAGCGCGTAAAACGGACCTATTAAAATAAAAATTTCGGGGTTTAAAGAAAATTGTATTAAAAAAAAGAACAGTACGAAATATTCAGACAGCTAAATTTTTACTATCTGAAAATTACACTAGTCAAATGTCCTCCATTTTTAGTCACTTACTCCTCCATTTTAGTGATCAAATATCGTACCACGTATTCTCGCCTTCAGTTCATCAATCGTGTGAATTCTCTGGGAGAAAACTTTAGCTTTGAGATAACTGTACAAGAAGAAATAGCAAGCAGTTAAATGAGGTGACCTTGGCGGCCATTCAACATCGCCAAACCGAAAATTACGCGATTTCCGAAAACTGCGCGAACAGAATGGAAAGTGGCGCCATCTTGTTGAAACCGAGTGTTTTCATCCACGGGGTAGTTTATCTCAAGTTTTTGGGTGAGAAAATTTTTAATTATTGTCACTTATCGTAAAGAATTGGCAGTTACTACGTTACCGCATCATCCTCAAAGAAGTAAGGACCTTACAAAGAAATGGCGCACCAAACCGTAAATTTTTGGCTGTGTAAAGGGCGTTGATGCAACAGTTGTGGATTGGCATCGTACCAATATCGGCAGTTTTGTTTATTTACACTCCCATCAAGGTGGAAGTGGGCTTCATCTGACATCCATCAGTTTTCCACGAAAGTGCGGACGTCGGCAGTCATCTCCGAAAACTTTTCTGCAAATGATAACATTTTTGCGTAATCAGTGGGCAGCAACCGCTGAACAATTTGAATTTTGTAGGGGTTAATGTTTAAGTTACTGCACAAAATTAATAAATAAAACAGAAACCGTATGCAATGGATAAGAGAAAAATCAAAACTAATGATGTAGTAACAAATAACATATGGAATAAAGAAAGTCTAGAAGTTGATCACAGTTTATAAGACCCAAAGGCTAGAATATAATTAATAATGTAAAACGAAAATGCTGAAGTACGTTAACATAATACAATTGATTAAGATGGATCAATAAATCACGTTATTACACCGGTTAACACGATTTTTGTGAATGGTTCCTTTGGATCTAAAATGATGGAAAAACAATGGTATAATGGTTCTGGTTTGCTTTTGTGGTCAGGGAATTAATTTTTTCGGTTTTATGCTTTTTTCGACTTTTTGACTCAAAATTTGCACCGGACGACAAATAAAAGTTTTCTCCAGCTTAGGAAATCCGAAAGAGTCCCCCTATATTAGAAAAGGCACAGTAAAATCGTCACAGAGCGAAAAAAATTTAACTACATGTTTTGTAAAAAATTACAAAGAAACATTTTTAAAATATTTGATGTTAAAGTTTTTGATTCATAAGAAAAAGTATTTTTTTCGTGAATCGAAGACTTTAATGCTACCTTAAAATGCGAATGGATGATTAAAGTACATTTTAATTAACAAAGACCAATGTATTCTAACTAGGGAATATTGCCAATTGAAATGTCTCGGATTCCTAGTCCATTCCTTTTATAAATAGTTTCATAAGGTCTAGTTTTATATGCAGTGGCAGTATTAAAATTCTGTCTGCCACCTAACATTCTTCTTGCAAACAGTAAATTCTAGTGTCTAAATCCAATTGTTTTTTTTTATTCCGGTAAGCAGCTCAACACTTAACAAATGATATACATGGTTTCGAGAGTATATTTTGAAAGGTAACTAGAATGTCATGTGAGGCTACGCATTCCTCAAATTAATTACTGTTCACTCACTGTGAGTACCGCCGTCGTCTTCAGATATTGGTATGTCTTGGGGTAATCTCCGCTCGAGACGGATGTGGATAGTTTTTTTACATAGTTGCTTCATAATACTATTATTTCATGTGAGAAGTTTAGTTCTATGTTTTCGTTGTCCTCCGGGAAAATTCTTCAAGTGTGCAAATTCTCAATTTGTGGTGGATTTGGTGGGTACGTATATATCACTGCGCATTTGTCGGAATGCGTAGGATCTTATTTTGAAATATCTGGTACTCCACATTTGGAAAGCATACGTTACAACTGTCGAAGAAACGATTTGTATAGCAGTGAGGTACATATATTTATTTCTCAATGGAGTACTTCTGTTAATTAGTGGATATAGTAGCCTTAGTCAATTATATCTTTGGTTAAGTTTCATATTAATGTAATAATTTTAAGTTAGTCTGGTGTCCAAATAAACTACTAAATGTTTTACAGCTTTGATTTTAGAAATCGAGGGAATTAGTTTATCCTGTATGCAGATACTTCTATGTTAATTACATTTCCTAAGGCTAATTAGATAATTTCTTAATGTTTTAGTAGCTTTGATATCGTATTTTTGTTTTAGTTTATATTTATAGAAAATACCTGCCAGATTGCATAGATATCTTTCTACGAACTCTCTAGGTGGCCGTGTAATACTTGACGTTCTCAAAAGAAAGCAGTTGGAGTGATGGTTTTCGGATCATCAGAAATACATGATACGCTGGTAAGTGAACAACTGTTGACCGATGCTTTAGCCCCTCACATATGAGGAGCTTTACGGAAATTCATCCCGTTGTCACTTCAGAGTTCCTTTGGTGCTTTTCGACAAAACGGTTGACGGTCATTATTGTGTCATCTGTAGATAAAGAATGCACAATCTTGATGTGCACAACTCGAGTGCTTAGGGAATTAAATAATGCTCCGTAGCATTTCTCCACCTTCTTTCGGTGTTTCTCTTTCAAAAGTACAAAATAATCCAATCCCACGAATGTGAATGGTTTCTCCGGCACCGTAACTTGTACTTCTGAAAAAGCTGTAATTTCCGGTAGAACTATTTTGGCTCTTCTTATGCAGCAATACAACCACTCGTTTGTAACTTTTTTACAGCACATTTTAGTCCAAGTATCCAGTAACGCTGTCGTAACTCGTTACACATCTCGTAAAGACCATGGTGCCCATGTACCTTATGGTACCTGATGAGAAACTGAGTGAAGTAATGCGCCGGATAAAGGATCATAGGATACTTAGCCGTAACTGGCACATTAGGAGACTTCTTAATGCGGCTCTAGATGCAAATGACACCATTCTTTAGACATAAAAAAAGTCTCATTAGGCGTGAAAAGTTTCATTTTTTTCCTAGCTCTCAAATCTTGTAGCTCGTCGCTAAAACTTATTTCTGGGTCCAAAGAATCGGCAACTTAACGGCTTTCTTTATTTTTAGTACAGTAAGGTAACCTGAAATCATGTCACCTTACGCAATACAGCAAAATTTCTCGAGAAGCTTTTGTCCTATGCAATGACTCAAACAAGTTTCATAAAGCAGCCGAACCTGTTAACATCGGTTAATCAATTCTTCTCTGTAACAACTAGACAACACTCTTACGAACTTTAAAGTCGTCTTTTTCTTCATCTAGGCAGACTCTCTTAGACCACTCTTAGTTGGGAAGCAACAAAACTGATGGTTCATTAAACCACCTACATTTTGGAGTGATGTCACATTTCTAGTACCGTCATCTGCAACATTTTTCTTGGTTGGAACACATCGCTACCTCTCGACAACTCCAGTATTTCGCCAATACAATACGCTAAGTACTGCCTGAAGCGACTAGATTCCACAGCACGCAGCCAATAATTAACGTTTTTGGAATCCGACCACATCACCGTCGTGCTGATCTTCAGATCTAAGTTTTTTTAACATGGTCAGCTAACCGAACTCTTACTAAAGCGCCCTGCAACTTCAACCTCAAAATGGATACCAGCTTAATTGGTGAAACACGGAATTGGGCTACCACAATGTTGTCAAAGATTTTGCTCAACAATCTCGCTCTTAGACTGGCCACTGCACAATAGGCTTGTTGACTGGCAGCACAAAAGACATAGAGCTGCAAATCGTCGCATTTGGATATTTGAGGAGCATATCTTTGCATCTGAGATATTTACCACCTGACTTAAAAAACTCTTCTATTTTACTGATATATCAGATGTCAGTTGCTCATCCCATCCAATTTTGCGTTCTGTAAATATCTTGCAGCAGTATTTTTCCTTTCACTGTCAAATTGGATAGCTTCCTTCTTGTAGGTAGTTTGTCTCCGATGATGTCTGAAATACGCCAGCCTTTGGATCCCAATGCAATCCCAGAACCCCTTTTAAGTTATTTTACTTAACGTCCAAAGCTGCATCAAGAATTGAATCATTACCCAGCGGTACCACTTGCACCACATCTTCGTCATTGAAAAGCCACCCAGAATCTCAAATCCACCTCGTTTATAGATTTCTCTTATTTTTATGATGTATTTAATGGCTTGTTCTTTGCTTCACAACTATCCAGATAGTCATCACATAATGAAGGTTGCTATCTGCCTTTTAACGTCCATATCTTGTTTTTCTGCGTACTTTCCATCTTTTGGCTTTTTCGAGTTGAGTCTTTTATATTCGTCGCACTCACAACTGCTGATGGTGCCGAACAATGTGAGTTTCATTCTTTTCCACCTGATCTGCTTGCTGATCGATCTACGCTACCATATCAACGCCTCCTGGTAAAGTGGAGAGAACACTGAAACGACCGTCTGCGTCCTGATTTCTAGTTTCTTTCTCTCTGCTTTCGTCGTAATCTTCTTCTGTTCAGCGTCAATTCTTTTTGGTCAAATTTAGCGTCAATCCTATGCCGTTCAATTTCGATCTCTGTTTGTGTCTGCTGTTCATAAGTACTGCAAGTTTTTCTTGTTTCCTAAATTTGGGATGAGCAGCGGAATGGAATAAAGTGTGACGTTTTCTGCCTGTGGCGGAAGCCCTGGGATGAAAGCTTCTACCTGAACCTCGTCAACAACTCCGAAACTTTTTGTAAACTGATACCACACAACTAATTCTTTTTTACTTCAAAAAACTACTTGTTTTCGACTAATGCCAGTGCTTGAAGGAAAGACATGGAGAGTTGCAAGTTAACCAAAACACTAAACCTATTTATTGCTTTGAAGGACAAGAACAGACTAACAAACCTACAAACTGAACCGATTGTACTCTGCACCGGACAAAGTGACAACTAAAAAAACTCGGTGGCTGTCAATTACTTTTGCTTTACATAAAAGCTCAGCTCAGTTGACGAGACTGAAAATGAAACAAGTTTCCTTAACAACATAACAATGACAACACAACATTTTTCACTGCTTTACACAAACAACAGTAAAACGGTGTATTTAATGACACTGGCTTCTCTTGTGTGCATTTATTCGTGCCTCGAACAATAGTTATTACAATTTTAAATCTAGTTTTTAGCCATGTGAAATGTAAGACATTTGTTTCAAACTGGTAAATTATATAACGTTTATGTCCAAATAAAAAGGCTACAATTAGACATTCTAGGAATTAGTGAAGTAAGATAACCGGCAAAAGGAGAATGCCCAATAGAAGGTGCTATAATGTTCAGGTGATAATGATCCAGAACACGGAGTTGTAATAATAATCAAAGGAACTATTACATACTGTTGCAAGACACCATTTTCGTTTGTTTTCGATCTTGTGTCTCACTGGATTTGGTTATTCAATTTTTTATAAGGTTTCTTCGAATTTCAGGGCCCGCCTCTTGAAGGTAAAGGTCAGTATAGAGTAAGAAAGGTTAAATCGGTGATAGCTGGAAACTTCTCATATATTGTGCTTCAATAATTAAAATATAATATTTATTTCTATTTTAAATAATAATCACTATATTTATTAATAATAATTTTTTTTTAATTTATTATAGCTGGCTCTGCAATTTATTATGCAATACACTGTTAAGTTAAAATACAATAGATTAACAATATAATAAGCTAACAGTAAGTATTTAATTTATATAAAAACAGGGAAGAGTTGAAGAATTAGTGAAAAACACATACCTCTATCATGAGTTTGCAGTTAAATTAAGTCCTGTGGTAATTTACGCTGAAGGCGTGCGTGGATGACTTTTTCCCCGAGGTTGGACTTGGTAGCACTAGAACATAAAGCTAGGTTTTGTAATGTAGTTTTTTGGATAAACTCAGTTATAGTAGGAACACTTAACTCCCAGTGTATTTGGGTATTGCGCACATACCATGGGCACTTGATAACAATTCGTAGCACTTTGTTTTGCATTATTTGAAGCTTTTTAAACGATGTTTGTGAAGCATTGCACCATATAGGGCAGGCGTAGGTAAGTAGAGGTCTAAGGATTCCTTTATAGAGAAGGACTACGCATTCCGCACGAAGATTTGACTTCCGGTTGATAAGCGGGTATAGTGCTCCCAATCTGTTATGGCACTCGTTAAGTTTTTTGTTTATGTATAATCCCCAGTTCAGCTTAGAGTGAAGATGTGCTCTTAACTACTTGACTGCTTGATCCTTAGGATTCCAGTCTATTTCCTTATTTCTTAGTTGGATTTTTGGGAGAGTGTTATAACGTTTGAGTGTAAACATTTTAGTTTGGCACTTGCCAGGGTTGATTTTATTTTTCCATTTTGTGAACCATTCAGATATTATATGTGTGGAGCTTTGAACGAGTTCAGTTGCAATCTCGGGACGGGAACTTTGTGCAATTATAGCCGTATCATCAGCGAACATGGCTAGTGTAGAGGGAATTTCTGTTGGGATATCGTGAACATACAGATTAAAAGCGTGGTCCCAAGATACTACTGGGACTGCTCTATAGATTTTAAGCTAGATAAGGTTGAGTTCACTCTGACTTGGAATGATCTGTTGTTAGAAAGGATTGAAAGTTTTAAATTAGGCTAGTGGAATTTCTATAATTAGCAATTTGTAGAAGTCCATCATGCCAAACTTTATCGAAGGCTCTTCTCAGGTCGATGAATACAACGACTGTATATTGTTTGTTCTCAAATCCTCTTTCTATTGTTTCAGTTATCCTAAGCAGTTGATGTGAGGTTGAGTGAGCAGCTCTAAAACCAAATTGATGAGGAACAATTTCTTTTGGTGGAGGTTATCTTGTAATCAGGTAAGTATTCGCCTTTTCAAGACCTTTGGCCAAGGTTGGCAGGGACTAATGGGTCTGTAACTATTCGGATTTTCCTTGGGTTTACCAGCTTTATAGATGGCTAGAATTATCGCGGTTTTCGCGAAGTGTCCAATGCGTAGACAAGCATTAAAGATTTATGTTAAATATACTAGTGCCTTAGTTGAAAAGTGCTGTA
Organism: Sinelater perroti; assembly: GCA_036346155.1. Lineage (NCBI taxonomy): Eukaryota > Metazoa > Arthropoda > Insecta > Coleoptera > Elateridae > Sinelater > Sinelater perroti. The sequence continues at coordinate 13,500,701 of JARFIY010000195.1, read as the reverse complement.
GCATGTCATTAGTGATAAGGTCAAAGCCAGGGGATTTGCGCTTAGGTAGTAGTTCGATGAGAGATTTAATTTCTTCAGGGGAGGTTGGGACTATTTCATCATTAGCTTGTGAATTTAGATTATCTATTGCGCTTTTCACTTGAGTTTCGATCAGTTCATCATGTGCCTCATTATTTGGGGTGAACACTTGTTCGAGATGTGTTGATAGTATATCCGCTTTTCCTTCTTCAGTGGAGTATTTGTTGTTACGTGAACCCATTGGATAAATTACGTTCGGTTGTCTAAGGATCCTTTTGGTGGCGAGCCACATGGAGCCACATATAGGAATTGTATTTCTGGATTCTGAGTGTATCTAGTTCGTGCTTAACTATATGACAGTGTTGGTTATACAAGGTTTTGAAGTAAGGGAGTCGGGTTCTCTGCCATTCCCTTCTGTATCTATTCTTCTTTTTTATTAGGTCCAGTATATAAATGGGTGTCCTCATATTATCTGGTGCTTTTCTATGTCTCCAAGGTGCGGTTGATTCTTGTATACTTTCTTGTAAGACCGTAGTAAATTTTAAAACAGCATCGTCAATCTCCGAGGGTAGATTTAGAGGTCCCGTCAGTTTCATCTTTTGGTTGAAAGTAGTCTCGAACGTGTCCCAATCTGTTTTGCCACAAGCTAGTCTAGGCGCAGGAGGTATATTTTGAGCTATGCTTTGAAAGTTAATGACGACTATGATCGGAATCGAGTTCAGTATGTACTGTTTGGTACACAGGGGTCAGAATATTTTTGTACAATATAACATCTAAGATATCAAATATTTTGTCCTGCCTTTTTTATCATTAGTTTTATGATATTTAAAATATTTAATGTCTTTTACGAATACTGTGGTAGGCTAAAAACCGCAAAAAGAGAAAAATTTAACCTTTAGTATACGTAGATTTAAATTATACTCCAACCACATTGAACAGGTTTATTATGCAGTTGTAATAAAACACTAACAACGATGTGTGGGCGGTTTCAGGTTATCTTCTAGCAAATAGAATTTTCTCATATATGTAGGTGCATAATCTTATATTAAGAAATATTAAATACGCGTAATCCAAATATGCATAGTTATTGAAGAAATGTGTGTATTTTAGGTTAAACCTAAAATTACAATTGACGACGTAAATATTCGAATATTGAGCTAAACTATTTGCGTTGTTGTTAACGGTTGTTCTGTTCTAAATTGCAGAGCGGGACGACCGAAAAGGTGGATATCTGTGCCGGCGTAGACAAGGCTGCGTTTTATTGCTTCTGTTGTACGATATTTATTTGTGAAGCTTATTGACCCAAGCAGTAGAACAGAATGGACACATATTAGTCGATAAAGTTGTTGATAATCATTTCAAAAATATAATTTTATAAATATATAATACATGATATAAATTAAAACGATTTTATTTCTTTATATGCTAAATTTAGCTTTTATTAGAAAAGCAATTAAAAAGTAATTTAATTATAAAATTTTTTTATTTTTATCTTTTATGTTATAAAAATAACAATATTATGTTATTCTATCAGTAAATTAAATAATTTTTTAATCGACATGCTTGCGTGTCTATAATCTGCTCTTATTTAATATACGTGAAATAAATAAATAATATGTGTTTCTATTACTCCCAAATAAAACTGAAATGATCTTAGTTGTTGTGAGATAAGGCTTTATAGCCGCTAGCTAACACTTCACTTTTTTTGGAGTTGATGGTTGATGAGCTGTTTAATCTACTAGATTATTTTTGTAGCCCATAATACTGGTGTGGTAATATTTGGATTTCATTCGCTAAATACATACTATCCCACGAAGATGTTCTGTGTAACTTCGTGTGTAGGTTCTTTGAAATGTTGAGCAGAAATGTTACTCAGCCGTTTATGATATATCGATTAAGCAAGTTGGGGGTCTTTGAGAGTGCTTGGTCGTTCTAACACTTTCTTCTTTCTTGCGACTAGTTAGCATTTTACCTGATACTGTAGTTACCAAGAAAATTTAATTTGATTTTTATTGTCAAAACATTGTCTGTCGCTATTGAAAATAACAAATATAATAGGAAAGGATATTTTAATTTGGTGTTTTTTGAATTAAGTTTTTGAATTTTTTAATTAATTTTGTGAAAATACCATATCAGTTTTCAAACGCCGAATGAGCCAACATGTTTTTTTTTGTATGTTATTGCAACGATAATTTATATGCAGCAGCATAAGAGTACAGGATCAGATGCCCAAATCGTCGCTCTCCGTGTTACAAAATAATTCTATGCGTTTTTCTTTCTCTCCGGGAAAATGGAACGTTTGTAATCTTTTAAATACAAATCATTGTTGTCTACATATATTTTGCTTGGTAACGAAAGTTGCAAAGATAATACTTGGATGATGAATAAAATATTAGAAAGATCAAGTACTCTTGTCTCTAGAAACGGTTAAGTAAATTTCTAGCCGAAATGTATTCGTAAGCATCCGATTTCTACTTTAACTGGTATAGTGGTATTATTGAAGACACATAGCTTGACTCTTCATTATTAACTATTATACTCCTACCATGTTTGAAGAAGGTCGAGGTGGTTCTGCAAATATATAATATATATATATAGATAATATTAACGTGTCGCACATAAAAGTCTCAAATGTTGCATGTGATTAAAACATCAGCAATGTATAGTGCATATAGCAGGAAACCTTGTATGCATATTACATTGTGATTACATCTGAAATCTATAATCTGTTTGTAGTTGAATAGAGCTTTATTTAGTTTTATTTGGAAATTTATTATAATTTAAATAATAGATATATTACCAGTAACCTTAGGAATATTATTTACATTAGGCCAGAATAGATTTGTGATGGCGGTTCTGTAGACGGCTTTTCAGGTTTAGATATTATTATAATTAAAGAATATTTCTCCGAATTTGGTACCAGCACAATCGTAACATACTATTATAGATGGTAACGGGCGGTATTAAAGTCTTTCTAGGCAAGTTACTTAGAATTTATCTAACAATGAGGTCATAACTAGGAAATTTATTAAGAATTGTGTAGGTGCCTCGTGTGGTTGATTCTCGGATTATTAGGCCGTGGTCGGAGTTCGGAAACTCTTGACGTTTCGTCCATAACTGGGACGGACATCTTCAGAAGAAAATCTCCTGAAAATTAAGTGATTGCCCCGTGCGTTTTCGCTTTTATACTCGTGCGAGTGTGCCCTTGTTGACGTCACCAGGATGGTAGATAATGTAATCGGGCTAGCTGCTGACGTCAATCGGGTGATTGTAGTTAACATTCGGCGTTTGCTAACGCCATTCATTCGTTCACTGTATTGCAGTCTGTTTTTTGCCTCTTAAGAGCGATATACCAAGATTTAGGTAAATTGAATCTGTCGTCTTGTTAAAATTATTTTTATATTTATACATTTTTACTGCCTCTCTGTATAAACTTGGGCAATAGTTCTTACAATTGGATAAAACTTGTGTTTGCCCAAATTCTATCTTGTGGTCAGGATTTTCCGAAGCATGTTTAGCAAATGGTGAGTTTTCGGGTTGATTAAGGTGTAGATGGCGTTTGTGTTCCTTTATTCTAGTGGTAATTGTTCGGTCCGTAGTCCCTGCACGAATAAGGTATGCAGTACACTCCTAGTGTATCTTGTGGATTTCTTTCATCTTTGGCTGATTTAAGCAAATCCTATATCTGGGTGGTAGTAGTACAGATGGTTTCCACTTTGCGTGTTTTGAAAATTTCAGCAATCCGATCCGTAACCCTATTGATATAAGGTAAAAAAGCTTTGCCAACTGTAGCCGATTTAGCCAGGTTTAGTTGCTCTATTTATCTCTATCCTCGATAGCCATTCTCTTGTAAGGCTTGTTCCAATATGTTTTAATTTGTTATCCTTTCCGTGTCTCCATATCACTAAAGTGCCATCGACGTATCTTAACCATATCGCGGGTTTTAGTGGTGTTGTATTTACGGAAATTTCTTCAAATTTCTTATGTAGTAATTGGCGATTACAGGGTTAAATGTGCTATCCATTACTACTCCGTCTTTTTGTTCGTAATATACGCCCTGCCAAACAAAGTAATTGGACGTAAGACAATGCTGCAAGATAACATTAGCAAAATTTTTTTCGGCTGTCTAGGGAATCTTCAATAGGCGTTTTGGTAAACAGGGATGTTACGTTAAAACTGACTATTAAATTTCCCCACTATAGTTGTATGTCTTAAAGATGGTTGACAAAATGACAAAATTTCTTGATGTCACTACTGGTATGTCCAATGTACGGTTACAATAGACTAGATAGGTATTTGGCCAGTTTGTAGGTAGAACCACCGATGATGCTGCGAATGGATCGCAGCGGTACCTCATCCTCGTGTATTTTGGGGAGCCCATATATTCTTGGAGGCAGCGCCTCTGATGTTATTAGTCTCTTTTTGGTGGTGTCATTCAGAGAGGAACTGTTTATCAGTTTGCTCGTGTCGCGTAGTACCCGCGATGTGGGATTACGTTTGAGCACGGTGTAAGTGTTTGTATCGAACAGTTCGGTCATCTTCTTCGTGTAGTCCTCCTGTGCTAGTACAACAGTGGCGTTACCTTTATCTGCTGGTAAGACAATGATGATGTCGTCATTCTTGAGTTCACGTAGAGAATTTAATTCCGCCCTGAATAAGTTCTTCTTAAGCGGCTTAACACAGCGCAGGCTGCGTGAAATCTCGACTCTTCCTCTGCTTCGTTCGTTGGATGCTTCCGTATGGCTGCTTCTACGTTAGCTATAATGTCTTCAACCGGAATGGATTTAGGTGCTACGGCAATCTTTTCACTTTTGCTGAGAGCACTGATGGCTTCCTGGCTAAGCTCGAGTTTGGAAAGGTTTACTTTAGTTACAAGGGTTAATATGTTAAGTGTAACGCTGCGTTGAGTAGCGCTAGTAAAAATTGTTTCCCTCTTTCTGGCAACTATTTTAGTATTAGACCTGCAATTAGGGTCAAAACTTAGAGCTTTTTTATTTCTTGTCGTAACTTATCAATTGTAATTTTTTTATTGGTGGAGATAGTTGCAACGGTACATCGAGAAAATTGTTGATGTGATCATCAGTCTCGTTAGTTAAGTGTGAATACACATCTACTATGTGTTGGGCAAATAGTTTTTTTCTGCCTTGACCACGAGCCACTATTTTGACGTATTGGGGAAACTTGTTGAGGTTTCTTACATCCTTTGGTAGCTTTCCAAATACCATCATTATAAACCTCTTTAGACAGGCTACTTATGTAGTTCTAAAAGTTTCTTAGTAAGTTTTAGTTTAATCCTGTATATTGGGTGTGCGCCGTTCTGGTTTTTTATTTTGCTTTTACCAGTTTAGTTATTTCATTCGGAACATTAATAGAGTCTGGGTTTTGATCAATCAGTGGTGTAGTACTCCACGGGGTTTCTTAAACTGTTGCACGCTCTAGGTTTTTTGGCGTTTTTATTTATATATTTGTGCACGTATTATTTAAACTTATACCAGTAAGTTTGTTTATTATAGAGTATTGGTTTGGGTAATTACTTGATGTTTGTAGTATTGATAGTAGCAACTACGGGGCTGTGTTCGGAAGAGAGATCGTAGCTAGGAAACGCGGTTGCGTAATACCTTGAGATGCCTGCAGCTATATAAATATCCACTAAATCCGGAATCTTATTTACATTATGTTGGAGTCCCAGTTGAAAAATATACACAATCATTATCTGTGATACGTTGATAAAATTGCCTGTTCCTTCTAGTTATCAGTCTAAAGCAACATCTTGTATGTTTACAATTAAAATCACGGTCAAACAAAACTATCGAATCTAGAGAATTGAAAAATGGTTGTAGTTTGTCCTTGGTTAGTCTATGCTTTGGAGGACTACATACAGGAACTAATGTGATGATGGTGTTCGAAAGATTACTAATTTCGATAATTTAAGTTTGTAAAAAGAGTTCTTCGTATTTTGGTAATTTATAATAGACTATTGTGTCACGAATGCTAATAGCTGCACCACCTTAGGTAGTATTATCTGGGTATGCACTGTAGTAGACTTTGCAACCTCTATAATTAGCTGGATGTGACCCGTTACAAAATGCACATCCTGGAGTCTTTCTACTTTTGGTACAGTTACGATACCATATTTGACACATGCATATTGGCGGCTACAATAGAATTTAGTATGATTGAGATTTTGGTATCTTGTGATACTCTTCGATTTTGTAAATGTTCTAATTTATGAATATCTTTATTGTTGTCAGCGGGTTTAAAGTTTACAAAAAACAACGATAAGACTTCTTTAGTTTGTCCATGATTTATGGTGATAATGTTCTTAACCTTACCATTTTTGTTGCTAATTCTGTTATTATGTTACCTGTTGGAACTGTTGGATATAGATGTCGAATAACCGCTCTGGAAGCTTGTTTGATTTCGTATGTGTAATGATGATATTTAGAAAATAGGCCATAAGACTACTATATGAGTCAGGCATGTGTACATTAATTTTAACGACCTTATTTGCCATACATTTGATGCTTTATTGTTCCTGTTCAAATATGGATGTGCTATTATCCACCATTTAATGGTAGTTAAAAAACATTGGCGGCGGCTTTGGTATCTTAACAATTTGTTCCCTAGTGTCAACTGGGTTGCTACTTGTTCAATTTGTTACTACTGCCAAACATAAGAATTTGTTCGACTCTATCAACGTAAGGGGTTTTGCTATGGATTATTGTCATTGATCATATTTTCATCTTTATTTTACTACTATTTGGTTTCTTGTCAATTATTTTGTGTTGAGGAAGATAGTGTGGAGTTTGTTGTATTATTTGTAGATATTGACACGACTGTATTAATTGAATTTGTGATAATGTTGCAGTGGTATTTTCCCATTTGAGACTCTCTTTACTCCATGAAACGAAAGTGAGTACGTATGAGTTGCGAAAATTAATCTCCTTATTTTATATACGCTAAATTATTCTTATACTATTGTTATATGATTTTAGTATGTTACAGTTGCCTATAGAGCATCATGTAGTTTTTTCTGGAAACAATATTGTAGGTTTCGAGTAGGTTAATGAAAGGCTGCATGCATTTTATTATCCTTAGGTATTTTATTTTCCAGAAAGTGTTGAATAGTAGATAAATTGTTTATACATGACTTTTTTGGTACAAATAGTCTACTAAATGTGCAGCTTGTATTGAATTCTATGCAATTATTTGGGTCTCTTTTGACACTCTTTTGGTATACATTGCCACCATATGCGATGCTTTCCATTCTAGTAATATTCTTCCCTCTCAGATACAGTTATTTATTAATTTAGTCATAGGTTTTGCTAAGGCTGTTTAACTACATTTAATTAATTTTATAGTAATATTCTCAAATCATGTTTTCTTGATTTCCTTAATGCATTTTGATATTTGCCTTGATTTACATTGTTTCATTTGTTATGTAACATAAATTGTATCTATTTAAACTCTTGAGTCTATATATAGAGTTTATTATTCTTTGGATGTAGCACTATGGGCAACTGTTTGAAGCTTCTTACAACTGTCTTTTTCATTGTGTTAAAAAGAGCGTAGTTGCAAGACGTAACGTGGCAATAATGTAGAGACTAACATGTGGCCATGTTATCACCATATATTATTTATTGGTGCGTACGATTGTTTGCTTTTATAATTTTCTGCTTTGTCACAACTGTACATACAGCCCTGTACAAATAACTTGCTCATATGGCACCGTAGTACCACGACAAATTATATGTGGTCGTAGACATAAAGAATCTATTTTATTTGTACCACAATTAGAGATTTAAGGTAAAGCGTCAATCATTTTTAATGTTTTAAATATACATTAAATTTATTTTAAATACATACGATTTGAACCACACATTAGATATTAATAAAAAAAATGTCTTAGTTTTTCTAACAATAACAAGTTTAGTCAAATAAAATTCTATTTGTCTTTCAACAAAGTTATGCTATGCGTTTGGTGGAATTACGGAAATGTGATTTCTGAATATTGGGCTATCACCGCCGAGTTTAATGGAATATAGGTTATTTTGAAACAACCAAACCCTAGTACAGTCAACGAAAAACAAGCGTTCGTACTGGTGGATAACGTCAGACTTCATATGGTCCAAAAGAACCGGCGGAAATTTGAGGAATTTGATGAAATCGAACTTCGCCTGATTTATATTATTTATTGTTTATTCTGATCAATGTTTTACTTCTTGGTCAGAAACCGCTTTACCAACTTTTAGGAATTAAAAATAGGATGTCAGTTTTTTGACTCTAAATTACAAAAAAGGCATCGACAAGGCATAAAAAACTTGAATCTTGGGTGAATGGATACTATACAACACAACGTTTATATTTAGATTTTTAATTTTGCATCTCCTTTAAAATATTAAATAAATAATTTTTCTATTACAAAGCAAAAAACGTTTGTAAAAGTGGAATTAATTATTACATAGTTTTTATTTTAATATTTAATAAGTTCTCTTATGTTGTAAAGTGCAAACAAATATAATTTAATTCGTAGCATGCAGCTTTACTTGAAATGTTCAAAGTGATTATGTAATTAATACAAAATGAAGAGCTAAGTTGGATAAACAGATGTGAGGCAGATTAAACACAAAGTTAAACTAGTACTTACAGAGTCTGTATGATGCGGTCACTGAAGTTCAATAAGCTAATTTTAAGTTGTAAGCATGAACATAAGATATCATCAGGAAGTTAATTTTACACTTGCACTAGAGGGCTTATCAAGAAGTCTTGCGATCTTTACTGTGTATAATGTAGCGCCACGCTTCAACTTTTGCGAACATTTTTGCTTCGTGCTTCCGCCATTTAGAAAAAAACGCGTTATTGTCGTTTCGCAAAGCAATATTACTTATCAAATGTTCCATTCGTTCTCGTTGCCAAATACGGAACGGTTTGTAGACACCCGCCCTTTGTAAGTATTTCAAATTTAGGCTTATATTTTATGTAGGTATATTTCTTAGACGCGCCTTGTTGCTCAAAATTTAATCAGAGCGCGCAATGTTCTCCTTTTTGAAACAATACCGTTAAATTGCGAAAACTCCACGATTTCAAATAAACGTGTGTTTAATGTAGAATTCAAGAAAAGCATAATTTTATTGTTCATAAAGTTGAGTTTTAAATTTTTTTATTGAGCGTGTAGTAGTGGAATTGGAAATACATTTATTTATGATCATTATTTTTTATTTAAATTACTTATTTAAATATTGAAACATTCACATTATGATTAAATTATTTTTTAAATATAGTTAAGGATAAAATAACCGTTTTTTTGGAGAAAACTAATGTGTTACCCTTGTCTTTAGTGAAATTGATGTAAGATTATGTTGCTCTAAAATTCTAAATTCGAAAAATTAAGAGCTAGAACGATCAGAAACAATAAGCCACACAGACGTAAAAAGAATTACAAAAATATTTAGAGTTTTGTCTGTTATATTTAGAAAACCTGCAAGAAAATTATTCATTTTTCATTTCATTTCATGTAACTCCTAGAGGAGGGTATGGCGCCATTGGCGTTTCAAGTTGCAATGGTAAAATATGGCAGATTGCTAGTCCTGCGCATCTGAAATTGAGTGGTCCACAATCTTTTTCACAAATTTTTTCCACTCTTGTTTGTTTTGTGCAAACCTTTTAACCTGCGTTCAATTGATGTTTTGGGCTTCCAGTTCTTTATTCACATTTCTTTTCCATGTTTCTCTGGGTCTTCCACTCGCTCTCTTACCTGTCCAGTTGAAGTCCAAAGCTTGTTTGGTGATGCTATTTTGTGGTTTCCTGAGTGTGTGTCCTATCCATCTCCATTTATATCTTTTTATTTATTATTCGTTGGTAATGCGTTGTGGCCAGAATATGTTGCACATTATTCTTAGACATTTATTTATGAAGGTTTGGAGTTTTTCAATGTTGTTCTTGTTTTCTATCCAAGTTTCGGCTCCATACATTAAAACGCTTTTAACATTTGATCTAAAGATCTTTATTTTTGTCTTCCTGTTGATGTCTTTGGAGGCCCAAATTTTCCATAACATATTGAAGGCCTTTTGTGCTTGCATTATCCGTCTTGTTATATCCGCTTCGCTCCCACATTTTTTATTCACCACGCTTCCCAGGTAGCAAAATTCTTCGACTTCTTCTATTTCCTGCCTCTCTAAGTTGATTTTCTCGCCACTTTCGTTTGCCTCTGTTAAGAGTTTTGTTTTCTTAATGCTTATTTTTAACCCCACTTGTTTAATTTGTCAATTTTTGCTTGTATGTGTAGTTTGTTTGTCGTAATAAAACATATATCGTCTGCAAACTCCAGATCTTCGAGCTTTTCGAATACAGTCCAATTTAATCCTGATTTTTTGTCAGCCGTATGTTTCATAATCCAATCGATCACTAATGAGGAATATCAGTGGCGACAACCTGCAACCTTGTTTAACTCCGGATTGAATTGATATCTTTTTCGTTAGTCTCCCTTCAATGATCCTTGCGTAGTAATTATCATATAGCATGCGTGTCATTGTTATGTATTTCGTTGGTATACCGTACGTAGCTAGAATTTCCCACATTTTGCTGCGGTCGATGGTGTCGAAGGCTTTAATGAAGTCTATGAAGATCACAAATATTTCCCCTCCCCTTCCTGTGCTTGCTCCAGAATGATTTTCAGTGTGCATATTTGGTCTGTACATGATTTTTGTGGGCGGAATACTGCTTGATTGTTTCTCAGTTTTCTGTCAACTGTCCCTCTCATCCTGCCAAGCATCAGTCTTGTTAGTATCTTGCTGGCTGTACATAGCAGAGTAATCGGACGCCAATTCTCACATTCGGTCAGTTTGCCATTCATTGGCAGTTTAATTATAATGCCCTCGTCCCAGTCTTTGGATATGCCTTCGTCTGTCCATATTTTCTTTATTAAGGTATGCATTATTTGTGTTGTTGTTTCGAGGTCGGCCTTTAATAATTCGGATGGGATACCATCACTGCCTGCTGATTTACCATCTTTTAATTTGAGTATAGCCTTTTCTAACTCTTGCTTTGTAAATTCTGTCTCATCAATGTTTAATTGCTCCTCCAAATCTTCTCTTATTGTTTCGTTTTCGTTTATTTTTCTTTTCTGGTATATTTCTTTGAAGTGTTCGACCCATCTCCTTGTTACTTCTACAGATTTTGATTTTAGTTTGGTTGTCTGTTTGCGCTTCTTACCCATTAATGTTCTTGTGATCTCGTACAGTTTTTTGACATCATGTTTCTTGGAGGTTTCTTCTGCTATTTGGGCCAATTCTTCTATGTATAACCGTTTATCTCTCCTTGCGCTCCTTTTTACCTTTTTGTTTTTGTCGTTGTATTGCAGTTCGATCGTTTTCCGTCTTTTTTTGTGTGTTATGCTTATTAGCTCCATTTTTAATTTTTTCCTCTCTTCAATTATGTTTTGTGTTTCTGAAGAGACCCAGGGTTTATTTGGTTTGGTTTCCGCGCCAATAGCTGTCATGGCGGCAGTTTTTACTGCATCTTTGTATTTACACCAGATATCTTCAATATTACATTCCTCTATGACTGTGTCCCCAATTTGTGTTCTTAGTTTGTCTCGAAAGTTCATTAAAACTTCCTCGTTTTCTTTTAACATTTGGACGTTGAATCGTACCGCTGCAATATCTTTGTACAAAATTCTTTTGTAGGCTTGATTTTAATTTTGCCCTCACTAATTCGTGGTCTGATCCAACATCGGTCCCTCTCATTGCTCTAACGTCTTTTAGGCTGTTTCTCCACTTGCGTTCGATAGTTATGTGGTCAATTTGGTTTTTATATTTCCCACCTGATGAGGTCTATTTTTCTTTGTGTATCTTCTTGTGCGTGAATAGCGTGCCTCCTATCATTAATCCATTTGTAGCACAGAACTCTATTAATTTTTCCCCGTTGTTGTTCTTTTCACCTAGTCCATGTTTCCCCATTACATGTTCCAACCTCTCATTGTTATTTCCGACCTTTGCGTTCCAGTCTCCCATTGTGATTTTTATATCTCGCTTGAATTTGTTGTTAATGTTACGCAGTGCGCTTTGGAGTTGTTCGTAGAAATCGTTCTTTACGTCCTCGCTTTTATCATTTGTTGGCGCATATATATTAATAATTGTTACGAGAAAATTATATCAAAAGATAATATACTGGTATTACCAAAGTAAAGATGTATCAACTACAACTTCACAAATTATTTTTTGATTGTATTTTATTATTTAAAAATAATTTTACTGACATTAACTTCAATCAATTTACCGAGCTAAAAAATGTTTTAACACTTGCAGAAAAATTTACTTTAATGCATTTCTTGTGTGGTAGAATTTTGATAAAATGATGCACTTTAAATTGGTTCCAAATAAAAAGGCAGATTGGTATCCTAGACAGATACAACAACTTGCAAAACCCTTGCCAAAAGCTAATTGTAAGAATGAGCTGTATTTCTAAGAGTAATTGTTATTTTTGTTGACATTAATTTGCGTACAAATTTTTGTGTTTGTTAAGTTTTTTTGTGATAATCTAGTATTCTAAAGTATAATCTAGTACATAATCCCCGCTTATCTCACTTAGGTACTCATATGATCCATAAAATTCTTAAAGTGACTAGAGTAGTCTTTTCTTTCCGGTCACCTTCATAATCCTTTTATTTTAATGATACTAAAATATTTTAATTCTCTTCAACTAGAAAACGTTAGCAACATTTTCTATCTGTGGTATAAAATTGATATAATAATTATAAAATAGCATAGTGTGCATAGTGTAACGTTTTTTTTATTTTCGTGATATCTAATTTTTATCACTGAGATGTTTTCGTATAAACGGTACACCTTTTTGTGTATGCATTCCTCTAATTATGGTATGTTACGATTGTAGATATTTGTTCATCTGCAGTTAGAAGTACATGCACTTCTTCCATGTCACTTATTCTTCGTTTAATATTATTGAAGAGAGAAAGGAAAACAGAAATTGTTTTTAACTTTATAAGCTCCATTTAATTAAACATTATTTGCATTATTACAACAGCTACTGGAAAATATAACTCAAGTTATATAATAACAAGTGGTTGCTAATATAAAAGTGGCTTGTTCCATGTGGAAAGAGTTTAGCTTTTTCATTCCAGAGGCTTAACCTTCTTACCTGCATCTTTCCTATTTAATTGTTGAAGTAGATTTGATAGCTTTATATATTCTTTTGAAAAAAAAATCGACAAACCACAGACTGTGGTTTACTAAATAGCAAAACCACATTTAGAATATTTAACATTTACTTTATATTAAAGGGCATATTATTTAATTAAAAATTAATCCATATTAAACAAAATAATGAGTGTAACTTGTAATGTATAATTAAATTTTTGATATTGCATACAGCAGCAAACAATACAGCGCACAAGTTTGAAATAATCCCTCGTTGAGCTTCACTACTTCTATAAAGCCAAATTAAAATTTCCAGAAGACTCTACTATCATCTAGCACTCTCTTGATATGATGGAATGCTTCAAAAATACAAAAAATATCAAAGAAATAAAGTGTACTAGCAGATGTTTCCACTCATTTAGGCGTATAATCGCTGTTTTATTATGAATAAAGTTGAATATTGCAAGAATTGGAGTAGGGGAGCAGGTTTAGGATGCCGCCAACGAAATTCTTGTCAAGAGGGGGTTCCGTTTTAAAAAGTTTTGCAACCACTGCTCTAAAGCATGTTCAATTAGGTGTGCTCAAGTAACCAAGCAGCTTTTTGTCTGATCTCTGATGTTTACGTTACAAAAAAAGATAACAACAGGATATTTTAATTATGTAAGAAAAGAGCAGCAAAAAGTTTACACATACTTTATGAGGTTTGTTCTAATTCAACTTAGGACTTATAATGGTCTCTCGACTTTCGTAGCTTATGTGTGTGCATCAGAACTACTCCGCGATAAAATATTAACCGACCATGAACGTTGTAAACATTTATGTTAAATAAATTTAACCAAACTTTATCTATAAAATTCAATAACCCAAACAGATAAATAAAATTTTACGTGCATTCAATGGTTAGGAATTCGTCTACAACCATTCAAATTACTCGAACAACAATTATGTACAGGGTGCACCAATGCCAATTATGCAAACGAGTAACTTCCAACTTTTAAACAGCCGCTACAAGCAGGTAACAATTTTTCCCACTTTATAACCAGCTTTCCCCTTTCACCAAAACAATACTTTGTGGGCATAACAAGTGTTATAAAATGACAGAAAATTATATAGAATGACGTCTACTAGTAATGAACAGTTCCACGAAGTCGAAAAGGACGTCTAAACTAACAAAAACCTATAGCATCCCGTTAAACGCTTCAAAAGAAGAAAAATATTTTGTGTTACCAACAACATTACGCAATTACTCATAAATAATAGATTTAGCCAATTAAATGTAGAAGGCGAAGCAAGTACTAGCACTGTGCAGGAAAATAATATTATCACCTCCTCCGATATTTATGTATGTAGTCACAAATTATCAAGACATGATAAAAAAACTACAACCAAGTTGTGAAATTTAGAACAAGAACACTATCCGATGACACTATAAAAATAAACTGCTCCAGTCCAGAAACCTACCGGAAAAGAATACACATGAAAGACTCAAACATAATTCATCATACATATCAATACAAAGAGGAACGTTCTTTCAGAGTTGTTATTAAAAATCTACATCATACAATAGACACAAATGAAATTAAGGACGAGTTAAGTAAATAAGGGCATAAAGCCAGAAACATTATTAATAGAAGAAGCAGAGCGTCTAAAGAACCACAAAACTTATTCTTCATCGACCTAGAACCGGCGGACAATAATGAAATATATAACATACGCGGTAGTTTTAATTGAACCACCCAGAAAAACTAAAAGATTAACACAATGCATGCGATGTCAGCAATATAGACATACAGAAATATACTGTAAGTGACCTTACTTTTGTGTAAAATGTATAGCTACACATAATTTAACGAGTTGTAAAAACCCAATGACACATCCGCCACCTGCACACTGTAAGGCGGACCTTATTCTGCCTACTACAGAGGCTGCAAATTCTACCATGTCGTTCTTAAAAAACCAATAGTGTCAACAAGATACTAAATTTTCACCAAGTGCTCAAACCGACCCAATCACTTTCAGCACTCTTCTGAAACAATTCAAGAATATATTTTAACAGTTAATGCAACAAAACAGCTCAATTCTCAACATGCTTAATATGTTCATCAACATCGCTAGATGTAAGAATTGCTTAATGGAATACTAATAGCATTCCTCAACACAAAAAAGAAGTAGACATTCTTTTCATTAGCAAAACAACTTTCTTTCGAATATTTAACTTATTACACAATTCACTCGGATAACACAAGCACCTGCAGGGACTGCCATAATAATCAAAAATTTTATAAGCCATTATTTTATGCTTAACTATAAAATAAATCACTTACAAGCCACCTCACTGAAAGTCGAGATGTCTTCCTACAAAGTAACAGTTTCTGCTGTATATTAGCTTCCAAGACACAACTTAAAATTCAATCATTTTCGGGATTTATTTATTACACCAGGCTCAAAATTTATTGCCGGAGGCGACTACAACAGCAGACAAACTCTTTGGAGGCTTACAACTAAAGGAAGAGAGCTCCACAATCTTATACAAGAAAACCACCATTCTTTCCTATTTACTGGCCACCTGACATACTGGCCTAGCGATCCCAATAAAATACCAGCCCTTCTGAACTGTTTTATTACCAGCAGGATTTCCTCCACATACATGATAATGACTATGATCTGTCATACGATTACTCTCCGATAACTGCAGTAGTCAGTTCTTTCGTAATTTATAAGACCATCACACAAAGACTCCATAACAATAAAACCAACTGGAACAGCTACAGAAGTAGTGTCTCTGCGGATCAACCTTAAAATAAGATTCTAAGCTTTTGGTAAAGTTAATGCTGCCGTAGATTCATTAACAGCAATTTTTAAACAATCTGCAATGGAATGTACTTCGCCCCGTATTTCAAATAAAAATATAAAATCAATACCAATTAAAATTAAACAATTAATTGCTAAAAAACGAAAAGCAAGATCTAAATGGTACCACACTCAGGCACCAAAGGATAAAACGATTCTCAACCGTATTAGCAACAAAATAACAGTAAAACTTTAGAATTCAGTAAAAAATTCTTTGGCGACTACGTTGGTAGTTTAAACAGATTTGATAACTCTATCTGACAAACAATAAAATCCAAAAAGCAACCAAAGAAACACAATGCTTTAATAAAAACTTTGCTTTGCATAACGCTTAATAGACTAAAAGCGATCAAGAAAAGGCTGATATCTTTGCTGTACATCTAGTAGACTTATTCAAATCTATTATAAATGATGATATTGAAAGAAACATAAATAATATTCAACAAAACACACCTCAAATTAAATTCTTCACCAAAAATAAAGTTCCAAACGAACTCATCTATCTTAAAATCTGCAAAGCCCTAGGTCTAACTGGGTATTACCAAAAATGCCCAGAGAATTGCCGAGTGAGGGAATAAGTTTTATTATTTACATCATCAATGACATTTTGAAATTGCAACACTGGTCCATAATATTAAAAGCCGTTGAAATAATATCAAAACCAAAAAGGAACCCTAATGAGTAATATCTTATCGCCCAATCAGTTTTTTTCCTACGATTTTCAAAATACTAGAAAGATTACTACTACTACAGAGAATCAGTGTTGACATTCCACCAGAAAACTGGATCAATTTGGATCCCGTGCAGGTCGTTCAACTGTTCAACAAACTCATCGATTAATCCAAGTAATCAACCAAGCATTTGAGCAAAAACAATACTGTATAGTGTGGCCCAAATTTTATAGAATTTGGGGATTCACCTATTTCCGTAAGAATTAGAAAAAAACTAGTTACACATTTAAAAGAAATAGATTGGCGGAAACCTCATCCCGATATCTCTAACCGTTTTGGAGATACAAGCGAAAAGTCACTTTTGGCCAATTATTGCGTAAAATCAAAGAAATTCTTCCGCTGCAGTACTATGGAATCTTAAAATCCTACTTAACACATCGCAGATTCAGGACTAAAGTGGGTGAAGCTTGCTCATATTATTATTCAATTGAGGCATAAGTTTCTCAGGAAAGCCTTATGGTGCCAACCCTGTATAACTTGTACACACATCAGACATTTCCAACAACTATAGACATGACTAGGAACTTTTGCTGGCTACACTGCAATTTTAGCTATTCACGAGGATCCTGCAGTAGTTTCTAATCTAGTTCAAACTCATTTAAGAGTACTGCAGGAATTGTTACGTAAATACAAAATTAAAATCAACGAAAATAAATCTCAACACATCGACTTTACTTTAAGAAAAGGATCTACTTAAATAATGTTGAACTACCCCGAGCCGTCACCACAAAATATCTCGGGTTTCACTTGGACACAACGCCGACATGGAAAGAATACACCCTCAAAAAAAGGGAAGCAGATAGACCTGAAAATCAAAGACTTCTATTATATATATAAACTGTCGTTAGAAAACAAAATATTGCTCTAAAATACAATCATAATTCAAATATGGAATAGAAATTTGAGACTGCGCAAGCAATTCTAACATTACCTTAATCAAAAGTTCTAAACTAAGCACCGTGGTTCGTATCGAACCAGACATCGTATAAAGACCTCCAAATTCCTTATGCTTAAGATATCAAGCTAAAAAGTAGAAAATACTATGAATGGAAATCCATGAATGGAAATTCACACAAATACTCTGCTTCTATCGCTGTTAGAATGATACCATTTACGAGGACTACGTAGATAGAATCTCTATAGAGGAGTTTTCATTATGTCAATATAAGCCTGTAGGTTTTAAGTCAAAATATTGGCTCATAAAATGTACTTCATTCTGATTGCTAACAATAATAATAAAAAAAATTAAAAAATTTAGTATCTAATTCTATACAGTTTTTAAATGTTTGCACTGTACTATTGTCAAGGACGTTTAAATCAAAAGAATTACTATGAAATTCTATGTTTTGCCAATATTGTTCACTGTAATTCAGTATATTTCACTATAATACTTTTTATTGGGTATACTTGTAGATTACGTTTCTGAAAAAAGTAAGAAGTGCAACACATAGCACCTTAGACTGAAAGCGTTCTGTAATTTTAATGCTGGTATTGACACCTACCCCTCACATTTGTATGCTATAGGTCTATGTAGGTTTGAATGTTACTTTATAGATGAGGAGTTTGTTGGAAAATGAATGTTTGGTAATTAAGTCGTTGAAAAAGGTTGCTATAAATGATAGATTATTGGTAGGTAGGTCCGCAGTGAGGTACATCAGAACGGACTAGATATTATACATTCATTATGTTTTATTTTTTTATAGATTGTTTTTAAAATAAATTGTTGGGTTATTAATTATTGAATGGTTTGCTCTGGTATTAATCTTACTCTTTATTAATTTGTGTTTTTTAATTTGATATAAGACAGAGGTTTTGTGTACTGATTTAATTCTAAATCGATATACAGTTTATACGGTTTTTCATCTTGATTACTAGATTATGTTTTTCCATCATCTGTTTGGATATTATTAATTAAAGGTCTCATGTTTTTTGGTCGCTGTTTGTACCTTCCGTTGCTGGTGCTGAAAACCTTTATATCCTGAAATAGATCTTAAAGCTTAGAGATGCAGAAAGACGCTTTATATAAAAGATAATTAAGCAGTGGAAGTCACATCGTCTATAGAACATAATAATATTCCTTGTCCGTGCATGACATCACGCAAATACACCATCATAATTCTTTTAGTGTGTTTGTATACAATTTGGTTTTATATATACCAGAAAATAATATTTTAAAGTAGAGCTTTGTGAGGCCAATTTTGGCTTTTACACTATTTGTCACACAAAAAAGTAAAATTTAATTTAAAAGCATATTCTAAGCAGTTAATTAACGCTTTTAACAAACGTATTGAATATGCGCGTTTAAAATAGATTTACAAAAGTTAATTACCTTTTTTAATTTCTATTCTAAAAGAGCGCTGCTCAATTATCTATTATTCTACTTTTTACCGTGTAAATTTAAAAAAGTATTTAATTATTTATAAGCAATAATAAAGTCACTACAATTATTCTGCAAAAATTTTAAAGAACAAACATTTATATGCTATTTAGTATGCAAAGTAATGTAGATTAGGAACAAAGACGCAAGAAGAAGCTAAAGACTGCTCCTATAGGGAGCAAAAATGCGAGAGAGAAATTCTTAATCAAAACATACTTCATACATATAAATGAGAATTTCTGATATTAAATTATTCGGACGTTTACCTTGCATTAGCCGGGCCCTTCGTTTTGCACCTCCTCGGTAGCGCAACGCGCGGCGAATTTTCATTTTATATTGAATCGTGTGAATAATAGAGCGCGTTATCTCTCTAACCCTGTCGTCTGGGTTTATAAATAATGTGCCCCAGAAAAATTCATTTGCGTCAAAAATAGACGGGGAGGCATCCCGCCTGCTTAAAGCAGGCCAGCCGTTAATTGGCCCCGTTTCAATGCAGTCGGACATAAAGCAGAAACTTTCCTATCAGTTTCGCATTAATTAAGTTTTCGAACTCCTAGTTCGATATTATTTTTACAACTTCCTCACATCATCAAGGCGCAGAGTAATTAAGATTCAAAATGAAGTTTGTGCCGGGCATACAACAATTATTGCAGGAGGTAGTTAAGACAAAGTTTAATTAAGTTGGGGGATAATTAAATGCCCCTTAGACTTTTAATACACAAGAACAGCATTCTGAAGTTTCCTCAAAGCGACGGTTCAAATTAACAAGTGATTAAGTTTGTTTCTACGTTGTTCTTGAAATAGTTATCGGGACAAATCAAATTAATACGAGATCAAAGCGCACAAAGGACAGGGGAACGAATACCAGCTTAAATTCCATATATTAGAAATATTAAAAAATAGTCAATAGAGACTTCTACTACCAGAAAATATAGTTAAATGTATCAAAACATCTTATAACAAATTAAAACTCTTTAAATAAAATAAAATAATGCAGTAACCGTATTCTAAAATATTTGCACATAAATTAAGTTAGCGACATGCAGAGCACATGTTACGACGTCATATTCGATAAAGGATATTTCCTTGCTCCCAGGAGACTCGTAAAGCAAATGAGCGATGAGGTAGATAAACGCGGAATGCGCTTGCATGCGTTTCGGGGATTCCTCAAGAATTAAAATAAGCTTGCTGGCTTATGACGCGGCCACGGAATCATCTTGGCGGGAGTTAGAAAAAGTAGCGGACTTAATAAGCAGAAAATAAGATGGGCTCCAGATTACTTTCATTATATTAGAAGGCTTTATTTGCTGTAACTGTCCTCGGGCACAGCAAAGAGCGGTGGGTAACGAATTTACGACAACCTTTATTTATTGTTCTTAAAAAAGCAGCAATAAACTAGCTTTCAGTAAAAGCTTTTTTGCAGCGTTTCGTTGGCAAGACCTCTAAGTACCTTTACGTTTTAGATCCAACTATTTCAGATAAAATGTAGGCTCGCTTACCCCGTGTGTAAGGTGCATTAATAAAATTTTTATGGTTATTAAATTTTTTAATATTATTTATTATTTAGCATTAACAGATGTAGGGTGCTTTCTAAGTATACCCAAAAAATGGAGATGATTTTTCAGAGTAAGGGAGGTAAATGTAACAAAATTTTGTTTTAATCAATAACAATGATCAAACGCCACTTGTGAGTGTCTCTTTCAAAGATATTTGGATTCATTTGTCTGGAATGGAGAAAATCAGGACCACTATACCACTGATTGTCCTTCATTTTAGGTCAAAAGTAATCAGTCAAACATAGGCAGAATCGAGTCGCAAACAAACAGTATAATTTTGTAGCCCAGTGTATTTTATATTTTCTAATAAAGTTTCTTCCATATTGTGAGCAGATAATTTTAGCTCTAAATAAATTGTTAAATTAATTTAACTATTTGACTAGTTATATACATCATTTTAAATAGGTCTTATGTCATTCTCTGTTGTGTTGAATTTTAGTTTTTAAAGTTTGAACTTAAAAAGTGTTCGATCCGAATGTTAAAATTTTGGCCATTCTTCGGAATCACTGAAAGTTGAGGAAATATATTAATGCGGCTCGAATAATGTTTAAAGTTAAAAGTCAAGTTGCAATATCAGAATATATGCCCCACAATTGATTTAATTAATTGAATAGCCATGATACCAGTTTTCAATTCGCTTCAGACAACTTTCTGTAGTAAATCAAGAAGCTGTCTTAACATCTGCAAATACAAGCAACTGAGAATTATCACAAGAGTATGGATTTTTTTTATGGACAACAGAAGCACCCCACGGTTTCATACAAGAGGAAACTGAACACCGAGTTAATGTGAGACAGATAATGGCTTGGCATTCGTCAGTATCTTCAATTCTTTTGCCGAATTGTAACCAGTGACAAAAGCGAATCTATAGGTATTGGACAAAATAATGGAAACACTTGTGGAAGTCTGAACGTGTATTAATATGGTGTTGGGCCACCTTTAGAACGCAATACAGCTTGGATTTTGGACAGAACAGACCGATACAAGTCCTTAATAGTGATATGTGGAATTTGAAGCCATTCTTCATGCAGTACAGCTTCTAGCTCAGATAGAAACGAAGGAGGTGGAAATCGACGCCCAACCCTATTTTACAAAACGGCCCACAGAGGCTCGATGATATTTAGGTTTGGGGACTGGGCAGGGAAAATGTTTAACCTCATCAGCATGCTCTTGAAGCGACTCTTGAATAGCCATACGGCCAGCGGTGTGAATGGGAGCATTATCATCTTCGAATATGGCATTTTCGTCTGGAAATAAAGTTTGCACCATTGGGTAGACCTGGTTACACGAGATTTTTTTATATACTGTGATGCTGTGACCCGACTGTGTAATGTGACAAGGGGAGCTGCCAAATACTATAATATAAGTAATAGAGTCGCTACCATTTATGGTTCAGAGGGTATTTGCCAGATAAACACGCGTCCAGTAAGACGGTCTAGAAGAGAGTAAAGAGTGACTTGTTCGACCAAACGACACGTTGCCAATCCTCCAAGTCCAGTTTTTGACTTGGCAGTAGCAACACGTCTATAGCTACTGATTTTACTGATTAAGTCCTGTAGTCGCTTTTGCGGCCGTTTTCTTCTGCGATGTCACAATACTCTTGAATATCCGATGGTCTTTGTCCTGCAGTTTTGCCTAGCAATCACTATTATGCTTTGCCGATCTGGTTTTACCATACACTGAGTATGCTCCAGCTAGATAGATATCAACTAATTTAGACCTTTTTGAAATTTCGTCAGGTTGGTCATACCTAATCACTTACCACACTTGTACAACGTCCACAATCACACTGCCTCGGCTGCAAAAAATACAATTTTTATTTGTTATTTTTTCTTCGTACTTACAGTGTTATAGCAAACTTTATCTTTGTATTCCAGATGAGTTTGCAAGATTGAAGGAGTTTAAATGTTTTTCTTATTTGTGGTCTCTACATTTTATTATTTTCATATTTTCACTCTCCCCCATTATAACTTTTTTTTTCATTCTTTGGTTGTGCCTTCTTCAATTATTTGAAGTGCTCGATCTTCATTCTCTTGATATTGTGTCATTAATAATTTTATAAAATAATTCTCTCATATTTATTTATATTGATTATATTCGTATACTATTTTATTTTGTTTATTCCTTATAGCGTTTGTTTTACTCTTTTAAGGCTTATTTTTTTATATTAATAGATTTATTACAATTTTTATTTACTATTATTATTAAGCACCTTCTTCTTAAAGTTCCGATCCGTTTCGGATGTTGGAAACCATGATGGCAATAGTTTGCCATCTTGATTTTTTCTTGGAAATGCACTTTGTGCCTCTAATCAGGTGGTTTTCCGTTGCCTTCCTGATCCCAATGCCGTTGATCTTCTTATCGATTCCTCCGCCTTCGAGGGCGATTTCTCACCCTCTGGACAATAGGGTGCCCATCCTGACCCGGGAGTCAGGTTTGTTTGCTTATACCGGCGCACATTCGGTCTCCAGAGCTACGTTTGCCACCAATCCCTAGGTGTTCCCATCCTTTACCACGGGGAGGTGTAGTTGGAGTTTCTCTATCATCGAGCTTAAGACCTTACGGCATTTCTTAAACTCTCCAGATCTTATAAAGGACTATTAAGCACCAATAGACTAATTTCTAGTAGAAGCTTTATGAGGTATTTCTTTGGCAAAACTTCTAAGTTCTTTTAGGTTTAATATGTTTGTATTATCCTTATTAATAAAATTATTATGGTTGCTCCTTTTGTTATTATAATTTTTATTTGGTAGTTTTACATTAATAAATGAACTGTTTTCCAAGTATGTACAGGAAATACCAGAGATGATTTGTGGAAAAAAATTAAGATTAAGAAATACTCACCAGAAAACCTGTTCCTTGATTATTTGTCTCCGGTACTTTTTTGTAAAAATAATAAAATTTAAGAGCAACAATTAAAATGAATTGTTATTTCCGATTTCCTTATTTAAACTCGCACAACATATTGGATTCTTATATGAAGATTTTCGTAAAAATAATGTAAAAACTGTAGCAAATATTTCACATTTTCAGTAGATGCATGCCAGCATTGCAGATTAATTTTATTATTAGGGCTTATTACCGTTATAAAATAAAAATATTTCTAAACGTATAATTTTCTTTATAATTTTATATGTCCGTCGATATTTTCTACAAAATATTCTACTTCTGCTTTATTATTTGGAAAATTAACTTTCGGATGCTATACATTTCTTGTAAAAGGAAGATCCTTAAAATAAATCATGGAATTATAAGGGTCTTCCTAAATATAAAATATTACTGCAGGAATATGAGTGAGCAATTAAGTAGGTAAATGTCATCCAGATGATTGAGAATTGTAAGATTTTCCTGATATATGAGTGAATAACGCTACAAAAAAGGAATTTTTAAAATCCTGCACTGGAATAAGTTCATATAGCATATATTTTGCTGAAATAACAATTAGCTGATATTAATGTTGCTATTTTATAACATAAGAACAAGTAAATTTATTTTAATATTAATTTATTCCAATGGGGACATGGTAAAGCAAAAATTATAAAATAAACATTATATTATCATTACCTTTAAAATAAAATGTTTTGAAAGATTTACAGTAGTAAGAAAATATTCAAAAATAAAGATTCAATTCTATATTTAGATAATTTTATTAGTAACAAATTATAATTGCTTTAGCAGCCCTCTCAGGTTAGTTTTATTATAGATCTGATTTATTGGTAAATCTATAAGATGCTGTTGCATTTAGGAAAATTTGTTTCTAGCATCTAAGAAAATAAAAAGCAAAGGCAGAATTGGCTACTGCTTCTACTATAAGTTTTATATTTTTTATACTTACGTACTAAATATAAAATATGTTTTATAATATTATATAAATTGTACCACGCTTAATTAAAAGATTTTTGTCACAAGTTTATCACTTGCTAAGCTAATTGTAGTGCATCGCAACCAGAATAAGTGCGCGTTTAAAAATATGTTTTGCCAAGCTCCAGTTTCCCAGGGGTTCTGAATAGAGCATAACGAGTAGTAGCGAGTAAAAGTTCTTAAGGGCTTCCGAAGAACGGTGGCTGAACTGGCGCAAACGCACCATCCAACACTATATGGGTATTGTGGGACTATACAAAGCATCAACAGCATCAACAGAATAAAGCACTAGAAAGGCGTTCTCTCTTGCATTACTTTTGGCGATCCGTTATTTTTTTGATGAAATACAGTAATGCCAATTTAGTAACAGTAGTTGATCCTGGGCATATAAATGTTTTTTTTAATAAATAGCATAATACATTTCTTTACCAAATAGTAAAATAGTATTGATATGGTAGCAATCGTATTTACTTTGATTTGATAGCACGGTATAGGCCGCCAAATACTTTTGAATTTTGAGTGATAGATTTCTATTTGTTTTTAACAATAACATTTTCTTTCAAAAAATTAGTTTGTATGGTAAATGCTCTTCCTTATCATCGAGCATGTATAACTAACACGTGGAAAGAGCAGCAATAAATTTTACTTTTGCAGTGTTTTGCGGTCTCCAGCCATAAACCCGATATAAAATACATTATTAAATAAAAGATAGTAAAAAGACTACGAAAGTTTAACAGCAAAACAGAGTTAATGGCAAAAGAGATAGAAGAGTGATAGACAATTCTTCAAAAACAACAGACCATATATTTTGTTAAAAAAGTTAGCAGTCAGGAAAGTTCAAACACTTATTAATTGTAGATTTTAATTAAATATTTAAGTGAATGTTGTATTAGTAAATATTATTGTTTTTTTGTTGGCTTAAAATTAATTTGTCTCATGGTAGTTAAACTGTTTAAAGAAAGGAAGAGGAAAACCAGAAACTTGCTCTTCTTTTTGGAGTACAAACTATTTTCATGAGAAAGATCGACTAATTTAATTATTTTAATTATATAGATTCACAGTAATAACTAATAACGTAAAAAGTTATTCTAGGTGATTTGACGGAATGATTGTTGCAGAAACCGAAAACTTCTTTTATTTTTTTTAGAAAATTCTTATAGCTTATTTTGCCCGTATTTTGTAACTGCATCTTCTTATAAAAAATTATATATAACCTAACTGTGCAATTTTTGTTAATAACATTAAGCTCTATTTAAATGTTTCTATTTAATAACATTTTCTGCATACATTTATCAGCTTTTATATTAACTAACCAGTGACGCTGTGTTCTGTGTACATTCTAGCAAGAATTTTTATTTAATATATTTTTTAATTGTACTGTTGCTTACAATATACAAAAAATATAACTAATTTATCTACTTTTGGATATATTTTGTGATATAAAACTTTTTTGGGTAAGTTTAGATTTTTGTACTCTTCAGTAAACTGTATGTAGCAATCTGTACAATTATACTTACTTCCCTTTGGCAATTTATAATTTCTAGTTAGTTAACACTATGAAACAGTCCAGGGTAAACACCCTCAAGAAGACTTAGATGTACGCGTGGCATGAATAATTTTTGTGAATATAAGAAACAGTTGCAAATGAAGTTTGGTGCTCTCTCAAAAATGAGCACCTATTAACGGTTACTGCACTTTTTCTGAGATCGTAACGCTCAACCAATCCTAAATGTTTTTCAGCTTTACATCAGCGTTCTATTCTATAAAGTTGCCTAAACTAGACAAACAATTTGGAATATATTCTAGAGTATACTAGAATACTCTTTATACTATTTCTAAGACAGAAGAATGTATAGAAAAATTATCTATAGTTTAACGGCTTTATAGGTAACAAGAATTATCCCATATAAAAAAATTCTTTCAGGAATGTTTTTTACCCTTTTCCTATTCAAGAAGCAATTAATGTTATTAAAATACGCTTCTAGTTTTATTCATTCTACATAGTTACGCAAAACGATTATTTTAAGCAACTGCCACACAATCAATTAGTGCCAAAATGATTTATAGCAGTCGAATGTTGACCCATAAAGAGGTATATGTCCGCATGTACAATTGTTGCTGCCACTTTTTATAAGCACGGAAACCAAGTTCCTTCTTAAAACATTCACGGATCTAACTTCTTGTTAGCTGTAATTTTTAATGTAAAATTTAAATTTGTTATTAAATTCCTGTATTATATGTAAGTCTTATATTTTAAAAGTCTGAATATAAAACATGTATACATGCACAAGCTTTTTTAATTTAATTATTCTAATAAAAAGCTGCAACAATAATGGTATCATTTAACTACAGGGTCTGACAGGGAGGTGAAATTAGCGCATGCGTAATGGTTGATATACGATCAATAATTGTCATTTCAGCAGCCATAGAAACGTGGACAATTAAACAACACGTCTTTGTTTACGACATATTTGTTGCAACCGGTCATTTCAAACTTCAATATATTTCGATGTAGTGTCGCCACATCTCGCCCAACAATTCTAAAATAGTTTAATAACTTTAGAACGAAAGGAACTGTAAGATCTGGTACAGCTCGGAAAAGTGATCGAACCGTTAGAACACCAGAAAACATCAAACGAGTTCGACAGGCTGTAGAGGCCAGCTCTGGCCGTTCAGCAGTACGATACGTTCGCGCTTTGTGTATATCAAACAGGTCAGCTGTTCGAATGTTGTACTATGACTTCGACATTCATCCTTAAAAAATCGTAGTGGTTCAAGAACTGAAAGAAAATAACTGTATTCTGATAACGAGCGACAAGGTTTATTTTTGCGAAGATGTGGAATGTCCGCCTTTATTGTGTGATTATTTATTGTAAGGCTACCTGACAGTTCACGTTTACATTGAAAAACCACGGAGTCTTGAGGTTCCATCGGATGCCATAACTCGAGAAATTCGAGTAATTTTACGCGCAATGCTTGAAATGTGCATGTAATTTTTCCACCCATTTACAACAATACCTGGTCAAGGACAGGCACCATTTGGATGGCGTGTTTTTTTACACCTAAACCTTTGTTTGCTTAGTGTTTCTTAAACCTTTGAAAAAAATAAAAATAAAAATTTGTTAAAAAACATCTGTGTTCGATGATTTTGCAAAACGTGACACTCCCTGCAGAACAATATATAAGTGTTACTAATTGGTTTTGATTTTATGTAGATATTAATTCAAAATAATAAGCAAAACTTTACAATAACACTTTTTATTTTTATTTTTTCACCTATAATAAACATAATTGTTTAGCTTTTAAAATAAATAGATCACTAAAATATTTTTTTTTACATAATGAGCGTTTAGAGTTTCTGTATATTTTGTTGTTTTTTAAACTTGCCTTTAGTTGTATTTTTTAATATCTATTTGTTAATCTGTATTTAAAATTTTATTTGTGTCAAATAAATACCAAGGCTTTGACTACCGGCACATTGATATATCATCTTCTGTGTTCTAGAGCTTTAGAACTTGGAAACTACTGATATTTCATCTATAGCTGTAATAGGCAACTTTAGAAGGAATATTTTTTAAAATTGAATGCATAAGAACTTTAGTCTTTCTACCCACACGTGTACGACAGGGGCGGTGGTAATAGATCGCTGCTGAAGTCAACTTATCTTTAATCTTAAAAATGTCGATATTATTATCATCTTACCAGCAAATAAAAGTAATACAGCAATAATACCGCTGTAGTAGAACTGCACAAAGATAACTAAACCGATCGTTTCAAAAATTAACGAAGCATGGATATTATGTGACACGAGAACTCACTGATAAAGAGTGAACATCGCAATTTAAATATAACAATGTAAGTACAGCAGTTTATGAACTAAACAGACTGTCAGACATAAAAATATCAAGAATAAACTTGTTTAGACGAACCAGTTGCTCAGATGTCGTTGAACGAAGTGGAATGCTCCAAATTAATTTTGCACGAAGACATTTATAATTTCAACCTCAGTACTTGTCAGCTTGCTCGAAAAGCAAATGTTCCTGTTGCTGGTGTGCTAAAACAGTTTAGGCAACGACTTACGGTGGAAGAGAAATCAGGAAGTGGGGGTGAAATTTGAATGTCAGGCCAGAAGAAGGAACAGGCAGTGCTGTAGCTTTTCAAAGACAATCCGAAAATTTCTTCGCGAGAGGTGGCCAAGAAAGTTACACTGTCGGAGTATTTTATGAAAAAAATGCAGGGTGGCGCGTAAAAAGGGACCTTTTCAAATAGAAACTTTGGGGTTTAAAGAAAATTGTATTAAAAAAGAATAGTATGAAATATTCACAGAGCTAAATTTTTACAATCTGAAAATTAGATTAGTCAAGTGTCCTCCATTTTTGGCCACGCACTCCTCCATTCTGGTGATCAAAGTTCGTGCCATCCTCTCCAGTAAGTAGATCGGTAGGAATCGCATCAATTTCATGATGCATTCTCGCCTTCAATTCATCAATCGTGTGAATTCTGTGGGAAGACTTTAGCTTTGAGGTAACCTTACAAGAAGAAATCGCAAGCAGGTGACATTGGCGGCCATTCAACATCACCAAAATTACGTGATTTCCGAAAATTGCACTAACAGCGGCCATGGAGATTAGAGCAGTGTGGGAAATGGTGACATCTTGTTGAAACCAAGTGTTTTCATCCACGGGGTAGTTCATCTCAAGTTTTTTTTTATCGTGAAGAATTAACAGTTACTGCGTTACCCGCATCATCCTCAAAGAAGTAAGGACCGATTATTCCTTGCGAAGAAATGGCGCACCAAACCGTAACTTTTGGCTGTGTAAAGGGCGTTGATGCAACAGTTGTGGATTGGTATCGGACCAATATCGGCAGTTTTGTTTATTTACACTCCCGTCAAGGTGGAAGTGGGCTTCATCTGACATCCATAAGTTTTCCACGAAAGTGCGGTCGTCGGCAGTCATCTCTAAAAACTTTTCTGCAAATGCTAACCTTTTTGCGTAATCAGTGGGCAGCAACTGCTAAACAATTTGAATTTTATAGGGGTGAAAGTTTAAGTCACTGCACAAAATTCGGCCGAGGGAACGACGAGACAGTTCAAAAGTTCGCGCATGTCTCCGTGCAGACCGGTTCGGGCTTTGCAAAAAAGCGCCTCTCACAGTTGCCATTGTATCGGGTGTTGTGACGGATCTCGGTCGGCCTGCAGGTCTTTGGTTCAAAGCAGAACCTGTTTCTTCAAAGCGTGAAACCCACAGACCGATTTCATTACGAGATGGAACTCGGTCTGTAGCACGAAGACGAAAATGCCCCCGAAATGCCCGTTGCACAACTGCGACACTGCGAGCCGCTCTAACGCTCTATGACAACTAACTTTAGGTTTCAATGAAATGGAACATAAGGCTAGAAGGGAGTTACCCAGTGTGACCATTCCACCGACCACCGCTCAAAAGGTCCCGTGTTTAAATAGACCCCGATTGTAAGTTGTACGAAAATCTTCTTCTTTGACTGATAATTCTCCTTGGGAAGTAGCAGATTGAGACCCCGAGTAAAGAATCAAAACACCTGAAAATGGCATTAAAACGGATGCCAAAACGTCGGGAATTTTCCAATAACGGACGAGGTTTAACCCGTGAATCTAATTGTTTATTTAGCATTGTCTATGGAAACCCGTCCAAACACACACACACACACACACATACAACCGGCATATTTCCAATGATCGGGATTTTGGCTTGGCCGGTCCATAAGGTGCCGATGGAATTACTTTATGACACTTTTACGACGATGGTTTGAGTCATTATTTTGTTGGTATGAGAAGGCTTTAGCACGAACCTAGTGCGTCCATGGCAGCACGTAGTTCTTCAGAATTTCTTTGCACACTTGACGGTCTCTGATACCATGTGTAAGGACTACGAGGCCAACGGAAAGAGAAGTACTTCCATATTACCACTGATTCTCCTTCATGTTTGATCAATGAAGGAGTATATCTCGGACTGTACCGGATGCCATCAAAGCGCCTTATATACTTTACTCCACTCGTACTAAACATAAGAAATTTCAATTCGTCACTTCAGGTAATCTTCCCCCAGGCCACGTGTGTCCATCCTAGATGGACTCAACTCCACTGTCGCGGTTTTATTTTTGGGGAAAGCCCACGGCTTCTTCGAGGAACGACGGGCATGCAACCCGGCAGACTGTCTTCTAATAGTGCGGATCGATGAAAGTGGTTCTTTCTAAAGCTTTCTAAAGATTCTCACACGATATACGAACGACGTTTCAAACAGTAAGTCTTGTAGTAATTTTGAGTATTTCAGGGACGCTGCGGTTTTTGTCTTACCTCTTTACTCACCGCTTTAATGACTTGCAAATATTTTGACCGGAGACGTTGAACTTATTGGAGAGTGTCAGTAATCATTTGTACCATCACCTGTAACATCAGGTTACGATTTTTGGGATTCCTGCATTTTCTAAGATAGCTTTAAGTTAAAAATTTGTAAAACAAAAAAAAAGAAAAAGAAAATTCGATATAGCGAAAAAATGTTGAAATGGCGAATTATCATTGTAGTGTACTCAAGCGTCTGAGATTACAGATTACACTCAGATAGTGTCAAACTATTGTAAGACATACCGCAAAAGTTTATAAAAATTAGATCTCAATTTTGTGAGGTTGAAGCGAGATACGAAGAAAATGGCAGATGCCAATAGAGTTTTGATAAAGCTTTGCCAATTTCCTTACCATCTTAGAATTCCAATATGAAGCAAAACAGTTCTGAAGTTCAGTCCTGTGTTCCATCTAAGTACTAACCTCGTAAAGATCTCCGTAATTTCCTCCCAGATCGTCCACCGCTGATTATAATTGTTTTCTTTCCTAGATTTTTACGAATAACTTAATACCTTTTGTTCTACAAGTTTCAACAATAACATCTGGTGAATTTACGTGGTACCATGGTCTATTTTCACATGCACTAGGCGGGCATTGAAGTACGTGAGATAACCGGAGCTGTGAGACAAAAGCTAATTATTTTTAAACACCCTAAATACTTAATGTGTTGGTAAGATTCGAGTAACATAATGTACGTGAATCATGTAGGGTATATTTAATAAAAACTGCAAAGTAAGAGAAAACGCAAAAAACCGTTTTAAGCACAATAAATTTACTCTACCCACCGTTTATCTTCCATCCTTATTAGTATTCACTTGAGCAGCTAACGTAAATCTGGAAGTTACTTTAAGCACAATAAGTGGTTTACCTTAAATTAGGTACGTTACTTTCACTAGCGTGCAATTTATTATCTTTGCATTAGATCTATCAAATTTGTATTCAGTTTTGATGCTGCTTGTAAATGCTTATGTATGCTCTCGCTTAGCGTGCAAATCCCGTATTCGACCCTTATTCAGCCAAGAGGACAATTCCTATTGATCCTGCTTATAGCGAGGGTTTTTGCGAATTTTCATTTGGGCTCGCCTAGTCTTTGGAGCTTTTCATTTATTATATTAGATTTTTCATTCTATTATTTAAACTGGCGCGTCGCTTATCCAAAACTAACATAGAAACAATCACGGTAGGAAGTAAATTTTTGCTTTGGGGAAATCGAATTTAAACGGAAGGCTCAATTTTCAATTAAAAATTGCATTTGTCTCCTTATACAGATTACTCTTTTCAAAATATTTGCATTTGGTGCCCGGTTTTAGAGTGCGACCCAGAAATCACTTTTGGATTTTGCATGGAAGGGTTTACTTTGTTTTATAAGGCTCTATAAAACGTAGGTAGTTCTGACTAGTTAAAATTTTAGTACTATAACTAACTTACTGCTTCATTTGCTTCTACTGCTTTTATGTATATACTAGTATGTAATATTTCTACGACCTGCAAATTTATTTTTAAAATGCTCTAAATTATTAATATTCCCTGGTATTACATTTACAAGTCTAAATTTCAACTTAAAAATTGATTAATTTTAGAATAGAGTTGTAGTGTTTTTATTTTTCACATACTGCAAATGTTAAAAAAATGTTACTTATGGAATATTAGAAGTATGTATGTAGCTTGAAGAATTAATGATGCTAGAAAAAATAAACATTACAGTTTTTGAAAGAAGAGAAATAAGTTGATTGCAGTTGGAAAAATATTTATTATTGTACAGTGCACAAAATAAATTAAGCAATTTGTATTACACTTTATACTTACCTTAAATGTCCAATTAACATAAATCAAGTTTATGCTAATAATGACATCTAAAACTCCTATAATTATTTTAACAATTTAATGAGAGACTGGGAAGCCGAAGAGTGTTCTTTTCTCTCAAATACTGTTTAAAGAGTTTAGTCACAATTGTCTTATGTAGATTTTTCATCTTTGCATATCATAATTACCAAGCCAGGTCCTGGAGCTTTTTGAGGCTTTAGATTATGTATAATTGTTTCTACCTCACTAATATTGATTTTTTTTAACAAGAAATTGTTGTTAGATCTCTACTTCTTCAGCAGGAATTGATTCTAATGGTAGTAGTTAAATAGATTAGCTAGGTATAAAACAAAAGTCTAGACTTTTTCTTTCGCATCTCTGGTCCAAGTACCGTTAACATTTCTGATCGGATGTATTATAGTTTGTGGGCACCAAATAGCTTCCCATAGAAAGTAATCGGTGGCTTCTGTGCTTGAAAAGTTTTCTAAGTATGCCTCTGTTGCTGTCTTATTCATATCTTAAAGTATCCCTTGTAGATTTCTCTTACGATCAAGTTAATCTGGTGTGTTGATCAATAGGTAAGTCGTTTTAGATGGATATAATAGCAATTGTTCTAATTCATAAATTCTAACAGCTCATTCTTTTTGTGAATGATACCCTTAAGCCCTGATGTAGCATTTGAAAAAAATTTTACCTGATCTTCGTTTATTAAATATCAAAAAACGTAGTAGACAGTTATACTTGTAACTAGACCAAGCTAATCTTCAATCGTGACTTATTGCTTGCATATATTTATGCTGGCATCTGTCTATCTCGTAATATATAATACAACTTTTACTTATAATAGCAATGCCCCCATAAACTATTTTATCGGGATGTTCTATTAGGCGAGATACAACGCCTTTGACTTTCTCGATCTAGGCATCTAGGCCAGGTGGCTTGCCGGGTCGCATTTTTTTGCAGATCCAGTTTGACTTCGGTACTTGTAATCGTCTAGAATGTGTCAAGATGCGGAGATGGTGATGGACGGAAGGGGAAAGGCTTCACTGGAGGCAGCACCAACGAACTATTACTCGTTTTTATTTCGTAATCAGCTGGCCACAGCTGTCAGTTAAACCACAGAATTTTTGAATCGGCGGGCAAGCTTGAGAAAGTTGACAGACGATAGTATTTGTGTAGTTCATTGTAATGTTCCAATATAGACTCGATCATTGTTGTTTTCGACGAGTTCTGGGCTTCTTTGTAGACATGCCAGTTTACTGACGTTTTGACAGCCAAAAAAGCATAATTTATTTATTTTTTCGCATGAATTTTTTCCTAGACATTGTCTTTAGCCAGATAATTTTGCCGATTTGATTACGCCCGGGCGTTGTGACACCAAGAGTGCCCATAGTAGCGGTTTGTATGGATGCGTTGCTTTAGACCATGTCTCATCTACCGTAGTGATTACAATTAAAGTGGTGTGGCCTTGTTTTGCCTATAAATGACTACCACTTGCTTATTTTTTAGTTGCTGTTTCAATAGTTTCCTTAACTTGCTGAACGGGAAGTGTTGTGACCCTAGTACTATTTTTATGTCGAGCACTGAACGGATGTCAATGGAGGTACTTAGGTTGTTTTGCAATCGCCATAACCAAAACGTTTATGACACATCCAGTTTTGTGTCCGACGTGGCCATTAAAGTCTCTGTCCACAAAAATTTCAACTCTGTTTTGCATCCTCAACAGATCCCTTTTGTAGTTGTCTCTAATCTTTTTTGCTTTGGCTGCACTCCATCTGGTTTCCTGTATTGCGCAGGTGTCAGTAGGGCGTCGTAGTAGGCATCGGTTAATTCGTAGGAAGGAAAACGTTCAGGATCGCTGTAGGAGTGTTTAGGACTAGCTTATTTGTCCGGGATTACACGTTGGTTATTGCTGGTAGCCCAAACAGAATTCTCGGGATGGTCGGGTGAAGCTGGTCAACGTCACTTATAGGGGACGCCTTAGCTCTGCGCTTCTGGTTTTTAAGTTTTACATCCATGCGTTAATTTGCATGTTAATATAGAAGATCGTTTAAACTTACCAGGGATTACGGCATCCTAGAACAATTAGTTTTTGAACAAATTGTTGCTGGTGATGTCTATCCAAATATGTTACAGGAATCCGTCAGTATTCGCGTTGAATAGTTGTTTGATGACTAAGAGATTTTTTCAGCAAGATGGAACACCACTCCACTATCATATAATGTCAGGGTAACGCGACTCTTTTAAATAAAATAATTGGCTGAAGAGATGGTGTTGAATTTCCTGAATGTTTCCCAAACTACAATGGAGCACCACTTTATCAAGTCATGTGAGGGCCGTGCGACTTTTCTAAATAAAAGAAGTGGCTTAAAGAGGTGGTATTGAATTCCTGAGTGTTTCCCAAACTACACTCCAATGAATTTCTCTTTATGGGAAAACTTCCATGTTAAGATTTACTGCACAACACCAACAGTTCCACATAAATTGTTTCGGAATGTTCTTAAATCCTATGGTTCGCGTCAGCGTCAGTTTAAATATAATTATTACTTTGATATTTTTTCAATTTTAAACAATATTAAACTATTGCTTCTAAGTCAATAAATATTGCATTTATATTATTTAAAGAGGAGAATTTTTTGAATCACATTGTATTAGCACTCCCGATACATTATGTAATTTTTTACTTAGAATAATTGAATATGTAGTTAATATTCAACCAGTATATTACGAAGCAGTTTTTTGTGAATAATTTAAATTAACACTGCCGCTTTCCGCCTCCCTTTCGCGTTGCACACGTTTGTTTCGGACTCCCGGTTCTCATGTTTATTCACGAATGCCGCACTATCTCCATTCCTACGTGAAGCAAAAAGCCGAGACAAACTGGAATTATCACTGCATCGGCTACACGGGCTGCAAAAAGTTACACGAGCTCCCACGTGAAATATCGTTATTGTTCGCGGCTTAATCTTGTGATTCCTCCCGCCTCCCGCCGTATTCCTCGGCGACCTTGCTTGCACGTGAAAAACGCCATATTTCATGGTAATGGAGCGCGAAAATACAATTTTAAGGCAATCTCCTCCTTTCTAATGAGGATGGATTAGCTGATAATGACGAGGGGGAGTCTTTGCGCTGTTTTATGTTTTATAATGCAATCAGGTGCTCCAACATCAAAGCGTATTGGAGTGGGCAGAGCTAGAAAGCAAGAGGGGTATTTGGGTTTAATAAGATACAGCGTTGCGCTGCAAGCCAGTCGAGATGTTATGGTAGAGCAGTTATAATAAAAAATTTCATTGTAATATTTTATTAGTTTTATAATTAATTGCTTAGTTTGTGAATGAAATAATCAAGTGTATATTAATTTGATATAAAAAATTACTAATATCAGACCTTGTATTGTTTTATCTAATTCTTTAAATTTAGATCACTTTGATACTTTAGATATTTATATTTTCTGTCAACGAAAACTTGCATTTATATATATAGTCAAGAAAGCACAAGTTTTTACTTTAATTTACTTTATAGTATTAAATTGCTCGCAGGTAGTTTTTAATTACCAACGTATGCTACAACGTTAAAGTTACTCAAATATGTATTCAAAACAGCTCTAGAGAGATTTGAAAAGCAGTTTGAACTCTAATCTGGGATAACACGGTCGAGTGGCTGGTGGGCTTGAGTTCGAGAGAAGTTCTAAGCTATTCAAAGTTCGGTGTAATGGCCAACTAAAGTTTTATGGTCGGTCCTGCCCCAGCACTCTTTGGAGACGTTATTAGCCATTAGTTGTATCAACAGTCGTTTAGAATCCCAGAACTCCGTTTTTTCGCTACAGATAAGGACAGCAATGATAATGTTGAAATGCCACTATTTGTTATATTTTTAATAACAACAAATTAGACTCTTAAAATCATAATTGCCTTCTTTAGAAAAAGATATTTGTACAATTTTAATTCTAGGCGTAAATTTATTTTTAACTCTGAATTCATTTACCTGAGGTGGCCGCCAAGTAAAATCGGACTGCTGCAAGGAAAGGATCCAGATACTTCTCTGTAACACGCTGCAATTTCCGGTGCCGTAATATAAATCATTAAGGTTGAGAGTGTAGCGAGCCCTACTTACTTTAGGTTGTTTATGTTGGGAAACTTCTTGCACAGCCGAGATGATCAAGATACGGAGATATATACTACTGAAATGCAGCGTAAACACATCCTAGATATTATTACTATGCTATGCGGTTTACGATAATTTCAGCACGCTTTATTACGTTGTGAAATATGGCGCAGTGGTACAAGAGAACAAAAAATTAATCGTATTTCTGTCTTCATTTTACATTCAGTGGGGTAGTATAGTGTCATAGGCGTTGATATCCGTAATAACCAAACTGAGGTAAACCCTAATTTTGAAAACTATTCAACAGATTATGAAATTCAAAAAAATAAGTATTAGGTTATACGAGTGAAAAGTCACTGCAAGAATATTAAACCAAATATAATATTTAAACTCCTGTTATGTTACTAGGAATTATAATAAACTTTATTTTAAGGATATCACCGGTACACAACATTTATAACTTGGTTTCTTTCGCCCTGAAATAAAGGAAAATCAATGGCATAATGGTCCTGATTTGCTTTTGCGGTCACGGTATTTACTTTTTATGCTTTTATGTTTTTTTCTCAATTTTTTACCAAAAGTTTAAATTATTTACAGTCTAGGCGGCTCGAAGAAGAACTCCTACTCTAGAAAAGGCATGGTAGAATCGCCGCGGAGCCAAAAAGAAATTCTTTAACCATATTTTTTGAAAAAAGTGGCTGCTTTTTGTAATCTTTTGTACTTTTTCGGCAAATAAAGAATTTTACGTTATCTTAAAATGTGAATGAATTGATAAAATACATTATAATTGTCAACTACTAATGTATTCTGACTAGGCGATATTGACAGTTTCAAATAATGAGCCGGACTATTCTTTTTAATTACAATAGACACCTTATTTAATTTTTAGTGTTCTAATGTACAAGTTTAAAGCAATAAATTTGATAGATTTTAATAAATTAACTATATATGCATTTAAGGTACTTGCGTATGCATAAAAATAAGGTAGTTTTGCAAAAAAATACGAACAAAAATTAAGAAAAAATCATGTTGAAGATGTTAAATGCCGCTTAAAGGCAAATAGACTTACGTAGCTTCGACATTCGTTTGTATTTTCACGAAAAATTCCGCAAATGTAATCTCCCATCATACTTTTCGATTGTTATCAGATATCGGTGCTCTATTTATATGATATCCTAGTGGAACCTTCCTCTTTGTTTCTCCGAGAGGTCGCCCATATTGTCCTTAAAGTCCTCAAGACGAAAATCTAGCATATGCATTATACCAAAATTGCCTACTAGCTCCTTGGCCAGGGCCTGATAGTCTTGCATCTTGTAGTTCTTAAGGAAGTTTTTTGTCACGGCGATCAAATTTTTCTATGCTGCCTTTTCTTCTTCGTTGAGCTTTTCTGCAAACTCTTTAGATTTTTTTAATCTGTGTCCCCACAAAAATGGCTACTTTAACTTCAGCTTTCGACAAATTAGGGAATTGCTCTGTAAGAAATTGAAATGACATGGATTCTTAATCAAGTCCTTTTACATTGTTTTACAACGTCTAGTTTTGTATGCGGTGGCGGCATTAAAATTTTGGTTAGATCGACCAACAGCTGCCAATTTACTTTAGTCTTTGAGGTCAATTCTTTGTTCATGTAATGCTGATGTTTATATAAACAAAGATAGTAAGGATTCTTCGTATAGCTTTCTTAAAAGCCCATGAAAAACTCTATAATCTTAAAATCTATGATGACCTCCCACTTGTGATTTTCGTATTTTAGTTTTTCCAGCACAATTTTGCACACTTGTATTTTCCTTGAAATTAATAGAATACGCTATAGGAACTAAGGAGTATTGGTTTTGGTTATATAAGAGGACCAATTTTAAGCTGTGGTAGGAGCTGGTTTGGCTCGTATTCCATTCTCGTCTCTTCGAACAACCCTTTAACGTCATGGCAAAAACACAATTCTTCTTCTTTGGTATAGAAACTCGCGACCGTTTAGCGCCGCTTTCTCTGGTTAGCTACAAGCACGGTTTTGTCTATAAACTGTTTTGGTCTAGAAATAAAAAATTTCAGTTTTTGACTTCGGTAGTCTAGCACCAGGCCATTCACATCTTTTTTATTGAGGAAGTGTGGTGCATTTTCTGTTTCGACCGGATGAAAAATATCTAGCGAGGTTATGTATGTTCCCTGGCTGCTGGAAGGTTTCCTTATTGGTGAAGGAGAAAACTGATTTATTGGCACAGGTAAAACATTGAAATAAGGCACAGGCGTAGACAAAGACGGCAAATTTGGATGCTTGTATTGTGAGTTCATCTCTGATTTTCTTGTCTCTTTTTGGCTTTACTACGCAGAAGTAGCAGTCGTAGTCGCAGTTGCTTTGTACCTGTTTTGTACCACACTTAAAGGACCTCGTTCAAAATGTAAAATTTTATTTAAAAAGTAAAGGTACTTACTGTCAAAAGTTGCTTTGCACGAGCCGCAGTAGTAATTCGGAACCCATTATCTGGCTATCTTTCTTAGATTCTTTACATATAGCGCTGTTCGTTTTCCTTTTATGTTTCTTCACTCTCGTCTTAATAAACCCGTATCCAGACAAAACACAACGAATCCGGTAAATGGATGCACGATCTGCGCAACGATATCATGATAATTCAATGTTTACTGTACACCAGACAAAGGCAGCCTTAATATGGACCTCGTTATGCGTCGCTTCTTCCCTTATTACTCACTTAGTCTACGAAGGATACGTGCGGTTAAAACAACAAGTTTCAATCACCGAGACGGCGTTAGTATTTACTCAGTTATAGTCTCGTATTTTATGTTGTAGGAAACGGCAGGTCGAGGTAACAACTTAGAAAGTAGCTAGGACTGTGGCCAAGGGATATTGAGCAAAAGCGGTTTATAAAAAAGATCGGGTATCCAGCAGAGCGAAATGGCATCCAATTTAGAGAGAAGCCTGATGCGCGGTAACTAAAGTGGTACATGGACGGATCGTGGGTGAACAGTAGAAGAGCGGAAGCCGCGTTTGTAGCTATACGGGAAGAATTGATGCCAAGCTCACAGACTAGAATACTATATTTCGGTGCAAGCTAACATCTAAGAGTGACTGAGATACATCGATAGGCACAGACCAGTTATACCAAGACACAATGTAATATTCAACAGCAAATTAGCGTTACTTATTCTCAAAGGCATGCGGGTGCAGACGAATTTGAAAATCAATATTTGGAGTCTCGCTGTCAATCAAATGTGCAAACTAACCAAGCAAAGAGACAGTGCTAGGAGTGAAACTAGTTATTCTTAAAACGATTCCAACGGAACTCGCAAAAACGGGGCAACATGCATGGACAGTCAATCCGGTGCAACAAGCGGCACACCATTTAGCTTTTTACTGAAAATGGAGCTGGTGAATATGACCACAATAGATTTTCAAAAACAGAACATTATGAAAGGTTTCCGGAATGTTTGTAAATATTTTAACCAATAAATCGTATTGACTAAAGAATTCCTTCGGGCAACCCCAGGTATTCAATTATTTTTAGTGATTGAGTAGGGCACCTCTTAAACATTTAAGAGTTCAAGATTGAACTTGGTAGCAAAAGCAAGTGCTTCAATTGCTCCGTCATATTGGCGTTTTGTTAACGTTATATTATTAAAATTTGCGTAAAAGTAAAATTGACTAGAAAATGTATAATAATATAAGTAAGGTTAAACAATTTGAAGTCCGTAATATAACTAATGATAATATTATAATAATAAAAAAAGATATATCAAGTAATGTAAGATTTTTAGCTATTAAGAAAATATTTTCACCTTGACTGAAATCTACTCCAGAACAGCCTTTTCAGCATTGTTTCAGAATGGTATTGTTAATTATACTTTAAAACATCATCTAGTCCTTAATTCTTATGGTTTTCTTATTATTGTCTTTACATATTTACCGTGCTTGCTTTATAGTATCTCTTCATAATTTTTGCCACAAAGTTGTTGACTGTTTTATTTGTCTTTGCCTAGTAGCATCTTACTGACCACGTCTTCTCTAACTTCTCATTCTAGCCTTCCTTCACGACTACCAATCTTTTGCATTTAAAAAATGTGAAACATACATTGTTCTATATAATACTGTAACTTCGGTGTCTTCTGAATCCTATGTAAGTACATATTCGCAGTATAAGAGAAATATTTAGGAGAGTAATCCACTTCATCGTGAATTCTCGTAACTTGACATCGCTTTCGGTGAGGATGCTTTCGTTCTCTTTTTTTACTCGTGATTTTATAATCTTATACTTTTTAAAGTAAACTCTTTTTCGCTGTCCAGCTAGGAAAATTAGTGTAATTCAATTACCGTTACCGCAATCTCTGATATATAACATTCCATCTAAAAGCGAATGATTTTTTTCTCTATTTATCTCGTACAGTTAAGTGAAGCCTTATGATCTTGATAACAAATTTCAATAGCCTACGTTTAAAAAAGAGTGCTGTTCAACATTGGCCGTGCGTCTGCGTCAGTACAAGATTATTGTAGTCCCTAGAAAGCGCCCTTCACATGTAGCATAACATCCACATACCCCATTGCCTAAATTTTTGTTATAAGACCCTATATTTGCATTGGTGCCACTTTTTTAATATGTAGCTTGAAGTTTTCCATGTAAACACTTCCTCTTTCCGTAACTCTATTTATTTTTATTTGTATCTGTGATTCTGGCTATTACCACTGGTGCTAGTCATTAGCAAGTATCTTCTGCCATTTCTACGTAAAACACTTCGTTATAATTGATGTTTTAGAGATTTTCTACCAACCTACATACTTGGTTTATTTTTCTAATTTTCTTGTTTCTAATTCTATTTTTAGTCCCATATAACAGCACCATATTTTAAAAGTTGTTTTCTAATACCTACAGATACCCAGACAATGTAAATCTATATTCTAAGATGTTTTGAATGTACGACCTTTTGGTAAAGTTAAATATCTAGTGTAGCAACCGTAACTATGAGCTTGAAGAGGGAAAATTACGTCAATTGTAAACTTCTACTTGACGAAGCTGTAATGCTTAATACCAACCAATAATCTAAGCTTCAACGTTTTTATGTTTTATTGTCAAAATCTAACAGCCAAAGAGATTAGTCTTTTCCTTACTTAATAAAATCAGGAACGTCTCTT
Organism: Sinelater perroti; assembly: GCA_036346155.1. Classification (NCBI taxonomy): domain Eukaryota; kingdom Metazoa; phylum Arthropoda; class Insecta; order Coleoptera; family Elateridae; genus Sinelater; species Sinelater perroti. Next base: position 13,458,734 of record JARFIY010000195.1, on the reverse strand, counting down.
TCCAACGGAGATTGGACATTCCCTCTCTTAAATAGTCGTGGTATTTAGATACCTCTGCAAGAATCTTACCAAGATCCAAAATTTTTGTTTCCTTTTTTTGCAACAACGCTTAGATTATTTTGTTTTCTAAACTTGGTTTTTGCTGTAAGCGGTATTTCTGTCGGAGTCCATTGTGCTCCCTGCTTGAAACGGATTTATTTATCTTAGATTTTGGCAACCTTTTTAGTCCATTAGAAAACCAGGAGCATCTCCTCATTACCCTTCTTTTAGAAATCCGCGCGCCAGATGTTCGAAAAATGAGTCCCATAGTCGTTCATGTGAGGAATACCAGCAACCTTTGCCTGTCCTTTACTCTCTCTTTTAATCTAAGAGAAAATTTGTTGGTTTATACCCTTTATATTATATCGTAATAACGAGGTGTAAATGACATTTAAAAACCTGTAGTTTTTTTTCACTGTTTCCATATAGCCCAACCTTCTGAAAGTAGCCATGTTTTTGTTAAATATAACAAAATTTATCTTTGCTATAATCTCAGTTACTAGATGCTCTTATACTTGATTGCGGCGTTCAAAGACTATTATTAAGATTTTATCTATTTCCTAAGATTATTCTCTTACACCTACAACTTTTTTTAATGAGTTAATAGCAATTTACATATACAAATATAATGTTTTTCTTTTATCAATAGAAAATCTTCTTTTATTATAAGAATATTAATAATATTTACGTTAATAACATTGATTTAATAATATTAACAATGACATTTGAAGGGACAAGAATAATTTAAATAAATTATTTTGCGAATAACTGACTATAAAATAGTATGTTTAGCAGATATGAATTCTTAATTTTAACTTTATTAACAAAGTAAGAAATTTAAATAACTAATAAATCTCTAGTTATTTTTTTCGATGTACAAGAAATCAAATCAGCCAAGTAAGTTTCTAGAAAGCCAATTTGCATTTAGTTTACACGTTAAGGCAAATGTTAAAATATACCATTCGTAATGAGCTATTATGGTATCATTGGTTTTAGAATTTCACGTAGCTTCTGCCAACAATCTTGACTTGAATAATTGCTCATCAAGAGAAGCAACATTTGAATAATCAATATTTTACTGCCAACATTTATGGAAAGACGCGTAGTAAACAAAACTGCGTTCTTTCTCTTTCAAAACTGGCATTTGGTTTTTTACAATTTTTGCTTTTTTATATATTAAGATGTCTATTTCTTGCATTGATTTAAATCTGTTTTGAATAGTTATTTGTGTTTGGTTTACTTTAGTTTTATAGACATTTTATTTATATTCACCATCTGCAATAACATACTTTAAAGTTTTTGTTATGCAACATTTTCCACGACTTATAATAATAACAGGAATGCTCCACAAATTTGAATAAGTATTGATACTAAATTTTTTTGTTGTTCATGCATTTGTATATTAATTTTATAAAAAGCTTATTTTATGGATCATATTGTGTCAGTTTATGCTGGCTACGCACGTGTAATAAATATGGGATCAGCTGGTAATATTTTTGTTACAATTTTTTAAATTATCTGATTTATTTTTAAATTAAAATTATATTAAATGTAATTCGCTAATACGTGCCAGCGTGGCCCCGTAGTTGAGGGACGGGCTGCGATGCTGACGGACCCAGGTTCAATTCCCGGTGCTCTCGGATGCCTGGCGGGTGGCCTACTTAGTCACTAAAAATAATTGAGTACCTGCGTTCACTCGAACAAGCGGTAATAATGGCGGTCGTCTTAGGCGCGGTGCTTGTCACATCGCGCACCATCTCTGATGTGGGGCAGAGAGAGCGAACGTATGAGAGTCTTACTATTATTATTATATAATACGCTAATAATAAAACAAAAATATAATTTTATGTAAACAATCTTAAAATGACAAACAGCACAATATTGTATTTTGTATTTTTTTGTTTTACATTGTGTCCTAAAACTTTATGTCATCACCAAAATATGAAAAGTCTTCACAATAGTAGATTTTCAAAAGATACAAATCGTTGAATTTTGGTACAGATATGGCAAAAACACCTCTAAAACTATCAAATTATGGAATTTTTGGTTCGCCGAACAGTTGTCCTGTAAGGATTTGATGCAATATGAAAAATTCTGTGTTTTAATTTGCATTAAATTAAATTTAGGTTATTTTAAAGTATTTTTCTTTTGCAAAAATACAGTTTTGCAAAAATAGTTGAGTACCTGAAGTATTCTGTGTGATAATAAGAATAAAACCGGAAGACCACGCAAATGACAAACATGTCGAAGAAACTCCTACATTAGTGAGAAATGCTTCAAAAGAAATAAAAATCGAGATAATCACTTTATTGGATTATTAGACAAAAGCTATAACTTTTTACAAAATACAGTTATCAGCTACCGACTGAGAAAGTCATCGAAAATCGATTTCAGTTCGCTCTCTTGTTGCCACAAATGATCAAATCGTGACAAATCGATTATAAGAAGCTATGGTCTTCTGACGAGTGCCATAAGCTATTCTGGTATTATAGGATTGTATTTCTTGACCGACGCAATCACTGGTGAAATCTATAAAGAGAAAATTTTGGATCCCCCTTTCAATCACATAAGTCAACCTTCACAAAAGCTGGTTCATACAAAACTCAAGATAATATGCATATTTTCTCAAAAACATATGGTTCGAGTACCATAGTTCTCGATGCAAAGACAAAGACAGGAGACAACATTGACTGGCCAGCACATTTACCTAATTTGAATCGTTGTGAGCAATGCATTATGGGATCTAACCAAGGATATCGTGTATCATCCCAGTCGAGGATCTTCAAAAGACCTTGAGATTCTCAAATACAGAATCAGTAAAATTGATTTCAGAAGAATTAATACACAAAATTCTCGACCACTTTATAAAGAGGTTACCAAGAAAAAGAGGCTATTTCGAACATTTTCATCTAGTCTTATGACATTTGTAGCTTTCTTAAAATAGATTTTTTCCCACGACAAACTTATGGGGAGAGAGAAAGAAATAGAAAAACGGCGTGTGAACACGCATGTGTGCTTGTGTTCAGACTATATGACGCATCGAATTTTTTATTGTGGCAACTGTAATAGGTTTCTTTAAGATTACTGTAGCTAACTTACATGGTCTGTCCCAAAAGAATTGAACCTATGTTAATGTAACAGTTGTAACAATTGCTATAAAAGTTTGTGTAGTGGCAGTGTAACCCCGTAGCCGATAAAAAGTGAATAATACGCACAGGTGAATGAGGATGATTCCACTAACTTAATCATTTGGTAGTTAGACACCGGTAAATGAGCACGTGTATTGTATAACTGTCTCCTTTGAAAATAGCTGATTGGGAAGACTGCGGAACAGACTACATTGGTGCATCGTTTCAGAAATGTATTTCTCTTTTTACATTAGAAAACCTTTTTCAAAACTTTTTTCTCATATTCCTTCTTTGTTTTAAGTAAGTTTTATTATATTTATAATTTTGTAATAGTACTTTTTGGATTTTTTCTTACTTTCGACATAGCGCATTTATTTTATTTATCATAATAGTCATACGGTGAACTATCATATTCTTGGTTTATGTTTATTGAGCTTTTGGAAATATTTTGTTGCAAATCAATGCAACTACCATGTGTAATTTTATTAAAATCATCTCTAAATGGGAAGTAAATAAACGTGATTCCAAATTAAATTACTCCTTAAAAGACTTTTTTGTAGAAATTTTGACTTCATCTTTTTATGTATTAAACCATATCCTACAATAATTAAATACCTAATTAACTACTAATTAAATACTAAATTAACCACAAAGTAACAATTAAGCAAACAAAGGAACTGAGGAAAAAACAATACAAATATGCTTAAATAACTTCAAATATGGTGGGCGGCAAGTCAGTTATGCACTCTCCAGACTGCGGGGAAAAAGTGCTGTTGGGACAAATGCACGACGGAACAACTAAAACGAGACTTACCGCAAGTAATGGTCTCTGGTAACCTGGACGGCGTGCTCTTCGTTGGCGGCTTCAATCCTGGGGCACCACGGACTGGGCGGAACGCACAATAGGCAACGACAGCGTTCCAGCACAGCACAATAGAGCACCTGGGTCTGCTGGCCGGCGGCTCGTCGATCACGAGGGTTCGAATAGGAATGCTGGACGGCGGTAAAAATCCCGTTTAGTTGCGACTAGGGTAGGTTGGCGGACAGTCAAGATTACAGGTAGAGATGGGATTCGGGACAAGGGTTTAGAGATGAGCACCAAACAAAATGGAATTCCCTTAATTTATTTGTATTTGGATTTTCATCTATTCTCTTATTTAATTCTAATGATTTTATAATTGCATCAAACTAGTAATGCAAGAGACTTTTCCTTTTGACGACCTCTATATTAGTGCATTTTACTTTGTTGGACAGATCCAATTAAATTGTTTCTGTATATTAGTGCATAGGCCGTGTTGAGGTTAAGTTTAGTTTTAAGTTTATTGTTTTTTATTCTAGTTCCATGACTAGAGCCTAAAAAGATCACCCTCTGGGTGACGACTGTTCCAGGGGGAAGGCATTTATACTGTGAGGCGTGCCCGGTGTCCCACATGTTTTTATAAATTTTCTCCTTCTTATTTTATAGGGCACTCAACCCCACATCAACAACAAGGTGTCGCTCTTGGGTGAGGAAGTACTCGCCTAAGATAAAAAATTGTGACTTTGTTACGACCGCATTATAAATAAATATTTTACCATTTTTCTATCTTCGAGTAATATAGTGTTCCTGGTAGTTTCCCTATCTTAACATGTACATGTTACCTATTTGATTCGAAAACATATCTTCTTTGACCAAAATATGCACTGGTTTTTAAAAATCTTTCTGTGTCAATTAAGAAATATTAAATATTAAAAATCAATTTGTATATGTTTAAAATTTATTTTATCGCCAGCGTGGTCCTGCCGTTGAGGGGTGGGCTATGGTTCGGACGGACCCGGGTTCATTCCTTGAGCTCTGATGCCTGGCGAGCGGTCTACTCAGTCACTAAAAATAATTGAGTACCTGCGGTGCGTTAGAGCCGTACTATTATTTTATATTACACGTACTAGCGAATTTCTTGATAAATGATTTAATGAAATTTTAATGTATCTCAAGAAGGTTCAAATCAAATAACAACCCTGCTTGGGCTTATAAATTTATTTTACATATTATAATTGCCTAAACATTATTTCTGCTGTATTTCAGACATTTGTTGTTCTAAACAGAAATTTTTACACTGAGCGCACATTTCATTTTAGCTAGAGTTCGTAAATACATATTTGCGTTCGTTTACGCCGGAACGAAAAGCATGGAAATATTGCTGACGGCTTATACATTTTTAGTTACAAAAATAAATAGAATGTTTCGTTACGTGCATTTTTACAAAGTTAACACATTTTTGCGTACCTACATGAAATTATATATTTAAAATATTTTACGTAACCAAAATTAGCAGTTTGGATATTTTTGTACCCAGTCTGCACAGAAAAAATGTCTCAATTTACTTAAGACGTCTCGACACTAATTCCACCAGTAGTGCGGCTTGTGTAATTCAGTTTTTGTTGTACAACAATAAATGGGACACAAACTTTGTACATCTTTATTTATTCATTCGCCAAAATAAAATTCCCGAAATACAAGCGCTAAATTAGTTAATTTACTACAGTGCGCTGCGCCGCGCCGCGAGTCGTAAAGTCAGTTCTGCCTGAGTGTAATCTTTGTACTTTATCATTTAGCTCGCACGTCGTGCACGTATCGTTAGTAACGCCTGCATTACTACACATAATTACAATGAATTAATAATTGAAGTGGCGGGTGTAATCAACTGCTGGCAAATGGAACTGGGATAAGTAATGGACAAACTGGGTAAGCCTTATTATTTATTAAAGGAAAATCACGCTGCCGCGGTTCCTCGCCCAACTTTCGCAAAGTGCACTTAGTGTCTCCCTATATGTTCGCTCGAAAATATATTACAATAAAAATTATCTAGAAGGGAGTGTTCAAAGTAATAAAAATAATATTAAAAAATAACTTTTGTAAAACTTTTTTGTTATGTGTTAATGTAAAACGTTATATTTCTAAGTACTTTTGTGGATTATTAAACCTTGAAATGGAAATAATCGTTTATGTATTAATTAATTTTTATATCGATTTTTAGTTGTAGATATAGATACATATCCTTGTTAACAATTTTTTTTTCAGACTACCATCATAGGAGAATCCCGCTAAAAGTAGGAAAAAAGCCTAATAAACCTACTATCTATTCCGTACTGCCGTATAGTTAATTTTTTTGCAGATCTTAAAAACATTTAAGGGTAGAATGGCGTTATCGAATCGACCAAAACAAAATACAGAATGTGCCAAAAATATTTGAAGTTAGTAACCCTCAATTTTTGCTATTTAGAAATTTATATAAAGTTGTAAAGTTTAATTAAAAACTTAGATTTGCGATATGGTTTGTAAGGCAGACTTTATTTTAAACTTAGACTAAAACGTAGATCTAGTAAAAGAGATTAAAAAGTGTAGGGCGATTCGTTATCTGTCGTCACTCTTTCACTCCCAAATTAGAGGTTAAATCAAACTTTCATATATTTTAGGATGTAAACATTTTTGCTTAAAGTTTATTTTTACATATTTCTAATGTCATAATCATTCTTTAAATTTTGAGCACCTTTGATAATAAATATATTAGAAACAATGTTATCGAAAAAAAAACGTTAACTAATATGAATGTAAAAAATGCCTTAGCACACTCGAAAAGAAATCTACTATATCAATAAAACGTTATCAATTTATGTCGTTCTCCGATGGTACTTGACAGTTTCTTAAAAAAGAGTACAAAACATGGTAAGAAATCTAGCTCCAGAATACAGAAAAATCTGTCAAGTAAAAATAAATATAAAATTTTGCTTTTAATTTCGGCTAGTGCAGATCTCGGCTAACTACAACCAAAGGAAGACGATTGTTAAAAACACTCACCAATAACGGATTGCACTATACCTGTACTTCTACAGACGAATCTACCACTGGCCATCGGATTTTTGCAATATCGTAAAGGGAATAAATCCACATTAATTTAATGCCGCATATTGTCCCGATCTCATAGACACTCGCCGATCTTACTAACTATAGAAACACATATGATTCTCAATGTGAAGCTTCCTAGTCTGTAAACAAATATACAAGTGAAATTTTTTCAAAAAGATAATTGGCGAAACTCTACCGCTTGAGCTGCTTCTAAAAACAAAAAGAGTTTTATTTACTGCAGTAGAACTATTTAATCAAATCATCTAACAGGCTGCATGGAAGGCAACGCTATAAAGTACCCAGAATATTGCATCCATAGATTATTCTATCGTGGTAAAAAAAAAGATCGCCGAAAAACGTAGACTGCAAAGAAAATGGCAAACGACCAGGCATCCTGATGGCAAAAAAGCACTAAATTGTAAAACATCAGAACTAAAACAACTTTTACCGGATATCAAAAATGAATCGGCACAAAATTATCTTTAGCACTCGTCTCCAACGGAAGCAACAGAATGCTCCTTCTGAAAGGCGACAAAAAAATTAAAATAACCTAAGAACATGAAACACTATTGCTTCTTCCAAATAACATTTGGGCGAGAAGTTTTTACATCATATGATTCTAAAATGACAAAGAAGAAGAAATCCAACGATACCTAGCAAGCACCGCTTCAACCGTGGCGACCAATCTCGACGTTTAAACATACACAAGTCTAGACTATGCTTACGACAGAAATAAAACTCAGCCTAATATATACTACCTAATTACAGCAACAGTTTTGAGATAATTTTGAAAAAGGGTTTGTGTTCATCACCTACTTCTTCAACGCAGTATTACAATTTAGGAATTTTCAAGAACAATTAAAAATCGCTGACCTAAACTTGGAAAAAACTACTGGCCTGTCTTTGTTCAGATCAATTAGTCTACTGCCTTTATTGTCCAAGGTTTTTGAAAAATTGCTCTTAAGGGAATTTTGAATAACAACCTCACACTTGATCGTAAATTTGGTTTCCGGAAAAAAACATGCCACTATTGAACAAACACACCGAGTGGTTGACAAAATTATAAAAGACTAACAACAAACGCTACTAGTCTGCCATTTTCGTAGATATTGCACAAGCCTTTGATAAAGTGTGGCATCAGGGGGTTTTATTCGAAATCAAACAAGTTTATCTTTGAACTATCACAAAATCTTCAAATTTAACAGAGAAGAATTTTCTTGTCAAAAATTAAGACAGCTGCATAATCTTATTCTTAATACACGCAGTTGTACTTCAGGGTAATGTGTTGGGTTCATTATTATATCTATTTTTACGTCTGGCTTTCCTACAACTGCTTTTATTATGGTAGCACTATTTAGTTAAATAAATTGCGGATAAAATTAAATGAAGTAAAGAAGGTGCAAGTGACTTTTGCTTCAAGAAGAGATACACACCAGTACCGCAAGATAAACACGTAAAATACTTAAGATTCTACCTAGACAGACACCTGCTTGGAAAGAGGCATATTTTCACAAAAAGGAAACAATTGAGTCTCAAGATTCAAAAAATGTATTGTCTTTTAGGTCCAAAATCTAAGCTGTTTATTGATAACAAAATTTTGTTCTATAAAGTCATAATAAAACCAATATGGAGTTATGTTATCCAACTCTAGGAAACAGCAAGTAAATCCAATATTGACATTTGAAGACGCTTTCAAACCAAAGTTCTAAAATCTATCATATATGCTCCCTGGTTTAGTCACAGATGAAATACAAATATATAGGGTCCGTTATGCTATTTACCTAAGTATTTACCAAAATGTTAATTGAGCTCATTCTAGAGCAAGACGAAGATTAGCCTAAAGTGAAGCAAAAATTTTCGACTTTTCCATATCACTTTGAGTGACAATATATAGTGCGAGTTATGTAAATAATAACTATAGTCAACTTAGCAATACAAAATTATTGAGTTACAGAATGAAAATTCTCATTGGCTTGTTTCCTACGTTCTTGTTATTTTTGTATGTATATATGAATATGTCAATTCGGACTTGTTTTATCTCTATTGAATACCATATTCTCTAGTTTTTGATATATGTTTACGAACAAACTTTATTTTTTAGGCACTTTTTCAAATCTTACTGAAAAGTAAAAGATATTGGCACATCTTAGTCATACATAGACAGATCTCGTTAATTAATTAATTATTAACGTGAAAGACATCAAATGAGAATAGCAATGACAAATCATTTTCTTTCGACAAGGACAACTAAAGAACAACAAACTTGGTACATAACAAGACTTCTGAACGCAGAAAACCTTAAAAATTGGAAATTGAAAATGAAGAGATTAAAGACCGACATTTCAGGAACCTGGGTGGCTATAATACTGAAGCGATAATTATAAATAATTTATCCCTTAAACATAGAAGAAAATGCAGGTGGGGTAGTAGTAAATAAAAAATTTGAAAGGAGGAGTACCTCTAACATAATGAAAAAATTCATATGATCAAGTTACGAGCCAAACCAATAGATATTAAAAAACGTTCATGATATACCTCTGACATGAAGAAAATAATAAAATAGAATAAGTGTATGAGAAGATAAATTATAGAGAGAATGCTAAAAAGAAATTGGAATGCACAATTAGTGGAATACAAAAAAGTAATAATATGACAAAAATGAAAGAAAAATAAAGACAATCATTTATTAAAATTATATGCAAGATATAAACTAGTAATAGAAAACATATTGTTCTAATTTCATGTAAGGAGAAGAAAAATGTACCAAATTGACTATATCTTATCAAAACAAAGATTCAAAACCCAAATAAAAGAGTGTATAGTCTGCTCCTAATAAGAACTAAACTAACATTTAAAACAATAACAAAAAAAAACGCACATAAATGGTATACCGGTAAACTAAAAAATAAAGTACATGAAATATGATTAAAAAAAGATTTAAACTTAAGCAATCTAATTCAGAAGTTTTTCAATATCTCCTACACATTAAATAAATAAAAAAACCATAAAAAACTAAGAAATAAAAAAACAACATAACAAAGATGATCAATAAAGAATCAAAATAAAACTAAAAGAAAACCATGGATTATAAAAGATACAAAACATACAGAATAAAGAAACAAATTAAACAAAGAAGCAAAATAACTTTTTATTACTTAAAATGCAAAAAAATAAGACCTACAAACCGAAAAATAGAATAGCATACAAGAAAGTAAAAAAAAACTTTTTCAAAAATTTTACGACAAATAATCAGACAATAAAGAATTAAAATGGAGAAATGCTAATAGAAAGTAAAGATACAACTAATAGTTCAAGAAATACTTCACAAAGTACATAATATCAATTCCAAACAAGGTGACTTTTACGAGAACTGAAAAACTGAAAAACAGTAGAAAACCTAAATAAATATCAACTTAGGTTTAAGAGAGGGCAAGAATAAGTTAAGAGTTATTGTAATTCTAAGACTGATAATAAAAATAAGGGAAAGATATATGTCAGCCAAGTATTTTTTGAAATGTCTGTGTTGTAGTAGAGTTTGAAAGATCTGATAATAAAGGATTTTGCATTTAAGTGAATTTAAACAGAATGATAATAGGATTTAGTGTTTAAATAACGGTTAGTACAGGTAGATTCCTTGTAGACAGTGTAATCCAAATGATCGTTAAGAGGATTTGTTTTGTTATGAAGTTATCCAGGAAAGCGAGGGACTTGTTTTGTTCGACTTCCGTTTTGGACTTAATGTTAGTGTAAAGTTTATTTAAATGCGAAATAAATTGGAAACATTTATCCTCTCCATAAAACCAGATTACAGAAGTATCGTTAACCTATCTTACCCAAGAGTTAAGTTTCAAGGAAACAAAAGCGAGGCCGTTTATTTTAAAATCAGTGCTAAACAATTTTATTGGGACAGGTAAAAGTGGAGAATCTATTGATTTAGGTAAAATTCGTTTGAAAGGCAAGATTTCGTTTTCTAGATTGTGAACAGTCTTAGAGATGGGAATATTGATAAACAAGAAGACATTAAACTAATTGTTAAGTCATGTTTACGTACGAGAAAGGATTTGAGAACCTGGACTGAAGGATTTTGACAAAAAATATGTGAATTTTTGAAAGACCATATAAGTTTTCTACTTTTGTAGGTTTTTTCGGAATATGTTTTGGTATCAGGGATAGGTTTGAGTTGACAATAAGGGTTTTGGTTTTATTTTCAATGTAGGTTGTTGGGAACTCGATAGTTTACCGATACACTCCGAGTTCTTAAGAATAACTACAGCACTATTTTTGTCTGCCGGTAAGATTATATCGTTTTTATCTTCTCCTACAGTTTTTCGTAATTGTAATTCAGAAGGTTTGGTATTGGGTTTGGATAACACAGTAGTGCGTAGCACTTTGGCTACATCTTTCCTGGTTTTATTCACTGTGTTTTCCTGGTGTTAGCTATTAAAGAATGATAAGCTTTAAAAACTATAAAACAAGGCAAAAACGTTATAATCTTACCGACAGGCAAGAGTAACATTACAGTTGACGACTTAGATTTTATATCTCTGAAAACTTAACAAGAAAACTTAAAAATGGGACCGAATAAGCGACAGAGATAATTAAAAAATAAAAAACGGAGACTAATAATAGAAAAATTTGAAAAACAATCTGATATGATCACATAAGCATAAAAAATGACAGAATAACAAAATTCAAATAAAATCAAAGCAAAAAACGAACGAGAAGCTAAATGAAAAAGACATGAAGAAGAAAATTAAAAATGTATTGCAAAAGTTTCCTAGTAGTCTGCTATATATGAGCGTATAGGTATGTGTTCATTTTAAAATCAAGATAATATCTGAAAATAATTAATTTTACAAAATAGAAAAATATAATAATTTTAGTAGATGCTTGGCGGATGGCCTATTCAGTCACTGAAAATAATCGAGTACTTGGGCTCCCTCGAACAAGAGGCAACAATGACGGTCGTCTAAGGTGCGGTGCTTGCCACATCGCCCCGTATCAGACTTGGTACGCGACGACCGGACAGTAAAGTCGGACATATGAGAGCCTTAACCTTTTAGTTTGCAAGCCGTGCTCCCACGCAGAGCGTTAGAGCCTTACTATTATTATTATTGTTATTGCTTGCTTGACTCGATTTAATATAAAATGAACAATTTTATCTCATTTTTAGCCCTAAATTATATATATGTTATTGATTGGAGATAACTTGACGTTATTAACTCTACTATTCCACCTTTTAATACATACGAGGGTAAGGTGAAAAGTTCTCGGCCTGACAATGAAATACTGCGACTTGATCTAGCGCATCTCCAACATCAGTATTCCTTCTCGGAAGTGAGAATCTGGAAGATTGTAAAAATATTCATCAACTTCTTCATTGGATGCAAAGTGCTTCCCAGAAACAATTTTTTTTTTAAGTTTGGGAACAGATGGAAGTCTGAGGGTGCCAAATCAGGAGAATAGGGGGAATGGCCGAGCAAATCATACCCCAAATCCCGCAGTTTTCTCATCGCCAACGCAGGTGCGTTGTCCTGGTGAAACATGATTTTTTTCTTCTTCAAGCTAGGCCTCTTCTTGCGAATTTTGGGATCCAGCTGGTCAAGAAGGTTGGAGTAATATTCGCCTGTAATTGTTCTGCCTCTTGCAAGATAATTAATGAACAGGATCCCTTTCGGATCCCAAAACACGCTGGCCACCTTTCCGGCAGATGTGATCGACTTCGCTTTCTTTGGCGTTGAACCACCGGCTTCCACCCACTGCTTGGACTACTGCTTCGTTTCTGGCGTGTAGTGGTGGACTCATGCCTCATCCATGGTGACAAATCGCCGCACAAAATCGGTCGGATCCCTGTTGAATCGGTCCAAAGATTGCTGCGAAAATAGTTTGCGCATTTGCTTTTGATCGGTATTCAGCAAATGCGGCACCCATCTTGCGCAGAGCTTTCGCATCCCTAATTCTACGTGCAAGATATTTCGCACCCTTTCTTCCGATATCCTCACAGCATCAGCTATCTCACTCACTTTCACTCGCCTATCGTCCAACACGATACCATGCATTTTTTCGATGGTTTCCGGTGTGGTTGCGGTTTTTGGCCGGCCTTCACGTGGGTCATCTTCGAGAGATGTGCGACCACGTTTAAATATGCACTTCATTGATATGGAAGGAAATTCCGTAAACGCATCGGATATTCAAGTTTAATCCATTTTAACAAAAACACATGCAACATGTCTACTGAAAAAATTCGTGTAAACAAACTACTTGAGCGAACAAGTTGAAACTAGTCATGCGAACTAATGACACATGCACCCAAGCAGGAAGCATAATTGTTTGCCGATTGCAGCACCATCTCTGTGTCAGGCCGAGAACTTTTCACCTTACCCTCGTATACGCTAGTGGGTTACTATGTTTGTTAAGAAACAGGGTAAATAACGATAATGAACGATATTGTATTACAATACAATCCACCCACATTACTACTAGTTTTTAATGAAATTATAAACGTCTATTTTCAGCGACTGTATGTTTTATCCTAAATTGGCTATAAACCTGAATACCTTGCCACTAACAAAGCAGAAGTAGGTTAAACAACACGAACTTACGCTTCAGTTGCATTCAGCCCGTTCAGTCTGCTTTAAAGTTTCAAGTTCCTCTCTTTTGTGTTAACTACTTGACGAGGAAACTTGAAGTCAGTTATTGAGTGGAATTTTTGCATTTTTACAGCTTATATGAGGTAAGTTTTATAAACTTCCCGGAGTAACTTACGCGATAAAGATTAGTTAAACAACGCCTCAAATATTAAAGTCAAATACTGGTTTATCTAATCGAATTCCTGTGTTTTAATAATTTTAAAAATTTAGTGCTATAAAATTGTTTGAGTAAATAAATTTTCGTCAGTAAAAGCTAGAATTTATTTGATACTTTCACGGCAGTCAAGTGCCACTTCTCAAACAAAAGCATGTGAAATTTTATCTACAAAGGACGAATTGGTTTAATTTTACAAGCGTTTTTAAGTGTGACACTACTTGTACGAGGAAATTAAGTCAGTATGAGTAATTTTGATTTGAAACACGCTTATATGAGTGTATAAACTTCAGTAATTCGCAAAAATATTAACAACGCCTGTTCAGAATATTAAAGGAAATATGGATTTATTAATGAAATGTCTTGGTTTTACGATAATTAAATATTTACTGGCTGAAAAATGTTTGAACTGTCAATTGAAATTGTAGTAGCTGATTTATTTAATACTTACGCATCATAGTGCATTTAACAAAACTGTCCAATCTTATAAGGACAATTGGTTTAATAGTTACAAGTTTGTAATGACATGTAAGTATTTCAGATAAGTAAAAACACGTGTATAATATTTGCATGTAAAAAATACCAGGCAGTCAGATTAACGTGATAAATTGGCAAAGTACTTAGCATTACTTCTGAAAACTTGAGATATTTGAAGTTCCATTTCGTGTTGATCCTTAATAAATTAAAGATTCATCTAAATGACTTGTAATTTTGTTACATGGAATCCATATACGTAATGATAACTATTTACATGAGAAATCATGAAACATGTCAAAGTTGAATCTGATTTGTATTTGAAGTTTAATCATGAAATTTAAAATCTTTATTTGACATACAACTCTAATCTACTTTGTAAGTACATTAATTGACTTTCGAGATTTTTACCACCAGTTGTGAAAATACCTTTGTAGTTTACAAATGTAGCGACATAGGCATTTTGAGGTTTGAGATGTGTCACAAATTTACAGAACTTATAGTATGGGAACCAGCACACTGCCTTGTGGCACACCAACTTTGATGGGTTTTAATTGGTAGTAAGAATTTTTTTCTCGAATGCGAAAATATCTGTTTCTAATGCAAAATGTTAGTAATAGGCTATAGTTTTTAGGTAGCTGTTTATCCATCTTCCAATCTTCCAATCGAGGGTGCCACATTTTATACCTGAGCTATGCCCAAAAATATAACTGAGGAAATCTTTTTTTTAAACTCTCTTTTTTATAACATTGGTAACTCGACAAATTTGATTTAAAGTTGCATGTTTATTCCTAAATCTGAATTGATAGTCATGAATGATTTTAAATTAAGTTGGTTAGTTCGACAATTCCTTTCCTAGAAAGTTACTTCAGGATTTCTCTATTACTGAAATTGCATCCTAGGATTTTCGGGGTTTAGATTTTGTTTAATCTGCGTCGCTATTTTTTTTAGGAAAGTAGTTCTATGTTCACATCATCTAAACATCTATTCAACGTTGTAGTATTAGCCTTACGATAGACTTCATTTGGTTGAAGAGTTCATTTGAGTTAGTCTGCAAAAAGATTTGCCTTTTTTTTAGTTTCCATATTTCTTTAGGTTTTCTCTATGGTGGGACATACGAGGTGTGGCAGAAAAGTAATGAGACTGGCAACACTGCAAGCCTCCCATAGCTCAGTGCGAGTTTCAAGTCAACTGCTATTAGTGAAGTTGTATTTTGGTTGTGCGTCACGCAAAATGGAACAGCGGAATTTGGAGAAACATTGTGACATTAAATTTTGTGTTAAGCTTGGAGAATTGGCAAGTGTGACGTTTAAATATTTAAAACAGGCCTATGGGAAACATTCTTTATCCCGAGCTCAAGTTTTTCGCTGGCACAAATCATTTTTGGAAGGCAGAGAACACGTTGTAGGTGAACACCGTTCAGGGAGGCCTTCAACTTCGAAAACCGACGAAAACAGCGAACGTGTGAACATTAAGAATGTTGAGTGAACAATTAAATTTGAACAGATTTACCGTGCATCAAATTTTGACTGAACATTTGCACATGTGAAAGGTCTGTGCCAAAATGGTGCCAAAAAACCTCACAATTGAGCAGAAGGACATTTGAAAAAACAAGTGTTTTGACCTTCTTGACAGAATCGTTAATGAGATTTATTTTTGTCATTTTCGGACTTTAGAAAACATCCAAAGGAGTGTAACGGACATGCTGAAGACCATACCGGTTGAAGACTTACAACGCTGCTACCAACAGTGGAAACAACGTCTCAATCGGTGTGTAGCTGCCCAAGGCAACTACTTTGAAGGGTATAACATTGATGTTTGAAAAAATAAAAACTTTGGTAAATAAAAAATCAATCTCGTTGCTGTTTTTACTTTTTTAAAATTTTTTTGTGACTCTTCATAATGAACAATAAGTGTGCTTTTTATGGGCAAGCTTGCTCAAATACTTGTTGAAGATTTTGTTTTTAATCTTCTTGATTTTGCGGCATTGGTGTAGTCTGGTCTTATCGCTTGGCGCTCTCGTTTAATGCCATTCGTAAACGAATTATTTAATTTCTCTCTGACTACTCTTCTCTTTCTTCATTTGAACATTCTAGTATTGGGCCTGTATGCTGTCAACAAACTTTTAGCCTTCAGGAGTTATAAGCCTAAAATTGCAACTTCAATCTGGCCAGTAAATATAATAACAATTGATGAATTATTTGTTGCTATCGTGTGTTTGATTCTTGCATTATAAGGCTGTGGTCAGATACTTTTGACGTTTCGTCCACAATTGCAGTGGACATCTTCAGAAGAAAATCTTCAAAAAATGACGAAACGTCTTTAATCTTAATACGGTTATGAGAAATTTTCCTGGTGACGACAAAATTGAGCAGGTTCGGGATCTTGTTAATATCCGTAGGCTAGTAACTAGGTGTTTGGTAAGGTGAAAGAATTGAGCTCTTTTACTGGTAAATATAATTATCTACCTTTTGGGATAATTAGTCTTAATACGCAATAGGTGTATTTTTCGTTGAGATCTTCTCTAAGTATAAATCTCTCTTCATGTCGGCTTAAGAAGTAGGGATAATTTTCTTTTTTGAGGATATATGTGGAAGGGCAATAGATGTCCGCAACTTTAACATTATAATTACAACAAAGGATTGTTACTGAACATTTTTCGCATATTTGATGGTCTCTTGCATTATTGGACAGATAAACAGTATAATTCACACAATAGTTTCTCTGTTTTAAATAACTCTCGCTGGTCAAATGCGTATCTGATATTAAGAAAACGCCTATTTTATGTCTCCAGGTATAATTGTAGTTTATTTGTGCACTGCAATAGTTCATTGGCTTGTCAAATCACAATCTTAAGATTTGTAGTAACTCTTCTTGTTCTCTTAGCTGATTCCTTAACATTCTGTACTCGACTAATGTTAGTACAACATCCGCACTTACTGAGACACTGTTTCTGGCTATCGTGTCAGCGTTTTTCTTTTTCATAGTTTAATCTCTTAATTTCAGAAAGAACTACTTCACAGACTATAATTGCCAGAATAATCTTTCTTACAATTACTGTAAACAGGGTTGAACAATTCTTAGAAGAGTATGTTTTGCTACATTTGACGTTCCTAGATATTTCTGCAATATCTTTGTATATGACCAAATTCCTGGAATTTATTATATTGGGCAACCGCCTGAATTGTAACTGTTATTTTCTTAATTACAGATTTCATAGATATTCTTAACACATTTTTTATAATCAAAAATTAGCATATGTAGCAGAAGATTCGTTATTTTTTTTGGTTATTAGCGACAGTCCTCTTAAAATAATTTTTCTTTAATTTGTTCGTCGCTAAAAGGAGGATTGACCCCCTTAGCGATTAGGTTAGTAAGGAAATTAAGTTTATTTTATAAGTGCCATTTTTCTTTATTTTATCTAGCAAGTTAGTGACGCCTTTGTAAGCTTCTTTATCATAGAAGATAAACGTTATTTTCTTATAGAAAACTAATTTAGATTTTATATCAAATCCCTCATTTAGCATAAATGTTGTAGAATTTCTTTAAAGTTTTCTTGTTTACCAATGATAATCGATATTTTTTAAGTGCTTTAAAATATGTGGATCTGGGGGTGCTTAATGCTCTTCTTTTTCTTCTAATTTTTAATTTTAGTAGATATTGTTATTTAAATTGATTATAAGCATCCCTCTTATTATGTCTAATTTAAACAGATCTTATGCCTATAGACACGTAAGAGCTCAAAGTAAAGATTTCTTGGTGAAGGAACTGACACGTGTGTGTACACAGCAAAATAAACATGGTCAATTATGTTTCAACATTAAATTAAATTTACTTAGAAGATATTGCTGTGTTAGTCTTTTATTTTAATTGTCAAACCATTTTTGTATATTACTTACTCAAAGCAAATCTAACTTTATTAAAATAAAGAGAAATTATCATAGATTGTGTGTACAATAATATTAAGCGTAATAACACATATTAAAATTATTTTACGAATTTTGCTCTCCCCATAATAAACATTTAAATAATTTAAAATAGTTGGGGTGTACTAAATTTGTTTCAACCCTGCTCTCTTGTTATTACGATGTTTGCGGTTCTTAAAAGAAACGTGAAGAGTGCAAAAGTTCTCAAATTAAAATTTATTTGACGTCAACCATTCTATTTTATTGCTTAGTTAACTAAGTAACAAAACCGACATAGTTTTCTAGCTTGATTTCCTCTGCAGGTGGATGTTTTGATAGCTACTTATTTTGTCTAGAAGAATATATATCCAATTTGAGTGACGCGATTACATACATATATCCGCAGGAAAGCCGCATTGGGCCTCCACTGTCAGTTTGATATTAGTAGTGTGACGTTTCATGCTGTCACCGACAATATTCTTGCTGTACTGCAAATGAAAATCTCGCAACTAGGGATAGATCTACTAATGTAAGTTACTTTCAACATTCTATGCATTTTGCCTAAACGTACGTACATAAAAATTATTCTACAGCGTGTATTATTTGTATATTAAAAAAACTACTTTTATATTCCTGGGTGATACATGCAGATATTTTTTTAAATAAACCAATAGCCAACATTTTAGAGGATTCTTTGAAATCTAGCTAGATTTTATATAGCACAAAAATTACTTTTTGTCTCCACTGCTTTTTAGTGTTACGCAGTTTTAAAAAAATGTAAACTAAAAAGGAAAACTAATAACTGCAATATTCGTTTAACGGACAAAATAGAACTGAAAACTCTTAGATTTCTAAACGTTCTTTTTTGTTACTTCCACACGGTCAGTTGAATTTTCTTTATACTCAAATACAACATTTATAGCCCGCTTATAAAATTATACATTTTTTACAATTTTATTTAGTTTCAGCAGTACAAATAATTCTCGGACCTCAATGTCAATCGATAGCATAAATTAATATATTGTGCCCACCGCGTAACCATGGTGAAGTTCCATCTATTCGCTTTACAATGCATTGCGAGAGGTGCTTGTTCTATTAACCTAAAAAATCAGTACTAAAAGCAGACCTATGGGAGAATCAATATTTGCGACACTGCTTCCTGTTTGCTTTTAAATTAAAACCGAAAATAAAGCCCGAGAAATAATTTATTAAGTTTTAAGAAGGAGTACCTAGGTTTCACTGGTTTAAGAGTAGAAATTTTGAATTGCAAAATATGTAATGTCTTGGGCAGTAAAAAATAAAGGTAGAAACTATAATAACTTTTGAATATTGCTTTACAGAAAATTTACAAGAAAAGCAAACTCACAGTAGAGAAGAAGAGTAGATGTGACATTGCGATGCTGCTGATCAACATATTTAAAAAAATGTTTGCCAAAAATTCTTCACTAGAATCTATAGAAGCAAAAATCATGAATTTGTCTAGATAAACCGTCAACCTGCATCACATGATCATATTCATATTACTGTGTGTAAATATATGATGAGATCAGCAGGGCGTGGTACACTAGAAGTTGCTTTTACCTCGTCAAAAGATAATGTGTGTTACCAGTAGTAAGTTATAAATATTAATAACTCTTTAAATACAAAAAGAAAAGGAAAACCCCATTTTGCTTCTAGACCATATGTTACCGCATACCACCAAAATGAGTAAGAAAACGATCACCGACCTGAGATAAGATATTTCACACATTCGCCATATTTGCTAGTTACTTCTGTTCAAAGATGATGGTTAAATTTATCAATTAGTTACGGTAAATTTTGATGAAAGAGTGGTTATTTGTAGACAATTGAGGAAGGTATTTGAAAGGTATTTTTTTATTTATAATTGCTATATCATTAATTTTATAAATTTAATATAAATGTTGAGTTCTATCTATGTCAGTTTACATTTAAATTGTTTATTTTTTAATTTAAGGTGACCTATATATCTTTAAGAATTTTTATGACCTTGGAGGATGATAGGGATAAAACACGCAAATCTTGGTTCTCTTCTTTTAAAATACTAGGAAGAAATGGTGCCCCCCCATCTTTAATCCCATTTTACTATATTTTATCTTTCCTTATAGCCTATCCAATTAGTCAACTCGCCCGCGACAAACGTGGCGTTTTCATGTCAAATTTTCCCCCATCATGTTTAAACCGCAGAGAAGACTTGAAGGCAGCAGTTATAAAGTTAATAAACACAAATTTACAGAAATTTATCTTGATCACTTGACTAACGAGTAAGTTCTTAGGCGAACAAAAAATTAGAGCTGAGATTTTGAGCTACCAGTAGTACGTTTTTTCCTATAAAATTAACCAGCTTTAATTTCCAAGTTGTATTTTTAGTATTCTAGTTCCTTCTAACAATAAATATATTGACGATTGATTCTTGATATTCTTCAACCGTAATTTAGCGCTGTGGGGGGTTAATAGATTGATTCAACAGATAATTTGAAGTCAAGCGTCTGAGGTTTACGTTTTTACAGTTATGTACAACTAAAGAAGGTAATGTACAATTTATATAATTGCGAGTTTTTTATGAGCTGTCTCATTTGTGTGATTAGCTGAATACGTACTCTGGTTTGGTATTTTTATTACTATCCTTAAAGTTGTCTGGGTTTCTAAATGTAAGATTATACTAATTTTGCGCTACTAGAAAAATAAAAATAATTTTAAATTTTAGTTGATTTTAAATTATAAAAAAACTGAAAAAGATAAATAATAAAAGGAAAATTTAAACACTTATTTAATAGGAAAACAAGAACTCTATAAATATTACCTTGATGGTATATTCGTCATTCATACACAAGAATCAATTAATAAATTAGCATAAATGTTAAATTTTTAACAAGTCTTAAATTTACAGTAAAATTTGAGAAAGGTAAGGCATAACCAATTCTAGATATTCTGTTGTAAATAAACAAAGAAAATATGGTTAATAATTTCTTTTTATAAAAACCACATGCACATAAGAATAAATTAATTTTCACGAAACTCATAATATTCAGCTAAATATTATAGAACCCAATAAAAGATTCTTGTCCCGGACTCTAGACAAGTAAAATTTAAAAATTTTTCTCAAATGTTCTATTGATCAGAATTTTCCATTTGGAAATAGAACTTAAAAAGGTGTTTTTGGTATCAATCAGGTAAGCTTTTATAAAAGTAATGATTAAAAATCACAAATAAAAACAAAGCAGATTAAATGTGTATGGCAATATTAAAAAGTTTAAAAATATCATTTAGTGAAAAGTTTTGTTATTAGTTCAATAAAGAAATAATTCGCATAAACACATTGTCACTAATTCTAGAGTGTTAAAATTTTGTTTAATTTTTTTTGGGTCAAGGTCACAATGTTAAAGACAGATAAGCATTGTTTAAACAACCACCAAAAATGTTTTTAATTTTACTTCAATAGAGCTTTGGTATATTCTTGTTTTATGAGATTGTCTGCTACACGTACGTTGGGTTACATTCTTTAATTATTAGCTACACCAACGTTCTTAAACCTATTTGGTTTTATTATTTGTTAGTGCTATTTTGGAAAATAAATGCATCTACAAAATTGCGCTGTTTGTGGGCAGAAATTATTGGATCATATGTTTTTTGAGGATTAGGAAGCTGGCACCGCTGTTATTGCCCCTGATGTACATTATCAGGAGATGCTAAAGAACTTTTCTTTTTTAATGGAACCAACGATTTCAACTTGAATAACATATAGTTTCAAGATAGAACTGAATGTAATGCAGCACGTAAAATATTCACGTTATTTCAAAGCAAATTTCCTGGTTGTGTTATCTCGCGGAGAGGCGACATCGATTGGCCACCACCGCCTTGCGATCTAAGGACATTAGACTTTTTTCTCTGGGGTTATTTAAAGGGCAGGGCTTATGTCAACAAACCTGTTACAATTCCAAGCCTAAAAGGAACGTTAGGCGTGTAACTATTGAAATAAAGCCGCGTTTATAGGGAAGCACCAGAGAAATCTTTGTTAAAAGAATGGTCGCATGTAAGCGGAATAGTTTAGGTCATGCATAACTACCAAGTCCGTACTTTACCCCGATAATAATAAAATTCGGGTCCTTCCAATATTTCGTATTTTATTCAGGAAAAACTAAAGTTCGGTTTGGATCGCTACAATTTATAATCCAGATTTCATTTCTTTATTGAATAGGCGAGAAAAGTAAATTTATGTTTTATTTGTTTCAGGTGTGTTTTAATGTTATTGAATTTTAACTCTTAAAAATTAAAATTTTCCATTTATTTGTGTTCATTTTAGCTCAAGTTTAATATTTAATTGGCAAAAATTGCCTTTGTTTTCATGTGCGCTATAAGTGATCGAAAAAATTCTTAAAATCTTTAAAATTCTACATTTTGCTAATATTGTTCTCAATAATGGTAGTTACCTGCAGCTTATAGATGAGTTACTTTGTAAAGCTATACGATGATACTACGAAGGAGTAACAGTATTGTGTTCAGAATACTTGTTAAGCCACAAAAGAATTCAAAGTTTGAAATTTTAAGTTGAAGCAAGTTGACACCCTGGGCCATTTGAACAGTCTGTGATACAAATACAATATATTTTATTTTCTAATATCAACTTATGTTGTTCTATAACTTTTTAACCGTACGTTCCAAAGTGATATGAAAGATAATTTTTATAACACACTTGTCGCACTCCTGTTATTATTAACCAAGCGCGCAATCCGACAGAACAAAATTGGAAGTCTGGTTTTAGGACGGTGGCCTAGCACCAAGGTTATTATTGCACGAGGCGAATTGAGGGTTATAAGCATTAGGTAGAATTAATATATTTTCTTATTATAGAAAAAGCAGTAGTATTTTACTAGTTCAGCGACTCAAACTTGTTGCAACTTAAAGATATTTATTAGGCAGTTTGGTAATACGGTTCTATTGAGTTTAGCGATAAGGTTGATTAAAATAAGATTGAAAAAACTAAAAAAAACAAGCCAGATATTATAAATAACAATTGTTCTTCTTCTTAATAAAATTATTGAGCAGTAAAAATGTATTCCTCATCCAATTCGCCTTAAATGTAGTGTGCTGTATGATTATTTTATTAATAAATATGAAGTTGATGCAGCAGTCAATTTGTTGTGATTAATTAAAAGGCGGGATAAAATAGATCACATTTCAAAAATCGTTATGCTGGCCTGATTCTAAAATAGTTTAGAAATTTTAAGAAAGGAGAAGCGCCACTGCTAGCAAAATTGTAGATCAAGTTGGAGAAAACAATTTTAGTTGTCGAAATGCTTGACTTAGACATGAGAGAAATATCTAGCAGAGAAATTTTCAAGACTGGCTGCAGGGGGAGAGCATGTCAGAGAAAACCAAACTGTTCACAATAATATTTTCCTTTACGCCAACTAATAAAATAGCTAAAAACTCATTGTTCGAGATATTTAATTAACAAAACAATCAGGCACAAACGATAAAGGGAATTTTATGAAAGTAAAATTGTGGAATAAAAGCGACTTACGTCTCAACTTAAATCTTGCCTGAGAGAGACCTTTGTTTCTGATTATATATCGCGTAATGCATATAATGTACAATAATGCCTTTTGGCGAAGAAAAAATTGCCAGTTTTACAACAAAAACAATTTTTACTTTTCAAAGTCTTGGAAGTATAGTTTATTTACGACTAAAAATTTGGAAATTAAAACAGGGTTTACTTTTGCATTCAGAATATGTTTTTCTATCTGGTTGTGCAGGAATAGGTATAAATTTATTATTAGCCCGTAGAATTATTTATATGATTACCGTGCAGTTAGTTGAATGATAAATCAATAATAAAAGGCTATTATCTCTAATAGTCTGCGATATCAATAGACCAGAATGCATACTGAAAATCTGTTCCAGTTGGGTAAAAGAAGATCAAAATTAATTAATTTAGTAGACATGGTAAAGTTAGACAAAATGAAGCACTCGCAATAAGAGCAAGGCCAGATAAATATTTGGAGAAAAAGAAAAACTTAAGCGACTTATTAAACTCAAGACACATCACTTTATCGTCAGATACTAAATTATAGTAAATGGAGAGTGAGATAAGTAATAATAAACCTATTTATTTGATTGAATTTGTAGAAGATTTTAAAATATCAGTAATATTTTATCTCAAAAAAAGGGATTATTGTGCCCTTTATTGACAACTCAAATAAACTTTTTATAGATAGTTTTCGTTCTTAGTTAACCTTTACGTAATAAATTCTAAAACTGGGTTAGTTTATAGGTATAGCTATAAAATATTCGGAATTTTTAATTTTATTAAGATTTATAATTTAATAACTTCAGAACCTACACGAAACAAACAAAATTAAAATTTACTTTCCTCAGACAAATCAGTCAGTTTAATAAAAGCATTGAATCAAGGTTGTCATTTTTTTAAACACTAAATTCAGAAATCACTCGTTCCTTTTCTCACTTTTATTGTGTGCGATATGGAATTTCTTTTTAGAAGTATTTCAGATACCGTGCAGATTAGTTAGAAGAACGTAAATACTCTGTTGCTGCCTTAAAATAGACATAAAAATACCTTTTCCTCTGTTAAAGTAATAGGAAATAAAAACTATATCAGGCATTCGGGATGTAAAACTGGACCTAATATTGTAGAAATGTTTTTCTCCGAACATTTATTTAACGTAATCTGGCCCCTTATTAATTTGAACTTTGTCGAAGTTTCTTTGATTTTTATAAGTTGAAATTATAAAAGTATCAAAAAATTCACGTAATTTAATTAAAATAGAAAGAATAGATTTAAATAAAATCTGTTAAAGTGACGTCCTTTAAAATCAAATTAATAAGAGTATTATTTAAGTACAATTAATAAAAAATTGCAGTTAATATGAACAGATGTAATAAAAGGAGTATGAAACCAAGAACTAATAAACAATTTTTCACGTACCGTCCTTGCTAAATTGTTTTTTGTATTCTAATTATTTTGTGGTGTTGTAGTGCTTAGCACTGAGATGCAACGTAAAACCACAAAAGTTTTAAGTTTAAATTACCAGTTAGAATCTTATAAGACCAAAAGATCAACACATAAAACCTGGTGAGCTTGCTGTTCTGTCTAAATTGATAAATATAATTGCATTGCAATTTGGCATAATAAAATTGAAGGTCTTATTAAATTTATAATAATAATAATAATAGTAATAACAATCGCGAGACTTGTGTATCCCCTGCAGCATAGTTTAATAAAGTGAAAATTTAAAACTTCTATATGTTTTCTCCCATTGTCCGGATCGCGCACTCTATTTAATACTAAGTTTCAGAAGGCCGCTTTATTACACCGTGTTCGAATTTAACGCAACTACCTAAGAACTAACCTGGCTTTATCTGGACTGCAACTATATATTCCAACCACTTGGCCATATTTATTATTAGTATTCTCTGTAATCGTGTATTTCATTACTAAAACGATGAGTTTGCATGGTCTTACGTAGCTCTATGTATCATCTGCCTCTATTCCTCCTTATCTGTTGCTACTCGTATATTTTCTTAAGAAACTTTTAAATTAATCTATCCGTCTTTTGGAAGTTCATTCTTGTGGCCGTGCTCCTTCGACCTTTTCCCTCTCAAAATTGTTGTGACTTCTTCTGGTAATGTGGCCAAATTATTGGAAGATGCAGCGTTAAACTATTATAGATAGATTATATTTTATGTATAGTTTTTCTAAAATAGGCAGCACCGTATCTCAAATGATTCGAATTTATTCCTATCATTTGCCTTTAACGTCAAAGCTGCTACGGTATTCAAAAGATTAATATTCGCTTCTTAAATAAATATGGACATCTTTCCATATTCTAGTAATAACAGTTCTTCTTCGTATCTCGCTTAACGTGTGGGCCCAAATAAATAACGTCATTTATAATTTGTATATTTTGTGTCAGTTTTATCCTTTATTATAAATACAGAGGCACTCAAACGTGCACTCACCGTTAAATGTTAATAAATGCAATGTTTGTTGACTTGAAAACAGCAACTTTAAAAGTAATTTATTTTTTGTCCATACAGGTGTGTGTAAGATGCTGTATTTTCATAAATAATTGTCTGAGACTATGAGGACACCTTAGTTAAATGGCTTAATTAATGGACATAATTGTACCTAATGGGTGGTGAAAATCTACATTTTACTATGGAACGCCATCTAACCTTACCAGAGGTTACAGTGTGGAGTGGGACATCAGCATAGGGCATCTTGGGGCTATCCTTTTTGACAAAACTTACACTGGTGATGTTTAGCTAACATACAGCAAATATCCGTCAGTTCACTTTACTTTTAGTAAGACGGAGCCTCTTTAACATTATCATAATATAAGAATTGTGTGGAATGTTGAGTTCCCTCCACGTTTTCCATACCTCACCCCAATGGACTTCTTTCATGGGGATACCTCAAATACAAGGTGTGCTTCACGAAACCAACAATAATTGATGAGTGGAGAAAGAAAATTGAGTGGTAATGTCTTGTGTTTCCAAATACTGTGCTTTGCAATGAGACACTATAAAAGTGTCCAACTACGAATAATTAGAAGTTATCGTAGATTTAATTTATATAATTTTGTTGAGAAAAATTGTAGATTATCGATGTAGGTAATTATTTCAGTTTACATTTTTTGGTCAAAAATTTTCATTTTTAAAATGCATATAATTAAATGAGCTAATTTGCTAAAATATATTAAGGTTGCGTTTTGAGCTAGTGCCACTCTTCACTTCTTATGATAACTTTGATCGAATCCTAAAATTTGACTAAATATATAAAGTTATGAAATAGAATGGTGACCAATTTATTATTCATTGACTTTAAACAAGCTTAGGATTAAGTGAAAAGAAAATAGCTACGCAGAGCCATGCTGGAAATAGGAATTAGCAACAAGATTATAATTATGGTACAGTTAACATTAAAATACACGAAAGATAGGGTTAAAATTAAAGGGAAAATGTTAGATAGCTTGTAACGACGGGGCGCGCCAAGAAGGCATTATTTAACTTCATATTGGAAAATGTAATGTGATATTAATAGAACCAGCTTGTTATACCATCACAAACATCAGTGTTTCGCGCACGCGGACGAAATTGCTATAATAACAAAAACAAAAAACGAACTGAGAAAAACGGTACAGAGGCTGGAAAAATCGGCCTAAAAAGTAGGGCTAAAAATAAACGAAAAGGAAACAAAGTACATGAATTGGTCAGATAAGTAATTTCATGAAAGGAATGCAGTTATAGTAAAGACACAGGAAGGGAGAAGATATATTTCTGATGAAGTAGCATTACTTAAATATTTAGGAATAACAAAGAAATCTAGGACCCACAGAAAACGAACGAGACTCTTAAATGAAAATAAATGCATTTACCGGTTAGTAGAGTTTTTAGGAGTAAAAATATATCTAGAAGTCTAAAAATACGTGTGTACGACCGATAGTAATATTTGCGAGTGAGACATATATTAAGGCAAGCAGGAAATATGGCAAAGGAAAATTCTTAGGAAAATATTTTGAGGCAAAAAAGTACAGAGGAATTTGGAAATAAGAACATACCTGGAGATTAAACAGTTATATGAAAAAGTAAGTATAACAAGAGTTATAAAAGCACGAAGAATACTCTACTTGAAATATGTTACGAAAATGTCAAAGGAGAAGACAGAGAAAAATATTGGATAGAAAAGTGGGGGGAAAAAGAGAAAAGGGCGTCCGAAAAATAAATGGGGAAAAGAAGTCGAAGAGGATATTAAGAGAGCAAATGTAGTCCCTTGGCCATAAACTTACTAGGATTTTAGTTTTTTCCACGGCTCTAACTCTCCGTGTGGGAACACGGCCAACGAACTGAGAGGTTTTAATACTTTTGCCTTCTCTGCCCGGTCGTCGCGCACAATCTCCGGTGCGGGGCGATGTGGCAAGCACCGTGCCTTAGATGATCGCCATTATTGCCCCTTGTTCAAGTGAACGCAGGTACTCAATTATTTTTAGTGACTGAGTAGGCCATCCGCCAGGCAGCAGAGAACTCCGGGAATGGATATATAATATCCGGAATACCCTGTGTAGCAACAAAACTAGCATATTTCTTGTTTATAAAAATATCTACAAAATTAAATAATTTTAAATCAATTATGCTGTTTTGTTTATCGCAAAAATAAGCGCAGCTTACTTAGAAACGTTGCTTGATGCAAAGATAAATTGTTTTAGCTCGAGCTTACAATAGCAACAACCCTGGAGCGAAAAGAATGTAACCCGAAGCTACTTTGCAGACTATTTTTGCGAGAGCATTAAGAGTTTTTGTGTGCGTAATGAGCAAAGAAAGCCCGTGATCTTGTTCCGCTTTTATGTGGAGGAATAGTAGGCAGGTAATCCGTTACAATGCGTAGTATACAAGTCGTGTCTTCCCATCCCAGCGGCGTTGCTGCGCCAGGCTTTCAGACTTGAAATATTCTTCCTTTCCGTATAAAATACGAGATTACAAACGCGGCGAGCTTTTACGTTCAGAAGTTGTTCGCAGAATTTTGTAGTTCTTAACATTATAGAGACAAATGGAAACCAGTGTAAGTAGAGTAATTCACCCGACTGGTTCTAACTTTTGTTTAACTAATACTAGAATTAGTTCCAGTTGCGCAGTTTATGTTGGAGATTGTCGCAAGTGCAGTTCAATAACATTTGTATTTTAAACATCAAAATAAAAGAATATCTACTTTTTTTACGGTTAAAAGAAATTGTTTCTAACATATGAATAACGATCTCTTAACTTATATATGAAATTTTCGCTAGCGCTCCAGATGAAAAAGAGCATTTACTGCCGTTAGCTCTTTTTGTTTCCCTTTTATGATTGATCCTGTTCACCTTATTACTGCCGTTCCGTATATCGCATCGCGGAGGATTTTGCCCTTATTTATGGAACTTGCGAGTCGCTTATGGAAAACTAAAGATTATTTATTCTAAGGAAAGTCCGCGATTTTCTTTGCGTTTCACTTCTTTTAAAATGTAAAACGCCACTTTTTCGCCCGTTTTTTGTTTCGGACGCCTTTTGAATTATGCCCTTTATGTAGCATGATGTATGTATTGCTCATAAATAAAAGAAAACGCTAGAGAATTGAACTTTATAGTTTTTTTAATGAGACGAGCTCTGCTCTTAAATTCTTAGCATTTAGATTGTCAGTTTGATAACTTGCAATTTTGCGTTCTTCTTCAAAATTATCAAAAATAACATTATCTTTAGAAATGTTCCGATCTGACTTCTGTTCGTAGCTATGTTATCAAGCAGCCCCATGTTTTCCTATATTAGTGTATTAATAAATTGCAAAAGTTGTTATGGCTTTCCTTTCGTTGCCCAGGGAATCCCACCTTCTCAACTAGCAGTAGGCCTAGAGGAACTATCTGTAGTAATAATAATATCCGATCAAATCCAGATGCACATCAGACAGCTTTAACAAATGCAAATGCCAGGCAATTATTTTCTACAGTCACAAAAAATATGTTATATTTCTAACGCCATCAATAACTTTATCGTCATCCTCAAACCTCTATTTTCATCTTAATAGTCTCTGGACCAAAGTTATATATAAAAGAGGTAGAAATCCTTAAGATGATCTAGAACTGAAAACCAAATATTCGAAAGACAATGAATATTAATTAAACATATCTTTCACATCTAATCCTTACTCATTCTTAGAAGAAAAAAACAAGATGATAACCAAATACAAGTTCTTTAAAGTCTTCTAACCCCATCCTTCCCTGATTTTTATAATTGGAGTTATAAATATTGCACCTCTTATCATACTTTTAGACTAAGTAGCAAAAGAGTAAATTGAAATTATAGCTGTCACTGAAAATCAGGTAAAAGTTTAACTTAAAAGAGACTGAAGTTCATACCTATAAATTAAAGGATAAATTAACTTACAAGGTATTATTAAAAATATGCCCAACACCATCAGCACTCATGAAATTAAAGCAGAAATAAAGAAATTAGGACGCACAATAACAAATATTTGGAATGTCAAACTTTGCCGAATCAAATTATAACGTCCAATGTTCTTTGTTGAATTAAAATTAGCAGCCTTAAAATTGGCCACTTAAAACCGAGATGCGTAAAATCCACAGGCGATGATTTTGCAGACCAGTATCAGTGCAAACAAGGATCTTAAAATGTGCGATGTGACCTGTGCGGAGGTAGTCGTTCTGCCAATTACAAAAAAATATAAAAGAAAAAAATTCTTAGGCATAAACAGTATATTCGTCCTGCACCAATCATACATCAACAAATTAAATTTTTTCACACCCCCACCAACGTAGTACATTTTCCAAACATTAATCAATCTAATAAGCAATCCAATAATTTGTAGAATCCAAAAAACATAATGAAAAACAAAAATTTACAACTCGCATTATGTTCTATAACAACATGGCGTTCGGCAACGGCCTGTCATACCATATCAAAGAGGTAAAAACATTTAATCTGAATCACAACATTAACGTCATGTTTATTTCCGAAACTTACTTTTTTCAAAAGAAATTACCTAAAAATTTCTAATTAGACTGCCTATAATACTAATCGCCTAGCGGGGACTCCCTAGATGAAACCGTTATAATTATCAGAAATGCAATCAACCGCCATCAATTCATAGTAAGGCAAATTACTAAAAAATCTCCAAATTTTTTGTAGGTACCGTATCGAGACGTTTCTGGGAACATTCGATTTGGAAAAGTCTCAGAAAAAAATGTTACACCATATTTTTTGTTATAATGCGAAAGTGCATTTTTTCCCGCAAAAAATCCATTTATTTGACGCATTTTTTGCAGACCCTAAAGAATATTTTATTGCTGGCTTAATATTAGCCAAAATAAGCTCAATCCCGTTACTCGGGGTATTTGGGGTTCTTGATCACGAGTATGATGCTTAAAAAGTGCTCTGGGTCTGGGGGCGATTTTGGAAAATCATCTCAAATTTGTTTGTCTTCCGAGTTTAAACTGTCTGAATGAGGATTTTTGGGGTTGCTGAAAATAAATATAATTAAGAAGTGCTCCATTGTTGAAAAGCCACTTTCCATTCAGTATTTCCCTTTATATTCACATTAAAGCAAGAGCAATTTGAGAATTTTTATAGTATCTTAAGACAACGGTTTGTTGCAAGAGATGATTATAACGCTAAACCAATGATTAGGGAGATCTCGACTTACAACACCCAAAGAACGCGTATCACTGAAAACACATATTGGACAACCGACGGAAACAAACAAGCTGATCTAGCAGACTGCGTTACAAAAGGTATCCCTCAGGACCTTGTTTCGACCTAGCTTCGGATCATTTCCCAGACTTTATTGCACTATTAACAGAAGCATTTAGTAGAGATAAACAATCAAGTTTAAGTACAACGCACTTCAGAATTCTCGTAAATCAGAAACTAACATTAAACGTGTCTCTCAAAATTGAAGTAGACCTTAAACCGGATGTTAAATTTTTCAACGACACGATATAATGGGTGGTTTGAAATGCAACAATTGTGATTTCCACAGCTTATAATTGTGTTATATTAACAAAAAAAAAAAATCCTTGAAAACCGAAGACTCCACAGGAATTGGTAAAGAGACTGAGAACACCCGAAAGTAAATGTTCATTCAACACAGCCATGCAAGAATTACAAGATCTTCTAAACAACAACAAAAGTGAATGCATACAAACATTTTTAAAAGAACTTACACCTATTGAAGCTACCGACTATTCTCTTTGGAAGACGACTAACAAATTAAAGCGAATTAAAAAATATATCCCATGTCAATAAAAAATAATCGCAAAAAAGCAGAAGTTGTTCAACAGCTTGAGTCTCTATATCAGCTAGAATTACCAGTTCAGCAACTCAAAATGTCTGACGCCGACTAAGTCATTAGTACTCTACAGCCAAAAAAAGCACCATCTTACTACTACAGAACTACCTACCATCTGAACTCAATATCTTACCCAGCTGTTCAACTCAGTTCTATACACAAGATATTTCTCAGAACAATGAAAACTGGTACAGAATATTTTAATATTCAAACCATGGAAACCCCTAATGAACTAACATCTTATCGGCTAATAAGTGTCGTACCAATTGTATCAATAGTGCCTGAAAAACTGTTACTAAAAAGGCTATTACTAATCCCAGAAAAAACGAGTTAATACCCAATCACCTGTTTGGCTTCAGGCAGATGTACTCCACTACAGAAGAAATACATAGAGGCACACTGGACTTCTCTACAAGTTGGAGCCATTTCTTCCTCTAAACTACTTCCTCATCCTTAAATCCTACCTAAATAATAGAACCTTCCTGGTAAAGTTTGAAAGCGAGTATACGGAACTCTTTTTAATAAACGTCGGTGTGTTCTCGGGCCACAGTGATATTTGTTATACACTTATATCAGAAGCGTCCCATAAAGATCCCAACATTGTTTCATAGAAACTGAAAATTAACCTCACTGCAGTCCAAAACTGGTTAAAAAAGTAGAGGATCAAAGCCAATGACACCAAATCTGTTCACATAACCTTTACTACTAGCAAAGCGACGTGCCCTCCTGTTTATTTAAACAATGGCGAACTTCTACAAGACAAAGTTAACATGTCTTTATAAAACGGAAGCTACTAGGATTAATCTCACTAAGATGTACTGATTATTTAGGCATAAAACTAAACTTTTTCTCGACACCTTCCTAGCTCACAAACAAAAATATAGCTAATTCGTATGGAATTACACTCTGGGGGACAGCGTCAACTTCAAACATCGAAATTCTAGAACACTTCCAAGGAAAAGTTGGTTTGTGCCAAATAAGGTCATCCTAAAGAATCTTCATATTCCCACAGTCAAGAAAAAAATTCACCACTGCAACTCCCAACACAGTACTCAACTTCGAGGTCATCCTAACATCTCAGCAACAGATTTTATGGATCAACCTGACAACAACAGGCAATTACACCGACATATGCCAAACGATCTGCCTATCAAAACTTAAATATTTAGTTTACTTTAAGATTAGTTGTAAGTTGTAGTTTATAAGCTTTTTCCGTTTATCATACAAACGCTACGAGCCTAATTGTTATAGAAGTATTCTGCTGAGTATACTTTTGTATGCTCACTGTTATATGATTTTGCTGAATGTACTTGATAAAGATAAAATGATTTTATTTATTTTAAGATAACTCTCGCACTAAACATATACACAGATAGACTGATAATAGAGGGCCAAATTGAATGCTTGACTTGAACTTTACAATTTTTTGTTTTGCGGTCGCAAACATTAATAATTTTGACAAATGCCATCTAAGATGTTTCCGATTAATAAATGAGAAACGCTATACCAAAAAACAAAGAGCTATTATTGTTAAAACACATCGCAAATTAGATGAAACTTCTGTGAAACTTTGTGGTCAAATCGGTGCACCAGATAAATCAACTGTTTGAAGATTAATAACAAAATTTGATGAAATTTGACCGGTAATGAATGCAAAATCTCGTGAATATCAAAATGGAATAAGATCCCGCGAGAATCATCGCGCACAACAATTGCATATTTCGAAAAGCTCCTTTCAGCGAATATTCACTAAAGACCTATACTTTATCTATACAAAATTCAATTGGCACAAGAACTTAAGCTTTTTGGCTATTCTCATCATCGGCAATTCATCAATTCGTATTTGGGGTATTCATAGTTTTTTTGAAAAATGACCTTTAGTGACGAGACGCATTTTCAGTTCGATGGGTTTAGAGGAAACAAAATAGTCGCATTTGGGGTTTGTGAAATTCTCAAATAACTCATGAAAATCAAATGTATTTAGAATTGGTCGCTGCTCAAGTTACA
The DNA here is from genome assembly GCA_036346155.1 of Sinelater perroti. NCBI lineage: Eukaryota > Metazoa > Arthropoda > Insecta > Coleoptera > Elateridae > Sinelater > Sinelater perroti. The sequence goes on along the minus strand of JARFIY010000195.1, from coordinate 13,424,621 downwards.
TTTTTGGACAAGTGACCTAGCTTTTTTAAAAAATGATGCTACAAATGCTATAGCTGTAAATAGTAATCGTTACCATTATATGATAAACAAGTTTTTTTGGCACCTATTGAATAATATATGTGGTTCCAGCAGGATGGCCTCATACCTCTCAGCAACAGTCTTACAGTTAACTGTATCAACCATTTACTGGCCGCGCAATTTCACGCAATGCTGGCATCAACTGCCCGACAAGATCTTGTGATCTAACACAGCGTGACTTCTTTTTAAGGGGTTAACTAAAATTCAAGATTTGCGCCAGCAAATCACAATAAATTAACAACCTGAAGAACCAAATCCGATATGTTATCAATGAAATTGATTAGAACATGTATGAAATTGTAATTAAAAAGCTTGTGAAGAGCATCAAGTTTTGCAGCCAAGGCGAGGTGATTATTTCATAGACATAATGTTCTATATCTATTCAATCATAGAATCAATTAAAAAGTTGTTTTATTTGAAATTTAAATGTGGCGTTCAATTTGGAAAGTATTAGTGTGTCCGATTATCTATCTACTCTCCCTATCGGCCAAATGGCATCGCTTTACATACAGAAAACACCAATTTCTTCTTGTATTTGTGGAAATACTAAAAAAACTGCTCCCTACTGCAATCGGCATTTTGAAACGAAGGGATTTTTACTTTAACCCTAAAATTAAAGTAATTTTGGACTCATTTCTCGAAAATCGGAGGTGCAAACAAAAAATGGCATGTTGTGCCTTGAATAGAGCGTTTTTGTAAATATGTTTAAGTTATTTCGCTTTGAAAAAACTGCTGATTTTCTTCAGCTATATATAAAAATAAAAACGTCATTGCGTTCCTCTATTTATAAAGACCTCGAGAAAAATTCTCAATTTTGGATGCCGCCTTCAAAACAAAATTGCGCCCGCCCAACTTATAAAGTTTAAGTATGTTTTTCTGTACTCTTAAAAGTCAGATAGACAAACGAAAAAGGGCATATTGTATCTCGGCGAAAGTGATTTGGAAGATTTTTTTATTTATGTCCGCTTTTAAATCGACGGATTTTCTATTTTATGGTAGCTTATTCATATTAACAGAATTTGCTATTCTACGCTCTATGCAGATTTATAAAATTTGAAACTCAAAACATTTAATTTTATTATCCAACAAAATATAATTAAATAATTTATAAAGTACGGGATTAACACAATTTCTATTCAGAAATTAATTTTCCACATTATCAGTTGTCGAAGCTTTGTGTTTGATCACGGCGTAGTTTTAAAGCTGAATATCAAATTTCCAATCATCTTGTTGTTTATATTTTTAATTTCCGAAAAAGCCACGCAAATAATAAGTACAAAAAGAGAAATTGCTTTTACTGTTATAATTGCAATAAAGTTTACTTTATGAAAACAGGTAAGTTAAAATAGCATCTGCTAGCATAACTTCTTCTATAATGTTTAATCTGCACAAAGGATCAATAATACTCATGAGTATTTTCCTTATGTAAGGCAAAATAACCTATTAGAGAACTGCTAAAAAAGTTATCTGCATATTTCAACAGCGCAAGTCACTATTAACGGCAAAATTGTTTTCTTTGAAAGTAAAGTTAGTTCTATGTTTCTAAAAAATCTTTTAATTATTGTAAACAAACATCAATATGTTGTACTCAAAGTTCTTGCGGAATGCCTATAGTTGAAAATCTATTCTGTAGGGTCCCTTGACTAAAATCTTTTGTCATGGTTTTTTTACCCATGTTTTCTCTTTTTCGTAGTATTTTTCTAATAACGTTGTACTATGTTTACGTAGTCTTAGTATGTCACTAACTATCTACAGCGGAGCTTATAGTAGAAAGTTAATGATATTATCATCCTGTCTGTCTGGAAACAAGATAACTTCCGTTCTATCCAACGGATTCACTTCAAACTTGGCATACACACATCTTAGGTCAGTACCTTTCATGGGATTGATTTTCAGCCAAATCGGGCAACGGCAACCAGAAGTGACCGTTACGATTTCACACCGCTGTAGAAAGTTTCCTTTACGGTATAACACCGTTCTTGTTTTATTTCTTATAGTAACTATTTTTACTCTTCCCATATCGTTTATTATTGTTATTGCGGCCGAATCGTGTCTTTTCCATTTTAGTTCAAATTGGGACTTAATTCGCTCTGCCATTTGAAAATGCATACATTATTTTAAATTTAGCCTTAAAATATTTGACCTGCGTCCAGTCCGCATTTACGTTATCACTCGAAACAGGGGTGAACGATGCTTTCAAGTGTAACCATCCGCCTTAAATCGTCTACCCGCTCTGCACGGAATCTACTATCCCGCAGTAAAACTGCCAGGAAAAACGCTTTTACGAATCGCTCCCAGGTCTTGCTATTTATCGCTAAAGAACTCAAGCAAGAGGTGGGTATCCTACCTTTTCTCTATCAGCGGCTTTGTGTGTGAGAAACTGGCGGCTACCATTAAGGAAAACCTATGCTCGAAGGCGAAGAAAACTGAGGAAAGCGTTGTTGCCCTGCCCTGCCGCTAGCTTGGTCGCCCGGAGTCTACGTTACCGGACCACCAGAATTATCGCATGGCCTCTCGCCCAGCCGTCTACATTCACGCCTGGCCGCTAACTTGAGACCAGCCCTGCTAGTCTGCCCAACCCAGCTACCCAAATCTGCTGCCCGCCTTGCCGACGACATTAGGCTAAACCTGAGCGATAAGTTAAAGTAAGTTAAATTAAGTTACGAATAGTAAGCTCTAGTTTTGATAAATATAAGTGCTCGTTGTATTTTCGTTTGCTTATTCACTATCTATTTTTAACACATTTTATCTCTATTTGTAACCAGCGCCCATTGCGCGTTCCTTACAAGGGTATGTTCAATTGTTATCTTCAATTTTTCCTTGTTATTTGTTGCTCATTACACAATATTTACAACAATAAGACAATAGATTATTATTAAATAATTTTAATTTGTTTTTGAGATGTCAAGTTTATTTGTAAATTGATTGTATAATGCATAATAACTAAAGCTAGATGGAGAAGGGAACTGGGTAAACTCTAAAGACGTATCTGGCTATGTATTACAGGTGCAGTGAGAAACATCCCAACCGCAGTTGTAGAAGCCCTACTAAGCTTCTTTCCTTTAGACTTTTAGTTGAAGCAAAAGCAATAGTGGCCCTGTATGAGCTGAAATATAATGATAGTTAGCCAGCCAACTCTGCTCCTGGTCATACTACTACTAGTAGAACTATTATTAAACCTTTTGCTGAAAAGGAGTACTTAAGCAAAACAATAATAGAATTTTTAATATTAGAATAAAAAGTTTGAATACAGATACTATCGAATACAGACGAATCCAAAAGTACAGTATTCTAAGTGGCAATTTATAATGCAGATGTTTATCTGAGTGATATTTTAAGCAAAAATTATTAAAGTAAAACGTCTTATCTTAGTAAATATCTACACTCCAATAAAACCCCTAGCTAGTTACTAGATAAATTCTAAACGGATCTGGAGATGTCTATAACACCTTATAATCTTTGAAAACTATATTAGACTTGCTTTTATGTGGGTGCTAAGATTTAAAAGTACATCAGGAAACGAAAAAGCTGCTGTACTAGTAAAAAAACAGACACTACTTTCACTGATAGTATATGATGTAATCAAAACTGCAGACTTCAGTTGGTCATATAAATTTCACCACCATCATTGAAGCGGGTGAAAGAATAGTAAATAGTTGCTTATAACCCTATTTAAAAAATTACTATCGACATATTGGGATTAAGTGCATACGAAGATAGGCTATCAACTGTATGATCACTGTAAGCTACGTAAACATATATATTTATAGAGAAGTACTTATTTTTAGGCTACGTAATGAGGGAGGATCAAACAGGCTCATACATTATATTCAATTGTAAAGCTCTTACCTAATGGAGACATTTACTTTTAAAAGAATTCCGCTTTAGAAAAGTTCTTATTACAAAAAAAAAACGTACCGAAAAAGCTACTGAATTTGATTAATGTTACAAATCTTTGAGTAGTGTGATATTAAAGCTTTCAGTGCCCTTCCATTTTTAACTCTTAAAGAAACAAAGTTTTGGTGCCTTTTCTGTCTTACTATAAATGTTTATTTCTTGGATTTCTTTTATTGTATATTACTGCCATCAGATGAAAAAGGCTCTTTATTTTTTTTTGTTCTTTACTGTTTATACCCGGCCAACCTAATCCAAGAATTGGACTCAGGCTCTGTCTGCCACAAGCCAGGATAAATGGGGATGAGAGGGGAGTAACACCTCCTAAATAAACCAGGGTTCAGTTGGCCCGGCTGCTAACACCTTGTAAAGCTACTACTTAAAACTACAGGTAAAAATCGGCCAATGGTCCTGAGGTGAAAGAGGATTAACGAAATAGCAACAGCAAAGGGGGCGGAAGAGCCAAACAGGGAAGATAGTTTTCTAGAGCGGTGGACAAACAGACTATCTAAAAAAGAATACCCCAAAATCAAACTTTTTGGTCCTCTAGGTTGAGGGTTGAGGACAAGAGCTAACTTCTCGTGTTTTATAAAAACTAACAAACTGATAAAAATCAAAACGCAAGCTTCGGATTGTGGACGGAAATTATGACAGAAAAATCAAAAGGAAAAGGACATTCAATTTTGGCAGATGGAATATCCAGGGTATAAAAGATGAGGTTTTTGAACAACTTACCAAATATAAAATCGACGTAGCTGCACTTATAAAGACAAACAAAAAGAGAACAGGAAATTAAGAGTATGCAAACTACATATGGTTTTATAGCAAAGTGCCAAATGAAAACAGAGCAAATACTGGAGTAGCTATTGCCCTATCAAAAAAGTGTAAAAAACATATCAAACACTGGGAAGAGGTAAATAAAAGATTGATGACAATGAAACTATAAATATTTGAACACACCATTTACATAATAACGACATATGCTCGTACAGATGACGCAAACAAAAACACAAAGGGCTAATTTAAAAATTTGGCGATGTCGTAGTAAACAATAATGAAAATAGAAACAGGGAAAATATTTAATCTAAAAATAAGGAGTGGTCATTTTCAAAATCTAGATAAGCGTAAATACACTTGGTATTAACCAACACACGTGGACTAAAGTTTATAATAGATTACTTAAAACAAAGATAAAAAACAAGCATAAAATTACATGATGAAAAACTTTAAGAAAACCTGAATGTGAATTGGACCACTTGCTATTTAGAGCAAAAATATATTTAAGAATAAGGAAGAACACCAAACAAAAAGAGAAAACAGAAGAAACAAATTTAAAGAGTACAAAATACAATTTGAATTTACTATGGAATATGTCAATAAACTTTTTATATAAATTAAGACTATCAAACAAATTAACTGATTATGTACAAGGCTGTGTAAAAGACATAAAAGACATAAAACAAGCAATAGATAAAGCCGCATTCGAATCTAAAACCAAATTATTGGGAAAATAAAGGTCTAGAAGGAAACATCAGAGAAAGCGAAAGTCTTATCAAAAGTGGGTGGCAAAACGACAGAAAATAGTAAATAAGAATAAGAAGACAAGTGAATATAGATAAAATCATAGCAAAAAATAAAGAATGACATAATATGTGTAAAGAAGTGAAAAATACTATAGAACAAGAACTAGAGAGACCTAGAAAGCATTAAAAACTCTTAGGTAAGAAAATCGACAAAAACAAATATACAACTGATCCAAATTAAAAAATGGAAAAAATATTAAAAAGATCTACTTAGGAAAACAGGTAAGAATATAGAAAACAACAAATTATGCAAGATCCACCAAATGATATTATACACGAAATTAAAAAGCAACTTAAAAATTAAAAAATAATAAAACTAAGTTCGGAAGACATCCCTATTGAATTAGTAAAAAACGCCCTTACTAGGCCCATCAAATTATCATAGCAACTTTTTAATATATGCCTTATAGGAAAAAAAAGAAATACTCACAGAACAGAAATTGGTTTACATTAGTCCAATACATAAAAAGGAAAATAAAGCAAAAGGTCACAATTATAAAGGTATTACAGTAACATCATCAATAGGAAGATTGTATGGATAAACAATTAAACAAAGGATAGAAAGTATAGTTGTCATTGCAAAAGGACAATGCAGTTTTGTGGCTGGTAGATCCTGCATAGATAATACATTCACTCGAAACCAAGTGATACAAAAAAAATCAGCAAGGGATAGAGAGACTCACATCCTGTTCATAAATTTAGAAAAGGCATACGACACTTACTAATTATAAAATTATTTGAGGTACTAAGAAATATCGATCTTCCTGAAAATGTATAAAAACCAGAGAAGCGTAACACAAATAGGAAATACAGTATCACAATCATTTGATGTTACCAAATTTGATAACATGTAATATTCTAGATATTTAAGTACAATAACATCAGATGAAAGTAATAGTCAAAAAGAGATCACACATAGAATAATGCAAGCCAAACAAGCCACACAAAAATTAAACTCAATATTATGGTTAAAACAAATCTACACAAAGAGATAAAAAGAGAATATACAATACGGCTATTAAGAGCATTTTTATCTACGGTGCGGAAACATGGAAAACAACAAAAAGAAACAAAGAGAAATGGAATTGGCACATATCAGAAATGAGAAAATTAGAGAAAATATGAAAATGGAAAAACAGTCATGGAGAAAATTGAGGAAAGAAGGCTAAAATGGTATGGGCATATGAGAATATCGCCCCAAATAGTTTGGAACTGGAAATTATAGGAACGAAGGAAAACAGGGCTACCACCTAGGTACTGGAACCAAGATGTACGTGAGGCAACGGAAAGCAGAAACTTAACCGATGAAGATTTGGCGCTTTAGATTCTATTTATATGCAGTTTTCTTGTTTGTTATTTATGATCATCACTTTTGTTTTATTTTTATTTCTCTTTAATTTCATTCACTTTCAATTTGTTCCACAGTTTAAAGGTTCTTCCCTATTTGAAGTTCCCCGTTTTATTGTAGTTTTTTAATCATTGGCAATACTTGCAACATAATAACTTTCTGTGAAATAAGTTATTATTATTAAGTTTTGTTTTTACAAAAACAACACTGAGATGTGCGCGTGTTCCTTTTGCTAGAATAAATTTATATCGTGTCCTGCTTTTTAAAAAATAATAAGTATTCTATCCATAAAAAGTGTGAAAGTATAAAACTGAATAAATAGCTGTTCAGCGTAAATTACGTTTACGGTTATGAATTCTAAATTAATTCTCTATTATATAGTAGTATATAAACAATACAAGTCAATGAAGCTCAAAGATGCAGTAACTTCTAGGTTTTGTCAGGAGAACGGCGCTTATTTTGTTCACGTTGAGCTTTACTGTTTGCAGAGAAAAGCTCTTTATAAATACATCGCTGCGTATGTTAATACAGTTACAGGTAACAATGAGCTATTAAGAGCTTGTTTCGGAAATAAAATTTTTATTGTGGTAAAAAATGCACTATTCAGATTGAAAATACATTTACTAATAAATAGATGTAAGTAAATATAACAAATTTATAAAAAATATTATACTTAACAAAAGATTTAAATGGTCATACATTTCTTAGAATAACGGTAGCCATCTTTAAACTTGGCAAGTGAAAGATTAAACCTCCAAGTATATAAACTTTAGGGCTGAGGTATTAAAAATCAACTAACAGCACATGAATATTATTGGGTAACCTGCTTAGCTTTATATACAAGGATCGAACGCCTCTTCTGCTGAATCACACCGCGCCGCTCTCGCTGTTCGCCTCACTCCAGCGTCCAGAGTCGATGATGTGCTTGAACAAGTCGGGTGCTTGGTGCATTTCCGGTCATATTTCGAGTATCGTGTCCGGTTCCGCCAAGCTATCCGACAGCGAGTGGCTGCTGCCCGGAATGGGTTCGGGCAGCCCATCGTCCAGCACCTCGGTCACTTCTTCGAAACGACTGCTGCAAACAACCAATCGCCATTAATCGTTATGAAGTGGGCTTGACTTTCGGTAACAGTCGAAATGGAGTGAGGCAAAGTTAAACCATGACATAGCTGGTAAACAATGATTTCTATTAAAACCAATTTCCAAGCGATGGCTTGTTTATTACATAGTTTTACGTGAAAGATCTGTTGTGTTGCAATAGTGAAGACGAATTACGGGCAGAACTTGAACGAAATGCATCGTCTACTATTGAGTGTCTCACGAAGAGTTTTAATGTATCGAAACCGACAAGGCATCATCCTTTTCATAATATTGAAATTAAATTATTTCTTCAACATAGCAAAATATAATAGATGTATGTTAATAAGTGAGATCTATTTCACTAATAAAACATATTTTAAAATACCATTATATAATACGCACTTCACAAATCACCCAGATGGAACTGCGCACGGGGGTACAGAGGTAATAATATATTATTCATTCAAACCCTGTGGGATGCCAAAGTACAAAAAAGATTACCTCCAAGTGATTGTAATTTCACTTTACTGTCGTCCGAAATACAATACGAATCATTATTTTTTACTCATCGTCAGCCTTGTAGCGCCCAGTATTGAGCATAGGCATCCCTTTTTGGGGGGGATTTGGCAATTAAACGCCACGCTTGCCGGGCGGGTTTTAGAGTGGATAGTGAATGTACTTTTTACGACCGCCAAAGGTGTTTGTATGACGGCCGGAGAGCATTAAATGTTTTTGTCATTGCCGGGGTTCGAACCCGGAGCCGCCGTGCGCCAGTTTGGCAGGTTGAGGCCTTTACCTCGCGGCTGTCGTGCTCTCTACTCCAAAAATAGCGCAACAAAAAGAAACATCATAAACAGTCCATTAGAAATTAAGAAACTAGTAGCGGGAAAAAAACGAGCGGGGGCAAAATTAAATTCCGGCAAAACTACATTTAATCGCTTAACCAATTAACTCGAAGCAAAATGAAAATCTTGGAATGAAGAATCGTTCAAGAGCTATACTACAAGTTTGAATTGCTACGATAATTCTATTTTGACATCTATCAAGTCCTCCTGAAAACGAATAACGGCGCCAAGTCCAATAAATCGAAAAACAACGACTCAGGGATAATAACCTAAGAGCGACCAAGAAAAGATTGAAGTCTTTGTGAATTGTCCTGATAAGGTTTTTCGTCCTCACACTACATCTCACATCTACAAATAAAAATACCAAAAACTGAATAGTAGCATCTGTTGGTTCGAAGAGACTAGACAAAGAAGTACAACATCTAAATGCTAGAAAAGCAACTAGAATGGATCCTATTACTATAAAGATACTGAAAGAATTTATATTCAATGTAATATTTCGAATACAGAATTGGCCAAACAAACTAAAAATTGCAAAAATAACTTTAATTCACAAATTTACTAAACTTACCGATCCAATGGTCTAGTTTCATCAGTTTCTAAACTTTTAGAAAAATTATTGCTTAAAGAATTGATCCCACCTTCCCATCTAACAACTGAATTCCACATTATTAGTTTGGCTTTCGATGAGATCATTCTACAACTCAACAGTGCTACCGTATTACACATTTCATTAAGAGATCCTTGGAAAATAAAGAATATGGCCAGGCCTTTGAAGAGGTCTGGCATCCTTGGATTATTATTTAAGATAAAAATATATTTATTTATGTTTTTTTAAACTACTCAAATATGTCCAATCGAAAATTCCGTGCAAGGGTAAATCACGATGTTTCAACTGTAAATCCCATTCAATTTAGGAGTCCCCCAAGGCAACGCCCTAGGACCTCTCTTATATTTGTTATTGACTTCTGACTTTTCAAGGTTCGCAGGTGATTCTTACTTCACACACAAATATCAACCAGGCCTCATCATTACTTCAACAATATCCGAACACGCTCCAAATATGACTTCAGAAATAAAAAATTAAAATAAATAAACAAAAGTCTCCTATGAGAATTTTACGTTACGTAAGGAACCATGCCCACCGATTTATATAAACAACACAGAAATTCCCCGAGCAGCATCGGTTAAATATTTGGGCCTGCATCTAAATAGCAAACTAAATTGGAAACAACACGTTACCAAAAGAAAAAACAAAATTGACATACAACAAAAAGAATCCTATATTGAGCATTAGAACGGAAGTCCCACCTGTCATTGGAAAATAAGCTTCTGCTTGATAAAACCTTAATTATTACCATATGGACTTACGGAATCGAACTATGGGGATGTACCAGTAAGTCCAATACCACTATCATCCAAAGATGCCAGTAAAAAATATTAAGGATCATCACTAATGCCGCCTGTTATGTCACAAATAAGCAAATCCACAACAACTTAAGAATATCCACTGTAAGGGACGTTATTTATGAAAGAAGCGTTAATCACCGCAAGGAGCTTGAAACCCATAAAACTCCTCTGATACAATAATAAAAAGATTAAAACAGAAATGGCCAGCAGACCTGTGATTTTGGTTTTTTCTAGTTCTCTTCTTTGGGGGATTTCATCAGCCCATAATGCAAGTTATGTAACTAATATATCTTAACTCCCCATATCAACTTATAAATTAAAATGTACTCTGATTTTTATTGAATAATAAATTTGAGATCTGGGTTCCATATAAATAGATAGGATAAATCAAACCTTTTTTGGTTTTATATGTTATAACGATAAACTTTTTTTATGATGAATATAATCTACTTACGAGTTAGCTGAAAAATCTATTAATTAGAATTATTTAACTAACTGTTTGATTGTAAATTGAACTTCAGAATTTTTTCCTGAATAGCAGTTACGTATGAAATATAATGTCGGGCAAACGCCTTACACGACCTCGCTGACATGTGACCATTCTTTTATCGAAGTTTTCCATAACGCTTTCCTACAAATGCGCTAGTATTTCAACAAATACACGTCCGATGTTCTCTTTTATCCCTAAAATCTTAATAGCTTTGTTAATGTAAATAAAAAATATAAAGTTTAATGGGTTAGATCACAAAACAGCGGTGGTCAACTGATGTCACTCCTTTGCCAGATAACACGAACAGAAGATTTGGTTTGAACTAAATGTTTCACGTGCTATATGTGGTTCCATCTTGTTGATTTCATTAAAAAATAGTTACTTAACATCTTGTGAAAGCATACAGAAGCGACAACAATACCACTGCCAGCTTCGTCCTGAAAAAAGTACAGCCCAATAATTTATCCAGTTCATAATATGCACCAAGGAGTGTATTTTTGTAGACGCATTGGTTTTTTGTGAACATATCGCAGATTCTCACTACTTGAAATGCAATAATAACGATTTTTACGATTTATACATTTATTAAAGAAAAATTAACTTTATCAACTGCTGTGGTCTTTTTTTAAGTTCTTAAGTGAATTGAATTGTATACTCCTGCAAATGCAGATCCTTTGTTAAAATGCGTCGCGTATAAAAGATTCAATTGCTACAAACGGCGACGTATTGACGTGCTTGGTTCTTCACTAACTCGAGCAGTATTGTTTCCTGAACGACCATTGCCTTGGTAGCAAACCTTTGCTTTGTCAGTAAGCATATCACTTGTTTAAAACTTTTGGACTACATCACGAGAAGAACTGAAAGCTCGCTTGGTATATTATTGTGTCTAAACAATAGCTAACGCCTCTTTCCAGAATAAATTTGAATGATACTTTCGATAGTGCATTTCGATGCGATATTGTACACATACAAGGCGTCATAATAACTTTTCCATATGTTTAAATACCAAATGTACAAATGCAAACTCCCAATGTTCACAATGTACAACTTCGACTTAGATACCTACAACATTCTCACATGCGTATGAATATCAAAAATTATCCGCACTTTCATCATAACACATTTTTAGGTTTGTCATACTGCCTTCTGTGCATTTATGCTCAAAGTTGATTCTACTGTAATCATGTTATCGAAGTTTGCCCATGACAACGTCCTTTCCCTTACTTTTGTTTTAAGTATAAATATGGCTCCTCTGCTAACAGTGAGCACTAAGGAGGAACAAAGAGTAGTGATCCGATTTCCTTAGTCGAAAGGTGTACCAGTCTACAACACAACAGGGAGGCAATGCTGTACCACATAGAAGTGTGTATAAATGAATTGAGAAATTTAAAATTAGCCTGATAAGCTCGACCTCACCACTAACGAAAAAATGCAAGACGATAGAGAAATATTATCATTGACAATGCCTATTAAATCATTTGTGAGATAGGTTAGATCTGCTAACGATCGTTCTAAGAATGGAAGCAACGCATATCAGAGCAGAATAATCATGGTAAATGAAACTTGAACCCATTACTCTAAGTCAAAATCCAAAAAGCAAAATATAAAAATATAGCGGTACATAAATGATTGGGCGACCAACCAAAAGCATTCTTAGAGGGAACACGCAAATGTGTAGATCACTAGACCAAGTAAATTGAAAAGGAATGAGACTATAAAAAATAATGTACTTGTTCAACTTTTATCTTTGTGTAAATAAAATGATGTGGATAATTTTCGACTTGGCCTCGTACGTACACATACATAAAGAATAAGTCTAATCAAACCTATTGGGCATGTCCACGGGCTCAAAATGTTTTATCTTTCTAGTTACGTAATTGTTGTCTAACAATTGGATGACTAAATTATTAGAATATTTTACACGATCATTTTTTATTACTTTCCGCACTAACTCAATATTAAGGTCATTTTGTACTATGTAATTAGGTATGTATCATGGTACGTTAACAACATATTTAAATATTTTGTCCTAAAGTAGTTGTAAGGTTTCGATATTACTGGCAGTACATTTTCAATTGCAACTTCTTGCACTAACATAGTGTTATCAGTAGCGTAGCTAGAGTTGCTTAATTAGTTATGCCTATCATCAGCTATATTGAGAGTATATAAATCTGAGCCTAGTACACTGTACTGGGAACCTTCAGGCGCAATAATATACGATTATATTATAATATACCATTAGCTTTTAAGTTTGTTTAACCAAACATTCACCTTCTGGATAGAATTTTATAATCTCATAAAAATGATGCAGCAATACTTTTTTGAGTTTATCAGCCAAACATTTTTAATTTAAGATTATTTTAACAAATATATGTACCTTTTCCGTGATACTATGTTAGCTTCCAAATTCGAACTGATGGTTAAGTATAAGTTATCATTCTTCCAGTACTGGCTTGAGTCGTTTTAGTAATAGTTTTTCATACAGCTTAAATAGTAAATACATTTTTCCCGCTTTAGAAAGCACAACTATTTACGCTACTTTCTATTGGATAGGAAAGCATTTTAATTTGAATATGGCGTTAACAATAAATATCGTTTTTTGACTTTTGAGAACAATTTCTCGCAGTAGTTTGCCGATAATTAAGTACAAACCCGGTGTTACCTTTTCAGTGATTTCAGTTAAAATAGCTCGTCTAATTTCTAGCAGTCCTAGCAGTTTTATTTGAAAGGATTATTTCAAAAAAGTATGGGTTTTGACTTTCTTCAACTGGGCTGAGCTGCAGAAGGACAAGGCCTAAATACATTTTTAGATAGTTATAAAACACAATAGCTTCTAATGTAATTTCTTGTCCAGTTTCCTTTTTCATCTTTCACTGGTGGTATTGCTCGCTGTTGGTCGTTTGATTTTTCTGGTAGCTTTCAATAATAAGACAGTAGCTTCCGTCACTGTGAGGTTGCTAAAATACTTCTGTATAGATTGGCTATAACATCTAATAATAATTGTTTGAGGTCTTGTGTTGCCTGGTTAAGCTTCTTTTATATGCTATTGTTTGTGTTATTTGCCCCCGCTTATGTAGTTTTATACAATTTTTTCCTTCACTTTTATTGTTTATATTTATTTTATTTGTATTCCGTAGAAATTAGAAGTTGCCTACTCACCAGTTTCTTGAGTGGTTTTTGTTAACTTATTGACTACATTATTTATATTTTTAGATTTTAGGGATTTTTCCAAATTGTGTGATTCGTCCAAATATGTTTTAAATATATCTCAGTATATATGTTGAGAGTGTAGCGTTGGCTGTTTTTGTTATTTTTGTATTAGTGTATTTATAATTACTATAATTGAGAGTAGTCTGAAGGTCTAAAGTGCAAAGTGAATAGCATTAAGTACTTTTCGGGGGTCTGCTAGCCAATATGTAGGCTTGAAAATTATAATTTTTCATTGCAAATACCAGTTCTCTTTCTTTTGTTGTAGTTATGATCCCCACAATGGATTTTTGACATTAAAATCGCTACTGGATATAAATATATTTCTAAGATGTCTAAAAAGTTATTTAGTTTTGCTGCTTATTATACTGCTTGGGCAGATAGTATATTGCTAATATAATCAGCGAACCTATGTGGACCAGTATGCCGATACCAGTAGCATGTAAGCAATCCCATTTATATTATGCTAATTCGGTGTTTGATTTTCGACCTTGTTCATGAACTTTACTAATAGAATGTATTGTGTAATAAGTGGAATAGTCTATTATTTTAATGTGCGTTTTATAAAATATATGCTTCCAATATAAATATAACGTCAATTTTATTTGACTACAAGAAGTAGAATACTTTTTGCAATTAGCATTCTATATTGCGGCTCCAAGTAGGTCAGCTATTAGATCAGTTTGCTGACAACAGCAGTTAAAAAAACTTAGTTTTACAGTAATCTATGCCATTAATTTTTTTATCATAGTTTGGAGTTAAAAAATTCATTTGTTTGCAGAATTGCAGTACCTGTAATGGTGTACCTGAGTGGTGTTGTTAACACATTGCAGATCATGGGGACCACTTACTTTTTGAGAATCCTTACTCCAGATTAAACTATTTTTGTTAGCATTTTATTGGCACAATGCCAAGTAGAGCTTCTGTTATAATTATTTATGAACGCAGAACCCTCTGTAATTGTAAGCTTGATTTACGTTACAATTCACATACTTAACGTCGTCGTTTTTATTTCACTTTCTTATACATTTATAGTTGGTTACAATAATTCTAGGCACTTGACATATTGCGGAATATTCCTTTTTACATAGGGTGTTTTAATTTTCGCTACATAGTTTTGAGGCAATTTGACATTACATATTTCTTTGCTATTTCCCTTACCCTAAGATCAAGAAAAGACATGGGTATGGGATATTTTGTAACCCGGTGTTTACTGATCTACGTTTTAATAACTAATCCATCTTTTAATGATTTGATGTCTAATGTTGGATGTAGAATTTAGGTACTACACGGAAATTGTAAACGTATGAAATTCAGTATTACCTACTTTTAATGATTTAATGATGGCACTGTGATTTTCTTAAGATTTCGGATGAATTTTAACTTAACCATTTTTTGCTAACCTTTTAAACATAATACAAATATTGGCAGTGACTTACGTCCATTGTTATTTGTTTCTTTGTATTTTGTTACTACTAAGGGTAGTATTAGTCAGCCAATCACTTTCTTCACTATCAGCAATTGATTTGGTCAAGGTTAACTAGAATATATAGTATTTTGCACATTCATTGCTTGTATTGACTGCGTATACGATCTTTGTTGGTGAGATATTTGCATTTCAGAATGTTTGGTTATAATTAGTTTGTATTCTAAAATACAGTACATTGTATGCTTGCAACATTTTGCATAAAAATTGTTATAGCTAATATAATAATAAAAACAACTTTTATTTCGCTTCCGATACATGCAGCGGCCTTACTACCGTCTCGTAATTTTTTTTGTCACAACTTATATATCTATGGAATTAGACGTAGATATAACCAGCTAGCATGTCCGCTCTTTTTGTATATACATATCAAACTAAAGTAACACGCACAGACAAGAGCTGGACTCTTTTTTTGCTTCTAAGACATAACAAAATTTTTTTTTTCAAGAAGTTTTTAAAGCGTATGCAAAAACGAGTCTTTATCCCATGAAAATCATAATGACTGTATGATTGTCTAGCAAAGCTATCGTACGCTATTCTTATAAATCTTATAATCTGATGAAACAATTGCAGAATAAGTCATAAGTTATATTCTTCTTCTTCTTCTTCTACTCTTATATAGGCTATTAGCCTGTTTCTAACTACACATTTCGTGTAGTACTATGAACCATGTTGGGCGTACCCCGGGCAGGTGGCTAGTCTGACCCGTTAGAAGAAGGAGAATGTACTTTACGACCGCCAAAGGTGTTTGTATGATGGCCGGAGAGCACTCGATGTTTGCCGTTATTTTTGACCTGGGAGTCGAACCCAGGGCCCGCCGCGCGTTAGTCTAGGCCGAAGCCTTTACGTCGCGGCTGTCGTGCTCTCTATAAGTTATATTGTGGCTTTAAAATAGTATATCTGATCATCAGATGCGGAGCGACATTTTTTTACAACCTGAGACCTCACGTAACCAACGCTGCAAAAATTAATGGAGTTAGGCTGCAAGTTATCCCTCCCTTTTACCAATTAGTACTGCGTTAATCAATAAACTCATTTTCTACTAAGGCGTCCAGATTTTTCAAAAATGCATTAATTGTACCATTTGAACATTGAAAGCAGACAGCTGAAAATAATAATAATTATTTTTCAGATAAAACTGAAAAACACATGCCCTTATGTTTACTCTACAAAATCCGACATTTACCACGATACTACCTTAGAGTTATTGAATATTTTTTAATTAGTCTAATTAAAAGAAATGTAATATATATTACAAGAGTTGCAAGATATTATTACAAAATTCGGGTAACGAAAGTTAAAATAAATAAGACAAAAACGAATACAATGAGCAATACAATAACTATGTAGACCTCGGCCAAAAGATTACAACAGAAAAAAACATCGGCAAAAAAATAACACGAAGAATAAGATTAGTTTGAAGTTCATTTGAAAAACTAAATTATATCGTCAAATCTGATATTCCAAATACGTTAAAAGCAAAAGTGTACAACCAGTGCGTAGTTCCAACACTGACGTATGGAGCAGAGACCTGGAGCTTGAAAAAGGAAAACGTCCAAAGAGTAACACGAACAAAAAGAGCACTTGAAAGATATATATTAGAAATTAGAATAGACAAGACAGCAAACAAAACTAAGAGATGGATAGGACATATAGCCCCAACAAAGAATAAAAGATGGACCAAACGTATATTAGATTGGTGACCTCGCGACATCAAAAGAGGCATTGGAAGACCTCTCACGCGGTGGCGAGATGATAAAAACAAAATTGCCGAAACAACGTGGATGAAAATAATAGCAGATAAAAGAGTTTTGGAATTTTGTAAAATTACTTATTTGTACATTGTCCTATCCCCACATTAATAGCATTTTTGGAAACTAACAACATTTTTATCTTCCAATAGAAGTTATTGAAACTTTTTTGAAATAAGACACAAACTGATATAAGTAGACAATCATAATTATAAAAATAAATATAATTATAAAGACCATTTTTTATTGTGATTCTTTATGGGCAATCAGAATGAAATACAATAAAATACTGAATTTGTAAAAAAATATTTTATTATATCGCGAAAACCTTAAAAACAATAAAAAGTATTGAAATTAATAAATAATAATGTAAATGTTACTCAGTTAAATATAAAAATTTCACTATTGCCATATATAGTACGGCCCGTGCATTGAAACAGTGTGGACGTGTGCGAGCCAAACTTTTACCTGCGATATCGCCGCGCCCGAGTCGCACCCTTAAGGTCAGGCGTACTTATTTATTTAATAATTTAATACCCATGTAATCAACTTTAATATTAATATTTCCCACTGGCAATGGGAATAATCCGCCATCACAAAATAACTCCAATATGTATCAACAATATGGTTACCCACCCTCCTATCAACAGCAACAGTATACTGTAAGTAACAGTATACATTCAACACCACCACTCTTCGAACAAACACCATTAAAGCAGTATGCAGTGCCATCAATCCCACCGGTTCAACCCTCTCCGTATTATACAATGCCCGTAATGCAATATCCAAGGTTGTCTCAAGTGCAATTACCTTCCCCGCAAACCTTGCCGCAAAATAATCAAATAGAAAAAGACCAACAAGAAATTTTAAGTAATGTCGGCGAAGACGAAAACATGGCTGATAATAATAACACTTGGCAAGTGGTTCCTGGCAATAAAAGGAAAAGACGGAAATATAACCCACAATTAACTCAAACATTCAACTTAACACAAACAAACCAATACTCTACGTTAACAGAGGAAACAGATGTACCAGGGCTAGCAGCAACACTAATACTAGGGTCAAACTGTTCAACTGCCAAAACCACCGCCAATCTTTGTTCAAGGTGTCGAAAACTATCAACAAATGGTAGCTAGCATCACGCACATAGTCGAAAAGGAACAATATACCTCTAAATGTATGGCCAATAATGTCGTTAAAATCATTGTTCACACGCCTGACTCATACAGGAAATTGACCGCCCATTTTTTAGATACCAACGTTATATTTCACACATATCAAAACAAGCAGGAGAGGGCGTATAGAGTAGTTGTGCGGCATCTACACCCCACAATCCCGATAAATGTAATAACAGCTGAATTGGCAGCAAAAAATCATAAAGTTCGAAATATTAGCAACATCAAACACAAACAAACTAAAGAAGCCCTGCCGTTATTCTTCGTGGACTTGGAACCGGCCGATAACAAAGATATTTATAAATTGCAGTATCTGCAGAACATAAAGATAACGGTTGAACCACCTAAACAAAATAAAAATATAGTACAATGTACAAGGTGCCAAAACTTTAACCACACGAAATCATACTGCAATCGCCCATATGCGTGTGTCAAATGCAGCGGTAACCATGATAAAAGAACGTGCACCAAAAATAGGGATACGCCGGCAACGTGTATCTTATGCAATGGACCACATCCTGCCAACTACAAAGGATGTATGGTTTATAGAGAATTACAAAACAAGACCTACCCAAATACATAGCAACCAAAGAAACAACCTGCACAGTATAAGCCAGATATAAGAAATTTTCCTCCTCTGCCAAAACCTAATGTTTACGCTGATATGCCGATGCATACCTATAGCCACGTTACAGCAAATAAACCAGACTCATCTAATGACCTCACCCTCGCACAATTCCTTGCCGAGTTTAAGGGAATGTTCAATCAACTGTTACAACAAAATAGCATGATCCTCAACATGCTCACAACAGTAATTGCCAAATTAGTTAAATAATGTCTAAATTCATAGGTATTGCATTATGGAATGCCAACGGCCTCAATCTAAAAATTGGAGGTAGAAGTCTTCCTTCAAATGAACAAAATTGATGTACTACTCATAAGTGAAACACACTTTACAACAAGAACGTTTATAAAATACCTCAGTACAGCATCTACCACACTGTACACCCAGATAATACAGCCCATGGTGGCGCAGCTATTATTATTCGAAACTCGATAGTTCATCATGAATTACCAAAATACGAAGAACCGTTCCTGCAAGCTGCCGTTATCGAAATCAGTAAACTTCCTAGCCCAATCACACTAGCCGCTGTATATTGCCCTCCAAGACATAGACTAACCACGAACATACTACAACCATTCTTCAACACCCTTGGAGGAGATTTATAGTAGGTGGCGACTTTAATTGTAAACATACAAGGTGGGGTCTCGATTAATAACTACAAGAGGTAGAGAACTTGAAAAATTCTTACTAACAACAATTACATGCATTTATCAACCGGTACTCCAACATACTGGCCGACTGACGTGAACAAGATTCCAGATTTATTAGATTTTATATAGCCTCGGGCATTTCAAGAAATTATGTGGACGTCACTCCTAGTTTCGATCTATCTTCGGACCACAGCCCTGTGTTAGCTGTCATTAGCGCTACAGTTATCCAAAAGCAGCCTAAGCCAGTACTCTGCAATAGACGAACTGACTGGGACAAATTTAAAGTACACGTCCACCGACATATAAATATTAATATAAGCTTAAAAACACCGAAAGAAATAGAGATCGCAGTTAATCACTTTATAACAACAGTCCAAGAGGCAGCCTGAAATGCTACACCAATGAATATCCAGAAAATCGAGTCATTTAATGTTTCTAGAGATATAAGTGAATTAATAAAAGAAAAAAGGAGAGCAAGGTCAATCTGGCAAAGTACACACAACGTTAATGATAAAACCACATACAATCGACTTACTAATAAACTTAGGAAGAAGATGTTAGAGGCGCGTAATGAAACATTCCATAACTACATAACCAACTTATCCAAAGAAGATCACAGTATATGGAAAGCCACTAAAGGATTTAAGAGACCCCAACAAGTCCCGCCGTTACGCAAAAACGATGGCTCCTGGGCAAGATCAGACAAAGAAAAAGTTGAACTTTTTGCCCAACATCTGGCAGACGTATTCACACCTCACTCTAATGAAATTGATGAAGATGTTAACAACTTTCTCGAAGCACCACTACAACTATCACCCCCTATAAAAAAATTCACAATTGGTGAATTACAAAATGAAATAAAATGGTTAAATAATAAGAAAGCGCCGGGATATGATCTCGTTACAGGCCTTGTACTTAAACAATTACCACGACAAGGAGAACAATTCTTATTGGCACTCTTTAATGCAATCCTACGCTTAACATACTGGCCCTTACAATTAAAGTTTGCACAGGTCATCCTAATATTAAAACCTGGCAAACCACCAAATGAAGCTCAGTCTTATCGCCCAATTAGTCTACTGCCTGTCGTGTCAAAACTCCTAGAAAATTAATATTAAAGCGAATAAACGAAAATAGTCTACTTGAAGAATGGATTCCAAATCACCAGTTTGGATTTCGCAAAGGACACTCGACCATAGAGCAATGCCACCGAATAACCAATATTATTCAGCAATCATTTCATAGTAAGAAATATTGCTCTGCTGTATTTTTAGATGTGCGGCAAGCGTTTGACCGTGTTTGGCACAATGGGCTACTATTTAAAATTAAACACATCTTTCCACATCAATACTATCTCCTGCTTAAATCTTATCTAACTAATCGACACTTTCAAACCAAAGTTGGTATGGAATATTCACAACTGTATCCAATCACGGCTGGTGTTCCCCAAGGAAGTGTGTTGGGGCCACTCTTATATCTGATTTTACTGCAGATATACCGTCGACACCAACCATAACATTGGGGACATTTGCAGATGACACTGCAATCCTGGCATGTCATGAAGATCCACAAATCACAACTAATATCTTGCAAGAGGCACTAAGTACAATAGAGGGTTGGCTGGAAAATGGAGAATTAAGGTCAATGAGACGAAGTCCAATCATATAACATTTACCACAAGACGATCACAATGCCCACCTGTAAGCTTGAATAACGTACCCATCCCGCAAGCAAATGCAATTAGATCCTTAGGTCTCCATATGGACACAAGATTAACGTGGAAACCACATATAATAAAAAACGCAAAGAAATGGACATCAAAATTAAAAAAATGTATTGGCTCATAGGAAGAAACTCTCAACTCTTAACAGAAAACAAATTACTGGTGTACAAATCTATCATACGACCAATATGGACGTATGGCTGTGAACTCTGGGGTTGCGCCAGCTACTCAAATATTGACATAATACAACGTTTCCAGTCTAAGACATTAATAAGTATATTCAATGCTCCCTGGTATGTTTCAAACCGTATCCTCCACTTTGACTCCAACGTACAATATGTGCGGGACATAATCAGACAACGGGCTACAAGCCACCATGCTCGGCTAGTGGGATACACTAATAACGAGATTACACCGCTAACACAGCAGCCAGACTTAAACGGAAGTGGCCATGGGACTCGACAGAAATAAGAAATCATACACCATTCCCTAAGCCTTCAAATGGAGGTAACGAGACTGCACCACTGGGTGCACCTCTCTTCAAATCTATTCCAAACTTCACGCAATTAGCTCATAGAATTTATTGTAATTAATTCTGATTGGTAATGTACACGAATTCAATTAAAAAAGAAACTATTGCCATATAGTTAGTTAATGTAGCTCTCTTGTTAGTTATTTGAATTTTTAAAGAAGAATTATTAAAGTAATTTTCAGCGTAAAAAGCCATTAAAAAACTTATTAAAGATTTAGGGATATATATGTTCTCATTCTGTAGAAAATAAAAATGTAAAATAATTCCTTATTTTCAGGCCCCTATTAGAACGCAAGCCAGAGTCTTGTTATTGCGGGATTACGACATGGAATACGTAGGTACGCATGCCTCAGAGGTACTGTAAATTTAGATTTTTGTAAAAAGTACTTTCATAGTTTTTGCAAAAAGCTTTTTAAATTTGTATTTTCTTATTTCCGTTAGTGCTACTAAATGGGAAAGGTTTTTTGATAAGCATATTGACGGATTTTCAAAATGTCAATTGCGCAAATTTCGCTATGTTTATATTAAACTAGAATATTAAATTTTGCTTACACTACGATCAAAAATATTTGCATAGCTATATTTCTACATCTTTTATAAACAATTTGTCGTTTAAATTACGCAAAAAATTGTTTTTTTTATTTTATATTTATATTTGGAATATAAAGATTCGTTAAACTTTAATTGAAAATCTGATAACTTATAAGGGGGCCTTTTTGAAACTCGTGGATCCCACAAAAGAAGTTTTTTGTTTTAATTTTAATTTTAATTAATTGTGATATTTCCGGATCTACTTAATAAAGAAATAGTTAAAATTTTAAATTACGATAGCAAAAACAAAGTTATTAAAAGCACTGTGCTGTAACAGTATGCCTGACATAATATCAACTAGATTTGTTGTTATTGTTTTATATATATTGAAAATATTGATAATATGATAAGTGAAAACCAGAAATTCCAATAAACAATTCATACAGAAGATTGCTGAAGAATCATAATCAATAAGCGCCATCATCTATGCCACAAGGATAATTACTTTAGCTGTAATTTCCGTTAAAACTTTTTTGTTATATAAGATTTTCTATTGGCTTTTTTCGTTATTTTTATGCTACTACAAAGTAAAATGTAACGAGTAACTTCTAAGATATTCTAAACTTTTTTTATAAGCACTGCACTGCGAATGCTGGGTCAGTGGTGATTAAATTTGGCAAGATAGTAGAATTTGCGTGTTATAGCGCTTATTTGGCGTCTATGCTAATTTCTGGTGCTTAAAGTTCTTGTTGTGTTTGCAAATATTCAATGTTTAGTCTCTTGATAATCCAATTTTAAGTTTTGTCTTACTTTGATGATATAAAGAGGGCATAAATACCTATATGACTGACGAATGAACTTGTCTATAATTGCTTACTGCGTTAAGTGAACTTAATAGTACAACGAATGCCTTAACGCCTACTGCTACAACACGACAATAACCATCTAGAATATTGAAGAAAGAGATTTATTGTCAAAGAAAACCATCCACTGCAAGTTACGCTAAGTCAAAATGCCATTTGTTTTCAGTTTAGAAATGCAAATGTAAGTGTACTAACACAGAAATTTTATTTTCAATATCTCATCTTTCATAATATGTTGCAAAAAATCTACGTATTCACCAACAGTAAAGGTTGTTGTTGAAAATTGAAAATTGAATAGAATGGTCTTGAATCAAAGAAACTCGAAGCACTCATTTTGACATTCATGTTGAAAAGAAGTGGAACGTTTCCATAAAACAGCCATTTTCAAGCAAATACACAAATCCTAGTCATACCACTATAAAAGATTTAAGAAGGTTCGTTAGTTTTTGCGCTTTGATTACAAAAAACCAGGGTGGTTCTTCAATGACAACACAAGTTGGCCACAAGCATTGTTATGTTTTACAAATTCATAAAGAATTGTAAAAGTTACATCTTAAAATTAAACGTCATAATACTTATAACATAAGATTTTTGGATGTATAATTTTAAATCGACGTACGTAATTGATGGGAAGATATATTGTGGACGCCAATTAACTTAAAATTATTGCACCGGAGTTGTTTTCAACCAATGAGCACAGCAGTAGAAATTAGGGTTGGCCAAAATCTTCCGACTCACTTGCCAAAAGTCAAATTTATTTGCGCTAATTCAAATGATATTTAACGACTATTTGTGGAGTTTGGACTCTCGCAACCCAGCGCTTCTGACAATTGTAATTGACCAGACAGACCGACTTTTCGTCCAAAGTCACGATGCGCTCCCAGAATCGATCATTCAACAAATGATTAAACAGCTGGCGACAAATTTCGACTTGCTTGTTGGTTTTCGCTTCGGTAAGTTCATAGGGTCTTGCCGAAGTTTTTTGTACACAAAACCCAGCTGAAGCAGGTGGATTCAGCACAATTTGATGAGACAAAACTCCGAGGAGTAGCACTAGGTCACGACTGCTCTAAAAGGCCCATCTTCTAAAGCTGACAACAAATCGTCATCAACTTCGGCGGCCAACCAGAATGAGGTTGATCTTCAAGGCTGGGGTCGCCAGATTTGAAACACCTGTACCATTTGGAACTTTCGACTGGCCCACAGTTCCCTTGCTTTCGTCATAGCAAATCTCTTGCATGGCGTTTCTAGTCGAAAGTTGTCGATACTCAAAATTCGACTTCTTCAATGCCTATCTTGAACGTACACAAAACAAACCTAAAGCAAAGAAAACACAAAAAAAAAATTGGTTTACAAAATTTTGATTTTTCGCAAGGGAATCAGAGCTTTTTATCCAGCCTTGATTTTTTAATCATTTTATTAGTTTCTGGAGAAACATTTTGCGGTAGTTGGTACCATTGAACAAAATAAATGGAAAGTGTTTCCATTTTTGAAGCCTTGCAACAGTCGCTCTATTTATACCAATACTTTTAGCTTCCATAAATAAATTACGTTAGTTATGTTCCTAAGATTAATAAAATTGTCGTCCTTAAAAGCACAGTATATAATAAGGCAGTTACTAGTGATGGAAAAAAATCTGGATGTAAATATAATTGGCTAGAATGTAGAAAGTCGTTGTTAGTCATCGGTGCTGTTTTGCATTTGGGTTGATGTGAACATCCACTATCGTTTTATTTATAAAAAAACCAAATTTCTTTAAAGTCGGTCAAAGTGACAACAGAATTTTTAAAGAGTTTTCCCAAGCAATTGATAATGCCTCATATGCTAAGAAGCACAACTATTAATTGGATTCACGCGACAACACCATAGAGTTATGTAAAAAGAAAATAAAAGCAAAAAGTGCTCATGTTGTTCAAGTAACAAAATTAGGAAAACTATTACTTCTAATTCAGCATGGCAATTTGCCCAGAGCACACCAAAAATTGCAGGTAACAAATATACTTTTAGCCGATCTTGTACAAATGAGCCAAGATATTAAGTATTCATAAATATTCTTAGATTCAAAGCCCATCCAAATCTGTTTCATAATATTATAAACCAAGGAAAAAACTTACAGTTACTCAGCGAGTATTGGATAAAAACATAAAAATTGAAGCCATGCATGCTCACTAGTAATATGTTACTGTGGATTGAACGCTCTTTTTTAAAATCAAATCTATAATAAATTTTCAACGGTTTGATAGAAAAATGTGAAGGAACTAGGAATGTCCTTGATGATAAAGAATCATAAATAAGCGATTTATAGATAGCTAGCAAAATGGTCGAAAGTAATCCAAAATATGGAGCTGTCTAAACTTTAAAGACTTACCTACCTATATATTGAAAGTACAATAAAAGGCATCCTAATCGCAATCATAAAAATCCCAAAAAACGTGTTTCATACAAATATTTTAGTCATAACAAAGGTAAGGGTGACTTTCTCTAGGCTGAAATGTAAAAGTAATTTGGCATATGGATCTGAAATTGAACCTACAATATTTAGAAAAGTTCTCCAGTTTAGTAGACTTACTCTCATATGGATTCGAGGATACTAACAAAGAAAACTACTTTTATTTGACCCAAAACACTATTTGAAATAATCACAACCGCAGTTTGCAGTTGTCTAAATATGTTAATTAGATACGTAAATCCTAGCGAAATCTCGTTTGATAAGGACTTTCACTTATGGAGACAAGTAAAAAAAACATTATAAATAAAATTACAAGAAGACTAATTTTTAGTTATACATTTTAAATCTAGGTTTCAACATTTTGATTAGAAAAAGCAACAACATTCAAATACGGATCCTAAAAAACTCAGTTATTATTAAGAATTAAGAGGTGATAGCAGCAAATAGTTATTTCAAAGAAAATATTTGAACATTTTGGAATCGAAAGCAAAAATTTTTCTACAAACATTGTTAAAAAATGAGTAATACATAATACTCATTCCTAAACATGAGAGTATTAGTGTAAGAATGATTTTCCGCTGCATATAACTCTTATAAGAAAAGCACAAAAAAAACCTTATATACATACCTTATATACATACGAGAAGTTTGTAATTGTATTTAAAACAGAATAGATAATTTGCAATCCTGAAAAACTTTGATGTCAATCCTATGGAGAAAAATGAACCAGTAACTTCAAAAACTTGTTCAAATATTTATAACAATACTTTAGTAGTACCTAGAAATAACTCGAATATAGCAAAGATGACAAAAATGTGGAATAAGTGAAATTGATAGTGTGATCAAGTGTTGTGTTGCTAAATATAGCTATCTAAAGAAGCATGGAAAATAGTATATGGAATTTACTGTAAAATTACACTTTTTATATAAAAATAAAATAGTTTAATTAATACCTATCAAGCTTAACAAAATATGTGATCTGTGCCGAAAATACCAAGCCATATAATACAAAAAAATTACAACTAGAATAACAAAAATCTATGTAATATAAATAACGTCTACCACACTAATGCGAAGTAGTCCTGGGTCAAAAGCAACAGCGAAGATCAAATGTTCTTCAGCCGTCATACAAACACCTCTGGCCTGACACATTTCGCCTGAAGACGATCATCAGCAACAGTAGAACAATATTTTTTCTTCTGCTCTAGTAGCAATAGCCGCGGAACGAATTTTGGTGCGATTCCGTCATAATTTTACACATTTTAAATTTTGGAATCCTCAGCTTACCTTCTGGTACTCATGCTTTTTGATTGTAGCCAATACGCGTATAGTAGCTGATGTCTAACTTTCAACCAAAATTTTTGACCTTGTTAACGCATACACATAATTAATTGTCATTGGCTGCCAGATTCTGAGCTATTGCAGCTATAAAAACACTGTTTTCATTATATGCACATATTCGGTGCGGACCGCGTACAGCTAAAAATAAGTTGGATTAAGTCATAAAATTCTTCCAATGCCTTAGTAGAGTTGTAATAAAATATTCTCGCCTATAATATCAAACTCCATACACTCGATATATTCAATGATCTTGAAATTAACTTTTTTAAGTTGTTCAAGAAGTTCAACATCTCAACAGTCTTTTTATATAATTAAAATATTTTTTTTTGTAATAAAAACCTTAAAATAATTCTGATTTTTCTTTTCTATTTCTTCTAACAATCCTTCAGTCTACTCCTGGTTAAAGGCCTTTTCTATATTTTTGTACAACTTTTGTCTGACGTAAGCTGTTTTTACCCTTTTCGTGCCAACATCACGTTTATATAAGCGTGTCCATCTTGAATTATTTTGTTGAGACATTCGTGTGATGACATCTTTGGCTTTAGTTGTTTTTTCTCTAACGTCTTCATTTGTGACATGGTCCCTAATATTTCTTTCTAACATCAAAAGTTTCTTGATAAATTTAATAATGAGGGTTATGTCTTCCATACCATATATCATTACGAGCAGTACACAGGAGTTAAATGTGTGACAATGTACCCATGGTTACCTATGTCAATTTCATAGTAATGGTTCCTCCATATTTTATCGTTTCAAGTGAAACTCCGACTTATTCAAGTGCTCCATCGTTCTTAACTGATGGTAATTCTTCAGAACCAACATTCTGTCAGTTGCAATACTTTGTTTTAAACTAGCTCCCGTGTAGCGTACTGTATAATTGTTTAGCAATTTTCGTCAAATTGTCTTTGTCTTATTTAGTGTTTCAGTTTTTAATTAATGTATATATATATATATATATATATATATATATATATATATATATATATATATATATATGCGTACTGTATAATTGTTTAGCAATTTTCGTCAAATTGTCTTTGTCTTATATAGTGTTTCAGTTTTTTAATTAATGTATTCGAACACAGTCATTGTTGTTAAGTGTCTTTAAAATCTTAATATTTTTGTTTTTGCGATTGTTGATTTTATCATTTTTATATTTTACTACCTTAAACCACCTTTTATTTTTTTACTTCTCCTTATCTAATTTTTTCTCTATTATGAGTTCACTAATCTCCTATCTTATTTTTGTACGCTTTACTCTGGAAGTGAATGTTATATATCTCTCTGGCAAGATTGTATTTTAGTTTCTTGAGTATTAATATCCATTTTCTATTCATTCTATGGTTCTTATTCAGTTTTATTTAGTGTTTTGTAAATATTCTTGTATTGCTTCTAACGTAAGAAGGCGTTGTTGTTTACATATAATTTATTTTGTTCTGTTTTAAAGTTTATGTTTATTTTGGCTTTTATACCACTAGTAGTCGGAGCCGATACTTGTGAACTCCTCTAATTTGTTAAAACTTCCTCTCTAGGCCTAGCCTTTTGACTAGCTCCCAGAGTCTAGAGAGAGACTTTTTTGTATAGCTCTCTGGTTTTGGCTTGCCTTCGCCTAGCTGCAGCAATTTGAGCCTTCGCAGTAGCACACAATGTGGTCTGCATTCTCCTTATTTTCCTGTCAAAATCTACATAGGCTGCTATCTGTTACTCTTAAGAGATTGAAATGCCTCCTAAGGCGACAGTATTCTGTCAGCAGGCCAACTAGGATCTTAAGTTTAGGTCTGTTTAGTCGAGGCTTAGTTTAGTCTGAGGCCTACTGTAAATTTTTGTGGCGTCCCTGCATGAACTTCTTTGATTGTCTCAAATGGGTGAGGCTGTTCCACCTTTCTTGAGTTTTATTGAGTATCCCATTCATTAATGGATACTATTTTGAGGTTATCTGAAATGCCACAGTAGGGTTCGAGTCCGATGGGTTTTGTTTCTTATTCTTCTTTGGCCAATAAATCTATCTCGTTACCCAGGAAATGATCAGACAATTGTATTTTTCTATCTCTGTCAACCTTTGACTTTACCACAAGTGTAGCTAGAGCTGTAAGTGCTGCTTGACTGTCCGAAAAGATGGCTATGCTTTTACCTCAAATGTTGAACATTTTGAGCTCTTTCCCACAGTGTTCTATAGCTATGGTTTCCGCCTGAAAGACTGTAGAAGATTTTCTATTGTAATACTAATATGTTCCTTTTAGACCATAGATTCCTACTTCTGTACCTAATGCAGTCTTGAAGCCATCAGTATACCAGATAAAATCTGGGGAGACTGGAAGTCCTTGGTCGCAGTTTACTCTATCTGGTATTATAATTTTAAAGTTTTTTCCAAATTTAAAGTTAGTGGGAACTAGGATTATGCTGGGAATTTCCATTGTAGCCTTTGCTCTAGCTCTTTCCTTAGTTTTTGATGCTCTCCTACCAGCATGGAGATGATTGGATCTTGTCCTTGCATGAGTCTGTGGGCAGTTGGTCGTGCTTTTCTATAAACTCTATATCGTTTTGGTAGCTTTATCATTGTATAGATAACTGTGCTATTGTTTTTATTTTAGTAACAAAATGTTTCGTATTTTTATATATCATTGTTGCTATTCTATCAATACGTAGATCTTCTTTTTTGTTACTTCAGCACAAGAAATAGCCTAATCTCAATGTAATATACTTTTCTTCGGGTAGTCTAATTTCACACAGGACCAAGATATTCCATTTATTATAACTCATCTTCTAATTATTTAAGGTATTCACGAAATCTTAATGCGCAAATGTTCAAATATCTTATCTTGCAATATAAAATTCTTTTCTAATTAACTCCTTATTAAGTAATTCTTACCTCCCCTAAATTCTCAAAGCTGAGCTTCTTTAAGGTATGAGATTTTCCATATAATGGAAACCTACTTAAGCAAACACACTTTAATTTGTTTTAAAATTTGTTATGGTTTATAAGGGTTCGGCCGTAACTCTCCACGTCAGCTTAGGGATTGAGTAAAATGTGAAAAGTATTGACCGATTATTGTTGAAATGTTCTCATTGAAAATACCAATAGATAATGCAAGAAATTGAAGATAAGATACTTTCTTAAATAATTGTTTTAAATATTAGAAGGCTGGCTAACAATTTGAAAAACTATATTATATAAGAGTTGTAGAGCTTTTGTACAGCACTGTATGCATGCAACCATTACTTACACCATATTGCACAACTTTTCTAGTACACCCTATCTATTTTTTAAATACAAAAATTGTATTCTATTGCTTTTATTCTCATATTTCTTAGTTAAAAGCAACTCATTATATTGGCATGTTATCTTGTACACAGTTCTTATGCCACAGAGCAAACTAATGTATAGATTTAATAAATTTGTTTTTATTTCAGGCAGCTTAAAGCTTAATACAAGATTTTCATTTAAAAATTGTTTCTCAACTCGAATCTTGTATTATCCTTATCAAGTTTTTGATTCCTTGTGCATTGTATAATTTAATTTTGAATTTTTAATGATATATTAATGTTAATCTTTTCTTTAATCAGCTTTTTAAATTATTTCCAGTTTGTATTTTTGTGAATTATGATTTTTTGGGTGTTCGAATGTGCATAATTTGCGAATTTGATATTGCCAGAATTAGAGCTCACCTTGCGAAATAATTTAAATTTTCTTTTGCAAAACACTTTACGTCACAAAAGTTTGAGATGCAAAGAATTTTATATTTATTTTTCGTAAGTTGTAAAACCTAAATTTATGCATTTGCTGGTCGCCTCCTTCAGTCATCATGTTATTACTAGAAGTAAAATACTCTTTTTTGTATGATGGTTTAATAAGAATCAATAATATTTTATATTGAACTTACTACCAAGATATATTGCACGTATGTGCCTGTGTGTACTCTTCATATTAATAAACACATTTTTAACTTTTGTTTAGCCAAATGAGCAAGGCAAGCAAAAATCCGCTGTTAACTTTGACGCTGCATCGTATAAAATCGGCTAAAGCGAACGACATCAAATTTTGGTTGCTGATCCCCCTGAATACAGATAAGGTTTATAAGTATAAAAATTGTGGATCGATCTTGACGGTGCGCCAAAGCTAAAAGCTTTCAAACGAGCCGATTACGTATTAATACCATTAAATACATATAACATTGATATTATTAAAACACAAACCATCTGTATTGGTCTTAGTTCTCTATTTTTGAATTTTTCTTCATCTGCTACGTATTGACAAATTAAAGTGTAATTAAGTCGAGTTACTGAAGGTTACGAGTGCCACAGAAATTCGCACTTCGCTCCCCTTTGACGTTCATTGATTTTCTGCATTGAAGTCTTTAAGCTTATATTTTACAAAGAATTCTAATAAATAATCATTATTCTACCCTTATAATTTGTTTATTATCTTTTTTTTGTTTAAATCTTTCTTTTGAATATTGATATATTAAACATTATGGATTTTTTTTCTTTAAATACTAAGAGTCATTTCGACATTTACTATCGCTTATATTTAATAGAGTATTTTCCCTTATAAATCACACTTTTATTTTCTATTTTTTGATTATTTTATGTTACCACTTAATGCGTTTCTGTTTACGTGCATACTTGTATATATTAACTAAGAGAATTTCCTTTGAAAATGGTTTTGTTGTATATGATTATCTTCACAAACACTTATACTGTCAAACAATATACAGCATCGTCGAGGTAAAACCAGAAAATAAATAAACAGTGAAAATTACTTTTTGAAAAATTAATTTTATTCACATAAAAGTAATTAGTAATTAGTAAATAGTACCGAGTATCATATTATTCAGTGTAGCCTCCATCAGGAGCAACGACCTTCTCGAATTGGGACATAAATCTGCTGCAGGCTAACACAACTTTCTTTTTGTCCATATGTGTTATTACGTCCATGATGAAAGCTATTAAGCTATAGTTGATGTTATCATACCTCGCCTCGCCTACGCCACACATGTACTAGTCAAGGGGATTAAAGTCTTTTCCGGAGGCTAACCTAATACAGAGACCATAATACAAATGGTTATATAGCTATGTTTGGGTCTTGCTTAGCTTTTGGGTTATAGTGGAGTCTTGCTGGAACACGAAGTGGAGCGCCATAAACAACCCTCTTCGCTGCTCACAAGCACCAGCACCATCACAGATACGGAAAATTTTGTATGCACCACGGTAGGTAATTCATAGGTATCAGATCCAACAATTATTTTCACGATCCACGGTCCTGTCCTGGATGAAGTTCTCTTCATTCAAAAAGAATCTAAAGAAGCGAGCGTTGTCGTATTTCATGTCGTTCGACAATGACTGAACCTTTAACTTCCAGGCCACCTGGTTTTTCTCAGTCAACAGTTGTTTAGGATAAAAGACTTATAGTGCTAGACTGATCGTCGACCTTGCTAAGTTAATTTCTTTTGCCAGGTTACTCACGCTTTACTCAGAATCTTGATGTACCTTCTCTGTTAATTTGTGGGCAAATTTATCACCTTTCTTGCAACCATAATGCTTTTACCTCTTGTTAAGATTATCCGTATTTTTTGGCTATGTCGTGAACGTGGATATTTTTGTAGCCAAACCATGCAATAATTTCTACTATCTAAAGGGTCTTTCATTAAGCACTTCCTATCTTTAAATTTAAATAAAACAAAGTGTGTGCGAGATATCATCGAAATTTTTTATTCGTTTGAAAGGCCTATCGATGCCATTATGTATGGAATATAACATCGTGCAAATGTCCGCCGCGGCTTGGCTGGGTGGCACGCATCTGAAATATCCAATTTTCCAAAACTCTAGCACATAAATCAGGCTGAATTTGACCAATGGCGTGGGTTATGTTGGCTTTGAGGGCCGCTGTTGTTTGTGGCTTATTCGCATAAACCTGCGACTTAAGAAAATCCCACAAGAAGAAGTCTAACGGGGTCAAGTCGCACGATCTCGGTGGCCAGTTCACATCACCTCCACGTAAGATGACCATGCCCTCAAATCACTCGTCCAGAATGTCCAATGTGTTATGAGTTGTGTGGCACGTAGCGCCGTCCTGTTGAAACCACATGTCGTTGATGTCCATATCATCCAATTCAAGCCAAAAGAAGTTGGTAATCATCGACCTATAGCGCTCGCCGTTGACTATGATGGCCTGGCCAACGTCGTTCTCTAAGAAATATGGGCCGATGACGCTGCCAGCCCAAAATCCATACCAAACAGTGGTTTTTTCGGGATGCATTGGACGCTCATCGATCTCATGTGTATTGAAATCGTCCCAAATTCGACAATTTTGTTTGTTGACGACCCATTCATCCAGAAATGGGCCTCATCGCTGAAGATGATTTTTCAATGAAAATTAGGGTCAGTTTCCAACTGCCCCAGGGCCCATTCAACGAACACACATCGTTGTCTATGGTCGTTTACCTTCGGCTCCTGGGTCAATTGAATTTTGTACGGATGCAGGCCCAAGTCACGACGCAAAATTCACCAAGTTGTGGTCTGCGAAAGGCCGAGTTCTTGTGAGCGACGCGAAATCGACTACCTCGGATTCTCCTGCACACTCTCACGGACAGCGGCGATGTTTTCGACAGATCTTGCGTTTCGTCGTCGTACGGGTGTTGGAATATTGTTTACGGAACCAGTGGACTCAAATTTATCTATCACACTGCGAGTAGTCCTCTCGGTAGTGCGATTATGGCGACCGTAAAATGGGCGAAGCACGCGAAACGTTGCCCGAACAGAACATCTATTTTAATAAAACAATTTTATCATTTGTACGTGTTGTTGAACGCTATATCCGTTCATGGAGATTTGGCAAAACAGACTGAATTCGACAGATGTAGCTTCAACAATATGGCCGGTATCAACTATCAAAGTTTTAAAGTCCCTATTGGAAGATCCATTATTTTCCGGTGCGAAGAGATTCTAGCATAGCAGCTCTGCGATCGTGTTCTCGACTTATTTTGTGGGTTGTTGATTATGTGAAGTTAATTTGTGTTACCTAATAAAAAAATTTTCTATAATATAGCCTAAAATATACAAATTTATCTTGACAACCCTGTATAACATCCTATTTCTATTTTACTCTCTTTCTGCTTATTTTCTTGTAAGATACTAAACCAATCATATATTTTTTAAATTTTTCGATAAATTTATCTTTTAGATTCCATATACTTATTAGAGTTTTGTTTTTTCACTTGTCTTTGCGTGATCGCTGTGTATTGCAAAATTGCCTTTTGTACTATTTTGATTACACCTTTATTTTACCAGATTATCTTTAAAATGCTATAATTACATTTTCCATTTTTCAATCTTCTTGTACACTACTTCAATTTTTGCTATTTGCTGTTTTTCCCTAACTGATTTTTATCTGTATGTTACGTTACTGTATTGTTACGCCATTGTCTAGGAAGATACTTGTTCCTTTCTACTTATTTTTGTTTCTCATAATCCCTATTTCGTCTCCCAATTTCTTAGTTTAGAATTGTTTTTATGGACCTTAGTCATTATTTGATCGGTCTGCATTACTTTGCTAATATTAAACTTTTTTGCACTTCTCCTCTTTCACAGAAATGCTTACAAGTTTAGTAATTTAAACATTATTTTTGGTTTTTTTTTGAGAAATTTTTAATTTTTCATTACTTCAACTTTATACTCAATTCGTTTACAAGATGCTCCTTTTATAAATGCTTTTCCATGTCTTTATCTCAATACATTTCCCCAGTATTTTTTATATTATTTTGTAACCCATTTTCTCATCCGCTTTGTACATTTAGGCACTCTCAGGGCCAGTTCGGGCCCTAAATATAGAGTTGGCGATCCTTTTTGGGCTAGCTTATTATCTTTCCCGTTGCCTGCAATTCCACAGTGCCCTAGTACCCACAGTAGAGTTAACTTGCTGTGGTCTATCAGAGCCTAGAGTTCTTCACACCATTTCCATACCAGTCTAGATGTTACTTTCGGGTTCTTCAATGCCTTCAGGGATGCCTGACTACCCGTGAATATATTGATTCGCCTATTTCGATAGGTCCTCAAATTGTTTTGTCTAGCACACTGCAGTGTAGCAAATATCTCCGCTTGAAAGAGATGTGTATTTTCCTAGTGAAAAGCTGCAAGTTTACAGTTTCACAGTATATGCTTTCTTTCGTTCCAGACACGGTCTGGATACTGGATATTTTTTCGAAGTCTGTTCCTGTTGCTTATTTTGCTTATGGATTCATTTAGATCCATATTAAGCTCGAAATTTTGTTGAATTCGAAATTTGGCGTCATGTAGTATACTCCACCTCCAATTTTCAGATGTCTCACTTTCATACTATCTTTGCGGATCGGTACATTGCGCAGTCTATAACAAAACATACTTGCCCCTCTCATAATATTGTATGTGAAGAGAGAAAGGGTTTAGTGTTATTTTTATGATGCTCATTATTCTCAGATAATAAGTCTGTATCTTATTCCGTACTGTTATAGTGGTTTCTTTTGCCCCTACACCACAACTACATATAAATTTGACCTCCATCACTTTTAATTTTAGACCACATATTCTTTCATAAATTCGTGTAGCCATATAGATTACAAAATTGTATTGATCAGGAAGAGAAACATTATTTCATTGTAGAAGTACCCGCTTTTTCTATACAAAGATAGAATAGTGTTTCAATTGATCAGAATACCACGGCCATCTAGAAGAAGTTGAAAGTATACAGGTAGTAGTTTTATAATGTCACCAAATTACCATCATTTTGTTAGAATTTAATTTGGAAATATATTTTGATGTTTAACCTAGATTTAATCATTAGTTTATTAATATATGGTTGGCGAAAAAAATTAATTTTATGTTAAACATCATAATTCGTTTGATGGAGCAGTCGTCCCATTAATTTGTAAAAAATTAGTTGCAAACCTTACATTTCTGCTTTATCATAAGTAGTAAAACTAAAAATAAAAATTGAGAAAAATCTACGGTGCACTGCGTGAAAGAGAAAGGTAAAAAGAAAGTGATGCTCGAATATTTATGTACCTGCCAAAGGTTACGATGAGGAAGTAGTAGAGCAATTATACGAGAGAATAAATGAATGCATTATGGAAAATCCCATAAAATCTGCTATTCATAGAGGATTTCAATACGACGGCAGAGCGAAAACAATAAGAATATATTGGGGAATATGGGATAATAAAAGGAATATTTAGATAAATTTTTTAGGACAACAGTAAATTTGCGCTATGAATGGTTTCTTTAAAAAGAAAAAAAAACAACAAGTTGTTCGAATAAGTTTAAATGGAAAACGAAAGTGTCAGGGTGACTTTATCATAACACCACACAAAAAATTAAAATGTTAAAAATGTATCAGTACCACATCAAATAAATACAGGAAGCAACCACAGATTTGAGAAAAAATATAATAATAAAAAATATACAAAAATTAAATAGTAGGACAAAAGGACATTATATAACAGTAAGTAAAAAATATGAAGATAAATTAAGTAGAAAACTAATAGAAATGATAATAAAAGATATAAATAATCTAGATGAACAGAAAAAAATATAATATCATCAATCAAAGATTAGGGCAACAAGGAGCAGAACAAAAAATATCAATATTTGCAATAATACAAAGAGATTAATGGAAACAGAAATAACTTATTAAAAATAAGAAAATCTAGAACTTCTTAAAGAACTTAGTAAAGTAATAAGGTAAGAAATTCAAAAAATACAAAAAATGGCATGAGATGAAAACCGAAGAAATAATTGAAAATGGAAACAATAGCAAACGCATAAAAGACTAGGAGATACAGCTACAAAATCATTAAGATATGCAAACAGCACTTTGATTATAGACCAAAATAAGATCCTTGAAAGAGTATACGAATTCTACAAAAAACTCTAGAATGCAAAAACATGCACAAATATCAAAGACGTAGAACGAAAAGCAACAAATGTAAATTCGAAAGATATTCCTAAAATTCAAATATATAAAATAGAGAAAGCTCTTACACAAATAAAAGAAAAGAAATCACCAGAAAAAGATCAACTACTAATAACAATAATAAAGTAAGGAGAACCGCAACTACTACAACTAAAAATATTGTTCGATCAATGTTTAAAAGAACAAACATATTGCGAGATAATAAAAATATAGAAAATATCATTTACATTTGTGTCTTGCCCTTATATATTATGAAAAGGCGTTTGACTCAGTAGAATATTGGCTTATAATATAAACTCTACAAAATAGAAGAGTTAGTTGAATCTGAATTCACTGAATGTCTATGAAATCGATACAAGGACTATAAATCTACAAGATGTGTTTAGAAATTGTGCGTGGAAAATAAAGGGGGTAAACATTGATGGAAAAAGATTAAACCATTTACGATTTACGAATAAGGTCCTATTAACCTAAAGGATTTACAAACAAATTTTTACAAATACAAATAAAAAAGCAAAAGAAATCGATTTAAATAAAAACAATGGAAAAGCCAAGATAGAAATAAATGGCTTAGTGAAAGGAACCGATATACAGTTGTAGGACAAAACTATAGAAATAGTATCTTAAACGACTTATTACACTAGAGTGAGACAGTTAGATAGAGGAAATAGAAGGATAAAACTGGGTTGGGTTGCATTTGGAAGATGGAGAGGCATACTACAAAGCAAAATTGACTAAAAACTGAAAACGAAGTTATTGAATTAAAACAAACTCTTTGAAATAACCTACGCAACAGAAATATGGATACTAATAGCAAATAATGTAGAAAAATCAAAAATAACATGAAGATCAGTGGAGTGTAAAATTCCGAGAATAACTCTGAAAGATAAAATAACAAACATAGAGACAAGACAAAATACAAAAGTACAAGTTGTATTTAAAAATCATTTAAACTAAAATAGTCGTGGGCTGGGTACATTATAAGAACAGAAAATACTAGATTGGGCCAAGAAAATAGTGCATTGGAGACCGAGAATGAGGAAAAGAAAAAGAAAACCCCGATTCAGGTGAATAAACGACATAAAACGAACAAATGATTATTAATATACATTAATATAAATAGAAAACAGAAAACAGAGCAATAGCAAATATTTGGCCTATATCCGACAACGGATACATACAACTGAAGATGACATCTAAAAAATATATGGTAACAACAAAATAATGAGAATAAATTAACTACTTATCACCTGAAATGAAAGAAGTTACAAAAAATGATTTAGAAGGGCTCGTCATTGCATCAAATCAAAGAATGTTTATTGACATGATATTTTTTAATACATATCAAATTTATAATAACCTAGGCGAAAATTTTATTTTATAAATTTGTTTTTCTTAACTTATAATGTTATTAGCAAAGATAGTTCAATAAAAACAATAATTCAATTTATAATTTTTATATAAATATTTAAAATCCAGAAAAAGTTTTTTAAATAAATTTCTTTTTGTTAGGGCGTTATTTATTGGAGCTTCAAGGACTTACATGCACTTAATACTACAACGTCACCTACACGCATGGGTTGAACGAGATACCAAGTTATCTGTGTCGGGTTCGCGGACAGCGGAGCAAATTATTAACCGCGAGCATACGGAAATAGCCCTTAAGTAACCTTACTATTAAGTCTAAACACTCCCATTCCAGGCAGTATAAGAAAAAGTAAAAAAAATCCATCAAAATATATATTGTTCAAAACAACAATTAAATATCAGCAAATAACAGGACGAAAGCACATTCCATTCAACTGTGATGTTTTATAATAGCTTTATGCTCGATATTCGAGAATTACATAACAAAAACGATGCATCAGGTTCGGACATATTAATTTTCATATATATTTTTTGCTCTTTCAATATATTAAACAATTTTTCAAAATATGATCCTCTTTGAAACGAGGTTTCAGCGTTACCCACCTTTCAAAGCTGTCGATATCTCCGTTCAGCAGGCGATCCTTGCGTTTCCTCTTTCTTCTCCCTTTAAACGAAAGTAGGAGGTGAAACGCAGCGAGCGCAAGCATCTGCCCTCCCGCAACGTAAGCAAGCCAGAGCTTATGGGGCCAAACGAGCGGAATTGCCCCTATGGAAACGTACACGAGAGTCTTCTTCCATCCATTTATCCACACGACACCTTGCCAGCACCTCCACATCCTCGCGTTCTCGTTCCTGAAACAATGCGAATTTACAGGCCCTCGCAGGAAGCCGCCGCGCTAGCCACTATGGGCGAAAAATCGGAACTATCGATTGCGCATTAGTCACGCGGCGAGTGGAACTTCCGAAACAAAATTCCGGCGATTTGCAGCATGTGCAGGAAATTGCATTCTAATCTCATTTCGCCGCGGCCCGAGCTTATTTAATAGGGCGCCCGCGATTTTGCCCCGCTTCCGTTTCTAATTGAGTGACTTAATGGACTCGATTGTGAGGCTACAATTACATTTTGCGAGGAAAGAGACGCCGACTTTATTAAATTTTAACGAACATTCGCAACTAATCAAAGTCTACTTTTAAAATGTAGGTTTTATGGTAACGCTACTTGATTGTGTGTGCAAAGAAGGCTCCAGGAACTCAAGATACGAATTATTTTACAATACATCAAGAACTCGCTAATATTATTTAATTAAGTCTTGATACATCGTACACTTTAAAAAGTTTAAATATATTAAATGTTTATTCAAAACAAGATTTAAGAGGTGCTGTTTGTTTAACTATAAATTATGATAAATAGTTAAAGCGAGGCTGCAACATGTATTATCGTTTAACAAAACTTATAATCGGAAAGTTTAGGGGAAGTTCTCATCTAGCGACCCAAAAATGACACGATTTTCTCGAATTCTTTTCCATGGAAGAAAATAAATGAGGAACTCGATGTTTTTGGTACTTTTTTAATAGGCCTTAAAGTATGGAAAAACATTTTCAACGAACTTAAAAAGTTCGTTACTGAATTCTATATGGCTGTCGGTCTGTCGGTCTGTCTGTCGCTGTCACAAAATTATGGATTTTTTAAAATTTTAAAATGGATTCTTATAGGAAATTTTACGCTGATTTCAAAATCGAAATCAAAAAGTTTCTATCTCGAATAGTTTTCGAGATATTCGACTTCGAATTTCGGGAAAATTTCGACATTGCGATTTTATGAGTAATTCTTAAAGAAAAAAAAAGATTTCAATTAATGAAATCGAAAAAATTCTATGTCGAATAGTTTTCGAGATATTCGACTTCGAATTTCGGGAAAATTTCGACATTGCTATTTTAAATGTGATTCTTATAGGAAGTTTTACGCTGAATTCGAAAATAAAGAAAAAATTCTATGTCGAATAATTTTCCAGATATTCGATTTTGAATTTTCCCGAAATTCGAATCCAGAAATCGAAAGGTTTTTTTAAGTTCGTTCTGGGATTGCTTACAGAACAATCTCTTCGCCGGCCCCATGTTTTATATTGAAAAATATTGTAATAATTATTGTTTATTTGTACTGAAACGTGGCAGCCTCAAAAAAAAGGTATCCAACCGAAAGAATATTTTATGCGCCTGCGTAATCCCGTATCAGGTGACAGCTAACTTTAGCTTTACGTAAATCGCTAACCTACAATTGTCGAGGAGAACTATGTTGATGCACTTGAATTCGAGTTGGAAAAGAGCCAACAGAACTTATTGCGACGTAACCAAGAAGTACAAGAAATTTTACTACTAGGAGGAGGTAACTGTTGACAGGACAATTCATAACAAACAACCTAATCGCAAAACAAGTAACGATCAGGATGCTGGGTAAGGCATGACTGACTTAGCAAAAGAAATGGGTGTGGCGTGGTCAATAGTCAGTCTAGCAGTGAACCAGGACCTATACTATAAATGGACTATACTATAAATGTTGATTGAGAAAAACAAAATAGATAGGCACTTACAGGCTGAACACAATCTTCTTGAGATTCTTGTTGGACGAAAACAGTTTTCTCCAGGACAGGAAGATAAATCATTAAAATGACCGTTGAATCTACCAAAATACTCCTGAAGTACCTACCGCCACGCATACAATGTTTTTCGCCTCTGTGATAACACTGGGGCTTGTGAGCAGCGAAAGGGATGTCATGGCGCGTCACTTATTTGAGACAGGCCTGAAGGTGGCCGCTGATAGCTATATCAACATGTTGGAAACAGTTGTATGCGTTACAGCAAGATTCCGCTCCAGCCCACAAAGCAAGAAAAACTCAGACATGGTCATACAACATTTCATAATACCACTGGTTTCTCAACCTGTAGCTACCCTTCAGCCTTGACTTTGCCTTGTCCACTACGTATGAGGCGTGGTAGAGTCGAATGTTAATGAAAGGGCTTTTAACACCAATAACAGCATAAGGGCCTCCATCATGGAGATAATGACACAAACTCGAGAAGGTCGTGGGCAATGATGGGAAACTGAATAATATGCTTCTACAACTATTTACCTTAATTGTGATAAGATTCATATAAATAAATTTAATTTTTGTTGGATTATATATAATCTTCTTCTTCTTCTTCTCCTAATTAATTAAATCCATTTTTGGATGTAGGCCTTCCCTAACTCCTTCCACCTATCACGATTTTGTGCGATTTGGATCCAATTTAGTCCAGCTGTACGTTTAAAATCATCATACCAACGCATAGGTGGTCGTCCTCTTCCTCTCTTATGCTCGTACGGTCTCCATTCAGTTATTTTACGGTTCCATCTATTTTTGTCACTTCTCACCACGTGTCCTGCGTAACTCCATTTTAATTGGGCAATCTTAATACCAATGTCTGTCACTTTTGTAATTGATCTTATTCTGTCATTCCTAACTTTATCTCTCCTTGTTATATTTAACATTGCTCTCTCCATTCCCCTTTGTGCTATTCTCATTGATTCTATGTTGCTTTTTGTTGTTGCCCAATTCTCTACTCCATATGTCATGGCCGGTAAAATACATTGTTC
Source organism: Sinelater perroti (assembly GCA_036346155.1). Taxonomy (NCBI): domain Eukaryota; kingdom Metazoa; phylum Arthropoda; class Insecta; order Coleoptera; family Elateridae; genus Sinelater; species Sinelater perroti. Next base: position 13,382,618 of record JARFIY010000195.1, on the reverse strand, counting down.
GAATACTTTTGTTTTCAGGCGTTGATCTATTTTGTGTTTTCAAAATGAAGGATAGTCTTCCAAATGCGATCCATCCACTTTTTATTCGTCTTTTTATTTCCTTCTTTTCACTGCTTCGTCCTAGTTCTATTCTTTGGCCTAGGTATATATATTCTTCTACTCGTTCAATTTGAGAATCGTCAATTCTAATTTCTACATCTGGACCAGGGTGCATTACTTTTGTTTTTCTTAAATTCATTTTTAATCCTATTTTGTTTGACTCTCTATTTAGATCAATGATCATTTCTTTCAAGTCTTCTAAATTTTCCGTGAGTAGTATGATATCATCAGCATAGCGTAGGTTAGTAAGCCGCTCTCCGTTTACATTTATTCCTTTATCTGGCCATTCTATCTTCTTGAACACGTCCTCCAGTGTTAGGGTAAAGAGTTTCGGCGACAGTGTATCACCCTGTCGCACTCCTCTTGCAAGTGGTACTGGGTTAGTTTTCGCGTGTAATGTATATGTTGCTGTGACTCCTTCGTTTAGTTGTTGTATGAGTTGTATGTATCTTTGATCTATTCGACTGTTTATTATATATAATATTAATGCTATTTTCAATGTTTATTAATTTTTCGGATTTAGTTCGGCGAAGTATACCCCTTAAGTTAAGTCTACCTCAATACAAAATACTTGTAATTCGGACCCATCACAGAGTTGCTTATAAAAACTAAAATAGTAAAGATTTACAATGGAACATTTACATATATTCATTAAATGTCTCTCTTGAATGTTATTCTGAAACCTTGGCAATTCTTAATTAGCCATTCTCAGAAAGTTTCTTTCGTAACGATTTTATGGGAGTCACTAAATTATGGTAAGAAGCTAATTCTGAAATGCATCAAAGGTTTTTATCGTTGATTGACAATTTTGTTGGTAAATAAACCCTTCAAATCCAGAACAGATCGCGTTAAGTAATATGCAAATATAAATGACTTTTCATCTCTTAATCATCTGATATTTCTTAAAGCTACTAGCTTATTGATAATTCTTTTTGTAAGGACGTTTCTGCTAACCGATAAAGCATCGACAAAAAGGTTAGAACCAGAAAATTTCTTGTATTAAATTTAATTTTGTACCCATAACTTACCATACTTACCATAATTTTTCACCCATCCGAGTTTAGTGTATAAATAAAGCGGTAAAGTCTTGATTGTATGTCACTGTATTGCAAATTATGTGTTTTTTTGAATTTTTTTTAGCAATAAGATTAATAAAAGTAACAATTAATAGATATATTTCATTTAATTTACTCTTGACTCTAACCTTTATATTTGTCAAATATCGTTTAGAATATACTATCATTTGATTGCTTTAATCGGCATCAAAGAATGTTTAAAATTGACTTATATTCTATGATAACATCTAATAATAAGACATTCTCGAGCTATTGACTTTCAATACACCTTTGTAAGTTGTTTCCAGAAAATATGTGCCTCTTTTCTTCTTATATAGGCAATGTCATTTTTGCTTTATTAGTTTTATTATAATATATTGTTGAATCGAGTCCAAATAATTGAACGTATTGTTTTGACTATTAAGTTATAGTGCTTTAATTACGTTAGTAGTACAAGGTGTCCCAAAAGAAAGCTTCCTTTTAAGGTGGTTATAAAAAACAAAGGAGACGTCTATTAAAAAAACTCATTTTTTATTAAAATACAGACTGCAAAATTATTTTTTAAAAATAATGCTATCTAAATATGATCCTGCATACTCGCGACACTTTTTTAAATGAGAAGCAAAATATTTTCTTTCAATTGAATCAGAAAGTCCGGGTTGCTGTTGTATACTCTTTCTTTATATGAAATATCCCCAGAAGAAATAATCTATAGGAGTCAATTTAAGGCTGCGTGGAGGCTAGTTTATGTCACTTCTGGAAATCTTTGGGGGAAAATTGCATTAACTCTTGGCAGAGAGAAATGTGCGATAATGCTCAATTCTGCTAAAACCATGTTCTTTAATTACAACCAGCAAAATTTTGCGGTTCAGGCAAGAAATTATTCAGCATCTCCACGTAACGCTCTGAAGCCACTGCTACTGCACGGCTCATTTCATCTCCAAAAAATTATGGGTTCGTAGCGCTCCAGTAACGGCAGTTTTGTTTGTTGACGTGGCCATTGAGGTAAAAATGTGCCTCACCTAAAAAATATGTTGAATAAATTGCAATACTCAGCTTGACGAATTGAAGCCTCCCATTAGTATTGTTGGGTTTTAGTTCTTGCACCAAGTAAATTTTCTAGGAGTACAGACACAAATATTTGCGCAGAATGCTATATAATCATGATCTAAGCACATTTAAAAGACTGGTCCATTTACGAACAGGTCAGATAGGTCAAGAGTCTCGCGAACGGACTGTCGTACGCTCTCTACGTTTTCTTTCATGACTTTGGTTGTCCCAACTTAGGTTTAGCCGTAGCTGACCCAGTTTCTTCAAACATTGTTTCTGTAGAATTCTTGCATAAAAAATGCACGAACCGTTCTCGAGAAACGCTCCCTAGCAACTGTATTCCCAAAGTCGCACTACCGATTGACCCCGTACTCCTCTGGTTGGTTGCCAATCAAATGGAATCTTTCTTTTGAGATACTGGTATAATGCTAAGTTTTAATCCTGTCCAATTTCCTAACTTCATGTGATATAATCCTTACAATCAATAGCAACAATTTCCTATGAAAAACATACAACTTCTACATCGAAACATAAACTATAATATAATAATATAATATATAAATGATTTAATTTCTTTCCTTAAAAATATGAAATTGATACTGTTCCTATACTAAAACAAAAATGCCGTTTAATGAGAACCCTTGCTGAAGAGTAAAAAAAACTAAAACATATGAGTTTCCTCATTATCAAAAAAAGCCAAAGTATTACAAGCAGCTACTGCCACAAATTCCTCGTGTCAATTAAATAGGTTTGTATACTATCAAACGACACCACAACGTAGGGGTCAGGTATATCGACAACAAATAGATGAATTCTTAAACCTTCTATTTTTGTACATGAAGTTATCAACAATCCGGAAATAACTAAATCTGTAAACACTATTTTAAAACAACAGAATATACCAACAAAACTATTGTTAATAGCCAAAGACATAAAAACGGAATTTAAATGATTAGGTCATCACGTTAAAAACTTACAACATCAAAAGTAAAATTAATAAAACACCACTGCTCGTACTTTTTAGTAATATTGAACTCGCAGAGAACAATAAAACAATTTAGGACCTAAAGTTCCTACTGAATATGTGCATCAAAGTTGAATGCCTAAGAAAACGCACATAACCTGTTCAATGCACAAGATGTCAAGCATATAGACATATTAAAGCATTTTATTTTAGACCTTATGTCTGCATTAAATTTGTTTTCGTTCCAATTTATTTACAATCTGTACATGTACATTAAGTAAATTGTTTGTATAAACTAAATATATGAGAATTTAGGAGTATTCTCAGTAGTATGCTCCTGTAACAGTAGGCAGTCTGTTATAACTTTTGGGTACAAAAATACCTATAAACAAACTAGTGCTTAAACTAAAATAAAACTAAAACAAAACTAATATTAAATATGGAATCTCGTAGGCAAGTCGTTTGGCACGTATTTTTGAAGTCTTCTATTCTAATTTGGAAGAAACATAAAGTCCGTGGCTTAAGTGTTGGGGTGTGCTGTAAGGCGATCGCTGTATTTTGCACTATAGCGGTTGATTTCCTCTTTCACTCTCAACATTTGAAGATCATTGGGGATAACCGGATTGGGCACGAACCACGGAGCGTTCACAATTATGCGTAACACTTTAGATTAAAAACATTCAAGAATTTCAATGTTGGAGTTAGTAGATGTGCCCCAAAAATCAATGCCGTAACTCCATATAAGTTTAAGTATTGCTTTATATATCAAAAGTTTGTTGTCTGTTGACAGCTGCGTTAAATGTGGAAAAAACCACAGCACAACATGAACTAAAACAGAAGGTACCCCTCCAACGTATGCTTTATGGGGAGGTAACCATATTTAAAAATTTATATAAAAAAATATATTAAAGTTACCCCATGCGCATACAGTAAAATAAAATTTACAACCAACTGAAACTCAATCATCATCCAAAGTCACAATAGCTAAATTTCTAGATGAGTTAAAAATTACAAGCATGATAGTCGTTAAAAACTAACGTAGAGAGTTGTTCACGAATAGCATGAGAACCACAATAACACAGAGAAGAACTAATAAATAGATTTGAAGTAATTTCACCACAAAGACCTATATTAAAATAGCAAGTTGTAAAATCTACTGTAAAAAATAATCAGAGAGAGTAACCTATGTCGAAACCACAATATAGTAAGGAAAACTATAAAACACCATAAACTAACTCTATTCTACTGTCTACGAACTACTAGTATACATTAATAATTTACCTACCCCTTAACATTGTCAGCTATCGAATACCCACCAAGCCCCACGATTTTTCAAGGAAACCCTACTTTAAAACGATATCTACGCAAATCATAACTGGATGTTTTCAATTCAAAGCACACATTAGGATCGAGACGCACCAGTCCTAAAGGAAAATTTAAACAGAATTCCTAATTAACTAGATTTTTTATCGCCGAATTTACCAATTACGTTAAAATTAATGAAATTGAAACCTCTCGTCAGGCCATTCTCCAACAATCTTAACAATTAGTGTTATTACAAGAAAGAAGATCATGCAACGCCGATTTAAAATACTATAATAAATGATCATTTGAATTTCAAAACACCGAAAAACTCAAACAAACCACTAACTAGCTAATTATGACTATTTTATAATCAGGATAAAATAGTATACCCTTCCTACAACACAAAGTTCAAAACAAAAACGCATTCCAAATAAAACAGTTAATAGCTGAAAACCCACAGCTAGAACCATTTGGAAACGCAGGCATAATATAATGGACATAATATTTAATAAATCTCTCAGCAAAAGATATCTAAAAATCTACTAAAAGCTTTAGACGATCCCAAAAATTCATACCACCAACATGAAACCAAGCTGTTACTTGTGATAGATCAGAATTAGAAATGGCTGAAATATTTGCACATCTTTCTGAAGTTTATAAATCTCACTTGGAAGAGACAGATAATGACATTGGTGAGTACTTCGATGTCCTCTACAACTATTACCACCAATTTTGGCTTTCTCGCCCACCGAGATAAAACACGAAATCAAATGTTTGAACAACCATGAAGCGCCTAGATTTGACCTCATAACCGCAAAAATACTAAAAAGGTTGCTCAAGAAAAGCGACATCAGTAACAATAATATTTAACTTTATTTTTAGGAAAACACTGGCATATTCAATTTAAATTTCTCCAAATTATTATAAATATAATCTTCGGGTAATCTCTAAATTACTGGAGAAATCAATAGTACTTAGAATTAAAGAAGATTCCATTAACAAACGAATCATCACAAATTACCATTCCTAGTCCAAATAATCCTCCCAAAGACCCTAAACCCCATCCAAATTTTATATATGGAGTAATATACTATAAAAAGATGATCGATAATTTATCACAAATTACTGAAGAAGAAACCTATTATTCAAAAGCACTCACAAACAACACAATAAAAACAAATGCTAATACGTCCGAAACCTATAGGAAACTTATCAGACACCTTAATGAGGAAAAAATTAAACACCATACCAAATGAAACAGAAAAGGGCCTATAGGGTAGTTATCAGAAATCTCCACTACTCAATACCTATCGAAGATATAAAAAAAGATATAGAAGCTAAACCGTTCGCAATACTATTAACATGCGACATCGAATTAACAAGCAACCACTAATGCTATTTTATGTAGATTTAGATCCTAAAAAAATGATAAAGATATTTACAGTTTAGAATTCATAGGACATAAGCGAATAACTGTTGAAACGCCACATAAAAAAGCAATATCATACAATGTACAAGGTGTCAACTATATGGTCACTCTAAATCTTACTGCACACGACCATACAAATGTGTTAAATGTAATGGTGACCACAATTCCACATTGTGCCAAAAAGCCAAAAGCATTCCAGCAAAATGTGCACTTTGTGGAAAAGATCATCCTTCGAATTATAAAGGTTGCGAAATATATCAACAGTTACAAAATGCAAGAACCAAATCTAGAGGAAATAATAATCAAAATTGTGATCAACCCCAAATTCCACATATCCAAACACCGAACCAATCAATACAACAACAACCAAGAACGGACTTTCGAACATATGCTGATGCTGCACGAGGGCTAAATACAGCAAATCAAGATAATGACTTCAGTGGCCAACTCAACCATTTCCCACCGAATTCAAAGCAATGTTCAATCAGTTAATCTCCCAAAACAGCATGATACTAAATATGCTATCAACTGTCATTAATAAACTAGTCCATTAATGGACATCTCATCTTTACGTATAGCTCTCTGGAATGCCAATGGTTTGGCAAATCACAAAACAGAAATAACTTATTCCTCACAAATTAATAAGATAGATATGATACTTATATCTGAAACTAATTTTAGAGACCGATCAGTATTTAAAATACCATCTTATACGACTTATCATACCATTTATCCGGATGGAACAGCACATAGAGGGGCTGTAATACTCATATGCTCTGAAATAGCACATCATGAACTTCCTTAATTTCAAACCAACAAGATACAAGCTTCTGTAATTCATGTCAATGCTGAAACGAGATCTTTTACCGTAGCAGCGATTTACAGCCCACATAGACACGCAATCAATACCGACGTATAAACAATGTTTAACACTTTGGGACCTCGATTCATAGTTGTGCATTGGAATGCCAAACATTCTGACTGGGGTTCCAGATGTATTACGCCCAAAGGCCGAAATCTACTACGCCTCATAACAAACAAATTATTCGCATTTGTCAACTGGTCAACCAACTTACTGGCCAACTTACCTAAACAAACTTCCTGATTTGTTAGATTTGTCATCAACGGCGTTGCAACTAACTACCTTCATATTGAACCTAATTGGGACCTTTCATCAGACCATTCCCCGTTATCCTCACCCTTAGTACCCAATTATTATAAAATCAAATCCACCCAAATTAGTCTCCAAAATTTGATCGACTAACTTCCAACAATACATCGAAATAATTTAATCCTGAACATTAAACTAAAAGAACCTGAGACATTGATATTGCTGTACAAAACTTTACTAATGCAATACAATAAGCCTGGATAAGTACACCAACATCAACACAAATAAACAAAATTACTAACATACCGCTAGATTAGACAGCAATTCCAGAAAGACGTGCAAGACGCACACTTGGCAATGAACTCGCAATCTGTTGATAAAATACATATAACAGATATACAAGATTACTTAAACCTACACGTACAAGATTTAAGAAATTCTACATTTGAAACATAATTACGTCTCTGTCGATAAGACCACTCAGTCAGCAAAGTTAAACTAAAAGACCTACTAATCACATACCACCAATAAGAAAAAATGGAACCTGGACAAGAACAGATCAACGGAGAAATGCTTTTGCAGAGCACTTAGCTCACACTTTTAGTCTCCCAGAACTCAATCCTAACATAAATATTGAAAATATCAATAATTCCTTAGCTGGACCATGTCCAATGACCCTCCCAATCAATCCGTTGACACCATCTGAAATAAAACATGAAATTAACAATTGTAAAACACACAAAGCTCCTGGATTTGATCTTATAACTGGCCAGATTCTTAAGAAACTACCGAAGAAGGCAATAACAATATTAACTACTATTTACAATAGTATGATAAGACTCACCTATTTTCCCATTTCTTGGAAATTTGCCCAGATCATATTAGTACTTAAACCTGGTAAACCACCTAATTCAACTTCTTCATACCGTCCTATAAGCCTACTTCCTCTGCTATCTAAAATATTTGAAAGATTACTACTAAAGAGACTGCAGACTGATATTAACCTGAACGAGATACTACCTAAACATCAATTTGGATTCAGAGAACGACACTCTACAATTCACCAGTGTCACAGAATCGTTAACGCGATCATAAGAAGTCCGGAAGAAAAAAAAGATTTGCGTCGCAGCATTTTTAGATATTGCTCAAGCTTTTGACCGTGCTTGGTATAAAGGTCTTTTATTTAAGCTAAAATAAATCCTTCATACCTACTATTATCGCATCCTAAAGTCCTATCTCAGCGATCGCTTTTTCCAAACTACATTTAATAATGAAGTTTCCACAATACACTCAATCGAATTAGGAGTACCACAGGGTAGTGTCCTAGGACCATTCTTGTACCTTATATTATACAACTACTGATAGCACAACCATTGCCACTTTTGCAGACAATACTGCGATCCTGTCAGTTGACAATGATCTTCATCTAGCTGCTGATTGTGTCCAAACTCATCTAGACAAACTTGAAGAATGGCTCAGTTCCTGGTGTATCAAAGTTAATGCCGCTAAGTAAACACAAATTAATTTCAAAACTAGACAAATTGACTGCCCAAATGTCTCCATTAAAAATACCTAACTACCTGTTCAAAACGAGGTGAAATACCTAGGACTAATACTAGACTCTAAACTCACATGGCGGTTACACTTGATATCCAGAAAGAATCACATAAACAACAATATTCAACAAATGTATTGGTTACTCGGTCGTAATTCTCAATTGAAAATAGAAAATAAAATACTTCTATATAAATGTATTATAAAACCCATCTGGACATATTATTATTAATTATACAACGACTGCAGTCCAAAAACCTACGCATGATTCTAAATGCGCCTTGGTATATAAGCAATAAAACTATTCACGATGACTTAGCCATTCCTACAGTTGATGAAGAAATCCAAAAATTCAGCACCACTTATTTCCGCAATCTCCCAGGGCATCACAATGAGGAGGTTATCCACCTAATGAATGAACTAGGCGTACCTAGAAGACTGAAGAGGAAACGCCCCACTGATCTACAAAACTAAATTACTTGAGTATCACATATTACCTTTGTCATACATAAATATAAATATACGGAGAGTGGTCGCTGGATCACTTCTCCCCTCATGTTGTACCTACTAATTATCCTATTTACTAAATGTTCTCATAGAACAGATTGTAAATTTCTAAATAAACAAAGAAAGAAGATTCGCTGTTAGAAAATGAATTCGGCCTTTGGTATGCTCATTCGGCTATTCTATTCTGTAATCGACGACATAAATCAAATTTTGGACAAGAAGCAATACTGTTTTGCGGTGTTTTTAGATGTTAATGTTTGACATAAAGGTCTTGTATTCAAAATTAAAACAACTCTCCCGTATTAATACTATTTATTATTGAATTCTCATTTAATAGAACGTCTTTTTCAAGTTAAAACTGCTAACAATGTTTTACCCTATCATCCAATAGGCCCAAGAGTTGTGCAAGACAGTGTCATTTACATTCTATGTAATGCAGATCTGCCCACTGGTAACAAAACTGCAACAAACATTTTCGCAGAAGGTACATCTAACTTTGCATGTGATAGCTCTCCTAAAGTACCTACACGCACATTGCAAACTCACTTAGATACCGTTTCTAAAAAAATCCAAAAATAAAAAATTTAAGTTTATATTAAGAAAGCAACAGTGCTCAACCATCATACCGCCGTAATTCAGTTTGATACTTAGAATTCATACTGACAAAAAACTTATTTGATAAATTTACATCACGAAAAAAGAAAACTTTATATTTAAATTAGAAAATATATTAGTCAGTAGAAAAAATTCACGCTTATCTTTAAATAAGTTACTTGTGTACCAAAAGCATTCTAAGGGCCTTATGGATTCACAGAATTAAATTACGGGGATGCTCCAGCTCTTCAAATATTAAAATCTGGCAAAGGTACCGGTCAAAAGCTCTTCGCTGGCAGATGCACCATGGTTCATTTCCAACCAAACTCATTACATGAAGATTTAAAAATACCACATGTTAGACAAATAATTAGTAAATATCATAAAAAACATAAAAATCGACTGTAGTCCTATCCAAACGATACAGTTCAGCATTTACTGGACTAGACGAAACGATGCACTAAAGATTGAAACGGAAACAGCCGAATAATACGGCAGATAGTGACAATAATTGAATGTAAGTAATTGACATTATATATTTTTTTTGATATTGGGGAGAATACCACTGGGTAGGACTTCCCTTAAGCTTTACTTATAGATATAATTAAAAAGTTTGTTTTTTGATTCCTAATAAACAGTACTAAAAAATATGTGTATTATCACCCTTCAGGGTTTTTACGATTCTTTTTAGTTTAGTAAGATCGGCTTATGTATATCTGTGTCTTATTAACTTTTCCCGTATTTTCAACTCTTGTACAAAATATTTCTTTTATATCTTCAGCATTTTGATGTTAGATTTACTTTTTGTCGAGTAAGGTGAAAATCGTTTTTTAATATTTCGTACTTTTAAAAAATGTTTCACTAAAGGTACAAAAATGTACTGGGTGATTGTTCCTCACAAATAAAATGTAGTCAATATTAAGACTGCAGTCATTCAAAAGTACATGTATTTTGAGCTAACATTATATAATTTAAAATAAATAGTAAATGGACTTTTGGCAATTCTGTTATTTTTGGTGAGGAGAGTTTTGTTAATTTTCAATAGGAATTATGGAAATTTGAACTTTTATAAAAAATACTATTGTTAATTCCTGGTATCTAAAATAAGATCAAAAATGATCCAATTATTAATTTTTTCTTTGTAGGTTTTAACTAAGTACATTTATCAAATGTCTTCCTAAATATGCTTTTAATTTATTTATCTAGTAAAATGTTTGCTATTTCATGTATATGTATTATTAATTTAATTTATAATAACAAATAATAACTCGATTCTGGTAGTTCATTCTTGTCTAGCGCCTTACATTTTAAAAAGATTCGTCATCTAACAAAAAATCAATATATCCATTTATTACAAAAGGTAAGAAGTGTCGTCACTACTAGATGAATTCAAACTATTTGTATCGCAAACATAACGGTATTGTATGCTAACAAAAAATCTGAAAAAGAATGAAATATGTAACAAAAGTCGTAAATTGTAGCAAGAGCGTAAATAGCAAAGCAGTGATTCTGAAGAACTATTTGCGTTTTTTTTTGGTGTTTTGCTTCTTGCTGGTTACTTTTGGGAATCACGAAAAAGCTTTACTTATATGTGAAAACAAAACTATGCATGTAATCCTAATGCGGATCAAGCAGCAACGAGCACGAAAAGTTCCGTTGTTGTTCTGCAATATATTAGATTTGATCATTTCGCGACAAGAATAAAGCGCGAACTTGTAGGCAAAGTAACTTTGCTGCGCGATATCACCGACGTATTGCAAAAAATTACAGAGAAAGTTACAACCACCTTGCTTACGTCAGCATTGACAAACAGCTTGTTGTATTTTTGCCTGTTCCAAGTTTATGTGGCAAGTAAACCAAAAAAATACAGCATCAAAGTACGGGTATCCCTTAATGCAAAATCGTTTTATTATTCTCACTTTGAAATTTGTACTGGAAACGTAATATTACTATCAAGAACTCTTTTCACTTACATAATACTTTCGGTAACGTGTTTTTACTATAGCTTCCTATAAAATTAATCTCCTGTCTTGAAATTTAGGCTCAATGTAGAGAAATTAATTAGTAATGACTTAAATGTTTACATTTACACAGGTAATTATTGATTTCTTACAAACTATTGTCATATTTTTTATTCTAATTCATAACAAAACCACAACAAAATTAACAAATATCAAAATCAATCCATATGGCCTAAAGCTGGAAAAACTTTTCGCCCGCATTTTGCGCTTTGGCACTTTAAGGCTTCTCCCAAGCGAGTTTTACATATATTCGATCGGATTCAAGTCCGGAGACGGCGGAAGAAAGACTTTTTTGGCATTGAACCGCTCCTGCACAAGACGAAAACGGTGCTTGGGATCATTGTCCTGCTGAAAAATTTATCAGCGACAAGCCGTGCTGCAATTTAAGGCCACATATCTTCATGGTGCCCGGGTACATTTTGATATCCATGGGTTCTTCAATGAGATGAAGGAGACCCATTTCTTTGCCACAAAAAGACCCGGCAGCATGACAGAACCACCGTGCTTGACCGTCGGAAGCTGATACTTCGGATTATATCGTTGCCCCACAGGACGTCAAACGTAGGTCACATCATCCGCAGCAAACAGCATAAACTTCGATTCATCACTCTAGATGACCTTCTCTGATGAATGGTTCAGTCGTTGAGTTATTTGCAGTCGTGTGTTTTCAGCGAGATAAAAGGCATCGTAGCAGGTCAGCTTCCATGCAGTACTATCTGTTAAGTCCGACGCCGGACAGTGCGAACTGAGGAATTCAGGCCTTATGGAGTCGAAATTTTGCGGAAAATATCGGCCTCAGTGAGGCAATGATTACTTCGCGAGATTCGAAGTTTGTTCCGATCTAAGACGTATGACGTGATGAAGATGGTCCGAAACTGACTTTCTCTTTAACTGATCTATGGACCTTCTACTTCTTGCAAACCTTTCAAATAGTCCGTTCAGAGACGTTGTATATGGTCGCAGGCTGCTTCGTAGTCACGCTGTCGAAGCAGCCGCGGACTATCGTGTCTAACTTGTGGTGACATGCCAAACTACAAAAGAAAATGATAAAATAGATAAAAATATTGAAAAACTGAACATGACGATCAGTTCACCTTCATTGATATTGTGTTGCCAGCTGCAACTTTCGTGATGAGAGTGTTCAACGGCACATTATGACAATATGTGAAAAATGAAGTCTTTTGGCCATTTATGTCAAATATAGTCAAAAATTCAAAACCAAACATGTCCAAGACCGCTACTGCACGTGTATAAATTTCAGTTAGCTAACTCTAATTCTCCATGTTTTAAGCCATTTTTGTTTATATTTTCTTATATCATAACAGATGATTTCCATGTAACGTAATTGTTGTGGTATCATTAGAAAAAGTTGCTAGCAATGTGCCTTTGAGTACTGGTAAATTGGCATTAAATATCATATTCAAAATTGGACCTAGATACTTTCCTGCAGCACACTTGGTTTGATAGATGGCTAACATAGGACTGTATAACTACATCAAATATTATAGCTGAACAATGTCTTTCTTTTCTCTCTTTTCATTTATTATTTTTAGAGAATTGTGGTAAGAAACTTACGTCCAAAAGAAACTCCAGAAACAAATAAAGAAATAGAATCCAAATGTGATAAAAAAATTATACTTAAACAACTAAGCAAGCTTTATAACAAATGTTTGGTAGAATGCAAAATCCCAGCTGAGTAGTGAAAGACATTAATAACACTATTATTTAAATAAGGAAACAAGTATAAATTATCAAATTATTAACTCATCAGCTTGCTATCGGTAAAAATATTTCAGTGCTCATAACACAAAAATTGGCAAACAAACTTTGCAACTACCAGACCGGTGAACAGGCTGGATTAAGGAAAGGTTTCAGTATTGTGAACCACCTACAAGTAAAAAATAATAATAGAAAAAACACATGACACATGAAAATATGAGTATACTGAGCCACTATAAATAGCAATAGTGCATTACGAAGAAGAGTTAAGGAGACTTTTTACCATAGCATTGGAAAACGTTTTTAAAGAGTTTGGGTGAGAAAAACAAGGCATTACGATAAACGGCGAGAAATAGATTCTTCTGAGGTTTACTGGGGCAAACTGCAAAAGGTGCTCGATGAACTAAATAAGAAACCTTAAGCAAAAGAAAATAGTAAAACCACAAACAACAAATAATACAAAATAATAGGATTAATCATAGAACCAAAAATTGAGCTCTCTAAGACCAACTTAAAGATAAATCTAGATAAAAAATTGTATTAGCTTTCCAAACATTTAGCAGACTACAAACAATGCTAGGGTCTAATATAGGAAATACAATATAGACAGCAACCCTTGGCCAATATGTGTTACCATTCTTCACATATAGAACAGGAACATCACTCAATAAGATAATTGTAGATAGATTATACAAAACTCAAAGAACGATAGAAAGAAGAATGCTAAAAATAACACTACTAAGACGAAATAAGCAGGACACATTGGAAAAACAAGAAACAATAAATAAACTCGTAAAGTAATAGTATGACATCGAAAAAGTAAAACAGAGTCAGAGCACAGAACACCCGCTTATGACTGAAACTAAAGAGAAAACAAACATTTTTGTATGACCAATATCTGTATATAACCTTTCCGTTTTCAATTTCTTAAATTTAGGTTTGTTTTGTAACAGATATTTATCCTCTTCATTTCTTAATTTAATTAACCGTACTTTTCTATTAACCCTATTATAACTTTTATTTTAATCTCAATGTTTAAATTCTACCTTAGAAACTTTTTTTATTATTGCTTTTAAAAAACATGGAAAATAAAGGAATAAACCTTTTACATCAAATATGTAACAAGGCTTGGATGAAAGGTAATATACCAAAAGACTGGAAAATATGTGTAATTATGCCGATTCACAAAAAAAGGCAACAAGAAAGATTGCGACGGATCACGTTATTGAGCACAGTAGCTAAAGTTTATAAAAGAGTCTTAGCCAACAGATTACGAAAAATTATAAAATCACAATTAAATGAATCGCTGAGCGGGTTTAGAAGAGGACTATAGCATCCAAGGTCACATTTTTACCGTGAAGCAAATTATACAAAAAATCTATGAGACAAGGAATGAGGCATAGTTTGCATTTATTGACCTTGAGAAGGCTTTTGATCGGGCACCTTGAAAACTATTATGGAAAATCCTGCAAGAAAGGGGAATGAATAGGAGACTAACCGAAGCAATCAAAAGTATGTACAAACAAAATAGCAATTATGTAAGAACACGTAAGGTGAACTAAGGTAAGGCAGTTTATTAAGTCCGATGCTCTTTATTATATTAATAGACAATATAATGAAGCACACCACAATAAAAACCAAGAAACTTGAGATCGAATATAAGAACCTACAAAGCGTTGGAATACAGGAATGTGTGTTTGCGGACGACGTGCTCATGATGGTCAACACCGAAAGAGACCTACAAAATAATTTAAATGCTTGAAACGAAACTCTAAAATCGCACAAGCTCAAAGTAAGTATTAGTAAGACAAAAGTAATACTCATAACAAAAAAAAACATAGACAAGAAAATCAACATAAAACTAGAAAATGCGGCGATAGAACAAATGAGGAAATGTAAATATCTGGGTATGATAATTGGGGAACCAAGAAACGGAGATCAAGGAACGCACAGAGAAAACAACAAAAACATTACAGAATTCGCAAAACAATAGTGAAAAAGAAGAAAGTACCTACAAAAACAAAAATGTTTCAATACATTCTGCTATTTAGTTGTAAAATTTAGGTATTATCTAAAAGAAAAAATAGTAGAAAGCAGGCGGTATAAATCCTGTATCTACGTGAAGTCAAAACAATAAGAAGAAAAGACCGAACAAGAAATCAGGAGGTGAGAGAAGTACTGGAAGTTGAAGCCATGGTGGAGGCAATTGGGAACATTTATAAAGGCTACTAGACAATAGACAATAGTCAAAAAAAGCAAAGCTAGGCAAAATGAAACGTAGGATAACGTAATTTGCAAGTTATTAAACAAGAAGGATTTAAGTTGGCAGGTAGTAAAAGAGTTAGCACATAATAACAAAGACTGGAAAAAGTTTTGTATATAAAGTACATGTACGACTATTATGATAATGTAAAAACATAAATAATCCTGACACCTTTTGGTATAAGAAAATTGATTTTATATCTTCTTCTTCTTGTCGTGCCTTCTCTTAATAGAGGTTGGCGATTACATTGGGAAATGTTTCTCTTTCTGCAGCTGCTCTAAATATTTGTTGAACATTCGTGCCTGTCCACTGCCTTATATTCTTAAGCCAAGAAGTTTTCCTTCTAGCCCTTCCGCGTTTGCCTTCAACCTTACCTATATAAGTTGGTAGGTTATATTTTATTTCTTATTAGGTGTCCCAAGTAGGCGGTTTTTCTTCTTTTATGGTAGTTATAATTTCCATTACAGTTCATTCTTTGTAGTACCTTGGTTTGTAATCCTGGCTGTCCATGGGATTTTAAGTATTCGTCTCATCAACCACATTTCAAAGGCTTGATTTTATATATATATATATATATATATATATATATATATAGTACCCAGTTGACCCACAGTATCTTTACTTTGCGTATTTTATTATTTTACTACTGCTCTCTTCTTGCTAGAAAATCACTTTTCAGTTTTCAGGTCCCTCATTGTGGCACTATTTGAATTAATGTATACGGAAGTAGTATCATACCCTCACACTGTTTTTGTAATAATATTGAACGCAAAATAGTCTTTTTTCAAATTTTTACAAATATGACAAAATAAATCAATTTATTTTCTTTTTTCTAGGATTTATAGATTTTATTTTCGCGAGCTTTATCATTATTCTTAATTCATTTCTGTTTAGTGACAAATTTTTTAGATATATTTCTTAACTTAAGGTATCCCTAATTATACTTCTCTGCTAATAAAGGGTTTTTCAATAAGAACCACATAATTTTAAAATAAAATAAAATAAAAACTATTTCAGATACAACCAAACTTTTTATATTATTTTGAAGCATAGTCTATTACGTTATGTTTTGAGTAACACATCATTAAGTGTCCACCTCGGCTTCGTGCACACGAGCAAATTCAATTAACCCAATTTTTGATGACTGTGCAATAACTCGGATTTCATATCATGAATGTAGCGTTCGATATTCAATCTTAATGCATTAATGGTTCCTGGTTTGTTTGCATAGACCATAGATTTCAAATAACTCCACAAAAACCATTTAAAGAAGTTACACCACAACTTCTTAAAGACCAACTAACAATTACATTTCTTGAAATTACCCTTTCACCAAACTTTTCTTGCAATACGTCAATAGTGGTATTAGTAGTTTGACATGTGGCACCGTCTTGTTGGAACCATATGTCCTTCAAATCAATTTCATCTTAATTTGGCCACAAAAAATATATTAACATAAATCGGTATTGCTCACCAGTCACTGCAACTGCATCTCCTACTGCATTTTGGAAAAATAATGGTCCGATGATGCCACCATGCTATAAATCACACAATAGTGACCTTTTACGGATAAAAAAGCTTATCGTAAATATCTTATGGATTGTTTTTATACCAAAAAACGACAATTATGTTTGTTAACATATTCACTTAACCAGAAATGAGTTTTATCTAAGAAGGTAATGCTTCTTTCAAGTTATTCGAAAGCCCAAGCAGTAAAGTCACAGCACTTAAGATGTTCCAGTAGTTTCAGTTCTTGGATCGACAATCTTATACGGATGTAAACCCAAATCTTTTCGCAAAATTCGCTAAGTTATCGTTCTTTAAGCCCTAATTCTTGAGCGCGACGAGGAATCGATAAATTTGGAGTTTACGCAATGCTATCTCTTGCAGCAGCAATATTCTGTACTTTTCTTGGATTTCGACGTTTGGTTAGTATTTTTGTATGGTTAAGACTAAAATCCCCTTCAAACTTTTTAACTATTCGAGGAATAGCAAGCACAGAAGGGCGATTATGTGTACCACGAAAAGTGCGTTGAGTGTTCACAAAAGAACGTCTAATTTCATAAACTTTTTGCACAATAACGAAACGCTCTCGAAGCGCGCATTTTGCATAGATTGTCAAAATATACTAAACACAAATGACAACTAGTGACAGGTATAACATTTTACGCCTGGTTGACATTTTATTTCAAAATCATATTATTCTTATTGGAAAACCCTTTATATGCTATGACAGGTTATTTGTCGCGTCTTATATAATTTTGATTCATGTTCACTTCATTTACCTTGAGTCTGGTCCAATTTATGAGCAAAACAAATTGTTAATATTTATATGTTTTACACATCCATACATTGTTTTTAACAAAGTTAAGTTTGTATACAAATATTAAAAAATACAACCTGCTATTCAAAATATCGTTAACACCATGGGGAGGATGTAAGCAAAACTCATTAAGTTGTAATTTTGAAAGACGATTTGTTGAATTTTAATGGCCACAGTTGAATTGAGAGTGGTTACATTAGAATAATATAAATAACAATTATATTATGACAGATCCGTTTTGCTGGTGGCAAACACGAGAAATTCACTTACAATTATTTTTTCTGTTAAATATATAATTTAAATTATAAAGCTAATTATAATATTCTTAAAACAATTAGGTTTTGTGTACCATAAAGTAGACACTATTAAATATTTTTGTGCTCTATTGTTAAAGACATCGCTAAAATGAAATAGGAATTGTCTCCAATAAACTAACACCGGAATCCATTTAAAGCTTCACCGATGCCAGCCAACTTTTTATGCAAAACACACTAAAAACTCCGGACGTAATTTTGGTTGTCAAATTATTATGAAAATTTTCTGTATGAATAGGTTATAATTTGTAGTTAAACTTTCAACGACAGCGAGGAACAGTATTTCATGTGGCCATTCTTTCCTGACGTTTTTATAGAGCCATTAAAATGCTTTCATTTTTACTATGCAATGAAGTGGAGGCGGCAGCATACTAATTTAAAAAGAAATGCCTGGAAGTTTTGGTTCCAAATAAGCGGAAGTTAATGGCTTAACCGATAATCGAGTAGTACGTGTTAATAGATAATAATACTACTAAAAATGATAACAAATATATACACTATTTTGTTGTTCTTTGGCATTTAGTAAAGTGAACTATTGAGTGTTAGGGTTAATCCATTAAACAGTAATTAATATATTTGTATTAAAAAAAAACATCTAAAAAAATTACCTTAATAGACTTTTAGAATAATGTCATTCTAATATCTTTTATAATTCTTTTATGATCGTAAATCTTATTGATTCCTTTAAGTTTCTAGTATACTAGATTTTTATATCCATCTGTAAGTTGCACTGATTTATTTTCACTATAATATTTAAGTCATTTTTTTGTTTTTATTCCTTCATTACTAACTTATGCGGAGTTATTGTGATTGTATTTCAAAACGGTGGGCTGTAGAACTTCTTTTATGTGATGCAAATAATTTTCACGGACGAGAAACCTAGTTCATGGTATATGTCTGAAAATAATAACCTATAAGATGACATTTACATAATCGTGTTTTTAAAGAATGATATACATTTGCATATTTATTATACAAGGTGGTTCAAATATGACAGGGACTGATTTGTGTGTAAACAAACCGCACTGCTCAGCAGCTGTGGACCTTGAGAGAGTAGAATCACAACATCCACCCTCTCTTCTACTTGGATTAGAACTGCTTTGGAGTTGCTAGAGTGATAAGCGAACAGAAGCTACCGCATAGCGTGGAACAACGCATTGTGAACAAAAAACGTCTCGTACGCTGAAATCACCACAGACTCCAACAATGTGTGAAAGAGTGTCTCTCACTGACCCGTCTGTTTAAGTGGTATAATAGCTTTAAAGAGGACAGAGAGCGCATGGAGAATGAACCGCATAATCGTCAGTCGCGAACATCCGTCACCAAGTCATACAGTGATCGTGCAGACGCGCTTATTCGTGAGAATAGACGTAGCACTACGAAGAAAGTTGAAGCAATGCCGTCTGTCAATGTTAATAGTGTAGAAGACATCGTAAAAAACCATCTGAACTATAGCAAAGTGAATGCACAGTGGATACCACGCATTTTGACGGACGTAAACAAACAGCAGTTTGAAGACGAAAGTGATGCATTTTTGAAGTCTAGATTGACCAGCGATGAAACGTGGAAGTACTACGACATTTCCGAGTTCCAGCAGTCATCTCGTAAGTGACAGCAGACCAGTTCTCCCAAAACTAAGCGCGCACAGAAGAGGCGCTTGGCAGGAATGATCTGGAACTGTCATCCATGCAGACTTTCTGACGAATGCCAGATCAGTCAATACAGCTTATTACTCAGTCCTTTTGGCAACAGACGTAAAGAAAAATATCTGATTCAAGTGGAAGACAAATGGAAATCGGCTAGCCCTCCTTCATGACAAATAACAATAATAAAAACTCCCCGGAAATTTAAATGGAACTTTTTACCATATCCACCATAGTTCCGATTTGGGTACCAAGTGATTTCTACCTGTTCGAAAGGCTTAAATCAGATATGCAAGGCATGGGGTTTGCGGACAACGACGCCGTCATCCAGACTGTTCGGGAGTGAATACGCCGCCAACCAAAAACCTTTTTGGAAAGGGGCACCAGAATGTTTCCAGAACGTTGGAAAAAATATGTTGACTCCAGAAGAGAGTGGGTTGAAGACTGGCATGTGTAAGTGTTTGGCAATTTGTTCTTTTTTTAAGAAAATTATTCCAGGTCAAATTTGAATCACCTCCTACTACAAAAAATTAACAACTCTCTTTCAGGAAATAGTTTTCCGAAAATCAGACAGACGAGGATTCTATCGTCCAACTGTTATTTAGTGTGTTAGCATTGACAAGTCACATATTAAATTAATGTTTTTTTTTTCTGAAACTTGTTACTAAAAACTTCATTGATCAGTTTGCTAATGTATTTTTATGTATTTAGAAGAAAAAAACTTGTAAGAAGAAATAAAAAATTTTAAAAGTGGTTTAGAAAAAATCATACATTAAATTAGTATATTATTAGCAATATGATACAACAAAGTACCGGAATTACACTATTAAATAGTTGTCAGTACAATAAAGCAATACAATTCTTTGTATTATATAATACGTCATAACCACTTCGCTTCAAATTATATTTCAACCGACGCAAGAAGCCAGGCTTCGCAAAGCTGTTAGATTAAAAAATGTTTGTCTCATAATCTGTGACCGCAGATAAAGTACAAATTATGCCAGTGATTATAATTGTTCTAAGAGAGCAAGGCACTTGAAGAAAAAGGTTATTTACCATTGTTAAACTATCTAGTACCATTATTTGAAAGACTATAGAAATTTTGTACTGAAAAATCTATTTAAAAAGGCTAGAGGAGGTCAACAAGTAGATAAATGCATATAAATTGTTACGAAGAAGATTCATCTCATTGATACCAATCTCTTGGGAACGTCATCAAAGCCGGAAATTTTCTAAAAATCGACACGGGTTAATCTGCGAACCTAATTGTTCATGTACGTGTTGAACACGTCGATAGCTTGGCATTTTTATTATTTAGAATTTAGCTTCTTATCCACGGCTGCTTCTAAAGAGAACTGTGAGACTTTAAAAAAAGTGATTTTTTGAGCTTTCTCCTTCACTTCTTATTGACTCAAAAGTGGTAAGAGATGCACTGGATTGAGAAAAGTTTTGTTAGTTTGGAGATGATGCGTAATTAATGACGGAGGGTTATGAGCAGTATTGATATAATAAATAAGCGTCGTCTTTTGTATTCAGGTATTGAGAGGGTTTTTCTGTTTCAACTCTCTGATGAATAACTGTGCTAGAAGTACGAAAAATGAGAGCAATTATTTTTGCATGTGAGAAATTGATTTTGTGTCCTATTTTTTATGGTACTTAAAAGTTCCGAAGAGTTGCCACTTTCCAGTATAGTCAGAGAGTGCTCATATACACTGGTGAAATAAATTAAGAGAATTTGCATATTTTATTGAATTTTACGAAAAGAACTGAACTGAATGTAAAAGCACTGCTTCTAGACAAAAATCCAAATCTTGTACGTCAAATACGTAAGCGTATACGTGTGTGTAGGCGGAGCCAGTAGAGAAACAGGCTGTATAATCGCGTGTTAGCGTTTCGTTCGCTAGCACACCTCGGCGAATTTCTTTGTGTTATTTTGCAGCAATCGGTTAAATACAAATTGTAACAGTAAAAATTAGTAACTACCAACGTTTAGATAATGGAATGAGATGACGAATTTTGGGGAGGCTAGAAGCAGGCCAATCGCAAGTCCAGATTTGTAGAGAGTTCAATTTAACGCCCAGCGTCGTGTGTAACTTATGGAAACAGTTCCAGGATACTGGTTCCATCGAGAGAAAGCCTGGACAAGGTCGTCCAAGAGCCACGACGGCCATTTGTCCATTCTAGCGAGGCGCAACAGAGGGGCTACATCTTCTGAGCTCTCTCGTGACTTATATGCAGCCACAGGAACCCGTGTATCAAGGGTGACTGTTTCCAAAAGACTTCATGAGAGAGGGTTGTTTGCAAGAAGACCTGCTGTTTGCGTTCCACTCACTTCTACGAATAGGAGAGCCCTTTAGCATGGTGCAGAGAGCATAGAGATTGGAGTATGGATCAATTGGCGACCGTTCTCTTCACTGATGAGTCCCGGTTCAGCGTAAACACGTACGTTCATATGTAGAGAACTAGAGACCCGCTACCTACCCTCAAATGTCCGCGAAATCGACCATTATGGCGGAGGAGGTTTAATGGTCTGGGCAGACATCATGTTGGATGGCCGCACACCTCTTCATGTCTTTGAAAGAGGCTCTGTAACTGGTGTGAGGTATAGGGATGAGGTCTTAGAGCCCTATGGTCGCCTTTTCAGGGGTTCAGTTGGCCCCGAGTTCATTTTAATGGACGATAATGCAAGGCTACATAGAGCTCTTCTGCTCGACGAATTTCTAGAGAGTGAGGATATTTGCCAGATGGATTGGCCAGCCAGATCTCCAGACCTCAACCCTACAGAGCATGTCTGGGACGCTCTGGGGAGGGCGATTGCAACTCGCAACCTCCCTCCGAGAACCAAACAGAAAATGAAAACAGCGTTGCAGAACGAGTGGGACCAATTGCGACAGGAAATAATAAACTGCTTTATTTAAAGTATGCAATCACGCTGCGAGACCTGTATATCTGTAAGAGGGGACCATACTCTCTATTAACCCATTTCTTTTGTTTATTCTGCAATCGCTGTTTCATACCTTCAAACTCTAATGAGTGTTACGCACGATCATGCGTGTGTATTACAATTGTTGAATGGTTATTTGTTTTGTATTGTATCAATGTATGTGCATATAAAATTTCATAAAATCGGTAGTTCTAGAGATAATCGACCAAGTCTGCAAATTCTCTTAATTTGTTACACCAGTGTATATGGCTAAATATTTGCTGGTTTATTTGGCCCATATAGGATTAATAATAATAATCCTTGGGATTAATTAGGGCAGCGATCTATGGTTGAATATAGCTGAACACTCTCTGGTTGTAATAAAAAGTGATATCTCTTCGGTGCCAAATACTATTCAGAAAAAGCTACAAAATTAATTTATTGCACGTAAAAACCATTGCCCCTAGACAGTAGAAATAAAAAAACGCCCTCAACACTTGAATATAAGACGATAACTCAATACTTACCTTTCATATGAAAACCTCATATTATTCTGTGTCATTAGTTACGTAAGATTTCCAGGCTAATAAGTTTTCGCTGATTCAGTACGCCTTCTGACAAATTTTCACTTCTACATTTATAAATAGTAAAACACAGCACGCCAAATGCCAGTCTCTTACAAAGGCATACTTTTTGCTTGCGCAGCAGGTAAATTCTCTTGAAAATGACATCAAAGCAACCGCAAAAATGTTGAGAATTATCTCATAAACGACTCGATTTAACCAGCGAGTCAAGTTATTCATATATAATTAACTGCCTAAAATTTTTTGCAGGTGTCGTGCTTATAGTTGGCAATAACATAAATGTCATTATTTTTTAAAATTATTTGTATTTTTAAAGTTGATAGATATAATGCAATATCGTTGTCAACTTAATGTTCCTCTGCATACAACTGTATGCACCTATGCGTTTAGTTTTCAGGAAAATACTTTTCTTAATCAGTTTATCTTTATTTTCTGAATTTAAATGTTATTTTTTATTATTGTTGAATACAATTTTATATTTATATGTGAACTTATATATAATAGTATTGACAAATCATAAATAAAAACGTCTAATGTGAAATAATATATGGGATGTAAAAAAATACAATTAATTGTACTTTAATGGGGTACCGATGTTTTTTAGCGATTAAAATAAATCTTTGAAAATTTACTGTTTTTAACGCTCTAACACAGATGTTTTTGAACAAATTTCAATTTTTATTTTTTTTTCAAAGATTACATATAGAATGCCATTTAAGGAACATAAAACAATACGTGAAAATGGCCAGTTGCAACAAAGGTTCCAACGCGTTGTTTAATCATCTACGGCTCCACAGGTAATGAAATGCCAATTAATGAGTGTATATCACATGCACATGCGCTAGTTTCTTACCACCCATGTTGTACCTGCCTCAAAAACGTAACACTCTCCACCGGACCCTGTATTAGTATAATCTCTACTTTTGGACTGAATAAAAGTGATGTACCAGGCTAGTAAATTCTAATACTTAGGGAAGAGAGGCAAAAGCATTTGATTTTTTTTTGTTTCTTATTGTTCATTTTACCACTTAATTATTTAGTTTTCTTTGGTGTTTTAATTATTTATTAAACACTGCATTCTCAAAAACTAGAGCTGACTGTATTTTTTATGTAAATTCGGAGATTACATTTTTTCAACATTGAGCTTATATTTGTTTTTCTACCAAATTTTTATATAAAACTCTTAACTTTATGGACTTCCATTTCACGCTTTAATGGTATTTTCATCTGTTATAAAATGATTTTCGGAGATTGTTTAGTTTAAGGCCAATCAGTTAATTTTTCTTTTTAAATGTATTAGAAACGAAGTATTATCATTTTCATTTAAAAGTTTTTTATTAAAATCACAAAATTGTATTTGTATGTATATATATATCTTCTTGGTAACATTGTCACTCTTTGTTACATTATAATTATTACATAAAATATGATCATATTAAGTTAAGGTCTGAATAAGCTGCGTTGGTGCTTAGGCAGTCTAACGCCCAGATCCAAGCGGATGCTCGAACTGAAATAACTTTAATACAATCCGGACTTATCGTCATGTGGTTATCATTTTTTAACCATTTGGAGGACAAATAGTCCAGGCACCTGAACTAAAAAGAAGGTCTAGCTGTAAAGTTCTGAAGGACAGAAAATTTTTTGTAGCTTTGTTTTTTGGGGTGTTGAACTCAAATCTGAAGTTTGCCAACAAAATTTTTGACTGGGAAACCCATTTTTTTCACAAAAATAACGAAGTTGTTCGACTTTTACGCAGTTTTTTACATAAATATTTTTGGTATAAGTTATGGAAACAGCGATTGGAGATTTAAAAACTATAGAACATTTCGTGCAAAATTGATTTGATTGAGTTTTTATAGGAGGGACGGATGATATTCAAAATTAAGTGAAAAAGTATCTTACTTATGTGGTTTCCAAGTACAACTCTACCACAGCAGTTGTGTTCGATGGTTATCTAGAGGTGTCCAATGGTGGGGGTGAGCAACAATCTGAGCGGAAGCGCGTTTCAACAAATTTATTAATCAGTTAACATTTAATACCAACTATTTCCCAAGAAAACTTCTTGACAAATCCAACAAACATGGAGCGACTAATTAAAATGTTTATGGCCAAATTTGGGTCTGCCCTTGGCAGCTACAAACAGGTTGAAGTAGCTTTGGTAACAAAACATGATTCTGTTGTAGTAGTGGATGAAGACATCAATCTGTTGGTGGTACTGATGACAGTCTTGTCTTCCTCCTCAAAACTTCATTTGTAGAAACCAGGAAAAGGGAAAGCCTCCCATCAGTTATATACGTGTAGCAGTGCCCTGGAAGATAACATGATTGTAGTAAATATTCTCTTTATTGAAGTTTTCAATGGCTGCGATAAGACTTCGCCTCCTTCTGAACTGGAAACGATAAAATGTATTTCAACGCTTAGCAAGAACACGCACTTGATTGGTGTGTTACAGTTCTTCAAAAGTCTAGACACTACTTTTCAGGTGGTTAATTCTGCTGGTAAGCAATTCTGGTTGCCACTGTATGGTTGTGAACATACAACTACAAGCATGCTGAATAAGTGGAGGTACAAACGCTTCATAAAATCTGCATTAACAACCAAATCAAACATCGCTTCTTTACCTCCAGAGAAACTCAAAAGCAACATTCTTATCGATCATACTATCAAATACAGCAGTGGCTTGAAATAATAAAAAAAAGCTCACGACTGGGGATGGCAATCATCACGTTTCAACCACCAGCACCAGACTCGGTTATAAGATTAACTTCTTGCAAATGTATAAAAAGGTGCCGAGAAGCCTGTGGTTATCGTAAGGTTGATTTGATTTGCTACATAATATGTGTAAACTGTAGTGGTATCTGTGATAATGGTAACCAACAAGTTATGGGAAGGTCAGGCTTTTGGTGAAGATAATATTCTTCAAAAGGAGGTGAATGAAGATTTGTACCAATCAGCAACAATAATGAAATTTGTCAACAACTTACAGGAGCCGGATTATCCCCTTCTTATAACTGAAGAAGAACCTAAACTAGAGGAGCTCCCAGCTGAAGAAGCCAAGTGAGATCAAGAAAAAAGCTTGAGGGACACAAGGAGTATGAGACTGGCACTACTTCAAAGCGTCGACGATTGCGTTAATAAAATATATTAATATTGTTCACAAACATAATTATTATTTTTGTATTCATTTGTTGCAAGTTTCTAATTAAATGTCTTTTCAACGAATAACCTTCCTCATTTCTCAACCTCGCCCCTTTAATTTATTTCAAAAATAAAGAAAGTAAAACTGGATCCCTAACCTTTAACACTTTAACATTATAGTAGCCGTTCACACATTAAAATATAGAAATACAATTTTAAAAAAAGCTCAGTAGAATTAATGTCGAAAAATAATCATGTCAAAAAAACTACGTAAAAGTCAAAACATCAAAAAAATGGGTCCCACAATCCAAATTTATGTCGCAAACTTCAAATTCTATTCAGCGCCTCCCGAAAAACATAAAGGTAAAAAAATATCTCTCCTTCAGAACTTCACAGCTAAAGCTCTCTGGACTATGAGATTTGATAACAATATTGGTGACGCTTAACTGGTTGTCACAACCACCTTTATTTTATAATAACGGGATTAAACATTTACCTGTTCGTTTATATAATATTAAAAGATTATGTAGGAAATAACCCCAGTTTATATTAGATTCTACTTGCTTCAATAAATAAAAATAGTTAATTCCGGTTGATATTTGATTCAACCACGTATTTTTAAAGAGAATTTCAAGTGCCCCAATCTTATAAAGATTATCATTCAAGAGGAACATGCGCTGAACTGTGATGCCTTTTATTAGATTACATAGCTGTGAAGCTTGCCATAAAAACATACATTGAACATTTAAGAACTCGTTGAAATGTGGTATGAAAACGTAATTCCCGAACTAAAAGCGTTAAAGGTACTCCAAAAAAGGTCAAATGTCAGTTATAAGGGTGCTTTAAAATGAAAATGGTGCTTTATTGTACTATGCATATAATAAAGGCATTCACGCAAAATTAAAAAAACGAACGCATTCGAGAATCGAATGAATTAACATATGTCGTGAGATTAACAATGAAAGCAATTTCGAAATGTGTCTTCCGACACAATTTAACCCAGAGCAGGCACATAAACTCTTCCTTTATGATGGGCTTCGCCCTCGTATTTCCAAATTCATTTTTGTGGTATCGAGTTATATCCGGCGTATTAGTTTCATCCCTCATAAATTGTTGATGCGCTTCTGGGGCGATTGATTTATACAATTGAGGCATGTACGTCCGCGGACATAATTTATCACGTGCAACAATGTTGCCGTGCCGTATTGGCAAGCCCCGTGAACACAATTACTGTTCCATTGTCATAATAGATTCAAATTTGATACACAAATACAATAGAAACGTAACTATTGCTATAACACCCAGAATTATAGTCAAGTTCCGAAATTAATCTGCGTTTACTGCTAATGGTATTAGCACCATACGGCCGGGACGTTTAAATTCAGCATTAAATCACGCACTAAGATTGCAGAGTTTAGTGTGTCGCGTTAGTTACTGCGACGCGGTTATGAACAAAGTAACAATTAAGAAATTATTGAATACTTGATAAAATCGACATTGTAGTATCATTAACTTGAGTTATCAAGCTGCTTTATTTTTCCGTTATTTTTTTACTTAGTCATTATTTTTTTCTCCTTTTCTTTATAAAGGGGTGATGTCACAATATCATTTGTAGCCCTATCATATTGTTTCTTCAATTCTTAAAATATAATCTTTTTATACTAATTACTTATTTAATAACCTACCATCTTTTTCTGTTTCTACTCCTTTCTTTAAATGTAATTTGTTATTATAATGAGTTTTTATGAAAGAAATTAAAATCATAACTACAGGTAGCTTTTCTCATGTATATCTGCCGAGCTCTTTTAAAAACTGTATGTATATATATTTACCTTCCTTAATAATTAAATCTTTATTAAATATTTGAAATGGAAAAATACTTTTACCAAAGAGAAAGTCTTTATTGTTATTAATAAAGACGTAATCAAATAATATTTTTTGATGATGTAGAACAGTAGTTGGAAAATTAAGTTAATAATATAGTAACAATTCCATTTATGTATTTATAAAAGGACTACAGTTAAAAACAAGTTCTAAAGGTCTGATAACTTACCTATCTATAACTTTGTTGCCTTACAGGATAAGTAGTCATTAAAAAAACTATATTGTAAGATTTTTAAGAAGTTATAAATATACTTACAAAAATAATTTAAAAATGTCATTGTTTAGCTTACTGCATTTATAACAAATCATTGTAACCAATGTTTGGAATGACTATACATTAAAGTTCCTCAACCAGGTTCAAACATTATTCATTACATTTCCTTCCACACGCATAACTTTTTTGTCCATATTTGTGATTTTATATTCCATAAAATGCTAAATAATGTATAACCGCACGGAAAAATCTATAAGATTTAATCTGAAGAGCTAGAAAACCAGAATTTTGGGTAGAAAATCGATAAAACTTACGTAGCACCAAGCTTAAACCGCATTTTTGTGTAGGCTGGTGTTTTATCTTGTTGAACGTTTCCACACAATTTCGATATATAATAGTGACGGTTGATTTTAACATCTTTGTCGCTGAATACCAGGGAAATTTTCTGGGTTTACGAACTGTTTCCTAAACCATCACCCAGGAAGTACTACAAAACCTAGGGATCATTTTGAGTATTTCGGACATGTTCCAGCATTGATTTGTTCGTTAAAAAAAAGATAAATCAGCGTGCCGGGAAACTAGCCTCTTTTTCGAAGTGAAATACCATAAACCTTGCGCTTCTTGTAAGCGTGATACCCCGTGTTTTTTTCTCTGTCGACTCATCCTCACTTTGTTTATTTAAAGTTTGCCATTTTCAAAGAAGTTCGTTACTGAATTCTATGTCTGTCTGTCGGTCTGTCGGTTCGTCACAAAAATTGAGATTTTTTAAAATTTAAAAGTGGATTATTATAGAAAATTTTACGCTGAATTCGAAAATGAAGTCGAAAAATTCTATGTCGAATAATTTTCGAGATATTCGATTTAAAATGTATCTCGAAATTCGAAATCGAAATCGAAAGATGTTTTTAAGTTCGTTCTGGGATTGTTTACAAAGCAATCTCTTCGCCGGCCCCATGTTTTATTATGAGTCATTTTCAATTGAAGACTGCGTTAAAATGATAAAAAACACTAGAAAAATGGTGAAGAAATAAAAAATACCAATAGAGCTCTCCGCGGTTACTTCAGTCATCATAACCGTTCAAATGAAACCACCATCGGTCGTTTGGTGCAAAAATTAGATACCACTAATTCTCCTGATGATATGGTAAAGAGTGGACGATCTAGAAGTGTTCGCACACCCGGAAATATTGATGAAGGTGAAGGAAAGAGTGAAAGAGGACCCAAAAGTCTCAATAACTCGTCGATCGCAAGAATTGGGTATTTCGGAGACCACTTTACGCCGTCTTATACACAAAGATTTGATTTTGCACGCTCACAAAAACTAAAGCCAATTAATCATTTTCTGATTCACTCCTCAAACATCGTGCAATGAAACCGATTTTTTCATCGATAATCATTTTCAGCGATGAGACGCCTTTCACACTAAATGGGACGGTAAACAAGCAAAGTTGTCGTATTTGGGCCAACGAAAATCCACGAGAATATCAGAAACAACCAATTCAATCTTAAAAAGTGACTGGTGTGTTTTGTGGCCAAAAGGTGTCATTGGACCATTTTTTTAATGAAGTTAGAAATGCAATTAGTGTGAATTCTGAGCGATACCCCGGCATGATTAAGGACTATTTTTTCCTGAAACTTAATTAAACTGACATAAATGTTGTTTATTTTCAGAGATTGCGCAATATGCCAAACAACACGTTTGAATATCGAGTTATTACAGTCGAAGTTGAGTGAATGTTTAATTTCGAGCAATGGAAATGTCAATTGGCTTACTCATTCGTGCGATTTGATGTCGTTAGAGTTTTTTTGTAAGGATATCTGAAAAGTAAGTCGACATCAATAAAGTATCCACCATCCAAGATCTCAAGAACAACATAATTACCGATATAAATGCCATTGAAACGACTCTATATGAAAATGTCATCGAAAATTTCGACCATCGCATCAACGTCTGTAAACCCAACATTTGCGTGATATCATTTTTTATATATAAATGGCATACATTAATGTTTAAAACAAAGCACCCTTTTTGATTATACAATCATTACTGTAGTTTCAATAACCATTTACTTTCCTACTCCTGAATTGGCGCACCCCATACTGCCCACAAATCCTTGGAAATATTTTTTATCAAATCCGCTCCCTCATCACTCATTCTGCCCTCACTGAGCTAGATTTAGTATCCCTCTTACCTCACTATATATTCTTATTGTCTTGTAAACAAAATCATGTTTAACCCGGAGCTTTCTTAAAAATCTTTTTGCCAGATCGGCCAATTAAAATTTCTATTTTAAGAAATAACTCGCCCATGAAATTTTTTGCGACTGGTGTTGCATGTAGCATTGACTTGTTGGAAATAAACTTTGTCCTTGTCTATGGAACCCAATTATGACCAAAAAGTCAGCATTTCGCGAAAACGTACACAATTTACTAAAATAGTCACACTAGCCTAATTCTCAAAAAAATATGATCCAATAATCCCACCAAACTGTAATTTATTGGAGATGGAGAAATTTCTCGTTATTTCTCTTGAACTTTCAGATCTTCACATGTAACAGTTTTGCATAATTACGTACCAAGTAAGGTAAGAATAGGCTCTATCAGTCAGTTTCTTGCACTTCAAATACCCACTTAACGAATGTACGGCGTTGTTCACAATCTGTTGGTACAAGTTCTTGTATCAGCCTTTAAGCCCAGAGCCTTGTGCAATATACGATGCAGGCTAGATTGTAAGATTCCCGATTATTGCAAACGTCTTGAAATCGATAAATTTGCCTTCTTTGTAACACTTTCAGCTATAGCAACAATATTTCCATCAAATCTGGCTGGCTGAGCACGTTTTGAATTCTTGACATCCGAAAATTGAGGGAAACGCTTTATCAGGCGCTTTATTTCGACGGAAAAGCGTACGACATTTACTGTATTGGCGAAATGTTCGTCATTTTTTTATAGTGAATTCTTATAATTTTAATACATATTGTAAGCGCATATCGTTCCATTTTTATCAAGTGTATAGTTTTTGCTCCTCGTCAGTTTAACATTAATAAATATAAAATGACCCAAGATCTCTCAAAGTAAATTTGTAATAAAAATAATCGGTTAAAAAATAAATACTTTAAATGAACGAGTCTTCCTAACTTAGAGATGAAAACGTTTCAAACATATTAAGTTATAGTAGTAAGCTCACTTATGCTGAAAAGCTAGCGTATCTTGGTGTATAGAAGGATTCTATTAAAAAGTTAAAAAAGTTATTAAAAAGTTAACACAAGAAAACAGACACCGGTGTTCCACTCACAATGTGGATTTGTGTAAATGTGAGCATTAAATACACCGCAGTAAATCAATTCGAAAATGCAAGCCAAGAGGACAGTCTGGGAAACAATAAAGCTCGCGTATTATCAGATATTGGTGGCGCAGGAAAGCTGCGGGAGGTCTAGGCTGGGTGCCAAGAGTTGGCAATGAGTTACTCATTGTGGCGACAGGGAAACAAATTGTTTAAAAAATTATTTTTTAATACGGAAAATATGTACGAATATACATAAAAAGTGTTAGGTTTTTCATTCGGCGCGTGTGTGACTAATTTCCGGTTAGGACTCTGCCACTGGTCTTACAGATGAGTGGATGACCTATTTCATTATCGATTCTGTAAGTCATTGCATTTATTTATAATTTGCAAATATTTATTACAACAGAAAACATCACTGATCCAACAATAATTTAGATATAAATTTTCTTGCACCTACATTTTCATATTAAATTTATACGTCATATATTCCTGCGCCGCTATTGCAATTATCTTTGCAGTATAACAACAAAATGAATGAAAGTTATAGCAAGTGATAGAAAAAATATTTTCTTAGGCTTTCTAAACCAAAGTTTTAAACTTTAACTGGCGCAGGCAAGACTATACAAAGGAATAAAATTTACAAATCAGCAACCTGCTTCAATATATTGAAAATTGCGCAATAATTAATAATTTAAAACTTTTAGGGATTGGACAGTTTAACCAATTAACAAGCAACGTTGAAAAAATAAATACTAGCACCTCAGGGTTATTTAGCAAAGTTCTTAAAAACCGCGATGATCAAAAATAATTCTTTGTGTGACCAGACTAGGTAAAGGAAAGAATATATAAAGTATTATATTAATCCACGTCAAGCTAAAAGTATAAAAGAATTTAGAATCTACCAATTACAAACTCAAATGTCTCGATCAAAATGCAAGAAGCAGAATGCCAAAAAACAACTACTTCATATCAAATATTCAAACGAAAGAATTTCCATTAAACTATGTTACAGCCGTCACGAGGCAACAACACATAGAAGCACCATTGCATGTTGTTCACAACCACAACAAAGGCAGTACTGATATCTCGCTCTTTTAATTTTTAGCAAAGTTTTAAGCTATATTTAGTCACCTTATGCAGCAAAACACTAGGACGCTTATTTTATTTATAGACTAGTAAGCAAAACTGTCTACTAATGGATAGAATAAAATATAAATGGTCGTTTATAATATTAACTAAATGTAAAAATGTTTTTCGATATCCAAATAATCAGCATACTTATTCTTATATCTAACTACATCTGTATAAAACTTATTTTACTGTTTTTGAATCGTAAAGTTGGTACGAGATATTAAGAGTTGTAATAAACATTTAAATAAAAGCCACAAAAAAGAAGATGTCCGCGGCAGTTATAGACGAAATGTCAAGAGTTTCCAAATTCCGACCACGGTCTAACAGTCTGAAAACCAACCACACGATGTATTAAAACACTGACCGTGAAGGCCTTCGCGTTTATTTTCTATAAATCTTTCTCAAGCTGTAGGTAGATCTCAATTACTTGCAGCAGCTTTGAGAGGAGCTGGGGTTGCGGCAGGGCGTCATTGAGCGGAGGCAGTCCATGGAGGAGACGGGGCACCCGGCGAGACGGCATCCCATTCAGCGTGGCGGAGCCGGAGGAGCCACAACTGTGCTGCTACGCGAACGGATCGCGGGCAAACGACGGGAGAGCAGGGGCCGCGTTCGTGGTCATGCAAGGAAACGAAGAAATACACTACGAACGAGCAAAACTCGCAGACTGGAGCACTATTTTCCAGTGCGAGTTAATAGCCATCCGAGAGTGCCTAGCTTACATACAGAGGCACAGAGCAACGATCCCAAGATGCGTTGTAATATCTGACAGCAAGTCAGCGCTACTTGCTCTCAAGAGTATGAGAGCGCCGACGGATTTGCAAGTTGAAGTGTGGAGCCTTGCAAAGACGCTGTCGGCTGAGATCGATGTCCGGTTCCATTGGACCAAGGCGCACGTCGGGACTCCAGACAATGAACGTGCGGACCAGTTGGCCAAAGAGGCAGCGGCAGGAGATGGACCGCTTATATTCGAGACGGTACCAATGGGGCTCGTAAAAACCGACTACGAGCCAGGACGAGAGCAAGATGGGAGCAGAGATGGCAAGCAGCGGAGACGGGACGACATGCGCGGATATTCATTCCCACGGTCGACACGGCGCGACAAGCTGCGGAGTGCTTTGACTGGCACACCGTCCAGCTTATTACTGGGCACGGCGACTTCCGGTCATACCTAGTCCGAATCCGGAAGCTGGCAGAAGATCAAAACCGATGCGTGTGTGGGGAGGTCGACGACGCTATGCACGTCCTGCTGACCTGCAACGCAGAGGAGGAGACCAGGGCCAGGGCGGAGAGGACCCTGATTACCAGCAGCTGGAGATGGCCACGAACGCAGGAGGAGCTTGAGGGACTTTCGAACGTGCGTGAATGGTGGACGACTCTTGCGGTTTTTGCGGAACGGTGCGCGAGATTACGTGTTGACGCGAACTTGTGATGGGTGCGCGGGGGTTGAGAAAAACAAGTGTTGTGCGAGATGCGCACTCTTTGAACAATCTAACACACACTAAGTGCGGCGTAAGTTAAGGTAGATTTTAGTCTGTTTCTTTGCGTAGTGATGTAATAGCTAGGAGGACTCGGAGCCATCAGCGGTTTCGAGTCGCCTGCCTTGACCCTGGTTTTAGTGTTTTTCCCGGGTCCTGCACTAAGGCGAATGCCGGGGCAGGTAAATTTGCGGCCACAATAATTTTAAGGAAATTGAGCATTGTAAAATACAGGATTGCGTAAAATTGTTAAATACGGTTGTGGTAGTGCTGGTGTAGTGCCGTAAGGCGGAGCACCAGCCAATTTTAAATTAACATTGCTTGTAATGTTTTTGTATAATAATCTACCAGTAAATTGTAAGTTGACTGGATGTGCGCCATCGCATAGGATGCATTTTGCCGGGGTATCAGAAGTTTTCCTGCAGGTTTTTGCATCATTTTGTATCTTTGTTATTTTCCGCCGATTATAAATCTAAAAAAATAAATTGGAAGTGGAGTTTTCGTCGTTCTTTGTCTAATATTAATTATATTCCTGGCGAAAAACCCTTCATGTTCTAGATCTTTTCCTCCATCTTAAATTATAGTTGTAGAATGTAAATGTTTTATTACAACATTGTAGGGGTTTTGTTCCTTCAACTGATATGTATGACAGATAATATTCCGTTCCCGCATGAATTTAACAGGTTGCCTGAATAGATCAGTTGTTTTCACGAAAATTTTTACAACGTTGTTTGATAAGCATTCCGTAACAAGATGTTCATCTTCTGTTATTTAGCATTTGGTCAAGATGTACGAAGATAATAAATAGTTTAGAAGATGTTATTGTTGGTGTTGTTTGATTAAGGAGCATTATTTTTTTCTAGGTGACTGAGGGGTGCATATATATTTGTTTGATTATCTGTAGCACCATTGAATTAAGGTGACTACCTAGAGGTACCCTTTTGTTTGTTGTTATGTACGTTTTTCCAGAAAAACTTATTATTGCTTGCTTCTTCGTCGCTAATTTCAGGTAAGTTTGCTGAGGAAGTGGCTGTTGCTTCATTGACACAAACGGGTTGGAAGAACAAAGTGCGGCTGTGGTAGATAAATTATCTGCTGCGGATAATGGGTAGGTCCCGTTCCACTAAACATTATTTAACACCTAGCCTTATAGCGCACTTTCAATTTCAGTTAAACTGCAGCGTTTACTCAGAAACAAAAAAATTCCATATTATCTGATAAAAGTAATATAAAGTTATTACTAACTTTACACAGTTATTACACAAACTTCAACATAGCTGGATGAACTAAACATAAAATGTCAAACATAGGGGTAGGTGTGGAGTAATAAGGTATTTCCATACCCCGGGTAAACGTTGGCTGTCATCTCTTGTGTTCAGGCGTTCTTCGACTTCACATTTTTCATTTTACCAGCAGGATAGTACGCGAGGCAATTGAAATAGAAAAACGCCCACAATGCCTGAACACAAGAGATGACAACCACGGTTTACCCGTCATATGGAAATCCCTTATTACCCCGCACTGTCAATTATGCAATATCCTTAAACCAACAAACCTTCCCCAACCCAATGCATCTCCCGTCAAACAACATTCCCGCCAAACTTTCTCTTCTACCCCTATAAATGAAAGAGCAGAACACGCAAAAGGTCAGACTTCTTCAAAGATTTGGTAGTTGGTGAGAGTGTCGAGGATACGATATAACTTATGATAATGATATTGACTATAAAAACACAATTAGAAATATTTAGTCATACATGAAATAATAGCAGAAACCTTGAAGACTAGATATCCAGTTATGGTTGTGTAACACTTTGGCAGTTTCAATTGCATTATGTAGAAGAAAATATAGACGCAAACAAAAAAGAAGCCTCGAGCACCAAAAACAACTAAAATGAAATTTTTGATAACAAAAAAAGATAATTTGCCTCGCTACTATTTAAAACCTTATAACAATACGCTTTTGTAATAATTTTTAAAAGAATCCGGTAATCAATAGTATTACAATGAAAAATTTCCGCTATTTTTAAAGTTAAAAATTTTTTAAATAATATAGTGTAATAACCCATTATATCCTATCCCAGATTAAAAACCAATAATTATCTTTCAGTAAAAAATATGAACAATGTAACATTTTCAATTTTAGCATTTTTGGTTTCATGAACAAGCTGCTCAACATTTCCTGAAAAATAAAAAACCGTGACGAATAATCGTCGCTAATGGCATTTCAACTTTTACAGGTATTATAAATTTAAAACAAGAGCAAACGCGTACTTAAAAACGATTGTTTTATTTTACTGGGCTTTGGCAATTTCCATTAAACTAAAACAGCACCGCCGAGCGCATGGCTTTATGTCAATATGCGTCTGTAGCAATAATAACAACGGAATTTCTCTTATTAGTGTTGGTCCCGAAGGACAGCCCAAACCAAAATAATAGCAAAAATGAAGCGTAACGCAAAATTGACAGACAGAGATTTCCCAAATGACCTCATTCACAAACAGTCCGATGCCGTTTGGAGATTCCGACCTAACGAATCCCAAAGGCAACAATATATTTCTGCAGTCGCAAATTCCTAGATACGGCGTGCTCTCGTTTTGCACTTAGCGCTTGCTGTTGACTTTACAGAATACGCTTTCTGTTATATCGCGACGGAATAAGTGCTTAAAGAAACATCTACGTGTTTGGATTAGAAATGAGTAGGAGAAATGTGCGCTTTACAAATATGCTGCAATGACATTTAAAGCAGTTTCCGCTCGACGGCTGTATTCGAGTACCCGTTTAAGTAGGGTCCCCCTTATGGAATTTCAAAAGATTAACAAAAGGAGTGATTCTTAAAAAAATCGAATAAACTTCGTTTTTCAACCCATAAATACAAAACATAGTTTGAATTTTTAAATTTGAGATTTTTTACTTGAAAGACGATTGATTTATCTGATACGACATCCAAAATTTAGCTTTCTAAGCTGTTATGAATTAGTAGAAGGTTATGTGAGGAACATAATGGAGATACCAATGTGTATTTCTTATTCGAATTTCAAAATATTGGGAGTGTAAAAATAAATAAAGGATTATCCAAATTGAGTTTTAGGAAGTTTTTCCTGAATAAAAACATAAAATATTGTTACAATCCGAATTTTATTATTATAAGGCATAAAATATAATGTTGACCAAATGCTTTTGGTGAACTTTTCCATAACGCTTTATTTTAGCAATTACGTGTCTAATACCCTTTTAGCTCTGGAATCGTAGCTGGTTTGTTGACATAAACCCTTTCCTTCAAATTCTACATAGGAAAAAATCTAATGGAGGTAAAAGGCAAGACCACGGTGACCAATCGATGCTACTCCTATGCGAGTTAACACGACCGTGCAATTTGATTTAAAATAAAGTGGGTGTTTCACGTCCTGTATGACATGTGATTCTATTTTGTCGAAAACATATATAATTAAAAAAGATGTTTAGCATTTTTCTATACATTGCCCATTCCTCCAGCCCACAATGTATACCAGACAATGCATTTTTGTGGATGCATTCATTTTTTGTAAACAGTACTAGAATTTTTACTACAATTTTAATAATTCATGAAGATATTTAACTCATTAATGTCCAGTCTTCTATCCGTAGATCACTTAAATCCGGTCTCTGTGTGGTGGATTTGAATGTTTGGGGCGATTTTATATATTTGTTTCTATAGAATCTCAAAAAGGAATCGTCGACTAAACTAGTTATGATAATTCCCATTCTTTTTAGTAAACTTTTAGGCGGCAATTTCACCCAAACCTTTTTTTTAATATCAAAGTTATAAGGATATTTTAGATAAAATTTTAGTTACATTCACTAAAACACAGCGATCTATAAATTAAACGTTGGGCATTTATATTATCGCTTTTAAATTATTTTTTAACAAGTTTGTATTTCTTTTAGTACTTCAACATGAATAGACAATCTTTTGACATTTGAAGAAGCTCTGTATTACTGTTTTTGAATGAAATTGAAGCTCTGGTTCCATCGGAAGTGGACAAATTAACAGACGAAGATGATGAAATTGGTGTTCCAGATATACTCGATGTTCCCGGAACTGTGGAAGTATTGAAATAAGACGACGCAAGCAACGAAAAGCCGAATAGCCAGAAATATTAATATCTGCTAGTAGTCAAAAAAGAAAAAGAAAATTTACCAAACTACAAACAAACTGGAAAAGAAGTACGTCCTGGTATAGTTTCGTACAAAGTGATGAAAGGCATATTACAAATTTAAAAAATATTAAAAGGGGTGTAAAAGGAAAAATTCTTTGGTGTATTTTAAACAATTTTTCAACATTCAGGCTATTAACTTGTATTTAACTAAAACAACATGCAAAAAAGTCAAAAAATAAGCAAACACTTTCAGCAAATTGAGACGAGATTAAAACTTTTATTGAGTTTTTAATTTTTGAAAGGTACCACCTTCTACCAAGTAAAGACAGATTCGGGAATACCTTTAGCAAAATGCTATGAGCCGCAATGTGTATTTAGAACTGAAATCTGTATTACATGTTCGAGACAATTCACAAGTTCAAAGTAACAAGAAAGACAAATCTAAATTCGGCATTTGCTCGATCTGACGGATAAAAAGTTTTCCAATTCTGTAAGATAGCATTTTTTATTTTTGGATAGTAATAGATTATAACTAAAAGTTGCATTAAAGAAAGACGACCCCGGTAAAACGCCACGTTTCTTCAAAATGATTTTTGGTTAACTTACATTCGTAATCAAATTTGAACGTTATCTTAAAGAATTACGTGAACTTTTATGAGTAATAGGAATTACTTCATTTGACAGTTATTTTCAAAAATATCCAAGCAGTTTATTAAATTTTAAAATGTTTACACAAGTACATAGAGTAAACTTCGGTGGTATTGTATTCTTTGTCCACAAAAATTAGACACTCATTTTACGTCACTCTTTTACATTAGAGGTGACCTTGATTTTTCTCTCAGAATTCTATCATTATTTGACAATTTTCAAAATTTTATGAGGTTGCATGGTAAACATTTCAAATAAAATCCAATTTTTTTAGTTGCAGTTATTTTTAAAGCAGTAGTTCAAAACTATAGACCGTTACCCTAGCGGAAGCGTTACAGAGCTGGGAGAGACTTTTATAACCATCTCTTGAAATATAAACAAAAATATTTCAAGCAAAGTAATTTTTTAAATTAACTGCTTGTTTTTCAAAAACTTTGTTTCAGGAGGGGCTTAAATTTTAGCCCTGTATTTGATGTACGAAAAATTATACTACTTGTAAGTTGTAGAAGATTTCTAACTTTTGTTATAATGGTAGTCATAGACGAGAAACTCGCATAAAAATGATCTTAAAAATGTAACCAAACATTTAATAGTTTCGTATGTCAGCTTAAGGTAACAGTCGTGTTTCGAAAGTAAAAGTGAATGGACGTGCCTTGATCGCAAACTGTCTTATTTTCCGTTATCGATTTCAATTGCA
Source organism: Sinelater perroti (assembly GCA_036346155.1). Taxonomy (NCBI): domain Eukaryota; kingdom Metazoa; phylum Arthropoda; class Insecta; order Coleoptera; family Elateridae; genus Sinelater; species Sinelater perroti. The sequence goes on along the minus strand of JARFIY010000195.1, from coordinate 13,342,551 downwards.
ACCTTGTGAACAGTAATAATTCTAATCGCACCCAACGAAATATTTATTCAGTGATATTGACTTAATAAACCTAAATAAACCCTAAATTTTGAATCACAAGTGTCTACCAATAAGCAGGTATGTAGACAATTTAAAACAATGATTTAAAATGTTACCGGTTAGTTGCGCCACCGAGCCAGACAACAAATAATAATCAACAAATGTATTTACAACCGTACATGTCAACCATGCAATGGCAACCAGTAATAAGTAACAAAGTAAATCCTGCGAATGACATCTTCAAGTGAGGAAGAAGGGTGAGAAGAGAAAGTCCAAAGCAATATCAAAAACGAATGACAACTGGTGTGGCGGCCTTTTCGCCCTTGAACCGCTTTATATCGCGGCGGCATGCGGACCTTTGATATCAGCTACGTTTTGCCGTCGCACACGAACGGCATGGGCTTTTGCTCAGCCGAAGCAGATACGCCCCGCAGCGCGGCCAATACGGTCGTGTCTTAACCCACATACATTCGCATATTCAACACCCCGCAAGCATTCACGCCCCGCAGCGCGGCCAGTTCGGTCGTGTCTTAACCCGCATAAATTCACGCATCGCAGCTCGGCCAATTTGGTCGTGTCTCAACATCCCGAAGATACCAGATCCGCAACGCAGAGGTGGCCACCTTGGAATCGCCGACGAAGCTGAAGCCGATTCAGGTGAGCGATTTGGCAATTCATTGGTTGATATCGGTAGCCGCCCCCATCCGCTAACGCGACGGCCGTTTAAGGGACGATTTGGCCTTATCGGCTGACCTTCCAATACGGGCCGTACTACGTTTCCACACCGCATCACGAGAGCGGCTATTTATACGCCATACCTTCCATTTTTTGGTCCTTACGAGCCGGATCGGTATAGTATCCCACACCGCACCACGAGAGCGGCTATTTACACGCCTGCCTCTCCAACAACCTATAAAAAGTGTCAAACACTAAAACATTAAATAATCAGTCTAGATAAATAGTAACAACAATTAACAAATTTGCCTCACTAGAGAGTGCAACAGGAAATAACACCGACGTAGGAAATCCAATCACAACAAAGAAAATGGTGTGAAAACTACTCATAAATGATAAAGCAAATAAAGGACATATCACAAAGTCAATTCGCATGCGAGCAGTGAAACGTTGCGGACACTATGTGTACGCTCCGTTATCAGTGCAATGCAGCTAACCACAAAGTTATCTAATAGCCTGCATTCCTTATTCCTCAGGGCCCAGCGAACGCATCCTCAAGTGCTACCAGGAGTGCCCCGCACAGAAGGTGAACCCTACAGCGGCGACCAGGGCTTCAGCGGCACCTGCGAGTCGGACCTCTCCGGCCAGCAACCGGGGCCTTTTCCCAGCGAGAGCATCTTCAGGCCGGCCATCCTGGAGGGCTTCAGGACACGGAAGGCATACTGGAAGCTGCTCAGTCGTTTTGGCCCGCTACATGCTCCACAAAAAGAACCCTTGCTTCAAAAAGCCTCAAGTTGTCGTTTGGCTTTCACAGCGTAAGGTTGTGCTTAATCGCGACTGAAGCCAGGCGGCCAGATAAGCAAGTGACCTGCGGTCACGAACTTGATAAAACGCGTAAATATTTTCCATTTATTTATATTTAATATCATACTTACTGTGAAGTACTACTTAAAATTTATAATTTAATTTAACAATTTATATACAGGGTGAGGCCATAGCGAACAACCCATACTATAGTAACATGTCATACACGCAACCAAATTCAACAATTTACAATCAAAATACCCTACCACAACACTTATCAGCCAACATGTGTTACTCACAACCAATAATACTGCAACAACCCCAATTTCAACCGTCATTTAGCTATATTATAGTTATATATTAGTTATACCATCCACCACAAGAATTTCTTACAATTGAAGAGTGGCAAACTGTCAAACGAGGTAAAAAGAGGACCAGAACTACGGATGATATCGACGCTCAATCAAGTCAAACCGACACTAGTGCATACTGGTTAACTAATAATCGATTTAGCAGCCTCACAAATGAAAAGACAATGGAAACGAACATAGATAATAATAAGCAAAACAAGGGCCCAAAACCACCTCCAATTTATATTGCTGGAGTGGAAAATATATAACCTTTAATCGTCGAACTAGATAAAGTAGCCAAAGAAAAGTATCACTACAAAGCTCTCAGTAGAGAGCAAGTTAAAACTGAATCGAAAGGTGGTCAAACATATAGCAGCATTATTAAAATGCTTAGTGATAAAAACACCCAATATAACACCTACAAGCCCAAAAATTACAAAAGTTTTAGGATAGTACTAAAAAATGTACACTACTCAATTGATATTGATGAAATAAAACAAAGCTTAAAAGCTTAGGGCACGACGTAACAAATATCTGGAATATTAAACAACAACGTACAAATATACGGTTACCCATGTTTTTCATAGATCTAAAGCAAAACGCTAACAATAAGGACATATATAAAATAAAATTATTAATGAATACTAGTGACATTCGAAGCACCGCATACAAAAAGAAATATACCCCAATGTATGCAGTGTCATCAATATGGACACACAAAGAATTTCTATAAAAGAAGCCCACGCTGTGTAAAATGCACAGAAAATTACCTAACATCAGATTGTCCTAGAAAAATAAAAAACAACGAAGTCAAATGTGTCAACTGTAATGAAAATCACCCTGCTACTTACAGAGGGTGTATTGTACATAAGCAGATTCAGCAAAAACTCTATCCACAACTGAGAAACCAAGCAAGCGAACCAAGAACTTTCAGAACACGATATATACAACCCAATGTATCCTATGCTCAACATTTTAAACAAAACTCACAACAAATAAACAATCCAAATCAAACAAATCTACCATTATCTACTCAGTCAACAAGCGATATAGTTGAACTAAAAAATATGATGAAAGATCTCATCAGTCAAATGAGTACAATGATGAATCTTATCTCTACTCTTGTCAGTAAAATGTCATAATGGCTCAGTTGCCTAAAGTTACAAACTCATCACTTAAACGTAATGCTAATATCAGAAACGCATTTCATTAGCAAAAGTCACTTAAAAATCCCAAAATACCACATATATGACACCAATTATCCTGACGGTACTGCACACGGGAGAACCGCAATCAGAGAAATAATCAAGTATTATGAAATAGAAGGCTATTGTAAAGAAAATATACAAGCAACTACTGTGACTTTGGAAGATAACGTAGGAACTTTAAATCTATCGGCAACATACTGTCCGCCTAAGCATAACAACAGACAGAAAGACTTTGAAAATTACTTTAAAACGCACTGTAATAAATTCATCTCGGTTGGGACTGGGAACGCAAAACACCAACACTGGAGTTCACGGATAACTCTAACAAAAGGCAGAGAATTATATATAGCTTTAAAAGCAAACAACCTTACTGCAATATCTACTGGGCAACTTACCTTCTAGCCTACCGACAAGAGAACAGTTCCAAATTTATTAGATTACGGCATTGTAAAAGGAATAGATGTCAAAAAGATCAAGACAGAGGCCTGCTTCGACCTATAATACGATTAATCGCCACTTACAATCATGCTACATTCCTACATACTAGAAAAACAGAAACAGCCACACTCTATAGTAAACAAACAAATTAGGAAGTCTTCCGAACAACACTAGATGACGTAATTAATTTAAACGTATCGTTAAAAACACCAGCAGAACTTGATCTTGCAGTAATTAAAATCACCAACTCAATACAACAAGCAGCTTGGACTGCTACGCCAGATAATAACCATGCCACTGTCGAAGAAAAACTTCATGTAGTAGTTTCACGAACGAAGAAAACTCAGAAAAAGATGGCAAATAACAAGACACGAAAATGATAAGAAAAAATTTAACAAAGCGGCAGAAGAACTGAAGAAACTATTAATGTAAATAAAAAATAAATCCTTCCAATAATACCTCAGTAATTTAACAGCAACAGAAGCTACAGAGTATTCATTGTGGAAAATAACAATAAAATTGAAAAGACCACAAATATCCATCCTGACGATAAAAGACCAAAATGACAAATGGGCAAGAAGTAACAATGAAAAGGCTGCAGCATTTGCAGAACATCTAAGAAATGTATTTAAACTACACGAAATATTTGTAGCAGAACACGAACAGAAAGTCCACGACTTTCTAGATACTGACTACCAAATAGAAAGCTTTACAATTACTGAACTAAAAGACACAATTTACGACACATAAACCCTCAAAAAGCCCCAGGGTTTGACTTGATTAATGGCAAGATGTTACACAACCTAACAATCAAAGGGTACAGAACAATACAACAGCTTTTAACGCAATGTTAAGACTTGGTTACTTCCCTAGAACATAGAAAGTAGCACAAATTATAATGATATAAAAACCGGGTAAAAATCCACACGAAATAAGTTCCTATCGTCCGATAAGTTTATTGCCAATACTGTCAAAAGTATTTGAAAAAATATTCTTAAAACGACTAAAACCCATATTAGAGTACAATAATCTTATACCAAATCACCAGTTTGGTTTTAGAAGTCAACATGGTACTACAGAACAAGTACACAGAATAATCAACACGATAAATAATGCATTCGAAGAGAAAGTGTACTGTTCGGCAGCCTTTCTTGACGTCAGCGAGGTCTTTGACAAGGTTTGGCATGAAGGCCTTCTGTACAAACTTAAAGAAAAACTACCCTACATCTTAGTGATCGTTCTCAAATCATATCTAGCAGACAAACAGTTCCTAATGAAATATCAGGATGAACACACTGAATTGTACCCAATTCAGTCAGGAGTACCGCAAGGGAGTGTTTTAGGGCCCTCTCCCATATATTTTATATACGTCAAATCTTCCAACCAGTAACAGAACCGCAGTAGCCACATATATGCAGACGATACTGCAGTGCTTGCAGTACACACTAGTCCAACAATTGCTTCAGAATATTTGCAGGGTAATTTAGATCTCATACAAACATGGTTAACCAAATGGTAAAATCAAAGCTAACGAACAAAAATCAGTTCATGTAACGTACACTTTAAATAAAGAAACATGTTCTCCGCTTACAATAAACGGTAAACAACTGAGTCAAGCAGATGATACAAAATACTTGGGAATGCATATAGACAGACGTCTAACATGGAAGAAACATTTATTTACAAAAAGAAAACACCTTGGTATCAAACTACAAAAATGTATTGGCTAATTGATAGAAAATCCCAGTTAACACTAGAGAACAAATTGCTGATATATAAGACAGTCTTGAAGCCGATTTGGACCTATGGCGTGCAACTGTGGGACACAGCAAGTAATTCCAATCTGGAAATACTTCAAAGATACCAAAATAAAGTATTACGAATCATAGCCGATGCCTCTTGGTATGTTACCAATGCAATAATTTCCAGAGACCAGAAGTACTATCGATCAGGATGATCAGTGCCAGAACCGAAGTGCACCCTAATGTACTAGCAAAAAAATTATTTTGGACAATAATAGTGAAGTGCCTAGATTAAAAAGATACAAGCCAGATTTAATTAGGAATAGCATAAGAATACTAATAATATATATTATAATATTATTTTAATTAAAGAAGTGACTTCACTGGAAGTTATCTCCTGCATGTTATTAATGCCTATTTGTATATTAAACACACTAATTACTTGTTATCTAATAGGATAGATTGTAAGCAAAAGGAGTAATAAAAAATATATCATAAGGTGAACAGTACCATACAAAAACTTTGCAAATATTGTTATTAAAATAAATTGTGTACCAACAAATTCATATCGTAACTCAACAAGAAACTTTAAAGAAAACCATGTATTTCATCATACCTACCAAATAAAGGAGAAGGAGGCTTACAGAGTGGTTGTAAGATACCTATCTCGCTCAACCCTAGCTAAAGATATAAAGCAAGAGTTGTATCAGTTGGGACGTCAAGTTCGAAAATAATTAATGCACAGCATCAAATCACTAAAGATCATCTTATGTTTCTGTTTGTATATATGTATGTATGTATGAAAAAGACAAATCAAAAGTCAGTATAAAGTAGATTTGGTCCGTAGAACACTAGGTTTCGTCACCCAAACATTCACGTTATAGCCAACACCTCTGCCACCACAAATAAGGCAATCACGGTGACGTTCTGTTTTTAAATGCATTAGAGCAACTTTCTGTCCCCTTGAGATTAAACAAAACAATTCAAAGATAACGAAATAATGGACTCCGTCAGACTTGCCAACATCAATTTTATCAAGAAAGGTAATCGGATTGATTCAAGCATTTTATGAGGATGTTCCAAAATCATATTCAAGTTGAACGTGTTGCTCTTTGTCTCTCCGAAAGGGACAACATATTAAAGTTCTACGCGTTGACGATTCAATTAACTCCAAGAAGAATGTTTTAGAGACATGATTAAATATTCTTTATTTAAGGCAATATACATTCTATAGAGATTTTAACAATTTAAAATTTTTACTGTTTTGTTTCCCAAGAACCATCAAAAATTGTTAAAAATACGTTGAAGGCAAATAATTTTTCATCCGGTCTGCTGATTGACAAATACATTTGTTTAGAAGACTTTCTTGAAGTGAACACCAATCATACTTCTCGTATACATTATTGCTAAGGGTATTGCTTTGGTACTTCAAATCTCAAGTTTTGGGTCACAGCAAAAAAATGTATATTCGTTACTTGCTGACGCCAAATTGTCTACTAAATGTCGTAGTGATTGGTCCGTAACTACATGCTGCTTGTTATTAGAAATATGGCTCACTGCCTGTCACTCCATGTTATATAAATTTGAAACATGTATATTAATAGCATACAAACTACTGATTTCTTCTATTGGTGTAGTGTACTACCGATTCACTTAACTGGCATTTTTTAATTGGAAATTATTAATCAGTGATGAAAATTGCTACCATATAACTAAATAATTTTAATACAAAAAAAACAGACTTCAATGCAATATGTGCTTATGATTTTTATTATGTGTTTATAACCCTTCATTGTACATTTATGATTAAACTTTCTATTAATAGTTAAATGGGTTTAGTTTATTTAGTCGTTCCTTATAGCCTAGTATGTGTATCACACTTTACTAAATGTTATAAGAAACGTGCTATACTAATAGTTCAGTCAGTGTTTTGCCATTCAATTCGATATTCATTTTGAAACGATATTTCTTCTTTTTGGTGCTATATCTGCTTATCAATGCTGTGGTTACTTTGGTTGTTCCTGCTTGAAATTATTGGATTAAAGTTACCCAAACCATTTGCCTTTTTTCTTCGATCTTTCCTTGTTAAACTTGTTGAAGGATGCAGTTTTTATTATTTCTCGTTATATAGCTCAGATAAGTAATTTTTACAATTTTTTTTATTTTTAATACTTCTGTTTTGGTTTTTATTCTTATCTTCATTCATTACACGATCGATCCACTTTATTTTAAATTCTCATTAAAATATCTACATTTCAAGAGCTCCATTTCTTTTGCAAGTGGCTTTTGTCAGTGTCTAGGCTTCAACGCCATATAATAAAACTAAATAGACGTAGCACTGTACCATTCTTAGACGTAATTGTAAGCTTAGATAAGTATTGCTGAATATCTTTCTCATTTTCAAAAAGGCAGCTCTGAATTTCTCTATTTGTTGTCGGATTTTTCTAGAATGGTCTCAACTTTCACGTAACATACATCCCAAATATGAACTATATTCTGCTCGATCTATAACTGACTCATCTATATATAGTTTAAAGTTGGGTGTTATGTTATTCGTCTTGCTGGTCACTATATATTTTGGTGGTATATAATTCTAATCCCCATTAATTACCCATCCGGACTAATCTGTGTGTCTGCAGTTATAAGTGTATCATCAGCACATATGTTTTTAATCACTATTCTTTGGGGTACATGTATAATAATAAGAGCGAGAGAACACAGCCTTATCAAGAGCCTTTGCAAGTGTTTCTTTCATCTGTGTTTACGGTACTTATATATTTTTAAATTATCATATTCTTGTTTAAGTGAATTTCAATGCACCTATATAAAATACACCAACAGAATTTGTTATGAGAGTAAATTTTTATGCAAGAAGATTAGAATAACTATCTAAAACATTTTTGTGTGTACATAATAATTTTTGTTTACAAACACTTAACTATAGTAGATGTTTCATCTGCTTGTAATTCTCATTAACAGTAAAATAACAATTTTTAAAATAAAAGCTCACTTTCTAATTATACAAATTCTTTGTGAACCATAAATGCAGTGTATAAAGTAAAATGGACGTTACCATACTCTCTACATGTAGTATACATTTTCTCTGACCGCACAAGACACGAGATGCTATTTCAAGTTGTTACTTGATCTCCAAATTCACAGAAAAGTTTCTTATATGACGCGGCAGCCCGAGAGAGAAGTTCGCATTTTGAACTTTCGAACAAGCGCGGCTTCATTTACATTCTACGCTGCTGGATACAAAGCCAGCCCGAGTTAGAAGCAACTTTTCGCAGTTTTTGTTTTCTAACTGTGCAGATGAAAAGCGTTTCTTACCTGATACCTAATTGCAGAAAGAGCGTTATCACCCACGTAACTTCCAGCCAGAAGACTAGAACGGACGAGCCTCTGAAACAAACAAGAGGCTTTCGGTAACAGCAGCACGAAACTTATTGCCTGAAAGCTGAATGCGTTTAAAATTCTCCCTACTTTTAACGCGCTGTTACAACAATACATCTTGCTCCGTTTTTCAGCGTCTGCTAGAAAAATGGGCTACGGTATTTGAATTCGATACACAAAACGTAGCATGCGGTGTTTTATAAATCAGGAACGTGCCTTGACCGGCAAAACGGCAATTCCTGAGCTGTTTTTTCTTCTTTGTAGCACCTACTTTGAACCAAAGTTCTAATTTGATGTTAGTGTGTATGTAGGCAGTTCTATGTGATTTATGCTCGTGTAACGCCAGAAAAACGTGCTGGTTTTCAAACTAATATTTTATGTTAGGATTTTGGTTTGTTTGCTCCTCATTTTTATTCCGTCTAAGTAATGTGTTAATTTAACAGTAAATCTAGCAAAATCAAAAGCAAACGTAAAAAAAACAGAATACAATACTGTCGTATACAGGAAGATTTCTGAGGGTAAATTTTATTTAAGAAAAATAAATGTTGAATGTATTATTCTTTGCGATTGCCTAGTTCGGGCTGATGTAGAATTCCTTAATCATTTTATTTATCGTATAACTTTAAAAAAAATGGACTAAATAAACATGTCGTGTTGTACGGATTTAAAGCTTTATTTTTGTAGTTTTTTAAGAGAAAATTCATATCCGGCAAATGCTTCCCCTTCTTCAACGGAAGCATATCATCTAACTATATATTCAAAAATACTTGTCAGTGTTTTTGGAGATATCACGCCTGTCTTTTGACGGACGTTTTATTTTAAAGCCTCAATTTTTTGTGGGTTATTAAGATAAACTGTGCTCTTAAGATAGATCCAAGAGAAAATAAAAGTAATTTAGTGGTTACAGTTTACGGCATATCAAACCGTTATATGGGTTTATTAGCAATTTCGCTTAAGTGAAAATGTGTTTCGGCACTTGTTAAGTTTTTGCATATTTTTTGCAAGATTAAAAACTCCAGAGCATATTGGGAATGTGTTGTTGGTCTTCAGGACGAAGGGCTTGGACTCACTGAATTCACAATTAGTTGTAACGAAAGGCCGAGAAATTGCCAATTTCCTGGTGGATGTTCGAGATTGATCGAAAACACTTTGCCGTACATGTTTAACATCGTTCATAATCTAACGCTTCGTGGCCTATATCCGTGTCTGACATCATTAACATCTATTTCAAACAAACTTTACAATTATTGTTCTAACAATGTTCCTACAGGGTGCTTCGTGTACATCTATAAGCACGTCGCGGTAGAACCATCAAATTGTGGTTTTTAAAATAAAATATGACTATTTGAGCTCGCTGGGCACTAATGTAGTTGTCCTAAGAGCGCTCTGAAAAGTATCTGAACTACAAAATAGAAATAATTTAATTGTAAATTTCATAGGTTTAAAATACCACAGAATTTAATAGTTATATATGGCATAGCTTAAATGGAAGAAATTAATGGATCGTTCTAAGTTCGTAACAAAAGTTTAATTACATACTTTGCATGTGGTGGGTCTTGAAATACAGTGTTATGGCAGATTTTTACGTATATAGTCTCCAGATGAATTTTCAACTCGATAATAGTAAATAAAAATTTATTTTTTATCGAAGGAAACTTTTCAGATAGAATTCTACATGAAAATCTGTCTAGATCACCAAAACCACAGTTTACAATTGACTTAGCCGTCGTTTTTCATTTTTGTACTTTTCTTAATATTTTGGTTATTGTACATTTCTTAAACTTTTCCATTTTTGTGTTTTACGCAAGTTTTTACGATGAGCGAGAATTCCAATAAAAACGTAGTTTTTCTCTCCTTTCTTTTTCTGATCTCTGTATACTGTATTACAGTGTTATGGTTCGCATAATACTTTTTCCATTGATTTTGTAATAATCTGATAACACCGTCAATGAGTGTTGCGTAGACTAATAACCGTGAATGACAATTAGTTCGAATATCATAGCAATCCAGATGCGTTTATTTAGATAAATGTTAATTTTTGTAAAAAAGATTGCTGAATTCTGTAAAAATATACATAATAAACGTAAAAGGCCAAAGAACTGTAAATAATTTTTTGATAAAATTAATAAAAGGCAAAATTAAACATTAGGTTAATCTACCATGAAGTTTACTGCAGTTTAGAAGATGTCAAAAAGGATAAAAGAAGGGAGAGAATCGGCAGATGACCAATTTAGATAGAAAATATGAAAAGAGTGGACAATTTTCTACCAGAAGATAGTCTGGTCTCGACTAGAGTCATAGCTAAACATTTAAAAATAAACAGAGAAACATTGCGAAAGATAATAAACGAGGATTTGCACGTAATCAAAATGAGTGCACGAGTGGTACCCAAAGTGATCAAAAATTGACTCGCATTTGACTTTATAAAAAATGATTACAGCCCAATTTGTCTGATTTTGTTCTCTCTGGTTTTCTTTATTCCAGAAGATTAAATAATCATAAAGGATCATCACTGATTATTATAGGTAAACCGAATTACAATTTGCGTTTTAATCAGTATTATAAAAATGACTTCAAAAGCTGCTTTTTGTAACAGAAGAAACATTGATGCAAATGAGTTTTGAAGGAGGCCGTGTTTTACTTATAGTTATAACCATTATGTTCTACAAATTTAAGTGTCAATCCTTATATATGTTTTGTGCTTTATCAATTATTTATGACATTACCTTTTTCACTTTCGCAAAACTTACCTCACTCTTTTCGTTTTCAATAATCTCTTTAATAATATATTTGCCATTCTTTTGTCACGATTGGCCATCCTAGGTATCTTATTTTTATTGGTATAGGTTTTCAAATGGTTTTAGTTCTTTTTTACCTTTTATTTCAAGCAAAACAATCAAAGTAATTAACTAGTTTTGATCTGCTTCAGTGCCGTCACCTTTTGACTGTTCTTGATATCGATCATCAATAATCTATTGCTCTCCCTTACCCCCTCAATTATTTTTAAGAATTTCATTTTACAAGTTTATAGTCTTTGTTTCTAGTTGAATTCAATATTTATGACTCTCTGCTGTACATGGAGAATTTGGAGATTAATTACTTTTTTTGAGATGTAGCGCATGTAATAGTATGTTATTGATACATGAACATAGAGGCTTGTATTTTATTATTGTATATAATTATTATTATATATAATTTTTTTTAGGTTGTATTCCAAATTTGTAGACTTTTAAAGGTTTGTCCACAGCTGCAGCGGACGTTTTCAAAAGGAAAATGAAGAAATGGTAATAGAGGACAATCGCTGATCTTTAAGGATTAGCTGCTAACGCTAATCGTTTTTTTTGTAGGTTATCTTCTTTCTATGGTTGCTGGTATCACTGCTTATTCTAATTTGTTTTTCATGGTCCTTTATTCTTTGTGTCTGTAAGAAAGGCAGACAAAAATTTATGTAGGTAGGTGTTTGTTAAATTAATTTAAAATACAAATTTCCACCGCCTTTCTGTATAATTTTAGGTAATTGTCTTTAGAATTATAAGATTTTCCAAAGTCAATCTTGTGACCAAGACTTTCAAAGAAATATTCAGCAACAGCTAATTTTTTGGGTAGATGATGCTGATGTTTTTTTAATCTGATAAGAACTGTACGAACATGAAATGCAATATAGCTCTAGTATCTTGTGAGTCATTTGTGCCTTTGTTTGCTTTGAGCAAATAACGTATTTTTGTATTTAGATAGTTTCCAGTATTCATTTATCTTTGATTGCTTTTTTATCTCTGTCTTCAAGTAGAAATTCCCTAGTAACACTGGTGTCAGATATCTCAAATCCTTATCAAGAACTAATGTTAACATATTTGCCATACCCGAGCCATTAATGATTTTCCAATCATTCTTTTTTAACCAGCAACCTGACTTCTTGTAAAGAAATCGGTTTGCATGCGTAATTTTTCTAGACACAGTTTATTGTAGACATGTGTCCTTCGATCTTAATACCTATTCTATCGTAAACTATGTATTTTGATGTGTCGAGTTAAGATGTTTAAGAAAATGTAGTATCATAAACATGTCCTTTACATATGTTAATCACATTTACTAGTAATATGTTAATAGTAGTCTCTAAAAATTTCTTTAAGTAGTAATTGGCGATTTCAGAGTTGAGTGTACTCCTTATAGCTACTCTGTCTTCCTGTTCAGACAGGCTGCCATACAAAATAGTTGAACATATGGTACTTTAAAAAATCTGCAAAATATCATTAGCAAAAGCATTTGGTATATTAACGCCATATAGAAACTTATTTACTAAGTTTTCCTTTTACAGTTGCATATTTTAAAAGTCGTAACTGCCAGTAAGTCTGCCGCCTGACTGCAACAGCCTAGAAAAGTATTTACCCAATTTATTGATAGAAAGACAATCGGTCGCAATGGATTTGGAAGAGTCCACGTATTTTTGAGAGCAGCCTGATGTTATCCTTTCCTTAATAATGTTGTCCAAACAGAAACTTTTAGTGAGTGCTCGTGACACGTAGTATTTGTGCTGTAAGATCATTTTCAAGAATAAATCGAGTAGTTTGGACATCTTCATTTAGATCTCTTGTGACAATTTTTTTTTATTAGTAAAAAATACATCAACGATTAGAACTATGTACATATTTATACTTAAAATATAAGACACATTAGTTCTATGAGCTGATTTGCTGGCAAGAGGCTTGAGGGATTTAACCTATTGGTATTACCCTGGAGACGTTATTGGTTGAGTAGGTCACAAGGCCATTTCTTATTGAGTCTTTTGAAGGCTGGTTCTTCCAGTAAAGGTTCGACTGATGGGTTTGGATGTACTAGAAGACGGACATGGTGTTTCACTGCACGTTGATGAATTTCCTCTTTTACAGTTGGCATATCTAAGTCCGTTTGGGAAGCGAGACCGCCTCGCGTAATACTCGCCAATATATATATATATATATATATATATATATATATATATATATATATATATAAGTCCGTCTGTAGAGTTAGGTTGGTGACATACCATGGGGCACCTGCGATCTGTCTAAGAGCCTTATATTGGAATCTCTGTATAATATTTAAGTTGGACATGCTAAAGTATCCCCATAGTTCCAGTCCGTAAGTCCATATGGGCTTAATTATTACCTTATAGAGAAGTCGTTTGTTATCGAGGGAAAGTGGAGATTTTTTGCCGATTAGCCAATCCATTTGTTTAAATTTGAAGTCCATTTGTTTCCTTTTCTTTGTAATGTGCGATTTCCAAGTTAGCTTTCTATGGAAAGTCTAGATGTAATCCTAGGTAACGAGTTTCGGTAGCGTGTGGTATTTCGACAGTGTTAATATAAACAGGAAGACACTGTTGTCTTATTAATGAGAAAGTTACGTGAGCAGATTTGCTTTCATTAACTTTAATTCGCCATTGGTTCAACCAATCCTCCAGGAGGTTTAAATAGTTTTGTAGCTGCTGAGACGCCAGAGCTGGATCTTTATGTGTCGTCAGAATTGCTGTGTCGTCCGCAAATGTTCCTACTTCAACATCCGGGACTGTAGGCAGATCAGCAGTGTAGATTAGATATAGGAGCGGACCTAAAATGCTACCTTGAGGGACGCCTGCGGAGATAGGAAATATCTCTGATAGTTCTTCGCCATGTTTGACTTGATATGTACGATGTAGTAAATAAGATCTTAGTAATTCGTAGTAGTTATGCGGAAACACAAGCTTGAGTTTATATAGGCCCTTATGCCAAATTTTGTAGAAAGCTTCCTTCATATCCAAAAAGACAGATAAGCAGTAATTTTTTTCTTCAAAGGCTGTATAAATAATATTCGTCAAACGATGACACTGCTGAATAGTCGAGTGGTTACGACGAAACCCAAACTGGTGGTCAGGTAAGTGATCCGCTAGCAAGTCATCTTCGTTTATTCGCTTTAATATCAGCTTCTCCAGAAGTTTTGATATCACCGGCAAAAGGCTTATAGGTCGATAAGAAGTTAGTTCCGTTGGCGGTTTACCTGGTTTAAGTATTAATATGATGTGTGCATGTTTAAATTGGGTGGGCCAGTAGCTCAGACGTAGGATGGAGTTAAATAAGGTTTTTATTAACAATAATCCGGAGTAGGGTAGTTCAGATAGTACTTTTACGGTAATTAGATTAAATCCAGGTGACTTATTCTTTTTTAAATATTTTATTTCATGTTCTACTTCTTGTATAGTGAAATCTTTAATCGGTGGAGATAGCTGAAGAGAAGCATCTAGGAAATCTTCTACTTCTGGGTTTGGATCATTATTGTGGGGTTGTAAGACTTGTGCAAGATATTCCGCAAATGCTGCCGCCTTTTCTTGGTCACACCTGGCCCAGGTACCATCAGGCTTACGAAGTGGTGATATGGTAGGGGTAGGACGTTTAAACCCTTTTGTTGCTATCCAGATTGTATCGTCTTTGGTGCTTAGGTTCTCCACATAGGTTGTTTTTGAACTCTCGTAACTTGGTCTTTAGTTTGGCCATAAGCCTATTATAGGTATTTTTATCAACGGGATGTCGACTTCTTTGCCATCTGGCTCGTGCCATCTAAGAAGAGCTGTCGTTGAATTTGCTCTATTGTCGGCGAACCCGACGCATGCGAGTCCAAGTCTCGCTCATCCCAAGGGTGTTTGGACGTCCTTGGTTAAGTACATTTTAAGCCCTTGAGGTATTAAAGCCAGTAAGTGCAACTCAACAAAAAAAATATATATATATTTAAGAATATCTGATAAAAATGTGTAAACGATTGGGTAGATAGTTTTTGATAAATAACATTTATTTTCAGGCGTCATTGTGGCGTTTTTGTACGAAGAGCTCGATTATTTTGTTATTTACTGAGATTACTTCTGTCAAGCAACATTTTGTCATTGAATATGATCCAGTTTCATTGTCTTCAAGTGTTTATGCATGTTTTTATTTTTTTTTCTAGTTTTAAAATGCCACGTACAAAAAGATAAAAGACCCATTGAAGAGGTAGCCATTGGATACAAATCCAAGAGACCCTTTCAGGATAACAAATCAGAAAGTTCATCCAGGCGTTTCTTCGCTTCTTCCCCTCATTTGAAAATGAATGAAAGTTTGTCACTGTGTGCCAGATTTGAATCGAAGCAAGTAAATTGCGTTATTCACTTAGAATATAAAAGATCTGTTGAAATGCGGACAGTGCGGTGGTAGTTTAGGTTTTCCAGTTGTGGAAAAGGTTGGCCTAGAATCCAAAATCTACATTAAACCATTTTGACCAATTTTTGGCAGATATTTCTCTTAAAGTATCCCCTTGTGGTTTGTTATGTTGACATATGATAGAAAAGCTTTGTCTACCACAGCTAAGTTCGCGTGTGTGTTTTATAACTAACATTTTTGTTTATAATATAAAGTTTCCATACAAATCAGCTAGACGTAAGATACTATTGAAAAATCTATACTATATCTTTAGCAAAAACTTGCCCAAGTTGGCCCAACGCATCTTGTATTTACAATCATTAATACGTGGCTATAGTAGGTTGGACAAATAAGTATTTAGTATGCAGGCAGGGCTGAGATTGGTTGCAGTAAACTTTTAGGTGGCCACATATTCTTAAAAGTCTCCGATGTTATTATCCTTTTCGTAATGACATAGTCCAAAGATAAACTTTTACTGAGCGCTTGCGTCACATACTATTTGTGTTATAGGATAACTTTTAAAAAAGTATCTACTGTTATCGATTCTTTATCAGCAGGTGATATAATGTTTCTATTATGGTTTTCAAGCTTCCAATTCCGCACTGGAAAAGTTCTCATTTAAAATTCCCTTAAATATCTGAAGTTTCAACCCCAATTGATTTTGATTTGTTTGCTGGAAGGTATGGTATTGCTGCTTCTACGTTAGCTGTGATACCCTCGACCGCAATAGATTTGAATATTCCTACAGTTATTTCCATTTGTTGAGAGCACTGTCAGCTTTCTAGCTAAGCTTTCATTTTAGTTGTTCCACAATTCATTAAAAAAAAACACTTCTTGCAATCTCTGGAACTTAGAAGCGCGCATTAATAAAAAACTTAATGGTCTACGGCATCTTAACTATTTTTGTGAATCAGCCTGACACGTAATTGTATCAATTCTAATGAACTTGATATACACACTTACTTTCTGACTAATACAGCTTCTGCTCTTTGTTGGTTTCCTTACGCTTGAAGGTATGCAGATGGTGTTCAATTTATAAATACTAAGGATAGATAGTAGGTAAAATTTCTTTTTAGGTAAGTTCTCAAATTATGTTATCGATATATAAATCTGCCCCCTCCCTTTCCGGGTAAACCGATCAAATATGCAGGCTTTTACTGGCGGTATTTTGATACATTGTGTTGTTTAGGAGTATTCGGAGTTTTAAAACTCTTGACATTTCGTCCACAACTGTAATAGACAACTTCAGAGAAAATACTCTCTAAAAGGTGTCCGCTTTAATTGTGGACAACTGGTTAATAGTTTTTAAACTAAAAACACATCTGAACAAGCTGAAAACCGAAAATACCACGTAACTATTTCGTAGTTCTTATATCCAACAACATAATTTAACTCTATTTGGTAGTAAAAAGTTTTTTTCCCTGAAACCTATGTAACATATGATATTACATGATGTGCTCTTGTTTTTTTTCAAGCTGATTAAAATATCAAAGAAATTTCTTTAAGAAATTAACGATGATTAAGAATAACCTCAAACAACCAAATTAAATTTTGAAAAAGCAAAGAGTGGGTGCACCATAATCTTTGTTGCATGAAACAAAAAACTGAGAACAAAGTAGAACCACTTACCTAAGACGTTGCATATTAAGTGACTTTATTTCCATGTTTATCCACAGGTAAACCTGGTAGTGGATTAATTAAATAATGAATCTATTGGAAAGCGTTTGTCATTATTATTTGAGTGGAAAATATCGTTTTCTCAACAAAACATTAGATCTAAAAAACTTATAAACTTGTATATGCATTGCTTACTACATTATTTGCTGCAAACACAATTTTAAATTTATAATGCATTATCTCGCTAGAAAATCAACAAAACGAAACTTTTTGATACATATTTCTGACCATTTCAAATGCAAAAACGGGAAAATGACTTCGATATTAATTTTAAATAATAAAATGAAAAGTTTATGTGCTGATATAAAAGTACTTAAAATAGTACCCAAGTCCAAAAAATTTTTTGTTAGTTATTCAATATCTTGTATACATTTCTCTCGCTAAAATAACCGCTTCTGCATGACGTGTCTTAAAATTTAAAGACTTTAATTTACTCTAGAGGAATATGATTAAATGCGACTTGAACATATACGCAAAGCTCATTATTTTTAGCATAAGGGGTGCATGGTCAGAAACTGGAAGTCCGATCATTAACCATACGCTTTCAATTGGAGACAAATCTGGAGAATGAGCTGGCCAAGGAAGTATTGGCATCATAGGATATTATCTTATTAAAACACTGCTTCAGGATTGCTTTGAAATAACGTCTACTGTTTATTGTACCAACTATTCGAATTAAAGGCGATAACGATCCTAAACCAGTAGTTGTTGAATGATGTATAACTCAGGTTTTCTTCAGTAGATTTGTTTCTAGACTTCTTTGGCTGTCATAATGTTGCAAAAAGTAAATTTATTTGAAAATATGGTATCTAGCCATTCTTTCCTCTAAAGTCAACATTGAAGGTACTATTCTAACTTAAAACATGTGTGAGCTAAGGTCGGAAATAAGGAAAGCAAGGAACGTCTTAAACAGATACTAACTTGATTCAAATGATGTCACATAATTCGAATAGAAACAGATCTGTCACGTCTGCTGGTAAATTATTGGACATTTGCTTTAGATATGCTTGTAGATTTAGGATTGTCTTTTGAACAATGTGCTTTTAATTTTCTTATTTTTTTGTAAAGGAGAACATTGTATTATCTCGTAAGGTTGCGACAGTCCTTCATTAATCAGTTGGCATCACATTTGCAAAATTTTAACGGCACATCAACCAACACGAACGCCTATTTCTTGAAACAATAGTCCATATACTTTAAAGGCCACAACGTATTGGATTTCCGATCATTTTTTTAAGACATAATTTAGCTTTGAGCTTAAACGTTTATCTAAATCATTACTTTAATATTTCGTGTTTTAGAGCCACAATAACAAGAAAAACACTACTAAGATTTGATAAAACTTATTTTTTGCGTTTCATTATGGCACTATCATAGTGTTACATTTTTCAGTGTTATTTAAGAATATATAGGCTCTATAACGACGTCCAAAGTTTATAAGCCTAGTTTCTATATATTACATTGTTCATATGTCTTAAAATAGTAAGTTGCAGCTAAAAGGTGTAATACCTACAAGTCCTATTTTATGGTACGAAGAAGATGACATAAACATGAATAAGGTGACGGGAAATGTAACTGCAACTTAATAAATCATGCTCGTAGGGCGCAACACACAAAGTAAAACAAAAGCTGGAGGCTTTAAAAGATAAATGTGTGCATACTACATTAAACGTGGATGGTAAAATGCGTGAAAATATTGAGTGGAAACATACATTTTGAGAACAAAGGGCAGCTTTAAAAATTTAATAAGGCCGCTGTCAGCTTTCCAATGCAGTTTGCAAATACTTTCTTGCTTCAAATTAAAATTAAAGTAGCACTAGATGAAATGTTTTACTTGAAATGTCCCAAAAGGCAGACGTTCAATTAGATGTGTATTTATAGAACTAAATTGGATATACGGGGACGACTCAAATGTAAAGCAAAATAATTTTTAATAATTTATTGAAGCATTACAAAAATGCAAATAAGTAAATTTATGTGTCTACATAATCTAGTAACTTATAAATATGTTTTTTTTATTTCTCTATAATAAAGGCGCTTGTGGTACCAGCTAATCGTTAAATACATGAACTCTTCGACAGTAACATTGCTGTTAAATCCTTGTTCAGCGAGTACTTCGTTTAGTGGTCCAAACAAATTAAAAATCACAATGCAATAAGTCTGGACTGTAAAATTGTTGTTCGGTGCAGTTCAGAACCAATCATTAATTTTTTGAGTATGGGCATCTACATAAGGCCGGGCGTTAGAAATTTGCGGTTTTTCCAACGATACACGAGTTTTGTTTCGCACAAAATCTGACAATAATACGCTATGCTTATAGTAGAACGTTTCTGAAGAAAACTCGCTGAACAAGGTCATCGGAAAATGTCGGTAACATCCCAAAAATTGTTAAATGTTACGCATACATTGAGTTTCCTTAAAGATACCATATATTTTACACCATCTTTCGTAAAGCTTTAAAATTCGACTTTAGTTTGAAGTTTTTTTTCGACATATTCAATAGAAATGAAACTGGGATTTGAAGAGGTGATAATATGAAAGTGCGGAAATGTTGATAACTATTTTCAAAATTGTTTTTGGGGCGTTTTCATAAAGCAAAATGACTTATTTCCTTCTTTTGTATTTTTATATTTAGTGTTTTACTAATACGTCTTTTTATTGTTAAGGATTGAGAATTACGTTACACGCTTGATAGTTTAGCAATGAGTGTATAAAAATTAGGGTGTAAAACGTATCACCAAGATTTCTTATAAATCCTAAACTTTAACGGAAAATGATAAATAACGCGTTTTCATTCTTTCAAAATTATAGAGTATTGTACAGATATTTTGTAAATTAATTTAGATATATAAATTTGTGTCCTCATGTTTAGAACTATAATTACTATGTAGGATGGGACCAAACTCTATTTTTAATTTAAAAAAAGAGAGTTAGGAAGTAAAGAATGGTTTAGAGGCGGGAAAAACGATTTCGTTGGCAGTCGGAAAATTTTGTCTAGAAAAACCCATGTTATGGAAGAACGAAGAGAGAACTTTGGCTATCAAAGCGTGCATTTAGAACAATGATTCTGTTGTGGCTGCACAATGCGCTTCAACTTGAACTTGCGTTTCAAACTTCCATTCTCAATCGAAAATCTATTTTGTTGTGGGAAGAGAACTTTACGAGTTTCTATAGAATGCGTCGCTGTTTGGTGTGTAGTGAGTAAAGTTGAGGGATCATCGACCCTTAATTTTTCCAAAAGGGAAATCGTAGTGTTATTGTCGCTTCCAATCAATTATCTGAGAATTTTTTCGATTAAATCTTAATGCACATTATAGTCACAGCCCGCTCAGCACGAGCTTCGCTCCAAATGTTGGGTGAGGTACTCTGTAAGTGCCTAATCTCTCCATTCTGTTATATTGCTTGACCAGCCCGTTCACTTAATCTCGTTCCATGATACTTCTTCCTGTGGGAATATATTAAGGCTAAGGTTTACAAACATCTTACTGGAACCCCCCAAGCCATAGGAAACGCAAAATGTCTTGAGGTCGGACGTATTCCTCGACACATTTTGGAAAAATAATAAAATATTTTGGAATATGACATCAATAAGGCATCATCATGACGGGTACTGCTTGTCCGAGATTTTTCTTAAAACATTAAAATAAAACGTTTAGTTTTGTAATAGCCTGCCTAAACTAAGCTGTTCTTTGTCAAAGTATTTGAAGCTTTCTACCATTTTAAAGGTTTTTTTTTATTGATTAATACATATTTTGCATTCAGCTATTTTAGAGCAATAAGAAAATTGATTTGAGTTTTCCATTGACAACACTCTGAAAATTAATTATTAAATAGTATATATAGAAGTAATAGATATGCTAATTGTAAGTATAAATATAATGTGTATATAAACGTAATTTCTGTTGTTACCATTCCAGATTACTAGACTAATTGCACTGCGGAAGAAGTAGTTAAGCGGTTGACTAAATTGTTAGTCTCCTGGGAGGCAATGTAGGTAGCTAGTAGCTAGTCGATAAATTTCACAACTATGTAGGGTACATTCTAATATTTATAGAAGTTGTATTACTCAAGTGCGTACTCGGAGTGTCGTATATTATTTATGGACTGGATCTTCTGAATTATTTTTATAGTCAATGGTTTCGCACAACCCCAAATTTGGGCATCAAATTGATTTTATTATACATTTGTACATCAGTAGTTTGTTACGTATGGTAAGTTTTGATTTGTGTCCAATTAGTCAGTTAATTTGCTTTAACTCGAAGTTGATTTGACTTTCTTTAGCGATCATGTGAGGTTTCCATGTTAATCTTTGATTCAGGGTTATTTTCAAATATTTGATTGGCCCACTTTTTATCCATTTTTTTTCATGGTTATAGTGTTGTAACAATCTTCATCTTTCTATTCCAGATGAGTTTGTAAGAAAGTGAGATTTGAGTTTTGATCCGCTATAAAAAATGCATAAACATTGAATTTCTTGCAGCTGAGTCAGGATTTTTGGGACAATTTAATATTCTACTTCATTCCTAACAGAAATTTATACCCTGTTTATTGAGACTTCGTGACAGTTTAATTGGCGGGTTTTAAAATTATTTAAAGTGACATTTCTTCGTTTACTTTTATTTGCCAGATGTCAAACTAATCTTGAAGGATATTGAGGTAATGTTGAAGATTCTTGGAGATTGCTCGAGGGTTTCTACTTACGGTAATTGGAGCAGTATAATTGGAATATCGGCAGTAAACAGGAATTATAAAAGAGGATCTAATACGCTACCTTGGCGTGGCTTAATTGGATAGTACCGGACGTCTCGGTATTAAATTTGGTTTGGATGATTTTAGAAGACGAAAATAAGATGTGGGTAGAGTAAGCTTTAGCTTGTATAATAACCAAGATGCCCAATGAGAGTGATTAATTTAGTCCATAATTTACGACAACTACCTTTCAAATATTTTTGTCTTGATAAGCTATGGTCTTATTGGCCAATTTGAAGATGCAACATTATAAGTTTTCCGGATTTGTCAATCATAATAACTTGGGAAAATTTCCAAATTGCTGTGTAATAGATTAGCCTGAGCATACTTTTATATATAGCAGTTAGTAAAACCAATACTTTTTCGGAAGATGTTTGAGTATTTTTCCTGTTATTAAATCAAGTTCAGTGAATGTTCTGCAAAGATTGATGTTTTTTCAGGTTTGTCCTACCCAAGGTTTCTAGTTGCCTTCCATTTGGAGTGATCTTCATTTAATGAGATATACGTTTCAAACGCAGCATTCTGTATTTCTTGAAGAGCTACTTTTAGTTTTTTTGCTAATCTGCTATATTCGTTTTGGTCAATGGAATTTTGACTTCTCTGTCATATGCATGATGGAATATTGTCTGTTATTTTGTTGTCTTGTACTGTAA
Source organism: Sinelater perroti (assembly GCA_036346155.1). Taxonomy (NCBI): domain Eukaryota; kingdom Metazoa; phylum Arthropoda; class Insecta; order Coleoptera; family Elateridae; genus Sinelater; species Sinelater perroti. The sequence continues at coordinate 13,319,639 of JARFIY010000195.1, read as the reverse complement.
TTGGCGTAAACTTCAAGATGCTTCTTGGATTAGACAAGTGATGCAGTGTGCAGCATTATTAATTTCGTCGGGCTGTTTAATTTTAAGGCCAAGGTTAATGTTTTCCTCATTGTAAATTTCAATTTGTTTTAAGTGTAGTTTTTAGGTCTATTGATAATGTAGGTGTTAAGGACAGCAATAATCTTGTTTTAGGAATTATATTGACCAATATGTTGGTTCACCGGTGGAGTGATGGAAGCAGTTGCTGTTGGTAATCAGTAAATTTCTACATTTTGGAGTGATTAGTCTTCATCCCCAATCTGTATGTTTTGCGTTCCAGTCTCTGCTAATAATCTATCGCATAATTAGTGGAACATTGCTTTGTATTCATCGAATTCGATTATATATCTTGGTGGGCTATATATGGCTGAAATATTGAAAGACCAAGGTTTTGTACTGATACGAATTATTGCAGATTATATTTTAATATTTCGGTAATTTACGATAAAATGTGGTGTTACGAAACAGTCGCTTTGTACTGCTCTTTTCCGAAATAGTGCAGTACTGCCAGAACAAGTCAAACACGGCCCCGGACCTGCAGAACAGGTTAGTTTCAGTAAACTAAAAATCACTTAACTAAAAGGGAGACTCAACAGGCTGGACGAGCTGGGCCGGAATGTAGGTGTCAAGCTGATAGACCTATATTTTGCTCGGGAGCGAAGCGGAAAACGGGAAATCAAACTGTTGAATATATTACTGTTTGTAAAATCAACTTTATGGAGGGTAGGTTATGGGTGCTGTAATAAGAGTGGTACTTTTAAGACCGATTTTATAGTCTTTATTTGGCCGAGAAGCGGATAAATTGGAGCATTTCAATGATGATGAAAACATATACTATTTAATGGAGAAGGAGCTTCTGGTTAATAGATTTATATTTGTTCCGAGGGACAAAGGCAGTTTGAACTGCGCTGTTTTTATAGCAGGCATAATAGAGGCAGTACTAACAGGAACAGGTTTTGTAAGTATAATTTAGAGCACACTGCTTTTTATTTAAAATTATTGTGAAGTAATTTCATACATCTACATAAGTTATAAATCAAATTCTGTGTTTTAGCCAGCTAAAGTTACCGCACACTGGCATAAAGGCACCACATAAATGGTGAAATTTGATGAGTCGGTGATTTCAAGAGATAAACAGTTGTAGGAAAGATGAGGCCTGTATATGACCATATAAAATTAATTTATCCATTACATTTGCTTTAGTACAATTAAACTACTACAAGGTGTCTGGTGGCAGATTTATATTTTCAAACTTAAATAAAAAACGTAATAATTGACACAAAGTTTTATTAAGAGTATTGAACGATAGAATAGAAATGCGGATTTCATTTTTTTAAAGAGTATGTCATCCAAATGTCTTCCGTCGAGTTGCACACACTGTTCAAAACGAAGCCTTGTGTTCTGCGCCACACGCTGCAGTAAACTTGGTTCAATTGAGCTGATTTCTCGACGAATATTTTCCTTTAAAACCACAAGAGATTGGGGATTGTCATTATAAACCCTCTCTTTGAGGTAGCCCCATAAAAAATCCATGGGAGTTAGATCGGCGACCTCGGTGGCCATGGATGTCCCCAAAGCGACTGATCAGTTTTTGGGGAAATTTTCCTGAAGCAAATTCATCGAAGCTCTGGCTGTGTGCAGTCGCCCCATCCTGTTGAAACCACGTGTGAAGAATACGATGGATGAGCTCGCAGGTTTGGCAAAAAGAAATCCGTAATCATGCGTCGATAATTTTCACCATTGACATTCGTCGCCTGACCTCGAGAATTTTGGAGAAAATGGTCCAATTATCCCATGCGTGGATAAGGCACACCAAACAGTTACCCTAGAGCAATGCAATGGTTTTGATGTTTAATCGAGGGTTGCGGGTTCTTGGAGACCAGTAACGGCAGTTTTGCTTGTTGACGTGGCCGTTTAAGTGAAAATGAGCCTGTCGCTCCAAAAATGGGATTTACAGTGCGAAAACGCTCCAACATCGTTTCACAAAAATTTTGCGTAAATCAAAGTCACTTTCTTTCAGTTCTTGAACGATTTGAATTTTAAAATGATGGAACTTCAGATCCTTTCTTGAAATTTCATGAATAATCGCTCTTGGAAGTCCCAGTAAGGCTGCTCTTTTCCGTATTGAAAGTTGCGGATTTTCACGTAAACTGCTTTCAACCAGTTCAATGTTTTCGGGAGTCCTTGAAGATCGACTGGGCCCTGGCCGTGGGGCATTCATAGCCGAGGCAGTTGCGCGGAATCTCTGCACCCACGAACGAATTAAATTTACACTCGGTCCATCACGTATTCGCCGAATACCGAACTTTGAACAAAATTGTCGACGGGCAATTACGTAAGAATCATTACTCTTAAAAATGTCTCTACAGCGAACGCGCGATGCTCACTCGACCACTGCGACATCGTGACTGACAAATCCGCACGATCGGTGATTCCAACGGCGCCACCCTCACCCCGCACCGTTTATTACTTTTTGAAATAATCGTATTTAAAAATATAAATCTGCCACCAGACACCCTGTATTAAGTCCATAAAATAAACGTAATCACCATGCATCGTTTTTCTTTTTCTGTAGTTTACAGCAATGTAAGATGCAGATTTTTTTTATAATCCCCTGGAAAATCGTCGTCAGGTTTTACAGGTTTGGGAAATTGACTCTCAGAACCACCGTATTAGTTTCCTACCAAACTTGATGCTTGTGAGGCAGGTAAATGAAGAGAGCAGTTGAGGGTCTTTGAGTATCCACTCCACTGTTCAATTTTTATGCTCTTAAATTAGATGGGTCTTACCATAATTATAAGTTTTGACTAGGATAAAGTTGTGTTATGTAGAAGCTTAATTTTAAAAATTTGTTGCAGCCTTTGAGAATGAATGATTGTGTTTGTGTAGTTTTTTCCTATTTCGTATGTTTGTGATTTTGAATCTTTAAAGAGAATTTATTGTGATGATCCTGACTATGGAACTGTTATATTGAAGTAGATATATGAAGTCAATAATAAAACAAACGACAGTTAATGTATGAAGACTACCACAGTGGATAGTGATGATACTGTTAAATCTGACCTGTGCTAGTAAAACCAGTCAAAACATTTTAAGAAAAAACTATTATGAAAAATTTTAAGTGTATTTCCAAAAGTTTTGTGAAATAAAGTTAAAACAAACCAAGATATCTATGTATAAAAAACAGAAAATATCAGAGATCCAAGATTTAAATTTGGAAGAGTATAAGTTTTTATGGGTTATTATTCTATACAACATATTTTAATTCTAATCACGAAAAAATTGAAAAAACTAAAGCATGGAATGGGTTGTAAAATATTTCATAAAAATCGATTTATTTATTTGTTAGCATTGCTAAAAAAATTGTGCTCAAAGGAATATCGAACAAGAAGGCCAAATTCATCCCTAGAGCAAATATGACTATCAATGAAACATGTGTTTCAAATGCTATTGCTTTAAACCAAAAGAAAGCCAAACTAGTAAAATCTATTTGATCTGCAGTAAGGCTAATGTAACTTGTAATGGATATAAATCACAATGTAATTGCCGAAAACTGGTGTACTTCTGTATAATTAGTGGAAAAACTTCATCTGGAACATGACTTATTATCCATAAAAATTAAAAAACAGATATAAAAAAATCGGTCAGATGTTTTTGTTATATCACAAACCGATATAAATAGAGAAGTTTGTAAATACTGCGAAATAAATTTACTGATAAGAGAACCTTTACAGTTTTTATCATACTTCACACTATTTTTAACTTTTTCTTTAACTCCCCGGTGAGAGCATGACTGACGAATTGAGATGTTAGGCTCTCATATGTTCGCTTTCTCTGCTTGGTCGTCGCGCATTATCTGTGATGCGGGCGATGTGGCAAGCACCACGTCTTAGACTACCGCCATTATTACCCTTCTTTGAGTGAACGCAGGTACTCAATTATTTTTAGTGACCCGCCAGGCATCAGAGAGCTCCGGGAAGAGAACCCAGCATCGTTTCTTTTTGCTTAGATTTCCATATATGGTAAGTTATATTACACTTTATTTGTTGTAATGTATGCTGCACCTTCAAGTTAGAAGTATCAAACAGTTGTAGTTCTATTAAAGACGATTTGTTTTCTTTGTCCTCTTTCTATTTTGATCGTTTTTAGCCCTTCCCTTAATTATAATTAAGTTTATATTTGTTATCTCCTCTCTTCCTGCTCTTGATTGGTGTTACTATTGTCTTTACTTCTAGCAACTCCCTAAAATGTTTTGCCTTTAATTTCTTCTCATTTCTTTCAGTACATTATAAAATAGTTTTTGGTTCTTCTTGCTATTTATATCTGTTAAATTCTTCCCATAATGCTTTCTTCGCCTGCAATACTATTTTCTTTACTTTTGCATCATACTTTTCATGTGTTTGCTTTCCTGGATTTTAAGATGTAGTAGTATAACTTCTTTCCTTTTATCTCTTTCTTTATTCCACTAGGTCGTTTGTTATTGACCTTTCTTTTTAGTAGTTGTGCCACACGCATATTTTGCAACTTTTAAAATTGTACCTTTGAAACAATTCCAAGTTTCTTCCAGTGACTCAGTGTAGGACAGTCGCACATTACTTATAAACACATCTTTATCATCTCCCGAAATTTTTGGCTTACTTACAATTAGTAGTTTTTGTCTTACTTCTTTCGTTTTCTCTTTCCACTTCTATTAGTTCAATAATCAACAGATAGTGGTCACTTGAAATTTCTGCTCCTCATTCACTCTGTCATTTACTATCTTCTTGAAATGTTCACTCTACTAATATATAATCTGTTATGAATTTTTCCTGTCTGCTCGATTCCTCTCTTGTATATTTTGTGGATGAAGTAAGAATTTACACCTTCTTTAAATCATTTCTTCTACAAAATTCTATTAATCGTACCCCACTGTTATTTCTTTTTTCCCTGTATTCATATAATTTCTACAAAATCCTTTACTTTGTTGCACACTCTCTCATTAAAGTCTCCCAAAATGCTTCTTTTTTGTTTACATATGCATCTGGGCCTGGACCACGCGCAATTTTGACACTTATTTTTTCCTCATCTCAACTTTCATAATTCTTTAAGTTCCCAATTAATTAACACAAAAGTGGTTATCAAGAAACATTTGTCCTTTTCCTTTTTTCTTGGTCTCCATGAGACCTGAGAATTAACTTCGACCTTGCTCATTCCTGAGTTACTTCCAACTCTTTCCCATTTATTCCTCTAATGTTCCGTGTTGCCATACTACAAATCAGTTTTCTTTGCCTTGTGTTGTTCCCACTGTTGCCTTTTACTCCTATTGCGCCGTTTAGTTTTTGGTGGCGCGCTATTAGAACTTACCGCCTCCACGCCTTTCTTCCCGTCATTCCACTTGCACTCTTCGTCCCCTATCATTATTTTTTGATGCCCCACCTTTGCTTAAATCCCTTTGACCTTTTCTTCCTCGCAATGCTCCTTATTTCAGCTTGTATTTTTCCTTCCTTTGTAGTTAGATCGTTTTAACTTACTCTTGTTTTTCGTGACTTCTTGTTTTAGTCCAGTATTTCCGCTAGTACTATTTGTCTGTTTCCTGTTGTATTTATGTTGTACGCTTTTTTACGGTAGTTTCTATTTAAAACTCCTTGCATATGAATTATTTTACTTCTTTTTCTGCTTCTTGTTGAGTTACACTTATTCTTTTGATGACAATGTTCCTTCTCTCTCTCTCCGTTTTCTCGAATGTCTGCTCTGCTCTAGTAATAACTCAACTTTATTTAATAGAAGCTGTTTTCCTTCTCCCCCCCCTTCTCTATGATTCAATTCCTCTCTAAGTTCTCTTATTAACTAGTGAAAGCGTGCTAGCGCTTAAGAGGTAGATAATGACATTACAATCTGGCCCGTGTGTGTGTCTGTCATTACGATAACTCAAAAACTAAAACTCCGATTGACACCAAATTTGGTATACAAGTACTTCACACCAAAACAAAGCATGACTTTTCAGACAAAAAATTACGTTCTTTCGGTAGTTACAAGTTTGGGTTTATACCCCTCTCGTTTATGCTGAGTTCGACTTCATTTCCTGCAGTATTTCTGCCATCACGTGTTTCATTTTCTTCATCCCCGGGTCCTCAAAAACTTTTTCCAATTTGTTACATTATACTAGCAGACGCTTTGTTGCTTGTTTCAAAACGTATAATCTTCTTACTCTTTATTTCGTCGTCACCCCCTTCCTTATTTTGCCTGACTTTCCCTTTAACTTCTTGCTTTTTAATTTACATAGTTTGCACTTTATTTTAAACTTTCACCTTAGATTTTACGCACAAGACACTCCTTAGGTCACGCTGGTTCGTATCCTTCTAAATTACACTCCTTTAGAACCTTTAAAAAACTCACTTAAATAACATCACTGTATAATCGAGCCGCGTTCGCGTTAACGCGGCGACACTTTATTATTTATGCTTATGTATTTTTCCTTTTATAATAAAATTAGAAATTATTTATATAAAAACACACGATATTTATTTTTGACAATCTATACATTTCTTGTAGACTATATTTTTAATTTGTAATAAGAAAGTACACTAACAGTCACACACAAGAAAAATCAATCACCTTTTTCTTGAGACTAGCCATAAGGAAATTACAATTTTCGTCCAGTTTGTCATTTGCACATTTCCAACTCCATTTAAATTCTTGTATGTTTTCTATTACTACTGCACTGTCTTTCAATATAATAGAAGCCCAATACTTTGTATAGGGCGAAGTTTAAGACAATTGGTTAGATTAAACTTTTTAAGTACTACACCAATAATAGTATAATCTGTGTTTCTAATAAATTCCAACATATGTTTTTTTTACTGAGATGTAAATGCCCTACTTCATTGTTAGTAGACCCATGAAAATATATTTTTTTAATAATAGCTGAATGTAAAGTTCAAGATTCTCTTGATATAGGTAAATAAATTTTACGCATTTCTAACTTTTTCAGTGATATCTTGTAAGAATATATTACTTTTTGATACAAAAATAATGAAAACTATTAGATTTAAGTATATGACAGAAAGTATAAAATTAGGTTTTTAATTGAAACATTTAATATAGCAGTCTGGAAGACTATATGATGATAACAATGTGCTAATAATTAAACGATAATTCTTGAGATATATACTTTGCAGTTTTATATATAAAATCTTATAATAAAAAATAAATTAGTTATATAAAATTACTCGTAATTTAACTGGTTTGTAATGCGGAAAATATTTTAAAAACACTAATGTAAATTACAATACTATTGATCAGCTTACTTCAGCAATCGGTTGTAGTGCAGTGAACTCCAGGAGGGATAACTTAAAATGCTGGTATGACAGGTAGAGAATAGACATAAATACTACCAAAATAATCCTTATGATAAAATGATGTGGCACAGCTTCAACTCTCAATTTGCAGATACTCTGGAAGAAAGAAGTAAACTGCTTTGAAGTGACTTAATGGCAGAGTCAGTGATTGGATGTATGCTCTATTTCTGTACCAAACACTCTTCAAAGAAGAAACTCTTCTTTTATATCATAATGTTCCTCATCATGACATGACCAGTCGAATAAATAATGATATATTTATAAGATTAGTCATATACAAGTCTTACCTCGTTATAATTTTATTAATAGATAAAGTGTGTAAGCAAATTATACATTTCCTATGTGCATAGATTTACCTCTATCAAGGGGTATCATAAATTATTAGGACACCCCTTGCTTGATCCCGTTCGAGAAGCGTCTGCTCTAAGAGAAATTCTAACAATTACAGTAATATCTTTTTGTTTCACGCAGAGGTTAGCACGAATGTTTATTCGTGATTGCCAAGGGTCGATCACAGAGAGTTTTATTATCCACTTTTTATTCAACACTTAACAATATACACAAGCATTGCCATAAATAGCATCCATTCATCAATGAATGCTATTGGGTGCACAACCCTCAGCTGTTAAGAATTCGATAATAGCGTATTGCTTCAAAAAAATCCCTAGGTCACTTGTCATTTTGAATATTAGAGTATGGCCTTCAACGCGAAGCACCCCTCCTGGGGGTCGCGTATTGCCAACGCAAGAGGAAGAATTCCACTAATTATCATGCAAAACGAGCAACTAAGCCATCTCTCCACATATCAACCCACTTACTGGCCGACTGATCTAACGAAGATCCCCGACCTGCTCGACTTTTATGTGGTCAAGGGCATACCCCAAGGTTACCTAGAAATCTCGTCGTGCTTAGACCTATCCTCGGACCATAGCCCGATAATAGCGCAAATAAGTACAACACTATTAAGTAAAACTAGAACCCCATCCTTAACAAATAAGAAAACAGACTGGCACTATATCAGAGAAGTACTACAGGAAAATTTAACAACTAATATCCCACTGAAAACAGAAGAAGATATAGAAGAAGCGGTAGAAACACTTACCCAAACAATCCATCTGGCCGCCTCAAGAGCCACTCCACAACTACTACCTCAAGTCACACACCAAAATTGCTCGATCGATATCAAAAAAGATTGCTGAAAAAGGCGACTACGACGGATCTGGCAACATAGCAGATTCCCAGAGGACAAACGTAGACTTAATACAGCAGCTCGAAACCTTAAAGAACTTATTAAGCAAGCAAAAACGAATTCCTCAATGAGTACTTAGAAGGACTAACCGCAACAGAAAACACCGACTACTCCCTTTGAAGGCCACAGGCAGACTTAATAGACCTAAAATCATATTCCCCAATTCGTAACCCGGACGGAACATGGGCCAGCACTGACAAAAATAAAGCAGACACTTTTGCAGCCCGCCTTCAAGAAGTGTTTCAACCTCTACTTTCTAACGACCCCCACACAGACGCAGAAGTGGACAACTTACTACAGGCCCCAAATCAACTTACGTTTCCCATCAAACCTTTCACTAGGGCTGCAGTTCAAACAATGATTGATAGAAACACTAATTGCAAAAAATCTCCTGGACACGGCTTAATCACTGGTCACATAATGAAGGAACTGCCTCCTAAAGCTATCTGTATACTCACGCTTATCTTCAACAGTATTCTGCGTACAGGATACTTTCCGTTACAATGGAAAATTGCTCAAATAATACTTATTTCCAAACCTGAAAAGCCCATCAACGAGCCCAATTCATACAGACCTATTAGTCTGTTACCGCTATTCTCAAAGCCCCCATCCTGGACGACGAAAACCTGATCACCAGTTTGGTTTTAGGAGTCATCACTCTACAATACAACAGGTACACAGGGTAGTTGAACACATTAACCAAGCATTCGAAAACAAGAACTATTGTGCGGCCGTCTTTCTTGACATCAGCCAGGCCTTCGATAAGGTCTGGCATGAAGGCCTACTCTTTAAGCTAAAGCTGATGTTACTCTACACTTACTATCAAATCATAAAATCATACCTCGAAGATAGAAATTTCCAAGTGAAATTCGGAGAACCAGTATCAATTCTCCATCCCATCACATCAGGCGTTCCGCAAGGTAGTGTCCTAGGTCCTGTCTTATACGTTCTATACACTGCAGACCTCTCTACGAATGCTAACAATTTGATCGCAACCTACGCTGATGATACAGCGCTTCTCTCCTCTCACACCGACCCTATTACAGCCGCTAGTAATCTACAGCAAAACTTAGACGCAGTAACCGACTGGTTCCAAAAATGGCGATTCAAAATCAACTCTCAAAAGTCACTACAAATCACGTTCACTAAACGTAGAGGAATCGTCCCTGATGTGATAATGGACGGCCGAGTCCTACCCCGTACCGACAGTGTGAAATATCTTGGGATGCATTTAGACAAAGGCCTGACCTGGAAAACTCATATATAGACTAAGAGAAAACACCTGAATCTTAAACTCAAGAGTTACTAATGGCTCTTAGGTCGCAACTCCAAACTCTCTCTGAGTAATAAATTATTAATCTACAAAAGTATACTGAAACCAATTTGGAGCTACGGTATCCAGTTGTGGGGTACCGCCTCACATTCCAATATCGAAATTCTGGAACGCTTTCAATCGAAGACCTTACGCACCATCACTAACGCCCCCTACTACATACCCAACACGGAAATACGAAAAGACCTAAAAATGAAGTCAGTGAAAGAAAAAATTACCAAGTTTAGTGAAAAATACCTCTTGCGACTAGAATCTCATCCTAACCCACTAGTGACAGAACTAATTGATGAAAGTGAACAAGTGCGCAGACTCAAACGTTTCAAGCCGTCAGATCTTCCTAATCGTTTTTAGACAGATATAATAACGTAAGTATAATTGCATGTTTTCATATATTTGGGAAATACCATGTATATGTTTAGGTGAAGAGTTATCGTTTGTACGTTTTCTGTTTACCTTCGCTTTGGTAGCTTTGTGGACGCTATCAGTGATCCTTTTTGTTACGTGTATAATTGTTTTGTCTACATGGGTTGGGGATTGGAGATTGTAAGGGTACTTGAGTTGTTTATCAAGATATTCGCCATAGAGTTCCCAGTTTAGTATCCCATTAATTAATCTAGGCTTGGGGATGAATTTTGCAGGTGTTATTAGAAATGAAATGATAATTGACAGGTGGTCCGAATCTAATTCTGGGAGCACTTGTTGTAAAGCTTTCTTATTAAAATTTTTTACGAGTTAACATGTCCAGGATGTCGGGTTGGGGATCGTTTCTGTAGGGGTGATAAGTAGGTTCATCAGGGGCTTCTACTTGAAAAGCATAGGTTCATATTAGATCATAGAGTTTGGTACCGGCGGTTTCCCCGCAGCTCGGGGGCTCTTGAGGCAGTTTGTCGCAATTTGTATATAAGTGATTGCCTTGACATTTGACGCATCTTGGTTCTAGTCCACAGTAATTTTTGGTATGCCCAATACTATAGCATCTATGGCATTGAGGGGTTTTATTACTATTATTTCGTGGTTCTATGGTAACTAATGAGTAAAATATTTTGGTAATGTTAAATACTTCGTTTACTTTGTCGTCTTCAGTAAGAAGTACTGCGCAGACTGGCATAGGTGTTTTATCTTTATTAAGAAGTTTAGTGATTCATTTATTCGGTAGCTTATACTTTGCAAATTCTTCGAGAATATCTTCCTCAGTTAAGAAAGGTGGGACTTTCTTTATAATTACTGAGCGGGATCTACTATTGGGGTCTTGGAACATGTATTTTTAAGTTTTACGTTAAAACAAAGCATTGCATATTCCTTTAATAAAACTTATCAGTTCATAAATTAAATTCTACAACAACTAAGCATCTTTTAAAAATATTGATAAATATATAAAAACAAACACTCCACAAACAAAGAAAATCGCTAAGTAAAAAAAAATAAGTTCTAATTCGTAGAATGACAAAGGAACAACCACAGTATTAAAAAAACAATCTCTTAAGAAAACACAGAAAAGGCGTATCTATAAATATTATGGAAAGTAAGTGAGTCGAAAATTGGTAGCTGTAAAGAACAATCTTAAAAAGATAAAATGTAAAAAACGAAACGGATTGTTCATACGTGGATTTAACAAAAAATAAAAAAATCGCCCTTTGTTTAGATAAATGACAAAACAGCGCACCACAGGAATATCGATCGCTTTGTTTGTGCTGTTTTGACAAAGTGAACAACAAAACCGAGAATCCTTTCGAAATTTTCATTGTGGCCTTTGCGAAAACAAGTTACATAAAAGCCTCTTTATGTTGCTGGCACGTCCATCGAAAAAATTCGCGCTAAAATTCGCAGCGCAAAGGGCCGGGGGATGGAGACATAAAAGTGCTTATATCGGGCTGTGGGCGATGGCGTGGAGGTTTCCACGCATACGCATGCGAATGCTTCGGCGGCAAACATCAGTATGAGGCGTATCGGGGTTTCTAAATTAAACATGTCGGGGACGGTTTAGCGTCGCAAATTTTAAATCGCCGGGAAAATTGCAATCCTCTGCCCTTTTTATGCATGCTTTATTACTTCGAATCGTTATTGGCTCGAAAAGGAAAACGCCAATTTCAAGGTTTGATATAGGTAGGACGAAGAAAGCATTTGTATCAGTCGCACTTTTAAATGTTTTTTTGGTTTTTTGAATATTTTCAGTAATATTTATAATATAAATCTAAACTTCATAGATCTATGGTGATATAAACACAAAGTTAAAAAAGACAATTATAACATATAATTTATCTATAGCTCTTTGGTAACTTTTAATTTATCAGGCAAATAAGTCTTACCATTACTTTCCTAGGCAGCTTCTTAAGTATTTCTCCAGTTATGAGATCATATCCTGGAGTTTTCTTCTAACTGATATTGGTTCTCATTTCTTCTGCAAACTCTTTTGGATTTGCTAATTCAATGTTTACTTTTTCGCATTCATGTTTTGGCAGTTCTTGGACAAGTTGATTTTCTTTGGCTGGAAGGTTTGTTCTAGATGGCCTGCAAACATTTCTGCTTTTTGCTGATTATTTTTTGCTCAGTTTCTGTCTCATGTTTTTTTTTAAATTTTTTAGTGGCCCTCGAAGATAATGGCCTGTTGCCTTGTCATCTACTAGTTCTACCAAGTATTTATTTATAGATTCATTTCCTTTCTTAGTTTTTGAGTAGCATGGTCTAATATAGTTTTATCGTCTGGTGCTCTTTCTTGTTCTTTGCCATTTTTTCGCTTTTAATTTTCTGATTTCCTGATTAGAGCAGTTATTGCCAAGTGTTAATTTTTTAATTCCAGTGGTATTGTTCCAAGGCCTGTTGTATCTTTATTACAAACTTTTCGACTTTTTGATTTAGTTGGTTTTTTGTCTTCGGTAGAACATTCAACTGTATAGTGTTTTGAAATGTGTCCTCAGAATTCTTTCCAGTCAGTCTTTTTATTCACTAAAATTTGATTATGTTCTTTCTTGATGGTAGTTCCACTTAATGTTAGGATTACTGTGGTGTGGTCAAAATGCAGACCAATGTTTTCTTCAGTTACCATGTAATTTGGAGAGATTTTTCTAGTAATAAAGAAATTTAATAGGTCGGGGATCTTTTCTGGATCATTGGGCTAATACATGAGCTTTCTTGTTGATTGGTAATCCAAGCTGTGCAGCTGCTTTTTTTTATAAATTTATTACCTAAGCGATTTAGAACATTAAGATATCTCTATTTTTTCTGATTGTGTCGTGGACAGTATATTGCTGCTATAGTATTTTCTTTCCCAGTGTTGATAATTATTGCTGTCACCTGGTTTTTCTCTGTTTCCATATCTAACTCTTTATAATAAGATAAGTCGTTTTCGACCATTAAAGCACTACCTCCTCCTGGTGTGTTTGATGGATTGATTGGGTGGTAAAAGTGATATCCTCTAAATTTGATACAAAATTGTCATGTTAAATGAGCCTCTGAGATGAAACGTACGTCAATTTTCTGGATTATTTGATATTATTGTTGGTCTACAATTTTGTTCAAGTTTTTGTAGCCTTTGAGAAAACGAACCCATCCTATTAATATTAGTAGTAGGTCGTTGGTAGATTTTTCCGCTATCTGTCTTACTATTAGTGGAATCATCTGTGATGCCGTCTGTGTTGCTATGTGAGGAGTTGTTTTATTCATGCTTTGTTTGGATAATTTTATCTCTTTGGGCCTGTAATGTTTTTGCTACTTCACAGCTTCCATAGTTCGCCGGGAGTTCTAGGTTACAGTTTGCATATTTTTGTTTTATTCTGTGTTTCTCTGCATTTCCTAGTGATATGTTTACCAGAACACTTTACATACCTTGGCTGTCTATTACAGAACTTTTTAGTGTGTCTGTATTGTTGACATTCCGTACATCGTAATATTATTTAGGTTTCCTTAGAGATTCAATTCGAATTCTCATCCCCAATATTTCTTTTATTTCATATTGTTTTTGACATTTTCTTTATGCTCAAATAATAGTATAAATAGCGAGATTGTTTTTTGCTGATTCAAACACCCTTTTCTGTCTCAGTTCTTTCATTTTTTAATATGCTTGTAGTGTTGACGCACAACAGATTAAGTTGCATTAGTTCTTCAACGATCTTGTTTGGGTCTGATGTTGAGAGTATTTCTCCAGCCATCACTCTTATATGTCTGGTCTGTTTGACTTCAGACGAGTCCCAATGTAGCTGGTTCTCATTAAGGCTTTGAAGGCTTGCGTCTTTTAAATATTTATTTTAATTTGGTTGTTATTCAGGACTGTTGCCTTAAACGATATTTCTTAGTTACGTAAGATCGTATATAGTGAGTTATAATTTGTTATCTTGCTCACTATTATCGGTGGGGGTTAGGTACTTTTTATTTATCTTGTCACTTTTTGTTGCTCTTCTGTTGATGTGGAAAAGAACCAGGTGAGGAGTTTGCTTTTATTTTCTTTAGCCAATTCTTCTTCGTCTGTCACATAGTTTATCGAGACAGTTGTTTCATTTTGATTGGTATACTTTTTATTACTCTAGAAGTCTTTTTGTTCTTGTTTTTCCATTTTAGGTTGTAATTCGCTTATTCGCTGTTGCAACAGTTGAACACTGTTTTGGAGATGCTCTCATATTTGTTTTTCTTAATTCTAAGCATCATATAACGCTTGTTTATTTAGGCTTTTTACCTGATTTTCTTGAAATAAGTGAATTGTTATGCTGCACTAGCAACACTTCCTCAGGCGTTATTGGGAGCTAGAACATATTTATTTATTCACGGAAATTTTATTTCACACTAATAGTAATCCGAACTAGGCGCTGCATAGCCTGTTGCCCGATGATAACGCGCATTATCCGTCCGCGCTCACCCGCTTCACTTTTCATTATCGTTATCAGAGCATAGCTGAATACGTCCTTACTCTTGGAACTCAAACTCAATACTATTTTGGTATAAATGATAGAATTATAGTAGCTACGTGGAATGTAAGAAGAGTATTAACTAAAGAAACAACTGAATAAAATATGAAGGAAACAAAAAATAGATATTGTAACCATAACGTACATAAAGAAAACGTTGAAAGATACTCAAGATGTAGGCGATTACACTATGGTTCATAGCAGAGTGTTATAAAATAGATATGCTTGTTGTGCAGTGGCGGCACTTGTTAGTAAGAAATTAAAAATAAATAATAAGCTACACATATGTAAATAAAAGAATAGCAACAATCAGCATTAAAATTGACAAAGGGCTATTTAAATATCATAAGCATATACATGCGAGAAGATAGAAAAAAAAAGATACGAAAAGATTTTTCGAATAAGTACAAGAAATGCTTAATAAAAATAAAAGAAGAAATGACGTCTTAATATGATTTAAACACGCACATAGAAAATTTGTCTATATATTGGAGTAGCGAGAAACTTTAGAAAATGCTAAATAAATGACAATGGAAAAGAACTGAGACGATTTACAGCATTTAACAATTTGAAAAGTACTAAAACAGTTCTCTGAATAAAAAAACATACCATTCTTATGCATGGAGTACAAGAGGTCAGAGGTCTATTATTATGTAATTTGAAATAATACAGTGAAAAGCTTGGATTAAGATATAAGGTTTTATTGAGGTAGCGATATCTATCATTACTTATTTATTATTAATAAGGTAAAGAAAACCAAACGAAAGAACCCCGACTTTAATCCAAGTTTTATTTACACTATATTTAATAACTTATGCAAGAACAGAATAAACAAACACTTAAGACGGATAACAACAAGTAATAACATCGAAAAAGAATAAAAGAATTTAGGAAACAAACAAAAAAAATTGACAAGTGAATGACACATCATATCTACTATAAAACTTTTTTAAGAATCCTTTGTAACCACCCCTTGTTTCTAGTCCAGAATCAAATCCCAAAAGAGCAAGCCGTATTTATGCCCCGCAAAAACTGCTGAGGTTAAGTGCTATACCTAACCTTGTAAGAAACTACTATTACTTATGAATGAAATGCTTAGTGGATGACTTTTCCAAATCCATATAAAATGTAAAACTAGCAATTTCAAAAATTTACAATATGGCTATTACAGGGTCTGTGCTACGAAGCTATCGTGGGAAAATGTGACAGGATTTAACCTACCTTATAGAGAACGGTGCAATCTTAACAGAATATGGACCGGACAGGATACCCCAAATTGACTCGCTAGGGATACACCAATTCTTTCGAGTGCAATTGTCAAGTTGAAGAACAATAAATTACATATCTAATAATAGAATGCCCGACAAAATACTTTGAAAGAGTCCTGGAAGCCTTGCTCTAACTAATGTCAAAAGTATAGCAGTGACCAAGAACCAGTGAGGTACAGCTGTGAAGAGAAACTTTTAGGCTCCTTTCAATAGAATTTTATATCACGTTTTATATTAGATTCTCGTTACTTGTAAGCTACTGTGTGAAATGTACAATATTCTTTTGTTCATACTAAATATACATCTGCATATACTAGTAGCTTTTAGGTAATAGTCTCTAGAGGCATAATAAAATGTGTTGAAAACAAGGGATTACCCTGTTGACACCTTTATCCATTTAAAATTCTTTCTTGTGTCTCCGGTATTCCTAATTCTTTCCAATTATGTATGATTTAAGTTTTCCTTTATTAATAGTCAAAAAATTGTTCAAAACTACTAAATAATAGCCCTCTTTCTATTTTGTAATCTTTTGTCTCTTTAATTATTTATTTTAAAATATAATACACAGAAATAAGAGGTACATACAGGAGTTTAGGTTTTTTTCAGGCGACTGGTAGCTTTTCAGGTTGAATACTCCATGTCCTTTTTAACTATCAGTCCCTTATATATTAAAAAATTGCTTTGTATTTGCTGATCATTTTTTTTAGTTTGACTGCTGTGATAAGTTTACGTTTATCAATTTATGATCTACTATTATTCCACATGTTTCTAAAGTGTCGCTTTCCGGCAGGCTTTTGGTTTATTTTTATCGATTTTTGTCGATAGGTAGTACCAACACGCTTCGTTCACCTGCCACTCAATGTTTGTCAAGGTGGCGACTGGACAACAAAAATCATTTTGTGTTCTACATTTCACGAAGTGTGAGTACCAACTGTTCAGCGTGATTTTCAGAGACAGTGTGGTCTTGAACCTCCTACTGCTCAGAGTATTAGACGATGGTATAGACAATTCCAAGACCCGGGTTGTCTGTGCAAAGGGAAATCTGGTAGTCGTTCCTATATGTCAGACGAAGATGTGGAACGCATCTGGCTGAGCTTTGCACGTAGCTCCCAAAAATCCACTCACCGTGCTGGTAGAGAACTAAACAGGATTCAATTAATGCAAGCCCTTGATGCAAGTGACAAAGAAGGACGCGCTGAGTTGTACGAATTCATTCTCATCATGGTGGCAGAAAATGACAATTTTGTAACACTCTTAGTGTAACGATTCAACTGGCGTCCAAGGTCACCGGACCTCACTTTGTGCGGTTTTTTCTTGTGGGGGCTTATAAAAAACTGCGTTTATGTACCTCCTCTTCTAACTACAGTGGTCGAACTGCGGAATATGCTAGCAAAAATTTGAGACTATATGGACATAAGATTACCTTAATAATAATAGAAAATTAATCATAAGTGACTATGTTTATTATTTTTCATAATATAAAAATTTGAATTTGAATGATTCTTTGTGAAACACTCAGTATATAGGTTTCAACCCATACAAATTCTAACAGGGTTGTAAGCCACCTTTGCGTTAGAACAAATTGCTAAGACTTTTAAAACATTTTTAGTTGACTTCTGTAAGATATAAGCTTGCCGTGACAACAAATGCAAAAACAACATTTAAAAAACGACCACTGGGTGTCAAACAAATCAAAGAAACTTTTTTTAGAGAAATATTTCTGATTTAATTTTAGAAAAAACAATATACAAAGTCAAATAATGTAAAACGTGATTAAAAAACAATAGAACACAGAAAAGGTTTTCTAAATATTCATAGTAAACCACTGGTCGGGTCAACGTGCGGTGACGCCAACCAGATTTTTAAACAGTCGAAAGTGGAATGCGCAGTCTTTGAAGGAAGTCGCTTGAGATATTGATGAGAATTTCGCGAATATTAAATTCCTTCAGTATACAATCCTTTGTCCTGTGTGCAACTTCCTTTGCATAGTCCCATAGCTAAAAATTACATAACGTGAAATTTTAACTTTTAAGGGGATTTTTATGAGATCCGTCTAGAAGAGTACTGGTGGTGCACTATTTTGCATGAAAATAAGTTCGCCAATGTTATGCCAGCCAATTATCGTGGTCCACTTCGTAAAGTCTTGAAGTGTCTGAATGTGGCGGTCTATACTCATGGTATCACTTACAAGATATGGGTCGATGAGTCTTGCTTCTGACATTCCGCACCACACGTTCACTTTTAGTCAAGCATCTTCTCGGCCATGATTTTGAGATCTCATCACGTAACGCCCACTAATTTTGACGAAACTATCCGAAAGGAATAATCCCTGTGCATCCCAGAGAATTTTTTCAAATAATTCAGATCAATCTTCATGTTAACCCAACATAAACTCCTGCTCACAGCCGGTGTTTTTATTATCTACGCGAGAAATATAAAATCCTTATTTAGTCACTGTTTTCAAAGTCACCGGGCATTTTATTGATATTATAGGATGATTGCAAAAGTTCGTGTCCGATTTTATAGATGACGTTGCTTATAGAAAATAGCGCATTTGTTTTGATGTGTGTGAGTGTCATTCGATTTGTAAATGATATACAAGTTTCTTGCAAAAAAACGCTTTAAAAAGTTTACGTGCTCGTGCAGTAGGTCCATGGAAATGGGAGACAAAGTTGCATTGCGGCATGTGATGCTATATGAATTCAGGAAGGGCCTAAGTGTTGGAACGGCTCAAAAAAAATATTCAGACTGTTTTTAGACCGTGCTCCTGTTCCAAGAACTGTCAAAAAGTGGTTCAACCGGTTTCCACAAGGCAATTTTTCAATGGAAGGTAAACATCGCTCTGATCGACCTTCTGGCCTTGATGACAACGTTGTGCGTACTCAAGTGAAGACACATCCAAGAATTACGACTGAGGAGATAACTGAGAGGCTGAAAATTGACAAGTCCACCGCGTTTCGCCATTTAAAAAAGCTTGGCTATATCTCCAAGCTTGATACCTGGGTATCGCACTGTTTAACGGAAAGGAACAAATTAGACCGGATGAACGTGGCTCTTTCACTTCAGGCACGGGACGAAAATGAGCCGTTTTTGGATCGACTGGTAATAGGCGATGACAAGTGGATGATTTACAACAATATGCAACGAAAACGCACATGGTAACTAACCGGTGAAGGTGCAGATCCTGTCGCAAAAGCTGGTCTGTATCCAATGAAGGTTTTGCTGTGTGTTTGGTGGGACTGCAGGGGGATCATTCATTTTGAGCTTTTGAGGCGCGAAGAAACAATAACAGCAGACATCTGCTGTCAAAAATTAGGCAGACTTGATGCTGCTATTCGTGAAAAACGTCCTGTTTTGGCCAACAGAAAGGGTGTTATCTTTCACCACGACAATGCTAGACCTATTGCGGCTCAACAGACACTGAAAAAATTTTAGGAGTTGAAATGGGAAGTCCTGCAGCATCCTCCATACTCACCTGATATTGCACCTTTATACTTTCATTTGCTCCGCTCCTTACAAAACAGTTTAAATGGAACAAGCTGTCGAAAACCACCTTACAGACTTTTTTGACCACAAACCGACCTGGTTCTATAAGAATGGAATAGAAAAACTTGTAAATCGTTGGAAAACCATCGTGGAAAAGAATGGCAATTATGTAATTAATTGATAAAACCCTTTTATTTAAAATAAGAAATATTGTTATAATTTATAAAATCGGACACGAACATTTTCCAATCATCCTATATTTGTAATTGTTTTTTAAATAAAGTAAACATTGTTCAGTTTAAAATAGTTCAGTTTTAAATTTAATTAAAATTATTGCCCATTAAGATAATGCAGAGTAATAAAAAATTAGATTGACGTGAAGTTAGATTAAATAATAATGAATGAAATTTTTATTTGAAGTAACATGTATCTGCTTTTTGAAACATTTCGAAGATTTTTCCAGACTCCATCGAAGCGCAGAACGTTTCGCAATTTACATTTTTATAAATAGTAGGTTTGTTTAATGTAACGTCTCGCAAAACGTTCTAGCCCAAGCAGAAAGTAATTGACGACATCACTTTGAAAGCGGAGAAGTAGGAATTGCAGTCCCGATAGAGCATGAAATCGATCTAAATGTAGTTCTGATGCTATAAAGTTCGAACACCGCATGTCCGAACTGTAAAAGGAAAGCCAAATGCTCTAGTGTCTGGGGAGCGGCAAAAATGTATGTTATTTTTAAACCGTCGATACAAAAGATAACTGACGTCTCATTGTCATCGCCGGCGGAAAATGTGAATAGCAGTCGTTTTTTATTAAATACGTTAAGCTATAAGCCAGTAAACTGATATGTCAGAAAATTTTAAATTAGTAAAAGCAAATTAATAATAATAGTTCCCGTAACAGGCCTTGAAGGCCCTTTGGGGTCGTAACAGGATAGATCTGCTACAATCTAGAGCCTACTGTACACAAGGAGCAAATTAAAATAGCAAATAAATAGAAAATAGAAAACAAATAAACAAATGTAAATTATTACTTTTTTGTTGTTTGATGGCTGGTGTGTAATGAGTTTAAAATTTTTAGGTATATAAAGGCTATGCAGCCAACGTGAACACAAACATTTTCAAACAATTTGTTTGGCAGCATCCCAGATAAGTTAATGGGTTTAGATTAAGAGATTTAGGAGACCGCAAAAGTGTTTCTCATTCACTGCAGTGCTTTTGCAGTCATGCATTACCTGAACGGAGGTGGAACTTTAAAAGGATTGGCTTTTGTTGAAATGCATATAATGCGCGTAAATGGTAAAATCGTTACTTTTACCCAAGTCAAACACCTTTATAAGGCGAACACCTCCCTAAATTGAAAATTTTAGTCAAGATTTCGTTCTTATGACAAAAACAAGTAATAGGTTAAAAACTTCCCTATCTTAGAAGTTAAAAGGTCAGTTCCCATTCATATATTCTTTAATTTTGTCAATACTACATTTATATTAACTTTTGTTTGTCAAGAAGAGTTCATTATCCATTGTGAAGAAAACCCAAGTATATTCTATTGTTTTATAAGATTTCAACTATGCCTTTACCCAATTTTTGTCTCCTATCATTTAGTTCTCATTTGTGGATCGTGCGAGCTTGGTTGAGTTTTTAAAGTGGTTTTTTTTTATTGCTTTTTTTAATCATGTTACAAGCAAGTAAAAAATGTTTGAACGAGTTAAGAGTAGAAAAGAAAAGAAAGTTCCTGGACGGTTTAGATGCAGGTGACAGAGAGAAATGGGTAAATAATTCAATGTGACAATAGCTGTTATAGCTAATAAAAGAAAAAAAAAATGAAATTATTGAGGCGTTTGCTAACAACTGTCATGAAGAAAGAAAAAGGAAACTGGGGAAAACAGAGAACGAAAAAGTAAATAGGGTTTTTAACAAATTATGGGGGAAATGTACCCACCCATTAGTAGTCAAAGGCTACAATAAACAGCTAAATTAATTGCACAAAAATATTTAAAGCAAGTAACAGATGATTAGATAAGTTTACTACAAGACATAATATACAGGCCAAAAATATGTGTGGTCAGTCATCAAGTGTACTCCAAACTATCTTAAACAATCCCACACTTGATATCTAGGTTTTAGAAATTGCAAAATGTTGTAATGCCAATGAGAGCGAAACTGACCAAAAAAGGTTGAGTGTTTTGTTTTACTGTACTGTTATAAGGGGGAAATAAAATCACAAGACAGAAATCCCGAATTTTCAAAAAAATAGGAGCGACAACGTGAGATTTCTCTGTTAAGTGGTGTTCAAACTCCATTACATTCACAGAATGACTGGCTAGCGCTAATGCTCAAATGGAGAAGACTGGACGGAATATACTGATGCTGTTAGATATCGCAACAAGCTATACAGCAATAAACTTGAATAAAGTAAAACTTGTTCCTTCTTCCATTACCACCAGTCACTGCTAACCCTTAGTTCGGAGTATTACAGAGTAGATAAGGAAGTTATACCGGAAGCATTTGGTAGAAAAGGTGAAAATACAGACAAGAACTGTAAAGAAATAAACACATTGGATACAGTACAATAGACTTCAAAAGTTCGGAGTGAAGTCAAGGTGCACACAATCAAAAAGTGTTTTTTTGAGGTGTAGATTTGCCTTTGAACAATCGGAGGAGTTGAATAGCGCCACTCGAGAATGCCGTCATTGTAACTTGTGACCTCGTTTATTATTTGATGTATAATAATTTGTGAACAACATTTTTTAAAATTCTCTGTATCATTTGTAATAATCCTCTATGATACAGCTCATAGTTATAGCAGCCACGGATTTACGTGGCCTTCTACCCTTGAGAACAGTTAGCGTTCTGAGAGACAAACTTCTGAATGGTTGGTACGTTGGAGTCTTGATCGATGATGATGGTAAAGGCCCCGTTATGTTCCCTGACAAAGCAGCAATATATCACAATCGGGCGTATAATGGTGGTATAAATGACTATTTTGTTGCGAAGGGCCAATAATTTCCAGGGGGGCTTATCGAGTTCTCTTAGCCTTTGCACCAGCTTAGTGTCAAGGGTGACACCAAAATAACGTACCTCTCGTCTGTATGGTATCTTCCGGTTGAAGATTCTAATATTGCTAGATCTCGTCTCCAACAAAGTTGAACGATTGCACTCTTCTTAGGATTGGCTCTTTTTTCCTGTTCCATTCTTCCGGATTATTCAATTCCTTTTAAACACAGTGGATCATCAGAGAAGGAGAATTTTACAGCATCGCTGTGCGGTTTTTGCATTTAACCACTATCATGCAGAACATCGTCGGGATGTCCCGAACGTGCAAGCTAACATGCCATACATAAAATTTAAGATAATGAGTAGCTAACGAAGTGAGATAGCAATGAAAGTTAGAAAATGAAATAGAACATTTTATTTTTCTTCCTTCAGTTTATATTGATCTAGAGTGGCTATAATTACCCACTCCTCCTTCTCTGCATTTTATACCATTTGCTCATTCTGGAGTCTTCTGATATTACTTTTTCGCGTCCTAAGTCTTAGCTTCTTCTATGCAACTATTTATCTACTAGGTTTTTACTTATATCTTTGCATCTAAAATCTATTTATTTTTTTCTTCTTTTTCTTAGTACAGCTCCAATTATTTTTCGATCCATCGCTTGTTTACCTATTTTACTTTAGCGTATATTTCGCCAATTATTGTCTGTCTATTACTCTTAGTACGTTTGCTAATGTAAAGGACACTTCTCTCGGCTGTTGGTCAGAACGTAACACACCTGATTCGTTCCTTAATGAATATCTTATACCATATAAATACTTGACTTCCCAACAACATGTTTATATTAAACTATCAGCGTAGTTTAGGCGTAATATTAAATACTTTAACATTTTTATAACATGTTGTTCAACGACGGTAGTCATAGTAATTTCTACTGATAAGACAATGTGGAACAGCAACGACCATATACCTACCATATCGGCAGTGAAACAGAAGATCTATGTTAAATATAAGTAAAAAATATATTTCTTTAAGAAAGTTAACTATTAAAACATATTCTTTATTTCTTTAATGTTATACAACGTGCGTTTAAATTCTAAAATCCGCAAAAGTACTTACTTAAAAAAGTTGAAACTTCTATTACATTTTAACGTAATCTCCATCTAGACGTACACATTTTTCACAACGTCTTCATCATGATTCGGTGGCTTCTGAGAACACTTTTTAGGGGTATGTTTTTCCCACTGGAAAATTGCTGATGCAATAGTGGCTCGATTAAAAATAAGCTGCTAGAGAGTGTTCTTTAACATGTCGTTAAACATTGGCTATCCTTGCAGTTTAGTGTTTGTCGGTCAGTATTTGTAAGATTCACCTTAAAGGAACTCCGCATTTTTAGATCCTACTGAAATGCCAAGTTTGAAGGCAATATCACGCACACCCAATTGACAGTTTTCCATAAGAAATGCTCTATTCGCGCAATCGTGGTTTCGGTCCAGCTGGTTTGTGCCCGAGACTGCTTCGGTTCATTTTCAGACAATTCTTGACCTTTTTCAAACTTTTGCACCTACGAACGCACTCAACTGGCGCTGGATGTCGGTGGGCAATGACAACATCGCAACAACTTGCTTATGTCTATTTGGTTATACTGATAGTATATTTTTGTGTATTTTACCAGTTTATATAAGACTTTGTGATAAATAAGTTATAAAAATAAAATATGTCAATTCTTAACAGCATATAAGCTATATAAGAATTATCTTATCATATTAAAATGATATTAAATGTACTAATAAATAAAAATTTAAATGAATTTTTTACAATATACTTCAATGATATCTTTTGACAGAGTTGTAATTCTCAATGGTATTTTTTAGACCAAGAAAAAAGTTACCTCCGTACACAGGAAATTTACCTATTAAACGCCCAGTAAAAAAATTAAAGGAGAGGATAAACGAGATCCATTCTCTAACAGTGTTGATAATGACAATTATGGATGAAACGAGGATAAGTTTGATGCTAAAGAAATGGGCATACCTACATTATTGGAAAAGAATGTTTTACTAACTGACCCTTATCGACTAATTTACTGCACTGTGGTTTGAATCAATATTATACAGAAAATTAGACCAAGATTTACTACAGCATCTACAAGAGGTGTACAAATGATCAAAATATTAAAGCTACAAATTCTATATTCTATGTATTCAATAAAATGTGGTATTCTAGTTTGTTTATTGTATTAGTAGACCAAAATAAAAATCTTAGAATTTGAAAAAGCAAAAAGAACCAAAGAAACCGCGAGTGGTGAAATGCATATACTAACTGGATGATTATTTATTACATTACAATAAGTATTACTGGTATTCTAAACTTTCAATGGAAAACATTTCTATGAAATCTTCAGAAACAAATTTACCTTTGATGTTCAATTATACATATGTTTCTCAGAAAGCTCAAAGATTTAAGTAACGTTGAACTACTTAGAATGTCTAAAGCATCAATTCCAGAATTGTAAAAATGGTAGTACTCACCAAAGCACAGATAAAAAATATCTAGCCTAAAACCGTATCTTATAAAAATATGACCAGATGTAATTTGGTGACCGGTTATATGTATGATATGAATATATATTTCGAAAAATAAGATGCTCAACAAGCAGACAAACATCATGGAAGATTGAGTAATTTGAAGACTTGTTGCGTCAGTCAAGTAGTTGGTGTTATTTTTTGACAGAAATTTACATCTGTCTGTCTAACGAAAACTCCTTGATGTAATCTTAGACCACCAGTTTCGATGCTTACAACAACAATCCATGATCCAGCAGTGTAATCGAGTTATACAAACCATAGATAAATCCTTGGAAGACAAAATATTGTTCAAAGCTGGTGTATCACAAGACAGTGTACAGGAACTGTTGCATTATTTATTATCTACATTTTATTTACCTACCATATGACATACCACAACCGAAACCTTTACTAACAATACAGTGATCTTTGCCAACCACAAAGACTCAATAATCAATTAAAGTTAATGAAAGCAAGCCAACACAAATAATATGTACACTGCGCACAGGGCAATGTCCACAAGTATCTGCCCTCTAGCCGACGCGCGCGAGTTCGAGTCTCGCTCAACCCATGGGTGTGTGTGAATGTCCTAGCATTTAAGTGCATGTTAGTGGGCACAATAAGCCCTTGAGGCTACAGTGTCTGTAAGTGCCCCAAAAAAGTCTCGATCAACAATATAACTATTCCCACTATATCATAAGCACGTTATTTAGGATTGCATCGACAAAAAAAACTGAACTAGATAGAAGATATAAAAAAAAAACAAATTTAAGGAACTAAACTGGTTCATCGGTAAAAATCTCAACTGCCCCTCGAAAATAAAGTTCGGTTTATAAAACAATCCATCCGACCTATCTGGATATATGGTATCGAGCTCTGCAATTATTCAGAGATCTCAGTCTAAAATTGTTCAAGCGATAACTGATGCGCTACAGCTTATATCTAACCAAATATTACACAGTGACCTTAACGTTATTTTGTTTAATATGTTATTCAACAGTAAAGCAATAGACATCATGCCAAGCTAGGAACACACAATAACTCCATCATCCAATCACTTACGGAGCAGCAGAGCAACCGAAGATTAAAAAGGGTTCTTATGCTGCCAATATAGACTTTAGTACAAAGGTTCTGTGTTTTAGCCAATAGAATGTTAATTCAAAACGCTAATAAAATAAATTTAAAAAAAAGTTTGAATAAAACATAATGATAAAATTAAATTGTAAATTTCATGTCGAGCTGCAATAAGTTATATAAGTTATAATTAGAGGCTTACACTGGGGACGCACGTTGATTGGTCCGTAAGATAATTTCCAAAGTAAAATTGCACAAAAAATATGTATAAAATCGAAAAATGACAAAAGAGTTTTTGACTTGAATTCCAATTATCTATTGAGTGGCGGAGAGATTGGGCGATGGTTTCTAAATACCCGGTATATGTGTGCATTAATTTTTTGTTACAAGTTTACAATTAACATGACTGACTTGTATTTATTTTGACGTTTCTCGAAAAGTAATGTAACTGTTGCAATAAAACGCCAATAAAATTTTTATTTGTCAGTTAGTGATTACCCCTCGGGTTTGCTTTCATAGCTTTTTGGTTACACATACTTTTTTTAGTCTGTGCTTTAGTTCGCGGGGCTTCTTAGGAAAACATCTCTGCCTTCGTTATCCTAATGCATCCTTTTCCCAATTCAACTTTGTAGTTCATAAAACATCTCTAATTTACTTGCCTCTTCGGATCGCCCTTTTTGTATGCGAGCAGTCCTCAAATATTTACTCTCTAGGCTTGTAACACATAGCGCGCCCTTTTATTCCCACTTTGATTTGTTGGTTATTATAACCGCCATATCAAGGTTCCTATTTTATCTGTATTTTTATAGCGGTTGTGCGGTTGGTCGGTGATGAGAATGTAGGTGAATTTAACGGCGACATATAACTTGATTTATGGCTTTATCTTTCAAAATTTAGTAGCGCCACTTCTGCAAGTAATGGAATGCAATAAATTAGCAAGAGATAAATTTTATCTTGCAAGGTTAAGTAAAAATTACTGATAGTGGAAATAAACTGACTATATCTAGGACTACAGAACACGTTTTTCTTTGATATTTTAAAATTTTATTAGGAAACGCATTCATTTCCAATTTCTTTCTTAGCTCAAATATTTTGTTAATGAATCGAAGTCAAGATAACCCTAAAAAATATTTGATTTAGTAGTCAAAGTATTTATTTAAATGATTACTGTTTAAAAATATATTACCAATGACGTCAACACCTGCCTTTGTTCCGTTATAAAAGATACTCACTTTAGGGTTTCTTTCTGTAAACATGTCGATGCTTTTATCTTGATGACATGGCCAGCACAATATAATGTCTTTTGAGTACACATGGCAACAAAGCTGTATTTCTGGAATCCAAATTATGAACTGTGTACATCTTGAAGTGGTCGTTTGAAAGCATTGGGTACTTATTACGAGGTGCGTTTAAGTTATATGGTCTCAAAATGTTTTTCTTGGCAATTAGTTTAAGTAGAAAAACGCAGTTAATTTTAAAAGATGCGGGAAATACTTCTGAATTTGTAATATAGATGGCAGCACCACATTATGTGCACAAGTCGAATTATCGCCATTGCAGTGAGTGTTGTTTTGTATACTTAAAATGGCTACGTTGAGTGTTTAAGAACAACGTGTAATCATCTGTTTTCTCCTTTTGCATGGTGAAACGCTCATCGAAATTCATCCCCAATTGAGTGATGCGGTGAAGGCGTTATGCATGTTAAGAATTGTGAGTGCGGGTGTGAAAGTTTAAAGAAGGTCGAGAGTTGTGTGATAATGAACCGAAACAGCCTCGGCCACAAACCAGCCGAACCGAAACCATTATTGCGCGAGTGGAGCAAGTTGTTATGGAAGATCGTCGATTAGGTGTAGGTGATATCGCCTCTAAACTTGTGGACTGTATTTTGCATGATGACCTGATAATGCAAAAATTCTTTAAGGTTGATCCCACAAATTTCCGTGGCCGCTTATTTTCCAATCGAGCCGCTGTTACATCAGCTATTTTCCAGTAGAAAAAAACCACTCTAAAGAATTGTTCTAAGCAGTCGTAGAATCATAGCGACGATGTTATAAAAATGTGTATGTCTAGACGATGATTATGTTAAGAAGTAACAGAAGTTTCAACAGTCTTGGAAGACCTTATAACTTGAACGCATCTTGTATTATTACTTGCACAGAAGCCAGTTTACGTTTCTTTAGCAAGTTAATTAGTCGTTAAGTGTAAGGCGTAAAGTCTTTGGGTTGATATAGTTCAGAAGGTTGTTTTCCCACGTAGATTTTTAATTTTAGTATGTAGAACATCTTGGCATTAACTATTATGTAAATTTTGATACCGTATTTGGCAGACTTATTGTAATATATTCTCAACAAAACCATCCTGAGTGATAAGAGCATCTTGTCAATAGTCATGTTCTCAAAAGATGCGCAATGTATCTTACAATTTGCAACAAATTTATCAAAAATATCTTTATTCGCCGTCAGATTATCACTCGTTTTTAACTGTTCTCGGATATTCTTATTATCAAGTGACATTATATAACTAAAAATATGTACTCCAGTGCTATCTATTGCCGTAGATTGTGGTGATTGAAGTCTGCTATATATAAAAGTCATTAGCTACCCGCTTTCCACCTGTCTTCCGCTTGGATTAGATCTTTTTCTTCACTCTGTTATTAGGAGGTCTGAATAATAAGCTATGTTGACTGTTCTGACATACGTCAGAAAGTCTACATAGATAACGCCCTGCCAATGCCAGAAGAACGTTCCCATCACTTTTCCTGTCAAACAGCTCCTCTGTACTCTCTTGGATTTGAAAGAACTGGTATTCCTCGAATCGTCTGTTGGCTGTTGGGGCTCGGGAATAAAGTGGTAGACCCACATTTTATGGGTGGTTACTATAAACTTCAAAAATGCTTCACCTCCTTCTTCAAACTCTTGTAGAAGACGACTGGCGGTTGCATGCACACTATTTTGTTCACGTCCGTCAAAGTACATGGTACCCACCATACATTCTCACCTTGCGATAGTGCAAGTGGTTTTTCACGATGTCTTCTACACTACTCAAACACACGGGTCCGTGAAAGATACCCATTCCCATATTGTTATCGGAGCCCTCTATCGAGGAATTTGATTACAATGCGTTATTTCACGCTCCGCGGTACCTTCCGTTCGCTCATCAATCTAGCAACTCCCAAACAGGACTGAACAGGTTCTGAACTCGAGTGTGGGGGAAGGGTAGAGGTTGTAGCCTCACTCTGTCAAGGTCGCATAGCTGCTGCGTAGCGCGGTTTGTTTACACACAAATCAGACCCGGTCATATTTGAACCACCTTGTGTATGCAGACTTTGCTATGTAGAAATGTGAGGAAGGTAATTATTTAGTACCTTAAAATTATTTTATAAAAATAGTTATAGTATGAAAATATTAGTAATCGCTCACAAAACTCCATATTATTCTATAATGATGATTACCCAAATCGAAAATTCTAGCTTTTTTACAAGCATTAGGCGCTGCACGTTTTGCATCATAATTTGACATACCATTGTTTGACAGGAGTACACATTTCAATTTTCTCCCAGATTTGCTACAAGAGTTTTAAATGGGTTGTAAGCAGGGCGCATAAGTTATTGGAGTAAGTAAGAAAAGCTCACCCTAATGTAATTCCTATAAAAT
The DNA here is from genome assembly GCA_036346155.1 of Sinelater perroti. NCBI lineage: Eukaryota > Metazoa > Arthropoda > Insecta > Coleoptera > Elateridae > Sinelater > Sinelater perroti. The sequence continues at coordinate 13,289,744 of JARFIY010000195.1, read as the reverse complement.
AATTGACAACCTTGCTAAAGAGATTTCAAAATGCCTAACTTCAATGCGTTATAATAAAAGATGCAGAAGTTGCAGACAAGCTGTGGCGGGTGGGGTATGGGTAACGCGTCTTTGGAATAATAAACAACATTTTTGCTCTATTAAAAAAATAAAAAAGTAAAAATAATAATTCGAATGCTTCACAGTACTAAACAAGGAGGAATGCCTATTTCCAGAGAAGGCTATAGAATCTGTATAATTGTTTTTTATTAACATTTTGTTACTCTAAGATGAAAATTAGAATTTCATTCTATAAGCTGACTAGCAATTTCGTATAGCCGATAAATTCGGTTTAGACACAAATTCGAATTGCACTTTACTGATAGTTAATATAAATGTGAAACTGTAGAAAGAAAAACAAATATTAATAACGCACAGGACAGATACAAGTAATTTAAAAAGTTATGAAATGAAGCAAAAGTCAAACTCAACGAAGACACGATGAATATAGTCGTTAACATAGACATAAAAAAGAAAAGAAAAAATAATAAAAAGTAGCAGACATTTTAGGTAGAAGAACAATTACAAACAGCAGTAGATAATAGATGATTAATGTTAATAGCCGTGGTGGCTTAGTGGATAGATCGCTAGACTACGAAACCAAGAGTTGCGGGTTTGAATCCGCTCTCGCCAATTCGATCACTGGCATTTTTACGGCCCACCTCAACTCAGCCTGCAATAAATGAGTATCTGGAGGGGTCAAACTCTGGGGTAATAATAGGCGGTCGGTACGTAGCGCTAGCCACGTTACTACCCTTGTGTACCGCAGGCTCTAGATTGTAGCAGGCCTATCCTGTTACGACCCCCAAGGCCTTCAAGGCCTGTTACTATTATTATTATATATTAATGTTAATTAACAAAAAAAATATAAAAATGCAGATGAGGACAAGTATCGACAGATTCAAAAATAAATAAAAAGAAGTGTGAAGCAAGCAAACGAAAAGTGGCTAGAAGAAAAGTGCATAGAAATAAAACAGCTACAAAACAAATTGGACGAGTTTCATGTGCATAAAAACTAAAAGAAGTAACCGACAATTATAAACGAGGAAAATGAATACTTAACAAAAATGATTTAATAAGAACATGGGCAAACTATATCACAAATCTTTTTGACCGCAACCTACAGAAATAGACATTAAGAATAAGCCCGACATGGAAGGACCAGAAATAATGCAAGCTGCAGTTGAATGTATAATAAAAACTGCGAAACCAGGCAAGACTGTTGGGCCTAAAAAAAAACACAAATAACGATAAACGGAATAAAAATAGAACAAATTAAAGTTGGATAAATAATGATCTCGATCTTGATTTTCAAATAATACTTCAAACAGAAAAAACAAAAAGTACTTTCTATAAAATATAAAACAATGCTGTGCAACAGTTACTTACGATTGGCTACTAGAATCAAGTGCTATATATGGCCAACTTTCATGTATGATATAGACATTAGAAAATAGAGGCGTTCGAGATGTAGCAAAAATACCATGGACTGCACAAATTACAAATGAAGAAATATTACGAGGAATACTTAAATAGAAAGAGTTGATAAAAGTTATAAAGACGAAAAACAGCCTATTTTGGATATATTACAAGGAATAAATTGGGGAATCTTTCTTGTTAAATGTGAAGTATAGAAAATAAGAAAAGTACAAATACAATCGAAAAAAATTCAAACTAATATAAAAAAATATTATTCAAATATACACCAAATAATAGGTTAGCGGAAATGTTTGCAGCTTTTGCTTTATAACTTTGAAGTTAGTCGTTATTTTTTTTATTTTGATATAGTATGGAAACGCGTCTCCTTGCGAGTAATTTGGTATATAATTTGTCTATACTTGTTATAGAATGGAGCTGACCCGGAAGAAAAAGTTTGCTCTTGCACTTTCAGTAGAAATTGCGCTAGGAAAATGTGTGACGCGTAGGGGGACAAGACAGTTGGAGAATCGACAGCCAGAAAATGGTTTGCAAAGTTTCGCACCGGAGAAGGCGATCTGGTTGACAAGCCAAGATTTGGATGTCCGCAAGCCGTCGATCATCAAGCCGTCATCAATGCAATTAAAGAGTATCCATCGATGACAACCCGAATGTTCTCTGTTACCACTCAACAATTGAGGCCCAATTCTGCGTTGAGTTCGTCAACAATTGCGTAATCGTCGAATTCTGGTCATCCTCTTGCACGACAACGCAAAGCTACATTTCGAATCTGGCACCTTTTCGTGCAAAAGTTCGACAACGTCGATAAAATATCTCCTACGCTTTCAGATTTCTTTAATTCCAAGACTAATAAGTTTTACCGTCGTGGGATCTTTATGTTGCTTGATAAGTGACTGGATGTTATGGATTTCAGTTTAATTGGTGAAAAAATAAAAGTTATGTGATATTTTGAAAAAAAAAGTTGGAAACATTTCCTTCAACTTATAAATTAAGTTGTAATAACACCTTTACAACGCACTCATTGTCTTAGATTGTTAATACATGTAGAGGCTGTCTCTCAAAAATGTTCCAAGACTTCGTGTATAGGTTCTTATTTTAAGTAAAAAAGTTCCAATAGGCATGGGTCAAATTCTCAACCGTTTTTGCGATATCTATGAAACAAGTTTGAGAATTCTGGTCGTTTTAGCTATTCCTTCTTCGTAGCGACCGTTCATCATTTTACCCGATACTTTGATTACCAAGGATATTTAATTTGATTTTTATTGTCAAAGCATTGTCTGTCGCCATTGAAAAAGACAAATGTGATAGGAAAATATAATTTAATTTGGAGTTTTCCAAATTAATTCGGCTTGAATTTTAATTAATTTTGTGAAAATGCCGTACTAGTTCTAAAACATCGAATACGCCGATATGGTTTTCTTGTACGGCCTTTGTAGCGATAATTCATCTGCAGTGGTAGAAGAATATGGGATCAGTTATCCGAATCGTCGCTCTTCTGTCACAAAACAATTCTACGCGTTTTTCTTTCTCTCCGGGAAAGTGGAACGTTTGCAAGCAGGAGAAAGTCGACAGAAGGAGTACTAAAAAAAATTAAGGACGATTCTCAAACCAGTGTAAGACAACTTTCAGTAGCTACAAGCCAAAGGACCCTACATGAAAATGGACTCTACCCCTACCATATCCAACTGGTTCAAAATTTGCTCCCTACTAATCTTGCTCTAACACAGCACTTGTGTAATTGAACACGATAGTTTGATTCACTTTATTCTGAGATGAGACGACTTTCACAACGAACATGTATGGGTACTTCAAAATCCACAATGAACTACGGAAAATCACTTTCAGCATCAATTTACGGTTAATGTCTGGGCTGGATTAGTTGAAAATCCTTTTATTGAACCACACATTTTAAAGAAAAATCTAAATAGTCAAATGTATCGCCAGTTTTGAGAAAAAGACTTATCAAATTTATTGAAGGAAGTTCCTATAGGAATTAAAAGTAGGATGTGGTACTGCCAAGATGGAGCTCCTACAAATTATAGACGAATTGTTACTAATTGATTAAACAATAAGTTTTCTTGATAGTGGATTGGAAGGAATGTCCCCGTAAAACAGCACCCAAGATTTCCTGAGCTCACTCAGTCCTTCAGATTTCTTCTTTTGAGGTCATGTGAAGTCACTTGTATAAGGTAGAAGGAAGGCCGATTCAAATTCTTATTCTTTAGCTTTAGACACGATTCATGAATCGATGGAAAACATTAACTGGCGAGAGAATCTACGACGTCGCATTACTTTCTGTTAATAAATTAGAAGAGGTAATTTTGAACAGCTTTATTTTATTTTAATTTTAATTTATTCTTATTAATAATTTGAAAGTTGTTTTAAATAATTTAATAGTTGGTTCAATAAATACGAATTTTTTTTGTCAGAAATTTATTACTTTAGACCTTCACTAAGAACTTACCATCCTTGTTTACATTTAGTTTCTTTAGCAACGAAAGTTACAATGATAATTCTTGGAGTAAGAATAAGCCCTAACTTACTTCATCGATATCTCAAAAACGGTTGTGAAGTAGACCCATGTTTTTTTACTTAAAATGTTTTAAAGATCCTATGCTCGTGGGATACCCTGTACTGTATTATCGCAATGTTTAATTCTGTATAACAACTGTTCCAATTATTCGTAGATAGTCAATAAATCAAGACTACCAACAGCTACTTTGAACGTAGTTAAAGATACACATAATGAAACAAACTTGCGCAATTGCATTCCAGCATTCCTCTGTCAATGTTGTTTATTGTGGAGCTTTATTGCATCATCTATAAAGTCCCACATGAAGTCCGTAACGCAAGTCCGGGGCCAGCATTGCGCTTGCATATCTTCATTTCGCCAGGATATAGTTGGGGCGGATGGTGGCGCAGCGTTCCGTCCCGAACTTTATTCAAATTGGAGGAGATCGCCCGGAGAAGACGAGAGGCAGCTCCGCGAGGAAGCGCAATGATATTAAGACGCCGAGTCAAATGAACTCGAGGCGGACTGAAGCCTCCTGGAGCACCGAGCAGAAGCAAACGAGGAAGAAGATGCGCCTAATGGGCAATAACCTGCTCCGGCGAGCTCACGCCCGCGTTAAACTGGGTCCTGCAGGAAATATGGACCATCGTAAATATGAATGACACTTTGTCGCCCGCTCCTGTAAAACAAGAATCACAAGGCCGTTATTGCTCCCGCTGCCTCTAATAAAAGCGCTCCGGTACATTGAGCGTCCTTTAATTCGTTCTATGAATTTTTCAGCGCTGCCGGGTCGATTTATTTCTAGATAAGCCGGCCGGCATTTCCTTTATTTAGAGAAAGCCTCCGTAAGAACTTGCGGCGGCGAAGAGGAGAGACTAAGCGATATAAGGTAGAAACAAATGGCCGTTCATAAATTTCCCTAATAGGAATTAAGCCGGCTTGTACGTTCTAAGTACTCGAGGAGAAATTTACGGAGGAAGTGGATATTTGTTTATATGTGCAGTGTTTGTTATTGTTATTTGCATTTCCGCGCGTTGCTGCTCCGGACGCTCCCTTCGCCGTTTTAATTCATGTGCAGTTTACAGTTTTAACAAAGCCGGCGCTAAATCTGAAAATTCCCCGTTTTTATCTGACATTAGCTTTAAAATTAATGCCGGAGCGTACGCGCCCCAAAGCCCCTGGTTATCTACTGCGAAGTAAATGTGGCATATGGGTTCAGTTTCACCAAAGCCAGTTCCATTTGCGACATACTTTACGGTGCAATAACATGCATTGCGTCCGAACCACATTTGCCTTTATAACATCCGGAACTTGTAAATTTCATGCAACTGCCACACGTCACAATTCTTTGTAGAGGATAGTAAACAAATGTATTCTTTTTAAAGAGTATTTTATTACTCCTAGTTTTGCACTGTGTATTTTTCTTTAATTAAATTGAAATTACTTTTTATGTGTATTAGTTTAAGGTAACTAATTACACATAAACGTATTATTAATTTACTTATTAGTCGGCATTTCCTTTGCATTTTTTTTCATACCCATCATATCGATTTTCCTCTCATATTCTCTTACATGTTTTAACAATATTCTCTTCTTCCTTTTTATCATTTTGTTCTTATAGCAGCTACGGTCATTACATAAGGTTTTTATTAGAAAATTCATTAGACTCTTTGTAATTCTGAAAGCTTGCTAAGCACGCATATTAATTTCTTGAAAATTGTTCACTTGAATATTATTCTTCCTTACGCTTCCTTCTGATTATTTCTCGGACCAACTGTTTCGTATTTTTTTGTTACTCTTGAGTTGTATCTTTTTGCGGGTATCTAAAAAATATTTAAACCCGTATTTATATGCGTACTCTAGAAAATCAAAAGTTTTTATCTTACTTTTACTTACTTATCCACAACCTCTTCTACTTTAGTTGTACCTGTAATAATCCTTCTCCATTTCTTCCTATTCTAGTTCTTTACTTGAGTCAAATTAATACCTCTTCTGCATCTCTTATATAGTTTTCGTCATGTTATTATCGGTCATTATCACTAGGTGTCAAAACCATGTCAGCTTTTGCGTTTCAACTTTTGCTATCATATTTTTATTTTTATATTGTTTCGAATTGTCTCACTATTTTGTTTATTGATTTTATTGATTTTTCTCATTTCTTCTATTTTACCTAAAATTTTTGTTTCACATGCCGTAATTTTATTTCTTAGATAATTGGCCAGTATCCATCCCTGGCTTCCATATATAAACAACGGCGCCAGAGCTGACTCATAGATTTTAATTTTTATTTCCTTTAATGCTGCTCTTTTATTAAAGAATAAATTATATAATATTCTCTATAGCACCATTACTCTATTTATTCTGTTCATTATTTCTTCATTTAGTCCCTGAAATTCGGTAACTGTTCCAAGGTATTTTAATTTTGTTAATTCCTTAAATGTCTTCTCTCCCGTCTCGTTAGTCTCTTCCAAGATTTCTATTTTTTTATATTTATTTTCAGATTGCCATCCTTCATTTTTTCTATCGTTTTTATTAGGTTTTCTTTATTGTTGACAAATACTATGAGGTCATCTGCATACAGAAGTTTTTTTATTTTGACTTGTCTAAAATTTTGTTTCTTTATTACTCCTTTGTTTATCTGATCCATTACTGCATAATAATGGACTAAGAATGCTTTCCTGGCTTACTAGCCTGTAAGTGTAGAAACTGATTGTAATTTTTCCTCCTACTATGATTATGTTTTCATTTTTGTGTAAGTCTTTTAAAGGCTAAATAATTTTTGTTCTTATATTTCCGCTTTTCAAAGTCTTTCGCAGTTTATTTCTGTTTATACTATCGAATGCTTGTTCCAATTCAATACAAATATTGACTCACTTTGTTTATTTCTCTGTTCTAAATGCTGCTTGGTTGTTGCTTAGAGTACTTGATATGTTTCTTTTAAGTATTGCGTCAATTATTCTTTCGTATATTTTAAAAATAGTACAAAGCGGTGATATCCTTTTGTAACCACTGCAGTTCATATAATTTTCTTTTATGTGGAACTTTTCTCCATTCTGAAGGAATTCTGTTTGTTAACCAGACTTTATTTGTTAATGTATATAGCAGTAATATGCCTTTCTTTCCCAAATGTTTGTAATCTCTTTTTATCTCGTTTCCTTCTGCTTTCTTTTTTGCTTGGCCAAGAACTGCAATATGTATATTATATGCTGATATTTCTTTGAATATTTTATTGTCGTTGGTCTTACCCCTTGTATATTCTAACATCCTAAATTCATATACTATTTTGCAGTCATTTTCGTTAAGAGTTTGGTACAGTCGATAACCCAAAGGATGGGGTTTAGGCCCATTGCTTCAACCCTCGATTTGGAAGACCAGAATGATTTCTGTAAGAACCTTCTACCCTCAGTCGAAACATACGGTTTTAAACCGCTGGAACCTCTTTCTCGCCTTCTCCATTTTGGCTCAGAATTTGCTGATAAAGCTGACGGATGTTCGGTCAGTCAATCGGCATTTGTGTTTTGAACAGAAAAGGTAGTTTTGAGGGCTGAGTGCATAAAACGAAAAACTACAATGAAATTGTTTAAAGATATATTATGAAGTTTGTAACACTTGTTTTTACAAAATCTATTTTAAAACTGTAGAAGGCCATAGAGAATCTTTCGATCATTTTATACACAAATGCCCAGTTTAAGATATACAAGGCCGCAAAGCGGTTAAACTGTGCTTCTATGCATGAGATAGTAAAGCTTTCCAGCGGTGTGCGTTGAGGCGCTTCGTGCCTTGTAAGAAGTGCAAGCCTTACCTTCTCCCCCACATAAATGCAGCCACTAGTATATAAATGTGAAGGGGGCTATTTCTTAAGCCACTTGTACTTATTTTCTTGAATTTCTGGTCGTGGATTCGGATTCTACGTCAAATTTGATTGCCCTTTTTGAATTCTTCAGAAGGAATCGGTGGTTAGGAAATTTTATGTGCTATCCTTATTGTTTATAGAGGGATCTCAGTTTATTTAATACTTTCTCACATCTGTTTTACGGTAACGTGATTTAAAATAATTAGAGTATCTTAGTAATTATATGCAATTTGGCCACTTTTAAAGCACAATTTTATTGGGAAAATGTTAATTGAGATTCTAAATAAGTGATTTATAATTGTTTAATAGATTTAATAGAAAAATATTTAGCCAACTTAGTGTCGTTTTTAACAAAACAATATCTATTTAGCAGAATTAAATAGTAACTGCTTGGTAACAGTACCTTTAGTAATCATTAATGTGTATAATACTTGCTGTTTAAAAAATATACTTTTTTAGTTTTCCCTATATGATTACCATTATTTGGGTTGACCATTTAGAAAAATTTAGTAAAATTATTTTTAAATTGATATCAATTACATTTGTGAAATGGCTCACGGATGAAATTAATACGGGCGACATTCAAAATAGTATGTGACATCACCATAGGCCGATAACTTAAGTACCAATATAATAGTTTTATCTAAAGTCGAATATATTTGATTTCGTTTTTGAATGTCACAATTTGACCTAGTTATCATTTGACTTTTGAGGAATATTCGAACTACGGATACATACCACATACCAACTCAAGAAAACCGGAGCATATAGAGGAGCCATACAAAACCTTCATCAGTCTATTCCAACCACGTTAATCACAAATGAATTAGCTGCCCTTGGACGCAAGGTAAGCAATATTATAAATATGCGAAACAGAGTATCAAAACAGCTGCTACCATTATTCATGGTCGCCAAAGACAATAACTAAGGGATTTTTAAAGTACAATACTTAAGCAACGTAAAGCTGTCGATTGAACCACCTGGAAAAACACTATACTAAACACTATAACCACACCAAAACCAACTGCACTAAACCCTTTCAATATAGTAAATGCAATAGAGATCATAGTACGGCTGTATGTAAGAACACCCAGCCAGGTGTGAATTAGGCGAAGAAAGTCATTCTGCAAACTACAAAGGCTGCATGGTATACAAAAACTTACATACGTTCAGAAACATCTCATTCAAAGCATTGTCCAGCAAACACAAACAATTTTTTTCCCATTAAAAACCATCATAACAACACAAACAACAAAACAATAAACATTTCTCCAAACAAAGCAACTTACCAGCAAAAACTTATAGAACAAACTAAACTTCCGAGCATCTGAAAGGAACTTAAATGAAATACTACTTTTTTCGCAGAATTCAAAACAATGTTTACGCAGTTAATCAACAAAAACAGCATTATCTTAAACATAATTTTCGCAGTTATCAACAAATAGCCTAAAAAATTACAACTTTGATATGCATTGCTCTCTGGAACACCAATGGTGTAATCTATCACATCCTAGAAATTATAACTTTCTTACAACTCCAAAATATCGGCATTTTACTGGTTTCCAAAATCCCATGTAAACATAATAACAGCAATTACATTACACATTCTACTTCGAAAATCATTCGGATGGCACAGCTCATGCTAGATCAGCAGTAACCTTAATTGCCCATTATGAACTGGAAACCTACATAACAAACAAAATTCAAAATGTAGAGATTAACGTACGAATATTTCCTTACCCTCTGATAATTGTAGCCATGTATAGCCCACCAAGCCACTATATTTCCACTGAGGAATATAAAGACTACTTCCAAACAAGACGAAAAAAATCATTACTGGAGGAGATTGAAACTCTAAACACGTATCCCGGAGTTCAAGAATCACCACCACAAATGGTGGTAACTCTCCTAAGGGAAATTCAGAATCATGATTATCTTTCAACCGGTGAGCCAACCTACTGGTCTAGCGACCCAGGTAAATTGCCAGATCTCCTAGATCATGCGGTTCTCAGTGGCGCAGCAGATATTTACTACCAAGCAGAATCTAGCTATGACTTATCCTCTGACCACATTCTATTATAACAATCAGCTGAATAATCATAAAAGAAAACCCCCCTTTGTACCAAACACACTAATTGAGACTACTTTAGAACAGTTAGGACAAGAAATCAATCTCGATATCAGAATAAGATATGCACACGATTTTGATAAAGTTACTCAGTGTTTGACCACGATAATACAGAAAACTGCGTGAAATGTCATCCCGATTACAACACTACATCCGCAGTAAATAATATTCCCAGATATATCCGAGATCTAGAGCAACTAGAGATAGATAGAACAAAAACTCCTAATTGCCCACCAACTGCATGAAACCTTAGCAGAAGTCCGCAATTACACTTTTAGACAATACCTAGCAAACCTTTCACCTGATGACAACTTCATAAGGAAGGCAACAAACAAAATGTAAGTGGCCAACTATAATAATTTCTTCTATTAAAAATCCAGAGAGTACATGGTCAACATCGGACTCAGAAAAAGCAACCACGTTTGCCGAAAATCGTGCAAACGACTTTACAACACCGCAGACCCACAATGATGACACTAATAGAGGAATTGTATCATTCCTTGAGCCATGTCAACTATCATTACCTCTCAAACCCTTCTCAGTAGCAGAAGTCTCTCGACAATTTTAAATAACGAATACACGAAAAGCCTCCGGATACGACCTCATGATAGGCGAAGTAGTTAAAAACCTTCCTCGAAAATCCCTGCTTCTACTTATTATCATCTATAACAATATACTTCGAATTTGTTACTTTCCCATTCAGATTATTACAATCACTAAATCAGGAAAACCTCCCACTTAACCACAGTCCTATAGATCAAGTCTCCTCCCCCTACGCTTCAAAGTCCTCGAACGACTCCTATTACAACGAATTAAAGACACCGTAGACTTCAGTCAGCTTATCTCATCGTACCCGTTTGGATTTCGAGAATACGCTTAACTATACATAAAAACTATCTAATTGCCACCCATATAATAGAAAGTCTTGAGAAAAAGGAAAATTTGTGCAGCTTTACCTCTTACTAAAGTTGTATCTCACGGAGCGATTTTATCAAGTTAAAGTGAACAACGCATTGTCCAATTAGTATCCAATCACCGCTGGTGTTCCGCAAGGCATCATCCTGGCTCCACTTTCGTACCTACTATACACCTCGGCTGCACCAACCATAGATACTACTATACTTCGCGAATGACACGCGCAGTTTGTCAGTCAACAAGTCGCCAAAAGCACCAGCAAAACATCTTCAAAGACACCTCAACTCTCTACAACACTGATTTCTTAAGTGGAAAGTTACACCTTAATTCCCATAAAAACTGAAGTTAATATCTTGGCCTGCACCTCAACTCACTTGGAGGGCACACATCAAGGCAAAACGGAAATAGCTAGATCTAAAACTCAAGAAAATGACTTGATTATTTAGAAGGCGCTCGCAATTATCCCTGTCAAACCAAACACTACTTTATAAAACCAGTTTGAACCTATGGAATCCAGCTCTGGGGCTAAACCATCGCACACTAAAATACAGCGGTTCCAATCCAAGATCCTCCGAGCGACAGCAACCTGAGAATCCCCTATGTAGCTAACGAAATTCAGAGGCTTTTGGTCGCATGCAACGCCAATTTCTTCAGACACCCCAATTGCCTAATCGAACAACTCGCCTACCAACCAGAAGTTACAAGCAGCAGTCCAACCAGGTTTAAAATTATCTCCACCCAGAGGTTAGCACTGTATAATACTAACTTCATGATACCTTTGTCATATCATTTACTTAATACTTATATTTTGTAAAGAGTAGATTGTAAATTTGCAAATGATATTAAAAAAAAAACATTTTGAGTTGCATCGTAATAGATTGGTAGATTTTCATCTATAGCATCGAGACTGATATCCAACGTAAAATTTCATATTGTTAGTATAAAACTTTTGATACTGCATTTTATTCATTTTAATGGGATTTACAAGCAGAAGCTACAAATTCCTTTAAAACTTGGCTACATTTTAATAACAGTACTGTGTTCTAAATGACAATATCCGATTTTGCAATAATCAATAGATATTTAAAAAAATCTTTTATGGGAGCAAGTTTATTCCTTTTTATTTGATTTGTACGACTCGTTTTGTTATTTATTCTAACGCTTCTAAACAAAAACCGAAATCTTAATAGCAACCTAGTTAACTGAAAATCTCTATAACAGAACCGTTACCTTCCGGGATCTTATCTACATTCAGATGATGCTTGTAGAGTAAATTATACTTATATTTATATACTTATTTATATACTTAATAAACATGAGAGGAAGCTTAGGACGAGATGGAAATGTAAGACTTACTAGTTTAGTAGAAACGCATGCATTTATACAATTGTATAAATGCCAAGCTTCCTCTCATGTTTATTCATATTAGAAACAATCATAAGCAATACTACATGGTCAACAAAAAAAAGTTTCCATACATCAAGTGCCTTTTTTAAATATCTTGTTGGGAGCATACATGGTAAACGCCCTCAACAGGTTTGTTTCCTAGTTCGAATATTTTTAGGAAAAACATTATTAATGCTACAAATAATTTTGTCTTTTCCAACAAACGACAAATTATCACTAAAATTTACTTCCTTATTTTCGTCCATATTTTCAGTACTATTTGGTTCAATTTTCTACTTTTAACAATGTTATTTTCGTTCTCGCTATCGCTGTTGCCAAAAGTAATTTTTTAAGGTTTATGTTTTTTTTTTGTTCGGCCTCATTCGTCTTCGACATATCTAGCGGGGGTTAATAGGCAATTGGGAAGTCCGCCCATAAATCACATTTTCCTTGCTTTTCCTCAGCAATGTACCCCGAATTTTCCGCGGATTGGCCACGTCAAATTGCCTACACATAACCGTAAGGTCGTTAGCACGTGCCTTTGAAACTATACCCCTATTTGCACAAATAAACGTCGATTCGGGTAGCTTCAGCCAATCTTCGGAGCCTTGCCGTCAGCGAAAGCAAGTTATTTTAAGAATTTCAAACGACCGTGCAAAATATGTTATCAGTTCAGTTTCGTAGGCAACCCAAACGTGCTTAATTGCTGTCTGGGCGAGTGTCGCCCCAAAATGCCTGTACGGCTTGTGCGAATTTGGGGTACAGCGACAAGTAAGGAAAATTTGCTACACGCCGTGCAATGTGCAAATGCAACCTGAACATCCCGTCAATGTTAGGCACCATTAGCGACTAATGGAAAGTTAATTTACACAGCAACTATGTGTGACGTATTTCGGTGAATCCTCGAGACACATCTATATATACAACAGTGAAAATTTCTGTCCGTAATACCCCCCTAGATTCTACTTTATGATTTCATACGCGTGATATGTGGTTGAGTGACGTTCACGGGCCCAACATTGGTTTCGAGGCAGATATGTAAGTATGTTACTATTATCTCCAAGTCTTTCCAGGAAAATAATTTTAAATACTTTATCATACTTTCTAATTTTCTATCAGGCTCTGATATCTTCATATATGTCCATATTTCTATAATTTTATGATTATAATTAGCAGCACAGTAGCTTTTTGTCTTTGTATTTTCATCGTAACCCGGCGCTTTTTGTTGATTCAAACTGAAAAGCTCACGTTGCGCTTTTACTGTTGTGAATAGTTTAACTGATAATAACATCTGGCAAGATATATGAAGAATAATTTTTACCAAAGCGAAGCTTGAAGGGGTTCAAAATATTATGTAGATCTTCCGTAAATGCGTCAATATTTTTTCTATTAGAGTTTGCTTACTTTTCCTTTTTAAGGATTATGAAATTTTGATATAATATTCTCGATTTAGATGTACTAAGTGAAGTTTGTATTTGATAATTCTATACAGTGCAGTAAGTGTAAATAAATGAGCTTATTCATAGCATTTTGACTTCATTACCATTTTCCATTGGATTTTAGTTTTTGCATTTTTCTTCTTTTAGTTATTCCATCCATCGTCGGATGTAAGCCTTTCTAAGCCTATTCTTGGAGGTTTTTAGCCTTAACTTACTGCGCTGGCCAAAAGTCTTTGTGAGTGGGTTTAGGATGAGAAGGGGATTAATAGAAGGTTAGGTTAGAAGGTTCAAGTGCTCGCATGGACAGGGCCACCAATCCCTGAAGTAAATCTATCAACTGGGATCGCTGAGAAGTACCTACCCGCATTCCTTTGCATTTGGTATCTCTAAATTATACCTGATTGCTTTCGTTAGGGATTGTTATATAATGGCTTGGTTTATGTCACATATTTAATTCTTCGCGTATGAAATTTGATATTTACTTTGTCCTAAATTTTTTTCCATTTGGTTGGGTTCGCTATGTCATAAATTTAAGATTATCTTCAGTATTAATAATAATTGTGCTTAAATTTAACATAATTGATATATAGTCAGACTATAAATTATAATTTGATTCAAAAACACCAATAAATATGCTCACCGGTAGAGCAGTGATAACAGCTGTTACAGACAATTAAACTAATGGATTTTAAACGCTAATGGATACTCTGAAAATTTTAAATTTAAATTCCAACATTTACAAAACAATTATATTGGTCAGTAGAAATTGTTTATCTAAAAAAACAATAATCAATTGACATTAAGTAACACCAAATAACATCAAGGTAAAACTTTAGATTTTACATTTTTGGGTAGATTTTTTTTATTTTAATGTTTTTCTATGGTACAAAGATTTTTATAACTACTACAGATCCTACACCTGCTTTACTTAAGGGTTGTATTACTTTGGAGCCCGAAAAAAGGCTTTTCAAGAATTTTTTTTTGAGCACTCTTTTATAATAATCGTAAACAACCAATACACCAATCGATTAAGTAAGACAAAATTTTTTTATTGAAATTTGTTCCAAAATGTCGGGTGGAGAGCGCATGAACAAAACTAATTTTTTCAAAGGTCCTCCGCAACGAGCAGTAGAAGTCCCCTGGATCACCATCTGGAAGTATAAACATTTTTTTTCATAAACTACATAAGTTTAGCTAATGAATTACACACGATCATAATTTTACGAATTTTTTTCCCAAACTGGCGAGACCTTAAACAAAAATTCGAATTTTCGACAAAAAATCGACTTTGATTGTTTATAAAAAAATCCTGATGACCAATTGTAAAAATCGTATGAACTTCACTAGATAATCTCACGATTAAGTTAAAGTTCAATTTTTAAGTCTATCGGGTGGAAACTCTTTGAGTTCTGCTACTCGCCGATTTCAAAAGCATGGTTTCGAGAAAAACGCGTTTGAAGTTTGGGAACGCTGTAACTTTTATTATGCTTTTCGACCCAAGCCCACGTCTTCTCCCCTCCGAAAACGGTTCATCGCCTTTGCACTCTGTACATATCACCACTTGTGAAAGGGCAGTAAACATGGCCATGAAATCAATGAAACGATACCCAAAAGACTCATTTACTTCTCTTTCACACTTATCATCATCAAGTTTCAGTTTCTTCGTTGACGCGCTCACGAACTGCGGAAAAATTAATTTTACGGATATTTCCGAGTCTTTTTCATGCAAAAAGTTTTTTATTATGAATCTAAGAATGTTTTAGTGTATTTTAAGTCATAAAAAAATTGAAAAAAATTTTTTCAAAGTGATATAACCCCTTAATGAATTGTATTATAAGTAGTATAATTTGAAACTCGGAACATAATTTTCTTACAAACATTAATGTTATATTAACTTTGTTCATATATTTATTAATTCTGACTTATGATTTCATAGGCCGTCTACAACCTTGTAGTAATACGTAATACGTAGCCATTGTGGAGATGATGTGCTAATTACAGTTAACAGTAAGTTTAATATTATTTTATCTTGCTTCATTAATTGAGATAACATTTTATTTTACATTGGGAGATAAAGATGCCTAATTGTTCCCCCAAGTAACCTTATTGTTTACTAGAATTTCTTGAAACAATATTTTTTCTTATAATTCTTTGGTAGCTGTCGTTAGATTTTGGTAATTTTGTAAAACTATGAGTAGCCTTGGAAATGGAGTTACTCGTTCATTTGCTAGGTCATTCCTGTATTTTGAACCCTTATTTGATAGGAATACTTCTTGGTTTTGTGTAGACCTTGTGTCTTAAGTCACTTCCACATTATATGTTTGATAAATAAGCTTTATACTGTTCGTAATTTTAACCCATGCTCATTGGATAATGTCCTCTTTATGTAGGGCCTCATCTATTACTTTACATTTGCAAAGGATTTAATTTAAAAAAATATTTTTGTTGCTTTTATCTGGTTCCAAATTTATATAAAAACCAAAAACGGCTCCTTACTTATTTTATGTCAAGTTTATGTACCATAATTATATCGCTAATATTATGATCCGTTTAATGGTATAGGGATTGAGGTTCTCAATAAACTACTTTGCCCGATCTTTCCTATTTTGATTGATATGTATAATGGGCAATAATATCCTTTTAAATACTTTGTTATTAATTTATTATTAGCAATCAGAATTAAATACATTCTATGAGCTAGTACATTGAGTTAAAAGCTACAGGTTTGTATTGACGTAACAAGAATTCCGCCATAGAAGTCCTCTGTTAGTCCTTGATCAGGTCAGCTGACCAGAATCTATGTAGTCGTCGTGGATGGTGCCGTTCTAGCAGCAGTAGAAGCAGGGCATTTGTGTAGATTTCTGTTTTTAGCTTGATAAGATCTTGAACATAAGGAATTCGGGGGGCTTCATGTAGTGTCTGGTTTGATATGAATCACGGTGCTTAGGCTATTATACGGAGAACTTTTGTATCGCTTGTTTGTATTAATGCAATGCTGGAATTGCGTGCGCAGCCCCGAAGTTCTATTCCATACGTTTATATTGGCTATGATCGTTTTGTAGAGCAACATTTTGTTTTCTAACCACAGTTTTGAATTATTTTCTAGAAGTCAGTAGAGGTTTTTAATTTTCAGGTCTATCTGCTTTATTTTGAGTATGTGTTCTTTCCATGTTAGTATTGTGTCTAGGCGAAACCCAAGATATTTTGCGGTGACTTCTCGGGGTAGTTCAACATTATTTAAGTAGATCGGAGGACATCTTCCTTTTCTTACGGTAAAGTAGATGTGTGGAGGTTTACTTTCGTTGATTTTAATTTTTCATTCATGTAACCATTCCTGGATTACATTTAAGTTGCACTGAACTAGATTAGAAGCTACTGCAGGATACCCGTGTACAGCTAAAATTGCAGTATCGTCAGCGAAAGTTCCTTTAGTCGCGTCTATGGTTGTTAGAATATCTAATGTGTACGAGTTATAGAGCGCTTCCCTGGGAAACTCCTGCCTCATTTGATAATCTGAGCGAGCTTCGCCCACTTTAGTTCTAAATCTGCGGTCTGTTAGGTAGGATTTCAGGGTTCTATAATACGGCAGCGGAAGGATTTCTTTGATTTTATGCAATAATCTTTGTCAAAGGCTTGGCTCACATCTAAGAGAATAGAAGTACAGTACTGTTTTTGCTCAAATGCTTGGTTGATTATTTGGATGAACATTTAAACGACCTGCACGGAATCCGAATTGTTGTGATGGAATCTAGTCTTCTGGTGGAAGGTCGGCATTGATTCTCTGTAGTAATAGTAATCTTTCTAGTACTTTGGGAATCGTAGGGAGCAACACACATGATTAGGGTCCTTTCCTGGTTTTGATATTAATATTATTTCAGCGGTTTTTAACATTGTGGGTCAGTACTAGAATATTAAGATGTAAGTAATAAAACGTACTCCCTTAATCGGCAATTCTCTAAGCATTTTTTGTATTGAGTTTGTTTTGAATATTTTTAGTGAATGATTTAATTTGTTTTATGGAATATTGTTTGGTTCTTTCGATATCATCATTTATTTCTTGATTATTAGGGTTGAATACGTATGCTAGATGTACAGCAAAGAGCCTTTTCTTGATCACTTCTCGCTCATTTAGCGTTGAGCACGGAAAATTTTTTATTGGAGCATTGTGTTCCTTTGGTTTCTTCTTGGATTTTATTGGTCGCCAGATAGAGTTGTCGAATCTGTTTAAACTGCCAACATAGGCGACAAAGGATTTTTCACTGATTTAGTTCTAGTTGATTACGTTGTGTTTGTCGACTGCATTGAAGAACGAACATTGTCATGTTTTAGAATTGATCATGTCGTTCCAGTTCTAAAAGACAATTATCAGCAATTGTTCTACAGAAATGAAGACTAATTTTTTTGTGGTTAAGGAGGCCTTTATTCCTGTGTTACATTTATTACCGTTTGTTCTTATAATTGCTAACAAATCTGTTTCCGTTTATTCCGTTATTTTATTTATTCCGTTATTCCGTTATTCCGTTTATTCCTGTGGCTATGCAAAGCATCAATTATGTGGTGGACTTGTTTAAGAGAAATTCCAACAATTCCAGAGATGCTCTTTTGCTTTGCGCGGCGATTAGCACGAATCAGTTCCGTTACAGAGATTTGATGCTGTTAATTTGTAGCCAATAATATCGAGCCTTATTGTGCAGAATTAATGTGGTTCTATATTTTACTATTGTACTTCTAGAATATCAATGCAGGCACAACCCTCAGCCGCTAAGAACTCAATAACAATGCGTGGTTTCAACCAAAATACCCTTGCGACTTGCAATTTTTGTCACTACAGTAAGGTCATCTAATATTAATTACAAAAAAAACCTTATTAAATGTCTTGATAATCAAAGAGAAATGTTGTGATACCTATTTCATGTGAATCGAAGCGCTGCTAGGCCTATCGGTTAGGAAATGAGATTTTTAAAAATTCCCTAGTAACTTGTGATTTGTAAATTTATATCAGGAGGTTTATGTACTCTATATACACTAGCAATGGTATAATTATAATTAGGCTACCTAAGGTCTCATATTTATTTTGGGTTGATACATTAAATTGGTTTAATGTATCGTTTTTTAAAGATTTTTTTAAATAGCTTTTTAAGGATAGTCGTCAATTATGTTTTCCTACATGTTTATGTTGTCACGTTGTTGATTATTTTCCGATATCTGCATGTTCCTGTTTGGAGTTTATTTGATTTTCTATTGCTTAGCTTTGATATGCGTTCGTATGTAAAATTTAAATTAAAATTTTGAGTAAGATTCATAATGTTTCTTTAAATCTGTTAGTGAAAATATACATTAAATTTATCATTTTTAAATGTGCAGAAACGTACACGTTTAAAATAGATCCATCTGCTCGCAGGTCGACGCGCGTACTAATTATTATAAGTCTAGTATACGCCCGTGCTACACAAAATTCTAACAATAAATTAGATAATTATCCAGATATATAAGAAAATATGAAATATATATGAAATATGGAGGACCACTTCTAGAATTCAGAATACTACATCTTTTAAATGAATGTTGGCGAAAGAAGAAGATCCCAACAGAATGGCAGACAGCAGAAGTTATATCAATATTTAAAAAGGGAGACCGCTCAAAATGCTCAAATTATCGAGGAATCAGCCTCCTAAACACCACCTATAAATTATACTCCAAAATAATTAATGAAAGAACAAAACCCATAGCTGAGGTATTATTAGACGAAGGGCAATCTGGATTTCGCAAAGGCCGCTCATGTAGTGACAACATATTCGTTTTAAAGAGATTAATTGAAAAAAGAAGAGAATTCAACTTGGAAACCCATCTTGCATTTATAGATTTCGAAAAGCTTTTGACTGCGTAGACAGACATAAACTCCTTGAAATAATGAAAGAAAAAGGATTCCCTAATATATTCCCTTATAGAAATCATAAGATCATTATATATTAGCACAAACATAGTAATAAACAACAACGGCAGTAAGTCTGATAAAATTCAAACAAATCAAGGACTAAGACAAGGGTGTGGGCTATCACCCACTTTATTTAATATTTATATCGACGACGTGGTTAAACTTTGGAAACCACAAGTAAACCCAGGGATAAAACTACGAGACGACAAAACATAAACTTACTGCTATATGCCGATGATTTAACAATAATTCAAAAGAACGAAGACGATCTGCAAAGATCAATTTACCGTCTCAAATTACTCTGAAAACTACAACTTGAAAATATCTAAAGACAAAACAAAGATAATGGCCTTCCAAGGAAAACAACCCGTGCGATCGAAAATAATAATAGATGGAAAGATTTTAGAACAGATATCTCATTTCAACTACTTAGGCTGCGACACCACATACGAAAATGATAAAGATGTAGAAAACAAGATTCATAAATTCCAAGCAATTTGTGGGACAATAAATAGAACGCTAAAACACAAAACAAGAAAAGAAACAAGAATGAAATTTTACAAGACCATGGCCGTCCCTATACTCACTTATGGAAGCGAATCGTGGATAACAAACACAAAAAAGAAATCTAGCATACAAGCAGCGGAAATGAGGTTTCTCAGAAATGTTAAAGGTTGCACAAGGAATGATAGGATAAGAAATGAAGAAATAAGGGAAGAACTAGAAATTTTCAACGTTAATGACGAAATAGAAGAATACAGAAACAATTGGAGACAACACGTTAATAGGATGACAGAAGAAAGAATACCGAAACAAATCCTAAACTACCACCCAAGAGGACGCAGAGATGTAGGAAGACCGAAGAATAGATGGTCCTAATCAAATGAAGTTCGGAACAGGCAGAATGGCCTAAGCCTTGACGACAGAAGAAGAAGAAGATATAAGAAAACCTAGAAACACTATTTTAAAAAACAGTTAGGAATTGCAAAGAAGAAAATGTCGTTATGTCATGAGAAAAAGACTCCTGTCATGCTGGTTTTTGATTTAGCAAAGCTACATTTCTAATTATTATCACTAATAAAGCTCCTTTCGACTTATTTTATTGAGTATTATTTGCGCATCCCTCGTATATACAATTGAAATTGCTTATAGATGTCAGGATAACGTGTATCGATTGCAGGTAGAGCGTCATTTGTAGATGAACAAATATTACATGCGAGCAATGTGCGTCAATTGTCGTGGACAAATTACTAGTAAATTAATAAATTGACGGGTCGCTCGGATCGTTATTTATCACATTACTATTTGATGTATTAATTATACTAATAAATACTTGTAATTACTTTTGCTAAGAGTATCAAAACATTAAATCATAAATGGATCATAAAGTTGGATTGCAGTTTTATATTTTGATAACATTTGTAATTATAACATTTAAGAAAATGCAAAAGTAGTGAGGTTTGAATGCTGAACCTAAAAACACTTTTTATGTGAGTTATACATATTCAGGGTGGCCCAAAAGGATATGTAAAGCTAAGACTAATTTTTTTTCATCACATAATAGAGAAAGAGTGGGCACATAAAGATATTATTCTTTTTCAGTTCAATATAGCTAGTTCCAAGACCACATATAGTGTTAACCAAAGGATCCAAATAATTTAATTGTGCATACTATCGAGCAAATACTTGACATTAACATGAAAAGCATACAAGGCTAAAGTGGACAAACACTCAACCCTTGATCGGCGAACAGTTGAAAAGTATTAAATTTTGAATTACCTTTTTTGAAATCTTTATTAAATTATTTAAAATTAAAATTTTAATGCTTCAAGTGGACTCAGACTTGTAGTGTTCTTGATGATAGTGAAGGAATAACTGACAGACCACGAATTGCAAGAACAGAGGAAACGATAGAACAAACCAGAGACTTCTTCAAAAATCAACCCTCAAAATTAACAAGACAGGCATCAAGATCAACATTGCAAAGAATAGTGAAAGAAGGCTTAAGCTTACTTCCTTACAAAATCCAAATACAGCCGCCGATAAGTTCTGACGCTGAGTCCCAAAGATTTTTGATTTTGATAATTTGGTCGTTCAAATCATAGACGACAGATCTTTGGAATGCACATGCCTTTGGTTTTCTGATGAGTACCATTTAGACTTAAATTATTATGTCGAAAAAAAAATTACTGGATTTGGAGCACAGAAAACTCACATCTTGCAGTTGTGCGCCCTCCATACCTTCAGTTATTTAAGCCTTATTGGGTCAATTTTTATTACAAAAACCATCAACGCACAAGTTTACCGCAAAAAATCTATTTTAGGCCAGAAACGTGAAAAGATTGGATAAAAGATTTTTGGTTCTAACAAAATGGCGGTCGTCCACATCGAACTGAAGATAATCTAAAGCTATTTCTGATCATTTTGACACTTTGAGTATCCGTTCTCGGTTAAATATTGTTTTTAGTGTGGGTGGAAAACCGCAGAAGTTCTGTTTCTGTAATGAGAAAGGAAAGATTGGAGCAAGATGACCTCAAAGTACGCCAACAAGGAAAGACAATGATGCCTTTGCGCTTCACTCAATCGTACAGTAGAGCGAACTTTATGCCAAGATCTTTGTTTTTATCAATATAAAATGGTCTTCGTACAGGATCTTTTTAAAAATGATTGGCAAAATCGTCAAAAACATCGTGGAAACATTTCACAAGAGATAGTTATTTTCTTTATAGACGATGCGGATTTTCAATTATCGGGATGAGTTAATAAACAAAACTTTTGTAATTGAAGTGACAATCCACGGGATAATTATAAAAAGTCTCTCACGGTAACGTGTTACTACTTGGTATGCGGTGAGTAACAGCTCTTACTTTTTGAGCAGAAAGTGCAGTACGTTACCGATCTTTTAAATTGATATCTAGACAAGATTCTGTAATTTTTCGTACCAAATGTCGATGTATTTCAACTGGAAAAATTTAGATTCCAACAAATTCGATCCATAGCTTAGACAATAAAAGATGTGCTCTAAGTGCTGCGTGAGATATATTATAAGCCTCTAATCTCTCAATGCGGCGATATCAGTTGATCAGCTCGCTTCATATTACTTCCTTCTACAGGGGTATTTCAAGGCTGAGGTTTACAAACATCGCCAAAAAATCTTCCAAATCTATAAAATGCAATATATCAAGAAATCAGACCCATTCCCCAACAAATGTTGGAAAGAGTAATGAAAAATAGTACTTTAGGAGTGTACAATGGTGGAACTTTCTGTCTTTAGCCTTATTTTAATTGCTTTTTGTCGCTCTTTTATTAAACATTCGATTTTGCTTTCATAGATGTCCTATTTCTGCTTTGTATTATTATTGAGTTTTTCTTATTTTGTTCCTATTTTGTTCATCGTAGATTTATCATTTTATATTATTAAAAATTTTAGATTCATCAAATCACTCAGTTTTAAGTTTGCTTTTTCTGTAGGGCTATTGCTGCGGTAATTTAATTTTTCACTTTCTAATTTTTTTGTAAATTTACATTGGCTTATATATTGTTGTAATTATTTTCACTTAAAGATACACTGGAATTCGCACGTTTGTGTCTCTGAGGTACGTTAAGAATATATATAAACCGGCAAAAATTTGAATATCAAATTTTGTCTAAAGTTTGGGAAATTCGTTTATAAAAATCATAAGCCTTCAAATGACACAGGGCCTCTTTAGAAGGCCGTGAAAGAAAGAAAGACTAACTTAGTGCGGGGGGGCCTTCAAAAGTGAGGATTCTTGCAATATCTGTCCAATTAATGTTAACAATACTCAGTAGTTAATTAAATTAGAATTATTTTACTATTTACCATATTTTAACATCCTGATTCGGCCATGAGAAATATGCTTGCCACTGTATTTTTGGTATAAAATTTTTTTCCGTGAATCCCCAGTCCGTCTATTCTTCGGATTTCTACGACATATTTTTTTTATTACCTCGTCTGAATAATCATTTCAAGGGACCTATAAGCGTATAAACCAAAAGTATTTTAACCAAAGCCTTCCAGGGTTACTGCTGCTAATGGATAAAACACTTCCATCGACGTGGCCAAAGCAACTACTTGTAAGAGGCTCACCTTAATTTGTAAAAAAATAGAACCTCATTGTTTTTTCCAAACATCGTATTCTAATTGTTGGCGTTTTTCCTATAAGTTCCATAGTTAGATTGTGGTTGTATTCCTCGGATTCTGCATTTCATTATCCCTATAAAATTCTTTTTTAAATTTTAACATCATGTAGTTTCATGTAGTTTTCATCGATTTTTGATTAGTTGAGTTATTTTATAGCTGTGTATATTCTATAGTTGTCTTGATCTTTGACTACCTGAAGTGAAATTACAGAAATATTCTTAACAAAGCACATTCAAGTATTTTTCCTTTTACAATTCAAAAAGGCACCGACAAGAAAACTAACAAAATGTTGAGTAAGGTACAAGTAACGGACAAATGGTGCAACGTGGGTATTAAATTTTGTAAAATGACTATTGAGTTATAAAGTAAAGACTACGAAAGATTGATCGCTAGCATTGAATAAGAAAAATTATGGGCAAAAATAACCATTTTAAAATATTGCAAAAGTTAAAAAGCTTGACGGGTGGATATCGCATGAATTGATAGAATAGAACAAAATGCACAAACTGGAAGTTACCTCTTTGTTTTTGTTTGGGCATAACAGAGAAACTCCTATAAGTATGCAAGTTTGAGTATTTCATAAAAATCTTAGTTAACCATAGCGGTCATATTCCTTGTTACAACTTGGTAAAACAATTATCTCTGATTACTAAATGTGGGACGATACTTCATTTCGACAACATGAACAAAAATCCATGGATTTGGGCTATATACACGAACAAATTTTTATCTCTTGCGAAGCCCAGGCGTCTATACTTCATTTCAACTTCGAAAACTTTCTTACCATTAAAAATTCAAATTTCTTAAAAATCTAGGTGTTGGCAACATTATAATGATAATAATAATGGTAAAGCTCTACGGCCTGCGAACTGAGAAGTTAAGGCTCTCATATGTTCGCCACCGTGCCCGATAGTCGATAGTCGATATTTTTAGGAAAGCTTTACAATTACATCAATGTTGCCTACAATTTCTTTTATAACCTTCTAAATAAATTTTTTAGTTAAAAATAATAATTGGAAATTTCCAAATTCTTTGTGATCTGTTACTATTTACCTTTAATTGTACTAACTTTGTAAACAATAAAAAATCAAATTTGTTATTACAAAGTGCTACATCTGAAATATTAGCATATCACCTACGTAGAGTGTAAAATAATTATTTATATGTAACAAATCATAATTTAAGTAAATTTATTTAAATATAAAATTTTATTTTATATTACACTTAAACAACTCAAAATTTTCCATGGAATTCCATAGGTACTTTAAAACAAGCACGAGAGTGAATCAAATATAAACCGGAATTTTTTGACACCCTTCGAAATGGACGGAGATAGGTGCGGCTTCTGCACGTTGTAGGTAGGAACCTGAAAGAGATTCCCCTGTAGGATACCTTGCACTACTATTTCAGTTAGTATCACGACGTTAGAGCAAGAGGAATCATTTTTCGTTTCGCAACAGATTGTTATCAATTTTACACGACAGAGAACGTAGAATCTGAAGTTTTGAAAATATTTAAAGCATCTTTTTAGAAAAACGCTTTTAATGAGACTCGACTATATGCATGAATATGCCAGAACGAGTCCTTTTAAAAATACATCACTAAACTAAAAAAGAAGATCACACTATTTGAAAAGCTACCAAAAAGGTTAAACCCAAAATCAGCATGTCACTTTTTAAGAAAACAGATGGCACTTGGACTTGCTCTGACAAAAAAAAGTTGAAGTATTTTCTGAGTCCTTGACGGAAGTATTTAAACCTTTTAAATAACACCCCCTGTAAATACCGATGAAATAGAAAACTTCTTAAATATTCCCTGTCAGAGGTACTCGCCGATTTACCCTACCGAAGAGATGTAGTAAGGTGGTCCAACCATAATGCACGATGTTAATTGTGAGTCACACCTTAACGTCAAGTTTTTTGCTCAACTTAATTTGACATTTCTTTGTTTCAGTGTTTGACAAATTCAACCATGGAGAGGTACACAATTGAGCAGCGCGTTAAGATTGTTGAAGCCTTTTACGAAAATGGGCGTTCAAATCAAAATGCATTTCGTGCACCTCGTGATTTTTTTGGTCAGCATAATCGACCAAATCTGTCCACAATCGGGAGAATTGTGCGCAAATATCAGCAAACCGGGTCGTTCTGCGGAAAACATTGCTGTTGTTCGCGATAGTGTGGCAGAAGAGTTGTCAACCTCGACTCGTCGTCGTGCCCAACAATTGAACATCTCACGAACATCACTGATGCGAATTTTGAATAAAGATTTGAATTTACACGCTTACACGGTTCAATCGACTCAAAAGCTGAAGCCTACTGACCATTTCAAGCGTCGTCAATACGCCGAATGGTTGGTTGAATAGACAGAAGTGAATGGTGACTTCACAAAGAAAATCATCTTCAGCCACGAGGCACACTTTCACCTCAGTGGATTCGTTAAAAAGCAGAATTTCCGCATTTGGGCAAATGAGAATCCACGAGTGATTGTTGAAAAGGCGATGCATCCACACAGAGTGACTGTGTGGTGCGATCGGCTAAGCAGTTACCGTGAATGGTGTTCGCTATCGCGAGAAGATAACGGACTTCTTGTGGCCAGAAATTGAGTATATGGACCTGGACGATATGTGGTTCCAACAGGATGGTGCCACTTGCCATACAGCCAACGAAACAATGGCTCTTTTGCGCGAGAAATTCAATGGCCGTGTTATCTCACGCCGTGGCGATGTTAATTGGCCGCCACGATCATGTGATTTGACACCGTTGGACTTCTTTCTTTGGGGATATTTAAAAGAAAAAGTGTACGTCACTAAGCCAAGAACAATTCAAGAGCTAAAGGATGAGATAATTCGGCACATTAACGACATTGAACCTCAATATGTCTCAGAGTCATTGAAAATATGGACCATCGGATAGAGGTATGCCACCGAAGCCGTGGCGAGCATGTGGCCAATATTTTGTTTCATACATAATTGTCATAGATCCTTCTATCATAATAAAAAATATTAAGATAATTCTCTGAAAACTTTTTGTTTTATATACAATTAACATTGTGCGTTTTGGTTGGACCACCCTATATAAAAGCGCTAAAAACGCATAAAGCGACAGGATATCACGTGATAACAGCCCAGATACTTAAAAAATTACCAAGAAAAGCCAATGATTTATTAACTACTATATGCAATAGAATGCTAAACCTATCATACTTTCCCATACAGTGAAAACATGCACAAGTTATTATGCTACTAAAGCCTACTTCTACTGCTTGGCAAACTTTTTCAAAAACTCCTACTGTAAAGACTAACAGCAGATATCGATACCAATACAATGATGTCTAATCACCAGTATTGTTGTCGTGAAAGGCAGTCCACGATTCAATAAGCCTACCGTATTGTTAACCAAATAGCATAGAATCTTGAAGAAAAAATCTAGATGTGAAACAGGACTTGGGTAAGTCTGTTATGCAAACTGAAGAACACACTCTCGAATGAGACAAAATCTTATCTTACTATGAAACACAACGGGCAAGTAATAAAAGCAGGAGTTCCGTAGAAACTTTCTTCTATATCCTCTATACCGCTTGGCTCCTCGGACCAAAATCGAAACTCACCCTGGAGAACAAAGTATTGCTGTATAAAACAATCCTTAGGCCTATTTGGACTTAGGGTGTCCAGCTGTGGGGCTGTGCTCAGAAAAGAAGAATAGACATAACATAACGAGCACAATCCAAAATCCTTAGAACTCTAGCTAAGACACCCTGGTACATTAGTGATTAAACTAAACATGATGACCTTAATGTTCCACTTGTGAAAAAAAATGCATAGATTAACCATCACCTTCTTTAAAAGAATAAATGAGCATGAAAATAACTTTGTAGAGCAGTTGATTGGACCGCTACCGACAAGAAGGCTGAAGAAACAGTGGCCCATTGACTTGTGCTGAAGTGAACTTCAGCTCCGCCAACACAACTCCAGGGATATAGTCGATGAATGATGACCCCCACATGACAACATATTTTCTAAATAGTCATTACTATATTATGGAGTAGATTCTCAATTAACTGTATAAATAAAAAAAAGATTTATAGCTCTACTATTAATAAAAGAAGTACCGAGAGATTTTAATGGTGTTGCTGTCAAAGCATGTGTGCTTGATTGGCTGGTGTCACATTTATTTTTATTTTGCAACAGTGTAATTAACAATTACTTATCTGTTGTAAAATTTATGTTTCTAAGCCAGATCTTGTAGAAAAATAAATTTGTATATTTGTATTTTTATGAAGCTGAAATAAATTTAAAAGGATAATTAAGTTTAATATTTGATTAACTTTTATAATTAAAAGTAAAGCATTGCGTTTCTATCAGACTCGATACAAAATTAATTTCAATTCAAATAATTTGTGATGCAATTATTAACAAGTTCAACAACAGTTATATACATGATTTGGAAAAATGTTTTACAACTTCTCGTTACTCATATAAAACTTTGAAGACGATTTTAATCAAAAGTAAAAAAGTAAAAACAAGAAGACTGGACACTGGAAATGAACGTAGCTATACAATGATTAATGTATTGAAGAGTTGCCAAACGATCACGATAAATAACCGCTTCGGTAATAAAATTACTTCTAAAGACAATTTTCTTAAAAGTTTTAATTTTCTTAATAGATCTTTTAATTACGTTGTTAAGGAGAAATAAATAAATATTTATTAATGAAGTTAAAATAAAAAATAACACAGTTAAAGACACGTCTAGTGATTATATGTGCAATATTAAATTTGTAACACAAATTCCACCCAAACAATAAAATTAAATTTTATAACTTATAAACACGCATTTTGGCAATTATCTGAAATAAATGTCATTTTTAAGAAGAAAATTGCGAGTGACGTAATAGAATTAAGAGTCATATGCCCTATAGGTGGAAAAAGGTAAGCAAGACCAATAGAAAAATAGGTAAACAGCTGCAACCAGAAACACACGCTCTTATCTTATTACGTCATTAGTCAAATTAGAATTATAAACTTGAATTAAATAAGTAATACTGACTTCTTCCGTTTGATTTGTGCCAATTTACTTAATTAACTATTATTTTAAAAAGCTGTTATTTTCAGAATTATTTGTTTTTTGTGGAATAGTAATACTATAATATTATAATAATAATAATATATATAATAATACTATAATAATATACATATACGGTTCAGGATGTTTCGTTGTGTAGGCATGTCAATACATTTTACACTACTTGTGGTTTATCAACAAGTTAGTTTATTTTGAATTTTTGAAAAATGAATTATACTTCTATTTTTATGGTATTTAAAATGGAAGTAATTAGACTACACGTTATACTCTAACAATACAAAAAAGAATTAGCACAAGTGAAGTTCCTAAAAATATTCAGAGTGTGTACGGAAGTTTTGTAAGTGCAAGTATGCGTGGGAGGTGGTTTGGGAAGTTTATAAACAATTAATGAAGTTTGAAAGACAGGGGAGCTCGGCGGCCTTCTAACTTTTATGAAAATAATCCTTCCACTACAGTTCAGGAGCTCACAAAATAGTTAGATGTAAGACATTTGAAAGAACTGGAAAAGTGATAAAAAACTTTAAGATAGTGCTGACGTGTGCGTACCGTTATATTCTGGTAATCTCCATAATTTATTCCGAAAATACATTGTTACTAGAAGCCCAAAATGGATGCAATATAAAAATGTGAAAGCGTTATTTTCGCATAAATCTTCTAAAGCTGTTGAAGACATTATTTTCTGTCTTGTATGATTTTTATTTGAGCTGCTGGAAAGAAATAAGACGATCACAGATTTCATAAAAAATGCTCAACTTTGTCAATACCCGGAACTTTATAGTTCAATAAGATAATGACGAAATAAAGGAATTTTATTTGAAGAAAATATTCCGAACCTTGCTGCGTTAGATTGTCTTTTAGTGCGTTTTCAAGATTATCTTGATAGAAAAATATCAAAAAGGAACCATTTTTTAAAATCTAAACTAACAGTTTTGCTAAATAAGAAGTCGAAAAAACACCCAACAAGGATAATGGTCAAATAATAAGAGAAAATATATGTTCGATTAACAAAAATTTTACTCTATTGTGGGTGATGGGACATTGTGGAATTGTAGACGAAAAAGCTGTGGAGCTACCGTAAAACGGAAGTATAGGCATAGAACCGGCTCTGGGAGTATTTAAAGAATGGGTCGAAAATAATAAAAAATACTGGGAAAATGTACCAGAACAGAGACATGGAAAAACCTTTTGAAAACAATCATCTCGTAAACAAACTCTTAGTACAAAGCAGGAATCAATTACGAACTATTACATGTCTCCTCACGGGACTTTTCTTAAAGGACACCTCTGATTGTAGACAATATGGTAGGGAAGCAGAAGCAGTCATCCATATCTTGTGCAAATGAGAGGTTTTCATTAACAGGAGACAATATGTTAATAGAAAACCAATAATGGATTCAGAAGAATATAATAAAAGACTTGTACAGACCGGTAAAAGAAACAAGGATACTAGAAAATGTGCTGTAAAAAATGAGAGAAGTGCAGGGTGTTTCAAAAAGAATCATCCGATTGAAAATGTTTGAATTTATGAAAAATAATGAACATGGACCCTTAAGATTAATTTTATGTTACATGGGTAATTTGAAGTTTTTTACATACCAAATTATAGGTGATCAATATATGGTAGTCAAATTCGCCCCAAACTTTGCGAGCACTTACCACTTGAATGAAAAGTAGCCTCGTCAGAAAACACTAAGTTTTCGCCTGACTCACAGGGACGACCACTAAATTTTCCTTTACCCAGACAACAAGGAATTGTCTATACCATTGCCTAGTTCTTGACAAACACTGAAGTGGCAGATAAACGAAGCGCGCTAGTGCTACCTATTGAAAACCGCGTGAAACTCGAGAATTTCCTCTTTCGATCCAAACGAATTAAAAGCTGAACAGTTATGATTCTTTTAAATGGGATGGTTCCTTTTGAAACACCCTATACAATAAGTCTGTAAGGCCGCAGTGCTGCCATAGACAGATCAAACGGCTCTCAATACAAAAAAAACTAAAACTTGAAAAACAAGCTTTAAAATAAGTTTTCATAATTTTTCAGGAAATGTATGTACAGTCAGAAACATGAAATTCGACCTATAGTAAGTTGAAAATATGATGCATTACGAGTGTGTGGTATACTTAACAGTAACTTAATACGCTTTTAGGAATAACATGTTAAATTAAGGTAAAACAACTAGCGTCACTTTAAAAATTATTATAATTAACAAAAATATTAAGTTACGTTTAATGCTTATATTAAAAAACTGAACTGAAAAGGACTAAAATGTTAAGTTTTACGAAATTGAGCTCGTAGCTGTTTTAATAAATTTTAGAAGTAAAATAATAACCACCGTTGGATTATTAAAACGTTTCTAAAAGTTGCCAATATTAGCATACAATAAAAAATCTTCCGCCTCTGTTGCTAAAAAACAATAAAATTGTCGAAACCGTATGCGTTTTTGTTGTTTTATTTTGCGTAACGCGATAATGTACACCACTCGACGATACATCAAGGACACCGAATCATCACTCAAATAATGGAGTGCCTTGAAACCAAAAAGGTCTGTACGACTGCACTCCTAGACGTAAAGCAGGCGTTCGATAAGGTGTGGCACCAGGGGCTGTTGTACAAAATTAAACTTCACTTTCCAAGCCAG
Organism: Sinelater perroti; assembly: GCA_036346155.1. NCBI lineage: Eukaryota > Metazoa > Arthropoda > Insecta > Coleoptera > Elateridae > Sinelater > Sinelater perroti. Next base: position 13,258,215 of record JARFIY010000195.1, on the reverse strand, counting down.
CTCTATTTACTATTCAAATCATGCCTTGCTGGCAGGCTATTCCAAGTCAAAATCAACAACACGGTCTTTGACTACCATCACATTATATCAGGAGTCCCTAAAGGCAGTGTATTGGGGCCACTCCTTTACTACTTTACACTTCCGATCTGTTCCGGACGACACGGATATCCTAGCAGGTTGCAACCGATCACCGTCAGCACCATCTGAACCTACTACAGGACTGGACCAATCATTGGAGGGTATCAATTAATACTGAAAAATCCGCCCAAATAAATTTTACCATCAGACGAGCAATCTGTCCACAAGCCATATTAAATGACACCCCCTTCCCCTGAAAACTGAGTAAAATATTTAGAGCTGCATCTCGACGCAAAACTCACTTGGAGCACCCATATTAAAGCCAAAAGAAAACAACTCGACCTAAAACTTGAGAAAACGTACTGGTTGCTGGGGCCCCGCTCTCAACTTTCCCTCACAAACAAACTCCTTCTATACAAGACCATATTAAAACCCATCTTACTATGGGGTACAACTTTGGGGCTGCACAAAGGACTCCCACACCAAAATATTACAGCGGTTCCAATCTAAAATTCTCCGTTTGATTACTAACGCTCCTTGGTACATTCGGAACGATACCCTCCACACAGATCTGAACATCCCAAACTGTTGCATATGAAGTCCAGAGACTCGCCACCTCCTACCACCACCAGCTCGTAGGGCACGAAAACAACCTCATTGATCAGCTGTCCAACCCACCTGCAATTGTCCGCAGACTCCAGCGAAATTGGCCACAGAGCCTCATCCACTAGCTTCCACAACCATAACATTAATTATACGGGAGAATAGCGCTGGTTATATCCCCCTACATGACATGTAATATCCTACCATTTACTTATTACTCAGTTAAAGAGTATATTGTAAATAAGCATAAAATAAAATTTAAAAAAATATTTAAACCTCTTTTTATGAGAATTTTCTACGCGAATTTGAGTTACGCAAATTGATTTACCCAAAATAATTTCTTCTTCTTTTTAGAGTACTGTTTCTATCGGAGGTTAGCAATCATCAAGGCAATTTATATTTTGTTGACAGCAGCTTTAAATGATTCGTTGGTACTATAAAAATAATACACTCTCTTAAGTTTCCTAACCAGGACGTTCCTTTTATTTTTTCCTGTATTACTAGCCTTAGCAATGAGTACTTTTCATCTCTCAGTATGTGTCCCAAATACCCTAATTTATTTTTCTTAATTGTGTATATTACTTCGCATTCCTTTTTTTATTTTACGTCATACTTCTGTGTTAGTTATTTTTTATCCGTGCTATTTTCCATATTCTTCTATAGTACCACATTTAAAAAGCCTAAAGGTTCTTAAAATTTGTTTTCTTTAATGTCCAAGCCTCTGAACCGTATAGCAATGTGGAAAAAACATAGCTTCTTAATTTACGTCTTCCAAGGTCTAAATTAATATTTCGTCAGCACAGAAATATGCCGTTAAAGTTTAGTTTCAGGCCATAGTTATTACTGTGTAAGTTTATGTTTTAAGCAAGTCTTCCAATTTATCTGCTATTATTAGCGTAATATCGGCATATCATACATTGTTTGTAATTTCACCATTTATAGTTATTCCCATTTTTCCCCTATAAAGCTTCCTGACATATTGCTTCACTATATGGTATATCCAGAACAAATCGGAGAAAGAATTATATTTTATTTTCCACTTTCACTTTAGTTGTTTGATGCCAGTACAATTTGGCTATTGTCCTTATGTTACGACTATCGATATTTATTTTTAAGTATGTTATACAGATTTTCATGTCCGATTTTATCGAAGCTTCCTCAAAATTGATGAAGCATGCGTAAAGGTCCTGGTTTATGTCTAAACATAGTTGCATTAATACATTTATTCCAAATCCCATTTGTGTATCGTTGATGTCTGCTATACGTTTCTTGAATATTCTCTTATGAATGACTTTAAGAAAGACCCTTAATGTATCACTCATCAGTACTATAGTTCTATGCTCTGTCCTTTGCATTATTACTTTCCTTATCCTATAATAAGGAAAGTAATGTAATCGGCGGAAATTTGACCTACCCAGTTTTTCACATTTCTGGACGAAATATAGCCTCAGGATACCAAAAAAGTTGGTTTTAGCCATTGGTTCGTGTGTGTGTGTGTGTCTGTCGGTCTGTCAGTAAACAGGATATCTCGAGAACCGTAAGAGCTAAAGACTTGAAATTTGTTGCAGTTACTTTAGGTAGGGACGCAGTGCGAAGCTTTTGGTAAAATCGGCCAAGCCGTTTGGTCGCAAGGTCGCAAAATCGGTCGCAAAGCGGTCGCGAATCTAAACGGTTGAAGATACAAAAATTTATGAGAATAAAATGATTTATTATCATGAGATAACATGAATTTAAAATAAAAGTTGGTAAAAATTGAAACTCAGGATTTTTAACATACCGGTGTTCATAAAATATTTCGGAAATTTATATTACTGGATAGATCAAACCGAGACGAACAAAAATTAAATGAAATTTTTTGATCCGAGGTCAAATAATAAGTTGTAGCCGATTAAAATTAATTAAACGGACCAATCACAGCGCGCTCGGAGAGCTACCGGGCCGACTACGGGAGGACGGGGAGCGCTTGGCCGCTAGGAGGAGCACGCAGGCTGTGCGACCGAGCTCCACAGTTACCTTCAGTGACGTAGCAAAATTGTAAGTACGAGTCAATTATTGTCTTGTACTGTTTATTTTAATCAGCTTTCGAGTGTTGGACTCGCGCCTCGTCCTTTTTAAAATAACAAGTTCTGGGACAGAGCAGCGCAGGGCTATATATATATATATATATATATATATATATATATATATATATATATATATATATATATATATATATATATATATAATCAAAAGCCATTTACCTTATTGGTGTTGGCTTATATGTACATTATACAATACTTATCTACATTCTTAACTTAATTAAACTGAATTAAACTGGATTGTCTGTGTTACGAACAAATTTATTCCATTCTTTTCTGTTGTTTGTCATTGCTTTCGCCTCCTCCACTGTTTTTCCTTTCCTTGTTAGTATTTTTCCTATAGTGTTATCCCATGTTTCCTGTGGTCTTCCCTTTTCTTTTGCCTACTTTTCTCGTTTCCCATATTCGTTTGACTTGTCTATCTTGATCCATCCGCTGTAAATGGCCCCACCACGCTAATTGTCTTTGTTCAATGAAGCTTGTTACTGGGTTAATTTCTAATTCTGCTCTAATCTGACTGCTTCTGATTTTATCCCTCAAGGAGACGCCTTTCACTCTTCTTAAGTATTTCATTTCTGTGGCTTCTAATCTTAGTTTCATTTTTGTGTCAATACCCATGATTCGCATCCATAAGTCATAATAGGCCTGAAGATTGTTTTATACACCGTAAGTTTGGTTTTTTGTGTCACCTCTCTTTTGTTTATAAAATTTGCGTTCATTGCGTAATATAGTTTATTACATTTCTCTATCCTTTCAGGATATGTCTATTTCCTGTCTTCCGTTATTATCTATAGTGACCCCTAGATACTTGAACTGTTTTATCTGTTTAATTTCTTCTCCATTTATTTGCATCTTTATCTTCTGGTGATCTTTCCCAATAAGCATCACTTGTGTTTTATTGGCGTTTATCTTCATACCGTTATTTGTTAGTTCTTCGTTCCATATCAGTAGGTTTCGTTGTAGTTCTTCTTCGCTTCCTGCCATTACTATAATATCGTCTGCAAATGCACAGTTTCGTATAAATATAGGTTGTAATTTTCTATATCCTACATTTAACCCTCTGATCCTCTGGTGACATGTTCGTATTATTTCATCCATAAAGATGATAAATAATGCCGGACTCAATACCCCTCCTTGCCTTAAACCTTCATTTGTAGTAAACTCCTCTGATGTTCTGTTATTGTTTATCACATAGTTCCTTGTCTTTTGGTACAGACTTTTAATTACTCTCGTTACTTTTGGGCTTATTCCTCTGTTGCTTAAATTTTGCCATACTCTCTCTCTGGGTGTTCTATCGAAAGCTTTCTCGAGGTCGATAAATGCAAAGGCGGCTTTCTCGTTGTATTGAAGTATTTTTGTAATTATTTGTTTCACTGTAAATATATGGTCTTGTACGCTTCTACCCTTACGGAAACCACTCTGTTCTTCTGTTAGTGTTGGTTCTATGACAGTTCGGAGTTTACCTTCAATTATTTGTTCGAACAGCTTTAAAGGTATGCTCAGCAGCGTTATGCCTCTATAGTTGTTACATATTTTCCTATCTCCTTCTTAAATATTGGTACTATCTGTCCTACTTCCCAATCTTTTGGTATACTCTTCTTTCCATATTTTGTTAAACATTTTTAAAACGCCTTTGTTCCTTGTTTTCCCATTTTTTCAACATTTCGCCAGTGATTCTGTCATGTCCTGGTGACTTTCCATTTTAATTTTCTTTAGTGCTGTTGTCAATTCTTCTTCTGTTATACCTTCTTCTTCGTTTCTCTATGCTGTTGTTTGTCTTCTGTCTGTGTATTTTCTTCATTATTCGTGCCTTGGGTCTGTAGGAGTTCTTGGAAGTATTGCCTCCATCTGTTCATTATATCTATTGGGTTTGACAGTACCTTTCCATTATTATCCTTTATTACTGTGTTATCTGGTGTTTTCCTTTCCTTAAGTTTTTAAAACTTTATAGAATAGTTTTTGGTTCTCTCTGCTGTTTTTTCTAACTTTTTCCCAAAGTCTTGCCACGTTTTTCTTTCGCATCTGTCACCATATGTTTTACTATTATACGCTGTTCTTTGTATGTTTTATATGCCTCTTCTGTCTTTTTTCATTAAATATTCTGCCCACCTCTTCTTCTTTAATTTAACTTGGTCTTTTATTTCTTCACTCCACCAGGCGGTTCTCTTCATATGCTTATTTGTCTTAATTACCCCACATGCGTATCTGGCTGCGTTTATTAGAGTGTTCTTTATCTTCTTCCACATCTCTTCCACATTCATCTGTTCTAGCTTTTCTTCATCTGTTAGTAGTTCTCTTCTTATTATGTTCTCGTATTTCTTTGCTATTTCTGTTTCTTGTAGTTTATAAATACGTATTGTTTCTTTCTGAACTGCGTATTCTTCTCTTATTGCTTGTTTTTGATTTTCAGGTCTCTTTATCTTTCCCGTTAATAGGTAGTGGTCGCTGAATATCTCCGCTCCTCTTTTGACTCTAACATCTTTCACCATCTGCCTGTTATTTTTTTCTACTAGTATGTATTCTATTTTTGCTTTTAACCTCTCTTGTAATTGTGTGTATCTTTTTGTGCTGGAAGAATGAGTTTGTTATGATTAGGTTATTACGGGAGCAGTATTCTATTAATCTGTTTCCGTTGTTATTTCTTTTATCTTCGCCGAATTTTCCTATCACCGTTTCTGTGTTATTTTCTCTCTTCCCCACTCTACTGTTGAAGTCACCTGCTACAAATATTTTCCCTTTGCTTCTTTCTGTTATTAATGCTAAATCCTCCCAAAATTTATCTTTTATTTCCTTTTTCTCGTTTTCGTCAGGTCCGTAGACTGCAATTAACGTTATTTTTTCTTTTTCTTGCATTTCTAATTCCACCGTGAGGATTCTTTCCGACCACCCTGTCCAGTTTGTGATCTTATCTTCCCAATTCTTGTTTATAATGCATCCCACGCCTTCTGCCGCTCTTGCATTTTCTTTCACTCCGGAGTGTATTAGTCTGTGTCCGTCCGTTAATATCTTTTCTCCTTTCCCTTTTTTCTTTGTCTCTGCAAGTACCAGTATTTCTGTTCCTATTCTGTTAAACTCATATATAACTTCTTCTTCTTTATTCGTTAAACTTCTTATATTCCATACTCCAAGTTTCCAATCCTTTATGTCGTTTCCTTGTCCATTGCCAGTTTCGTTACCGTCATCCCCCTGCTTATCTGCACGTACTAGTTTTTTCGACCTGTTCGGGTTATTTTTCTTAATTGTTCCTCGAAATTTGTTCCCTCTGGTGATCTCTCTGTTGCAGTCCTTTTTATTGATGTGCTTTCAGTCCTATCTTCCTTTATCAGTTCTTCTTTATTTGCAAGATCATTTGCTCTGTATATTTCATCATTGATTATCAATTTATTATATTTTAGCTGTGCTCTATATCCTTTACTCCTTGCTTCTTTCATATGTGGGATTAACATTTTTCTTTCCTCTACTACCTCCTTGGTATAATCTTCATCAATCCATATATCTGTTCCTTTGAGCTTTCTCGCGTTTTGTAGTATTTGTATTTTTTTATTACCTCTAATTAACTTAACCAAGATTGGTCTTTTCTTGTCTGTCATATATTTTCCAATTCTTCTTATTTGTTCTAAATCCTCTTTTAAGTTTATGTCAATTCCTATCTTTTGCATTATATTAGTTACTTTTACCTCTGTCCTGTTCGTGTTTTCATTTTCTTCGTCTACCACTCCTTTAATTATGATATTATTTTTCCTGGTTTCTCTTTCTAGGTAAGTAATTCTTCCCTCATGTTGTGCCACCTTCTCTTTTAGTTTCTTATTTTCGTCCTTAACTTGTTTCATTTCCAGCGCAAAAGCATCAAATTTATCATTCATTTGCTTCATGTTCATCTCTATTTGTTGGAACATCTTCTCAATTCTCTCCATTTCGCTCCTGTTTGGGTCTGCTGTTGGTTGCGTAAAGTGTCAAACCCCAGTCTGCCCGTCGTAAGTCTGTCACTTATCCACCAACAGCCCCCTTCACGTTCCTTGATCTTACAATTCAATTTTATTTACACTACTCCTTGTATATTGCAATACTTCGGCGTTTAATGTGTTGCCTATCCAAAAAATTTTGATGTGGAGGTCATTCCAGTTTTATTTACTTCTCTTATCTATACTAGTTTCATGCGATTTTTAGCTGTATTCACACAGTCCTTAACCTTACTTATCTATTATTTTCTTTAATTTACTCACTGTTTCGTCGTTATTTTTGTTTTCCTGTTCTCCTACACCTTCCTCTATTTCCCTCTACTAGGTTCACTGCTTTACTCTGCCTCAGTTTTCTCAATACGGCCCTTTTGGACTTTAAATATTGGAGAACACGTGCGGCATGTCACACTCCCCAGTTGTATCATATATATATATATATATATATATATATATATATATATATATATATATATATATATATATATATATATATATATATATATAATAGGATAAGGAAAGTCGTGTGATGTTCACACCAGATTTTTTTTTCTTTGGTATTGGTTAAAAGTTGACGTCAGCCATTCTTCTGGAATAACATCTTTTCTATAAATTGCTTTAAAAAGGTTGACTGTTATGTCCATTGTATCATCGTTTATAAGTTTTAACAATTCTACTGGAATTCCATCTGGGCCCACATCTTTTCCTGTTTTGGCATTTCTAATAGCATATTTTGTCTCACTTCCTAATATTTCTGGCCCTGGCGCTATCGTTTTGTTTTCTATTAGCTCAAATTTGTTGTTATTCAACAATTCGTCTATGTATTTTTCCCATTCATGTAATTTTGTTTTATACCAGTGATTATTCTTCTTTCCGTCTTTTAATATATTTTATTGTTTTGTGCTTCGAATACCCGCTAGTTCCTTAATCTTCCTGAGCATGTTTTCGCTTGTATTCTTTAATTTCTCTGCACTTTTCAATCAACCGTATTTTTTTGCTTTTTAATTTTTATTTTAATTACTCGATTAATTTCTTTACATTTTTGTTTATTTTTAGCTTTGTTGTTCCGCCTTTCCTTCATCAAATCTAAAATTTCTTCTGTCATCCAAGCTTTTTTCTTAATTCTAGTTGCAATTAAGGTCTCTTTACTAACTTTTAATAAGACGGATTCTATGTTTTTCTACTTTTCATTTACGTTATCAATGTTCTTGTTTTGTCAGCAATTGCTGAGAGTTTGATTAACTTTTTCTTTTTCCTTATTGTATGTACTTTCCTTCTTTAGTGCCTTTACATTTATTATTTACCTGTTACAACTAAATTTTAATTTCTTCAATTTAATATTTAATGTTGCTACTACAGGATTGTGATATGATCCTATGTCAGCTCCGGGATATGTTTTTGCTGATATAATTTTAAAATCTGTTTCTGATTATTATATGATCTATTTGATTTCTGACAGTTCCCTCTTTGTTGTCCCTGGTCGATCTCCATGTACATAATCTGTTTACTAACCTAAACATCGTATTAATTATTGTTAATTCTTTGCTTTGACAAAATTCTATGAGTCGTTTCCTCGATCATTTCTCTTCCTCAACCCATGTTCTTCAGTACATCGTTCAGTTTTTGTTTTGCCGACTTTAGCATTTAAATCACCTGTTATTAGGGTTATGTCATATTCTTTTGTAGATTTTAAGGCAGATTCTTTGTCTGCCGTTGGTGCATATATTTATATTATGTTGATTTTTCCTCTATTAGAGTTCAGTTATATCTTTATTATACATTCACAATAGGAACTAAAACTTACTACTGCTTTGTTTATTTCCTTTTTTATAATAATCCCAACACCATATCTATGGGTTTGGTCTTCACCACCTGCATAACAAAAACACCTTTATCGGTTATACAGCTTCCTGATCTTGGCCACTGTAGATCACTAATTCCAAGTTTAAGTTTATAATTTTTGCTGTAGCATTTGCTAAATTTCCTGCTGCATACAAGCTCTTTATATTCCAAGTTGCAGTTTTCATTGGTTTCATAAAATGCTGTCTCACAACATTGTTCACAACCGTTGCCCCGGTGATCCGAAGAGAAGACTTTGCCATGATGTTTATACTCTAGATATCCATGTGGATTTTTACTATAGTGGTTTTCTGTGCCTTCTGCATTCTCATATCGTTGACCTTTGTAGAGGTTCATTCAGCTTTAGGACCAGTTTCTCAATCCCAGGACTTGTCGGCTCTTCCACCCAAATCTGTTGTCTTTCAAATGTTATCTATTTATAGGCAATCTTTCGGTAAAAACATAATTTATTTGATCTATTTTTGTTCACATTTACGGAATCAACGTAAAGTCCAAGTTAGGAATAATCCACAATTCAATTACTCTCGTTTAAATGATGTAAATTCTAAATTTCGGGAATTCTAAAACTGCGTATAAATAAGAAAATAGCAGTTGTTTGTAGTTCGAATTTGGTTTCTCATTTCAACTTAGAATATTCTTAATAATTTCATTTATTAGGAATTTCACGAATTAAGTAATTAAATAAGCATAAAAAAGCAGTTCATTGCAGTTTTAATTTGGTATTCGGGTGAACAAAACAAAAATGGTATTTTCTGCATTTATATTTTTTAAATAAAACTAAAATAAAGATATAAAATTAATACATTTATTAAAAAATAATAAATGGTATGCAATGTGTAATTTTCAAACTTCTGTTTCATTCATCGAAGATTTGAATTCAGTTTCACATGCTGTTGCAGATAACCAAACAAAGGAAAGCCGTTTCCTTGGATACAAAAATTAAATTTTAGATCGCCTTCAAACTAGGGAAAATGCGGCGGTTGTGGGTAAATATTTTAGTGTCAGTCGATCAACTGTCAGATTTTTAAAGCAAACTAAAGAATCTATTAGAAATGTTGTATATTCTGATACAAAATTGAGTGTGAAATTACTATTATACAGAAGAGATGTTTTAGAATATACAGAAAAAGCTTTAGTAACGTTGGTAGAAGATAATGTACTTGGTGGGTTCAACGATCTTTTTTTCGAACGCTTTAGGACATCGTATATTAAAATCACTACTTATAAATAAATCAAAAGAAGGCGTGAGTTTTTAAAAAACATGTGTGACTATTGATATTTTAAATAAGTGGTTTCATAAACATTTTTGAATTGAAAGTGCTTTTTATTTTTGATAATGCACTGTTATCCTGTCACAAAACACCCAAAAGTGCAGTTTTGATTTCTGTCTCCCAATACTAGGGTATACATAATTACGACTTTCAAAACATATTATGTTAGATGAATATTTCAGTAAGTTTTAACAAGTTGAATGATAATGAAACATTATCAGTTATGGAAGTTTAGAAAAAAAATGTAATTATAAATTGCATTGATCAGGTTTGATTATCATTATCTGAATTGAGACCAAAAACTATGAAGGTATCTTGGAAGGCTATTTGGATTGTTTGCTTTAAAGAGAATGCTCTTGTTTTCTTTGATACGTTAAATTGGAACAGAAGGATTTGAGGATCTTACATCTGTAAATATCGAAGAAGTGTTAATTGATAAACCTCTTAGCGAAGACAAAATGGTAGAGATTCCTGAAATCAAAGAAGTTAATGATAATGGTCAATATAATCATACTTCTACTGCTGATGCAATTAAAGCTCTTAAAGTGACCAGTAATTTAGACAATTGTTTTGACCGACAAGTCCCAAATGGATAACATGCTGAAAAGCTTTTACGCGAGCTTAAATTGTCAATATCTTCATACTAATGCGGCTTATCTAAAGCATTAACTGAATTAATGCCTAAAACTACTGAAACAACTGATGGTACCTTCCCTAAGTTGAGGGGGATGTAAATAATGAGAATATCGTAACTAGCAGTTCCAATGAGATTATAGTCTCACAAAAATGAAAGTTTTCACGTTTGTTACCAGAATCTGTTAGTGAACTTATTTTCTCATAAAATCTTTGCAAACAGCTGAAATAAATATATTTTTTTAATGAATTATTAGAATGCAAATTCTTCTAGAAGAATCCTATTTACAAGTAATTTTTAGGAATATATCTATCGCATAAAAAATATTTAGGTGTATTTATTTTACTGCTTATATCCGAATAGTTATTCAGATTTAGCTCCAAAAACTCTCTCAAAAAATGTCTGACCTGTTTTAAGACTACCTCAGTTTTTAATTCGTTAAATAGAATTTTATTTCGTAAAATAAAATAAAAACACTGCGGTAAATTCTTCAGCGTTAAATTTCGTTAAATTTGATGAATAGAAAATTTTGATTATGTATTTTATTTCTATTGCGTATTTCTTTATGCAGTGAAAAACGTATATTTGTACGAAACATAAATATACAGACCAGAAAATGCTCACTGCACTTTCGAATTTACAACTATATGTTATCTGTATACCCTGCAATAGTCAAAGCATTAATTTAGTAAATGACGCCACAAATCAACTTCGAAAAAGATATTCGAATAAATGGGCCGCTATTATGATGATAATTTCATACACCAGGAATTTATTGCAGCCGTAAAATGCATTTTAGCGCGAGCTCCATCCAAAAGCACCGTTAAAAAATTTATGGGTCGATCCAGATACATTAAAATGGATTATTTCTCCGAATTTGCATGTGGATGGGCAGCCGCTGTTTCGGGGTTTATTTTTATTTTACGAACGTTCTACGCATTAATTAATATTCGAAAAATGTGCAGCGGTTCGTCTGGGAATTCGAGCAGATCAGCCGTGGCGGCAGATTAAAGAGCACTTAAATCCCCGGAGAATCCCCGATCAATTTTTTGCCTGAACAAGGGTTGATCCTAACTCGCTTTAAATCATTTCGTGTCACCTACCAGATTCTGTTGTTATAAATTGCTGTGCACGTCAAAGCAGTGCAAAAATGGCGACTGGAATTTCTGCCGCGCTTCTTCAGCTGCTTCTTCCAAGACCAGCTAGAGGTCAAGCCTTCCCGCGCACCGCGCCCCGTGTAAAAATAGGAGTGGAAGGGAGGAAGACTAGTTGTACAAGATCAGTCGATCCGATTAAGGGCACTTCTGTTAGTTCTCAGGAGGGTCATAAGGCAAATAGGACGAGATAAGGCCGCAGAGAGCTTAGTTCGCCTCACGACGGGATAAGGAGATGAGATATAAAATTAGGCGGCTTTGCTGCTGGGACCAAAAATTAAGCGCTTTCCGGCTCGGGACGTGCTTCCCGGAAATGTTGACGCGCTGGGAATAACACCAAAATAATTCTCGCGTTCTCAAGTGCAGGTGTCGCGGACAATAAATTTTACTTATTCGCGACTGCTGCGCGGGGCGTGGAAATTTGTGCTCATACGCAGGCAGAAATAAAAATATAACTAAATACCGTTTGGATGAAATAGATTTCAGATGTTATTAATTTTCGTTATTAAAGTGCTCCCGTTATTCGGCAAAGCTGCGCTTGAGCTCGGATTGTCCAGACTCGGAGCTTAATAATGTTTATTGTAATTTATTGCAGCCTCAAAATGTCTTTGTCACTTTCAGTTTTCCTGGTTATCGCTTTTATAATATTATTTGTTACATGTGTTGAATGAATTTACTGGATAAATTATTATAGATTACTACTAATGAAGTTATTTTTATTATTATTTTTATATAATGTGAGGGTGCACCAAATACATAATTTAATTTTACACGCCGTGAAGCGAAAAGTGCGCAATCTCTAAGTGTTGTAGGTAGAAATTTCTGAAACAAATTCTCCCAAAGGTACTCCACACTACTGTTTTTTACCAGTATCACGTAAGAGCAGGGGTACCCTCGACCGTTCAGCAACGGATTATTATCAAGTTTCTCAAGACAAAAGTTGTAAAATTGTTCAAAATTAAGGAAAACACGCTTAAGTAGGCTCAAGTGTTCCCGTAACACAAACAATTTTTGGGAGGACGAGGAGCGTTGAAATAAAGGTCAGTGACGTCGCTCAGAATTAGTCTCACTAAAGATATATGCCGCCTTCTTGAGGATGACGATAGATTAGCAAAACTGCTGAAATTGTTTTGAGATCAGAGTAAGGAACGGTAGCGGTTGCGCAATTGTTAACGTCTATCTTGGACTTGCAAAATAGTCCGGCAAATGGGGATTTCGCCCGGCTCCATATAGATGTCCAAGTTGGGTTAAAAATTTAGGATTTGTTCTGAACTGCACAGGAATACAATTTCTATGGAACGGATTTATTGTTTTACTATTATTATTTCTTGGAGGACAGACTTTTATCTTAAAATAGAGAAATCAAAACAATTATCTAGTTTGGCGCGAACATTCAATGTTTTTCTTCAAATTTTATGTTTTGGGGAACTCGAACTACAAGTAAGCCAACGTTTGGAAACCATAGCAAATGTTCAACTACCAAGAGAATAGTAAAAAGCTGCCTAATAAAGATAAACTATGCGATCTAAACATACAACAGTATGAAAACGCTTTGGAACTAGAATAGGATAATCTCCTTAAAATACAACCTATTAAAAGAAAGTTGAAAAGCTTGGAAAAAGCAATATTAAAAGAAGAAAATACAAATAATTCAAGAGCGGCTTGGATCCACAATACGTGTAGAGAGGCAATTGAGAGAAGGAATCATGGTAGGATGCAAAAAATATCCAAATTTACTCTTGAAAATAAAGCAAGTTATAAAGTAGTCAGAAGAGAAGTAAAGAAATTATGCAGAAATAAAAAAAGGGTGTAAACAGAACAACAGTTACAAAAAATTTTATTAATAAGAAATTACGAAATTTCCACCGGAAAATTAAAAAAGAAAAGATAAAAATAAAATTATAGATTAAAAAATATTATTTGTGCCAAATATGCTCAACATAAGACAACTTAATAGTCGAAGTAGTCGCCATCCCACTTAATACAATTCGACCACATTTCCTGTATCAGGTAGATGCCGCGATGATAGCACTCAGAGTCTTTGGAGTTGAAGAAAGAAATGAGCGAGTTTTCCGTTTTGTTTGAGTCTCGGAACTTCTTGTTGCGCAAGTGATGCTCTAGAGAACGGAAGAGACGAAAATCGTTCGGTGCCAAGTCCGATGAACACGACGGATGCTCAAGAATCTCCCATACAAGCTCGTCAAAAACCTTTTTTGCGATCTTGTGTGGGGACGTGCATTATCTTGAAGAAACACGATTGGCCGAAGATTACCCAAACGACGCAGAACTCGACGCAAAATGCTGCAGTACAGAGCAGCATTCATTATCTGACTCTTTTCAAGCAGCTCGTAGAGGATAATATTGGAATGATTCCAAAAAACAATCACAGTTCGCTTGTCCTTTCGGAAATCTTTGGCATCTGACCTGGCGACCTCCACTCATTTTGTTGGTGCGGATTGTCGTAGCCGATCCATTTCTCATCGCATGTCACAATGTTGTCCAAGTCCAGTTCACTGTTGTTGAATCGGTCAAGCAAACGGGTTAAAGCATCAAAGTGCTTGGACGGTTCCTCTTCAGTTCTCAATGACCGCACCTCGATCAATTTCACGCGGACGTCCGGATCTAGGCTTGTCTGTGAGCTTCTCCTCTCCATTGCAAAACTTTTGAAAACCACTCCTTGGCTGTCGATCATCCAATTGTTCCGTCACCGTACGCCTCGCAAATGTTTCCTGCAGCCTCCGAAGCGTTATAGCCCAATTTCTATTGTAAATGCAGTAGCAAGCGTTTTTGCTCTCTGGTCAGTTCCGTCTTAAAACAAGTATAGGCAAATTATATATCAAAATAATCGGGAGAAAACAGTCAATCTAACGGTATCAACAACATAAAGAATGGCTGAAAGCAAAAAATTTTGATCTATAATTTTTCAATGACCTATCATTTGGTCATTAAGTTATTCTATATAAATTTATTATCCATTAATGTGGTTTGAAAATTTCATAGAATAATTTTCTAGGTCTAGCCATACCGCTTCTTCTAATGTAACCGATGTATAATATTCTGCTTCAGGTAATGCCAAATCGACTTTCTTTCTGGTTCTTTATTAACGCTGATAACCTTCAAGTTTATTTTCTTTTGGTCTTTGGCCAATTTGAGCTTGCTGTTTGTTATTTTCTTCAGAGTCTTCGTTATTCGAATCAAAATTTTGTACATTTTATGTAATTTCTATTTGCATTGCTTATAAGTCCCAAATTCTTTAGAGTTGTTTTTTCTTGTTCTATCAAGATCTTTTCTTCTCGTTTTAGTGCTCCTGATTTGTGGTGGTAGTTCATTTTTTAAAATTCAATACCTAGAGAATAAGTTTAAAAAACTAGTTAAAAATCCATTTCTTATATTTTTCTTATATTACAAAGTTGTTAACTTTAGTGAGCTGTTTAATTTTCGGCGTTCAACAATTCAATTAAGCCCAAGTAAAATAATGATACACCTTAGATGTGTGTAATGTAGAATAATGATGATTTTTGTCAACAAGAAATAATGGATCCAGAATATGAACTCTTGTAAATTTGGAAAAATTCTTTTTCTATTGCTTAAAAATATTTGCTATTTAATAGAACTATGCACTTATCCTCGCTGATCGCGCAGCATACTATAATAAAATTGTTTCTAAAAAAATGAAGAAAATCTTAGATGATCTCTAAAGGATTTTAGTCCTTTCGGAATATTTTGGCTGTTTTGTGTTAGTGTACCGTCCAAACTAATATTCCTATCCAAGAGAGTACAACCTCAAAAGACATTGGTGAGCAGAAATAAATGCTATAAAACCTTTTGCATATAGTTCAAATGCATTAAGAACAGCAATTGACAAGTACTTACATTTAACTACAGAAACTGCAGCTAATTAAAATGGTATTTTAAGGTATTTATACTCTTTGAAGTATTTATTTTGGTTTAAAATATTAGTAGTAATTAACTGTAGAAATCAAATTTACAAGAAATAATTTCATCAACTTAAGTTATATCAAGAAAGACAATATTAAAAGTTTAATTTTGGACCTGAAAAATATCAAAGAAAAGTGGAGTGACAACTTTAATGAAGGCAAACTAAAAATTTTTCTACAGGTTTCCATACTAAGAAACGTAGCTTTACAGATATATTATAAGCGTAAATATTAACAAAACTTATTCAGGAATTGCTAGTAAACTGTCAATAATGTTAATGAAAGTTTGACTCGGAAATATCAAGTTGTAAGTGAAATAATATTTGGATTCTTGTGGCAATATTTAACAGCGATGTTGAGAAATAAAAACAAGACACTAAAGTAATATCTGACAAATATATCTGGGATACTTTACAGACATTTTCGATGAAATAATTTATTTGAAAGCCATACACTAGCTATCATTGGAAAAAATCAATTTTTAGTTATAGATTTATTAAATAAAATTAAAGAGTTGCATATTACAAAAGTATTTTCAAATATTTGAATTGCTTTCAGAAAATTTATCACAATGCTAGTAACTATGGCTAAGTTAAGAGGTATTTTAGTGTATTGGCAAACGTTAAGAATTTGTTAAGTGTGTACCAAAATCAACTCAATAATTTAAGTATTTTGGCTGTTAAAGCAACATTAGCTAGACAGTTGGATTCTGATGACATAATCCAAATATTATTATTATAAAATACCTATATGCAATTATTAGTAATGTAAGTACCTTTTTCTAGAGCTCGGCATTGGCTCTCCATTTCCTTGGTATTTTCACCGAACTGTGCCTTTTAAGTGGCATTTTAATACTAACTAAATATGTGCGAGGTACAGGGGAGATATTTTTAGGCATCCCTACCTACAACTATCAGAACCTCCAACCATTACGTTAACCCAACGACCTGTAAAAATAAATACCCGCTTCTATTCGATTTGCCCACGTCCCACTATTCGATCGAATGATTTTTTGAACCGTCTTGTTTGTCATAAAGGACTTGAATTTCAAGTGTAAACCCTCATTGGCTAAAAATTCATTTTTTAGTCGATTTGGCCTTTTGGTATTTCCAAACAATAACAAACTGAAGAGAAATTTCTGCTCTATTGAAGCAGGAGCGAAAAGTACTCAACGAATTGAATTCTTTTTTTGTACTATGGGTAGCAAAAGCGCGGTTATTTGTTTTGATAAAGTCCGTATAATAACCATTGTGTGATGTATTTTAAAGGTTAAATTTACTGTTTTAAATTACAATTTTAGTTCCTGAGTTACCCATAATTTTAGCAATAACAAAGTTTAACAAATTAAAAGTATTATTAGTTTTTGTCATTAAAATATGTAAAACTTGTTCTAAAAAATCACGACCATCTATATATTTTATTTTTTTTACTTTTCAATAAGTATATACAGCCTTCTAACTATTGGCCGAAGATAAAAAGATATAAAAATATATGAAGATATTTATGGTAGTAATAAGAGCATGTATTCAGTTATTAGTTGTAATGTAATGTACCATTCCTGAGATATGACATAAACTTTTATTTTTTAATTGAAGCCACAGTTGTCTGTAATCTCAAAAAGCTTTTCTTGTCCTTATAGCAATTGGCTTATAGCATTGGGTGTGGTTACTTTAAAAATAAGAAAACTGCAGTCGTTTTTCGTTTTCAAGACCCAATTGACATAGTTGGCCAAATGTAGCCATAGAAGTAACGAAACGTTTATTTGTAATTAATATAATGTATCTTATAAATTTAGACGATCCGTGTTAATATTACTGCTCACAGGTATTTTTTTCAAATGATTTCAATTGCAGCTGTCCTATAATAACTTTTCAAGAAAATAGCTCGTTCAAAACTGATATAACTTTATTTCTGAAGTACACTAGAAGCTTTAAAAGCTAAATATAATGCTAAGAAGGAAAAAATAATAAAGATGTTTATATTGGAGTTTGGAATTTCTACCACTATTAGCGATGCACAAGTTACACCTTGAATTTGATACTTTTCGACGAAATCCTATTAATAACCTTAACAAACTTTCAAATCACTTCTCTCAATTTTTAACGTTTTATAGGCTCTTCTATGTACCCCATTTTCTACTAACACAGCAAAAAAATATAAAACAGAATAATAGAGTGATTAGGGAGATCATATTACTGATCCATTTCTTCCAACCCAAGAGTTGGGAAAAATTAATTTTATAGCTGAGTACGTGGAGGTGTCCCATCGCAATAAAACCATTCCATCACAATACGGGTGCCTAAACTTAATTCGTCTAAAATATTTCTAAATTTCTTTTGAAAAACGCAGACGACATTATGGTAATAGCGGACTCAAAAAAGAATATGCGAAAACAAATGGACATATGGACAGAAGAAATTGAATTGATGAAAATGGAAATAAAAATACAGAAAAGTAAAATAATAGGTATAAATGCGGAGTTAAATAAAACAAAAATAAAATATGGATACCCAGAAAGTCTTATAACAAATGATGACAATATAAACGTATAAATAACAAATAGGGCGAGAAAATCAGTTAAACCCTACTATGAACTAAATACAATACTAGAAACCAAACTGAAACAAGAAAAACAATTAAAAATTCTTAATGTCGTAGCTATCCCAACAGTATTATATGCAAGCAAATACTGGACACTACGGAAGAAACGTAGAAAAAATCAAAGTAATGGAGATGAAAAATTTAAAGAAATCGGAAAAAACAAAATGAAATAGAATTACTACCAGGACAATCAGAGAGATGACCAAGCAAAAACCAATAATGGGGAAAATATAAAGAAAACAACTAAACTGCTTCAGCCACATGATTAGGATGAACCCAAACCGATTGTCCAGAAGGGTTTGAAAAAAATCACAAGAAAAGGAGAAAAGGAAAACATGGTGACAACAAATAGTAGATTGTGAAAAAAGAGGTAAAATATAATAAAAGAGATGAAGAAAATGACATTAAACAGAAAGCTCTGGAAGAAATGGGTACATGAATAAAAAAAACCTAACCCAGATCCGACATCCGAAAGGGTATAAGGAAGGGGTGAAAGAAGAAGAAAAGTTTTGAAGAAAATGCGTCAGTTAGGTTACCATTAAAAATGCAGAGACTAAGAACTATAAAAGCTATAATGGTACACCAAACATCAAACTCAAATTTTTTTTGTTGACATAATTTGGATTTTATTGTATCCAAAGGTGCCCATTATGGCTATTAAACATCCCGATCTTAATAAAACACGTTTTGTCAGTTCGCAGAATCTCAAATATTAATTGTAAATCGGATTCACGTATATTTCAAAATTATGCAAATTACACACATATGTAAAGTGATAATTTGTAAATATAAAGTTATGCGCCTTTTGTAATAGTAGGTACGATGTACAGATTCTGTGAAAGGCATTTAATGAAAGTTTTTGTACGTTATGTTTCACGGTTCTAATTGGCCATGAAAAATACAGTTTCAGTAAAGTGACTAATTTCCGGGGCATGTAATTCGTGTCGTGAAGTGTTCCCCCGCGTAGTGGTGTGCCATGTATGCCGGTGTACAGTGATGAACTCAGACAAGTAGAGCACAACCCGGGTGTAGCTTTTATGCACCACGCGTTCGTGTTTTTCTCGATGAGTGCTAACCTAGTGAACTCCACCGCGCCATTCGTCAGTCCCAGCAGATTAATTTTTATTATTAATAATTTGGTTGAGTCCATACTTATACAATCCAGTTTAGAAGACAACTATGGGGTATTGACCGCTTTATGAAGATATTGTAGTCTTTAATATTATGCCGCCCATCTATGACAGAATCTTTAACACAAGTTTAAAGTTTGTCATCTTTCCGAAATGAAAAATTCAAACAGTGCGGTTTATTCCTAAATTGGCCCGAATAGCTACCGCCCTATAAGTTTGCTATCATAATGATGCGCAGAGTACCTTAATGAGCATATAATTTACGTATTTTTGGGTCTTATCTTATCAGAGTCCGTGAACTGGTGGAAGACTAAGACTTATTTACGTGGAGAAGTCAACGATCCTATAAATTAACTGCTGATCTGCAACGCGGAAGAGGAGACTAGGGCCAGAATCAAAAGGATCTTTATAACGACCTAGTGAAGATGCTACAAATTGGAAAGAAGATCGAGGGACTTTTGGGAGTGTGCGAGTGGTAGATGGTTTATGCAAAATTTGCAAATCGGTGTAAGCGATACTCGTGGACACCGACTTGTGATAGACAAATAGGTGTTGGGTGAATTAGTGTGCAATAAAAACTCTAAACACTGTATCTTTGTGTAGCATTGTAATTAGGAACGCGTTGACTCAGCAGGTTCAAGCAGTTGCCTTTGTCCTCTAGCTGACGCCGCGAGTTCGAGTCTCACCCAACCCATGGGTGTGTGTGTGTGAATATCCTAGAATAAATGCATATTAGTGGCCAGAATAAGCCCTTGAAGCTGCTAAAAAAGCATTGCAATTAATAGGGAGTCATCAGTGATTTAGAATCGGTTTTTTATGGTTTTCCCGAGTACCGTTTACTACAATAAATATAACGGATGTGAACATTATAAATTTAGATGATAAGAATATTATAGTTGTTGTAGTGTCTACATAATAACGTAATCTAGAACGTTAATTAAATATTGCTTGAATATATGTATTTTATTTATTTTTTATTCATTTTATTGTTATAGCTGCTAAAGGTTTACCCCGCCAGATCGTGGTGTAGTGAGTGCAACAAACTACACCACAGGGGGAATTACGATATTGGCACCCAAGTTATGTACACATCAAGCTTTCTCCTCGTTAGCTTTCTACACTACTAGCCCTAATGCCAACCCGTGAACCCGAAAATGCACTCTAGGACTTGGAAATCATTGGTCAATTTATTTTAAAGAAGGATCGGACAAGCTACTGGAGCTGCTCCCACTCATTCGAGCTAGTGGTCAATGTTCTAGGCTGTGTTTAGGAAATATGTTTTTTTGCAAACTCTTTATAAATAGAAGGTTCACATTTGTCAATTTTTAGTTGACATTCTGAAAACGCGGACGGCCTTTGCAACAGAAAGGCATATCTGAATGTCATCCATCCTCGCAAAAGACATTGGCACCGCCATCAAGGGGGATCTGAATGCAAATTATCCTTCTTAGATGGGCATATTCGGCTTTACGGCATCGTGATTGTGGTTCACTTAAACCCACCTTTGCAACCTTGTCAGTTGTGTAGGTGTCTCCTACTATCTCCTAATGTATCTATAAAAACTTTTTTATTTAGTATATGACAGAAACCCCAACAAGCTGGACTGAAATTATAACCTGGTTCTCCCGATGCTGGGGATAACATAGACAGGATTCATCGAATAGATGATAAACGTGTTTTCTGGTGTAAAGTCAACATATGTCCTGAACTTAAAGACAATTATAGTGGTTATTTCTAGTATTATTGTATGTGGATAAAGAAGAGGCATGCCTCAGGATCAAGAATTACATAATCAAATTGGAGATTGAAACTGGAAGAGATAACAAGTGCCAAGAAGTAACAACAACATCATTATTCATAATAATTATCATTTGAAGTAAGGGTCCGCGCTAATTTCAATTCGGAAGTAAATGATGCTGCAAAACATCATCCGAAGAGAAGATAGCTGAAGAGGGGTCACTACAACTTCAACTAAGGAGAAAAATACGTGGTCCCGTCCTAGTCTGATCAAGGATGGAGTATGTGTACTCACGAATATATAAAATATTATAATATTAAAGCTGTGGATGTTGATGAATCTTTAAATGTGACGTAAGCGTTAGAATCGAAAGTTATTAATTTGTCATGAACAAAGAGATGAAAATTTTAAAATTTTATTAATACAGACACCTAGGAGTTTTAGCTGTAAAGTTCTAAAGGAAAAATGGATTATTGTACCTTTATGTTTTTTTTTTTGGGACGTTGAATACGAATCTGAGGTACGCCAACAAAAATTTTGAATGGGGAACCCATTTTTTGACGAAAATAACAAGGTCTTTCAGCTTTTACACAGTTTTTTCGACGTAGCTATTTTTTGACAGAAGCTACGGAAACAGCGATTGATAATTTGAAAATTAGAGAAAAATCCTACAAAATTGATTGTAATGAATTTTTGTAGGGCAAATGGGTCAAGAAATAAAATTGTATTTCTATATTTTCGTTAATGTGTGACCTGGAGATGCACATTTCCTATGAACAAATGCTGCCAGCCCCACAAGCAATGGAGAAAGAAATGACTTTGGACTTGCTGCAGAAATTAGGCAATGTGCTATAGTAATGCACTTTTTAATCCATTTGTCCTTAGTTGCAGTTTTTTTTTTGTCTTGGCAATCGCAATTTCCAGTAATCTTAGATATGCATGATTCATCGTCTTGAAAAGAGTTGTTTGAAGGACCATAAAGCGCACATCTTCTGCTATACTCGTACTAGCTACATCGACCAAACGGTTCCTTTCTTTTCCTGCTGAGCTTTTAGGATTGTTGTATCAAAAGTTTGACAATATTTTCATCCCTGAGCCACGAAGACATACAACCGGTAGGCTATTAGGAGAAATGGCTATTATTATACCATCTGCATACTTCTTCAACAGCTGTGCTTTAATAGTTTGAACATAAGGACGATAATCGCCTTGAATTTTATCTATCAAATCAGCCAGGGAAAATTGACACTCATCTGAATTTTTCTCAATATATTCCTAAATGTACTGCATAACTTTTTCTGTTTCATTTGCATTGGGACTAGTTTTCTTACCAGTATTGCTTCGTACTGTGGCAAAGAATTTCTTCATGCACATGTTGTGGTCATAATCTGATACAATGGAGATATGAGTGATGACAGCAGCATCCCACTTATCACTTCTTTTACGAGTTTGTAGAATTTGTGCCCTTGTTTCCATCTGACGAATGCAGTACGCTTTCCTTTTTTCATTATTAGAGTATTTGTAAGAAATTTCAATTTTACTTCTTGGAAGAGTAAACAATGAGTTTTAAAATTAAAAATATTTTTTCTTGATCTTGTTGTTTGTGCCTATGAAGTACTTGCTTCAAACCTGCGCAGGTGAGCTGCTATCATGCTTTCGTTAGTATAACTTTTGCTACATGCATTATGAACTCTAACACAGGTCAAAATTGTTAGAAATTTGTTCTTACCGTCCCTTCCTCTTCAAACTTGGCCGACGTAAACTTTGTAGCCTTTTCTCTTTGACTACTGTTGTTCTATCATCATCCTCTTCTAAAGTTGCATCACATATAAAACACTGGACTAGCAACCATTATTGATAGATAGATACTTTTCTAAAACTGTACTACACTATATTTTTATAATACGTAACTCTCCAGGAATGTATATCACCATAGAGAAGAACTGAAAAGGTAAGGACCCTCCACTTGGACTAAAGCTATGCAGAGGTAATGGAAAGGGGGTTGGTGGAAGGAAGAGGGGTGGAGAAAGGTCCTCAGAAGAAAGGGATTTGTGGAAGAAAGGGGGGGAGGGCTCGTTAAATGGAAGGAATGAACGCGACGATAATGCGACGAGCGAGGAAAGGGTCAAGGCCTTTAATTTCTGTTTTATACCTGTTCTTCTCGTTTGACTTTGATTATCATCCGTTCTTTCTACAAAAAACTCAATCGAATCAATTTTGTAGGAAATTTTCTCTGGTTTTCAAATTTCTAATCATTGTTTCAGTGCGTAAAACTCGAAATAATTTGTTATGTTCGTCAAAAAATGGGTTCCCCATTCAAAATTTTGTCGTTCCGATCAGTACATAAATAGTATTTATGGTTATATTATATAATATTGTGTATTTTTCGGTTTAACTAGAGGTGTTAATACATATTAGATTATGTCAAAATATGCTTCTCACTAGCTGTAATACCAAACCAAAACATTTTATCTGCAAAATTATCAAAGCAATTAATTCTTAACGAATTCGCTCACATCCCAAATTTGAATGAAATTCAAATAAAACTGTTGGTTTAATAAACGTGTGCGTAAATAATATTAAAGTAATATTAACTATAATTGAATATGTTTCATTTTTACCTCACAGAAGTCTGATTTTAACATTTATTGGCGCTTGTAGTAATGAAAAAATCTTATATCAGTAACAAAATAAAGCAAATGAGTGTTTACTGTTCACTAGATTCCGTAAATTCCATCGCGTCGCAGTTTATTAAATTACCCCTTGCTTTGACAAGGCACATACATCGTGGCATGCCTCGTATTTATCTTGTCTTTCAAGAATCCACGCCCCTTGCTTTAGGTTTAAGCAATTCCATTAACGTTACCGTTTAGTTAATAGATCAGTGGTTGTTAAGTTAAACTTCAAATATCTAACAAGAGTTGCAAGGATTTAGGTGTAGATAAGTAAGAAGAAGTAAAAAGAGGCTATATCGTATTCGTTATCTTTTGAATTCAATATAATAATTTTACGTAAAAAATAAAATTTGTACGACGCTTTTTATTTACATTTTCTATTTATATTTTTGTTTTTGTTTTTTTCTTAAGGAGGCATGTAAATAGGATTTATGATTAATAATATGTCGCTTCTTCACCAGCATTAATTAATATTGTATGGTGCATCCAAGCTCAACAAGATATCAATTCTGCTTTTGTATGCAAACCAAACCGAAAAGCCTCGATCCAGTTGCAGTCTGCAAAGTTCTGCCAAATCTCATTAATGTTACCTCGATCGTGTTGCACATCAAGCTGCTACGACTCACGCCACAGTTGCATCGGTAAAGCTCGTAGACAGGTGCGATCTACGAAGGCTATCCCGAAAATATCGAGCTAATGTTAATACCCAATATCTTCGGGGCTCACCACGTATGTTGACAATGCAACAAACGAAAAATGTTAATTTATTTAAAAGTTTATAATCCAGTTACTTATTTCTTCTTTGATCTCTAATTTGTGTTTGCTTCTATTACCGATAGTGTTTGTTGGATTAAAATATTTGTAGCAATTTAGCTTTATATAAGTATATCATTTTCGATTACAATTTCGCATAACAATTTCATTTACCATACGTCAGTTTTAGTTCTCGTGTTGGTTGACTGTTTATTGATTGCTGGGATGGACCTTGTATTTCAGGATCAGAACACTATTGGCTAAGTAAATCGACTGTTATTTAAGCTATATGGCAGGTGGCGCCATCCTGCTGAAACCACATATCCATGTTGTCCAATTGGTGTTAAAAAATGAGTTGTCATGTAACGGTGACGATCGCCATTCACAGATTACATTTTCAGCATCATCATAGGCCTATCATGCTACCTCCACAAAGTCCGCATCAATATTTGATTTTCGTGAGTTACGCGAGTATTTTTCAAACCCTAAATGTAATACTTTTGTTTGTTTAAAAGCCAATTCAATTAAAAATAGACCTTATCCCTAAAGTTAATTTTTTGATAAAATTGATCAATTGACGAATTGTTGGCTGTAATAATGGTCAGCAAGGTCTTGGGTCCGTTATATTTTTTTGAATGAAGATGTAGGTTTTTTGTAAGTATTAGCTGAAAGGAGCTTTTCAAAATGTTTGTGTTTTGTTTTCAGATGCCCAAGCGATGTTTTCCGATTTGCAGCGACACCTTCACTACTTTTTGCCAATAAATCACTTCCTAGTACGCATTCGTTGTGTGTTATTGTCTGATAAAAGTGTTAATGAATGCATTAGGTGTTTCAACTCCTAAGTTCATTTATACATTAGTTTATGCTCAAGAATAATTATCCACAATTTTCAACAAATTTATATAATGATTTTAAAGAAAAAGTGAAGTGCTGCTACTTGCTTATACTAAATGTGGAAAAGTACATTTGCGCCCGTCGAATGTGACAATACCGAAGACACCAAAGGCAAAAGATAACGCGGTTGTACAGTTCCCAAAAGCAAAGTATATCTAACACATGATCAATGGTTGCTCTAGGTCATACCAATATCGAATCCTCCACAGCGTGCGTGTCCTGTTAAAGATTTGAAAGCGTTTGTTTCCATTTATTTATTATATATTACAAGAAGCACTTTGTCAATAAAAAATTGTTTGAAAGTCGTAATATAGTAATCAGTAATGAATAAAGTCTAATGATAGGTAGTTTTTCGAGTCTTACTATTACTTAATTATAGGCAGTGAACTGATTAAATTAACGAACATATGATACTAGGCAAAACAGAACTGCTACAGAAAACTATTAGAGGTCTTTAGAAGGAGAAAGAGAATTCGTCTAATTCAATAAAATGCTACATATGAGTGTAAGAAATTGTGGAAAAATTAAGTTCTTTATTTGTAATCTAAACGCTTTTTCAACATAAAATAACATCGATTGTAATCAGCATTAACTGTTCTTTCGAATACGTCTATTTTCGACCCTACCGCTCGTTCGTTTAAAATCCCCGAAAATCGGACTTGGTTTTTATTATTTTAAACTCTTTCAATAAAGTACAAATGTGATATTTGAAAAGTTCATACTGTGGAAATATTGGAAGCATTCTACAAAGATGATTTTTTTTATTATATCAGGAATAGGATTAGAAGAACTGAAAAATAATTATAAGAAATATATGATAAACATATAATGTATTATTCTCAAAACATTAACAGAATGTGATTGTTCTTATATTTTGTTAGTCCGAAGCTCAGACAGATAATAAATAATAAATAAAAAAATATATTATAACAAAACGTTATAAACGAAGGACTTTTCATATAAATTCCAATAGATAAAAAGAAAGGCATCAGAAAATTAGTTTTATTCGATCTGATAAATGATATAAAATTAGTTTTTAGAGATTTACCTGATAGAATAATAAAAAGTGAGATTTAGAGTATAATTGTCGAATTTAGTTTACACAGATATCGATTAACAATGCTGCAAGAACTATAGAATTGGTGACATTAAAAGATTTAGTCATAGGTGGAACTAGCGCTTAGGAGACGATAAGATCACTTCAGAGTACGGCATTATTTTTAACCATAAATTGGTGGAGAAACCAATGTTTACCTAATTAAAAAAAAATACAAAGGATCTGCTTGTAGGACTCGCTTTTTGAATTGATTTTTCGCCTTTTAATTTTTTTGCTCTTGTCAGCCTGAGCAAGTCACGCACAAAGCTGCTGAAAAGGGTGCGGAGACTTGCTTTCAGCACCTTTTTTACGGCTTGGGCTGTCTTTTCTTAACACAAAAAGTATATCACTCAATTGCAATCGATATATCAATAAATATAGTCGTCCTTGTTAAAACATTTTTCTTAAAATTTTCACTAGCAATCTTCATTGGTTGCGAAATATGCAAATTATTTGACATAGTTTATCTTATATTGTACTGTATTACTTAATTACCTTCAAGGTCTTCTTAAGTTAGAAGATTAAAGTGCAAGGAGGTCATATTATGTTGGGCTTTACAATTTTTACCCTTAAATGTATTATATGTTACCACATCATGTCTGTAATTGGAATATTTGACTTGCTACAGAACTAAATAATATGGCAACTAGCCCGATTATGTCATCTACCACCCCGGTGACGTCCACAACGCCCCCCCCTCCTCCTGAACACCATCACTACCATACTTGCACAAGTATAAAAACAAAAACGCACTGGGCAGTCTTTTAATTTTTAAAAGATTTTCTTCTGAAGATGTCTGCCGCAGTTGTGGACGAAACCTGAACTCCGATCACGGCCTTACAATCCGAGAACCAACCACACGATGCACCATAACACCGGCCGTGAAAGCCTTCGCATCTATTAGACTAAAGCATTTCATGTATTGTCATGATGATCAAGAAAGTGTCTGAAATCTTGGTTTAATGGAGCTAACATGACTGTAGAATAAGGAATTCGGACACGTTTTGCTTAGGTCTCAACATATTAGTTACTCATTTTGCTGAAACCTCATGCAACTCCACACAATAATTTAATATTTTGCATGGACTTTATAAATAATTCAATAATTAAATAATATTTTTAAATTATATCTGTTTATTGTAAAGTACAGTTTGATGGCTTAAACTCTGGGCGTATGTTATCGTTATCGTACAATAAACTTTGTGATAAAATAATCTACTAACTGGAGTAAACTTTTTTTACTTTACATATGCTTATTACAAATTAGGTGTATGTCTGTAAGTAAACCTAATTATAAAATGTGATGTCATTTTGCAATGGTTTCAATCCCAAATAACAATTTAACACAAGAACTCAACCAATATTCACTTATTCCAAATAGCAACCTACAACAGATATTATCTGGCTAAGATATAATAATAACACCAATACAAACATTCCAACCCTACTAATATGGCTACTGTTCAATGTTTCAAATTGCAATGCTGCCTTCAGTTTAACCTCTCTACCAACAAATCATGCTATACAATTCAATAGGTATTATTAGTGAAGCAGAAGAGAAGAAAAATATTGCATACCAAAATAAATTTTTGGCTGTATTAATAACTTTAAAAAGAAAAAAAATAAAAACGACGCAAAACGGCAACAATTATTTAATTTAATACAAAACAATAAATAATCAAACTCATCAGAAGTTTTAGAAAAAAAATCAACATAACGGCGATAAGAAAAGTAAAACATTCAAATTCCCTCCATTTTCGTATAAAAAGTTAGTGACTATCAGGAAATTATTATAAAAAACTTGAATAATATAATGAGGTTAATAGCAATGCAACATTAAAGGTATAGCTGTCAACGTAGTCAAATTAAATATGCATAATACGAATGTACGCAAAACAATACAGTATTTTTAAGAAAATAATGTTATTCGCCATACTTATCAAACCAAGCATGATCTTGTGTAACAGAGTGGCCCTATCAGCTACTCATAATCATAAAGTTAGAAACATTACTAACGTGAAAAATACTTACAAAACAAAAATTTCCGTAGAACCGTTCCATAGAAATATAAAGTTATTTTATTGCAGAAGATCATATGAAGTTATATGTCTGAGTAAACCATCATAAATCACATAATTTCTTAACTTGCAAGGACACCCCTACTTCTTTTGCATTGTGCAATAAAGCGTAACCTTCCTCCCCTCCAATAAAAAACTACTATAAAACGTTGAATACTAACTATGAAGAAAGAATTATAAATAAACCTCAAGACCTAATTTTTACATTAATTGTTAAAAGTGAAAAGTATGTTCAAATAACTAATACAACAAAATAGTGACTGTAAATATGCTTATAATAGTCATAAATAAAATTGTTTGTTCGATGACCAAAATCTTTAAAATTGCACTTTGGACACCAATGGTTTCCAATAAAAAAAAAATAAATAATGAAAATCTTTCCGAGTCTTAATAGGACTTGATATTTTTCTTATATCAGAAACTTAACAATCACAACGAACATATATAACGAAAATATATAAATAAATTACCAAACCCAATTACAATAGCGGCAACTTATTGTCCTCCTCAATATAACATAACCAAACCTATGCTAAACCTTCTTTGATTTATTGACTCTAGAGACTTAAACGCAAAGCATAAGCAATGGGACAGTAGAGAGATAACTACAAAAGACAGATAATTTAATAAACTCATAATTTATAATAATAACTGCATAGACATTATATTTAATTATGATCTATCATCCGATCACACATCATAATTACGATTAGTATTACAGTAAGCAGAAAAGAAGCTAAACCAATGTTCTGTAGCAAATAGGCAGATTGGAATGTCTTCAAAAAATGAATATATACATGTTTGAATATATTGATACTGATATGTCTGTAGAGCTAGACAACTCAGTTACTAAATTCATGAACAGTTTAAAAAAATACAAGAAAAGTGATGAGACTGCTTAAGTAAAGGAAGCTAAGGTAATCTAACAATAAATACGCAATATAAACAATAAAAATAAATTTCTAACCAATTCAAACGAAAATTAAACCAAGCAAAAGTGATACGTTTCAGCAATGTGTAATTTCCTTTTTCAATATATGATAAGTTACAAAGGAGCCATTGCTCAACTCAAATGGGAGGTGAGCCAGGTTAGAACAAGAAAAAGCAGACTTAAATTTAAAGAGGCAGATTTAGAAGTAGACATCTTCTTTAAAACCCCATTGCAACTTTCACGCCCAATCTGGGATCTTAGGATCGAGAATTATTGAGTAACAGAAAAGCATCAGACTGCGATTTTATAACTAATCCCAGAGAAAAAACAAAAATATTATTTGACGCAATTCTGGGTTTATTTAACATAGTAATATTGAAACTTGATAAGTTACCAAATGATGTGCAATTTTATCGCTCAATCATCATATTATCAGTAGTATCTAAACTACTAGAACAATTAGAATTAAATCGCTTAAATAAAGATGCACCACTAAGTGATTCGATCCTAAAACACCAGATAGGATTCAGATTGGAACATGCCACCATCTAATAGTTCCACCGTATATCTAACATAATTCAGATTTTCTTGTAAGAAGTACTACACAGCTGTCTTTCTAGACGCCCTACAAACATTTGACAAGATTTGGCACAACAAGTTTCTCACTATGTAAAAGCAATATTTCCACACCAATATTATCTCATTTTCCAATCATATTATTTCTAAATCAAGTTCGGAAATAAAACGTTGACACTTCAACAAATTACTGCAAGACTTCTCCAAGGTACCATTTTGAGTCCAGTGATTCATTTACTTTTCACTTTTGATATACTAGGGGTTTCCCGTAAAAAGATGTTTTTTTGCGTCGTAAGCTGACAATTTGTTACCCGCTTTTCCTCAAAATTTGAAAAGTGAAAATGTATAAATTTTTAATTGGATCGGCTTTATTCCCTGGATCGGGAACGTGGAATAATTTGACTTACAATCGCTCGGCGGAAGCAAATCAAATGGTCCGTGGCAGATGCGCTTTTTGCGTTCGGCTATGCAACGGCCCGATGACAGCCGCGACCACCTGGTCCTCCTCATGTAAATCAAGAGCCAAATTTTATGTCAGCCGTCTTTGTTTACTTTCCGTTCAAATCTATAGACTATCTTTGTTTACTACGCACGGATATCCTCGTGCATATTGAGAGCCTAGGACACACCACATTTCTTTGTTTACTTTCTGTTCAAATGTATAGATAGAAGATTAACCACACCGTATAAAGAAATTTTCAAATGGTCTTTGTCTGCAATGAAGGCTCTCTAAGAGCTACAAAATTACTGCAAACACACATACATATATTAAAAGAATGGTTAGACAGATGAAGAATCAAGGTAAATTAAACAAAATCAATTAATACAGCTTTTACAACACAAAAGGAAGTATGCTCTCCTATTGTTATAATTAAGATTACTACGCCACAATCTGAAGCAGTAACCTACTTGGTACAAAAGGATAACTTGGAAGCAACACATAAAGAAAGTGCGATTAATCTAAATCAAAAAATGTATTGCCTAATTGATCGGAAATCACACCTATACAAAACCATTTATGCTCCATCTAAACTCCAATATAACATTATTTAGGGGTTTCAATCCAAGATATTGAGAACTATTATGAATGAACATCACTCTACACACAGATCCGTACACCATATACGTAATGCAATTACGAAGCGAGCAACTAGACGCTTTTGGAGTCATTCAAACTATCCAAACAACATCGTAGAATCGGACTTTCCAAGATTAAATCAGAAATCGCATCGAGTCTACAAACTAACGCAAATCCTATATAGTAAAATTTATCATCCTCAACGAACAGGTGAAAGTAATGGCGATGTAGCATCAGCGGATGCCATACTCATCAAGTGAACCAACTTTATCAATAATTCAGCTCAGAATTCTTCATAATTCTGATTGCTCATCTACTGTGCTCACATAAAAAAATGTTTACTCTAAATAGTTAGTTAGGAGACTAACAATTGCACAACTGGAGAAGCTGAAATAATTTATTCTAAGAAAAGTTTCAATGAATTTTATTAATAATACGAAAGGAAAGTTTCTTTTATACTACAGGAAAGGCAAGCAAACTTTTTAATTCAATTTAGAAATTGCTGTTGCTCTGTCTGGCATTATAATACCATTTTGCTAATAGGTTTATATTAAATTTTAGATATTGCAACAAATTATATTTATGCAAAAAGATTATATTAGCAGAAATTTGAAGAACATTAATTATGTTATTGTTACAGAAATAACTTTTTAAGAGGTCGATCATTGAAAATTGTAATTATATATTACAATTTCATTTTAGATCGCCCTCTTAACACGTGCATTTGATTAACAGATTAACACTTAACAATACAAGCATCACCGCGTGCAACTTTTGGTTAATTCAATAAATTTCAGGATATAACAGCAAAGTGCTTGCGTTCTGCAGTAATGGACTAGACAACGCGCAAAATCGGTACTACTGCGCGGGTGAAATTTACGACGACATCGGGAAAGTAATTGATTTAAGTCGGCATTGGAACCGGAGAAGAAGCATAATTTGCTTACCGTCACGTCTTGGGGCGGATATGGTGGCGCAAATGTTGGGTTGCTCGAAGTGAACAGGCGTCATTAGGTATTCAAGAGTGCTCGCGGCGCTAAGAAAGCCTCCCCATCCATCGGTCAGGGTGTTAAGTATGAAAACTCCGTGGCATCCCATGCGCTTCATATTATTACTCTTCGTTTAATTTCGTTCGAGTGCGCGCGGGCTCGAAGGTAACTCGAGGCAAGATTTTATAAAAATTGTTTTCAAGCCCTGCCTTAAAATACAGTTGCACGACTTTTCTGAAAAATGCACTGTTTCTTTTGAGTTTCATAATTTTAAATGAGGTCTAAGTAATTGTATGTACACTGCGGTACTTGAGGGATTGGTTTCACGTTATCATTCTCAATGTTGCTGAAAAGCTATAGCTTATATGCCTACATTATAAATAAAGATAATTTTGACTGCTATCAAAATAAAATCCATTTCTCTACATTTATTTTGTGGTTACTTTTCTGCGAGTATCTGAAGCACAGATAATCTTACTTGAACGTCTGGGTCGGGGATGGGCGTCTAAATCAATACATAATTTGGTGTAAGTGCTATTAGCTTGATATGTATAATTAAAAGTAATTAATTTACTTAAAATTATATATAAAAATAATTTTCGTTGTGCGTTTTTTACTAAAGGCTAAGACTTCGCGTCGCCAACTAGAAACAGACGCAGACTAATTATAAGCAATAGCACACTAAATTATTGTTTTGCGCAACCACCAACTACAATGCAATTACCTCCAATGTACCACGATAAAGTAGACTATTTTCTAGTAAATGGAGCAATATTACAAATATCTGCGGAACAAAGCACAAATAATCATTACCGATGTTCAAGCTACACCGAACAAGATTTATTTACAATTTAATAAAAGCATTTTCAACATCTAAAAGGAAATCGGCGAACATATTGAAATCGCAGATTACAATTTAATTAGCAATGGTGACTTAATGACTAATGAAACGAACAAAAACGAAAAGAAATGCTAATGACAATTTGTTACAACAATTATTACATACTAAAACAAATGACAGCCATTTCTTTAATTTAAAATAACTAATTTAAAATATATGTAAATAATAGAGTAATAAATAAATTATGTGTTTTAGTTGCTTTATGACACCGATGAGTTTTCAAGATTCACTCAATGAGATCTTTCGGATTTTTTTTTTATTATTAATTAATGCATATATACAATCTGCTCTTTTAGTTTATGACATGCGTGGAAACTTGTCCATTGACGACACTCAAAAATTTAATTATTAATTACAAGTAGACATAAGAGTAATATATGCTAAGTATAAATATAATATTTATATGATATAAATATAAATGTTTTTTTTTTGTTATCGATCCAGACCACTAATCTTCTTTTTACTGTGGGAAAAGCACTTAGGCGCGTGACTAAATTATTTGGGTGTTCTAGGAAGCGACGTAAACAGCTGGTAGCTCGTAGCGTATATTCGAACCTTCGTGGAGAGTTTTATTACTGTTGTACGACGGAGCGACATATATTATTATTAGTATTTTTGACTCTTCTTCTTTTTCTTCTTCTTCTTCTTCTTCTTCTTTGGTTTATTACCCTTCTGGGTTTTACGTTTTTTGTTTTTGTATCCAACCAGTTTTCTTCTTTAATATCTTTTTTTTCATTATCTTTCTTATATCTATCCTAATTC
Organism: Sinelater perroti; assembly: GCA_036346155.1. NCBI lineage: Eukaryota > Metazoa > Arthropoda > Insecta > Coleoptera > Elateridae > Sinelater > Sinelater perroti. Next base: position 13,224,441 of record JARFIY010000195.1, on the reverse strand, counting down.
AAGGCTGGTCTCCCTCTCCTTCTTTTACCTTTTGGAGGCCATTTTGTAATCATTTCTTGGCCGTCTATCTTCAGTCATTTGTTTTACGTGACTATACCATCGTCGTGCTCGATTTTCTAAACTCTTAGTAATATACTGCGTAACTTCCATTTTTTCCCATATTACTTCTGTTCTCATCCTAGCTCTTCTGGTAGTTTTTAGACATTTTCTTAAGTAATTCAATTCTATTGTTCTAATCTATCTCAAACATATTTCGTCATTGGCCACAATTCTGCCCCATAAAGTGTAATATTCTCTATTATACTATGGAACATCATTTTTTTTGTCTTTCTTAAGTTGTCACTCCATAGTAGTCTATGTAGATTATTTGTTGTCGTTTTCCCCATTGTTATTCTTTTGGAGATATCCTTCTTACACCTTCCATCTGAGCTTATAGTCGTTATCAAGTAAGTGACATCGTTACAGGGTTTAATAACCTGTCCGTCAGCATTTAAGTTTCCTGTCGCTCTTTCCACACACATGTATCCCGTTTTCCTTTTAAATCAATCTTTAATCCTCCTTCAAACTATTATTCAAGTTTTCTTAACATCCATTCCATATGTTCGTCATCTTGCGCAAATATGATTTGGTCATTTATTTCAAAACCCATTCCTGCTCGTTGTCGATACCATGTTTCTCTATATATTAATAATAGCGAGAACAGAGCACATTCCTTTTCCACCCCTTTTGTTATTGTTAATTGCCTTTGTCATTTTATTTCCAATCTTGATCTTTGTTTGGTTATTTTTGTATATTCTTTTTATCAAGAATCTATTTTTCTGTTATACCTATTTCTCTCATCGCCTGCCATATTTTACATCTAAATGTAAAACCATAGGCTTTTTCTAGATCCACACAGCTTATATAAGTGTATCTCATTTTTTCCCTGTTTCGCAGTGTATGTTATCAAGGCATGATATTTTCCTTCTGAATCCGCTTTGCTCTTCTTTAAATTCTATCCCCCCTTTCTCCATTTTATTTTATATTGCTGTTGGGAATAGACGGGTTATGGCTGTTATTTCTCTATAATTAGTGCATAATTTTTTGTCTCCTCTATTTTGTTGAAGGTCTTAGTTATGAATGTTATAACTTTCTTCGCTCCATATTTGAGGAGTTCCATTCGTATGTTTTTTGGACCTAGTGACTTGTTGTTTTTTACTTTTTTAGAGCTTTAATATCTAGTATCAATCTGTTATGCTCTATTGTATCATCTTGTTGGTATTTGTCTCTTTGTTTTATTAAAAGATCTGAGTAATGCTTTATCCGTTGTTATGGCTTTGTGGTATTTAGATTTCTTTTGGAATCTCTATTATTTCTTATCTTTTTGATTACTTTACATGCAGCTGTTGGTCTGTTATATGCTTAATTAATCTTCCCCAATACTCATCAATTTTAGTTTTTACTTGGTTTTTTACTTGATTTTGGTATTTTTCAGATAACCATTTTATATACGCTTTCTTTTTTTCTTTAATTAGCCCTTCTAATTCTTCTATTTGTTTAAGTTTTTTCTTTTCTATGTCTAAAGCTTCTTCCGCGCTTCTTTCATTACTTTCTCTAAGCGAGTGTACATTTCTTCTGGAGATCTCTCCTTGTTTTTATCTAGTTTGTTGTTTATTCTGTTTTGATATAGCATTTTTATGTTGAATTGTTTCAGTAAGTCTATATTATATGTGGTTTCTCCGATTTATTCTTCTAATTCTGATACTTTTTGCTTCACACAGTCACAGTCACGGTGCTGTTGGTTCTTTGTCTACAGTTTTTTACGTTATTTCTAATAGTTCTCGTCTTTGATCTTTTTCGGATTACGTCGTGCTTTCGTCCACTGCAAAAATTTTTGAGTGTAGTTTTCAACAATTTACCATTTAACTTTCATCATTTCTAAGTTTGCTATTTTTATTTTTAATTCGTTTTTTTTTCTTTGTTATAAAATTTGTAAGTACCATACACTACTTTTTACTTCTAGTTTTCACTTCATGTCCAGTCTTCTCATGACTTTTCTTGTGCTGCCTTTATTGGCTATTTATTTTTTCTTCTTTGTTCCTGATTTTTTCTATATACTTTGTATATTTTTTGCTTAGGCAGTACCAATTTTTCCCGTTTTATTTTATTTTTAATGTTTTTATTCCATCAGGCTGCTTATTTATTTTTGTTGCTGATTTTGGAAATTTTTGCAGCTGCTATTAAAATGAATTGAAATTTCTGCCACATATTTTCTACGTAAGAATTCTCTTTAGATTTATAAACTTCTTCCTTAATTATTTTTTGGAATCTTCTGGTGTATTTCATCTTTGTTAGTTTGTAGGTTTAATTACTTTGTACAGTTTTCTTTAAATAAGTTGTTGTTCTGCATTATTGATTCTTTTCTTATTAATAAAATTTGGGACTTCTCCTTACCTTATCACTTCTTATCATTTTTCTTTTATCATTGCCTATCAGTATCCGTTATGGATTTTTTACTGCTAATTTTCTTACATTTATCTAACAATAAGTTGATTTTTCCTGCTTCTTTTTCAGTAATCTTCATTGTACATTATTGTAAACTGTTTGTCCAATTAATCCCTGATTTGTTCTGCTTTCTTAGTCTCAGATACTACCATTTTTCTTTTTAAACATTTCTTTATTAACTTTTTTTAGGTTAAACCTTACATTTTAAGTTGCCAAATTGTATGTTGTCCTTTTTTCTTTATTTTCTTTTTCTTTACTTCTGCATCATCTTGATGTACAATTTGATTTCTACTAAAATGCCATTTCCTAACCAAGATTTCCTCTTTACATCCACCTGGTCTGTCTAGTCTGATTGACAGTTTAAGTTTTATTAGTTACTTCTCTTCCTCCCATTTTCAATCTACTATATGTATCTTGTTAACTGATTTTTTATGTTGTCTTTTCTCCTAAGCCCTTTTTATAATTACCATTTGCATTACTCTCTTTTTAGGTAGATCTATGGTTAATCCTTGCAGTCTTATATTACTACAATTATTTTCCTTTCCTAATTCTTCTTTTTGTTTCATTTATTTTTATACGTTTAATGTTTTTATTCTGTATTCTTGCGATCCCTCCAAATTTATTTAACTTCTGTTGTAAGATTCTGCATTATAACATATATTTTCTATAGTGTATTTTTTGTTGTTCTTTTTCTCTAACAATCTCTTTGCCAAACTGCTTCTATTGAAAACATATGTTTATTTCATCGCTTTTCTTAGTTTTATAAAGGTTGTCGGAACTATAATTTTAAAAATAGGCTTCGCCTGTCTTATCTTTCTAACTCATTTACTGCAACTTTCTTTTTAGCACTATCGCCAAGCTTTATATGCAATATAAATAAATTTTAAAAATTTTATTAATTATAAGAAATTGTCTCTGTATAGAAAAGTAGAACATTTAATTATACATACAGTAAGAACTTTTACATATAATAATGTTCTTTGTCATCAAAAAGCTATACAAAGGACCGTTAGTCTGAGTACCGCTGTTAAAATACAGATAAATTCACGCTGCATGGCAGGCACCTAAATGTCTACATTTATTTTAATTAATATAATAGGGTTACTGGTGCTTTACGGGTTTGTGCGATTAAGTTAAGGTTATATCCAAAAGCAGAAGCAGTTCTCCGCATAAATGTAAAGCTCTGTGGAAAATAAGAGCTTTAATAGAATTTCCTAATTTTCCGTAAATAAAATAGTGTCTGGGGACCTACTGCTATTTATCACTCGTTTTGTTTGCATAAAAGTTGCTCCCTACGGCAAGCCACTATTTTAAGCTAACTTTAGGTGCAAATACTTAGTTTCTTAATGATCATTTTAATTTAAGTATTACTAATTAGAGTTTTGATTAATATAAAGCTTAATTTACTTATATTTCCTACAGATGACTTGGTGTAAATACTAGGTTAGCAAATAAGACTGTTCGGTTTTAAAGTGAAATAAAATATTTTGATACACAAAACAATATTTAATCAATTACCATTTTACCGATGTGCTCTTGACATATTTCTACCAGCTGTGTGTTCAAAAAAGTCTGAAGCTTAGTGGTGAAAAATCGATCCAGATGCCTTTTAACGGGATCATTTTTTGAAAATTTTTATTTATGAAAACTCTCAAACTAATGAAATACATGATAACCAGAAAGAGCCAGATCTGTTAAATTTGAAGAATAAGGTAGTCTTTCAACTAAGAGTAAGCAATTGATTCCGGGTAGTCCAAGACGTATGGTTATAGCGGTGCAGTGAAAAACTTTTCTGATTGACCAGTTCTGGATTTTTTGTTCAGCCCAATCTCACTTGAACCAACAGTTTTTAGTAGCTTCAACAATGGGTCCTTTACGTGTGATTCCTTAAAGTGAATCTCAGATGGATATGTCCAAAGCTGATGCGTATGACTTCTTATGCTTGTGTGAGATATCTTGAGTGTCATAGTGTTCATCGATTGTGAACCCTGATAAGACTCAAATAATTCTGTTTCAGGAAACAAGAGTGGGACACCCCCTTGATGTTGATGTTTCTAAAATGAAATCTGGTTAATTACTTTAGGTTTATATACTTTGTTAAGATATAATTCTTGTACACACAGGATATTTATATAGGCTTTTTCAGCCTTTTTGACATTATAAAACAAAACATCAAAAATTCTGTTTGCCCTCATTTTTGCAATTAAGCAGCACACAACACAAATGTTGAGTATACAACAAACAGGAAAGTTAAACGAAACACCAACTTCAGCAATTAGTATAAGACAAACAGATTTTTTGAAGTAAAGTTGTTTTAAAGTTAATGAAAAGCTCGTACTTTACTGCCAAATTGCAATACCTGTTCATCGACTCCTTACTGCTGCAAATTTAGTTAGTTCAACTTGGCAAATATGTCTATTAGGTACGCAAACTTGCAAATGTCAATTGAACTTTCAGAAAATGTACTTAGTTCTCAATGGAAATGATCCAGAAAATAGTTCACTCCATCTGTAACTATAATAATCGCTCCAATTCCCTAGTGCAAAAGAGAACCACTACGGCTTAATCACACTTTCTCATTAATTGTTTCAAATTTAAAGATCGAATTGTAACAAAAAAAAATTCTTTTAGCACAAGGCGTCTGTACGCGGAAAATCCAATAGTTCGTTTATCCTTTAGCTAATAGGTGTACAGGGTAAAGTAAAATTTAAATATGTTTATTAATATTATTATACGTAACCTAATAATTATATCAAAATCTTACTCTCCCATCAGCACTACTTAACTTATGCTTACGTCCATTATGAATGGGTGTGAAGTTAAATTGTCCCACGTTTCCGATCTCAGGAAAAAGTCTATCTAACTAAAAAATCTTATATATAAATATCGCTAAGTTTAACTCTTCGGTGGTTGAATAAGTCTTCTAAATTTCGTAAAGTACCTTTCTAGGGATATTTTAAAAAGACAATTTTTGTAGAATTTGACAATTGTAAAAATAGTGTCCGTCTCTGGGAATAAGACCTTTTGTATTTCTCTAAGATATATAGATACAAAGGATGTAAATCGTTTTGGTTCTCAGTAATAATAGTTAAAAGTTTTATAGTTCCTTACTTAACTTATTGCTGTTAAATGTTTCACTTCATAAAACAATATTAGCTTTTCTAAGCGTTCTCTGGGGTACATTATTTATAATTGGTACGGTACGCTCCTACCATTTGACTCACCATGTTACTGGCGGAATATGTAATACTTATGGTCTATAACAAACTTGTTTTTAACTTGCTTGAACAAGTTGTTAACTTCAGTGGAGTTAGTGATACTCTGGAAGTAAATGGCATCTAGACTTTTTTTTGTTAGTCAAAGGATAAATATTTCGGCGTCCAATAATTGAAGTAAAATAATGAGACATTTTACATGTGTGTAATGTAAAATCATAATGATTTTGTTAGCAAGAAACAATAGATCAACAACATTAACTCCTGTAATTGGGAGAATCCCCTATAACAAAATAAGCTGTGGGAGATTCTTATTTAACTTCCATTGCTTTAAAACATTTTACCATTTTTGCAGTAAATACGAAATCTTATAAGCAGTAAGTTAACAAAATAATTTTCTCAGTTAATTGGTTGACTGATGCATGCCTAATATACAACGCTGGTAGACCATTTATTTTGTTCTCTAATATTTCTAATATATGATTCATTACTTGATTGGTGGATTTTCACTTTTGATATAATCTTGACCTTTTTGACTTGAGTTTACAGAATTTTTGATACGATTTCATTATCTACATACACGCACTGAGTTTAGTAATCTTTCGACTTCGCAGTTGCTTCCGTGTTGTCGTCCATGTGTCGCTTAAGAATTGCGACAAAAATGAAGAGACTTAAATACTCTTTTGTAGCGACAACCGCTATTTTACATTTGACTGCTGTACATCCACCAAAAAAAAATCAAATATTCATTAGCACGTTCCTGGCCTCATATAATTTCGAAAACCTTTAGAATATATGAAATCATACTAACTTTAGGTTTGTGAAAACGTACTATGACGATGATTAGGAAAAGAGAACTACTATTATATTTAACCTTTTAAATAAATGGTAGAAAGTTGGCCAAATAAAAATAATTTGACTATACTTAAAGGTATAATGTGGGTAATCTATTAAGACAGTTAATAAACAATTTCTCTGTGAATCTCAAATATTCTTTTAGTTTTAAGTTTCGTAGTTATTGATGGCCTTTGCTGTCAATAAATTTGTAAACAAATTTGTCGATTCTCCTACTTCTACGATAGAGCTCACTATATTTCTCACTGTATTTCTTTGTTTTATAAAAAAAGGTGGCAGTTAGGTCCTTGCCCTATTTAGTTGAATGTGATGGACTGTGATCAGAGATATCTAATAATTAGTAACTTGAGCAATAAAATGTGAACACAAAACTAAAAGCACTGCTGCTTTCTTATTAAATTAACGTTCAACCAGAAACTTGCATGTCCAAAGTCCACAACTTAATTTTGCTCATTTTGTTTTTTATAAATTATGTCTGGTTGCTCAGTCCTATTACTGCGCCATTTTATTTTCTTTATGAGAGTACAACTTAAATCTTTGAATGTTTCGTTCATTTTCTCTATTTTTTTGTCCAATATCTGTGATAGATTTTGCTTCAAAGTTATACTCTGCGTCTTATGAATTCATTTAGTTTTGAAAACATGACATTGTAAAGATAAGAGACGTGAGACTGAACTAAAGCTATTCAGAGATTATGTTTCAAACTTTTTTTGCAACTGATTTTGAAATCAAACTGCTTTGACTCCTCAAATGAGAACTTTATCTCCTTGGAATATCACTGTTACAATTGTAGATTGTTCTTTTATGAATTTCTTTGCCGAGATTTCAAAAATGTCTTTATCTTTTAGTTTACCCAATTTGGGGTACATAGCAGTTCCGTAGGCTTAAAACACTATACAAAACTAGCGCACTTTCTCTTTGAATAACCTAATTTAAAAGTTTCTCTTATCAAACATTACCTTTTCATGCTTTAGGATCTGCATTGACAATTTTACTACATAAAACATGGTTTTATAATTTAAATATACCAACAATTATTTAGAAACCTATAAACCTATTAACCCAATAACTAATAGCACTATATTTCTATTTCCAAAAAATTGGCAGTTTTCGACTAAATTGATGATGTAAAATTAGAACTATAGGCGGGGTGGGTTGATAGTTCGATCCATTGAGTTCTAATATGCAGCAACACCCTTCTTTCAAGATACATTCTGTCAAATCGTTGTTGACAACGCTCTGCCGCAATGGTCGACCATCAGGAACCAATTGAAAGTAAATCACAGTTATTGGATGCATAACTTTGGCCTTTCAATAAGTTCTACAGCTTAACCTTTACTTACTCGTTGGTTTGATTTGAGTGAATCGCAAAGCTAAATCAATTTTTGTCAGTGTAACAATTCGGTAAAAGATTATCAAGAAATTGTTTATACATACTTAGTCAAAATTCAACTTTCTTTTGTGTTAAGGTTTGAAACACTTTTTTGTATCTTCTATTGACTTTTTCTAGCTTTTGAAGACTAGTGTCACTGCTAATTAAATATTTAGACCAAGTTTGGGCTATACAATGTGGTATTGCATCTCAACCTTCAACATCAATATCGAAGTTTCAGTAATACCAAACAATGACAAAATATCTACATTTATCTGCTTTTTAAAGTTCAAGTTATAAGAAATTAAATTAAGATCAAAATAGAATAATCTACAAACTCATATAACTATACAAATGATCAAAACTAGCTACCCAATAAACAATACCACTACTTCACCTCTCTAATACATAGTTTACGTTGGTTCATAGAAGGTACAAATTAAATAAACTTGTAATGTTTTGCAGTGTACAAGTAGACGCAAATAACACCGAAGTAATAAAAAAGGTGCAGTTGTCTGTCTGAAATAGTTTCTTCGTAAGAGTGGTTAATTTTTTTTCTAATCTACAAAAGCGGATCCATGCAAGCAAGCAAAGAAAATAATTCTTAGCGCTTAAACAAGTATGTAATTTAATCGGAGGATTTGTTCGTCAGTGATTGTTTCTACAAGCAGCTGGTGGTTCATATAATGCATGGTATTAATAACGAGAATGATGTAAAACCATAAATGAAACTTTCGATAGCGGTGTGGCGAATTAGTGAGAGGTGAAATAAAGTAATGTTCCTTATGACGTCTGCTTTCGAATGAGGTATCACATGACTATGTTATGTGTTGGAAAAAACTTTGACCTCATTGTTGACCCCTTGACCTTTGACCGATGTTGCTGAAATTTAATAGCGAAGAAGGTATTGACATAAGGTATATGTATGCCAAGTTTGAAGTGAATCCGATGATTATAACGGAAGTTATCGTGTCTCCAGGCAGACACACAGACAGACACCATGTTAAAATCATTAACTTTCGCCTATAGCGTTCCGCTGTTAAAAGTTAATAAAACAGGGCATTGAAGCGACAGTTGTAGCGAAATGGCGGTGTTAATAATGCAGCAACGATCAGCAACACGACTAACTAAGAACTAAAAATATTTGGTAACATTTGAGTGAGACAGAAAAGATACTAAACCCAAAACTGTTTATATATGCAATCATCTTTAATGTGCACTTCAAACTTCCGCAAAATAAAATCAATGCATCAAATCTGGCTCAAAAGGGACCCTCATAAATGTCGGATTTATGCCAATAAGACGCAAATAATTGACTACCTAAAGAACAAAATGATGCGCCTTATTCATAAATTTAGTCGGCATTATATAAGACTGTCATCCAAATTGGACAGCCTAACCGTGTACTATCAAGTTATTTATTATTTATTATTGAAACTGGCAACACTATGCGCAAACTGACGCCGCTGCTGCCCCCCTCTTCACATGGTAGTTAGAATAAGCCATTCCATAGGCAAGTTTGAACTTTTATAGTTGCTATGAGATTGCTAAAAGTGTTTGAAGAAAACTTGTGTTTGTGAAGTACGTTGCGTTATACTGCGATTTTCCATCTAAATCTTACAATTTTATTATAATTATTTCTAGTTTCTGCTTCTTCCTAATGTACATCCTTTAAATTACGTTCATAATTTGCGCAACTAGTATACTCTTGCTTTAATTTGATAGTTAAGAACAAACTTACATCTTTATAATGTATATATAGAGAAACAGTCTCTAAAATGTACTTTGCAGTTTTACTCTCTCATAAAATGAATAAGTGAGATTCAAGCATCTTGTTTTCCTTCTCCAAAAATTTTTGTTGAGCTTAAAACTAAAATCTGGAGATAGTCTAGTACTTTTTTCAAGAAGTTTTTAATAAAGAGAGCAATTAATAAAAATGTTGAGTGAGGATTGCTTACTCACTGGAGTTCTATTGCAGATAGATGGGCATTATGTATAAACGATTGGATTTAAGATTTAAAATCTCTGATCAATAGACGCAGCCCCACACACACTTATTTAAAACAACGTGAATTTAAATTAATAGAGTTAGGTTATAGAGTTCATCTTCGTCCACCTCTTTCAGTTAATCTTTCACCAACTGAACCTAGGCAACTGTATGTAAAAGTAGCAATGTGCTAACTGAGAGACTGTAATTTTGTTCTTCAAAATTTAACAATAAAATTGGAATTTTGTCCCACTTAGGCGTTAAAAACAAAGAATCGATCTCGACTGTCATTATTTTATGTAGAATAAATCCATTTCTATTAAAAGGGCAATTTTTTCTACTAAATCTATAACATATAGAACTATCTCATATTTATTAAGACTAAATATGTTACTAATACTCCATGATTAAATATAAAATAATTTAATGTAAAATTTGTGCCAAATTCAGTAATTCTATAAAAATACTTTAAAAGGGACTTTAGATGTTAACGTAATTGTTTTGGTTTTACAATTTTTATGAGAGGTGCAGCAATATAGAACCCATAATTTAAAACTCGATGGTTCGTGAGCAAATAGGGGTTCGCCATTAAGATCTCCTGTAATGGAAAGGAAGAGGGCCAGCTGCAGACCGTCACGCTGGATCGAATGCATGGACACCTTATCGCACTCACCACACCTTCTGGTTATAAATCTCCTATGGAAAGAGGCGGGCCATGCTGCCGTCTGAGCGCTCTTAGGAAAATCATAGCGCCACAAATAATTCCAAACTGTGGTGTTATCGCAATCAAAATTGTTCTTGCGCGACTTCGCGTTGCAGATAATTTTGAGAACGTATCACTTTGGCTTATCCCCGCTAATCTGCATCGCTCGTTCGTGAAAGAAGTACTTCGCGGGGGTCGCCGCATGAACCTTTTCTGTGAACAAAGATTAGGCGGTGTTAAGCTGCCTTTAATCCCGGCGTTTTAGCGTTTTCCCAGTTTTCAAGCATCATTTTTTGCAGAGATTTGCCGAGATTTGCCTTTGTTGATGTTGTTTCGCGTATAACCCGCTTCAAGTAAAACTTTCATATACGCCCTTGCACCCAAAATACACTTTTCGGTGTGTATTCAAGTAACAAAAAATATTTAATATAATTAGTTTTAAATTTAAGCTCAAAGCAGTTCAAGTTGCTTGAAACGCCAAGCGCTTAGCTCTGCATTAAGATTGAAACAACTTCTGGCATAATTCGACGCGTTAGTTCGGCGGAGCATCGGAAAGCAATCGATCTATTTCAGTTACTAACCTCACCTTTGGCATTTTCAATAACAGACGCCAAAGAAAACTTTACAAAAGATTTATACCCCTTAGAGAAATTGTGCACACGCGTTGTGCTAAAAAGCAGCTTAAAATATAGCTCTTCTTTCCAGTCCTCGAACTTCCGCCCAACTTTAATGTACAGTAAAATAGCAAAAATAAATTGGAGAATAAACCCATCTATTAAATTAAGAAAAAGTTATTAAACTTCTGTGCGTTTCGATTACAAAAATTTTATTTGCATCATTACTCTTGTATCTACTGTATAAATTAATTTTACTTTTCGGTTCATGAGCTTTTAAAAAATAATTTAATATTATTGCAAAATTATTGTGTAAATATAATGAAAGTATAAATATAGAGTGAAAAATTTTGTTTAGTTTTAACATAAATTTAAATAAAATTAAACCAACCTCACTTTTTTCAATTTTAGCTTAGCAAAAATATTACCAAATTAATTATTATTCCTTTTTGTGTTATAATGAATTTATTAAAAAGGGAGAACGCAATATGCCAATAAACATCGTGAGTTCTTGTTGAATAGTGAAGAAATATTACAAGAAATTACCGAGCGAAATGTTATTGTACACAATTCTAATAGCGAGTTTATTTATAAATTAATGGTTTACAATGTAATTCTAAAGGAGTTAAAGTGTTGGAATCAATTTTTTTTTATTTACTGCATATTTACAACTAGTCTAACTACACTAACAAGCAAATGAGTTAATGTACATAGCATGTGGGGAGGAACACCAAGAGTGACCTCCTGTCATTACAAGGTATACAAGTCTTATTACTAATTTGTTAGGTCACTAAACTTTGTCCGTTTCAGGCGTCTAACTGCGTTTGCATTATTTAATAAGTCTGTCACTAGAACACTAGGGTGATCACTAATACGATCGTTGTATCTGATGCAGCAAGCTTTGATGACATCTTTAATCCATGGGATCTTTAGATCGTTATGTAATGTGCGGTTGTTCACATACCATTCGGCGTTTGCTATTGCGCGAAGTGTTTTGCTTTGAAATCGCTGTAATATCTCGATGTTCGATGACTTAGCAGATCCCCAAAACTGGATCCCATACGTCCAAATCGGTACTAACATGGTTTTATATAACAACACCTTGTTTGTTAAACTGAGCTGGGATTTTCGTCCGAGGAGCCAGAACATCTTCTTCACGCGGATATCTAATTCTTTTCGCTTAGTCTGTATATGTTTTTTCCAGTTTAGTTTTGCTATCGAGATGGATACCGAGATATTTGATATCTTCTTTGTGTGGTATGTTAGTGCCGTTGAAGATTATAGGAGGTGGAACAACCTTGCGGAGGGTGAAGACCACTGAAGCCGATTTGTTTTCATTGATTTTGATGCGCCAGGTCTTTATCCAGTTTTCTAAAGCTTCCAGCGCATTTTGCAGGTATATTGATGCCTGAAGTGGATCTCTGTGTGAAGATAATACAGCCGTGTCGTCCGCAAACGTAGCAATTAAAACATTGTCGGTAACAGGAAGGTCTGCCGTAAACAACTGGTATAATGTCGGTCCCAGTACGCTACCTTGTGGTACACCTGCCTCGACTGGGTAGATTGGCGAGTGGCTGTCATTGATTTTGACCCGAAAGTATCTGTTTTCTAGATACGACTTGAAGAGCAGATAGTACTGTTGCGGTAGGGTTTGCTTGATCTTATATAGGAGGCCAGGGTGCCAAACTCGATCAAAAGCTTGGCCCACGTCTAAGAATGCTGCTAGGCATAACCGTTTTTCCTCGAAGTCTTTTTCTACCTTATCCACTATCCTATGGACTTGTTCCAATGTTGAGTATTTTCTGCGGAAACCGAATTGATGTTCCGGAACTAAATGCAGTTCTTCTATAATGGGTTCAAGTCTTCTTAGTAGAATTCGCTCAAAGAGCTTAGAGAGGAGTGGTAACAGCAAATCGGTCTATAAGAAGCTGGTAATTGAGTTGGTTTTCCTGGCTTTTGAATGACAATTACTTCGGCAAATTTCCATTGGATTGGGAAGTACTGAGTTCTTAAGATGGCATTATATATACGTGTTATAGCTGCTATCCCTTTTTTTGGCAGTTGACGGAGTAATTCGGACGTAATTAGGTCATATCCCGGTGCTTTGCCAGTTTTAAACATTTAACTTCTGTTTAGACTTCGTTGGGTGTACAGTGTCGAATGGGTAAATGGAGTTGGAGTGGTGATTTGAGGAATTCGAGAATTTCGTAATCATCTTGTGGAGTTCTGTCTGATTCGTGCGGTTGAAAGGTTGCAGCTAAGTGTTCGCCGAATACCACCGCTTTATCTTTGTCACATCGGGCCCAAGAGCCATCATTTTTACGAATAGGAGGGATAGGGATAATAGGCTTTTTCAAATTCCTAGTTGCGCGCCATAAGGAGTAGTCATGGTGTTGACTGGGGGATAAGTTTCGCACGTAATCATTGAACGTTTCGTTTTTCTGTTCCTTGATTAATCTTTTTAGTTGTGTGGTGAGAGTGTTTAGTTTATTTTTGTCTCTTGGGTGTCTTGTTTGTTGCCAGATCCGTCTTGCTTTTCGTTTGTCTAATTTCTAAGGAGTAGTTGTTAGTGTTTTTGTTACATTTATGTTGTAGTTTTATGGGCGTATCTGTCCAAGAAGCATATTGTAAGGTTTGTGTTAGTCGTTCTATTGCCGATTCAATTTGCTGGAATCGATATATGTTCATCAATATATTGTCGAAAAATGTCCCAATCCGTAAGACTGTTGTGTAGGCTGGGCCTTGCACGCTTGTTGATTATGCAGCTACTCAACGTGCATATTATAGCAGAGTGATCCGAGTTTAGATCGTAGCAGTCAGCAACATCGATGTAGTTGAGCGAGAAATTTTTTGTAATAAGGAAATCTAATGCATCCGGCAGTTTATTCAGATCGGTTGGCCAATATGTGGGTTTACCTGTGGCTACTGCATTATAATGATTGTTTAAGATGGTTTTATATAGTTGCCTTCCCTTTGGGTTAATTAATCTGGAACCCCACAAGGGGTATTTAGAGTTAAAATCACCACCTGCTATGAACCGGTCTCCTAGCGTCCTGAAGAAGTCTTCGAACTGGTTCTGCGTTATTGAATGCCGCGGAGGGCAATATACTGATGATACTGTTATGTCTCCAACGTGGTCTTTAATTTTGACATTTGTGGCTTGTATATGATATGTTTCAAATTTCTCCATTTCGTAGTGTGATAATTTGCTGCTGATTATAATTGCCGTTCCAGCGTGAGCTGTGTTGTCGGGATGACAGGTGTAATAAGTTCTGTAGTTGTGGATATTGAGGTAGTTGTAATTAGTAAAGTGTGCTTCAGATACCAAGAGCAAGTCGATTTTTGGGTGTTTAGAAACGCTTCTACTTCTAAACGGCGTTGTAGAAGTCCGTTTGCGTTCCATACTGCTATTCTTAGGGTATCCATTATTGGGAGATTTTGGTTATCAGGCTAGTGAGTAGGTTGAGCATCATAGTATTTTGTTGCATTAACTGGCTAAACATGGTTTCAAATTTGGAAAGGAACTGAGACAGAGATGTCATTGCTGTTTTGATTTTGATTTTGAGTGTATGAGTCTGACGTTGTTATGAAATTTTGTTGTCCAGCCACGGCTGCGGCATAGCTAGTTGGAAACCTGTTTGCCCTATATGTGTTTGGTTGAATTGTGGCCGCCTTTAGAGCTTGTGGTGCTTGCATCCTAGGGTTGGCGGTGTTGTTTCCTCTTTAACTGAAGTTGTTGGTAGATAGAGCATCCTTTATAGTTTGCTGGGTGGGCTCCATTGCACAATGCACATGTAGCAGGAGTGTCTTTTGGCTTTGTAACGTCAGGGTATTGTGGTTACCACCACACTTTACGCACGCGAATGGTTTTCTGCAGTAAGTTTTGCTGTGTCCGTATGCTTGACAACGAGTACACTGGATGATATTGGTTTTTCCTTGGTGGCTCAACTGTAATTATCATATTTAATAGAGATCTAAGTTCGTATATCTCTTTGTTGTTACTGGCAGGCTCGAGGTCAACAAAGAATAAAGGAAGTGGTGTTTTGTCTACCCTGTGTCTTATATTCATTAAATTGCGTACAGTATGTCCTTTCTCTTTCAATTCTTCTTTTATCAACGCGGTATCGACTGTTGGGTGAAGGTTTCTGATTACAACTCTAAATGCCCTTTCTTCTTGAATCTGATAAGTATGAAAAATAATTTTCTCGTCATCAAGATGTCTCACAAGTTTTCGATATGTTTCAGGGTTATTAGTATTTATCTTGACGACGTTGTTTGCTAGTGTTTTTGAGTTGTATTGTTCAGTTTCTAATACTTTTGTCAGATTTGTAATCATTGCGTTATAATTTTCTACTCCGTGTATATATACTGGAGGGGGGTTTCTTAACTGCAGCTTGTGGTTCGTCTCTAGTTGTTTCCATTACGTTATCTTCGTGTATGTCATTTAATAAATTAAATCTGTTGTTATCGATGATTTGGCTTTGTAATTCGAGGTTATTATCAAGGGAGCGTGGGCATCTTTTTCTCTTTTTCATTACTTGCCACTCATGAGAGCTCGTTTGGGGTTGGTCATCGTTTGTTGCGGTCATTTCAGGTGCTGAATGCTGGTTATTAGGATTTTGTGGCGGACAGTGCATGGGTTGTGGAATATTTGTAGGATAAGATACATATGGAACATATGTTTGGCTTGATAATAATTGTTACGTAGGAGGATTAGTGTAGGGCGTTAATGGCTGGTTTTGATATAATAAATGATGTTGAGAAATTGGAATTTGTTGTTGAGCAATAGGCATTTGTGGTTGAAACGGAAACATATTTAAAATAAATAAAATAAACTCACTGATTAATGCGGGTCACTGGCATTCGAGTGCATGCATAGATAACACGCGCGTCACAGACACATCCACTCATCTACGAGGACAGCGGCCAGCGGCCGAATCCAATTTTATTTAGCAAATATCTATGCTCTGATAGGTCGCCGCTGCATAAAGAAATTTGCTTTTAAATACTTGAAGATCTGAATAACCTTTACAAACATCACCTAATAGAACCTTTCGCTAACAAGAATTCTGAAAAATCTTTGTATTAAACTCGAAACTAGAAAAGAAGCTGGTAAAGAAAATTTAACAATAAAATTTGTAAAAAGATATGAAATTATATGCAGAAGAGAACAAATTGTTAGTAGTTTAATAACAAACTTGGACAATTTTAGATGTTCTATATCTATTTTGGATTACAATATTATTCATTCAGACACATGGTTAAATAATGACAATGGTGATTTTGAACTAAGTTTGCTGGTATATAAGATTTTCAGAATTTACAAAAATTCTTTAACAGTCATAAATCTTGAAGATGATGTTCTTTTTGCAACAAAAGTTAATATCTTAGTCAGCTCATCGAACGTTTACAATTTTATTATCAAAGTAAATATGAGCCAACTAGCCATTTCAAGACTGTATCTCTAACCTCAACAGATACGGTAACTCAATTTGGCGTCCGTTGAAAGGCACGCAGCAACACAGAAAAGACCGTCCTATTTGCCGAACATCTTTGTAAAGTTTTTACTCCAAACGGTGCCGCACCAGAGCAAACAATAACTGAATATTTGAGCAATGCTCTAGCTACTACTGATCCCGCAAATAATAATTCCCAAAGAAATCAATTACCTAAACGTCAGAAAATCGCCTGGATCTGATCAAATAACACCAACAATGTCAAAGAGACTTCCAAAAAAAGACATTGTAATGCTATTCTGTCTCCATTACTAGTCCCATCGACTAAAGACAGCTGAAGTAATACTGACAGTTAAACTTGACAAAATCCAAATCGTGTATCCTATTACAGGCCTATAAGCTTTTTATCTACCATGTCTAAATTTCTAGAGAGGTTAATAATCTACCATGTCAATCTTATCCTGGATACAATTCCTGGCCACCAGAATGGATTCTGTCAACACCAATCAAGGATCCAATAGTCATCTCGTTTTCCACACAATAAATAAATCCTCCGAAGATAAAAAAGTTCTGGACTTGGTCTATAAAAATAAACTAGCCATTCTATCATATTTTGACCTCTTTAAATCGTACTGAAGTGACCGACAATTGAAAATACCTTTAAAATTAAAGCTAAAGTTTCTCAAGGTAATTTATTAAGTCCATCACTTTACACACTGTATGCATCTCACCTATCTACCACAACTAACAATTGAAAGAAACGTATATCTAAGGAAAGAAACAAACAGACCTTAGATTCAACAAATTATACTGGTTATTGGGAAGAAGATCCCAAAAGACATTTTAAAATAAAATACTGATCTATAAAGTAGTCATTAAGCTCATATGAATTTATGGTATCGAACTATGAGGTTGCTCAAGCAAGTCTGTTATAACAATCCTTCAAAGATGTCAGTCCAAGATTCTTCGTACAACACGCCTTAGTATATCTTTAACCAAACGTCTCCAAGACCATCCACTTACGAAAAGATGACCGAGAAGCTAAAACAATCCAAGAATTCAAACGAATGTGGAGTGTAGCCAACCGAAAAATTTCAGTGGAAAAAGTGTAAAAGCTTATGGCGGGTGTTCGAGCAAAAGTTAGAAATTTCCATCGTTCTTGATTGTATATCGCTTTTATATCATAGATTTCGATTATGTTGTTTTGTGATTTCAAAATAGGACCGCAATTTTTTGAAAAGTTTATTATTTGTGACAACAATTGACTGCCCATTTAGTAAAATGAACAGTCCTTATTATTGATTTGAACTGTAGCATCATTGACCGTACTAGCATTTCAATCCTTATCTTGAAAAATGCAAGTTTGATTACTCCACCAGCCCAAAATCTACACTAAACAGTGTCTAGTTGCAGAGGCATGACCTTTTCATGAATTTTTAAAGATTTTCTGTTCCTCCATTGCGACAGTTATATTTATTAGTGAACAAGATCAAGTAAAAATCATTTTTATATTGTCCAAAGTCCACTTAACGAATTTTTAAATGTTGGATTAACCGAATTTTATGCATGCAGAGATTTTTCGCGGGAATGCGCTGCAAAGGCCTTGTAATGCCCAACTATTGTTCACACAAACCTTTAAATTTGATGTCTTAATACAATGCAAAAAATATTGTAAAAAATGTCTGTTAAACATACATTTTTTCAATTTCTGCTCGGTATTGATTGCTGTAAGCAATTACATTTCTGTTAGAAGTTCTTTTTTAATTCGGATGGCAAAATTGCTTTCCTTTTTTATATAACCTAATACAAGGAACCTTCTAAGTTGATTAATTAAATGTTACATTTTCTTGACATTTCGGCAAAATGGAGTTCTGTTAACAATTAACTAATAATTAATCAACTGCAAGGTTTAACAAGATTTGTGGATTTATAACAACTACAATGTATGAAAAAGGCTAATGTTGGGCAAAATTTCTTAAAATAGTATAAATAAATTAGTAGGAGAAAGGCAAATTTAATATTTAATTTCTGGAATGTATAAGGTGATCCAAATTGAACTTTATGATTTGAGTTGCACCCGTTTGTAGTCTGTAAATGTTGGAAGTTAACGTTTGCATAGTTGTATAGTTATGAGTATACTCATAAGTACTGTTGCGTACTGATTAGAACGACAAAATAAAACGATTTATTCGTTTTTACATAGTATTTTAAAAATGTATTAAACGGTTATTGAAAGGTCACTCTTAATCTGTACATAAGTTTTAAGTTACCTGGACTTGTCTATATCAGTTTTTTTGAGAAAACTGTACCCTCTTAAACTGTCTATAATTTGTAATCTAATAGATAGATTGATCTGGACTAACGTAAAGCCAATCCTATGACATTAGAAAATGAGGCACATTGTTTCTAAATAAAATTTGAGTTGACAGTGCTTTGTAGGCAAGTGTGAAGTCTTGCTGGAAGGTCTAAGGCGTATTTCAAAAAAGTATGTGATTTTGAGCTTTCACCACACCTTCCAAAACATTCTGATGATACACAACGGCCAAAGTTTTGATTCCTTTTTCATAAAAATGAAAATTGATCACTCCGTCATAACAAACTCCCCATAAAACCATTACAGGTGTTGAATAACAGCCGTTCTAACCTTTGGCACTAATTGAGATGCTTCTTTGGACGACTTTGGGTATACTCTGTCATTTTGTTTATTGAAGGGTTTCTCCACTGTAAGCATTTTATCATCTGTAAACAAAATATTTCTCTGAATATCATGCGCATGCTCTGCCGACAACCTCTTTGCCTTTCTCTTCTACCCTTCTTTAAGAGCATGCTGTTAGTAGACGTCCCGTATGTCTTTTGCAAACAACTAATCCTAAATCTTGCTTAATAATATGAGACATGGAAGTTTTGGAAATTTGCATTTATAATAATAATCTGTTTATGAAGAGGATTTAATTTAATTCGGGCACTTGTGGCTTTGACTGCCTAAACAGTCCATACTAAATATGATTTTCTAGATTACATTTTTTCAGTTGCAGATTTGTGATGTACAATATACTATCAGTTATAAATATAAGTGCATTACAACACAGGAAGATGCCGTCTGCTTGTTTCCCGTCTCCAAACCTCTCTGTGCATTGCTTGTTCCTACAGATATCCTCATTCCATGTTCGGCGTGCTCTTTCTCTCTTTTTTTATTTTATTCTTTTCCATCCTCATTATTTATCTAAACCATTTTAATCCTCGTCGTTTGATCTTATCTACAATTGATTCTGGTGCCTGTATTTTGGGTCTTATTATCGCTCTAAGAGTTTCTCAAACCATTCTTTCGATTTATAAGGTAACTATTTGCGGACAGCCAATAGAAACTAACCAAAGGAAATTGCCAGCTGTGAATTCCGGATTTTAATAAAAAGTTGTTTTTTGTACTCGGGGTATACAATTATTTTGTGTAAGGTTTATTTTGTCGGATAATTCATTCAGAGGCTACTTTTTGGCCTGTCAGACTTTTGCCCACACTCCCAAAGTAAGAATGGGGTGGCGTTTGTTGCACTGCTACTTCAAGCGAGGCAAGCTGGCGCAGCGGTAGAGTGCAGGATACGAGTGTTGGAGGTGACAGGTTCGAATTTTATAATTTTTATGCTCATTTGGTAACGTTCTAAGCAATTTTTTTTTAAGAAACGAGACATTGTAAAGTTAAAACAAGGCTTTAATACATAATTGAAACAGAAGCGTACGAAAATAGGCACATTTTATAAAAACAGTAGCTTTTGCAGTTGTCGTGATTATACTTTCCATTGGCATCCCGAAAGTAGATGTCTCTCGCGTTCTATTTTTCTTCGACTTGGTGATTAATTTTGGCCTAAGGATACTCTAGCATCGCTAAAACCTGGCTGGCTGTAGCTGGTTGTATACGAAAAAGTACATCGCAAATATGTTGAGTCTTCTGTGTAAGTTTACAACAACTAGATTATTGAGCATCACATGATCGTATGTTGCTTTAACTATAATTTTGTATTACATGAAAAAATATACGTCCAGTACTTTTACAATTTCTGTCGTCTTCGGTGGTGTAGTTAGCTGCTTGCATCTACTGCAGAAGCATTGATCCAACAAAGTTTAGTCTTTTGCCCAGTCCATGAGTCCTGCATAAGCAGGAAAAGCTGATTGTCCACTACTAATTTTACGCATTAAATGTAGAACTGCTTCACTAACTCTTTGGTCATCTTACTAAAGGAGCTGCATTTGACAATAAGATTAGGCATTGTATTGTTTTGCAGAGTTTTTATAACTGTTGAAAACCACCTGCTTGTTGCAATACAGTGAATAGCTCCCCGATGAGCTAGACAGTGGTTGCACCGTGTAGGCTTTGTTTGAAGCCAGACTTCTTTCTTGCGACATCTTTCTAAAGTGCGCTTGGAATAACGCTCATAATTGAATCCTGATTTATCCGTGTTAATTACATAGCAGTATCGTACTCACTGGCGAATTTCCTACCTTCTTATAGTCAATGTTGTGGTATTCTGTCACTGCTTTCGCTACCTTACACGACTTCATCCTCTGATCTTTCTTAAAACGATGCAGTAACTTGCGGGAAGCTTAAGTTTACACTGTATTTCTTGACATCTGTGGTATGCCCACGTTCTCGGTCATGTACCGGCAGATTTTGTTCCTTAGCGTTTCTAAACTTATTTGCAACTGCCTTATCAATCAGTTTAATCTTTTCATATCGAGTGCTCCCGCTTTCAATTGCTTTTTCAAAGCGATACAACTGTTGTGCGCAAGAAATTCTCAGAAACTTCGACTGAACTGCGCTAAAAGTTCTCCTAGGGCTCTTTTTTCTCTTGCTAGAAGATTTCCAAAATTTCACTATGGTTTTCTTTGCTAGAAAGAAAAGTCATCTCCATTTCCATTTGTTTCCAAGTTCTTCAGTTTTTAACACTGTTTGGATCAATTCCGATACTTCGCTTTCTGATTTCTTACGTTGATAGTCCAAATATTCACAGTAATATCTCTCTTTTCCCTTGCCTGGGCTGACGGTCGGATATTTCTAAAAGAAACTACACGGAGTCTCTTTATCTTTAACAAAATGTGCTTTGAGTAGGTGTCTTACTTAACCTAATCTAAGTCAACCAATGTAACTCAGTAATGCTAGTTGTTTTCTCAGTCTCTATTGTCCTATGACCCTCATATCCTCTCGTCAGTGTCCCGAGAGCAATGTCTGTCGATGCAGACATACGGGACCAGGTTTTGAGCTGTGTATCTTAGTCAGCAGACTTAGGAAGACCTGTTGGTCTTATGGGGAGAGGTAACAGCGGTCAGAGAGGAGACGCTCAATAAGCGCTTTGAGGGTTATGTCAAAAAATAATCTTACCAAAAAGAAGAAAGCACCAAAAACATAAAGAAGCAAAAAATGCACAATAATAAGCGATTCTCACTGAAAACGTGCTTAAGATAAAGGAACGAACTATTAAAACCTGCTTAACTGCATAAACACATCCAGAACTCAAACCACGCACCTTACCACTTGCCTCGCTTTAAGTAAGGGTGTAACAAAAGTCACCTCGTTCATAAATTGAGAAAAAAGGCACACAAAATAAACCTTGATGCCGAGCACAAAAAAACTTTTTATTACAATCCAGGATTCACATCTGAGAACCTTCCTTTGCTATTGTGCAGTACTTCTTATATTGCGTCATACAGATCCTTGATCAAATCCTTGATTATAATATTATTTACTTGGAGACTTTCACTGGCTTAGAAACATAAAGCGACACATACTTTTACAAGAGTTGGAATCGCGAGGCCTCGTTTAGCTAGAAAGTTTAGAGGGTATATCAAAGAAACCAATACACTTCGTATAGTCTTCTTTTTCTTTTTCTTCATTAGCCTGTCGTAAATCAATGTTAGACATAGGCCTCTCCTTTACTTTTCAATAAGTCCTGTTTTAAGCTACTTTGTCATCTTTAAGTTATCCTTCAATCTGTCTATGGTCTCCTTTAATGTATTTTTTTATTCCATCGTTTGTCGTTCTGCCTCATGGAATGGCCAGCCTATTTTTATTTTAAGGATGCTACACGTCTCTTAACTTTTATTAATTTTCCACTAATGAGCATGTTAAGGTTTATGTCTGTGCAGCATAAGCAAGTACAGGGAGTACGCCTTGGTCATATACAGATTTTATCAGTTTTAAAGGTATTTTTTGTTTTTCGAGATTGTATATTGTTTCCCAAAGACTGACCGTACTTGGCATATGCGTCTATCGATTTCTAAGCTTCGATTAAATTTTTTACATACTGTAATCTGTTCTAAATAAATATATTCTTGTACTGTCTCTATATCTTGGTTGTCAGTTATAATGTCTCTGTTTCTTAGTTGATTAGTCATGACTTTTGTTTTTTAGTTATTCATTATCAGCCAGTTTTCGAATTCAATTTTCAGTTTTTCTAACATTAGTTTGTAGATTTTCAAATGAATCTAGTATGGTTACTACATCATACGCATATGTTAAGTGACTGAGTATCTTGCCATTTATATTTACACCTTTATGCTCTTCATTTATCATCCTCAAGTGTTGTAATAAATAGCTTCGGGCTCATCGAATCTCCCCGTCTTACTCCACGACCCATAGGAATATTGTTGTTTTTGTGTAGCCGTATTGTCGTTGTTGCTTGGTCATAGATGGAATGAGTAATTTGAGAATACAAGTTCAACTGAACCAAAAGCTTACTCGTAGTCAACGTACGCTATGTATCAAGAAAGATTGTACTGTGTCTTTTTTTATAAGTATTGAGATAGTGCACTACTGCTGAAGTTTTTCCTGAACCACGCTGGTTTAACTGTCTAATAAAAATCTAGTTTCGCCTCTAATCTATTTATTATAATCTTAGTAAAAAAATTGTGTATTTGGGTCAGTAAAGATTTTGGTCTGTAATGTCAGGAATTGATTTGTCTCCTTTTTAAATATAAGAACCACTAGTAGAGATTTGTTGAAGAATGTTAGCAGTGTTTTAATTATTATATCACCTTATTTTATTAGTTCACCTATTACTCCATCGTTCTCTAAAAATTTATGGTTTTTGATGATCTTTACTAATTTTCGGAATGCCTCTTTAAGTTTGTTGTTTTATTTTTTAATTAATTTTCTATGGAAATAGAATCGTATTTTTCTGTTTGTATAGTTTCTCATAGTATGCATCTGTAGTTCTTAATATCCACTTTTTATCACTTATTTATTTTCCTTTTCTATTCTTAAGGGTTGTAATATTTGATCTACCTACTGATCTTGTGCTTTTCATGTTCTCTTAGTGATTTCTTCAACATCTTATTGGTTCCGTGTATTCTATAGTATTCCGTTTTTCTTGTTTCAACAGTTCCCTTCGAAATATTTTATTTGTTTTTACATTCTAACTTTCTTTTTTGTTCCTTGGGACTGTAGCCACTTAATGGCCTGCGCCCAACATGGGTTACTTATAATGGTGCTCATACAACTTCTGTATCTCAAAAATTTTTAGGTTTTTCTTTAATTCCTGTTCATATTGTATACGATTTTCTTTTAAAAGTTTCGTTTCTATCGTTGCCCTCGAGTCCTTTTTTTCTAGTGCTTTGCTAATTTTATTTTATTTTATTTTGCAGGATTCTGTGGTCATCGCCCGTGATAATGTTATTTAACTAGGGGTTGCCCGCCAAAGGTATTTTTGGCGCCCTAGGCTGATAATTTTTCACCCGCATTCCTTCAATTTTTTGCAAGGTGGAAACGTATAAATTTTTAACTGCTTGGCAGAAGCAAACCAAATAGCCGACCCAACAGCCGCGACCGCCCGGCCATTCGGCAAGGAGGAGAGCGGTCTCAACGTGCGTGCACGAACGCAAGGAGTTGCGGCACGCCAAATTTCATATCAGCCGTCTTTGTTTACTTTCCGTTCAAATGTATAGGCTGTCTATGTTTACTATGCACGGGCCTTTTCGTGTAAATCAAGGACCAAAACCACGCCATATTTCTTTGTTTACTTTCTGTTTAAATGTATAGATAGATCGTGTTACATCTTTAATAATTTCTTTGTGCGATTATAATATGTAGCCTATCTCGTTTTCATATTCTCCGCTAGGGCTAACCCAAGTCTATGTTCTACTGGGTTTCTTTTTGAAAAGGTATTCATTACATATACGTCTGTTGTTCTGCAAAGTTAACGCGCTTTTGTCCACGTTCATTCGTTTTCCTAGCCCGTAAGTTCCGGTCCTATTTTTGTCTAGATCTATTCTTCTGCCTACCTTGACAGTGAAATCCCCAATTATGAGTGTATATTGCATCGACTATTATCTATTGCTGCTGAGCTTTCTGCGTAAAATGATTCAACAACCACTTGGTCTTCGTATTTTGTTGTTGGAACGTATATCTGAATAATCTTTATATTACAAAATTTGGATACGTTTAAGATCATATATCACTCACTTTGATATGGAGTTCTAACTTTTTATATTGTGTGCTTCTTATTATAAAACCTACGTCTTCTCTGTTGTTTTCCTCGATTATTGCTCCTCTACAATACAGTATGTGATCAGATGTTAAGGTTAAGCTGGGTTAATCGGTTCTTTTGATTTTAGCTGATCCTAAAATATCGCTATAAATGTTTTAAGTTCCTCCTCCAATTCGTATAATTGTTCGTCTTTGTGCAGCATTAACTTTGTTTTATTCTGATGTTTATTTGGGAATTTTGAAATTGCCAGAATTCGCGAGACAGACTGATGTGTGCACATCAGTGTGATATTTTGGACTAATAGTCCTACTCACGTAAGGTTCCATTTCGTTTGTTTTAAAATTTGACATATAAATAATACAGGAGGGGGGGGGTTAACCTTAATCTTCCCACTCAAGCAGATGGATTGGGAGATATAATTTCAACTGCCCCTAACATGGGCTACCGTCGCTCCTATTGGAGAACCATCGTATTCTTTATTGTATTTCCTCCAAATTTGTACCTTTGTAGTAATTCCTTATCGTAGTGTATTTATAAAGGATTTTCTAGATCCTTCAATACTAACCTATAACTAATTAAACATATAAATGATTACTTGGTATATCTATAACGTCATTTCTTATGTAATTAATAAATTAAAAAAGGTCATCTCTACCGTACGTATACAAAACAAATAAAAACAAACACTAATGTACTAAATATTGCAAATAACCCCAGAAGGTTTCTTAAATGCTTTTCCAATGTATCACTCTTCTTTCTGAACAACAAGTTAAGCAAAAATAAGTGTGAGTTGAAAATGAGTGCACCTACAATCGCGTTTCTGAATTCAGATCTAATTGTAAGTTTATACTTTACACTAATAGCAATAAAATTCGAATTGTTTAAATATTTTGTACGTTATTCAGAAAAACATTTCTGAAGTTTATTTTGGATAAAGGAAAACAAAAACAACTGCCTACAAACTACATACTTCTGTATTCTAGGTAATTCCGCTTTATGGCTTTGTTTCCGAGGAGCTGCCTCAGGTACGTTCCTTTCATTATTTGGCTGTGGTTTGATACTTCAGGGCTCTTCAGTGGCTTGCAGTCAGCCCTCAAGCAACTTCGCTGTGCCGGCACTTTAAATCTGCAAGCGCTTGGTGGTTAAGGCAGTCCAAGAAAACTATGCAGACGTCGCGGTGTGTATTATCACTATGAAGTTCGCAGACTGAGAGCGCGCACGGGGCGTTATAAATAATGGAACCGCATGCTCGCCGGCGAGTGCCGGAGTCGGTGCGTCTGTGCCTCGGCAAACGAGAATTTAATGAGATAAGGGTGCAGCAGCCCCGTGCCGGAAGGGGCGGCGAAGCAGCCGCTGTTGAACTTCGGCGAAGTAATTATAAAACCGGCGCGATATCTCGGAAGTGGCCTCTGTTTGCGCAGAGGTGACAGGCTCGCATCTCCATCTCAATTGAATGCTAATGAAGTGTTTACAGAACAACTTAATGTACTTAGTTTGCTTGTTTATCTTTTACATTTGCTGTGTGGATGCGTTTTATGTAGCCCAAGAAGCTGAGCTCCGGGCGCCGAAGCGAAGTTTTTACATTAAAATTTAAGGCAGGGTTACGGTTGGGATCGAGCCGCCGAGACGCTGGCGCAGTAATGAAAGTTTCGGATGGAAAATTTCTGAAGCGCGTAAAAATTGCGTGCGAATTACTCCCACACTAACCAAAGGGACCAGCCGACGCCTGGAAACTGGAATAACAAAAATTTATGACCACACAAATCTAATCTTTAAGAAATTACTGCATTCGTGTAGTAACCACCAAAATACGGGCTGGTGTAAGTCGTAAAAGTTTCCAGCGGTAAAATTGTAATGTATTTCAGGTAATTTTTGTGAGGAATGGCAGTGTTTACATTCTAGCACTGAAAATTTTGAATTCACCAGGCATTAGTTTACAGCTGTCTGTTAAAAACGGCGAGGCCATATATCCTACCTCAGTTGATAAATTATTATCAAATTCTGGAAATATTATTTTGGTTTAAGATGAATGTGTGCTAGCAAAAGGATAAAACTAAAATATTAAAACCAAAAAGTTGAATAAAAAATAAATTTCGTAGTTTAGCTCAACTTAGTTAAGGATTCCGGATGGTCGGTGATAATTAAGTGTCCGTGCGTAAAATCGAAAATGGCTATCTTTAACGTGCAAGTGAAGTGTACCAGTACTGTCGATACTGCAAATCAGAGGTCAAACTACATTTAAAAATCTTATGTACAAATACTTTAAAAACTCCCATATGTTTCCAACGGGATTCGGCACCGGCCCTGAACCTCCAATTGTGAATGCAGCAGGACGGATAACAATATGTTTAATCTACCTATCATGTAATTAACAAATATGATGGCCCAAATGTATCACAATCAGGTATCTTATCCTACTGCAAGTCCACCATTCTAACAAACATATAAAATCATCTGCCAATGGAACAAATTCCCATGACTAGTAGATATTATCAACATCAAAATCAAATACCGATTATGATACAAAACTCAAATCCTAGTTTAGTTACAACTACATCTCAAGCAAGTTGCAGTAATTATAAGAAAGCAAACATAAACGAAGAAACCACAAATCATGTAGTGATAAGTGACGATGAAGAAATGTTCCCCGAAACAAGTGAAAAACAAAGAAACATGACTGGCAACTTATTAAAAAAAGAAAAGAACTCACGAGTGCTAGTTCACTCAAAAACAATAAACGAAAGTAATCTACAAATCTAAACAACTAATAAATATAATTGTTAACAGAAACAAAGCCAAAATGAACCAATCTTAACCAAACTCTTAACCAAAGGATCCAAAATCTCTATATATATATATATATATATATATATATATATATATATATATATATATATATATATATATATATATATATATATATATATATATATATATATATATATCTACGGTGTCACGGACTATAAGGCAATGACTAAGAATTTGGCTCTGGTTAACATATATTAGCAAATATTTAGCAAACAACATCGTAAGGATAAATCCAACGACTCTAGAGACTTACAGAAAGCTAATCAATCACCTTCGTGAAGACACATTATTCGTCATACCTACAACTAAAATAAGAGAGAGTCTGCAAAGTGGTTATAAGAAATGTCTATCACTTTATATTATTAGAAGATGTAAAAATTGAGTTAGAGAAAATGGGAGACTCAATCTGAAATATTATTTGTCAGACACAGAAAAAGCATGGAGCCATTACCGATATTTTTCATGGATTTAGATCCAAAATACAATAATAAAGAAATTTACGATCTTCAGTTCTTACAACATACCAAAATTAAGGTAGAATCACCCCAAGTCAATAAAGTGAAAATACAATGTACCAGGTATCAAGATTATAGTCACTCAAAAACTTATTGCATGAAACTGTTTAACTGTCAAGTGTGGAAAATTCCATGACTCAATAACGTATACAAAGTAATGGAAGCCATTCAGCAAACTATAAAAGCTGCACTGCTTATCGGGACCTAATAAAAACAAAATAGAAAAACAATCCATACAGACAAAGAAACTCTATTCATCAGACGCAAAGAAATATAAATTCAATACAAAGCCAACCAATTGTTTAAAGTCCGCTAATAAATCCAACCGCTACATACGCACAGGTAGTTAAGACAGGCAGAAGACCAAACGGAGATTAACAGAAAAATTGACAGAATTTCTAAACGAATTTAAAAATATGTTTGCACAACTGCTCAACCAGAATAGCATGATTCTATCCATGCTAACAACAGTAATCAATAAACTCACGATCTTATTTTTTGCAAAATAACAAAATAAACACCCACTTAACCTCAGAAAGTGATATAACTGGCAGAACAGTTGTTAAAATGCCAAACTAGAACATGTACTATGTCAATTATTCTGACGGAGGAGGTCATGCAGGATCCGCTGCTATTATAGGAAAATGTTTTGAAACACTACCTTCTGTAGTCATACTTCACAGATAAAATATAAAGTACAATAATAAAAATCTGGTGTGAACGACTTTCCTTATCCTATTATTTGGGTAATTCAGGAAAAATCCTGGGCTTTAATTTTTTTCCGAGTCCTATTTTACCAACTTTTACTTTAAATGCATGTTTATCTCGTGATAACAAATCATTTTTATTATCATGAATTTTGTGTATCTTCAACCGTTTAGATTCGAGACCGCTTTGCGACCCATTTTGCAACCTTGCGACCACTGCGTCCCCTACCTACAAGTAACTCGCACACCAAATTTCAAATCTCTAGCTCTTACGGTTCTCCAGATATCATGTTTACTGACAGACCGAGAGACACACTCTCTCTCTCTCTCTCTCTCTCTCTCACACACACACACACAAACCAATGGCTCAAACCAACTTTTATGGTGTCCTGAGGCTATATTTCGTACAGAAATGTGAAAATCTGGGTATTTCCCCCGATTACATTACTTTCGTTAGAGTATAGCATAAGGAAAGTAAAAATACAAACATTTCCCCAGACTACGTGCATTGCAAAAATCTATATTTCACCAAGGCACTAAATCTAGGCTAATAGATACCAACAGTTCTTCCTTACCCTTGGACCAAACTTTCTAGTCCCTAGTGACATAATCTACTACAAATTATGGAACAACACGATCTTAACTTTTTATCAACTGGAGAACCCACGTACTGGCCTACTGATCATAGTAAGATCCCAAATCTTCTGGATTTTGTTGTTACAAAGAGAATATCCAATATATACACTAAAATAGGGTCAAATCTTAATCTAAAATTGGATCACAATGCTATTACAATAACGTTATCTGAAGTTATCTGGAGAGATCCACCGTTGCACTTGTGCTCTAAACAAACTAACTGAAAACTATTTAAGCAGTTCATTAATGAAAACAACAAGTTGTACTTCGATGTAAAAGAACCTCATAAAATTGAGGAAGTAGTACAATATTTTATCAAACTACCACAGAAAGCGTGCAGTGGAGAGAGAACTTGGAAAGAAAAATCTAGTGCTTCAGGGTGTAGTAGATCAAGAAAATGAAAAACATGTAAAAATAGAACAAAAAATTATTAAAAATAATACAAAAGTTAGAAATTTCAATTAATAAAGAAAGTGATATTAGTGAAGTAAAAATAATTAGAAAGTAGATCGGAAAAACGAGACCAATACTACCATATTATTATTAATAAACGGCAACAAAAAATGGAGATTCTAAAGAGCACAAAAAGCCTGAAAGGCACAGAAATATGAATCGGCGAAGAATACTCGCCAAAAATACGAGAAAAACGGAAACTATTAATCCCGCGACTGAAAGCAACAAGAAGAAAAGGAAATAGAGCGCAGATAAGATACAATAAGGATAAGGGTAAAGAACAAGAAAGACACAAGGAACATGGAAGGTCAAGTGGAAACTATAAAAGAACAGCGGAGAAAGGTCGTCGGAAAGTACTGCTTTTACGGAGCAGATAATAAAAACGACAAGGCAAAGATCTGATAGCTAGATATAAAGAAAGGAATAACGACGACGTACATTGCAGTGAACAGGATTACGACTCAAAAGTATTAACCGATAAAATAAATAGAAACATAAAAAACAATAGAAACAATATAGGGAAGGAATGGTAAATAATAAAAATAGGTAATTGGAACCTCAGAGGCCATTAACAAAGAATGAGCATTAAAAAATCTTGTAAAAAAATACAAACATATGAGATGGAAATAGTAGCGCTTCAAAAAACACTCACTTAAAAAGACATGGCATACAAAATGTAAATAATTACACACTGTTCAAAAGTGGAAGTTAAAGTGGGAGGTTTGATGTAGGTTTTATGATAAGTTCAAGGATAAAACAAGAAATAAAAAATTTTGAAGAAATATGGGACCGCATGTGTATTCCAACTATAAAGTATAGGAGAACATATCCATTATAAATATCCATGCATCCACTGAATAAAAAGAGGAAGAACTAAAAGATAGGAGTATGTACTATGAGTTACTAGAGGGTAAAATAGGCAACATCCCAAACGAAGACATTGTAATACTAATTGTCGATACAAGTGCCAAGGTTGGAAAAGAAGACAATTATAAAAATATAACAGGAAGAAAAAGCAAGCACATAGATAGCAATAATGACAAGTCCAATAGGGATCTCGCTAACAATAGAAAAAAATCTAAAAATAATTAATACACATTTCCAGGAAGAAATGCATCAAAGCACATAGACCATATTCTAATTCAAGCTAGGCATGAAAAAATAATAACAAAAGTCAAATCATACCGAAAAGCCGAAACAGATTTTGGCCATTTTATTGTGGGAGTATAAATAAAATTGAAAGGGACAGAAATAGTAGAAGGAAAATAAGGAAAAGAGAAAGACATAATGTAAATGCGCTCCAAAATAAGGAGGTAGCACGAAAATATAAGAAGGATATAGAAGACATACTCAACAAAGAGGGAGAAGCGGCAGATGGCGTTGAAGATAGGTGGAGAAGGTTGTAATAAACAATAAAACACGCAACAAAAAAAACATCCCAGAACGAAAAACGCAAAAGAAGAAATAGTTATTATTAAGAAAATGTTATAAGCACGTCAGAAGAAAATTACTAAATATATACTAAGCATAGAAGAAAGGTGAAGGAAATCGTAAAGAAAAAGAAAAGAACGCATTTCGAAAATAAAAAAAGAGATAAACAACAAATACCAAACAAAATAAATTAGAAATGTTTATAAACACGTAAAGAACATTAAAAACGGTTATCAACATAACACGCCATTAATTAAAGAAGAAGAAGGCACTTTATTGGGAGTTGATGAGGAAAAATTAGAAAGAAAACTAAGAAAACTAAAAACTAAGACCAAGAAAATACGCTTAACGATAAAATACAGTGAAAAATCTCAGTATGGATTAAATAAAAGGAATAATAAATAAAATGAGAAATAATAAACCAGGAGAAAACGAAATAACTACTGAAAATTTGAAGTATGGTGGAGATATTATGTAGAAGCAAATCCTAAACCTGATGACTAAAATATGGGAAATTTTTATAAATTTATAAAAAAGGCGATAAGACAGAATGTAAAAATTACAGACGAATTACACTGAAATATGTTACATATAAAATACTGACCACCCTAAATAAAACAAGAAAAGTATACAAAAAACAACACTGGAAGATGACCAAAGAGGCTTCGGAAAGAACTGATCAATAACGGATTAAGTCTTCATATTAAAGCAGATCTTATACGACTGTTATGAATATAATGTTCCAACTTATAGGCTATTCATCGATTTTAATAGCGCATGTGATAATATAAATTGGAAACATTTAATGAACGTGCTAAAATAATGGAAAATGCTATCTAAATTAATCAGATTAGTAATAATCACAATCAAAAACACAGTTACAGCAGTTAAATATAATACGAAACTTAGGGATGAATTTAAAATAAGAAAAGGGTCCCCCGTTATCATGCGTATTATTAAATCTAGCTCTGGAAATAATAATTAGAAATAATAAGATAAATACAAAAAGGACATTATTTACTAACCAGTGCCTTGCATACCCACATGATGTGGTGTTATTGGCAAAAAGCAGGAAACAACTTTAGGAAGTCGCAAAACAGCTAATGAAACATGCAGGAAAAATTGGTCTCCAATCCAATTTAATATATACAAGACAAAATTTATGGAACTCAAGAACAAGAAAAGTAACCTTAGAAAACAAAATCTCAGTATTAAGAAACTAAATGGAAATGAAGGTGTTTTGGAATTCGAAGAAGTAGAGAACTATATGTATTTGAGAGTCTTGGTGGCCAATAAGTGTGAAGAAAATAGTGAAATTGATCTACGGATAGCAACAAGTGTGCAGAAGCTCTAAACAAAATATTAAGAGCAAAAAAGATACTCAGAAAAACAAAACAAGATGTATAAGTTAGGGCTAGGGAAAACATTAATCTATGTATGCGAAACCTGGGTTATGAATCAGAAAAAAAGCAATTGAAAACAGAAACATTGTAGAGAAAAATATTAAGAATATTTGACGGAAAAATACAGTACTAAAATGGGGGGAACTGCATGGATAAAAGTCATAAGTAAAAGATTACAATGGCTAGGTCATCTGGAAAGAATGCATGGGAGAAAAATGTTAAAAATGGGGTCTGGAGGGTACCAAAATGAAAGGAAAGAAAAAATACCGATGAAAAGATGGAGACAATCAGTGAAGCAAGACGTGATAGCAAAACAAATTAAAAACTGGAGAGAACTGGCAAAAGATAGGAAAAAGTGGAAAGAAATTACACAGCTCAAGACCTGAATGGTTCTTTTAAGCTGCTATATGTACTACAAGAAACGTCATGGCAATCGATTTAAAAAGAAAATTAAAACTTTACCGGAATAACCCGATATACTTACATTACACATACAAGGGCTTGTCCAAAAAAACCCCGTAAAGCTTGTAGTAAGTGATAAAGAACGAGACATCTTAAAAATAAAATTATATTGAATAGGCTTAATACATACATTCCATACAGTTCTACAAGAAGTCCGAAATGATACGTTTCAACATTATGTCACTAAATTAACACCAGAAGATCATGGAAGGCGACAAAGAAATTTAAAAGACTCACATAGTCGATGCCACCCATAAAAAACCATACTGCAATTGTTAAAAAGATAAAGCATTTGCGGAATATATTGCTAATATATTTACTCCATCGTCAGAGTGGTCTAAGAGATTGAGACGCGGATTGCGATGCAGACGGTCTCAGGTTCCATTCCCAGAGCTTTATGATGCGTGTTAGGTGGCCTACTCAGTCACTGAAAATAATTGAGTACGTGCGCTCGCTCGAGCAAGGGATAATAATGGCGGTCGTCTAAGGCGAGGTACTTGCCACATCGCTTCGCATCAGATATAATGCGCGACGGCCTGGCAGAGACAGCAAACTTATGAGAGCCTTAACTTCTCAGTTTGCCGGCCGTGTTCCTACGCGGGTCGTTAGAGCCTTACCATCTATATATTACCATATTTACTCCACTGCCATTGAAACCAAACGACAGTAAAATGCAAACTTATCTTAATGCTCCATGTCAATTGATCCTGCCAATAAAACCATTCTCACCAAAGGAAGATCTTTGCCAAATAAAGATTACTAACTCTCACAAGCTTAATAATAGGAGAAATTCTAAAACACCTCCCCAGAAAAACGATTATCTGCTTAACAACAATTTATAGTAGCATTTTACGACTGTGTTAATTCCCAATGTAATAAAAATTTATTCAAATTTTTATGATTCCCATACCAGGGAAGCCACCAACTAAAGTATCATCCTACAGACCAATAAGTCTTATATCCTATTCCTTAACAAAACCCACAGAACATCTAATACCAGAACATTAGTTTCGCTTCAGAAAAAAGCACTCTGTAGTAAAACAATGCCACAGATTTGTTAATAACATCAAGGGAAATTTAGAAGGAAAGGAAATGTGCGCATTAGTTTTTCCATACCAGCAATCCTTCGATAAGGTACGGTACGATGGACTCTTATACAAGTTAAAGAAAAATTTAACTACTCATCTCTAAATCATTCTATAATAATATATGAAAGACAGATATTTTCAAGTAACCTGGACCGGATAGGAAAGATTCTCAATAAACACAAGGTGGAAACCATCTATTCTACCACCACCAAGATACGGGATTTGCTTAAACCAGCCAAATATACAAGAAAACCACAGGATGCACCAAGGGTATACTGCTTATCTTGCTCAACTGAAAAAGTTTACATTGGGATTATGGGCCAAACGATTACTACCAAGATAAGGGAACACAAACGTCATCTACACACATGCTTTGGAAAATCCTAACCACGAGATAGAATTTGGGCAAACACAAGTTTCATCCAACTGTAGGAATTACTACCCGAGATTATACAGAGAGGCGGTGGAGATTTATAAATATAAAAATAATTTTAACAAAGACGAGGGATTCAATCTGCCTAGCTCTTAGTTTATCGCTCTCAAGGGTCAAAAAACAGACCGCAATACGGTGAAAGAGCGAGTGACGCCACAAATGTTACCTGTAACCACCCAATTGACGTCAGCAGCTAGGCCCCCCAATACTATTCCTACTACACTTGCACGGGTATAAAATTTTTAGAAGATTTTCTTCTGAAGATGTCCGCCGCAGTTGTGGACGAAACGTCAAGAGTTTCTGAACTCTGACCATGGATTTATAACCAAGCACTAAATTTACAAATATTTCGGTTTTATTTAAAAATTAGAAATTTTAATATCAATTAGAGTACATGTAAATAGTCCACATCAAAAATAATGTTGCCTATTGGTAATGACGATATTTTGTCGACACAAATTAATTCCAAGAGGAAGGAATACTATAGATCCTTATCAACAACAACCATATATTGTAATTAATAATATACAAGCAACACCTACACCTTATGGACAAATACCAACTGAAGTAATATGCAACGATATCACAAATTCAACCATTACAGTTCAATATTCACAAAAACTTGCAACGCAATTCTTTTATTAACATAAATTCAGTCACCCTCCCAACAAACTTTAACACAATTAGCATTGCTAGCATATTATTGCTTAAAACTTCTCTGTTTGATTGAACTTGTGGTTCCTTTGCAGCAGTACTTGCATAAGGTTTTCCTTTCGTTTTGAGTGGATTGGAATTTGTAATTCTTTTCTTTGTTGCTGCTTTTTTCGCTTTGGTTAGATCATTTTTCATTTTTTACATTTTTAACAGCCCTATTCAAATTCAATTTAAACATACTATTGCAAAAAAATTAGACTTGTGGCACCATCTGTTATTAGTTGAAGGGTACTACTTTTTTACAATGTTTTGCATTAAAAAATTAATGATTAACAATAAATAAAACGTGAAAAATCGATTTTTTTTCCAAAACAACTCATTTCATAGTTCAAAATAAATACTTTTTTTCTGAACGCCAACTAACAAACAATTTTTTCTTTAAAAATATACATCTTAAGAGTATCTAATTAAATTTTTAGCTTAAAATATTAAAAAATAAAATAAATATGATTTTTTTAGTGAAAATGGTCATTTTTACCATTTTTTTTAATTAACAATTTTTTTAAAAAAGTAAACATTATTTACGTATAAATTTACGCTATCTTATAAAATACATATAAATAATCAACAAACAATTTTTTTTAATTTAAAAAAGTCAAAGGCTACTACTTCACATTACGATTTATTATCGTACTACAAATGCTCAGTGTGACAGCTATGTTATTCTAGAGAAGTGTGGCAGCTAAGGGTTAAACAATTTTACATTCTCTGTAGGTTGCTGGGCGCTTTTTTCGCAGTTAGCACATTTAGTTGCATATCTATTTTTGTCTGTGACTCTTTTGCGCTGTTTGTTTGATGTTTATCTCTACATTTAACACACTTAGATTCTTTGGTGCAGTATCTCTCCGTATGACTAAATTCTTGACATGTTTTTTTTTCTTTTTAACTTATTTACCGCTCCTATGATTTTGAACTTTCCTTCACAAGATTCTATACTTTATTGATAAACCTACAAAGTTCACTACACAGGTTTAATACATTAACAAGGGAATTTAACGTAAACATCCTTCAGAACAAAATTAATATTAATCTGTGAAGAACCAATTGGGTGTAAGCGATAGTCAAACTATAAAAGAGAAACGATGGCAATTAAATATTTAGAAATCAAGATCAAAGACATGTCTAAAATTCAGAGGTACCTAAAAAGAAATAAACGAAAGTATTAGGGAGAAACCATAGATAAACGTTTTGGCATAAATGCGCACATGTAAAATAGAAAATATTAACACGTAAGTTAGAAATAGAAAATATACAAGTAGAACATTCCAACAGCAAATAGTGAAAATAGTACGAGATAAGTTGCGGGCAGATATAAGGAATATAAGACGACTTGTAACGAAACTGTAGAAATTATATTATTATATTATATATTATATACAAAACATTATACCTTACAAAATATATCTACAAATCAACAGTTTTTATGCTGTAAGATGGCAGCGTGATATTTTTAAAATTTAAAAATTACGCGTAACGCAGCCCTTTATTTATAAATTTAAAACACAATATACTGATACAACATAATTTTATTATTTCTGACAAAACAAGCCACATACATTAAGGTGTTTTGAAGTGATGAATGTATTATTCAGGAAAATGTGTGTTGAGCCTAAATTTAGACGTGGAATAGAATGGAGGATACGGTAGATGGAGGGCTCTGCTAAAATTTCTATATCGGGTTTATCGAGTGAAAACACGAGCGCGAAAACAAATGCCATCAATTAATTAAGGCCCAAGCTGGCACGCAGCACTGTAATTACTAAAAAGAAATAATGGAAATTTGGCCAAACATTTCGGAAAATTGAGTAAACAATGCTGTACCGCTGATGCGTGACAAATACCGAATAAAATGTGTTCGCACAGTAAAAACGGCATGAATTAAGGTAGCTAAATTTAGAGAACATTCGCTGAGATGAAATTTAAATAAAATAGCAAAATAACAAGCTATAAATTCAATAAATGATTCAAATGTAATATTAATTTGTTTTAATTTTGAAATACTTCATAAACAAATAATTTCTTAAAAATATACTAATAATAATTGCGCACCTCCAGTTTGATTAGCGGTCAGTTAGTTTTAGTTGAATTTCTACAGCTAAAAACGGGCTGAAATGAATGAAGATGATTTATCTATCTGTCTTGACATCTTTGTATTCAAGCTTATGACTATTTAAATTCCCAATTAAATAATATAAAACGTTTGTAATTATCAATTTAATTTTTTAGTTGAAATTGAAAGTTCTGTATTATGTCTTCACGCTAAATAGAAGAATTTGAAGGGCGAAGAAATAATTTGCAAGATATTGACATGAGTCGATAACGCTCCCAAAATAATGAAAAAGTAGGAATTGAAGAGTAATACTTTACAAAAAGAGTATGGTTTAGCTAGGCCGGCTGGTAGCACTTTGTAAGAGTCACTATCT
This sequence comes from Sinelater perroti, assembly GCA_036346155.1. Taxonomy (NCBI): domain Eukaryota; kingdom Metazoa; phylum Arthropoda; class Insecta; order Coleoptera; family Elateridae; genus Sinelater; species Sinelater perroti. The sequence continues at coordinate 13,186,208 of JARFIY010000195.1, read as the reverse complement.
CAGTATATATTTAAATACTGATTGATGGCCTAAACATCAATGAAGGGGAGGACAATAACCAATTTACCAGTCGAACACCCTATAATAAAAGTTCCTGTTTCTCCAAATTGGTGGTTGGATTGGTAGGCCTAGCTCTGTTATCATTAAAGAATTTTGAACAAGAGAAATACTAAACAGTCTCAAGAAAACGGAAGGATATAATTTATTATGATATAAAGCCTTGAAATGTCTAAGAAATTGGTACAAAACTTACAAGAAACCATAAGAGAAGTATATAAATATAATATAGATATTCTGACACCGCAAGAAACAAAGCAGAAATCTAGAGATGATAAAAAATGAAAGAAAACGTTTTCATCTAAATAAACAAAAACGAAGTTGCGATATGAAAAAAAGTGAATTTGATTCTGATACGTAAACAGATAACCATTTTAGTAATTTATGCACCAACAGCTAAAAGAAAACTTTCCTGCAGATCCCAAGACGGCAATAGAACACACAAGAGGAAATAAAGAAAAATTTTGTTTGGGAATTTTAATGTCCGAATATAAAATAAAAAAATTATAAGATTGTCGGATCGTATGACCAAAATGAAATAGATGTCAGTAGGGATAGACGAATGGACTTACATGAAGAATACATATTACTAGAGAGCGGATTTTATGCAAAATGCATGATTTTGCATATTTTGCATAATTAGCCAAATTGTGCATATTTTATGCTAAAGGGAATATTCTGTTATTGACTGCATACTTTAGCATATTTTTTGTTTCCAACAGTTTTATTTTAGAATTTCCTAAACTAAATAGTTTTATTGTGGTTTCTTAAGAACTTGAGCACATTAAATAGAGGGATTTAAAACCCCCACTGATTTATTCTAGGTTGATTTCCTTTAACAAGCATATTTATGACGGTATTATCAAATAGATAAATAGTTCGTTGCGATACATTTGTTTGAGAAGAGAACGTAAATATATCAAATTCTAAAGATGCCGAAAGTGAAAAATAACTGGACGTCCACTTGGATAAAAATTTCTCCGAATTTCGTATGGATGGCGATGAAAAAATTATTGTGATGCTGTCCTACGCAACACCATATATGACAAAAGCTGAGCAACAACTACACTTTTTATACAAAAATCTAATTCATGTTACATGCCTGGCTCATGATTTAAATAGAGTAACTGAAGGAATCCAAAATAAATTTTCCTTAGTAAATTCATTAATAAGTATAAAAAGTGTTTATAAAGGCTCCATTGAGGGTACAGTTATATAAAAAAAATTACCCGAGGTTCCGTTGCCTCTTAAGCCTCTAATCACCCGATGGGGAGCTAGGCTTAACGCAGTTCTTTTTTACTCCAAGCATTTCGAGAAGATAGAGACTAATTTTGAAGTTTTCAGGTAGTTCTAGTACTCTTATTGAAAAATCTGAAAACTAGATCTACGCGATTAGTTACCATTTATTAGGGTTCATTATTCATTTGTAAGTAAATCAGTTGCAGCACTGGAAGAAGAATGAATGCCATTAAATGAATCTATGCATTTGATAAACAATTTCCAAAAATTAATAACTGCCGTTCCAGGAAATATGATCAAACATTTTGTTCTGAAATTTAATGATATTTTAGAAAAAAAACGTTGCCAGCAAAAGTAAATCACACTCTAAATTTTGACAACACTGTAGGTATTAATATTGATATAGAAATACCTATTATGCATGCTTTAAAAATGGCCTTATAATATCTGTAGACGTAAAAAGAAGTTTTTCTGCGAACAAACATACCTATATTGTCTGACAAGCGTCAAAATTTCTTACCAGAAAATATTGAGAAACACTTAATTATATATTGTTTTGCTCGTAAATGTAAATAATTTTAATAATATGTATTTAAATTTGGTTTTAATGTATTTTTAGTTTATTATGTAGCTTGTTTAATAAATTATTTTTTTTATTAAAAGATATACTGAACATTTTTTTAATAATGCATATTTTTCCATATTTTGATTACATTTTTATGCGAATTTTTATAATTTTTGGTGTATAAAATCCGCTATCTACATATTATAAATTATGTGTGGCTTCTATTATCAAAATTACATGTATATGTATATATATATATATATATATATATATATATATCATAATATATATATATATATATATATATATATATATATATATATATATATATATATATATATATATATATATGCAACAAACAAGAAATTTAAAATATGTCTATTTTATAATGCAGCAAAATAGAAAAGTATATAGAGGAGCAGAACAAAACAAAATAAAGCAGATAAAATGGAAAATATCTTAATGAGTAGATAAATCTACTATGATAACAGCAGCAAAAGAAGCATTAATTCAATATAATGAAAAAGTAAGAAAGAATATATGGTGAGCAGAACATGTAGAAAAAGGAGTAAATGGAAAAGAGAAATATATTCAAAATGAATAAATAATAAAGCTGATAAAGATAGTCAGGAGTATTAAAGGAAGACAGTTAACAAAACTGCTATAGAAAAAAGAACTCAAACATACATTTGGGTTGCATAAAAATTTACCAACAATATATAAGAGAAAATAAAACAAATAACTTAATACTAACTATAGAAAAAAATAATAAAAACATTTTAAGCTGTAACAGAAAAATCGTATGCAATACCAAGATACCGATAAAACAAATAACATGAAAATTATAAGAAAACTGACAGAAACTAAAAAAAGCTAAAATTAATAAAACTAGAAAACCTGCAAATATATCCTTGGAAATAACAAAAATATGGTAAACCTTTCAGGAAAACGGCAGCAAATTTATTTGGTAAATATAATACCCTAAAAAAGACGCTAGAAGAATGGAATATGGTTGTTTAGAATTCATAAATAAAAAGGGAGATAAAACAATTTGTGAACGTCATAGGGGAATTACATCGTTTAGTAAACAACAAATTATTAAAAGATTTAATCTAAAAAGGGTATATTATTCAAAAACTGAAGAACAATGTGGATTACGATTATTATAGAAAACATATGAACATGGGTAGAAATCTATATTTACTATTTATAGATCTCACCAAAACCATTATCGGTTTTAAAGCTATGTGAAGCAGTGGAAAGAACAAATATGTCACATTTTGGTAAACACCACAAAAATGCACATTGCTTAAAATTATTGCAACTTATACACTGAAACATCGGAAAATAAATGTTCAGAAATATGATTAAATAACTGAAACAAATATATATAATATAATATTCATAGGAGAATATAAAATACAAAGATTGGCTGTAAATTTTACAAAAACAGAATATTTGAGTATCAAAAAAGAGTAATTTGAACCTGGCCGAAAGAAACAAAATAGAAGGACCTAAAAGTTACAAATTACTTGGGGCTAGAACAAGTAGAGATAAAAATAATAAACTAGGAATTAAGAAAGAAATAAAATATGAAAGAAAAGCAATAAGTAGATTAAATAATATATGTTAGCATACAACTATCACAAAACGAAAATAAACATCTACAATACAAAAATTGAAACTATTGCAACATAGAATGGAAGCACAAAAATAATAAACACCAGCTAACAGAACAAAACAAACCATAATAGATACAGATATAGAATAAGTCTACAAGACGAATCGCAAAAATAGATTATATGATATCGTTGTGTGTATATATATATATATATATATATATATATATATATATATATATATATATATATTATAAGAACCTAAGCAAAGGAAAAGTGCGGAATGAAAAATAGAAACAGGTAAACCTTCAAATGGTCTAAAGTGCAATAATGAATATAAGTATTAAAGAAATGGACAGAATAGCAGATTGATAAATGCCAATCCACACAGAACACTAGTCAAAGGCAAAACACATTTAAAGAGCTATTAAAAGGTAAAGTGCCCAAAAAGGAAGAAGAAGGAAGAATGATGCAGGTTAAATTGCAGAACAAAGAGACCGACAAAAGCAGATATAGAGGAGATCATCGAAAAAAGTCGTAACGGAAAATCTTCAACCAGAGATGGAATTAACATAATACTAATAAATATATAAAGAAAGAAGGAACAAAGAGTCTTGGAAAACCCAAATGGAAAGTTTTTTGCTAGGCACTTAAAGGCACTAGCAAGAAGAATATTAGCCCAGTAACGATGACTGCCAATTGCTAGGACTGTCTAGGCACACACCCATGGGTTAAAGAGCGATTGAACGTAACTCGCCCAAAAAGGAAAAGGCAGGACAGAAGCCAACTGGTTGAATTGCAGACGCTTAGACCCACCCAATCAGTTAATTAAGAGAATCATCGAAAAAGTCGTAACGAGAAAATCTCCAGACCAGAGATGGAGATTAGACATAATACTAATAACAATATGGAGGCAAAGGAGACCAACTTGAAAACCCCATAGTTTTGGTGCACTTACTAGGCACTGCAGCAAGAGCTATATATATGCCCAGTATACATGGACTATATATATGCTAGGACATCTACACACACACATGGGTTGAGCGAACTCGAACTCGCGCCGACTAAGACAGAGCCAACTGGTTGAATCATAGCCCCCATCAGTTAATTAATAGAATATCGGTCGAAGAAAAAAATTCCAGAAGAAAGGGAGACAGAATAAATTATAACAATACACAAAAAAGGAGACCAACAGAAATACATACATACATACATACATATATATATATATATATATATATATATATATATATAATCTAAACACTTTTTACCCTAAGGTGACATTGTTAAATAACGCATACAAAATCCTGTCAGTGCTATCCACACAATCAAAAAATATATATATTAAAAAACACATGAACACCAAATAGAAGTAGAAACGCATTTTATTGGCTTTGACCAAGCCTTTGACGCCATCATAAGGGACAAACTCCCAAAAGCGCTAAAGGAATTAGGAATAATAAGGACACAAATTGGTAACACGGAAGATTTTGAAGTAAATAAGGGTGTAAGGCAAGGAGATGCATTATCAACGACGTTGTTCACTTTAGCCCTAAAAAATATATTGCGAAAAATAGATAATCGAACAATAAATACAAAAGTAAAACAAGTAGTAGCATATACCGATAACATAACTCTTACCACTAGAAACCGCAACAGAATGGAAGAAATATTAAAGGAGGTAGTATCAGCGCAACATGCAATGGGCCGCAGAACAAATGAGAATAAAACCAAAATAATGAGAATAGACAAACAGTTAATAGACAACATCGCACCAATAAAATTTAGAGAGTTTAAATTTAAAGAATTAGACCAATTTAGATACTTAGGAATAACTAATAGTGGTACCAAGGAAAAATCAAACAGAAGATAGCAGCAACTAATAAAGCATGTTATGTCAACAAAAAATGTTACAAAGCAAACTATTAAGAAAAAACACTAAAATAAAAATTTACAAGACAATCATTAGACTGGTCATAATGTATGCTACAGAGGTAATGACAATGTCAAAAAAAACAAGAAGAGGACCTGAGAATTATTGAAAGGAAAATATTAGGAACTCTATTGAAGATCAGTAAAACTAACAAATAATGATTACCGAATACAAATAAACTATGAACTATAAGAAGGAATAGGAAAAGACATAGTCAAAAAGATTGAACAACAGATAATTAAATGATGGGACATGCATGGAGATATGGAGTGAAATCTATAACTTATACAGTTTTGGACTGGGGGCCACAAGGTAGGAGAAATCGGAAGAGACCAAAATCTACGTAGTAGCAAGAAGTAAAGATGGCCTCAAAAATATTGGTGTGAGCAAATGCTACGAAAATTTGGCAGGACATATGTAAAAAGATCTGAGTACAATACTATGGGAACTAATCCATCCCAACATTCACAATTAAAATTCTTTTCATAATTTAAAAAATGCTAAAATTAAAAGTATTAATCTCGAAAGTAGATTTATATACTTAAGAAAAATAAATAGAAAGTGTGCAGATCTTGAAGATATGGTAAGAACCCATTATCACACATTTAAAGTCTGCGAAAAAAGTAATACTTGTAAATCTAACTTTATCGTTATGCTAATTATTTAAAATTATTGAGTAAATAATATTGAATTAATTCTCTCATTATATTGTTGAAATAATAACAAATGGGACATAAGGCAAAGTTTGCTGCAAAGAACTATTGATCCGAGTCATCGTATTGTAGTTCGGTGTAAATGGGAACATAATTTTACTAAACTTGTAAAGAATTTAAAGAGTTACAATGGAAGTAATATAAGAATATTTGGAAGTTCTGTCCATTCTAACGTAATAATTTTCCGTTGGCTTCGAGAATTTAAACATAATTGACAATCTTTTCAAGACACTCTAGAAGAACTGGTAAGAGACGAGTTATATTGCACCTATATTACAATTATAGTGACTCTACAAATTGAATCGTCTATAATTAGAACAATACGTTATTTGATGTCAAAAACTTTGCTAACCATAGATCGGTTACGAAGCAAAGAGAATGAAAGAGTTTTTAAAAAGAATCTGGAGTAAAGCTGTTATAACGTCCATTTTGTAGTTCAAGTGTCGCTTTGTAATTGTTTTTATTTAGAAATCCTATGAACTATGCAAGGCATATATTTAAATTATCATAAAGCATTGTATAGTATATGCAAATGACCAGACTACTGGCCCACTGTAGTTCAAAAATAGTTCTAGCAATTGCAGCATTGTATAGATTGCAATGAGATCTATTTTAAATAGACTTAATAAAATTTACTATCTCACAAACTATGGGTATCTCATAACTTTCAGTTTTAACTCGTTAAAGTAAATGTACTTTAGAAAGTTTATTACTATTTTGTCTGTGGTTACCAACCTCCAGTCTTGAGATTAAAATTTTGTAATACAAATATCCTGATTAAATAAGTGTGAGCTGTGTTCGAAGAGGGTATTTTTTTTAACATGCCAAGACCCTCCATATCTTAAAGTTATTTAAGAGAACAACATGGTAAAGAGAAATCGACTAGTAGTACAGGAACAAAATCATCTGGGCTAGTATCCAAATTTAGGAAAGGTATGATTTTTTCAATGCCTACTGGTAGAAAAATATCATAAAAATGGTTTTTAATTTATTCGTATCGTTAAAAACAGCATTTACTAATTGTAAATGAAAAATTAGTTCAAATATACAAAACAAATGCTTTTCAAGTACAAATATTTGTTGTTTAGTAAATAACTGTAGATAAGAGCAAGCTACTAAAATATTTATGAAGTACTCACAGTAAATAATACCCTGTGGTGTGGCGATGAACGATGAAATCAACACCGACGCCACATAGCACTGAAAATAAGAGAAGCCAGCGGTTAGCATATCACAAGTACAAAAATATGTCAAGCCTAACAAAACGAAATAACATTGCATTGCTCGTGCTTCCATTACAATTGCTTTAATTTTACGCCCCCAGTGCGCTCAGTAAATGGATGTGCTCGAGTCTGCAAAAATTTCACCGATCAGTAAAATTTTTATTTTGTTACTTCGTCATTTGCATGAGCGACGAAGTCGTTTGGATTTATTGAATCACTAATTGCTCCATCACTGAAACAAATACATTAAATTGGCTTTTGGGATTGCTTCGTTTTGAGTGCGCTCATTTTGTGCTGGTTTATAATTGTTATGCAAACACATATAAAGCAATCAAATGCAAATTGGAAATGAAAGTTTCGATATATATTTAATAAAAATTTAAAATGGTAAAATGCAGATAAAATTTTTGAAATAAACTATTGATTCTTTGGATAATCTAAATGTTATACATAGCGTACTAGGAAAGTTTTGCAATATGGGGTAAGCAATGTTGTGACAAGCTTTTGAGCTGTGGCACTAAAAAAAATCGCAATATTTTCTTAATCAAAAAGGTAAAAGGAACATTTTGGACTAGAATTTTATATGCGGCATAAGTGGTGACTACTGCTCGAGGAAACGGGTTTTCAAAAGATTTGTTCTCATCGTAAGACTATTCAAGTGATATCAACAGTTCCAAAAAATATACTTCATTTTGGAAGACGCTTTGAAATTGGAAAATTATTTTGTTTGTCACAAAAAAAAATCATTGCTGCCAGGAGTTCAACGGGCATCTGACTTATCACTCGACAAAAAAATGTTTTTATGCACTTGCGCATTCGGAAAATTTATACCATTTTGTGCCTTAACCGATAATCAAAACCGCCAGAGTGGTCCAAGCGGTTGAGGCGCGGGCTGCGATGCGGACGGATCCGAGTTCTATTCCTGGAGCTTTCTGATGCCTGGTGGGTGGCCTACTCAGTCTAAAAATAATTGAGTAGGTAAGAGGTAATAATGGCGGTCGTCTAAAGTGCGATGCTTGCCACATCGCCCCGTATCAAAAATGGTGCGCGACGACCGGGCAGAGAAAGAGAACATATGAGAGCCTTAACCTCTCAGTTTTCAGTCTGTGCTCCTGTGCCTTGCAGCGCTTCGTGGTATTATATGGTTATAAGAAAATATGCTTTCACGTTTTGTGTTTCATTTTATAATCCATGATAGAGCTACCATTTTCAAAGTTCCCCATAAAGCTAAAGGGTTTTCTACTATTTAATTTTTAATTATTCTACCTCTGTATTTCTACATTTTTACATGACAGTGTCCTAGTCCATCAAAAGTGGTGAGTACATAATTTTTTATTTCAATTTTAATTTTATTTTTTGCTAAAGGAAGCCATTTTTTCTTTATAATATCTTTGAATTTAGCGTTATTGCTTGTTGAGTTTCTTGTTACTACTTTTGTAGTATAGCACTGTTGTTAGCAAATGGAGGACTTTAGCGCTATTAAAGTAAATTAAGCTCGATTAGTGCGCGTTTACTTTTAGTTAGCGTTGTGTATACAGGAAATTACAGTATGATCGCTTTACTTAATATGCAATGAAAATTGTAAGTAATCAAATTTTATATTACTAAGACATTGTAGAACGGACTTCAACAGCGCGGCTCTCATTAAATTTAGATTAGGGCCAAAATTATTTTGGTTTTTAAAATAGCGTGCGACGACTTAGATTTTTAAAAAAATAAATGATCAAAAACATTGTGTTGACTTAAGATCTAGTGCACTTTTATACCAATCATGTACCATATTCTTACGTAAAATTTAAATGCCACTTAAAGGTATAAAATAAACCAAGAATGCAATCTTTCTTAAGAACAATTTAAACATTAATAATCAAAACTCTATTCACTAAATACTACAAACTCAATTTAATCCAACTTTTACACCAAACCAGTTCTTATATGTTTCTAATATATCGATCCTTAATTATAACATTAATACAACAACTCTACTTATTTCACTGTTAAGCAATGAATTTTCTTTTAGCCTTCTATAGTTTTAGACATTCCATTTTTACTGATCAATGTTGAATGTAGGAGATAAATTTAATGTTGGTGGAGATTTGAGAGACAGGTATACCAACTAGGTTGGAACCTAATTCGTTCTCTCGTGCAAAATATCTGAAACTAGCACTCTACTGATGAGCACAATTATCACTAGATTTACTTGATTTTCCATATATAATGGAGTAGCTGTCAACTCACTTAAAATCGAGCTATGAGTTGTCTACCGATCATATACTGGTCATAATAAACTTAGATCACTACAGCTAAAAACCAACTTAATTCAAGACTAATCTCAAAACTAGCAGATTCCACCAGTAGTTATACAATACATTGAACTCTAATCTACAAGAGTAAAAGAACTTTATGACTTAGATGCAGTAAGTCATTACCCAACTACATTCATTCGAGTGTCACCAAGGGATTAACGTCTAGAGAAATAAATTATGCATATTTCACTACCATTATATAGTTCTTCATACAAACACCTTTGGCGATCGTGAAGTACATTTTACCCTACCCACTCGCCAACCCGCCCGGCAAGTGTGACGTTTAAATGCCAAATCCCCGTTGAATTGCAAAAACTGCAAAAATTCAAGGAAAGTCTACGCGCTGACGTGGACTTTAATAGCTGGGAAAAAATAATTCTTCATTAAAGGGACATGGCAGAAAAGTGATAAACTAATTTATAATTTTTTAACGAGAAGACTAACTTTACTATAATATCCTTAAAGTAAGAAAACCACACAATATGGAAAGTGAACAGGAAATTTAGAAGACTCAAAAATGTGCCACTGGGCAAAAATTAATAAGGAAAGGGTTAAAGTATTTGCAGAATATTTAATAAAGTTTTGATACCATTTAATTAATGATTAAGCTCATCTAACCATGGATTTTCTTCAATTACGCTACAAACATGAAAACCTTCGTATTCCGTTTGCTATTAGCAAAAATTAGAAGATAGTGTAATTAAACCTAAGAAACTCTAAATGAATTGATACAAGCCATAATTTCCAAAACTTCTACAGAATCAAATTTACCCATCAATGCATCTATGACATTTCGGCATACTCTTCCAGACTTATTCATTGTATTACTTTTATTCATTACCAATACCCTCTTCCCATTCAGACCCATTTTCCGTAATAATAACAGTGTCTAATATTATGGAAGTGTCGGACGATAATACTCATATGTTCTATCCTATAAACTGTAGAAATCTAAACATCAGCAAGAAGATATGTTTTGCTTCACACTTACAAAGACATCACAATGCTGTTATTACACACAGGAAATTACGAAAATTGCAACGGACAACTGACTAACGAAATAAAACTCCAAAAGTTACTCTCAAAAGTGACTGGTATTTACATTCCCTCATATCAGTGTTATCCAGAAGAGTAAGAAGAAGCCTTTTGAATAAATAATATTGACGACTAACGGATTTCTAACCCTAAACCAAAATGGAAATAAGAGTTTTCCAATTATTGGCTCATAAATTGTATACCACTACAACCAATACCTCAATATTATTGCCGCAAAGATTCTTTTTCGGAACACCTAGATCATATTGAGCCACTTAAAATTCAAGACATCTTTTTAGTCAAATTACATAGGGCCCAGAAACATTTAGACGAGGTTAGGACAATCTTACACAACCTTAAAAGATTTCTATTGAGAATAATTCTTGGAAGAATGTATTTCAGTGATATGGTATTCAAATGATTTGAGCCACTTCCAGATGTCAAGACATCTTTTTAGTCAAATTACATACCAGAAACGATTTAGTCGTTATGTTAAGGACAAACCATATACACAACCTTAAAATTGATTTCTATTGCAAGAATAATTCTTGGAAGGTAATATTTCCTCGTCTGTTTCAGTGATATGTACTTCAGGTAAATGGTTGTCTTATTTTCCAGTATGTAAAACTGTTTTAGAAATAACAATGTTGATTTAAGTCGTTATGTTAAGATAAACCATATAACCGCCTGTATCAATTGCTCTACATCCATGTTTTCAAGATTTACTCTGACATTCTTCCTCGTCTGTTTCCATAGAATTATTCAGTAATGGTTTGTCTTATTTGTGTCAGTATCTACCTGTTTTAGTTGTTGATTTAATATTTGTTGTAGCAATTATTTAAGTCCATGTATGTTAAATTTATTTAAGATTTACTTGACATTTTTCCGGAATTATTGATATTTATTTACGTTGACAAAATTATATAAAAGCAGTATATATATATAATTTAAACAACTTAGTTCACGGGATGAACCGCGTCTATTTTAGGTAAATTCTCGACATTTCGGCATCGGCTTTGATGCCATTTTGAAGAGGTTAGCTCTTCACTGGGTCTCAATCTGCCCTCCCAAGGAGAGCTATGAGTCTTTGAATAAGACTGACCTTTCGTGTGACCTGATTGATCTTTTATAGGGCTTGAATACACTCTTGGGATTCATTGGGGCAGTGATCCTTTGCTGAGCGATAACCAGATTTGGTAATTGGCGGGAAGACCGTCGGATATTTTGCCGTATAGTATGCGGATTATTCTATCGATGATGCCTCTGATGTAAGGTAGGAATGCTTATTGTTGGTCAGGAGGTTTTGGGATTGAGCTAGTGTCTTATTTATATTATTGAATCATTCCAGTAAGTTTGTTGGAATAACCATTTTCATAGGTTAAATTGATTGGATTTCTGTACGATTTTCGTATCGAAAGTGTGATGGATCAAAAATCCTTTATGACAACCGAATGGATTTGGTAGGAGAACCGATTTGGCACTTAGCTCCTAATGCATGCTTTTCATACCAGTAATACAAGCTGTCATTAGAAGATTTTTTTATGAGACTATCTAGTCGAAGAAAATCGTTAATTCAGTTTCCATGTAAATTTGATATTGGTGGATTTGGTTGAGGTCCGAAAGGAATTCAGGAAGTATCAATCCATGAGGCCAGATAAATGTCATCAACCCAAAACCCTCGAAAAAGTTTAAGTGAAGGAGGCAAGGTTTCATTCAAAATAAGCCATACTAATGCGGCAAAGTATCCGACGGAACTCATGGAAAACCATTAATTTGGGATAAAATTTATTTTGGAATCACTGCCCAAGTATCCCATAGGCAATGGTATAAATAGCCTAGGATATTGTTATTATAGGATACATTGACTTTAATAACTGTAAGATATCAGGAATTGATGTTTCTAAACAAAGAAACGACATCAAATCTGTCGTACTAGGCAAACACAGAAGATATCGGAGCAAGAATGAATTTGCTCTGGGGAAAGCATTGCAGTCTTTCCCATGTTATTCAGCTAGATAGTGTGGGAGAACGAAACCCACTATAGGGCGTAAAGGAAATTCTCTTTGTAAGTTGGGAGACCATTAATTTCGAATTCTGGAAGATTTATCGGTATAGAGTTTCTTGTCCACATAGGTTGGAGTTAGTAATAAGGGTTTTTCCCTTCAAGGTAGGTATAGATTATAGGATGGCGATAATCAGAGGATTTAATCATCTTACTGATGTAGTTCCAGTATTTAGGATCACTGTAGCGTTGCCCTTATCGGCCTGTAAAATAGTAATAATATTATTTTCTTTTAGAGCTTGTAAGGCTTCGGAGGCTTTGATATTTGATTTTGGTAATTCGGCTGCACGTAACACTTTGGCTACATCTTGCCTGGTTTCATTTGCCACATTTTCGGGAAGGTTGGAAATGGAGGATTCTATTTGGGATATAATTTGTTTAGTGGGAATGAGGTTTGGTGTTACAGCAAATTTAAAACCTTTTTTCAGAGCTTGAATAGCTAGGTTACTTACACTAACTAACTCTCAATCCCAAAACCCTCCTGACCAACAAAAAACATTCCTACCTTACATCAGAGGCATCACCGATAGAATAAGCCGCATACTAATGCGGCAAACTATCCGCACGGTCTTTACGACCAATAACCAAATATCTAGGCTTAGCAGCAAAGGATCACTGCCCCAGTGAATCCCAAGGAGTGTATGAAATACCTTGTGGAGACTGCCAAAGGACCTACATGGGTCAAACAAATCGGCAAATATCTAGCCGAATATACGATCATTCTCTGGCCGTACGGAAAGGCGATAATGGTTCGGCACTTGCCAAACACAGCAAAGAAACAGGCCACAAAATTAATTTCTCTGGGGCTAAAACCATTGCCCCCATTTCCCATTTTATCAGCAGAATAGTACGTGAGGCAATTGAAATAGAAAAACGCCCACAAGAGATGACAACCAGCATTTGCCTGTCATGTGGAAGTCCCTTATTGCTCCGCACCGCCAATTACACAACACCCCTAATCCTACAAACTTTCCCCAACCCAACGCATCCCCCGCCAAACAAACTTTCACTTCCAGCCCTATAAAAGATCAAGCAGGTCACACGAAAGGTCAGCCTTATTCAAAGACTCATAGCTCTCCTTGGGGAGTAGGCAGATTGAAACCCCGAGTGAAAATGGCATCAAAGCCGATACCGAAACGTCGAGAATTTACCCAAAATAGACGCTGCTCATCCCGTGAACCAAGTTGTTTAAATATTATTATTAAAAATTATTATTAAAAAAGACAAGAAAAAATGTAAATATTTTATTGTATAATAAACTGTAGTTCGTGTACTCATGTTGTTTATCTCCTTCACTCCAGTTTAAACATTTATTGCACCGATCCTAATATAAAGCTTGTTAAGCTCGCCCGCGCAATACTACGGGACTTAATTATCCTATCACCCTTAAAACATTATATTGAGCATTTTGGGTACATTACCTACTGTTTGTTTTTGGTTTATACTATAAAAGTATTCGATGAGTTTCTTATATACATAATTTAATGCAGCCCTACTCTTACAGGAGTTTTAGATAATTTATCACTCTTTGTCTATAGAGACCACCCTAAATTGACCTGTATTAGTTTGGCCATGATTACTGTTATTTAATTCCGTAACTGTTAATGTAAACTGTTTTCTAACCGCTTAAATTAGAACTTGTGAACGCACCTTATCTACTTGGAGGAAATAAATTTAACCTCGGCGTTTAAATTTGAACAGGCTTCTGAGTCATGTTATTTTAGCTAGCAGTACTACTTTCAAGAAAATATCTGTATATTAAAGATAAACCTGTTTACGTAGAACGCGCTTATTGCAAAAACAAAGTTTAGAACAAAAATATTGATTCTGCTAAGAGAAACTCTAACGCAATAATAACACATTCCGCGCTCATATGAGGGCAAGCAGCCATCAAGTTATTCGTCTCTTCTTTCCTTGGCTTTTAAAGTAATATCATACATTCTTGCGCGTCGAAGGCTTGCTGTTATCATCTGACAAATCCAGACGTCAATCAATAGCATTTCAGCCGCCGACATGCTAATACAAACGTCAATCTATATAACGAGGGGATGTCAATTTGTTTAATAAGCACGCGGTCCACATATTTAACGAAATTTTCGCCCTCACACCATTCAAACGGCAAATTTGTAATCGTAACAATTGAGATTGTTTGTAACTTTTAATTTATGGTGTAAATATACGAGGTACACGCTAACAGTTTCCAGCTGAAATTTATCCGATATTCCAGGAGTTACAGAAATAAAACAAAAGGGCTATATTTTGAATATAATCCTTATTTATTATAATATTTTAATATCTTTAAACAATACTCTAAAAGTTTTATATGTGAAATGCTCCACATTTTCTACTTCAAACGGTTTTCTTCAGTTTTGAAAATAGGTAGTAGTCACCGGGGGCTGAGTGTATACTATAAGATGGGCAAGGAAGCTCCTTAAACTCACAGACCTTCACAACAATTTGTGGCGTTTGATTTAACATGCCTCTCTACCTTAATAACATCGCGCAACTAATGGACTAAGTTGGCGTAATACACTCCATTTACCATTAAGTCCCTTTTATTAATTTTTTTTATTGATAAGAAATTTATAATCTGTTATAATGTTATATATTAATGACATATATAATTACACGAGGGGAGAAATAGTTCAGTTACCACACTCTGAAGATAAAAGGTTTGTAACGATTACTGTTTCAGATCAGTTGATTGTTTTCTCTTCAGTCTTCTTGATGCTGTAAGTGAATTTTGTGGTTGATTAACTTCTACCTTTGTATGTTCTGGAAGACGGTAAACGTAGTTTGTTCAGAGTCAGCTGATTACTTCTTTTAGTATTGGTATGTCTAGATCATCTGGTTAGTTTTGTTGCTTATGTATCAAGGTGCATTGAGAATTATACGTAATATTTTTGATTGAATCCGTTGAATTATTCTGGTGAGAAGATTCGGCGCAGCCCCACAGTCCGTAAGAGCGTGACAATAGACTCACATAAAAGTATTTTATTTTCGGTCTTAATTTTAGATTTTCTGTTGGGGAACCGATGCATTTGTCGCATTTTGTTATTAATCCGAGTCTTTTTGGATGTTATGTGTGACTTCTAAGTTCATTTAGAATTCAATGTTAATCCCAGGTATTTTACTTTGGTTTTGACAAAGTTGTTTATCCTAATGTTGGGTCAGTCATCATGTATTGTTTTGAAAGCTATTTGTGATGATTTTGTTGTACTCACTTTTATTTTCCCTACAAAAAGTGGCGCAAAAGTCATCGCCCTATTGGAAGATGCTCTGATTTTTGCAAATGGTGTCTTATGTTATTGTGACTTTGACATTTGTGAAGTAAACAAACAGAATATACGTAGACAAACTATGAATCCCTGTAGTCCTCAAGAACGCGGAATAATCAATGGTTTTGACAAATAATCAATCGGTGCTTTTGACTCGACGTAAATTTCGTCGTCGATTCCCTAGTCGTGTGGCACCAACTGAACAAACACTGAGGCTTTTAGCCGCTCACCTCGAGGAGACTGGCTCAACACGAGACCCCAGCAGACGTGGCCGACCCCGGAGCAGCCGTTCGGTCGAGAAAATCGCTACTGTAGCTGCAGATGTTACTACATTATTACTGTGACTAGTGAGCGCTACACAGTTATGATCAACGACTTCTTGCTGCCGAAAATTGACGAATTAGGTTTGGAGAACATGTAGTTCCAGCAGGACGGTGCAACCACACACAGCACGAGCATCGGTGGACATTCTAAAGCAAGCTTTTCTTAGCCGCTTAATCTCTCGTTTTGGCCCACAAGATTGTCCGATTTGACAGATGCATACGAACAAGCTACAGACCTTGGCGGCTCTAAAGGAGAACATCCCTCAAGAAATGAACAATTTACCTCCGGAAGTTTTGAGTAATGTCATGAAAACTGTTGTCAAACAAGTCCGAATGTGCATCAACTGTGGCGGTGGCTACTTGACCTATATTATATTTGCGACTTAATGGGAAAAAATATAAACATTTAAATAAGCATAGTCAACAAACAGAACCAATTCTTTTTATTTATAAACAAAGTTATTGCCTTAGGAAATCGAGTGATGACTTTTGCGCCAGTTCGTATTTGACCAATCTTTGAGTGAGTTCGAAGATAGATTGATGCTTACTGGGCTTACTTAACGGTTAATATGACAGTATCGTCAGCGAACGTTGCAATTGTAGTGTTAATCGTAATCAGGATGTCTACCGTAAATAAAAGATAGAGAAACGGTTCTAGGACGCTACGTTGTAGTATACCGGATTTGATACTATGGACTGTAGAGATAGTATAAATTTAGTTTAACAATGTCGTTCAGTAAGGTATGATTATAAAGTAGATCCTGACGCCAGACTCTGTCAAAGGCGTCTTCTATGTCTAAAAACATTTTTCCTATAGACTTATGATTTTATTTACAATTCTGTAACACTGGTGAATCGTCGAGTATTTTTCACGGAAATCGAATTGGTATGTTGGTAGTATCTCATCTAAAACCGATGTGTGTTTCCGATTTTTCAGGAGCAGTCTGTCAAAGATTTTTAATAATTGGGGCAGCAATATTATTGGTTATAGAAAGAGAAAGAATGAGGTGATTTTCCAGGTTTGAAGACAAAAATTATTTGTGCAAATTTCCAGGTTGTGGAAAGTAGGATAATCTTATCACACTATTAAAAACGGTTTGAGAACCTGACTTGTTATGAGATTATCGCCATTGGTTTTGTGGATATTTTGTCGCTTTAGTTTTTAATATCTGTAGAAGAGTCTTTGGTCGTGGTGGATCTAGAAAGTTATTAATTCATTGTTAAAAATTGCGTTTGGATTAGGCTGTAGAACACTGAAAATTTGTAATTGGTGTTTTGCAAATATGTAGGATTTTTCTTGATCTGCTTTAGCAGTTGGTCTCTTAAATTTTTGTTGCTTTCCATATCGAGTGGTCGTCATTTTGATAAGCTAGTTATGTATGCTTAGAGTGTGAAGTTCCTTAAGTCTTCTAAGTAAATTTTAGTGTTCGTATTACTCTGTTAAGTATGTTTTTATTGATAATATCGTGAGTCATTTGCCATCTGGATCTTGCATATTATTTTTCTGCGATCAATTCACGGATATATGGGTAAATTTATATTAACTTGTTGGTTTTGCTTCTTAAATTGTAGTTGTGAGAATTTGAACAGCATTATCAAGAGCTTTGTGTGTTGTTAGCCGCATGTTTAGATGCAGATTCTTATCGATACTTCTTTAAAAAGCAATACAATCTGTCTTAGAAGACACCAGTCTTGGTACAATTGGTTTTATAATGGTATGTATACTAACGGTACGATATATTCAGTCCTTCTGGTTAGTAATCACTGCTGAAATTAACAAAGGATTTTCAAGTGGTCAGTGACTCAGTGGTAGAGTGTAGGACTCCTAACATAATAGTTGTAAGTTCGATACTGCTTGCAGTGTTTATTTTTATTTTTTGTATTTTAATTTTAATTGTTTTTAAACATAATTTATTGATATAGTTTTTAATTTTGAAAAGTAAAAATAAATACAGTTTTGTGGTTAGATGGGCCACTAGAGTTTCAAACCACAATTCGGAATGATCAGATATCTATTATTTAATTAATTTACTAATAACAGTAGACAGTTTGTTAATGATCATACTGTTCTAATTTATAAGTTGATTAAACATTGTCTTGAATTCCATTAGAAATTTGTTTAGTTGGCCACCGAGATTATCAGTTTAATTGTTTTCTTGTTGTCCTTTTATAGCATTAGTATACGTGGTAAATTGTTACTGTCTTTGTTGTTGTGTTGACTGGATTAACATTTGGATAGATAGGGGTTAGGACAGATTTTTATTCTGATAAGTATTGCATCTTGGCTTAGCTCTTGAGTTAAGTAATTCTTATATACGTCACACCCTTTATAATTCGAAGGATTATCTTTGTCACAAAAAAAGAAACATTTTGCTGGCGCATTTTTGGTTTTTAACACAACGTTAAGTTATATCTATCTCCGCATTTGACACATTTGAATGATCGTTTACAATATGTTTTAAAGTGGCAGTATAGTTGGATTTAATGATGTTACTTTTCTGTGGGGTGGTTTAGCGTTTATTCTCATCTGACATAAGAACTCTAGATTTTATATATCTTCGTTATTTGTCTTAGGTCCTAAGTCTACATAAAATAACATTAATGGTTGTTTAGTAATTCGATGTCGTATGTTCATGATGTTTCGGACTGTACGTCATTCGGCTTCAATATCTTTTTTATATCTGTAATAGGTATCGAGTAGTGGAGGTTCCTTATAACCATTCTTTATGCTTTGTCTTGTTTCATTTGATACACATGATGTACCATTTTTTCCCTTAAAATGTCTAATTAGATTTCTGTCTGTTTCGGGAGTATTTACATTTAGTGCTTTATAATAATATGTTTCTTCTTTCGTGATTTGTGCTAAATTTTTAACTATTTTTTTAAGCCTATTACTTTGTAGATGTAAATTGGAGAAGGTTTGGGGTCTTTGGGAAGATTATTTGAGGTGGTATCATTACATTCTCTAGGAACATTTGGGAGCTAAATCAATTAATTGTGGGTACCACAGGCGTAGTTTCATCAACTCTGTTGGTTCTTGTACGATGGCATTTTCATTTTTTTATACCTTGCCATAAGTGGGTAATTTTTGCCGCATCATCTACCTCGTTTTCTTTTTCCATGGAAGAATAATCTGATTGGTCTGGAGCTAAACTGAACTGTTTAGTTTTCTGTATATCAGTTTGTAAATTATTGGCAAAGTCTGTTGGGGAAATTCATTGGCTAATAGCTTTGCATGTGTAAATAATTGGAGTTTGAAACATTGTTGACATTGGTATTGAAGTCTGGAATTGATTTTGAATAGTTTGCGTTTGCATGGTTTGCTGTTTGTAGAACATGTTTGTGTTAGAGAAACCACTTATTTTGAATACTATTCAATTCAGCTAGGTAGCGAGCACTAAAAATTGAATTAAAATTTATAATGAAAAGCAAAATTTGCAAGACTAACCCCAGAAAATAGAAATTTGAAATAGTCTAATGCAGCTGACCTTAAGCAAGGTTGCGGTCGCTGCCACGTTGATAACGCAGGCACAGGCTGGCTCGTAGATATGTCCGTTTTCCTTCAATGCACGAGGATCAGCGCACCGATCCACTCACTTTCACTGTCGTAAAGCGAATATTCTTAAAATTAATTAAAATGGACTTCCTATGAAGTTCTTCGTCCACTCTCAGACATTCCATTGATTCTATTTTTGCTAGGGGTCATGTGATAAACCTTGTAGGGATGAAAAAACTTCTTGTGTGTTGTTGTGAGAAACGTTTAGCAGTTCACAAAATATCACACATTGTTGTTTTTAAACCGTTTCCAAAAGTAAGACACAAATCTTGTGGTCTATCTTGCAGCACCTAATGCTAACGCGGAGGGAGACGTTTTCTTCTGAACGCATTTTAATCGGGTGATCTGCATATGGTTCATCTTCGATGCCTTTTCAGCCCAAATCAAATTACTTTGCCCATTCCGTTACAATAAAATATGAAGGCGAAGATGAACCTACTTTAGTAAGAAATTAAATCATAAATAGGTACTCGATTTTGAATATTGTGCAAAATTGCGCGTTACTACCAACTCAAATGACCGTTACTACGCGAGTAAGGCCGATTGGCTGCTGAAATTTTCAGGAAAGTTCAATCAAAGGCGCCAATATCTGACATTATTGCTATTTTGTTTCTATTACCACTGTAACATAGTTAGTGGAGAAACTTTTGGTTTTGCTGTATCATTTCTTACATAAAAATTAAAAAGCCGAATAATCAAAATTTAGTTAAAATATCTGTAAACAAAATCATATATTATGTAAGCTCAAGCTTTAAATTTTTATATGTGATTTTAAAACCTAACGGCTATTCTACGCACATAAATACCGCATTTTGTCCATGAACGGAAAATGCTTTCATTGTATCAACAAATTACGGCGCAAACTTGGTGTCCCAGAATAACGGAAACGTTTGAATTTCCTGCAGCGGCATCCAGAGCTTTTGTGCACTTCCCGTTAGAAGGTGAATTTCGTTTTTCAGTATAAAAGAGAGGGTTCTCGAATTGCTCTATTCACATTATTCACTTTCTTCCGAACGAGCGGTCTCTAGATGTATGGTTGGCCTTTATGGGTTCGAGTGGACTAAAAGTGCGACATCTACGCGAAAGAAGAGCGGCGCTTGCCGCCAACCAGAAAATTGCGGGTGTAGTTTTTAGGAGCAACAAATTAAAACGCGTGTCCGCAAAATTTAGAAGCGGCAATAAATAAATCACCAGTAGGCACAGCGTCGGTTCTTACTAATGGAGAATGGCCTTGTTTTAGAAGCCAAAGGATCGCAAACCCACACAGAACTCATTCAATCCTAATTCAAAAATAGAAAATTACTTTCTTGACAACTCCGCTTTTATATTTACTCGAACGCAATTTTAGGAATTTACAGAGCTGCTGTTGTAATAACCAGGCTATTGTTGCTTGTTTCGCCTTAACGTTGTCGCATTTCTAGTATTTCTTTGGAAAATTACCAGCAACCGTATATAGATCTGGGAATATTGCAGTAGCCGTAAAAGTCCTGCCGGAAATATCAGAAGAGGATAAAGAACAAGTTTGCTTTGATTGAGTTTTGTCCCTCTGCGAGTTTTCCCATTATATGAAATTGAAGTTGAGGATATTGCAAGAAAACAGTGCTTGTGGAAATTGAAACGCTAAACATAGCAGCGATTACGTTATGTAGTTAACAATTGAACTTTTCATATTAAAACTTTTAAAACAATAAAAAAATGTGAATAAATGCGCCCCTTTGTAATATGAAACCAAAAAATGTTACACTGAAATTAGAGCTTTAAGCTTAATTTTCCGTTGTGTTCGAATTTTAATTTTGTAATACAAAATGCATGCCCACTGATTAATAATGATATTTTTCTAGTTAAAAGAGCCATCTTTATATTCGGCAAAAATCTCTTCATTGTTATTTCACATTTCGCCGCACCAGATTTCCCTGGGAATTCTCATCTCCGCGCGGCTTGTGCCAGTCTTGCGGAAAGCAGCTAACTATTCCTTTCAATAACGCTCGCAAAGCCGACATGGATTCAGCTTTTATTTTTGAGATGCGGACGCAATAGTGCTGCAGTTCCACAACAAAGGCGAGCGTAGCAGTTCGTTTCGCTCCCGCGCGGCAGCGGACGCAAATTCTCCCGGCAATACTTTGACCACTTCAAATTGAAATGCAAATTCTTTCCGCTTCACAGCAGGCCAAATCCCAATGCCCCGCATAATATTGCAATTGAAAGGTAAATTGGCCGCATAATTTAATGTTAAAAATTCATTTTTATGTATGAATTGCGAGCTTATTTTGAATAAAAGCGCCTTCATCAGCTGTATTTGCATTTGCTCAGAATACAGAGTAGGGCATTTGAGGCGCAAAATGTCATCTAATTGCGACGTGGCGTTTATTCCGTTTTTTCTTTATTTTCATGAAAAACATATTCGGAGAACTTATGAAAGGTGTGAACTGACTTATACATTTTATTAGTTTAAGATTTAATTGACGCGTCAAACACTTCTATTTGTTATTAATGTAACTTGAAATATTACTGATAATTACAAACAGATTTTTTAACTCCATACGTTACGTATAGGAGCAGGCTCAGGATCCCCTAGTCAAGGTGCCCTCACTCAATCTTTTTTATTGGGAACTAAATACTAAATAAAAGTTATGATGATTGTTTTACATCCCCCCACAACCCTTTATTCGCTTAAATGCACAGGCTTACTGATTTTTATTCTTCATCCTATCTGTATTCGGTAAAATTATATTTATAATCTTATTTTTTGGTACATTATTCCTTCTAGTTATGTCTACCTAGTTTAGTGGATAGGGTCTCTTTAAGAGGATAGCTAGCTGGAAGACGTTTATAGTAGCAAGTAGTAATTGTATGTCTCATTCTAGAAACATTAATTTGTTTACTACTTCCATCCAACAGTCACAGCAATTACCAAACTCAGAAATCATTTTTTTTAAATTTTGTGTTTCATTTAAGTACCCCATACTTAATGTTTCCAATACTTCATTCTTTATTCCCATATAGTACGTTATTTTATCCTTCACAAAGAGCTGTTTTTTATACTAGAGAGTCGCCTACCCCAACCTGACATTCTAACACCACACTCATCTCCAATTGACCAAATAGAGTTAAGAGCTTATTAAACTTCTTATTAAATGTCGTCCCATATGCTTGAAAGTTCTAGCTTACAGTACCATATCTTTTTTGCCTCTCTTAGGGAGTTGTTTAAACATAAAAAAACATATTTTCCAATTTCCTATCAAATATGTCATTCGCTAGGGTACGATTCAAAATATTTTTCATTTTTTTTGAGTTTGAATGACTCTCTTTAATTGCTAAGCACAAAAATAGCTACTTCTGTTCCCTATCCAATGATGCGTCGCATGTTTAATGTATCTAAGTTTCCATTCTCCATGTTTAGTTCTTTCTCTTAAAGACTTTTTATTTCTAAAAAAGTTCAATTTCCAAAAACTAACATTCTAGAGATTTTAGAGTCACAGACAGAAGCAACTTCAACTCTTTCAATGTTTGTCTATCAGTTTCACTCTCTTGGGGCTTAAAAATTAAAACATTCTACACATCGTAGCATAACGTCCTGTCATCAGCCGTTTTTAGCATCTCCCATCTTAGAGATAAAATTTACTGTCAATGTTAAATCTAAATTTAAAATTATCGTAATTCTTCTCTAATTTAAACATGTAAGAGCAAGGTAAAACATTTTTGGTATAAATAGGAGATTTTTCTTAACTTCTCAACATACTTTCCTATTTAAATCAATATGTATTCTCCAACAACGTTCTAGAGTGGTTGTGTAAGACTTATAGACCCCAAAACAATCATTTACAACACCGCTTATTTGTGGACAAGGAGTTGGCCGCAAAGAGGTATTTTTGGAATTCTAGGGTGATAATTTTTCTCCAGCCAGAGGGGGGAATCTTGTAAATCCCAAAACTTTGGAGTGGAGGCGTTGGAGTTTTCCCCAACTACGAGTGTTGTTGTCGTAGTATATAGTAAAACCGAAACAATGGACTAATGCCGCGAGATACCCTTGAATCAAACAAAGAACATTTTGTATTAGAGGACAGAAAGAGAATAAGGAAGGGCTGCTGTTTCAAAAAGTTCCCTTATTAGTGCTCCAAAATAAACTGATAGAGAAGTTTAGGGCTTAACTTTTCTGAGGCGAATTTCTGTCAATTGAACAATGCACTTTGGAGGACTATAGAGAGATGATCAAGCTAATAGAATTCATCGGCATCCACTTTTACACATGCAAGTTACTCTTCGAGAAGCCTCTCCAGATGACACTCCGTAGAGTATCGGATACCTTTCTCAATTATACGGTGAAAAAATATTTGTGACAGCAAGAAATCCCAGACCAAGACGCCGAAGTGCCTTATCTTCTTCGAAGCTGAGAGGACACATCTGGCACATCTGCTTCATCGTTTTGCGCCACGTATTTAACTTTCTGCAGTAAATCGATGTTTAGAAGCTGCTGAATCTAGTCCCACTTTTCTTTGGGGTTTTTTTTTGAGGGGGGATCATCAGTACTGCGGATTGCTTTTGACGACTTCTGACTCGCGCTTAGAATTTCCAAAATCTGCAGCTATGTATGAATGACTAAAAAGTCTGTACAATCATCCCATGTCCGAATTATCTTTTGCAAAGCTGTTGAAGTTTGAGCATCGCTATATTTTGGATGCCATCCTCGCCAACGGCTTCGTCTAGAAGATGACTTCATAATACATTTCTCTACTAATGATCCAGCTGATTCGGTCTCTTCTTTTCAGCCTGAGGTTCCAAATCAAGCTGGCTGGCGTAAAGTAACCAAAGAAGCGTCTAAGAACCGCCATTTTCCAAGACTCCATGTTATCTCCAATGTTATTCAAGCTGTATGTCGGTGGAATTGCGACACCCTCCACAAAGATAGCGACATACGCAGCGATACTGTCACAAGCTCAGTATATCCAGAAGAAATTGTTTAGTTCTTATTAGTGTGGTAATTTTGTCATCTGCTTAGACAGCGTTATGATTAGACCATAAATTTTCACAGTTTATCTTCGTCCTAATTTCTACATTTGTTTAATTTGGTGTGACATTTTCTTCTTTATTTAAATGTTTTTATTGCTTTTCGTTGATATTATTTTCGATTGTGCCATTTTATGTTTTTAATTTCATTTTTACAATTCTCATTTATTATTTAATAACTTTACTAATTCATTAGTGTGTATTTAATAGTTACTGCTCAATTGTGCATTCTGTATTTATTTTTACAGCTGTAACATCATACATATTTGATATAAATGTTTGATAGTTTTATCTAATCATCATGTTTCTTTAGGTTAAAGTGAAGCGTGACTATAAAGTACAAGAGCTTATACATATCCAATATTGTATAGTGCAGAATTATTCTGTTTACGCAAAACTCGACGGATCTAGAGCAGAGAAGAATAATGAAAATTCCGACCTCATAATGCTAGTACTTGATAGTTACACAATAATTACACAAAAGTTCAAGATTTATCCTGGACAAGAAGTACATTTAATTTTAAATTAATAAATGTATACCACTTAAATCACCAGCTTAATATAAATAAACCCTTTCCAACGTGATTGAAAAGATTATTTAATATTCTACAACTTGAATAAATATGTGTTAATTCTGTAGAAAAATCTTAAAACAGTGCTTTGTTTAACATTATAATATATATATATATATAATTTTTATATTTTTTTATATATATAAATTTTTGTAAATTATTTTAGTTAAATGATGTAAGTTAAATGTACAATAATAATTTAATTTATAATTTTAAATGTACCAACCTGTTAAAAAATTCAATTTAAAATTTTTGGAAATGGCAATTTTTTTATAGTGAGCGTAAGATAAAACAAAAAAAAATATTTCCAGACGGATAAGAAAAAAGTGTTCGGCATAATTAGCAGTTGGTAAAAGGTATCGCTCTAATTAATTCGTGAGTCGATAGAAAACCTTTGTTCTCAATGCTTTGTCAAAAATTCAGTTGGCATTGAATTCTTACTAAAGAAACTCGTATAGCACCATGAGTGCGCGTACGCGCTGTGTTCCTATGTACTTACCTGAAAGGTCCGAAAATGTCTCATGGAACGGCTGCTGTGTATATGAACAAGTCGGCAAGTGTATGCAGCGATATAAGAAGACAAAAACGGTCGATTATTTGCCGAAACGTGACTCGATAGGCAAAGTGTCACCTAAAGTTAAAAAAGATATTGTAAACATGTTTTCGCGGCACCCGGGCTTAATATTACGTCAAGGACCAGCAACATTGAAACAGAAAGGTGTAGATATATTGTGCGTAACTATATGAAGCCATCTGCGTGCATATGATATCAAATGTCGTAGTTCAGTGAAGAAACCTTTGTTAGGTGAATATCATGTGACGAAGAAACTCGCTTGAGCAAAGGACAATATCGGCCGAGATTGGAGGAATGTAATTTTAACGAACGAAGCTTTGTCCCATGAGTTTGATTAATCTCACTAATAAGTTGGTTAAGCGGACAGTAAAAGTGCACCTTTGGAGCTGTTTCTCAAAACTGGGTTTCGAAACGTTGCAACTGTTTAAGTACAACTTAAATGCTCCGAAAATGCTCAAGATTTGTAAGAAATATTTGTTACCGTTCATCAATGAAAACAAGAACAGGATACTACAACGATCCCAAACACCGCAGCACGCTTTGCATTGCGTGGAAAGAGCAGTCTGCCATCGTTACACTTGATTGACCGTCGTAGTCGCCCGATGTAAATCCGATTGAGAATGTGCGGGCATACATCAAGTACCAGCTTTGTGGAAAAAAGTGTTCATTTTAAAGCAGCTAACACAAGAATTTTGTCACATTTAGAGGTCTTGCTGAATGAATACCCCAACAATTTGATCTAAAGCATGCATCGAAGGTGCCAGACTATTATCGATGTCGGTACTGACTGGACATACTGATACAATAGCATTTTGATGGAGTACAACGTATCCATCTATTTGAAAATGTTTTAAAATAATTTTTTCTTTACATGAACTCGAACACGCTCTTACTTAACTGACTAAGTATTTTAAATACTTTAAAACTACCACTATGTTAATTAAAAAAGACATTTTTTTAAAGACGATATTACACCAAGATTAACAGTATCAACACATATGTATGTAGATTTTTGTTAGTCGTGCAGTCGTTCAAAATCTCATCAAAAGTTTCGAAATAACACAATTAATCACCTGAATTGCGCTTACAGAAAGAGGAACAATTTGTAAAAATTTTCTTTCAAAATTCTTTTAAGTCACATACAAGGAAAAGCAATGCTCAACTAGCACACCGTTTTTTGATACCCAAAAATTCGCCGATACGTCAAAAAGCCTCGATATCTTATCTACTTTTATTAAACAACATGCCGAAATTATTTAAATGAGAAAGCCACCGGTTGGTTTATCAGTAATAAGTATCGTAATTCATTTTAAACAAACCGTAATAATGCGATCGTCTAAGGCGCTGCATCTCAGATCGCAGGATTTGCCCCGACTTGGGACGTGTGGGTTTATTATTAGTAAAATTATGTATTAAAGCACTCTAAAAAATCAAAACTCTAACATTCTACTATATAACTTATGTACTAAGCTTTAAAATAATTTTGTCATTACTATAGCGACATTATTATTTTTAAAAAAAAAGTTGTTACAAACACATTTTTACAGGTTTTCTATTTGCCTATTTGTTGGTAAGAGTAAAGTCTATATTTTAATTATACACAAACATCAATAAGTGTATAGTGAATACTCAAGCTCAAAAATAAGTTATTAACAGCATCGCAAAATTATTAAACAATTGATGTAATATAACAAGGGCGAGTATAAACATCACCAAAGATATAGTTTTGCAAGAACTTTAAAATAAATACCTGTTCTATGATACGATTGATTACTGAAATTTCTTAAATGCAAATTTTCATCAGAATTAAGTAATTTGTCTCAAGCGTTTTGCCCGTGCCGATTTTACATTTTTTATCGTATATAACTGCCATTATTTGTGTAACGGCCATACATCATTTTGTTTTGATTCTTGCATTATCCGCTTTCTGGGGACTTCGTATTAACGTTATTTATTGCTGTTTGCTATCCAACGGGGTTGTGAATTACACGTGTAGATTTTATTATTTTTTACTTTAAAAAGCCGTGTATACCTCCACACTAAGAACGAATCACTTTTGTGTTAAAATTATCCATATTAAAAATTTTCACGTAAAGGCGTACGCTTTTTGTCCTAATTATGCCATACTAATTGCCAGTAACCAGCTCTCGTTGAACTTCAGTCCGTTTCGCTTGAAAAACAAGTATTTCTCTTATTTAAGGTGAATTTGCAGTGATTGTCTAGTTCTCAAACTAATCGAGACTAATTAAGTTTTCAACAATTAAGGGACGCAAACTACCCGCTAGAAAATAAGTGATTTTCTAAGCAGTTAACCCAAGACTAGTTCTGAATTAACACATGTAAGTTATTCTACATCTAAGAATTATTATGGCTTGAGGATTCGAAGTGTATAGATGTATTCTTGTGCTTAGAGATAATTTAAATGCCAGCGCTGCAGCCGTATCTATTTTCGTTGACGTGCAATGTTAAGATAAGTGCCCTTCTACTGCAAAACAATCTATATTCAATTCAAAATTTTATGTACAAAATTTAATTATTACTAATAGTAAGGTTTCACCTAATTACGGGATCAGAATATATTTCGTTGGACCGCCAAGAAAATATGCGCTCTTAATAGCAAATAAATAGTGCGATGCTACCCATTTTGGGGTAATTTATAATCCACTATATAACCAGAATTGCCACTATCGCCAGCAATAAGTTTAACATACTGGACATTTTAATCTTTACTATTTATTCTACTCAACCCCGCTTGCTCATTGAAAACAATGCTCTTTAACCCTTTTTGCTCTGCTCACATAAACCATCACCTATTGGCAAATAATATAATAGAACAAAAATTTCAAACAACGATGACATACGTTCTTGAATTTATTAAAGTAAAAAAGTGTCCAAAAAACCATCAACAGAGTATGGCCACGAATAGAAAGCGATTAAAAAAGAAGGCACTATTTTATCAGCTGAATCTAGGGGATCATATTGAAATTATTATCTACCAACGCAAATGCAATCTGAAGCTAATAATGCAGAACAAGAAATATAATCCAATGAGCAGTTGTCTTGAACTTCAAGACCTCTAGCATTTTATATTTACAGAATCAATAATTATAACTTTTTTTAAATTTATTTAACTGGCTCTGCAATTCTTGTTCAAATACACGGCTTAGTTACATTATACAATGTACGTCTAGGAGTTATATATATAGAGGGAAGGTTGTTAAGTGAATACGTTCACATCTCTGTTTAATGGTAGTTAAGTCTAGTGTAGCATTTGTTAAGTTTTCTGTTGATATCATTTCCCTCGTCGAGTTTTGTATTGAGGTAGACTTAAGTATTTCACTTGCAGCATTCTTTCGAGTTCATTAAACGATCGCTTTATTTATTTTAATAATCTATGTGACGCTTAAGTGTGAATATTTCACAATTAGCTTGGGATTTGGTGAAGTTTATTTGTATTTTCCATTTTTGGAATTATTCGCAAGTTATGTTTATTGTATTTTGTAGATGTTCGATTGTTGTTTCAATTGATGTACTCTGAGTAACGATTTAAGAGTCAGTGTAGAGCACTGATTCTCACTCTAAAAAAGTGATTCGTTCTGTCGCTCAAGAAGGATTATATAATTTTAATTGTGCAGGCCGGGATATCTCTATCATCTTATATAGGAGTCCGTCCAACCAGACTGTCAAAAGTCTTTTCGAGATCCAGAAATATCTCTTCAGTTATTCTCAGAAATTGGGCGGTTGAGTGTGCTGGTCGAAATTAAACTAGTGAGGCGAGATGACCTCATTTTCTAGTAAAGTCTTGTAGACAAGCGAGAATTGCCTTTTCTGAGGGTTTAGCTAGAGTGGGAAATAAGCTAATGGGCCTATAGCTGTCTGAGTTTTTATTTGTTTTTCAGATTTATAGATTAGGAGTACTTTCGCAATTTTTTATGACCACAGGAAGTATTCGAGTCTCGTACAGTAGTTGAAGATTGAAGTTAGATAAGTTAATGTTTTATTGGATGAGTGTTTTAGTATTTTGTTGTTAATCAAGTAAAGACCTGGGAATTTGCGCTTAGAATAACATTGAATACGCTGCCCGAGTTTCTTAAAATAATGCAAGGACTATGTCTACAATCTGATACTAGTGAGAGTCTTGTATGGCATTCGTTATTTGGGCATCGAGAATGTGATCAGCTTCAACTTAGTTTGGCATAAACCTGCTCTAGGTGCGAAGCTATATTTTATGATTATTCTTCTTTAGACATGTGTGTTACGTTATTATCAATTATATTATAAATAATGCTAGGCTGTTTTAACAGTATTTTAGTGACTTGCCGCATGGTTGCGTCCCCAAGATAAATTCCTTTAAGGTAAGCGTTGTATCTTGCTATTCTGAGACTATCCAGCTTTATTTTAACTAAGCGATTTAATTTGTTATACAACGTTTTGAAATATGATAGTCGAGTCCTTTGTCATTCTCTTCTGTATTTATTTTTGATATTTTTAGTGCTGTTATATAGGCATGTGCTCAATTGTACGAGGTAAAACTTTTACATTTATATGGCGTTGCAGCCTGTTGCGCTCTCTTGTATAGCTGTAGTTTATATTGTTAATGCTATATCAATATCAATAGGAGTTTGGAGCGGTCCAGTCCTTTTTTGGTCCAAGATATTTTAGAAATTTGTCCAGTCAATTCCATCTGTCAGTTTGAGGAAAGGTAGCCTGATTTTCGGCACGTCATAAAAAGACATTATAACTGCGAGATGATGTGAGTCCATTTCATCTGTCATTATCTATTGTATTGGCTTTTGTAGGTTCCTATGAAGAACAATGTCTATATATTAGGCTGGTAATATGCTCTCTACGGTATACTGGTTTACCATGGTTTGTGGTAAAGTTGTGTAGTCTTATAGCTTCTGAATTTGTTGCTCAGCATCCCCAGACAGTATTGTTTGAGTTAATGGTAGGAAATAAAGTTGCTAATAGTGGCGTTAGTTTATCTAAATGTGGGATGAGCAATTCGATGAGTTCCCTTAAGATAATCGTAATTAGGCCAGTTGTACTTTGGGAAGTCGTTGAGGGAGTTTTCATTAGTTTGACGTTGACTAAGGTTACGTAATTGATTTGTAGTAGTAATTTGGCTAGTGTTTGCGGATACTTGGGCATAAGATTTATTAGGTAATCTGTGACTGGTGTTTGTTAGTTGCTTAATTTTAAGGAAGTAGCTGCATCCTCTATAGCTACGTATTGGGGGTTGTCGTTGGATTCAATCTTTCACGAGATTATCTCTTTAAACGTATAAACTCAAAAATCTGGTCGAAGTACATATTTTCTAGAGACTTGAAATCATTTTAATGGATTACCCCAATTACATTATAGTTTTTAGCTGCAGGACGAATATTCTTAAAACGTTTAAAACAAACTGGCGTAGCTTAAAAATTAATTACTGCAACTTCTGAAGCTTTGACAATTTTCCATTGTTATAAATAAGAAACATAAACAGCTATTAAAATATAGACCAATTTGTCTGGCCCACATTAAAGACTGGAAGATCGATTTTGGTAATTTGCACATTTATTTTTCTTTTTGTCAGTCAACTAATCCACTTTTTGTTATTTAGAAGCTTCCGTTTTTTTTCAAAGTTATTCTAAACCCCTTGAACGACCGATTTAATCAAATCTAATAAATCCACAACACTATCAGTAAATTTGAGTTTATAAGCTGGATCTAATTTTAAATTAGGTTGACTAATAAGTAAATATAGGTTGTCCAACTCCTCCACTATTTTATCCACACGAGTATATGAAATTTTAAAGGTTTCTAAGAATTTGGGGTCTTTGTCGTGTTTTGCTAAATCATAAAATTTTAGCGTTTTGCACTTTTTCGAAAGTATATTATACAATATTTTGCTTTGCTTTCTTTACATTGCAATTTAATTATTTATACTTTAAGTATAAAAATTCTTCTATCCAAGATAATTCGCGCCTGCTAAAGTAAACAGAACGAATACTTGGGAAAACGCTTAATATTACTTAAGCAATTATACAGGGTCTTCGGAATAAATTTGAAAAATAATTATACTTTTTGCACCTCTACGTTTGTGGAAGTGAACACCATTGTGTCCTGATTATTACAGTTTAGAGATGTCAAAATCGACTACCCTGAACAAGTAGAAGCTAATTGAATATTGAAAAAAAGTAACTTGCATCATGATGATTCGTGCCGGCATCAAGGTTCTGCAATTATGACAGCTTCTCAATGCTTTTTGAGCACTGCGAAAGCAACAAGGCGTGAAATGAAGAGCTATAACGGATACTACAAAGCTTTGCCTTATAGAAAATGGCACAGTAGAGGTTCTGATTGCTTTTGTATACTAGAATTCATCCAAGAATTGCGATGGAAGATATAGGCAAGGGAATTAAACAAAATCCTCGGATGCCACTCATACAAGAGGTGTAAAAGCCAACTTGTTACAGAAAAGGCTCGAGAAAATCACCTGATAAAAACAAAGAAACTCCTCAACATAGTCAAACATTCTGTTAAACCAGGGATAATTTGATTTTTCTCTGACGAAAAGGAAATGACGTTCCTTGTGTAATGAAGACCCAAGTTTCATCAAATTGTGGTCTCCAGTGAGGGTGATATCATGTCACTCACATTTTGAACAGGGACTCAGGCTAAATTGGAATGGTGGTTTAAATACCTGGTTCAGCCTTAGAGAAGGGTGCTTCATATATGTCTGACAGCAGGATTCAGCACACGATCACATAATTGGAAAGACTCAGAACGGAGTTTCTGAGAATTTGTACGACTTTGCTAACTCCAACATTTAGCCCTCTAACTTCCTGGTTGAAATCCAATAGATTATTATATATGTAGCGTGGAAAGACACAAACCGTACTGCTTGTAACACAAAAACCCAGCTGATAGGCAAAATAAAGGAAGCATTTGAGGCGTTACCTATGGACACTGTAAAACAAGGAATCTCAGAATGGCTTCTTTGTGTGATTATATTGTGACTGCTTTAATCTTCACCTATTCCATTTTTTCAAATATATTTACTCTTAGTTAAAATGTTTATTTTTTCCCTCTATAGCAAACTATCGAATTTATCCAGAACACCTTGTAAGAGTTTTCAATACTAAAAAGAGCCAGCCAGTTAGAATTTTAAGCGATTTACGCATCTGAGCCCAGTAGGGCCAAAATTTCTTTTGTGAATTTAGAGGTGACTTTGTCTCATTCTTTTTTGTCGGTGATATGAAAAAAAGAGAAAAAAGAAAAGATAAACAAATCAACGACGGATTTTATTTTCGTACTGAGATCGTCGTTTCTGTCTCACACAATCTCCGTTTTTCTAGAACGAGCTTTCTCGGCGAGGGAAGATGGTAAACGCGGATTTGAACAGAAACAAACTCGACCAAAGAAAACTTCCATCATTGGACAGTCGAAGCAAACAACGAACAAAACAGCCTTGAACCAAGGTGTGCGTTACCAAATTTATTTTAGGATTTAAAATCGCCCCTTTTTCATGTCTCTTAGGAAATTCTTAAACAAGAGTAATAAATCACAACAAATCAACTTAAATAATTTTTAAATTATTTTATATGTCCCTCGATTACAGTGAACAACGCTACTATGCCTTTAAAAGCGCAATTTAAATACTTTTGTCTCAGTCTTGACCAAAAACGTATCTGAAGATCCCACATTAAAACTAAAAGAAAATTTAAACTGAATGATAAAAAAAATTGCTTGGGCGACTTTCGCTTACAAATAAAGTATTTTTATATAGAGCTACACCGAAAGTGTATGGTCTCATATATGAGACTATAGGGCTGTCGAGACACTTGACTAACAAAATCTGCAGATATTTCAATCAAAATCCCTTTGGGTTATGCCAGCTGTCTTATGCCATGTCAAAAACTATACCCTATGCAACGACTTAAGAATAAACTTAACAAATAAAATTTAAAAGCTTGCAAGCACTTGCTACAACAATATTGTGAAATTTTTAAAGGATCTCGTGGTTCTCAACCAGTCAGTAATAAAAACAAGATTAAAGCGGCTATCGCCTCAAGATCAATTAGGTTAACTCTAATATGCAACTTTTTTCTGTTTTTTTAATGAAAAGGTGTGCCGAAATGGATTTTTCCGCAAATTCCAAAAATCTCCATCAAAATTCCGTATCACGTCAGGTGTTTCCAGAAATTACGAACATCTATATACGGAAACGTTTATAACGTGTAAAATGTTCTATGAAGGGATGGAATGAATGTGTAAGGAATATATAAACATAACTTAAAAGAAACATACGATAGACCTTAAATTTCTGCTGGAAAGTGTGCAGTACAAGCTTCATGAATGGTCTGCGTGCAGGGATTTCAAGGTGATTGGAACATTGCTCGGCGAACACAAAATTTCCTTGTTTTTTGTGTGAATGGAATCCAGATCTACAACGGAATATTGGGTTCGGAAGCAATGGCCAGACAAACGTACATTCACACCTGGCGAAAAAATCATGATTGATCTTTCGAAAATACTGTTGCCACCTTTACACATCAAACTTGGCTTAATGAAGCAATCCGTGACAGCTTTAAGCAGGAACAGTAAATGCTTTCAGTATCTTGGTATTAAGTTTCCATCAATGACGTCTTCTTCTACTCTTATATAGGCTATTAGCCTGTTTATAACTACACATTTCGTGTAGTACTATGAGCCATGTTGGGCGTACCCCGGGCAGGTGGCTAGTCTGACCCGTTAGAAGAAGGAGAATGTACTTTACGACCGCCAAAGGTGTTTGTATGATGGCCGGAGAGCACTCGATGTTTGCCGTTATTTTTGACCTGGGAGTCGAACCCAGGGCCCGCCGCGCGTTAGTCTGGCAGGCCGAAGCCTTTCCGTCGCGGCTGTCGCGCTCTCTCAATGACGTCTGAATAAATAAAAGCTGAAATTTTTATAGGCCCACAAATACGAAAATTAATGGCGGACAACATATTCAAGAAAACGATGACTGAGTGCGAATTTCGAGCATGAACTGCATTCAAAAATGTGTTACAAACCTTTTTAGGAAATAGGAAAACTACAAATTACATAATTTTAGTAGAGGAAATGTTAGAATCCTGTAAACTGCTTGGTTGCAACATGAGCGTCAAATGTTAGTGATTTTACGAAAGAACATTGCGCTTCCATTAGGATATTAAAGTAATGGAAAAGAAATGTCAAGGAAAGTGGACTGTACATATAATGACCGACTGTTGTTGGTTGTTGAAAAGAGACTGTACGAACGAACACCGAAAACTATCCAAGAAGAAAAAGTTTCAAAGGGAGCCCAATGGTAAATGTTAGGTAGGTTTGCTTTTATATATGTATTTATGTTTATCCAATCCTTACACATTGATTTCGTCCACCCAAAGAATATTTTCATACGTTACAAACGTTGTTTTATATTAATGTCATAAAAAAATTAGGCTTTTTTTAATTATACCTTTTTATGATTTATGGAAGAACTTGGTGTGATACGAAATTTTGAACTGCAGAAAACATCCATTCCGGTGCACCTCTTTATTTCAAAACAACAAAATCTTGCATATTAGTGTAATTCATCCACGTCCAACATCCATGTTTTACCTAGAAAATAAAAATGGATTTGTCTACTTCGGCAAAATATACAACTTTATTACATTTACTTATTAAGTTTGCTGAAGAGATTACAAACATGCCAATACATTTATTATAAAATTCTAAACGATGTATCCAGAAGAGTCACATTATGCAATTAAGAAAATTTAAGTTTATTTTTCAATATATTTATTTCAATTGAACATCCACAGTCTTATAACATTTATTATTGTTCAAAACCAATCGAAAAGGTTCTGGATCAAGAGCTATTTTTTAAAAAGCCGCCAAAAAATATTTCTATGGAGCATTCTTAAGTGCAAAAATTGATAGCTTGCTTGCTGATCGTTATGCATTCTATTGATCAAAACCAATAAACTGCTCTCCTTACACCTTACAAAATTCGGTTGAATTTTGTGGATATGTGTGATAAAGAAATGTAATACATACGCTCAAAACTGTGATCGCAGTGCTGAAACAGCAATATTTGCTGACAAAATTTACTTTTCTCTCGTATAAAACTTATACAAAGTTAAAAAATGAATAAATGCTAGAAATATGCTAAATGAAACATATATACCGAATGAATACATAAACAAACAGTTACTTGCAAACTAAATATAATTTTGCCCCATTAAATGTTTCAGTAAAATTACATAATACAGTAGAAAGTAGTCTTGTCGTTCATTTAAAATAAATTATGTAAAATAAAAATACCACAGTTGGTACTTTAAATTTCAGAATATCTTACATTCATTTAATTTTATACGCAGTCATCAAAGAATTTTAAAGCGCGTGTGAGAATGCGAGGCGAATACGTAGCGTCTGAAAATTTAACATTTCAATTTATGTAAAATAAAATTTACTTGAAGCATTTATATTTTATACGGCTTCTCAGAAAATATTAAAATGCTCTGGTGATTTTAAATTATATAAAGATTCTAATTTGCTTTTAAATTTTTTTGCTAAATTTAAAGACCAGCCAGCTCTGTTGACTACTTGGATTCCAGATGGGAATCCCACTTATTGATTTTTGCAACAAAAATATCTTTGTTCTCTTCTCATAGTATAAAATAGTAATAAGGATTTTTCAGCTGTTACTACAATTATACCGGAAAAGTCGCTACATTTAAGTATGTAATAATTTTAAGTAATACTTAATACAGAATTGCAATTATGTGTGTATGACTCCCCAACAAGCATGTACCAAAAGAATTTTTCTTGATTAAACGCGCGTTCGACAATTCCAGCCCAAAAAGCGGAAGGAAATCCGTTCAGCCCCGCATTTCATAAAGGGGCTAGAACAAAAAGCTCGAAACAATTACGGCGACGCAATCATTAAAGAGACGGAAATTCTGGTTGATTTGAATTTCTTTCTAGACGCCAGACCAAAGCGCGGCGTTTCGGAACGTAAAAGCATTCAAATTAAATTGCCGTTAGAGGTTGGCTTTGATATAGGCAACAGGCGATCATTTGGACGACTTCAGATGTAGGAACTGCGCCGGCAAATATTTGGAAATTTAATGCCGCTCTAATAGAATTTAACTTCTCTATTTCAAAGCGCCTTTTTACTTAGAAGTCAGTAATTAAACTAACAGAATTATATCGATCATATTGTGTTGCAAAGTACACGTCAAGTAATAAAGGCATCTATCAACTTCAAATGTATCTGACACTTCCCGTCCAAGCTCTTGCAGTTTTAATAACATTCATACGTAGCAGATTCAACGATAAACCTCTGACATGTTTATAGCGTATCGTAGAGCAGCATAAGATTCAGAAAATCTTATAACGTTTGATGTAGAATGTAATTCCTATTCCTGGGTAGGATGCGAGATAGAATATACAATAAAGCGGAATGTTTAGCACAATACACGCGAGTATATTGAATTATAGAACTCCATTTCTCAAAATCCCCTCGTCGACACGACAGCGCACACATCTGCATTACCTGTGCCTTTCTTCTCGTGAAAATTGGAAAATTTGTATGCATGTAAAAGTAGTCCGAATGCGCACTCAGGCGGAACTAACACATTTTTCCACATCCATTTGTAATACTTCCAACTACAACTAAATGGAAATAAATTATTAGAAACATTCAATTTAGAGTTTCAATAATAACCATAGTCGTATTAGAGCTACAAATATGTAATTTAAAAACTTTACACCTTTATCAATCATAGGAGTTGTTTACCAAAACTTGTAACTGTAAACTATAAACACTATCTTGTTAGAGTATGTTTTCACATAAGTTAAGTTTTTATATTAAAGCTGTATTTACGTAATTTGTGATATAAAGAAATGTGCTATCTATATTCCATATGCGGATGTCTTCCGGTAGACTAGCTAGCAAATAGATAAGAAGATTGGCCAGATGGCTGACCTCAATAAAATTATGTCAGCTATACAATAATTTACCAGGTTCTAACATATTCCGCACTTGTGTTTCGGAACAAGCGGTCGTGTGCCGTGCTTCGATATATGTGTCCGAAACGCTCTACCTGCTGTTTAAGGTCGAGCCTGCATTTTTAATATTAGTAATACGAGTGCTAATCGCTATCATTGACAGCAAGGTCTTTGTTATGATAGGCTATTATCATACAGTTACTTGCTCTAATTTTTACTACTTACATTAAATTCAACTTAAATCTGAATTAATTTGAATAATGAGCTATAACCCATTTACAACAACAATTATTATCCATATCCAATACAAACTAACCTACAACAGAATCACAACGACAAGCTTATAATGCACCTCAACAACAATGGTTTCTTTGGAAATCGAACTCACTCCGTACCAACTAAATTCCTATTACATACAGGTGTCACATTTACATCCGACAAATCAACAACAACCTCCTACAGACCTCCTAGCTATAATAAGGCAGGAAGCGAATGGTGCACAGTGAACTACAAAAAAAGATCCAGAAGCCCTGAAGACCCAAGAGGAAAAGATTTAATTTTGGTTAGACCGCCCAATACAAACCACCAATAAATATGACCCACTAGAACCACTATAGAAATCGATTACCAGACTAGCACCATCCAGGAAACAACCTATTTATGTATCTGATCTCAAAATATAAATCCACTAAGAATAATGGCAATTACGAAGTAAAAATGCAAACTGATAAAAGCATAATTTATATAATTATTATTAAAAACCTCATAAACAAAAACGCATAAACCAAAATAAGAAAGAATCTTCAGAATTGTAATGGAAAACATCCATCATTGTACAAATCCTATAGAAATCAAACAGAACTGAGAAACATTTGGCCATAAAGTAATTAATGTTTGGGGCATAAAACAACGGTTGATCAAAACCTCTCTCTCTCTCTCTCTCTCTCTCTCTCTCTCTCTCTCTCTCTCTCTCTCTCTGTTTATAATTAAAATTAAACAAAAAGACAACAGCAAAGATATCTATGAAACCAAATTATTGATAAACACAAGTGTAATTGTCAAATGCCCATATGTTAAAAGAACAATCTCACAATGTGTTAAATAGCAAATTTGGCCGTACGAAAAATTACTGCCACCAATCGGTACGTTATGTTAAATGTGCAGGAACCTACTTTACCAACGAATATACAAGGAAAACTAAAGATGACCAGGTCAAATGTGTAAATTGCAGCGGCGGTCACCACACCAACTATCGAGGATCTATAGTACATAAATAGCTTCAAGGAAAACTCTATTCGCGTCCAAGATACAAAATTAACACACGTGCGCATACTCACTTAAACATATAAAGTTTCTAAGACTAAGCTGCTGCTATCCCACCATCACTTATGTTACAATTTAAAAACCAAAACATTTAACACTACCTAACCAATCTCACAGCCACTGAAACTTCTGACTATTCGCTTTGGAAAGCGGTCAAGAAAATCAAAAGGCCTATCATGCACATACCATCTGTCATCAAGCCTGATGGCCAATGGGCCCGCACCAGTAAAAATAAAGCAGACACCTTTACTGACCACCTAATCCACTTATTTGAATCCTTTCCTTGCCAGTGTCCAGAAGAACACACTAAAATAACTGACTTTCTTAAATCCTCTTATCAAATGAGCATAGCGATCAAACCATTCAAGCTCCATAAAGTACAATAAGTCATCAGCAAGAAAATTAAACCTAAAAAGTTTCAAGATTTGATCTTATCACTGAAAAAATCTTACAACAGTTACCTGAACCCGCAATCCATGCGATGACTCACATATATAATGTCATAATCTCCAATAGATACTATCCAAGCACCTGGAAAGTAACACAAATAACAATGATTCAAAAGCCTGGACAACCATCTTCTGATTCAACATCCTACCGACCCATCAGCCTTTTGCCAGTTCTCTCTAAAATTTTCAAAAAGTTATTATTAAAACAACTCCACCTAATCTTAGATGACCAAGGATTAAATCCTAAACACCAGTTTGGATTTCGACGTTTTTATGCAACTCTTGAACAAATCCGCCGACTCACAGATGAAATCCACAACGACCTTAATGAACATGGATATTGCTGCGCAGTTTTTAAACATCTCCCAAGCCTTGATAAGATATGGTCGCTTCTATAAGTTAAAAAAGTATCTGCCATTCTAACTATACAAACTATTAAAGTCCTACCTATCGGAATGGTACTTCTTTGTAAACTATCAAAGCAAATACACAAATTTTCAACCAGCTACATCCGGTGTTCCTCAGAGCAACGTGTTGGGACCCATTTTATACTTGCTCTTTATAGCCGACTTACCAATTACGAATTTGACCTCAATATCCACTTTTGCTGATGATACGGTTATCTTAGCCTCACCTCTTAATTTTACTACAGCATCCCACAATCTGGAACACGCTCTCAATAAATACCAACAACGGCTAAAGTATGGCGAACCAAGGTAAATTAAAGCAAATCTCAACAAGTCACCTTTACCATAACTTTTAATAAACGCAAACAGCTTAGGTACAGAATTATTGTAAGAAGTATCTGCACTTTCATTAGAAAACAAATAATTGCTTTACAAAGTCACACTAAAACCTATCTAGACATATGGTCTCTCCTTCTAGGGAAGCGTAACAAATCCAACCTGGCCATCACCCAGAGATTTCAAAATAATGTGCTGCGTGTGTTAGTGAATGCACAGTGGTATGCGCCAAACAGAGTGATCTTAAATAATCTGAGTATACCAACCGTGAAACAGGAGATTTAAAAAACTGCCAAAACGTACAGAATCATACTCTCGGTGCATCCCAAACAAATAGTAAATTCTTTAAGGGACGAATTCGATAAACCAAAACGTCTCAAACGATTCAAACACCACGAACTACTAACGCGCTTCACTTTTTAATTTTCATCTTGAAATGTCCAAACACTCACTTGTGTTAAGTTGGTGAAATTGATATTAGAGTAGCTCGTTCAAGCCTGACTCTACATGTTTATAAGCGTTTAGTAGTTTCGCCTGCTACTTGCATTATTTATTATACCTATGTAACACTTCTTCTTCTTCTATAGCGCTTTACGTACATTTTTGAACATACGCCTCTTCAATCTCTTTTCGTCGTTCTCGATTGCTTGCTTGTTGAATCCATTTAAGGCCTACTGTTAATTTGATGTCGTTTATCCAACGCATAGATAGTCTACCCCTAGGTCTTTTAAAATTATAAGGTTTCTTTGTTAATATAGCTTTGTGCCATCTAATCTGAATCGCTTCTTGCCACATGTCCTGCATATGTCCATTTCAGTTTTGCGACCTGTTCTGCCACATCTGTTACTTGGATTACTTGTCTTATCCAGTTATTAGATGTTTTATCTGTTAATGTTATTCCCAGCATTGTTCTTTCCACTGAATGTTATGTTGTTCTTAAGTCCTACCTATTACTGTTCAATCCAACTAATGCTCCCTCCACCCATTCCAACCTGCACTTGGCCAGCGTAGAATAGTAAGGCTAATGCCTTCAATAATCTCAACGAATATACATAGTACAACCAAGTATATGTAACACTAAATACTTATTATCCTTTGTGAATAGAATAGATTGTATAAAAAATGGGTAATAAAAAAAGGTTCTAACAGTGTTAGTCTTCTAAAGTCTGCTAAACATTATAATGAATTTGTGCAAATAAAAAATTAAATCTACTGCAAGTTATTTCAATTGATAAATAAAAAATAAATAACAAGAAGGAGCAAACCCGAAACTAGGGCGAGCACCCTTTTAAAAAAGGCCACTGAGTTTCAATAACTATATATCAGCATGATATAATGTACTATAAAAAGTGTATGGCATATTATTAAGTACTTGGCATGTATAAAAATATGACATACGCAAATTATTGTATCTACAAAGTTTGGCAATAAATTAACAGATTTTTTTCTCTAAAATAATATTTACATGAATTCATATACAGAACATTTTTGAAAAGTACCAAAACATCAATTGCTGATTTTTCGTCAAAAATGTACAAAAAACTTTCGATTAACAAAAGCCAAAATGGCTTTACAGGAAGAGACACAGTTCTTCAAAAATGTATTATTAAATTTAACCAGAAATTCAATAAAACCAGTGCAAGTGGCCTAAAAAAAGCCTCATTTATTTTAAAAATCTGTACACAGTTGAGATCGCCAGAGTAGTCTAAGCGGTTGAGGGGCGGACTGCGGTGCGGGCGGACCCGGGTTCTATTCCCAGAGCTTTCTGATGCCTGGGGGGTAGCCTACTCAGTCAATGCGCTCTCTCGAGCAAGGGATAATAATGGCTGTCGTCTAAGGCGCGGTGCTTGCCACATCGACCCGCATCAGAGATGGTGCACGAGGATCGGGCAGTAAAGTCGGACATATGAAAGCGTTAACCTCTCATTTCGCAGGCCGTGTTCCCACGCGAAGCGTTAGAGCCGTACCGTACACAGTTGAGAAAAACCTTCAAAAATCCCTTATAATACATAAGCACAGATCCCCTACACGCCGGTTTCCTCTAGAAAAAAGAAAAGAGACAACTAAATTTTTTTAAATTTATTATTACACTACAATCTGTCTTTAGACATTCAGTAGTTGATATGACATATATGGTTAAAGGACATAATAAACATGAAGGAAGTGCATCTACTGATGACACTCCTCTATTACTCTTAAACTAGTTGATTAATCGACACATTACTGCACGAATCTGAAAATTAGGTCTGCGGGTTTGAATCTTTTTAAACGTGGTTGCACTTCGTCGTTATTGTCTAGTAAGCACTCCACTAAAATGTTTGGGTGATCACTGATACGATCGTAATAGCGCGCACTAAACTTTTGTATCTATTAGTTAACCGTTGAAACTCCAAGATCGCGTCTTATGGTTTCGTTGGGAATGTACCACGGTGTATTAACTAATTATCTTAACACTTTGGATTGAAATCTTCGAAGTATTTCAGTATTTGAAGTCTTAGCAGTGCCCCATAACTGAATTCCATAATACCATATGGGTTTAAGCATGGCTTTATAAAGAAGTATTTTGCTTTCCAGAGAAAGTTGCGATTTACGCCCGATTAGCCAATACATTTTTTGTAGCTTAAGCCCTAGTTGTTTTATGTGGTCTCCAGATTAGTTTCCTGTCTAGGTGGATGCCCAGGTATTTAGCGCTATCTGCTTGAGGGATCAGGTGGTTGTTTAGCTGCACCGGCGGACAGTTGCTTCTTCTGAGTGTGAAGGTTACCTGGACCGATTTGCTATCATTTTTTTATGCGCCACTTATTACACCAATTTTGTATTTTATCTAGGTGAGCTTGAAGCTTTTGGGATGCTTGATTTGGATCTGTGTGCGATGTAAGGATAACCGTGTCATCGGCAAAGGTAGCAACCATGTTTCCTGCAGATGTTGGGAGGTCTCGCGTAAATATCAAGTACAAAATGGGGCCCAGAACACTGCCTTGAGGTACTCCTGATGTGATAGGATGGAGAGGTGTTATTTCACTGCCATGTTTGACGGAGAAATGCCTATTAGTTAGGTATGATTTGAATATTTCGTAGTAATCCGTGGGTAGGGTTTCCTTAACTTTGTATAGCAGCTCTTGGTGCCAGACCTTGTCAAAGTCCTGCGAGCTAAATTTGACGTAGAATCCTAATCCGCGATCGGAAATTCAAGAAAACCGGTGCAAGTGACCTAAAAAATAGCCCCTTTCACATTTATATGCCAGTAGCT
Source organism: Sinelater perroti (assembly GCA_036346155.1). Classification (NCBI taxonomy): domain Eukaryota; kingdom Metazoa; phylum Arthropoda; class Insecta; order Coleoptera; family Elateridae; genus Sinelater; species Sinelater perroti. The sequence goes on along the minus strand of JARFIY010000195.1, from coordinate 13,142,381 downwards.
ACAATTAAGTGGGTGAGAAGGTACTTCTTACAATGGACGAAGCTCCTCAACGCACGCCGCTCAAAAGCTTTGCCATTTTATGCATAGAAGTATACTTTAATAGGGCCGCAAAGCGGCCTTTAAGTTATAATCTAGTTATTTTTGAATAACATATGAACAATTAAAACTATAATTTAGAAAATTGGTATTTTTCATAAATACTCTGTATATGAATTCATGTAAATATTATTTCAGGGAAGAGAACATTCTATCACCAAACTTTGTAGATAGAAAGCTACAAGTTTTGGCAGAAAAATAATGAGGCTGATTTCTTTTAACCATGAACCAAAATAAGTTTCTTTTCTTCATCCACTTTTTGTAGCAGTCCTGGAGGGCAGCTTCTTACGGACTGCCAGTCATTTTGTCGGTTAACTCTCCTCAGTATTATTCAAAGTACCAAAATAGCACTCTTTAAAATTGTTTAAGCTGGGAGAATAAAAAGAAGTGGACTGGGATCCAGAAAATAAAAACAATGAGAAAACATACGCTTTGTTCTACCAAAAATCCGTTGGCACATTCTTTTCATGCTTAAATCCTGTGTTAAAATCTCATGGATGATAAACCACCTCAAATTTAACATATTGCCAATTATTCTCAATATTAATTTAAGAGTTCTCACTATTTCGAATTTAAGTTTAAGATTGAAGGTCTTGGCGCAGTAAATATGTAGATCGTTTCGCAGACATTATTTTATAAATTTTACAAAGATGCAATTATAGAATATAATTAAATAAAAAAATTTAAAAAAAACCTGAATATTAAATACAGATTATGGGTAAATATATTAATACCAACAATAACAAAAATTTGAGTGTTATAAAGTGTTACGCAATTTTATATAAGAATTCATCGTTTATATAAGTGCAAAAAATTCATTTATTTTTTCTGTAACCCATACAGTGATTGTAATTACGATTAGCACAATTTACTTTGTCTCTAGGGCAATAAAAACTTAATTAATTTTAATAATAGTTAGAAACTCGTACCAAAAGCTAAGTTAAATAGACTCTGCTATTAACTTAATAAAAATTAAATTTATATTCGCACCTCTTTAAGTCTGTTATCGCGTTCTGCAAAATAAGCACTAGTTCAAGAGCTTTTAGAGCCTCTAGTGCTAGGATGTTTTTTTAATATCCTATCTTTATTTAAAATTTATACAGGTACATTTAGTAAATTGTGTGGTGGTATTGATTGACATGTAGAGGACTGCTCATTAGCAAACTTTTGTAATAATTAAGCGTTTAAGCTTCTTGTGGCTTAGGGATTAAAAACTAACTTAAACTACGCTATCTAAACTACATTCAAAATCTCGTTATTAAATAGTTTCACAAGTCTTTTTAACTTCCTATAATGTTTAGGTTCACTGCTAATTCATTGGGATGAACTCTAAATTGAGTATATTGTAGGCTATATCGGTGTATTTCTTCTTCCGCTGTTGGAACTTGAAGATTGCTTCTGACAACAGCTTTGGGTACGAGCCATTACGCATTCGTTATCATAGGCAGTATTTTAGACTGGAAGCGCTCTAATATTTTGATATTTGAATTGGCAACTGTACCCCATAACTGGATTCCATATGACCAGATTGGTTTTAATATTACATTATACACCAGTAGGTTGCATTTCAGACTAAGTTTAAATTTCCGTCCCATCATCCAGTACATCTTGGAAAAGGTCGTTTCTAATTACTTTCGCTTGGTAGAAATGTGCTTACGCCAAGTAAGTCTTCTGGCAAGATGCATGCCAAGATACTTCACTTCTTCTTGTTATGGTAATTGGTTGTTGTTTAAATGCACTGAGAAGCATACTTCCATTTGCATGTTGAAGGTTACATGCATTGACTTAGATTTGTTTACCTTTATTCTGCATTTCTTTAACCATTTTTCAATAGAGGTGAGATTTGTTTGCAGTTTCTGTGTGGCTGCGATGGGATCGCTATCCGAGGCTAAAATTGCGGTATCGTCCGCAAAGGTTGCTGTTGAGACCCCTGGTGTAGTTGACAGGTCTGCAGTATATATAAAGTAAAATAACGGACCGTGTACACTGCCTTGGGGTACTCCTGCTTTTATTGAAGAAAGTTCAGTATATTCACATTTAACTTTTACCAGAAAGTATCTTTTGTGGAGGTAACATTTTAGAATTACGAAGTGGTTTAATAGAAGGAGGATATGTAGCTTGTATAGTAGACCAGTGAACCACACCTTGTTAAAAGGCTAAGTGATGTCGAGAAATCCAGCTAAGCAATATTATTTTGCTTCAAAAATTGTATTGATTTTTCCCACCACTCCGTGTATTTGGTCCACTGTAGAGTGCATTTGTCTAAATCTGAACTGGTGATTTAGTATTGTCTCATCGTTTTCAAACACCTTGGATATAATGGGTAAGAGGCTTATTGATCCATAAGATTTTAATTCTGCAGGACGTTTTCCTGGTTTTAAGATAAGGATGATTTTTGCCACTTTCCACTGCCCCGGAAAATATCCAGTATATAGTGCTGCATTAAATAGTTGTGCAATTTACCTTATTCCAGTGTTGGGCAGTTCTTTTAAAGTTTTGGCGGTGATCAAGTCAATCCGGGGCTTTCTTGCGATTCAGAGAATTTATAACTTTTTGAATTTTCGCAGTTTTAAATCGCCCAGTCAGTAATTCAAGCTGATAAGATTCTTCTAAGATTTGGATGAGTTTATTTACTACAATTTTTTTGTATTTTTTGATACTAACTTTCTTTTTATATTTGTACCACTATCTAAATTACAAGATGAAAACAACAAAACAATAAAAAAATCCAAAAGGTTTGCAGCAGGTAGTCAGGATATCCGAAAATAATCGGTGAAGATCTAGTAACCAACATTATCCCTGTATATCAAGTATTTTCGAATCTACAGTAAAAAATTTCAAGTTTATAATAACCTATAGATTTGGTCATAAACCAATTTGAATAGCCTGAGCAGAAAGTACTTTGAATAAAAACACTTAAACAGAAATTTAGGGCCTACAATTTCAGTAAATAGATTGATGAAAATTCTGTCATAAGCATATCATTACTTATTAAAGGCTAAAATCCATTTAGAATCTATGATAATTTGATTGGGGAGATAAAATTCTGGGAAATATCGTTGGTGCAAGAATTAGTGTTCTCTCTCTCCCCCCCTCCTCTTTCACGCTCTCCTCACAACACCATAAATTTCTTTTTTATCACAACGAATCTTTTTAATTGTACATTAAAATGTCCGTTTTGTCAGTAGCGACCTATTTAACAAATTAAAATTTACTTCAATCTTGACTTTCAAATTTAGATTACAGCAGCGTCAGTTGTAAACGAAAGCACAAGGTTTTTTGCATTTGTGTATTCACTGAAACCAAATTAGCGAATAAAGTGCAGACTGTAGGCATATGTCAATTACAAATCGATAAAATCTGTATTACATGGTGCCTACCTCTCAGAAACGTCGAGAAAGTAATTGAGCTTAATTTTTGCGACTAATTTACTAATGTCAAAACGTATATTGTTATCCTATTAGCATTTATGTCAGTATGAATGTATTGAAACAAAACACTTGCAGAAAGCTCAGTGATGAGTTTTATGGAAAACATGGAGAGTAAGGCAAGTCATACACTGTGAGTTACTTTTAAAACTGGAAAATGGGAGAGGAGAGTCAAAGAAAGTGAAAAATTTGCCAAGAAAACATCCAAGAGTCAGGGAAAACTGCTTTTAATTTATTTAAAATAATTCACATACACACAGAAAAAATTGCTATAAGAGAATTTAAGATTCAAAATACAGATTTATTGCATAAGCTACGCAAATTAAGGAGACTTATTGGTTTTGACTTAAAAGTGTCTCTCGTCCAGATAAGGTTTTAAGATTTTGTAGAAAACAGGTAGAAGTCCAATGAGGATGTCCTTTTCTCAATCCAAATTGGTGGTCACGTATGAGATTCTTCTCTTGGCGGATTTTTAGAAAACTATAACTAGGGAGAGGCTAATGGGTCTATATGGTGCCATTTTATCATCATCATCATCATCACACAGCCATTGGAGTCCACTTGAGGATAGAGGCCTCCCTTAAAAATCTCCATTCCATTCTATCCTATGCCACTATTCATCATTCACCTACCGTTCTTTTGAGGTCGTCGCTTTATCATGTCGGGGGTCTTCCTCTGTTCCAAAGTCCAGTTTGTTATTCTGGATGTTCATTTATCATCTGTGAGTCTCGCAACGTGATCTTCCTAGTTCCATTTGAGAATCGTAATTCGTTTTATGATGTCTTCAACTGCTGTTCTTTTTCGTATTTCGATATTGCATGTACGATCTTGTAGCTTAATATCTAGCCGTATTTCTCTGGGCTATTCTCTTTTTTTGCACTAATCTTGGTTAGTGTAAAAGTTTCTGCTCCGTAAGTCATTATAGGCAAGACAATAATTTTATTATAGATCTTTATCCTTTAATATCTCTCGAAGCTTCCCGAAAGCTGCCCATCCCAGGATTATTCTTTTTTTGATCTCGTGTGTTTGGTTGTCCCTATTGATTCGGATTTTGTGACCTAAATATTTGCATTCCGCTATTTCTTCTATAATATTATCGTCTAGTGCTTTTGTTCCTTTTGTACCAAGTAGGCCATAATTTTTGTTTTTATTCGTTTATGTGCAATTTGACTTTTTTCCGTTTCTTATTTTAATTATTCTAGCATCTTCTCCAGGTGTCTGATTGTTTTTCATTTCCCGTGAGGCATTCTTTATCTCAGTTAGTGTGATTTCCGAGGTTCTCTGGCCCTTGGTTCGTTATATTTTTTATTTTATTACATTTGTGATGTGATATATTTCAATTGCTCTGTGATTCGCAGTAGAATTCTTCAACAATCTGGAGTAACTCTTCTCTGTTGCTACTTGCTATTCTTCTTTTATTTTTCTTTTTCTGCAATGGCCGAATTTTCTTTTTAATACTTTTAAACTGTTGTTTTCTTCTATTAGGCTCCTAGTTTGTTAATTATTGTGGATTCTTATATTTTTTGATATTGTCTATGGTTTTAACCAGACGGTGCACACTTCTTTTGGAGTTATTATAAAATCTATCTCGTTCTTGGTTTTTCTATCCAGGATCCTCCATGTCCATTTCTTTTGTGGTTTCTTATAGAAAAGGTTGTTCGTTACAAATAGGTTGCTTTCCAGTAAGAAGTTCAACAATCTTTCACATCGTGGATTTCTCATGCCACAGCCGAAGCTTTCCAATACTGTTTTCGCCTCGTCTGTCTTAAAACCTGTTTTTGCATTAAAAACTCCACCTGTTACAGTGTAATGCATATAGGTGTCTTCTAGTGCAGATTTTATGTCGTTGTATAACTATGAATTACATTATCTGAGTGGTCGGATGAGTTAACTTTTGTTGATATGCTTTTTTCATTTGTGATATTTTCCGTGTGTCTTTTGTAGATAACGAATCCTATGCCACTTATTGCTTTATCTTCTACCATCGCCAACAATCTATCCTTTGTTGATTGTGTTCGGGCGTTGTATGTTGCGATTTTTAACTTAACAATTTTCTTTACTGTTTTTTCGTCAAATTTTGCAACCCCTCTGGCAGAATCTATGTGACAGGCTGAGGTTTCAGCGTGATATTCTGAGCGTATTGCTCTACTCATCTGAGGTAATTTTACTTTAGCAATCGTTTTTGCAATTTTGCAATTCAATGGGACTTTAGCAATTAAACGACACTCATGTCGGGCGGGTTGGTGCGTGGATAGGGTGTATGGAGGATAAGAGTTTGTAGATTATGGGTAGAATTATGATTGGGACACGACTTTCCCCGGTGTTAGGAGATGGAGAAGAGTCTATGCTTACGTGGGCAGGGTCGCACCCGCATGGTGGTGTCGTTTCCTATGCGCTTATTTCAGATTTTGGGATTAAGATCATTTGCGCAGTTTTCCAATGTTGTGGGAAGGAGCTTAATCTTAAGATGATGTTAAAATGTAGGTGATCATTTAACGCCTATTTTCAAAGTTTCTTAAGGTTTCCTATCAGTTATTAAGTTTTATTTCGGGTCTTTATTTAATTTTAGGCTTGTTGCCGTCTGTTTTGCTTCAAAAACATTGATGGCTTTGATAATCACTAACGATTTGGAGTTTCTTGTAATAAATTCTTGAAGTGTTCTGGCCTTCTCCAAAAATCAATTCCGGGTAAAGGTTGGAATACTTTTAGATAATTAGCAAAGGCGTCTGCCTTTTCTTTAGGACTTTTAGTTGAATTTTCATTTGGTAATCTGATGTATGAAATTACTGATTGGGGTAGTTTCAGTTTCATTGTAGCTTTCCATAATGTAAAGTATTCTTACATTGCCTAATTTCTCATTTTGTGAAAAAGGTTCTTCAGTGACTTTGTTAAGTTTTGCTTAATCTTGACGTTGTCTGGAAATTTGCCATATCTTCCTGAGTTTTCCTTTCTCAGCTAGCTTTTGTTTAATAATTAAAGAACAACCTTTTGGGGTTTTTTGTGTTTCATTATTTGGAGTAGAAGTGCGAGCAAAAGTTTGTATGGTTTAGTTTAGATATTTCACTTGTAAATGTCTTCCTTAGTGTTTACTGGTAGATTAGTTTTCTGATATGTAGTAAATCGAGTTTTGCCGTTTTTAGTGTTGGCCTGCTATATTTAAGAGTTATAAGTAAGCAGGCGGACAATAGATATTTTTTGCATAAATCTCTTTTGTGATATAACATTCTGAAATTTTGACCGGATTTGAGGGCCAGTGAGTAAAGTTATCAGTAGATGCACAGCTTAACTCCATAGCATTCATAGCTTTAAGTAGCTCTCTACCTCTGCCACTCTATATGCCACTCTAGATGATATTCCTACCATTGAATTAACGTACTTGATCCATTTATTGTGTATGAGTATTCCAACACCATTTCTGCTATTGTCATGTTCGCCTTTGTGGAATAGTAGCTTCCCAGATTTTAACTTTAGAACTTCTTCTCCTTTCCTTCTTATTTCGCTGAGACCTATGCAGTCCCATTTAATATCCTTTATTTCTTCTTCTAGTAGTGCTATTTTGCCTTCGAAATGTAATGATCTTACATTTAGGGTACAGATGTTTATCTTCACGAGGCCTCTTTCTTAGGTTTGGGGTATCTGAGTTTTAAAAATCGCCATTTTCATATCAAGTTTTAGGGGGTAATTAGCAATTAAAACGCCGCGCTTAGTAATGCGTGTTAGCGAGTATACTGCTGCAAAAGTTAATGTGTATACCGACTTTGGAAACTACAATGCATGTGGCTTAGAGCTGTTCTTGTTGTTACGGATAACTAACGCATTGTCGAATTGAGTTTTTGATTATCACCGCTGTGACGTCATGAGCGGTGCCGTCCAGATGGTTTGTGGTACAGGTGGAATATTTAGGTAATTTCATGTAGCTCTTATAGATAAAATGCATGTCTGAGATGAGCATCATAATGACGTATTTATTTATTATGAATGTTTTGTCTTCTTGACTATACTAACAATAAGCGTTCCAGAAGACAACGTTTAGGAATACAACCATTACGTTAATTTAGAAATTACGGTGCTGAGTATATTAATCATGCTGTCTATTCAGTCTATTAGCTTTACCAGCGTTGTTTTTAATTTTTGTTGTTTATGTGCTTTCATTTCAAAAACTCTGGGGTTCGGTCGAGTTGGTGTATCGGGGTTATGAAATTAACGGTTGGGACATAGAGAGAAGGGGGCTATTCACAGGTAGATTTTGAGACCTTAGTTTTGCTTGTGAGCGAAACTACAAATTTTTTAAAAACAAATTTAATATCAGTTGGGTCATAAGTTTTTCTTTCGATACGATTGCGTTTTCTAAACTATAATAATCTTATTTAGGAGTTTATAGCTATAAAAGTTGTATAAGATTGTTGATAAAAAATAATAGCTCTTACTGGATGGAATAAATAAACATATAGAAGCAAAAATAAAAAAGGTAAGTTCGTTACATTTATCGAGTTTTGTTTATTAAACAAAAATTAATTTAGCGTAAACTTATTTCGCAAATCTCGCCATAAATTTACGATAAAAATTAGAATAAAATGAAGATTAATCAGTTTTTGTTGTTCATTTATGTAAATGCAAGACACTATGTTTTAATCTCCGAGGATGCCGAAGTACAAAAAATTCTTTTTCAATTGTGTAGAAACGGATTTAATTAATTGCTTCTCAACAAAATTGGACTGTCGTTTTAAATTACAAGTTTACGAATAAAGTTAAAGTCTAAGCTCAATTTACATTCGTAATTACAGCAGCATTCCTTAATGGCAAAGTAAACAGTTAAAGGGATAAGTTTGAAATCGAATCAAAAGGGCTGTGTATTGTTCAGTTCGCTTAATTTATACTACGACGTTTACCTGCTTAAATTGAATCGAACTTAATTCCATTGCCAATTAACTAGTTGTTCCTGTGCCCTTCGGGCAAAAAAGCCGACAACAATTTGGTCTTTATTCATGTTTTCGTGAAACTTAAATTGGTAGTTCCAAATCCCTCAATTATGAAGTAAAGAGACTTTCTAGTCTTGCACTATAACTTTTGGCGTAAAATAGACGAAAGCTCGAGAGGCTAATAAATTCTGGCGCTGACTGAAATATGCAGAATTTTTGCTCTGAGGCTTATGTGTAAAAAGAGCACCAAATCCGCTTTGTCTCGCGCTAAAGTTGCAATTCGAGACAGTAAATTACGCCGTTATCCTCCGGGATCGAGCGGAGAGTCTCGAGAACTTGATGGCTGTGAAACCCGTGTTAAATTTAGTTCGGTTGGTTTGTGGCACCTCCAGGGTATACGAAACAAACCAAACATGATTTCCTGTATTTAGTTATTACAGGTTATCAGATTAACTCAATAGCTGCCCGTGTCGTACCTGGAATTTCAGCAGAAGCACCTGATACTTTCTTACCTTTATAGATCGCAAAGGTATATTAAGTGTAGCAATTATTAAACATTGGTAATAAGCGAACAATTACTTAATTTCACTTCAAAAATATTATGTTTGCTTGATTTTTATAACTGTATCCTGTAACACACGTAAATGAAACTTTAAGTCAACTGTTAAATAAATAAAAAAAACAAGTAAATTTGAGAAAATCAGTTTCTATCATGTTGACATCGTACTGTAAAAAGAAAATATGAGGATTTTCTGCTCAGTAAGGAGTCCGTTGTAAGCAAACGGTGTACTATAGAAGGAATAACCTACAAAAAATTGAAATTACGGCAATTCAAGTAGCAAATAGAAAAAACAACGAGTTTTTTTAATGATATCCACAATTGGTCTGAAAATCAGACCCAATGAATCCCAAATTGGACAAAAGATAGCAAACGTTTTCACCACAAAAGAAAAATCTTTTTGTGTGAAAATCAGTAAATTTTGAAAAAAGATAATTGCACGGCAAACAGCTAGTGTGGTATGCAAAGTTAAAACTCAGTGCCTAAAAATGTTGATAAAGCTGTTGTCCGACCTCCAATATCAAACACGCTAAAAACAGTTTGAGAAATGAACAGAAGCGCTGTTGTAGTACTTCTTGAAATCGTTACATACTAATTGATAGAAAATCGTGCAACTGAACAAAATATAGAAATTAATCACTGAATTTTGTTATGGTATTTATATTAAACTGCACAATTTATTCTATCTAAAAATCTATAATATAGATACAAAAAATTAAAAAATTAAAAATTTTTAAAGTAAAGAACCCACTACAAAATGTTGAATAAGTAATATGCAAATTACACTATCGAGGATGGAATATCATCATCCTGGGCATTTATACAGGTAAAAATTAGATGTGTGGAATTTTATAGTAACAACACCCCGAATCGTTTAAAAATGGAAATACTTACGAAAATCATTCTATTAAAAATAGAATAATAGAACAAGGAAGAAAAGCGAACTAAAAGATTTACAGAGAATTTAATAAAAACAAGGAACATACAAGTAACAATAGTTGAAAAATAATAAAAGAAATGAAAAACACAATGAGAAAAAGAGAAAGAAAGTCCTAACATTTCTTTAAAAGGAAATTATAGTGTAGTATAGGGATTAAAACAATTATCTTGTAATATTATAATCAAACTTTAAAATATTCTGAGATAAATATAAAAGACTTTTTCTTAATTACTTCAATTTGGCCGCTGAATTTCAGAATATTTATAGCTCATGCACGCCACGCCGTGCTCGGCAGGTTAAGATAAATTTACCTACATCTTGCTAACGATATTACCTGTAACGGTCCAAAATTTCCAATAATCAAGGATTACAAAGTAATCTGACTTTTCCTTAAAGCCGTTTTTCTACATAACTAGGATTAATTTTACAGAATTTTCAATACTCTTAAGGTAAAAGTGGCAATGAACCAAAGTTGGTCTGCTGAGGTTAAAAACACGTAGTCATCAATATGATTGATTTTTAAAAGAATATCTCTTATATGTTAGCGGCACTCTCTAATATAATTGTTTCAAACACACCTCATCAATTTTTTTATATAACCCGTTCAGACAAAATAAGAGTATCCATATGTCAAGACAACTCAGGCTGAACTCATATAATAATAAAGGCACTCAGCTGTCAAGCAGCGTATGAAATCTTGCAACCACAAAATTCGATCAGCTGCAAGATGCCGTTGCTGCAACTCATTGGAGATAACAATTTCATTCCAAGAAACGGATGCTATTTTTTCCTGTATCTTGGTCAACGCCCAAAATTGTGCTTTTTTTGTCGTCAGCATACTTTATTGTTCTTAAAACACAACTGACTTTTAAGGCTTCGGTATTTGCTTGTATTTGTTCTGATTTAGTTAATTTCTAGTAATCGGCATACATCCTAGAAAAGTGTAGGTTTAAAATTGCGCCATTGATCTAAATGGCGGGTAAAAAACTCTTTGAATAATGCTGTAGAGATCATGGGCGCTTTTTGATTTGATGTTGTGTACGCTTTAATCTACTTGATAACAAAAACATATTTGTTTCTGAGAATAACCAAGCAGTGTCTATTGCTATATTTTTATTAAATATTAGTTACTGATGCCCCATGATGTATTTGCATCTACATAAAAAATTCAACTTTTCTACACTAACAAATATCTTAATTCAAAGCATTTTTTAAAGCTATTTGAAGAAGACTATCCTCAAATTTTAAAAAATATCATCAATGAACTCTTACCACCGGAGTTAAAGCAACAATGTATTCCCGTATTAGTTTTTTGTCTTAATGCTTCTAGTTCAGCGCCATACTACTTTTTCGTAACTCCTGTGACAGCCGGTCAATGTTAACTACTGTCTTTACATTAAATTTTTTATGGTTGTGAAACAGAACTCTATTTTATAGTTTATAAACATGTATTTGTGATTTCTTCATTAAACTTCTGGAATATTTTTCTGTGTTTGTCTTTAAGTCTCTTGCGACATTTTTTCTATATTCTTTACTTCCTATAATTCATCTTATAGTTCGCGTTGGCTATGTCTGGTCTTCTAGACGTTGGCGACCACTGTGGTCTATGCTTCACGGTCCTCTGTCCAGAGAAAAATTTGCTCTATAGTTCTTAAACCCGTCCAGTCTCTTATGTTTCCCATCTATGATATCCATCTTCTTTCAATTCCTCTTGGGCCTTCGGTTTTTTCCTTTATAATTAGTTGTAGTATTTGTTATTTTTGTACTCTCAATATATAGCCCAGGTAAGATACTTTCCTTTGTGTGATGGTGGTAACTAATTTTCTGTTAGCTCTCATTAACACTTGTTCATTTAACACATTCTTCAGCACTCTTCTATGTAACCCCATTTCAAACTCCTCCATTCTATTTATCGTATCCATTTTCAATGTCCAACATTTCATTTCATATAACAATACTGACTATATGTAGCATTTTGTAATGCACTATAGAAATTTCAGAATTAGTACGTTATTATATAATGTTTTTTCGTGGAATTAAATACAGTATGAGCTATTTCTATTCTTCTCTTAATTTCGCAATCTGGATTGAGGTCCTCTGAAAGTTTACAGCACTAACGCGTTCTATTGGTTATTATTTATGTGTAAATTGACGTTCAAATGTTGAGCACTATGAATTTAGTTTTGTCATTATTAATGCTTAATCTCATGTCGGTACTGTGTGTACAAACCTTGTTTAGGATTCTTTGTAAATCTTCAGTAGTATCTTCTAGTGACACAGTATCATCCGTATATCTAATGTTGTTAATCAGTACACCATTAATCTTCACGCCCGATTCTTCACCGTCTAATGCTACCTTAAATATACTATCAGAATATAAATTAACAACAAAGGAAAAGGATGCAGCCCTGTCCTACTCCTTTACAAATTTCCACTTCGTTTGTCAAACTCTTTGTACCCAATATAGGTTTTTGATAATTTTTCGCCGAGTCCAACTGTTTTTAGTAATTGTATCAGCTCTGTATGTCTCACTTTGCCAAACGCTTTTTTATAATCAATGGAACAAGCGAACGCGTCTTTTATTGATCTTAACATTGTTGTAAAAGAACTGTAATTGCCAATAATGCTTCACGTGTACTGGCACATTTCTAAAGCCAAACTGAGTGTTGTCCAAATGTCCTCGCATTTTCGTATAATTTGTGCATGTATTACTCGTAGAAAGACCTTTAAGAGATGGCTCATTACGCTAATTAATCAGTAATCGCTACACTTTTGGCAACCGATTTTTTTGGTATAGGAATGAATACTGATATCTTACTGATCATACTATATTTCAATAAAAATGATAAATCATAATTTCGTATAATTCACATTTAGGGCTAAGCTCGAAGTAACCTATTATTCAAATGAAATTAAGTATGGAACTACACCCCTGAGAGAAATTATTATAAAAAACACATATCACCAAAAAAAAACGAAAGGATGTGAACCTGCATTTAAAAACGATATACTGACTTATCGGAAGAAACTACTTATTACTGTTAACCAACAAAATCTTATTATAAAAAACTAATCCGTACTTATAGTTGTCAATTATGGGACTATGCAAATAGATCTAACATTAAACTCATTCAATGCTTTCATTCTTCAACAATCCGTAGTATGACAGCCGTTGTCTGGTATTTAAGAAGCCAAACACTCTACAGACATTAAAATCCCATATGCAAAGCTGTGTTGTTAGAAGGTAAACATTTCTGGAATTTCACACTAACAAAACTGTTGCACCTCTGATAGAAAATCTACAACTCAGAATACTTAAGAATAAATGGCCAAAAAAACAAATTATCAGCGGACTGACTCCAATAAATGTTTTTTCACTCACGGTTGGCTACTACATAACATTAGTTTATAGAAGTGTTATGATCGCTAATAAAATAGCTGTTAATAAATAAAACAGAATCCTGCTTTAGGAGGGTTTGGAAACCACTTCATTAGGGAAGCATTCTTCACCAGATTATTTGTTTTACATATCGCCGTGCAAAAGTTAATGCGTAGTTTTTCTAATAACAAGTTATATCCAAATGTATCTGTTACTTAAAGAGATTACATTACAAAACAAAAAACATGTAAGACAAAACTAATACACCGTAGCCCCTCGTATTCGTCCTAAACTTGTTTCATTGTGTATTCTATCGAGAAATATTTTTGAGACTATATTATTGAGACTTTTGTAATTCTTTAGTACCTTAATGTTTTTGAAGCTAGTGGTAAAAATGTTTTTCGTCACTCACGATACGTGTTTTACCGTAGTTCAACCCGTGCACATCTTTTTACAACATTTGAAGTTTGACCTTTTTTAATGCCTTAGTAAGCGTGTGAATTGTTTTATAGAAATTATTTTGGGATAGGCTTTTCCTAGTTACTTTGATAAGCGACGAACTCTGTCTACGACGACTTTCCTTCTAGCTTCCATTTTTCCAGCCCTCTAGTGTTGAACTTTTGCAACATATTTTGACAGGCGACAACCCGTCAGGTGGCTAAAAAGCCCAAGCAAGCGTTTTTGCTGTTTCAAATGATTGAAAAATGAGCTTCAAGATTTATACATGAGTATTAGAAAGAAATTATGGCACATTGAGCAAATTTAGCGGTAGAATAACTTGCAAACACTCAAAACCATCCAAAGAAGTCGCACTTTAAAAGACTGTAACAAGGGGCGTAGAGGTTCCAGACGAGCTACGGGGTTTGAATACGTTTCCTGAGTGACAACAAACATTTTAATACTACAAATATTCCACTAAAATAACTATCGAAAACGTCAAGGTAGTGCACAACTTTAATTCTAAAATATTTTACATAAGACCTAAAAGATGTTGGTTTTTACTGTATAAAATATTCTACATTATTTTTATCACTAATATGTTACGATAAACAAAAATAAATAATGTTTAATTTGGTGTATTGTTTTATAACATGTATATTACTGAATAAGGTAAATTTTAATATTCGTTCTTTGGAAAAATAAATAACAGTTTGATATATACGTGACCCAAAATCTCCGTAGTCGATTACAACTAAATACCCAGAAATAGCTCGCAATAGCGAGATGAAAACATCCAATCTCGTTGGCGCTTCTTTTTGATTGCCGATTTTCTTTCAGAGACTGCGTCTTCCGCGACATTTTGCACACAAATGTGTGAAAACGCTCCGAAGATCTGGGCCTATATATTGATGGACTAGGTGAAGTGGAGGCTTCGTCAATATTTACATCAGCCCATATAACGGCATTCATTCACTTTCGGAATCTCCGATAAAATCCCTCCGCCTTAGAATTGAAATAAAAGACGCCCGAGGCTCCCCTTTGCTCCACGGTACGCATATAGTTTTTAAAATCTATGGAGAGGTTTTCGGCTTGATGAAATGCGCAGCGAATAATATGAAGTCGAGCAGTCCAACGTCTATTCATAACGTCGCTACACAAAATAGCGCGCACATCCGTCGGTTCTCGGCGACAAATTTTTGCCGTATATTACGAATGACCCCACAAAAACGGGGATTCTGTTGACGTACGCAAGTTATTTGTTTCATCCCATGTTTTCTGTTTGTATGTCATGTCGGATCTTTAAGAAGTAAGATATATATTATAATTTAAAGAATGGCATTACGATATCTTACAGCACTAAATTTAAAAAAAATTTTTAGAGGACACCTGCTTTTTTCTTTTTAAACCGAGTTTTATTGAATGTCTAGTATACGTGGGCAGTCTGAGAAAGTTTGAGCCTAACATAGAAACAAGTATTTTTCTATCAAGATCAATTTTATTTTTCAACATAATTTCCTTTTAAGTCGATACACTTTTTTCAGCGATGCTCTAACCTCTGTAGACCATAAAAATAGTAGTGCAAGTCTTGCTCTGCAAAATAAGCGTGTGTGATTGCGATGACCTTTAAACAAGAAATAGCTGCTTGGGGGGGAGGGGGGTCAGGTCCGGAAAATATTTAAACTGCAATTCGTAAATTTTGGTCATGGAGACTGAGGAAGTGTGGACCGGTGCTTTGTCTTGATAGAAGAGCACTTTTCCCTTTACAAATTGGACCGTTTTTCAGCTATTTCTGCCTTCAACTAGTCCAATAACAATGCGTAGTACAACCCTATTGTTGATTTCCCTTTTTCTAAGTAGTCGATAAACAAAATTTCCTGACTATCCCCAAAAACAGTCGCCATCACCTTCCCAGCCGATAAAACCGTCTTCGTCTTTTGGGAGCAGATTCAGTCTTTGCAGTTCTCTGTTTTGACTGTTTTTTCATCTCAGAAGTGTAATGGTCGACTGCTTAGAGCGTTGAAAATGTTCATTCGAATGGATTTTTGATTCAAAGTGAGCCAGCGAGGGACCCAATGCGCGAACAGCTTTCTCATGTCCAATTCTTTAGTCAATATATGACAAACGCATTCTTTTGATATGCTGTCCTACTAACCTTGATTTGACAATCGTTCAGTACCATTTGGTGAACTTTTTCGATCCTATCGTTGGAGGTCGCAGCTGTTGGCCGTTCCGAACGCTCATCATCAACCATAACCACGTTTAACTTCAGCTACCCAACTTTTCATGGTGGCAAAAGATGGGGCAGAGTCCCCGTAAAGTGGCATCTAATTAGACTTTAATTTTCTTATGTGTATTGCCTTTCAAATGCAAGTACTTGATTACGGCACGGTATTAGATTTTTCCATTTTTACAAAAGCACTGACATCGACTGATACAAACAACAACTAAATGTCCGAAATAACAAAATTTTTACAGATATCTTTCAAAGCAGTCACAATTATAGTAGCAGAACGAGTAGGTACATCTTTTTATCTAATCAAGTAAAAAGACATAGTACCTTTCTTGATCTTAAATCTCATGATTTCGAAATATTTATAAATTATTCAGAAACTAATTTATAACAAAACGACAACCGCAAAACATTGCAAATGAAATATTTTATTAGTAATAATTATAAGATATTCTTAATATTGTGCTTTTCTAAGTCTTTAATATAGTCTTAGATGCCTTAGATGACAATATGCTACTTATATTAAAACTCTATTATTATAGCCTAGAAAAATAATTATTTTTGTTTGTGAATATATAAAAATGTTTTTAGATATACATTTTTTAAGTTAAACCTTTTCATTAAGATGTATTACAACCTTCATATATTGAATTTACTACTATAGTTAAGAGATAGTGAATTATATTGAATTAAATTACTTGAATCTTCAAGCAAAATTACAAATAAATACAGAAAAAAAATAAGTGTTGCCGCATAGTTAATTCAATAATTCTTTAAAATGCAGTTTAATACGCTTTACAATCTGCAACTCAGTTTCTCTGCTGCAGACAAAAGATATTGTTTTATAATAAAAGCTATTTGCAACGACATACAAAGAGATGTTGCTGTGCCACAATTTCAAAGACAAATGGGTATGCAGTAGCACTGAATTATTTATACAAGACTTCTGAGATTATATGAAAGTGTATAAAGCGATACCAAGAAGCAAAACAAAGAAAGAGACAAGCAATCGAGCAATCTCGAGAAAAAACAGTTAAATTTAACACTTTGCCTAACATTTTCCAAAAAAATATTTAAAGTAAGACATAAAAATCAAAATATATATAGAATATATTACATGGCTAAATATGTACTACCAAAAAGTATCTGAAGAAACGACATTTGAAAATAGAAAAAAATCTAGAACTATAATAAAGTAACGTCATACTTTGAAACAGTCCTGGTCTGTACGTAGGAAAAAACTGCCCGAAGCTTTCTACAAAAACTTCAAGCAGAAAACATATGGGAAACATTTGCTACGTTTTGCTCAAATATTATGGGAGTCCTTGCTAGTTCTTCATGGGAGCTTTTTCAGATGGCAATGGAAAAATGAAATACCCAGGGTAGACCAAAACTAGCAACCGGACCACTGCAGTTGGTTATTCAAAATTGATCAGGAAGATGCAATGGCTGTTTTTTATAGTATATTCAATCGTGACCGAAGGGAATGAAAAAATAGGCTCTAGTTCCCAGCAGAGCTTAAATGGTCAGAGGCTGCTTAGAACCTCCGTGCTACCTACTAAGATAAGTACATTGAATGTTAAAACATTGTACCAAGCAGGAAAATTTTGTAATGTATCTAATGAAATAAAACGGATGAACATAAGCATTATAAATAAAGACCGCATTTTATTGGAAATTGCGATAATGGCAATTTTCAAAATTTTTGATGTTTTTGCAATATTTTTGCAATTTCTAGTAGAATTGGAATTATTCGACAATTTTTCTCATTCTTATATCATATCTTTTCGCCAAAATAGATAGTTTTATTTATTATGATTGAGTTTTTTAATGGCACATTTAATGGGTTTTTCTTACTTGCACTCCGAATGACGAGATTTTCATTTAAATAAGCACTTGCTTAAGTCCGGTAAGTGTTAAAATATTTTATCCCAATATCATACACGTTATGTGTGTTGCGTATGGAGTACGTGGAATTTTCAAATTTAAATAAATTTGTTAACAACGGTATATGTAACTAATTATATATTTTAAAATATGAATTTGTACTTTGTGAAAAAAGGGTTTTCTTAAAGCTCCACACGGATTTGAAAGCATAATATAATTGCCCGTTAGGGCACAAGGGTAGAAGCAGCACTCATATATATTGCCTCCTAAATAAAATAGCACGTATACCAAAATGTATTTTTATTGTGTAATTTTCAAAATTTTCAGTGCAGTTTTTAGATATTTTTAAAGAAATTTATTTCGCAATTTTTGGCTTTTTAGTGCAATCAAACCTGGCCTTTAATTATATTTATCAGCAAAATCAGGTGACCAGGTACGAGGCTCTAAAATAAACGAATATCACTTACATTGCTCGAAATTACAAGATAAACACCAAAACAGAATAGGAGTTATTATAGAAAAATATTATTAATTTTGTATGAGTAATGTTACTGCAAATAAGTGCAAGCCTTGTGCCAATCAACATACTTCTAATATATTGCTATCGCAGTAGATAAAACTGATGAGACATTTTACAATGATTTATTATGGCTATGTAATAAAAATTCCCCAATCATAAAATGAACCTATTGATAAGAGGCTTTAATGTTAAAATAGAAAAAAGAATGAATGCCATGCACCACGACTTGTTGTACTTAACTCTTTTTTAAATTGCCTCAAAGAGACTTAGACACCTAAATATCACCAATAGACGCCCTTAGACACACAATCAGGAATCATCTTAGTCAATAAAAGATGCTGCAACACGTTTATTTCAGTTAACACAAATCCAGAAGCTGACATAATATCAGACCATAACCTATTGGTGCTGCAATGGTAAACGTAAGGTTAAAAATAGTCGGCAGAAAAACAATAAAAATCACGACAAAATAAAGTTAAAAAACTAATATTACGTTAAAAGTAAAAGGAGAAATAACCGAATACGTAAAGTGATGAGAAAACAGAAACTGAAATGGAAATAAATAAATTAAAAACTGAAGTAAACACTACCATCAAAAAACCATTTAAAACCCAGTAAAAACGTTAAGATGACTGGCGAGATTTTACAACTAGTGGGTCAAAAAATAATTTTAAAAAACAAAGACAAAAACGAATATCTTAAACACCACAAACACGTACAAGAAGAAATTAAAAAACCAAACAAAGAAAGTTCGAAAAAGATTACAATGCAATTAGGACCTACAAGAAAAACTTAATAGCTTCAACAAGCATAAAAATGTTAAAGAAACAACTGGACTTTAGAAAACTAGAACAACGGCTAAATTAGATGAAGAGCAAGGCAATGTTATAACAGAAAAGTATAAAAAGGTAAAGGCATGATATAAGCATAAGAGGCTGCAGATGAAGATATAGCAGCCGTTAGTAAGATAAAAGAAGAAAAAACCTGGTCAGACAACTTCCACTCGTAACTTGTTGACCAGTATATATAGTAGAGAATATTTCTCGGGATTAGCTTAAATCGGAATTTATAACAATACCCAAAAAGCCAGGAGCAAAGAAATATAGAGAATTTAGAACTATCAGTCTCATGAGCCATCTGTTTTTAAAAATCATCCATAAAACAATATGCAGAATTTGTAAACGCACTGGGGAAAAATGATGTGCTGTTTCAGAGGCGCAAATATGTTAATACTAATATATATGTATGTTCAGTCAATTTCTGTAACACTTTCGAAAGCGGATCGGGCCAAGATGATGGATATATTGACTAAAGTTTGTATAGGCAGCAAGAACTTGTGAGTAATTTCACAATTATATTGGGATTAATTCGTCTGCATCAAGATGTAGAAACAATTAGAGAAGGCAAGCTAAGTATTATCCCCGTTATTATTTAACATGTATTCTGAATATATATCCATAAAAGCATTGGAGAATAGGAATTGCAGAATTCTTGTTAACAGACAACAAGTAATTAACACCAGGTATGTTGACACCACGGCTGTTATTACAGGTAGTTTAAAATATTTACAACAGCTTATAAATATAGTGACAAAATTCAGTACGAAATAAGACTTAGATCTCAATGTTGACAAAATCAGTTTATAGTGATTACCAAAAGACAGACGCCAAATGGAAACCTCCTAGTAAATAATAATAATAATAATACAGTAGTTAGTGATCAGTGGAATAATTAAAAGGTTATATGAAAACAAACATTAAAAATTTGATGAAAACCGTACGAGAACTGGAAGAGCAACAAATAAATCAAATGTCTGAAATTTAATAAAACTAAATCAGTAATGGATGCAAGACCTAATGAGTATCAGTGTGAGTAAGGTTCCGTAAGAATATTGCCGTAGCTAATCAAAGTATAGCTGAAAATCAGAAATCATGCATTTCCGGAGATTTTGAGAAACTCTCTTCAGCAAATATTCCATAAAAATTCTCACTGTAAACAGTTTGTCAGTTGGTTCATAAAATATCAAGTGCACTGTCAGTTTAATCTAAAAAGGATCTTTAGCGATAAGGTACATTTCCAACTGGACGGATTCGAAAGTAAATTAATTTATCTTATTTTGGGGTTCGAAAAATCCACACGTAATTCATACAAATGAAACATGCCCTTGACAAGTATTTGTTTGGTGAAAATATTGGGCAGGTGTCGAGATAGGTCCATACTACTTCTAATGTGATGCTGAAAAAGCTGTAACTGTAAATGAGATCGTTACCGTTACATAATAAACTAATTATTTTATCACTAACTGAGCAATATATCTCTAAAACAAATGTATTTGTATCAGGACGACGCCACCTTACATACAACTTAAGCAACAATTCATTTACTGTACCAACAATTTCAAGCAATTTCACGAAATGCCAATATCAACAGCAAGGGGTTGTAATTTAACACCACGTAATATCTTTTTTAAAGAGGGATGTACGTAACATTAAAGGTCTACGTCAGCAATTTAAAAATTTTAAGAACAAGCTTAATTAAATTAAGTTAATAGAAATTTGCAGCCACAACCGAAATGGACGCTTATCAGATAGAATATTTCACATTTGATTGGAGATTATATACTTTAATACTCGATGGAAATCTATTCATAATATCAATGCGAAAGTTCTCTTATTCAAAATTTAAACGCGGCTTCCAATTTAAGTTACTCTTTACAAATTGATGCAGTGCCTAAATATTTAAGTGTAGAAGTCCCTGAGGTGACTAACATGCTTATTAATTTTCATAACTGAAAACTTTACAAAATGTGCTAGATATGATGAATGTATTCAAATTTTTGTAATGCCTTATCAAATGATGCCTTTTGAGGCAAGTTATTACAAGTTTGATTGCTGAATTCGGCAATCGGCATTACGAGTTTGCTTAATGTTGTAAATTTTCTCTCCTCAAAAACATTTGTTAGTTCATGTGTATGAGAAATTTATTTTGAGAGAAGAAAGAAATACCCTGTATTTTAACACTTTTTAGAAACATACTGTATAATAAGTTAATAATATTAACTTTTTAATATATATAATTACATTGGGTCAAAGTAATTACGTTTTGCCACAATAAAAACATATTTCCGAAAAGTTTGATTTTTGTAGATTTTTCGTCTACATAGCAGTATAGTAACAAGTTGCATTTTTTGAATTTTAGATGGTTTTGTACAAAAGTGAACTTTGGGTCTTCAGCGCTTCGATTTGGGAGACATGGGTCTCAAAGATTAGCCTTCGTCGAGCACTCGAGATTTGGGAGTTAGCTAGTCAACGGTTTATCGGCATATTCAACGGTTTGGCTTTGAACACAAGAAACCCTGAGAGGACCGCATGAACTCTCTGAAGCTCAAGTCGCAAAAGAGTAAAGACTTGCCTCCAACTTCTCAACAATCCTTTGACTGACAGATTCTGGAAGCAAATTGTAACGTCGGACAAAAAGTGGGTCTTCTTGGTCAATTATGTGCTCCACAAGGCTGAAGTTCGCCGTCCATTTGTCACATTTCGTCAAGAAGATCGGTCATTTAGAAAATTGAAGTTTTGCATTTTGAATGTATTCCGAATGAGCGCCTCTTTACAGCCTCTTCCACTCAATACAATATTTCTAGCGTGCTTGCCGGTTCAAAAAAAAAATTCTTAAAGTTGAAGAGGCGTACCAAGAGTTCTTTGATTCAAAGTGGTCTGAGTGATACTTCGACTAGATCCGGAAACTTCAGATCGCTGACAAAAGATCGTAGAAAATAATGGCATCTATTTCGAAAAATAATTTTTGTTTTGAAATAAGTTCATTCATAAAAATTGTTTTTTTCGTAGTATTTATATAAGGTCTACTCGAAAGTAACCAAATAATTTGCGTAAAACTGATGTTATCTGGCAGCCAATAATAGCGGAATAGATTGAGCATTCGCAAACAATCAGTACTTGCTGTACTAACCCAAATAATTGAGTAATACAAATCTGCATTGAATATCGGGATTCCTCTAAGAAAGCAATTTGGATAATTCTTATACTATGTACAAATTTCTTTTAATTTATATCTTCTTCAATAAATGTGTATAATTCCTATTACACAGCTGAATACTTTTCACCTAAATCTGATACACGAACGTCTAAATGTCGCTGTAAAATTTACTTTAGTAGCAATCTAATTTACTTAGTACGTTAAGGTTTATAACCGTGTATAAGCAGAGCCTGAAATATGGCTTTCATGTTTTACAGTTGTGTTTACAGTATATCTAAGATAATCCTCTCACTTACACTTCACTTTACAATAAAAATTATTTGTTTTTAATTTTTACATTTCCCATATTTTCTGCTAACGACGTCCATTTTAGAGTAATTTTTAAAAATGCTGTGTTGATGAAAATAATTATTTATACTTTCTTCAGTGTTTCAAGCAACGCATATTTTATTTTTACTACTTTTACGTGGTTTTCTTAAACTGTCGTACTTTTAAAAGTTGCGTTTCATTTTTTTTATCATTTATTCTATCAAAAAGTTTTTTTTTTGTTAAATCCTAATTGAAGTATTTTATTAATTCATTAAGTTATATATTAGGTAGCGTTCTACTATGTAATTACATAATGTTTTTGTTTCGAACATTTTCATTATTAATTTTGGAAATAATTATTTTAACATTGAGTAAGTTTAGATTTTAATTACCTTAACTATCTACAACTATAATGATTAATTAAATATCTGCACTTGATTTTTGTGTACCAGCTATTTTTATAATTTACTACAAGTAAAAATAATTATATATATGAATAATCCTTTCCAAGTTCTTATTTTCAGGATAAATTCACAATTATTTAAAAATGACCTACAATTGTTAAATGTAAAAATATAATTTTACTTTTTTGGCATATATTAAATTGACAAGAACGGTTTATATCACCAAGTTTCTTGAATATATATTTTTTTAATGATTGTTTTGGATATTTTAAATACTTTAAATTAGCCTTTAATAACTCAGTAGTATATTTCTGACACATTTCACACTTAATTTAAATCCTGAATAAAAAGTGTATATTTTATTGTAAAATGGCTAAAGCTAATGTATCTTCTTTGCTTTATTTTTCAAATTATAGTATCAAGATCTTATAAAATTAATTTGAAATAACCCCAGATATGTCTTTCAGGCACTGTCGTAAATTGCGTCACTATCGGCAGCAAAAAATGTTATGACTAGCAACCAAGTAATTTATTTGTAATTCAAGGCTGTTTCCCTTTTTATCGGTATCTACCGACAACTGCAGACATACATTTAACGTTGTTAAGGTTACAATTATTGTTGAGTGTTTTTGAAAATGTGCATAGTTTCGTCAAATAGTAATAATAATTTGATAAGTAAAATAAATTTGTAACGTTTATTTTTATTCTTATATAAATATTTTTTCAATATTCCATTGTTTTTTAGATAAAAATGGTCAAAGGAAGGGTTTTGACTAATGAAGAATTCCGGTGTTTTAAAAGACAGCGACGATAAAAATTATATCTTTAGAAAAAATGCTGATTTAGATTTTAATAACGAAGATAGCCTAAAAGCATCTGAAGACAATGATGAGCAATTTTACAGAGATAATAAAAATCCAATTGAAGAGTATGTACCAGAAAATCAAAAGAACGTAATTATTGAATATGTAGGTAAAAATACTAAGTAGGAGTCAAAACCGGAAAAAGCAAGAACTCTATCATATAATATAATCAGCGGTAGTGTTCATAAGGTTGTTCTTCCTCCAGGAAAAATTATTCTTGATCCCATGGAACTTGTTGGTTGATCAAAATATAATATTAAAAAATAAATGGAACCCCGTGATACTATTGCAAGCATTTGTAGGTATACTATAGGCAGCTGATACTAATAAGCAAAACAATGTGGATATTACAAAGTTCTAGGATCCGATATTTGAAAATCCATTATTTTGTGCTATTATGGAAAAACATATTTGCAGCTATCCAACTTTTCTTTGAGACTTGATAATAAAGTTGCCAGGACCATCAGAAGATCAAAAGACAAAATGGCTGCTATACGAGAGCTGTGGGAAATAAATCACAAACTGCAAAAGTTTTATTTATCAGGAAAAAATATTACAATCGAGGAGCAACTAATTCATTTTCGAGGACGTGTATCATTCAAACAATATTTACCAAATAAACTTGACAACTATGGTATGAAATAAATCCACAAATCCACCGGATTTGTGACAGTAAGACAAGTTGTACGGAATACCTTATATTGAAAAAAGTTGTGCATGAATTGTGCAAACGATGTTATAGAACCAATAGAAATATTACATTTAACAACCATTTTACGAGCTTAGAACTTGCTCGGTCACTATTTTAGAACGGATTAACAATAGTAGATACAATTAAAATTCCTAACTAAATCGAGCACGTAATATTGAAACTAATATATTTGGATTTAGAAAAAACTCGACACGTACAGAGAAAAAATTGTTATTTACCTCTCTACCATGCACTACACAAGAAAAGCAGATACTGGAAATAGAAATAAATCAGAAGTTAATTTATCTTACAATGCTACGAAACGGGGACTGATATTTTAGATCAAATGGCATATAAATATATAGTTGGACGGAAAACAAATAAGTGGCCAATGGGATTTTTTCATAATGCTTGCAACCGGTGAAAACAATATTCTAAAGAAAAATATTTTTAAGAGAAATAGCAATCCAATTGGTAAAGCTTTATATACAAAACAGGAAAAAGGATTTGACTAAGTACCATACTAAAGTGATAGGGGATTCAGCTTCAGCTTCGTCTGCAGATGAACCACAAGTGAAAAGAAAAAACCTCAAGGCAGTATTGAGACAAATGTAATTTTAATGCATGTTCTGGACATCTTATTAAAAATATTTGTATAAATTGTTGTTCCTTCCCTCTATAAACAATAAGGATAGCACATAAAAACCCCTAGCCGCCGGTTCCCTCTGGAAAAAACAAAAGAAACAGCCAAATTTAATGTAGAATCCGAATCCGCAATGATAAATTCAATAAAATCAGTGGCCTAAAAAATAGCCCCTTTTACATTTTATGCCAGTGGCTACAATTAAGTGGGGGAGAAGGTAGGGCTTGTACTTCCTACAAGACGCGAAGCGCCTCAACGCACACCGCTCGAAAGCTTTACGATCTCATGCATAGAAGTATACTTTAACAAAACCCCGAAGCGGTCTTTGCGTTATAATTAAAAAAAAATAAAAGTTTAAGGAAATTAATGGAATTTCTTCAAAATTATTAAAATTTAGCAGTTTTATAAGAAATAACAGGAGACTTTAATTGTGTATTATTTTTTTTAAATCGGTCAACAAATACTTCCGCCAAATATTTTTATAATCGGGCAACAAATACATGTTAGGATAACAAATATATTACAGTGGATTTATAGAAATGTATTCTACTACCATTTAGGAACATTTTCAGTAACGATTGCCTGATAGTTGTATGTATATATAATCTTTCTGTTTGCTAAATGATTTCTGATCTCTAAATTTTCTTAAGTGCTTTTGTGAACTTACACTAAATAAAAACTAATATTATGAAGCCTACAAAAACGTGCAAAGTCAAGAACAATGTTAACCATAGAAACCAAGCAAAAGATAATACCTAAGATATAAAATGGGCAGAAGCTGTCTGATGTTGCTAGGCAGTATGGCTTAAATATGTCTACAGTAGGTATAATCTTAGATAAAAAAGATATAATCAAGAAAACTCAAACTACTAAAGGAATAACAAAAATCTCATCTGACAAACAAAGATAAGTTATCCATTAAAACATGGCAAGTGCTAGAAATTTGGAACAGGAAGTAAATAAAGATAACACTAAAGAGTTTATAATGGAACATGGAAATGATCTGATGAGTAAAGAGCTCCAAGAAGTCTTGAATGAAGAACACCAAGAAGACTCGGCAAGATGTAATTTCTGAAAAAGAAAAAAGAGAACCAATGCCGACATTTGTTATTAAAGATTTTTTAAAAAAATGGGAGGATGTTAAACAACGGCGTTAAAATGGTACCCAGTTGGCACATGTTGAAGTCAATAGGCTTGGAAATCTGGATAACGACTACGCGATTAATCACTTCCGAAAAATCCTGAAGAAGAGTGAAAAATAGTCGACATTAGACAGATTTTTTAACACCCCACAAACTAAACAAAAATAAGACTAATAAAAATAAAGAACTGTGTATATATGTATCATTGTTATTACATATAAATAAATTTAGTAAGAAATTAATTATAATATTTTTAATTTATTTTTTGAACTATCAGAACAAATTAACTTAATTCCCATAAAAATATCGTTTATACACATTATATTTATTTACCCATCACACACTGCATTGGTACTCTATTTTGTAAATTATAACATATCAATGCTAGTTATAAATAAGTAAGAATTCCGTATTAATTATACTTGAATATATTATTGAAAATTTTAAGTTATGTTTCTGTCGGACACTACTAATCTATTATGGTACAAATGTATACTGAGTTGTTAAGGGTTAAAAAATATAGAAATTTTGGCTTCAGAAGATTAACAAACAACTAACTTTTCTATTTCATATACAATACGCAGTCTATCCCAAGAATATCAAGTCTTGTAATAGAAAAATTTACAATTACAAATGGTATAAGAAATAAGAAACGATATACGTTTTGGGACCTCACAACTTTTTACAACATTGTTTTTACAGTTTAAAACATATTACAAAGTCATGCGTTTTAATTGCGAATAACTGCCTATTATATTATGCTAAATTTCGTCAACAGTCTAGAATCTCTTTCCTTTCAAAGGTGATTTAAACTTTGGGAACAGACAAAAGTCATAAAGTGGCTCATCTTGTAGATCATTGTTGAATATAGCCCGTTCAAGCGCAATATGTATCGGTGTTTACTCGCTGCTGGTCTCCCAGTACGTGGATCACTTACAACAGATTCTCGGCCATCTCTGAAGCGATTGCATCATGCCTGTATTTATGATGCACTCATTGCGTTGTTCTTTAAGACTTAAATATTCCAGCTTTACACAAAGCTTGATGTAGATTCTTTACTCTACTCACACAGACATTTCAAGTGCATCGATCACACACTACACGTGTTCACCACTGACGTCTACTTCTCAGCTGGCTCGCTCCGAAAAATCATCTTTATTTGCGCATGCACATTCTAGTTTACTCTCATCGGTTGCCGGTGATACAAACCGTTTTCGTTATACGAACATTGGTATGATAATCGCGATAGACCACGCATTTCTTTCTATTGTTTGATCATATGCAACTAAATTTCTAGAACTGTGATTAGTGCCTGTAGGACTTCATTTAATTGTCTAAGAAATATACCAACTTGCATCTAAGTATTAAACAATACAAATAAAAATAAAATTTAAGTAACCACACCAAAATAATAGGAAATATAAAAGGGTGCTTCCTACAATTGTGTCCAAATTTTAAAATACCAAAACTTACTGGTTTTAATAGAAACTTTGAAATTTCTTGTCTTAATTAAAGCAACTTCTTGAATAAAATGCTCAAATATGCCAAATAGCTAAAGTACTTATTCATGTTTCATTCAGGTTTTAATTTTGCTGAAGTTAATTATTAATTTTGTCACAATACTTTATAATATAATGATGGTTTGATTTAATAGAGAGCATCGTAGTGCTATACTAATTTTATATAAATAAGGAATTAAAAAAAATCTTTAAGACTACAATCTCTTGGCGTTAGTCGTATAATGTGTCGGTGCATACAATTTGTTAATAAAACTCCAGATTGACAATGATTTTCAAAGAACTGCAAGATCACATAAAGTTTAACAGCTAAGACAGTTAAAGCCGTAAGTGCACAAATTAAACAAAATCGCTTTTTTAAAAAAGTTGTAAAAGTTCTTACTTGCTACAAAAATATTTTACATGTAGTAAAAGTATTTAAAAAATGTTGGAAAAAAGATCAAAGAAACTATTAACTGTCCATTGTAAACACAGAAGAACATTATTTACAGATAATTATATTTTCATAATAGGGAAATTCTTCAACAATAAAAATTGCAAAGTATTCTAGGTCTTTCAGTCGTCCAAAAAAGCGTTATGTTAGTAACAAGAATTTAAAGATGCCATAATCCAGCATTTGTAATGCTTTACCGGAAAGTAAGTTACGATAGAATAACCAATATTTATTTTATAAAGAAAGAGTCAAAGCAAAGGCTACTATGCGTCAACGGAATATTTTAGGTGTGGCAAAAATTTTAAATAACACATTCTTCCACGGCGAGCTTTAAATTATGCAGGAAGGCTCTTCACGGACTCACAAAAGAAACTTTCTTGAGCAATAACGTGCCTTATTTTAAAAGTAGACGATTGGTCTTCTGATACTCCAAACCTTAATTATTTGGATTATAAATTATAAGCAGTTTTAGAGGTCGTAGTTCACTTAACAAGATTTCTCAGTATTGATTTTAAACAAATTCTAATAACTTTACTCAACAACCTTTCAACAGATGTAGTGTATGTTACCATACATCAATGATCCAAAAAGTTCAAGTCTTGTGTGGAAGCCAAAGAATGGCATTTGAAATAAATATTTTGTATTTATAATCACCAATAATTGCTTAATAAATTTTGAAAGTATAATGAGTTTTATTTCGACTTAATCTGATTGTAACAGATTTGTAATAAAAATACTAAGTGTAGTATGTCTAAAGTTGATTTTGACTTGGTAGTAAAATTATACAATTCTTTAAAGATAACAAAATACTAGAATATTGGATGGTGTCTTTTACGAATTGTTATAGCATATATCTAAGAATTTTTATTTCTGGTTGATTAATGACAGGATAATTTGTGAGTTAATTGACTGCTCTTTATTAAGTTGTTTTCTTTGTTATTTGTTCAAAACCCTAACTTTTGTTTCATGTTATAGAGGGAGGAGAAGAGATCGTGTTGTTATTATGGTTTTTTATTCGGATTTGCTAATACTTTTTTAAATTCTGTTATTTGTAATAATGCTCTTGGATTTAAGGTTGTTGTGTAACATACAAATATTTGAATATTTTATTTATTATTATTTGTATACGAAACAGTCCGGTTTGCCAGATAAAGTTCTAATAGTTTAGAGGGCGTGATAAAATTCCGAGGCGCAAGATTATTTTCGAGGACACCTAATTTAAACGCAGTGTTTTCACTATTTTATGGAAAATAAATCGCCAAACATTGAAGATTACACTATTTGAGGGTGTTATACTTGTTCTTACCTTAAATTCCTGTTTTGAACTTTAATTATTTTATAATCCGAGTCAATAAACTTTTAAACACGCAAATTCTATTGTTCACAATCTGAAACCATTCTAATATTTTTGGACTAATTAAAGTAGCACAGCATGTTGCGTAATCCGATACTTTCAAAACATCTAGAGTTGCGATAATAATTGTTTGAGTTCATGCAATTCAAATTTTAGCTCAGGTTATTTACGCCAATGTTATTTGTTGTTTTGCAGTTTTAGATGAGAAATACGTAGTTATTTCAAGGTAGTGTTTTGTATGTATATGATAAGTACTTGGGTTGCTCTTAGTTACGCTAAAACGTAATACGCCGAACTATTCATGACAAGTGGCTTGTTAGTTGTAAAGCAAATGTTATACAGGAATAATATAATATAATTTTACTTTAATAACAAGAGAGTTCAACAACTTATTTAAATTACGTCACATGTCAACAACGCTACCAGCTTTTATAAAAACTATTTAAAGAGCCGAGTACGGGTGTATGGGTGCTGATGCACACTATGATATGCTTGGCGCTAACGATATTTGAACGCCGTAAATCCATTTTTGTTTATTTCTATCAAATATCCTCAACAATAAACACCCAAGCAATTAAAATGGACCAGCAAACACTTAGTAAGCCAAAATTATATAGTTAATTTCCACCAATTAATGAAGTTCAAAAGTTGTATGCATGGACCGCTCAAGATCTCTTAGTGAGTAATAAATACTATTTACTACCACAGCTAGAAACCTCCTTGGTGTTGCAGGAAATGCAAAAAATTATGACAAATATCAAAAGTTTACTCACTTACCTGCGCAATGCAATAAATCATAATGTACTGATAGTTACATTCAAAAACTTGCAACAGGTATCTTTTATTGAAATTTTTTTTATTGGAATTGTTGCAATACCCGTTTAAATAAGAAGAATATATTTTAATCTTACAGATGGCAGTAGTACTGCTATACTAAAAATTATTATAGTTAAAAACTATAGATCATAGTGCACCTTGACGTAGCTTTTCCATCATATTAAACTAATACAGTAGCGAATTAAAACAGAGTTCATCATTCCTAAAATCAGTTCGTACGTCAACAGAGCACAGACCTTTGCAAACAAACTGAAAAGTTGAATTAATCCCAATGGCAATGAAGAACCAATATTACCTAATGATCTCATGCAACTTCTTCTAGAATTGATCACACCTTATCTCAGACAGATTAAATCCTTCATCACATCTGTCTTTTTTTACTTATTAATAAAACATACATAAAAAACAAAGAAAATCTTAACTACCCTTAATTGGAGTAACATCTAATGGTCCTTATTTATAGCCCTCTTAGCAAAACACAAAACACATATTATATATTAAGAAAACTTATCACAATCAAATACACAATCAAATTCAGTATTCCCAATTACTACGCTTATTGTGAAGACCGAAACTCCGCGCTTGCACCAGGAGTGGCGATCGTCACCAAAAACAAGCTTGCGCATACGATTTCCAGAAATATCAATCAAGGAAAAACTTAATAACAACAGTACTACAATATTAATAAGCACTTACAAGCAGCCAAATATAAAATTAGTTGCAGAAGATATTAAGAAAATATTTGACGTAGCTGAATCAGTAATGGTTATATGTGATTTAAATTTCAAACATCCCTATGAGGCTGTATAACTTCAAACCCCAGCATATCCGAAACATAATTTTCTGCTTAAGGAGAGGATTTCGTTTAATTGGGCCACTTACGGGTACTTGACTGCTTGAACTGTTTTAACTGAACTTGGTTTTTCAGATCTTGGACGAGCCTTAACACCTCCAATCTCATTAAACATGCCGCTAATGCCAAAGGATTGCAGGATCTTAAAGATTACACTTTTACACCTTTACAGTAATACGGTCTTCTTTGTTACCCCACTCTATTAGTAAATAACTAAACTTAACAATAAATACAATGTAACTTACCACTTTCAGACTTAACAATTGCAACCATATGTTAGAGTCGCAGATATCTCAAAGCAGTGAAAAGCGATGGTAGGTTTGATTTTGTAACATTATTTATAGGAATACTAGATATATTCATGTTCATAACAGAGTAATACTCTGGAAACCAATGGACTTAGCAGTCAAACGCTTGGTAATTTATCCTGACATCCGATTAAGTTGAAACTTTCAAGTGAATCAAAAATTAACCCAAAGCTACGTCAGGCTTTAATATCTGTATCTTTTGAATTAATCGAAAATCTTTCTTAAAACTCAAATGACCATTAAGTACGTGGGCAATTTGAAATTTTGAACCTCAACATGAAGATAGCCCTATTCATCAAACCCATTCTGCTATTACAATCGTATACGCTTTGAAATATACCTGTAAAAATTTCATGTTAGATGCTTAATTGTTGTTTGACAGTCGATATCGGTGTTTTTGTAAAAATGGCAGTACGCTTATGCAAATTAAAGCCTAGTTAAACACCGTCTACAAAAAGTTTGCCTCATCATTTGCATGGTGAAAAGATGAGCAACTAAATTTAGACGTGGTCGTCAGCAGCTTGGCTGATGATCAGCGTTTGGGACGGCTAACAAAAAGTTTAGCAAATGGTACTTGACGACCGTCGAATTAAAATATAGCAGAGGCTGTGGGCATATCAGTCATATATTGACTGAAGGATTAGTCATGAGAAAGCTGTCTACGCGCTTGCTCACGTTGAACTAAAAATTTATTTAAAAAAAATCAATGTTCTGCTTAAGCGGTTTCAGCAAAACGAGTTAGACTTTTTGCGTTGATTTATCACCGTCAATAAAACTTAGGATCACCATTATACTCCTGAAACGAAGAAACAATCAAAACAATGGGCTGCGAAGAATGAACCTGCTCCAAAAAAAAAAAAAAGGTTTCACCCACCGGGAAGAATAACGACGGTTATTTTAGGATATTCAGAAAATTCTGCTTATCGACTACTTAAAAAAAGGGAAAAAAACAATAAGAGAATCGTTATTGGACCAGTTAAAGCCAAAAACAGCCCCATTTAGAACGGAAGAAAGTGCTCTTCCATCAAGTTAATGCATAGGCTTACACTGCGGCGGTCGCCATGACCAAAATTCACGAATTGCACTTTGAATTGAATGACCACCCAGCATATTTACCAGATCTATCCCCCCCAGCGAATATTTTCTGTTTCGTAAGCTCAAAATTTGGCTCGGAGAACAGAGATTTTCATCAAACCACGAGGTCATCGCAACCGTAGACGTCTATTTTGCAGAACAAGACGCTAACTCTTATTTGGACACGTTAAAGAGGTTGCAGCAGCGTTGAAAAAAGTGTATATACTTAAAAGAAGACAAAATTGAATTTGACCAAATTAATTCTTATTTCTATGTTAAGTTCAAAACTTTTCAGACTTACCACGAAGTCTTTTTATGTTATAAAGTACTTAAGTAATATACATCCATTATTCGTGTTGTATATAGAAAACAAGATCTGCAAATAATAATGTATAGTTAAAAAAAGAATATTGCAATATAACTGGGGTTAAATTGGTAGTTCAAGAAGAAACAGGCATGTAGTCGAAATATCGGAACTCCTTTAAGACATGTTACTAACAAAATTTAAAATTAGTCTAACAAATCGAGACAGCTATTGTTAACATTTCAGCATTTATTTTTTATATGAAATTTCTTCTACAATACACAACAAAGTTGTTCCGGGATTTTTACTGTCAACTATGTCCTCGATGATCCGGAGTCTACCCATCGGAAAATTCTTCAAAGGCAGCTTGCTTAAATCCATTAACACACGTTCTGCGTGGTAGAAACCCTACAAGCACGCATGTAAAGTAATGTTACTTTCTACAGCTGCAAAGTCACCGCCGGTATCGGACACATTTTGACGGGTATTTTCGCAGCCCTCGAAATATTGTACCAGTGTTCCCCTAAGTACAAATTTGCGGCGTTGCACACGTTCCTCTCGCGAATCGTGCTGACGGTCCTGAATTTGCCATTAAACAGCGTTTGAATCGAGCATTTTATCTGAAACATTGCTTCAAGGCAGGTTTGGGAACGCAAGCTCTTCAAACTCACCGCAGTATTATCGCCCAGCGGAAACGGCACTGTCGCATTGAAGTGCAGGTACTGATGGTTGTTTTCCTTTGTAACGCGGCCGTAAAACTTTATTGCTCCTTGTTCTTTGTAACAGAGCTCGTAGCGCGTTATTTCGACACTCGAACGAGACATTACATTAATTATCTGGGAACAATGCAATTTAGTTGGAAAGCAAAGTTTAATGAGGCTGCTCCGCCTCTATCTATTTATAAGCTAATCGTTCAGAAGTTAATTTTATAGTATTTGTGAAACAAAAAGGAACAAGTGCCTTACCAGCTTCAGCAAAAGTAACAATACATAGATACACATTGTGGGCGCTTTTTGCACTCAATGCCGCTTAACTGCTTTACCGGGTTATATAGTGCACTAATATGCACTTCCATTAAAATTTTCCAGGTCGTTTGCGTTGCATTGTCATATTGCTTTTGTTATTTCCATGTACTCGTTTTGTGATTATTGTTATCAATATTATAACTAAAGATAATTAGACTCAAGGTTCGTTACATAAAAATATTAAGGCTAACATCAAACCTTTATATAATATCAATTTTCTAAAACTTCCTAGAATGTTCACAACTTGCATATAATACGCAGAAGTTTATTTTTCAATCTGTAGATTATATGGAATTTAAAACATATTGTGTTAATTTAATACTAATACATAGTAGACCAAGATATCTCTTATAGGCCCAAGGCTTGTCGGGTTATTAGTTTCCAGTTTTGTCTATTCATGACTGATTGCTCCCAGTTCATAAAAAGTATTTTTCCGTCTGATTCTACTTGCTGTAGCAATTTGCTTTTGAGTCTTCGTTTTCGCTTATTTCCTTGTATTTTACGTTTTGAGACCTTCTTTAAGGAGGTACCTTCTTCCAACCTAGCAACATATTGTAGCTATTGGATCTTCTGTCTTAATTTCCTGGCCTAGCATAGACTTTTTGTGTAACTAATATATCTCCTGTTTGTTCTTCTGACCCAACGGTGGTCGATCTACTTGCCTTTAAAAATCCTTTGAAGTACTTTCTACCTCCCAAGATGTCTAGTCTTTAATGATTTCTTACTTATAGTCTACAATTAAGTAGTATTGGTAAACTTTTTTTTTAGTACGTATTGCAAAATTACAATGTACTCAGTTAGCAAAGTAATAAATAAATAGTATAACAAAATTGCTATATGTCATGAGTTGGACGCCATTCAGTGATGTCTTTTTAGACGTCTATTCGCGGGCTACTGACTGTAGAGGTTGGCGGTGAGTTGATTTGTGTGGTTTAAAGTACGGTCTCGGCTTTTTCTAGTTATACTGTGACATTATTGATAAAGGAAATTCTGAAGTCATTATATAGGGTTTGGGTGCTGACTATTGAGTATTGGCCATGATGCGCAGCGTCTTCGATTAAAAGGACTACTATACCCTCACAGTTTGATCCCATAGATCTATATAAGCATAAAATGGCCTTATACAGTGTGTTTTCTATAATCAATTGCTATATGCATCCAATTAGTCAGTACATATTTTATATTTTTAGATTAAGTTGTCGCTTGGCATTTATGTGAGTTTTCAGATAGAGTACAAAAAGTGCAGCCGTAGGTATTTCACCTCGATTGATAATGCGTTTTGTAGTGAATGTAATTTACGTAGATTTATTACTATTTACTTCAATTCTCCAAAGATATAGCCAGGTTTGTAAAAACTTTAAATTCACCAAAAGCTTTTCGGGATTAGTATCTGAGGACATTATTGTAGCATCATCTGCAAAACTAGCGATTAAGGTAGTATTGTTGTTAATATTATTATTTAAGAAGAGCGACAAAACCAGATTAGAAAATTACATACCGATCATTCTATACAACTATACAAACTGTTCATAAAAATTATAACAAATAATAAAAATAACAATAAACGAATTTTCGTAGCGCTTACAAGATCACTTGCAAGTAGCCTAACAGAAAAATCTAGATAGTACAACTTACTCTTGTATTTTGGCTTCAGAGATTATGAAAAGACATTCGACTCGGTAGAACATTAACTAGCACGATACCCTTATAATTTTCACATATTTTTTATGCGACGTAATAGAGCTTTCGAGCTTTAACCTCTTACCAATTTCAGTAGTTCTACTGTAATACCATGCCCTCTATTATTTTCAGCATTTTTCAAATTCTGAAATGTTGCCTCTACTTTCTTTTGACTTGTGACTATTTTGTATAAGTTTTCTATTTCCCCTCGAGTAATCTCTCTATCATGAAAAACAAGAGAAGATACCATGGTATAGATAGCGAATGAAAAGTATTATTTGGAAATAGCTGAAAAATAAAAATCATCATCTTTACTACAGTTTAAGACCTTCCAGAAGTAACCGCGCCACATTTTTATGGCCATGGTATCTTCTCTTGTTTTTCACTTTCTGATAGAAATTTCTTTTTTAATTATTTATAATAAATATCCAATAACTTATAGCCACGATTCAACTTGCCCTCGTTTTTTATTTCTGAAAATCCTCTTTACTTCTCTTTTAATTTCTTGAAAAATTGTTCTTACTTCTTGCATTTACCCACCATTACGCATAATTTTACTTGATTTTTACTAATATAATAAGTGTCTCTTTGCACTCACTATTGAAACAAATTGTGTTATTGGGACTGACGCTATCTTCCAATAATATTTCAGCTACCTACTTAAGTGCTTCTTCAGTAACTTCTAATTTCTCTTCCACACCTAGAATGGTTCTTTTATTTTAGGGAAATTTACGTCCAAGTTATATTTATAATATGCATTTATTAACTTCTTGTAGCGTTCTTCTTGATCTGCAATAATAATGATAATCGTAAGACGCTCATATGTTCATCCTCAGTGTCTGGTTGTAGCGCACTATCTCTGATATGGGGCAATAAGGCAAGTACTGCGCCTTATGTGGCTACATTATTACATTTTGTTCGGAATTAACGTGGTACCTAATTATTTTTAATGACTAAGTAGACCACCCATTAGGAATTTGACCTGGTGATTGAATCCGAGTCCGTCCGTACCACAGTCAACCGTCTGTAAGAGCACGCCCTAAATCTGACAAAAGTCTGAATCGGCGTCTGCTCCTTTAAAGCTTCTCACATCCTGTATGATCTTCATGTTGCTTTCATCCACTAAAGCAAGGTCTATTTGATTTATCACAATATCCTCTGGTGACTTCCGAATACCGTTTATGTATATGCTTATGCTAAAAGTATTTTAGGTTGACTTCATCTGCGAATTCGTTTAGCCTCAACCCACTATATTATTCTATATGGTTGCCATAGTGGCTTATTACCGGCTTATATAGTAGGTGGAAAAATAAGTTTTGCAAATGAGTCAAAAACCAAATTTATTATCCAGAAGTAATTATAATTATTCAAAAACATTACTTGGAGTATGCGCTCCCAGCCCCGATCGTTCAACTTGTCCAACTGGTCAGATGTGCAGTGTGAAGCTTAGTATTGCCTTAAAGCACCTGCAGCTTTCAGAATGTTGCGGATCTACTGTGGAGTGCACTCAACTTCTTCGGCCAATATTTCGGTTGACATCATCGGATCGTCCTCATTTACTTCAATCAGGCCAATCGTCCAAATCAGTGTTGCCAGCTCGGAACCTGGCAAACCAATGATACACAGTCGCCTGGTGGATGGCATTTGCACATCGTGTTTCAATTTTCAAACTCATATAGCAGCAAGTTGGAAATGATAGTGCCATAGTGCGACAAAATGGATCGATTTAATAGAACTTCTTGCCGGCTGGAGAGACAATCCTACTTTAAGACAATGCCAAACGACGCCAAGGACAACTTGTTGGTTTTTCACTCATTCCCAAAACTTATTTTGCCACCTATACTTTCTTTCCACTCAACATAGTAATGAAGTATTCAACCACTATTCTAGAGCCAGGATTGGCCATTTTTGATATTAATTTTTCGATTTCTTCCTAACATTCGTTTTTTTACCTGATTATTTCCGCTTGTAAGGAAGACGCAGTCCTAGGTCTATTATGTCGTTTCTCTTCTGCTCAGGTTCTTGTAGAACAATAACGCGTATGCTATATTTGTTTCTAAATTTTTTAAGACGCCCTTTTAGAGAGTGATCCTCACATTCTATGTACCACAAACCAGAATATCATTTCTTCTCTTTGGTCAATTGTTATCTTAAAACTCCGTATTTCTTGTAACTTTTAGTTTTTTGTTGTATATCCAGACTGCTGCTCAATTCGTCTATTTTTTTGCTTTCCAAATCAACACATCTACATCTATTAGTAACTAAATCATCAACTATTAGTAACTAAATTAAATTAAATAATTAAATATGATATTTCTCGGCTGTTAGATCGTAGTCTATAAATATTTACTTTTTTAAATTCTGCTTTGTTTTTCATTATTTTGATTTTTCATTCCATTTGATTATTTTAGCGATTGTAAAATCGCGTTGTTTTTGGTTTTTACTTCTTTGATTTTATTTATTTTTAAACTGATATTTAACGTTTTAGCTAAAATTTCTTCTACGCATTCTTTTTGTTGGGTTAGGTGTAATATAGTAATAATAGTTATAATAACTTTTTCTTCCAGCAGGCGCTAGAAAAGATTTTTTATATCCTTCCCTCTTTGAAATATCATTATTTCACAGTTACTTATTTTGAATTTTTAAATGATTTAAAATTTCATATTTCTAATGGAAATAATACAGAGAATATTATTAATTAATATACCCAAAATATGCAGCACATTAATAGGATCAAATACTTAACTAAGTAATATAATTTAAAATGTAGTCATTTAATTTAAAGTATTTTGTTTATAATTATATAAAATGACAGCTCAAAATTACTGAATGTAATTAGTATGCAATTGCAGCATTGCAGTACAGTTAATTGCCGCTCACTTATTATATATGTAAAATTATATAATTTCGTTTGGATTAAAATTATTATTTTTATTTTAGTGTTAATAGTCATGAGTAAATTAAATAAACGTTATAATAAAATAAATGCTATTTTAAATCTTACTTTCATTTAAAGCTGTAAATCATTTATAGGTGCGTAACTAATTTCAATTTATGGTAGTATCTACACAAACTCATATATTGTGCCCGTCCAGTAGTTGTAGTGCAGCGCTATCTACCAGTTATACAACACACTGAAAGAGGCGCCTATTCTGCCAACATAACCTAAAAATCTGGTGTGAACATCACACGACTTTCCTTATCCTATTATATATATATGGTCCAACACTCGAAAGCTGATTAAAATAAACAGTACAAGATAATAATTGACTCGTACTTAAAATTTTGCTACGTCACTGAAAGAAACCGTGCGAGATCGCCGCACAGCCTTCGCCATTATCGCCTGCGTGCTCCTCTCACAGGCAACGCTCCCCGTCCTTCCGCAGTCGGCGCGGTTGCTCTCCGAGAGCGCTGTGATTGGCCCGTTTAATTAATTTTTAATCGGCTATAACTTATTTATTTGACCTCGGATCAAAAAATTTCATCGTAATTTTGCTCGTCTCGGTTTGATCTATCCGGTAATATAAATTTCCTGAAACATTTTATGAACACCCGGTATATTAAATACTTTTATTTTAAATTCATGTTTATATCATGATAACAAATCATTTTTATTCTCATAAATTTTTTGTATCTTCAACCGTTTAGATTAGCGACCGCTTTGCGACCGATTTTGCGACCTTGCGACCAAACGGCTCTGCCGATTTTTACCAAAAGCTTCGCACTGTGTCCCCCACCTACAAGTAACTTGCATACCAAATTTCAAGTCTCTAGCTCTTACGGTTCTCGAGATATCTTGTTTACTGACAGACCGACAGACACACACACACACACACGAACCAATGGCTAAAACCAACTTTTTTGGTGTCCTGAGGCTATAATTCGTCCAGAAATGTGAAAAACTGGGTAGGTCAAATTTCCGCCGATTACATTACTTTCCTTATTATAGGATAAGGAAAGTAAAAATCAGAGGTAAAAGCGATGTTGCACCAATAAAGCCCAGGAAATAATTTGTGTAAATTAGGAGAGGATGATGTATCCTATAGTAAATCCAAAAATATGGTTCTAATAATTTGAGAATGGAAATTTTGACCTGTATGATAGCAAATTTTCTGAACAGCAAAGAAAAATGGAGATGAACTGAAATCGCTCTTGGGTGATTTTTGTTGAATACATTCGGAGCTTGTAAAGGAATTCGGACTAATACTCAAAGCTGTGCTTTAGCCTGAGTCTCCTGAAAACTCTAAAATGAAAACAAAAGTAGAAGGTAGATATAATGTTGCTATTTTTACGCCAAAACTTTACATTTAAAATTTATTGTACATGGGGATCCAATAAAGCAAAAATTATGGTTTTATTCAGGCAAGCTGTTAACCAAATAGTCTAAAAGATATTGTTACGTATATCGCAGAATCAGAGGTTGTCGCACACTATGGGTTGCTTATACTTGATAAAATAGTAACAGTAGCGCGTTACATACAGCAATTGCTACGTGCGGTGATATAAAAAAATAGAGTTATCCAATTTCAACCAAAACGTTTGCAAAGTTTGCAACTAATACCCGGCACGCCGCCGAACCGTCACAGTCAAGTGACGAACATAATAACTTTTATATGCGACGTTGAGATCCCCGCAGTACTTGTATACGTGAGACAACTAAAAAAATTCAGTAATTTCCAGATTACATCAGAAGGTTCCAGCGCTACTAAAATGGCTCCAGAACAGGTGCTAGGATGCAGAGGAAATCAAGTTACCAAAAGCAAAGTAAACTGTTTCATTGCGAAGTAAATTGTTTTGTAGAGAAATAGAATTCTAGTGTGATTTTATATTAATAAATATGTGTGTAGTATACATAAATATTATGAAAAATTAAATTTGTTGTACGTAAAATAATTTAAATAAATTTAAGCATGTTATTCACCATTGCTAAGAGCAAAAAGCTACAAAAGTAAATATTGTTTAATCAGTGTAAATTAATATTATTTTTTGAAATTAAAAGCTTAAAACGTAAACCATGTGATCCTTCAATTATCTACTCAAATTATCATTAAATTATATTTTATGTTAATTTTGTGTAACTCTCCATTAAAGGAGCTGAAAATCAAAGTGGTTTAGTTGCCTTTTAGTACATTTTGTCTGTTTGTAAGTGTAGTAATTCATTTAAGAAACAATGGAGCCGTTTTTGTATTCAAAAATAATGAGGACAAATTTATTAGCTTTTGTATAATTTGGGGTAATTTATTTTTGAGTTTCGTGTACTTCAAGAGCTTTAGCAATTTCTCAATATTATGTTTTACCGCATTTACTCGTACAAATAATTTTTGATAGTAATCTTCAAATGACGTATTCTAGACCATCTCGATATGAAATGGTCTACTATTAAAAGAATGATATTAATCAATACACGTGGTGGATCAACTTGTAACGGAAACGACACAAAAGCTGGTAGTGAGCACGAAGCAAACCTGACACAAAATCTATTGGGTCTTTATGTATGCTTGCCTATTCTTATTGTATCTAGTCAAATGACCGACACTTAAAATTGTAATTTTTACTAATGCAGATAATAATAAAATAAAATAATAACAAGAATCCAACCAGCAGCGACACCTAATTATACTGTGAATTATTTTAGTTTATTTATAATTCACAAAAATGTATTTATCCCACCCACAAATAACAATGAACCAATCAAAAACTAAGATATTCATTTTTTTCAATTAGCCTAGATATTCAAATATTAATTTGTTTATATCTATGTTTTCAACTCAACAAACAAGCAACGCAATTATCGCTACAACCTAATTGTGAAATTAACAAACAAGTTGGCTTAAGTGGCCCGAAGGGAAAGATCAATTCAAGTTTTTAAGAACAACACGGAAACATAGTTAGGATAGCAATAACAATGTTCTAATTAATTCAGACAACAAGATGCAGACAAACAAAAGCAATCAACAGTTAACTACATCACAACCTCCTTTGATATATAAACACAAAATAATCCACTAATTAATAATCTAACTCAAAAATTAAAGTCTCAAATATTCTTTCTCTTCGCTTTTAATTGTCTCATTTTAAATCTGACTAAAAAGTGATCCGAGTCCCCATTTGCTCCTCTGTAGCTTCTAGAGTCCTTAACAAATACTACGGCTCTTAATTCTATCAAAACGTGATCGATTTGATTAGTTCTACCGTTGGCGACATCCATGTGCCCCTGTGTATATCTTTGTGCTGAACCTATGTTGACATCACTCTCAAGTTTCTTTCCACAGTAAATTCAATCAGCTTTTTACCATTCTCGTTGGTAGTTGGATGTTTCCTATGGTTTTCTATCTTTGGCTTGTACATATCTCCATTTCCTATCTTGGCGTTATAATTGCCTATTACCAATTTAATATCCTTGGCTGACAAAAAATAGGTGTAAAAAATAAATTCATTTGCTTTGTATTATTCTTTAGTTGTTAAATATACATTCATTATTAATTCATATATTAACTTTGCTAACTTTATAATACCTTACTATGCAAATTTTTTGAACGTGTAACTTTAAAGTTAAATTTCTAATGTTTTTGCTGTTTTCATTTTATTGAAATTCTTTCTATTTAGCTTCAAGTTTAACAGTTAAACTAAAATTTATTTTTTGTTGTTAGTTTTATAGCTAACAATAAGATAAGACTATTAAATAGATCAGATAGGTTCTTAATATTTAATTTTGATATAGAGTTGTGCATTAAACTTAATTAAATTATATTTAATTTAGCTTATTTTCATAAATTGTAAGAGTAATATATTCTTATTATTAGTAAAAAAACGCGCTATTTTGGTAAGTATAAGAAATTCTCTTTTATTTCTATACACGCGCTACAATATTAATTGTTTTTACAATC
The DNA here is from genome assembly GCA_036346155.1 of Sinelater perroti. NCBI lineage: Eukaryota > Metazoa > Arthropoda > Insecta > Coleoptera > Elateridae > Sinelater > Sinelater perroti. The sequence continues at coordinate 13,099,662 of JARFIY010000195.1, read as the reverse complement.
AGTGGTTAGTTAAACGCCCCTAAAAACTTATCTGGGGTCACATTGCTTCCAGACCTTATGAATGGTAGCATCAACAACAAATTTCCCTAATAAAACTGAATAATTTAATCTCTCAGTCGTTCTCAAATATGGAGGTTTATTTGTTATTCTGTAATTGCTTTGATTCCAAATCTATCTTGTTCGTTCGGCATATTTGGTGCCATATTTGAATATTAGAAAAAATTATTGGTTTGTAAACACTGGCTTCGTTGGCTTTTCTTATGATGGCCTAGAATTCCATCAGATATCCTCTGCAACAAAATCTCTATCTATTTCCAATTTATAGCTAAGAATATGCAATAAATTAAGTCTACTTTTTCAAATTATGTTTTATTGAGCCATAAATAGAAGTTACTCCTATAAATTGCACTTACTACGATTTTATTGGTACTTCTTTATAGTGTTAAACACTTGTTGTGACATCAATGGTTGTTCATCATTTTGTTGGGGTGGTATTAGTGGTAATTGTTAGTAGCATTTATTTTTTAGGGTTTCTTCTTTATTTCTCTGGTATTTTGGCTATTTTAAAACTTTGTAATCACTTAGATATTGATTTTTTAAATTAGTTTAAATTGTAAAGATATTTTTTGTTTATTTTAAATATTTGTGAAGATTGCCTTTAGTACATTTTGCAAATTGTGTTTTTTGATAGTATTTTTGTGAACGTCCGTATTGTTAGGAATTTGACGTTTTATTTGTAGTAGTTTTTGAAAGGTTTATTTTCAGAATTTTATCTTTCTTTTTAACACTATTTCAAATAGTTTTTCATTGTAAAAATAAATTTATTTTAATCAGCCTTATGAGAAGAGTAAACTTTTTCCTAAAAATTTTATCTTATTCTGACTTTCTTAAATATTTTAGTTGCATCTTTTACAAAAAGGATTTTCTAACAAACAATAGTTTTTGCCTGACTGTTTTTCTAAAAGGTAACTACTATATATCTTGTATTTTTTAATTTTTATCTGTAGTATTTGAGGGTAGTGTCTGATTAAGTGTTGATTAAATTTTGGTTTTGTTAAGCTGGCAGAATTTGTTATGCAGAGCTTTCTGTTGTGTTCTTCTGTATTCTTATGATCTGTTCTATCCAGTCGACCTCATTCTCTAATCGCTCCTTATTAGCGTGGCAATTCAGTTGTTTTTAAAGCTTTTTTTTAACAGTTTCTTCATTAATTAATATTCTAGGTTGATATTGTAATACTATAAAGGCTAACAGCATAGCATTTGTAGCATTTCAATAATAACTTCAAAATAACAAATAGCGTTTACCCAAAGGCATTTGATACAGTCTTCTCCTGGGGTTCGTTTATTTTTCATTTTTGACAGCGCCATTTCTATTTCGCCAGTTTCTATTTGGGGGATGTCTTCTGAGTTAACGTTCTGAATTATCCTTTGTAATTGAGGTATATCTTCGAGTAATCTGTCATCTTCGGTTTTATACAGGGCTTTATAGAATTCCTCTGTTCTTTTTTTAAGGTCTTCTCTTCTAGTAAGTAGTTCGTCATTTTTGTTTCTTAGTTGGTATATTTTGGTCTTGCCTTTAGATCTTTTTGTAGAAACTATTTTTAAAGATGTTTTTATTGCTTCTGTTACCTTTTCCGCTTGTTGATCTAAACTTGGATGTTCTTGATCATCCAGGTGTTTTAATTTCTTAGCTATTTCTAGTTGGTATCTTCCTTTATTTTGTTTTATACACTCTTCGCTGTATCTTCTCTGCCTCCTTTGCATCAGGTTGTGTCTTTCCCACTTTATATCAACTTCTAGTCTAGCTCGCACTAGCCTATGGTCATTCCCTGTATTAAATTTATTTAACACTGATACATTTTTTATGTTTTGCTTTTTGTCTGTTATTATGTAATCTCTTTGATTTTTAGTTACTCCATTAGGACTTATCCATGTCCATTTCCTTTGTTGTGGTTTTTCGAAAAACGTATTCATCGCATATAACTGCTTTTTGTGAAGAGAGTTTACTAATTTGTTTCCTCTGTCGTCCCGATCTCCTAGTCCAAATTTTCCGATAAATATATCGTCGTCTTTCTTCTTCCCTCCAATTTTTGCATGCCAATCACCTATTATTACTGTGCACTGTGATTTTTATTCTTTTAGTGCCAATGTTATGTCGTTGTAGAACATGTCAACTTCTTCATCCGGATGGTCTTTTGTAGGGCATATATCTGTATGATCTTTAGTTGTTATTTAATTTCAATGTAACATACATAACTCTTTCTGATATTGCTTTTAATTCATCGATCTTGTTAGCATATTTCCTGGATATTATTAGAGCTATTCCACCAATTGAGGATGGTTCTTCGTTTTTGTAAAATAGTATGTCCTGATTTCAGAGTATTGCAGTTTTCTCCTTTTAAACGTGTGTTTCGCTTAGTCCCAACATATCCCAATTTATACCTTCTAATTCCATCATTCTCTCTTCGGTGCTCAGAGTTCTTATATTATAGGTAGCGATATACATTTATATTTGTTTCGTATTGATTCTTGTGACTTGGGTTTCTTTAGTCGAAATTTGCCTTCCAGAATCCTCGAGGCTGGGATTTCAGTACTTTTTCCCTATCCACCTGAAGTAATTTCGTTTCTAAATTCGACATATTTACATAGATCATCATAAGGGGTATTTGGCATTTAACACACTGTGCTAGCCCTGCATGTTGGTGTGTAGGTGATAATCCTGCTAACTAGGACTGCGTATGTCATGTTGATAAGTCAACCTTTGCCATACTATCTACGCGCTCCCACCTTGACCACATAGGGGGAGATTAGCCCTCATTGGTTGTATCAACCAATTACTACCTTAAAGTCCCCTTGGTTCTTCCGTCTCTTATTTCGTTGGGGTATGATACCCTCGTCCGCAATTTGAGCCATTGACTGGTTTTCACTTGTGACCCTGAGATGGGGCCCTTACAGGGTGCTATCAGCCGGGCCAGCTGAACCCCGGTTCTTTAGAGAGGTGTTACTCCTCTATCACTCGCCCTTTGTCCGGCTTGTGACAGGCAAAGCCTAAATCAATTCTTGGATGCAGGTTGGTGGGTAACATAATATATAAAAACGTTCAATGCCATGACAATTAAAAGGGGTAAATCGCGACCCATAGGGAACACCTTGGTGTAAATTTAATAATAATAATAATATTATATGCTGACTCGGAGTGCGGTACAAAATTCCATAACAAGAAATACAATATATAATAAAATGAAATGTATAAATAAAAGCCCCAAGGCAGACTACATGTCTATCTTTTTATTTAATTAAAAAGGACAGGATGTTTTAAAGCAATTTAAAAGATATAGTTGTCTAATTCTTCTAATGGAAATAAGTGATATGATTTTATTTACACCAAGTAGGACATCCAACTCTGAATGCAATAAAAGTTTACGACCGTCAACGAACATTTTACGCGAATTTTATTATAACTTCCCGGTATAGGAAACATTGTATGGGCCCAAAAACAATTTCTGAATCTCTCGAATGGCGCGCCTCGAAAATTCGAATCCAGGGCATAATTGCTAATCATTATTTCAGTAAAGCCTGCGAAAAGTAGCCCAGTAATTGACCGAAGTTTGCCGAGTTCTAAATACAAAATGAAGTTTACTTTGGCCGAAGTTTCAGCAGGTTGATTGATTAAGCGTGTTCACCAGAGATCCTATAATTTCGGCACCAATATCCTCAGAAGTTCTTTGATCCGTAACAAGATTTCATTATGAGATAACGCCAAGTTATAAAGTTATGAAACTTATACGGCGCGTTCCGATAGTCGTAATTAGAGATCTGCGGGCACTTAATTTTGGTTCCGGCCAATAAAAAGGCGCCGCCGAAGTGCGGCTTGCGCTAATGCTCGTGAAATTATTATGAATCTGGATTATCGGGACATTTTATTACGAGTATCTTTCGTGGACAAAGCCATTACCTGGTTTATTACCCCGTCACGTTCTCGGTAAAACCGAAGTGAAAATTTAAGGACGGCCATCAATATTTCAAAGATTTACGGCTTACTAGGGCCACTAGAGACCAGCCTTCTTTACCCTTTGGACTCGATCATCGGATAAGAAGACAAATGACAAACGTTCGTTTCGAATCAAATATCAAGATTATAATTCTGCGCACAACTAAAATATGTAATTATAATTTTTTTAAATTCTAATCTAAAATTTCCATAATTTCGATCTTCAGCTAGAATTTTTAGCATAACTTTATTATCAGCAGCATCGTATCCGCGCTTTCCAAATAGCGTCAGAAATCAAAATTACCCAAATTACTAGCTTATAGTGTGTCTACGAGAAGTGAAAGTGGGAGAGATGTGGTATGAAAGCAGATGCTGCAGGTTACGTGGTTTATAAACAAAATATCAAATATTGATTATAGTACCAAATCTAGAAAGTAATCAGTCAGTTAGTATATAATTTACGTTGCCTCAAATATAGGTGAGCATTTATTTTCAGACTAAATATTACGCATTAAATAACAAACATAACATAAATGAATCGTGACGGTGGAAAATTAGTGGCTGCTTTTCATTACGCAAAAATTATTTAGTGAAAATTGTCGTCCAATTATTCTAAACATAATTTAATGTTATTTTTAAAAGATATAGTAGACTTTTACGAACATTGTTAAGTATTTGGAAACTATTTATCAGAATATGTAATGCTTTTTAAACAAACTTCAAAATGCAGATATGACAGCTAATCGTTTGTGGAACAAAATTACCAATACGACAGTTAAAAAGTTTATTTTTAACAGATGGTGATTGTGAATAATGTAAGGAAGCTTCATAAGTTATTGGAGTTTATATTTTAATGGCATGATATAAAGAATAAGTATTCAATTGATAAATGAGTCTACAAAATAATTACTAAAAATATGTACATGTCATAACTTAAAAGGAATGAGAAAAAAACAATACAGTAATCAACTATTTTAATACGAAGATCTTAATTATGAAAATTGCAAACAGGAAATTTGACTTTTCAAGAGAATTGTCATTAAGTTTGAATGTGTATACAAATAATAGATCAAACTTATTCTTAAATGGTTACGAAATTCTTTTAATTTTGGGCAGGCATACATCCTAAGGGTATAGGGGCTTCGTCGAAATGGTAGTACCTTCAGTTATGGACGGTCACTCCAAGCGACACAGTCGGCGGATGTTCAGACAACTGGTCCTCACAAGTTACCCAACTCTTACTTACACACCCCTGTTAACTGTATTGACCCACAGGCTAAACCAAGTGAGGGTATCCAGATATGGAGGTGAATATGCTGGTCAGCAGCAGTATCAGTAATGACACAGAGCCCAAGATGAATGACATCGGCAAGGTTTATATATATATATATATATATATATATACTCACAGTCGATAATCGAAGAATCATTCAAAGGGCTATGGCACTGAGATGTGGAAAGCCAAAGAAACAATTATGGCATCACAAGAAAAATTATATCACGTTACTTATTACAAGAATCGGAACCTGAGATACCCCAAAGGAGGAATTTCACGATTAGAAAGCAGGGCTTCCCAGGTCGTTACCCTACAAAATTCTTATAATAAAAGTGAAACAGAATCGAATAAAATTTATTGACAAACATCAATAGTTCAAGTTTAAAGGTTGGTACTTGAAACGTGAAGAGTTTATATCTCCTCGGCAAACTAAACAATGTCATCAACTAAATGGAGCAAATCCGCGTAGATGTACTAGGACTCCGCAAAGTTAGGCCAGGAATAGGAAAAACTAACCCAAAAAAACACTACTACTGTGGAAAGAATCTCCCAAACCACTACAACGAAGTTGGCTTTTTGGTAAGCCAAAAAGTAAACAACTCAGTAATAAACTTTGTGCCATACGCAGACAGAATACCACTCTTACAAGTCAAAGTCTATTCCACTAATATAAATCCCATCCAAGTATATGCAACCACTTCAAGCGGACCCGACGTAGAAATAATATCAACAATGTATAGAGATCTAACGAGATTGAAAAAACAATTAAAAATAATTAAGTTTTAATAATCATGTGGGAGTACAATAGTAAAGTCGGTCAAGGACGTGTCAATGACACTGTATGTGATTTCGGGCTAGAAACACGGAACGAAAGAGGCTTTGCCAAGAAAAAGTCTTGACAATTGCAAACTCCTAATTTAAGCTCCCTCAAAATTCTTATTGGAATCTTAATGTTCCTTTTTAGACCCTAGATTCCTGTGCCTAGTGCAGTATTGGAGCCATCAATATACCAGATAAAATCTGCGGAGACTAAAAATTCTTCGTCCCAGGCTTCTCTACCTGGTATTATAATGTTAAAGTTTTTTCAAATTTAAAGTAACTGGGAACCAGATTGTCGGTGGGCATTCCCAGTGTGTCCTTCGCCTCCAACTCCTCCTTAGTTTTTGATGCTCTTCTACATGCATGCGAATGATTACAGCTCGTCCTTGCGTGAGTCTGTAGTCAGTTGTCCGTGCTTCTCCTTGGATAAATATGTTAAGTGGTGGCAAATTTAGTAACACCTCTAGGGTAGCATTTGGCGCCGTTTTCAGAGCTCCTATGACAATAAGGCAAGCATGCCTTTGGACGCCACAAAGAGGCTCTTCCGCCTTTCCCTGTAGTGTTTTTGTCCACCATAACACAGGCCCATAGATTATCATAGGTCTTACGACCCTTGTGTATAACCATAGAGACTCCAGCTCTTATCACGTAGCCTTTATATCTTCCCAGTGCTACTTTGACTCTTTGTGTGATCATATCTAAATGTCAATTCCATATGAGCTTTTGATCGAATATTACTCCTAAATATTTAGCCTTCAAAAAAATAACACTTTCTTTTTGGTGAACAAAACTACCACAGTGTTGTGGGGGCTAATTTAGAGTCTTTCCTTTGTACACCATTAGCTCGTAATATTGAGGGCAGATTGCAATCTTTCCACAATAGCAAAGCGCCCTCTCGTCACTGCTATGAGGTCATCTGCATATCCTAGACCATGAAAGCCCTTTGCGGATAGCTTGAAAATGGGTGCATCCTTAAGGATTACCCACAACAGAGGGGAGAGAACTTCTCCTTGGAGATACCTTTTGGTTGTTTTACTTCAATAGCTGTTTTACCTCACAACAACGTTTTTACAATTTGTTTTAGTCCTATGTTGGATTTTAGTTGTACAGTAGATGATATATCTTTGCGCACGCTAACTATTTGTGCATTACGTTTTGTCGACTGAGCATATGTTAGTTCCTATTGTACGATGTTTACAGATAGCTGTCTTTTGCATATGGTTGAACATAGTTTTAAATGAAGCTTTTTATGCATAATAAAACCTTGACGGTTGGCTGGATGAGTTTTTTTTTTGCAATTAACACATAGGGCATTAATGTTTTTTGAGGACACTCACTAGTTGGATGATTGATTGTGCTGTTATATTTATTATTGGTGTGTTCAAAACGATGAAACTTTATAATATATAACTTATACACACCTTTGTTGCTATTCTTTGATTTCAAATCTACGAAATATAATAGGAGAAGTTTACTAGTTACTTTCCTTATCCTATTCAAGAATGTATGTAATCTATTTGCTTCTGTTGGTCTGTCATATCAGGATATTCGAGAACCGTAAGGAGTGAGCCTTGAAATTTGGTATACAAGTTACTTGTTGATAGGGGACGCATTTAGCTTGTTACTTAATCAGCAGTAGTGTTTGGTCGCTTGGTCGTTAATCGATTCAAAGCGGTTTTGAATCTAAACTCGAAGATACTAAATATTTATGAGAATAAAATGATTTGTTATCATGAGATAAACATGAATTTGAAATAAAAGTTGTAATAGGAACGAAACTTTTCTATTGTTTAACGGATTTTTAATATCGGGTGTTCATAAAATGTTTGAAAATTAAATTACCAGATAGATTTGACGGAGACGAACAAAAATTACAATGAAATTTTGATCCGTGGTCACAATATAGTTATACCGATTAAAATTAAATTAAACGGCATTAAGACGCTCGAAATCGGCTGACTGCGGGGATAGAGCTACGCAGGGATTATGAAGGTAGCAGAGCTCGCAGTTACCTTCAGTGACGTAGCAAAATTTTAAGTACGAGTCAATTATTGTCTTGTACTGTTTATTTTAATCAGCTTAGTGTTATCTGCTCGTCCTTTTAAATTTAAAAATTTGACGAACAACGCTTACGAGACGATCGACCCGGTATATATATAATAATAGGATATATTGAGTTACCAGATTTTTATGCTTTCCATTCCAGATGTTTATGACTTTGTCACTAGTTTCTATTATACTTTGTTTAATGTTCTGTTTAGTTTTGTATATGTGAAATTCGGCATGTTTATTCATAAGTACTTTGATACTAATGTATCCTGATTTGTTTGACTTGTTTCTTGTTAGTCGTTTTTAAAATACATTTGCCTTTGGATATTTCGTTTAAGAATTCAGCTAGTGGGTTTATGTTTTTAACTCCGGTTATAAATATAGATTAGTGGTTGTAATCGAGATACCAAGCCAATAATCGTATTTTAATACTTCTGTTAGAATTGTACTATACTCATTAGGAAGTCTACATTTTTTCTATTGTTTAACGGTATTTCATTAATTATCTGAGGTGTTTGTCATTGATGAGTGATTAGAATGTGATAAAATTTGCAATGGATAAAGTATCTGAACGTTATGTTAAAGTACACAATATAATTTGCATCTTATCTCCTGCATTGCATCTGTGAAGACACCTCTGGTAGCTGCGTAAATATCGGAGTGTTTGATTCATTGGGCATAATGCACTACGTGCCTAGGCTGTAAAGCTGCGTTATTGAAGTATGAAATGAAGACCGATATTAAAAGTGCAAGCCTGACGTTAAACAGCTCAGCACACACACGCGCTCGCACGCTTCGAAATACAAGTGCGGAATCATGTAACCACTAATTTATTATTGAATATTATTACTTTAATTTGCATTTTCCAGCATTTTCAAATAAAATTAGATAACAAGTTAGAGCCGATCCAGATGCTTCGATTCCTAGCAAATAAGGTTTTTATTTGCAGGTTGAAGGATTACAGCCCCCGCTGAGGGCATATTTTCCTCCGTTTCCTTTCCATTTTCATTTATAACGTTATGTTACTCATAAAATTATTTATTGGCAATTTTATCGGCGTAATCGAAAAATATAATTTCAATCGAAAAAGTTTCGTCGGAAAATGTCGTAAACATAACCGAAGCATCTTATCTAATCTGCCGGCCGTTCGCTCACGCAATTGGCCGGCTATTTTCGTGCATCTTTCCCTTTCCTCTTCCGATTAATATTTCAAAAGCTTCTTAATGAAAGACATTTATTAATTGAAGCTTAAACTATAGATATTTTAGTATTCAATTTTTCCTACTTTTATTTTTAATTTTATATTAATACAAGTATATTTTTTATATTTACTGAAAGTTTAAGATTGTGTTTTGTAATGATTATTAAAATAATTTTGAACTGGTAATATCTAAAAGATAATAAAGTAGATAAATGATTTTCTAATTCCTCATATGTACATATAATCAAATACTTTATTTCTTAATATCATTTTCCATTTTTCTTTAAAAAAATTCAAAACCCAATTCAGTAGAGTGTAATAAAACATATAACATAATTTCTATAAATTCAATAATATATATATCTAACAGTTATTTAATATATTTATGTAATATTTATTAAAAATAAACAAAAGCAAAATTCTATAACAAAACGATGTGCTTTGTCTCCACAGATTTCTAGTTGGCAAAAATTGTCAGATAAATCAAGAGGCCATATTCTCCACAATAATAGCATGCTATAAAAAATTTGCATGAAAATAAGCTCCGAGTGTGGTGATATCCAAGCAGCTGTAAACATTGTTATTAGTTGTCAAGCGTATCATAAATAAATATAAAAGTTGATTACAATTTATTATTATATATACTGACAACAGCATGTGACTATTTCAGGCGGATGAAATGGTGCAAGTACAAGTATGCCGTACATAAGTGCATTTAATACGCTTAGAAAATTCCAATTCAGTTGTTTTGCCCTATTATTTTACAGTGAGTGTTGTTTTTGCAAAGAAGTGGTATTTCACAAATGCTTGAACCTGAGTATTTTAGAAACAGCGTGCGACTTGCGCCTCCCTTTGTGTACAAATATACAGATAATGTATACCTCTACAAAAAACAATCAAGCAATAACATTATTTTAAAAAAGTCCAAACTGAACATATCATGTTCACTAATGCTTAGCAAAAAGGCTATTAAAGTTGATATTATAACAATCAAACGACGTTTATTAGATAACTTACTAAAAACTACCTATAAAAAGAACGTTTTGGAGAAAAGGAAAATTCAGAGAGTAACTGAAGCAATGTCATATTTACTGACAATGTGTCATTTCAGGCTTAGTCTTCTTTGATGCGTTTCTGATATGTACGTAAGAAAAACTTCTTTTTCATTTTCTAAGGAAAAGGTGCCCATTGGTAGCACTTCTATTTTAAATCATGAAGTCTATTGACCACTTTTGTTAAAGTGTGCTGGTTATGGGTTCTTCGGCTAATGAGATAACTATCGCATTGGAATGAATTGATGAAGTGTCGCGATACATTATTGCTTTCGATTTGAATACTTTTTTACTGACATAATAACATATTTACAATCTACTTCCAGAGGAAAGGAGTATTAAGTAAATGCGATAAATGTAATACAAAGTGTATAAGGAAAGCATTCACTAATGCTTTTCCTTTGGATGATTTCTTCTTCGTTATATTAAATCTTGAGGCCAGGTTCTGTGGAGTATTCTTGTGTTTGGACCGCTTTCATATAACTGTTCTGCCAGAGCGTTACCGTGGTTGATTATTTGATTTTGGTATTTAATAACACTGCGCTCGATCTCTTCTTTGATGGTTAGAATTTTCAAATCGGTATGAAGTGTGAGATTATTGACATACCAAGGAGCATCTGCCAGGATTCTGAGAACTTTAGACTGAAACCTTTGTATGATTGCCAGATTTGATGGTTTAGCACTCCCCCATAACTGAAGCCCGTAAGTCCAGATAGGTTTGATTATACATTTGTATAACAGAATTTTGTTATTTAACGACAGTGTTGATTTTCGTCCAAGAAGCCAATACATTTGTCGAAGTTTGATGTCCATTTGCTTACGTTTAGTCTTGATGTGGCTTTTCCACGTTAATCGTTGGTCTAGGGTTAGTCCCAGGTATTTCACTTCAGAATCATAGGTACGGATATGTTGTTGATTATTACAGGTGGACAGGTTGCTCATCGATTAGTGAACGTGACTTGGACCGAGATTTGAGTACTTATATCACGTATGGAACGTTCAAATCTATATAGTAGTTAAACAAACTATGGAACATTATGGACACTCTAAGAGTATTGGATTGAAAATGTTGAATTGTGTTAATAGTTCATTTGCTTTCATTATTGTCTTTCCCAAATTAGGATGTGGAAAAAGGAGTAACAACCTCGTTAAAAAACAAGGTTCAACTAGTCTGGTTGATAGTACCCTGTAAGAGACCCTTACAGGTAAAACAAGTTCAATGGCTAGAGGGGCGGATGAGAATATAACTCTAACGGCTTTAAGGGCAGAAGAACCACTTCTACCATAGGGCAATAGTTATGGTAGTATTGAATGTAGGTGAAAACAAGGTTATTTTAATACAGATACATACCAGATACCATCAAGCATCTATGACAACCATTAATACGGCTGCTGCACTGCGATATGAAAGGAAAGGAGAAACCACCATATTGTTTTCTCAGCCACAGCTAATTTTATGATGGCTCCCTCTAATGCACGCTGGCACCGATAACTATAGGAATATGAAGCAAACGGCCAGTCATAAAAAAATTGAGCGCCGCAAACCAATCTAAGGATTGATAATAGAAGAAGAAGAAGTTGATTTGTTGATACAGCCCTGTAATTTGCAATGATAAGATTAGATGAGACAAATTTTGCTCTTGTATCGTATAATAATGGTTTATTTTCAAAAATGTAAGTTTTCCCAAAAACTAATATAATTTTTTTAGTCGTAGGTCTTTGCATTTTTTGGTTTCATGTGTTTTGCATGTAAGTCGGCGATCTAGGTGCAATCCTCCTGAGGAATTTGTGTGTTGTTAAGGGTAGTCTTCACTATTTTTCCCAACAATTCCAGATGTTCTTGAAATAATTCTAAAGCTGTGATCGGATTTTTGTTATACGAAAGAATTGCCGTGTCATCTGCGAAGGCAACCAGGGTTGTTTGTGTTGCAGTTGGTAGATCGTACGTGTATAGTATAGAAGAGCTTAATTACATTGCCTCGGAAGACATCTGTATTAATTCTTTTTATCTGGAAGGATTGTCACATTTGGTTTGAAAGAAACGATTTTCCAGGTATAAACGGAGAACTAAGTAGAATGGTAAAGGAGTCTTCATTTTGTAAAACAAGCTTTGTTTTATATCTGATCAAATGCATTGCTTGCATCTGCAAACACTACACTGCAGTAGGTGTCAACTTCGACTATTCGACGTGTTATGTTTGTTTACCCAGTGACGTTGGATCAAAAACCAAATTGATGTTCAGATAGCTTTGCACTTTGAAGCTCATTTTTACTTATACGTTTTAGTATTAATTTTTTAGTAGCTTAAAAATTGTCGGAAGTAGGCTGAATTAGACATTTTAAGATATTTTCTGTTGTAAGGTCACATTGTACTAATTTATTATTTGACATTAACTTATTTTGGGCTCCAATTTTATGAATAATGAAGTTCGATATAGTGCTCGATCTCTTAATTCTTCTTTTTCATTTAAGTACTTTACCAGCCTGTTTCTAACCACACATTCGTGCGGTACTGTAAACCATATTGGGCGTACCCCGAGCAGGTGGCTAGCCTAACCCGTTAATTTAAAGGAGAAAATTCTTTACGATTGCCAACGGCGTTTGTATGACGACCGGAGATGGATGTTTGCCATTGTTATTGATCCGGGAGTCAAACCTGGGATCGCCGCTCACCAATGTAGAGGCCTTTACCTCGCGGCTATCGTAGTTTTGATCTCTTAATTGAGTTCGTTAAAATTTTGTTCCAAAATGACTTAAATGGCTGTCTCCTTATCAATCTTGATTTGGATGGCAATGGTTTGGATATAATTGTTTTTCTGTTCTATATTAGCCTCTGCATTAAATCCTTCTTTATTAATTAAAACTACGTGTTGGTTTAGTAGGAAACATTCATTATTTTATAAATATGCACTTTTTCCTGCGGGGTAGAACTCTGTTTTTAGTAATCGAAAGACAAGATGTTCAGAAACTCTATTTTCTTCGTTGTTTCTAAACCAGGTCCTATCTAGATGTCAAATAGGATGATTTATAACTTAAGAACACTTTTTTCTTTTCATAGTTCTCTGGAGATTATTTCTAGAAATTTCTTGATTCCATGGTTTTTTCCTTAAGTAAGTATTAACTTATTTGATGTTTCATTATAATTTGTTTTGTCTCTAGGATCCCTGGTTAATTTTCAACGCTTCCTTAAGCTTCGCTTTTCTGTAATCTTTTTCTTGATAAAATTGGGACAGTTTGTGTGTCTTTCTCACTCTTACTTAACTGAGGTATAACTACAAGCAGGCCATTGTAGAGCTGTAGTAAGATATTTTACAATTGTCGCCACAACATTTCATGTTTTATTTAGGTATCTTATTAGTATGTTTCTAAATGCCTCTCAGTCAGTGTTCTTGTTAGTTAAGAATATTGATATATCTAGAGTAACTAGGAATGGTGTATAGTCTAAATAGAGGTCTAGACAGGATTCAATATCTAAGTAGTTTCTTAAAATATTTTTTATAGTACATAATTTTATCATATCAGAGTTTTGTTAACGCACCAATATATTGGCTATGCAGATGAGAGCGGTATAGGATTATTGCTTATTGTAGTCCAATAAATTTGTCTTCCACAGGGGATAGGAAGTCTAAAGATTCAGTACTGGTGCTTAAGATTAAAGTAGATATTTAAAGAAGTTCTGGTAATCATTATTTAATTAGTAAATTTTGAGGTCAGTATATTATTGAAAGCAATATTGTTTCATTAATGTTTTCTACTGTTACACTAATTGCTTGCAGTATATATGTTCTACGTATTTGGTAACTTCGCTTATGCTTTCTTTGGCAATATATTGCCTATTTGAGCATTTTTTTAAGGTTCTGTTTGTCACGTGGGCGTTTAAGATAAATAAATTGTGATTTTTATGATTGATAAGAAAATTTACTACTTCCTGGCCATTAGCGTTTCAGACAACTTATATAAAATTATTTGTTACCATTGCACTTCGAGATCATTTTGTTATTATTGGATTGCTTCCATCAAATTTTATTCAGTGTACACTTACCAAGTAATTTACATTTTTACAAAATTTATTGTTACTTGCATTAATAAGCCAGCGATAAACCCTAAGGCAAGAGCTACTTAATTAGCTAATAAATTATTCAGATAGATGGTTTTCTAGAGCCAGTCTTAATCTCCTTCTGTCCACAGCTTGAAATTTTAGTAATACTAATAATCCTAATTTACAACTACGTCAACAATAAAGGGCAACCTATCAGCTTGAAAACGTTTCAGAATTTTAGTACATAATACAAAAAGGGTCATTTTTCTGTAGCAATTATATTTACTAACTTTATTTATTTTACTTTATAAACTGTAAATCCATTCAGCTTCTGATTTTAGGAAGATAAGTATGAATAGTTGAGTTGTTAACATTTCTGTTATCAACAAATTGTCAAGCCGCTAGCCCTAATATAGACTTACGTGCATTAGCGTGGTGTGCAATATCTTGCAGGTTTCTTATGTCCTTGGTTGATAGAGTAAGAATTGCGTACTTATATTATCATGGAACTTTAGTAGTTTTAATAATGTGTTTGATTAGAATCCTTCCTATACGATCCATAACTGTGTTTATATAAGATAGAAAAACTTTATACATCATAACCGACTAATTGCAGTTTGTGTTTGCATGTGTTCAGTTCTATTGCTCTTCTTAGCTTAATTTTCAAATTTTATTTTCAAGACTTATTGGTCTGTAGGATTTTAATTCTGCAATAGGTTTTTCTGGTTTTAAGATTTATGCGCCGAAAAATATCCACTGTGTCGTACTGCGTTAAATAGTTGTGTAATTTACCTTATTTCAGTGTTAGGCAGTTTTTCTGATAACTGACAAAACTCTAGGCGGTTATCAAGTCATAACCCGGGGCTTTCTTGGGATTAAAGGAATTTATGATTTCTTGAATTTTCACGGTTGTAAAGCGCTAAATGGGTAGTTCAAGCTGATAAGGTTATTCTAAAGTTTGGATGAGTTCTTTTTCTTTCCTAGTTCATTGTCTACAGAATACGGCTGAAACACCGTTAAATGTTTTGCAAAAGCTTGAGCTGTGTCTGTATTATTTCTTCCCCAGATGCCTTGCAGAGTTCTGATTGGTGGGGTAATTTTACGCATTGTTTTAACTTTTTTGTTGCCCTCCAGAGAGAGTACTCTGTAGGCTCTGTGGGGGTAAGGTGTTTACTGCTTAGACTTGGTTCTTTCGTCATTTTCTTTTGCCGCGGATGCACTTTGTGAGACAAAGATTGGGGACTGATCAGTTGACAGATCAAAACATGGTTCTGTTGTGGTAGAGTCTTGAGGGATACCTTTGTGATGCAGTGCTAGACAAGATCGGGGTGTTTTTGTCGGTTGGGCAGTATGTGGGTCCTCCGATTGTTAGAAATTTCAAGTTCTTCTTTTATAATGTTTTATGCAATTACCGACCTTTGGGTGAAATGAGCCTGGATCGCCATATGGTATATTTAGCGTTATAATAGACACCGGCTATAAACCGTCATCCTAGAGTGCTAAAGATGTCTTCGTATTACTATTGTTTTGTTGCGTGTTTGAGTGAAAAGTAAACAGCTATTATCGCCAGGGGCTTCTTGGATCTTCTATAGATAAACTGAAGACCTGTAGGAAATCTTGGCTGAATTTGGACGTTTGATAGTGTTTAATTAAGTTTTTTATTATTATAGCAGTTTGGGATTCTTATATAGCTTTGTTTCAGTGAAGTGAGTTTCGGATAGCATCATGATATCAATATTGTGATTGTTGATAAATATTTTCAATTTTTCAGTGAGTTGTGATAGACCATTAGCATTCCACAAAGCTAGTTGTAAGATCCATTATTTAAGTTTAAAAAGGACTGATGTTAAAAGATTTAACATAGTTCCTATTTGTTCAAACAGTTCTTTTATCATATTCTTTAAGTCTTGTACATCGTTAGAGGGCTAAGGTATTTGGTTTGAGTTTAGTGTTTGCAAAATATTATAAGGAAGTTGGTTTTGGCCACTAGATAATTGAGAGTAAGTTATTCCAGGTTGGATTCATTGAAATCAATTAATCCGTTCGAGTGGAGTATATTGTTTGGGTCTGAGAGCAGTAAATTATTTTTTTATGTTCTTTGTATATATGGTGCACCCTTTGTAATCGGCGAGGTGGTTTCCTCCTCATCCGATCTGATTTTCTCGGTAGTTAAGTGATTTCCTGTGTATTTTATACGCATTGAGTTTAATGGCAAAAATTTTTAGTGTGCCCATATCTTTAGCACCTTGTACATTAAAATTTCCCTTTTATACTTAGACGGTTCAAATTTTATCATGCACTATTGTATGTACAATGAAGATCTCCCTATTATTAAGAACGGGTTTCTATTCAACAAAGAACATAGAGAGCGGAGTTTTGGTTATATATTGTTTGATATATATTTGTGATACTTGGTGTTTAGTCCAGCGTTGTCTTGGGAATTTCTTTTTCTTCTTCTTTTGTGTGTTACGATGGTCCATTTATGGCCATTTTGCGTTAAGGGAGGGAAAGCTATATTTTGGTCGTAATGTTAAGTTTGTAGATAAAGTAGGGGATAATAATTTTGGTAGGAATTACATAGAAATTGTTGAATCTGCGAACTGAATATCTGTGATTGGTATGGCGTCAACATTAGCATTTGGGATAAAAACCGAGGGGGTTGCATTATCCGAAAGTGTAGTAAAGAGAACATAACGGCCTTGGCACTTGACTTTTAAAAGTATTATTATGAAGATAAATTCTCTATTATTATTAAATTAATTTAATTTAATTTTGGGGCGATTAGATGCAGGTTCACTCGTATATATCGAAGATCACCGATATCTCAACCTGCAGATCGACATCTTCCCACGTTTAAATTCAAGCATCTATTTGAGTAAATCTGCAGCTCGGCCGCTGCGATGTCGCAGATAAAAATTGAATCGCACACGTCCACTATGATCGATGCACGGGCCGAATTGTGTAATAATAATAATCGACAAAGAAAACTTTACTAATAAAGCACCATATACGGGTGACCTAATAGCGACAGAAAAACTAGATGACGCTTTACAGAAAAACAGAAAATCGCCGAGAGTACAATATTAAAAGACCACGCCGGGCCATCGGGGTTCCGCCTATTTGGACGCAAATTTTGTGTTACAACAAGACAAAGGCCCAAAGCATTCCATGAAAGTGTGCAAGGAATATTTGGCGAGAATGAAGGGCTATAGGAAGTTGAAAAACATAGTATAGACACCACAGAGACCCGAATGCAACCCAATCGATTTGCTCTGGGATGAGTTAGACCTGGATATCAGTAAACAGTGTCCATCGTCAGCGAGAGAGTTGTGGAGAGCGGCAAAAAACGCTTAAAATAAGATAGATGGCAATGTCACCGAAAGAATGCCGCAGTTACAACCCCTAAGAGCGGGTACTTCGAGTAGTCCAAAAATTTAATGAACAATGTGCAGTTTGATGTGTTATTATTGATTTGCATGTGCTTTAGACACATTGAATGAATATTTTTAACTACGATTTGATTTTGACTCAATTTGTTTAAAAAAAAACTAACATTCCGTGAGTGTCCTAAAAATTATGGATGGTAGTGTATAGTAAAATAATGCTATGAATATATGGTTACATATTTTTTAATAAGAAAAGACATTTCTATTTCAGTTAATAAGCACATATTTAAATAGATAGAAGAGCCAATATCAAATAAATTTGCAAAATCTACCTTAAGTTTGGTTAAATCCAGCTCTCCACGCCGGAGAAAATCAGCACATTCGTATTAAAAGCCAAACATAAATCTCGGAGATATATGGGGATTTAAATAAAGCTTTATATGGTAATGAGACTGTATTTGCTGATAGCGTAAGCCAGTCAAAGTACAACCGCGAATTAGCGTGCAAATTACCTGGAAGGCATCTCGGCAGTGACGCCGCGCTCGAACTGAGATCCTGCCGGTCGGCGTAACATCGCGAGTCAAACGTCTTCCACATAAATTCTTCGCGCTCATCTAGCGGGACAAGTTTATTCCCACTATAAATTCAAATGACGCGGCCTCCCGACGTAATATAAAAGATTCATTTTTGGGCAGGTGCCCGGCGAATTTCCCCCGCGCGATAAATTTGAGTCAGCCATTTCACGCTCTGGCGTCTTTTTACTAACTGGATATTAATAGGCCGGGGCATACACCAATAGTACGGAATCGCAAGACGCGAGATGGATACTGCGAGTTTATGGGGCATGTCGGCGCACAAAGGTTCAGCTCGCGAGGAAAATAACGTATGCAAATAATAAGCGCGGAGTGTTCACGGTTCGCGGCTCAAACGACACCGAAGTTCGCCTTGCTTTCCGATACTTTACTGCTCTAGTTCGCCTGCTTGGAAATCCACTGGTAGAGAGGATTATTTGCCGGGTTTTCCTGCTTAATATTAATTTGAAATAGTATTTGATACATTCCGCAAAATACTATATGTTTTTGTTTATTTCTCGACATACTCTTCGTAAACGTTGAGATATTTATTCCAGTGTGACGGTAGTTTGAACATCTCTTCACGACAGTGCTGCTTGTCAAGTTGCTTGAAGTAGTTCACAACGGTGTCTTGCAATTCCTCCTGATCCACAAAGCGTCTCCTCATCAAAAATTTCTTCAAAGGTCAGCAAATGAAAATCTAAGGGGGCTAAATCTGGATTATACAGAGGATGTTTCAGGACCTCTCAATTCTGCTGTGCCAACCACAGTTTAGTTTAATTTGACGTGTGGGGTCTTGCACCATCGTTTAAAAGTTTGACTCCTTTGCGTAATCGCTCTGACCTTTTCTTTTTATGTATGCAATTTTTGGAGAGTTTCGCAGTATCTGTCTCTGTTAATGCTTGTGCGCAATTTGAAGAATTTACACAGCAGTAGGCCTTCATTATCCCAGAACACGATGGTCATGGTTTTGTGACCAGATGGTTAAGTTTCAATTATTTTTTTTTTTGAACTGGGGAAGCTGAATATTTCCATATCATGGACTGTTGTTTCGTTCCA
Organism: Sinelater perroti; assembly: GCA_036346155.1. Taxonomy (NCBI): domain Eukaryota; kingdom Metazoa; phylum Arthropoda; class Insecta; order Coleoptera; family Elateridae; genus Sinelater; species Sinelater perroti. The sequence goes on along the minus strand of JARFIY010000195.1, from coordinate 13,080,218 downwards.
GGTTTCATTTCCGGTAATAATGCTTTCAATGAAAGTATTCCCTTCCTGTTGGTATAGGGATAGATTTTGAAGTAAAGCACTCATTTGGTTGGTTTTTTGTTCATCGGAAAGCATTTTCGGCACCCAGCGAGCCAAAACTTGGTGGAAGTTTAAAACGCATATGATTTCATGAACACAACTCTTAGGAATGTCAGTCATTTCAACAATTTCATGAACTTTAATGCGACGATCTCTCTAATCAAACGTTCGACAATTATGCGGTTGTAATCCGTGTGTGAGGCCCGTCTCTTTTCCTCTCCGGATCATCTTTTCGGCTACAAGCGCTCATTAATCTGCGATAAATTTGGCTCTGATTAACGCATTCGCAAAATCTGATAACTCGCGCACCTCACACTTCGAACACTCTGCAATTACACACGCCACGTTTGTTTGTTTCCCGAAAGCTAAATTGAGCCTTGAAAAAACTACTACTGGAGGCATGAACGTGTCTAGTCCTGCATATGACGGCGATATTGTGCATGTGCAATTTATATAACAGCCACCTTTAAAATTGAACACCCCTCATAGAACACTAAAAAATTATCATAAAGAATTTCTTTATCAAGGTATTTTATTTTTCAAATGATTCAGCATCAGTTGCTAAATGGTACTACTTAAGAATCTGTTTCAATAATTTTTAACACATAAAAATTAATATTACAAACTTTGTTAAAAATGTAATTAATAACAAAGTATACAACACACAACAATTAATACTACCAGCATTTCCTTTCTGCTTGCAAATCATTTGATATCCTCTGCTTATAAGGGTCACCACGATGGGAATAGGGGTAACCGCAAGTAAACTTGAGAAAAATGGGATTCTCCACATGAAGGCGTCTCTCAGATCATTTGGGAGTTAAACTTTGACAATGTTTACATGCAATGAGTCTCGCGAGCTTTACATAAGACAACAAAGCTGTGACGATACCTTTGAACTTTTGTTTCCATCGCAAACATTTTCACAAAAGTTTTGCTATGACAAGTAAATGTATAAACTGTATTTCTGTTTATTTAATAATAAATATTTAGTAATAAAGTGTAGGTTAAACTCCATTATTTGAGATTTATAAACCACATTAAGTTTAATTATTGTTTAATTATACTAGAAAAATAATAATTTCAAATCATTTTTAGTTTTCTGCAGTCTTGTGTCTCTCGGTTCACCAGTGGTTGTAGAATAATTCGACATCAAATATTCCATATACAAAACAGTCAAATTTCCGCGTTTCGACTACTTCTACAAGTTTTGACGTTTGCATAATGGCCTGACAAATTATTGTTCGCGCTTATAGTTGCTTTTTATGCGTGATGCTGTAATTTAAATCTCCCATCCCGACGTACAAAACTAAATCAGGCGTAATTATTTGTAAAATGGAACAAACGCAGTATTTTACAACATAAAGACATGTACACTGCTGCTTATTGAAACTACAACTCTAACAAAAAAATGTAAGTTAACTGAAACTACAGATATATTGCGTAATACAAGACAAATAAATTTGTCTATAAACATTTAGGTTAATTTAATAACGTAATGTAAACAATAAACGAATGGTATCTTGATGAACTGTATTTCATTCATTACTGACAAGCTCTCATAGTTCACCCAAATACCTTGAAGTTGTGTTTCCACTCTGTTTCGTTGAAGGAAGTTTAATGTGTTACATGCTGCACGTGGTTGGGGGTTATCTTGTGATTGGGGCATCCTCTAAAGAAAAAGAAGTACCACAAGCTGTAAGACCGCGTTCATGTAAGTCTAACTGGTATTGCTACCTCTAACTCTGACTTTGGGTGACCTGCTATCATAATTTATAGCTCCCCATACAATAATATCTATAGTTGGCGTTGTGAGAATGTCTGTTTGCTTTTTTCTACCCGGCTATGGCGTATTAATATCGGATCATAAAAAAATGTTTTTATCAGAAAAAACAATTATATACCACACGTGTATCAACAGACGCCTTTCCTTGCCTATGAAAAACGATAGTAGCAATTGCAAGAAAAAACATCGTTTCGTTAATCCCTTTGCAAATAATCGACGTTGAACAGGGGAGTATTTCGCTACGGTATATAGTCGTAAACCCCTGAAAATGATCATTCTGATTGTTTGTCCCACGGACTACTCTAGACCTCGATCTTTTTGACACAGTAGTGCCATAGCGACCAATTATTCGACCTATTTCTCGTAAAAAAAACACAATCTCTTTGAAATTCGATAACTCGTTAATAATGTACTCTTTGTCAGAGACGAGGAATTCTTACACGATGTAAATTACACGTGTCAAATCTGAACAGCTGAAAACACATTTATGCTTATTTTACACATGATATCACTTCGCCCCTCAGACCTCATATTTAAGAAATAACATAATAAAATCTTGGACATAAACATATGGTTCTTAAACTTTAATCGTTTTGTGATTATCATGGGTGGCCTATCGGGTACGCCGAATTTAAATTTTCCACCTTTTTATATTTAAATTGGCAATCCTAATGTTTAATAACTGAAATCGTAGAGGTTTTTAAACACGAATCGCTGTACAAAAGAAAAACGTATTTTTATTGTTAAAACAGATTACAAATGCTGTACTGTTCGACAAGTGCGTAGAATTCTTGTTATCTATAGTTCACTTAATGAGTTCACTTTTCAAAGATTAATTAAAAATTTGAAGAAACTGGTTTGGTTATGGACAAAGCCAAATGAGAATCCAAAAACATCAACACGTTATCGTTCTCAACAATTAAACATTACCAAAACCAACTTGCAACAAATTCACCTCCACCCTTACAAAGTTCGATTAACTCAGTAGCTCAAGCCACAAAACCAATTCCCTAATTGGGTAATGGAAAATTAAAAAAAAAATTTCGGATTTGGACAATGAAAATCCTCGTGCTAAACTGATGAACCCATAAAGAGCCACGGTTTGGTGTGGATTACGAGCTAGAGGTGTAATTGGTCTGTGTGTTGTTTTTTTTTTGAGAATGAGTTTGGACAAGTTTTACCTGCAAATGGAGTACTATATCGTGACATGATATCGGAGTTTTTGTAAAATCAATTGGACGATACGGACCTCGAATAATGTGGTTTACATGCCATACAGCAACAAAAACTATCAATTTGTTAAGACAACGTTTTCTTGGTCATGTGATTTCTAGAATTGCTGACGTTAATTGACCGCCCAGATCTTGCAACTTGACACTATCGTTTTTTCTGGAGTTTTGCAAAGTCCAAGGTCTCTGTTAACATACCACAGGCAATTGCTAAACTTAAAACAGAAATCCAACCCATTATTGGTGAAATTAAGCCAACTGACTAGGAAAAAGTCTTCGAAAATTTGATCAGATGGGTCAGGTTATGCCCACACAATCGCGACGGCCATTTGGCCGATATCATATTGCATAATTTATCTCAACATGTGCACTTTATAAATCAATAAAAATTGCTCAATTAGATATCAATAATAATTTACTGTGTTTCATTTTAAAATTAAATCCGGCATGCTCGATGGGCCATCCATTAGTATATTTAAATTAATCTAAACGTTTTAATAGTGTTGTACTTTCAATAATCAATAGTATACTTTTCGAATAATCTAACTGAAAACTAGGCCAGTTAACAACTATGGTATATAACTTTTGCAATTAAATTGGTTAATATTGTTGAAGCATGGGCATAATAAAAAACATTATAGAACTATTAATTTACCACGGAATTGGTATAGGTTTTAACAACCTTTACAATTTGTTGAAGCTGTTAAAATATTTTTTCTTTCAACTCTATATAACATAATTATATATTGTTATAATAATATAAAATTATAATGAGAATTGTTCACTAAATTTGCGTAATTACACAGTTATCATATTTAAGATTGGTAGATGGTAAAATGTCTGTTATAAGAAGTACTGAAGGTTAATGGCTTTGATTTGACAGACCAAGACAAAATTCTATTAATAAATTGCTATTATGTACCCCGGTTAATAAAAAGTGTCTCCATTATGCATATAATTAAATAATTATTTCTAATTCCAAAATAACAATAAAAACTATTTTAAAATTACAAAACCCTAAGAAAAAACCCCGTGAGGGGTTGCTAGTCCCCCATCGGGCGCCTCCTCAGGTGGCGGATAGAGGAATGCCTCCCAGATATGGGTGGTACCGGGGAAATGAAATACCCGGGGCGGACCAAAACTAGCAAAGGACACGACGGTTCTCCAGTAGGAGCGGTACTCCGACAGCGACTGTACCCTATGTTAGGGGCGGCTGAATTACTATCTCCCAACCCGTCTGGCCAGCGTGGGAAGATTAGGCCAATCACCCCCTTTATTTAGCAACAATGTCAAATTACAAAACAAAAAGATTTATACCCCAGGTGAGTAGGGCTACTAGTCCAGAATCTCACACTGATGATTACACATCAGTCTGTCTCAAGGATTCTGGGGAGACACAAATTTGACAACTGCAAAACATTAAGCACACACAGAAATAAGACTAAACTAATGATTGCTACATACAACATACGTTCACTAAACAAAGATGAAAAATTATACGAACTCGAAGAAGAACTTAAAAACATTAGATGGGATATAATAGGCTTAGCTGAAATTAAAAGAAAAGGCCAGCACTGCCTAACGCTAACATCAGGACACATACTATATTACCGAGGTGCAGAAACTGAGGAAATCAACAACATAGGAGGAGTAGGTTTTATAATAAATAAGAAATTAAAAAATCACATAAAGAGCTACAATTCCATATCGAAAAGAGTAGCCTGTACCATCCTAAATATATCTACATTCTGCAACATGAAAATTATCCAAGTATACGCTCCAACTACAAAATATGATGATGAAGAGGTAGAATCGTTCTATGAAGAAATTTCAGTAGCAATAAAGAATAACCACTGCCAATATACACTCATAATAGGAGACTTTAATAGTAAGATAGGGGAAAAAATAGAACCAAGCGAAGATAAGATCGGAATCCATGGGTTAGAGAACAACAACAAAATGTATATGTAATGAATACTTTCTTTAAAAAGAAACCCAGTAGAAAGTGGACATGGGTCAGCCCTAACGGAGAATATAAAAACGAAATAGATTACATTTTATCATCAAATAAAGATATTGTTAAAGATGTAACACCACTAAACAATATTGGCACAGGAAGCGACCATAGGATACTGAGAACAAGAATAGAAATAAAAACGAGATTGGAAAGAAAGAAAAGAATTAGCACTCCAAAAACAATGATAGACACAAGGATTTTAAAAGAAAAACAAGCACAGTATGAATACGAATTAAACAAGAATTTAGAATCCTCTGAAATACAGGAAATGACAATGAATGACATGAATACTACCATAAACAAATGTATGTTAGACGCAGGCCTTAAAGTAGCCGCAGCTCGTAAGAAAAAAGAAAAAAGTTGGAGTGACAGAACAGAAGAACTATTCCGTATAAGACGAGAACTGTTGAAAAACGGAAAACGGAACACGATATAATTTACAGAAACCAATAAGACACTGAAGAAATCAATAAGAGAAGATAAAAGGAAACAGTTAGAAGCACAAATTGAAAAAATAATCCAAGAAAATAAAAATATGAAAAGCATAAGATCATTAGGTAGAGCAAATATCACAGCATTTAAAGACAATAAGGGAAAAGAAGTAAGAGATAAAAACGAAACTTTAAGGACCATAGAACTATACTTTAATTTTGCAAAGCAGGATCTAGCTATTTCTATACGAGTTCTTATCTCCGTTGTTTGATCAGCTGTTTGTTCTATCCACGTCCCGAGGTATTTGTATTTCCTTACCCGTTCTATTAATATGTTTGCAACTCTTAAGTTTCCTTGAATGTGTGGAGTTTTTGTAACTACCATCCATTTGGTTTTATTAAAATTTATTTTTAAGCCGTAGTGGTTACAGCGATCATTTACTTTTTCAAGCAGATGTTGTATGTCAGTAAGGTCGCTTGCTAAGAGAATTGTGTCATCTGCGTATCTCATGTTGTTAACTATTTCTCCATTTATAATAATTCCCGCAGATTCCTCATCTAAGGCTTCTCTAAAGATGGCTTCGCTGTAGATGTTAAACAGAAGTGGAGATAATTTGCAAAATTAAAGAAAGTACTTTGCAACCGAAACATAAACATTGGGCTCAGAATACGAATGTTTTGCTGTTATGTATTTAACATCATGCTCTATGGCGTAGAAGCTTGGACACTTAAGAAAAAGCAAACAAACAAAATACAAGCCTTTGAAATGTGGTGTTACCGCAGAATGTTGCGTATAGCCTGGATTGAAAGAATAACTAACAGAGAAGTTTTGACAAGGATGAACGAATGTGAAATAATAAATACAATAAAAAAGAGGAAACTAGAGTACTTAGGCCATGTAATGAGAAATCCCAAATACGTACTGCTCCAACTCATCATGCAAGGGAAGATAAAGGGAAAAAGAAATGTTGGTAGGCCTAAAATGTCTTGGCTAAAAAATCTCAGAGATTGGTTTAATTGCAGCAGCATTGAACTATTTCGATCGGCCGTCGACAAAATCCGTATAAGAATGATGATAACCAACCTCCGTGAAGGAGAGGGGCCATAAGAAGAAGAAGAAGAACTATACTAGCTATACAAACAAAAAAACGAAACGCCGAAAGATGTGGAACAGGAATTAAAAAAGAAAATAATAAATGTAAATTCAGAAGATATCCCAGAAATTACTAATGAGGAGATTAAATTCAACATAAAGTCCATCAAAAATCACAAGTGCCCAGGACAAGATGGCGTAATAGGCGAGTTAATAAAAGAAGGAGGAGATACGATAATTCAAGCATTACAAATATTCTTTAATAAATGTCTTGATGAAGGAAGGATTCCTGATTATTGGAGCAACGCACTAATTATCCTCATATACAAAAAGGGAGACAAAACAATACTTGATAATTATAGGCCAATATCTCTATTGCGCCAAATATACAAACTCTTCACAAAAATCATAGTAAACAGATTAGATGCAAAACTAGAATTCTACCAGACGATCGAACAGGCTGGATTTAGGAAAAATTTCAGCACAAACGACCACATCCTCACAATAAGAACATTAATAGAAAAGCCATCGAATACAATTTACCTTTATATATCGCGCTGGTCGATTTTGAAAAAGCTTTCGACTCGATTGAATTGTGAGCGATAGAAAAAGCCCTGCAAAACAGTAGAATAGACTATAGATACACTAAAATGATCCACTCCATCTATGAAAAATCAACAATGACAGTGAGGTTACACGAAAACACTAATAAAATCCCGGTCGGTAGAGGAGTAAGGCAAGGAGACTCGATGAGTCCTAAGTTGTTTATAACAGCACTAGAAGATGTGATAAAGTCACTTAACTGGGAAAACAAAGGAGTGAATATAAATGGCAAAATGCTCAATCACCTGGCCTATGCAGATGATCTAATCATCATATCAAACTCAGCAGTGGACTTACAAAACATGCTCGAAGAACTCAAGAACAAATCAGCAAAAGTTGGGCTAAAATAAATAAACAAAAACAAAAATAATGACTAACCAACAAGACAACATAAACATAAAATTGACAACCAAACTGTAGAGACAGTACAAGAATATGTTTATTTAGATCAATTGATAACATGCAAAAATTTAACCAAAATCTGAAATTGATAGACGCATACGCCAAGCATGGTCGGCCTTTGGGAAACAAAATAAAATACTAAAAAACCAAACAATCCCCTTAACACTGAGAAAAGCCGTGTATGACCAATGCGTACTCCCAGTACTTACTTACGCGGCACAAACATGGACATTAAACAAAACATTAATGGGAAAACTTGCCAAAGCCCAGCGAACAATGGAAAAGCAAATGCTAAATATAAAGTTGAAAGATAGAATAAGAAATGAGAGTATAAGGGAAAAAACAAAAGTAATAGACGTCAAGAGACATGTAGCATCATTGAAATGGAGATGGGCAGGCCACACCATGAGGCAAAAAGATGAACGATGGAACAAGGAAATACAGGAATGGAGACCATGGACGGGCAGAAGGAGTGTGGGCTGCCCACAAACCAGATGGAAAGATGACATAAAATTAATAGCAGGATTAACATGGATAAGGACAGCTTAAGACAGAGACAAATGGAGATTTAAAGGGGAGGCCTATGTTCAACATTGGATAGATACAAGCTGATAAAGAAGAAGAAGAAGAAGAAAAAATATTAGTTTTACAACTTAGAATTTTTAAGACCTACATTAAACACAAACCTTAATTATAAATAAAAAATTCGCTAAACAGTAAATAAAGCAATAAAAATATAAAATAATATTATACAGGGCCTAAAGTAGTAGGACCGATTTTTAAAAAAAAAATTTATTTTTACATTTTGGTACATCGACTTAATATTCTTCAAAATAGGCCCCTTGGGCATCCACACACTTCTGGTAGCGAGCCTTCCAGGTCGCGAAGGCCTTCTGGAAGTCGTCCTCCGCGGTGCTGTTCAGCGCCATCGTCGTTGCCGCTTGGACTGCTTCCACCGAGTCGAAACGATGCCCCTTGAGCTGCCTCTTGATCCAGGGGAACAGGAAGAAATCCGGCGGGGCCACATCAGGGCTGTAGGGAGGGTGAGGCAACGTGGAAACGCCGAATTTGGCCAGAGATCCCTCACAATCCACGCGCCGTGGCACTTTTCTCATCGACAAATCCTCTGTGATGATGCGTTGGACTAACCCGTACGAAAGATTCAGCTCATCATTAATTAATTTAATGCCCAACCGTCGGTCAGAGTTCAAAAGTTGCTTAACTTTCAGCACATTGTCGTCTGTTCGGGAGGTTGACGGCGGCCCGGCGCGTTGGTCGTCCTCGACGAGCTCCCTCCCCTCCCGAAACAACTTGTGCCACTCAAATATAGAGGAACGGCTCAGGGTATCCTTCTTGTAGGCCTGCATAAGCATGTCCTTGGTTTCGGTCGCTGATTTTCCAAGTTTGTAGCAAAACTTGATGGCGTACCGTTGCTCCAAATTTCGCTCCATCGCAACTGACGACGAGGCATCACAACAGGAGGTCACTAAAACAGTGCTCCACACTCAACTAACGCATGCAGGCAACTGCCGCAGATTGAAACCTGTTCCCAAGCCTCCCCTCCATAACATCCGGCCTTGCAGACCCCCCTCCATCTCTCCGCGCGCGGAAAAAACAGTCCTACTACTTCTGGATCAACCCTGTATAACAGAATGTCAGAAATGTACGTGAGGAATATACATATTTGTTAGATAATAATTTTAATAATGGCACATCTATCGTTAACGTATAAAGCTGACATGCAAAGTGTCTTACTCATTTACATGACGTGTTAAGTGTACTATCTCAAAGCAATCTTATATTAACATAATTAGATCACTAATCTTTATGTAGTAGATCACTCACTAGTACATCGAGATGATTACTAAACTGGTGCTTGTATCTGTACAGTATTGGCGTAACATTCGGCTATCATATGGAAGGGTCTTGATTTTGATTTATACTAATGTTTTAAGATATGGGACACACCAAAAATCAAATTTCTAAAATAGAAATTTATTGTATTCGCTGCAATTTTCACCACAGAATATCTTATTTACCTTTATATCTAATTCTCTACTTTCGGTTTGAATATGTTTTCTCCACTACAACATCTTATTAACGCACATGCCAATCGACGTAAACAACTGGCTTTTGAACACTGAAAACGTCGAATTGTTGGATCATTCGCCCCTAATGTTTTCTTTTTGTTCTCACACTTGAAGAACAACCTGCTTGAACAACGATTTTCAACTGCGGAAGAGGCGGTTGATGCGTTCAAAACCCATGTTCCGAAGAGACCTGATTAGCTATGGAAAAAAGGCTATAAAATTGGTTCCAGTGTATGCAACAATGTAGTAAACATCAAAGATAATATTTTAAAAATCAGTAAACAAGTATTCAACATTAAACATTTGTTTTCCGCAATAGATATTGTGCACCTCACGTGAGCTTAATTTTTATATCAAACAACTTAACTTATAAGAATTATTCGTTTCTATAGGACAAAATTTATTGTAAAAATGAAGTTGTGCGAGTTTGGAAGTTATTCAATGAACGTCGAAAAGCTTCCTACCGTAAAAATTTGTCATTTGTAACGAGGGAATTACGAAGATTCCGATAAGCAAATTGCAAAGATTCCGTGAATTACAACAAAGACAACTTTCCCCATAAATCTTTTTAAATCTGAGCGGACGCGTAAATTATCCCGAAGACAATATCTCTGGCTAAGAGACGTTTTCCAATTAAATAGATTCATTATTCCGCTAAGAAAATCCGAAAGTTTAAATTGAGTTGATCAAGTTGTGTAATTTTGTTGCAGCTAGGCCGAGGCGCAGGGGCCCGTTCAATTAAACAGCCGCGCGGCTCTAACTTCGGCTGCGTTTCCTCTCGATACAAATTCAATTACGGCCGCAAGCAGTGCAAAAAGTGAAGTTCGCGCCCGCGACGCCGCCGCCGAAATTTCGGCGCGGTGTTGCATTCGCGGTTAGGCTTCGAACGGCGAACCGGCGGCGATTCGATTGGGCTCTAAATTGGCCGCAATTACGGCGAAAATAAAAAAGCAGCCGTTTGCTTGTTTAAATTGTTCCCTGCGGAGGTCGCGGATGGAATTACGGTCGCGGCTGCAGAGACAAAAGTGAATTTTAGACGAAAAACGCGGCTACACCCCGGGGTGGCATTTTATTTTTCTTCTCCAAATAGTATCTCCTTTTTGTGCGCTGCCCCAAGTGTGCCGCTTGCGACGGTAATCATAAAAATTGATAGTCGCAGGTTTTTCAGACGACCTGACCAGGCCGCACCTGAAATAAAATAAGAATGTGCTTTTCCCGCGTTCCGCGATAAATAATTCATGCGGTGTAATTGGAAGTCATTTTGCGCTTTAGTGGTTTATTTGCCCGTTACCTGCTATATTTGCATTTCAACTTACGACTAATTTGCGCGCCCAGAGTAAAAAACTACAGAAACGACTTTATGGTACATAAAATGTAAATTGTTTTTATCTTTTATAAATAATTTACGTAATAAGTGTGTTCAGAATTTTAAAGTGCTAAAACGAATGATTGCTATAGAAAATAAGATTTTTCTTTGTAGTGACATCAATAACGTTGATATTACTAAACCTCACTCCATCTTCCACTTAATTGATGCACAATAAAATCTACATTCATCGGGAATATATATTTCCACTTAAGGAGCAAGAAACACTAATGAATCCCAAATTGCGGCCTCCCTCTCAACAAAATTGGTTCAAATGGCATTACTGCACGAGTTAATTTTTATTTGTACTTTACTATGTTAAACGATGACGTTAGCAATATATTTTCTAATATTACTTTATTGTCAAAGTTTTGAATGATTAAAAAATTCATGCCCGATTTGAAAATATTAAAAACCTTAGAGTTTATATTTTAAAGAGCGATAGCCATCTTCAACAAAAGCCCCGGTTGTGCTAGATCAATAAAACGTGATGCAATCGAAACTAGACATAAAGATTTGTCGAACACGTCGATTAGCAAAGTTATTCAACTTTTAATTAACATGGGCGCTTATGGGAAGAACACGTTTTTCGTACATCACGTCCTTTAGCATCAAATCGCATCATTGACCTTAACATATACTAAAGCTCCTCCCATGGAGCATCGATCATGGTCATTTCAAGATCAGGGAACTTTCGGGAACAGTTCCAAAGTCTAGATCAAAAAACTTCCCTAAATGTAGCAAAGTCACGATACTGATGCTGAATCAAGACTTAGAACAATCTATGGACCTCGACCGCATACAGATCATCATTGCAACGGTGCGCATGCGCCTTGGTTGAATACCGCTCATGCTCACGACAAGCAGACAAGGCGCATACGCCTAACTAAATTAGACGATCTTTTGCATACAAGTCTGCAGATTCTTTTTGTTACATTTGTGGTGAGTTAATGGTGGAAAGGCAAAAAATAAATGTAACAAATTTCGTTCGACAAGTGCACTTCGCATATTTCGTAGTGAAATTGGGAGATCAAACTTGGACACCCCACTACGTTTGCTACATATGGGTTGAAGGACTTAGATGGTGGCTAAAGAGCGAAAATGAAGCATTAAATTTGGAGTCCCAACGGTGTGGCACAAAGTCACAGCAATGATTGTTGCTTTTGTTTGATGGTATTCACGATTACAATTTAAAGAATAAAAAAAGAAATCGTTTATCCAAATATGCTACCCGCTTTATGACCAGTTCCTCATGGTTGAGACGTACCAGCGCCAATTCCACCAGAAAGTAATTCAAATAAAGATAACATCGAGGAAAACAAACCTGTGCACCAGAGCTTTTTTCACCGTTTTAACTAAACGATTTGGTTCAAGTCTTACATCTGACTAAAAAAAAATTTAGAATTTCTTGGTTCGGGGCTTAAAGACAAGAATGTACGAGCAGCTGGCACCTCATTTTCCTGATTCAGGTATAGAGAAAAGGGTTTTCTTCCATATTTTTCGGAAGAAGGAGAATTAATCTTCTGTACTAATGTAAGTGGGTTTTTGACTCAATTTAATATTCCGCATGAAAATACCAATTAGAGACTATTCATAGATTTGACCAAAAGAAACCTCAAAGTTGTCCTACACAATGGGAATACGTATGTGTTAATACCCGGCGGACATTTTGTCCATTTAAAAGAGTGTTGCAAAAATGTGAAATTCGTTCTCGATAAAATTAAAGACGACAATCACAAGTGGATTACGTGCGGCGATCTCAAAATACTATCGATGCTCCTAGGACAGCAAGGAGGATACACAAAGTTTCCTTGTTTTTTGTGTGAATGGGATAGCAGAAACAGAGAAAATCATTGGATAAAAAAAGATTGGCCAAAAAGAGCTTCATTAAAACACGGAACCAGAAACATTCTCCGAAAAGCTCTCATAGATCCAAATAAAGTTCTCTTTCCATTTCTGTATATCAAGTTAGGCTTGATGAAGCATTTTATCAAAGCCTTATCAAAGGAAGGTAAATGTTTTAAATACATCTGTAACAAATTTCCAGCCTTATCAAGCGCCAAACTAAAAGAGGGTGTCTTTACTGGTCCTGACATTAGAATTCTCAAAGATAGTAATTTTGAGAAACAGATGGAAGTTGCAGAAAAATAAGCCTTTAAAGACGTAGTAACCAAGGTTTTGGACAATAAGAAGGATCCAAAGTTCAAATCAATCATTGAGAACATGCTGCGGAAGTACAAAAATTTTGGTTGTTCCTTAATCTTGACGGTTCACTTTCTAATTCACATTTGGACAATTTTCCTGAAAATCTAGGTGCAATTAGCGAAGAGATGGGTAAGATATTTCATCAGGACATCAAAAAAATGAAAAGGAGTTATCAAGGAAAATAAACTACTACGATGATGGCTGACTCTTATTAGATGTTACACCGAGATAAACTCCATAGAGAACACAAAAGGAAAAGCGCGAAGCAAAGCATGACTCGTCAAAAGAAACTTCGACACATGGAATAAAATTGTAAGTATTTTACATACTAATTAAAGGTAGGTAAAGAAGGACGTGGTTTCCAAAGGCATGACGTACCTCATAAAAATTAATTAAATAAATAAAAATAAATTAATTTAAAAATGCATTAAAATAGAAATTTAGGCCAATTTTGTGGCAATTTTCATTAGAAATAAAAGGGTCAATAAGCCCTTCCCCTCCGCCCACCTCTTTAGACCACTCAATCATTTAGCTATAAGAATGCATAGCACAAACCAAAAAAATAAGAAATTATAAGAAAAAAACTTTTTAAGTCTATTTTGAAATATCATAGTTTCGCAATTTTTCGACTTTTTACAAATTTTGTGAATTCTGACGTAATGGAAAAATGTACTTTTCGGATTCAGCGCTAAAAAGGTATATTATAGGAATCAATTATCAAAAATTGTCATTCCAAATTTAAATTTTGAAACTTGGGCATAAGTATTTACACATGTTACCAGCAACTTCTTGACATGCCAAGACGGACCTCTTCAAGCTCTGTCTGCTGCTCCTTGTCCCCTCCATATAGCTCAAGATCTAAATCTTCGATGTCGTTATATATAAATTCATTAATGAACGATAGAGCGCTCTCTTTATCTTCAATGATGTCATAAAATAAAGTGATGCCTGGCACGTGTTTGTAAGATTCTCCCTTGCGAGATCCCTTGCACCTTTTCTTGCAGTTGTAAGATATCATTTTAAGAAGGCATTCAGGAACTTCAGCCTTTGCATTTTGGGAAGGGGAGGGAGAGATCAAATTCGAGAGGATTTTTCTCATGTCGTAGCTGAAGGTAACATCTTAAAGCATGAAAAGTGTGGATGTATTTAAATGACATTGTGAAGTATAGCACATCCGGTGTTCTTCTTTTGGCACATTTTTGGACGTACAAGTCCTCTTTAACTGGAGCTAACCCCGTTAAATAGACTAATAGGTCAATCTCTTCACTAAATACAAAATATAGCCATACTAAGATACCGCGGAACTTGCGACCTGATTGTTTTGCTTTCATCTTACAAATTCAAAATAATTCCTTTTCCAACAAAATACCTCTACACAACATCAGCTTTAAACAACTGTATATTTTGAACTAAAAAGACATCTTGTTGTACTTAATTTGTAGAAAATTTACTCGCATTTAAAATTAATCCTTAGAACGTTTGCTCTAAATACCTTAGCATAAGAAATCATCTGATTTAATTAAATGTGGATCTACAAAACTTCATCGTGTGATAAATATAATGTTCCACAAAACCAGAAATAGCAAAGAAATACCTCGAAAAAATAAATAGATATACCTAACAGTAATTTTTAAAAATAAATATCGGAAAAAGTATGTACATTATGAAGGAATATAAGTGTATTATTAACAATAAGACAAATACATTGGAAGGAGCTCTAAAAGGTCAAGCGAGGTAGAGTACTCCTATCTTATCATCTGATAAACGCAGTCGAAGACATACAATGGAAATAAAATTGCTGTAAAGGTTAAAAAAAAATCAACGACAGCTCGAAACGACAAAAGGACTTCTATAAGGTTGCTCGACAACACACATGCCATTTAAAATATTTCTTCAACATCCACTAAAGAACTGGAGGAAATGTGAAGATATTGAAGTTCCAGTCATAAATAAGCAACTTGATACATCCAGTTTTGGTGACAACTGGGCGGAAGAAGACTTTGAAAATATGCTGTGAAAACGTAAAAAGTATGACTTGAAATAAATGGAAAAAATATGAAGAAAATCTTAAAATAAAAGTAATAATGAATTCAAGTATTTAGGATTAATTTTAACAAAAAACGCAACAACAGAAAAAGAAATAGAAAATATATTGGAAAAGGCAAAAAAATTAAATGCTGTTTTGTGGAAAAGGTACATAACAAAAGCAACTAAAACAAGAATATACATTATCATGATAAGAAGCATAATAACATACGGTGTCAAAATATGGATAATTAAAAAAATGAGAATAAAATTGACGCAACAAAAAAGAATATTGGAAAAAGTGTTATAAAGTAGTACAAAGAAAGTAATAAACCACGAAATTAGAAAAATAATGAATGTAGAAAAAACATAGTCACAGTGAAGAAAAAAGATTAATTTGGTATGGGCATTCAAAGAAAATAAGAGATGGCAGATATATAATAAGAGTAACAGAACGGAGTCCAACAGGACTAAGAAAACTCGGCAGACTAAGAAGATCTTCAGGAGATAAGATGGAAAAGGCTATGGAAAGGCGATACTTCCTAGACGGAGAATGGGAAAGTCATAAACAAAGAAAATCTGATTGAAAAGAAGAACAGAGCCGTAGCTTTATATATATAAATCTTACCAGTCAACATACCTACATTTGCATGTAACTCTTTAAAATCACCTTTATTGGTTCTATTTTGCTCCATTTTAACAATTTTACTCACATATTTCTGCTCGTATGAAGGCTTGTAGGAAGCCTTCATAACTCCCTTACTTTCTATTCTGTATTCTTCCTGTAAAGGATTTCTTTGTCCGTCACTTCAAAAATTTAAATTCTTGCTTTTACTCTATTAATTCTCAGGTGTTTTCACTTATTTTTCCTTAAAAACTGTTTTGTGCTTTAATATTTCTTGATATATGTTAATGAAACCACATTTTAAATCTTTTCACACGTTTTTTTTTTATAATTATATTTGCACTTTTCTTAATTTAATGGCTGCTTTGGATCATTTAAATATTATCTACTGCCTATTATACCTATTACATTTAATTATTTTTTCTTCAGTTCCTCCCACAACTAGAAACTAGTGGAAAGTAATGTGGGTCCATATTCTACGCCCTTTTATTGTGCGTGTCTAGCAGTTTATGACCTGGTTTTTCATTTATACGTATGATTAATTTGGTTCGATACTTCTTGATGCAAGCTTTGCTCAAATTTTAAAAACGTGTATTTGAACAATTTATATACAAAATAATTTCTTTTAAAGAATCTTATTTGTATTAATGTTGTGAACTTATTTAAATACGGTAGTATTTACAAGTTATCGTAGTTTTTGCAAATAATAAATCTTTATACCACAAGTAAAATGAAAAAGCACTACAATGTACTGGCCATCGGTTGTTACCACCTTCTTTTATTTTTCTATATTTACGGATTCGTCTTCGAAAGCATGCCTCGTCTTTTGAGGCCAACCGTTAAAAACCCCAATTTTTGACGTCTTTATATGAATTGAAGTGCTGCCCTGCAAATACGTGTGCCATCGATCTGAACTAGTAATCACAAATATCAAATTCTGTTTAATAAAGCAAGGAGGGTACAAAATTCTAGCCAACTAGTGACCTGTTTCCCAACATGTGGCAGAACGTTGTCCTATTTAAAGATCATTTTATCATACCTCGATTCAAATTTACTTTTAACAACGTTAACAAAATAAAGAATTAGTAAAAGATAAACACAAAATTGACGCAACAGTGAAGAACTGTTACAAAATTAAAACAAAGAAAAATAAAGAATATATTGCTACAAAGTTACAAGCGTGGGAGCAAATAGAAAAAAAAACATTAGAGCTTGCTAAAATTTGTATTAGTAACGATTACATACATGAAGAAAGAAGAGTATAATACCAAATAAGAGGTATTGACATAGAGGGTAGAAAAAATGACATGGAGCCAAATAGGTATGAAGGTATGAAGAAAATAGAAAAAGCGGAAAATTAATTACCACTTCGGAAATAAAAAAGTTTAATAGTAGAAACTCAAATGAAAGGAAAAAAGAAACAAATATATATAGCAAAATAATATAAAAAAGCAAGAAAAAGTATTTATAATAACGTGAGATGTAAGAGAAACGTTTGGATCAGAAACTTATTAAAAAAACTCAGAAATTACATTAACAGGTCTATTAGCAATTCAAAAAACGAAACAACAAGGATACGAAATTTGGGAAACAAATTGATATTTTTCAATAGAAATGATAAAAATAGAACATTAACTACGGGGGTTTTAATAAACAAGATATTAAAAACCATAGTAATAAATTGTATAGCAATAAACAAAATAATGTATTGAATTAAATTAAAAGAAAATTATTAGAAGGTAAGTGTAGTGAATCTCCGTCTAAAGAAAAAATATAGACTCAAAAGTACAGTTTTATAAAACATTAAATGTAAATCTAGAACAATTGTCAGAATATGATCTAAACTTAGTATTGGGAGATTTAAACGCAAAATTTAAAAGAGTATCAATATATTAGCTGTCAATAGAAAAATATGGTCGTCACCTAAACAATAATGAAAATAAAAGGTTCTTAATAGATTTTGCGTTAAGCAGATATATGAAAATCAAATTAAATATCAAAAATCACACAGACCACGACTTAAACATAAAGTGAGAGATGTATAAGAGATGTTTGAAACTTCAGGGACCCTGACCAAGATTTTAGAATGAAAAAAATCTATACAAGTCATATGATACATCTACAAGACAAATCAAACATGTAAAAAAGAACAAACAGAATATATTGACAAAAACGAACGACGAGAAAAAAATGGGAAAAATTAATACAAAAATTATTCTAAACCAAAAAGGGTAAATATATAAAAAAGTATATGTAGAGAAAAAACGTAAATAAAGTAACAAATAAATATGTGATAAAAAGAAGCACAGAAAAAGCATAAAGCAAGGGAATACTGGAAGAAGTAAAAGACAAATATGTAGGCAAAATGAGAAATTTCTACCAAATAGGAAAAATAAGCAGAGAAAACTAATTGGAGATAAAGAAAGAATAGTCGAAAAATACACAGAGTACTTTGAAAATATTCTTATTAAGCAAAATAAAGGTGAAATCTTGGACAAGATAGTAAATAAATTGTGAAATATGAAAGATAATGGCAGCAAAAATAATAAACAAACTGAAGATCAATGAAAGCACAAATACTGACGAAATACAAGTTTATATGATAAAACAAGGACGAAGAAAACTTAAAGTGAACTAACAAAAAACATCTTTAAGGAAAAATTAAGAATTAATTACCCAATATATAAAAAGAGGGAGAGCGAAAACTGCAAAAATTATAGATGCATAGAATTTGTAAAAGTCATTTACAAAATGTATCTGCTTGCATTAAAGATAACTTAGCGGTATATATTTAAAGGAATATTAGTGCAGATTTAGTATTAAAAGATCAACAGTAGATGTAGTCAAGAAAATACAAGTTGCAAGTTATCAGAAAAATAAAGACTATCGTTTTATTTATAGGCTTTAAAGAAACATACGGCAGCATCAATAGCAAACAACACCCAATTAATTGAATTAGTACAAATAACACTACAGAATACAAATATAGTAAAGATAAACAAACATACATCAAAAATATTCAAATTTGAGAACGGCTTAAAACAAGAGAAACCTTTTTTTGTCGGAACTATTGTCCTATATGTCCCTAAGAAAGAACATAAAAGCAAGTGACATAAATAAACAATTAATAATGGATCAACATCGAAATCAGTATGTTGCATTCGCCAACTATTTAGTAATTATGACAAAATCTAAAGCAGAACTCAGTGAAGGTACAAAGAAACATATAGTATAATATAATAATACATGACTCCAGGTAAACGAAAATGATACTAAGGTTACGAACTGCAACTATATAATAATAACAGTCACTTAAAAGTTAAGATGAATAGAAATAGGAATTACAAGTTTATAGAAGTAAAGACATTTACATACTGGAAAACATTAGTGACGATCAGGAAGTGAAAAGTAATTATATCAAGAATAGTAGCAGAAACGCGAAGTACATATGCAATGAATAATATAATTTTAGGGAAAAGGTTCTTGCGTGCTGTAAAATTAGTTGTTTATAAAACTATAATTAGACCGACTACGCCTGTAACTTAAAAAAAACACAGCAAACGTTAAGTGTAGTTAAGGTATTGGAAGTAGGAGAACAATGGAAAGGCAAGGCAAATAATAAATTAAAGAGAAAAAGAACTACGATGATGCAGATATAATAAGGGTCATTAAAGTACAATGGATTGAACAGTTGTATTGGATGAATAGAGAGATATCAAAACAATGAATTCACAAGTGGGAGAAAGACAAGTAAAAAATAGTCCAAAACTACAAGAGAAAAATAAAGTGCAACAAGACATAAAAACCGGTTAAATATTTTCGAGTGGAAATAAGTGCAACAATAGAAAAATATTGTCCAAAATCGTACAAGCCAAAGTCCTACGTGGCCTATAGCACTGCTGCACATAACAATATGATGCAAAACCCCTTTTTTGACTATCAAGCAGAATTTTCCTGTAATCATCAGGTAACATTTAATGCATCTACAAGTTGGTTTGCGTTTGGTTTGAATTTTCATCTAATAATGCCCTTAATTCTTTGTCTTCCCTTAGGTGTTATAAAAATTAAAATATTTTAAATGTTTTATTTTTTATTTACAGAACAAGCCATTCATTTTTTTTAAATCTAACTCTACTACATAAATAATTGAAAACTACCTGGAATAAAGTGCAATAATTATTTTTTCAGCTAAAAATGTATTATTTCTGCTTCAACATATATAACTTCCTTACAAATTAATTTCAGGTTGATCTGTTAAATTCAGCAAAAGAGATTTCAAACGAACAAAGAAATAAACACGCACACGGTGGCAAACATGTTTTGTGTAAAGTCGTGTCCTAAAAGTGCTAAAAGCATTTCAATTAACTCCGGTTCTTTTTTACTTTTTGCGCAAATGAAAGCTCTTTAAAAGTTCTTATTTTTTTTGCCAAATCAGCTAGCGGCTTAACGTGCCGCTTTGAAGATCTTCTACCTTATAAATGATTCTTGTTAAAACTGAATTTAAGGCCATATTTTATTTGTAACTTAAGTTATTTTATGTTTTTTAAATTTGTTTTCATGATTTATTTACTAATTGCAGCCATTATAATCTCCAAATAACAATGGTATTCTTGTATATATCATATATTTGCGTTTAGAAGTAAGTCTAAAATATTTTTTCTTAATTTGCGACAAACAAGAAAAAACAATTAAATTCTTTTACTGGCAATATTTATAAAACAACGCGCGTTTGTAGTTGGGAATGCAATACGATTCGCTACGATTGATATCACCAATATTTCTTCCTGCTATTTTTATGGAATTAGCGAGATCCCCATCAAAGCTTCTTAAAGTGAAGCCGACGCTCTCCAAACTAAATACATTGCAGAACGTAATTAGAAACGTTAGGGCTAAAACCCGGTTATACGGAGGCACTTATCGGAGACTATAGCAGGCCGGCTTCGATGGAAAAGGATGTTAGCAAACAAACGTTTCACTCGGAATTCTGGGCGCCGAAAAGCGCTTGATTTTAATAGAGTTGCTACATCGCACATCTGCCTTAAATTTAATAACGCCGCGATTGTAATCACGTAACTTTGAATTTGGGTGTTTGCTCACCAATTAAATTTCTCTGGAATACGGAATGCAGAAAAGTGACGTAAGGAAATGTAGGGAACTCGCACGAATTTGAATTTATCGATCAAGACGTGACATGAAAAATAATTTAATATTAAAAAGATAATAACTAAACTAACACAATAATGGCATTTTTTATATACAGTCATACATTGATAACAAATAGGATGTGTATCACGAGGTTACTTTGTTAAGCAAAACTTCGTTTCTAGAAGTAAAAATGCTATGACCAGACTCGGGAGACATTTATACGTAAAGAAAATGAAAATCTTTTTTCGAACAAAGAAAAATTTTATTAAATAAACAACCAATTTATATACAGTGAAATTGCATTTTAAAATATAAATCCAAACTTGATCGTTTACGCTATTCCTCTCCTTCATTGTTCCGCATTTAACGTTAATCGCTTAACAATAATACTTCTTTCTATATCAGAATTGTTTTCAGTAAAAAAAAATTAAAAAATTTTCAATATCATTTAAGAACCTTCTTAAATCTTTTTCGGCAGGAACTTCCTTAATTTCGTTTTTATTTTATTTTTCTTTGTTTCCAACAAGGTTTTGTAAATCTCCCATTGAAAAATCATCATTTGTCTCACTCAAAAATTTTCTGACATCGTCTCCATCGACATTTTCGAAACATATTCTATGAGCTATCTAGATAAATTTATTGGTAATTTATTAGATGTTATTTCCTTCTTCTGGTACAACTGTTGACCATATTTTGAGCAAAACTTCATTTAAACATTATTTATAACTTGTTCCCAAGGACTATTAATGTTCTCACTTGTGTTTTCCATGGTATGGTCTTTCCAAAAATTAACTGTCATTTTCTCTTTCCTCTGGTTAAATTAAATTACTTAATGTTCCTTGGTCCAATAGTTGAAACAGGGATGTTGTATTTGCTAAAGGAAGCACAATTTTGACAATGTTAAGATCAGTTGATGTTTTGAAGCATTGTCTAAAAATAAAAAACTTTTTTTTCCAAGTTTTTTTTGACAATAGTTTTACTTCAATCAGCAGATAATATCTTGGTAACTTATGCGTTTCTATTTTCTTTTCATATTATTTTATGTTACCTGCTAACTCCTTCGGATTTTCTGAATGGTAAACCAATAACAATTTTTAGCTGCTGATTTTCTTCTAACAGAAATGAAGCTTTCTGACGGTAGCTTTTTACAGAACAAAACTACTTTTGTAAACATTAAGCACCAAATTTAATGCTTGAACATTTGCACTTGCAACTTTTACACCATGAATACTGGCCGGTTTTGAAAATTTCAAGCCAATCGCGATAATCTAAAAATTTTCGTAGTTTTTTTAGTTGATTTAGATTTTAGGAAATCACACAATAATGCTGCTTTCTTTTGAACCAACAATTGACTTAAAAGCATATAATGTTATTATATATTATCTGTCCACATTTAATACCTTGATTTTTTACTTTCCTTATCCTATAATAAGGAAAGTAATGTAATCGGCGAAATTTGACCTACCCAGTTTTTCACATTTCTGGACGAATTATCGCCTCAGGACACCAAAAAAGTTGGTTTGGCCATTGGTTCGTGTGTGTGTGTGTGTGTGTGTGTGTGTGTGTGTGTGTGTGTGTGTGTGTGTGTGTGTGTGTGTGGTGTGTGTGCTGTCGTGTCAGTAAACAGGATATCTCGAGAACCGTAAGAGCTAGAGACTTGAAATTTGGTATGCAAGTTACTTGTAGGTAGGGGATGCAGTGCAAGCTTTTGGTAAAATCGACAAGCCGATTGGTCGCAAGGTCCAAAATCGGTCGCAAAGCGGTCGCGAATCTAAACGGTTGAAGATACAAAAAATTCATGAGAATAAAAATGATTTGTTATCACGAGATAAACATGAATTTAACATAAAAGTTGGTAAAATAGGAACTCGAAAAAAATTGAAGCTCAGGATTTTTAATATACCGGGTGTTCATAAAATGTTTCGGGAAATTTATATTACCGGATAGATCAGACCGAGACGAACAAAAAATTATAATGAAATTTTTTGATCCGATGTCAAATAAATAAGTTATAGCCGATTAAAAATTAATTAAACGGACCAATCACAGCACGCTCAGAGAGCTTCCGTGTCGACTGCGGGAGGACGGGGGGGGGGAGCGCTTGGTCGCTAGGAGGGAGCACGCAGGTGATAATGGGGAAGGCCGTGCGGCAGAGCTCGCACGGTTACCTTCAGTGACGTAGCAAAATGTTAAGTACAAGTCAATTATTGTCTTGTACTGTTTATTTTAATCAGCTTTCGAGTGTTGGACTCGCGCCTCGTCCTTTTTTAAAATAACAAGTTCCGAGACGAGAGGAGCGCATGGCCGAGACGATGGACCGGGTATAATATATAATAATGGGATAAGGAAAGTTGTATGACATTCACACCAGATTTTTTTCTTTTTATTGGATTCCTTAAGCGACTTATTTTGTCGCTGTAACATTTGTACAATTCTGAGTAGATTCCTTTATTTTTTCTGATTGATTTAGTATGATTATTAAAGTTTATCATACTAATTCTAAAAAATATGCGCACTAGATTTCTTTCTCCCCTTTCAGCACGATGTTCGTACGATATGTAGTTTAGTTTCCAAAGAACGTGCTTTTCTTTTATTTTGATATTTTAACTAAAACAAATATTTCTATTAAAATTTACTAAAAGGCACATTATGTATTAATAATTGAAACAAACAAATATTCAATTATTATCCATAATCACATGATTTAACACCATCAAAGGATTCAACATCAATTATTGCAATGCACCATACTGAAACTCACCCTATAAAATACAAAAACCGACTAAATTAGGCTAATGACACGCAAAATTGTTGTAACAAACGGACACACAGCTCGGGAATACTTGGGAGTACATAACGAGTCATCGTCAGTTACTTAATTTGGAAATTTTTTATGTTAAACGGGACTTGAAATTGGGAACTTCGTTAAATTATTATTTAATTCAATCGTCTCCTTATTGTTACATAAACACACCAAAGTATCTAACTTTAATTATTCAGGTTTTAGAAAACTTGCTGCAATTTACTTACTGAAATACGTAGGTAAGTTAAAAATTATCCGCACTCTCGCCATAACAAACCTTAAGGTTTGTTACACTGTCTTCTGTGTATGGGTGCTTAGAGTTAATACTACTGTGGTCGCGTTATCGAAGTTTTACCTTAATAGAGTCATTTTTCTTGCTGGTATATACATAACCTCTTCACTAGCAATTTACACTAAGGAGGAACAAAGAAGTTCAATTTCTTTGGTCAAAAGATGTGCCAATAGCTGCAATCGTAAAAGGCTTCCAACAAAATACAAGTACAATACGCTACCACACAGAAAGGTGTATAAGTGGATCGAGTAGTTTAAAAATGGCCAAACAAGCGGAAGGCACGAAAAGGGAGCAGATCATCTATCAACCCCACCACTGGCGAGAAAATTCAGCAAGTTTAAGAAATAGCGCTGACAAACAGGGGAGTACGCTAAAGATAAGCCACGGTTTTACCTATCAAATCATCTACGACGAGCTCGGCTTCCATAAAGTTTGTGCAAGATAATGGATAACAGAAAAGCTTACCGCAAAGCATAAAAACAAACGCATCAAACTCTATTAACACTTACTCGATAGCTACAACAATAAAGGCAAAGAATTTTGTAGCAGAATAATCACAAAATTGCAACAAAGGTCGAACACTATGGGCCAGAATCCAAGAAATTATGAAATAAAAACAACTAAGATAGGCAACGAGAAAGAAATTTGAAACCCACTTTTCCGGAAAGATAATGCTAACCATTTTTGAAATAGGGAAATTAGGGACGTACGATCAATAGTGCAAGATACACTAATTGCTTGCTGGTCAATAATCATAAGCCGAGGTCTATTTTCAAAGAAAGTGTTGTGGCTTGACAATGCACTCTCTCACACACCACAAATTTGAGGTGCTGGGACGCTTTGTCTACAGCCTAGTGCGGAAAATAGTACATAAATAATTGGACGACCAACCGAAAACTTTGTTCGTGGAGGAAATACACAAGCTTGTCGACCGCTGGACTAAGTGCATTGAAAAGAGGGGGAGGAGCTCAGTTATCAGATTCCTATCAACCGGTATTGCTATTGCCAGTTTTTCTAAGCTATTTGAATAAATACTATTAAAAAGCCTCAGTTATACTGCAGAAGAAGATAATTTAATCCCTCGACGTCAATCCGGTTTCCGCCGAAAGTACACAAATTTAAAACAAGTTTATAGGGTAGTAGATAATACAAAAAAAAACTTAAAAAAACATGTGTACTCAGTTGTACTTTTGGACATAAGCCAAGCTTATTATCCAGCCTGACTTCTTCGCTTACTACATAAGATAAAAAAAAGCTGCTCATATCAAATATTTGCAAGTCAAACTAAAAAACGGCTGCTATCTAACCCATTCCATTAACGCTGATGTATGGTAAGTTAGTGTTCTAGGTTCCACACTATACCAACTATTTAAAGTAGATCTACTTGCTTTTTGACAACGTTATAATTACTTACCTTCGCAGATGACGTAGACATACTAGCCTCCCACAATGACCTATTCCAAGCAACACCAAATTACCAAAATACACTAGAGGCTTTATAGAGGTAGACAACTTGGCGAATCAAAATCAACAAAAATAAATCAGTTCAGTAATCTTCACTGGAAGTTTTATACCATAGAAAGGATATGTTAAATATTTTAAACTGCATTTTAACAATAAATTTACTTGAAATATAGATATAAAACCAAAATAAAAGGATTAAACATCCGTATGAAGATGACTCGGTTTCTTGTATGTAAATCTCAACTTAGTTTAACAAACAACAAAGTGTGCTATATAAGACCACGATAGTGTCGATGTGGGCATACGGGATTCAGTTCTGGGGACGTGCTAAATCCTCTTTCAAAGGAAACACTTCGCACAGAATACTATGTGCACAACCGTATATTATACAATGACCTAAAGATACTGTAGATTAAAGAGGTAATTTAAGTCTTTTGCAACAAGGGCCGGACCTAAGCGTATTAGTGACGAACTTAATAAATAATATAAATGTAATTACAACAAGATGCTTGAAACGGACAGAGTTTGGTAACCTAACTAATTAATTTAGTAATTAAAGTTCACTAAACTGCTTTTTTGTGTTAGTATAAATAGATGCTGTTAATATATTTTAAAATATGCCTAAGAAAGGGAATAAGAAAGGAAATAAGAATAAGTCAATAAAAACAAGAAAATTAATATATAAAATTCAGTAAACTGAATAAATTAAAAACTAAGAAATCCATAATTATAGTCTGCGCGAATTATGTCTAGCGATAATGCATTGCGTATAATTATTAACCTACAGTATTGGTCTAGAAGTATAAATTGTAAAAAAACTTTTTGGCGTAAATTGTACGAAGAACTCAACAGTATATTCAATAAATTTAATCGTTAATCGTTTAATTATATTTTTCTAGATAATACAGTTTTTGATTAATTTTTTTAAATTCTTTATCATAGAAATTAAATAAGCTAAACTGAAATAAGTCTAGAGGAATACAGAATTAGCTTGTCACTACTTTTGACTATTGCTTAGCACGCGGGTATATAAATTTTTGAAGTTATTACGACGTTCCAAAATTTTCCCTACGCTTCAAGTTCTATAAATTAAAATATGACTTCATATCATATGTACTAAGCGTGAATAGTTTAGATCCATGCAATGTAGTAACAAAGTAATAAACTTGATAGTAAAAGAACTGTGAGCTTTTCGTATACAACAGACTCGCTTTACTTTCGAACAGCAGAAATGTATAAAAATTCCAGCTTAGAAATGTGAAAGTTGCAATTATTATATCAGTTCTAAAAATAAACACAGATCACTTATCTTCACCGATCACCAACTTACAAAAAAAATACCATTGGCAACCCAAATTTCTACTCGCGAAAATAGATACCACCTACCCAATTATCTTAAACCTTCAGCTACAAATAAAGTCAACATAACTAAGGAACCAGTTAAAATTAAAATTCCACATATCTTTCTGAACAACTTAATCAATCACAAAGAAGTAATCAACAATTTATATTATATATTAATATATATCAATGCCTACAACGTACGTTGTAAGAGCTTAATAAAAAAAGTCGTAATTATGTTCAAGAAAGTTCTTTAAAGAAATGTCATGCCGCTGTCATTATCAAAAACTTCTATTCCAAGAGAGTGGGCCCGCAAGTGGATTATACAGCTTCGCGCATAAACATCGGACGCAACTTTCTTCTATTAAACACATCTGGGAAAATTGCTTTAATAAAACTTCCAAGAAACTTAACAATAAGATGCCTGCAGTGACAGTTATTTTATCAAACGTGCCAAGTTTGAAGCGACCCACTTCTCCCTGTCCCAATTATATTCAGATTAAAACTGCGCCTCTAAGGACCGGCAACGCCGAGCCACCTCGCGTTGCCTTTTTCTCTTAAAATGTGCGGCCATCGCCATACGTTTATGGACGCGTGCGTCCCGTAAATTGGCATTCACAGTTTATGCCACAATTTAAATTTTAATCAAGTTTATTCATTCCGTATTCATAGCTGAACCCAAGCAGTATCATAATAACACTCCCAAGCTGACTTTAATTTCAGACTAGTACAGCATTACTCTCTAGTATGTTGGAAATGGCTTCGTCCCGACCCAACCAGGGCAGTTTAAAAAACATTCGCAGTTGGTTTATGTGTAAACTGGAGGTAATATATTCCCGCGACGCCCCTTTACGTTCTCACAAAGCAAAAGTAAAAGCTGAATATTTTTATAAAAAATGGTCTTTCATTATTCTCGATCAAATTAATAACATTATTTATTATAACTGGCGTAGTAAAATAATGCTAAAAGTTATTTTATAATTAAAATTATATCAAATATATTAAACCTTATAAAAACATATATTCATTTGTTAATCGATATTATCAATTTAAATAATTTTGGAAAGCTGCATCTGTTAATCTAAAAATATAAAAACAAACAATAAAATTATTATAAAACTAATTTTATAAACAATGTTCTATTTTATACTTTTAAAAGAATTAAATTTTGATTAATAAATCACTCTTACCTATCGATGTGAAAATACCCCAAAATCTGGTAAACGGCAGGAGACAATCCAGGAACTGGAAAAAAATGCCGTACTCTTCATTATTTACAGCCGATGAAGCAGTTCTTCCACCACCGTTACTGTTGGTGTAACTTAAGTTCGGGAACATATCACTTAGCGATACGCCCTTTACTTCTGCAAAACAAAAATAACGAACGCCAGCTACATTCTGCCGGAGAAAAGCGCCCGGCCCTCGAAAACTGCTTTTACTTCAAGAGCAGCTCTCCTGGGGCACTCGGAGAAGCACATGTTTTAAACTGCCACTCGAGCATTCGCTGGTCTTGAATGCAAACGCGTGCCTTTGGGGGTGCTGCTGAAACTCCTCCGCCCTCCGAAACATACGCCCGCGAACTGAAACTCGGCTTTCAGGAGCTTTCGGGATACGGAAAGCTGCTGCAGTGGAGGGGCGCCTGAAAACTGCGGTTGCGTTGTTTTGAACTTCGTCGATTGCATTTTTAGCTTAGCCCCGCTTTCGGGTGGAAAATGCGAAAACCGAAGCAAAAGTTGCGCCTCCGCTGCGCTTTGTTGCTAATCTGCTGCGAGCGCGCGTAAGCTCCGAGGCCTAGGCTGGTTTCCAGAGCTTCCGTAATTAAAGTTTCACGCAGAATTCCAACTTTAAAAAACCACAAGCAGGATCTTAACAACAGTTATCAATAATATGTTAATATTTTTTTGTTACAGCGTAACATTTGTTACCTGAATTACAATTTCAAAACACAAAATAATTTAGTTTTAATATTTAAAAAAAGTAGCCTCTTATTAAGTTTGTGGGGGTTAAATATTTTTCTGTGCAGCGCCGTATTTGAGTTAATTAAATACATTCATCTGCTTAAAGATTTACTATTGAAGGTGCGAATGTATAGAAGGCATGCGTCAAGCTTATACACAATGATGAATTGCTTAATAGACGTAAAAGCTCCTTAATATTTAGGCGGTTATGCTGATAACGTGCTGGCAGCGCGTGGAGTTGCGCTTTATGCAGGGGTGCTATATTTCAGGAGCTCCCGCGTTCCGCAGACCGAGAGAAGCGAAGGGACGTTCCGCGGATAACATCCCTCAATGGAATTAATCTTTCAGAACTGATTTGGGTCGACGCGAACCTACACGAAACTAAGAGCATTAACGTAGTTAGCTAATTAATTTAAATTGTGTTATAACAAGTTCACGGCATCACACAAGTTGTTTGTGTGTTTCGATTCCCTTAAGAATGCGCGGTCTTGAGCTGACTTAACGCCGAGAGAATTATCCGCCCGACGACGGCAATGTGTTCTAATTGGATCTTTAATTTCGGCACTTTCTCTCATCTAATTTTATACCAATCTAAGAAATTATTTATACTACTTTTTAAATAAATAAGGAGCGTTATCGAAATGTCCACCACCAATTCCATTGAAACTTAGAAGAGTTGTAGAAGGCAAAAAAGTAAGCTACACGTATCTTTTTATCTGTCCATAAGCGCTTTAAAGGGGTGAAAGCCACCTTTAAAATTCCCCCCAAAAAAACGTTTTTCTCAGAACTTTGATAGTTTCATCCCCGAAAGATTCATCCCTATATTTTTTATAAGGACAAAGCTTTATTTTTTACAAATTTTTAATCTACAACTTACAGAATATTTTTTTATGAAGAGCGTAGTAAACCAAAGTTGACATGTTCTGGGCTTTAAAATATTAATAAAAAGTTAATCGTGAAGACTTAATCACCGCTTACTAGTAACCGACCTTTTAGTAGAAAAAATAGTTATATGTAAACCAAGAGTAAATTTTTATTTGTATTTATTACAAATTATAATCGTAAGGCTCTAACGCACCGTGTTGGAGCACGGCCTGCGAACAGAGAGGTTAAGGCTCTCAATGTCTGCTACTATGCCCAGTCGACGCGCACTTTATTCGAAGTGAACGCAGGTACACAATTATTTTTAGTGACTGAGTAGGCCACTCGCTAATTTCGGGAAATAAACCCGGGGCCACGCTGGTGATTATTTATTACAAATAATTGTTAAAAAATGT
Source organism: Sinelater perroti (assembly GCA_036346155.1). Classification (NCBI taxonomy): domain Eukaryota; kingdom Metazoa; phylum Arthropoda; class Insecta; order Coleoptera; family Elateridae; genus Sinelater; species Sinelater perroti. The sequence goes on along the minus strand of JARFIY010000195.1, from coordinate 13,049,988 downwards.
CTTGTAAATGTAAATATAGCCCATTTTAGCGGTAGAATTAGTTTATCTCTACTGGTTGTACCCATATCTACCATACAACTTTACATCTACCATGCAAATTATCAACGCCCGGCCACAACGCCAACATTCATTTACATTTCATTTCTGGCAACAAGATCTTATTCAAATTATTAAGTTTAAACAACTACAAAGTATTCACTTAACTTTCACAACGTAAAGACATGGATCAAGCATAATTGTGTCGAGTGATAACGTTTGTGCGATAGACGCGAGGTCAAGAGCACCTTCCGCTATTAATATTTAACATCAAATACGAACTATAAGTAAAATAAACTTGTACAATAAGAAGAATATAATTAAAATTAAAGGCAGCAATGCTGCCAGCCGGCAACAGCTACAATGGACAATAATACATGTTTACTCAGCAACAATCCCTAAAAACCCACCCATGAACACCCCTCAAGCCAGTTCATCTGGTTTTATAATACAAAATCCTAATTTCCCAAATCAAACAACCTACCAGCCACCCAACCTGCAATATCCAAATACTCAATTCTACCCAACAATGCAGTCTCAGCATTTACCCGCGTCACAAACATTTTTAACATTACAGTCACAATTAGCGCAATACTCGAATCACACAAAAAATGACGAAAAGAGAAACCAAGCCATTGAAATAGAGGAGGACGATGACGAGGAGGACCAACTAATAAAAAACACTAACAGCTGTCAAATAGTCAACGGGCATAAACGTAAAAGAATTCAAAAATCAAACTCTCCGATATCAACAAATGTACAGCAATCAGACTTAAATACAAACAGATACTCAGTTCTAGCAAAAAAAAACCTACAAATCAATCAACAAACAATAATAGTGAACAAACCTCAGTCTTATTAGTAAACAAACCACCCCCCATTTTTCTACAAGGTGTAAGCTACAAGAAAGCTAATAAAATACTTATGTAAAAAAATATCATACACCACTCATATCAGATGAAACAGAATCGACCATATTAAGTAGTATTAAAACATGTGCATCACACTACCCCAACGCAAGAAGTCATAAAGGCCCTTGACAAATTAGGTCATAAAGTACAAAATATTATAAACATAAGAAGCAAACGCACGAAAGATCCACTTCCAATATTCTTCATTGACCTCGAACCGGCCAAGAATAACAAAGAAACATACAATATTCGATACCTGAGTAACAGAGTCAACTTTGAGCCATCAAAAGAAAAAGTGCAGAAATAATGCAATGTACAGACCATAGGCGTGTGTTAAGTATGGTGGACCCCATGACACCAGAATATGCCGCAAAACCAGGGAAACTAAGGCCACGTGTGTATTATGCAAAGGTTCAGTATATCACGAATTACAACAAAAATACCAACCTAATCACCAACCAGCGGTCAGAAAACCCATTCAGCTAACAGCACAAAATTTTCCAAAATTCTACAACACAATAATCAGCAACCCTCTACAACTCTACCGCATCCATCTAACCTTACCTATTCCCAAATAGTCTCAAATCAGTTAAACCACAATCACGACCTAACTCTCCAACAATTCTAAACGAATTCACAGCCTTATTCAATTACTCCAACAAAACAGCATAATTCTAAATATGCTAAGTACAATCATTAATAAAATAGCTCACTAATTGCTAAGTTTCTTCGACTAGTTTTATGGAACGCCAACGGGCTTCAATACAAAAGCCTGGAAATTGAAAACTTCTTACATATAAATAACATCGACATTTTGCTTGTCAAAAACACACTTTACTGATAGAACGCACATAAAAATACCACACTATTCTGTCTATCATACGGAACACCCAGACGGTACAGCACACGGTTGATCAACAATACTCATCCGCAGCTATATTACTCATTAACAGCAACCAGAATATAGAACTGACTATTTGCAAGCTACAACAATCCAAGTCACTGAAAAACTCGCAACTTCATTCAATATCTCGACTGTTTACTGTCCTCCTAGAGATAATCTAACTCAGCAACTTCTCCAACTGTTTTTTTGGGAGTCTAGGACAAAAATTTATAGCCGGCGAGGATTTCAACGCCAAGAACACGCACTGGAGCTCGCGCTTGACTATAACTAAAGGTATAACATTACTTAAACTCATTACAGATAACAACTATGACTTCCTGTCAACCGATAGCCCAACATATTGGCCATCAGAACCTAACAAAATTCCAGAAGTTCTGGACTTCTTCGTAACAAACGGCTTTTCATACAACTATATGGATGTCATCTCCAATTATGATCTGATGTCCGACCACTCACCGATAATCGTCTCCATTAGCAGTACCAATATCTACAAAACACCTAGTCCCTCTCTCAGTAGCAGGAAAACTAACTGGGAAATCTTCAAGGCTTATATTGAACATCTTACTACAAGTATTAGCCTAAAAACCGCAGAAGAAATAGAATTAGCAACTAATCACTTTATAACTACAATTCAGGAAGCGGGCTGGAAAGCCACACACCAGCCATATAATATAAAAATAATGAGTCTCAACATACCAAACGAGGTCATGGAAATAGTAAAAGAAAAGAGACGAGCTAGAGCTAGATGGCAACGCATCCACAACGTTGAAGACAAAAGAATGAACAATCAACTAAATAACCAACTCAAACACAAATTAAAATCTATCAAGAATGAATCCTTTCAAACCTACATGAAGTCTTAGATGGTTGCCTAACCACCAATTTGGGTTCAGGCACCAACACTCCACTATTCAACAATGCCACCGACTTACTAACATCATACAAACTACACTACAAAATAAAATATTCTGTACTGCTGCTTTCCTAGATGTTAGACAGGTGTTCGATCGAGTATGGCAGAGGATTATTACACAAAATTAAAAAACTTTTCCTTCTGACTATTATGTACTATTACGCTCGTATCTTACACACAGGACCTTTCAAACAAGGATTGGTCAAGATGTTTCTCAAATTAAAGAAATAAAAGCAGGTGTACCACAGGGGAGTGTCCTGGGACCTTTGTTATACCTGCTATTTACATCTGACCTACCATATTGGAATCCACTGAAACAGACACATTTGCAGACTACATGGCGGTGCTCGCGTGTAACGAAGACCCGATAGCAGCATCAGCTGCACTGCAAATTCATTTAAATCATATCGAAGAATGGATGCTTAAGTGGAGAATCAAAGTGAATGTACATGTCACATTTACAACAAAACACCAATAATGTCCACCAGTAACCCTTCATGGTATTACTCTCCCACAGTCCACTGAAGTTAAATATAGATAAAAAATAGACAAAAGATTAACCTGGAAAACGCATATTAATAAAAAGCTGAAACAAATGGACTTAAAAATGAAGCAGATGTACTGTCTCATTGAGAAAAAATCCATGCTATCCTTAGAAAATAAGCTCCTGTTATACAAAGCTGTTATCAGACCAATCTGGACCTATGGATTCTAGCTCTGGGGTTGTGCAAGTCGACTCAATGTCGAAATTATTCAACGTTTCCAGTCCAAAACCATCCGCAGCATGGTAGCCACACCCTCGTATGTGACAAACCAGACACTCCACGCAGACCTTGACATCCCTACGTAAAAGACCTAATTAAAGAATATGCCATCAAACATCAAACCACACTAGAACATCACCCAAACGAAACCCTGGCACCATTGACAGTAAATCCGCAAAATCGACGTCTTCAGAAGAAATGGCCAAAAGACTTAACCGTCTAAAGAAGGGATGACTCCGATGGGAGCTTACCTATAAAGTTTCGTAAACACATACTATTGGTTCATAGGATGTACATATATTTTAATTGCTGATTATAAATAAATTGAAAAAAAAACTTATTGTTAGAAATTAAAAAAAAATAATACAACGAGTAAATTAATGTTAGCGCATTTCAGATTAAAAAAGGAAAAATGAAGATTAATACATAAAATTATTACTCATAATTATCATAAAAGTCTGTATGAACAGTGAAAATTTCTTGATGCTTTAAATGTAAAGAAAAATCATTCTTATAAAATATTTTATTTATATGTTAAAGCTTTATGGACTATAGGTAGAACAACAATAATAATCTTCAAAGAAATATTTTAAATATCACAAGAACAAATTATAGCAACATTATTACAATTATTGATTTCACAATGTATTGCGCATGAATCACCGAAACCGAAATGCACAGGATTTTCGAAATCTCCTGGTTTATCAACAAGCCACTTTTGTAGGATGAATATTTGAAAAGATTTTGATAAGGTAGAGATTAAAATTGATTATGAATTAGTGACTGTGGAGCGTAAGGCTAGTATAACCTTGAGGGAGATGCACATGCCGAATCAGCATCTTCACAAATCTCGAGAAATGCCTCTGTGACTTTTATTAGCAGCTCTGTTTCTTCTTCTTCTTCTTCAGCCTTTTATGTAATCCACTTTTGGATATAGGCCTCCCTTTTAATTTTCCATTTGTCTTTTTGTTTTGCTAATCTCTGCCATGTTTTTCCAGCCACTTCCACTATATCATCCGCCCATCGTTTTAGAGGTCTTTCTACACTTCGTTTTGTAGTGCTGGGTCTCCAGTTAATTATAATGTTCGCCCAGTGGTCGTGTGATTCTCTGGCAACGTGCCCCGCCCAATTCCATTTGTTGTGACTAATTATTTTTAATATATCTTTGACCCAAGTTCTCCTTCTTATTTCTTTATTCCTTATTTTATCTCTGAGGCTTACCTTCAATATTGCGCGTTCCATGCTTCGTTGTGCTACCCTTAATTTATTCGCCGAGTTTTTTGTTAATGTTTCTAATCCATACCGGTGTGATATGTTTGTTATATACTTCACGTTTTAGACCATTTGGGATATTTGACTTGAGTACGTATGTTTATTTCTTCACCTTGATTTTACTTTCCAACTTTAATTGTGTGTCCTAGGTATATATACTCTGTAACCTTTTCTATCTGTTTTCCGTTTATTAGTATTTGTTCTTGATCTGGGCTCATAACCTTTGTTTTCGGTGCGTTTACTCTTAGTCCGACTTTCTCCGACTGTACCACTAATTCCAGCTCTGTTAGCAAACTCTAATTCCTATGTTCCCGTCGCGTCGTAGTCTATGACTGTAGTCGTAATAGACTGTAGCTAAGAGAAAGTGGTGAAAGGCGAGCTTTTAGAGCCTAAAAACCAGTACTTTTGGGCTAAGGGAGTAAACCCTGATAGAAAATCCTATTTCTCTAAGTCTAGAGGTTGGGGGTGGGCCAGCACCTCAGTATCCGTAAAAAAAATTAAATGCTCTTGAAACCGTAACTAAGCATCAGAAAAAGTATGGAAAGCAACTGAGACGACTTTTGGAAAGAAAAAGGACTACGACTTTTAGAATGTAGAATGCTCAAGGCATATCCAGCAAAATAACCGAATCAAGAAACAGTGGTCATGGGTAATCCAAATGCTCGAGTAGGTTCTCGACAAAATGACGAAGCAGTTGGTCATTTTGGAGAGAACACAGTTAATAACTCAGGCAAAAGTTTAGTAGAGTTGTGCCACCAACATAATTTAAAGATCCTTAATGCGTTTTTCGAACATAAACCAGTACACCGGTACGCGTGGGGGCAGCCGTCATTACAACAAAAGTCTGTAATAGGCTATACAATAATAAAACAAAGCAAGCAAGCCGGTAGAATTAAGAGGCTAACTGCGGAACAGATGATTACGAACCTTCTATACAACAGCCTTACCAAAATCGATTAGAACGAGAACTAAGGAACACCAATCCAACCGAGGATAAAGAATTAGAACACAAATATTCTAGATTCTTTTGTTCAACATAATTTATTATTTTGAATTTATCAAGTTTTGTTTTTCGACAAAATTCTTCTGAAATTGATGCCCAAATAGAAACTGCTAATCAGTTCTCACTTCTCTCTGAAAGCAATAACAGCACGTCTAATACTTCAATTCCTCCAAAAAGAGAACCGAACCTCCACCTATCTTTATGTACGGGGTCTCAAATTACAAAGACATGATCGATAACTTAGCACATGTAGTTGAAGAAGAAACTTACACTACCAAAACGTTAGCAAACAATACTGTTAAAATAAACCCCAACACTCCTGAAACCTATAGAAAACTCATCCGTCACGTTCGTGAGGAAGAAATTGTGCACCATTCATATCAGTTAAAACAAGATAGAGCATACCGTGTAGTCATAAGAGGCATCCACTCTTCTATTCCCCTACCAGAAATTACACAAGAACTCGAGAAAAAAGAACACAAAGTTCGTAATATTACAAAGAGCCCTTACCCCTATTCTTTGTAGATCTCGAGCCACAAAACAATAATAAAGACATCTTTAAATTAGAATTTCTGTATCATTCTAAAATTCTAGTAGAAGTGCCAAGAAATAAAGGTGGGATCGTACAATGCACAAGATGCCAAGACTATGGACACACGAAAACCTATTGTAGGAAACCGTTTAAGTGTGTTAAATGCGGAGGACCACATAACACCTCTAGTTGCAGCAAATCTAAAAATACACCAGCATCATGTGCTATATGTCAGAAAAATCATCCAGCGAACTGCAAAGGCTGTAAAGTTTATCAAGACTTAATAAACAGAAACCATCACCTAAGACCAACCAGGCCCAGTCCTTTGTCACAAAATATTACAACTAATACTCCACTACATCCAACAACCCCAACCCCTACTTATACCCAAATGACCGCAGTACAACCTAACATCCCATCTAACAACACCGAAACAGACCTAACTAGCAAATTTACTATATTCCTTAATGATTTTAAGAATATGTTCAATCAATTACTCAACCAGAACAGTATGATTCTAACCATGCTGACAACAGTTATCAATAAATTAACTCAATAATGGCCCTTGCACTTAGAATTGCAGAATGAAACGCAAATGGCTTATCAAACCATATTCAAGAACTTACGCTATTTCTTAACATAAATAAAATTGATATCCTCCTAATCGCTGAAAGTCATTCAACACAAAGGACAACTCTTAAAATACCATACTATTCCATTTACTATGCTAACCATCCTGATGATGCGGCTCACGCAGGGTCTACAATCATAATCAGATCTTCAATAAAACATCACGTACTCCAACCATACATAACACACAAAATTCAAAGTGCCATCATAAAAGTAGATACCGTCAACAACGTCACTAGTTGGACTAAGAAATGGCGGATTAAACTAAATGAGTCTACTCACATAAACTTCACCAACAAAAGAGTTGATTACTCATCATTACTGATCAATCAACAGACAATTCCACACGCTAACACAGCGAAATACCTGGGCATGACACTCGATACCAAGCTCAGGTGGAAAGAACACGTCACGAAAAAACGCGAAGAACTTTGCATTAGATTTAAAAAGATGTGGTGGTTACTTGGAAAACACTCAGAGCTATCCCTGCATAATAAGTTACTGTTGTATAAACAGATTCTAAATTCAGTTTGGGTTTACGGCGTGCAACTTTGGGGATGCACGAAGAAATCTAATGTCAAAATTATACAAACCTTTCAAAACAAAGTACTTAGGAGCATCGTCAACGCCCCCTGGTACATCAGAAATAACGACATCCATAAGGACCTAAAAGTGCCAATGGTCAATGAGGAAATTAAACGGTTCGCGAAGAAGCACGAAACTAGATTACATGAACATGTGAATGTCGAAGTGTTACAATTACCTGACAACAGTGGACTTACTCATAGGCTAAAAAGGCTAAAACCTTTCGATCTAGTGTAAGTGCAGTTAAGTGAAATAAGGGCAATTAAAACAGGTGAAATAAGTGTTTTAAACCATATGTGGAGTGCGCCAGTGGGAACACATCCATCAAACCCTAAGACTTGCTTAGATGTAAGGTAACCTAGATTTAAGTAAGAATTGTTCGAATTAAATTACTAGAAACTCTGACCAGAGTCCTGTAATAATAACTCCAAGCACCAGTATTATATGGAAAAAGCCACAACAGAGACTGTCTTCCAAAAAGACTGATTGGAACCTATTCCGTCAACATATCAACGATAATATATCACTGAATATCCGCTTAAAAGTTAAGGAGGACATAGATGAAGCTGTGCAGTACCTAACTACGTTAATACAAAGCGCTTCCTGGACCTCTACTTCAGAACCCTATGGTCTCACCCGCAACAATCAGAACATACCGCTTCATATTAGAAAATTGGTCATCGCAAAGGGCAGAGCTCGGCGCAGGTGGCAGACTACCAGGAATCCACTTGACAAAACTTATTTAAATCGAATAAGGCACAATCTCCACAATGCTATCCAAGAAGCAAAAAACGAATCCTTCGAACACTACATAGTCAATCTATCTATGGTGATCACTCCCTGTGGAACGCGACAAAGAAATTCAAAAGACCCATAGTATCTATTCCACCTCTACGAAAAGCTGATGGGAGCTGGGCGCGGACGAATATTGAAAAATCCAACAGATTCGCAGAACACCTTGCTAGTGTATTTTTCGCTCCTAGTATGCTCAACGATGATGAAGATGATGTAGAAATACAAACATTCTTAAACGCCCCTTGTCAGATGTCTCTTCCACCCAAGCCTATTTCACCTGCATAAGTCAAAAAATAAATAAGTCTCTTAAATCCTCATAAAGCTCCTGGATATGATCTCATTACAGGTGAAGTACTGAAAAACTGCCCTAGAAAAGCTATTGTATTACTCACAACCATATATAACAGCATACTACGCCTGTGCTACTATCCGATACTATGGAAGTATGCAATAATAATCATGATACTGAAGCCAGGAAAACCTCCAACTGATGCCACTTCCTATAGGCCAATAAGTCTCCTTCCTGTAATGACCAGAATTGCAAACGTAACACATATAGATGCCTTAATCCCTAACCACCAATTCGGCTTCAGACCCAATCACTCCACTATCCAACAGTGCCATATAATCGTTAATAAAATGAAAGAAAGCTTAGAAGCAAAACAAATGTGTACATCAGCATTTTTAGACGTAAAACAGGCGTTTGACAGGGTGTGGCATGCAGGCTTACTTTTCAAACTTAAACAACATTTACCAAATCAATTGTTCCTCATCCTTAAGTCATTCATGTCCAGCCGTTACTTCCAAGTTAAATTCGAAGACTCATTATCTGACTACCAGACTATCAACTCTGGTGTACCCCAAGGAAATGTTCTGGGACCTTTCTTGTACTTACTGTTTACCTCTGATATACCAGCCAGCGAGGATACACTACTAGCAACGTTCGCTGATGATACAGCCATCCTTTCTACAGATCTCGATCCGATACGAGCTTCTGCAAAATTGCAAGCTTATCTTGATCAACTCCAAATTTGGCTTACGCACTGGAAAATTAATCTAAACGTTGATAAGTCGTGTCAAGTCACGTTCACAACACGAAGAGCCGAATGTCCTCCTCTTACCTTCAATAACACTCCCATTCCTGTCAAAGGAGAAGTTAAGACGTCAATTAGATTTAAAAGTGAGGAACATGTCTTGATTACTAAATCGTAGATCTCAGCTCTCACTACAGAACAAACTCTTCATATATAAAACCATTCTTAGGCCTATTTGGACATATGGTGTCGAATTATGGGGCTGTAGCAAACCGTCTAATACAAAAATTTTACAAACCTTTCAATCTAAAACCCTCAGATTGTTACTAAATGCACCTTGGTATGTTTTCAACAACACCATACACGACGACCTCAAAATACCGTTTATACACGACGTCATCAGTGCTTACTCTGTTAAACATAAAAATCGAAGCATAACCCACAGCAACGAGCTGGACTGTTCAGACAACCAATGGAAAATAGAAGACTTAACAAAACATGGCCAGAAGACCTAGCTAGGTGAATCCAGAGAGCCGTCAATGGATGACCCCTGACTCAAGTGAACTTCTTTCAACCCATTTACTTATTACTTTATTAAGTAGATTGTAAATTTGAATTAATCCAATAAAAAAAAGTTTTGTTTTTATTACTCGCTCTCATCTATTTTGATTTTATTTATTTACAGGCACAAGTTTCCTGTTTTTGTTTTATTAACTCAAAAAAATTGGTCTGGTACTTTTAAGGTCCATTTGTCAATGACTGCAGTATTATTAGTATATGCAGTACATTAGTGATTATCACTTCTTCTTGTTTGAGTAGATCTTTAACCACTACGTGTCCAAGTACCATTTTTATTCACTGCAACTAAAATAAAGTTTTACTTACAACCTCAATTGCTAGTGTCGGTTCGAGAACTCAATTTAGGCTACCGTTGCTAAGGCAGCCAATTATTTCCTTTATATAAAGTCGTTTGATTTTGTTTGCAAATACTTTCAGGAAAGTTCTGAATTTAATTTAATTAAAACAAGGAGAAATTAAATTTTATTTAAATGTAAAAGGAAAATAAAGTTATTTATTTTGTCGTGATTACGAATACGCGGTTAAAATATGTCGGTTTTTCGGACCCGCGTGACTGCGTTCTGTATCTCCATCGAATTTGTACTTGGAGAGACTTTTGATCGGAAAATAGCAACATTGCGGCCTAAGATAGCATAGAGTCAAGCTCGACCGGCGTTCAAAAACGGATCTATTACTGCTGATCGCCCGTTATCTCCAGACGACATCGGTGCCGCCACTTTCTAAGAGAAGTAACCCCTGTAAGTTACCTTTCAAACCGGTCTTCTTGTCCCAGTTGTTTATCCCTTTAAGGGGTAATGCTACCTTGTAATTTTTTTTCTCCATTTTTTTTATTGGCCAAAAAGGCTTCTTTAACTATTCAAAAATGATATCCAAAAATCTACATATTTGGGAAAATTTTTTAGATTGTCAAAAGTCGATTTTTTCACTCAAGTCATGGGGCCAATTTTCAGGTAATTTGAGAGCGACCTTCAAATGATCGGTTTTAAAATTTTAAGTTTATTTGGCGGCTAGTAATGTATTATGGACTGTCGATACTTACTAATCTTTTAAAATGTCTCCAGTACTTATATTTTCATTGAAGGTAAACCACTAATTTCTTTAAAATTTTAACACTGGAAACTTTAAAGGCGTTTTTCTTAAAACCAGGTGTTTCAAATTCGCGTACATCGTAGCTTGCTCAATTTTCATCGGATTAACTTGAAATTTTAACTGTATCTTTGGAAGTACCTATGATTTTTAAGTTTGATAAATAATTACGCTTGCAATAAACAAAGGTCAATTTTTTCCCAAAAATGACAAACAAAAATTCAAACTGCTGTTAATTTGCGAATTTTCAAAAAAAAAATTTATTATTCCATTTATTATGGTGTACAGAAGCCGCTACAGTGTACGCCTTTTTTTCTCGGAAAAAATATGAGTTCCGGTTGCCTAGTCCCACGACGATTTCGTATTTTAAAATTTTATAAAATATATTTCTGTGTACCTAAGACATATAAATTTCATTTAAATCCATTGAGTTGTTTTCGAGAAAAAAGTTCCCAAAAAAAGGTTCGATTTTCAGGGCGCCAAGGTAGTATAATTAATGACTTCTTTTAAAATGCTAAGATTAATTAATCATTGCACTCAGCTGCGAGCCCTCCCTGCCATTGCCCAATTATTTGATTTTTATTTTTAGAACTTATTTAAGATTTCTTGTAATACTTTGTATACCATATATAATTCTTCTATAATTGAAAAATACAATGATATTATTACATCTATCAATTTCCTGAAATGTAATGTCTTAAAGAAAAGAACCAAAAGACCATTTTATATAGCCAACAAGTAACAAACATATATTTGTTTCTTAAAAAATCCGCATGCTGTAAAGCTTTAAGCTTTTAAACAAATTTAAAAAATTGAAAAATTATTTTTTTATGGTAAACTTTAATCACTGTCGAACAAATTATAAATTTGATTAATGGGTTAATTTAATTTTATTACACTTTAAAGCTTTTAACTTTAACTTTTTGGGTTTTTTTGTTTTTAAAATTAATGGATCAATGCAAATTACAAGAGAACGTCAATTATACAAAGATCAATCATTAAAATCACGTTTGTTTGCAACTGTGGTATTAAATGCCTGGTTGTGGTCTGAATTTATAAAATTTTGGACGTAACCGTTAATCTAAATGCAAACTACCTTTTTAGGTTTATAGTTGGTTCACGTCACTAAATAATGAAAATACATAATTAAAAAATTCTTTTTGGTCATATATTCGATAATTTTAGAAATTGTTATTATTGACCCATAAATTATAATCGTGTTTTCTTTTAGACAAAAATAAGTGATAAAATATTCTTAACAAACAAATATGCACATTAGTTTACTGGATACTTATTTAAATATTTACTAATAACCTTTTCCATGTTTATTGTAATTTTTTAAAATTGCTGCTATAAATCTGTCCCAAACGTTTCTTTAGTATAATTATTTAGTATTATAAATTAGTACAGGCGTATTATTTTATGTTATATTACTGAGTTATATAGATCTATTCTGCCCCAGGACCCTCCTCAGTTTCCCTTATAATTCCAAAAATTTTGTGATTTACTTGCAAAATCCTATTCTAAGTGCATTTCTGTTATTTATTGACTTAAATATTTTGTACCAAAGAATTTTTTTAACAAAATAAATAGATAATAATTACATGGAAAAATATTCAAAGACTGCAAATGATGAGCTTAAATTCTGACAATTTGTTTCTAGCGGGCAAAGACATAGCGGCTGGCTAAGAAACGAGGCTTAGCCTATTAATTAATTCTGTTCTTTTTGTGCTGATTGTTTCCTTCAATTTGTCCAGTTAGGAACAATCCTTCACTGAATTAATAGTTTTATCTAATGGAAGCAATTCATGTTAAATGAGATTCTTCCAATTCATTCAGACATCACAACTTTCTTCTTGTTTTTGCTGAAGAACTGAATTACACATAAAAACAAAGTTCAAGAAGGGTGTCTTTGTTAAGTGATGCGAAACCCATACTTCAGAGGGATTTACATAACCGAGCTTTAAAAGATGATTGTATACTGTTGTTCCAAGAATATTTTTTTCTTAACCATAGCATTAATAGCGACCAATAGTGGAAAACTGGTCATTACAAATTTTATGTTTTAGATTGAAATTAACAGCTTCGAATCGCATATACTAAGTTCGGACTGCCCAAACCGATAAATGATACAAATCTCGTTTTAGTATTATTAACGCAGTTGCCTTTTTTAAAATAATGCGAATTTCTTCTCGTTATTATACCTATTTTCGAATTGGCGACTAGCAAAGCATTTTTTTCTTAATAGTAGCTACTTATAAAACTGTGGTCATAGTTAAGGAAAGCAATTCCTTCAAATTGTGCAAGCAGGATATTGTTCTTCCTCCTTGGTTTGGAGAATCACTTTTAGAATGCTACAGTTTTTAATATCTCTTATTCCTAATAACACTAATCTGTAATTTTGCAACTTTTTTTGTTGTGCAGTATCCATGTGCAGAGCATGCTGCGTAAATCTGGACGTTGCAGCGCGAAGCCGTGTACAAAGCATGCAGTGTAGAGTTGGGTCATTTGGTAGATAGGGAAGGTAGTTTAGTTTTAGATGGAACATGTTATTAAACTGTACATAAAATTTTGAGTTGTAGAAAATAAAGTACGTTGGCGTATGGTGTTATCAATACGGTGTCTACGTTGGACGGTAATTTATGGTATACACTACACAATTTTGACGACGAGGATGGGATCCGAAAAACGATGAGATGGGCTGTGTTGCGTGGAATTCAAAAGACAAAAAAATCTTATCACCGCTTGATTTCAAAAATATGTCTCAAATCAGAGTATGATCGACCAACAGTTTTTTTATCCAAAATGTCAATTATTGGAGTATTAAGGTGTTTCAAGCTAGAGTCCAATAATTGGATCAAAATCTTCGACAGTTTCCTAGTGCCCAATGCGATTGACCAGAAAACAGAAGCAAACTTGTTTCCAGCTATCTTCCTCTCTAGTATTGGGATAGCCACCTTCTCCACGTTGTCTAACCTGGTAGCACAGGACGATCCAGTCTCCAAACCGCTCAGTTCTCGTCTTAGTTCTGAAGGCGGATTTCAAACCTGCGCCAAAGGCCGTTGCAGAACGTTTTAAATTCGCTAACACCGAGAACGGCAAGGTAAATCAAGGAGCTTTAGAAACTGGCCACTACATACAAGTTCATTAACCTCAACGAGCGACTCTGTGGCCAGTTTATCTACAGTTTATCCAGCATAGCAGCACATAAAGTCTATCTTGGCAAGGATGATGATGTGAAGCTAAGAAAGTGATGCAAGTTGCACTTGCACATAAACCTGGCAAGTTTCAAGACTCCCACACAGGAGGGGACAGTCCTCAAGACTACCTTTAAGTCCAGAAAATCTGAAAAAACCCCTATAAGTTCTCCAACAACAGTTTCACGTTTGAGAATCAAACGTCACCCTCATCCAGGAGCCAATCCAAGTCTTGTCCAAACTGTGGTTCAAAGTCACACACCACATTGAAGAAGTGTCCACATAAGAATGTCGTCTGTTATTCTTGAGAGAAGCGTAGGCACTTCAAAAAGTACTGCCATTCCAACAGCAACAAGTTATAAATAACCGTTATGTCTAGCTATTAATGCAGCCGTCTACTGAGGATCCATCCATCATGCTGAATGTTGAAGTAAACGGCCATCCTTATGAAATATAACAAAACAACGGTTGTGGAAAGGAAATGCTCATTTCCTAATGTATATTATCTGACGCCATTGTTAGCCGATTCCACTTCGTTACTTATAATTAGAGATTTCCTCATGTGCAAAATTCTCTTCCAGATTCTGAGTCCAGTATAGGGTTGCCATTATCTACCAATCATCCAGAACCCTTAAGATTATTCAGCACCACTGTAAACTTTTTGTAACATTAAATAAACCATGTTTACGTTCAAGGACTTCTATCTCATTACGATCATACTCCAACATCTTCTCTGATCACTTTTTTATTTGTTTATTAATTTCTTGGTCGCTCCTCTTTCCCCCATCATGTTCCAAGTTTCGTTAGTCATCCAAGATTTGCTCCTTGAAGATTTTGATATTAACCTCCTACAGACTCTTAAGCTCCTCTTAAACTTCAAATTTTTTCTCGAGCACTAATTTTGTCTTAGCCTTATTTCGTCACTACACAGTTGCATCAAGTCATAGCTTGCAACTTTACGAAGTTTGATTTTCTTTATCTTAAGTTTCATTGTACCAACCAATATATTATGATCAAATCTGATATCAGCACTAGATTGTATTTTCATCATAGTTATCAAATTACGATATCTCTTGTTAATTATGATATATCCAATTCGACTTCTGTTGACATGGGTTGGGGCCGCTTGTGGCGATTTCATGTCTAGATCACAATTTAAAAAAGATACTGGCGACTCCCTCTGTTACAAAAGCATTCAATCGATCACCAAGGTCATTGCTCCCTTCTAGTTCAAAAGGACCCATCTCTTCATTAATCTATTTTTGCATTGAAATTACCCATGACCATATTCTCACATTTCTCTGAAATCTCTTTAAATTCCTATCTTACGTATTCTTAAGTATTCGTTTACTCTCAGGTGTTCTTAATCTATTTCACTGTCTGATTAATGTGGGGCAGTCGTAAATGAATAGAGTGTAATTGCCCAAACGTTTCATTCTACTCGGCTTACTTATATGGTATCATTAAAGAGTTTTAAGAGAAAATTAACTTTTTACCCACCAAGCGTCTAATATTATCGCAATTTGTAACTCTGTTGCTTATTAGTAGATTAAAACATAATTTTGCTACAGCAAAATGTAGACTAATGCTTTTGCAAAACAAAAATATGCTAAATTAGCCACTTTATTTCTGTCACATGCCCAATATGTTAAGTTCATCCGTAGATACACAAGTTCTTTAAATTGTCATTTTCCGGTGTTTTAACTAGTTGTCTCATTTGTGTGTTATGAGTCTAAGTCCTTAATAGATGTTTTTAGCCTCTCCTATTGTAAATTGTTGTTTGAGGATGTTGTAATGTAATGTTCAAATTATTCTCATTTTACCGTGTATCTCAGAGGAAAATATACTGCTCGGGCACTTAATCATCCATGCTATTATATTATTAATGCACTAATTGCTTGCACAATTTTTTCTACTGTTAGCTGTTTGAATAAACCAAATAATTAGGAATTTTTAACTAATTTTCCTCAGTAAAGTGAGAAAATTAGCATGGAACAAAAGCGGAACAAGACAGAAAACAACAGAAGATATGAAGTTAAAAAAAGAGTAAAGGAGGCTAAGACCGAAAAGTGGAAATTAGAAGAACATCATTTACAGGGCAGAAAATTCTGAAACAGTATAAGAAGAATCTCAGGAAAACGGAAGAGAAATTAATCAGTAACATTAAAAATAAATATGGGGAAATAACGAAAGAAGTCGAGAAAAATCTAGAAGCATGGGCAGAATACTACCGGGAAAAATTCAACACAAACAGAGCATCAAGGGCGTAAAGAAATAGAAGAAAGGTACTATTTAGAACAGTCAAAAAAGGACGAGGTAGGAGACACAAATATGACTAGGAAGGAAGTCTACGAAGCAATTAGCAGGTTAAAAATAAAAAAGCCTGCTGCGAAGACGAAGTAGAAGATGAATTGAGAAAGCTCCACTACATGACTATATACAGCAAAGCTTGGAAGGAACAACAAATACCGAAGGATTGGCAAAGAAACATTATAGTCCCAATATATAAATCGGGGGGATAGACAGATTGTAATAACTATAAACCCATATGCCTCTTTACAGTGTGTTTCAAAGTATATACAAGAATAATAGAAAGACGACTTAGACACTAAGTAGAACAAAAATTAAAGACAAACATGCAGCTTTCAGATCACAGAGACAAACTAATAATAATATAAGTATCTTTAGAAACCTAATAGAAAGACAGGCAAACAAATTGTATATGATTTCATAGATCTAAGAGCAGCTTTCAACAATATAGAGAGAAACATATTATGCAATTGCCTAAAGAAATTAAAAGTTACAGATAAATTATTCAGAGTAGTGATAAGCATCTACGAAAAGATTTATGGAATAATCCAAACCGAGGGGAAAAATAAAATTCACTAGAGGCAAAAAAGGAATAAAACAGGGAGATAGCCTGAGCCCACTGATTTTTATTATTGTGATAGATAGGCTGCTGAGAAATACACGACAAAAAGCACCAAAGACTAGTGTGGGATACAAAAACCTTAACCCAATACAAATAGACAACCTGCAGTATGAGAATGATATAGTGTTAATAGGAGACACACTCATTACGGCACAGAAGTTAATGGATATATGGACATCAGAGTTTGAACAATTGAAAATAGAGATAAACACGAATAAAACAAAAGTTATGATAATAAATAAACCATCTGAAGAAAATGGTGCAATAAAGATAACATGTAATGAAAATGGGATAGAACGAGTACCGATTTTAAACTACCTTGGAAGCATAATAACGAAGAACAGAAAATAGATGCGGAAATAGCAAGCAGGACAAATAAAACAAACAAGTTATACTATGTCTTAAATAGAGCGATACATAGAAAACTTAAAACGAAAACGAAACTACACGTACACAATACAATTGTAACCCTAACCCTATTATAAGCGTGTGAATTGTTGTCCAATTCAAAAGAAACACGAAGAAAAACTAAAAGCAGAGGAAATGAAGCAACTTAGAGGAATATCAAAGAAGACGAAACTGGACAGGACCAGAAATAAAAAGATTAGAGAAGAGTTAGAGCAGAATGGAATAACAAATATAACAGGCACAAAGCAATTTAAGTGGTTCGGACATATTTGCAGAATGGACTAAGACATACTGGTGAAGAAAGTAATAGGAGCAACAGAGGTGAAAAAAAGCAGGAAAATCTAGAAAAACTGATGGAACAGAATCGAAGAACTAAAGATGGAGAGTGGTCAGACCAGAGAGGAAATGAAAGACAGTGCGGGGGATAGGAAGGAATGCAAGAAATGGGTGGAGTCTACATTTGACGACCAGTAAAAGGGCAAAAATCTTGTATGTCGTGTTGTTTTGAATTTGTACTGTTTTAGCGAAAAGATACGACAGTTGTTTTTGATCAGACTGAATATCTTGGTAACATATGAGATGCACTTCTTCACATCTTCAAAATATCTACGAAACATGGACAATTTCTGCGTTTGAAAGAATCAAATTTTATTTCCTACTATTGAATGTATTTTATATTGTAAATGTTTCTGTTACTGATGTTATCTTTAGTTCAACAAAGAAAACATTGGGAAAGCTTATTTAGTTCTATATTGTTCAATGTTCTAAATGTTTTAGAGCTTCGATATGAAGGAACAGTGCATATTTCTGAGCGCCACTTTATAACTTTGTTCTTTTTTTGATTTGTAAGTGTAAGATTGTGTCTGTTCTTCATTAGAAGTGTTTGTAATTATACCATATAATGTTTCGGGTTGAACTTTAATTGATTTTAAAGGGGAGCTTTTTGCATATAGTTGTTTTGAAACTTAGTCTAAAAGTTATTTAAGATGTGTCACTCTTACAGCATTGTTTATGAATAAAGAAGGAGGTTTAGACATTTTAACAGAACTCGCATATTTTGTTCAGCCACATATTTTTGATCTGCTAGAAGTGTATAACGGTTAGAAGTGAAAGCTGGTTTTTATTTCATTTTCCTCTTGAGTTGTATCTTTTCTATGCGTAACTTTAGTTCAAATATTGTGGAAACGTTTAGCTTTAGTAATAAGTTCGAAGATAAAGCATTTATTGAAACTAAATATTAAATTTTTCCCGAAAATCTTTAGCAACTTCTAACGATTTAACGTCTGTCGAAAAACTGAGGTCCAAACCTTCATTTAATTTCGCCATATTAGATTTTACTATGAAAAATTAGTAGTTTGCTGTTGTCTTCTATTTACAATATGTAAAATAGTCTTTTTGTTGGTAAAACTCTGCTTATGTATTTTTGGTCATGGATTCAGTACCAAAGGAAGTACATCCAACGCTACTTTTAGTTCACCCTGGAGAAGTATCCGATAGAGGATTAGCATCTCCACGAGCAAAATTTGAAAATTACATTTCCATAACTAAGTGTATATCAAAAGTCTAACCCTTCAATGCAAACTAGACAAATAAAAAGGATGATATTAACATCTGAGAGACAAGGTTCATTCTTATATAAATACTACCAAGTAAACCAGATGCGTAGAGGTCGCGATAGAAACTTTTAAAGCAATTTTATAAAGACATACAATTAAATGAAAAAAACTGTTTGAAACATGCTGCAAGTACCAAGTTGTTTAATGTGAAAATTAATTTTTGACGAATTGGAAAACATTCTTTATTAAATAACAAAATCTACGTCCGGCAATAATACTTTTCTATTGATCAGATGTTGTAACTCAAAACTAAAACTTTTTCGCATATAAGCTCGTTAATGTTTTATCAGCTTTGTTCGGCAGACAAACTTTTGATATACATTTTCATTTTGTACGAGATTTCGCAAACCATAATTAGAATGTTTATAATTTGTTGAAGGATTAAGTTTGTTATTAATAAATTAACTTGCTCTAATTCAAATTGGACACTTTGAACGTTGATTAAAATTTATTACAGTTAATATCACACAGATTTTATCATAATTATATACAAGCATACATCGTTGCTTAATTAAAAGTCAAAGTTACGGCTGGCTAAATTAAGTGGGGTAGTCGGTAAAAAATGTATTTTATATTCGAAGCCTTTTGAAGAACAAACAGCTCAAATGTGGAGAAAAATTGCTGAAATAAAATGACAAGTTAAGCAAACAGAAATAAGTAAATATAGAAAAAAATTTAAAATAAACTGAAAATTTACCCTAATGCTAACACAGCGAAAAATCTTTGGCAAAAAATGTAGAACCCTAAGCGGCATCTGCTGCTGTATAAATATATATGTACATATTTCTCCAAGTCGTGTTTGCTTAAATGGTAAAGTGATGCAATGTTCAGCTTTTTTCTGTTATTATACGTAACAAAATTAATTTTGCCTTTTCAAATTAAAAAGAGAATGTAAAGTGGGGATTTTCTGCAGTAATGTTCTAGCTATAAAATATCTCAGATATTCGTACTGATTTTTGTGCCGTTTATTTCACTTAATTGTACAAACCTATAATCGTAAAACATAAATTGGTAATTAGGATTAATTTTATGTCTTAAAACGGCTTCGACAAAATAGATATTGCCTTTTTATGGTACCTGCTATTGTTATAATCCGGACACCTACTGCAGTAACTTATATTAATGCTTTAGTTAAATGTTATGACAACAGTTAATTAAAATTTCTTTCACCGAAGTTTTACTTTTAATTCAACTCTGTTTAAAAGCTTCTGAATTTAATAAACCCTTAAAAGTTTTTAATGTTCTGCAAAAAGATTTGTTTGGATAAAGTACTTTGAAATTTTATTTGCATGATCTTTATTAATAAGAAGAAAACAACATTGATTTTATTATACATGGTGTTTCAAAAAGAATTATCCGATTTTTTAATCCATTTTCATCGAACAATATGCTGTTAGGAAGAGGAAATTCTCGAGTTTCACACAGTAGCTAGCACCAGCGTGCTCCCACCTCCCACTGCAGTGTTCGTTAAGACGGCGACTGGTCGACAGAAATCATCTTGTGTTCTACGCTTTGCGAAGTGTGATTCTTTAACAACTGTTCAGCGTGATTTTCAGCTACAATATGGTGTTGAACCTCCTACCGCTCAGAGAATTAGGTGATTGTATAGACAATTCCAAGATACGGATTATCTGTGTAAAGGGAAATCCGGTGGTCGTCCCTGTGTGCCAGACGAAGGTAAGATAAACCTTAATAATGTTAGAATATGGGGTACGGAGCAGGCACAACAAAATATACAGCAGGAGAAAGATTCTCAAAACCTAATGTTTGTTGTGCAAAGCTGTACGGTCCTTTTTGCTTCTTATAGAAGGATGTTACGGGAATCAACCATCTAGATATGCTTGAAAGTTGGATTTTCCTATAGTTTCGGATGACTTCATTTTCCAGCAAGACGGGGCACCACCACACTGGAGCCTGGAAGTTTGAGAATTTTTGAATAATCAGATTCCACACATATGGAACCTAACGATTCAGGTTTACATCACTGGCCTCCAAGGTTCGCCGGACTTCACTGTGTGCGATTTTTTCTTGTAGGGGTTTATAAAAAACTGCGTGTATGTGCCTCCTCTGCCAACTACATTGGTCAAACTGCGGAACAGCATAACAGGAGCCGTGGCAGCAGTGGATCCAAATATTCTCGCAAAAGCTTGGGACGACTTTGACTACTGCGTATGGACATATCCCTTGCATCCCAGGGGGAGCATATTAAGCATCGATGATTTGGTATGTAAAAAAAACTTCAAGATTAGCCCTGTAATATAAAATTGATCTTAAATGTTTATGTTCATTATTTTTTATAATATAAACATTTTAAATCATATTATTCTTTTTGAAGCAGCCTATATAAATAACGAGGTGTACGAGGTTACTCTACAAAAGTAGAATCTTTCTACTGGAAAACGTCGTAGACAGAAAATGGTTTCTACTGACTGGTCCTTGCGGGGTACCTTTACTCTCACTTATGGCTCTACGAGCCACACTCAGGATAATTGTGTTAACTTGCAGACTGAATTAAGTGAGCCAGATACAATGAAAACCTGAAAAGAGCAACGGTATTTATCAATATTATAATGAGATGGAGATATAAAATCGAAACAGCTCATTAGCTGACTTCATTAGACATAATTAGAGCAAATAAATTGGCTGGAATATCATGCTAAAAAAGGCAATAGAAACCACTCCACTAATTTTCCAATGACAAACATCATAGAAAGTCAAATAGAGAAAACAATCTCGGCGTTTCTTAAATTAAAAAAGTAGGACAATGTATGTATTAATCAAATATACTTAAAACAATAGCTAAAGAATTAAGAAGAAATAAAATTGAAATAGACTGTATTATAAAATTAGATTTACAGTACGTGGACAATTTGAATCAGATCGTACTGTTGAATTGTATTCTGGAGCAAATGACAACTGTCACCAAAGTACAGCAGCAATTGTAATGACACAATTTAATATTCTATGTTCACTTTATACCACATTTTAATCACACCATTCAATAGATATATAAATTTTGCTATTCATTAAAAACCGATAAAAACGATGAAGTAGAAAACTCGTATAGATAAATGAAAGAACTAATGACAGACACCAAAAAATATTAAATTAACATTATTATGAGCAATTATGAAGTTAATGAAGAAATGGTTAATGATACATACAGTGGGCGAATATGAAATAGGTAATATAAATGACTTAGGGAAAATGATAATTTAATTCTATCAGGAAAAAAGATGACTATCACAAACACCTAAATTTGATTACTACCTAGAAGACTACACGCCCGGCAATAGCTCCAAGAAAGAAAATGTAACTGAGAAATCAAATCGCATTTAAACATTTCAAAAATGCCAAATTCTAACCTGAAATAGATATAACAATCATGATTTGTTAATAACCGTAATAAATGTAAAGTTACAATCAAAGAAAGCAATAACATAAAACAAAATTTAACCTAAACAATCTTCCAAATTAAGAATTAAATAAGTTGACAAAATCCGCAAAAATCAATTAAGGAAAATATTAGCAATTTAAAGCTTGTGGATACCAAGCCATAAATAAAAAAATAATCTGTAAAACCTCACTGGAGGTATTAATATTGCGTAAAACAGAAGCAAAGAAAATTGACTGGCAAAAGAAATCTTAAACCCGCAGAAGAATGGACGAATCATAAAAACAAATGTTATCAAAAATGTAAATAAAAGAAGGTTGAGATATATAAAATAATAATAGTAGTTAAACAAAAGTATGCAAAAATAGAAGAGATGTAAAATAAACGTGACAAATTTTATGTACATAAAAATTAAAGGGTGTTACAGGAAATGTAAAACAAAGGGTGCTGAACATGTTGAAGAATGAAAATAGTAAATTAATTTTGATTGCAACAGAAACAATCTAAAAAATATACATATAAACTTAAATTTATAATGCGAGACAAAAACTGAAGTCAGAAGATATTATAGACGTGGAAAGCCGAGATTTTGTAATTCGAAGTTGAAAATGCCTTACAGCTAGTTAAGAATGATGAAACAATATAAAGCACCAACGCCAATCTTATAACTTTGATAACAACAATTTATGTATGATAACAATATTATTCCATAAATTATACAATACAGGACACATATCAAAAATTTAGTTAAAGTCAAAGAAAACTTTACTTCATAAGTATTATTTAGAATTCTCCAATATATAATACATAAGAAATGTGACGCTGTGGTAACGCGCTTCCAATTCCAATTTAAAAAAGTAATGGAAACAAAACACACTATTTATGTATGAACATTATGTTACAAAAATGTAGAAAACTTCCAAGAAATGTTTCCGTTGGTTTCATTAATTTTGAAAGGGTGGATGACCAAGTCAAACATGACAAATTAAAAAATTCTTAAAAAGAACTGAACTAGGCAATAAAAACACAAAACTAATTAAAAATCCATATTAGTACCAAATAACGATTATACAGAGTACGGCGCTTAAATCTGGACAAATTTAAATTTGAATATCCTTTGAATATAGTACTCTCGCGATAGATCATTGTTGGCGTTCATCAAAGCCATATGCTTTTAAGAAACAGTCATAATCTCAAAATGGACGAACTGTTGCAAACAAGTGTGAAGTACTACTGAAGAGCTTCGCAGTGGGCATTCGACAACTGAAATAATTCGATTCTTCGGGTACCCAAGATCAACTGTGTACGACATTGTTGCGAAAGATAATGCTTCCAAGAAAGATTTCTCCGGTAACCGGTCGCGAAAGAACGCGTGAAATGAACTCCGGCAGTCGTAGAACGGACTCAGGTATTCACTTTGGAAGGGAACTGTCACAAAGTAGATTTATGTAATTGTTCTGACGAATGTCGTGAAACTGTGGATTTCAACAGGATGGTGCACTGGCACATACAAGTCAGTTCATCCAAAACTGGTTTTTAGGTAACGTGGACATGTTCGGGCCTAAAGAATTCTGCCCCCATAGCTCTGATTTGAACCTCCTCGACTACTATGTTTGGAGCGTGGTCGAAAGGGTTACTTACACCCTAATGTGGCATATTTACGCACCGCTAAGAGATCCTGTAAAAGATTATAGCCTAGATATTTACAAGCATTAACTCGTTCTATTTTTGTTTACGTTCAAATGCTAGTGTCTACTGAATACTATAAATTAAGTTTTGTCTATATTAATGCTTAATCCCATGTCGGTACTGTGTGTATAAACCTTGTTTAGAAGTCTTTGTAAATCTTCAATGGTATCTGCTAGTAACACAGTATCATTCACATTTCTAACGTTGCTAATCGGTACACCATTAATCTTCACACCCGATTCTTCACCGCCTAATGCTGCCTTAGATATAGCATCAGAATATAAATTAAACAGCAAGAAAGAAAGCCCTATCCCACTCCTCCACCAATTTCCACTTCGTTTTCAATCCTTTTTCTGGTCGTATTGATACTTTTTGTTCCCAATATATTGATAATTCAAAGACATTTTTCGTCTACTCCAGCTGTTTTTCATAATCAATAAAACAAGCGAACACGTTGTTACTTTTACCTTTATACACAGATCTTGTGCTAATCGTAGAAAGTATAGTTTGAACTGTAAATAGCACCTCAACACATTCTAAGTATTCAGTTCGTTCTATGGGTTGAATCGTTTGGGCTATGCTCACAACTCTTAAATTTGTCTCAAGTTTTCTTCCAATAGATTACCTTTGAACAAAAAGCTAATTTGGTCAAACTTAAGATTGCAGCAAAAAATTCTCTTCTTCGTTGGGGGCCCCAATATTGAAATAAAGGTTGCGCCATAGTCCCTGACTCGGTCTCAGTTTTTCGCTTATAACTCACGCTGCTGTATGTCTGTGCTCTAAGCAAGATGTCTAGATATTTCCTCTTTCATATGTTGTGCATATCATAGTATAGTTCAGGAAATATAATCGTACAAAGTTGACTCCGTTTTTTTGAATTACCCTGTGCTTTTTTAAACTCTCGTTTGTCATTTCGCTCGTACTAATAACGTTCTATGATTCCGATTCTGTCCATTAAACTTTAATTTCCGATATATGATTCCATGGCACCCACCTTTCTGATAAAAATATCATAACTTAACATGGTTAATATTTTCTGTAATGCATTAAACGGCTGACTATC
This sequence comes from Sinelater perroti, assembly GCA_036346155.1. Taxonomy (NCBI): domain Eukaryota; kingdom Metazoa; phylum Arthropoda; class Insecta; order Coleoptera; family Elateridae; genus Sinelater; species Sinelater perroti. Next base: position 13,024,645 of record JARFIY010000195.1, on the reverse strand, counting down.
ATTTCGTATACGTTTTTCTGTTTGTAATTAATCAAATAATAAAATTCTCTTTAGTTCAATTAGTGATAGTCGTTACTATTGTCGGTTCTCCGTCTCCATGGATTTATATCTTGGTTAGTCTCCGGAGCAGTTCAACGGAACCCAGCTCACATTTCTAGATGCATTTTATAATGCGCTATCGTTTTACATATTTTGATTTATTTAATTGTTTAACATTTTAGCACATTATTTAGTTTAATTAGTGCTGTTTAACAAACCTCGCTATTTGCAGCAAAGATATTAAACATCGCATTACTCATTATTTTTAAGATTTATTGTTCGTTTACATAAAATTGCTAATGAATTTGTGGTTTTATTTCATTAGCTTCCAAATTATCTGTATAAAAATGTTGCAACAGTACAATGTTACTCTTCTATTCCACAACTATTTACATACAATGTTTTCGCAATAATTTGCTGAATGACCTGTGCTTTATGTTTGCAGCTATTGCACGTTTTACGACATGATTTTTGGTATACCCATTATTTTGATATCTTGTACGTAGTACAGTAATGCGTCCGACGTGTGATAGTTGCAGGTCTGCTTTATACCTTTTCTAGAGCTCGAATATTTCAGATACGTCTTTACAGCTTCCCATAAATGTGTCCTTACACATTGTGAAGAAGTGTCAAACTATTTTTATAGGTTTTAAATTTTGTTGAAAACTTTTGCTAATTCTATATTTATGGAAACAGTTGGGACAAAAAGAAACAAACCAATCATTTAAAAAATTAAATGGATTAAATTAGGAATTCTTCAGATTGCTTGATGATAAAAAATATAAAATTAAGCATAAGCATAAGCTTTTTTAATTATTTGAATTTTATTGCAAAAAAAGTATAGAAAAAAAATTCATTTGTACGGTACAATGCTCTACACTTTTATTTTATAAACTCATATACAAATATCTACAACCTTTTAGTATGTATACTTATTAAAAAAAACAACCTATCATTACTCTAACAAAAGGGAAGTTTGCAGCACCAACATTCATTCAAGTCTATACTTTTGCAGCAGACAAAATATAAAAAAAAATTGGTCAAAACTTCACACACTACATACCGTCAAAACCTATCTTGTATGGAATGATCTCAAGACCTATGATAGTATTATATCACCAATGCATAGGGCCTGCATTTAATCGTTCCCGTGGCGCCTTTCTGAGGAATCAGAATATTCAGAGGTTTATGGTAGGTGTTGCCGCGGCCTTCAATGCTAGTTATTCAACGTTCTAGAAAATAAACTCTTGAATGGTTAGCACGTTATTATTTCTATAAAGAACGGTATTCCTTACAAACCACAGAGCACCAAAAATGGTTTCAAGACCCCGATTTTGGACTACTTTAAGCTTCTACACATAAGCTTTAACGCAATAATTTCAGGCGAATGATGTCAGTTTGTTGCAAAATACAACCGGAACTCGGGACAGAAAAAGAGTCAAGAATATGTCAAGCTACCTTTTCCTTTGCAATTGCCCGTTTCATGTGAGGTTTCTAGCTAAATTTATTATCTAAGATCATTTAGAGATAACGTACATCTTCTCCCCGTGGCATCTCGCGGATCGAAAATTCTAAGATTCGACAGGTCTCGTTGCCAACATGGTCGTTTTCACGTGAAGAATATGGCGGCAGCACTCTTTTCGATGTTGGTCCCTATTTTTTACATGCTGCATCGGTTTTTCCAACTTTTATGGACACCTAGATCTTCTAAAAAGACCATAGCAAACTTGGCAGGTCATGGACATATTTGTTGTACAGAAAACCTATGAATGCAGGCTGATATCTTCGAAAATAATTGAATCAATACCAAAGTTAGTAAAATATTGTGAAAATGTTAGCCAAGCTGAGAGCAGAAGGCGGCTGACAACTGGCTGTAGCCAGGCAAGATCGAGCAAAAGCGGTCCATGGAGGAGGCGGGAAACCCAACCGAGAGAGATGACATCTCATTCAACGAGGAGGAACCTGAGGCACGACAACTGCGCTACTACGCGGGCGGATCGCAAAAGAACGCCTCGAGAGCGGAGTCCATTTTCGTAGTCACGCGAGGAGAAGAAAAAATCAACCACAGGCGAGCCAAGCTCGCAGACTGAAGCACCATTTTCCATTACGAACTAATAGCTATCAAGATTGCTTTAGATACATCGATGGGGAGTTACCCCAATATGCGCTGTAATAGGTATCTGACAGCGAGTTAGCGCTGCTTGCTCTTGGTCGCTGTCGGTCGAGATCGAGATCCAATTACATTCAACCAAAACGAACGTTGGAACTTCAGGTAACGAGGGTGGGGACCAACTGGTCAAAGAGATAACGGCAGGACCACGACTGCTAATTTTCAAAACGGTTTTAATGAGACTCCTAGAGAACCAATTACATACAAAGACATATCGAGAGCAGAGATGGGGTGAAATACACAGATTATTCCACAGTCGACAAGCTGCGAAGTACCTTAACTGGCATATCATCCAGTTTATCACTAGACACTGAAACTTCCGGTCCTACCTTAAAAGTATCAGAAAACTAAGGACCAAAAAAGTTGCGCCTATGGAGAAATCAAGGACATCATGCACGTCCAGCTAAACTTCAACGCGTAGAAGGAAATCAGGCGTGAGCGGTGGGGGGTTCTTACCGTATTCACGGAACGGTACACAAAACGTGTAGACGTGAATTTATAGGGAACGCGCGAGGGTTAGGTAAATTAGTGCTGGTGCAAGTTGTAAAATCTAAAAACGACAAAGCAGGCAGGGACTGCGTTATAAGTTAAAACATTAGTATGTAGAATTGTTAAGTATTAGAAAAACTCTGCGCCATCAGCTGTTTTCGGTCGCCTGTCCTAACTCGGGTGTTTGTGATTTCCCCCAATTCTGCATTTAGGCAAATCTGGGGGAAAAATGCGGCCACGATGAACTATAGGAAACTGAACATTATGGAATTCAGGTTTAAAAGCCAAGAACGATGATTGTGTTTGCGTTAGTGCTGGTGCAGTGTCGTAAGGCGGAGCATCAGTAAATATAATTTAAGAATTTTACGTGTAGCGCTTAATGTATATATTTTTATTAATAAATTGTATATGAAAATGTTAATAGATCAGACAAGGAGAATATGTCAAACTAATTTGTTTGATAAGGAGTCAAAACACCTAAAATAAATCATACAAACGAATAGTCGCTAGAAAACCAAGATAAAGAATCATACAACCCAACAGAATTTTTACATTATAACAACGGAGTTACGGGTCAGATAGAAAAGATTACAAACAAATACCACCACAAAAATATGTAATTTATTTCGATCACTTAAGGACATAAGAAACGTGTAAGGCACACAATAAGTGTACTGCATACCATGTTCGTGCAAGCAGGTTTGCTTTGGGAATTACTACCTGAATAAAGCAACCCCAATTATATTTATAACTCGCCTAGTCAAAAAACTTAGTCTTGAATAAACCTATCTGCAAGATTGACTTTTGAAAGTACAATTTTTTTAACCATAGGAGCCAGTTTATGAGTTTTGTATAAACTCATATACTGGCGGTAAAAATTCATATATTTAAAAATAATTTTAACAAAGACGCTGGATTATACCTACCTAGAACATGATTTGCTCCTCTTAAGAGAGACAGCATGAAGTTCCATAATAATCAGCGACTGAGAAGTTGCCTCCAGTCAGCTATTAGTTTGACCAATGACATCATTTTCCCACTACCATCCCTACCATATCAGCACGAGATGGAAACATAATTTTATAGGATATTTCTTCTCAATATGTCTGTTACAATTGCAGATAATAGGTCGTTTCATGAAAAGATCGAGCTGATTTATGTCAAAAATACAATAGATATGAGAATAAAATTTTCACACAACTACAGTCGCCTTCGGGTTACAGTGAGTTGCTAATCTACTGGCAATTTTAACCTTTTAAATGACCCGTTTGCAAATGTTATTAAATATCCAATTTGAATTTGTTAACAAACTGATTACAATTCCTATGAAGTGTAAATATGCCCCATCTACATAGAAACCCTCTTTGAAACCCGGGCTTATTTTTCTATAGTTTCGGTCTGCCATTTTTAAATATGGTCTGTACCATGCTTTTCTACTGTTTAGTGGATATTTCTCTTATATGCCTCAATATTCAATTATTTTGTTGTTTATTCAATCAAGGTTTTCTGCCTTGAGGCTTTTAGATATTTGTTAACAAACTGTTTACAATTCGGGAATCGAATTATTGTTATTCCAATTTCCAGTGAACCAAAGCAGTTAAAATCACTCGGACGTACATCTGGCGAATTATCATTACGGTTTCATGTGCTGCGCTATTCGTTCGTCTTTGTCAGGGACGACATTGATATCCCCCTCCGTTGTCTCCAGTATCGGTTCTTCTTTGCTTAAATAGAGTGTACTTTATAACCGCCAATTAAACAATAAACTGTTCTGTTTATAAATTTAGTCAGCTGTCTACCAAGTCCAAAGTCTATCAATGCTAAGTTGGTTTGCAAGTTGTATTTTCTTCTTTTTTATATAATCTACTGTAGTGTAAATACTCTAACTATATGGAAGCGTACTCTTCAAGGCCCAGGCTTATTTCTCTTGCTATCTGTTGGTTATTGGGCGTTTCCTATGTATACCCCCACATTTAAATATTTTATTGCTTATTCAGTCAGGGCCCAGTGCCTTGAGGTTGTTAGATATTTTTAGGCTTGGATCAGTTCTTCAAGTTTTTCGGATTATTGTTTCATAATCGATGCAACCTTCTAGTCGTTCTTCTTTTTCAATATTCTTGATTCTTGCTTTTTTTACACTCTTGTTCGGACTTTTCATGATCATATGCGAAGACCTATCGTAGGTGCAGGTCTGGTTCTAATTCTGGTTATTTTTCAAGCTTTCTCTGTGTGCTTCTTGTATTTTGTTTCGGCTGTTTTTTTTTTTATTCTATATTCATTATATGTTTGTTTGATTTATTTTGCAGATATGTTTGGCGCGCAATCTTTTCAGTTTAGGTTGTTTCTTTTAGTTTTTCAGTCTAGATTTTAATCTTCTTGTTGTTTACTTTGAGCTTGCTTAGAGTTTCGTCAGCTTTTTTACTATATTTACTATATTATTATATTCTTTATTAATGCCGTCTGTTGTTTCATATTTTAGTAAATATTGATTTAATCTGATATAGCATACGTATTCTGTCGCCTTCAAAAAGACATATTTTATATACATATTATTTTGATTATTGTGCTCGCGGATTCCGAAGGTTCTTCTATCTTTTGTACATTACAACTTTCGCAATATTCAGATAATGTACTATGCTTAGTTCACATTTTTTATAAAATCTGATATCTATAACTACTATTGTGCATTTTTCGTTTGCTTTCCAGGCATGTTTGTAAATATACTTTTTAAGAAGGTATTACCAATTCTTAGTTTGTTACGTAAAGCAAAATTAACTAGGAACATACCATTATTAATGTGTTTTCTCTATAAACTCTTATAGTACTTGACACGGACCTATTTCCCACTTTTGCATTTAAGTGTCCTGTTATTATTAAGCGATGGTTTTTATTTATTGTATCTATACAATTACAATAGTGTATTGTAAAATTTCTAGGTCTTTTATTAACTTTCTACAGCGGAGCTTATAGTAGAAAGTTAATGAGATTATCATCCTGTCTGTCTGGAGACAAAATAACTTCCGTTCTATCCAACGGATTCACTTCAAACTTGGCATACACACATTCTTAGGTCAGTACCTTTCATAGGATTGATTTTCAGCCAAATCAGTTAACGACAACCGGAAGTGACCGTTACGATTTCGCAGCGCTGTAGAAAGTTTCCTTTACGGTATTACACCGTTCTTGTTCTTCCTTCTTCTAGATGGTGTACTCCATATATCATAATATATTCTCTATTTATTTTTATTCAACGCGTTCGTTAATGTATTTGTAACTTTCTAAATTATGGAGTTGTATTTTGTATGAATCAGAATCGCAATTCCTACTGCTGCTTTTGTCTTTTTGTTTACAATATTGCATATCTTGGTTTTGGCGATGACCACTGTCACAACCTATCTTTCCAGCTCTTTTTCTAGTTGTTCGTTGCTCGTCAATCCCTTTACAATCCACTTTGAGAATCTCCAAATTTATTTTATTCTTTTTTGTCCTTTATTTTAGTTCCGTCATCTCCATTTGTCTGTATGGGGTTTTGGATTAATCTTTGTTTATTTTGGCGAGTCTTTGGCTTTGACTTCTTGTTGTGAAATTCCGGGCTAATTTTTTACTTGCTCGGAGTGCTGGTATTTTAAAACTCGCATCTTTCATGAGCTGGTTCATTTTTGCGTGAGTTAGGTAACAGCCCTAACGCCACAACCCTCCTCCTTTATCCGGGCTTGGGACCGGCAAGAGAGGCGGATGAGCTACTTGGTCCACTCACATTCCTCCCTAGGCGGAGTTAAATTATAACAGGATATATTGTGAAACAATAACAGAAGGGTGGTAAAGAAAATATACACTCGCGCGAAAAAGCATTCACACATCAGCAATGAGAAGAAAACATATTAAAAATTACTTGAAAAATTAGAAATCCAAATTAAATATAAGAAAAAATACATGAATTGGTCCGAAAAAATATCAAATTTTGAGTGAAACGATTTATAATGTAGAAGACGAATTGCAAAAAATGTAATGACTAGTATAATTATGTAATATAATAGTAGAATAGTATAAGACAAAAAACAAACAAAATAACTAAAGCACAATGAAGCACATTTATAAAAAAGTACTATTCTGTAAGTCAAAAATTGAAGAAATAAAAATATTAAGATGTTAAAAACATAACTATGTGTGTTAAGACGTAGTAAATAAAAGTATTCTGCAGAATTAAAAAGGCTCAAGATGTTATTTGAAAAAAATGATAAATGAAAATTACTAATAATAATAATAAAAATCATATACAGTATCATGTATAGAAGAAAGAAAAGGATATGTTGCAAGTACCGACTAGTATGACTTTTATCTCATTTGAAGTATAACCTCTAAATAGTTTAACAACTGCTTTAATATATTCTGTAAGAAATTACATCAAAGTATTTAAACTTTTTATATTAATGTTAAGAGAGCACATATAATGTGTCATTATTAAAATTTGGGAGGACTGAACAAGTAAATCAACAAACCTGCATTATTTTTAATTAAGATTTCAGACCATAGTCGAGTTTTGTTTGCGTTTACAATACAAATGATATTTGCTTACAATAATTGTTTTAAACAGCGGAAATTACATTGAAACATGTGTTTGAACGAGTGCTAGAGAGTACTAAAAGTGCTTACCATGTTTTTTTGTATTTTATACCATTTTTATTAAACATATGACATTTTTGTTTTGTAATTGTAATATTTTGTGTTATGTGGCTCTATACGATCACATACATTGTTTATATCTTAAAATAAATGTAATATAAGAAGACTTTTGTCCTTTATTTGTACGGCCGTACTTGCTGATAATGAGATATCATGAGGAGGTCTTTGTGGCTGGTATCATCAGCAAAAATACCTAATTCTCCGGTACTATTAAAAAGTATAAAATATAAAACTTTAGTCCTTGTGTAACGTACATGGAAAAATAATTTGACAGCTCTTCGTTATATTTCACTTGAAGATGATGGTCGCTTAGACAGCACACATTATCAAATGCGTCTCAAACATTAAGGAGTACTGATCAGAAGTATTCTTTCCAATATTTGTAAGTAGATGGCACTTCTGTAGAAGAAGCAAACTGATAAGTATATGAAGAAACATCCATGTGTATATTCCAGAATTATTAAATCAAATTCAGATATTTTTTTCAGATATAACACTTAGTTTCTCGTTTTTACTTAATTCAATAGTACTAAAGGTCTTTCAAGCTACCGTATTTACTCGAAAATAAGACCCCCTTTTTTCATCAGATTTTTGTCTTTAAAATTGAGAGGGTCTTATATTCGCGTCGGGTCTTAAAATCGAGTATGAAAATGCAATTTGAGGAATTAGCTAGGTTGTAACTAAGTAAGATCATTGTATTATACATAACAAGGTCTGTATTTAATAAAACAGATCACAGATTTATGATTACAATGTAAATAAATTAATCAAAATCATTTAAATGATCGGTAGGCCTAAAAGTAGAACATCTCAGTCTAATTCAAAGGCGGGCCTGAAAACAAAAGGACAGTCGACCTAATCCAAGTTACCAATATTTTAAAGCAAGAAACTATACTAGGCCTATCATTGACTCAAATTTTTAAGCTTGCGATTTGGAACCACAACTAAATCTAAAGGCCTACATTATGCACTTGATTAAAACAACCAATTTATAGATAATTTATTAACGTACGCCTTTACACATTTATCAACTTACCCTTACTACTGAATTCCTAGTCAAAGTCGCTGCTGTTGCCATCGTTATCGTCATCACTATCATTATCACTTGCCTCAGCTAGATTGATGCTGTCCTCGTAAACGAGGTGATCTTCAGTTCCGTCCAGTGTATTGGAGATGCCAGTTTTCTTAAAGTTTTTTTGGATGATTTCAAGTGAAATTTGGTTCCAAGCTTTGACAATCCAGGAGTACAGAATTTCAATGGAGAGCTTTTGAATTTTACCTGTCTTTGTGAATGAATGCTCGCCATTTGCCATTCAATCTGTGTATAGTATTTTGACGTGATATTTGAATGACTTATTTACACTCACATCCAGGGGTTGCAGTATAGAAGTTAGTCCTTCAGGAATGGTTGCTGGATGCGTATTTAATTCCTTCATTCTGTTTTTTACTGATTCCTCAATATGGCCACGAAAGCTGCCCAGAACTAGTAGACATCGTTTCCTTAACAATCCACCAGGGCGACATTTCCATACTACCTCTAACCAATTGTGCATAAGTTTAGAGTCCATCCAACCTTTATCTTGTACACGGACATGCATACCGTTCGGTAAAGGTCCTTTGAAAAGAATTTTTCTTTTAAAAATCATACATGGTGTGCACTGATAGCGAGCATAACTGTGCACCTCATTGTTTCTGCACCCGTTGTTTTTACAAGTACACTTCGTTCACCTACTTTATTCACAGTTGTGTTGCGCGACATTTCGAAGTACAGTGGCGTTTTATCAGCATTACCAATTTGTGAGAACATGTACTGATGTGTTCCTCTCTGACGCAACACGAAACGCTAAAACTGCAACACTTTATCAGTATAGTCTGCTGGCAACCGTTGACACAATGATGTTGTTCTCCTCAAACTAAAACCCTTCCTTCTCATCATTCTTACCACCCAACCTCGACTGGCCTTGTGGTCACTTGCATTGTTGTCTTGTCTTGCGATTTCTCGGGCTTTCATTTGAATCATTTCACATGTAAAGGCACTACTTTCCTTTCTTTTCTCTTTCACCCAATTCATAACTGTCCACTACAGAGAGGCGTCCTTTCTTGGACCTCGAAAAGAGCGAGTTTCTTTCTTCGCGGCCCGATTTTTTTCTATCTGGTTCCTCCAATATCTAACCATGTTCAGTTGCACTGAGAGTTCACGACTCGCAGCCCTCACTCCATTTTTCTCGGCAAATGCAACAACATCCAACTTAAAAGCTGCAATGTAACTTTTCCGGGAATTCATTTTCTCATGTAGTATTGATTCACAAAAGGCACCAAACACTATGCCACCCAGCACTCAAGCAAAAGACTGACTACCGATTTTAGGAAATCGAGCTGTAATGCTGATGTATAAGCAGGTACCGGTCCCAAAGTCAAGCGAACCTACCTGCTTCCATTCTCGTGCGATCTTACTGTTTCTGCTAAAAGTTACTGCTAGGATGAAGTACGGTATGTCCTTGGGCAGAACCTAATTCTTCTATTGACTTAGACATCTATTGAATTTCCTTGACAAGGAATTTCTGAAAACTTAGTTTCACCTTTAATATGGCTCTAGAATTATATCACTTTTATTTTCTTATGGGTCTAATATTTTAATATTTGCATACAAAATACTATTCTATAAAAAATAATACAAATATAATAGATGGGGTCTTATTTTCGAGTAAATACGGTAGTCTATATTTGGACCCTCATTTTGTGTCGTCAATCATTCGGTTTGTTAAAACTAATACAAAGGTCTTGAACATTGCGCTTGTCGCTTATCTTGATGTTATTATAAAATAAATTATAAACTCTTAAATCTAACTACTCCAGTTAATATTATATTAATAGAGTTTCATTTCGTTATTTAGGGATAGTTGGAAATGCATCGTTTTTCTCTTATCCAGGTTATGTACATTATCTAAATCTTGGCCTTCAATATCTTTAGCTACTTAAATATACCTGCAAAATATTGTACGAATAAATCTTTTTTTTGCATAATTGATCCAATTGGTTTTATGTTTTTGCATAGTAATACTTAACATTGTGGGCTATTTTTCAACCAAGAATTAGTATGATAGCAATAGAGATTTTATTTGCAAGTTTTTAAATTGATTTACTTTGTTTTAGTTCTGACTTTTGTTTATTAAGCAGCTGGTTATACCTACTTTTACCCGCATGACTATGGTTTAGTAATAAATTAATTTAGCTTTTCGCTTTTTCTAGGTCATCTGGGGGTTTCACCTTTAACCCGATGTTATATTACTATCATATTAAACGTGGCTAAAAAATGAAATTAAATCATTATTGCCAACAAATCGGAAACTTTTTATAGATTGGTTATGGAGATACATTTATATACAGTATCGGAGAAAAGTAATTGAATTTTTTGGAAATCGCTCTAGCTTTCTAATCAAGAACCACCCGCAACTGGTATCAAGTTGCAAATAGCAAGGCCCCCCATAGGCAGAAATCCCACACAAGAACAGCGTCCTTAGACGCCAAGTTCCATAGCAAGTGCCATGTGGACGATTTTGACCGCAACAAAAGTAATTCAATTTTACCATCAACTCAAAAAAATTACCAATAAACCGGGACAAATAACAAAAACCTAACAAGAGACTAATATTTGGTGGCATAGCCATTGTTTTTGATCGTCTCCGCACAACGTTTGGGCATGGAAGCCATCAATCGGTCAATCATATTTGGCCCAATCTTCTGCCATTCTTGTTGAAGTTGCTGGAATCGCTCGTCGGCGTTTCGGGCCCGTTATCCTTCCAAACGACGTCATAGCTCATCCCAAAGATGCTCAATCGGATTCAAGTTCGAGGACTGTAAAGCCCAGGAACGCACCGGATTTCGTTGTCATGTTGAAATACCCAGCCGCGAAGCATCTTTCCACGTGCGTAGGGAAGCATATGGTCTTGCAACAACTTGCCTTAAACAAGGCGGTCCATGGTGCCGTGGATCTGAACAAGTGAGCCAACTCCTTTTGCACTGAAACAATCCCACAGCATTACAGACCCACCTCCATGTTTCACAGTAGGCTTCTGGTACTTCGGATTGTTTCTTTCACGGGACGTCCAACCCACTGCACGCCGTCGGATCCAAACAAGCAGAACTTGCTCTATCTCAGAGGGTCTTGCAGTTCTTGATTATACAATTTCCAATTCAATTATTTTCATCTGTACCTAATTAAATTCGTACATTTTTTTGTTTAAATTTAATTAGTTAACAGAAGAAGTTTTTTTCTTTTTTACGTATAATGTTTTTGTCTTATTTTTTAAATTAAAGAAATAAAAAATACAAATTAAATGGATTTTTTCATGGAGCTCTAACCAAAATATTATGAAACTTATTTTTAAATTAAAGTAATTTATGATGGCAATTCTGCTAATTTACTCTATTGTTATTCTTTTTTTCTCATGTGGACCATTCTTCATTCTAATTACATGTCAAAGCCATTTCAATTAATTTTTCCATTTTCTGTATTACTGAGTCTGTCCTATTCTATTTCTGTTTCCCTCTTTTCTTATGTAGTGCTGTTTTGCTTTTTTACATATTTTTCTGTATTATTTTTGCAGCAATTCTTGTCTACACTTAAAAACTTTTTTAAGCCAAGCATACTGCTCTATAATTTCCATGATCGATTTGATTTCTTTTTTGTAGAATACTATTATTTATTATATTATCTGTCTAATCTTTGGGTATTATATTTGTGGCACAAGCTTTATTGCATATTTTCCAGACCCAAGTTTTTCCCTCTTCTTCCAGTCATTTTATTATTTTGAGTTTATGTTTCCCCCAGTTGGCTTTCCAATTTTTATCTTTGCTGCTGCAATTTTCCACGCTTTTTTTAAATTATACTAATCCTCACATTTATTATGTGTATTTGTTTTTATGTTGATGATATAATGCATTTTCCACATCAAATTTAGTATTATAATAATCTTTCCAAGTTTCTAAAATCTCATCTAGTGTTGTTTTTATTTGATGGTTTTTATTTCTTATTCCTCTAAGTATATTCTTTCATTGTTTTTATTTATTTGGGGTCTATTTTATGTTTATGATTTAATTACACTCTAAATTCCCCAAATTACTTGTTTTGCCTCTCTGACGACTCTTAATAGAGTTATACTTATGTTTATGTAATATATTCTATCTTGTTCTTCCTTGAGATTTGCAAATTCTAAATTTATTTCATTTTATTGAGTGCTATTTTAATACATTTATTTATACTTTATTCCTCACAATTTCTTTTGCTTTATTATGTAATGTCTTGAAACTTATTTCATTTTTCTTCTGACCACCGATCATATTTAATTTCTTCTTATTTCAAAATTTTATTATATCTTTGTCCCTAATATTGTTGTACTGTTAGGTGTCAAGGTGTACATTTGAGCAATAAGTAAATTTTATTTAAACATCATTTGTATATAAATTTTACCCATTCCTTCTTGTTCTTCGCCTTTTCCTTTGCTTCTCTCAAATTCGTTTTCTGTTCCCTCAGGTTTCTGCTACTGTATTTTCCCATGTTCTGGCTGATCTGCCTCTTTGTTTTTTTCTGCATAGTTCTTGTTTCCCATATTACTTTTGCTTGTTGGCCCCCTTTGATTCTTGCTAAATGACTAAACCATCTAAATTGATTTCTTTTTATAGTCGTTATTGGGGGTTCTACTTGCAATTGTTCTCTTATATCGGTCTTTCTAATTCCGTCTCTTTTTGTAATGCCTATTACAGTTCTAAGGTACTTCATCTCTATTGCTTCAAGTTTACTACTCGTTCTCTTGACAAGTACCCAACTCTCACTGCCATATATTAGGATAAGTCTAAATATAATTTTATATACTGTAATTTTCGTTTTAGAAACTTCTTTTTTGCATATAAACGAATTATTCAGACTGTAGAATACTTTGGTGCATTTTCTATTCTTTCATTTATTTCCATTTCTTAGCCTTATCAATATTTATTCTTAGATTTTTTTGTAGTGTTACTTTCCATGCTTCAATATTATATTGTAACTCTCTCTTGCTCTAAGCGTACATTACAAGATCATCTGCATAGGCGCTTTAAAATATTTCCGTAACATATTTCTACAGCCAACCTTGTATTGTTTACCTTTTTTCTTTACTTCTTTTAGTACATCGTCCATTATGATGTTAAACAAGGTTGGGCTTAGAACTCCCCCTTGTCTAAGTCCTTCTTTTGTTGTTAAATCCTCGGATATAAAGTTTCCTTTACTTACATAGCACCTTGTGACTTGCTATAGACTTTTAATGGCTTCACATAAAAACCCCTCTTGCTATTAAGCTGTTCCATATAAATTGTCTTCCACTATATATGTATAAATTTCTTTCATTTTTTGCTCCAAAAACCTATTTCCAATAAATTATTTTCCTGGTAAAACTCAATGTTCGGCTATTCAGTCCTCTATATCTTTGTGCAGTATTTAGATTTATTAAATAGACTAAATAGTAGGATGAAAAATTAGTTCAAATAATCATAGTTGTTTGACTGAATAATAAATAACATTACATAGTTCTGTAACTACAACAGGGTAAATAAATCTGTTACACTTTACTTTAATGTCCCAAACATTAAATTTCATCTATTTAAATTATGACATTTTATGCAAAAAGGTTCCTTACAACAACAACAATACATTTCATGTAATATTTCCGACATTATACTTTTTATTTAAAACTTTAATTGAATTTAGTGCCTGACCATAGAATCCCAAGAGCAACCAAAGATCCAGAGATAATATAATTTGATGAGGAATTAATTATATGGTTGCAATTAACGTATTGTCCAGAGGGAAAGTTATCAATCTCTCATATTCAATTGATACGTTTCCAAAATCGCCTCATTATTTGTTGAAAAACCGAAAAAGAATACTCGTGAATGTCGCCAAAGCTGCAAACGCTACAATTTTTCTGATAGAAATGATTTCAGTAGATGCTCAGGAGACAAATTATAAAAATCACAAACACTTCCAACTTCCCTCATATAAATAAGATATCTAAAGAAAATACAAGAGACTTAATGTGCATGCTGCTAATACAATCAGATCCTCCAACATCTTACCTTTGAATAACTTTGAAAAAAGAAAGAGCACCAGTGAAACGAAGACAATGCCTGATTTAAATTGCGGTAATATTATTTATTTTCTTTAGTGGTAGGTAAAGTTATATATAAATTTTAATCTTTGCTAATTAATACTCTTAACGCTGGCACAACAAAATATAGATAAGGATATTTATGTTGCAAAACTGTTGTCAGATTATATCTGCCTACCATGTGTCTTAATGAATTCTTGTTATCTGTATCATTTTACAATTTTTGACTACTGCCAGGTTGGATTATTACAATCTATTTCAAGCTGTAATCATTTATTGGTCTATAATTGATGTCCATTGCATCACCACCAAGTTGTTAAGGCTAGTGAGTTGCTGTTGCGTTGATCGTGTCTCAACAGCTGGTAGCATAATTATTTATTTTGCACTTTACATAGTTCTGAATTTTACGTGTATAAATAAGGCGTTTAAAAAAATCAAATATCACAAAGCGCATGCACGATCACATGTTACATGTCACTTGTCTGAACCGGGTGAATATGAAGCAAAGCTTACAATACACATAAGAATAAAAACGATAAAAACAGGGATGATCATCACTATTACTATTATGTTACATATCATATCTGATACAGTGAAATATAAATTATAAATGATAGTGTACCAATAACACATCATTGTGAATTAAGTGATAATTAACTCAAAAAGTCTAAATAGTCAGTATTATTATTTATTATTCTATCAGAGAATTTCCAAGAGTCCATAAACAAGGAGAGATAATCTCTTCAAAAAAAGCAGGGAACAGGACTGATCTTTTTATTCATAAATAAATATGAGAACCAGTGATGTTACACTAATAATACTTTTAAAGGACCGTAACTGGCTATTGCACGTTAAGATTTTGAAAGCAATCAATAGGTCCACTGATCCAAACAAAGTTACGCAACAAGAATAAATTAAGTACAGCAATATTACAGTTGTACAGTAAATATAACAACGCTGCAATCTATTCTAACAAATCGGTGAGGTAACTTTTAAAAGCATCATGGAGTAAAACAAGTTTCAACGGCCTAACGTATATTTAACACAGATCAGTCTCAATAGCAGTTACGCCACCGATTCATTCAACACTATAAAACGAAACTAAACCTTTAAAATCTAATGAGAGAAATTAATACTAAAACCATGTACAACTTACAATAATTACAGACTATTAATCACAGTCAAAATTTATACATCTACAATGTAGTAAGTAAAAGAACGACACCGCTAAAAAATTCACAACATAAAGTGTAAAATATTTTAATTCAAAGATATCGGGGACCTACTGGCACGCCGTGGAGTGAATGATGAGGAATTGTTAGAACCGTACCATTGTGGCGAAGGAGGTTCGCCAGGCTGCCTCCAGAGTTTTGGGGGTGCCTTTCGTGATCCACTGTTGCTATTATTATTCAGCTGAGATGACGAGCATTCTACTAAGGAGGGAGGGCGAGATCTTCGGCTGGATTCACTCGCACTGCAAAAACGTCATGTTTTGAGCACAAGGCGCTAGTTTTCAGGTGGACAAATAAGCCGCTTTATAATCAAGTACAAGCAGCTTTTTGTCCGCAAGCATAATTAAAGTATACCCTTCTGTTCAAGTTCTTGCAGTAAGGCTTACCCGGAATTGCTACTCAGGCAGCATGCAAAAGAAACGAACTATTACAAGTACTGGTTTAAATTTCTCCACGCCGACAAACTTATAAAACTTATATCTTAAGGCACTGTAGCAGCTAATGACCTTACATTTGAATGTAAAACTAATTCATTTGTCTTTAGTCCACAATTTTATCATTAAAAACACCAATGATTTACAAAATTGACAACTTACACATCGTTTGGTATTTGAAGACGTTAATAAGCCATGCTTGTCCTAACAAAGCAAACAGTACACAACAGAAGACCAAATGTAAAGTCAAAAAGCAATTCCTAGTTATATACTTAAGTTAATGCTACATCTAATCAATAACCGCTAACTAAACAAATAATCTTACTAAAAATAGATGTAAAGTGGCAAAAACTTTTTAAGTATATGATCATAATGCAATTTAAAAATATCACACTCACTTGCAGCACCAATAAATTTACAATAAAATATTTTCGTAAAAAAGTCGTCCTTACATTGTCACATTAAAATCGAAAAATTATTTTTATAATCTACAAAAAAAGCTTTTAAGGTTTTTTGAATCAAATGGGAGATAGTTTTTGATTGCTTTGTAATGAATGAACTAGCCAGGTTTATGTTGCTTGAAGCATGCAAGAGTCCATTCAAGACCCTGTAATGGATGTGTGCAAATTTAAACCGGTAAGTAAGCGATTCAGATCAATATTTTTTCTATTCCCCTATGCATTTGTGTGCTTGAAGTTTTTTTGTGATTTTAATTTTTCATAAATATTTCATCTCATAAACGGTTGATTTGAATAAAATATATTAAGTTTGTCATTCAGTACACAGCAAAATTATATCAAACACAATAATTCCGTGCATTAAAGATGACAGCTTATTCTAAGTACTTAATATCATACATAGAACGAAAACATACAAAAACAAAGAAAGACTGCATCTTACTAATCTAACATGGATGTTTTATCATGCGCCTCTATCACTTGCAGTGTGATTATTGCGTGGGATTCTGTTTCTAAAGAAAAGACAAATACCATAAATTAGTGAAACTAAATAAAATTATACACCAAAGTCACTTAAAAATATATTAGTACAAATCAAACTTTGCCGTCTATCAGAAGAACTTCTTCAACCTAACTTTATCCAGTATATCCCCAACACCCACCCAAGGTACCATAGATTACAAGATAAACACTAACAGAATTTTAGATCATTTGGCTTTTACCTACTAAAAATGATATTAGAAAAAATTCACTCGATCTAATTAAAAAGTAGCATTTTTAAAACATGTGTCTTTAAGACAAAGTACATCTCAAAAATTAAGATGATAAAAGTTGTTACTCATCTGCAATGTCAAAAACGTATCTATGGTTAAAAATTGATCAAGATAACAAGACAGCTATAAGTTATATAAACTATTACAATGCGTGAAAATTAATTACGCCTTTATTTACTAGCTTGTCCAGCAAACATTCATTCACACTGAAGACAAAGAAGTTCAAAGATTGGGCTATTGGAGTTGTCCAGTAATAGATCATCACACCTGGAGTAACTAAACGGTTTAAGATAACCGATTAATTCTTTATAATATAAAATCAGCGACTCTCAAATTTGAGGCACAGGTAATTTCGTCCAACTTCAAGTGAAATCTTATTCCAAATTTTTCCAATTGTGGAAAAGGGGTATCAATGATTATATTAGGGAAGGTTCTCATCTAGCGACCCAAAAATGACACGATTTTCTCGAATTTTTTTCCATGGAAGAAAATAAATGAGGAACTCGATGTTTTTGGTACTTTTTTAATAGGCCTTAAAGTATGGAAAAACATTTTTTATATTGAAACATGGGGCCGGCGAAGAGATTGCTCTGTAAGCAATCCCAGAACGAACTTAAAAAGACCTTTCGATTTCGATTTCGAATTTCGGGAAAATTCGAAATCGAATATCTCGAAAATTATTCGACATAGAATTTTTTCGACTTCATTTTCATTTTCGAATTCAGCGTAAAATTTTCTATAAGAATCACATTTAAAAACGTAATGTCGAAAATTTTCCCGAAATTCGAAGTCGAATATCTCGAAAATTATTCGAAATAGAAATTTTTTAATTTCAAATTCGAAATGAGCGTAAAATTTCCTATAAGAATCCATTTTCAAATTTTAAAAGATCTCAAATTTTGTGACGGACCGACAGACCGACAGACAGAATTCAGTAACGAACTTTTTAAGTTCGTTGAAAATAATGCAATAATTATTGTTTATTTGTACTGAAACGTGGCAGTCTCAAAAAAAGTATCGAAGCGGGCGGCACTCTAGCGCTCGTTCCTATCATCTGAAATAAGAAATCCAAAAATGTTTATGAAATATACTACATTTGTTCGAAGATGAACCTGTAAAACCAACAAAAAGTAAAAAATTGAAAAAATGGCGGACATGCAAAGTTTAGTGTCGCGTTTTCGCGTTTTTTTTGCTCTTCAAAGTGCTGTAAAAATATAAATAATAATAAATTTAATTTATTTTTTAGGTTCATCCTCCAGTAAATTTAATCTACTTTGAAATGAAAAAAATATATAGCGATATATTCAGTAGTTTTTGAGATATCGTGCCGCCCAGTTTTAAAAACGTGGTTTCGAGAAAAACGCGTTTAAAGTTTTCGGTACGCGAACTGCTTGTATTCGAAGCACGTGGTCGACTAACGTTACACGTTATAACCGTTGATATTAGTATATATAGAAGCACATCTATAAAGTAATAGCATATATTCCGATATCTGGTGACACTAGAGGTAGCTATATTTACCATGGTCACCCATAGGTATGGTCGTAAAGGTGGGAAATTCAAAAATATTACGGAAAGGCGCTACTTTTTTGCTATAACTTTTTCAAAAAATAATTTCATACAAACCGTTTTGGGAATATATTCTACGGATAATTAGCTATAAAAAAATGCAATAAAAAAATTGATTTTTTGATCGGCCCTGAAGAGAACCTCCCCCTTAGGGTTCACATCACTTTGCAACTTTTATTATTACTTGCTTACATCTGCATTTCTCTATCTTTTATTATCTATATATTTGTTATATTATTTTACAACGTTCAACTTTAATCATCAAAATACAATTTCACATATGACTATGTGTTTTAAAGAATGAAAATCATGAAATAATTGGTACATTTTCCACTGAGACTTTAAAAAGTTTTTCGTTATTTTTTATAAAACGTCAAAGGGATTTAAAGACCGGAATATAATTTCAACATCAAAAAGTTACAGAGTACTGTGCAATTTTGCTCTTCAATGAAACTAATATTTAAAGCAGTACAGCTAAAACATGAAAAGCATAAATAAAATATTAACAAAACATTTGATTAATTTTTTTATATGATTCACTAAATTTGTTATTAGACAACAAGAACTTCAGACGTCATTTTTTCTATTTGGTACTAAATAAAAAGAATGGAAAAAGTAAAGAAACAACCAGCGACCAATGAATTTATTGGCAGGCTATGTTTTGGTATTTGGTATTACTAACGTTTTGTGTTGTGTTCAAATGATGTCACGCAAAGTCACGTACTCGCAAACATTAAATTGTTTAATACAACAATCGTTTTACGAGACGATAACCCACACATTTGGCTATTACACGAACGTATTTGCGCGTACATTGTCAAGGACGACTTTTTCACTTGTTAAAGTAGCTTTTTATTATTTGAACAAACATTTCAAACACGTTCGATAATCTGAGAATTAAAAAAATTCATCCAACGGGGTGAAACACGTTGTACACGAGTACAGAAGATTTATCAAGCATAGCAGGTTCACCGCACACAAAACACACACACCAAGCAACAAATCAGCTAACACTACCTTCCCGATCCTGAAGCTGTCCCAGTAGATGTAGGCAATTATCAAGAGCAGCATAAAGAAAAATTTTGTTTTAGCATAAATAGTGAAGTCGCTATCTAACCAGAACAGTAGTACTCGATGAAATGATCTGTGTAGTGAGAAAAGTAGCACTACCTGACTAGAGAGCCCACACTTCCTTCGGTTGGTGAGACATGAAGCATGGAAGGACCGGCTGATATAGGACGCATCTGCAAATCATACAAGAGTGATCACTAAAACCTTCAAGGAATGCAAGCTGCACATACCCTCTCAGTTTGAGTAGCAGCGTTAGCAGTAAGCACCTCAGAAGCTACCGTCGAAGCAGGCGCTGACTTTGCAACTTCATTATCCACAACAAGCTTGTCCATCTTTTCTTTCAAATTTTGCATAGCTTGTTCTCTATCCTCCAACTGGCCTTGCAAAAACAAAACCTGCCTTCTCAAGTCTGCCATTTCAATTCTCATTTTTGAGTTGCTATTATCATCCATTGAGAGGTTCTCCGTTGATGCCCCTTCCGAGCTAAGCCCGTTGAAGAGCCCATTCCTCAGACTCGGCTGATTGTCGAATGGGTTGAGAGTTTCGGACTGCAATGTAACTTGATAAGTCAAACAGTTTCGCTGTCCTCGTATAAAATGCAGCAATTCACATGACAAAGCGTCTTACCTTCTTCAAATAATCTTCATCTGCTTGCTGAACGAATTGCAAATGAAAGGAGAAACATGCAAAAACACAAAGGTACACAATAGACGTGCGTAAACGACAAACAGAATGTATGAAAAACAACAAACCTCATTTAGAACTCTTTTCAGTTTAATCAGGTTGGTTTTTATCTGCACAATGTCTTGGACAATGGCCCCATGGCTAGCCCTATCTATTTTAATGGAGTCGTCCGAGTCATAACTGACTGGAGAAGCTAAAGAGGGCCGCGGTGGCCTCATCGGACTGCGAGTGACTGAATGGGAAGGTTTGGAATTCATACGACTGTCCAGAGAGCATGGAGAATCTGGAACTGAACTCGGAGTACTCGCTCTTGAACGAAGCAGGCGGGTCGATCGCGCCATACTGAAACAATCATAACAATAACTAAATAAATATTTAGGTAACATTAAGTAGCTAATACTAACTAATAAGTCTAAGATATTTGAATAAATTAATTTTAAAAACAATATAAAGAGGTAAATATAAAAAATCAAAATAGTAGTCTTGTAAAGAGAAAGTGAAACTAAATAACATCTGTACTATACCGCTTTGCTTCTTTAATAGAGCATGACATAAAACGCAATTGCGTGAAAGCAATTTCCAGTATTCTAGAAAATCTCAGTAGAGAGTAATATATAGGTAAACATATAACGGTTAAAAATGCAAAGACAAAAAGCGCAGTTTAATAACCAATGCTCCTTAGCAATCCGCACATTTTAACCGCTATGCAGAGGTGAAAATGAAAAGGAAGTGAAGGTCAATTCGCCGTTATATGCTTATTAGCGTTGGATATCCAGCAAACAGGTAACATAATACCTTGGACTTTTGCGAGACGTACAAGAGCAGGAAACGGCATTAGAGGCTTCCTGCTGTTCTGGCGATTTCTTTCGGCGAATAACTCCGGGTGATCCGGTAGGCTTAAGTTGACCGTTAGGAAGCTTTGTTTGGGAGGTGGCCTGCATTGTTGTACGGATGACTAAAATCTCCGATTTCTAAGGCTCATTGCAGAAGTGAAAGAGTTAAATGGCTCGGTCGAAAGGAAACCTGAGCACCTGACTCACGCCTTCGGAATGCAACTTGAAAAAAACGTAATTTATGGATATGGGTAATACTATACATCAAAGCTTTCAAAAAGTGCTAAGAAAATATCTTCTCGCAATTCCATGATAGAAATAAGGACGTCTATAGTAACCGTTGACCTTTCTAAAGGATTTGTTTAGAGGCACTTGTAATCACATTACGATTAAAGACAGTGATAATAATAATTATTTCAATTCTCTGGCTTGAAGCCCACACTTTTATGGAATTCCATTGTTCCTTGGTGCAGAAAATTAATGGTACGACGGGCGGATTATTCATTTATGGCACTAAATTTTAATTAAACGAAACGAGCATTTCAGCAAAATCAATTAAGTGCAACCAAGTCGGATAGAGAAGCACGAATGTATTCATGGTAGGCGAGTAGAATGATTCTGACCTATGATTCGTAAAAATCGCGGACGAAGCTTTGCGCAAGCTCGCGAATGTAGTTCAATAACAGCGGAGATGCGCTAACCTACGGAATTACAAAAATCGACCAGCAAATAGCAGCGCGGGAGAAGCTCCACTAAACTCGTCATAACGTTTATTACAAGGGATTAGCAAACCGTAAAGTGCATTGTGAGTTTAAAAAATATGTGACAGCGCTATTATTATATACCAAGTGTTTAAATCACATGAACCTTGCATATTCGATTGAATATGCTTAGTATGGTTCAGCACTAAAAGACGAATATGCAAATTAAAAGTGCTATGCTATTTTAAGAACAGCTTGCGCAATTTGAAAGTGCCAGTCCCCTTTTCATTATAATGAGTAAACGTGTGCAAAATTTAAATTCCAATTTAATGACAAATGGTAGTCTTACCTAATATTCACTTTTAATGAGTTCCGCTTTATTTAAATACCCCACTTTCCAAGGGATTTCATTAAATTTGGATTTTTTGCGATTTTTCAAGAATTTTATTATACTGAAAGTAATTTTTCTGACCATTAATGCCTTCCTTAGTGAATTAAAGAAACTATATAATGATGACAAAATAAAAAAAAACCTATAAAACCAACCTACTCTAAATAGACAAATAAAAAAAAACCTCAAAATGCAAAAATAATAAAAAGCAGTGATATAAATAAATTCATACAATGAACAACAAATAAGATTGTTTTATAGTAGAACTATGGTTAAAACAATCAAAAGCGACCCCCAAATCTGCGCGATTAATTTTTTGACAATGAATCACAATAAGGTTAGAAAGTTTTAGGTCAAATATTAAAACTCACTAATTTCAAAAAAAAAACCTTTTAATTTAACTCTTCTCTAAAGAAAAATTTTTCAAAATTTAACCTTTAAAAGAGCGAAAACAAATAGATGTTTTACAAATTTTTTAACCTTTTAAATCCAAATTTACTATAATGGTATATATTTTCCACAATTACTACCTTGTCCTATATTCAAAAAAGCTCCTAACAAACATCGCACAAATATACAGATGCCAAAAGGAGGAAACAATATAAAGATCCTATAAATAAAAATAATCGTGCCAATTATGTGGTGTATTATACTTGCAAGGAATGTCATGCATTAAGTGATAAATATCTGTCAAAGCTTTTTGCTGTAACTCAAGACATTTGAGATACAAAGTATCAAAGTGCATCCCTTAGCAATGCATATGAGAGTAAACATCGTTGGTGCGTTTAGTGCAAAAAAAAAACTGTTCTAAACAGACCTATATTTGATAAGCTTCAGTGACAATTTTTGGGAAATAAACAGTGGCAAGAATTTCCAATTGGAAAGGTCTTTTTAGAATCTATTTCCCTTGAAGAAGAAATAAATGGTTATATCTACAAAACATTCCGCTTGGAATTGATGCACTGTCAACGAGGGGAGCTTCAATATGTTGTCTCTTTTAGAGATAAAAAGGAATGCTTGAATTTTCTATTGGTAAAGAGATCTAGAAGTTGAATAAGTCCAGTCGTCTTTGAAGGAATTACTTTATTGGTAAAAGTGACATTGATAGGGTTAACAGACTCCATTATTTCGTTACCCTTGATCAGTCTTGTTGACTCACAAATGAGCAGAGTGTTATTTAGTACATTTGGATAGAGAACTTTGCGGAAGTGCTCCATGATTCTTGCCTTATTCATGGTGACAGAAGTGTTGACCATAACATGAATATTTGGAAGGCAATATTTGCCAAAAAAGGTTTCATATGGATTACATAAATCTCGTGCATTCTCAAATAAAGAAGACGGGTAATCTAAAAAGACACTGTGGCTTTGCAAATCCTACACAGCAAACTAACACACATACAACTTCATAGCCCTTGATGTACGACCATGTAACCTCTTGGGTCTTTTTCATATTTTCACCGTCTTGCATACTCAAAGATCAGAAACGCCTTCAAATACATTTAGATAAGATACATTAAGAAAATTGTCCCAAACTGATGTTTCAACCAAAAGTTGATTAAGATAAACTATGAAGAATTGTCACAGAAAAATCCACACTGTTAGAGGGATTCTTCAATCCAATAGAATATAAATCTGATAAACTGTGTACCATTCTAACAGAATATATGGAACAATATAGGTTTTCGGCTTGGCAAAAAGTACTGGTTTCTTCATATATATCATTCAATATCAATGAGAAACAAGATAAGTCCCTTACTGCAAAGACGAAGAAAAATTTAACCAAATCACAATTGCCATCTGTGTAAGCCAAGGTGATTGACGAGTTTAGTTGGAATGAGACCAGAAGTTCTCAAAAACCAGGTGTCTAAATCCTCTGGAGAATCAGGGAACAGACTACTAGGATGCGTGACAAAAATATGCAACTTTCTAATGACAATAAAAATAAACGCAGAAGTAGATCCAATTCTCTTTAAAGGTTCGCTTACTTCATTCTTAAAGAGAGAGAGGGGGGAGGTAATAAAGCTTATAGAGACAGGGATTGTGCTACGACGCCTAACAGCTAAATTGGCTTGTTCGCCAGTACAAGAAACAGCCTTGCTCATTTAGTAACTAAACGAAGCTCCGAAAGTAAGCTACATACTATAAGGGCATACCTGAATGACTCCACAAATGCGAACAAAAATTCTAAAAATCGATTTCGCAAATGTCTTGATCGACGTATTATCTTGCAAAGATTTTCTCAAAACTATACATGTTTCTAGTCCAATTCTATAAAGCCACATCATATCTATTAAACGGCAATAACATATTATTATCAAAAACTGAAATGCATAATCAGGGTGACAACTGTGGATCACTATACATTGCTTTGTCAAGTCCATATTTGAAATTCGGGTAAAGCCTCATTAGGCAGACTTTGCAACCCTGATTCAGCAAGCCAATGAAGTGAATCTAAGGACAAAAATCAGTAAGTGTAAACTCTATTTTGATCCTAGAACGCTTAAATTGGATATCTTTAAATAGTTTGAGCTATTCGTTCTGGTATCTGATTGCGAATAATGACAGAAGAAAATCTAGAACTTGGCAACCCAGTTTGCGAAGGTGTTGAACTCGCTTTCAAAAGGAAATTTGAAAAATCGCAATTTTTGTTATATAGACTTCCCACCTTAAACTCACATATCGCATATTTCCTGTTAAAGAAAATGTGCGCCTTGCTGAAGTTTCTAAATTTAATGCAGGGTTCTAGATCTAACGTCCACGCGAATGCCTGGAGTCTCTCCTTAACTTCCATTTGAATGACACAATGGGCACAGACTACCTTGTTCATCAGAAATAGAAGAATTGGAATAAGAAACATTTCAGATATTTGTCTACCAGCTTTCTTGAGTTCTGTTATTTGATCACACAGCTCACTGTCTCGCATTGTTCCTAACATACAGGGTAAAGTTGTTGCGCACCTTGAACAGTATGCTTTGACTTGCTGGAAAATATTCCATTAGGGCATGATTCCGTCTATCATACTTTTCCAAAGTAACTGGGATAAAGTAAATATAATTTGCATTATTTAAGAAATAAAATGGAACTAGGATAAAGATACAAAGGGGTGGAAAGCACTTGACTCCCAGAATTCAATGCATGGTTACATCCAATACCATCCAATAATGTTGATACAAAATTATATAATCAAGACTTCCATCTTTGTGCGGGACTATGACTGGATTGTCAGTTTAGTACCTTTGCGTGGTGAAAGAAGACGGAGTTCGTGGATTGCGTTTTGTGAAATGTAACTTGGAAATAAACCAAATCATTTACAGACGTGACCTTTCTCGGGACAGTGAGAAAAGGTCGGAAGTCATGATCCCTTGGAAGAAGGACCGGCTCATAATCTGGGACGTTGACATTTTAGTGTCTTCCTATATTTAATTAATTAGTATTAAATTAAATACTTGACTATTACAACTTCAAACTTTATTTTCTTTGGATTGTCGTTTGAGACTTTAACACCATGTAGCAATGAAACCAGCTCGTTTATGGACAAAGTTATATCCATACTGATAAACAAGTCGCGAGACTACAAAACCAAACATTACCTATCTCAAAGAATATCGCTTGCAATTTAAAAAGACACTACAGCTATCATTTTGAGAACCCTTCCAGAATCAGATATTGTAAACTGTATTTATATTTTATGGGTTTAAATAAATTTTATGTTATTATATAG
The DNA here is from genome assembly GCA_036346155.1 of Sinelater perroti. Taxonomy (NCBI): domain Eukaryota; kingdom Metazoa; phylum Arthropoda; class Insecta; order Coleoptera; family Elateridae; genus Sinelater; species Sinelater perroti. The sequence goes on along the minus strand of JARFIY010000195.1, from coordinate 12,998,253 downwards.
ATAAGGAACGCAAACAAGCTTGAAAAAATTCACAAATTGGCAAAGTCTTGTGAAACGATCCGATCCGACAGCATGAGTATAAAGACGGGCACATTTTTTGAAAAAAAGAGAAGATTTCAGGTACCTGATCTAGCGCCGATTAAAGCCTCTTAACAATTTATTAATGCAAGCCACCTCGAGCAGGTTTCCTTCACAGAGCATGCTTGAAAATACAATGGAAGTTTCTAAATAAAATTAGTTTGCAACAATCTGATTATAGTAAATAACTGATCTTTGAAGTTTAAATATAGATGTATCCTATTATGGAAGGTCTTCTGCCAATATCTTAGTAGAAAATCCAATTTAGGCAAACTTGTTTTGTAGGCCAGTACGAAAGGAAATCGCTAACTTAAAAAGATGATCTACAAGTTTAACAGCTAAATAAAAAACTTAAAGTTTGCTTTAGGAATGCAAACCGTTGTTTGGGATAAGAGTACTCTACTACACGAGAGGAATTTTGAGGTAGGATTCTTAAAGACATCCGAAGTAATGATGAAATACTGGGGGAAATAATCGTGCTGTTTAATAAGATACCTGGCCGATACTGTCACAGCTATCTGGAGGGATGCGTCAAGATATTGCACCTACGGTTCTTCACTTATAAATTTTCCCCAAGTTTCTATTCTCCAGAAAAGTGTGGTAAAATTGGTGAAAGATGATAAAAATCGACAAATCCTTTATCTAGTATATATTTTTATATCGCATATATTAAACTGGTTCTGCAAACGTGCGATTCTGAACCCAACTAATAACGCTGCTGCTATTAATAGTGTACTGCGTCAATAGTCTATGGATTTGGCAGTATAAAGGGATGTAAAGTTTCTCTTCAAAGTGGGAACTCCCACAATAATATTGCAGAAATTCAACCTTCCTGGGGTTCACATTATTCAGTATCTGTGCTCCAGGGAGTTGATTGAATTTGAGAGGCAAAGCCGTTAAGACAACGCATAATAGCAAACAATTTCATTTTTTATAATCTGTACAACTTTAGTTAGACTTCATAAATATTCACGCGGGCAACTTAATTGCTTTGGGATCACAAAATGACTTACAAGTAAGCTATTGCTGTATAAAAAGTGTTTGCTCTAAGAATCCCCTTTAAATATGCTCAACTGATCAGATACTGATTATTTTCATTTATAAAACATATGCAAAATATTTTAGAAATAATGAATAAAATGAGCAAGAATGCGCACCACCTCTGTCTTTAAAATATAAGTGAAAATCGTAATCTAATAGAAAGAAATTAAACCAAAAAACAAACAGGAAGAACAGAATTTAAAAGAATCCAAAACATTACTGTAAAGTTAGACATTGATTTTTATTAAGAGAGAGACAAAAATATATATAATTAAGATGCAAGATAAAGAAAATATCAAAAAGTATAAAGCGCTTGGATTTACTATCATACTACTTTCTCATATACAATCATTTAAGGTATTTGGTAAAAAATTAGTCAAAGATCACGTAAGATACCAACTCTTTGCACTAAATAAAATATCAAAAAAGATTACACATGTAGATACTTGCAAAAATGATTATCAAAATTATAATAAGAAGCTTTAAATGTGTGGATTTTATGACATCAATGGTTGGAGATTAAAAACTTATCAATAGAGATATTAAAAAGATATCAAACAATAAAATTCCATATTATAGAACAAGTGCATCGCCGATAAGAGTTGTGATACACAAAATTGCTCTAAGAAAAACAATAGAAATAAAATTTAAACTTTTGCAAACCATTAACATATACATAAAATGTACCGCTCGTAAAGGTCTTCTGCACACAATGCTGTGTTTTATAAGCACTTTATAAGCTACTCCAATCATTGTGAAGTACCTATATAATGGTTAGAATATTATATTTGCACTCTGCAAGTCTTTAATTCATATCTTCTAAAGGTTGGCTTTTTTTTCATAATTCTAAGTTTAGCATCAAGAAAGGTGGGACCATTCTTAGCTAAGCTCAAATTAATAAAGTTTTATCTGGAATGGTAGTCTATGCGTTAAATAAAAGAGATCTCACATAACACTTTAATATACTAATTACTCGCGTGAGTGAGAAACAATAAATAAGACCAGAAGCATAGTGTAAACAAATATTAAAAGTACCACTACCTTTTTAAAAATCATGCTGGTAGTGACACTATTTATATGAAAAAACATCGGTAAGATAAAACCAAGGATAAAAAAAGATGTGTTAACGACGTAATGGCAAATATTTTCATCATTTCATATTCTAAAAATCTACAAAAAAATCTTAAATACCTAACACCTCACCTATGTTGAGATTATATTGTTGTAGTTAATAAACGAAATTCTTATCTTTAGTATTCATACTTAATTTTCTTATGTTCTTCTTTACAATATTTCTTTAAAATATTGCCTCTCTCTGTTTACATATTCTTGTAGTTGCTTTTCAATCCTAAATTATAACATTTTTGTTTGAGACACACTTAATTTATTGATATTCTAAATAGTCACTTTGACTTTCTAAGCTTTTTTTCAACTTTGCATAGTACATTCTTTTTTTTGTTCCATGTAAGTATACATTTCGTGCTTCCGTAGGAAATTTTTGGAGTAATTTACATTACATTTCCTTTTTTATGTTTCAATTTATTTTTAATAGTTCTTCTTGGTGTTTTTCTCTTTTCTTGGTAGCTCTTTTTTCGCATATACCATTCTACATCAGTTTATTTTTATCTTTGTACACTAAATGTATTTCGTGTTTATTCTCTGTTGTGTTGTTCAGTTGAATTTATAACCCATCGTTTGGTGAAATAACTGTTTTCATGAATTGTAATATCACTTCATTTTTTCTGCTGTAAAATACTTTGCTCTCTATTCATTGTTGTTTTTACTATAATTTTGCTGTTATTTCGTAATGGATTAATTTTACTTCTATGATTTAAAATTATTCATGAAATTTCATTTTTATATACTTTTTAATTCATTTTTAACAAAATAAAATACACAGACAGAGGGTGGCTACCAATAATTGCAAGAGTTAAACACTAAATTGTCAGATATGAGAAACTTATCTTTACTGTCAAATTAACAATTAAAATTAGGACCAATAAAGTATAAAAAAAATGGTACTTTAGAAATGATGAAAGCAATATTATTTCGCCAAAGAAAAATATCTTAGATAACAAGAAGTTAAGTATATGATGCCAGCTTAATGCAAATTTTTGGTCCCTGATTTCAGTCGATGATAATATATCTCACACGCTGTATAGTCGAAGTGAAGGTTCATCTGTCAGCTTTACAATGCACTGCAAGATAAACCAAAAAATTAGTGGTAAGGGCAATGTCGTGCGACAAGTAACATTCGCGTTTTAAATGAGAAAAGGTACCGGCGAAGACATAAAAATCATTTGTTCGGCTTGGAGAAGACGGGTACCTGCAAGAAGTGGTTCCAATGATTTAAAAGTGAAAATTTTAACCTACACTGGGTTAAATGTTTCTAGCCACATAAAGAATTGGAGCAAATTTTGTAAGAGTATTATTACAGTCAAAGCTCGTAAAAAACTTAAAAGTAACACGTCAAGATACATCTAAGCAACTGCAAAAGCTGGAAAGGTTTCACAAGAACGATTATTGCGTTCCTCACGAATTCATAGCCGAGAACATGAGTAAATGCTATAATATTGCTAATTATCAGCGACTTACGTTGGCAGATTTTATTGCACCCGGGGTATTCGCCAAAATGTAGCCCTTCAGGATAAATGTGCAACTTAATTCTTGGCCGTTAACTTAAATCAATGATAATAACTATTCAAATTTATAAATTTCGCGGTGTGCTTGCCGTGTAATCGAAGTAAAGCGCCATCTGTCAGCTTTTCGGCGCACTGCAACGGATGCTTGTTTTACCGACATAACCTAAATATTAGTGATAGTAAAGGTAACGTCATGCGACAAGCATTATTTGCGTTTCAAATGAAAAACAGTGTCGGTAGAGCCCAGAAAGTTTACAGAGCTTTAAGGATGTACGCTGTTTTTTCAATACTTACAGGAAATGACTCCAACGATTTAAAAGTGAAAATTTTCACCTATATTGCGTTAAATGTCCTAAATAGTCAAAGGACAAAAATAAGGAATTGGAACAACTTTTGCAAGAGTATTATTATCGTACACAAACGAAGTTCGTAAAAATACTCAAGCCACATCTAAACACCTAAAAACACTCAACAAAAGAGTACGCAAAAAATTACGGCAGTTATCTTGTAATTCTTATCGGATTTAAATAAAACTTGCTCACACGTTTGTTGAGTGAATATCTCTCCCAAGTTCCTAAATGGACACGAGCGATGAAAGGAGGGGGAGGGAGGAAACAACCTTCAAAAGTTTTTTAATTTTTTGCAACTTTCATAGTTCTCGCCAAATATGTTCCTTAAACATATTCTTAGGTATGGCCAAAAAATACAGGAACGCCAACGAAAAAGAAATCTATCAGTCTCTTGATGGCTTTAAGTACAAGCGAAACCAAAAACTTAATAGACATTAAAAATAAATAAAATTTAAAAAATAGCATAGTTAAATATTCTAGGATGCGATAAAGGACAGAAAGCAACATTAAATATACAAATAGCCTATTTCAAAGAAGTTTTTTGCGCTAAAGTTAAAAATACAGTTGCAGTCAGATCTTTCAGTTAAATTTTTAGTATAATACTATAAAAAAAGGAAACGTTCTACAGATGATCAATAATTTATCTTTCAGCATAATTACGAGTAGAAATAGTTATTAACGCTAAGAAAACCTGAACAATATTGGGACAATGAACTTGTTTGATAGATGATGAAGACCTTGATTAGTATTAATAATAAATATAAACCGGAAGAAATTATTTAAAATTCGACCAATGAACTGGATAATAATTTCACGCAATTTGGAGTATTTTCCCATGTTAGTATTAATGAACAAATGGTGAGCTATTATGGTCACCATTATGTAAAGCGATTTATTAGGATCAATATCGTTTCGGTTTCAAATAATGGGTTGTGTTGCGCAGATATCGGTTATTATAAACAAATACGAATGAGTTAGGTATGCCGGTAATATTGAATAAGATGGAAATTATAGACAAACCAGAAGAACACTGCTTTTACTTCTATAACTTTTTCACGTGCTGATTTGGTAAGAAAAATTGAAAAGAAAAATATACCTGCGGGAGGTACAGTGAGAAATAATTTAATGAATAAATGTCCAAAAAATGGACGGTGAAATGAAAAAATAATTCGGTGGGTTTTTTGATTATAGGTTTCATAAAAGAAACGAAATATTTGGTTTTGTTTGGGCGAGATGGTCTAGAACTGAGAAGAAACAACTGTGCTATTGAAAATTACAATAAGTATATGGACGGTGTTGTTAAGCTTGATTGGAATATACAAAAGTATCGAAGAACAATTAAAGCCAAGAAATGGTATTTACTAATTTTCAATAATGTAGTGGATGCATGTATAGTCAATATTTGTCTTATTCTGAGTATGTATATTGAATATATATTCAATCTGATCACAAAAATTGTGGAAGGTCATCCTACAGTGTGAATTCACAGAAGCGTGTACCAGAAGATGTAATAAAATTATATTATTATTATTATATTATTATTATTATTATTATATTATTTAGATAGAAAACAAAGAAAATGTGCGATCTGTAAGAAAAATGTCGGGAAATAATGTGTAAAGTGTGATGCCGGGTTACACGTAGACTGTGTTGTTCGATAGCATTTCTAAAATAACAATTTAATTATTTACATGTCACGTGCCATAATCCCCAAATGGAGATTTTTAAAATTAATAAAAATCATATTTTTACTTTCTATATTATAAAATTAGATATCGCATAAAAAAATATTACTCAATTCAATTAGCTCTTCAAAATGAGTCTAAGAAAATAATTTAAAAATATCTGGCTAAAAATGTGTTAATTTTTAGTCATCCCCGTATTTTACAACATAGCGGACGATCCTCGTATAGCTTACGAAAGGTGCGCGTTGTCCCGAGAGCCTGAATAAGGTGAGAACAAGTACATGTATGGCTTTCCATTCCTTTTGGGCAGAGAGCGAGTTTTTTATTTCACGAAATACGCGTACACAGCTGGTTTCGAGTTAAATTATAGCCCCCGTTTTGGCCGCGGCCAACAGGTTTATTAGCCCTTTGGTTGGGTTTTAAAATAAACAAAGGCTGTGGGTCGCAGGCGAAATTCAAAGCTGAAGCCATGACGACGAAGGTAATTTGGCGTTATTTATGCGCGCTTTCAATAACTAATAAAACAGGAATTGTTTAATCGATACATCTATGGCTAAGTATAACCGCCCTGAAATTATCCGGAAAATTGATTTTTTGGACGCCAAAAAACAAAAATAAATAAATACGCCACCGTCACGACCACTTGGCACCCGCATAAAAAGCAGTGACTCACAAACGTGTTTAATTGCCCAACGCAGCATTGAAATTATTTAAAACTGCTAACTAGCCTAATAGAAACTTTGCCTTAATTTTATTCATGTACTGTTGCAATAAAGTTGATATGATGGTAAGTAAACCCACAGATCGCAACAAAAAACGTAAAACAGAAGTAGCTGTAGTGCCGTTGAATGTACTGCATAAAAATAAGTTGTACAAAGAAACAGTTCTACTTCTGAGTTATTTATAGTGCGATAATGGATTTGTGTCACTAATTGCTACTATGAACACATGAAATTTAAGAGCGACGTTCTCAAATAACTTGTTTGAAGTTTTCTATTTGCAGACTATTCAACATTTTATCCATTCCCAGATTAAAGTTGAAAGCAACCTTTCATAGTAATTAACTTCTCAAGAAATCACTACAGCATAAAATAGAATGTGTGAAAAAGTACTCAGATAAAATACCAACGAAGTATAAACATTAAATTTTTAATTTTATGGCAAAGATAGTTCTATGAACTCATTAAAAAGTAAGAAAAGTTAAATATACAAAAAATGCAAAATCTACTCTATTCCTTCTATGATAACTCAAATTATTTTTGGAAAGTAATGATTAAAATGTAAAATAAGAAGGTCAAAAATGAAACGCTTAGGTATTTGCATATTTTCAGGATCCATTAAACGATGATACACAGGTTTTATTTAAATGACCACTTTTAGCTTCCGTGGAAACCGTCAAAGTTGGACCAATCGTTTATGACGGTATGCACTATATTGACTATAGCCGTTAAGAGTTCGCTTCAAAGAATCAATACTGGGATGTCTTCTTCAGCAAACCATACCCTCTAAAACTGTCCACAATATAACGAATCAATGAACTTTTTTAAAAAATACATATCGACCACGCCATCCTGATAGACTCTAACCAAACCGTTACAGATGCTGGCTGATAACCTTTCTGAACCCTCAGCACTAACTGAGATGCTTTCTTGGAGGACTTAGCCTTCATCCTCATTTTATTTATTGAGGGATTTTTCTCCTGTAAACATTTTCTTGCCTGGAAACAAATTATTTGGCCATCATACGCTTATTCCTTAAATAACCTCTTCCATTTTGTCAGTAAATACTCCCTATGTTTTTATGGACAGTTAGGCCTTGTTAATAATCCAATACACCAAAGCTTAGAAGACACAACCTTATGGTTTTGATTGTTTAAGCAATCTCAGCTAAATGTGTTTTTTCAGATTTTAACGCCTTTATCCTCATTTTACAGTTCAAATAGACAAACATACAGTCAATGCCAAGAGATTATAGTCTTAAAGACAACACTTTCCTCTAGTTCACACTTGCATACCGCAACGACAGTAACACGATTCGAATATCATTCATATAACTTGAAAAACTGACTGAAAAATTTATCAAAACATTATAATTAAAGTGGATAATGATACAACAGACTTTCACATGAAATTTGTAATCAACAAGTAAATCGTGCGAGTCTGCAATTCCAAAAAATTCCATTTGGCAATTGCAAACATCAGTATTTTCGAAAACTCAAATCCGTATAACTTTCAACTAGAAGGATATGTTAAAATCATGTTTGTAAAGAGAATTTTTAATCAAACTATTTTTACCAAGTCTAAAATAGATATTTTGTAAATTATGTAAAATTAATCTTTAGATCTTAAAGTTTGATAAAATGTTTCTGCCTCTTCATATAAGGGTGAATCAAATATTAATTGGAATTTCCTTTTTACGCGCTGTGGGGTGAACGGAGAGGGGCGCAGTTTCTGAGCGTTGCAGGTAAGGGATTGGTCTCGTAGAGTACCTCGCACTACACCTTCCTGTCAAAGCAAAATGTTCCTCGTTCGTTGCGCAACAGATTATTATCGTATTTCTCACGAGGGAGGGCGTAAAATTGTGAAAAATTATAAGAAGACTTAAGGCATAATTTGAAGACAATACTCTTAAACGGTTGAAAATAAAGACGCTCGAGGATCAACGTGACACGTATTTTTCGCCGTTTTCTCGAAAATAACCGGACATTAACGATTGTTAAAATTGTTGTTATCAACTTCTGGACAAACTGCATATCATCGGAAAAATCAAATTTCTAATCTGAACTGCCAATATTCAACAAAAAAATCAGAAGTTGTTCTGAACTACAATAAAGCATCCTCTTTACAAGTAGAACTTATCGCTACTTTTTAGGCTACTAAAACAAGAGATTTAACGACATCACTATCGATTACTCGGTGATGAAAATATGTTAGAAGATTACATCGAAACATAACTTTGTATATTTGCATTCTTATTATGCTTCAGTAAAATAATTCCGGTTTATATTTGATTCGCCCACGTAGTATGTATAGATGAAAATCTTCTCGCCTTTGTTTGAACTTCAGTTCATATTTTCTTAACGTTAGACATCTGGAACGTTTTGCATTTGTTAACTAAATAAGAGCCAAGTTAATGAGCATGTCTTATTAGAAACTCCACGTTTTTTCCCCAGAGGTATTCGGTGAAATTATATTAAATATGACTTTTGTCCCAACAGTGATGTGCAATAATGAAGTTGCCTCCAAACTATGCTAACAACTTTTTACAGGTGATTTAAATTTTTAAATCAGTGAGCACGCGTTACTTTCGTTATACTTTGTAATTTGGCAAGGCTAACTGTTGTGAGTCACCGAACTATGTAGGTAGATTGTTTATTGCTGATAATGAACAGACACAGTTATGTGGAAACGTCCAGAGTGACTGCAGTCAGCTGCTTTAAGATCCATTTGCTGGAATCGTTTGGGCGCCAGGTGTCTTAAAAATGAAAATTATTTCAGGCAATTATTGTAAAATCGAAATGATGTTCCAGTACAGTAGAAATATATGAAATCAGCGGTAGAAAGTAAGCAATTAGAAACTTTAATGACGAAGCCTTCTCCAATTTGTGGTGATAATAAATAAAAAAGTATTATCTATGGCGCAAGCTGATAAATGATAGTGTTATCGCCGTAATCAGCAGGTTGCCAAATGCTACGCGATTTTACGTACAAAGACGATTTTGCCATTTTCGCTCGCGTGACGATTTTATGAAGGATGCACACACATCGTACATTTAAATTTAAAAATAAGCTTCAGGATGTCATACCTCTTTTGAAATTTTCCCAATTTTTAAATTATCTCTTTCATTTAAACAAACTATTTGTAATAACAATAACAAATTCATTTAGACAAATGCAGATTAACGCTAACCAACATAATATTAAAGGAAAAAATAACATGCAACTATCTAGTTTTTATTACAACGCACTAATTACGTTAAGTCGCCTCGAGTTGCATTGACAAGCATCGCTGCAGCTAAAAATTAACCACTTCGCTTGCTATTAATATTAAATTCGGAGCAGTTGTTTACATATAAACTTTTAATTATCATTATCACTGAGATGGCTAAGAAACAATAGCCCGATAGTTCCGCCTTGCTTTCTGAATCTGCACTTAAATTAGATTTCCGTATGTTGGACTGGCGGAACAAATCAGTAATGCAATATAAGTGATAAAACACCAATAACACTGATATAGGCCAACTCATTTGTAGCTGCACTAGATCCAGTTGCAGTAAGTTCTCTTTTTTGCTTGTACCTAAATGACATCACTCTTTAAGCAGTTTAAGTTCATTTATATTATTGGCAAAGAACACGTCAACTTATACCTTTATACTAGAAAGGTCAAAGAACATAATTATCTTTCCTTGTTTAGAAAAAGAGGCACGTAACGTTTTAATGTCTTCCTTAAATTACAGAATAAAACAAATCAAGAACCGCAAATTGCAATATGAATAAGTGTCCATTAGGTTTTTATTACTTATTAATTATCAACGACCATACCTTCTCATCCTGATGTTATGCAAATTGCCATTGGGCGCATTCACTTCCACCGCGTTTTCCTTCATTTCTTTGTCGTTCATTTGAAGGTGATTAAATAACAAAACACTAACACCTAAAGAATGTTTCAGGCAAACAGCTAGCTGGCTGTATCTCAGCCCCTGCAGCTGGAGCAGGAGAACAAAGACCTTTGGTGATCTCCGGGAGATATCAAGCCGCGCACCAGATCTAATTTGCCATTTTGCAAACGAATGATCAATACTTCAGCAATATTTAACCCGATCACTCACACAATTAATGATGCAGACGAGCTGCGAGCAAAATCCACCTGCCAAAGCGACGGCTGGTACGAAACTGAGCTTATGCAACCGTATCGCCGCGAGAAGTCGTTCACTTGGTTACTTTATCATATTGCGTGCTTTGTTAGCTTGTCTATGAATCGGCAGGATTACTAGAGCACGGTTACAGGTCGAGTTTCTTTGATAATGGCAGACATGAAGAAAGTAACGGGCCGGCGACGCTAAAATTGCTGACAGTTTTGACTCGCTGAAATCGTCCTGCCGCGGTTGGTGGGGGGCAATGCAAGGCACAAGAATCTATGGAAAAGCAGATTTATGCTCCACCGAGCCATCATGCGACTGAAGGCGTGGTTGGCTTTTCATTTAAATGGCCGTTTAAGATTTTCACTTTAATCACAAAAATGGGACCGAAACTCCTGCCGCGTTCCCTTCAATTAACGTGATTAGCTGGCGTTCAAATTGGAAATGACTGAAGTTTCAGGTCCTCAAGCATATGTAAATTAAGCCCTTATAGTAATAGCATTACCGTTGAGTGAAGACTGAAAATATTGAAAAAACTCAAAATAGAACAAAAAATTGTCTGCGCATTAGCAAATACAATAAACAAAACTGCGTTCATTGATTTAATTTAATCCTTCTGCTAATAAAATTTGTGATTTCTATTCAATTATCGGGATTCTCTGACTGGTACTGACTTACAATGCCCGTTATTTCAGTACACAAAATAAAATTTAATTAAGAGCATAAAGCACGTTATTATTCATTAAAAATATCAAAACAATTGTAATACATTACTGTTAATAACTCAAGCGTGGGCAAATTTGGGAATGTAATAGGCTTAGTGGAAATGGAACATGGACATAACAGCAATTTAAAAAGAAGATTGAATAATGCTGACTCAAATATATATAAGCAAATGTAAAAAAGATTATACCAATAAAGATTACAGAATACATATATCATTTTCTCAATTTCATCACAATTATGCGCGTACTCAGCACAGATGCAAGAACAAAATCAAAGAAAAATATTCTTCTTCCATTCAAGACTTAGGCTTCAGGGCCTGTTCCGGTTCAACTATTGCCATCTTTTTCTTGCTCTACCCGCATTTCTTTTTTTTTCTTCTTCTTCTTCTTCTTCTTCTCTTATATAGGCTTAAGCCTGTTTCTAACTACACATTTCGTGTAGTACTATGAACCATGTTGGGCGTACCCTGGGCAGGTGGCTAGTCTGACCCGTTAGAAGAAGGAGAATGTACTTTACGACCGCCAAAGGTGTTTGTATGATGGCCGGAGAGCACTCGATGTTTGCCGTTATTTTGACCTGGGAGTCGAACCCAGGGCCCGCCGCGCGTTAGTCTGGCAGGCCGAGACGTCGCGGCTGTCGTGCTCGTTTCTTTTTTCAGAAGAGGATATTTATATACCATCTTAGGTAGTCGGTGATCTAATCTTGTTGGCTTCAATTATTACTAGGACAGGTTGTACTCTGAGGTATCCTCTTATATTGTCGTTTATGACTCTGTTCGTTTTACATTTGACATACAGCAAGACAAGAATTGCCGTAGTCTTATAAAATTTCTTTGCTAATATAATCCTGAGAGGAATCCAGGTCAGAATATTATAAAATATAAGACAAACTAAATGCTCTTTTGAGTGACAAATAAAAATTCATAATATGCAAACACGGAAGTAGATATAAAATTAAGAAAGAAAATCAAATATAGGAAAATCCTATCCAGTGTCCAATATAGGCTCTCCATCGTAAATTAGCCATTCACCCATCTTTGAGCGCATCCTCTACTTTTCTTTCCAGTAGATGTTTTTCGGAACTGTACCTCTCTGTTCCGTTTGCTGTTTTACTGTATGCCCGATCAATCTCCATTCTGACGAATAATTTCGTCTCTAACTCGATATTTTAGTTTAATGTTCGGAATTTCCCTCTCCATTATTCATTTTGTCTTGTATATTTATCAATTATATCTTTTATTAATGTTCAAGGTTTAACTTGATATGTGAGGATCGATAATAGACATTTATATACTCTTTGCATCTTATATACAATGGGATAGTTTCGTTCTTTAGGGTTTACTGAACATCTTAATCGCATACATCTTTCTATTTCAACTGTCATAGTTTTTTATCTTATTCAATTAACATTTTCACTCTTGGACATTTTTTATTATTTCTCCATTTATCATAATATGTGCCTCATGCATTATTCTAGGTTTAGTTTTATTTATTTTTAGTCCTACCGTTTCCAATCGTGCTTTACATTCTTCTGCCATAGACTGCAGATCTTCAAATTCGTGATATAAATGTGCCTTACACCTCTTTTGATTGGTATTGGTGCAGTATATTCATGCATTTGTACTGTCATTTGAACATGTTCATAGATGGATTTAATTATTTGTGTGCATCTGTGATGTACTCATTCTTATTGCAATTTTTTCATATTCCCTTTTTATATAGTATTGACCTACCCAGTTTTTCACATTTTTGGACGAATTATAGCCTCAGGACACCAAAAAAGTTGGTTTGGGCCATTGGTTCGTGTGTGTGTGTGTGTGTGTGTGTGTGTCTGTCAGTAAACAGGATATCTCGAGAACCGTAAGAGCTAGACACTTGAAATTTGGTATGCAAGTAACTTGTAGGCAGGGGACGCAGTGCGAAGCTTTTGGTAAATCGGCAGATCCGTTTGGTCGCAAGGTCGCAAAATCGGACGCAAAGCGGTCGCGAATCTAAACGGTTGAAGATACAAAAAATTTATGAGAATAAAAGTGATTTGTTATCATGAGATAAACATGAATTTAAAATAAAAGTTGGTAAAATAGGAACTCGAAAAAAATTGAAGCTCAGGATTTTTAATATACCGGGTGTTCATAAAATGTTTCGGGAAATTTATATTACCGGATAGATCAAACCGAGACGAACAAAAAATTACAATGAAATTTTTTGATCCGAGGTCAAATAAATAAGTTATAGCCGATTAAAAATTAATTAAACGGACCAATCACAGCGCGCTAGGAGAGCTACCGGGCCGACTGCGGGAGGACGGGGGGGAGCGCTTGGCCGCTAGGAGGGAGCACGCAGGCGATAATGGCGAAGGCCGTGCGACCGAGCTCGCACGGTTACCTTCAGTGACGTAGCAAAATTTTAAGTACGAGTCAATTATTGTCTTGTACTGTTTATTTTAGTCAGCTTTTGAGTGTTGGACTCGCGCCTCGCCCTTTTTTTAAATAACAAGTTCGGGGACGAGAGCGACGCAGGGCCGAGACGATGGGCTCGCGCCTCGTCCTTTTTTAAAATAACAAGTTCCGGGACGAGAGCAGCGCAGGGCCGAGACGATGGACCCGGTATAATATATAATAATGGGATAAGGAAAGTCGTGTGATGTTCACACCAGATTTTTTTAGTATTTATGGCTATTGTTTTTTTTTGCTCACATAAGTAAAATTCTTCTGTTGTCTTCAATATTTAATCTGTCTCTTATTCCAATTTTGCTCTTGTGGATAAGTGCTGTTATGTATTATCTATCTAATTTTCTTCTCGAGCTCTTGTTATTTTTGTTTCTTTTTGTTCTCTTTAATTAGTTTCCTTAGCGTTTTATTACACTCTATGTATTGTTGTAATAAATTCCGCTTGTCTTGAATTAACCGCCTATAAAATAATTTTACAAATGCATAAAGCCAAAAGAACGATAAAGTAGTTGAAAAGAAAATAAGAAGTAAACAAAAAGAGAAGATAAATAACAAAATAACAAAAAAATTCACAAAAGAAAACGACGGATCACGAAATTGGACAATAATCGCATAACCGTTTTTAAGAAAGGGCAAAAAATGCTGTCATAACAAAAAATACATTTCTTAAATGTACGAGGAAAGTCCAAATGAATAAGAACCAACAAAACAATGAAATTGGGAAAAGTATAATACATAACACTTCAAAACAAACATTACAATATACATAAAATTACAAATTTGTAGAAAGCAAGCCAAAAAAATCGTTAAAGTTGTAAGTGCTGTTTGTAAACTTTATAGCTAGATAATGTTTATCTTTATTGTTATTAAGCAAATTTACACAATAATAGTTTGAAAAGAGAATATAATACAAAACATAATTGAATGCCTGAAAATGAGATTTCTCCAAAAAAATAAAGAAAACACAAAAGAAGCCCATACTAGAAGCACAACAATCAAGGACAATAAAGAAAAAAGGTCTTAATGATTCTTCTAAGAAAGTCCGATGGTGGAGGTTAACAAATACTTAAAAAGTAAGCCACCGGCTTTTTGTTCGCCATTATTCGAAAATACTCAAATAACAATTAGTAAACTATCAAAATACGGCACCATTAGGTTAAAAAGTGTGTCACGGCACAAATAAATATGATTTAAGTCCACGAGAAGTAAATCAACCGATAATACTTTATGAACGCTATCTAATCTTTTCTGTAAAGCTCCGAATAATTTTGACTTTAAACAGTAACCATTTTTTCTCCTCAGTACTAATTACAATACTACACAAACCATTACTATTAGCAAAGTGTCCTACATAGTACCCTATATTCCAATACTAAATATTGATTATTACATCAAAAACTTCTGCTTGTCATATCCTTCCGTCTTTCAGGGTCGGATTATCAAAAACTTAAAAAGTAAAAAAAAATACATATAAAAATCATTAATTTGATAATTAGACCAACAGATCTCAAACAAAGTACTTGCGAAAATAATAAAGAATTAAAAGATAAAAATCAATTAAACATTAATTATACCAACTAAAATAAAGACAACAAAAACATACACTTGCAGGACCCGACTAAGGAGGCGCAGCCGCTCGATATAAATGACCTTTCTAGCGAACGGCCACCTTTTCTCAGAACGAAGGTTTTGCAATGCATTAGTAATACTCCTGTAAATAGACTCTCCTTTGAGGCGACCTAGACCGCAATACTTGAAGTTAAGCGGCTACCTGTAGATTCGGCAAATGCCGTCAGTGATTTGTCCACTTCTAAGTAAACTTTGCCATTTCTCCTGACGGCTATTTGTGAACTGTCGTCCCACAGAAATGGGTTTTACAGTTAAGTCATATCTACAGGAATAATAATAACTAGCCGCTACTACTGAACTGGTTTATGTAGCAGCTCAGAAGAACTGTTGAATAGATTACAAATTAAAGATGTGGATTTAAGAGATAAAATTAAATTAAAATAAAAATATCTCACCGAACATCTGGAATACAATTCAATCAGTTTATTTAAAAAAATCTTACTTCACTACGTAAATATATGGTTCTGTACTTCCTCATTTAGCTGTCATATAGAAATTTCAAAACAAAGATAAGCAGATTGTAAAAAATCTAAAGATAAAAGAAATTAGAAATCTTTAAGTCACAATTGGGAGTTATCAAATATCAAAGTTCATAAAATTAGAGTGGTGGTAATAGCTCTGACAACTTAACAGGAATGTCCACTCTCGCTTTTGTATCATTATCGGGTGCACTTTCAGAATTTTCGCTATTTGTTCTTCATCTGTAAATAAATTTTAACAACTTTCATAACTTTATCAACGTTAACGCAGTAATCAAGAGTAACTGTCTGTAACTTTTTGTAATACGGACCGAGTACATATAGTCCAATTTTCTAATTCGCAAATTTTATTGGTAAGTTTATTAGCTTTTCTAAAACAGTTTGCAATCGTCGCTGATTTGGCTTCTGTCCAAATGCTTATTCGATTAATTTTCATATTTAGCAGAAGAAACACCACTTTAATAAAGTCATGTTCTTTAAATATTAAAGAGAGCTGTCTACTACAAATAAAATATTGCGACTTTGATGGGAGAATATAATATTCAACACAATCCTTATATAAACAGACCGTTATCCACAATTTTGTATTAGCCTTGAAGGTCAAAAGTAGGAACTTAAATTTTAAAATACATTTTGGTTTTAGTTAGAATAAAAGTCATTCCTTGCTGTATATTCAAAAAGACAACCCGATTTTCGCAAAAGCTCACATTTTGTATAGTGGAGTTCAGCGCCGTCTCGCTCATATGGGTTGTAAGAACGTAGCTCCTCAGATAAAACACAGGTACCCTTAATTTGTATCTATTTACCTACAAACTGCAAGTTTCTTATGTGACGTACAATGACACTCGAGAATTTATTTATATTAGCATATACAATTCATAGTAGATATGGTGTACGGGTCAGAACAAATATTGGTACTGGTTCTAACATATCAAAAGTGAGCACTATGAAGCTTACTTTAAAGCCTTAAATTCTCAATATATAGCAGAAGGCTCATAAGTAGATGCAGAATGTTAGCACAAGTTAACAATTATTTTTGAGAATAAAGACACTAGCAGTAGAGAAGCGTAGAGCAAGAGCCGCTTAACATTATGCACGAATATCAGTTGATGAAACCAAATTTAACACGACTAAAGTCAAAACTGAAAGAAGGAAGGAACAATTTAATACCTACCTTAAATAGGTCTGATTATGCAATTTAGAAATTCATTAAAATATAAACAAGTTCATAATAAAAAATTTTTCAATTTAAAAAACTACCCCGATTGTCAGAACTCAAACAAGATGTGTCTGCAAACCATATGTCAAAGTATTTTCCCATATAGCCTTAAAAAAATTTCCTGGTTAGTATAATCCCTTAAGCAATCAATTGAAAATCATCATTCATTAAAAGTAGCCGGAGATAAATTAAAACTACTGAATAGCAAATAATTACCTGGAATAAACTTTGTAACAGGGAGAATTACCAAGAAAAAAGCAGTACTGCTGATAACCTGCTTAATGCCATCCTCAGACTTAGTTATTGGACAATACACCTAGAAACATCGCATATTACTATGATATTAAAGCTTAGCAAAGATCCAACGGAAGTCGCCTCTATAGACTGGATAATCTTACCTATCATCTCTAAGCTACTGGAAAATTACTAATTTGGATTTCGACACACTCGACAACCCAACAATGTCACCGCATAATAGGGATAATACGCACGGCGCTGGAAAACAGTATTGCAGAGAAGTTTTCTTAGATATACGCCGACCTTTTGATAAAGTGTGACATATTGGCCTGCTGGTAAAGTTAATAGGAGAGAACTAAAGATAAGCTATGGTTTAATACAATCTTATTTAGCTCTTAGGTAATTTCAAGTTAAATTCAACACTGAAACATCTGACTTCTATTCAATAAACGCGAGAACACAACAGAGCAGCGTCTTGAGTCCTCTATTATGCACACAGGACACGTAAAATGCACAGACCCGAACACAAACATCAAACATAGATACGTTCGCAGATGCCTCAGTTATCATCGTTAAGCATGGAAACCCTGCTGATAGCTACAAAACTAATTAAATGAGCTTCAACGACGACTTCTCAAATCCCAGCATATAACATTTACACACCGAAAAGGGTGTTGCGCGTAGCTTTGCAAATTAGTAATGAGAACATTCTAAAAGTCGACCAAGTCACATATCTTTGATCAAATTTAGACAGCAAACCAAAAATAAGTTGCTTATTTACGAGGCAATAATAAATCCCGTGTGGATTTGAACTTTGGGACTACGCCAATAAATTGAATAAGGCTATTATCCAAACAGGCCAATCAAAAGTCAGAGTAGTCACAGATGCACAGATGTATCCAATTACACTATCCACTTTAACCTCAAAATACCTTATATATAAAAAATTATCAATGAGAAAAGTAGCAGACATTATGGATCGACTACTTTCACACAGCAATCCTTTGTTGGTACTGCTTACCCTCAGTGTTAACCATAGAACATTAAATAGTTCCATAGATCTGAAAGTAAGGATCTTGGGGTACAATACTCATCATGCAATATGATTACAGCTATATTGTATATGTATATGTAATTATGTAATGATTATAAGATTTATTATCATTAAGGTTTTAAAAATGAACGAGATTAATATGCATAATATGCATTTCTAATCCATATACTTTACTTAATTACATAGAAAATATGTATGCAAAAATTAAAAATATCAATTACCGATTATGACAATTATTACATTATTTGTTTAATAATTTCTGTAGTAGTATAGTTGTACTAGGAAATATATTTTATTCCCTATATAAACCAAAGGATAATCAAGCTATTTAAAAGTTAAAAAAATAAAGAGCACAAAATTGAAAAGAGACACGTATATCACTATATATTCCTTGTGTATACTTCCTTACTATAAAAAGTGCGTACATTTCTTTATCACGTATTAAGTGTTTATCTTAAACAACTTTAAAATTTTTAATTAAAAATTTTGACAAAGCTATAAAAATAAAATTGCCTAAATAGTAACAATGTGAATTCATGATTATAGTTGTAGATAATAAGTTGAAGTATTTAAAATCAGTTGGAAAATTTTGGATCTATACGAAGAATGATAAAAGCTGCAATCTAAGAATTAAACAAATAACTACAGTAACTAACTTTTGATGAATGAGTCAGTCTTCTCCATATAACCTTATGGTGTTGAAATCATAGTTTTCACTTAGCTGAAAGGGAAAATGTGGATAGTTTTTGAAATCTAGTGTTTTTGGCAAATTTTGCAGTTTTATCAGACTTCATGTAAAAAATAATTTAACTTAGAGAGATTGACAACAATGGAAATGTACGAAGAAGTGAAAATCCCCCGCACAATCTTCTTTAAAGTATTGAAATTTATGAATAACATAAATAAAGAAACTTTATAC
The DNA here is from genome assembly GCA_036346155.1 of Sinelater perroti. Lineage (NCBI taxonomy): Eukaryota > Metazoa > Arthropoda > Insecta > Coleoptera > Elateridae > Sinelater > Sinelater perroti. The sequence goes on along the minus strand of JARFIY010000195.1, from coordinate 12,978,887 downwards.
AAAATGTATATTACGATCCCCATTAGCGAGTTAGCGAGAGGGGGGATAAAAAATTAAGAGATACATAATAAACATATGTGCTCTTAAATCAAAAAGAAGTAATTAAGCAAAACTGTTTGTTCTATTTAAAACAGTTGTAACAAGAAAACTATAAACGTTATAAAAATTTATATTAGTAAGTTTAGCTACAGATTTATTTTAAAATATCAGTCTATAAATACAGGGTGTTAATACCAAATAATGTGAAGAGCTTTATTAAATACAAGCCGCTACCACTAAATCCGGCATTTCTTTAATAATTTCAAGGCCAATGAAAATATCGCAACGCATTTCGAGGAGAACTTACCTCATCTTCCGGGCAATGTTATAGCATTGTCAAATGTGCTAACAGTGGCCATCATTTACATGGCAGTACATTCACCATCACTGGCTAATTATTTTTTTTGTTGGTGTTCACTTCTAAGGCGTCTATGGATTGTAGTTTTTGGAATAAACTTTGCCTTTCAGACGCCTCTATAGGAAATAATCAAGCGAAGTAAGAGCAAGCAAACATGATGACTAAATTTTTTTGCGAATGGTCAAAAACGACAATTTCGACATGCTAGCGTGTGATATGCGGGATGATGTCGCTCCATCCTGATGGAAACTTTCAACAGGTAGTGTTTCGTAGCCCATTTGATGCCCATGGTATTAAAAATGAGACGTTCTTTATATGTTTGCTGGCACACATATAGATATTTTGAGAAGCAATATTTCGCAACAGGTAAAACCATGCATTATCCGAGGAGTCTGGAAAAGTATCTGAAATCATTTCCAGCAAAATGAAACGACATCACATGGCAACATAGTCAAAATTATTTTTCACCAGCCGCGTTATTCAGAGGGACTTTGGACACCTCACTCGTCGGGTTGAATATTTTCTACGGGAGTATCTTAAAGGAAAACTTTACCACAACAAACCGCAAACTATACACAATATCATCTAAAAATTCTGGCAGTGACAGCGGACTTAGCACCAAGTTCAATCCTGTCTGATGCCTGATGGTCATTTTCAACACATATTATGATGTTTTCGCATTTCATGGAAAATAATAAGTCTGTTTTAAAACGCGTTGCAATATTTTCATTGAAGTTAAAATTGTCAAAGAAATTCCAGATTCCGTGGCGAATATGACATACTGTATTTATTACAGTTGAATAATACATTAAAAATATTTATTTCTCATTAAACCCTTTATTAGTTTTTGAGATTTGCCATTTTTGTGTCTGCTCTTATCAGTTTTAAGGAAAAATATCTAAAGCGTATCTTTACACAATCTTGGTGGAGATTGGTATCCTTCTAAAAGAAAAAGTTTTGGTGGAATAAGCGAATTCAGGTTTTTCAGGATATTTAGGATATTTCGTAGTAATGTAGCGTTGCTGAATATGACCAGAACATGTTAATTTCTGAAAAAAAGTAGTAGTTTTTGTAAACTTTATGGTACCTTTAGTACTGTGAAAATTATGTATTTGATACATTTTCCTTGTTTACTACGTTGTGAAAGTGTACATTAGTAGACCAGCAAGGTGGTACTTAAATAAGGACTAAGATTTTTTGTGATATTTAATAGGATATTTAAATAATTCAAATATTTCAAATGCCAAACTACACAGGTTTGCAATTCTTTCTCTACAACAGAAGCTCATGCAGCAGTTGTGGAATACTCAAAGAAGTTTCTTTTATATAAGAATGTGCCTTATAAATCAAACAATTAGCGGGCTTCGCTTTTTAGAAGTGTTCTTTACATTTCGACTCTTGGAATAATACGAGTTATCAAGCACTCGAGTAAGAGACTTTACCCTATTTGTTACCTTTGTAACAAAATTTTCTTGTTTCAGGATCTCTTGCGCTGGTTTCAAATTTATCTAATTCAAAAACTGTTTAGGAGCTTCTTTTTAATTCCATTTTAATCCTCCACCTCACGATTTCCCTTTTGTAGTTCGGTTAGTTTTAAAGTTTTCTGTGATACTCTGCTATCCATTTACTGAATTTCTGGATTTCTAAAGATTTTCCGCAAAAATGACACATATTTGAAACGTACTGTTCATGTCTTGAAATTGAAATTTTCATTAAGCAGAGTTCATTACTGTAAACATGTTTTAACTTGCAATAAATACGCAACCACAGTTATAGTGCTCCAATAAAGAAAGCTGTAGTTATTTAATAACAAATTCGTGTTTTGTACCCAAAAATAATGCAAAACTTTAACCTTAATTGGATTAAGCAAAACATAAAACAAAAACTAATCAAAAAAGCTCATAGTACGTGTGCAACATAAAAAGCTCGGAAGAAAACTATAAATAAAATTGTACCTACTACATCATCAGATGTTATTAAAGTTAACTCAACAATAAGTAGGAAAACTATACTTACAATTTTAGCTTAATGCTATGCCATCTGTAACCATAAGCAACATATTTAAATTGTATTCTAATTGTGCATAAAATCAAAGTACAAAAACATCATGCACAATCACCACAATTATAATATTAACAGTTTATACGGTAGATACTAACTACACAATATCAGCATAGATAAATCTAAATAAATTTGTGATATTAATTTTTTAAATACAATAAAAAAAACTGACACCGATTAGTAGGCCAAATAAAATTATGCTTATGGATATTTATAAGCGTTTTGTCTTAATATTTGCTGAAAAGAAATAGTTTACACTATTTCTAAAAAGGAAAAGTGAAGATTCAAAAAGATATATCAAAAAAAGAATAATAATAACGAAAATTTAGTAATCAAGGCCTGCTAAATCTAAATAAAATGTTCTAAACATCACAAAAATAGAGCTGGAGTACAGTAGTAAAATAGGTACATTTAAATTGTTAATGAACTTTTCAAACAATAACAAAATGTGAAAGAGGTTTATGTAATGTTTTACAAGTTTCATTAACACTCTTCATGCGGAGGGTATGTGGTATTGAATCAATTGAACTATGATTTCATATTCAAAAACAAAAATGCAGACTAATTAACAGAGTGAAAGAAAGTTAGAGCATTTTCGTTCTAACGTAACCACGGGATTTCTAAATAACTAAATTATTATGCTCAAATTTTATTAATATTTCTTTCGTTGTTATAAATTAAAAATCATTCACTAATAAATTTGGTAACCAAGCTTCTTTTAGAAATTACTGAATAAAAGAGAAATCATTTCGTTAACTGTACTTTTTATTATTCAGAACTCTTTCATAGAACAGTAACACTAACTTTATTAAAACATTTTAGCAATATAAAGCATCTAAATGACCACTTTAGCCATTGAGTATTCAACATCGGGTAGCTGCAGAAAATAGTTCTTAGGCAATTGCAACATCATCGGTTGTATTTTAAATTCATGTAAAGTTTCTGAGGGATATCCAACAGCCTAATTTAAAAGATGCTCTTCTAAAGATGTACAGAACGTAAAGAATACATTCCTTGTTTATTCACCCATTACATATAGTTTCTTGTCCTTTTAAGTGAGTATTTTATAGCTATAAGTCGATTTTGCACTTAAATGTATTGAACTAACGCAACGATACCATTAATCATAATTTCAATATCGTTCAATGTGGTTGCTATTAGAGATAGTGAAGTAGATTGCGCTGATAATATGGATGATTTCTCTGGTTTTGTGGATCTGAGGCATAAAGTACAGAAGATGTTAGTTTTGATTCTTCAGAAACGTCTAGCGATGAATAATTTTAAATTAACTTTATTTCTCCCCTAAATCTCACAATTAATAAGGTTATATTCCCTTTCAGAGATAGAATATAATTTAAAATCTATATAAACCCAATAAATATGGTACCAAGTGATTCTTTCACTGGCTATGCCCTGAATTGTAAAATCTACGCAGGAAATACGAGCACTTTAGATAATAGTATTCTGTTTGAAAGGTTGCGTAGAAATTATTTCGGTGAGATGCTTGAATTTAGATAAAGCAATTCTATACCACACCCGTTTATGGGTACTATAACAAAGAACAGAAACGGTATTGGTAAGACATAAAGATAAAGAAGTTGGAAAAAGGTGAAATACAGTACTGGACGAAGGATTATGTACTGGAGTAAAGTGGAAGTCTACTACCTTTCTTCACGAGTCATCAAAGAACTGAGAGGAGCCAATAAGCACCTAAAAACCAGATGTCATCATTAACTACAAATAGTGTGAACAGAAGTGGACTAGCTTTTAAGTTACTACCCATTACTTATTTCATTTATATATTGAAAACTGTTGGTTGCTCTATGAGGAGATAATAAGAAAAAAAAGCAATGGTAAACTTTACGAAGACTATTGGCAAGGAATTGGCCAATTGTAGTAGAATAAAAGATCGTTAAGATTCAAGTCGCGTTCCATCATCGGGTGCAAACATTCGATCGATATTAATTCGATAAAATATGCAATAAGGTGCTGCAAAGTGTATATTGACAGAAGGAGGTACGAAAATGACTAAAAAAAGAAACAAGATGGTGAAGCAAAGTATACAGTGTTGATCCCTATGTACCTGACTATTTCTGAGAGTATTATATTCGTATAAATCATACATGACATACTAAGAAACATGTTTTATTTTATATTTTTGTTATTTGATAGTTCGCAACTACTGTATGTTTAATTTTGGTAGAAATAAATAACGTATTACATAAAAAAGATAAAAGTGTAATACAAAAAGTAATTTTTTGCGTATTTTACAATCAAGATAAATAATTATCTGTTAACATGGCTAAAATAATAATAGTTTCTACCCTTAATGTAATTTAACAAAATCACAAATATTGCAAAAAATCAGGTCCTAGACGTTAAAGAAAAACGGCATCGTGTGAAAAGTATTAACAAAGGTTGGTTGGTAGGTGATAATAAAAATACATCCAATTCATCACGTAAGCCCCCCTCCTCCAACCAAAAAATCACTTAGAACTTCTGAATATATCATGCTGGAAAATATCATTCATTGGTTTCGGGGGGGGGTTATTTCACTTATATATGTTCATTTTACTACTAAAAAATGAAAAAATAGATATACTTCATATAAACAATAAAAAATATATATGCATATTTCTAACAGTAAATAATATGATAAAGTTGTGAAAAGATGATAAAGTAGTAGACATTGATATAATGATTATAGAGATAGGCTATTAAGCAAAAAGTAGAAGAATTTTATCTCTCTCGCGTGTTGGGGAAGAAAAATACTGTCATGGTATTTTCATAATACACAATCGTATGAAGAACTAGGCGCCTTATCAATTCCAAAAATTGTTTAAATTCAGTTCAAACGAAATGTTTTTAGTTACAAAAATTCAAATAAAGTTTTTCTTTCCAAAAAAATGGCATTCATTTTCAACATTACACACAGCAAGTTATATAGATTCTCAATTACCCATGAACTGCATTAAAACTTCAAGTTTCGATGTCCTGCCCTCGACATGTGAATTTTTTAATTTCCTAATTTTTTGACTTCCACTATAGATTAGACAAACAGGCTACATAAAAGTAAAATTAAGTCTAACTAGTACAAGAATAATTATGTCATATTTCTTTACAGTATTATATTTCAAAATTTCTAGAATACAGTATATTGGCCTGCTTTGGTGATATGGCAGGCAAAATTCACAGCAACGGTAATACGTATAATTGCGAAGATCCTGGATGTTAGCGCGGAGTGAAGGCACAACGGCAGTATCGTTTAAGAAGCTCCATAAAAGCTGTATGGGTTTGAATTCCAAACATGGATGCCGCATTTTCCCGTCATGTTCTTGTCTTGTGTATCCTAACCATCTTTGTGGCAACTGTCAGTTAGAAGACATCTCTGTTGAGTGAGTTTCATATTCTCTGACTATGTCTGAACTTTCACCACCCACACTTTCTACTTGGTACTCACAAGTGTTGATTCACCTTTTCACCTTTTGCTTTGTAGCTAAAAATAAACGAGTTCGATACCGAAGTCTGCATGGCACTTTAATCTTGAACATAATTCGCCATCAGGTTCATTGCAAAATTTCAGGGTCTAAACCTCCACATATAGTGAATTTTCAGAAACTGCATTGATAAGCTTCCTTTCTAATACAATTCATAGTTTCTTGTTTTAATTCTGGACGTCCCTGACCGATGAACGGTGAACATGCAACCTTCAGCACAGAATATCTAGTACCACTTTTTCACTATATTGAAAACGAGTGCTGCCGTCTGAAATTCTGCTAGTAATTGTCGTTACAAAATCTTAACATCTTGCAAAACACAAAATGACTTCTCAAATTTATTGAACGTCATATTTGTTACTGGTATCTCTTAACAGCAAACCATGGCGCACGAGTTCCTTTACATAACCATGGTCCGTTGAACATTTTATTTTTTGTAAATGTTTAGAGTGTTTAAGGATTTATTTATAAACCTGTAAATTATGAAGTTTTTCTGTATCTCTTTGGGGGGTTTGGATGGTATTTTACGTGTACCTTGTATATGATTGAACGTTATAATCAATAAGGCGTTGATTTTTAAAATGTTGTGGTCTTGCTTTGTTGTTGCCCAAAATTGTAGAAAACAAAATTTCAAGTAACTAAATGTAATCCAATTATATGATGGGCAAAAATACCGGTTGGCCATAACATATTTTTCTACCATATCATGCAAAAATTAATTACTTCTTTATTAAAAAGGTTTTTTCTCTCCATGTGAGGTATTTAAACTCTCCCAGTCTGCAGGCTTACATTATTAGATCTAGAAAATGTATATGCAAGTAATATTATGCTAAAAATCTAAACTTGCAAACCAATTACTAAGATAAATATTTAACTAATAATTCTAATGGTGTCCCTAAATTTTATGGCGGCAAGTAAATATTGGGTATTAAAACGCTTTGCAAATACCAGCTTTCTTTATTTCCTATTTAATCTAGACAACATTTATGTCTTTTATGCAAACTAATTAATAGGCAATACATTAACAAATAAAACTCACCAATCTTCAAGTTGCTTGCAGGGTAACAAGACATAAAGTTTTCTGAACAATAATAATTAGAGGACATTGATTTATTCTGAAACGTAAAAGCTTATCCATAACTACACAAAAAACTAAAGCGATAATTGTTGGTTTTCAAAATACTCCATCACTTAAAATAAGCTTTTTATTGTCATAGGATATGAAGAAAATTTAAATTACTTTTTTACGTACGTCTTCAAAATACTAATTGTACTAATAAAATACATTTTGGTAAACTTAGCGGCAGAAGAGAATATTGCTTAATATATTCCTCAGAAGTTTATCAATTTGAGCACATCTACAAATGCTAATAATTTTCCTAACAAGAAATGTTTGTATACAATTAATATCCTATGGCAGAAAATTATTAAAAAATAGATTTCAGTATATACCAATGGAAAATAATCAACCAAAACTAAACTTGCAGGTTGACATTAAATGATAACAACAAGTAATAGATTCAATATTCAAAGTGTTTCAATCAATATGTAGTACACTCTTTTTGAATAGCCACATAGGCTTGGTATTTTCACATATAAGCCATGTTACAAATAGCAATGTATCACTTTACAACATATTGCTCCAAACATGCAAGTGCTGTAATTGGGCGCACCAAACAAACAAATCAGGCTTATGTTCCACATAAGCTTAAAAAGAGAAAGGTTTGAGAATTTTACAAGTGAAAACAGTTGTTAAATCCTATTTTTCTTGAATGATAGAGCAGAATGTGTTGGAGAATGCTTCCATTGTAAGAGTATATCAACTAAAAATCCAGATTCCTTTAACTGTATTTTATTATTTAAAAAGAACATTAGAGTTAAGTAATAATCTATAGAATGTAGAAGTATATAACCTAGGCCATGATCTGCCATTTGTGGTTCTTTAGTACTCACACGTCAAGTTCTCTTCTATGTGGACTAGAATTGGTGAAGTTCCTTTTTATTCGAGTTTTCAATTCTCCCATTGTTTTTGCTTCTCAACCACCTTAAACTTTTTGGTTCAATTAATACCAAAAGCATCAATTAGTCTCAAATGGAGAACGTTAAAAAATTTAATATAGCATTCCTTATATATGGTTAGACTAACGTGCGCGTAGTGCGACATTGCTATGTTTGGCCAGAAGCTATTACCATTGTAATGTTTTAGTATGGATGGTTTAAGTCTTCTGTGAATGCATTCCTCTAAATATACTTTTTGATTGACACTGGACTCTGAAGGGATAATAAAGAGCGCAGACCGCATTTTACTGCTTATCTTAGGCCAAACTAAAATCTTGGCAAACTTAAGGCGTCTTTTATAAATTATATCAGAATTGACTTTTATACCTTCAATATCAAAGCTATTTAATGTGAAATAGGACTTGTTGTCTGTCGCCACAAAAGTCTCATTAATAGCTTTAGATACCCTTCTCACAGCTTATATAAAATCTTTTATATAAATCTTTTTGACTCTTTCGTTGGGTTCCTTCGTGACATTTTAAATTTACTTAGGCAATTCTTCTCGAGTTTTTTGCGATTCTTCCACTAAATTCGACTTTATTCAATATTTTTTGCTCTCTCCACGTCGATCACGTTGTGTACGGTACTTTGTGGAACTTCAAATTTTTTAAAATGGCTCCCACCGTACGCTGTAATTTTGCTTTCTATATTTCTCATAAGACTCGCCATTGATCTTTTTTTCACTGATACACACAAATGCTGCTAATTAACTTAAGAAAATTGAACATAAAGAACAACTGTAATTGTTTTCTCAAAGGTACTAAGATTAGGTTGTAATCACGAGATAATGATTTTCTGACATTGAGCAAATTTTCCATAAATGCCTACAACAATTAAGAATTTTAATCCTATACCACTATTACAGGAATTTGTATGTGTGTTGTGTGCGAATAAGCTCTGAAAGATGACGTTAGTCACATCTACTTTGACCCTTTCACGATACATGCATAGCGATGTTGTAGTTAATGCAAATGACCGTTCCTAATGGTCTGCGTTGACGTCAGAGTTACTCTAATATAATCTTTATATGCTGTGCATTTTCTTACAACAGAAACCTAATGCAAGGGTAAAAAAATCTTTATTTGACGATATAAACAAAGTTACGACCAACATATGCCGCAATTCTTCAGTATGACCAGTAGGGTGTCCATTATTTCCCAAATCGCGAATTTTTTTGAGAGGACTAGTTAAATGTCTTATTTTCATGGTAAATAACTATTTTGAGTTAAAAAAACTCATTGGTAACCCTTATCTTCGCGTGCCTGCAGGCAAATCAAATTTACCATGTAATTAACATGGGAAAATCGTCTTTAAAGGCTTAAGTTTTTTTACAAATTGTAGGTCTTCCAATATGTCAACATACCATGGCAAAACTTCAAAAACCGTGTATTAAATACAGGGAATTTTTTTTGCAACAAGAAAACCATTTCTGGTCAAAAAAAAATTTAAAAACCAAACAAAACAGATCAATGAAATTGTCATGCACCTTTATCCATCTTTCGATGCAAAAGTTATGAAATAACGTAAAAATAATACGAAATTCGTGTTCTACGGAAAATTTACGATCGATTGACTTTTTTCTCTGACATTTTCCTACATCAAATTGACTATTTTTGAGAGCAAATATGGTTATTCCAATTTTTTGTCAAAAAAAACATCAAACTTTAAAAAAATTCACCAAAAATTTTTTGGGCGATCTTCTCATTTACAAATACCGTAGAAGAACTGCAAAAGTGATGTGGAAACTGAAAATAGCAAACTTACTCGAGATGATTACAAGTAGTTTCTCAGTCTTGCTCGAGTTTTTTTAGGTTTAGTCCCTAGACATGATGTTACATTTAAAAAACTCATTGGATGCTCTTATGCACGGTGAATGTCGAAGGCATCATATAGCATTTTGATGTACCTTTTCAGGGATTCTTACCCTTTATCAGATGATGAAAAAGACAAGTTGTTTGACATATGTTTATTTGTAATATTTGTTTATTTAAAACATTGGTTCACCGCTCCTTTGGCGCTGAATGCACCGAAAAATGAACTGGAATGTATTAACGATTTATTTGAATGAATCTCTTCGGAAATTTAAAAATCACCTGTGTTAGTTAAGCCCAGAGGTCAGAGTTTTTAGGCTATTTAATAAGAAGGTTTCGAAAAACACAAAATCGAAAATTGTGGAGAAATTGAGCCTGATGATGAAATTGACGAAGATGACTTTCCAAACGATGCAAGCAAACAATTTTATGTAAAATCTGTAGAAGAAATGGATAATTTAAAAGATGTCGATATCGATCATTTCATACTACTTTCGTTCATCAAGCTATTTGATAGATTTAAGATTAATAAAGATTTTCTTGCCCTTGATATTGATGAATGGGAGAATAATGATCGTTACAAAAACGGTAGGCAAAAAATAAAAGAACTACATGTTGTCAATGATGTCGCAGAACGAGGTGTAAAACTTACCCAAGATTATATAAATGCATTGGCAAAAAAAGAAAATCAAAGACAATACCTGATTCAATTTGTAGAAGAATATAATAAGATATACATAAACGTAAACAAACACTCGTTAAAAAGTTTAAAAATTAAACGAAACAATTATTTAAATATACTATGTATCAAAAAAACGCAAAAGTTATTGTTCTAGAAAGAAACTATAGTTTTCATAAAAACTAATTCCCAATTTGTCAAAGATTGGCTGAATGAAAAATTCAAATAAAGATGCTTATAGTAGTACAAAGAAAGTGGCACTAAAACATTTGTTATTAGTCAAAACATTGACCTAAAAAAATTACAATTAATAAAATTTATGTTTGCTTGTCTCTAAGAAGAAAACATAGATAACTCATCATTCTGATGTGACGGTTTAATTAAAGATTGTCTTAGTGAGACGACAAAAGTTTATGAGCAAAACACGTTGAATTAATACTACCCTGTTTGTTGCAAATAGTTAATTCTCACCAAAAGAAGCTACAGCTTTGAAATTTGTTACATACATGTAAGTATCTAAATTAAAGAATTTTACATCGTATTTCATTGTAACAAAGAAGTCTTGAAAAATAATTAAAACTATATAAACTTCAAAATGAAAAAAAATTTAAAATATAATGTAATTACAGTTACTAAATTAACAAAATATAAAAACAAATCTTGCATTATCCCACCTAACATAAAAAAACAATAAAAAGGCACATGCATTTTAATTAACACCATATAACTATAATGTATTTAAATATTCATCCCATGCACATACTATAATTGTATTAAAAGAATGTTACCTTTCCTTCCAATAGTATTTTCTAATATTCTGTATATATAAGATGCAACTACAAAACCCATAGCAGTTTTACACAATATTAAACAGAACGTTAGTCAAGTCTGCACATTCGACAACTCTTACATACACTAGTGATGTATATTTCCTCTAAGAAGACATTACCATTTCAATAAAGATTATCTGTATAAAATCGCTAACGCCTTTTAAAACATACAGTCCATGTAGCAAATGTTTCTGATCGAACAAGAGACTATTGACAAATATAATCTATCAAAGGAAATTGATATCCTTTCAACTTTTTTTCATTTATCAAATCAAGATAATAAAAATACAGATAAATAAATTTAACCCACAGTAAATAATAATTGAAGAATCAAATTTATGTATCAGTTATTATACTGAGCCCTCACTAATAATTTCTTGTTTCTCTTTCGAATTTTGCACGTATTTTTAATAAATCCTTCTAATTACTTTTATAAGGTTTTAATGTGCTATTTTTCGAAAATATTTATAGCTATCGCAAAAGCCATATTTTGCTTTTGGAAATTGTTCTAAAACTATACTATAATACAGTTCAACATTATACAGTACTTCAGCGTCCTAAAAGTTGTTCGTTAAATTCATATAGTTCATTATATATTGAAATAGAGAGCATAAAGCTGATTTTGATAACCATATACGACCCTTTTTATACGAAAGAAAGGAGGCAAACTTTAGTTACATTTGTCAGTTAGTTATTATGATTAACTAGGAATGGCAGTTCACAATTTTTTTCCTTCAACTTTTGTCTCGTTTACAGTTATGACCAAAGTTAGCTGATGAGCCTGTAGATAACCTAATGAAATGTAATTAAAATGTGTCATTCAAAAGAGATTACATAATAGAGTAAAATGCATCATAGAACGAAATGACGCAAATTGAGAAATGTAAAAATAAACTTGCAGCATTCAATTCGCATAAAAGAGCAACAAAAAACAGGAAAAAGGTCTTTGCGTCTCTTACCACATCATCTGTTTTCTGGTATTTCTGCTTGTTTACCAAAATTATCTGTATAAATATCTTCGCCCTTTATGCTGTTACAGTCGTTCTGCTGTAGCAAAAAATTCAGATGAAGATTAGGACTACTTTTCCAGTTACCATTCACTCTTATCAATTCTTTTCACTTGCATCATATTTCGACAATGAATAAATATAACTAAAGTTGGCCTCTCCTCTTAGATTTCCACCAAATATGCCCTATTTGCTTTATAATTCATATGTATACGCACTTTTGAGTGAGAGGAAAAAACATAAGGTAAGTTAAGCCTTACATGTAAAATAAATTCAATAACCGTACCAGTACTTCATTTTTCACGTTTCAATTCGGCAAATTCAAACAGCAAAAACTTCATTCGATCATATAAAACGTTTCTTTTAGTATGGGCGTTTTAAAGGTTAAAATTGGAACTTTTTGAGTTATCTCACTATATTTATTAATGAAGGTTTGATAGTTTTAATTTAAACTGAAAAATAGAAAAAAAATTCATTAGTTGACATTTCTCTTTTTTATTAAGTTTATTATTTTGTTTGTATAATTTAATTTTCTTTACCATTTCCTTGTACGGTGTGTTGCGGTACCACACTCAAATAAAAATAATGTTTTTTTCTTTATTTAGTCTACATAGTCCATTTTTGGACATAAGCCTCCTTTATGTTTTCCAGACTTCTTTGTTCTTTACCCTAACATTCAGGTCATTCCAGCTATCTTACAGATATTGTCATACTATCTCGTATTCATTGCTCATCACTTCCTCTACTATTCCAATCATCTGACATTAGAGCGACATGTCAACCCCATCTCCATTTCCTTTCCGCTATCAATTCAGCTACACCCTTCATCTTCCTTCGTTGTCCTATTTATTTTAACGGTTCTTTATGTACAAGTCTACATTGTTTCAAATGTTCTATTTTCAGTCCTAATAGAATTTTCGTATTTCTAAAAATGCAGTTCAATTTTCAAATGATTGTCTAGGTTAACATGAATCCTTTATTTTATTTATTTGCTGTTTTCATTTCATTCATTACTATTTTCTGACCTAGGTGTTGTATATTTTTCTATGATTTCTAACTTCTCTCTGTTATCGTCGTTATCATTATGGTTCTTACGTTTCTGGATTTTTGTCTAATTCATATTCATTGTTAAACCTGCTCCTTTTAAATCTTTTTTCAGTTCCCTAAACAATTATATCAAGTTTTCATATTTATCTGATATTTTTATAACTCCTTCAATCTCAGATTACTGCCTGCTATAAGTTTCATTTATCTTAATTCCACTGTTTCCCAATGTAGTTTTTAAAATATATCCTCCATTGCTAGAGTTAACAACGTCGGATAGTGTCACCTTGCTTCGTTTTATTTGTATTGGTTTTATATTTTCATGCATTTTAATTATATGTTACAGCTCTATAGATGTTTTTCAATAATTCCAAAGTATAGCCGGCATTTCTAGTGATTAGAAGGTTATATTATAAACAAGAGTCATACAGACGAATATATTATAAAGTGTTTTCTATAATATTACTAACGGATTACAGATTGTCAGTTGTGTTGCATTGCTTTCTAAAGTCTGTTTGTTCTAGCAGTTGGCAAATGTCAAACATATTAGCGTTATTACAGCTTTACATAATTTTTGTATAGAAGATCCATTATAGCACTATTCAGCTTTTTGGCTTTTTTTAGTTACTTTTATCTGTGTTCTTAAATCCTTTATTATCACTTCACCTACATACTTAATTCCTGCATTATCTCAGGTTCTTCTACAATCCTGTTTTTCTTTTTATATAGAATATAATTGACAGAACCTGTAGAATCCTTTAACCAGCGTTTTTTTTTAGGTCCTTAAGACAAAAATAAATTCGAAAAAGGAACATTTTTTAAAATTATAGTAAAGTAAGCTCTAGCACATTTGAACCAGCGTTTTATTTTACTAGTTTCTGTAACAGAAAGAAATTAAGAAAAAAATTAAATTATTGACAAGTAACTGCTGTTAAAGAAGCAAATAATTTTATAACTTCGGATGGAAATAGCGGAAGAAACATGTTAGCTTATTTTAATTTTTATCCACAGTTATCAATTTTGTTTTGTAGTGACTTTGTGTAAGGAATATTAAAGAAACAAAAATAGAACGATTTTAAATTATTCTGCTACTCATCTTTGCAAATACTTGACAAGTTAAGGCAACAGTTACATGAATGGATAACGTTAATATGCCAAAAGATCACTTTTTTCCCAGAAAAATTATGTGGGCTGACAACTCGAAAATTTGAAAGTTGAAGTTTGAAAATGCACACGCCTTTTAGTTTATTTAGACTTTTTAACCAAAGACAATAAATTTGATTTCGAAATGTACGGAGAAAACCTCAATAAACCTATGAATATTTTGTATTTTGTTTCAAAATGGCAAGGTAAATTCTACTACAAAAGGTAAACTACCTGCAACCAACAATATCTTTAAACATCTATGGACAGTTTGGTGTCGCTTGAATCATACAACGCTTACTTAAATGCCTAGATCTAGATGACTTCAGTTGCAGGCATATAATTCAGGCTGATTAGTTTATTGACAGTATTTAAATTACTAATTTCCTTAACCAAACTATAAAATATGATGTAGTAGCTGTCAAATGGTGTGTTAGCAGGTCATGTTCAATGTTATATGATTTTAAATGTCATCAAATGCATTAAAATTTTGTCTTGAATACTCACATTCTCAATAAACCAAAGAATGTCACCTCTTGTCATAGAACGTGTACAATTATCACTTGGAAAAAAAGGAACAAATTTTACTTTTGTTGTAGTTGTGCTATTCCCCAGACATTTGTAGGTTCTAGTTGAATATTTGGGTGTGTTGTCTTAATTAAAGTTAATGTTTAAATTTTGTGTCTGTGTATTCTGACAGCCTAGTGAATGTTTGAGATCGATAGATTCAATGTCGTGAACTATGGCTATAGACACAAAGGTGTGTGGGTGGATCTCTATCTAACAATTTATACACGTTTATTCAGCTCTTAAAAAAATCTGAAATCAGATCCATACAAAATAAAATTATCTGCAGAAAGCCTTAAGATGGAATTAACTGTTGTCTCAATGTTATCTTAGTTTTCATTAATTCTTTTTTTGTTTATAGTGATGCTTTTTATTTTTGTTTTACAAAATTATTTACGTTTAAAATTATAGTTCTTGTTTTAAATGATATCAACAAAATAGTATGAAAATTTTTAAAATGTTTAGCCCCATAAATGGGGTGTAGACATAAAACATTGTTTTTAATTGTAGCCATCTTATATAAGCAAATCTTGAAATTTTAACAAAAACTGAAATATTTCAAAATGTTGAAAAAGTTTAGAAATTCTGTACTACAAGAAAGAGGACTTAATTTGGAATAAAATTATATTACTTAACGAAATGTACACTACTTGAATTTGCTAAAGTGTAACAATAAATAAAAATGCTTAATGCACGATTACATAATTTATTTTTATTTTACCTGTAAAGTGCAGATCACTTTGCGCTTTTTTCTTATGCCGAAAAGCGATTCAGTTTTTTGTATACTAAAAAACCCTTGCTTCAAATAACAAAAACGCTTTAAAAATATATAGCCATATATCAAATCCATATTCATATTAGTTTTGGAGATATATATGCCTAGCCCACTATAACCATGATTAACCTTATATATGGTGAATGTGTGGAAGCACTGCAACACAATAGAAACCCAATTTCATATTGTGTAAACTCTTTATAGTAGTTCATTTTTTGTAGATAACATTAGCACCTAAAATGTATTAATTGTTCTTTGTCACACTTCAATCAGCACGAGTTGAGCAATTCAGTTCATGTCTGCATAATATATAAGATCACTCATTGTATTTGCAACCGAAATGTAATGTCAGTACAACTTTCAATAAAAATTTAGCAATTTTTAATAATAATTGAAATTAAAAGTTTCTAATAGTATGTTGCGTTTTTCCTGTTATTTGTATGCATGTGTATTCACTACAAATATATCATACACATTATAAAATGTTCTTACAATATTTCTGAAGTTTGACTAATTCTTAAGAGATATTCTGATTGTTCTTATTATACATACTTAATAAGTACAATCTCATAAACGTGTAATTTTTGCAACATTACAAGTGACATAGTGCGGTATTGTAGGCCTTCTGGTCTAATAACAAAACTAAAACATTTTCTTACCATCTCGGTGAATCTTTATTAGACTGATTCCCTGCAGAC
The DNA here is from genome assembly GCA_036346155.1 of Sinelater perroti. Classification (NCBI taxonomy): domain Eukaryota; kingdom Metazoa; phylum Arthropoda; class Insecta; order Coleoptera; family Elateridae; genus Sinelater; species Sinelater perroti. Next base: position 12,962,320 of record JARFIY010000195.1, on the reverse strand, counting down.
ATCGCCCATTCGCGCAGCAACATATCGTCAACCTTGTTCTCTTCCATAACTAATGTGGTGCTGTCTAAAGAATGAAACCCATTGCTTTGACGGCGATCATTTCTAAAAAGTTATTACAATGCAAAATTATGTTTATCAATAATTAATATTTTTTACCTATCTAATAAGGTATCATCTATACCACTACTTTGGCTTTGTTCATAATCAAGCATGAGATCGTCTGAAGTAATACTCTCGCATGGTGATAATGTATCTACAGATGCAGTTCGGCTGTGCAACAAATTCTTTTTCCTCAACAGCAAGGGGCTGCCCTCAAATGCTTGAAATGGTTTTCTTTTGGGCTTGGGTGTGTCATCAATTATTGTTGGAGTGTTTTCGGAATTTTGCTGAGCGATACTCACAGCTTCGCTAGCTGTTAAAGTGTCATCAAATACCAACGCGGGTTGATCAGCAATTTCATCATCAAAATAGTCCTTTCCGTCGGAAAGCGACAATGAATTTGAAGCATTCGTGGGGGTTCCAGGACTAGAAGGGCTAAGGGTGAGTTTTTCATTTATATCTTTTGAATCAGAAGAGCTGGTCATTAGAGCATTCTTTTTAATATCATTGTTGAGCAGCTTAAGCTTCATAAAATCATCGGATTCTGAGTAACTGCAAATTAAGCTGTCCACCGGAGATGTTTCGTCCTCCAAAAGAGCGCCCGTATTGCTAGCCACTGCTGCAAATTTAGGGTCCTCAATGGTCAACAGAACATTTTTGATTTCCTGATTAGGTAATGTACAAATTGGAATGGAAGAAGCGTTCATTAAATTTTGCAAAGCTAAGCTGGCCGGTTTCACAGTTAGTTTGGAAGTCACCAGGGACTCCCTATCTTTGCTTTCATCACTGGAGCTGAAACTGCAACTGAAGTCATCTGCCATAGCTTCCCCAGCATGCATCCATTCTTGTTCATCAGAACTAGGAGGGCTGGAATCCAGCTTTGCCTTTGATTTGAGAAAAATTTTGGGTGGGAGGCTCGTATCATTGCCGCTAAATCTATTATTTTGTGCTGTCTTCTCATTATCAACATAATCATCACTAAAGCCTTCTGAAGACGTGAGAGAAATTTTTCTGCGACTTTTTTCCAGTTGCTTTTCGTACTCTAGTCTTCGTTCACGAACGAATCCATTGTTGTACTTGTTATTCTCAAAGGCGCTTGGCAAAGAAGGCAATGGCACTATGGGCTCTGAATAATCGTCGACGTCCCGAAGATCAAAATTTTGTCCCGATAACACCATTTCAAACTGTTTTGGTTTCTGTTGCTGCCAACTCTGGTGAGATCCGGTAGTTGGTGAACTATCAAGTAAGTCTACTCCCCTTAACGTATCTGTTTCAGCATTTCCTGTGCTGGAATGGCTTCCAACGCCGGAATCTTCCGTCACGGATCCTTCTTTAGAAGAGGTATCTTCCGTTTGATGCATTCCTCGGGATGCCTTCCTATTGTTGTTGGCCAAAGTTTTTGCTGTCTTCGTTTCGATTACGCGCACTGGCAACTGAGGCTTAGGTAAATGGCTGGATTGCAGGGTATATCTGCTGGCTTGGGGTGGCACGTAGCCAAACCTTGTTCTGTTCTCATTGGCATCCCGGCGGCAACTGCCGGCTTTGCTTTCGGTTGAGCGGCAGCTCGGAAAGTGGGCTTGTTGTTATTTTTGTACTCGAGCTGCGTGGGCGGCACATTTATGTCCGTCGCTCTATTCAACCTGTTTGCGTTGGGTTGGCGGAAGCCGAAGCGGCTCACTCGAGTGGCGCCAGCTTCTTTCCGCGGGGGGGCCAGTCTAGGGGTTGTTCGGCCCGGAGGGATCGCGTTGCTGGTGAGGGGTTCCGTGTCTGCCCCGTTGCCGTTCCTGTCGATCACTTCGTGCTTAGCAAGCCGCCGCGCCGCAGTCGCGTTGTCGGCTATCGAGGGCGCCGTGGCTGGGCGTCGCTTGAAACCAAAGGACATCGCGACGCCTTTAGTATACACCCCAGGCTTCCGGATTGGGTTTGCATTGTCCTTGTAGTCGCAGTCGGGACTCTGCGGAATATAAATAGCATGTTAATGAAGTGTCATATAGCGGGAATTACACACACTTAATTATTTTACTTAATTACCCACTCAATTACACAATAAGAATAATAAATTTAAATATAACTGAGAACATTAAATTATCTCATAAATGTCGTCTCTTTTAACGTTCTCACTTATACACTTGAAAAACAATGTATAATTCTCATAAATATGTTATATATATAAATAATTTGAATTGTATTATTTAAAAGTAATTGCATTTAAAATGAAAAAATGTCATTAAAAAGTATCATCGAAAACCAGTAATAAAGGAGAATGGAAAAATTAAATAAGAAATATACACATTTGAAAAAAAAACAAGCCAAAGATTAGTAGGAAAAAATAAGAATCAATAAACACGAATGAATAAGTAATATTTTAGAAAAACAAAATGCACTAAAATATGAATAATTCTAAAGACAGTAGGAAAAAACTTGTATTAACAGAGATATATAAAAACATCAAATGAAAAATGATTGCAAACTAACGAAAACAAAACATTATACACACTACTTTTAATGAAAAAAAGTAAAAAGGAAAATTTAAAATTAAAAAATTTATTATTGTAATTTCTTAGAATTGACTCCTACTACTAATATGAAGTTATTCGAAAAGTTTTTCTTTTCATTAGTAAACAGTAAAGGAAGAATATTTTGTTTTATCTTATATTACTGGTTCATAAACGTACTTTTACACTCTTACGCTATCTCTCAAGAAGCCACATAATACGATCTGCCCAAAACATTTTATGGTTTGGTAACAAAATACCATTATCAGCGTATTTTTGTGACACATGGTGAAATACATATAAATGCATTAGAACAAAGTGTGAGCTTAGTGCAGAAGTAAAAAATAAAGACGAGAATAATCGAGGAACCCAAAAGCAAAGCGAAAAAGAGAAGGCGGTGTTACCAGACTTCGTCATTTATACGCAAATTAAAGGAAAATAACTGAATCGGACGACCCATCTACCGCGACTTGCCAGGAAAATAAAAGAGTGAAGCACCATGCACAGCGACGAGTACTCAACAGATGAAAGAGGAAAGAAAAAAGGTTTCAAAGAAATGGAAGACCTTATAAAAAAAAGTAAAAGAACACTGAAAACCCCTCCGAACTTGAAATAGAATGAAGATAAAATGGAGAGCATATTAAACATGCTACAGAAATGAGAGTGGAGCAGAAAAATTATAGAAAATAAGTAAGGAAACTCAGGGACGAAAACAAACAAATGAAATGAGAGAACAGAGGGTTAAGGCAAAAAATCAAAAAAAAAATGGAAAAAAGAGTAGATATCCTAAAAAAGGAAAAAAAGGAGGAACAACTTCGTAATGCAGGGAGACACATGATCGAAATTTAATTAAGGATGAAGTAGAAAACTTCATAACTAGAACTATGCAAATAGAAATAAAAACAAAAGGAGCAAGAAAGCTAATAATTAGCAAAGTATACCTAGTATTATTGAATAACATTACAAACAAAGAGAAAATAATGAAGAACAAGAAAAAACTGAGCAGACTAAAGGACTTGAAAGTGTTGTTTATAAATGATGATATGAGCAAAGAAGAAAGGGAGATATGGGGAAAGCTAAGAACAAAAAAGTCAAGAGTTTAGCAGCTGCAAATAGAGTAAAAATGGGCTTCCAAAAAATAATAATCAAGGATGAAGGATGGACATGGAACAAAGAGAAAAAAATTAGAGAAAGCAATTAGCCAAACAATAGTGCAAAAAAATAAACCTTAAAGGTAGGCAATTTGAAATCTTGTTGAAATAATGGAAATACTCGCGCTACAAGAAACGAAACAAAAAACAAACGGGAACAAACAATTTTTCAGTAGCGGCGGGGAAACAGATATTTAGGAATATTATATTAATAAAGAACTAAAAATAACCGTACTGACTTTTGAGACCGTTTCAGACAGAGTATGTAAAATATAATTAAAAGGAAGGTGCAAAATTATCATAGTTAATGTCGACCCACCCACAGAAGAAAAAACTAAAACGTAAAAAGAACTTTATAAAAGATAAGAGCTACATGGGAAAAATACCAAATTATGACAGAAAATTGTTAATTGAGAGTACAGAAGAATTTAAAATGTAACAGGAAAAAGTAAACACGGGAGATAATAAAATGAAAAGAGTAATCAATTTAGAGAAAATACCTAAAATCAGAAGCACAGATTCATACAAGAATAAAAAAATGGGATTCGCAAAAAAAATAGGATAGAATTGAAGATATAATAAAATCGATAGTAACTATAAAATGAATGAAAAGTGCGAGATGAAAATAAGAATAATTAAAGAAAAACAAAAGTTCAAGGAACAAAAGAAAAATGCAAATGAAAAGGATATAATAGGGAAATAGAAGAAATATAAACACAAATTGAAACAAATTAGAACAACGATCAGATATAAGATGTACAACATGAGGACAGAAAACTAAAGAAGAAAGATAATAGAAAATTGAAGAATACAAAAAAAAACAACAAACAAACAGTACAAAGAAAATTTCAGAGATATTAAATAAAAAAGAGGAAGTATTAGAAAGAAATAAAACAATCATATAAATAAGATCTCAAATAATGAAAGAAAATTATAAAAATAGGAAATATAGGGTGCTAAGAAAACAAGAGATAATTCATAAAATGTAATACCATGTCTGAAAAATAAAGACAGAGAGTTAAGGAACACGTGGGAGAAAACAAAATTGAATTTACGACAAAATCTTAAATATAGAGACGTTACGAAGAACACAAATGAGACATGTGAAATATCAGACATAACGAACAAGATTAAGTTGAAGAACCAATAGATCAAGGGATAGAAGATAAATGCAGAAAACTAAAGAATGGTAAAGGTGCAGGAGAAAACGGCATTCCCGCAGAAGTATTGAAATATGTAGGAGGTAAATGGAGAAAAGAATCAGCACATTCTAGTAAAGAGAATATAGCAAAAAACGAAGTGCCTTAGCAATGAAAACGCCTTGATATGTCGATTCAAAAGAGAAATGATAATACGGAAATTACAGGGGGATTTCACTGCTTGACGTTGCTTATAAAGTACTGACAAAAACACTTAGAAAGACATTAAGCCGCTGTCAGGACAACCTAGTAGGAGAATATCAAGAAGGGTTTAGAGAGGGAAGATCAACGACAGGCCAGATTTTTGCGCCGAAAATGATTGAAAATCAAGGCTACGAACAAAACCTAGGTTTACATATCTTGTTTAATGATTTTGTGAAGATTTATGACTCGATCGAAAGAAGCAGACTATATCAAGCGATGAAAAGGTTAGAGATCCCAAGAAAGTTGATCAGTTTAACGAACCTGACCCTGACAGACACGCTGAACAAAAGAGCAGCAGAAGGAAGAAAATCAAACAGTTTGAGAGTAGCGACCGGAGTCGATCAGGGAATCCATTATCCACGATATTATTTAATTTAGTTCTAGAAGCAGTTTTTAGAGATAGCGAAATACAAACGCAAGTAATAATGTACCAGCATTATTAACCAAATAAATGAAGGAAATGCCTTTAGCAAAATAGAAAAGGTTGCAAGAAGTTATGGATTAAGAATAAATAAAGCCAATACAAAATACCTAATAATGAAACAAGGAAAAACAAACGTAGGGGATTATACATCAGATTTAAGACGGACGCAACAATCCATAATGTTGGGAAAGTAAACTATTTTGAGTGCTTGGGGATAACAGTTACTAGCAATAATGAAGAGAACAAAAGATTTAAAAAATGATCAAGGGAACAAAATTAATGAAATTATTAAACAAAATGCTAAGGACAAAAGAAGTCTCTAAAGCAGCGAACATTAAGGTTATACAAAACATTAGTAAGATCAGCGATAGTATACGGCTGCAAGGGATGGGTTTTAACAAAGAAAAATAAAATAAAATTAGAAGTATGGAAAGAAAGGTGCTAAGAAGAATATTAGGAGGAACAAAAACAGAAGATGGTAAATGGAGACGGAAACCAAATCAAGAGATAAAAAAATTATATGGACAAAGTAGCATAGTTCAGCACGTTAAAGCGCGAAGGTTATGTTGGTTAGGGCATATTAGCAGAATTCCAGAGCACAAACATAACAAGGGAGTATCAGAGGAAGAAGAGGGGAAGACCAAGGAAAAAATGGTTAGATGACGGCAGACATGAGAAGTATCGGTGTAACAGAGTGGAGGGCAGAGACACAGAATAAACCCCAATAAATAAACTTGAATTATTGTTTCCTTCTAATAATACTTTGTCGATTTTCTTATTCGTTATAGGTCTGCCCCTTAGTCTTCTTCCTGTGTGTTGGCCTCTTGTGCCCTACTACCGATATCCCGGCATTAATTCTAATTAATTGACCAAAGCATCTCAATTAATTTCGCTTGATTTCCTTTATTTGTATTTAGACTTGTAATATTCTTTAATAACCACCTTCTTTCCTAACACATTTCATTTTCATGCCTTCTAATCAACGAACTTAAAAAGTTCGTTACTGAATTCTATATGTCGGTCTGTCGGTCCGTCACAAAATTTGAGATTTTTAAAATTTGAAAATGGATTCTTATAGGAAATTTTACGCTGAATTCGAAAACGAAGTCGAAAAAATTCTTTGTCGAATAATTTTCGAGATATTCGATTTCGAATTTTCCCGTAATTCGAAATCGAAATCAAAGGTCTTTTTAAGTTCGTTCTGGGATTGCTTACATAGCAATCTCTTCGACGGCCCCATTTTTTAGTTTTGAAATGTTTTATGCTCGTCCAAATTTGTGCTCCAAACATACAGAGTGGGAGACAAATATTGATTTAAATATACTAAAGGCAGCTTTATGTTAAACCAATGTTTTTCTTTACGAAAGTATCCTTTCAATTATGGGATAGTATTGCGTTACTTTTAAATTTATTTCAGTTTCCTGATGTTCCTTGGTCAACAAGTACTACTAAAGATATTTACTCAACAGATTTAGTATTTAACTCTATGTTAATTACTTTCTTTGCTTCGACACCTATCATTATTTTGGTTATTAAATTGGCGGATATATTAAACATTTGTGTACACAATCATTTCATAAAGTTCGGATACGTTAGTCGTTCTATAGTATAGGTCCCGCATTAGTGAGCAGCCAATAATCTTTTTAACCATATTTCCACATGCGATTTGCTTCTTCAGCGAATAGAGACGAGATGTTTTTTGAAAATATCAGGTACAGAGGATAAGATTTTGATATTTTAAAACAATGGTAACTGTAGCCTTTAAAGTTGTAAAGAACCGTTTTTTGGAATTGGAAGAGTCATTTGTTCAAAACTGTTTCCAAAAGATAAAATTACTAATTCAGCAAAATTCTATTCCGAACGGGACAAATCAGAAGAAGCAATAATCACAACACAACTGTAATTAAAGAACAGGAGATAACGTGCCTTTAACCATTAAAAACAATTTGATAATATTTCATTAGAATCCACCATGTTCTTTGTATATTGTCTCATGTGATTATTATTCATTTCCTTCATTTGAAAATTCTTGAAGCAAGTTCAATAAACGACATAGAAATACCCTTGTAACGGTAGTTTGCAAGTAAACCACAAAGTTATTGAAAATGTTGCATTATGTGGCCGTCGGAGAAATGGAGATAGATAACGAACCAGACTGGATCGTATATAACTCAGTAATATAATATTTGCCGTATATTAAGTAATAACATGAAAAAAAATTTGAGACAACTTTATATAATTAGATTAGAGTTAATTTATTTTGTTATAATAAAAAAGAACGATATGTCAAATGAAATAACATTATAATAAACCATAGAAAGATAATAATGAAACAATTGGACACATGCCCAAGAAAGAAAAATAGATCCAAATGCAAATAGACCCAGAATTATAGTGATTATTTAAAAAGACCTTTCGGGTTGCTACCAGCAATATTTAAATAACTCTAATTTTCACTTCCATCATACTAAAACAAATAAAATAAAAAACAAAGCAATTTTTGTAGAATTCCAGCACCTAAAACCTAAAAATTAGAGAAACACGATAATCAAATTATAGATGCATTTTGAGACCACGTTTCCCTATCATAAAATTTTATGACACACTTTTACTACGCAGCAAACGAGTCTGGCTATAAATTATCGGAAATAGCGGCTTTCTCGACACTGAGACAAATATATTATTAGGAAGGAAAATTTGCAAGCGCATTGGTAGACGCGTTTTTTATCCGCGAAGCTAATATACCGACTTAAAAAGCAGTAATTTTATAGAAAGAATGGATCTGCAAAAAGAAAGTTTCCAGATATAACAACCTACAATCTGGTGCTTGATAGTAATGCACTGCAATTACTACTCAACATAACGTAATGTATAACATAATCTACTATATATAATAACAGCTGTTTGTCTGTCTGTTTGAGTAATGCTCAAGTTTAACCATAAAAGAGTGTACTCCATCGAAAATGACTCGACACGTAAGAAGGTTTTGATTACATAGGGGGCCCCACCGAACAGGGTCGAAATTTAAAAATCTAAAATTTTATAAAGTTATATTTTCAAAACGATGAGAGATAGCTATCTCGAATTACAACCTACAACTCAAAAAAGGGCATCTTGTAATTATTATAACTATACATTTGTACTGTGACACCCAACTAACGCACGCGTTTACTAATGTATACAATAATTAACTTATAATGTTAACTTATGTATCTTGATTGCTATGTCAGCGCCATGTGATTATTCGTTTTCGCCTGTTAAAGTGTTTGTAATGGGCTGCTCCTTCATATTTCTTCAAGTTGTTAAAGAATCTTATTGTGTTTGCTCTGCGTTGATTTTATAGTTAATGGCCCTAATGTTACCACGGTGCATTTACTGCTAAACGTAGTACTTCGTTCTGGAGCCTTTGGAATTTAATTATATTTGTTAGTGCTGTATATGATGCTAGAGGACTGATGAGAGATTTTTATATCATGACTGCACACTTGGTTTTTAATTTAGACTTCTTATTTAGCAATGGTCGTGGTTGTACTAGTTCTGCGTAATTCTAGTTTAGTTTTTGTGAAAGGTTTCCAAGATAATTTGATATCTAACATTTTTCCTAGGTATATAACTGTCGAGTAAAGGGAATTCCATTCGTTTATTTTGTTATATGGATATTGGTGGAGTTGCGAATTCTTTTTAGGGTAAATATTTAAGCTTTCCTGAGGGAATCAGGTTCCACCCCTTTTGTCACTACCCATTCACCACTCGTTCCTCTACCACCCCACCAACCAAAGAAGGAACTGGGAATCCACCTTGGTTTTCACTATTCCCATGAGTTATGATGGTTTCGCTCAGTACAAATTATTTCGGAGTGAAAAACAATACCCCACTCGCATCTCCGGGGGTATGGTAATTAGAGAAGCTGTGCATACGAGAAAAAATCTGAAAAAAGGCAACATGGCCTGTTATTAACGGATAAACTAAACAATAGTAGAAAGGGAAATGATGAGGCTAAAAACACATTGGCGTAACAACGGCCATTTTACTAACATCAGTGGAAATAGAGTATATTTTGCTGAAAATGACGCAAACAGCATAAATGACACTGTTATGGGATATAATACACACACCGACAAAATTATTTCTGTAAAGATACGTGCAAAATCATGGAACTTAAACATCGTGCAAATATATGCACCTACAGCGCAATCTACAGATGAAGATCTAGATCCTATACCACTTACTACAAGATGTAATAGATAAATTTCCTAGCAGAGAAATAAGCATGGTGATTAGCGATTTTAACACCAAAATTGGAGAAACAACATACGATGATCACTGCAGAAATATACTTGGTAAATTTGGACTAGGTGAAAGGAACACAAGAGGTGAACGTCTTACACAATTCTGCATAGAAAACAATTTAACAATATCTAATACCTTCTTCCAACATTACCTCAGAAGACTTTATACCTGGAAGCACCCTGACAGTGTACATAGAAATCAGATTGACTTTATTTTGATTAAGTCAAGATGGCAAACAACTATAAGAAATGTCAAAACCCACCCCAGTGCAGATTGCGGCACAGACCACTAACTTTTAGTAGCAAAAATATCCATTAAACTCAAGTGGAGTCAAAAGGAAAAAGTAACCAGAAGAATGACAATTAATAACAAAGAAGTATTTCAAACAGCATTCACCGACATATTATTAAAAGAACAACTACACAATGAAGATATAAGAAATGAGGCAAAATCTAAAAAATGGAATAATCAAATCCGTAGAAACAGAAAACAGAAGAACTCCAAAGCCAACAAATCCTAAACAAGCACGAACGTCATTAAATACATTAGAACTGATAGAAAAAAAAGAAAACTTAAGAACACTGGAATACACAAGACCCAGGAACAAAAGCTGTATCAGCAGATAAGTATTCAACGCTCATGTAGAATCAATAAAAATAATTACTACAAGAAACTATGCCAAGATTTCCAACACTAGCTAAATAAGACCAAACAACTCTTCTAAGCAGTCAAACATTTTACAAGAGAATTTAAGCCGCAAAACTGGAATCACTTAAACGAACAAGACGAGAAAATTATTAACTTCACAGGAATTTTAGATGAATAGAAGAAATACTGTTTAACGACCACATGCAACCTGAAAAGAAGCTCCACTCAAGGGTAAGAAAAATAACCTTACATCATGCGAGAAGAAATTGATGCTGCTACCAAAAAACTAAAAATAAGAAAAACAACTGCCAGCGATGGAATTAGTGCAAAAGTGATTAAAGCTATGGGCGAACTAGGAGTCGATGACATATGCTATGTGAAGCCATCTGGAACAGGGGAATCTGACCAAAAGATTGGTGCAACTCAGTCTTTGTACCCATACACAAAAAATAACTAAAAGACAAACGTCACAATTACAGGCTAATTGCGCTGATACCGCATACCAACAAAACCTTACTACATATAATAAATGAAAGATTAAAAGCGCATCTAAAATAGCAGATCGCAAAGAGAACAGATTGGCTTCATAAAAGACAAGGGCACCCGAGAACACATCCTTAACCTTAGACAAATGACAGAGAAACCAAGGGAATACAACCTAAGTCTGTTTCTTGGTTTTGTAGACTATCATAACGCGTTTGATAACATAAACTGGGAGAAACTATGGGACAGTCACAAGGAAAAGGGGGTATCACAGTATATTATCACACTGATCCAAGGGCTATATAACAATGGGCATGAAGTAATAAAAATTGACAACCAGCAGTCAAAGGAATTTAACATAAGAAAGGGTGTTTGATAAGGATGTATATGTAATGAGAGAAGTACTGCAAAACACCATTGGAGGATTCAAGATCAACGGCAAAACGATATCCAACCTTCGATGATATTCTCCCTTTCACCGAAGAAGAGACAATGGAATTAATTTTGAAATTACAAAGCGACAGTGCAAAATATTATCTTAAACTTAAACAAAACAAAAGCAAAAGTCCTCATAGTCAATAGAGCAAATAATAGCAGGCCTGATTTAAAAGAAATTGGCGGTTTTGAAGTGATCAACCATTATATATGCTTAGGAACACATCAACAAAATGGGAGACTGCTCAGCGGTAATAATCAGACGTCTAAATAAGCAAAAATGTTATGAATAAGTTACAAAAACTATGGAAATATCGACAAATAACAACCTACACAAAAGTATTACTGGTAGGAACTCTAATTTTCCCCATATTATTATATGGAGCTAAATCGTGTACAGTAAAAGAAAAAGAACTCAAAAGAATTGACGCTTTTAAGATGTGGTGCTGGAGACGCATGCTGAAGATACCCTGGACAGCGAGGACAAATGTGTCTGTACTACAAGAGCTCACTATAAATGATCGCCTTTCTACTATAGCGTACAGACAAATCCTAAAATACTACGGTCATATATCAAGATGTGACCACAATAACTTTGAAAAACTAGTGGTCGAAGGACGCTCTGAAGGCACCAGAGCACGAGGAAGAGCGCCGAAGAGATGATTAGATCAAGTCAAAACGACAATAGGTAAGCCAATTCCACAGATCAACCATGAGAGGCTTAGAACCGACCAAGATGGAAGAATATCATTAAAAATACAATGAATAATAGACCACGATGATCCCGACTCTTCTATTAAGATACGACGGGAAGAAGAAGAAGATTTTAGTTTCGAATTTGGTTGGATTGATTTGAATGTTACAGTTGCTGAACCACGAACACACTTTGTCAAATGCATTATGTAGCAGGAGAATTTCTTATGTTGAGTTAATAAAAAAATAATAAAATAGCGTCTCAAAGGACTCTGGCTCGTAGACCTTTGTTTTTCGAGACTTCGGCATTTATTTTCACAGCAAAATTTCGGTTTTTGGTTCAGTTGCGGTCAATGGATTAGTCTATGTTTAATAAGCGAATGCACTAACTTAATTGCACTACGAATCCCAGCAAACAATCTTTGTACTAAGAAAGTCGAATGTTAACTAAAGGCACGTAAAAATATAAATATTCAAAAACTTTCTCAGATATGTCAAAACAACTTTTATTCTAGTAGACGGCAATGTGAAATAGTCCCTATATTACCATGGTAATGATGACACATTTTTCGGATTATTTTCTTAATTACTTATAATTATTTAGCAATTATCATTACATTAGTATTGTCTACGCTCAATATCTTTTTAAAAATAGAGGATGACAAAGTAAAATTTCAGTTTCAGTTAATGCTGCCTTACGAGGAACAAGTCTAGCCCACACAATTCTATGGAATTGACTAAATTATGCAGTAAAGTTGCTAATAATAGTGTGTGTACATTGCTGTTAGTCAATACGAAGTGTTACTCGATGGAGGAGCAAAAAACAATTGTTAAAATCACTAGTTTATCTACACTAAATATAACATATCATTTGCTAATTTCTAAAAAAAAAACAAAGTTACAAATAAAATTCAATTGTTATCATTATTTCATACATAAAGAATAAAATTTATTATTGAATTTAATCAGATTTTAATAAGAAAATTAAAATCTCCAAAAAAAATTTTGTACGTCCTATAACCTTGTGAATTGTAATCGAGTTATTTGGGAGTTTTAACTTCTAGATTTTTTTTTCTGCTTCTGAAGCGTTCTGACAGTTATAAAGTAGGCAAAATTGCAACACTCGTAAGATAAAAGTAAATGGCACTAACTCGGGACCGTTACTTTTTGGTGATTTCCTACTAGAAACTAGAATACATAGTAAAAAAGACGCTGGCTATTGTAGTGGCCAACGATTTATAGATTAAAGACTTTAAACTGTTATTAATCTAATGTTTCTGTCTATATTTCTTAAATATCCACAACTAAATATTTTTCGAACTGGAATTGTTGAGAAAGCCGGCAATTATATTCTTTTAAAAAAATCAACCATAAATTAGGAACTGCAAGCTGCTTGCTGCACAAAGTATTCGCAAAGAACTACAGCCCATCAAATACAAGGTAGGATTTCTTTGTAATCATTTTCGTTTTGGCATCTGTAGATCATTTAGTGAAAACCAGCAATGAATACTTGTAACTTGTAACTAAAACCACTGATCACTAATCGGTGAACAAAAGTTGATCTATAAAAGCCTCAGATAAAAGTGAAAGAAGCCATGTGCAAATGTTGCGACGCTCTAATTTGTTTTCGGGCCTAATGCGCGAGAAGCCCATTTATTTAATTTACATTTCCTTTCTAATTTATATAAATAAAATCAAAGTGCTTCATCACGTATTTAAAGCTTTTTAGCAAGCATGTAACACGCTAAATACGTATAACTTGGTTTCTTTGATTTCCTGTAATTCGTATGTGCGGCCGGCCAATAATTTTTTTGAGTAATTTTGCCTTCTAAAACAAATTTTTTAAACAATCTTACAGTTTTCGTGGCATTACACGTTCCCCAAATGCAATGAAAATGTTTCTAGAAGTCCGCAGCATTAGTCCCAACTTTAAATTCATAAGGCAAACGCATGAATAATACTGTTCACCACATACATTTTGAAAAGTTAAAATATATTTTAAAACATAGGATACTGGAAAAGTGCAATGTACGTAAGATGTAAGTTAATTAAGTAAGTTCTTACACGTCTTAGCGTATCGAGACATTTTAATTTTATGAAAGTAACTTTAATACAAATTCTGGATTAAATGAAGCGATTTAAAAACATCACTGAACGAAAAACTGTCCCCATATGTCTTATATCCCTAAACGGTGTGTCAATTTTGGTAAATAAAATTTTTACATTATTTGTTAATAACTACTCACAATGTATTGGCTTAAGTTATAGTCGCACGTTGTGTGTTAAAATAGATCAAAACCTGCATTGCAGCAGACAAAACAAATTTTGGATGTTAGTCACTCCTCGACTGAAGTAGTGAAAAGAGCTAACAATGTCATCTTGGCCAAAAAAGAAATTTTGAGCTATAACTTACAGCTAGTATATGGAGGAAATAGCCCATGTACAGGAAATGATTGTCCTTATTATACGATCATATTCCGGTAGTATCAAGATTTTCGGAGAGGACATTTAAGTTTGAAAAAGGCTCCGAAGTTAAGACCTCATCTATTACGGAAGAGAACATTGCTGCACCGTTAATTCGTACCATTCTGCACAACCACATTCAAACAGAAGCAGTTTGTTCCCTTTAGATATACCAAGCAGATAGTACAATGCGTTTCATGGTGCCGTGAATGCTCAATAAATTTTGCTATGCCAACATAGATCGCAACAGTTGACAAAATGTGGCTTTTTATTATTATAAGAAGTAACAAAAAAATTTAAAAGACCGATTGCAATGACATCTCCGTGACGGCAACTGGGCTAGAGCAGAAAAAGCAGATACATTCGCCGAGCATCTTTCTAATGTATTTGCCTCACCACAACCTCAAAACATACACACGGAAGACAAAATCGAATCATTTCTTGACACCCCACGCCAATTGTCATTGCAAATCAAACTCTTTTCGCAGGCCGCACTACGCAAACAAATCCAAATTACCAATATCCATAAGGCCTCGGGTTGGAATTTAATAGTAGGAGAGGTTCTACAAAATCTTCCTCGGGAAGCTCTAGTGTTCCTCACTACCATTTATAATAGTATCCTAAGACTTGGCTACTTCCCTGCCCAATGTAAGTTCGCCCAGATCATTATGATAACTACACCTGACAAACCACCCTCCCAAACCTATTCCTACAGACCAATTAGTCTCCTGCCCTTAATGTCCAAAATTTTTGAAAGGCTAATGCTATTCGCAGACGATACGACTATTCTCTCAGCGAACGAAAAACCTGAAGTAGCAGCAGAACACCTACAAACTCATTTCGATATTAATCCTGACAAGTCAATACAAGTCACATTTACCAACAGACGAGTAATAAGTCTTCAGCTCAGAATCAATGATGCTCCAATACTCCAGAAAACTGAAATAAAATATCTAGGCCTACATCTAGATCAGAAGTTAAAGTGAAATATATATAACAAATGAAACTCTCCATAAGGACCTAGAAATCCCATACGTAGCCAAAGAGATTCAAAGATTTGCCAGAACATATAACAGGACACGAAAACGGACTAATCGTCATTAGGGGATTGAAACGCCAATGGCCACACGACTTGTGATAATTCATTCAATATTAGAGTACCATTATTGAGAAAAATGGCAATGGCCATGTCGCCTTTCATGACATGTAAAAACACATACTATTTACTAATTATTTGTTAAATAAGTAGATTGTAAATACGTAAACAAATAAAAAAAATTATTACCTACGCTCTAAACCTCAAACCAAAATATATTAATGACGAATAGCGAGTATTGGTTCAATGAATAGATTCGAATGATGTGGCGGAAAGTATCTTAAAAATGATAAAAATTAAAGATGCATTGCTAAATTTTCCTAACACCCTATGTATTGTACATTTCTATTCCAGAGAGTTCAGAAATAAACTAATGAATAAATAAAATATAAATTTTGTTATGCAGTTAACGGAAAGTAATAAATTAATCGTTACGCGCATAAATATGACTCACAGGAAAATGACAAGTTATTTAAATTTGTTAGTTTAAAAACTTGATTTAGTGTGATTAAGATTTGGGTTTCTTCATTATTCCTAATTAGTGTATTTTTTTAGAGTGATTTTCTTACCGACGTTGATTCTTTATGGGAAATAGAGACGTAACTACACCACATTCTTAAATTTCAAAAGAAATTCTGGTGTGCCGTTTTGATTTGAAACTAAAATAATGAGCACCATCAGCATATAGTAGGTACAATCCAATAAATGAAAGTACACAATTTAAACAATGTCTATTAGAACGTTTTTATTATTCATTTCAAATATTCAACTAGATAGTGGCTGATAAAGAAAATTTAGCAAATTCTGTGAAATTTCTTTCTAAACTTGTTTGTAGTATATCATTTATCACCACAAACTTTTATGAAAAACTGTTATGTTTGGGTCGTTCTAAAACTCCGGCATTTTGCTGTTCAGACTAAAATTTCACTAGTGGCAGCGTGAACGTGTTTTTTATAACATTAATCTTTGGGTTTTCCACGGCAAGTTTTCTTATTTTACTATTTTTTTTACTATTTATATTGCCAATTTTCTAAAAGAAATAACTCAGCATCTTCTTTACTATAACGATACGTTAAGTTTTTCTCATTTTTGCCATAAATGCAATAATGTAATCCATTTGGATCATTCAACAAAATCTTGTGTCATCGGTAAAAGAATTACGAAGTTCCAATGTCATGCTGTTAAAATGTTCTATTGTGAGTTAAAGTTCTATACTATTGTTTGCACGGTTTTTTCAACTAACTGCACTTAATGTTGCTAAAAATGGTTCATCTTCTTTTTTGTAGTTACTATTTCCATTCAATTTCCTTCATAAAACTGTTGATTTTCTATTTCAGTGTTTTTCTTCGTTAAAAGCTTCAATATTTTCTATTTTTTCTGCTAACAACATGTTACCAGTGCCCATTTTGATGACTAAGCATCGTCTTAACTCATTCATGTGATTTTAGCAAACGAATAAAATCAACTTTATAAAACAATAAGGTTAATCAGTTGTTGAGTTTGTGATAAGAACGTGTTTAAAGCAGTATTGATAATATTGTTTAATTTGATAAAGTTACGTGGTTGCATATTCCTTTATTTCTTTGAAATATTAGCTGCTATAAAAAAATGTAAAAACATTACCAAAAAATTGTCAGTTGTAGCCTATTGTAAAATCAATTATTATGATGCGTAGGTTTATTTAGTGATGATAATCGACATAATGAACAGAAGTACTAGATCAGTAGAACAATAAATAAACATGAAAATAAACATTAAAAGACAAAAATAATGAAATGTAGTGAACAAGAAGAGAAACAAGATTGTAACTGCGGAAAGCATAGCCTAGAAAAAGTGCACAAGAATACTAATCAACAAAAATGGAAAAATAAATACAGAAATTTTGAGCATAACAAAAAAAGTCTACAAGTATGCCACCAACTAAACAAAACAATTTTGAACAAGAAAAAGTATGATGATATACAAAATTGAATCCAACCTATTTTACGACAAAACAGAAAATCAAAATAATAATAATAGTCAAAATAAAAAGAAAAAAATACAAACAACAACCAAAACAGAGAGTGTAATAACAGGAAAGAAGAAAGCATAAAATAAAAGCCAATCATCATATAAAGAAAAGCAGTTAAGGTGGTGCGAACATGTGCAGAGAATACCATCAGACTGAGCAAACAAGAGAGTAGCAGAATCAAGAATATTTAGGAAAAGGAAAATAAAAAGATCAAAAAAGAGTAAGGAACAGAAAATTATAAATATTATAATAATATAATTATATAATAAAAAATTATTAAAAAAAAAAAAATCAAAAAACAATATTAATAAACTTAAGCATTAAAATTAAACATTCTAAAAATGTAAAAAGAAAAGTTCAACAAACTAAATATTTAGAGAAAAAATAGAAAAAGCAAGCAAAAACAAAAAATAGCTAAATAGACAAAGAAGTAGAAAAATTTATTAAAAATAAAATCAACAGAATAAGTGTTAAAATAAGAATAATTCCGAAAAATTGAAAAGGAAACTAATACTAACACTCAAACTATAAAAATTATTATTACACCTGTAATCGATTAGCTTCTAACTACACAGATATTTAATATGGGTGAGGCAAAAATTCCGCCCTCCTCTTCAGATTGAATAAAAAGGATAGGAGGTATACAAACTGTATTTTTACAATGTAAAACTGCAAAGCAGAAAGTTCCTCACTTTCGATATCCTGTTGAAGCGGAATTACTTTTTCAAATATGTGTTGAGAAATAGGCCTGGTTTCTTGATGTAATGCATTTCGTAGGGTTTGGGGGATCATAGAAAGATATTTCTAAACCTCAATCTCATAAGAATACATCGTGCGGGGCAAGATTTAGTGAGTGACCAAGTGGCGTCACCGGTTTTCACCGACTCAAAATTTTCTTCCATTTCGATTGGTCTTCGGTACCTCTTCACCCATGTTGTCCATTGAGATCTTGATGCACGGTTATTGAACCATCTTATGCCTGGTCGTTCTTCTTGCGTTGTTGTAGATTGGTTATTAAATACACGCTATGTTGGGTTATTTGGTGCCATCAGTACTATATGTTCTATCAATTGTATTCGTAGACACTTGATAACAATAATTATGTCTGGTTACTTGCAGAATATCCTTAGTTTTGCATTACATCTCTACCTATATTCTCTACTATTTTGCATCGGTTCTAAAATCTTGAGGACTACTTTCTTTCAAATACTCTTAGACTTTGTCTTCCCTTTTAATGCAGTCTTAATAAGTCTTATATATCCTCAGTTTGGTATTATTTATTTGTACTAATTTTGTTCTAAATATATCATTCATAGCAAAATAGTCTCTGTTAAAAGTGAATATTCTGATTGTGATATCTTCGACTATATCTCCATTATCATTGATTATCACGCCTAGGTAGTTGAACGCGGTAATTCTTACTGTTCTTCTCGTTTTGCTTGTCTTGATATTCTTGAATATTTTATTTTACTGGTATTTAATCCAAATTCTACTTCTTCCAAACGTTCTTTCAGGTTGCTTCCGCGATGTACTAAATATGACTACGTCGTCTGAATAGTCCAATATTTGATTCTTATTTCTGAATAAATATATGTCATGTGGTATAGAATTTCTTTGTATGATTCCGTCTAGTATCCGAGGCTTATTTATAGTCTACAAATATACTATGTAGGTCAATACCATGCTCCCTTGCTTTTTCTACTATTTGTCATAAGATGACTCAACCCATTGTGGAATTATGTTTCCTGAAACCCGCTTGATGGTTGCCTATTTTATCCTCTGGGTGATTTTAAACCTTTCTATCAGAATGTATATATTATGTAGAAAAATATACATTCCTCTGTAATTTATGCATAGAAGTATCGAATCATTCCCAAATATTAATTGAAAATGACAATGGCCCCCTCCTCAGTAAAGATCAATAAGGCCAACTTTACTTAAACACCCCAAACAGTAACATGTTTGCTATGGAGATACCTGTTATAGATAGCTCGTGGAATGTTATCACTCCAATAAGAAATATTTTATTTATGAGAGCATCTCGTTAAGGTACAGAAAACAACTAATTCATGTAACACGCTTTCCAAGATTTTGCCCATTACATTCGAAAAGATTCTGTATAACAACCATCTTATATGAATGGAAAAAACATGTCCAAAGAAGTCCCAACACAGTAAGTACATTACAACAGCAAAAATTCTGTTCGTTCGTCTACAAAATCTTGGCTACTAAGGGCCTTTCTAGAATAAAAGTCCGACTACCTTCCCAACCTTCCTTTGAAATTGGAAAGGGAGTTTTACCACATCGGGTTTTAAAAAATTAAGAACAATTATGTAAATTAAAAATGTAAAAAAAATCCAACGAAGCACTCGAATAAACGAATAATAATATGCCGTACAAGTATTGCAGAAAGAATACAAGAATGCCTAGTCTGCTTCCTTTACAGTGGATAGAAAAATAACATAAATAATAAAAACTGCTTAGAAAAAACAAAATATAAAAATAAATCAATCAATATATATATATAAAAGCGGCTAGAAATAAGAAAGAAAAAGGCAGTGTATATTTAAAAAATAAAAGTTAAAAAAATAATTAAGATAAAGAAAATAAAAAAGGAATAAACATGACATAAACTAAACTCAGGTAATATAATCATGGTTAATTGTTTATTAATTTAAGTGGAAATAGTTACTAAAACTGAACTTATTCCTAAAGAAATAACCAATATCAGTAATATAAAAAAAGTAATTATTAATTAAAGGTGGTAGTATAAAACCATGTTGTAAAAATTGTGGAGTTAATTGCAATAAACTACTCTAAGCACAGTTACATCATGTAATCTTTATGAGGCTATTAAAGCAACACCTGCCAAATTAAATTAAAACATTACAGCAGTACGTACTTTTCATATGATAGTGATGTGATAGCATTGGCTATTAATACAAACGTTAATTGATTATTTCTTATTTACTGTTAATTTTACACATCGCAGTAAATAAGTTATGTTGAATATAACTTGCAGAAGCGAGAAATGAGTTTGAATGCTTAAATTTTGTTGTGCGTATAATTATCACGATTTCTAGTGAAGAATGCAAAAACGTAAGCATTTAGAATTTTAGATTGATCATGGTACATACATACGTTGCGCAGTATGTAGTTATAAAAAATATAGAAAGTATGTTACTCATTTACTTTCTACAAATGATTGGTTATCTAACTGTGACCAGCTCAGAGCTGCAACTTTACAGCACACTACAGAAAAGATTTATATCTTTTTTTACAATAGATTGGAGAGTTCTTGTTTCAATCAATACATAAAAAAATAATCCCCAAGTTCTCATTCGATCAATAACGAGATCAAAAATCAATGATAAATTAGCATTTTTTATTGACTCTATAGGTGGCTCTCGGTATTAAATATGGGGATCTGGTACAAAATTTAACTCCCCCTCTCTCAAGTGAAATATAATTACATAATATTTCCAATTTGAAATAAGGATGCAATCATTTCTGCTTATCAAACGTCACTCAAGTGAGCTGTGTGTGTGGATTGCAGTGCAGTATATTATTAATCGCACTGATTGGTTTTCCTTTCAAGGAAGTGCTGTCGTTAAACCGCATCAACAACTGCAAACTACATAGATACCGCACTATATAAATTTACAAATGTTCCAGTCTCCAGTGCAAACTAAAAATAATTTAAAGATTAACATTGGACAGCACAAGGTTAAAAACTTTCGTTCTAATATTTATATTCAATATACAGAGAATAAAAATTTTAATTTTGCGCTTTGTTAAAATTAAACTACAAATTATTCAATCGGTACTGTAAATATCTGCTGTTATTATTTATGCTTATTATAACAAGTCATTTCCTTATATTTGCGTTCTTGGTGTATTATTGTTATTAATGATTATTTTATCAATGCACCCAATAGCGCATCATTCAATAAATAACACGTATTTACACTTCATTGAGATAAAGTTAGCAGGAAAATATCCAATGTGGCATTTTCTTGTGTATTATCAAACAATGCAATAATAATCTGTCCGTTAGTATAGAGATAATGTAAATAAAACATAATTCTGTCGCATATGAGGAAACTAAGTCTTGATTTCGTGAAAACTGTATCTGATTATTCTTCTATCGCAGTCTTATCAAGAGCATTTATTATTGAGGCCAGCAGCTCCAGTAAGGCACTGCTTCATTCATTTCCAAGGTGGATTGGAAAACTGCTTTCTCGAAGCCATATTCGGCATATTGCAAAAGATTCTGAACGAAACATAAATGAGACAGCGATGTTACCTTGCGGTATGTAATTTTG
Source organism: Sinelater perroti (assembly GCA_036346155.1). Classification (NCBI taxonomy): domain Eukaryota; kingdom Metazoa; phylum Arthropoda; class Insecta; order Coleoptera; family Elateridae; genus Sinelater; species Sinelater perroti. Next base: position 12,940,304 of record JARFIY010000195.1, on the reverse strand, counting down.
AAAATTAATAGACCAACGTTCTGAACCTGTCTCAGAATGTTGCAGAACGTATGATTTGACTTTCGACGCGGTGCATAATTAATGATACGTCGAAGAAATCTATTTAAAATTGCTTAGACTGTATATTAGCAACTGAAATTACAATCATTTTAAGATTGCCGCCGATTTTTATAGTTATAGGCATGTGAAAGTTTCTGGCTAGACTATATTCGGGGAATGATAGGAATAAACCATAGAATTAGTTTTCTATAGTCGCCATGTATTTCAACGCATTTAACATTAATTTACTATTGGAAAAATACTGTGAAGTTTCATCTAAAAAATGCTCCAAAACAGCCTCCTACAATTATTCATCGTTCTTAAATTTTCTATCGCAAAGATATTTTTTTCGTTTTAAAAATATATAGCTGCTGCGGGCTAAATCTAGGTTGTACGGTAGTACTCCTCAAAGCCACAGACCCTTGTAGTAACCTGGTCAATTACGGCCTTATAGATAGGGGCGTTGTTGTGCAGAAGGTGAAGAGCTACTCCTTTCTTTAGAAATATTCACTTAGCAAAATTCTCTTGCCATGATCCTCTTCGTCGACTGAGCCACATTAGCTGTGCTTGGACGTTTTTTGTTTAGTTTACGCCATTCCATTTACTCTCCTTTTGCAAATCATAGTACAGGATCATGGTTTCATCCCCTATAACAGTGGACTAAAGAACTTGTTGTTGCGACAGAGCTTTAAAAATTGTTCACAATAGGCCACAAAGTTGCTGTTCTTGAACTGTTGATAAAAGCTGGAGTATTAATTTTATTCATATGAAGGTGCTCATTGAGCCCCAAACTTGTCTATATTTTTTTTACCTCTAAACGTCTATCTAGCAACACTTCATGCTCGACAACAGTGACGATCTTTATTCTCCGAGTCTGTCTCTGACATATTACTTTTTTAAACGTTTGAGTAATTTCCTATGAAAGATGGTTTTAAAGATCAAGTAACAGCTTAAAGCCGTTACAATGAATTTTAGAACACAAAAATTTTATCTTATAGGTAAACTTGTTTCCCATTTTGATTAATAAATATAATTTTTTCTAATATATGCGTCTCAAATAAAACTAGAGTATACAAAATAGTAATTACAAAACACAATGTTTACATCACTAGCACTAAACAAATGTTAGAAGCTCCGTTGAAATAAATAAATCAAGAAATAAATATATAGGAGAACTGTTCTAAATACAAGCAATTAAAGGCAGGGTACATCAATAAAGAATAGAATGGATTAAATAACGGTTTCAAGAAGAAAAATAGTCGATTAGCACGAGATAAATCACTTAGAAAAGGACGGAAAAGTCCCTTATGGTAGATAAATCTGAAAAGAATAGGCAATTGTCTAAAAATATAAAAAAAAGAATTTGTCTTTACGCACAAACCGTAAGAACTGATTTCTTTGTATAAATCAAACTGAGCTAACAGTTCCAAACTAGATAGAAGAAATTTGTAACTATTTTAACTTTCTTATATTCAAAAAAATTTAGTCCATATCACCTATAACAAATATATTTTCTTCTGATTACACGTATAACTTTTTGATGTATACTGCTGTAGCAGTTCTTGATTAAATTTTTTTAATAACTAAAATTGTTACTAAGTTTTTGATTTACTATAGAACATTTTTTAAACTTCTTGTTCCGCTTATAAAAATTTCTGAAACTCAAAGAGTCACAAATTACTCCAAAAATCTAACGGCATATCTTAATATTTCGTCACATTGTTTTGGTATAACCATATTTAGTAAGAGGCAAATTTGCATAACAATGTCATATCAGACACAACATGAATAACACAAAACCGGCTTTGTTATCTGCGTTGCATTAATCACGTTCAGAAATTACGCTAATCGAGTCATTACCCGCAGAGCCGCTTTGCCTCAAAATTTTGCTCCATGCCAGTGTTCCAGGGAGCGCCTCTACTTCCGTATACCTCCACGATCCTGCCAAGCCACAGAGAGTTTATGTAACGCCCCCCGTCCCGCCCGCAATTACACTAATTAAAGTAGTTGCACTGGCATTAATGAGTTCGCTGGGAGATAAAGAACGTGGCTTTGTTGCGTTAGAGCACAATGTTAATTCGCCTATTAATATTCGCGGGCGCATTCTTGCACGTTTTTCCTTCGTGAGAGAGCAGCATTACACCTCCCGGAGGCAGGAAACGGGCGAGCATTTGTAATTAAAATTCGTTCGGCCTACTTCCTTTGCAATCGACATCAAAGAAAGATGCCAAGGGCTGCTGAAATTTATTGTGTTGGTACAGCCTGGAAAATTATTTTATGAAATTGAACTGCATAAATTCAAACTACAATTTAAACACTTCTGATACAACTTGTGTCTAGATCTCTTCTTCTATATTTACGTATTTTTTAAATAATATGTACGAATGTAGACGCAATAAGAAAATGTACCGTATTTCATACTATAACCAACCTTGTCCCTTACACACGATGCATGTTTTTATTTGTTCCACATAATCGAGTCCAACTTTCTGTTTTACGTAGATAAACTTTTGTCTTACAAAATAAATAATTTCCTGATTAGCAATGGTTTAATCAACTAATATGCAACCAAGCACAATGCAACCGATGTGTTGTAAGGCTCTTAAGTTAAACCTGACATTGTAATTTAACCGAGAAATTACTATGTTTACTTAAGTTGCATATCTTTTTTTTATTATTAGATCGTTCTGTTCATTTATATGGTATCTACACTTGAGAATAAACAATAAACTCACTAGCTGTACGCGAATTTTCGTCTCCTCTTTCAATCTAAGGAAAATGGAAATATATTAACGTGCATTAAAGAGCATCTTTATTATTGATGCTTTAAAAAACTGTTGCTATTGCATTAATCGGATGACGCATTCAAAAAAATATGCATCACAAACGGGGTTTTGTGAATCTTGCTGATTGGAACGGACATACGCGACGTCAGTGATTGGCCTACAGTACGCTTACAATCCGATAATTCATCTCAATCATTAATTCGAAGTTGATTTAAGTAAGTAACATAAGTGTGCGAACTGTGTCGAGAGTGTGGTGTCGATACCAGGAAACCGGTGGCTATGTCCGCCGACAAATAAACGGCCATAGGCGCGTGACAACACAGAGAGAGAGGGTGGGAGAGAGAGAGAGTGAGGGGGGAGAGAGGGGAGGAAGAGAAACGATCGATTTCTCATTTCAATATCTCTCAGAAATCAACATATGCCTGGCGTTGACCTCAGCAAGAGCTGATTGCGGTCAGAGGTGTAGTTGCCAGCGCTTGACCAGTGAATAAAATACTGGAGGCAGCCAACTTGAGCCAAAAAAAGGCGTCTACGGGTCCCGAGCTCACTGCAGTCCAAAAGCAAAAACGACTAGAATTTGCTCGCAAACATCTCGATTGGAACCTCGGTCATTAGAGTTAGGTATTATTCACCGACGAGCCCAGGATGTGCCCACATAGCAACGGCAGGAGACGTCGGGTCTATGTAAGGCCAATGGAGCGATTTGTTTATTGCTGTATTCAAGAAACTATCGCATGTGGCATATTCTGGGCGGGTATTTCCATGCACGGAAAAACTGAATTTGTTTTCGCGTCTACGACGTGGCGGTAGGTTTAACAGCGGACCGGTACATCAGGGATATTCTGGAGAAACATGTTATGACGTTTGCAAGATTTGTTGGTGAGCACATCATGCACGACAGTACGCGATGCCACACCGCGCGAGTGACCACTATCGACCTGGCTGACGTCGGTATACTGAAAATGGACTCGCCTTTGCGTACCCCAGACTTGAATCCAACTAAATATTTGGGATGAGCTCAAGCGAAGAGTTCGGGCCAGAAATCTTGCACCATGGAACGTGATGGAACTGGGAGCGCGTTGATTGAGGAGTGGGAAGCAATCCCTCAAGAGAGCATAGGAAAAGTCATCCGATCCATGCGTAATCACTTGGAAAGTGCGATTAGAAGTAGAGGTGGCAACATCGTGTATTGAAAAAATCATTAAATTAATTTCAACTGAAATATCATTTGAAACCACAGTGAACTTTACTTGGAATGCTATCGACCTGAATACACATTCTCTCAAAACTCGAGCACGTTGCTGAGCCGATTGTTTTGCTCTCAAGTATATATAGAAGATACAAAAAATGCTATGGCTAAGTGACGTAACCAGAGTTCGTACCACTTAAAATATGATTGAAAATGTCAACTTACAAAAAAAAATAACAAAAACTTGCTTAGTTTTCCCAATGAAAATAACGTACGACGTTTCTCTGGATTTTCAATTATGTTAGCTGATCTTCATAATTTTTACAAATTTAAAAAGTAATATATTAAATGCAGTTGTAGCGTTTCTGAAACTTAATGACTCAAGATTTCTTCACACTTCCCTCATTGTGAAAAACATGAACTATTTGTTGCGTTATTTCGCAATTAAGATGATAATTCACTTTTTATATCTGCACTACATCTCTTGGGTATTCTAAATAAGAACGCAGGAAGTTTACCTTCAAACTCACGTATTATTAAATAACGATAATTTTATATTTCTCGGCTGATTTTCCACTTTAATTAAAATTTTTATAATTTTCAATGGGTTTTAAACTTTTTTGAAGATTACAAAAAAAATTCTATGCATTTTTAAAAATTTTTGTGCTTATAGTACAATAACTTTTATCTTTTGATTTCAAATGGTAATTGACAAAAGTAAACTTTGAGTTTTATTACTTAAAAAGATTTTTTAAAATTAATTTGCGATGTATAAGGACAAGGAACTGTAAACCACGTAAGTGTTACGAAATGGTACAAACGATTCGGTTCTGATGACTTTAGCCTTGAATATCAATCACGTTCCGACCAATCATCTGTTTTGTATGGAGACCTACAAGCTGCTTTGGATGCCAAACCTTCATTAAACATTCGCGATTTGTTGGCCGAACATAGCGTATCGCACATGACTGTCTGGAATAATTTACCTCGACTTTGTGCACAAGAAACAAAGACAAGATGCTCATGAACTGACTGAATCACGGCCAACAAGCAAATCGAAATTTTTGGCTAACTTCTTGACATTTCGCTGAATGGCTGGTTTTGGAAGCGCATTATCACTTGTGGTAAAAACGAATTTATCTAGTTACTTGTGATCGTTTCTGGGTCAAAATTCACCGCCAGGATCGCTTTAGCAAGAAAGGCATAATCTCGGTTTGGTGGAATGTTCATGGAATTGTGCACATTAAATTGGTTCCAAATGGAAAAGCTGTAATTACCGAGCTGTACAATAAGCAGCTGGAAACATGTTTACGAATTGCTGAACTGGATGGAATTGAAGGCTTACGCATCATAGCCCCATCTTCCACCTTCTGGTTGCGCTCTATTTCGATCTATGGCGCATTTCGCGCGATTGCCGTTTGGGTCGCTTGATCAAGTGGAAAAAGCCTGTTAAGCATTATTTGTTTCAAAATTGGCAGATCGAACAACTTATAGAATGCTGACAAAAAATCATTGATAATGACGGTTTGATTTTGATGTTAATTCGCGCATATAAAGCAAATTTTTCGCAAGAGTTAAGTAACGTTTTAAATCTCAATATAAACTTCTGTTTTAAATAGTCAATGTTTTAAATTTTCAAAATATCCGCGCTGATTAATGTTTACTCTTAATTTCATTTGATAAAGAATAGGACTTTAAAATAAACAATAAATTTTTTAAGTATTCATGCGACCTACATGACGCGCCCTTTTTAATTTATTATTGCCCTCTTCACCATCCAAAAATTTTTCTTTGTATATATAATTTATTTGGGACCTTTGCAAATTATTCCTGTAATCAAGTTTCACATAAAGAGAATAAGATTTTTGGATCAATCATACATTTTCATATATTTGTGCTTTCAGACCCTACTTGTAGAATTATGCAGTATCTAAATATAAAATATCATAGATAGTATCTAAACATTGCACACGGTAATTGTATTGGTATCTAGGTACCATTAATTTTGAAGCTTCTATCATCAGATTCCAGATGTGAAGAAAGCATCTATTTCGCAGTATCTATATTAAATATTTCTAAACAATCTTTATAAAAATAGATTATTTATCCACTTGTTACATTTTACAGGAGAAGAATTATTGTTAACATAGTAATAGCTATTAACGATGAATACTAAAAGTGAAAAATCACGATAATTTGTGCTATCAAATCCACATTAATGGCATCCCACATAAAAAATGCATCGCGATTTATGTTGTATAGAACACTTCGATAGAAAGTTTTTAATAAAAGTTGCTTACAATACATAAGCGAATCAAATAGAAACCTAAATTATATTTTTTAATTTACTGAAAGATCATAATAATTCAAATATGCAGCGTTACTCAGACTTAAAAAAGTTTTTGAGTAGACTATTGTAAAAAAAGATGGCTGTAACACCACCAAATCGCACACAAACACTCGACAGCAACATCGTGGCCAATCTTTGTGCACCAAGTGCTTTTTTTTTTAGTAATTTACACAAATGATAATGTCAGAGAGGTAAGTCCGGACTGTAGAAAAGATTTTCCGGTATAGTCCAGAACAAATTCATAATTTTTGTCGTAGAATATAGGCAGCTGTAAGAAGCCAAATGTTATTGTGAAGCAGAATAACGCCTAAAATAAAAAATTTCCATCGTTTTCGACGATATACGAGTTTTATTTCGTCCGAAAGTTGACAATAGTACACAATGTTTACAGTACAATGGTGTTGGGTTTGAGGGGTAAAAATTATCCTTTTTTCGACACTTCATATTGGGTTATATGAATTCAAGGGTATAACGGTGTAACCAAGTTTCATAGCAGGTAACGATTGCATGCAAAAAATTGAACTTCAGCTTGGTAACGTATTAATAGTCATTGGCATACAACAATGTCAATTATGATTTTTGGCAAAAAGACGAGTAACCCATCTTGCAAAGATTTTTAAAACACAAGTAATGATTATCTGAACACCCCCGTAGCCCATTACGATTCAACGGGAATTTCAGAAACAGTTAAATCGGCGGTCCTTCTCATGAAAACGTCAGTCACGATAGTCGGCGGGAACTGATAAACTACATTTTAAAATATTTATTAATTACCCCCCCCCCCCCCCCAAGTGTTGTCCCTGAACTATGCCTTGTCTTCTCTAAATTTCGGGTAGTTTTACGCCCTCCGTTGTAAAAATGTTGTAGTAATTCGTTATGAAACGGATGAGAGTACCTTCACCCACTACATTTAATCGAAGAATGACTTTTTTAGGGTATAATTAAAAGTTATTTTCATGCTATAATACCATGTTTAACACGTTTCGTACCATTTTCGGTAGATACTGAATCTTATTTTATGGTTAATTGACATTTTTTCAAAGATAAGTTTAAAAAAACACTTTTATCAATTATATGTTCTAAACAATTTTTATAGTGTTTTTAAATCGTAAGACAAGAACATTATTCGTAGTTTAGTAATGAGTTTATCCTTTGTGGCCAGAGTTTGGAAACTCGACTAAATCGTCTAAACATTTAGACAACCCGAGAACCAACCACACGATGCACCATAACACCTTCGCATTTATTTGAATTTTTTATATGCGTTTGTTTCTTTGGCTGTATATATGTAGTATTGTGAAAAGGATAATTAAAATTTATAGAATGCTAGTAGAATAGCTGCAAAAAGTATAATACTAAGAGTAACAATGATGTACAATCATCATCTCACCATCATGTCTGCATTGTTTCAGTGAAATACATACGAAGACACATAATCCCACCCTAGATTAATTACAAATTTTATTTTATTATTATTTTTATTTTTGTCATATATTTTTTCAGTATTAAGAACATTTTTATAAAATGTTAACTTATTGTCTCAACATTTATTTTGCAATATATAATTAACCAAATCAATACTAAATAGCTGTACTATTGTCGCTGTAGATGGTCTAGTAAAACTATTTGCTCAAAAATGATTTAGAACAAGATGTATCAGATAATATATTAAGTTTTTTTGTTAAATTACAATAATTGAATTTAGCTTCTCGTATAGCTACTTAATTAATTTTACTACTGATATATAAATATTGCTATATCTAAAATAATGTAGATATCGTGTACTTAAATCAGTAGGAGAGCATGTAAATATTCAACCAATTTTTTATTTGAATTTCAGTCTAAAGTATTATACGAGAAGAAATATTACTTTATTACATTATTAACCTTAGTATATCCTATTATCTCCTATAAATTAGCTAAATAACGTTTGTTTTTACAAAAAAGCCATACTAATAACACTTTCTTAATATAGACAAAGTGCTCCTAAGAGTAAAAGGAGGTAGAAACGTGTAGAACCTAAAAAAGGCATCCTAAAGATGGCACCATTAGTTTTTATTCTAGTACAATCTGCTGTAATGTAGTGAGAGGATGCTGAGCAAAAAATACCCCAATTAACTTTCTTAAATAATAAGAAACTTTCTTTTCCTAAAAATCAAAATAAAGCACGTCCTATTTGTTTCGCATATTTCTAGCATTGTTTTATATAAAACAAGCTGTTCTTCTACAGAAGCTCCACAAACAACCTAAATTTTTATTTCGAAATGACAGCCTTTTGAAAATATTTATTGGTGCATTCTTATTCACAATTGGTGCTCAATTTATTCAAAATTACAATATTTGATGTATAATGTAACCATAAAAAATCGTCTTCAAAAATTAAATAAATTCCTGTCGAGGTTTTCTGTAAAAAATCCCACGTGTCCTATGATAACTTAGTAGTCTTTTTCTGAATTGAAAGTCTTTAAAAATAAAATTTCGGCCACATGTATGAAGAAGTTCAGTGATAGGTCAGTCACAGCAAACAGTGCTAACCAATCCCGCAAATTGCGCATCCATTTTGCAACCGTAAAATAATGCAAACATGCGCAAACATTATGTCCAAAAACTAAAGTTTGCTACTGCATAGCAATGTGAGTTTTGCAAGTCCAAACCAAATGTAAAATTAATAACACACGGTTTTCATAAGAATATTTCGAAAGGTTTGACTTTTTCTTTGCAGACAGATTACAGCCACTAATCGAACCCAATCGTGTCTTCGCAAGCACGAAGGAACAGTGCTCCTTATAGTTCTGCCTGTCACCAACATTCTTACAAAGCTACCCTTATTTTTCAATATTTACCTTTTTTGTTATTGACATACACTTGACGACCACAAGGCGTGTTTTAGATTTTAAATTTAGAAAAGGTGGAATGAAAATCATTATTGGGTCGATGAGCAATCATTCGGTAAGCCTTGATATATTTCACTTTCATAAAAAAATTTCAAATTTTAAGAATTTAAAGCTGTATTTAATAAATCATTCGAAATTTTATACTTTGACTGAGAAGTGGTTGAATACCGGAAGTATCCAGAAAGACGGTGAAGGCAGAACTGGTAGACCACAAAAAGCTGAAGAAGACATCGAAAGAGATCAAAAACATTACCAAATTACTCCAGCAACACCAGTATAAAATTCATTACAAGAGTTCGAAATGAAGAGAACCTCTCTTCAGTACATCGTTAGGTAAGAATTGAAACTTTTCGTTTAAAAAATTCAAATTCATCACCCGTTAAGTGGCCTTTTCGCCCGGTTTGAACTCCATGTGATTATTAATTATAGGCTTTAACAGACAATATTATGTACCATTTCGAAGTGTTAAAAGAAAAAATCACCGAGACAAAATTATTGATCATTTTTTTAAGAGATTGGCCGCGATTATCAAAAGTAAAGAGCGACATTTTGAGAATATTTTTATCTAATCCCACATTTTATCAATTAGTTGCAATTTCTATTATTTCACTATTTATTGAAGTTCTTCTAATATATATTTTTTTCGATGAGATACACTTTTGGAACACGGCGTATTTAAATTGAGTTGTAAAATACTTCCAAAGCTTGTCAGCCAGCCTTTTGTAGCAAATAAGGGAATTTTACTTCCATGTGTTAGAAATGATCGACTGATTAGTAACTAACTAAAAGACGAGTCATCATAAAAATGTTTTGCCTATCACAACTACTTTTGTCGATTCATATGCAAGTTGTATCGTAGAGAGATCCGAGGTATGTTGAATTTTATACATAAGGAATAGATGTTCTTTCTGTGACATGTTTTTATATTTTATGCTGTTATCAGTAATATAGCTCTCCATTAAGTTTTGAAGAAAAAATATTTTGAAAAAATCAAAATATTTACACAACGGTTCTGATGGCACAGTGTTTCAAATATTTGCAACAAGAATTATTTACTTCAAGATTCGATTACTAAACTTACCAAGTGAAGCAAAACATTGGCAATCTTAATAATTGTTTACTTATTCCAAAAATCTTTGTCACTAAGTGTCTAATTAATAATTTGGATCAGCATCCTTTAATTTTATAATTAGAAGTGTTACCAGCAAAATTTAATTACCAAAATAACAAGTCAAACCTCCCTAATAGCTAAATATCCTCCATTACCCTCTATAATAGGCTTAAATCAATCTGTAAAGGTACTGGGGAATTCAAATGTCTTTATATAATAATTTTTTTATTTTAATTATTTCTGCTAAAACATCCTACACTGTTATTATTAGCATACAAATATAGAGCAAAATTTTTGCCGTGGGGTAAACGAAGAGATGCCCAGGTTTTGAGCATTATGGACAGAGGTTCCTAAAGAGGATGATTTCCACCCGTACGGTACCTTGCACTACTGCTTTTTTAGTCAGAGCAAGAAGTACCCTCGTTCATTCGCAACAGATTAATATTAAGTTCGTCACAGAAAATGGCGTAAAACGTCCAATATTTTAAGAAAGCTTAAGGCACAGTTCAGAAACAACACTCTTAAGACTCGCAACGTAACTTAAACAATTTTTAAGACGAGAAGCTGTTCAAAATTGAAGAAACAGACTCCACTCGAAGACTAGAGTGATTGAGGAAAACACTTCTTGGGAACAATCTTCCATTAACTGTTAAATAAGCTACAAAAATGCTCAGATGTCCAAGACGTTATCCTGCTGTTAGCCCTACACGGCTGCCCAAATCCGACAAAAAAGTGAGGATTCGTTCTAAACCACTGGAACACCTTCCTGCAATTATCATTTGTTTGAACTGCTAAAAAAGTACTTGGAGGACAAACTAGCCATTCGCTGGAAAAAGTTTGCGTTTACGTCAAAAGATTATGTAGAAAAATAACTTTGTGTTTATATTTTTGTGAAGCTTTAATAAATTTGAAAGTCGTGCTAATTAAAAAATACTGGTATTGTTATTTAGACACTGAAATTAAATATTTATGTACTTCCACCCTGCATAGTATTCACTCATTTGGTCCAATTTACCTGCTATTTAGGCAATGGTTCATTCCTTAGCCTTACATTTCAATTTTTTAAATCCCCTAAAATCGTGAAAAAATTTCATTACCCAAAATAAAATTCAAATCAAAAATTTCAACTAAAAAAAGTAATATTGGGTTTAAAAAACTGCAACCTTTTAGTAATTTTTATATTGAGTCTCTGTGTGTTTAGTTTAACTTAGCAGGATAGCTTCAAAGAAAACAAACCAATTGAAATATATACGATTGTCTTTAATCTAGTTTAGTCTTTATTAAAATTAAAAAAAATATATAGTAGCATAATCATTTTTGAAAAGATATTAACAGAAGAATATTTTTTCCATATTGCCTGCAAAAATTGATACAACTGATTGTTCAAATGCGCAAGTATTAAAAACGGATTTTTCATTACAAATAAAAATACATTCCGTGCAGCAAAATAGAGCAATTCAATAAAAAAGCATTTTTATTAACAATTGTAAAAACTTTTACTTAAACATGACAAAATAGTCAAATTTATGAAGAAAAATAGAAATGCCTGCTAAATTTCAAAAGCTTTAACTAAAATATCTGTTTTTAATGTTCAAATCTGATATATTTTAAAAAAAATATTCACAAACCAATTTTCACTTCGTATCTATCAGCAAATATAAAAGTGAAAAAGTAATTGCATATTTCAGGGCCCAACTTTTAGAAATCTGATAATAGTTTTCAGGACTATCCAGGCGAGCCTGAAAATGAGTTTAAAAGTTTTTAGCTCGCTTAAACGTAACGTAGCAGCTTCCTCTCGAATCAAGTTTAAAATGAATGTTGAAAGTCTAAGAGCTCTCGCGTTTCAGGCATTTCCAAACTCAATTTTGACATCCCGGTCCACAAAAAGTTCCGTGGCTGTCGGAAGCAGCGCCGCTGCTAAACCCAGAAAAATAATTACATTTTTTGCTATCAATTGTTGTAGCTCTTACAGACCACTAAGAAGAGGCTTCGGCATAAAAGTGGCTTTTAGGTGGTTGAGGTTGCTGACATCGCCGAACTGGTTTAGTCATCCAAACTTATAGTGAATCTTAATAACCTTTTGGTCTTGGTTTTATTTCTTACAGCAACTGCAAAGACGGCACGTGCATTCGAAACGCCTTCGCCGCAAATGATAATGGCGGCGATTTTTATTTGGCGCGACTGCGTTTTGTACAATAAAGAACATTTCTCTCGCTTCGCACGCGTTCTAGGACATTCGCTTTTCGGTTCCCACTACTTGGTCGCCATTGTTAAAATTTCACATTCTTGCCATGATTTATGCACAGTGTAGACTAATAACCTGGGAGCGTTCGCATTCCAATTTACTTCACTTTGACGGGGAAAGAGGCGTGCACGCAATCATGCAACTGCACAATACAGTTCGTGTGGTAGTAATTTAGTTAGATGATCTCATTTAGATTTTTGATTTCAGCGGCCAAGGCACTTAAAGCATCAACCTTCTATTACAAGCTCCAGACGCTGTAACAAGAGACTTACAAGTGGGAATGGCGTTTGCTTGCGATGTTACACGATAATGGAGGCAAATTACATTAGAAACTCTCCTTTGTTTAATTTATGGCAGGAATTGAAACAAGTAGGTGGGGTTACATTAAAATTTTACTTGATACTCTATAGTGCCTTGTAGAATCTAAATAACCGTATCTTAAATTGTGATACAAACGAACAATCCTCAATTTGTTCTTTCTAATAGTTGTAAAATTATAATTTTACTCGACTACGGTCAATTACAATTTTATTTTGTTCTAACTGCAGTCGTAATATCGGCAATATCGTCTACATATGTTTTAATTGCAATCTTTAAACACCAACGTCCACATAAATATATACTATGCAATTAAGTGGGTAATAAAATTGATTACCAGAAATTCCTGAACATTCGTTAAGAGAAATCGATTTTTTAGATTTAATGGCGCAATAAATAATGAGACATCCCCAGTTGATATCCTCTACGTTGTTCTAGTTGCATGGGTTATAGGACGTAATGTGCACTCACGGCGATGCTATTTTTATTTGTTGTGCTGTTCTGTCTGGCTGAATTAATGCGGTTAATTAAAGCAATGCAAATAAACATTAGCACAGTAATGACTGCATTAGAACTGTTATGCATATTTGCTGCCAGTAACTGGATTCCTTTAAAAACGTTTAATGCCTAAATTTGCAAAACACTTCCTACATAAAAACTAACTGGTTTGTCTTAAAAATTTTCTACATTTTTTGAGTGTGTGCTTGATTTCTTTATTATTTTGATAACATAACCACTTCTAGTTATTGTTAATGTCTATGCAACTAAAAGTTGATCTGGATAAAACTTTAAAACTATAAAATTTTGAAATCTAAATTGCCACTACCTTTTCAATTAGACATGTTGTACGTCCATTTCTATTGAAAATTCCAGGCTAAAATTGCACAATCTCTGCGCAGTTTATCCTATACGAGATGTCATAAAACACCACAAAATTTTACATGGCAAAAACAGGCACACAATTCGTTCTGAAAATAACCGGAATAGCTTTAAAACATAAAAATAGTTTAGAACTATTGACAAAATAATTATCTATTCGACTTTTTTATGTAGCTGATTGGAATGGTTTTGAGAATGTTCGTCCTTGACCGTGAATGTTCCCTTTCATCGCCAAATGTAGCTTAGCAAATAAAAAATAGTAAAATAAATTCAAATTGGGCCAAGTAGGAGGGTACTGAAGCAAAAAATTTAATTTTTGATCAAAAATCAATGAGAATTGACAAATGTTGATCAGGTGCATTCTTATACAACAATCGCAAAACTGCCAGGTGAACGCAACAAATACGGCCTATCAACAAGATAAGACTCAGCATTAACCATTGTGCCACTTACAACTAATTGTTTTTAGACAATCTACTTGGAATCGTAAAAAGCACTGATATTTGACTATATTCTTGACTTCTCCAAATGAGCTTTTTTTGGTTTTCCTTCTTCTGGTTCATTCAGCACTTGGACACTTGGTTTCTGGATCGCACTGAAAATCCACGTCCCATCACTATCAATTTTTAAAAAATTTTCATCTCTTCGATCGATTCGAAACGAACTTTGAATTTAACTTTGGCAGGTTCTTCGTTTAAAATGTATTGTCTTGAATAACTTAAATTGGATTTACGTAAAACTCTTGAAAACTCTTTCAAAATTTGCACGAAATCAGTTCATTTTTTTCGGTCATCATTTCAACTGATCGGCCTGAACGTTTATCATCGTTCACTTCCCATTTACCTTCTCTGAATTGTCGATGACACTCAAAAGCTATTGTTTATAATAAACAATTATTTACTTAGGCAATTTTAAGCGTTTGGAACGTTTCCCTAGCATATTTACCGTTTTTGACATAATTAAATGTCGAGTCTTTGTTCTTTATTCATTTTTTGGCCAAAGTTCACAAACTCGGCTTTTAGTGAATACAATGTCATGAAAGTTTTGCAGATTATTAAAGAAAGTTAACACTTCCATTGATATCTTACGCAAGTAATTTCGTTAAAATACAGCAATTTAGTTATTTTCGGACAGAAGGAATGTAAAATCGTTTTCTTTATTTCGTAATCTTTCCCCACATTTTAATTTTGTTGTCTTTATTAATTCATGATGATTTCTTTCTTAATTTACATAGCTTTATCTTCTAATGCTATTAATTAAAATTTTAAATATAATTGCTATAATTCCTATAATTCCTTTATATAGATTTCTAATAAGTATATTCATTGTAGCTTAATGACTACTTATGCTATAAAATATCCTTCCTACATAGTATTTCAGGTTCTATTCCCTTTACATATTCAAGTATTTGATCTAAAATAAGAGAGATTATTTTTTTATTATCAGTAATAGTAAATTATAGTATTGGCACAACAAAAAAGCCATACATAGGCTGCCTAACAAAGTTTTGTTCTAGAAACGATGCCACTAGCGCATTTTAAGTTTCAAGTGAAGACTATCAACCAACAAATTTTCCTTTTAATCAATACATAACAAACCGTGGTGTGGCAACCGTTATAAAAACACCAGGAAAGAATAGGGCAACATTACAGAGTTTACTAAAACGTATAACCATTGATAAGACATTTTTGGATAATCGTTGGTCCTGTACGCAAGATTACGATTAGCTCTCTTGATTTAAGAACAATTGAAGTTCAAATGGGGACGATTTTGAAAATTTCTGTTTAAGAAGGTCTACTACATTCGAAAAATGTGTGCATTGCTAGTCGAAAACGAAATATGGTTTGCAAAATGATGATAAAGGAACTAGAAGTGGGCAAGAATTTCGTTAGCCATTATTTTAGCAAGTGAACAGTCTTTCTGTTATGTTCCAGACTCACCAATTTTTGGTCTAAATAGTACTCAATCATTTTATCGTACTTGCTCCATCTGATTTTATATAATTATTTTTTATTTCTCAAATTTAAAATTTCCCCAAAAAAATCCTCAAAAAATATTTCTAAAATTAATAGCACTATTCAAAGCGAAAGTTTTTCTAGAGCAAATGTTCGGCTTCTTTTTAGACACCCTGTGCAGATCGGTAGGTGTGTGTCCCACTAAATCGATGACTATTGTATGGTCCCAATTGTAAAATATACAATGTATTAAGCCATGCTTTACTGTTAAGCAATACTTAACAAATAAAAAATCGAAACACGTAACTACAATTGCTTTAAAAGTTTGGGAAATGAAATACACCCGCTACTCGATCAACATCAATAAATATTAGAGTGTAATAAACGGTAAAAGTTTTCAGGTACATTTCCTGAATTCATTAACATATTACTCATATTTATAGCAAGCCAATTTATCATAAAAAAGATGGTTAATCAGTGAAGTAGAAGCAGTTATTTAATTTTTATGCAAACCAGAAAATTTATGTGCTGTTTTTTTTGTGTTCAGCTACAAAAATGGAAAGCTACCATTAGGTGCTTATCAAGTGTCCACAGTTAAGTCAGCGTCAAATAAAATGTGCACTAATTGAGGTCAATTCTAGCAAAATAAGTAATACAAAATTTCCTTTTGCTACCTGCAGGTTGGAGCCATTCAGTACTAATGCATAAACCTGTTCTACAATGTAATATCTATTGATGTGGGCGCAAGAAGTATGCAGACGTGAATATAATCGAGTAATTTATAATACCCACGCCTTGTTCTCGCGTCAAGTTCACTTTTTGCCGCAGATGCTATCTCGAGAATGCAGTGCAAAAGTGGAACGTTGCTCGATTGCCTTATTAAATGACCATGCGTTTCAGCGCAGCATTTGCCTATTTGGTAAGTAAAACACAAATCAATTAACAACGCAAAAAGCATTGCGAACTAGGCTAGAAAGGAGCTGGAAATTTTCAGGCAGGATGCGCCATTTTGTGCTGCACTCTGATTTGCGTAACCTTTGGAATTTGCGGGCGCTAATATCGAATCGTTTGACTCATCTGCACTGCAGTATTTTCAAGAAAACCCTCATAGGCAGAATTTATCACAAGCGACTTGTTTATTGTTAACAACAAATACTACGTACCTTCAAGTCTCCTGGACGTTCATCTATAAGTAGATTACCGTAATTGTCCATCAGGAGTATTACTGCGGTAATAACAGATAATCAGATTTACTTTACAATATCTTGTTATGCACCAAAATCGTTAGAGTATAACTAAAAGCACATATGAACTTTTCAAACCTCCCTAACGAGTGATTCATGGTAAATACTGAAACACTGAGGAAATGACTGAGTGCGACGTTGCAGTGTCTGGAAAATCACGCGATTGATCGCATTTAGAAACCCCCATGTTTGGACATGCGCTTTGAAAACCACCCCGAACGGGAATTTTACAATGAAAATTTCCTCGATTATTTTGGGTGAGAAATAATTTTGCTGTAAGCCAAATGTGTGTTTTGAGATTAAAAATTCGGCGCTGAAGAAGAAGTCAAAGAAACTAAGGGACATCCTCGAGAAATGCATTTCAAAGCGGGTACTTCAAGGCGGATCAATAAAACACTTGCTTTGACTCGAACGTCACGCGTTGACATTTTGCGACGTACCAATTAAAGAGAGAAGCAGCATATGATCGTTTCTTTTTCCTAGCGATCTTTATATGCGATTCTCATTATTGACACGTAATACATAGTTTGGAAAGCAAAGATTCCCTCTATGTATTCATAAAATGGAACAGGAAGTACGAGGTTGTGGTGGCAAATTAAGGGAGTGAGCAATTTTATGACGCTCGTAAATTGAAAAGAGCTACGCAAGAAAAAACAAAACATTGAAAACGTGATAGGAAGTATGCATGCAACTTTTGCGTGACAGTATATTGTGCAAACGGAAAACGAAGCCAGGAATAAAGTCGTAATTAGCTAAATTGTAGGTAAGCTGGTTATGTAAGAAGTTATGATTGCAAATTGTAATTTAAGATTTAAAAAGGTCTTTTTATGTGCATAGCTCAGCGTAAAGAAAACATTTACGTGCTAGTTAAGGTTCAGAAATCTTAAAAAAATATCGATATAGACTAAGCGGGCAAACAAGAAATTAAAATTAGTCTGAATAATTTACACGAGTAGAAAACTATTACTTTGATTGTAATCTTTAATTTCATTGATTTAAGTTTAATAAACTTAAATCAATGAAATTAAAGATTGTATACATTACTAATTAAAAAATTGATTCTGTACAACATAGGTTTGCCTTATATTCTTCACTATTCGTATTAAAAAACCAATAAACGACAAAGCTAAATTTTTTTCATTATTTACCTACTAAATGATATACATTTAGTATATAATAATGCAAGAGCCCTCTTAGTAGTGGGAGCACGACCTGCAAACTGAGAAGGTTGAGGCTCTGATAAGTTCGCCCACTGACGCGGGGTGATGTGACAATCACCACACCTTAGACGATCTCTATTATTACCCCTTGTTCGAAGTGGACGCAGCTACTCAATTATTTTTAGTTACTTAGTAGGCCACCCCCGCTAAGCATCAGAGGAGCTCCGAGAATAAACCCGGGTCCGATCGCGACACGTAAATAAACAAAATTTTGTTATTAGAGTGATAATAACCCACAAGATATCTATGAAAGGCCTCTCCACAACAAATGTGTCACTGTTTGGTGTAGGGCGAGTAAAATTAGAGTGATTCGCCTTTACTTTTTTAGAAACAAAGAGCTTTCACTGTTATTTCAAATCAATATGTGGAAAACATTCAATTTCAAATGCATTGGACCATAGCCCACGCAGAAGAGCTTTACTAGGCACCTAATTTTGAATCGACTGACGTCGCATTGTCAACCTGTTCACTGGATCTCGCCAAGCACAATCTCTTCGTATTCCCAAAACATGTTGAAAAGAGTAATGAAAATCTTCAGAATACGACTTCAACAATACCTCAAAAATGAGGGACACCACTTGCCCCATATACTCTTTAAAACACATTAAAATAAAATTTCCAATTTTGGTGTTTTACTCTGCAAAAATATTTTGTTTTGCGTATAGTTTTTTCTTTATTCAACCAGTGAAAGAGAATTTTGCAGCACTCTGTAATCTTTGCAATTTTTGAAATAAAAATAATTTGATCCATTAGCAGAAAATCAGAAATATCCATAGACAACAAATTACTGCAAAAAAACATTGGAAAGAGAATATCACCGTTGGAGTATCACCAGCAACATCAACACTGCTATTTTTAGAGATTTTGAAAGAAGCTCCTACTTGTTATGGCCGGCATATTTTGTTAGTCTCCAACGAAGGTATTCAGCACGATACCTCGGTGATTTTTCATTAAGTCAGTGTTAGGTGCAGTTAAATAGATTCTAATGCACTGGCAAACAAGGTAAACGATAAGTATCAAATACGAAGGTCGCAACTTTATCGTCGACTCGACGTGTCAATAGAACTGAGATAAGAATGATAGATATCATATTTCGTAGAAACGTTAAAAATAAATTAAGAAATAGCAAATTAATATTTTCACGCTTTTTTTACACATTTTTCTATTGTATTTTGTTATATATAATTTATTTTCTTAATTTTCGTCTATTGATTTTCTATAATATAAAATAATTGTTTTTAGCAGCATATCTGAATTGTAAACCCAAATAAATTAAATGCGAAACAGTTTTCATACCTCTGTATTTCTGTAAAATGCAAAGTTAACCACCTCGTTTCATTTTTCACTGCTCTTTAATTATTACACTTTAAGATTTTCTTTCGTTGTTAATTAGTGCCCGATTTAGCTGCAATAAAAATTTAAGCCATCTACCACATTCCTCTAAATTAATCCAACAAACGTTAATCCCGATGGCCCGCTGCAAAAATGCACAAGAATGTCATTACAGCTCACTTGAAGCCTACGGCAACGACACATTACTGTATCAGGTAACAAGATATCAGTGCGTATCGTTGGAGTCAGGATGACTCAGCACATTTTGTTCGGCCAGGTCGCTTGCCCTTTCTGATGGGCAGGTAGAGGCCTTCCAAAAATTATCCGTAGAAGTTGAGCTTAGTCATCAAACGTTGTACCACAACCTGAAGAACAAATTCTACCTGGAGAAAATTACGACACTCAGAGGTGTCGATCGATTAAATGGCGCAATCAAAATCGTAGTGTTCAAAAATGTCAACATGAACGAAATTGGGTAAAGTTTATGCAGACGTAGCGCGCACCACAATAAATGTGTTATCATTAGTCATGCCATACTTGCAAATAAAAATTTCAACGCCAGCATCACCATTACTTAAGGGACAATTCATCTCGCATCTTACATTTCAACGCTCGACTTGTTCCAAAAGTGGCATTGAGAGATCTTGAAACATCCTCTGTATTTTCCTGACATAAATTCTTACGATTAAAAAAATACCTCAGAGGCATCAAGTTTTCTAATCACTATGATTAGCAGAACCCTTTCGCAGATTTGGCAAACGAACGGGAACTTAATGATGATTACATCGAAGAGATGCAATATAATTTTTGTATTTGAGTTTTATAACTTTTAACATTCCTGTTGCTGCGATTCATTTAAGTGAATAATTTTTTCGTTAAGTGTTTATTTGTTTACCTCTTTCTATCCCATCCACCCTTTTTCACGATTAATTTCTTTAGATAATATAATTTGTGTCACAATATTTTTCAAGACCACAACCTCTCACTGGTTTGGTCTGAAGCATCGTCTTGTATAACAAATATTTCAATACATCAAAGGAATAACATATGTTTATAAGTTACATAAATTGCTATTGTACTTTTATAAAATTCAAAAGACGTTTATTCAATGAGAAAATATTTCTCAAAATTATCGTAGGTGATGTTTTTGGTCTCTTTCACTCTTGTTGAATTATTGTATAATATTGAAAATAACTCAAAATAATTGTATGGTGTATATTTAATTCTTCTCTCACAGTTATTTAGTCTCTTCCATCTACGGTTAACAATATCAAAATTCAAATTTCTATTACACCTCCCTTAACTTTATCCACTATATGAATTCTAGGGTCATAGAAAATTGAAAAACCAGTTCCACCTTAGACATAAGCCTCCTTTATATCAACAATTTTCACAAATTTAATTTTATAGTGTCAAGAATCAATGATTAGTAGACCAATTTTATTAAGAATTGTCAAACAATTTAAAAAATTCAGAAGATTTTTATCATTAACGAAAAAATCTCTAATGGAGGGTGCCAGCTACTCTTAAACCTAATTTTTTCGTTCTCTATTTTAATTTGTAATGCTATAAAAATGTTTAAATTCTCAATAAATACTTGCTCATCAAATTAACTTTTCAAGACCTCAAAATCTTTTATTAACAGATCCAGATCAAAAGATATACAGTTGAAAAAGTTAACATTCCGAATCAAAACAGTTTTTTCATAACAAAAGTTATTTTAACACTTGGGCCGCTGCTGGAAAACATTATGAGCTTTATTATTTTCAAAATAGATATAAGTTTTAAATATTCCGGTTTAGTCTTTAATAAACTAACAAGTTCAAATTATGTCTATTGCCAATATATGCCTAGAGACCTGCGATCGTGTGAAGCAGGTGACAATATTTCATGCGCTTAGCCTAAATTTCTAAGTTGACCTCGCTGCATACGAATATTCATTTTAATCTTTACTTGCGGATAGTTGACCTACTTGTATCTGTGGATATGATTGTCACAAATGTGTGTCAAAGTACACGAACCGTTTGTTTAGTGACATCACACTTGAATCTTTGAGTAAACAAAGATTTCTAGTAACATCAAGACGCACAAAATTAAAATTCCGCATAATGAGAATTGTAAATGCATGCTTATTACCATAACGTGTGTCTACTTTGGTCAGCGGATAACAGAACGAATAATATATAAATATTCAAATATTGCATTAGTTGTCATCATTAATGTGCGAACAGCTCCTGTTCGGTTGGTCCATCAATTACAATTTTAATCGTTGTCTTCTATATACAAATATAATATTAGTCCCTATTACATGTATCACTTTTATTAACGTTCATATTCAATCAACGGAACTGGTCCTATTTATTTGTGTGAAAATAGAAAAAAAGAAAGAAAATATATTAGAATTATTATAATAGTTAAAAATTATTGTCTAAATATTTCATATAAAAATCAAAATCGAAGCTGTTAATAAAGGTATATTGAAAAAAATATTCAAGAAAATCAATAGATATACAAATTACAAATTTATAAGGGTTAAAAGCATGTAAAAATTAAAATTCACAACAGTATATTGAAAATGGGCCATTTTAAAAATGTTTCGACAAAAAAGAGAAGTTACGCTGTGATGCTTTAGTCTGCAAAAATGATAGGAAAACGGCACTTTATAGATTACTTTAGAAAAATCTTCCTTTTTTACCCAATAGGACCTTTCACATCAAAAATTGTTACTTCGAAAGACCTAGTAATAGTAAAACAATATTAAATAACGGTCAAACAAAAAAATTACATTTTAATTGCTTGATGCTTAAGTATTACAGATAAATGAAAAGTCTGACAATACATATCAATATTAAGACTAGAAGCAATAAGGTATAAATTTTTGAGCTTCACTTTCAATTAATTATTTATATTACAAAATCCTTTGAGAGGAATAGACATGATATAATTAAATGGTAAAGTTTCTGAAAAATGGTTAAGACTACAAAAAAGTAAAGGAGAAAGCTGAGTGATTTTATAAGAATTTAAAAATATCTTCAACACACATTAAAAAAAAGTTGTAAAAGAAAATACTTGAAAAATAATATATGAATAAAAGATTACAAAGGGAGATAAATATAAAATTAATTAAAAAATATACACAAAATGCACAGGAACAATACAATTTTGAAAAACTAAATAGAATTTGTTAGTAGGTAACAAGAAGAACTCGAAAACTAAACAGGTGGACGAATTATTTTGGAAAACAAAATCAAGAAGCAAAAAAAGAAGAGACAAGTCTCAAAAGAGAAATATCCCAATTATTAAAAAGAACATGACAAAAAATGCTCAATATCTAAACTGCGTCACTGTTGCGAAACACAAGATCCTTAATTATTTATTAATAGACTTAACGAAAGAAAATACAATAGCTAAACAAATATAATTTTTTGACCAATTGAATACACATAATGCAGTAACAAGAAAATCACTAATAAACTGTCAAATAGTAAAGTTGGACACTCATTTAAGATAATAAAAAATAAACACAGATAACATAACGGTTGACAAACCTTTTAAATTCTAACATATTTACACAATAATACGTAGTATATTGACTTTTTTGTATTGTCATATATTATGGATTATAATGAATTCCTTTTATCAGTTGTAAATTTTTTCTACGAATTTTTTTAGATGTTTGCAACTGTTTCATTCACTGCTTCTCTTCGTGCTTTGTTCTTATAAGATGTTTATACGTATTATTATTTGTCTTTCTTCTCGCTTATTTTTGCCTATTAACGTCTGTTGATTTGTTACCTTTTTATAATTTCTTTCTCAAAGAATTTAACACTCTGTTACTTTACTATATACTATTTAACATTTTTTCAATCTCATACTTTTTCGATATTTCTTCCTAGTTATTCTTTGAGTTTTCATTATTTTTATTCTTTCTCCTTCTATCATACATACTAATATAGTGTTTGTGCAATTTTTTTTTAAACAATCTCAACATTTATTTAGTCGATTTAAAAAATCTTTTGCTAATAACTATTTTAGACCTGTTTAGCATTCTTGATTATAATTATTTCGTTAAGATACCATTTCATATAAAAAACGCATTTCAGAGTAGCGATTGTAATAATTAAAATATATGCAAAATAACATTTTTGTTTTATTAGTGTTAGATTACTAAAAATAATCATAATCAGGTTTCATTACAAAACTACTTGTTAATCCTGTTATTCATAAGGATCTCATATCACGACACATATATTTCCATCGTAGTAATTGTTTAGTTATAATTTAGTGCTACTTTTTATGTCATCCTCATTTGAAGACCCCAAAATGTTCTTAAAAACCACACCAAATGGCAGGAGTTTCAACATAGTTGAATCCAAGGAGAACGCAAAAAGTTGTTGATTTGTTAATTTTTATTCGGTATTTGTATGACGCTTTTGGAAAGATTAGTATGATTTTACATATTATCAACATTTGTAGATAAAATCCAAATATTTTGTCTGTTCATGTTTATCATTATATTGATAAAATCTATTTCAAGATAATGGCTTCGCCCAAGGACAATATATAAGGTAAATAAGTAAAAGAGTGTAAATTTACAGATAAATAATAAACATCCAGATCCACTAAAAACTTGAAACTCAAAGTCCAGCTTTTGTACAGCCATTGCTGGTCATATGCTATTACACAAATAGCTAGTGGAGTTTAGTGGCAAAGTTTATGTGCTGATAATTAATGGTTGCTAGGTAAAGTTCATTAAAGTATAAAATTTTGCTGTTGCTAAATATTAACAAACTTAAAGTAAATTGAAGTTAGAGAAAAATGAGAAGTTTCAAGGCTTGTAGCTAAAAAGCAAAAATCGCGTAATAAAAATAAAACCATATGCACTTTTATCAGTCATTTCTTATACAACTAAAAAAGGCAGTTGATATACAGACAAACTAAGAGTGATACAGGAAAATTTGCAAATAACCAAATAATGCAGATGCTAATAAAAAATAATTGGAAATCTAGGGAGAATTAAAAACAAGCTAAATATTCTAATACTCGTATTACAGTCCTAAAAAATGAAACCAAGAGCTGAAAAAATGGTAGAACAACGAAAAACGCAAATGAGAAAATTATAAAGGGAAAGCAGAAGCATAAATCTGATATGCAAGGACATACCGGATAATAACAATGAAACAGAAGAATATATTATCAGTAACACCAACAAAGTCAAGCAAATCATAAATAATTTTTGTTAAAGAATCTTTGTTTGGCACCAAACGAATCTAAGAAGATAAGACGCATAGAAAAGTACAACAGGCCCTAAGAGGAAACTATTCAAATATTCTAGAAATCTAAAAGGCACAAATTATTTGATCCAAGATTATTGTGATAAATTAATTGTCAATGATAAAACATGTAAGTATATATATATATATATATAATACACACTAAAAAACCAAAAATATTTCAGTTCAATAAAACGAAGGATGATAATTTTTACAAGAAAAAGAGAAGGAGAACCAGCCACTGCGGAGATGAAAAATATTAAATGATAGTATAATTACAGCACGTGAAAAAACTAGAACGGATAAAGAAAGCTTGATATCAAACACAACTTGACAAATTATTAGATAGAAGAAAAAATATGGAATGAGATAAGAGCCATCGCACAATCCAGACTACAATGGGAAAAATTCGTCGAGACCCTATGATTCAACAGAAAGTGAGAGGAAAGAGAATGAATGAACCTCAGTTTATACAAAAGCAACAAGTAAATATCCATCCATTTGATAAATTAAAACAAATAAATCTATATGTATGTTGTGAAGGCAAAAATTATTTAGTACTTACTGTGAGTAAATTCAAAATTATCTCGAAATAATACTTGTTATAACATGCGTAAGATATCCACATAGAAGGTAGTATTGGTTCTCTGAAAATGGTCTGCATGTGGATATTATAGCTGATACTACATTGGAGAAAAGATAGGAGGACATAAGGTGATATTTTCATATTGTTTATTGTTCAAAACGCAATACACCAAAACTAAAATTATAACAATTAAGATAAGTAGTAAATATAAGACCAGTACTGAAAAAGTTTCATAATGCTGTTGCTATATAAAAATTTCAGAATGTAAATGAGATGATGATTTCATTTAAGGAACATCACAACTTAAACAATATTGAAGAAATCACAAAATAAGGTTTCAAATGTGGGTAAGATCAGACATTTCAGTTTGTTTTCAAAGCTATCTATGTATGTAGACAAAATTCAAGCTGATTCAGTACAAGTAAAAATGTAGTACTTAGACTTTGTAACGACCTTGATGACAGATATACCGACAACTTCGCAAAAATACTCTACTTAAAAAATTTAAAAAAAGGGTGTTTCGACCAAAAAATGAAAAATATTTACAGAAAATGGAATGACAAAGTATATTAGGTGTCATGTCTTCTAATACCAGTACTATCAATAGATGGATTAGTAACTTAGCACATGTAGTATCTAATCAAAAAAGCAACTTGTCAGCGTATGTCAGAGGTTTGGCCATATTACTGTGTATAACAAATATATTGATATGGATCAGTTATAAATGAGAAGGGAAGGAAAAGTTGGATTTGATAAAGTTCAAATCAAAAACAGCAACTTCTTTAATATCTCCAAGTTTAGTTTACTGGCACTAAAAGAATGAAAAGCTCACTATTTGGCACAAGATAAACGTTTTGATAATGGTGGGTACTTTACAAACAATAGGTACTAATACGTATCGTTGGAAAGATGTGAATTGCAAGAACAGAACAAGGTACATCTGTGGTAGATATGAGGTTTCAATCGGTCCCCGCATAAAATAAGCCAAGGATAATAAAATAGTTCTCAATTTGCATAAATAAGTTTGCTAGAAATTCAATTTGTTTTATTGTTTGCCTGTAGTAAAGAACGCAAATTTTGAACCTTTATGCAGTGTTTCAGCAAAAACTACAGGGGTTATAATTTGTTTTGTCCTACTTTTAATTTCTTTGGTAAAAGTGCATAATATTACAGTTTAAATCATGAAAGAAAAAGTCTATAAACTTTTGGATGTGGTGCTACATAAGACGGGAGTATTAGAGTGATCTCTAACGAAAGAGATCTACTAATTAGACTACTAATGTCCTCTTCCATTGCGAGGGATGGATCCCTAAAAACAAGAAAAAGTTGATATATGACGCAAATAATAAAGGACTTGTAATGCAACAGAGTTATACTATTAAAAACGCTGTTCATGAGCAGAAGATGAAACTATCGTATTGAATCAATCTAATCAGTAAATGGACAACTGCATAGAAAGTGTATACTATCGACAGATGAGAACATCATATTTTCAGTAACAAAATTGTTTTAATATTAATGAATGCATGGTATTCCTTTAACATTAAGTGGTGTTGCATCATGTTTTAATATTTTTATAATAATAATAATAATTGAGAATACATACGTTTAAAGTTACAAAAAGATAAAAAATATTAAAGATGAGGAGTGAATGTTATTTTCATTCAATTATCTCTTTAAACATGTCTAACGTTTCTATCCAAAGAAAGGCAATTTAATTTCAACAATTTTTCACTTTCTCGGCAAACAGCTGGGGCTTATATTAATTACACGTTTTCCTGCTGTGCAAAATTCGAACAATAAAAAATGCGCTCAAATTATGGGGTAACAGCTAAACGGTAAATTAATATGATTACTGAATAACCGTGCATTGTCCCCTTTCTTTTCACTTAAAATAGAAACGCAAGAGCTTCATTAAATGGCAATAAGCTTGATCAGTTAACAGTACATTAATAACGGTATGCATGACCATGGGTGCACAACACTCATCTGAAGACATTCCAGTCATCTCGTCGCTGGACGTTCGGCGATTTCCTTGCAGATCCGATCGCGTACAATTGCGCCTATTTCGCTGCGTTCCTTTGAAGCAAATGTTTGAATTTCCCGATCAATAAGGAGCATCGAGCGTTGCGGTGCAAGATAGGGAAAGGCGAAGCTAGACTGTGTTGCGCCACGTCCGCAATCTAAAGCTAACAAGAATTTGGGCTTATCTGCAGATCTTTCTGCTTGAGAGTGCGCTCCGCACTTTCCAAACGAAGTTCGGTTTCTTTGACCAGATCAGATCGGCTGCTGTATGATCAAACTCATTATTTCCAGGAGTTTTAATAGCCGCAGGCGTCCAGGTGTGAAGTAATTTTATTAAGGTATAGATAAGCATTGACAATACGCATTGCGCCTTTAAAAGACGCTTGTTTAGACACTGGTAGAGATAACCTGCAATACTACCCATACATTTAATTTTTTAATTAAAACACATTGTGCTCGAGCAACAGAATCAGAATTGCAAGTTTGTAAATTGAATCTTTAAGATATTGTAGCTCTTAGATATTTAACAACATACTTATAACGATCCAGTCATTTTAACTTCTTAAACTAAGAGTGCATTGTTTTAAGGAATATTATTAGAATGTACCGCCGCCAGCAACATTTACTATCACATTATCGGAAACCCCTACATCCGGCTTTAGTTATGAAATAGTCAAGCATGTCATATATATAGATACGAATAAATTAATTCCCATATTCGAATGAAGCAAGATATAAATTTTGTATCAAAAGTTAAAAAAATACTTTGAAAGGTGATTACCGTTAAGAACCTTTAAATAAAAAAGTTGTAAATACACATTTACTTCATATGTGCTAAATTTATCAACTGCGGAATGTAAGTAAACGTAACCATAATTTACAAGAACGGGAATTTAACAACTGCGGAAGAATGCGATTATCCGTTAGCTGTAAGGCAAATAAATTGTACTTTAGTACACGACAGGAAATTAAACAGTGGGTATAGAATTTTAATAAAAAATTAGGCTGTAAAGGAAATTACCAATAACGATTATCGATGAACTGTAGCTGTTTCATCAGCTCTATTGTACATTGTTTTCTTGCGTTATCTACTTGCGTATATGGACATAATTATACTAAAGTGATGTGTATTGCTCGTGCCATTCCACCACGACCGCAAATGATATGCAACATGTCATTTCCAGCTTCAGTTAACTTAACTTCCAAAAATCAATTTTTCTGGTAGAGGATGTGGTTCAACTTCACCTCTACTTAGTTAACAATTTTAGTGGACCGCAATTTCCATCGAATCGAAACTCTTTGTTTCTCTTACTGGGACGGGTGGTTGTGGTTAGGTAAGAGGCGTTAGCTGGAGAATGAGCATGTAGGAAGTTCTAATTGAAACACTGCTGTTGCAAAATCTAGGGTGAATGCGGCCACTCTCGGCAGATGTTATATCACCTTTAAAAACCTTGGAAACCGCGCACAGTCGCGGTTTTAAGAATGTCAACCCGCTGGGCTCTTACCTTTTCAGTATTGGTGTACTTATGCATCCTTGCCGCACTGTAGGTAGTTTTAGAGGAAGAGGCGAAGGCATCGGAGGCCTTACGCGACGCACATTGCCCCATGGGATTCTCCCACCTGATGCACGAATCCCGAACCTGTTTATTAACACAAGCGTGAGTACAAGTCATACCTAAACCGCAATTCCTTAGACTACCAAGCTAACTGCATGCTACTCATATTTACAGTAAATCAAGATCAGGTTAGAAAAGCGCTGAAGTTAAGTCCCGTCCTTGTTATATAGAATAAGCTTACGTTAACTTACAAGATTTCAGCTTTTTATGACGGTGGGAGTTAATTTGTCACCTACATGTAAATGTCAGTATACCCCCTACAAGTAAACAAACTACTTAACCACACTACAATTTTTCATAAATTTAACGAATTCAAACGCAATAAAGAAAAAAACATTCAGAAACTTAAAAATGTTTTTATAAGAGATAAAATCAAGTGACAGATTTATCCCTTCAGAAATGCTTAAAATTAGAAGAATTTTTGATGACTTTAGGAAAAAATTAATGGAGTTAAGTTTTAGAAGAGATCCCATAGGGATTATAAAACTTTTAATGAGTTAATAAAAGCTGGATTCATTATTCAAATTTTAACGTGTATTTACTTTTTAAAAAAATCTTATTCAAGTAATAAGTGAATAATCAAGATCAAACTGGACGGTGTTCCAACGTACAATTTGTTATCGTTTACGGGCAGGCTGTACATTACCATATTAAAGCAATTTTAACATCAAAGCTGAAGGTTGCATAATTCAAATGTTTAATTCATAATAGTTTGCGATTTTATGTTATATACATACAAGAAGCTTCTTGTTCATTGAGAATTGCATACGAAAGTACAGCTCGGATGCAATATGCATATGTATCTGCTTATTACAGGCCAACAAGTTGCAAGCGATGTCAGTTCAGTCACCTAACACTATCTTATTTAAATAACATTTCCGTTCAAGCTTATTTGCCTGTTTTTGGATTTGCCGGAGGCGCTAAGTTCCACTATAATTCAACTCAATGATTTAATTGATAGCGAAAGCTTGCATAAGTTGATATTTCAATTTAAAATAAAAATCTAAACACATGCATACTATTAGAAATTAAGATTTTAATCGTACGTAAATGTTCACTATAAAGCGGCTAAAATAAACTAAAATTACGTAAGAAATCATATATAAGCCGGAATTACTTTTTTCGTGTCGTGGAGCAAATGGAAAGTATATTTTGAAACACAGTAATGCAATATTAAAAAAACATCTAAAACTGAAATGTGGAAAACTACGAAAACTGCATGAACTGAAATCATAAAATTTTTTTAGACAAATCAATTTTCAGGAGACACTTGAAATGTAATCGCAATAATTTATTAATGAACTTTCGAGAAGACTTCAGCTTTTACTTTGCCCTTGTGGAAATTTGCCAGGTACCTCGCTTGGGTGCGTCCCCATCGGAATTGGAGAAAGCTCAAATAGGTCAGTCCGACAGGTTAGTCCCTAGTGTTGGTAAAAAATGTATGTCGCCAAAAATCCCAATATGAATCAGCTGGAATAATTAAATTAACGTTGAACGAAGCTAAAAAAAGATTATGAAAATCGCAATGTAGAATGTGCAAAGTATAATAAGAAAATCACATATTAATACTAATAGAAACAAAAAAAACAATAGAGCAAGTTTTCTATATACATTTACGGAGGGTGGTGCCCAAAGAAACAATATCAAACAGAAAAAATAGACGAAATAACAGATAAATTAGATACAAAATACGTGACAAAATAAAGGACAATCTGGAAGACAAGAAATTAACAATAATAGACAGAGGCTTGTAAATATGTGTAAAAACTTAAAACTGAAAGTTAACAATGGCTTTTAAGAGCATAAAAAAACCTACAGACAACTGAAATACATAATAAGTAATGGTTAATTCCAAGATAATGTTTCCACCCGGGTCTACAAAAAATACATGATCCTCGCGATCAGAAGTAAAACATCGACAAAAAAATAACCAAACGACCAAGCAAAACGTGTCAAAAATGAGTGTAATTATTTATATAAACAAAGCTTTTGATAGCAAATTAATAGAAGATAAAACATGAAACCTGAGGATTTATACAAAACAAAATTTCTGCACGAAGCAGTAGGGGAAGTAGTAGAAAACAGGATAAATAAAAATATATAAAAATAATTAAAGAAACAATAAATAAGTAGCAAACGAAATAATATATAAACAGTTTCTATCTCAAATACCTTAATACAAACAAAGATAAATAAATACAGGGATCAACAAGGAAAAGTGAGATATATGGTTGTAGAGGACCAACAAGCAAATCGATATAATTTATGATTATATATCTATAATACAATGAGAAAAGTACTAACAAAACTTCTTACGCAAAACAAGCCATACTTCTGAGTAGAGGAAGAAACAGAAATACAAAACAAATATACATATATAACAGAAGAAATATTAAAGTTAATTCAATCATTAAAAAACGGTAAGCCTCTGGATCAGAAAATATTTTGACTGAGTTAATAAAAGAAGGTCCAAATAAGCCTTCATATTAATAGCAAAACTAATAGGTACAATAATAAATGAAAATACAGCACACATAACATCGATACATAAAAAGGGAGAAAAACACGGACGATAATTATGGAACAAAAAATATATGAAACGTGTATTAAGGAATAAAATAAAAGGACAATACATAGCAGAATTAGAAAAACAAAGTGAATTTAGGAAAAGAAGATCATCTATCTCAAGTCATACAAAAAAAAATTGATAAAAGAAAAGAACCACACTTAGTCTTTATTGATCACAACAAAGACATTGGGAGTTAAAAGTTGCAGATATTAAAATTATATTTATTCGAATAGTGTAATACTTATACAAAACTAAATATCAAAAGTGAAGGTAGGAAACAATCACGTAATCCCTTTAAAATATATGTAAACAAAATATTGTAACGTGAGAAATGGAAATAAATAACATAGTCTTATACTCATTACACTTTGGTGACGACTAAGTTCTTATAGCATAGGATGAAAACGGCGTACAATACGTGGTACAAAAAGTGGAGGCTGGAGGTAAATATAGGTAAAACAGAATATTTAGTAATAAGACAAAAAACCGAAGATCAGGGAAATTAAAAATGGAGTCAAAACAAAATGTTGCAATCACTATACATACCTAGGAGTCTACAAAAATAAGTGAATGGCTTCCAATGCAGTAAAGAATACAATAAGAAAGAGAAAATAAACCTGCAAAGCTTGCAACGCAAATTTGAGAACCCTTTAGTTGACCTTTGATCAATCAGTTTCAAAATCACTAGCACACAAGCCTTTTTGGTCACCTGTCGATTGGTGAAAACAGAATTTGGAAATTCTCAGTCGTTCTCGAGTTATTGCTCGAACGGACGGACTGACGGACAGACAACATGAAGTTAGTAAGTGACTCCGCTTCGCTTCGCCACTTAATAAGCCGTACGAGTACTTAATTGGGACTGTCGGATAAATAAGAAAGTAAACAAATATATAACAGTATAGAGCAAATTATGACAACATATGAAGCAGTCAAGGCAACTAAAAAAAAATTAAAAAAGTTAAGAATAATGTAACTATATAATTGGAACGCTCAACAAGAATTCTAAAAAAATAATGAATATAATGAGGTGTGGTATGAACATTAGAGGATTGACAAAACACGCATTTCAACGAAAGCAAACGAATAGATCCCCGAGAATGTAAAAAACGGAAAAAACGGAAAAAAGCCGGGAGAGATAGAAGAAACAAGAAAGGGGCATAAAGTAAGGAAAGTAATGAAACAGAGAGAGACGGAAAAAATTATGGGAAACAGGAAGACGTTAGATATATCCGAAAAAAAACGGAAAAAAGAGTATTTTTACTTTACAAGTTTCAAAGTTGGGGAAAAGAGCGTACTATTTAAACATAAGTCCTAGCTTGCGCCCGAGGGGTATTCAGCGTGATAAAATTCTCTACGCTTGGAAATACCGCTCACAATCAAAGCAAAAGAATTATCAGTTTTTCCAAAACAGAGCGCGTGAAACCACTCGAAAATTTGCGATGACTTAAGCCGTAGTTCAGAAACCGTTCTTAATAAGAGTCAAGTGTATAACTAGCTAAAAATTTTTTGATAGAACAAGAAGCAGTTGAAAACAAAAATCATCAACGTAGCAGTCCTGAGACGATATGATCCCATAGTCTTCCAATTCTACAAAAGTTAATGATTTGTTCTTGACTACCTTAAATCACAATCCCTACAATCTAGACTTATGGTCCCACCTATCGAGGGGGTCAAAGAAATTCAGTAGATAGAAACATCAGCAGTAGATCAATGTATACGTTTATTATAAAAACCTTTAATATTTTTAATACCAAAAACTTAAACTATCAAATTGGAAAATTTCTTTAAAAACAGAATTAAACGTATATTTGTGTTTTTGCTTGACCGAATTAATTAAGTTTTCCTGAAACGGCTCATATATTTACTTTTTCTTTTTTATTTTTGAAATTGAAGCATTTTAATTTTTTAATTTAAAAGTGGGCATCCTGCTGTTATACTGCCTATTTTGATTTATATTATATTATATATTATATATATTATATTATATTATAGACTTTGTAGTTTCGGTATAGAATTTTAATATATAAATGAATGGATAGTGGTATCAAAAATATACCCATCCATTTGGAGTCAGGCGATTAAGTAGAAAAATGTCGTGTTTGTATATTTATTATATTACATTAAATTTAAAATGAATTCCTGTTTACATCCGCATATCTCTCGTTCTTGTATAAAATTGTAATTTATTTATAGCACAGCTGCGTTTTCATCATTAAAAATAATTAACCTTCTTATTGTAAATTATTCTTTAAAGCTACCTCTCTGATGTCATAAAAATCATTTCATACAGGAAATATATCCAGTTATTTTGTAAAAACGTCTATACGTGAAATATTTCTTGATCTGTAAGTGCTGAAGGTCGCTACCTGCAATTTAGAAACAAATTCAGCCTTTGTTTTCAAACGTGAACCACATGTTGGCAAAATTAGGTAATTTTAAAGTACGCGAAGCATGATCAACCGCGGACTAAAAAGTACAATTACATAATCCACAAATTCCAAAATTCTACCATGGATCGCTAAAAACTGATATAGTGGCCATCACTGCAGTTAATTGAATACTTAGCTGTATTTATAACAGTAACAGCGGCATATCAAATTACGGCAAGCTTTTTACTCTACTGGGTACAATCTTCCCAAATTTAGCGTCCAGACAGCACTTCGCTATTGAAAGCTACTGTTACCATGCATTTTGCGAATCTTGCAGTTGTGTGAAACTTTCACGAGTTGAAAGTCGGAAATTTCTTTGTGAACCTCCATTCCTTGTGCAGTCTCGTCATCTCTAATTAAGCTGAACGTCTCGATAAGGAACATGTTTATTAATTAATGGGATGCGTTACAGTAATGAATAGCAGCCTGCATCCTCATTAGGCGCAGGCTTCAATTAATTCTAAGTAGGTTCGAAAATGGTAGGCCTATTAGCGCGCCTCAGGTCGGAAGAACGGATGGTTGCGCGGCCTGTACGAAAAGTGCACGCACTTGCAGCGAGAACGCGCAAGGGAAAGCAAAAATGTCACGTCGAATAAATTGCAGCCGCTTCGAAGCATCGCTGAAAGTTGTTCAGGCTGCCCCATTACTTTCATATTTTGATTTAGCGCTGAATCTGTCCAAAGCAAACAGCTCGATTTATTATCACTGGCCACACCTTGCGTGCTACCCGATTTCGAGAGAGCAGATACGCAGAAAGTGCGCTGCATTTTCAACCTGCAGCTTAATTTGTAGGTTCATCGGCTTTCTCCTTTTATATCTGTTTTATAGAATTATAATAAATTAAGAGATTATCTTATCTCACATGTGGCTAAACTCTCAACTCCATTAATAAATAATTCAATTAAATGAACGTTGAAAGTTGACATTTAAACACACGGCAAAATCATTATAAAATCATATACGGCGTAACAACTCATCAATATCATTCAAATTTATTATGAAAATAGGCTATTGTGTGATGAAGCTCATTTTTCTTTAAATGACTTTGTGAATCGTCAAAAATGTCGCATCTGTAATACTGAAAATCCACGAACTATTCACGCAAAACCAATACATCCGCAAAAATGCACGTTTGGTGTGTGTTGTGGATCGAAGGAATCATTGGCCCATACTTTTTTGATGATGAAGCTAGCAACACTGTTACTGTCCATAGTGTACGTTATCAGAAGACGCTAATCAACGATTTGAACTTGGTTTCAACAAGATGGGGTCACGTGTCACACACCGTGAATTATTCACTTCACTTCATTTCCTGGTCGTGTTATCTCACTAGTGGGTGACATCGATTGGCCATCGCGGTCTTGTGACAACACCATTAGACTTTTTCCTTTAGGGTTATTTGAATGAAAGGGTTTATGTCAACAAGCTTGCTACGATTTTAGAGCTCAAAGGAAATATCAGAAGTGTAATTACTGAAATAGAGCCGCATTTATGAAAAAATAATTATGGAAAACTTCGTTAAAGGAATGGTCGCATGTGAAAGGCATTTGTAACTGCCAAATCAATACTTTATATTGATAGTAATAAAATTCGGATTGTTCCAATATTTTGTGTTTTATCCAGAAAAAAGATCCTAAAGTTCAATTTGGATCACGCTGTATAAGTCAATCACATCGTTTAGTTTTCAAAAAAAAGTTATAGTTTGTTTCTAATTTTAAGGTTAGTTTAACCATTGTTTATACACAAACTTTAAACTTAATTATACAATTTAAAGTAAAATTTTAGTAAATATTTTCACTTAAAATTCCTTTTTCATTTATTAATTAATTTAAATGAATGCACCGTTGCATTTCTAATTTTTTGAAATTAAATTTTTGTCTAACAGCTAATAAGTAAGATACCAATAATTTTATCAAGTGATGACAATTTTTATTTGTTGTAAAATTTAAAAAATAAAGCTTTTATAGAATTACATAAAAAGGCCATAGATTACACATCCATTGTTATTTTTTCATAATTCTTTAAAAAATAAATCTTAAACCAAATCAACTAAAATACTTAATACTATATAAGTCTTTATTCCAGTTTGTTGAACATATGAAATGTATAAAATAATTATAGGGTTTTCTATTAGGAATTTTCTTTTTTGACAGCTCATTTATGCATCATTTTTTTGGTTTTTTGACATTTAAAAATAAAAGGTTTGCCAATTGATAAATGCCATCGTGTAGTACAGAACAAGGTAGAATTCGTTGAACTTTATTATGAAAATAGACCATTCAGTAAAAAATTTTTTGGAAAGTTGTGCGATATTTACGGTCATCATAATGGTCCAACTAAAATAAGAAGTGTAATTAAAAAATATGTAGAGACTAGTGCCGCAACCAACATAAAACATCAAGCACATGCTTGTAACTCGTTCACAAGAAAAATTGCTATGGTTCGTGTCAGTGTACAAAAAGATCCTCAAATATCGATTCCAAAGCATTCACAACAGCTAGACATCTCTCAAACTTTAACATGACAAATTTTACGAAAGAATTTAGCCTTACAAGCGTACTAAACTCAGTTGACTTGAGAATTAAAAGGGATCGACCATTTAAAATGACGAAATTTTCTCCAATCCTACTGCAACAAAATGATCAATTTTAGAAAAAGATCTTCAGTGACTAACCACATTTTCACTGAATGGCTTCGTAAACAAACAAAATTGTCGAATTTAGGCAGAAGAAAATCTGAGAATATTTCTTTTAAGAAGACGAAAATTACAGTTTGATGTAGTTGTTGGAGTGGTGGAAAAGCTTTTACTGTGAATGGACCTCGATATCGAAACATGATAACCAATTTTTTATGGTCGAGTTGGATCGTGATAATTAGAATATGTGGTTCGAACAGGATGGTGCTACGTGTCATACAGCCAGGAAACAATTTTCAGCAATCAAAAAACCAACATTTTATAGGCATACCAAACTTTGACCCTTGTGTTGGTATATGGAAAGTTTTATCGGTTTCGACTAAACGTACGGGAAATTAAGATGTCTTTAATATAACAGGACAACTCGGATCTTCATTTCGCCTTAAGGTTTTGTTTACTTAAATCAGTGCGATGTCAGAACGTAACAGCGCGCTCCATTTTCTTTATTTATTGTTGCTATGTACCACAATTAATCTAGTCTAAGAGGTTGAGGCGCGGACTGCGGTGCGGACGGGACCGGCTTCCATTCCCGAAGCTCTCTGATGTCTGGCAGATGGCCTACTCAGTCACTAAAAATAATTGAGTACCTGCATTCATTTCGGACAAGGGGCAACAATGGTGGTCATCTAAGGCGCGGGGTACTGCTACATCGCCGCGCATTAGAGATGGTGCGCGACGACCGGGAACCTCAACCTCTCAATTCGCAGGCCATGCTTCCACGCAGGCATTAAAGCCGTACCATTATTATGTACCACAATTAATATAAGATTTAGTGCAAAAACTACAAACTCTATTTAGTGTGTGTAGTAAACTACATTGCTTAACATTATAACAAAGAACTTGTTTCTAACCTTCAGCGTTTAAGTTAATTTGCATAACCTGTCATAGGAGTTCAACTGATCGAAATGGTGGGGAGTGTTTAATATACGTAGATAAAAAGTATTATATTGCTTGAGATAGTAGGCGACTTCAGAAAAGGAGTACGAAAATAATCACTGACGAATAAAATTTGCAAAAAGCAGTGGAATAATAAACCTGGTAATATGATCAACAAGTTTGATACTACAGACATATACCTCCTAAATTTGCGATAGATACTTTAAAAACTTCCCCCATACTAATTTTCTGAAAGAAAAACGTTACGGGGGCATTCTAGTACACGCACCACGTAGAACAAAAAAAATTTGCCCATTAAACCAAGCACAAGTACAAACTACAGATGCAACACTTCTGATGAAAAAATTGAAATAAAATTCTCAAATAATAACGAAATTGACAATATAGCTAATTTGTTATATTTAATAAAATAATCAAATAAATTATATTGAGTTAAAAAACGAGCTTATGGTTTCCGACTCATTTGGTGTTGATAAAGTTTCTATCTGAAAATAAAATCAGCTTGTTCATAACATGAAAACTTATGGGACTGTAAATTATTTTATTTATCCGAAAATTTTTGATGTATTTGGATTTAATACAAATTGATGTAATCTTCTCTTAGTTTTCCTCATTTAATTACTTAATATTTATCTTATTATTAAAAAAGATACATGTAACTCTTAATTTGATGTTTTGCGCTATCACTGGAAAATGTGCCTTATCAAATTCACTCTACTATAGCACTCATAACCATTGTAAGCTTTATATGCACCAATTTCAAATTCAAAACATGGGGCCGGCGAAGAGATTGCTCTGTAAGCAATCCCAGAACGAACTTAAAAAGACCTTTCGATTTCGATTTCGAATTTCGGGAAAATTCGAAATCGAATATCTGGAAAATTATTCGACATAGAATTTTTTCTTCATTTTCGAATTCAGCGTAAAATTTCCTATAAGAATCACATTTAAAATCGTAATGTCGAAAATTTTCCCGAAATTCGAAGTCGAATATCTCGAAAACTATTCGACATAGAATTTTTTCGATTTCATTATTGAAATCAGCGTAAAATTTTCTTTAAGAATTACTCATAAAATCGCAATGTCGAAATTTTCCCGAAATTCTAAGTCGAATATCTCGAAAACTCGAGATAGAAACTTTTTGATTTCGATTTTGAAATCAGCGTAAAATTTCCTATAAGAATCTATTTTCAAATTTAAAAAAATCTCAAATTTTGTGACGGGCCGACAGGCATATAGAATTCAGTAACGAACTTTTTAAGTTCGTTGAAAATAACTACAAAAATCTGGTGTGAACATCACACGACTTTCCTATATTATTATTATTATTATTATTATATATTATATATATATATATATATATATATATATATACTTAAAATTTTGCTACGTCACTGAAGGTAACCGTGCGAGCTCGGCTGCACAGCCTTCGCCATTATCGCCTGCGTGCTCCCTCTTAGCGGCCAAGCGCTCCCCCCGTCCTCCCGCAGTCGGCCCGGTAGCTCCGAGCGCGCTGTGATTGGTCCGTTTAATTAATTTTTAATCGGCTATAACTTATTTATTTGACTTCGGATCAAAAAATTTCATTGTAATTTTTTGTTCGTCTCGGTTTGATCTATCCGGTAATATAAATTTCACGAAACATTTTATGAACACCTAAGCTTCAATTTTTTTTCGAGTTTCAATTTTACCAACTTTTATTTTAAATTCATGTTTATCTCATGATAACACATCATTTTTATTCTCATAAATTTTTTGTATCTTCAACCGTTTAGATTTGCGACTGATTTTGCGACCTTGCGACCAAACGGCTTCGCCGATTTTTACCAAAAGCTTCGCACTGCGTCCCCTACCTACAAGTAACTTGCATACCAAATTTCAAATTTCTAGCTCTTACGGTTCTCAAAATATCTTGTTTACTGACAGACAGACACACACACACACACACACACACACACGAACCAATGGTCCAAACCAACTTTTTTGGTGTCCTGAGGCTATATTTCGTCCAGAAATGTAAAAAACTGGGTAGGTCAAATTTCCGCCGATTACATTACTTTCCTTATTATAGGATAAGGAAAGTAAAAATTCTGTAGCCATTTGAAATTGAGAATATTAGAGAAAAAAATAAAAAGTGGCAACAAAAATTGTTCACTCGGCCACATTTGATCAAATATTTTAAAAGGGCCATTTTGAAACTTTGATGGCCCTCGGCCCCCGCTGTAACTTGGCAACCAAGCATCCAACGGAGGCTCAGGGCCTTCAAAGTTTGAATAATGTCCTTTACATCAATGTAAACAGCAATAAATGCAAAATTCAGAAAATTTCATGTTATACTGCCAGAAGCTACTATACCCATAGAAAGGCAAAGTTCCTGCCACACTGCGTGAAGGGTCAAAAATTGTGCAGCAGCAGTTATATTTGTAGTGAAAAGTTATATAAAGAAAACCATCATAACCTAGGAGCAACTGCAAAACTTAAAGACAATCGAAGAACAATAAAAGTGTCTCCTATTGAAAATGTGTTCACTTAATTGTGTTCAAATCGCAACAATAATCCATTTTCGCTCTAATATTTTGAAAACTTTGTACGCGAGAAAATATTGGTTCTCTTCTTGCGCTTGTTAGCCTGTAACGACAAGGTGTATCTACAGACTAGCTCAAAACACTTTGCTTTATTGAGCAGCATTTATAATTCAAATGATAAATAATATGACGTCTCAGTCGACATTGCTTGTAAGAGATGATAGGATAAACGAATTATGATAGTTAAAGTTTCCTAGAAGAAGACATGGTGACAGTTCTTCGTTCATTAATTTTATAAATCTGATAATGTTTTCATCTCCATTTGGTAGGTAGATAAAAGCATATGATACCGGTAAAAGAAATTCCAAAATGCACCGTCATAATATGTAATTAGTTAAAATATTCGCAGCAGTTTATTTATTATTATAAATCACATAAGGTAATAAATTGTTAGCTAGAAAGCAAGTACAAAACGTAAAACCAATTTAAAGGTAAAAAAAGTCCCATGCTAAAAATATGTTTTTTTTGTTTCTGATATTTTGACAAATTTGTACGAGAAGTGTTTGTTTTGTACGATGAGAACGAGAGAGAAAATTTTCTTTTCCTACGTTCGTTAGCCTATAAACACTCTTCAGAGCACCAAGTAAGATCTTTATAAATATAATTGAGCTGGTGAATAAGGAAATATCTTGGTCAATATGTTCACTTCATTATCGCTGAAGTGAAGAAATAATCCTTTTCGTTCTAGTATTTTAGGAACTTTGTATGGGTGGGGGTTTTGTTCTATAGTATGAAAGCGAAACATAGTGAATACTCTTTTCTTGAGTTCGTCAGTCTGTAAATACTCTTTATACCACCAGGAGTACCTTGTTTCCTATGAAGACATTTACTTCATGGTATAGGAGCTTTTAGAATTAAAAAGAAATCGTGGAACATCTTGGTCTATATTGTCTTTATCAGGTAAACAAATTTCAATATTTATCCTAGCCTGATGAGGTGTGCTAATATATGGTTGTTTAATATCATAGAATAATCATAATAGGAAAATAATAGCTATTTTAAAGGCACACAACTTAGGTCCACAGCACTGAATCGTGTCACATGTGGAGGATGATCAATAAAATCTTAAAATTGAGCCCCTCATAAGATGTAGATGTTGAACCCTAAAGCGGATTGTGGGAATTAAAATTGCCTAAAAAGACATAGTGGTAACAGTTGATTCTTAAAATTCTATAAATTAGATATTTTTAAGTTCATTTAGTAGGTAGACTGAGGGTATGTTAGTGGTAAAAGAAATTTGAGTGCCACAATATGTACATAGCTAAAGATTGTACAATAGCAATAATGCTATTTATAAGTGAAAATCTCACAAAGTAAGACTTTATAATCTAGGAAGTATCTGTGGAATGTAGAGATAATCTGAAGATAAGATAAAGAGTTCCATATAGAAAATTTATTATTTTTATGTATAATTTATTTTATTAACTTTAGCTGAAATGTCGAAATAATCTATTTTTGCTCTTATTTTTTTTTGTACGCGAAAGGATATTGTTACATAAGATGTACATTTTTTTACATTTGCTAACATGTAAATACTCTTCATGCCATAATAAAATACCTTATTGCTAATGAAGACCTTTGTTTTTTGGTAAACAGAAATGTCTTGGGTTATTAGCGCATATAAGGTTAGTACGCTCTATTCAAATATGATTATTCTTTAATATCACAGAGTAATCATAATTGAAAAATAAACACTACTGTAAAATGTGAAATAACTGACCAAATAAATGGAATACATAGGCAGAGTTGACTTAGGTCTATGACACTGATATCACTGTTACGTACATCAAAACGCATCTATATCAATGACTGAAGATGGTTAATAAAGCCTTAAGGATTGCGCCCTTGCCGAGATGTATATTTTAAATTCTAAAGCGGATTGAAATTTATCAAAATTACCTAAAAGAAGATATGGTGACAATCGCTGGTTTGTTAAATTCTATAGGTTGTTCATCTAGTGAATAGACTGAGCATATTCCACCTACAAAATGAGTTCGAAGATGCACTACCACAATGTAAATAGTTACAAATTCTGCATCAGCAAGAATGCCATTTGTCATAAGTCTGAAGATAAGAAAAAGTCTCGTTCTGAAAAATACGGGTATGTTCATTTAATTTTAG
Organism: Sinelater perroti; assembly: GCA_036346155.1. NCBI lineage: Eukaryota > Metazoa > Arthropoda > Insecta > Coleoptera > Elateridae > Sinelater > Sinelater perroti. The sequence goes on along the minus strand of JARFIY010000195.1, from coordinate 12,897,946 downwards.
CTGAAGTACAGAAAAATCCATTTTTGCTCTGATATTTTGGCAACTAGGTATGTGAGAAGCTATTGTTTTATAGGGGGAGAGGGGGGAGGGAGAGAGGGGGGGGAGAGAATGACAAATTGAATGCTCCTTTTTATGTCCGTTAACTTATAAACACTCTGTGGCAACAAGGATTACCTTATACAGAGGAAGTAACAAAATTTACAAATGAATTAGCAAGAAAAGGTCTGGTTTTTTTAACTGACCAGAAGTGCTAATATATGCTTGTTTAATATTAAAATTAGTTAAAAACATAAAGTAACTGCCCTATAAAATAAATATATAAGCAAAGCTGGATTAGGTCTATATTACTAAAGCTGCAAACATCAAATCGTGTCACACATCCATAACTAAGGATGATTAATAAAATCTTACATACTGTGACCTTAATGAAACGTATATGTCGAACCTCAATGCGCACTGTGACGGTTAAAGTTTTCCAAATGAAGACATAATGGCAATAGTTATTATACTTAGGTTCTATATATTTGATATTTTTAGATTCATTTGGAGGGTAGATCGATAGATCAGGAAAAGGAAGTGTATATAAATAGTTAAAAATTCTACAGTAGCAATAATGCAATTAGTGAATGAAAATCATGTAAAGTACAACTTTGAAATCTAGAAAGCATCTGCAAAATGTAAACCCAATATAATACGAAAAACGAATATCAATCTGAAAAATATAATTATCTAAATTTCGATGTAGTGGGGAAATCATTTTTGCTCTGATATTTTTATAGATTTGCACCCACAGAGGTATTATATTAATTAAATGCTACTTGTAAACATTTTTCGACTTAAGGAGATGTATATGAAGAACCTTACCGCGCATTATGTCTAGAAGAAGATTGTTAGGTCTACTTTATGGATAAACTTAACACAGTTAAGAATTTTGTAGCATCAAGAATGGAAAAAGTCCCACAAGGTAAAGCCAATCTTAGGATAAAAAATTCCCATATTCGCTTGAAGTGGAGAAATAATCCGTTTGTCCAGTTAAAAACCTTAACCTTTATTAGATTCCGTTTGCGTTTGTTTGTTGCATGTGGGTTTGTTGTAGTTCATGCACAAACATTGCGACGGCTGAGCACTTGAATTAAACATAGCGTTGCTAAGACGACTTTAGCATCGGTAGTAACGTGTAGTGGTATAATTTTAAAATAAGTTCCTTGTACTATTTAAATCCTACAATAAAATGCAAGTTGCGCAAAAATTGGGGAAAATCAGACCGCACATTTAAAAGCGTCAATTAAGCTATAATAAAACACTAAATATTCCATTCTCATAAAAAAAACATTTTTCTATGACTTCTATCAATTCCCGTAAAAGAAGATTTCTATCTCTAAAGCTTCACAGCAACAAGATTCAATTTTAAACCCTCTAGTGTGAAAATACAAATTGACTAATATTTCGCACCATTCCAGACTTTTCCGTATGTGATTTCACATATGCTAAAGATTTTTCTAAAGAAACCTCGCCGCCATTAAATCCGGTAAAAGTATAGACACTTTAAAAACGCTAACGTTTAACGAACGCGACTTTTATCGGTATCGCATTAAAAAACCGCTTTCTCTCGTCAATTATACAGTTTGAATGTGGCTAATAACGGCATGCATAGTTAGAACTGAGACTACAAAAAACTTAATTTAGTTGAATGATTTTGCTGCAATAGCATACCCAAATAAGAACTCGGCGTCGCGGTGGCCTGTAAAGCCACAATTGTACCATAATTTCAATGGTTGCATTTAAGAACGCGTCACAGTCTAGTACTTCCCTTATCAAATTAGCTGAAAGCTACCCTCGATGAGTTTTGCGGTATCTGCCGCGCCATCTAAATTTCTCTTTTAAATTGCCGAATGGTAATTCGCACTGTGCCTGTGTAGCAATAAACAAAGTTATCAAAAATACGGCTTGCATATTTATACGGTGAGCTCGAGCTTAAAGCTTACAAGAAAACCTTGCAATTAGCAGGAAAGAGCTGCATGAAATTTTCACGTAATAAAGGGAAGGCAGCGTTCGGAAATGTGCATGAAATCGCTCTCCCCGTCCTCCAATTAGATTAGCTCCGCTACTCGATCTATAAGCCAACTGCCTATTAGATTACAAAGATTCACGCGAGTTCAAAAGATCAATGACCAAAACAAGTGGAGAAATAGTTGACAGTGACCGTAACAGTGCTGGCCGGCGATTTCTTACAGAGACAGGTTTCGATAATTAGTTCTTCGGGCATCTTTCGCCGTTTCTTAACATTTAAGATGCCAAATGAGATAATTCTAATAATTACACTTTATAGTTCTTTTAATTGCACGGGTACAGAGTGTTCCAGATTTGATAAGATATGGGGGTTACACCCATTTCCGTGGAAAATAGGAAAAAACACCTGTAAGGTGCCTTAATTTTGTAGGAACCTTAGAAATATCAAACAAAAACTACTTTTGGCTTGCATCTCCATACTGTTAAGAGATACCGAAATGGGGTTTCCCCCAATCGATTTCTTTTTAAAACTAGTTTTTTCTATTTTCTATGGAAACAGATAACAGCCAGCGTGGTCCCGTGGTTGAGGGGCGGGCTGCGATGCTGACGGACCCGGGTTCAATTCCCGGTGCTCTCTGATGCCTGGAGGGTGGCCTAGTCAGTCACTAAAAATAATTGAGTACCTACGTTCATTCGAACAACGGGTAATAATGGCGGTCGTCTAAGGTGCGGTGCTTGCCACATCGCCTCGCATCAGAGATGGTGCGCGACGACCGGGTAGAGAGAGCGAACGTATGGGAGCCTTAACCCCTCAGTTCGAGGGCCGTGCTCCCACGCGGGGCGTAGGGCCTTACCATTATTATTATGGAAACAGGTGCAACCCCCAAATTTCATTGAATCTGGGATATCCTGCAAATCATTGATTCTTATATAATAAATGCATGAAAAAGTAAATAAGTTAATATAATCACTAAATTACTAAAAATGCTAATTTATAATAAATATTACAGCTATAAAGTCATTTTCATTGTTTTATAAATTTTGCATAAGCCTGTATGTCAAGGTTTCCCTTTCTGTCTCCTAAACGGCTCTAAGCATAATTAAACGATTTACCTGCTACAACAGTATGCAATAAAAGAATTTTTCACCGTTAAAGTATCAATGCGCCACATGCGACACCGCGGCACTCCTATCATTTTACAATTAATGACCCTCGTAACGATCGCAACCGGTTCTGGTTTTCCTTTCATTTTTAAAATAACAATATGGAGCACACAGCTATTGATGGAAAAATCAAATGTGCCTGTAAATGGCACAAGGTAACACTCGCAGCTTTTTGAAACGGACTGCGGCTAAAACGAAATTCACAACCTCGTAATTACCAGTTTATCTGCGCTGAACGCAATTACGATGTATAATTATCGAATAATAATAAATACCTAATTGCTGTTAGTCACATATTAAGGCTCGTTGTGCAGGAAATTGCACTGACATTTCACTTTAAGGAAACCAATAAGATGCGCAATTCTTAGCATAAATTAATAAATCGAATTAAATTAAATTGGAGTTTTATTTGCTTCAGAGTAATAAAAACAAACGAATTGGTTGAAATGGTAGTTCTGTTAACAAAGTATAAATTTTACGCTATAATAGAATTAAAATTTAGTATTTGCAATTTAGAAATGCGACAATTCTTTTACAATACGTCTGATATTCATCTTATAATTTTTCTTCTTCTTTCTACCTGTTGCTACTCTTTGCATAAGTCTCCCTTAGACTATTACAAATTTTTCTATGGTGGCCTACTTGTATTCAGTTTTTTCAAAACATTATTTCCACCTGAGGGTCTCACCTTTCTTGTTCTTCCAGAGTCGTCATTGAATAGCTTGTTACTCCAGTATTCTACATTTCAGGGTACATTTGTTTGTTCTTTGATCCTTTAGAGATGTTCCTAAATTTTCCTTTCTATAGCCCTTTGGCTAATTTGGGATTGGGATACACTGCTGGTATAGCCGAACTTTCAGGGGAAGAGGTACATTCATGTTCCTAAGGTTTAGCTTTCTATATGAACGCTACGTTAATCTTTTCCCAGTGTAATTGTTTAGTATTTATATCTTTCAATTTGCTTATTTTGAATTGTAATTTTTTGTTCTAGACCTGCTTTTTAATTTATCATACACTTGGTCTTCTGACCTACTCTCTTCGTTGCTTCTTCTATATCGGTTGTTAGGCTTATTAAGTGGGGTTAACCTTAAGTGATATAATCTTTCGCCGTTGATATTAATTCCGTTCGATATTTTTAAAAGAGTCTTGTATACTCTGCTAATGTTGACTTTATTTGTGTTTTCACAAATTTTTGTAGATTTTGTAGTCTTGCATTTTAGGCCTTGTAGGTATTTCATATTCTGTTGTGTTTTCTTCATGATGGTACTGTAACATTTCCTAAACGCAACCTGTTCCTACTGTTTAATAGAAATTCAGCTCTGCTATTTCTTGTTTTACTATAATTTTCGAAAAAACTACCATTTGCAAGACGAGGCTCTATCCTTGTCCAAGTTCTGAGCATCTGCCTTTTGATGAATTAGCATTACTAGAGCATTTGTCTAGTTTACATTGTAGACGTTTATTGTGAAGTTTATATCATTTTCTTATCAATTAGTTTCCTCCATATCCAACATTTTTACTAGCACTTCGTCTTCATTATTTCATCTGTTTTGTATAGAATGCTTTTTAATATTCTTCTTTACTAGTTGTTATCATCCCTTCTTTATTATTCCATTTAAAGAATTCTTTTCTCACTGTTGAGTTTCATCGTAATAATTGTGGCCCCTTATAACGCCCTAATACTTCTTGAGCTAATTTTGTTTTATATCTCCCGATATCTTCTCTTGCCTTTTTCTTTGGTTTATTCACTTGGGCTTCTACTAGGCTTCTTTCAACTCGTCTATTAATAATCTTCTTTTCTCCAGTATTTGCATCGTTTCTTTATCTAATTTCTCTTGTTTTGCGCACATTGACGTTTTAAAGTGTTTCAGAAATATTATTATACCTACTTATAATTATAAAATTCTAATTACTCACTTATGCTTTCATGCATAAGGTTTAATAAATATTTTTATCTATTTTTTTAATAATATTCTTATAAAACATTAACAAACATTTCTAAAATATTGATCAACCAATTCACAAGTCCAATCGCACAAAATTAGACAATAAATTTGGAAAATTCAGTTGTATTATTGTGAAATCCTTCTAGATTAATTGAAGACCAATTTGACTACTTTTAATCAGTAATTAGTAATGGACTATTTTAAGTACACCGAAACTTAATTACTTTCTTCACCCTAGAACCAAACTGTTGGCGATATGGTGATGCAGATTTATGGTAACGAATATCCGGAATGCGGATCTTAATCTTTGCGTGTTCATCGATTTCATACACGCAATGCTAAAACGGTCTATCTATAACGGTAACCTTGTGTTTTCCAATGAAAAAGTCGCCGGCAAGGCAATATTTAAAAAGCAATAATCTGTTTGCACCAATAAAAAGTCTAGAAAATGATCCCCTAAGTTTTTAGATTTGGATAGCTAAGAAACATTTAAAGGGCACTAATGTTTACTACACAAGGAGTAAAGATCAGCCATCGCCGATGTTCCGTGCACTATTAGCACAATTTTGAAAGAAACTACAAAATATTACTTAATTTTTCCGCCATCTATAAGTAACAATCGTTTAGATGTTTTACTCAACTAAGATTCCCTTGGAATCGACGAGTTTAGCTCAATCATTTTTTGAAGTCCCCAAATACGACTTTAATTCGTAGATATTTAGAAGATTACCATATAAGAACTAAGGCTCAGTCGTAATTATAAAATTTCGTAATTACGCCACACGAATCTACTGGCAATAACTGCACTAACAGAACTGACATTAAAATTGCTGCAGATCATTTTTCCGGATTTTAGATAATGAACACACTTCCTAGTCGAGGTTATCGTCATATTTACAGGTAACACGTAACTACCAAAATATTTTAATGTTGCGCGAAGGTCGTCCCTGATCTCTAAATGAACTAGCCTAATTTTGCAAAACAGCATTAATAGGAATAACTACTGACATGATTTTACATGATTCCGCATAGTGGAGAAGTATGAAGCAATGTAAACAATCCGACATCACGTTTTGCGAAACGAGTTACGTGTATTGTTTGGTTCAAGAGCGTATTAAGGTCGAATCTATTAAACTGCAACAGAGCAAAGGCCTATTGTTTTCCTGAAACTCTTCATAACTATAAATCAGGAGTTTACGGTTACATTAAGACGAACAGTTCATTGTATGTTAAAAACCATCTCTATCAGGCTTAGTTATGTGAGAAATTAAGTTTTTAATTTGGAAATTTGATTGAGTTGAAGGTTGCTTGAGTCAAGACATATTTATAATTAAATATAAAATTTGCTGTACAAAATAATTCTCCAATAACTGTGAATTGTTATAAAATGGTTCTTTCCTATATCATTAAGAAGAAAAGTAAATACTGTATGGCTACATGGTTATCTTGAGGTCCCAAGCTATTTGACTTAAGCTAGTGTTATTGTAACAGAGGAAAAATTAATCCAAAAAGAGCCAGGCCCATCTCCCTCTAAAACATACGAGGACGGTCAAAATTACTCACGAAAAGGGGCGTCGTTGAGCGACGCACGACACGCAGCTTCCAGTAACCGGTGAACGGGGAATACTCGCCTCTGGAAAGTGAATTCTCTTATGCCGATTATGATAAAGCTAACAAGTATATTCTCTAGACACAATTACTTTTTTTAAAAAAGAATAGTGCGGTAGGATGGTATAACAGCACTTCCTCATCGCTTACATAAGTGACACGCGCATTCGGCGAATTCTCCTAAATGTATGATTATACTCATCAACGTTTACAGGCGCAAGGCAATTAATTTGAATCAAGTGACAGCACGGCAACGAATGCCAATGTTTAAAAACATGATGTCACACTAACTACTTATAGGCTAGGTGATTGCGAATCTCCGTCAGCTTTCGCACCTGTGCAGCATTCGTCGCTTCTTGTGGCACAACACACGCGTTTCGAGCATATATTTATTCGTGGAACAACGCCTACAAGCCTAGACATGTGGCTGGGATGAGCTTTAAAAATCAATATTAAATTTAAAGTTTGCTTTACCTCTGCTACCCAGCAGTGATCCGCGGCACCGACACCACCAAACCTTACTCATAATCGCACATTTATAAACACGAATTTGTTTATGTGTCGTACTTGGGTGGACAGCGTCCTAGGACTCGAGTAACCACCTGCTCACTGAAACGCACAATGCGACAAGTGCAACATGCAATAATGTTCGAACGTAAGTACCGATAGCTAGTCGGGGAACTCGGTTAAATTCGGCTGTACACAAAGATGCAAAAGCTATCTGACCGATTAGTTATAACGTACTACATTTGTATGATGTGTTGCCTACGCATTAAATTATAAGAGTTTTTAATTGTAATTACTACAATCTTTTTTATCGTTAAATAATCAAATTATTTATAAAAACAAGAAATTACAACATTATTGCTAACAAACACCAAATATTACTTTAATAATTACATTAAAAGCTCTATAGTTGAAATAATTGCTAAAAGTTTTTTGCTAGGCAGGTTTTTTCCAAATTCCTCATTTACCTAAATCATATAAAATGGAACTTTTCATTTGTATTATATACTAAACTTACAATTTGATAACTTTTTTTAGTTTACATTACACATCGAAAATAGCAAAGCAGATTTATAACACAACTTCCTTGGGGGTCTTACAAAAATAAATAATTTAGTGCGTTATCTATTTTCATTGTTTTTTTTTAATTTTAAGAAAATTGTATTTGGATTTGTTGTCATCATTCGTTAAGGCAATTTATTTGTAATTAGAACTTTTAAGTGATTTTGTGTCATATATGGTACAATACATATATTTTTATATATTTCTAGGGAATGGTTCTACCTCTACTGCATGGTGGAAGCGATATGAGACACTCCATGGAGTTACTATGTAGTTCTCAGAGCAGCCACCATCCTTTATTTTCACATTTTGCGAGTAATTCTTCGTCAAACAACGAAAATTAATGTACTAAACCAAGCAAAAAGTATAAAGATGGTAAGACAATGAAATAGCCTTCACAAAACTTTAGGTCTCAAGTACAAGCAATTAACAAATTGTAGTTTTGTTCAAAAATATATTTTCATTTTTAAGTACACATGTGGCAAATTGTCTCTATGTACTTGAATATTTTTGCAAATAGTTACAATATAGCTGTCGAAGTTAATAACAAATAACTATTGCAAAATATGTAATATTTTATTCACTGTGTCTGCATAGTTATGTTCCATTTATTCTTTCATTCCATTAACAAGTAGTGGGGGTAATGGTGCTAAAGACAAAATAACTGAAAATAAATCATCTGTACCTATTCTTAGCAATGAAGACACCACCTATAAGTAATAAACCAAAAAGAGTCCAAAGTTTTTAGGAAATAATCAGCTTCTAGCACATGTATCTCATCTTGAAACACATTTTGAGTTTTTACAGAAATCGTAATTGACTATATTCTTCAGAAAACAATCCAGTGCAGTGTTCACTTCAAACCGGGCAAGCGGCAAGAAATTACAGACGATCATATCAGAAAATACAACGGCAATGTATTGTAATTTCATACATTTGTGTTCCAAGTTGCAGGGACTACTGTAGAGCATCATTTAGAAATAAGTTGGTCCATGAAGCAATAGCAGTCAATAATTTTGAAAAATTAGGAAACACACGCATTTTGCAATAAAGATGTGGTACCTTAGAAGGTATCTTCAAAATACGATCACTAATTGTGTGGCAGGAAAAGATAACAAAGTAGCTTTGCTTTTGTCAACTCTAAGTGGGGGAAAGAGTGTTACTAAAATGCCCTAGTGCTGTTAAGCAATACAACATACTGATGGGTCGTATTGACCTACTTGATAGCTTGCTAGGCAAGTACAAGAACAGAATGCGTTTGAAAAAATGGTCCCCTGAATCTGTTGGATGTACATACTGCTATAAGTGCATGGTTGCTGTATAGAAGAGTCAATGGAGACAAAATGAGACTGGCAGATTTTAGAGAAGAAATGGCTAAAAGTCTGTGCAAAATGGGACACAGAAGTGTTGCTAAGAGAGGCAGACCTTTTAACACTGAACAGCAAATACAAATGAAGAAGAAACGAAGAGTTGCTTCACATGTGTCAGTCAAAAGTATTCACCTAAATAATATTAGCTAATGGCCAGATTGGAAACCGCTGAAAAATGTCCCAATGTAATAGTCTAATTTATGTGCATTAAATGTGGAGTAACAGTGTAACAACGAAGACAAAAACTGTTTCGTTGGATTTAGGAGGGAGGGTAGAAGGGCACTAGTATAGCCAAATTCTTGATAAATTTATAACACTAAAATAGAAGATGAAGCCTTTATGTTTCTGGACGAATTTTATCAGGTAACATTTGTTGTTGTTTCCATATCCTGAAACGCTGATACTTGTAGCAGATGAGGGTAGCTACTATATAATGGCGTACTTCTAAAGCACAATGTGCTATTTTAATATACATAAATATGTGTTTTATAAGTTGTTTGTCTTTACAGGATTATAACCGTTTGACATAAACCACACTTTAGTCTTGAAGGTTTCCTAATTTTACTTCTACGTATGTTCGAAATAGAACAGAACAATAGGTTTTTTTCTTAAAATGGATAAATTATGGACGCCACGTTTGTGGTTTAACAGGTAATCAAAAATTCACTTAACAAAAGTATTTGACGACACGCTAATAGATGTAATAATATTCATAGATCAATTCCTTATTCAATTTATATTTTCTCTGTGTACTAAATAGAGGAATTACAACAAAGATAAGAAATAATAATGAAGTACGTTTACGTTGTTTTTGCATAATCATAATATTATAGAAAGAATAAAGACCATCAATAAAAGACACAATAAAAATTAAAAGCATCAAGCTATTATATGACACAGACATTTAAGAATAATCATAAGACCTATAAGACTATAGAGATATTGTTAAATAAATACGAACCACAGAATGATTTGGTACCATATGTAATTAAGAAACCATGTTAACTCACAGCACAAGTGACAATATTCCTATAGCTCTGGGCATTAATTAAAAATGGTATTTTTTCCAGTGTCATTTCCACTGTTCATAAACACCCTGAATATCCTGGGTTGGAATAATCAATAACTGCTCCGTCGTATTAAACTGAATTTCATCGGGGGTCTAGAACCGCTTCCCCTTTAAAGGTGATTTAGGTTCTGAAAACAATGGAAACAATCCTTCTGCTCTAATGTCCCAAACAAATTTTGCCGCGACGTGCTTAATGCTAAAATTATCAGTACAAATTTCACACACTTTGTTTTTTGGAATCCCCAGCTCATCTTCTAGTTCTCGGACTGTCTGTTCTTGTTTGATTGTAGCTCATATACAGTCAACATTTTCTGGGGTTCTGCTTGATGGTGGTCTTATAGAATATGGATCGTTTTCAACAGATTTAGTGCCCTATTTATCCAAACATTTAAAATACAGCCATCGTACATTATATATGCTTATTTAAAAGGGCTTAACTAACGAACAACCTGATTAGTCAAGTCGTCCTTATTCACACATGCGCGTTACGGCAGGCTCTCACTGACTACCCAACTGTTTTCATTACATTAAAAGGCATTCTCTTTTTTTGATCTCCCCTACGATTAAAGAATAATATAAGAATAATTTTTAAATGGAAATACATTGTTCGCTTACCTAGTATTCCCATAAATACAATTACAAAATCAAACCTATACATAGTATCGATAGATGTGGTTGCATTTGTCAATTGTTAAAGTTGAAAGGAGCATTCTGTTTTTGCTAAAATATTTTTCGTGTTTATCTATGGAGTGGTAGGATAAAAAAAAATATTGCTGATTCAGCATCACACAAGTGTGGAATAGAAAGAAGTGTCCTCTGTAAGACTCTAAAACTTAAGACACAGGTATGCGTGTTGAACTATAAAATTGTTTAATGAGACTGGAAGTGTCAAGGATTGTCAAAAATGTAGAAGACTAGGTTAAGTTCAGGCTATTTAGGATGCCGCAAGAATCGTAAGTAGTAAATATTCTTCGAAGCAGAAAATTTTGTCTCGAGAGATACAAATGTCCAAAACTTCAATGTTTCGTACTATTAAGCAAGACCTAGGACTAATTGTTTATAAAAAACATAAGGAAAATTTTCTAACATATGCTTAAATAACGGTAGAAGAAAAAACACATGATTGCCATAAAAAAATTATATTTATAGACGAAACATTTTACACTAGAGGAATCTTTCAACAAAATACCAGAGTATATGCTAGCCTCAGCGTCAAAGATACAGATAACCCATCATTCAACGTTTGCAATTATTTGGTGGGGCATTTGTTACAATAAATTAACCATAATTCGCTGTTGTGAAAATAAAGATTAGAACTTTGGTCGCTATGTATCAACAGAACGTTTTAGAAACTATGGTAAAACTTCTCAATTACAAGCTATTCCAGTCTAAGCTTTGAAGCTTTCAGTAACCGGCCATAAAGCCATAAAGCCCTTAAAGTTAAATGGACTTGGATAAGAAATAATGTGCCTCATTTTTGACAGTATACAATAAGCCTTTCTTACCTTGACTTTAATTTTTCAAACAAATCATAAGTATTTTTTGTAGGCTCCCTTGTAGAGCTTCTTCTAGCAAAGTTTAATTAAAACGGATGTTCATGTTTAACGGCTCAATCGGGATTTTAAAGTAAAACAAAAATTTTGGTTTATAGCGACTTCTAAATGGTAAAGACCAAACTGTAAAACTATAAAATCAGATCAAGAACGCTTAATACCTATGCCATTACTCCCCGCTTTTCTATCCAAAAAAGGCCCCGAATTTTAAAATTTAGTTTTTCGCTTATATTTTCGAAACGGCAAAAGGTAGGAAAACAGCTTCCCTTACCAAGTTATACGGTTTAAAAGGGGACACTTTTTGTAAATACATTTTTCCTACATCCTATACAGGGTGGCCCAGAAAAAAGTACATTTCAGAAACCGGAAGCGATAAAAAAATTCGTTTGCTCCATAATAGCAAAGGGGAAGCGCTCGCATGCAAAATATCACATTTCTACGACTATTCCTTCAGTCAGCTTTCGCGAGTAAAAAGTTAAAAATTTGGCCCCAGCGGGAATTTGTTCGGGGGCGAATTTCGATCGTGTCCGCGATAATGTTGTTTGCTCATCACGAATTCCGCTTCACTCTGATCCATTGCTGTAATAGGCGTTGACGTTATGTTGACTTCACGAAAAATATAGCAACAATCATTTGTGTACTTCCGCGTGGCCCCGAACTCGTGTAACACCGTATCCCGTCAACTGTCTACAGGGTTTGTCCAGAAAGTAATATAATTAAGGTCGTAAAATACAATTTGTTCAAGATACCGTTGCAAACGTTTAAAATTCTTCAAAGTACTCCCTGTGGGCATTCACGCACTTTTGCCAGCGACTTTTCCATGTCCGGACCACATCCTGGGAGACGTCCATGGGACCTCGTTTAGAGCCTTTGTCACGGCGGTTTAAAAATGGGTTCTTTTCAAGACGGACTTGATCCTCGGAAAAAAAAGAAATCTGACGGAGCCAGGTCAGGACTGCAGTGGGGTTAGGGCCATGTGGTCATGCTTCAACATTGACAGCCAAGCCGAATATTCATGAAAAAATCTGGTGTAAACATCACACGACTTTCCTTGTCCTATTATTATATATTATACCGGGTTCATCGTCTCGGCCCTGCGCTGCTCTCGTCCCGGAACTTGTTATTTTAAAAAAGGACGAGGCGCGAGTACAAAACTCGAAAGCTGATTAAAATAAACATTACAAGACAATAATTGACTAGTACTTAAAATTTTGCTACGCCACTGAAGGTAACCGTGCGAGCTCGGTCGCACGGCCTTTCCCATTATAGCCTGCGTGCTCCCTCCTAGCGGCCAAACGTTCTCCCCCCGTCCTCCCACAGTCGGCCAGGAAGATCTCCGAGCGCACTGTGATTGGTCCGTTTGATTAATTTTTTGTTCGTCTCGGTCTGATCTATCCGGTAATATAAATTTCCCGAAACATTTTATGAGCACCCGGCATATTAAAAATCCTGAAATTTTTTCCGAGTTCCTATTTTACCAACTTTTACTTTAAATTCATGTTTATCTCGTGATAACAAATCATTTTTAATCTCATGATTTTTTGTATCGCAACCGTTTAGATTCGCGACCGATTTTGCTACCAAACGGCTTGGCCGATTTATATCAAAAGCTTCGCACTACGTTCCCTATCTACAAGTAACTTGCATACCAAATTTCAAGTCTCTAGCTCTTACGGTTCTCGAGATATCTTTTTTATTGACACACCGACAGACACACAACACACACACACACACGAACCAATGGCCCAAACCAACTTTTTTGGTGTCCTGAGGCTATTTCGTCCAGAAATGCGAAAAATTGGGTAGGTCAAATTTCCGCCGATTACATTACTTTCCTTATTATAGGATAAGTAAAAAAACTCATGTTGTGTATTTGGCGGGATCAGCTTGGTATCGTGTATTAAGAGCTGCTCAAACCGAACAAAACCATTACTGGGGCTCTCTGGCGAACACAATTGATGAGCTTGAGCCGAGCACTCAAGGAAAAACGCGCCCACTACTTACCACTTCAGACACGCCAAAATTATTTTTCTACTTGAAAACGCTCAATTGGGAAGTCCTACCGCATCCGTCGTATTCATCAGATATTGCCCCTTCCGATTATCACTTGATCCGATTGATGGCACATGGCCTGCCTGTCTGAGCAGCACTTCACATCATATGAAGATACCAAAAATTTGATCGATTCGTCGATAGCCTCAAAAGATGAAGCGTTCTTCCGACGCGGTATTCGTATGCTGCCAGAAAGATGTGAAAAAGTAGTAGCTAGCGATGGACAATACTTTTATTAAAACATAAGGTTCCGTTCTTTCACAATAAATGCCCAATTTTTGATTTTTTATTACGTAACTTAATTTAGAAAAAACAAATGAAAACACAAAAAACTTTTACTCAAGACACAATACAAATGAAGTTTCTCGTCAACAATTTTAAAAAATTGAAATTACCTGTTATTATAGATTGAAAACGGAAACTAAATAATCAACTATTATATGTTAATGATGGTGTACACATACCGGTAAAAATGGCTAAGGCAATTAGAGTAGTGTTGTAATCTCATATCAATAAAGTTATATATATATATAGAGCACGAAAATTAGTAATAAAATATTTGTTCTATTAGTCATAGAACCATAAAATCACTCTACCAAATCAATTTTCACCGCATTACAAAAACAAATTCTCTCCATTTCTTTCTACCTAATGTTTAGTATCTCATAATAAATTGTATTTTTAGATTTAGTATTCTTCAAGGATTTTTCTGTGTGCAACAAAATACAAGATTACTAAACATTTTTACTGTTTACACTGTTTATTTATATTTAATTAAATAATGTTATTTTAGTACTGCATTTTCATTAATTTTTCAAACATTCACTTAAAGAACTAAGCTTTGCTATTATTGCCTGTATTACTAATGCAGATTTTATAATGTAAGTATTTGCTTTTGTCTAAGAAACTTAGGTGTCCTACTTTCCAAAATACTCTACTTTATTGTTAAGTTGTTTTCTACTATTTACTCCATTAGCCACTTTACCAGGTTATAAAAAGTATTGATGATACCACACAAACTTGTCTTCATCTACCATTGATTTCTATAAGTTTTATAAATTTTTCGTTTTACATGTTCACTTGTCACCATAGAATTACTATGAATTAGTTAAATATTTTTTGTATTTTTTTATTAATGCCTACAAGGATGCAAGTCTGCGCTAGTGAAGTCCTTGTTCCGTTTTGAGCAAGTGATTCGACAGAGACGCAGAGCTGAAGAGAGGTCTGGGAGGACAGCACTTCTGCACCAACGAAGAGCTACAAGACGCCGTGGAGACCTATCTCGCCATGCTGGCGATAACCTTCTATGAAGAGGATATTAGAAAACTCGTCTACGGATAAGACAATTGTTTTAATATTCACGGTGACTATGTGGAAACGCAATATTGATTGTACTCCTGGAAATAAAACCATTTGGTTATTCACACTTGTCTTTATTTAATGTCTCATAAGATTTTCAAAAGTGCAAGACAATTTTTCAGAGATTATAATATGACTGTTAATTTTATCCAGAGAGAAAGCAAGTAAATTCAATTTTTCAAGGTTTGCAAAAAACGCTTATCTATTGCTTCACTAAAAACTGAAACTTCAAAATAATTGGCACTTTCCTCCGGTTGTATTGCGCGTTCAGTGCATATGTGAAGAATAGACTTATACTAGTATGCGATATAATCAGAGGGTGTTGCTGGAACGTACAGAAACGAAAGTCGTACAATGCTGCGAGTGCAGTTGCGAACAAAACGGAAAACCACATAAGCAGACAAACATGGACGGTGTGGTATTTTTGTAGAGAGGGAACAACTGCTTTGAACACTCATACAAGATAGTAGCCGTATGTAGAAACTAAACACTAAAACGCAGAACTGTGTTTCACTGAATATCAAAATACAAAACCATACATTAACCAGCGTGTGCCCGATCTGATAATGGTACAGACGAAACACGTTCTATGCATTAGTAGATGCAGGAGGTCAACCCGGCAGAATTTTTCATAGTACCTATCATTTATGATCTTGTGGATGACAAAAATCTGTGCATAAACAGAAGCGTGTAAAAGTGTGTCAACAGTATTTTACGCTTTTGAACTCTGATATACAGCAAAATATAGTTCTGTGTCTTGGCATTGCGTTCGCACATATCACTATTAATCTTGTTCGAAGCAATTACTTCATTCAAAGAAAACACGACAAGCATCGTTGTCCGTGATTATCTGCTTCCATGATTTTTTGCTTTAACTTACTGCAATAAACGAATTACCCACTATCTTCTCTTTTATGCGTCCCAGCAATGCTATCTGGTTGTGTCACGTGACACTATAATCTGCCTTCACACACCTACTGGGGTCCCATTTTAATTTACGACACAACTGGAGTTTTCAAGAAAAATGTCAACAATTTTTGAAGACTTTAAAAAGTTTTTTCGTGGAGCAAATCTATGGAATAGCATCATATTAGAAGCCCTCATTCTAAGAAGCCATAGCCAAAATTGCAATTTTGAAAACAAATAGCATTTGTATTTTACTATCAAGAAGGGGTGCTGCTGATGGATTGACTGCCCTTTCCTGAGAGCACTACGACTGACTACTGCAAGTCAATGAAATGACTCTGCTGACGTATTCAGCTGCCACAAGAAACGGATTTGCTTCGACATAACAATACGCGGCTATACATTTACTGCCTCACACCTCATAAAATTTGATCTTGTGCCGAACGACTACGCTTTGTTCGACTCGATGAAAGACGCCGTGCACGGCACTGCAAAAAGTTCTCATCCAATGATTATACCCAAAGAATGGTTTGCAGCAGCTTTATAGCAAAAGTGCATGGCACTTTTGCTGTGGTGATGGTAGAGTTTTACTCACTCTTTAAAAATTTAACTTAAAACTTAGTGTCCATCTTTTCCCGTGGTATGTGTGCGGTAGCAAAATCGTAAACATAAGATTAAGAATATCGACGCAATGTAAAACTACCGATTTATTCTACACTGGAATATGAGTTGGGTAGAACTAAGGCCGTTAGACTTTAGTTATATGCGAGTGTCCTATGGCCTGTACCATTTCTCGATTTCCAATTTTCATAGAAGTCTATTTTCTCAGTAGTCGTCTTGTAATTCTTTGAAACTATGACTTCTTCGACATCTAATTTCCAGTTTCACTGTAGTCTTCTAGATTTTCTCTTCTTTGATGGAGACCAATTCCATAATTTCTTTGGTCATTGGTTTTCTTACATACGTTACAGGTAACCATAACATATTAGTTATTTTTCTTTCTATTGTCTCTGAAATGCCACCAAAATACGTTTATTATTCTTCATATTTTTACCTAATGTAGACTATTCTTGAAATTGCAGCGACCCGTCGCCAGTAGTCCATTTCATGGAATAGCAGTCTGCCTCCTTTTAAATTCCTCATTTCTCAGGTTTCTTCTAAACCATATATGGACATGCTTTCTAAGATGGTTGTATTGATTCCCCTTAAGATATTGTTGCTCCAGCGTAGGGAGTTGAGTTGACAAATGACGTATTTACTTCGTCCAATTTTATTCAGAATGTCCTGTCGACTCCCATCAGAGAACAAAATTACTTCAAGATGCTTCCTGAAGGTCAAATAATTTTTTGTCGTATAACTTTCTATGTCTAGGCCATATTCCACTACTATGCAGTTGGTCTATTGTGTATTTACTATTAGTCACCACTTGTCATATTTTTTAGGAGCTTTTGTAGCGTATAGGTGGAATTTTTACTGACAGCAGCTATCAATAGTT
This sequence comes from Sinelater perroti, assembly GCA_036346155.1. Classification (NCBI taxonomy): domain Eukaryota; kingdom Metazoa; phylum Arthropoda; class Insecta; order Coleoptera; family Elateridae; genus Sinelater; species Sinelater perroti. The sequence goes on along the minus strand of JARFIY010000195.1, from coordinate 12,880,346 downwards.
GGTTATCAACAAACAAGCTACAATCTCAAAATTGTATACCCCTTTGGTTGCGTTTTCGTTTCGAAGATTGCAGTGCTACTTGCAGATAAATTTTAAATAAAAGGACTTGTTGCTTTTTGTTTATAGACGCATTAATATTTGTGAATTCATTTAGCTGCTGAAAAGGAAATATTTTATTTTGCTTTGATATATATTATATCCGAGTAGAGTTAAAAAATGCTTTAAAGCGTCACTACAACTTAACTTGATAATATTGAAATCAACAACAAAATTACGTGTTTTACCCGTATTTTATTTTATTTCTTTATAATATATACCTTAATAATTCTAATTCTAGTTCTACTTTAAAAACAATAAATATTATATATTTTGTTTTTAATTATTTTAGACAAATACAATCTCATGTTTCTAAGCTCCATACCAAAATTTTAGTTTATTTACAACTTTAAGCTCTACGTGTATTTCTGAATAGTTTTGTTTCAAGCATTTGTTTTATAAAAAAACACATACATTTGTTGTAGCCGGCAAGAATTTACTACAAAAAAATAAAGGATGTTTTAACTTTAATTAAATCATTAATAACAGAAGTTGTGATGTTTATAACTACACTGAACAGAAGATGGTTCCTTTCTCCCAATTAAATAAATGCAAAGCGCTCATTAGAGCACTTTAAGCAATTTGACCTAATGCCGAATGCTCAGCTGACAGGATATCACATTCAACACGTCAGCAATATTAGTCAGGCGAATCGGAACACTCGGCAATTTAATTACGCATCGAAAATAAGATAAAAAATCTTCGAGACACAATTAAGAACACGAATCGTCTTAAAATGTGCACAATATTTTTTTAAATTTTAAAATAGTGAATTGTTGCCTTCAGCACGATTTTTTTAATTGAATATTAAGGAATCCTCCACCAAATATGATTAGGGTAACTCACCACCTCCATCGAATCTGGGCCCTTTAATACGAAACTTGCCTTTTGCAAAAAACCGTTTGTAGTTTGGAGACATTTTTTCTGCCTTCACCTAATTTACAATGCGATAATAAAGTCCACTCTATAAATCCACGAGCAGCCGAATACCTGCCGAACGAAGCTACAACACGATATGATTGTAACCAACTTTCACGGCGAGCAAACCAAATCAACTAAAAACCTTTTCGTTCGGTGTGCCTCCGATTGTCAACACAAAATGCAACGAACACTTAAAAAGCCATCTGTCCTAGTTTTTACTGACAAAATGACACATATGAGAAAACACACCTTCAAAGGTACAAACCCAAGGTATGGCGTTACGTAAACCACAAATGAGCGCAATCGTGCGCAATGAATCAGAAAATTACGACATTAGTGTAAAAAATGCATCGACAATGATTTCAAATCGCAGTACCTTTCGTACAAATAAAATCCACCGATCTTTTAAGATCCCCGATCACCGAGACTTATTATATGTAATATTTTTACTTAAAAACTGACTATAAAAAGGAACTTTAATGAGAATCAAGAAACATTCCAATTATATAAGAGGCCTCTTAAGACACTATGCAGAATATCTTAACAAGTAGAATGAATTAGTGGTATAAAGTGTTGATCATATTTTTTTCTTTGGGCATGTGCATGTCATTAAAAAACTAATATGAAAACCAAAAAGGAAATTATGCGAGTTTTAAATTATTAGTCAAATGTAAATATTGTCGAAAGTGTTAAAACAAATTTCATTAAGACAAAAAATTATATTAAAAGATATGACAAAGGTCAGAGTGTAAGTATATTACCAAATGTGAATTATCCATGCACCTACAAAATCAAGATTTGGAAAAAATTGTACAGGCACTAAAACGGAAACCAAGTATTAACAGCAAAATTTGGTTTGAAAGTATGATACTAATTCTGCTATAGTGAAAAGAATAAAACAAAAAATATTCTTTACCAGAATTACTGTGTTAAAAGTAAAGAACAGTCTTTCACCATGCACATTTGAGTATCATTGCCTTCTATGCCAAAACCAAATTGCTTTGGCATGATATACCTATATTTAAACGCTAAATAGATTAAACTACCCCATAAATATATATTATCTAAGAAACGAATCTTAGGTCTTAAGATTAAATGTATCATAGATGAAAAGCACTTCAGCTGTCGTAAGATCATCTAAGAAGTATCTATAACTCGGCATTCTATATGCCTCCATCCCACCCCTGATATTGTTTGTATTTTATGTCTAGAGCATTATATTAATAACTTTCTCCAACCAAAAGAGTCTAATACGCAGGTCATAATGCCCGTTGCAGTAATTTTAATATAGATAAGAAGTAAAATCTACAATCCTTCAAATAAAACTTGAACTAGAATCTTTGTAGGATTTATTTACTGCATAATAAACTATCTATTAAGAACTACATAGCTTTTGATAGAGAAATGGGAGTTAGCAAGGTAAATGTGGTTAAGTCGGCACTCCCTAAAACAAGCTTCATCAAATTATAATATGAAGTACAAAACTCATCTCTGAGGCTAGAACACAAGAACAACTCAATAAAGTTAAAACGATTAAAGTTAAGCGTACTATCGTTTGTAGAATCCACACTAACCTATTCATCTGGCAGTTCCTAAGCGCAAATAGTCACAAGAGAAAAACCAACCAGCCAGGAAAAAACAGCAAATAAGCGGCCCAATAATGTAAAGAGGTCAAACAATCAGTCACAACAGATGGGAGTTTCTTCCAACTATTCCAAAAGTTAAATCTAAAGAGGCCGATGAAACTCATCCACAAAGCGTTAAAAACCCCAATAGATGCCAGTAACACCGCAAAAATCCTGGAGAGGCTTCTCATTCCTACAGATAATTACACTAAAACCGAAAAAGACAGAAGAAAAAGCTACATCCATTATTGGATGAGATAAGTCTGAAAAAAGAAGAAGATACCGACAAGATGGATAGACAACCAATCAAACTTAGACAATGGAGCTGGTGTTCTGGAATGACGTTGGATTAAAGGAAAAACAGACCTTCAAAACTTCATCTACAGGTGTAGTTTAAATAACATTCTCATCTGCAAGACATACCTCAACGCTAGGGATGAGCTCAAGCTTCCAAACTACACCTAAATTACAAGGGTGAAACAGCCATATACGCCGAATCAAGCTCGGATCCCTACCCAGTTCCACTCCTGGTCATGGAACACTTGGAGGTAACAGCTATTTGCCTCCAGATAAAAAAAATTTCATCCTGGAAGTATATCATTCGACGATGCAAACCTGCCACTTTCAAACAAAAGAATTATATTCGAAGAAAGAAATGCCATAATTCTGGTTGGTGGCTTGAACGTGAAGCACCACCCATCATGGTACAGCAGAATGACCAACATCCACGGTTTGACGCTGCCTAGGTATATCAAGCAGCGCGACCTAGTGGTAAGCACAAATCTAGATTTAATATGTCCTTGATACCGCTATATTCAACATACCTATACACCATGCGATGGACAACTTGGAATGGAGTCGACAACTTCTCTTTCAGGACATTTGTCTTATGGCCGGTCTACATTGACCACCTTCGCCAAACCATGAAACTGGTCCCCATAATCAGCACTAAAAGCGATTTGGAAAAAGCAACAGAACACCTAAAAACTTCAAGATGATCACGAACAGAACACTAAACGGCTTAAAGAGAACAATCGAGCGCATGGCGCGTACAATAAACCATGGATCCGGAGGACGAGAGCATTGATTGCTAAAGTAAAAACCGTAGCCACAGTGTTCCGAAACGCCGTCTGTGAGAGCAAGTTGGAGCCCACAACATGAGCGACAACTCACTCTGGAGAGCTCCCCAATGCCACCTATTCACGGAAAAAATGGAATAGCGCACACAATCACAGAGAAGATAGAAGCGCTCGCTAACAGCCTAGAACATCAATGCGATCTGTATTACTAAAATGTAAACCTCGACCACCTTAACTAAGTCGATAACTTCGTTCGCCTCAGAACCCATTGAATTAACAACCTTCGACGAAATCCTCCAGATGATAGAACATTACAGCCAAGAAAAGCTCCAAGATCCAATGACATCTCTAACAAAGCCATCAACGTACTCCTCAGAAAAGCAGTCATCTACGTAACGACGATCGCCGACGCTGTTTTAAGATTAAGACACTTCCTCCGTCAATCTCACATAGAAAAACTGCAAGTTATCTTAAGCCGGGTACTGAGGTTCATTTTTGGTGTTTCATGATTCGTCAGGAACACGATTCTGTAGAGAGATGCAAGAATTCCTATTATCAAGTTCAAAGCTACAGGAATTTACTTGCCGAACACAAGAACTTTTAGTAGCAATTAGTTTCTACCTAATTTATTTAAGTAATCAAGAACAATTCTTGAGACTGAATAACTCATGAACTCAGAGTCACTTATAAAAGTCTAATGCTAGAATTGGCTTATTATAGGATCACTTCAAATTTTAGAAATTAAAGGTCAAAGAAGCCTCCTCAAGATGAAATTCCCTTATTTCACGGGGGACCAGACCACATAGTATTAAAATAATGGCGCGTCATATTTCCAGGCTAGACAGAATAGATAAAGTTGTTTAAATATTTATTTAAAGTTTATATTTTATAAAATATGCAAAAATTTAAAAAAACAATTTAAACTATTGTGGATGAATGGTGCAATTTCAAATTAACACTTTTTATTATTATTATTTATTTTATTATTTTCAAGTTTTCTCTTTGCAGTATTTCTCTATTAGTGTCAACTCAGAACACTGGGTAGAATTGAAGTCTTTTAAAACGAAATTCCGGTTGTTGCCTTCATCCATTTTATTGTCTTAACTACAATGAACCGTCCGAAATAGAAAATATTCATCCTGTAATTCTATAAAAAGTTTAATACGCGCTTCTAACGCAGTGTTCTTTGTAAATGGTTTAGTTGATTGTACTTGTTACAAAGATAATATACAATAAGTTTTGGTACAACAATACCCTTTAGTAAACTTGGTAATTTCTACTTTTCCTCTATTGAAATTATCATCAGATCCTTCGAAGTAAAATATTCTTGTTCCAAAAAGTACAAGAAATCACCCTTGGCATAGGTTTCATCGTCCATTAACACAACCAAAATCTCTAATCAAGTTGTCGCACAGCTTGCTCGCCCCTGTCTTTGCCCACTGTTTTTTCTCGACATTCTGCAGTAAAGCTAACTTGACCTTATAGGTTTAAAACCCCAGTTCTACACCCCGCTTCTAGACATTTGAGCCAAGGAAGGGGAGAAATTTGGATTTTTGACCACATCTTAAGCAAACAAGTTGAGGTTCAGGATAAAATATATCTTAATCTTTCTTTAGCTAAAAATACTAAGTGTCTGGAGATTCATTAATATACAATACAAATTCTTGTATCACAAAGTTCGTTTAGCTATACAAAAGATCAGATAAAAGTCACATAATACTAAAGTATAGTATAATAGGTAGCATAAGATACAGATTTTTTAAATCAAAATATGTATCAAAGGGGTCGTTGGACAAAAACTTAATACTAACAGTCTCAAAAAATTCAAGTGGCACATATAAGTTTATAATAAATAGCTACATTAAAAAAGCACACAAGAGTGCTACAACTAGAAGAGTTGAATATTAAAAAACAAACAAAAATGAGAAATAAAACAAGAAATTAAAAAACTGGAGTTAAACAATTATGGAAAATATTCAATATAATAATTTGGAGTACAATCGATTCATTCAAATCACAATATTTGAGGCTTCACAATCAACCTCATATATAACCTAATATACACTCTGCAACAAAAGTTTGGACTACCCTCAGATTTCAACAACTACTTAGCCATTTGAGCGGAAACTTTCAGGGTATATTCATACTAGTAGAAGTTACAAAACCCACATAAAAATTTGTAATAAGTCTTCACGTAAGTAATTTATTTCATAAAATTCAAAATCCAGTGCGACGAAAGTTTGGACTCCTTGCAGTTTTATTGTTTTTACATTTTTTTGCTTGTTTGCGCGCCGATTTTCAATATTAGCTTCTACGAGTAATTGTACAAAAGTAGAGTTTCTTCTGACACAGTTTAATTAAAGCGGGTGTTCATTTAACGGCTCAATAGGGTTTCTAAGGCAAAACCTATTTTGGCAGATAGCGACTTCTAGTAAAGACCAAATTGTAAAATCATAAAGTCAGTTCAAGAAAACGGTTAATAAACCATAACGTTACTCCCTGTCTTCCTTCCCAAGAAGGGCTGCAAGTTAAAAAAAAATTAGTTTTTCGCTTATATTATCGAAAAACGGCAAGTGGTAGGAAAACGATTCCTTTACTAAGTTAACATGGGGCACTTTTTTGTGAATGAATTTTTCGTGTATCTTATACAGGGTGGCCGAAAAAAGTACATTTCCGAAACCGGAAGCGATAAAAACATTTCGTTTGCTACATTGGCAAGAGAGTCCAAAAGCACTCGCATGCAAAAAATTATATTTTTCGGCCATTCCTGCTATTAGTTTTCACGAGTTAAAAATTTAGCTCCGACAACAATCCATTCGGACGGCAACTGTTCTCCAGCGAATTTCGATCGTGTCCCTGATGTGCATTTCTGTAATGAGCGTTGACGTTATGTTGATATCACAAAATATATAGTAATCGTTCGTGTATTTCCACGTAGACCCGAACGCGTGTTATACCATATCCCGTCAACAGTCGATATACAATCAGTTAAGTAAGAGCGTGTTCGAGTTAATGTGAAGAAATAAATATTTAAAAACATTTTCAAATACATAGGTACATTATACCCCATCAGAACAAAGATGCTATTGTATCAATAATGTGTCCAGTCATCACCGGCGTCGACAATTGCCTGGTATTTTGGAGGCATGCTTTCGACCAAATTGATGGCGTATTCATCCAACAAGGACCTCCAAATGGGACGGATTTCTCGTGATAATTGCTTCAAAGTGAATACTTTTCTTCCACAAAGCTTGTGCTTCATGTATGCACAGATTCTCGATCAAATTTGCAACGACCAATCAAGCGTAATGATGCAACTGCTCTATCCACTCGAAGCGAAGCTTACTGCAGTGTTTGGAACCGTTGTCGTCCTGAACCAACATTCGGCAGTCGGTAACAAATATTTCTTATAAATCTCTGGCATTTTCAGAACATGTAGGTTGTACATAAACAGATGCAACGTTCCGAAACCCAGTTTTGAGAAGCAGCACCAAAGATGCATTTTTATTGGGTGTTTAAAGGTCTGCTGTACCAACCTGTTAGTTGAAGCTTGGTCCGTAAAAATTAGATTGCCCCAATCTCGGTTGATATTGTTCTTTGCTCAAGCGAGTCGCACTGTCACATGATTTTCACCTAACAAAGATTTCTTCACTAAACTATGTCATTTGATATCATGCGCACGGAAGTGGGTTCGGATAACTACGTACGATATATCTACATATTTATGTTTCAATTTTGCTGCTCCTTGACGTAATGTTAAACCTGAGTTCCGCGAAAACAAGTTCACGATCTGTTTTTCGAGCCATGTTTCAGCGAGTCATCGACTGTTTTTGTCTTCTTATGTTCGCTGCACCCACTTGCTGACGAATGTTTTGGACCTTTTGGGTAGGTACAGAGGAACACAGCCTCATTGTGCAACACTCATGGTACTTTAAGCGTTTCTCTAGCAACAATTCAATGCCAACTGAATCTTTTATGATAAGCATCAAGGACAAAAGTTCCCTCTATCGACTTACGAACGAATTAGGGAGATACCTTTTACCAACTGCTAATTATGCTGAACACGCTCTTACTAAATTAATTATATATAGATTTCATATATGATAATCAATTTGACAGTTACAAGTTAGGCAACATATACACACAAGATCAGTGGGATAGTAAAAACATAAAACTGACTACAACAGGTAATTAAGAGGTTAATAAAAAAAACTAAATAGAGTAAATTAAAACTGATATAAAAAAAGAAGCGAAAACCAAGGAGAGTGGTGATTATTTAACTAATAATATGTAAGATAGAGAAAAGCTTCAAATAAAATGGAATTATATTTTAAGAGCAATAAATAAACCTTACGAATTTCTACTACAGAAAAAGAAAAAGATAAATTGAATTTGATACTTAACATTATATAATAATATAAATAACATAAATAATGAAGTTCAAAGAATCAGAGAAGGAACAGATCTTAGTGAACAAATAAATATGCTACAGAAAGAAAATAAAGGCCTGAACAGGAGAACCAAGAATTGAAAAAGAAAATAAAAAACTGAAGAACTAGTACGCATATTTTAGAAAAAAACAATGTTATAATAAAAAGATTAGACAAATGTGAAAGAACTGGTGACTAACTGAACTACTCAATGAAAAAGTAAAGATAAGATGAAATTTAAAAAATTTGAAATTTGAAAATCAGAAAAATTCAGAAGAAAAAGGAAAAGGACACTCTGTGAAGATGAGATATAACAAAAAATAATAAATGAGTAGAATGTAGATAGAACAAAACCAAAAAAAACCTTAAAAAAGTAGAAACAAAAAACTGAATGAAGAAGATAAGGATGCAAAATGGAGCTAACCAGGCTAAGAAAAAAAATCATGTTTATGGATAAGTTCGAAAAAAAAACAGAAATTAAGAAGAAGAAACAAAATGAGTGGATGAGAATAATAGGAACATGGAATCTAAGAGAACTAAATAAGAAAGAAGCAATTAAAAAGTTATAGGGTAAAGCATAATGGTACAAGATCAATCCAATAGCACTATAAGAAACACATAAAAGAATACTAACGTTAGAGTTGGATAAATATGTACTATTCACAACTGGAGGTGATATCAGAAAATACAGAATAGGGATTCTGATAAAGAAAAAAATCAGGAAAAGTTAAGAAGTCTGTTGCAGTATCAGATAAAATATGCTTCTTAGAAGTAAAAAATTAAATAGGCATAACCACACTAAACACAAACTGAGCAAAAACAGACGATAAAAAAATTACATTAAAAAAATTAGAAAATGTCTACGAACCAATTAAAAAAATATGATAAGAACAATAACAGGGGATGGAAATACAAAATTACGTAGATCACCCATGTGTTCCAATAAGGACAAAAGCAGTATGTCAATTCTAACTATTTCTTAGTAAGAATAGGCTTAAAGATTAAGAAAAATAATAGAAATAAAAGAATACATAAATGAGAGAACTAGACAAATCAAAATTTCAAAACAATATGAAAAAGATGAAACAGAGAAACACAAAGGCAGTTCAGGAACAATTTATTATAGCATTAACAAAGAATATAGAAAAAAATGAACCAAATTGCAGCACAAAAAGAAATTTGCAGGTAGTAACAAACAAAGAAAAAAACAATGCAGAAAGGAGACAAAAATAAGAAACAAATTGATAATAAAACCTTAAAAGCCAAAAATTTTATACAGAAAGGAAACGAGAGTGCACAAGGAACAAAATGTGGAAGAACTAAAGTATCATTAACGAAGAAAATATGAAATTTTTATAGGAAATAAAAAGGAAACAAAGAAAATTGATGCTCAAGAATAAAAATAAAAACTTGATAGAAGAAGTAAAAATAAGATGTTAGGAAGAATATCTGTAATGTATTTAATGAAAAAAAAGGCAAATACATATTAGACAGTAAAAAAGAAAAAAGCAATGAAAATGAAAAACTCACAAGGCATATAAAAACAATGAAACAGCGGAAAACATAAGGCATGCAGGAGACAATATATGAGTTCATTTTGAAGACCTGGAAAAAGGCCAAATGCCAAAAATGTGATAGTGCCAATCTTAAAAAAGGGGTGCTATAAATTCTGACAATTATCAAGAAATTTTACTATCAGACATGGTTTATAAAATATGGTAAGTCTTCTAAAAGAAACTAGAATGAATTACAGAACTGCAGATAGAGGAGTACCAAGCAGAATTTAGAAAAGGAAGAGCAATAATAGATCAAATATTCACTATGAAACAACTGTTAATATGCTACAAATACCAAATTCCTGCTGTGGTGCTCTTTGTAGATTTCATAAAAGTGTTAAACGCGATTAAAATACGCCAAACAATAGACAAGGCAGTTTATCATTGAAAATGATACTGAACAAAACAAACACCATGCATTTTAGAAAACAATATAAGGATTTTGAAATCAAAATCAATGACATTTTTAATATGGTGTTAGAAAAAATTATGAACCATTTGAACTGGGAAGGTTATTATATAACATTCAAAAATCGCCAGTTGATAAGTTATGCCGAGAATGTTGACTAATAGCAGGAAACAGAAAAGCTAGAATAAATTATCCAATAGGCCCAAAAATAAACCAAATCAAAAGCAAAATAATGGATATAAGATTTAGAAGATTAGGAGGAAGGTACCAAAAAAACAGAAAGTTATGGGAAAGAAGCAACTAAAGCCTGGATCATATATATATATATATATATAATAAGCGATTAAAAGACGCCAAACAATAGACAAGGCAGTTTATCATTGAAAATGATACTGAACAAAACAAACACCATGCATTTTAGAAAACAATATTAGGTTGAAATCAAAATATATATATATATATATATATATATATATATATATATATATATATAAATATATAATATATATAAATTAATAAAAATACAATGAGCACATCATTTTAGTAAGTTTCCTGGGTATGATCATTAAAAAAATTTTGTCCACAAGCAAAATTCACTTGTCTTACAACGGATACAGTCAATATTAGGTTACTTCATATATGACATTCAATATAAATGTAAGATTTCATTAAAGTAAAAGATATAATGATATCTATATTTATTGAAATCAGATTGTAGCACAACTTTAAGTTATAATACAAAATTCATATGGGTTCTTTTTCCATGAAAACTATTAAATATTTTTAGATCAGAAACAAAATACTATTCCAAGGTTACTTATATATACTGCATCTACAAAACAACAAACAACAAATTTAAACAAACTAATAATTTTTGTATTTGCCATATATTATTAAGCAATAAGCAAAATCACAATAATGGACTGAATCTGTAAAAAATTCTCACCGTCCAAATCTACTTTCACCACCGCTTTTCATCTATTCACAAATGAAACTGGCATTAAAACACAGTTTTGAAAAAATCATTAATTACTGTTTCCATCAGTGGATTGCTGCCCAGCTTTAGCACTTCCTCCATGGCTTCATCGCGAAGCTCCCGAAGCTTTTTCTTTGTGTATTCAAAACTACCGAACTTTTCAAGCAGCGACACGCAATACTTTTTCACTTCAGTTTCGACGGTTCGTTGCCGTAGAATATCTAAGCACAATTAAGATAACAATACATTTATGCTGGAGGTTGGGGGAAATTAAAAGGATACTAATTATTTGACGGTCGTTTGGGTGACTGTGAATGGCATGGATGATTGGAAAACTAAACTTTCCTTCAGTGAGGTCTTCACAGTAGCTCTTATTCTCAAAATACTGAAACATTAGAAATTAATAACCCCACAAGTGAATATATGTAGCGATTAGCATACATTTTTAGAATTTAAATTTATATAGTCGTCAACTATCTGAAACGACAAACCTAATATACCAGCCAACTTTGTGAAGTCTGCTTTATTTGCACTAAACAATTGCATTAGTCTAATTGCTAGCATAAATAAGCCACCGGTTTCTGCAAAAATAAGTCAACATCAAATAAAGCAAACATAAATGTATAAAACTTACTTCCAATGGTCATTTCTTTATATTCTTCTTCTGTAGGACACGTAAAATTGTCTCGCCAGTATAATTCCATGCCTTGACCTCTATGTAATTCCAGTATCTGTTCAGTGTACACTTTCGTGGCCTATACATACAGCTAGTAAAATTTACAGTATATGAAGAAGGAATGCTCTTACCTCTGGATGCTTGAGGTCTAAAACCCTTTCTAAAGCAATAAAAATAACATAATTAGCAGCATTGATAGTGCTAGGGATGCCATATATGGAATGTGCGACTGGAATACCTCGTCTCAAGATGGAATTATCTTGTATATCGTCTAACCTAAGCAAACCCAATTTTACATGATCCTTTTTTGCAGCTGTGAGCAAAATTACAACAAACTAGCGTTGTGAAGCATCTGGACGATGTCTTCGATGGCTTCCAGTTTGTCCTCTGGGATATTCAGCCAGTAGTTGAAGGCACGGGCCAGCTTAGCCCTGATATTCTTGCCTGGTATTTGGGTAATATAAGCGAATGGTTCTAGCAGTTTCTAAGACAAAAGGGTCTGTCACTGAAATAATAAGAAATGCCGCATACTAACCTCATCCTTCGATTTGTCGCCGTGTTTGCTGTACGGTATGTCGGCAGAGAAGCGTTCCATGGCAAGAGAAGAATTGATGTGATCGCTGGTTTACACCGCGTATTTAAATGTGCTAAAGGCAACGTAATTAATTTAACTGCGACTAGAAGCTAATTTACATGTTTAATTTTAATACTGTACGCAAAGTGTAGTATCACTAGCATAATACGTTTGTGACTAACTCGACTGCAATGCAAATTTGCAAGCACGCAAAAAGTGAGGTTAAAGTCGCGTAGCGCTTGTGTGTCGCAAAACGTTAAAAACCCGCCTTAAGCGTTTACGTTACAAATTGTGTAAAAAATGTCTTTACCTTCTGTTTTTACATTCGCAGAACAATGTTAATGATAGGTGTAATTTTAATTGAGTAATGTAGGTATAGTGAATAAAAATTGTACTAAAAGCATTGGGCACGATGAAGGTGAAATCAACTATGTGCATGTACCGTTTTTACTGTTTTGAAAGTCTGGGATGGATAACGTTTCCAAAGTATTTCTGACCGTTGCTCTATCGAATAGATACTTAAAAAATTGTTTTTGAAGCAACTTCGGTTTTAATATAATATAATTGTAGGATATCTAGTTTGGCTGGACATATTTCTAATGGAATTATAATTAGATGGTGATACGGGGGCTGCTCGATGTCTTGCGAAAAACTTAAAAGAAATTTTAATATTGGAAACTTTTTTATTGTTTTTCAAAATATTCTCTCTGACGGTCAATACATTGTTGCGTGCGCTAGAATCAATTTTCATAGCATTTTTCCATAGCGAATCAGGTATCTGCGAAACATGGATTTTTAACGTATCAACCGCCTCTTCTGGCGTCGAAAATTGTTGTCAACGCAATTTGTTTTTTAGGTGTGGGAAAGGAAATCGTTAGGGGCCAAATCACAACTGTACGGCGGTTGACTCATCAATTCGACGTTTTAAGTACCCAAAAAAAACAGTTGCCTGCGGTCTATGTGTGTGAGCTCGCATTGCCATGATGGAGAATGATCCAGCGTTGAGCGTTTTTTTTTCTTATTTCTTTAAAGACTTCTGGCAATCGAATGGTTGTGCACTATTTAGAATTGAGTGTTCCACGATCTTCTAAAACCACGGTTGCGACATGTCCAGTTTTCAAAAAAAACAAGCGACTGCTTGTTTCAAAGTCCTTTAAGTGCAAACCACTTTTGTTGGGTTTGGCTCATCTTGGAAGACTACTATTTAGATTTGTCACCTGTGACGATGTTGTAAATGGTTTTTGAAGCATTTCGATTCTATTTCCTGAGCATTTCTTTCGTTCAATTAATACGAGCCTTTTTTTGAGCGATCGTTAACTATGCGAGACCCAACGCACACACAGCTTTTTCACTGTTAAATGTATATGCAATCGAATGTATGCTTTATCATTTCGTGGACGGCATCAGTGCTTGTTGGTACCATAGCCGATTTTGGACGGTCTTCTTTAAATTCATCCGCCAGCAAACTACGACCACGATTAAATTTATTATCAATTGTCGAAGTGAGTTATCACATGAGTTATCGCGCGGTGTTGTTGAGAAAGTTGAATAAAATCATCGTACGAAAATGTTCACGAGTTTATTCAATTTTTTGGCCAAGAGAAAATTTCCAACTTAATGACAACAAAAAAGCAGGGTTCGTATGACAAAACGTTCGCATGCCGTCAAAAATGTCAAACTGTATGATCGTCTAGATCTCGCATAGCACACGCAGGATTGCCATTTTGCAATAGATATCGAGCAGTCTACATAAACTGGACTTTTCAAAACGTATCTCGCCAAAAGCATCCAATCTATTATATTGTACAGAGTATTAACTTAATGTTATGAGAGGGGGTTGTTATGAGTTAGGTACACTAATCGCCACCTAAAAGTCTTCTGGCCATATCCTTTTGAATCGTCTTCCCGTTAAAGGTTGACCATAGAGTTCACTTACTAGCTGATTATTATGAACAGTACTTTTTTCCTTGGAGTTGTTGTCAAAAGAGATATGACATCGTTTATGAAGAAAGTTTAGAGATCCGTATGAACAATTTGATTAGAGATATGCCAAGGTGCATCTGCTATCAATAAGAGCGTTACGCATTGGAAGGTTTAGAGTATATTGGCCGGTTTGCTGCAATTGCAATTGAGCAATTGCTCAATTCCGAATGTCCAACTCGGTTTAAAGATGACTTTGTATATTTTAAATTTATTTTCTAGAGGTAATTTTGATTTTCTATAATGTAAACAGGGTTGGTTGAGTCTTTCTGGGCTTAATGTGGTCTTCCAGTGCGCTTTTGGTCTAGGCAAAGTCCGTGATATTTTATTACTGTTTTTCTGGAACCACTTCATTGTTTAAGTTGACACTGGGACACCTAGATCGTTGTGAATGAAATTTTGGACATCATCGTTTCATTATTTACTTTAATTTTCCAATGTTGTAACTAGTTCTGTAACATCTAAATGATGTTGTAGCTCTTTGAAGGCTCTGTTATGTTTGGTATTTGTGGTGGGTATATCTGTACTAGCAAGAAGTTTTTTGAATATTTTAGATATCAGGAGTAGTAAGTTTATCGGCTGATAAGATGTTGTTCCTATGGATGACTTTTCGCAATCTTGATAATTCGTGCAAATCTCCATTGCATGCAGGAATAGCTCGGGTGTAGCATGCTAGTACAAATTGTTAGTACTATAAGTGCTTCTTTGGAAAAATATGTAAATACTAGGGGTTGGCCGCCAAAAGGTATTTTTGGCGTCCTAGGCTGACAATTTTTCACCCGATTTTGCAAGAAGGGAACCTATAAATTTTTAACGTTTCTAGCGGTCCATTCGGCAAAAAGCGAGAGCGGCCTCGACATGCATGCACGAACGCTCGGACCTCCTCAAATCAAGAACTCAGGCCACGGCTATACCACAGTTGTCTGTCTTTACTTTCCGTTCGAAAGTATAAGCTGTTCTTATTTATTATGCATGGACGTCCTCCTGTAAATCAAAAGTTATGACCACACCTCATTTCTTTGCTTGGTTTCTCTTCAAATGTATTGATAGATTTTTCCAACCACTAAAATATTTACATGAGTTTGTCCTATTAATTTTCCTGTGAACTTCGGCTAATGAGAGGAATTTAATGGGTGGTAATAATTGACTGGGAGTATCTAAAAAGTTTTTCATTTTTTTATTTTCAATTTTGTTAGCTAAGATTCTGCTAGTTCCTTGTTTGTTGTGTTTGTTCTATTATTTGCTTTTAAATTTTTTAGCGGCCTTCCATCTTTTTCGTGATAGTTTGATTATATAATATTTGAAGGAATCACTACGAGACAAGTAACTACTTAGCGGAGTTGGTGAGCTAACTTGTTAAATTGCGTTTTATCGTTCATTTTCTACATGGTCGTCTTTCTGTTGTTATTAGTTCCCTTATAAGCAAATGTATGTTATTATTTTCTGGTCGTATTTTATTTCTATTAGATGTAGCTTTCCAAGCTGCCTTTTCAATTTCGTTATGATTTTTTTATTCTATGGCTTAAGCTGATGCTTTTGTTAATTATATTTTAAAAAGTTTTTTAGTTGGCTTCTTTTGCACATAGTTTGGGCAACGTATTGATTGAGATAGTTGGCGTCCTTTTGGCGTGGTAAGTCGAAAACCCTAAGTGATATGTTGCATTCCAATCGCCGACCACAAGAAAGCGAAAACCAAGAAGGCGAATTCTTTGAATTTTATTTATCTGACAAGGTTTAGCTTACAATGAAGTGTGGCTGCTTTAATAATTATGATTGAACCTGCATATCTGGTGTCCCATGAAATTTGGTTAAACGCCCTTTCTGATTTTTCGAGATTAGAACAATATTTATTTTGTTGGGCAATTTTTTGGATGTGGTTTGTTAGCCTGTTGAATTTCAAGCGGTAAACTTTCAGTGTCGAATTCATTATTGGACTAGTTTTTCTATGATTCTGCTTAATATGGTTAATGTCATTCTGTTTTGATTAAAAAGTTGCACATGCATATTTTTGAATTTACTGAGAAAATTTGTTAGTTTATCTGCTACATTTTCTTTCTACTGATTTTGATGTGCTTGATCGTTTTTTGTGTTTGCATTCTTGCCTCTTTATTTGGTTTTAGGTCAGGGCCCTGATAGATATTATTTGTCTGTTTGAGTTATTTTTATTTCTTATTTGTGAAGCTTTTATAGAGAGTGCACCTTAATTAATTTATAGTATGCTTTTTATTGGAAAGTACGCATGTTGCTGGCGTATTGCTGGACTTTAGCAGGTCTCTATCATTTGATTTCCCGCATTTTACACAGTGAAACGATTTAGTTCAGTACGTTTTGGAGTGATTATATTATATTTTTGTAGGTTTGCTTGAATATTTGTTGTATTGGAAATACTTTAATTTGCATATATCTTTTTTATAGACTCGTGGTTCAAGATTCAAAAAATAAAAAGACAATTGAAGTTTGCTTACTCCACGCCGGACATTTATGATATTTTTGACTTTGTGTCTTTTTTTGTCTAGTTCTTCAGATATGTTTTCAACTGGGGGTGAAGGCTTCGTATGACTAACCCGTAAGCTTTCTGTTGCTTTAGTTGGTACGTGTGATGAACATCTTTTAAAGTGGGGAATCTTTTAACAAACAAAATGACAGGGTATATGCGAGATCGTCCAAGAAAGGGTCCAGTTAGTGGCAAGTATTTAGAATGACCTTCATCCAGCAGCTGTAATGGTTTGGTGAGGAATGTGTTATGATAGAATAACCGATATTAATTCTTGTGATAAAAGTTGTCCGCCATGTATCAACAAAATGTTTTGTAAGGTGTAGTGAAATCTTTGAATAACTTTCTAATAGTAGAGGATTGGTTTCTGATTAGTTTTATTAAAAAGACACTTCAATATTTTTTCTTTGAAGCAAGCCCTGATGGCTGCAATCAATACTTTTCCACTGGATTTTGTACGTGCTGTCATAGACTAGCGGCTTGGACGGCTTAAACCTTGTGTAGAGGCTAATAATGTATTTATGGGCAAATTTGTCAAGTTCTATTATTAATTGGTGGTTCCAGATCGGGGAAAATCCCGGTTGAAAAATAAAATAAAATTTATTTGTACTTACGTATTATTAAGTTCAACTCACACCTAGATTACACTTATTACACGGCCTTTTAATAACTACTATAAATATGATAGGGCTGGCTTTAATTAGTAGGTAGAAATCTGGGTACATATATGGGAAGCACTGTACAGGACTGCTGCTTCGAAATTGTACTTGGACGTTTCTGTTTTTTTAAGTACAACTTAAATGATTTATGATTTTGTTATCTTTTTTCCTTAGTACTTTAACATTACTTATCTTGTATTATTGTTTAAAGGATTTTTGGTAATCCTCTGCAACCTACTTTTTAAATGCGTTTAATTTGTTACTGTTGTGTATTAGTGTCTGAAATTCCACACTGGAAATTAACAATATTTATTTTTTTCAACATACATCTTACCTGGATGTTTAAATATTTGTAACTTAATAAGATTTTTGACCTTAAAATGTGACGTAGACATTACTGTTGACGGTAATTTTTGTATCAGAATTTATGCAGACCGTTACTCAGTTGATAAAAGATGTTCGTATTCTTTTCTGCTTGTTTTCCGTTTATTTTAATGTCTGTTGTTCTATTAAGCCTTTTTGATTTGCTTAAGTTTGAAGTTTAGAATTAATCCGCATTAAAACAATTTTAGGTAATTAATAAAAACACCCCCAGTTTGCTTGATCGTTTGATGAACAAAGTGTGAGCAAAAAATAGTAAATTAATTTTGAGACTTTTATAGTTGCTTTTAATAAGAAGAAGCCTGGTAGTTGGCGGAAATAATATATAACTTGCACGATCCATAATGTCTTTCTTTTTTTCTGTTTCTTCTAACAGAGTTAGAGATCAGTAGGGTAATTCTGACTTTATTTGTTGGCATTCTAAATAATTCCACCGAGTTGAAGCCAAATCACTCACTCAAGTTTCTTAACCAGAACATTCTTCTTATTTCTATACCCTTCTTTCCTTTTGTCTTTTCTTGCATTAATATACGTAAAAGTGAGTATTTTTCTCCCTATTATTATTTCAAGACCAAAGTGTTCTATTTTTGTTTTAGTCTTTAGGTAACACCATATCTCAAATGTGCCAAGGCGTTTCATATACTGCTTTATAAGGCACTAATTACTTTCTGGAATTACTATTATTTTTCTTAGTTTACTGGTATATAAAGTTACATAATTCACTTTTACAACAAATTACTTAAAAGAAAGAAAAGTGAACTTGTAAGCGAATATCTAATTATTTGTAAGTGTTTAGAACAGCTAACGAATTTTATGCAATATTTTGTGACTATGGATAAAAATTTAATATTCTACACCGGAAATTAAATGGCAATTCAAACATTTACATCACGAGGTGAACCGGCTTCGAATAGGACAAAAAGTGTATTATGCTTTGGAAAGGTGATGACGTCAATTTTTGACGTACAAAGAAATATGCTAATTGATTATTTCGAGAAGAGGCACTACTGGGAACACTACAGGATATTTTTGAAGAAACAGCAAACAGAAATTTTAGAGAAACTCTTTAGAATAGTTAAAAAAGTGTTATTTTATAACGCTAACGCGCAGGTGGTTTAACCCGTGTCGTTTAGCAAAGGTTGACTGCAATAATGTTTTAAATTATTTCCCGTTTACCTTATTTGCCCGATCTAGCTCCATTTGTTTCCTGAACTCAAAATTTTCCTGTTTGAACGAAAATGTAAGTCAAACGAAGAGCACTTTAAAGAACTCAAATTGTTATTTTTAATATCAAATCAAATTACTCAATAAACCACTGGCAATTTATATACTTTTCGTGTTTGTAAAAGTATTTTTTGTGCAGAGCATTAATTTGCGTTCTTAATTTTATTATTTTTTACTTTGCTGTAATTTTATCTTTTAAATTTATAGCTTACTGACACCTTATTAACTTGCTTATCCAGGTCTATTATAGTAGATATTTTAATTTTTGATAAAGACTTCTGGAGTGTAAGGAATTCCAGAACATCTAACGACCCAAATGACAACCCCACCTGCACGAGATTTTAATACCGCCCAGTACATCCAGCTAGAAAACAAAAGGGGCTCCTGCGATCCAGCATCAGGAGGTATAACCCCTTATACTAGTTGTCCCAAGGTAACGGGGGGTTTTGCGGCTGGGTTACTCGCGCAAAGTAAGAAGATTCATAGATCAAACAATAGCCTCGGAAACATACGGAATACTAGGAAACGGAATCGGTGAAAAACAAGGACAAAAATTGGAACATGGAATGTGAAAGGTGTAAATGGAAATATGGAAATACTGGGTATAAGCGAAATTAAAAAGAAAGGAAACGGAAGACAACGGTTAGATCAAAGTTACCAACTTATATAATCAGAATCAGCAGGATGAGATAAGAATAATATTAAGTGCACAGATCGCCCAACAAATAAAACAGTTGGAACCAGTGAATGCAACAATATTATATGCGGACTTAAAATTGCAAGAAGAAATAACCAAAATACAAATCTATCTCTCCACAGAAAACTCCACAGAAGGGGAGAAAGAGCTATTCTACAAAGAAGTTTAAATACAAGTAGATAAAGGTAAAGAAAGACATATTAATAAATGGGGACTGGAATGACGGGACAGAAAATAGATAGAATGTAGGATATGGAACAATAGGTAAATACGGAGGAGAAACTTTTCTTAACAATGATGGAAGAAGAATAATAGATTTTTGCATCACCAATCAAATGCTGATCGGAAACAGCCACTTTAATCACAAGATAATACATAAAATTACTTTTGAGGCGACAGGGAGAGAAGCGAAAAGGATTATCGACTATATAACATATAACAAAGAAGCGAAATATGCTATACTAGATGTAAAAGTAATAAGGGGTACAGAACTCTACACAGACTACAGACTGCTAGTAACAGACACCAAATTTTATAGCAGAAAATCCAGAAAACAAAGGAAATATCAAAAAATAAAGATCGCCGATTTAAGGAAACCAGGAAAAGAAATAATTGTCCTATAAAAAAGAAGTGAACAATACTAAAAGTAGGCATAGTAGAATAGGCAGTAAAGACTTGCGGAAAAGTAGTCGTAAGGGAAAGCCAAAAAAAAATAAAACGGGCTGTGGAATGATGAAGTGAAAGAAAAGGTAAAGATCAAAAAGGAAACTTGGAAAAGCTTTATACAAAGTAAGAAAAATTTCAAGAAACAATACTATGTAAATAAAAGAAATGAAGCCAATAAAGCTGTTCAAAGAGCAAAACAAGAAACCTGGGAAGAATTCGGAAAAGAAGTTGAGACGAAATTTAACGAAAGCAATTGAAGAGATTTCTGCAAAGTCCGCGTACGAAACACAATTTCAGTGGCAAGGGCACATACTTAAGATGACAAGAAATAGAAACTCAAGACGTATATGGAAAGCAAGGCCAGAGAGAACAAGAAGCAAAGGTAGACCAAGCAAAACCTGGGGGCAAAGTCTAGAAGGGAGAGCTGAACGGAGAGGAAAACAACTAAAGAAATAAAAAGAATGGAACCCAACCGGGACCGTTTTCGGAAGTGGATATAGGATCCGACGCTCTAGGGCATAAGGAAGAAGGAAAAGAAGAAGAGTAAGATAAAGGCTTCTTTCCTTTTTTATCGTTTGTTAAACGAATTTTTTAGAATTTCTGCTTGTCCTTTTAATGATTCCTATAATAATATAATAATTTTGTTATTGCATGTAATTTATCAAGGATATAATAGACGTTTGCTTGTCATATTATCATTCATATTCGCTTGATACTTTAGAAAGGTAGTTGCCTATCAAGTTTGTTATATACTTTTTATTCACGACATACACGAATTAAAGTACGTTACAACTTGGATAATAAAGTTTTTGCTTCATGTCGTAAATCTAATAAGCAGCATCAACTCTAACATTAAAATTGGTAGTAAAACTGTTTTTACGTAACCAAAAACTCGCTTTGCATCGATTGAAGAGAAAAAGCATTAGCTGCTAAGTTCGATTCAATAGCAATTTGACCAATTTTAGTGAGACTGATTATTAAAACCACAATATTTCCTTCGTTTAAGTAAAATAGTTACAAAATTCATAAAAATGTGTCTATATTTCTTTACTGTCTAAAAATTAAAAAGTTTAAAGTTTTTTGGAATACAAAAAATTTTAATCTACAAAATTTAATATGAGGAATCCAATACGGAGCTTTTAAAAAATTGGACTTACGTTTTAATCACTTTTTATAAGAGAGCTAGATAGCTAACAGCTAACAGCTATCAGCTGTTAGAAACAGAAATTCGAAGAAACGAATAAGTGAAAAATACACCTGCAGGTATAAAATTTTTTTCTCGTCGACATAATCTGCACCTTTGATAGGTTCAATATTCTTAAGGTTAAAATTGAACTTTAAACTGAAAAAAGTTATAAGGAGAATTTCTGAGATGCAACATTCACAAGTAGACGTTTATGAGAAGTATTTATTTACGATACTAAACCTTGGGGAGAAATGTGTTACTCTCAATATTTACTTTGTTCTAAGAAAATATAAAAAAGTTAATCACCTGCTATACTTAACAAGCAACTGGAATTCTCTAAAAAGTCTTCTATTGCTTAAATGTTTTATTTGTTTAAAAATGTATTCAGTTAAAACGTGAAACACAAATTCGTTCACTTATTGTAGTATTTAACCTGATACACAGATTGAACTGAATTGACTAAAAATTTATCTGGTGTTACAATTTGTCAAATTTTAAATAAATATGGAGTTTGTTGGAAAGTTTCGAGTCAATGTTGACATAAAAGTATTTTATGCAACCGAGATGTAGCAGCGAATGAGAGTAGATTGTAATGCGTGTGCGTGAATGAGGACAATTTTATTGGCTGAATTAGTTGGGAATAAAATGTCGATGAGTTCAAACGGTTCAGAAAGCTTTCAAAAACGATGCAATAAGTGCATTACAAATAGACATGGTACAAGCAATTTAAAGATATCCTGGTGTCTGTTGAGTATAGTCCACGTTTTGAAAGATCGACGGCCAGCAGAATACAGGAAAAGTTAAAAAAATATGGAAATTAAACCATGTGATGTTTTGAGGGATGACGTTGACACGAAACGTGCCTCGTCATTCGTTTTGTGGCTGTTACCACAGCAGAAGGAGCATTGCACTTTTGTTGCTAATGAATTCTTTAGACTGCTACCACTGATTTATTTTCCCCAAAAAATGCATAACTGGAAGTGAGTCTATGGCTGTGATCCGGAAACAAAAACTCAGTCGTTCCAATGGAACTTTTCTGGTTTGTCATGTCTGAAGGAGGTATTTTTTTTTTAATCATTTATTTGCCAGCTCAACAATCAGTTACATGTTATACACGGCAATGATAATAATAGTAAGGTAATCTAAAAGTCGTGTACTTACTTTGAAAGATAATGAGGCTACATACAATATCTCTCGCATTTTGTATAATTTTTACTAAATTTATAGATTTTTAATGAAGATTTCATAGAAATAATACCTATTCTAGATAAATAAGTAAAGATAAAAGAGATATGGTAATAAATATATCGTAAATTCTGGTTTGATTGATATCAAAACGAAATATATGTCTCTCGAATGTCTTATCATAAGATATTTTGTAATATTGCAATTATACAGAACACTCCCTCAATTTATATAACGGATCTTATGCGTATGATAACAGCTCTGATTCTTATCGGCTGTTGATACAATTTAGTACACACATTTATTAGGTCAATATTTTAGCTAAGTAAATCGGCTATATATCTTTAACGAGCAATTTCTAAAGTTCTCACTAGATTTAAATCAAATTTGATTTTTATGCTTCTTACATACGTGCTCAAAAAATAGATATAAATTCTTCAGTGTCGACGTTTAAGTCAGAGTAAATCTTGGTTAGGTTTATATGACATCGCTGCATTACGAAAACTCGCGCATTGTTGAAGGCTTTGTTATAAAATTTGTTTATATTATATGATTGGATACTATAGAGACCGACTACATTTGTCCGTTTAATCCCATAATACAGTATTTTCTCCATGGAAAGCCGTCAAGTAAAGTATCATACGTAGTAACACCATCATTTGAATATAATTTCTTATAACAAGAAATCAGCTACAATGTTGAGCAAAATGTAATGGGACTTGTGGGAAAATATCGGTCTCAATATTTGTCTCATTAGGGCAGAATTCAGCCATAATATCAGTTTGGATAGAAAGAACTGTATTAAAAATACCATATCGAGTAATGAAAAGAAATTATTACAAAATAATTGATTACCCGCAGCTTGAAATAAATAGATAAGAGTTTATATAATATAATACTTTATAAGAAAAGGATTTTTTTATTAGCGAAATTGGTTCAATAAACCAAAAATAATTTATTAGATTCAACATATAAATAGATTAATTGAGATATTTTAGTAAAAACACTTTATTCTCTTCCACATTTAAACAAAATTAACAAAGAATTGCACTCAGAATAGTCAAAAATAAATTCCCCAACAGAAATATTATGTAATTCACTTGAGATTGGAAAATTATATTATTCTGTGATTTTGACCGACCCAATAGGTAACAATCATGAATGGTGGTTACCAAATTTCTTCTTGAACTGACGAATCGTTTCAGTAGGGGACTGGTTAACAATAATAACACTAGAACAATGAAAGTTTAGTCTCCTATGGTATATTTCCCTATTGTACATAAAATCTAGTAAAAGAAGGGTAACTTTTTAGGACTTTAAATAAACTGTAAACACAAAATTAACTTTTAAGAATGCACAGTTAATTACATCATCTGCATTAATTTTACAAGACTTTTTATTAGTGAATTTGTCGTCAGGGGATTAGGCACAACGATATAAAATAAAAATCTCATCTAGCATAACCAGTGGGCCGGCCAAAATCAGGAAAACTTAAATTTCGCTATTTTGACTTCCAAAGCGGGGAAAAACACCGTGCTAGATGAGGAAATTTTGTGGATTTGGAGTCAGAAGGTTAAGCAAAAATTCTATTTAGAGTACTCATTGGGCTACCCTGTACATTAATGATTTAATAAAACAAAATTTACAGAAGAAAACATTCCGTTGGATTATAGAAAAATTGTAACTGCGATATTTTTTAATAGAATTGAATTTGTAAGAGATGCCCGTCTATCATATCATGTGGTGGTCCATTATAATAAAATTTATCAAAAAAGAATTTATTAGTTTAAGTCAGTAAATTCATCAAATTTATTAATTTGGTTCAGCAAAAGTATGTGTGTGTGTGTGTGTGTGTTCAAAAAATGTATTAGCTGTTTATGAATTTTACGGTTTTCAAATAACAGGTCAACACTGACCATTGTTTCAAGTACTAGGGCATTGAGGGATTTATCTATTTCAATAACCTCACGAGTAATGATACTCACTGACAATAGGTAGTAAGTAAGTATTTTTCCTTTAAATTTTGGAAGACCATATAATTTTAGTATTCTAGTAGATTTCTCTTGAGATATGAAGAGTTTTTTGGTATGTAGGGACAGGGTTGAGTTAATAAGGGTCTTGGTTTTTTCAAGTTAGGCCGTCCCATAAATTTAGTAAATCGTTTATTTTAATGATTTAGTCAGAATTTTTGGGAACAATTATAGCGTTATCTTTGTCTGTTGGTAAGATTATAATATTTTTGTCTTGTCATAGAGTTCTTAGGTCTTGCACTTGGGAAGGTTTGATATTAGGTCTAGGTAACAAG
Organism: Sinelater perroti; assembly: GCA_036346155.1. NCBI lineage: Eukaryota > Metazoa > Arthropoda > Insecta > Coleoptera > Elateridae > Sinelater > Sinelater perroti. The sequence continues at coordinate 12,855,227 of JARFIY010000195.1, read as the reverse complement.
GCTGTACTTTAGATACATTTTGTCTGATTTTATTGGCTATGTTCCCAGGGAGTTTGGTAATAGATGATTCTGCATGAGATATGATATGTTTGATGGGGACAAGATTAGAAATGTCAGCAAAGTTGAAACTTTTTTTTAAAAGCTTGAATAGCCGATTCAGTTAAAGGATAATCGGAGAAATTATGCACAGTGACGCTTAACAGATGCTTAAATGATCCTGGTATAGTTTGGCAAGTTTCTGATTTTGGGTTTTGATTTACGTATGCTTTATTATATCTTATCATAGTAAAGAAATTCCAAAATATTAATACAATTTATTTATATTTAACAATTTAGAATGTGCTTAAACCAGATTTATTTGAGTTGAATGTACGGAGTGTCTAAGGAAAGACAGTTTAGATTTTTTTGGGCTACGAGAAATAGAAAACTTATAGGGAACTTATTTGTCTTTGCAGAATTTTAAAAACACAAAGTCAAGCAAAAGTCTAGCCTTTCGTAGAATAAATTTTGAATACAGCTTAGTGAGGTTAAGAATGTCCTCACCATAGAGGCCTATAAAATATTTGGAAATCTTTTCGTAGTCAAAGATAAATGAACAAAGCTACATCGGCTTCCTAGAAACCAAACTATATGAGTTTATAAACGGCTCTAGTGGCTTTAGCATCTAGATAATGAAACGGTTGTCTAAAAGTACATCATTTATGGATGCCACTAAAATTAATACAAAATTAGTAGAAAACAGTAGACAGAAAAAGATAGTTGGTGAAACGGGTCTGCTTAGCGTAGAAATTTATAGCACCTATACAATTTTTAATATAAAATCAGGTTATACAAACATGCATAGCCAGTTTTTATCTTTCATAGACAACCTATTGCTTTAACTACAAAGTGAGGAATACCCGGTTTATTTATTGTATATGTCCAAGGCTGCCCATCTTATGACTCACGAGCTGCGTGTGGCCTGCAAATTAATTTCTACTAGCTTATTTGTCTGTATTTAAATTGATACGTATATGTTTGTCCTCTGCTCATGTATGCACAGTGAGAATGATCTCTAAAGAAATGTTTACCTTGTCTAAAAGAGTACACGGATCAAATAGACACAAGTTAGTTTTTAATATTTATTCGAACTATTCAACAGAGGCCACTGTTATTGACAAAATAATTAATCTGACAGTACAAAAGCTGTTGCTATTTTCGAAGTAGTTCCAAATGGTGTTATTACTTCTAAAGGATTTGAAAAATATAAAAAACCAGTGTTATATAACGAGCAAATCGAATTCTGATCCATAGTAAATTTCAGGCCTTTTTGGAACAAATTGAAGCGGCTTCTAATGATTTACTTAACTTTAGATGCTGAAGTTCGGAACAACATCTGGAATGCTTTTTACTTTACCTAAACCAATGCTTACATTCCTAATAATTGAAGTTAAGTGTGATGCTAAACAACTAAAAATCAAATACAACTTACAAGCTTTTAGTCCGATTTTTCATTTTTAAGAGATATAATTATTTACGCGAGAGAATTAAATAAAAAACAGGAATTCCTTTTTTAGTTTATTGAAATACAAACCTACGAAGATTACTTTTTCAATTTAGAAATACATTTTTCCTAAAATATAGGTATTTTTTTACCATGTTAGTGTAAAATTAAGAGGGGCATGACACTAGCCAACTGCATACGAACGCATCAATAGCAATACCATTTAATCTCTGTCTTGCAAGTATTTTTCCATTGGTCCAAACAAAGGGAGAGGGTGCTTCAGTGTAATTAATAACAGATTGTTAATTATTTGTTGAGTTTGGTCAGTTGCATGATTACTGCGACCTAAAAGTAATTTCAGCAACCATTAACGGTGGTTATCCTGGATAAAGTAGCGAACAATGCGAATATTTCCCTCACTCACGCTGGTCCTTAGGAGACGTCGCTGACCTTTATTTTCAACTGCTTTTCATTGATTCAAAAAGTTTTAATCCACGTGTATACATCTTAAAGTTGCTGTCTTTGAACTGTGTCTTGAGTCTTCTCAAAATTTTGGATAGTTTTACGCCCTCTGTCGTAAGAAGTTTGACATTGTGGTGCTAACTGAAAGGCCGGTAGCGCGGGGCAATATACGGGGGGAAATACTCTCCAAGTATAGCTATCTGCAATGCTCAAAAACCTCACTTCTCCCTGTTTACCTCACAGTGAGCTGAATTTAAAATTGCAAACAGCATACCGCTGCTGACTTATCTTATTAATGTACGGCTTTTTTAGATTTTTCGCACAAGGCACATTTGAAGGAAATAGGCATTGAGAAGCAATTTGAAGATTTGAATACAATTATATCAATAATTTTAGTTTATATCTAATCATCGACTGCCTGTATTGAAAACGTACAAATTGTCTTATAAATATAATGTGAAACTGGATCAGATTACTTCCAAATGAACGATATCTTTAGTTGAGAAATTTTAGGTTTACAATAATACCTATGTTGTGAAGTAGCCACCATAAAATTTATTAAATTTAAATATAGATGTTTGCTAACTGAAAAGTCATGATTCAAGTGCCAGCGTTTGACAAGGACAAATAGCAATAGGTACGTCGGTGAACGAAAACGCATATATCCACGGTTGTCACTAACAACAAAATTATAATATCCTATTTTTGTAATTCTTATTTTTATTCATATATAATCTTGTCTACTAACTTATATTCTATTTACGACTAAAGCATAATATTATCAAATTTATATTATATGCAATGAACTTCACAACTGCACAACTTCAATTACAACTGTTCAGTTGCTGATTGTTTAAAACTAGCCCTCAGATTTCTGAAGTTGAAAAAGAAAGACTTCGAATCCTATAAATTTTGTATTAACGACATATTTTGCAACTACAATTTAAAAAACAAAAAGGTTAATATAAAAACAACTGATTAATTATTTTATTTATATTACGCAAATGGAACTAACTGTATCTATATTTATAGTTTTTAAAATCTATAAGTTAAAATTGCAAAAATATAAAGGTTATATTGGTATCCTATTAGGTATTCGTAGTTTAAAAATAACTATGAGCAGTGCAAAGATTATAATCTGTTATTTTTTGGTAATCATAATCATAATTTTACGATACCATGTAATTAGATAATTTTATTTGCCGTACTAAAATGTGTACCTCAGTGCTGTAATGCTTGCGCTTAACAGACAGCATGAACCTTACGAAACCTTCAACAAGCCATTGCGTTACAAACATTCGAGTTTGCGGTGCTAGTGTCAGCTTAGAATAATATCTTACATACTTAAATTCAAATACAAAACCAACCATACGGTAGTTATTGTTTATCTGGTATAAATTTTTCACCACAAAAATTCAGACGTATAATTATATATCTATCAGAGGATTTTTGCGCTAAACGATACCGTCACACATAGATCGTAGCCTATCCTTAAAAAGATAACGATAACGCGTCAATTGTAAAAGACGTTCTTCAAGTAATAAAAATAAATGATTTTTAGGAAGAGAGATAAAACAAGGAAAGAAGAATTGTCAGTCCTACTCCCTCTGACAAAAAGGCTAAACATTTAAACCCAAGCACGTCAATAACCAATAAATTCCAATTTTTTTCAAAACATGGTAAACATTTTAATAGCGAAAAGATACAAATTCCCCCTTTTATACTTCATTACGTCAAAGCTATAAAATTGCTGATCAAATTAGTAAAAATGATATTTCTAAAAAAATTAGTTCAACTTCCACAAAGTAACAAATTAAAGTTACAACTAGATAATGAAGGAAGGAAAACATATAGAGACGTTTTAAAAAACGTGTACCGTTTTACCGAAATAGATACTGTCCAGGCTGCTTTGGTAAATATAGGCTATGAAATACTTACTATTATGAATGCCATCAAAAGAAAAACTAGACATTAAATACAAAGAAAATAACAAAATCTGAAATATAATAAACATAGAAAGTGCAATAATTGTGTTTGAAGTACCAAAAAAGAAGTGTTATGGTTCATACATGTAATAGATGCACCAAAACAGCCCGCTGTGTCAAATGTGCTGGATTATACGATTATCGCACCTGTTCAGAAAAACTTTGACGTCAATTTGCTGAATGCGCCCTGTGTCAAAGTCAACTACTGACTAACTATAAACGACAGCTATAACCACAGCCACAAGAGCTGCTACTGTATCAATAGCGGCAACAAGTATTTTAACAACTGCGGCAGTAAAAAATCAAACAAAATCATAAAAACATGGGATAGGTTTTAGCCCCCACCAATTATATAACAATGAAACTAATCAACAAGCAAGGGACCTAATATTAATAATGATCTCACTACAACAAGCATTTATGCAACAATCAATGAACTAACCGCGCAAGTTAGACTTATCAGAAAAGAATTAAGCAATAAAAATGGTTTTAATGTGTGCAATAACGCCGTGGTACACCAAATCTGGTGGTCTTTCAAATAATAGCAGTGAGGTTGAAGCATTTCTATTATTTAACGAAATAGATATACTGCTTATATATGCATAGCATTTCTATAGTAAAACTCATTTCATAATATATAATTACCAGCTATATTTTATAAATCATCTGGGATAAAAGATTGGAATGAATCATTGTCAGGCGCAAACGAAACCCTACTACACTACAAATAAAAATGGTTTAATTGAATATTTTAGATTTATAAGCAGTAGATTCTTGCAGGGGGAGAATACATTTGGAAACAAACCCTCTGGAGTTTTGGATCTCTCCACCTGACAGGAGAAGGATACTGTACCAAGTAGTACAAGAGCGTCATTTAGATTATTCATTAATGTATAAGCCTACCTACTGGCATTCCAATCCAACCAAAATACCAGATCTGCTGGGCTTTTTTCTAACTAAAGGCAAATTATCGCATGTCTGGACTTATGCTTGGACTACACTCCAGCGATATAACAGTGAGTGCCACATTACCGCCATGTCGGGATATAATTAATAACTATTTGTCTTTAATATGAAAGTGCTTACAATATAAAGGACGATGTATTGAGCGGATTGAGTAGCTCATGGGTTTTACTGCCGATCACAAGTTAAGAAAATGGAGGAGGTTTGGTAGGCCAGTTTCGCAGTCTATCCACCGTAAAACAAACCTTACTCACAGAAGAACCACGCATATGACGATCACTCGCGAAATTAAGTAATTATTAAGAAATGGTGATATTAACTTTATACCACAGAAATAACTGAATATAAGAAGACCATGGATAACAACAGAAAAAGGCTGTAAAAGGATGTAAAAGTATAATGTGGAATAGAAAAAAGCAAACGAACATGTGTGTGCGGGAGTAGAAATACTTCTGCTGTAAAGTTTTAAATGTGCATGGAAGACATAATTAATGTTGACCAAAAATAATAAAAATGAGATTAAACATATGTAATAAATGTTTGTATGTAATCAGCGTATCTACCTGTTATGACTTTAATTCAAGGAAAGAAAGGTGCAGATTTTATAAAAACTACAGAACATCAAGGACAACCGCTATAATTGGCCAGCCTAACGCACCAGCAGGCAATATAAAATTACAAAGCTATAAACTTAGGTTATAGAGCTATAGCAAAACATTTAATGCTCCTTAGTCACTTATCAAAACCGTTTTAAAAAATTTTAAAAAACATGTGATAGTGATAAAAGCTTCAAAAAGGAATATATAGCTTTTACATTTGGATTCGAAGTTGTTGTCATGGGGTGTGGCTAAAGTTGCAACAATGTCCCAAAAAGGCAATTATAGGAAAGATTTAAAATTTTCAAATTCAAAACTGTAGAATATAATTAAAAAACGCCAATTAAGGAAGTTATGTGAACATTTTTAATGAGATGCAAATGCATGGTAATTAATGATAAAATAAGAAGCAAGAATTTAATACTGGTAAACGTCTCAAGATGCAACAGAACACTATATACAGAAATATAATTGCAATTTCTAAAAATTTACTTGCTGTGTTAAGCTATTTGCAACTGTGGAAAAGAAAGTCGGTCATTTATCAGTCATCATCATAGAACAGCGCGATATAGCTCACTCCAGAATTGGGTATATGCCTCCTCAAGATTATTCCACTCAGTCCGGTTTTGTGCGTTTTTTGTGAATTTAGTTCTTGCCCTTCTTGCGATGTTATCTCCACAACGTGTTCTCGGTTTTCCATTGTCCTGCTTGTCTATTCGAAATCTAAATAAGGCCGTTTTCTTACTACATATAAAGTGGCCTGTTTATTTCTATTTTTGTTTAGCTATTTTCTCCGCTACATTATCGAATTTCGTTCTTTTCCTTATCCTTTTTCTGTCCTAGCATCTTACAATTTTCTTTTATGTCTCCTTCAGTTTCCTACATTGGTTTTTGTTAACACCCGAGAAGCGTATGTTAGGACAGGTAGTACGCATTGGTTGAATACTTTTGTTTTTTGGATTTGCATAAATGTTCCCTTACAACCTTCCTTAGATTGCCAAAAGTTGACTATTCAAGTTGAACTCTTCGATTGCTCTCTGCTGCTTGGATGGGCTTTTTAAATTTTAATTTTTGTTCTAAGTATATGGACTCATTAGCCAGATCCATTCGTTGTCCGCTCAATATTCACTTCCTCCCATCATTTTCCTATTTGTCAATAGTTTTGTTTACGCCATATTGATTGTGAGTCTTACCTCCTATATGGCTCTTTGTAGCTTTTCTACCCTAGTTTCGATCTCCTTCATACTATTCGCAAATAACAAACTAGGGTCAGAAAATCTTAGGGTAGTGAAATACTCACCGTTTATGTTTATCTCTTTTGTTCTTTATTAAAGTTTTTTGAAGGCATTCTCTAGTTAGTAGTAAGTGTATGAAAAGTGTAAGGAAGAGAGGGTCTCCCACTCCTCATTTGTTCATGATAAGTTTTGTATCTTTAAACAATTTGACAACAATATTTACATTCGTGTTTATGTCCGTAATTTTCTGGATGCAGCGAAAATCGGCATTTTAGAAGGACGTTAATTAATGCCCATATTTCGACTGTATTGAAAGCCTTGCTTAAGTTTACCAAAACCATATAGAGTTGGTTGTATTCATGAGACTTTTTGATTATTTGCCCTATTGTTTGTGTATATTCAGTAAGCTATACCTTGCTCTAAAACCTGTCTGATCCGATGTTTGGAATTTATCAAGTTTGGCTATTATTCTTTTTGCTATTATTCGTGTAAACAGTTTACATAGAAGGAAAAGGAAAGAGAGCGGTCCATAATTATCTTATAGTCTTTTGTCACTTTAAGATTCAAATAATGTCGGCAGTCTTCTAGTAGTTTGGTACTTTTCCTTGTTCGATGCAGGTATTGAAGAGCTTTGCTAGTTAAGAGATTAATTAGTTCCCTCCCTATTTTTACATTTTAATAATTATTTTATGGAGTCTAGGCGCTTTGTGAGATAATTGTCGTAACGTTATAACTTTACTTCATTGATTGTAATTTTCGGTATGTCTTTTGTGTGATGATTAGTGAGAGGTGCCCTAAAATCTGTTGGGTAATGGGTAGTCTCTGTGGTAATGGACAAATATAAGTTCGTAGAGAAGGTTTCTACGTAACATAGAATGTCTGTTCTATTTTTGCAAATATTTTCCGCTTCTTCGGCCAGGTTTTTTCTCCAAAGACATATTTTTTCTAGATAAACTGGTTTTTTTTGTTTCTAATTGTAACTGTTGTATTATTTCATTTATTTTTTTGTGGTAACGTCCTATTTTATTTTTTATTTATTTGTTTATGGATTTCAATTATTTTTTTGTTAGATGTGTCTTGTGCTTATTTCTTCTCTGTATTACATCTCTTGTCGCCTTTTTCATCTTACTTTGTTGACGAATTTTTGTTTTTTTACTTTTGATGCTTTTAAAGGTGTTGTGTATACTGGTGGTGTGTTACCTCCCCATCGGTTGTTAATTGTTTGCTTTTGATCAATTTTTTTCTTCTAGTTTTAATTTTAATTTCCATTTAAACCACTTGGAGTGGGTTAAGTCCACCTCTTGTGCTATTTCTTATAAAAAAGTGTCCATTGATTTTTCATGAAGTTCATCAGCAGTCGGCCTCTTTTATTTCGCGAATCTATTTCTTATTTGACCCCTGGGCCCTCTCTGTTCTCCCGTTTGCCCGATTTTTGAGTTGAAGTCATCGGTTACAACTGTGTAGAACGCTTCAATTCTGTTTAATGCTCTTTCATCTTTGTCCTAGAACTGTTCTACCTCGTCGTCAGTGTGATCGCAGGTATTTTCAGTGATTAGCGCCGGCTGCTTGCGAATAATTCTCGATGATATTCCAATGTGGGTTTGAGGTATTTTATTTGTCACTACGGGTACAATAATACAAACAATTTTTGCAAAATTAGCTTTGCCTGTTAATTTTTTTCACCATATTTAACAAGTAGTCAAATTTTTAAATAGTTCGAAGAGTCGCATGACTGTAGGTTCTAACTACAACTACAACTACAATATTCTAAATATTTTTGAACTTATCCAAATCGAAGAATATTAGTCGATTGTAATGGAAAAAAGGCGGCAAACAAATTCAGTGGTCAAAAGGTTTCAAAATGGATTAATGACTAGGACAAACAAAACTCAATTAATCGTATACGATGTAAAGTGCCTTCTAAAGTGTATAAACTATATAAAGTTAATATTTATTTTGTTTGGTTCATATCTTTCTTAATTTATTCTTTTATTCTATATTAATTATTTATTATTAAGTTTGCAAGTTTTGGCGTATTTAACTTTCACCAATGAAGTATTCTCAAGAGTAGAAATCAAGTTTGCTTGTCCAAACACAAATGTTTTGTAATAATGCTATTAAAACAACTATAATAAATCAAGGTAGTAATAGCATCTGAGATGTCAAACAAGATGACCATTATGGAAAAAGATTATATTCTTAATATAGAAAATTGAGACTGTGGACCTGGAACGCGTTTCCATTTGACGTAAGCGTAAGGAATATTTCAAACGCAGCACCATTGGTATTTTGCATAAATAATGAAAGTAAAAGTGTGGTTTTGCTAAAAAATATAAACATCTCTAAAAACAACAACGAAGCAAACTAATGATAAAATTTTATTTAAAAAATATTTTATCTTATTGTTACAAAACAAATTTACACTTATGAAAACTTTTCAATAAATACACAAATATCTATACTAATATAACTTTAATAAAACATTTTTCGATCATGACTTTGAATATTGTCGACAGACTGCAAGTGTTCTGTTTGATGCATATATAAATTTATATTTTAATACGAGATAACATATACAATTGTAAAATTTGTTTACCCAAAAATGGAATATTACAGTAACTACTGCGCAGTGATTTGTTTGTAATGATTGGGGGTTATCAGCATATAAAAATTTACATAATTTTGCATTACATTTTCTTTATGAATTATGGTACAAATCCGTTATGTTAGGCGGTTTTTAGTTCAACATAGAACGTTTTAACATTTAGCATTAATTACAAGAAAGCTTTATTTCAATATACAATATACGTATACAATGATGAAGCAATTGTAAAAGCTGTTTAAGTTTGACGTTTTAAATGCTGCTATTTAAAACCACAGGGTCTTTTGAACATTAAAGGTTGGTTGTTTCTTGGTACTGCAGCGATTTATCTCCATTCTGTTGACTTTCCATTATGGTGGTTCGAGGATTCTGATCGGATGGTAGTCTTGAAATCACAGTGTGCTTTAGTCTCGTTTCGTTGCATTTATGACTCGGTTTGTGTAACGTACTTCTGAAACGGTCCTCCATACCTGGAAACTAACGCTAAGATATTCCAAAATCTAGAGACATAATGGATATTAACAAAATTAGCAATCACGAGGTACTGTAGTTGACACTATTAAACGATTTTTCTCACCAGATTTGCCCAATGAGTTAAAATGGCGACCTATGATTGGTGGAGTGTCTGTTCCATCTGAATGTAGATCATTTTTGCATATTTTACGCCACCCACAAATTACTGTTCTAAAGTATTGTCGAAATCTGAAATAAATTAGCAATGAACATTAATATCGTTGCTTTTAAGAAGAACTTACTTTGCATTCATCCAGTAGTAGATCAAGGGATTAACCATTGCGTTTGCCATTGCAAACCAGTAGAAGCCAAGGTAAATGTGTTGAACATATCTGCTGTACAAAATTTGTCTATCGTAGTGCGTGTAGATAAAGTAGCTGTGGTAAGGTAGCCAACATAGTCCGAAAATAAGAACTATCAAAATGAACATTCGCACCACCTACAAAAACGTAAAAAAACAAAGTCTGCTATCATAACACTAACACAATAATCTAGACATTTTGTATCAACCTATTTATTATTCATTTCACCTTACTCGATAAGTATATGCACTGGCATATTTGCTCAAGGTAGTTAGTATAACTTCATACAAAAAGTGATTAAGTTAATATTTATGCTAACATTGTGAGTACCATAATCTGTATAGTTCCTTTTCAGAATATTATTTCAAAATATTATTTTTAACTTGGATGATGTTTGTGAAGGTATAGGCTGGTATGCGTGAGTTTTCTATACACATAGCGTGTTGTAAAAGTCCATTTTCTGAATAGGTTCTTCTTAGGCGTTTTGCACGGCGCAATATGAGTGAGATATCCGCCTGAACTACCTTCGTTTCACCCGTTGAAAGGTTTCGTATATTTGCTTTTAGTTTAGCTATGATGTTCTCATCTAAAATGGATTTGGGATCTACCGCAAACTTTTTGAAATGCTAATTACCGTTGCTTTACAATTCAGTTGCGTAGGAACGATTTACTTTGTAAACTCTGAAACTTAGAAGATTGTCTATTGGTAACAGCGGATCGTGGCTTTCCGGAGACTAAAATGTGGTGCGATCTACGGTAATCCAGTCGTTGTCGAAAATTCTGATAACCAGGTTTATATAGATTTACGTTGGTTATATTAAGCACAGAGCTATATTCTTCCTTATAGTGTGCACTTGTTGTCTCACTAACGCAGCTTCAGAATAAATACAAGATAGAAATTTTCCACATAACTATCATCAAAATACAGAACTTTTTTCAACCGGCCAACGATACTTACTCCTTAATCAACTCGAAGTATGTCTCGAAAAATCCTGACCACGAGTTAAGAGTCCGTTAAACATAAGTTTTGTCTCTAATTGTGAAAACCATTACCTGAGATATACAGAAAGGCAGTAAAAATTTATAAATGTAAATATAATTTTAACAAAAATGACTAATTTTACTTAACTAAATCGTGGTACATCAATTTTAAGTGGCAAAAAATAGACCATCATGCAGTGAAAAAGCGAGTGACGTGACCCGGTGATGTCAAGAGTGGTCTTCCATCATAATCCCTACCATACGTGTACAAGTATGTACGCGAAACGCACATGATAGTTAATTTAATTTTAAAAGAATTTTCTTTAAATATTCCGGGTGGGGGGCGTCTCCTGGACTGCGGATAGAAAAACGCTCTTCAGATATGAAGGATAGGAGGAAACTAAAATAACCAACAGGCAAAGTAGCGTCTGATGTAAAATGAATGGCTACAAACAGCGTATGATCTAAAGTGAACGGCTAAATGTAGATGGCGATGGGCTAGCAATATAGCACATAATTAAAGAAATAACAGAATAAAACATTTGCAAAGTCTAATTATACGGAGGAGGCAATTCTGTTGTTGCGCAAGACTCTAGACACCACGAACGTAAATCCAGAAAGAAGCAGAGATAAAGACTAGAAAGTTGATAGCAGGAACGTAGAATATACAAGAGCTGTCAATTAAAGAAGAAGTATCACAGGAACTAAAAAAAATATAAGATTGGCATCGAAATACCGACACAGAGAAAACGAAATGACATAGTAATAAATATTTTGGCGACTATATTATGTTCTGACAGCCAGCGTGGTCCCGTGGTTGAGGGGCGGGCTGCGATGCTGACGGACCCGGGTTCAATTCCCGGTGCTCTCTGATGCCTAGCGGGTGGCCTACTCAGTCACTAAAAATAATTGAGTACCTGCGTTCACTCGAACAAGGGGTAATAATGGCGGTCGTCTAAGGCGCGGCGTTTGCCACATCGCCCCGCATCAGAGATGGTGCGCGACGACCGGGCAGAGAGAGCTAACGTATGAGTGCCTTAACCTTTCAGTTCGCAGGCTGAGCTCCCACGTGGGGCGTAGTGCCTTACCATTATTATTATTATATTATGTTTTATAAAGGATTAGAAAAACATAAAGGGACAAAAGCAGGACGGGCTATTATGCTTCATAAGAGGGTCAGAAAATGCATTCGAAACTGATAGGAAATCAGTAAAAAAAGAATAACGATGGAATTACAAATATAAACATATATGATAAATCCAGTGGCAGTATATGCGCCGACGGAAGATGTTGATATGTAAAACAAAGAAAAATTTGAGGGAGATTTAACGAAACTTTTTAGAGACACGAACAACAGAAAATAATTAATAATTTCAGTTGTATGAAGATTTAGAGAACAAACTCTTAATAGAAACAGGGAAATATTGATAGAAATATCTAAGGCATTTACTCTCAGAATAATAAACGGGTACAAATAAAAACATAAATAAATTTTCTTGGCATCAACTAACAAGGCAACGTAAGTCTATTATAGATTACATGATTTAAAGATGAAATTCCCAGATAAAAACGACGGGCGTAAGGGTTTATAGAAAAGATAATAAATACAAACTACAATTTCTAAATGACGAATCCATAGACTTCTTGACTTACTAAAAATAGCCGCAACATTAAAAATAACGGAAGGTACAGCACAACGAGAATATTAAAAAATAAACAAGGAATAAAAAACTGGTAGTGCAAAGGAGTAAAAAGATAATAAAGAAAAGAAAAAGGTGTATAATTTCTGGTTGACAAAACGAGATCCGGAAGTGAGAGCAAGATATAGAGAAATAAATAGAGAAGTGAAGAGAAGAGTTATAAAGGTAAAGAACAAATATTGAGAAAAAAGTTGTTCTAGGGTAGAACGATACATAGGAAGGGCAAGAATAAAAGAAGCATCGAAAAGGATAAAGAGCTTAAGGAAAAAAGGCAAATTTAAGAATCTCAGTATGATACCAATATTAAAATGGCAACAATATTATTGAAAAACAGAGTACAATACAAAAACACATTGAAAACAAATATACCAGCAAATGGAAAAATATGGAACAGATAACAGGAAACAATAAAATAAGTGAAAACCCGTAAAGTTATTGATCCAGGATACTAATTGAAATGTTAAAACATGCACCAGAAGTAACGAAAAATTGATGAATATCTTTAATTATTGACTAATTGATATGTACGACCTTCCAAATGGCTGAAAATTAGGATTTTTAACTTCAATCTACAAAAAAGTATCGAAAAAATTTGTGAATACTATAGAGGAATCAGTATACTGGCGACAACTGAAAGAATGTACAGACGTATAATTAGAAAGCGATTAGAGATTAGAGAGAAATAAACATTGGAGACAATTAACAAAAAAGGGAAAAGCAAATAATTTCAAAACTTATTTAATATTCATAGACCTTGAAAAAGCATACGATACTGCCCCCCTGCAACGATTTTTCGAAATACTAAAAAGAGTCGGTATAAATAAATGTTATACAAATCAAATAAAGGCAGAGACGAACAAAGAACAGTTAATGTCGGAGAAAACATATTACAGCCTTTTAAAACTAATAAAGGATTGCGACAGGGATTTAGCTTATCCCCAACTTTGGTTAAAATATTCTTAGAATATATTCTAAACGGATGAAAAACAACATGTCAACAAATGGGTAAAAAGTATACCAAGAATGCATCCATACTTTATCATTTGCAGATGATCACGTCCTGATAGCTGGAGGTGAGTACGAGATATCGAATACATAATGAGAAAACTAACGGAATTATACAAACAAAATGGCTTAAAGACATGTTATGGAAAACTAAATATCTAGTGACAGGAGGACAAGAAAATGACTTGAGCATTAATGGAGAAGTGATAAGAACATGAAAAGAATATAATTATTTGGGAACCATAACATCCCAAAAGGAAAATGTAAAAAGAGAAACCAATAAAAGAATTATTTAAGCTAAACAGGGAACACAAAAGTTAAACTAATTATTGTGGTCAAAGGCCATAAGAAATAAAACCAACATTCGTATACTGGATACAGTGGTACGGGATATACTCTTATATGGCGCAAAGACATGGTTCATTCTAGAACGAGCTAAGCAAAGACTGAAGGTGGTAAAAATGGACTCAAAATATTAAAATCAAAGCATGTATACAACATCGAAATCCGTAGAAGAATGGATACGCTTCTCAAAGGATAGGAGAATATGCTAGGAAATTAATTTGGTATGGATACGTTTGCAAAATGAATAATCGACAGTGGCCTTTGCGACTATTAAAATCGAAAGTAGAAGAAAAAAGAGAAGTGGTAGGCAAGAAGAATTATGGTTCAAACAGGTGCAAAAGGACATAAGAAGAATTGGCTTTATAGAAGAAGACTGATTAGATGGAAAGAATTGGTGTCTAGGATGCGAGAGACGACCAAAAGAGCTATAGTGAAACTTTCAGTACATATATTCTTTTGAAGATGCTGCCGCAGTTGTGGGCGAAATGTTTAAACTCCGACCACGACTTAACAGCCTGAGAACAAATAACACAATTCTTTAATTTGTCTTTTTTTTGTTGATTTTTAGTTTATTATGTAGCAATAATTTTTATTTATGGATATCAGATGAAAACTGGCAACATTGAACTTTAAGTTTTCATCTGCTATTGCCAAAAACTGAAATGGCCAACAAGAAATGTTACAAAAGGCAAGGAAGCTATGTGACTGTTTTGAAATGGTACAGGTAATTTAATTCCTTTAATTTACTCTTGAAAGTCATTTACATTATGGCCGACCATCTATTTTGGATGAAAGAGATTTGCAAGCTGCTTTGGGCGCCGAACCTTCATCAAGGGCTTGTGATTTGTCGGGTGAAGTATCTCGTAAATCACTAATTGAAATCATTTGCGTCAACTCGACGTTATGCTCAAGAAGTCAAGACAGGATCTTCATAAACTGACTGAAACACAAGTCGACAAGCTAATTGAGGTTTGCCGCCGACTGCTTGTACATCCTTAAAATCATGTGGAAGCGTAAACTGTAAACGACCCATTCAAGTGTAAAAAGACTAGTACTACAGAGAATTAATGCCGATATCAGAAGACAGGATTTCACCACACCAATTCGGATTCTGTGCTGTTCAGCAAACTCATAGATTAATCTAAGTAATCAACCAAGTATTTGAGCAGAAACAATGCTGTACTTATGTTCTCTTAGAGGTGGGTCAAGCCTTTCGCAAGATGTAGTACAACGGATTATTGCATAAAATCAAAGAAATCCTTCCGCTGCAGTACTATGGAATCTTAAACTCCTATTTAACAGACCGCAGATTCAGAACTAAACTAGGCGAGGCTTGCTCAAGTTATCATTTAATTGAGGCAGAAGTTTCCAAGAAAGTTCTGGGGCTAACTCTCTGTAACTTGTACGCATCATACATTCCAACATCCACAGACACGGTTAGGAACTTTTGCTGACAACACCGCAATTTTAGCTGTGCACGAGGATCGTAGAGTAGCTTCTAATTTAGTTCACGCCCACTTAAATGTACTGCAGGAATAGTAAATGGAAAATTAAAAATCAACGAAATCAAATCGAAACAGATCGACTTTACCTTAAGAAAAGAAAGGTGTCCTCCGATCTACTTAAATAATGTTGAAATACCCTGCCGGTTACCATAAAACATCTTGGGTTTTACTTTAACACAAGGCTGACATATAAAGAACACACCCCCCAAAAAAGAAAGCAGATAGACCTGAAAATTAAAGACCCCTACTGGTTTCTAGGAAAAAAACTTGAAACTGTGGTTGGAAAACAAAATATTGCTTTAAAAAACAATTATAATTTCAATATGGATGTATAGCACAGAACTTTGGGGCTGCGCAAGCAATTCCAACATTACATTAATACAAACAAACCGATCAAAAGTTCTCCTATGATAGCCCAAGCATTGTGGTTCGTATCCAACCAGACACTACATGAAGACATCTGAATTCTTTATGTTCAAGATGTTATCAAGCTAAGAAGTAGAAAACACCACGATCGAATGGAAATCCACACACATTTCCTGCTTCTACCGCTGCTAACGACACGATTCACGACGATTGCGTAGATTCTGGCCAGCTTGATCTGATCGAGGACCTCTATGGAGGAGCTCTCGTTGCGTCAATATAAATCTGTAGCTTTTAAGTTAACATATTGCTCAAAATAATAGTTCCTTAAAAATAAGTTATTTAGAAAAATTCTATAAATCTGGCTAAGCTAAAACATCTAATACATTCAGAGATTTTTTTGCTCACTTCGGTCGGCTTTGAAACAGTTTTGGGCGAACGCGGCACCTTTTAATTTGCAACCTTGTAGATCGTTCGAAAATGTGTCATTTGACTTGATGTTCCAGTAATTTATTATTCTCCAGAAAAAACTAATTTGAGCGTTTTATATTTTTGCAGTTGATTTGGTTTATTATTTGACTTTCCTTGATTTTTTTAGCAGGCAGCAAACAATAGCTAATATGTGATAACATGTTTAGATTGCACGTTACATAGAGCCTAAAAAACAATTTATGGAGCACGAGCGTATTTTCGATGCTATCTGTTAGATTCTGGTTTGTTGTCATGGCAACACCAGTGTCTCGCCAAAGATGTGATTTATTATGGCATTAAATGCAAAAACAATAGCGTCGCGTAATCTTGATAGTGGTGAATGTAACGTAGGCTATTTAATAAGGGTGCTTTGAATATATTTCTTGTTTGGCTTGACATTAATTTCCTTACGGTTACACTGGCATGTTACATTAATTTTCTATTTAAATTTATAGTCGGGTTAAATTAATGTTTGTTGATAAAGTCGTTAGATATAAATAATTAAAGGTTTTTGTTATGACCTTTTGAAACTTGAGTACTGTTAATTTTAATTTAATTAAACCTAGCTATTTAATATATTTTTTAACATTACTATTGTTTATTATAACCTTTATTATGCAAACTAAGAATTATAAATATCCAAAGAGAAATTTTAAAATAAAAAATAGTCGAATAATATGACCGTGCAAGATATTAAGATTCACAAAGAATTCTCGAATAGAATTTAAATATCTATATTTGCGCACTTTATCTTTACGAGGCAGATAATTAACATGTCGTGTTTTAATGCAGTAGCTGACGTTATACGTTAAGTTTATCGTAAACAAAACCATTATTTTTATAGTGTATAAATGAAGCTACATTTTCTGAAAAATAGTGAATTTATTGCAGCAGCACTGTAGTTACTAAAAACTGTACATTGTGTCTTGCCCTATTATGTTATAAAAATTTTAACCTGAAGAATTTAAAATAAATTTTGTTAGAAGAATGTTAATGAGCCTACTGGTATTAGGTTTTATATAATTAAAGAGCTTTATAATTAAATAGGCGGTGTCCACCAGTAATTTAACCGATAGGTATCTGTATCAGGACATAATATCTGTCTTTACACAATGAATCGCTTCGTGGCAGTTATTTAGCATAGAATTGCCATTAGCGATTTTACCCATTACATCCTTGAATGCGAACAGCTGCAAGCTTCATTCTATTTTTACATACCCAGTTGTAATGGCACAAAGATCGTTTATAACTTTTTGACTTGAAAAGACTTTCTTTCAGAAACATGGCATCAGTACCATGTTATAAAAGCTCCGTATAAAATAACCGAAATCTGTTGCAACGTTTAATACAGCCAAAATATTATTCTTAAACTTTTGCCTTTTTGCCTGTTGCATGTCGCACAATCTTTTTAAATATTACAAAAAAATTCGTTTCTGCTGCACTGTAGATGAAACATTTATGAGGTTGATGCATTATTATCCGGCGCTTTTTAATGGCAATTTTTATTGAAAGACAAAATGTTACATTGACTATCCTATAGGATGATCCAGATTAGACTTTAGAATGTTTTTTGTAAATGAAATAAAAACTGAAACAATCCGAATTTTATTGCTATCAGTATAAAGCACAAACTTACCAGTTTCGTATGAAATATAATGTCGACCAAATGCCTTCTACGACTTCGTTAAGGCAAGAGTTGTTGCAGTTGAAAACTAGCTGACAAAAAAAATGTCAATCGGTTAAGCAATAAATTGAAAGCAAACTAAAGGAATTAAGGGATGAATTATTTAATACCTACATTACTAACCTAAGTAGGCACGACCACGCCATTTGGAAACCCATAAAGAATATAAATAACCCCATAACAACAATTCCTTCAGTCGAAGTAACCACCCCAGTTTTTGGACCTTGGGCAAAAAGTAATAAGCAGAAAGCAAACTTGTTTGCAGATTATCTTGTTAAATTATTTACTCAACAGCAGTGAATCAGATGTACAAATGGAATAATGATCAAAACCAATTGATAATACACGCAAAATTATACCAGTAACATCCATGGAAGTTGAAGATGAAATTAAAGTGCTGAACACTAAAAAACCTCATTGCAGGAAGAACGTATTTATTTAATGCCATCGTTAGGCCTAGCTATTGACCTAAGCACTTGAAAATAGCTCAAACGATCATGATTCTAAAACCTAGTAAGAATCCAACAAATGTCATCTGATATAGACCGGTAAGCCTGCTTCCTGGCGTCTCCAAGATCCTGTAAAAATGATTTTCCAGAGGATTAAGGGTGACTCATTTACCAATAACTGGATTTCCGATCACCAACTTGGATTCTGAGAAGGCACACTCGACAATCTAACAATTCCATCGTATGGCGCAAATCATAAATGAGGCGATAAAAGAGAAACAATATTACGTAGCTGTTCTGCTAGATAAAAGTTAAACCTTTGATAAGGTTTGGCACCCAAGCCTGCTAACGAAAGTTAAAAAAAATCTACCACAGAAATATTTCAATGTGATCAAATTTTATCTATCTAATAAACAATTCCAAAATAAATATAACATACAGTTTATATTTCAATAACTGCAGAAGTTTTGCAGGGCAGTGTTTTGGACCCCTTATACCCCTATACACTTTTTACACGGCAAATGTATCAACAGATAAAAACACACACATAGGCATGTGTATGTAAAGCATACAGTTATATTTGTCAAAAATAAAAATCCAGTGGAAACTGCTGGCTATGTCCAAACCTACCTAAATCATCTTTCAGATGACTTTTAAAATGGCGTGTAAAGGTTAATGGACAAAAATTCCAGCATACCACATTTACCATCCGAAAAGGATAATATCCAATTCTGAAAATTAATAATAAATATATACCGCAAGTTGAAGAAGTCAAATACTTTAGATTAACCTTTGATAATCAACTAACGTGGAAGAGATATTGCCAAAAAAATGCAGACACATCGATATATCATTCACGAGAGAAGCAGTAAACATTATAATCGACTCCGATCCCTCAGTAACCTTTTATTAGAGCAACTTACCCATA
Source organism: Sinelater perroti (assembly GCA_036346155.1). Taxonomy (NCBI): domain Eukaryota; kingdom Metazoa; phylum Arthropoda; class Insecta; order Coleoptera; family Elateridae; genus Sinelater; species Sinelater perroti. Next base: position 12,835,655 of record JARFIY010000195.1, on the reverse strand, counting down.
GTGCAGATCATAGAAGACTCCTAGTCCATAGATCTCAACTAAGCCCACAGGGTACCACCGCAGGGTGCGGTCCCTATCATGCCATACTTCTGTGTATATAATCATATCCCACAAAATTGGCTTATAAATATATTGATTGCTGATCAAATAAAATAAATGAAAAAAAAATGACTCCGCAAATGTGACCACTTTTTAGCGAAGTTTTGCATAATGTCTTCCTATAAATTTGGTTGTATTTCAGAAATTACACGTTTGATGAGTCGTAGCAGGTTTGTTGACATAAACACTTTCTTTCAAATAGCCCCAGAGTAAAAAACCGAACGATTTTTTAGATCTCAAAACTGCGGTGGCTAACCGGTGTCATTGTTCTGCAAGATAACACGACCAAAAAATTTGGTTTTAAGTACAGTAAGGGTTTAATGTATTATATGACATATTGCTCCATGGTGTTGAAACCACAAGCACAATACAAATTCAAATTGTTGGTTTTACTGAAAAAAAGTTTATCAGTACCTTCCGACAACATATACTGTTGACAATAACAGCGTTGTCAGCTTCGTTTGCAAAAGAGTACGGAACAATCACCCTTACAGCCCACAATCCACATCAAATAGTGCGTTTTTGTTGATGCATTGGTTTTGTGTCAATTTTTACTATACGACAATTCTGACGATTCTCAAAACCATTTAAAGAAAAACAACCTTTATTGCTCGGTATGAGTTTTCCTTTGCAAAAACCAGTATCAACTTAAGTGTTCTCTAAAATCCAGTTCACAAATGTACGGCGTTTCTAGTGGTCTTTGGTGGACTTTGGGTTGTGTTTAGATACCAATTGTACATATGTACATTTCCAATATTCACAGAATGCAAGCGGTACGCAATTCAAATCCTAAAGTTCAGCTTAGATTACCCTAAAGAACACAATCACCATCAGTTCAATTAATGCTACTTGCTTAGTAGTGTCCCATTTGATGTAAAAAATTAAAACAGCCGTTATGATATTTATGATTTGAGTTTTTTGTAACGGCATATTAAATTATTTTATTTATTTTTAGATTTGTGTTGCATTTAAAGAATAGCCTACGTTCTCATTAACGGATAATATTATACAGCGTCGTTATCAAATGATACCGTTAAAATCAATACGACCAATATTTATTCGCACAGAAAACTTACCAAATATTTTAAAGATAAAAACATATTATACTTACCAGCTAAAGCAAGAGAGAGCATATAGAGTGCTTATCCGAAATCTCTATGACACTATACCAACAGAACAAATCATTAAAGAATTGGGCGAATTCGGCCACACAGTACGTAAAATTATTAATATATGTCATCGTGTAGCAAATGAATTACTACTGCCATTTATAGTTGATTTAGAACCTAAAGGAAACAATAAAACGATATTTGATGTAAAATATATAAACAACATAATTGCCTCGATAGAACCACCCAAAAAATCCAAAAACTATACCCCAGTGCATTTGGTGCCAAGACTACGGTCACACAAAAAACTATTGTAACAACCCTTTTACCTGTGTAAATGTAGTGAAGGAGATAAATCTTCCACATGGAAGAAATCCTCGAACACTTCAGCCAAATGCGCTCTATATTGTGGAAGCCACCCGGCTAACTATAAAGGGTGCTCGGTATACCAAGACATAGAAAGAGCTAAAAACATACCATTTAGGGGATTTACAAATAAAGCCTGCATAACAAGCTCCATTAAATGTAAGAGATTTCCTACCGATTGGACCTCAGATGCACAACATAAAACAGAGAAGTCACAAATATTATACAAAACCGACCAACCTATTCACAAGCAACTGAAGGAAGACTTAGTAACCGCCTAAACAACGAACAACAGAACAAACATCAACCAAATGCTTTTTAACTTTCTCATGGAATTTAAAGCAAAGTTTGCCCAACTCAGTAACCAAAATAGCACGGTTCTAAACATGCTCTTGACCGTAATAAACAAACTTAAGATGGCAAAATAATAATCTTCTTACAAATGCAAGATATTGACATCTTATTTGTATCCGAAATCTACGTTACACCTTGTACAATAATCAAAATCTTACGCTATACTGTACACCTTCGCAGCCATCCAGACGACACGGTTTACGGTGGATCAGCTGTAATTGCTAAAAATACATTTGTTTATTATGAATAGGAATCTCATCAGACTAATGAAATACAAAGTGCTAGCATAAAAATTCAAGTTTTTCAACTAACTATTGTAGCAATCTATAGCCCACTCAGGCATGCTATTTCCACTAAAAAATATAAAGACCTTCTACGACCTCTCGAAACTAAGTTTGTTATTGGAGAATACTGAAACTCCAAAAATACTGCTTGAGGATCGCGACTAACCACCCCAAAAAGACGTAATCTCCTGCATGCGATGGTAAATCTCAATTGCAGTTATCTTTTCAACCACGTATTGGCCCACCGATGCAAATAAATTGCCAGATCTGATCGATTTTGTTGTAACTTTTGGGATAGCAAATACTTACACCCGAACTGAAACTAATTATGATTTGATTACCGATAATACCTTGATTATAATTACTCAAAGCATAACAGTTGTCAGCAAAAAACTCCCAAAACTCTGCGCCAAACACACCAATTGGGATCGCTTCCGAAGTCTAATGAAAAATATAATTAACCCTTCTATATGAATCAAAGACGCTCAAGATCGCAACGAAGCAACCCAACGTCTAACAACAACGATACAAAATGCTGCCTGGCAAAAGCTACATCTAATACAACAACCGACCATTTGAAAGCTACCAACATTTCCTGTTATACACGAAACCTCGTTGCTGAAAAACGCAGAGCACGGAACTAAAAATAAACATGATAGAATCTCATACAATAGACTCACCCCCCAGCTTCACAACGTACTAATAAAAGAACGGAATGACACATTCAAAGAATACATCATACATCTCTCGCCAGGTGACCAAACTATATGAAAAGCAACGAAAAAGTTTAAAGAACCGATAGTTATGATACCCCCAACCAAAAAGCTTGATGGCAACTGGGCCAGATCTAAAAAAGAAAAAGCAGATACCTCCGCTGAGCATCTCACTACCGGATTGTTACTCATATCATGAAGAGTTTAGAAGCAAAATACATATGTGCAGCCACATTCTTACACATTAAGCAAGCTTTCGATAAGACCTGGCATGAGGAGCTGCTATACAAGATTAAACTACATTTTCCAAGCCGAGAGAATGTACCAAGTCAAAATCAATAATACAGTATTAGAATATCATAAAATCTGGTGTACTACAGAAAAGTGTACTTGGTACGTTATTCTATTTACTCTACACATCTAACACACTAACTCCACCAATACTTCAATAGCCATGTTCGCCGATGACACAGTTATCCCCTCAGCTGACGATGCAAGATTGGTTTCACAAATGGCGAATAGCAGTAAATAGTGACAAATCTGCTTGTCACGTTTACCAATTAAAAATTAAAATTATTAGGCCTACTGTTTGTCCACACATTAGAGTTAACAATGCTCTATCAAGTATCTCGGACTGCATCTGGACCAGAAACTAACATGGAGTGCACTTATCAAAGCCAAAAGAAAGCAAACGAATCTAAAAATGAAACAAATAAACTGGCTAATCGGCAGACGATCCCAGCTATCTTTGTCTAACAAATTACTTTTATATAAAGTCATTATTAAACCTAATTGGAAATTTTGGATTCAATTGTAGGGTTGCGCAAAGGCCTTTCATACTAAAATACTACAAATATGCCAATCGAAGATTCTTAGATCAATAAAAAATGGTCCATAGTATGTTACAAATTAAACTCTATACAACCATCTGGAGATTCCGTATGTAACCAATAAAATCTAGTATCTTACGAAACAATACATTGCTTTATGTGATGTTTTTTTCCGTGTCAAACAGAGACCTTTCGAGCACTGTGCATCGGAGATCGTCGATGTTAAAGTTCTCGACCAACATTCTTTCATAGCCGTCAAAAGAGCTTTCTTGTCAAAGTTGCACCTATTTGTGACTTGTCCTTCAGTCTTTTGTCACCAGATTAAAACTTTCAATATTGATTTATATTGATCGTATCTTTGTCGTATAGTTAGTTAATGTAACAAAACGACTGAGCAGCTTTACATTTTTTTAGTGAAAAAAATACTGCGGATAATATGGTTTTTTGCTATTTTTTCATTATTTTTGTTAATATTTATATATTTATTGTTAATTATTTTCTTGCATATATCTCACTATATAATTAATATTACCAATTTCTTTACTTTTTATACATAATTTAAATTCAGTAGATATCTTGATTTTTCGAATCTTATTTTCTGCAGCAACATTAACCATAGCGTTAATTTTTCTTTTAATAAACAGTGCAGTGTATAAACCATATATAAAAGTGTTTTTGCTATTATTTTTTAAGTGCCATAATTTTTTCTTTTTACAATTTGTCTTATTTGATCCCTAAAATTCATTATTACAGATTAACTTACGTAATGATATCTGTAATTATGCAGTGCCATTTACTCCATTTTATTTACCTAAATTATTTTATCATTGTTTATTTTAGTAAAATCCAGGCTTTGCCACCTTAATTGTTATCTTTCTTAAAAAGAAAACTGGCAATTAATCAACGACTTTCGTCAATGTGTTTTCTACTTAACTTGTTTTTTTTTTGTAAGCGAGGTAAAATCGGTTTAAAAAGCAATGCAAAATACGCGTCTAGATTTGAAGTTGCCTATTCATGCATTCAGAAGGACCGGAATGGCTATTACTGAGGTTGCTAAACATGCATAGCGTTTTAAAGCTTTGCGAGCAAAAGGGTGAATCGATATAAGCGCTACAAAGGTGCGAATCATTTTCCAGATCGGGGCTTTACAAAAAAGTTATCTAAAAAGTAAGTGTTCCTTATGTTTGAATTAATTATTAACAATTCATCTGTAGCGTTGCACGCCAGAAAGAATATTTATGTATTTTTTATAAAAATTAGTCGAATACAAGATCATAAAACGCCATTATTCTAAAACCTCTTCCCTTAGGGGAAAAAAAACGGCAAGATCAGGATGAGGACTACGATTGAGATAATGTCGTGTTTAGTGATGAAACCTCCTCGTGAGCATGAATTCCTAAGAAAAAGGCTTTAGCGATGCAGGAGTGGCGTTCCTCCAAAGTTTGGTTAAGATTCTCATCTTATGCCAACTGAATTTACCTGGATTTAGTACTCCTTTAACGTCGAAAGAATTTTGCGACTATACTAACAAGACATCTTATCATCGGTTAAGGAGTGGTTTGCTAGAAATAATTTTAATTGGATCTTGGAACAGTGGAGATTTTGAATTGGCCGTTACAATCCCCTGATGGCAATTATATCGAGAATGTGTAGTTATATGTGGAGCATAAACTTAGAGGAATACCGATCACAACTTTAATGAATGTTGTGGCGGCAGTTATCTAGCGATTATACCCGAACATTAGTGCATTATTATAAGATGATTGGATTTCGTACTAGTTATAAATATACAAGCTCATCCAATATAAGTTGAAGGGAATTACCGAATTAATTAGTTAGTGTATGTGCAATAAGAATCACGCTTTAATGCTAATTGTTGCTTTATGCATCATGATAAACTGTTTTCGTACTTAGTAAACAAACTCTTAAAACTTGCCTTGAAAGTTTAGTGTATCTAACATCTCCTTTTTTATTTTCCATTAAAAATGACAGCCTACTGAAATGTCGAGAAGTGAATAATTATGCAAGTGATTGATTGTTACGGAGCAAATATTGAGAAACATATCTTATTTTCGAAAGTAAATTTAATAATGGAAAGTTTCCATATAACTTATTACTGCCTCTTTGTTTTTAATTGTTGCCATTAATCGTTTTAAAGAAAATAAAATTATACAGGATTTAAGTGTTGTGCATTGTACTTATGAAATATCAATAATCGTTTTAAAAATAATGCGTAGAACATATTTTATACAATATTGCCAAAAATATTTTTTTGTTTTACCAAAAAGATTTATACTGATCTATTGTCTGTCTTCATTTGTTCAATAATTGTATAATGCTATATCTTTTCCCCTTCCAGGGTTTCCATTGTATCAGTTTCTTTGTCCATCTATCTTCTTTCATCCTAGCAACGTATCCAAAAAGATATAGAGGACGTCCTCAGCAAAGGTGGATCGATGATATTAAAAAAATAACTGGACCAAAATGGATTCAAATAGCGCAGGAGAGAGAAGAATGGAAAAGGAGAGGGGATGCTCATGTCCAAGGATGGACGGAATAAAGCTGGTTAAAGAAGAAGAAGTATAATGTTATATATATAAAAATATGTTCAAATGTTTAAAGTGCATTTTTATGTCATTTATTGGAGTAAATCTTTGACTACAAAAAGAATGTCTTAACAAAATATGTAGTTCTATAATCACAAATATTACGAATAAGTTAAAATATTTTAGTCAAATATCAATAATTTGCTTTTTATGGCTAAGACACATTGGGCCTAGCTGGAAAATGCTCGGAGTGCTTCTGTTAATTTGTTCATTTCCTTGAATTAATTATTCTATCTTGAAGAAGCAGTTCTTAATAAATGACGCTTTTCCAATCCAATCAAAAATGTATTCAAGTGAAGGCTGGGCTCCGTTATCGCTGTACGAAGAGCACGCGCGCGCGTGTGTGTAGCGGAGCAAATATTCCGAAAATAGTTCCTATAACGGTCATCTATATTATATAAAATAGCAGCTGTTTGTCTGTCTGTTGATGGAACATTCAAATTGAGTAAAGTCTAAGTTTGATTGTATGAGAGTGTACTCCATCGAAAACAGAGTCCAAGTTTAAAAATTTAAAATCTTGGTTTTCACTATCCCACAAGGGAGCATTTTTCTAGTATATTTAATGGCTTTAGGGTCGGTCGATACAGACCGCAATTATACCGTGCTAAATTAATTGGGCATTTGGGTTTTTTTACCTGCCAAAATTATAGGAAATATTTGCCTTTATTGTCTCCAAGATGGTCATGTTTCGACCCTTACCTTCAACCAATTAAGAAACGATAAAAATAAGACGGTTAGCTTCTAGCCGTTGCAACGAGCACATCTGCCTACTCCAGGGTAGATTGCGGCGAGTAGTAGCCAGTTGTATGTCTGCCTACTTAAATTTGTCACTAGCTATTTTGGCTTGCCTGCTACGGTACCGGGTACATTAAAATATACGTTTAGCACATCGACTGCGTTTATCATTACAATTCACCACCTCAATATCTATAATTGACCCCAACATAATATTTTTGACAAAAATAGGATTTAGTGCGTGAAAATGTCAACTTGGTGTACAGATAATTCCGGTGCATAATTACAAAATGGTGAAAAATGGTGAAAACGATGGCCTTGGACTTGACGACGGAGTCGGCGCTACATACGCCGTAACAAACATGCGTTTTCCACCCTTCTGTCCTGATAAAGTCATATAGTGACTCATCGAGGCTCAATTCACCGTACGTAGGATAGTAAAGGACGATCACAAATTCAGCGACGTTCTCAGCTCCAAAGTACGCAGACGAAGTCGAGGATGTCATTACCGCCTCGCCGGCGGAAGGCAAGTATGAAAAATAAAACATGAGCTAATTAAACGCTTGTCGGACTTAGATATTATTCGCATACGGAAAGTGCCCGAAAGTAAAGAAATCGGTGATTTCCCCATCCCAATTATTTCGATGAAGAACTGTCTGGAAGCATTGTGTCCGAAGAGATTGTCGTGAACGTGTGGAAAAATCATTTCCCGCATAACATGCAGCACGTCCTAGCTGTTCTCAGTGAGAAAAGAAAAAATCTGATAGATGCAATCACCAGTCTTTCTGCATGCGGTAGTTTAGCAAATGCTAAAATTGTAGCAGGGGTTTCAATGTATTATTGGCTCTTAACGGAATATCCCTACCTTACTAGACTATCTGGGTTCAATAGAGAGCAGATAAAACGTAACATTGAGCATCACATTGAAAGAACTTTGAGTTCGCTTGTACGCTGCAAAGCTCGTCGCTTGGCTCCTGAACGGCTTAAGATAGCGAAAGCCGAGTTGGAGCAAGAAATAATACGCCCATCTAAGAGTACATGAGCTCCGCCTTTCCACCTTACCCAAAAAAAAGAAGAGTGGAAGTACGCAAGCCTGTGGGGACTACAGAGTACGACAATTACTCGCCACTCCATATCAAGGACACGTCGCATATGCTACACGGAAAGAAAATTTTGTTAAAATAGATTTGGTAAGAGCATATGATCAAATATCAGTTGGAAAGCCTGACACAGAAAAAGCTACAATAATAACTCTAACTTATCTTATTTGAATATTTATTTACTAGTTTTGATTTACAACACGGAACACAAACAACTCAACGTTTTATCGATCAAATTATTTATTTTTGCCTACTTCGACAATCTGTTAATAGCATCAGAATACAAAGAACAGCATTTGGAACATTTTAAATTGCTTTTTGATCAATTAAGCCAATACGGAGTTGTTATTAATCCCTCAAAATGTATTTTCGGTATGAATGAACTAACCTTTCGCGCTTATACCCCCAGTGTGCAGGAAACAAATCCTTTAGATGAACGCGTAGAATTGATCGAAAAATTTTTGCAGTCCAAAACTATTAAACAATTATGAAATTACAGAATAATAAATTTTCATCGTCGATTTATTCCGGGAGCTGCCAAAATTTTACAACCGTTGAATGATATGTTAAAAGGTCCGAAGAAAAGCGATACACCTGTTGGATAGAACGAAAACTCTAACACCGCTTTTTCAAATGTAAAAGTTGCGAACGCGACAATGTTAGGAAATCTAATACCAGACGCGCCTGTTAGTTTAGTGGTAGACGCTTGCAACAATTTGTGTCAACCTTTAGGTTTTTTGCCTAAACTTCAGTATAAAAAGTGCAATAATAAATATACCGTTTTGGCGCTAGTGCGGCCGTGCGATTGCGATACGGACAGACTTGGATTCAATTCTGAGATCAGATGCCTCGTGGGTGGCCTACCTGGTCACTAAAAATAATTGAGTAGTTGCGTTCACTTCAAACAAGGGGTAATAAAACGGTCCTCCAAGACGCGGTGCTTGCCACATCGCCTTTTATTAGAGAGATGCTGCTTGATGGCTGAATAATGAGGGTGAACGTGGGGTGTTAAGTTTCACTATTATATTAACTAAATTTTGATAGATTCTCATTTCAAATTAATATATCTAGACATTACTAATAATGATATTGTAATTCACATTTCAATTTATCAAAAATTTTCTTAGGTATTTTTTGCGCCTCTAAAAAAATGTGGATTATTTATCTTCAATAGATAACTTTTTTAACTCTTGGTAAATCATATATTTTGTTGCATTTACAGTTTTGTACAATACTTGCTTTAGAATAAACTTATTGTGCTTACTAAAATTAAATTTGAGCTATTAAATAAGACAACAATACTTTGTTTAATTTTGTTTTATTGACTTAATACAATCTATTCTTTATTATGAGCAGTATTAATTGTAATTATTTATTCTAGCTAGGTGTTGTTACTTTTATTTAGTTTTAGTATAGTTTCCTTTTTAATTAAGTATATTTATTGAGCGTTTTTGTTCGTCAAATTCAGGTCTTTTCCAGATTTACAGGAAATAACGTTGCAAGATACTTATATTAATTTAATGTAGCAATATAAAATAAATTTTGTAATATGTAAGGCACAGTTCGTGTTGTAAGAAGATATCAGTTGTGTAACTAACGTGCAGGTTGCTTTAATAACAAAACTAATTAAAGCGAAGGGGTTGGCTGCAGGAATTTTAAAAGGTTATTATATTTCACGTTAATGGCCATTTAAAACCAATAAAATGTAGGTACATACATAAATCTTAGTTTTAAAATTATAGCTACCGTACGTGTACTTTGTATGTCTATTGTTCAATAGCTCACCACAACATATTAGCGCCATAATGCATTTTAATTTTGAATGCGATTAAACAACAAATAATTTAAAAATAAATGGGACGGATGTAAAATCCGGAAAGGTAACTTTCGAAATCAAAGCAAGTTATGCATGTGACATTGCGACCCCCGTATTTCTGGTCAAATAAGAGCCACAGGTTAACTTTCGCCTACGCCTTACAGACTTTCAAAAGTGAATAAAAGAGATGCAGTAAAAGGTCAGGTCGTTACCTATACAGAGAGCGGCGTATATGGGATCTTTGACGATCGATCAGGGTTTAGTGTTACTGAACTGGCAAATATTTTGGTAAATATTCCTAACAATCCAACATTAACGACTTATTATCGTGTTGAGACTTTGCCAATTACGAACAATGATATAGTTGACCTTGAACTACTGTTGAGGTCTAGTCAAAGAGTTGGCCATTGGGTAGCCCACGTAATGTGGTTCAGCTTATCCTACTACCTTTGTGGTCTTTGGTGAACAGAGGTTTGTGGGCTATTTTCTTTTACTGAAGGCGCCATGGATATCTTTCCTTAGATGGCAAAGTAGGTGATTTCATCTGGTAATTTATTGGGGTTTTTGTTGATTACACTGGTGGATAATATGATGCACTTGTTGACTTTTTTAAAATCAATTTATTGCTTACATATGGCTAAAGAATTTCCCCTGGGATTAGTCTTTAGATGGAATGAGCAGCTTAGCGGCGGTCTTAGGAATTGCTTCAGACCATAGAAATGGAAGAATTAGAACGATTCTTATAAGTACGAAATAGACTAACTGATTGTTATGTAAGACTTTAGATAAAACTTTAATTAAACAATCTAATGGTATCTCAAAGTGATTATATTGGAAGTTTGTAATTTTTTTTATAAAAACTGACTGTGAGTTACTGAGTACTTGCTTTACTTGAGATATAACTTTCCTTTTCTGTTCTCTAGTGTAATCAACCGCTTAAAGTATTAGATATATAATCAATAGAAATTGTAATAATTCTTGAAAATTACTCCAGCGTTTGAACCACAATTGTGTATTTAGTATAATTATATAACTATATAATTCTTTTAGATAAATAAACATCTTCTATGTTTTTACTGTGCTTATTTAGCACTATGTGACATCCATATCCATCCCAAATTGAACGTTTAATCCTCAGAAAAACTCAATGTTTGATAACCATAGAAAAAATTAGTAAGCCAATTTGGGATGTAGAAATATTTTTAGAAAATGTATTGAAAGGGTTAAGATTTCTTGTATTTTGCCCGAAACAATGTAATTTTAAGTTATCATAAAATATCACAGGTATTTTGAACGCCTCTTGAAAGAGAGGTACAGATAGTTTCGCAAAATAGCACCTATCTTGACAGCTTGTTGGGGTTACTGGTCATGTTTTACACATTAGCAGTACATACATTAAATTGGTAGATCCAATTAGTAAGAATAAAAACTGATGGTTTTAGTAGAACTGTGCTGAAAAGGTATTCGTTTTTATGTTTTTTACAACTATTTTTTTCTCTAAAAAGTAATTTGTTTATATTATTGAATTTTTGATTTAAAAGTATATTAGTTAATTATGTTTTTAAAATAGCAACCCGTTATCTTGATCTGTTTTGTTTAACAATTTGCTAACTTAATTTGATAGAATGCTTCTCTTGTTCTGTTTTTTAGATTCTAAAATAATTTTTTTTCTGTTAGTTTAATATTTAGTCTTTATTTTGTTATAGTAAAATAATTTGTGCGAAATTAAAACTTAGTCTAATAAAATACTTTCCTTGTCACAATTACTAAAAAAATTGAAATTATATAATAGATAAATTAATAAATCCTTGGCACTAACCTCTAGAAACACTATTTTTCAAAAAATAGTAATTATTACCTGAACCATATAAATTAGGCAACTTTACTTATATAAAAACAAAATTGTCATAACGTTAATTGTAAAATTAATTAAATGAAATGTATCTTATAAAATTTCATCGAACTTTAACCAACAGTTAAATTTCTGTTAGCAAAAAATAATTTTTGATTTTTTTATATATATCAAACTTAATTCGCTTTGAATTCAATGAACAATTATTGGAAATTTCCAAAGAAATTGCTTTCATGTAACAAAATTCTCCCCTATGACCTGCCGTTGTTATATAATTTATTACCTCATTTACTTCTTCTAATCGATAACTACATCGATTCTCTGTAACTTATTAATGGGGATAAATGTTTTTGTTTCAATTCCTTTAGTGATCCAATAAAATCACGCATGAATCAAGAGTCAAGGTTGTTTTGATCTAAAGCATGTATATATCTATCGCCTTAGGTTTATTCTTCGCGAACGTTTTAATCGCATTTATAGAAGAATAACATCCATCCAGATTTTTACAGCTTAATGGTTTTTCATCGCTGAACTTATAAGCTGGAAAGATAGGAGACTTATGTTTTGACCATTGTTTTTCGTTTATCGCAGTTTTTATTGAATCAGTTGCTTATATAAATTTATATATTTAAATTACATTATCATGTAATATAGTTAGAAAAAGTTTACGTTTACATTTTTTTGTAAAGTTAATAAAATGCGAGGATAAGCGTAACGCGTCTATCTACGACCGCGAAGTCACGAGGGTCTTTGCTTGCCAGCTATACAAACCTAGTAAATAATGCAACTAATTACGTCGGATTCCATGCAATACGAATAAGTACCGCAAGTGCAAATTCGCAAACACAATTTACGCAACCCACAGGATATGTGCCTCTAATGCGGTAATTGATTCTCCAAGCAGATTATAAGCTGTACTGCACTACTTCAAATAGAACCTATGTTAGTACAGCAGTATCCAATAGCATATCCGCTATTGTCAAATCAGAAAACGATCTGGAAAACAGTAGAATACAAAAAAATAAAGAACGATAAAAAACAGAAACCTCAAACAAACAAAATGATGTACTACTGGCTTTACATACCAATAACCACTTCAAATCAATATACAAATTTAAAAGATGAACAAAACAACGACCTCAAGGCAGACACAAACAATTCAGGCAAGAACAAGAAAGATGAAAAAGTTCCAAAACCCCCACCGATATTCGTAGCAGGGGTACAATACACAGCTCCTATTATAGAACTATTAAACGAAATTGGTCAATATACTTATGAAAGCAAACCACTTGCAAATGATCAGGTGAAAATACAACAAAAACTTTTGAACACTATTCAGCAATTACTAAAGCTCTAACTGCAAAAAATACAGAATTCTATTCATATGAAAATAAATAGGAGTATAGCTTTAAAAACGTGTTGTGAAACATGCATCAAACCACAGATAACAATTGATTAAAGAGGGAAATAAAAAAATTAGGTCGCACCGTCACTAACAACTGCATCATGAGACAGAGAGGTACTAAAAAGCCACTCCTGCTGTTCTACGTAGAACTAAAATCTCAATACAATAATAATATATAACATCGAAATTTAAGTACTTCAAAAAAAGGGAAATACTTCAATGCACTGTATGTCAACGATAGGGACATGCCAAACATTTCTGTCACCAAATTCCGAGTTGTGTTAATTGCGCAAGCAACTAGCAGACTTTCCAATGTCCAAGAAAAGAAAGACGCAAACAGATGAAATGGGTGTTATGCAAATTTTAAAGAATGCACTTATTCGCAAGGACTTAAAAAAGAAAAACTTATAAACAAACCAGAGGATAAAATAATAATTTTAAAACAATTTAAAAAGGAATTTTCTATGCTCAATTTTCTTGTGAGAAAATGCACCCTCTATAATCTACTAATAACATGGTGTCACAACATAATGCCTCAACAATCAAATGACACGTGCGAGCTCAAGAAAATGATGTGGGGTTCATAGAGAAGAATCGAACACCTTAAATCTATTAACAGTTTTTATCGACAAAGAGACATAACACTCTAACCCCTTAAAATATACAATAGCTTGTCTCAACATGGATAAGAAATTAGCATAAACCAAAAAATTTATTTACTAATATTCGAAACTCATTTTACCTATGGAACTTAATTAAAAATACCAAAATACATAATCTATGTCACAAAACATCCGGATGATGCTGCCCATGGAGATACAACGATCGTAGTTAACAGTTGCATTAAATACCATAAACTAGATAAATACAACACAAGCTCCTAGTATTGAGGTGAGACACTAGCTAGGCTCAATAACTATTTCCGCGGTTTATTGCCCGCCAAGACATGCAATAATAAAAAAATAATTTATGTAGTGTTATAGAACCCTAGAATACAAATTTATTGCGGGCGGTGATTACAATACCAAACATCTACAGTGAGGCTCAAGATTGATAACAATTAAATAAAGAGTACTTCATAGTCCACCGAACCTATTGGTCAACAGATAGTGACAAAATTCTAGATCTAATAAGTAGATTTATGTGTGGTAAAAAGCCTTCACAAGAATTACCTTCAAGCTGAATCAAGTTTTGATCTTTTATCTGATCATTCTGCAGTCATAGTTACAGTTGAAACGAAAAAATGAATCAAGCAAGAGCCACTAACCCCCAGCAGAAAAAAAAACTGGAAAGCTTTAAAGATATGATCGGCAACGCAATATCACTAAACGTTTCTCTAAAAACTGAGAAGGACTTGACCGATGCAATAGAAAATCTCAAGAAGCCACAATCCCAAATTAAGAACTATGCAAAGAACGCGAGAGCTGTCCAACAACAGTCAAAATAAAGATTTTCGAGAAGTATCGGTTTAGAATCATGTGGAAGAATACCATAGCCCCAGTAGACAAACAAAGGTCGAATCAAAATACCAGGGAGCTGAAGGAACTTTTAAACAACTTGAAAAATTAAACAATTTAAGATTACCTAGTAAACTTTTTATCCAAAGAAGTATCTGACTTTCACTTTGGAAAGCTACTAGAAGGTTGAAAGAACCTCAGCAAACTATTCCACCAATCCTAATAACAGAAGGACAATGAATTGATCAGGGGGAAGCAATAACATTTGTAACTACTTGGCGAACGTATTTAAAATTTTTCCGACCGTGCTTTTAGCCGAAGAAGAAATTGGCATGCATGAATTTCTAGAAGCTCCTTTCCAAATGAGTCAACCAATAAACATTTTAGTGTAAACAAAGTGAGAAAAACGATCCTGTCTGACCTAAACATCAAAAAGGTTCCTGGTTATGGCCTGATCACAGGACGAGTATTGAAAGAACTCACGGATAAAGGTATGAAATTTATTATCTTATTATTTAATGCTATAGTTAGACTGAGGCACTTTCTTGATCAATGAAAAGTCGCACAGATTATAGTTACTCCAAATTCCAAATTAATATTATTATTAATTTTCTGCCATTACTGCCAAAGGTTTTCGAGTTGTTCCTTAAAAGAATGCGACCACTTGTACGACAATCTAATCCTACATCATCATTGGTTTCCGGCAACAACATGCAATGATTGAATCAGAATTCAGAGTATTTGCTAAAATCAACAGAGACCTCAAGGGCAAAAGTTATTGCTTGGCAGTATTCGCAGGCGTTTCGATAAGTATAACAAGTTGGCCTACTACACAGAAATCAGAAGAGCCTCCCACACGGATACTACTAAGTATTGAAGTCATAGCTATCAACAGACAATTTCTCGTAAAATACCAAGAAGGATACACACTATCATTTCCAATTAGCTTGGGAGTCCCACATGGCAGCATCTTGTGCCTCCTATATATAGCGGACTCGCAACGGCCGCAACGTTTGCTAATGATACGGTTATACTGCGTCACACACGGACCTAAGAATAGCTTTACGCAACCTACAAATGCACCTCGATAAGATCCAGAGTTGGTTAAACAGATGGTGTATCAAGGCTAATGAAACCAAATCTAGCCACGTAATGTTTAGAATGCGAATAGAAACTTGCTCAGAAAACAGAAGAGGCGGAGTACCTCGCAATACATCTTGACTGGAAAAAGTACATCTGGACAAAAGACCCAATTTGGTTACAAGTTTAGAAAAATGTATTGGCTTATTAGGAGGACATCACAATTATCTCTAGAGAACAAATTGTTGTTCTATAATATTACAATGAAGACAGTTTGGAGCTATAAGATCCAGTTGTAGGGATCAGCCAGCAACTCTAATATTAAGATCCTACAACGCTTTTAGTCCAAAGTACTGAAAACTGTCATAAACACCTCATGATACATCCCAAATCATCTGATTAATCATAATCTGAAATTACTACAATCAAGAAAGAAATAAAATGATAGATTAAGTGCCCATTAAAACAAGCAGTGAACTTATTAGATAATAGAAATGAGGTGTTTAGACTAAAGAGATTTAAACCTCTGGGCTATAGTTTTAATGGAGATTATTAGTGTAAGTTCTGCAAATTCTGTGTGTCAAAAGTGCTCAGTTTTTAACTGAGATATTTTGACAATAAGCTACGGTTCTATAAGTGAATATCGTATCATATAAATTGCTGAATCTCTATTGGATAGATTGGAAATTACATAGAAGGACAATGTTTTCCTAACCACTAAACCATCAGGAACTTTAAATGAGTTTGTTTTATTGATTTTCTAGTGAAATTTAGTTGATGAGAAGCTTTTAATGTGTAGCGATAATTGAAAGGGGGCATCTCGAAAGTTTCTGATAAATGTTCTGTTAGTATCTCTGCTGTTTGTTCTTCGGTTCGTTCCCAATTAATGCACGCTTTTCTTATCGGTGCAATTGATACAACTGGTCTTTTTAATTTTTTGGTGGCTTCTCTGAGTCTTCTGGAGGTATGTTGGTTATATAATATTTAAAGAAACCATTATGAAACTGCTGAACAGAGTTGGTGAGTTAAGTTATTAAGTGCCGTTTTATCAGGATAATTTTTAGTTCTCTAGCATTTTCTAGCTGCTTGTCTTTTTGCGGTTACCACTTTCTTTATGTGAAAAGGTATATTATGATTTTCTAGTTGTATTTTATTTTTGGTAAAGGTTTCATATGGCTATCTTGTAGGTAGTTCTTTTTTGTTTTAGTTGGTACCTGTAAATGTATGATGTTTTTTCCACAGAAGTGACTAATTAGTTTTTTAGATGTATCTGGAATCTTTTGCTTGCTGGTTGGCTTTTTTTATTTAACTCAATTGTGTTTTGAGTATATTTGACATCTGATATCTGAGATATGATATCTATTTGTTATTTTAATTTGTACACTGCTTTTATTGGTGGTTTTGTAAGTTACTTGTTTATGTTTCTCTGGAACAGCTTGCCAAGCGTGTTTCTTTACCTCTATCGGTTTCATTGGTTATTGGTTTCATTCCTTGTAAAGTCACGTATACTATGTGACCTTTTCACTCATACCTGCTTCGCTGTCGGTTTAGATGTGTTTCCGATTGAATGTGATTTGAATATTGATAATAATTATTAAATATCGTTATTTGTTTTATTGACTTTGATAGGTTTGTGGCAATGTGATGTTTATGGTAGGATAGCATATCGGATTGAGTAATGGTATATACTGGGTGTCCCATTTTAAAAGTCGCACGCAAATATCTCGCCAGGGGAGTCACCAATCGACAAGTGATCTCAATAAAAGTTGTTGGGTTTGAAGGGGGTATGTAGTCTGGAACCCTGGTAAGGTCCTGTAATAACCAACTTTATTTTTTTAATAGAAACCCCTACTTTTTATTATACACACACACACACACACACACACACACATGGAATATGATGTTGACGGCCCCGCAGATGTGTTGGCATACCCCGACCCTTTTGATCAAATTTTCTAAGACTTTTTCCAAGTCGGTTGTCTCAATTTCAGCAATAATGAGTTGGATTTCTGTTTTCAGTTTAGAAATTGTTTGTGGTTTGTTAGCACGAATTTGGACTTTACAAAACCCCAGAGGAAAAAATCGCATAGCGTAAAGTTGGAAAATCTGGACTGCCAATTAACGTTAGCATTTCTGTAAATCATATGACAGAAAAACGTTGTTTTAACAAATTGATGGTTTCTGTTGCCGTATGGCATGTGGCACTATCTTACTGAAACAACATTTCTTCGAGATCCATATCGTCCAATTAATCTCATAAAAAGTTCGATATTATGTTTCAATATCGTAAAGCTTGCCTAAACTCCTTCTCAAAAAATAAGGGTTCAACTACACCCCCAGCTCATAATCGGCAGCAAACAGTGGCTCTTTATGAATGCTTTGGTTTTTTATGAATAGCACGAGGGTTTTCATTAGCAGTTCTGCTTATTAATAAAACTGTCATCGCTAAAGATAATGTTTAAAAAAATGTCATTTACTGTTCAGTTTTCCATCACCCAATTAGCAATTTATTTCCGTTGCAAATGGTCTTGTGGTTTGAGCTCCTGTGTTAATTGAACTTTGTAAAGGTTGAGGTGCAAGTCTATTTCTGCTAATGTTTAATTGTCTAGAACAATGACGTTTAATGTTTCTGAATTCTCATCGATACTCTCATTGACGACTGCAATATTTTCGGCCGACCGCACAGGAGGAGGATGCGCTAGAGTTTGTTTATCCGTAACCAAATCAGTTTCCTCAAATTTTTTAATTAATCTTTAAATGATAGACTCATTAAGTGAATTATAGATACCAAGAATTTCATGCACTTTTCGACCAGTCTTCGGAAAACTGCAGATGACAAAGGTCAAACATTAGAGTTGCCAACTTAAATATAAAAAATCCGGAAAATATAAATTCGACGTACGTGATGGGCTATCCACTATAAGCATGCTACAAAAATTAGCGGACATTTGTAAAATGCATTGTGATTTTACGACAGGGTCTTAAACTTCATCGTATTATACTAAAGTTTGAACATAATTCATATTGGATAATATTGAAGACAAAGAAAATTCGAGGAAGATTTGACAAAATTCCTTAGCGACACGAACAACAGAAAATAATTAAAATAATAGGGGATTTATTAAATGCTAGAACTGGTCGAAGAAAAGACGATGCAGTAGTAGGGAGATTTGGAGAAGAAACTTTCAATAGAAACGGGGAAAGGGTGATAGATAGAAATGTATCAAACGTTCACTCTCACAATAATGAGCTGGAATTTTGAACATACATAAATTTACTTGGTATTAACTAACAAGTCTATTATAGATTACACAATCCCAAGACAAAATGCAGTTTACATCATTTTCTATTATGTACTGTTCACACAGAAGTACAAGAAAGAGTATTAAAGAAGATGAAGAAATAAAAGATAACTAGAATAGGCAGTCCTATTAGCTTTGACTTTAATAAATATCACAAAATATAGAGGGTTGAAAGTTAATATTTTTTGTTTAATACGCAACAATGACAGTATATTAAAATGTTATTTTTTGCAAAAAAAAACTATTTCAAAATCTCTCTATAAACACAATTGTACGTGTAAGTATTTGGATTATTCTGATATATGACTCCCTGTTTAGAATCTTTCTGAATCTGGACAAACAAACCTAGATTGCTGCGAACTCGAAAAAATGCAGTATACAGTTGTCCATGGGTAAAGACAGGTTCTGATAAGTAGACTCCAATGCGGTTAAATGTTTGGGCTTGTGACTTGGTTATGGTCATAGAGTAAGCAGGACAAATAAGAAACTGCTTTCTTTTGAGCTAAAATGGGAGGTCGGAATTCTTGTCATCGAGCCAAACTCGGGGGAGGAACACTTTTTCGCCTTTGTGGTCACCACTAAATATGCTGCAATTCAATTAGGGTGTCTCCCATTGCTTTCACTAAAAGTCTTGTGCCATTACACATGACACGATTTGAATTGAGATCACGGAGCAACTGAACACAGTATCTTTTCTTTAGCTGAAGTGAACGAGGTGGCATCCTCATTGGTGTCAATGAATTCAAAAACTCAATTGGGTATTGGGCACGTTCTTCTTCAGTTTCACATGTCGTAGTAACATCGTTTATCTTGTAACAACGATAAGATTCTGTGGCTAACTCGCCACTTTGGATGGAACTGATGTCTTCACCGAAGACCGATGTCACGATATCTTTGGATAAAAACTCTAACAAAATCTTGACAAAGTCAGATTTTTAAGTTTTTAAAACTGCAATGAGCTTTAAAGAGACGATAATCATTTGTGTATTTCCGCGTAGCCCCGAACGCGTTACTCTGGGAACTAATGCTTCTCACAGGGCCGGGGACGGATGACCTCCGCATTGTGCTTTAAAGATATTTGATAAATATAACCTACAATTACTAAATGACAAATCCATAGACTTCTTGTACAAATTAAAAATGGCCACAAAATTACAAGAAGGAACGGAAGATACAGCACAATAAAAATTTGAAAAACACAAATAGTTTTATACAAATCACCGTATGAAGCTTTGGATCCTGTAGAACCAAAAACAAGAAGATCGATAGGAAACTGATGAGGCGAAGGAGTAAAAGAGATAATAGAAGAAAAAAATGTGTATAATTTCTGGCTGACAAACTGAGATCCGGAAGTAGGATTAGCAAGATAGAGAGACATTAATAAAGAAGTTAAGAGAAGCGTTATAAAGGCAAGAAATGGAGCTTGGGAAAAAATATGCTTTAGAGTGAAACAATGCATAGGAGTGACAAGAACAAAAGAAAAAAGAAGAATTGGAGACGATAATAAGCGTAAGAAAAGAAGGTAAATGTATGATACCAATAGCGAACTGACAAAAATCTTAATTAGATACGTTGCACAAAAATAAAGTATAATACAAAAAAAAATCTGGTGTGAACATCACACGACTTTCCTTATCCTTTATATATATATATATATATATATATATATATATATATATATATATATATATATATATATATATCGGCCCTCGCTGCTCTCGTCCCGGAACTTGTTATTTTAAAAAAGGACGAGGCGCGAGTCCAACACTCGAAAGCTGATTAAAATAAACAGTACACGACAATAATTGACTCGTACTTAAAATTTTGCTACGTCACCGAAGGTAACCGTGCGAGCTCGGTCGCACAACCTGCGTGCTCCCTCCTAGCGGCCAAGCGCTCCCCCCCGTCCTCCCGCAGTCGGCCCGGTAGCTCTCCGAGCGCGCTGTGATTGGTCCGTTTAATTAATTTTTAATCGGCTATAACTTATTTATTTGACCTCGGATCAAAAAATTTCATTTTAATTTTTTGTTCGTCTCGGTTTGATCTATCCAGTAATATAAATTTCCCGAAATATTTTATGAACACCCGGTATGTTAAAAATCTTGAGTTTCAATTTTTTTTCGAGTTCCTATTTTACCAACTTTTATTTTAAATTCATGTTTATCTCATGATAATAAATCATTTTTATTCTCATACATTTTTTGTATCTTCAACCGTTTAGATACGCGACCGCTTTGAGACCGATTTTGTGGCCTTGTGACCAAACGGCTACGCCGATTTTTACCAAAAGCTGCGCACTGCGTCCCCTACCTAGAAGTAACTTGCATACCAAATTTCAAGTCTCTAGCTCTTACGGTTCTCGAGATATCTTGTTTACTGACAGACAGACACACACACACACACACACACACACGAACCAATGACTAAAAACAACTTTTTTGGTGTCCTGAGGCTATATTTCGTCTAGAAATGTGAAAAACTGGGTAGGTCAAATTTCCACCGATTACATTACTTTCCTTATTATAGGATAAGGAAAGTAAAAAATTGGAAAGCAAGTATACCTACGAATGGAGAAAATGTGGAACAAATTACAGTAAAAGAAATTAGAGAAACAGTAAAAGTAATGAAAAACGGCAAAGCTGCGGGTTCAGGAGGCATACCAATTGAACTGTTAAAACATGCACCAGAAGTCATATACGAAAAGCTGATGTATATCGTTAACAAATGATTGATTAATATGGGCGACTTTTCAAATGGCTGAAAATTAAAATTTTTAACGCCAACGAGGTCTGGCAGCGCCCCCCCGGAGAGCTTGTCCAACTCCGATATGCTTGAGCCCCTTCGCATAGTAGTTTTTAAAAATAAATAAAAACACGATTAAAAAGCTCTGTTTGACATAATTGACGTACGCCGTTGCCATGACAACGCATTTACGTATACCCAGTTAGAGTTGAACTTTGACCTGTGTGACAGCACTCATAATTTTTTTTATATATATAAGTGCTTTATTACCCGCTCTCAAACGAAAATTTTCTATCGCTTGCGGTTCCGGAAATATATTACCTCGGTCGCGCCTGCCGCCGGAACGAAATTTGTCCTTCGGAGGCGCTCGGGTCGGCACGGAAAGGCACGAACGATTTGACCTTTGACCTGTGTGACAGCAGCAGCAGCACTCATAATTTTTTTTATATATATAATTTACAAAAGAGGACCTTAGAAAGTGTTGTGAAAACTACAAATAAATAAGTGTACTGGTGTCAACTAATGTATGGATGTATAAATATAAATAGATTCTAGAGAGAGAACCAAAGTGAGTTTAGAGAAGGAAGATTATGTGTAGATAATATATTTACAATAAGACAATTATCGGAAAAATGGAAATCAAGTAATTTAGCAACTCATTTAAAATGATAGATCTCGAAAAAGCATACGATTAATGAATTGAATGGCTCCTATAGTAATTATATCTCACCAAAAGTTTGCCGGTATAAGTAGTCAACACTTGAAAGCCAATAGCTTTGGGCGGAGGAGCTGACAAGTGAAAGGGTACTCCCTTGTCCTGGGATTGAGAAACTGGTCCTAAAGCCGAATCAACGACATAAAAATATAAAATTGCAATTTGCAATGTAAAAACCTTGTATGTAGCAGGAAAATTAGCAAATTCTACAATAGAAATAAATAGATTTAAATTGAGTATACTTGGAATTAGTGATCTACGACGGCAAGAATCAGGAAGCTATATAATCGATAAACCACAGATATGGTGTTTTAATTATCATAGAAAAAAAATCTGTAGTAACTTTTACTTTAATAGAGAAAAAAATCAACATAATCCAAGTATATGCACCAACGGCAAACAAAAAAGATGAAGAGATTGAAACTTTCTGTGAACAACTACAATTAGTCTTAAAATCTATTTAAAAACATGACGTAACCTTAATAATAATGTGATCTCAATGCTAAAGTAGACAAAATAAAAACTGAAGAGTGTACTGGAGAACATGGGTTGGAAAAAAGAAATTATTAAGAACGATTGATAGAATTTTGTTAAAACGAAGAATAGCAATAATGAATAGGATGTTTAAGTTACCAAATAGAAGATTGTATACATAGAGATCGTCCAGGGACAACAAAGAGAGAACAGTCAGAAATCAAATAGATTATATAATAATTAGAAACAGATTTAAAAATGCCATTACATCAGCAAAGACATATCCCGGAGCTGACATCGGTCGAATCACAATCCTGTGGTAGCAACATTCAATATTAAATTGACGAAGTTAAAATATGGTTGTAACAGGTAAATAATAAATGTAAAGGCATTAAAGGAGGAAACTACGTATAATAACCCAAAAAAAATCTCAGAACTGTTGAGCAACAATACAACACTGTATACGTAAATGAAGAGTGCTGAAACATAGAGTCTGTTACAGTAAAAGTTGGTAGAGACCTTAATTTCAGCTAGAGTTAAGGAAAAAACTTGGTTGATAAAAGAAAACTAAAAATGACCAAAAATATAAGAAAATTACACGAGTAATTAAAATAAAAATGAAAGAAGCAAAAAAAACATGATTTATTAAAAAGTGCAGAGAAATTAAAGAATACAAGCGAAAATATGCACAGGAAGATCAAAGAACTAGCAGATATTTAAAGAACAAAACAATCAAGTATAGTAAAAGATGAGGATGGAAGAATAATTACTGGTAAAAACGTGAAACGACAAACATGGAAAAATACATAGAACTGTTTAAGAACCACAGCCCTGAGCTAACAGAAAACAAAACGGTAGAAAGAGGGCTAGAAATATTAAGAAGTGAGATAGAAAATTCTATTAGAAATACCAAAACATTTTTTCGCATTGGTTCAGAGGTGTGGACATTGAAGAGAGCAAATATTAAGAACTATCAGCTTTTGAAATTTGGGACTATAGAAGAATATGAAGAATAGCATGAACAGAAAAATAACAAACCCAGAAATAAAACGAAAAAGGAATGTGAAGTAATTAGAAAGAGGAAATTGGAGTACTCATTGCTGAAGGCTAATAATACGAGAAAAATAAAAAGTGTAAGAAGCGTAGGGCGAAGAAGGACATTCTGGCTAGGGAACTTAAGAGAGTGGAATAGTTGTAGTGTCAACGAATTATTTAAAGCTGCTGTCAACGAAATACAAATCGCCATGATGATTGGTCACCTCCTGTAGGAGACAGATTTAAATAAACAAAAAAAACATTCACCTTAATAATAAAGTTAAAGAAATTTATAAGTTTTAAATACATCATCTCAAGTTACACACATTTCCTGTCTTTAGGGCAAGATTGATTGTTTTTACTTTCTGTCCTTGAGTTTAATGCCAAAATTTATTATCCTTTCAAACAGTGCAATCAGAAATAATATTGTAGTGTAATAACTTGCCTGCAGCAAGTGATTAATGCTTAGTTTACGTTAGAATTATTATAGGCGTAAATGTAACAATGTATAAATAATAAAAATCAAACTAAAATAAGGATATAAATTTTATATTAGCAGGGAAAATTTTATTCATAAAATGCTTTAAATTTTGCAACGGTGATTATGTAATACAGCCAGGGTGCTAATTTTGTAACTAAAAGATCAAAAAGTACTTAACAAAGATATTTTAATTACATTGTGGCTTATTATAACTTGAGATGAAACTGTAAAGCTTCATAAAAGATTAATAAAAATTGTCTTAGTGAATTTCATTCTTATGTAACATCCCTTTATTTTATATATATTTTACATTTGATGTATTAAAAAAATTTCTGACAAACATTTAAAACGTGTGGGTTATGTTTTACCAGATAACTGAAGGTTTTAGATTACGTTGTATACATTAAAAACTCGTTAAATCGACATTAAGGATTTTATAATCTACGACCCTTTAAACATTTGTTTATACTAAAAAATGAATTTTTTGCTAGACGCTGAAATGCGTAAGTTTTGTTGCTATCATCACAGGCCTATTTCAACTGACAACAAGATTAAAACGTCTGGTTAGAAAAAAGAAGACGAATGACCTGCCGTATTCATTATTATGCTGAATACAGCATTTGAAATGTTTAATTAATTTCAGGACAGCCATGTTGCAACTTCCATTTTCAAAGTTACAAAAGCATTGATTGATTTTTTATATCCTGTCACTTCAAGCAGTCCGAATTGTTTTTGTGTGAGCACAAAAGGTTTCCCAATTTAGATGCAGGCGTCAAATGCAGGATTTTTAAACGAATTGTCACTCAAACTTTTTTTGACAAATACTTTTGTTGTAAATTTATGTGTGTAACTTCATGAATGTTTTGTCTTACCTTTCGTTTTGATCTTATAGAATCCAGTTGGCGTTGCGTCATTTCTCCAATAGAACGTGAACCCCAAAGGACCCTTCCCATAAGAGTGTAGCACACCACCATAAGTACCATGGGTACTAAATACGTTAATATTAAAAATATTACTTGGTATCTGCAAAAAGAGCAAAAAAACCGTTAGTTTTTACTTGCTTACGTCTGCACATTCGAGCGTTATATTTAGCTTGCATACAAAAAGGAATATATTTCTAGGAATACATTTCAAGCACATTTCAGTATCGAGTAGCTTATTTAGATCGTGCAAAATTGCAAGTCAAGTAAGAAAATCGTGAACGCTGCTTGAATACAAAGTATCGCAAATTCTACGAACTGGGAATAAGTTCAAATGCATGTAAGTTAGTGCAAGCGCTTTCAGTGTTGCTTCTAAATGCTAATTGCATTTATTTGCATATATTACTTAATTCTTTATAATACAGTACATAAAGAGATTTTGTGTTAATAGAAACATTTGATTTAAAGAATTTGCTTTATTTTCTATTTAAATAATAAGCATACTTACGCAAAATCCATGTTGGAGTCGGTGGGTTGACCATCCGGCCACACTAAAATGCAGGCGATGCGAATTTTCCCTCGATATCTGAAATACAGCTTTAAGATAGTTTAATGCCAAACTTTAAAAAGATAATAAAACGCCCAATTTAAAGTCCTACATATTTATGGATTGTTTTAGTTCAGATAATAAATTTTCCGCAAACTTGCGCAGTACGAAACGTGACTGGTTTTTAAAGCACAATGTTATATTCAATGACAACACAAAGTTTGTAGTTATTCCCGACATCTGCTTTTTTGACAAGTAAGCTGATCATTTCTAATTACTAATTTTTGTGCCGAACTCTTATAACGCAAAATTTGTTGCAAGTACGTTGCCTATTTTTTTAATAATTGTGACTGACATGTATTACATTTGCTCACACAACAGTAGTCAGTGCTCTCATTGACTACTCAGTGAAGTTGTCTACTTTCTTTGGTTGTCGTGCGAACCCTTCTAGTTATATAACCATGGCTGGATACTTTCTGGATTTTATGATTTTTTAATCAATGGGGTATTTGGAAATTTTTACTAATAACTCTTAAAAAAGTTTATGCTTAATATCAAAAATGACATTTTTATGTTTAAATTTCTTCAAAAACAATAACTAATCTTCAAAATAAAAGGCATGATCCTCTAGGATCTACACTCACTGTTCTGCATGTTGTCGAATCCGATCAAAGCACCATTCTGGCTCCTCCAAATCAAAGAATTCTTAACTCGCTCAAATCGGTTTCCACGAAAGTAGTCTATTGATCAGAAAAGGCAGTAGCTTGGATAAAGCAGCATCTAGACTGTAGGCTAGATGCGGAGAACCTCGACGCCGTCCAGCTTTCAAATTTCTTATTAACTGAGAAATTGTCAGCAGATTTCAATTCGCTTGTGTTTCGATGAGTTTGTGCGTAACCTGTCGAGGCTTCATCTGAACAAAGATAAGTTGATGCAAGTGGTTAAATACAGTT
The DNA here is from genome assembly GCA_036346155.1 of Sinelater perroti. NCBI lineage: Eukaryota > Metazoa > Arthropoda > Insecta > Coleoptera > Elateridae > Sinelater > Sinelater perroti. The sequence continues at coordinate 12,808,680 of JARFIY010000195.1, read as the reverse complement.
TGATAGGATTACCCATGTCAGGTTACAATTACTTGACGAAGTCTTATCTTTTTTCAAGGCTCTTGACAAACCTTCGATGTTCAACTTTGATGTTGGACTAGAAAAAATCTCCTTTATTGAGCAATTGTTTTCGCCTTAAACTTCGCAAATTTTTTGGCAGCATCTCATGTGGTCACAATTTTTTCAATAAAGTCGTAACAAAAAGCAAAGTTCACTATTTTTAATCTTCAGCCATCCTGAAAAGTGATTGCAAATTCTTGTTACAATTGCCAACATGAAATAACATAAAGCAACAAAAAGAAAACAAAACAAAAATGCAATTTTCAAGCTTAAACACAAATTTTTTGACCAACGTTTTTTTGTATAAATACCTTCTTATTGGCAATCTATAATCACTTAATCAGTAACAATTATATGGATCGTTGATTTATTATACAAAAATGCCATTTGGGGTTGTTGCATACCACACTATCGTTTCTATTACAGTTTTTATTACTATTTTTATTTAAAAGTAAGATATCTTAAACAATTCATGCAATATTAATATTATCAAAAAAGAGAGAAAAAAGTTAATAATATTATGACAATCTAAATATAGATCTAAAATGTTAGAATCGAACAATATTTGCAGAAATGGTGGAAAGTATACTTACGTCAGAAGATTAGTTAAAGAACAGTCAAATAAAGTAGAAAATGTTTGCAAAGTTATGTACTAATAAAATACTAATAAAATTTGGCATAAAGAGCAATACAAAGACGGATAATGTCAACAAATATTAGAAGACAAAGTTTTATTATAAAGTTTTTTCAAGCTAGCTCGTATGTATATATGATATTAAAAGTTATTGTAGAACAATTTCGAACTCTTGCGTAAAATCATAACACAAATAAAACGCGTTTAACAGACGCCAAATTTAATGAAAAAGGAATACAATTTTGCGTCATTTTTATGTCATAACATTATTCTTTGTTTGTTATTCTTCTCTATCTCTTTATTTTTTAATAAATTTTCATACACGTATTTATTTATTTTCGATGAAGTTAGTTTAAATTTAAATTATGAGTTATCAATAATATAAAATACATACTTACAAAATTCCTCATTTAGGTGAATTTTTCAACAACTAATTTTAGTGCAAGAGCTGGCAAATGGGGTTTTAAGAATGTATGAATGTACTAGGATAAAATTTAGAAAAACTCATTCTGCACTAGAAATTTTTGATGTCAAGAAACACAGGCTTATAACAATTTGACGAATCGTTTTAGCAAACTTTTGGTCTCCTTTTATATGTATACTATATTTAAGGAAGGTAAAAGCTTAAGTGAACTCTCAAGTAGTTTACTAACAAACTGTAACTTTGAAACATTAAATCAGACAGAATAAGAAAAGCAAACCACGGGAACATTTTACATTTAAGTACACACTAATTTAACTTATAAATTAAAAATGCTAAACCGGCAGTTCCTAAGGTAGTTGCAAGAACGTGCCTGTAACTCTTTTTTATTTATTTATGGGCACTACAATCTGTCATAAATTCACATTCAGTTGTGGTGATAGTCCTGAAGGATGTGCATCTAGTGATGCACACCTATGAAGTAGTTTAACAGTACTATTTACGATACAATAAACATATTACCTATAAAGCACTGCTAAAGTGTTATTCAAATTTGGTTATAAGGTCAAGAGGTTTAAATCGTTGCGGAGTTGCACTTCATCAGTTTCTTTAAGACATTCCGCTGAGGTGTTTAGATGACTATTAATTTGATCACGATAACGCACACAGAACCGTTGGATTTCTTGATACATTGTTGGAACTGCAAGATTTTTTCGAATGGTTTTGTTGGAGATGTACTATTGAGCGTTTACTACAGATCTTAAGACTTTTGGCTGGAACCTTCTTAATATTTCCACCATATGTTGGATTTTTTGGAGGTACCTCAAGTTTGAATTTCCATTTTTAGCACCAGGACTGGATTTTATCTAGGTGAACTTGTAAGTGGTGAGAAGCTATGTTAAGGTCGGCGTGCGATCAGAGTATTACCGTATCGTCCGCAAATGTGGCAAGATCTGCCATAAATAGGAGGTATAGTACGCTTCCTTTCTGGAACACCAGAGTTGATGGCATAGGTTGCTGTTATGGCGTTGTCATATCTGACAAGAAAATTTCTATTGGATAAGTATGAGCTCCGGAGTTCAAAATAATCCGTGGGTAAGAATGTTTTAATTTTGTGGGGCAGACCAAACCAAAATTTTGTCAAAGGTTTGTTACGTCTAAAAATAGTGCTGCACAGTACCTGCGCTCTTCAAAAGCTTTAGTGATTTTGTCTACTACACGATGTACTTGCTTAGTTGTTGCGTGATGCTTTAGAGAAGTGGTCAGGGATCTAGAAGGATTGGGTATAACTTTTGTAAGAGTATTTTTCCAAAGTCTTTGGACAGTGCCGTTAGTAGGCTGATAATCCTGTAAGAAGCTAGTTGATCAGTGGGTTTTCTGGGCTTTGAAATTAGGATTATTACAGCTATTTTCCATTATTCGAAGAAATAACAAAGCCTTACTATTGCATTAAATAGTTGAGTTATAAATTGTAAGACTTTCTTGGGTCATATTTTTGAGAATTATGCCAGTGAATCATGGCCCGGCGCTTTGTGGAAATTTACATGTTTGAGAATGATGTTTTCCACTTGGTGAACTTTGTATTTATTTGGTGGCAGTCTCATTTGATACGGCATATTTGAAATGCTGTGAATGCCATCTTCATTATTAATGAAGTAGTTGGCAAATCCCAATGCTTTTTAGCAATCACTTTTTGGTCAAATATTATTGATTGCACGAATCGGGGCTTTGTGTTGCTGTGGCTGCTTAAGATAGCCCCTGTTGCCCTCCAGAGCGAGTAGTCATTTGCTTCGGATGATGAGAGTTGTTTCAGATAGTCTTAAACATTTTGGTTTTTATGGTGGAGAGTAGGTTTTTGAACTCTTTGGTGGCATGTACTAGTTATTAATCATGACGCGATATTGATCGGAATTCATAGTAATTGCATGTCCAGTCTCATTTTCGAAAAAAAGGTTCAATGACATCTTTTGACCACAGAGCACACCAAACAGCCATTTTTTGAAAATGCATTGATTGTTAGTGATATTCTCTTGGATTTTCACTTGCTTGTTCACCGTCTCATTAAATGTGAAATACGGCTCATAGCTGAAGATAGTTTTCGATGCAAAATTCGAATCAATTGCACAATTTTGGAGGAGTTAATCAGAGAATAAAAAAAATGGCACACCTTGAACTAAAAAAAGAATGCTGGGTCAACAGAAAAAAGCATGGCGCCTGTGTCAAACTGACTTTTAGTGTCCTGCGTCCCTTTATATTCATTGGTCGCTTGTATGATACTTGGGGTCATAGTTAGCTTGCATTTGTAAGTACGGTATTTGTATGCTTGCAACATTTAGAATAAATGCTATTATGGCTAAATAATAAAATCAAAGCCTTAACTTGCTTATCGCTCCTGCCACGTATGTTGGTCTTTCGTTCTTTATTTATTTGCTTTTGACACACTTTATATGATTAGAGTACGGATTCTATTTTATCTTTAAAAAGCAAGTATATAAAAATTGACCTATACAAAGGACCTTTAAAGAAGTAAAAAAAGAACGAAAAAGGACGTCTAGTGACCAAACTTCATAACAAACATATTGCACTAGATATCATTCAATAGACAGACTTTTTTATTTCTCCATTTCTATTTCCATTCTCTATTTCTTCTCTTATATTTCCTTCTCTATCCTGTTTTAAATATAGCCATAGTTTTCCATTTTTTCCTATTTTTTACCTCTTTGTACCAGCACAGTCCAGACGCCTTTTTGAAATCATCTGACTACTTCATCATGGGTCTACCCGTGCTTCGACTTTCTGGTCTCCATCTTATGACCTTGTTAGTCTCGGGGGAGCCTGTAACCCCTAGAGGGCACATCTCCAAATGGCAGATCGGGAAATGCTCTCCAGATATACAGAGTAAGGCAGAAATGAAATACGTCCCGCAGACTAACAGGTAGTAGTCTGTTGACACAACAAACAGAGGCTGGATCTCAACGACCTGGCTGAATATGGGTTTACGCTTGGATGTACGGCAATATAATGTCATAGAAGGTCCTTAGTAAGTTAGACTACCACTAACAAGCCATCTCACAGGACTAGCGTGGCGGTTCCAAGCCAACACCCTCCATATGAATATAAAGCCGAAGGATTATTTTTTTCTTTATTATAAATTTATTTAAAATACATTTTTTAAGGTAACTAGTTTCGGAACTGTGTAAGCAACTCAAAGAGTTTGATTTTTTTTTTGCTTTATGGTGATCGTCTAGTAAATCATTAGGAAGAGCATTAAGTTTTTTTATATAAATTTTATTGTAGTTTTGAATTTCATATTTTAGTGCGGGCATACATATCGTTTATTATCACTTTATTGGAAATGCACCATGGTATTTTGAGGATTTAATAGCCGTTTTCTACAAGATCTATCTCAAGATAATTTGTAGCTGAAATTGCTGAAGCTTGTTGAATATGTGAAATATGGAAATGTAGTTATAAATACTTAGCCGATCACTGTGGTGCAGTTATTGGCCGTTTAAGGTCACTGCTGGACAGTTGTCCGTCATCATAGCAAGAAAAGTATGTTAAGATAAAAATGCACTTACTTGAATTTGCCATATTCTAAACCATTGCTGAATTTTGTTCAGATAGACTTGAAGGTACCTGGGCACCTATTGTGGTTTAACGTGGGAAGTTAGGGCGGCCATATCATCAGTACCGGTAACCGTTGCGGTCAATCGAGATGTAAATAGGTCTATCGAGTACAATAAATATAACAGAGGTATTAAGGTACTACTTTTGGGAACTTTTGAGTATATAAATCGGAGATTAGTAGCTTCCTTTTTGTATTTTATTAAGAAGTCTCGTTTTGATATACAAGATCTTGGTACCATACCATATCGAAGGCCTGAGTAACATTTAGAAATACTGCAGAAAGCAAATTCGTGCTCCAATATTCATATGAAAATATTATTGTAGTTTTTTTTTTGTATACTTTGCATTTCGTTGTAGCAATATTGTATATGTTAAAATGAAAGCTATGACGCAAATACTTAATATATCTAATTAACACATACACAGAGTATTTCAAAAAAGTCACCCAAATTAAAAAAATTATAATTATTCAGCTTTTAATCCGTTTTGATCGAAAAAAGTTACTGTTAGAAAGAGGGAATTCTTGAGTTTCGCGCAATTGTCGATATGTAGCACTAGCGCGCTTCGTTCAACTGCTAGTTCAGTGTTTGTCAAGATGGCGAATGGACAACAGAAATAATTTTGTGTTCTACGCTTCGCGAAGTGCGAGTCTGTAACAAGTGCTCAACGTGATTTTCGGCGACAATACGGTGTTGAATCTTCTTCTGCTCCGAGTATTAGGTGATGGTATAGAGAATTTTAAGACACGACTTGTCTGTGTAAAGAAAAATCCAGTGGTTGGCTTCGTGTGTCAGATGAAGCGTAGCGCATCTGGCTGGATTTCGCACGTAGCTCCTAAATATCCACTCGCTGTGCCGCTAGAGAACTAAAGATTTTCTCAACGTCTGCCTGACGTATTTTATTGCGACGTTTAATTATGAAAGTGCTTTCTGACAAGGCTACTTTTCATTTAGTGGTAAAATAAATCTCCATAATGTTAGAATATGGGGTACTGAGCAGCAACATTAAATTTTACAGCATGAGAGGGACCCTCCTAAACTTAATGTTTTTTTTGTGCAATTTCTCGGAAAAAAGTATACGGTCTCTTTTTCTTCTTAAAGAATACTGTTATGGGAATTACATATCTAGATATGATTGAAAACTGGTTTTTCCCACTGTTAGAGACCGATTCGGATGACTTAATTGTCCAGTAGGGCGGTTCACCACCACACTGGAGCCTGTAAGTCAGAAAACTTTCGAATAATTAGATAAAAATTTTGTTATGAGCAGAAAATAAGCATTTTTTATTTTACTCCAAACAGAAGCCCTCCCAAAAGGGTGTCCGCATAGTTTACTGTTTTTATATTATCTTGTTTTTATTTTACGGGCGAAAAACTTTAATTTATCATCGACTTGTCGGCTAAACGTTAATTGAACTGACGAACATTTTGTAAATGTGTTGGCCATAAAATACGTCAACCTTGATCGATAAAGCAGACGACAGCCTAGAAACACAAACCTAATAAATATGGAATTTTAGAGGGGTTGAAGGGTGGGAAACGCACGCCGCAGCACCTGTTCAATAACGTGAGGCTTACCGTTTTTGCATGTTTTGTATAGCGGTATGTGATTACTTATTGGGCAACTTTGGGCTTACAAAATGTACGCTAATCGAACATCATTTAAAGTTTTTTGCATTTTTTAATCTACTGCACACAGAAGAAGTGTAGAAAATGGAAATATATAGACAATTTATTTGTAAATGAAAAATAAAAAATATAAAATTATAAAATAAAAAAAAAGTTAGCCTAGCATATTATGTAAAAGATTTAATAGAAGAATAATCAGCACACGGCTATGTATTTCTTTTATAATAAATAATATAATTATTTTTTTTATAATAAATAATATAATTATTTTTTTCAAAGTTTATTAAAAAGTGTTTCAAAAACTTGATTGTTCTCAATTTTATTTCAAATAGTTTTCATTTTTTATATAATATATAATTATACAAAATATTTATCTATTAAATTTGAAACGAAAATTATATCCTCTACAACATTTTTGCTTTGATTACAAGATTATTTTTCTTATTAAATAATTTTGAGTTCAGGTCTTGTTTTCAAATAGGCGGACATGTTGCATCATCACTGTAAGTTCTGTGTCACAAGCGTCAATATTTGTCAGCATGCACCGCCTGTATTGAGAAAACCATAAGCGAATTTAATTCTTGATTATCACTTTGAGCATCATGTTGCCATCGAACAAATCCCACAGAATCGTCTATAAAATTCTTAAATATTTTGAAACAAAGAGATACTACTCGGCTGTAGATATAACACAAATCTTTGACAAAGTCTGACATCAAAGTTTGCTTTATAAAATTAAAAACAAAATTCCTCAGAACTCCCTTCTACTTATAAAACGGTATCTTGCTGACAGGCACTTTTAGTCAAATTTGAAGAATAACAAACTACTCTATCTTCAATCAGTTCCGGCGTTCCCCAAGGCAGTGTACTAGGGCCGACTTTGTATATTCTATTTATTGCAGATCTTCTTACTATCGAATCCACAATGAGATTTTCCGACTACCCAGCCGTGTTAGCTTCTCACCCTGATGCGCAAAAAGCGTCGCAAAATCTACTTCACTTAAATACTCAAATATAGCCCAAGAAACGGCGTATTAAAGTTAATGATTCTAAATCAGTTTATATAATACAATTATATTATACAACTCATACAGATACTTTTTTCTTGTTATAATGAATAACTAGCATATCCCACAAGAAGAAGTCTATCTTAATAGAAGGTTAACTTGGAAAGAGCACATTTGGTCCAAATGAAAACAACTAGGAGAAATATGCGGAAAAATGTACTGGCTGCTAGAGTGTAAATCTAAGCGATCTCTAAAGATATAAATAAAGTTATATGAGGTTATTATAAAACTAGTCTAGACCTATGGAGTACAGCTGTGGGGAACTGCTATTAATTTAAACATTGATATACTAAGCCGATAGTAAATGCCCTATGGTATGTACAGCGACCGAAGCTTAGCTTAACATAAGCTGTATTTACCTGTTATTCTTAATTTTGTATCTCAAACATGTCTTATTATGAGCCGTCTCTGTGGCCTCGCAGTTAAGAGTTTAACCCGATGTCCTTGACCCGGAGCAGGCAAGTTCGTGTTTCGCTCAACCCATAGATGTATGTGGCATCCTAGGATTAAGTTCCATATTAATAGGCACAACCTCTTGAGAGTTTAATGCAAGTAATTGTATCCCAATGAGAAAGAAATGTCTCATTATTACAACCAAGCTGCAGCTATACAAAACATCCAGCAATTTGCTCCTGTGCAAACTGATCCTAACCAGCATATGCAATGCATTTTACAAAATTTCCAATTAATACAGCAAGTGCCAAAAAACAATTTACATTCAAAATATGAATTATTGCAAACAGCGAATACGTATTCTGTAATTTGAAGTAAAAGTTGTCTGGTTTAATGCAACATGAAGTGTTTTTACCACAATGAAAAGTAGAGCCCTAATAGTCAGTGCTATTAATTACCAGAATGTTCAGCAACAACCACAACAATCAATGCCAGTAAATAAAACTAATTATATAAATAAAATAAAAAACTCCACTGAAACAAATGGGGATCATGTTAAATTTATTAACTACATACGATAGCTTTCAAATATAACAATAGCTCAGTGGGTACGTTATGCTGGCTGTTTTGATGGGTTAAAAAATCATAAAAACGAAATAATATCTTTTATATCAAACAATTTTACCGATAAGATGTAATACTCAGTATACTATTCACTACCCGGCCGATACAGCTCATGCTAGCACGACAGCTATTGTCAAAAATGTATTAAAATATTTTTCCAAATACAAATCTTAAACATGTTCAAGCTACATCAGTGGTCATTGCAAACTGGAATGGTCCGCTAGCTATTTTATCATTCAAGACGTAATAACACCATGAACACTATGTGCACTCGGAAACAAATTTATCTCCGTTGGTAACTACAATGCCATGCATGTCAATTGGAGTTCAAGGTCCAGCAGTACTAAAAACAAAGAGTTTTAGAAAGAAATAATCAATAGATATCAATACATATCCACAGAAGTCAGATTTTCCTAATTTCTGCATCGCTAAAAGTATCAGAACAAAGTTCAAAGCAAAATCATGTTCATCTGTATGGTGAGCATAGTAAGCGTGTACAAAACACATCTTATACGTCTTTGTACTAACGTTAGAAACTGGAATTATTTTTGGAAACTAATTGACGAATCTCCCATACCGAAAGTAGCTTTAAAAACATAACGGGAACTGTAGTGATTAAAAATTTTACTTGGGTAGTTCAACAAGCTTCCTATCAAACTTTACCTAAAGAAGTTTATAGTAATGTCAATATTGACTGTCCTATTATTGTTTTCCAGAAAAGCTCAAGTTACGTAGGAAATGGCAAACTATATGTCACCCAAATGACACTTTTAATTCTTACCAATTCACCGAATGATTACCAGCTTGTGCTATAGTTACCGGTATTCTACAAAATATTCTTAAACCAATTAAAAAAGCACTGTTCTAATATGCAACTTGCTTATTTTGCTTAATAAATAGATGGATAGCAATTGATTTTCACCAAAGTTTTCAGATAGAATATATATTTTATCAAAAATTTCTGTAGAGGTATTCCAGGTATATTTGTCAGTTATAGCTTTGGATCCAAAAGGTAGCTTTGAGTATTGAGTTATTTTTTGCAAAATTATACTTCTGCAATGTATTACCTCCAGTACTTTACACTATAGATTCTACAAAAATAAATACGAACAAGCGAAAATTTTCTTTACAGGTAAAGCAGAGAGGACCCTATGCGTGAAACTAAACTATAGGGTTTAACAAAATTTTATCGAAACAAATGACAATGAATTATATTCAAATGAAAGTGAATAGCGGCAAAAATTTAGCGGCCGGAACAGAAAACTTTGCGGCCATTTCCGGTCAAATCGGTCTCGAGTTTTTCCGATCAGGATGATTTTTGGCGTCTGGACTTGATGTATGGTCCTTAGTCGAATACTGAAAACGTTATGTCTCTATCTATCACATATTAAAAATTATAAGGCGTGATAGATGACAGAAATTACAGAAATAGAAGCTGGTCTCCAGCTTGGAAGCTGCCTTGATCAAAAGTTATTAGGCGTGACAGACCACAGATATGACAAAAGTAAAGCTCCTCCCGCTTGGAAGCTGGGTCTGCTAAACATAAGTTTAAAACATGGTGCCGGGGAAGAGATTGCTCTGTAAGCAATCCCAGAACGAACTTAAAAATTCGAAATCGAATATCTCGAAAATTATTCGACATAGAATTTTTTCGACTTCATTTTCGAATTCAGCGTAAAATTTCCTATAAGAATCACATTTAAAATCGTAATGTCGAAAATTTTCCCGAAATTCGAAGTCGAATATCTCGAAAACTATTCGAGGTAAGCGTAAAATTTCCTATAAGAATCCATTTTCAAATTTTAAAAAATCTCAAATTTTGTGACGGACCGACAGACAGACATATAGAATTCAGTAACGAACTTTTTAAGTTCGTTGATAAACTAGAATATCATTTAAATCGACTGTAGTTTCTGCAGTTAAATTTAAGCATAATTTTTTTTCAGTTGCTTTTAATCTACTTAAATTATTTGTTTTATTCCGTTTTTGCTGACTAACGCGTTAGAAAAAGTATCCAGTAAGCGCCCAATATTTTTTTCTTAAAATTTGAGTGTAGGCATATTTAAACTACTAATATTCCAAAACACAAAACTGATTCAGCACAAGCTTGCGCGGTTAATAAGCCACAAAAATTAAGTAAATGACAAGCATACAGCGAATATATTGCCAAATAATACTTATTCAAAATGGAACTTTGAGCTTCATAAAGCCCCTTTATATCCGATTTGGGCTACGGCATATTTCAAAGATTGTTTTTTCATTTTGTATTTTCCAGCATCATTCACCTGCAAATAACGTATAATATAAAAATCGTTTTGTTCGACACGAGCCGAATCTGAAATATTATTATCAAGTAATATTTCGCTTTTGTTTTCTTCCGAAATTGTTTTTGTTATATTATCTGCGCAGCATTGTATATACTTAATTTAGCTTTCAGCTGATAAGTGATTATTTAGTTAAGATTATTTCACATTGTTCACATACTTTTTTAATGTGTAATTATAGTCACCCATTAATTCTAGTAATCTTAAAAGTTTTCATTTTAGGCTCACTTAATAAATGTTTGTTACATCTAAGTGGTAAATCTTAATAATACACTCACCGGCACAGAAATGTGCCCACCCCGGTTTTTCTCAATAATATCTAGTTAGAGGTAATATATACAATTGAGTATAGTGATCAATTGTACAATTAGGTCGAAACTTCTGACCACCTTTTTTGAACTCCTCATTAAAAAGTAAAATAGGAATGTCTCATAAACCCGACCCATTGAAACACCCCTAAGCGGGGTTTTCCTGCTTTTTTTATTTTAACGTGACATATCTCATGAACGATAATATATAGAGTGCTGAGACCTTCATAGTTTATTGGTTGGTCTAAGTTTGAGTTTCCAAGGCGTTTATGAGTTTCAACATTTCTATATATTACCGTTTCGCCCCCTGATCTTGTTAAAATAAATAAAGAAAAAGCAAAGGTATTTGGTGAACACCTAAATGCTAGTTTCCGGCCATATGAAGCAACAAAGCTCTTGTTGGCAATTTTTGAATTGCTTAAAGCGCCATTCCAACTCGATCTTCCCGTCGAGCATTGTACATGCAAATAAAATACAAAATAAAATTCAACCTCATCACAAGAGTTGTTTTTCCAAAAAAAGTTTCAATAACCAAAACATTCATATTTATTTCTATAAGAACTGTTTACCATTCAATAGAAATTTTTCGGAAATTGTTCTTGTGCTAAAACCAGGCAAACATATATTAATATTTCCAGTACTTTCTAAGCCATTTGAACGAATACTGCTAAAAAGGCTCAGTTCCCTTATAGAAGAAAATCAATGAATTCTCCAACATCAATTCTATCTCAAGATAAAACACTTCCAGCAATGGCAAACGCAGAATGGTATGTGAATAACAGCATACTATAGAATGGCCTGAAGATCTCGTAGATTAAAGACGTAATCCAAATCTTTTACAGTACTTACAAAGCGCGGATTAGTGAACACCTCTGTGTATTAATAATAGACTCGATAAACAGGGTAATACAGAGTGTCCAGAAAGGGTAGGTGGTATTTATATCTGCGCCGCCCATGTAACGGAGCGGTTTCGAGAGGGGCGGTAAGGATAAGTTGTTGCAATGCTCTTTGGAAGTGTACCTGGGAGACCATTGCGCTTTTTGCGTACGCGCCTATTATCGCAATGGTGATTCTATAGTCACAGCTCAACGTTTATATCGTGCAGAATTTAACTCAAGGAAGGACGATACCATCAGAAAATGGATTCGAATGTTTGAAAATCCCGGATCTATTGTAGAAATTCTCAATCAAGGTCGTCCGCGCTCTGTTCGAAGCCAACAAACGATCGAAGAAGTGAGAGTTTCCGTGCGTGGAAACCCGTCTCAATCACCTAGCAGACGCAGTCAAAAACTCAATATTAAAAAATCGTCGTGGAACAAGATTCTGAAGCAAGATTTACAACTTACAGCCAAAAATTCAGATTGTTCAAAACCTGAACGTTACCGACTATCCTCCCAGCTGAATTTTGCAAATAAAATGCTTCAACGTTTCCCAACGTTTAAAAACATTCTGTTTAGTGACGAAGCAAACTTTCACTTAAATGGTCACGTAAACAAGCACAAGTGCCGCTACTGGGCCAACGACAATCCAAGACAGATACATAAACGACCATTATGTAGTCCAAAAGTTATTGTGTGGGCTGCCATGTCTGGTGAAGGCATCATTGGTCCTTATTTTATTGAAGACCGGCGAGAGCGAGCACTTACGGTAAACAGTGAACGGTATGAACATGCTAAGAAACTTTTTGGTTCTACAACTGCAGGAGTTTGATGGTTTTAATGTGGAAATGTGGTTTCAACAAGATGGAGTCACTTGCCACATCGCAAACCATTCACTTGAGGTTGTCAATCAAATTTTCCACGAAAAAATTATCTCTCGTCGAGGCACCATCGGTTGGCCCCCGAGAAGCCCGGATCTGACAACCCTTGACTATTTCTTTTGGGGATATCTTAAAGAGAAAATGTATGCAAACAAACCACGAACTCTGTTGAAATTGAAGCACATCTGCACTGAACTGGCCGCCGTTTCTAAAGAGATGTGTAGACGCGTAGCGGCTAATTTCCGTGTTCGGTTAGAGGAGTGCCAGAAGTGCGAGGATCAACATTTGGACAACATAATCTTTGGCACTAAATTTTCCAGAACTTGTCTAATGATTAAAAATAAAAAAATATTTTTCTGACTTGTAGTGTTTTTTTTTTTATTGAATTTACAAATACCCCCTACCCTTTATGGACACCATGTATAACAAGACACTTGAAACAAACACAGTTGAGTAACCTTAATAATTTAGTAATTGGAGACGACCTTATGTAGGTCAGCTCTTTTACTTGTCAGTATTTTAAACTAGTTGTAGACACGCAGTAAGTAAAAAAATCTTGAGCACTTACAAGTGTATTCGTGAACATATCACAAATTCTAAAATTTCTAAAAATTAGAATTATTACTTTTTTTATTACGCATATTTCGATATCATTTAATTTATTAGTCATTGGTGTTGATTCTGTAAGAAAATTACGTTAATGAGCTGTTGTAATCGTATAATGCGTATAACAAGTTTTTTATTGTCCAAAAACTGTAAAAAAACAATGACTTGACAATGTTTTTCCAAACTAGAAAGAAAGGACATAGTGGCTTTTACAAATAGAAAAAGACAAAATCAAATAGAGCAAGAGATTAGAATGAGCTCATTAAGGATGTAGCTAAAATTTTACGCATAGCCGAAGTACCCAAACGAAATATCAAAACTAGCTCTAAAAATACTATGACAAAACAAAAACGTTACAATCCTACTTGGACACAAAAGTAATGCTACAGTTATTCTCAACAAGACAGACTACATATAAAAAGTAGCTCTAAAAGCCTAGAAGACCCATAGCTTGTTATTAACTAATATTAGGTATACTATTAAAAATGTTACATATTTTACTATCAGGCATAGTTAGTTGATGGTAATAGCGATCACATCTGTTAAAAAAAATTGCCAAAACAAGCACTGAAAACAAATTTTGTTGGTCATTTACGTTCTAAATTTGAGCTGCGTAAATTTTATGTTTATTCTTGAGTTCTTTTTAAATTGCTGTTAACTGCTTTGTTACTTTCTATTTAATTCATTTATTTCTAGTGTTTTTGGTTTATAGTGCATTCAAATTATGCATTTGCCATTAGAAACTGTTGCTAAAGCAGTTGCATTACTCGAAGACGGACGCAGTCAACGTTATGTCTCTAATCGGCTAGGTATTTCCGTTCAACCCTAAAGATGTTTATAGAAGATTTAGGGAAATATCCTGCTATGGTCGTAGGCCGGGAACAGGAGCTAAACGTAAGACATCCGCTCGTGACGACGTACTACTGCACTGGAGATTCGAAATGTCAATATTTCTAAAAGAACAGTTTTATGGAGGCTCAACGAAGCAAATTTGTGTGCAAGAAGACCAGCATGAGATCCAAGATTGCTACGGAAATATCGAGTAGCACGTTTGGCGTAATCATGCAATCGAACAGTGGAGGACCCTCATTTTTTCTGATGAGTCCAGATTTAATCTTTGTGACTTAGATGATTGTGAACCAGTATGGAGAAGAAGGGGAGAAAGATTTGCTCCTTGTAATTTTTCGGAAAGGGTACGATTTCGTGGAGGTTCAATTATGGTGTGCGCAGGGATTTCTGCTGATGCACGAACGGAGCTTGTATATATCGGAAAAAGTTCATTAACAGCAGCTAGGTATGTAGAAAAGATTCTATTACCCCATGTGATTTCTTTTGCTCCTTTCGTTGGCGAAGATGTTTTGTTTATGCCGGCCACATTCTGCAAGATTCTTAACCGCCTTCTTCAATGACGTTCAGATTATCGTTATGGATTAGCCGGCGAATAGTCCCAATTTAAATCCTATAGTACATATTTGGAACATGTTAAAACGACGCGTCAGAGCCAAACATGCTGCTTCAAATAACCTCGACGAACTCCGAATTGCTTTACTCGAAGAATGGGATCAGATCACTCAAGAAGATATTTGGGAGTTGATCTACAAAATGAATCGCTGGATGCCCGCAGTGATTTGTGCACGAGGAGGCAATACGCGATATTAGACATTACATCGTGGTTGTTTTTGTCGTTTTGCTAAGTTTTTTAAAGTTAAAATAAGGTATGTGTTTTGTTATTATCTTTATTTTGTCGTCTCTAGGTAACACCAAAGAATAATTTAAATAGAAGTGTGACTAATAATGCAATAAAAATAACGTACTAGGTACTAAATTCACTTTAGTTAGCATTTTTTCAAATTTCAATTAGAAAATACCATAAAAATAGGGTGGATAACTAGATATTATTGAGAGAAACTGGGGTGGGCGGACTTCTATGCCGGTGAGTGTAGATCTACGTACAAAATTTATTTAATATTTGCTTTCACTTACATTCCTGAGTCTTGATGCAATTTTGAAGATTGTCAAGTCAGGTTTCCAAATTCCGCTATCCTATGTAAATGTTCTGAAATTTTTTAAAGGTTTATTTGATTTCTGTTTTGTTGAATATCTTAATATTAAAGTAAAATTAAATTTATAACTCACCAGAGCTTAATTTAAAGGTCTACAAATATATATATATATATATATATATATATATATATATATATGATTAGACATTAAGTTGTATTAAAAGTTTTCACTACTTCTGAAGTTGTATTATTTATTCTTTTTGATATGATACGCCATCTTCCAATGAGTTATTGGATTTGGCCACAATACCATTCTCTAACGACGCTCGAAATAGCGCTTAAAACTACAAAATCTTGTGCTACAAAAATTATGTTGAATGAAAATTATTGAATGGAATGAACCATAATCGCATAAATCGATGATGAAGTTTCAAATCTTTTATTCCATTGAAATCTTAAATTTATTGTTGAGTCAAGCGTGGTCTGGTGTTGGACTTGATTTTCGGTTAAATAACATGGATCAGTTCTAAAACGTTTGCTGAAGAAACCAAAGAAATGGAAATGTAGGAAAACGGTGTCTTCTGAAGGCCCTAATGTCCTTAATAATCTGTGATTGCTAGCGTGGGGTTACTCTGCCAGTAATAACATGAATGGTTGACTCGAACGGATATTATCAATGTGCAGATAATAATATGTACGAGGTGGGTTTAAGTTCTAAAATCTTCAAATTTTTTTCTTAGCAGTGAGAGTGAGTAAAAAATGCGGTTAATTTTAAAAGACGCAAAAACTATTTATGAATTTAATATAGATGGCAGCACCAAACAATGTACACCGGTCCAATTACCGCCATTGCAGTGAGTGTTGTTTTGTATATTTAAAATAGCAATGTTTGGTATTCAATACAATGTGTAATTATTTGTTTTCTTCTCTTGCGTGGTGAAACGTTCATCGAAATTCATTGTCAATTGAGTAAGACATGCGGTAAAGGCATTACCTATATTAAAAATGTACGTTCGTGGTGCGAAAGTTTAAATAAGGTTGAGAGTTATCAGACAATAAACCTAAACAGCCTCGGCCCGAAACTAGCCAGGCTGAAACCATGATTGCGCGGATGGAGTAAGATGTTATGAAAGACCGTCGATTAGGTGTACGTGATATCACCTGTAAACTTGGCATTTCCGTAAGATTTCCGTAATGCCCATTTTGCATGATGACAGGAAATTCCAAAACGTTTTTTCATGGTAGGTCCCACAAACGATCAGCGACAAACATAAAGTTGCAATAAATGTGCTTTCTTTTTGTTAGTTGTGACGATGGATGAGACGTGGATGCCACTTTTAACCCCAAAACGAAACGCAGTTGCATCAGCGATCTTCCAGTGAGAAAAACAAATCCATAAAGAAGTCCCAGTCATGTAATCATGGCGATAATGTTGTATAAAATATGTGCGTCTAGACGGAGGTTACGTTGAGAAGTAACATAAGTTTTAACTTTCTTGGGTAGGTATTTCAAAAAAAATGGAAACCTTAAAACTTGAACGCATCTCGTAAATATTAATAATAACCACTGTTTTTTATATCATTAGGAACACTTCTTTACAGATTAGTTGTGGGCCACCTTTTAACGTAAAGCGTAAAATAAAAACTTTCAAATAGATACACATCTAAAATCAAACGCACATCACCAGCAAACATTTTAGTAGTACCACTCATATAAAAAACTAATTTAGACTGTTGCCGCCTTCTACTATACATGTTTTGCCTCAAATGTTTTCCATGCAAATATAAAAAAGGAAAACAATACATTCGACATCAAATAGGTACATGAATTTTCACAGCATTAATCCGAGAATGTTGGTACGCTTAAGAAAAAATAGAAATTTTGTTAAAATAAATACTAACACATTGGAAACTTTCCGAGCCCTTAGAAACCACGATCCAAAGGGATTTTATTTTTTCCTCCTTCCCATCATCTGAGATGAATTTGAATAAAATACCAATATCAAATATTTATTGACGACCTCATAAAATAACAAATGTAAACATTTTTAATATTACAGCTAATAGGTGGCTAACAGGTAAAGACGTTAACGCTATGAGTCTATATTAAGAATTTTGGTTAATTACCAGAATAAACAATTAACTAGAAAATAAAATGTAAATAATCTAACTCGGCTAGCCACTGGAAGATTTTTGTGTTATAAAAGTTTTAGACCATACACTAATAATAGTTGCATCGTGTCGTTGGTTCGTGGGTTGTCTCATAACTGCGGCGGACGTCTTTAGAAAAAAATCTTCTAAATATTTTTTAATTATTTAATTTTAACAAGCCTAACAACCCGAGAACCAACTACATGATGCATCATAACACTAGCCGTAAAAACCTTTGCGTCTGTTTAACTAATAATAGTTACTTTAACTACACACATAATCAATAAACGGAGAGCCACTACCTTATAGTAACAAACAAATTGAAAAACGTTTTGATATAATATAGATAAACTAATTAAACTTTACATTTCATTCATATTTGAGTTAGATGTTAAACAGTAGCGAAATTTTTGATTTAGCCATACAAATCAATGTTAATCAAACATAAATTGCAACAAATAGATGTTAATACTGACAAAACTAGATTTAACAAAATACCCAAAGAACTTAAACATATATTACAAAAAATTAAAATAGGATAAAACTTTAAAATAAAGTAGTAAACTATCTGCAACAGCCGACACAAATTATAGTAAAATACAACAAAAAAATGAGCCAACCTTAATAAACAGTAACAGCTACACAAGCTAAAGATAGAACTTTTTATGGGATTTTTTAACGATTCTTCTTAGTAGAATATCCAGAAGACAAAAAAATGTTTAATTTAAATGCACTTAATAAAAAAAAATTTCATTAAACAAAAATATTAAAATTAAGTTAGATTTGTCATATTCAAAAAAAAAAAAAACCGCCAAATAGGCTATTTACAATTCTATTGTAGGTAGTCTTACAAGAATACCTACAAAAATGTTTCATTGTCAATAAGTTTTCAATGTCATAATGGAAATTTAATATTTTTTCAGCCTGTGGGAAATGACACATTAATAAAATATCGAAGCAAGTTACATTCTACAAACTACTGTTTTTTGCTATTATTAAAAGAATTGAAAAATTTCCGATAAAACATCTAAAGCCGACTACAGATAACAGAAAAATTATTATTTAATTATTCACTTTATTTTAGATGAGCAAATCAAACAAGTCCATAGAGTGATTAACAAGATATGTAATCATCTGAAATGGAAATGTTATTGTACTGTTAAAAATAATTTAAGATAAATGGTTTTAGTCACCTTTTTGAATGAATTTTGTCACCAGTATGATTTATTTCTCTTGAAATTTGTTATCCGTTTCTGCTCAATTTATTTGAGTGTTTATGGTGTTGATGCCTTAACAAAATGCACTTGCTGGAATTGGTTTACCAAATTTCATTCTAGTGATTTTTCATTCAAAGACGACTAGTGTTCCGGATGAAGTTAAAGATGACCTAATCAAAGCCATCAAAAGCAATTGACTCACCACAACGCATCAAACAATTTATTTAGAAACGAATGATAAATCTAAAAAATCGTGGAGAAAACCTACACACGTCACAACAATAGCCGAAACACATTAGAAGATCATGCTGCAAATTTTGTGGGATTACAAAGATGTTAATTTTTGGACTTGCTTCCAAGGAATTAAGGTTCCGGTTTTTTGTTGATAAGTTCAAGGAATTCTATAAGTGTGAAGTTGTAAAATGTTATAGAACAACATAGACACTATAGCATTTATTAATTTACTGTGTAAACAAACCCTGTTTTACTTCATTAAGAAAAGAACAAAAATACTTTTGCAACAATCCAATAAATGTATTTTATTGTAACGAATTTTCTAATGCACCCCATGGTGCAGCATTACGTAGACATATGCGCCCGTCACGCTTGACGGCCGACACAATGTCTTCCAGGAATTCAGCTGCGGCATACGTGCGAGGCGTACATTTTAGGCGTTTATATGTCGGCGTTTTGAGAATTCCTTCTAGTAGGCGGCAAATGGGCATAAATATCGCGGAGCGGGGCGGACTTTTATTCTATAAGGCTATTTAAATAAATTATAAGAACACATGAAAAAATTACAGTAAGTTGAAGTATGTTACATCCACAATGAAATATGGTAGCTGTTCTTCTCAATGAACTGAAGTCTAATATCTTGGCTTACATTTAAATAAAAAGTAAAGTGAAATTTTAAGAAAACATAGACAAATGTAATGGATTGATAGGAGGGAGATAAAATTTGTCACTACAATATAAATTATTGTTATTATAAGGTAATACAAAAGCTCATATGAATATACGGTACATCCCAAGGTTTCTAAAACCAAATACTTTCTGCTTTAGTAAATACCCAGTAGCATATTTTAAACAATGTAATTTACATTGGCTTAGGTCTAATAACTGTGCGCGAAGAAATTACAAAAATTGTATACTAATGAACTAGCTGTGAACCTATTAAACGCAAATGGTGAATTACAACGCCTAAAAGGGTTTAAACTTTCTGGCTCAGCGACTGGATTTTAGTACCTAGTTTTAATAAAACGTAAGACTAACTAATTCAGTTGTTTTAGAATAGTGACTGTCTAGTGGCATTTTTCATCCATGTGTAATTTATATTTATTTTTGGTTTAGTTTAAGCATAATTATAATGTATACTTAGCGCTTGTTAAAATTTATGCGGATTGCGTGATAGTACGGAAAAATGAAATATATTCCCAATTTAACTACTAAAGAAAAAATGATAAAATGTCTTTAACTACGTTTCTAATTAAATTGAAACTGAAAAATAGTTTGTTTTCGAAAGAATCTTATTAACATAAATGTATACTACAGAGTATTTATTATGTAAAAAAATGTGCTTTAAAGAAAAAGGCCATGAAGCTTAAACCCCGTCGTTTTATATTGTGCTGGTATTTAGGGCAAATGCATTTGAAGGCTGCCTCATCTAAAGAAGTGCTTTATCAGCTTAACGTGTACAATGAATTCTAGGTACAAATGTACACTGTTGATAAATTGATAAATACTTTTGTTCTATAATAATTTATAAGCTTTGCAAGCCGGTAGTTTGTTCAGATATTCTAGAGAATTCTTTGTGGTTACAATTTACTAGCACCGATTACTTTGCTTCACAAATTAGATCTAACATATATAATTTTTTTAACATTTAACTTAAGGTATTTATCTTTTAGAAATATTATGCGATTTAGAAAATTTTGATTTTATATTTTTTATAATAATCTAAAATCGTATTACCATATAATAATCTTTGGTGGTCTATTATAGGGGAGATGTAAAGTTGCACTAAAGGGTGCAGTGTTCTAACACATATGTCTCAAAAGAAGTTATAAATTTAAGCGCAATTTTGCTTTTAGTTGTTATGCCTGGTGACGCCATATTTAAATATGTCATCTGCTTCAATTTAAGATATAAAATATTTTTGTTTTCGTATTTTAAAACTAAATATTTTACTTGCCAGAACTTTTTTATTTAAAAACTCAGCAACAGATTTTTTAAATTTGATTCGACCTCAACACTTTCTTTGATCTTCTTTAAAAATATAAGTGTTAAAAAATATTACTATAGCTTAGGTTTTTTTGTTAGGTTTGCTTTGTTGTAGCACTATAGGGACAATGCGCTAAAGGACTCTGTCTCAGTGGTGCTCTGTCTCCCCTGGTGCATTGTCTCCCACCATGCTGAAGTTACCTGATAGTACATGATACTTTTTCATTGCAAAAAATGCCAAAAACACGAAAAAGAGAAGAATATAATAATATACTAAGAACACCCTTAAACCCTTTAAACGGACGAAGCAACTATGGAAAACGCTGCCACGTTTGGTTTGTGCCACACTACGCTTTTGAGGTACATAAAGAAAAACTAAGACGAAAGGCAAGGTATTCTCGAACTTAACTATGCTATCAATAAAAATACGATTTAGAGAAGTAACTCAAATATTACTTAATAAAAGCAACCAAGATGCATTTCGGTTTATCTAGAGACCAAGCCCGAAAATTAGCTTATAAATTGGCAAAGCGAAATCATTTAATATATTTTAATTCATAGGATAAAAAACAAGCAGCAGGAGAGAATTAGTTAAAAAGTTTAGAAAATGCTGGAACGATTCTCTAAACTGGAAGGTACCAGTATGGGTGCCTTCAACAGAACGCAGTAAATGAATTCTTTAATAATTTAGAGA
This sequence comes from Sinelater perroti, assembly GCA_036346155.1. Classification (NCBI taxonomy): domain Eukaryota; kingdom Metazoa; phylum Arthropoda; class Insecta; order Coleoptera; family Elateridae; genus Sinelater; species Sinelater perroti. The sequence goes on along the minus strand of JARFIY010000195.1, from coordinate 12,786,942 downwards.
CTCTACAAAAAGGCAGAAGTTTAAGCCTAGCAAGTGTTCAATTTACATGAAACCGGACCTTCAAACGTCATTGCTAAGACAGGCGATAAGCAAGTTAGTCGAGCGACTTCGGTTGAACGGGGTGTCCTGTTCTTTTACTGACGCTGTAAGAAATACGATAACACCTTACTTGAATTTCAAGGCACAGATGGTAAATAGTGCCTCCCCCCTCCCAGGTACAGCAGGCTCCAGATAGTAAATTATTAAACTAAGCTGAAAGTATTGCTTTAATGACGTATCACAGTTAGATGGAAAAACTTATTCCCCATTATTCAGCATGAGCAACATTATCTCGAATATGGCCTTTTGGCCGTGATGAAACGTAATTTGACGTGTGAGATCGTCCATTTCCTAATCTTGCGGCAAGGTCCACCGCTTCTACGCCTGACAAGTTTATTTCACTTCGTCAAGGAGATGCGGCTTCAAAACCGCAAGAAAGTGCCCTTTCCTGGTTTCTGTACTCCCGTAGACATCCGGCATTTCTCAAAGGCACCAGAAAGAAAAGTCAAGGATGGCGAGAGGAAAAGGGAAAACAGTTATTTTAACTGCAATTTTGTAAAGAATGAACAAGAGGTAATGAATAATAAAAAACCCGAGACAACCCCCGTAAAGCGATAGCTTTTTGATGACAATTTGAAAAAGAAGATTGAAACTGACGATGTATATGAGTCGGAATTTAAAGACGACGGAGGGGATTGAATGAAGGAACAATTCACTCGGACAAAGACAGCAGCAAGAATGACATTAATCTCGAGAACCTCAGTGAAGGACTATATGTTGTCATTAAAGAGGGCATTGACGAAGGGGGATATAAAGTGTTTTCGATTGGGTAAATCCTGGGAATTGAAGAAAAATCAGTAAGCGTGCTCTACTTAAGCCGAAAAAATAACTCGTTTGTTAAGGCTGATAAAACTTATGTTTTTGATAATGGTTTGATTATGGTTAGCAAGTGCCAGAGAAATATCACTCTTCTGTATGGCCAAATAATAGTTATATATGCAGCTTCATATTTAATTGTCCGTTTGGTTTAAGTTTGTTCTTTCGCAGTCGCCACTAGTTATTTGGAATTCGTGGAGGCAATAGCCTCTAGGTTAGTGGACGAAGTTATTTAATTTTTATCGCTAAAACTACTTGTATATTTTGTTTGTTTAGTATACGACCTAACAAAATGATAGAAACTCTCGTTGGAAGGATTTTTTATTATGAGGGTATCCAGGTAAGGGAGAGAATTGTTTTACTTTAGTTCCGTTGTAATCTTGACATTTGTGTAAGTTTGTCAAGATGGGAAAGGAATGGAAAAGCATATCGTGCCCATTGAGCCACATAACAAAAGTGTCGTCAAGGTACTTCACCTATCAGGGAGGTTTCGAATAAAAGAAAATCGGAATTTTTGTTTGAAAATTAGCTATAAAAAGATTTGGTAGGACAAGTGAAATTGAGAAAACCCATAGAAAAATTATTGGTTTTACGGTAAAATTTATTTTGGATGGTAAAGTAGATATTGTATAGACAATCATTACGTTACATAGATTTAAGAAGACTCAAAACACTCAAAGATTTTATATATCAAGTGTTACGCAATGCATACGGGTTTTTTCCTAGTTTTTAATTAATTTGCTTCAACTCTCCACTACCTACAATTTTGCATGGCATTTTGCATAATCTTAGCTCTTGTCATATTTATTCTATCATTTGGGATTTCTTCACTAGTATAATATATGATAAAGCATCGTATATTGACATATAAACTCAAAATAATAAGTTTCCAAACTGTGCCAGAACTAATTATCACTGTCCATAACCTCTCCTATAATATTTTAAATGAACACGTTATTTGAGCATTAAAAAACTTTTTAGCTTTGTTGTCATCTCATATCGTGTCTTCACTAAACATATTGTATCTCAAGTGGAATGCTTTATATTAATTTCCCCAAAGATCAAGCAATAAAACCAGGCAAGATGCAGCCAAAGTGCTGCGCATGGTTGTGTTATCAGAACGCTAATATTACACTGTTTAAATTTTTAGACAAGACAAAAACTTAATAATCTTAACATCTTATAAGAATCACGCTATAATAATTTTTGACAACTAAAGTTATGTCGATAACATGGAGGATTTATAGAAATCATTTAACTACCGTTAAATACCAAACACTTCAAAAACCTACCTTGAAAAGAAAACCAAGGCTCTCAATACCAACTTAGATCTATCCTCCATAACCAAAAGCTTCTTACATTCCAACAAAAAACTTTAACACAACAAATTTTACTGCTAGAACAATGGTACTGCTATAAGTTTCTTACTTTTACCTGTAGCAACAAACAGATTTTAAATTAAGAATCTTGGCTTCCTACATTTCGAAGAAAAACTTTTTCTAACAATCACTATATACAGAAAATCTGCATACTCGAACATTATTTGGCCACACGGAAGGGTGACAATTTTTAGGCGCTTGCCAAAAATAATAAAGAAATAAATTTTTAATTTAAAAACGCTCATTTTCATCCCACTAAAAGAGTAATTTGTGAAGCTACTGAAATACAAAAATATTCGCAACAATGGTCAATGTTTTTATTATTTGGAAACAAGCGGCTAAAAAGGCGTTTTGCAGCAATTTTTTTAAATGAAAAAAGCAAAGAACTTTATAAAGCTTTAGATATGTATATTTTAATTGGAATTTTAAAAGCACAAAAAAATTTATTAAAAATTGGCCTTCTCACTCCGACACAAAAAAGCAAAATAATTATTAATTTACATACGTTTTTATAGTGGTTTCATTGTAACTAAGACTCCTTTAAACAAAACTGTGACAATGTTGGAAAGCAATGTACGTCCTTCCTCTAATAAAAATATTTAGAAACATTTTTTGGTGAATGTTTTTCGTTTATTTTTAAGTTTACAGTGCTCGAGAAAATAAACATTGGTTTAAGTCGATAGCTCAAATGGTTTTCACGCCTACCAATTTGGGAAATGCGTTTTCAAGTTTTTGGTCGGGAGAAATATCAATGTCTGGTGCATACAGTAGTTCTTGCATTTCTTTAAAAAATGGAGAAGCAGTGCGTGTAGCCCGCTCCGGCCGAGCATTTGTACATCTGCTGAACCCATCCCTGGTCTCAAATATGTACGTATAAAATACTTTGAGTCTATAACTTTGGGAATATTTCTGGAATTGTTTAAGTATTGATTTCTAAAGAAATAAGAAATAAATCTTTTATCACTTTAAACCAGGACACTGCCTTAATTATTTTGTATTGTCGGCTACATAACTTTTTATAGATAAATAAATTTTTCTAAACCGAATACATTTTCTGTTATAATCTATTTCCATTAAACTTTTGATTCAATAAATAATTAAGTAGAGCATGTAATAAGGTCAGCCTTCTTCTATGACTTATAGTTCTCCTCTGGAAAAAACTTCAAGAATTTTTTAAAAATTGACAGGCTTCAACTCGTTACCCTAATTATTCATATACACAAGCGCATTAAAGCGCGTACGCACTTCGCCCATTATATTCAATGTTACTTTTACTACTCATTAAAATATAAATTAACTAACAATTTATTTCAACTTTATATTTACCAGTCCGTTGTACTGACATACATTTATTTGCATCGATAATCTCAAACAATACCCAGTTCAGTTCACATCTTTCGTGTTTAGGGGCAATCACAAAGACGAAGTAGCATTAGATTACTTACCGGTAAGTAATGGTGGTAGAGTACAATAAACAGGGAAATGCGCTGACCATGCTTGCACACCATATAAATACAATCGTAATTAGAGAAGCCGTTTTGGACATCCTGGGATGCAACGGATGAACAATAGCCAGGTACCTGAAATGGACAAGGAAGAGATAAGAATCAAATTAATTTTATATAAAACTGTTCTTCACAAAGGTGCACTATCATATAATTACTGAATCTGCAGTAATACTAAAATAATAATAAATTAAATAGGTCAGACATAATTAGCAAATTTACATCTAATCTGGAATAAAGGATTATGATAGATATCGATGAATGTGCTAAATTATGTCTGGATACATTTTAACGATTTATTATAAATATCCAATTAAATACTTAGATAAATAATTCAAATGGCTCTTGCATGATTATTTGCTAAAAAACTCTAAATATTATTAATAATACAAATAAATATCAGATCATCCGGATAAATAGCTAAACGCCCCATCAATTTTACAGCGATTGTCTCGGCCTCTATCAAAAAAACTGGTTTGACAAAGAACATCTATTTGATTGACTGAGGAAGGTTACCTTTGTTCCATTTTGTTCTATTACGCTACGTTATTTCCAGGAATTCTCTGTAAAAAAACTGTGACGTGCTTTCTCTGATTGCCTTGTCAGTTTAAATTACAATTTAAATGCAGCACCTGTATTTTTTATTTTCATTTGCGTCTTGTATACAAGATTTTTTACAAACAACAAGGTGAAAGTCAAAACACACCTAATTTTTTAATAAAACTCTATAAATACATTAAAATAAAATAAATACATAATCATAGAATAGTTTGTTATAAATATGCGGTAACATTAATTGGATTTTGTTCAAAATAATATAAAACAAATTGCAAATAAAATTCTCTTAAAGAGATGTGCAATTAAAATGAGTCACTATATTGGCACCGATACCAACATAACAGAACGAAACATGTACGTCCAACAAAATAATTAAGCTATCCTCATTGAGCTTAACATAAAAGTCGAGTGCATTTGCGGCAAATCAATTTCGCGGTAATAATTAAAAAATACTTGCCTTTGCGCATATGAACAGAGAGGACGTTTTCAAAATTTTTCAAATATCAACAGTGAAGTTCATATAAAATACATCGATCTTCATATGTACCTATTTTAATCTTACAAAACTCCACGAATTTCAACTGAATCCTCTATATAATCGTGGTTGTCTGGAGTAATCTTCAAGATTTTGTATACTTTTTTGAATACTCTAGAATAAAAGACTAGTTAAGTGAGAGCGTGTTCGGAATCATTAACAGTTAGTAAAAGGTATCGCCCTAATGTTTTCGTGAGTCGATAGGGAGAAAATTTGTCTTCGATACTTTGTCACAAAAGATTCAGTTGGTATTGAGCTCTTGTTAGAGAAATGCGTGAAGTTCCATGAATGCCGCGTAGGGGTCGTGCTATGAAGCTGTGTTCCTCTGTACTCATCCGAAAAGTACTTGAATGAGTCGAAAATATTCATTGGCAAGTGGGTGCAGCGATATAAGGAAACAAAAACGGCCAATCACTTGCCGAAACCTGACTTGATAGGCAAAGTGTCCTCTAAAATAATAATAAAAAAAAACAGATCGTAAACTTGTTTTCGCGGAACCCGGGCTTAACACTGCATAAAGGAGCAACAAATTTGAAATAGAAAGGTGTTGATATATCGTACGTAGCCATCCAAACCCATCTCCGTGCGCATAATATTAAATGCCGTTATTCAGTGAGGAAACCTTTGTTAGATAAAAACCAAGTAACGAAGCGACTCGCTTGAGGAAAGAACAATATCGGCCGAGAATGGAGCAATGTAATTTTTACGAAGCTTCTATTTGGGGTCCCACGAGAGCCTGGTTGACCTCAACTAATAGGTTGGTATATCGGATCGTTGAACACCCAGTAAAGGTGCATCTTTGAGGCTGCTTCTCAAACTCAATTTTGGAATGTTGCATCTGTTTACGTACAACTTAAATGCTCTTAAAATGCTGGAGATTTATAAGAAATGTTTGTTAGCGACTGCCGAACGTCAATTCATCAAGAAAAACGAGAACTGAATCCTGCAGGAGGACAACGATCCCAAACACAGCAACAAGTTTTGCATCGGTGGAAAGAGCAATCTGTCATCGTTACACTTGCTGTTGCAGTCGCTTGATGCAAATCCGATTGAGAAGGTGTTGGCATACATCAAGCACAAGCTTCACTTTAAAGCAGTTAACACGAGAAATTCGTTGCATTTATAGGCCCTCGCCGGATGAATACGCTATCCATTTAGTCAACAATAGCTGGACATATTATTAATACAATAGCATTTTTGTTCTGATGGAGTATCCATGTGCAGAAAAAATGTTTTAAAATATTTTTTCTGCACATTAACCCGAACACGCTTATACTTAACTGACTATATTATGGTAAATCTCTTTCAATTATTCTGTGCTGGAATCACAAGTATCGGTTTTGTCGTATTGGTCTGAATCTTATTGAGAGTCTAAAATTATTTTTCTTTCGAAGGTTTTAGGAAGATCCGAAAGTCGCTAGCCAATAAACGTGATTTATAGAGTAGTGTGCTTTAATGTTTAAAAAAATATTTTGTATGTGGTTGCCCAGAACTGCAGACGTTTTTGTTGTATGGTATGTATCTTACAGTTTTTGGACTGCTTTTTGTTTAACATTTTTTGGTGTTCCACTCATTACTAGTCTTCTAACTTAGATCACTTTCAAAGGTTATCTGTCATTTTCTAATTGTGTGCATTGTGACTTAATTCATGTGCACTCATTCTGTGGTTCTCGATAGCTTTCTGGATTAGCTAAATGGACAAATGTTTTACTTACTCAATAATTGCGAATGCAACGATAACAGTCTATGTGTTCATTTAGTGGCGACTAAATCCTAACATACATAGTCAGTGAAGTCATCCTCATTTACGTATGTACATTACAGACCACTCTCATGAGCAAACTACATCGCGGTAGCTCAAATTGTTTTTATTACATTAACATCAGTTACATCTTTTTGGTTGTGATTATTAAAGCGAGATGAGAAAGTATGCTATTAAAACATTAGTCATATTATTTTGTCAGTTATTTGAATTTTGTAGTTCGTATGAAATACCCTACATAATGTTAAACAGAAACTGTAGATTACAATGCGCAGTCTATGTTGTAGAGCTTTGACTATAAAATGTTTGTTCTCTTCTAATGGATCATCATTTAAACTTGACGTCTCGATATATTTTTTTAAATGTTGCTTGTGTTTTTTAATTACTTTATCCGTTTTCGTATGTTGTCTTATATAATTAATTTTAATATGAAAGCGGCATTGTCTTATTATTGAGTCGAATCCTTTAAAGTATTATATATGGTGCACAAAAGAGGATAAAAATATATAAGGAGAAACCGAGAAAAAACTTATATATGTCAGTACTTGATTTATTATGCGACTTATAATGAATAAAATTAATCAGATACGGCAGTATGAAAGTGATTAAAATACAAACATACCGTGCCCAACGGATAGGTAACTTTCCGATCCTACTATCCTAAAAAAAAAGGTAGTTGAAGTTTATCAGGCATGGATGCTTTAATAACAATAGCGTCGGCAATATATTTGTCTTCCAATGGATTATGTTAGTAGTCCAAACAAATGATAATTTAATAGCGATAAGTCTAGAGTGCAGAGAGGGTAATTTAATGTAGTCTAGAGCAAATTCTCAATTGTTTGTCGAATTTCTGTTGCTATGCGAGGCCGGACCTGTTGTGAAGCAAGATAACATCTTGGGTTGCCTAAGAACTATTGATCTTAGAAGTAATTTTAGCAATAGTTAATAGACAACTGTTTCTGAGCCTCTCAAACATTGTTTGTTACGCTTATACTTGCGTTTTCTTACGGAAGTCTTTGAACCGTATATTAAATCTTTTTAATATCGGGGACGGTTTTACTGCCTCTGTCGTCACATATATAATAATTTGTTGTTTTTTTAATCTACATTTGATTCGTTTATATAAAAATATTAAATGTACAAAAAATGTTTCTAGTTTTTTATGTAACTGCATCTCTAGCGGTGGTGAAGGTATTTCATTATCAAAAATTAACCCGTTTATATATATACTTGTGAAAAATATCACCATATTTAACCAGTTGTAATAACACCTCAGAATACGTACGTAAGAGTCAAACGGGGTCTTTTGGACCCCAGACCAAAAACTGTTGCCATTCACTCATTTTTTTGAATTTTGTCGTAAAAATTAAACTGGGCATATTTAAAAGTGTTTTTAAAGTAATGCAACAATTTGTTTTTAAAAAATTGTATTTTAACTTACATAAAAAAATAAGTAAGTTTTTATTTCCAAAAACTGACTTTTTGTTACAGAAATAGTTACAAAATTAACAATTTTGCAGTAGTATGAAGTAAAATTTAAAGACAAAAATTTTTGGATAGTGTACTTTTGGATAAAAAAAGTTTTAGTATCAGCGCTGAAAAAAGTATATTTATTTTGCATATTGAAGTGATATGTTTTTGAGAAATCGAAAAGGTTAACATAGGATTTATAATTTCTAAAAATAAAGCGTGTTTCTCAAAGAATTTGGCATATTCCTTGGCAGGTATCTACACGGCGGTTTATTCTACAACGCATTCTAACCTTGACTAATAGATGTGAAGTGAGTAGCCTGAATTTGTTGATTATTGAGATCAAGAAATCTTTACGATTTTAGCCATCAATTTTGCATAGTCACGAGATAAAGGAATTCTGAAACACCTTAGGTTTTTACACTTTTTACATTTTCTTTTTTATTATGAAGTTCCGTTTCTAGTATGTTGTAAATATATACATAAAGTTATTTTTTGTATTTATTAAGTTAATGTTAAGAGTCACTTGTTGATTTACATCACATCTAATATAACCGTTATAAATATTATTATATTAGCAGTAACCATTATAATCCAATAGAGTATATCAAAACTCCCATGAACAATTACTATAACATTAACAACTGTAATATTTAGACAAATTTCTACTAATTAATCTAAATAATTAACAATATTAATAGAGGACATTTATATAAAAAAATGCAATTCCAATAGTTGTCTTCATCAAACTAGACCTAGCAACTAACCAGTAATTATTACGAAAAACACATTCTAAGAACTTAAAAAGTAAAAACCAACAAATACAAAAATAAAATAATTAAATAAACAAAATTGTCATATTTAAATATCTCAGGAATGCAGATAATAAAGCCAGTCATCGATATATCAAAAATAGTCACAGGAACTCACAACTAAACAAATTACAAATAACTATTTGCTAAAAGTATCAGCTACAGCAGCAGAAAGTTACAAAAATATTGTAAACTGCTTAGAACAAGAAAAAATGGAAATTTTACACTGATACTGCAAACCATCTCTTACTTTAACCAGATACGCGTTCAGAAGTGTTTATATATGAAGAGCAGGGTTAATAAAGAATCATTATCGATGTTTCATGAACAGAGTTACCGAGATAAATACAGATTTATTTAGATTGTACTACGGAAAATCCAAAATCCGTCTTAGGCGTGCCCGCAACCTCCTATTAGACAACACAAGTCAACTTCATGTAACCAACAACCTAATTGCAGAGCTGCTGAAATTGCTTCGTGTCGCCAGAAATTATTGCGTGATTTGGCTATAAAGAAATCCAAATTAGCGATGTAGTAAAGAAGTACGAAAAATTTGACTACTAAGAAGAGATAACTGCTGACAGCGCAACTTACAGTGAGCAATCACATCGCAAAAAATTAATTAATTCGTCTGCAAATTGAAAGAGAAGATCGAGCAGGTTCTTGGGCGGAGCATGACTGACCTGGTAAAAGAAATGGGTATGGCGAGGTCGTGGCTTCTGACTCCTGAACGACATCAAGCACCATAGCACTGAGTTTTGCGGTTCTTTTCGGATGAAAAGAACCGCACCCAGGGCATGAATCGATGGATTTTCTAAGGTACCTTTGAATTACGTACTGTCGCGCATAAAAAGTTTCTCGCCCCTATGATGGTACTGCGGCTTGTAAGCAGCAAAGGAGATATCAGTCGACAGCTATTTAAACGTGCTGGAGATAGTTCGCAAGTTTTGGATAGAAGTGGTAGCCGCTGGAGGGCAGTGTGTGTTTCAGCTCCAGCCCATAAGGCAAGACTATGCAACAATTTGTATTACCAATAGTCCTCCGATTTGTGGCCATCCTACAACACCAACTGCAATTTTCTTGAGTATTATATGTGGGAAGTGACCGAGGTAAAGATCAATAAAAAGCATCATAACACCGAAGTTGAGCGCATCAAATATGGGAGTAATGATACATATGGACTATAGCAGGTTTAAGTCCTGGCTCAATAATAATATAGTTTTTAATACTATTTTCTTTAATTGTGCTTTATCTATATACATTTTTTTGCATTTTAATGTTATTTTTAACGTTTATTTATTTTCCGGATATACCTCGACGATCTGGAATTAAATTTAAGCAATGGGGAAATTTATAATATTCATAGTTAATACATTGCTGAATTATCTTTTAAAATTCACATAAAAAGGAGAAAATTGCAGCTTGTAACATAAATTAAAATGCAAAGATTTACATAAAAATGAGATGCTTATCTCCAAGCACAAGGATAGTCCTAGCAAAAATACCTAACTTTAAATACTTATAATTTCACCACAATATTGGAGCAGAACATAGTCAACTAAATACAAACAGTGGAGCATAGCAACAATTGTAAACTTTCTACTAATAATCGTTCGAAATATTAGCGCAACTGAAAAACAAAACAAGCAGAAATGCAGCCAAAATTAGTGGAAGACTTATGCATTTTCAATTTTATTATTACAATTGTTAATAAAATTATGTAATGACCGACCTAAACAAAATATATCTATGAAATGCAAAGTACTCATGCCAAGACGAAGAATTCAAACCATTTATCAAAAAAAAAAATAGTAGTATAGGAATCACATTTTGTCAATCAAAGCGTCAATGGTATTTCTGGTTATCTAATTTATAACACCCCACTTTCAGATCGCATTGCATGCAGTAATAATAAAAAACTATACCACAAAACAAATAAATATAACAAAATATACTGGGTAGCAAGTGACATGTTGAGAACTGGAATGAATTATTAATAATATCTGCAGTACACTGCTCAGGCAGTTCTGTCGCAGATCATTGAAATGATATTAATTATAGGGGTAATTATAATTGAAAACATCTAAATTAGAATTCTAGATTTATAAAGCCTACACTGCACTGTTAATGTTTTATTTTAGCAAACGCAGATTCTAAATAAAATTGTACAATAAAACCAGAATTAATCTTATCATAGCAAATTTGTTAATACAAAAACATTTGTAGACGATTTACCTAGAATGGCATTCTATAACTCAATAGTAATACTACACTCTGAACAAGTAATCTTACTGAATTGCAAAGACGCCTCAAACTAATTTGAGTCAATCAAAGTAAGCTTACAAACACAACATTTGTAATTAAAATAAAATAATTTTCTTAAATAGTGAGAAGCTACCCCAGACCGTAAAATAGAGTACCTCGGTACTCAAACAAACATGAAACAAATAAATTAAGCACTTAACTAAATAAAATGTATTGGGTAATGGGTAAAAATCAAAATTGTCCATGGAAAACAAAATGTAGTATAAAAAACAGTTTTAAAGTATATCGGGACGTACATAATCGATTTCAGATCTATCGCAAGTTACTTGATTATCTTAGAATAAAAATTATTTAAATTAATTAGGAATATTACTGCTTCTTATTAAACTCGATCATCCACCAAGACCTTATAGTCAACAAACAATATTAAAACAGTGATCCCAATCAATAGTTCAACTATACCCTATTTAGTTTTAAAACAATTAACCCTCTAGGTATATTCCATATATTTACTAATTAAACATGTAAGCATACTTTCAATTCTGTTATTATTTTAGTATAATCTAAATTAAGTAATTAAAGTATATTCTGAAATGTTACCGAACATCATAACAATTACTTATTATTACATCAGAAACAGTTTGTAATTTTTAAAATAAAATTGCGTAACATGGAACACTACCCTAAAACCTACAAAGTGACCTATTACACATTTACAAATGCATGAAATTATAACTTATCTGATTATTTATTTTTAAAACAAATAAAACTTAACTCAAACAAAATGATCTTGTAATGTTAATAAATTATATTTAATTATTACTAGCAAGTAACTTACCTATATAATTACAGATTATATAAGGTAATTTCAGTGATATTTTAATTACTAGACTCTGAAATATATGTAAGTTATAACATTTAAATAAAAGATTTAATAATTGTAGTATTTTATGAAACACAAGATGTTGAAAATATATATATAACTACATATTTTGAAACAGCATAAAGTAACAGAAATAAATGCTGTATTTATGGTTTACAATATTAATTACTGATTGCAATTATGAGGTTGATGATGCTCATACTATTATGCTTTTTAAGTAACAAATTATTTTTTGTTTCTTTTCTAAATTGCTAAGTTTTCCAGAATAATCAAAAATACATATCTATTATTTTTAAAACTTTTACCGCGAAACGTTTATTTTTTGAAAGCATATAGCGATGAAAAATAGTTTTATTTGATTAAAGGGAAGTAACGGTCGGACTCTTGAGAGGTGGTGGAACATATGGTCAAACAAAACATATTTCTCAGGAAAGCACAAGCTTAGAATTCCGAAAGCATAACCCAGTTTGAGCTCGTTTCAAGTGCTTGAGTTATCAACGTCGATTCCAGTGAATGCACATGAAAGTGGGTCGAAAATACGAAGCTATAATAGAGAGCACGTTTTGTGGAAAGACAAAATCTCTACATTCTGCCAGATAAATAAAGGACAAGCTCTTGAAACTTATTTGCATTGAACTCTTGACTATTTTGTACCGAAGATGAGCAAAATAATTTTTGAATTTCATTTATTATAAAAGATTCGGCCGCTGGCCTCGTAGATGAGTGGATGTGTCTGTGACGCGCGTGTTATCTATGCATGCACTCGAATGCCAGTGACCCGCGTTAATCAGTGAGTTTATTTTATTTATTTTAAATATGTTTCCGTTTCAACCACAAATGCCTATTGCTCAACAACAAATTCCAATTTCTCAACATCATTTATTATATCAAAACCAGCCATTAACGCCCTACACCAATCCTCCTACGCAACAATTATTATCAAGCCAAACATATGTTCCATATGTATCTTATCCTACTAATATTCCACAACCCATGCACTGTCCGCCACAAAATCCTAATAACCAGCATTCAGCACCTGAAATGACCGCAATAAACGATGACCAACCCCAAACGAGCTCTCATGAGTGGCAAGTAATGAAAAAGAGGAAAAGATGCCCACGCTCCCCTGATAATAACCTCGAATTACAAAGCCAAATCATCGATAACAACAGATTTAATTTATTAAATGACATACACGAAGATAACGTAATGGAAACAACTAGAGACGAACCACAAGCTGCAGTTAAGAAACCCCCTCCAGTATATATACACGGAGTAGAAAATTATAACGCAATGATTACAAATCTGACAAAAGTATTAGAAACTGAACAATACAACTCAAAAACACTAGCAAACAACGTCGTCAAGATAAATACTAATAACCCTGAAACATATAGAAAACTTGTGAGACATCTTGATGACGAGAAAATTATTTTTCATACTTATTAGATTCAAGAAGAAAGGGGATTTAGAGTTGTAATCAGAAACCTTCACCCAACACTCGATACCGCGTTGATAAAAGAAGAATTTAAAGAGAAAAGACATACTGTACCCAATTTAATGAATATAAGACACAGGGTAGACAAAACACCACTTCCTTTATTCTTTGTTGACCTAGAGCCTGCCAGTAACAACAAAGAGATATACGAACTTAGATCTCTATTAAATATGATAATTACAGTTGAGCCACCAAGGAAAAAAACCAATATCATCCAGTGTACTCGTTGTCAAGCATACGGACACAGCAAAACTTACTGTAGAAAACCATTCGCGTGCGTAAAGTGTGGTGGTAACCACAATACCCTGACGTGTACAAAGCCAAAAGACACTACTGCTACATGTGCATTGTGCAATGGAGCCCACCCAGCAAACTATAAAGGATGCTCTATCTACCAACAACTTCAGTTAAAAAGAGGAAACAACACCGCCAACCCTAGGATGCAAGCACCACAAGCTCTAAAGGGCGGCCACAATTCAACCAAACACATATAGGGCAAACAGGTTTCCAACTAGCTATGCCGCAGCCATGGCTGGACAACAAAATTTCATAACAACGTCAGACTCATACAACAATCAAAATCAAAATCAAAACAGCAATGACATCTCCCTGTCTCAGTTCCTTTCCAAATTTGAAACCATGTTTAGCCAGTTAATGCAACAAAATACTATGATGCTCAACCTACTCACTAGCCTGATAACCAAAATCTCCCAATAATGGATACCCTAAGAATAGCCGTATGGAACGCAAACGGATTTCTACAACGCCGTTTAGAAGTAGAAGCGTTTCTAAACACCCAAAAAATCGACTTGCTCTTGGCATCTGAAGCACACTTTACTAATTACAACTACCTCAATATCCACAACTACAGAACTTATTACACCTGTCATCCCGACAACACAGCTCACGCTGGAACGGCAATTATAATCAGCAGCAAATTATCACACTACGAAATGGATAAATTTGAAACATATATACAAGCCACAAATGTCAAAATTAAAGACCACGTTGGAGACATAACAGTATCATCAGTACATTGCCCTCCGCGGCATTCAATAACGCAGAACCAGTTCGAAGACTTCTTTAAGACGCTAGGAGACCGGTTCATAGCAGGTGGTGATTTTAACTCTAAACACCCCTTGTGGGGTTCCAGATTAATTAACCCAAAGGGAAGGCAACTATATAAAACCATCTTAAATAATCATTATAATGCAGTAGCCACAGGTAAACCCACATATTGGCCAACCGATCTGAATAAACTGCCGGATGCATTAGATTTCCTTATTACAAAAAATTTCTCGCCCAACTACATCGATGTTGCTGACTGCTACGATCTAAACTCGGATCACTCTGCTATAATATGCACGTTGAGTAGCTGCATAATCAACAAGCCTGCAAGGCCCAGCCTACACAACAGTCTTACGGATTGGGACATTTTTCGACAATATATTGATAAACATCTATCGATTCCAGCAGTACTTAACACTTCAAATGAAATTGAAACGGCAATAGAACGACTAACACAAACCTTGCAATATGCTTCTTGGACAGCTACGCCCATAAAACTACAACATAAATGTAACAAAAACACTAACAACTACTCCTTAGAAATTAGACAAAAGATCAGCGACAAACGAAAAGCAAGACGGATCTGGCAAGAAACAAGACACCCAAGAGACAAAAATAAACTAAACACTCTCACCACACAACTAAAAAGATTAATCAAGGAACAGAAAAATGAAACGTTCAATGATTACGTGCGAAACTTATCCCCCAGTCAACACCATGACTACTCCTTATGGCGCGCAACTAGGAATTTGAAAAAGCCTGTTATCCCTATCCCTCCTATTCGTAAAAATGATGGCTCTTGGACCCGATGTGACAAAGATAAAGCGGTGGTATTCGGCGAACACTTAGCTGCAACCTTTCAACCGCACGAATCAGACAGAACTCCACAAGATGATTACGAAATTCTCGAATTCCTCAAATCACCACTCCAACTCCATTTACCCATTCGACACTGTACACCCAACGAAGTCCAAACAGAAGTTAAATGTTTAAAACTGGCAAAGCACCGGGATATGACCTAATTACGTCCGAATTACTCCGTCAACTGCCAAAAAGGGATAGCAGCTATAACACGTATATATAATGCCATCTTAAGAACTCAGTACTTCCCAATCCAATGGAAATTTGCCGAAGTAATTGTCATTCAAAAGCCAGGAAAACCAACTCAATTACCAGCTTCTTATAGACCGATTTCGCTGTTACCACTCTCTCTAAGCTCTTTGAGCGAATTCTACTAAGAAGACTTGAACCCATTATAGAAGAACTGCATTTAGTTCCGGAACATCAATTCGGTTTCCGCAGAAAATACTCAACATTGGAACAAGTCCATAGGATAGTGGATAAGGTAGAAAAGATTTCGAGGAAAACGGTTATGCCTAGCAGCATTCTTAGACGTGGGCCAAGCTTTTGATCGAGTTTGGCACCCTGGCCTCCTATATAAGATCAAGCAAACCCTACCGCAACAGTACCATCTGCTCTTCAAATCGTATCTAGAAAACAGATACTTTCGGGTCAAAATCAATGACAGCCACTCGCCAATCTACTCAGTCGAGGCAGGTGTACCACAAGGTAGCGTACTGGGACCGACATTATACCAGTTGTTTACGGCAGACCTTCCTGTTACCGACAATGTTTTAATTGCTACGTTTGCGGACGACACGGCTGTATTATCTTCACACAGAGATCCACTTCAGGCATCAATATACCTGCAAAATGCGCTGGAAGCTTTAGAAAACTGGATAAAGACCTGGCGCATCAAAATCAATGAAAACAAATCGGCTTCAGTGGTCTTCACCCTCCGCAAGGTTGTTCCACCTCCTATAATCTTCAACGGCACTAACATACCACACAAAGAAGATATCAAATATCTCGGTATCCATCTCGATAGCAAACTAAACTGGAAAAAACATATACAGACTAAGCGAAAAGAATTAGATATCCGCGTGAAGAAGATGTTCTGGCTCCTCGGACGAAAATCCCAGCTCAGTTTAACAAACAAGGTGTTGTTATATAAAACCATGTTAGTACCGATTTGGACGTAAGTCATCGAACATGGAGATATTACAGCGATTTCAAAGCAAAACACTTCGCGCAATAGCAAACGCCGAATGGTATGTGAACAACCGCACATTACATAACGATCTAAAGATCCCATGGATTAAAGATGTCATCAAAGCTTGCTGCATCAGATACAACGATCGTATTAGTGATCACCCTAGTGTTCTAGTGACAGACTTATTAAATAATGCAAACGCAGTTAGACGCCTGAAACGGACAAAGTTTAGTGACCTAACAAATTAGTAATAAGACTTGTATACCTTGTAATGACTCTTGGTGTTCCTCCCCACATGCTATGTACATTAACTCATTTGCTTGTTATTCTAGTTAGACTAGTTGTAAATATGCAGTAAATAAAAAAAAAAATATTATAAAAACTTAATACAATTTGTACCAAAAAACTCATATAAAACAATATAACAATATTAGTTTTAATTTCAGTATTACCTAATTTCGTAAAAAAAAAGTTATATAATATTACCTAACTGCGTTCTCAGCAAATTTGATAGTAATTTCTGATTATTAGAATTTGAATTAGCAGTATCTAATATTAATATTAACTTACTATCATCTGTCTATGTATTCATCACTTCATCACTGACAGATCTTTTCAAGCTTCTCAGATCTTCAATCTTACATGATTTGCTTGAATTAACAATGTAGTTACTGTTATAAGCTGCTATAGTTAGAGCCTAAATGTAAATTTTCGTTGCATGTGCAACTCAAAGTTTATAATAACACAAAAATATTATTTCCGCATTTATTAAAATATCCCCAATTTCCACCGCTAAAAGTGTTTACATATTTGTACATTTATATATAAATATATTACTTCGGTTACAAAATTATTTTAGTTCATTTATGGTGTTTATTTTATAAATAGGTCAAACCACTTACTTACTGCGTTTTGACAATGTGATTTGGCAAATGCCGTTTAGATTATTTTCTCATTCAAATGTTTAGACTGCCCTATGCAGTGCATAATTAAAAATATCAGAAATCGCATTAATTAAAATTAAATTAGGTTTTACAAACTGAAAACTGCTGGAAACGCGAACGTGTATGATCGGGCAGCTTATCGCATTAGTTAATTAAACCTGGACGCCTGAATGGTGCAATATACTCAGTCATAATATGTCCATTATCTGCTAGAAAATCTTGAAAGCCAAGTTTGATAAACTGCTATTAGGGTCCTAACATGCAACGACCCCTTAATCTACATAAACAAGAAAATTGACGTGTTGCAGAAATTTTTCAAATTGCGACAGTGAAAAATTTATTGTTATTTTGTGTTTTAATTTTTTACTTTTAAATTAAAACGGTTTGCCAAAATTAACAAACATATTAACAGAACAAAATTATCTGGAGTGAAGGTTATCGTGTTCACAAAAGTGGTTTTTTCAAAGTCTCCTATTAGACCAACCTTTGCGATTATCTCTAATATTTAACACTGAAAAATAGTACCTAAATATAGTACTCTTAATTAACCAAAAAACAACTTTACCAATGCTTTTAATAAATGAGATACATGTAGAAAAACTTAGAGGCTTAACGTTACATGAAATTGAAATAAATGGAAAATTTCTGAGATACTCAAGTACCTGGGAGTTACCTTGGACACTATATAGAATTATTAAAAATGTATTCAAGAAAGTCAAGAGTTTTCGGTATCTGTAAAAATATATTTGGTAAAAACATTGGGTCTTAAGCTAGCAATAATCTGCTATAACTTATGCAGCGGTGGCTTAGTGAAGCAATCAGGAGCCACTATAAACAAATCGAGCTTGGAAAAGTGCAAGGATCAACGTGTTTAGCCATTTAGTACTCTGTGAAAAACTCATACATTTGAAACTGAAGCTTTTTATTTTACTTTTTTTTACTTTTATGGATGAAGACACAAACAGAAGCTAAACTTAATATTTATTGGTTAACATATTTAAATATACTGCCAATCATACTAATATTTTTAAATTATTAGAAGAATCACTCTAATTGTTTGGAAAGTACGTAAGGTTTTTATATTAAAATGTAAATAATTGATGAGACTAAAATAATTACCCTATATCAGAAGAAAAGTTTGGTGTACAACTAGATCTAAAATAAGGCTTGGAACTAAAAGTATTTGACTGTGAGATTAGTAATAGACTGGAGGTTTTGGCCAGTGTTTTAACAGAATCTAAAGCAGTATTTACTTTTGCTCAGACCCTGCTACAAGCAACCAAATATAAAAAATATATATAATTTAAAATAGTTAACTATTGTTTATCGAATTATTATCTAAATTCTAATTTCTTAATTTTGTTCTAGCATAGGCAAACAAAAATATATTTGGATCAAACTCGGTACAGTGAGTAAGTAATACTAATCTATAAAGCAAATAATCTTACTGCTACTGCGTTAACAAATTTTCTATCTATTTACGAGCTCCTAAAATGCGGGACTATTTAAGATTTTGAATTTTACTCACAAAACTCTAATCGTTGGTACAAGTTCGGAGAAACACCAAAGTACAGGTTAAAAATTCTTCTATCTTATAAAGTCAAAATGATTATCTTTGCAGATTATAGAAAGAAACCAATAGGAAACTTTGTTTAAATTATTGAAAATATGCACCAAGTTAAATTAGAAGAGAAGAAAATTCATTGGAAGGTTGTTTTTATATCGTAAGTATCTAAAAAAAGTTATACGAATTTAGATTTTAGAATTCTTTGAGAAAGCAAAACTGAAATAGTAACATAAATATGGGAACCTTAATAGATTTTATAAAAGACAGTTTATCGTCTAGATTACTAAGCAAAAATTTAAAAAATTTTCTCGTAATAAATTACTATCGTAAATAGAAGCTACTGCTGTGAAATGAAGCACTGTACTGACTAATACTTTGGTTTCCACGTCTAGGTTAAATAATATTGTCTAGTATTATATTATAAATTGCTAGAAGTAGCCTGTATTTAAAATTATTGGGTTAAAAAAGTTGTGCACAAAGATAAAAATCACACAGAGGTATACATATAACAGAAGGCGAATCCCAAAATGCCAGATAAAGTCGGAATTTTTATTTTGTTCGGAGCACTGAAGCTTGTAGTGAGTTTATTGTTTCTACTAACATGCAATTTAAATCCTACAACATATGCATCCATTAGTGTTGAGCAAGACTCGAACTCGCTTGCGCGGTAGATTTTTGGACAGAAAAGCTTGTAACCAATTGACCACAGTGGTGGTTCAAAGTCAAAAGGACATATAAAAAGATTAACAGCTACTATTAGCGTGTGGGCAAGCTCGGATAAGCCGTGTGTTATTAATTATAGTACTGGATCTAGAAAAAAGAAATAAAAGAGATAAAAAGTAAAGAGAAACAGATAAATAAGATAATAAGAAGGATATAGAAAAATAAAGTAGTTCTGAAACCTACTCTATGAAAAGAAGGAAGAAATTAATATAAAATCAATCAACAGCCGAATGAAGTCCTACAGAGGAAAGCTTATAGAAATAAAAATCAAAAAGGAATATGGAATACTGAGAAAGCCTGAGGAAATAGTTTCAAGACAAAATGGTAATATTAGATACAAAACAAAACGTCTAAAAACAGTAATAAGAGTAGTAATTTAGTAATTAAACTTTTAGAGATCAGGACTTAAAACAAGAAGTAAAATATTTTTCAAAAAAAGATGGGAATGACACCAAGAAGAAACATGCTTACAATCTGAGAAACCTAAAAAAAGTAACGACGGACGCTTTTAGCAAAAATTGTAACTTTTAAAGCAAAAGTAGATATTGCCTAATAGTATTACATCTTATTCTTCTTCTTTTACTCTTATATAGGCTATAAGCCTGTTTCTAACTACACATTTCGTGTAGTACTATGAGCCATGTTGGGCGTACCCCGGGCAGGTGGCTAGTCTGACCGTTTAGAAGAAGGAAAATGTAACTTTACGACCGCCAAAGGTGTTTGTATGATGGCCGGAGAGCACTCGTAGTTTGCCGTTATTTTTGACCTGGGAGTCGAACCCAGGGCCCGCCGCGCGTTAGTCTGGCAGGCCGAGGCCTTTACGTCGCGGCTGTCGTGCTCTCTAATAGTATTACATATATAACTTAATTAAGGAGAAGCAATAAATACAAGCAGCTCTAGAAAAAGTAGCAAGAGAAGAAAAGAATAAGGAAAAAAATTATAGTAGGATACCGCAAGACACAAACTAAAGGATCTAACATTAAATAGCTTTATAAAGACGGAGATAGCGATAGCGAACACCGCAAAAAAAGGAAAAAATTAATTAAATAAATATTTGAAACATTAGAGGCCTAGTTAAAAAAGAGCATGAACTAATAGAAGTCGCCAATACAAAAATAGAGAGCAAGGCAAACATAGAAGATTTAAAACAAAGTGAAACTATGAAAGAAGTATCCGTATACCTAACGCCAAGAAGACTAAAAAGATACGAAAGCAAAGGAAAGTTCTAGGAACTTAACTTAAGAATAAAATCGGTAAAGCCGATATTATTAACAGATGGAGGCAACATTAAATCGATTAACGACAGACAGTAAAATGATACATGAGGAGCCAATAACCGAAAAGAAGCTAGAAAAGGCAATTAAAAAATAAAATTGGAAAAAGCTTTCAGTTTGATACAATTAGCCATGTGAAAACGAATGGGAAAAACTCTAAGTTGATTTAAACATTGTAGGATTTATAGAGCTATATTTTTAGTTCGTGTTTCAGGAAAAATTTATGAAGGACGAGGACACAAACGAAATGCCTCTTAGAAAAATTGCATTATAGGTTTAGATCCCGAAGAAGGACAAGCGAATTAATATTTATTATTAGACAATTTTCAGAAAAAAATTTAAGACATAATCAAGACATCTACTTCTGGTTCATTTAGAGACAAATTAGAAGAAATATTTGATCTTATTGTAAGAAAACTTTGGGCGGGCATAAAAAACAAACAAGGGACTAAATAGAGTCATGCAGAGTTTCACGAAACAAGCAGAAATTGGACAACGAGAAGTCGCAATGGAAAAAATCTTTATAAATCGATATCAAAGTTAGGCGAGTGGTAGCGCCAAGTTCACTGTAACAAATAAACTCAAAAAATATCGTGTGAGATTTTACACAAAAAGCTAATCTACGTTCCAAAAATAACAGATGCAAACGATCTGATAACCGTGGTTAAAAACAAAATGCGCTTTTATATCATTCACAAAAAAATAATCAAAAAAATATGCAAAAATAAATGTAGAAAAGGTAGAAATATCCGAAATAGTAACAAAAGGAAAGTGGAAGAAGCTGAAAGCTTTAAGTATATAGGGACAAATTTAGATGGAAACGACAGAGAAAAGCTTAACAACAAAACCTAGTCTCATATATAATAGCAAAAATTGTGGGCATTAAGTAAAAGGCAGTATAGCGTTTTAAGGAAAATCAGAGGAGCTATAAGAATGGACAAACTGAAAAATAATGACATAAGATGGAATCTGAATTTTAATATGGTTTGGAAACTTAACTGAAATAGGGGCACACAGTTCTATTAAAAAATTACAGAATATTAAAATACAAGCGAGAATATGTAAAGCTAGACCTAGAATCATTGGAAGTATTAGCACGGTAGCTAAAGGACGTTTTGAGTGGAGCACATCCAGTGCTAAATTTCCTTAAGTGTTATAAAGGATCGTTCAGATCAGAAATTGAATAAGCAATAAAAATACCATTAAGGTACAAGACAAATTAAATTTGTTTACCTGACACTTAGCATAATTAAAATATTATTCACTGTAGCCCCCATTAGCGATCATAATCTTCGTGAGTCGGAACCTAAACCTGCTGCAAGCCAACATAACTTCCTATTTGTCCAAATGTGTCATTATCTACATGGTGGAGGCTCTTAAACTTTTTGTGGTGTTATAATGTCTCTCATTGACCTTCCACTCAGATTTTAGTCAAGGCTAGAGAGTTGCCACAAATGTCAGAACAATGATAATACAAATTATTGTATGGCTCTGCTTGTGTCTTTTTTGCCTTGTTATTGCAACACGAACTCCCGACCAGCGGCCATGTCCCCTATAGAGGGCTTAACGATTGCTTCCAGCGTGGACGTTTCTATCGGCGGTAACCTTTGTCTTCCTCGCATAATCGGGGCGTTATGACATTCTCTTCGTTGCTCACAATTGCATGTATGACGATAGACACATCAGAAATATCTTGGCAAATCTAATGGTCATTTTGATGATTTACGTTTCTGTACTGAATGAAGTTCTTTTTTTCAAAACGAATCATGATTGATGCCGATCAGCAGTACTTTAGCCCTTAGTTTCTGCCCATCTCGCTTTTCTTAGTTAACAGTTAGCGTTTACTCAGGACAAAAGACTTGTAATGCAAGTCCTGATTTACTGCTAGGCTGAACAGTCGACCTCACCACGTTCATTTTTTTGCCAGTTCAGTCATGCTCCCCTCAGATTTTGATCGATCTTCTCTTTTAATATTAGGATGAGTTTATCAGTTTTCTTGGGTTCAGATTGCTTGGTGTAAGTTACCAGTAATTACTTTCTGTTCGTGGGTAATGTTCCCTATACTTTTTGGCTACGTTGTAAACTTAGGTTTTTTTGAAGCCAAAAATTTAAATAAATTTCTGTGGGCGATTTTTCTAGGGTCATTTTGTTGATAATCGTTGATTATGTGAAGCTATTTTAACTTGCGTTACCTAATAGGATATTGCGCACCAACCAAAGATGATTGATTGTTGTATTTTGTATTTACTTTTTTTTTATTATTTTTATTATTTATATTTAAATGTCAATGTTTAGCTTAATAAAAAAAAGAAAAGCAAGAAAAAATTAGAAATTTTGTTTATAGAATAAATTCCTAAATTTAGTGCTTTTACATTTGAGTTATTAAGATTGTTGCAAACATATTATGCGAGATATTCCAGAAGAAAAGCCATAATTCTTACCTGTCGCAAGAAATTCCCGTAAGAGTGAATACGCTTGCTGCTACAGTAACATTAGCTATGAAGTTGTTAACTGTACAATACCAGCTGCCGAACCACCAGTGTCTGAAACAAACATTTACAATTACAATATGTGCCATTCTGATTCTGCACTAAAAACAAATTTGTTATTTGTTTTGTTCGACCAACACTAATTATGATATCTCAAATTTATCTAATAATTGTTATTGTAGAAAAGCTCAAAAAGCGTTTTCACTTTGAAAGTACGAAAAATATAAAGCTTTAATTATTCTTATTTTGTGTAAAATTTTTAAAAAGTATATCAATAATATTCAAATTGAAGTTGCTGCTTACATTGGTATAAATTGGTGACATTAAAATTGTCGCATCAGCCCTATGATGCGATTGGCTGTTATTAAAAGTTATACGATAAAGCAGCAATTGAATGAGTTAGAAGTGAAAGGGAAGGTTATGCGAATAGGATTGGAAAACTTCATGGAATTTTTAGTTTAAAGGGTAATTAAAAAAGTTTAAAATGCCCTTAAACTTTGAACTTGCCTTTCTTTTTTACAATTATAATTTCTTTGCTTATTGCTATATTACTCAGAGTGATTGTACTACCAGGTACTTCCGTGCAGGTTAATTGTTTAAGACAGATTTTAAACAATAATAAGAGTTAGTAAAAAAATAAAAAACTTTTCTTATAGAGTTTGTAAAGTCTCAGGCAAATAATTTTTCTGCTTAAAACGGAGGTTTGGCGTGTTACATTCAAAATTGCTTCACCTATGTACAAAAATGTCACATGAAGAGTCTAAAAACGTCAGCAAAGTTGTAGCTGATCTTTAGTATATATTGTGTTCGATGATTTTTTGGATTAAAAAGACATCGGCACACTTTAAATAAATAATGCCCTTATTACTAAAGCTTCTTTTACACACCAGTATACCGAAAAACATAAAAAATTATGATACTGTAATGATATATAGATATAAACTTAACCTAATTAAGAGCTAATAAAGGAAATTGAAATTTTATTTTTTGTTAAATAAGAAAGTTTGTGCTATCTTTATGTTTATAAGTAATTTAAATAGTTAAAGCTGTCTCAATTTATTTAATTTTTTTTTGTTCAAATACCTTTGTGCGGAAAGAAACCTCCAATTGGTTATCAATGACAAACACACGTAGATACATCACATTTATTATAGTAACTTACAGTACATTACTTTCCGACATAATATCCATGCACTTGCCGTGCTGTATTACAAGATTTGAAATTCCTTCTACAAAAAATTCTCCAGCCTGGGAATGAAGTAACTGTAACAGCATTTTGAAGCGAAGTGCTAGAGTGGTGCTTGGCACTGTTTCATCTGCAAACAAATTTTTTTCCTCATTTTTTGCACATATTTGTTACCATCTATAGATGAACGACTACATCTTGACTCTTTCTGCACGTTAGTGCGTCCATATTTGAACATACGATACTATTGACGTATGACACCTTCGGCCATCACTAATCTGTAAACATTATACAGTTTGCAATATTACAGCGAGCACTTCACGTTTGGCTAGATTTTCTATGTCAAGATTTATTTTTAATTGACCTAGCGGGCGAGTACACTGCAACACAACCTTTTTCTTCTACTCCGCACTGTTTACTGAACTACTGCATGCAGCGCTACAGGACGAGCGTTACTATCTATTTCTTTCTTATATGCAAACGGAAATTTCTTTGTAATATCAGATTAATATAAAGTTACCCGTTATTTTTACTTGATAATCGTTTTTAGTTGCCATAATAAAATTATTTAATATTCACTAGATTATAAATGTTCATCAGAAACCTTATTCATATAGCTTATATTATACTTTATCATTTTGAGGAAGAATGAAGAGTTATTTACTTCTTTTGCGATCTGAAAAAACTCCTCGGAACAATTAGTTAAAGTCGATGTCGAGTGTGGTTTGCTCACTCCTTCATTTAATGACACAGGTTTAAAGGATAAGTTCGCAAGAAATAGGCCATTTGATTTTGACGACTAAACCCTTCTAACGGATGTGTAAGGAAAAGTTGGCCTACAAGTTAAACTTCAATCAGTCCACAATCGCCTTCTACCTCAAAAAAAAAACTGCAAAACAAATAGGCAAAAGTAATTAAAGTTGATAATGTTTAGGTTCCAAAATGATAATTATTACGGGGCTTCCATTAACAATTTTCTCCAAAAACGTGAGACTCTTATCCATTACCTTAATTGATATTTTTACTAAAAGAGTAAATCTAAAACTCTTTTGGATGAAAGGGCTTAGATTTCTGTTAACCTCTAATAAAATGTTTCTGATTTCTGAAATTAAACGGCGATACAACAATGCAGAAATTTGGCAAATATAGTCCTTATTAATAGCACACGCTGCTTCCCAAATCCGTTCATGCAAATTTAAGGTTTATAAGCAACCGCTGGATTATTTTCCAAACCCTGAAATATGTGAACATTTTGCATAAAGTCGGCGAGTTTCGAGTACAAGCAGACAGCCTTAATCTCCAAACATTAATTATCAATCACTTTGCCATTAAGTAATTGAAATTGTCTTTCGCTCGATACAATTAAGAAAACAACGAGTTTATCGAAATAACGAGAATTCTAAATTTACAGTAGAAAGTATTTTTAATTACATCTACTAATGTAATGCATTAAACTACGTTATAGAGCTTGCTTGCGTATTTAAAAATACCACAAAATAACTAAATATGATACTCGCGACGACATAGAAAAAATTAGTTTATATGCAAAATAAAACGTTGAAAATATTAAAGCAAAAAGTGTTAGTAAAGCGTATCATTTTTTATTGAAATTTTTTAAAAAGTTTAATAAAAAAGATACAGTGAGCAATAAATTTGTTCTAAGTGTTATTGTAAATATTAGGGTAAAAAATATAGAGGCAGCAAAGAGTGTAACTAATTTAAATTTTTCAACAGTTTCAGTACAGCAAACAGATGAATAAAAAAGATAAGTTTGTATTACAAAAATGAACTAACCTAATCAGATTTATTCCGATGAATCATTAAGCTACTCTAAAAAATAAAAATAAACAATTTATTTATTATATCTAGTTAATATGTAATTAACTATTGATTATATTTTTAAAATAAATTAAGATGAAACTGAGATTATACAAGTTAAACTATAACTTTTTTATTATGTAATTTATACAAGGTTGGGCAAAACTATCTCTCTCTTTTTGCGATGAATAAAGAAAAGAATACCATGTATACAAAATTTATTTTGACATGGTAGTATTATAAAAAATAAAGGTTGTATTTCGATATATATTAGAGAAAATTTCAGCCAAGTAGTGCTTTTCATTTTCGATTAACTATTGAAGGCACAGTCTGAAGTGTTTTATTAGTTCTTCCAACGTATATTGAGGAATGCACCTGACTTTTTGGCGCATTACACCACGTAAAACTTGGAGGGAGTTAAAGTTATATTTTTAAACCGTCGCTTTGAAATATTTCTATAGGAGGAGGTCACACGGATCGCAATTTTGTGATTAAGATAGTCAAGCAGTCTCATGCAATACTAAGCGTTTTTCAGTTGGAGTGCAACAAAATTTGATGCAAAAAATCTTCCAATTATTTTCACATATTAATTGAAAATGAGAGTAAGACGATGAACTACCTAATCAAAAAGTAAGGTTGTGTGACACCGAACAGTATCACTTTAGTTGTGAAGAAGCTTTTAATGGATATCTTGTGTGTTGTTATTATCTCACTAAAGAAAATTTGTTTATTAACGAAAATTCGTTTTAACAGTAAAGAAAGCAGCAACTTTATTGTATAGATGAAAACGAAGACCTTGGTCCAAATAAAGAACAGCGGCATGTTTGTGCACAGATCACCTCGCAGACTACAAAATGGAATGTCTTACTCCATCGATGTTTTTTAGTATTTTCGCACTCCAAAATCTCGCAGTACTTTTAAATGTTCCTACCCACAACATCATTTCAACATACAGCTACATGTTGCCTACTAAGAGTTTTTCTAGGCAAAACTTTCCGATTACCTTCGTCCACCCGAATTACCCTTCAATATATAAACTTTCTATAAAATTAGGAGAGCAGTTTATATTATATTTTTAATTGGTAATAATAATTCTTAAAATACTCTTTGAAGCAACTCATTTCGGACTAATTGGTTATATTTTATTTTATTATGAAAGCAACAAAAGCACTACGTCAAGCGCAAAAGTATTCAAAACTTTGGTTACGGAGACAAAGGAGATAGTAACCTAAATATGGAAAAATACTCTAAGGGTTTAGCAATATGTGTGATGTATCATATTAAAGGACATAATGAGTGGAATTAAATCATATATGTGTTAGAGTTTGAACCTCATTAGTTAATGAAATAATTAATGAGTTCTAATTAAGTGAAAGAAGCATATCTTATGTAATAGGGTGTATATGGTGTCAATGTAAAGCTTTCCACGAATACAAGCAGAATAAATAAACACATGACCTTAGGTTAGATTACATAAATGGAGTAGATAAATTTCTAACGAAACAATCGCTACTACAATTGGGATGGGACGTATTTGTATAATCAAAAGATGCATTTTTTCTTCATGGTGCGCCTAAAAGAATAGGAACCTACAGAATCCGATAACGATTGTGACGAAAAATGGCTACATTGTATATTTAAGAGGCTTGTATAACGACGAAGCGTCTGGTTTGATGCAATATTCCGCAAAAATGATGTCTTTGTCCTGCCGATCTGGAAGGTCAAAGATTCAGAGTCGTCATTCTATAACACCTGATAGGAAAACAATTCATTGATAAATAAGCAATTGAAGCTCAACTCTGCACTCGCACCAGTTAAGTTGTTCAGGATCATAACCATACGATGAAAAGTTTCAAGTGTCCGGCTTTTGTTATTGACAATAAAAATCTCACACACCTGCTGGACGATGTGATGATTGTCGCGAGTGTTGTGAACGCATTTGAAAACCATTACTCGTTGGATGTGATAATTAGGATGTTGTACAAAGGGCTGAAGTACTATCGAATAGTGTAGGAGACTTCAATAAGCTGAAAATGCTTGTTGAATACTACAACCTAAATATCCTAAAAGCTGTATTCGAACACTTTGACTTGAATGTGATTCTCACACTGGACGCTTACGATATCTCCCTATTGTCAAGTTCATGACAAAGGAGATTTGGAACATCGTACTATCGTGTGTTTTGAAGGAGTGGGAGTTTGATGCAGTCCAGTTCTACTGTTAGCGCAAAGCAGATACTAGATCTGTTGACTGTTGTGCATACTAACTGATGGTTATTTGGTATTAGAAATACGTACGGTCGTTACCTAAATTCAAATACCCTGGCAACTTTTTCGGACATTACATAATGATAGCGACTGTTTCGTTGAAAATGTATTTACTCGTCGTGTGTGTATTCATTCTACTTGTACTCGCCAAGAGCTTTAAATTGACATTCTATACATCTTCCTATCACATAGGATACGCGTTTTATTTATTTTATTTAATTAAAAATTATTATTTTATTAACTACTGAGTTTCAAACCATAATACACAGAGGGATCAACTTTATTTATTATGTTCTTTCATATGATATCTCAGAAATATTCCTAGACCCCTGCCACCTTTTTCCATGTACAGGTTATCACCTCTTTGATCAACTACATAAATGTCTCGCTATGTAGGCTAAAATTTTTATTGATTGTATTATAGAAACTATCGATAGTGAAAGATTAAAGTTATGGGTGTGGTGAGAAAATAAGTTTCAAGTATCAAGATCTTGAATTTAGCTTTTGTTATTTATGCTGAGTGGAAAAGATCGTTATTTTCTTGTAGGAATATCCGCTCCTAGTTTAAAAGAGCAGGCTATTGTTAAACCAAAGCGACATACATATCAAGTGAGCATAATTTTGATTGCTTTACGGTCATCTAAAAAAACATTATAGTGTATGGAGCCGTAGAAATTTTACTAGCTGCCTAAGATCAATTTATGTTTAAATTTGTTATATTTAGAAACGAGTTTTGGTGTTTAGTGTTTAGGAGAAGGCGTTTTACTTTTTGTCGTATGTAATAATTAGTTTAAGAATAAGTTCTATCAACGTGAGGTCCTTAAGGTTTCGTAGTATTTTAGATTTATCTTGGATTGGCTTTTTATCTTTTAAAATCATGACGAATTTCAGCATAAATGTCACTCTGAAAATATGGAACATGGAGGTGATATCATGAGAATGCATGTAAAGACAAAACGTATTTCTTTTACAGAATTCAAATAAAGTTAGGAAAAAACCCGTTCATATGATATAGCATAGCATAGAGATCCGCGTTAGCTCGGCGGTCAAGATCATCGTTCCACTGTCCTCGAGCCGGCGCGGACGAGTTCGAGTCTCACTCAACTCATGGGTGTGTGTGTTGTCCTAGTATAAGTGCATGTTAGTGGGCACAATAAGTCATTGAGGCTGCAGTGCCGGTAAGTGCGCTAAAAAAATAAGAAAATACAAAAACATAGCATAACATTGCATTGCACTGCGTAAGACTTGATATGTGAAACCTTAAATACGAATTAAAAACGTTTAAAGTCAATGACTTTTGGTTATGTCAGATATATATGAAATATATATAATAAAATGATAATGACAAATTTGTGTCAGAGAATTCAACGATTTTTATTTGAAGAATAAATTTAAATAAAAAAATCGCTCAAGGCTAATAGTTTCTATATAATCATCACCTCACTGGAAATTAAAAAGAACCATTACTATCAAAGCTACGTAGAAGAAAAATCTTTATTTGTTTTTATATTAGAATTCTAAGAATCAAGAATTTATTGTTTAATTTAATATAATACTTTTTAGAAGTGCTTTATCAAAGAAAATTGCAAATAATATATTTTGTAATAAAAAGCAATAAAACTAAACCCTACATTTAATAATTTGGTTACTGATGAAATACGAGCATATTTTTATTTGTTATTGTCAATTACCAAATGCTAAATGTAATACTTCCGTCTAAATAAAGCAATAGTTCTGCTTTGTTATATATTACGTATATATGCGAGTTTCTAAAATTATTATTAGGGGATTACTTCTTTATAATTTTGTTATACGGTTGAGTGGGCAGTTATTTTACGGCAATTAACTGTAGGCATCATATCGATTTATTAAACAGTTTATTTTTGAAAATCTTCAAATCAAATAATTTTATGTATTTGCAAATTTAGACGGTCATCAATTTGTAATCTTTATTTTTTCCTGTAAATTTTATGACTTTAGAATTCAAGCATATCCATACAAATGACGAACCACGTTTAGGGTCCAACTACGGTAATTAGGTAGTCTACGATTACTGAATAAAGATGCATAAAATGGAAAACCCACAAGCATCTCTTATAAATGAATAGTTCGCATTTTATGTAGTGACGAGACTTAAAAAACTTTTATCAGAACGGGTGTTGCATTTGCTCAATTTGAAAGTAAATCGTATTTGAGTATAAACTTTAATAATTGTTTGCCAATGTAGAACAGTTTTCAGTAGCGGTTTAAAGTTCGAATGCTTATAAATCATGACCAAGAAATTCAAAACTATTGAGGATGTACTTCTGTAAATGAAAATTTTTTCAATTATCTTTATCTCAAAAAATATTCTTATGACATGAGCTTTAAAAATGTTGGCGTGAAAACACAAAACCATTTCTTCCAATATACAGGAAAACGGTGCCAATTCTGGCGGTGAGTGAATAGAGGCGATTGATTTCTGATCTGAAATAATTCTCATATTTCTAAGAGAGAAAAAGTTTTTAAATTTTATGAAAGACGGAAAGTGAATAAAGGTGTGTAGAGTGTATTGAAGGGTGTTGAGATTAAATAAAAAAGTAAGACTAGTTAAGTAATTAAATTGACTCTACTAAATTTATAACGACGGATCGACCGTCCTGCGATCTTTGGCAGGTAAAGATTAAGTAAATTATTTTGAAGAAATTTATGCTTTCAAAAACAGCATCTAATTAGCTTATTTTTAATTAAATATATTGTTATTAAAAATTTATTGGCGTAACTATTAAACGCAAATTATAGTATTAAAAAGTGAATTAGAAGTAATAAAGCATTGAGAAAATATAACTAAATTGTTGAGCGCCTAGCCGGAGATAAAATAAGTGACTGCAAAATAGAAAGTACATTGATTTTAATTAATTTAGAGTTGGGAACCCACAATAAAGGTCAAATATAAGCAAGTCAAGATCAGGGCCAGTAAGTAAAATATTGAAATATTTTATTAGGAGCTGTTTATACGCGAAAGAAATAAAACAAATGTTTGCACAACTTAACACATATTAAATAAAGGACAAACTGAAAAAAATTCAGAAGTAATAAATGAACCAAGAAAGGAAAATAAAAACTAGAATTGCTTGTAAAGGAGGTGAAAAGAAATATGATAATTCAAGAAGTACAAAACGAAAGCGAGGAAAAGCAAGAAGTAACAAAAATACATCATTAATTTAACAGAATTAGGGCAGAAGTAGATGTAAAAATAGATGCAATAGAAATTAATATATTGGAAAATAATAGCTGACTAATTCTCTTCAAATTATAAAACTGGGCAAAGAAACTTCAAAGAGACAAATATCTCAATAGGCAATGATTTTACGAAAAAAATTCAGAGGGAAAGGGAAAGAACTTAATACCACATTTGAAAAATGTAAGGCAGAAAAGGGTCAGAACTTAGCTTACATATAATAAGTTGATTGTGAATGACATGTTCAAAATAGAAAAACCTAAAAGAAATATAGATGTTAAGGATCCTAAACTACAACAAAACAATTAAGTAAGATGACAAAGCAAGTAAAAAACATACTAAAGGAATGTGAAAAATGAAGACATGCTAAAGAAACGGAAAACAACTTATAGCAAAATAAAAAACACAAGAAGATAGACATGCATTAAGAATAGCAACATGGAATATCAGAACCATATTAGCAGCATCGAAAATAGAAAAAGTGGCAAAAAATAAAGAAGTACAAAATAAAAATACTAGCAATTCAGGAAGTGAGATGGAAAGGAGGGGGAAAAATTAGTAAACAAAATTATACTCTAAATTACGAAGGCGAAAATAACCAAGGCAGTGAAGAAACAAGATTTATGGTAGGCAGAAAACTGTGAACAAGTATCTTAGAATTTAAGAGAATAAACGGTAGGATCTCCTACCTAAGAATAAGATGAAATGTAGTTAACATCTTTATCGTAAACGCGTATGCATTAGTTAATGAGGCAGAAAAAGTTGACTTTTACGATGAACTAGGAAATACATGTGAAAAGATTCAACGCATAATAGTTTAATAGTTATTGGAGATTTTAATGATAAATTAGGAAAAAGAAAGCACATAAGGTTGATATCAGGAAAAGAAAGAGCACACAACATGACGAATGGCAATGGAACATAAGGTCACATAAATGATCACTAAAAAAATACAGGAAAATAGATTGATTATATGATGCTGGGTCAAAAAATAATTCAAAAAGTTAGACATTAGTTGGTTCCGACCACTTTGTTGTACTAGCCAAGATAAAATTAAAAATCGTTGCTAGAAAAAGAAAACCATAAACACAAAGGGGTGGAAAGTGGAAAAGCTAAAAATAGTCAATATGGAAAGGATATAAGAAAGTAGTTATCTATAAATATAGAAAAGAAATTAATCATTAAAGAAGAACGTTATAATAAAAAAAATTATTTAAAATACTGTAGAAAAGGTGATAGGCAGAAAAAGAACGAATGGTTTAACCACGAGTACAAAATAATAATAAATAACAAGAAGGTTGCAAAGCTTATATGGCCAAGATAAGAGACAAAAATTACTACAAAATGTATCAGTTAATCGGGAAAAAGCGTACAAAGTTAATAGGGGAAAAGAGAAGAAATTGGGTATTAGAAATAATGGATCCCCTAGAAAAAGATAACAAGAGTAATAATAAAATTTACAGGTATGTTAAAGGACAAAATAAAAAAAGTAAATTTAGTAAATATAGAGGAATGGTAAATTGACTCAAAAAATTTGTTGTAAATGAACATCTAAGTTGTGAATAAGATAATTGAAGATACAAAAAAATTACAACGAAGGGACAGAACAACTCACACCAACAAAAGAGTTTGACAAAGTTATTATAGAACTAAAAGGAAACAAAGCAGGAAGGATAGAAAACATTGTAAATAAAATGATAACATAAAAAAAACAAAGACTATACAAACTAATAGCTCAGATGTGGGCGTAACGACTAGAAGAAAGGACTAATAATGCTAATATTCAAGAAAGAAAACCCACGTATATGCACAAATTACAGAGGAGTCAGTCTGCTAAATGTAGCGTATAAAGTTCTGACTACATTATTAAACAAGGAACTAACGCAGTATACACAAGAGAAAAATAGAACAACACCAATATGGACTTAAGAGGAGAAAATTTGCCGTAGACGCAACACTCGTGCTAAATAAAATAGTCGAAAGATACTACGAATACTATATTTGACTACAAATCCTCTACATCGATTTTACACAAGCCTTCGACAGTGCGAAACAAGAAGCTTTAATAAAAAACAAAGAAAATGGAAATACCTGAAAAATAGTGAGATTAACTAAAATAATAGTGAAGAAATTAAAAGCAGCTATACTTAGAGAAGATGGAATATCAGAGGAGTTTAAAATGCTATCAATTACATTATTTAATATAACGCTAGCTTCAATAATTAAAGACTGTAAACTCAGTAATTCAATTATTAATAAGACCGCACAAATAATAGTGCACGCCGGGGATTTAGCAAGAAATAAAAGAAGTCTAGGGGGAAAAATTCAAAAATTGAAAAGAAAGTAAGGAAAAAAGGAAAATTAACTAAGGAAAAGGCCGGATAAATAAATAAAAGCACGTCAATTACAAAATTTCAGATTCTAAACTGTTAAAAATTTTAAATATTTGGATAATTAATGATCAAAATAAAAGAAAACAGGAAATCGAACAAAGAACGTACTACAAATACAAAAACATCATGAAAGACAGAAATATAAATAGAGGTACAAAAGTAGAGTTTATAAAGTGGCAAACAGTAGAAGTATATGGGACAAAAACGATGAACCTAACACACATGGAGCAGGAGAAGCTAAAAATCTGTGAGAGAAGGGTTACAAGGAAAATATATGGATTAAAGCAAATTGCAGAAGCAAAATTTCGGAGCTTAAAGAACTCGGAGATAAAAATTCTTTTGAAGAAAAAAGATATAGTTAAGGTAATAAAGATCAGAAAAATGCGCTTGTACGGATGCATAAAAAGAATGAGGAACAACAAAAAGGTAAATAAGGTTAAATTGTAAAAACTAAGTACTAGTAGAGCAAAGAGAAGATAGAAAAATAGGTTGAATGACCAGGTGATTGAAGTTATAACAAACCTAACAATACATAAATGGAGAGTGAAGATACAGGATCAGGATAGATGAAGAAAAATAACAAGGAAAGTTACGACCAACAAAAGTTGGACTAGAAAGAAGGGGAAAAGCATAGAGTAACTTACTACATTAAACGAGTTTTATGAGCTCAAAATGAGCGGCTGCAACTTCGGATGGAATGTATAGCCAAATAGTCAAAAATACAACAAAACATACAAAAAGTTTTTACTTCAATTTTAAATTATGGTCACAATGTAATGGTTTTTGGGGCGTATTGGTTGATTTTTTGGAAAAGAGTATCACCAATTCTGATAAATACTATAAAATCTGGAAACTACTGTATAAAATTATTAATAACATATGTTTATTAAGGGTTATTTACTCCTTAATTATGAATTCTGAGTGTGGGTGGCTGTATGCTTTCGGCATTCTTGTTAACCATGGGGTATTTAATATAGTTCTAGCAAAATAATAACTAACCATACGTAGAAGTTTAGACAATATTGTTAACAGAACATCAGCAAAATATGTTGCTTTCGATCATAATCAATTCAACCACAAGACGAGTTGGATTGGAGAACTAAGAGCATTTCTGTAACTCTAGAAGAACTGAATAATTCTGGATAAATGGTTTAAGGTTATCTCAAGTAGATTATATGAAAATTAATCGGTAGTATGTAACAAAAGTGCCAAACGTAATTCACTTTTCAATAATAACAATTTTATAAGTTTCATAAGTTTTGGCCTATGTAATTTTCTAAAATAAAAGTTACAAATTTTGTTTACGCCAAGTTGGAGTAATAAACTTTCTGTGTACTTTTTGTATTTTGTGTTACAAATTAATTAATTTTTTTTTATATGTTCAGGCACCTAAACATTTAGTTTTAAAGTTTGTTGAAGTTAGCAATTTTGTAAAACCCTTAAGGACCTTACGTTGCTTGGATTGAATTTAAATAGAAAAAATTTAAATCCTGCACAATCTTGGCTTGAGCAATTTTCAAGCACATGTATAAATTTCAGGCTGTAAAACTTCTGCTATATATTGAACAAACGATCACACTACGACACACCTGTTTTTCCGATCATTTATTGTCCGATAATACGTTAAAAGTCAAACGAAGCGCTACTACGTTACTGTTATTTTACTACCAAATAACAATGTTATATTATATTAAATCTTCCTAATGACAAGTTCTTAGTTATAATTAATTTTATACTAATAACTATAAATAAAGTTTAAATAACACTGTTAGAATAAATCTTTAGTTGAGAATGTATTTTTATATCAAAGTATAAAATAATATATAATTTGGATCGTAATGTTGTTTTTTTAAAGACTTAAAACGGTGCGGGTTTGGTAGAAAAGGCAGAATAATGTTGCAACTTGTGCCACTATTTCAGAACTAATGTGAGTGTGTTGTGTTTTTATATATACCAGGATTAGGAAGAAATATTTGCTCCTTAAACTTGACTTCTAAAAAACCTAGATAAATTGTAATTATTATCATATAAAAATCTTGTCGCTATTACATATTAAATATTTTTTTAAATATTGTCGCCCATATTTATTGATATCACCTCTTCTAGGAATTAATTTTTTGGAAAAAATTTTACTAACTCGTACCAGGGACATGTTAGAAGTGTGCGATGTTGCTTCATACTGCTGAAACCATATTCTTTGATTATAGACAGCACAATTTTGCAGTTTAGGTACCAAGAAATTGTTCAGCGTCTCCACGAATTAAGGGGTTTCTCAAGTTTTGTCGATTTGTTGTGCTCCAGTAACGGCAATTCTGTTTGTTAATGTGTCCATTAAGGTGAAGATGTGCCTCATCCGAAAACAAAATGTTATTGAATGAATTTAAATGCTCAGTTACGCAGTTAACGAACTAAAAGCTCTGACTGGTGTAGTTCGGATTTAATTCTTGCACAAATTGAATTTTGTAGGGGTGCAGACACAAATCCTTGCGTAGAATGCGGTGTAATGATCTAGACATATTCAAAATATAGGTCAAAAGTCTCGTGAACGAACTGCCGTACGCTCTCTACGTTAGATGTGTCCATAGTTAAATCGTTTTTTCGAGCTTACCGACCCATTTTCTGATAAGTGAAACACACTTGGCGCTTGATTTATGTTAAGTAAATCATTATGATTGCTGAACTTTCTTCGTACAGTAATTCCTAAAGTATTGTTTTTGTAAAATTCCAAAATGCACCGTGTATTTCCTGAAAGCCGCACTTCCTATTCACATGCGCCCCGCGTCCTTGTGGTTCATTGTGTTTACGCAGTGAGCCAATCAAATGAAATCTTTTTTAGGATATTCAGTAATTGAATTAGTCGTATCTTTAATGGTTTTCCGTGGAATAAAAACGGTGTTACTCTAGAAGAAAAATACGGTGATTTGTAGTAAATAAGCAAACAAATATTCGACAGCATAAAAAATTCTTTTTTTCCAATAAATGAACATGTGGTTATATTAAAAAAATAATTTGGCGCATAATTTACTGAGTGTAATTAATTATGGTTAGATATGCAGATGCAGTAACGGCCTTGTTCCTCGGAGAATTTGTGTTTAATTTAAGTCTATTCATGAAACTTCAATGTTATATTTTTTTCACCCTGAACCAGTGTTTTACTAAAATATTTGCCAATTTTTTTAAGAACGTTCGCTGGTTCATTTAGCTTGTTTTTGGGTCACAATAGAAATCAATTATTAGGTTGATTTCAGTCTGATCGAGTACAGTAAAATTGCATTTGTGGAAAAGCTGTTTATAAGAGTCCGCGTCTGCTTACAAATAATGTAAGACTTACAAATTTATAGGCATTAGGGTGGTGATTGTAAATATAAATACAATTAATGTGCGAAACGTATATTTTAATGTACGCGATATCGTGAAACAACTGAAAAATAGCTAGCGACGAACTTAACTAGGGAGACGTGTACCTGGCTACGGCTCACAGCGATCTCGCCCTGGAGCAGCCAAATGTGAGTGTTGCAACAGCTAAATGCTAACCACTATTTTGTCGTTTCTAAATCAGTCAAAGGTAAGGGTCGAAACTTGACCATTTCAGAGAAAATGACGGATATTTTTTATAATTCTGGCAGGTAAAAAAAGCTAAATTCCCAATAAATTTAGCACCGGATAATTGCGGTTTGCGCCGATCGACCGTAAAGCCATTTAAAATTTGACCGTTATAGGAAATGAAGATCACTATAGACCTACTACATTATTTTTAGACGTAGAAAACCAGCATAGTATTTAAACATTAAAGTATCAGACTTTAGGATGCGTTATTTTAATAGAATGTAATACTAGTCTTTCTGTGTTGTTCCAATGATGATAATGTTATAATTGTTCAATGTTTCTTAAACAAGCTTTACAGAGATGAACTATCACACATTATTTTCCTCTATGTACCATAAATAGGAGTTAACAATGTTTGCGTGTAACAAGAACAAACTAATTCGTGCATTGCAGTGTTTTTATTATATAAAAGTCTTTATATCGTTCATTATTACAATTCTAAAACAGTATGTGTAGACTTAGACATGTTTATAAATGAGAAAACTTCAGCGACTTTAAGATCCAAGCAACTGTCAACTATAGTGCAGAAATCATGAGCTGTGGTTTTGCAAATTCACTCTGCTTTAGTATATTTGTCATCAAAAAAAGCATTATTAAAAAAACTATATTTCTCCACAATGTGCATCAGGATACCAATTAATCATACTAAAAAAATACAGTTCCTCGTTATCGAACGACAGGCATTTCAATTAAATATTTGTGATGCTTTTAATAGGAGCGCTACTGTTCTATTTCTCTCTTCGTATGAACAGCAATTCTATCAAGCATTGTTTTATTAAAACCTTTAAGTTGAACCGGATATTTGTAGTCTCTTGCTACTTTAATAGATCTCGGTAGTTAAAAAACAAGAGAATTGTTTTATGATTTCTATAAATAACAATATATAAACAAAATACCTACATCGTGAGCAATCACACAATGTTCATAAATCACAGAAATTTTTATAATATTACCTCGTGCTTCAAGCCTTTTCAAATAACGAGGAAAACCATTTTTCACGCGCAAAATTCAGCGTTTCCGCTCGGGTGTGCTTTCGGTTTTTGTGCGTTTTCTTGCGTTCCTCTTTCGGCAACATTTTCCAAACGGCAACGCTTGCTGAAGTTTTTTGTGATTTAAGATATTATATTTGGAGCTTATTCTGTTACACGGGGATATAGATATGTTTGAATTATACATTGGTTTTCTGTTATTTTATTTTGTCATATATTTGTCACTGATATACTGGAACTAATATATTTTGTCAAATTAGTTCGTATTAAATGTATAAATAACAAAATAGTATTAAAAGTCAGTTATATTTACATAATTACATACGTAAACGTCAATATAGAGAAAAAAACTTAAGTAATCCAAACAATAAACAATATATCAATGCATTTATACACTAGACATATTGCATTTTACTAATAACATAACCTGCAGATTGTATGCGATCAAAATTTTTAAAAAGCCCGTCTCCTATTTAACAGAAACGGGACAAAACTCTATGTATTAAAGATGCTTACTATTTACAAATTGTAAATAAAATTTTATTAAATTTATTGCATTTACAGTTATTTAAGTCATTACTCACTCCCACTATTACAATTATTATCTAAAGTAAAAGAAAAAAATCTTGTCGTAATCATGTTTTAGGTTTAGTATCGATGCTTTTTCTGTCCTGTTGTATTATGCGGTTCGATTAGGAATGTCTTAGTAATTCTTTGAATAAATTGTTTGATCGTATCCATTTTTAGCTCGTAATGTATGTAACATGAAGTGTTTATCGCTGCACGTAAAACTTTATTTTGAAATACTTGGTCTATTTTAATAAATCCAACCTCATGCGGGTATTGCATAATGTAGCGAAAAAATTCGTTTGGAGACGTTGGTTGGTTGATTTGTTCTACTACGGGTAATTAATTTAATTGTAATTATTGACTATTTGTGAAAATTGTCTGTTTTTATCTGGCATTGTTTGCGTAAACATGTTTGCAAGATGATCCACGAAAAAATTGTTTCTATCTTCGTAAGTATTGTGTAAAAAATTTTCTTTGTTTGATGTTAGAGAAATTTCAGCTTGTCGTGTTATTTGTTTGGTCACTTTCTACAGTCCCGTAGTGTTTGGTTGAATATTTTCTGTATGTTAGTACTTATTTACAAATTTTATGCTTATTTAGGTTTTTTATAATTTAATGTGTTAGGTTATTTAGTTGATTTCTTAGTAGTGATGTCTGCTTCGTTGCCATTATCTTCTAATTTTAATCTTCACAACTTATTTGAGACAAGACCGACAACATCAAAAGGCAGAAAATTAGCAATAATCTTACAAGAAAAGAATTACTCCTTTATATCGCCGGGTTCTCCAACATATTGCTTCACTGACTCAAATAAGGCTCCGAATTTGTTCTTTATCACCAACGGCATCTCCTCGGTATACATAAACACCTCCCCAAGTTACGGCGTCATATCAAACCACAATCTTATAATAGCAACTATAAATACCACTGTCATCAATAAAAA
The DNA here is from genome assembly GCA_036346155.1 of Sinelater perroti. Lineage (NCBI taxonomy): Eukaryota > Metazoa > Arthropoda > Insecta > Coleoptera > Elateridae > Sinelater > Sinelater perroti. The sequence goes on along the minus strand of JARFIY010000195.1, from coordinate 12,746,250 downwards.
ACAGATCTCTAAACTACACAATTTTAAAACGAATGTTAGCATATACTGACAAATAATTTAAGACAACACTAATTGTAAGCTACGCGCCCGACTGCAATCATTAGAAGATATAGAATACAATTAATCTACTTCAACAAGCAGCAATACAAGCCACTCCTTACGTAGAACTTTAGAAAGTAACTAATTATATCTCACGTAAAATTAAAAAATTAATACCAAAAGGAGAAGACCCAGATTACAAAAATATAATCATCTGAGCAACAAATTGAAATTCAAACTGCAAGAAAATAGGAACAACTTGTTTAAAACATACGTTATCAATTTACAAAAACAGGGTAACTCCATATTGTAACCTAGAATCTGAAACAAACGTTTTTCCAATATGTAGATACTCAACTTTACGCGGCCCATGTAAAATATAAACGCAGACGTATCTACCGAATGCCTTTCGGAAGTCTTTACACCATATGAAATACGACCTGATTATTATGCTCATGATCAGGAATTGGAACAAGTCTTAACTCTTCTCATTCAAGTATAAAAACACATTAGACTATTTACCCCAAAAGAAATGTGATAAAATCAAAACACCAAACTTAAATAAAACGCATGAATTGACCACAAAAATGTTGTTAAAGCTACCACAAAAAGTAATAATAAAATTATTGGACATCTTTAATGCTGCATCAAGACTTAATTATTAAAGCTTTAAACATAGCGCAAATTATTGTAATTTTAAAACCTGACAAGAATCATATAGATGCTGCAAGTTTTCACCCGATAAGTCTTCTGCCGATAATTTCAAAACTCTTAGACAAGCTTTTTGTCAAAAGAATTAAGTACGATATTGCATCACAACAGAACATACCGAATCATTAATTTGGTTTTAGGTCAGCCCACTCAACAGTTCAGCAGTGTCATAGCATAATCACCATACTAAATAAAGTATTTAAAAACAACAAAGACTGCATTTATTGATATAAGCCAAGCCTTTGATAAAGTGTGGCACACTGGTCTACTGTACAAAAATAAAAGAATACTTCGTTTAAAATATTTCAATCTATTGAATTCTTATCTACATAAATGTGAATATAAAATGAAAATTAACGAAGTGTATAATCTATACCTGATACATCCAGAACACCACAGAGAAGCATTCTCGTACCTCTCTTACACATAATGTAAACAGCCGATATAACAACTACACGTCACACAATTGCTATATTTGCAAAAAGCACCGCAATCTTTTCTACTAATGAAAATATTACCATAGCCTCAGTCAACAGCATCTAAATCTTATTAAAAACTGACAAAAAAGTGGAAAATTAAGGCAAAAGAGTTTAAATACAGTCATATTACAAAGAGAATATTCGGCGAGCGACGCCGATTGAAAAACGGTGCCGAAAGAGGAAGGAAGGAAAACACGCAAAAACCGAAAGCCTACCCAAAAAGCAATCCTGAATTGTATGTTGACATTCCAATATGCCTGAAACACAAGGTAATATTTTAAATACTTCTGTTCATGATGTATGTATTTTCTTTATATGTAAGAGGCCATAAAACAATTCTCTTGTTTTTTAGCCAGCTAAACAGAATAAAGCAGCAAGAGAATAAAAATCTAAAGTTCTAATGTTCAGCCTAATAAAGTCGTTGCTCATGCGAAGGAAGAATTAGCACAGCAGCGTTTCAGGATGAAACCACCACCCACATGTTATTGAAATACCCGTCTTGAGAAGAGACGCACTTTTTCATCGGCTTGAATTAATTAGTTGGCGTTAAAAAATTAATCACGTAAATATTAACAAACTGTGGTCTGTAAAGCATAAGTAATTGGTATTTCACCATTGTTGAAACCATACACAAGAACTTGCATTACCTTCTATTAAAGTAACACGATCTGGAAAATTTGGAATTTAAAGATTTAAATACTATGCGATTTATCTACAAGCCCAAAAATATAAAAATTCTACAGTAATTTCTGCAATAGACTTCAAAAGCGAATGTAAAAATTGACAAACCTTACATTATCCGTACCTACAAAGTTATAAAAAAAAACACTGTTTTATTCAAACAGCTCTGTCATGTAAAGTGTCTCGCTTTCCGATCCAATGTTTCTTTTAGGTGTTCGATCGGGCTGTAAAATTAATGCATTGATTCTTTTCTATCGTAATGCAGCAGACAACTTTAAGAACTTGAAAGATTGGCGAATTGCACGTTCATCAAAGCCTCTACTGCTTCTGCACCTTTAATCATATTTCAGATTAATGCGCGAAGAACACCGGAGGCCATTATGGACGTTGTGCACTATATGAGATGAATGAATTATGTATGTACGTATATATATATATATATATATATATATATATATATATATATATATATATATATATATATATATATATATATATTTTGGGTAAATTCCTCATGGACATGATACCTTTCCAGAATTCCTTTCCCACCTCAACCAAATCCACACCAATATCAAATTTACCATGGAAACTGAATATAACAATTCCCTTCCTAGACACTCTCATAACAAGAAATCCTTCTAATGACAGCTTTTATTACACTGTCTACAGAAAATACACTCACACTAACCGCTACCTAAATGCCAAATCCCATCACCACCCTGCCCAAATCCATTCGGTTCCAAAATTCCTCATAACCAGACCCATCAGACTTTCTGATACGAAAAATCGCCAAAAAGAATTTAAATCCATTACCACCATCCTATTGCAAAATGGATATTCCAACAAATCATTAACTGATATAATCAAAAATATAAATAAAAACACTAACTCCAATCCCAAAAGCCTTCTGACCAACAAAAAGCATTTCTACCTTACATCGGAGGCGTCACCGATACAATAAGCCGCATACTAATGCGGAGAAATATCCGCATGGTCTTTACGACCAATAACCAAATATCTGGGCTTATTCGCTCAGCAAAGGATCACTGCTTCAATGAATCCCAAGGAGTGTATGAAATATCTCGTGGAGACTGCCAAAGGACCTACATAGGTCAGACAAATCGGCAAATATCTAGCCGAATATACGAGCATTTTTTGGTCGCACGGAAAGGCGATAATGGTTCGGCACTTGCCAAACACAGCAAAGAAACAGGCCACAAAATTAATTTCTCTGGGGCTAAAACCATTGCCCCCATTTCCCATTTCACCAGCAGAATAGTACGTGAGGCAATTGAAATAGAAGAACGCCCACAGTGCCTCAACACAAGAGATGACAGCCAACGTTTACCTGTCATATGGAAATCCCTTATTACTCCGCACCGCCAATTACGCAACACCCTTAATCCTACAAACTTTCCCCAACCCAATGAATCTCCCGCCAAACAAACTCACTTCCAGCCCTATAAAAGATCAAGCAGGTCACACGAAAGGTCAGTCTTATTCAAAGACTCATAGCTCTCCTTGGGGAATAGGCAGATTGAGACCCCGAATGAAGAGCTAACCTTTTGAAAACGGCATCAAAGCTGATTCCGAAACGTCGGGAATTTCTCTAATCTGTTACTTGTTTCTTCCGTTATTTTCTTCCACTTATCTCGGTTCTATAGCTTTTTCCTCCATGCTTGTATGTCCAACTTCTTTATATCATCTAATACTTAATCTTCCCCTCTGGTTTTCTGTCTCCCACTTTCACTGGTTTTCATATTGTAATTTTCTTTACTTCTTTGTTATCTCCTATTCTTTTCATATGTTTGCACCAGAGGAGTCTATGCACTTTTATAATCTAATAAATTTTCTCTTTTTAGATTGGTTTTTATTTCAAAGTTTATTAGCCTTTCATATTTGCCATCTACAATTTTCTTTAATCCGCATATCCTTCTTACAACCTTTCTTTCGAATATTCTTAGCTTTTGATGTTGCAAGTTTGTTAAGTTTATTGTCTCCGCGTCATAAGTGACTACTGGTCTGAGTTTTGTTCTTTGTATCCTCATTTTTGTATTAATGCTTATGTTCTTACTTTTCTTAATGTTTTTGTAATTATAACAAGTTTTGGGTTTTGCCTGTAATCTATCTTAATGTTTCTACCACTTTTGCTGTTAATTATTATTCCTCAGTATTTAAAATTATCTATTATTTAAAACTCAAAATTTCTTATTTTTACTTCTTCAGTTGTTGCTTTCTTATTTTCTCGGCTTATTTTTATGTATTTGTTTTTGAGGACACAAATAAGTCCGTGAATATTTGGCGCAACTTTGCTTCATTGGTGAAGGATTTTCTACGAAGATGATTGTCTATAGAGTAGAAGAGGTAGCAATCGAATGACGCAAGGTCAGGTGAGTAAGAAGGATGGCACAAAGTCCCCCAACCAAGTCGCTGTATGGTATCCCTGACCACCCGAGGGACATGCGGTCTGGCGCTGTCATGAAGGAAGAGTACACCTTTGCGATTTACCAGTGCTAGCTCCTCCCGTTGCAATCCCTGTTACACACGTTCCAACTGCCGTTTGGCCCGTTGGTAGCAGCTCATAGTGAACCACTTGACGACCTGTCCACCAGACACAAAACATAATCTTACGTGGGTGCATAGGTAGTCTTGCGTTGTTAGAGACAGTCATTCTGGGATGACAACCAACGTTTAGGAGGCTTGGGAGTGCCATACAGGACCCCCTTTTCGTCAGTGGTAAGCTTTTAATTTAATATGGATGCGGTACGGTGGAGAGAAAGCAAGGACATACAGGCTGCCACTCGTTGTCTCTTGTGGACTTCCAACAGCGTGTGCGGAACCCACTTGCTCAGCTTGTACGTTTTACCTAAGCGGTGCAGATGAAATCTAACTATTTTATCAGAAACTGAACTGTCTTGCAAGTTCACCACATGTTAGACTACTGTCCTTTTCAATGGCCGCCTGCGGGGCTTCGTCATCCAAGGCCTGTGGTCGTCCACTGCAAGATTCATCACAGAGGGTCAAATCTTCCGACTTGAATTTTTGAAACCAATGCCTTGCATTACACTCATTCACAGCACTATCCCCAAACGCTTGACATATTCGGCAACTTGATGCAGCTGCTGATAACTCCACTTTGAAGTCGGAAATCATACAACACCGAACGAGATCCTTAGATACTTCCATTTATCTTCGCTACTGTACGAGTTACGAATGATGAAATTGCGCGGTGGACCTGCTTTTATAACGACTCATATTTCTACTTTCGACCGACCGGGTTTTTAAACCACGTGATACATGCATACCTATTCTCTCTTCATTCAATGATAAAGCAAAAACGGCAGGAACTTTATTGATTACCTTGTAGATACTCTGACCTACTGGGCTTTTTATTACCATTATTCAGTTTCAAAGTGATCTGCGACATATATTATATTTTTGAATTAGTTTCTCCCTGCTTTCTTTAACTGTTCTAATTACTCTTTTAGTAAGACTTTTTATGTTTACGTAATGTGTTTTGAATCTTTCTTCTTTTTACGTGACTCTTTTACTAACTACTACTTTAACTATCAACTTGGTCGTTTAATTAATTAATTTATTTGTCGTTTCTCTTAAGTTCTTTTTGTTTTATTATATTAGGTTTTTTAACTTGCTCCATTTTTTTGCTATTGATCATTTATGTTTCAAATGTCTTCTTCAATTCTGTATTTATAATTTATATATTGCTGTCTTTGATATTACTTTCCTGCACTGTAATTTTGATATCTTTGTAATCGCTACAACTAATCTATATTGGATACCCAATTGTGATCTACCAAAACATTACTTATTTTTTGAATTCCGTATTCTATTATATATGTTTCTTAAATTTTTTGCTTTCAAAATGTACTTTCAATGAAAACGAACAGAAGGTAATTAATTTTCAATTATTTATGTTTATAGTTTTTCTATATGGCCATTTACATTCATGTGCAATACTTTGATTGTTATAATTATTCTTTTTTCCTATCTGATAATTTTTGCAACTTATAAAAAATAATTATTATGTTTTCTTAAGTTTTCTTTATTAGTACATTTATTTAGATTTTATTTACTGTTACCTCAAAGTCACGCGAGAAGTGCGATCCTCACTCTCTCAAAGCTCTGAATAACTGAGACGGATCGCATTATTTGCCTAAGACTACCCATCCACCCAAAACCACGTCTCTAACCCTTCTGGTTAACTAGAAAAAATATTTCGGATACATTTTGGGTAAACTGTGTTATTTCTATTAGTTTTTATTTTTCTTTGTTTTTGTATTGATTCTTTTCTGTATCCATGATTTTGTGATATTTGCTCACTCGTGTTGCAGCTTTTAACTCATGTTTCTTGGCTTAATTTTTTGTCAGTTATGTCTTTAATTTTATCATTTTCTTCTAATTGTCTTACAATTTGCAATTGGTGTATTATAAATTATCTTCGTCCTATATGTTACATCTATGGCATTTTTCAAGTGCTGAATTAACATCTTTCTTTAATCTCAGATTTTTTTAATAATCTTTATCTATATTTTTTGTAGAGCTTTTAGATGCTTCTAATATTTTTCTTGATGATTTTTTTACTCTTCTGGTTAGTACTACTCTAATTATCTTCAAGTTATTTTTCTTTTTTGTTTTGTTTGTCATTTGTAAAATATTTTATTTTTTAATTTCCTTTACAATATTGCAATGGTTTATCTTATTTGATCTGTTGAGTTAATCATATTTTCCTTCAGTACGTTTCAGTTTAATTTGTTTAATATATTTTTGTGGGGTATTTATTTTCCTTATTCCGTTAATTTTGAATTTTAGTTGTTATGACCTTTTTTTGAGAAATACATGTTAACTTTAATTTTTTGTTTTATAGTTACGTTTTTTTTATAGTTATCGCGGATAGTACAATTGATTTTTATAGTATAATCGACCATAGTTCTAATAGTGTATTGTTCGTCTTCAAACATGTCTCTTAATATTTTTTTTCATTTGTCGGATGTCAATTACTGCAAATACAAATATTGAGGGAGGTTTTAAAGTAGAATTTTACTAGGTTTATCATTGCTTTTTCTTTGCCATTACCTGGAGTTCGATCGATGTATTCATTATTAAACTGTGAGTCTTTATTTTTTGTTGAGAATTTTTTCTTTTAATGTACTTTACTATTTGCAAATGGTTTTCCTCGTTAAAATTGTCGATTTCCTCGTCGCTGGCTGAGAGTATTCTTAAAAGTTGGATGGTTCCAATTGGACTTGTGATTGGTTTTGGTGTTGAAATTGTTGAGGTTGTTGCATTTGCATATGTCGTAAATTTGTTCCTCATTTAGTAGACGATAAGAATTGCTTGTCATCTGTTCGAGAGTAGAGTTCGGTAAAATTAGTTGCGACATTTGTGTACTTTATGACGGTTGAGACGGTTTTAGTGATCGTATGTTGGAAGACCCAGGTTAGTTTCCCGTGGGAAACACGTTGCTTAAAGCTTTGTTCAGATTTTCTCTTGAATTTATCTTGCCCTATATTTGAATTTTATTAATATTAGCCTTTCTTGATATTTTAAATAAATGGCAATGTTTAAATATTATTAAAATATAGAATAAGTTTATGCTGTTAGCAATGCTTGAGGTCAGTGTTACCAAATATTTAATTACACTGGGAAAACAAAATTTATAAATTACTTACATTTTTTGATTTATACATATATAGAATGACACTCTTGTGTCCTGTTTTGTTTACATAACACTTTCACTTATTTAAAGAATAGCTTAGTTTCACTTTTTTTTATTACTGAGATGTCTCATATGTTGACACTGGTAAAATCAGGGCCGTCATTTATATTAAATAAATATAATTTGATTCCCATAAGGTCTGTCACTTATTTCGGACAGTAAAATTAAAAAAAAAGTTATTTGTACGGTCGAGCTACTTTCAAAACAAAATTCAATAATGTACTTTAATGTCAAGTTAATGTATATTTTAAATTGCATCTGTTTAATCCTATTAAATTGCGGCGGCTCCACTCCTCTATATCTATCATACTGCTTTAACGCTAACCCTTTCAATTTTGAGGTATTAAATAGTATTATGCAATTAACATTTTTCCATTAAATTGCCAACAATTACTTTTAGCTATTTAATATTTTTTATTTAAATAATTATATATTTTATACCCATTTAAAAAGTAAATACATTTTTGAAACTCCCGGTATATAAAAGTATGTTAATGTTAATGTTAATCGTAGGTTGCCTGGACTATGCATTTAAACTCCAAGTATTAATTGATGACTCCATTTTAAGCTAAATAGTTTTTCCGGTTAAATGATTGTAGGATCAGGCGATACGTGATGTAAAATAGAATATAAAAAAGTTGTTGCAATTTTTTATTCCAATTCATACACACACAAAAATTGTTAGTGAAAGTTCAAAACATACCTGATGGTACGGTTATTACCACTTGCCACTTTTAATCCTAATATTACATTTTTAAAGTCAATTGTCTAATAAAAACTATTCTTATAAAAAAAAAACGATGACCACAGGTGACGACAGACAAATTTTAATTAAATTTTTGACTTTTATTAGCATTAATGTGAATTTTTTTAAATTTAGTTAAAGATGTAAGCAAAAAATTTTGAATTTGATATTACCTTAACGACTTAATATAATCACATTTTCATCGTTTCTAATTTGCTTGATTATTATTTATAGAAAACTGTTATTTGATTATTTAATACTCTTCTATTGTAGGAAATTCTGTTCTAAAAGTTGTAAGTATTTTTTAAAAGATCTTATATTTTGTTTTTAATCGAAAGTATGAGGAATTGGTATTGATAGGCTTAAAAAGTGTAGATTAGTGCATTAAAAAGCAGTTTGTAAATTAGTATTATCGCTACACTTTATTTTAATGAGTTTTAACCAAATATAATATCTCAGTGCTCAGTTAATTATTGCTAGTTACATTCAAAGGCTTTAATGATCTCGCAAAGCATCCTCTAATTGAACATGATGAATACTGAAACTTAATGGGACGCCTAGTAAGCAGACAAGTCCTTGAAAATATGAATTATAAGGATGTGAATATTATTCAATTAGTCCCGAATAAGAATATTTTGCTATTTATGTCCTACAAGCTTAAATGAAACATTCAACTGAATCATGTTTAATAAAAGTATGTGTTAATGTTCCCGACATAACTAACCTTTATACTTGACGAACCATGAAGCCAGTTAAAATCATCTTAGAATTTGCCTTTGAGCAGCTTGTTTCGAAAACGCTTAATTTACATGGATAGCATTTCAAAGTAGCCTTATTATTAATTTTCACTTCTTTTTCAAAAATAAATTAGTTTTATGGATGCTTTAATGAATACATTCTTAAGGCCACAAAAAGACTAAAACTACGATGCTACACTTTGATGGAGCACGAAGATATTTCAACAAAGACGTTTAATTAAAATGCCTCCAAGCGTTAAGTCGACCGAAAAAATTAATATGGATTCTTTGAGGTAGTGAAGTAAAGTAAGCTGTGAAACTACAATTCAAAGAAGTGCAATAAAAGGCATTCGATTCATTGCCAGATTGATGCAACAAGAAAATAATTTAAGAACTCAAAATAACATTTTTTTCGTATTGGCGAGTACTTTCATTTATACTAAAAAAATTGTTTTAAGCTTATAATAGTTCGGATTACCAATAAATAGATAAATAATTGAATGTGTATTAAGATTATTTTACTTTTATTTATTTTACATGTAAAACTAGGTACAAAATATTATTTATAATTATTTCTTATTCGATTGTCCTATTTTTCTCATCTTAGAAACATTTTGTAGCGCTTCAGATTCTATCTTGTCATCATCTTGCGAGTCTTTGGATTCATCATATTATTATCACCTTCATCTGAATACTAATCGCCTCAACAAGTGTTGTAAGTTACTGTTAGTAAATCATCCGCATCGTCAAGTAGCAACAAAATTAATTTGCTGTTGTGCTCTTAATTTGTTTTCTATTTTGCTTATTGTTTCTTCTTTACCATGTCTTGTTAAATCTCCTGACCTTGGTGTCATTTCGACATAGGCAGTTTTGTGTTTTGCCATTCTAAATAGCAGTTCTGCGCTTCTGATACCACTCCATTTGAGGATATTTCTCAGCCAGGACACTCGCTTTCTAATAACTCCATGCCAGACCTCAACTCTTCAGACTAAGTTTCAGTAATACATAACCAAGAGAGGTTATTTTTCGGCATTCTATTGCATTTTATTCGTTGGGATTGGGTGCTTGTTCTCTGTAGGACTTCTACGTTTGTAGATGTTTAGATCCATGGTATTCTTAACATCCTTCAAATGCTTCCAAGCGGTTCATTGATGTTTAGCATCGACGCTTCTATGCCATATATCATTGTAGATCATATATAGCATTTGACAATTATTTGCCTTAACTTGAGGTTTATGGTGCCATTACAGAAAAGCGTCTGTATTTTTAAGTTTTCATTTGCTTTTTAACTTTGTAGTCTGGATCTAAATTTTTCTTTATTGAACATCGCAAAGATTTGAAGTCATACACATGTTCAATTTGCTTGCCATTAAGGTGGAAAGTTGCAGCACTGTAATTTGACGACTAAATATCATTAATTATGTTTTTGTAATATTTATATTAAGCCTAGTTGTTATTCACTTGCAGATATGCGATTTAAAACTTTTTGAAGATTTTTAATGTCTTCAGCGACGGTAACGGTATCATTTGCGTATTTAATAGCATATAATAGCATTCGTTTGACTGGCAGCTGCTTATTTAGATATTGTTTACAGATGTTCAAGTTTGTATGATTGGTGTATAGCTTGGGTCGTATAGGACTTTAATTATTGAGTTCCTAAGTGTGCATATTATGAGAGAGTGGTCGGAGTTTAGTTCGTAGGAATCGATAATGTCAATATAGTTTGGTAAGATGTTCTACGAAGAAATCTGGTGTTTGGCAGCTTGTTCGGGTCACTTGGCCAGCATGTAGATCTGCCTGTAATTTTCACAGATGGTACGTCTCAGCTTCTTCTTCTGGGTGTGGTTAATCTAGATTTCTAAGGCGAGTGTTCAGAATTGTAACCACCTCTTGCAATATATTTGTTACCCAAGGTCTTAAAAAGTTCTTTAAATTAATCTTACGAAATTAAATCGCGAGGAGGATTTACAACCGTGTCTTCATTTCCGCATTTAACTAATGTGGCTTGCAGGTGAGGTGTATTACATCCTCCTATATTATAGTGTTGAATTTTGGTGTCGATAACTGTACTAGCGTAAGCGGTGTTATCGGGATGATAAGTAAAATACGTTCTGTATTTTCGTATGTTGAGATAACTGTGGTGTGTGAAATGTGCCCACAATAATAGAAATATGCCTGTTTTGTGTGTGCGAAGAAACTCTTAGACTTCGAATTTATGTTATAAGAGTTCGTTGATATTCCACATAGCTAATCTTAATACATCTATTAGTGACGCAAACTTTTATTTATTAGATGTGACATTAAGATGACCAGCACGGTGTTCTGTTGTATCAGGTGACTAAACATGACTTTTGGATGCCCTCGTTTGGTCTGAAGTTGTTAATAAGTTCAACATCCTTTATAATTTGGAGGATCATTTCTTCTGCAATATAGACACATGGTTAGGGTGTTTCAAGTTTTACTACATGTTATTGTATTTGACGAATACGAACGACTTTTTACAATGTGCTTTACTATGTCCATATGATCAGAACTAGGTACATTGTATTAATACATTTTTTGGTGGCTCTACAAGTGATTTGTATTCGTAAAAAATATTGCAAATTACGTTTTGTATTTTTTGGGCTTGTTATAGCCCTGTGCTAATAGTTGGGTAAATATTTCGTATGACTAATCTGTATGCTCTATCTTCCCTCAGTTGCTAGATACATTTTGCTAACAATTATTCGAAATGCATCTGATGTGTTGGTATTTATTTTTATTATAGTATCTGCTAAAGTTTTAATAATTTATCGTTCAGATTCTAAAACTTTCTTTAAATTACGTATTATTGCATCAAGATGAGTAACACCCTGTATAAAAATGGGTAGAGGCCTTTTTTATTTTTTGTTGAAGATTTTTTATAGTGGAGTACGCATTGCCATTATCACTTGCCTGTGTTAACACGTTAAATCTGTTGTTTGCGTGAATTTATTGAAAACGACGAAGATCTTTTTTTTTAACTGTCAGTCATGAGGACTTTCATATCGATGTCTACGTAGGAACTATTCGTCTGCTGATTATTATGTAAATTCTAATCCACTGGCGGCTGGGATGGCATGAACGTACCTCTGTTTAATATACGTGGTGAGTCAACCCGGCCCGTTGTGCTTGATCCTTGATAATTTACATTGCAACCGGTTGGCTCATAAACATTTGCTACTGACAACCGAAATTAATCTGACGCTGAGACAGGAACATGTGAACGTAATTAATGCCTACTTACAGAATATGATTTAAAGTTCAACTTGCGCTAAGAAGCCGCAGGTAACACGTGCGCACTGACGCGCATCCACTCAACTCACTTGTCAGTCACTTTACTTGTCAGTAAAATATTGAAATCAAAAAGTGCTTTTCGTATTCCGAAAACCTCCTTAAAACTAAACTGTAAATCAACTAAATGTAACTCATATTTTCAACGTATACGACCATGTATTATGCGGAGAAAAGTTTTTTAACATAAGGCTCATAAAGTTAATTAGCCGATAATCGCTGCATTTTCTAAGATACTCTTTTCTAGGAAGTGTTATAAAAGTTGACTTTATGTTTCAAATATTCCTACACAGTATATTATTAAACAGATTTACTACGTAATCTAGGATATCTTTGCTAATAGGTTTTACTATTTCTATAGGAACCCCGTTAAGATCAGTGGCTTTTTTACTTTTGTTGTTGAGAAGGCGTGTAGTATGTTCGATTTTAAAAAATTTGGACTTGATGGTTGTTATTGTCACCGTTAAGATCTATATTTGTACTAGTGTCTTTGAATAACTTTGTTTTATATGATACCCCCATATCCAGTAGTTTTTCTTCATTTAGTATGATTTTGTTTGAGTCTTTTACTAAAGTAATAGGTACATGTTTTTTTATAAAGGTTGGCTACTTTCTTTATTTTCTTATGGATATTAAATATGTTTTTTGAATTATTCCTTTCATTTCATCGCATTGTCTCCTACTTATTAAGTAAGATTGGTTCTTTTATAAGGTCAAGTGTTCCGTCTGTAATTCAATGTTTTTTCTAGAACTGTTAATCGGATTTAGATAATGAATAATGATTTCACTTGAGACTTGTCTATATCACTTCATTGATAGTCAGCAGAAGTAGATTAGATAATTAGAGTAATAGTAGTATTACTCTGCCTCTGACGTTTTTGTTTGAAAATATCGATTTGCTTTTCGAAGTTTTTCGACCGTAGCCTATGTCTACTTCTGGGTATGTTGTTGCTCTCTTGATGCTATTCCTACAAATTTTGTTTATTAATACTAAGTGAAATAAAAGGCATTGCCTTATAGGAAGATGCTCTCATGTCATCGCGACTTTGACAGTTGTGAAGTAAACAGAAGAATAATACACGTAGACAAACCATAAATCACCATACTCCTCAAAAAAAAACGTGGAATAATTGTCTTAATATTTTTGACAAATAATCTGTCGGTAGTTTTGGCTCAACGTGAATTTGGTCGTCGATTTTATGGACAAACACTGCGTCGTTTAGCCGCTCACTTTGAGGTGACTGGTTCAACATTTTCACTCGAGAATATTGCTGCTGTGGCTGGATATCAAACAGACGACAGAATTACGCAATTTGGCATTAATAGAGTGTCTTTATAGCAAATTTTGGCAAAATACTTAAAGATATTCCCGTACTAAAGGCAAACAGTGCATCAGCAATTGCCTGCAGACCGTGTAAATTTCAGCCAAGCTCTCCTAAACCTGACGAGGATGCTATTTTATTGAAAATCATCATGAGCGACGAAGTGCATTTCCACAAATGCGGATACTTGAATAAGCCAAATTGCCGCTTTTGGGGTACTGAAGATCCGTGCGTAATGCAAGAAGAACTGCTACATTCTCTCAAAGTCACTGTTTGGTGTGGCGTTTGCGAGGGAAAGGTGATTGACCGATATTTTTTTGAGGATGATGTCGGCAACATTGTTACTGTAATTGGTGAGCGCTATAGAACCATGTTCAACGACTTCTTGCTGCCGTAAATTGACGAAGTGGGTTTTAGCAGGATGGTGCAATCGTACACGCTGCACGAGTGACACTGGATATTCTAAAGCAAGCATTTCCCAGGTGCTTAATCTCTCGTTTTGGTGATTTGCAGACCTTGGTGGCTCTAAGTGAGAACATTCGACAAAAAGTGAAAAATTTATCCCCAGAAGTTTTGAGAGAAGTTATGTAAATTGCTGTGAAACGAGCCCGAATGTGCATTAACTTTAGCGGCGGCCACTTGTCTGATATTACCTTCACAACTTAATGGCAAAAATTTAAACATTTAAATAAACACAATCAACAAAACCAATTGTTTTTATTTACAAAGATACTGCCTTAGGAAATCGAGTGATGGCTTTTGCAGCTCCTTGTATATAATCCATTTTATTTTGAATAAGTTCGGTGTTGTTTGGGTTATTTGAAGGTATTTTCCACATATATAGGCGGTGTTTTGGTATGTATTAGTTACTACCATATTTATCTCTTGACAAAAATTAATTCAGCGTCTCCTGTATCGTCACTTTTACTTAATCCGTAGTCCTCTACCATATTGAACTTGTTCGACTATTGCATTATAATCTTCAATTATCAAAGTTATGCTGTCATTTATTGATCTAAGGACGTTCTGAATTATATTGCAGCATTTTCTACTTCTTAGTTTTTTATCGTATTTTCTTTCAGATGCTGGAGTATAGACTTGGAGTACGTTAGCATCAAAGAGCTGACCTTGAAATTGCATCACTATAATTTTATCGAAGATTAGTCTGAAGTTTTTAATACGTTTTCCTGTGCCTTTATATAAGTTTAACAATTGCTATGATTTAGTTTTTATTATTTTTATCTCCTTAATTAAATTATCTGATTTTCCAGCTAAAAATAGACCTTAAATTCCACGTTTTTCTTCAAATTTTGAATTTCACTACATTAAGCCAAAAGATTCTTCTCATTCCTTACCTATTCTAAGGGCTACTCAGAACTAGGGTAATGGACTCCTTGCTATAGTGGGAATTGTATATTAGAGTGGTATTCCGTTGCCTTTTCCGCTTTGAAATCAGCATCCAAAACTTGCAGAACAGACACTGTTTGTAGCCCCCCCCCTTCGACCAGTCACTTAACCTAACTACTTTACCCTGCAGACCATTGCAGTTTCCCAGGGTATTGTATTTGAAACCATAGTCGGGTGTTTGTAAGGATTAGTTACCGCGATTTACCTCCTCCTAAAGACATTTGATGAGAACGACTAAGATTAAAGGTGCTATCTTTGCAATGTAACCCCCAATTCGTTTATTGTTTATATAAAACTAAAGCCAAAGTAAACTAAAATTAAGTTACGCATATTTATAACTGTAGTCAAATTATATTTTAAATTATCAGAAATCACAAGATGTATGTATCTTAAAAAATATTCACTACAAAATTCTATATAGTGCTTTTCGGGTAGAATTAGTTTTTATTGATCGTGGAAATTATTTATTTGGAACTATCAACTAAAGCAATGTCTTATTGAAACTACATTGATTTATTTCTTGTTCTATTTTTGTTATTCGAAACAGTAAAATAATTAATCGTAGGGTCTTTGATAACAAAAGTTAGAAAAATGAGTGCCTTTTCACGAATGGTCTTGTAATTTTACTTCAATTTACTTACAAATGGAATTTGCTATAAATTTTCAGCAAACAATCCCTTTAACGTAATGTTTTCATGAGGAAGCATAGTTTTGAAACGGCCAACGCAAATGTGGCTACACTCTATCGCAAGGTGCTATATTACAGCAAATCAGTTGTGCAACATTCGTTAAATTTAACATTACATTTCAGCGAGTGAAAGCTCTAACACAAATTTATTGCTGTTATTTGCCGGCGAGGCTTTTTGCTGCTTATGTTGTGCGCATTTACTATTTTTAGGAGTTGCGGTCGTATTTTTTTTTACTGTAAAAAATAATACTATTCTCATCAATTGCATTTTTAAAATTTGTTATTAATTTCGTAAATAAAAAATATATTAGTAAAATAAATAATACAAGTTATTAAGTTAGAAACATGATTTTGTGAAAACAAATACTGATGTAATGGTACTTCAGCCATGAAGAAGAGAGTATGTAGGTATATTAGTGTCACGCAGCATTTCAGTTAGTCAAACATTCTTAATTTTGTCTAACGATTGTAAGTAATCATTTTATTTGTCTATAGGAAGGACCTTATTTAATGCTACATAGTGGCTTTAATCAGTAATAGTATCACTGGTCGGCAACGGCTATGCCAACCCGGGTGTTGTAAGCCAGCCAGTTTTACAAACATCTGTTTTCCAGTAACAAACTTCGTTATAACATTCCCAACCCTTAGTTATAAATTTAAACGACAAAACGGCAACAGTGCATTATCATTCCTAACCTATACTCCAAATTCCATATTATCCTTCTAGCCAAGCAATGCAACCGCACTTAGAAATATCCGCAAAAATGCACAATCAAATAATTAGAAACATAGATGAGTCTGATGGCACTAGAACTAAATATAATAATCGCAATAAATGATAATTGGTTAAAGACTGTAAAAAAGATTGTCAAATTCAAATATTTAATTACACATTAACAACAATCATCGCTTTCACTATATCCAAATTTAGCATTAATGTAAGATAAATAAATAAGTGATAACCAACAAAAAGCAATAAGGCTAATACCTAAACCTCCTATTTTTGTTGACGATATTGCTGATTTTCAGAAAATGGCAGACGTCTTTCTGAATAACGCCGAAGAAAGACAATATATGACAAAATACTTAACTAATAATGCAGTTAAGATCAATTTAAAAATCTAGATGCATATAGAAAACTAGTCCAATACATGATAGAAAAGGATATCGTATATCATACCTATTCAATTAAATAAGGTATATATAATACAATATTGCATTTGCATTTTTAGGCCCCCCTAACGAAATAAAAACGGTCCAGAGAAAGTATTACTTCCTGTTTGGAACATAATGAGCCTAAAAGAGAGATTAAGTAAAAACCATCACTAATATAATATAGAGACCTTGGAACAACAGCAAAGTGTGAGACCTTCAAGGGGTAAAAAATATTGTACAAAGTGGCTTAAAAGAAATTCTCTTTTTAAGATAGTTATAAAAAAACAAAGGAGACTTCTTTTATTATATTTAAAATACGGGCTTTGGAACATTATTTTTTAAAAATAATATCATCTAAATGTGATCTGCATACTCGCAACGCTTTTAAATGAAAAGTAAAATTTCTGAGTACCGTGCGGCACGCAGTCTTTGTAATGGCTGCCATTTCTTAACTGATAGCTTCATTAAATTGAATCAGAAAGCCTAGATTGCTACTGTATAGTCTTGATTTAAGAAATCCCTACAAGAAAAAATCTATATGAGTCAAATGAGGGTTGCGTTGAGGCCAATTTATATTACTCCTTCCGGGAATCAATTTTTGGAAAAATTTTACGAAGTCATGACAGAGACATGTTAGAAGTATGTGATGTTGCTACATCTTGCTGCAACCATGTTCTTTGATTATAGTCAGTAAGATTTTGCAGTTTACACACCAAAAAATTGTTCAGCATCTCCACATAACCTTTTCATCTTCAAAGAAGTACGAGCCGATTATTCCTTACTTTGACATTGTAGCCTATACAGTCACTTTTGGTAAATGAAGGGTTTTCATGTTTGAATTGTGGGTTTGTAGTGTTCCAGTAACGGCAGTTCTGTTTGTCAACGTAGCCATGAAGGTGAAAATCTGTCTGATCCAAAAACAAAATGTTGTTAAATGAATTGAAATGCTTAGTTATACAGTTAACAAATTGAAACCTTTGACTGGTATTGTTCATATTTAATTCTTGCACCAGTTGAATTTTATAGGGGTGTAGTCACAAATCTTTGCGCAAAATGCGGTGTAATAATGAACTAGGCAGATTCAGAACACTTGCTCGTTTACGAACAGATAGGTCAGAAATCTCGCGAACGGATTGTCTACATTTTCTAACGAATTCGTTTGGTCCTATTTGTATTTTTACTGGGCATGGCAGTGCTTTTATCCTATAAAAGTCTTTACATCGTTTATTATTACAATTTTAAAACGGTACATATACACTCAAGCATGTTTATAAATGAGAAAACTCCAGCAATCTTAAAACCCAAGCAACTGTCACTATGCCGCAGAAATCATGAGATGTGCTTTTTGCTATTTCGCTCTTCTTTGGCATGTTTGTCATTAAAAAAGCATTAATAAGAAAACTGAACTTTTTTTCGGAATTGTGCATCAAGATATCAATTACTTATACTCAAAATATACTGTTTCTCATTATTTGTACGAAAGACAGACATTTTAATAAAATATTTGTAGTGCTTTCAATAGAAACACTACTGTTTTATTTCTTTCTTGTATAAACAACAATTCTATTAAACGTTGTTTTATTGAAATCTTTTTTGAGAGGATATTTGTATTCTCTTACTGCTCTAATCGATCTCGGTAGTTAAAGAACAAGAGAATTGCTTTATGGCCTCTATAAATAACAATATATAAACAATGCTCATAAATTATACAAGTGTTTACAATATTACCTCGTGTTTCAGGCCTTTTTAAATGTCATCTAAAACCATTTTTCACAAGAAAATTCAGCGCTGCCGCCCGAGTGTGCTTTCGGTTTTTGTGCGTTTTTTGCGTTCTTTTTTCGGCAAGATTTTCCAAACGGCGACGCTTGCGGAAGTTATTTGTTGCATTGAGATATTATATTGCGAGCTTATTCTATTACGCGGGGTTATAAATGTGTTCAAATTATACATTGATTTTCTTTTATTTTATTTTGTCATATATTTGTCACTGATATACTGGACCTAAACGTATGATAATGTATTGGGTCAAATTAGTATTATTTTTTAGATAGTTTTACATGTCACTTATATTTATATAATTACATATGTAAACGTTAATAGAGAGAAAAAACAGTAAACAATACATACAGATGTGTCAGTCAGTGCGGTTATTAATGTAGGTCTTATGCAATCAAAATGTTCAAAAAGCTCGTCCCTTATTTAACAAAAAATTATGGGAATTAATTTTTAAAAAATTTTCAGAACTTATGGCAGAGACATGTTAGAGGTATATGATGTTCCATCTTGCTGCCACCATGTTCTTTGATTATAGTTAGCAAAATTTTGCAGTTTAAATACCAAGACATTGTTCAACATCTCCACATAATGCTCCGAAGTCACTGTTAACGTGCGGCTCCCTTCATCTTCAATGAAGTACGAGCCGATTATTTCTCAAGCTGACATAGTAACCTATACAGCCAGTTTTGGTAAATAAAGAGGTTTTCATGCTTGCATTGTGGGTTCGCAGTACTCCAGTAACGTCAGTTCTATTCTTAACGTGGCGATCGAGGCGAAAATGTACCTAATCTAAAAACAAAATGATGTTGAATGTATTGAAATGCTCTGTTACACAGATAACGAATTGAAACCTCTGACTGGTACCGTTAGAATTTAATTCTTGTATCAATTAAATTTTATAGGAATGCAGACGCAAATTCTCGCGTAGTATGTGGTGTAATGATGATCTAGGCACATTCAAAACACTTGCTCAATCATGAATAGATAGGCCAGGAGTCTCACGAACGGACTGTCGTTTTCGTCAGTTATTGGTCGCCCCGACTTAAGTTTATCTATAGTTGAACCAGTTTTTTCGAACTTACAGATCTATTTTCTGATGAGAGAAAAACTTGGCGCTTGATTTATGTTGCGTAAACCATGATAATTACTGAACTTCTTCGTACGATAATTCCCAAATCATTGTTTTTGTAAAATTTCCGCACACAAAATAACGGTCACCTCACGAGGAACGCTCCATAACGACTACATTCCCGAAAGCGGTATTACCGATTGACATGCGCTCTGCGCTCTTTTGGTTCGTTGCGTAGTAAGCCAATCACTTCGAAACTTTTCTTTTGGGACACCCAGTATAATCTGTACTATATACAATTGCAGTTGTGTGTCTGTGTGTTGTCCGACCATTTGAATCGAGTAAAGTTTAAGTTTGATCATATGAGAGTGTACTCCATCGAAAATGAGTCGGCATAAAAAGTTTGTAATTCCAAACAGGGACGAAGTTTAAAAATCGAAAATTTTGTAAGGTTATGTATTCAAAACGATGAGAGCTAGCTATCTCGAACTACAATCAATCGGTAGATAATACCCAAAAAAGGGGAATTTTTAAATTTTCTTACAAGAGAGCGTTTCCTACTATTTTAAAATAATTAGGTATGTGCTTTCAAGCTAACTTTTAAGACGTGAAAATAGCGTTTGCTTTGTCACATCGTTTTTGAGTTGAAGAATTTATCAAAACGAATTACAATTTGTAATAGACAGGTCATAATAAATTTAAAAGAAGAAAATAATTAAATACAAATTTTAATTAGTATTTCTTTAAGACGCAATTAAGTGTCATGTGGCCCGTTCTTAGGACGGGTTTTTTACTATCCCACAAGGAGACGTTTCCTAGTATATCATAATCACATCTAAAGTTACTCCAATCGGTCATGCGTCTGTCGTGTGGTGGTTTTTACAGCACTAAGATATGTACATCAACGAAACAAACTCAAGCAACATATGTATTATATGGTGAACGACACCCAGCGAAATTGTAAAGAATGTTCAATCTATCAAAAATTACAAAAAGTACCAACCCAACAAACAACTTTTGGTTACAAAGTTTTTCCTTAAGAATTTTCTTCCCTACCATTTTAACGAAATAACCAATAAATTTATTCACAACCATTTATCTTATTTAAAACTAAGATTTTAACCTCAAAAACCAAATTATTGCCAATTTCTGGACCAACTTAAAATATTATTTAATCAAATAGCATGACTATCAGTATGTCACCTACCATAATTAACAAAATTATTTACTAATAGCTAAATCTGTTAAAATTGCTTTGTGGATTTCCTTCAGTTTGCAACAAAGGAAACTAGAAATAAAACATTTTTACAGTTTTACAATATAAATGTCATGAAATCGCGATATACTGAAAAAGCTTTTGTAAAAATACAGTAAAGCATTACTTCCCATAAACAACATTGGAAAGGGACAACCCATTACAGTATAGCAATAAATATCGTAACGCACGAGCTACTGCGTTATAAAGACAATTTTGTGCAAGCTACAACAATAAAAGCAAACAACTTTCATTGACATAGGTATTGTTAACCGAGACACAATATTATAAAGCAGAAGCTGCAACCGTTTTTTAATGAAAAACACATACATTGAAGTGTTAGATTAACAACAATAGAAAGAAGAAATATGTTCAAATTTATAACGTAAAATACCTACAGTTATTTTTCTACAAGAAACCTTAAGTACTGATCAATACCAACGTTTTTTCTTCAAATTATGTGGCTATTAATTAAAACTATAATCTAACATTTGACTATACTCCAGTGACTGCTGCCATAACTTTAACAATAATTTATAGAAAACCCAACTCGTTTGGTAAGTAATTCTAGAAAATATTAGAAAAAATTAAGGATTCTTGTTAATAAATACTTCAATACAAATGTTAAACTAAAAACACCCAATGAATTAGAAAATACAACATATCACTTTAAAACCACCTTTCAGGAAACAGATTAAATTGCTACCAAAAAGATTAAACCGCCTATAACACATGTTTTACCTCTGAAAAATCAAATAACTAGTTGAGTAAGATCTGAATCTGAATTCAATTTTTTTCTCGGCAGTGAGAGTAAGTAGAAAGACGCGATTACTTTTAAAATATGCTGGAAATATTTCTGAATTTGTAATACAGATAGCAGAACCATGTAATGTATACACAGGTTGAATTACCGAAATTGCATTGAGTGTTGTTTTGCATACTTAAAATGACGATGTTTAATGTAATTATCCGTTTTTTCCTCTTGCACGTTGAAACGCCCATCGAAATTTATTGAGAAAAAAATGTGCGTTTGTGGGTGCGAAAGTTTAAGGAAAGTCAAGAGTGGTGTAAGAATAAACCAAAGCAGACTCGGCTACGAACCAGCCGGAACGAAACCATGATTGCGCGAGTGGAGCATGTTGTTATGGAAGACCATCGTTTGGCTGTGCGTGATATCGCTTTTAAGCTTGGCATTTCTGTAGGACCTGTAGAGTCTATTTTGCATGACAACCTAAAAATTGGGACAGCCTCTTCAAAGTGGGTTCCACTAATGCTAATTGACGAGCCCAAGTCTATGCGGATGGTAATGTCTTAAGACATGTTCACACAATGCCGCTATAGATTTTCGACCATAAGGACACTCTCCGTGGCAGCTCATTGCCAATGGAACAGCTTGCATCAGGAATTTTCAGTGGGCTAACCACAACCCTAAAGAAATATTTTCAGAGGCCATGGAATTATGGCGATGACGTTATAAAAATGTGTATGTCCAGACGGAGATTACGCTGAGAAGTAACAGAAGCTTTAACTTCCTTGGGTAAGTACTTTTTCAGAAAAAATTTTGGGGACCTTAAAACTTGACTGCTACTCGTATATCACGTTACCAGTACATGGAATCTATTTAATATCCTGATGACTGACAAGGAAAAGAAAAATTTATGTTAAAGAAAATATTATTGAATTATAAAATAAACTATAAACT
Source organism: Sinelater perroti (assembly GCA_036346155.1). Taxonomy (NCBI): domain Eukaryota; kingdom Metazoa; phylum Arthropoda; class Insecta; order Coleoptera; family Elateridae; genus Sinelater; species Sinelater perroti. Next base: position 12,723,434 of record JARFIY010000195.1, on the reverse strand, counting down.
GCTTGTTTTGAAAGCGTAAACACATGCTAATCGCCACTTTGAATTTATGAATAATAATAACAGCCGCCGTTGTGACGGCATGTGGGTATCTCATGTCGTGCGCGTATAAAAATGTATCTTGTCAAACCACCCAATAAATGAAGCTACATTTTACAAACAGGAACAGTTTGCTACTAAAAATTAATTATTTCTTTTAAGACTTAACAAGACATAAAATCTACTCGTCTACCAGATAATTATAGAAAGTTAACCAATTAGTTAAGCCATCACACCCCACTTCCATTAAATGAAAAATGCATAAGAACTTGTGAGATGTAAGACAGCGATTAAAAATCAAATAGGTAATAATAGCAGAGGGCAATAAAAAGCAAAGCTCCCACGATAAAGCAATATGCTTTATTAAGGAACGGATTTAACGGCTTTTCTCGCACTGAATAGTAATAATTCCCAAGCAAATAACAATGTCCAATAACAACTTAAAACACCCAAGCCTTTTTCTCCTTCTATTTTTGTACATGGAGTAATTAACTGAGAACAAATGATTATAAAAATACACTAAATTATTAACAAAAATTCAATTAAAATAAATGTTAATACTTCAGGCTCTTATCGAAAATGAATTAACCATTTCACATAAAATAAAATAATGTATCATAGGCTACTAACTTAAAAAAACCCGCATAGAGTATCAAACAGTAACCTTTACTATTCAATACCAACTAATAAAATTACACGGAAAAATCAAATATAAACCAAAATTTCTTTTTACGTGCCATTAAGTGAACAGAGAGGGCGCTTTTTCTAAGAGCTGTAAGTAGATAATTGAAGAGAATTTTTCCATAGCGTACCTGACACTAGTATTCCTTTAATCAATACCACATTATCAGAACGAAAGGTTACCTTGTCTGTTGTTCATAAAATGATTATTTAGTGGCTCTTTTATGATGCTGATGTTTCAATAACACTAAACCTGTTACTTTCAATGACAATCCGGAAATAATATTTATCGGCTATTTACAAGCACTAGCATACCAAAATCTGTATCACTTAGAACTTCTCTAAATGTGATGAGCTCAGCTATCTTTGGTCATTGTATTAAAAACACAAAGTTATTTTGAAGCAAATTTATGAAGATATATATTGCTATTGGGGAAGTAATTAAAATTCTGGTAATTACCCAAAACCTTCTATGAAGGTTTGAAAGTTTCATATGTAGTCGTTTAGCATTCTATTCTTATAAATCATAACAATCATTTGATGGAGTAGAAGTACCAACCGATTACTACAGAATCTTTCTTCAGGACCCAAATAGAATCACTTTAGGTTTATTTATGAGTAACACTGATTGATGGATCTTTCTAAGTCATTACCATATCATCATCATCATCATCATCATATATTATGTTCGTTTTTCCCAATGTTGGTGATCAATTTAGCGAATGCATTTCGGTCTTCTGTTAGTCTAAAAAGTTTTTCGAGGATTCGGATTCCTGTCCATTCTTGGATATTCTTTAGCTATAAAGCTTGCTTTCCTCACTCCTGTAAGACCTTTTATCTTGCCCGTCAGTACTAATTGAAGTTGGAGATATTTGTTGCTATTAAAATATGTCTTAGATAAGATAGTTTTTACATTTTTATTGTTGTGAGAAATTAACGTTCTGTTAGAGCTCAAGAGATTTTGAACACGAAAGCGAATCCTCACTTCGAATGCTTCGATATGGTTAATTGCTGATAATTGTCTCTACAATGTATAATATGACTGACCAAACATAACATTTTACCATGCGTTGTCTTTATTTTGGGAAATGTTGCTCGGGCCAATATATTTTCCTCTTTATTTCTATCTGGATTGAGGTGATCATTTATCATCCCAAAAACGTAATGTTTCGAACTCGTTGAACTGCTTGGTTGTTGAGCTGTAATTTAACTTCATGGTGCTCATCTCTACCGAAAACCGCAAATTTAGTTTTTTTCTCGCATTTCTTTTTATACCTATGTTTGTGCTTGCTTTGCTTATTTTAGTAGGAAGTTCTTGTGTATCGCCAGTATATCTAATAACGTTCAAAAGTTTACCATTTATTTTTATACCATGCAATTGTCCTCCGAGTACTACTTTGAAGACCTGAGTATAAGTTAAAAAATGTTGGAGATAAGATACAATCTTTGTTGTATGTTTAGTTTACTGGTGTACTTGTTTCCGATCTTAACCATGGCGTTTTGATTCAAATATAAATGTTTGATTATAGGAATGCCTTTATCATCAATGCAACAGAATCGTTTAAGCATATCAATTAATTTTGTGTGTTGTACCTTATCAAATCCTTTTTCAAAGTCTACGAAGCAAATACTTCTTTAGCTTTTGCACTTTTGTAATAGGACTGTCAGAGTAAATAAAGATTTTTTGGTTTCAAAATACAAATTGTGCTGCTTCTAAATCTCGTTCGCATTTGTTTCCGATCCGATTGTGAATTATCTTCAGATATACTTTTTTATGGCATATTTTATTCCTGACTTCATGATCTGAGGGTCTTCCACACAGTATTCATCATCTGGCCCGTTATCTCTGATACCTCCGAAAAGTTCTAATATATAAGTTTTCTGTGTATTTATGAATTCTTTTATTACAGCTTGATTTGCAATGTTTGTGAATATCTGAGGAACTTATTTTTTGAAAATCCCAGATATTTTTTAAAATTTTTTTATGTATGTTAAACGAATAATGTTTTATTATTAAGGTCTCTATCTTCACCTATATTTCTCTCATCTATTTTTCTTTTTTTGCACGGCGATTTTCTCTGTTTATTTGTTGTAGTTGTCTATATTCCTGTGTGTTATTTTGTATGTCTTCTTTATTCGGTTAAATCGAGAATGTCGTCTATCATCCAATTTTTTCTTTTGTTACTATTATATTTATCATTGTGGTTTCTGATCATTACAGTCAGTTTGCTTCTAATTCTTATCAACAAAGAAGAATAAAGAACAAAACAATTAATGAACAAGCTAGTCGCTTATCAAAGATGACAAAGATGAAGAGGCCTTCTATGTTTTTCGATTTTCTTAAATACTATATGTTTATGTGTATTTCTTGAGTAATTGGTTGTTTATTAGTTACAAGATTATGTATAAGTTTTTTGGAATCTTTTTCGCCGTGAATCTTTTAAGTTTTATTTTGATGTTGATTCCAAGAGGATTATGACCCAAGTCAATGTTTGTTTCTGAATAAACGAAAACTCTTTTAACAGCATTTCCGTAATGCCGATTGATCAGAATGTAGTTTATAAGGTTTCTAGTACAGTTGGGGCTACTGGCATCGCTTTTTGTATTTTGTATAATCTGCATTTTGAAAGCTTAAACCACCTATTGGCGATGCCCATGTCATTCTCCTTGCAGATGTTATAGAGTCGGCCTCCTAGGTTGTTAAAAGCCTCGCCCTATTGTAGTATTAAAATCCCCTATTATAAATATTATTTCGTCAGATTTCAGACTTTTTATAATATTGGCATCTGATCATATAATACTTCTATTTTATTGTCATATTTTTTATCTGCTGCCGGGGTGTATATTTGTAGAATATTTTTTTTTAAATTAAAATAAACCTAACATGCAATTCTGTAATAATAACTCGATCTGAAACTGGAACAATAGGTCAACTTCGTTCCTATGATGTGAACTCTCTGCTTTATTTCCAGAACAGTAGAGTGTGGTTTCATCTCTAATTTAGATCTTAAATCGATATTTATTCTTACCATTTCTTTCTTTGCGTTGTCGAGTTTTTCAACTCTATGTAGAACTTCTAAAAAAGGAATTCACAATGTTAATCCGGGGGATTTTTAACACCCCTTGTTCATCTAAAAGCTGCCCGGGATTAGGGGTCATTATTTTCAGGTTTTTCGCCATAGTGATGTACTAGGAATTAAATTGATTCGAAATGTTATTCCATTTCCTTCTTCGGATAGATAAATACAGGAATAGTAAAAATTGAAGTATAGAACATGGCCCCCCCTCAGTATTAGAAGGTGAGGAGAAAAAACCTAAGCTCGCATAGTAGGGTTGGTATTCCTGAAGTAGAACTATTTTTTACTAAAATCGTGGGAGAGTTTCTATTCGCTTCTCTACAGTACCATATACACATATATGTTAAATAAAAGCAGATTGTAAATAAACAATTATGTTCTATGTTAAAGCAATAAAAACATTGTCTGGACGCATTAATATGTGAGTTAATAAAACTAAACACTGACAGGAATCATAGTAATGTATAAATAATTATAAGAAATACACAGAAACATACTACCCAGTTGAAAAGGTAAGGTGACTGTTTAAATGAAACACATATTATTTATTTATTTATCCAAACTAATTAATGTGCAATGCACATACGCCAACATTTAATCCAATTTTTGAAACATTGTTTATATTCACTTTTTGGAATTTCCATCAGCACCTATTTCGATTTTTGTTTTATCAATTCAACTAAGTCAAATCGGGTTCATCAAATTGGTTCTTTTAATAAACTAAACAGGAAAAAGTCGCATGATAACATATTTGTTGAATTTTGCACGAAAAACTAATAAAAATAATGATTGCTGAGTTTTTCTGACAAACGTTTCAAGCACAAAATATTACTTAAAATTGCGTTTGCCAAACCTATTGATATACCAACATCTTCAACAAGCTCTCTTACAGTCAAATGTCGGTTTTCCATTACTTTGTTTCTATTTCTTCAATATTTTCTGTGGTTATTGTTATATCTTTGTTAACAAAAATTTATTGCAACTCTTTCGTGAAACAATATTAGACATTTTAAAAATTAAAAAAGCAAAAGGTTAATGTAAATAAACTATCTTAAATGAAAGAATAAAAAGTCTGTGTATTGTCATATAAACTATTTGACTGGAGCAGGTTTCAATAAATTTCTCGATACAAATAAATATAAATTTAACCAAGATATACTTTTTATTAAAAATACATGAAAGTATTATCAACTTTTTTTATCTTAACATAAGCATGGAAACATGGAACCGTTTATTATTATTTTAACTACACCAGAATCTATATTTAAGTTTATTTGCTGAAAGATATTTATAATTAGTAGTAGCAATGTTTTATAAAAGATAATTTCCAACAATTTCGTATGATCAAGAAAATACTTTCATTCGTAGATTTAACTTAAAAAACGAATAATGAATTGATTTGATCTTAATCTAATTAGAATTTAATATAAGTTAAGTATCTTGGTAAAAAATATTTGCAGTTATATCTTCCCACTTCCTTACACAATCTCCATATACCTAAAAAATATATGCTAATGTAAGTCTGGAATGAACTGTAAAAATTACAAAAAATTCTACAACATTGAAAGTTTATTCTTCCACAACGCTTTGACTGATTTTGAACATTTACGATATTATTTCAGACATTATATCATAAAATATATAAGTAAAATTTTGTTCATATTCGATAAAAATTACGGCAGTTGTGTCCATAAATTCCGTTATAACCCGCATATATAATAAGTATATAGTATAGTTTTCAGATTTTTTTTGGAAAAAATTAGCCTTTTTAATAACTAAAATAAAAAAGCACATTAATAAAAGTATTGGCTATTATTAGTCATAATTTTCTCCTGTTTTTCTAGCAATTTAAGAATTCCACTATAATATAACCATTTCTCGTTTCAAACGTTCCATTGAGAAATTCTTAAACATCTTGAAGTGAGGTATGAGGTGAAGTGATGCTTTGATAGAGCGTGTGCTATTGGTCTGCCTTGATATCTCCAGGCAGCATTAAAAACTATCCCCAAGCCCAGACGCCCCGTCGCTCACGTATGACCAACTGCCGCCGGAACCGACAACCCGCCCTCTGAATCCTTCTGGTTGCTGTATCACTTAGACTATTTGAGTTACTTTCATTTTTAATTAACTATACCGAAGGGCTATCATGTCTAGACTAAAGGCCCACGTGATTTCGTCTAACTACCTCAACCACACACTGCTCAAATAAAAAGCTTGAAGCCGCAGCTGTGTGTATGAAAAAGCAGTAAAAAGCACCCAATATTATAAGGAACAATAAAATTATATTTAACAAAAACTTCAAACGCAAGTTCAATTATTATATACAGAGAATAAAAAAAATAGAAAAGCTTGCGAAACAATCATAATTTTTTGGCTGATGATTATTTTATTGCTGCGCCTAAAAAAACTGCTGCGTAGGATATACGCAATGAATTAGATGATGAGGAAAATAATGAAATATTTATATAATTTCTAATTTTAATAATTCAAATACCAAGAGCTTACGATTTGACACAAGTTTTATTAAAAATGTAAAACAAAAAATCTCGATCTTTATCTTACGTTATAAATTGTTTAATTGCAACTAGTTGATTTGCTATTTAGATAAAGTTAAATAAGCTACACATATTCATGAAAAAGGCAATCGGCAGAACGTTGGAAATTTGAGGTGTATTACCATACCTGTAATGCCGATGATATTAAAAGTAGCTTTTAAAAAACGTTTACTGCCTTTCTTGGCTTGTAACAAGGCCCTTTCGCTAACTCAATATAAATTTCGAAAGAATATTACCGTAAAAAATCTGTTTAGAGAAATCTAAAAAGAAATATTTCGTGGAGTTGAAAACTCTAATTACTCCATATGCTGGTAGCAGGTAGAGTATGACTTCAGTCAGGCTTTGACTATAAACTTTTGATCCAGCATTTTGAATTTTATGGTACATGTGATAATGCATTTCATTTTGTTACCACCTTTTTAGAAGGCGAGAAACAAGTTGTATTGTCCTTTTTTTCGTCAAGCTCTTACTCAGATGGAGCTAAGAATACAAGTAACTGATTATCTAATGCAATTTCACTTAATAATAAAATTTAAAACTTTGTACTACGTTTGTGTATATAACTAGAACCAGTAATTTTCCCAATATATGAAATAAATTGGATTTAAGAATGGATGAATACGAAGCAGGATAAGAATTTATGAAAAAACGTTGGAAAATAAAATGTTAAAATCTGCAGTCGATAGACTCAAACTGTTGGTTGTTGCTGAGAACTACAAACGTTTCTAGTAAATTTAAAAAAAATTTATAATATGATTTCACTGAGAAACCACAAGGGTTGAAAGGCATTAGAAGGAAAATGAAATTCAGAATGACGATTTACAGATTGAAACACAATGAAAACTGACAAACTAGGCTACCTCTACTTATGACGGGATAATAAATATTAACTAGAAATAAATTTATATGCAACAAAAAATGCACAATTAAGTTATGCCGTGTAGTATAAAAAGTACGAAAATATGGAGTATAAAATATCCAAGGTGTAAGAAACAGAAGTTTCTGGTAAAAAATGTATCTCAAATTACAGAAAATTTTTTAACGAAAATTAAAAATAATTATCGCATAAATATTTTTCGTTTAGAGCTTTACACAATGTAGATTACATTCTACAAAAACTATTATATTAAAAATGTAGTTTTACAATAATTAAAGACTTCACGGTTTATAATGGTTTATTATCTCATTAAAATAATCATATGATAAGAAATCAGGAGTTAATTTGAACACCATGTAGAAGACTTTTTATTTCGTTGATGACACATCTGGGGCTTGTTTTCAACCACAGCACCGAACCATTGTACCAGTAACTAGTAATACTTATCACCATATCATCATGTTTTAAAAGAAAAAATGATCGAAAACCTATTCCATTGTTAATATAGTGGGGTGCAGGAGATATTCATGAATTTGTCAAAATCTGAAATTTTGCTTAATAGCCGATACATCGAAATGAAAGAAAGGCTCAGTGCTCATCTAGGGATTAACGAAGTTATTTTTTCTTACGCATTGTTAAAAATGGGGTTAGATCTTGTATAGAAATTCGTTAAAATGCCTTGAAGTACTCCCCACTGGTATTCGAAATGACTATTTTTCGTCAGATAATCTTGGAATTAAATGTTCCACTTTTTTATACTTGTTCAATGTTTGCCTTTAAAAAAGAAAAGTACAACCCTTCAGAATGAAGTAAATTAAAAACTGAGCTTAAGTTAAAAAACAGACCTTGGTACCTTGTATAAAAAAAATTTTTGTCAATACATTTTTAGTATGAAAATGTTTACGTTACACTTTGAATAATAATTATTTAGTGGAAATATTTAGAGTAAAACGGAACAATTTTAGTTTCCTGATTTAAAGTAAACCTTTGTATAATAAAATTTTTACGCTTGTAATTTTTAGTTTAAATAAAAATTTGCCTAAAAGGTAAAAATCTAATTGACTACATGTATGTCAAATTAACTTACATAAAGATAAATTGCATAAAAAGTATAGGATTGATTTAAACACCTTATAATAAGAATTGTGTCCATATAAAATAGAGAGGAAATATTTTATTAGAAAAAAATTCCCTTTTATGTTAAGAGACAATGATCAAAATCTTATGGAAGACGACCCGTTTGCGTACCATAATCTTACCTGATCTAACCAAAACAATAGTCAAAACAGGTAAAATATCAACGAAGGTTTCTTTGGAAGTTGGAATGATGACTATCAATTTGACCTCCAAATTTTTCACTGGCATAAGATAGATGAATCCACATTGAATCGCCAACCAAGTGAGTCTAAATCAAATATAAATTTGAATTATTTGGGCGTTGTGAGGTAAACGGAGAGGAGCATGATGTTAGAGCAAGGAGTGCCCTCATCTGCTGTCCAACTGATTATTATAAAGTTCATTACGACAGAGGATGTAAAAATGATCAAAATATTGAGAAGACTTAAAACACGTTTTAAAAACTCGAGTATATATGCTCAGGCAATTTGAAATATTATATTGCTTTACGATAATCTCAACCCAATAGTGCTATATAAACTCGTCCAAAAGTAAAAGAGTAAAGATATCACACCTAAGAAACAAAGATCTACAATCGATGAAAAAATGGAGAATTTGATTTAAGTTTGGATAAAAGAAATAGAAGCAAACTCCACATGAGGAGGTAATATTTAGGACTATCACTAAGTGGTTTGCAAAATTTGAAAGAAGATTTGGCATTAACATATGGCAATGGACAGTAAGTCTGCTAAGCAGATAAAGAAGAAGTTGTTTCAAATTTCAAAAAAGAGGGCTAATAACAACAAGTAGGCATACGTCAGAATAATGGTCTTAGAAAGACATACAAACCAGGTTGAAATGATTAGGTTTAGGGATTTCTACAACAACTGTGCTATTAATTACTTTTGGTAAAAAATCGTGAAGAAGAGAAAAGCGACTACACAAATATAAGACTAATAAAGATGCAATGCTATTTATTTGCAAATCACAAGACCAACAAAGGCTAAAATTGTCAAAGAGTCCAATCAAAATTGTCCGTACGATGGCCCAACAAGGAAAAATTAACAACGCAGTAGCTGAAATCAAAAGACTTCAACTGGACATAATGGGGGTAAGCGAGATGAGATGGCCAAACAATGGCCAATACTTTATAGACGAACACCAAGTATACTATTCAGGAAACGAAAAAGGTCAATTTATAAATGGTGTCGGATTGATACTATCAAGCAAACTTCAAAAATATGTTACTAACTTCATACCTGTATCAGAGAGACTAATACTGATCCAACTAAGTGGAAATCCCATAAACATAAATATAATACAGGTCTATGCTCCAACAGCCGAAGCGGAGGAAGACAAAATAGAAGAGTTCTACGAATCTCTTAAAAGTACATTGAACCAACTAAAAAAGCAAAAACTAACTCTTATTATGGGAGATTTAAACGCTAAAATAGGCCAAGGTAGAAGCGGAGAGCGTATCGGTGAATACGGACTGGGAGTACGAAATGAGCGGGGAGAGCGACTTAAAATGTTCGTAGAAGAAGAAGACTTTGTTATCCTTAATACATTATATAAGCTACCACCAAGAAGACTCTACACATGGACCGCCCCCACCAACCCCGACGAACCCAAAGAGAAGAGAATACGAAACCAAATCGACTATCTTCTAATAAACAAACGTTATCGTAATAGCTGTTTAGCCGCCAAAACATACCCTGGAGCGGACATTGCATCAGACCATTGCTTATTAGTAGGAAAATTCAGATTAAAACTAAAGAAATGCTTGAGAAAAATTGTAAAAAAGAAATGGGACCTTAGGAAAATAAGTGATAGCCCGCAAACGCGTGGGAATTTGACACAAGAACTAGATGTAGCATGTGAACAGAGTATAAACAAAAACCAAACGGTAGAAGAAGCACTTCGAGACATGACAACATCCTTTGACAAAATCGGAGATAAGTATCTGACAGTACAAAACCGAAAGAAAAAAAAGTGGATGACTGACGAAATCCTACAATTAATGGATGAAAGAAGAAAAGCAAAAAATAACGACACCAGATACAAAGAAATCCAGAAATTAACAAAATACAAAATAAGGATGACTAAAGAAACATGGCTAACAACACAATGCAAAGAAATTGAACAATTAGAACAAAAACAGGATGCATTTAAAATGTATAAAAAAGTAAAAGAAGCTGCAGGAATCTACAAAGTAAACAATACAACAAGGCTACTCAACAAGGACGGAAAAATAATTATAGAACCAGACGCAAAAATTTCTGCCTGGCAGAAATATGTTGAAGACCTTTTCGAAGACGTTGATAGATCAGATGAACCTCAAGAATATCCAGAAGTAGAGCCCTTACCCATCACCACCGACGAAGTGGAAAAATGCATAAAACAGTTAAAAATCGGAAAGGCTCCAGGTCCTGATCATATACATACCGAATTTTTAAAAATGATGGACGAAGCGAGTGTAGAATGGCTAGCAAAAATTTTTAACATTATCTATACCACCGGAAAAATCCCTGAACCGTGGTTAAGATCAACGTTTGTGACAATCCCCAAAAAACCAAATGCTAAATATTGCGAAGATTATTTCTAAAAATTATACACCGCAGAATTTTTACAACGTGTGAAGCACAAATAAGTAGAGAACAGTTCGGATTCCGCAATGCCTTGGGAACTCGCGAAGCTATTTTTAGCCTACAAGTTCTATTTCAAAGAGCCAGAGATGTAAATCATGACATATATGCTTGCTTCATCGATTATCAAAAAGCCTTCGATAAAGTCCAACATAATAAACTAATAGACATACTTCAAGAAATAGGCCTTGATAATCGAGACATAAGAATAATAAGCAATCTTTATTGGAATCAAAAAGCAGCAGTGCAAACTGGCAATATGATATCAGAAGACATGAAGATAAAACGCGGTCTCAGGCAAGGATGCGTACTTTCTCCTCTTCTGTTCAACGTGTATTCGGAACACATCTTTCAGCAAGCTCTGGGCAGCATAGATGATGGAATCAGAGTCAACGGAGAAATATTAAATAATTTTAGATATGCGGATGACACGATAGTGTTTACAAACGACATCACCAGTTTCCAACGAATTATGAACAGAATTACAGAAGTTAGCAAGCGGTTCGGACTGACCCTAAATACCAAAAAGACGAAATATATGATAATTACAAAAAATCACATTGTTGACACCGGATTAACGATTGACAACAACAGGATCGAACGTGTGCGAAAATATACTTACCTTGGGACAACAATCGATGAAAACTGGGACCACTCACTGGAAATAAAGTGTAGAATTGAAAAGGCGAGAGCATCGTTCGTAAAAATGGACAAATTATTCAAGTGCCCTGAATTATCTTTACCCATTAAATTAAGACTACTGAGATGTTATGTCTTCAGCGTATTGCTGTATGGAGCAGAGACGTGGACACTGACAGAGGCATCAAGACGAAAAATAGAGGCCTTCGAGATGTGGTTGTACCGCAGAATCCTCCGTATATCTTGGACAGAGCATGTAACCAACCACACCGTGCTGAGGAAAATGGGGAAACAAGAAACAGAACTCCTCACAACAATAAAAGTTCGTAAGCTGGAGTATCTAGGGCACATCATGCGCAACAATCAGAGATATGGGCTCCTACAATTGGTCCTCCAGGGTAAGATCGAAGGAAAAAGAAGCATCGGCAGAAGACGCATATCGTGGCTGAAAAACCTGCGAGTATGGTTCAATACAACAACAACTGGAATGTTTCGTGCCGCTGTTGATAAAGTCCGTATTGCCATCATGGTTTCCAATATCCGGATCTGAAACGGATCGGAACTTTAAGAAGGAAGAAGCTATTTATTTAATTATATCATTACATTTAATTAATTAAATCCCCATAAAAATATATGGTAAACCAATAATCGGTTAAAGAACAATTTGGGGTAGCAAACATCGTCTTTAAACGTTCGTTAACCAATTACCCACCGTATTATAATTTTGTATTCTATAGGTAGTGGCTTTCAAAATACCCTACATCATTGAGTAGCAACTTTCATGCGAGAGAAGGGAGCCTACAGGGCACAAAATGGTGAGTATTTGTATTATCTGTGATTCTCATCTTATCTCGAGAGGTTTCTTAAAAATATATTGTGTGATTTTGTCACTCTGTTCATTCATTCGCTTACCAATATACATAATGCAAATTCAAATAAAGCCTAATCAAATGAACGATTCTTAGTCACTCAAGGTTTGAACGAAATTGGCACGTATACCTGTGAGTGTGCTCATCGCTAATTAGCTAATTACCTGTTCGTGGTATAGATAATGTTCTTATTATAGCAACTTGTCACTAGTTATATACAGAGTTCAAAGAACGTTTGTTTAGATCCCAGATGAATTATAAACGGTCTGCAATTTTTATTATAGCTAATTAAAAATAAGGCACAGGTTATTAATGTTTTTAGTTTGTCTTTAATCTCTTCATATATAATGTGTATTTTGACAAATTTCAGCCTAAGCGAAATTTTACCTGAGGTGTTAAGTTCATTTGTCAACATAATGAATTTTTTGGCAACACATGGTGCATTAACCTGATCAACAGTGTGCTAATGTGCGTTAATCTCCACTGTGTAGATTTTAATTTAAAAGCTTCCTAATTGAATATTTTATTGTACTAAAAACAATGTTTGTACGTTTTTGAACGCTATGTATAACGCATTGCAAATTACCAAATATAACTAAGAAAAATTCCATCTGGGAGAAGCATTTTAGGGTTCTGTAAAGTAGTTTTACTTCAAAGGCACAAAACGTACGCTGGTTTATGACAAAAATGTGGGAGTTTAATCAAAATTTATTTTTATTGGAAGTACAAAAAACCACCAGAAAACTCCGAAACATTTTTATGAGCTATAATGTTAACTTTTCGAATAAAAAACATTACGTGCCGCCGAGATCGAGAAAACTGAGATTTAATGCACTAAAAGTTTTCTTTTTTATTTTGTTAATCGGCCGGGCATTCTTATTCAGTACAAATCATTGGACGCTATAGTAAAACGCAACGCTCAAACGTGCCTGACACTCTAATTTGATACGAATTGTTTCTACATATGGGGTTATCGCTGAGCTAACGCTTGTTGGAGTAACATTCATTAGTTGGCTTATGTGCTTGTGAGGCAAATTAAATTTAATGTGTGAGACAGCCCACAATGTGCAATTAAATCAAAATATCTACTGGAAGTTTTGGTTCGTTTACAAAAGTATGCGACAAAGACATATATCAGCACCCGTGTGTCTGTCTAAATCAAATTTCGTTCGTAGAAGTGTAGAAACGTAATTTGAAACGAATGCTTTGATATTGCTTTTTAGATGAAATAGAGATTGATATATTTTTCGGATTGGAGTACATTTTACCTCTGCGAATCGGATTGTAATGAACTAATATGCAATTATCATAAAATACGTTTTTATTGAAATCGCAGTTTATTTTATGTAAATGTCGTCCTTAAAATGCTTTCTTTCTTGAGCGACCTAATCAATTAACAGTTGTAAGGAAATAAACCGCTACTACATACTGGTCTTTTTCGATTGTAGGGTGTATTGGTGGACCTATTGTAGTTCCGCAACCGTGGGTCACAATCCTCTGAGAACTCACATTAAAGATGTGAGGGAAAGTGTTGCGAGAGCATTTCGAAAATAAAACAATAGCGTCTTATTAAGTCATTTATTTGCGCGTTTTGCAACTTAAATTGAAATATATCAAACAAAATGTTCCTGAGTTTATAATAACAGGCGTATGCCTGAACATATTGTATATAAGTCCAGAAACATAAAGTTTACTCCTCTAGATTGCGGGACATAAACAAAACATTTGCTAAATGCTAATGCTACACACATTCCTGTTTCCAAAACTTCTCTCAAAAGCTTCACATATTTGGATTTCATATCCAATATACACACAATATAACATATTCAAGTACGAAGCAATTACTTACTTTTGTTTTGAAGGCAGTCAGAGACAAAGAAACTTAACTTGCATAAATATAAACGTGCAAGTAGAACCAAATACACGACAGCTTCGTTTGTCAACTGGAGCATTGTCTTTTTTCAAAACTGATATGGATTCTGAGAATAAGCCATATTTTAACATCCCATTACTTTCAATTTTAATAAGTTTTTCTTTCATACTGTTTATTAGAAAAAGAAATGTAATCAAAATTTTTTATCTTACACTTAAATAAACCACTCACGAATTCTTAAATGGGCTGAAAGAGATCGATATTTTTTTTAATTAAAGCCTGTTGTTAATTACTTTTTTATGGGTATTATAGTCTAGCCGGTCCAAAAAATTAATTTCCTTTATTTGGAATTTTAAAATATTATAATAAAATTCGTCAAATTGACCGAGATATAAAGGTTTAGATTTAAATATGTTTCGGAAGCTATGATATATGCTGAAAATTATGTAGTTGAAAAAAAATGCGTTAGCTACGTACAAAAGCTTATGGGTACGAGACTACGTAATGTTAAAAAAAAAACAACAACAAACGCATCGATGGGAAAGGAACAAGGAAATTGACAGAAGCTATTAATTAAGTACGTACTATGGTTTGACAATACGAAGAAATCCAGAGTTAGTAGAAGAAAACCCTGTGCGTGCTTGTGAAGAGATTCCCGTCCAAACCATAACCGACTCACGGCCAAATGGAAGTGGTCCGTCAATACAAACTGTAGCGTATCTTTCTCCGTGTCTTCTCCATATTTGACGACGTCTGTCTAATCCGGTGAGTCAAAAACGCGACCCATAAAAAAACAGTCCTTATTATTCCATGCCAGATGATTTCTGGCAAAAGCTAATCTTGTAATTTAATGCCGGCGTTGCTATAGTGGACCCTTCGCCATCCTTCAAGACAATCCCGGCACAAAATCTCCTTTGAACGGTCCATTTATTAGCATTATATTACCTCTTTCAATACTAAGTTGCAAAGAGTTGTGAGGTAGTTGATCTCCTTGTTTCAATCCCAGACTTGTTTTGAATGCTTCTGAAGTGGAGCCGCCAAATTTACATGTGTGTTTACTTCCCGTTACGTCGCTTTAGTTAGATTTATTAGTTTTTTTTGAGATAGGGCATTGTTATACATTGAGTGCCCTACTTATTATATTTAAAATTAGCTAATTTGTTTTTATCTCATATGTGATGTTTCGTTTTAAATTGCAATAACTTCTTATCAAAATATAGATTTAATTTAATTTAAGCATTTTTTCAATTTTATATTTTTGGTCTTGGTGTCGTAAAGTTAGTCGTTGCAAAGGCAATATTTGAGTTTCTCAAACATAGTTGTTTTAAACAACTAAGTAAAACGGATAAAAAGTTCTTTTCTTCAAAAACAGTACAGGAAATCTGCCAATAAATTTTCTACATTGGATGACTCTTGTCTTTCCTATGAAACTGTTCAACATTGGATTAATGAATTTAAGAGTGACAGCGTTGAAAAAGCACCAACAAACTTTTAATACAGTTGTGAGCGACAAACAGTAAAAGTACGCAGATGCCACAAACATCTCAATCTAACGAACAGAACAACATGTCGATTTTCCTGTTTTATGAACAATTCACTAACTATCGAAATCGACAAAGCACGTCCGTCATGGAGTATGTAGCGGCAATGGAAGAACTCGAAAAGTAATTAGTTGACCTATCGCCTAGCAAAAATCAAGTCACTGACAAGGTGAAATCACAAAAAGAAATTAAGCATTTAGATTCCATAAAAGTGCATGGATTTGATCTAATTACTGGAAAAGTATTTCAAAAAAAGAATTATGCTAATTATCCATTTAGCTATTTTTATTTTAGAATTAAGATATTGGATCCAACAACAAATAAACACATTTATAAACATTATAATACCCTAATGTATATTTCCCTCGGGGGAGCCTGTAACCCTTAGAGAGCGCGTTTTCCTGGTGGCGAATAGGGGAACTTCCTTCAGATATAAAGGGTGGGAGGGAAATAAAATATCTCCCGCGGAACCAACAATACTGAAATAGAGCGCCAGAAGAATTCAAAACGGTCTATTGACAGATTATTGTGAGCGATATAAAAATATTCTAGACACGGCCATAATACTGCGATACAGAAGGGCACGGAAATCCACTGCATTACTTCCCATGAGAACCACTGCGTATGGTGATGTCACAAACAAAATTGCCTCAGACAACGTCATGCAACCCGGCTGACAACCGGCGCTGCTTCAAGTCCGGGTTGAACAGCGAGAAGTATGCTACCGGGCACACAAATGTAGCAAACCAAGTAACGGGTGGAAACTATGGAACTAATGTTCCTTCACCCATACAACTCAGAAAAGAAATACGCGTAGGCACTTGGAACATACAAGGCTTAATAACTCACACCGGAAAACTAGCCATCATAGAAAGAGAAATATCGAAATACAAAAGTGAAATAGCAGGTTTCGCAGAGACACAGTGAAGACGAAGTGGATACTTCAAAACAAGCAATAACAACTACATATACTTTTCAGGTAGAGACGCACCAAACAACTATGCTGGAGTAGCCATAATAGTTTCACAAAACTACAAAAGACCATAATAGAGTTCCAAACAATACGACTGGATCATTTGGATAAAGCTAAATGCAAAACCACCAAACATAAACATAATTCAGATGTACGCATCTACCGCACAATCCACAAATGCTGAAATTGAAGACTTCTATGAAAACTCGAAGCAATCATCCAAAGAATTCCTAGCAAAGGCCTCTCCATAATATGCGGCGGTTTCAACGCCAAGGTAGGAGAAACAAAATAAGACGATCACATTAGACATATAGTAGGTAAATTCGCTATCAGATAGGGAAACGACAGAGGAGAACCCTTACTAGAATTCGCAACGGGAAACGGCTATGCTATTATGAACATTGTATTTAATTATCACATCAGAAGATTGTACACATGGACAAACCCAGGAGATGAGAGAACATGAAACCAGATTGAATATCTATTAACAAAACTTAATAATGCATACACTCACATCAAAGCACAAGATCGAGCAATTCAAGATGCCGCAGTGACCACTACATTCCCTACTGGGAATTAAAAGTGAGGAGGAGGAATGTATATGTAGTACCAATCATTAGCTTGGCACAAGAGAACTACCATAACGAAAGCGAAAACAGGCTGCTCAGCAATAATCAACTTGCAATAGCAAATTTTACTATTCAAAATTATTAAACTGTATAAATATGGTAAAATCCATTTCAATTTTTTTATGCATATGCATATTGCGTGTAGCTGTTTAATATTTTTTCGCAATCCTTAATGAGTCTTGGTTAAAATTTGTATGTTAATGTAATAATCTTACTACCTGTATTAAAGTAAAACACCATATTTGTTTTTTTTTTGCCTGGCATCTTTTAGATACTATACTAGATGTTTCAATAAGTGGGCGTTTGGTTTGGAAAAAATATAGGGTGATTCAAATTAAATTTTAGGATTTAAATTACACACCATTTGCGTTGTGTAAATATTATAAGTTTGTGTTTGTACAGTTAGTATCTAAATACATGGCAAAGTCCACTAGAAACGCTTTACAATTGTGAACTGAGTTTTAGAGAACTTAGCAATTGATGTTGATTATTATAAAAAAACTTTGTATTTATCATCATCACAAAATGCTTTATTTGCGATCTACATCAAAGAGGGAAGCATTCATTATAGTTGTGTAGTGTGCCATTTCTAACACAAATTATATTTCTGTATGGTGTTTAATTAAACAACGCTTTGAGAACACTAAATTAATTGCTCATGTGAACATTAGCAATATAATTAACATATAACTCATTAGTAAAGTATCATACGACAAATTAACAAAATCAATAAATGACATAAAAATCATTTAGAATCAGTTTTATTTTACTGCATGAATTCTAATAAAAAGTTAGATAAAAACAATGATATATTTAGGCACAAATTTTCTTCGACGATCTACCCTCGATGAATGTTTACCTGACATTTGTTAAGCATGCAATTGCGTCATAACACGGTTATATACAGATGAAATTTAAATTATGTTATCGTCGATCAATTTTAAAGATTTACTGTCAAACACAATTATTCATGTAAAGGACAGTTTCGGAAATTATCACGGTTGCAGGGCTTTATTAGATAGCGCTTCACAGTTAGGATTTATTACAAACACTTTATATGGTAAGTTTAATTCTAAATTATTTATTATAAATCGCCTCTTCAAAGTTACTAATGGAACGGAATGTAAATTTATAGATATCATAAAAATTATGCCGCAGATATTTTTTGTTTAGCTTTGCAAATAATAATTGAACCGTTGCCGCTAAATTCATTTACAATAAATAACTTAGATGATAAGATGTTTAATACAAACCGACTGATAAATTTGTTAATCAACTTTTTGAACTTCTGAAGGACTGCAAGATTCAGCTAAAACTCCTAAACTTTATTTATTAAACTCTAACTTTGGTGTATTTTGTAGGGGTTGTTAGGCTTACAATTTCCAAATAAACAATGTCATTGAAGGGCTATAACTGATTTTAGTCGAAAATTGAATTTAAAATTATGAAACATAAACCGATAAGTATGCAAATTCTGGGAGGTTGGAAGTTTTTACCGACAACAAAGAAAAGGTCAAGTATCTAAAACGCAATTTATTAGAACAATGTTGAGGCTAGATACACATTATATTCCATTCTTTTTTTGTTCACATTGATTTAATCAGGCTTCATTCCAACTTCGCTCTAAATTTAACGCAAAGCATGCGCCTGTAAAAAAATCTTTTTGTGAATAAATAACCTCTGTTGAAACAAAGTTTTCTTTACTTCTTTATTTTTGCGTGGAACATGAACCATTGTTAAATTGTGAATTGTGAAAATCATGTTGATAACATGAGCATCTCTCTAGGATTGAAAAAGAATTCCACCCTTTCTCCTAAATCTGGTTTCACTATGTTTCAGGGACTGGGACTTTTCATTTCTGCAGGAAATATGTGAAAATAGTTTCCTCTAATTTTATACCTTCAACAGCATAAATTTCTAATTCTATGATATAGCCTGAGGTATAAGCTAAATGTGAAGACGATGGGCATTTTTGTATGTCATGTCCATCGGCGAATTGAAAATTGTAATTCAGTTAATTTCGTTTAGTTTTTAGGTGAATTGGATTTCGCATAGATTCAGCTGGCGAAAAAGAAAAAGTGAGTTTGCGAGAACTAACCAATCAAAAAAAAAGCTTGACAAGTGCTGTAACGCATGGTGTCGTAATAAACTTTTTTAGTTATCTTAATTTCTGACTTTTGTGTAATTGTGATTCATTTGGGATATTGCTGAATTGCACATTAGAAAATAGCTTTAAGTTCATAAACTTGTCTGAAGTACTATGAGAGTAAAGGCGTCGGACTTCGCATCAAGTAAAGTTTACTGCTATCACAATCGAGTACCACAATGTTTGGGTGGAATATTTTGGTCCTACCGACTCAGCAGTAAAGTGTTACGTCATCAGTAGTAAGTAGCCGTTTTACGTGATCGTCACTGTTTATGATGGAAAACGCCAAGCAACAAAGTGCTCCCATAATACGCCTGGGGTACAGTTAATTGGAAGTGCAAACGGAGGTGTCAACAAGACTACTACCAGCATCAAGGAGTCAACAAAGTGACGCCAAAAGGCGTCAGAAGGATAAGCCGAGTTGAGAAGATTGTTGTAGAGTGTGGGAAGGTTCTAGTACGCAGCAATTCTATCGTCGAGTATTTTGAAAGTAAGGATCAGGACAGCGTTCCAGAAGATGAGTGGCAAGAGCGGAAGACCGTGATAACGTCGGAGTAACAAAACGCTACGCGTATTCTCAGCAGCTACGCCAGTGAGTGGAGTACGATGAGTAAGCTCAGAATCAAAAGCTATCAGGTTCTAAATTGGAAAGTGTACGGCGTGCATCTAGTAGGAGAAGCAGCGTGTCTATAAGTTCCAGCGATTACTGTAAGCAGCAAGCTGATTTAGACGCTGACTTGGAGATGTTCAAGTTATAATCTAGTATGAAGACACAGTTTCAGCAGTGCAGAAGATCAACGTAGCTACGATTAAGCTAAAGTCGTGTCTGGAAATTAAAAAGAAGAAGGATCTGCAAGCAGAAATGTTGAAGTTGGAGCTTGAAAAAAGAAGAAGAAAGCTGACAGAGAAACGAAGTTGCGTAAACGGCAGTTGGAATTGGAGGAGCTCGAAATTGCGGACGAAGAAGATGACAGTTCGGATGTGCCAGATTTCGGATAAATGGGTAGGATTTTAGGAGCAACAACAGATTCCTGAACAGTATGTTTCTGTGTCTAGTCAAATCCATAACATTCATTTGGGAGATGTTCAAGGCTAGTCACCAGATCAGCAACAGTTCTTCAGAGTAAATATTATCCTCCGCCACAGAAATTGGGAGTTTTCCTGCAGCACACGTACAACGTAGTCTAGTGCAACTTATTCGGAAGCCACATGAACGTAAGTGGAAGCCACGAGAACTCCGAACTTTTAATGAAAAGCTGAGAATTTGGCCTATTTTCCGCAGTAAATTCTACCGCACGACTTTGTTTGGCAAAGTGAACTTGTCGCAGAACGCTATTCGCCTCAGGAAGACTTTACAACGGTGAAGCACGACAAGCAGTAATTGAACTGTTTAATGAGCCTAACAACATAACCCAAATAATAAAAATTTTGAAGAAAAGTTTCGGGAGGAATAAACTTATAATTTGTGCGCCGATAGTGAAAGCAGATAAATCTAACCCTCCAGACGTAAATCTACCGGAAACGTTTGTGGCTTTTGGAAGAACAGTGCAGCACCTCATCGTAATGGTAAAATCGCTAGAGAAAAAGCATTTCTTCAATGATATGAGTTTACTGAACAAGCCGGTAAGCAAGTTACCTGTCCAGTATTTTTTCTAGTGGTTTTCATGGATCAAGTCTAATCTAACAAAGGAAAAAAACTTGAAAGCTTTTGGTACTTTGATTAAGTACAAGCTGTCATTGTCGTTAGGTTGATAAAACCAGCAGAGTATGGTGAAGACATCACTAGATCACCGAAACGGCGACAATGAGCGTTTAGAATACAGGCTGCTACAACGAAAGAAAACAGTAAAGCTTCATCATAATTTGGAAACCGTGTGTGCTGCAAAAAGGAAAACTATAAATTAAAAATGTGCTACTTGCTTAAGAAGCTGTCTGCAAAGAAGCTCAAGCTGCTGTGGTGAAAACGGCATACCTCTGGCTGGGGGAAGTTTGACGCCTTTCCATACAGCAACTCTGGGAGATGAGAGAAGGTACCAAGTTTCCTTCTGCTGGTACGGACTTTGTGCGTGCCAGAAAGAACTTAGGAAAGCTTGAGAAGCCGTGGAGTGGAACAAGATTGCCTCTCTCAAACTGTTTCAAGAAATTAAATGGCAGTTATAGCATGATTTTGGAGGAGCATTTGAGTGGATGGTGCAGTTTGTAAAGCGGATATTGAAGAGTATCCTCTCTGAGAAATACTTGAGAGATCAGATTTTGCTAACGCTGTTAAAGGGGCCGAAAACATTGTCAATTCGTCCCCATTGACGCATGTATTTAGTAAACCGACAGACAAGAAAGTGTTGACGCTAAACCTCTTTCTCCGTTGGTTTTCTGACATGGGGCCGGGGCTTCCGGGTGAGTACAACAGCAAGATGTTTCGAGTGCTGTGGTTTCCTGACTTCATTCATTAAAATAATTATAAATAAACGTTTGTATTGTTTCTATAGTGACAAGTGGCCATTTCAACTCTTCAGAACCAGCAACATACATTAATAAAAAATAAATAAATAAAGTAATATTGTTTTCTTTTATAGCATATCAAACAAGGTTTATTCAAGAAAGAATCCGGTTACTTTCTGATACTATCTTCAGAAGGAATTTGTTTCACCTCTAGGTTTCCAGTAAATGGCTTTAAATTTGGTGTTTTATTTGTTTTACGCATGTTTAAACTGTCAAATTTACTGTATTATCGTCATCGTCACCTTAGTTTGCGCTTTGTTTGCTGTCACTATATTATTTGCTGTCTCTATATATTTATCACAAATCATTAACTTGGAGTGAGATCACATTTCTATAGATATTTGTCGGCAGAACCAGTAGAAAAGGTCCCTATACTTAAGTGTAAAGTAAGTGGAAAACAAGCGCTTGTTAAAATTGCAAAAATTGTGTAATCATTCTTGCATAGTTGTAATATATAGATGCAAATTTGCGCTACCTTTCCAAATTGTCTTAAAAGGCGATAGCAGCGATGATCTACTCGCGCGCCAAAACTATTGTTTACGATGGACGCTTGTAACATATTTAAAGTATGTTGCAAAATTTTTTGAGTGTAGTCTAGTGTGTATGTAACATAAATGAGCATTGATCCAGCGGAGGTTATTAATTCATAAGAAAGTACAAGGGTCTTTCCTAAAGTACAAAATGCGCACGTTTTAGGTCATGTCTATCATGATGTAAAACGAGCGGAGCGGAAGTTGAACGTAAGCGGAGCGAGAGTGAAACGTGAGTAGAGTTTGATGTTCTCCTTCTCGTATACAACTACTGCATGCAATTAGGCTAATCTGCATATTTAGCCTTGAAGCGCCGTGTAAATTTTGAAAGTCGATTAAAGGAGAGTGTACTAGAATAATGTATAATAATGGTCATAATCATAATGATAATTTGTTACCTACTATTTCAGGATTGGGTTTGTAAAAAATAATTTGTTTAATTTACCAACTAATATTCCTAGGCCTTGTCAAAGTAGGCGCTTGGGTATCTATGCATACTTTCCACTGTTCCTGAAGATCATGGAAGCGTTAGCTCCGAGGTGTTTCTTAGCACATCTGTCATAGCCGTTTTGATTGCTGAAATATCTTCATGCCACTTCCCTCGCAGCAGCATGTTTACAGGAGGAAATAAAAAAATCTTATGTCGATAGGTCAGGTAAATAAGAAGGATGTGGAAGAAACATAAGTTTATTTTCGAAGTACCAACTCTCATCTCCGACAACAATGTTTAATATAAATGCGGAATCAATTTTAGCCCTTTTCAATAGTTTAGCAACAATTGTTCTTCTCATGTTTTACTAGTGACTTCTTTACTTTAACTTAATGTTGACTCTCTACTCAGGTGACTGAATAACATCAATTTCATGCCTTTAATTATTACAGAATTCAAAAATTAGTCCTGAAACTGCTTGTCCAAGACGCAATGAAGAAATTTGAGGTAAATCACAAATATTTAAAGAAAAATTATAATAAACAAAAATTTTTTTAACATCGAGGTTTATTGTGCAAGTTGCGCAAAGAATGTCTGAAGCTGTCAAATCAAAATATTGTTGTGATAGATGATGGGATCTATTTCACATTAGATAAAGCTTATATTAATAGTATTAAACTCAATTTGAAGTAATTTATAAAATATTCATTAGTTTGACTATGGATCATGTCCTTTTAGGACAAGAGTGTTAACTATAAAAGAATATTTAGAGATACATCGTTTATACCCGGTACTGCAGAAAGGTGTTACGTTTTTCAAAACATGGTAACACATCAAATTTTAGTTTTTATTTTTTTCGAAGATTACATATATAATGCCATTTAAGAAACAAAGCACGAAGAAAAATAATTTAATTTAGGTGTAAAAAATGACGCCATCTAAATGGCGCCCGTCCTTGTCCAAGCATTGTTGCGGACGGATATAAATTGTAGAAAATTGTCCATATATCTTTCAACTATAGGGTGCGGAATCGATCGAATTTCTTTTGGCTTCCGAAAGAGCTTCAACAGCGATAATCACGCGGTGAAGGATCTGGAGATCGAGGGGGCCATGCCGCATCCCCGTGCAATGAAATGAAACGCTCTGTAAAATGTACCCCTTGAAAGCCATGGATTAGTGCCCATTTGAATATCGAGGGATAAAGACGCTTTCGTTTGAAACGCGAAATATTAAGTGCTTAACGTTGATAATCTACAACCAGCCGATCTTTCCATCATCTATATAAAGCAATTAGAAGTAAGTGAATACTCGTGGAAGTGGCCTTTGCTCCATTTGCCGCTAGCACGCAATATATGCCAACACAAAATACAAATTATTATAACCAAAACATTTCTGAACAATTAACACAACAAACAGCCGTTTTGTCTGCAATTTTGCTACAAATTTCTGCTTAGCCAAACATGCAGAATTTATTTTACTCCTAACAGCCACAACAAATACCGTCCTTAACACAATACAGCTCTCGAACTAGCGTAATTTTAACTAGCCAAGGACTGAACTGGCAACTGGCTAATAATAAAAAATCTCAAAAGAAACCGATGAAACAAAGCAAAACAAGGAAGAGAATAAAAATGATAAGCAGCCTAAACCACCGTCAATCTTTATCTCAGAATATAAATTTACACAACCACTAAATAAGCTGTTAAAAGACACTGCCAAAGATATGTATTTATTAAAAAGTTTAAATAATCATCAAGTAAGTTTTACATATACCAGTTAAAGCAAAATAGATCTTTTAATTCTAAGAAATATACACCCGTCAATGAACACAATTGAAATCAAAACAGAAATTAAAAAATAGGCTAGACGATTAGCAAAATACGAAGTAGAATTAATAAAAAAACACTACCTTTGTTTAATGTAGAGTTAAGAACGAATCCTAATAACAAAGGAATATCCACTGTGAACCGATTAATGCATTGAATAGTTAAATTTGAGCCGCCGTATCCGAAGATTAAAACTGCAGTGACAAAATGCTAAAGATATGGGTGTAATAAAAATTTCTGTCACCATAACAAAAGACGTGTAAAATGTCACCCATTCGGCAAACTACAGAAGGTACGTAGTATACAAAAAGTTACAAAAAAAGTCTTGCGTTGAAGGAAGAACAGTTAAAAACCACAACACAATAGGCATCTGTACTTTCTAGAACTTTGGTGTAATTTGGAACAGCTTATATTGAACTGACCAAACCACTCCGACAGCAGATTCAAACAGTAGACTATTAAAACCAAGGCCAAAGTATAAGTATGCAACAACCAGCAAACACCATTTTCGAAAACATGATAATCTAATTAATAGTGTGAATGGAAATAATATCAAAACCTTCTCATTACCATGATTTTAGAAATGTCATAATGGATAAGACACTTCGTTTTGCTATTTGCAACGCCAATCTCTTAGTAAAATATGGATAAAAAATAAAAATATTCCTAATAACCAATGATATCGATATAATTCTATCAAAAACACACTAAACAATTAGAAGCAATTCAAAAATTTCAAGATATTTAATATACAACACACAATAACCGGATGGAAATGCATACAGGCGTACTGTTATAATTAAAAATATTATTAAACATTACAAATTATCCAAATTTGATGAAAATTATTTACAAGTAATCACTATCATTATCGAAGATTGGACTGGACAATTGAATCTAGTAGCAATATACTGTCCTTCCAAACCAATAATCAAAAAAGAACAATTTGAAGACATTTATAAAACTCTTGGTCATCGTTTTATTGTTGGCGGAGACTATAATACAAAACAGCTACAGTAGGAATCTAGATTAATCACACTAAGAGGACGGCAACTCTATCAAGTAATGAACCAATCTCCAACATCTTTTCACCGGTGAACAGATAGAAAAAAATTCTAGATCTTCTCGACTCCTGTATAACTAAAAAAAAGCCACAGAACTACCTTAACATAAAAAGTTACCTTAAGTTATCTTCAGACCATTTACCAATTATCGTCACTCTTTATGTGCTTGTTATTATTAAAGATCCCCCCTTACCCCCACTACTATCTGTGGTAAGAAAACTGACTGGGAACTATTTAAGAATTTACTAGCAAAAACAAAGATGAAGATGTAGACGAAGCAGTTGAGCATCTATCTCGAACCTTACACTACGCTGCATGGGAAGCAATTCCTATTGACAGCATAGCCAGTAACAAAAAAGAATATCCAACCTACATCAAGCAAAAAGTAAAAAAGAGACGAAAACTAAGAAAACGCTGACAAAATACAAGAATTCTCAACGATAAAAAAAAACTCAACAAGTTACAAAAAAAACTCAAAATATTAATAAATAATGCAAAAAACAATACTATCTAAGACTATGTACATTGGCCGATTGAGCCCAACGGAAGCAACCAATGATTACATGTGGAAAACTACCAAAAAAATCAAACAATCACAGAAATATACACCACCGATTAAGAATATTGATGGAACCTTAGTAAAAACCGAAAATGAAAAGTCTTACACTTTAGCCGAACACCCGCTTAAAGTGTTTGGACCATGTCTATCACAACTCGAGCACGAAGAAGAAAATGAAATTTGTCAGAAATTAGAAACTCTACATCAAATGGAACTAGCAATCAAGCCCTTTAAGGTAAACGAGACCAAGAAAACCATTAAGATTGACATCAATCTAAAAAATCTGCAGGGAACGAATTAATAACTGGATTAGTACTTAAGAAAATTTCGCGAAAAGGACTTAGAACTACCACAATGATTTTTAATGCTGTTATACGATTGGGCTAGTATCCATCTTAGTGGAAAGTATCGCAAATAATAATAATGATTTTAAAACCAGGAAAAAATCCGGAACAAGCAAGCTTCTACCGACCTATCAGCCTTTTGTCACTAATATCTAAACTCCTCGAGAAATTGTTCTTACTAAAATTAAAACCAATATTAGAAAGAGAAAACTTTACCCCACACCATCAATTTGGATCCCCGAAAAATTAATTCACCATTGAACAAGTCCATCGGGTTGCTAAAAAAATAAGGCAAGATTTAGAAGCAGGCAGATATTACTCAGCAACCTTTTTGGGTGTATGTAAAGTTTTTGATAAGGTCTGGTACGACGGGCTGCTATATAAACTCAATATAAAACTATCCCTTGATTTCTATCAAGTTCTAAAATCCCACCTAACAGATAGATTTTTGCAAATAAAATTGCAAGACACCCAAATAACCATTTTTCCAATGAAATCATGCGTCTTACAAGGCAGCGTTTTTAGACCAGTTTTGTACCTGCTCTATACAGCCGATCTACCGACCGTCAGATTAACCTCAATTGTAACGTTTGCTGATAACACTGCACTCCTTGCATCTAGCAAGAATCTAACAATTGAATCCCCCAATTTTCAAGAATATCTAAACCTAATCCAGATGTGGCTTAAAAAATGGCGCATTTGAGCAAATGAAATAAAATATACGCATATTACGTTCACACTAAACAAACATGCCTTTCTATTACTTCTAACAATAGTGCACTTCCTCAAAAAGAAGTAACAAAGTATATTGGTCTATACATAAACAGAAGATTGACATGGCGTATTCATATCATAAGGTAAGGTAACGCTGTAAGTCAGATTACGTCCGTTTTCTCGGAAGAAGTAGAATTAAATTATGCCAAATCGGGTTAGCCCGTACTTCACAGTTACTTTCTTACTATGTAGATGCTTTTGATAGACTTCTTATTATTTTCCGATCAGTGCCGGCAATTTTCTTTATTTACCCGATAAGTAAAAGTGACCCACTCGTCATCAAAATACAGTAATTTTTCAAGGCTTCCAGTATCGTTTCTGTAAACATAAACTGTCGTACATAGTCGTTTTCCTGCCGCTCTTAAAGCACCACGATTTTGTAAGGACGAAAAGCCCGAGCGTGTTGTACTGCTGAACGACGAGGACTGGGCTTTAGAGCCTGTCAAACGCGTTGAATGGTTTCTGGTGTCCTAACGGTCCGATCATCTTTCCGAGCTGTTCCAGGTCTCACAGTTTCTCTCTTTGCGAGGTTGTTAAACCATCTCAGTGTTATCGAGTAATATAAGACGGTACTGTGTTGGCCAACATTGAAATAAGATCGGTTCCATCGAAGGTGTCGTGAATAAAAACACGTTGCTCAATCATGCACGACTCTATGGCTACTATCGAGTGCATATCAACTATTTTCTCCTACCACCAAAGTTATATCCGTCTCAAAAACAAAAATTGATGGTTTATTCAAGTGCCAAAGTGCGACTACCATTATTTGGATTTGTTATTTAAGTTAATTGAAGTAATGTTTTTTAAACAATAAAATACCACCAAAGGCACTGCCAGATTTTTAATCGACCAACTCGTGTAATACAAGCGCACTTAAACTTTAGAAGAACTTCTTGTGGCAAGACCATTAAAAGGCAGACAGATTTTGTTTTAATCCAAATCAAACTAAAATAAAATATACATTTATAAATATATTTCCATCCCTTCTTTATTCGATTATCTCCATTTTTGCACCTTCTCGACTCGAGACCTAAACCTGCTGCAGACCAACACAATTTTTTCTTGTGTATATACGTCATTACCTCCATGTTAGAGATCATTAAGCTGCTGTGGTGTTAGGATGCCTCTTATTGAGCTTCGCCTCAGTTAGTAGACGGCAGTCGGTGCTGAAATGTGAACAAAATCTTGGAGACTAGTGGCAATAGAAATTGGTTTATGTCCATGCCTGGGTCTTTCTTGCTTTGTGGTTGAAACGTAGTCTTGCCGCTCAGCGATCACTTCCTCTATCCAGAGCTTTAGAACTGTTTCCATCACATAGAGATATCCGTCGGCGGTCACTGTTAAGCCTTCTCCAAAAAAAATTGGGTATTATAACACCCCCTTCGATATGTAAAGGCTTCAGCACAAACGCAATGGCGGAAAACTTTGTATGAATGGCGGTAGACACTTCAAGACACTTCAGAAGTATTCAGGTAAATTACACGATCATTTTCACAATTCATTTTCTTGCTGAAGATGAAGTTTTTTTCATCCGAAAGTAATCTCAGAAACCGAGCGTTCGTCGTGCTTTATGTCGTTGAGCACTGGTTGGACCTTTAACTTCCTACCCACCTTGTTTTCTTCAGTCAGAAAATGGGAGTCTTCAAGACGAAACACTTACAGTACATGTCATAATCCACTGTTAAACTAACCGTCAACCTCATCACGTTCATTTCTTTTGCCAAGTCAATATTGCTTCGTCCAAAATTATTACTGACCTTTTCTTTCAATTCATGGACGAATGCAGGATTCCGCTTGGGATCAGATTGCTGCTGTGAGTTACTCTGTCAGCAGATATTTCCTCTTGTTGGTTTTTAGCTACATCGTAAACTTAGGTCTTTTTGCAATCAAACCATAAAATAATTTCTGTCGGCAATTTTCCGGATCGAAGAAATTTGAGCATAGTAACTCTGAAGTTGTATTCTCTTTTTGTCAACAATCGTAGGTTGTTCATTATGTGAAGCTAATCTGTTTTGTTACTTAATGGGGGATTGCGCACGTGTATAAAACGCGTTTCAGTTATCTCACAATACAGCCTAAAATATTCCGGATTTACCTCAACAACTTCATATAAAAGTCCTAAACAAGAGGTGATTTTGGGGACATGCAAGCATGAAAAGAATAACTATAGTAAAAATTGTGACTTAAAGGCTTCTGCAACAGGTAGTATTTTACAAATTCTATCTGATATAAATATTTTAAGTTAGGTGGTTTATAGTTGAATAAGCAAATCTATAGGGGCGGTTATTTATTATTCAAATTTTATAATGGAAAAAGAAGTAAATTTTATGTTTATACTAAAATTAGAGAAAATATTTTAAGATATTAAACAAAATTAAATGAATATGTTTCTAGAACACAAAATTAAATACACGACAAATATGTAGAGTTTTTAAACCTCTCGGCCTCTAATGGTAAAAGCTAAAATATGACTGCTGCAGTGTTTGACGTAAAATATCGAATAAAATCAATCAATATCATTTGATAACGATCAATCCTTTGTCGTGAAATATTACCAAGAAATAAATATCGTTCATTCAAAAATGCCGTAGTAATTGTCAGATCTGTTGGAAAAAGCGGACGCGGCATCAATTTACTTAAATATTTTTGTTGTTAACGGCAGAATTCAATGTCTTATGGTAACATTTTGTTTCACAAAAGCATCAATTAAGAATGAAACAGTTCCCTGATTAGAGTATAGTTTTCGTACTCATGTGCGTACTGTTAAATTAATTGATTGGCAAAAGATCACAAACCTCTATAAAATTTGAAACCTTAGCAAACAACAGACTGTGACATGCAACTAAAAACGAACTCTCAAAAAAGGAGCTTATGTTAAATGTAATAATAATTCCGCAAAAATCATCACAGGAAAAATATCACTTTATCAGTTAATTCAATTATCCCTGTGAAAATGGGCCCAGATCGTTATTACGAACAATATTTTCCGCAGTGCAGACCGCATATATCCTGAATGTAATGTAACTGAACGAAGCAATTCGGATAGCGCAGTATTTGTTTCAAGGGGCGATTAAAAATTGCCGTTTTTTCATATTTTTAATAAATTTTTTTAATTGTAAACAGTTTGTATCAGTGAAACAACTAAGTTAAGAACTTCCGTAATCATATAATACATATGACATTAGAAAAGTCTTTCAATAAGAAGCAAGTGATAGTCGCACGTTGAGGTAGATTGAAAACTGCATTGCAGCCAGCAGGATGTTCTCTGGGAGTTGATCTTGAACTATAGCTCTAAAGAAAATCCGCAATGTCATCTTGGACAAAAATAATTATCGGACGATTTTGCTCTATAACTTTGCACGTAGTTGAAGGTCAATATGATTTCTGTACTGGGAGTACTTGTCCTCATCGTACGACCATATTTAAATAGTGTCGGGAGTTTCAGAAAGAAAATGTTAGCCTGGAAGACGTTCCGACGTCAGAACGCTACGGAGGAGAACATTGCTGCAGCCAATCTATCATTTTCAGATAGAAGAGTGTTTGAACAATCCTATACAGTCAACATCTGCCATTTTCCAATATTAAAGACCTAATAACAAATCTGCCTAGATTTCTGAGGAAACATAGAATCGGTCTGTCGAGTAGTTGAAAAATTTTCCACGTTTGAAAAATTGGAGTTAGTTCTTTACTGGGCTCTCAATTGGCCTAATTCCTAAGAACAACTATGAAATCATAGAAGCAAATTAGTATCTTAGTTTGCTATTTATTAAAATATAAGCGAAAATTTGATGGGAACTTGTTTTGGCATTGTTGTTTACTTATTAACTTTAAAATTTTTTATTAACTTGTGGCGATAATGATAGTTAAAAAATTGTATTTTAGGGTATCAATATTTACGTTTTATTGTGCAAAGGACATCAGTATTCGATGTTAACTATTAAATACTTTCCCTTCAGTACAATTGCATACCTGGTTGCAGACAAGCTTAGCTACTCTCAGACAATAATACCGAATCATCTTTAGGTGCTGTAAATTTAAGAACGGCTCTCTACGGCAGGGCTACTTCCAAATTTTAATTTAAATTTATTACTTCTATAAATGTCTGCTAAATAAAAAAAGACTTCTTAATATAAATGTTTCTATTAAAATTGTGTGTCACACATAATGAAATAGTTAAGTAACATCAAGAGCGCAACTACCATAACAGTCGCGAACAAGTATTAACAGTAATAATTTATGTGCAATGATGACTATGCATGCAGTTAACTTATTTTTTAGTCATCAATAAACCAGTTCTATGCTCACTTAAATAAACGTTATTTTTAGGTAAATTACAACTAACAACTATCGAAGTCTAATTATTTAAATTTTATATATGTATAGATAATAAATAATAAATGGGATGAAAATAAAAACAAAAAAAGTTGTTTTTGTGTACAACAGTCCCTGATGCCAAGTCTTATCGAACGCTTCGCCGACATCTAAAAATACTGCTAAACAGTAGCCTTTTTTCTCGAAACTCTTAACAAACTGTGTCAGTAACTCGATGCGCTTGTTCTATGGTGGAATGTTAGTTTGTTGCATTTATTTTATATTTTCAAAATCTTCCAATACTAAAATACTTGATATTGCTATTATTTAACATTATTGTAAGATGTTATTCTTATTTATTTTAACAAAGTGCACATTTCCGTAGATTTCTACTTAATTGTATAAACACTTGAGAGCAAAACTATCGACTCATCAACATGCTTGAGTTTTGAGAGATTGTATATCCACTCCGATAGCATTCCAAGTAAAGTTCAGCATACTGTCTGAAAACTTAAGAACTATGGTTTCAAATGATACCACTTCGATTAGAATCGGACCTGTTCTGATAAAGTTATGGACTTAAGAATATGTGTAGCACAAAAGAGTTGAAGGGGAAAAGGTAATTATCAAAGGAAAGAAAATAAAATCTCCAGTTAAAATTAATTTAACAATTCTTTCAAAACACAGTGTTGCCATCTCTACTCCTAATTGCACTTTCTAAGCGATTGGATCGGCTGACTTTTCTTATGCTGTCTTGAGGGATTGGCTCCCATTCTTCAATCAATGCCAGTCTCAGTTTCATCACGCTCTCTGGTGCAAGATTTCTGGCTCGGACTCTTTGTTTAAGCTCATTCCAAAGAAGCTCAATTGAATCCGAGTTTGGGCTATACGGAGGCCAGTCCATTGTCGGTATATCAACGTTAGCCAAGTAGGCAGTAGTCACACGCGCGGTGTAACATCGCGTATTTTCGTGCATTAGCAAGAAGTTCCCACCAACCAATCCTGCAAGCGAAACAACATGTTCCTCCAAAATGTCTCTGATGTAGCAGTCCGCTGTTAAACCTCCTCTGCGTACTCCACTAGGCACGAAAATCAACTCAGTTTTTCCGTGGATGGAAATTCTCGCTCAGAACATCCAAGAACCACCTCCATCTGTGACAGTTTTTTGAATATAGCAATGAGCAAATTACTTCCCTGGCCTTCTAGAAACCCGAAGCCTTCTGTCGTTGTCATACAGGCACATCTTGACACCAATGGCCGAGGTCGCAATCGAGATGTTCGCGCGCAAGTTCTAGTCGCCTTTCCTTTTACAGTCAGCTTGGGACTCGTAGCTGCCTTTTTTAGGACCAGGTTGGTTGTTTTAAGTTTTCCTCACGCCGTCCAAGCTCTTGCTTGGGGTCAACGGCAGTCATATGTCAATTTCTAAGGAATATTGAGACGAAAAATCGATCGTCTCTCTCCGTCCTCACGCGCCTACGGATGCCTCCTCGTTGGCTAAATAAACTAATAAAGACCTCAAAGTATGAGAACTTAGATAATGAAAATTCCACAAACAATATTAACCAAACAACAAATTAAAAAACCAAAACCACTCTCAATATCTCACCATTAATAGAGCTCCTAGCAAACATATAGTTAGTTAAGAACATGTAAAGAAAGAATTAATTAAAAACATTTTCAAACACATATTTACGTTGTACTCTATAAGAACAAAGATGCTATTGTATCAATAATCTGCCCAGTCACTACCGTCGTCGATAATTGCCTGGAATCTTCGAGGCATGCTTTATACCAAATTGATAGTGTATTTATTCGAAAAAAAACCTTTAAATGCGACAAATTTTTTGTGTTAACTGTTTGAAAGTGAACACTTGTCTTCCACAAAGCTTGTGCTTAATGTATCCCTACACATTGTCAATTGGATTTGCATCGGGTGACTGCGACAACCAATCAGGTGTAACGATGCCAGACTGCTCTTTCCACTCGATGCAAAACTTGCTGCGGTATTTGGGGTCGTTGTCTTTTTGCAGAATTTAATCCTCGTTTTTTTTGATCAATCAAAGTTTGGCAGTTGCTAATCTCCATCATTTTAGGAGCATTTAGGTTCTACGTAAACAGATGCAACGTTCCGAAACCCAGTTTTGAGAAGCAGCTCTAAAGATTCACTTCTGTTGGGTGTTTAACGGTTTGCTGTACCAATTTGTTAGTTAAGATTGACACGGTTCATGAGAGGATAACACATTTCCAAACAGAAGTTTCGTCTGTAAAAATTACATTGCTCCAATCTCGGTGGATATTATCCTTTGCCCAAGCGAGTCACATTATTTTCACCTAACAAAGATTTCTTTACTGAACTATGTGTTCGAATAGCTACGTACAATATATCTACACTTTCTGTTTTAATTTTGCTGCTTCTTGACGCAATGTTAAGCCCGGGTTCCGCGAAAACAAGTTTACGATCTGTTTTTTCATTTTAGGGGACAAGTAGTCCAGCAAATCATCGACCGTTTTTGTCTGCTTATATCGCTGCATCCACTTGCTGATGAATGTTTTTGACTTGTTCATGTACTTCGCAGCCGTTTATAAGACATTTTTAGACCTTTTGGGTGAGTACAATCCGTAGCGCGACGCGTATGCGCCCTCATGGTGCTTTACGCGTTCTTCTGCCAAAAGTTCAATGCCAAAGCATCGAAGACAAAGGTTCGCTCTATTGAGTTACGAAATAATTAGGGCACACTTTTTGCCAACTGTTTGCTGAACACGCTCTTACTTAACCTACTAACTAAAAACGAGTTTAAAATAAAAGTGTTGTACAATAATGAAGTCAAAATGTTATCTAAAATATCTGAAAAATACACAGCAGCAATCAAAGTTCTATTTGAGAAAAACCCAAAGTTCTACAATTATCAATATAAACAACACCGCAACTTTAGAGTCGTTCGACACAATATCCATCCTACTACTAACCTAGAAACCCTAAGAAGAACATACTCACGTAGTTACAAATATCTTAAATATTATATAAGAGAAGCGGTTTCAAAAAAAAAAAACATTTACTATTATTATACATAGAAATAAAACATGCCCATAATAACCCATTTATCAAAGTTCACATTTAATAGTAAAATTCGAACCTCCTAGACCAAAACAAAAGATACCACAGTATGCAAAATTCCAACAATTAGGCATACAAAAAGCTTCTGTAACAGAAGTCCTCGGTGTATCAAAAGCGCATACGTTAAATGCATACTATGCGACGACAGCCACCTACTCAACTACAAGAAATGCACTATTTATAAAAATTTCGAGCAAAAACAAATAAACAGAAGACAATCGCCTCTATTTCAGCCAGGTATTACCCACACCCAAATAGATCGTTAGCGGCAAAGCTCGCCATACTTCAATTGCTAATAACATGTTTCAACAACAAATAACGACATTAACACCACTCTAACAATTAAATGACATTTACGAATTAAGATAGATGATAAAGAACCTCATGGAGCAAATATCAACTATGATAAATATTTTAACAACTCTTGTTACAAAAATGTTATAATGGCGCAATTTCTAAAAATTATCTAGTGGGACGCCAACGGTTTACAACAGCACTCACGCGAAATCGCTACTTTCATTATATGCGACATTATACAAGGTCCATCCCAAAAGAAATGAGCCTTATTTTTTTTCGGACGCGAGTGTACATTCCGGCGTGCTCTGACGCTTGGGGCAGGTGGTGGGGGGTCTTAGCTTCCATACGCGGTCGGTGCAAGTCGGCTCTGAGCTCTCGGGCAGGACGGTGTTTCCGTGAATGTCTATTTTCAATTTTCGACACGGCGCGATGGATTCAAAATCGATCAACGCTACGCAATTAAATTCTGCTTCAAACTCGGCAAGAATGCTACCGAAACGTTTGGAATGCTTCAGGAGGCCTTCAAGGATGATTGTTTATCGTACTCGCAAGTTAAAAAGTGGCACAAAGCATTTAAGGAGGGCCGGGAAGAGGTGGCCGACGAACCTCGGTCTGGACGACCGTCAACCTCCCGAACCGACGAGAACGTGCAGCGAGTGCGCGATTTTTTGAACGCCGATCGTCGGTTCAGTGTTTATCAAGTAGCAGATGCCCTAAACATTCCGAAATCGACAGTACATCGAGTCATTTCCGAGGATTTATCGATGCGGAAGGTGTGCGCCAAACTTGTGCCGCGGGTGTTGACTGACGAACAAAAACAGCTCCGGGTGGTTCGGTGTGAAGAACTCTTGCAAATGCTCGGATGAGCAAATCCAGGACCAAGACAATGCTCGTCGCCTTCTTCGACGCCAGGGGGATTGTGCACTACGAGTTCGTACAACCCGGACGCACAGTGAATGCCGCCTTCTACCTGGAAGTCCTCAAAGACTCAAAAGAAAGGTCACAAGTAAGCGGGCGCGATCAAAAACGACTGGGTTTGCACCACGACAACGCGCCGAGCCACACCGCGTTCATCGTGACCAAGTACCTGGCCCGGATTCAACTCGGCGTGGTTCCCCAGCCTCCCTACAGCCCGGACTTGTCTCCCCGGACTTCTTTTGTTTCCGCGGTTGAAAAAGTGCTAAAGGGCAAGCACTGGGACTCGGTTGAGGACATCAAGAGAATGTCACAGCAGCCCTCAAGGACATCCCTAAGGAGGCCTACCAGGAAGCCTTCCGGACTTGGAAGACCCGTCTCCAAAAGTGCATTGATGCAGGAGGATCCTATTTTGAAGAATTTTGAGGTGTTGTAGCGATCTGCTCAATAAAACTATTTTTTTTTGAAAAAGGCTCATTTCTTTTGGGATGGACCCTGTATTAATCTCAGACGCCCGTTTTCCTGACAGAAGTTACTTTAAAATTTCCAACTACTCCACTTACGTAAATCACTTCCCCAACGAAGCCGCACACGCTGGCTTTGCCGTCATTGTAGAAAATTCCATAAAGCACTACGAAACTCAGAACTATTACAAAGTACTAATACAAACAACTTCCGTAGTAAACGAAAGCTGGAGAGGGTTGTTCGAGCGCTACTTTAATTCACTTGGTAATCGCTTTATTGCTGGTGGCGATTGTAATGCTAATAGCACTTATTGGTCATCGAGAACCACAACCATCAAGGAAAGAGAACGCCTAAAAGCTATGACGTCAAGCAATTTAAACCCTATCTCCGTCAGCGAACCAACTTACTGGCCTTCCGATGTAAACAAATTACCTGATCTCTTAGATTTATACATCATTAGAAATATAAATATAAAGTACATTGAAGTTAAATCTAACCTGACTCTTGGAACAAAAGTACTCCACATACAAAAAAACCTCAATCCTTTACAATAGAAAGACCGATTTGGACTACTTCAGAAATAAAATAGAAGAATCAATACAACTAGAGATTCAGTACAATCTGAAGAGGACTCAAGAAAACCAATAAAACACTTTAACCAAATAATACAAGAAGCTGCATAGAAAGCGATTCTGAGAGAAAATAAAATAATAAAAATAGATGACTGTCCATGTACTTGTAAAATGGAAAATAGAGAGAAAGAGAACATTGAAAAAATATGGCAGACTACGAGAGCCTCAATTGACAAGCTTAACTTCAATCGAGCCGCAAGCGAGATTAAATCACTCCTTTGGCAACTAAAAAACCAACCAATACAACACTATCTGAAAAACATCACCCACTATTATTCCACCATTATTCCCTGTAGAGGGCAGCCGGAACATTAAAAAAATCCGTACAATACGTTCTACCTTTTTGAAAAGATGATGGAACCTGGACTATATACAATTCTGAAAAAACGCTATATTTGCTAATCATTTAAAAAACGTTTTTGATCCCTATCGTCCTGAAGTTTCCCCCGAGGAAGAAAGGGAAATTTATCAGTTCCTAACAGTACATTTGCAAATGAGCCTATTAACCGGACTTTTTAAAAATAAAGAAGCAAGCACTACAAGCAGAGATCTAAAAGGCAATAAATCACCGAGCTACAACCTAATCACAAGCAAAGTACTCCAAAAGTTGTCAGAGAAAGGCCAAAAATTTCTGACAAAGCTATTCAACGCAGTACTTAGTCTAGGACCAATGGAAAGTAGGCTGTGTAATTCTAATCTTAAAACCTATTAAACCGTCTGAACAAGTAACCTCTTACAGACCAATAAGTCTTCTTCCACTTTGTTTCATAGTCTTTGAAAAGCTGTTTTTAGCGAGACTCAACTTACTACCGCATCATTAATTTGGCACTCAGCGATTGAGCAAGTGCACAGAATAGTTAATAAAATATACAAAACTTTAGAAACGAAAAGATACTGCTCAACTGTGTTCCTGGACATTAGCCAGAGCTTTGACCAAGTCTGGTATGAGAGTCTATTATTTAATATAAAAAGCGTCTATCCAGCCGGTCTTTACCAGGTAGTCAGGTTGTATCTGACTAATAAACATTATTTGGTAAGAATACAAGATGAAACAACTACACTATTTTCAGTAAATTCTGGAGTACCATAGAGTAGTGTTTTAGGTCCACTCCTATACTTACTTTATGCAGCGGATATACCCACAACAGCAACATCTACGACAATAGTAACGTACAGATAACACAGCTATCTTATCAACCCACAATAGCATAACCAAATCTGCAAACTCACTTAAGAGCCTTAGAAAACTGGTTCATAAAATGGTGCACTAAAACCAATTAAAGTAAATTGAGCCATGTCGCACGAGGGGAGAAACCTAAACCTAAACCCCTAAAGGCAGGTTGTAAATAAATTAAGAAAAAGTTTAAACTACTTGTATCTCTTTTTATTTCATTGTGCAATGGTGTTTTAACGAGTGGAATGCGCTTATATTGTGTTTTCGCATATCTTTTTCTATTCTCAAAATGGCCTAAATAAAGCGTCAATTTAAGAATTGTGAAAATCGGTGGTCTATGAAACGACGCGCAAATTACAAAATTCAGTTGAAAATTTAATTAAGTTTGCACTGACGGCTAAATTTTCCCTTAAATTTTTCAAAGATAAATGGATTAAGTGTTAGCGAATTTATAACGAATTTCTGAAATTCCTGTTATGCTAAAAATGGGTTTTTATTACGTCAAATTTTTATTATATTTTTTTATATAAAAATAAACAAGAGTTTTATTGTTGGAAGCGTATATTTTTAATGCTATATTGTTTAACAAATTTTCGCTTTTATTTGGTATAATGTGTCTTTTAATATGGTAATACATATAATACTTATTAAGCAATTGACTTTACTAGACACAGAAGTGGTCGCCATTAATATGAAGAATATATCAGCAGTAAATCTAACAAATGCTAACGTAAACTATTTTAAATTTCTTATTTTAACATTTTTTTAAATTACCTGTTGTCTATAATTTTACATGCAGATAATTTGTTTTTTCTTGGTTTCGAAATAGAAGTTAAACTTGACTTTAAAGTTCAAATCAAAACCTTCAGTACTACCTTAAAGTTAATATCTAATAATAAAAAAATTTTATATCCTAAGAAAATATATATTTTACACTTTCACTAGCCATCAAAAACCTTTTAAAATAAAAACTCTCATTTCTTCCGTTTTAAATTTATCTGTTGGATACAATATGATGATGATAACTTGATCATTTGGCCTTATAAACTAGATAAGCTAAATTCCTTTATCATCTGATCCAAATCCATACCAACATATAATTTACTCTTAAAATTAAACAAAATATTACTCTCCTTTGAAGTGACAGCTTTTATTACTATTTATCGAAAACCTATCTACATTAATCGTTACATAAAAGATAAATCCCATATCAACCTGAACAAAACCACTTGGTTGCAAAATGCTTCAGATCTAATCGATTATGTCTACTAATAGGAGGAAAAAAATTTAATATACAAACGACATAAATTTGAATTATAAATCCGAGAAAGATTAACTTTTATAGTGCAGCATTTGAAACTTTCAATTAATTTTGCTTAACTGGTCTATAAATTGGGCCTATAAAGTAAACGCACAATTTAAAACAAACCGAATCTTATCCTTTCGCAATTAATCTTTCTTATTTATTATTTTTTATTTATTAATATTAAATTTTAGAGCTAATATGACATGTAACAATTATATTTTTGACAAACTAAAAAAATAAAATATAAATTAAAATATAATTTTCTGTCTTTGCTTCTTACTCCGTTACTGTCACATTATATTATCTTGAAAGGTCTCTTTCTAGTGAGTTTTCTTGTTATGTTTACGTTATTAAGGTGACAAATAAACAGTTTTAAAGTATTTCTTTATTTTTTCAAATTTTTCAATATTATTGTCTAAAATTTCCACTTCTAGATATCTATGAAGATTTATCCTTCATGTACAATTATAAATAATCTTCAATGGTATGCACCAGTAAGAAATAATCAGACTTTGGGGGGCACAGTCATAGAAAATTTATTTACTATCCTTATACAAGGGTAATCAATTCCGAATTAATTTAAATAAAATTTAGTCCGCGTTTGACTTTCATACCGTAAAGACGTGTTCTGAGCGATAATAGTGAAAGTGTGTAACGCGGTTATCGCTGACCTTAGGTCAGCAATACGGCGGTTTAATCTGAGTGAAGTATAATAATTATAAACTCACATTTCGTAAAATAGCTATATGAAACCAATCCACATGCTACTGAAATGGCATGCAACAGCAATAATAATTTCTATATTCCGTCAATGCAATTAACACAGCAGCTAGCATCTCAATCACATAATAGCTTCGCCCCGATGGATAGCCAGGTAAATCCCCAATTTCCTATTATCAATACTCCTTATTTACATAACAACTTGACATATGTGCCAAATGTGCAGATCCCAAATTTACAATCTCAAATGAATACACAAACTAATCTTACTTTTACATCAATGGAACTAAATAACATACCGACAAATAATTTATCAAACAGAATAAATACATCCGATAGTGATAGTGAAGTATTATATATTGAATACAATGCCCAATAAAGAATGGCAATGTGTACAAAACAGAAAAAGGAAAAGAATAACAAAACAATCAG
Organism: Sinelater perroti; assembly: GCA_036346155.1. Lineage (NCBI taxonomy): Eukaryota > Metazoa > Arthropoda > Insecta > Coleoptera > Elateridae > Sinelater > Sinelater perroti. The sequence continues at coordinate 12,682,384 of JARFIY010000195.1, read as the reverse complement.
TACAAAATAAAGCAGTACATGTCACACAAAATAATAGATATTGTGCCCTTAATAGCTTTGATGAGGATATTACTGACGTCGCATCGGTTGTTCAACAAAATAAGATACCCAGACCACCTCCGATATTTGTACATGGAGTTACAGATTATAATAAAATGATAAATGCTCTAACAGCTGTTGCTGAAATAGAACAATATAAAACAAAAGCAATGGCTGATAATATAGTTAAGCTAAGTGCAAATACTCCAGACACATACCGTAAGTTAGTAACATTCATGAAGGAAACAGGTATAATTTACCACACATATCAGATGAGAGAAAATAAAGCTTATAGAGTTGTCATTCGCAACCTCCATCATACTGTACCCTCTACCGAAATAGCAAAATCACTGGAAGAGAAAGGTTTCAAAGTAAGAGCTGTAACAAACATCAAACACAGAATTACAAAATTATCCTTACCAATGTTTTTTGTAGACTTGGAACCTGCTGAAAACAATAAAGACATTTACAACCTTAAATTCTTAAATAATCACGTTATAAAAGTGGAGCCGCCACGTAAAAATACATCAATTGTCCAGTGTACGAGGTGTCAACAATATAACCATACCAAAGCCTACTGTAACCGTCCCTACGCTTGCGTTAAATGTGGAGGACCGCATGACACTAAGACATGCAAGAAATCAAAAGATTTGCCGGCTAAATGTGCTTTATGTGGCGGTGATCATCCCTCCAACTATAGAGGCTGTACAGTACACAAAGAATTACAAAACAGACTGAAACCAGACACACAGACTCAAAACAGGTTTATCAATTCAAACCACTCACCACCCAGCAACAATAGACAACACTCAAAGTTCACACCCTCAACATACAGCCAAGTAGTACAAGGTGACACTGTGCAAGCCAACAATCAAGACACAATCTTACAAAAGTTTTTAGAAGAATTCAAAATGATGTTCACCCAGCTAATGCAACAAAACAACATAATAATAAACATGTTGTCTACTGTCATAAATAAACTTGTCGTTAATGTCTAAGTCATTACGAATATGTTTATGGAATGCAAATGGCATCCAATCAAAAATTCAAGAAATCGAATTATTTTCAAAACTTCATAATATAGATATATTTCTTATATCAGAAACACATTTTACGGACAGATCTTATCTAAGAGTTCCGCACTATACATGCTATCATACGGAACATCCGGATGGTACCGCCCACGGAGGAACAGCGCTACTCATAAAGAACTCAATAGTTCATTATGAACTACAAAATATGAGGATCCATGCCTACAAGCAACAACAATACAAATTTGTAAATTACCAACCCCAATTATCATATCTGCTGTCTATTGTCCACCAAGACATAATATTACCAAGGAGGACCTCAAGCCGTTTTTCCAATCACTTGGCAGTACATTCATATGCGGTGGAGACTTCAACTGTAAGCACACCTACTGGGGATCTAGGCTAATTACCACTAGGGGTAGGGCTCTATATAACCTCCTACGAGAAGAAAAATATGGATGCCTATCAACTGGGGGGGCCAACATACTGGCCCACGGACCATAATAAAACACCTGATTTGCTGGACTTTTTTGTCACAAATGGAATTTCTTCTAACTATACGGATATTATTAGCAATCTTGACTTATTTTCAGATCATACACCAGTTATCGTTACAATCAGTACAACGATAATTAAAAAATCACCAAGACCATCACTTTATAACAATAAAACAGATTGGGACTCATACAGAGCCATTCTTCAAGAAACCCTACAATCAAATATTAGTTTAAAACTCCCCGGGAATTAGAACAAGATACTGATCACTTTATCACTACTCTGCAAAATGCAGCATGGAAATCCACACCTACGGTCACAAACAGCGTTCAAAGCGATATAAATATTCCTAATGATATACTTGAATTAGTTCGACAGAAGCGAAGAGTGAGAGCTAGATGGCATAGAACACAACATCCAGCTGATAAAACAGTGTATAATAGATTAGCAAATACCTTAAAGAACCAACTACACAAGATAAGGCAGGAAACTTTTAACCATTATCTAACTACATTATCAAGAACAGATAATAGCATTTGGAAAATCGCCAAAGCAAACAAACGGCCAAAAAAAACAAATCCCCCACTAAGAAAAACAAATAACGAGTGGGCTAGAACAGATCAGGAAAAAGCAGACTTATTTGCACGACACTTTGCTAATGTTTTTACGCCCTACTCAGATGATCCTGATGATACAGTAAACAGCTTCTTGGACATACCATTGCAACTGTCGCTACCTATCAAGAGATTCACCTGTGCAGAGCTGGAAGAAGAAATTCAACATCTTAACCATAAAAAAGCACCAGGGTATGAACTAATATCCGGTAAAGTGCTTGCTGAATTACCTAGAGTTGGTCTGGTGTTTCTAAGGAACCTTTTCAATTCTATCTTACGTCTCCATTATTGGCCGTTACCACTTAAATTCGCACAGATAATTCTCATACCAAAACCAGGTAAACCTGTTGAGGAAATTACATCTTACCGTCCAATAAGCTTACTGCCCCAAGTTTCTAAACTATTAGAAAAACTTTTAGTCAGGAGAATACATGAAACAGATATATTGGAAAACTGCATCCCGGACCACCAGTTTGGGTTCAGAAAGTATCACTCTACCATTCAGCAATGTCATCGCGTCGTAAATATGATTAACACAGCACTGGACTCTAAATCTTACTGTCCAGCAGTATTTATTGATATACAACAGGCGTATAAACTCAAATTACACCTTCCAAGTGAATATTATTTACTTATAAAATCCTATTAATCAAATCGACACTTCCAGATAAAGTATGGCCAAGAATATTCTGCCATTCATTCAATCAACTCCTGAGTACCACAAGGCAGCGTTCTTGGACCTCTTCTGTATACATTGTACACGGCAGACATACCTACAACAGTAGCTACAACTATAAGCACCTTCGCTGACGATACAGTCCTTCTCTCTCATCATACCAATCCTCAAACAGCCTCCTTAAACTTGCAACATCATCTGTCCCTCTTACAAACCTGGCTAAACAAATGGAGAATCCAAGTGAACGAAGCCAAATGCACCCAGGTAAATTTTACCCTAAATCGCTTGGAATGCCCACCGGTGCATCTAAATAATATAGCAATTCCTCAAGCAAATGAAGCCCGCTACCTGGGCCTTCATTTAGACAAAAGACTCACGTGGAAACTGCATATATTAAAGAAACGAAAGGAAGTTGATCTACGACTTAAAAAATGTACTGGTCACTTGGAAGGAAATCGTGTCTATCTTTAGAAAATAAGATTCTACTTTATAAAATAATAATTAAACCTATCTAGACCTATGGCATCGAGCTGTGGGGATGCTCCTGCAAGTTAGAATGTTAGCCATTGCTCCCTGGTATGTTAGCAACGACACCATGCATACCGACCTGGAAATGCCAACAGTAGTAGAAGAACGTACTAAAAGAAGCAACAACCATTTCCTGCGACTTCAAGTTATCCCAGTGTTCTGGCATCCAGCCTGCAACATTATCCACCTCCTAGACGACTACAAAAAACGTGGCCCATTGATCTAAGAAGAAACTAACGGGATAACATCGATGGATGGACTCCCCTCACGTCACTACCGTCATCTCATTATCTCATAGGACCTTATTATATGTTTATTATGTAAAATGGTTCTGATTGTTAATCTGCAAATAAACTAAAAAAAAAAAAAAAATAAAATTTCTTGCTCTTAAACTTATTTGAAACCACTAATTTAATTTATTTACAGAAGTTAAAGTATTTAATTATATTTATGTATTTAAAACTAAAATAAAATCACTCTATTTACTACATAATTTGTCTTGCACTAGAACTGTTCACTTTGCTTTCTATTGCTTGTTTGCCTGTTGTTGTTGCTCTGTGTTATTTGCATTGTAGTACAAATATATCCAGAATCCATTTTAGAATCTACTCGAGCTGTTTTAGTACACGTAACATTACAAGCACTTTAGCATGATATTGGGGCGTTTAAACACCTCTACTTTAAAGATTATTTGTCCCAATCATTAATTCCGACATTTGGATGGGTCATAGAAGTTTTGCCTTTTTTGCATTTGGCGTCCGATAAAAATGACGGTGCTCTGTTTTCTGCGAAATTGCCGGGTTCTGCAAATGATATCTGCAAACTAAGACGATGATGCCAGAGCCTCGGAACATCTGTATTATTATATTTCTAACTCTTATTCAGTCAAGGCCGTCCAATCCTCACGAAAGTTTTAAAATTGCCAGATTAGTTCAATAAATAATCGCGTAGTTTAATCAACGCTCCTCATAATGCACGATAAGTCGGTTTTTCCAGATGATTCTTTGGTTATAAAATAATAAAGAATTCTATCGCAGTGTGTCACTTTCTTAATTTTTCTACTAAACCAAATTTCGCTCAAAAACTTTTGCGATTCTTCTGGACATCTTTAAATTACGCACCGCAAAATGCACTAGTGCATGTTTGGGCGGCACATTAAATAGGTTTTGTTGTATTTCCCTTGTGCCATCACTACATAGTCGTCAAGTTATACTCATTGAAACCATAAAGTTTTCAAACTTTGCCTTACACTTTAAAGGCATCAGATCCCCTCACTGAGGCGTTCCATCTCAGACAACTGGAAGCAGTCGGTTGTAACAAACGTTTCTAGATTTGCCACTTGGTAATTTCCAAATTTAGTACACAACATTGTTTATTTTATTCAGCACGTCGTATAGACCTTCGTAGAAGCGTATGAGTTTTGGGTTGTATAACCTGACTCGGTCGCATTCTTCTTAACTCGCCCTCGATACGTTGATGTTATAATGATCTTTCATAAGGTTACTCGCTATTGTATCTCACAATATCGTGAATCTCCTCAGGTCGCTGACAGCCTTCTTCGACTATGCTTTGTTCGGTTTAATTTTTGACAAGCAGGTCACATGATAACTTCAGTTTACGACCGAAAATCTCATGGACAGATGAATGGTACACCAACAGGAATAAATAAATATATTGGTCTCAGTTTTGTATTTTTGTGAAAACCACCAAATCGAAATTTTGTTTGTGATCAGAAAGTAATTACGCTGGCACTTTAAATCTGCTATTTAGTTTCTTTACCAATATCTCGGCGTTTTGGCAACGCACAGGCTTGAACCCATTTGCTCATAACCACTAGAAGAGATTTATTTTTATTGTTACTTGTAGGGAAGAGACCAGCTATGTCAATGGCAATTCTCTTGGGCTTTCGACGCTATATTGTCTCATTGATGCCTTCTGTTTCTTTTGCTGGTCTGTTACTCGTTGCTAATATTACACTTTTTAGCACCAAACTTTTGTAAAAGTTTTGTTTTTCTTGCAGTTCACCCATTAATATATTTTGCGACATTTTTTCAAAGTATTCACAATTTTCATATGTCCATTAGATGCACCATCACCGTTGCAATACTTCTGATAACATCTTCTTTAAAATTAAGAAATAAGTTTTCTTTGAGAGCCATTTTTGCTTTCGAACACGAGCCGTGACAAATTGTTTTTTACTATAATTGAATCCCATTGCACCCAATATGATTTTACCGCTAGGAATACAGAGCTACATACTTCCGCCTAGTTGAGTTTGGTTTTACCTTTCCTCCGTTTTTAAGCACATTTTAAAATTCCAACTCGCTAGGGAGTCACAAGTTATTAGCCACAATGGTCGAAGAGTAGGGACCATTTTTTCTTCTACACAATTTTTTTAACAAAGCGTCGGCGTTCCGATGACTACTTCTAACTTTATGCGTATATTGATGAAGTCTTTCATTCTATTCTGCTAATTGGCCTTTCGCACTTATAAAATTCAAGAGCCACTTTAGTATAGCATGATCAGCGCTTAAAAAGAATCTTCTGTATAAATATTTTTGAAAGTGTTCTACTATTTTAACTATGCAATAGTTGCATTCAGGCTTTGATAATGCTGTAATAGCCAATCTCTTTTTTATTAGTAATTTTATAATTGCTGTAACAAAAATAAACTTTTTTTGAGTGTGGGTAACTCAATATGGCATTTATTAAGGTGAACTTATGCATGATTACTGTGGATGTAAAAAGATACTGCTTAATTGAAAATTACTTTTGCTTATATGTATAAATATATAGAAATAAATTGTCTTTAAAGTATCCTTAGTCACCTAAACTCATAATGCCGTTACAATAAAAGATAAGAAGGTTATAATTATGTAAAAAAATATCTTGTGAAAAGTTTTTATAACCAACCATCTAGGCAGAATATAACAAAAGAATGAGTCACAAAACTAATTCACAATCTTTTAGAACAGTGGCACTAAGAAACATTAAATTAGATATATTATGCTAATTAAATATAACTGTGTGCATTATATAAACTTTAAAATATACTGTGTTACATTTAGTGGCAGTTTGGTGTCGACAATCAAACCGAACGCATCGGCGCTGTCACGCTGCGAATTATTAGTAGAGATTAATTTCAGAAAAAGGAGTTAAAGATTACGCAAATACGATAAATTATAAATAAAAGGTTAGTAAGTGGTTAAGCGCAGAGCAGATAGTGGGAAGAAGATAGGTGAGTTAACTGAACTGTTGATAAATAGTAAGCAGCTATAAAGTGAGGAAAAGCAAGTATAAAGGTCACAACAGCTGGCGTTATCAGACTCCGAGGGGTCGACCCGGTCAGATAGCCAGGCCGCGTTAAAAACATCAACAGCAACGGATAGTAGATAACAGGTGTATGAAGTATAAATCGTATTAATAAGCCGAATACTTTATTACTACCACTACTACTATTACTACTACTGCTGCTACTACTAGTACGACTACCGCTGCTACTGCTCCTACTACTGCCAGTGCCGTCGCCGGTCGGTATATGAGGTGCCATTTCGGGTTGGTTGCCTCGTTTGCGTCGCCCCTTACAGGGGAACTTTGATTTTGGGCTTTCGATTCCAACGGAAGCTCCTCGCTCTGTCGCCAAGGCGCGTGGCCAGTTTGTTTTCATTTCCGTTCGCTTCGTTTTCGTTTCTCGAAGGCGGCGCGAAACGTCTTTTACGGGTGTCTGGTATATCGAGATACTTACGTGTGAGAGAAAAGTATATTTTATTTTAATTATTTTTTATAGCCTATAACTTTGGAGAATGTTGTTAAATTATATATTTTATTACTGTGTATGCATGATTTAAGGTAAACAAAATAAACGCCGAATTTCTTTTATTGTGATTTACAAAACACAAAAAATAGACAGGAAAGTACAATATAAATAATCGTCAAAATTAAGAAGTTAATAAATATTTGTAATTGCTATAAAATAGGAATAATTAAATTTAGTGCATGCAGAAGTAAAAAATTGAGCATAGGTAGATCAAAAATTGGACATGAAAAGAATAGAGGAGATGTTCCAGGCTATAAATAATAATATGAGTATGATGAACGAGAAACTAGATGGATTAGGGCAAGAGTTAAAGAAGGTGAAAGAAGAAAACGAAAAGTTGGAGAATCAAGTGGCAGAACAAAATGGGAAAATAGATGCGCTGGAAAGATAAGTAAGGGGAAAAAATTCGTAATAAAAGGTGTTGGGGATGACGTCAGTGAGGGAGAAGAAGAAACGAAAGAAAAAGTGTTCAGAATAATAGAGAAAATAGGAATAACCTTAGACAAGAGGAGCGAGATAAATGAAGTAAGAAGATTAGTGAAACCAAGTATGGGAAGAAATAGGCCGATATTAGTAAAGGTAATGAAGGAGAGTACAAGGACAGAGGTATTAAGTAAAGCAAAGAACCTTAAAGGAACAGATATATGAGTAGATGAAGACTACTCAAAAAAAGTGCAGGAGGAAAGAAGAAAATTAATACCACTGTTGAAAGAAACTAGAGATAAGAGGCAAACAGCGTATCTAAGTTATAATAAATTAAAAATCATCAATAAAGTAGTGAAAACGAATGACGCACAACAAGAAAATCCCGAGAAGCAGAGCATTAGGAACAAGAGAACGGTAGCAGAGTGGTCCCCGGAAGTAAATGATTTTGAAGAACAAATAAGAAAAACAACACGTACAACATGGGGAAGAAAAAACTAAGAAATGAAGATAAGGTAGTTGGACGGAATAACGGAAACGAAAATGGCTACGGACTAGGACATGAAATGAAAACTGTTAAAAAAAGAGGTAAGGAAGGATTAAGAAAAATTTGATAGTGGAATGTAAAGCAAAATCAGATTGATCATTTATTAATCGAAGATAAACACCAAAGGTACGTTACAGACGTAAGAAGTTTTAGAGGGGTGGACATGGACGCGGATCACTTTCTAGTAATCGTTTCAATAAAACAAATAATGCCAAAGGAGGAAAAAGAAACGAATAACCCGTTAATAAGGTATAATATTGATAAAATGCAAAATAAAGAGGTATTAGTTGAAACGAAAAAGCAACTTGATAACAGACTCAGGGAATTAAAGGAACCAAACAACATTCAAGAAGAGTGGAGGCAAATTGAGACTGCAGCTCAAGAAACGATGGAAAAATGTTTAGGAAAAAAGGCAGAAGCAAACAAAAAAGTTGGTTTGACGAGAAATGCAAGGCAAAACTACAAGTAAGGAATGAGGCCAAAATGAAATTATTGAGGCAAAATACAGAGGAGAGTAAACGGAAATTTGAGAAGGCAAGAAGAGACGCAAAGAGAACATGCAGGCAGTTAAAAAGAAAATATTTAGATACAAAGCTAGAAAAAATAGAACAAAATTACATAAATAAAGAGCTAAGAAATTTTTACCAGGAAGCAGAGAAAAACCGCGAAGATGTAAAGCCCAAGCATATTACATTTTTAAAAAATAAGGACGGAGAAATGGTAGGTAATACACAAGGAAAACTTAGGATGTTTAAAGAATATTACGAGAGGGTAGTTGGGGATGAGGATGAACAACATGAAGAGAGGAGAGAAGAAGAGGAGGAGACAGTGGGCGAGAAAACCCAAAGGCTAGTAAGGGAGCCTACGCGGGAAGAGATAAAAGAGGAGATCAACAAATTGAAAAATAACAAAAGTACGGGTGAAAATAGAACACCCGCGGAATACAGCAGAAAATAAGCGAATTTATTATAAAAGTATGGAGACAAGAACAAATGCCACTAGAATGACATAACGCTATTGTCTGTCTGATACATAAGAAGGGGGATAGGTGACAATGTGAAAAGTATAGGGGAGTATCATTGCTGGACGTGGCGTATAAAGTATTGGCGAGACTGATTCGGGAAAGACTGAGTGAGCACCAAGAACGGGTAGTAGAATACCAAGGAGGATTTAAAAGAGGAAGAGGAACCCTGGATCAAATCTTTACGGTGAAAATGATTCAGTAGTTATGAGCAAAATTTGGAATTACATATGCTATTTGTGGATTTCCGCCAAGCTTACGATAAAATCAGCAGGAGTAGTAGTAATAGTAAAATACTGATAGATGGGCAGGTATCGGAAAGAGTCACTGGAAATAAGGGAGTGAGACAAGGGGATCCCATCTCAACAGTACTGTTTAACTTGGTACTAGAGGCAATTTTGATAGAAAGTGGTATCGAGACAAGGGGAATGATTTACCAAAGACGTCACCAGATAGTGGCGTACGCAGACGATCTGGCTATTATTACCAGATCAAAAAAAAAAGAGTTGGAAACAGTATTCAGTAAACTGGAAAGAACTGCGACAAAGTATGGGCTAGAGATAAATGAGAGCAAAACGCAGTACATGGAAATGAGACAAAACACTGGGGGAGAGACGGTTACCAGCTTCCAAGGGGGAAAGAAAGGTGTATAAATTTAAGAAAGTTAGTGAGGTCGATTACTTAGGAGTGACGTTATCTAACACCATAGAGGAAAGCACGGAAATACAAAAACGAATCGCAAAAGGCAGTAGGGCGGTAGGTGCAATCAGTGGTATGCTAAAATACAAAGAAATCTCAAAAGCAGCAAAACTAAGAATGTATAAAACGATTGTAAGACCATCAGTAACGTATGCAAGCGAATTATGGGCATTAACAAAATATATGGAGGTGAAACTGGAAGTATGGGAGAGAAGAGTCTTAAGAAAAATTCTGGGAGGAGTAAGAACAGGAAAAGGAGAGTGGAGGCGAAGAACAAATAAGGAGTTACAAGATGAGTATGGTGACATATCAATAATAGCGTTCGTAAGAGCTCAAAGAGTACCATGGTCAGGCCATGTTAGCCGGATGCCCGAAAACAGGCATGCGAGAAGGATTTTAGAAGGAGGGGCAGGGGGGAAAAGAAAAAAGGGCGACCCAAAAAGAGATGGTTGGATGCAGTAGTAAATGACGTGAGAAGAGTGGGGATAGAGGATTGGAGAAGTATAGCGAGAGACAGAGTGAAGTGAAGGAGAATAGTTAGTAAAGTTAAAGAAATGAAAATGTAGAGGTATAAAGTGTAAATGTCAAAATATATGAAATGTAATGTTAAGCCATGGGCCTTAATGGCCTGTAGAGCTCAAATATATATATATATATATACATTTAGTGGCAATAAGGAAAATTGCTATGAAAATTTTATTTATATTATTCGTAGACCTGACGCAGTTATTTTACGAGAAACAGAGGAACAAAATATTGCAGCAGTATTAACTTCTAAAAAGGGCAATTTATTCCGTAAATTTTTAACAAAAACGTATATAAGTATCATTTGGAGAGCAGTGCAGAATAATAAAGGTGTCGCACATAGTTTAGCAATACAGTACAATTTAAAATTTTATTTTCACGTTCGCATTATGCGTTGAAACTTTAAAATTGCTTTACATTATTATTGTAACTATGACTGTTGGGTTACAATTAGATGAGTTAGTTATTTAGATAACATATTAAGATAAGTGGAAAATATTAATTTTGATTAGGTAGTAGTTATCCAACTTTTCCTTATTGGATAGTCTTTTAGTATAATTATGTAAATTTAAATCCTGTCTAGTCGTGTAAAATGTTGCAAATAACTATTTCGAAGAAGTAGTGTCCCATTTATACTCCGTTATCTAAAGTCACGATAAAAGTTTAGTCGCAGATTTTAGGAAAACGTGATACCTTAGCAGAAAATCGCTTTAGGCTTTAGAGGCTTTTAGAGGGCACATTTATAGAATAAAGATCAAATTACAACAAAAGTGTCGCGTTAAGCACATTATGCCAACAATGAGAAAGCGATAAAATAAAAGATAAAAGAACTGCAGACAAATTTTGAATCATATTTATGTTTTGCGACGAAACAGCAGAACTGATTTGGATGTCTATTGAAATTATTTACCACAGCGTGCAATAAAATGCATTAATAAAATTTACAACATCGGTTGCTAATTAAACTTAATATCTTAATGTATTTGCTTTTCAATCAACTATGTCTTCCAGATAAAATTTTTGATCAAAATATAATTTACCATATTTGATGAAGAAATTTATTTATTATAGATGGTATTATGGATGTAGAACAAGTAAAACCTTTCTTAGAAATACGGCAAAGGTAAACTTATTTTGAGTAATTTTTGTTTCTCATTTCTTGATCATTTACTTGAGAGGCCGAAATAATCCTAAAATTCTATTGCAGCTTATATTATTATATTATTATCAGTATAAGTAACATCGAGCAAGGTAACCATTTTGTTCTAAAATCAGGACGATATTCTGTTCAAAAAAGTAGTTTAAAAAACTTTTTCTTATGTTGACACAACCTTCAGTGACGTTCTCACCTAATTTCGGTTTGATAGCAAAGAGTTTATAAATTACAGCCGTATATTTACATCAATTTTTAGCCTTTTTTATTCTTAAAATATTAAAAATAAAAAAAAAAAAATTGATATGAATAGACTGTTATAACTTATAAACTATTTGATGAAACTAAAATGTTTAATATCATTAAACGATGAGTGCGTTGAAAGTCCTGAGAAGTAAAAAGGAAACTTTTATGTTCAAAAAAATAAAGCAAGTAATGGAGTATTAGAGAGAGCCTTAAAGTACATAACGATACTAAATAACCATGGTAAAGCCTGGAGGGCAAATTTAAAGAGAAGTAAACAAGATGAAAATAACACAAAGCTGAACATTGTATACCGTAATATCAGATAACACAAACATCAATAAATACAATGAGCAAATATAATAAATAAATTGAAATAAACTGTAAAACATCAAGAAGTAAAAATACAAAAGCAGGAAAATAAAATAAGGAGAAAGAACATAATAATTTGTCCGAGTTCAAGAAGAAGATAAACAAGACATAGAAAAACTAAAGAATTTATTTATGAAAGAAATAGCCGAAAAAATTAAAGTCCAAATACTAGATCATGAAGTAGATTTTATAAACAGAAAAGGAATATGGAAACGTAACAAAAATAGATCGATCAAAGTGGGACTAACAACGAAAATTAAGAAGATGAAAATTCTAAAGAATCGAAATAAATTGAAGAATACAGATATTTGGATAAATAAAGGTGTAGACAAAAAAGAGACACTAGAAAAAACTAGTACCTCATATGATAGAGGCAAGGAAAAAAGAAGCTAGAGCAAATATTATTAAAAACGAACTGTACATAAAAATACATGGAAAGAAATGGGAAGTGATGAACTTGGAGGAAGATAAGAATAAAATAAATGAAGATGCAGTAAAAGATGCAGCAAATAGAGAAGAAAGTAAGGAGAGTAAAAAATGAGATCAATTGACAAAAAAAACTTTCCTAAAGAGATGTCATACAAAGGAACAATTCCAAAAAGGATAAATATTGGACTCGTACTATATTAGTAAAGGAAAATAGAAGAAAAACTGAAGGAAAAAGGATAAAAGATCAATTAACGGATATAATGGTAGGAAACACGAATATATTAAATAAAACCCGCATACGTATTACAAATACAGCACTATATCGGCAAAAATCCAAAAAACTAACAGAAGTTGATAGCCGAATTAAAGAGAGAATAACAAAATGCAAATAATTGGAACTAAATGACGGGCTAAATACGAATCATAACATAAAAAAACATTCTGTACAAAAAACAAAGTATAAACAAGAAAAAGTCCATAAAACATAAAAGAAAAGCTATTTAAAATGGCAGAAGTCGCAAGAGGAGCAATAAAATATAAATTAAAATTACTAGTATTACAAGAAATTACATGGCAAGAGAAAAGTGAAATAAGCAAAAAGAATTTCAAGATGTACTAAAACAAGCAAGGAGCAAATGGTACAGGATTCATCATAACTGGAGAAAAAAGTTGCTAAGAAATATTATAGAGTTCAGCGCCATAGATGGGGGAATGGCATATATAAAAATAAGAATAAACCTAGTAAATTTATTAGTTATAAACGAGTACTTCAGAAGTTTCTGAGGAAAACAAAAAGGAACAGTTTTATGTGAAACTGGAAAAAACGTGACAAAACATCTAAACATGATACACTTTTTGTTATAAAAGATTTTTATGCTGAAATTGGTAGGGAAGAATATGTAAAAGACGTAGCTGAAAAACATGCAATTCATGATACCACAAATAATAATGGAACCAGATTATGTAATTTAGCAGCTTCTACAAACTTAATGATCAGTAGTACCAAATTAAAATATAAGAAAATACATAACATTACGTGAAGATGGCCAGGGAGAAGCACAGAAGAACAAAATCAAATCAACCATATATTAATACAAAAAAGATACAATCTTTAGTAAAAGATGTAGGATCATATAGGGATGTTAATGGTGACTCTAGCCATTACTTAGTTATAACAAAACTGAAGCAAGAGTTAATCAATTATGGGAAACATCCGAAAAAGTGCAATAATTGATTTAGAGAAACTAAGCAAACTAAAAAATAAAATACAGAGAAACAATGAAAAAATATAAAACTAATTATACATATAAGAGCAAGACAAATCTTAGGATATAAATAAAAAGAACTTGGGAGGAATGGTTTGACCATGACTGCAAAGAAAAAATAAATTGGAGAAATAAGCAAGATTAGAACGGCTTCAGACAACAGAAAAAATTTGAAGAATGGTATAAAGAGCTCAGAAAAGAAGATTATAAACTCTATAAACAAAAAAAGAATGCTTGGATCAAAAATGAGGTGGAAAAGATAGAATAACTTAACAGAACAAATAACACAAGAACTTTGAGAAGAAAATAAAAGAACAAAGACAAAAGTACCATATTAAGATAAGAAGAATAAAGAACGCGGAAGGTACAATCGAGCACAAATCACATTCTGTTAAAAAATACAGGGGAAACTACTTAATACCAATCAAAGAAAAGATATTCAAATTAACAATTAAAAAATACAACAACCAACATACGAAGAATTTATGCAAATAATAAACAGAATTAAAAATGGGAAAGCAGCAGGAAAAGCTTCAATAAATTGAGAACATAAAAAACTGAAAAACAAACGATTACTTGCATTGACAAATAACATAATAGGGAGCTACCAATATAGATTTATCTCTAAAAAATCAACAGTAAATGCACTACACATAAACAAATAATGGAGAAAAATTATAAATTTAATATTGACGTACATATGCTGTTTATAGATTTACAATATAGAAAAGAAATAATCAAACAACGAAGACTATGGCAATTTCAAGAAAATTAATAAGACTAATTAAAGTAACAATGAAAAACTGCGTGAGAACCAATGAAGGCGATATAAATAAATTTGAGACAGGCAATGTAATAGAACAAGGAGAAATATTACCCACAACACTATTTGACATTCCGTTAGAAAAAGTCTTGAGAAAAGTAGATTATAAAGGAAGTATAATATATAAGCTAATACAAATACCTTCATATGCGAATGATTTAGTCATCGGAACATGTTCTAATAAAGCACTAAAAAACAACTTAAAAATGGTAAAAAGAGAAACACTAAAGATAGGTTTGAAAATAAACAAAGTAAAAACAAAATACATGAAATACTAGAGAAGCACACAAACCACAAAGAACCATTTACAAATTCTACGTAGTACTCTAATAATGAAACCTATACGGATTAGTTAAGATAAAATAAAACTAAAGATAAATCACAAAATACTAAAAGAAATAGAAGAGGACGATATAGTTAGATTCATAAAAGCCCAAACTATACGATGTCTAGGGCACGTTATAAGAAATGGATATAACACAATACAATTAATAATCTAATGGAGACCCAATGAAATACGACTCAGAGAGTTACACAATGGAGAAGGGTTACACAAGCTAAAAAAAGGCGGAGATAGTAAAATAAGCAAAAACACACTTTATACATTATAAGTCAAATGATTTATATGCTATATGAGGACTGATCTTCCCTGTTAAATAGATCTAGATAGTTTCAATAAAATAACTATATTCCTTACAAGAACATTATGCTAATATATAATAATAATATTGTCGAATAAAGAAGTTGCATTAAGTTTTGTGTTAAAAATAAAACGAATGCTAGTGAAACATTTAAAATGGTGCAAAAAGCATTTAATGATCAATATTTATTTTTATTTCAGTGGCATAAGCTGTTCAGAGAAGGTCGTAAATCCGTAGAAAATAAACACCGTTCTGGTCGTCCATCAACGTCAGAAGAAGATATTGAAAAAATGAAACACACATTAAAAGAGTTTACTGAAGATGTTGGGATACCAATAAGTTTAGTAGACGCAATTTTAAGTGATTTTTGGCCTTAAAACGTTTATTAGCAAAATTTAGCAAGTTTTTCGCCAAAAATTCAAAAAATATTGCTCCATTAGCATCCTAGTCTTCAGATATATCAAAATGTAACTTTTTCATGTTCAGTCAATTAAAAGAAACCACTTTGCTGCTACCTCAAATAAAAGTGGCGAATCACACTTGTTCGTGCCAATCTCAAAATTACTTTTAATTTTTGAATTTTTAATTTAGGGCCGGTTGTATTTTGGTTCCCTCTTGTACATATTTGAATTTGAAATGTCGGCCAAATTTGTCCGAGCACGCGTTGCGATATATAGGCCGCGGTTGGCCCACGGGCCGGCATATCGCCTTTGCCTTTGTTCGTTCGCACTTGGCCTTTTGGCTATGTTCTCGCAGGCGTAAGATGAGAACATTTTTAACCGAGAGTTCGCCGGTGCGTTTAATTGGCAGCAGAAGTTTTCATTTTCTGAGAGGCCTTTTGTTAAAGGCTAATTTTCGGGGTTGAAATTTTGCCGGTAAAAAACTCGGTCCATTTTCTTTCATCTGGCTCGACGAAGGAACCTTTTGCACCAGGAAAGACGCTGCCCTTCGGCTCCGCTATGAAGATTTTTTATCTATTTTCTTATATCCTTTTTTTCTGGAAGCCACAGGACCAACAGCAAGGAACCGATATCTGCGGGAGAGCGCCGTTTCCCCAGGTTAGTGTTTAACTTTAGATTTGTTTTCAAGTTTCTTCATTCAAAATTTAAAATTACCTATACAGTCCATTATTCCGGCCGCACCAACACTAGTGGTTTGGCAATAAAATATGTTTTGGAAGCCAAAATAGGTATTGGATAGGTGATGGTTAATTACTTTGTGGGTTTCTAGATTGTGAGTAAATAAACTCGGCAATATTCCCTTTAGAATTTGTGCAGGTAACAAATTATAGTTTTGCACGATAAAAATAAAACAAGTTGTATTGTACATTGCATTCAGAATAAAAAAGATGGGGCCGGCGAAGAGATTGCTCTGTAAGCAATCCCAGAACGAACTTAAAAAAACCTTTCGATTTCGATTTCGAATTTCGGGAAAATTCGAAATCGAATATCTCGAAAATTATTCGACATAGAATTTTTTCGACTTCATTTTCGAATTCAGCGTAAAATTTCCTATAAGAATCACATTTAAAATCGTAATGTCGAAAAATGTCCCGAAATTCGAAGTCGAATATCTCGAAAACTATTCGACATAGAATTTTTTCGATTTCATTATTGAAATCAGCGTAAAATTTTCTTTAAGAATTACTCATAAAATCGCAATGTCGAAATTTTCCCGAAATTCGAAGTCGAATATCTCGAAAACTATTCGAGATAGAAACTTTTTGATTTCGATTCTGAAATCAGCGTAAAATTTCCTATAAGAATCCATTTTAAAATTTTAAAAAATCCATAATTTTGTGACAGCGACAGACAGACAGACAGACCGACAGACATATAGAATTCAGTAACGAACTTTTTAAGTTCGTTGATTATATTTGTAGAATTTGTTGTAGAACGTTACAATATAATCGCAAAGCGTCTTATATACAGCAGACTCATTCAAAACGACCAAATTAGACTATTTTGCCACCTTGAATTGTGCCTTTATACACAAATTTTAACTTTATTACTGGTCCTTTTAGAACATGACTCTTAGTTATAGAAAGAAAAATAAATATTGGAATGGTACTAAATAAAAAATTCAAATGAGAGGCAAACGTACATACCCAACACAACGAAAACATTCCTATGGTCAAATCAAAAAGAAAAATAAGACACCGCCCTGTTAATGGTAGATATATAAAGCTCCCATGAAAACAGAATTGTGGAGAAAAATTAAAAAGATGAACGTTTATCAGAATTCTGTGTATGGCATAAACTAGAAAAAGACATACCTAAACAATGCCAGAACAAAGAGACAGGCACCTTTAAAGAATAAATTTTATAAATCAGATAGATTACAGCTTGGCCCTAATTAAAGCTAAACTGAAAGTTAAAAAACTTACAAAAAGAAAAATATTTAGGTTAAATATTAAAACAGCAAGAAAATTTATTAGCAATAAAGTCAAAGAAATAGATACAAATGTAATAAAACAGCATAAAATAAAATTTAACAAAAGCAACCAATTCAAAACTAGAAAAAAATTAGAAAATCATAGACCACGAAGTAAACAATTGAAATTATCGAACAAATGCGTAAATAAAAAAATGCATGTATAATAAAGACAAACATTTAGAAAAAAAATAATAAAAAAGATCAACAAAAAAAGCAAAAAAAAACAAAAGGCACATCATTGCAGAAAAATATAAACAAATAGTCAAAAAACTGAAAACCGAAAAAACTGAATGAGGATATATGAAGATAAATATTTTCTCAGACAATACGTAACAACGAATCAGTGAAGAATGGAAATGGAGAAATATTAATAGAAAAAAAGATGTAACCACAGTAATAAATAATCGTAAGATGTCATTAAAACATAAATGACAACTTTTGTATATGAAACCCTGTTATGATCAAACTTGTGTTTTATATAATACATCCAAAAGCAACATTCAAAAATTAAAAAGATTTTAAACAAGTTCATTGGTACCAATTAACTTTACTTCTAACTAGCTATTTGCCAGTCCAGGTCTTTATATAAAAATGTATTAAAAAAGTTATATCGCAATGCAATCTGTGTTAGTAATGTATACACCCTAGTCTAAGGAGAAGCTAATTCCAAGACCTTATGATTTCTGAAATATAGCCAATAAATTATATTACTATACAATTATAGAACAATTATAAGGTCAACTGTTTCACATGGGATGATACAAATATTTTTATTATTATTACATTTTTTGTTTTTCTTTCTTAATTTGTTATAGCCTATTTAGCATTTTTAACCACATAGTCGTGAGGTACTATGAGGCATGTGTTAGGCACACCCTAGGCTCATGGTTGGCCTAACCCTTTAATTTAGATGAAGGAGGATGTACTTCGCGATTGCATGACGACTGGGAAGCATTTGCCTTTAACCCAGGAGTCAAACCCACGATCGCCACACCCCAGTGTGGCAGGTCGAAGCCTCTACCTCGACTAATAGGTATTTGTTTATTGTTTATCTAAAAAATGTTATTCGTAGCACTCATAAGTTGATCTGGCATTAAGTATGTGGACTCAACATATTTGTTAGAGGTTTTAGATCATGATTACTATACACAAACGGAGGTGGCGGTTTATCTTATGATATTATCTTATTGATATTTTCTGTTGTCTGCTAAAGCTGCAATTTAATGTATTTAATATATTAATTTAAGAGTTTTCTGTTCTAAAAATTTGTTGGTGGTATTCTTAACGTTCCTAGCTTACGTGAATTAAAATGTTTTCGTTTTACTGAGGCAAAGATAGTTGAAATTAAAAGTAGTTTTACATAATTATTAATAATCAGAACTATAACTCTATAAACTAATGTGCTGTCTTAAGTACTAAGTAATTATGGTACTACGACATGATAAAAAATCCTTTCACTAAAGCGTCCTCTTCGACCTATTAATTGTTTAATTAGCATAAACATTTTAGAACGTATGTTATTACATTAGTAGCAGAATAAGAAGTACGTTGTTATAATTTATTAGTTTTACATGGTGGTTAACACTTCGTTCGCTAATAACATCATTAACATGGAAGATTTTTAGTGTAATATTTGATTAGCAATGTAACAGAGTGAATTTGTAAACATCTCGTAATACCTTGGATTGACATTTTTGAATTATGGCTATAATAGTTTTGCTTGTACATCTTTAAAGATTAACGTTATAAACCCATATAGGTTTAATAGCATTATTATATAATAGTAGTTTATTCTCTAATGACAAGTGGAAGTTCTTTTCCATCAACCAGTACAGTTCTTATATTTTCAAATTTATCTAATTTCGTTTTTTGATAATATATTCCTTTTAGGTTAGTTTGCTGACCAGGTAGAAAGCTGGGTATTTAACTGTCCTGGATAATAATATTCATATGTTATTAAAATAAAATGATGAGCATTACCCTTTTGTAATGCAAAAGTAATGGCCATAGACATGCTCGCACTGATTTAAATATATCGCTATAATCAATCTTGTAGCTCATCTAAGTGGTTCTATAATTTAATGACACCTGTTAATGTGTCTTGATCTTTTGTATCACTGTGTTATTTTCAAATATTCCCGTTATAGTGTTAACAGAAACAGATAGGTCAGATAATAATTCACACAGAAGTGGTCCAAGTACACTGACCAAAAGTTCCAATTTAATGAAACCTAGTTCTGACATTTCTTGATTCACTTGTGTTCCAAATGCACGATGACTTAAATAACATTTAGGAAGTTCGAAGTAACGTAGAGGTTAATAATACATGATTTTAAATAGCAAGATTTTACCAAACGTTTCCAAAGACTTGACTAACATCTAAGAAAATTGATATACAAAATTTTTTATTTTCAAATGTTTCACTCTTTATATAAATAACCCGGTAGGTTTGTTACTCACCAACTTTGAAGCCACATTGATGCAGAAGAATTCAGTTCTTTGTTGTTGATATTTTGTGGTTTTCTGGGTCTTACTCTTTGTAGTTTGTAAGGTACAGACCCTCAAATAAAGTACATTTTATAAAAGAGCCTTTGGTTTTCTTGCAGCTCGCAATACTTTGTAACTCGTCATATTTTGCGTAAACAAATAGTTCGGTGCAATGTGCGTTTGAACATCCATACTGCTATCTCACCCATTCGATCAAATCTTTTTTTGGTCTTAATGTTTTTATTTCTATTGTTTTAGAGTTTATTGATTTAAATAACATTTATTGTTATTTAAAGGTTTTAATTCTACAAAAAAAAACTAAACAGTTTTTTTGTTTTTCTTTGTTAAGCATTAAGTATATTTCTTACTTTGTGCTCTTTATTAATTAGTTCTTTTTTGATATTGTCACTACCAGAAACGTGGCGTAAATGTCTTATGATGACTTATTCTTTCTTTGACTGGTATGTATGTTATTGTGGTAGGCATGGATTTTTTTTCTTATATATTTAAAGATTTTTTGTTAAGTATCCAAAGTATTACAGTTAAGTTTTATTGTATTACCTGTCATGTTGTTTATTTAATTATTCAATTTATACTGTCTTGTATTAATTTTCATATAGGTGTAAGTCTTGTACTATTAATACTTAAAATGTTTGTCATATAATTAGTGTTATTAGCGAGTTATATAATTACATCTTAGTGTTTTATTTGTGAAAGTATTTTACTTTTTGTCATGAATTTTCATTTTTTTGTTTATTTGGATCAATATTGTACTTTTGGTTACGAGTACATGGTATTCTAGTTAAAATATGAATGGTATTACATTACTGTGTTTATAGTCAGCTTTAATTGCATGTGTTTGTCATATCTGACTCAGTCTTCTGGTTCGGATACATTTGACTAATTTAGTTCATTAGTGACGGTCCGACCGTTAGAAGATACTCCTGGTTGGCTGTAAATATACCTGGTCTATTAAGTGCCGGTAACATTCTCTGCTAATGATCAAACTCCGCTAGTGATCATTACCTGTTCCAAACCAGGATAAAAAAGGAGGGGGAGAAGTAGCAACCTCACTAAAATTCAGGGTTTAGCTGGCTTGGCTGATAGTAATCTATAAGGGTTCCTATCGAAGGTTACAGAGGAAGAATGCTGACGCCTATAAAAAAAGGAGGATGACAAATAAGTTTACAAAAATGGAGGACATGGAAGCGGAGACTTGATAGCGCTGTCTGTGTCTATATTGGGTGGCTGCACACAGCGTCTGACTCCAGAGGAGCGGCTGATTAAAAACTCGTCAACCCGCTCGGCAAGCGTGGCGTTTTAATGCCCTCTAAGTTACTTAACATGAAGAAGAATTTTAAAATTCAAATAACTTAGGTGGATAGGGTTAATTGCGCACAATCCTACATCAGCACACCGGGCTGCCTCGAAAATTCTAGGCAAGGCAAGCATTCGAAAATAAGAAAATAGATTATTGTGTGAAGATAAACATTGAAACTCTGAATGTAAGATCACTCTACTGAGGACAGATTAGCACAAATGGAAGAAGAACTAGTATTAAGTGAGATAAACCTAATAAAAGAGGAAAGGAAATGCTGGTTCTGGAAATAGGAAACATATTATAAGGGAGAAAAAAACGCCAATATCATCAAAAGTTATATACATAATTATTAAAATAAATAATTTACGATATTACAAAGAGGAGGGACATCCATGGTTATGCATGGTATAGGAATATGACAGAGGGCAATCGTTAGTGAATTTTCTTGAAGCGCATCAATTAAAAGTAATGAATACATTATTCCTAAAAAATGAATACCGGATCTGGATGTGGAAAAGACCTAACGGAATCATAAAAAACGAGATCTATTTCATTATTTCAAACCCTAAGAACATTATACAAGATGTATCCGTCCTCAAACTATTAAATATCAGCAAACAATAGAATGGTAAGAACACGAGTAGAAATAAATACAAAATTATAAAGAAGAAAATTTATTAAAGGAGGAACTAGCAACATAGTAAATATAATAAATGACACAGGCAACACACTGTGCAATCACAAAGAAATCCTAGAATATATTGAAAAATTTTATGAGGACCTATATTCGTCGAAGACTCCAAAAACCACCAACTAGCCTAAACGAAAAAAAAAGCACTATATAGGGGACATACCTACAATTAGTAAACATAAAATAAAACAGACACTAAAGAAAATGAAAAATAATAAAGCTACAGACCCGGACAGGATAGTAACAGAAAGCAAGAGAGGAAGTTCTTCTAGAAACACTATTTAACCCTAAATACCCTAATCATTAGAAAACGCTAATGGTGTGCTAATATTAAAATGGAATAACAATGACCTAAAAACAATTGGCCGATCTCGTTGTTATCCCACATGTATAAACTAAAAAAAAATAATAGCAACAGAAACAACGAAACGTCTAAACGAATTCCAAACCTAAAAACAGTCAGGTTTTAGAGCAGGATGTAGCACCTTGAATCACATACACACCGTAAGATAAGCTATGAAAAAATAGCACAAATATAACCAACCCCTCTACCTAGCTTTATTTGATTTTGAAAAGGTGTTTAATACGATGGAAACGTGGGCGCTGGCCAATGCACTAAAGAGATGCAGAATCGATTATAGATATGTAGATCTAACCAAGAAAATTACGAAAATGCAACGATGTCATTCCAGATTTTCGAAAAGACGCACCGATAAATGTAAGAGGGGGAATTAGACAGGAGAATACCATCTCCCCGAAGCTCTTTACTAATTTATTAGAAGATGTCTTTAAAGCATTGAACTGGAATAAATTAGAAATTAATATTAATGGAGAATATCTGTCTAGCTTGTGATACACTGGCGACGTTGTTTTATTAGAAAATAACATGGAAGATTTGACGACGACTATTAAACAACTTTTAAAAAGTAACAAGAAAAGTTGGGCTAAAAATAAACTTTACAAAAACAAAGATTATGGCAAACAATATTAAAATCTAAGGAATTTAGTAAAAACAACATACTCGTAACACATTAACACTAGAGTGTTTAATCAACGCATTCTTTTAATATTCACATACATATGTTTCGGAAACATGGTTCCGTGATGAAAGCACTGAAAGTTACGCAAAAAAGAATAAAAAGATTGATGTTGGAAGTGCGACTGCAGGTTAGAAAATCAATCGAATGAATTCAAGATAAAACCAAAGTTAAAGTCGTGGCACGGCGCATCGCAGCCTTAAAATGGCAATGAGCAGGTCATCTTATGCTGCGGGAAGACGATAGGTGGAACAAAGAGATAACAAAGTGGACGCCAAGGACAGAAAGAAGGGAACGAGAAAGACCAAAAACCAGATGGAAAGACGACATCAATAAGGTCGCAGGAACATAATGAATAGGAGCAACAGCGGATCGAATAACATTCCGACAGCTTGGGTAGGCGAATGTCCAGAGATGGAATATTTAAACGCTGGGAACGATGACGAACATGTTGCTATTAAAGTAAATTATTGTTTTAAATTGCGTTTTTGTAGATTAAATAAATTAATTTTAATGGATTTCTTTATCAGCAATAAGTCAAATATGAAACACTTGATAAAGACAATAACCGAACTGTATTAGAGGTACATCGTACATAATTTTCTACTGTACACGTTATAACAAAGTTCTTTTATGACATGTATGAGACATTTGAACCGACCTCAAACACCACACTACACCTGTTTTAACAATTGTAAAAAACGTTAATGGTACAATTTGTGCAGTATATGGCAAATCCTTTGTTTTACATTTACAAGTTAGTTATATTCAAAAATTTGAATTAACATATACGACAGGCCTTAATTAATGTGCTCGCTGCCGCTGTTCCGCTAAGTTTAAAAGAAACTTGGGGATATTCTTGACTGCGAAAATGTTAATTAAAGTTTGTTTAATTAGTTGGGATATTCACTAGATTTTTTGTAAAATATAGTGAAGAGTGCTGTGACATCTTTTCAGAAGGAATTACTAAATAACTAAATAACCGAGAGAATTACACTAGATGTAAAACGATCAGAATGTCTTGGTATTGTTTATTATTTTATTAGGAATTAACAGTCCTTAACGCACATAAAGATTACGATGTTAATATAAACTACATTGTTTTTTAAATATTTGGTTACTCTTTATTTTTTGGCAATGTGTAAGGACTTAATTTTTATTCGGCACGATCTTCTACTACTCTGGCTAAATGTGTTAAGATCAGTCCACTGGCAAATGTTATTAGTCACGAGACTCTTCTTCTTTCTATTACTACCTCGTGATCATTAGTTGTACCAGATGGTATTTCTATTTTCTTACTAGATGACCTAAGTAGCCTGTTTTTCTGATCTTAATTTGGGTTAATAACTTTGTTCCTACTGTGTAATCTAAGTGACTTTTAACATTTGTATTAAAAATCACGTAATACTAGGCGATCCATATTAGTCACTTTGAGTGACCACATTTCTGGTGTATTTTATTTTTATTCCTTCTTTCCCGCACTCAATGTTGACTCTGTCTATTAATGCTTGTAATGTTATGTCTAAGTCTGCTGTAGTGACAGTTTTGTCGACATAACGGATGTTGTTTATTGTTTCTCCATTTACCTTTATTCCTTCACAGAGTTCTTATAAAGTTGATAGGTATAAAGAATAGATGTTGAACAGTATGGGAGATAATATATAACCTTTTTATACTTCTTTTCTGATTTTGATGTCAGCACCTGTAATTCTTTCGACTTTAATAGTTATTTTTGTTACCAATAGAGATTTTGTATTACTGGAATATATTTTTTATCTATACCGTTTATTTGGGTTCATTCTTAATATTATTAAAAATCCTCTGCAAGTCTGCGAAACAGATCAATGAGTGTCTCTATTGGTCCATACATTTTCGAACTAGAATTTTTAAACTAAAACTAATTTCTCTTGCACCCAAGCCTTTCTTGAATCCAAATTGGTTGTCTCCGAATATAACGTCGCATTCGTAGTACAATTTGTTGTATACTATTTTACGGGTGTTCTAATGATGATAATTAATAGTTGTGATATAACTTTGGGTCTGTCCTTTTTGGCATCGGAATGAATATAAATTTTTACGAATCTCGTGAAATTTTTCCTGTATCAAGCAGGCTTATGCGTAATACTGAGCTATATAGAAAATTAGTTTAAGTATATTAAATTTTTTTACAGTTTACAATATTATATATTTATGTGTATTAATTTTTTTAAAATGTTTGATAGTTGTTTTTGATTTTTAAATTGTAAATATGTTTTATTGATTTTGTAAGTTGTAATCATGTCGATTGAATTTACTAAGCAAGAGTTCGAAATTTAATAAAAGAACTTGTTGTTGGAAAACACGAACACTATTTGCATATATTACAATGAAAGAAGCTGTATAACAGTTGCCGTTCGGCAGCAATTTTATTGCTTACAATTATTTTACAGAATTTACTTCGATGCGCTTTCGACTATATAAATGCTTACTAATTATCTTTCAGTTCCGCTATCCTACACATTTTACAATCTGATTCTGCTTGGCTTTAAGTGTTTCCTTGCTACGTAAATGTAATGAAGTAACTTACCCTTGCAGCATGTAGATGAAGTTGAAGAAGCAGTTGAGTATTGACAGCAACAGATCAGCCGTGCTGAGATTTACGAGAAAGTAGTTGGTGACAGTTCTCATTCTCCTGTGGGCTGCGAAATACAAAATACATAACAGTGTTGTAAATATTTATGGAATAGTCTAGATAGGAAGTTTTGTTAAGGCGCGCAAACGTGAACGTGAAATTGAGTAGGCAGAATAAAGAGCAAAATGTGCTAACTTAGATTACAGAGAAAAGCTTTCCCAGTCGGTTTATATATTTCATGCGAAATCAGCTGCTCGGTATCTTTTTTTTGTAGGTTTAGAAGAAACTGAAAAGATTTTATCGCTTAGGAGCTATTACTACATCGAGAGCGTATTAAATAATCAACAGCTAATTTAAATATAAATATTAAGTAAAATTAACATCTCCATTTTAATACAAGCCGTAATTAAACGAAATTGTTATATACACCAAACTTTTCTTTTATATAAATTTGGAGAAAGGATCCCAGAATAATAAAAAGTAGCGGAGATATATTGGTAAAGTTACCACAAGTTTCCGATGAAAAACTACGTGCACATGAAAAATATATCTTTCGTAAGGGGTATTCCTTCAGTCATAAATTATTGTTTACAAAAATGAAAATCAATGAACGGTTTAGTGCTACTTAAAACTAGAATTCGATGAATATTAACGACTGAAAACTTTTGCGGTATTTTCGAATGATTAATTTCTTGCTCCAACAAAATTGCGCTTTCAAACAGAAGCTTTGTTTTATTAAGTTTTATTGATCTCTTTATAATTTTTATCCTTTTATCATTTGCAAGCGCCAAACCCTGGAACGCATAATTTAATTTTTATTGAATTTGCACCTGTTGTATACGTTATTGCAGAAAATTATAATTCTGTAGATAATAAAATACTAAAAACCATGGAACTGGCTTCTATAATTACATATGAAAATTCTTAAATAAACGAATAAATGTTAAAAATAAAAAGATAATTTAATTTATTAGGAAAAAATATCTTCTGTTCGTATTTAACGAAGTGGGACTTATTAAGGCAATAAACATTTATTATTTGTTTTTTATATAATATTAAGGTTTTAAATTTTTTTAATTACTTGCAGACAGAAAATAACTGGAAATAAGCTTATGAAGCTTGATAAAGTAATATTTTATTAAAATTAGATGCACGTCAGCATGTAAAATTACATTTTTTGTGATATTAGTCATTGTCTTCATTTGTTTCCTCCTACAACGAGTTTTTTGTGTTTTTGTCAGAACCTATTTTATTATATTCGTTATCCTCTTCTACATGGACGTGCAATTTTTGTAGCAGTTTGAAAATTTTTAGAAAATATAGGACAATATTTTTTAGAAATTCCCACGGTTAAAGTGTACATACCAAATGTGTGTAAAAATGCATGTATGCTTGGATTATTTATATAAAATAAGTATTTTTGAGTTTTTAACTGTAAGGCTGTGCGATTGTGCTCCATGTTTTGAGACACCAACATTTGAAATACATTATGTATTTCACATTTTTAAAATTAAATTAGGTTCTACAATTTATATTTATAATAATAAACGACATATTTTGAAGTGACCAAATGGTCAACTAAACTAGCAACTAGGTACTAGCAAACAAAATATTTTATTTTTGGTGGATGCAACATCAATTAGAGTAGTATAATACCTTGTTTTTACCTACAGCTAGAAAGAGCCAAATATACAATTAAAAAATAATATACAACTCATCACGAGAATTAGCACTACCTCAAACATTACTCGCTTATGACTGCAAGTCGTCAAAAATGACAAACGACTAAGAACAATGGAAGACGAAGATCGTCCAAATTAAAATGAACTAAACAAATATGGGTTAAGTAACAGTATCACCTTAAGTAATCTAGTCAACAACCTTAGCGAAGAGGATTTAATAAAAACCAGTACTCACAATGAAGGACAGAAAAAGGAATCAAACCCTCTATCAAATTTTATTGTTTGAATAAAACACATAAATCTACTAATCAAAAATTTAATAATAATCAAGTTAAGATAAAACTCAGCAGTTACTAAACATATATATATATATATATATATATATATATATATATATATATATATATATATATGATAAAAATGTTAAGAAATAAAAACATTGCATAATCAGACCCTATAAAGCCAAATAAAAAAGTTTTGAGTTGTATGGTAACTATTTTTTTCATAGATAAGGAATGGTATAAAATTTTGTAGGTATCAATAAAGGGCTCATCGCTAAAATGGATATCTGATTAACCTTATCTGAATGTTAGTTTACTATTGAAAATAGTCATATGGAATACCAACAGCTTGTACCAGCATGCACAAAAATAAAGCAATTTTTGAAAACTAAGGGTATAGATGTATCGTTAATCTCAAAATGGCACTCCACCGTCAGAAATCATTTACAAGTACTAAGATATTGAATACACCCTGATGGTTACACCTATGGAAAAATAGCGATCAGCACTAGATTAGATATTAAACATCTACAATATTTGTAAGCAATAACCGTGTCCATAGAACAAAATGTTGAAAATGTTAATCTATAATATAATTATTGGCCATCAAAATACAACGAAAAGGAAGACTTCTTCAATATCTTAGGAAAGACTGGTTTACATCGGCTACAATATAAAACGCCAAACAATTATCAGGCACTTTAAGAGCAAGGTTACCTGCAAGCAGGCTTGTGCGAACAAGAATTTTAGACTTACTAAATTTTGAAACAACAAAAGGAACTAACGTAAAGCAC
The DNA here is from genome assembly GCA_036346155.1 of Sinelater perroti. NCBI lineage: Eukaryota > Metazoa > Arthropoda > Insecta > Coleoptera > Elateridae > Sinelater > Sinelater perroti. The sequence continues at coordinate 12,653,703 of JARFIY010000195.1, read as the reverse complement.
CTGAAAGTAGAACCTTGATTTAATGCTATTTGATAAATCGTTATATAACAAAAAAATGAATTATAAAGTGCAGAAAACAATAATAAAGAAATCATTTAATCTAAATATTCAACAAAAACTCCAAAAAAAGTTACCTAAGGAAGAGACCTTACCAAAATAATGCAGAGAGCAGCATGATCAACAATACCCGATCTTAGCTGAAAGAAAATTGCCTTATAATAAAAGAAAAACAAAAATTACAGAAACTGTTTCGGAAAATAGACGAGTGAAAAAAGGGAAAACTAAAAAAATAATAAAACAGATAAGAAATTAAACTATTAACCTAATTAAAAATCGATCAATACAGAAGTACCCCAGTAACTTGTAACATACAATACTATAAAAGACTGATAAATGTATGATTAAACACCTATCCCAAAATTACAATAGTCCAAGTATATATGCCAACGTCAGCCCATGCTAAAGACAAAATAGAAGTAATGTATAAAGATATTGAGAAGCTCATTAAATACACAAAAGAAGACGAAAATTTAATAATAATGGGTAACTGATATGCTATAGCGACGGATAAAAAATTATAAAATATAGTGGAACGATATGCATTATGAAAAAAGCAACAAATAAACTGATAATTACAAACACATTATTTTAACAGCACAAAAGAAGAAGATATACTTGGAAGATGCCATCAGATACTAAGCGCTACCAAATAGAATGTACTATGGTTAGATTCAAAAACCAAATAAAAGATGCAAGAAGCTACACAGGACCAGATAGTGATTATAATATAGTCATAATAAAATTAAGGATCAATCTAAAGAAATTAAAAAAAATAGTGTGGAACTTAAAAAACTTAAAAGATAAAACAATATTTAAGACTTCACAAGAGAACATCAAAGAAGAATTAAATAAATTCGGAAACCCAAGTAATAACATAAAAATTGAAAAACGTATAATAAAAAGTACAATAAACGTTTTAGGTATGACAAAATGCAGCGTAAGAAATAGTGGATGACAAATGACATAATAAAACTGTTAGAAGAACGTCGGAAATATAAAAAACATTGACACAGAACAAGGGCGAAGTAAATATAAAGATTTAAGAAATAAGATTCAACGTGAATGCAAAAAAGGCAAAGAACAACTGTAAAAAGATACAATAAGAAATAAAGCATACAGACAAAGTAGAAACATATTCAAGAGTAATAAAGTAAAAATCCATGGAATACAAGATAATAATGGAAACATACTAACAGAAAACAAAGAAATAGTTAAATAGTGGAAGAAATACCGAACAGATTTATATAATGAAACCAACAGAGGACTATATAAACTACTGAGTACACGAAATGTAAAAGATGAATATCGATAAAGCGGTGAAAAACCTTAAAAACAACAATACCCCAGATATAGATAATATACCTGAAGAAACACTAAATAAAATTTTCAAAATAATTAAAGATATTTACAATACAGGACAAATTATAACCAGTTTCACAACAAAAATAATTACTATCCCAAATAAGACATCAACACACAAATGCAAAAAACAATAAGCAAAAAGCAAAAATAATTAAAAGAAAAGTAGAAAATAGAATAAAAATACCTTCCACTTATAACGTAATATTGATTAAAGAATCGGTAGTGGGAGGTACATTACGGGGAAGTTTCTTTAGCCATTTCTACCTGCAACGCTTAGAAACAAGTTACCTATCCTTTTATTTTATGTTGTACAAACAGAAATTCCGGTTTATATTTGATTGTCACGTAAAAAGTACTAGACATTTTCTAAATATTTTAGTTGAGATGATGACATGTGACAGAAAGAAAGAATTGAAAATAACAAATGTACATATCAGATATATGAAAATTCGTTCGGAGACTTTCGTGTCATACTTGGTCGAAAGCTTGTTGAACGTCCAAAAAGGCAGTTATACATAATTTTTTCTCTTCAAGACTTGTATGTTTTTAACGATCCTGTGGTATTGTTGTACAATTGAGTGACTTTCTCTAAGCCCAAGTTGGTGGGTTGGTATTATTATGCTAATTTCTAGTTCTTCAGAGATTATTTTGAGCAGAAGCCTTTCTAAAGTTTCAGACATGATCGGTAGAAAGCTTATTGGCCGGTACGAGGAAACTATATTTGGCCTATTGATCATTATTATTTGTGCAAACTTCCATGTGATCGGGTAGTATGCTAATCTTAACACGTTGTTATAAAGCATGGTTAGCCAAACTAATGCTTTTCTGGGCAGTTGTTTTAATATTTGACCGAATATCAAATCAAAACGGGGAGCTTTATAATTATTACATCTTGAAATCTCTTGTCTTACTTCAATTGAAATAGAAAGATTTAATCGGTAGCATCATCGGACAGGAGATGTCTAAAAAGTTTTTAATAAGATCATTGTTATTGTTATTATTAAGGTAGACTAAACACTTGAGAGAGGTGTTTGGCAAAGACTGTTGCTTTTCCTGCACAGTTTTTGCCAAACTTCCGTCTTTTTTCTTTATAGGTGGAATGTGCTGTATCGGCCACTTGAATGATTTGGTAGCCTTCTAAATGGTATAGTCCTCTTTTGACAGACTGCTGATATATTATTTAAATTTGGCATTTCAGGTATCCTGCAGAACTGTTTTTAATTGTTAAGTTATTTTATTATATTTATTTTTCTCTATGAGATTACAACTTCTTTGCCATATATGCTGTGCTTTTCTTTTTTGGTGGACGTTCGTACTGCTGTCTGTATAGTTTGGGTGAGATAGTGTACTGCACTATCTATATCCACTGGTTCATTTAATAGAATATGTAAGCTTAAATTTTCATCTATATATTTATTATTATTAGTTTTGGTGACATTAACTTGAGAATATTAGAACGATTTATTATATAAGTGTTAAGTGTGATGGCAATAGAAATGTAATGAGTAGAAAGATCCTGGGATGCGTCTGTGGTAACATAATTAATAGATGTGCCTTTAAAGACAAAGAAATCAAATAAGTGAAATCTTATTTAGGTCCGATGTGAGTTGGTCTGTAGATAAATAAGAACAGTTTGGGTTAATGATGGCTTGTCTCAAATTTTTTTCTTTTGGTGTGCATGGTCTTTCCCCCAGTCTGTATGTCTTGGTTTAAGACACCATGGCTAAGCATTTATGTGCCTATATTTTATCTGTCTGATATTTCATTGGTATGATATGATGTTACAAATAACTACCGCAACGTTACTGTGCTCTGCTCTATCAGGGTGGTTGGTATAATAGATAGAGTAATGTATAATTTTAAACATCGTTCTATTGGAGAAGTGTACTTCTGATACAAGTAATATATCAATTTTGACCCTTTCCACTTGATGATACGGATTGATTTAATTTCGATTAATAAATTCGTTTATTGCTGTGAAAAGCTTGCTTAAAATTATGCTGTTTCGATTTATGAGTTGTAGAAACATTTTGAATTCATTTAAGGAGGCGTTTATTTGGGTTCCTACATCTGTAGTTACATTGTCTGAATTTGTGCCGTTTGCTATTTATGCATAAAAAACATGGCTTTGCGTTTCTTAGGGTGATTAGTCCCAATTGTGTTTTGATTTTGGAATGATTGATGTTTAAGTAGGTCATTATAAACCGTACATCTTTTGTAACTAGCAGTGTGATCTCTAATCGTAAAGTGCAAATTTAACAGCTGTGGTGTAGTACAGTACGTCTTAGAGTGACTGTATAGATGACACATAGTACACTAAATTATACTTTTTTTTATGAGGTGGTTCTATTACTATTTTCCATTTGCTTAAATACTGTATTTCGTATATTTGTTTATTATTTTCTATTGATTTGATTCTACGTAGAACATCATTAGAGTTGGTCTATGTAGTTTATTCAGTTTGTCGGTCGTGAATTCCTGATACTTTGTTGTCACCATATTCCATGGAGAACACATCGATTGGTAGTGATGATAAGGAAGATTTAAAGGATTTTGCTGAGAATTAGGTGATGTATGGTGATGTTGAGATAGTATTAAGTGTTTGAAAATGGTTTAATATTGGGTAGATATTGATTTATAGATAAAAAATTTTATAAATTTTGTATAGATGGCATAGAATTTTGTTAAAATTGGAAGTTTTAGAACGTTAATGTGGGCTGATATTGTTGCTGATATTATGGGAAAAAGGCTGGCCATTGTAATTATTATTTAATGGGGTGGCTAGTACGCCACTGTTTATAAATGCTTCTTCAAATGTACACACAAAATCGAATTTCGCTGATAGTAAATGAATAAACATAGTTCATTTGTAATTGCACACTCGGATCGAACAAACGTTCTTGCGCTTCGATATTCAAATGCGTGCTTCGACTACTATATGCGGTTCTATTTTGCTGATAATCGCGCGGGTATTCCGGTCGCCGGTTAATAATCCACATGCACTTAATATTCTCTATCTAATAACGTAAACATGTGCGCTCCGTTTGAAGGAAGAACGCAAATTAAGTTATTTCGATAAAATGAAAATTTGCCATTTTTGTTTTATTAACTTACTGATTTGACTTATTTGAAACTTACACATTATATTATTGATTTTTAAAAAAGGATTTTAAAATTTAAGATTTCCTTTGCAAACAATATTTTAAATTAAGAGTAACTTCTTTTATATTTGTTACGACACTCATATTGGATTTTGTGCTCAATGGGCAGAGTAAAATTTACTAACTGAATTGTTAATTGAAAATCTAAAAACTCCAAAGATGTTTGGCTAATTATCGGAAAGTTTCAGTGGATAAAAATGTTACTTAATTTAAGGTAAAAATATTTTAAAAGAAAAGTTTTTGCTTACGCATTCAAAAATAAATTTATATAATTTTATAAGCAAACAGTAATTCAATTATGTTAAATTCAAAAAACTGTAGGGTAGAAGTGCAAATGAAATTAGGTTCGAGTAAACTGGACTCATTTCTGGGGCCTTATTTTAATTGAGTTATAAATCCTGGATTTAACAACATTAGCGCGCTCTTCACTCTATCCAAAATTTCACCCCATTAAAAGGAATAAAACTCAATCTCAAATAATATGACAAAATTTGATCTGAATTTATTATGTGTCTTACATCTTGAATAACGTTATATAGTATGATTGCAAAAGTTTGTGCCTGATTTTATAGATGACGTTACTTATAGAAAATAGCGCATTTGTTTTGATGTGTGTAAGTGTTATTCGATTTTTAAATGATATACAAAGTCCGTTTCTTGTAAAAAAAAACGCTTTAAAAAGTTTACGTGCTCGTGCAGTAGGTCCATGGAAATGGGAGACGAAAAAGTGCATGCATTTGCGGCATGTGATGCTGTATGAATTCAGGAAGGGTCTAAGTGTTGGAACGGCTCAAAAAAATATTCAGACTGTTTATTTAGATCGTGCTCCTGCTCTGAGAACTGTCAAAAAGTGGTTCGGACGGTTTCGGCAAGGCAATTTTCAATGGAAGATGAACCTCTCTTTGGTCGGCCTTCTGGCCTTGATGACGACATTGTGCGTACTCTAGTGAAGACACATCTAAGAATTACGACTGATGAGATAACTGAGAGGCTAAACATTGACAAGTCCACCGCGTTTCGCTATTTAAAAGAGCTTGGCTATATCTCCAAGCTCTCTCTACAACGTGGCTCTTTCACTTCAGGCACGGAAGGAAAATGAGCCGTTTTTGTATCTACTGGTAACAGGCGATGAAAAGTAGGTCCTTTACGACAATGTGCAACGAAAACCCACATGGAAACAAACCGGCGAAGGTGCAGATCCTGTCGCAAAAGCAGGTCTGCATTCAATGAAGGTTCTGTGGTGTGTTTGGTGGGACTGCAGGGGGGTCATTCATTTTGAGCTTTTGAGGCGCAGAAAAACAATAACAGGAGACACCTACTGTCAACAATTAGCCAGACTTGATGCTTCTGTTCGTGAAAAACGTCCTGTTTTGCCCAACAGAAAGGATGTCATCTTTTACCATGACAATGCTAGGCCTCATGTGGCTCAACAGTTGCTGCAAAAATTGCAGGAGTTGAATTGGGAAGTTCTGCAGCATCCTCCATACTCGCCTGATATTGTACCTTCAGACTTTCATTTGTTCCGCTCCTTACAAAACAGTTTAAATGAAAAACGTCTTAGTTCTGTACCAGCTGTCGAAAACCACCTTACAGACTTTTTTGACAACAAACCGACCTTGTTCTATAAGAATTGCATAGAAAAACTTATAAATCGTTGGAAAACCATGGTGGGAAAGAATGGCAATTATATAATTAATTGATAAAACCATTTTATTTAAAATAAAAAATATTGTAATAATTTATAAAATCGGGCACGAACTTTTGGAATCATCCTTTACAAAATAAACCTAATTATATATTTATTTGTAAGTTATAATTAAAAAAACAACGATTTTATTACCAAAAAAGAGATAATTTAATTTTGGTTATGAAATACACAACTATAAACATACAAAAATTATATTGTTTATGAAATTAAAACCAAACTACATTTGAAACATTCTCTACTTACAAAATGTAAATTTACTGTTAAGCAATGGTGCTAGTTTATGTCTCTTAAATGTCCTATAATTTTTATAATAAGTCTTATTTATTTACGAAATTCTTTTACAATAATATTATAATTAGTGTTTTCAGTACTTCCTCATACCTACTATCTTCATTGTAATATTTGCTTAATTTTTTTTTCTTTGGAACATAAATCAGCATTGATTTGTAAGGATGGTATTTATTAATTTTTAAAATTGTATGCATTGTAGAATTTCGAATTTCAGTAATCACAAGTATGTTGATATATGATGATCATTTGAGACATCCCAAACCCATATTTATATACAGCTTAATATAACCTTTCTTTTTCTAGAAGCTTCCATATTCCTATAAAAGACGATGTTTAAATCTTTACGGCTACTGAATCTGGTAGCTTCTTCGATAAAATCTAAGTCAATTTATAGAACTCAGGTGTCCGAGCCGATAACGCATAACCATAAACTCGACATGAATCTAGAAAATATTATTACTAACACACCAAATGAGTATTTATTCAAACAACAAAATGAAGCGCTGTTTCAGGAAAATTATCAGAGAAGTCAAAGAGAACAATAGTTATATGCACAATGGCAATACGCGGTTAACGGATGGAATTCCGTAGGCGGTATGCTGCAAGAAGCTAATAATAAAAATAATCAGCTTGAAATATTAATTGCAGACTTGCAAAAACAAATTGATGAACTCAAAAGAATGTGATTCAGGGACAAATTACAACACCTGGTGGAATAGATACGAGAGTAATGATACCAGGGACATCAAGAGCAACTTCTCAATTACCCCGGCAAGAATATGGCACGGACGAAGAAGAGCTTGCTAAAGAAACGGAATGGATCAGGGTAAAACATAACTACAAGAAGCGTAAGATAAATACTACACCCGACAAGGAAACCCCCAAAAACGCAAGAAAAACAACTACAATTAAAAAGAAAAATCTCCACCACCTATCATAATACATGAAATAAAATCATATGAAAATTATATGAGCTACTGATAACAAAAATAAAGGAAAATGATTTCCAAATTAAACTCACTGGCAACACGAGTGCAAAAGTTAATTGCACCAACTCAGACTGTTACAGAGCAGTGGTAAAACTAATGAGTGAAGAGAAAATAAGCTTTCACACATACGAAAATAAGCAAAGTAGGCCAATAAGGGTTATAGCAAAAAACTTGCATAGTTCTTACAACACAGAAAGCATCAAGAATTTTCTGTTAAAAGGGGGTTTTAACATTATGGCAGTTAACAATAAAATGTCGTGGAAAGAAAAAACACCGTTAAATATGTTTATGTTAACATTTGATAATAACGAAGATATTGAAAAAATATATAAGATTACGCGAATTTTAGGTAGTACGGTTGAAATAGTTCCGATAAAAGGGTCAAAATTAATTCCCCAATGCAAAAAGTGCCAAGCATTTGGGCACACACAGAAATTTTGTGCAAAAGAACCAAGATGCGTTAAATGTGCTGGCAAACATAATACAGTTAATTGTAAAAATTGGAGAATCAGAAACCAAAATGTGTGAACTGTGGGAGGAACACCCTGCTAACTATCGAGGTTGTGTAGTTGCAAAAGAACTACAAAACTCAAAAATAAAAACTATTATAAAGCTACACCAAAATCGATAACCAGAAAAGAACATACAAAACGTACAAACGAAAATGTACAAATAACTAATCAAGAGAAACCAACTTATGCCTCTATGGCTACAAACAGGACAAATAGTCAAATAAAACTAAAACCTCAGGAAAATAATGCTGACCAAACATTACAGCTTATACTTAAAAAAATTACACAAATGGAGAATTCATTCCTGAATATGGAAAAACTTCCACGAAAACTGAAAGAAACCAAAATGATTAACACACTTAAAATTATGTGTTGGAATGCAAACGGATTGCTTAACCATCAACAAGAGCTACAAGCAATCCTTGATATAAATAAGATAGATGTGTGTCTGATAACAGAAACGCACTTTACCAAACAATCATTTATTAAATTTAGAGGTTATAAAGTGTACTGCACAAATCATCCAGGAAACGAAGCCAAAGGTGGAAGTGCGGTAATAATCAAAGAAAATATACAACACTTTGAAGAAATTAAATTTGAAGCAGAGGACATCCAGGCCACAGCGGTGAGTGTTACAACTAAGAATATCGGTATCACTGTAGTCAGTTTATATAGCCCTCCAAAACACAAAATCAAATTTGAAAGATATGAACAATTATTCAAAACCATAGGAAATCGATTTATCATAGGCGGTGACTACAACGCAAAACACACGCACTGGGGATCGAGGCTGATTACAACTAGAGGAAGAGAACTGCTAAAATCTGTTCAAGCATATGGATGTGAAACTATCTCAACAGGCAAACCTACATACTGGCCAACAGATCCAGAAAAGGTTCCAGATCTGCTAGATTTCTATATCATCAAAAATATATTAAGCAATTACATGCAAATAGAAGATAACTTTGAATTGAGCTCGGATCACTCATCGATTGTACTGACGCTAAGCGAACATATTATCTCAAAGTCAAACAATCCTGGACTAGCTAACAAAAAGACTGACTGGGAAAGTTTTAGAGCAACATTAGAAGAAAGAATTAATCTGGCAGTCCCACTACAAACAGAAGAACAGCTAGACTTTGAGGTGGAAAAGCTGGTTAAAGAAATTCAGTACTCTGCGTGGCAAAACACCCCAGAAATCAAAAGAAGACTGAAAGGTCATAACTATCCTAAAGAAATTTTGGAACTAATATCAGAAAAAAGGAAAGCGAGGAAGAGATGGCATCAGACCAGAGCTCAGCAAGATAAAACTAGATTGAATAAACTTACATCTCAGCTAAGAAATGAAATTAAGCAGTTAAAAAATGATACCATCAGTGAACATCTGCGTGGCCTTACTAATGATTCTAGTACTGAATATTCTTTATGGAAAACCACTAAGAATCTAAAAGACCTATTATGCAAATACCTCCGATCAAAAATGAGGACGGAGCTGGGCCAGAAGTAATGAACAAAAAGCTGCAAGATTTGCCGACAATCTCGAAAAGATATTTCAACCCAATTTAACTGACGATGACAAAACACCACCGCCCTATGACATCAAGCAAGAAAGAAAAATAAAATTCCACCTGTCACTGTAATTGAAATTAAACAAGAAATAAAACTAATATCAATCAGAAAAAAGCCCTGGCTTCGATCTAATTACTGGTCAAATTTTAAAAGAACTTCCGAAAAAGGCATTAACTAAAATCACCAACTTGATCAATGCTTCATTCCGACTACAGTATGTACCACAGCTGTGGAAAGTAGCCGAAGTAATCATGATTGCTAAACCAGGAAAGCCACCTCATGAAGCAGCATCATACAGGCCAATATCGCTTTTACCAATTATGTCTAAATTGTTTGAAAAACTTCTACTGAAGAGACTAAAACCAATCATCGAAGAAAAACATCTTATCCCGGATCATCAATTTGGCTTCCGGAACCAGCACTGCACGATTGATCAGGTGCACAGAATCACAGATGTGATTGAAAAAGCATTAGAAGAAAAGAAAGTATGCTCGGCGATATTTTTGGATGTTGCACAGGCATTCGATAAGGTTTGGCACGAGGGCCTAATTCATAAGCTCAAAATGCTTCTCCTGTGCAATATTCAAAATTTTAGAATCCTACATATCTGAACGTTATTTCAGAGTCAAACAAGAAGATACTTATTCAGAGTTGAGGAAAATCCAAGCAGGTGTGCCGCAGGAAGTGTACTGGGGCCACTCCTCTATCTTCTATACACTTGGGATTTGCCTACATTCAATGAAAATGTTGTTGCCACATTCGCAGATGATACTGCAATTCTAGCTACTGGGGACAACAATATAGAATCAACTGAAAATTACAAACAGCTATTGCCGAAATACAAAGCTGGACAGCAAAATGGCGAATTAAATTAAATGAAAGCAAATCGGTGCATATTGATTTCACTAATAAAAGAATCGAGCACAATCCAATATATATCAACCAGCAAGTAGTACCGTATGAGAATACAGCTAAATATCTGGGCATGACCCTTGACGCAAAACTTAGATGGAAACCACATGTTAAGAAAAATGTGAAGAACTCAAGCTGAAGTACAGAAAACTGTACTGGTTATTGGGTAGACATTCAGCCCTGACAGTATATAATAAGCTTTTGCTTTATCAACAAGTCCTGAAACCAGTGTGGACTTATGGTATTCAGCTATGGGGTTGTACCAGTCAAAGTAATCGAAATATCATACAGAGGTTCCAAAATAAGGTGCTGCGGGTATCGTTAATGCCCCTGGTACATTCGCAATGACAATCTCCATAAGGACCTGGATGTGGAAACCGTTGACAACGCTATCAGAAGGTATGCCGAAAGACATGAACAACGTCTACATCAGCACATCAATATTGAGGTTCTCCAGCTCCTTGATAATAATGTTGACTTAACTAGAAGATTAAAAAGAGTGAAACCACTTGACTTAGTGCAGTGAGCCAATAATTATAATCCAGTGCGCAATAAAAAATAGTGCCCAATAAATGTCAAAACCAAAGTGATTGTCGTAGGATAAGTACTTTGCAATTTTAAACCGTAGTAAATTAAGTTAAAAACAAATAGCTCATTAGTATGTATCTACTAGATTGCTATATAATAAATTCACTCAATGGGTGTTTTTAATAAAAAAAAAAAAATTATAGAACATAGAAGAGTGGTCAAAATTTTCAACGGGCTTAACTTTGTAGATCATTACTGTGTTGAGCTTTAGGTCTTAGATCTTGGTCTATATGGTAAATCCAGAGAAGGTGTTCAGAATTCAAAATAATGCCTATCAATGCCGTTTAACATGCTACCCAAAAGTTTTATTGAACGTTTTTAAGGTATTTGTTGGGCTTTGCTAGGGGCATGGGAATTTTTTGTACATTAAACAATTTTTTAAACTTAATTGAAAATCTCTTTAATTAATTTGCTTGCAAACTAATAATTGCTAAACAACGTTGTGGTAACGGACTATGAAAAAAAATTTTAAACTAAACTGCTTGCAACACACAATTCTACTACTTAATGCTTTTGGCTTTTTTTATAATTTCTTTTGCAAAGTATAGCAAAAAAACATTAAAGAATATTAAGAATTTAGAAGACACTGAAATATAAATTACCGGTATTAAGAAGTTAATGTGTACAAGAACAGCGAAAGCAATTAATCCCCAGGGCTGAAAAACAATGAAGTATATGGTAGAGCAAGTAACAACATCAGACGAAAATAAAAAAGAAAACTAGACAAATAGTAATTGTAAAACATCAGTAAGTGATTTATCGCTTAAGGAAGACCCCCGTAGCAAAATTAAGAAATACTACAAAAACTACGAGACAAAAAGTAAGTAAGAAAGATAACGACGACGTGCAAGGTAACAATATAGGCTATGGACAAGGAAATGATCTGAAGGGAAAAGGAAGTAGAATTATTAGGGCAACAGAAATGGAAAGAAAATCATAAAGTCGAAAAACAAAAGACAACACAGACGTTAAAGATTGGAAACTTAGAAAGTTGGAGAATAAAAAGTTAAATCTCAGAAATAGAAAACGGGCATGTACTAATATGAAGTGGTGTATAATTGCAATATACGGGCTAAACGAAGATAAAAGAGCACAACACAAAGATAATTCTGCGCTCAATTATATTAACAGTAGAAGCAGTTAGAGGAAAAATATTTCTAGTAGAAGATATAAATGTTAGAGTAGGACAACGAGACGGCACATATAAAGTAATTGGCAATTTTATATTTCTATACAGTAGACGACTTAATTATTACAGTACTCGGTTATACGTAAACAGTTCCATAAGTTCTCGCTGTTAAAATCAGAAGGCCATTATTGGACTCAATATACTCAGTGAAATAAACTCTAGGACGCCATCATCAACTCTTTCTGCAGCAACACCTGCAGCACCGTAAAGACTCCTAGTGCTCACTATCGTCTTCACCTCTCCTACTCATGGGCCATCTTCAGCGAGTAGAAAAATTTAAAATTTGTCCATAAGATCCGTCGTGTCGGCCGTTGAGCAAAAGTGAACATGGTGCTGCCTTTTCTTTCGGATCATACTTAGGAAAAAAAGAGGTTTAGCTTTCGATGAAAAAAGCCCATTGCGACTACAACATTGGTTTTCTAAACTAAAAATGTAGCTACATCTGACGATTACCGGTGTCTGATTTTCTTTCTGACGAAAGTGAAGATCCAGAATTAGTATTGCTATTGAAAGCAAACAAGCCTCTAGGTATCATACGGCACAGAATCGCTGAGTACGCTCCGGACGAGAATCTGAAACAGGAGCTGTTCAACAACAATCACCCCATCCACGAGGAAGAGCTCCAATCATAAACCGATTCTGCGCATATTCTTGGAGCTTGAGCGATTCCCAATTTGACTGTGATGGTAGAACAACAAAATAAAAGAAAGATCGTGAGCCAGTGCCACCAATGCCAACGCTTTAGACACGCACAGTGGCGCTGTTAGGTTATCTCAAAATTCATAAACTGCAATGACGACCATCACTTCAAGAAGTGCAAGCAGGCCCGGAGTGAGCTCACCGCTTGAGTCAACTACCAGGGCTCCGCACTTTTGAAGCGACATTCCGTCAAGCGGTCAACCTTCTGTGCAGCAACCCAGGAGCCTCCAAACAATCTCAGCTAGCTCCTCGTTGCCAGCTGCAGCGTTTCCCGCAGCAAGAAAATGAATAAATTATTAAAGTAGACTATAGTTTAACAAATCGGCTTAATACTACGTTACTAATGTTTTCAGTAAATTTACTACTACTGTAATACGTGCTGCAATTATTTAACTGAAAACCTACATTTTATATCAAACCTAATTTTTGGTATTACACACTTACCAAAGCAAAAAATATTATGGGTACATAAAGAAGTTTTAACGCAAAAAGTTCTCATTGCTAAAATAATTCATTTATTTTATACGTTTTTATATACTTTTTAACAAGCTAGATATACAATAAAGGCAGCTTTGCGGCCTTGTTAAAATAAACTTCTATGCAAGTGTTGGTAAAGTTTTCCAGCGGTTGCGTTGAGGCGCTTTGCGCCTTGTAAGAAGTTCGAGCCCTACTTTCTCCCCCATTTAAATGTAGCCAATGTTGCAAACGAATGCGAAAAGACGGCTACCACCAAAGGGATTGAGCCCACAAACCTCGCATCTGGAAGCAAGCCCTCTAACAACTTGACCAATTGGACACTACGGAAAAGTGCGCTTTGTGCGCTGGTTCGTTCGGTCCGTTTTTCTGTCGTTTTTCACATCTGTCAAGCCTTATAATTTTTAAAGGGGATATTTTTTGGGCCACTTGCACCGATTTTCTTAAATTTCTGATCGCGGCTTTGGATTCTACCTCAAATTTGGCTTTCTTTATTGTTTTTTATATATTAAACTAGGAGTTGCCCGCCAAAAGATATTTTTGGCGTCCTAGACTGACAATTTTTCACCCGCATTCCCTCAAATTTTTGCAAGGTGCGAACGTATAAATTTTTAATTAGATCGTTTTTTTCTCTGGACCAGAAACATGGAACAATTTAACGCCCATTCATGGTGGATGTAAGCATAAGCCGCCCATAGGAAATACGTAATACGTAAAGTTGGCTTAATGCAAATCTTATGCGCGTTCATAATGCACTCCCGTAATTTTTACGTTTTACGTTCATTTGCAGTAATTTTTAATTTTTTTCTAGATTAATGTTGGCAACAGTAACAGAATGTTTGATTTTATTCTAAAATAGCTGTACCCGACCACGCGTTGTTGTGGCTTTGCTTTTACGTCCAACAGATGGCACTGTTTAAAAAAAATGTTTTTATCTGTCACAGGTGTGATATCTATACAATACAATAATCAAAATATTTAAATAATTCAAAAACGGTTAAAGTTAGAAGGCTGATTTTTTGCGCCGAATTAGCAAATACAGTTGTGAATGTGGTGTGCAAGTTTCAAGGAAATCGGTTGAAGCGTCTAATAGGAGATAGAATTATAAGTTTAGAAAGAAAGAAAGAAAGAAAGTTAGGGAGATAAGACAATTATATTATAAGATAAGCTTTTATACAATATCAGGATATTACAGTTCTTTTTCAAGAGCAGTGCAAAAATTGAAGCTAAATTGGAATTTATGTTACGAATGCTATACGTTATAGCTGTAGTATAAATATGTTAAAAATTTGTACAGTACTATAAAGGCTCATCCTTAATTTTTACGGCGCAAATTATAAAATAAAACTCCGTTTGTGCATATACGAAAAGCAGGCGGAACAATGACCCCCGTCCCATGGCGCTGTGTGCAGTAGTTCAGCAGGAAAGAAAGAAGAAGATTGTGGTGCAGTTTAGTCCTACGGCAGATAAATTGAAAATGAACACTGCCATAGAAGATACCGTTAAATGTGATTACAAATTCCGTCGACGCACGATATCTGATTTTCTCGGGCTCAACTTTTTTGGATTGTTTTGAGCGAGGTAGTGGTAAAAAAACTATACTGCAAGTTTTGTGCCCGATAGGTACGAAAACTCCTGTTTGAAAAATAGAAAACAATGTATAATTAATAATATCAAAAAGAAGTTGTTACAGGGTGGTTCAATTTTTAGGGGGGAAAAATGTTTAAACCTTGTAAGACGTTACAATAAGTACCTCAATTTGCATAATAAGAAAAATAATGTACCTTTGTAAGTTTCTAATATGTATAATAAAGGTTCTTTGTCTACGCGTGTCTATCACAGATAACCAAACGGAGATTTCATTTTGAATTGCCTTGTATATCAATCTAATTGACAAATATTTTATTCTAAGGCTCTAAATCCACGTCTGTCGAACGTTACACGATTGAACTATAGAGGTTTTCGGGTCCTTTGCTATCAATCAATTTATCAACTTTTGTGCTTTGATGTAACGCTTTGTAAAGCTTGCTGATTAAACATACTTCTATTTACATTTCTGCTGGTATTTACTCAACCCTACATATTACTATATACCGCACAGTAGTGTAGTCTAGGTGTCAATTTTAGTGTAAATAAATTATTAAACTTTGAAAGATAATACAGAATATCAATTTAAAAAATTAAAATTGACTGAAATAGTAAAATAAAGAAAATATTAATTTTAAAATTGACTTACTTTTTTAATTAACTATATACTCACTATTTGAACCACAGGAAATCTAATTGTACTTTTTTAAATGTACTTTTCACTTACGGATAGTTCAAAAAACAATGTAAAATATTTCTATAATTTTGTATGTACTTAAGTAATTTGGGCAGATTTATTTTTGTTTAAAAAATGTTCTCTAATTGATATTCAAACTTAGTCCTTCTTATCAGCCGAACATTTCTTACAAATTTAATTTTGTTTTTATGTCCTTCTCTAGCCTACCACTTCTTTATTTTTATATTGTAGTGTGTACACAAGCGGTATTAAAAAACTCATCTTTAAATATAATGTAGGTGTAATGAAAAATACTATTCCGTATTTAACAGTTAGTCATAGATATTCTTTAATTAATTTATTGGGGGGGGGGATTACTGGATACATATAAAAATTCTGTTTATAGTTAATACTAATCAACGTATAAAAGATATTGCTATCAATCATAGTTTACATTAATTCAAAACTAAGATCTTGTCTTTATGAGCAAAGATCATATAACTCGATAATTTGCTTTTAATTTTTTTATTTTTACTGCGGACTTTTTTACTTTTTCTTAAGGTTATTTGTATTGGAAAGAAAAGTTTGACCTTATTTAAGCAATTTTTTTATGTTTGGCTTTGTCTTCAAATACGTTGTTGGTATTTTTTCAAAAATTTTGACTTATCTGATCTATGGCTTTTTCACTTTATAAAAATGTTTAGCCATTCTATTTTTGAGTTAAAATTTATTTTAGATCATTAAACCGTTGTGTTTTTAATATATAATTCTTTTTATTGTTGTAATTCTATTTTTTGTATTATATAACCTTAGACCCACTTTTGAGACAAACCAAGTATTTTGTTTAAATTATACAGTAACAATAAAAACTATATAAAAATATAACAAAAACTTACTATGTTCAATACAATACATAATGGAAATATAGCAAGTAATACAACAGTAACAAAAGAAACACTAAAATATAAATAGTTTACAGTTTTTTTTGCGAACTTACAGGGCTTATTGTGCTCACTAACATGCACTTAAATGCTAGGACATTCACACACACCCATGGGTTGAGCGAGACTCGAACTCGTGCGCGCCGGCTAGAGAACAGAGCCAACTGGTTGAACCATCTGAGCCACCGCGTTCCCTTACAGGGGATTACAAATACAATAAATAGGAAAGTTCAAACTTTAATAATAATAATAGTTTTGCGTAATAGGACATGAAGGCCCTTTGAATTCTTAACAAGATAGGTCTGCTACAATTTAGAACCTACGGTACATAAGGGTAGTAAACTTTAATAACTTTTTAATATTAATAACTATTTACAAAGAACTACCATGTATGAGATTTCTTATTTTTATAGATTGCATAGACACCCTTTGTCAAACTTTGAAGTGCTTTGTGGATGAGTTCTTGAGGAAATTTCTTCCAAGCCTTTCAAGACCATCTGTGTCTTGAATTTTGACATTTCAAAGACTTCTTTTAAGATACCCCAAACAAAATAATTCATCGAAGCAGCATTAGGATTTTTGCGCATCCACTTATCAGGTGTGATTTTTATCCGAGGTTTCACCATTCTATTACCCACTTGAATGTATGACTCAAAGCCGAATCCTTATGGAAGATACAGTCGCCATTTGGACATAGTCGCTAAGTATCTCTGAAGTCACAATAGTATTTACTTATTAACTTTAAAATTCGGTTGAACAAAATGAAGTTTAGTCTTTTCGTTGTAAGACGCTCCCGCCCGTACTATAAATTTTTATGCAAATGATTCTTTTCGACAGAATTTTGCAAGTTTTAAATTATTTTTGCTTCTCTTGATGTATTAAATTATTTTTTGACCTTTTACTTTAGCCAACCATCCATTGCGATGACTTTTTTCAACTTTTGGTTGTCCAGAATCTTCTAAAGACCATATATAACCATTGGAACTCCAATTGCCAAATGTGCCTTTCAAGTTCAGGATCAACTTTGTGACGTCCTATTGTTTTAATTTGAATAAATTTTAATTAATAATCAAAGAAGGTACTGTTATAGACAGTTTGATACTTTTTTGGTGAGATATGATAATTTTTACATAAATAAATAAAGTTTGAATTCGCCTACTTATCCTATTTATCTTTGTATAACAAAACAGTAGCAATGACCATCGTTAGTCACGAAAAATAAGTAAGAAGATAGGTCGGTTTTAATTGGGTAACAACTGCCATTTTAAACTACATACATAATAAGACTGGCAACACTGTGTGTGCCAGTAACTCTGTTTCTTCTTATATTGGCAGTTAAAATACCCCCTGTTACAGACCCGTACAACTTCGAACTCATTACATTTGCTACGCAGTTGTTAACAGCATCTGGAATTAAGTTGTAATTGTGAGGTTGGGATAATAAACAGGTAAAAGTTTGACCAAAGTTATGCTCTCAAATTTTTTCTAAAGTTTGGCGACTCTGCAATATGACATAAAAACGACTTGTGGAAAACATTTTTTATCCAGATCATAAATGTTCAGATGGCATAAGGACTGTTTAGGGAGCCGAAAATAAATAAAAAAATTCTTACAGAAAAACCTTAAAATTAAAAACCGACAATGAAAGTAACAACTCATGATATAGGACCTCGATTGAAAATGATAATAATCGGTATTCAGCTAAATTAAAGTTATTTGCTATTATTTGCACTACTTATATTAAATTTAACTCAAATGTAAATTAATTGAACCTAGTAACTAAGAATAAACTATGACTCAATACAAACTAACATACAATAATAATTCTAACATCAAGGTTATAATACATCACAACAAATGTTTGCTTTATAACCCTAACCTATTTCGTACCCATTAAATACTTACCACATATAGATCCCAAATTTTTATCAGACAGATCAACAACCTCTTACGGGCCGTCTGGCTTCTAAAGAGACGGGAATTGAATAACGCACAGTCAACCACAAAACAAACTCTGAAGACACTTTAAATAATTAAATCTAATAGAGAAAGACCCAATATTGGCTAGACCACCTAATACAAACCACCAATAGATGCGACATATTAGATATCGAAATAGATGACCAAAAGCACCACTCAGGAAACAAGCATTTAGAAAAACTTTAAGCCCCCATCAATTCATGTATCTGATGTCAAAAATATAAATCCGTTAACAACATTACTTAATGGTATTGCCAAAGATAACTACGCACTAAACACACTTGGCAATAACTATGTATAAATCCAAACTAATGAAGGCATAACTTATACAACTATCATTAAAAATCTCATGAACAAAAACACAAAATTCCATACGTATAAGCTAAAACATGAAGAAACTTTCAGAGCTGTAAAAAAAATTCATCATTTTACAAGCATAGTAGAAATCAAACAGAACTTAGAAACTCTTAGCCGTGAGGTAATTAATGTTTGGAACATAAAGTCAGGGGTCAATCAAAGTTCCTCTCTTCATGTTTATAATTGAAATTAAACAAAAAAAAACAACAACCAAGATATTTAAAAATCTAAATTATTCATAAATACAAGTATAATTGTCTAATCCTACATGCTAAAAGAACAATCACACAATGTGCTCTATGTCAACGATTTGGCCATACCAAAAATTACTGCCGTAAATGGTGTTATGTTGTGTTAAATTTGCAGGAACCCACTCTTCCAACGAATGCCCAAGGAAAACTAAAGATGACCAGGTCAAATGTGTAAACTACGGCAAGTTTTATCCATCAACTATAGAGGCTGTATAATATACAAGCAGCTTCAAACTCTATTCACGTCTAAAATACGAAGTTATCACATATATGCGCACATCTACTTAAACATTTAGAGTTCCTCAGAGTACATACTATAAACTAAGCAAACAAAACATATAGCCTATACAAAACCCGATTAATAATGCTACTGCTACCCCACCATAACACGTGATACCTTAAAAGTAACAGCCAAACGACATGAAGGAACTAAAATCCACGATAAAGAATTTAATCAGGCAAATAGGACTATTATAAACCTCCTAACCACGTTAATTAATAAGATGACATAATAACTTTTACAAATCGCTGTATGGAGTGCAAATAGGCTCAGTCAATATACCCAGGAAGTCAAACTATTCTTGGAACATAACCAAATTAATATATGCCTCATAAGAGAAACATACTTCACCAGCAAAAGCTACATCCAATTCCCAAACTACTATTTCTATAACACAAATCACTCTGTCGGAACTGGCGAAACATTAGTCATAATAAAATGCTACATAAAGTACCACAAACTAGCTAAATACGAAAAGCAACGTCTGCAAGCCACCACGATTCAAGTTAAGAACAAAACAGCAACTCTCGAAATCTCTACCGTCTATCGATCCCCCAAACACTTAATAAAAAAAAGAAGATTACTCACATTTCTTCCAAAGCTCAGGAAATAGATTCTTTGCAGCTGGCGATTTTAACGCGGAGAAACATCAAAATTAGGATTCTCGCATTACAAGAACTGACGGGCGTGAAATATTAGCAACTATACAGTCAAACAATCTACAATACTTACCGACTGGTAAACCAACGTAGTGGCCCACGAATCTCCAAAAAATCCTTGACTCACTTGATTTTTGTATCAATTACAAGAGTTCAATACAGAACAATTTACCATCTAATCTTGCCTCAAATTAGTTGCTGACTATTTCTCTCTTATCATCACATATTACACAGAAATAACACGCAAGCACTAAATTTGCAATACTAAAACGGATTTAAAATATTTTCTAAGCATAATAACTAATCAAATAAAATTAAAAATACCATTAAAAACCAATTATGACATTGAAGAAAAAGTAATAACGTTATCAAATACCATACAGTAAACGGCTCGGAAAGCTATACTCTGAACGAAAAACTATCAACAGCTGCCCATTAATATTAAAAAACGAGATAACTGAAAAACAGTGAGACTACCTAGCTAATCTCACAGCTACTGAAACGTTTGACTATTTGCTTTAGAAAGCGGTCAAGAAAATAAAAATTCCTATTATGTACTGTTACCTGACCCCAATTTCGCCAGGACTGATGTTACCTTGCCCGGAATTTTTCGGGCAACACGAGGGTCCTTCTTTGGAATGTATAATCCCAAAGGAATGTTACCTGAATCAGGTTTTGTGGCACCGTGTGCAATACCGGGTTTCTTGACGTACCGCGCGACGTCGTGCCAAGCGGTTCCGAGTCGACCCGAACGCCACCGACTATAGCCGCCACGGCATTTACCAACCAGGCCAAGAGCGCCGGCGCATTTTCCAATCAGCGCATAGGCGCCACCGGTGTCCGCCAATCCTGGACAAGCCCTGCATCCTCCAGCGGGCTCAGCGTATTTCCACCCTGAACTCTGCACCCCACCAGCAGAGTGGGGCACGAGCTGAGCCCTTAGAACCTGAGCCACCAAGGCATTCGCTCAGCCGCCAGCACTTTCAGAAGAAATCATCAAGAGTCCTCAGGTGAGTCCCTTTTGGTTTCTTTGCTGCTCGCTGCCCGGACCTGCTGCTTGCTGCCCGAACCGGCTGCTCGCTTTTCGGCCCCGCTGCCCAGACCTGGTGCTCGCTTTCCGGCACGCTGCCCAGCTGCTCTACCGCCCCTGCTGCTCGCTGCCTGGTTCTGCCACCGGCCCCACTGCTTGCGCTGCCCCAACTCGCTGCCCGTTTCAGCGCATTACATTAAGTCGTAGGTTAAGTTCTTGTACATTAGCTAAGTAGGTTAAGTTAGTCAGAGTTGATAGGTTAGCGTAAGGTAGGTTAAGTTCTGTAAGATTGTAAATATAATTCTAATCGTAAGTTGGAGCTGATGCTTCGTTTTTTTAGCCTTACGTGCCCCACGCGTTCACGGTCGTAGCGTCCCGACGCCCGATTTATCACCGGCCGGGCACGACCTGATAACAGCCCATACTACCTATTAATAACGGTCAATGAGCCTGGACTAGTAAAGATAAAGCAGAAACCTTTGCTGACCACATAGTCCACGTATTTAAACCCTTTCCCAGCCAGTGTCCAAAAGAAGACACTAAAAAAATTGACTTACTTAAAACCCCCTATAAAATTAGCATACCGATCAAACCATTCAAGCTCCGTGAAGTACAAGAAGTCATCAGCAAAGAAATTATTCCTAAGAAGGCTTCATGCTTTGATCCTATCACTGGATCTTACAACAGTTATCTGAACCCGCAATATATAATGCCATCCTCTACAATATATACTACCCAAGTACCTGTGAAGTAGCACAAATAACAATGATGCGGAAGCCTGTAAAGCCACGTTCTAGTCCAACATCCTACTGCCCAATCTGCCTTTTGCCAATTCCCTCCAAAATTTTTGAAAATTTGTATATAACGAACGATTAATTCTCGAACATCAGTTTGAATTTCGACGCTACCATGCAACTGTTGAACAAATCTACCAACTTACAGACCACATCCACAACGACCTTGCTAAACATCAATATTGCTCCACGGTGTATTTAGACATTTTCCAAGCCTTTGACAAGGTGTGGCATCTGAGCCTCTTCTATAAATTAAAAAAGTACCTGCCATACCAACTATACGAAATATTAAAGTCCTGTCTATAGGAACACTACTTCTTTGTAAACTATCAAGGCGAATACACGAATCTCCAATCAGAAACATCTGAAGTTTTTCAGAGCAACGTACGGAGACCCATCTTATACTTGCTCTTTACAGCCGACTTACTAATTACAAATTTGACCACAACAGTTACTTTTTCCGATAATGCGCCTATCTTAGCCTTACATCTTAATATTACTATAGCATCCCAAAAATCTGAAACACGCTTTTAACATAGCCCAATAATGGCTAAAAGTATGGCAAATCAAGGTAAATGAAAGTAAATCCTAATACATCATCTTTACCATAAACCATGATAACTATCCAGCTGTTTCGTTCAACGGGCAACAGCCAAAAATCGATTTCGCAAAATACTTGGACCTTCATTTGGATCGCCGCCTCATTTGGAAGACCTATATCTTTAATAAACGCAAATAGCTTGTGTTACAATATAGAAAAATCTACTGGATGATTGCAAGAAGATCTGCCATTTTATTAGAAAACAAATTATTGCTCTAAAAGGTCACGCTAAAACCTATCTAGATATATGTTTTCTCCCTTTGGAAAACCGCTAACAACTCTAACCTGGCCATTATTGAGAGATTTCAAAATACAGTGCTGCGTGTGTTAGTTGGTGCACTGTGGCGTGTACCAAAGAGTAATCTTAAATGATTTGAGTACACGAATCGTAAAAAAAGAAATTAAAAAAATGCCAAAACATAAAAACAGACTCTTGATGCATCTCAACCAAATACTGAATTATTTAATGGATGAATCCGATAAACCAAAACGTCTTGAACGATTCAATTCCAACTAACTACCAACGCGATTTAATTTTTAGTTCTCATCTTGACATTCAAACACTCACTTGTATTAGGCCAGTGAAATTGATGATAAAGTAGCTTGTTGGAGCTTGACTCTACATGGTTATAAGCATTTAGTAGTTTTACCTGATACTTGCGTTATTTATTATACGTAACACACTAATTACCTATTGTCCTTTGTAAATAGAACAAATTGTATAATAAAGGAGTAAAAAAAGTTATTGTAAAACCAATTTATTATAAAAACTATTTCTGAAAAAACTAATTCAAATAAAACAATAAATCTTTGGTAGAAAAAAATAAAATTTATAGTTAAAAGGGAATCAGTTTCATTATTTTTCTATTAGATCTCGCATATTAAAGTTTTAAAAAAGTATAAACCCAAATGCTATTATGAAATGTGATATTTTGAATTAATTCGTGTCAGAAGCGACGCCTAGGGCTTTGTGTACCTTAATAAATTCAAGATAAAAACTCTGTAGGGGCCCAGGAAAAAGGGCATATTTTCTACTATTGTGTATATTTTTTACAAGTGGTAATTTACATTTTAGAAGAAGTCAGAATTTATTATCTTTCTGCGATATATATTGCTACAGCTTATTTCGTGCCTTAGCATATATTTTCCAGCTTTGTCTTTTACCCATCCAGCACAATTTTGTTGAGTCACAAACATACCAGTGTAAAGTTTTGAAGCAATTATGTAGAGAGTAATTAATCACAAATTTAACCTGTAACATATATTTATTAAAAGAAAATTATAACAGTTTAAAAATAAGTTACATTAAAAAAGGTCTTTCTAGTGCGACGTAGAATATTTATTATATTTATAGTTTTGTTTTCACTAAAGTACATGGGCCTAAAGCAAATATATTTTATTTGGTATAAACGTAAGAAAATCAAAACTCATCTGCACTTTTGCTATATCACATCTTTAGGTCTTCTTTACGTGCATGTTTAAAGTTGATATTACCATAAAAGACGTTGATAGTGTAATTTTTTTTACTTCTATTTTAATGTAAACAATGCCGTTCCGCTAGCAGTCTGCACTATAAAAAAGCAAAGAGCAATAATAGGGTCTAAAATTTTTCAGCGGTTTTTAACACAATAAAGGGACAGAGCTGTGTGAGTGGATCAAGAAGATTAAAAGTGGTTAAACTAGCGTGATATACGAAGAGGGAACATACGTCCAGTTATTTTCCACCACTAACAAGATCTTTTAAGTCCGAAAAATAGTAGTGGCAAGCCGGCAAGTTACTATCAACAATGTAACATCTTATCCGCAACGAGCTCGAACTCTGTTCAGTTTGTGCGAGATGAGTGTCAAAGAGCCACCACTTATTTGACTGTTACAGTAATGAAGTTGGAGACTTTTGAGCAGAATAGTCACATAAAATAAAAGGTCGTCAATTTTCTATGGACTGGAAGTGCGGGAAGCGCTGCATAAATTCATAGGTAACCAACCGAAAACCTTCTAAAAGGGAATACGCTTGTGGACCGCTGCATCAAGTGCATCAAAAAGGAAGATCACTATGCAGAAAAAATGTTCAATCCCCACATTTGTATAAATTGAAAAAATAAAATGCAGATAATTGTTGGCTTATCCTCGTAAAATCGTCAAAAAGTGATTATGTTAAAGTTATTTTAAAGTAATAAAATGCAAATTCTTACTACCTCAACTAATGTTGGATTTTAAAATTAAAATTTAAGCAATAAGTCAAATTGGTTTATATTAATTATTGAGCAAAGTTAATTTAGGATAAGAAAAGAGCACACAAAATTTCTGAGCAAATAGGTTATTTCACACAAACTTTAAAAATTTCTAAAATGTGTAAAACTACTTACTGAAATGCATTGTGTGACATTATCTAATACTTTTAATTTTTAGACAACTTTCGGTTTGTAATTTTCATTTAATCAGGCTCGCTGAGCACCAGTTGTTATGTTGTATAATTTATCAATTGCAGATGGATAATATTCAGATCGCACGTGGAGGCGTTCTGCTGTTATGAGTACAAAAAGAATTAAATAGGTTTCCGAGAAATCCAATAATTATGTAAGAGCTATCGAATGTAAATGTATCACCATTCAAATCAATGTATTTCATTTCAGCTTACACTTACACAAAAAATGAAAAATTGCCTAGCCTTTGCACAGACTGATTTGAGAAAATAGAAGTTTGTACCATAAAATGAACAATATCTGTAAAATATTTTTGAAGAATTTAAGATAATTCGGATTGCTTTTTGGTTTACATAAGAACAAATAGCAATAATGACCGCCATCTATAGGACGTGGTAATGATGATAATAATAATATAAACAACAATAACAATAATATTTTATTACTCAACAGACTCATATATAAATTCAATTATAAAAGAACTTTAATATGTAAGATATAACTATTGCTATGTTAAATTATATTTTTATTATACAGGGTCTGTCCGGAAAGTAACGCAATTTGTCCGAACGTGCCGCTCCTCCTGGTCGCAGCGCGTTCGGACCAGTTGGTTAGGTGGAGAGGACCGTCAGCTTTACAATGCTTCTAATATCAGTCTGCTGTTCAAACAACGTTACGCGATAAAGTTCCATGGTAAACTAAACAAAAGCCGAGCCAAAACCCACCAAATTATTCAGGCAGCCTATAGGGACTTCCCTTGAATTCTCAAGCTTCTAGGTGGTTGAAGTAATTTAAAAATAGCCGAAATGAAGTGGTGGATGATCCTCGCTCTGGACGGCCGCCAACCAGCAAAAGTGTGTCTAGTGATTGTGATCTTTTAAATACCTATCATCGTATAAGTGTTCAAATGATAAAGACTCTCAGTATTTCGAAAACCACTGTGCACGAAATTGTTACTGACAATTTGCAAATGCCGAAAGTATGTGCCAAATTGGTCCCCAAATTGTTGATTGATAACCATAAGAATATTCGAGTGACGATCGCGAATAAGCTATTGGAACGTGTGTAAAGAAAGTTAATTTTTTGGACAATATCTTTACCGGAAACGAAACATGGGTCTTTGAGTACGACCAGGGGACAAAGCGCCAAAGTTCTAAATGACACATCTCAGAGTCCTTTCGCTCCAAGAAGGCAAGAATGAGCAAATCGAAAGAGAAAACCATGCTTATTGTCTCCTTCGACGCCAAGAGGGTAGCCTACAAAAATTTTGTACTACAAGGGGAAGCGGTCAACGCTATCTACTACGTGCAAGTGCTGAACAGATTAAGAAACAAATCGTTGCAACTTGGCAGCTGTACCAAGACAACGCTCCCCACACCGCTTTGCGCATCTAGGAGTTTTTGGCCAAGCACATCTTCGCTGCGTTGCCTACAATTCTGACCTGGCTTGGACAGACATCTTTTTGTTCCCGAGAATCAAACACGCCCTGAAAGGAACCCGTTTTGGAACCATTGAAGCGATGCAAACCGCCGTGACAAAGGCTCTAAACGAGGTTCTGCCGACGCCTTTCAGGATGCGTATCGTGCATGGAAAAATTGGTGATAAAAGTGTGTGAATACCCAAAAAGAGTACTTTATAGAATTTTAAATTTACAAAAAATTAAAGAAGTAAGAGTGTACAAGCATAAAAAGGACCTCAGCAATGTAGAGATAGAAGACTTCCATCCAAAAACTTTTTAATGGCCAAAGGCTACAAAATATTATTTTAGACTTGAAAACTGAAAATTTAAAAATTTTAAAATTAGAACTAATTTATGATTTCGAAAACATAAAAACTGATAAGATTGTAGCTCTTGGCGGGATAGCTATAGAACTTATCAAACTTTTTGACGATAAAGTATCAGATGTTATTTTAGATCTTTTTAACACGGGATTAATTCCTAACCAATGGTTGTCTACTTTTGTTTTGATCAACAACTTTAAAATTGTTCTTAAAAATTAATCATAGGATAATTTACAAAAAACGGGAAGAAAATATAAATAATATTTAGTTTGGCTTTCGAGCAGGCCTTGGAACGCGGGAAACTCGCTTTGAGGTTAACGTTCTTTCCAACGTTGTTTGGATATGTATATCTGTTTCATCGATTTTGAAAAGGCGCTCGACAAGGTGAAATTGTTAAACTACAACAACTTCTCTTTATGTAGAATATAGTTTGGTGAGACGCGAGAGTAAATAATTAGTAACTTACATCAGAGACAAAGTGCCATTATAAAAGTAGATAGCGAAAAAACCTATAAAGAGTACTTAAGTCATACAAGGGAAAGTTTCAAACATACACTGCTTCAACTTATAATGCAGGGGAAAAATGTAAACAGGCATAAAATATGTAATTGAAAAAGCTTAGAAACTGGTTTAATTGCACCATCATCAAACTACTTTGCTTAGCTGTGGACAAAATACATAGAGCAATGATAATAGTCAATCTCTGGTTAGGAGATGGATCATTAGAAAAAAAGTTACTTAAGACACTATTCAGTTGGTTTGCTAATGTTACTATATGTCAATAGAAACATGGATTAGTTGCATGCGCATGTATATGGTTATCCAAAAATACTGAGAAGCTTCACTTCGCCTGAAGTACACCTAATTGTCAGGGTGAATCTGCTGCGTGTAGTTAAACGTAGTCAGTGTAAGAGATAGGACAATGGAGTAAAGTAAATATTAAATTTTGCTATAAATTGGCTAAACCAGAGGCAGAGACACGTAAATATTGGTACAGATTATATTAATTAGATTAATTAGGATACATATCCAGTCCTACTTAGGAGTAACATCTATTGATGAGATATTCTTCAAGTGAGTGGCATACAGAACATATTCTAAATATGCAACATATCAATAAAGAAAGGGTCCCACCGGTTAAGATAGACGAAATGCCCTCAGATTCGGAATTTCTAATGAACCTAATAATGTTTTATCTTGAGGTAAAAATTATACGCGGACATAGTTCATATGGTCCCAACCCCCTTCCCTCTCGCTCCTAGGGTCAAAAAGGGTTATTTTTTTTTATTTTTTTTTCTATTGATGTGTTTAATGCAAAATTCTGAAAAAAATCATCAAGGTAGGTTATGAATAGACCTATCAGTAAAAATTTTTTCAATGTCATCCAAGGTCATTTGGTATTTTAAAAAAAATAAAAAAACAAAATTTTTGTTTTTTGAGCTAGAAAGCGTTGAGTTGCACGCAGTTTTTTTTCACTATTTTATAAAAGTCCATTAATTTTACCTCTAACAGGAACTTTTAACACATTTCCTGTGGTGCGCCACCCCTAAAAATCCAATTTTTCGCATTTTTTTAGATTTTTTCGATTTTACAGGTAAGGGTTGATATTTAGCAAAAAAACTAATTGAAACATTTTTATAGCATTTTATAAGACAAAAATTTCGTTTTTTTAATTTTTTTCTAGCTCTAATATTAAAAAAGTTATATCTAATTAAAAAAAATTTTCTACTTGATTTCGATATTTTCCAATTATAACGGCGCAGGTGGATATTTAGCAGGAAAACTCAGAAGACATGTTTTGTAGCATTTTTCAAGACGAAAATTTTAGTTTTATTTACATTTTTAGACTTAATACAAAAAAATTATGTGTAAATCTATTTATAAGTTTATAAAAATTACATAGTTCTTAATTTGTGATTATAGTAAATTGAATTATAATAATATATAATATATATGTAAACTACATTGTTAATCTTCATCACTGTTTTCATTAATCTCTGGTACAAAGTTATCTATATTGAAAATATTGGACAGCATTTCGGCGGGACGTACTATTTTTGATAACCATCGGCCGTAAGAAAGATGATATATCAAACTAGCCACGTGAGAACAACATCCAACAGTGCGTAGTCCATTAGCACAAGTACAACAGTATTGTTGTATCGCATCGACACCTGCGCCTTCTTTGTTGTATTTTACATAGCATTTGTATTCTTTCGATTTTATATGACGTGATCTTACGTCAAACCTTACAATGCCTGGTTCCTCTTTAATGAATTTTAATATCAGTATTCCATCCTCTGTAATCATTTCTCCTAAGTAAGATATTGCTTGAGCGAGTTGCTATGAACCAGTAAATAAGACTTGAAGATCTTCCAAAGTCAATTCAGGAAAATCCATAAGTTCTTCTCAAGTTGTACTTTGGAAAGGAACTGATTTTTTATTCAAGTTTTCTGCAGCAACTTTTTCAGCTAAATCGTTGACCTCTAGTAAAAGCTCTACGATTTCGGAAGAAATAACAAAAACCGCACCTTCGCAACAACCCATTGAATTATTGGAATCTAGTAATTCATTCATTCAAGATGTTCCATGTTTTCAAGAATCAGGAAATATTGAAGATCTTGCAACGCAATTATACAGTAATTCGGAAAGTTCTGAAATGGAGAGTCAAGACAGTTTAACTTCTAATGAAGATTTAACCTCTTTAACTTCGCAAGGGTCAAGTTTATCATCGGGATTTAGCATACCTATCCAAAACATTCCACCAGAAACTGTAACAATGCAGTTTGACCGCGTAATTTCGACTTAAAGATATTGTTTCATTTGTTTTTCAGGATACAATATGTGTGATGTACCTTTTGAAGCGAGAATCCAAGTTTTTGTAAAAAAAAGAATTTTTATTCCCAAAAGAAACAGTTGTAAAATACATTTATTAGGTTCACGTTTTTATGAGAACGAACTCAAAAACATTAGTGTTTATTCTAACGAATCTGATATTGAAATTGATGAAGTTAAAAAATTTCTGGACAAATTATCAAAAACTTCATATTTACGTATTATAGACAAATATGCGGATCTAAATATGTCAGAAGAAAGAATAAAGTCATTAACTGGTCATTCGTTGAAAGATATTCTTGAGCTACGTGGAATGCTGAAGACAATGCGGGATTCTAGCAATCGAAATCTACTTCAAGCTCTCATCATTTTTTTATCCAAATTAAAATCTGGAAACTCAGATAACCTTATTGCAGCTGTAATGGAAGTTGAAGAGCGAGTTGTAAATAATTCTATTCATTCAGTATTGGATTGTTTTGAGAAAGAAGTTCTACCAGAATATTTTGGAGTAGATTCTAAGAGCAGAGAGTTTTTTCTTAGTCAAACAGCACCAATAACTCAATTACTACATGATATTGGTGATAATAAATTAATATTAATATGTGATGGAACCTATCTTCGACACGAAAAAAGCAGTAACAACATTTATCAAAAAAAGTCATATTCAGGACAAAAAAGGGCACCGTTGTGCAAGCCCTTTACAATTTGCACTTCAAATGGATATGTAGTTGATTTACCTGGACCATTTAACGCAAATATTAACGATGCTCCAATCTTAGAAAGCGTATAAAATAACCTAAATGGTATCAGCAAAATCTGGAGATATTTTTATCTTGGATAGAGGTTTTCGAGATGTTGTGGACCATTTGAAAAATAAAGGATTCACGGTCCTCATGCCAATTCTTAAAGGTAAAAGAAATCAACTAACTGCTAAAGAATCAAACTTTTCGAGATTTGTCACTAAACTTCGTTGGGTAATCGAACCGATTCACGGTATCTTTTGCCAAAAATACCGATTATTGCACAACCAATTTCGAAACAGCATGTTGCCGGTTACTGGGCTGTGGTGTCGAATTGCATGTTTTCTCCAAAATCAATTCGGAAAACGACTTAACCTTACGGATAATAAGACAAATATTATAGTTAATAGAATGAAATTGACATACCTGGAGGTCAACGATTTAGCTGAAAAAGTTGCTGCAGGAAACTTGAATAAAAAATCAGTTCCTTTCCAAAGTACAACTTGAGAAGAACTTATGGATTTTCCTGAATTGACTTTGGAAGATCTTCAGGTCTTATTTACTGGTTTATAGCAACTCGCTCAAGCAATATCTTACTTAGGAGAAATGATTACAGAGGATGGAATACTGATATTAAAATTCATTAAAGAGGAACCAGGCATTGTAAGGTTTGACGTAAGATCACGTCATATAAAATCGAAAGAATACAAATGCTATGTAAAATACAACAAAGAAGGCGCAGGTGTCGATGCGATACAACAATACTGTTGTACTTGTGCTAATGGACTACGCACTGTTGGATGTTGTTCTCACGTGGCTCACGTTGACTAGTTTGTCTCCATATAAAATTTTCGAACAGCAAGAGTTTGATTAACAACTTAATACGTTTTTCATCATATGAAGGGTTTTTCGATGGAAACGCTGAAGAATTTTGTATATAGTATTTCCAGAGCTGTATACCGTACGTCCAAACTGGCTTCAATATGACTATTATGCAGTAATACTACATTTTATAAGAAAAACTAGGATGGTCGACTAAATAATCAGCTTATTTGTTTAGATTTTTAGTCTAAATGTTTTCACTCGATTCTAATATATGATATCCAGGTGAGGAGATGCTATCCTAAATACATTACTCCTGTTTTAAGTGCTACAGCAGCATTATTAATTGTTACTTGTGGAAAAGCTATATTTGTTAGTAAATTGGCTTGATTCATAATTATTAATTATATTCTCTATTTTTACGACAATTCATCATGAGGAAGGAAATCACGACTATTATATATTGTAACAACGGGCGTACCTACGTTGCAGCAAAGCATAAATTAAACCAAATTCATTAGTATAAAATAAATATTTCTAGACAGAATAGTTTTTTTTAATTTTTTTTAGCTTGTATGTTGAACAAAAGTGTACTGGACGAAGAGGGACTTGCAACAGTACTTTTGTAATGTGGAGGTAATTATTAATGAATAACTTTTAGTTGAGAAGAATATGTTGTTATTTAAACAAGATAAATTTTCTGTGATCGCCCCGCAGTTCCGAGATAGAATATATCAAATTTCAGCCTATTTTATTCATGCAGGTTTGGTCGTGCACCATCTGGTTACTGTATACAGTTCTATATTTCCATATTTTAGATTATTTATTTATTACAATATATATATATATATATATATATATATATATATATATATATATATATATATATATGTGTGTGTGTGTGTGTGTGTGTGTGTGTGTGTGTGTGTGTGTGTGTGTGTGTGTGCCCTCAAAATTAAATCACATCCAGTAAAAGTAAATTATTGTTGACATCATTTATGTTTATTCACTTATACGACAATAAATACAAAAGCAAATTAATCGATAGTGAGTTACGTTTTAACATTTTTAATGTACACCAAATTCAATTTATTTAAATTCACTTTCAATTTATATGACTTACTCTTTTAAAAATAATGCAATCGGGTAGTTTTTAAAACTTGTCAAATATTAGCAAAATTTATATGCGTACCTTGTTCCAACAACAAAAAAATTAGTAAATCAGAAATAAATCTCAACCTCTATCTGGAAGTAAACACATTTTCGCAGAATTCAGTGACAAAGTATTATTGCTACCGAACAGCGGTCCAGTTCAGCGTACATATTTCCGAGAACCTCAAATGTAATTTGCCCTTTTTTGATGTAATGAACCCAAGCGTTCATCAATCTTTTAGGTGATATATACAGAGCGGCCGCACCCGGTTGCTCGCTGTAATATGGAATAATTTGACATTCACAGGACGTGAAATTTATTGAAATAACGGATGACAATATTATGCTTACAACTAAATGCATTCAACATTTATAATTTTGTACCTTTAATATATAAAAACTTAATGTGCTTTTGTGCGATCTTGTATTTAGTTCTCATTTTTAAGGTAAAACCAATTTATGTAAAAATAGAAAAAGGGAGCTACAATAATATAAACGATAACAAAAAAATCTTCATTATAACCAAATGACAAACAAATATATAAAAAGTAACGTATTATATTACTAACATAGAATCAAATATATAATACGTGGCATTAACTACTATATGCGGGCGATTAAAAATGAAAAGGAATTTATTACGTGCAGTGAGATGCACAAAGAACGACTCGGCTTCTGAGCGTTGTAAGAAGGGATGTTTAAAAGAGATCGTTTCCCTGTTACCTCACACTACTGATCCTTTAGGTAGCATTACGATGTTGTTGGGCAACGATCAAGTTTTTTAAGACTTAAGTCTTCGCAAAGCTTCAGACAGTTTGGTGACAATACTTTTAAGAGAGCGTAAGTGTATTTGTGGCTGAAACAATTTTTAAAGCAAGAGAAACGGTTAAAAATAAGGGACACTAACGCCGCCTGAGGATATGTGTCAGTGATGAGAATAAAATTATTTGGGCGACAATTAACTGTTGCTGAATGTCGAAGATATTCTCAGTATTCTTTTGGTTGTCGCTTGGGTGAGCGTCCATGCAGTACATTACATCGTACACTGAGCATGCGTAATTGAGTTTTTTATTTTTACAAACGACGCTCTTGCATGTTGTATTCTACGTCTAATTTTAATGCCGTGGTCCCATTTTTTGTTTAAACTGGAGCCCAGATATTTGTACCTCTCACTTGTTCTAACCGGCTTCCATCTACCACAACATTAGTTTGTCCAGTTCTACTTTTGCTGTTCAGCATTATTTTAGTTTTCTCTTTATTTATATTTAGGCCATATTTGTTACTGGGGTCATTACCGCGATCAATCAATGTTTGTAGGTCTTGTTTATTTTCCGCAAATAATTTTAAACCGTTGACATTAATAGATGTTAAATAAAATTGACACTAAAATGCAGCCCTGTCGCACCCCCCTTAATATTTTTATTTGACCGGTGATTTTTCCGTCGATCGTTGTCTGTTCCCAATAGATGTTCATTATAACGTAAATATATTTATTATATAAACCTATATCTTTTAGAACTATCAACAGGTTTTTTATAATACTTTAACAAATGAATAATTTCAGTTTATATTTGATTCACCCTGGTATATGTTATTTCGATATTTATAAAAACGTATCGGTATTAAGAAAACGGTGAAGTCTAATAAAGAAACCTACTAACTAATGTAAAGGTTAAGTTACAGTTTCTCTTCAGCATTTATTTAAGACAGGGCTAGGAGGCTAAGGGTTTTTGGGAATCCTGAACTGAAAGTTAAGTTGGTCCCAAGCCGGAGAGTGATTTATTTCTGCGGGTTACTACCTTACGAGTTTGAGCCCCGTTAAAACTTACAGGTATTTGTAGCGTCTTAGAATTAAGTAATAATTTAAATTTTCAATTTTTTATGGGTGTTTCTTAAGACTTTAATTATAACTTTATTAATTTTGAACCGAATTTTGACACTGAAAACCAAGAATTTAGGAGAGGAAAGTAGCATTCAGTAAAAGACCCGCGATTTTGAAATAGGGCAGGAGGGCGAGAAAATTAATAATGTAGATTTAATTAAAAGTATAATTTTTTTTCGAAAATAATCGACTAACCAGCTAAAGCTATAATCCGCCATTTAGAGGTGTACAAATAGTATCTTGTAACACGTTTATATATCTGCCTAAGGTTGCAGGTCAAGTCAACGAAATATGTTGCTGCTTATTAGAATAATTTGGTTACAAATTTAAAAAAAAAACATTGTTAAACATACCAACCAGTATATATAAAGCACTAAATATTACAGAATTATTGTATTTAACAAAAACTTTAGAGAAATAAGCAGACTTAAGAAAACTGGAGAAAAGCTTAAAATGGTAGTAAAAATACATTTTTCAAAATAAATACAGTCGAATATAGACAATACAAAATAAAATTCTACTTAGTTGTTGGTACAAAAATGCCTTATTCCTATAATTTGAAAATTTATCCTGGCAAGCAACTGCAAAGTCGCTTTATGATTAACATTAAGTCAACTGAAGTAGCTGAAACACTATTCGAGCCTTGCTGGTAATTGATTTAGTAACTTGAATCTTGTTGAGGAGCCAAGGCGAAAAAATAATGAATAATAGTTTCCGCCAAATTTTGTTCCTATTAAAAATAGAAAAGCATGTACCGGTGGTTGATATTAAAAACAGAACCACCCGTGTCACCCCAACAGAAGAAACTGTGTTTTACAATCATAAATCAACCGATTTTGATTCGAAAAAATAAAATAACCAAACATAATTACTTTTTCAACAAATAGAGTTGATACTGAAGAATAAATGTGTACAATATTTAATTTGCCTCAAAATATCAAATGCTCATATTTTTCACAACGTTGATACCGATTCTCAAGTTATATACCTTAGTGCATCGTGTGGTTGGTTCTCGAGTTACAAGGCCATAGTCGGAGTTCGGAAACTCTTGACGTTTCTTCCAAAACTGCGGCGGACATCTTCAAAAGAAAATCTAAAAATTAAGGGGGCGAAACGTCAAGAGTTTTTGAACTCCAACAACGGCCTTATAACCCGAACCAGCCACACGGTGCACCATAGCACCGGCCGTGAAATACTTCGCATCTATATGCCTTAGTAACGAATTTTCTTAAAACAACCATCTCGCGAAATGGTGACAGAAAAAATTACATAAAGAAATATGAAAACTCTTCAAATGCCCACAGATTTTTAACACAGGCTGAAAAATGTTTTCTCCAAATAAAAAAGAAAATAAACATTCTGAGGACTATCAAAAAGATATGGATGCAAAACATGCATTACTGAAACTGTCAAAATGCAAACGTAAAAAATACAAAAACGCAATACCTATATGACGTGCCAATTTTGTTGGTGCAGCAGTGATATAAACATGCCCTTTGTTTGAATAGTGTATGTAATTTTGTAAATATTTTTTGAGTATTATGTAAATATTTTATGTTGAAATTTATTATTATTGGGTATTGGGTAATATAAATAATTCTAGAATAATGTTTTATAAAATAAATATGTAGTATACGTGTTCGGGGTAGGTTACGTAAGGCTGGGCATTATAACGAGGAGCCGTGTGCAGAGCACGCGGCGTAAAGGTGGGTCATCTGGGAGAGAAGGAATTTAGTTTAGTTGAGTATCGGACTTTTTTTGAACAGTACATAAAACTGTAATTTAGTTGTTGCAAATAAAACCAAATTAACGTGTGCTGTTATAAACACGGTCTGTGTTAGATTCTAATTCACGACATACAAAATAAACTCTTACTTAATAAACTCATAACTGATAATAATTATGCATATTTCTCAACAGGTAGCCCAACGTACTGGCCAACGGACCCTGGCAAAATTCCGGATTTGTTAGATTTCTTCGTTGCTAAAGGAGTTTCATCTAACTACGTAGACATAACATCCAGTTATGATCTATCATCTGACCACACACCTGTCATACTTACTATAGTGGTACAGTAATTAGAAAAGAAGCCAAACCAATGTTATGTAACAGACGCACAGATTGGGACGCCTTTAAAGAGTATATGGATCAACATCTTGATCTTAATATAAGCCTAAAAACGACTGAAGAGTTGGACAGTGGAATCAACAAATTTGTAACTACTACACAAGAGGCAGCATGGTATGTTACACCGCGCATGGAAAAGCAAAAACCCAGCTCACAAAACTTCCCAAGAGAAGTGATGGAGCTGGTTAAGGGAAAAAGGAAAGCTAGGGCAGTCTGGCAACGAACACATAATAGAAACGACAAAACAAAGTACAATCGAATTACTAATAAACTTAAACGAAAACTGAACGAAGTAAAAAACGACACATTTCAACAATATGTAACTTCTCTTTCCAAGGACGACTACAGTATATGGAAAGCCACAAAGGGATTCTAGAGGCCACAAGTACATATACCGCCGCTACGTAACACAGACGGCACGTGGGCCAGATCTGACCAAGAAAAAGCTGACCTATTCGCACAATATCTGGCAGAAGTATTTAGACCTAACTCTGAAACAATAGATATAGAAGTAGACACCTTCCTCGAAGCCCCAATACAACTTTCATTCCCAATACGGGATCTTAAAATCGGTGAATTACGTCAGGAGATAAAATTCTTGAGCAACAAAAAAGCACCAGGCTACGACCTCATAACTGGTCCTATCCTTAAACAGCTACCAGAAATTGGGGAAAGACAACTACTAGCATTATTTAACGCAATTCTGCGCTTAACCTACTGGCCGCCGCAACTAAAGATGGCGCAAATTATAGTAATATTGAAACCTGGTAAGCCGCCAAATGAAGTGCAATCTTATAGCCCAATTAGCCTGTTATCAATAATTGCCAAACTCCTAGAAAAGCTGATATTAAGTCGGTTAAATAAAGACACACCACTGGATGATTGGATCCCAAAGCACCAATTTGGATTCAGACGAGATCATTCTACTATTCAACAGTGCCACCGCATGTCTAACCTAATTCAGAAAGCTTTTGAAAGTAAGAAGTACTGCACGGCAGTATTCCTGGACGTCCGACAAGCCTTTGATAAGGTGTGGCACAAAGGGTTACTGGCTAAAATAAAAGCATTATTTCCGCACCAATATTATCTCCTTTTCCAATCCTACCTTTCAAACCGCTATTTCTTAGTAAAATTCGGAAACAAAATCTCGACACTACAGCCAATTACCGCTGGGGTTCCCCAAGGCAGCGTTTTGGGCCCAGTCCTATACTTACTTTTCACTGCTGATATACCAATAACATCGTACACAGAAATGGGAACGTTCGCAGATGATACTGCCATCCTCGCGTGCAATGAAGACCCTTTAGCTGCTACAAGATTACTGCAGGAACACATACATTTAATAGAAGAATGGCTAGACAAATGGCGAATTAAGGTGAATGAAAATAAGTCAGTTCAAATAACATTTACAATGCGAAGGGGTATATGCCCTCCTGTTACCATAAACAACATTGATGTACCACAATCTGAAGAAGTGACGTATCTGGGATTACACTGGGACAAAAGGCTAACTTGGAAGCAACAGATAAAGAAGAAGCGCAAAGCCATGGATCTGAAAGTTAAAAAAATGTACTGGCTAATAGGTCGGAAATCACCTTTAGCAACCGAGAGTAAACTCCTTATATATAAAAGCATCTTACGTCCTATTTGGACATATGGATGTGAGCTGTGGGGCTGCTCTAGCTATTCTAACGTAGACATAATCCAGAGATTCCAATCCAAGACAATAAGAACTCTTATGGATGCTCCATGGTACGTGACAAATCTCACCTTACATACCGACTCCAACACACCATACGTGCGTGATATAATTACGGAACGGGCAACTAGACACTATGATAGACTTACATATCATCCAAACGACCTTATACAACCACTTACGTTACAACCAAACTTTCGGCGATTAAAGCGGAAATGGCCTTGGGACCTACAAACTAACGTGAATCCTCCAGTGTGAATCCATCATCCTCAATCAATAGAATTAGGAAACTGCGAGGAAGCACCAATGGGTGCCAACCTCATCAAACCAATCAACTTTAACAACAAATTAGAATCTCTTGTAATTCTGATTGCTGATGTACTATGTTTCAATAAAAAAAAAAAAACTTAAATACATTGGGTCACTTTGATGCTTACATAATAAATTTTTATTTTAATAGCCCATTTAAAGTTGTAGGTAAACCTCTTGCAGTCAACTTTAAAGTTGTATATAAACCTTTTTCCAAGAATTGTTTTAATAAGAATGGTCTATTATAAAAATTGTCTCTATTATTCCATTCTTAGTGCCATAAACTTTTAATTGATTCTTTAACGGTTGCTGATACGTTCGTATAAGAAATTTCTGTAAACTGAATTAAACAAAAAGTAAATGCATATAGTACATATATATATATATATATATATACACACTACATTTTCAATTCGCGCCGTGCCTTCAACCCGAGGGGGCGTAGTTTCCTGCGATGTCGCTGAACCAATAAATTCGCAAATACATATTAACACTAATCCTAATGAAGACAATATGTCGGTCAG
Source organism: Sinelater perroti (assembly GCA_036346155.1). Lineage (NCBI taxonomy): Eukaryota > Metazoa > Arthropoda > Insecta > Coleoptera > Elateridae > Sinelater > Sinelater perroti. Next base: position 12,614,738 of record JARFIY010000195.1, on the reverse strand, counting down.
AAGTGACAAATTAGAAGTTATAACGTTGAATAGCTTTCAAGAAGTTAGATCACGTAATAAGAAAAAGAAAAATACGGATTCACCCTCACAAAAAGCAAAACAAATAAATTCAGTAACATTAACCACAAACAAATATGAGATTTTTGCAAATACAAACGAAGAAGTCCAATCAAGTAGCAACGAAATCAACAAAGAAAATACTTTTCAAGTTTCTCAGTTTATTTGACACTACGTAATTGCGATAAACCCATTGTTAAATTTAGTGAATAGTCACAGGGAAATAAAGTCAAATTACAAACCAAAAGCGTGGAAGATTATAAAAAACTTAGAGACGTCCTTGATCGAAATAATGTGGTCTGGTATACATACTTACTAGAGGAAGAAAACACCTTCAGAGTTTTATTGAAACACTTACAGCATTCTATAAATGTTAACCCGATTAAGTAAGCATTGAGAAATGGGGGTAACGAAGTGGTACACATTATGAATGTCGTGGACAGAGAAACAAACAAGACAGAAAAAAAATAATTTCTTAATTGGCGTCAAATGTAATTTAAATAACAAAAAAAATTTCAAACTTAAACACATCGAAAATGTGATAGTAAAATTTGAAGAACTTTTAAGAAAAATACAGATTCCTAATGCAAAATTGTCAATTTCAGGGCCACATAAGGAACAGCTAAACGAGGCCAGCTAGCCGCGCCAAATATGCAAAGCTGCACGACTTTCGCACGTGTCCTACCCCGCCATGGGCTGTTTAATTGTAAGGTCCTATGTTATTACATTAGCCCATAGAATGTTAATTCTGATTGCTAATAAATAAAATATAAAAAAAACTTTTAAAGTAATCTATAGGTCTAAGTCATTGGCTATGAATCCTCGCTCCAGTTCACGTCATATTTAATAACTTATCAGATTTGCTTATTGCGTATACATAGTGCAAATAGCTAATAAATTAAAAATAAACTACATGCTCCAAAAAGAAGGAAACATTATACTGCATTGCACAATCGGAGTAGTGCAAACTAAATTGCACCACTTAATTTAGTTTTTTTTCACAGTTGGCAAAACATACTTGATGCCTAAGTTTAATGTTTTTGTTTGTGGCTTGTGCTTATTGTGATTTATAAGCTGAACGGCTTTAACAAAAAATATTAAAATAATAAACCTTATGCTATTTTGTAGAATTCACAAGGATTTGCAATATTTTTCATTGAAAGCTCTTTAAAATGTCATATTTATAATTTTTGAATTAAAATTTTCTCAAATAATAAAATGTTTTAATAAACGACAAACGATAAATTAAGCCTTTCTGTGGCAGCTTTTATCCGAGAATTACAAACTTACGAAATAACAACGTTTCATCAGTCTAAAAAGGTATCCACTTTGTAATCCTTTTACTCTTAATAACATTAAAACTTTCCTGCAAAATGTATTTTTGCATTAAGTAAAGCTACCGCTAAAAACATTCTGTTATTAAAGAAAAGGTTTTGTTTACAGCGGTATTTTGCTCTTGAAAGTTGTGAACGTTACAAGACCAAACTAGTATTGCTTAAGTATAATTGACCAACAGTTCTGTTATTGCGGTATTACCAAACGTATCTGTAATTTTAAGAAATAAGTTTTACATGGAAATAAATAATCTAAAATAAACCGTATAACATGTACAGCTATAATCAGGTAATTTGTAACAAAAAATTACATCGGCAGGCAATCCATCTAATAATAAAAAAAATCTTTTGATGTACTAAAAAACGCGTTACCTGTTAGATTGATGGCATCATCCGATGTGTTACTAGCAAAACTTCAAAAAAATTCGTTCCCTATCTCATAAACTGCATTATATATATATATATATATATATATATATATATATATATATATATATATATATATATATATATATATATATATATATATATTATATATATATATATTATATATATATATATATATATATGCAGTGCGCGTGTGTGTGTGTGTGTGTACGTATGTATGTATGTATGTATGTTTGTAACACTAATTACACAATTAAATCAGTAACGGTCTGATAGGGTTGTATCATTTCAACCTATGGATTGTGTTCTTATTATTCAGCAAATTTACTGGCGGAAACTTTTTGTGGATTTTGAAACGTATAAGATACTCTACACTCGCGTACTTTATTTTCTCTTTCACTCATTTGACATGAAGGTCTCAATGGATGACTTCATTTTTAACGTACCATAAAACATCTGCAATTGTTCTGAGGGTTTTGGACTGAAATCATTGTAAAATCTCTAGATTAGAGTTACTCGTGGTTCCTCATAGTTGTAATTTATGTGTTATATGTCTATATGGTTTTGTACAATAATACCTTGTTTTGTAAGGATAGTTTGAATTTAGTTTGGTGAACTTTAACTCAAGTTGTTTTCTTTTACTGAACATATGTTTTTTCCACTTCAATCTTCAGATTGCGGATTGCAGATTTGCGGGTTGTATATTATTAAGGTATATCGGTGGGTACGTGACCTTTCTTTGTGTGAAAGTGATTTGTGTGGATTTGCTATTATTTGCTCTTATACGTCAGATTTGTAACCAGTTTTGTACTTTGTTTAGGGAAGTCTGTAAGTTTTGTGATGCATACGTAGCTATAACCGGCTCTATATAGTAAATAGAGAATGGGTCTTAGTGTGCTTCTTTGTGGCACACCTGAGTTTATAGGGTATAGTTTTGTGGTTTCATTTTAAAATTTCACCTTTAAGTGCCTGTCATTTAGATAAGATTTCATCAGTTGATAGTAGGTGTACGGAACTTTTTTCATGATTTTGGACAATAATCCGGTATGCCAGGTCTTATCGAAAGCTTGAGATATGTCAAAAAAAAGAGCAAAACAGCACCTCTTCTCTTCATAGGTCGTATTAATTTTGTTTGGTATCCTATGGATTTGTTCATTGGTGGCATGACCTTTCCTAAACCCAAAATGATGCTCCAAACTAAGATTGTGTTTTTCTAGAATTGGTTTAAGTTTTTAAGTAACAGTTTTTCAACAACTTTAGTAATTACTGGTAAAAGACTGATAGGACGGTAAGATGCTGTTTCTTCTCGAGGTTTACCTGGTTTGGGTATAAAAACTATTTGGGCTACTTTCCACTGAGCCGGGAAATGGTTTGACCTTAGAATAGCATTCAATATAGCCGTTATTAATTTGAATCTCTTTTCTAGCAATTTTTAAAAAATGTCACGTGTCTTCTTTTTGCGTGATTTTTTTTATTGGTGAACTTAGTTGGTCTTTTTTTGTTTTTTCCTCTAGTGTTACTATGACTGTGATAGTTTATAAAGTGTTATAAAGTTTTCCACAACTACACGAGTAGCTTGGATGTGTTCAAAACTATACTTGTTTGTTTGATAGCGTTTGATGTAACTTTTATTATTAAGTGGCGAAGCGAAGCGGGGTCACTTACTAACTCCATGTTGTCCGTCTGTCTGTCCGTCCGTCCGTCCGTCCGAGCAAAAGCTCGAGAACGGCTGGAAATTTTCAAATTCTGTTTTTACCAATCGACAGGTGACCAAAAAGGCTTGTTTGCTAGTGAGTTTGAAACTGATTGGTCAAAGGTCAACGTTAGTTTGCGAAACTGCTTCGCCACTTTGCTATGCGCTGCAAGCTTTGCTTGTTTATTATTACTGATCCTAAGCGTCTCCTTTTAAATCTTATGTGACGTAGATAATATAATTAATTATTTTGAAATGACTTCTATTTGTAAAATGTGTTTCAGATATTAGAACTATATCTAAATCATAATTTGTGATAAACGCCCTTAATTCGAGGGTGTGATTTGACATGGCATTGGCATTGCATCCTCCAATCTTAATTGAATGTGTCATTATTTCAATTTGGAAATGATGGCTGTGAAACGGTTTAACATTATATTTATATTCTAACATATTTTTTTCTAATTTTTCTGTTTGACGGCTGCGGTGCATTTAAGTAGGAAAGAGTTTGTTATCTATTTGATACAATTTGTTGCTTTATTGCTGTTTGTGTCGCAATTAGTGCTGAAGGCAAAGCAGGTACGTGGTAGTAAAAGTTTTCTCTTCTTCAATTCCTGATAGATTTGACATTCTTTGTAGTTCATAAGATGCGAACCGTTATATGACACTTTGGTTACGTGTTCCTCGTTTTAATGCACGTTTTTGTTAGGTGTGGTTTGTTCTACATTTCGCAAACCGAGACCGATGTGAAGTAGTTCTTTGTGTGCCGTGCCTTTAGCAGGCTGCATATTATAGAATTTACTTTTTTTGAAGAGATGGTTTTATGATTATTTTTGTGTAATTTTGTATATCTTTTTGTTAGTATCATCAAGGGCTAGATCGATAAAAAACATAGACAGCGGTAGCTTGCTTATGCTCTTCCACTGATGGCACCGTTCTTTGATGAGGTCGAGATACTTTTAGATTTCTGGTCACATGGGAATATAGTGAGCTGGTTAATACCGCCGTGCCGTCTGAGTACTGGACGGTTACCGTAAAGAGCAGTGTCGATTTATTTCATACGTAAATATTAAACAACACAAACACTGTCAAATTTGGTCGGGAATTGTGGTGAGACAAGAAAGGTTGGATCAGTTGTATTATTTGTAACAGACTGGTCGCTAAACAATTTTAAAAATAAGCCTACTGTACCTTGCTTTGTTAAAAACTTTAGCAATGCCAAGAAAGCCTAATCTGGTGATTTCTTTTCTTTGTAAAGTGTTATATAATTTTTTTCACCACCAGAAAGAAATGGTGAATAGCGAAGCAGACAGCAGACCCTCTGAAATTAGTCTTCGACAACTAACCCAATTACTGGTAGATAACTTGCTCGTCAAGCTTCTCTGTTGTTGGCAAAATACTGTTCCTAGCAAAATGTGCAGATTTCTGAAGGTTATGGAGTATTGTCACATTTGTAAACTGCTAAGGACTCGGAAAGTCGTATAGGTAGAAGACCGCATTATTTATGGTACTGAGGTAGACGAATGCTCTCCGCGTGACAATCGAGAGCGCGAGATTCTAATACCATTAGGTTTCAAAGCCGTAAGTGGTTTTAAGAATTAGAACAGTTGTAGGACATATACGTAGGATAATGGTTCTAGGTGATCGTAGTGAATAAGATTTCTAGTAAAAAAATTTTTAAGGAAGGTCGTGGGGTATCATATGGCCTCTCCAGGCCTTCTCCAAAGTAGATGGTGGGTATAAGTCTTATGCTGTCCTTCAGTTGGGTGGTAAAGGTTTGCAATAAAATTGAGAAGCAGAAAAAAAATGTTATTCACGGTTTTTAGATATTCTAAATTTAAAGAAAACTAAGTTCTTGATAGTACCTTGCATCAAGATTTCGATGGACGTCTGGTAAGGCTATAATAGCTGAGTTACAGGGAGTTTATGCATCATCCTTTCATTGGTCTCGATTCTTTCACGAGGAACAATTTGTATTAAAATCCCCCGCGATGGAGATGGTCTTTAGGTGGTTTAGGGATAACTTTACAAAAACAGTGGTGGTTTCCTGAACTTTTAAGATCAAGAATATTAGCCTTAACTTCCTCCACCTCACAAATTTTAGCACATCGTCAAACACCGTGTGTAAAATCTTCTCATTAAGAAGAGCATAGGAATGGTAGGGAATATTATTCAATATCTATAAGTGAGATGCTACCACGTTAATTATCTTCTTAGCTGGGCTGGTAATTCAGGATGAATTTGGATAGAATTTTGGCCTAGAGATGTTCCGACATCGTTATCCAATCTCGAAGCAGTGCTTATTTTCGCGTAAGATTAAAAAAGGTCACATACTTTGTTTTTGTAATTACGCTGTCCGCCGGGATTTCATCCGACCCCATTTGTGTTAGCATTCGGACATCCCTTTGAGGAAAGATTCTTTGTGACGGCGAGCTTGAAAAAGCTTTAGGAACGCTTGTTGATGCGCTGTATCTGGTGGATAGCAAGGTTTAACTCACCGGGCGGTCATTTAACTTAGAAAAACAGGACAGGGACCTAAAAAGTGGCCGCGCCTGACTCTCGGTGTGCAGATCATAAATACACTACCGCGCAGGACATATCAACGCACGGGGCGCCACTTCCCAGCGAAGCTTATATGCTCGGAGTGTTATTTATTAGACTAAAAAGTGTGTTCTACGCAGCCACTGAAAATCGCATTCTACACTATCATCAAAAAAACATGTTATACTCACTCCAACATAGCATAATACACAACCGTAAATTCCCGAGAGCAACATAACTACTTTAACTGATTGCCTCTCGGAGGATTTGTCACAATTGTCTGTATTATCAACGCGAGTAGTAATAGAAAGTTATTTTTTTGCATAATAAAACGGACTAGTATCCTAGTTTTAGACAACAATAATAACTAAAAGATTAAACACACTCGAACCTGTCCAACAGATTTGATTAAATATATTCCTTGTATATATGTACATTAAGATGTAATAGTGTAATCAAACAATTGGTTAAATAATTTTGTATATAAATAAATTATCAATAGTCTTCTTCAGCAATTTGTAGGCAGTTTGCAATCAAAATTTGAATATTTAAAATTGTCGAGTATAAAAAATGGAATATAATTAGTACCACAATTATTTATTTTTCGAAAGCAAGATTTTCTCTATTTTTTAACAATTTTTTCTTGTCTACCGTTAAACATTAAAAAAGAGAAATATCTATATAATTGTTTTGTGATTACAGTTTTAAAATTTACATAAAAGTAAAATTAGACTTATTCTAAATGTCGATTTAATGATTTCTCAATAAGGGCTTACCACTATTTTTATTTCTTGCTTATAATCAAACTATTCGGTAGCAGTAATAACTTCTGTAAATTTGACGTTGATTGTTGTAAGAGTACACATATACATAAATGTTATTTGTTCTTAACAATAGCAGTACTTAAACTTAAATGTTTGTATATCGTTTATCTTTTATTTAAATGGTATTAAGACTATTAGCACTTACCATATTATCACACAAGTACAAAAAATCTGGTGTGAACATCACACGACTTTCCTTATTCTATTATTTGGGTAATTCTGGCAAAAATCCTGGGCTCCAATTTTTTGTGTCTAGTTTTCATTTTACCAACTTTAATTTTAAATTCATGTTTATCTCGTGATAACAAATCATTTTTATTCTCATGAATTTTTTGTATCTTCAACCCTTTAGATTCTCGACCGCTTTGCGACCTATTTTGCGACGTTGCGGCCAAACGACTAGGCTGATTTTTACCAAAAGCTTCGTACTGCGTCCCCTACCTGCAAGTAACTTGCATACCAAATTTCAAGTTTCTAGCTCTGTTTATTGACAGATACACACACACAAACACACACACACACACACGCGCGCGCGTGCGCGCGCGCGCACGCACGCACGCCAATAAAAAAAAATAACGGTTATAGAAGTATAAAAAGGAAAGTGGAAACAGGAGGTACCTGGTATTCATCAGTTGTAAGAATTGTTCTTACAGTGTAATAATCGGCGTGCTTTGTCATTATATTAAAAAAATAGTTTTTGATCAAAAACACTTAACTTAAAAAGAGAACTGCTTTGTTCTATACATTTTTTAAGTTTTCCAAATATTACTGTCTCTATCTTCACAAATTATTACGTAGTTGTAATGAAAAGATATTTATCAGGAGCTGCACATTTGTTGTTTATAAACAAATTCTCACTATTAACGTTAAATTGAAATAAGTTTATTGAGGTTTTTTTAATTCACTTTGTCCTTGTATTTTTAACCCACAGCACATCTGTTAAAAGTAGTAGCAATAGGTACCACTTAATAGAACTTCCCATTAAAAATCAAAAATACCAACTAAGGTACAATATGGACTTTGATAATTTTACTTAAAGTTTTCAGTCATGTAAACTGAATAGTATATTAGTATCTGTAATTAAAGGCGGCAGTTTAGCTGGAATTATATTAAATGTTAAGTCGAAAATTGTGAAGTTTCTCATAAACTTAATAACAACCACAAAACCTCATAACTTTTCGAGGGAAGTTGAGCGTAATAAAGTTTTATCTCACATTTTAATTTTTAAATGATTTAAATAAGGGAGAAAAGTAAACGAGAGCATGAAATGTTTTATTCATCAGGCACTTTCAGGCATAACGAAATATTTTCTAAACCGCACGTTCTCAAATTTCTTTTAAACTATCCTATTAAAAAATTGTACATGCAGCTGTTAATAATTTATTTATGTTTAATGCATTGGGGAATAGCGGTGTACGACAAAAACCAGTCCTTGCAATTAAATAAATTATAGAAACACGTAAAGGAAAATTGAGTTATTTAAAATAAGACAAATTTTTCATGGTAACGCGTACGATAAACACCCTCAAAAATAATAATTTATTATATAACTGAATTATGCAGACGATTTCCTCTGAGATGTACAAATTTATTCTTAACTCTTTAATACATAATCAGTTTGTAAAATATTTAAGAGAAAAGTTTCTACTTTAACCTTAAGGCTGTATAGAACCATCACAATAAACTGGAGTATATAGCTGACATAACAAGATAAAATTTACTCTGATGAACATAATGATGTGTGACAAACAACACATTACGCAGAATTTTGCTCATTTAATTTTACTTAAAGAAGCTCGTCCAGAAGTTACAGAATAAGAAACAAATGAAAAATCAATAAATATCCCACACAACCAATAAAATTGAAAAGTTACAGTTTGGAGAGCTGCAAAACTTGCAATGTGTAACTAAAATGAGTTACGGACTTGGGAGTTATTAAGACAGCTACACTTCAATCACTTGCTTTAGACATTTTAGTCAAAGCGGAGTTGAAAGTGGCTTTCCGTAGACTGACATGTAATGGAAACTGACAAGGCGGCTCAGCTTCTAAATATATTAGAAAAATAGAGATTTTCACAAATTTATTATCAAAAATAAGTTGTGATACTATGGGAATTGGGTATGTTAGTAAACCTTTTAACTTAATTGAAAACTTATACATCGATATTGCTAGACTTGAAAACGAATTTGATATACAGAAGAATCTTCTCGATTTATTGCACATGCATTTCTAGTAAAATTGGAAAATCACATATGTCTGCGTAAAAATATAAGCAGAAACTATTAAAATAGAGACAAGTTTGTCATAACAGATAATAAAAGTTCTATATAAATAATAGCTAGTTATTTTAAACTGGTTTAAGAATGTCTACAAAACCTTGTAGCTTTTATAAGATATAATGTATGTGTGTTATGGCACATATATTACACCAGAAAATGGAAAAACTAGTGGCCTAGCATAAAATAAATTAGAAACTACTTTTGCTGGATCTGAACCAGTGCTTGGAGTAACGAAAACCGAAGTTTGCTAAACGGTTATATATATATATATATATATATATATATATATATATATATATATATATATATATATATATATATATATATATATGTGGGTGACTTGCTCTACAAGCTTCGTCGCCTTCAACAGGAGACTTATCGGTTAATAGCCCTAGAGAAAAATTCCTGACTTTCCATGTTTGGGTAGGATGATGATGTCCCCACTAGAGGAAGTATATATATATATATATATATATATATATATATATATATATATATATATATATATATATATATATATAATTTAAATACTCGATGTAGGTGATAGAACTGAAGCATAATAAGAAACGCTTAAAACTCAATTTAAAAAATAACACATATAATGCAATTAAATGTACAGCAAATTAGACTAGTGACTGGGTTCATCTTCAGTCTCTGAAACTTACGTAAGCATAAATGTATATATACAACAGGTGTTCACAAGAAAAAAATTTATTTATAATGTTAAAAATATATTATATTTGACAGTAAGTTCTTGCTCGATGGAAACATTTGCTTTCGGTGAACCAGCTCTCGAGAGGCTCTAATCAGAGAAGACGTAATCAAAAAGCTATTCTGATAATGGCTGTAAACTTTTTTTGGAAGAAACCTCCTACCTCGGCGTAGCCGACAACAGCCTCTGGAAAATGGTCTAGGTTGTACGCAACCGCCTCACCTAGCCAATGACCATCTACCGCAAATATGGCGTCTCTCTGTGTCACATCTATAGGGGCAGAAATTCTCTATTTGCGCCACCGCCATTACCAACTCTGTCCTCCGTTTCCTCTAGTGGGGACATCATCATGCTACCCAAACCTGGAAAGTCAGGAATTTTTCTCTGGGGCTATTATCCGATAAGTCTCCTGTTGAAGGCGACGAAGCTTGTAGAGCAAGTCACCCGCAAGCTCTTAAACATAAGCTACCGAAGACCTTCAACTAATTCCAGAGAGTGAGTTTAGATTCTTCTTCACTCATTTCATTACCCACTAGCTTCGCAAGGTAGTGGAATGTACTATCAATAGCTACATTAAGAAGTAGTTTTTCTCGACGTGGCCAAAGCTTTCGATGAGATATGACACAACCGTAATCTCGCTGCCTATAGTACAGCTTACCCAGTCCTTCCCTTTCGAAGGAAAAATTTGCATCAAGTTCGGTGGCTTGAGGTCATCGTAGACGTGACTCCAAGCCGACATCCCCCAAAACTTCTTTCTACCTTTGACGCTATTTAATATCTACGTCTGGAATAAACAGACGATGCTGTGGTGTTGTCTAGCTTGCTGAAAACATCCTTTGCCACAAGACGGCCACAGGAAAAACTAGACCTCTTGGAACACTAGTTCAAACAGTGGAAAATGGGCATCAACGCAGAGAAGAATTTCTGTTCTCCACCAGAAGAGCACTTCAGTGGCGAGACGACCTAGCGAATATTAGGATCCTTGAAAGGGAGATACTCTGAAAGAAGGAAACCACCTCTCTCAGATAAAAAACTGACTTAAAAAGCTCGTGCCTGTACAGCCGTGAATAAGCTGAATACAGCTACCAATAAGCTAACCTTAAAAACAAACCATCTTGGGGCTAGGGCACAAAATTTCACATCAGTAAGCTCCAGTTTATACAGAACTAGACTCTATAAACCACCTTTCGCGTTTCGTGGTTTGTAATAAACATTTTCCACAGCGCTCAAGAACTGAACGAGACCCTACAGGGCCATAGTAACTTCACCATTTGTGTTCTTTACCTATTAGAATTTGGAAAGGAAAACCGTTACAAGAGCTTAAAGAACCTAATTTCTCCTTGTGAGGTATTTTCTATATGACCATCCAACATCCAACGCTAAGTCATATGAAGACTGCGATTGGGGGTTACGTACAGAGACCTCTGATTTCGCCAGTAAAATTAGCGTTGACATTTAAACTTTTTAGGTAAATAAGTGACTAGATGCGTAGTTAAAGAGGTCTTAAAGTTGCAATGCTAATGGTTTCTTATTTCGTCTCACTTTTGACTTTAAAAATAAATAATGCTATTTTTATCGAATTCTAACAATCCAGTAAAATTCAAAAGGAAAATTTTTGTTACCAATTTTTAAGCAGAATACTTTTTTATTTTTATTGTGATAGATACAAAAATGCGTGCATCTCAAATAACATAAATTAAATATTGTTCTTGATGTACCACGAGTATTTTTTGCTAAACCAAATATTCAAAGAAACAATTTTCGAGTTTAGTGTGGTAGTTTGAGTATAATATACTATTGTTAAAATTAAGTAGCACTAACTTTATTGAGGGTTATAAATATTACGTTTCACATTTAAGTGAAGAAATGTAGCGCAAAAGACCTTTAGAAGCCACAAACCCAGATCAATAATTTTGATGCCTACTAGAAAATGGATTAAGCACACATTTAAATTGGTGGTCTGGAAAATATTACTGTATCATGCGCATTAATATATCTAGCCCCGTCAGAATTTATTCTAACTTAAAAATATTCGAAGAGATAACATTACATTTGTCACAGAACTGAAATATGTGGGTACTGCTGGAGGTTACTTTGTCAATTAAAGTTTATACTGCGATTTTGTAAATAAGCGATAATTTTTACTAAGAATACTGAGAATAAATATGTACACATTTTAAAAATAAAGCACAAGCAGGTTATCTGTCTAATACATTAGTATTTTTATAACTTCTGTGTTGTACGACAAAACAAATAGTTTATAGAGGATTTAAACAATTTGTATACAGCCGTTTTACTAAAGAAATTCTATATAAGCAAAAACTAATCTGCGTTTTAAAAAATGTCTAACAAAATATCTCTAAATTAGAACATAAATTTATGAAAATTAACCTCTACAGGACATTTTATTTATTTTAGACGTCACTAGTTGGAATGGACACAAAATGAATTAGAAGCGAAATGATAATAAAAAAGTGAAAGTCAGCATTATAAGTTTTCTCCAAAGAATCAGCGGGTTGTAAAAAGATATTTTACAAATATAATATTGAAGAGTATATAGTAGTAAAAAGTTCAAGCTTTCATTCATATGTTCGCTGTGAGCTTCTCGTGTCACATGACACACGTCTAAATGGAAGTCTAATTCGGTCTACACACGCTCTAGTGTGCCCCCATTGATGCTTCTTATAGCACTAGTACGATTTTTAGGTTAATCTAATGTTAGTATTAGTGACACGTAAACTAGGCCTTTAGAGTATTGTTAAAAAAAATTATAAGCCGGAAGACCGAAAAGTCTGTGGAACCAGCTGAACAATACAAAATCCTCTCTGTCACATCGTTTAATGCAGTGATAAGGGAGTTTCTGATCCCTTCATGATACCAATGCGGTGAAGTCCCATTTTATTGGATTATGAAATTAAAATTCTGTCACACATAACTGCAAAAATATAAGTATGTTGTACTCATCTCAATCTTTTCACTGAAGAAAAATAGTATATATTTTTTTGAAGATTGCACAAAAGACATTAGGTTTTGGCAAATGGCTTTTATGTTCTACAACGCTATGAGGATTTTTCGTGCTTGAAACCTATAGTTTATGACAGTTTACCTTTCTAATTACATAAAATATTGCTTCGTCGCTGAAGTAGCAAATTTATCGCTTTCTACCGGATGGATGTTTAAAATAAAGCTTCTAAGCCCACATTTTAAACTTGGGTGTTTTCCTTTCCTTTTCACATATAATTTAATGTTATATCTGTAATAGTTTGCCAATGATATATTTTTAAATGCCATTATTCTGTGGTAATTTTATATATAGAAGTAATATTTTATCAATAACTATCAAAATCACTTTTTTATTATTGTAAATGCTTTCAGAAAGTCGGAGTAAATTAAAATGTGCGATAAAAATCCATTTACACAAAATGGAAATTGTAGATTTATATTCTCTATGACTTCCTGTGATTTATATATTACAAAAATATTTTACAGAAAACTTGAATTATTTAAGATGTGGATACGCTAATAATAAATATAATCACCCATAAAATGTTTTAAAAAGTAATATTGTGTGAAAATTATGAAGACTACCAAGAAAACGAAAACTATATTATTTAAAACGTTAAAAAGTATAGAAATTAATAATGAGACTCTACATCTGTGCGGGAGTATGACCACTCAACTAGAAAGCTAAAGCCATCGATCTCTTCACTGAAAGGTTGCGTAATGAATCACGCACTGCGCCTTTGATAACTACAGGATTACCTCTTGTTGTAATTGAACATCGATACTCAATTATTTATAGTGATTAAGTAGTGTTCTCGCTAAACATCTGGGACCCGGGCGCAATCTTAGGTTATCTTGCACCACAGCTAAGCATTTTAATCGTTGGGTAATAATGGTTCAGATATAAATTACTAAAATTTATGGAGAAACTGACCGACAAAAATTTAGGAATAAAAACCCTTCATGAATGAAAACTACATACACATATTACAAACTAAATTTATTACTTTCTAATTATAGAATAAAAAAGACAAATTTGGTAACTAAGTACATCGTTTAGCTTAAAAATTAGCTCACCAATATTAAGCATGTATGTATCTTCATATTTTTATATATTTTAATATATTTAGTCTTATACATTTTCAAGCAAATAAAAAATATTACTAACTATATTGGCGATCTAAATTAGAGCAAGACAATAGCAAATTTATATAACTAAAAGTGATTGTTGGTAAACTAAAACTAAATTTCATAACCATCTGATAGTAACACGTTTCTGGTAAGCGTTAGAGAACTTTAAAGGAAAAAACGTTTGACAACAAGCGTGCGAGTGTAAGAGGGTGTACATAAAAAGTCCATTGATGTATTATATATAAGATCTGTCCTGAAAATATCAAGACAGAGTTAGTATAACAACAAGTCGGCTTAGTTGATAATTAAAGGTTCGTGGTGAAGACAAGTAGTGTTTGATCATCTGATATAAAATGACTGAATAAATAGAGCAGTAAATCTTCAACACAACTTATGTAAAAGCTGGAATATTTTTCTTCAAATCTCTTCGGTTATTTCAAAAGGGTTTTGGCAACAATGCAATAAATGCAGACATGGTACAAGCGATTCAGATATGGCCTGAAATCTATTGAAAGTAATCCTTGTTCTGCAAGACCAGCAACAAGTACGAAGCAGAAAAATGTTAAACATACACAGCCTGAGATTCTATAATTTCAAGTTGAAATTTTAACTAAAGTTCTTGGCTTGGCGAAAATAATGCTAGTGCAACAAAACAATTATTCGCGATTTTAACAAAGAACTTTGTAGAATATTTTTTAATAGTGAGAATGATGTTGGGAGAAATTTGTGAGATCTCTACGTGCTTTCTTTGAAGAGGACTGAGGCTACCTACAATGTTTCTTGTGTGCTGCATCCTTCTTACTAAGCATATAAATTTATTGTTATTCTAATTCATTCTTAAATAATTACGGTCTTTATTTGATTCACCTACGTATTAAAATAACAAAAATTCTAAGTTGGCCTACTTAAAATTGCTACTTGGAACTGCTAAATACGTTAATTACATAACACAGTTTTGTTAAACAAAGCAACTAGCATTTTTCGTTTAAAATAATAAATGCAAAAATAATGACTATACTATCTTAAAGTTTAACTGAAACGATGAAACTTCGTCAGTAGCTTATTTATATTTTGGTTACATTTATGGGTGCTCAAATCTTCCAAAAACATTCTTGTGGTTAAAACCACAAAAACTTATAAGTCTAATAATATATTTAACTTACCTATTACAATCCACATAACAATGCAGTTTCCTCCAATAGCCACCGTAATCATGATGGCGAAGACTATGGTCCATGCAGCTTGTGCCCACCAAGGCATTGATAAATTGTCTTCTTTCTTGATAGGAGTGTGGCTGGGAATTGTAACCGGTATAAGTGGTCCGTAGTCAAAACCTTCGAACGTGCCATTCGTCTTGCCTTGTATCTAAAAATATAAGACGCAGCTAATAAATTTGTTGCTATGATTAGAATCATGTGCAGTAACAGTTATAAGGTGTTAGTGTTCCATATAAAAGATACAGTCCTTTTCTATACCAAACAAAATAATCATTTTAATAGTAATTCATTGTTTGTGCCTTATTTTTTATTAAACGCTCGAGAGTTTTTTCACTTACGATAATAGTATTTTAGAACAACATTCCCAAATAGATTTTAGTAATTTGGTCTGTAAATAATATCCCTTACACAGGTTTAGAGAAATAATAACTCCTGCTTTTGCATTCTCAAAAATATAATATGCATAATTTTAAGAAACTTAAGAGGTTTAATTAGATCATGTCATTGCCCCTTTTCAATACTACTCAACTTTTGTACCTTTCCAACCTTAAGGTAGTAGAATGGTTTGTACTCTAGTCTCAACAGTAACCTAGTTAAAGCCGTTACTAGCAATCTTTGTTATCAATATTACCCTTCAATATATTTGATCTAAAAGAATTTTAGAATAAATATAAAATATTTAATAGTCACGGATAATTTATATCATATCTCACGTTCCCATTACGTCTTCAATAGATAAGGTTTTCAAGTAAATGCGTTAATTTGAATATTTAATTTATTAATATTCGCGTCATGTTTACTAATCACTTTTTTTGAATTGCTTGCTATTAACTTTATTAAAAATTCGTTAAAATTAAACTTTGTGCTTAATAGGAATACTTGACGAGAATAAAATGCCCAATGCAATAATACAAACTATAAACAGTTATACAGAAACTAACACCCTAATAAGAATAAACAACAAACTCAGAAAAAAAAATATATATACTAAAATAAATCAAGGCGATTCTGTGGATTCAATTTTGTTTAGTTTGATAATTAAAAAAAATAAGAAGGAAAGTAAAAACAAAAGCTGCACATACAAAATTAACGACAAAGAATTTGAAAATGCAGGCGATACCATTAAAATATCAGATAATAATGGCAATCTCTAACGACTTTCACAATTCTTCCATTCGAAAGCCGATAAAAATAACATGAACATATCAGTAGGAAAAAAAGTAGTCCTGAAAGAAACAGTGAGATGTAAATTAGTCATCAAGGACAAAGTTATCGTACAAGTAATGTCTTTTAAATATGCGCATCGTCGTTTCAACCAATAGAAAATTAGTTAGCGAAGTTAAAACGCAAATTAATAAAGCAGCAAAATTTTCTGGGTGTTTGAAAGATGTCATATAGAAAGACAAAGGCATAAACATATATAAAACAATATATAAAACCAGACACAACAATCACAAAAATAATATTTCACGCAACAGAAATGAAAATTTTACGACAAATAACATGTATATTGTAACGATAGGGTAAAATGAAGAAATTCGACAAAAATGCAACGTATAGGATATTGTAAGATGTAGCCTGGAAAAACCAGATTTTTAAAATACCAAACAACAGGCTTCCAAAAATAAGACGGGACAACAAACTAGAAACCAGAAATCAGACCACCTGGTAGGTCGCTCAAAGAGTAGAAAGATAGCAGGACCTCAACGTTGCAAGATCAAGATTAAGAAATTGGAAATAACAATCGCTACATCTAAGATGAGAATAAAAAGAAGATGCATTATTTTGCATGTCATTTACAATTACTTCGACCAACATATCTGTAAATTTTTATTTATACATAGTTTTGATAAATGGTGGGCGAGAAATAAACAGACATTAAAATTTAGTAATACAGTTCATATTTACAAGAAAACATTTCATCAATACAAAGCTTCTACCTTGTACTGTTCTGTTATTTTGCAATCCATATTCTCCATTCATTAACTTTTTATAAAACAATTGATTGGTACAAAATATTTTTGAGTGGCATAATCTTTCGGATTTTTAAAAACCAGGCATCGTTTTGTTGTATGCCATTCTAGGCCATAAACTCATGAAGTTAATAATTTACGCATTATAATACCGGAGCATCGAGTGATAAAATTTGATCTACTTTTTTGAGAGCGCTTTTAAAGTTTTATGTGTTTGAAGCTTCTTATAGCTGTATATTTGATGCATTACTATTTGGGCTTGAAATCAATGAAGTTAACGGCGACGATTGTGATTGCTACACGTGAGAAAATATGTTAATTTTTCCGTTCAAAGCTCTCTTTGGGACGTTTTTTGAATACTACCCTATTTAATTTCTTTTTAACGAATCTTGCTATTTATTATTTAGCCTTTATGGCAAATGAAACGTGAATTGAACAAAAATTTAATTCAAAAGTAAACTTTATTTATAAGGGCTGGACTTCCGCACAATAATTACCACTTTTAGGTACCGGCTCGATGTGGGCTACATTGAAGAATGTGGTTTGCAATACCATTCATTTTAACTATGCCAAGTTTTATAAAAATAAATCTAATACTTCTCGTACTTTAACGCTATTTTTGTTGATTGTTAATTTGTCAGATTTAAGTTTACTTTTAAACTGTTTCTACTGTCATATACCATCTTATATTCCTTGAGTGTTTAGTGCTTTTAAATAAATTACTTGTACAATCTACAATAGTTAGCTAGTTTATTTACAATGACTTTGTTTATTACATTGTGGTAAAAAATTATCAGCTGATTATCCCCCATGACCAAATTACTATATTACCATATTAACTGTATTTCAAACTGTAATAATCACAAATAGAAACACTTCTGCTGGCCACGTTAAAAAAAAATTTTATGCGTTCTTAGAAGCGATTGTACGCTTTGGTCCTAAGAACTAAAGTATATTGTGCCTTCAACTTGTAGAATTGTAATTATTACAATCATAATTAACATTTACATAAAAAAGAAAATCGCAAAATAAATCTTGGTCTTGGAATTTTATAATAAAATCTCCATGAATAACTTTTTAACCTTTGAGCGCCCGAGGATGACGCTTAGATTTTCGGATTCTACTCTTCAGTCTGAGTCGAATGACACTAGACTGAGGTCTCTACGATGTATGCACCAGAAGTTTAACGATATGCAATAATAACTAGTTAATAAATTAGAATGCAATTAATGCAACGGTCAACGGTTACTATAATTTATTTGCATCACTGTCGTGCGCTGCATGACTTTGCCTATTCGGCTGCCGCGAATGCCCATCTCCCCCGCCTTATATTCAAACGGTGGCTCTAGAATAAATTAGAAGTTTTTGGAATTTGAACTCAAGGCCGACATCCTTGAGAAATGGCGGGGATAGCGATGGAACATTTTGGAAAGTTTCCAAATTAATTCTTTGTGATATATTATTTCTGTTACAATATAAAAGTCAACGAACGACGAATGTACTATTTCACTTTTTAATGTTGTAGTTATTACCTATTCAGAGTTTATTTGATTGTGCTCACTTTTTTGTTTATTCAACTCAAAATTTTTTATTCTGCAGCTAACCCTGTTTATGTGTTAATTAAGCCCTGCACAAAATAAATAACACTTTTGTGTTTATGACTGATAAACCTGCACTAATATGTCAATTTTAAATGAATTTGTAAACGTCACTCAATTCATATTATATGTATTCAATGCGCACTAGATTTAAAATCGTTTTAGGGTTACTGTGCGTTTGAATAAGAAACCCGCCTCAAAAATCGATTCCCGAGCTAATTCGACGAGTTGCCCGTTGCATATTCGAATCGGTTACAAATGCCATTCTTTGTTTACCCGGCTCGCAGCTATTTTAAAGTCGTCAATAAAAAAATAGCTATCCGCGTCATGGAGCGCGGGTGGAGTGCGGGTTTATACAACGAGGGCTGTTTCAGGGGGCCGCTGGCGCGACGCCGCCCGCGGCGGGTACAGGGTGCGCGCAGTGGATTACTGGAACAGGCCCGGGAAGTATTCCAAATTCCTCAGTTAACCGCCGTATTAGGTGTAAAGTTTAATTTTTCCTGTCGCCTTTGTAGTGCCGTAAACCGTGGCGGGACGTTCCCAGAAATTAAATGCTTCGTGAGCTTAGCGGGCATTCCCGCCGCACAGCATTGTCTGCAGTGAAATAAAGATATTATATTCTTGCGAAATTGAAATTTGCCCGCCCGGGAAGACGTTTGCCTCTTTAATGCGTCCAATATCAAGAATTTAACTGACACGACTAAAATAATCCGGTAAATATTAAAACAATAAGCGAATTGGGGGTTACATTGCAAAGATAGCACCTTTACTCTTAGTCGTTCTCATCAAATGTCTTTAGGTGGAGGTAAATCACGGTAACTAATCCTTACAAGCATAATTAACATTTACATAAAAAAAAAGAAAATCGCAAAATAAATCTTGGTCTTGGAATTTTATAATCAAATCTCCATGAATAACTTTTTAACCTTTGAGCGCCCGAGGATGACACTTAGTTTTTCGGATTCTACTCTTTCAATCTGAGTCGAATGACACTAGTCTGTGGTCTCTACGATGTATGCATCAGAAGTTTAACGATATACAATAATAACTAGTTAATAATAAGAATTTATTGAAATAAAGTCTACATGTTCTATATTGCATAGGAGAATAAAATTAAATATTCAACTTCCAACATAGGTACGGATGACAACCAGTCTGCTCAGGTGATCAAGATGAAATCTGCAATCTTCTGAAGGGAGTCGTGCACAAGACTTTATCCTATACATCTTCTCCTTTGCGTAGCTTTACTGATCTAACCACTCATGCACGATACTGGAATGATGCACCATCTTGTACAAAAATAAAGTCGTCAGTATTATTCCAGCCAGGTGTCGCAGATAATCTTGAACATCTAAATGTTTGAGTCTGCACTTATTGTGGCACGCACAAAATATGGGCCTATGAGTCTTGTTGCCATCACTCTGCACCACATGATTACTTTTGGTCGAATTTGCATCTTCCTACTCATTTTAAGATCGCTTTCACGTGACGCCTAGTAATGACAGTTATGACGGTTGACAAAACATCCAGCATGAAACACGGCCTTGTCACTCCAGAAAGTGTTTTTAAACATTTTAGGCCAATTTCTATGCCAATCCAGTATTGTTTCCATATTTGTTGTTGGAGTCACAAACTTCGAGGTTTATATCCTGCATGCAATGGGGTTTTCACGAGCAAACATTTAAATTTTTGCAACACCCTACACTTTCTTAGTCCACTTTTATGAACTACCTGACGTGTTGATCTTTGCAGGCTGCATATGAATATTTCTTGAACTGTTGCCACATTCTCCGCACTCGGGAATGTATATGTACCGAGCCTGTGATCATTAACTTTATGTGACATTTTTTGTTGTCTTTGAACGTAGTTTTACTTTGTCTGTCACTACCGTCTGTGCACAAAAACAATAGAATTCCATTACGTTCTACCATCTTAGCTCACTTCTAAATAGTTTAGCGGTCGGCCAGCTTTGTTTACGTTACAAGTGCTACAACTCACAGCCATTTTATATACCTTTTCGCATGTCTTTCTCTATTTGTATGTTCACTCTAAAGTCTGTATTACCATCCTTCTTTTTCCCTTAGAGAATGTCCTATTCAGTTTCACTTGATATATGTATACACTATTTTTTTCCTCTCCTCATCTATAACATACACACACAAGCGCGCGCGCACATACACATAGACGCACATAAGCACACATGCACGCACACGTATACATGTAAAATATATTAATAAAACATCTCAATGCGACCGTGTTTACTTTAATACTATATCATAAATAAATATTTTTGACCTAGAATATCAATAAAATATTTAGATTAATCAAATTTACTAGTATTTTTAATTGTAGAAAATAATTTTAACCTTTTCCAATCTTTTCGAAACGCACTATTACTTTTTTCTACCCCCTACACTCCTACCCAGTTCAGTTATTTTACTTCTCTTATCTTTTGTAAAAATATAATTCTTGTAAGGCTTACTGCAAAGAACTTTTTTGTACCTTTCTTGCAAAAATTCCGTGCAATTGGCTTTTAGAATTGGCTTTGAGCACTTGCTTTGGCACATTGATTTCGTTTAGTTTGCGCGACATTTGCTTTATTCATTTTAAACTGGCCATTTCAATTACGTTAAGTTCAAGCGACTTTATACTTTTGCTTTATTAAAACTTGCATTTCGCATTTTTGTTCGCGGCATTACGCATTTGCCTTTGTTCGCGCTTTTGCACTTGGCATTTTTTCGCTGTGCTCTCGCCGACAAATTATCAGCTCGACGAGGGAACCCTTACACTAGGAAGACGCCCCCGTTTTCTCTGCTGTGAAAATTGGGGTAACTTGTCTTAATTTTTATCCATATCCTTCTCCTTTTCTTCTGGAAGCCCCAGGACCAACAGCAGGGAACCGATATCTGCGGGAAGAGCCGTTTCCACAGGTTAGTGTTTTAATTTTAGAGTTGTTTGAAGTTCTCTATTCAAAATTCAAAATTACCTATACAGTCCACTTATTCCGGCCGTACCATTTTGGTCTTTCGAAACCCAGATTTGAACCATTTGGTCCATACGACCCGGATTTGAATCATTTTTTTGTTGTTTGTTCCATAGTCAGCTAGCGTGTGCCGCGTTAGATTAGATATCCTTGTAAGCATTGGAACGTTAAGTTCTAATCGCTTGTCACAGACCTGTTTTGTGAAAGCATATTTTCACGGTCGAGTTAAATTACTCGATATTTGATTTATTCAATTGAAAATTTAATTGAATTTTAAATACTAAAAAACAAACGGTTTTCGCTCGTGTACAAAGATTGCACGATTTTGCAAAGAAAATTAATGAGGGACAAAATCTCGCTTATTTCAAAACGGCCCTTAAATGCACAAAGATACGATTAAAGAATTTAATGAGTTAGAATTTTGAATTAACGAAATTTCTTTAGATTTAGATCCCAATTTTATTCCTAAATTTACGGCAATTGAGAATTTATTGAAGGTTATCGCGAGGTTGCTCAACAAATTTCGGAAAGTGTGACCACTTCAACAGCTCCTGCCCTACCAAAAACCGAGTCATTGAAACTTAACGCGATAAATCTTCCTAGTTTTGATGGTATACCCCAAAATTGACCAGGTTTTAGCGAGTTATTCACCACTTTGATCCACGACAATCGAAATTTGTCAGATTTAAAGAGGGTGACACTTTTGGTGTCAAAATTGCAAGGTTCGGCCTTAAAGGTTTGCCAGGGGGTTCCTGCCACAGCAAGTAATTATAAGGTAATTTGTAAAGCCTTGTTTGATCGTTTTAACAATAAAAGGCGGCTGGCAAACAATTATGTTAATCAGGTATTTAATTTTAAAACTTTACGTGCGAAATCCAGAGGAGGTTTAACAGCGGTTTTAAATAATTTTTGTGGGCCTATTGCGGCAATTAAACAATTAAACTTGGAGGATATCGGAGATTTTGTATTTTTGAATTGGGGGTTAGAAATTTTAGACCCGCTAAAAAGACGTTCTTTTGAAGAGGCACATCGCAACAAAGATATCCCTATCTATCAAGATTTTGTGCGATTCCTACAAAAGATAAAAACTATGCCGTTCGTTAACCCCTCGGAAACTTCAAGACCCAAGATCCCGGAGAAAATTCTACTTACCACTCACAATTTTCTAGTCAATCCAGATTCTCCTATGGACGGGAAAATTTGTAAATGAAATACTTGTCAGACAGACAATATCCCCATGTATAACTGCTCGACCGTACCCATCCCAATTTTTTCGATACATACAAAAAGTGGCTGAAAGTACGTTTCCTGAAAAGTGTGTAGCAAGAAAAGTGCTGCAGATTTTTTACTGAAATAGCCGACCGAATGCACGAGGTCCTGCACAACAAGGGTTGCATCGCAGCTGTTTCAAATAGCTCAATCTTAGATACGACAAACCTACTTGCAGAAGAAGTAAAAAGAAAATCGCAGGATCGCAACACCAATCACTCCCACGGCAGTAATGTATTGGTACCACCACAAGTTGCCGAAAAATCCAGAGTCTGTCGTCCGGGGTACAAGCAATAAAACGAGTGGCTGTTAAAAAACGACCAGACCCGTTAGTAGACGCAATAACGGAAACGGTTCTGCGTCTCGCCGCATGTTACGTCAGTGATCGCCTTGGTAAGATATCATTTCTCGTGGATACGGGAGCTGATCTATGCATATACCTTTGCAGAAAGCTACGCGGCTATAAAAACAAAAGCAAATACAACTTTTTGCAAAAGATGGCTCACGCATTGAAACCTACGGTACGATTGTATTAAATCTGCACCTTTCTCCATGCCGAAATTTCTAATGGTAATTCATAGTCGCAGATGTGGATTTTCTCTCGCATTGTGGCCTTCTTGTCGACACTTGCCTAACAGATGCAATCACCAGTTTCTCTGCAAGGGATAGTTTAGCAAATGCCAAAATTTTATCTACTACTACCGTAACAGGGACTTATCAAAATTCCCTGACCTTATTCGATCGGCGGGGTTTAACAGAGCGCAGGTAAAACGTAACATCGAGCGTTACATTGAGACAACTTCAAGGTCCCTCGCCTGGTCTCTGACTGACTTAAGATAGGGAAAACCGAGTTTGACTTAATGTTGGAGTGTGGAAAAATCCGCACATCAAAGAGCCCATAGGTCTCATCACCTTGGTCAAAAAAGGAAGAAAGTAATGCGCTCCTGGGATTATTAGATAGCGCTAGATGCCAAGACGATTTATAACAATTACTCGCCACTCCACATCGAGGACATGTCGCAAATACCACACGGAAAAAGATCTTTTCTAAAATAGACTTGGTAAGATTGTATAATAAAATACCATTTCGAGAGTCTGATATAGAAAAGACCTCAATAATAACCCTGTTTGGCTTATTCGAATATCTATTAACCAGTTTTAGTCTACAAAATGGGGCACAAATATGTCAAAGTTTTATCGATCAAATTACTCGTTTTTTAAATAGGAACAGGATTAAATTGCTTTTTGATCGATTAAGCCAGTACAAAGTTGTTATTTAATCCCGCAAAAAGTATTTTCAGTGAAAATGAACTAACCTTTCTCAGCTATACTGTCAATGCGCAGGGAGTAAGATCTTCAGTTAATCGTCTAGAAGCTATTGCAAAATTTTAACTATTAAGCAATTACGACGATTTCTCGGCATGATAAATTTTTGTCGTCGATTTATTTCGAGTTCTGCCAAAAGTTTTCAACTGTTGAACGATACGTTCAAATATTCGAAGAAAGGCGATATACTTGTTGAATGGAACGAAAACGTTAGCACATTCAGTACCGAACGCGCCTATTAGTTTAGTGTTAGACGCTTCCGATTACACAATGGGTGCAGCCTTGCAACAATTCGTAGACAATGCATGGCAATCTTTAGATTTTAGGTCTTTAACTGTGACACAGAAAAAGTATAGTGGATACGATCGCGAATTGCCCGCAATGTACAGCGCTGCAAAACATTTCAAACAGACTGTCGAAAATAGAAAGTTTATAATTTTACCGATCACAAGCCATTAATTTATATTTTTCAACAAAATTTCAATAAATATATTTCACGATAACTTCAATAGATAGATTTATTACTGACATTCATTATATTGCTGAAAATAATATTGCTGGTACATTGTCTAGAAATTAAGCCGTTGCTATGTCCGTGAACATCATGAAAACAGCAAATTACTCGAAATGCTCGCCTCTCCATCTTTTGCATTGGAATTAGAAAGTTTACTTTAATGATTATAACGTAAACATTTACTGTGACGTATCTAGCGACGTTTTATTCTCTTGCGAACCGAAGTCTGCGACGCAGTTTTCAACTTCCTCCACAATCTGTCAAATCCGGGTATACGTGCTATGGAGAAGCTTCTTACGAGAAGATTTGTCTGGCGATCGATTAATAAAGATTTCCACGACTGGACACGACATTGCTTCGCTTTTTCAAAAATGTTAAATTAAGCGACATATAACATCACCCATCGGTGAATTTAAAGATTTATCTAACCATTTCGACTACGTACACATAGGCATAATAACTATGAATTATAGATAGTCTTACGTGTATCGATGGTTTTTTCAGTTGGCCCGAAGCTATACCATCGCCAATATGAAAGCATCAGCTGTAGCTTTCGTTTTCATTAACACTTGGATTTCTCGTTTCAGCATACCCCTGCGTATAACTACAGATTATGGAGGTCAATTAAAATCCGCTTTATTTAACGAACTGTGCAAATTGTCGGGCTCTAAGCACATTATAACAACAGCTTACCATCCACAGTCCAACGGTATGATCGAAAGATTGTACCGGCGACTCAAAGCAGCAATAAAATGCCGTAATACTGAAAATTGGTTCGAAATACTTTCTGTAGCGCTATTAGTAGTACGCACCGCCATTAAGGAGGGCTTGAATGCGAGTGCAGCTGAAATATTCTACAGTTTCGGTATTCATCTACAAAAAGGATTCTTTATAGCGAGCGCTTAAAAGTAAACGTAAAATATGTATAACCGTCCTTCGTTTCTCGGCACGATGAGAAAAATGATACGACATGACGCTGTTAAAAGCCCGTCAGATCCTCTTTATGAGGGCCATTTAAAATAGATCACGCGGTAACAAAAATTACGCTGTTAAAATTAACGATAAAAATGTAGAAGTGTCTATCGATCTTCTAAAACGAGCGAATAACAATAGCAATAATGTAAGCAAAAAATAAAAATTTACTTCTCGCCCAGGACGAGGTGTCCTCTTTTAAGTTAACTAAATTTAATTTAATTTAATTTAAAAAAATTAGGTTAATTTAATTTAATCAATAAGAGGGTAGTAGCTTGTATTAATAATGTATTTAATAATAAAATAAATTAGTTTACAAATAATCAAATTGTAAAATACATTTAACTTACATAATTTAACATTTGTAATGTATTAATAGATCATCCTTAACTTCCTATATAAGATCTAGTACATACATATGCAAATAATCTTGTTAATCTTGTGTTGAATAATTTAAAAATTAAAATAAATATAAAAATTTAGAAATAAATTATAAAGCACGGATTATTCGAAATACGGTCCACTGTTAGCTACAACTTGGTACAAATAGTAATCAAAAAGAGTAGTCTGGTAAATTCAGCTGGTAAGATAGGACATCCCATCGAAGTGTTTCAAAATAGCTTTTGGCTTGTTTTGCAACATGTAGCCGAGCGTTGTCGCGCTGAAAAATTATTTTATCGCGTCTTTCGTCGTATTCCGGTCATTTTTCTTTCAAGGGTCGGTTCAACTGGTTCACTTGTTGTAGGTAGCAATCCCCAGTAATAGTTTTGCCTTATTTCAGCAACTCGTAAAAGACTACGCTCTTCTGATCGCACCAAATACAGAGTATTTATTCTTTAAACGTTTATCGACGGGTGATAAATCAACAAGTGTCTAACATGGTTCTTCATCGAGTAATACCTCCAATTCTGCATCTTCAGACTTTTTCAGCTGGCTCGCAGTTCCTTGTCTTACGTGTTAAAATCACTATCTTTTAAATCGTCAAAACCAATAATCATAAGTTGAAATCGGTGGAGCTTCATATAGCAAACAAATACTTTTAGCTGTCGATTTATTCAAATAGAAACAAAAAAAAAACGCTTTTCGCAAATTGTGTTTTGTTAGCACAAAAATCTACATATCCAAAGTTCAAAAAAATTATATGGTTTACAATTGACAAAATTAAACGTACTGAAAATTTAAGCCTAATAATGGTACTTTTCCATAAAGTTGATTGCAGTATGTACTAATGGCAAAAATACTAGTAACACCATCTATTGTAAATTATATATTGTGCAAAGCAACGGAAAAAAAGTCGGGTTCATGTGGGATCTGCGATTTCACCCAATATTTGGGCAATTGCAAGTTAATAATACATATGTAATTAATGTGAAGCAAGCGTTCATAAAGGGATAGCGCATAATCGCCATGAAATAAGTAATAAGTATAGGCAATTTACAAGGAAATTCAAATATAGCACAAAGCGGCGAGAGCTGCTCTTATTTAACAAACAATAAGAGCGACAAAGGGGAAATGTAAGCAGAACCGAATTAGAATTTAACGACGCGGGAAAACATTTTTAATGTAAGTTTAAAGATATACAAACATTGATATGAGCGACCATATGCATAAAACTAGATCAGGAAATATAGAAAGCAAGAATATAACGAAAAAAGAAAAGCAGAAAACACGGAAAGCACTAATACAATTTTTTAGAAGAGTAAATTAACAAAAGGAACCCCAGATAAAAGTAAGAAAACAAATCAGGAAACAGACGTTATATAAAATATGTTACAGGACATAAGAAATGATATTAAACAGATAAATAACAATCAAGAACAGCAAAATAATAGGATAGACGTGATCCTGGAGAAAACATAAAACAGGAAAAAGTGATAAGAGGATTACAATACAAATTATCAAAGATGAAAGGTAAAATAATAATGTTGGAAAGGAAAAAAAGACAATTTAATGATAACAAAAATTAAATCAGTTGCTAAAGAGAATTTGGAGTCGAAATATGAAATGTAAAACTGAGAAGAAAAGATTATAAATACTCAAAATAAAACATAGATTAAGGTATTTTAAAAAGAAAATATATATTAATAACACATTTATGAACTGAATTTTAAATGTTTTAATAACAAAACTATTCTACTAATTTTTGCTTGCCGATTCCAAATATGAAATTTCTTTTCAAATCCGGTTAGCCTATTCTCAGCAAAATAATTTTGTTTGTACTTTAAGGTGTTTGTAACTAAATTCAAAACTAAAAATAAAATACTTATTGTATCTATTTGATATGTAAAGAAAGAAAAAGTTATAGAATAGAATTTATAAAGTATATTTGCATTTTAATTTTATTAAGTACCAAGTCATCAACAACAAAAGTAGGCAAAAGTAAACAAATAGGTTGTATTAACAAAAATTGCAAGACTGATTACCGCAATTGTGATACCAGATTCAGTAGATGGTTTACCAAAAAATCTATTTTTGTTCAAATTAACAAAAATGTAGATTTAACTAAACATGAAGACTATGACAGATAAATGTATTAGATAAATTCCAATGTCAATACAAATAGTACTCATCTCTTTCACAATAACACTTTTAATAAAGAATCTAACCATAAGAACTCTAAAGACAAACAGATCAAAAAACGAAAGACGACAATCACAGAGACTTGTGAAATAATCTGTTATTTTTTCATTGATGACTTGTGCAGTCAGCATGGTATTGTACCTGACCACCAACAATGACGATTGTATTTAAACTTGAATCTTGATTCGTTTAAATGTGTTTTGTTAGATAATAAGATTGACAGAAAAGAAAACCATCATTAATGATAGCATGCTTGAAAAGACTGCCTAAAACGTATGATGCAAGATCGCAAGTCTTTAATCTCATCGGCTACAATTCTTACCAGTCGTACGTTTTAGCAGATTTTAAGTTAATTTTAGTTATCTGTGGAATTAAACCATTCTATTGTACCTTCCAATGC
Source organism: Sinelater perroti (assembly GCA_036346155.1). NCBI lineage: Eukaryota > Metazoa > Arthropoda > Insecta > Coleoptera > Elateridae > Sinelater > Sinelater perroti. The sequence continues at coordinate 12,585,944 of JARFIY010000195.1, read as the reverse complement.
TTTCTTTGCGCTTTTTAACCCCAAGCCAAGCATTTACAATACATCAATTGTCAATGGGAACGAGCAACAGATAAAAATGCGGTAGTTGGAGCTCGGAATATCGCGAGAGAGCCATTGGTTAGCCCTAAAAAAATTATCATGTCTAATCTTCATATCCGTCTTGGTATTGCATCACAAATCATTAAGACAATGGACAAACTGGGAAATGACTTTCAATTTATGCGATCTAAGTTTTCTACGTTTTCTCTCGACAAGTTAAATGCAGGCATTTTAAATGCACCGGAGATTAAGTCTTCATTTATAGACCATAACTTTTGGTTGTCTCTTGAAGGAAAAGAGAGCGATATCTGGGTAGTTTTTCGAGCAGTTTGTGGTAAAACCATCGATCTAAATATTACAAGGCAAAGGGACTCATTCAGTCGCTCAAAGAGATCAAGGCAAACACGAGCTTCAAAGTCCATATGTTAGAATCTCACCTGGACGACTTCTCCTTGCACATTGGCAGTACCATCAAGTAGTCAAGAAAACTCGTATAAATTTTAAAGGATCTACCACTAAGAGAATGCTAGATCTTTTTACATTTTAGTGCTAATGCACTGTGCATTCAAATAAATATTGTATTGAAAGAAACGTAAGAAAAAAAGGCCTTAACAACACCGTTTCATCACATTAATTGAAGCTTGCTTAGGTCTAATATGAGATGAGTAAGAATAGAATGAGACACTCTTGACAATTTTAGTGTATATTTTCTGATGTATGTAGTACAACTTAACCAAAAAACATTAAAAAAATATTACAGTGCTTGCATAAATAAATTAAACTGCAACAATTACGGCGCTTACGTTTAATATTTTTCTACTTTTAATGAATACTGCTAGCATCCGCTACACTCGTATTAAAATAAATATCAACTAATTTTTTTATATTTTGCTAATCAGGAATCTTTTTAAACAATGGCACAACTATTGCACTTTTAGAATTTTTTTCTAATTTTTGGCATTGTCACAAAAATTACCGCCACTTTTAATATCTGTGACTGAAATTATCTTTAAAACGGCTAATTATTTAAAAAAAATTAAAAGCGCTTTTCTTTTTATTATAAAGATTTAATGTCAATTAACTTTAGGTTGTTTAAAAAATGACTTACTTTGCAGACATGCGTAATGTACTAGCAGAAAAAGAAAAGAAAATACAAAAAACATTAGCAAATCCGGAAAAAATAAATAAATGCAATATTAAAATAGATTAGAAAAATAAAATAAAAGGAGAAGGAAAAGGTGTGCTAGAATTAAGATAAAAAATCCTAAAATATATAGGAAGAAAAGGTGTACTACTACTATGGGCGTTAATAAATCAAGTCTAATTAATAAATAGAATCCTTTCAGAATAGAGCAAGACGATAATCTTTCCAATTCATAAAAAAAATTATGCAAACTGCAATGATTACAGTAGGATATTGCTGCTATTCCCTACTTTTAAAATTTACGAAAGAATAATCAAAGCGAGGGAAGAAAAATAGAACGTATCCTAAGCGATGAACTAAGCAGCATTTAGAAAAGAGAAATCAACAAATAACTGGATATTTATAATAAGACAAATTACCGAAAAAATATTAGAAACTAAAAGAAAAATATTCGTACTAGCCATTGAGTTAGAAATACTATTTGATAGTATAAACTGAAACTAAAGAAAACTTTAAAAAACAGAAATGTAAATACAAAAATGATTGAACCTCTAAAAGATATGTATATAAATACAGAAAACGTGATCAAAATAGAAAGAAAACTGACGATCAATTTTTACACATACAGAGGAGTAAGAAAGTATTTTATAACAGTAATGGACGAGGTAGACAAAGAGGTAAAGAAATAAAAAAGGACAATGAAATAAAAGGCATAATTTTGGGATACATAATCTTAGAAAACTCAATATAAAAGAATTATTGCATGCAGGTGACTTTATAATGTTCGCCAATAATAAAGAAGAATTAATAAAAACGATAGAAAAATGGAGAAAAGTGCGATTTTAAAATAAATGTAGAAAAAACAGAAATCATAAAAATAGCCAGCAAAAAAGAGACTAACGACACGGAAGAGAGGACATTCAAGGATTGAAAAAATTAAAATACCTGGGAATAATGACCGTGTCGCAGACACGACAAAGAAATAATAAATAGAATAAATAGAGCAGTCACACTGTATAGAATATTATATAATCCATTCTTCGATAAAAGGGATGTATTAAAGGAAACAAAATTAAAATATGTTAGCGGATTCTGGCGCCAATGTTCATGACAGGTTATTTTAGAATTTAAATTATTAAACTTGAAATAAGATTCTTGCGTAATATAGTGGGAGTGACAAAATAAGGAACTATTTTAAAATAAAAAGTACAATAAGAAAAGTTGAAACGCGACAACTGCAGTGATTCTGGTACCTAGTGAGAATTGGGTGTAATAAAGTGGTGAAAATTATATGGGAGACGCAGACCAGGAAAAAAGAAGGAAGAAAGTGAAACTCGGAAATAGCTAAAATACTAAAAAAAGGCATGAACTGGACCCAAGCAAAAAACAAGTTTTAGCACTAATTAGCAATTTCTAATTAACTTTACCACTTGATGTATTTGGTTTATGCTCTACATTACTCTTATAGGTAAAATTAATATATTCGAGTGAAGATACCTGTTTATGCCCAAATCCATTTTATTTTACCAAATAAATAATCAAAAACAAAGTGTTAGTAAAATTAAATAATCCAAAAGAAAAACCAACTATGTTTAAGCTAATTTATTGACACCATAAAACGCTAATGCCACCGGCGTCAAACATCAACATAAAGTTAGGTAGCTGGTATTTAAGACTCGATGACCATCATTATCCTTCAGAATAGAGGCTGAGCACAGTTGAAAAATAATCGGTGAATAAACAATGATGATCAAGGCTGCACATTTGGATGCATACCAGAGGCACCCCATGGCCACCAGCTTTGTTGGTCGAAAACCATGCTGGGGTTAACGGGACTTTTGGTGGACATATGCATAATAATCCCAGTTAGAGATTTAATGATAAGTTTTTAATAATTGACTCAAATTTCTGATTACTTCAGAATGTCTGCATTTTGGCCTGTTATTTCTTTAAGCAGAAACCAAACTGCAGAAAAATATAGTTCTTTCGGGGGAAAAATAAAAATGAATTTTATTATGAGTCAGGCCTTGTATATTTCAACAAGATCACGCCACCATTCAGGTATTCATATATGTGAAGAGTTGGTTTATAGAGTAATATCATCATCAGCTATGTCATCCATCGTCGGATGTAACGTTGGGGGGTGTTTAGCCATGACTCACCGCGCTGGCCAAGCGTGTTGGTGAGGGGAGTGAGGATAGGTAGGGATATATAATGTAGGTAAGGAATTAGGCTAGGGCATGATTGCTCCCTGTTTCAGGAGATGGGAACAATCAAGAGCTCGCGTGGGCAGGATCGCTAAGTTCCTGAAGCAGATCTATACTTTACCGTGATCGTAAAGTAGTATCTACCCGCTACCAGAATAGAGTAATATACTAAGCATTTTTCCAGATTTAAACATTGTCGAGCATTTATCTATTTTTATTAGAAAGTTAAAGGACAGCGCCATTTATAGCGTGCAAACTGACATCGGTTTGTTAGATCGGCTGTTCGTAAGATGAATTGTTAATTAAATAAAAAAGTCGTTAAAAGCACTATGGTAGGCCCATCGTTTATAACATGAGCTTTTCTTGAAATTAGAAGTGATAAGCGCAAAAAACTTGATCACAATATCCAAATATTGGTCGAATGAAGAAATATTTTCCTGTTTTATTGGGAATTTGTATAATTTAATAGAGTTTTGTCATTAATTAATATGTTCGGTTGGTTTAAGTAAACTAATCACGAAACTTGGGGGTGCATTTTAAGTCTAAATGGTATGCAGTTAAAATGGTACAATCTGAAAGGATAGATGCATGTAATCTTCGGTCGATCTCTTTACACACCCACCTTCCTGTAACTCATTTTAAGGTCAATATTGCTATGTTGGTAGACTGCAGCAAATATAATTACAACAGTAAGTATGCGTCAGCAAAAGTCATTGAAGGGGTGATAATTAACACATAGATGCAAACTTCAGTTAATTTTTAATACAGCAAATTAGTAAACCTCTGCTTGGAGACTCGATCATTTCTGAAAGCTGAGTCGGTGTGGTAGCGCTAAATTAATTTGGTCGAGTCAGTTTTGATGCAGTGCTTTGTTATCTAGTATAACTAGACCATTTTCGACAAACAAGTCGTTGTGCTCCTGAGAATGTCTTTACACATTGTCCCATCTTTTTCGTATGTAGACCAGTTTTAGCGTCGGCTCGAATAAAGTTTACAAGATTTGCAATTACACTGAGAGCTCGTGAAAGTGGTGACCTATTTGTGGTATTGCTATTAGCACAGACATGGTAGTGGTTTGTATAGCTGACAGTATCCGTACTATTGACATAAAAGAATGTGTTAGACGTGGTTGACCTTCGGAAGCGTTTTAAATTAACAACAGTTGTGACGTCTTCAATAAAGTTGACTTCAAATAGCAACGTGAAGTTGGTGTAAGTGGATAGATTTATAAATTTGACTGGTATTGCTAGACTGCGCAATTGTTCTATAGCTTTAATGATCAATAATTGTGTCTGCTGGCAGGCGACACCCAAAATACTTAAGTTTATTCTTAAGTAGCGGATAATTTTTATTAGTTTGTATGGAGCATCTTGAATAGTCTTTATAGCTATATTGGCGATGTGGCAATATTTGTTTTTCTATTTTTTTAAGCTATTTGATCTGTGATGATTTGTGTTCTTTGAAAACTCTCGTATAATTTTCTGGATTTAGTAAGAAGTCCATAACTATATAGATTTGCCAAGTTTCGTCGAGAACTAGCTCAACTTTGACGAGTAAGTCTCACTGAGCAGTAATAGATTGATACCCATGTGTCTTGTCCGTGGATAAGTACAGATGCTTTGAAATTTTATCATTTTACCTCTATGGTGCGAAGACTATTTGCTATGTATTTTGTTTTTTGTTTTACTAAAGGCTGAAAAATAAGCCTTTCAAAGCGTTGACGTGTAAATATGTTTTTTACTTCGTTATACTTACTTTCCGTATGAAGTTGTTATTTGTACCGCAGAACTGATGTTATTGTATAATGCAAAACATTCTTTGTGGGTACTACTTTGTGGTTTACACCGAAATTTTCTTTTTAGTGGGTAGCGCTAAGGCAGCTGTATATGCCCCACATTGAGTATCTGCTGTAATAAATTTTTCCTCTTTATTTTGTAACGGAATGTTTGCAAAAATAAACTTAACTGATTAAGGGCTAAAATTAAAATTTAATTTATAAATCTTAAATACTTAAATATAATGATCTGGACGTCATAACCATGGCAAGCAGAAGAGTTTCTAGCATGATCGCATAAGAACATCTGAAACTAGAGGCTTTTGGAACATTGATAAAAGACACGCTAGAAAGCATTTTTTAAAACTCACTTTAGAACAATAAGTCTGCACAAATTTTAGTATGCCTAAAAATAATTTAGCGTACAAGCCAATCTAAAAAGTGTTTTTCAAAAATGTTAAATCTGAAGAAATACTTGGCCACTCCAAATATTTCTCTGTAAATCAGATTTTCACAATCCTGGCGTATTGAAACATCCATGGCATATCTCTCACAGCAAAATTACTTCTCTATTTAGTCATCAAGAGAAGTGGCCTATATTTTTTTTGTGTTGTTTTTTGTTTAAACGGCTTATCGTTAAAATTTGGTGGACTCAAAACTACACATACGGCATATCGCGTAATCAGCGAATCAAATGATTTACTTTATGTCACCGAATAACAACTTTTTATTAAACTTCTGACTGGAATCATTATGTGTATGTTGTTTATCAAACCACTTATTTCAAATTGCTGAACAAGAAATACCAGGAAACAAAGGAATACAAAAATTCGGATTATTAATTTAGTGCTAAAGGAGACATGAGGTGACGAAAAAGTGAACTACATTAGCAGTGTTCCGGTAATAAGAACAGATTAAGATATAAAATAACTCGTTTATCTATTTTCACGTTAGTAAAATTCTATGCGGCATTTTTATTTAGAAAATTAAAGTTTCCAATCTCGGCTTTGGCTGTCAAATCGTTTGTGAAATATGTTAAATGAAGAAATAGCCTGTTATGCACATTGCAGTAAGAAATTTCACCGAAAAATTGCAGAAAGCGTAAGCTTCCGGAAGTACAGTAAAAATCACCGAACGTAAATTTTCGTTATCTTCTCCGCCATTTTACTGAACATTGACGTTTACACCGAAAGACGTATTCGGTAAAATTTACATAATTTTCTTGGCTATTTCACTGCACTCCTAAAGGATTACAGCTCCCGTATGAGAATACCTTTTATCTAGCAAAACGGATTTTCAAGTGGTGCTTTAGTCAAGTTTCTTGATCGTTTATTTTAACAACCACTTTTTGATTCCCTTGTATATTTTCTAAATTGCCAATTTTAATTTTTTTTTATTATTATTTATAATAATATTTAGCAATGTAGGATTTAAAAGCATGAACTTCAAGGCGATGTCACATTTTTAAAAATACCGAATTTTAAATCCTTGAATTTTAAATTTAAAAATCCGATATTAAATAATCTAACACTTTGAAAGACACGCTTATTTATCTATGTCTAGTATTATGTCAATACATTCTTTTAACGAAGTTATAGGTATTTTTTAAACGGGAAAAGGCACACCACTAATAAATAGGAGCGAAAACGTATAATTTAATGATAAACAAGGTAATTGGTCGGAATTTTAATAATATTGCTCTATTTATGCACTGGGGCAATTTTTGTACGGAAGTGTTGAGATAGGAAAAAGTTTTTTAGTAATTAATTTTCAATTTTTTGGGGACCTTGAATGTTTCTCCAAGTTTATCGTTTTTTTTTTGAGATGTCCACTCCACTTTAAATTGTCTTATGGGATCACATCAATTTAACCACAACACTGAATTTCTTGATTTTCTTTAAACGTTAGTTTCAGAATTACGAGGTTACTCATAAATGTTTTTTCTTATGAAATGATTTCATTAGAAACGACATAGAGGATCAGCTAAAAATAACAAAAATAACCAAATTCATTTTTAATAGAAATATATTATTAGCTTCTTTTCTAAATAAAAACCGATTAAGAAAGAACACTGTAACTTCAAAGATAATATGCCCAAAGCAAAAATATTGGCGGAATCTAGTAGCATGGTGCGTTTTATATACCCTTGGCATTTGAAGTAGACATCAATATCATAAAAACGGTAAATTAAAAAAATATATATTAAGGTTTTCATTAAATTTATTTTATAAACTAAAAATATTTGCCCAAAAGATATTTGTATTAAAAAACAACAACTTATTTGAGATGGAAGACAATGCACTTTTGTATAAAAATGAAATGAGATATCAAAAATTAGACCATGTACTTTGTTTCTCGCTATTTAAAGATACCCATCCAATTTGTACTTAAACAATGTGCACAACATTGTTAAAAAAGATCCTATATACATTATATTTTTTTCTTTATTAGAGTTTTTCATCTAAGGCTTAAATATGGGCTTTTCCTGTTATTGCTTCTCTTATTACCAGATTCCGGGCATTCATAAAACAACTCTAGAAAAGAATAGATAAAATCAGTGTGTTAACTATAATCTACAAATGTAATTGAGCTTATATTAACAAAATGTAATTACTTTTGCAAAAACTCTAATGTACCTTTTTGATGATCTGGATATTATCTATATATAAATATAAAAACTTAATACAAATTCGGTTTATTCTGCACTTTTCTACAATAAAAATATTTGGAAATAAACTCACTAGGAAAATATTTATTCTAAAAAACGAGAAAAAATAAAGAAAAAACAAAAAAGATGGTTGACAGCAGTGAATAAAAATGGATACGTGTGAGAGAGAGGAAGTGGTCAATGTGAGAATTAAACGGAAATAATAACAAAAGGATTTAAATACTTGTAAAGCTATGTTTTATATACACACGCGCATGCACATATTTCAAACTTTATTTCTTGATATATATCTGTCTTACTAAATTTGATAGTCTGATGGTCCTTTTCCTTAGAGTTAAACACTAAACCAAAAATGAAATTAGAAGAAAGTTAAGGTTTTATTTAAATATTATTTTATAAGAAAAATAGTCCAAAAAACTTATAAAAAAATCTTATGTGAGATGGAAGAAAAGCACTTTTTAAAAAGGAAATGAGATATCAAAATTTAGAAGTACTTTGTTTCTGCTTTTAAAGATACCCACAATGTACAAAACAATTCAAATTTAATGTTGAAAACCTTTATACATTATATTTATTCTATTAAGTTATTGATCTAAGGTTTAAATATGGGCTCATTTGTATTGCTTCTAATACGGCATTATTGATTTAAAAACTTAAAAATTAGATAAAATCAGTTTTAAATTCCGTAGCAAATGTAATACTTATTTAAAAAATGTAATTACTTTTCAAAAACAATGTACCTTAAATGATGTCGATTATGGTGCTAATAATTAAAATACAAATTCGGTTTATTCTGCACTTTTCTACAATATTTAATAAACTCACTAGGAAAATATTTATTCTAAAAACGAGAAAATAAAGAAAAACATAAAATGTTTTACTAAGTGAATAAATGTAATACTAGGACGAGAAAAGTGGTCAATGTGAGAATTAAACGGAAATATAAAAAAGGATTTAAATATTGTAAAGATTTTTAATACACCGCGCTATCATCAATTTAAACTATTTGCTGTATATATCTGTTTAGCATTCTATAGATCTATGCATATTTCTAAGGACACGTAGACCCCCATACATCATTGAACGTAGGATTGTACAAAGCTAGTTAAGTCCATGTTTAAGTATATTGAAGCAATAAACTTTGAATACTTTTTTCAACTAATTTTAACTGAGTTCCGTTCAGTAATTTTTTTGATCCGCTTTAATTAGATTTCTTATTGTCATGGTCGATGCACTTTTTCTTGGTCACTTTAAATTATCTTAGGACTTTAATTTATATGCGTTAAAAGTTTTAGATGTCACATAGTTTATAGCTTACATATCACCAAAGTTTCGGCGTAGTTTCGCGAGCATCTCGACCTCTATTTTATCAGCTGAGCCTTTATGATTTGATTGGCATTCATTCGCTTGTGTTGTACTCCACTGCTCGTACTCACCTGTTTCTTCTTCACTCTTCCGGTGCTTTGCAGCATTTTGATTTGACTTCCACATTAACGATTTTGCTTGTGAACCATCCAATTAGGGCTATTACCGCGAAAAGCGATGAAAATCCGGGTTTTGTCCACGAATCATCTCCAAAAACAGTTATTCCATTCAGCTGCCCATTTTCTTTACTTTTATTTTTCTTGTGCTGCTTGCTTTATAGAAACATCTCGTACAGATTCTGTTGTAATCGACATCGTAAAAGGATTGAAACATAGGCCGTGGTATTTCTATGCATGCACAAAACTTGATTATACCATTGAGTCCTACTCCCAGTAATCGCATCTCTAGCACTACCCGCCGATTAATCTCATATGTTTTATTTATATATCGACTGCTTGGAATTTCAACAATTTGTCAATTAGGGCAAACGATTGCGATTTTGAAGCCTAGACCAAAAGGACTTCTTTCTTAAATGGTTATGTTGGCATCACATGTTTTATACTTTATGTGTTGAGCAATAACATAAAATGGCCAAGAAATTAATAATTCTGAAGCTAAACTCACAATTATCATCAAAATATTTATCAGAAAATTTCAATGTCTTGACAAAAGCACTGACTCCTGCAGAATCACTCTCAACCTCGAACCTGTCCAACGGTCGTTTCGGCTTTTTTGGCCGATGCCGTGTATGGATACAGTTTTTTTTTGTACCATTTTTTTCCTCGTACACTTTTTTGTCTTCCATTTTTCACTTTCAAGAAAAAACAGATTTACACACAAAAACGTCTACTACGAGCGAATAAAAATATCCTTCACGACGGTGTACTGATGTCATACTAACGTATTTTTGCTTAAAAATTTTTCTAATTGAATTTAAAATGACATCTAGTAGTGTATTAGAGAAGTTGGAAATCAGTAGGTGACACAGCCGACACGTTTGGGAAAAAGCGCGATATTTCAAAGAAAAACATTTTTTTCACGTATAAAACTAGAAGATTCACAGTATTTTTAAGCCAAAAAAATCGATTTTCTAGAAACTATAGAGTGGTGTTACCCCTAAAGCCAAATTGGTGGGAAAATATTATTTCTTTTTATCAATACTAGATACCTTGGACAAAATTAGAAGAAAACTGGACCTTAACATGTTATATTATTGACGTTTTTGTCTGATTTTGCAATAGTTATTAAAAATGACTTAATTCTGAGAATGGTATTGTAAATTTCTATTAGTGTCTTAATATTTTTTTCGGTATCTTCCTGTTGACCAAATCACATACTGGGATTAATTTACAAGAGTGTAGTTTTTACCTTGCTTGCTACAACTTTTTTAACTGATAGGACAATTTAATGTGGGATTTAAAGTTTGTTGTTGATATTGTTGTTATTGGGTTTAATATTTATGAAATGTATCGACTAGTTTTTGTTTGTCGTTCTTCGTTTAACTCATGCTTTTAGGCTTGATCTTACTTTTTCTGTCAGTTGACTATATAAAAAAAAGTTTGCAAAACTTTTTTCTACCTTGCCTTACACGTACAGAATTTTGTGTGTTTGTCTATTAACGTTTGGTCATGGTGTAAAGTTGTTAGAAGATATACATCTTTGGCCATACCATTGAAGGCGTTCTATGAAGGTTTTATATTTTTGACGCATAAGATAAAAATTGATGAAAGCTTTGGTTTAGTGCTTTGTTTATCTTTACTGTTAATGTTTTCTTCTCAGAGTGTGCTAAATTATTTGTTAGTTATTGTCGGGTCCCCCAAGCTAGTACTTTTAATTTTTTGTAGTTTTATTTATCGGATCGTTAAGGTTCCAAATCTGAGCATTCTGCTTTGAACACATACTGCATTTTGTATTTTTGATTGATTAATTTTGGATATATATCTGATGTGCTGGTAATGGTTGGAATATAAAAATCTATTCGTATTTTGCGCTAAACATTTACTCATTGGTTTACTTTCTTTTTCTTTGTGACGATGCATATTGTACGTTATTTGGTATTAAGTACATCTAAGTTTTAGTAAATTACGTATAAAATTTATACAGCAATAAAATTAATTAAGCCAGCGGTAATAACGCAAGCATAGCTAGCTCGTAAATACAAATGCTTTGGTTCAAGCACGATACAAAAAAAACTTGGAAACCTAACTGAGTATCGCCGCCTTAGCTTCCTTTTTTTCATGAATTCTTAAAAAGATGTCGTTCCAAATAGAATTACAGCTCTTGAGAGTTAGCACTTCGAAGCAAGCATTTATCTTACATTAAACGAAAACCCTTAACGCACCTCAAATAATACTTATTTATTTGGGATAGAGCTTAAAGTGTACGCTTTGCTACAACGTGCGTCAACAATCAGTTGTGGAGTTATACTGATTGAACAAGATAATGCAACTAATGCAAAGGTGGTGTAACCTATAAAATGTCGTCGTTTTAAAACAAATATTTTATTTACAAAACTGTTTTATAATTTTTTAATGTAAAAATTTTCTTAGTTTTTACTCTTCTAGGGCTGTTTATTGTTTTATTTAATTTTGAACTTTTGCTAACGAATTGCAAGTGAAGACTTAGCAGTTACGTGCATGCGATCATTCTTTTAACGAACTCTATTTCAACAATTACACGTTTAGTATTTTCTTTTAGCCCTGTAATTGTAGCAGATTTGTTGACATAGATTCTCTAGTTTCAATTCCCCCAGAGGAAAAAGTTTAATGAGCTTAGATCGCAAGACCGCCGTAGCTAACCGATGCCACCCCTCTGTGGGATAACACTGAAAATTTGCTTTAAAGTAAAATGTTTCACGTGCTGTGTGGCATATGGTTCCGTCTTATTAAAACTACAGATTATTCAAATCAAAAAGTACAAGCCAATGATTTCTTTGGCTCATAATACACACCAAGTAATGCGTTTTCATTAATAGCACGCGGATTTTTATTACAACTGACAATTTTACTATAATCAATTACAATTGATTTATAAAGCCATCGCTCAGTAAAAGGTGCTTGCAAAAATTAGCATAAATTATTGTGTTATCTAAAACCCAGTTTATAAATGTACGACGTTTCTGGTGAACTTTGCAATGTGTTTAGGTACCAAATGCATTAATGCAAACTTTCAACGTGTGCGCCTACGCTTAATTCCACAGCTAAAAACTTACTGTTGAAAATGATGGTGATTAGTTTTTTCTGTTTGATTTATGTTGCATTTTTATTCTTCTAAATGAAAGAATAGAAGACCGCCCGTGTTTTTATTTCATTTATATTAAAGAGCGATCGCTTGACTTTTGTAGTACAAAAGCTTGCTGCTTGGTATCCTAAGTGCACAAAAAATAAATGTTCTTGCGCAAGTCGCCAACCTCAAACTTGCTATTTGCCTGTGGCCAATAAGACATTTATTTATTGCAAACCAGTATTAAAATTCAATAATTTAAATATAAATGCATTCTTGGGTTATGATTTAAACTACCCAATACATTCAGCCACAATGCATTTTATTAACGATCAAAATAATGATACAAGCGACCAAGACGCAACAACTAAAAACAACTACACATGGCAGATAATCTCAAAATATAAGAGACCTAAATCTTCTCTGCGTCAACACAGCATAAACATAACAGGTTGATGAACGCACCAACCCGAAAATCCGAATCAAGCAACTTCAGGAGCTTAATGCGGCACCTCAATATTTTACACAACTATTATAGAATGTAACATGTGAAGCCACACTTTCTAATTTATCCACTAACACTGCAAACATAAATATGCCACGTTACATCAGAGACCTCGCACAAAAGAAGAGACGAGCTTATATTGTATGGTAGCGTACTCGTAAGAGACAGAATAGAATGTGCCACCACAGACTCATTAATTAATTGTATATGGACTTACGTAATGCAAGAAATAAAACCCTCAAGGACTATCTCACGAATTTATCGACGGATAACTTATCAATAATGCAAGTTACTAAAACATTCAAACGACCAAATATTCCAATTTTAAAATTACAAAAAGTGATGAAACGTAAATAGAAGACATCAATAGAACAAACGCTTTTTGCTAAAGATCGTGCCGATGCTTTTTTACCTCACCTTATCCAAATAATGATAAAAAAGAACATGTAATCTATTTTTTAAATGCACTTTGCCAACTTTCTCTATCACCGAGACCAACTACTACCAAAATGAGGCAAGAAGTACTACACACGAATCTCTATAAATCTGTTAATTTTGACTTCATAACAGGGTAACTCTTCTACTAAGGAAAACCTTGGTACTTCTTACTACTACTATGTATAGTAGTATATGCCTTATATGCCTATAATTTGCCCAAATTATGGTGTTACCCAAGTTCGATAAACTACCCACAAAAATATTGTAGTATAGGCCAGTAAGCCTCTATCCAAATTTATTCAAAATTTTCGAAAGACTGTTCTACGGAGAATTGAAAACTCAGTCGATTTAAACTACACAATTATGTTACATAAATTTAGCTGCCACAAGAACCATTCAACGAAACAGCAGATATGTAGAATGATTACTAACGCCTGAAGACCCTAAAAACACGGAAATAAATCAAAATGAGCCTTTTTGGACACAGGATCTCGACAAGGTCTACCACAGTGGTGTGTTATTTAAAATAATATAATGCTTCTACAGCCCAATATATCTAATGCTGAAATTATACCTATGTAATAGAAATTTTCAGGTTAACATGAATAATGCAGTTTCCATTTACCATTCCAGTAAGGTCGGAGTACCGCAAGGCAGTATCCTCAGACTTATTCTGTACTTGATATATACGGCAAATATACCAAGAATACAGACAAAACCTAAATTACAATATTCACTCTTAATACAGTTGTGTTGTCCATCCATAGTAGTTCACAAAATACTCATCATCTTAATCAAGAATGGTTTGAATACGTAAAAAATTAGTATAAATATCGCTAAATTTGCACAGGTCGTATTTACAAATAATCTGTGTTTTTCAGCCTGTTACAATTAACATCCCCACTATCTCAATAAAGTCAGAAGTTAAATACGTGAAACCACACCTAGACCAGAAATTGATTAAATACCCCACATAAAAGCTAAGTCTAAATACCTTGACTTGAAACTCAAATAAATGTACCGGCTGATCTCAACATTGATTAGATAACAAGTTGCTTGTTTATAAAATGGTGCTTAGATCAATTTGGACATATGGCGTTCGATGGTGGGGCTGCAGCAAATCACCCAAGACCAAAATTCCGCAACAATTGTAATTGTTGATGCGTCATGGTATATATTAAACCTGACACTTCATAGAGACCTAGAAATTCCGTACGTAACCGACGTCATCTATCGCCTAGCAACTGCTTATGATTTTACTCTCGTGGGACATGACAACACTTTGGTAGAAAATCTAAGTGTCGTAACCAAAACAGTCGGAATGAACCGGAACTAATCCAATGGGAATAATATCCCTAGATAGATTTACCCTAAGCTCATACTGCACACTGCTCGTTACTTTATTTTCTTAATTAGATTGTAAATGCGTACCATTTTAAATAAAAGAAAATACTTGAGATAAAAAAAAATAAACGTTATAAGTGAAACACAAACACAAAGCACAGTTGTGAAAATCATGACCACGTATACAACGCAGTGTAGTTGCAGGATAGGGACCGCCGGGCCTTGAAGCATATTGTGACGTCGTAGAAGAAAATAAGGACCAAGAAAGTGTCTACAACACTTAATCATCACCTATACAACCCCAGTGTCATCCAAAATAGTAAGGTTAAAACTGCGTAAAATGTGCGTGTTGCTATTTCCAAGTCCCTATAGTAGACAAGAATGCCTAAAGCAATGTTCATGGTGCAATGCCCACAAAAACCCTGAAGTTAAAGGATTAGCAACGTGTTGTTTGATTGGACCAGTTACCCTTTACCCTCTTCTCCACCACTATACGCGTTTTTGTGTGGCGAACGCCATCTGAAGCATACAATATAGTCTCCGTCCGAATGTCGAACATTGTGGTGGCTCTATTATAGTCTGGGGCAGCCTCCTTTGTCACATTACAGGGTTCGGCCTTTCTTTCCACCTCTTTTGTCTCTACCTGAGCTGAAGACTGTACTGCATGAATAATGGTTTCAAATTCCACTCAACACTATTTAGGACTTGTATCGGTCTATTCTATCCAGAATTAAATCTGTATTGCGTGCTAAAGTTATTTTTTTCGAATTCTTGACCGTTTCAGAAATATGAAGGTTGAATGTTGCTAATCCGTATGAGTGATTTACTCTACTCTAATAAAAAAATTATTGGGAACATTTCATGTTTTATTCCGTAATTACTAGGCAACAAATTAATACTTAACTACACAAACACGCCAATTTTAATTGTATTAAAATTAAATTTAAATGGACTAGAAAACTCCGCCAATGCCGGTCCCAAGCCCGGATGAAAAAGGAGGAGGGATCGAGAAGTAATAACCTCAAAAAAACCTGGGTTCAGCTGGCCCGGCTGATAGCACCCAGTAAGGGCTCCTACCTGGGATGGCAAATTAGTTACAATGGCGGAAAGGGCGGAAGAGCCAAAACTAGTAGCGTATGATCCAGAGTGGACAGCTACGAACTCTCTCTCAGATTGGGCGGCCGTATACAAAGGTCCACCATATAAACAACCTAACACATGTAAAAATAAAGGAGTTTGGAAAGTCATGGGGAGAATGAAAAATCAGAGTAATATTCCCCGGGTGGTAATCCACACCTCGAAGAGAGGGAGCCCTATAGGATACGAGGGGGGCAATTCTGCGTTGAAATTTCAAAATCCAGTTGAAGATATTAACCAGGAAAACAAAACCAGGAGAAAGAAGAGAAGAAAGGATAGGAAAATAACTGTAGAAACATGGAATGTACAAGGATGGAGGGATAAAGATAAGGAAGTGATGGGAGAGTTCAAAAAAATGAATCTGGATATGTTAATTTTGAGCGAAACAAAAACGAAAGATCATGGAATTCAGGAAATTGACAACAACATACTTTGTTGGAGTGGTGTACAAAAAGACAATAGAGCAAAGGCAGGAATAGGAATAATAGTAAAAAAAAGATATATAAGAAACATAAAAACCTGGGAACCCATAAATGAAAGAATAATAAAATTAAATATGTCACTACACGGCAGAGACATAGTAATACTCGGTGTTTATGAACCAACAGATGGCAGCGCAGTAGCAGAGAAGGAATCATTCATAGGAGCACTAAAAGAGGAAATAGAAAAAATTAAACGAACTCAAGAAATAATCATAGCAGGAGACCTGAATGGAAGAACCGGAAGGAAATAAAAGGACGAGGTAGCAGGAAGGTACGGAGAGAACATCATAAATGACAATGGAGAAAGATTAACAAAGCTATGTGAACTATATAATCTAAAGATCATGAATGGTTTTTACCCACACAAAGATATCCACAAATACACATGGATACAAGAGACAAGGCAGCTGAGATCCATAATAGACTACGTAATACTAAAACGAAACAGTACAATGAGAACGAAGGACGTAAGAGTCAAAAGAGGGGCAGAATGTGGAACGGATCATAAGCTGCTGATAGCAAAATTAGGGTTCCCATTGCAAAGAAAAATAACAAGTGAAAAAAGAAACACAGAGAAAACAAATGATATCCCGAAAGAAAGGCAGCTCAAGTTACACCGACTGCAAGACACGACAGTGAGAGATTTATATAGGAGAAGATTAGACGATAAATTGAAAGAATTCATATACGAGAGCATAGAAGAGATCTACCAACACATAAAGGAAAGTTTAAAACAAGGATTCGAAGAATTAGGGGGAAAAGAAGAGAAAACCACACAATATAAACACAAACTCACAAGTGAAACCCACAAAGCAATTAAACAAAAAAAGGAACTATACAGCAAATGGTTAAGCACAAAAAAGGAAGAAGAGAGTATAAAAGTAAGACCAGAGAAGTGAAGAAAATTACAGTAAAGGAAAAAAATGACAACTGTCAAACAACCTCTACTAATATTGATCAATACCTGGGGGGCACTAGATGCTCTGAATCATGGAAGTTACTAAAAAATCTACGAACAGACAGGAAAGAACACCTGCAAATACAGTACATTGAAGACAAAGAGTGGGAAGCATACTATGCGAACCTGCTAACAGAAAACAGACAAGAGTACATGAAGAACATCGAAGAGAAGGCAGAGAAGGAAAAGGAAGAGAAGAAGGAGACAGATAAAGATGAAGATGAAGAAAAGGAGATGGTGTCACTGGAATAAGTAAAAGCGGCAATTAAATCATTAAAAAACAATAAGGCTGCGGGACCAGGAGGGATACCACCGGAACTCATAAAGTATGGAACGGAAAAATTGTTCAGAATGATAACGATAATGGTCCAGAAAGTGATGAGTGGAGAAGACATGCCTAAGGAATGGAAGGAAGCCTATCTTGTCTCCATATTTAAAAAGGGCGATAAACGGAAATGTGAAAATTACAGAGGAATCAGTGTCATTGCTATAATGAGAAGAGTATACGGACAAATACTTAAAAACAAGTTAGAAAAACACATACAAAACAAAATAGGGGAAGAACAGGCCGGGTTCACAGCAGGAAAATCATGCGTGGACCATATATATATATATATATATATATATATATATATATATATATATATATAAATATATATATAAACAGAACAATTACTGGAAAAGAAAAGAGCTAAAAACAGAACGATATATCTGGCGTTCGTGGATCTGGAAAAAGCATATGATACGGTTCCCAGACAAAGATTATGGACAGCAATGGAGAGGATAGGAATTCCCAACCACCTAATAAGGGCCGTTAAAAGTTTGTACAAGGAAATAGGGTGTACATAAAAGCGGGACAGAAGATAATAGGTAACTTCCAGACAACAAAGGGCTTATTACAGGGATGCTCCACATCACCGACTTTATTTAAGATCTATCTAGAAGAAACACTGAAAACTGGAAGCGTAAATGCGAGGGTATGGGTGCCAGTCAGAAACGAATATCTATACACGTTGTGCTACGCAGATGATCAAGTGGTTATAGCGCAAGATGAAGAAGATTTGAGCTTCATGATGAGAAGACTGAGCGAGGAGTACGAAAAAGCGGGGTTACAGATAAACTAAGAATATGCAACAACGAAAGAAAAGTTAGAAGACCTACAAATAGAGAAGGATATAAGAATAAAAGCCACAAACTAATTTAAATACTTAGGATTTACAATAACAGGCAAGGCAACAACGGAAGAGGAAATTAAAAATAGACTGGGACAAACAAGATCGTGTATTAGACAGTTGCATCCAGTAATATGGGATAGACAAATTACAAAAAACATAAAAACGAGAATATACACCACAATTGTACAAAGTATAATGACGTATGGAGCGGAAGTCTGGGTAATAAACAAGGGAAATGAAAGAAAAATAAGAGCGACAGAAATGGAATATTGAAGGAGAAAGAACCAGGAATGAAGAAATAAGAAGAAGAATGGGAGTAGAGACAGACATAATCATAGTATCGAAAACAAGAGACTCGCATGGTACGGACATGTAAGAAGATCGGATGACAACAAATGGATCAAACGAGTAACAGATTGGAGTCCTGCAGGAAGGAGAAAGAAAGGAAGACCGAGGAGATCGTGGAGGGATGAAGTGGATGAAGCGATGGAAAGGAGAGGTTTAGAGGAGAATGACTGGCAAGAACGAGAAGCGTGGAGAACCTGGTTGAAGGAAGGAAAACGGCGACAGCTGTAGAATCCTTATATATATATATATATATATATATATATATATATATATATATATATATATATATATATATATATATATATAAATACTAGACCACCATTCCTTAAAGATAAACAATTATCAAAGGAAACAGTTACAAATACTCAACCCCCCCATCACCTTCAGCAAAGTATAACTTGACACGTTTCGCTAACTGTCTCTGCTAGTTAATGTTTACCATGTTATATCTTACTTCATTAGTCGATGTACTTTTCGCTCACAACAGTACCTCGAAAAAGATCCAGTTTTACGAAGGAATGAAAAGCATTAATGAAGGTTTGATGGTTTGGTGCTCTTCGATTAGGATACCATGTTCAATACTCTTTGGCTGCCATTGTTGCGTTTCCGTTGCACAAACACAATATCAGTATATTCTTCTATGAAAAACAAAAAAAAACATATTGGTGTTGGGCGTAGTAAATGGCAAAGGCATAAACATTATCAATCTTATTAGCTATTATTTTGCTATCTTTGACAAACATTTCCTATTACCACGAGAAAAGTCAGGCAACGTAAACTGACAATAGGCAGTAAGGCCGGAAATTGAAGCCGAAATCACCCATGCGGGTTAGCAATTTTGAACCTCCATATTTCTGAAACGGTTGAGAATTCGAAAAAAAACTATTAAATATTTTTTCCTTAAAATTGCTCATAGAATCTGTATATAGAGTTTCTTCAACTCGTAGGATATCCTATATATTCGCTTATTAAGGTACAGGTCAATTTTTAAATTTCCGATTGTTGCATGTAAAAGGATAAATCTAAAACGAACTAATATTTTGAATTTCAATCATTAATGCATTGTGAAAATTTAATATATTTAATTGCATAACCTGTAATGCTGTATTTTATGAAATAAATGAAGTAGTTTAAATTAGTGTAAAGCCTACTCATATAATCAATCATTTATTGCAAAATCTTATTAGAAATTAATTTTGGAATACTAACAGAAACTATAGCAACTAAACAATATAAACAAAAAAAGTGACGAAAACTGTTTCATCTTCTATAAAGAGTATTTAATATCGACTTTTAAATTAAAACATAAAAGTAAAAGCGTTTAATTTCAGAGTAATCGGCCAGTCTTTTGTCAGATCTCATTAAAGTTCTAGCCACTTCACTTGTACTTCACGAATATGAGCAAATAATTACTAATTGTAGTTTGAAATATCTTTGAAATTATTATCGGTTTGTGTTTTGTAACTTTTTGTTCCAATAACCTTTGCTTGTGATCTTAGATTGGCAGTTTGTTGGATGCACTTAAGATAGAGAATATAGAGAATATAAAACAAACACTTGTTTAAAATGTATTTAAATATATAAAACCGTCTACAAATCAATATTATCAAAAATAGAACTTATAATTTTGATTAACATGCAAAAAATATCCACTTTCATTCATTTCAATTAAAGCTTTCTGTGCGTTTTTATATATCCTTTTATATAAACTTTAAATTGTTGTTCTATATTTTGACATAAAATAATTGTTTTGTTAATTATTAAAATAACAATTATAAATTAGAACAGAGTTATTTTAGAATTAAAAAATGTGTAGTGTTGCTAAAATATCATGAAACTTACTGCCTTAAAATAATATAATATAAAAATTACACAACAAGTAACTGAACTTTGTAGAATTTAAAAAACAATTTATAAAAAACGCATGTTATTCTCTTTTTTAATTGCTAAAGAATCTCAATAGTTGACGAATAATTATATACAAAACCGAGAACGCTCAATAGGTTTGCGGTATCGTTAAAAAACGAGAAAAAAGCGTCTTACAAGGCAATAATACTAGTATATATTTGAAATTAAATTGAATATACTTTGGTAATTAAAAAACGAACATATTGCTTTGTTTTATGTTCAACCAAATCGAATGTGGAGCAAAGTTCATTTCAAAATAAATTTCCTATATTTCTTGTGGAATATTTATTTCCTATTCACTGAAAACGTTAAAGCAACATAAAGGTTAAATCTATATGTTAAGCTCTATGAATGTTGATACGTAAAACATTTTGCAACATTGAAATAAGTTTACAATCGGTTTTTTAACTAAGGCCACTATCTGTACTCTGCAAACTGATCTTGATAGTACGTAACTTCAACAGAAACAAAACTGGTTTTTGATCCGTCAACATACTAGAATAATACTTGTGTTTCGTGTGAATGAAGCTCTAAGCTCTAATGGTATCTCTAGCCGGATACTGCAAGATCTTCAGAAGAAGAGGCCTGTGTAAAGGTAATAGGCTAGAAGATTACAAACATTTCTATAAGATAATTAAATAATAAGTATCCTGTTTGCTATAAAGAAGCTTGTAAAGAAAGTGTCTTTGCTCCATGCAAAAGGATTACTTTACTGGCTAGACAACCTAAGGAACCTTAGGATAATTGGGAAGAAGAAAATATAAAAATAAGGATCTAAAAATGGGTATACAAATATTATTTGGGAACCACATATAATGAGATTGGTGATCAAAGCGAAAGCGGCAAGTTAGAATGTTGGCTACGTCCCGAAGCCGAATGTCCACACGAAACAAGCTGATTCTCTATCAGACGGTCAGCCGCTCTTTCATAATAGGCGCAGATTTAGATCAGTTCGCAAAATCATTCACTAAGAAGCCCCATACCATCTAAATTTGAGCTTTAAAATAAGTGTTTCACATCTCGTGAGAAACCACAATTTTTATCGTGACCCTAATATTCCCACGATCTAGGAATTTACGGAGGTCATAGTAACACTACTGTTTGTAATTATTGCAACTTTGAGATTAGCAAGAGTGCCCATCAAACCACCTAGAGATCCTGATTCACTACTCACACTAAGTCACATAAAAGGATTGAATTCAGAAATTGGACCCAAAAACATTAAGGCTTTTTAGTCAATATAAACAAAAGAAAAGACGTCACAACTTTAGAATATACTTTAAACTGGAGCTGTACCAAATTGGCCAAAACCTAAAGAGAAGTAGAACAGATTTCCAAATTACTAGAAATCACAGAACCGAAATGTTAAAAAACCAATATAAAAGTGTGGTAACATATTATTTCAGAATCATTTCCAGCTGTAACGGAAAAGAATTTAAGAAAGGAAAAAAATAAAATTTATTTTGGTTAACTCAAAAAACTTTCTTGATGTTAAAACTTGTCAAAAAACTTTGTGTCTACCATATCCTTAAAAAAGCAAAACTTTCTATGCTTGTACAGTCTATCCATGTGTTGCGAAGGAACTTCTACCAATCAAATTCTAAACTGCATAACATTCCGTAATCTCAACTTCTTCCACATTTGATATTTTTCATTAAAATAATAATAAATCATAAAAATCAAAATCCAAAAACTTAAATTTCAAAACTTTGCATTTATTACCTACCCAATATCACTATGAATGACCTTTCCGACTATCCTTTAAGAGAAACGGTTGTGTAAGCCCCTGTAAAAGATTTTAACTTTGCTGTTATTCTAAATCATGCCCACAACAAATATGCAATATCCCAGATAATATCCTTTATTACCGATCTCTCTTAAAACATAAAAAAATAATTTTTGCGAAAATATAACCAAAATGCTACAAACTGCCCCGTTGCTTAAATTCAGTATTAAAACTTCCGAACTGCAAGCTCTAAACACTGTTTCTATAAGACAAGACAAATACGTTATAATTTTATCTACAGTTATCTTAAATAACTCAGAGTGGCCTACTTAGTCATTAAAAATAATTTAGTACCTGCCCTCACTTCTAACAAGGGGTAATAATGGCGGTCGTCTAAAGCGCAATGCTTGGCTATGTCCAACCGGGGACTATTCCAGCGGACGATCCTTAGGTATCCAACAACACAACATTATACCTTAAAAAGAACACCAAGGCCGTCATTAACTCAAACCCTATATTATAAAAACCTGCATATCTCAAAAAAAAAACACAAAAATTCCAAAATGTTACAATCTTTCGAAAATTTTAATTAAGTAATTAGTTTATTTATGTAAATCTTAACCAAATAGCTTACCAAAAGTATTTGGCCTCTTACAAAATAGGTCTCATCATACGTCTAAAACTACTTCCACTTTTTGGAAATTTTTAAATATTGTTTCATATATAAAGATGAAATAACATATCTGTTCACTAATATGGCCATCCCTAAGGCTTTGCAACTCTCAAAGTCTACTGTCAATCTAGAAGACGACAAATTCACATTAATCAGTTATTCCTAGTTTATTTTTCTAACCAAATTTTACCGCTACATGAATAGTGTTGTTGTGGGTTTTAAAGTAAAAGCTTTTGCTTCTTTTTCTTTAAAATCTACCTGATGGCTAAAGTACGTTACGGTACTTTTATTATTTGGTCCCATAGACAAGATTTGATTTTTCAATTCTTTCCTCGCATAAATAAACTTTATTCCAATGTTAAGTTTACACTGAAAGTCAAACAAAGCAATTTCCTTGTTTTTCTGGGCATCTTTATAACAAAAAGTTCTTCTAACAATAGTTTCTATCACACTGTCTATAGAAAACCTACCCATACTAACCGTTACCTAAATGCCAAATCTAATCATCACTTAGTCTGAAGCCATTTTGTTAAAAAATTTCTTATCGTCAGATCTTTCAAAAAATAAAACTGGTATTCAAAAAATCCTTCCATATAATTAGAAATATTATCAAAAACACTCTCAATTATAAGGCTTACAAAAAGTATTCTTGTTTTACATTGCCGATTAAATAAGTCCCATATTAATGAGGCAAAACGTACCAATGGCCTTTGTTACCAATAATAAAATGGCTCATTTTATGTATTCAGAATCACTGTCCTATTAAATACTAGGATGTATGTGAAGTATATTGTAGACACTGCCAAAGAACCGCAAAATATCTAACTGAATATATGAGTACTCTTTGGCCGTACGGAAAAATGATAATTGTTCGGCAAAGTAATTGACCTGGAAATATCTTTTTCAACATTTCCACACCACGTGTTGTCTAGGCCCAATTGATTAAATGTAACAAAAAATTGTTAATCGTCTCACGGTAGCGATCGTTAGTCATCGTTACGCTATCTGCAGCGTCTTTAAAGCAATAGGGCCCAATTACCCCCCTTCACCAGAGTCCACACCACTTTGTCACTTGACGATGTTGTAGTAGTCGTTCCTGAATTAAAAAAGATTTTGTATCACCTCAATAGCGGGAATTTTGTTTGTCGACAAATTCGCTGAGTCAAAATGGGCTTCGTCGCGCAAGATTATTTTTTGATAAAAATTTGGATAGTCTAATCTACGTGAGATAAAATTATTAAAGTTACAACGGCGTTCATGATCATGAGATTTAAGTTTTTAAGTTGACTGAACTTTATAGAGGTATGGATCCAAATCTCTTCAAAATACTGTAGTTAAAACAGAAGCCAACTAGTAAATTATTTATGGCACAGGACAATAAGTATTGTTAAAAACTCGTTAATAAAAATTAATAGCGACACAGTTCTAATCAGAGAAGCTTTAAGGAACCTTTCGATATCCACTATGACTGAATTATACGAATCCACAGCTCATGTCGGTACTAAGGGTGTATAATATATAGAGAATTTTCCCATTATCTCCTATGCCTTATATACAAAAGAAAATGAAAGGTGTAAGTGAATAACTAAAATTTACATTTCATCAATAAACAATAGTAATTTCAGGGTTCTAGCGACATGAATTGTAAACAATGTGCGACCAAAAAATGATTTAAAAAAGTAAGTAAATTATTTACTAAATTAGATAATATAAATTTGTTTATACATAATCAAAGATACAATGTAAAAAAATGTATCTTATTGATTTTATAGCGCAAAACCCTCTTGAAAGAAATTTTCTATATTTGAACAGTATTTAATAATTAATAAAAATGCTAATGTTTCACTAATAGCTCTTTAATTATAAATATTAAACATGTTTGTTTAATTGACAATAATGCAAACGTTAAAAATTTTGCTGTATATAAAATCACATGTTCTATTTTCGAGGTAATAAAATTGGTGCTTTGAAATATAGAAGGAATTTACCATTCTTGACAGCGTACTAGTAATTATTTACGTGCTCATTTTTTCTAACAACCCCCCTGGGCATATGCATTTTTGTTATAGGATTTATGCGGGACAATTCATCATTTTTGTTTTTTAATTGAGCGCGTGGAACATGCCTTTGACAATTTTTATTGACGAAATGCAGAAACGTCCTCAATTTAATAGAATGTTTGAACGAGATGTAAAAGTCAGAAATAGGTTAAATTAAAAAAAGTAATAAAATTTTTAATTGTTATAAATAAAACCTTAATTAAGTGTTGCATTTTTCTCATGCATAAGAACAAAAAATTGAAACTGATAGATCTTTAAGTGTAGCGGTTAATGTAGACTAAAAGAGATGACAATTGCAAATAAAAGGTAGTCTTCAATATTTCTCTAACTTGAATATCCTAGCGGATTATTGTAATATAAATGAATCAAAGTTAAATCGGAATTTCTATTTTATGCGTCGTGGGATCGACAGAAGAACACGGCTTCTGAGCGTTGTAGGTAAGGGTGTCTGAAAGGAATTCAACACGTAGGGTAAAGAGTAGTAGCGCTTCTTTAGTAGGTATCAATATTATAAAATCTTAAAATACTTTAGGCATAGTTAGGGACAAAACTCTTAAGAAACTTAAATGTGCGCGTGCCACAATTAATTTTGAGGAGGAAAAGCGGCTGTTACAAATTAAGGTTACTGACGTTACGGAAGACAAACATGACTATTGGATTGCCTACTACTTTTTCGAAGATAACAGTAATTAATGATTTTGAATATAGAACTTACATAAAGTGGGAAGTCGTAAATTTTAATGCAAAACGCATACAACTGCCAAAATTCAAAACATAATTAGGAATTTACTTTCCATTACAACAAAACACCGTCTCAATAGTTAGGGCCTGGTTTACAATTTTTCACCCGCTTTCCATGAAATGTTTGCATGCCTGAAATAAAATTACGAAAAACTTGATTGAAGAAAACATTCATTTGATTTTTCAATTTTCGTCACCTACATACACTTCAATACAATGTTTACACACATTCACACGTCAATGAAAACAAATAAAAACAAACATCCATTTCATTTAAAAACATTTCTTTTCTTAACCTTAGAATTAACAAACTTCTGAACTGTATCATCAAAAAGATAAACTATAAAAATCACCCTCAATAAATAAAAGCGCAATATCCATTATTTTTCTTATTTTAATGTTTATCGCAAGAAGTTTTCCACTCTCTTAAGAGTTGAAAAAGGTCGTTCTCTAGTGCAGTTAATAACTGGATTATTAAAAAAATTCTTATAACAATCGCAGTACAGGGAAAAGTAGACTCTACAGCCCATGAATTCAATAATACAAGAAATCGTTGTGGTTCTAATTATATATTTAATTTAGTATTCTTATGTTCTTTGGCAATACCCTTATTAAATTCAAAAGTTTTCAGAAAATATTTTATGTAAATTAGAATTAGAAGCATATTTTTGCCGTATTTTTTGTGTTTCCGCATAGACTGTTATTTGTGTTGTTGAGAGAATCAATATGCACTATAATACGTTTTTATTACAAAAGACTGTTGTCTAGAAAACTTTTTTACCTTTGTTTTTATCAAAAGAAACTTTTGGCTTCTGTTTCTTGTAATGTTTGTTTTGTAGACGTCAGTTTCACACGCCAACTTTGCTTTGTGTTCTAGTCTTAAAAGCGCAAAAATACCATTAACGACATATTTTAAGAGTCCTAAATTTTCTCATTATCAGATTTGCTTCATACTGTCCATTCATAGCCTGATCACAAAGGGTTTTGTGTATCAAAGCATCAAGAACCTCCTAGTGCGATTTGTGTAAAATTGTTTAAAATATATCTAGAGAATGCTTTTAAAAGATAGAAAAAAATATGTGAAAGGAATGGGGTTTCAGTACGAAATGATTATACTCTAGCTTTATAGTTAGGAGACTTAAGGAGGAATACACCAGAGAGAGTTTAGCAATTAGTTTTGACAAATCCGAATATTTAACAACGAACGAAGAAAGATACAAGACACAAAAATTAATAAAACAGACAGATTTAAATATTTGGGAAGTATAATAGCAAAACAACATGAATTAAACAATCAAATTTAGTGCTATGGGACAAATACATGACAAAGAACGATAAAAAATATCTGGTTTAGTGATAAAGGGTATGTCATAGCATATGGTGCGGAAACGTAAGTGCTCAATAGAAAAAAATAAATAAAAAATTAATGCAGTTGAAATGGAATGTTGAATACGGAGCGCTAAAGTAGTGAGAACGAACAGAATCCACAATGAAGAAATAAGAAACAGAATGGGTGTGAAAAAAATGCAGCAAGTAGGGACAGAAGAGAAACAATTAAAGTGGTATGGACTTGTAAAGAAAAGCCGCGACAACAACTGGGTAAATAAAATAACTGAATGGGGCCCTATCGGGAAAAGAAAAAAAACGAACTAGAAGATCTTGGCAAAATGACGTAGACATGGAAAAGAAAGAAGATAATTGGGAGTACGAAAAGAAATGGAAAATTCTGATAAAAAAAAGGAAAACAACGTCAGCTGTAAAAAGTCCTTTATACAGGGTGATTTAGACCAGGAGGAAAAAATAAAAATTTGTGTTTGGGATCGGATTGTAAGCAAAAAATACAAAATATTTTTTTCCTGTTGGCCTTTGTATTGGGATATGGTTTAAACTTTTGAAAGATATAATTTCAAGTTAGACTCAATATTGTGGTGCGTAAATGGTAAATTTTGTGATTTGGTGGCCTATAATAGCATTCAATAAAACGAAGATTGAGAAAAAGTATTTAGTTTTAGCATTTTGTTGCTCACCGCATGCTGTCCTTTAAGACGCACTTTGGAAAGTTTTCTAAATTTTGGTACACTTGTTTTTTTTTTAATCCCCACTATCTTTTCCACTCGTTCTTTAGTCTTTATTATAAATCAAATGCAAGTTGAACAACAGTTCAGTTCAAAACTAAACCGCACAATAATTGTAAATTATAATACTATTAACGCAATAGCCAATAGTTACTATAGTAATACTAATTTATTTACACCATTCTTGTTAGTTGTATGATTTCTCCTATTTGACTGTCGCAAATATCCATTTGATCTACCTTATATTCAAAGGATTTTAGAACAAATCAGAAGATTCTAGCATTTGAACTCAAGGGCGGTAATCGGATGATCTTGAAAAGTTCCTAAATAATTTTTTTGTGTTACTTTTGTTACAATATAAATGTTTTTAAAAATTTATTGTGTGTTGATGAACGATGAATGTACGATATCAAAGTTGAATAGTTATAATATAATTAAAGTTTCTATGATTTAGTTCATTATTTTTTTAATAATAATAAATGCGCCACGAGGAAGCACGGCCTGCATACATCATGTGCGCCTTAGATGACCGCCATTATTACTCCTTGTTCGAAGTGAACTTAGGTACTCAATTATTTTTAAAAACTGAATAGGCCACCCTCCATGCATTAGAGAGCTGCCGGAAATAAACCCGGGTCCGTCAGTCCCCGCAGCCCCCTCCCCACCCAACCACGAGACCACGTTGGTCATTTTTCGATTTACTCAACTCAAAATTTTGCACCTCAAAATCCTGGCGCTCTAAGTTGCAACTTACTCAGCTTATAGTTTAGTCAGATCTTCTTTAGAGTTTCTGCTATTATCAATTGTAAAGACCGCTAAGACAAGAAAATTTATTGAAAATATTGCTGTATTGTGCTTTATTGACTAGTGTTACCTTCATTTTGCGATAGACATTTCAAAAAACTACCTATGTGTTGGGAAAAATTTGTTTTTAAGTCAGAAGATTATCTAAAGAAATAGCTTTGTATATTTGTTTTCTATGATGCTTTAATGAATTAAGAAAACATAATGGCAATTTATATTTGATTTATCTACATAAATATTTCAAAATTTATTTTTGAATGTATTTTAATTCAAATTAAAAAGTTGTTTTAATCTAAATTATTGCATTTCTCAACATCACATGTGGTTTTGATAAGATAACATGTTATTAAAAATAAAAAGCGCGCTTCCAATAGACTACTATGAAACTCTGAAGTTCTACCTAACCGACAGATATTTTCTTATGAGTACCTGCCCGTCTGTATTGTTCAAAAATAACCAATCCCCAATATGAACACGTTACGTATCTGGAAATATATTTAGACTAAGCAATAGCATTTAAAAACATATATAGATAAAAAGGAATTAGCTCTCAAAGTAGTTTATTCCTAATCACCATGTTTAACGAGATTTCTCTTCAATCACCAAATAAATTTAGAAACACAGTATACGTTACCGAGATCGCCTTAGAACCCATCGAAATGTACTAGTGGAAACTACTAGAAACCGTACAGTTCAAACAAACGAGCGGCAGTAAGTTACGAACTTGCGGAAGTTGGATGAGCTTATTAAATAACACGACCTGCGTCAACGGTTATTGATGTGTAACTAATGATAGTACACGGATAGTAAGCGAATTAACGTCATATTCACTAAAGTAGTAAATATATTGTACGAAAGCCTTTTTGCCAGTGTTTTCCCAAGGGGCGTGAAATTAAAAGGGTTCGCGGACGATACAGTGCTCATCGCGCGTACGGAACAGTATACTTACTAATACATTTAAGACTGCGGTAAACAAACCACTCGGCGTTCTGAGCATTTGGGAAATCGAAAGTAAATTAAAATTCAAAGTAGCAAATTGGAGGGATTATATCTCGGCAAAAAAAAAACGAAACAGCAGCGGCCTACGTTTCTCTTAGACAGCAATAGAATTTATTGCAGGGCGCGAACAGATATCTCGGCAACAAGCTTGATTGGAAGCACCACATAAGGCCCGCTTCTAATAAAGGAAAATAGATCGCGCATAAGTTAGGGCCGTGGAAATTTTTTCAAAAGTGGTTAAACGAACATTTGAGCACACAGTTCGGCAAGTACCATGGTATGCGGCAAAAGCCCGACGGTTAAGGCAGTATGCGCTTACGCGACAGTGGCTACTGAAGTTGCTCTAATTATTAGCAGAATCCGGTAGTCGATCTTGTCTTACAAGAAATGGCGGACAAGAGGCGACCACAAAAAAACGGGAAGCCAGAATGCTTAAGCGGAGGCTAGATTTGCTCTATGCTGAAAAGCGTTATCAAAGAGAAGGAAGCCTTTACATTCAAAGAATACACCTATGGGTCAAAGGACAACAGCGCAATCGCCGTAGCTATTTTTTCCGTCTTCCATAATGGGAACGAAATCCGCCACCAAAGAATCAAAATCGCGAACGAGTGTGAAATAATGACGTTTTGGAAATGCTTAGCTTACTTTAGAAAAAGGATTTGACGCTCGCCAAGAAAGTTGCTACGATTATGAGTTTACAGACATCCCAAAACTGCTGATAAAGTCAAGACTAATGCAACGTGGAGCGACATATAGCGTCTTAAGCTAGTGCGTTCATTCTTATGTCGGCGGTAAGCTTTTCCGTGGACAATTTTAGTAATAGGAATATCGTGCGGTTTATTACAAGTCGTGCTAATTTCTGAGCTCATCTTGCAAAGTCAAATTAAAATCAAAGTCATTATATTAGTAACCAAAACTATATTTACCGGCAATAGCTTCATATACAAATGCAACCATTTCGGTTGTTTACAGTACATTTTCAATCAATATTTTATACAGCAGGCTCACAAATGATAATTTCTATTTATCGGCGGTCAATTACAGGATTCGTATTAATTAATTATATTTCATTAAATATAAATTTTCAAATTAATGGTAATAGCCAAATATCAATACCATCAACCTTGAGCAAATTAAATAATCCATAAATATCAAATAATACACAAAATGTAAAAACATATGCAAACAAAGCCTGATCATAAAATATAAACTACTAAAACAAATAACTTTCCTAAAGTAAGATCCTGTGAAAAAAACACCAAACAAAAAAAACTACGACTAAAATCGATTATATCTAGAAATAATAAGTTTTAGAATCAAATATCGATCAAAATAGCGATGGAGGCTGAATTTGGACAAACTAAACTCATACTAATCTTGCTAAAAAGACTTTAAAGTCACAATTTTTTATTGTCTATTATATTAAAAATAATTGCCAACGTGGTCCAGTGGTTGAAGCGCGGGCTGCGGTGCAGACGGACACGGGTTCAAGCCTACTCAGCCACTAAAAATAATTGAGTACCTGTGTTCACTTCGAAGAAGGAGTAATAATGGCGATTGTCTAAAGCGCGGTGCTTGCCACATCGCTCCGCATCAGAGATGGTGCGCGAAAACCGGGCCGACAGAGCGAACATATGAGAGCCTTAACTTTCCAGTTCGCAGGCTTTGCTCCCACGCGGGACGATAGAGCCTTACCATTATATTAGAAATATGTCCCTTCTAAGATTAGTAGAAAATTCTAGCAAAAAAGAATTGGGAATATCAGATTATTAATGATACTAAAGTAGAACTGCAGACTAACCGTACAGAAGCTTTTAAAAATTTTTAAATAACTCGGTATGTATACAGCCTTAAAGAACGAAGCCACAAAGTAACCGGTTTAGAAAAATATAAGAGTATGCAAGAAAAGAAAGCAAATTAATTTAGTGTACCTTGTACCGAAAAAGGTAATAAAGTAATATTTATTAAATTCTAAAGTTCAAATAAAACTGCAATGTATAAAGAAACACTCGTACTACTCAAACGATGCCAATATTATGGTCATTCTCAAAACTTTTGCACGCGGCTGTTTAGATGCGTAAATTGTAGAGAAAATCAAGACACTAGAATATGCAAGCCACTAAGCCATGCTAAGTATGCATTATGTAGAAGCAACAATCTTTTCAACTTTGAACAACGCCAAGCTTATCTAGATACACTTGGATAGCGTAGTCCAAACGTACAACCAAGCCTAACCGCACAGCAATAAAAACAAACAGTTCTACCGGAGTCAACAGAATTTTTACACGAACGGTAATGTTAGAAGCTAATCAGTAAGAAACAACTAAATAACATGAATTGACTAAGTTCAACTCATTAGAAGATTGAAACGGACTAATCGCTATATTAGCAACTTACAAGAATTTTATGTATACTTCCGGACATTGAGCCCAAGATTCATAATTCCTAATGAAACCGAAGTTGTATAATGGTAGGGGTTTTAAACAAAATCATAGAAGGTAGGCATCATTCTGTGGAGAGGGGCCTATTGATCAACAGAAAAACAAAAATTTTAAACCAACTTGATAAGGGCACTGGCCATTTTCACATGAATGTAACAGACAATTTTGACTTATTTTTGGATCACTTATCGGTAACACTTGCCTTAATATCAAAAGTAATTGTTAACAATACACCCCTTCAACTACACAATAAGCAGATTTGTGGGACTACTTTGGGGAAATCTTCAATAAAATGTTTTCTCTGAAAGTTTCCTTTAAATATGTAAATATATATAAAAGACACACGTGTGATACCAGAAACCAATTCTACAGAAAAAAATGTATTCAAAAGCATGAAATTATTTTACAACAAAATTACTGAAAAATTGAGATTAATAGGAGAAAAAAAAAGATACACCAAATCAGTAAGATATCTAAAAGAGGTGTTTAAAAAACTACTAATAAAAAACATTAAGAAAACTACTTTTGCAAGGTCAAACATTTTTATTGCTTAAATCATTAGTAAATCTATTGAAAAATGTTCTCAAAAAATTTCAAAGCATAATTCGAAATCCTTCATATGCTGTGAGTATAAAAAGGAGCGCGCTCTAGTTTACCATTTGAGCGAAAAGCAGGTAGAAAAGAGCGATCACGGTAGAAGGTAGTCAGAAAAGCAAGTAAAGAGGAGATGATTGAAACAAATCATGCTTATGAAAGAGGAGAAGGATTGCTTTATGGCGCTGGAATCGCAGATTAAAACGTAAGCCCTTATTCATATAATTTATTACGCGAATTTCCAGTTTTCGGTATTATTTTTTTTAAACGCGTTTTTCTCCAAATGCTTTTTTTCATTTGGCGTGCAGCATAACTCGGCGAATTATTGACCGATTTTAAAAAACCAAAGCTATAATGTTTTGTTATTAAATTGTCTCCTAATTAATCCTAAATGCTTGAAAACGTTATAATTATCTTTCTCTGAAAACTAATGAACTAATGTGTGAAAATTTGATTTTTTTTAAACACCTCTCGAATTTTCAATGTTAAATATTTTTAGCTAAAATTAGGTTCACTTAATAATAAAATATCTAAGTAATGTAAAAAAAATTGCTGGTTGCTTTCAGATAAAATCAGCAAAAGTGGACTCTGCCGACGGATAAATTCTAAGATGTAGTTTAAAATATAAGTAAAATAACTTCGCAGTTTCAATTAATTCCAATAATTTCTATCATTTCAAAAAAAATTACAAAAAAGCATAAAAGTAAGCCTTCTAAAGTAGTTTCTCCTCTTAAAAGACTAAGAAGGTTTAACAGCAATGGAAAGTAGTAGTTACTCATTGTGCAAAGCGACAAAGCAATTTGAGTAATTTACAAACTGTACGAGCAATACGAAACAAAATGGGTCATGGGCAAAACATACAGAAGGAGCCCATCACCTTGAAAATGTTTTCCAGCCACTACCTAGATCATGATGCAGATTCACAAAAAGAAATTTTTATCTTAATGCCCCATTAAAACTTTTAAGACAACCAATCACTAATTCACTAAAGCTCTGATTAACGATCCATAATACTAAAAAGACGCTGAGTTATAGTATATTAACAGTATGTATGTTGAAGGAACTATCCAAGAAAAGAATCAAAATGTATGTTCAATACAATACTAAGAACTAAATGTTACGACGTAAAGAAAAGAACCTGATAAACCAATTAACGAAGTTAATTTATATAGACATATAAGATTTCCGCTGATTATCTCAAAGCTTCTTAAAAAATTATTACTTGCCTGTCCTAATAGATAACAAACTAATAACAGATTAACAACTTGATTTTAGAAAACACCATTCTGCAATAGAATAGGCCCACTGGGTTGTAGATCTTGTGACAGTTTTAAAGAAAACAATGTACAGCTAGCTTTATTGACAAAAATTTGACCCAAAGGTCTGTTACACAAACTATAATAAAACAGCAGCTACCTTGTAATTTCCACTTTATTCTGAATTTCGTTATTGTATACTAAGAAGAACTAATAAAACTTTTAAATAAGCTCAGAAGTACCGCAAGACGGGTGATCTACCTCTCAGTGAAGATACCATCTCAGCTACCTTTACAGATGACACGTCAATATTAGTTACTGATTCAGGTGTAGTCCTTTATCTATTGAAGCTTGGTTTAGAAAGTGGCGTATAAAAATACTCGAAATGTAGACAAATCGCATTCACCAAACGTAGGGAAATGTGTCCACAAGATTACCCTTAATGGAACTGTAATGTAACAAAGTAATAAAGTTAAATACTTAGGTATACATTTAGACAAAGAAATTACCTAGTAAAACAATTAAATTATAAATTTAGTAAACACTATCGGCTTCTCGATCGATATTTCCAGCTAACTTTATACAACAAAATTGCTGATCTAAAAGTAATATTTGAGCCAGAGGGGATTTTTTATGAGTTATGCTCTCACATAGCTTTATTCAAAATATTTTAATCCAAGATGTTACAAACTATTACTTGTGCACTGTACCGTGTTTCAAAGCAAATATTCAAAGTGAAACTAGTGAAAGGTATTTTGATAAGAATTGGAAGACAACCACCATGAGCGAAAAGACAACTTATCGAGTAAGGACTTAGGCAGCCACGATCGCTGCAGGATGTTAGGGATATAGCGAAGTAACGGACCTCCGCGCTTAATAGAAAATGGAAATACTTACGCGGCAATGATAAAATGTGTGACCCCCGCACTGATTTTTAAATAAAAATATTTTTTGCGGTGTTCATTAACGGGCCTATATAAGCACGATGCGAACTTGAACACAGAAGGTAGTTAGAAGCATCAAAAATATAAAAACACTACTTAGGCTAAAAATATGTGACAATTAGCTAGTATGAGAGAGTAGGTTAATCAGTCGTAAGAGGCGCTTAATATTTAAGATAAGTATATTTTCTGAAAAAACTGCTAAAATATATAAAACGGCACCAATGGGTTTTGTTTGAATCAGAAAAGACTGTCGCTCCATATAACTTTCCCTGGCTTTGATTTTTCGTGGTTTTCCAAATTCTTCATAAAGACAAGTGTCAAAAGGGAGTGGTCACTTACGACTAGATTAATATGTCAAAGATCTTGTCTGATTAGGGCAAACATCAATCTACTGCCGCAAGACAAAGCGTACCAGTTACAATTAATAAATAGCAATAGATATTGATATGTAAAGTTTGAGAGTGTTGATCTTCAGCGTCATAAACAAGCATTACAACAATGCAACTTAATACAAACGAGTTCGAGAAGACATTATCTAAGGTAAGCATGGAACGCCTACACGCATCCTATTTTAAACCAACGATAGCTACCACAACAAATAGATAAATCGTTGACAAATTTAGCCTGGAATGCTTTTCGAAATGCAGTGCACCAAATTTTGAGATTCTTTGTAGAATAATTCAAAGAGCTTGGTTCACAGAACTATTCAACCAAACAACATATTCGTAGTCGATTAGTAAATTTAAAAAAAGTACAAAAACTGAAGACGTTAATGTTTTTAAGATTAGTTGACGTCACACAAACTAATAATATTAAATACTAAAACTATTTGAGCAGTACCATTCCAATGTGATCAATTATCTAACTGGCCGAAGTTACTAGAGTTTCAGCAAATGTTGTCGATCAATGCTTTGCTAAGCGATATCGTTAGAATACCGAATATAGCCAGTTGCATAGGAACCGCAAGATATCTGGCTTTATAGGCTTAGATTTAATTCAAAATTCAGAGTTTCCGCAGCTGACTAGTCTGTTCATGCTAACTAAAACCTGCAAAGGCGTATTATCACGACCGCGCTTATTGTGATACACACGTTTTTTAATTAATAAAGAACTAGTAGAGGTTCCTGAAGGTTAACACATGTTACAATTTAGCTAACAGCATATTGGAATTGTATTGCCAATGCAGAAATGCATTGTTCATATCCCAAATTGCGTTCACCTACTTACTTCATCTGATATCTATCGTCTGGCAGGTACGTTGTGTTTGCTAGACAAACAGCATGGGAGTATCTTGAAGATAACTTTCCTACATCAGGCCTTGCAGCATATGAGACCCGTAAAAGCGACATAAACGAGTTTAATTTTTAAATTCTGAAGTCGACATCATTGGCAGCAAAGCAGTCTTTTATTTAAGATATTACTGTAGTATTTTAATTAGACTCGAGTAGCTTTGTGTAACTTTAGAAATTGCGAACTTTTAGAGTATTGGTAGTCTTGAAATTATATTGACCTGTAATTGGCCTGGATCAATGCATATTAGTGTGTTGTTTAATATGATATGTAACTTATACACATACGCTAAATCAAAATATTAAAAATCCCTCATAGGCGCTCATTATAATTTAAACTTTCGACATTTCATTCGAACAAATTTTAATCAGCATTAAGTAAGATAGTAATTAAGGGTGGTTTTCATAGCGCACATCTCACGGGATTGTTGCATGTTAGCCAATAATTGTGTAACCCTCAATTGTAAAGTAGCTTTTCTAACATTAAATAAAAAAAGGTCATAATTTAAATCTTATAGAAACCATCTGCTCAGTACTAGCGCTGCTTGAATGTAAATTATGAATCATCACGCCCGCTATTTCTCCTATTGGTTTAAGTGACGTATCTTTATCGGTTGCCGGTTCCTAATTTATCACAACTAGTTGTTGCTTTATTTATCTGTTCGCTCCACTTGCTTAACCGAAGACATTTCTTATTTTAGTTATAAAAGAAAAATATGTAGTACATACGCATTCACGTATTTATTTTAATATTATTAGTCTAGAAATTGTTGCAATTCAAATACTAACATATATTATATATTACTATATATCTTATATATTACTAACATATTTATTTAATTTAATTTAAAAACTGCTGAACTATATATTTTCTGCCTTGTTAGTATGGAATACGTTATTTCAACCCTACAATATGTTACCCGAAGGTAATAAGGTTTTACAAAATGTAATTCATCTCTAGGCGTGGTTATCTATTATGTGTTCAAAATCGGTTTTGCAGTTATGTTCCTAAATTAAAATACTGCACAAAAATATTAAGTGCGGCTGTAAATTTCCCTCATTTTATACCCATTAACCTTTCAGATTAGTACATGTGGTTGAATAGCATCAGTCGATAGCAAATCTCTTACAAACAAGGCTAATGGAAAATTCCCAAGTCTACAAGACAATATTTCATAGTTTAAAACACAATTTTAAATTTATTTTTAATAGCAAAACTAAAATAAAGTAAAATAAGAAAAATGAGTTCGTTAATTTTATACAAATAAAAAACCTAACGGCTCTAACAATTATTCTTTAATTAAACATTGATATTTCGCTAATAATTACGTGTCATTTATTTTGGAGCTTTTTCGCTTTAAACAATTTGTAGTAATATTTTATTATACTACTGCAACAAATAAAAAGTATTTAAAATTTTATTTATTAGATATTGTTTAAACTTACAAAAACTTTGACCGCAATTCCTGTTTCAGATAGCAATTAATGTAAGTCGATTAATTACTTTTTAATCAATAATGCAAATAATAAATTTTTGCTTAATACAAATTTATGTACACAAAAAACCATATATTAAATCAATAATTGTTAAAGTACATTAAGTCTCTTACCTGTTCAGAAAGATTTGCGAGGACCATAGAAAATAGTTCGTCGGAAAAGTTGTGTGCTTGTAGAAACATTTCTTTATTACGGGACATCGCGGATAGTATCTTTAATTCAACCACTAGTTCTTAAAATCGTTTTTGACTCTTATATCGAAAGCTAGTTAAATAGCTTTAAGCTCTTTCAATACAAAATTTATTTTCAAAAATTCTTAAACTTAGTTTTTTGAAGGTTCACATTTACGAATCTCTATCATCTATTCAGCAGTTCGTGTAAGCGAACTA
This sequence comes from Sinelater perroti, assembly GCA_036346155.1. NCBI lineage: Eukaryota > Metazoa > Arthropoda > Insecta > Coleoptera > Elateridae > Sinelater > Sinelater perroti. The sequence continues at coordinate 12,547,742 of JARFIY010000195.1, read as the reverse complement.
TCGAAAGAAGCTATCCTAGAGCGCGTCTTTACTTTCAAACATCCCCGGATGTTCACGAAACTGGGGGTGCGAAGCGACTGGCGCGAAAAGAAGCCCTTTGAGATGGCGCATGATCACATGCAGTAGCACCGTCCCTGTTCTGCTGCTCTCTATTCAAGTGCCCCCGATTTTCCCCGGTGCATTGGAAATAATTAAGTCGCGGTCACCAAGTGCACTAATTGCCTTTTGTTGTAGCGACGAACGCGAGACGTTTCTGTGTGACAGCAGTGAAATTGCGCCTTAGGTTTCTAGAATTTTCCGCTTCTGAAGAGGTGATTAAGATAAATTCTTTTCGTTAAAGCAATCTAAATTGTCACAAAACCTATCTGAGAGATAAATCCTCAACCATTTGACTTTCATTTAAAATTAAATTAAAGTCGTATCTTCAAATAAGACGGTGACATAACCTGCCAGGTTTATACCGCCATGTAGAATTATGCATACAGTTTTATTATGACTGCTACAATTGGCGTTTTCATCAGTTGAAAATTATTTTGTGTCACTATTTACGCTTTTTATTGCATTTTTTATAAGAACAAACAAAAAAATATTTTATAATAAGGCTTTCTATTACGCATTTAACTAGTTTCCTAGGGAAGATCTAAGTGAACTGTTATAAGATATGAAGCGACGTCTTTCCAATCTCGGTGACCTGGAGATTATTTGCTTAACAGCTGCAGGATTCTGTTTAGAATCAGCTAATGTTGACGTAATTCTTAAACGAAAATTGGGTTACAGATTCTTGGCTGTCGTATACTTTTCATTTTGTTGCTGCATTTTGTAGGGTTACCCAACATATCTTCTCATCTAACAAAGAAATTATCGCACCATTTTCCTGTCTCTAGTTTTCCGTTAATTAATGACATCATTTCTGCATTTACTTGTTACTCGAAAATTCGATATAGGGTTGCTTCTCTCTCTACTATTACGGGTCCATCTTGTCAAACGTTGAATTAAAGCTTCAGTAATTTAACTTTGATTAGTTTAGTTAAAACGGGTTTAAAAAAATTAAAAATAAATAAAGCAAAGCTCGAGAGGAGTAATGAACAGAATTAAAACGGAAATGTATATTTATGCGTTACGAGGTCGTACTAAATATTACTTGAATATTTTTTTTATCGAACTCAAAAAATAATGTCCCTGTTTTATACGCGAATAAAAGTTTTTGTAGTTATTATTCAAAATAATTTTTTGTCTTTTTTTACTTTTTACATTGATTTTTGGAAGTATTTATAATACTGAGTATAGGCTGTAAGGTCAAAGCAGTTTTACAAAGAACTTCTCATTTAGTCCAACCGGTAACGCAATTACAAAACATTGGCAATGCCGTATTTAAAAGTTTTCAAATGTGCAACCTAAAACAAGCAGCTGCCACCAAATCATGGTTAAAATTCTCAATTGCAAATGGTGCAATAATCAAGAATGTACTCACGGCTTGTAAAAAACCAAATAATATAAATGACAAGTAACACACTACAAAGACTACTATATCTTAGTAATCAATAATTATGGAGTATTTAATTTCTACCATTATTGTTACCAAGCAAAAGCAATTAAAAAATATTAACCGATAAAAAAAGTAAAGAATTCTGAAGTACTGCCCAAACATTAAAAAAAAATACAATTTATTGGATAAAAATAGTGAGCTAAAACCTCCATCGATTTTTGTGTTTCGTACTGCAAATATTCAATCACTAAAAGAACGTGCTTAAAAGAATAGCACCAAACAAAAACGATAAAAGCACTAAACAGATAAAAATACACCTAAACATTAGAAAACAACACATGTAGTGATTATAAACCCAAAAAACAGTTCAAATAACTCTTCATTTATTATCAAAAATCTTGCAAATAAGAAATAAATTGATTATATTTTTATATTACAGTCAGTGTACAAATTATAAATCGCCAAGTTACAAACTAGCACTATCATTGTTGATCTACATAATATGAAAAATTAAAAAAATTATCATTGTTACATCAAAACTGGGTCCTACAATCTGAACCAATCTCTATTAAAAGCAAAATTTTGAAATTTGCTGTGTGTGAAAAATAGGCCACCTAAAAACTATTATTTTTAACCCCCAGGTACCCAAAATTGAGGATTTTTTATTGGTAAATTGTTTATAAAAGAAAAAATGAGTAAAATATGTGAGCTGTAGCGACCATAGTCCTTTAAATTATGAAAGATGTTGCGATTACGATCAGTTACGTAAAGAAATCAAATATAAACCAGACTTATTTTTTTGTTGCATTTATCAAGCGTCTTAGTAATGCAAAAGCATAAAGTTATTTCTCTACCTATTTTCCTGACTTGAAAATACAGTTTTTAATTTTTGATACTAATATCGTAAAAGGAAAGCTGCTGTGGTAGCAACTAATGGACGTTTTGACTAAAAAATTATCATCAAATCTCCGTTTTCTAAAAGCTTTCTTAAAAAAATGATAATCACGAGACGATAAATCTCGACTATAAGGAGGATCTCTTGTGTAGTCCAAAAGAAATCATTATTGTTTTTGTCGAATCTGGACTTCTGCATAGGCCAGGTACTTTCGATAAGCAGGTTAAGGCATCGGGTTGGAAATTCGAGTCTTTTCCGACGATATTCTATTTTTCTTTCGACCAAAAGTTGACTGAAGCAACTTCAGTAATCAAAACAATATGAATGCTCTTTGTTTTTCCAAAATTTGTTTTTACCATCCATACAATTGAGTCTTCTTAAGTGTGTTGTCCTCGAACTGCGCTTTAAAAAAAATTCACATACGTACAATATAAACCTTACCTAGCTAGAGTACCACATTTTCAACCAATAATACAATGCCCAAGATTGTAAAACCCAATCACACGTCAAAATAATGCTGTTATTTTAAATGAACAACCAAATGCACTGAGGGAACTTATGGGCATGGTAAATTAATAGAGTAAATAAGCGAATTGAATATTGATTACACAGAGTTACAAAATTTAATTTTTTCTCAAGACTTTTAGTTTGAATGGGTGATTTTAATGTAGTTGTGTGTCTTGTTTATGAATCTGAAATCAGATTTTATGTATCACGTAAGGGTTTTACATAATATCAAATGAATAAAATTATAGCGAAGTTTACCAGGAAAATGTTGTCTGGAGCTATCAGTCTTTTCTACTTTAAACAACAACCCAAAACGACTGTGCCGATTTTTACCAAAAGCTTCGCACTGCGTTGCCTACCTACAAGTAACTTGCATACCAAATTGCAAGTGTCTAGCTCTCGAGATATCCTGTTTACTGACAGACCGACAGACAAACAGACAGACAGCCAGACACACACACACACACACACACACACGAACCAATGGACCAAATCAACTTTTTTGGTGTCCTGAGGCTAAGATAAGGAAAGTAAAAAATGAAAATATAAAACTGAGTGTTACAGGAAATCTGACACCATATTTGTAAACAGTTCTAAAAAATAATTTAAAAACACAAATTTTCATGCAAAACCCCAAAATGATGTTACCCAGTTCTTGTTACTAAATTAACCTAATGGTCATAGTTCTTAAAATATTAGTATGCAATGTTAACGACTTGTGCTGGCATAAAATATCCCAATAGATTATACAGGAACATTATGTATCATCTGAACTATTTTTACCCGAATATAATAATAAAAAAGAATCATGTTATCACTTTCTATTTGAGTAACAGTGTGCTTTGAGCCGTACAATAACCAAAAGAGGGGGAGTGGTGCATACAATGAGAAATAATAATAATTTACAATTAGTAATAATTTACATACAGGCCAATAGATCATAGAAAAATAATTGATACCATTGATTTTATTATAACAAAATGTGTAAACGTTAAAGAGTATAAAATTCTTTTATCATGTGACTATTATGCCAATCAATAGATCTAAAAATATTGTAAAAAGCAAGCAACTCTTGATTATATAGGAACGCAAATTAAAGAAATATGTTTTACGATAGTGAACAGAATAGTAAAAAAAGTAAAGGACACAAAAATAGCAAATAATGAGTACTGGGAAAAAAATTGATTTTAAAAATCAGTACAATAAAGAATATTTGAATAACTACATATTTGTTATAAAAAGCTACAAGGAAACTTTAGCGGTCACAAAAAATATACCACCAATTAAAGATGCGAACGGAACGTGGGTAAGAAACGACAAAACCTCCGCATTTGTTAATCAACTCAAAGATGTATTTTAATAGTTTAGCTTATTGATTTAAATTTTTTTGCAGCTTCCATTAAGGACATTTTTTATTTCCAGATGTAAAAGAAGAAGCATCAAAGCAATTTTTTTCAGATAAATTGTGAGTGAAAGTACATGTAAAGGAAGTGATCGCTATAAATGGCAGAAACAAGATGACTGTAAATATTATTGAAATGGGAGACTAGAAAATAAAAGGGTAATGTCAAATGAATATGGGCTAAAAGAATCACAAACTGACCATCATATTATACCCAACGATAAAGAGATATAAGCCAAAATTTAAAAAAATGTTAATGGAGCGATAGGAAATCAAAGCAAAATAAAGTTGGCCTATAAAAGATTACAATTAATGGAGAAAAAATTACGACACAATTAAAAAACTAACAACAACAAAATTTAAACCAGTATAAAGGTCATAAAAACTAACAACAACAAAAAGAGATAAATTAGTAAAAAACAAATAAAATTTAAGAATGTCTAAGATAATGGACAGAAAAAATATAGTAAAATGGAAACACAAAAAACCAGAGCCGTAAAAGAAAAAGAACTAATTAATTACATAGGTGAGATGAATGTTGATTATTTAGGGATAACAAAAATAAATAGGAAAATAAATGATATCACAGAATTAGCCAACAAATACAAGCTTATTTGGTCGGGTGTTAACAAAGAAATTTTTACAAGAGCTGTGTAACAATGATAACAAAAGAGAAAGAAAAAATTAAAATTAAGAATTGTTCTCATAAACAGTAAGAAAAAGACGTATTAATATGTGAAAGAGGATACTGACAAAATCGAAACAATATTACAAAGATTTATTGGAAGGGGTGCATTTTAAAGTATGAATAATGATATAGATATTAAAAATACTACTAATAAATAAGATATTGAATACAAAATTAGCTTTAGATAATTGGAAAATGAAAGAATCATTTAGGTTTGTAACAAAGGTGAGGTAATATGGTTTTAGATCTAATAGATGAGTGACAGCCCAATTTTTATTATCCACCAAATAAGTAAAGAAACGATTATGGAGAACGAAGAGATACATATACGTTCATCGACCTACAAAAACTCTTCGTTAAAAGAAATAGAAGAATAATGTAGAGAATTCTAAAAACAAGAGGTGTAAGTGAGAAGATGATATATGCACGCAAACGTCTGTCTTTTACAGATGCTTGAAATAAAAAAAGAAGTCAGGCAAGACTGCATCTTGAATTCAAATAAATTGTAATAGAAATCTTGAAGTTTTAAGCATGAAAATAAACAATTACAAATCAAAAATAATAGTTAGGAAAATAATATTAATTAAAGTTAGAAAACTACTTAGAACAATTCAGTAAGTTTAAATATACAAGACAACAGACTAGAAGAAGAAACAAATAAGCGAATGAAAACAGCAGAAAGATTATTTGACACAATTAAACACATGAATTTAGGTGAAAAATAAATACCAAATCAAGTAAGGACGAAGATATTGGAAAGTGACAATCTCAGTTCTGATATATGAGTATTAAACTTGGGGCATATCACAAAACCAGAAATATAGAATAAAAAGCAGAAGAATGACATCCTTGCAGAACATTAAGGAAAAATAGGAATGAATGAAATAAGAAGTACTAAAAACTATATAAGAACAAATTGAGTATGTAAAAAAGTAAGACTGTAAGAACGTGGAATAAAGAAGATAGAAACTCAGCCAGAAATATAGAGTAAAGTAATATTTAAAGTGTAAAACAAGAAAAAATAGAGAAAAACATAAAGAAACACACCAACAACACTCAACCTCTCAATCTTACACTTACTTTGCGCTAGTAGGCAAAATTAATACAAAAAAATTTTATGCGTGCGAGTAGTTTTTAATTAATGTTTATCTACAGATAGTGGTATGTTTGGTTTGCCTTATTTCTTGAAACAACTCTTTAAACTGTCTTTGAAATCTCTTTGGTGTTACTAAATCTCAAAAAGTGGTACAAGTTTAAATTCGTTAAGCCAATAATATTATTTACCACAAACACTTGGGAAAGTTAAAGTATTATTAACAATTTATATTAGTAGCTTGAAGAGACATGACTAAAAATATAAAAGTTGTTATACCGTTTGTGACAAATAAACATGTGAGTAAACGATTACTTAAACCATTATACTTTCGAAAACGACATTATGTGATTAGTTACAATTAATTTAGAATATATTATAAGTAAAATAATAAAAAACTAATAAAAAAGAAAATAGATAAGAATCATAAAATAGTACTGAGAATTTGATCTCCATAATTAAATAAGTCAAATAGTAATAAACACAAACTATTAGATAGATAAAATATATCAAACCTTTTGCGACTTAAATGAAATTATCAAATAGCATTTGTTTGTTAAAGTTTTAAATTAAATAAGCCATGAAAGCGGCTAAGATTCCAATTTATTAGAAAACTTAAATTGGCTAGATAACTTTAATTATCCCAATAAAATAAATTGAGGATTATGAAGGAACGGCAGGACTTTTCCTACACCAGCATGTTTTATTGTATTAAGCGTAAAAAATTATTTTAAATCTCCAGATTTTTATAAAAAAAACTGCATAGAACTACCCTTTAAGTTTACATAAATTCTGATATGAATGATTCCACATCCGGTAGCCACGGTTGGTTGACCAAAGGGTAAGCCTATTTTCTATATCTACAGCCAGCTCCGGATACCAGACAACCCTTGATTTACATAAATCCGTTTGACAAATTTTGTACTCTAACTTTTTGTGGAAAATAAACTGAAATGTTAAAGGTAGCTTTGCCTAAAAAATAAATATGAATAGATTCCGTTAACTAACTGTCAAATATCAATTCAAGCTGAAGCCGTAGGAATTTCTGAGAAATCTGCGGAAACTATTTAAATAAATGCTAAAGGAGCCGCAGACTTGGATCTAAAAAAAAACTAGTCTTATATTAAAGGATAAATTAAACACAATTAAAAATGAAAAACGCTTTCAAAGACAGACATGAGAAAAAATATTTATTAACAACTAAAAAGAGTGTCTAAAATAAGTAAATATAAAAGAGCATCTTACAAACTATAGTTATATAATAAAGAAACAAGATACAACTTAACTTGCCAAAAGATATATTTCTCTGTTAACTATAAAGGACAAATAGCAACCTAAATGATATGTTTTAATTGTTAAATTAACTTACAGAGAGGTTACTTTTAAGAAAAGTTAATTTTTGTTACAAACTATAATAATGTACTTTCTAGGTACTAAAATATAAGTGTAACTAATTTTAAATCTACTGAAAAGACAATATAACGCATATCTTATTGAATTCCAGCTGCTACAAAAATTTAAATAAATTAATTACAAATTTAGAATCGCGGCAGAAGTGTGGGGAGAGAAAAAATAGGCAGCAACATTTTATATTTTTAAAAAAATCTCCTGAAAGAGGATGCAACAGAAAACAACTTGCTTAGTTAGTTCGGGTGTTTTCCAAGTGTAACCCAAAAATTTTACCACGATTGAGACCGAAACTATGTCGTTTGCAGCGCTTGCAACATTTGCAGCCGGATGTCTATACTGAGCGGTTTATATTCATACAGAAATATTTTGTAATTCTTTTTCTGGAAGGAGAGGAGAAAATGATAAAGATTTCACTTCCACTATTGCCAACCACATTAGATGAGCTCCAAGGCCGTACTGCCGCAATATTAAGTCCGTCATCGAGGAAATAAATCGAACTATTGCATAAACGTACGTCGTGACACATAATATTTATAAAGTTGCAATTTAAACTTAGACAATGTCTTTTTCAATTTGTAATAAGAAAGAAAGAAGAAAGCAAAACTACTGCAGACGTTAGGCATGGTGTTGAAGCAAGAAAACAAGACTGCAGTATTATTTTCAAAAATACTTAGAACAGTATTATAAAAAAGATTAAAAAGTTCAAAAGATAAAAGCCTACGAGTGCTTTTTGTATATTAGACAAATATGATAAAACAAATTCATTATTTAAGGAAGAAGGATTTCAAAGATAATTTAGGTAAATAAAAATGCAATGCAAACGTATAAAAAACTCAGCTTAACCCAAATAATAAAATGAGAACGAACTGGTTGAAGAACATATAAATATTGGATGAAATCTGAACTATAGAAAGCTGCATTAGGGTATGTAGGTGATAAAAGAAGGAAGAAAAGACGATAAATCAACTAGTCGGCTGCGATAAAAACAGTTAAAGTTTATATGCAGCTTAAACATTGCTGGAACTCATTTGACTCCAAGAGCTATATTTACTGTCCGCTTTAGGCAGCGTCTTGCATCATGCATTAGTTCAATAGATTTACATGCTAATTAACAAATATAATATCAAAATTGTCAAAGTGTAAACTTTAAATTACAGAATAAATTCAGTTTTTTAATTTAACGTTTTAACAAGTATATTATCCTGGATATCCCAAAAGGAAGTTCAAAAGTTTGGATTTGATTAGTTCACTGCATGAACGCAACAAACCAGACCATGTTAATAGGTTTTCAAAAATGTAGCCGCTACGGAGCGTTTCTTGGGAGTGGGAAATTTCAGAAAAACAATGATTCGGCGATTATTGCACGAATAAAGTTCAGTAATCATCATAATTTGCGTAACATAAATCAAATGCTAAGTGTTTCTCATCAGAAAGTGAGTGCGTAATTTCAAAGAAACCGGTTCAAGTATGGATAATCAAGGCCATCAAGAACAGCCTACGACAGTTTGGTCGCGCGACTCCTGATCGATCTCTTCCTAAACAGGCAAGTGTTTTGAATGCGCCTAGATCATCATTACACCGCATTCTGCGCAAAGATTTGTGTCTGAAGCCCTATAAAAATTAATTGGTGCAAAATTAACTATATCAGTCAGATGCTTCAATCCATTAACTGAGTTACTAAGCATTGCAATTCATTCGACAACATTTTGTTTTCAAATGAGGCACACTTTCACCTGAATGACTATGTTAACAAACAAAACTGCTGGTACGAACCCACAATGCAAACGTGAGAGTCGCCAAAAGTGACTGTATAGGCTGCAATGTTAGCGCAAGGAATAGTCGTCCTGTACTTCTTTCAAGATGAAAGCCGCGCGTTAACAATAACTTCAGAGCGTTATGAGGAGATGCTGAATTTCTTGCCAACTGAACTGAAAAATCTTGCTGACTATACTCAAACAACATGGTTCCAGCGGGATGGAGAGCATGGCACACTTCTAACATGTCTCTGCTGCGAGTTCGTGAAATTTTCCCCCAAAAATTGATTTCCAGGGGAGGTGATGTAAATGGTCTCTATGCATCCCTGATTTGATTCCTATAGATTTTTTCTAGTGAGGATATCTTAAATCAAGAGTATACAACGGTAACCCGGGCTCTCTGGTTTAATTGATAGAAAATGATTATCAAAAAATGACAGCCTTTGTGGAGACTACTTTTTATAACTACCTTTCTTGGGACACCTTGTATAATACTACACTTAAAATATATTAGCAAACATCTTTCGGTAAAATTAAAGTTATGTTGTAATGGGTACAGCTAAGAGAGTATACAACAGTTGTATGAATTATAGGAACAATAACATACTGGACTGCAAAACATAGCGTGAAAGAGGGCCGTAATAATAGAACGACATCGAATTTTATAAAAGTCGCTGGAGAGGCAAAGCGTTCCAACTCAACAAAGAGCTATATAAGCATTATGCAAAACACAGTTGCAGTTACGTACATTCAGAGCAATTAGGTTTCTGGTAAAAGGTGCCATGTTAAATTATTGAAAATCGGGTAGCTTGTAGAAAGAATTGCCACTTCTATTGTTCATCTATGGTTCGTCAGTATCTGCAAACAACAACAAAATTTTTGATAAAACAGAATTTTATTATTTAAATTATGCTTATTACTGTTAGGAATGTTTTGGAATTATATGATTAGGATTTGTGTATTAAAGAAGACGGCCACTAGCTTTTTGTACTTTTTAGTACTGTTGTGGTATATTAAATTAGTAGCTCTATTTTGATTTAGTACTCACTTTTCGATACATTTTAAATGAAAACAATAGCCACTTTTAATAAAACACCGATTTTTCCCTAAATTAAACTTCCAACGTTTCTTTCCTTCTTCTCCATGTAGTTGGCATATGATCCTCCACATTTCTTATTGTTCACAAAATATTTTTTTTAATTGCTCATGTAAGTGTTCCTACGTAAACAAACGGTAGTGTTTTTATAAAATGGACTCTTGCAAGAAAAAGGTAGAGGCAAAACATCACAACAGCCTATATTTGTCCCTCCTGATGGTTTCTTTTATTATGTGGTTTTCCAAAGACTTTCTTTGAGAGCAGCGCATGTACAAGGACATAATTCTGCTATATATTATTATTTTAATATATCCTATTTGCCTTCGGGAATAATTTTACTTTCTTTGGTAGGTAATATCCACATTATTTTATTTTTGCTTCCTTCAATATGAATAATAATAACCATCAAAAAAATTAATATCGAATCTATTACCCTCATTTAGGATAAATCTTTTTCTAATATACCTAACGGAACAATATATAGTAAAACTGAAAACCAAAAAACATAGAAAATGTAAATGATACATACTTAGACATTTATGGAAGCAGGTAATTTCAATCATTGCTGTTAGTATATATTTAGTGAAACACTAAAACACTAATGGTACAGTCTAAAGTAGAAAATAAATTGAGAAATACCCCAATAGAAAAGAGAAGTCAACGATCTCAATATTTATGTCCTGTTAGTACTGAAAAAATATTTACATAGTAAAAAGTAATAAAAATAATAAAACTATTGTTTAAAACTGCAATATTCAATTAATTTTTAATTGCTAAAAATGAAAGCTCAAAATAAAATAAACCTGCAAAAGGGAATGACAGCAACTGGACGAGTCAGCTATAAAAATCCATACACCCCTATCACTAATGGCTTTATAAATTTTGACTAGCACAGTCTGAATGCATAATTTAACTCCATGTTCATTTGTACATCAATAATTACTACATATTTTAAAAAGTTGCAGCAATTTTTAATTGACTAAAATTTAAAAATGTTTTATTTAATAGCAGTTAAGTAAACTAAACCATAGCTTTTTAGAGTTATTAAATATAAAGTTTTTTAAATAAAAACATTTTTCGTAAGGATATTATTATTATAATACGTCTGTAATTTTAATTTGGAAAGAGTTGTCTTCCGCTTCGTTTCTCGGTTCTAGATGTCTAGTGCGTGGCCTATCTAGTCACCAAAAATAATTTAGTAGCTGCATTCGATCTGAACAAGAGATAATGCGATAGTCTCAGATAAGGTGCTTCGTAATGAGATGTATATATTTCACCATTACTATAAATATCTTCTTGATATATGAGTTTTCAAATTTTACCTTATCGTCTAATAAAATACGTTTTCATCTAAGAATATATGTGTTAATTTATTGCTTTGCTTTTGTGACTTGTGTTATTAATGCTGCTAACAACTCTTCTAAATATTGCTCAAATTCTCAGGATTTACCTTTCATATATTTGCGAACGCATAATTTAATTCTGCCTCATCTTTTTCGTCGCCCCGAATGCAGAATTGCCCATCCTGATAGTTTTTTTTCAATTCTTCTGGTTTTTGTTAGCCAAATTTTATTTAATTAATACTATCAGTAATTTAATTACTATAAACTTATATAAATCTTTTGTGTTTAAAGTGCTCATTATTGATTTTACACCTTTTCTTGATTAACAACTATCATTCTTGTTTTTAACTTTTCTATTTTTTTCTTCTAGCTTTTTATTTGATTTGTTTAAAAATTTTAAGGTTTTTATAATTTTTTGTAATATTTACTTCTTGTTTTAATAATTTATTAATTACACCCAATATTTGTATTTGTTTGCATTGTATGTTTTTATCATTTCATATAAACTTCTATTTATAATTAAAAAAAACTAAAAACTGGAGTGAGATTGACCTAAGCCTGCTGACTTTGTTGTTTGTTTTCGGTAGTACCGTTTAGCAAATATCTTTATTTAACCAGTCTTGGTGGCAAACCGGAGGTGGGAATAATATTTTAGTGATCAGTATTTAGTTCAGTTCACATTTCAACTACTACCTAAAGCACCACTTAAGCAAACATTTGTTTTTGATGCGGAAAACGTTCCCTGCCAACTTTCAAGTGCACAGATAACTCTAAATTTGTAGAATGTTCTATGAGTTGGTATGACTTTGGCCCACGATTTTGACTGGCATTGGCCTAACTTCATTTTCTTTGTTTTCTTTTGTAATAATGATCATTACGTTTTGAAGTGCTCTTTTTTGAAAATCTCAGCAAAAGTTTGTGTGATTCCTTCGCAGTCTTGCCAGGAAGTCACAAAAAAGAGTTGGGCTCGCAAGCCGGTAGATGGCTCTCTCGTAATAGTCGGATTATAGATTTCCAGTTTTTTTCAGATTTTCCAATGATTATTAAGAACTATCTCGACAAAAGAGGAGCTACAACTGCCAAAGAAAACTATCCTGATTACGAGTGTTCGCAGAGTTTCTTGAAAAGGCATCCGATCCTTTCAATCAGAATCAGTGCTAATATTATGAAAATACGTGCTAATGCTGGTGAAGCTCAACTATATTATTCTAAAGGATGTTCAACCGTCCTTTATTCGGAACTATGATAAAACCAATTCTTAGCGATGAGCCTGACAACCGGAGGGTGATTTGCAAGCTAGACACAAAGTACATCTAGAAAATTTGCAACTTTATTAAGACGTTTTATTAACGTTTTACGGGAACGCCGATTATCACTGGTAAACACTGTTTATGTCACATGAACTTAGTAATGATTTTTGTTTATGTTGGCACACCTGAATTATAAAAAATATAGTTTCGTTCCAGTCACGCTCAGTTTCTTGTGACAGTTACATATTCATTTCTAACCTCAATACACGTTTTTGTTTGAATAACCTCATTTCGTCAACTGTATAACTACTGTATTTAACTAATTTATATTTGATTTATGTTAGTTATATCGAAAATATACCATGAAAGTGTTTTAACAACCCCGACAGTTTTTGTTATGTGTGGAGAATTAACTTTTACATCTCATCGTCGAAATTTCACGCTATTAATTGAACAGTGTTATTTAGATTATTTAGGATTTCCTGTGTCGCATCAAGATAAATCCTGGGCTCCACATATATGTTGTGTATGAGACTTTTATTAGGTTGGGCTAAACAAGAACCTAGACATTTGCCATCTGCTGTACCAATGATTTGGACAGAACCAAAAGATCATAAAAGTGATTGTTATTTTTGTTTAACTCAAACAAAAGGCATTACAACCAAGTCTAAACACATTATACAGTATCTAAACTTATCGTCGGCCGTCAGACCCATCCCACACAGCGCTGAACTGCCTGTTCCAAAGCGTCCAAATCAACCAGAAAGTCAGGATTCTGATTCTAGTGAGGAATTTGTTCTCAGTCAGCATAAAAGTGACTCAAGTTATGAACCGTCAATCTCAAATGAGCCTCATTTATTGACACAAAGTGATTTAAATGATTTAGTACGTGATTTGAATCTATCAAAAAAACGGGCTGAACTTTTGGGGTCTAGATTAAATGACTAGAATTTACTTTCTTCTGATACAAAGATTTAAATTAATGAACTTCTAATGTCATATAAAGCTTTGGGGTGTAATATGTTCTTAAAAATATACACGCTGGACTCTCATCTGGATTTCTTTCCTGCAAATTTGGGTGCTGTGAGTGATGAACAAGGTGAGAGGTTTCATAAGGACATTTTCTTAATGGAGAAGCGCTACCAAGGGAAATAGAGTCCAGGGATGCTAGTAGGTTATTGTTGGAAACTTAAAAGAGACCTACCAGAAGCTAAATATTCACGAAAATGATAATTATTTATTGTAAATTTAACAATAATTTCTTTAAGTGTAGCTAATTTTTCTACTTTTTACAAAAATATATATTTCGATATCACAAGGATACCTGATGTGCCAATTTTTTTTTTAATATATTATTGCTTGATGGCCCTAGTATATTCAAAATTTGATATCAGTGTTACCGTACGTTGTCTATAAGACCGATCATATGTGGACGACATAGACTGAAAACAGTCCGTTATAAGTGTATGGGACAAAATTTAAAATATGGTTTCAAAAACTATGGAATTTATCTGATTAGTAGAAATATGCTGTTAAAACGTTTGCGTGGAAATCTAAATGAGTTGAATAAAAGCTTGGTCGGAGAAGCCTTTTTGGGGCAGTTGGAGAAAAACGGTCAGATTTTCTAGGAACAGAAAGTGCTACGAAGAGAAGGAAGAAATTGCAGGTAGCAGCTGGTAAAGGTATTAATCGTCAGAATGCTGAAGTTTTCGACGACACTGTTGGTCATTTGAAACGCCAGTTCTCATTAAAAAGAAGAAGACTTCTATCTCTTTTCTCAAACGAAGAGCCTGGTGAAAAATATGTTGTTGTACCATTAGAGTTTGACCAGGAAGGTGAAAGCGTTTTTAATTTAGAAGAAAATGCTAAAACTACCCCCATTCTACTATCACAACCACCACAAGAACTGAAAACTCTTATTTATGTAGTCAATAATTTTGTTATCGTTATGTTCAACGGTGGAGTGTACCCCGGATGAATTATCATTACCTTGAAGATAGGACTTACTGTTGCCTGCATAAAAAGAGGTCTCAAATTTTGGAGATAGTCTAAAGGAAAGAATTCGATTCCTTATGATTGGTATAAAGTATTGTGCAAGATAAAGCCTTTAAAACTGCTTAAATAAAATCAATTTTTTGTACATGAGATTAACCACTCGGTATAAAATGTACTTACCTGCTTATTTTCATTTGTAAGATTATAAATAAAAGAATATTTTCTATAGTATTTGTACTTTATTAGCCTTTTCTAATCTCAAAACATCAACGTAATAGCAAATTTACTAATTTTCAAAGGTATTCTACTCGTTTTCAATTTTACAGTACATATTTTGGCGTGTTATTGGCCAATGACACGTTTTATATGTAATTTAGAGATAAAGTCAGAAGTAGGCCAAAGTCACTCCAACGCCATATAACTGTCTCTAAATTTTTAAAATGTATGAGGAATTTGGATAATCAAGAAAACTTAAATTTTCTACTCAAAATATTCCTCCATTCATGTTCTGTATGTAAAAAATACTAGACGTACTAATATATAATAGTCTCGTTAAAATTTTACCAAATAGGTGAAAAAACGTGGAATTTTGAGCCCCTGTAACCTCAGTTTACGGTAGTTCTATATACAGGTTAGATAAATTTTAAGAGATAATCATCTTTGGAAAGGAAATAAGTGTCTGTTGTAAAATGCTTTTAAAATAACCCATCACTCATATTAGGAACAAGCAGAAGAAATGCAAAAACGCGCCAATGGAAATAGTTGTGTCGCACAAATTTAACATAAAACTTACACTTATTTATAGTAATTGTATCACGAAATTTTTACTGCAGTAATTCTGTGTTTTTGTAAGAAGGATTTCATTACTGTTAACACGAAGGATGGGTAGGTCATATTCGTACAGCTGAATTTAAAGGAGTAGGATATTCTACAAAGTATTGAGGATAACTTCAGTACAGTAATGTATGTGAAGTGACTGTTAAGTATTTTAGAGGAGAACTGTTGTTATACCTATCGACCTCGGGGACCACCGACAGCAATTTTTTCCAAGCAAAAGATTTTCTTGGCAATTTTCGTAACAAGTCACTACCATTTTGAAGTTCCTGTCTTTAATCTCCTTTAGAGATAAAGCAATTTTTGATAGGGATAGTACCATCAATCTGCACAACAGTGGGTTAGACATAATCTTTGTGAAATGGCTTTGAGCTAGGATTATAGCAGACCACCTTATTTAGAACAATTATTCCTCCACAATGTGTCAACAGTCCAATATATCTGGAATTCCGGAAGGACACTTAAGCTTTATTACTTATAGATGTGGCTAATTTATTATAGAGCTCTAACTCGTTGTTAGCGTTCGCCAATATTTCAACGAAACCTTTTCTTACAAATGGATGAAACAAGAATATTCTCTTGATTTTGCCTAGCAAGATACTAGAACAATGTTGCGTATGCTGAATCAATTCTAAATGTGTCATTGAAATTTGTGACTATTCAGACACGATTTAATGAGGTGCGTTAATCTGTGCTGCAAAACATTTGCGCTTATTCTAAAGTTATCAAGAGTAAACGGCATGATGTTATTCAATGTAATGTAATGTAATGATACTCGAGCATTTTGCATAAGTCAAATTTGCTTTTTCTCCTTATGGAGGAGTCAAGTAATAAACTTAGTAGGTGTATAAATAAGTTCCCAGCTTTAGATTTCACAGGACGCAAATCACCGTTTACATGTAACGTATTAGTCCACCCTCTTGCGGTTTTAAAGCAATGACATTTAGTCTTTCCAAACATTATGCGATTTGGCGTTTGATGCACATAACTTCAATAATCAGCTGTGTTCACGATGGCAATCACAAAAGAAAATATTCGATTTTCTATCCACTTCGCGTTTCATCTTAAGAAAAACGCTACTGAAGCCACCGAAATTATTTGTGCTGCATATAGTGAGAATGCTGTAAGTCATGCAACATGCAAAAAGTGGTACCGAAGATTTCGCGGAAGAGAGTTTAGTCTTGAAGATCAACCACGCGCTGGCCGCCCTCAAACATTTGACACGGATGGGCTGCAAACGCGTTAAGCTGGGTACTTCTCCCGCATGCGGCGTATAACTCAGACATGGTCCCTTCCGATTATCGTTTATTCCGGTCGTGACAGCATCACTTGGCTGATATGCACTTCAAAACAGAAGAAGAAGTCTGAAAATGCATCGATAACTTTATCGTCTCGAAGCCAGTGAGCTTCTATCACCAGGGAATTCGCAAGCTACCCGAAAGATGGCAAAAGGTCATCGATGCCAACGGAGAATACTTTGATACTTACGCTTTTTTTGTTTGTTTTTAAATAAAACTTTAATTTTGCAGAAAAAAGCTGAGAACTTATTTATACTTACTATTATTTATTTATTAATATATAATCTAAAATAAGATTTATACCATCACGCATTTTAAGAGAAATAATTCAATGTTAAAAGTGTCAAAGTTACGGCCACTTAAAAACTATTGCTATGGAATGTCAAGATCAGTTAAATGTGCAGGAGAACACTTAACGAAAAACTACAAAAAAGTCAAAGGTGCCGGTGTGAAATGTGTTAACCGCTAGGGAAATCGTCCAGCAAACCATAGAGGCTATCTACTCGCAAAGAAAATTCAGAGAAGAAAATATTTTTTTTTACTTTTAACATCAATCCACACAAAATGTACCTCATTTCATTACCAGTTCTTATTTAAGGATCGCAAGGTATATTACTTATACTACACCTCATTCTAATCATAATATTCATAATAAAAGCATTACATACTAGAAAAATTTCAATTAGATTATTCCCATTACTACCATTGCAGTAACAAAAAACACAAAGGCATTTTTTTTCTCTGTATACTGTCCTTCGTGGCATAATATTAAAAAACAGCAATTTGCATAATTTTTTAATACGCTTGGATTATATTCTATAACTGGTGAAGATTATAACATCAAATATCAAAAATAACATTCATTAAAAAACTAAATCTGTACAAAGCCATAGAAGAACGTAATTCATACTACTTTAGAACATTTAAACCTAGGTTTTAGTTATTGAACTTAAATAAGATTCCAGGCTTATTAGACTTTTGCGTTACCACATGTATTTCATGAAGCCGCTGAAAAGATGAATCCTGCTAGGATCTCTCCTCTGACCACTCATCAGTACTTGTTACATACAGCACAGTTGTATGACTAATTCAAAAACCAGCAATGCTACCATTGTGGAGCATGGAGTGAAACTAACACATCGTTCAAGTCCCGGGACTAACCCACAAATGGCGTTAGTAATATCAAATCCACTTTGTTTTTCGAAAGAACTAACCTTTAAATGACACATGTCTAATTTTCACGTCAATCGGACCATAAACAGCAAAGCTACTATGGTGAAAGTGACGCTACTTTTGCATTTGTGTAAAAAATGGAAAAAAACGAATTTCGTGTGTTAATAAAACATTTTTATTTAATGGGAAAAAATATCGTGCAAGCTCAGCAATGACTTAAAAATGTTCTTCGGACTGTGCTTCATCGAAAACAACGATGTGCCGGTGGTATGCTGATTTCAAACGCGGTCGCACTGATACAAATGATGCGGAACACTCGGGTAGGCGAAATGAAGCAGTAACTCCGGAAAATATTAAGCAAGTTTGAAAATCGTAATGGATGACCGCAAACTGAAAATTCGTGAGATTGCTGAGATGGTAAACATATCAATTGGAAGTGAGTCTACGATTTTACACAAAAAATTGGGCATCAAAAAGATTTTTTCCAAATGGGTGCCGCGTTTGCTCACAATGGAACAAAAGCAACAACGAGTCGACGATTCACAGAGCTGTTTGTCACTGTTTACTCGCAATAAACAGGATTTCTTGCGTCGGTATGTGACAATAGACGAAACATAGATCCATCATTTCACTCCGGAGTCGAAGCGGCAGTCAGCTGAGTGGCGTGCAGCCGGTGAAAGCCGTCCGAAAACGCAACAGTCAGCTGGCAAAGTCATGGCGTCAGTTCTTTGGGATGCGCACGGTATAATTTATATCGACTACCTTGAAAAGGGAAAATCCATCAACAGCGACTATTACATTGAGTTATTTGTGCGTTTGAAAGACGAAATCACAAAAAACGACCACATATGAAGAAGAAAAAAATTCATCTTTCACCAGACAATGCACCTATTCACAAGTCAATGAAAACAATGGCCAAATTGAACGAGTTGTGCTTCGATCTGCTTTCCCACCCGCCATACTCTCCAGATCTAGCCCCCAGCGACTACTGGCGCTTTGCTGATCTCAAAAAGATGCTCCAGGGAAAACGATTTGGCTCGAATGAGGAAGTAATCGCTGCAACTGAAGCTTATTTTGAGGCCAAGAACAAATCGTTCTACAAGCATGGTATCGAAAAGTTAGAAAAGCGTTGGAATGATTGTATCGCACTTGAAGGTGATTATGTTGATGAATAAAAATGAATTTTGCGAAACAAATGTTATTTTCTTAGTTAGTCCCGGGGCTTATTGAACGATGTGTTATTTTAGGGAAGTAACCCATTAAATTCAGAAAAAGAACTATTCAGTGCACTGAGCATCTCAATTAAACAATACAAAAAACAGCTTCTAAAGCTATATCATACTATGAAAGCCGATATGTTATAGAATGTTGTTACGCAATCATTAAGCAAAAAATAGAAGAAAAACAAAGCCTAAGGAGAAGCTGGCAAATCACCAGAATTTCCAGGAATAAAACTAAACTCAAATAAGCCTCTTGGGAACTAAAAAAAACTTCTACCCAACCATAATCAAGTAGTGCAAAAATACTTGGCAAACCTAACACCCACTGAGAACACCGATTATTCTTTTTTATTGAGCTCCATTTATTAGAAAACATGACAAAACCTGGAGAAAACAAATCAATAAAAACCAAATAGTTTCCCAGATTATTTAACCTTAGCATCTTAACCCCACGATAGATCTTATGAAGCAGATAAACAGCATACCAAAGATTCAATGAACCTAACGACATCGCTTATACGGTAAGATCAGTAAAAGTTAGTCAAGTCAGTACTGTACGATTTAATATTAACCAAAATCTTACAAGAGCTAATACAAAAGGAAAGAAAACTTATTACCAAGATAATCAATGCAATATTTCTATTATAAAAGTTCCCAAAACAGTGAAAAGCTGCACAAACTGTAATGATACCAAAGTCTGGATAAAACTAGAAAAAAATGACTCATACCGACCGGCCACTTTGCTAGCCTTATTATTTAATAATATTTTAGAACAACAAAATACCACACCAAAACATCAATTTGGCTTTCGAAAAGTTTATGGTACGATAGAATAAGTGCACAGAGTGATCACAAAAATTACAACCTCCGTCTAAAATGGCACTGCTCGCCAATATTCTGACCAGGTTTTTATAAGGTCTAGAATAACGGGTTATTGCACAAAATCGAAAAGGCTTTACTAATAGACTACGAATTGTTACAAACATAAATTGAAAATAAGTTGTCATCTTAAATTTA
This sequence comes from Sinelater perroti, assembly GCA_036346155.1. Classification (NCBI taxonomy): domain Eukaryota; kingdom Metazoa; phylum Arthropoda; class Insecta; order Coleoptera; family Elateridae; genus Sinelater; species Sinelater perroti. Next base: position 12,527,281 of record JARFIY010000195.1, on the reverse strand, counting down.
AAGCTCGGACAATTCAAAGAGACGCACATCAGGGTAGCACTATAGACCCACACCTTCTGTAAGCAGCGAACTTGCCAATACCACAAGCGTTAGTAACTACGTATCCAGATAACACTACAGTTCTGGCGTGACACAGAGATTCACAAACAGCATCACGGATAATGCAGCAAAATCTAAAAAAAATCAAAAAAATGGCTTAAACTATGGTGGAGACATGTAACCAAACGCAATCGATTTAAATAACTTTAACTCTTCGGAAGAAAACCTTCCCATTAGTTACATTGAATATTACTCCAATATCTCAAGAAGACAGAATAAAATACTTAGAAAATTACCTAGATAGGCACTTGACCTAAGAAAATTGTTACTTGGATTAAAATTTGCTAGTGCACTGGAGGAATAAATTAATAAGGATAATAGTCCATGTCCCTAAGTACGTTCCCAATTAGTTGCTCCAACAAGACATACCCGTCCCTACGGTCAAGGAAGAAAGTCAACGTGGCAGCACTAACTACCAAGCGAAACTCGGTGGCCACCCCTATAGTTTAGAAGTTGTGCTTCTAGAAAGACAATATGATAAAAGACTCAAAAGAATCACTCTGCTAAATGTGATTAACAGATTAAACTAAGATCAACAATTATTAATATATTTTCTAAGTTTAGACTTGTTTTTCGAGTTAATGTAATAAAAATTTATGATAACGTAACGAAGTAATGCTAAAAGACATTTCTTCCTCATGTCATGTACTAATTCAAATAATTTACTAAATGTTAATATCTAACAGATTGTAAGGATTCGAAGTGATAAACATGTGAAAAAATTACTAAAGTTTTTTATCAACTATTATACTTTGGGATTTTATTTTTTACATTTCAGAAAAACAAACTAAATATCTTGTTCTATTAATTAATTGGTAAACAGTCGTGCCAGATTTATTTCTCTATCTAGCAAAAATAAAAACACCTCAAATACTACCGCGATTCGGCCGCTGGCCTCGTAGATGAGTGGATGTGTCTGTGACGCGCGTGTTATCTATGCATGCACTCGAATGCCGGTGACCCGCATTAATCAGTGAGTTTATTTTATTTATTTTAAATATGTTTCCGTTTCAACCACAAATGCCTATTGCTCAACAACAAATTCCAATTTCTCAACATCATTTATTATATCAAAACCAGCCATTAACGCCCTACACTAATCCTCCTACGTAACAATTATTATCAAGCCAAACATATGTTCCATATGTATCTTATCCTACTAATATTCCACAACCCATGCACTGTCCGCCACAAAATCCTAATAACCAGCATTCAGCACCTGAAATGACCGCAACAAACGATGACCAACCCCAAACGAGCTCTCATGAGTGGCAAGTAATGAAAAAGAGAAAAAGATGCCCACGCTCCCCTCGAATTACAAAGCCAAATCATCGATAACAACAGATTTAATTTATTAAATGACATGCACGAAGAAAACGTAATGGAAACAACTAGAGACGAACCACAAGCTGCTGTTAAGAAACCCCCTCCAGTATATATACACGGAGTAGAAAATTATAACGCAATGATTACAAATCTGACAAAAGTACTAGAAACTGAACAATACAACTCAAAAACACTAGCAAACAACGTCGTCAAGATAAATACTAATAACCCTGAAACATATCGAAAACTTGTGAGACATCTTGATGACGAGAAAATTATTTTCATACTTATCAGATTCAAGAAGAAAGGGCATTTAGAGTTGTAATCAGAAACCTTCACCCAACAGTCGATACCGCGTTGATAAAAGAAGATTTGAAAGATAAAGGACATACTGTACGCAATTTAATGAATATAAGACACAGGGTAGCCAAAAGACCACTTCCTGCTATGTCTTTGTTGCACCTGGAGCCTGCCAGTAACAAGCAAAGAGATATACGAACTTAGATGCTCTATCTAAAATGATAACTTACAGTTGAGCCACCAAGGAAACAACACCATATCATCCTAGTGTACTCGTTGTCAAGCATACGGACACAGCAAAAGCTTACAATTCAACAAACACATATAGCGTGCATAACAGGTGGTGTAACCACACTAGCTATCCGCAGCCGTGGCTGGACAAAGCAAAAGAATTTCATAACATGTGCAATGGAGCCCACACATCAAAATCAAAATCAAAACAGCAATGACATCTCCCTGTCTCAGTTCCTTTCCAAATTTGAAACCATGTTTAGCCAGTTAATGCAACAAAATACTATGATGCTCAACCTACTCACTAGCCTGATAACCAAAATCTCCCAATAATGGATACCCTAAGAATAGCCGTATGGAACGCAAACGGACTTCTACAACGCCGTTTAGAAGTAGAAGCGTTTCTAAACACCCAAAAAATCGACCTGCTCTTGTTATCTGAAGCACACTTTACTAATTACAACTACCTCAATATCCACAACTACAGAACTTATTACACCTGTCATCCCGACAACACAGCTCACGCTGGAACGGCGATTATAATCAGCAGCAAATTATCACACTACGAAATGGAGAAATTTGAAACATATCATATACAAGCCACAAATGTCAAAATTAAAGACCACGTTGGAGACATAACAGTATCATCAGTATATTGCCCTCCGCGGCATTCAATAACGCAGAACCAGTTCGAAGACTTCTTCAGGACGCTAGGAGACCGGTTCATAGCAGGTGGTGATTTTAACTCTAAACACCCCTTATGGGGTTCCAGATTAATTAACCCAAAGGGAAGGCAACTATATAAAACCATCTTAAATAATCATTATAATGCAGTAGCCACAGGTAAACCCACATATTGGCCAACCGATCTGAATAAACTGCCGGATGCATTAGATTTCCTTATTACAAAAAATTTCTCGCCCAACTACATCGACGTTGTTGACTGCTACGATCTAAACTCGGATCACTCTGCTATAATATGCACGTTGAGTAGCTGCATAATCAACAAGCCTGCAAGGCCCAGCCTACACAACAGTCTTACGGATTGGGACATTTTTCGACAATATATTGATGAACATCTATCGATTCCAGCAGTACTTAACACTTCAAATGAAATTGAAACGGTAATAGAACGACTAACACAAACCTTACAATATGCTTCTTGGACAGCTACGCCCATAAAACTACAACATAAATGTAACAAAAACACTAACAACTACTCCTTAGAAATTAGACAAAAGATCAGCGACAAACGAAAAGCAAGACGGATCTGGCAACAAACAAGACACCCAAGAGACAAAAATAAACTAAACACTCTCACCACACAACTAAAAAGATTAATCAAGGAACAGAAAAACGAAACGTTCAATGATTACGTGCGAAACTTATCCCCCAGTCAACACCATGACTACTCCTTATGGCGCGCAACTAGGAATTTGAAAAATCCTATTATCCCTATCCCTCCTATTCGTAAAAATGATGGCTCTTGGGCCCGATGTGACAAAGATAAAGCGGTGGTATTCGACGAACACTTAGCTGCAACCTTTCAACCGCACGAATCAGACAGAACTCCACAAGATGATTACGAAATTCTCGAATTCCTCAAATCACCACTCCAACTCCATTTACCCATTCGACACTGTACACCCAACGAAGTCCAAACAGAAGTTAAATGTTTAAAAACTGGCAAAGCACCGGGATATGACCTAATTACGTCCGAATTACTCCGTCAACTGCCAAAAAAAGGGATAGCAGCTATAACACGTATATATAATGCCTTAAGAACTCAGTACTTCCCAATCCAATGGAAATTTGCCGAAGTAATTGTCATTCAAAAGCTAGGAAAACCAGCTCAATTACCAGCTTCTTATAGACCGATTTCGCTGTTATCACTCCTCTCTAAGCTCTTTGAGCGAATTCTACTAAGAATACTTGAACCCATTATAGAAGAACTGCATTTAGTTCCGGAACATCAATTCGGTTTCCGCAGAAAATACTCAACATTGGAACAAGTCCATAGGATAGTGGATAAGGTAGAAAAAGACTTCGAGGAAAAACGGTTATGCCTAGCAGCATTCTTAGACGTGGGCCAAGCTTTTGATCGAGTTTGGCACCCTGGCCTCCTATATAAGATCAAGCAAACCCTACCGCAACAGTACTATCTGCTCTTCAAGTCGTATCTAGAAAACAGATACTTTCGGGTCAAAATCAATGACAGCCACTCGCCAATCTACTCAGTCGAGGCAGGTGTACCACAAGGTAGCGTACTGGGACCGACATTATACCAGTTGTTTACGGCAGACCTTCCTGTTACCGACAATGTTTTAATTGCTACGTTTGCGGACGACACGGCTGTATTATCTTCACACAGAGATCCACTTCAGGCATCAATATACCTGCAAAATGCGCTGGAAGCTTTAGAAAACTGGATAAAGACCTGGCGCATCAAAATCAATGAAAACAAATCGGCTTCAGTGGTCTTCACCCTCCGCAAGGTTGTTCCACCTCCTATAATCTTCAACGGCACTCACATACCACACAAAGAAGATATCAAATATCTCGGTATCCATCTCGATAGCAAACTAAACTGGAAAAAAACATATACAGACTAAGCGAAAAGAATTAGATATCCGCGTGAAGAAGATGTTCTGGCTCCTCGGACGAAAATCCCAGCTCAGTTTAACAAACAAGGTGTTGTTATATAAAACCATGTTAGTACCGATTTGGACGTATGGGATCCAGTTTTGGGGATCTGCTAAGTCATCGAACATCGAGATATTACAGCGATTTCAAAGCAAAACACTTCGCGCAATAGCAAACGCCGAATGGTATGTGAATAACCGCACATTACATAACGATCTAAAGATCCCATGGATTAAAGATGTCATCAAAGCTTACTGCATCAGATACAATGATCGTATTAGTGATCACCCTAGTGTTCTAGTGACAGACTTATTAAATAATGCAAACGCAGTTAGACGCCTGAAACGGACAAAGTTTAGTGACCTAACAAATTAGTAATAAGACTTGTATACCTTGTAATGACAGGAGGTCACTCTTGGTGTTCCTCCCCACATGCTATGTACATTAACTCATTTGCTTGTTAGTCTAGTTGGACTAGTTGTAAATATGCAGTAAATAAAAAAAAATATTAATTTAAAAAAAAATGCTGCCGCATTTTGGAGATTACATAAAATAATATGTCCGTCTATAATCTTATTGAAACGTGATAAGCAATTCTAATTGTTGAAGGTAGAAAATACAATTTATGTGTACAAAAACAAAGAATATATTTGGTGTCAAAATAACAAAGCATTACTACAAATATTTCTCTTCGAAAAAAATATCTAATATCATTTTAGCATTTATGTGCAAATGATGGTTTTTACTCGGGGTGATCGATGAAGTTGCGGTCTTTCAAGATTTATTTTTTTCATAAGGATGGTGCTACAAAATGATAAATGAGTTAACATATGTTAACCAAAATTAAAATTATATAATAATCGCTTCCAATGAACTCACAAACTTTTATTTTAAAGTTTAACGAATTAGAAAATTTAATTACATAACTGCACTTTAATTTTTCTACTTAGTATTAATTAAAAACCTCAAATAATACGATGATGGATTAAAAAGTTTCCCGAGTCATAAGTAACAGGTTACTTTTACTCTAAATATTTTTAATTTCTTGATTTGACAACTCTTCCACATAAATCATTAGTGCTAATCAATCCGTTAAATGCTTTTGAGAAGAAAATTATTTTAATTTAGATTGGATGCTTCTAATAGACTATATTTAGGATATTTAAAAACGGCACCCACGCCGGAAATTATAAATAGCCTATTATAGGGTTTCGACAGGTTGTTAAAGGTGTGTAAAATTAAAAAAGTCATGGGCATCTCTTATAAACCAGTAATTTATATTTTACATAATAATGTGGCTCTAAAAAAGAATTTCTAACTTTTCTAACTAGACCATTGCCTGTGCCAAGCCAGCATGGGAAAGGAGAGGGGGGGATGAGTAATAACTTTGTTAAAAAACCTGGTAAGACTTCCTAGCTACAGGCTATCGCCAAAGGGCTACATCATGGAGGCAAAAGAGGATTCTTATATTCTAATGATAAAAAAAGCGGATGAACTAGGGGACAGTAGCGTCTGTTTCATAATGAGCGACTGCAAACAGCGTTGGTTCCCCCAAAAAGCAAACAAAAAAATTAAGGTGTTGGAACGTTCAAGGAATTAGAATAAAAAAATATGAAGTATTCCATCTATTGAAAGTTTATAACACGACACAGAAGTTTTTACTGAAAAACTCTATAGCTATCAGACGCAAATCGTTAAAACATATAAAAAGCTAGACAGCAATAAACAAACGGATAATTACAGTAGAACTAAAATTGCCAGGATGTTTTATTTATATCATAGGGATGTAAACCCTAAATGGTGCTACCAATGTAGAATAAAAAGAAGTATTCTTCGAACAACTGTTGGACTTATTAAGTAATCTAGGTAATAGAAAATAAGTAGTGATTTTAAGCGATCTAAATGGATACGTTCGTAGAAATGTAGATAATGAGATTAGTTCATACGAAGAGAAAACTTAGAACTTTGCAAACAGTTTCCACTGAATGTGTGAAATTTATTTTACCAATACAAGGAAATCCTTAAATTTACATTTATCAAACAAAATATAGTAGTAATATAAAATCTAGGGATATCAGAGTGAAAAAAAGCCACGTGTAGGTCAGATGACCATCTTCTAGAAATAATATCACCAATACCTAAATACAAACAAATACCAAATATAACAAGCCAAAATGTCACCGAAACCAAATATCTCAATTATATTTGGGGCTTAAAAATTAATGCAGATAAGACACAGTATATGGCAATCGGAGAAGAATAAAATTTGTACAGACTTTAGAATAAATAAAAGATGTGAAGGAGTACAGATACTTAGGTATAAAACTAATACAAAATGAGAAAGATTACACAGACATATTGGACAAATTAGGAAAAGTACTAAATTCCATTATTCAAATTATTAATAGAGAGCAGTGTGACCTATGGCTCCAAAGTATGGGTTGTCAGAGAAGTTGTAAAAAGAAATGTAAATGCAGTAGAAAACAGTTACTGGCAAAGGTGTTCTGGTGTAACAATAATGGATAGAGCCCAAAATGACATAATTAAACAAATTATGAATGTTGAAGTGAGATTATCAGATACAATAAAAAGGAACAACTCTTTTGGTATGGGCATATGAGAAGAATGCTTACCAGAGACAGCATGTAATTTGGCCTCTAATAGAAGAAGAAAGAGGAGTCAAGGACTTCTAGGGCAAACAGTGTAAAAAGAGCAATGGGAAAATGAGAACTATAAGATGGACGATGCCAATTAATAATTCTCAAAATTTCAGTTTACCAACTGTATGAATTTTAGCGCGAATGACAATGTACAAACTGGTGTGCTGCTGGCTGCACAAATTTGAGTCTCGATTTAATAAATGTGATTTATTTATGGAGGAATAATTAGTTTCTGTTGGAGTAGTTTCTTGTTATTTTAACTCTCATTAAATTCGTTGAATTTGTCATAGCCGATAACAACTACAAAAAGTGTTAAAAAATACACGCACGTCTCAAATACCTAAATCAGATACTTTAAATTTAGACGTTACTAATCGATATTTGAAGTTTTCTATATTTGTATTTGTATATTTGCAATCTACTCTACGTGGAGTATTAAGTAAATATATATAAAATCAGTAAACCCTGCATACCTTTCGGTGTAGGGTGATTAATCTATCTACTAAAGCTATCAATTGTCTTGTTTAATGTTTATCTACTTAGACTAATTTGTTCTTAATATTTTCTTCAAACAATATGCGTTCTTAAACCTAGCTTAGCAGAAACACTTTTAGCACTAATTTTCTACGCCTCACTATTTGTCTTATGTCTCACTGTGCACAAATTTTGCCCACTCTTTTTTATTTTGCGTCAGTGCTTTCCCTTCTTGCCAGCTTCTGTTTCTCTTTCTTAAAATTTCAGCTATTACCCCATCCCATTTTTTCCTTGATCTTCCGCTTGTTCTCTTTACGATTGTTCTAGCTTGCCATGTAGTTTTGGTTTGTCTGTTGTTTTCCATCCTATTCAGGTGACCGAACCATCGTAATTGTTGTCGTTCTATGGTGTTCTTGATTCGCTCTACCCCTAGTATTTCCCGTATTTCTTCATTTCTTAACCTATCTATTTTCGTTACTCCCAGGATTCCTCTTAGAAATTTCATTTCGCTGGCTTGAATTTTATTTTCTTGCTGCTTAGTAATCGTTCAGCTTTCGCACTCAAACGTTAGTATTGGTTTATAGACTGAGTTATATACTGTTAGCTTGGTCTTTCTAGTGACCTCTTTTTTCCTAATGAGGGAATTACTTAGGGCGTAGTATAATTTATTGGCACTCACTATTCTGTTTTTAACTTCGGCTTCATTTCTCCCATCCTTCTGTATCGTGATCCCCAGGTATTTAAAGCTGTATATTTGTTCTATTCCTTTATCATAGTTGTATATTTGTTTGTCTATTGTTTTTTCCTATTACCATTATTTTGTCTTATCTGTATTTACTTTTAGTTTGCGTGTTTGTAGAGCACTATTCCATATTTCCTGTAAATCCTTCTCGTTTTTGGTATATATCATCAAGTAATCTCCAAACGCACACTCTGTTATAGATATTGGGTCTAAATAGCCATACCCCAATTAAGTAAATATGGTGGCAACAAATAAGCGATATTAAGAGAAACCACTCAGCAGTGGCACTCTTGTAGCAGTCCTTTCACTTTAGGAAGCTCTGAGGTCATAGGACCAGGTTCTATTTAATTTTCTCAGGAAGGGCGTCGGTGGACAATTGATGGACTAGATAGTTAGGGTGATCACAAAGTCTATCTTGATAATTCCAAGTAAATCGGTAAATTTCTTCAGCAACAAAAAGAATGCCGAAATCTTCACGTAATGTCTGGTTAGTTACATACCACTGGCACCCACCAGGGTACAGTTTTAGCACATTCCGACAGCTGCATTTCGTATGTCCATATAGGTTTTAGGATAGTTTTATAAAGTAGCAGTTTGTTTGATATTGATAATTTTGAGTCGCTTCGTAACAACCAGTAAATTTGGCAAAACTTCAGGTTTAGTTTGAAGATGTTTTTTCTACGTGAAGCGCCGATCTAGGTGTAATTCTAAGTATTTGGTTTTTGCTTTAACAGGGATTGGAACATTATTCAAGATGACTAACGGACACGCGTTAGATCGAGTAGTAAACGTCATTTGCACTGATTTAGTCAGATTGAATTTAATGCGCCATTTAGTAATCCATTATTTTAATTTAATTTATTCAAATAATGCTGAAGATTTGTGGCTTCTAGTTGAAGATCTTTGTGTGTCGATAGGATGGCAGTATCATCAGCAACAGTGACGATAACTGTGCTTGTATCTTCTGGTAAGTCAGCTATGTAGACAAATTAAAAGAGAAGTCCGAGTATGCTACCTTGGAGTAGGCTAGATTTGACAGAATAATAGTTGGAGAGTTTATTGTTGTATTTAACTGTGAAGTATCTGTCCTTCACAGAATCCAAACTGGTGTTGATGTATATGTTATGAGATATCTGTGTCATTCAAGAGGCGTTGAAGAAAAAGTCTCGAAGATTTTGCCTAAGATGGACATAAGGCTCCATAAAAGGGCTTGACATCTAATTATTTATAGATGTCAATAATATGATTTTTTTGGAAACATATTTAGTACTCGACCTTTAATAAGATCGTAACCTAATGCTTTATGGTTGTTTGTTTTATTTATCTCAAACTGGACCTTCGCAAGTGAAAAGAGTTAGATGGGTAGTGATATCTAACATGGAACGTCTAAAGGTCCTTTGATAACTTCGTTAGAATACAGTGGATAAGTGTTCCGCAAAAGTATCGAAATTTTCCTTGAGTTGCTGGTCATATAACAAATAAAACTCAAATATTAGATTACGAGAACAATTCGGAAAAACCTCCGTTTGGTTATCAATGACAGTCGCATATATACAAAACTTTTATTACACATATTAAAAACGTACCAAACTACGTTATTTTTTGACATAATTGCCATAAAAGTGAAGCACTTGTAATAACGTCTTACAAGGTTTGAAATTCCTTCTCTCCCGGTTGAGAATTCTGTAACACCTTGAAGCGAAATGTCAGCATCAGAGCAATACGACACAAGCCACTGTTTCATGTGCATAACGGTTTTTTTGTCGTTGACTATAATTCAACATTCTGAGAACACCGTTTTCAAAACAACCCTCTTTTCACTTTCTTGGAGAGCTTCTACGTCATATAAGTAACATATCTATAGTTATTGATACTTTTGAGGTTTATATATTAAAATTTATATATATATATATATAATCTTGAGAATTTAGAGCAAAATATTGTTTCTAATCGCCTTATTAAAATCTGTAAATAAGTAAACATAAACAAAACCCAAGTTAAAAATCTTTAGGGGTTTCTTTATTAGCAATGAGGAGCAGACCAAAAAATTATTTAAGTAAATATTTGACTATTTGAGCCAAGCCATTATTGAAACGGAAACAAAATCTAATCTAATCCAAATCGCATTTTTTGATTAGAAAAGGCTCTTTACGATCCTTACTTCAAACAAATTTTTGAAATATCTAATTTCTTTTATATTTGCGATGTCTACTAAACACTTCTAGCTAATTTTAAGTTTTATATATTAACAAAAAAAAAACATTGATAATTTGGTTGTTTGTCAAATTTTCAAATATTTTAAGCGTTAAAAGTATCACAGTGTCATCAATACCAATTTTCAAAGCAAGCTCGAAAATGTTTTTTGTGAACCAAAAAGATCGATTGATTATCCGTATTTCAAATTCTTTAAATTATCAACTATATAACGATTGTAGCTGAGAAATATTGTGTTTCAATTAAACCGACATTGGTATTCACTATCTTAAATCGTATGTTACATCTTAACCAGTAAAGTATTTACCTCTTCCAAGAAACCGTAAGATCTTGTCGTTGGTAGAAGGGCTAACATAATTCTGAAAGCGATGCTAGAGGCAGTCGCAGAAAAGTCGAGGATGGGTGAAGAAGCTACCCGAAGGCACTCGAGTCAGCTAAATGTTATAAAAAATGCCAAATTCTCAGTCACTCAAGCGCCAACTCGTACTTCAACAACCTTTAGAAGGCCTATCAGAGATATGTTTTGCTGGAACTCTATAAAATAAAGACAAGAAAACGTCTTCCAATCTGATCTTTACCGGGCGCGCTCCATAATACGTATAACTTTCCCCTAGTATAGGCATCGCTCTGAGGTAACATTATTTTGGTTATGAAAACAGTATAAAGAGAGCAAGAATGCAACCAAATCAAAGCATATGGTTTCTTGCTTTCTAGTTTTCCTGAGTAACCAACATTCGATAGTAGCGAGGTAAAGGCCTCGATCTACCACATTTGCGTGTTGCGGTCGTGGATTCGAATCCCGGGTCAAAAGCAACGGCAAACATCAAAATGTTCTCCGACTATCATACGATCGCAAAGTGCATTCTCCTTTATTCAAAATAACGAGCGACCAAGCCGTCGTTTGCGATGTGACCATCTCTTAGGAGGGGCCCCGATCTCTCGAATCCGCGTATATGCAGAAAGTGGAGTATTATAATACTCCACTAATGTTGCAGACCCTCCGGGCGAGATATCCCCACAAAGAACTGACTCTCACGGCATTAGTCGTGAGAGATCACCCCTCTTGTTCACAACACAATCAACGGTAACGTAGTAATTCATAGTGAATTTATGCGCACCGTTTGGGCAAGACATGATCGTGTTGCCAGACAGCATTAGCTGTATTGCCGAAGTAACACCTCATCACATCATAGAGTTATTTTTACATACCACTAACATAATTTTAACATGTTTATTTATAAATACTTCTACATAAAGTTTTAAATGTGATGTTCATATACCGATGCTACTATGATGATGTGCCAACAGCCGGCTTCCAACCGTGGCTGAAATGTGCCGACGGCATATGCCAATAAATGTTCGGCATCTGAGTAGCCACTCGCCTGTGGGGTATGCTACATGGCTCATAGTTACCGCACGACTAGAAACAGGCTAAATAATAACCTACCTAGAACAAGAAAGAAAAAAGAGAAAACCCAATAAGATTTACAGACAGAAGATGTGAACTATCTAGCTAATCATATTGACCGACAACTTACCTACCACATAAGAAACCAACTAGATACCAAGTTTCCAATGGTTAGTGAGTCGCCGCTCTTAATTATCTGTATAGAACAGAGTACTTCTATATCAAACAATATTAAATTCAACTTATCAGTACTTCACCGTCAATCAAAGATACTGCACGGAATATACCAAACAAGTTATTCATCGACATCTTCATATAGCCACCGAGAAAATTACAAAAATCGGCATACAATGTTAAGATACGTTGTTGCTTTGTGCTAATACAATTGCAGCGGACCTTATACATGATATAGAAGGAACTCACACACTAACAATATTAAACCAATAGAATTAGAAACATATTTACTTCGATTTAGTTACTTAGATTTTAGTTTGTTTTTCTTTCTTACAATTACAATTTATTTACTTTTTGTTATATTACCCAAGACAGCATAATTGTTCATGTTATTGTTATTGCTAATTATTTGATCTATAACTTATTGAATGTTTAGTTGTTTAAGACAAATTGTAAATAACAATAAATTTTAATGAGTAAATAAGTAAATAAATAAATATATTAAAGTAAAACAATAAAAAAAGAATATTTTGCCCCGATACAAAGCTATAGCCATGACTGCAGCGATAATGCAAGTACAGCAAAATTATGCGCTTTGTTTTAATGTACAATCTGAGCTAGAAACACAATAATATAAAACAATACACACAGTAAAGCATATTTTTTATAAAAATGCTTTATAATCTACATTTTATCTTTGTGCAAGTAAATAACATTAAATCATTGTCAGGAGATTGTAAAGCTTTATCATTGTTTTTTTTTTAAGTTCTCGTTTTCCTTAATTCCATTGGTTACTTGATTACCTTAATTACCAACATTTTTTGATTGTTTTTTGAGTTATTAAAACATAATTTATTATGTCCGTATAATTTAATTTTTTAAGTTTTCTAAAGAAAATACAGTAACCATGGGATTGCGTAAATTTCCTTAATTGAAATATTTAATAGAAATATTACTTAGTTTTATTTTTGTCTGATGATACATTTGCTACTTTTGAAAAATATTATATGTAATTATTTTTAATAATAAATAATAAATAAAAGCAGTTTTTGTTACAATCGTATAAACAATAAAATTGTCAATAAAAAACAGAATAGGTTAGACAGTTATTTTCGGTGTGCTTCATAAAATTGTAGTTTGCTTAGATATAATTATTTAAGCACATTGTACATTAACAAATTTACATATATATATATATGCTGTATAACTATACTGAATGCTATTAGGCAAATTTGAAGTTCTCAAGCGTGTTCTAAATTTCAGGGAACTGCCCGAAAATTCTATAAAGCTATTTCAATCTGCATAATGTATTAATAAAAACTTTACAATTAGTTTTGTTAATATATTAATTTCTATTTCTAAATGTTGCTACAAGATATTATACAATATTAAATAATTAATTTTAGTTGAGTGAATCAGCACGTAAAAAAAGATTGCTTTATCCTTCTGATTGATATTATTCAGACGCTTATTCGAAACTAATAATGGACTTACCTTCTTATACTATTAATAATTAACATTAATAAATATTACTTTTCAATTAGATGTTGAAACGTTTCTGGAGAAACGGCAGCCCATTTTTCTTAAAACATTGTAGCAGAGGATTTTGTAATATATGTTGTTTGTCCTAAAAATATAGAGCCATGTAATACAGTTACAAAGACAAATAAAAATAGATTTAGAAAAAATGGTATAAAATAAGAGAAATATGGTAGCTTTAAACATATTGAGATCTCGTGCATTTCTCCTAACTGAAATTTTTTAAAACTTTTGCAAATATGTGAACAATTGTTTTGTGGTATATGTGTGATAATTGCGTTAAATCTCGTTGATGGTCAGAAATAAATTTGGAATTTAAAAGGTCTTTCCTCAAAATGTTATACTTTAGTTTTTGGAATCTCCAGCTCACATTTTAGTTCTCGGGCTATCACATTACAAAAATAGAAACCTGGAATACCGAAATAGGGAACGAAAAAAGTCGGCAAGGAAATAAAGATTACACTGAAAACGAAAAGAACAAAAACTCCTGTAAAAAAGAAAATAAAAAAAGCATTATAAAATTCGGGGCATGGAATGTGAAAAATATTAATGAAATGAAAGATGAAATTGCAAAACATTGATTATTTAGGTATAACTAAAACAAAAAAAGGGTCAAGGAATATTGGAATCGAAACAAGGATATTGGCTGTACTGGTCAGGGATATAACAAAAAGGGGTAGCATTAATGGTAAGACTGGATAAAATAAAAACCATCAGGGAAGAATGATACATTAATGAAAGATTGTTAGTAGTAGATACAAAAATTAGTAATGAAAATATATGGACGGTAATAGTAGTGTACGCACTAAACGACAATGCCAGGAAGAAGGAATAAGAGGAGTTTGTCAAAAAGCTACAAATGGAAATAGATAAAGAAGAAAGTAGTGTAATTGTTATGGGCGATATGAACGGCAGAATAGGCAATATCAATGACGACATAGAAAGATATACGAGACCGCATGAAGAAACAACAAAAAATGATAATGGTATGAGGCTGCGAGTCCTATGTGTAGGTAATGATTTTGTTATATCCAACACAAAATTCATGCACAAGGACATATACACCACAAATACACCAGAAAAGGTTGCTCTAGGAAGGAAAAGTCAATTATGGATTATTTTACTATGAATACAGAAAATTGGAAAAGAGCGAATGTTGTAAAAGTAAAAAGAAATTCAAAAGTAGGAAATGATCATTATTTAATAAGGATGAATCTTTGGACAAGCATAAATGACAAAAAAAGGGTAAAAAGAAAGAAAAAACTTAGAAGTCACATGCTAAAGAAGAACGATATTCAAAAAATCTTCCAAAAAAGCCTGGAGAAGGTAATTGAACAAAATACAGAAAAAAGTAAGAAGATTAAATAGAAGAAATTTAAAGAAAATATTCTAGAAGCGACAAGGATCAGTAGACAGTGGCCTACGAAGTTACAACAAGAAGTTAAAGAAAAGAAAGAAAAATGAAAAAAGTTTATACAAACTGGAACCGAGGAAGACAATAATATATACAAAATAGCAACAACAGAAACAAAACAGATTATAAAAAAAGCTAAGGAGAAATCATGGGAAGAGTTTTAAAGCAAGCTGGAAGAATATTACTTACAAAATAAGAAACTATTCTATAATATCATAAAACAGTTTTGGCAAAAACCTTCCAAGTTAAAAAAAACATTAAGGGTAAAAATGAGAATGTGATAACGGAAGATAAAAAATAATACAAAAATAGAAAGAGTAATTCGAAGAATTAAGTGAATTTAAATAACACGAAGAACAAGATACAGGAAAAATAAGGACAGAACATAAGAAAGTACGTAAAATAAGAAGACAGGAAGTCACTGAAGCGATTAACAAACTTAAATTAAGTACCGGAAAAAAACGTAATCATAGGAGAAATGTTAAAATACATAGGGAATACAGTTACAGAAGAATTTCTTGATCTACAACAATCCATAAAACAATATTATCGGACTGAAATGTATAAATTATGTTACATTCATATAAAAATGGTGACACAAAAGGCTGTATAAACTATAGTGCAATTACACTAACAATCCTGGCAAAATAGATACTTCATTAGAAGAATTGCAACATGGATTCAAAAAAGGCAGAAGTATCCAGGATTTCATTTTTATAATTATACAACTAAGAGAAAACTGAAAACAAATGAGAAATAAATTCATATTTGTTTTATAGACTTAAAGAAGACCTTCGGTAGAGTACAGAAAAAAGATGTCTGGGCAAGTTTGGAAAAATGAGGAGTTAAAAAAGAATTCGTAGACGTCCTTAAAGTACTATATAAAAACAACAATAAATAAAGTAAAGACGCACAATAATTAATCAGCAGAATTCCAAATGAAAGTAGGATTAAAACAAGGATGTATACTTGACCCACTTCTGTTTTCGGTAATCATAGACGATATTATAAAAACATGTAAACAGAAATGTAGTAAAATGGAAGTAGAAAAATGGAGACTGAACCAGGTAATACTACAGGAACTGCTATGCACAGATGATGTGATATTAATTGAAGAGATTAAAAAAAATTACAACTAAACCCTAATATTTATCAAATGGAACACCAAAAAATAAATATGAAAATAAACATAATAAAGCAATGATTTTATCAAGAAAATATTCGAATAACAATATCAATACAGACGGGAATCAATTAGAACAGGTAACAAATTTCAAATATCTAGAAGATAAGAGGGAAATGGACAAAGAAATAACTGAAAGAATAAGAAAGGTGGATAAAATTTACAATGCACTCAAAAACTCGTTCTCGGCAAAAAAAGAAGTTTGCAAACAAATACAATTAGAAATGGATAAAAAAGTTGTAAAACCATCCGTAATCTATGGTAGCGAATAGATAGATCAATAGAAGAAACGAGAGTTTCACTGCCATGGAGATTAGGTTTCTTAGAACAATTGAAGGTATCAGAAGACTAGATAGAGTAAGATATGAAAAGTTAACAGAACAACTAAAAGTAAAACCAATAAAGACATTGGTAGAAGAGAGAAAACTTGGATGGATAAGGCACATAATTTGAGGCACTACTCTCTCAATCATTGCGTCAGCACTTAACTCCCGCCTTACGACTTTCAAGTTACATCGCCGTCGTACAAATTGTTTTTATTAGGTATATTAACGTTGATTCTATATTTTTAGGAAAAATCTCGTAAAAGCTTGGGGGTCTAAATGGGTCCTATTTCGACCAAAAGATGTTTAATAAGGTTTAACTCAAGACTCTGAACTGGCTAATATTTTTGGTATGTTCCTGTGTGGCAACAATTCTCTCACAGACTATTTTACGGCAAAAAATGTTATCTTGGTGACGTGGGAAATTATCATCGTTCAGTTATTCTTTCATCATAAATAGAGCAAAACTAGTCAAGATGCCTTTGTAACTCTCAGCATTTAAATTTTTGTTTAATTTTATAATAGAGCCTTCTTTCTTATCTTCATACAACTTCCCCTAAATTTTATTTTGACATTCTGATCGTTCTTTGGTAAGACTCTACGCCCCGCGTGGGAGCACGGCCTGCGAACTGAGAGGTTAAGGCTCTCATACGTTCGCTCTCTCTGCCCGGTTGTCGCGCACCATCTCTGATGCGGGGGCGATGTGGCAAGCACCGCGCCTAAGACGACCGCCATTATTACCCCTTGTTCGAATGAACGCAGGTACTCAATTATTTTTAGTGACTGAGTAGGCCACCCGCCAGGCATCAGAGAGCACTGGGAATTGAACCCGGGTCCGTCAGCTCACAGCCCGCGCCTCAACCACGGGACCACGCTGGCTGTCCTGATCGTTCTTTAAAGATTTGTTACTCTTAAACTTTCCATTAAATTGTCATGTGGTAAATAGTACATTACGATACGAGTGCGCAAAGTAGGTTGTTCCAGCACTCGCTTCGCTCGTGCGGGATGACCTACGAGCGCACGAGTATCGTATACTATTTTTTCTAGTGAGTGCACAAAGTTCGATACTGCGGTGCTGCGTGGGCGGTGGGGATGGCGGAGGAAAGGGGGGTTCGGGGAGGCGAAGCCCAACGATTAAAAAAAAATGTAAAAAGCTGTTTCAATATTTTTTACGATAAATTAAAAACTTTTTTTATTTATTATTACCATTATTAATATTAATTGTTAAATTGCAATTAATAAACTGTACATTTTTTAAAGTATTTAAATCAGCTGCGTTATTTATTGCTACATTTATCTTTGAATCGTGGTTTTTTTCATTTCTGTTATTTTTTCTGAAAATATTTCGGGACTTTCCAGAATCATGATTACTGCAGGAATTTAATTGGTTATTACGTTACTTTCTGACGGATTCGGATATACTGTGTTATCATAACTATGCATTTCTTCGTTATCTATGGTAGATTCATTTATTATATTTTCATCAAGTCTTAAACGCTTTGAATTTGTTGACGTAGATGTAGCGCGTGTAATGCGATTACTAGTTTCGCGGCTCTCGCGAGGCATTGTGTGTATAGCAACAGTGACGCACGTATGGCTTACTGTCGGTATACGCGCGCGCCTTCTTATACTTTCCCGCACGCTCATCTACTTTCCCGCACGCTCGGCTGTAGGGATAATACGTGATAATACGTGCGCAAACTCGAACTTTGCGCACGATAGTAGGAAAACGTAGTTTGTTGCTCTAAACCATTTTATTAAAAATAAACATTTGTTTGCAGCTTTTTCTCAAGATTATTCCAGTTTTTTAATAAACAATAAGAAAAACACTTGCCATGTTAAAATTTAGTTGTAAATTTACACATGCAAGCATAAGCATAATATTTCCTGAGCTATGAATATTACGTTCAAAAGCTAAGCTATGTAGATATTCATATACCAGTAATTCAGCGCATGATTTGTTCCTGAATGAATTTCAATTCAACGCGAATCTCCCCCCGCCCGTGGCATATTAATTTTGGTGATAGAAAACCATCAAACTCCGACATGCCCGTAAATATGCATATGTATTACACACAAGCTGGCTGGTGTACTATACTTCTATTTAAGCACCCCACAAGGGAATCAATGTATCAATCAAGTGAAAATGTACCCGAGGTGGAGCCGGCCAAAACGCCCATTCCAGTTTACAAAAGCATCGCAGTTTTACAAATGCATAAATTAATTCCAGATCGGTACGCTTCGGAATGTTCTTATGTCTATAAGTAGCTATGGCGTACCTATATGTAATTATTCCCTTCATGCTGTGCGTTTTTGGTCACGCAGGGATAAAAATCCTGACTGGCTTGCATTCCATGTAAATAAGCGTGCTTTATTCTAACAAAGATAAGTTATATTTAGTAGTTAGAAAGTTTTTTCTTTCTAGGCATATTTACAATCCGTTACATAATAACAATACATAAACGTTTTGTTAAATTAAAATTTACAATAGTATAAACTTACACACAATAAACATTGCATACATACACGGTTTGTCCGGAAAGTGTCGGGAACAATTTTTCTAGTTAACTAGAGGGGCTACAGGAGCGATGGCGGGGGAATATTAGGTAAAGGTCTTGGGCTCAGTTGCCTCCGAGTCTTAAGAGAGTAAGGATTGCCCTTACCGCAAACCGTGTTTTGGTGATGCGTCACGAACTCGACATGTAGCATACGTTAGTGTAACGTTATGTGGTGGAGTTTTGTAGCCAAACTCAAAAAATCAAAACTTCCAACCTAGTAAGGAAAGCTTCCGAAAATCGCCAACTCCTGAACCCTCCACCACGACAATGTGGCCAGCCACACGTTGCTGCTTGTGAGGGTATCTTTGGCCAAGCACAACTTGGTAACCTCCATACAGCCTGGACTTGGCCCCGCCTGACTTTTTTCTGTTCTGAAAACTCAAATCCACCCTGAAAGGAACGCGTTTTGCAACGGTGAAAAGAGTCCAAACCGCCGTGACCAAGGCTATAAACAGTATTTCAGTTTTAGCATTTTCTTCAAAGCTGGCGGACACGCTGGAAACGCTATGTTGATGCAGAAAAAAACTTTTTTTTAAGAAATAAGCGGACACTTGTAATACTTCTGGTTTTATTGATTTATTACCGATACTTTTCGGACAAACCCTGTATATATAAAAGTTTGCGCTTAATCAAACCTGTTAGTTAGGTCTGAGGTTTTAAAACGTTTAAGTTTCTTGATTTTGTTGCTATTGTCGAAGAGCTCTGTGACTAAATTATTTGGATGTAATGCTAGTATATCTTCGCATTTTACGTAAAACTTATATTTAATCCCGCACTGAACCGATGTTGAGGTCACTTTGTATTGTGTAGTTTGGAGCATACCAGGGAGCGTTAACTATACATCTTAGTATTTTATTTTGATATCTTTGAAGTATGTCGAAAGTAAGTCGAAAGCACTAGCAGTGCCTCACAGAGAAATCCTGTAAGTCTAAATGGATTTAATAATAGCCTTGTAAACTAACAGTTTTCTAACTCCATTTGTGACTTTCTGCCAATAAACCATTACAACTGACTGAATTTGATACCAAGCTGTTTTCTCTTGGTGAAAATGTGTTTTCGCCATGTGAACCTTCTGTCCAGATAAATTCCAAGATATTTGAGGTATCTTAGTATTGTGTAATGTTACTGCTGGGCATGTACCTCTTCTCATGATGAATGTAACATGTGAAGACTTTAGTTCTAACTCTGATTTTCCATGTTTTTATCCAGTTTTTTCAATGAGGTTTAAGTGATTTTGCAAGTTTGTTGATGCTACGACGGGATCAGCATCAGATTCCAAGATTACTGTCGTCAGCAAATGTAGCAACGGCTGTTTAATCAATTGTAGGTATATTAGCTGTGTAAAGAAGGTAACATGGAATTTTGTCTATAATTTGTGCGGGGCACGCTCCTGTAACTTTTGTTGTGTAATAGTCAGGTGTTGTTTTTCAGAATGCTTGTTGTATGCTTTTTGTAATCTTACTGATAACTTCATTTAGTTCTTCCGATTTAAAAGATATACACAGGTTGATAAATTTATCCAAATATAGTCTGAATATGATCCAGTCGGTCCATTTGCTAAATTACTTTGGCTGTCCTCGCTTGTATATTACTTCCGTGTATATTGTTATAAAAACAGTTGAATCATCAGAAGAAATACCCAGCGATGATACAGTTTTACATTTATTTCTTTTGTAATATCGAAGTCGATGGCATCAGGAATCTTGTGAGGGTCGGTCGGCCAGCATACGGGTTATCCCGTTGATAAACGTTGTATATTGTTTTTCTTTATTGCAGCTAGCAACTTTCTACCTTTTTGTTGTTGTAGTTCTGGAGTCCCATTCTAAATTTTTGGCGTTGAAATCTTTTTCATCTATAAATCTATTTTTCAATGTTTTGAAGAAGTGGCCATATTGTTCCAATTTATTGTTATGCTTGGTTGGATAGTATACTGCAAATACTGTTAATGCTCTTATATGATCCTTTATGGCAATATTTTCTACTCATAGCAAATAAATTGCAGTTTTGAGATTTTCTTTGATACCAGAAGGGAATTCTACTAACGGCTACCTTCTTGTAAAAGCAATTTTTAACAGCCGTTTGATTTATGTTTTCGTAGCACAGCAGCCTGATAAACTTATTGTACCTTTCTCAGTATTTTTTACAGTACTTTACCCAATATTTTAATTTCTTGTACCAGTCTATGCAAGTTCTTTACTGAGTAGGTTCTGTTTTCTTCTCGATCTATAATTGTTTTTTCATAAATAGCTTTCCCCCTATGAGTTAAAGATTCACACTTGCCCAAGATATAGATGGATATCTCTGTTTCCCTACCAAATTATCTGTAACTCAGGTATCCACTGTACAACCCTATTTTGTTGAGGTAGTCTTTAAAAAACAATGCTTTGTGCTGAGACTTATTATAGTTCATAATTGATTCCTTCTTTATACTAACAATTCTGCAGTCCTTAGGTATAGATTTTTTCTCTTTGTTCCGGTACATTTTTTAGGTATTTTTGTTGTCTTTTTCTGATCCATTATTTCACCTAGCTTCGTATGGTACCTTTAGGTGCTTCCACAACCGGTTCGGGGCCTATATATGGAGTTAATGATACTTTTTGCTTATCGCTGTCTACATTTCCATAGTACCTTAGTTTCCACAACAAGTTAACTTGTGGTCTACCAAAGCAACGAGTTTCTGTGGGATCTACATACCAGCCTGGATGATACCCCCAGATGTTTCAATGCCTTCAGGGATCTCTGATTGTCCGTGAATATATTGTTTCGAGCTCTCAAATTATTTTGCTTGGTGCACTGCTTCTTCTTCTTAAAGTGCCATCACCCTCTGGAGGTTGGTAGTTTTTATTTTGCTGTTCTAAACAGAGAAGTACAACTAAACCATTCTTTCAAATTTCTCACCCATGACATTCTAGCTGTATCCCATTGTTTTTTTTACCTTTAATCTTGTCTTGCATAATTACATCTAATGTTCTATACTTTGCCCTGTGTTAATATGGCCAAAGTATTTAATTTTTCTTTTTTTTTAATAATGAAAATTATCTCATTTTTCTTATTTGTTCGATTTAGAACCTTTTCATTTGTTATTCTCCCACTCTAGGACATTTTGAGAATTTTTTTGTATGTCCAACATTCGAAAGCTTATCTTCTCTAAATGATTTTCCTTTACAGTTCAAGTTTTCATGCCATACAACGGAGTCAAGAATACGTAGCGCTTTGTCATTATAATTCTTAGGCGAAGATTTAATTTTTCATTTTAATAATTCCCCGATTCCTTGCGTCTGGTCATTGTTTTAACTTATCCAGGTTTTTAAATATTTATATTTAGTGAATTGTTTGACAGGCGCGTTGTTAATGGTAATATCGGGTAGTCTTGGTAATGTTTTGCTATTTTGTTTTCTTTACATTAATTTTAAGGCCATGATTGTTACTTACAGAGATAATCTTCTCCAATGAAGTCTTCGGATTGTCCAGATTATCGGCATATCCGCATAAAGGTTGTTCATGATCTTACCGTTAATGTATATACCTAATGAGGATTCTTCTAGTGCTTCTAGAGCGTTGATGACAATATACAGCCTCTTTTAATTTCAATACTTTCACTCACTTCTCCATCTACTTGTACTGCCGTTTTTTATGACAATACAAGTTTTTGATAATAGGAATGTCTCAAGTAGGTGGTTCTACAGTTTTAAAAATCTAAATAAAATGTTCTTGCGTCACCTTTAAATAAGTTTTTCATATATTCTTGCCAACGTTGTAATTTTTGACTTAAGTCCAAAATCAAGTTTTTGTTTTTATCTTTAATTACACTAATTACTTTAATTACTTTTCATACCTATATTTGTGGTTTCTGTAATGCCTTTTTATAGTTAATAAAACCCAGATATATACCTTTGTTTTTAACTGATTTTTGATACTATTATCTTGTGCATTATTATTATTTAATAAACAATGTCGATAATGAGATGGCTTTCTCATTGCAGTGACATAGCCGGTTTAATCTATGTTATGATCTCCTCTGACTGTTTAGCATTAAGCTATAACAAAGTCCATCTTCTCCACCTTAATGTAGCACAGACGTGACTGCTACCCAGCTAGTTTTGGTGCGCCCTGGATATTTTATTTTCCAAGTGCACACCATATTTAGTAAACATTCCCCTATTCGTCTCTGGGAAATCACTCGATGGAGAACTAACAACCCCACATGGTAACTCTTGGTAACACATGGTAACTTCTTGTTCTAGACCCAGCCTTTGATTCATCTGTATACCAGATAATTTTTTTGAGTGTGTTCCTGTTGCTAATTTTGTTATGCATTCGATTTGATGCATAATATTAACCTCAAAATTTTGGCATCATACCTAGTATGCTTTTGCCCAGTTGTCTAATTTTTAGATGTTCCACTTGCATATAACCTTGGCGATGAATGCGTTCGGCAATCTACTAAAAAACACTTCTGCTTTCTCATGATTTAAAAAAGAAGAAAGGGAAGGTCTAATAGTGTCTCCACTGCCGCTGTTGGTTTTGCTTTTATGCACGCAAGAATTTATATTTTATTTAGTATAGGTATGATAGTTCTTTACATCACCTTAGTCTACCAAACCAAAGTTGCACATAATAGCATTGGTTTGATTACCGCGGTGTATATTTAATACATCACTTTTGCTGTTAGCCCTTATGTTTTTCTATGAGCACGTCTAGCTAATATTAGTATTACCTTCGCTTTCCTTTTGATTTTTTAATTTATTGATTCAAAATGAATTTTGAGTGTAAAAGAACTCCAAGATTTATTTCTACATCTCGAAGCTTAAAAATTCCCAGTTCTTTTAGGTTTTCCTTCGTATGAATGCTACTACGGTAGATTTTGGGGGAGTTATATTTAGTTCTTTTGCATTTCTCTAATTTGTGGCCAGATTTAGGGTCTTTTGCATACGCTCCTTAAGCGCATTGCTTAATCTTTCATGGCATAGTATAACTAATTCATCTGCATATCCCACTACTCTATATCCGTTTTCTTTTTTAACAAGTCCTTAATTACAAGGTACATCATTGTTTCACACATCAGGGATACATGTGGCTTGTTCTGTTAAGTCATTTAGTACTCAGCACTATAGTAATTCAATTTAGAGATGTATTATCATACACTCCCTCAATAAATAAAAAAAAAAACAGCTAACAGCATCTCTTTGTTTTTTATAGCATTCTCCACTCTAATAATAATTTGATGCCATGCTGTTTCTGTTAATTCTCCTGATTTCATGCATATTGGTCTTGATTTAGAGGTTGAGTGATTAATATACCATCCCCGATATGCCTGCCAAGCAATTTATTTAGGGTTTCTAGTAAAAAAGACATCAAATTAAGTAATTTTAGAGCCTTATGCTCATCCTGACTTATTTTCCAGGTTTTTCTATAAAAGTATCAGAGCAAGACTTGCCCTGAGAATATTACACATCCTGTATTATAGACGTCACTTCTAAATGCCGCCAGGTCCCGGCGATTTAGAAGGCTGGAATGAGTTAATTGTTCACATCTATCGTTTCTTTTTTGCAACCTGACAATTTTCCCTAGATGCCTACTTTGGGGGTTCCAGTTTCAAATTTTGTCAGTCACTCGGTGATTTATTAACAAACTGCGACCCCAAAAAGTGTACCCTGAGTACATGAGTCTTATGATGTCTTTTTTAGTATTAGTGTACTATCTTGTTTTTATTTTCAGATTAGTTATAGGACTCTGAGAATCCTATGAGAATGTTTTGAGGAGTCTGGCACTTTCTCGAGTAGTTTCAGTCTCCTCGCGGTACTTTCTCTACGTACCTTTTGGATTTCCTAAAAGCCTAAAACTTCTTTTTACAATCGTTCCACACACCCCGATTCTTTGCTGCATTAAAATTTTTTTCCCTGTTTTCTTGTTTGAGCAAGGTTTTTATTCCACCAAGACACATTACTGTTAGAATCTCTTTTCACTATTTTGCCATTGTCCAACTTATTATTCCTAATAGCTCTATTCACCCTTCTAAAATTGCGTTATAGATCTACTTGATAGATTTCCCAGTTTGTCTTTCAAGAGTTACAATAAGTTTCTTATGTAAAGCTAATGGCCCCTATTTCAATGTAAATGTCGTGTTGTCAGAACAACTTATCTATTTACACACATGCTAATTTCTGACAAAACTATTAGTAAACATAGTACCTATTATATATAATATAACCTTTATTCTTCGTATATTAATGGAAAAAAAATACTATATACATTCAGTACATCTAAATTATTTACCATAATAAATTGTAGTAAAGAGTCCATCTCCTTCACTTGTGTTGGTGCTTCCTCAGGTAATGTATTGTAAGTTTGCATCCCAGCCGATGGTAAGTTGCGAGACATTTTTTATATATCGTCATCGTAAAGAAAGCATGTTGATCCTAACATTTGTAAGAGTATTACTGATGAGGGATACTATGAGAGACAGAAAATAGCGACGCATTGTTTTGGCATGGAAATGCAAACCGAATGAAATGCATACGAATAATCACGTTGGCACTCTACAAACCTTCGGATACACTGTGCGTAAGACATTACTTCTTACATTTGCCGGATGCCGCACCGGAAAAGCGCGATAAGGTATTCTTCTCTAACGACAAACCTCATTCGGTCGCACTATACCCATAAAATGGTTTACAGTAACTTTATGGAAAATGTCGGAGTAATGGCAAAAGTGCATAGAAATTGGAGGGAAATGCTTTAATACTTCTTCCTAATAAAATGTTATTGTGGAAAAAACAATTTTAGTGCCAATGATTTTTTAAGGCGCAAAGTAAATTAAATTATTAAATACAAAATACTATTCCGGCTATTAGAATAGTAAATAAATACACAATTAATAAAATTAGTTTAAATTAATTAATTATCTAAATTCAAGAATTCATTAACTTGAAATGAAACAGTATATTACGTTACTCGTATTAATCAAATAATAAAATTAAAGTTTTAAAAAATTATTACCTGCATGAACCGTAAACTTTTTATTTTCCTTGTACACTCAGGGCGTAAATATAAACGTCAAATTTGTTATAGCGAATGTAAAATCTTAATACATTAAATTCACTTTACTACTTATATACCAGCTCATTTAGATTACACAAGAAAAGAAGCTCTTGACTATTGGTATAATTACCTAAGAAATGGGAAAATCTAAAACAGTTTTTTGGTACAGCGTAAAACGGCTAAATCTGCGAAGCCCCGCGATGTATGCGACCGTAATATTCGCGTTTCAGATTAAGCTAAAAGTAGAGAACCAAGGAACAATAAAAGCCAGCCTGCTGCACAATATGCAATGTAATGAGTAAATACATTTAAGCTCGACGTGCGGGTATAAAACCGACATCCGACAGTTGCAATTTCCATGAAATAAAAATTCCAAAATAGCACTAATCCAGCGAAGGTTGCTTAGAATTTTATTATTTACAATTTTTGTGGAGCACCAAAATGTTATTTACTTTTTGTAGGAATATTATAATTTTTTTACTGACTGTTATATTAACAACTTGTCCTAGGACCGACAAGCAAATGTGATAGTTTATAATACCATAATAACATGAAAAGAGAATATCGCACAGCGGAGATTCTTCTATTTACTAATCACTAATTAGTAAGATTTTATATTTGTTCATATTTAAACATCGAGTGGTATTTTCACCTTCTAAAAGGATGACTGTGTCTGCTCACGTAGTTGGTTGCATATCTTCTGATTTCGTCTCTGACCCACGGAACCTGGAGATCAGCGGCAGCGTTTTGTTGCTGACATACCATTTCGGATTTACTAAACTGCGAAGAGTCTTTTATAATTTTAATATTGAATGTTTTCGAGCAATTCCAGAATTGGATTCCCTAGAGGTGTTGACACTATTTTGTACACTTTGTTATTAAGCGATAATTTAGATTTTCTGCCCGAAAACCAAAACAAGTTTTTTATTCGGAGGTCTCTTTCCTTTTTTTGTAAGGTGTTTTCCATGTGAGTTCCAGGTCAAACACTACATTCAGACTAAACATGTGACCCTCGTTTTCGCTCGTGCGCGAAGACTCGGTCTAGATGGATTAAAAGCAGCCAATCAAGAGTTTCAATTTATGTTGGAACACAGAATATCACCGTCGAAGTCACAATGGGCGAGTCTTTTGCACTTAGTTGAAAAAAAAAATAGGACCTGGCGAGTTTGTGGAGATTACCGCAAGCTGAATGACATCACTATACCTTATTGTTATCCCATCGACGTGAAAACTATCTTAGAAAACAAAAAACTGTTTACGAAATTGGACTGGCTGCAACTATAGTACCAGATTCTAGTAGCAGCCATCGACAAAGAAAAGACCGCCTTAATAACCCCATTTTGTTTATTGTAATTTCATTATATGCGATGTGGTCTACGTTTCAGCATTTTATGAACGAAATTCTTCGAGGCTTGGACTTCTCATTCTCCTACTTCGATGACATCCTCGTTGCTTCTGAGTCAATTGAAAAGCACAAACATCATGTGGATCCAGTTTTACGACGGTTGGATCAGTACGAATTGCGCATTAATTTAGCAAATCAGTTTTCGGTGTTCAAGAAGTGATTTTTTGGGTTATTTTATGGATTCGAAGAGAACAAGACCAGATCCAGAAAAAGTTGAAGTAATAAAATCGTATAAATTGCCAGAAACTGTAAAACAATTCCGTACGTTTTTTTAGAGGCCGTATCTCAAGGATGCCGCTACTACCCACGCCCTGCTTAATGACTTTCTAAAGAAAAGTACCTTAGACCCCTAAAGCAAGAATTTAATTTAAGAAGTGTAAATAGGATTTAGTCAACGCATCTTTACTTAGCACACCGGATCGATAATCGCCTCTAGCACTGTTGACGGATGCATCTGTGGGACCTGTGGTCTAACAGAGAACTGGAAACCACTGGCATTTTTTCTAAGAGGTTGATTGATGCTCAAACAAATTATAGTGCCTACGACAAGCTCTTAGCTATGGCGATTAAAAATTAAGGTATATTTTAGAGGGTAGCGGTTTTGTAATATTTACTGATTATAAACCCCTGAACAAAAAACAGACTCTGTGTCAAGTGAAACATTTTCAATTTATTTTGCAATACTTCAGTGTATTCTACATATCAGCCGATACTCTATCGTAGAGTAGAGAAAATTGATGTCACTGATTATGATAGGATTGCCGGTGTATAACAAGAAGATTCTATATCAGCACTGGTCAATGAAAACAAAACTCTTAAATTTAAGCAATATCCTTTGCGTTCTGGAAGGGTGCTGTGGTGCAATGTGTCAACCGATAACATTCGGTTTTACATTCCCGAAGCATTTAGAAGAATAGTCTTCGACCACTTTCACAGATTGGCACACTCTGGAGTTAAGGCATCTGTTAAAAATTTGAGCGCTAGATTTATTTGGCCAGGCATCCATCGAGATGCTAGAAAGTGGGCGCAAATATGTCCCGATTGCCAAAATTGTAAGATCAAAAAGGACACAAAATTACAAATTTGAGACATTTAATGAACCTGCTGACAGATTCGAGATTGTTTACATGGACCTCATCGGACCTTTACCTCCTTCAGACGGTTTTTCTTATCGCTTAGCTTGTACAGATCGCTTTAAATCATGGAGAGAGGTTATGCCATTGACGTCCATTACTGCGAAATCTGTCGTCAAAACTTTTTACGTGATTCTCAACACCGGCACTTTTTTATCACGGACCAAGGTCGACAGTTCATTTCTGAACGTTTTATTTCATTAGTGCTCTTGTGTGGAGTATGTTTAAAACATACAACACCATACCACCCACAGTGTAATGGCAAGCTTGTACAGCTTCATCAAACATTACAAGCAGCTATTACCGCTTATGGATCTCCTAAATAGTCCCAAACTATACCAACAATTTTATTGGGTTTACGAGCTGCTATTCGTGGAGACACTAATAACTCCATTGCACACTTGGCGTATGGCAAGGCTATTTAACTGCTAAACAAATTCTTTGAATAACCGGCTAAGAAGCAAGACTCAACGGCTTTTGTGTACAACTATAAAACTTCAGACACGATTTTTGTACATAAAGACTTAAAATCTTGCACTCAGGTATTTGTGCGCATAGATCGGGTCAAGAGGCCTTTGGGCCCTGCATATGATGGTTCATTCTTAATGCTGCAGAGGAATGAGAAATACTTCACTCTGAAAATTAGAAACAAGCCGGACAACATATCCGTCGACCGACTTAAACCGGCATATGTACTGCCATCAGAATCAGGCTAGTCTGTTCAAAATCCTCTAGATACTGAGATAGTTCACATCAACCAACCACTAGGTGATACGTTTCCGTCTCAACTTAATTCAGACTCATCAGTTTCTGAGAGAAAGAATTATTAAAAAAATGTTAAATTTGAAATGGATCATTTTTGTGATAATTTATATTTTGTATTGTAAATTAATAAAAGTCATTGTTTCTAAGTTCCTATAAATTATTATATTATATAAATGATTCCTGTAATATTGTACAGTTCATTATTTTCAAAGGTGCAGTGGTGTCGTATAAAGCGCCTACGCTGCCCCACGGATAAAAGAAAAACAAGAGGCTTAGAAACGTTTTCATTTTTAATTTAATGGGCACATGTAAATTGTCTGGTTGTTAGTGACAACCCGAATTGAATATCACTCAATAAAGTGATTCAAAAACTCTTAATGCTGTCTATACTCAAACTGAAGAGGAATCTCACAACAATATATACATAAGAAATCTATTTAAAATTTTAGAATAATAAAAAACACATTTTGCGTAAGTTTTTATATTTGGTTATAGGCACTTAAAAATGTAAGTTGTTTTATCAGATTGTTAGGCCCATGCCGACAAGAAAAGTTCTGTGCTTTAATTGTCCGCCACATTATCGCAAGGCCAATTTATTCAGATAAATTTGCACAGTTTGCTTTTTTACTATTTCCAATGTAAGATATGCTTTGAATATTAATCTTAAAGAATTAATATTTTCGTAATAGTGACGTTCTTTTCAGCTTATAAATTGCTCAATAACTCACCTGTACGCTAGTTAGCGATAGGCTGCTAGAAGAATCGATAGAAGCTCACGCTGTAGTCGCAAACCTCGCTTATTCCACACAGTTAATCCCTAAGGACGTCTTTGTTCCAGAAAAAATGTGCAGGAAGTAGTAAGTGTTTTCTAGTGGCTCTCTCCGTCTTCCCACTTTTTGGACAATGAACTAACCTGTTTCAATCGGCGTAAGCACAAAGAATTATGGCAGCAGTAGTCCTATGTGTCAAATATTTCACGAAAATATATATTTTATATAAATATTTCATGAAAAATGTCAATCAGTGTGCAATCAAATTTTGTTTTTTATAATAGGTGTATAAATAAGTTCTCAAATTTTTTCTGCAAAATTAAAGTTTTATTTAAAAACAAACAAAAAAAGCTTAAGTATCAAAGTATTCTCCGTTGGCATCGATGACCTTTTTCCATCTTTCGGGTAGCTTACGAATTGTCTGGTGATAAAAGCTCACCGGCTTCGAGACGATAAAGTTATCGATGCATTTTCGAACTTCTTCTTCTGTTTTGAAGTGCGTATCAGCCAAGTGATGCTGTCACGACCGGAATAAATGATAATCGGAAGGGGCCATGTCTGAGCTATACGCCGCATGTGGGAGAAGTTCCCAGCCTAACGCGTCTGCAGCTCATCCGTGTCAAATGTTTGAGGGCGTCCAGCGCGTGGTTGATCTTCAAGACTAAACTCTCCTCCGCGAAATCTTTGGTACCACTTTTTGCATGACTTACAGCATTCTCACCATATGCAGCACAAATCATTTCGGTGGCTTCAGCAGCGTTTTTCTTAAGATGAAACGCGAAGTGGATAGAAAATCGAATATTGCCATCGTGAACTCAGCTGATTATTGAGGTTTTGTGCATCAAACACCAAATCGCATGATGTTTCGAAAGACCAAATGTCATTGCTTTAAAACCGCAAGAGGGCGGACTAATACGTTACATTTAACCGTGATTTGCGTCCTGTAAAATCTAAAGCTGAGAACTTATTTATACACCTATTATAATGTCGACGGTTTTTAATTTTGTTAAAATTGATGTTATTGCTGTTATCAACTTCAATAATTTGTGTACATAATAATTAAACACATTTTCTATTCCTTTAGTTATTACAAGTCGGGCATAATGTTTTGTGTTCAAAACGTCCTAAAAATGAGTTATGGGTTATGTTCCGTACTCTTAGACCTCTCAAGCTTGATTGAAAGTTTCCGGTAAAGCTATTGGACGGTTGGCTCAGTATACAACTGGTAAATTGTATGCATGTACTTATAACCTTTTTGAGAATGGATGAATGTGGGTGTGTGCTATAAAATTATAATTAGTTGCTAAAGTATTATCATGCAATCCGCCGACCCGACTGGCATAATTCTAAACTTCGATTACAATTCAATTATAAAATTATGATCCAAATACTACCACCTATAGTAATACCGGCGTAACAGTTACAACAATTATAAATTTTTAAAATTTTCTAAGTTAATAAACTTATAAGCTTCTACCAATATTTATACTAGTAATTGTAAATTACGAATTGTAAATACGAATGGTAATAAGCCTAAACGCTGTACTTTATCCAAAAAGTTACAAGTCGAAATCAATAGCTAATAAAAAAGTTAAAATTAGTATAAAAAAAATGATTAGGTACCTGAAGGATAATGACAGTGCATTATACCTACTAATTTAAGCAGAAAAGAACATACTGAGTGGTTATAAGACACCTGTATCTAATTATGCGAAATGAAGAACTAAACCAGAATTATAAAAAAATAATATCAAATCAGAAATACCTTTACATAAAAAGCAAAATTATTAAAGACCCATTACCCGTGCTCTTCATTGACGTAGAACTAATAGAAAATAATTAAAAAGAAATACAAACTGAAATACATATAATATGTGCAATATGTGCATTGAAATTGAATTTTCCCGCCAAGTATAGCGGTGCCCATGACACTATCGAATGTAAAAAACACACGTGAATCGCGTGCTAAAGGTGCTTTTTGAGGACCACCCCATTTTGCAAATTTCTAAGGATGCACGATTTACTAATAATTGCAAGTAAAAACAAGGCCAACTAACAAACACTATAAAAATATTCCAGGTATACTAATTCACTTAGATCAAACATTTCTCCAACAATTTTCTAACAATAGTTTCACAAAACACTATGTCAGGTTCTAAATTCCCTTTAACAAAATTACTTGATCGATTCAAAAATGTAGTTAATCAACTTCTTCAGCAAAATAATACGAATATATTCTTACGACCGTCATAAATAAAATAACAACGTAATAATTATAATTGTAAGGCTTTAAAGACCACGCGTGGGAGCACGGTTAAGGCTCTCATATGTTTGCTCTCTATGTCCGGTCGTCACGCACCATCTCTGATGCAGTGCAACGACCGCCATTTTTACTTTCTATTCGAGTGACTGAGTAGGCCACCCGACAGGCATCAGAGAGCTCCGAGAATAGAACTCGGGTGCCTCCGCATGCAGCCCAGCGCCTCAACCACTGGACCACGCTGACGATAGTCGTAATAACTACCTTTTTAAAAGTAATATATAATGCTTGGATGGAGCAGCCTATGATGATACAGCCACGACACTCTAGTGTGATTTAAAACATACATTTACTAAAAAAATACTTGTGTTTTTGATACACTTCGACCGTGATTGCTTGCACCATGAGACCACGATACAAATCACACATATTAGAATTCTATACTAACAACATTGGAAAAAAACTATACAAAGTTATCATTGACAGTAATTATATAATACATATCTATTAACATACAAACCTATATATTGGTTAAGTATTTTCTTTTATGGTTTGCGTATTTACACCTAGCCCGATAGGCTAACGAGTAAACTTGTTAGTATTAGTATACAGGTACATAAATATACATATTCATACACAGTATTTATTACATACGAGGAGTTATCTACAATCACTGATTTGCAACAATTAGTGTGTCAATAATTATTACATGATTGTTAGCTAATTAAGTAATTCAAAAGTCTTTATTCTATTTAGCCGTCTAGTGAGGTCCTTGATATTGAGTAGATTGATCACTAACACACTGAGATGGTCGTTTATTATATCTATATATTTGTTTGCATAAGTTTTGATTACATACGTGACCTAGTGAATCTTAAAATCGTTGTGTAGTGTATAATTGTTGATGTACCATTGAGCATCAGCAATTGTTCGAAAAGTTTCGATATTTAAGGTTTTAGCGCAGGCCCATATTTGAATTCTGTAGGTCCAAATAGAAACTAACATAGATTTAGAGAGTAGCACTTTATTGCTTAGAGATAACTGTGATTTCCGATCTAGTACCCAGTGCATTTTTTTAATTCTTATGTCAAATTCTTTCCTTTTTGTTGAAATGTGCCTATTTTAAGTTAGCTTTTTGTCCAGGTATATTTCCAGGTATTTAACAGCATCTTTTTTTGGTATGGGTATGCCATTTAAACTCGCTGGATTAGTACTGACTTGTGTCAAAATAAAAGTGATTGCTACTGATTTATTTTTATAAACTTTGATCCGCCATGTTCTTAGTCGGAGTTGAATCGCATCTAGAGAGTTTTGTAAGTTAATAGCAGTCTGCGCTAAGTCAGAGTGAAAGCACAAAATGGTTGTGTCATTGGCAAAAGTGACTGTCAAAGTGTTTTATTGCCACAAAAATCTGATTTATAGATCTGATATAGCATGGGCCCCAGAACACTCCCTGCTTTGATGTCATAAATTGCTGATGGACTCCAATTTTCGTTTGGAAATGTTTTTATTCCAGCTACGATTTAAAGAATAGAAAATACTGATGTGGAAGATTTTCCTTGATTTTATATGAGACCAGGATGCAGTCGGTAGATTACTTCCTTGATATCGAGGAAAACTGTAAGGCACACTATTGTCTTCAAAACCCTTCTCAATGTAATCGACAACTCTATGAATCCGTTCCATAGTTGAATGTCTTTTATGAAAGCCAAATTGGTGTTGCGAAATTATTTCTTTTTCTTCCAGAATGGGTTTTAATCGTTTTAATATAATTTTCACCATTAGATTTGAAATTAGAAGTAACAAGGAGATTGGTCTGTAATATGTTGTTTCGTGAGCTGGTTTTTCTGGTTTTTAAATTAAAATCAGTACAAGCTTTCACTTACTAAGTTAATACTGGAGTCTAAGTATGGAGTTGAAGATCTGTGTTAGAGCAGTAATTCCTTTCCTGGGAAGTTCTTTAGCTGTAGTTAAACTGTAGCCAGGAGATTCGTTGCTGTTGAGGTATTTAATTTTAGTTTGGACTTCTTTACAGGTAAGCACAGTTGTAGTGAAGAATCGAAAAAATCAAGGGTCTCTATCATAATTTGGCATTTCTTGCAAGTTGTGCGGCTGCAAAATATTATAAAGATGTTCGCTAAATCGTTCTATTTTTTTTTTCGTTGGTGCGAGCCCAGGTTCCATCAGTTTTGAGGATAGGGGAAATAGGAGTTTTAGGGCGTTTTAGTTTCCACAGAGTATAGTCGTCATGCTGAGTAGATGATTTTTCACATATTTATTGAAGTTTACATTTTCCCAATCATTTATTAGCTTAGTTAGTTCTTAGTTAGGGTGTTTAACTTGTGTTTACCACTAGGATATTTAGTGAACTGCCAGAGTATTTTCAGTTCTTTGATTCTAATAGTCAAGAGATAATTGTTGTTGCAAGGAGCCTTAATTTCTGTGATTCTAAAGTTGTTGCATTTTAAGATGCATGTTAAAGAGTGATGGTTAGTTTTTCTACTACCTTTCTATATTTCTTTTGGTGTATTTAATGGAATTTTGAGTGATGTTCATTCAAATATTCTCTGTAATTGTACCAGTTGGTATGATTGTTACAGATACAGGGCTTTACTTGTGTCTTTATTACAGCGGTGCTTATTGGTATCACAGTGAAGGTACTAAAGAGACTGTCCAGGAAATGTATTATACTGATAAAACTATCTTATTCAACTCTATACTTCTCCTGACATATTGGCCTAGTCAATTTAAGCTCTCTAAATTATAAATATGTTAAAAACGATAAAAATCCAATAGTCATACATTATACAGACGTACAAGTTCACTAGTAAAAAAATTATTATAAATTCGACAAATTAACTCTGCTGTCCGCAAAATAGTGTTCTTGGTATTCTTTATCTGATTTATACCACTGGTCTAGTCTCAGCACAAACAACAACGGAAACATCCGCTGATTGGCATTTCTCTTGTCTGAAAATAATCCTGTAAGCCGACAGATATAAGAGCATATTAATCTTATCAACAAATACATGAAAAAATAATCCAGCAACGTATATGATGGGTTTAGTAATAAATGGTACAGAAATTCTACTTTCAGAAAAAGTGAAATATTTAGAAATACATTTGGACTAATAACTTATTTAGAAAGATGCAAGAGGTAAACTTTAAATTCAAAGAACTTATTAGCTGTTAAGTAACAAGAATCGTCCTCCAACTTAAAATAAAATTTAAAACAATTATCAAATCTATATGGATTTATTACATTTAACTGTTGACTTATTTCAAGTCAACCGGGGAATAAAATGGAATTTTATTACACCAGTTCGATCAATGAAGACCGCAATTGAAATTGTTCCAAGGAATACAACCTTAACCGATCAAGTTTTGTAACCCTAATGATCCGGAAGCCGTCATTCCAAACTGCTTTTTTGGAAACGTCAAGTATTACACTGCCACCTGGAGAGTTCGTAAAAGGATATCTATGTCACAAGAAACGATGGAGACATGTACGAATCTTAGCATCTCATTTCTGAAGTCGGTGGTTCAAAAATTACCTCCCAGTTTGGCACTGAAGACCAGTGGAATAAAAGTACCCCAGATGTCAAAGCTAGAGAGCTCATGCAACCAGCAGAGAAATCAGTGGAGCGAAGAAGTTGTGGAGGCCGTGTATCCAAGGAAAGATGGAATTGTTCGTATCGTAGAGGTGATTTTAGTCACTATAAACACTGGGAGGGGAATGTTTGGAGCGCACTTGAGAGAAGCCAGCGTCGTTAAATACAATGTTATGCTATTGTTATATCTCGTTGTTTAATTATCAGTGTCTTTAACTGGGCTGTGGTTTTTATGTAGAAAAAAACACTCAGTTGGCAGACGACGAATTTTAGTTGTTATTTTTTGAGTTCAGTCGGCTCAGTTTTGTAGTAGTTAAATTGTAACGCTTCAAGCCCTACGTTCTTATCCATCCCTTTTGTTTACGCACTGGTATTAGTCAAAAACAGCCATTTTCTTCGCTATTTTTAGAAGTTTCTTCGAGAAACTTTACCTTGAGAATTCGTAATCTTTTCAACCTCAAGTTATTAGCTA
The DNA here is from genome assembly GCA_036346155.1 of Sinelater perroti. Lineage (NCBI taxonomy): Eukaryota > Metazoa > Arthropoda > Insecta > Coleoptera > Elateridae > Sinelater > Sinelater perroti. The sequence goes on along the minus strand of JARFIY010000195.1, from coordinate 12,490,536 downwards.
TCTTATTCTTATAAGTAGAAAGTGCGTCCAAAAGTAATGAGACTGACTCCTATAAGTATAAAGTATATCCGAAAATAATAAGACTAATTATATTTGTATGGTCGAGTAGAACAGCCTTTAGGCCTGAAGACTACTGGAAAATGTTAGATAAATGTTCTGATCCAGCTCATTTGCCTTTAAGATTTATAAAGTGCGAATCCTTATTAAGCATACCTCCGATTGAACGTCACGTAACTGATCAAAACGCAGTGTCGACCAGCAATATAAAATAACATTTTGTGTTAAACTCAAAAAATCTACTGAGACGCTGGCTATGACCCTGAAGCCTACGGAAAGGATGTTTTATTAAAAGCATAAGAGAGAACGTTGATAATGAGTAACACGCAGCACGTCTACCAACATCTCATTCCTTGGACAATGTGACTAAGATAAAATCGGTTTTGGACTTTGAGAGACATTTGAGTGTTAGATTGATAGCAGGTGAAATGAAACTTCTACAATCCATTGTGTATGAAATTGTCACGACAAAATTGCAGATACCGAAAGTTGTGCCAAATTGGTTTGCAAAGTCTTGATCAACGAACAGAAGTAAGACCGTGTCTCGATTTCTCGTGAATTTTTGGACTGTGTAGAAAGTGAGCTCAATTTTTTGGAGAAAACGACTACTAAAGATCAAAAGTACGATTTAGAGACGAATATACGGAGCTTTGAGTAGCATACTCCACTAAAGATGAGCAAATCAAAGAAGAAAGCTTTTTGGCTTTTTTATTATAAATGTGTTGTCCATAAGAAGTTTGTACTACCCAAACAGATGCTCATCGATGCATCTAACGTGGAAGTGTATAAACGGGTGAAGAGAAAAGTTGCGCGAGTCCTTCCTAAAATCACCAACACCTAACTTCTTTACCACAACAACGCATCGAAGTATGCAGCTGTTTTAATAAAAGAGTTTTTCGATATAAACCGTGGCTACGCTGCTTCTAACTCGCTACACCGCAAACCTGAATCAGCTCAAAACCACTTTGAAAGGTGGATTAAGCATTTTGGAATTGTTAGACATACGTGGGCTGCTGTGACGAGTGCTTTAGCAAAACCGCTAACAAGTGTATAAACGTATCTTCAATTAAAGGTACTTTGTGGTGCCAGTCTCATTACTTTCCGGACTTACCTTGTACATCATTGTAAGTATATACGTGTATTTAATAATAATTTGGATTTAATAAGTATGAACGTTTATATTAAGTTTTACTCGCTTGAACCCAATTTCCTACTACAATGTGCCAAGCCTGGCGGAAAAAATACTTCTTTTTTCGTAATTAAAAAAGAATCCTTTATGTTTTATGCAAACTCGGATTTCATGAATACTTCATGTCCGCCCACAAAGTACAAAATTTGACTTGTGCTGTGAAATTTAGAGCGTGACTTGCTTTTATATGTGATACGTGAAACATGCTCAAAGTAAATTTTGGTGTTGGCAAGTCTAAATGTACAAAAGCAGAATATGTTAATTATGATGTAAATATGCTAAGGTAAGATACAAATTCTTAAATATACCCGTAAAGTACGTGTAGAAAACAAAAATTGCTCGAGATAACTTTATGTATTATTTTGTACCTGCAAAACAGTACGATTTTTGATAAGATGAGTATTTTTACAATACAAAATAAAATAAATGTAAAATACATCTTTCCATTTACATTAAATATGGTTGTTTTTCTTCTTTCATTATTTATTCTCTTCAAGGACAATCACAATACAGTTGTTGGCAAAATAATTGAATTTACTAAATAAGTGTGTATTGTCAATAGTTTTATTTCTGTTTTCACCAACGAAAAAACATACCCACAAGGTCCACCGACTCCTGCCGCCACCAAATCGAGAACTTCCTCCAGAACTCTGAAACTATATTTAGCTTGTTCTAGAAGCTGAATAGAATTCATTTTCAAACTGTTCCAGTCATTTCAAGGGCCATCAGCATGGGTGTATCAGCGGCCGAAGACTTTGCCGCCCTGTTAAAGCCGCTTCATGGATGGGTAACCCATTCGGTCTGTCCATTTTCGACTTGCTTCATAAAATGAAAAAGACCTGAAAATAAAATAGACGTCATTTTGATTGAAGAAATTTATCTCAAAGGTGGGGATGTTGGCTGACTTCCAAATTACAGTCAGACGGGGTGAGGCACTCGTCTTTAAGAAGTCTTACCTAGAGAATTATTTAGTCCCGTTTTCTGCTATTGGCTCATCAGAGTCCAACACCATCTGCTACAACTGCAAGACACTGCATAAATTTATCCAGCTCGCAACTTTGTAATGGTCGTGGTAGGGGTAAGGTAAGAACATGGTCTGCGAACTGAGAAATTAAAACTTTCAACGACCGCATTCTTATGCCTTGTTCGAGATAAACGCAGGTAACCAATAATTTTTAGTAACTGAGTCGCCAGGCATCTGAACCCAATATCTGCACCGCAGCCAAATACCTCAACCGCTTGGCTACACTGGCGCTTTTTGTGACAATTTAATTTCCTAAACTCACTCAGTCGTCCAGTTGTCTTTGACTTTATTACCTTCAATTATATTTCCATGTAGCAGACGATAGAATGTATCAGCAATCTGGACAGCGACCACAATTCAATTTTTCTTATTCTAAAAATTCTCGACGAAAAGATCACGGATTCATCCGCCTCAGTCTCATGGCCGGCGTTTACTGTCTGCCTGAAACAAACTATGTTATTCATTTCTTTTATCTGCTCTGGCAAGAACCTAGATTAAACGATACAACACTTTACCGTCTCCGTCTAGAAATCCATCTGTTTTGTTGCCAACCCTTCTTGCGCCAAAGATGGATAAATTTTTCTACCTTCGAAGATACGTTAAATAAGTCAGGCGCGCGTAGTCACAAATACCGCAAACTTGCTTTAGAGATTAAGACGTAATCGACAATAGCTTTTGGAAAACACTTAAGATTGCATAAAACTACTCTTTTTAGCCACCGCCAATGCACGAAAAGCAAGTCATCTCATTGCCTAAAGCAATGCTGAGGTCTTCACTGACAATCCGAAACATTTATATATTTTGTGGGTCATATTTAGGGACAGAAACCCCGTGACCACCTTAATTTGCTTATAAAAAAGTCCTCCAGCTCACCTGAGTACCTAAGTTGGCATCCCAAACCACGCTCTCTCGAAGAAGGCAATGGTTTGCGTCACTCAATATTGTCCTCTGCCTCCGTCATTTCTGAAGTCCTTGAAATGTGACCGATATGAACATGCTTTCAAGTCTGTGAAGATAGAAACTACAAACCAGAACTAACGGCCTGTTAGTCTCTTGTTGACCACAGAGAAGCTTGTAGATAAATGATCTATAAGCGTTTAAGGGGAACTGTTTTATTTTATTTTATTCTGAAGAGTTAATTTGAATTTTGCTCCGACCATATTACTAGTCTCCAAATTCTTGAAAAAAATATTAGTAAAAGCTACACCAAGAAGCAAACCACAAGATGGGCTTTGGCGCAATCTTGCTGCCGATGCGCGAGGTCATCAGAGAGGCGAAGTGGCGTCCTTCAAGGTTCTACTCAGTACCCAACGCTTTACAAGCTCTACATCTGCAATATATTAACAATGCCTTCTACGCTATATTCTCCACTATATTGGCCCACGCAGAATACACAACAGTACCGTCTAGCTAGCTTAGAATAACCCTTGCAACAAATTAGCTGCAGGAAAAATTGGATCTTCTGGAATCATCAAAAAGTGAAGAATCGCAAAATCTTCTATAATATAAAATAATGACCTTAGATTACTCCGGTTTTTCCTTTACTCTCGAAATGTGCAACAGAAAAACTAATCATTTGCGGCCCCAGTTTGGGCTGGGCCCTAAATTCACACGTCGACAAGTTTCATGACGTACTAAATCGAGCCTTATGATCTATCTTTGACGCCCCTAGTTTGTGAGGAGTCACGAGCTCTCTTCGCGACAGTTATCTCCTCAGTGCTCAGGACCTCCATTAAATCATATAAGACTACGGAAATTCTAATGTCGTACAACTATAAGTTTGACACAGGCGACCGCCATAGGCGTCAGAAGATTTATTTCTTTGTGAGGTGGCACAAAGGTGGGCTATACGGCCTATCACGATACACCCCATTATTAAAAACACCGCACTTCTGAGAACACTATTAATGGTCCTAATTCTTCAGTATTAAAAAATATGTCGATATTAATTATTACGCCACAATGGCTGAAATTGAAAAGCATATTTTCTGTGGATTTGTATGGTTAAAGATCGGTATATAACTAATTTTGTGTTGGGTACGTTGAATGAAAATAAACCTGGAAGAGGTTATTTCATCAGTATAAAATCTTTAGAAAAAAACAATAATGTAATCATATAACCATATTCGTTAATAAATCGTTAAGTAATTTTTATTTGCCAAATCAAATGCTAATGTATAGAATAATGTTAATGGTTACAGATGCTGCACCGTACATAATAAAAGCATTACTCAAAAGTACTTTTCCTAATGTAATTCATTGTTGGACTCGATTATAATTTGGTTAATAGTTCAGTTTTAAATGTTAAAAAGATTTGTATTAAAGCACCTCTTAGAGTTTAAGTGTATAAGGAAAAGTAGCCTGAACTCCCTTTACCACCAGAGCCGGTCCTAACAAGATGGTGTACCTGATTAAAATGTGCAGATTTTCTTTGAACAAATTACACTAAAATCAAAGATGTCGTATGTGAGTTTAGTTCTTGGGTATTATTTAGTATTGGGTATTTTACAGATCTAACAATTAAACAGCAGCTAGATTATATTAAATCTAATTTTGTTTGTATCGCAACTGCCATTGAAAAATTAGGGGTTCGAGAACTTTTACTACATAAAAGTTTAAGCTTAAAAAACACAATTGATGAAGGTGGTAGTGAGATTTAAAAAAAAAAGTTTAAACAAAGCCAAATTTTGTTTCGACAAAAAATAAAGGCTACATTATATTTAAAAAAAATAACGATGTAGAATTGGATCCAATTACAGTATGTGCATATAAGTACGCACCTTGCAAAGTTGAAAGCACATTTTCAAGCTACAAACATTTGTTAAGCGATCAAACACAATATTTAACTATTGACAGTTAAAAAAACATTTAGTAAGTGCCAGTGCAGAAACGTATAATAAAAATGTATGTTAATCATGTTTTCATGTTTATAAAATATTTTTACGCTTGTTTTTTCATTAAAAGTGAGTTTATAACCTTTTTGTATAAGTATACATATAATATAGGTATCGATATTGTAACATAAAAGTAATTATTTAAAACATTTATTTTTATATTACATATATTAATGCATATTTTAAATTTTTTATAGTGTATATTTGCATGCATATTTTGTATCTTTTTTGTACATATATTCCAAGCTCTAATCATAAAGCTTTATAGAAATTTTGTTCTACATTAAGAAAATTTTAATTTTATATTAATATAATATTGTTTGTCCTGCTAGTAGCATTACTAAATAGTACCAGGAGTTTGTTCTCAACTCTGAGAACGAAAACTGTTTTCTCTATCTTCTAATGACGGAGAAAGCTAATCGTATAAGATCAATTGCGCCACTATTGTAGATGTCCGATAGGCAGCGCTGGGCTTAGTGTTCAACCAGCTAAGACATTTGTTTTCCTTACGATCTACTACAATGGCTCTAACGTTAGTGCCACTAACATAAGATGCATCTCCATACCTAATAACCCTTTATATAACACGCCGAAAAAATTAAAAATCTCATATTTAGTGCAGAAATACAAAACTGCGCTAATGAGCGTTGATATACTTGTTAGCTAAGACTAAAGTAAATTTGCTTTACGCTGAACTATTTCAATTTCTTTAAATTATGTCATGATAATTTAGTAATAATATTAACGTATTTTCAACTAAGGGAAAAGTGCCAAATTTATTTTAAGCCGGTATCTAATAAAAGTAAAATCAATTGTAATGTAGGACTTTCAAATAAAATTTAACAATTTCGGAAAGAAAATATCAATATTGTTGCCAACTCAATATTTTTTGCATTATCCGGTAGAAGCAGTAAGATTTCAATTTAGTTTTTCGAAAAGAAAAAAAATTATCTAATAAAAATTAAACATCAAACACTAGCGATGTTTCCAACACTAGTAAATGGCGAATATATCTAACGTTTTTTCATTAAGAATAATTTTTTATTAAACCCACAATCTACAACTTTAAGATTAAGTAAGTAAATTTTACACTACGAACAAAATTTTTTTTTAAACAGCAATCAGAAATTACATATTCTATGAGCTACTTGGCTAACTTAGAATTCATTTATTAAACTGAATTCACTAGTGTCCTGATGAGGTCTTCTTCAGTAATCAGATCCCTGCTACCTTACTTCAAGTCTAATGGGCCACTGTAGTTTTAATCGTCTGTTGTTCCGATCTAGCAATAGTGGTTGTATGAGGGGGTTTGTGTGAGTTGCTAGCCTGCTGTGATGTTTATTGCTTCTCTCTTGAATGACGGCCGTGATGAATGGTATTCTTAAGTCTTGATGGAGCGTTTGGTTACTCACATACCATGGTCATACATTGATCTGATTTTGGATTGGGATCTTTGGATTGTAGCAGTGTTTGATTTGCTGGCACATCCCCATAGTTCGATACCAAATGTCCATATCGGCTTGATCACAACTTTATATAATAAAATTTTATTCTCTAGTGACAGCTTAGATCTTCTTCCAAAAAGCCAATATAATTCTCTAAAACGTAAGTCCATTTGTTTTCTTTTCTTCTAAGTTTCGAATCTAGGTGAATTCCAAGGTACTTTACACTTGTTGATACCGGGATCTGTATATTGTTGATGGTGACTCGTGGACATTGTTGTTTCCGTAAAGTGAAAGTTACTTGCAGAGACTTTGTTTCGTTAATTTTAACCTTCCATTTATCTAGCCATTGTTAAAGTAGGTTAAGGTGGACTTGTAGGCGTGCAGATGCTATTAGAGGATTGTCATTTACAACCATAATAACTGTGTCGTCGTAAAATGTTCCTGTGATTGTGCTAGTGGTTGTGGGAAGATCAAATGTGTATATCAGATACAGGAAAGGTCCAAGAACACTACCTTGGGGAACATCTGCTTTAATTGGGTAGAAGATAGAATTTTCTCCATTTACCCTTGTTTTAAATTTTCTGTTTTCAAGGTATGATTTTATCAATATATAGTAAGGGTCCGGTAGGATGCGTTTGATTTTATATAACAGACCTGCATGCCAGACCCTGTCAAAGGCCGGGCTAACATCGAGGAATGCTGTTGTACAGTATTTTTTATTGTCCAAAGATTCTTGAATAGGGTTAGCTAGCCGATGACACTGTTGTGTAGTAGAGTGCTCTGCTTGAAATCCAAATTGATGGTCTGGGATTACATCTTACAGAGATTGTAGTAGTAGTCGCTCTAGTAGTTTTGATATGGCCAATAGCAAACTTATCGGTCTATACGAAGTTACATTGTTTGGGTTTTTTCCGGGTTTTGGTATTAAAATTATCTCTGATAATTTCAGTCCTTGTGGTCAGTAGTGAAGTCTAAGTACAGCATTAAATATATATGTTAACATAACTAGTCCTTTGTTGGAAAGTTCTTTGAGCATCTTGGAAGTAACTTGGTCTATTCCTGGAGATTTTTTATTGTTTAAGAAAGATATTTCTTTCCGTACTTCTTTAGGGGCGAAGAGGTGCATACGGTGCGCAGATGGATCTAGGGTGCTGTCGTTAAGGAAATTCAGAACGTCTCTGTCTGGTGTATCGTTATTTGGAGTAAATACTGTTGCCAAGTGTTTTGCAAAGAGGTTTGCTTTTTCTTGATTGGATTTGGCCCATGACCCGACAAATGGGGATTCAAAACGTATTGGTGGTATTGCTGTAATCGGTTGTCTTGAGGTTTTAATTGGTTTCCAAATACTATTGTCATGTCTACTAAGTAAGGTTAGTGATATAATCTGAGAAACTGTTATCTCGAAGTTCTCTTCGTTTTAGTTTGAGTTTATTGCTTAAGTGATTATATTGCGTTTTATCTGCATGGGCATGACTTTGTTGCCATACATTTCTGGCTTTTCTTTTCAAGGAAATAAGTTTTTTAATTTCAAGCGGTATATTATCAACGGTTCTTTGTGAGTATAAATTTGATGTAGCTTGTTTGGCAGTTTGTTATAAAGTTAAGATTAACTTGTTGTCTCCTTCTTCTAGTTCAATAGGTGTTTTTAATCTTGTTTTCAAATGAATATTTGCTGATATCTCGTTCCTAAGTATATCCCAGTTTGTTTTTGTTATGTACAATTTTGGTATACGTTTTATATTTATAACCGTTGAACTAACCGTCGCTATGATACTTGTATGGTCAGAAGATAAGCCGTAATTGGGTACTACTTGTGTATAAAGTGTCGAAATGCCTCTAGTCACAAAAAAGTCGAGAAGATCTGGAACTTTGTTCGGATCAGTACGCCAATATGTGGGGGTTCCGGTTGATAAAAATGAATAGTTCTTGTTATTCACTACCTTTAATAGTCCTCTTCCTTTAGTTGTAGTAGTTCACATTTTGCTGGAGTATCTTTTGTTTTACTACAACTTGTAGTATTATGAGGATCTCCACATTTTACGCATACATACGGTCTGTTGCAGTATGTCTTGGTGTGACCGTACAACTGACATCTCGTACATTGAGGAATGTTCTTACCTTTTCTTGATTGTTCAATTAGCACCATATGGTTTTGTAGATTTTGTATTTCATAAACTTATTATTTCCAGCCGGTTCCAAATCTATGAAAAACATGTTTAGGGGTTCCTTAGTTTGTCTGTATTTGACATTCATAATATTTCTTACTTTATGTCCTTTATTATTCAGTTCTTCCTTAATTTCTTCTGTATTTAAGGTATGATGTATGTGTTTTAAGACTACTCTGTACGCTCTTTCTTCTTTTGGTTGATATGTGGGGTATACTATATTATGTGTTTTCAAAAAGTCTACTAATTTTCTATACGTGTTTCGATTGATTGCATTGATTTTTACAGTATTGTTAGCCATGCATTTTGTGACGTATTGTTCATGTTCTATTATATCTTTTAGTTTCTTTATCATATCCGGAAAATTAATTACTCCATATATGAATATTGGTGGGGGTTTAGGAGTTTTCTCATTAGTGTTATTTTCTTTATTAGTGTCCATTGTCTCATCTTCGCCAGTGTTATTGAGAGAACTGTATCTGTTATCTAAATTAATTCCTTCTGTTGCGTTTTTGGCAATATAAATTTTCCTTTTTTTACACTTTTAACCACTTGCCATGGATTCTCCTTATTACACGTAATATCCTTCGTTTCTTCGTCACTTGTTTAAACCATACGTAAGATTTGATGTGAGGTGTGTGGTTGCTGTATTGATTGTTTATATTGTTCTTGATTTGGGGGAAATGCAAATGTGTAATGATTATTTGTTGACTGACCTGGGTATTGCCGCGACTGATACATTGATAGATGGAATTGCATTTGTGACGGCGGGATAGGAGTCGTTTGTAACTGAGACATTTGTGATTGATATACTGGCATTTGTGAAAATTGTTGCATATTTTGTGATAAATCACTCTATATACAGTTTGATGGTTGCACATTGTTTACTTGTCCGACAACTTTCCCCAAAGGAATCATTTTTATTATCCCTTTTTAAAATAGATTGTTCATCACCGTTTGCACTATCATGCATTGACCGTAGTCCAACGATATCACGCATTCCGTCTGCTTGCTCGGTGCACTAGTACAATTGTCTAGATATTTAACTTTATTTTTAGTCTGAGCCTAAACTAGGAACTGCTATCAGCTGCGGCCGCACTATGCGTTCGTATTCCGAAAACAAACTTGTAAATTACTTACAGTTTTTGATTTGTACAGGGAATGAAACCCCCCGTGTTCTGTGTTGTTTGCACAAACTTGCACGTATTTAAAGAGTAGTTTAATCGCTTTTAATTAAACTTTTATTAGCACCGTGATTTACTATGTGCTGGCACAGGTAAAATCAGAGCCGTTTTACAAACAAAATGATGTATTTACTTCTGTAATATTCATTATAAAATAACCCTATATGCTAACCGGATTATACTATAATACATGCCAGCCAAAAAACACATAACGTACCATAGTAATAGCATTTAGAACAATTTATAAAAGTTAACTCAAAAAAGCTTTTATTTAATTTTATACATCATCCCACGGGAAGTATTTATAGTCTACGATACTTTTAATTTTAGATAATTATTTTGTATGTGTTTTTCCAAAGACAGATTATATTTCGGTTTCCATTACTTACATTTCGCCAAATTTTGTCGCTTTTGAAAGACCGCCTACGGCTGCTTTTATTGAGAGACACCTAATTCTTTATAAGGTCGGCTTCTTAAAAAGTTTAATTGTGCTTTGAGGTAATTAATGGGGGCGAAAATTAGAAAATTAATCTGAAAGTAACTGCGTACAAACATTTACTACGTAATTTTAGTAAATCTAAATTTAAAATATATGTGAACTTAAAGTACACTATCAGAAATTTTAATATATTCAGTCACTTTTTGTACCTCTAAATTACTTTTTGTATTTTTAAAATATAGTGTTTAACATATTTTTTAATCTTACTTCATTCATTATTAAAAAGGTTAGTTTTTTATTCATTTTATTAATGAATCAGACTTATAACTCATAGTATATTGTGTTTTTGGCCGACCGGTTATCTCTCTTGTTACTATAAAACGATTGCAACATTTTGATATATATAATATATATATATATATATATATATATACATATATATATATATATATATATATATATATATTATTAAACAAATTATTTTACGTGATGAACCGCGTCTATTTTGAAATAATTCTCGACATTTCGGCATCAGCTTTGATGCCATTTTCAAGAGTTTAGTTCTTCACACAGGCCTCAATCTGCCTACTCCCCAAGGAGACCTACGATTCTTTGAGTAATACTGACCTTTTGTGTGTCTTGCTTGGTCTTTTATGGGACTAGAAGTGAAAATTTGTTTTGCGGGAGATGCGTTGGGTTATAGGGAAAGTTTGTTGGATTAAGGGTGTTGCGTAATTGGCGGTGCGGAGTAATAAGCGATTTCCTATGACAGGTAAATATTGGCTGTCATCTCTTGTGTTGAGGCATTGTGGGCATTTTTCTATTTCAATTGCCTCACGTACTATTCTGATGGTAAAATTGGAAATGGGCGCATCAGTTTTAGCCCCAGAGAAATTAATTTTGTGACCTGTTTCTTTGTTGTGTTTGGCAAGTGCCGAACCATTATCGCCTTTCCGTACGGCCAAAGAATTCTCATATATTCGGCTAGATATTTGCCGATTTGTTTGACCTATGTAGGTCCTTTGGCAGTCTCTTCAAGGTATTTCATACATTCCTTGGGATTCATTGGGGTAGTGATCTTTTGCTGAGCGAATAAGCCCAGATATTTGGTTATTGGTCGTAAAGACCGTGCGGCTTATTCTATCGGTGATGCCTCTGATGTAAGATAGGAATGCTTTTTGTTGGTGAGGAGGGTTTTGGGATTGAGAATTAGTGTTTTTATTTATATTTTTGTTTATATTAGTTAAGGATTTGTTGGAATATCCATTTTGTAGTAGGGTGGTGGTAATGGTTTTTAATTTCAGTTTGGCGATTTTTCGTATCGGAAAATCTGATGAATCTGGTGATGAGGAATTTTTCAACCGAATGAATTTGGTCAGGGTGGTGATGGGATTTGGCATTTAGGTAGCGGTTAGTATGAGTGGGTTTTCTGTAGACAGAATACCAGATTGGTATTGGCGAGGTCATACAAGTAGCATGGACGGAGTTTCTAAGTAGAGATAGCTCAGCTTTTTTTAGCATACCCCGAAATCCCAAATTGTATGGTCTCCCAAAAATTCACAAAAAGAACATTTCTTTACGCCCTGTAGTTAATGCGTTCGGTTCTCCCGCCCACAACCTTCTTTACAAAAATGTTGCCACTTCTTATTGAAGTATAATTATTCCTTTGTTGAGGGGGGTTAGTCCTCTGACTTTTGCAATTTTTTTTTGACTTTATAATTTCTGGTTTGTTTTTCCAATTTCTGTTATTTGTCTCCATGTTTTTTTATTATGAATTTTTTCTCGCCAGTCTTTGATTTCCATGTTTCTTAAATATGCTGTTATATCGTCGTACCATTTATTTCGTGGTCTTCCTTTTGGTCTGTTTATGTTAGGTCTCCACATGGTAATTTATTTTATCATTTGTTTATCTACTGATCTCATTACATGTCCAAACCTTATTCTCTGTGCATTTATTGTTCTTACAATGTCTTCTTCTTCCATTATTTCTACTATCTTGTGGTTCATATACTGTCTAATTTGATTATCCTCAACCTTTTCTGCTCCAAGTATTGTTCTCAGTACCCTTCTTTCAAATACTCTTAGCTGTTCTTGTTGGGCACATAGTTTTTGATGCATAGAATACCACAGGTGGGATTAAACTTTTGTATATTTTTAATTTGGATTTTAAGTTTATATTTTTGTTTTTAAATAGGTTCCTATTTTCATAAAATGCTTTATATCCTGAATGGATTTTTTCTTTTATCTCTTCGTTTCTATCGTTGTTGTAATTTAGTTGCGTTCCTAGATAGGTAGTACTTTTTACTTTTTCAAATATGTATTTGTTTATCTGTACTTTTGTTATTCTATCTATTTCTCCTCTTTGGCATTTTATATACTTGATATCCTATCTTACTTGCTTGTTTTTATAGCTTTCTAAACGTCTCTTTTAGCTTCTTTAATGATCTTGCTATTATAACTATGTCATCGGCGTATGCAAGTAATTGTGCTACTTTGTTTGCTATTGTTCCTTTTAGCTGTATTTGCCTTACTGTGTTCTCTAACGCTATATTAAATAGTGTTGGCGATAGCGCGTTTCTTTGTCGAACGCCTACGTTTATGTTAAATATATCTGTTTGTCCTTCATTTAATATTATTCTTGCTTTTGTATTCTTCATTGACATTTGTATACATTTTTTCAGTTTTTCGGGTACTCCGATTTTGTGGTAGTTTTTCTCTTTTAATTTTGTCAAATGCTTGCTTATGATCCACAAATAGTAGGTATAATTCCATATCATGTTCGAGTTCTCGGTTGACTTTTCTAGAATAAAGACGTGCCGATCGCCGCTCTCTTATCTCTGAGGGTCGGCCGGGGTGATTACGGATTAGTGCAGACGGCTGATATCACAGCTGCTCACGCATAGTGTTAATAAGTTTTATAATAATTTTTAAAAATTCGTTTAAATTATCGTTTATTTATTAAAGACATTCATGCAGTGAAATGTTTCCAGCCGCGAATATACCCGGTCCATCCAACAATTATACAAACAACTGGAATAAATTACAACCGATGTCCACAATGCAAAGCCAATTTCAACCACCGTCAATCTATCCAGGTCAGCTAAGACAAACACAATCAAATCATCAATCATTTCAAATGTATCAAAACCAAGCACCTCAACTTTACCAGCAATACCAAAACCAAACTCCTTTTCCTAACACAACTAACTTTAACAGCACTTATCCAGCAACATCATTCATACAATCTTCACAAACTAGCCACAATAGCGAAACCGACGATGACGAAACAATGATAACAAACCAAGAGGACAATAATAAAAAACACTCATGGCAAACTATTACTAAGAAGAGAAAACGAATGGGACTAACATAAACTGTCGAAAACGCTCCCACAATCAAATATTCAATGAACATGAAGAAAATAACAACCCAAATGATAACAGTGAAACCCAAACAAAATCTCAACTACCGAACCATAACCCCCCACCAGTATATATTTACGGTGTTACAGACTTTAAAGCCATGACTGATAACCTAAACAAAGTCATTGAAGAAGAAAGATTCTACTCTAAAGCGTTATCAGACAACACAGTTAAGATAAATACCAATACTATCGACGCATACAGAAAACTAATCTCACATTTACAAGAAGAAAACATAGTCCACCACACCTATCAAATCAAAGAAGAACCCGCCTACCGGGTGGTCATACGAAACTTTCATCATTCAATTAATACCCAAGACATAAAGATTGAGCTTCAATAATTAGGTCACTCGGTAAGGAACATCATGAATATCAGGCATAGAGTAACTAAACAACCGTTGCCAATGTTTTTCATCGACCTCGAACCAAAACCAAATAATAAAGAAATCTGCAAAGTCGAATTTTTACAAAATTCAAAAATAAGAGTAGAAGCACCGCGCATTAAAAACAATATAGTACAATGTACACGATGTCAAGCCTATGGCCACTCCAAGACATACTGCAGCAAGCCCTACTACTGGGTAAAATGTGGACAACATGACAGCAAAACCTGCAGCAAATCTAAGAATACTTCTGCTGCGGCGGCAATCATCCTGCCAATTATAAAGGATGCATGGTCTATAGAGACTTAAAAAGTCGAACGACATCTAAGCAACCCATTATAAGAACACCAAATAAAATAAACCCAGTAATAAGTTTACCAACTAGCCAGCAAATCTTACAAAATCCCTCTCAGAGATACCCAAGTTATTCACAAGTAGTTGCAAGAAAAAGTGACAATAATGACGATATAGCCGATAAATTAAACACCTTCTTAAACGAATTCAAAAATATGTTCACTCAATTATTAAATCAGAACAGCATGATTTTATCTATGCTTTCCGCAGTCATTAATAAAGTAACCCAACAATGGCTACCTCGATAAGAATAGCGGAATGGAATTCAAACGGGCTGATAAACCATATTCATGAAGTCACTCTATTTTTAATTACAAAAAAATCGACGTTCTGCTGATAGCGGAGAGCCATTGTACACTAAATACAGTTATAAAAATTACATATTACTCTATATATTACGGAAATTACCCGGACGGAACTGCCCACGCAGGTTCAGCAATCATAATCAGAACAGCAATAGACCACTACCCGCTATCACCCTATACAACTAGCAAAATCCAAAGCGCTTTGAAAAAAATAAATTTATTCCCCTGGCCATTAATTGTCGGAGCCATCTACTGCCCCCCTAGGCACACCATTTCAATTGAAGAATATCAAGAATTTCTACTACCAATAGGACCTCGCTTCCTCGTAGCAGGTGACTGGAATGCCAAACACACTACCTGGGGATCTAGGTTGATTACACCCAAAGGACGAACAACATAATCTAAAATATATATCCACCGGCTTGACTTCGCAGTTACCAGAGATATTCCTGATGTGTACAGCAAAATTGAAAGCAACTTTGATTTATTTTCAGACCACAGTGCAATAATAATTACTTTGAGTACAAATGTTATTTTTAAAACCCCAATACCAAAACTTTGTACAGCTAAGACCGATTGGGAGCAGTTCCAACACCACATCAACTGTAATATAAGCTTAGCCCACAAAATGCATACTCCAAACGAAATTGATGAAATCGTGGAGTACCTCACAAACCTAATCCAAAAGGCATCCTGGGAAGCTACACCGACTGAACACAAAAATGATTCAGTAACATATAACATACCCCTACATATCAGGCAGCTCGTCATAGAAAAACGCAGAGCTCGTGGAAAATGGCAAAGGACCAGAAACCCTCGAGACAAGACCATCTTAAATAATTTAACCCACCGTCTTTACGAAGCTCTACATGAAAACAGAAATACAACATTCGAGCATTACATCTCTAGCCTATCTCCAGTAGATTACTCCATCTGGAAAGCTACAAAAAGACTCAAGAGACCTACTACTCTAGTTCCACCTATAAGAAAACCTGACCACAGCTGGGCTAGATCAAACGAAGGAAAAGCACACACTTTCGGAGTACACCTTGCCCAAGTCTTCACACCACTGACATCTAATGACCAAAACTTTGATGCAGAAATAGAAGAATATTTATGCGCGCCTGGCCGATTATCCCTACCCGTGAGTCCCTTTTCACCAGCAGAAGTATATAGGGAAACTAAATTAACCAGCTCGTATAAAGCCCCGGGCTACGACCTTGTAGTAGGGGAAGTACTAAAACACCTTCCGAAAAAAGCAGTAGTACTCATCACAACGATTTTTAATCGCATGCTTGCCATTTCTCACTTCCCTACTCAGTGGAAATACGCTAAAATAACCATGATTGCTAAACCTGGAAAACCTCCACATGAAACCACCTCATATCGGCCGATAAGTCTGTTGCCACTATTATCAAAATTATTTGAAAGATTACTGCTATACAGAATCAAGGAGATAACACAACCAGATGAACTAATACCGTCCCATCAGTTTGGCTTCCGTGAGGGGCATTCAACCATTCAACAATGCCATAGGATAGTTAACTACATCAAAGAAAATCTGGAAGAATACTTGTGCGTCAGTGTTTTTAGATGTGCAGCAGACTTTCGACAAGGTATGGCACACAGGACTACTATATAAAATAAAAAGAAAGTTACCTCATCAAATTTATCTTCTCTTAAAATCCTACTTAAATGAACGACACTTCCAGGTTCAAGTTGACAACTCACTATCATCCTACCACTCCCTTAACTCTGGAGTTCCACAAGACAGTGTCTTTGGACCCTTTTTGTACCTCCTATATACCGAAGATGTTCTCAATACAGACACTACCTTAATTGCCACCTTTGCAGATGATACTGCCATATAGTCATCTGATACTAATCCTAACCGGGCATCCGAAACTACACCTAAACCTCCTACAAACTTGGCTAGATCGCTGGAGAATCAAAGTAAATAGTGAAAAATCCACCCAAATCACATTCACTACAAAACGCTCCACCTGTCCACAAGTTACTATTTATAATCACCCCATTCCCATAAAAACTGAGGTTAAATATCTAGGACTCCACCTTGACGAAAAGCTGACATGAAAAACCCATATAAAAGCTAAACGGCAGCAACTAAATTTAAAAACAAAAAATTTATATTGGCTCATCGGGCGTAAATCGCAACTAAGCATCGAAAATAAAATTTTACTGTATAAAACCATCTTAATGCCTATATGTACCTACGGAATCGAGCTCTGGGAATGTAGCAAACCCTCCAATACCAAGATTCTACGGTTCTTTCAGTCGAAGACTATGCGTACTTTGGCAAACGCTCAATGGTATATCAGTAACCAAACTCTGCACCACGATCTCAGAATTCCCTTCACCAAAGATGTCATCAAAACTTCAGCTCGCATTAGCCGAGACCGCACATTGAACCACACCAATCAACTCATCGCCAACTTCTACAACCTCCAACCCGCAAATCGGAGACTCAAAAGGCAGTGGCTTGAAGATCTCATCGAGTGAATCTTGGAGACCTATCAGTGGATGGAGCCCAACTCATGCCATTTAGCAACACCGTCACATTATTTATTTATTACTCTGTAGATTGTAGATTGTAAATTTGCAATAAATTCAATAAAAAAAATTGGTAATTTTCAATCTCTGTTTCTATATACGTACTTAGGTGTTTCTATGGTAGTGTTGTAAATATCTTGTATCTTCGATTTAATAGTGTGAGTTCTCTGTAATTTTTTCATTGTTCTAAATCGCCTTTTTTTGGTATATATTTTGATAATTATCTGTATTAATTTACATGTAGACCTTTTAACTTTTTTATAGTAATATCCAATTATTTTGGCAATAAAACCATGCCACCTTAATAAAGTCTCGTTTTATGTCTTTCTCCATTCTATAGATATCACTACATTGCATTAATTACGTAAAAATTGCTTAAAGTAAATTTTTGATAAACTAAAAATACATATTCGAAATTTTTCTTCATTTTTTATTAAATTGAAAATTTTACGCAGCAGTAGTAGTTATATTTGAAATCCCTAAACCGCTTCAAACTTTTTCCGTTCACTCTTTGATACAGTAAATTAAACAACAATTTTTGAATACGTTAGATACGTTCTATTAACCCTTTTGCATTTATTGTTAGGTTTCTTCCTTTTTTATTAATTTTTATCTAGTGTTTTCTCAACCAACCCAGCCAACCTGCTCTAAGAATTGCACTCAGGCTGTGCCTGTCAGAATAGGATAAATAGAAAGTGAAAGAAGAGTAACATCTTCCACATAAACCAGGGTTTAGCTGGTCCGGCTGATAACACCCTGTAAGGACTCCTAAGGTGGAAGAGTATTAAAGAAAATCCCAACAAGTAAGGAGGCGGAAAAGCCAGAAAAATAGTTCTTTAGAATGGTGGACAAAAACTATCTAAGAAAACAACACCCCAAAATCAAAATTCCTGATCCTTTAGGTTGGGGATTAAGAGCATGGGCTAACTCTTCGTGACTTGTAAAAATAAACAAAATCAAAGCGCAAGGCTTGGGCTGTAGACGCAAATTACGATGACAGAAAAAGCAAACAAAAAAGGAAATTAAATTTCGGCACATGGAATATCCTTGGTATAAACACAACAAAAAATGTTTTTGAACAACTCTCTAAATATGAAATTGACGTAGCCCCTGTTACAGAGACAAAAAAAAGGGAACAGGAAATGAAGAGATGCAAACTACATATGGTTTTATAGCAGAGTGCTCAAAGAAAAAAGAGCAAAGGCTGAAATAGCTACTGCTGTATCAAAAAGTATAAAAAACATATTGAGTACTGGGAAGTGGTAAATGAATGATTAATAACAATGGAACCTAAAATATTTGGGCACACAATTTTTATACATACTCTTACAAATGACGCAAACAAAAACACAAAAAGCGAATTTGAAAATAAATTAATTTATAGTCTATAATAGATTTCTTAATATAAATATATATATATATATATATATATATATATATATATATATATATATATATATATATATATATATATATATATATAACGTAGTAGGAGTGAAGAAAATCAAACTACTGATAGAGCTACTAGACGAGTTATTAAAAAATATGTAGACAATAAAATCACTAGTGCAATATACATATACTATTATTATTAAAGCATTGATGAACAAAATACTGAATTTTATACCTATAAACCTAACCAGGAAAAATATTGTCAGAAATTATTAAGAAATGTACATTCCACCACAGATACAGCTGACATCAAACTCTGCTTATAAGAACAAGGTGATGAAGTCATAAGCGTATAAAATATAAAACAACGTAAAACTAGATCAAAGCTTCCCCTGTATTTTATTGATCTTGAATCAAAAGACAACAACAAAGATATTTATAACATTAAATTACTTCTAAATATGTGTATACAGTTTAAAGCATTACGCATTAGAAGGAGATCCCTTAATGCAGGCGGTTTCTGAGTTACGGACATACAGAAAATTATTGCAATAACACTCTTCGCTGTGTTAAATGCGCAACTCAAGAATTTCCCAGGAAAACCAGAGACGACAAAGTTGTCTATGCAAATTGCAACAACAACCATCCGGCAAACTATCGAAACTGCATAATACACAAACAACTAAAAGAAAAACTATACCTAACATTACAGGAGAAACGTATTCCTACAAGACTGGTTCAAACAGATACAATTTATATCCAAGCAACTATACAAAATACGCAAACCACAAAATCCAACAATAACACACAAACCATCGGTCCACTGACATCAGCACAACCCTCCAGCGATTTATATGAATTAAGAAACACACTGAACAAACTCATGGTGCAAATGGTGATATTACTTAACGTATTAACAACACTAATTACTAAATTACCATAATGGCTCAGTTATTAAAAATTGGAATATAGTTAGCTTGTGCTAACACGCTCAAGACCTCCAACTATTCTTAAAAATGCATATTATTGACATAATGCTTATTACAAGCACATTTTACAGATCTCTTTTCTCTTATAGATACATAAGCATAGCACATAAAATCTCCTAGTCGCCAACACCTCCTGAAAAAAACAAAAGGGACAGCCAAATTTGACGTAGAATTCGAATCCGTGATCAGAAATTCAAGAGAACAAGTGCAAGTGCCCTAAAAAATAACTGCTTTGTACAATGGGCAAAAATTCCGCCCGAATAAATCAGCGCAAAAATTGTGCTTTTCCGCAGTGCCCGGTTGGTCGAGTTGGTAGTGCTTTTGCTTCGGAATACGAGGTTCGCGGGTTCAATTCATTTGGTAGTTGCCTTTTTTGCAATCTTTTGGAATGAAAATTTAAAAATTTACAATCATTTAAAAATTGATACATAGATCACTTGTCTAAAATACCTAAAATTATCTAATTATAATATCTACCACACCAAACATCCGGATGGAAACGCTCATTCAGGCACTGCAGTACTTATCAAACAAAACATTATGCACTTGTCGAATACAAATACGAAAACATACAAGCCACTAGCATAACAACAAATCTAAACTCTTGGAAGTCGGTTGGAAGAGATTTCATTGTTAAAAGAAATATGGGGTTTCAGAATAACAACAACAAAAGGAAGACAGTTACTAGAAGCCATGAAAACCAGCAACCTCGGCTAACCTTCTCCAGATACACTCACTTATAAGTCAAGTGACCCACAAGGTTACCAAATTTCCTATAATTCTGCATCACTAAAAGCGTAAACATCCAAAAATTCTAAATAAAATCGTGCTTGGAGCTCAGCTCTGATCATTGACCGATTATATAAACCATGTACGCCAAAATACTCGTGAAACCAAAAAATTCGTTTCTTTGCAGCAGAAGAACCTACTGGGATCTATTTCGTAGTATTCTAGACAAACTTATTAACCTAAATCTCTCATTAAAAACTCAAACAGACTTTGAATTAGCACTTGAAATTTGACAAAAACCACCTGACACTTAACACCTGACCAAGACAAAATGCACATTAAAGAAGCAATACCAATGAATCTTAAAAATCTAATCTAAAAGAAAGGAAGGCCAGAGCAAGATGACATTCTTATGATGACAAACGGAAACTAAATAAAACAATAAGGACCTAAACTACACTCTTCAAAAACTCAAAAATGAATCTATTCAGGAATACTTAAACAAACTTAACCTCACATATTATTACTCGCTTCCTCTGCAGAACTCAAATAATTCTCCACAAATAAATAAATACACAGAAGGCTCCAGGATTTTACCTAATCAGGGGCAAAGTTCTAGGGAAAATTTCTGAAAACATATTAAAACCATCACGTATATTTTTAATGCAATTTTGAGAGAGGGATACTTCCCCTGCCAGTGGAAAGTAGCTCAGATTATGATAATGCCCAAATCTGGGAAAATCCTATTCAGTTAGACTCATGTTGTTCCATAAGTCCCTGCCTCTTTTATCTAAAGTCTTCACAAAGCTCTTGTTGAAACGACTCCAACCGACTTTAGACAAAAAAAATTAATTCCTAATCATCAGTTTAGATTACGTAATTGCACAGAACCAAGTGCACTAAATTATTAAACCAAGTGATACTGTTCAGCAGTGTTTTAGACATACAACAAGCTTCTGCTAAAGTTTTGCCTAAAGATCTAAGCTAGAAAATGAAATGCCTGTTTTCAAATCAATTTTATAACCTCCTAACCGATACACAATTCTATGTAAAGTACCAGGATGCATTTATTGAGTTGTTTCCATTAGCATTGAAGTCCCACAACAAAACGTTCTAGGACCGACACTATATCAGATCTACACTGCAGACTTACCTATATCTGAAACAACGCTCACGGTCATTTTTGCGGACGATACTGCTGTTTTAGCGTCGCATACTAGCCCTGTATCCGTTACACAAACACTGCGAACACATCTAAATGACATAGAAACGCTACAAAAAGAAAAACGCGAATGAAGCTAAGTAAATGGTCTTCATCTAGGTAGAAGAATAACGTGGACACATATATTTAGCAAACGCAACAACTAGGGTTCAGATTTAGATCAATGTACTGGATGCTTGGAAAACACTTTCCAATAACACTAGAAAGTAAACTACTTATATATAAAACCGATCTGGACCTACGGGATAGAGCTATGGGGTATAACCAATAACTCCAATTTGGAGTTCCAGAACAAAATATTCCGAGTTATATCTGACGCATTATAGCATACATAATGTAATGTAATACATATAATGTATAATATGGAGATTCGCTAAGGGGAGATTGCTTCCATATTTTATTGCCAAGTTTTATTTGTCAATATTTATGTAACAATCTAATTTTCTTATTGCTTCTGTAGGATATTGCAAATAAACACTTAAGGAAAAAGACCTAATATTTTCTTACAGTTCCCAGTTTTGGTTTACGATCAATAAAATTCCTTTTTCAGCGGAGCACAGTTTATTTTTTTATTAATATATGTCCTGGTACCCACAAAGAGAAAATTGTTTGCCATTAATAAGGGTTATAACGTTTTGTAGATATTTCTAAAGCAGTTTAGAATTAATTTGACGGCTGGCTTTTATAGAATCTTGGCTGTCTGTTACGACAAGAATACCACATAGAAATGCACATGCATTAAACTGCCAGCTTTAGACCCATTTATAAAGCAGATTATTTTTCTGCTCGGTAGTGTCTAAGTAGAAACGCTTCACTTCAGTCAATTTGGATTTTAAAGGATTTGTTAAAGTCACTGCTCGTTTTCAGTTGTTTATTTGTGTACAAGTGGGCAAAGTTTTGCAATCATTCCGAGTTATGCATTGCGGCAGGCCTCGAAGTCTTGTATCCACTTTCTGTTTGGTCTCTTCTAGCTTAAACGTAAAAGTTTTCGATTTTTCCCCTTTTGCATTACTTTTCTTTGTCCACGGCTTAATAAACAAGAAACATTATAACAATATCTTGAGATGTACCTCTTCAGGAATGCATTTTTTTACTGAAAAAAATCCTTAAAACACATACATTTGCTTTGTTATGTGATCTATTTGCATTACTTTAATAATGGCAATGCAAATTATTATAGTTAAAAAATATAAGTAATTAATTAATATATATTGACAATTTAAAAAATATATATAACATTTACGTACATTAAACAACTGGTAAAGATTTTTGTAATGTTAAAGTGCTTAAATGAAGTTATTTACATCAATGTTTAACCATAATCTACCCTATTTGCAAAAACTTCTAGGATTTACATGTGTAACAGTGTGCCTCTGATGCATTTCCTATTTACATCCAGGAAAACTCCAGTTGCATTATTCCACAAAACAACCACAGGGAGTGAGCATTTGGTATTGATGATAAACGACGCTATTATGATAGCAACTTACATTACATTATTTATATTTGCGCCGGAAATTGCTTCGTAAATCCCAGCTTTGAAATCGAATAGGCTCATTTGTTTGCTTTAGGCATGGCGTATGTTAAAACACACAACTGATGAATTTTAAGAAAAGTCGATCGCAGCAGCCGTACACTAAACTCATCAATTAGGGCAATAACGGCGGCGAAAATCTTACGAAGACTTTTCCGGCACGTGTGTAGTTTGAGTTGTTGCGTTGCGCTTTCAATAACTCTAATGAGATATAAATACAAATATATGCAAACAGATTATAACTTTTCGCCGCTTAAACTTGTCATGTTGTAATACGAATGATCAGGAAATCGTTCCAGTTCAATGTAGTCCGTCTCACTAACAATAAGTTTTTCTAGTAACGTCACACATTCGCCGAAGGAGGGGCGCTGCTTTGGATCTTTGTCCCAACAATAGTACATTATGTTATAGAGCTCTCGTCGACAGTGCTCGGGCTTTTCCAGCCTGTAACCATCTCGCACCTAAAACCAACAAATACAAAATTAACACGCTATCCAATCCACTTAAAATTAAGCATCAATAAGGGTAAAATCCGTTACAATACCTGTATACAGATAAACAGATTAAAAATGGTTTGTTATTTTACACTACTGCCTTCTAAAATATTAAATATTTATCTATATTAAATTCTTAATATAATATATTCCTTTAAAATTTACATTTAGTGCACTTCAGGAGCGGAAATTAAATTTGAAAAACATAAAGCTGTTGTAATTAAATATTTATTCACAAAGGTACCACGCAGTTTATAATTATACGCAGTTTGAAATTTATGCAAATATTGAAATTGTATGCCTCAAATGAACGATCCCACTTTTGCAATATCTAACAAAACTAGTCCACAGTAGTAATGGACGTTAATTAAAAATTCATTAAATATTGGAAAATATAAACTGAAAATATCTATACGCGCACTACTAGCGTTTTAGCTGCACTAAAAGATAAATTTTTGCCGAATCCACCTATAAACCCATCTATGTCTAGTCTTTCCAAAAACTTCTTTTCATCTCGCATAAATTAACAAGATTTATATATTTTAAATTTTATCGTATAAAGTTATTTTTGAAGATACATTTTTAGACACAGTGGAACACTTGCATAGACTTTAAAAATTATTTTTAGATAACCAGTATTTTATATATAGAGCTGTTTTAAAATTTCCGTTTATCGGCGAAGATTGCTACTACATAGAAATAATTACTATTCTTTACGTATTTACATTTTAATTTAATTAATTACAAAATTTCATTATTTAATTAGCTCAAAAATAGGCCGTATATTGTGATTTGACAAATTTTCTAACCGGAGGTAACACAACAATTGTCATTTAGACATCTATAAATTAAATATTGCTAATTCAAAGAAGTCTAATTAATTTCATTATTTTTTCGTTTATTACTTTGTATTACGTGTTTTTTTTTGATTCCATAACCTATAACGATGAATTGTCATTTTAAATTTATTTACCAACCGCAGAGGTCTACGTATTAGAGTACTACTAATTAATTAAAGTTTAACTTAATTTCATTTTTTTTTAATTTACCTTTAAAGCAACCTATACGTAGCAAATTTGCGATACCTTGTATTGAATTTTGACGGATTTTCTAACCTAACAACGATAAATGTGGAAGTGCATTTGTCATTTTGACGCCATTAACTCAATTTTAATTTTAAGGTTACCAACTACATAGGTTTACGAGCTAAAATGCTACTAACTAAATGTAACTTTTATATAATTAAATAAATTTCTTTGTTTAGTTTTAAAAGCAATCCGTATGTGATTAATTTACAATCACTTCTAAGTAGATTTTGTAGATTCCCTAAACTAACGATGATAAATGTAACAATTGTATGGCAATTTTAACGATTGAGTGGTTAGCCTAACAGTATAGTTGTCGTTCTCAATTTAAATACAGACCACACAGCTTTCTGTGTTATAATATTACTAAATAAGTTTATATCAAATTTAATTATCTTTTTTACTTTTAAAACGATCTGTACACAATAAGTTTGCAACATCTTGTATTGCATTAAGAGACTTCTCTAACCTTGAAATTCAGTTATTATTTTCATGGTATAGCAGTTAGCGAACAGTTAAGATCTTATTTCAAATTTAGTTCCCAACACTACAAATCTATGTGTTAAAATTCACTAACATTTTAAAGCAACTTCTAGATAATACATTTGCAACACCTTAAGTTTGTTTTCACAGATTATTTACAATAAATGTGACAAGATAAGCGTCACCTTAACATCGTAAAGGTTAGGTTGACAATTTGTTAGTTATTTTAAATTTTGTTAGCAACCACACAGGCCTGTGTCTTAAGATAACAATAATGGTAATCTTTAGGCCCATCGAACCATAACCTGCAAACTGAGAGGTTAAGGCTCTCATAAGTTCGCCTTTGCCCAGTCGTCGTGCACAATCTCTTATACGGGGCGATGTGGCAATACCGCGCCTTAGACGACCGTAATTATTACCTCTTGTCGAGTGAACACAGGTACTCAATGATTTTCAGCGACTGAGTAGGCCACCCGCCAGGCATCAGAGAGCACCGGGAATTGAACCCGTGTCTGACCGCATCGCAGCCCGCGCCTCAACCGCTTGGACCATTCTGGCGATGTCGTCTTAAGATATTGTTAATTAAATAAAATTCTTATTTAATTCAATTGTTTCTTTTTTCGTTTACTTTTAAACTAACCTGTATATGACCAATTGGTAATGTCTTGTGTTATATTTTGACAAATAATTTAACTTAACAACGATCAATTTAACAAGCTAAACGTTATCGTAACATTGTAAAGGTAATACTGACATTACAGATGTCATTTGGGGTTTAGTTACCAACCTTATTGGATTATTTGTTAATATATTACTAACTCATTTTCTGAAAGCTGTAATCTATAATTAGCAAATTACCTACAAATTTTGCCGTAATATTTGCCAAATTAACATGACAACATTGGTAATATTGAAATTATTTTGAAGTAAAATTTATAAAGCATTAGTTTTCGCGCCATCGAGTCTGCAACATGGACAGAGAAGTCGGCTTCCCAAAAAAAGGCAACAGCGCTGATATCTATATTTTAAACTTTAATTTGCGAAAACTGGTGGAAATTGTATCAAAACTCAAATATAAAACGTTAATTTTTTCGCCTAGCACCACCCAACCGCCGCAATTTTACGCGCGAACATAAAAAGAATCGCCCAGGACTACTAGTTGCCTAGCGACGGGCCAAATTTTTAACTTTTAACTCGTGCAAACTGATTAAAATAGTAATCATAGAAATATAATTTTTTGGAATTGCGTTCTCTTGGACCCCTTCCTATTATAAAGCAAACAAAAAAAAATCACTGCCCGTTTCAGTATTGTATTCTTTTCGCTTATCCTGTATAAAATGCAACAAAAAATTTCTATCAAAAATATCTTCTGTTGAAAGCTATACAATAGAGCAAAATTTGTTTTATGGTTTGAAGATACACGGGAAAAACCTAAATTTTATTACATTTTTCTACCAATCAGAGCCGTTTTCAGGCAGGAAGACGGGGTGGAAATGCATAGGTCATGCTACGTTTTTTTTTTTAATTCTAATACATGTGGTCACATTTTGGTATGGGTAAAAAATAGATTGTTAAAAATAAATTTCGATTACGCTTTTATGGTCGAGCCATTTCACATGTGATTTTAATTAAACTTTGTAGGAGGCAAGCCCTTGATAGGAGCCACAATTTCCTAGAAAACTGCCTGAGTACCGGATTATTGAGCTGAGCTAAAGTTTTTTTTGCCGAAACATACTAAACGATTTCCAGAACACCGTTAAGTTTTTAATATCGTTATATTAGGCATCACTTATTCTATCAAAAAAGCTCATTCCTCTGCGTTTATTAAGGGGAGAAGAAAATTTTTAAGAGCCATTTTCACCTCCTAAGAGGTGGTGTTAGAGAATAAGTTATTGAACGTTTCTGTTGTACTTTTCAAAGATTTACCGCTCTCGGGCAATGAGATTTCGGTGAGACTACGGTTGCGGTAATTTCTAGTCTATATTATTAAAGCGCTAAGAAAAAACACACGCCGTAAATCAAAGAAGCAACCGATTTAATGGTTGAGGGCTTTTTAAATTCGTCTTGAGGAGACGGGATGTGAGTCATAGTTTTGAATGCGATCTGAATTAACCAAGGTTAAATAACAGCAGAAAAAGGGTGATTTTTGACCGAACATCTATTCGATGTTCATTTTATTTGCAACATTTTAATTGTCGTGTCATTTTTCGGCTAATATGATTAATCTCTGCCACTGTAATCTAATTATGTGCCGTGTGTCATTTATGTTCATAAGCATTGTGACAATGTTTCGTGCGTGATAAAGCGGAACCATTCGTTTTCATAAAGTCAACGACAACTCTTCTGTTATATAAAGTTTGTAAATATGTTCAATGAGATTAATTAAATAATTTGGTCAAGCAAGAACAATTAACACAACTAGAGAACTACCAGAGACCAGAGAAGTAAACGTAACCAAAAATGAAATAAGCATTTAAACTGCGACACCCAAATGCTTTTACAAATGTCATCTACAACTCTTCAATTTGGTAAGCATTAAACGTTATGCGAAAAAATAACGATTGTTAAAACAAGGTGCAAATTCTGCGAAAATTTTGCAGAGAACGTCTCTTTAAAATTTATGTTGAAATAATATAAAAATAGTGCACCAAATGACTCAACTATCAAAAGATTGATTAGAAAATAGAATAAAACTAAATCAGTAATGGAGACAAGGCCCTGTTGGAGGGTAAAATGGAAAGTCAGATACTTTTTGGATAAAATCATTTTTTATACATTTTTTATTTATTTCTCAGCATAGTCTCCTTTTAACTCTATACACTTTGCCCAACTATGTTCCAACTTTTTTAAGCTCTTCAAAAAATAGAACTTCTGTAAGTCTATAAAATAGCCTGCTGTTGCGGCGATGACCTCTTCATTTAATGAGAATTTCTTCCCAGCCATCCATTCGTTCATATTTGAAAAGAAAAGAAAGTCGTTGGAAGCTAAATTTGGAGAATAAGACGGATACGGCACCAATTCGTAGCGCAGACTCACCAATTATCTCAGTTTTGTCATGCCTAAATATTCGTGTAGGATACTCCGTACCGTTCGTCCGAGATGTTTATCATCTCAATAATCTCTCTAACCTTCACTCTGTGATCGGCTAACGCGATGTCTTGAATTTTATTGAACCATAACGAACCTCGGAAACCATAAAGCAAGAAAAAACAAGAGTTTCCGTAATAGTTTTTCAACTCCTCTTCAGTTTGTGTGATGGTATTTCCACGTAACTCACTTTTTTCCATTATTACAAAAACGTTTAAATTATTCACTTCCGAAGGCTGTCAGAACGCAAGTGTTAGACCGGCTAATGATGAAGTTTCAGCAGCTGTAAATGAAGATGATCTCAGCTATCACAGTTTTCATTTAAAAATATCAATGAGCAATATAAAGGTGATTAAGACAAACAGCCTGTACGATGTGAATTAGAAATAGTGGCAAAAATTATTAAACAAGTGCAAGCCCCGATTATATTTTTATAAATTTCTAAAGAACAAAACCAAGATGAAAATAAAAATAGAACTGCAAGGGCGGACACCCCCAAAACAATCCAGACATCCAAAGCAGCAGAGATATAAACTCCGCAAATAGCAACAGCCAATACAAAACTTAATAAAGATAAAAAAGAAATTATAAGAGAAACGGCAAATTCAAGAAATAAAAGGTTGGATAACGTAAAGAAAAAAATAGTGGAAAGATATATGCAGCATATAGAATGGGGTGAAGAGTTAGACACTTCGCTACTTAAAAAGCGAAATGTGGTAAAATATTTAGTTACTTCAAAACGATACAGTAGCAGCAAGCTAAACCTTAACATTAAAAATAAGAAGAAGAAAGAAAACGATTTCAATAATCAGCACTTGAAATTTTTGTGATCATTAGACTTGCTAATGCGCATCGTTTAAATCCATTTTTTATGCACTTAATTTAT
Organism: Sinelater perroti; assembly: GCA_036346155.1. Taxonomy (NCBI): domain Eukaryota; kingdom Metazoa; phylum Arthropoda; class Insecta; order Coleoptera; family Elateridae; genus Sinelater; species Sinelater perroti. Next base: position 12,461,201 of record JARFIY010000195.1, on the reverse strand, counting down.
ACGCTTCTTTCTTACTGTAAAATTTTTAGTTTCTTCTATAGTTTAAAGGCGAGTTTTTATAAACATTCTTCTTTCCTTTATGCTATACTATTTACGATAGTTGTTAGTTTAAATAATTTAATTTGCTTTAAGTTTACAGGTGATTTTAAAGCTGTCAGATTTTTTGCTGTTTTTGCTGAGAGTAGTCTTAAGTGTCTTTGGTTCTTTGATAGTATTGCAGTAGCAAAATACTGATCTAATAACAACTTTTTTTAACAATTACTGGGACAAATTCGTAATTATAATTTAAAGTATTGATAATACCAATACGTTTTTTTATTGAAATCAAGCAACTTTAAAACTTTACAGAACATTATCAGATGAAACAGCTAATATACACAATTAACTAGAAAATACTCATTATAATCAATATAAAAAATATATTACATTGCAATTTATATTTTTATTATTGAAAAATACAGGTACTACTAACAAGTTGATAATAAACAACATTCTAAGTAATTTTTTAGTACCCGCACGCTTCTGAAGTAGTTACTTTATGAAATTAGTTAAAGTACAAAAATTATTGTTGTTACTTAGGAAACGTGCTCCACCACGTAGGTCGTTCCTTAGCAACTTACTCTAATAAGAAAACACTCTGTCTACAATGTGTTTGAGAGCCTTCTAGCCCTCTTTCTACAACACCTTAATGCTGCACTAAATGGCTCTAAAAGAAACTAGAATAGCGTTGTTAGAAAATTAAGGTGCATTGCATAAACCTCACACCAAAGTCACAATTACGAATTAACTCGAGAAGGTACACAAGTATCCAATGTAGTCACACTTTAAAGGGTTATGACAAAGAATGCAAGAGTTGTAGTCGAGCTATGGAAAGTATATCAATGTTGATTATTTTCTTAGTTACAACCATTTCTATAAAATACGACTTATTAAAAAGATGCTAATAATTAACAACATGTTTATTATAGATATATAATTAGAGTATAATTTTGGCGGTAGTGTATATAATATTTCTAAATGCTGTACATATTACATAATGCTAAATAGTTAGTACGGAATAAAGTAAAGGATAAAAACATTTATCTATAATGCATATAGTAAAGGATTATCAATGTTGATATCTTAGTAAAATTTCTGTATATACGACTTATTACAAAGCAGATAATAACAAAATGTTTATCAGAAAATAGGCAAAAGCACTATCATTTGTCCAACAACTGCTTTTGCACAGCTTACATAACATGATCGTATTGTAAGACACAGTTACACGAAACATACAGATAAGGTTAGAAAAACATTATTCTTAATATGAGCATTTAAATAATGCTGAGTTACGCTAACAACTATTTTCACCGTATGCTTACAAAGCAGAAATCAAAGAAATTTATTTATCAGTGTAGAAAATAAGGCAAAAGCACTATCATTTGTCCAACAACTGGCTTTTGCCACTTCAAAGTATGATCGTTTGTAAGACACAGTTCAGTATCATAAGATAATGTTGATTTAAATATCAATATGAAATCATAAATAATCTGGTTACGCTAACAACTATCATATATATGCAACCTTATTCATCAGAAAAGTTACTAATACTATACTATTTATCGTTTTATTTACTTATATTCTAAGAGAACCTGGTATGTGATTCATGTAATTAAATATGGTATTTAATTATTACTATCATCAACAAGTCAATTATTAACGTTTTATTAATACAAGAGAACCTCCAACCATTAATTAAAAGTATTAATTATTACTATGAAAGAGCAGTCATTAATAAGTCCAGATTAATGATAAGAACGAAACGTCTAAACATTATAAAATATTGCTATTTACTACTATTAAAGCAAGGATTTAGTAGTATATATAACTAAAAACTTAACATCCACAGCCTGATAACTAAATAAAAAATTACGATCTACAATAAAATATCAACAATCAGAAGCATGGACCTTATAATGATGATAATGAGATGAAGTATGTTGTCTTTAGAGCACATGATAATTATATTATATAAAAATGAAATAATTAGCATAATAACCTATTAGTATAAAATATACAGTCAATAAAACTAATGCTTCTTCGTACCGAAATTTAATTCTTAAAGGAGCGCGTCTACATCAAAGCTGATTTAACAAATGTAGAACGATAATGCCAATATTAAATTTAGCTACGTCACTGAAGGTACTTCGACCTCGGAGCTAACTTTCCATATCGCCTGCGTTTCTCTTCGGCTTACAACACAATGCAAAGCAAGTTTTCGCTGATTTCTTAGTTCCGCTGTGATTGGAATGTTTAATTAATTTTTAATCGGCTATAATTATTCTATTTCCTTAGATCTATAATTTCATTGTAATTTTTGTTCGTCTCGATTTGATCTATCCGGTAATATAAATTTCTGAAACATTTTATCAACACCAATATTAATGCTCATCTGTTTTCTTTACACATTGGAAATTGCTTTCCACAATTTTTGGTTTTTAAATTCATTTTATCTCATTAAAATCATTTTTATTCTCATAAATTTGTATCTTCAACTGTTTAGATTCGCGACCGCTTTGACCGATTTTGCGACCTGTGCGACCAAACCACTGCCGATTTTAGAAAGCCTTGCAATCGATTTTACCTAAAGTACTTGCATAACAATCAAGTTAGCTCTTACGGTTCTCAAGATAATTGTTTACTGACAGACCGAAAAATACACAACACTTACACACACACGAACCAATGGCTCAAACCAACTTTTTTGGTGTCCTGAGGCTATAATTGTCCAGAAATGTGAAAACTGTAGTCAAATTCTGATTACATTACATTCCTTATTATAGGATAAGGAAAGTAAAAATCAATATTTATATTAGGGCATAATAACAATAGTTGTTAAAAAGCTTAATAAAGAAAATAAAACTAATGCTATTATGTACCACAATACTTCAAATTCCTTCTGTTTGGCGTTCTAGCAAGTACAATAGAGACGCTTTCAAATTTGTAGAACGATATGCTGCAAACAATAGTATTAACAGCAAAAAGAGATCGACAGTGCTCTTCAATCCCCGGTAAAAGTTAACTTTTTTCCTACGGAAGCGAATTTTCATATATTCGAGCTACAGCTTACAACACAATGCAAAGCAAAGTGTTTTTATTCAGCATTGATTTCTTAGTTCTGAGAATGTAACAAATAGGCGTACTGGTAGGTTGAGTTAGTCTGGACTCCGTAGTTTGCTTAGATTATATTTACATTTGTATTGGTTCAGACTGAAAATACTAAATAGAATTTAAAGTTTTACTAATGTTTCGTTTCAACACAATTTAACTGCTCACGTGTCCCCGTTTTCCTTTACACCACAATGGAAATTGCGTTCCAATATTTTGTGGCTCTTTTATACTTTAGCCGTATCGTTATCTTTAAACTTATTAAAGCTCCATCTAGCAGCTCTGCAAAATTATTATCGTTGTTTCGCGTGCTGCTAGTATTATAAATGTAAATTCAGTCGTAATTGCAATTCAGAATAGGCGCACAATTACGGGATTTATACGAACAAAGTTAACAAACAGCGGTCGCTTTTGAATGGATAACCCAAATCCAAAGATAAAATATTTTTGCTGTATCGCCTAAAATATTATAAAATCGATTTTAGAGGGCCCAGTAATTAGGAGTAAGGAGTAATTTTATTAATCACAAAATTATTTTTAATATTTTATTACAAGGCCACAGTAAGTCTGATCAAAGTATGTATACTACCATTAATTTTTATATTCTAAATATGTAAAAAAAATTAAATTATCAATTTCAGCCACGATCACTAGATCTTGTAATTTATTTTAATTCTGCAAATAACTATATTTAATAAACAGAACTAAAGTTAAGTACAATATTATGTTTTGCTTTCAAAACGTAGTTAGCTTATTAGTTTGTTTTAATTCATTATACTTCTCGCGTTAAGTTCTACTAGGCCTGATCCACTTACCAAAGCTCCATTAAGCTTCTTTTTGTAACCACAATACCAACTTTCTGCCAAATGTATTTCCGTTATTTGCGCCCCTTCATAATGCAATCTCTAACAAGCCACAACTTCGAGTCAAATTCCTTCTTGATTAAACAGTAACTCGGCTCGATTCGGAAAATCTAATTTAAAATTGCATTTCACATACCTGACACTTAACCTGAAAATTCCATCGGCGTGCCTATCATAATTTCGCAATACTTGCATTACAATTAAAGCAAGATGAATTTCTGTAGAGTATCGGTAACAGTTTAATAAAGGAACAGTGCGTTAGATATATACTCTTTAACTTTTTTTATTGCTTGGCTATTTTGAAATTAAACATAAAGTATTAACGGTCATGGTTAATAAAAAATTTTGTATTTGAATTCCTACACTTTCTCTTAAAGGACAGGTTTGTCTTTATACATTTGCTGTTGTCTAAGTTTTAACATTAGTAAAAGTTCGAATAGTGCTAAATCAGATAAAAGTAGAAAATACTTGACAATTCATCGGGCCCATTACAATTTTTGTGTTGCTTTGTAAGGTTGACGCCGTAATTAATTTGTTTCTTAAAATATTGTTGAGCTGCCACTATGAAATATTACACATTTAAAACAACTTTGCTTCCGTGTGAATAATAAATGCATTATCGATCCCCGACAGTCACATATTTTTAGAAAAACTTCTAGAAAGCGTGCCCTGCAAACGATTTGTACACTTTTTAAAGTTCCTGTTATCTACATGATACTCTCAGGCTTCCGGAATAATACAGGTAAATAGTTAAGCGTTTACAAGACGTGTAAAAAATAAAAGTTTAAAAGAAAAGTTTGAAAGTCCTAGATCTTTAGCAAAATAAATTAACATGAACTCCAAAATTTTTTGATAATTCTAAAGGAGAATTAAGTAAGAAAATACAAGAAATAAAATTAAATACCATGGAGAATTCTATGCACTGGAAATTGTCCCAAATTTTTGAGCAGAATGTCGAAAGAAAATTTAAAAGAGACTAATGTTTAAAAGAATAAATAAAAATAGCTCTGAAAATATTCAGAAGGTTTTAAAAAAATTAAAAACTAACAAGAAAATTTCAAAAATCTGAGAAACAAACTGAAGGTAAATACATTTATAGGTTTCAGTAAGAACGTAAACAGAATACAAAAAGGCTTATAAGAAGTTTGGAAAGGAATATCAGAAGAGAGAGGTAGAGATGAAAAAGAGTCTACCGTACCAAAGGAGTTGCAGCGCGAACAGAAGCTTAATTCAAATTTGGAAGGGACTATGGTGGTAGTAACAACAACATAAATTTATTAAGCACAATAGGATATTTTAAAGTTAAAAGATGATTTGCTGAAGAAGCTGAATCAAGTCACTATTAATTTTATTTAATTAATCAGCATTAGCACAGATAAGCAAATTCTACATCACCTGCGTAATCCATCGCCATAAGAATGCTTGGAAATTAAAACAATATTGCAAAGATTCTAGATCGATTCTGTTGGGCGAGCTGTAAATAAGACATGGAGGAATAGTGACGCAAGAATAAAGCGACTTATGGAAATAAGTAATCAATAACAATCTTAGTGCGTTAGTCAATTACCAAATGTTCCATGATAAAAACAGATAGCTGAATATTGTCAAATAGTTCCTAGTACAAATAAATAATCGAGCCCTTAAATTAAATTCACTGCAAATGGATGAACTCAGTTAGTCCAACTCTAACTGTTTGAAATGCTTAAAAAATATAAAGATGCAATTGATACAATACTGACGTTTGAATCAAATTTTACAGATGGAGACCAATTAAAAGCACATATTGCGACACCCCCCTTCCAGGTAGCACAAAAAATGCAGTGTGACTATTACTGTCAAGATCTAAATAAGAAGTTATAAGCATTTCAAGTACAATCTGTAATATCTACAACTTTACATCAAGACAAAAATCCTTCGTTAACCATATGAGCACCCAAAAGACAATAATAAGCAGAACATTACAAACGCGATTCATTTAGAAGTAGATGTATGTCTGGCGCTGATTAAAATGCTGGGTATGTTACTGAGGATCAGGGATAAATATTACGAAAGTGGAGATTACTAAAAATAGGTATTATAAAGAGTTTTTCAATAAAAACAATATGATTTTAAAACAAAATAAAATAAAAAATATTTCAAATAAAACCAAAGGTTTTTTTAATTTAAGACAGTCTATTACATTATGTTTTGAATAACGCATTATTTAAGTGTCCACTTCGATTTCGTGCACACCAGCAAATTTGATGAACCGTATTTTCAATGACTTTGTACAATAACTTGGATCTAATTTCACGAATGCAGCTTTTGTGTTCAATCTTAATGCATCAACGGTTAGTGATTTGTTTGCATAGATTTTAATAACCCCAGAAAAAATAATTTAAAGAAGTTAAATCACCACTTCTTGGAGGCCAACTAATAGTTGCATTTCTTGAAATTATCTTTTCACAAAACTTTTCTTACAATTCGTCAATAGTTGCATTAACAGTATGGTATGTAGTACCGTCTTGTTGAAATCACATGTCCTCTAAATAAATTTTATCTAAATTTTTCCTCAAAAAATCTGTGAACATCAATCGGCACCGCTCACCAGTCACTGTTACATCTCCTACTTCGTAAAAAAATGGTTTGATGATGCCACCATGCCATAAACCGCATCATAGAGTGACCTTTTGCAAATGCAAGGGCTTGTCGTAAATCTCTTATGGATTGCACCAAAAATGATAATTTTGTTCGTTAACGTATTGAATTAACCAGAAAGGAGAAGATAATTTTATTCCAAAAGTTATGATTCGTTTCAAGTTGGTCTAAAGCCCAAACAGCAAAGTCACGGCGCTTATGACGGTCCAGTGGCTTCAGTTCTTGGGTCAACACAATCTTATACTGGTGCACGCTAAGTTGTGGTTCTTCTAAAACCTAATTCTTGAACACGACAAGGAATCGATAAGTTTGAAAAATCTAGAACGTTATCTCTTACTGTAGCAAGATTCTCTATATTTTTTGCGTATCGACGTCTTGTTGGTATTTTCGCATCGTGAAGAGTAAAATTCCTTTCAAATTTTTTAATTATTTGACGCATAGCAAGCACAGAAGAGCGATTAGGTTTCACAAAAGAACGCCTACTTTCATAAAATTTTTGGACAATAACCAAACATTCTTGAGGCATGTGTTTAACCACGATGAATTGTCAGAGGATATATTAAACACAAGTCACAACTAGTGGCAGGTATAACATTTTAAGCACAGTTCACATTTTATTTCAAAATCATGTCATTCTTATTGGAAAACCCTTTATATCCACGGTATAAATGTCGAACTGGCCTAGAGATCCTATAAAAATATTTGATTTGGTTCTCTTCGTTCATTAAAAAATAAGCATAAATAATCATAAAGTAAGGATTTTCTTTAATTCTTACAGATGACTATTCCCCAATTATAATAACAATGTACGCGCAAATCCAATTCTTTTCCGAAAATTAATTGATGAATCCCTTACACTGCATGTATCTTTGACAATAGATCAGAAAATGTATTATGGCGGTTTGTAAGGATGGAGTCGAATAGAAGTATTGTAGAAGAGTTTGGAGTATTTTATTATTTATTAGTTAGGTTTACACGGACTAGGGCTAAATTATTTCCAAGCCCAGACGGTCTGGCGCCCGTGTGTGATAAATTGCTGTCGGGATCAAAAACCCATATGATTTCGACCGACTACCTTACCCCGAACGAGAATCTCGCGGATTCAGGCGAACAAACGTGTCTTCCAAATGTCTTCTTGTTCCAGCACCGTTAAAAATGCTTTTAGGTTCAAACCCATCTACGAATGCTTCTGACTATTCATCAAAAGCCTCAAGCGACCATAAAAGTAAAATATAGCTCCTCGATTAGAAAACATTAATAAAGCTAAATATAATCACAACGAAAATGTATCTGAAGTCTTTAACCGTGTTCTGCTAAAATTACTAACAAAGGAGAGCTTATTGGGGAGGGGCTTATTGTAACTACTAGCATGTACTTAAATTAAGTTAATTATACCTCATCACATACATCTATGAGTTTTCAACAAGACTCAAACTCCTGGACAAAGGAGTATTGCTTGTGACCAGTCGTTTGGTTAAATCATCTCTAATTTGTTTCTTGACTGTGGTGGTGTGTTCTATTCGGCGAGTTTGCATTATACCAAGATATTTATAACTTTCTATATTGTTTTGGTGTGTTTTGTTCTATAGTTCCTTTTTTGATATTTAGTGTTTTAGACTTCTCTAGACCAACCTCCATTTTTATGTCAGTCATGAACAGTTCTATAAACTTTAACAGTTGTTGTAATTGTTTTTCTATCGCGGCGTATAATTTGATGTCATCCATGTAAAGTAGATGTGAGATCGTACTAATGCTAGACAGAACCAGAGCGCGCTCAACGAATCTCCTTGAAAATTTCCTCGTTGAATTTTTGTTAGTTTTATATGAATGCCACCGAAGTGAATAACATTTGCCATATATGCATCATGTGTTCTGAAAATTTACTTATGGTTTCGTTTATCTTGTAGATATCTGGTATCTTCAACAGCCATGCTTTGCGGTAGTCAATATAGCAACAGAGTAGATTTTGATGCTTTTTCCGTACTTGACTCAACATGACTTTATCTTCATCTTTTTGTTCTTCTATAAGTATATGATTGGCTTATAATGTTTGTGGTACATTCTGTTATGATTTTATATATGGTCTGGAGACAAGAATGGTCTGTATTTAGATGGGTCCATAGATTACTTCCTTTAAATAAAAGCTAGGTTTTTCCTTCAGTTTTGAATGTAGGAATTTTAGTAGGGCTCTTTAGTCATTTGTTAAAATTATTATTATATTATTTAGTTGCCTTTTGGTCACTGTTTTGTAAAAGCTTTTTTTAAGAATTCTTAAATGTATATTTAGTAATAAATATATAAATTTCTTCTTCCTTTGCAAATTTGTATTTAAAATCTCTAAAGAGAATATTTGTTATGGTTTTTACTGGCATTAGCTTATCCACAATAAAAAAACAATTATATCAAGATACGTCAGCAAAAAGCCTGTTCAGTTGAGTGTACTGGCGTCATACTTTCAATAAGTTTTGTACAACAATATGCTATTATATTATTTATTTTAGATCTGTAAAGAGTGGTCCAAATTAAAATCTGGATTTAAATTATAAATAAAAACGATTTTTAAATTGATCTCATAATTAAATTCTTAAAGAGCATTAATCTTCGATTAAGTATGGAAAATTATGCTTTACAAGTGGCCAGCTCGGTTTCGGCCGCAAATCTTTGTTGTTTTCACAAAATTTTCGATTACATGTTTTGATCAATTTAATCTACAACACATATTTTCGTTATCGAGACCGCCAACTATTCGTAAATTGCTGGCGTCGACTTTAGATTTTAAGGCACAAAACACTCTCATGGTATTAAATCACAAGATTTTGCTGGCTAGCTGTCGGCATTTCCTAAAGTTACATGACCAGCAAATTGTTGGTGCCATAAGTCAACTAATGCTCGAACTTTCTGGAAAGCTTCACCGTTCTCCTTAAATTACATTTGTTCTAGGTCGAAGTTGTTCAGTTGGTACAAAAAAAAAACTGGATAATAGTCACCGTACATTTTTAGCATCATCTTCGAAGGAGTGTCGGCGTATTACCCTACCTGTCCAATATCTACGCCAAACAGGACTCGTTGGGGTACATTTGCTTTTCCGAACCCTAAATGTGACAATTTTATTTGTGTGCGAAGCCATCGAGTGTTAATGATGATTTTTTATCTAAACTGAGAATCAATTTCATAATAAAACTGACGAATTGCTAACAGTATTCGAAATGTTCAATTTTTGTAAATTATGCCTAGCCATTATTTTCTATTTTGCAGCAACCCTTTGACTAACTACATATACATTTATACGAGGTCTGATCCTGTGCTATGAATTGGCGTTTCAGTTTAATCAAATTAATTTAATCTACCTTCGTAATTAACTCTTTAAAACAATCTTAAAGCTTTAAACGAAAAGAGCTTTATTTAGTTTTTCTAAACTTTTGGACATTTTCCTTAATTATAATTTTAATTTTTCAGAATAAGCAAACAGCTGCTCTCTCAAAGCATTTCTTTAGCAATGTGTAATTTCTTTTGTCTTTTACTTCGTAATTCTATCAAATGCTCATTTTATATATCAGCAAATAGTTTCACGTTAGTAAAAAAATGTATCAGCGCTCTTGCGTACTATTGCATTGCTAAACCCTGTTATAAATCTTACCAGCAAAACCACGCCCGAAAGCTATAGAATTAGATTAACGGCTTGGATATTCTTATAAGCGTGTCGACAGCTAAATACTTATCATTTGGAAATGTTTGTCGCATCATATTACTTACTTAATCCTTATGCCCTTTTTACTGTTAGATGTAAGGCAGGTGGGAGAAGAGTTTGTTATGTTGCTGTATATTTTTCTTTCCATAGTTTTCTGTCCTGGGCTACTTGTTTTATACCTTCCCAGTTTATTCCCTTGTTTGCTGCTGCCTCTCTTATTCCTTCTTCCCAGGTTTTCCTTGGCCTTCCTTTTTGATTTTTATCCGGCACTCGCGATTCATACACTCTTTTCACTAATCTGTTTTTTGGCATACAACACACATGACCAAACCACCTTAATTGTCCTTTTTTCAATTGTAGGTTTTATCTTTAAGTCTTGTCTATACGTTTCATTTCGGATTTTATCTCTTTTCGTTTTATTTTGTATCCTTCTTAGGAACCGCATCTCCATTCTATTTAGTCTTATTTTATGTCTTTTTGTCAAAGACCACGATTCACTACTATACATTATTGACGGTCCACCACTTTTTTCACTACTTCTGCTTTTTATTTTTCTTGGTACTTCTTCCTTTCCTAAAAAGTTCGTTTTCAAAGTATTGTAGATTTCTCCATTCTATCATTAATTTCTTTATCTATCTAGATATCTAAAACTTTCTACCTGTTCAATTTGTTTTTCTTGTATTTTTATTTTGTGTGTTATATTCTCTCTTGCCACTACCATACTTTTAGTTTTGGCTATGTTTACTTTTATGTTTATTCTCCATAGCTCTGTTTCTAACACCTCTAGGTTGTATTGTAGATTCTCTTCTGTGTCGGCTATTACCGTCATATCGTTACCATCGATACGTTCCATTTGCCAGTATCCCAATTTTATCTTCTTCATCTTTTTCTTTGCATTTTTCATCGCCTCGTCTAGCACTATTGAGAACAGCAAGGGGCTTAGCACGCATCCTTGCTTTACTCCTATTTCTGTTACGAACTCTTATGACTCTTCATTGCTAGTCCTTACTACGTTTTTATTACTTCTGTACATTGCTCCTCTATTCCTCTTTTTTCTAGTGCTTCCATATTTGTTCTCTTTGTATTCTGTCAAAAGCTTTTTCTAAATCTATAAAGCACATATGTATTTCCCTTCCTTTTTTAATAAATTTTTCGCTGATTTGTCTAATGATGAATATTAAATCTTGTGTGCTTCTCCCCTTCCTAAAACCACATCGAGTCTCTTCTATTGTATTTTTTATTCTGTCTCTTATTCTTTTCTCAATCATTCTGGCCAGTATTTTCGCAGGGACACTTATTAACGTAATTCCTCTATAATTACCACATTCACTTTTGTCACCTTTGTTATGTATGGAGAGTATGATTCCTATATTCCAATCCTTTGGTATTATCGTTGTCTTCATTATTTCATTTAGCAATTCTGTAAATTTAGTTATTCCTTCATTTCCCATAAACTTTATCATTTCCGGTGTTATTTTGTCTCTTCCTGCTGCTTTTCCTAAATTAATTTGCTTTATGGCCTCCCTAACTTCTTTCTCTTGTATTTCTTCGATTTGCTCTCTTTCGTCTAGTTCTTTCTTTTCATCTGTTTTACTGTTTTCTGCTTTTGTTAGTTCTTCGAAATGTTCTTTCCATCTTTCCATTATTTGATCTTCTTCTGTTATTATTTTTCCGTCCTTTCCCTTTATGTTCATCATATTATATTCCTTTTTCTTCCTAAGTTGTTTTAAGGTTCCGTAAAATAGTTTTTGGTTCTCCCGAAAGTTTTATGTCATCTTTTCTCCATATTTTATCCATGATTCTTCTTTATATTCTTTATATTTTTCGTAGTCGTCTGTTTTTTTGTACTTCAGTATTTCTTCCATGCCTGCTTTCTCTCTTTGATCTTTGCCTTTATATCTTCGTTCCATCATCCTGTTTTCTTCGTATTTTTGTTAGCTATTTTCTTTGTCCCGCAACTCTCTCTCGTAGCGTTTAGTATTATCTATTATGTATTATCTTTTGCTCTAAATTTTTTGGTTAGAATTTCCCTATATCTGTTTTGGTTCTCTGTTTCTTTTAGTTTATATGTTTTTATAGTTTCCATTGATTTCTTTCTCCTCTTATCTTCTTTTTCTTCTTTTTTATTCTTTAGGTCCATTTTTACCAAGGAGTGGTCGCTTCCTATCTCTGCTTGTCTTGTTACTTTGACGTCTTCTACCTTTTTCCATTTTGGTTTACTTATTAAGAAATAGTCAATAATTGACTTCTCGTTCCTGCTTTCTACTACTCTTGTGAATTTGTGTATATCCTTATGTTTGAATTTTGTGTTTGCGATCACTAAATTGTTTTCTGTGCTGATTTCTATGATTCTGTCCCCGCTATTATTTCTAGTCGTTTCTCCTTCTTTCCCAAAGTACTTTTCTATACCTGTATTCTGTTTTCCTACTCGTCCATTTAAGCCTCCCATAACAATTACATTTTCTCCTCCATTATCTATTTCTCTTTGTACTTCCTCAAAGAATTTAACTTTATCTTCTTTTCTAGCATCTTCGTTTTCTCCGTATGCTATTATCACATTCCATATTTCTTTTCCTATTAGCTTCATTTCTAATCTTAAAATCCGTTCATTTATATATTCTTCCTTTATAATGTCTTTTAGCATGTCTGGATTTATTATTAATCCTACTCCACATCTTGCTCCTTCCGTTTCCTTCACTTCTGACCAAAATACACTGTATCCTTTATGGATTCGTTTCATACCTTTTCCTTTCTTCTTGGTTTCTGTTACTCCTAGGATTTTCACTTGATGTTCTATCATTTCTTCTACCAAATCTTCTTCTTTCTCTTTAATGCTGTTCACATTCCATGTTCCTATTCTCAACTTTTCCTGTTGCATTTTGCTTACTTTCCTCTTATCCTTTTCTTTCTCTTTACTTTTGTCTATTCCTACGCTTTTCATTTTGTTGTTCATCTTATATTGTTCATCGTCGTCCATGTCCATCGCATATTTCTTTATAAGTTGGGCCTGGTCCTTTTTTCTTATCAGTTTTTTGATTTCTCTATAACCCCTTTTCCTCATCATCCCAGACGTATTCCACTCCTTCTATGATGATTTTCTTATAACCGATTTTCGTTCTTCTACCTTTACTTCTCTCTTCTTTTGCAATTTTTCTGATTTCGGCCTGTGTTCCTCTCTCTTTTGGCGTCATATTATTGTCTATGTATACGGTGGATCCTCTCAGTTTATTTGTTTTTCATGACCTTCTGTTTATTATCCCAGTCTTTCATTTCAACCAGACTTAGTAGTTGCACCTTTATTTCCTTGCAGTGTTACTACATTCTTTACTTCTACTTCTACTCCCAATTTTTCTGCGACGAATTGTTTTGTTTCTTCTTCTTTTCGATCTTCTATTAATTTTACACCCTTGATTATAAACTTACACTTTCGTTTTTCTTTTTCTATTTTTTCAAACTTATCTTCCAGTTGTTCGATTCTTTTGGAGTTGTTTTTTCTCCGATTCCCATTTTATCTCCCGTTTTGTCATTTTCTCTCATAGTTTCTGATTTTCTTTTGTACTTTTCTTAATTTCATCTCTCATAATTTTAATCATGTCTTTAATTTCTTTTAGATCTCCCATTTTTCTTTCACTTGCTGTTATTTTTTCTGTTTTTAGTGTTGGTGATCTAATTACTATTTTACTTTTCTTAAAGAGCTCTTCTTTTTCTTCGCTACTGTTTAGATCTCTATCTCTTTTGGATCCTGAACTCATTTATAATCCCCTTCTTGTCAATATTTTATCTGAATTTAGATTTTTATACGATTGGTAAATAAACTTTCCGTATCGTCCGGGTCGCGTTATCTCCCGTCTGCCGGCCGTGCAAGGCAGGGAATATTTGGCCTTTGGGTTAAAAATTCTCTTCGTTTGTATTCTTGATTGTTCCTATTTACACTGCCCTATAATCGCTCCTTATTTATAATTAACTACTCACTCTTATTAAATTGCTAATAATTTTCACTTTCAGATTCAGTTAGCTACACTTCACGAAAAAGTCGGTGTGACAAAGCCCGTATTCGAGTATTTTATCGCTACCAGCCAATTTCGCGTCTATCCGCTTTCGCTCCACAAACTCCTTGTTGCATCATCAATTACCTAAATTACCCGTAACTTTGAACTATTGAAGTATCTCAGGCCTTCATCCATAACCCGTCTAATACCTCACTGACAATTAGCGGTTTCGCATATTAATCCTTATAATCAGTATAATGATACCTACATATTTTATTAGAAAATATCTTTATTATCAGTAAATTGAGCAAACTTTAACTGAAATAAATGATTGTGTGTAATCTGATTAAGGGATGTTTATTCTCAAAATACAGATAACAATTTTTTTACTACATAATTTTATTACTAATCTATTTGATATTTAAACATTTGTAGAATATAGAAATACTTTTTTTTAATATTGTCCTAATAGAAGAAATAATCAAGTAGGTAGAATTTTTTGAAATCGTAGTTTTTATTGTGTGCTACAAATATATTTGTAGACGTATTGTATGTTTTAATGTTAACCATTTTTAGTAACAGTGACAAGATTGTAAGAAAAGTTCTGTTAAATTATATATACAGGGTCTCTGAGCAAAAGTGGTGGAATTTAGCGGGGTTATTTTGGGCGATACGTCACATGCAGTGAAATTGATTTTGGCATGTATAGGAAATCAAATAAATTATTTAACAAGAAAATATTTTACATGATTTATGCATAAATATGTAGAAATATTTTCTTGTAGATTTTGATATGTACACTATTGACAGTACCACGCAAATTGCAGTGTTCAGTTTTAGTTCACAATACCTCAAGAATACTTTGAGATGTTGAACTTTAAACCGTTTAATGAAATAAGTCCAAAGGAGCAAGTCTAGTAGCAGATGATTTTTCCTTCTGCATGGGACTACTTTGGCAGAACTGCTTAAACATTGGCGGACATGGTTTTTATGCGAGGGATACTCACGCCGAAATTACCGTTGCACTTGTGTGTTCCGTCAATCATAAGACACGCCCAGCTTTCTCTTGTACAGCAAACATCGCTCTATAGCCTATAAATACATGTCTGCTCTTCTTTAATCTCATAGCGTTGAGGAAGACATTCACATACACGCGGGTAGCATTTTCGAAATCTACTAAATAGAATTTTTGGTTGCTTAGTTCAGTTAACTCGATTGCATGGCTTTGAAGTAATTAAATTTATTTCTCCTTACTTAGTATTTGAAATTTAATTATAAACAGTAAAGTTGCAATTTTCTAACGCTTAAGAATTTCATTATTAATTAAATCTAATTAATAAAAAAATTATAAGACGGGTAAAACCATTTTAGTACAGTTATTAACAGAGCTTTCATAACAGTAAAAAGTATTGTAGAAACAGGAGCTTAGGAATCCTAACTTGAAGAGCATTTCTATAATTTACGACTTTAGTAAATCAAATTAGAAACTCTCGACTGCTCATAAATAGCGCAGAAAGTTGAATATTACTGTCAGAAGTAATTTGTATAATAAATTATGAAGTAGAAGGTTGCATTTAGAATCCGGCATATAAATGAATGTGCTAAATAATTTTTAAGTTTCCTTGTGAAATAAATTCTAAGAAGTTAATTTAATTATATTTAACACCGCAACGAAAAACGTTATACCAAAAAGTATGGATAAATATAATTGAAAAATATGCACACAAGGGCATGTTGGCGATAAAATTAAGAACGAATAATCAAGGAATAGTAGCAAATACGACTAGCACCTCTAGGAAAATCTAGCTAATAAGGACTAACAATTTAAAAAAATAAAAAACAAATGTCTAGCAGTAAAAAAATCTAAACTTTTCAATAATTCATCATTATTTTACGAAAACGAGATCAAACAGTTATCCACTTAATAGAATGCATTGGTAAGCCTTATGACTGTGTTTTAGTACAAAATACTAAATATAGTAAAAAAATAAACAACAAAAGGAGCCTAGATAGACTTCAAAAGTCTATTGCGCAGCTTTTTTAAGCAGCAGTTAACAAAATTAGTTTTCTAACGCCTGTGTCGTAAAAGCAGTAGAAAGGGTACGAAATTAAATTCCTCAAGTTTTTTATTGCACGAACTCACAGTCATAAGTTGAAAATCGAGGCTTTAGGGCGGAGTCTGTTTGTTTGTTGTGTTAATGGAGTGCGTGTGATTTTGTATTTTACTGCACCAGTAATACACCATAGCCAGAATTGTCTGCCATTAGCTTTTCTTACTGGAATGCTTTGATGCTGGGGAATAATGATACACTCAAAATTCATTTAGGTTAAAATGCTTTTTAGCCCTGACCTGTTCACATTATTAATTATATCACGTATTATAATGCGCTAATATTTAAGAGTTAAATCATTAACAGACTGTTTTTTTCTGCGTTCGACTAGTGCATAAACATCCAGGACGAGTTATATTTTGCACTTTAATACGATCGCCCTTTCAACAACCTACATATGTCATTAAATACTTTCTCGATGACGTTTTAATGTCAAATTGCTTATGCAATCGTCACCAAATCTAATATCCATCCGCTCCATAAATGAGTGTTGGCCAGATATATAACAGCTGTATGTACCAACAACCAAACCCTTTGCAGTACCATCAACCATCACAATTATCTGTACCACCAGTACATCAAACTTTTTTGTCTCAAACAAACTCCGTATTAAGCGCAATTAGTACACCCATTAGAAGGGTGAAAATATTTCAATGCAGATAAATTTAAAACAAGAATGGTAAACCAAAATTCAAGAAAACAAAAACTCCATAATACCGATTCACTAAGTACAAAATAGAAACAGCTAACCGACTATTGGTTAAGTGCTCTCGCAATCGATTTGCACCATTAGCTGGAACTAACGAAGGCCAGCAGGAACCAATATCAACGGACCCCAAACCGCCGCCGATCTTCATATCAGGTGTCAAAGTCATTGAGCCGTTAATCAAAATGCTGGAAACCGTAGCAAAGGCAGAATATGAAATTAAAATATTATATAATGATGAGGTTAAAATCACACCTAAAACCTCAGATAAATACAGGCTTATAGTCAAAGCATTAATGGAGAAAAACAAGGAATTCCACACCTATCAGACAAAGCAAGAGCGCAATTTTCGAATAGTTATCAGAAATTTACACCCTTCCACTAACCTGGAAGAATTAAAGGTAGAATTAAATGGGCACGGCCATCAAGTTACTAATGTATGGAACATTAAACAAAGATACACTAAGAAAGAACTACCGCTATTCTTTGTTGATCTGAAACCGGACGATAGTAATAAGGAAGTATACAACATTACTAGATTTGCTCACTCAGTAGATTGAACCACCTCGTCCTACCAACAAATCCCACAGTGCGCCAGGTGTCAGCGTGTTGGTCATACCAAGAACTTCTGTAATCGGAGCCCAAGGTGTGTTAAGTGCACCGGAAGTCATGCGACATCTCAATGCCTACGTAAAGACAAAAATAATGAGGTACGCTGTATCAACTGCAACGGGAATTACCCCGCCAACTACAGGGGTTGCACAGTCTATAAGAAATTGTAACAAAAAATGTACCCTCCATTACGAAGGAAGCAACTTGATAATACCTCCCATATCCTCTCCAGACGCACTCAATCTAATCTAACACATGCCCAAGCGGTGAGAAGTAACCTACCACTGATCTCTCCAAACCAACTTCACCCTCAACAACCTTCACCAACTACTTCATCAGATGACATAAATGAGATGAAAAAAATGATGAACAGCCTTCTGGAACAGATTACACGTCTAACGGAACAAATGGGAACAATGCTTAACCTATTAACCGCTCTCGTCGTTACACCCAACAATGGCTCATCACATTAGAATTGCACAATGGAATGCCAATGGGCTGTTACAACATAAAGAGGAACTAACTTCTTTCCTTATAAATCAACAAATAGATGTCATGCTGATTTCAGAAGCGCACTTCACTGACAGAAGCTTCCTTAAAATCCCTGGATTTGCAGTCTACTCAACCAAACACCCTGACAGTGGGGCTCATGCCGGCACAGCGGTGATAATTAAAATCACTATTAAAAATCATGAAGTCTCGAATATAAGCTAGAGCATCTCCAAGCAACAACAGTAGTCATAGAAGATTGGACAGGACCAATAACAATATCTGCGGTATACTGTCTTCCACGCCACAACAACAAACAACTTCAATATGAACATTATCTGCTGACCCTGGGCAATAGATTTATCACATGCGGAGATTTTAATGCCAAGCATGAACAATGGGGTTCTCGAATAACTTTAACCAAAGGCAGAGAACTGCTAAAAGCAATTACTAGCGTTAGAGCACATTATCTCTCCACTGGTGAGCCTACTTACTGGCCAACAGACCTGACGAAACTCCCTGATCTCCTAGACTTTGCTATAGTTAAAGGAATCCCCCTTAACCATATAACCATTCAGTCCTGCCTAAACTTATCTGCTGATCACTCACCCATCATATTAACATTTTGAACGCATGTTAATCAATCAAAGTAATCCCACCTTGTGCAGTAAATACACGGATTGGGACCTGTTCAGAGAGCAAATTGAAGACACTCTTCCAACGGATATTCCATTAAAAACAGAAGACGACTTGATCATAGCAATAGAGCACTTTACTGCAATTATTCAGCAATATTCTTGGCAAGCCACTCCACAAAAACCCCAACGCATCTTTACCACTGACTGCCCCCTATTGGTCAAATAGAAAATCGTCGAAAAGCGCAAACTCCGGAAAAAATGGCAAACAACCAGACATCCTGCAGACAAGCGGAGATTTAACCAAGTCGCAGCTGACCTCAATACAACTCTGTCTGACATAAAGGATCAGAGTATTCAAAACTATTTGAAGTCCTTAACACCGACGGAAGCAACTGATTACTCTCTCTGGAGAGCAACCCGAAAGTTCAAACGATCAATCCAACATAAAACACCCATACGTCTTGAGAACGGAACTTGGGCTACAACTGACAATGAAAAGGCTCTCGCCTTTGCAACACACCTAGCGGAGGTATTTTAACCCTTCCCGTCAGAAATCACACAAGCTGAGGAAAATATAATTCAACAATCCCTCGAGGCACCACTCCAGATGTGCTTTCCACTAACAAAATTTACAATAGCCGAAATAAAATCCCAAATTCTGACCAACTTCAATTCCTGAAAGGCTCCCGGGTATGACCTAATAACGGAAAAAATTCTAAAGGAGCTCCCTGAGAACGGTTTTCGGTATATCACCTACTTATTTAACGCGATGTTAAGACTGTGCTTTATCCCTCCGCAATGGAAAGTCGCTACAATCATTGTCATTCCCAAACCTGGAAAACCTATAGAACAACTAACGTCTTACAGACCAATAAGCCTGTTACCAATCCTATCCAAGGTTTTTGAAAAACTCTTCCTAACTCGACTCACACCTATAATACAGGATAATAACCTACTCACTGATCATCAATTTGGATTTCGGCAACAACACGCCACTGTCGAACAAGTACATCGAGTCGTAGAGGAGATCACCAAAGACTTTAAGGCAAAAAGATACTGCTCAGCTGTATTTTTAGATGTAAAGCAAGCGTTCGATAAGGTTTGGCATGATGGCCTGCTATTTAAGATCAAACCTTTGCTCCATCCGGATTGCTTTCTACTTATTAAATCCTACCTCGCTGACAGACACTTTCTGGTCAAACATGGTGAATATAGAACAACTTTATTTCGCATCATCTCTGGTGTTCCTCAGAGTAGCGTGCTGGGGCCGGTCCTCTACCTATTATTTACTGCCGACCTGCCAACCTCCAGAAAAATCCTGACAGCTACATGTGCTGACGATACTGCGGTGCTTGCATCTAATTTCGACTCTCTATTGGCAACCCAAAATCTGCAATCTCACCTAAATAATCTGCAACAGTGGTTTACGAAGTGGCGCATTAAGGTCAATGAGACAAAGTCTGTCCACATAACCTTTACAACAAGACGAGGCACCTGCCCACCCGTCACGCTAAACAATCAACACCTCCCACAATCTGAAAGTGTTAAATACTTAGGACTTCACCTTGATAGGCGACTGACATGGAAAACTCACATCTGGACGAAACGAAAACAACTAAGCCTTCAGTTTCGAAAAATGTACTGACTACTAGAACGCAACTCGCAAACTGTCTCTGAATAGCAAAATCCTCCTTTACACAACTATACTTAAACCGACCTTGTCATACGGTATTCAGCTCTGGGGAACAGCTAGTCACTCCAACATCGAAATTCTGAGACGCTTTCAAGCCAAGACGTTGCATAACCTCATGGACGCACCATGGTATGTATCCAACGAGATTATACGTCGTGACCTAGGCATACCTTCAGTAAATGAAGAAATCCAGCGTCACACGGTACGCTACTGTGGCAGGCTTCATGTCCGCCCAAACGCCCTTGTGGAGGGCCTTCTCGATGTTGCCGAAGATGAACCACGACTTAAACGGATTAAAACTCTAGATCTTCCAAACCCCTTCGAGTGAGTGATAGTGGGTGTGCGTGAGTTCATAGTACCATTTAGCTGCAAGCCAAACTGACTTACTACCACTTAAGGAATTTGTTATTGAACTTTTTCCTCCACGATATGCATGTACCGTACCACATAATTTACTAAATGTCAAATTCTGACAGATGATAAAGTTCCTCAATAAAAAAAAACGGGTATATCTTATTCCTAAACAGTTAGTGAAAAAGGGCCACAACCGCAACAGATAGACAGTCAACGACAAATTTAAATATGAAATCAACAGCAGACAAAAAGCAAAATAGAAACAATGAAGATTAAATTAGTGGAAAGAATGGATACTATGCTCAACTTGCTTACTACTTTTTTTCTTCTTCTTCATCCTTCAATCCGCAGATTGGTTGGCAGCCTTCCATCTAACTTCCTTGCATGCCATTCTGTGTTTTTAATGACTTGATTTAAATATTGTAGTCTAGGCCTTCTCCTAGCCTTTTTCGGGTATTACTCCCTCCATATTTGTGACAAACCCGTTGTGTTTAATTATGTGCCCTATCCACGAATGTCGTCTATTTTTTAAAGTTTTTGGTAGTGTTCTTTCTTTTCCGCTCTTTGAAAGACCTCTTCATTAGTTACCCGATCTGTCCATTTCATTTTCAGCATTCTTCTCCAGTATCATGTTTCGAATGCATTTATGTTTTTTTTTCTTTTTCCCTATGGTCCACGTTTCTAACTCATATAGGTGATATTTCAGATGCAGCTTTTTATTAGAGTCTTTTTTATTTTCAATTTAAGACAGTTTGAACGCAGTAGTTATTTTTTATTATCTCCTGCTCTGCGGTCTTTCTAGACGTCAGCCAAGCGTTCGATAAGGTGTATTATAAAGGATTGCTTTACAAAATCGAAACGGAACTCCTTGAGTACTATAAAATCTTAAAACCATACATTGAAGAAAGATCATTTCAAGTCAAATATCAAGAATGACTGTGCCTGATCTACCCAGTACAATCAGGCGTTCCGCAGAGCAGTATTTTTTAAGCTGTAGGTCATGATTAATTTTTGTGGTTATTCTGTGTACTTGTTCTACGGAAGCATGTCCTTTTCTAAAACCAAACTGGTGATCTGATATAAAGTTTTTATCCTCAAGGATTGGTTTCATTCTTTTTAAAATTAGTTTCTCTGGTACATTGGCTATGACTGGAAGAGGACTGATAGGCCTATATGATGTAGTTTCCTCCTGTTTATTTTTTGGTTTTGGAATTATAATTTTCATTATTGTGAGAAGCAATTTAGCTTCAGAATGGCATTAAATATATGTTATAATTTTAACACCTTCTTCTGGTAGTTCTTTCGGTGTTTTTGCAATGATTAAATTGTACATGAGAGCTTTATTTACCTTTAGCTTTTTTATAACTTCCTTGACTTCTTTTACTTTAAACGGTTTGATGATCTGTGTCAGTGTGACATTTCTGTCGACAAATTCGTGAATTTGCCTTTCTTGTTCTGAAATACATGTCTGAGAAAGTGGTTGAAATACTTGAGCTAAGTGGTCTGCAAATGCTGTTGCCTTTTTACTAGCTTTTCTCGCTCAAATTCCATTTGCTAGTTTGATAGGTGGAATTGTTGCCCGTTGCCCTTTTAACATTTTATTGGCTATCCATTTGTATCTTCGGTAGCGGCCAGCTTTTTTGCGCACTTACAGGCACTGCAGCCTCAAGGGCTTATTGTGCCCACTAACATGCACTTAAATGCTAGGATATTTATACAGAGGCAACTGCTTGAACCATCTGAACCACCACGTCCCCAGCGGTTAGCTTAGTCAGATATTCTTGTATTTCCTGTTTTTTAAATTGTTTAAAAAAGATTTCAATTCCGGGTTCCCTTGTTGAGTTTTGTCTTGTCTCTTGGGTGTCTTGTATTTTGCCAAGTTCTCCTGAGTTTCCTCTTTTCGACTATATTTTGTTGAACTAGCGGTGCACAGTCTTTTATGTCTCCTTGTTTTTTGTAGTTAGTGGTTGCGGCCCGAGCAGATGTACAAATTTTTATTCCATAAAGATCATTGTTTCTTCACAAGAGTCCTATTGTAGAGTACTAGACAATCACAAGTAGCATTTAAAAGAGCCACATTTAGCATTATATTTGACCAAACTTAGAATAGGACATTTTAACAAGAAAGTTGCCCAGTTGTTTGACATAAGTTTTGACAAAATTTAAAAATGCATCAAAGCTGTAAGGAAAAGCTTTGGAAAGAACTTAGTAAATGTTAAGTTTGGATTTGAAAATGTTATAAGAGATTTACACGTAACTCATAATAGCGAATTCGTGCGAATACTACACTGCAAAACTCCAGGATCTGTTGCAGTAATGGCAGATAGCACATGCATTCAAAAAATGCCAATAATACATTCCAACAGAAAACGTACAGCGTACAGAAGGGTTTTAACTTAGTTAAGCCAATGATGTAGATATGTAGTGACGGCTATATCATTGATATCATGGGCCCATACAAAGCTACAAGCAACAACGCAACAATCATCAAAATGATTGTTCAAAAGCGCTTTAGAGAGCATTTCCGAACGATAATCAAGCCTAGAGACGTCTTCCTAGTTGATCGTAGATTCAAGGATGCTAGAATTCCTTGAACAACAAGGATTTGAAATGAAAATGCCAACATGTTTAGCAAAGCTAACAACACTGGAACTAGACCATATAAGACTTGTGACATCCTGTAGATGACGCATTAAATGCACAAATAGAAAATTGAAAGAATTTAAGCCCTTGAGTATAAATCGTTCTAATGCTTATGGTACACTCTATAAGGTCTGATTGCAGAATCGCAGCAGATTTGATCAAAGAGAACAATCCTGAAACGTCATTGGAATTTGCAAATAAAACGTTTTAAAGAAAAGACAAGTAAAACAGTTTACTTCAAAAAGTTGACAGACTAAACCTTGACAGAAAGACTAAACCGTTTAGAAGGTTTGAAGGAGAAGACTGCATTGACTTCACAAGGCCTGAAGAGTCTGATATTAAGGATATTACGCTTGGCATACACCAAATAAAGATGGCCAAGTCTTACATAAGCGAACATCTCCAAAACCCCAATCGTTCGTTGTTTGAGTTGTGTACTTACACAACTCACTTAAACTGAAAGTTCAATCGCGGCACAAATTCGGGAAAACCTACAACGTCTATGTCGAATATGAACCAAACGCCATTGGCTCAGGCGCCATACTTGGATACTTATGTCGGTTTAAGACAGGAATCAGCACTGTTGGCACGTGTTCGCATGTGTCAGTGGTGCTATGGTCCCTTGGCTATGCGCGCCATACAAGGCCAATCAGACCAATAGGACAAAGTCATATGGACATCTTCCCACCCTCAGATACAGAAAGTGAATAGATAAATTGAGTATTGTAAACGGCATATACTTTGGAGTTGCAAAAAAAATGCCGCCGGAGAGTACCGATGCCCCTCGGATTTTTAATGAAAAATTAACTTCAATTATCCCTTTATTTATTACTAGTTTGAAAAAAACTTTTTCATTTAGGCATCAATCCTAACTAAAATTCCAAAAAAAATGTTGGTCTCCTATAGACCCAATGTATGAGAAATTCAGTTTTCTCAAATAACTATAATACTCAAACTGTATTATTGGTTTTTATTTCACCTTATCCTTCCTACATTATTTTTACACTTATTTATCATAGCAATGATTTTCTAGTCTGTAACTTACATATTTTTGTAACTCTGTTTACCTGATGTATTTTACATATTAACATGAAAAAATATTATAATAAAAATAAAACAGCTAAGTTACAGACTAAATAATCATTGATACGATAAAGGAGTGCAAAAGCGATGTAGAAATTTAAGTTTAACAACAAATACGGCAGGGTGGATACACGAGAAACCGGGAGCCGGGTTAGGTTTACAAGGAAAAGGCCTTCCGGCGTTCAGTCGGACTCTATACCTGACCTGAATAAATGGTTTGGCCTTAATTGCTTTAGATCTCACAACTTTTATGGGCTGAAAGTTTTGGACGGAAACTTTGCCTTATTTTTAACATTTACGTTTTTTAGGGGATATAGAGATCACTGCTCTTTGGAGTACGTCTCTCTCATGCTTTTACAATCACTTCTTAAAAATGCTTATTATTAACTTTTCTAATAGATCGCATTGTAAATAACAAGCCAAAGAAGATTAAAAAATTACACTTTTATTGTTATCCCACGGCATCCAACAATATGTATGAAACTACTAAATTTAACTAATATCATTTCATACAGGTACTTCTTTGATTAATTATTTATGTCATTATATTGCTGTATAATTGTAAATACAAATTGCATATGTATATGTGCATTAATGATTTGTTAAACATGCATAAACATATATGTGTCTGTGAAATGTCTGCATTGAAGCCATAATACGTTAAGATGCTTACTTCATACTAGCGGCGGAAATTTCTAACTTTGAAAACAGCTTTTTATGTAGATATAAAAACGCGCTGTAACGTAAGCAGTTTAGGAATCTTAAAGTGTAGGCTAGATGGCGACTTAAATAATTATTTATTGGAAAACGAAGATCGCCTCTACGTACGTCTGGTAGGATTACAAATTGCTTGTTCACAGACATGCTTGAGCAGTTTCTATGGGCATGCATATTTCTCAGTGTGATGTTTCTCCTTAAGTTTGTACACATAGGAGGCTGACTTTAAAACTAATAGCATAATGATGTGTTTGTGTACTAACATGTTAATTATAAATTTTAGTAATGCGACAAATGTGTGTCTACATCATTTTCTTATATAAATGTGAGCAGGTGTATGGAATTATACTTCCATTCCTTAATACTAAAAAATATAAAACGCATTAGTAGTGTAGGAACATTGCAAATACTAAATTTTTTTAGCTTTAACGACTTTTACTAACCAGATTATTCTATAAATGAGCAAGTTATTGTTGTAAAATGTTCCAATTTTATATCAAAGCTTAATTTCTTTCTTTTACGTATTATGCCTAAAGTAGAGTTGTTTTGTGAATAGATGTGTACGCTAGTTGTAAACTAAATTGTACTCCGCTTTTGATTCTGGCGTAAGCCTAACAATTTTTTTAATATTGTACTATCTACAATAAACGAATTAGGAATTATTATAGCATAGTGAAAACTTTAAGCAAAACAGCAAAAGAAAAACAGTACTTTGGCAAACAACACTGTTATGACCAATCCTTTAATTCCAAGTACCTATAAAAGACTGACGAAACACCTACGAAGAGAAAAAATAATTCATCAAAATCACCAATCAAGAGATAAACGAGCATGTGAGCTTGTCCTAAGAAATCTACATCACACAGTACCCAACGTTAACTAGAAAGGTCACAGAATTAGAAATATTATGAACATTTTATATTATGACGCTAAGGAGCCACTACCTTTTTCCTTCTTAGAACCGAGTGAAAATAATAAAAACCTCAAAGAACTTTCTTTACATGAAAATACAAATCGAGTCTTTAAATAAAAAAAAAGATATTTTATATCGTACAAAGTGCCAATTATGCAGACATTCAAAAGCGTACTACCTATAACTACCTAAAATATGGTGAAGATTGGCACTTAAAAACAGCCCACCACAATGTGTCTTATGTGTAAGCGCTTATCGAGCCTTAAGAACACAAGACTTCATTGTATTTATAAGCATTACTAAAGCTTATTATTATTTTTATTTTTGAAACGCAACTTACAGAAAGAACTGTATATTTTATATAAAATTACACTACTTTAACATTCATTCTGATAAAATGCACACAGTAAAAATCGTATTTCTCATCATAAATTGCCCAACTTTCAAACCGAATGGACTCAAAATGCAAATGTAGAAATAAATACACTATCTTAGTCAATTGCAATATTAGTAGTATACAGTTTGGCAAGACACCAAATTAGTTTTGAACAGTACTATACGTTTTTCCAGTTCTTTAGATTTAAATTTATTCTGGGAGATGGACTAAAATTTAAGGCAACCACGACAGAAGGCAGGCATCTTCTGAGCACTCTTGTGAGAATTTACTCTTTATAGACGAACCAAATTACTGGCCAACAAGTTCGGATAAAGTTCTAGATCTATTGGATTTCTTCATAATGCACGGTTATCTATCAATTACACTAGGGTCGAGTCGAATCATGTTATGGTATCTGCCAATTTGCCAGTTATAATAACACTAAGCAACCGTTTAATTAAAAAAGTCGCAGTATATACTTTAAGAAACAATAGAAGTAATTAGGATACATTATAAAATTTCATTATTATAGACAAGTCTATAGTTGCGAAGTCCGTTACCTAATCAAACTTATTCAGGAAGCTGTGTCCACAGCTAGCGAGGATTCTATCGAAAACAACAATATTCTGTTATACATAAGAAAACTACTGAGTGCAAAAAAGACAGCAATAAAATTCAAGCAGATGCATTTGCTGTCTGATAGAAATCATCATTATCAACTGGCAACAGTCTACTTTTATACAAAATCATATTAAACCAAGTTTGGCGCATGTGTTCTTTAACTGTGGGAATATGCCAAGAAATTCAGTATTAGCATTATTCAACAATTTCAGTCTAAATTCCTATGTTCAATAATTAACGCACTCTGGTATGTTACCAACCGGAGCAACCACGAAGCCCTAGAAATACCTTTCGTGCAAGATGACATCTACAGATTTACTTGCAACTATCATACAAAAACCCACAGACATCCGAATGAGCAGTGGACCAGCTCTTAAATGCAGCATATTTAAATGAGGCTAAAGCGAATAAGGCCAACAAATTTATTGTTATCCTCTTCTCCCCTCCCATGAATTAAAATTTATTATGCCACATTATTTATTGCCACATCACCCCACATCAGAGATGGTGCGCGACGACCGGGCGGATAGAGCGAACATATGAGAGCCTTAATCTGTCAGTTTTCAGACCATGCTCCCACGCAGAGTGTTAGAGCCTTATTATTATTAATATATGATTATTTCCTCCAATACCCAAATAACCCATTTAATTAATACTTTTCCAGAGTAAGTATATGGGGATCGCTACTTCAAATAATAACAATAACAATAATAATGGCAATTTCTCTCAGAATAAAAATAAATAAATTGCAAATAATAGAAAATTCAGCAAGAATAATTTTCTTTGACTTTTTTTTTGTTTGGACCTAGGCTCCACATTAAAGCATGGCCTGCAAACTGAAAAATTAAAGCTCACATATGTTCGCTCTCTCTGCCCGGTCGTCGAGCATCAACTATTTTTAGTAACTAAGTAGGCTACCCGCCAGGCATTAGAGAGCTCCAGGAATGGAACCTGGGTCCGTCCGCATCGCAGTCCGCGCCACAACCACTTAGACCACATTGGCGTATTCTTTGACTTGATAGCTTGTATATATTTTTTAATCTAGGAGAATAGTGGATCTGTTAAAACTCTGATTAATTTTTACTGTAGAAAATAGCTGCTCACTATGCAGTTACCTCCACATATTCCCCTATGGCAATAGAAGTTCCAGATTCAAGTAAAAGTAACTATTTAAATAAATCTTGGTATTTCTGATTTAATATTGCAGCTCACTTAATTGATGCTGGATATCTGTATCGACATCTTCAAAATTACTATGGTAATATACTTAGGTGAATCAGAAAGTAAAAGCACTTTCTATATAACAACCTTACTTCCACTCATGGCAAACAACTCCACGTATTACTTTACGATATAGTCTCTCTGCACAGTTATACACTTCTAGTATCGTTTAACGAGCTTCTTTATCTCTTCGAAAAAGAAGCTTTTTGAATGTTCACGAAGCCATGTCTGCACTGCTTACTGAACCTCATCATCCGAGCTGAACCCTCTGTATGTGTTGGTCCGTGCGTTTCTTCTCTCCTTAAAGCATTCTATCCATTCCTAGATCTTTTGTTAATAATGTTCCAGCCAACATCCAGCTATGAATTTCCGCACATTTAACCCCATCTGCCCACAAAAAACGCATTAGTATGCAGTGTTCCTCTATGTTCACTGAATGGAGCGGTTATATTTTTACCCACGTTGGTTTCTATCATATGGCTGCACGCAGGAATGTTGTGCGTAACCAGGTATCCGTCAGCGCTGCGCACATGTGGTGTTGCGCGTCATGGTTATTCTTTTTTTAAATTACTTTATTACTAGATCAACAACATAAGTGTTATACATGATAGGGTTGAACTATGTACAAATAACGAAGTAAACTGACATTTGAGATATGTTGACATCTCGAATTATATTGTGATCAATCGGTAGAGTCATCGGTTAGTAGGTCCTGCGGTAGCTTACGCTTCAGTCGGGTATGAATATTTCGACTACCGAGATGATATTGCGCATATGCCTCGCAGGAGCTTATGTTGGTATAAAATTTCTTTGCTCTGGCACTGATGTATTCTTGTATTGTTGAGATGCCGAGTTCATAGTGTAATTGTTCATTTCTTATGTACCATGGTGCATTTATGACAATGCGAAGCACTTTGTTGTGGAGCCTTTGGTGTTTAGTTACATTCATTTTTGCAGTATTGCTCCAGATGGGTGACGCGTACAGTGCCAGTGGTCTGATTAGGGATTTGTACATTAGAGTTGTGCATTGGATTTTTAGTGATGACTTTCTATTAATTAACGGATACAATTGTGCCAGTCGCGCGTAACTCTGATTGAGTTTTTGGTTGATGTGTAGTTTCCATGTCAGTCGCATGTCTAAGAGCACTCCCAGATATTTGACTGCTTTATCAGCTGGGTTCCATTCGATGCTGTTATTACTGATGTGGATGTTAGGTAAGTTAGGAATGCGTTTTAGGGTAAACACTTTAGTTTGACATTTCGCTGAGTTGATTCGTATGTTCCACTTTTTGAACCATGAGTAGATTTGATCAGTTGCTCATTGTAATTTGGAGATGGCTTGCGAGAGATCGACGCTTTGTGTTAAAATGACGGTGTCGTCAGCAAAAGTTGCTAAGGTAGCGTTAATTGTTGGTATATATGAAGTGTATATGTTGAATAGTAGTGGTCCCAATATACTACCCTGTGGGACTCCTGCTCGTATGTTTTTTGGTTGAGAAAGGGCAAGATTAATTTTTACGGCAAACGTTCTGTCTTCGAAAAAGGAAAACACTATTGCTTTGAGGTAAGTCGATATGTTTAGCTTGAGTATTTTGCTTTTCAGGCCTTCAATCCAAACCTTGTCGAAGGCCGGGACTACGTCAAGGAATAGTGCTGTTGTGCAGTATTTGTATTCGTAGCCAGTTTCTATGACTTCAGTGATTCGTTGCAGCTGATGATTAGTGGAGTACGTTCTTCGGAAGCCGAACTGGTGCGGTGGGACATTAAGGGAGGTCACTTCGGTGTTTTGACATTGTCGTTAGTAGACTGATATGTCTGTAGTTTTCAACCTGTTTTTTATCTTTTTCTGGTTTCGCACACATAAGGATTTGGGCATGCTTCCAATTTCTAGGAAAGTATCCTATTCGAAGGCATGCATTAAAGGTTGTGGAGAGATAGGCTAGAGTCTTCATGGTTAGTTGTGTTAAAACTGCGTTTGTTATTAAGTCGTATCCTGGCGTCTTTCGTTTGGGAAGTTTCTTTATTATGGATTTTAGTTCAGCGGGTGATGTAGGCTGAATAGGCTGTGTGATGCATGGTAGGCTTCTTTCTATGTGGTTTGTTATGTTCATTCTATGGGCGGAGCTGCAAGTAATTTCAGATGTAAAGAAAAGTTCAAGATGTTCAGCGAACGCTGGGGCTTTTTCTGCATCTGTGCTATAGTTATTTGCTTTTGAGGTTAAAGTTGGTATTTCCTCCTTTGATTTTAAGATTCTTCTTATGCCTTTCACATGTTAGGGTCGCCGGGTTTTGATTCTTAGATGTGTTTTTGATATGTGGTTATCCTTAATGTTTCGAGTTCGTTTTTAATTCTTAAGTTCTGCTGTTCTTGTTCTCTGCCATTCCCGTCGTACTCGACTCTTCATTTTAACAGGTCAATTATGTAGTTTGGAGTATTATAATTCTTTGGGTATTGAGTTGATTTTGTTTGTAGTATCGCTTGTTGTACGCTATCTGCAATTGCAGTTATCTATGTCTTCTGTTAACTTCAGATTTGTGGGACATTGTAGGTTTTGGTCTAAGCTGGCTTGGAATTTATCCCAATGAATTGGGCCAGTGATTAGTCGAGGGATGGATTGTCTTGTTTGTGTGGTGCTAATGAATGATATGAGAACAGGAAGATGGTCAGAGTCGAGTTCATTAATTACTTCTTGATGAATTTGTTTTGAGAAGTTCTTCTGTAGCACTATGTCCAGTATGTCTGGTTTATCGTCATATCTGTAGGGGTAATAGGTGTACTATGTGGGTGCTATAATTTGAAAGCCATTTTCAATTACTAGATTTTCCAGCTTGATTCCATTTGGGTTGGGCACTCTACATCCCCATATTGTATTTTTGCAGTTTGGATCACCTATTACCAGTATTGGTTCCGTTGTATTAAATACTGCTTGAATATCTGCTTCACTTAGTTTTTTATTCGGTTGTTTATAGATACTTGTTATTGTGTGACGCTGATTGTTTTGATATCACCTGTATACTTGTAGTTTCGATACTGAGTAATGATAAGTTAGGTATGCTATGGTGAAGAATCTGCCTTTTGATGATTATTGTCACGCCGCCTGCAGCTTTATCTGAGTTTCGGTCGTTGCGGTATACTTGTTAGCCCGGTATCTTGAAGATATCGACGTCAGGCAGGTGTGTCTCTGATATGCAGGCGATGTCCAAGTTATATCTCGCCATGAAGGAGATGAATAAGGATCGTTGGGTTTTTATTCCATTAGAATTCCAATTTAGGATTGTTAATCTTTCTAGGGTTCTTGGCTGATTATGGCCCATTAAGGAACAGAGGGAGGAGAGTAGTTGTGATGACGGTTTTGATTTGTGGGAGAAAGGGGGTTATAAAGTCGAGTAACAGTTTGATTAGGGTATTTGTCAGGGGTGATTCTGCTATAGTGGTGCTTTATTGTTGTTGGCTAGTGGGGTTAAGGTTAGGAGATAGGATGCTGGTGTTATTGGCTGGTACTTGTGATATGTTTGGTTGCTTATTCCGTGTGATTCCGGCATAGGTTTGGCCTCGGTAGTTTGGTTAGTTTTTTAGGAGTCTTTGTGCTAGTTCGATGTGGTGACTGCATCCTCGGTAATTTGCGGTGTGATCTCCGCCACAATTTATGCATTTTGGTGGTTCTTTAGGAGTTTCTGGGCATTGTTCGTGGGAGTGGTTCCCGGCGCATTTGACACATCGGGGATCCAGCGTGCAGTAATTCCTCGTGTGCCCGTATCTCTGGCAGCGGTAGCATTGAGGTATATTTGTTGATTTCTTCCTTAATTCGACGGTAACAATGGAATGGTATAATTTGTCCAGTGAGAAATTTTTTTTTGCAGCATCGCTACCTGTTAACTTTACAGCGCATGTTGTTAGTGGTTGTTTATTATTGTTTAGTAAGCGCGTTATCTTAATGATTGGTAGATCTTTGAGCTCTTGTTCTATTTCCTTTTATGTTAGTGAGATTGGGACGTTCTTAATTACTACATTGAGTGGCTTATTGTTTGGGTTCTGAAATGTGTGGAATTTTATGCTGTTTTCTTTAAAATGTTTTGTTATTGTTCTGTAATCCTCTTCTTTAGTTAAATTTAATCTTAATGCGTTATTATTATAAAGCGTGGTAAACTCGCCAGATATAATATTTTTAATGTCTGTTGTTAGCGCTGTGTGATTGATAGCATTGTGGAGATAAACAGGTGGAATTTTTGATTTCGTTGCTGCTATGTTTGGTGCATTGGTTGACGTGTTAGTTTGATTGTCATTAAGTTTATTTTCCAGTTGAAGTGGTAAATAATATTTATTTTTCTTTAACAAGTTTGGGGGTGACCACATGTATCGCTTTTACACCTCGTTGGCGGGTGGCGATAAGGAGTCAAATTTACGCTTATTCGGCGTTTGAATTTCCATTGGGGTTTCATCATTTGCATTATTGTTATTTATTATGAGTAGTTATTACTTACAGTTTATTAAAAGTATTCTTGTAATCGAAGTTTTTGCTAACTCACGATAAGTAACTAATTTTTAACTTTCTGCACTCAGGGCTCTGATAAACACTTCTATGCGCTTTGAAAGTCAAACGAGAACTCAAAGGTTATTCTGTTGTACAGAGTAATTTCAAAATTGAATTTACCCTCTAATTTACCTTTGTGGGTAGGGTAAAGTATTTTATGCATTAAGAGAAGTGTGTAGACCGCCCTTGGAATGTATCTTTTTTAGCCGGTAACTTATTTTTCGAGAGTCAGTTTCAAATAAGTATTATACACCTTTTGGTTTGCTCGGAGTGCGCAAGATATCTTGCTTTTAATCGACTTGAAAAGAAGGAAAGTTTTACTTTGAAGGGTCTTAGGTTTTGAAAAAGTCATTAGCCTCTTTTGTTCTTGCAGCTTAGATCGTTTAAGTACTCAGTCATATCTTGGTTGCAGTTTTCAACTTTGAGTAGACTAAATTTTTACTTTTTATCATCCAGGAAAGCATCATTTCTTGGCTCAACTCAAAACCATCGTAACACAAGCAACGAACTTCAGCGTAATATAACAAATCTTCAAATGTACTTCCCTTTTAATCCCGATATATGAACTGTCAGTGAGAAAGGCTCACTTCTAAAATCTATCGTTTTTGTTGCAGTTTTTGAAATGTTATTAAATTGAAGGATTTTAAAAAAAATATTTGTATGTGATAAACTACTTAGTTGTTTTTGAAAATTATGTGCATATCATTTCTTTAGTAAAGGCCTTTCTTGTTAATATTTAAGCTGCCATAAATAAGCACTGATTTATAAAGCATAACTTGCCTCTACCACGGATTTAGTTTGTATTAATATGTTTTGTTGCTTCTCCAAACTAACTCTTGCAGTTTGTCTTTCTTAAGCTTTTCGGCATATTTGTTATAGCTATAAGCGTGATTAGTATTACATTGTCGTCTAATGTTATACTCCTAATGCTTGGAAAATTATACAAATATTGTTGTTTTAAATTTCTATGCAAATATAACGCAATTTACTTTTATTCTTAAATTTACGGTGTTTATAGTCAAGCTTTTTATCATTTGTTTGGTAGCAGAGACATTTCCAATACAATAACAAACAAATGCGTCATCAGAACGGAAGTGAAGTGCTTAAAAAGAGTGGTACGTGCTCACTCAAATAATTAGAATATAAAATCTGTTTGTCGTGGATTTTAAAGCTCAGTTTGCGATGAAAACAAGTATAGGCGCAAGCAAAAACCACAGTAACAGAAAACATGAAAGTTAATTGAACAACCAAATTTTCAACTGGCTCATAAAGAAATACTTCTAATTAATAGGATCGTCTGTAGTCCATATTTGTTATCTATTTTCCCACAGGTCCCATTAATTGTAAATCAGACAACGCGGATCGTACTCAAATATATTGCTGGTCAATTGTAGCCCGCCGGCAGCGTGTTTGATATCTCTAATGTAGATTAAAATCTTTGGTTAGTTGTTTACGCATGTATTATTTAAATATTAATTATGCATATATTACTATTACATAGTATTACAAACAGAATAAATCAAGACATGTTAAATATTTTTATTAATTTCCTCTAATTCTCAACCTTCCTACTTGTGTCTGGCCAGATTTTTCGATTAGCTTCTTTTTATTTATCTTGCTATCGTTAACACACTTTTTTATTTTTCTTACTTTGACTGCTTTTGTAATGTATTATTTTGTAATGTTCTAATGAATGAAAATTTAGCTTTTGATTTCTTATTAGTAAGTGACATTCTGACATTATATTATTTTTCTGATTTTCTATTTTCTCAGTTACTATAACTCTTAAATACTCTATTTGTACGGAATTTTAATTTTAGAATTAAGCTCTTTCCAAAAGTAATTTTGAATAGCCAACAATAATTTCAAAACGTTTTAACGAAATTGCCGCTATCTGTGACATTTCACTCATAAGTGTAGTTTCATATGAATGTTTCAAAATACAGCTAATCATCCCTTTTTTATGATGGTCTTTGGTATTTATGATTATTCTTTTAGAGGTATCTGACGAAGGCACCAATATGAAAAACAATAATTAAATAATAGAATGACCCCAAGACTGACTAACTTTTTTTATAAAAGTACTTATTTGCTTATTTGCTGAATTAAATACATCGAAAGGAAGGGGAAGTAAATATTGCTTTGTCATGTCACAAATCAATAGTATAATTAATAACAGTACGATTTTAAATTTACATTACTTTAAAATATTATATTCCTTCTTATTTGACCACATTTCTGACCTTTCATGAAGTAATAGGTACAAGATGATTTTCATGAAATGGTATTCGATTTTTATCTACGGCTTCAAGTGTCTCTAGGACTCTAAGACTAAGTGAGGGTAAGCAAATATGGGGTTATGCTTTGAAGGGGATAGCACTAAATCCAAGGGTGGTAAAAATTTTTGATTGGAAAAGTCGTAAATCTTTTCATATGTAGGATAGCAGAAACATAAGTTGGAAGCTAGAGTGTATTGTTATCTTTTATAATTGGAGATACCTAAATAGTAGCAATGGTGATGGTTAGGGTTACTGGGGTGCAAAAGACAAAGAACCATAATTGTAATAAATGCTTCTAAGGCAATTATTTAAAGTGATCATGACAATTATTTAAACTAAATAGCTCTCCAGTCCAACTAGAAAAATTAGCACCTTAAACTTGAAAAATATGTTTTAAATTGGTAAAATGTATAATAAGATGCTAAAAATCAACGTTTAAGTACTAAGTATAAGCAAAATAAGAAATATTTAAAATGCGGACGTACGGTGTTTACTTAAAATATACTGAAAGGACAAAGATATACAAATCTGTTGCAGAATTATTATAGCAGTAGTCAATAAGACTGTGATTATCGATATGATAGCAACTATTGTTAATGGTTATAGCACCATAAGAAGAAGATCTAAATTATGCAATATATCAGGGGTTTCAGGAATAAACAACCAACATCACAGAAACCGAGTTGACTAATAATTAAAAAAGTTTAATAATGTAGTAATGACATTTATGGTAATAATTAATAACAAAAATAGAAACTCGGATTGGTATGTCTCAAAAAAGATTGGCTACAACACAGAACGTCTCATATAGATGAGTTTGCTATACTACAGCAAAATACGGTTTCAGATACTAAAAGAAATGGAAATTCTTAATATGACGATAATAACTCACTACCATCTCAAAACATGTGATAAACTTGATAAGAATTTCTTTGTCGTGGATAACAAAAATATTTCCTTTTAAAATTTGGGATAGAGGTCACATCATAAAGTAGCGAGTATTGGTAATAAATAAAATATGGCAAGCAATATAAAATACACACCAAAAGCCAATTTAAAGAAAAGTTAGCCCATTTAGTAATTTCTAAGAAGGGAATGTCAAGCCCGCGATAAAAAAAGTTTTCAAGATCGAGCTGTCAATGCAAATGTTTATCAAAAAGAATGTTTTTCTCTTATACAGAAATGCACTAAAACCTTTCATGCTGGCAGTTGTCATGTATTTTCACTCTACCCAGCTGCAATTTAATAGATAGTCACTGAGCTGAAATATCAATTTTGTACATAAAAGTGTAATGAAATTCAGTTAGTTCTGGATTTAAGCGCAACCCATGAAGGATTACTTCACTTAATTAAATTTACACAAGTTTTGAAATTAGAAATAAAACAAGCACACAAGTGAAAAGGTTACTAATTTATAACAAGAAATAGAAATTAAGTTAATTAATGTAAAAAGAAACAGGGACAGTTCCGAGTTTTAACACAGGACATGAACGATGACAGAGAAAGAAATAAAAATCGTATATGATACAGAAAAATAAATAAAGCAGAAAACAAATAAAGAAAAAGACAAAACATAAACAAACAATTAGGAGTATTAAATAAGAAAAGTCTACCATAAATGTGAAATTCATAGCTAGAAAAGAAAGAGAAATATAAAGAAAAGATAAAAAATCAGAATATTATACTTAAATGTGACAAAAACAGAAAGACAAAGACTAAAAAAATTACAAAATAAAACTTGAGTTTAATATCGACCGAAAAGAAATGAAATGTGAAGGGGTAACAGTAGAAAAATAGAACATGTAGTAAAAGAAAAATTAGAACCGTTAAATTTATTAAGAGCCGTGTTGAAAATAAAGGTAACAACGTGGACAATAATGATATTATATAAACCAAACAAAAACTCAATTAAAGTAAGAATCAATTATCATTATAATAGGAGACATAAACATAAAGATAGGAAAAGATAATACAGGAATAGAAAGGTGCTTAGGGACACACAAAAAATTAATAACAAACAACAATAAAAACAAAACAATGTATGTATAAAAAATGATTTAATAACAATAAATATTAAATTTCAATACAAAGAAATCCATAAATACACATGATTAGTGCAATGAAAACAAGAGAAATGATTCACAGATTATATTTTAGTAGATAGATAAGATATAAAGTTAATAAAAGACGTAAAAGTGAAAGGAAGATCAGAAACTGGTAGCTATTTTTAAAAAATACAGACATAAAAGTAGAAAGAGAAGCAATCAAAAGGAAAATTATAGAGAAAATCATTAAAAGCTACAGATCAAATGAGAGACACGTAAAAGTATCAATAACTAATACAAATACAATAAAACAAAAATACAAAGAAAAGAGCGATAGAATAAGAATGAAATCATTTAAAACAACGCGAACTAGAAGTATGCTGAAGAAAGTTGCAAAATAACCGAAGTATACAATAAAAACATAAGGAAAACTACATAAGACGACAGAAAAATAGAAAGAACGGCTAAAACATTATATAACGAGATAATATAGTAATAACAAGAAATGACGAGGCAAACTCTTTCGAAACAACAAGGGGTTTACGACAGAGACGTGTGTTGACTTCGATATTATATACCCTAATAATGAACGAATAAATATATATATATATATATATATATATATATATATTACACTCTTTTGGATGTTTTCTAAAGTCCCAAAATGACGTCCTTTGAGGACATTTTTCAGTTTAGGAAAAAGGAAAAAGTCACAGTGACTGGGGTCAGGTGAATAGGGAGGCTGGGGAACCACAGGAATGCCTTTTGAGATCCCTTTCGCATGTGCAAATGTTCAGTCAAAATTTGCTAAACGGTAAATCTGTTCAAATTTAATTGTTCACTCGACACTCTTAATGTTAAACGACGGTCTGATCTCACGAGAGTATTCACACGTTTGATGTTTTCGTCGGTTTTTGAAGCTAAAGGCCTCCCTGAAATTCCGTTGTTCCATTTTGCGTGGCGCACAACCAAAATACAACTTCACTAATAGCAGTCACAAAAATCATGTAGTTAACGGAACGAGTTGAAACTCGCACTGAGCTATGGGAGGGTATTTATACGCGTGCTCTATCAAGGACAACAGCGTAGCTATATATATATATATATATATATATATATATATATATATATATATATATATATATATATTATATAACAATCAAGGTAAAAATAAAAGTGTTTGAATTACTATGCGCGGATGAAATTATGATAGCAGAAACAGAAAATAACCTAAGCATACACAATAAAGAAATTTTTTGTCGGTTTGTTTATTATCAAACAAAATATTAATTACAATCTATTCTACAAACTAATTATATGATAATGTATTGAGAAAAGAAGTAAAGTAAAATAAGGAGAAAAAATACTCAATAAATAAATAAATAAAATGAAAATAAATAAATAAGAAATAAACAATTAGAAAAACACATTTGTAATGACATAAAGATTAAAGAGACTTACATTGGAATCACCTGTACATTAGTTTGTCAAGTCTTTGGACCACTTCTTCTTCAATCTTCAGTAATGAGATTCCTCCTTCAGCGGATCTATCGTTTCAATTGAATGATTTTTCAGTACAACATCATGTTTTAAGGATTTTTGTTTAATCACTTCTTTTACGTAAGAGATTTGATCTATTTGTATCGTTAAATTGCTAGCACAACCTCAAAGTTCACAACAGTACAATCAAATAGAGAGAATTATGTTTTTTTTTTTATAAAAGTGTTTTAATATATAGATCTTTTTCCAATGAGCCAATTCATATTTTTAATTTTTAAACCCATTTTCTTTTATTTTTTAGTGACATGAATTTTCTACGACAAACGTCTACCTAAATGTAACCAAGATACCTGACTATGTCTACTTTAGGAATCGGTTTATCATTTATAGAAACTGGAGGACAAATTCATTGTTTTGTAGTAAAAGTGACGTGTACAGACCTATTTTCATTAACTTTTACTTCCATTTGCGTAACCATTTTTCTGTCAGATTAAGATGTTGCAACGTAATTGAGGTTGCAATTTTATCTTCACTATCACTGTGTGCATCACTGTGTCATTAGCAAAAGTACCCATGTCACTTTGGTCTGTGGTTGGTAAATCTTAGGTATACAGTAAATAGAGTAGAGCTCCAAACACACTACCCTGGGGTACACTTGTTTTAATTTATTTAATTTCAGAAGTTTCATCTCTTACTTTAGTTTGAAAACACTGATTTTCTATATAAGATTGGAGAAGCAAATAGTACTGGTGTGCAGATATTTTTTTCATTTTATAAAGTAAGTCTTCTGTGCCAAACTCTATCAAATACCTATATATCTAAAAACACTGTAGAACATTAAATTTTGTTTTCCAGAGCCGTTTTGATGGTGTTTACTGCTTGATGACACTGTAGAATAGTGATGGCAAAAGCCAAATTGATATTTTAGAAGCCATTAGTTTTGAAGTTCATTTTAAATTATTCGTTTTAATAACAATTTTCCAGCAACATTGATATCAAAGAAAGTCATTTGTTTATTTGAATTTATTGAGAGGTTTTCCGAGTTTAAGAATAAGTATGCTTTGAGCAAATTTTAATTTTGCAATGGGCAATATGTCAGACGCAAAGTTCCATTGAATAGTACTTGCAAAAATTGAATTCCCTTTTCAGGTAATTGCTTTGGTACTACTAATATTATAAGGCCAACATCAGGAGACTTTTTATTATGAAGTAATCTTATTTCTCCCTACATTTTATTGAGAGTAAAATTAGATATTGGTGATGACATTTACATCGGAGTGTTTAGATAGTCTTCAACTTCTTCGTTGATTTCTTTAGAATGTGGAGTAAATACTGACTCCAAATGTTTAGCAAATGCTTCCGCTTTCTCCTGTTCACTTCTCGCCCAGTTTCCTGTTCGGTGTTCTAGAGGAGAAATACACGTTGTGGGCCGTTTAATGCTTTTAGTAGCCTTGAAAATTGTATTATCATGCACATTAAGTAAATTAATATATGTTTGAAAGGATTTGTTTTAAATTTCTTTGGGTGTTTTACTCAATTTGTTGTTCAATTGGTTAAATATTATACAGTCGTTAAAGTTGTGGCTATGTTACCATTGCGCTCTTGCTTTTCTTTTTCGTTTACTAGCTTCATTATTTCCACCGAAGTATTAAAGAAATTGGATTTCAAGTTTTTTAGTTATAAATTAGCAGATCATTCAACTTACAATAAAGAATTTAAGAAAGTGGTTATAACAACAATTTTATAAAAGTTGCCATTATTATTAATAAAGATGTAATGCGATTTAGGTAAGCTGCTGAACCCCTTTCCTGTTAAATTGGTATTGCTTTCCTTCTGTGATTAATATTTTATATAAATAGGTTTTATCCCCCTTATCGTCTCATTGGTTTACCATTAAGAAATCCGCTTGATGGAACTCAACTTGCAAAACAAACCAGTGAAACTAACGCAAACTAGCATACCTATATTGAAATATTAACTGTCACTAATATTTAATTATTTTCTTAGAAAACCTGGTGATTACAATTAGCTCTCTATAGTAGTATTAGGTTAAGCAGTTGCTATCAATAAAAAAACTTAAAATATGTGCGTATAATTTCAAAAATTAGAATTTTCATTTTTGTTATATGGTAGTATTAGTTAATTTACTTGAAAACGACTGTAAAAAATTTAAATTGGAAAAGCAACAAATAAATAAAACGTATCAGTTTTCAAGAACTAAATTAAACTTACCTAAAATAAAGGATATAAGATTACGTTTAAAAGAGCATCCTCTATTAATGTTTTTTTATACTGTTCTATATTTATGTTGCAAACAAATATAAAAGCAAATTTATCAATTCTATTGTGTCATGCACGACACAAGCAATTTGAAGATATTAAAAATTTAAGAGACAATGAAGTAGTCATCGACAGAAAGTCTCCTTTTTATACAATAGTGTATTCAAGTTCTAAGGTCTCAAATTCTTTGTCGAAGAAGTAAGAATAAGTAGAGAAATGCGGTTAATTTTAAAAAATAGGAGAAATATTTCTTAATTACTAATACAGATGGCAGCTTCATACAATGTAGACAGTACGAATTACCGCCATTGCAGTGAGTTTTGTGTACCTAAAATTGCGACGTTTAGTGTTTAGTGCTTGGTGAAACGCCCATCGAAATGAGACATGCGGTAAAGACGTTACGGATGTTAAAGATGTGCGTTAGTGAGTGCTAAAGTTAAAAAAAGACCGAGAGTTGTGCGACAATAAACCGAAACAGCTTCGGTCACGAATCAGCCGGACCAAAACTATAGTATTCAAGTGAAGCAAGTTG
Organism: Sinelater perroti; assembly: GCA_036346155.1. Classification (NCBI taxonomy): domain Eukaryota; kingdom Metazoa; phylum Arthropoda; class Insecta; order Coleoptera; family Elateridae; genus Sinelater; species Sinelater perroti. The sequence continues at coordinate 12,419,529 of JARFIY010000195.1, read as the reverse complement.
TTATGAAAGATCTCCAAACTTGGCATTTCCGTAGGACCTGTAAAGTCCATTTTGCATGGCGACTTAAAAATGCGGAAAATCTTCAAGGTGGGTCCTGCGAATGCTGACCGACGAACGCAAAGCTGCAGGGGTGACAATGTCTTAGGATATGTTAACACGCGAAGCCGCCATAAATTTCCGACCATGGATACTCTCCGTAGAGTCTCATTATTCAGTCGAGCCGCTGTTGCATCAGCGATCTTCCAGTAGGCAAAACATACTGCTAAAAAAATGTTCTCAACAGCCACGGAATCATGGCGACAACGTTGTGAAAAATGTGTATATTTAGACGGAGATTACGTTAAGAAATAACAGAAGTTTTAACTTTGTTGGGTAAGTATTTTTTCATAAAAGGAATTTAAAGACCTTAGAAGTTAAACGAACTTCGTATCATTCTAGTTAAGAACTTGCTCGTCAAGGAAGGTAGAATACACGTACACCCTGGGTGAAAAGCAGCTACAATTCTTCTTTTTTTATAAGACATATGAGGTATATGGTTTGCAATGAAGGTACTGATCTTGGTCACTTCTTATCCAAACTTTTTTTCAAAATATTATTAATGGCTTGACGAATCATTATGAAGTTAAAATTACTTTTCTTTTTTGCAACCATAGTTTTATAAAATCTTCATAAATATTTATTATCAATGTATTTGTGTCCATATCTTGTTTACCTCCTTTTTATTTTCCGATAGTCATATCTTTTGGAGGAATTAATAGAAGTAATATTTAACAGGTTATAAAAAATACATAGTAGCCATGTTCCGCTTCTACAAATTGGGCATTTCAAAACATATTTGGCCCCGTATGTACACTGCGCCTTTAGTTAGTTTCTTTATACATAATTGAAAGTAACATTACGCACTGTTTGTTTTGAGTATATTAGATACCAAATTTTATTTTATATCCAAGCAAAATTCTAATCTATTGACTTTTTGTCTTTTAACAAAACAATTTCTGGCTGATTTTGCCTCTTACTATCCAAAACGTACCGATTGTGGTGGTTTTATAGAGTTTTTGGCGAAGTATTTAGTTACTGGTGTATGTATGTATCAATTATCTCTTATCATATAAAAAATACTAGATATCCTTCAATAGTCTTCACAAAATATTGAGTTAAAGGTAAGTCTTCTGTATTTGTGGATATTTTTGTTTAAGAGCTAGTAAATCTAGTCAATAATAAGATATAAGCTCAAAATTTCTACAAATTTGAATAAATATATCCAAAACATCCCAAACAACGGCAAAAGCGCTTTTTTAATTTTTTTTATTGTTTTGTCGTAAAATTTTAAGTAATGAACAAGTACAGGGTACTACAAAAACATATTCACGTTTTAATAGTTGGTAGCTTGTTGAATTGTTCGTTTTAGATTTAAAGTGCTACTTTCAATAAAAATAATTCAGATAGGAGAATAAAACTCTGAGTGGTACTTGGCAATATATGAGAAGATCTGCAGTGTCCCCAATGATTTTTTTGGAGCCGCGAAGCTGCATACAAATTAAATGGTAAAATGAACAGCCTCAATTGTAGCCCATGAAGTAATTAACTCTTTCTGTTTTTCAAATACTGTAACTAGAGTGGCTTATTTAAATTTCCCGTAGGGATCAGCTATGCTATATGCTATATATGCATATATATATATATATATATATATATATATATATATATATATATATATAATTTAGTGTAGTTTTAGATCTAATGAATGTATTACGTTGATTATCAAATTAATAGTCGCTTTTCGAGTATTTGATTCTGTTTTTAGAACACTTTCTTAACTAACAAAGCGGCCATTAACTCTTCTGTCTCAAAGCCACATTTAGTTTTTTAAAGGCTATTTTTTTGATAAGAAAATTTAATTTTTAATTTCATAATGGCAACTATTCACGTTCTCGTCATTCAATTCCTCAATCTTTATAGTTTTTAAATTCTAGATGCTTTTCATCTTTGCTAAAGTTCTTCATATTACTAACTTAAAAGTGTTGCGTTTCCAGACGTTTCACTGTGTCTAGTGTTGCAAAATGCTTGTATAAAAATGGTCTGTATCAAAAGCCACATAAAGGCTAACTACTCATAAATCTTACTACGCTAATATATACAAACAGATCGGCTCACATTAACACACTACCAAAACCCTCCCTTCCAATAAGAATTCCAAAAAATTGTTCACCGTTGTCAATTTATTTATAATTAGCGTTTCAAAATTATATGTATTAATTAGTAATATTTAAATAAATAATTCTATTGAATATACTTCCAATTAATATTTAAAAATTATTTAATTGTGTGTGTACTGTAATTTTTATAAAATTTAGATTTAATAGTGCATCAGTTAACTGACAACTTAATTTGTCTGTACTTCTTTTAAAATGCTCAAAGTAAATGACTTCTTAAATGCGTGCCATCAACAAAGAATTATAAGCATTTCAAGCAGCTCCTTAAATAAACTTAATTATAAAGATAGCATGCACGAATTCCACGTTAATTAAAAACTATTGTCCTCTACATTTTCTCAGCAGAGATAGGCATTCCTTTTAACTTACCTTTTTCATAACTTCAGCTGCAGATAAGCCGGTGTACGGCGTGCTGCCCAGCGTCACCACCTCCCAGATAAGCACCCCGAAGCTCCAAACGTCAGACTTAACGGAGAAGATATTGTCGTAAAGAGACTCGGGCGCCATCCACCGGATCGGTAGGCGCCCCTCGCTTTTCCTCTCGTACACGTGCGAGTCGATCACATCCCGGGCGAAGCCAAAGTCTGCCACTTTACACGTATGGTCTTCCGTAATCAGAACATTCCTTGCTGCTAAGTCCCGATGGATTATCTGAAAGCGTAAAACTAATTAAATGCGGATGTTTTCCTCACAAAATCGTGTAGTTCAAATGCCGTACGGATGGCGTTCGTCCACTAATATCCGCCTTGGTGAGGTAAACCGTCTGAGTTAGAGACAATTCAATTTTTAGTATAATGCAAAGTATAAGAAGTACTGCTTTTTATACTTGTACAGCTTGATAATGTAAATAGACTCAGATAAGTATTTGTATTCTACAAATATCTATAGGTCCGGTTATACGATCAGATAGATTTTATATGTTAAATATGAAAGTGTATGAATACTGAGAAATTATTTAAAAAATGTTTATAAGTTAAATTACAACTAAAATAGAATTGTTAATAAAATTAGACATTTACTCTTTACCTTTATTTTAGTGCTCATAGAAGAGAAAGAAAATTTTTATTAGTAGAAAACCAAAATAAATAAATAAATTTTCAAGTGTTAAACGGTAAACAAATGTATTTATACAAACAAGACAATTCCTATATAAATTCCTACTAATAAAGAAATCATTTCCAAACTCAGTCTCTTAAATACCGAGCATAATTGGGGTTATGTAGCTTTTAAACGTATTAATAACATGAATTATTCTTGTAATAAGTAAAACCTTTATTAATCGTAAAATTTTAATAGAAACTTAACCATTTCAACTAGCTATTTGTACCAGAACCGCAGCGGATCTTCAGCTATACAGCAATACTAAAATATCTGTATCATTAACTGTACAAAATATTTAGTTTGCAATGCACATTAAGGCGGTCGGGCCTGATGAAACACCAATTGAACTAATAAAACTGATAGAAGAGGCAATAGATGTGCTACTTGAGCTATTTAACTTAATCTACCAAACAGGCATGATACCAAAAGACTGGCTAACCTCAACTTTTGTAGTATTCCCCAAGAAGAAGAACGCAAACAAGTGCTCAGAATACAGGACTATAGCATTAATGAGCCACACCTTAAAAATATTTCTGAGAGTAATACACAACAGAATATCCAGAAAACTTGATTATGATATCAGTAATACACAGTTTGGCTTCAGAAACGCTATGGGAACTAGAGAGGCGCTGTTCGGTATAAATGTGTTGATGCAGCGATGCTTGGACATGAACTATGAGATCTATGCCTGTTTCGTGGACTTCGAAAAGGCATTTGACAAAGTCCAACATGAAAATCTAATAGAGATTTTAAAATCAAAAGATGTGGATGAAAATGACATCAAGATTATATGTAATCTATACTGGAGCCAAACAGCAAGGATTAGAATTGACAATGAAACATCAGAGGAGATTGAAATTCTCCGGGGAGTAAGACAAGGCTGTGTGATGTCGCCTTTATTATTTAACGTATATAGTGAGGCCATCTTTCGGGAAACCCTAGAAGAACGCAAGGAAGGGGTAATAATCAATGGCGAAATCGTCAATAATATAAGATTCGCAGACGATACCGTTATAATAACAAACAACATAGATGATTTACAAGATCTAATACAAAAATTGAACAACACATGAAAGGAGTATGGGTTAAATATGAATCTGAGCAAGACTAAATTTATGGTAGTAACTAGAACAGCAAATGCTAATGCAAATATTACCATAAATAACACAATAATAGAAAAGGTAGACACATATAAATACTTAGGAACATGGGTAACTAACGATGCAAATCACTCAAAAGAAATAAAGACAAGGATAGAAATAGCCAGAAATACTTTTGTAAAGCTCAAAGGTTTCCTTTGTAATAGAGACCTCAACTTAAATCTTAGAATAAGAATATTACGCTGCCACGTCTTCTCAACCCTATTATATGGAGCCGAGGCTTGGACCGTAAGACAGAACGAAGTCAAGAAAATAGAAGCCTTCGAGAGATGGTGTTATAGAAGAATGCTTCGCATTTCATGGGTGGACCATATCACAAATGCCATAGTCCTACAAAGAATGGGCAAGGAAGAAGAAGTAATAAAAACAATAAAACGGAGGAAGCTAGAATACTTGGGACACATAATGAGGGGCGAGAGGTACGAGGTGCTAAGACTAATATTGGAGGGCAAAATACAAGGGAACAGAAACATAGGGAGACGGAAAATGTCCTGGCTTCGAAATCTTAGAGAATGGTTCGGGATAACATCGGCAAAACTTTTCAGAATTGCTGTAAACAAAGTGAAGATAGCCATGATGATCTCCAACCTCCGTTAGGAGACGGAACATCAAGAAGAAGAAGCACATTAAGCAGACTTTCAGCTTACTATTGGGACGTACTTAACAATGTTATACATATTTTCAGCTCACATTCAAAATATTAATGGTTAAAAGCCCCAGCGTTAATTGTAATATCAAAGGTAAAATTAATCATTTATTAAATATTACTAATAAACTGCGTTTACTATTAAACACCTTAATAGTTAGGCTAGCAATTGATCCGCAGTTACGTCGTCGCAGAGTGTCGTTGCTGAAAAGTCAAACAAAAAGTCCAAACAAGAAGTAAGGAGCGCCAGCGATTGAAAAGTGCGACAATGGACTCAGAAGAAGTCGGAAGTGTCCTTCGTTTGTCTAATGTTGGCTTAGCTTTCCAAACGCGATATGACCCAAGTGGTCGAAGAGCTCCACAAACAAAAAGACAAAAAAGCGTTCGCACTGTTACTGTTAGGGATGCTTATTAAAGTCGCCAGCGGCCTCATCGCTCGCATCGATGTTTGGAAGCTATTCGAACACAGTCTCGTATAACTATGTTGTTACAAAAGTTTTATAGGTTGGATGTTTTTCACCTGGGTACGTGACATTGTTACCGGTATGAGGTGGAATGCCAAACAAAGAGGACTCATAGTAATCCGTTGTCTTGATCCTAGACGTCGTAATTTTGATCTATAACAGCCTAGAATTTTTTTTTAAAAAAACAGTTACTATTAGCCGCTAAACTAAGAAAAAAAGTAAAAAAATTGTTGTTTGGCAGAAGTTTTCGAAGAAACTAACAATTTTCCGAAATTTTTCGGAATAATAATTTTTTCCAATATTTACCGAGTTTTGAAATAAAAAACTCTAAAAATAACTAGAAGCTGATGTCATAAAGAACAAATTCCGCAAGTTTCAGCTAAATCGGTCGAATCGTTTTTAAGTTATCATCAACACAAGCTTCAGAAATGACGTTTCGAGAAAATCGCGTTTAAAGTTTTGACAACCGAAAAATAATACTTACGCAGGGGCCTACAGAATTTTGGCGCCGATGCGCGCTCCTCTCATATATACATATACATACATACATACATATACATATATTACACTATACAGGTATATACATGTATATGACACACTCAGGTATATAAATCTGTCCCTGGGTATTTCAAAACAAGACACAATAGACAAAAGGCCCCCTGTATTATATATCAAAAAAGCAGAATATTAACACAGTGTAGCAGTATAGTACCCCATAGAATCTAGAACGACAAACAAAAATACGCTTTCATGTAACATAATACAGTAAGTAAATTGTAATTTATTACAATATATGAAATAAATTACTTTAACTGTTACCATAACATTTTGTTTAGAATTGGACGTTAAATGTTCTGTGCCATAACTCTATATGTGATACTAAAATAGTCATTTCGAATTTTTCTCCAGTATTGTAATCTATATTACGAACTTTGTCGGAGTTTTTATAGCTTACAGCGGATATACTGGGAACCTCTTTTTGAGAGCAGAAATCAAATAAAATATTAATGGTTTTATACAATATTTTACTAAGCGGATTTATTATACTCTTTTATAAAATTAGTCTATAGCATAAATTGGAGTCATGGTATATTTCTGATCTTCCAAATTAAATTACCATAAATTATTTTTGCGTAATATTATTTGTGAAGATAATTACGAAGATATACCTGGCCATTAATAATTACAATGTAAAAATAATAAAACAAATACGAAAATTGAAAAGAAAAAAATTATAAACTTTTACAAAGATTAAGTGAAGCCTCTTCAAGTCGAAAATAAAGAATATTTAAATTAAATCAAGGACAAATCTTCTCACAAATATGATAGAATATAGGCAGTTTCCATGTTAGTGAAAGCATCCACAATACCAATATTTATATAACCTGATGCCTAAAATGAAGTATGAATAAGTATTCCTAACAAAAATTTTACTTTGTTCAAAGCCGTTGCAATTATACGTGTAAATACTTTTCTTCTGAAACTGAAATAGTAGTCCACTTTTTCGAATAACCGAGTCCTTTATTTTCAAAAGCATTACCTTCTATTTATAGCTTAGACAGCCTGTTCTTTCGTCGCCACTTTCTTGAAAATCCACCTCACTTGAGAAAGATCCATCGTTTGGATTTTCTTTACCTCTTTTCATTTGCATACTTCTCTACATCTTTTTCATTTTTGGTACAGTACAGCAACGAAAATCTTTTATTCAGAAGTCATCCCTGATCAGTCAGCTGATTAGTTATAACTTCTGTATAAATTTCTAAAATAAAAAAGTAAGAAATCTGTTTTTATCGAGATTTATGGGTACTTAATTTTACTCGTAAGCTTTTACTATACTGAATACGTTAATTATATGATATACGATTAAATAGTAGATACAAAAACGTTAAATTGACAGTTTGCAATACATAAGAGGACTGTTATAGCATAACGTTTATATGAACTTTCTCTGCATACGCAATTGTAAACTCTTTAAAAATGGAAAAGCCTCTAAATGTAAATGGTATAGTAGAAACTTAGCCCAGATATAAATAACTGTATGAAATTAATATAGAAACGCGCTAGATTTTTAAGACATAACAGTTTGAAATAAGCTGAACGTGTGTTTATTGTATCATTGATCGTTTCAAGGAAAAATTGTAAATGACGGGCGAAAATTTGGTCGGTCAAGTACTGTTCAAATTTCAGATGCTATCATAATCGTACATAAACGGATTTGTCAGAACTCGCTTCGAACATAAACAATTATGTCAAGAGAAATAAAAGTACCGCTATGATTTATATCTCATCTAATTAGAAGTAACGTAGGATTAGAAATATATCGTAGAAAAATAGGGCACTCGCTAACAGTCTCTGATAAAAGAAAACTACTTCAATGTTCAGTCACAAAAAATATCACATTTTTGATACTGATAAAAAGATTGGCGTCGTTCGAGAACATTTTAATAAACAGAGAAGCTTCACAAATAGTTAAAAAAATTTAAAGCGCTCATCATTTCACTTCAATTATGGTTTGATTGCGACGGTGTAACGAAAGTTTATTTATGCGAAAAATAAATAGAAATCCCGATTCAAGTGCACAAAGAAGGAGGTTCCGAATGTTATGTACAGTTTTTGAACGCGTTAATGTTGAAATACCAATTATAAAGCTTTCAATATCAGTCACAAAGCCAAAACTATTCAAACATGATTAGAAGAAAATTGCTGTATTTTACATGAGATTGTATGTAATAGTCAGTTCAGAGGACATGAATTACCCTAAAAGTCATCCAAGTATTGAGTCCTTAAAACATTCACTTCCAGAAGCAGTGGACAATTTTTTGATCGATGTCTGGTATACTGTAATATGTAGATGATTAAAAGAGTGTATTTCCGAACTTGTATTTTTTGTGCTAAATAATTGTACTTAAGAATACTAAAAGTGTCTAATCTATCAATAGTTACAGATTACAAAAAATTTAAAAATAAATGTGCCTTAAAAGCACACCTTGCTAGTATTAGAATTAATAACAGTTTGGTTATTTTTTGACTCTGGACATTATAATCACAAAAAAATTTGTAATATCCAGCACTAAGTAAATTTTACTCTTCTTAATTTTTATAAATTAAATGGGCTTCATTGTTGAACTATTTTTTTACGCCTGAGTTTAACCAAATGTCGGATTTATCACAATATTTTCCCCACATAAGGACACAATATGGATCCATTTGGGATTTTGATCACTGCTATCCTAATCTAAACAATGTCTAATCAAAGTTGGTATAGATTATAAAAATACAGGCGTATATACTAAAAGGGTATCTACGTCAGAATTAACAGAATTAAAAACGTTTTTAAGAAATTGTGGCTAAATAGAATTAAATTGAAATTTCATCTGTTAATTACTGATCAGACAGATGTCATAATCAAAACAGAACAAAAAATGATGACCAGAGGCAACTCTTATTTCCAATACAATTCTTATGTGTTTCATGCTCTGACCAAGTTTTTAAAAAGACCCAAGAAAAGAATGCTTACGATAAGAATTCGTTTTAAACATATTCACTAAAGCAAAGGATAGAAAAAGTAACAAATCCTAATAAATAAAATTATGGTGTTTTTATATCTCAAAATAACAAACATAATGATATTTGAATTTAAATAGAAAAATATGAATCTTATTGATTTACTATAAACTCGTTTGCATAAATATCTGTGTATTGTGCCTAGTTATAATTATACAATTTAAGTCCAATAATATGTCAAATATTTGCAGTGTTTAATGTATGCTATAAGTCAAATCTTGATTTAATTTCTATTCAGTCCTATAATCGCATACGCTAAGCTTCATTTGGTAGAAAGTAAGAGTAATGAAACAAGAAAACACAAATCACACCAAATTCAAACGGTTAATTAATCGAAACACATTTTCTAAATTTTATTACGTCCTTAAACGTCAAAATAAAATTTATCCACTACCACTCATAGAAGTCACCAAGTAGAAATGAATTTATACACTTTAATATAAGAAAACAATTTACTAGATAATAGATTATTAATCAACACTTAAAAAACAAACAAAAATTATCAGGAACATAAAAATTAAATTGAATATTAAAATTTGTTTCTTCACCGCTCTTTGCATATAATTTTTGCACTCTTGTGATTAGTTTTTTTAATTTCTCGAGTATTATATCTCTCCAAGCACCTCGAAGAATACTCCAAAGAAACTCCATAGATCATCCCATAGCAACTCTATGCGGTTCAGGTCTACACTCTGTAGTGGCCATGTCATCATTTTGTGTACTTTTCGTTCTTCTTGGTTTGCTAGAAAATCCTTACTTTAGGTTACCTTAGCTTTGAAGTGTATTTAAGATCGTTGTCTTGCATCCCTACGAATCTCTGCCGATTAATCGCAACCCAGATGGTACGGTGTTCTCCGTTAAATTTTTTTATAATGTTGGTTTGTCATAATACTACCGACTTTACTAAATCCCCTATACGACCCAAAGAGAAGTACCCCACACTAAAATAAACCTACCTCCTTGCTTGATAATCGGAATAATACAGTTCTGGATCATCTTTTCAGTCTTAGACCGACGCACGAAAATTCTCCGTTTCTGATTAAAAATTTCAAATTTGGATTCGTCGGTCCACAACACATTTTGCCGCCGTCTTATCCAGGAACGTTACTGTTACGTCTATTGAAACCATTTAGCTGTATTATCACGAAGTAATAATAGATTTTTGATCACAATACGACCAAGAAGATTGCCTACTGAGAACGCCGCTAACTAATATTGTTTTATCACGTCCCCAGTTAAACTCCGCAGCAGTTTCTGGGACAATTAATCTTCTATTTCACTTACCCATCAGCCGGATAAACTGGTCTTCTGCATTGAATGCTACCCCCAATAGCGATCCCCAAGTCTTTTACTTTTACTTATTCTTGTCTCTCTATAGCGTTGTAATGTAAAATTAACCGTCGAAGTACAAACCCTTATTGTTTTCGCGACGTTACTCACTGACAGCTTTTGTCAATATAAAGTGAGAATGGCTGGACGAGTTTCTATGGACAGAAGCTTACAACGGCCCATGGAATGCAAAAATCCAATACGAAACGTGACAAAAAACCCAAGTAAGCACCACAAGGTATGTTGATAAACTGGCGAGATCGAAACTCGGAGCTGCGACGGCGCAGTTTTTTTATACGTAAACAAACATTTTATACAGGGGATAAAGACAGAAAGAAATATTCTATATGTTGAGTGACAGTTCAAGGACGTAAAAGTATTATGATTTTTTATTCTAGTTTTCGGCCCAACAAATGCTAATTATTTTAATTCAAAACAATATTACCTAATGAGATGGTAAAGGGTTAAACGAAACAAAATTTATTATGAAAGGTATAGTTATTCACGGTCTAACTAAATTTTAGTAAACTGTTCATACTTCTATAAACGGTAGTGTCTATTGTCGCCACTGCTCATATTAAAGATCACTTAAGCTGGTCAAATCACTTTTTATTAGTTGGTCTTACTGAAGTATCTTACATTACTAATATTTATAATTAATGTTGCAAATGCCTGTTTCATCCTTTGTCCCATTTTTTTTAGTAAAGTCTAATTGAAAACTCCCAGTAACACGCTCGCCAAATTTTAATAGCCCTATTGCAAGTATCTACAGATAACTAGTCATTTACGTATTCCGCAATTTTTCGATACTAAAAATATTTTTTACAAGAAACAAATGCATTCGTACATATGCAAAGCAGAATTACACTCCTTAACTTAGTTTTACATAGATAAGCAGTAAAAAGTGCATTTTTTCTTCCATATGCCCAAAGTTTGATATTTATTGCAATGAATTAACTTGGTTTGTTTACAGCTTTTTTAAAAAATGTTCTGGGCTCGAAATTTTAATAACGACTGAAACAGACCGAGCCGTAATTAATTAAGGCTTGTCACAAGCAAGAGAAATCTCATTAGATTGATTGATGATGGTACAAACAAATTCTTAATTCAATTTCAAAAAACTTAAAAGATATATGCAGTAAGTACGTTTGTGGAAAATTGCTATGTGCGTTTTTTAATTTTAGTTTATCACTAATTCATACTTTAAATAAAAAAATTTACAAAAACTGTTTATACAAGCTTAATAACAATAATCTATCAATTATTTTGGTGAGTTTTATAACAACATAATATAATCAAAAATTTACTAACAAATCTACATATATAAATAGAAAGTAATGAGTTTCCAGAAATTTCGTTTAATTGGGGATATGTTTATATATACTTAATATTCTTCAAAATAACGGCCTTTAACGTCAATACCCCATTATCGGTCGTTCTTCGAAGCGTAATAGCTCACTCTGAAGTATTGAACTGGAATCTCTTTCAGAGCACTTGCTACAGCGGCACGCACATTTTTAACAGTCCCAAAATTGTGTTTATTTAAGCTAGATTTGAACCAACGAAACAAAAAGAAATCGGACAAAGTTAGATCTGGGCTGTAGAGAAATTGGGGCAGAATTGCAACGGTTTGTTTCCGCAGAAACCCACTCACTAGTAGCGATGGACGGCTTTGCGCATTGTCATGAAAAGCTCAAAGATTGGTGATCTCAGGCGACTAAACTTTTTCTTTCCTCCATTTAATCACTATCATGTAAAATTTATTGCTGACCGTCTATCCAGGTGGTACAAACTCTTTATGAACAACAACTTTAAAATCAAAAAGACAATTAGCATCGTTTTAATCTTTGATTTGCTCACTCAAACCTTTTTTTATCGAAAAGACTCTGTAGTGTGTCACTAAACCTCTGTCTTTCGTCTCTAGATCGTACTGAAACTCTCACGTTTTATATCATCTTTAAAACAATCAGGCTTACTTCTCACATAGTCCAAAATCTCACATCGGCACAAGATTTCTCTTCTGCTCGTAGTTAAAACCTTGAAAACCAATTTAACATAAACTTTCGGCATCTGAAATTCCATTGTGATGATTTTATGAACAATAAATTTTCGAATGCCCGTTTCATCTTTATAAATTTATGACTTAGAAGTCGGCCGCAGTCCAAAATCACTTTCACCTTAGCTACATTGTCCGAATTGTGAGACGTTAATGGCCACTAGCAGTTGGTTATCCTCTTTCTTCTCTGAACGTTCTATGCCACTTAAACATTTGTTCTTTTAATAAAACATTCATTCTGTATACTTTCTGCATCATTGCAAACGTCTTGGTTGTATGGATTTTTTGAGTTTAAAATTTTGTTTTGCATCGCTGTTCAACAATGTTCTGCTTTTAACCCGTGACGCAACAACCAAGCAAATGTCCATTTCTCAACCAATCCGCACTCTGTGAAGGTTCAAAGACAAATAAGCTGGGCCAAATCGTTTGCCTAACATCCTCCACCAACCTTGAAATTGCGGACGAATTATCTGGGATGAATGGCATGCTGAACAAGTTAAAATCAGACTTTAATTCGAATATAAATAATGTATAAGCAGATTTAAACACGAATATAGTAGATTTGGGATCGAACATGGATACATTACACAATAAAATAGATGACTTTAAAAACAAATTTTCTAAAACATTGAGCAATAAAATGAATTGAGTTAAATTAGATATCAATAAAATTCCAAAAGAAATTCATGAAGTAAAGATAGCACAAATGAAAAATTCATGTCCTTGAAGAGAAAATAAAAAATTGAGGGTAGTTTTAGTGGCCCAATTAAGATCACTTCCAGTGGCATGCCTAACGAATCTAATAAGTGCAGTCAAGAAACTAAGACTAAAGTCCAGTCTCCAACGTTTGATAATAAGTCTTCTTGGACGCATTTTAAAAAACAGTTTGAGGTGACTGATAGAGTGAATGGATGGTCAGAAATCGAAAAGGCGACTGCTTTAATTGTTACTATGTGTGGCGATGCTCTCGACGTACTACAGACTGTGCCCATTAATAACCAAGAGAGCTGCAGCCAGATTGTCAAGTGCCTTAAAATGCGTCATCAGACGTGTTCACTTGGAGGAAGTTTACCGCACACAGTTTCAGAATGGGGCAAAAATCAGGCGAAACTCTTAAAGAATTTGAAGTAGATGTAGCTCGTCTTGTTCGTATCTTATACCCAACAATACCAGATAACTTCTTGGAGGTAGTAGCTGTGAATATATAGCAAATATTTATTGACGGCATTAACAATAGCGAAACCCAGTAAGCAATGAACTAGGCTAGACCGATAACATTGATTGACGCGCTCACACACGCACTAAAATTTGAACTAGTCAAATAAGTGTCCATAAAACGTATTACCATAAGAGAACTGGCAGCAGATACTGAGAAATAAAATTAGGCGCCCGCAGAGAATTTAACTAAAAACATTGCGAACATATTGAGGAAAAGGAAAAGGTGATTGCACTTCCAATATTGTATAAGAGAATGAAAACAGGTTAATGGGAAAGGGCTTTTGTCGACCCCCAATGGTGTCTATGTCGATAACCGAAAAAGCTGCATGCTTTCCTACTGGACACATGCGATTGCGAGACTATATCTTATCCAGACATCCGGATGTTTTCTGCCAACCAATTGAAAACTTCGGGCGGTAACTGGGTGTTCAGCAAAGGTCTATGAAAAGATAGAAGTCCAAATAACCATCAGAAGAGCTACCCTTAAACATCGTATATTGGTAGTTGACATTGAAAATGACGTAATTCTCGGAATGGACAATTGAAAATTTAGGAATGTAAAGTGGACTTGGGGTACTAAAGATAAAAGTAGAAGAAGTTGTCCTCCCAGAATTGGTGGTGGATGCAATTTTGGATTGCGATTTTCCAGCAAGAAGGATCATTCTTATCCAGCCAAGTAATGATGAGAAAAGATCGGAAAGGCGATACTAATTAGAAAGGCATTGGTTCAAAAGAATTGAAAGCAATGATCTGTTGCACCGGAGTCAAGACGTGTTCCAATACGATAAGCAGGACAAATATTATGCGTTACAAAATGTACACCGACGACGCTACTCCCATACGACAGAGTACTAGATAATTGGCATTAGTCAAAAAAAGAAGGGAACTGAGAAGATAATTTTAGATATGAAAGAGGATGGCGTAACTGAACCTTCGACAAGTCTGTAGACTTCCCCGTGATGCTAGTTAAGAAGACGTATAGGTCTACCAGATTTCGCATTGACTACCGTCGGCTCAACGATGTCACAAAGAAAGACAGTTACGCACTACCGCGCATTGATGACACGCTAGACACTCTGGGCGGATCCAAATGGTTCTCAACCTTAAATCTGAAGAGAGGGTATTAGCAAACCGAAATGGACTCCAAAGCCAAAAAAAGATAACTTTTTTATTAGATCCGAGCTATGAATGTGAGTGATGCCATTTGGACTTTGTAACACCCCTTCAACCTTAGACAGATCCATAAAGACAGTACTTAATGGGCTATCCTGAAAAACATGTTTAGTGTATTTAGATGACATCATAGTGACTGGAAAAACGTTCAAAGAGCATCTAAAAAACATGGATAAGCTATTTTAACGACTGAGAACTTCAAATTAAGTCCAAAAAAGTGAGTAAACTATTTTGGACATGTAGTAAGTGGTGAAGGTACAGCAGCTAATCCAGAGAAAGTTAGAAACGTGAAAGAATGGCTAGTGCCAAAAGACAAGCACAAGATTAGAAATTTTCTGGAACTGTGCATTTCCTATCGACGGTATGTGTTTGGATTTGGCAACATTGCAAAACTTCTGACACGATTAACGGAAGAAGATTAAAGTTTAGAGCAGAGAGAAGAATGTCAAGAAGCTTTCTAGAATCTGAAGCGCGTCTTGGTAAATGCACTAATACTAAGTTACCCGCAGGCAGAAGGAAAGATCATTTTGGATACAGACGCGAGTAAAGTAGAAATTGGGAGCATGTTATCGCAGTTACAAAATGGCCAAGATACAGTAATCGGTTATTTAAGTAAAGCGTTATCAAACTCCTAAACACAACTACTGCGTAACTAGGAGAGAGCTCTTTGCTGTTGTCAAATCTGTGGAGCACTTTCCTAAATATTTGCTCTTAAATTTTAAAAGTCGGAAGGCCAAGTAGCAAGCTGGATCAAAAGACTTCAACAATATATGACTTTGAGGCAGAGCATATAGCTGTGAATAATTACCGTAACGCTGACGCCTTGTCGAGGAGACCATGTCCAGAAGACTGCAGCCACTGCAGTAGTGTAGAGGGCAAAGTGGCTCTTATGCTGCGAACGTCTGTGACCAATGACCTGTGGCAGTCCAGCCAGTTACAACGCGACCAGAAAGAAGACCTGACCTTGAAGTATGTCTGGAAAAGGAAGGAAGCTGAAAGAAGACCCAACTGGACAAAAGTAACTTCGTGTTTGCTAGCAGTAAAATCGTATTGGACACAATGGGATTCCATCGCCGTAGAAGATAATGTCTCATTGCGTGTGCTGGAAGGCAAAGATGGATCTCAGAGGAAACTCTAGTTATTGATCACAAAGAAAATGGTTTCTGAAGTGTCGCAACAACTTTATGATTGTGTGTCTGGTGACCATATGGGAATTGCAAGGACTTTGTAGAAGGTTTGCTAGTACTGAGTGAATTGCAAAGAATATGTTAAAGATTGGTGCTCGAAATTTATGATATGTGTGCAATGAGCAATGGCCCGCAGAAAAAGCAGAAGGCACCAATAAGGCAATATAACGTCAAGAGTCCCTTCAAGAAAATTGCCTTTGAAATGGCTGGTTCGTTTCCTGCAAGTAACCGTGGAAATACATATATGCTAGCGGCGATGGACTATTTCAGAAACCTAAGCGTTATCAAATCAAGAACCCATAAACATTGCGGAGGTGTTGGTAAAAGAACTGATTAGCAGATTTAGAGTGCCACTAGGCCAAGGTGGAAATTTCAAACCAACGGTGTTCACAAACTAATTGGCATCAGGAAAACCAGGATGACTCCGTTACATATCCAGTCAGATGAAATGGCCGAGCGCATGAACAGGACAATGGGGAAGTACCTTTCAAATATTGTCTCTGGCCATCAACCTGACTAAGACCAATATCTCTGTTCCTGTTGGCATACCGTTCGTTTGTCCATGGCTTAAATGCTCAAACACCATCCAATGTTCGCTTTGGTCGTTAACTAATCCTACCCTGTGACCTACTCTTTGGAAGTAAACCTGAATAAAACGTAGTCAAGGAAGACTACGGCAGTGACCTAAAAAATGATAGAAATTCACGACAACGTGCGATACAACATTAATATCGAGAGTGACTGGATGAAACATCGATATGATGGCAACGTATCGAGGGCGGATTATAAAGAAGGCGACTGAGTATGGTTATATAACCCAAAGCGGCGACGTGGGTTGTCTCCAAAACTTCAACGTTTCTACGAAACTCCATACGAGGTACTGAAGAAGATAAACGATGTCGTTTTAGCAAATCCGAAAACTAGGACCGTCCATTTCAATCGACTGTGTTCTATTGTCGGAGATGGAACGCCGCGTCAGGGAATCTAGTTCCTTGAAATATAAAACAGAGTTGCCAGAGATCTACAACAAGATATATTTTATGTATTGGCAAAATATGCACTAGCGCATTGTGTGATCTGAAGATGTCCAGAGGAATCGCTATTGTATTTTGAGCGAAATTTGGTTCGGTGGGAGAATTAAGGAAGCAACGCCCAAAAGTTAGAAAGCCATTGCGCATACATCATGGCGGCAGGAATATCTACTACATTGTGACCAAAGAATCTTCACAGGACAAACCAACTAATCGCGCATTGTGGGAAAAACCGGCGAAGCTACACAATCATCTGTTGAATGAAAATATTTGCAATCTAGCAATATTGAAACTTATAAAAATTGGACGGCCTCAACTGGAGAATAGTCAGAAACATGACAAAAGAGCTGTTTCGGGGTTCTGGTATCGACGTCCTCGTTTGCAGCCATCATTCGCAGAAGTCGGTAATTCCGCAGAAAACCGTAGACTTCTATCTGACACCCAATTTTATCAAAGAACAAAACTGAAAGTACCTCTATGACCCATCCAAACATCGGAAAAGAATGATCCGAAGCAAATTAATGTTCCATCGTTTCCGAGGTCTTCCTACATCTCTCGTTCCTCTTGGGTTGTACTGTATTGCTAATTTTCGGAGTCTTTCTGGGCTCATTCTGTCTACATGTTCCTTCCATCTTGTCTTGTAATTGATTATTTGGTTTCGTATTGGTTGTACTTGTAGCTCGTTTCTGATATGTTTGTTAGTAAATTTGTCTAACAGACTGCATCCTTTGACTCCTTTTAGGAACCTTATCCCTGTGGACTGGATTTTCTTATGGTCCCTTGTTATTGTCCATGTTTTGCTACCATATAGTAATGTAGGGACTGCCATTACTTTGTAAATTTTATCTGTATCTCCTTTCTTGTTTTGTTTCTTAGAATTAGTGCTTTTCTTATAGTACCGCACATTCTCTGTGGCTATTTTTTGTCGATGTCTTGGTCATAGTTGTATGAGATATCTCAATCTAGATATCTAAACTTTTGTATTTATTCTAGATTGGTGTTGTTAATAATAATTTTAGATCTTATGGGTTGTTTTCTTTGGAGAAACATTATTTTTGTTTAGTTGTTGATATTTGGCAGTTGTAATCTTTTGATATGTTGTAAAGTGTCTTCAGAATTTGCGATTATAGCCTGGTCGTCTGCGAATAGTATCGTGTTGACATGTGTATTTATAGTTATTTGGATTTCCTATGGTGCTTCTTGTTTCCATGTTTTTATCATGTCAATATAAATATTGAACATAATGGGTGATAGACCACATTCTTGTCTTACCTTGATTTGTGTATATCAAGCTTTGCCTTCGTCATTGTTTTCTGTAGTGACTTTGGTGTTTCAGTAAACACTTTTTATTGCTTTTATCAGATGAGAGAGATATTCATTTTTTTTCTAAAATTGACCATAGTTTGTTCTTGTGACCTTGCCGAATGCTTTAGTGAATTCTACAAAAGCTATATGTGTTTCTTAATTACGTTCTCTACGTTTTTTCTATGATCTGCTTTAAGGTGTTTTTTGCAATAGTCATTTTGATTTACTTCTCGCTGTTATGATTTTCGAATACAACTTATATTCTGAATTTAGTAAACTGATGCCTCTACAATTATTGCAATCTGTTCTATCGGTTTTTTAAAGAGTGATTTTATTTTAAATATGGCCCATTCTTGAGGAATATTAGTTACTTCCAGCACATATTAATAAAGTGTACTACTCTTAATTTTAAAAACATACCTCCGTATTTAAGTAGTTCAATATTAATTTTATGAGTTGCTGTGGCTTTCCTATTTTTTAATGTCTTTTTTGCATTTTCTAATTCTTGTGTAGTTGTATCGTGTACGTTTAAATTCGTCTCTTGCAAATTTATATCTTTGCTTGATTCAACAGAATACCGATAGGCAGTTTTTAAAATAAAATCCAATATTTACAGTTCATGTTGGATTTCTTTTTACGATTCATTTTTTAGGTCAAAGTTCTTGGCTCGTTTTATGCTATACAAATTGTAAAATAAGTGTTAAACAATAATTAGTTAAAAAGTAAGCCGACAGTTCCAAAATAAAAACTGGTTTTATTGAGAATGTTGCTAATTTACGATCCTTTTCTTACTAACATCAACAAAGATTGCTCATTAAAAGGTGTTTCTTTAATGTAGCAGATTCTCTGAAACCTAAACGCAGTTTTAAATTTAAGATTATGCGCACTGCGCGGTGGCATTTGATTAATAACATCTTGTTCGTCGTAATTTGGTAAACACCTACGTAAATTACGTTTGCACAATTCTACTGGTGTTCAAAAGCTTTCAGCAAATTGCACATTAAAGGCTCTGCATAGGTACACGACGCAGTTCGTTATCGTATGCATTAAACCGTAATTACCGCTGGAGGAACATTAAGCACAGAGCATTGACATTCAGCTGAAATTTAATGGGGACAGCAATAATACTATAGCAATAACCAGATAAAATGCATTCTATATACAAACTAGCAATCTCTAGTGCAGAATAATCAAAATTCTATTTATTTGCTGATAGGTTATTTGAATTTGCTGTTGAGCTGCAACATTTCAAATTATATTACTCGTAATGAGAATACAAAACCAAATTTGCTTAAATTTGTTATTTCGCGAGTTTGAAGAACTACAGGTTCATGGGAATGTGAAGCTGAAGTGCCTTTCTTTCAGAAATATGTTTTAATTGATAAAATAATCTAATAGCAGGTGTTAAATATAAAAATTGCCAAATTGCAAAAGTGTTTTCTAAAATCTTGCACAAATAACGTAAAATTTGTAAAACATTAAAGCTTTCTTGCAGAGGTATTGTTTTCATGTTTCAATATCCTATTTTTATATTTTTACATATTTTCCTGCATTTTCTTATAGCTTCACCCACAACTAATAAAAATAGTAATAGACCCAGAACACATAGTTGGTTCAGTCCTATTTTTGATGTACATTTTTTAGATTATTTATTGTGTGTTCTTTATTTATGCCACTCTGGCTTTAATTATTTTTATTAGATCCTCTTCTACCCTTCTTTTTCTTAAACATTCCCAGACATTATTTTTCTTTAAGTTGTCAAATGCCTATTTCAAGTCTACGAATACAATTTGAGTTTCTTTTCCTTTTCTTATTAGTTTTTGTCATATATGTCTTAGTATAAATATTAGGTTTGGATAGTTCTAGCTTTTCTAAACCTATGTTGTGTTTCTCCTATCGTGTCTTTGTTTTCTCAACCTACTTCTTATTATTTTATGAAGACTTTTCCAGGTATACTGGTTAGGGAAATTTCTATATAATTCAATCTTTTGCATCTCCTTTTTTATA
The DNA here is from genome assembly GCA_036346155.1 of Sinelater perroti. Lineage (NCBI taxonomy): Eukaryota > Metazoa > Arthropoda > Insecta > Coleoptera > Elateridae > Sinelater > Sinelater perroti. The sequence continues at coordinate 12,399,075 of JARFIY010000195.1, read as the reverse complement.
TAATACTAACATTGTACTAGTGTTTCAGTTTTGCGGCATTTATTTTGCTTTAATAATATTATTTAGTATACCCTTAAACACGTTCTTTGTTTCCTCTCCCATATATTTCAACATTTCTGATGTGATCTCGTCTTACCCGGTAGCTTTTTCTAGCTTTAATTTACTAGTGGATATCGGCCTTATAGGGTTTCTGTCTTCCAATTGTGTTATTTTTCTTTCTTACTTCGTTTGCGTTAATTATTTAAGGTATTCTTTCCAGCTATCCATAATATCATTTGCCTTTGATAATACATTTCCTTCTTTACCCTTTATGTTTAGTAACCTTACTAGTTTCTTCCATTTATGTACTTTCTATTTCTAAATTAGCATGAGCGTATTATTTTTTAGTCTATTTATTATTTTGACATAACTGCTTTATTTCTTCCTCTTTTAGCATATAGCTTTTAATTCTTTCTTTAGTTATTTATTTGTTTGGTTTGCTTTGGTTCTGCGTGACGGTTTACTTTCACGTCTTTGATCCATTTCCAGTCTTTTACACTTACTAGAAAATAATCTATCATAGATTTTTTTCTTTTTTGACGGTATCCCCTACCAAATTTATTTATATCTTTGCGTGTATATATATTATTCTTTTTGACTGTTTCACTATATGGTCCCATATAACTTTGAATACTTTTATTGTTATTGCCCACTCTTCCATTCATATCTCCCATGATTATAGTATTTCCCGTTCTGTTGTCTATTTCTGTTTGCAGATCTTAGAAAGATTCATCCTTTTCTTCTTTTTTGCGTTATCATTTGGCCCGTAGGCTATTATTAAAGTACTGCTGTGCTTGTCGTCCCAATTTAATTCCATAACTAACATCCTTCCGTTTACAAATTTCTCATTTTTTTAAGTTTTTTATTTTATTTGGACTTACGAATAGGCCTAGCCCACCGCTCCCCATTCTGTATTCTCCACTCCTGACCAATGCAGCATATATCTTTCTCTTAGTTCTTGTGTTTCTTTGCTTTCTTTTTTGTTTTCAATATTCTTAGAAAGTTAAATCTTTCTATTTCCAAATTTTCAATTAACATATCTTGCTTGTCATTCATTCCTCTAATGTTCCAAGTTTATATTTTAATTATGCTTCCTTTTCTTTTTAATTTTTGTTTTTTGTTTTCCTTTTTCATTTCTGTATTAGATTTTATATTGATGCTGTTGTTATCTATGTCATTTCCATATACTTTTTGTTTCATTATTCCATCATGGATCCTTATTCTCTCTAATTTGACTTTTTAATTTGTGTTCATGTCTTCATTCTTTCACCCTTGTCATTGCAATTTATTTTTTTTTATTTTTTTTTCGCTCCGGTTTTTGAGACCACAGTTTTCTCTAAAAATCCTTTTTGGTTATCGACTTCTAACATCGGTTTCCTGTATTCATTCTTTCTTTCTTCATTTCTTTCATTCTAATCACTTTTTCAATTTCACGTACTGTTAGATAATTATTTATAAATATTTGTTTTTCCATCTTTTTTAAGTTTGACTTATTTCGCTTTTTTTGCACTTTTTCTTTGTCTTGTGTGTTTGCCAATTCAAATAGACATATTCCTTGTCTCAGTTTGTGGGCTGCTTTTATTTGTATTTCTGCTTTTAAATCTTGTTTTAGAAAGTTCTCCATTTCGTCTTTTAGATCATTTGTGTCATTTTTAGTTATATTCATTTCCACTACTATGATGTTATTTCTTTTCTTTTTTAATCTGTTCTGTTCTTGCTTGTAAGTCTTTTCTTATAATTTTATTTCCTTCTTTTATATTCACATTATTGATCTTATTCGTTTCATTGTTTTTGTGACAAAAAAATAACAAAGAGGGTAGAAAAAGTAGAAAGGCTATACAATATGCTCAAAAATACGTTTTTCAGAAAAAAAGATAACGAAAGTGATAAAACTATCTCTAACTTATGTTTGTGAGTTTTGGACTCTAACAAAATAAGACTACAAAGATCTTAAGAAAAATTTAAGGAATCACTAGAAAGGACAGGTTAAGAAACACCATAGTAACAGAAGAACTGATAGTAAAACCAGTAGTAGAAGAAAGACACTTGAGCTGGCTAGGCTATTTACATACAATGAAGAACAATAGAATACCTAAAAAAGTATATGAAGCTAGCATGCAAGGAAGAACTAACTTAGAAAGACCATGAATACAATAGAAAGAACAAGTTAGACGAGCTGCAGAAATATGTGGAATGCACTGGTATGAAGCAAAAACCTTGTCACAAAACATAAATGCATGGAAAAGTACAATTAAAGAACTGAAGATAAGATCTAAATTGAATCTTATTATATAAAATTATAAAATAATATGTAAAATACAGTCCCATGCCTAATGGTACACAGACTTTAGATTAATTAAAATAAATAAGTATTTTTTGTTATAAAAGTATCACAAAAATATTCCAAAATTAAAATGGCTCCAATTTAACAAATAAAAATTGAATATAAATTCCAGATGACAATCTGTCTGGATTTATAAGAAATTAAACGTACCTTGGTGAAAAATCAATTCTATTTTGATTACTCAAATTTGTTCAAAAACGAATACCACATCGTAAATTATTCATAAAAATGACAATGTGGCTTAGGCTAAATTAAGGAAACAGTAGGTAACTTTTATTAAATAATTGATATTTTGCACAACACATTGGACATGAAACATTTTTCAGGATGTATCTTGTGTTTAACTCGGCGTAAAAACTCATTTCATTCCTAATCAAGTGTTTAAAATTGTTTAAAGTATAATGAATTTTAAGTGCTTCAAAGATTCATTAGAAGGATGGTAAAATTAGTTCTCTAAAACTCTAAAGAAATATTGCTGATTGGTCTTCTGGAAAAGAAAAAAGCTGGTCAACATTACGTAAAACCGAGATTGGTCGTAAAAGGGGTTGTTTTACAAGAATAATACAATTAATACTTAAAATACTAGACTGCCTTTCCTCAAGTTTTTAAATGAACCGGCCTCCCGGCTCCAGCGTTCTATTCGGCAAGGAGCAAGAGCAGCCCCGACGTGCGTGCACGAACGCACAGGCCTCCTTGTGTAAATCAAGAGCTCAGAGCTGTTCACAACAAATGAATCTGTCATATGGCACCACAAAATACATTTGAACAAAGGATCTGCGTTTACAGGCGTATCAAATTCAATTAACTCAATAACTCAAAGAGACTCATCACCAAAAACGCTGTCGCTTGTGAATTTTATTTACAAAAGATGCTTGTTATTGCAAAAAAATCATATTTGGCGGTGAAGTTAAATGATTTTTAAATAGTTTTGTGAATCATTACAATTGTGGTAGTAAAAATCTGTGCCAACCACGAAAAAAATGTATCTACATAAAGTTTGGTGTGTATTGTGGGCTGTAAGAACCATTAGCCTGTACTTTTTTGAGAAGAAAACTGGCAATGGTGTTTGCTATGCCAAACATTTTTTTCATCAATGCAACTACTTGAATTTTAATGACATGTGGTTCCGGCAAGATGGAGCCACATATAGCACATAAAACGTTTACTTTACTCAAACCAAATTTTCTGAAGTGAGTAACGTGGATTGTCCACCCCGGTCTTGTATAACCCCATTAGATTTTTACATCTTAGGCTATTTGAACGTAAGTGTTTATGTCAATAAATCTGGCACGATTCCAGAACTAAGAGAAAAATAGGGCCTTATTCATGGGAAAGTATTATGGAAACTTCACTAAAAGATTGATTGCATGTCAGTGGTTGCACGGAGGGTATTTGACCTACATCATATTTCACACATAACTGCTAAGTTTGTACTTTACGTTGATAGCAATAAAATTTTGACTGCTTCAGACTTTTGTGCTTTATTTAACAGAAGCATCCTACAGTTCAATTTGGATTACTCTATATTTTGAATGATTCTATTCAATTAAGGACACGTTTATTAATATAACGTTGCAAATCATGTTTGCAGTTATATAACAGAAGGGTTAAGCTTTTTATTATTAATTATAATTATTATTATAATATATTAATAAGTATTAACATAGCCAGTGATAACAGAACTGTGTTAACAGACGTGATGAAAGTTGTTATAGACTTATGATACCATGCTATTGTAGCAAAATACTGGCTTTGTGTTATATTAAAAATCTTCAATTACTTTTAACATCTAATACAAACTCAAACAATAAAAATAAATGATACCCTTCTTTAGTATAAACAATATACAACAAAAAACATAAAAATAGTACCTCCAACAAAAAAAGTATAAATTACATTTATAAACAACAAAATTGTACAATAATTTAAAACAACCACTCTAATTGTTTTACCATTATAATTATAACAACTAAATTAATATTTACCCCATTAGAAGACAGAAAATCCATTCCTTTGGCAACTTGGTAGACAAAAGATGTCAAATCCCTTGAAGTTAGGGTTCTACTTTGGCCGTGCATATTGTTGTAATAGCGCTCCGCTCTAGAATTTCTCAGGTAACTTTGTAGTTTACCTCCGCTGACGAATTCCATAATAACAAAAATAGGATCCTTCTCCGTGCAGCAGCCTAACAGCCGAACTACATTAGGATGGGGTTCCAACATCTTCATAACCTGCAGCTCGGAGAGCAAGTCCTGCTGCTCCTTTTCCGACGCGTTCTCTTTCAGCGTCTTTACGGCGACTACGGAGATTCCTTCCTTGCCTGCAAAGTTTAGAAGTTAGATTAATAAAGATTAAATTGACTATAAGTTTCGGTAATGGATGTAAAAGACGTGTGTTAGTCGGCGCTTTTAGTTTCGCGCCCCCGCAAATTAATACTACTTCCTGGAAAACGAAAGTATTTCCACCTAGCCAGGCCGCTTTTATTACTCCCAATTGGGTCAAGGATGAAAGAATGACGAGCTTTTAAGCGGAACTTACCATTTATATCTAAAGCTTCGCACTTCCAAACTTGTCCAAACGCTCCTTCGCCTAGGATGTTAAAAACTTTCAACCGGTGCCTGGGAAATTCCCATTTGTCTCCGGTTTTTGGCGGCGCTGACGGTTGTGTGGTTGCCTGTGTCGAAAATAATGCAAATTTAAGTATTAAAATCCTTACTATGTTAATTAATTTAACAGAAAAAATAATTCCGCTTAACTGAAGTATCTTTTTAACTAAAGCAAAATAACGTAACAAATTAATTTTCGTTATTCTGCATTTTAAATGATGTAAATCAGACAAAAAACATAGATAATTGGATTTATAATTAAATTTATTAGTAATAGAACATCGAATTTAGTAAAGGCAAATATACTGAAAATATACGTTGCTAAAAAGTAGCTCACCTTTACTCCAGTTTGCTGCTAATTCACCTAAATTTAGAAAACTACAGCTTTAACAATATAGCTGTAAACTAGACATAAATAAAGCTGGCAGCAAATTAGCGATAGGTTGACTGAATTTGGTTAGTTAATTTCCATTACTAATACACCCAGTTTGCATGAAGTAGCGGAACACGCATAGCTTCACATCGTTGCCTAATAAGTAAGCGAATAAATTTAATTGCGTTGAAGTCATTTGAATATTGTGTTTGCTATCTTGCAGCAATAGCTAGATTACTATAAATAGCTGGTTAAGGAGCTGCACCTTCAAGGCTTACAAATGATAACATTTTATACTGAATTAAAGAAGTTGATGGAATAAAAATTTTATGCATTTATATTAAAATCGCCAATGCTGGCTGTGTTTATGTTATTAAAAATTTTTACAAATTAATAAATATTACTGTATATTTTGGTAAAGAGTCATATTAAGGGGTGTTATTTTAAATTATAAATAAACGGTATTTTTATTTAAATACAGAACACAGTCTGCTATTAATTATGAAACATATTTTCCAAATGAGCGTCTCGGCTCTATATTCAGACGGCTATTCATTTGAGAAAGGTTTTTATAATACTTTTTTTCCTTTAAGTGCTTGAAGCGTTGCTGAAGCATTGACGTATCAGGAATAATAAATACCACGAGGTACTTTACATTATTATAGAATCATATGTTGCCAGCTAGAAAAAGTTTACTTGAAGACAAAGGTTTTATCTCCTAAGATGATAATTCATATTGTTCTAGGGCAACACTTAATTAAATTCTGCAACACTATTAACAAAAAGAAATTGTTGATACAATCTCCGCACATTAGACCCATAGAAATCCAATGGCAAAGGATAGTGAACACCTTATTTGAAAGGAAAAATAAAATTAATCAAATATCTAATTCAAACCCACTATAATTGTATTTTAAAGCAGAAGTTTCAAAATCTAGTGAATATCATACCCAAACAATGCGAATATTAACATTAATTTTGTTTTAAGTAACATATTACATAAGTTAGCTTCCTCTCTTCTATTTTACTATCTCGTTTATAAAAATTCAAAATTATAATAATTTTTCTCTTGCAATTACAGTACAGTAGTACAGACAACTACTGCCTAAAAATATTTTAGAATAGTGTGCAGCTTTCTTTAATTTTTGATGTGGTGCAAGACTTATTTTATAAATATTGTACGATTTATTTTAAAAACAAAGAAACTTTTTCATATTCTAGGTTCAAGAATCAAACGAGATGTTTACCAAATATACTTCTATAAATTTAAGATAGACTGTGGTAAAGTCAAAACGCTCAACATACCAATAGAATTTTGAACGAGAGAAGTACAAATGAGCCTGCAGTTCAGCGTTGGTTCCAAAAATTTAGACGTAGTAATTTCAATATTATGGCCCTTGTACTAGTATTAACAACAAAATTCATTATCAAAGCTGCTTTACTTAGAACTATAAAGAAAATTGCAAAAGAACATGGCGTTGATCATTTCGCAATTGTTTGGCACTTGGAGTAATTTGGAAACATAAAGAAGCTCGACAAGTGGGTGGCCGAAGAACTCATTGATAACTAAATAAATCGCTATTAAGAGATTTGCTTTTCATTTTTTTTACACAACAATCTATTTCTGGATCGTATTGTACTGCTAATATATATTCCGAACCAAGATAAAATATCTCAGAAAAAAGGTATGATCAAGGACTTATCGAATTAAATTAGAAATTGCAACGTTTTGTCTAGCTTTCATCAGCAGAATAGGTTCAATCTTCATCTTAATGTTTCACAATTAACATTACAGCAGCTCAGCCTGTTGGGTTATAAAATTCTACCTCACCTACCATACTCACTAATTGTCACCTCAAAGATTTGGACAACCTTCTGCAGAAGAAACGCTTCCTAAACTTGTGGGCTCAAAGTTTTATGTTATTGAAATAAACAAACTCTTTTTCAATAACATAAATTGTAATGGGTTTTATTTCGTTTAATAAAGTTTGAAGGTTGCACCCATCTGTTTTAGCGATAACTCTTTAATCTACCCGTAACGCAGGAATATAGGCTGTCTTGTTTTTAGTACATATATATTTACTTTTGCTTATTTTGGATAAGATTTGTTGTTTAACTATTAATGAAATAAAAAGCATGAGATAATTTTGTTTTATTTACTTACCTGCGGATGAGAAGATTCTCTTTCCCACGGAACGTATCGGTTGCTGAAAGCGCGTGGCCCACGCCAATATTGCATTGCTAAAGTGGGGTCCTCTTGGAGAACTATTCCTCCTGAAGATTCTTTGCGCTAAATATTTTTCAATAAAAGGCACAAAAGAACAAAAATATTATTATAAAAAGGAATGTAAGACAAATTTGATATTAATTACCATATCCTCTTTGCTGCCTTTAGTGCGAGGCAGGCAAATTTTTCTTCTGAAAACCAGAGCTACCACTCCAACTATCAGAAAGATCCCACAAACCGACACGACAGGTACTAATGTCACAGTCAGGTCGGGCATAGATTTAACGGCTTGGTCCACAGGCTGCAGGATGTGATTGTCATATTCAGGCTCAACTTGGTTGCTCTCCGTCGACCACGGCAACTTCTGATCGGTCTTGCTGATGTTGAGTTGGTTATCAAGTTCTTCATATCCACCTACCGGGGACAGGTGAACAGTGGTGCTATTGATACTACCGGGATAAAATGCGTTTTGCTCTGGAAACTGATGAGGGTTGTTGGCAATGTTTGGAGGCGGCTGCCCCGTGTTGAAGCTCCAGAAGGGCAACCTCGCAGAAAGCTTTGGCTCCGGCTGTTTGGATTTTGGCTGCGACCGCGCTGAACTTATGATGTTCACAAGAACCTCCGTTTTCGCCGTAATCGCGCTGTCGTTGGCCGTAACGAACAGCATAAAATTGTCGCCGGCCTACAACGTAATAAAACCTCAAATTACACCTAATGGAACACTATTTTAATCAAAAGTTATGGTTGAAGCGTAAATTTTAAATCTCTAATGCAATGCGGTAAAGTTTCTACAGTAATGGCTGGCATTATTTATTGGTTTAATATTGAACTTGAACTTTATACAACGGCAGTAAATTTTAATTCCACCAGTCTTTAATGCAGCCACTGTATTTTAATTACTAAATTTAAATTTTTGTCAACTAAAATGATTTACAAATCTTGCTAGATAAATCTTACCCTTCCTTGAAGAGATTCGTTTAGATAAACAACCCCACTACGGTCGTCAATTTTAAAAGGAAGTCGCCCTTTGCTGCCGCCTATCCCAGGTTTCTGCTCCAAGCCGAAAATGAGATTATCGCCTTCTTCATCTTCTGCAGTTACTTTGACAATGACACTTCCGATTGGCTCTGCCTCGTCTATTACCCATTTCCGATTGAAGTTCAGAGTCGGTGGCGTATTGCCGTTCCACTGGCAATTAGCTAAAATTGAGTTTTATAGTGAGTTGATATTACAATTATTTGCCATCGAAGTAACATTAACACAAACTAAAACAGCAACAATTACTTGCTTTTCCTCTACCGTTGTAATCCATTACCAAATTTAGCTTAAATCTAGATCATTTTGGTGTTTCATTTAGATGCCTATAAAAATTATACATCAAATTTGAGAATTCAAAATTGTTGAAATGGAAATTAAAACATGGGGCCGGCGAAGAGATTGCTCTGTAAACAATCCCAGAACGAACTTAAAAATTCGAAATCTAATATTCTCGAAAATTATTCGACATAGAATTTTTTCGTCTTCATTTTCGAATTCAGCGTAAAATTTCCTATAAGAATCACATTTAAAATCGTAATGTCGAAAATTTTCCCGAAATTCGAATTAGAATATCTCGAAAATTATTCGAGATAGAAATTTTTTAATTTGGAATTCGAAATTAGTGTAACATTTCCTATAAGTATCCATTTACAAATTTTAAAAAAATCTCAAATTTTGTGACCGACCGACAGACAGACATATAGAATTCAGTAACGAACTTTTCAAGTTCGTTGATAAAAGGTAGTTCGGACTGCTTTAGTTAATGCAAAAACGAATACTTTGCTAGAGAAAAATTAAGTATTACAAGTTTGATTTGAGGGGCTGTTTTTAAAACGCTTGCCTTCTAGCCAGTAGTTCTTATATTATTTCTCCAAAGTACGAGATAAGTAAAATAAATTATTGGCTTAAGAAAAAATTAATAAAGAACGGAAATAAAAATATGAACAATTTGGAAGGCAGGAAAAAATGGAACATTAGAAGTTTAACTGGCAAGACAAGTTAATTGAGAAATTTGAAAAGTCAGACTCAGATAATCTCAATAAATCAGAAACAAAAAGAAAGGCAAAGGAAAAATAATGTTAAATAATAAAATGTGTTATACAGTAGTGTAGATGGGAATGAAAGGGCAAAATAAGTACAGGGTGCATTATAAACATGATATTTAAATAGGTATTACAGAAAGAATATTAAAGATAAAATTAGAAATTGTTTAACAAATAAAGACCTATTCATAGCAGCGTACTGTTCAAAAAAATTATTATAAAAAAATTGTATTAATAACGGAAAATATTAAGAGATGTATGATAATAGGAGCTGCTTTAAATGGAAAAGTGACAATGCAATATCATAAAACAGGCGAAGCAATAGGAAAACATGGAGTAATTTCTATAAATAATAATAGAGTATAACTAATTGATTTATGTATAATAAACAATTTACGATAATAACAACAAATACATTTTTTAAACATAAAGTAATACATACATCGTCATCATATATGCCTATGTATTTATCTCTTCACAAACTTAGGCCTCTCCAACTACTCTTTACAGATCTCAAACTTGTGCTTTCTGTATCCATTTATAATTGGCAATATGCCCCGCCCATAATCATACATACATACACTACAGAAATTAAAAGCAGAGAAGAAAAATCAATAATTGACTGTGTAATAATTAACTACTAACATAAAAAATAAATAAAAGGTACAAAAAATGGTCTGCACCATAATCGGGGGCCGCAAACAGCGAAGGATTCAAAATGGTCGATTGAAGTAATAGGTCCCCCAAGTAGAGGATTATGGCGTTAGACTTAAATAACCTAATACATGGAAAACCTAATAGAAGAAGAGAAAAGATAGCGGAATGAAAGAAAAATAGGAAACATTTTTTTCGGGTGGTAACCCACACCTCACATCGTAAGAGCCACAACGGATACGGAGGGGGGCAGTTCTGCAAGAAATACTTAGAAACCACGTTTAAATCTCAACCGGAAGAAGAAGAAAATCAGAAGAAGAGAAATTGCAATAGGAACATGAAATGTTCAAGTATGCAACACCATGGGTAGAGAAGTGGTAGAATTTAAACGATTCAAGCTAGATATAGTAGTAACTAATGAAACAAAAAAGAAAGAAAATAGCAGTGAAAGTATAAAAAATATAAGTCATTGCTGGAGTGGGGTGAAGAAATAATAAAGAGCCCAAGCAGGAGTGGCTATATTACTGAAGAAATTCTACTGGTAGCCAATAAAGAAAAGAATATGTAAACTAAATACCAAAATCTATGGAAAAGATATAGTTGTCCTGTGGGTATATAGATCAAATGACGATAGCCCAAAGTTAGAAAAAGAGAAGTTTATGGATACTTTAAAGAAAGAGTTGGAGAAGATTAAAACAATCCAAAAAGTTATAATTGCTGGAAACTTGAACGAAAAAAGGGGAAAAAGGAAGAACGATGAGACAGTAAGCCAATTCGGAAAAGAAATTCTCAATGATAATGGAGAAAGAACAATAGAGATATGTAAAATAATGGGTCTGAAGAAAATGAATTGGTTTTACCAAAAAAAGATCTCCATAAATACACCTAGGTACAACCAAATAGAAATATCCGTTCTATTATCAATTACAAAATTGTCAGAAGAAATACTACTTTGACAATAATTGACGTCTAGCTAAGAGAAAGGCAGAATGTGACACTGACCACAGACTGCTGATAGCCAAAATAAGATGTGAATAAGACAGACAAAGAATAAAGACAGTTAAAAATAAAAACAAAGCAAACCCAAAAGAAACAAAAACTACTAACGATAAAATGAAGTTTAAAATATACCTTCTGCAAGATGAATCCATAAGGCAGCTGTTTCAAAACAGATTGGACAAGAAATTAACTGAATTTTGATTTACAAACGTAGAGGATACATATAAACACATAACGGGAAGCATTAAACAGGCAGAATTTAAAGCACTTGGAAAAAATTTAAAAAATACAACAAAATACAAATGAAATTTCTCAGAAAACATCAAAGAAGTAATAAAAGAAAAGAAACAGGTATACGCAAAATTGTTGGCTACCAAATCAAAATTGGACTACAAATTATGCAGACAAAAAAAAAGAATTAAAAGGCTCACAACTAAAGAGAAAAACAATCAGTTGCAGAAATCATGTCAAAACGTCGACCAACATATAGAAGAAGCGCGGAATTCAGAGGCATGAAATATTAAGAAATTAAAAAAGATAAAAACGAAAAAAAAAGTCACATTCCATACTTAGAAGAAATAGATAAAATACTATCAAGAGCTACTAACAGAAAACAGAAAAAAGTTCCAAGAAAAAGACGAATATTAGTAGAATAGGGCAAACCTAGAAGACGATCAAGTTACATTTACTCTAATAGACGTACAAAAGACACTTAAGAGCACCAGAAACAGAAAGGCAGCTGGACCTTTAGGAATAGTACCGGAATTGATTAAATAAGGATTAGAAAAACTACATCGCATAATCCAAAGAATATTTCAAGCCATAATAAATAGAGAGGGCATACCCTCAGAATGAAAAACGGCATACATAACTTTAACTTTTAAGAAGGGTGATCGACAAGTCTGTAAACATTACAGAGGTATAAATGTAATAACCACAATGGAAAGAATTTATGGAAGGGTAGTAAGAAACAAAATTGAAGATTAAATACTAGAAAAGATAGGAGAAGACCAAACCAGATTTATGGCAGAAAGATCCATGCTAGACCATGTATTCACGATACAACAACTTACCAAAAAGAAGAAATCAAAGAACAAAACAATCCATCTAGCTTTTATAGATTTGAAAAAGACATGGTCCCAAGGAATCAGTTATGGAAGGTGATGCAGGAGATAGGAGTACACCAGACAACAGCAATGAGGTATCTGTAAGAGTCGGAAAAAACCTAACCGACAGCTTTGAAATATCCAAAAGTCTGCTGGAGGGATGCTCTAAATCACTTACCCTGTTTACCATATTACTGAAATACGCGCTAAAGAACTGGAAGAAAAACTGTGAAGAAATGGGGATCTAAATTAGAAACGAACATTTTTATATACTCAGTTTTGCTGATGATCATTAGCACAGGATGATGAAAACTTCAGCTATATGGTCCTAAAGCTAAGAGAAAAATATACAAAAGTAGGATTGAAAATAATTTTCAGTAAAACGAAATACCTAATAACGGTAGACCAATTAAATAATGTGGAATTAGAAAAGAACTTAGAGATAAATGGAGTCAGATAGGGCAAACAGAAACGTGCAAAAAACAACTACATCCAATTATCTGGAATACGCACATCACCAAGAAGACCAACAGAGTGATTTACAATATAATGGTTTGAAGTATTTTAATGTATGGGCCATAAATAAGAAGAACAAGCGGAAAATAATAGCAGAAAGATGGAGTACCGGCGGAGGTGTTGTGGAGTTACAAGACTAAACAGAAAAACAAATTACGAGATGTACAGAAAAATTAATAATAATGGTAAGGCTCTATGCCCCGCGTGGGAGCATGGCCTGCGAACTGAGAGGTTAAGGCTCTCATACGTTCGCTTTTTCTGCCCGGTCGTTGCGCACCATCTCTGGTGCGGGGCGGTGTGGCAAGCACCGCGCCTAAGACGACCGCCATTATTACCCCTTGTTCGAGTGAACGCAGGTACTCAATTATTTTTAGTGATTGAGTAGGCCACCCACCAGGCATCAGAGAGCACCGGGAATTGAACCCGGGTCCGTCAGCATCGCAGCCCGCCCCTCAACCACGGGACTACGCTGGCTTAAAGAAAAATTAAAGTACATTAAAATATATCACATATATAAAAGAAAGAAGATTATCATGGTACGGGCATGTAAGAAAAGCACTAGATGATATGTTCGCGCCAATCTCCAATTGCCTTTATTTTAATTTTTAAATTAGGGCTGGCCGTATTTTGGTTCCCTCCTGTATATATATTTAGTTTTGTTCGGCCGCGAATTTACACGAGGTCGCGGAGGGCTAATATATAGGCCGCGTTTTGAGCCGCGGGCCGCGCTTGGGCTTTTGTTACGTTTGCATTGACCTTTGCTAAGCTTTCGGGACGCCTGGCTTCGTTTTTGAATTTAGTTTTGTGATAGTTTAAATTTCTCGTAAGCCGAAAGCATTTTAGACCGAGAGTTCGTCAGCGTGTTTGATTAGAAGCAGAAATTTTCATTTCTGCGAGGCTTTTGTTAAAAGCTAATTTTGTGGCGAATTCAACATTTTTCCAACCAGATTAACCTCTTTCCGGAAGCCCTTTTGTTTCCCGATTGCATTTTGGGGTTGAAATTTTTGCTGCTAAATCTCGGTCCATTTTTTTCTTTGCTCTGACTCGGCAAGGAACGCCGTTCGGCTCCGCTGTTAAGATTGGGGTAACTTGTACTATCTTTTTTCCCACACCCTTATGTCCTTTTTCTGGAACCCCCAGGACCAACAGCACTGGGACGGATTTCTGCGGGAAAGCGCCGTTTCCACAGGTTAGTGTTTTTTAGCTTTAGCTTTGCTTGAAGTTCCTTTTGTTCAAATTTAAAATTATTATACAATCCACTTTTCGGCCGCACCATGATAAATGAATCAAGCGAGTCACCAACTTGAGTCCCATACGGAGAAGAAAAAAGGGAAGGCCTAGACAATCGTGGTGGAACGAAGTGGATGAAGCGATGGAGAAAAGAAACTAGAGAAAAGAAAATGGAAAGATAGACAAGGATGGAGAGTATGGATGAGAGAGGGAAAGCAGAGTCAACTGTAAAATCTTATACATAACTTTGAGTCTTTCAGTAAGACTTACACAAAGACTCGTAGCTCTCCTTGGGGAGTAAGCAGATTGAGACCCCGAGCGAAGAACTAAACTCTAAACGGCGAAATTTTTCTCAAATACGACGCAGTTTAACCCGTTGTTTAAGTATATATGCTACAGAAAGAAGAGGTAGCCAATTATACAAAAATAGTAGAGTTGAATATAAAAACAAATTAAAAATACTAATAAATGCATCCAAAAAGACATGCAAAACCACAACATTAAATAAAAACTAAAGCAAGCTAAATTATGGAATAAATAAATAAAAAAGAAGAGAAAATTAAAGAAAGAAATAAAAAAACATATGAGGGAATCAGAAGTAAAAAAAACTATAACAGATATAAAGAGCAAAGGTTAAAGAACTAGTGAGAAAAACAAAACAATAGTTACAGGAAGAGTTTTTTGAGAAAATTAAGCTTAATAGCATAATATATCAAAAATTTAATTTTATAAAATTTTAAAAAGGTCCAGAAGATAGAAAATGGAATATAAAAATAAAAACATGCGGGCGGCGAAGAGATTGCTCTGTAAGCAATCCCAGAACGAACTTAAAAAACCTTTCGATTTATATCTGGATAATTATTCGACTTAGAATTTTTTCTTCATTTTCGAATTCAGCGTAAAATTTCCTATAAGAATCACATTTAAAATCGTAATGTCGAAAATTTTCCCGAAATTCGAAGTCGAATATCTCGAAAACTATTCGACATAGAATGTTTTCGATTTCATTATTGAAAGCAGCGTAAAATTTTCTTTAAGAATTACTCATAAAAGCGCAATGTCGAAATTTTCCCGAAATTCGAAGTCGAATATCTCGAAAACTATCCGAGATAGAAACTTTTTGATTTCGATTTTGAAATCAGCGTAAATTTCCTATAAGAATCCATTTTCAAATTTTAAAAAATCCATAATTTTCTGACAGCGACCGACAGACAGACAGACAGACCGACAGGCCGACAGATATATAGAATTCAGTAACGAACTTTTTAAGTTCGTTGAACAGAAAAATATGAATTAGGACGAGACAATTGTGCATTGGAAAGAGTACTTTGAGAACATGCTGAATACGGAACAATAGCTAACAGAAGAAGGACAAATAGATAGCAGAGACGAATCAAAAATAACATAAAATATGGAAAACAAAGAGACATAAAGATAGAAGAAGTACTAAGAGAAAAGGAAAAGCTGAAAAGGGGAAGAGGAGTAGAACCCAATGATACAAATGCCATTAAAACTTTAAGAAGATAGTAAAATACCTAAAGCAACAAATTCAAGATGTATAGCCATTTCCTTTTTAATCATACAAGATAATCACGTTGTAAACTCCCCCTAATGTTTTTCTATTTTATGTTATATCCTCTTCTACTTCTTTTGATTAACTTTCCATAAAGGTTTTTTATTATAGATATAATGCTGATGCTTCAGTAGATTTTGCATATTCTTCTATTTTCTTTTTTAAATGTTGTTTATACTTTTGTCTATTGCAGTGGTAATTCTTCTTGATTAGTAGCCCTCTCAAACATTTTTCAATCATACAGAACAGTTGTTTGAGTCCCTACTTTGCAAGTTTTGGTATATACCTCCTAATCTAGTGTATCTTTTTTAATGTTTCGTAAGGTGACTATTAAATGTTCCTTCAAATTACCGCCGTCAACATTGGACAGTCTTCTGTGAGCAGTCTTTTGATAATAACCTTAACAGTTTTTTTTCTAAGATGTAATTTATTAGCGTTCGTTCATTATTATTTATTCCTAATAATTTGATTATTTTATATTTTGGCATATTGATTCCTACTTCTATTTCTTTTCTCTGGCAACTATTCTCTTCACTTCTCTGTTTTCTGTTTATGATTCTCAAGATCCTCAAGTTTGTTTATATTGAGCTATTTCTTTAATACACATATTTAATATTGTCCAAATCTTTGTTTATTTTTTCCGTTTTCTCTAAAGCTTCTAGAGCTACGTGTTTCATGATGTTTTTTATGTGTACATACGTCTCTTACAATTTTTTAAATGATAATTTGTTCAGCTTCTGGTCAAGTCTTTCAGGTGGATTCTGTATGTAATAGGTAAATTTAAGTTTTTTCGCTATTGCTTTCTCATCTTTATTTCAGTATTGCTGATTGATGTTCTTATTCGTGAAAAATCTATTTCTAATCTAAAAATCTGTTGGCGTTGAAACTCGCGCATTCTTTATTAATATTACTTTCCTTTTTGACAATGAAGTCGTCTACTATGGATTTCAGTCTTCTAGTAGGTAGTATTCATGTATACATAGGTATGATTTTGAATTTATAAAAAAATCAGTAATGCGTATCTTTGCTTTTTCTATTTCGTTCTTTCTTCTGAGAAGGGTTGTTTTTTTGTTTGATGCATACATCCACACTATTATAATGTATTGGGCATACATTATAATATTCTCTAACTAATTGACTATTGAGACACCCGGTGGTGTTTTCTTGCAAAGTTAGATGGCCTTGCTGTAGTGGTCAAACTGACAAGTGACATGGACATTTTGCTGACACAACGTGCTGTTATCGAACTACTGATGAGTGTGCCTATTGAAATTCATCGACAAATATGTGATGTGTATGGGACAATCTGTGTAGATGTAGATGAGCAAAAAGTGTAATCGGAAAAAATCCAACCACAACAAATCAAGGTCGATATGATTCCGTGCATGTAGAGAAACTGGTTCACATTAATCACCAAATGAATCAGAAATATATTGGTAAAACTAATGGAATTTCCATTAATCCAGTAAACGCCTGATTTCTCCTCCAACAAAATAAAGAGATTTGTTCCACGTTACCTATTAATAAAGTTATCGCAGAGTAGACAAAACACCCTTCTAAAATTTAAAGAAAATTATCTTTGGCGTAATTTTTTTGTCTCTTTCAGTTATTTAATTTTATTTTGTCCCACTTATTTGCCTTAATTAAAAAAAATTAACCTATTCTTTACTATATTATCATATTAAATTGCATATCTCTTAACTTCAAATTGTGGAAGAGAGATACACTACAGTATCTTATTATTAAGTGGCGAAGCGAAGCGGAGTCACTTACTAATTTCATGTTGTCCGACCGTCCGTCCCTCCGAGCAATAACTCGAGAACGGCTGGGAATTTCAAATTCTGTTTTCACCAATCGACGGGCGACCAAAAAGGCTTGTTTGCTAGTGGTTTTGAAACTGATTGGTCAAAGGTCAACTAGAGGGTTCTCAAATTTGGGAGACTGCTTCGCCACTTCGCTATGCGTTGCAGCTTTGCAGGTTTTTTTATATTAGATGTTTCGTAAAATAATTTATCGTAAAAAATTAATGATGCCTTAATTTAAGAACACAATTTAAATTTAAACGTAACGAGACGATTTACATAAATAGCATTTCTAACTCTAAGTACCTTTCTAAGTAGAGCATCGCGAACACTTGATGTTTTTAGAAAGTACTCGTGATGCTACTTGCAAGATGTTGGCAACCAATTTAAAAGACAAAACTTTTATATTTACGGCGCTACAATCCTGCAAGGCTTATTCCATTTGCTTGTACTCTTCGCGCAAGCAATATTTTGTAGAAAATTAAATTGTCGCTTCTGAAGTCATACTTTTGTTTGGCAAGCATAGAAGATGTCACGTTTATCTTCAACTCGCTGCATTATTCCCTTTTGTAACAAAATTTGTTGTATGTGCAAAAGTAGCTTTAAAAAATTGTATAAGTCAAATAAGTTCCGGGTGTGTAAAATATTCTCTTATTTATTTTTAAATTAAAATAGAAATTAGGTTTTACAAATGGCCTATAGTTTAATAAGGCGCTATTAATTATAAATAAAATAATTATCAAATTTTTAAAAATATATAAATTTTGTATACAAATTAAATCTCTCAACAATTCACGAAAAATATTTTAGCATTAATACTACAAAATATATTAAAGTGCAATTTATATAAACAAAACATCAAATGTAACTTTTAGTACATTTTAACTATATTCATTATTTCAGACATGTTGCTAAAACAAAAGGTCTGCACTAAAAATACAGAGTTAATATTAATATAACTTTATATATACATTATGACCTTATACACAACGTATTCACTAAGTGACCTTCTTTTGTAAATATGTCAGCTGTAGTACTATCACAACAATACTAAACCGCAAACACTACCTGTCACATGGTGCAACATACTGCTTTATGCATTTAAAATATTCATAATAACCACAAATTTCCCCTCATAAAATAAGGGCATATTATTATTTATATTGATAAGACTATATGCCCCGAGTGGAAACAAAGACATGTGAACTGAGAGGTTGAGGCTCTCGTATGATAGCTATTACTGCACCATCTCTGATGTAGAACGATGCAAAGTCAGTACAAGTATTTAAATATTTTTAGTAACTGACGCATCTGAGAATTGAGCCCGGGTCTGTCCGCATAGCAACCAAGCCACATTAGCGCTCAGTATATTATTTAGGTTTTTTATGCAATGCTTTGAAATTGCTATTTTTGCATTCTTTGAAATTTTTTATTGTTTTTATACAAATTTGTGTTAAATCACCTAATCATTGAATTTTTATGATAATGTTAAATACGAAAGTTATTCAACAAGACCAAGAAGGATAATACGCTGAAAAAACAATGAATGTGAACTACGCCATTGTAGATAAGAAAGCTTGGATATCACAAACAATTTATGAACTAATAAAACTATAGGGTGAAATAATGGCTTATAAAGTGTGGATAATGACCACATGTGGTGACACGTTAAAAACCTGGGGGGAGGGTTAAAAAGAATGTTCAAATGGAACGTCTTATTAAGACTTTTATTTCTGTCTTATATACTTCTATATGAAAAGTGTGATAAATTCAGGAACATAAAAGTACTCTTTAAACATTAAAAACCTTGTAAAACATAAACAACAAATTACAAAGTAAAAAAATGTAACAGTAACGCAAGCGCCTGTTTTTCAGACACAATATCGTTATCAAATCGAGGTGATTTCTCACTTTTTCAAAGAAACCTACAGGCTTCTCTTTTTTTGCCTGAAGGTACCTTTAATGGCTTCATAATCGTTTAAACAAAGCTTCTCGATAAACGATATACCACGGTTTATTAAAGTCATATTTAAGATATTCATTACTGTACGACTTATTCTTTTTTTATCTTTGTCACTTCTAGATGTACATGGTTCTAGTGATTTTTAAAAATCTATCTATACTTAATAAAATTCCGTAACCAACAACACAGCTCACAAGTTGAACATAACGTCTCATCACTTTCCCGCTTATACCAAACCATCTTCAAATGACATCAGTGCCATCTAGCATATAGAAACACAAAGAGAGAAAATTCACTAGTTGGTAAGAGATGGTGCAAATAAGAAAAAAAAAGAAATTGCACTATTGACGTTAAATGACACCAGCAACAAAAACACAATTTGGAAAGCTATTTGGTAACAGATATTCTCAGTCATATAGCTGTACAGTCGTTGCTTTACAATAATAAAGTTAAATGTAGAGTCACTAAAGTGCATCTACACATTACTGTGGGAAAAGTAATAACTCAGTAAATTACTACAACTCTCAAATAATTCTCCACATTTTTAGAGTTATGCAAGCTCTTCTTACATATTTTCTTTTAATTAGAGAAAATTACCATAAGACACATTACGCGATTTAAAATTTAAAAAATGACAAAATACTAACTATTAATTTTAACGAGTTTCTAACTAGAAAAAAGTTTAGGAGCATATAAAGAAACATTCCGACAATAACAAAATGTATTAAGTTTTTTTTGTATTCAGTAACCAATCATAATACGCCTCGTATATTCCTTGAAATAAATGCAAAATAGATTTGAATTTTACTTTTGTTTTTGTTAATTTGTACCAAAATAACTACAAGACCTTGTTGTAAAAATCAGAACTTGTCATACTGTTGAAATCGGAATGTGTTTGTTAATAGATACGTTTGGAGACAGATTAATTTCATGAAAAATTGAAGTTAATATATAAAGTGTATATATAAGTAACGCAAAATTGGTGGGCAAAATTAGTGTAGAAATTAGATGACTACAGCCTGGACCTTTAATAGGCTTAATTAGAAAGACCTCTTTGTTGTGCAGCAACAAATAAAAGCTATTTGAAATATGGAATCTTTCAAGTATAATGCGTATGAATTTACAGACTGTATATGTTTCTTATGCCTAACTCTAAATATAATTGTTGGACGACACAAAAGTGATTACTCATTAAACCCCCGGTAGGAATTTGGGCCACCCTATATACGTAAAAATCGTTTTATTATAATATGTAACAATTGTTAGTAAAAAATAAAGATCACAATAAATATTTTATAATAAGGACAATTTTTAAGTAAATTTGAATAATTAAAATCAAAAATAAATATTTCATAAGGAAAACAATCAAGCCCTCCGGGCCCGGCTGGTATTTGATAAGTAACACAAATTTTAGTATCCCGAAAATTATTAAATATTGCAACAAAAGGCCACAAAAAAAACTTCATCCAGGACAGGAAGGTGAATTGTCAAAATGGCTATTGTATCTACCAAGATGTATCTGAAGTGTCTATAGTCATGTATACAAAATCCGCGGAGGGAATATCATGGCGTCCCACTTCTTTGAGAAAAGCTTGAAGGTGACCGTCGAGAGTTATATCAACGTGCTAAAGACACTCTGGAGAGGGGAAGTCGACCGGAGTACGTGTTCCAGCAGGAAAACCCTGGCATGGCTATATAACACTGGTCCCGTGACTTGTGGTCACCCTCCAGTGTGGGGCGTGGTCGAGGCGAAGATCAATGAGAAGCATTATAATATCAAGTATAACTTAAAGGCTATTATCATGGAGGTTACATTACATGGGCAAGGAGAAGGTTGTGTTAGGCTGCAGCAGGTTGAAAATCTCCACTTTAGAAGATCGTAATCGCTGATTTACTTTAATTGTGCTAAGTTTCATGAAAATTAATTTAATTTGTCTTGTATTTTAATCTTATTTTAATTTTTTATTTACTTTCGGGATTTATCTCGACGATCTTATACGTAAATTTTATCTGAAACCAGCACTATGTTTATATTTACAAAAATAAAACTTTACTTAAAAATTAATTATTAAATACAAAAATATTTTTATATCTACTAATTTAAGGAACGGCACCATTAAGCATAAGGTGCTTTTCTTTGCAAATACAAAATCACTTTTATTTTATAGAAGCAAACAATCCCCATCTTATTTAAAAACGAGCATTTGTATGTTAAAAGGCGCAACACAATTCCAAGAAAACACGATGGCATTTCGGAGAATTTAAATATATTCCAGGAAGTAGCGCAATAGCACTGAAGCTGACCTCTTGCAAAATCAAACGATATGGAAGCTTACACGGATAGCTCGATTGTGCTTTTCTCCGTTTCCTGTTCATTTGGTTGGTCTATTGCATTTTCGCTGTATTTTTTATATGTGCGTTCGTTTATGGGTTGCAAAAGTAGGAGGCGGTTAGATAATCGATTATTCAAATAAAATGCCTTTTTAATTTACAGTTTTATTGGAATACCTAAAATGCTAAATATCTTACAATCTTAAATTACTATTCCACTTTATGAAATACCTGGTATCTGCATTTATTATTTTAATCATTAATTGCTAAATTTTAACCTGTTAAAATCTTAAAATAACAAATATTGCGGTTAGATTTAAGGAGTGGAAATAATAATCAAACATGGGTCGGCTAGCAGTAACCTAAATTTTAAACTTAACAAAATAGCTTTTATGTAATAAAATTATACATTACAACATTCCTAGTTGGAGAAAAGAAGAGAAACGAAAATTTATAAATTCGTATGGTCACTATGCGAGTAGCTTTTAAAATTTGCAATATGCTTTCCGCGATCAAAAAAGTAGCACGAAAGTTATTGACATTCTTTAGCCACCGTGCTCGTAAGTTACAATTTGTAGCTAATTCGCTCCCATTTTATTTACCAGGGGAGAAACTTCGCGCATTTTAATTGCAGGAGTAGCATCTAATTGTCGCTTCGTGATTATTATGAAACTGCCTGTGAACCTACAAAAGTCTGCGTTTACATAATTAGAGACGCAGCCATAATTCCAATGCAACAAACATAAAATAATTTACACCGCGCAACAGCGCAGTAACGAGTGGTATACTATATGTATTCATAAGACTCTTCTATTTGTCTTCTCTATTATATCTTATCCTATGCGTTTATTCATGCAAACATCAAACGTACAGTTGACTGTGTAAATTTTAAAAGTGCATTTACATAAATAGATAATAACTGTTGCCAAGTATTTACAGTAAGTCTTTGGTGAAAAATCCATTTAGAGTCACTGGTGAACCATTCGTTAGTTAGTTGCATAACATATTATTCCTGCGCGTGGATACATTTATTATTATATTATTTACAAGGACATTATAGGTTTTCATTATTTACCTGCCACAAGCTCATGACCGCAGATTTTCTCTATGCAAAGTTCAGTCTTTACAATAGCCAGTAAAAAATTTATACACCCTACGCAACAGTAGCCTTACAGCTGGAATTCTATTCTGTCAAATGACCATTTATATCATTCTTCTCAATAATCAAAAGTAAATCAAAATCGACATGGAGATCAATCAAAAATAAAGGACGTAACTGAAAGAAGACCAATGATAAAACACCTTAATATAATGTGCAAAAACAGCAGAATGTTGTTTAAATTGTTGTTGTTACAAAAAAAATTAGATTTATTAAATAGCGACACTCGAAATCCAAAAAAACCCAAGACAGATCCCAAACCTCTACCGATTTTTGTATCAGGAGTCGAAATAAACTAACCATTGCTATGACTACTCGAAACAATAGCAAAAAATGACGAATATTACACATAACAAAGTGAAATTCTTACGAAAAACCTCGGACAAATTACACAGCTATAATGAAACCCTTAACAGACACAAAGGTGGAATTTTACAACTACCAAAGAAAACAAGAACACGAATTAAAAACGTACACTGGACTAGTAATGTAGAACTCAAGATTTATGGTTACAATGTAACTAACATCTGGAACGTTAAATAAAAAGTCACGAGGTAAGAATTCCTCTCTGCTTCGTTTAATCAAAACCAGCTGAAAATAATGAAGATATATATTGTACCATAAGAGTAGTAATTATTTCCCAGCACATTTCACAACGATTTGGCCGTAGGAAAAACTTCTGTAATGAGATGCGTTAAATGTGCCGATAAAATATCAACAAAAAAAAAGTAATAACCCAAAATTCGTTAATTTCAGTAGGAACGACTTAGCCAATTATCCAAATTGTTCTTTACAAATAATTATAAGATGATAGAATATTTTTTCAAGCGAGTTCAAGCAACCTCAGCATACTGCACAACATGTCTGACAAAATTCTAATCATGGTGAAGCTCTAAATAATGGTGATTCAATACATTGAAATACTGTAGTAAAGTTACAGCAACACCAAAAATATAACCAATAAAATGACTTAACCAAATTATAAAAATGTTGACTGGTTTAAGCAAACAAATACTAAACGTACTAGTCACAATAGCAAGATGAATTATTATCCACCCTTTCACAGCAATATCTGGAATCAGAAGCACATTTTACAAACAGAAATTTTATAGAAATTTTAAGTTATACCTTGAATGCAACGCTACCTCTTGATAGAGGAGCTCATGCAGATACATCAGGCATTATTAAAAGTCCTATAAAGCACTGTAATGGTAGAAAATTAGAAGCAATTTCATCAGTATATTGTCTACCACGATATATTAATAAAAAAGAAAATAATAAAACTAGATTTATGTATGAGGATGACTTTAATGCTAAATATGTAGAGTGGGGGGCCACGTCAACTTTGACCAAAGACAGAGTACTGATAAAAGCAGGAAATAGTAGTAGTGTGCTTCGTAACCATCCAAGCAGTTTGATTTCCTTAATTTTTGTGTATTCAAAGGGATTAGTTCGAACAATCTGAATATTGCCTAAATTTATGAACAGATCCTCTCCATTATAATTACTTTTCGATTCAATGTGTTAGTAAGTGAAAAATCTTTATCTCTGAGTAATAAAATGTATTCAAAAGTTAACAAAAGAATCGGCATTGCCAAATAGTAATAGTAAAAGTACAATACATGAGAATTGGCATAGACTCAACATTTTTTTATATTTTATTTGTTACAATTTTTCAGAAAAGTAATTAAAACAAATTACGTATCTATGTCCAGACAACACAATTCTGTAGGAGACCCAACCAGAAGGCCGAATTTGAATTGCACGCCATTGTCTAGTTTTTTAGGTAACATAACTGTTCTTATAAGTAATAATTTCTGTTTCGTATCGTTTTGTTCTTATGAAGCTTTACACGACGCAACAACAAGGTTTTATTGTTATAATTTGATACTAGTAAAGTGATTTACGCAGAGGCTGTTTGAAAACTTTATTTGAGGAGCAAAATACTCTAGATAAATCTATCAAAGTCACTGTGGTGTGGATTTTAAGGAAGTGAAGTAATCACATCCTAATTTTTTCAATATATTACCATAGTGACTGGAAAATGTTACAGCAACACGATTATATTCTTATTTTAACGGCGTATATGTTAAACGTTTGTGGTTCCAGCAAAATGGTGCTACCTGCCATACCTCTCAGAAGAACCAAAACTAGCCAGCGTAATCAGGTGACCCGACACCAAACTTCTAATTCCTCTGAGGATTTGTAAAATCGCGTGCTTATGAGAACATATCAAACCGCACCGGAAATCAAAAAGAAAATTTGATACTTTCCTCAATTTCACTAATAAAGTGGCTAAATGCAAAGCATGTTAATGAGAAACTTATAGACAATTTAGGTTTTTACATTCAAATAATAATATGACCCATTTCTATAATGTAAATTTGCACAAAGAGGATTTATAAAACGGAAACAATTTTTTTGTTCTATTAAATCAGGCGTTTTTTGAGGCGCTCTTTATTATTGATAAAAATATTTACATCTACCCTTAAAATTTGATTTCATTATTGTTCATAATTTTGCTCTATTAATTACAGTTTTGTTAATTCTTGGGTATGCTTCTAGATATTCGAAGTATTTGTATTTAAATATTCTTTATTTTTTTATTTATGTAACGGTTCTTTTAGACATATATTCTGTTCGACCTCCACCTTTTTAAATAAATTCATTCGTTGAGACTTACTAGCTCTGCAGCCTCGAGGGCTTATTGTGCCTGGTAACATGCAACTTACTACGTCACATACAAACTCGAACTCGCCCACACGCTGGGTTCCCGAACAGCGGAGTATTCGCTTATGACCAGTCGCCTACAGCAGCGGTCCAAATAAATTTACACTAGATAAATGTCTCAGTTCGACCAGTAAACCAGGTCACCATTTTAGAATCATGGCGAACTATATACAAGGTGATAATAAATTACAGATACAAACTTATATTAGTTGGAAAGGGTGGGGTAAAGGTCTCTCACTTTTTAAAGTTGAATAAAAAACGATATAAACTATATAACTGAAAGTTTTATTTCCATGTGTTTAAAAATCTGGTGTGAACATCACACGACCTTCCTTATCCTATTATTTGGGTAATTCTGGCAAAAGACCTGGGCTTCAATTTTTTTTCGATTTCCTAATTTACCAACTTTCACTTTAAATTCATGTTTATCTCCCGATACCAAATCATTTTTATTCTCATGAATTTTTTGTATCTCCAACCGTTTAGATTCGCGACCGCTTTGCGACGGCTCGGCCGATTTTTTTCGCACTACGTCCCCTACCTACAAGTAACTTGTATATCAAATTTCAAGTTTCTATCTCTTACGGTTCTCGAGATATCCTGTTTACTGACAGACCGACAGACACACACACACACACACCAACCAATGGCCCAAATCAACTTTTTTGGTGTCCTGCGGCTATAATTCGTCCAAAAATGTGAAAAACTGGATATCTAAAATTTCCGCCGATTACATTACTTTCCTTATTATAGGATAAGGAAAGTAAAAAAGATTATCAGCCAAGTGTAGTGTACCTTATTTTTGATGCACTATTTTAGTTCTATTCAAAGTTTCTTCTAATATATGTTCAGGAATATGCCTGATTTTTGATGTACTTGCTTGGAGTATCTTGGGATGATGTTGGGATCGTTTAGGAATTTTTTAAGCAGCACTTACATAAACATAAAAGTATTAGTGCAAAGTTTGCCATACAGTCCGACTAGACAACTGAAGACCAACAGTATGTTTACATTCAGATCACATTAGAGATTGCAATTAGAACATCTTACTTCAGCGTTGGCGCGCTCCTAGGCCTTCAGAACGAGTACTTTTAAAGTTCCCTGCCCACAATAAAAGAAACTTGGTAAAAAATGGAGGCCGAACTTCAACTTGAAGGCACGTTTGAAGAGTATGATATGTCTAAGCAAAATTACTGTATCTAATGAATCTCTTCCCCCATCCTCGGGCCACTATTTATTTCATAACATTTCTTCAAAATTAGAGACAGAAGTTTGCCCCACACCATATAATTAACTTAGGTAACTGTATACAATAGTCTTTTGTTATATTTGAGAAGACCGCCACAAATACTATCGGAAAACTATCCACTTGATAGCAATCTCTGTAGATAGTACTATTTTTACAGAGACTATCAAATTTGTACGTTTGAAAAGATACCAACAAACTAAGCGTCGCATCACTACTGGTCAACTGACCAATTCATTTTCCGCACACCAGAAAATGTTTACAATTTAGTAACTTACAATAACCAACACGATAAAAACGTCCAAAACCATCTAATGTTATACATCCATCAATACACCTTGTCGGCTATGGTATGGAGCAAAATATTTTCCATAAATAACATTTGGTACCCAAAGGGCTCAAAGTAAGTCAAAATGTATCATGTAATAGGCGTATTGAAAGCTGTTGCATCACCTTGAGTTCAAAAACAATTAAAGCGGCCAAATTTGGACATTTTAGCAGAATCCTGTTTGTGCTCAGAAGGCAAGTCCAGAACAGGAAAATATTTCCTTATTCCATTAACACCTTAAACTCTACGTATTAGAGCGTTTGGTCAATTTTGGAGGACCACGCATGTGTAAAGTTCTATAGAAGTTTGAAGCTGTTAAAGCGGTCATTTCTAGTGGACCGAAACAACTTGAGCATAGATTAGATGCAACTTAAAATTAGTACTTTTCCACATCGTTGACGCTGTGGACTAAAACTAAAGAGGAACATTTTAAAATCCAGCAGAGTAATTGCGTTTTGTTATTATGCAGATAATTCAGTTCTGTGTGTTCAATGTTGTTTAATAACAAAGTTACAATTAAAAATCTTTATCTTCATAATATATTATCACCCTGTATAGACATGATGCTGTTTCTAAATAGGTTTTTAAAGGTAGAGCTGTAATATGAACTTTAAAATTTGTTCAACGAAAAGTACTTTTACTTAATTATACATTAAATCAATAGTTTTATAGGACATTATAGCTTTTGAGTAATAAGCCTAAGGCAGGCAACAAATTTTACTCTTTGCGAAGTTTAATAATCATCATAATTTATAATTACCATTAATCTTTAAAGTTTAATTAAATTACTACTTGATGTTAAAACAGAGTGTGACTATATTAATTTATCTTTGTCTGCCCTTTCTGGTATACATCCGATTTTCAGTAATAGGGTACGCATAAAATATAATCTACAATTAAGCTTTAACTTTGTACTTTCTATTGTTAATCACAACGCATTGTATTTTGTTATTATTCCATATTGGATACGGTTTGAATTAGGTAGCAAAACTTAAATTTGACTTTTCAATAATTGCTTTCTTACGGCTCATTTCTAGCTACAAGTTTGCAAACTGGAAATTACCTTTGACGCAAATATGTACTCTTTAGATTATTATAAAAAACAAAAATATTACTAATTATAATTTTAAGATTTTTCTTGAATTTAACTCGGTTGCACTCCAAGTCAATGAGCGGTAGAAATGCTGCAGTTTCTTTTTTTATTACATTTATTACTAAACAAGAAAATTAGTAAAACGAATTATGCATGTATTTCTCTAGAAAAATTTACAACCCCATTAATTCCAAGTAAAAATAAAAATAAGCAATACATAATCAAGAATTTGTTTGTAGCCTCATTAACATTCTTCACATTCATAAAAGCTTTGTTAACAACGCAATTTAAAAATTGATCATATTTCTTAGAAAACAATAATACGTAAAACATTTAAATAATTTCCACATTAAAGTAAATGTACAGATAGTGCAAATTATTCAAATAATTACAAATGCAAATTTGTAAGGCATATCATACGCAGTTATTTAAAATTAGCAGATGATATATGTTATTTTCACTATTATGCACTAGGCTATTTTGGTGAACAAAATGGTAGTTCATTGGTTGAAAATCAAGTTTAAATATTTTAATACATCAGCTCTAGACTCAACAATTACAAGAATTAAAAATATTGCCTGCAAAATCCACTGACTTATAATAAGCTACTATTTACTGAAAACCATTATTAGTAAAATTAGTAAAATTATTAGTAAAATAAAAATATAATACAGAGAAAATTAAACCACAGAAAGATATTCAAAACAATCTAATTATACAAAAAAAATTATCGCTTTGGCAACTTTAAAGTGTCAGCTATTGTAAAAAAAAACCCAAAGGGCCTCTAAGGCCAGTTATGGAGAACTATTATTATTATTATTATTATTATTGTAAATTAATAGAAACATTTTATATGGCATTCGCTACGCCATTAAGATTATTTTTAAATTAATTGTATGGACTTTTATTAATTTTACTAATACGAAAAATTTTGAAAGAACTTGAGATTTTTTGCACCACAGTATATGGCTTAAAAGCTTCTAAATGCCTCATGGGTAAATAAGACAAAACTTTACTTATTGATAATAAATATTAAAATAATACAGAATTTTATCTCCCATAAGAAAAACAAATTTCCAAAGTGTTCTTGTCACAAGAATTGAAATAAGAATGTGACTAGTATATATGGAATGACCCAAATTGAACTTTATGACTTGACTTGAGCATTGTTTGCGTTCTGTGAACGATGGAAGTTTGCACTTGTGCCATTTTTATTCAAGCATTTAGGAAAATCTAGCAAAAATCAAAAGAAACGTTGTATATTTGTAAAGTGGGTTTTAGAAAACAGAGTAGTTGAAAAAAACAATGTTGAGCGACGAAGCTTAATTTTCTTTAAATGACTTTGTAAAACATGAAAGAAATCATTGTCCCGTAGTTTTTTGAAGATGAAAATGGCACCGATGCTACTGTAAACGGTGTACGTTACCGGGCGATTCCAAACAACTTTTTTCAATAAAATTAACAATTTAAACATAAATGACTTGTGGTTTCAACAAAATGGAGCTACATCTTACGCAACACTCACTTTACTTTAAACCAAATATCTTAATTGTGTTATCTCGCAAAAGTTGACATCGATTGGCCACCGCGTTCTTGCGATGAAACCCCATTAGTCTATTCCTTCCTGCAGCTGTTTGAACGAAAGGTTTATGTCAACAGACCCGCTACGATTCCAACTCTAAAAAAAACATCAGACGTGCAATTGCCGAAATAAAGTCAAATTTATAGAAACAGATTTTTTCAAAACCCAGGTTACTCAAATTAACATTTGAACTTTTCAGTGGCATAAGCAGTCTCTTCGTTACACAAAAATGTAACATATTAAATAAACCACTTACTGGGCATACAAACCGCATTACAACAAATCACCGACTTGTTAAAAATGGATGTACTAATTATATCAAATACCATAGTAATGGTCCGGAGTTAGAAGTGTTTTTTTTTGGTGCACTTACAAGCACTGCAGCCGCAAGGGCTTATTGTGTCGACTAGCATGCACTTATTCTAGGACATTCACACACCCCCATGGGTTGAGCGAGACTCGAACTCGCGCGCGCCGGCTAGAGGACATAGTCAACTGCTTGAACCATCTGAGCCACCGCGTCCCCAGTTACGAGTGTTGGAAAGCAAAGATAACAATAGTTTAGGAAAAAATATATTCGCATAGAGGAAAACTAACTTCCCATTATTTCAACAGACGCACTCAACAGTGTACTACATGTACAGAAAGAACGAGCTTTACTTTTCAAAATTTGAAGTTTATGCTCAAAATGACTTAAACATTTTGTAT
Source organism: Sinelater perroti (assembly GCA_036346155.1). Lineage (NCBI taxonomy): Eukaryota > Metazoa > Arthropoda > Insecta > Coleoptera > Elateridae > Sinelater > Sinelater perroti. The sequence goes on along the minus strand of JARFIY010000195.1, from coordinate 12,368,385 downwards.
CATTTGAGCGCCAAGAGCCTAGATACGTACATAAGCGGCCCACAAACGCAAAGAAACAGCCAGCAACAGTCCTATGAGAGTATATTATGTATTTCGACGTTTTATTCATTGTGATAATAGTACGAAACCCTTGTTAAAGATAACTCGTTTATCTTTAAATAGAAACACAAATCTAATTAAAGTAAAGAATCCTAACTTGAGAAGATTCAAATAAGAATGGCACATATACACGTTTTTGATTGGCTTTGAGGTTGGGCAGGCTACATCCGAACCACCATACGGACGTTAGAAAGTTTAAGAATCATTTTGATAGTTGTCGTCTTTAAATTTTTCGAACAGACTAGGTCAAATTATGATACATATATAGGTCATTTTGAGCATCATTCTTGATTCAAAACATTCATTGTCAAGGGTAGTTCCCTGCACATTCAATTCTATTTCAATGCATTTGACACGATAAAAGAAAATAAGGTAGGACATAAATTATTCAATTGGGTTTCAGGAAAATTAACTGCGATCTTCTGAATGTTGTCGTTACAGCCTTAGACGAAACAATGGAAACTCTATGGGATGTCCAAGTAGATTTACTATTTAAACAAGCGATCCAAATACCTTCCAAAAGGATCATCAGCTCAGGAAATTTGGAACAGGTTGTTAGTAGCTTAGATGTAGGGAGTATTATAATAAGATTACGTTTTTCAGTTTTTTTTGTAATGTATATTCAGAGATCTTTCATAAATCAAAAAACGATACTATCTAGCCAATATTTGATAATAATAGACATACTAGTAGTAATAGTAAATACCTTAACATTCCTAAAAATTTAGCCGCTTGCACGAGCTTCCTATATTTAATTTTGAGGTATATTACTGTCTCTGTTATCCACTATACATAATTGAATTTTCTTTATTTTAATTATAATTTTATATGCGTCTTTGGTGTCTTAACTATTTCGTTCTCTTTTTCGTATCTTGCTTTTTACCTACAATTTATGACTTCAACCATTTTAAAATGATTTTAGGTCTTCCCTCGACCTATTTTTTGCTTTTAGTCCAATAATTTCTTTGCTGCATAATCTTTTTTTATGGCTTTGTGTCCTATTTCTATTCTATTCCTCTAGATTTTAAGTGTTTCATTACATCCTCACAGTTTTATTTTCTTTGACTATTTCATAATTTATTCTTTTTTTGCACTCATTTTCAGTAATTTCAATTGGTCTCAGAATAGTTTGTAGCACATTTCTCTTAACTCTTCCCGCTTCTTCTTCTTGCCTCACTAGGCGTGCAATTTCTGCAGCATATGCCATCACTGGTCTTAATAGTGTCTCATAGATTCGAATTTTTGTCCCTTTACTCACTTTATTTCTTTTAAGCGAAGCTTTACGTACCTAATAAGTTTCAAGGTCCAATTGCATTGTCTCACTTATATCTTCAGTGTTTTCTTTGTTTGTTAAAACTTTACCTAATGTATAATGTGTATATATTTACTTTCAAGCTTTTATTTGGCCTAAAATTATCTCTACAATACTTAAGTTACTTTGTTTTATCTTTATTTATTCTTAACCTTATTTTTCTTGGTTCTTCTTTCAGGTTTTAAAAACATCTTTTTTCCGGATTTACAATTACCACTTCACCATCCACCTATACAATTACCAGTCCCTCTTTGTTGATTGTTGTTCCCAAGCAATCTAATTGAGCAGGATAGTTTATAGTGAGTCTCCATCTCCTTTTTAACCTCACAACGTCAAATATGTTTTTTAACATTGTCCTTATTAGTATCAATATCTTCTATAGTGCTTCTTCACCTTCTTTCAATAGATGGATCAGTTTCTGTCTGTCGTTGTTACCAAACTAACCTGATATTTCCGTATTTTTGAATATTCCATTAATCTTCTTTGTAGCATTGCGGGGAAAATTTTATATACTGAGTTTAAGAGAGTAATATCTCTTTATTTGCTATATTCTCCCTAGTATTACTTTTTGTAAATCGGCAATATTCTCATTTCAATCACTTGGTATTCTTTTTGTAATCCAAATCTCCTTTATTAATTCATATTTTGTCTGCTATTATTAGAGAGCGGATTCTATGCTAAATACATATTGGCTGCCTATTTTGCATATTTGCGCATTTTACCAATTTTTTGCATTTTTCTAAAAAAACTTGCACAATATGTGCTGATTTGAGAATGTGTGTCGAAATGACTAAATTTTCCTTTTCATTTATTACTCTAGTATTCAGCAATATCCCATAGAGCTTTATGAAAACTATTTTTTATTTTATTTAATTTTTTGTATACCTATTCCTTCCATCATTTTCTAATTTATAGTTTGTTCCCTTTTTATATTTTCTTTTTATTTCTTCTTCTTTAAAATCTTTAATTTTCCAGTTTGCAATTTCTTTTCTTGATATTCTTTTATTATTAAATTTTTGTTTTGCTGTTGCTATTACCAGTAAACAATTTGTATCCATATTTGCACCTTTTATAGCCTCACATCTTTTATTGATATATCATTTTCTTGTCAGTAGCAAACGGTCTATCAAATTTTCTTTTGTATTATTTCTTCCTGGTGTCATTGAAGTTATTGTATGTATTTTTTTGTGCTTAGACTTTATACTATTTATTGATATATTTGTTAAAGCTGCGAATTTACATAGTCTCTTTCCATTATCGTTTACGGTATTGTGCAGTGTACGTGTCCCTGCTACTCTCCCCGCAAAGCTTTCTTTACCTATTTAAGCATTTTAATCTCATATTGCTAATGCCATGACTTATCTTGGTGTTTTTTCGGCTAATTTTCTAGTTATTCATATAACTTTTCCTAGTCATTTTCATTCACTTGTTTCGCCGGGGTATATACATTTACAGCAGATAAAAAGATTTCCGCGAAAAATAAAAATTGTAGTTGCAAAACAACCTAACAACGATTAACATATTTAGATTCAGCAAAGTAACTTTTATTATATGTACCGATTATCAGCAAGAAATGATCTGAACATGCTCTATTTTAAGCTAAATCAAGAAATTTTCAAATCCCACTTCGCATTAAGTATTAAAAGTATATAAAAAATAATTATTGCTGAAATAATGTTTTAGTACAATTTGTTTCTAAAAAACTGTTTTGTAAAAAAATAAATTTTTTTGTTCAACTGGATTTTTTCGTTGGTTATCGGCGAGCAGAGTGTTACTACCAAGTTAAACAAACAAAAAAGTTTACATGATTTTATATAAAATTTAAATAATTTAAACATAAACTAGTTTTAAATGCAGTGAATTAAACGTGTGTAATTAAGCATTTCTATTACGTTTAAATTTCTTATACAACATACAAGTACATTTCAAACAACCAACAGCAAATAATAAAGTTTTTCTCTCATATTTTGGTGAATGTTATAGCGAATACTTACAGATATATTAAAAAACCCTACTTTGATTCTTTTATATAAAGCTTCCTTTTAGAGTTTAAATATCAATAATATACACATTTTATTCATGTTTAAAAGGGCCATTTTTCTATACGAAACCTTACAGCGAAACCTTCAGTTTACGTATAATAATATATTTATTGCTGATTTTCTTTCCACTCAAAAGAACCAACGGACAAAAGCCTAGACCATGCCATAAACGTTTCTTTAAATGTGTTAAAATGTATTTGAATGTAACTTTCCTTCTATTAGTACTACATAATTTTATAAAAAAATTTATATTTTACATGGCATACATACATATTCTTAATAGAATAAATTCAAAACCTTGATGCTTCGATTTTTGTAAAGGCAGCTGACAAACTAACTGGAAAGTGTTTTTTTTTGTTTTATAAGTTTTCTCATAAAACTTCTTATAGTCTTGTATTATTATTAAAGTTTGATATGCACAACCTCTAGTTATTAGATTTATTAGAAATGTTAATTAATAGAACGCGACATATAGTTTGTGTCTAGCTAAGTTTGTTATAAATCATATTATCTATTATTTCTCTACTTTCTTTAATGTTTAAGCAACTCGTTTTATTATTGAAAATATATGCTGTTTTATTTTTTTTATATTTTCGATGTCACTTTCGAATTATTTTTTCCGGTCTCTGATACCAACACCCCACCATTGTGCTGTTTGGCTTTCATACATTAAGTTTCGAGCTTACACATACTTCTTACAGAAATATTGAAACTCGTTTTCATATCAGCATAAAAAACAATGTCATCTGTTGATAGACTACAATTAAGTTATTTTATTTACAATGAACGTCGCGTCATAGCTCAAAATACAGCGCGGTATTAATCAACGATATAAGATAAAAAACGGGGAGAATGCTTTAAAGAATGTAAGCTAGGACATAAATTATTGAATTGTTGTGCATAAGTATCTTCTAAAATACCCTTGAGTCGCAAAGGAGAGTGATCAACTGTCTTTAAATGCAACTTTTTGTGCAAGAGGTGGCGTGTACGTTTACCAGAAGATTACATTTGTATTTAAGCATTTTTTTCTTTTTGTTTAGTTGAAAAGTCTGAAAAACTTTATCTATGGGATCTCAAAATACAATTACAAAAGCTTTTCCAGCTCGTTTAAGCTCAAGTATTATCAAATATACATCTTCTCTTTATAATGAGAGAGAAGCTTCTAAGAAATTTCCATTCACGTAGCCTTTTGTTTAGCATCTGGAGAGCACGTTTGGAAATTGTAACACTTTTTTATTATTGACTACTATAACTAATATCCACTTGGACATATTTTTTAGCAATTTAAAACCATCGATTGCTCACAAATCCGAGCAACACCCATTGCAATGTTGCTGGTATGACGCAACCCATGTACATTACATTTTTGACCTTGCTTCTCAATAAGGTGTCTTTATCAAACTATTGACGTTATCTGCACAGAATTTAAATTTCTTTAACATTTTTTTACAGTTAAAAATGTTATTGAAACCCTTTGCAGATTAACACTAATGGCTTTTTTAAGCGATGTAGAAAGACAACACGTAACCGTCACCTAATTACAGCGTTTCCATGTTACCATATTAGTAGTGACACTGAATTTATGTGTTGAAAAAAATTTTATGCGCGAAATTTGCTAGGCTATTTAGTAATTTAAAATATTTTATTAAAATCTAATAGAAATGCGTGTTTAGAAAGAAAGTCTTATTAGATAATATTCTGCTTTGCTACAAATGTCATACAATTATGTCAAAAAGACGCACAATGCTGCTATAGTAGATAAACAACAATTTAAAAATATTAAAAATTTCTAAACAAATATTAAAAACAAAAAATAAATAAAAAAAATCCTCAAATCTCGATGTAAAAAATAAAGCAAGATTAAATTCTAAACTGCGGCAGCTGTCAATTCTCATTATTGTATCAACATAATACTAGCATTTCATAGAATGCATTAGCCACGTTTCACAAAATGAGTATTAAAAGTTAATGTACAGTAGTTTTACTGCATTCTCTAAAAGAAGTGCGATTATAAGACAAACATTTTGCACTTATTCGAAAAAATATATTTAGTACCACAAATATGAAAAATTGCAAAATCTCAGAATTATATATAACTTCTACAAAGAAAATAACAATTTGTTGATATCGGCTATACATAAAATCTATTTTTGTTTCTCTTAATAATAATAGCAAAACGTTACTTAATGTCTATACAAATAAAAGTCTAAAAGGTACAAAATAAGTTGACATCCGCCTAGGAGTGCTTGTTACCATCATATCATGACACATCACAACTCAAATCTACAATCTGCTAACACTATTAACACTGTTCAATTTGCATAAGTAGTTAAATCTAAATTAAACATTGCTATCTTGATAACTTTGAGAATATTTGGTTGAGCTTATTATTCATTTTCTAGGCAGCATGAGCTCCTTAAGAAGATTTAGTAAATTTTTAATTTTATTGCAATATTCTGACATATTTATTACTGGCAACCACAACCAGCCTATGTAGTGCATTTACTCACACCTATTTTAGAACGACCCAATTTCTGATTAAGAGCAACACGCAATCGTTGTACAACTTTATCATTTATCTAATTTGAATTTCAGATAATATAACAACCACAAAATGGGGAAAGCTGCAATTTTCATACCACTTTCTCTTTCTTTTATTATACAGAAACTATTTGCGATGGAACCACATCTTTATTGCCGATTACAATTATTATTATATTAAGTTTCTTATTTTTAAATTTCACAGAAAATCAAAATCGCTTCTATTGATCGTCACTCATCTAAGTGCTTCAAGAATTAGTTACCGAAGATCAATGCTAGTTAATTTTTCATTCTTTCTCTTTTTTATGTGTTCTAAAATATGACTGTTGCATGTTTTCAATAGAAGTATTGGAATAAATAAAGCCACTATTAGCGTTTATATTTTTTAAACATTTATTTCTTGTCTGTGTTTTACCATTTTTACCAGTAGTAAACAGACGCGAAAATGACCAAAAGCCCTACCTTCCTAGTAGTCCATGAAGCACTCAACTAATATCTTGCCGTGTCAAGCGATGAAAAAATGGACATCGTGATATTATCTTTTAAACCTGACAAAAAGGAACATAACCATAATGACCTTAATGGTAATGAGCTTTTGCAAGATGTATTATTTCATATTGAGGTATACAGAGCTACAGATGATATATAAATACACCCGAAATCCCCGTATCAAATACACTCGACAAAATATTGACAACTTCTACTAAAAAAGAAAAGAGAAAGACAAAGGCTTGAACAGCATACGTTTTCAAGTGGCTGTCAAAATATGATGCTCAATATTTAACTCATCCAAGCAACAATGTATATCAGATTTGCAGGCCCATCTATTTGACTAAACTAACCTAATAGTATTTGGTCTATTTGTTGTTGGGAAACTAAGATTTCTAGGTGCGTCAAAGAAATATTTGTGCCACCTAAAACAGCAGCTAACATAATTCATTAGCATTTTGCTTCTTACTGGATACCATTCGCTTTCACAAGAAAACTTTACTGGGTCCTGGGTAGTGATAGCACGATAGATTATGAGTAAGGGAACATGCAGAAGCATAAGAAGAAAACGAAACACTTCATAAGTTTCAGGAAAATTAACTGCGATTTTTTGAATCTCGTTATTACAGCTGTAGACGAAACAATAGTAACCCTATGAGATGTCCAAGTATATTTACTATTTGCACAAACGATCCAAATACCAGAAGAATCATCAAGGAAAGTTTGAACAGATTAGTAGCTTAGATGTAGGGAGCATTATAATAAGATTGCGTTTTTCTGTTTTTTTTTGTGATGTACATTCAGAGATTTTTCATAAATCAAAAAACGACACAATCCAGGGAATATTTGATAATAATAGACATACTAGTAGTAATAGTAAATAGCTTAACATTTCTCAAGATATTTAGCTGCTCACACAAGCTTCTTATATTTAATTTTGAGGTATATTACTGTTCCTGTTAATCGCTACACATTTATTTTCTTCATTTTAATTATAATTTTATATGCGTCTTTTGTGTTTTAACTATTTCGTTCTATTTTTCTTTTTATCTACAATTTGTAACTTCAATAATTTTAAAATCATTTCAGTTCTTTCCCTCTGACTATTTTTTTTTGCTTTCAGTCCAATAATTTCTTTGCCATTCTATCCCTCTAGATTTTAGATAATTTTATTATATCCTCGCAGTCCATTTCTTCGACTATTTCATAATTATTTCTTTTTTTTCCATTCATTTCCAATAATTTCAATTGGTCTCAGAATAGTTCGTAGAATTTTTTCGTAACTCTTTCCATTTCTTCCTCTTGCCTTATTGGGCATGTCATTTCCGCAGCATATGTAAAGACTGGTCTTAACAGTGTCTTACAAATTCGAATTTTTGTCCCTTTGCTCACTTTATTACTTTTAAGCAAAGCTTTACGTACATAATAAGTTTCAAGCTCCGATTGCATTGTCTCGCTTATTTTTTTAGCATTTTCTTTGTTTTTAGTTGTGCTTATCGAAACTACATAATTAAATCTGTTTATCTCTTCTAATGTGTATTCATTCACTTTCGAGCTTTTATTTGGTCTAAAATCATCTTTACGATACTTAAGTTATTTTGTTTTGTCTTTATTTATTCTCAACCTTATTTTTCTTGCTTCTTCTTTCAGGTTTTAAGAACATCTTTTTTCCGGATTTACAAATTATCACTTCATCATCCACCTACACAATTACATGTCCCTCTTTGTTGATTGTTGTTCCCAAGCAATCTAATTGAGCAGGATAGTTGATAGTGAGTCTCCTTCTCCTTTTTAATCTTACCTCGTCAAATATGTTTCTCAACATTGTCCTTATTAGTATCAATATCTTTTATGGTGCTTCATCTTCTTTCAATAGATGGAACAGCTTCTGTCTGTCGTTGATTATCTTCACTAAGTATTTTATTTTATAGCATCTATTGTACCTGATATTTCCGTATTTTTGTATATTCCATTAATCTTCTTTGAAGCATTACGGGGAAAGTTTTATTTAATGACTTTAAGAGAGTAATACATCTCTAATTATATATTCTTCCTAGTCTTCCTTTTTGTAAATCGAAAATGTTCTCATTTTAATCACTTGGTATTCTTTTTGCAATCCAAATCTCTTTTATTAATTTATATTTTGTCCGCTATTATTAGAGACCGGATTCTATGCTAAATGCATCTTGGCACCTATTTTGCATATTTGTGCGTTTTACTCAATTTTTGCATTTTTCTAAAAAAATTGAATATGTGCTTATTTGAGAGAATTTGTGTCGGAAAGACTACATTTTCCTTTTTATTTAATACTCTCGTATTTAGCAATTTCCATAGAGCTTTATAAAACTATTTATTATTTTATTTAATTTAATAGCTGTATACTTATTCTTCCATCATTTCTAATCTATAATTTGTTCCTTGATATATTTTCTTTTTATTTCTTCTTCTTTAAACTCTTTAATTGTCTAGTTCGTAATTTCTTTCTTTATATTTTTTTATTGTTAAATTTTTGTTTTACTGTTGTTGTTACCAGTAGAGGATTGGAATCCCTATTTTCGATTTGTATAGCCTCACAACCTTTATTAATATAGCATTTTTCTTTGTTAGTAACACACGGTCTATTAGATTTTCGTTGGTATTATTTCTTCCTAGTGTCATTGAGGTTATTGTATGTACTTTTTTGTGCTTAGACTTTATACTATTTATTGTTATATTTGTTAAAGCTGCGAATTTGCATAGTCTCTTCCCATTATCGTTTACGGTATTGTGCAATGTACGTACATATTTCTAATGCCATGACGTGTCTTACAATTAGTGTTTTTCAGCTAATTTTCTAGTTCTTGATATAACTTTTCCTAGTCATTTTCATTTGCTTGTTCAGCCGGGGTATATACATTTATAGCAGATAAAAAGTGACAAAATAAATAAGGTTTCCGCGAAAAATAAATATTGTAAACTTGTTCATTGTTGTAGCTGCAAAATAACAACCTAAAAACGATTAAGATATTATGCAAAGTAAATTTTATTGTACGTACACCGTTTCAGAATGAGTTATAATGTACAATAACTTTGTATTTTCAAAACATTAGCAGCAAGAAATGATCTGAACATGCTCTATTTTAGGTTAAATCAAGAAACTTTCAAGCACCACCTCGTATTAACGTATTAAAAGATATTCTAAGTTATCAAAATAATTATTGCTGGAATATTATCTTTTATTCCAATTTATTTCTAAAAAGCTGTTTTGTACAAAAAGAAAATATTTTTGAACAAGTTGGACTTTTTCGTTGGACATCGACAAGCAGAGTTACTATCAAGTTAAATAAAAAAATTTTACATGGTCTTATATTAAGTTTACTTTATAGAGCTTCCTTTTGGAGTATAAATATCAATAATATAAACATTATATTCATGTTTAAAAGACTATTGCTCTAGGCGAAACATTCAATTCATATATAATCATATATATTTATTGCTGATTTTTTTTCCACTCAACGAAACCGACGGACAAAAGCCTAGACCGTGCCATAAACATTTCCTTAAATATGTTAAAATGTATTTGAAGGTCACATTTATTCTGTTACTACTACTATTATATTTGTGATTTAAATATTTTATATTTTACGTGACCTGCATATTCTTAATAGAATAATTTCAAAACCTTGATGCTTCGATTTTTGTAAAGGCAGCTGACAAACTAACTACAAAGTGTTTTTTTTTGTTTTACAAGTTTCCTCATAAAAATTCTTATAGTCTTGTATTATTATTATTAAAGTTTGATAGGCACAACCTCTGTTTATTAGTTTTATTGAAAATGTTAGTTAATATAAGGCGACATATAACTAGTGTCTGGCTAAGTTTGTTATACATCATATTTAATCTTTTATACATTATTATTATTTCAATAACTAGCCTATTATTAATTTTTTTACTTTTGTGTTTTAGTTAAAATTAATATGCCTATATAACTTTCTTTTCAGCGCCGTCATTAACAAATTTTACTCTCTTTTATATTTTTCTATTAATTTTGACTTACTCTGCTTCATCAAATTGTTGTATAATTTTCTTAATTTATTTTAATTTCTATTTTTTTCTGTTTTATTCTTTTTATATTTTCGACATCGCTGTTTAATTATTTTTTGCGGCTCTGATACCAACATCCCATCATTGTGCTGCTTGGCTTTTATACATTAAGTTCAAGCTTACACATACTTCTTACTGAAATATTAAAAAATGCAAAATGCAGCGCAGTATTAATCAACGATTTAAGATAAAGTTTTTCATTAAACACAAAAAATTCGCAACCACGACGGTCACTATAACACAGAAAACCAACCGGAAGGATGCTTTAACAAAAGTATTTAGGTGGTACACCGTGTTCAGAAGACGTCGAGGATAGGCAACGCGCAGAGCCCATCAACGTCTCACACTTCGGACAATGTGGCTACGATGAAAACGGTTTTGAACTTCAACCGACTTCTGAGTGGGACTTCCAGAATTCATTGTGCATAAAATCGTCACATTAAAATTGCGGATGCGGATAGTTTGTGTTAAATTGATTCCAAAGTTTTTGGCCGGCGAATAGAAAAAAGACGTGCGTCGAATTCTCGTGAGGTTTTGGACAATATGAAAAGAGAATCTAATTTTTGGAAACAGTTGTAACTGGTGATAAAACGTTGATTTTTGGGTACAATTTAAAGACAAAAAAAGATGAAAGCGATGCGCGCTGTCTTTTTTGACTCTGAAGGTATTGTCCGTAAGGAGTTTGTACCAATCGGATAGTCAAGTCTGAATTTTACATGGAAGTGCTTAAATAGCTAAAGAGTCATGCACGTCTTTGCTGAGATCACTAACACGCAGGTTCTTCACTACGATAATGCACCGAACCATGCATCACTGCTAGTAGAGTTTCTGCCAAACAAATCGCAGTAATGCTATTCAAACCTCTCTACGATCCAGAATTAATTATTTTCCCGACTTAAATCTAACTTAAAAATATGTCATTTTGGGGCCGTTAAAAATGTGCAGGCTGCTGTGATGAGTGTTCTGGAGGAGATTTCAGTTCAAGACTATCAGGCGACTTACAATGCATTTGGTAATTGTGCAATGATGCTAGATAATGTTATTTTAAAGAATATTAAGTGCCTATAAACATATTTCCAATTAACGAATATTCTAGAATCGATCTCCTTACTTTCCAGGCGTAGCTATTATGTATTTGATAAAATATTAATAGCAGATGATAAATAAATGCTTTTTTTCTTATATAATATTAAATTACATTATTATAATCATTATTTAGAAAACAATTTATAAATAAAATAAAAACCGACAGCTAGTTGTTTAGATCTAAAATTAAATGCGAAATTATTGCGGTATTTTAGATACATATTATCGGCTGCAAGAGTTATTTGTTTGCGCATTCCCAACGGTTAGGTCAAATGCTAGAATTACCTAAACTGTAAGCCTTAATTCGCTAGCTTATTAGATTAAACCTCCAATTAAATGTTGAAACAAGAGTTTTGAAATTACTATCAAAAGTTTGAAATACTTAACCAATGAAAATGCTGCACATTATAATTCAAATAAAATTCTGCAACCTTGTTCATGTTCTGTAAAAATTAATGAATTGCACCAAATGAGTTTTATGTAGTACAAAGCGCATATAAAATGATGATTTGCTAGCATTTACATTGAAGACTTTTACTAATTCCTAAAATTGAAACTTGTTTTCCTCATTTCTTTCTTGATGGAATTGCCAGGATTTTACCAGAGCACATTTTGAAAATAACTCAAAATCTAAAGTAACAAAGATGACTTTAAATTTTGGAGGCTTCCGGACATATAAATTTTCTAAAGTACATAACTCCGTTACAACAACAAATCTAATATCAAACAGTTAATTACTTGTAAACTCTAAAATAGCTTGTATCGAATCACAATTGCGTTAGACGAAAAGTGATAGCGATAAGAAGCTACAAAAGTTTGTTATCGAATGTTAAAATCTTTATAAAAGTTTAACTTAAGGGTCATTTTATATAAAAACCACAGCTGCCAAGCTAAATTCTTAAAGCATAAAGATGAATGACATCGGGACGTCTTTAATTCGTTTTTTGTGAAATCCACTTTGGAGCAATCGTATACCGCAAAATTTTCCAGACCTGTCTTCGAGTGGCTTTCAAGGAATAAGGATTATGTAATGTAATTTAAATGTAAAATTATTGTTCTATTCAATAAGTAAGAAAATTTATCATGCGCTTGCGAAGATGTTCAATTGATTTGCGTTGTTATAGTTGTTCTGCTTAATATAAATTAATATAAAATATGTTTTTACTAATTTATTTTATACACTTCTCTAAAAAGAGCTAAAATAAGAATAAATATGTAATTCCATTTAACGCAAATTATATGTAAAAACTGTATCTTTGCTTTCTACAAGTGATCTTCAAATTATATAACTAAACTCCTGTGTTATACAGATAAAATAATGCAAACAAAAACAATCTGGCTGTAAAACTTATTATATCAAATTTGCATGCTTACACATGCATAAACAAACATAGTAACAATGAAGACAAATATGGCTATTTATAAAGAAGCTCATCTCTACGTCCACTTAAAGCATTAAACTTTATGAGGTCATTTAGAGACTTTACAACTCAATTTTTTAAATCACATGTTGAAATTTTTATGACATTGAACATACGCAGAAGAATATGATCTAATAAATACTACTAAATTTGCCACAGGAGACAGTTTCTTCTTTATCCTTTTCGGCTTTTGACATATGTTGTTTGTGTTCGACTTCACCGTCTTCAAAACTACCAACTCAGGCGTTAACACGACAGTATTGATATCAAATTATGCTTTGCTTACACGTATGTATAATATCAAACATAGTAACAATGAAGTTACAAATATCGCTAATTCTATAAAGTCTGTCTCTGTCGGTCTGTCGTCCACAAAATTAGCATTAAACTTTATGAGGATTCATTTAGAGACTTTACAATCGAATCAATTTTATCTCGAATAGTTTTCGAGATGTTCGAAATTATTTATGACATTGAACATACGCAGATATGAAGTATGATCTAAACAAAATACTGACTTAATAATAAGTCTAAATTTGTCACAGGAGACAGTTTTCAGATATTCGACTTCGAATTTCGGCTTTTCGACATTATGTTGTTAAATGTGTTCTTATAGGAAATTTTACGCTGAATTCAAAATGACTACTTCGAATAATTTTCAGGTTTGCGACTATCCACGACAGTATTGATTCTGAACTCATGCTTTGTTAACGTAGCTGTAAATATCAGCATGGTATATTTTTCTTCTGGCTTCTTATTTCATGTCGGCAGCTGTGTTGTATAATCAAATGGCAAACACACCTAGTACTACTTCTACTTCTTCTCTCTTTACGTCGACGGAGTTTATTGAACGACTACTATTTGAAGATTTCCATTAATCGCTTTCCAATATCGCGAGCGCTCTGACAACTTCAATAGGTAGGTATCGTTGACAGTAACAGTTCGAATACCTTTTTATTCTTCTATTTATCGAATTTTTTTAACACTCGGTCCATAGCGCATGCCCGAAGTTAACTCAACATACAAAATTTCCACATTCGAAATTTTGCGGTTTAGCCACTAAAACGAGGGACACTTCCTCATTTTGATTAGGATATCTTCTACGACTTCTTTAGGAACCACGCTCTGCTCCCATGCAATTATGATACAAATGTAAGCATAATTATCAAGCTGTTTTATAATAAGCTGTTTTATAAATAGCACAATCACACAAAATATTTTTGTTCTGATCTGAGGTCTGACCATGTTTTCTATATGTTTTTCGGGTCGCTGAATCCGAATCCAGGCCTGCTTAGCCCCATCAGATTGGGATTCTGCCATAACCACAACAAAACTCATAATTTAAAATATTAAACGCACATAATTCTAAAAATGATGTTGAAATATGAAAATCTAAGCTCTTAAGCCCCATAATTTGATAACCCGTTTAACCACTAAACGCCATAACCCACCTAACCACATTAATCAATACACAAGTATTAAGGTAGTGTTACTCCATAATACCAACGTCTATGCTCCTATACCAATAGCTTACTCGACTATAGTGCATGAAAAATATGAGAACATGAAAGTACTTTTGAAGAAAATTTGCTACAATCTCTTCAGATGACAGATCTGTAAAGATTTAAAGATCATAACCATGTTACTCGGGCAACTTTACAAAGTACCCCTGCTACTTATTTTTAAGGGATAGAAGAGACAGACAGCAGCATTACAAGGTAAAATATTGGCCAACTAGAACTTCTCTCACACCGGGGTCGCATAATGTCATGCATGAATTCCTCGTAGATCCATCGAAGATCCTAATCCCTCTTCATGTAAATATAGGTCTAATAGAATAGTTTGTCAAAGCTCTTGATAAAACGGGTAAATTTTTCGAGCACCTACAAACAGTATTCCCTGGAGTTTCTGATAGTGTTTGATAGTTGTCAAATTCGGAAAATGTTTAGGGATAATGTCTTTATCAGTAAGATGAATGATAGGGAGAAAGCAGCTTGGCTGAGTTTTCGAGAAGTTGCGCGACACTTTCTAGGAAACCGAAAAACTCTACAGTACAAAGAACTAGCTGCTAAGACTAAGGAAAACTAGGATGATTGATGAACTTAAAGCTGCATTTTCTGCACTCTTATCTTGATGAATTTCTGAATAATCTAGAACATTTCAGTAAAGAACAAGGTGAACATTTTTATCAAGATATTAAAGTTGTTGAAACTCGCTATCAGGGACAGTGAGACGTTAATATTCTGGCAGATTTTCGCTGGATGTTTAAAAAAGAAACACCTGGACAAAACAAGAAGCGTAAAAGAAATCCTTTACATAAGTCATTTAAAGAGAATAGAACTCGATACAGCTCAAAGAAAGAGAACAATTAAAATAAAATATGCCTTATATAAGCAGCTTTAACAAGCAGCCCTTTTAAGGGCTACATGATGTACAAAACCCGATCGTGCAACCTCCCCGCGGTGTACATAGGGTAACGCTAGTGCCGACGGTACAATGATTTATAAAACTAACGTTAACTGAATAAACCTGAAAATATAGACATTTAGGATGAAGGTGTTTTTATGACACAACAGTATTTTTAGGGTACTTGAGCCAAGACAGGAATTGTGCGATGCAAGGTACAATGACCAGAGTTATGCGGTTATTAAAATAGCGTAGATATCAAGTTAAATGTCAAACATACGTGGTTATTAGATTTGTATATTAAGTAATGCGGTTAGGTGGGCTACGGGGTTCAGTGGTTAAACGGGTTATTAAATTATAGGGCTTAAGAGCTTGGATTTTCATATTTCAACTTCATTCATAGAGTTATGTGGGTTTAATATTTTAAATTATGGGTTTTGTTAGGGTTATGGCAGAATCCTGATCTGATGGGGCTAAATAGGCCTCGGATTTAGATTTAGCGATACCAAAAACATATAGTGAACATGGTCAAACCCCCAAATCAAAACAAAAATTTTATTCTTTGAGTTATGTGCGTTTAATATCTTAAATTATGAGATTATTGCAGAATCCTGACGTGATGGGGTTAAATGGACTCCGTATTTAGCTTCAGTGAGCCCAAAAACATATAGTAAACATGATCAGACCCCCAGAACAAAACAAAATTGTATTCTTCGAGTTATGTGCATTTAATATCTTAAATTATGGGTTTCTTTAGGTTATGGCAAAATCGTGATTTGACGTAGCTAAGTAGGTCTCGGATTCGGTTTTAGCGACCCCAAAAACATATAGTAAGCATGGTTAGACCCCCCCAGATCAGAACAAGTTTTTTTGTGTGGCTGTGTAGTAATTAAGAAATTATTTACAATTAATTACATATAAGTCACAATTTAGACGATCGAATACACGCTGGTAAAAAGGAAAGAGTAATAATATCACAAATAGTGTAAGTACTCAGTAACTGTCAGTATTAGAGCACTTTATATTCCTACCTTAACATATAACTTGTTAAGTTTATAAGATCTCAATTTTTATGTTAAATTCTAAAAAATAATGATTTTATAACTTGAGATTAACCAAAACTTTTGCGCATTATATAAATTAAATATAGTACAAACCATTCTAACAAATTTTACAGGGTTTTTCTTATGGTCAAATTCTTTGAACACCATATTTCACTTATGTGTTTAAACGCCAGCCGATGCTGTTCTTAAAAAGCGGCGTGTAAGCGCTTTGTAAGTGCACAACTTCCAAACGTTGCCTCAGGTCAACAATTACCAAACCACAAAATTAATTTGCACACACCACAATTAGCGAGCGCTGTTAATGCGTTATTTAAACAGAAACGACCAAAAATATCTAAAAATACACGTATTGATCGTAGTACATTTTAGTGTGTAAGGGACTAATCGGCGGCATTTTCTTCTGTATTTGTTTAGCGATTTTCCTTAAGACGATCCGCCAACACTAATACACTTTCGAGAAGCCGCATTTATGCTCCTTAAACATTCTACTCGAGCGTATTATGTTTACTGTATGTTTCAGACAATATTTGGCAAAAAGTCGTGAACAAATATGTTGTCATGCGTAATTTGCTTGTAACTTGTGAAAAAGGGTTGTTTTTAGAGAAAGCTTTCTTCTTAATTTTTTTTGTTATTTAAAAGTCACCTTTCATTATTATCTTGTTTTTAATAATGCAATAAGACTACAATATAAACATAATTTTTTAACAAACGTTTAAGTCTTTACGGGTGGTATCTTAATACATCGCATTGTATGCTTTCGGGAAGTTAGGCTTATGCCTTCAGATGGAAATTTTATTTTTTGAAAGACTCCTTTTCTGAAAATATACTTCGCATTTATAGATAAAATGTTAAAAGCTTCAAAACTTCCAACAAGGTTTGTATCAAAATTAGTTTTAATTTCAAACTGAATAAACTGATTATTATACCTCGCAATTTACATTTCACTGATCAGCTTGATTAAAAATTTGTCCAATGAACACAATCATTTGTTGTTGATGCAATATTGCACGTATAATTACTATTTAATTAAGTATATTATATCAAATATCAGCAAGCCGTAACTTATGTATCTCAGCGTCTCAAAAAAATACGGATTTGCGTTTAGTTTTTCCAACGCTCAAGTACCCACACAAACATCACCTCATAAGCTATCAACATCTGGTTATCAAGTACCGATAGCTGGTCAAATTCACGAACAAAATTCATGTCTGTACGCAACCACCGTTAGAAAATCAACCATTACACCAACAACCACTCTTGCAAACCAATTATAATATGGACATCAGTTTAATATTTAGCTACAAACTTAGTGAAGAGAAAAATATTTCCAAAAGTACTACAGCACAACAATGAATGGCAGCAGATCCCAGGGAATAAAGGACAAGGAAAAAGAGTTTAACTAAAAACATCAAATCAGTCTGGAACACAAATCCCACAACAAATAGATACGCAATCTTAGTAGACACTAGTATCGATTCACCCAACTCAACTCCTCAAGCCTTCCCAAATATTCGTTCAGGGAGTGACAAATGATACAAAAATTATAAAAGCTTTATGAAACGTTGTAGAACTAAAACAATACCACACCAAAACTATAGCAAACAACAAGCTATCACATTTGAAACTTACAGAGAACTAATAACTTACATGAAAGACTGCAATATCAGCCATTACACATACCAAATGAAAGAACAGAAATCTTATAAAACATACATTCGTAACTTACATCTAACAGCGGCAACTTAGAACATTAAAGAAGCACTTGCACAAGCTGGCTTCAAATGTCAAACATAGAACAACAGAATTATTACTTCTTCTGTTCTTCGTGAGCCGGATGAAACCAATAATGACATCTTTAACCTAAAAGCAATAAACAATCAAATAGCAAAAGTAGAGCCTCTAAGAAAAACTTTATTATACAATGCACAAGATTCCAACAATATAATCACACCAAAACATATTGTAATCTCCGTATAGGTGGGTCAAATGAGAGGGGTCGCATGACACAAAAACATGCAAAAAACTAAATATACTGCTGCTACGTGCACTCTGTGTAAAATAAACCATCCTGATAATTAATGTGGGTGCATAGTTCATAAAGAATTATAAAATAAAATGGGACAAGCTACGCAAGTACCCAGGAAAATATCTCAAATTAACCGGCTACAGCAGCAACCCACACAAACCAACAATATGCCACAACAACAAACAACTCGACCTTCTAACCAAGTATCCAGACAAGATCATGTAAATATGCAGCACCCTGGTAACATAACTCTTAATAGTTTTCTGAAGTTCAAGAGTACCCAATTGATTTAACAGTTAAAACAATATGATCCTACAAATGCTATCCACAGTCACAAATAAACTAGTAAGCAATGGCTAATTTCGATAACTTTATCGTCCGTGCATTACCCACCTAGACATAATCTCACAAAAAAACGACTTTGGTGTATTTTTGAAACACTAGGCAATACGTTTACATGTGGAGGTGACTTCAACATAAACATACGCACTGGGCAGTAAATTAATCATTCTTAAAGAAACATGAAGATTATTGTGTAAGTTTATGTTTTCAACTAAACGCTGTAGATCCAATTTATCTGCTATTATTAGCGTATCGTCAAAATATCGCACATTATTTATAATTTTACCATTATACTTATTCCCATTCTTCTACCTCTAAAGCCTCCTGACATTAAAACATCACCACAACTAAAATCAAGAATTAATTAAAAAGACAAAAAGAAGTCTCCTGGGTATAATCTGATCAATGGTAAAGTGCTCTCCGAACTTTTCAACGCCGGAATCCAGTTTCTGAGACTTTCATAACGTAGTACTCCGATTAAACTACTGGCCTCTACAATTTAAATTTGCTCCAATAATTGTAGTCCCAAACCGAGCAAACCCCTATATAAACCTGCTTCGTATCGTCCAATCAGTCTATTAAAAATAGAAAAATAAAAAGAATCTGCCTAACAGCGTTCTTAGGCATACAATGTGCATTCGATAAAGTCTGGCAACAGGGACTACTATACAAGCTCAAACTACTATTGCCGAGTGAGTACTACTTATGACAAAAATCGTACCTATCTGAGAGATATTTTTAAATACAAATTAAACATGAACAGGCTTATTCAGATATCTATGGGATCAATTTAGAAGTGCCGCAAGGAAGTGCCCTTGGCCCTTTATTGTACCTTCTATACACGGCAGACATACCGACCACTACAGAAACTCATATTGGTAGGTTTAAAGATAATACTGTAACAATGGCTACACATCCTGATCCACTGCATGCTACCACGAACCTACAGAAACATCTAAACCTTTTTCAAATACGGCTACAAAAATGTTCCCCGAACTCGGGCAGTAAAATTAATTTGTTTTACAATCTCAGGAAAGCAGCTTAAATATATCCGACATTGTATCATTTTACTATTGCTCCACGAGCTTTATAGCTGAACTGGTGTTTATGAAAAAAAAAACCATTAACTTCTATCGATACGAAACGCATCACTCAAGCAAATAGCTTCTTGGGTCAATTAGGCAAGGCTTTGTTCTTGCAACCAAATGTAGTCCATGTGCTTTCTGACGGCAAATAGAAGACTCAAGGCCGCCTCGCGACCCAATTTTTCGCTACATCCGGCTCTCTCTGCTAATTTCTCTTTACTTTCTTGCAGGCGACTCTGAATCACGCCAGGCCTGTGTGAAGCAGGCACTCGTTCAGAAGAGCATCGCAGCGTTTTATTCGAGCTGTAATTTACAAACGCGCATTATTAAAATTTTCGTAAGTTACAACTGTGATTCCGGGACGCACAATGGGTCAAGCAAACGTTTACATAAATATGCCCGTAATTTCGCTAATGCTAAACCCTTTGAAAGCAGGGTAATTCAAGTGGAAATAATTGTTCCAACCCGAGATTAAACGGGATTTTGCTCTTTAGTCGGTGAGGACACCGTCCGAAGGATTTATCTTATGTTTTGTTGGCAAAATGAGCGAATTCCATTTTTAAAAACCCATTTTTTCTTTTGGTTTATGTTATTGCTATTAAAAGCAATACAATATTATGAATGTTTCACTGGCTCGCTTATTGCTTTAGCCTTGTAATTATTCCTGACTGCAGCCGCCGCAATCACTACAATTTAAAAAGGTCGCTCTCATTCCAGTTTGCTTAATTATATTTTTTCGTTTCGTGCTTCTGAAAAAAGAATTGTTAAATAATTCACCATAAAATTGTTACAGATATGTTACTTTTAATTAAATTAAACAAGTTAAAGTTAACAAATTAGCTCGGTTTTTAATAACATCATAACTGGGCTGTATAATTGTGTAAAAAGACATGGTTAATGTTCATCATTCTTCAGCGGAATAAAAGTTGTTACTCAAGAGACTACAGAAGTAATGAAAACACTTATCTCTTTCGCACCAAATAACATAATTTTTTATACAGAATTTACATAATTTCAATGTAGCATTAAATAATCAAAAAGCTATCGTGCGTTAGCTGAAAATTAAACTCGTCATAGTCTTTTTTACACAAAAATACCATATAATTTATTTTATAAATTTTATAAATTTATTAAAAATTAAAAACTAATATTTTAGAAATTTTGTCAACTCAACAAAAAGTTTCAGCGTTGTAAACAAATCTAATACTACTATTATTGTTGCTATGTAAGTAACAATATTTAGAAACAAACAATGGGTAGAAAGATTCTCGCTCCTTACTAATTTGCTTGCATTAGATGTATTTGCATCCTACTCCTACCTTAACTGCTGCTTTCTTTGAATTCTGCGTCCCTTGATTACTATTCTACCGCACTTTGATAGGTATTTATGCACTCATTCTCGTTGAAATACGATACATTTGTGATTAACAATTATATAAACGTCACTCGACGCTTTCCCACAGCCGGTCTCTCGACTAAAAAACGAAACATATTATGTGCGAGTTATTGTGGTAAAAATAATTTTGGCTCAGTTCCAAAAAACTTTAGTCAGCATAAACATTTCTTTTAAACTCAAACATTTCCCAACCTGCCAACACTTATACAATGTAGGCTGAGAAACGTCCTGATCTTCACTCGCTGAAATTTTTTTTAATTTTTAGGAAAGCCCGAGAAACATGGAAATGAAATTGACTATGAGTCTGGTGATTTAGTAACGGCTGACTTGTGGTGACACCAATTTCGCAAAAAGGCCGGATGAATGCTTTAAGCAACAGCAAGGGTACAATTCTGGGCTCTGAAATACAAATCCGCCTTTGAGTTTTCTACTAATGCTTTTTGCAATAGGAAAAGAACTAGATTACTCCGGTCTGCCAGCAATAAAAAAAAATAAATAATACAATGTTATAAACTTAACACCGTATACAGCTGAAGTAAATATAGAAAAGTTTAATTGCAGCTATTACAGAAGTAAAAGCAAAAAGTAATTTTCTTGCAGCATCAATATTAAAAACTAGTTGTTCCTTTGTTCTGTATATAATTTTCATTTGCTTTTATATCCACTGGCGCACTACATTATAACACTCGTTACTTTCAGAATTATATAAAATCTGAAGGTGCTGTTCCAAAATGAGGAGAAGCTCGCATAGTAACAACCACCATTTTATTTCAACAACGAAGAGGCAGTAAAAGCATGTGTTCGAGACATCATTTCAGAATAGCGCACCTGGCGTGAACATAAAAGAAAAAGGAATTGTCGTTCTTTGACGACGAAAGATTGCTCCTCTAATGCGCTTTTTTCACGCGAGTACAAGTATTCACAACACCGCTGTTCATTAATGTCCATTAGCCATTATTTGTAAGATTAACAACAAATTTTTGATAAAAATAATATTTAAAACTGCTAAAGTGTATTTTGTTAAGTGTACAAATCAGATATTATTACAAAATAAAAACATTAATAACAAATAATAAATGGTTCACACATTAAAACAGAAAGTGAATTACACTTTGTGCAGAACTATTTTCGCCCAACAATCTCTTAAAATCTAACTATTTCTTTCATTTCAGTACATAAATGCAATTTAACCAATATTTTACTTTATTCTTGATTGGTACATATAAGGTGAAAGCCAAGAATAATTTTCTCTTACGAGCCTTACAACAAATACTAAAAATCCTTCAAAGTGCTATGTCTGCAAAACTTCCCAAAAAACTCTCTCAGCATTCTAATCAAAGACCCAACGTAGTGTAAAGCCCCAGGCTTACGTTTTTATATTCATGATTTTTTTATAAAACCCTTTCCAGGAAGTTTTTGCTTTTCCAGCAAGTTCGTTTAAATGTAATTTCTTACTTTTGTAATTAACTTTTTCTTCTATCCTCCGTTTTCTTTGTTAATCTAACCACGTGTATTGTGGTAATTAGATATTTTTAGAATTTTAAATATTTAAAAAACACTTTTACACATTGAGATAAACAACTGTGCAACTGCAAGATTACATAGAAATATACTTTAGGGTTGAACTAGTCGAAAGGCAGCATCTGTTCATGATTAGCATAGTTTACACTTCTTGTTCATTACCTAACTTTGAAATCACACCATAACTCTGCCTTATCGTCTGCTGTTTAATTTGCAACTTTGATTTTTTTATACCTTTTCATTCTTGCGATGTGTTGTAATTTTGCTTGTTTTGATGTTAATTACCGGAATTTTTGATCGTCTGAATTTCTAAACAGTAAGTAATAAGCAGTAACGGTAATTTGTTAATATAAGGTAGAAAATCAATTCCAGAATAAAAAAAAACGCTAAATGAAAGCAGCTCGTTGTATAATTAAACAGATGGAAGATGAAATTGTAAAGACAATTTTTTCTTGCAAATATATATGTTTAGGAAACATTATATTATTAAAGCAATAATCAAAAAATTAAAAAGACATACGAATATAATACGAATAAGATATACGAATTGAGATAAACTGATAAACTAAAAAGGCATAAAGAGGGACTAGCTAAATACATGTACGATCAATTAGAAAACTATATCCACGAAGCAGCTAAAGGGAGCTTAAGAGTAAAAGAGAGCTAAAATAGAAAATATTTGCAATGGTATTTACCAAAAATAAAAACATTGGTTAGGCTTAAGAACAGCTTATTACAAAGGGTTTTCTATAAAAGATACTGAAGATTCCAAACTGAATACACACTTGAAGAGAAAAGTAACATTAATGAGCGACTAGGAAAGTCATGGCTTTTGGAGACATAGAAAATCTTAAACAATCTTAAAGAAAATGTTTAAGAAGAAATACAAAATATGCAAATATGATTACAGACATAAAATTAAAAGACTCAAAAAACCAGAATAAACCAGTTTTGACAACGGCCGTTTTGTATTAACAACATTTTAGCCCTCCAACAAATAATCAAAAAACTAATGGAAAAAAGTATGGCAAGTATGACTTAATAAGAGCATATAATACCGTCTTAATAAATAAACTATTTGAAACATTAAAGAAGTCTTGTCTAAATGAGGACCTTGTAAAAACATCGAAAACATACGAATATTCTAAAAGTCTGACAAAAATAGATAATTGCGTTTCAAAATCTCTTAAAATATCTAAAGATCTTATAAAGCTTTTGTGGATTGCTATCTAGGTATAGAAGTAGGAGGAGACTATCTTTACATGCTCTTATTTGTTGAATATCAGGTCCTGATTAGAAACAATCAAGAAAGTGTATTCTTTATTACAAAAAAAAAAACTAATGGAATACAATAAATGAATAAAACTAAATGTTTAGTTAGAGACAAACTTAAAAACATAGAACGAAAAAATAGAGTCAGAAAGTGTTGCAATAAATACAAATATTTCGGCACTCTATAAATAACAGAACTAGTGACCGGGATATACATAGCACAGACCTAGGAACGTACAGCAGTCCAATAACATAATGATCTCATGTAATCAATAAGCATTTAGTAGAAGACAAACTAAATATATATACTACCGTTTTGAAACCTACGTATGGTTCCAAATAGAAACTAAAAGAGACTGAATGGGTGCAGATAAACTTCTTAAGATAGGCTCGCAAGACTGAATCGTATAAAAAGTAATCTTGTATACAAACAAAACGTTGTTAAATAAATCGTAACAGATATAATTGAATTCCGTAAGCTCAGATGGGATAAACATGTCATGAACGTAAAATGGTCAAGAAAAATCGTAGTTTATGTCTCCACTAATAGAAGAAGAAAAGGTAGACCATGAAAGAAAACGAAATATGAAGTAGGTCATAGAAAGATGTGAAACCAGGAAAAATAACTAGCGTAATAAGAGACTACGGCAATTGATAGTCTACTCAGAATTAAAGAAAATATTTAGCCTTTTTGAACAAAAACTTCATATTACTTGTTTAAATCAATGTAAGATGTTAATTTTGCACCTTTATATATTTTTATATTTAACTCACTGTAATGAATTTGTGAATTTTTAGATGAAATTGCTTTTGTAGCTTTGGAAAAAGCTTTTAATGCACAAAATGTTTCCTTTTCATATACGAGATTTAGCAAAAAAATATTAAAATTAGTAACACCTTCCCTTTTATATGGTAGTTAATAGGTGTATAAATAAGTTCTCAGCTTTAGATTTCACAGGACGCAAATCACCGTTTACATGTAACGTATTAGTCCGCCCTCTTGCGGTTTTAAAGCAATGACATTTGGTCTTTCGAAACATCATGCGATTTGGCGTTTGATGCACATAACTTCAATAACTAGCTGTGTTCACGATGGCAATCACAAAAGAGCATATTCGATTTTCTATCCACTTCGCGTTTCATCTAAAGAAAAACGCTGCTGAAGCCGCCGAAATGATTTGTGCTGCATATGGTGAGAATGCTGTGAGTCATGCAACGTGCAAAAAGTGGTACCAAAGATTTCGCGGAGGAGAGTTTAGTCTTGCAGATCAACCACGCGCTGGACGCCCTCAAACATTTGACACGGATGAGCTGCAGACGCGTTAGGCTAGGAACTTCTCCCACATGCGGCGTATAGCCCAGATATGGCCCCTTCCGATTATCATTTATTCCGGTCGTTACTGCATCACTTGGCTGATACGCACTTAAAACAGAAGAAGAAGTCCGAAAATGCATCGATAACTTTATCGTCTCGAAGCCAGTGAGCTTCTATCACCAGGGAATTGGCAAGCTACCCGAAAGATGGCAAAAGGTCATCGATGCCAACGAAGAATACTTTGTCACTTAAGCTTTTTTTGTTTGTTTTTAAATGAAACTTTAATTTTGCAGAAAAAATCTGAGAACTTATTTATACACCTATTAGAATAGCCCCTGCCGTAGACTCATTATAAATTTTAACTTATTTCAGTTGATACCCGATTGTTGAGAGTATCTAAAGCAAAAAAAAAATTTCCAGAGAACTGTGAAGAGTAGAAGATGAATGAAACGGACGAAAATGTGGTACTAGTGAGGGCTTGTAATGTCAGGTCATCTATTGACGTTGAGAATAATCAGCAGTGAGTTAAATTTGAACAATTCAGCGTCCACCAGATTTTAACAAGATATTAGCATAAATAAATTGCGTAACAAAATAGTCCCGAAAAACCTCACAACTGAGTAGAAGCCACATCGGAGAGATTGTATCTTTTGCACTACCTTGCGAGGGAGCCAGAAATTTGCAGTAGCGATTGCAGGTGATCATAAATCGTGGACTTTTGAATACGACCCCGAGACGAAACACAAAGTAGATTGCGATATACTGCAAACTTTTTCCGTTATAAGAAGCGAGAATGGACAAATCAAATATTAAATTTCTTTTTTTGACAGAGAGAGGATCGCCCACAAGAAATGTGCCTCTAGTACAAAATATTTTATCGGAAAATTCCTAAAAGAAAGACTAGGTATTGGTCAACACTATCATATGTTGCACGGTAGTTTTCGCTAACCAAGTTCTGACAAATAAAAACATTTGCAAAATTTTAATTCTTCTGGTTATTTTTATTCCTTTGACCATAAGACTATCTGACAAGGAGCCATTTTGGTACTTTGGATAATATAAAGAAAAATGTAACCAAGAAAACGAAAGACATTCTACCAGAAGTCTTTCATGACTAGTGAACAATGGGGAAAAACTCCTCCATTGGTGCATTTGTTTGTTTGGTGCATTTGCAAAAAGAATAAATTTGTGCTTGGAAGAAAATTACTTTTCTGACAGACCTCATAGATTGTCTGAGTAATGCTTCTCCCTTTCACTAGCTTAAGAAAGAACGAGTAATAGGTGGAAAATATTTAAATTGTTAGACTAGCCATAATTATATGTTTTCTATTCATTTTAATATAATGATCATTACAGTAAATGAAAAAAGACTTTCTGGTTAACATTCAATATTAAACTTGAAAAAGTTTTCAACTTACGTCATGCAGAAGGCTACCCGTTGACAAATATGCCGGTTTTCCGTGATTATCAACTTTAAAGTGACTACAGATGCGTTCGAAAAGGTTACTTTTATTGTTCTATGTCCTATTAGTCTCCTATTACCGTAAGTGCAACTTATGGCCGATATGCATCTGTTTTAGGAGTATCAATACATTCTGAAATTCAGTTTGACTAATGAAATATCGAAGTGATTTAACTACAGTTCAATTTAATATATAGTCAACTTTAACAAACTCAGAAACTTAATAACCAAATTTTAACTAAACGCCTGGAAACACTTTTGGCTACAGAAATGAATTCTACAACATGACTTGAATAATTATTTTCAATTAAGTGGTGCTTTTAAATTTTTAAATTAATTTTGGACATTCACCATATCAATTCATAGTTTCAAATAGTACCAAATCTGATAAGAATAAAATTATTTCTTTACTCTATACTGAGATATTTCAGCAAAAACATAATTTGGGTGTGCATACTCTAACTATTAGAATATCGAGAGCAACATGCTTAATTTGTTTTATGTTCATTTTATTATGGCCTGTTCCTAACAACAAGATTACAGCTATTACGTGTAATGATGACATTGCGGTAATTTGTTTCTCATCGGATCTCAATCTGAAGTATTTTAATGCACTTGAATTTGTTTTAGTCAAATGGTCAAAACTCATAGGAGAGTAAATCAAATATAAACCAAAACTTCTTTTCTACTCGCTATAGCCATAAAGGAAGGTAGTACATAATTTTGAGCATTTTAGGTATGTTTGTTTAGTCGGTATTAAGATGTAAGAGCAAAAGATATCTTTGACTGCTACACGACAGATTATTATCAAGTTTCTCGAAATAGGGGACATACTGCAATCCTAAATTTTAAAAAGACCTAAGGCAAAGTCCAGAGATAAGACCCTTAGCACGATTCAAGTGCATTCGTAACATAAATAATTTTTGGGAGGATTAAGAGCAGTTGAAAATGAAGGTCGTTATTATTCGGCAACTTTTCGAGGATAGACGCCGATTAATGATTATTAGAATTGCTTCTATCAATTTTCAAATTAAATAAAACATATAAATCATGAGAAAAGACTCAATTTTTAATTCAAAACGTTATCCCTCTTTACAACAAGTTTAAAATCCATACAACTGCTCAAACTTGACAAAACATAGAAAAACTGTTCTGAACTACACAGGACTAACCTCGCCCCCTCCTAATTCTACAATTTGAAATAATCGCCCTGAAATTATTTGTTTCGACCACTAAAGAAAACATTTGGAAGAGCACTCTCTGCACATTTAGTAATTTTTACATTACCAGACGATTAAAAATAAAAGTTGACGTTCAGGACCATAAAAAAGTTTCAACCCATGATGTGATTTTTGAGAAAGAAGATCGGTAATATTTGTACTCTGATGCTATTAAAAAATGTTTGGTGTTAATACAAGTTTTATAAGTTGCATAGTAGATATTTGTATTCAAGTTTTTAAAACCAACAATTAAGCTTAATGGACAACAAAGTATTCGCTTTAGTAATTGATTCAATGAAATTTACTAAAAACAATGCTAAATGTATGCGGAAAT
This sequence comes from Sinelater perroti, assembly GCA_036346155.1. Classification (NCBI taxonomy): domain Eukaryota; kingdom Metazoa; phylum Arthropoda; class Insecta; order Coleoptera; family Elateridae; genus Sinelater; species Sinelater perroti. Next base: position 12,339,869 of record JARFIY010000195.1, on the reverse strand, counting down.
TGTAATTAAAAGAAGACAGTTTTAAAACAACTAAGGACATTTTTTATTTAAATTTTTATTATTTGCATTTTAGGTGGTGGTGATTAAAGTTTTTATTGCGCTATATGAATTAAATTTTAATTTGCATAACAAAACAAGCAGTGACACAATTTTGTTAAAGTAAACTTATTGAAAAACTTTTAAAACTAAAAAAATTAAACAATATATATTTTTGTCTATTATAGGATTCAATAAATTATAGTTTTATTATCCCCATTACTGTCTCCATATAACTATTTAATAGAAATGTTGCCGTTTGCTCGAAAAACACAATTCTGTTTGATTTTTGTTTTTGCCTTGTACTCATTACAATATTATAGTACTATAGATAATATATTAAAGTATAAAAATAAAATAAGAATAATTTTATCAAAATAATTATTAATAAATTATCCGAGTTAACAGAAATTGCTATTTGTATTTTGTGAACTGTTGTATAACAAAGAGGTTATTAAAATTTTAAAGTAACCAACACACAATGTTACACACTGTATATCAGTACATTCCGTTATTTCACATATCTATTCTATGCGAATTTGAGCGTGAAATGTGAATTAATGTTTTCCATCGAACGCCAAGCGACTGTGACGAAATGTACAACCAATTCTAGGTACTTACCTTGGGAAAATACATACGAGAGCAAGATAATTAGTCGGTGGTAATGCATAATTTCAGAAAACATGCTGGATCACTGGGCACTAAAAATTGTAGCAACTCTAACGAATGTCACTGTGCTCACATCGTTCTAATCAAATTTGCCGCCTGGAATTCCGCAATCGGGTTCGAAGTCTACCACGGCATTGAAATCTCCGTGCTGTTTCAAATCCTCATATACCTTGGCGTGTGCTGCTGCCCGTCGTCAGGAGCAGCGCGCAAAACTCGTTACGAATATCCATTGCGAGTCTGACACCATCGTGCAAGCCACAACTGCAAGCTCATCCGTTTTCCGACATTTTGAAAATCGGAAATGAAAAACGAACTGCGCCACACTCGCGACAGCGCTATGGCGAACCGAGACTGGGCGAGCTCGGCTGTCGAACAGACAGGCGTCAGTTTTTAGAAAGTAACCGAAGAGATACCATTGGCCGCATACCGTCTCAATGAGTAGAAGAACGGCATGAAAGCGTAACGGGATTTATTTAATGGCGGCAATTTTGAACGAGACCATGGTCGAATGCACAATTAATGCCCGCCCCACAAATCCTTCCTGCCGCTAATTGGGGTCATCCTGTTTAAAAGACCGTTTAATGTGCTGTATTATAACAAAACGAAATGCTAACCAAATTAATTAGGCTATTTTACTAGGAAACACAGTGGAAGAATTAGTTTCCGCATTTCAAAAATAGAAACACAGCATCGCGAACAATAACTTTGGTAAAATAGAAAGTGGCACTTTCTTAATTTTTAATAACTTTTAAATTGCAAGAAGTACTTTAACTTTTAAATAGAAGGTACAGAAACCATTTAATTTGTATTGGTTTGAATAAGGCATTAAATGTGAACATATTATTATGATAAAGTTACAATGCGGTAACAACAGAGTAGAAAGCAGTTGAGTATTGAGGCGTTATGCTTGATGCTTCGTCTTTATGTTCAATTATTTCACAGCTGTACGTGATGCTATTTTTCTAAATTTTTCGTAGTATTTTTAAATAAGGCGTTTAAAAATAGAAATCTTGAAATGAGCCTTCTATACAAATTAATGACATAATCATCCACTAAACTATTGCTGACAAATTTATCTTATTTGCTGTATACCAATAGAACGTCATCATAAAATAAATGTTTATTAATTAATCTGAAGCTACTGTACATTTTTTTAATAGATTATCGAGTCAATTGAAAGATCTACAATTTGGATCGCAAAATGTACAGTATACACTAGCGCCACCTTTTAAGTACCACTACAAATGATAAGGTTTCGGTCTGCGCTGGCAAATAGAAAATTTATTTATGCATATTATATATAATTATACTATAGAGGTTATAAAAATTATTTTCCAATTAAAACTACCTTACAGAATTTTTTTTCTTATATATGCAACTGAAAGATTTGTAATCGATAGTTATTTCAATATAGTGAAATTCCATAAATTTAAGATTTTTATGAAAATAATTTGTTTTATAATCTTCGGACTGAAATAACAAATCACAAAAAATTGTCTTTGAACAATAATTATTACTTATTTGCTCACACCTTAAGTAGAGCCAGCTGCTTTCACTAAATTAAAACCTAAACTTAAAACAACTAATCTTTCAGATGTCTTTAAAATGAAAGTTTCGTAACGCATTTAAAGTTTTTGTGGCAGTAGAGTGGTTTTTATTTAATTTTTTGTATTTATTTCTTTGGTCATATTTTTTTTTATTTACTCATTTGCTAATTTACAATCTACTCCTATAACTAACAGAGTAATGAGTAAATATGAGGCAAGGTTCATGGCAAGCGTTGGGTACCGTCCCTTGACGGTTCTCCACTTTCTCCTAGTTAACTAGGTCTTCTGGCCATTGTCTTTTAAGTCTTCTTTCAATTTGTGGTTGGGTGTATAGTTCACTTATGAGTTGGTTGCTGTGGTTGGTGCTGCGTTGTTTGGATTTGTTGGCGTGGTGGTTGATCACTTCTTTTATAAAGGATATTCCAAAATCGTTGTGGAGGGTTTGATTGGACACGTACCAGGGAGCGTCGGCCATCATGCGAAGTGTCTTCGACTGAAAGGTTTGTAGGATTTTTGTGTTGGAGGGCTTACTGCATCCCCACAGTTCGATACCGTAGGTCCAGATTGGTGTTAGAATTATTTTGTAGATGATCAGTTTGTTCTCCAGAGATAGTTGAGATTTCCTGCCTAGTAGCCAGTTCATTTTCTTCACTTTTAGGTCCAATTGTGTCCTTTTTGCCTTAATGTGCTCTTTCCATGTGAGTCTCTGGTCTAAATGTAGGCCCAAATATTTGACTGTGGCTTTCTGTGGGATCAGAGTGTTATTTATGTTAACTTGTGGACAGTTGCTTCGTTTTGTGGTGAACGTGATCTGGGCGGACTTTTCGGTGTTGACCTGGATCTTCCATCGTTTTAGCCAGTCTTGTAGTTCATTTAGGTGATCTTGCAGTTTATTAGAAGCTCTTGCTGGATCGATATCGGCCGACAAGATTGCTGTGTCGTCAGCAAATGTGGCCATCATAGTGCTCTCTGTGACGGGAATGTCAGCAGTGTATATTAAGTAGAGTAGTGACCCAAGGACGCTGCCTTGCGGCACTCCAGCTTTAATTGGGTGGTAGTCGGAGAGTGAGTTGTTTACTTTTACTTGGTAGGATCTTTCATGAAGGTAAGATTTTAGGAGTAGGTATATGGGACTGGGAAAATGCCTTTTTAATTTATATAATAATCCGTTGGTCCAAACCTTATCAAAGGCCTGCTGTACGTCAAGGAACACCGCAGCACACATCTTCTTCTCTTCGAGACTTTCTTTGATTTTGTTCACAATTCGGTGGCATTGCTGTGTTGTGGAATACTTTTGTCTGAATCCAAATTGGTGTTCAGGGATTATGTCGTCTGTGAGTGTTGATTGGGTTATTCTGTCGAGAAGAAGTTTTTCAAATATTTTTGACATTTGTGGCAGCAGGCTTATTGGACGGTACGATGAAGGTTCGGTAGGTGGTTTACCTGGTTTTCCAATCATAATTATTTGTGCGTGTTTCCACTGAACTGGGAAATAGCATAATCGAAGGATGCTCTTGAATATGGTAGTTAATAGCACGATTGCCTTTCTTGGTAGATATTTTAAGATCTCTCCGACTATGAGGTCATACCCAGGGGTCTTGTACGAATTTGTATTGTTGATTTGTTTTCGAATTTCTGCTGGTGTAAAAGGCTTAACGGGCAGTGATAGTTGACAGGGGGCGTTAATATAGTCTTCAATTTCTTCATATTGGTTGTCATTGTCTGAGACTGGAGAGAACACTTTTGAAAAATGATCCGCGAATACATTGCTCTTTTCTATGTCTGACTGCGCCCAGTTTCGATCAGGTTTTCTTATGGGTGGGGTTTGTATTACTGGCCTCTTAATTTTTTGTTGCTTTCCACAACGAATGGTCTTCGGGGATAGATTCGTGATGTAGTGTTTGAAGGTGTCGTTGCGGGCTTGGTTTAAAACAGAGTGGAGTTGGTGTGTTATCCTGTTAAGGTCAGTTTTGTCCTGAGGGTTTCTTGACCTTTGCCATTTCCCACGTGCTCTTCTTCTTTTTGTGATCAATTTTTTAATATGCAGAGGAATATTATCATTTCCCTGGTTTGCTTTGTTCCTTAAAGGAGTGGCTTTCCATGCTGCGGTTTGTATTGTATTCGTTAGATGCTGTACCACCTCTTCGATTTCGAATTGCTCTTTGATACAATGATCCAATCTGATTTCTTCATTTATTAAGTTTTGGAACATTTGCCAATTGGTATCTTTTGTGCACAAGGTAGGCATTGGCTCTCTGTAGATAACATTGGTACTGAGGGTTAATATTATGGCGCTATGGTCACGGCATAGATCTAAACTAGATTTAATACCAATGTTAGTATTTGATATGCCTTTTGATATAGCGAAATCAAGTATATAAATATAAGTTAGGTTGTTTAGTTGTATTGAACGGAACAGATTGCGACCTTTAGGTGTAATTAATCTGGACCCCCAGGTTGTATGTTAGGAGTTCCAGTCTCCGATTGCTATAAATTGTGTTCCAAGATAGTTGAAAAAGTCATTATATTCTTCTGTCGTGATATTGTGTCGTGGCGGGGAGTAAACAGCCGCAATAGTAGTTGGTCTAGGAAGTGATTCTAGTTTTAATAACGTCGCTTGGATTTTGGCTGTTTTAAGGGGTTGGAGGACATGGTGGTTAATAGTCGATCTAATTATGATGGCTGAGCCTGCATGCGCCGTACCGTCAGGGTGATGAGTATAGTAAATGGTGTAGTATGGGATTCTGATAAACGTTCTTTCAGTTGAGTGGCTTTCAGAGATTAGGAGAATATCAATTTTATTGTAGTTTAAATATAGGGTGATTTCTGGAACGTGATTTGATAGCCCGTTTGCATTCCAGGCAGCTATTCGAATTGAGGAGGTCATTGTTTGGTCAAATTGCTTATGACCGTGGTAAGCAGGTGACAATCATGCTGTTTTGGTTTAGTAGCTGGTTGAATAGGTTTTTAAATTCGTATAAAAAGTTTTGCATTGTATTAGTAAGGTTGTCATTATTATTATTATTTTTATTTTGATTACTTGTTGCTCCTGCGGCTACATGGGCATAACTACCTCTAGTTTGAGGAGGCTGTTGTGTTATCTGTTGAAAAGTTGGATTTGTACTTGAATGTAATTCGAGGATTGGTTTATTTGTGAGGTTTGGATTGTGTTTATTTCTGGACTTTAATAGATCTCTGTAAGTTGTGCAGCCCTTGTAGTTGGCAGGGTGCCCTCCGCCACATAGTGCACAGGTAGCCGGGGTGTCTTTGGTTTTATTACAGCTTTTTGAATCGTGTGGTTTGCCGCATTTAACGCAGTTGTATGCTTTCATACAATACGATTTGGAGTGTCCATAGGCCTGGCATCGGGTGCATTGTATTATAGTGTTTTTATGTTTTGGTGGTTCAACTCTTATTTTTGTATTTTGTAGGAATTCTATGTTATAAATTTCTTTATTATTACTTTGCGGACTTATATCGACGAAAATAGTGGTAGCGGATTTTGTAACTCTGTGCCGTGCGTTGATGATATTTCTGACTTTATGTCCTTTTTCAGCTAGTTCTGTTGTTATATCTTCTAACGGGATTGAATGATGAAGACCGCGTATGACAACTCTATAGGCCCTGTCTTGTTTTAGTTGGTAAGTATAATATACTATTTTTTCGTCCTTCATGTGTTGGATTAATTTTCTGTAGGTGTCGGGTGTCCGTGCATTTATTTTTACTGTATTATCTGGGAAGGTTTTAGTGTAGTAAGTTTCGTCATCTATGACAAGGGATAGATTTTCAGTCATAGTTTTGTAGTTGGTAACTCCATAAACGTAAATTGGGTGTGGTTTCGGGTCTTGCGGCTGAGTATTGTTCTTCATATTGTTCGAATTGTTAGTATGAGTTTGAATGGCATTAGTATCTACTTCGGCGAGTGATTGAAATCTGTTTGTTGTTATAGTTTGAGGGGGATTTACGGAGTCTGTTTGGATCTTAAACCCTTTTCTCTTGTTTGTGACGCTTTGCCAGGGATGAGAGTTTGTAATTTCAGAGTCATTCTCCATTTGTTCGTCTTCGCTGGTCGTGCAATCGAAAGTTTCTTGCGTTGATTTTGTGTCGTTGTAGTTATTATTTGGCGGAATTAAAGGCTGTATGTTATTTAAAGGAGCGAGGTTAATAGGAAGTAGTGGGAATTGTTCTGTTGTTACTTGATTTTGGTAAAATTGTGGAAGTTGCATATTTATAGCTGCTGGATTTAATTGGTAATTGTGTGCATGCGGCATTTGTGCTGGTATTTGATTTTGAAGTAATTTAGGTGGCTGCATAAGGGTGTAATTATACATATTGGTGTTTAAACCGGGCCCATTCCCGGTTGGGAACATCTTTGCGAGGTATAATGTGTTTTAAAAATTATAAATTCTTACGGTTTTTAAAGGTGAAACAGTTGTTTACCACTTGAGTTAAACGTTGAAATTAAATTAATAAATATATAAATTTGCCTGACCTTAAGCAAGGCTACGGCTGCGGCTCCGCCGTTGTGATAACTCAGGTATAGCTCGGCACGCACGTTCGGTCTGCTTGAAGGCACTCTTTGGTCATATTGCATGAATAAATTATAGGGGTTAAGCTGCAAATTTTGGTTCTCTTTACTTAGTTTGGCCTATTAAAAACTGGGTTATCCTATAACGGTAACCATCGCAGCTATAGAATTGTCAACATAATCTTTGAAAAAGTATAGGCCTGTCAAGCAACCTTTCCAAATTCAAGCCAAACAGCGACTAGTTAAAAATGCACTTTTTTTAAGTTACACGACGATTTTATGAACCCTAAATGAGATAATATTGCTTGCTTACGAACCCACTGACTTGTGAATACGACTTCCCACTAGCATTTTAGGTTTCATTCTTAGTTATAAACTTTTTAAGAAAACCTTGCTGATTAATAACAATGTGAAGAAAATTGTAACTGCAGCACAAATTTTTTGTGACAAGTTTTATACCAAAATACAACACACATCATTTGATTTTTGGCACCTTCAATTCATCTTCTACTTTTTGAACTGTCGGTAACCGATCTTTGTTGATTGTAAACCGTGCACGTTCAGTATTTTCCGATAATCTGCTTGTTGCTGATATTACAAAATGCGGATTAGTTTCAATTGATTTCCTGTCTTTTCTTAATCATCTATATCATGCCTTTATTTGTAAATTTCTAAATCACCCGGATAATGTATGCAGACCAATTTTTGATGCAGATTTGCAATTCGCCCAGTTATTGCAAATGCAACTAACCACCCAATCAATAAAGTCGTCCTTATTTACGCATGCGCATTACAGTTCACTCTTAGCGACCTCCAGATTATGTTGCAGTTGCGTATATTTTTTTCATTATATTAACGTTGTCGCAATATTTTCAAGTCAACTATAATCATCTAAACATCATAATACTACACTATCAAATGAAGTGTACTTTCAAGTAGCGTTTTGGGATAATCTTCTATACCTTACTTTTGCAACCAATATTCTTAACTATAGACAAACTAGATAAATATCTCCTGAATTCCTAAAAACTCACCTTTATTACTTACACGACTTGGCGGTTACAAATCAAATCAGTCTAAGTCACCCTCAAAAATAAACAAATGAACTGCCACTTTGTATCCATAAACGGAAATGAAATAAAGTACTTAAGACTAGTATTGGACATAGAACTAACATAAAAACGACATATAACAGCGAAGTAAATATAAATGAACATTAATCTAAAGCAAATTAATCAGCGTCACATACATAAAGTAGTAAATTAATTTAAGCGTCATTCTACACAAAAGTATGTTCTAAGTAACAATGTAGCAATATCCTCTTTCTATGACTAAGCCTACTTTACTATATTATTTTTTTATCTTGCTTAAGAAGAAGAGGAGGAAAATGTGACTGAACTAGAATTCGTACAAGTAGTCTCCCAAATAAGTATTCTACCACTAGTCCCTAGAACTTCCCATCGTTGGTTTTAAAAGTATTTATTAATTTCACTATATAAAAAAATTATTTGCATTTCAAATACAAGATGCCAGTTCTTTGTACTTCTTAGTCATAGATACACTGGTGCCTCATTTCCAAGATTAACCGCCACAGGTTTAATGTTTAATTTATATAATATTCATATTATTAATCTAAGGCGTAATTTCTTTTTCACACACTATTAAACAAGGATAATTCATATACACGCCTCATTCTTGTGCGCTGTGAGATAAATTGAAAGTGGTATGATTTATAAGCGTTGTAGGTAGAGATGTCTAAAGAGATTTTTTCTCGTACTGTACCTTGCACTATAGATTTGTTAGTCAGTATCACGATATTAGGGCAAAATGTAGTCTCATTTGTCGAACAACAGATTATTATCAAGCTTCTCATGGCAACATTTTGAGAAGATTTAATGCACAGTTCTATAACAACATCTTTAAGAAGACCCAAGCGTACACTTGACATACACAATTTTTGGGAGAACAAGAAGCAGTTGAAAATTAAGGTTATCGGTGTCGTCCATGAACCAGCTTGCTGAGGAGAATATTTACATTGTTTACTATCCTAGCGTAAATTACTGCATATTGGCGGTTGCTGTAGTTATTTTTAAATTTAAAATAAGCTACAGCAGTGTTCAAGAAACCCTGCTTTGTGACGACAGTAAAATTGTGATTGCGGCGCAGCGGCTGTTCTAGAGTAGATCGTCACGGAAAAGTTTCTACAAAGAAAACCATACTGTTGTTGGGTACACAATTTTTGATAGACTGGTTCAATATTCGACACCCGAGAATATCGCAACGGTAGAGCAGGCTGTTGCTACAACCCCACAACGTTTTGCCGCTACATATGCTCTTGTCTTGGGAATACCTGACAAGAGTGTGCGGATAATTCTGCACTGTGATCTAATATTTCATCCATACAAACTGATAGTGGTCCAAAAACCTAAAAAATGTGACTGGTATGCCCAGCAAACTGGTCGCAAAGACATATTGTCAGATGTTCCACCTGATGCGGTTGTGCTTGGTAGTGAAGAATCTTATTTTCATTTATAGGGTTGCATAAATAAGCAGAACTACAGTATTGAGCTCCACAAAATGTTTCACAACTCTCCACAGTCAGCATGTAACTATTTGTGTGCTGTTACAAAATTTGAAATTATAATGCCGTATTTTTTGAAACGGCAGGGCGCGCCAATTTGCGCTGTTACGCAATTTCCTATACCCAAACTAAACAAACGTGAAAATGCAACACTGTGATTCGAACAAGATGGCGCTACCGCACACAGAGCAAGAAGTTCTAGGACAAATGCTGGCCACCAGACATGTCTCCTTGCGATTTACTTTTATGGAAATCCTAAACTAAAGTCATTCAACGCAGGCCTTGGGCTATAGAGGAATTAAAAGATACTATTCGCAACTGACTTGACAAGCAATGCAGAAGAAGTTTAAACTGTAGGAGAGTCTCAGTCGTGCGGGCAAATATTTGAACATTTTTGTCTTCAAAACTGATTGATAAATCGCTTTGCGACAATGAAACTGAGTTGATGTGTGAGCTAACCTCGCATATCGAAGAAAAATGACTCCCTGTATTATAAACGTGGTAGCGTTTGCAGCCTTGCTTAACGTCAATTGTACCGATAAACGTACCGAATTAGTCGATTAAAATTATTTCAGTATTTTAATTAATGGAGCAATATATATCTAACCCATACCAGTAACTTAAACGCCACTTACGAGTATGTAACTAATTTAAGCTAAATTAGCCTGTCACAACAATCTTATCAATATTTACTTTAGGACAGTCAACATTTCCAAACACACTTACCATTTACACAATCAACCATTTCTCTGCACACAACATTCAATCTCTGTTTTCTCTATAAATATATTAGCTCAATCTGCCCACTCACCAATCCAACTTAACGACAGCGATAATATGGGGCAAGAAAACAAAAATAATTACCAACCAAAAGCTGCAAAAGCAAGCTGCCAAAAAAAAGAAACGATGAATAAATTAAATGAAAAGATACATTTGATGCAACCGTAAACTGTAACCCAAACTAAAAATAATTCTACCTACGTTCTGAGAAAAAAATGCGGTAACAATTCCTAAACTTTTCCCTATATACATTTACAAACTACAGTGGAATGATAGATAATATCGCAAAAGTTACTGCCAATGAGCAATTCTATAGTAAAATCATTGCCAAAATACAGTAACAACCAATGTACATAGTTCAGATAGCTCACCGAAATATTATCGGACATCTACAAAAGAAAAAATTATTTACCATACATATAAGCCCAAGAAAAAGAGGTCATACAATGGGTGTCGCTTACACTTTGCGCTACGAGGGTGTATTTTTGTGCTCACACCCCAAGGGTCCGAAAATAACTCATACAGCCGCAGCGAAATACATGGGAAAATCGCGAAAATTTGTAAGCAATTGGGTGGACCGGTATTTGGCAGTACATAATGTCAAAGATTTTTCAAATTATGAGACCTCTGGCAAGGTATCGAAGAAAGACGAGAAAATGTGTCTCATTTTTTTCGAAAAATCTTAACTCTCCGTAAAGGTGCCAAAATTTTACGCAATGTAATCTTCTCCAACGAAATATCCTTTTGGGCATTTCCGGTTATGAAACGCTCTTAAAGAACTCGAGGGGCAGATTGCTCCAATGGACTGTGAAACAGCCGGTTAAAGTCCATGTTTATTGGTGTGTGTCACAAAAGGGTTTCGGTATTTTTACCTCTTCACGGACCAGTTAAACGCCGAAAAAATGAATCAAATTCACTGTAAAACTTTATTATCAACTGCAAAACGCTGGTTTAGAAAAGATAACGAAAATTGAATTCTGCAGGAGCACAATGACCCGAAACATTGAAGTACAGCGTGGAGCTCGTGGTAGGAGCGAAACGGCGGCGTCACTTTAGATTAGCCAGCTCAGTTGCCCGATACCAATCCCATCCAAAATGTTTAGATTTATATTAAGATAAAACTACACAGAATTGGACCTTGCAATTTGGATTAGCTCTAGCGACAGATTCGCAAAATTTAGAGATCTCTTCCGGTCCAATACGCCGAAAATCTTGTGGGAAGCAGGTCTCGATGATTCCAGTCAATAATGCTGGTTGATGCTGAACACGTTACTGATAAATTTGCTTGAAATTCAAGGTCGAATTTGTACAATTAATGTAAATATTTTTTAAATAAATGTGGTTTTTCAAAAAAGCTGCCACGCTTTTATTGGACAAGCGGTAAGTTACACCACAAATTCCAATTTTACTCACTTTGACACTGTCACTAAAACGCTTATGTTTAAGTTTTAAATATTGACTATGTACCAGAATGATTTCGAAGCATAAAATGTTCATTTATTATTATTATTTAAAATTATTAATTTGTAAAGCCAACTTTATTAAAATTTGGTCTAAGTATATAATCTCATTATTTTATAAATAACTAATGAAAAGCAGTAGTTGTTTATACCAGCAATATTCTTATTATTCTAATGAGAAATTATTATAATTTTTGGTAAAACTTGCGCGACACCTAGTATCAAGATATTAAATTATTTATTAAACATTTATTAGAATACTAGTTCTAAAACACTTGTTGCGTTTTGCAGGTTTCTATTATATTATTTTAATAATAGTTGGGTTTTGTCGCCGCTAGAAATCAAGAAGCTAACATTAAGTATTTAATAATAAATTGTGATTTATACATAATAATTTATTGTTGATAACTATTTCAGCACTTTTATTGCTGATAAATTAAATATATTTTAAATTAGCAATCAGAAACTTTTTAAACTACTCTGCTGCGTTAACTTAAAAACTAGTTTAATCCTTAAATATTACCTGGTGTCCAAAAACCCCCAGACCTTTTTCAACGATCCGTACTTCTAAGGCCTCGTCAGAAATCAGAAATCAAACATTTACCTTTAGTTGGACAGTTAGGCTACCTGTTCATGCATTTTTGACAGGCCAATCTCCGCCAGGTGCCGAGTGATACGGTGGAAAATTAGAGTGGGGTTCAAAATACCCCAGTGGGTCATTTACGTGTATTTTTGTGCATAGCGGAGTAAAATTTTTATAAGTGTTTTAGTCTCTAATCCATTCATTCAAGTCATATGTATTGTGTTATGCGTCATAGTTTTTTCGCGGTGTTTCTTAACGTATTTTTGGTACTTTAGATGCCACGTAATTTGCGGAATCGCGCGCTACCGCAGATGCTCGAACAAGAGATGAACCATCGGGCCAAAGCAATAATATATTCGAACACAGCTCCGAATACGAACCTTCTGAAGGAAATTTGTCAGAGAGTGCTATGGAGGTAGATAACGACGATTTGGAGAAAGCGAGTCTGGAGCAAATATTGTTGGACGCTCAAACGCGCCGGAACGCCAGAAGCAGTTATAGCCGAGGTAGAGGTCTAATTTTGTAGTGAATATCAGCATACAAAAATTTTGTCTTCAAAATTTTACAAAACACCCACTTTATTTCTAAAAATAAATATACTTTTTTAAGGGTTTACATTTACTATGAGTTTTATCTTACAGAATAATATCTTATCCATATAACCCTAAATTATTAGCCCAAAATTTTGAAAATTAAAGTTATGATTTAAAAAAAAGAGAATAAACAATTTTTTCTTCGATAACTTTTTTGATATAAATAATAAAAAATACTGACACAATGTTGGTTTATGTCGGTGGAAAAGGAGTTGAAATTGATGGGAAAACATTTTCAAATCAAAATGTTAACAACTTGGAAAGTTATTGCATATTTTCAACCCGGGGCCCAAAAAATCCGTGTGTCAAGTATGTGATTTTTTTGAGAAATAAGTTTTTTCTCTGTCTTAATAAAGCTTTTTCATCGAAAATATCTCTGCTGCCTTAGTTAAGATCCATAGGTTACCTTTGTACCACTCTTTTGTTGTTATGTTCATGCAAAAGCGGTTGAAGGAGAGAGTTGTGCAATTTTAACACTTCATGCTATTTATTGCTTTTTTGATTGAATGATTTTGCGAGTGGTTGGTATACTAAGATCTCGATACAGCTTCTGATTTGTAATATATCATAAAACATCATTTATTGTTCGGATGACTTTTGATCGGGTAATAAATAACGCTATATTTACTGCTTCGCAGTTCACAATGCTGACTTTATATATCAAAGTTTTATTTACTAGGGACAATTTCAAACTCTACCCTTTTCAGTTCGATCAGTGTTTACTTTTTCGTTATACGTTCCTTTAAAATCAGCTTACCATCAAGATGGATTCTCAAGCACTTCACAGTTTATGTTCTTTGATTTATATATTATTAATGAAAACTGGTGGAGATTGTTGCTTTCTTGTGGTAAATGTAAAATTTTCTAATTTAGTTTCACTAATTTTAATTTTTTATTTTTGAGTCATTTCTCTGGGTCAAGGAGATGTCGCTGAATGTCAAACTCGCTACTATGGAATCTTTATAGATTATCAAGAGAGCGATATTATTTGCATATGTTCCTAGTGTAGTACAGTCAGTAGTTGGGAGGTCAGATGCGTAGATCAGGTGCAGCATTGGGCCTAGAATACTACCCTGAGTAACTCCTAATTTGATAGGGTGAAATTTAAACGTTGCATAATTTACTCTTACACTGAAACATCTATCTTCTAGATAAGGTTTTAGTAAAATATAGTACGATTATTGCATTGTTTAATTTTGTGTAACTGTTAAAGGCTTGAGTCATACCTAAAAAACTGCCGAACAATTTTTAACGATATATGCCATTGTTAGATAGTTCAATATTTTAAGCAGAAACTAAGTGATGTTCCGGAATCCTCTGCAAAATAGTAGTAGCTTTTAGAATAATTTTGAACTTTTACAACTCTTTGAGCCAATAATATAGACTTAGTTTGGTATTGTAAATATAGGTTAACATAACTGGTTTCGTTTTGGCTGTTTCTTAAGCAATTTTGAAGTTATTTGATCCGTTTCTGCTGCTTTCTTATTATTGAGTAGTAAAATATTTCCTTTAACTTCCTTGTAAGTCAAGAGTTTTATATCTGTTCTTAGTATATTATTTGAATAACTGTTGTTTATGTCTAGAAAGTGTAGATCTAGAATATCATTAGTGGGTTAAAAACATTAGCTAAGAGTTGGTACAAAATTCTATGTTTGGTGATTCTATGCGTATTGCAATATTGTTGTCGTTTTTTAATGGATCAAATTGGTCTCCAAATTGAATTATCGTAGCGATATAGTGTGGTAGTGTACCCTGAAAATTTTTTATCATACAGTAGTTTTTTTGTAGTATAATTTCTAGGAATGTCTTTGTTGCGCTTTCAGTTTCATTAATATTATTCAGATTTATTATTAAACATAATTTAAAATTTCACCAATAAATGTCTTAATTGGTTTTTGAACTGCATTAGTCATATTATTTTTTTTATAAAAATTACTGACGTACTAATAGTGACTGTCATTGGTGTATGGTTTAAGAATAAGTCATTGTTAAATAGCACATTAATATTATGAGGAAGAAATGCCATTGGTTACGAAAGAGTCGAGAATCTTTGGTAATTTATTAGGGTTCCTTAGCCAATGTGTCAGAGTACCAATCAAAAGAAATTTCATGTATGAGTTTGACAATTGTCTTCTTTTAGTTTTAGTTAATTTGGAATTCCGTAAATCTTTTTACTGCTGTAATTTCCACCGCAATAAATTTTAGTGCTGAGGTTGGCAATAAGTGCAGAAACTGTAAGGTCGGACAGTTTTAATTTTTACTGACGTAGCCTAGAAATAATTTTTTAAAATTAGGTAGTTTATAATGAGCGATTAATGATCTTATTAAGACGTTTTGTGTATTAAAGTATTTATTAGGTCCTTTAAGATATGGTTTATCAGTAATAATGAGTTTTACTTATTAATATATCTGTGATTTTTTTTTTAAACAAAATGTTTATTTTAATTTTGGTTGTGTTAAACCATTGGCAATCTTAAGACATTTAGCCATTATTTTATCTCATTCGATAGTACTGTTAACATATTCTGCTGGATGGCCAAACATCTTTTTAAATCAGTCTAAAACCTTTTATCTTCCAAATTTATTTGCAATCTGTTTTACAGGACAATAAGTAAATGTTCAGGTACTTTTAGTTAATTAATTAACAGCAAACAATAATTAATAATCAACAAACATGCAGAAGGCTCCACCTCTTCATTAATATTTTTGTTTGACTAACATAAAAGTATAGAAATTACTTAATACTAAATACAATAAAATGAAATATAAATATTAGATAAACCTAAATTTTAAGTCTGTGGGTTTGTAACGTTTTAGTCTGCACTTGTCAGTCTTTTCACTAAGTAGGTTAGTTGCCAGTTGGTTGAGGTAACCATTTAACCTGTATTTTTCAGTAAATTTTTTTATTTTTTCTTTCACAAATTCAATTTGCAAGTTTTGCCTTATTATATCGTTGGTTATGAACTACGACGCATTAACAAGAGTGCGCCACACTTTAGCTTGAAACCTTTCCAATATCTCAATGTTTGAATTAGTAACCGTACCTATAATTAAATTCCATATGACCACACACTTGTGAACACGCACTTTATTGTCTATGCAGAGCTTGGAGTTCGGTTCCATTAGCCAATACAGTTTGTTTAGTTTATTTCCTAGTTGTTTTCTCTTTTGCTATATATGTGCCTAGGTTAGACGGCGATCTAAATGGAACCCTAGGTACTTTGCAGATTTTGTTCATTGGGTTGGATTCGCCATTTTAAGCCAGCACTGTACTTTGTTTAGGTGCTTTTGTAAAAGTATGGATGTCCTTTTTGGTTTGCATGTGAAATCATTACAGCAGTATCATTGCAAATATTGCGGGTAGTTTGTTGTGGTAGGTCTGCAGTGAACAATAGATATAGAACCGCTATTGGGACACTGGAGAACTTCAGAACTGATTAAGTGTAGTTCCTCATAGATATTCTTTTATTTAATCCTGAATTGCCGCTTACTAAGATACAATTTGAGTACTTCGTACAGGTTGTGAGGCAATTTAAGTTTAATTTTGGACATAAAGCCATTGTGCCAGACTTCATCAAAAGCTTGGTTGGTATCCAGAAACACTGCACTGCAATATTTTTTTCCCTCTAAGTCCTTGCTGATTTTACGAACGACTAGATGCACCTGTTCTATAGTGTCAGGGTCTCTCCCTTAACTCAAAGTGATGATTTATGATTAATTGTCTTTCTTTTAAAAGCAGTTTAATTTATTTTAGAAGCAGTTTCTCAAGAATCTTTGCAACTACATGTAGCAAGCTAATTGGCTTGTAAAAGGCCACGTTCTCAGGATTCTTCCCTGGTTTGGTTAGATCTCTACAACTTTCCACTGTGCTGGAACATATCTCATTCTTATTACTGCGTCGAATATGATTGTTAATTGTCTTATTCCATTTTCGATAGTTTCTGCAATATCTTGCCGGTAATAAGGTAATAACTTGGTAATTTTTTTGCATTTGTATCTTTTTGTATGATATTACGCATTTATTTTGCTTTACATTTCCTATTTGATAGTTCCGTTCTAGGATTTGTTGTATTTCTGACTTTTCTTCTTCTTCTTCTGAAAGTGCATTAGGGAGGGATTTAAGGATTTCTGTTAATTTTGCTGCGAAGGAATTAGCTTTTATTCGATAGTCTCTTGCCCATTGGTTATTTTTTGTTTTTGTTGTTAAAATATGTTGTCTAATCTTTTTCATTCAAGTGAGTAATGCGTTGACTTTGTTGCTGAGGGTTTCTGAAGATATTCTGATATTGATGCTTTTTTCCTTCTAATAGCTTTTTTAGTGCTTTCTTAACTTTATTCAGCTTTTTTATCATGTAGTTATTTTGTTTATTGCTGTCTTTTCTTCATAATTATGATTTTAACATTTCTTGAACAGTTAGTATGTTTTTTTTTGTTAAATTCGATTTGTTGTGTATTCCCATGCTGCTTATTGTATGTGTTTAGTCAGGTCATTAACTGCATCTTCTAGTTCTTTGGTTTTTAATAAGGTTTGTAATTTTACTTCTTCAGATATTTTTGATTTAAACTGCTTTCAGTTAATAGTTTTGTTACATAATGTGGGAGGTTTTATTATTCGTATAAGTTGAGCACTTACGATAGAAATTAAGACAGATCGATCTGATAAGAAATCGAAGCACGATTTAATTGTTGTACATTCTATGAGAAAGCCTTTTATCACACAAAAATAGGTCCATTCTCCTGCTGTTAGTAAAATGAACTAGTTTGACATAGCCTAATACAACTGCCTCTGTTTTGGTATGGGTTATAGTAGTTTAGAACTTTGCTTCGGAAAATTGCCAACATTTTTGTCATATTTATTTCTGTCGCCATCTTTTACTGCATCTGCATAATTTATTATTCTCTTATTGGAAACTTCTGTTCTTGTTTATTTATTTGTGGTTGATGCATGGGTGGTACTGTTTTATTATTTTAGAGCAAATTATGACAATTCAAGCTATTTTACAGGGCTTTAATTGCATATGCATCTTTACTATTGTCTATTAGCTCCAAAACTACTAAAAACATCTAATAATCTCTTAGTCGATTTGTAGTTTGCGTTTGTTGTATTTCTGACTTCATTTCTATTCTTCTTTAATGCCTTTGATCCTTACAGAGTGCAGGTATCTTATAACAATCCTGCATGCGTTCTCTTCTTTTAGCTGCTTAGTATGATGAACAATGTTATTTTCTTTTATAATTTTGCAAGTTTTCTAGTGATTGGTGTTAATTTTTATATTGTTATTTGCTATAGTCTTAATAGTATATCAATTTTCTAGAAACTAACTGAGATTTTGGGATTTTTTGATCTATTTTGGAAATATTATATGAAGTTTTTGCATTAACCTCTGACAGAAAAGTAGGTAATTCTTTCGCTTGCTTTTTTGTTTCCATTTGTCCTTTTCCTTTTTACACTTTTTACAATCTACTATAGGTTTTCTTTGTTATTATTCTATATTTCTATTTTGTCTTCATTAGTTAATGTTATTCTTACAGTTTCCGAAGTTGCTGTATGATTGTGCACAAATCTGTTAAAATTGCTGATGTTGATATTTTTATTGAAATTATACTTGGTGAGAAAAAATGACTTGGAAATATGTATGTTCGTGAATTAACAGATGCGATGTTATTTGACCCTATACAACGGAGCAGATTTTTTGTTTGTATATTGTTCACTAGGCCATTATTAGTATTTTCCGAGGAAAACATATTTATCATCTTTTCGATTATTTCAACACTGACACACAGTAAAAACAAATTGATGTGTTTCGATAAAGATAAATTTGACCTATATAAATAACGTTTACTTGAAAGACAACGGGGCAACGTGAGCACGTCTTTGCACTCTGAAAGTGAAATAGAAACAAACGATTTGGAAAACAAAGAGTACGTGTACCAAGTTTTGTTTGGAGCTATCAAATTCAATAGGAGCTTTCAAACAAAAGTACGGTCTTTGATAAATTTCCTAATTGCTGCCGCTTTTAAAACTACAAAAGGGAAAGTAATTGAATATCAACAACTCTCTGCAGCGTGCTTTGTGCTTAAATTGTTATCAATTTTAAAATGAGAATGAAGTGCGCGTTAAAGGCCATGCTCGACTAGCATAAAAAACGTGCCTTTGCTCAGTTCTTAGATAGGCTTCTTTCTAAATAATATTTCATTTATTCTATGATTGTTTATATTTTATTGGAATTTTTTTATAATTCAAAAACTAAAACTTCTTAAAAGTCGTTGCTACAAATTAAGTTGTTTGTAATTAAAGCATAAAGTAATTTTTGTTAAACAACACAGATAATAAAGAAAGTTAAATTTTAAAAGTTAGACAAATTCTGTATTTAAAGGATAATCACCATTTTTCATGAATAATTCGTTATATGTGCGTATATAATATATATGGTACTTGTTTAGTGTTGCACTTATTTTATAGAAGAAAATGTTTGTTAACACTGAAGGAACGAATTTTATTCCCACACTTTACCTTTAATTTCCTCCCCCTTGTTAGAATCCTTTAAAGTTTTGCGTTTTTAAATACCTTTAGCAAATTCGAAAATTGTTGTATAGGACAAACTTCTTCTATTTACTCAATTTACAACTGTTTAAATATTTTTAAGTCTCTTTCTACACCCTTTGAAGTAGTGCATTTTGCAACATATTTTAACAAATGATAATCTGACAGGCGGCAGATGCACTCCAGTTTGTCAAGATACGCCGCAAAACGTGCAGTACCAGAGCACTGTAAGAAAAGCTAAAAGACTCGCAAAAATTTTATAAACAAATTAAGGCTCATTGCACAAATTTATGCCAGAAAAAATTATCTGAAAATAATTATTAATGCGACTCACATGTATGCAATGTTCAAAGAGCTTTGTAGGCAAACGATGTTATAAGCGTTAAAAAATGTTATTTGTCAGAGTAAAGCTCTACCAAAAAAGTTTTGCAAAAGCAAGCATCCTGTGTAATATGAGAGATTTTTCTTTCTTAATTTTTAATATGCCTGCAATCTATCTGTAAATAAAGTAGAAAAATAAGAATTCTACAATGATGTTGGCAACCATTTTCTCATTATCCCATCTTCCTCTGTTAGCGAGATTCTCTTAGCGATTACAGTCAAGCAACGAGCATGTAAACACACGGAGCAGGCTTTATTCGCTCGTCAACTGTAGGTGCGTAGAGTCATTAAATTTTTGCAAATCGAAAGTCAAAATTCATTCAAATTGTGACAAAAGATGAGTGTAGTGGAGTCACAGCTATTATCCAACCAAATCGTCTGTTTCGTGCTCTAACGCTTCAAATTTCAATTTTCTAGTATGGGCGTAGTTAGTCTTTGGTAATTGTCCCTAATTGGAGGTCCAATCGGGGTACAGTTTTCCCCAAAAATCATTCATCATACCTTTACTGTTGATAATCTTGGAAAAGCCAGCTAAAATGTGGTACTTTTTCGTTGCTTTCCGCAAAATCGTCAGCTTAAATCTTTGGCTCATATGTGTCTAAAAGCATTTCCTTTACCAGTGCTTTTCTTTGTTTGCTGTAGTTGTACCATTAGAATTCGGTTGCTAGAACCTAGTTAGTAAAGATGGAGTGCACCGTGGAAAGCGAGGTTGACATTTGGATGATAGGGGTTATGCATTATCCATACTTACAAAAGAAAAACTTGGTAATTATTTAGAAATAAATGTAAATTTAAATTTTTTTAATTTACCCTTTTTTATTGTGGTCTTATCGAAGCTAAAAAATATTTCTTATAAAACTATTTATTATTAATGCAACTTTAAGGTTACTAGTCAACAATATGTTTCTAATGTCAATTAAACAATAAATAGACGAACACATTAGTAAATGCAACAGCACAATGATAAAAATTTCATAGAAAAAATATCAACGATTACTTAGATGAAAAGGTATAGTCGGTGTTTACTGACAAACCCTCATTGTAAGTATGGATTCTAAGAACATATGTTTAAACGATGCCTTTACTGCGAATATTGCTTAAACTTTGTTAAGGTCAACGTTTGGAACTGCTTGAATTCAAATGGATAATACTGTAACTATACTAATGGGGTTTCCTATCATTTGTTAAGAAACGATTTGGTAAAAGTAATAAAAAAATTTTAACATAGACGTATTTCTGTCTTCATTAATTATCTCCACTCGGAGATCCGATCGAAAGACAATTTTAACCTCGAAAGCTCTAACTACTAAAGACATCATATCATTAATATTGATAATCTTGGAAGAACCAGCTCTATCGCGGCAGTTTTCCGTTGCTCGTTATTGTAAAAAGAATAATGATTTGCAAAATGGAAAATACAAATCCACAGTCAGACTTTAAATTGACCATTCTTCGTGGAGATGAGATTTCTAGGAAAATGGGTATCAATTTTAAAACAACAATCTTCATAAGTACAAAAGTTATGATGACTAGGGATTATGTCCTTAACTTATATATAATACATAAAAGGCTAGAAACTTGTAAAAATAGTTTGTTTTAAAAACACCAATATAATTTAATTAAATATATAAAACTGTTTACACTGCACATCTTTAAAATATAGTTTATGGAATGATAATTATAACCTACTATATTGTTCTGTCAAGAAAAGAAAATAACTTACCTTAGCCTAAAGAATTCCTAGGACTGTTTCATTTAACCGGCCTGGGACACTTTTCTTAACAGTTAAAAATGGCACTCATTAAGATTAAGTCAAAGAGACACTTTCCTGAACAAAAGTTAATCCACTTTAATGAAAGTACTTCTTAATGCTAGTTAATGATCAAAGTACAATTACGTGCACGGGCTCTGAGTATTTTAATTGCTGTTTTAAGAAATGGTATTTGTATAAAGTAAAACATTAATTTAGTGATTCTACACAGAAAAAAAAACTCCAAGAGTTAATTCAACTGCAGTATCATTATAACAATATTTAATTTATTAGTAATTTTGTTATAATTTTAATAAAACAGTAAAACATTCTTAGAGTTTAATTTTTATCGGAATAGCTATAAAAGGTTTACTTACAGCAAATGTCATTATTTTAATTTTTTGCAGCGTATCTACTTGTCCTTTTTAAATGTTTATTGCTTTTATAGTTCAAGTTATTTGTTCAAGTATATATTGTTATTAGGTAAAATACAGATTTGATTTATAAAATAAAGTGATGCTTGTAGGAGATTCAGTTTTCCGCAATTTGCGATGTTACCAATTTGTGGTAAGAAGAAAAAGTTCTAAAAGCTTAGAGTATGACAAATAAAAATAAAGAGTATAATGCAAGGATGGTACCTATTATCAGAACGGTCAATCTAACTGTCGTTGATAGAAGGCAATTGATCCTCGCAGGATATCCAGCTCTCACTTATGGCTTCTAATGCCACATCCCAGACAACTGAAATAAGCCAGAGTAGCCAGATATGGAATATCCTGGCAGCGTCTAATCTAGAATAGAGAGGGTTAAAAATTAACACCTTAACACATGTAAAAATGAAAGAGGGAGAGGAAAATATAGCAAAATAGAAAATCATAAAAAGTACAAAACCTCATCTCTATCAACCAAGAACAAAAACAAAGTCATAAGTGGAAAAAGATAAGTTGAAAAAAATAAAGAAGAAAAACAAAAAGCTTAAGAATAGGGACACAAATTGTGCAAGGGTTAGCATCCAAAGGACAATAATTAGTAATAAGATAAGAAAAATAAATCTCAATAGTCGTACTAACATAAACTAAGAAAAAAGGAAGAACTTAGAAAATATAGGACTTACGAGAGGAATAGCTAAAAGCAAAAGAGCAAAAACTGGTGTATCCATATTAATCAAAAAGAAGTGGAAAAACGCGTTACAAACGCAAAATAAAGTAAATAAAAAATGGTAAAAATTAATATATAATTACAAGGACAAATTATGATACTTATAAAACTATATGTTGTAAATGCAAGAATAGATAAGAAGGAAAGAGTTTTTAATGTCATAGTCAAAGAAAAAAAAATGTGTGGGGACCAGAGTGAGCTGGTAGTATTCGAAGAACATAAATACCAGAGTGGGAAGGAAAGAAAATGATAAGACACTTGAACAATTTGTAGAGGAAAAGATGAATATAAATGAAATGCGGCTACTTACTCTAAGCAAAAAAACACAAATTAATAACTTTTTTAAACGTAAGACTATTTACAATACGAATACATCCTACACGAGGACTCAAATCTATTATTGACATGATAACAGTGAGAAGGGACCGCAAAAAGGACATTAAAAGATGTAAAAGTATATTGCCAACCAGAGTGCTGTTTGCATTACTATATAGTTATAGAAACCATTATTTGTAAAGAGACAGGAAAAATTAGACAGCAGAGAGAAAATAAAATAGAGCAATTAAAAGGAATACATGACCCAATATATAAAATAGAACTATTAGACAAAACAGTATCAAAAAGCTATAATAAAATGAATAAGAAATGCACTTAAACGAAAACTATGAACATAATTTACAAGCCAGTACACGAAGTCCTGGAAAAAGAAGTAAAGAAAATAATAGAAAAGAAACATTCGGCGAGAAACTAAAGAATAAAATTAAAATCGCTAAGAAATCTAGATAAAAGTATGTGAAATACAGAAAACAAGCGAAGCAACAAGTAAAATGAGAAGAATTATGTAGAAACATAAGTAGTACAATGGCATTCAATTAATTCAAAAAAGCCTGGAGAGTAATAAGCATCTTAAGACAAAAAGCAAGGAACAGCACCAATCTAAAACTAATAACAGCTAAAAAACTGTAGATGATATAACAGAAGTAAGGATAAAAATAGGTTAAGGTAACTAAAGCGTTATAGCAATACACAAAAGCTCAAACTAGAATGAAGAATAAACTAACGAAACCAATAGAAATGTCTAAAAGTTTGAAAGTAGACTGCACGATGTCGCCTCTGCTTGTTAATATATTTGCTAAACAAGCATTAAAACAATGTTATAAGAAATATAAAAAAATAATAACAATAGGAGAAAAATATTAAACTCACTAATGTTTTCCGATCACTTTTCATTTTATTACAAAAAAAAGGAAAATATAATAATAATAATGTCTCAAAATAAATGTAAAAAAACTGCATACATATGTGTTAGCGGTGTTGCTCGTAACTTACAGATAGGACTCAAAATAATAATAGCCGGTTAATGATACAAGTATCTAGGCTCTATAGTATAAAATTCAAATAACGTAGAGGCAGATGTAGAACAACAAAAGTATAACATAAACTAACCTGGAATAAAGTGATCACAAAACGTAAAAAAGAAAAAAATTAGAGCAACCGTAGAAAGAAAGAAGTGTGGCCTATAAAGAACAAAATAAAAAGTAAAATACGAATAGTGGAGCTAAACTATATGAGACAAAGTTTGCAATATACATAAAAAGATATAAAAAATGGGTTAATCTGGAGAGAGATAGAAGTATTTAGAAACCTCTATTTCAAGGCAACTGAAAACAAAACGGGCATGTCCAAAGGATGAATGATGAAAGATAGCCGAAGGCAGTTATATATTCTTACTTGGAAGGAAAATAAGAAGAGGCCAAGAAGTTGAGAAGGGTTATATATATAGAGGCAGAAACTAAAGAGAGAAAGTAAAGCAAGTGGAATTAGGAAAAGTTTAATGTGGCTATACTATAGCGGTTTTAACTACAATATGAATACCAGCTTTCTATATTAGTACCCATCTTAAAAGGCGAGAGTTTGGTTTTCTCTAAAGGTCTAGAACTAAATATATAAAATTTGTTACGAGACAATCAATGAAGAAATTAAAAGTGTCAGCCGCAATGTTATCATTTCAAAATGTCTAACCTAAACGGCAAAATAGAAAAGTGTTAGTAAAAACTTGAAAAGAGTGATACTGTATATTGACATGACGGGGACCAAATAAATAAATCTCCTCATAATAGGAGAACTCCAAAAACTACGTTATTAACGGCACATCGTATGGATAAATTAATAAAAATGACGGGCAATTTCCTAGCTGCACACATTATTAGTATTTCAGAAGCATTAAAGCATTAGAATAAAAAATTTGGCTTAAAAGTCATCGAACCTGAGACTATTTTTCAAAGAGTTATGAATATTAGGA
Source organism: Sinelater perroti (assembly GCA_036346155.1). Classification (NCBI taxonomy): domain Eukaryota; kingdom Metazoa; phylum Arthropoda; class Insecta; order Coleoptera; family Elateridae; genus Sinelater; species Sinelater perroti. Next base: position 12,314,957 of record JARFIY010000195.1, on the reverse strand, counting down.
AAAACAAGCTTGTTCTTTCGAAAAATGTTGTGAGACTTATAAAAATATTAGTGAAACTTTAAATATTTAAAGAAATATCAGAAAAAAATTTAGAAACATAAGTTTGAGAACTGTATGTTTTAAAATCAACGAATGAGTTAAAATATATTTTAAGAATGTCTGTTTGATTATCCTTTGCATATATAACTTCGAATAAAAGCATTTGCATTTGTTTGCTACCCCAAAAAGTGCTGATCCTTATATTTAGATTTAGATTTATTAAAACATAAGTACAAATTATTCATAAGAACGATAAATCGTGCACTTGGAAACTGTTTCTCAAGTCTGCATGTACTAAAAAGGTTATTTTGACAAACAAGAGCGTAATTAAATCAAAAAAACCTCATAAGGACAGATGATGGTTATTTTGGATTGAGAACAAAAAGAATTTAAGGATAAAGAAAATAAGAAATGTTCCAGCCTTAAATCTGTTGACTCGCCTGATAGATTCGTATAACAAAATACTTCTTGAAGGCGAGTGGGAAAGCATATAGGCGTAAACAAACGTACAGAAGAAAGTTTAAATAACAAGGCTGGGCAGATTTTTTCTTTTGAGTAGAAATGCCAAAGTGGAAATGTGGAAGGTACTAATGATACCAGCTATGTTATTTGAAAATAACCACATTTTCTGTTCGTATCATTTTTAAACCAAACATTTTTCTCGCAAAATCTTTTTTAACAAAAAGGAATATATAATACAGGACTTTTCAAAAATTATATTCTTTTTCTTCTTAAAGTGCCATATCCATCAATGGATGTTGGAAACAATTAAGACAGCGATACCATAATTTCTTGGTAGTTTCCCCTGGTTTTCTACACCGCAGTGTCGCAGCCGGTTAAATCATTAGCGAATTGACGCCTGTGAGTATATATACTATAAGCCTTGTCGATGTCATTCATTTTGGGCCTTATGTCATTACTGATACTGCTGCTGCTCAGCATTATCATCTCCATACTTGGTTTAGCCTGTAGGTCAATACAGTTAAATTGGGTTTGGCACGCTTAGAGCCAACAAGTGAGAGTTGGATACCTCCGCCTGACTTTGTTGCTTGGAGTGCCGGTCCATAACAACCCCAATTATATACATTGTATTGAAATAAGAATTTTAATTTATTGTGAAGAGAACAAACTACAACTACAGACCTGTTCAAAGCTCCAGTAGAGGTTGTAACAGTAACAATTTGAACTGCAGCGTCAAAGTCCGGGAGAATATTTTCGCCAATTCAAGTGGCCATTTCAAAGGTAAAGTGTTAATACTCTTAATTAAAGTCACTGATTCTTGAATTGTAGAATTGTAGATTATGTAGGTACTGAAGATTCTAAATGTTTTAAACAATGCTGTCTGTGAGGTGGAATCGCGGCAATCTGTTTAGCGGAGCATTTCAAACAGAAATCACATGTAATCCTTTCAAAATATCCGACTTTAAAAAATACGCGCACGTGAGAACTGAGAGTGTAGAAAGAAACTCAAGACAAAGAAAAGCATTAAATTAAAAAACAGTATGTTGAACTTTTTGTACTTTATAATTTTCTTTAGTTGACGTTCAACAAACTTAACGTTTCCTTCCCAAATGCCGCAAAATGAGGGCTTGCAAAGGAATTGCGTTTATAAGCGAGTTATAAGTTTACTGCATCGTTATAACATGTTAAGCGAATAAGAATAGAGATTTATTTAACTACAAATCTCGCTCCTATAAAATTCGTTCTGCAGTCGGAGTAAATTGTTTTACAGGGATCTCGACGCACTATAAAACGTTGAAAAGCCCTGAAGTCGGTAAATGTAAGGAAAAATTTATCCAAACTATTTATAAATTTTGATGTGGGAGTAAAAAATGTTAATAAAGAAACCAGAAATTTTACTGTTGAAAAAGCTGCACAAAATTCGAAGGTTAGATATATCAACTAGCTTAACGAACCTTAAGGCTAAATAGAGCATAGGTTTTACAGCAAATATTACCGTATTTAAATACCAGATATCTAGTTTTTCTTTTGGGGGGAAACGCATAAGCTTTTGTTAGCGGGATAGTGCTTTCGATAAACTTTGATTTGTCTGTACATTTAGTGAATGTCTGCTGTTAAATCAATAAAAAAACCTAAGTATTAGTGGAGTGACTGAACATCAGCTTATAAGTTATTGAGGTAGTATGCAAGAAATCATTCAGACGCAAAAAATTTGTTGGCGTCAAAAACTGGACCAAAACAGCAACTTCAAGAGGAAGCTGAGGCTGTGGCCAAGCGAGATTGAGCAAAAGCAGTCAATAGTGGAAACAGGGTACCTGGCCGAGCGAAATGGGCATCCGGTTCAGCAAGGAGGAGCCTGAGGTGCGACAATTGTGCCATTACGCGAGCAGATCGTGGGCAGACGACAAGAGAGCAAGATTCGCCATGGACTAGATTACTATTTTCCAAGAGTGCTTGAAGTACATCGACAGGCACATAGTTAAAATACCTGACAGAAAGTTAACGCTGTATATTTTCAGAAGCATGATGGTGCTAACGGATTTGAAAGCTAAGATTTGCAGCCTTGCAAAAACGTTGTCGATCGAGACCCAAATTCATTTCTATTAGACCAAGACGCACGCCAAGAGTCTTATAAATACTGCGTGTGAATCAACTGGCTGAAGGGACTGCGGGAGGAACAACGCCGCCAATTTTTAAAACGGTTCTAATGGGGCTTGTAAAGAACCATTTATAAGCTAAGACGAGAACAAAATGAAGGCAAATATGGCAAGCAGGAAGAACGAATCACAGTCGATATGGCGTGACAAGCGGCAGGGTACCTTAACCAGCATTTCGCCATCGTCACCTCATAAAATGCAAAAGCTAGCAAAAGATTAAAGTAGCTGCGTATATAAAAAGTCACCATAAACATCTTAAGCACGAAAATTGGACAGAGTGTAACGTAAATTATTGTAAATTAGTTTTGTTTTTTTAATAGAATTATGAAATAGGAAAATTTAAAGCCACACAGTTTTGAATCGCCTGGACTGATTCGAATTTCTGTTTTTTTTTCGAGTTCTACGCTGAGGAGAATAATAAGGCAAATAAATTTGCGACCACGACAGAGACTAAGAAATATGAAACTTATAATGAACAAGTTTTCAGTAAGTTAATGTACTTGCAATAATGCTGGTGTATTGCCGTAAAGCGGAGAACCAGCCAATAGAATTTGAGTATTTACCTGTAGTGCTTATATATAATTTTTTAATAATAAATGATATAGAGAATCTAAGGCTACAAAGGGAGTAATTCTGCTGTTTTTCAAGATTCTAGACACCACAAACGTAAATTCAGGAAGAAACAAAGATTAAAAGGTATAAAGTTAATAGTAGGAACATGGAATATACAAAAGCTTTCAACTAAGAAAAAGAATTATTCTAAGAATTAAACAAATATAAGATTCACATCGGAATACTAACAGACAAGTAAGGACATGGTAATAAATATTTTGGCAAAACCGGAGTAGAAAAACACAAAAAGACGAAAGCAGAAGTAGTTGTTGTACTTTAGAAAAAGCTTAGAAAATGCATTAGAAACTGACAAAAGATCAATAAAAGAATAATAATTATAGATGATTTAAAAATAGAAACATATACGATAATCCTAGTGGCCGTATATGCGCCAACGAAAGACACTACTATTGAACACAAAGAAAAATTCGAGAAAGATGTAACAAAATTTCTTAGCGACATGAGCAACGGAAATGATTTTATAATAACAAAAGATTTAAATGCTACCACTGCTCAAAGAAAAGATAATTCAGTAGTAGGGAGATTGGAGAAGAAACCTTCAATAGAAACAGGGAAAGGTTGATAGAAATATGTCAGACGCCTACTCTCATAATAATAGACGGGTATTTCATAAAACATAAAAACATATACAAACTTACCTGCCATCAACCAACAAGACCATTAATGATTACATGATTCAAAAATAAAAACGACAGACGTAAGGGTTTGATGAAGGGGAGGGGCGGCAAATGCGGTGAAGATCATTTTCTATTAAAAACGACAATGTACTGTCTACATGGAAGTACAAGAAAAATTATTAAAAGGAATAAAGAAGTGAAAGATGATAAATATAACCTAGAATTACTAAATGACGAATCCATAGACTTCTTGTACAAATTAAGAATAGCCACAAAATTACAAGGAGAAACGAAAAGTACAGAACAACAAGAATATAAAAAAATAAAAAAAATTTTATGCTAATCATCGTATGAAGTTCTGGGTACTGTGGAACCAAAACCTAAAAAACTAAAAGAAAACTGGTGGGGCGAAGGAGTAAAACAGCTAGTAGAAGAAAAGAAAAATGTATATAATTTCTGATTAACAAAACTAGATGCAGAAGTAAGAGCAAGACATAGAAAAATAAACAAAAAGTGAAGAGGAAAGCAAAGAACGAAACTTGGGAAAAAGATACTCTAGAGCAGAACAATAAAACACTTAAGGAAAGAAGGTAAATTTAAGACATTCCACGCTAGAATAATACAAAGAAACGTGGAAAGCAAATATACCAACAAATAGAGAAAATGTAACATATTACAGTAAAAAAATCAGGAAAACTGTAAACAAAAAAAAAAGCGGTAAAGTTGCAGATCCAAGAGGCATACCAATTAAATCGTTAATACATGCACCAAATACGAAACTGATATACATCTTTAATAAATGTCTAATTTATATAGACGACCTTCGAAATGACTGGAAATTAGAATTTTTAACGCTAATCTACAAAAAAAAAGATTATTTTTTACATTTGCTCGGAATATCTAAAGTTTTTCTACGGTCATTATTATTTCACACAACTTTGCCTCGGCTGCTGTTATCTTTTAAAAGCTAACGTGGACAAACTACAGCTAAATAAACGCAATTTTCTCCACAAGATCTCTTAATTCCGCCATGAAGACTTCTAGGAATTTAATTCTCATGTTAAACTGTTCTGTGGCCGTGTAACCCTTGAATTCTTTAGAATAAAGCTCCCTTTTTGCTCCCAAAATTGCAAGCTTACTTTGTAGGCTTGCAGGCATTTTATGTAATACAATTTTACTTTATCTAAGCGCATCCACAATATACATGGGTACTGCTGACTTTTACTATATTAAAAACGGTTTCTTTTTTATATATTACCATAAAATGTTTATGTTTATATGGTAAGCGCAGATAAATAAACAAAATTTTAACTTGTTCGAATATAATTAAACAAAAATACGAAAGGTGTACAATATTGAAAGTACAAGCCAAAATCACTCTAACATTTATAGTTAACGAAAATATATGATATATTCTACAAAGAACTACTTTTGTTTATTTCTCGAAATAATTTCTGTAAACATTGAAACATTTATCTCAGCGTGACAGTAGTTTGAACATCCCTTTACGGTACTGCTGTATGTCAAGTTGCTTGAAGTGGTGTCTTGCAATTCCTTCTGATGATAAAAATCTGAGAGGGCTAAATGTGGATTATACGAAAGATGTTGCAGGATCTCTCAATTCCTCTGTAAACCACAGTTTAGTTTTATTTGACGTGTGAGGTCTTGCTGTCGTAGTGCAAAAGTATCCCGGCCTTTTCTTTCTAATGGTTGTATGCAATTTCGGAGAATTTTCCAGTATCTGTCGCTGTTAATGGTTGTGCGCGGTTGGAGGAATTCACACAGCAGTAGGTTTTCACTACCTCGGAATACGGTGACTATGATTTTGCTGGGAATGGCTGAGTTTTGAATATATTTTGGACGTTTCTATATCACGTACTGTTGTTTTGTCTCTGTGGTGGACTCATACTCGTAAATTCAGATTTCATCTCCCGTAATGATGCTTTCAACGAAAGACTTTCTTTCTGTTGGTATCGCGTAACATTTTGAACTAAAGCATTAATTCGATTTTTTATGTACATCAGAGAGCATTTGCGGCATCCAGCGAACCGAAACTTTGTGAAAGATTAGGTCGCATATAATTTCTTAAATACAACTCTTAGGAATAGCAATCATTTCAGATCTTCCCTAATTAAAAGTTCGATAGTTGTGCAGTTGTTGTCCGGTGTTGGTCCTTTTCTTTTCTGTCTCTTTTCTTTTTCACATTATCATTCGGCTCCGTTCGTCCATCTTTAAATTTGTTATACCAAATGCTGCCTTTTTTCAGCTTAAAACGTTCGAGCCATAAACGCTCTCTAATCTGCGATGAATTTCACTCTAATTAACTCCTTCGGTTTGCATAAATCTAATAACTCCACGCACCTCACGCTCCAAAAAACTCTGCCATGTTTGTTTGCTTTCCCAAAGCTCAATTGTAACTTTAACAAAAAAAAACTCCAGATACCACTGCTACACGCATCGACATGTCGGACACCTCTAGTATTAATAATTCTCCACAAAATAAATAAAATAGGGGAAAGCTCAGTTCAAAATTGGGTGGTAGCTTTACATGTAATTATTATAATCTAACAAGTTTTCAAATAGGACAACTATTAGTACTGGCGACAGAACGTTTTCCTATATGCGGTTTACTAGGAGACAATAGTAATAATTACAAGCCCTATAATTGGAAACTCACTAAATTTTAAAAATATCTGTTTTGAAGAACCAACATTATTTTGACTTGTGAAAAGATAAGTAAGTTCTGTCAAATTGAGGAATATAAAAACTTATTGTAAACCAGCTCCCAAAAGACAGGAAAATTTCTTAATGTAGATATTTGATTTAATGTAAGTTAAGCGTAAAAATGAAAAAACATTTATAGTCATGTTTCCTTCTATTGTATTAAGATTTCCTTGCATGTCAATTTTAATATAAATCTGACGAGAACTGTGTAAATTGTAGAAAATTTTTCCTTTTGGAAGGCCTGAAACGGACAACCACAGTAATATCTTTTAAAAATTATTACACAATGAGTTTTACAACATGTAGTATTTTTGCAAAATCTACTTAAAACTCAGTGGGATAGACAATTTTAAGAATAAGTGAGGAAGTAAGAAGTACTCTACTCTTCAAATTTGTTGGTGCGTGTAGTCCATTCTGTATAGCAAATTTTTCTTTGCAGATGAGCGGAGTCTTGTCTTCAACGAACGCACAAAAGGAAGTTCAAGTTGTATCGACGCAAAACAAAACTGTTGCTTTTGTGTAGGACATGGAAAAGGAAATGACCAAAGTACTGCTAATTCCATCCAATACGATCGGGAAATAATCATATTTTATTATCTGATTATTTTCGTTCTTATATTTTTTAATCAAGCAAATGTAAAAAACTATCTACTTAAATTAAAAAAAAATATTTATAAATTTTTAAGTATTACCATATTTCCCTTTCGCGTGCCATGCCAGGTCTCCCTGATGTTGTCGAACATTTCGGCGTAGGCAGTTCTATCTTCTGAAATTGTAAACAGCTGTTTGGCGCTTCTGATACAAATCTTTAGAGGATGTTCTTTAGCGAGAACATTTGCCAATTTTACGCCCACTCTCAGTTATAACTAAAAATATCTACTGCAATCTATTCTGAAAGGTATCAGAATAGATTGCATTAGATGTTTTCCTCCCCGTGGTACATGACCAAGACTTTTACAAAGTTCACATTAGGTACTTGCTCTCTGTAGACCTTAGATATTTGTTGCTCTCTTGATGCTATTCTTATAACGTTTGTTTATTAATATATATTCAATTTGATTTCGAATGGGTATTTGATTGTTTAAGGTGTTTTTCACATGTATAGGCAGCGTTTTAGTAGCTTAAATCATGAATTAGCAATCGTCTTATTTTTTTTCTTAGCAGCGATAGTAGACCTTGTCTTTTCTATTGTTACTTTCACCCAAGACGTAACTACTCCAATTTTCAAGATTAGGTTATTGATCTTTTATTGGCCTAAGGACGTTTTATTGTAGAAATTTTCTGCTTCGTCATTAGACTTTTCTTCGAATGTTAGGACATACACTTGAAGTATGTTAATGTCAAAGAAGTGATATTAAAATTGCAGCAGTGTAATTCAGTCAAAGATTAATATAAAATTTCTTGAAATATTTTGTAAACTTTAGAATAACAAAGACGTCTACTCCATTACAATAATCAACGTTGCTTCCAGAATAGTACAATACTTTATGTTCATTGTGACTGGTTGTCTAAGTGAGCCAGTTTTGATGATTTCTATTTGCATCCTTTCTAGTTTTTAAATTAAGTTATCTGAATTACCGTCTATAAATAGATTTTTCACATTCCAGAATTCACTACTTTGAGTTGAGAGATTCTACACAGTCCTTGTCCATCTAAGGGCTGTCCGGAACGAAAATCTATTTATATTTCGATTTCTTACTATAGACATTTCTTAAAAAATATACACTACAGAGGTATTTCATTACCTTCTCCACTATCGCTACATAAAATAACATTGAACAAAGTACTTTCTTGCTTTAGTATGTAAATGGTATTTTGACGAGAGCTCTAGAAATACCATTTATATACAAGCAAAATTATTTGATTACAAAAATAGTTTGTGTTTTAATTGCTTGTTGCCGCTTTAGGTTATTAGAAAATAATACCGATAAAGAATCCAAGACTCTTTCCAAGAAAAAATTTCCTTCCTTTCAAACTCCGTACAAGTTTAATTATAAAAGAAAGGCCAAAGCTTATTAAGAACATAATAAATAAATAAACTGATCGACAAACTTGTAAACTATTCTATTCTTAATATTATAATTGCTCACGAGATGCTGGTTGCAATGATCGATGCGGTGTATGCGATTTCCTATTAACAGAATATCAAAGTGGTACAAAGCTTGTTACCTGTACTATCAAAAGTATACGAAAAGTTACTGCTAAACATATAAAGCCAATACTGAAACAAAGAAAACTTTAAATTACCAGTTTGGATTTAGAGATCACCACAGTACAGTAGATCAAGTACACAGAATTGTTAAAAAAATTAACGATTTATAATGCAAAAAGTATTGCTTAGGTGTATTTATTGGTGTCAAGCATTCGACAAAGGTTGATATGAGGGTATATACCATAAAATAAAGATAGATCTGTCACATCACTTCTACTAAATCATAAAATCCTACATGAAATGCAGACATTTTCCCATTTTCTTCAGAGTCTCGCAGAGCAGAGTTTTGACACCAGTACCTTATCTGCTTTACACAGCTGGCATACCTACAACCGATGAAACAGCCGTTCCTACATTTGCTGACGTCATCTGAAACTGATCCTGTTATAACTTGAACAAACTTACAGAATAACCTAAACCTTATCGAAATCTGGTTAAAAACATGGAAAATTAGAGTTAACAAACTAAAGTCTTTATATGTTACATACAAGATGAAAAGCATGTTCAGCAGTAATATTAACATTAACAGTACTAAACAGAAGATGTAAAATATCTTGGTATTTACCTGGACAGAAGAATTACATAGCGAAAATATATATTTACCAAGAAAAATCAGCTCGGTATCATAATCAGTCTAATGTACTAGTTTATTGGCAGAAAGGCACAAATAAAGTTAAAAATTAAGGTTATTATTAAACCTGTTTGGATTTATAAGATTCAATTGTGGGGCACTAGCGCCTCTAATCTGAATGTACTTTAAATATTTCAAAATAAAGTACCAAGACGTATAGTTAACGATCCTCGGTATGTGCCAAACTACAAGGTATCCTACGAATATGTTGCAAAACTTCGTGTATAGGTTATTTGTAACACTTTGAACCAAAAAATTCCGGAACAACGAATTCTCAACAAGTTAGGGTTTTTTAGGAGTGCCTTGGTCGTTCTAGCTTTTTCTTCCAGTTTTTTGCGAACGGTCACCATTTTACCTGCTGCTATGGTTATCAAGGATATTTAGTTTAATTTTTATTGTCAAAACATTGTCTGTCATCGTTGAAATTGACAAATGTGATAAGAAAAGACAGTTTTTTTTAATTAATTCAATTTAAATTTTTTAATTCAACTTGTAAAAATGACGCATCAGTTTTTAAAAGCTGAATACGCTGAGATGGTTTTCTTGTACGGTTATTGCAATCGTAATTCATCTGCAGCTGCAGAAGAGTATAGGATCAGGTACTCAAATCATCGCTCTGTCTCACAAAATAATTCTACGCGTTTTTCTTTTTCTCTCCAGTGAAACAGAATATTTGTAAGAAGAAAGTGGTAAAAGTTCAATTATAAGGATGTTACATGAAAATGGACTATCCCTACAATATTTAACCCGGTTAAAAATTTACTTTTCACTGATTTTGCTTTATGGCAGCGCTTATGTGATTTGTTGATTAAACACGATGGTTTTATTGATGTGATTTTATCTTTTCTTGGGATGAAACAAACGACTTTTAAAATAAAACTGTATATCAAAACACACATAAAACTACGCAAAAACACTTTTAGCAGCTTTTTACAGTTAATTTCTGGGCTGGGTTATTGGACTACAGATATTTGAAGGAAACCTAAATAGTCAAACGTATCGCCAATTTTTAGAAGGAGCTTGATAAATTTAGTTGTGAAAGTTCCTGTATCAATTAGAGTTAAAGAGCCTCTGTACATTACGGCCGAATTGTTATTGATTTTTTAAACAATAAGATTATCTAACTATTAATTGGAAGGAATAGCCCTATAAAATGATCCTCAAGGTCCCCTAATCTCAATTTTTTTGGATTTCTTCTTTTGAAGTCACTTGTGTACAGTAGAAGATACGATTCGTGAATCGATGCAAAACATTAACTAGTGAGGGGAACTATTGATTTATATTCATAAATTTTAGGAGCCCATTTTGAGCCGCTTTAGTTTATTCCAATTAAAATAATAATGAGGTTACATTAAAATGTAACCTCATTAATAATAATATAAACTTATGTAATTGCATCTTGTAACTTGTATAATAGTAAGTAAACCACCGTACATAACAAAATTAAACAAGTTACATTTGTTTAAACAAAAAAATGTAATAGTCGAGATAGATTTACAACAGGACAAAATTAAATTGGTACATTTTAATCTGACTATAATTGGAACAATATAAAACTACTGCGGTAATATAAACAGCAATTTGTTAACAACCATCTTGAGCTAAACAGCTGCTTTTTTAAAGCGGAAAATTTTATATTGTTTTAGATCAAACATGTACTTCGTGCAAAAGCATTAATTAGCCTGTTTAATCTAAATGCTCAAATTACAGAAATATCAAAAAAGAACGATTTACGTAATTAATACACATTACTATTCAATTATCAGTAATTGTGTTTTGTTGTTTATCACTTTCGTACGTAAATATTGTCTGTGGAATCCGCTAACGTAAAACAGCTATTAGCTACAACGCACTTCGCGCTGTAATTGTAGTAATATAATGTTTTATCCATTATTCTACTAAATTTTGAGAATATATATATATATATATGTATATATATATATATATATATGTGTATGTATGTATGTATACAGAAGTCGTTTTTAAATACTCTTTAAATTATATATTTTTTTTTATTAAAAATGTACCTGCTCGTCTTGACTGTAAAGCAAGGACGACATAATGTATCCGGTCTTCGTTTAATTAGATAATATATATTAAAAAATACAGTAATCACAATTAACATTTGTGCAATATAGTTTTTCTTACTTCTTTATATGACAGTTGCAATTTGCAACATTAATCAAACTAATAGCCAATTTTTAATGTTGTAATATATCATAAACATATTTTTAAGACCAATGTTGTTAGATGCAAAATATTTCTATATTAATAATAAGCTGATGTTTATGTAATGAAATGACAAAAGACAATTAAAAATTACTTAAAAATAGATGCAATAATTTTAAAATAATAACTTTAAAAACGAATAAGTAAGAACAAAAAAAAACTAAATGTGTGTTAAAGAAAAATCCAGAACATTTATTTGGGCACTTTTAAGAAAACAATTGCGGTTATGTATGCCATTAAAGTTTACCTGTGTAAAGTATCGAAGACGAATATTCATATAAAGCTCGTTGGAGAGTGTAGTGCATCATTTTAAAAATATTAAAGTATTTCAATGGTAAACGCCATTGACAAAAATGCGTACAGAACGAGAAAATATTAAATCGAGTCGAAGGAATGTTGTCGTTTGACTTTCGAAGAATAAACACGTTCGTGTACAGTGCCACTATCTTTGAAAGTTTAAGTGCCATACGCTGATAAACGCACCAAAGGTCATCAGTTTAAAATTATTTACTGATTGAATATTCAAAACCGCACGTACGTACCTACTATTTAAATATTGTTATTACTAGAAATGTATTATAAACATAAATATGAGGAACCACGTTTCCAACTGGGAACGGCTTTAATCCGACCATGAGACCCCCAACAATATACTCCCAAACGGATCCAGGAAATTATGGTTTCACATTTTCATCACCAAATACTCAAAGATATCAGTCCACAGAAAAAAATCAATATGGCAATCAATTTATCCCGAAACATCAAAATGCATTTCAAAATCAAACTATAATGCATCCCTCCTATTTAACCAATCCTCAGACCTCATATCCACAGGCAATGCAAAACAGCATAAACAAAACATATAACAATGATAAGAACTATATCTGCCAGGTATTCGTAAAAACTATGTACTTTAACATCAAATTGGATATTTTTTAAATATTGTAATAAAACTCAGGCAAAAAGGATTTCCAAATTTTTAGCTGACATTCTTATTTGACAAAGCCATATTTAATCAATTCCTTAGGAATACGTTAAAACTGCTTTCGTCGCGTCTGTATTCTGTAAACAAATAAAAATAGTTTTGGAAATAGCATTGCTTACGGTATATTATAAATATCTGTTGATGTACGTATTAATTATTTTGCACACTTGTATAATCCTATTACTGTAACAGTTATTGTCACCTTATTTATTGCAAATTCTTCTTGTAACAAATTCAATTATTTGTAAGTATCTCCAAAAGAATTACCACAACAAAATAATTAGAATTAATTATAATCATACTACCTATTTAACACCGATTCAAAAATATGCTCAATTTTGAAAATGTATTATTAAAAATTAAAACTAGCTACAAATATAATCCGAATTTCATTTCATTCCATGCACACTGAAATATATAAATGTGCAATACGCTCATATCCGATAAAAAGAAAAGCTTTGCGTCATTCAGTTTGCCCCAATTCTGATAAAATAATTGCAGTGTACATAAATTACTTGTTTTCAAAAGGTTACAAGGAAATATTAAGGAACAAAAACTTAGGTCCACATTTTTATTCTTTATGGGATCTGCTCATCGTTGCGTTATAGATTATTTTAAAAAATGATCTGTTGGACAATGAAGGCCTTTGAACTTTCATTCATTCTAAAAAAAGCAAGGTGGCTTACTTATCATTCTTCTTCGATTGTGTCAGATATGTATGAATACAGTCGTCTTAAATATATGTAATGATGTATAATGAAAGATATTTCTAAGAAAGTAATAACAAACATTAATAAGAAAAGATTAGTCAGAGAAAGATTACCTTCAGAAGACCCAATAGTAGCGCAGTTAAGAGAAATTATAAAAACTACCAAAGAAAAAAACTAGACAAGAAGGATACGGACGTGAAAAAAAGACATTGGACAACAAAATAAATTAAAAAAAAGAAAAAATAAACGAAAAGCACTATAAAAATAGGAACATGGAATGTTCCAGGAACAAATCAAGAGGAAAACTTAAAAAGCTAACCGAAGAGTTAAAACAAAGAAATATAGATTTTTTAGCAATACAGAAAATGAAATAAAACAGAGTAGTATACCGGGAATATGCGATTGCATTTTGTTTGCGAGTAGGGGCAAGATATCTATTTTGGGGTCGGTTTTATTTTATAAGAAATAGAAAAATCAGATAAAGAAATTTGAAGTGGTCTTAAACACTCTGTTACATAGAAATAAAAATTTGATATTGAAAAATCAGTTTGGTAAATGCTCACGCACCTACAGAGGCAAACGATCCCTAAGTACAATTTAAAAATAGTATTAAGAGATTATAACGGAAAAATAGAAATAGGACAAATTTATGAACCAACAACAGGGGCATTTTGCTTGCACTTAAAAAGTGATAAAAGAATATTTAATAAAATTTGACACTGAACACAAGCTACGAATTATGGGGACCTTTTATGAGCATAAATATATACATAAAGACACCTGGAGACCGCTAGATGGCAGAAATACTAACGAGATAGATCGCTTTTTAGTGAAGAGCATCACAAACAGATTCATGGATGTAAGAGCCTTTAGAAAGACAGATATTGATACAAACCATTTTTCAGCAGTATTAAAAATAAAGGAGGATTAATAAAAACTAAAAAAACAAAGGTACGAAGTATAATGTGAACTTGCTACTAAAAAGTTACCAAAATCGTATAGAACAAAAACTAGCCGAACAAAATAAAAGTAACAATTAAAAAAAAATGCGGAAAGGAGAAAGAGCTATTTTATTGAGAGCAAAAATATTAAAAACAAAAAAGCAGAAAAGAGAAAAGAGTAGTTTGATAAAAACTACAAAAGTTCTAAAAAAAGAGAAGAATTAAAATAAATAATGTTAAGAAATAACTTGGAAAAAATAAAAGAAAGTAGCAAATAATAAGCAATAAGGATTTGAGAACAATTTTCATTAAAGGAGAAGACAAAAAATTGGTAGGTAATAGGAAAAAAAAATGGCTAAATTATTTCGAAAACATGCTTTATGAAGAAGAAAGAAGTGAGGGTTTAGAGATAAACTCGGTACGGAAAAAAACTGTCATACAATAGCCAGAAAAAAAATGAAGTTATAATAGTATTAACAAAGCTAACGAATAATAAAGTCCAGGTGAAAATAATATTTGCACGGAAATGTTACAACAAGAGGAGAAAGGATGCAGAAATGTATTACTCTAATAAGAGAAGTATGGAAAAAAGAGAAAATGCTAAACAGATGGACAGAAGCAACTATACAAGCACTGTTGAAAAAGAATGTGACAACTAGAAAGGAATTATCCTGCTGGGTGACGTTTATCAGATAATAGCTATATTAATTAAGGAAATATTAGAAGGAAGCATGGAAAATTCAGTTGAGGCGGGTTTGAGAAAGACAGGTCAGTGGTACCACAAATATATGTCGTAACACAAATCTAGAAGACCAGTAAAGAGCACAGAATGATAATAATGCTGTCTTTATAAATTTTAAAGAAACATACGACTCGATAATAAAACTCAATATTCTCAAAATCCTGCAAAAATTTGGAATGGATAAGAAGTTGTGTAGATTAGTAAAAAATCTTTAAGTAATACAAAATTCAAGGTAAGAGTAGAGGGTTTATTAACAGAGGGTTTTGAGATTACTAGAAGGTTAAGACGAGAAGACCCACTCTCGCCAGTTTTATTGAAAGCCGTAATAAGAAAAACTGAGTTACAAACAAAGAAAACATATACTCCAAAAGCTATCAATGTATGGCGTGTGGGGATGATGTGGTAATCCTGGTTAGAATAAGGAGAAAGAGGACAGAAAGCGAAAAGAAGAAAGAGAGAGATATATATTTAAATAGTGTGATAAGAAAATTTGAAATAGAAGCGAAAAGTATGAGAAAAAAATTTAATAAGACAAAATTTATGGATTTAGGAATACAAAATAAAAGGAAGAAAAAAGAAAATCTGATTCTAGAAGAACAGGGTTCGAAACAAGCTGCAATAAAAGAGCAGAAAGTTTTATTTATCTGGAAGCAGCCTTCCACAAAAATGGGGAGAATGAAGAAGAGATAAAAGATTAAACAAGGTTCAGCAAGTGCTATAGCTCTCATGAGCACTCAAACATCAAAAGGGTATTAACAAACATAAAACTCAGAATTTATAAGACAAGTTATCCGACTAACGGTGGCGTTGGCATGTAAAACGTGGCCAAGTACTAACAGTGTATTAGAACAAATAGATGTATGAGAAAGAAGAATGTTGAGGATATTTGAGGGGAAGAAAGTGCAAGAGGTGTGAGAGAGAAGAAACAATCAAGCGTTGTATGAGCTTTATAATGAACAAAACTATCAAAAGTAGTCAAAGCTCAAAAATTTGATGGATAGGACATATTTTACGGATAAAAGAAGGAAGAATTATTGAAGACATTCTGAATACGCAAGCTATAAATAAAAGATAGAGAGAGAGGAAGACCTAAAGTTAGCTAAAAGCGACAACTCGAGAACATGGAAGCAGTAGTAGTTAGAGGATAAAGAAAATTAGCAGACAGAAAAAATTGGGAGAAGTAGTGTAAAAAACTCTTGAACAATAGTTTCACTACGAGCCTTGAGCTACTAGGTAGGCTATGCTTTATTAAAAAAAAGAAAGTAGTAATACCATCGTTAAATTTTGGTTAAATAGGTAATACACGTTTGCATTTACCGCTTATTTACTTACGCGCCTCTGTGTAGTTAAATTTTTCCTCTCTATAACTCAAATTCTTACTTAGCTGCAGAAGCAAATTTATAGCACATTTTAAATCATTAATAATTCTCTCTTTTCTTTCTACTCTGCCACGCTATTTATTGCAGCTGAAAAACCATTTATTTAACAACTACCATCGAGTGTAAGAGTAAGATGTTCTAGCATGTATTATTTTTTCCCATTTTTAGCTTGACTGTGTTGTTGTATCGCATAAACACAACACTTGCAATTTACCTTGTAACGACGTGTTGTGGTTTGTTGTCCCCGGTAATGTATTTTAAAAATAGATGTACTCGTGATGTAATTAACTACATTCCTGCCCACGCTTCCTTTCTTCATTTTATTAGCCTTTTTATGGTTTTGTTTTTAAATATTAAATCCAGCATGCATTTCATTTATACAATCGATAACAAGAGCTCCAAATATTATGGAATTTAAATGTTCGTATTTTTAATAACATCTAAAGATGATAGATAAAAGTATATAAAAAACCTAACTAAGCTGCATTACACATTAATAGTATATAGATGACTTACCATAATTCGGCTTTTACACGTTTTATTGTTGAGAGATATATAATTTATGAACAATCTGTTAATGTAAGAGTTAGTATGACATTATACTTTTTTTTAGTCCATGGCCCGTTAAAACTAAAGTAAATAAAGCAGTAAGCTTATTTAGTTGTTTGATAACGATATAAGTTAAAAGAATTAAAGTAAAGTAACTCAATAACAACTAATGTTTATCAAAGTAATATACAGAAGTGGTTTTATAAAACAATATCTGTTATTAATTACTGAAATAATTTCTCCCAAAAGTGTAAAGCCTTTCCAAGGTGCTTTATGGTCTTAAAAAATGGTTTGCAATATACGTGGGTGAGTCAAATTGAAACGGACAAAAATTATCAGCATGTGTTTATGGGCAAATTAAATATAAAGTTGATCATGTCATTTTTATAATTATGTAGAATATTGCAAATTTTAATGTTGGTTTTGTCTTATTATTCTTATCACTCTTATTTTATTTTTTCAGTTTCTTAAATATCGATATTAATTATATATAAACTATGTAGATTACACTATTACTCTAAAAATGTAACTATTGCTGTTTGTAGTACAACTGCTCTTCGTGCTTTTGTATGGATATGGTTAGGCAGTTAAGTTTTTTAACGTTCTATGGAAATTATTGCACTGTAATATCTATCTATCTATACATTTAAATAGAAAGTAAACAAAGAAATGTGGCGTGGTTCTAGGCCCTTGATTTACATGAGGAGGTCTGTGAGTAGTAAACAAAGACAGCCTGTACATTTGAACCGAAAGTAAACTAAGTTGGCTGATAAGAAATTTGGCGTGCTGCTCTCTGGGTGCTTAAATTATACGAGGAAATCTGTGCGTTTGTACATGCACGTTAGGGCCGCTCTCGCTTCTTGCCGAATGACCGGCCGGCCGCGGTTATCAGGCCGCTGCATTTCCGAACGCAGAAATTTGGTTTGCTTCCGCCGAGCGGAGCTTCGATTTTAAGTAAATTTTTTTTATATAAAGTATATTTTGTTTTGCAATCTGTTTATATAACAATAAGCAAATTTTAGGTTAAGAGTTAAAGTGACATGAAATAATGACATGAATATTGAAACCCATCGGTTTACAATACAGAAGTTACTTAAGAGGTAGGTACTTATGAGGTAGGTCGAGCGGTTTGTATCTATGTAACCTTTGAGTGTTTGCACTACTGTCAAGCAGATTCAGAGCTAACTCATTACAATGGTGTTCTAGGTTGTTTAGGTATTTTTCACTGAAGCATTTGCACGTTGGAGTTGGCAGCTGTTCCCCACAGCTGGATGCCGTAGGTCCAGATAGGTTTGAAGACTGTGTTAGTTAATGATAATTTAGATTTTCTACCAAGTAGCCAGTAGTGCTTACGAAACCTCATACCAAGCTGTTTGCGTTTTTTCCAAATATGGGACTTTCACGTCAGTCCCTTATCGAGGTGCAGGCTTAGGTATTTAACCTCTGTCAGTTGAGTTAGCAGAATATTGTTTACACGGACTGCAGGTGATGTACCTTTACATTTTGTAAACGTTATTTGAAAAGATTTTGTTTTGTTTAACTTAACGCACTATTTTTTGGTCCATTGTATTACTTCATCTAGGCTCTGTTGTAAGAGATTTACGGCAACAATCGGATTTCTATGTTTCACCATAAGTACTTTATCATCAGCATAGGTAGCAGTAAATGTGTGGGGATTGGTTGGCAAGTCTACTGTGAAGATGAGATACAAGATGGGACCAAGTACACTGCCCTGTGGTACGCCTGATTTAATTGGATGTAACTCAGTTTGGGCTTGTCCGTATGCTGGTATGACGTGATGTTTAATGTGTTGCTTAATTACTATGGCAGTGCCGTCTCTAGCCCTTCTATCTGCATCCGGATGGTTTGTATGGTATAACTGGTAATTGTAAATTTTGAAGTAGGAACTACTGCAGAAGTGGGTTTCAGAAACAAGCAGGATGGCTATTTCATTATGTGTGAGAAACACTTCAACTTCATTCTTATGATCTGGAAGGCCGTTGGCATTCCACTGTACTATTTTAAGGATTGGAGCCATTTTTATTGTTTAATTCTTCTCTGAGAAGCCTGATTTGGGTAGTTAATTCATTAATGATATATTGTTGCGCTTGAATTGTTTGTTGGAGTGAGGTTATTATTGGTATTAGGTCGCTAGCTTGCTGGCTAGGTGTATTGTTGAATGATTGAGGTGAAGTGTTAACGGTCAATTTTTTCTTTGATTTTTTTACTTTATCTGAGTATAATGGTATTGTTTGGAGTTGTGTCTGGGTCATGGAGTGGGGTAAGTGTTGTTGTTATTGATGGTGGTGTAGTGGCCGCTGCAGTTGTGACTGTTTTTGTTGGTATTGCTGTAGTTGTAGCTTTTGTTGTTGCTGGGATTGGAGGCGTATAGCATAGCTAGAGTTAGCTTGATTTGGGTATCTACTTTTTAGAATCTCTAGGTACACCTTACAGCATTTATAGTTTGCGGGATGTTGGCCTTGACACAACACACGACAAGATCCTTGCACTTTTAAAGTAAAATGCGAACTGATAAGTAAAATTGTTTCGCGTTCCATATCTAGGAAAAAAGCCGATCCAGTTAAAAATTTATATGTTCCCACCTTGCAAACGTTTGAGGGAAGGCGGGTGAAAAATTGTCAGTCTAGGACGTAAAATACACCCTTTTGCGGTCAACCCCTTGTATAATACATTTTTATTTACTTATTTATTTATTGACACTGCAATCTGTCACAAATTAACATTCAGTAGTTAATTTAATAAACATAATAGTGGTGATAGTCGTAAAGGATGTGCATTCAGCGATGCACACCGATGTCAGTATTTAAAGTAGTTGAATAGTACTATTTACGCCACAATAAACATATAACATGTAAAGCACTGCTGAAGTGTTATTCAAATCTATTTATAAGATTAAGTGGTTTAACTCGTTTTAAGACACTCCACTGAGGTGTTTGGGTGACCACTAATTCGACCACAGTAACGTACACAAAACCGTTGGATTTCTTGATACACTGTTGGAACTGCAAGATTTTTTTGACTAGTTTTGTTGAAGATGTATTATTGAGTGTTTACTATGGATCTTAAAACTTTTGACTAAAACCTTTTTAATATTTCTATGTTGGATGTTCTGGCGGTGCCCAAAAGTTGAATGCCGTATGATCATATGGGCTTGAGCATTGTCTTGTATAGGAGTAACTTATTCTATCAGCCAATACATTGTTTTGTAGTTAGGCTCATTTGTTTGAGTTTTTCCCACATGTCCGTTCTCCAATTTCCTATCTAAATGTATACCAAGATACTTGGTTTTGTCAACTTGCGGGATCTGTTAATTTTTAAGTATCAGCGATGGACAGTTGCCTCTCCTAAGTATGAATGTAACTTGAACAAATTTGCTTTCATTTATTTTGCTTCTAAATTTTTCCATCTAAGTGAACTTGTAAGTAGTAATAAACTATGTTAGAGTTGGCGTGCGATGAGAGTATTGCCATGTCGTACGCAAATGTATCTAAGTATAGTTGGGAAATCTGCCGTAAATAAGATATAAAGAATTGGTTCCAGTACGCTCCCTTGTGAAACACCGAAGTTAACGGGATAGGTTGCTGTTATGGCGCTGCCATACCTAACAAAAAAATGTAGGTTGAATAAGTATGAGCTTAGGAGTTCAAAATAATCCGTGGATAAGAATGTTTTAATTTTGCGAAACAGACCCTCAAACTTTGTCGAAAGTCTGTATTACGTCTAAAAATACTGTTGCACAGTACCTGCGCTCTTCGAGATCTTTAGTTATTTTGTTTACTATGTGACATAGTTGCTCAATTGGTGTGTGATGCTTTAGGAAAACAAACTAATGGTCAGAGATAAGATGATTATCTAGAAGGATTGGGTATAACTTAAGTAAGAGCATTTTCTCATACTTTGAACAGTGCCAATAGTTAGCTGATAGGCCTGTAAGAAGCTGGTTGATCAGTAGGTTCTCATTGTTCGGATAAATAAAAAAGCCTTAGTATTGCATTAAATAGTTGAGTTATAAATTGAAATCCTTTTGGAGACAAATTTTTGAGTATTATGTCAGTGATTAGGGCAAGGCCCGGTGCTTTGTAGAATTTACATGTTTGAGAATGATGTCTTCCACTTGGTGAATTTTGTATTTATTTTGTGGCAGTCTCATTTGATATAGCATATTTATAATGTTGCAAATGTCATCCTCATTATCTAACTCTACCAGAAATAGTTTGAAGACAGTAACTTTTTTGCTTTCGTTTTTTGCCCAGGCATTGTTGACTGTACGAATCAAGACTTTCTGTTGCTGTAACTGCTTAAGATAGTTTGTTGCCGTCCAAAGCGAGTAGTCAATTACTTCGGACGGTGAAAGTTGTTTCAGATAGTTTTGAACATTTTGGTTTTTGATAGTGGAGAGTAGGTTTTCGAGCTCTTTAGTCGCATGATTTGTCTCTATTTATAAGATCATTTTTGTAATGTACAGTTTTTTGAGCGCAAATAGGAAACGCACTATATTTTAAAAGAACTTTGGAAATCAGAGTATCGTAAGATTTTATTCTAAGTGCTGCTACGTTACTTATTTTTGTAAACAATTTTGTATCTAACCTTAGCAAGGCAGTTGGTATGTGCTTCTAAGTTAGGTGCAAGTCACCTTTGCAAGGTCCACTTTTGATAAAAGAATAACACAAAAACTTTATATGAAAGGATTAACACTAAAATTCACCACTGTGATAAATACGTTGGAAAAACAAAGTATGACGATAAAATAAAAGCACTTATAATAATGTACCAACCTTATTTTTGTGTATGGCTGTGTAGTATATGTAGAATATCAACTTTACATAATACTTGGAAGTTGTTAAATCCTTATATTGTTACATTATCCGACTTTGTATATATATTTTTCATAAGATCTTTGTTATAAGTTTGTGTCCCAAATAAAGTCTAAATCTAATATAATAAAATAATAATACAAAAATAAATTGGAGACTTTAACTGCAAGAACACCTACTGGGGCTGCAGAACTACCAACCCGAATGGAACAAGGTTAAACAACTACAGCACAACACATACAATTCAAATAGCAGCCCTGGGTCAGTACACGTACTACCCGTACAAGACAGATCAACTCCCAGATATACTAGATATTGTGCTACTTAAGAATGTTACAAGACCAATCTATCAAAATGTAATGACAGAATTGGATTCCTATCACCTGCCAGTTGTGATGTCTTTCAATACTACCATACGACAAGAAGTCCCATTACCGAAACTCATCAAAGGTAAAGTGGGTTGGCAAACCTTCCGAAACCTATTGAGCGACCACATCAAATGTCCTAGCCAAATCCACACAACACAACAAATTGATGAAGTAATAAACAACCTCCTACAAGCAACAAAAGAATCCATTAAGGCAGCGACAATCAGCACTAACACAAGAAGACCAAATAACTACCAGCAACCACCGGTGGAAATTCTACAATTAATAAAAGAAAAGCATAGAATTCGAAGACTTTGGCAAAATACTAGACAGCAGCAATATAAAATGCAATTAAATAGACTAATACGCAGAGTAAAAACAGAACTCGATGAATACAGATTTAACTCATACCAACGCTATATCCAGGAGTTGCAACCTAGTGACACTACAACGTGGCAAGCTACAAAGAAAATTCTTCGACAGCCCCAGTTAATTGGACCACTAAAAGATGGAAACACAACCTTTACAACAGATGAAGAAATCTGCAATATATTTGCGGACCATTTTGAAGCTGTGTTTACTCCAACACCAAATAATGATAATGCTTTTGATGAAGAAGTAAGACAATATCTCCAACAATACGAATCAAATACAAGGGGTGAATTCAAACTAACATCGCCCAGAGAGGTTAAAAGATTAGCTAAAAAACTTAAAGTGAAAAAAGCCCCAGGAACCGACCTTATACCAAACATACTAATTAAAAACTTCACAACTAAAGTACATGCCTACTTAGCCACAGTTTTCAATGCCTGCATGCGACTTGGTTACTTCCCTGCTGCCTGGAGGCATGCAACCATACTTGTATTTCACAAACCTAGAAAAATTAGCAATTAGCCTGCTCTCAACATTATCCAAATTGTTAGAAAAAATAATGAACAGGCGCCTACTTCAAAACCTACACTTGCTTAACATACTCCCTCCATTCCAATTTGGATTTAGATCCAAACACTCAACAACCCATCAGCTACAACGAATTGTGGAATACATAGAAAAATGCTACGAAAATAAAGCTTATACTACAGCAGTATTCCTGGATATAGCTAAGGCTTTCGACAGGGTCTGTATAGAAGGTCTACTTTATAAACTACAGCGCCTCCACATACCAGATTATTTAGTACATATTATACGATCATTTCTCACACACCGCACCTTCTCCGTTAGAATCAATTCCACATACTCCTATCAATGCAGGCATCCCACAGGGATCCATATTGGACCCAACACTATTTAATATCTACGTCCATTTTATACCTCAAATAGACAAAGCAGCCATTGCTATGTACGCAGATGATACTGCGCTACTTACCCAAAGCAAAGAACTATTGGAAGCATCAAACAAACTACAATCCAGCCTAAATACAATATCAAGCTAGATGGGAAAATGGCACATAAATGTCAAACCCAAGTGTTTACCTTACGATGCCTCAGAGATATACCCAACACTCAAATAAATAATGAAGAAATTCCATGGAACACGCAAAATAGCTCAGTTAAGTATCTAGGGGTATACTTAGACCAACGACTAACCTGGGGTTTCCATATTAACCACAAATTGAATGAAAGCTATACTAGATTAGCCCTACTATACCCACTAATAAACAGAAAAAGTTCTCTACACATAGACTGTACAATGCTAATCTATAAATCAATAATTAGACCACTGGTAATGTATGCATGCTGTCTATGGGGATCTGCTTCACCGACTCACATCCGCAAAATACAAACACTACAAAATAAGATTCTTCGAATAGTCACAAATTCTCCATGGTATATGAGTGCCACCAACTACACGCTGAACTAAATATCCCAACCATAGAAGAACACATTAAAAAATTAGCGACAACCTTCTTTAAAATTTAAACTGTGCAGGAGCAGCCCATTACACACTAGGAATGAGACACATCATAACCTTAAAGTAAAATCAACCGATGATAGTAGTGATAATGAAGTGAAGAGTAGTGACAAAACCAAAATAATACAACAATAAAACTAAACAGTGAATGGGTAAGCCAATAGGTAATCCCTAAGCGACAATAGTGTTACATGTAATCAATAGTTAACAGAACCATGTATAGCACGACGTTGCTGATCTGGTTAAATAAATTAAAAAAAAAGTCTAAATAAATCTTAATATTACAAATTACTCTTTCACTATATACAAAATAAGTTCAAAGCATCATTTTCTGTCTTAACATAATATTAGATGAAAATGTTTTTAAAAAATAATAAGCATATAAAGTGAAATCCGAAGAAAAGGAGAAGAATTGTTAAGCTCTAGGTACCTTACAGCCTTTAATAGTTTGCAGGATGTTGGCCTTGACACGGCACGAACAAGATCCTTGCACTTTTAAAAAAAATGCGAACTGATAAGTAAAATTGTTTCAGTTCCATATCTAGAAAAAGCCTATTAGTTAAAATTTATATGTTCCAACATAAGTAAACGTTTGAGGAAGGCCGGTGAAATTCTCAGCCTAGGACGTAAAATGAACCTTTTGCGGCAACATCTTGTATAATACATTTTATTCCTTAGTTATCGATTGACACTGCAATCTGTCACAAATTAAGCATAAAAGTTCTTGAAGAAACATAATATTGGTGATAGTCCTAAAGGATGTGCATCAGCGATGCACACCTAATGTAATTTTGAAAGTAGTTTAATAGTCCTATTTACGCCACAATAGACCTGGAATTACATCACGGCTAAAGTGTTATTCAAATCTATTTATAAGATTAAGTGGTTTGACTCGTTTTAAGACACTCCACTGAGTGTTTCGGTGACCACTAATTCGACACGTAACGTACACAAGACCGTTGGATTTCTTGATACACTGTTGGAAACTGAACATTTTTGAAAATTTAATGAAGATGATTGAAGTGTTTACTATGGATCTTAAAACTTGACTAAAACTTAGGCATGAATGTTCTGGTGGTGCCCAAAAGTTGAATGCCGTATGATCATATGGAGAAATTATCTATATATGAGTAAATAATAAAATCAGACAATACATTTTTCGTAAAGTGAGGTCCATTTGTTTGCGTTTTTCCCAGATGTACGTTCTCCAATATCAAATCTAGATGTAATACCAAGATACTTGGTTTTGTCAAAGGATCTGTTAAATTTAAGTAACAAAGATGGACAGTTGAATCAAATAAAAATGAAGTACAAAGAACAAATTTGCTTTCATTT
The DNA here is from genome assembly GCA_036346155.1 of Sinelater perroti. NCBI lineage: Eukaryota > Metazoa > Arthropoda > Insecta > Coleoptera > Elateridae > Sinelater > Sinelater perroti. Next base: position 12,289,498 of record JARFIY010000195.1, on the reverse strand, counting down.
ATTTTGATTCTAAATATAAATCTAAGGTAAACTGTAAAGTAGTAACAAACTATGTTAGAGATGGGAACGATGATTATTACAATGTGGTCCATAAAATTACAACCATGTATCTAAGTAAACATAAGTTAAGAGTTTAAGTTTGAACGCTGATACCTAAAAAAAAATGCAGGTTAGATAAGTACGAGCTTAGGGTTCAAAATAATGGGTGAATAAGAATGTTTTAATTTTCAAGAAGACCCTGAAACCTTTTCGAAGAGATTATTACGTCTAAACCTACTGTTGCGAAATACCTGCGCTCTGAGATCTTAGTGGTTTGGTCTAACTATAACAATAAGTTGCTCAATTGGTGTATGCTTTAAAAACAAACAAATACCCAGACACGGATGATTATCTAGAAGGATTGGGTATAACAAATAAGAGCATTACTCAATACTTTGAAACATTGCCCATAGTTAGCTGATGGCTTGTAAGAAACTGGTTGATCAGTAGGTTCTCATTGTTCGGATAAATAAAAAGCCTTAGTATTGCATTAAATATTGAGTTATAAATTGAAATCCTTTTGGAGACAAATTTTGAGTATTATGTCAGTGATTACAACTGCTGTAAATCATTACATGTTTGAGAATGATGTCTTCCACTTGGTGAATTTGTATTTATTTTGTCGGGCTCATTTGATATAGCATATATAATGTTGCAAAGTCATCCTCATTATCTAACTACCAGAAATAGTTTGAAGACAGTAACTAGGAGGTCATAATTCCAATACTTTTTGCGTTCGTTTTTGTCAGGCATTGTTGACTGTACGAATCAAGACTTTCTTTGCTGTAACTGCTTAAGATACTGTTGCCGAAAGCGAGTAACAATTAATTCGGACGGTGAGTTGTTCAGATAGTTTTGAACATTTTGGTTTTGATAGTGGAAGTAGGTTTTCATTTTAGTGCATGATTTGTCTCTATTTATAAGATCATTTTGGAATGTAGAGTTTTGAGCGCAAAAACACTATATTTTAAAGAACTTTGGAAATCAGAGTATCGTAAGATTTTATCCTAAGTGCTGCTACTTATATTGCTGTAAACAATTTGTATCTAACCTTAGCAAGGCAGTTGGATGTGCTTCTAAGTTAGGTAAGACAAACTTTACAATGTCCACTTTGATAAAAAATAACAAAAACTTTATACGAAAGGATTAACACTAAAATCACCACTGTGATAAAACGTTGGAAGAACAAAGTATGACGCCAAAATAAAAGCACTTATAATAATGTACCAACCTTATTTTTGTGTATGGCTGTGCAGTATATGTAGAATATCAACTTTACATAATACTTAGAAGTTGTTAAATCCTTATATTGTTACATTATCCGACTTTGTATATATATTTTTCATAAGATATTTGTTATAAGTTTGTGTTCCAAATAAAGTCTAAATCTAATATAATGTAATATAATAAAATAATATAATAAAATAATAATATAAAAATAAATTGGAGACTTTAACTGCAAGAACACCTATTGGGGCTACAGAACTACCAACCCGAATGGAACAGTGTTAAACAACTACAGCACAACACATACAAAAGTGTAAGTAAGACAATATCTCCAACAATACGAATCAAATACAAGGGGTGAATTCAAACCAACATCCCCCAGAGGGGTTAAAAGATTAGCTACAAAACTTAAAGTGAAAAAAGCCCCAGGAAGCGACCTCATACCAAACATAATAATTAAAAACTTCACAACTAAAATACATGCCTACTTAGCCATAGTTTTCAATGCCTGTATGCGACTTGGTTACTTTCTTGCTGCCTGGAGGCATACAACCATACTTGTATTTCACAAACCTGAAAAAAATCGGCACTTTCCAACGAGCTATCGACCAATTAGCCTGCTCTCAACTTTATCTAAATTGTTAGAAAAAATAATGAACAGGCGCCTACTTCAAAACCTACACTTGCTTAACATACTCCCTCCATTCCAATTTGGATTTAGATCCAAACACTCAACGACCCATCAGCTACAACGAATTGTGGAATACATAGAAAAAGGCTACGAAAATAAAGCTTATACTACAGTAGCATTCCTGGATATAGCTAAGGCTTTCGACAGGGTCTGGATAGAAGGTCTACTTTATAAACTACAGTGCCTCCACATACCAGATTATTTGATACATATTATACGATCATTTCTCACACACCGCACTTTCTCCATTAGAATCAATTCCACATACTCCTACCAATGCAGGCGTCCCACAGGGATCCATATTGAGCTCAACACTATTTAATATCTACGTCTATGATATACATCAAATAGACAAAGCAACCATTGCTATGTACGCAGATGATACTGCGCTACTTACTCAGAGCAAAGAACTATTGGAAGCATCAAACGAACTACAATCCAGCCTAAATACAATATCAAGCTGGATGGGAAAATGGCACATGTCATGCAAAATGTCAAACCCAAGTGTTTACCTTACGATGCCTCAGAGATATACCCAACATTCAAATAAATAATGAAGAAATTCCATGGAACACGCAAAATAGCCCAGTTAAGTATCTAGGGGTATACTTAGACCAACGACTAACCTGGGGTTTCCATATTAACCACAAATTGAATGAAAGCTATACTAGTTTAGCCCTACTATACCCACTAATAAACAGAAAAAGTTCTCTACACATAGACTGTACAATGCTAATCTATAAATCAATAATTAGACCACTGGTAATGTATGCATGCTGTGTATGGGGATTTGCGTCACCGACTCACATCCGCAAAATACAAACACTACAAAATAAGATTCTTCGAATAGCCACAAATTCTCCATGGTATATAAGGAACCACCAACTACACACTGAACTAAATATCCCAACCATAGAAGAATACATTAAAAAATTAGCGACAACCTTCTTTAAAAATTTAAACTGTGCAGGAGCAGCCCATTACACACTAGGAATGAGACACATACATCAACGCTTGAAACGTAAACATCAACCGATGATAGTAGTGATAATGAAGTGTAGAGTAATGACAAAACCAAAATAATACAACAATAAAACTAAACAGTGAATGGGTAAGCCAATGAGCAATCCCTAAGCGACAATAGTGTTACATGTAATCAATAGTTAACAGAACCATGTATAGCACGACGTTGCTGATCTGGTTAAATAAATTAAAAAAAAGTCTAAATAAATCTTAATATTAAATATACAGAATAAGTTCAAAGCATCATTTTCTGTCTTAACATAATATTAGATGAAAATGTTTTTAAAAAATAATAAGCATGTAAAGAAAAATGTTTTTGAATGTAATATGCTATGTTTTACTTAATATTCTTTGGTTTCTTTAGAAACAACTCTTTGATTAATACCATAAATTGAAATTCTATTTTATTAATATTAATTAAATTATTTTTATAAACATGATATACGAGGGTAAGGTAAAAAGTTCTCGTCCTGATAATGAAAGATTGCGATTTTCAGTTAAAAAATGATTTTATTTTTCTACATAATCTCCCTTGACTTTAACACACTTGATCCAGCGCCTCTCCAACATCAGTATTCCTTCTCGGAAGTGAGAATATGGAAGATTGTGAAAATATTCATCAACTTCTTCATTGGATGCGAAACGCTTCCCAGAAACAAATTTTTTAAGTTTGGGTGCCAGATCAGGAGAATAGGGGGGATGGTCGAGCAAATCATACCTCAAATCTCGCAGTTTTCCCATTGCCAACGCACTTTTGTGTACCGGTGCGTTGTCCTAGTGAAAGATGATTTTTTTCTTCTTCAAGCCAGGCCTCTTCTCGCGAATTTTGGCATCCAGCTGGTCAAGAAGGTTAGAGTAATATTCGCCTGTAATTGTTCTGCCTTTTGCAAGATAATCAATTAACAGGATCCCTTTCGCATCCCAAAACACGCTGGCCACCTTTCCGGCAGATGTGATCGACTTCGCTTTCTTTGGCGCTGAACCACCGGTTTCCACCCACTGCTTGGACTGCTGGTTCGTTTCTGGCGTCTAGTGGTGGACCCATGTCCATCCATGGTGACAAATCGCTGCACAAAATCGGTCGGATCCCTGTTGAATCGGTCCAAAGGTTGCTGCGAAAATCGTTTGCGCATTTGCTTTTGATCGGCATTCAACAAATGCGGCATCCTTCTTGCGCAGAGCTTTCTCATCCCTAATTCTTCGAGCAAGATGTTTCGCACCCTTTTTTCCGATATCCCCACAGCCTCAGCTATCTCACTCATCTTCACTCGCATATTGTCTAACACGATATTATGCACGTGAGTCATCTTCGAGGGATGTGCGACCACGTTTAAATTCAGCTGCCTACTTTTTAACAGTTGACATGGAAGGAGCAGAATCCCCGTAAACTTTTGTCAACTTCGGATGAATTTCCTTAGGGGTTAATCCATCCAAAACGAAGAATTTTGTAACCGCACGATATTCAAGTTTATCCATTTTAACAAAAAACATGTAACATGTCTATTGAAAAAATTCGTGTAAACAAACTACTTGAGCGAACAAGTTGAAACTAGTCATACGAACTAATGACACATGCACCCAAGCAGAAAACATAATTGTTTGCCGATTGCAGGCCGAGAACTTTTCACCTTACTTCGTATATCCAATACGATAGAAGTTCTTAACAATAATAAATAAATGTTCAAATACAAAAATGAACCATTTTAAAACAAATTAAACTATAGCACGCGGTGCTCTCAAGTTATGAGATCGCCAAATTTTTTCCTGAAAAAGTATTTACCCAAGAAAGTTAAAACTACTATAATCTCCGTCTAGATGTAATTTCTTACAGCTTCTTTAGGGGTGTGTTTTGCCCACTGGAAAATCACTGATTCAACAGAAACTTTATTGAAAAATGAACGACCACAAAGAGTATCCTTCATGTGCTGAGACATTACCACTTGTGTAGACTTGTGTTCGTCGATCAGCTTTTGTGGGACCTCGAAGAAACTTTTCGCATTTTCAAGTCATCATGAAAATGGACTCCACAGATCCTATGGAAATGCCAAGTTTCGAGGCGATATCACGCACATCTAATCGACGGTCTTCTTAACAACTTGCTCTACTTGCGCAATCATGATTTTAGTCCGGCTAGTTAATGGCTGAGGCTGCTTCGATTTATTGTCACACAACTCCCAATATTTTTAAATTTTCGTATCCACGAACATCCATAACGTCTTCACCGTATGTCTCACCCAATTGGCGATGAATTTCGATAAGCGTTTTACCACGCAACAAGAGGAAACAGATGATTACACATTGTTTTAAAGGCTAAACGTCGCCATTTTAAGTATCGAAAACAACACACTGCGATAACGATAATTCGACCTGTATTGCATCTATATTGCAAATTCAGATATATTTTACGCGTATTTTAAAATTAACCGCGTCGTCTACTTATTCTCACTGCTGAAAAAAATTGGAGATTTTAGAACTTGAACGCACCTCGTATCTAAAGATTTCCTTCTAAAGGACTTGATTTTCGGATATAATATGTTCAGCTAAGTGCACTACGAATGCGTATTTCCTATATTTTTTTACTATATGTTATATTCTTATTGAATGTTTAATTTTACAGAAAACACAACAGTTATGTGGCAAAAGTCCAAACATTTTTGTTCTGTTTTCTGTTAGCGAAGAAATTAAGAAGGTGACAATTGTTTTTATTTTTTATTATATTTTGTATCAGTTTCTTTAATTGTTTGGTATGCCAGCGTGGTCCCGTGGAGCTCTTTGATGCCTGACGGGTGGCCTACTCAGTCACTATAAATAATTAAGTACCTGCGTTTACTCGACAAGGGGTATAATAATGGCGGTTGTTTAAGGCGCGATATTTGCCATATCGCCCCGCATCAAAGTGGCGAAAATATGAGAGCCTTAACCTCTCAATTTGCAGGCCATGCCCCACGTGGTGAGTTGTAGTCTTACCATTACCATTTAATTGTTTGTCTTTTGATATATTGAATAGAGACTTATTATTTTTTAATATTATTTTTATCTTTACTGTGATATCGGCTATTTCAGGTTTTTACAACAATATTTTAATGTTCTAAAACTATAATTATGTTTTTATAAGATTCATGCTTATTGGAACTTTTTTGACTAAATTTTTTAAAGAACCTCTACACGAGATATTAGAATATTCTTGTAAGACACCCTGTATGCATAAAATAAATTAGTTATTTATAACACGCATACTAATCGAATTGATCGAACTAATGTAATCTGGTAGACAGATCTAAGGGTTTAAAACTTTACGTCATTCTGATTTCATTATTGTTATTTAAATTTAAAAGTTTATTTATTTTTTATTATTAAGCGTGTACTACAGTATGGTGACAATGAATCTAAGCACTTTATTCTGAAACATTTGTAAAATCTTGATATTAGAAGCGCTGTCAGTATGTTGTATGCCATATGTCCAAATAGGTCTATTAATAGCTTTTTCAATTGTGACTTTCAGCCAAGTAGCCAGGATATTTTACTAAACTTAATTCTAAGCTGTTTTCTTTTGGTAAAGATAAGTTTGCAGCTAGTAAGCCATCGGTTGAGATGCATACCCAGATACTTCACGTCTTAAGTTTGCGGAATGAGGGTGTTTTCTCATGCTAAACGTAAAGTGTGCCGATTTGAAGTTATTTACTTGAAATTTCCATTTGCTTAACCCATCTTCAACCAGATTTACATTATGCTATAGATTCGTTGATGAAATTAGAGCGTCGATAGCTGATACTAATATGGCCATACTATCAACAAGTGTGACTGTAGTTGTTAGATTGGTTGTAGGTATGGCGTTTGTATAGAGCGTATACTGGGCCTAACACGCTACCCCGAGGAACATCAGAAACAATGGGTGCAGCGTTTCCCTTATTTTTACCAGGAACTAGTTGCATTTAGTGATATGATAATACTTTTCTAAGTTTATAACATAGGCCTTTATGTCATATCAAGTCAAATGTCTGTTTGATATTCAGAAACACCGCTGAGCAATACATATTGGATTCCAAGTCATTGCTAATTTTATTCATAATTTTATGTATCTGTTCGATTGTGCTATGTTGGTTTTGACATTCAAATTGATGGTTGTTGTCTTTTCTTTAGTATTGACCGAAATCGTTTCAGTAATAGTTTATCAAATAACCAGGATAGAAATAGCAACAGTTAAAGGTCTATATAATTCCACATTGCTTAAATTCTTCGCCGGATTTGGAATCGTAATTATTAGTCATATTTCATTGTCTAAGAAAGTGTTTTATTCTCAGGATGGGATTGAAAGTAAATGTTACAATTCGCAGACATTTAGGCATTATTCTTTGTAGGACCTTGTAACCGGGTATCTTTTTTAGAAGGATGCATTTAGAAAGTTATAGATTCTATTTTCTTTTGTACTGCGCAAAATCAATAATTTTTTTATTATTCCTTGTCTAACTGTCCTAGGTGGTATTGCTTGTAATAAATGTTTCACTAACTATAATGAATAATCTGTAGATTCTGACATGGGAATGTTACTAAGATACTTCTGTATTGCTTGGTTCATAATACCTACCAGCATTCTGGCGCCGTTCTATTAAATCTCCTTTTGTCTTCTGGTTGTCTGATTATTTGCTGACGTTTCGTAACTTGAGTTTTTTAGCAATTTTTTCTTAATTCTTACTGAGAATACATCTTCGATTAGTGTTTCACGAGCGTAGGGAATAGCTTTGTAGGTAACTTCTTATATGGTTTTTCTTAATACACATACTACATAATCTAGATCTTCTTTTGTATTTGAACGGTATCCAAGTTAATCATTAGCTTAGATGTGTTCTAAATGTGTCACAGTCAGTATATTTAGAATTTAGAGTTGTTTTTTAATTTGTATTGTATTTATGTATACACATTTATAAGGTTAGCAAAGTAATCCAAAGATAGGTCTAGTGGTGTTTAAATCTTGGACTGTCTAACATTTATATCTTTTGTAAATACATTGCCAATGGCATCAGGCATCTTCTTAGGATTTGATGGCCAGTAAGTAGGTTCTTCGGTTGCCAAGCATTGTAAGTTGTAGTTTTTAGATGCAACTAGTAGTTGCCTTTTGTTGTGGTAATCCTTGATCCCCACAGAATTAAAATCGCCACCAGAAATGAATCTATTTCCCAGAGTCTTAAAGTATTCTTTGTTGTGTGGCTTTTTATTATGATACTTAGGGAGACAGTACACTGCCGATATAAGCAATGATCTTATATGGTCAAGTGTGAGAATATTTTTAGATTGTAGGTAGTCGAATATATACTGTTTTACTTTATACTTTAATATCCTATCGAATAATGATTGCCGTTCCTACATTCTTGTTACGACTTTATTTATTTTTTTAGTTAAAGCCAGATAGTTTTTGTTGCAACTGCCCACCAACCAGTTTTCCTTGTAGTTGGTAGGGCGATTGACATTGAAATTCACGCAATTAACTTTGCAATTGTCTTTTTTCCTTAGACAGTCTTTTATTGAATAACAACCTACATATACCTACAATATTTAACGTAATGATAACTTTGTTAGCAATAATTTTTAATGTGTCTATTTCTCTGACACTTAGTACATTGAGAGACTTTCCTTTTTACATGTGATGTTTCAAACTGTACCACGCAGTTTTGTAGTAATTTGATGTTATGGATTATTTATTGTTGTGATTAGTTAGGAGAAAAAAATAAGAAAAGAAAAAATTTTGAGGTTTGTTGCTCAATGTTCCACGTGTTAATTACGTTATAGCCAAGTTTACCTAGTTTTTCTTTTAACGATCCAATATCCGATAATGGATGGAGATTTTTGAGAACTACGCGAAAATGGCTATTCTGATTGGGTGTGAAACTCAGTGTTACGTTCTTATAGCGTTTCTATGATTGTACTGTAATTATCTTAAGATTTGATCTTAACTTGGTCGTTAGTCGATTTAAGGGCATAATCATTTTTTGTTCTACTTTCAAGCATTTTGGATTAGCGGTTTAATTTTTTTAACTTGCGGTACAAAAATCGGCAATAGTTTTAGTACCTTATTCTCTTGTTTCTTTTTGTCCTGTTCTATTTTCTTATTTGTTGTTAATTTTTGCTTCACTATTACTACCTGCTACTTTAGGATTATCTATTTTTTTAATGTTGTAGTTGATTGTTTTCCATTTATATTGTTTTTTATTACCAGTAATGAAAATTGAGTATTAGTTATTTGTTCATGATATTGAATTTGATTTGACCAAATCTTATATTAGAAACTTATATTAGAAATTGTTATTTTAATTGAACAGTAATTGTGAATGTGGTAAATGCATTATTGAAGCATTTTGATTGTATGCCATTGCGAATAGTAATAAATAATAAAAATCCAAAATATTACTATTACTCGTTACTTCTGCTTTGTGCAGCGGGCTTGTGGCTTTCACTTAATATTTAATTTTTACAGCTGACAATTTGGACAACAGCCTCTAGTATTTAGGGCAAGGTAGAACTTATTATCTCAGCGAGAAATCCGCTTCCTCCTCTCAAAACAACGACTGTGGCGGCAGAAGTGACCGCGAGGAGGAGGTCAAGGGACCTGGACCATATTGATGAAGGGCGCGGAGCCCCATTAACATGCTAACATGTTGCAAGTTTCTGTTAGCGAAAATTTGTTTACGGTTTTTACAACACCGACATATTGATAACTCATCGCACACAACGCGAACTGATGACACAACACGTCCGCTATGTTCGAATGCACAAATTAAAATAACAGATTTAATAAATAGATAGTACAGCACAGTCTTGTTCTTTAGCTACGCAAATTGAGAACCCTAGTAGAAAACTATCTTTAATTCATCAAAAATGGCATAAAATTCCAGGAATAATATATAATATATTGTTATATATGTATGTATGTATGCATGTAAATTTAAACCCAACCACATAATAATAAATAATAAAATAAATTATGGTAAATCTCAAAACTTTCCATTCTGTTCTCATACAGTAAATAACAAAAGATAATATAATGCAGATAACACTTCTTTGAGTAATTGAGTTACCAAAAAAACATTGTTGTGGTTATATAAAAGGCTGTCACATCAAACTAAATAATGTTTTTCATTAATTGTTGTCAGTGTCTACCACAAATAAAACAAGTGTGATTTTGGCAATAAAAAGTTGATAATAATGCGCTGACTAACTTCTTAACAAGAACAGTATTAGAAAAAGACACTTATGAAATTAAGGCTCTACATCATCTATAAAATACCTCTACTTGTGTATATGTAATAAAAAGAACATAAAATTAGATGGCATAAGATAAAAAGCTTAATATGAATATGAAACCGCCTTTTAAATTTATAATCTCCCTTTTACAATTAAGCAGAAATATCGTATTATGAACTAATCTAAGCGAAAAATTTGCAATCATTTTTAATTCAAAACACTGATAAACGGATATGTCCTTAAAAATTTGTAAGAGAAAACTTTTGTTGGAACAGTTTAGCAGTAAATTACAGTAACAAAGCGCTAATTTTCCAAAATCAAATGGACGCAATTTACCCTGAACTCCGAATGAATATCTCAGTAGTGAGATGACCTATCGTGATACAGTTGTAAAACATTAAATAATCATGGTCGTGCTAAATCACGGATGTAGTTACCTTGCCGCTGATAATTTAGTTCTCCTTTAATAGAGCAAATCTTACTGTTATAATTCAAGGTCATTCGACAGTTTGAGTAACCAATAAAATAAGTAATTTTGGAGCACAATTTAACCAAATTTAATAATTTGAATCCAATTTCGAAAGGGAAAACCAGAACTAATCTCCTTTATTTAAAAATAAAGTAAACTCTCGATTACTATTGATTTTAATAGCAAAGAAAAATAAAAAAGTACATTAAATGCTCTTGGCATTTTTTTTACAAAAACTAGTCTTGTACTTTTCAAAGATTTTTTAATTACAAAAAAATAAATATACTTAATTGTTATAAATAAATATAAAGAAAGTTTATATATTTAAATATAATATACCAAAATTAAATAAACAATAATTCTAAAAGATAAGTTGCAACAGCTAAAAGCTTTATTAAACAATATACTATAAGACATAGAACTCTGAAAATCTGAAACTGGTAAAAAATAATTAGTAAACTCAGCCTTCCCACCGGAAAGTTAGAAGATATTAAATTTTAAAAATTAGCAGAAAGTCAGTTTTGAAGACTTTCTGACAAGGCCAATGACTCTTAATTAATCTATTGAAATTCTGGTGGATACTGCTCTTCATTGTCATTCTTGTTATTATGTATTAACAAGATCAGGGGGCGAAACGGTAATATATACAAATGTTGAAACTCATAAACACCTTGGAAACTCAAACTTAGACCAACCAATCAACTATGAAGGTTTATATATTATCGTTCATGAGATATGTCACTTTAAAATAAAAAAAAAGCGGGAAAACCCCCCTTAGGGGTGTTTCAATGGGTCGGGTTTATGAGACATTCCTATTTTACTTTTTAATGAGGAGTTCAAAAAAGGTGATCAGAAGTTTCGACCTAATTGTACAATTGATCACTATACTCAATTATATATATTACCTCTAATCAATGACTCATTTTAATTTTTTTTTTCGAATAAAATTTCTATTTTTTTTATGTGAATGTTGTATGTACAACGTTGGTCATTGATGTTACTTCCTGCCTCTGTTTCTAATTTAAGCAATTTATCTTCTCACCCATGTTATATAAATGTAGTGGCTAAATTTAAATTTTCAATTATATATATATATAAAACAGTTTTTGTCCACCCTGAGTATTTTATTTCCCCAGTACCCGCTATACCTAATGGGCGTTTCTCTATCCCCCATTTGTAGAGGCGCCCAATTGAGGATCTAACATCCCCGCTGGGTCTGAAACTTTAGCGTGTCCAATTATCAAATAATATCTACAAGCAACTGGTTACAAAAAACACTCGGGAGATATGTTAGTAAAGAAAAGTAAGAGAAAAAAATTAAAAAGATTGTTACATGAATACACGCATGATGGCTACAGGAAAATTTTGTTCGCGGATAAGAAAGTTTCTATATTCTATTACAGTAGGTCGTGCAAAGTTCACTTGGTGTTCAATATTTGTAATGGTGCAGTGAAGAGTTTATTTTAATAAACTGATTGATATTTATTTTGACTAAATGTGGTCTAAATTTTAAGCACTCTAAAGCAACAAAATATGTTATGAATCGTGTTAAAATTTCGTACTTTCTCAAGATAAACCAGAAACTTTCCAGCAAGACTTTGTAGCGGCCCACAAATCATTGTTAACTCAGATTTGGCTAAGCAAATGTGTCCCATTTTTTAAAGATGATTTGGATCGCACAGCAATGACAATTTTAGAATTTTAGTTTGTTTGAAGACATCCTAATATTAATTATTTAAACCAAGTTCTAACGACTACAGTCAACAACTTTCCCATAGATGTAGTGCGTGGCATCATACAAGTTGAGTTGAAACTGAAATTTGGAATTCTAAATAAATTTTTTGTATTGCCAATAATTGTTTAATTTTCTTATTGTATGTTTGCTCTGTTTTCAGAGGTTCACTACCACCTAATCAAATTGATTTCTGTCTTCGACTGTTGGTCTGCAGTCAGTCCCGTTCAGTTACAAATATTGCACAACTACGACATTTGTTTCTTTTCCTTGTTTTTTCTTTAACAATTGTTTATACCTATCGTTTCTAAGAGTGTCAAAAAGTGGTCCTTTTTCTCCCTTTCATGTTTTTTATTAGTTGTTTTTGCGTGCCTATTCTTCTAAATTCTTATTATTACTTATTTTGAGTACCTATGAAATCTTCATTTTCAACAATATATCCATATATCCAACAATTTAATTTTATTTGTTATTTTTTTTTAATATGAGTTGATTGTCACATCACGGAAATTTATATTTAATGAATAAGATTTCCACTAATACGTTTTCTATCCAGCATTCCAAATACTTAATATCATTTACTTTCTTTAATTGATTTGCTATTAATAATTAGTTGGTCATTATTTATGGAATGATTAATAATAACCGCGTATTTGTTTTTTAGTCCCATTTTTCTATTTGCCATGTAAGCTGGAAACTGCAAACTTTCCAAGATCTCAGCCAGTATAGTAGAATATTTTATATATCTTTATATTATGTATAATTTCTCCACTTATTTCAATTTTTTAGTTCTCTTTCATAATTCCTGTTAAAGTATGGATTCGGAGTATATATCATATACAGCTAGTAAAAGGACAAAACCTTATCACCTCTTTTAAGTAGTTGTTCTTTTTTTCTTCTTTCTCTACATGGAACGTTGCACAGTATTTTAACTTTTTAATAATCGGTCATATTTTTTATTTAATCTTGTCTTGGAGTGGTTTTATAAGTTTCTCATGTTCTTTTTCTTCTTCAGACTTTTAGATCCACTTGTGGATATAGTCCTCCCCTTTAATTTTCCATGGTTCTCTTTCTCTTGCTGTACGTCTCCATAGTTTTCCTGCTACTTGTGCTATGTCGTCGCTTCACCTAGCAGGTGGTCGGCCGATACTACGCTTGTGCATTCTTGGTCACCAGTCGAGTAGTTTTCCGGACCATTTTTCTCTTCCCTGTTGTACCACATGTCCGGCCGAGCTCCATTTTAATTTTGCAGCTCTTTCAGCCACATTTTCCAGTCCTGTTCTTTTTCTGATTTCTGTGTTTCTTATCTTGTCTTCCAATGTGATGCCTAACATTCTCCTTTCCATACTTCTCTGTGCTATTTGTAGTTTTCAAATATTTTTTTTTGTGAAAACCATCGTCTCAATGCCGTATGTTAATACCGGAAGTACACAGGGGTTATAAACTTTAGCATTGGATTTGAGGTTGTATTTTGAAGACTTTAGTATAGATGCAAGTTTTCCAAATGCTGATCCGGCTAATTTAATACGTCTTTTAATCTCAATCTCTTAGTTTTCTTTTCCCATTTTTAACGTATGCCCGAGGTATATGCATGATTCTACATTTTCCAGCTTTTCTCCATCTAATTCAACTTCTGTATCGCAAGGAGTGTTAGACATGATCTTAGTTTTCTGTTTATTTATTTTTTTGATTCCCTGTTGAGTATCTCTATGGTCTTTTTTATTTCTTCGATGTTTTTGGCTATTAATACTATGTCGTCCGCATATCTCATATTTGTTATATTTTCTCCGTCCACGTTGATTTCTTCATTCGTCCAATTAATTTTCTTAAAAGCATTTTCCAATGCTAAAGTAAACAGCTTCGGAGAAAGGGTATCCCCTTGCCGTACGCCTCTTTCTAGTTTAATTTTATTTGTTAAGCCGTCCATTTTAATGTGCATGGTGGCTTTGTCATATATCATTCTTGATTAATTGTGAATAACGGGAGTCAATGCGACAGTCGTCTAAAGCTTCAAAGATAAATTTTAGTTCAATGGTATCAAAAGACTTTTCATAGTCCACAAACGCTAGTACTAATGAGATGTTATAATCAGTACATTTTTCAATTCGCAGCTTGATACTCTGTAAATGTTCGTTAGTGCCGTATCCCTTCCGAAATCCAGCTTGCTCCATAGGCTGATAATTGTCCAGTTTACGAGTGAGTCGGTTTGCAATTATTTTTGATAAATAATTTATACATGTGTGACAGGAGGCTGATCGGTCTATAATTCTTCAGTTCCTCCTTATCTCCTTTTTTATATAGTAACATCACTTCTGCATTAGCCCACTCCTTTGGTATATTACTAGTTATTAAGCACTCATTAAATAATCAGTTCCAAGAAGGAGGAATGCGCAAAATAAGGGAGTAGTCAAGATACACCCTATTAGTCTCTACACCTCAACCCCACTCTTACCTACTCATGGTGGAACTGGTTACGTCGAGCAACCTGGAACGGAGTACGTGGTGAAAATCCCGTAGGGCGACCAGGTCGACAAGCTAACGAGAGTCGGAGCGTATGTTGGGGCGAACGCTTCGACCCAGCATACTGGATGCTACCAAGGAAGGGTAGGCTAATAGTAATAGACCAACGGTGCCACCAACAGTCTCAGTTAGTAGGATTGCTTTCTACATGCCAACACGTTCGGCAACCGTGGCATGTTCGATGCCAAAACCACCTTAAGTTTCTCATGTTAAAATACACAAATAGCGACTTTTGAAATTTTATATATTTTTGTAGTAGGATATTTACGCTGAATAGTACATTTTTTGATTCCAACCCTTTTTTAAATTTAAATTATCAGTTGCAAACTTAGATTTTTTTTGAATTCGGTTCTGTATGATTTTTAAATGTACTTTTAAGATACGACTCATCAAACTAGTTAATGAGAAATCGTTGCACGTCTTTAGGTTCTTGTTTAGGGAATGGAATAAATATCGACTGGGAATTTGTTAATAATTTTGTATTAGTATTGTCTATTAATTTTAAAATATCAGCTAACAACTTATATATAATCTAATCAATTAGCTATTCTTAGCATTTGTTATTACATATTCTACTTTTAATTAGAAAATCTCCAATCCCCAAAAAAGGCTCCTGTGTAGTTCTATATTTTAAATTGATTGTCTTCAGAAAGTTTCATACTTTTTTATAATTACCTGACACCATTTACTACCATCTCTTCTGCCACCCCTCGATTTATTTTACTTCTAAGTAAATTTTTTTAAAACTTAGTAAAATCTATTTTGTTGCTTAAAATTAATTATCTTTCCTTTTTTGCTAAAAAGTTAACTTTATTAATAACAGAGGATGATTTGACTGCACATTTGCCCAAGGATACGTCTTTTAATCATCATTTCTGAAACAATTATTTACTAATACAAATATATTTGATTCCTGGTCATGACTTGTAGTGTGTGCTGTGACTTTTCACATGCAGATTATATTTTTTTGAAAAATTGTATTAGACATTATATAACTAATTATTATAACTAATTAATTATTATAACTAACAGTTATCTTTTCTTTTTTTTGTTTTTATAGCAGTTGTTTATGATAATACTAGGTACATTGAAAGTTAACGTTTAATAATATACACCTAGATGTTATGTCGAATAGCGTGCGATTCTATAAATTTTACAACCCAGCATTTTTAAATTATATTTTTATTGCATATTTGTTACTTTGTATACTACGAGCGATTTAACGTGTTGTAGAATTATACTAATTACTGTTTTTGTTGTGTACAAGACCATTACTGCCTACCATTCAACTAATCAAAACAATTAAAAATCTAGAAAATAAACCAACTAAATTATACATTACCAAGCCATTAAATTTGCACAAGATAAATAGGTTATTGTTAATAATATACTTGAAGACAGACATAATTGTAAATTAAATAACAATAGCGTCACAATGTCTAATAAAACAGAAAAGGTAAGCTGCTTTTTGAAGCAGTAGGACCTGACTGGTTTCCCAAAGAAGATTACATAATCTTTTGATAAGCGTTAAAAAACTTGCATTTTTAGAGAATTATTTATTTAAAAGACGTAAGTTGCTACTTTACAACTTTCTTTTTTAAATAGTAGGACCCCAAGCGCATTTGTACAAGTTAAAAAGAACTTGGGCAGTTAATAACGTCGCTTAAATGTTGAAATGAACTTTTATTCTAAAAGTTTATTTTAAATTCGATAAAATTAAAATCAACTGCAGTTTATTTATAAGTGTACGATAACACCAATAAATAAGCAAAATTAACTTATTTTGTCACTAAGGCTACCAAGCTGCTTAATATAAATGTGTTTCAGTTTAAGCAGACTCACATTGTTTGTAAGAAAACTTTATTATAAAGTAAATAAATTATTAAAGTAAAGTCTACTTAAGATAATACGGTCTATTTAATAATAAAGTGACTGGCGTAATATTTAAAAAATAAAAATGTAGGTGATTTTTTCTTTTATTGAAGTATATGATTCCGACCATACTTTGCAATATTTAGGGTCATTGTCTTATTGCAACATCCAACTTGTTCTGTCAGAACCAAAAAAGTTTTTAGCAGACTTAAATAAGCTTTTCTAATAGATAGTGTACAATTTTAGCGTTTACATTGTCCGTAAACAGAAAGAGACAACCAATTCTACGTTTACAGAAGCATCGCCAAACTTTTACAAGGATATAGATATATATATATATATATATATATATATATATATATATATATATATATATATATATATATATATATGAATCTTATTATCTTTCGCTGACTAGGCTTTGGATAAAGAAGACCATGCCCAAAAAGGAGACTCGTCCGTGAAGATAACATTGTCCAATCTCAATCCAAACTTTTCTTTGCCCATGCAATAAAGGTTTCTCCAAAGTTTATGGGAAATATAAGCAGGAAATTTCAAATCGTACTTGGAAAGATCTAAATTCTATTATTGCAGAGTTTTTTGGCACATCTTGCTATGTCGCAAGATAACTTTGTCCTTCTCCGACAACCTCTGAATATCGCCCTACTTCCGCAGATATTTTTCAGCCGCCTTATACATCACTTTCGCTCCTTTCGCATGATTTATTAAAAGGACAACAAATTCACTAACATCAACAACACAGTATGTAGGTAAACTATGTATATACTGAGCAAAAGAGTATAAAACAAATATTCAAACAAATTAACATAGATGGAGCTGCGGCGCTTCCTTAATAAATATGACAATCAATTTCTTGTCATACAAACGGTAAGGTCATTGTATGGCATGTAAAAGCCCTTCTGTAAACGCTATTTTATAATTCTTAACCTAAACTACAGATTGTTACTTAGATAATATAACTAAAGCACTACTGTATTAAACAAATCTAGCTACTCAATTTGATTGTTTAAATGGCTTTAAGCTTATTTTAGCTTATTTGTAGGGTTTATTAAATTTTTCACTAATTTATTACAGTGCATTTTCAGTTAGTCACTATTTTTTATCAAATTTGATTATTTCATCTTTAACGTTTGACACACTTTAAGTTCTTTATATGGTATCAGGCCCGACGAATGGTCTACTCAGTCACTAAAAATAATTTGGTGCCTGCGTTCACTTCGAACAAGGGATAATAATGACGGTCGTCTAAGGGGCGGTGCTTGCCACCCGCATCAGAGATGGTTCGCGATGACTAGGCAGAGAAAGCGAACATGCGAGAGCCTTAACCTTTCAGTTTGTAGTCTAAGCTCCTACACGGGGTCTTGAGCCACACCATTATTATTATATTTAGCGCATATCACTGTGAATTTACTTTACTGCATTCAAGTTACTGTTCCTCTTCTTATGCCCAGAAAAGTTTTTTTATCATTTTTTGAGTTAGTAGTTCATTTTCCCTAATTAAGTGTCTATTTGCCAGTGCAATTGTTTCATTTTAAGTTATGTATTGTTTAGTAAATATATGTTTCTATCATGTTAATTAGGTCTGTAAATGCGATTTTAGTTATTTTGCAGTATCTAAATATTTTAGCTTTTTTTATTTTAATTGTCTTTTTTCATAATAAACGATTGATCTGCATTAGTTTCACTTATTTAATTACCATAGTATGTGATTGAAATTAATTGTAAGTTTTTTGAAACACTAACAACTGGTATGAAGAGCTTAGATAGCAATATTATCTGCAAATGTAAATTAGCACTCATAACTATTTAAATAATTAATTATTTATCTTCTTGAACTAAAAATTAGAACTACTACAATCTACTTATTAAAGGAAGGCATATAAAATATGTTTATTCATTAAATTTCCACTCCATATTTGGGTAGTTTGCATTTATTTTCGGACACTTATGCCCAATTCAGTTCTATAGGGGGCAAATTGGGGGTTGTGTAGACCAAAACATTTTCTTTAAAATAGTAAAATGTGTAAACAATTACTACATAATTTAGAAGAACGTTTAGGGTCAAGACCTTCTTAAAAGACGAAACCATCCCTAATAATCTTTATATCAAATGGTATAATGGCACTAATTTGTAGAATATCTAAATATTCTTATTTTATTATTTTTTTTATTTGGATACCGTAAAAGCATCTGAAGACTATCATACACACTGCTTTGTTCTCTCACTTACCAACAGTCGCATTTTAGAGGAAACTAAAAAGTTTAAATTTGAGTTTATTGTTCCGTAAGACTTGGTTCCATTACATTAGCGTCCAGATGTAATTTTGCTTATTATAGCCTTTTCACTTTGTTTTTTGTTTTTTGATTTTATTTGGATTTTTATGTAGCCTTGGTTTCTCAAAGTGCCATTGAAGGTGATACTGAATCTTGCCATGCAGTATTTACCATACTTGACTACGGTAATATGTTGTTTCTCTATGTTTTTGTTTTACACCTTCTTCCATTTCTTTGACAGAAAAGTTTACAATTTTCTTACAATATGATGCCTAGAATAGTTAATCCTCCAAGAAGATAAATAATAGCCCTTATTTCCACAATTAACTCTACCCATAATAACTTTGTAAGATCTAAATTTAACGTTATAAGAGATAGATCTTTACATTGCGGTATTCAAATACAATTAATACAACAAAACAAAAACAAGACAATACTTTGCTAATTTTTTTTTACAAACCGTAATTTTTGTTTCACTCCCACAGTGTCGTATGTTTGCTGCGTAAGTTTTACACAATTTATCATCTTTTTACTTACACCTCTTATTGAAGGTCTTTTGTAGGTTGATAAAACTTTTTTATTAGGGTGCGCTTTCCGGCGCTGCAGCCTCAAGGCCTTATTGTGACTACTAACATGCACTTATTTTAGGACTTAAACTAGGACGTCACCTACACCCATTGATTGAGCGAGACTTGAACTCGCCTGCGCCTTGATGAAACTTTTCTGTTTCTGTTTAGATAGAAATTTAGATCTGTTGCTCTCTTGTTAGGTCTAAAATCATATTACAAGTCTTCTAGAAATTTATCCAAAACTCCTCTTACAATTAGTCTTTTTTCTAATACTCTAGCATATACTTCACTTACTACGCTTAATAACTTACTCTGAATTTCCCCGTAGTTAAAATAGTTAATTTCTTGACTTTTCTTCTTTAAAATTTATATTTGAAATAATATTTTAAATTTTTTGTGTTTAGATTTCTTTATAAGTGTTATTCTTTCTTTTAATAATTTTTTAATTTTTTTTTGTCCAGCAATATGTTGTTTCTTTGTTAATAATAATAATGGTAAGGCCCTACGCCCCGCGTGGGAGCACAGCCTGCGAACTGAGAAGCTAAGGCTCTCATACGTTCGCTCTCTCTGCCCGGTCGTTGCGCACCATCTCTGATGCGGGGCGATGTAGCAAGCACCGCGCCTTAAACGACCTCCATTATTATCCCTTGTTCGAATGAATGCAGGTACTCAATTATTTTTAGTGACTGAGTAGGCCACCCGCCAGGCATCAGAGAGCACCGGGAATTGAATCTGGGACCACGCTGGCTGTTGTTTCTTTGTTAATTTATGTTTATTTAACATTATCTCTCGTTTTTTTCATCTTGTTCTTTATATATGCTTTTACTTCCAACTTATTTGAGAGAAATTGTTGCGTTGCTCCTTTTTTAGATTTTTCTCATGTTTGACCACTTTGATTCCTACATTACATTTTTATTTTTTTTTATCTAACCTCTTCCAATTATTTTATAGTTGTTAGGTTTTCCCTAAGAGTTTTTCACTCTATTGCCTATTTTTCTTTTTTTATTATTTTTCTCTTAATTTATTGTTCTATTCCGTGCTCTTTTTAATTTTTGTCATCATAGTTTTATCGTGTTTTTAATCTGTCCCAGTTCCTTCTTGTTAACATTACTAAAGTTTTCTGATTCTATTTTCTTTTGTAGAGTTCTGATTATTTGCTTACTTTTCTTGTGTATATTCAGTACTGTCTACATAATGATCTCTTTTTCTCTAAGATTCTCAAATTCGTATTTTTTAATTTTTTGCGTTCTTAATTATTTGATAACTTTGCCAGTGTTATTATGTCGGGCCTATAACGTCCTGGTCTTACCCACTACGATGTATTATGTCTCGCTTTATTTTCCATTATAAATTTACGGTTTGGATCGTATTAATGAGTAGTCCCAAAAGTCCTGACTCAATTTTTATGCATATTTTATGTTTATTTGTGCTTATAGTGTTATAACAACTTTCATCTTTGTATTCCAGATGAGTTTGTAAGAAAGTCGAATTTTGATCCGTTATTATTGAAAGCTGAAACAATCTTTAGCGAAACTGACGGAGAATTTTGGTTTTTTGAAACCCAATTCTGTCGATTGTAATTGACCAAACAAATCACTTCTCGTTCGACATCACAATTCGCTTCCAAAATCGGTCGTTTAATAGATTATAGAACAGTTGATGTCAAATCTCGGCTCCTTTGGTGGCTTATGCTTCGGTGAGTTTGCCCGGATCTTGGCGAGACTTCTTATGAACAAAATCAAGTTTCTGAAGGTCCCTATGAATCACTGATTTGCCAACTCCAAGTTCAGCTTCCAGATCTCGAGTGCTTGATGAAGATTAGGCGTCCAAAGCAGCTGCCAAGGCGCCATCATCCAACTTGAATGGTCGGCCGAAACGAGGCAAATCTTCAAGGCTGAAATAATTGGATTTAAAGAGCCTGTAGCATCTTAAAACTTTTAATTGATTTACAATTCCTGCACCTTTAGCATTGCAAATTTCTTTTACGGCATCTTTTGTTGGAAGTTCCAGTTTTCAGCGATAGCGGACCAAAACTCAAAGCTCACTTTCTTGCAAACTCATCTGAAATATAAATATAAAGGTTGTTAAACACTATAAGCACAAAGAAACAAAAAAATGCATAAAATTAAATTTTTGTAACTGAATCACAACTTTTGGGATAACTTACTATTAAAAGCAAAGTAAATTTTAAGTTCTGTCAGTACAGTAAAAAATATAAACTTTAAAAGTATTAGAAACGTTATTAACGAAAAGAGCCAATATGGACAAGCATTTGAGAACTTTGGCTGCAGTCTAAGCAGCGGTTTCAAACACGCGGAGGGTGGTTTACTCAGTCATTAAGAATAATTGATTATTTACATTTACTTCGAACAAGCGGTCGTCGAAGGTTAAAAAGTATACTTAATAAAGAAAAAAATAATAAGTGGGAGACCTTAAGAAATTCTTAAGTAGGCTAGAAACCCGCCTAATCATTAAGTATTCACCTTTACTATCACTTTTCTATCAAAGGGATAACCTGCAATTCAATTCAAAAACTGCTCCGCGGTACCAAGAGAATTTAATTTAAGAAATAAGATCTTATGACCAACAATCTAATAGAGTATCAACCTAGAGTCGTCAGCTATACAGTATAATAATCCAAGAAAATTAAACTTAAATATTTAAATTACTAATAAAGCCATGTTAAATAGTGAGATAACATTAGCAACATGAGGTGTAAAATTCATTAATACTAACTTTTTTGCCAGCTTAAATAAAGAAGACAATTAGTTAGTAGTTGCCAATGTTTTTCTTATCACCACTTTTATGGATTTTCTTTTCCAAATATCCAGAAATATAGAAGACTGAAACGAAGTATAAAAATGTTAAAATAGTAGCCTAGCTAATATTTTCAGAAGCGCCAAGTCAAACTATTGGGATCAATTATTTGTTAAAACACTGCTGACTTCACACTGTACCAATTTACGAATGTGAAAATACGCATCATACAAATTATCATCATTAATATAATTGTTTAAAGAAAACAGAGATGTAGATTACAAATATTAGGATTAGTATTACATTGTTTTTAAGGTAATAACCAGAATTGGGTACTCCATTAATCTTTCTGCTAAAGTTGATAGAATACCAAATTACATTGTAATGTTTTTTGGCATTATTTTTAATTGATTTAATTTACTGGGCTCCTTACATTTATTTCTATGTTTTTGAGAGTATGAGAGTAATGAGAATTGCAAGCAGTTTTCAACTATTTTTTAGGATGCTATGTTTAAGGTTATAGATTACACAAGACGTAGATGACGTTTGTGTTCCTTTATCCTAGTGGTAATCGTTTGGCCCGTAGTCTCAACGTAGACTTGCTCACATGAGGAAGGTTTGCAGTATACCCCTGGTGTATCCTGTGCGTTTCTTATAATCTTAGCTGGTCAAAGCAAATTCCGTATCTTGGTGGTGGTAGTATAGATGATTTCCACCTTGTGTTTATTAAAAATTTTACTATCATCCTAGATAATATCAAAAAATTTAGTTTGTAATTCATTAGAATCAAATGTATTGAACTTATAGGCAAAAAAGTTGAAGCTCTTATTAAACTAGGAGATAAATACGTTATGTACAATAACTTTGATTTTAAATGGTGGCTGGTGTATATCATTTAGAAGAACAGTAGTAACAACAGCTTTGACATTGGTAAAACCATAATACCAAACACAACGTAGAAAACTTTCCAATCACATTGCTAATCTATACCAGTAAAAAGAAAATAGATTTATAAAAGATTTAATTACAGTTCTAGTATCTCGTCGGACAACAAATGAATTTCGGAGTACGTTGAGTAAACTAAAGACATTTAAAATTATGAGTTTAGCGTCATTGTATTTAAAATAAAGTTACTCTTTATAATCATTTTCACATTTAAGCTGTGCGTTCAAGTTCTAAGATAAAAATGCGGAAAATTTCTTTAAGCTGGGTCTCCCGAATGCTGATCGATGAACACAAGGCTGCGCGGATGGCAATGTCTCGAGATATGTCGACATGTGATGCCGCCATGAATTTCCGACCATGAAGGACACTCTCCGTGGCGGCCAATTTTTCGATCAAAGCCACTGTTGCATCAGCGATTTTCCAGTAGGAAAAACACCCCTAAAGAAGTGTTCTCAGCAGCCATGAAACCATGGCGACGACGTAAAAAATGTGCACCTCTAAACGGAAATTACGTTGGCAATAACAGAAATTTTAGCTTTCTTGGGTACGTACTTTTTTAGAAAAGAAATTGGAGACCTTAGTACTTGAACGCACCTTGTACAAGCTTAAGTGCTAAAAGAAAAGCACACAGCACAAATAATACATACAAAATTTAAATAAGAAATCAAAATATTACGGTGATTAATATCACAATCAATATTATGATTGATAACAGAAACCATATATCAAATTTGAATCACAATTGATTTTCCAACATATTTTTAACATTGCATTAGAAGTAGTATTAATTTAACCAAAAATACTTTTTTTCTGATATCACTTTCTGTGAAACTGTTAGTTTGTCTAGGTAACACATAAATTTACAATGTCTTAACTCAACGGTAATATTCATTAACACCTAGGTTTAAATGGAGTTTACTGGTAAATACAATATCCTTGTGAAAATTTAGATTACTAACATCTATTTCTGAGCTTTCAAGAAACTTTTATGATGCTGACATTTACACATCATTCTTATATTTGAATAGAAAATTGTCCTTTTCTTCATTGTGTCTTTTAATTTTTGTCAAATCTTTTCTAAATACTTTATCAAATACATTTGACTAGCGAAACGCATTTGTTTTAACTCCTAATCATTAATATAAGTGTTGATTCATAGTTAGCTTCCCCTTTTTGACTCTTCAAATTCTACTTTTAGGAACCGCTACCAATTATGACAAAAAATAGGCAACTATAAATTTTAAAATGCAAAAAAACTCATTTTAATGTCAATTGTAATCACTGTAAGGCTATTAACATATACGATAATTAATATGTCAACACTGTGAATTACGTGCAAGATACGTACTTTCCAAGGTGTAAAAATAAAGCTTGTAATTTTTCCCAGAAGTATATAATATTAAAAAACAACTAATAACTGTAATTATCTTGAATTGCTAATAAACATCAAATAGATTTTTTAAATAATATTTACTGCTAAAAGGCTACATTCTACGGTAAAATTATCGACACTGACATTGCAAAAGTTATTACAACTGGCATTGACGAGGTTTGCGTATGATTTGAAGGAGAAAAGAGAAGTAGCTATATTATAAATAAACTGTTTGTTTATGTGTTAAAATGTCATGCTACAGACTCTGAATTCAATAAAATCATTTGAATAAACGTTGACCCACATGTAATGGAAAAGTTAAACTTGACAACTAGATATATAGTAGGTATCTTAGTTAAATAATATCTCGCATAAAAAATTGTACACAAAACAACTGTTTCAAAAATGGCTGTCCCAACTATTGACAATCAATCAAATATATATTAAAAAAGATCTTTTAACACATTGTTTAACAATTTTTAACGGCAATCCAAAGGACGTCTCGTAACAGTACACTGACCACAGACAAAACATTGATTCAACACTACTTTCTAAAAACGGAAGAACAGTCAAAACAATGGACAATGAGAATTAAAAGCGCGCAGAAAAAATCAAAGAGTGCTTTGAGTTTTAAAAATTTTAAAAAGTAATTTTAGTGAACCAGTTGCAGAATAAAAAGGGCTGTTTGCAAGAACTGAATTTAAAAAAATCCTTCCGCAGAGAAAACTGTTGTGTTCGAAAAATTAACTGCAAAAATGATGCACCTTGCGCTTTCCTACATGAAACATAAACCCGTCATCATCAGATAAAGTAATTAATTTGCAGGAAGAAGAAAAAGACTAAACAAGACAACTAATCCAGAAATTTTGGACAGATAGACCTATATTCTATTGAATAGGTTGTGCGATAAAGGAACAAAATTTTATTAATATTTCAAAATGAAACTGCAAAGCCGAACTTTTGTATATATTATAATTAAGCTTAATTTTAAAAGATAAA
The DNA here is from genome assembly GCA_036346155.1 of Sinelater perroti. Lineage (NCBI taxonomy): Eukaryota > Metazoa > Arthropoda > Insecta > Coleoptera > Elateridae > Sinelater > Sinelater perroti. The sequence continues at coordinate 12,263,752 of JARFIY010000195.1, read as the reverse complement.
ATACTACGTTCAGAAAAGCTCTACAAGTAGAAAAATATCTGTTTGTGTTTTTGAGGACTAAAATAAAAACATTTTTTAATTATGAAAATCAAAATGTCAATGATAATAATACGGCATCTGGGTGTATTTTTGTGTTGTGTACATTTAATCGTTCTCAACAATATATGATAGTTGTGGTCTGCATAAACGTAATTAAAAATAAGATAAATAAAAATAAATTTCTACTATTTGTTTTAATCCTGGAACTAGAAATATGTTTTTGTTGGCGCTTTTCTAAATTTTATATTAGAAAAGTTAGTCAGTGATGGAAATATTTTATAAAAAAATAATAATTGCAGGTCATTGTAGAGGACAAGGCATTTCCTTTCCATAAACATTTAATGAGGCTACGTCCGCACATTTAAATTAAGGACAATAAAGCAAAACAAATCTTTAATTACTGATTGCTAGAAGATTAGCAAAGAATGCTGTCAGAATATAAAAAAAATGACATATTGCAGCAAAAATAACAGGCAACACCAAGTCACTTAGACAAAGTGATATTAGCCGCCTATTGTTTGTATTATTTTATAAAGACAGGAAAATTCGAATTGTGCTACAGAAATATCCGACACAAATATTTTTGTCTCCTCTCTAATTTATCTTGCGTAGGTGTTAAGAACATTTTCAATTATTTTTTTTTCTTATCAGAGGTCGTTGTCATCTTAAGCCAAGAAGTTGTAATAAATAAGAAAAATAGCAAAAATTGTATTTACTATTGCCATAAGACAAAAAAAAAATAAAACTTAATCGATTTTCCAGTACCTTCAAAAAGTTTTACATTTTTTTAATTTGAATAATTTTGGTTAGTAAAATCATAAAGCTCTTAGTATATATTAATTACAATAAAAACAATTTTGTTTCTTTTATTTGCGGTAATTATGCTATTTCTTCAACAGCTGATACAACGCAACCAAGATTTTAACGTAATCATGCAGCCATTAGAGCGAAGTGTTACGTTGCGCATTAGAAAAGTCTGGAAAAATTACACTCCTATACTATTTTCTGCTGCATCTGTAGAAAAGTTAGTGCATCTTTGATAACTACACGTGTACCTTAAGTGTTCTAACTCATTTTTCATCTCATTTTTTATCTCCCTCCCCCTCATTTGAAATACTTCTTTCTGTTTCTTAAAAACTCGTTAGAACAAGTGTTATCGGAGATTATGTTAAACTTAAACTTGATTTTTGCAATAAATGGTGTTTTTACCTTGATTATTAAGTTATTTAACAAAAAAAAATTACAATCGGTAAACATAGAAGTACAACACAATGCACAATACATCACTATGTACTAATTTGGCACATACAAGACTATATCCAATATTAAGCGTGATTATTTTCTTATTTATTGAAACACCATTAAAAGTACCAACAAATTAGATTTTATACATAATTTTCTGATTCAAAGACATATCTTTTTCCATAGTAGGTTGCCTTTTAACAATATCTTCAAAAATTTCTGTCAGTATTTTTTTTTGTTTTTTTTTAGTAATGGTAATTGCAGGACGTAAGGTTTAGCTATAGAGAGAGTATTCGTATGCAGTTTAAAACACTTTTGTTAAGTGTTCAGAAGCTCTTTTTTGTTCGCAAATTGTTAGATGCAATTTCAGGAACCATTATCTGGAGATGATCCTGAAAAGTTATTAAACAACATAAACATTTTTTCAGCTCCACTAGTTCTTAGCCAACTATTCGTTATCAATTAGTTCTTGTCCCACAAAACCTCCTTAAGGATATTGTCCCCAAATTATGCCTTAAATCTTTTCGAAATTTTGGGTGATTTTACGCCCTGCCCTCTATTGTAAGAAAATTAACAATAATCTATTGTTCAGTAAACAAGGGTATTTCCTGCCCTATTAACATAATACAGACTTCAAAAATCATAATGAAATAGAGAAATCCTTTTTAATCGCCCTTATCTATAATGCCCAAAAATCGCATTGTTCCCTGTTCACCTCACATCACGTATAAAATAAATTCCATTCTATATTTGATTCACACTCATATTTAGATAATCATTCTATTTTGAATTAGTTAGTACTGTATCAGAAAATTAAATGAAAATAAAGAAATAAAGATACAAATTTTTTAAAACTAGTAAATCTACAGACAATGTTGTTTGTCTTGAAAAGACTTCGCAGGATTTTTTAAGAAAAAACTCTTTTTCAAATACATTATTTTGAAGGCATTCTAGTAGTGTAAAAATATAAAATTATATTAAACGGATATTTAATTTCATTGAAATGAACTGTAAAACAGCAGGTTATATCCTTATAGATATGTTAGTGAATTTATATGCAAATGTTGATAATTTGCAAAATTAAGTTTTTACTACCAATTTTCATTTAGTTTTCGAATGTGTTGAGGACTATTGCATTGTAAATGCGGTTGTTATAGAATATCACTGCTGTAACTAACATTGCAAATAAAACCTCGTATATTTATTTTTTCAGCAGCGTTTTTATAATATAAGTTCCAAAAGAACTGTTATATTTAATTTATTATTTTTGAATAGGTGTTTGTTCAAGTCAAATATCATAGTCTAATCAAATTCTTAATGCAAACAAAATTAGATGTTGAAGACGTGAGAGGCATGAAAAATGTAAAGAAGAACCAAACAGCAATAGTACAAATTGACGATAGAGATGTACAAAAAATTAAAATCAAATATGGCGTAAGATAAACAAGTATGTTTATTGTATTTTGAAAACGAAATAAAAAGATTAAGTTAAATGAAAAAATTATCAGCAACATTCTATATAGGAATGGCGCCGCAATAGTAGATAAAAATATCGCAGACCTATAAAATTTGCTAACAGGAAGAAATTCATGAGTAAAATGATATCATATCAAACTAACTACAGTCATTCAGTCAAATAAGAGTTACATTTATTACTGAAATATTATGACTATTTCCCGGAACAGAAAAGTACAAAATAAGAAACAGAAGAACGGTCATTGGTATTGAATGATACATTAGTCAAAATTAAAATGAAAAATAAATAGTTAAAAAAAATAAATTAAGGGATGTTGTCTAAAAAGTAAGCATTTAAAGATTTGGCAAATCAATGCCAGTTAATGGCAACAGATTTTACGCAATTCTGTGTCCTTCAAAACTAGTTGTCAAACCAAGTTTTCTACGTTTCCTCAAGAATCTTGGCACATCATCCCTCGCCGTAGGAACGTACTCGTCGTATCTTGCGGAATCACAAAGCACCTCGTGCAATTTGTTTGTAGGTTAAGATATTCTCAAAGGGCACAAGTTTTTCTATTATATGAACTGCAGAATTATATAAGCAGGAATTTAAATATTATTTTCTCTGTCAATAAATCACATGCCTATCGGCTTAACCATTTTTTTTTGGCAACAACAATGTTATTCGTGACAAACGAAGATCGACATTTTTTCCTCGGGGCGTTTTCTAAGCTGAAATTTCTTCTTTAAAATCCCATATACCATCTAAATATGGTAGCACCAAAAAGAAAGTAACCACTCACCACTTATATTAATAATTTTCATAAATTTTCTACCCTCACTTACAGCCTATTCCGAAAGTGCCATCATTTACCATAAGTAACTATAACAGAAAAAATCAAAAGGTCATTTGCTTCTTGTAATCGTTTCAGCCTCAATATTAGTTTTTTTTTGCATTAGTACAGTCTCTAAAAAGATTTTCGCTTAGAAACAGTACTTCTAATATTTAATTAATTGAATTTCACTTTTAATATTACTCATCAGTACAATAAGTAGTTTTTTTAATCACTTAGAAATAATAGAAAAACTACAATAAAATTAATTTTATTTATTAAATAATTTCCTAAATTTCTAATATCTAAATCAATGTTTTTTTGAATATTTTATTGGTAACAAATTATCATTTACAGTCTTTGGTCATCAAAAATAAAAGTTGAATTATAAGTGATTCAAACATCATCTACCTGCCTATTAAACATGAATGGGCTTGCTTGCTCCATACTTGTGATGCAATAAGTAAATAATTATGGATTTTACATTAAAGCAAGTTATACTTTCTTATTTGCTAGATTTGCACAATGCAAAGATGGATTGGAAATTTTGTTCCTAACTTCTGTAAAAAAGAAAAAAAACTCTCCGCATAGACAAGAATGTCGGCTATTCGTTCGTGTTACCAACTCCAAATGTTAAATAGTAGACTTATGCAAACAATTTTCTTAATTTTAGTTTAATCGAAATTTAAGGTATCGAGAGTATTACATTTAAATTCGTCAATATTAATTTTCACTCAGAAATTATTTTATATACCATAAAATTACTCTGGACCAAAAGTAAATACAATTTTGAAGTTCCAATGGAAATTATTTATGAGTTGTAGTATCTTGGGCGGTCGACCACATCGCGTTGGTCAAACGCAAGTACTGAATCTAAGGTTAGTCAAGTTGATGCGCAAAAATTACAGTCGTATTTTTTAATTTTGTTTGATTCTTTTCCAAGAAAATTATAAAATAGAAGATATCGACAAATTTCTTTGGCAGTGAAAGCAATTTGCCGTGTATAACAAGATAGCTGTACCCTTCTTAGCATTGGCTCTTCATCTAATGCGCCATTTTTAAAGTTTGTTAAGTTTATCTTGGATTATCTAGTTGTCAGAAACGTCTGTAGCGAATAAGACAGCACCACTGCGTTATCAACTTATTGGGTCAGTGTTGTAGAGAGCGTTGTTGGGATTTCCCGGGTGTAAATGTTAAACAAGGCTCCTAAAAATGCCAACTCTTAAAAGCCTCTAGCTAACTTAACGTCACAAAACTTGAGCCGAACTTCCAGCATATAAAAAAATCTTTAACCATTAACTTCTAAGGTAAAATGCAACGTCCGTCTTTGGTGCGCACAGGGGTCTTAGTAAATTATTTATTTATGGATGAACGCTATAATATGGGGCACTGTTTTCTATAGATCGGAATGGATGATGAGTATAGATTTCATAAAAGGAGACGTCGTCTAATTCCTTAAATATTCTCAAGACCAGAAGGATCCAGTTATATGCAAGTTTGTTGACGTTAATCACGATGTGCTGTATAAGGTTGTCCTTGAAGGTAACAATATTAACGATGTTAAGAAAACTCCACTGTTCTAAAAGAAATAATTGACGTTAAGATCCTTAGCCGAAATGGTTGCAATATTTCCCTTAAAAAATGGTGTCGGATCTTTGGTGACAAAAGTTCTATAGTGCAGCAAGGACTTGTAACCAGCAGCAAGCCGTATAATTCAAGTGGTCGGCTGGTGTGAGCGGGGCTAAACAATAAACTATGTAAGATTTGACCAACAAATCAATACGTTTTTTGGCTATTACAAGTAAGCCAATGCAATAGCACACACATATAATTTAAAGTCTGGCCGCATGCCTGTCCTTGAGATAAGTTTGTTAATCACAACGGCACCAAAATTGTAGAGGTACGCAAATTCCAACAGCAAATCTTTTTTTTTTAAGCTGTCCACGTTTAAAAAAAGGTAGACGTAGAATAACCAAATGAATGGCATAGATTCAAAAATCCCAGAACATTGCCTCTAACCCTGGAAAGTTCTAAACTAGATAACCACTGCTACCTGAGGTGCCACAGTAGAGGCTGGCTAATTATTGGTAGTGTTAGTCTCTTTAACCATTCGAGAGTTGGAATTATGTACATACGGCAGTGACTGGGGGAGGGGGAAATCTGTATGCACTAAACCCGAAGTTAGTGTCAAGATGGTAGTGCAAATACGGGATAGCTAAACACCGTCGGGCATGCCCAAACTTCTAATAACAATGTCACTATCCAATGGACTTCTTCTTATATGGCTGTTCCGTGCGAAGAGCCATTTGTAACACTTGACAGAGGTTGTACATTTCCTTCCCCATCTGTTCAGCCTCGATGAATATAAAAAAACATGGGCTTCTTGAGCCTTAGTCCTCTTCTGTCACAAGTTTTTGTGGATTATTTCGAGCGGAAAGTATTTGAGCGCATCGCAAAACAGCACGAATCAGCTTCTTGAAATGTAACTAGTATGTAGAAATGACCCACTGTTTATGGTTGAAAGGACATAGTTTTAGCCAGATTCCTTAATTTAGAAAAGTTAAGCACATCTTCTACAGCTTGGGACAATATCATTTATATAGAAGCATTACTAGTGGAAAGTGCTGGAGTTGTTAATTGTTAATGAAATTAAAAAATAATACATTACTGGAGAGGCAGGCGTGTAAATAGCCGTGCCCTCGTGGTGCTGTGTGGGGAACTAAGTACGGCCCGTTTTGAAAAGTAAAACGATGAGGCCCAAATCGTCCCTTAAACGGCCGGCGCGAAAGCGGGTGGGGGCGGCTACCGATATCAACCGACGAGTAATTGCCAAATCGCTCACCTGTAATCGGCTTCGGCTTCGGCGGCGTTGCTTTCACACTGGCCACCGTGTTGAGATGTCTTCGTGCCTGGAACACGACCGCACTGGCCGGGATGCGATGCGAAAGTCTTGGGAGGTGGTTAAATGTGGGTAAAATAAACACGACCGCACTGGCCGGTTTGCAGTTCGAGTATGTGCCGAGCTTCACGTGTGGCTTAGCGGCGGATCAGCCGCGGGAAATCTTAATTCGACAACACTTTGTGTCTCAAAGGGTGCCGTTGACGGCTGAGCAAAAGCCCATATGCCGTTTTGTGTGCAATAGCAAAACATGGCGGCAGATATCAAAGCCACCAGCACACCGCCTCGATATAGAGGCGGTTCAAGGGCGAAAAGGCCGCCACACCAATTACATTACAAACAAAATCTACTTTGAACCAATGTCGTCAAAAGACTGTTCGTACTTTTTCTTTTGAGGGAAGGTAAAATAAAAAAATATAGATAGTTAAATTGCCATATATGGCACCTTGAATAAAATGCAGATATTTAAATTTTCAATATACACAGTGAGACATTACAAATTGGTAAAAAGAAAATGCACATGTATTTTGTTACATAGCAACATGCAAATAGTTTTCGCAAACGGTTAGGAGTGAAATGCTTAGTTTTCTGAAAAAAAATCTGTTTGGAATATTGCTGAAAACCTCATCAATGTGTGTTTTCAAGTCCTCTAATGTGTAAAATATTGTTATGTACAGATGTAAGATAAAAATTACATATAGTAATATCTGGCCTTCTTGGAGACCATTTATGAAGTTTGCGTCGTCCAAGACAACGTCCTGCACAATGCTGATCTAACTATATATCTATTGTAAGCACAAAATGGAGTGGCGCACCATCCAGCATAAAAAATCATCGCCAATGTTATTCCAGCCAGCACCATGAGTCACACGTAATCTTCAAGCATTCAAACGCAGCGACCTACATTTATGATTTTATTCACAAAATATCTGTAACCATCATTTAAAAATCGCTATTATGTGACACTTAATAATTATAGTTATTATGACATGAAATACTCGTCACTTCGAATGATGTTTTTAAACAATATAAACCAATCTTTTGCCAACTCAGCTATAGACACGGGTATATTAAATACTGACTGTTTGTATCGTGACTCCAATGACATTATAAGTTCTGTAGACAATTTTTAATATCTAATTACTTTTCACTTACTCTATAGGTAATAGCCAATCGTTTCTAAAAACTTCTTGATGTATTTATATGCACTGTCAAAAATTTATTATTTTCTTTTTTTGTGTGTTAACTTTTAGAAAGTTAAAGCTTACACAATTATAGTTTTAGCAACATTGATAAGCTGCATAATAAATACTAAAATAAAAAAATACTTTAAAACAGAAAGTGTCGTTCAAACTCTTTATAGGCACTTTAGGCCTTTGACCGACCTTGGGCTAGCAAAATGCAGGTAGTGGCTAGGGTTAGGCGTCTTCTGCACTCTACTATTTAGTTGCTTTAGCTTAGACAACGTTACTTATAAAAGGCTATTCATATACTTAGCACAGCAACAGCAAATGGTACTTTAATACAATGAATATAATCTTAAAAAATTGTTTCTTACAATTTTTTTGTTTGAAACATCAAACCCTAAAAAGTTAACTAAGTTAACTAGAAAATATAAAAATTTAAATTGACACTTATTTGAAAATAAATAAATAAATAAGAACAAATAGGGCTCTACAAGTTGATCTGTGAGTAAAAAAGAAGAGAAAAAGAGAAAGAAATTGTTTATCACCACAGAAGCGTGTAACTTCAAGCTAATTCTGTATGACGAGCCAACGTTATTGAATAGGTGACAAAAAATATTTTATGCCAACCGGAAAACACATGAGATCATCAGTGCTATTTCTCGGTTTGTGCATAAAAATTGACGTAAAGTTTTACGTACGCAAAACTACTCATGAACGTATTTACCTTTTTAAACAATGAAACTGTGGTAAAATGACAACGTACATTAGAATTACTCAACGTTTTTGGTTTGTTTCCGAGGTTGTGCCGTTACTAAGATCATATTAGTACAGAAACAATTAAGCAACATTATTTTTTAAATTTTGCACTATTTATAAAATACAAATAATTGTCCTACACTGACAAAATTATAACATTTTCAAAATTTATTTTTAATACTCTACCTTTTAAATGTTTAAAATCGTTAACACAGTTAGGTATTAATTGTTACTTCCTCTATAACAGCAAAATGAAAAAAAAAGTAGATTAAGGTGAATTTTTAAACTTAAACTACTAGCATAGCAACCTTTTTGAAACAACTCTCTGCGCTGCAAACAAACTTATTTATGATAGATGCGTTTTTAGCCGATCGGAACTTCTAAGATTAGCATCGAAAGTTTTTGTTGTCTTCAGGAGGGCACATTCGGTTCAACAAACCCAGTAGAAATTCTCAAAACCCAATCGACCGCTTTTAAGCTTTGCTGACGTCAATACTACCTGTTTAAAAGAAGGCTTATTGTGCTATACGAATGTAAACCACAAAACAATATCTACCTACTATACATTGTATTAGCCTTAAAAAACAAAATCAGTTTATATCTTAGTTATTCCCTGTTTTTAAATTTTGATATATGAATTTTCTGAAAAGTAATTAAAACAGAGATCTTTATTGCTCTTCAGTGCGTATCATTATGGACTATTTATCCTTTTCTAATTTATCAATTTTATACAAGGGTAGTACAGAATATTTCTAAAATGCAAAAATACAAAGTATTCGCGCCACTTTTTGTATGGCGGTCTACATGGCAAAAGCAATTTTCTTACCCTAAATAGTTCACATTTTGCCATTTAAATTTTACATCGAAATTGATTCCCAGCATTTGTGGACAGTATGACATACATTCAAATGGTTGTATTGTTTACAGTTCGTCGTTTGAAAATTAATAACTTTAGATTATATCCTTATCTCTCTTCTTTTTCTTCTGCAACACGAGGATTAGGCATTTGTCTGTTCCGTTTTCACAATGGCCAGCCTTTTCGGATTATGGTTGTAGAAAATTTTGTTGAATGAAAATTGATGCAATAAACGGTGAGTATTTTAATTATTAGTAATTAGGAAATTATAAGGTGCTACATAAGAATGAAAACTGCAATAAAAGCTAACTTGCTAAGGACAATAAGTAAAAATCGGCAACACACTTTACAACTCAAAGTACGGTAAACCACAAAATCAGGTTAATATACACAACGAGAAAATAAATATTTAAATAATTTCAATATGATATTAAATTTAAATAAGTAAGAAAAGGTAAAAAAGAATTAATTTCATTTAGAAGAAATTACACACAGATATAAGGAAGGGTCGGACGGGACGACTGATCCTGACGTCTTACTCAGTATGGTAAACTAAAAATATGCAGATAAGATTGCCTTTAATAATACTGGTAACAAAACAGAACCGGAATAAAATTATTAAAAACCAACCAGTAAACTGTAATAGAGAAACGGTATAGGAATAAGTATACAACTGAAGAGGTTAAAAAGAAGCATAGAAAATCTTGAAGAGCTATTTTAAAGATTTACGAAAACAAGAAAGTCACCTACAAAAAAAGAAGAAAACCAAAGGAAAATTGGATAACATTAGAGGATATGAAGATAGAATAAAAAAATTAAAAAAGAAGTTAAAGAAATGAAAATTCAACAAAGAGAATTTAACAATAAACTCCTAAAGCTAAAACTGGAAAACGAGTGTTTAAAGAAAGAAAACCAGGAGATAAAAAAGAATGATAAAATAAGAGACAAATTACAAAAAGTGGAAAATATGCTGAAAGTAATAGAAAAAGAGCGAAGTAAAAATAATGTAGTAATGTATGAAATAGAAATATTTTTAAAACATAGCTCATTACTTATCTTTTAATGTTTATTACTTTTTCTCACCCCCTATTCTTTTTCGAAAGTATAGCAAATATTGATTTTAACACCTCATTCGGCATAATTTCCGTTTTGTAAATTATATTAAAAAATTGTTATTATTTCAATCCCTCTCTCCAATCAGCTTTATCAGCTTTGCACACTTTTGAGCATATCAGTCTACCTTTTCCTTCCTTATCTTTCTCCGATTTCGCTGTGAATTTTGCTATATTCAACTTTATTTCTATTTTACTAACTGCCTTATATTATTCAAGATACGTTTTGTTATCCAGTTTTGTTTTTATTTATAGTTTTTTATTCTGCTTTTCCATATTTTGATTCTAGCTAACTAGAAGATTCTTAGCGGCCCCAGTTAAAGAGTGTCCATATTGAGACCGTTGTATTTATTCATAATTTTGACTACTGACGATTTTCTTAATTTAACGTCTCTAATATAGGTGTGGGCTATTTGCAGCTGCTGCCGGCTTGCTTTGATTCGTCACCAATATATTACTTCTGGGAGGTCAACTAACAAGATCAAAAGCAGACAAAGTTTAATAAAGCTGTGAAAGACCTCACAAAATTGCTACTAGACCTAAAAATCAAACTATACAAGAATATCTAAAGGAGTTAACAGCCACAGAAGCAAGCAATTACTTGTTATGGAAGGCAACGAAGAAGCTGAAAAAATCACGACAGCACATACCACCACTTAAAAGAAAAAATGGCGAATGAGTTAGAAGTAATGAAGAAAAAACTAGAGCATTTGCTGAATATCTCTCAGATGTTTTTAAACCTCATGAGGGTGAATTATCTGAAGTCGAAACAAGCAAAATAAAGAAATTTTTGGACGCACCATATCAAATAGACATACCTATTAAAAAATTCACATACAAAGAAATGGAACACGTCATACAAAAAATATAAATCCCAAAAAAGCGCCAGGTTATGAGCTAATAACTGGCAAGAGGCCTAGCAAAAACCATTCGACTAATAGTGAATGCACCGTGGTATGTTTCCAACACCCGAATACAAAATGACTTATGTATTACGTCAATCAAAAAAGAAACAAAACGATATATTGCTAAATACAGTGAACGAGTGGAAGTGCATCAAAATGTTCTTGTTGACAAACTTATGGACAGAACAGACGAAATCAGACGCTTAAAACGGTTCAAACCTTCGGACTTACCTATCAGATTTAATTAATAAATTTAACAAACGTGTTTTTACTGTATTATGTACTGTTAAATATAACATATGTAGACTAGTTAAGTAAGCTTAAACAACAAGGAGAACATTCAAAGGAGTGTTCTTCACATGTTAATCTAATAGGTGTATAAATAAGTTCTCAGATTTTTTCTGCAAAATTAAAGTTTTATTTAAAAACAAACAAAAAAAGTCCGTTGGCATCGATGACCTTTTGCCATCTTTCGGGTAGCTTGCGAATTCCCTGGTGATAGAAGCTCACCGGCTTCGAGACGATAAAGTTATCGGTGCATTTTCGGACTTCTTCTTCTGTTTTGAAGTGCGTATCAGCCAAGTGATGCTGTAACGACCCGAATAAATGATAATCGGAAGGGGCTATGTCTGGGCTATACGCCGCATGTGGGAAAGTTCCCAGCCTAACGCGTCTGCAGCTCATCCGTGTCAAATGTTTGAGGGCGTCCAGCGCGTAGTTGATCTTCAAGACTAAACTCTCCTCCGCGAAATCTTTGGTACCACTTCTTGCACGTTGCATGACCTACAGCATTCTCACCATATGCAGCACAAATCATTTCGGTGGCTTCAGCAGCGTTTTTCTTAAGATGAAACGCGAAGTGGATAAAAAATCGAATATGCTCTTTTGTGATTGCCATCGTGAACACAGCTGATTATTGAGGTTATGTGCATCAAATGCCAAATCGCACGCTGTTTCGAAAGACCAAATGTCATTGCTTTAAAACCGCAAGAGCGCGGACTAATACGTTACATGTAAACGGTGATTTGCGTCCTGTGAAATCTAAAGCTGAGAACATATTTATACACCAATTATATATATTATCCAACGAAGAACTTATTGTCCGCCTTGAACAGATTGTACGATTATTTTAGCCAATTAAAAAAAAAACTTCTGGAAGGTGTTCTCGTCGTCTAGGGAAGCGTCTGATAGACGACTAGCAACTTCACGCGAAACCGTCAAATTAGGCAATAATAAATGTTAAATTTATTAATTTATAGTACCGTTCTGTTTTATACGACATGCAATCAAATATTTCTTGTGCAAATTATTTATTATATATATATTATTTTTAATTTTTTAGCACAATATATTTACCCCGAGTTTTTATTCATATTATTTAATATGATAACAATTATAATAAGGTAACTCTATTAACCAACTATAGCAAATATTTTCTCTCTTTTAAGTGTGGGTTATTACAGTTGCCCAGCGATGACCACCACACTTTTAGCGGCCAAACACTTTAATGTAACCAGCTTTATGTAAATGTTTTCCATCTTTCTCCCAAAACTTCTGACTATACAAAAATGGTTAAAACTTATACTAAAAATTACTTCAATCAATCAAATTATTTTTGTTTATTTAAATAATTTTAAATCTTTTTATAATCCTGTATACTAAAGCAGCTTTACAATTTCCTTTTAAGTTTCAGTCATGGAAAATTATCATCGATTTAGACGAGACATTGACGACAATTATGTTTATTTTATGTGTTACTTTGAAAAATCCTAGCTCTATTTTTTGTTTAATTAAATAAAAAATTATATTTAGATAAAGACTTAAAAATAAAATTAATACAGATCGATCGTACGAAAAAATAACGCTAATCTATTTAAAAACATTGTATCACAACGCACTTTTTACAACGTTACATAGTAGATATAACAATAAACGGCTGCTTATAAAATATAAATTTTCTAACAAAAAACAAAGCTACAGCGTCAAACTAACCGCTTTATGAACCTGTTTTACAATAATTATTCTTGACTGCTATCATACAAATGTGCAAAAAAGCAGTTGATGACCGAAATCGAATTACAAACCTGTTATATAAATATTTGCAGACGAATTTACGTCATTGCATATTGTACGTTCCATATCCTGTAACAGTTAAATAATTTTAGACTTCATCGCGGCTGAAATAAATTAACTTAAAGACAAAAAGATTATACGCGTAATAATAATGCGTTACCACGTTACAGAATCCATTTTTAATTTAAGTATTTCTAACTGTTGGGCTTCTCGCATTAAAATATTTAAACATTTTGTTCTTAAAGGTTCCGGTGTATTTATTAGCAAGCAAATTATTTAGCCTTATGAGAAAGTAGTTAGCTCAATATTTTATTTTTCAAGATCAAATAAAATAAATTTGGACTTAAAATAATAAACCTTATGATTCGAAGTGGAATTTTCTTATAAATGAAATAAAGTTTTTTTGGTATCAAATTTATTTATGACTAAAAACTAATACTATAAAACCAATCGGTAAAACTAAAACCAGAAACTAAATAAATTCCCTTATGTAAAAAACTATAGCACATGTGAGCACGCGGAAGTTATTAATTTTAGAACTTTACAACAAAAACTATACCCATACATTGATCTAAAATGTTGTCAATTTAAAAGTCAATGCATTTTGCTATTAATATTTAATATATTTTATTTTGTACATATCACTAGAATCATTTAATTTCATCATTATTTACAATCACCTACAGAAATAAATTTACTTAAACATGTTATTCGTTACATATTAGACAAACGCGACATTTGTATTCAATTTTTTTAAACAGAACAAGCCGAATAAACATTCATTTATTCTAAATAATTAAGCCACACATCGCATAAATATGCAATCAGGTGTTTTTCCTTTTGTGTCAATGGATCGTGCTCGAGTAAAAAATATTCGTGACACATTGTGGGAATTTCATCTTTTTGCCACCTTAAATTGTTTTGTTTATTATATCAAAATACACACATAGCTATAATATAAAACATGCAGAAGACGTCGCATATAATCATGTAGCTAAAAGCAGTTAGAGATAATTTTTTTTAACAAAAAGGAAGTCTTTAATTTATACATTCTTACATATTATTAATTAAAACCACAACTGATTTTACTTCAAAACTCTAAAATGACAACATAGAGATAAATAAAACTCTGCTAATCAAACAAGCCAAACATCAACGTTATTCTAACAACAGATATAAATTTTATAAAGTACAAATACTGTGAAAGTTCTAATTAAAAATTCAGTGTGCAAAAAGTTAAATCTTAAATTTTAGTCAATTTTTGCCTTCAGTCTCAAAATTAAAACTTTTGATTTATTTGCTAGTTAAAAGCGCTAATACAAAATAGAGAGTACAAAATTTCAACTGCCCCAAATAAAAGAAAATTGAATTTTTGGGAGTTTATCTGACTTTTAGTATCACAACATGCCACTATTGCCTAAAGTCGTCAATATTTTTAATTAAATTAGAACCAGCTCACTTAATATTATTTAAAGAGTTCAAAAATAATTTCACTTTATTTCAAAACTTGCGTTTTGTCACTGACCGAAATACAGATGACGTGCGGTTGTAAACAAAATGAGAAATAGTGGAAGGGGGCAGTCATTAGCAGCGATGCACGATATGACTTTTTATAACGAACAAGTAACTGCTTTAAATATTTAATGGAAGCTAGTAAGCGTGGGAGGGAACGCAGAACTAGATGTAGAAGTTCAAAGTCGGCATGAACTTTGCTGAGATAAGTAAAAATGCGCACAGGCTACAGGTCATCCAGTGTCCAACTTAATAATAGAAAATAGGCCCCTGGAGACGGAGTCGACCCACGTAAATCAGACGGTAGCGATTTCCCTACCTCTTCACAATAAACTGATAATTTACAAGATTGTCATCCGCCTGGTCAGAATGTACACATGCATCGTTTGGTAATGCTATACCAAAGCCCACATAAATAAGCTGCAGGTGATTTAGAATTGGAATCTAAAGGTACATCTTCCAGTGAATCCAACAACTCTTCTTCAGAATTAAGAAGAGCGTCCTCGAAAAGTGCGCATGAAATTTCTGATTCCCCGTAATTAAATACGGGAGTGGGGGAGATTAAAACAAGCCCACCGACTTCCACGTCGGGTCATCGAAAAAAAATGGAGTTAGGAATTGGACTCAAGGATCCCCAGAGATGTCAACGTCAACGTCCACATTTAAATTACTGACAAATGCAACAGTCTATGTTGCATACCATTATTCACGAGGACTAAAAAAGAACAAGTGTTTATGTACTAATTCTCATACTTTCAGCGCTCATCAAAAGCGTGTAGAGATATGTCAACAGTCTGTATTGGGAATATTCGGAGACATTCTTCGAGTGTCCGGTTATAGGTAGTATGCGAATTATAGTTCTAACACAAGACACCGAGAAAGAAATACCAGCTTTTCTAATGGTAGCACACTGAAAAGCTTCATTTCAAAAAGCCATGGCCTAAATTGTTCAAAATGGTAACTTTTAATGGTGGGTTGGCTGCCCCTCTTGAGATCATTGGTACAGAGTGGTGTTACGATTGACTAAGGTCACCCTGTCGTCACATCAATCACCACACCGTTTCAAGGTGAGTTTGGATTTGCGGCTCAAGATCAAATACATAAGTCTTCTGTTAAGATGCAGTACAAGATATTTGACTTCATTTTCTTGAGGTAGTTGATTATTGTTTAAACGGACCGGGGGACATGTATCTCGACGGCTGATGAACGTTATAAGGACAAACTTAGACTCATTCACTTTCATTCGCCACTTGTTTAACCATTATTGGATTGCTGTTAGTATTGCTTGTAATTTCTGAGAAGCAATAACAGGATTACTGTTATAAACTAGAATTGCAGTATCGTCGTCGAATGCTGTTAGAGTTTCTGGGGTAGTTGGCTGATCTGCAATGTACAGCAGATGCAGAAAGAGCCGAAGAACATTGCCTTGGAGTACTCTAGCTTTTATTGAAAACAGTTTGGTGTGCTCAGTTTCAAATTTTACCAAGAAGAAGTTTCTATTGTTTAGGTAAGATTCAAGGTTAAGGAAATAATTCAGTGAAAGGAGAAAAAGTAAATTACAAAGGAGACCAATGTGCCATACCTTATCGAATGCCTGTAAGATGTCAAGAAAGGTACTAAACAATATTGTAGGTTTTCGAAGGCTTTCTTATTGTCTGAACCAATCGGTGGGCCCGCTGTATTGTGAAATACTCACGTCGGAAACCAAACTGGTAGTTGGGCTCTAGTTCGTTATCTTCAATAGTCGCAGTGATTAGTTTCAGGAGTAGCTGCTCAAACACCTTTGAAACAATAAGCAAAAACTTATTGGTCAGTAGGTTTTTAGTTCATTTGGCGATTTCCTGGGTTTTAGAATATGAATAATCTGCCTTCCACTGAGACGGAACATATGTTGCGGGTAGGTCCGCTCTGAATAATTGTTTGAATTTTTTTACAATGGTAGGTAACTCTTTTAAGACTTTTTCCGTAACTAAATCGTATGCGGGGGCTCTTCTAGGATTGAAAGAGGAAATTACCTCTTGGATGTCAGTGGTTTTAAAATGTTGAAGTGGTTCTAGTTGGTAATGAGACTTCAAAAGACGAATAATCTCAGCTTCTCGTTCAAGTTTGTTTTCTGGTGGACATTGTTGGAATACTTCCGCTAGGTGTTCCGCAAACGCGTGTGCCTTTTCTTCATTGCTTCTATAATAGCCCAGGCGCCTTGCAGAGTTCTAATTGGTGGCGTTTTAGTTTTTCGTGTCTTGTTATTCGTCTTCTTGCTATTGATCTGAAGGGCTGAATAACGATTATTGGTGGAGAGTGTGTTGAGCCAATATTCATTATCTTTTGCATTTTTGGTTTTTAGTTCCGTTTCATCTCTTTTGTGCGAAACTTTAGTCCAGTTATCATGGTGGCCTATGTAAGGTGGGAAAGCAGGGATTTGGGTTTGATGTTGAGATTGTAAAGAGGGTTAGGAATAAAAGATTTGTTGAGGTTGAGTAATGTAGTTACCTAGTATTTGTTGCGACTGAGCGTTAATCATGTGAGTGTGGTCATGTGTTAGCATTGGCGTTGGTGTTAACATTGTGGGAAGAAGGTCATATCGCCTTTTAGCAGGTGAGTTTTATTGCTGGAATTATTAATATTCGTTGCACTTATAATGATAAAGCAGCCATGGTCGCGTTATCTCGATAGCACTTGAACCGTATTTATCTCAGATTGCGTTTATCGTACGTGTTTACGCTTAAAGACTAACGCGACAACTAAAGTTAAATTAAAAATGTTTATCTTCTAATTATAAAACATAACATAACAATAAAACAACAAGATATAAGGTTTTATTACATTTCAATTATCAAACCTACATATTGGCGTACGAGAATCCTATGTGACTTGACTAACATCGCCGACTACTAATAAAAAATTACTCTCAATTTTGCACTAATAAAAAACTATAAATTTATACTTTTTTCTTTTTAAAAATTGAAATAAAGAATTAAAATGTATAAGTTTATATTTCTGTTAATATCTCAGATACTGACAAAGTATTGGCAATAGTAAAGTCAACGTATACAAATCTTTGCAAAACTGGATAGTCGCTTAAAAACTATGATAGAAAACAGCAGTTAATCCAGAAAAGGTACTTACAAAATTATATACAAATATTATTATAAACAATTTTAATGGCACCAAAAAATCAATGAATGATGAAGTAACTAATAAATAAAGTCGCAATCTTCAATTCGTTTTAAAAAACGCTCCCTTTATCTATAAAACAAAGTGACATATAATTAGAGAAAAAATTTGAGAATATAAGTGGAAAAACGAAATGATAACTTAAATTAGTATATGATAAAAATAGTGAAATTTTAGTGTTTTTAAAGACATTTGACTGAAAACTAAAAAATTTAAAGACAACACACCTACTCGTATGTAAAGAGCTTGAAATATCTTAATAAGTGATCAGTAGTTACAAAAACTAGCTGGGGTACAAAAAAATGGTAATAAATATCAAAGACGACAATTTTTGTTCTTAGTAACAGAAAACAATAGTCAGGATTTGGTCAAGTATTCTATTACGTAAGTGATATGTAATTGTGTCTTAAAATATCTCTTTATGTATCAAAATGTGCCAAATTAAAAAAAAACTGTAATGTAATTATAGAAGGCAGCGTATCACATCCACATATTTCTAATGGTAACAAACTAGCTTTAATTATGAAATAACTTAGAGTAAATAAACCAGCAAATAGGAAAAAAAACAGTGCTAGTTACAAAAACGTACAAAAAAATATTTTAAAGTTACCCAACATTGTATGTGCGTCATATCCAGTGATCTAATAAAGTAAAAGAGACTAATCATATTTATAATAAAGTTGTTCCTTTACGTTTGTTCAACTTTAAGCGAAAATCTTTTATTGTTTGACCATTATGAAGGAAAATACTTAAAAATAAAATAACAATTTAAAAATTGAGAAATAAAGTAGACTTGTAACAGTTGAGAATCTTCCAGCTAACATAAAATATATTTAGAAATTCAAACTTTGAAGAAAATTATGTGGAAATAATACATCATCACTTAATACCCAATAAAAAAGATTTTTGGGTCTTCCAAATAGTAACAAATTTAATGAGCACTCTAGAAAAGTACGGGTCACCATGCCACATTGGTTGGTTCCAATATCATTTCTCTAAAATTCAATATCAGTTTCCAAACTGTTATGTTACCGTTTGAAGAGTAAAAAAATTGTTTTCAAGTTAAAAGTTATCAATCGTGTGAAAAACATGACACTCGCTTTTGATATAGGAAATATTTCTGTATATGTTTTTTGCGAACTATGAGATAAGTGATAAGTTTCCGAAAACGTCATGTATATCTATTGGGAATTATTTTTTAGTATATTGATCAGATTGAAGAGCTCTATCTGAATTCAAGTCTACTCTATTCTAGCCACTTACTGGTAATTATCTTAACCCTTTCACATGAAATCGTAAATAAAGGAGAATTCACAGTCCAACACTTTGTGAGAAATATTTTCTATATCAAATTTGTTCAAAAAAAATAAATTTAAATAAACTTTCAAATAAATATTTTAAAGTTTATGATTTATTGAGCATTATGGTTAGATGGTCTCATACTTTAAACAATTTTTTTAACTCATTTTATTAGCATTCAGAATAAATGCAGTAATTCTATAAGCTAATTTTAAGTTATTAAATGTTTAGTAAAAGTCATGAGGAGAAAGCACCCACTGGTAAATCTCCTACTTTAGTTCACTAAGTCTATTGGCCACTTTTTCCTTAATCTTCTGGTTTCGGGTTCCTGGACTAGGACGTTGACTATTACATTCGGGTAACTTTCAACGGTGTAATGATGTTTTTCAGCATTTGTTTTTATAAAATCGGCAACTAACGGCATTTTAAAATCGTTGTGGATTGTTGCATTTGACACAAACCAGGGAGCATTAGATATCATCCTCAGAGTCTTGGACTGGAAGCGTTCGTTGTATTATTTCTATTGTTGATTTGCTGGCGCATCCCCATAATTCACAGTCGTGGATCCAGATGGGGCGAATTATGCTTTTGTAGATTAACAGTTTGTTATCTATGGCAAGTGCTGAGTTCTTTCCATTGTTTTATTATACGGGAGATCTTCACGTCAAGCGTTTATCGAGATGCAGACCTAGATATCTAACTTCGTCTTCCTGAGGAATTGGTACATTGTTTAGGCAGACTTGCGGGCACGCTGAGTGGACCGATTTATCCCCGTTTACCCTTGCTTTCCTCTTGTTTAGCCACTTTTCGAGCTGGTTTAAATGTTCTTGGGGCACTTCGGTTGCTGTGTTCGAGTCTTTATTGCACGACAGGATTGCTGTGTCATCAGCAAACATCCCTGTACTTGTTTTCTCTGTGATAGGAAGGTCACTTGTATATAACAGATACAATAGAGGCCCAATCACACTACCCTGAGAGACACCCGTATTAATTCTATATATCTGAGAGGTGTCGTTACCGAGTTTGATTTGGGAGAATTGTTGATCCAGCTAGGAGCACAAAAGCAGGTAGTAATGGTATGGAAGTAGTTTTTTTTTTATTTTGTACAATAAACCTATGTGCCAAACCTTGTCAAATGCACAACTTCTAGTTGTGTAGAGTTGGAAAGTTTCATTGTGAATCTGTTGAAGTCTTCTTCTTAGTTTATTATTCAGTTGCTTAAATATAGTTTTGTCTGCAATGTTGCGACTACGTTGCCAAGCTGTCCTTACTCTTCTTTTTTCCCTTACTATTTCCATTATTTCAGTTGGGATGTTAGGTGTGTTGATTTTGTGGTTGTAGGACTGAGGTGTTGATTTCCAACCGGCTTCCTGAATAGTTATTATTAGGTGGTTAGTAGCATATTCTAAGTCTTCGTTTGTTTTTAATTTCAGGTTCATACTAAGATTTTCATTTGTATGTGATTCAAAAGTTTCTAGTTGGTTTTTTTATTGCTGAGAGTAGGTGTGGGTTCTTTGTAAAGTATAGTTGCACTTACTGAGACTACTACAGAGGTACGGTCAGATGAAATGTCGTAACTGGGAACGATGTCCATGTAATTTGAGGACATACCGTGGTGACGAAGAAGTCAAGCAGATCTGGTGTTTTATTGGGGTCAGTTGGCCAATATATTGGGCTGCCCGTTGATAGAAAACTGTAATTGTTATCTGCCATAAGTTTGTATAGTTCTCTACCTTTTGTAGTTGTTAAACGCGAGCCCCAGTGCTAAGAATCTAGGTCCTAGTTGCTCAAAATAGGGTTGGAACATTTGTTTGGGTATGTTGTGGCGTGGTGGGCAATAGACGACGGAAATTACTATTGCCATCGGAAGTTTTTCTACTTGTATTATGGTATCTTGCAAGTAGTCTTGTCTGATAGCTTGGTAATTTATGATGTTTGATAGTATTGCGAATTATTATAGCAGAACCACCATGGGCTGCGTAGTCCGAGTGTTCTGTATGATATATGGTAAAATGAGATATTTTTAAATGTGATCTTGTGGTATAATGGGTTCCTGAGAGTAACAAAATATCTATGCTATTGGTATGTAGAAAACTTTCAACTTCTAACTTCCGTTGAAGCAGCCCGTTGGCATTTCACAACGCAATTTTTAGAAATTTAGCCATTAGTTGGTTAGCTTATTGATCACTGTAGTCAACATGTTTAGTATCATGCTGTTTTACCGTAGTAGTTGATTGAACTGAAGTCCTCAGCTGGCTGGTTTTGTACTATTTGCGAATAGGTGGGACGTGGAGGATTTGGTCGGTTGATAGTGTCGTGATTATCTTGTTGTCTTAGGAGTGGAAAGTGTTGCCTTGTTAAGTTTAAGGATCTTACGTTTGTGTGTTGCTTATCAGGTTGATACTTATTTTGCAGCTCTTGATTAATTGTGCATCCTTTACAGTTTGCTGGGTGTTGTCCCTCGCAAAGAATACATTTTGCTAGGGTTGCTTTTGTTTTTTGGAAGCTTTTTGTGTCATGCGGTCCAGCAGTACCCCTTTGTGTGTCCATAGTTCTGGCAACGGGTGCATTGCACTATATCTTTGTTTATTTTTGGTGGTTCGAATAATACATGTTTATTTTGAAGTGACTTTATGTTGTAGATTTCCTTGTTATTAGTGGCTGGATCAAGATCTATGTAAAAGATTGGTAATGGGTCTTTAGTTAATTTATTTTTTAAATTCATAATATTTCTAACTATGTGTCCTGCTTCTTTAAGAGCTTTTTTAATATCGTCTGTTGGAGTAGTGTGGTGTATGTGTTTTAGAACTACTCTATATGGGCGATATTCCTTGATCTGGTACGCGTGATGTATAATTTGATTTTCCTGCATGTGTTTGATCATCTTGCGATAGGTGTCGGGGGTAGCTGTGGTAATTTTGACGACATTATTGTGCAGACTTTTGGTCGAGTATTGTTCCTCTCCGTGAACGAAAATGGGCGGGGGCTTAGGTGTAGTTGTTTGTTGCCGTTGTTTATTATTGTCATCGCTTGCTTCATTCTGTGGGCTTAGGGTTGCGTATCTATTTGCATTAATTAGTGTTTCTTTTCCACTGACCGTTTGTGTATTTGACTTACCTAATTGTTTTCGCTTAGTAACCCTTTGCCAATAATTAACAGAATTAGTTTCCATTTCTTCTTCATCATCTTCATAATACTCATTTAAGGTGTTATTTTGTATTAGTTGAGATGAAGATTTTGCACTCAATTGAAATGTAGAAAGTTGTGTCTGTGGCATCTGGGGAAATTGTTGGTATTGTGAGGACAATAATGCTGAATTAGGCGGCGCTTGATTTGTGTATTGGGTTTGCTGGTGCATGTTTGGGGAATCAATAATAGGCGAGGGACAGTGATGGTTGTGGTAGCATAGGATTTCCATTAATTTGCTGCTGATTATATGTATTAAATGCGCCGTTATAGCCGTTGCCGGCCGGCAGCATTTTAATTCATGTAATATGAATTTTATTGTAGTTAAAAGTCTTTAAATAATTGTTAAAAATCACTTACAGTTTATTAAATTTTAAAGTTGATATCACAAGTTGACCTCAAGTCGCTTTATAGCTCGGCACTTGTAATCTCGCAGACCGCTCGCAGACATCTTTATTCCGCGGGTGTACAATTCGAACTCTCATACTTTAAATTGATTATTTTAATTACTTTGATCCTCAAAGCAAAAAAACTTAAAAATAAAATTATCATCAAAATTAAACTTTTAGCATTCAATTCATGTAGTTGTCAGTTGAAAGTATCAAATATTTTTAAATAAAAAGGTATTTAGAGAGATCGAGGAATTTTAGAAAAGTTTAAAAGCAATAGCCTGTTTTTTAAAGTAACACATATTTTTTAATTTTTAATAACAGACATCTTTTAAACAAGTTTGAAAAACCACAAACAAGATTATTTTCTATTGATTTTAGCACATATCAGAAATCTCCAATTGGAAGAACAATAACTATAGTAGTGGCCAGGTAAGCCCGTGTAATAATCGCCAATCATCATGAAAAAATATCACTTAGAAATTCCTCGGTTGGCATAATGCAATGAAGTCAAGGATTGAGAAAAATTGGGTTAAGTAACCGCACACAACTCATGTAAAAAATTATGTGGTTGGAAACGTGTGGTTTTAAGTGGAAAATTATGGTTTACTATGTACTCTACTAAGAGAGTTTAGAGATGATAATTACTTTGAAAATAATACCTTTTAGAATGTGTAGCATAAATAGTTAATTACAGTCTAAAGATTTTTTTTTATAGAGTAGAGTAGACCATCTTATAATACTAAACATATGGAAGGAAATAAAGACATTTTGTCAAATTCTATCTCATCTACAACAATAGAATACAATGACACTAATATTCTCGTCACTTTTGTATTAAATTAGAACGCTAACTTTACTACATACATCAATGACTCTCATCGCTATATTTCTAGTTATAGGTCTTTAGAGATAATAAGTTACTCTATAATTTCTTTAAATATGTTCTAATAGCTACTTTAAGGTCTTTCTCTCAAAATTGGGATTGGTATTGAAGTACCATAAAAGGTCCACTTCGTATTAATATTAACAATTGAAATGTAGATAGTTATCTCAATCAGACTGCAATCTACTAAAACACTTCTACTTATTAATTAATTAAGAAGAAAGATCCGTGTTTGTGAGATTTCAAACAGAAATTTGTCACGATCATGTTAAGTCTGTACTTTATCCTGAGACTAATAACATTCGGATTTTATCAATATTTTGTGTTTTATTCAGAAAAAACATCCTAAAGTCTAATTTGAATCATCCTATATATATTTACACCAATACTTATCTCTCTATACCCCTACCTCTTGCAATAAATTTTATAAGCAAAATATTTTAGTTCAAATCTCCTCGCCCACTATTAAAATAAAAAAAATGAAAGGTTAGCAATCACATGCAAAAATGACCTAGAGCAACAACTATATTCCAGATGCCAAATGGAATATTTACATATTGTATTAATTTGCTAGAACGGAAATACCCAAGTGGTGTTTTACAATTTATGATTTTGTAAACATTCCTGATTTATGTAAATTATTACTGCATTATTCAAATGTTACTAATTCATCTAATTTAATAATTAGAACGTTTACGCGCAAATCATCGTTGTAAATTACTCTTTGGTCATGTTAAAAGTATCACTATTATATTATACAAATGACTATCTTTCTTTAAATAACATAAATATTCGCTTAGCTTAGTAAAATACATTTAAATTTAATATCTTGTTTAAAAATAGAATTGGTTCTAACTAGTCTTACGGATGTCTTTTCCATGAACCATTTACGTGTTGAACTTAATGATTGCATTTTAAATTGTACCCCAATTGCGTCACTTTATTGTTTTACCCTTCAAGTGTCCCAAGTGTGTTCCTCGCGCCGGAAACTTGATCATTTTTCTCCCCCGTTGCAGATAAGTGCCAATTATGGCGTGACATTGAACCAATTTAGTTTCAATCAGGCGCTGAACCGAGTCCCGGGACTGCACATCGAGGCCCATCGATTGCCGACGTCACGAAAGTTTATCGACAAATCGGTGGGAGCATTTCCACTAGGTGACACGCATTTTCCACGCCGGCTCATTGACGCGATGTGCGGTAGACTTCGCTTTCCGGGGATTCCGACCGCAAGCCAATCCAACCCATTAACAAACAGGCGCCTACGCGGGCTATAAAAGCACGAGCGCGCGCCGCGAGCGGCATTAACATAAGAGCCGTCGAGTGACTTGTATAGTGCTGTGACAGTGACAAAATACAGCCAAGATGTACACCAACCCATTCAACAGAAAGCACTCCACCATCCGCCAAGTAATAGACCGCTTCCTGCACCCCGACTCCAACAATAACCGGTGGAGCCCTAAGTGTGCGGCTAAACAGGCGCTGCAAAGATATGATAGCAATTCTTCAGAGAAGTCCTGCAGTTCTGCTAAATTTTTCTTCAAATTCCACGACAAGCGGTCGCCTGTAATTGGCAAGTGAGGCTCTGCTCCAGACTCATGAATTGGAAAAAGATTAATCGATGTTGGTTTTGAAATCAGAGGTAAGCTTCGAATTTGTGTTTACGGACGTTGTATTAGGGACAACTAATTGCAAACCCTGAAATTCAGCTTCCGGTTGAATTTCCTTATTAAATATTGCGATAGATGCATTAGAAGGTGAAGCTCAATAACGCTGGATTTCCCCAACACACTCACATAGCAGCACTGTCCCTGTCCGTTTCTTTACATAAAGTCTTGCCATTTATGTTTGAGTATACAAGACTCTGTTTTAATTGCAGATCGGACCAATAAAGTCAGGGTCAAGTGTCAACTGTCTGCCTCCGCCTGTTAATCAGTTCGATGCGGACAAAGTTTCGTCTGTTCGTCGCTGTTTATTGAAGACTGATAAGTGGTCTCAACTGGAATTATCTCTGGATGTGTTTTCATCTCTACTGTTAATTGATCGCAAAGTTCGCTTTGTAGTAACTAGCGCTTAATGCACTTATAATTATTATATTTTGATGGCGACAATGTAATTGTACTTCCTAGAAGTCACGTGTAGAATATAATTGTTAGTGCCATTTTTCCTAATTGATGTATTTATTGATTTCTTATTTATTTATTTATTTGTGTATTTATTTTTTATAATAAAAACATTATAATGCAAACCGAACTATTTATTGACACCTAAGTTTTAATGGTGCATTTTATCATTCAAACTTTAACGCAATAATTAATTAGTAAATATTAATACTTTGAACTTAAATTGATCTTACCTTGCAACATTAGATTAACATACAACGAAATAAAATTTAACCTTCTTGCAGTAACTTACTGATGTTATTTAGTAGTAGAGAGTAATACAATATGATAATAATATGTTATTAATAGTTCTACTTAAGCAAATTAAATGAGAATTTAAATATTTTTTTTGGTAAATAATTAAAAAACTAAAAATTTGATTGTTTGTGTATTTACTAGAAAACAAACACTTAGAAGGCAAAATAACGTAAACCACAAATAAAGGTATAAGAGTAAACCAATAACAACACAAACATTACAGTTTTAATTTTGTTTCTGATTATTTTTTGCTACCCGTAACCAGTCTGAACTCTGATTAAAAGTAGGGGGAGGGAATAAAACTGGTAAAGATGTCTTAGTACAGTATATTTCAATAAATGCTAAGAAACGTTTATAAACAGACTATCTATATATAAAAAGACACAATACGCCTTAAGTTAGCCTTAGACGACACTATAATTGAACAGATCATGTCATTCCAATACTTGAGAGTAAATCTAACAGTGCATCAAGATAGGATTGGAGAAGTAAGACACCAAATAATTAAGACTACAAGAATATCTGCAACATTAAAAGACACCATATGAAACAACAAATGCATGCAAAAGGAAAGCAAGATACATATATATAAAACCTGGATATGACCATTAATGACATTCGCTGTCGAAACCAGAGATGACATCGCAAAAACGAAATTTATTCTAAGAACAACCAAAATGAAGGTTCTGAGAAGAATAACTGGTCACACTCTAAGAGACAGAATCCCAAATTCAATAATACGACAAACGTGCGACATAGTGAGATGGGCCCGGGAAGGAGAAGAGGTTGAAATGAAAGCGTGTCACGAATGGGAGAAAACACAATTGTAAGAATAGCAAGAGATGGAAAGCTCCTAACGCGTAGACACCCTAGCAGACCACCGAAGCGATGGCGGGAATCAAGCAAAAGAGTACTTAATAATCAAAAGTTCAGTATATTTTCAAAAGAAAAGCTATGCCAAAATACCGACAAAGAAAACTCACTAAGATCCCTAGAACACATTTGTAGCGAATATGGATCACGATATACATAAAAACTAAACACATTTAAATGAAACATTGAAAGTTTTACAATTAAAATATAAAGAACTACAATAAAGTAAGTATCGAAGAACACTCTAATGATGACAGTGGCCTTATAAAATGGTTAAGATTTCTATGGATGAAGTATAAAACATATAGAATATAAATAACAGATAAATCTTAGTATTTGATGGGATAAATATGGAGCCATTTAAATACACAGGCGCTCTGCGGTCCTAATTAATTATATCTCATAGTATATGTTGGTAGATTCAAAATTCCAAATTTATGGGGAACGTATTTTTTGAAATAGACAGAAACTATAAGGTATTAGACTGCTGTTTATCGCATATAAAATTATCTTTAATAACAAAAACAATTTAAGAACAAAATGAATGACTACAAGAACATTCACACAGCAACAATTTCTTTATAGAAAAACGACTGGTAGAAAAATGTAGAGGGTCTAATCTTGAGACTCATAGATTTCATTGATTTTGGAAGAGCCTTAAACGTGTTGATCGAAATAAACCTGGACAATGGTTACAGATAATGGATACCCACAAGATCTTATAAATGCAATTAGAAGCACAAGTAAAAAACTCACGAAAGAAATAGAATTTAACCAGCGAGTGATACAAGCTTGCAATCCATATCCTGTTTTAATTTATACATTAATGACATCGTCAAACAATGGAAACCAAACGTACATCCCTGTTCCTGTCTTTCGGGGAAACGTGGTGGTTATAAACAAAGTTCTGTAAAAACGGAACAGGCAAATGTCTAATCCCTGCAGTGCAGAAGAAGATTAATTTCAAATTTTCTAGTCCTGTTTTTAGTAAATTTAGTCACAATGAGGCGCATCGGCACTAACATCTTGGGGCGGCATTAGATTTATTTTGTAACTGATGGACAATGGTAGATATCAAAGTAGAACGACACTGAAGAGGTGCTTGTCTAATTAGAAAAACTGCAAATACTAACTCTTTTTGTATAGCGCCAGTTTTCTTCACAGAATATATACGAATAGAAATTTGGCATCCTTTGAGTTTGAAAATGCAATACGTGTTAACTTCAAGGCAGAGGCGTCGAGCAGAAATAACAGTTCTAATTCCTGTAAAAAACATATAAAAAGATGACATATTTCTTTGTTTTAATCATTTAGTCTGGACTCTTACTGACTGCTATAAATTTATAAGATGGTAAATAATTTACAAAGTAAAATATTTTTACCAGTTTTAAATATCTTTGATACAATAATTTCCTTGTAATTTTGGTGTAGTCACAAATTAAATAAAATATTTAAAGGACTCTCATCTTTATTATTATCTTATTCAAAATCACACATCATAAAGATTTGAAAAATGAACGTGTTGGTGAATTTTTTTATTACATAATTTAAAATAGTCTTTATGGAATGCTAATAGAACTTTCTTGCCAAGGTGTTATCACAGAAAAAAATTTTATGACAAACAGCAAACAAGTTTTATTTTGATTCTTCTTCTTCTTAAAGTGCCTTATTCATTATTGAATGTTGGCAACAATCGAGGCAAAATTTTGTCTCTCTTTAGTGTCTCTTATCAACTCATGTGTACTCATGTGGGTCCAATCTCTAATGTTCTTAAGCCAGGAGCATCTCCTGCGACCTCGCCCTCTTTTGCCTTCAACTTTTCCTTCCATAATGAGCTGCAAAGTATTGTATTTGTCATTCCGATATAAATGTCCAAAATAAGTTGTTTTTCTTTTTTTAATAGTTAATAGGAGTTCATTTCTTCTATTCATTCGTCTCAGGACCTCTTCGTTTGTGATATGCTCTGTCCAAGATATACGTAGCATTCTTCTAAACACCCAGTACTCAAAAGCTTGTATTCTCTTTTCTGTATTAGCCTTGAGGGTCCACGCTTCAGCACCATATAATAGTATTGAGTATATGTAGCTCTGTACAAATCTGTATCTGGTTGTAAGACGAAGACTGCGGTTGGTAAGTAGTTTTTTGAGTTTTTTGAATGCTGATCTTGCTGTTTCTATTCTTATTTTTATTTCCGTTTCTAGGTCTCCATTTTCTGTCAGCCAGCTTCCCAGGTATTTGAATTTTTGTACTTTCTCTATTTGTCGATTATATAATATAAGTTGTGTTTGTGCTATTGGTGTTTTGCTGAAAATCATGTTTTTTTTCCTTTTTAGTATTTATCTTTAACCCTATTGCGTCTGCTTCACGGCTTACTGCATCCATCAGCCGTTGTAGTCCTTCTAGGCTATCCGAGATTATTGCGGTGTCGTCAGCGTACCTTACATTATTAAAAAGTTTACCGTTTATTTTTATTCCGTCTTGGCGTAAACTGTCTCTGAATAAATATTAAATAATAGTGGTGAGAGGATGCAACCTTGCCTCACTCCTCTTTTAATTGAGATAGCTTCCGTATTTTCATTATCTGTTCTCACTGTGGCGTTTTGGTTCCAGTATAGGTTTCCAATAGCTATTATGTCTTCTTGATCAAGTCCTTTCTCAGTCAATACTGTTAATAGTTCGTCGTGCTTTACACGGTCGAAGGCTTTTTCATAGTCGATGAAGCACACGTAGATATCTTTTGTTGGTCACGGCATTTTGTAGCAGAACTGACAGGCTAAATAACGCTTCTCTGGTACCAAAACCTTTTCTAAATCCAAATTGGGAGTCGCTCAGATCTATTTCACATTTCTGATATATCCTACGGTGTAAAATTTTTAGAAATAACTTGAGAACATGGCTCATCAAGCTTATGAGTCGAAAATCATCGCATTTATTTGCGTTGGGTTTTTTGGGTATAGTGATAAACTCCGATGTCATCCAATCAGAAGGCATTTTCCCATTTTGCTAGATTGCATTAAAAAGATTAGTAAGTAATGTTATGTTTTCTTCATTTAGAAGTTTCAAAAATTCGTTATGAATCTGGTCTGGTCCAGCGGCTTTGCCGTTTTTAGAATTTTGTATTACGCTTGTTGTTTCACTTCCTGTTTTATATATTCTTCCCATACTTTGTTTTAGATCTTCTTGGTTTGTGATTAGTTGGTTGTTCAGAACTACGGGCGTTTTTGTCGCACAGTATCTCTCAATCAGCAAAAATATATATACTCTTTAGTAAATGTTTGATATAGAGGTTAATATGATTTTGATCTTATCTTCTCCAAACGAGATAACAGAATACTTCTAATGGGACGAACGAGCTTTTTTCGGATTGTAACAATAGATCCACGTTTTATCTCTGGTTATGACCTTTTTGAGGAAAGCTGGTTTGTTGATCACAGTTTGTAGAAAGTCATTAGCAATTGCGACACAACGTTTCTTTTATTTCGTTAGTAACATTCACAGAGGAACTAATCTTGTCGCAACACATTTTACGCCAAAATTCTTTTACATATTTTAATATTTAGAATATTTTAGTTTGTATTTGTATAATTTAGAGAACATAGCAGTTGATGCTAATTTTTGCAAACAAATTTATATAGAGCAATGAAGTTCAATTCTCTTTAAATAGTTTTGTGAATCGTCAAAATTTTCTCATTTAGAATAGCAAAAATCCAAGTACCATTACAAAAAAAACCAATAGATCCACAAAAATGCAATGCTTGGTATGTATTGTGGGCTAAAGGAATCATTGGTCCGTACTTTTCAGGACGAAGTTGATAGAGCTGTTATTGTCAATGGTGTACGTTATTGAGAAATGCTAAATTTTTTTCAATGAAACCAACGACTTTAACTTGAATGCTATGTGGTTTCAACAAGATGACACCACATGTCACGGAGCACGTGAAACACTTACTTTACTTGAAACCAAATTTTATGATCGTGTTATCTCGCAGATGGGTGATATTGATTGGCCATCGCTATCTTACGACCTAACTCCATTAGACTTCTTCCTCTGGAGCTATTTAAACCAAGGAGTTTATATTGGCAAATCTGTTATGATTGCAGCGTTAAAAGTGAACATTAGAGGTGTAATTGTTGAAACAGAGTCACACTTACAAGAAAGAATTATGGAAAACTTTGCTAAAATAAATGGTCGCATATTAACGGAGTCGTCGAGAGAATTTGAACAATGTCGTATTTTATACGTGCTAGGTCTATACTTTACACTGATAACAATAAAATTTGTATTCTTTTCATATTTTGTGTTTTATTCGGGAATAACATCCTGAAGTCCAGTTTGGACAATTTCATATAAATGTTCAGAACATCTTGGAGTCTAAAGCAATATACTGTATACTAACTATCTCTAGTACCTGCAATATTATGATGTTTTTTCCAGAGGGCAAAATTTATATAATAATAATATATAATAACAAAAAAGTATTATATTACGAACTAGTTTCGGATTTGTAATCCCGTGTGGGGTTTCCAGTCCCCCATCGGGCGCCTCCCCAGGTGGCGGATAGGGGAATGCCCACTAGATATGGTGGGTACCAGGGAAATCAAATACCTGGGGTAGACCAAAACTGGCTGACAACAGGCAGCGGTGTTGTTAGTATCGAAATAAGGCTACTGCAAGATTATCTTACTTAAAGGCTTATTATCGGAAACCTATGGGCAAAGCATTATGTAAATGCTATTCAGTCATAGCACCGCGGCGCAGAAAACAAGAAGAAACTACTGCGCTACTTTCTCAAGTTCCAACAATCATGGCAACACAAAACCCGAATTTGGCCCCTAGTCCGTGGCAGGTTTTAAATAACCAAGGGGTGCTAAGAATCCCCACGTTAAAGCAAGATAGGCACCACCCAAATGTGGATAAAAAACAGAAAAAAAAACACTAAAATTGGAACATGGAACGTAAGGAGCCTTTATATGGCTGGGAAGACACACAACGTAATTCAAGAAATGACTAGATTAAACATAGAAATTCTAGGAATATCAGAAACAAGATGGCGGATGTGGAAAAGTGAAATTGGTGACCATGTCATATACTATGCAGGTAACAATGACACAAATCATCCGAATGGTGTTGCGATTATAGTCAACAAGGACATAAACAAATCTATAATCAACTGCATACCCTTTTCAGATCGTATAATATTACTACAACTAAAAGCGTCACCAAAGAATATCAACATCTTCCAAATATATGCCCCGATAATGGAAAAACCAGATGCAGAAATAGAATAACTGTACGTACACATAAATGAACTAAGAAAAAACATTAAAACAGACGAAGTAACTATTATTATGGGCGACTTCAATGCCAAAGTGGGCCAAGGCAAAGTAGAAGACATTGTGGGAAATTTTGGCTTGGGCGAACAAAACGATAGAGGAGAACGACTAATACAATTTTGCCAAGAAGAAAACATGGTCATCATGAACACGTGGTTCAAGTTACCACCTAGGCGCCTCTATACATGGACGTCTCCACAACACACTCCGGAACACATTATACGAAATCAAATAGATTATCTTCCAATTAACAAGAGATATAGAAATGGACTAACAGGCGTTAAAACATATCCTGGAATTGATGTGGGCTCAGACCATAATCCTGTTGTAGGATACATTAACATACGTCTCAAAAAACTACGAAAGCGATATGACAAGAAAATAGATTTACAGAAACTGAAAGAACCAGTCCACTGCATGCAGTTGGCTCAGACTCTAAACGAAAATATAAAAGAAAGTGGAATACACGAGTTAATAAATAATGTAATTACTAATGTAGACGATACAGACCGCACAGAGATTATCGAATCTATCTGGAACAAAATAAAACTAGCCATCACAAACACACAAAATACCATAACCGGACAAAATCGTAACAAAATAAGAAACCATGGATGACATCAGAAATATTAACGTTAATGGACAACAGAAGAACATACAAAACAAAATCAACAACAATATGACAACTAAATAAACTAATACAAAGAAGATAAGGCAAGCGAAGGAACTATGGCTAAATGAGAAATGCAATGAAATAGAAGAATTAGAAAAGAGACACGATACTTTTAACCTACACAAAAAAATCAAAGAAACTATAGGAGGGACTAAGAAATATAACTACAACAAAATGTTAAATAACGACAACCAACTAATATATTTAGTATATATATTTTTGCTGATTGAGAGATACTGTGCGACAAAAACGCCCGTAATTCTGAATTGATAATTAATAGTACGTCCACCTTTTCATCAAATATTTCTTAAAAACACACAAGTGACTCAGCAACTATACAGTCGAGGTTTATTGCCATACGACTTCTGGCTGAAATAAAACACGTAACAACTTCCACGGTTGGTAAAAGGTGTCCCACCTAAATATTTTGTAATTTCTTGTCGCTGTGTGATAATATCACAAGAAGACCATTATTATACAAATCAAGCTGTCCTACACTCTGATTTATAAGAGAACCATTTTGTCTTGTTTTTATTTATCGAACGTAGAAACAGCAAATGTTCTTGTTTTTTATTTTTTATTTTAATAAGAAACCATCAATATAAATTTAGTTATGTTATTATTGTGTCTGGTTTGGAATTGCAGTCTTATAGGCTTTCTTCAGACAATATTGCGTCGCTAACCTACGAAGAGTAAACAAAGAGTATATTTCAGTTCGTTGTTGACAAATGGAGGAAACGGCAAATTTGAAGAAAGCTATAGTTTTGTTTTTCCTGGCACACAAAAACGTGTACATATTATGCACTTTAAGTAAAGGATAGTTCTTTTAGCACTTACACTTGCTAAAACAGCTTTACTATATATACACAATTTTATTTGTAATATAATGTAAAAGATAAAAAGACAAAGTATACACAGTTTTAAAACTTCCAA
Source organism: Sinelater perroti (assembly GCA_036346155.1). NCBI lineage: Eukaryota > Metazoa > Arthropoda > Insecta > Coleoptera > Elateridae > Sinelater > Sinelater perroti. Next base: position 12,229,716 of record JARFIY010000195.1, on the reverse strand, counting down.
CTAACTAAACAATTTTTACTTGTTGCTTTCTTAAAATGCTGCTAACAAAGCGAAATCCACCAAAAAAAGCAAATGATAACCAAAATGTATTATCAATATTAAATGAAAATGTTTGGGCCTAATAGTTGATAAGAGATATCAGGTGCAGATCGCTTGCAAAGCGAACAGCTGTTTAAGTGTTGCGTCACGGACCAAAATGCATTGCAGTGTCTATCAGCCAGATGTGATAAAATTTTGCGTTAAACTCAAAAAATCTGCAACCGAAACACTTAATGTGAAACAGAAAAGTTGCTTTATCAAGTGTTTAGATGGCATAAAGTATTCAGAGAAGAAAAAGCGAACGTATAAGGTAAACAATGCGCAGGGCGCTTATCAAAATCTTACATCTCGATTATTGTGATTAAGGTGAAAGTGATTTTGAACTCTCGCCGACGTCTGAGTGTTAGATTGATAACATAAAGTGAGATTTCTAAAACTTGATTTTTAAAGAAAGTGCAAATTAGGGATGAAACCTAAGTTTTTTATTACACATAACTGAGTGTTCTCCGCTAAAGAAGGCTCGAATGTGCAAATTAAATATAAAAGTAATACACATTGATTTTTTGATTTTTAAGGTGTTGTCCATATAGAGTTCATGCCATCTGGGCATACGGTCAACGCTGTATTATATGTAGCAGTGCTTAAACATCTGTTTTTCATTACGATAATGTACTTCGTCCTGAATCGTTGCAAGTGAGTGTTTCTGGCAAAAAAATGTGGGAACGCTGCTCTTTCTCCAGCCTTGATCTGTCCCTGTCCGACTTTGTTTTGTTTTTCCGGCTTAAATCTGGCTTTAAAAGACCAGACACTATTATGGAACTATTAAACATGTGTAGGCTACTCTAAAAAAAGATTTGAACTGTGTAAGAAGTTAGACTGATTTTTTAGACAAAATGATAAAACGAAAAAATATGAATCTGGGTTACCATTAGGAGACAAAAAAACGGAGCTTGAGTGCACATTACTGAAACTCATCAACCAAATGAGCAAATTAAAGATAAAACGATGCTCACTATCTTTTTTAACTCTAAAGGTGTTATCTATACGGAATTTGTTCTACCCTAACAGATGTTCAACGGTGCATTTTACGTCGAAATGAGAGAGTTTTTGTCGAAACAAATCGCTAAACTGTTACCCCCACTTCTCAGTTTCAACCTGTTCCGCCCGACTTTTTTTGTTTCTGTGACTCAAATGTAGTTTTACGTTATTTTAATAAACAATAAAATTAGTAATCTTCAATTAAACAAATTTATTAGAATTAGCCTTACACTTTTCGGACTACCTTGTATTATTAAGCAGCCAATGTATTTGTTCTTTACTTCTTATTAAACCTAAATAAAACTAAAAAATGTTTTATTTTTTTCTATTGTTAGTTTTACTGTTTTAATGTATGTATATTTTTTTAAATTATTGCGATTTACGGGTCGTGGTAGGCAATGCAGCTCTTAGTAGTTAAGAAACGACCTTATTTATAGTACTGCAGCAAAAGTAAGTTGGTTTTACCAATAATAAGTAAAATGCAAATGTTTTTTAAGTTTATGTTTTTGGCTGCAGTTCTCTTCATTTTTTAATTTTGACTGCGCATTTGGATTCTCTAATATTGTTGAGTTCAAATAAATATTGTAACTGTTTGCAAGTAGACTAACGATTTAATTTTTGTTTTTCGCATATTTATTATATCGTGGCCTCTTTAATTCAATCTTTGCTTTTCTTATCTGTTTTCTTATTTCGTTATTGAGTTTGTTGTATTTCTGTGTGTTTCGGTTTCTATACTGTCTTCTCTCTTCCATGAGGACTAAAATTTAATCTGTCATCCATATTTTCTTTTTTGAAGTTTATCCCTTTTTAGATTCAACATCCCTGATTCATTGATAATCATTTTGAATGTCTTCCGTCTTTCTTCAATTGTTTGTGCTTCAAATGCACATATTTCTTCAATTACAAACTTTTTTCTAGCAACTTAGATATTTATTTTCTTGTTTGTTCATCTGTTAATTTATCTAAGTCTATTTTTTCTTCAAATGTTTGGATTTTGATTATTTCTTCAGTCTTATGGCACATTAGCATATGTGTACGTCTTATGGCATTTTGTATCTTCGGTTAATTGTGATATAATCTATTTGGTTTCGAACCACATGATGTAAATCTCTCGGAGATTTCCAGGTGTAGAGGCGTCTTTTTAGGAACTTAAAAAACATATTCATTATAGTTAATTGGTTAATATACTATAATGGCATTACTTTTGGTTTTTTTGTAGAAGTTTATCTAAATTGGTATAGAATTTTTCTACTTCTTCGTCATCACAGTTTATTATTGGGCGGTACAGTTGTATAATGCTTATAAAAGTAGCTTGTATTTGTAACATCATTATTCTGTCAGAGTAGGATACAAAACTTGTTACAGCTGAGTCAACGTCTTTAGTAATAATAAAAACGATCCATCTTCTGCTGCATAATGTACCGCGTGTTTTTCCATTACACATTTTCCTGTCTGTGCCCATCTCATTTTACTTATATTGAGTACTGAAATGTTTATTCTCTTTATTTTCTTAATGCAATTACGAATTTTTCCTTCGTACATACTTCGGACATTCCATGTCCCTATCTTCATATTAGATATTTTTGATATTGGCTGGCCTTGAGATTCTTAGCACTCCTGCCTCATTCAAGGAGCACTCATACTCGGGACCATTGTTTAATTATCCCGGGGAAACATAATGTAGTGGTTTTTCGTTACCTTCTGCACTGCTGTGCCGTTTTTGTGGATTCCACTGCGCTGTTTGGTTTTCGATATATAGCCGCTCCATTATTTTGCCTCTATGGGTATTGTAAAGCCAGCTGCCAGTTCCCAGTTTTTGTAATTAGGCGAGGAGGTCCCCTAGATGAGTTGCTTCCACTACGGCTTTGATTCTCATCACACCTTAGAAAATATAAGTCATGAATTCCAGTACTTAGAAGTTGCATCTTAAGCTACTTTTGGTCCACCCTGGGTATTTTATTTTTCCAGTACCCATTATATTTAACGGGAGTTTCCTTATCCGCCACCTGGGAAAGCACTCAGTTGAGGATAAATATAAATTGTTGCTTGCTATTATCAACGTGTCGTCCGCGTATCTCATATATTCACTATTTCTCCGTTAATTACAATACCTCTATGTTTTTCTTGTAGTGCTTTTTGGCAGATTTCTTTACTGTACAAATTAAATAGCAGAAGAAACAGAATATAACCCTGGTGTACACCATGACGTATTTCTGTTTTATCAGTCAATTTTTTTTCGACTTTCACCCTAGCTTTTTGGTTCTAGTAGAGTGCTAAAATAATTTGAATGTCTCTGATTTTTCTTAGTTTTTCATGTCTCACTTTATCGAATGCTCTTTGAAAATCGACGAAATAAATATACGCTTCCGAGTTTATATCTAAGCATCTTTACGTTAATGCGTTTAGCCCGAACAAGACTTCAAGACTTCTCTGCTACCTAAACTTTTCTGAAGCTTATTTGAGTGTGATTTATTTCTAATTCTAGTTTTTTGTATACATGATTATATATTATTCTGAGAAAGATTTCAAGTGTATGTCTATGTTACCTACATTATTTTGTATTTGGTTTAACAGGTATGTTATTAAGGTGGAGATTAACCATTTCGTGGGTATTTCACCAGTTATGTAAATGTTGTAAAAGTTCAGGAAAATATCTATAACCTATTTGTCTATTAATTTTAGTAGTTCTACTTTAATCTCATCGGGGTCACTCGCTTTTCCATTTTTTAAATTTTTGTAAAGCGTACCTAATCTCTTCTTTAATTATCTTTAATAATTCTTTAATTATCAGACCATTATCACTTTTCATTTCTTCATAGTCCATCTGATAAATATTTCCTCTGTTTTCATCTATGAATAGATTTTTGATCTCAACTATAATGTCCCCATTCTCATCTCTAAGCATGTTTTGCTCATTTTTCTTTTTTTTTATTTGGTCCCGTTATTTCCTTGAATTTTGTGTGTATGTTAAATGTGTATGATTCTTTTGGTATTCTTCTATCTCTTGGCACTGTTATTGTAACGATTTTTCTTTTGTATGTCTTATTTTTACTTTAATTAATTTATTAATTAGCTGATATTCTTTTAGATTAGTCATCCTATACGTGATACGTTCATTTATGAGAGTAAGTATTTCTGTTGTTATCCAGCTTTTGTGTTTTTTATTCTGGGGTACCAAGTACACTTTTACAAATTCATTAAATCTATTTATTTTACTACATTTTGTGCTTTTTAACATGAACATGGAATTTTTTGTACGTTATGCTTTATATTTTGAAACGGGTAATTAAAGACATATTTTTCAACTATACATGTGTTTTCAGTTGACAGATTTGGAAAATATTATACCTGGTTCTATCTAAATGATAATGAGTGGTGTAAAATGCACTTATAAATGCGTATTTTGTTTATCCTTGCTCATTCAAAATATCTTTTTACTATAATGTTTTCCGATTATAAATAGTGCCATATTAAAATATTTTATATTTGTCACATTAAGGAATAATTTTTTATAGGTGTTAGTTTCCACTGCATATGTTTATGTCAATACACAATTATTAAAGCGGCATGTTGGTAGTTATGCACTTTATATTTGTAAAATAAAGTCAGTTTTGCAACACAACCCTTTCGCTATTAATTTAAATGGTTTTTTTCGCATTCTGGATTTATTGTTTGTTTATTATTTTCGATGAATTTCTAAGTTTACATTGTTTTTTAGGTCTTTACATCTAATAATAACTTATTTTTTGAGCTTATTTTTTCTATATTACTTATTCGATATCATTATCTAATTGCTTATTTGTTTATTATTGGTCCCAAGCGAGAGTTTTTCTAATATTGTTGTAGAAAACCTTAAAGCACCTAAGCAGAATACTTGGTTGTAAAGAAGATTCTTAACACTTGCAAAAAAAATGTTTGAATTACTTATTTTTCGCTTTCAATGTGTAGTAATAAACTATCTGATAGCTTTTGTGTCAACTCAATTTTGCGCATAAGAAACCAAAAGAATATTCTCCAAACTAATTGCAGCACAATCCGATAAGCGAGTTAAGATTTATTGCCAATTGGTAACGGAAAATGGGCTCACCTTATTAATCATGATTATTCCAAGTGCTAAGTTCCTTAGGGCTAAATCTTCCATCAGTTGCTTTACAGAACAATAGTTTTAGAAAGAAAGTCATAATCCCAGTTTGGTGAAATGTTTACAAAAAAATTTGTAAAAATTAGCTGTACAATCTACAAACAGGATGTGTTTACAAAATATTAAAGTAAAAGCGTCCGACTTCGACCAACCGCCAATGAGCTGTTTTTCAACAAGGTAGTAGGCCTACTTATCATGCCAGAAAGCCATAAACAGAACTAAGATTGTCGCATTTGTGTTAAGGTCTCAATATCTTCTAATTTCGGTCTATTTTCATCTATGACACACCATTTGTATAATTGCCGTTTTAAGTCCTTAAATCAAGTTGAAAAAACATGTTAAGAATTTTTTTAAGTTTCAAAGAGGTAACTAACATCGACAAATAGCAGAGCTCTGACCAAAAAAGTCATTGATAATAACGGGCTGTATTTTGAAGAATTATTGTTCATATTAATTTGCGAATAAAAATAAATTTTTTTGCATGTTAAGGAAATTTTCTTCCGGCCCAGTACCGTAGTCAACCAATTAACTACTTTCTCCGATTATGCACGTATCTCTGATATTTGCAGATTGGTTACATATCTTGGCGAAGGTAGCTAAAATTCTCCATTTGTATGCATTTAAATACGTTTCAACTGCCAATTTAGTGTAAAATTGTTTGCCTACCTAGTATAACTAAAAATACATAGCATTGCAAAATAGAAATAGCATTCGTATACTAAGCTGTTCATTTGCAGCAAAAACCTTATCACAAAATTAACGTGATGTCCTCAGTGCGACTAACAATTTGTGAATTACTATAAACATACCTTTTTCTAAAAATACAAAAGAAGTTACAAAGTAAAGATTTACTCTACCTTAAATTTATTCATATAAATCTTTATACTAATTTGAAATTATATTAAATTAACACAAACACATGTATTGTAAAATGAGAAAGTTATTGTATTGTTTGTATCTATCTATCTACGAACCAAATTCTCTATATCTTGTTGATACCATTATTATGATTTGAAATTAAGAAACTGGCGACAACCTTCTTCTAGTTTCTGAAAGTTAACAAAGTAGCGTTTGCACATGAAATGATCCATTGAACAGAACAGGTAGTACTTCTATGGCTCCAAATCGGTAACAGTTTGATTCAGTTCTAGTTCCTCCATATGCTGTCAGGACATTTGTCTTGTATGTAATCTGGCTTTATCTATCTATAGCAATACTCGTCTCTGATTGACTATATCAGAATATTACTGTTCCAAAATAGCATACATTTTGTTAAGGTGTTGACAACAAAGCTCGACAATGACGCCTAGGCCTTCAAAAATAAGCTCAAGTAAGTCACACCGTAATTCTATTAGACTCAAACCATTAATTAAGCACATAAAAAATTTGTACGTTGTACAATAGGTTCTGCAGCTTGACATCTACCTAATCATTGATGTACACTAATTAAGTACGAATTAAGCCTTCTCCGCATCATCATTTCACTTAGCGCATTCAAGTGATAACTTATTGTCTATCTAAATAAAGATAATTATAAAGAAGGCACCCGACTGAGAATGTTTCAACAGCTGCCATTACAAAAATCTTGAAAATGGAGTTGAAAATTGGTGTCACCGCTAATGAATATTTTGAACCAGTTTTGGGCGACATCTGATATTACATCTTGACCCCCCAACATCGCGGATTATTTGAGCCGCATCAGTATCGCCCTAACTTCCACTAATGCTAAAAATAGTCAACATTTCTCTATTAGGATTTCACATAGTGTCTACTAATTTACATTCAAATTTTAAGAAATTACATCTACCAACTACGCCTTTTAATATGAGTATGGCTAATCATATAATTTTATTTTAACTATTTTTTTATAACTAAGTACTTCAAAATATTATTAAAAATTGTAAATCTAGAAATACGTTTGCAAAAATATTGATATAGGTACTAAACCGTTTTTTAGAAACTGAAAAACGTAATTTCAACTCTTGCATTCACTCGTTTGTTATAGGAGGTTCAATAACCATGTTGTCCTTGCAGAACAGCCATAAAGCGATAATTTTTGCACACGTACATAATACAGAACATTATTTATATTAAAACACGCTTGTGACAAAATTACCATAAATCTCTAGTTCATCCATTTGTAAAAGGCAGAATCTCAAGTTTTTGCTGTAATGGTATGATTAATTTTATTACTAATTTGTATAAATTTATATTGTTATTCTAACTACGTTATATATCGAAATGTGGTTGGTTCTGTCGACTTCTGCCTAAATAAAATTTTAATTACATGTATACTAAAATAGTAGTAAATATACATGGTATAATACAACAGTAAAACTACATTAACACGTTTACAAGTTTAAAAGTTAATATATTTGTTACCCTATCAAATACAACGCTTTTAGCGATTTGAATTGCTGATACAATATAAACTGAAACATTCGCACTTTTACATAAAACAATAAAAGATGAAAAGAACAGTAGAAAACGTTTTAACGCTTTAAAAATTCTATATACATATCGTATTATTTTAAGATAATTTTCAACGTTTCAACATTTGCTTTATGGTCATTTTCAAGAGAATTAAGCTCATCACTCGGAACCCCAATCTACCATTCCCCAAGGATAGTCATGAGTCTCTCAAAAAGACATATTTTGCGTATCCTGATTTGCTATTTATAAGTTTAGAGGTGAAAGTTTAGCTGGATTGCGAAAAATATGTTGGTTTGGTAGTATTTCGTAATTGATTGTGACGGGGTAATGGCGTGGGCGAGGGAGGAGGGGGTCATATGACTAATTCTGCTGGTATGATGAAAAATAGGAGCACTGATTTTTGCGTCATTATTATGCGTTTTATTTTATAGGCAATGTTTTTGAATCCATATTTATCAAACCCCATACAAAATAATCTGACGCCGTTAGATCAGGAGATCGTGGTGGCCATTTAAGAAGTCTGTTTCGAACAATCCATCAGTTACTATATGCTACTTTAAATAGTCAGTAACAATATGAGAAAAATGAGCAGGAGCAGCATCATGCATAAAACACGTCTCCTGCCTATTTGAAATCGGAATGTCTTCTAGAAGCTCATACAGATTATTTTGCAAAAAATATAAGTGAGGTATTTCTGAAAGCCTTCTAGATAAAAAGGGGTCGATGAGATTGTCACCAAGAAGAGCACACCAGACATTTAATGAAAATGTATACTGGTAATGCATAGTAGCAGACGTATGACAGTTTGTTTCGCTTCAATTATGGGTGTTTCGAAAATTAGTAATATCATTCCTAGTAATGCAACATTCATTGGTAACTAGCAGAGAGCTCAGGAATTTAGGATATGATGTGCATTGTTAAATTAATCACTCGCAGAAATATCTGTGCTTGTTATAATCTCCTAGTAACAAATCTTGCACATATGTAACGTAAAATGGAACAATTGTTGCTCGCGCAATGTTCGTCATTGTACATAAAACAGAAATGAAGCAACAATCTTCTGCTGCTAATACTGGAGAATACATGCTTAAAATAATGCCGTGCAATTTTGAAACACCTTGTATAATAGTTTTAAGTTCTATTTGTCGTTTTTTTCTATCGAGACGTCTGATGAACCTGCTGATAAGGGATTTTAAAAAATAATAGATTTGGCCAGGGTGATGATAAGGTGTGGCATTTATGTAACGTTTAATTCTACAGACAGTGTAATGAAGACTTTTATTTAAAAGATTTTTTGTTATGAGCGTTTAAATATAGAACAAATTTGGTTTTTTTAGTTTCTGTAATAAATTTAATGACGCTATAAATTTAGTTTAGATAGAAAAAGAATTCGAGAAACATATCTCATCTATGAAGCGATATAATAAAGGTATCATTAATTTATCGTACTATCGTATAAAATAGATAAATGTAAAGCAAAAAAACGAAGGCTTTTGTTTCAAAATCGATCATAAATAAGTTTTATGTAACGTGTGAAAATAAGGATCCCATAAAGAACCGTTAGTTTGACGGTAAAAATGGTAGACAATTAAGGAAAGATAATCATTTTTCATATTGTTAAGTTAATTTCAATAAGTGTAAGGTCAGAAATCACGAAGTAAAGGTCTCGACCTGCTATACTGGCCTGATAGTCCTAAGTTCAATTCCCTGGTCAAAAATAACAACAAACTCCAAATTCTCTCCAGCTGTTACACAAACTTATTGTAAGTCGTGAAGTAAATCCCCCTTCTTCTAAATTAACAGGTTACTTTAGTCACCTGCCCAAGGTGCATTCAACATGGCATATAGAATCGCATAACTGTGTAACCAGAATAAAATAAAAGCAGAAGAATAAAAGATAGACGATATAAAAGCTAACCATAATATCACATTTCTGTATAAAGAAAGTTTTGAGTATTTCTAGGATATAGTAAAAATTTCGGGCAAAGAATAAAGCTTGTTCTATAAGAAAAGAATAATTGTTTCACCAATTTTTGCATTAACTATAAAACATAAAAGTCATATACTTTTAGTAGATGCCGTAATTTTTGAATTCTGTATATGTGTATCTATATATACAGTTTCAAAGAAACAGTGATGTCATTTTGAAGAAAACTTAGTCTTTCATTAGAGGTCTCAATTTGCCCATTCCCCAAGAAGAGCTGATCTTTTGTGTGCTCTGCTTTACTATTCACAGTATTAAAAGATAAAATTTTAAAATAAACAGTAATAATTAGAGAAAAAAGGAAGAAAATAAAACAAAAAAATTTTACCACTGTTACGAGCTTTAAATTTGTACGTGTAGTCAACTCCCAGATGCGTATCCCATAGGATTCACTTTATTCCAGAAGGTTTTTGCCAAACAATTGCGCACAGGCAGCTTTCATCCTGGAAGTTTGCCTGCCATTTTACATGCTTTTTAAAAAAAGCTGACTTCTGAAATTCCATACGATATAAACGATGTACAGCTCGTGGAGGTATGGAGATCTTATTGAAGTTCAGTTATACAGTGAAAAGCTATACTTTCCGTAATAAATTTTGTTTTGTTTAACTCTATCATCTCCTTATACAATATTATTTTGAATGAAAATTAGTCACTTATAGATTTTTGATAAAAAAATTTTGAATTAAAAACTAGAATAAAAAAAATTATAATACTTTTACCTCTTTAAACTGTCACTCAACACTGAATTTTTCTTTCTGCCATCACTTGTTTTTAGATATTTGTTTACATTAAAAACTGTGCGCCGACCTCGTGCCGTATACTTGGGTTTATTTTCACGGTTTGTTTTAAATTTTTGCATTAAGTAGCCTATGGTAAGCCTCTCTCCACAGAAACTCGTTCAGCCATTTCCACTTTACATTGAGAAAGGCTATCAGGGCATAACATCACAAAACATTAAGAATTTGTGCTTCGACGGTAAATCTTACATTACAAAGGCTACATAGAGACAGGAAATCTTAAAGATCGCCTTCGCCCTAAACCATCGAGTAACATACTATGCAGAGGATTAGTTCATCAGGCTAATCAGTAAGCATAATAGAAGACCAACTACCCCACCTACTGCTGGGCAGTTTAACCGGGGACCTGAAAAACAATATCAGTCAACATAATAAAGCGGGGTCTTCAGAAACGTAATGTTCATAGTCGTATTGAGACTAAAAAACCGTTGTTACGGCCTGGTGATAAGGCTAAATGGCTTTAGTAAGCGCAAAATTAATTAAATAATGGGAAAACGTATTTTGAACAAGGAATTCATGTTTTAAATTTTCAGTCAGAATCCTCTTGCGTCGGTCTAAGAGTGAAAGATGACCCAGAACTATATTGTTGCAACTTTCAAACACGGACGTGGGTTTGTTTTAGTATGGAGATGGTTCTTTATGGTTAATGTTGGGGACATAGTAAAAATCAATGGTATTATGAGGAAAGAATAGTTTAAAAAAATGACGAAGGAAAAAAGTTAAACAGTGCGTTGTACTAACAGTAGGCTCTGAATATTAAAGAAGTGCTATATGTGCATCTCAGCTTTTTATCATCCCAAAACGGATTGATTTAATAGTTCCATTCTCTGATATTTTCACAAGTATTTTGTACTATAGTAGAAATACGCGGGTACCAGAAAAAAGGATTCTGAAACTGAAAAATATGCACATAATAACAGCAATAAACATAAAATGTTATAGTAAGAGATAAGGCATGTTAAGATTATATACTACCCTTAAATGGTAATTTTTGAGAGAACATTTCTACACTGCCGAATGGCTGGAAGAAACTTGACCATAACGTCCATAACGTCAGAAGACTATTAGAACCGGTTATATAAAAAGATGAGTAATCTAGGATATCCGATTTAGTAACCAGAATAGTAACATGAACGATGAAAAAGATAACATCTCAATAACTGAAAATATCATTGGAGATTTATAGTTGTATAAACACTGTGCTGTAATTTGTAGCCCATATCAAGAATGGATGTTATTAGTACTCATTATAGAAAGATAACAATTTTTTGATAAGCTGTAATTAGAAAACAATGTCGATGAGATAACTCAAATTAGATTATTTTTTCAAATCTGTAACAGCTCACCCTTACCTGATGCGCTAGTAACACCAAGCTTTTCAACGTCATTGTTACCTAAGCAACCAACATTTGATATATCAACTTTATTATAGTTTTGCGTAAAGAGTATCCTGTACTTTGTACAATTGGAACTGCAAAGCTCAGAATAAATGTTTAAGTCTCCTTTCAGTATTCACAATAAGTCCGATTTTCAAAACAAAAATGTTGCCTTGATTACTATATAGTATAAGGTATGACGTCCCAAAAGGTTCTTTCTCTGCCTGTATGCTGTTTTACCGGGCAGTGTATATATAAACATTCTTTATTTCTTAGAACTTTCTGTCATTTTCTGTCATTTTGTAGTTGTTCTATAACACGTTCAAATTAAAGACGTATACATGTCTTTTTGTTCCGCATAAAAAAGTATTTGCGATATATGTTTCATTATTTTAAGAAAGGAAAATAATTCTTTAAAAGTAACAAATCCCGATCTTCACATAAAGCAAGTTTTAATGTCTATTTAGTAGGATTAGAGAAGTGGCGCTTATAAGAATGCAGTCAAATAAAAGAAAAATACTAAGGAAGTTAGTAACATTTTATTACTTACTACCTACATCTACGAGGACGTGAGCTCCCTGTCGATGTGCACGCTTTGCGTCAGAGTTAAGAATGCTAAGACTACTACCAAGCCCAGATGCTCCTTTGCCCACGTACAATCAACAACCGTTGTAACAGAAGACCCAGTTTGGCCGACGGGCCACTTGGACCATATAGATCATTTTCATTCTTAAGTAACCAACCACATGGAAGCGCTCGAACATCTAAACGATTCGCCGTCCATGTCTCCTCGTTCAAGAACTGCTAAAAATACTTATAATAATAAACTGCTTCTACAAGATACAACATATTTTTATATGTAAATATTCTTATAAACTACACTGTTAATGAAACATCAATATCTACTCTGATATTGACTGCATGTTTTGCCTGTTAATAAGCAGAAGCTACATATAGAAATTGTTAACAATTATAAATTTAAAATAAAATTATTTGCATAGTAAATTTGACTATTTTTATCCGCAATATGTGCAAATACGTTGCTCATAATTAAATTTAAAACTGGAAAAAGCAACATTTTTAATAAATTACAATGACTTAAGAAATCTTTTGTTGAGCTGCATGAAAGCTTCGTAAAAACAGGAACTGGGACAGTCATTTATGATTCAGTTCATTTCCAGTCCTACTTTATTTGAAGGAAACGTTACAAGCGATCACATTTAACTAACTTAGATAAATTGAACTGTCTATAGAATAGCGAGTGCGAAATACGAGTCAGTCTTTATGTCTTGAGCAGTGTATTAGAAAGAAAACTGAATGTACGTGTGGCTTAAATTTCTAACATATATAATAAAGAATTTCTTTCAGTTGTTTACTTGCGATAACTACGTATTTCGTAATTAACTCTCACATTTAGTATAAATTAAAAAAAACTTTAAGCAAAATGATTACGGTTATTGTTGCACCAAAAAATGTGCAACAAGAAGTGATCGTCACATTAGCATTATCTATTTTAACCTGTTCATATGTTTGCACAATACTTCAAGGCTATGCATATAGTCAATATCTACAGCAAGATTTTGTCACAATTTAAATAAAGCAGGGACCAATAAAAAATATTTAGTAATACAATTAGCTTACATTTTAAATACGCATATAAAAGTAAAAGAATGATCTAAATGCATATTGATAAACATCGTTTCTAGGGAAGTTGTCTCATTCTTCTTCATTCAACTTCAGTAACTAAAAATTAGGCAATTTAATTTTAAAACCTCTGCTAGCAATTTGTCTATTATTATTATAAGAATAAAAATTTGTAACCAAAAGTCCAGCAACTCACAAATTACATTTACAATACACAATAAGAGATGCGTTCCAATTCTAAAGTCTCTAAATTACTTTCTGAAAAAGTTCTTTCCCAAGAAAGTTGAAACTTTTCTTACTTTTCAACGTAATCTCCGCCTAGACATACATATTTTTCACAACTCTGTCGTAATTACTTTTTTAGGGGTGTGTTTTATCTACTGGAAAATCTCTGATACGACAGCGCCTCGATTGGAAAATGAGCGGCCACGGGGAGTATTCTTCTTGGTCGGAAATTCATGGCGGCATCACGTGTCAACAAGTTCTGAGACATTGCTACACGTGCAGTCTTGTGTTCGTCGGTTAGCATACATAGGACCCACCTTGAAGGAACTTTCTGCATTTTCAGGTCATCATGTAAAATTGACTCCATATATCTTACGGAAATGCGAATTTAGAGGCGATATCACTTGCATCCAATCAGTGGTTTGCCATAACAACTTGCTCTACTCGCGCAATCATGATTTAGGTCCGGTTGGTTTGTAGCCGATGCTGCTTCAGTTCAACGTTACAGAACTCTTGAACTTTTTTAAACTTTTGTACCCACAATTTTCACATCCATAACCCCTTCACCGCAAGAGGGAAAAACGGATGATTACACGTTGTTCCTGAACACTAAATGTGGTTATTTGAAGCATACAAAACAACACTTACTGCAATGGCGGTAATTCGACCTGTGTATATAGTGTGGCCATCTATATTACAAGTTCAGAAGTATTTCCCGCGTCTTTTAAAATTAATCACGTATTTCTATTTACTCCTACTGCTGAGAAAAGAAGGTCTTAGTACTTGAACGCAGCTAGTAAAATACCCAGTTTTATAGACATTGAAAACAGCCGTAATCCACCAGGATATATTTTTTATTTGCTAACTTTATTAGTAATCATAACCTAATTACTAATAAATTCTATGAGCTAATTACGTATCATAATATACATGATATATAAGCTTCCAATAAAACTGTCCCAGCTGCTTCTATAGATTAGAAGGTGAGTTGGGTTTGTAAATTTTCTGTCTGCACTAGTTGATTAAAATGGGCCACTAGTTTTTGTGTGTGTTTTACAGTTCTTTTATTACTTCAACTACAATCTAAATCCTAATCGGTGTAAAGATTTTGATTTCAGGCGTATCAAGAGACATTCGTCATAATTCGGAGTGTTTCAGATTAGAATATCTGGGTATTATATTTTTCTTTTGCGTCTACCTCTTTCTTTTTACTTTTGCCGTGCCTTTTCCAAGTTATCTATTGCCAAAAAGTAGCCCTTCTTGACATGAAAAGAGATTTATTGTAAAAGTGACATGTTTTGGCTTCTGTTCGTTAACTTGTGTTCTGGAATTTTTTAACCAAGCTTTCAAATGATGTAGATAAACCTGTAACTTGTTTCTAAATTGTTTGACAAATATGAGATATAAAGTACAGCAGCAGCCCTAATATATTCTGGATTTTATAGATTAGACTTGAGATATTTTATCGTTAAATTTCATTTAGAAATGTCTATCACTTAGATATTATTCAAATGTTTAGAAATACTAGCGAGAAAGCTTAATTTAGTTTTAATTCTTTGTACCATACCTTGCCAAAGGCCTGGCCAGTATCTAAAGAAGCTGCAGTATTATATATATTTTTTCTTCCAGGGTTTTCCGTATGATATCGCTAGATGCTAGAATATTATTTCCGAAATTCAAACTGGTAGTGTGAAATCTAGAAATTTGATAATTTATCTTGATTAATTTTTGTAGACAAGCTTTTCTAAAACTATCAAATTATAGAACAAGTTAATAAGATATTAGTAACTGAATGGTAAGGGGCTTACCAAGTTTTGGGATAAATATTAATTTGGGCAAGCTTAAGTTGCTTGGACCAGTAGGTTAATTTTAGAATAGAGTTTAAGCAGTTATATTTTGTTTTATCGTTTTGTTTATGAGACTTCTGTCATTGTGCTCTAGCTCTTTGTTTTTTAGCAATTAATTTTTTATTTATATAAAAAGTGGTTCATATGTTCTTCTAGTTCGTTCGATTTATCTTTAGGTTGAATACTAAATTATCACCTATATATTAATGAAAAAAATACCCATTAGTTTTGCTGTTAGTTAGTCTGAGTCTAGGCTTGTTAGTGGTAAATATGGCGCTAATAGTGACAATAACGGGGAAATGATCCGATAAGAGATCATAGCTTGGTATTACTTCAATGTAGTTTTTTGAAATACTTTACTACTAATTTACTACTATTTTATTAGTGGCCGTAGCCCAATATGTTTTATTTTTTTGTATAGATCTCTACCTCTGTGATGTAATCTCAATCTCCATGTAGTATTCTTAGCGTTATAGTCTGCGCCAACACTAAATGTTGAACCAAGTATTTCAAAATAGTACTGAAATACGTTTTTGTGTTTTGAGAAATAATAAACTGCTAGAAAATTGATAAAAATGGTGCACTGATACACATAAACGAGCACAACCAGTTAGTGTTTCAGTGCATGGCTTATTTATGTTTGCTCAAGTTTGTTGATGCTCATTCAAGCGAGTTTATTAAAAGTTTCTGCACGCTTAGATTAAGCACACATAAAACCCGCGTTTAATTATTAATAGCCCCAAATGACGTATGTTAATAAACTTTAAACAGCGATTTGCTTAAAATCCAGCAAACTTGTTTTGTTTAAACCCCAAATACAACTAGGTATTATGTTATTAGAATTTTGGTTTAAAACCGAAATGTTTATCTACCTCGAATCAAAATTATTTATAAAGCCAAAAAATTCAGTTATTAGTTGAATTTTACGTACAACAGAACACATTACATTTTTGGGTACGAATCCATGTAAAGAATGAAAATTAAGAAACGTGAACATGTCAATGTGAGTATGAATAATTTAGTATTTTTTTTATGTGTAATGTATTTCATTTGACTTCGTCTACTAACACATCTACACTAATTCATTTATATTAATTGCAGTTCATTCATCCTTATCACAATAAGAAAATTCAATTTTTTTTATCTAAACATCTAATCTAAGCAATGTAAGTAAATCAGTAAACATAATTGTTAAAAATAATTTTATTGGGATGAAGCAAGGTTGATAATTTTATTAACGGGCACCTAATGCAGGAATTCCTATATGTCAAACATAATTTCTTAGCTAATTTTTCCTATCAACAATAAAATCCTTTTGATTACTGAATAATAACGTTAAATAACATTTACTGATATCATAATCCGATACTTTCCTAGTTGAAGATACCTGAGGGCATAAACGACGTCTCTTTTCATTCCTGAATCTTGCAAACAGCCTTTACCGTTCATCTAAAATTATCTATAGGATCCATCTCCATTATTTACACCGAAAATACCTGCAGGTTAAAGTACGTTGTCTAGCTGCTTCTTTCCGGAAACCCATCAGCTTTGTCGCCAACCCTGTCTACACCAAAAACGAGCGCGACTTTCCCTTTCTAGAGTTAAAGAAGCGGATTTGTAATAAATATGGGAGCGATTGTGTGTACAGCAGTTTTTCTTCCCCGATGACCGATAAAAGTATCAGAAATTAAGTATCGCAATCAAAACCGCCATTGCAGTGAAAGCTGAGAGTTCTCGACGGGATCAATCACAGCCTGTAGATAATAGTCAATATCTTGTGCAATAAACCTCCCAGAACAGAGTCCCATATTTTTCCGACAAAATCGAGACGGCCTTTAATAGCTTTAGCGTCAATACATCCTGAACTAAACTAAATATGGGCACCATCGACTGAGTCGTTAGATGTTGAAGATGGGAAACCACAGCAATTAAAATGCGTAGTATACAATTTCATTTCACGAAAAATTCGAAAAAGAATTGTCAACTAAAGTAATACAGAAAATTTTATTTCCAAATAAAAATCTAACAGTCAATTATAATTGGATTATGACTGCAACAGGGTAACTGTACAAAATGACTGTGAGTAAAACTGAAAATAGTAAATAAAAAAGTGAATTTCAAAACTGACATAGACATTGATTAATAATTAAGCACAAACCAATTTAAGGTGTTAAAGTAATACTTTTAGTTACAAATAAGCCAAATATTGTTTACTCCGATCAAATCACTACATAAAATAATTGATAATGGGCGTGTACAAATTCCTATACATAGGACAAGTAAAATAACGAAAATGTTTATGGTTAGCATCTGAGAACATTTAGTAGACCAGCTTTAGTAAAATTAGATGTTGTAGAATGGACACAAAATAAAATAATAATCAGAAACATATAGATAGTGTAGTATAGCTAGGGCAGAATTTACAACCAAAATACGAAAGCTCATATTAATTGAACTTAAAATAAACTATACAAAAAAAAAATTCATATATGCGTTAGCTAATTCTGAGCAATCCACAAAACCTGCAGAGACAGCCTACGGGGCCGACTCTAACAAGAAGGTAGATTGGAAAAGTTCCAGAATCAAGAACGGACTAAAATATTATATTATGTTATTCAATAATTTTAAAATATTTGGTAGATACTCCTCTACGATTTCGCAGAAGTAGAAGATAAATTTACTTTTAGACTAACGATTCTGACTACACAAACTCATCCCTTAACAAACTAAAAAAAATATGTTTCCATCTACACCAATACTTATCATTGACCTAGTAAGAAAGACATTATAATTGTGGTAAAACCTCTTCTTCTAGGGGACCTAACATTAAAATCAAAGGTGTGAAAGAGGCGGTCGCCATTTTAAAACTGGTGGTCAAGGAGATTTATATGGTTACTATTTAGATAGCAAACGTCACAGGAACAACCAAATAAACGGCATTTACACAGCGATGTAGACGGTAAAAAAACAGTACATTGATATAGTAGGTGCAAAATCAAATGGTTCCGAATATGGAATTTTCTTAGATGGAGCAGAAGCGCAAAGAATCTCCTAGTTAGCCAATTATAAGCACGAGAAATCTTTTAAGATTGGAACATGGAATCTTAATAACATGCTTGAAGAAGGAACAATACATGAGTTAATTAAGGGAAACTCCGCCTTGGCCGGTCCCAAGCCCGAGAAAAGAAAGAGAGTTTCCAAACGAGACTATCGACCTGTTTGGGATAGAACTAAATAAGGTTTATAGATCCAAATAACAACCCCCGCAATGATATGGAACTAACAAAATGAGATAATGAATAAATACGTCTTAGTAATAATAACAAAATTTAAACTATAATAGATGAAAGAAAGAAAAAACAGCCTCGGAACAAGATTGATGATCAAAAGACAACCCTCGCACTGATAAGGACAATGAGTTTGGACACACGAAAAGCACAGAAAATAGATGAAAGAAATACATCATAAAACTTGCGTGCTTAAATATATTATCGCGGAATTCCAGAGGCCAAAACGTTATATTAGAGATATAGACACATAAAATAAACATATGTGCATTTTCCGAAACCAAACGAAAGAGCGAAGACGAAAGACGGTATCTAAGCTATACTCGTTGCGGCAGACTGAAACATGAAAGAGCAACAGCCGGTGTAAGCTTAATTATAAATAACAAATATGATTAACATATAGAAGACACTAATTACGTTAGTGAGAGAATCTTAATGATTACCCTAAACATAGGAAAAAAGAGGTTGACTTGATTAGTGTGTATGAACGAGATGCTAGAAAAAATAGAGATGAGACAAAAGCATTCTGCGTGCAGATTTAAGAAAAAATAGACAAGATACCGGCAGGAACAAAATCTTTTATAATGGGTAACCTAAACGCACCAGTAGCAGGCATAAAACAACGATTAAATGAGCCAACTATAAATTAAAACGGAATAAGCCTAATAGATTTTGCCTATAAAAAATAAATTACGAATAAACAACACATTTTTTAATCACAAGCCTCAACACAAAGTAATATGATTTAACTACATAGATCAATTCTTGATGATACACTATATAATATTAAATAGAGAAATATTTCTTTCTATAAATCATTGATTTGCGCACCTTAAGCTCAATAGAGACAGGTTTTAGATACAGATTGGTGTTGGGTAAAGTAAGATTACCAATGCAACCAAAAAAAAAACACAAAACAATTACACAGACAAATTCAACATTGACTCAATGGTGGAAGAAACAGTAAGAGATATCTACGTTAAAAGACTATCGAAAAAAAATTAAAACAAACTTATGCAGCCTGAAAATGACGTCAAATGAGCTGACAGAAAATCAGAATTCAGAATGCCGCAGAAGACGCTCTAGGGAGGAGAACGACGAATCGGCCGTAAGGAAAAACACTACGCCATGGTTTACGACGGACGCGAAACAGCCAGCCAAACAAAATAAAACGCATATTTAAAATACATGAACAATAAAACACCGGAAGAAAACTACAGATATAATACAATTAGAAACGAAGTGAACAAGACTAGAAAACTAAAAAACGATTACTCGGCCAGTTTCACTGTATATATAGAACAGAAAATAGAAAAATACGGGGAATGAGGATACATGGGTACAAGACTTATATAATCAGAACAACATATCCCTTGAAGAAAACATGATGACCAAATACGCAATAAGTTGAATAGAGATATTATTAGACATAGAACAAGCGAGAAAGCTAAACAATAAGAAAGAGTCTGGAACAAATAGAATACCAAATGAACTGCCTAAATACGGCAGTGAAAACCTATGTAACCAATTAATAATGTTTTTCCAAAAATAATTAATACAAGAATATAAGATAGGTGACAAAAAACGACTACATAACTATAGAGGCATAACGCACCTAAATTTCACAATGAAACTGTTTACTCGCATCATCGAAAACATAATGCACAAAATATGTTACATCATAATTAAGAAAGGACGCCAGGGATTCAAAAAAAAATCACTAACAGATGCTATACTTACATTACGACAGGTCATAGAAAAGGTTATACAATTTAGCAAACCAGCGATTATGTTTTATATATTTGATCAAAGCCTGTGACCGAATTAGAGTTCCAGATTCTGAAAGCAAAAGAAAATTCACTTACAATAATTAGAATAATAGAAGAATCTAACACAAACACGATGACAAAGATGTTAATGAATAACAGCTTGACAGAAGACATACCAGTGGCTACAGGAATACGACAAAGTGACTTTCTAAGCTCACTGTTGTTCAGTTATGTGATAGATAAAATCATTGATGGTTCAAAACAAAGTAAAGAATAAAAGATAAAAAAACGACTTTACATAGAGGCATAACGTCTAATATTTCAAAGCAAAGATGTATTACAAATTAAAATATGCACAAAATATATACAATAATTAACAGGAAATATC
The DNA here is from genome assembly GCA_036346155.1 of Sinelater perroti. NCBI lineage: Eukaryota > Metazoa > Arthropoda > Insecta > Coleoptera > Elateridae > Sinelater > Sinelater perroti. Next base: position 12,208,748 of record JARFIY010000195.1, on the reverse strand, counting down.
TGACGATTCAAAAAAGTCTATGATAATGCTAATACATTACGACAGGTCATAGAAATGTATAAACGATACTACAATTGAACAAGTCATGTCATTCCATTATCTAGCGTGAACCGAATTAGAGTATCAGATTTGAAATCAAAAGAAAATTCACAAATAAATTAGGCTATAGAAATATCTAAGCATTGAAACACAGACAAAATGTAATGAATAACAGTACAGAAAATTAAGATACGTATATGTAAAACCTGTATATGACCAATAATAACATTTGCTGCCAAATTCAGAGCTGATACTGAAAAAACTAAATCTATGCTAAGAACAACCAAACAAAAGTTTCTAAGAAGAATAACTGAACACACTCTAAGAGAGCAAAATCCAAAATGCAGTAATACAACATACCAGATATAGTTAGAAGAATCCGGGGAAGAAGAAGAGGCTGGAACTAACACATGTCACGAATGGGAGAAGACAAACTTGTAAAAATAGCAAGAGATGAGAAATCCTTAATGTACGGACGACCTGGCAGACCACCGAAGTGATGGTGGAAATCGTGAACCTTCACTCTTCAGTACATTAGAAACAGGGACATAATTGGATAGATAAATAAGCCGCAGGCTTATTTTAAGAAGAAGGAAAAGAAAAAGAAGAAGGAGAAGAAGAAAGGGATGAACGGCTAGAAATATCTATATAATAATCTAAGACCACTAATGTTACCAAATATAGTACAGATGACTATAGTGCTTATTATTCAGAAAATAACTATACATAATACCGAACTGGAGTGGATATAATAAAATAAAAACAATTTAATGCGACAGTAATACATTTTATACCATAGGATTATGTTTCTAAAATGCAAGCAGAAATGCTAAAGATTTTTACAAGGGTGCAAAAAAACAATATTTCTGAAAATAAGAAAAAATAATATAAGAATTATCAGATTTTTTACTTAGCAAGTCACGTACTAAAAGTTTTCTTATGGACAATACTCTAAGAATATACAACAAAACTGAATAAGAGACACTCAGTTTAAATTTAGGAATGACTTATTAAATCGCAAAATATTTTTTTGTATATAAGTAGCAATAGAAAAATGTCTATATGTTAATTATAATGTGTTCTACTTTTCATAATTTTGAGAAAGTGTTTGATCGTGTACAACATGCTAAATTTACAAAAATCTTTAAAATGACAAAAGTTAGAGAATGTATATAATAATAGGTGTAAGACAGGTCTGCACTCTGTCACCAATTTTGTTCAATATCCACTATAAAAAAATCTTCAAAGAAGAAGTAAATGAATTAAATGGTGACAAAAAAATCAACGAAGTTATAATAGACAATTGAAGCACACAAGTGACACAGTAATTTTGTCTGAGAGCTTAGATAGTTTATGTGTTATAAAAGCATATAACATATATAGTTCAACCTTGAACATCAACAAAACAAAACAAATTATTATAATAAAACTTCAAATAAAAGATAATGGGTTGCGAGCCAGGGGAATACAGATGAACAATTTAAAAAGACCACCTATCTTGGATATTTGCATAATGGCAACCGGAACCATTCACTAGAAATTAAAGGTCGTATTGGGGAAGCACAAGCTATTTGATAAGGTTAGCCTTTTCTTTTTTTTTGAAATGTGCGTGTACCGTCATACATACAGTTAAAATACATAAAAATGACAAGGTTTTAAACTGAATTAAAAAAAACTAGTTAAAACGCACAAGCTGCAATACCCTGCCCTCTTTGAAACACCCAGAAGAATATGCGGCATTACGTCTTATTATAAAAATTACAGCAAAAAATAGTGGTATGAATATAAACAATTTCATTTTCCCGAACAGATGTGAACAAAGTCATTGCAGCTAACATGATTGCCAACGCTCGATAATTCGGATAAATAAATAAATAAATCAAAATACTTTTATTTATCGTTATGACTATAATAAAAATTCAATATGCAGTCTCAATAAAAAATCACGGTAGTGTAGAATAAATCTATAAATCATCTAACTTTATTAGTCAGGTATTCAAGGTAAAAATTGACGTCTGATGCTTAATTCAGCATCCGTTTATTATTATTTTTAAATTTCGTAATGACTTGTACATTTTAAAAGTGATCATGATAACATTTCATGATAAATTTTTATGATTTTCTTATTAATAATGCTGTTATGCAAGATGCTATTAATAATCTAACAGAAATATATGCATATTTAATTAGAATGTATTTGAAATAAAGTGTGGGGCTGTTTGTAGCATACACTACTAAATGTATTTTTAAAATTTTTATTCAAAACAACCGGCCAATTATAGATCAAAAATTTTGACTCAAATTTTAAAATAATAATTGTTATAGGGTGTTCCATAAAGGACGCTGAATTAGAATCGGGCGGCATTTTATGGCTTGAAATTGCTAGCACTCCGATTAATTTAGCTTTAGTTGTTTCTCCAGTAGATCCATTTGTTATTATATTTTTATAATATTATAAATATTAGAGACAGAAAAACTGACAAAGCAACCTTCTAACATTAAGAAATGCAATCGACAATGTCTTTATTTTTGAAGCTGATAAGCCATAATCTTGTCATTTGGCACATTGGCGTTTTGTTTGAGAATCGTGCTAATAGAATCAACTTTCATTTCCGGCAATAATATTTAACACAAATCTGGAATCAGTTGTAACCCTTTCCAACAGTTTAGCAGTAATTGTTCATCTGGCTTCTTTTTGTTCCTCTCTGTTAGTATGAGGAAGCATTTTGCATTGTTTTCGTTTCCTAAAACCGTTGCGTAAAATTTCGCAACACGCGTATGCCTTCTTTTAGCATCTACCTCACAAGATCCACATTTGCAGTGATATGTGATGTTGACGGACGGTAGACCCCGACATCGCCTCGACCAAACCTTTGTCTTCCAAAAACCTTTTGTGTTACTCAAAAATATGGATTTTTGGTAATGCTTTCTGAATTATATTTCATGTTTCACTAGTTTTCTCTAACTTAATGCAGAACTTAATGTTAACTCACTGATTAGAATCTGCGTCTATTACGTCAGTGGTATATCTTCCAAATAAATATGTCAACAAGCCTAAAAGTAGGTTTCTAGAAGCAGCCTTCCCACCTAATGAGTTTACTCAAGAACACTTCCAAACCCTTGTCTTTTCCGAACACATATCATATGATTGAATAACACCCATTTCTTGTGTTTTAACATAATCGATAAAACATTTCTGATAAAGGTTGTATAATCCCAATAAATAATTTTTATTAACTTTTGATTTAATGTTTAACTAAACATTTCAAAAAATATTTATACCTACCTATAGGTACTGGAAAATTTAAAACAAAACTCTATAATAAACACCTGTGAGTTTAAAATGTCATTAAAGAAGAGAATTTGCTTGAGAGTGAACTGAATTTCATAATTGATTATGTCTAAAACTCAGCACTTAGTATTAAATTGATATATGTGTATTTCTCACTCCCAATATTTAGAAGACTTGTAACATTTTTTTAAGTTACCCCATCATTATTTTCAGATTCTGAATTGAAAAGCTTACTTGTCATAAAACCGAATTTTTGATGCAAAAAATAAAATAAACATTCTTAGGCTACCCAATACCTAAGCTTTTTGAATCCAAATAATGCTTCTTTACTCGTCAACCTGTGTCGTTAATTCTTAAGCTGTTTGCTTTAACTAGAATTTAAGTAGAAATTATAAAGTAAACACATTGTTCTTGTGATTAGAATTTTAAATCATTCTTTGATTCATACGTTCAGGAATTGGTACAATTTAAAAAAATAGACATAATACGTAGGTGAGTCAGCTAGTAAAGGTGTATAACAGCTTTATTTCCACTGATAGAAAACAAATCCATATGTCGTTTTTCTACGTAGTCCCCTCCACAATAATGCGCTTTGATATGGCTTCTTCAACTCTTTGAAAAAGAAGATTTTTGGATGATCACAAAGCCACATCTACACCGCTTGCTAAACCTCACCATCCGAGCTCAACTTGTGACCGTTTAATAGCTCTTAATGTGTTGGTCTGTGCGTGATATCGATGAGTGAGCAGGTCGGCTTTAATCCGTTACACTTATTTTTTCCCACTTTAAAGTATTCCCTCCATTTGTAGGTCGGTCATTCTTTTGGTGCACAAAAAACATTACGGTGCGTTGTTCCTTTATGATGCCATTACTGAGTAGAGAGGTTAAACTTCTACCCTAGTTGCTCTCTGTTATAAGACTAAACGATGGAATACTCTACGCAGTGTTTCCAGACGTACGGAATTTTCTGACCCTGGACGTCTCTTGTGCGTATATTTGCTTATAAGTTCAAATATTGACGTTACTGTTCCCAATCCCTAAACATATACATATTTAATATTTTAGATTTTAACATTTGGGAAACAATAAATTAAGCAAAGTGGTAAACTATTGCAGCACAATTATTTATATTAATTTACCAGATTATTTATTTGTTGTTATGTTATATATTGTCAAACACATTACATTACAACAATATTAAATGAGTCAAACGCAAAGGTTTATATTCACAGTAATTTAAGCAGGATAATTAACATTATGCAAGAATTTATTTACCTACTGGCATTTTAACTTTGTAATTTTTAATAATTGAAGTGATTGAAAATATTTGAACGTATAAGCAAACAGGCGCACAAGGGACGTCTAAAGTCATAACATTCTGTACGCCTGGAAACACTGGCTACACGCAGCTAACTACCCGTCGTCCCTTGCGCACATGTGGGGTTGTGCGTCAGCGCCACCCTCTTGTTTGTACCGCGAAAAAAATTGTGTTTACCTTCTGAGTTATTCTTGTATTTACAATATAACATTTGAATCCTGTTATATAATTTTTTGGTCACCATATTCCAATTATTATGTCAAAATAAACTTCGTCTGTTTATTGTGTCTCTGAACTGTTTTAAATACATTTATTTAGTGGTTTTTTTATGAGTATAATAATTTTTCTGTGTCAAGCAATCTTTCGTTTTTAATAAAAAGACACTAGAGGATATTTTTAGCTAATGTTTGGTAAAATACTATAGTTTTGTCTGCAAGTGTTACTATACCCATAGCAGATGTCAATAAGTGCCTTTCTCAGTGATCACCGCTACGACTAATCATAATACTGCAATATACACTACATTAAAACTGTAACACCATTAAAAACAAATAATATTGCACTGAAACTTTTATATTAATTTAAGCACGGTATAATTAGAAAATTATTAAAGTTGGAGAACTACATCTGAGTCTGTGATTTGGTTATATCGTTTCTTAGATAAAAGGTTTTGAGGAAACAATAACATAACGTATAAAATAAGCATAAAATTGTGATCACCCATTCAGATTTGGCACGTATAACTTACACAGCGCAAGAATACTGTCGTCGACAAAAGGTATATTATCGACAAGATAAGAAAACGTATTGTTAGCCTACATAAATGGAGTGTTTCTTTGCTAGAAATAAGCCTAATAACTGGTCACTATATTACTATAATGCGAATATGGAACTATTGGATCGAAAAAGGTACTCATTTACAATGACCTGGGTCTGGAGCAGTACGCAAAAGATCCACCGGGAGTATCGATTGCGATTATAGGCCATAACGCTATTTTAAGTGCCCTAGCGCAACAATAGTGGATTATTACACGGTACCAAAAGTCTACCTTCTCTGATTGTCGTCGATTATTCGAAATAAAACTAAAAGCACAACGTCCTTTCTTGGGGCTACCACTGACATCAAAAGTTACAATGGTCGTACATTAATACATCTTAGACACGTAGAAAGGTAGCAAAAATGCTACACTTGTAGGAGGCATATAATGCAAATTATGGATATTATAGTATGTAAAACTATCAATTATAAAAGTAGATCACCTCTAGTAACATTACCATTCAGACTTACAATGATGCAATCTTACCGTCCATGATATTTCCTCTATTTCAGAGGGCTCCCTAATGAATCTTACATGATAACACTCGACCACGTGTAGCACATGACACATTAAGCTTTAGAGATCGAAAATATTTAAAATATCATTTCGCAAACAGAATTTTGATATACATGACCTCTAAGAAATCTGATATGAGCGCGGAGCCATACATTGCTAAGTACATGTAAATATTTGTAGGCAAACGTTTTGTATCTTATACTAGTAAATAAGTCTGCAGCGTTTTTGTTAATTTGCATTTTTTCGTGGTGCTGCACGTTATTAAACAGTAGCGAAGTCATCTGTTTTTTAATAACTTTTCCGATATGCTTCCTACATTTATGATACAATGATTAGGGAGTTTCCTAAAATGAAGATATCTGTGACACCAGCTTTGACACTTTGACAGCAACGTTGTCATCAAATCGATCCTCAAAGTACTTCTTTTAGTGGTCCAAACAAATAGCAATCGTAGAACAATAAGTTCGAATTGTAGAGAAGGTGTTAGTATAAGCAAAAATAAATCATCAATTTTGTATTGAGTATGAGTATCTATGTGGGACCAGAAGTTCTTGCAAATCACGATCATCTCAGTTTGAACATTTATGCCTCTTTTAAGAATCTGTGAGTTTCGTTTCGTCTAAAAGCTGCCAGAAGCAATTTCAGCAATTATTAATTGGTGGTCATCAATCGTTTATGTGACATGTACACTCTTAAAGTTTTTATTCCCAAAGTGTGCCATTAGGTCTACTCAAAATTTTGAACAATTTTACGTCCTCTGTCATGAGAAATTTGATAATAATCTCTCCCTTGACAGAAAAAAGCACCTCTAACTTTGTGATACTGACTCTCCTATGAAGAGAAGCTACCCTCATGAAAACACTGTCAAATGTGCAACAGAACCTATAGCCAAGTTAACCACATAATTTATTCATATATATATATATATATATATATATATATATATATATATATATATATATATATATATATATATATATATATATATATATATAAAATGTTCGGATAGGTTTAACTATGTTTAAACAACTTAGTTCACGGGACCTTTGGGTAAATTCTCGACGTTCCGGCATCGACTTTGATGCCATTTTCAAGAGGGTAGCTTTCCACTCGGGGTCTCAATCTGCCTACTCCCCAAGGAGAGCTACGAGTCTTTGAATAAGACTGACTTTTCGTGTGACCTGCTTGATCTTTTATAGGGCTGGAAGTGAAGGTTTGTTTGGCGGGAGATGCGTTGGGTTGGGAAAAGTTTGTAGAATTAAGGGTATTGCGTAATTGGCGGTGCGGAGCAATAAGGGACTTCCACATGACAGGCAAACTCTGACTGTCATCTCTTGTGTTGAGGCACTGTGGGCGTTTTTCTATTTCAATTGCCTCACGTACTATTCTGCTGGTAAAATGAGAAATGGGGGCAATGGTTTTAGCACCAGAGAAATTAATTTTGTGGCCTACATAGGTCAAACAAATCGGCAAGTATCTAGCCGAATATACGAGCATTCTCTGACCGCACGGAAAGGCGATAATGGTTCGGCACTTGCCAAACGCAACAAAGAAACAGGCCACAAAATTAATTTCTCTGGGGCTAAAACCATTGAAATAGAAAAACGCCACAGTGCCTCAACACAAGAGATGACAGACAACGTTTAATATTTTTCAATACATGTTGAAGTATTCGTAACCCACGAAAATCATTCGTATACTTCTCTGATCTTGTTTACTACTACTGATCTTTCAAATCAAAAAATAGAGGTCGCTACCAATTTTGTGTAGATAGTCAATGTGAAATTTGTTCTCCACCAAATTTCGTAGGCAATTGGTCCATCGAGTTGCTTATATGTTGTACAATTTCTGATACTGCCAGCTACACGAATAATTTTAGCTCACATCTCACGCGATAATATGGCCATAAACATTATCAATCGCACCATCTCTCTAAGCGTCCAATTTAATCGCCACTTCAGAATGTTTGTTTTTGATATGTAAACTACTGTTGCTTTTTCACCGTCGTTTTCTGACGCGTTATTCGAACGCACCCAATGAATCGTTAAATAGCCACAGCCCCAACGCTGGCTACAGTGTTAACGGTTTTATTTTTTAATTTCATCGATGACAAAAACAACCACTTTTGTCACCTTTGGCCACGACCATGCATGTTGCGTCGCCAATGATGTCTAAAAGCTTTATTACTTGACATAACATAGAAGTGAATTAATTCATCCGACGTTTCGGCTAGCAAATGCAAAGATTTGAAGACACTGCACACATGTCAGCCAAAGTCACAATCTTCACAAAAGTTATTTCCGACTACCAGGGCGTCCATCACACAGTCATTCACATTCGAGTTAATGTGCACGCGGCCGGCTATCCGCAAATATCTGCGCCTGATTGCCGACGAATTATTGCCAATAACCGGTCGAACTCTATACGCTGAGAGCCACTCGCGCCCAAGTGTTATGTGGTAGCTGACGCTCGTGTCCAACTACCACTTACCGCGCGCTGGCATTAAATAGCCGTAAACATGTCCTAAGATTGAACTTGACCTCTGTTAACGCTGCATTCGCTTGTATATTATTATTATTTTGCAAGTTCTGAAACTTAAAACATGACACGTCTGGTCAAATAAATAGCCGTAGGCACGTTTCCACGAAAAGTAACTGGTCAAGTCATTAGGCACTGAAGAGTACACGGTGCAGCCGAATTAACTAGACTACATACAACTTATCCTAACAAAAAGAACCATTCCGTCTTTCAAAAAGGTATAAGTAACTTACTTTAGTCACCCAAAGTTTTCCGCGGCCTTTAACCTACCTCATTATGATGCATACAACGCTAACACCTTCAGTTTCCGTCTATATGGTCAACATGTTTTGACCGTTCTAATTACCCTATTCCAGAAAATTCTACATAATATCTTGAATTCGCTTGCTCATATTTCTTAGCTAAAATATAGAGTGGTTCAAAACTATGGACTCAATTTCATACGAATATATTTCCTGAACTATACATTGCATGTAAATGATACACATAACATTTCAAAAAATATGTCCTAAAGTTTCGAATATTACAGCTAGAGTGCTCGCGACTAGCTCACAGTCATACAACAGCGTTGGTTGTGAGAAAGATAACTATAGTTCTTCTTCTTTAGGTGCCGTATCCTATCGGATGTTGGCAATCATCATTGCTATTCTAACTTTGGACATTGCTGCTCTAAACAATTCTCTTGACGTGCAGTCGTACCACTGGCGTAGGTTTTGAAGCCAGGATATTCTTCTTCTTCCCACGCCTCGTTTTCCATGTATCTTTCCTTGTATTACCAGTTGTAGAATTTGGTATTTGTTCCCTCTCATTACGTGGCCTAAATATTCCAGCTTTCTTTTCTTTATTGTATACAGGAGTTCTTTGTTCTTGTTCATTCGTCGTAGCACCTCCTCGTTTGTCACTCTATCCATCCATGATATTTTCAATATTCGCCGGTATATCCAGAGTTCGAATGCTTCTATTTTTCTGCTAATTTCTTTATTTAGGGTCCATGCCTCCATTCCATATAAGAGAACACTGAAAACATAGCATCTGGCTGTCCTCATCCGTATTTCCAAGCTTAAATCCCTGTTGGTTAGAATTTGTTTCATTTTTACAAATGTGGCTCTAGCCATTTCAATACGTGTCCTTATTTCATTTGTGTATTCCCAATTATCATTCACCCATGTTCCCAGGTATTTATATTTGTTTACTCTCTCTATACTCACATTATCTATTCTAATGTCAGGAATGTTCACTGGTGTTTTTGTGATTGCCATGTATTTAGTTTTATTTAAATTCATTCGGAGACCATATTTTCTGCTGATGTCATTTGTCCGTTCAATAAGTCTCTGTAAATCTGGAATATTATCTGCTAAAAGTACAGTATCATCAGCATAACGTATGTTGTTAATTATCTTTCCGTTTACTACTATACCACCGTTTTCTTCCATTAGTGCTTCTTGAAATATTGCTTCCGAGTATAGGTTGAACAGCATGGGCGAAAGAATACAACTCTTGCCGAACTCCTCTCTGTATTTTTATTTCTTCTGTCAGCTGATTTTCTACTTTTACTGTTGTTTTTGTTGCCAATATAAGTTTGCAATTATCCGCATGTCTTCTACGTCTATGTTCTTTTGTTTTAGGAGTTTCATTAGTTTATCGTGTCTAACTTTATCGAACGCTTTTTCGTAGTCTATGAAGCATGCGTATACTTCTTTATTAATATCTCTGCATCTCTGTATTAGTATGTTTAGTGTGAACAATGCTTCTCTTGTTCCAAAACCATTTCTAAAGCCAAACTGTGTCTCACTAATATCTACTTCTAGTTTTTTATATAATCTGGCGTGTATGATCTTTAGAAAGGCTTTAAGCGTGTGGCTCATTAAGCTTATCGTTCTATGTTCACAACATTCCTTTGCGTTGTTTTTCTTTGGTATTGTAATAAACGTTGAATTCAGCCATTCTTTCGGTATTATACCAGTTGAGTATATGGTGTTGTATAAATCTACAAGAATATTTACTTGGTCGTCGTCTATTAGTTTAATTAGTTCAATTGGAACTTCGTCTGGTCCAGTTCCTTTACCGCATTTTGATGTTTCAAATGCTTTAATGACTTCTTCTTTTGCTATTTTGGGGCCATGTTCTCCTTCAATAGTTTTATAGTCTTTCTTTCTGTCATCGGCGAATAGTTCTTCAATATATTCTTTCCATCTTTCTATTTTTTGTTTTACATCTAGTATAATTATTCCTTGTTTGTCTTTTAAAATGTTTAATTGTCTCTTCTTGTATGTACCTGTGACATCTTTGATCTTTCTGTGCACGCTAAACATAACGTGTTTCTGTTGTGCCTTTTCTATTTCTTCACATTCTTGTTTCATCCAATTTTCTTTTTCCGTTTTAATTTTTTTCCTTATCAATTTATGGATTTCACTGTATTTGCCCTCCTCTTTTATCTTACTTTTTTCTTCTCTTCCATCAGCTCTAAGATTTCGTCTGTCATCCACCTTTTTTCTTTGTTGGTTTTCTTTCGGTGAGTATTTTTTCGCTGGTTTCATTATCGCATCTTTTATGGTATGCCATCTTGAGTCTATGTTGTCGTTGTTATCCAAGGAGTGTCTTCCCATGTTGCTTAAATTGTTATTATTTCATTTTAACTTGTGTTCTTATGTTTTCTTCCTTCAGGTGTTGCACTTCTATTCTACTTGTCTTCTTTGTTATTTGTATCTTCTTAAGTTTTATATGCATTTTATGACAACAGGATTGTGATCAGACGCTATATCTGTCCCTGGATATGTTTTTGCCGACTTTATACTATTTCTGTATCGTTTTCTAATTAAAACATAGTCAATTTGATTTCGGCAAATATTCTGTGGTGTGTCTTGTGGTGATTTCCAAGTCCATAATCTTCTATCTCGCAGTTTAAAGAATGTGTTGGCTACTATAAATTCTCTTTCTTGGCAAAATTGTATCAGTCTATCACCCCTATCATTTCGCATTCCAAGACCGAACTCTCCTACATGTTCTCCACTTCTTCCTTTTCCAATTTTGGCATTAAAATCTCCTATTATTAATGTCACATCGCTCGTTTTGGTTAGGGATAGAATGGTGTCTATTTGTTCATAGAATTCTTCTACTTTGATCCGGGTTTTTCTCATTGGTAGGTGCATAGACTTGGATTATATTTATTTTACCTACTGTGGCACATAGTTGTATTCACATTTCTCTTTCAGATAGTGGTGTGAAACTAGTGATGCTTTTGTTAGTTTCTTTGGTGACTATTATTCCGACTCCATGTTGGTGTTTTGCTTCATTACTGCCTGAGTAGTACATTACTCCATTATCTGTTTTTATTTTACCAGATCCTGGCCTTCACTAATTCCGAGAATGTCCAGCTGTAGTCGATTCATCTCTTTGGTTACATTTTGCAGCCTTCCTGCTCCAAATATACTTCGCACATTCCATGTTGCAATTTTCATAGCTGACCCGGGGATTCTTCACACCTTCTGACCATTGAAGGTCTGCCGGGGACTGAGGGTCGTGGTTTGTATGTTCTCAGCCATGATGATTGTACTAGGAAATAAGTAATGAGGTGGTTTTCCGTTACCTTCCTCATCGCAGTATCATAATCAGTAGGGCCATTATGTGGCCGTCGCCTATGATGATCTGGGGGTAAGCCGTTCCAGAGTCCATCTCCTCCGCCTTAGTACAGTTGTGGTACTTGCTGCTTCCCAATACCTACTAGTTTTGGTCCGCCCCGGGTATTTTATTTCCCCGATACCCGCTATATCTGGTGAGCATTCCCCTATCCGCCTCCTGGGGAGGCGCCCGATGGGGACTAGTTACCCCTCACGGGTAACTATAGTTAAGCACAAGATATTTTGCAGTTGTGAGTTTAGTAAAACAAAGTCGGCGACTGCAGTGCAACATGCATTTCGTTTCATTAAACCTTCAACAAGGGAGAGAATTTGTTATTGAAATCATTAATTTGACCAAACTTGTTTGTGTAGAGATAAAACGAATTTGAAAGTGTTTAAAATAGAGCTCAATGAAGGAACCCGTAAAGTGAGCAGAAAACTTAAATTGCCACAAACAACTATCTGGCTTTTGTTAAAGTGTCTTTAATGTTCAAGTTATACCGCAAAGGACAAGCTAAATCATAGAATTTTCTTATGGTATGCTCGAAAACATGGAAGATATTTTCTGTCGGTTTAATTTTTAGTAGAGACAATGCTCCACCTAAGTGAGAAAGTGAACCGACACGGTATTCCGATGTGGGGGCCATAAAATCCCCGTGAAATACTGGAATATGAAAGAGACTCGTCGAAAGTTAATGTGTTCTGCGCCGTGTCGAGAACTAAGGTTTATGGGCCTTTCTTTTTTATGGTAGCACCATTACTGGGATAACGTATTTCGCCACTTTGCAGAGCTAGATTCTTGTTCAAAAGAGCAGCAGGCAGAGCTCCACCACATTGGCACCGGGATGTTTGACGTTTTCTGAATAAACCTGCATCTCAACTATAAGTGGGTGGCATAAGAAATGGAGACTCGGCACTTATGTTCTGGCTCCGAGATCTCCTGAGCTTACACCTTTCGACTTTTCTTTTGGCGGTTCGTAAATGAAACAGTTCACCTCTTGGACAACCTAGGAAATCATCTCACGGAGAGGGTTAACTCAGCGGCGCAAAATATTCTTCTTGGTGTATGAAATAAATTTTGATACCATCTAAATATTATCTGTGCAGCGAGTACAATAAAATCTAATTTATATAATATTTGTCACTAGTTAGGCGCTCCTATACCTGAAAGGGAAGCCTTATGAAATCGGTGCGGACGTCTGTCTGTCTGTCCGTCCGTCCGTCCGTCTGTCGCGACTTTCAACTCGAGAACTGCTGAACCTAAAGACATAAGAGAGTTATCATTAAAGCCCATGGTCTACGGTGTTCACATTCGCGAGCTGGTATAGGTGGGACGTCCTACAACAATGCAATAAGGGTTTTTAGCGCACCCAGGTTCCAATATGTCATTCCTTATAACTTTTTATCAAGGTAGCTTCCAAGTTGGAGACAAGCTTCTATTTCTGTCATTTCTGACATCTGTTATTTCTGACATGTCATACCATTATAATTTTTGATCAGGTGATAGATAGAAACATAACGTTTTCAGTATTCAGCTAAAGACCATAAGTCAAGTCCAAACGCCAAAAATCAGCCTAATCGGAAAATCTCGAGATCGGTTTGACCGGAAGTGGTAGCAAATTTTTGTTTATGTATAGGAACCCCGAAAATCTGTCACACCAAAGTTCCACGTCTGTATAATTTTGGATTGTAGACTTACAAAATTGAGGTCATAGTTTTGAACCACTGTGTAATCTATAATTTGCATTATTTACTTTATACTCACTTAAAACTATTTTATCTGCTACCTTCTCCTTTGTAACACGAAAGTCCGGTCGTTATTGACTCCAAATTTCTGCTTAATAGAGGACAGTGATTATTAATTTCTCCTAAGCTTGATGTAGATTGTTATATATCTTATAGTACTATCAAATAAACAGAAGCATTTATATAAGACAATAAATTATTTTTTAGTTTAACAATTTGCATCCCTTCTATCCAATATTTTGGGCATTCCTAACATCTTTCACATTTTTATTTTTACGATTCTTGTAACCATCTTTGTGAAATTGATGATTTTTTAATTATGTGTGAGTAATCGATATTTAGTTTTTCTTCTATAATAAAAATCTTTATTTAGAATTAAGACTGAGAGTAAAATTAATAGCAGCGTAACAGTTTCTTGCTTTTTTGAATAGTAAAATACTGACATGACTAAATAACAAAATTAACTTTTCTATGCAAATCTGCTAATTGTACTGTACTCTATTCCTTTTATACAATACCGAGCAATGCTAAGTTTTTCTATTTATGTCTGCTGCCACTTAAAAGCTTGCAAAGAGTCATCTGTAGTGTCTATAACCTCTTTATCACTTTTAAAATGGTTAATTTTTTTTAATTGCGTTAATACTAGTTGTTTGTTTAGCTTTGTATATTTAGCAAACATCCATTCTACATTTTCTTGGTTCAGATGGTAAATGCATGAATGTTCTAAAAAAAACCTACTATGGTAAGTTGCCAGGCGCGACTACCTACGGACACCAACACCGAGAACTTCATCTGGGCCCCAAGTAGCCACATTTGCTATATTTTTACTCTAATTTAAATTATATGTTAACCACATTTTAACTTAAAATGCACATATGTATAGATAATTCGAAAAAATCAACGAAGTGGCGAACTTATTACATTCATTTGAAATTTTTAATTAATCGTACGAAGAACGGCCTTTCAATAGAAAGTCATTTCTTGGAGTTAATTAATTTTAAAATTCTTTAGAGGAAGTTGCACAAGGATCTGCGCGAGTTACTAGGCACCTAAAAGGCCTTAAAACAACCAGTTGATCACTTGATATTATTTTTAATTGTAAACTTGTTCCTCAATCGAAACACAAATGGTGTATAAAATGCAGATGCTAATAAACTCGAAATTTCCTACTTTTGAATACATAAATTCACAAATTTTGAATTAGATGTTCTATTTTTGATTCTTTAGCAAAGCGAGTAGATGAGACAGAAAATAAAAACCATCGAAAGCAGGTTTACGAGAGTAGTATTTTAAAATATTATAATTGTGATCATATAAAAAACAAAAACTGTTTCAATGCAGTAAATATCTTTTACTGGCAGTATCAGAAAGAGCAAAGAAGACAAAATTATTAAAACTTGGCTTTAATTGATAAATAGATGTCTTATGTACTTTTATTATGCTAAAATCGCCACACAAAATACAAAAAACTCTTGCTCATAAAACCGTCAAGAATAGCAACAAGCAAAGAAAAAACAGTAAATCTTCAGAGAAAACTCTCATTTCTGTAAACAATTGTCATGTTTGGGCAACGATTGACGTACGAGACAAAGATAGTAAGTAACAGTGTTATAAAACACTTTTAGATAATGGATTTATGGCTTTCTTTATTTCGAATTTATTTTTGTCCCAATTAAATTAAAAATGGTAAAAATATAGACCGTTCAGTCATAGGAATGTCAGGAACTCAGATACTATATTTTAAAAATATATATATATTACATTGCCTACATCATAAATCAAAAATTGAATTTCTCCTAATAAGCAAAGTGAACGATCGAAACACTGATTCAACTGTTGAATTGAATTATTCAAAACTTAAACAAATAAAAATTTAACGTACCTTACAAAAGACAACACAAGGTTGAATCATGCTTAGAAATTGGTTTTTCTGCAAATTTTTTGGAGACAAACAAGGTTCTAGTGAAAAAAATTAAGGACACCAAAAATTGTGAAGGTAAAACATCTGCGGGACCTTAAATATAACCACAAGGAGAAACGATAAACGATTAATTGTTTAATTTTTAATTAAAATAATATTAATAAATTATACAATTTTAAAATTTGAACGGGAATATTTACATATGTCTCTTGCCGCTAAAAAGGATATAATAAACACCACATTGTGGTAAACTGAGCGTTGCTTTTGATGAATCTTCAAAGAATTTCGAGTGATTTTATTGAACGATATATTAATAAATGGACCAAAAACGTAATCTAATATGTTCTCTGTTGCTAGGTTTTTAACTCGCAAATATGCAATAACATGTGACGTTTCAAAGATCTATAGAAAGATAGATTCAAATTACTCCAAAATACAGATACAGGCTACTCTAATTTATTTTTGATGCAAATTAATACTCCATTAGTGGCACAAATAGATATTTTGTTTTACCACAGTTAACAACACTTTTAAACTTGATACTACAGTGATTGAGAGAGATAGGAGAAGAATACTATAAAAGTATTATCCGTGCTAAAGATCCAGTTGAAATAGTAGATTGTGTGAAATATAATGAAGATGAACAAGATAATCAAATCGGCAAAGAATAAAAGGTATTAAAAACACTCCAGAAGTGCCAGGTGTGCAAGAAGATATCCTGTTGAACCTCAAGTGCCATGGACAAGTTGTAGACAGCGACATAATATGTGTATAATTCCAGCTTTTCATAAATCAGGAATTTAAGAAAATGCGTCTTCTACTAAGGCATTTTAGTGCATGATTGACGATGAAAGAATTTAAAAATGGTAGAGTATAGTAAACATTTATATTTAAAAAAAATAAATTGATGCTAAAGTGGAAAATAAACTTATATTAAAGTCATAAAAAAGTATATGTGAAATTTGAAATAACTCGGGTTTTTAATGCGTTGTTTCTGTTTGAATGATGTTCATAGTAGAGAACAATAAAAAACTGTAGACAAACTTGCTATTACGGAGATCTTTCGTAAATTTGTGTTGAACAGTAAAATTTTATTCAAACCCATGATTTTAGCCATAACAACAATGTACAACAGAAAAACAATTGATCCTAACAGAGATACTGCCTAATTATTATCATTATCACGCTGTTAAACCTCCTCCGCACGAAAAAAAGCTAGGCACGAAAACCAACTCAGTTTTTCCGTGCATGGAAATGCCCACCCAAAACATGCAAGAGCCATCTCCATATGCGACAGTTTCTTAAATACAGCAGTGAGCAAATCGCTTCCCTGCCTTCTATAGACCCGACGCCCCTTATCGTTGCCATATAGACTCCCAATCGAAATGTTCACGAGCAAATTCCAGTCGCCTTTGCTTTTGAACTGCAGTTAGCTTGGGACCTGTAGCTGCCTCTTTTTGGGGTCAGATTGGCTGTCTTCAGTCTTCTCACTGTCCAAATGCTGACCATCATAGATCTGACCGGACTTAACTCTGAAGTTAACACCAGTCATATGTCAATTTCTGAAAGATATTGAGACGAGAAATCAATCGCTTCTCTCCGTTGTCAAGCGCCTACGGTCGCCTTCTTGCCGGCGGACGTAGCCATTGGTTTTCCGGTACCGACGCCACACTCTCGGCACAGCTGATTGACTTAAAATTGAGCGATTTGCCACAATTTTTTGACTGAGGCCTTTTCTCAACAATGCAACTGCCTGGGCTGCTTCGGCGGCTGTGGTATCCATTTTCTTGCGAATCGCTTGAGTACTTACGTCACTTACTTACTTATTTGAACTTCGCATGAGTGACTCATTGTGAGATGAATTACCGGATTGCAAGTATTGTAGGCCAATCACAGTCGTCGCGCACGCGCGTTCCAATTTATCAAGATTCCCGTTCGTGATACATATTTTTTTTGAATGCCTCATCCGATTAATAAAATAGAAACAGTTTTTTAAAGCTCAATAATAAAGGTACTTCTTGCACGTTAATGCTTTTATTTTGATTATCCTTAGACTAAAATAGAAGACGAAAATGCGCGTGCAGCTCGACTCACCGATTATTTTGCTCTCAAATGTAGATGTATACTCAAGGGGGTATTATAGTCTAGCCGGTCTAAAAATTCATTTTTTTTTATTTGTCATTTTCTTAGAGTTTGGAGTCTTGAGAATGTGTCCGTAAAATATTACAATGAAATTCGTCAAATGGACCGAGATATAAACGTTTAGATTTAAATCCGTTTCGGAGGCTGTGCTATATGGTGAGCATTATGTCGTTGAAAAAAAAGAATGCGTCAACTACGTACAAAAGCGTATGCTAAAAAAACAACAAAGGCATCGATGCAAAAGGAACAGGAAAATTGACAGATGCTATTAGAAAATAATTAAGTACGTACTACGGCTTGGAAGTACGAAGTAGAAGAAAACTTTAAACGCGTTTTTCTCTAAACGAAATTTTTCAAATCGGACGTGTATTTTTCTCACAAACTACTGGGCTGATGGACTTTTAATTTTTTACACATATAGTGTACATATTCGGCTATCGTTTGAACCTCCAACTTTGATACGTGAAATTACTTAGTAAAAATCGGAATATTCTTTTTCAAGCGCCACCATTTTGTCAGTTTTTTTCAAATTATTTATTAGAGATAACCACACTACAGAATAAAATAAAAAAAGAATCGTTTATTTCAGATGACAAGGACGGCGGCAATCATCACGGCAGATAAAAACGAAATTTCGCGACATGACCTGTGTGTTTATATATATATCGCACAGTTTGTTATAAAAAGTGATATAAAAATGTTAGGTGTCACTTTAAATATGAACACAAAACTTGAGATCAGTAGGTTTAACCGTTTTTGTACAATTAATTCCCAAAAATCACCTTGAAAACGGGCATCTAAACTATAATACCCCCTTAAGAGACTTTCTTATAGAGAAGGAAGGTTTATTTTTATTTAAAATCATATTGCTTATTTACTATTTTTTGTTTATTTTATTTTGGTGTAATTAGTTCATATTTTAGTCCTGGTCATTTATTAAATTGTGTTTATTTGTAAACATTGCATAGGAAAATATATGTACTTTTTCTAGAATGTTATATTGTAATTTTTAGCTTACGTGTACATCGAAAATGTACTGTTACGAAGCAATAATTTGTTATAGTTGTTAAATAAATCGCATACAATTATTATGTAGTTAAGAGTAAGAAACGATATTAAAATAGCACTTTGCAGACATTTATCGTTGTGATTTGTTATTTAAAAATACATCAAATTGAAAGATGTTGTGTATTTAAAGTACACTTTGTGAGCAAAAACTAGTTTAAGCTTATTTTTACAAAACTGAACTTCGTACTGTTTACCATTAACAAAGTTTATGAACTATGGTGAAGTATCTTTTTTTTCTTTCTGCATTATTCAGAAAGAATCGGATTGTATTACTAATTTTAGAATGTTACGTAATCCAACAGGTAATTTTAAAAAGTTTGCTTTCTAGTACAAACTAAAGAATTACTGAAAAAACTTGTAAAATTTTAACAATATGCAACAAAATATTATTATTACTACAAAACGAGCCAAAAGTCTTTGTGTATATTTTTTAATACTCTTTTCTTTAGTGAATCTTTTCTTTGAAAAGAATTATTAAGTTATACACCTATACAAGCATCTAATTTTATCTGCAGCGTTGTGTCATATCTGGATTAGGACTTACTATATTTTAAAAATATGTCTTAACATTTAAAAAAAAATTGATGATGTTAAAAAGAACAACAATTATTTTTTAAAATGCAACTCATTATTATCAATACCTTTTTCTTAGCTCATTACAAATTATCAAATCTGTCTACGGTATCAGTCTGTCGAATTAGAAACTAATTCTTAACATACTTACTCAATTTGATCAAATAACTCAAAACCACAACCGCGTAAAATGTGTTAAACCAAACAACACAATATTCAACAATACCTAGAAGCAAACTGTCAAATGGACATCTTTGTAAAAAAGATTACAGGACATGACAGACATTAAAATTAAGTTTATTCAGCAAACATAAAATGCTAAAATAAATTATGGTATTCAAACTAGGAAAAATATTAACATAGTCTTTTCATAAATTGTCAAAAATATTCAATAAAATCAAACCCAAAAAATTAAAAATTTCCCAACCACCAATTTGGATTTCACAATGGTAACAATACAATTGGACAAATTATCCGTATAATTAAAAAGATTAATAACAATCTTGTAAAGAAATGTTACTGTTGTACTGTTTTTATTAATATAATTCAAACGTTTATGTTGCCTTACCTAACATGCTTTTAATTAAACAATAAGCTCTTAAACGGACCTGCATAGTATAACCTTAGAAATACCGCAAGAAAACATATTCGGGATAATACTATACTTATTATGTGTAACTAAAACCACGAGAAGCTTGCAAATTAACGTTAACAAAATAAAAGAGTGGTTAAGCAATTGGCGACTAAAAGCCAATAAAGATAAATTTGTTTAAGTAATGTTCTCAATGAATAAAAATAAGCGCCAACCAGTGAGTTTGAATGGAAAATAGCTGAAATATACTGACAGTGTGAAATAGCTATAAATTCATCTTGATTGAAGCCTTACCTGGCAAAAACCTATATTCTTCAAACTAAAACAGACAGGCCTGAAGTTAAGACAGTTATATCGGATATGAAGTGTGGCGGTTGTATTACATGTGTTTTGGAAGCTCCGATATATAAAAGTCCATATTGCGCCAAATCGAGATATCTAGAGCAGAGAAGAGAAAAATATAGAGGAAGCAAGGTGAAAACATAAGCCAAAGAGATTGGAAAAATAAGGCAACCAACAGAACTGTAAGTAAAAGTACTTTATATGAATAGTTTGAGCCGGAAAGTTGGATGCAACTAACAGATAAGAGAAACAAACAACTCAGACTGGAACCACGCCAAAATTCTGAGGACAGGCAATATACTCTACATTTTGGTTTGCAAGTAATCTGCCATTAGGAGCTAGAAGAGCAATCTGAAATATACAAAGACGGGTCATCCCTCCTAGCTGTTGAACCGGGGTTGACTCCAATCGCTGTGTATAGCTGTAAGAGCTTAGACAAGAGTTAAAAACGGGGACAGAGAGCACAAAAAACAAGTAGATGAAAAAAATAGAAAATATGTTCGAGCTTATAAACAAAAAACTAGTAACAAAAAATGAAAAATTAGAACACATTAAAAGAATAAAGAAATGAAACAGTAAAACGCTAAGTTAAAGAAGGAAGTAACGACACAAGAACTTAAAATTAAGTCGCCAAATCGTGAAATTGGAAAGAAAAACATTATAATCCGAGGAGTGGCTGGTAAGGAAAAAGAAAAGGCGAAGGAACAGACAGCGCGGCGATATCAGTAATACAAAAATTAGAAGTTCAAATTAACAATGAGGACATTGATAAAGTAAAAAGAATTAGAGAGTACAAAATGAACAGACAGAGACCCATAATAGTAAGACCAACTACTGAAAACAAAAAAGCAGAAATACTTAGCAACACCAGCAAGCTGAAGGGAAAAAAGTGCTAATGCCAACAATAAAAGAAGCCAGAGAGACCCTAGCTAAAACATAACAAGCTAGTTATATATAACGAGGTATAAGGAAAAAAAGATTTAGGAGAATACAAACTAGGAGAAAAAAGAAAAAGTATGCAGATGGGGACAAACAGCAGTAACAAAAGAAAGATCATCTAATAGCGGATTGGAGAAACAGTTGAGGAAAATAACACGCACAATAAAAAAAAACTGATAAACACAGGCACAACAAAAAACATCACTAAAGACGATTCTGGCGAAGATAAAGAATCTGAATTGCTAAAACAAACCAAACAAATTAGACGAAAAGATGGGAAGATAGGTGCATATCACATAAGAAGTATAGCAGGAAAGTACCAGAAAACGAATTTAACAAAGCAAACTTGGACGTACTCAGAATAACGGAGACCAAAATGAAAAAGAAAGAAATGATACATAGTAGAATTATATTAATATACTCGGGAGTAAAACAAAATCAGAGAGTGAGAGAGGGAGTGGGTTGCAAAGTCAAAAATAAATTCATAAATATTTTAAAAACTAAATAACTATTACAAAAATAATACTTGAGACAGAACTACAAATAGAATGGGACGCGATGGCTCAGCAGATTCAAGCAGTTGCTCTGTCTTCTATCCGGCGCGCGCGAGTTCAACCCATGGGTGTGTGTAAATGTCCTAGAATAAGTACATGTTTGTGGGCACAATAAGCCCTTAAAGCTGCAAAAGAAAATTACAAATAGAAAAATTAACTAGATGACGTTGCAAGAGAAGTTAAAGGACACATTAAGAAGCTACTTGGACCTAATACATCTAACGGGGTATGCAAACGACTTAATGATATGCGCTAAAATTGCAGGAAATTACAAGAAAACTCCGAAATATGGAACAGGACACTCAAAATACAAATTTTAAACATAAATACAGATAATACAAAAATAATGGTAATCGGAAAGAATAATATACAAACTAAGATACAACATAATAATAACGAGAATGGTATAAAACCATAAATGAAACTTTCGACAGCGGTGTGGCGAATTAGCGAGAGGTGAAATAAACTAATGTTCCTTATGACATCTGCTTTCGAATGAGGTATCACATGACATATGTTATGTGATGGAAAAAAGTTTGACCTCACCGTTGACCCCTTGACTTTTGGCCGATTTGGCTGAAATTCAATAGCGAAGAAGGTATTGACCTAAGGTATAAGTATGCCAAGTTTGAAGTGAATGCGATGATTATAACGGAAGTTATCGCGTCTCCAGACAGACAGAGACCATGTTAAAATCATTAACTTTCGCCTATAGCGTTCCGTTGTCGAAAGTAAATAAAGAGATAAAATAAAAAGACAGTTACAAATATCTGGATATTATATATATTTATGTATATAAAGATGGGAAAAATAAATCTGAAATAAATAACAAAATAGAGAGTGCCACCAAACTAAAAAAATAAATAAGAACTAAATAAACTAATAGTAACAGCACAATTTTTAAACCAATATTAACGTCGGGTAAAAGTTGGACCACAACAAGAGCTAGAGTCAATAAAGAGCACTATATAAAGACAACAACAGAGATGGTTTGACTATCTAAGTAGAATGGAAGACAACTAGCAAACCAAAACACTATGGCAAACTAAAGTAAACATAAAGAGATCAAGAAACAGACCGAGGAAAAGATTATAGCGAAGATCATAATAAAGAGAAACCGAAGCTGACAAGAAGCACAAGAGATACTTAGTAAACATAGGATTAGTGTAAATGGTTACACGGTTATGTATAGATTGTATAGTGAAGTACGATGTTAAGTGCCGTTGAAATATTATTAGAGTGTTTATTAATTTAGTATAACAACTTAGTTATAACTGAATATTGTTAATTAAAAAATAACACTTATAGTAGATATGAAAAACACTCTAATCCGAAAGGTAACTCGGTACAAATTATAAAATTAAAATTAAAATCAAAATTTATATACACAAAATAATAATAAAAGCCATATGGACTTACGGACTACAACTCTGAAGATAAGCCAGCAACAGTAATATAGAAACTTCAAAAAAATTTACTGCATGCAATAGTTGCGTAGTACGTGACTAATATAAAAACTTCGATACAAAACGATCTTTTTATCTTCAGGTAGAGAAGAAATAAAAAATATAATAAATACTATTGCTACAGTGAAAGCTTATCCAAAAAAAAAACAGTTAGTAAGTTAATAGATTAATCTGATAAATTAAGATAATTAAAAGATACAAACCGTTGGACTTACCCTCTAAATTTAATTAATATACACAACTTTAATAGTAAATAACACAGATTAGGTAAAGCCAAAAGAAAAGTGTTTATAGGAACACTCTCTGCAAGCTCACATTGTATTAAACCAACTAATAATTCATTACCTATTAAAACAAATTATTTAACATTAAAAAAATATTAAAAAATAAAACAAATCATAATGACAAGGTAAAAGATTGGAGTTACAGTCTGGAGCGACAAGATCTAATAGCAATATTGTCTATGATTTTTCTTACACATTAAATGAGCGAGTTGTCTTGTTTAAAAAAAAGCTTGGTTACAGATCATCAAAGTCGGATACTTATGTTTTAAGACTTCACAAACACGCTCCAGTTGCTCGTATTACAGTAATTACTACTTTTCCAATTAAACAAATTTAAAGTCAACATTACAACAAAGCTAGATCATAAGTTTCTTTCCAAAACAATCTTGTGTGACTAGTAGCGAATTTTAGTAGTGACAAGTTCAACGCTGAGAACAATCACAATTAATAATGCAAACCTATCTTCTTTGCTTCTTGTTGGCGGTTCCAGTTCCAGCAAAGTTTTATTAACTGCTATCTAGAATCCAAAAATAAACCTTAGTACTACACAACACTGCAATAAAGTCAAATTTCTTGCCCGTTAAGAAACTTTTTTATAACGAGATATAGCAATATATTATTTAGACCACTTTTAGGTCATCAAAGCAAGGTACAAATGTCTAAATTTTTAAATCTATGATAATGAATGAATCGCAAATGATCGCAAAAGCTAGTTTCGAAATTTTAATAAAGGAAGATATGAAAGTGTTTATATACAGGGTAGTATCCAAAAGTAGTAGACCAATCGACGTGATTTCTTTAACAAAGCTTCTCATAGAACGCTTACTAAACTAAACTTAATAAAAAGTGACAGAAGTAGAAAAAATATTGCTGCGAGTTTCTCAAGCACATATCTAAGGGTTACAAATTATAATATAAATTTAGTGCAGATTTCAAAACAGAAAAGTTAAATTTCCCAATAATACGCCTAGCGATTATGACATTTTATCTCTCCGGGTCAAAGTCAATGATGATAATGTTGCAAGGGCATTTTTTACAAGCGTCTATATCGATAATCTGCGTGTTCAGCATAATGGCGTAGCTGGTACTAAGTGTGCTTTGCACTGACGTTATCAAGCGGGCCACTGCAATAAAAAATGATCAACAAAGAAAAAACATTACATGTGTAATAAACCAAAAAATCGAATAACATTTTATTTTAAGTATAAGATCACAACGATAAAGTTATAATATTAAAACAAATGTGATGTTGCTAAGTAATGAAATTGTTTTCATTACTTTTTTATAACTAAAAAGAGACAATTCTACACTGAGTATCACAAAACAATATAGAAACCAACTCATGTATTTATATAAGTATATAGGAGCTAACAAATAATCATAATCAAGAAAAAGAGATTTTGAGCTATGGTCTAATTGAAATAGATTTATTTAATGACTAAATCTGATAATTATGAAAGTGCACTGGAATTTGCATATGTGAACAAAAGTTGCTTTACCGTACCAGTCAATAGAGGTGCTAGACTCTGATGAATGATCATGTGCACAGTGTCATCATTATCTTCACAATGACTAAACTAATGAAGCAAAAAGTCTGCGTTACATTTGGGTTAATCTTAAATATTCTTGTGCAAAACTATTCAGTTGATTCAAAAGACTTTCGCGCAAACAAAAGTGTAGTACAAATGTTTCAAAGGTAACCAAAAATTTTGGTTTTTGAAGAATTATCTGAGTAATAAAGAAGTCCAAAGAGGTCTACTTTAACAAGACTGAAATATTATTGTATCTTGTACAAGATTTTTGGTTTAATGCACCTTTTTTAAGTTACCAATTTTATATATATATATATATATTCATTCCAAACAATATATTTCAGCAGTCTTAACACCCATAGTAAATTTTCGGGCCTATTTTTGTATTTGTAACCATTTCATTAAAGCACTTTTTGATTTTTCTGTCTGTTGATTTTAAGAATCGGTACTGCCGTCCTTCTGTATTGCCAAAGTTTTCCAGGAAAAATAATTAACCACACTTTTTAAAGTAGTCAGCTTGTCCCCAATATTTTTAAGCAAAATATTATCTTTTTATAAATCTATGTGAAAACAGAGTAAAATAAGCAGTCAAAAAGCAAAAATATAAGTGAAAGATATATAATAAATAATTATGGGCTAAAATAAAAAGACGATATGCGAACAGGAGAGGAGCAAAAGAAAAAAATATTTATAAAAGGCATATATAACATATTAAAAATAAAAAAGTGAGTAATCTTAGAAAAAAAAATAAATTTTAATCAGAGATGTTTGATGCAATCAGCAGAAGAAATAAACAGAAAAGAAACAAAAGGACAATTACAAGAAATAACAAAAAAGATAATCATTCATTTAACCTGAAGAATATAAAATTACTTTTTTAGGAGGTTTATCTAGAAGGAAGATTCTTCTTTATTTAAGATTTCAAATGGAAAGTTTATAAATATTTGACTTAATAATTCGCAAAAACTAATATCTTATTTGAGTCACTTCGAGCTACAGCAGCAGCTTGATTTAATCTATATTTAGCATCTGGATGTCTTGTTGTCTGCTACTGTATGAGAAGTCAAAGATGCAGTGCTCTGTCATGAGTTAATTACAAGACAGTTTGCTGAGTGACGTTATTAAAGTGCTCTGTTGCTATAATAGTTCGTTTTCTGATTTTAAACAGATACCTAGCGGCCACGATTGTTCTATTAATTCTCTGAATACATCCCAATTTGTAGCTTTATTGTACAAAGTTTTTTTTACTTTTAGCACAAAAGAACCTCAAACGATTATAATGAACAAGTGATCAACTTATAACTCCACCCAAGATTTTATCTTCCGATTGTTTGTTAATTATTGTAGCGTGGTTGACGATATATTGCTGAGATTTCAGTTGGTTCTATCTAGTCTTCTACTACTACATTTATAGCTTAAATGTGGTCTTTCTTATATTCTTGTACTTTATAGTAATGTCTGGTGTAGCTGTATTGGCTTCACCATTAAGATGTTGCGTTACATATACTGTATAACCTGAAATTCTTATAAGTAAAACTTTTTTCTGAGTAATGCTCTTCTGACACCTACATGATGTGTGTATATACATTAATTTTAAAGAAAATATAATTAATTTTTCTATTTTGACAGCCCACTTGTGCTCCACTCAGTTGTCCTAAAGTGTTGATCCAACCTAGTTTTTGAGGCAAGGTTTGTTAATAGGTTTAATATTGTTTTATTAAACTTTTTAACATTTTCTGTAACTTAATTATGTCATCTGACTGGTTATGTGCTTGGTGCGCATTACGCATGTCTATAAATAAAATGACCTTAATTTACTTGTGATAATTGAGGCTGGTGATATAAATTGATGTTTGGGCTATTTTAATTTGTATCTACAGCACTTCTGTTTGGCAGTTGCGTAATATCATTTTTAGAAAGCTAAATCTATAAATTGTTTATTTTCTGTTATATATGTTGATAATACGGTGGTATTAATTAAAATTGATCTTCTAAGTCACATAGGACAAATCTGTTGTTCTTTATTTATGGAAAGTGAATAATAATAAGCCATAATTGCCTTATAAATAATATAATAAGCTTCCTGTGCAATCAATAAAGATGCTTGCTTCTTGACCTAAGGCCACACGTTATCTTGCCATATGAAGTCAATGCACTCACACTGCGTGTTTACCTTACGACAATCAAACGACAAACTGCTGCTGGTTAATAAAGCACTCGGTTTCATTACATCACGGTTCGCACATGACCACCTGACAAGAGTACTCACGTTTAACTATATCTATACTCTAATAAGTTCTTGTTTCCTAATATTTATAATTGCGTTGTAAGCAGCCGAAATATCATTAATGTAATATATTTTTGAGGAACCTACAAGTTACTTAAACCATTAAAATATAGCTTCGATAACAAAAGTTAGTCTATTGCGCGTAATAAGTGCTTATATTATTCAAAGGAGTATTATGGGATCAATAGTCATAAGTATCGGCTACCTTATTTAACTCATTATAAGCATGCAACCAAGCAACATTATTTCTTCTGTATTAAGGTCTTTTGTAAACTTATTTTTTAATTTTTTGTAACACAAAGCGGTTTCGCTACTAAACATTTATGTTTAACACTAATATAAATATTGCAACGCAATTTGAACAGGAATAAATTTGTTGTAAGAAAAATTAAAAAAATATGTTTGCCTGTTTTGCATATTTTTATTACTGTACTATAAAAAAACAAATGCTTATTGTTAGTAGCCGATACACTTATATCAATAGCAATTTCTGTAGAGGTTTGGAAGCCGAAGAAAAACTGCAAAACAGAGACATCTTTTAGAGCACCATCTAGAAGATCATTTACAAATGTCACTGTGTGGATTCTTCAAAGAACCAAGCTTGTCCAGAAATACTTATTATTATTCTACAAAAATGGGCACAAATTAAAACACGTTTCTCCAGGAATTTAGACTGCACTTGATTCTCAAATGAAGGGTAGCTTCGAGCACTCAAATTTCCACGCGGTACATAAAAAACTTCCTCATTAAAAAAATTGATATTTGGTGCTGCATGTCACATCTTCTTTGTTCCAACCATGTTGGTGTTCAGCACCTTTATGAATCAATTGAATGATGAGAAACTTCCATGGAATGCTTCCAATAAGATAAAGCGATATCACGACAAGACAGTATGACTGAAATCGAGTAATTTTAGTGGTTGCGCTCTTTCTAAGTAACGTTCTCCCGATCTAAAACCACTTGGTTATTTTATATAAAGATGCATGAAAAAAGAATTTGCTATAAAATGAACCACAAGAGAAATTTAAACGGTAACACTGAACATACTGGAAGGAGCGTTGCAAAATGTTGTACATCAGATTCAATCCTATCCGGATAGAAATTATGGCCACTTTCAACACAAATGAATTACATTACCATCACAAAATGATGCAAATTCGCTTTAAATTTTGTTGCTTTACGTTTATTAAAGTTAAAATTATTAAAAAGTGGGACATCTTATACATTACGATATTTGATAGTTCGTTGGCCAGTACACATGAAGAAACTGTAAAAAAATTCATTTTGCAATTATTTATTTAATTTAGACAATGCAATTGTGCGATCTATGAAAATTAGTTTACACTTATCCTTGTATGTATTATTTTATGGTATTAATAGCAGATTGATCGTCATCTTCAAGTGATTTCTGAATAATTTTCATATATATATTATTATCATAACATAAATAAAATAATAAATTATCTGCGTAGTTAAATTCTTCCAAAAATCCGTTGAATTTTGATATGATTTTTGTAATGTTTGTTTTACAGATCTAAAAAAATCTAAAACAAAATTAGGACATTTTCTAGATAACAGAGTTTAGCTTGTTCTAATATCAGTAAAATATGTGTATATAAATATGTGGGTGCGCGTGTCTATTTTTGCGACTAACGTTATATGAATTTGGTGTATAGATTAAACTACATTTATTATTAAAATACTTTAGACATCTACTTTGTGCCCATTATCAACAAACGTTAGCGTAAATTATACGTTGACTATTGCCTCTTGCACGAGGTGCATTTGAGTTATAACACCTCCAATTTTTTTCCCAGAAACTAATCACACGAAAACTGTGCCTCCCTGCAGTCGTATACATTTTTCACAACGTCGACACCATGATTCGATTCTTTGGCCACTGAAAAATCGCTGATGCAATAGCGGCACGGCTAGTGACAGTGTCTTTCATCGTTGGAAACAGCCAAAAGTGGCTAGAAGCCAGGTTAAGTGAGTAGGGAGCATGAGAAATCACAAAGTTGTCCGCATTCGTAGCATCCACCTAGAGAACACTTTGCACATTTTCACGTCTTCATACAGGATTGTGTTCACAGATCCTACGGAAATTCCAACTTTGGAGGCGATGTGCTCCACGTTCATTCGGGGATCATACAAAACAAGTTTCTCCACTCGCTTGATCATGTAGTCAGACCGACTGGTACGAGGCCGAGATTGCCTTGGGTTGTTATCACACAACATTCTGCCTTCTTTGAACTGTCGCACCTACAAACGCACATTAGCCACATCCATAACACCATCACCACATGTTTCACTCAACTGGCGATTTAGAAGATAAAACTTATATTAGAGCCACCATAATTTTTTATATTTTAATTATCATTATATAAAATATAAAATTTTTAGAGGTGTAACCATCTATTTTGGCTAACTCTCATGCTATTTAGTTTGTTGAGTTCCTGTAGATCACTTTGAATGGGCAATATTAACTTCCACATAAACAAAATCAAAATTTTTAGTATTGCAACCTTGCAATCATTTATTCCGTCGATCTAAAATTAACTTCTTCTGTTTCAACTCACAAAAAACTGAAGATAGGATAAGTACCGACTGTTTCTGCTAAACTAAATTTAAGTGGTGTTTTTTGGCTAATAACTTTTAACTTAATTTATAAAAAAAAATGTAATATCAAAATATTCTAACCACAAGCTTTCCAAACTGAACTGACTCGCAATCCTGTAGACGGCATCCGAAAGTACGATCATTACTTCAGTGCAAGTTTATATATTCAAAACAGCTGATTTTAAATTATATGTTATTTAGTGGCAAAAGAACAAATATTTATAGTAAAACATATGACAAATAAAAACTTTTGAAAGATTTTGAAGTTTTGAAAAACTAATTTATAGAAAATGGACGACATAAAATCTTAAGGAAGAATTGTGAAGAAAATCAGCAGTTATTAATTCGTATAACATCCATTTCTTAGAAATATGCCTTATATTAATCTACAGAATTCTACAATGTGATTTACAAAGGGGAAATACCAATTGTTTTACAAATTGAGAAAAAAGATAAATATAAA
Source organism: Sinelater perroti (assembly GCA_036346155.1). Lineage (NCBI taxonomy): Eukaryota > Metazoa > Arthropoda > Insecta > Coleoptera > Elateridae > Sinelater > Sinelater perroti. The sequence continues at coordinate 12,178,082 of JARFIY010000195.1, read as the reverse complement.
CAAAAATTCCCAATTAACAAAATGTGACATAGATGTCGCGTTCTAGCAAACTAATGTTCTTAATGTTCAAAAAAAAACAGTGCACCTTTAACATTTCCTCGAATGTTAACTTATTGAAAATGGCATTTTAAGTACAATACAACAAAACGTAGCGCCATGCCATCATGTAAAACTTTATATAAAAAGTTATCATGTTAGGTTGATGCATAGTTATCCGTCCTTTTTTGAAGATAATCCCGAGTAGAAATCGCAACAAGAAATCTAGTATCAGCAGCGACATTTACCTGGTCCAGTTTAATCACCTTTATACTGTCATTCAATTCAAAAAATATATTTTTCCAACATGACAATTCCTATTTCCATATATCCGATATCACTAATTGTTTATTCAAAAATTAACAAAAAACTAGCGTGGATATAAGAACCAAATACTTTTTGCCCATAGGATCGACTATTTGCTAAATAAGTGGGTAGCAGTAATTGAAGTTGCTAGAGACTGTTGTTTTTAATAAAAAATGTTGTTTAAAGCACCAGGTAACTATACATTAATGTAATAATTAAAATAAGTTAAAAATTAAATTACAAATTAAATAAAATCACCAAATGAAATTTTGTAATGGAAGATATAAAAATTACATTGAGTGCTAATGTACTTATAAACAAATTGATTTAAGAAAAGTATAATCTTGCGCAGTTCAAACAAATAGGTTTTTAGTTTATCAACAGAGCGCTCTAAAAGTTTGTTTTTTTGATATTATAAAAATAAACCATATGTGCGTCCCAATTTTTTGTATTATTTATATTTCCTTGTGAAATCTACTGCATCGTACGATTAGCATTTAAATAAAAGTATAACAAAAATTTTGAATAACTGGTTTTAGTGAAAATTTGTATGTCACTTTTTAAAGAAAAGTGAACAAAGCGTTATAGCATACCTGACCCTTAAGGTATCTCAAACTAGCGATTCTTTAATCAATACCATGTTGTCAGATTAAAAGGTACCCTCATTTGTTGTGCAACAGATTATTATTTAAAAACTATCAATGTTTAATTTTATTGTATTAATGGTCATTTAATAATTTTTAATAAATTTTAAAATAGCATACATACATACAATGAAAAAAGAGTTCAATAACAAATTCCTTATTTTAATTGATTTAATTAAATTTGTCCAGAGATAAACGGTTAACATAGCACTTTAATAATCACTCAGATCTGTTGGAAAGATTCGATGTATCGAGTCTTCTAGATAAATCATGATTCCCATTCTTCGTTTTTCATTAAACATCCAACTAGAAGATTGGTGTAAACACTAGTGCGACTCACAACGTATCGCTGTATTTCTTTATCAACTAACGGTATACCAAGATCGCGGTGTATGGTTTCGTTAGGCACATACCACGGTGCATTTACTCTGGAACTAATCGTCTTAGTTTAAGTGTCTCAAAATTTCGATATTAGAATTTCTTGTTGTGTCCCACAGCTGTATACAGTAGGTATGGGTTGGAGGAAAATCCTATTTTATTCTCTAAAAGTCGGTACATGTTGCAATATACGAGTACTTCATTTACTGGTTTGCATTTTTTTTTCGTTAGTCGCCTATCCAGATAAATTTCCAAATATTCGGCGTTATTTGCTTGTAGGACCTGCTGGTTGGTTTTTAAGACAGGTGAACAGATGCGTCTTACAATAGTAAGGATGACTTGTACTGATTTTGTTTTGTTAATTCGAATGCACCACTTTTTAAACCATAATTGCAGTACATCCAGATCCAGATAGAGTTGAGTGCCATAACCAGATCAGAGTGCAATACTAATATGACCGTGTCGTCAGCGAACAACGCAATTATTGTTTTTCTAGTGGGTTTCAAATCAGAAGTATACATGAGATACATTATTGGCTTCAATACACCCCCCTGTACACTGTCAGAGTTGATAGGAGCTAATGTTATTTGATAATCTGCTAAGCTGACAAGAAAGTGTTTGTCAGTAAGATATAACTTAATAAATTGACAACAATCTGAGGAAAGTTTTTTCTTGAATTTAAATATCAATTCATAATACCATACCGTTGACTTTAACATTGATTTCGTTGGCGACATTAAAGGTTCCTCAGTTCAAACTCTAACCTCCTTTTTTTTCGATGACCTAATGTGGATGTTGGTGGGCCTGCATTAAATCGTTTCCCTATAGCTCATCAGAACCTTAGGGCGCTTTTGGCTAGCGCCTCTATCCAGCTCACAGTGGTAGAGGTCACAAATAATGAAGTTGTCGTGGCTTTCAGCACTATTTGGCGCAGTGGAATGATGTTTCTAATAAGCCAGTACGCGCCAAAAATGTTTGAGGATATTCTGAGCTCCAGAGCGTTGTACAAAATAATTAAGCAAGCAATGGTTTTGTAAATCGTCAGCTTATTGCAAAAAGACAGTCAGTTTCTAAGGCAGAGAAGAGAACCAAAGGCTTGCTTGTCTGTAAGCTTCTGGTCCAAGATCACTCTCATCTATCATACATATTCTCTACACGGTATCTCCCAATCAAAGATTTGAATCTCGCCAAATCTGGTCGCCAACTAAGGGTGTCTTCATAGAGAATAGGGTGGCGGAACTCTCCGCACACTGAACCAGCTTGATTGTCATCGAGCTTGACAGGACCGCCATGTCGTCTGCACATTGGGCCATCGCTATATAGATGTAAGTGTTGAATAACGCCAGGGACGGCACCAAGCCTTAGAAGTCGCTAGCGGGATAGACACTGAAGCCATCTTGTAAACGAGATTGTTATACCCAAACTTGACGAAGGCTTTAACCCCATTCAGGAATACTACTGTGGTGGTAAACTTCTTGTAAAAGCTTTCTGAGATTGTTTTCACCACCCGAAAGAATTTGTGGATGGTACAGTGACTGGGACGTAATCCAAACTGATTTTCTGAAATCAGTTGGAGAGCTTCAACTGCTGTCTGTAGCCCGTACTAAGTCACACGTTCTACCAACTTTTCCACGATTGACAGGAGGCTCGAGCGATAATCTTAGAAAAAATGCCAGTTTTTCCAAAGCTTAGGATGCATTACGACATCGAAACTTTTTAAAGGCGCAGAAAGTGACGTAGTTAGAGGACGGCGTTAGCAATTGAGGTTGTATAGACGGCTGCCTCTTTCGGAAAAGCCTGCACTGCTCGGTTTTGGATGCCGTCAAGTCAGAGTGGCATGAGAGCTTCAAAATTCGAATCAGATAGAGGACTTCATAATAGGATGGGGCCTATAAGTGGTCAGAGGGCTTTTAGCCCTCCAAGCGTCCTACAACACAGTCGACGGTGTAACCGCTTCAGATTGTCAGCAAACACTTCGACTTTGACGACGACTGATGGACAGTATGGACCTTGACCGCTTTCTATAGGTTGTTGTCGGTCACCTCGCAATAGTTTCTCAAATACTTTTCATAGTACTGAAAGCACTCTAATAGGATTCTTCTTCTTCTTGTGCTATCCGTTTCGGATGTTTGCGATCAATGTGGCGATTTTTATTTTATTAACAGCTGCTCGAAAAAGTCCAGTGGTCGTCATCGAAAACCAAGATCTTAAGTTTTTGAGCCATGAAATGCGTCGTCTTCCAGGTCCCCGCTTTCCTTCTACTTTGCCTTGAAGTATTTGTTGAAGTAAGCCGTAACGTTCTTCATTTCTGCTAATGTGTCCAAGATATTGTAACTTCCTGATTTTAACTGTATTTATTACTTCAGTTGTTTTGTTAACTCTGCGTAAAACTTCCACATTTGTCACATGATCAACCCATGGTATTCTCAATAAACGTTTATATAGCCACATTTCGAATGCCTCTAACTTTTTCATTGTAGCTGCAGTCAACGTCCAGGACTCTACTCCGTATAACAAGATTGAGAATACGTAACACCTTAACAGTCTTATTTTTATCTCGATATTTAAATCTCGGTTTTTGAATAGTTTTTGCATTCTAATATATGAGCTTCTGGCTTTTTCTATTCTACACTTGATCTCTACTGAATGATCCCACTGATCATTGACTGAAGTGCCTAGATAGATAATTGATTTTAATCTTTCAATCTTTTCGCCGTTTATTATTAAGGGTTCAGGTGGAATATTGTTTTTACTTATAACCATATATTTGGTTTTCTTTGCATTTAACTTTAACCCGTACTGTTGACTGATAGTCATGATGTTAGTCATAATATCTTGCAAGCCTTTTAAATTGTCCGCGAATATGACTGTGTCGTCCGCGTACCTTATGTTATTCAACTTTACTCCGTTTACTGAAATGCCTTCTGTCGCATCTTTCAGAGCTTCGTTAAATATTTGTTCCGAGTAGACGTTGAACAACAAGGGCGATAGAATACAACCTTGTCTCACTCCGCGTCTTATTTCTACATCATCTGACAGCTCTCCTTCAATTTTGATGTTTGCAGATTGATTCCAATACAAATTAATTATAATTCGAAGATCTTTGTCGTCAATACCAGTGTTTTTCAGTATTTGTATGAGTTTATCATCTTTAACGCTGTCAAATGCTTTATGATAATCTATAAAGCATGTATAGATATCAACATTAACATCTCTGCAACATTGAAATAATACTTGTAGAGCAAATAGCGCTTCTCTTGTGCCTAGAGCATTACAAAATCCAAATTGGGTTTGGCTCAGTTGTTCTTCACAAAGTCTGAAGATGCGTTTATGTATTATTTTCAAAAACATTTTTAGTAGGTGGCTCATGAGACTAATCAATCGGTAGTCGCTACAACTTTTGGCACTAGATTTTTTTGGTATAGCAATAAACGTGGATTTAAGCCGCTCTTTCGGTATTTGACCCGTATCATAAATGTAATTATATATACTAGTTAACCAGTTTATTGCATCGTCATCTAATAATTTACAAAATTCTGAATGAATTCCGTCCGGGCCTGCTGTTTTACCTACTTTCATTTGTTTTATCACTGCCCGCACTTCATCTTTCATAATGTCCGGGCCCGTGGCGCATGGCTCTGATTTTATGACTTTTCGCTGTTTATCCTCAAAAAGTTCTTTAACGTATTTCTTCCATACTTCTAGTCTTGTTATTTTGTCTACAATGACATTTCCTGCATCATCTCTCATGCAACCTGTTGTTTTGGACTTAAAAGTCCTGCGGCATCTTTAACTTTTTGTACATGTTAAAATTGTCATGTTTTCTTTCTAGTGACTCAATTTCAGCACATTGTTCTTTTAACCAAGTTTCTTTAGCAGCCCTTATAGCTTTTTTAATATTGTTGTGAATGGTATTATAAGTTTTTATATCTCCATTTTTATTTCTTCTTCTTTCTTCCATCATTTCTAAAATCTGGTCCGTCATCCATGCCTGTTTTTTTGATTTAGTTGGTTTTAGATACTCATTACTTACTTCTTCTAGTTTTGTCTTGAATTTTGTTAATTCCGCGTCAACGTTGTCTGTTGCAGAGTATTTTAGAAAACCTTTTAATTGTTGTTCCACTTGTAATTTGATGTTTTGGTTCTTTAGCTGACTTAAGTCATATTTTTTTGTTGTTTTACTTTTTATAACTTTCTTCAGTTTTATGCACATTTTAGCTAATAATGGGACGTGATCAGACCTTATGTCCGCACTAGGGTATGTTTTAACTGATTTTATAGAGTTCCTAAATCTTTGACTTACTAGCATGTAATCTATCTGATTTCTTACTATATGGTCGGGTTTATCTAATGGAGATATACAAGTATATAACCTTCTGGCCGGCAGTTTAAAGAAGGTGTTTGTAATTACTAATTGATGCTCTTGTGCGAAGATGTTGAGTCTATCACCTCTCTCGTTTCGTTCGCCTAGACCGTACGCTCCAACAAACTCGCCGCATTTCCTTGTACCTATTTTGGCGTTAAAATCGCCCATCAAGATAGTCAGATCTTTCTCTTGGAGTTTGCTAATAATTTTGTTTAGTTCATTATAGAACAATTCTAGTTCCTCTTCAGATTTATCAGCTGTTGGAGCATATATCTGCAAGATGTTGCATTTGATTGGTGTTGTGCTTAATGCGATTAAGATTAACCTTTCCGAAATAGGGATAAAATTTTCGACACATGGGCTCATATCCTTTGAGACTATAATTCCGACGCCGTTATGGTGTTGACCGTTATCGTTGCCTGAATAGTATATAGTATGTTCTGCAACTTTAATTTGTCCTGATCCAGGCCAACGCATTTCACTGATGCCTAAAATATCGATTGATAATCGATTCATTTCCTGTATGGCGTTATGTACTTTTCCAGCTTCATGTAATGTTTTTACATTCCATGTACAAATATTAATTTTCTGCACGGGGATTCTTAGCAGCCTCTGCCCATCGAAGGGCTGCCGGGAACTGAGGCCCATTCTCTTTGAAACTTTCGCCATAATTGATTTTACTAGGGAACATTGACAGTGTCAATGCAATTAATGAGGTGGTTTCCCGTTGCCTTCCTCATCGCAGTAACAGAACCGGTCAAATTTAATATGTAATTTTCGCCTCTGTCTATCTAATATTAGGCTGTACCGAAGATCTTCTTCTCCACCCTAAGTAAGTACTGACACTACTGCTGCCTCATGTCAGCTAGTTTTGGTCCGCCCCGGGTATTTGATTTCCCCGGTACCCACCATATCTGATGAGCTTTCCCCTATCCGCCACCTGGGGAGGCGCCCGATGGGGGACTAGCAACCCCACATGGGATAGGATTGTATGACTACAAATTTCCTTTAACTATCAAAGTTTAAGGATTATTGTAATCATAATAAGTTTTTATTCTTGAGAAAATAAGTGTAGTCTTAGTACCGTGTTGAATACTTTTCGTGAATTTAGATTTTTAAGAATTCGAATTTTTATCTCAAATGCCATAAACTGATTTGTTGGTAGACTCATCTGAAAGGACACTTCAAGAAGTTATTTTATCTTACTTTAATCTTCAATTGCAATTTCAGCGAGAATGGTTAAAGCACCTTATATGATAGATTGATTACTTCGGATCCAACTTCTGTTCCCAGTACGAAGAGATAGCTTATGTTCATTGTTAGCGATAAAGATTTCAAATAGTTTTGTGAAGACTAGTTTTTAATATTAGAAAGTAATCTTTAAAGCTTATAAATTGTTTGATTTAAATATTAGCTTGTTTTGTGGATGCCTCGTTTCTTATTTTCAAAAATTTTCTTTTTCATCAATTATTGGACACTCTGTACTAGATGCATACTATGCTTTTTGTAAATTTACTCACTAGGTAGCCTATTACAGGGCTTCACTAAAATATTTTAATGGTAAAGTCAGTTATTTTTCCGTTTTTGTGGGAACCTCCAGTAACAGACCTTCATAAATTCTCTGAATAACTCCAAATTTGTGTATGCGCAAAGTTTTTTATATTAAGTGGCGTGTGTGCCCTCGGAGTTGCTATTGTCAACAAGTAGTTAGCTGGAAAATCTAAGTAGGACTATATCTTTTGATTATTTTAATTTATTCCTTTTATTAGAGAAAAATTAAATAAATCGGGTGATTTCATTGAACTTCATGTGTAAGCTCTCTAATGGAAAGGTACTGTAGACTAGTACTGTTTACCGATTTCATTAATTCTCTAGCTTTAGTCGAGGCGATTTTAGCTCCCCATTGTGGATTTTCAGCATCAAAATCGCTCATACCTTAAATATCGCCCCCAAAGATATAAGTAGTACTCATATTATTGTTGTTTCTTCTTATGCTGCGGACATTAGACTACCGAAACTGTCAGGTCCAATCACGATTATTTGTATTCTGAAACGCTTAATTCAGATTTTAATAAGCAGTGCTGTACCGATACATGTCCGACATCAGGATCTGTATAATGCAAGTCCGCAGTGACATGAAATTTGTAAGAAAGGATATTATTTCATCTCCGTGCCGGATCTGCCCACTGGTGTTCAATTGGGCCAATCTAATATGATGCCGCGCTATTGCTTTTTACAACAAAATTGCGCTTTTAAGCAGATTCAAGTGTATGCGTAGCACAAACAATTTTTGGGAGGACGAAAAGCAGCTGCAAATAAAGGTCAGCGACGTCAGCCGAGTATCAGCGTAACTGAAGATAATAAGCTACAATAGTGCTAGGGAAGTCCCAGAAATTCTCCTGCTTGACAACAAAGCCCGGTCCCATACAGCCAGTCCAAATTCGACTTAACGCTCTGGGATTGTAATTTATTAGAACCATTAAAAGAAGCACCTGGACGACAAAGATTTGATGGCAAATCATAATTTTGTGTAAAAAATAATTTTACATGTTTGAATTCTTATAATGCTTGAATAAATTGAGAAAAATAATTTTGTTTCATATTTGATTCGTTTAGCGTTCATATCACCAGGCAATGTATTGTATAGCTTTAAGTCATAAAAAAAACTCAAAAATTTCAAAAACCTAATTAAATATTTTGGCAGTACACAATTATATTTGAATGAAACAATATTAAATCACCATAAAAAATGAATAAATTATCTTCACCAAATAAAAGCGCGTAGTTTGCAACTCAGCACGTCACGTGCGTGCTTGATACAGTTTTTTTCTTACTAATTGAACAATTACTCTTTAAAATGGCCTTTTGTCTTAGCATTTGACAATTAGGAATTACGTTGAGTTATGTCCGAGACATCGTAAAAACTTCTGTTGACGTAAATGTCTATGAAGGTTAGCAACATTAGGCGTTGGTTTTTATGTGTGAATTTCATCGATGCAAGATTTTCAAATGCGCAGACGTGTGAGCATGTGAAAATAAACAATGCGCTTATAATTTGCATAAATAATTTTACTAACGTAAGCTGCTGCTACCATTTCTCAATTAATAACGTGATGTCTAGATTTCGTCACATTTACCATACACAATACCGTCAATGTAAATGAACACTAACAACTAATATTTGTTGCGCAGTTAATTCCGACTACGTATGTATTTGAAGAATTTAACTAACAAATTCGTGCACGCATTTGATAAAATACGCTGCAGAATAAACAAATAAAAATGCGCTACTCTATTGAAACTAAGATAAAAATGCCGATTAACGGTTAAAATATGCATATTTATTCAACAGTTTAACAAATACACCAATTAAATTTTTTTATTAATGTGTGAGATGATTTGAGTACATATTTTTATAAAGGAAAAAACAGTATAGTTATTTATTTGTGAAATATTAACATAATATTTTATTAAATTTACAATTATTGTTTTATAATAAATAATTGTTATTAATTTACTTGAAACACTTTTAATCCGACTTATAACAGAATTAGTTGCTGTGTTTTCATTAGTGTCTTTATAAACATTAATGTTAAAATTAATGTCACTGAATAAACAAAAATTTTAAGGACTTCGACCAGCTAGCTTCGCTTTTTTGAATCTGGATTTGATGTTTTAGATGGAAGGTTATGGGATTATATCTTCATAATGAAATTGTCATTAAATCCGAGTTAGAATTTTCTAAAGAATTTTCAACTGCTCCATTAGCAATTCTTCTGATATTCTATGTTGCTTCTACGGCTCCTTTTGAAATTAAATTTATAATAATAACCTTTTCCGACTATTTCCGCTGTTAAAATTACATTTGCAAAAACCCCCTCGCGGTATTTTCATCCAGTAAGCTTATCCACAAAAGCTCAATTTTAGTTTGAAAGAAACTTAAATCTCTTTTATTATCTTTTTTTAATATCCTCGTTTTTCTCTTCATACAATTGTTATGTTTTGAAGGGCAATCTGTGCAAGGTATATGGTAAACACTAAAACATCTCCTCCACGAACAAAGCGAAGTAAGGTCAAAGTCATAATTATCTTACCTGGGTGTTTTATCTTTGACTGTTTTCTTTGAAGTTACATCACAAACATAACATTTTAATATAAAATTGTTTTCTAGGAAGATAGCACTGTAAACATCTTGTACTAAATTGCATTTGGTTGGCACGATAATATAATAAGGACCGCGCCCTCAACGATCGCCATTATTACCCCTTGTTCAAGTTTTTTTAATTATTATTTAGTTTCTTAGCAATCAGAAAGATACAACATACATTCTATGAGCTAATGTTATCACTGGGTCGTAGAGAGGAAGACTCCCATTAAAGTTCTCTTTATTGCACTAAATCTTTTGGCCATTTCTTATTCAAGCGTCGCGTCGCGGGATATTCTCTTAATGAAATAATGATTTAGTTGGGATGAGTTGCTAGCGAGTCGTGGTGTTTTATGACTTTTTGCTTGATTGCGTCCTTCACGTATGGTACATTAAGGTTGGTGTGGAGGGTTCTATTAGAGACGTACCATGGCGCTCCAGTTATGCTTCGTAATGCCTTTGATTGGAATCGTTGTATGATTTCTATCGTTTAATTTGTTGCACAATCCCATAGCTCACAGCCGTAGAGCCATATAGGTCGGATTATGTTCTTGTATATAAGTAATTTATTATCCAAAGAGGGAATTGATTTTTTGCCAAGGAGCCAATACATGTTTCTAATTTTAATGTCCATCTTTTTCCTTTCCCTGGACACGTGTATTCTCCAGGTTAGACGTTTGTCAAGGTGAAGACCGAGCTAAGTGGCTAAACTGGAACACAGGTTGATCGTTTCATGGTAAACGTGACGTGGGAAGATTTATTTCCATTAATTTTTATCCTAAACTTGTGTGTCCATTCCTCAATTAAAGTTAGATGATCTTGAGTGCTATTCGTTGCTAGAACTGGATTCTCACTACTTGTTAGTATTGCTATATCGTCAGCAAAAGTTCCCATAGTATTACCCTTATTCGAGTGAACAATTATTTTTAGATTCTGAGTAGGCCAGGCATCAGAAAGCACCGGGAATGAACCCGGGTCAGTCAGCATCGCAGCCCGCTCCTCAACCACGAGACCACGCTGGCTTCGGTTACATTAATAAAATTTATAATTTTATTAGCATTATTTGACTCTTAAAACAATTATCGCCACCCCACTCTACATTCATAGTGAAACTTTAATAAAATCGTTGCAAAGCGTTCATTCAAATAGCTATAAAAATAATATAAACAATAGAAAGTTAAAATGTACGCAAATAAGTACGGTATGTTCTAAAAGGCAACAAAAGCCTCTATGGGTTATATTCCCTTTGAACAATTTGTGGTTCTGAGCAGGACCGTCTCCCATTATTCAAATTTAGTTAAGTGGCGGACATAGATGACAGAGAAGTAGAAAAGTTTGAAGGTTTGTGCCTTTGTAAATCCTTTTAAACATAAACTCTGCTACATACCCTGAAAATGCTGAGTTGTATGTTTGTAGCGATGGATCTGATGTCTCTTTGCAGGCGTTTAATATTTTTAATGTAAATTGTAGACCCTTCAGGACTTATAAAAGTAAGAGAGTGATTAATGGCGCAATGAAAATGCGCATTTAAATCCCCAAAACCATAATAGCATTCAAAACTTACCTTTGATCTTCTTAACAATTCGGAATAATCAGTGAGTCAGTTAAAACAAACCAGTTCACAACTGTCAAGCTTAATCGTTTTAATTCGAATTTCATGATGTATGTCTTGGGAAGAGGCAACTTACACCACATAGCAACAAAATAGATAAATATGTAGGAGACCTGAAACTGCAACATACTATACCATGCACTACTTCTGGCACTTTTCAATGCGTTGAATCATATCTCTTACCTAAGGTACCTAACAACTCGCCTTTTGTAGCATTTGAACCGCCATTGTGAGATATTTATTTTAACCTGCTCGTAAACACTTCGTGATCAGTGAGGACATTTTCCAGAAGTTTAGAATTAACAGCAACTCAATGAGTGCCGGTATCCCAACCGTCACATTATGCCTCAGCTAAAGTTACTTTTGAAGTGATTGTAAAATAACAATATAGACATTTGCTACACGCGAAGAATAGTAATACAAAAACGGGAAATCAAAAACAACGAAAGAAATGCTCCGTTAAGTTATTTCATTGACCAGCAAAATCTAAATTTGTGCAAATGTGCGCATTGTGCCCAATGCTTAAGATTTTAATACTTTAAAATAAGTTACCAATAATGTCAAAAATACAGATATGTGCGTTAAAAAGTTGCATAGGCAAATGAGATACGTAGCATAAATTTAATGATGCCGTACTTGAAACGGTAGTAAGAAGTAGTGCAGGAGTAACAAACGAGTTATGAGAAGAGGAATGCGTTTTTTGAGCAATAAAGTACATTTTGGTACTACAACAATTTCTTTAAATAACTGCTTCAAGTACATCAAGCTATTAAACAATTACCAAATCAATAAAAACATAAACTTAGCTTTTTTTAGAATCATATAATTATTGATTATATCTGATATGCCCAGAGCGTCTATAAAAAACACATTTACATATCAACTAAATACCAGTTAATTTCTGCCACACCTTTAATTGTCTTATTTATCAATTCCTAAAAGTCTACATACTCCTATTATCTCAATAGTTGTTTTGATTTTAGGCAGATAATGCTTTTTATATTTTTCTCTCGTTAACCTTCGTAATTTGCACTTCTCTTCTAATAAATCTAAATCAAAAAATAAGTTCGGTGTTAATTGATAGAAGAAATTACCTTTGGTCGATATATGTATCAAATAATCTTTGCTATATAATTGAATTGTTTCACCGATCTTAAACACAAGATTCTTACCTTTGAGGGAAGGAGGGTTGTAGTTTTTCAAAAGTTGCTCTGAACGTTCTCTATATTCTACCACAACTATCAGAAAGTCATAAAAGAAAAAACAAACATTAAAGAATGGCGTCAGATTTGACGACACGGATTCCTTAACTAAAAGTTTAATTAAAGTAAAATTGGAGCGTCAAAGTAAAAGCATTTTTATTATAAATATTTTGGCTAAATTGAATTCACCTTTGAGTTAAAAGATATTTAGATCTTTAATGCCAGAAGCTGTAATAAATATTTTAAAAAAGATCAAAAGACAATAATTTGACGAATATAAATGTGAATTAAACTTAAACAATAGTATTGATAGTATTTAAAACTTTTTAAATAACATTCGCATTTGTTATTTTTGTTTACAGGATGATAAATTGTGGGCTCTCTTAATTTCTTCAGATTATTTGAGTATTCGGGATTTAGTCGATACCAAATCAAATTATTGCTTAGTAACGCATGTGATCAAGCGTTAATTTGCTGAAAGATTGGTTGGAATAGCTTCTGGAAGGAGAACCTACTAAAGGTTGTAAAATATTGACCCTAACTATAGAATAACTCTCCTCCCTTAATAGATCCTTTTCATAGCAAAATATTTCAAGTCGTTGTAGAATAATATACGATCTTACCCTTCTTTTCTTTGTGACTGGTGAATGTCGCAGCACTGATGGTGGCCTATTTTTCTTAAGCAAATGCATTCTTCATGCATTGTAAGTCTACATAAAGGGATAAAATATATTGTGATACATTTCTATTCAAACTTATTGTTGAGTGTCATTATGAAGAGTTTTATTAAAATGTTTATAATTAAAATACTCCCATAAACACTCTCACAAAACCATTACCCTTACTTTACACATAATTCAAATTTTTATGACTTTGGTTACTATCGTCAATTGTTAAATTTAAAAGATATAATCTATTTTTATCAAAAAGTTTTGTTTAACAATGGAGTGTAGGAGCATTATATATATAGCATTATATAATTGTAAAACAGAATAAGTATTTTAAAAATCTATAACCTTTTGCATTCAATCTCAAGGGTCGTCAAAGATTTGAAAAAAACACGTCTAGTTCAGACTAACCAACCAGTCAAAGTTATAATTGCTCGAATTAAACAAAATTCTTTACATATACAAAAACAATTATGTCTGGGGGATCCAAATTTCTAAAACTTAGATGAGTCACATTATCAAACAAGATTTTGTTGTTTGTAAAAGACATGTGGAACATTTGTCAACAGATGATTTAAAGAAATTAGGAGAAATAAAACAACAAAAATTGTTAAGTAAGCCCATGGAAAACGGTTATAGAAAAATCATGTTATGAATGACAAAGGTTGTCCAAAAAATCATCTTTCTTAATGTCAAGACATGAAACAGTTCCAATATCTGCAATGGTATGGTGTTACAATAAAGACACACAGACTACCAAACAGTATGGCTTACAAACTTTCGCAAACTTTAGTACAAAATTAGTCTACATTGTGCTTGGCGTACTACTAAAAATTTGTTTTAGTTACACTGTTTCTTAACACGTTCACACAAGTATGCATTAGCTTCGCACTTGCAAAGGCAGTACGCCAGTAAGCTTATGGTAAACTTTGCGATTTTGTTTTGTGCTACAAATATTCAGCAGCCCGTAAAAAGTAGAAGAATAAGAATTAAAAAAACCAGCAGTGGATAACAAATGATACACTAATGTTAATGGATAAAAAAAAAGAAAATCAAAAGAAAAATGTATAGAAATAGAACAGCTACAAATAAAATTTGAGGAGTTTAATGTACACATAAAACTAAAAGAAGTAACCGACAATTATATACGAAGAACTCCATATACTCTCAGAAGCGAAAAAAAGAATTAAATACTTGACAAAAATTATTTAACAAAAACATGGGAAAACTACATCATAAATCTTTTTGATTACAACCGAACAGAAATGGATATTAAGAATAAAACCAATACAAACAGCGAAACCAGGTTTGACCTGACGAAGAAATATCCATGGAAATTATTAAATTGTTTGATGGAAGAAATATAAAAAAGGTTGACTAAACTTTCTAATCAGGTACATGACAACGAAAACTGCCTGATACTTGGACAAAATCCATTTTTATTCAGCTACCTCAGCAGAACAATGGAACATTGTGTAATGAGTTTTGTTTAATCAGTTTAATAGTAACCAGAATTTAAAGAATATGCAAATCATTTATAGAAAGTTCACAATTTGGATTCAGAAACAGACTTGAAACAAGATGTGCTTTATTCGGAAAGAACATACGATGATTTGCTACAAAAATGACAAGAATTGCAGAAAACTGTCTACATTGACATATTAGATTAATCAAAAATTTGTACTGTAGCCAAACTGATGGTGTATGTACAGACAATGAACAAACAAAATATTTCCCAGTAAAAAAACGGAAGGCAAGGATGTGTTCTGTCACCTGTACTATTTAATATACACTTGAAGCGTGTTTTTAAAAATAATTTATAGAAGCAAACAGAAGAAATTATATATAATATTAGGTATGCAGACGATACCAATATACTAGTGAAGAGCCTTGAAGACTTACAATTTCTCATGAATAAAGTAAACGAAGCCAGTAAAGAGATGAGTAAAAATTAATATAAAAAAAAACTCATGGTAATGCGTCGAGAATATAAATAGCGATAAACGGAATAGCAATAAGGCCAGTTAATATATTTAATTATTTAGAACGTTGAATATATAGCAACCATTGAAACAACATCTGAAATAGAAATAGCTTGATGTACTTTCTACAAATACAAAACAATCACTTACTACTGGATATTAGAATAAAGTTTATAAAGTGCTACGTATGGTCAACCCTGCTGTACAGGATGGAAGCCTGGACATTAAAGGAAGTAATAATAAAGAAAACAAAGGCTGCATAAGAAGATGCTAAAAATACGATGGACTGCTCGAATTACAAATGAAGAAATATTAAGAAGAGTATGTAAAAAAATAGTTGGTGATAGTTATAAAGAAAATAAAAAAGCCTATTTTGAACAAATTCTAAGGAATGACAAATATACGTAACTCCAAATAATAATAAAAGGAGAAATCCAAGAAAAACGACCTGTAGGAAGAAATAGATTGTCATGGACGTGTAACATTCGCAAATAGATTGGACTAACTGCAACGCAATTGTTTGGATTTGCTAAAGATCAAGAACATTTTAACCAAATGGTACCCAATTTCCGAATAAACAAAGACGGTTTATAAGAAGAAGAAGAAGAAGAAGAAGAAGATATTAATTTTCCCAAATGTAATTTTTAGCAAATAATTACTCAATAATAATGTATTTTTCCAATGTAACACACCTCTTAATAAGTTCGTAGGATGACCAATAAAACAAAAACTGTTAGGCAAAATTCGACTCTATTCATTAAGATGGTCTCCTCCAAGAGTGATACATTTATTCCAACGTTTCTTCAACATTTCGATGGTTTTTTGTAGATTTATCTTTAGCCTCAAAATAAGCTTCAGTTTCGGTAATCACTTCTTTATTGGAAACAAATCTTTTTCCCTGACACATTTTTTTAGATTTGCAAACAACTGTAGTCGCTGATAGCCAGATCTAGAGAATACGGTGGATGGGAAAGCAATTCAAAGTGAGATTCGTGCAATTTTGCCATTGTTGCAATCGACTTGTGACACGGTGCTTTGTCTTGGTGAAAAATAACTTTTTTCTTCTTTATTTGGGGTTGCTTTTTCACAATTTCTTCTTTAAAACCAATAGTGCTATATAATATTTGGCATTGATGGTTCTTCCTTTCTCAAAGTACCAAAAATAAGAAGGCCAAAACCTTACCAGCTGACATTTGCGTTTTTAGTCGCTTTGGGCGGCTTTCATTTTTTGCTATACACTCAACTGACCGCCAATTTGACTCTGGAGTGTAGTGATGGATCCGTGTTTCATCCATTGTCACATATCGCGTAAAAAAATCTTTTTTATTGCGCTGAAACAGCTCTAAACATCGCTCTAAATCGACAACGCATTTTGTGTTTGATCGACTGTGAGCAAACGCGGTACCCATTTCGAACAGAGCTTTCTCCTGGACAAATGTTTATGCAAAATGGTGAATAGATTGCCTTTTGATATCTTTCAGGTGTCAGCTATCTTACGCAACTTTAATTTCAATCGGCCAAAACTATTTTGTGGACTTTTTTATATTTTGTGTAACAACTGACGAATTTGGACGACCAGAGCGTTTCGCATCATCGGTGTTTGTACAGTTTAAAATCAGCAAACCACTTCTCTACTATTTGGCCCGATGGAGCAGAGTCCGAATAACACTTGTCAAGCCATTGCTCTGCTTGAACGGTATTTTTCCTATCAAAAAGCAATTCTTTATCAACGGAATTTAGATTTTTCCATTGTTTTGAAAATTACAAAAGTAGCGTCACTAAAACCACGGTAACTTGTGAACTAAACGTCAGATTGTCATGAAATTGTGACACGTATTATTTGAAGATTAGTACTTCCTAAAAATAATATAGATTTGTCGATAGTGGCGGCATCTAACAATTATATTGAGTGAGTAAGAAAAAAGTTTTGGTTATATTTATTGAACCGATGTCAATGAATGAATGTGAGTAGAGACTTTTTTCTGTCTAGGTAATAGTAATAAAATATGTTTCTTAGGCGACTACTGCAGCATGCAATAAGTTATAACGATTTGAACTTTGAAAATCTAAATTGAAAATTCATTTACTCGAAAACCCCAAAACAAGTTTTATACGAGAAAACATAATACTTGATATGAGTGCTGTAGGATGTCCAATTAGTGCAATGCGCCGGGCTATTTTAAATTTTTGAAAATTAGTTGTGATAGAAAATTTAAATTTTTGATTTATTTGCTAGTCTAGTAGATAGCCCATATCTCAAGCTAACTGTAAAATATTAAATTTCAACACATATCACTCCGTATAATTACAGAAAATTTCCGAAATATCGATTTTTTTCAACATTCAAAAAACAAAAACTTTTTAATGCACCCAAGAAAAGAAAAACGAAACATCATTTTGGTCTGTCGCTTCTGGAACCCCCGACATTATTATTAGAATACTAGATATATGTAGCTTTACTGTTATTATTCAAACTCATAGATATTAGGCTAAAAATCTAAATGAAGTAAATCAATAAAAAGAAAAATATTTTCATTAATTACTTTCTATTATCACATAATGTTATTCATTTTACTATTTTTATTTGATACATTTTAACAATCTTAAGCTGCATATTAACACGTATTTACAGATGTAATTTGTATTATTTAATAACAATTCTTCTATATGATAAGCCATCGTAAAATTACCTTACATGTATAATTAAAGCTTTTATCGCAAACTCTCGGTATCGCTTTGTTTATTACTTTTTTAAAAAATGATAAAATATGTCCACATGTAAACATGTGTAACGTGGCACTTCATCGGTAACCCTTCGAAATTAAAAGTAAAATTCGGTAAATCATAAAAACAGTAAAAATTGTACGATCAAAGTTGGTTTTAAACTGACAGCTCCTTTAAAGCGCAGCATTTTTAATGAGCCATCTGCTGCCATCCCGCGGTCAAGAAATCTCTGGAATTTTTGTTTGTGAACAGGTAAGGCGCATTCGTCGAGGGGCAATTAAACTTTTCCATTATATAGTGCAAAGGTTCGATGCTCTTAGCTCCCACGGGCTGCAGCAAATTATTCCACAGCATGTTTGCACCTGAAAAAATATTTTGTACTAAATTAACCTTAAAGGTAAATACAGGAATCCTGAAAATATTTTTAATATACTTTGTGGTTCATTGTTTGGTTGCAAGTGATAAACATTTGACACTATTAACAGCTTGTTTAAAATAACTTAATGGCGTGCTATAGCTACTTAAATTATTATAAAGCAATCTTACAATATATAAGAGCTCTTTATTTCTTTTTTGTCATAAGGAAAAATAAAATGACGCCGCTATAAATATCACTTAACTTCAATTAAAATAAGCAAATGCCACTTTTGTAACAGGCAATTAAAATATCATTGCTAATTTGATGAAAACAAATATACTTTTAGAGTGTACTACTTTAAAGCAAATTAAAATGTTATTTTTAAATATATACAGAGTGTTTCAAAAAGAATCATCCAATTTAAAAAAATTATAACTGTTTAGCTTTTAATCCGTTTCGATCGAACAATGTGTGGTTAGGAAGAGGCAATTCTTGAGTTTCACGCGGGTATCGATAGGTAGCACCAGCGCGCTTCGTTCAGCTGCGATTTCAGAGTTTGTCAAGATGAAGACTGGACAACAGAAATAATTTTATGTTCTACGCTTCGTAAAATGTCCGTAACATCTGTTGTGCGTGATTTTCGGCAAACAATATGGTGCTGAACCTTCTGCCGCTCAGAGTATTAGACGATGGTATAGACAATTCCAAGACACGGGTTGTCTGCGTAACGGAAAACCCAGTGGTCGTTTTTGTAGGTCAGACGAAGATGTGGAGCGCATCCGACTGACTTTCGCACGTAGCCCCCAAAAATCCACTTGCCGTGCCGGTAGATAACTAAACATTTTCTCAACTATCTGGCGTGTTTTGCAGTGATGTTTGATTATAAAATCATACAGCATTCAATTCTCTTCGTGCAGGTGGCAAAGGAAAACGTGTGGCGTTGTGTGATTTTATCCTCGGCAAGGTGGCAGAAAATGATAATTTTGTAAAACGTTTTGTGTTTTCTGACTAGGCTACTTTTTAATTTAGTGGTAAGGTAAACTTCCATAATGTTAAAATATGTAGTACGGAGTAGTCACATCAAATTGTACAACATGAAAGAGACTCTCCTAAACTTAATGTTTTTTGTGCAATTTCTCGGGAAAAGAAATTCAGCTACCGTATGGACATATGCGTGCATCCCAAAAGGGGCATATTGAGCACCTATGATTTGGTAGGTAAGAAAACTTCCAAATTAGCCCTGTAATGTAAAATTAATATTAAGTGTCTATATTCATTATTTTTCATAAGACAAACATTTTAAATCAAATTATTCTTTTTTAAACACCCTGTATATGAACACTACATTACATGGCTCTTATTTGTAGCCGGTTATCAATTACTTTTTGTAAATTAACTGTTAATGAAATTATTTTTCCAACTTGTCTCAAGGACAAAGCCGTATCAGAATTTAACAATGACGCTACTTACCCAAGGCGTGACCTTTCTGCGAGAAGTGAAAACAGTCGTGAGTGATATACGAAATGTCAATCGCCTCGTCGTAGCGATGTGCAGGATCCATGGGCGCATTGAAAAATTTCATGAATGGCTGCAATACCACCGTGAAATCATCCTTTGTGTCGTACCGCCCGCTTGCTATCTATAAACAAGTAATATCTAGCTATGAATTAGCATAAGAGTGAAATAGGTTGCCTATAATCTTATTATTATATTTTCAAATATAAAGTAATAAAATCACATAAGAACAAATAATACAAATAATAAATATTAATGTATAAAATAAATTTAAATCTTGTTTTAGAACTTCTATACTCATTTTACAGATTACATCTTCTGAACATAAAATAAGTCTGAAAATATTCTTAATATGTGAGGTCCTGCTTTTAGTCGAACAACATGTAGTCTTTTAAGTTTCACTGGCAAGAATTAAACTAAGTTAAATTTATTGTGAAATGTGTTCACAATGACAAACTGTTATCATAAAAGGTGTAGATATCTCAAATATGGCTATAGGAATACGGACATAAAAGATTGATTGAGTAGACCAATCATAGAAAAAACATCTTAATCAACTGATTTAAAAAGATCAACTCACTGACACTACAGCTTATCTTCACATATGTATTAGACGCGCATTTTAATCTGCGATATAAGCAAATTTTCGAAGAGGAGTGCCAATTATTTTTAAATTTCCTAAATAATATAAAAAGCTATTTAGAATTCTAGCTAAAAATGTAGTACTAAACGTAATACAACTAAAGTATCTTTAAAAATTAAGAAACTGTTTGTAGAAAAATTCAGATTAGAGGAAGATGGAGTAGATCACCTAATCGTAAAGATAAAAGCAGCTATAATTGTGTGGGAAATAGTGTTGCTTAAATTTTTTGCAATGTAATAATATAACATAAACATAAAAATTTCAAAAAGTGAAAAAGAAAGGGAAATTAAATATCAGGATTTGCAAATCAAAGACGTGTAAAATTGCATAAAGAATGGAAACGGCGTTACCAATACTGCAATTAATTCACCAATTGCCAAATCCAAAATTAAATCTAAAACTACAATAATGTAGATGATAGCGAAGATGCCTATACGGAAGAAGAAAAAAGAAAAGAGCAGGTAATTCGCCTAATATCTCCGAACAATCAAAGACAATATACGAATCCTGTAAATAAAGAAGATTTATTAGGTAAATATTTAGATGAAGTAAAGCAGTGATTTGCACAAATCAATATACAAAATAAAAACGATCAGGCAAAAAGACGGCCAATAGACAAAATAAGAAAGAAAAACATAGAATTAAAATAAGGAAGAGTAAACTTGAAAAAGAAGCATAGAAAATATTATATAATCACTCATTTTAAAGAAGCAATTTTTAAATCTAAAAATAGATATAGAAGAAAAAATTAAAGACACATACACTAGTAAGAAAAAATGAGAGGATGGAAAGACAATAATAAAAAATAAAATAAGTATACAGTATATTAATATAAAATATACAAAATTATCTGATACAACAAGAAAAAGATGCAAAACGAGATTTGACATTTAGCTAGAAATAGAAACAAGGCATGAAACGACATAAATAAAAACATAAAAACACTATTCGAAATACATATAGGGAAAGGTGCAATAAATAAGAATTACTATAAACCGCAAAATAAAAAATATTTTTACAGAAAAAACTATGAATAATTTAATAAAAAAGTTAAAATGTTGAATTAGACTTATTGGTTCTGTAAGAAACTGCAGAAAGAAGAAATATAAATATTAAGAGTTATACTTTCTCCAGCAATTAAGAAAAAATAGAATGTCGCAAACAGGCTTTGTAATAAATAAACATGGAAAGACAGCAATAATTTACTTGATATCATTAAACTACAAAATGCAGACTATACATTTTAAAGAGTGATATATAAAACTAATAGTAATCAACGCACATACATTGTCAGATAATAAATAATAAGAAAAAGTTTGAAAAGAATTTAATAAAGTGGCAGGTTATGATTTAAACATTATATTGAGAGATCTAATGCAAAAGTGAAAAAGAAAGAAATGTACATGCCAGTGATAAAAACAAAGAATGAATACAATAAGCAACAAAAATGAACAAAAACTAATAGATTTACCACTAAGAGAAACTCAAATTAAACGTATATGTGTCACTCGTAAGGCTATTTAAAAATAGACTTGAAGAGCGCCAAACGACATAACAGTGAAACAAATCGGTCTGTTGATAGAGAAGACGCAAGCACTGTAAATTCTATGTATAAAAAGATACAGAGGAGCTGAATAATTACTATCTGATAAGAGTAAAAATCAAACAATAAAAACTTAAAATGTACAAAAGAAGAAAGAGAAGAAAATAGTGTATAAGATAGGCGCTTTACAATGTAAGGAACTAAGAGAATTAAAAGACGAGTTTAAATATAGAACAATAATTATTTAATCATATGGAAACTATTCACCGGTCACAAAAAAATGTAAGGATGGAGATTTTAAATCAAGAGACCTATCAAAATAAATAAAAATATAAACAATAAATAGTAACAAGTGTATAGACAAAAAAAGAAAAAATACTATACTAGAAAAAACAATAGAGAAAAGTTACAAATAATATAAAATAAGAAATTTATTTAAATAAATAAAAAGAATCAAGATATGTTACTGTGCAACTACCGGCTTCTATATAAATAAATAGGGATATCTAATATCGAGAAAAAAGTAGTAGAAAATGGAAAAAATATTTTATGAAAGAGATGAACATCAGAGGAGATAATTTACAATAAAAAAGTAGGATAGGCAAATGAGCAAATATTGTAGATTCAATAGAATTAAAAACAGTTCTAGAAACGCTAAAGAACAATAAATTCCCAGGAAACTATGAAATACTAACAAAGCTAGTTAAGTATGGCGGAAAGCAATTAAAATACCTAATAAAAAAATACGGATAAAAAAATGCAACAAGATTAGTTCAAGGCAATAATTATCTCATCTTTAAAAAAAGAGGACTAGGTGTTCAAATTTCAGAAGAATATTCTGCTATGTAGTATCTGTAAGACCTTGCCAAAATTATTAGAAATCTATTAAAGTTATATGCAGAGTTAGTAGTAGACATATATCAAGTTAAGTTGAAAAGGAATACATTTTTATGAAAGCAAATATAAAAAAATTGTCATTAACATTATATTGACCTAATTATGCTGTTTTCAAAATTTATATAATATAATATTCTTATAAAGGCTGTCCCAGAATTAACGCAAGATTTAAATTTGTCGCCATATATGCAGTAAAGTGTTGACAACCCTAAAACAAAAACAAATCGACAGCTGATAGTTTAGGGTTAGTAAAAATGGAGCGTTACACGATAGAACAACGTGTCTTCATTATTGAACAATATTTCAAAAATAATGAAAGCTTGGCGGCCGCTGTTCGAAAATTTCATACAAAATATGGTCGGAATAGTGTTTTAATTTCGTCAACTGTGAAGAGATTAATTGAAAAATTCCAAGAGACAGGATCCGGTGGAGACGCCAAACACACTGGTCGTCCAAAAACAAGCCGTTCAAATGTCAACATCGAAGCAGTGCGTGAGAGTGTCGGTGACAATCCGGGAACCTCAATTCGGCGTCGTGGACAAGAATTGCAAATTTCAAGAAGCTCTCTACAGCGTATACTCACTAAAGATCTGTGTCTCCATTCAATTAACACAACAACTGAAGCCTGATGACCATGCGCAGCGAAGAGTTTGTTGAATGGATTATTGAGCATCAACAAATGGATGCTGATTTTTCGAGCAAAATCATCCTAAGCGCGAAGCACATTTTCACCTTGATGGGTTTGTTAATCGCCAAAATTGCCGCTTTTGGGGTTCTGAGAACCCACATGTGATTGTCGAAAACAAATGCATCCACAACGTGTCACTGTTTGGTGTGGATTTTGGGCTGGAGGCATAATTGGACCATACTTTTTTGAAAATGAGGCTGGTCAAGCAGTGACTGTTACTGATGCTCGATATCGCGACATGATAACACAGTTCTTTTTGCCGAAATTGGATGATATTGATGTGGTCAATATGTGGTTTCAACAAGACGGTGCCACATGCCATACAGCCCGTGAAACACTTCAATTACTGCATGAGACATTTACAGGTCGTGTACTCTCTCGTTTCGGTGAGCAGAATTGGCCCCCTAGATCGCGTGATTTAACACCATTATATTTCTTTTTATGGGGTTATTTAAAATCACAGGTCTATGTCAACAATTCCACAACCACGCGTGCATTAAAGGAGGAGATTCAACGTTGCATCAGCGAAATTCAGCCACATTTATGCAGAATGGTCATGGAAAATTTCGACAAACGAGTGCGTATGTGTATAGCAAAGCCGTGGAGGCCATTTGCCCGATGTGTTATTCCATAAATAACCCTAGCCTATGTACTTTATGATTCAATAAAAAAATTACAATCAAAAGACTAAAAACTGTGTTTTCTATTTAATTCAAATCTTGCGTTAATTTTTGGACACCTTTTAATAATATATATAAAGTAATATTAAAACTGGAAACACCAACAAAACTGATAAACCTAGTAAAAAAGACATTCATAAATACTAAATATCAAGTAAAGGTATAAAGAACTTTATGCTGTTATTTAAGAAAAAACAGTTGTCTATTTGCAGTATTGTTTAATTGAATACATATGCACATATAAATAGAATAGACACAATTTTTAACAAGATACACCTATATTTTGCTTATACACTTAGACCTCAGCGAAAATATAGAAAGATTGCAAAAGATTGCAAAAAAATCGGCTAAAAAGTATATATACAAGAAAATCTATACGCATTATTTGTGAAAAAATACTAAAAAGACCAATTAACGAACATGGTGAAGATTATAAATATAACAGTTTACAGAGTATAAACTATTTCGGACTTACTTTTAATAGTGATGATGATAGTGAAGCTAAGAGTACACGAGAGTGTAATAAGGCAGCAGGTAATTTATGCTAGCCAAATGTGGAACATAAGTGAATGCGAAGCAATAAAAGCTAATGGTATGTGAAATAAACAGTATTCGAAATTATCTAAGGTGGAAAAAGTGGAGGAAGAAAAAGTATAAAGAAGAACTAGTCAAAGATACAGATAAAAGCAAGAAATTAAAATGGGTAGTTTATATGCTACGTTTGAAAGATCAGAAAATGTCAATAAAAGTTCTACTGGCAGAAAAGGGAACGATATAAGCAGAGGAAAACCAAAAAGGGTGATTTAATAATACAAAAAATAAAAGTCTAGAAAGGAAAACACAGAACAACAAGTAGGAAGGAATAGGAGAGGATCACCGAAAACACCCTGGGTCTTTACAAGTTATAGTATTTTTTATTAAACCCTATAAAACACCAAAATTTGTCTAAAATAAAATAGGAATTTTTCTGTTTGACCAATAATTAAGAAATTAAAAATATAATAACAAATAATAATAAAAAATAAAATAGTATACTATTAAAACGAAAACATGATGCTATTTTTGTACAATACAAGAAAAATAAGCTTAAATTTGCAATATATCCAACTATCTACCTACGTTCTTAATCTTCTAAAGCAATGCCAACTATAAATAAAGAAATGCTGCATTTTTAATATCTCGTGTCGAATGTTGCAACCTTCTACACCTAATAAAATAAATAGAGCATAAAAAACCTAATAACTCATAAATCTCCAAGTAACGAGTGTATAACAACCCAAATATTAAGAAACTTGCCCCAATGAAAAAATCTGTTTTCTACTATTTTTTAAGAAAAATTAAAATAAAATACATTCTCACTTCCTTATAAAAATACATAGATTTGTATTTTATGAAAACCATTCTACCAAGCAAATTCATCTCATTAAAAAAATTACTATTTCACAGATATTCGTTTTTCAGTAAAACGTAATAACGGACTATCCACATACTGCCAAATAAGCTAGTACACCAAAAAGCAGTGCTTTAGGATGCTCCTTACATCTCTTGTGTATTTATGACATTCTCAATACTGATAATACAATAATTACTACATTGTCGAAGATATGGATATAATCTTCACTTCCAATAATATACAATAACTCCAATACATCTGTAAGTGAGTAGACTGATCAAGGTTAGACCAAAATAAATAAAAAAAATCAGTCTAAATTGTTTTTACAACCAGGATTCCAAACTTCTTACATATAGATTAACACATAATCGTTGGATTAAAGTAAAATGGACTAAAATAAATTTAAAATTCAAAGAAATATATTTAATTCTAAGAAGGAAACTCTCACAAAAGTAAGGTTTTGATTTATAAATTAATGTTAAAACCAATTCAAACATAAAAAATTCTACCAAGAAGATGTGATAAAAACCAATCAACATAATACAACAAATACAATAGAAAATAGTTACAATATAGCTAATGCTTCACGGTTTATTAAAAATTTATGATAACCTCAGTGTACCAGCTGTACTAGAAGAAATACACAATATTATTGACCATTAATTCTAAGAAGATATAATTCTATCAACGCAAGGAATATGTGGTTAGATGGGTGCTTCTATGTGCCGGAATCCGGATGCAATTTACTTAAAATTGATTTTAATTAATAATAAAAATTAAAACTTATTATTTCAGCAGTTTCAAAAGTTTGAAATTTACATAAAATTTTAAAACTAAATATTTATTATGTAAAACC
Source organism: Sinelater perroti (assembly GCA_036346155.1). Taxonomy (NCBI): domain Eukaryota; kingdom Metazoa; phylum Arthropoda; class Insecta; order Coleoptera; family Elateridae; genus Sinelater; species Sinelater perroti. The sequence continues at coordinate 12,151,447 of JARFIY010000195.1, read as the reverse complement.
ACAAATCTCTTGTTAATAAGATATATAATAACTTTTTAGTTCAATACAAATTAAGTTATTTGTTAAAAAAGGTAGTTCAATATAATTCAACATATAATTTTGTAGGAAACTAAAAATACATGTCGTAACCAACAACAATTTATACTTCTTCACGCTTGCACATAAATCTTTTTTGTTAATTGTAAAACATTTCCATTTTAAATAATTTAGGCAATTTCCTTCCACTATTTATTCAGTTCGTTAACCACACACGGCATGAATTGTTACATATTTTGAACTAAGATATTTTAATAATATTCTTATGTGATGCACTTTTTTGCATACGGACGTTGCCAAGAAGTAAAAAGAATTTTAAAATGTTATGAAACCAAATACCTCTTCCGGAGATAACATTTACGTTCAGTAATATATCAAACATTTATATAACCTTAGAGAATTTATAAAACGACGGAAATGATAGTTGTAAATACTGTAACTGATAAAAAAGAAAAATAGTCTTACAAATAATAAATCAAGGTAATAATGTTTGTATAGGTAGTCATCACACACAAGCTAATTAGGTTAGAAGCTCAAATACAGTCAGTTAAATAAGAACGTGTTCGGTATAATTAGCAGTTGGTAAAAGGTATCGCCCTAATTCTTGCGTGAATCGATAGAGGAAATCTTTGTCATTGATGTCACAAAATATTTATATTGAATTCTTGCTAGAAAAACGCGTAAAGTACCAAAAAGATCCGAAAATGTCTCATTCAACGGCTATTAAGTACACAAACAAGTTGAAAACACTCGTCAGCAAGTGGGTGCAGCGCTATAAGAAGGCAAAAACAGTCGGTGACTTGCCAGAACACGGCTTGATATGCAAAGTCAAAAAATAAATCGTAAACTTATTTTCGCGGAACCCAGGCTTAAGATTACCATAATTCAAGGAGTAGCAAAATTAAAACAGAAAAGTGTAGATATATCGTACGTAGCTATTCGAATCCATCTCCGTGCATATATGAAACGGCGTAGTTTGGTAGAGAAACCTTTGTTAGGTGAAAATCACTTGACCAAGCGATTCGTTTGGGCAAAGAACAATATCGACCAAGGTTGGAGTAATTTAATTTTTACGGGCAAAGCTTCTGTTTGGGAATATGTTATCGTCCTACGAGCCTGGTCAATCTCAACTAACAGGTTGGTACACCGGACCGTTAAATATTTGTTACCGACGACGAACGTTATTTCGTCAAAAAAAAAACTAGTACTGGAGTAGTGGAAAGAGTAGTCTGTCGTTGTCGCAGTCGCCCAATGAAAATCCGGTTGAGAATGTGTGGGCATACATCAAGCGCAAGCATCGTGGAAGAAAATTGTTCACTTTGAAGCAGTTAACACGGGAAATTCGTCGCATTTGGATGGAGGTCCTTGCCGGATGAGTACGCTATTAATTTGGCCGAAAGCATGTCTCGAAGATGCCAAGCAATCATCGACGCCGAACATGACCGGACACATTATTAATACAATATAATCTTTATTCGGATGGAGTACAAAGTATCTATGTATTTGAAAATGTTTTTAAATAATTTTTTCTCCACATTAACCCGACCACGCTCTTAACTGCCTGTATCGTAACTAATTGAACAAATAATAATAAACAATAGAATCCTGCATTCACTGCCTAAATCGTTAAGATATTCATAACTTTAGTTACTTTACAGAAATGTACTGGCTTCTTGGTAATGAACACAATTTTTAAAAAACTTTTTTAAATATGCACTTAAATAATAGAAGACGGAAGCAGAATGTTGCATAAAATGTTAAATAATTAAATTTAATTAAAATTAATTTCGATAATGACAGAAAGCAAGTTATCTGTATATAAAACGGTTAAAATTCAATACATAAAAAACAACAATTTATAAAAAACATTTAATAATTATGAACCCTATAGTGCCAAAATTTCCCATAAAATAAATATGACTAGCAAAAATACAATAGTAAATAAATTTAACTCTAAAGAAGAACAAAGTATGCAAAATATTAACAGCAAAAACGACCATATCATCAAGTAGTGTAGGTAAATTCACAGAAAAAACTTTAGTCTGAAAATCAAAAAGAGTCCAACAAATAGTTAAACGTAAAAGTTCTTGGACACTTGCAAACCGAAAATTTATACCATTCTGCAAGATCACCTTCAAGTAAGCAATATTTGTTCTCTTCGATGCTCTATGGTAGTACCGCAATAAATATGAAAATATAACTTCTCCTTACATCAACATGTTAGCGATAACAGGTAACGAAATTTGGTTTTATTTTTAGTTTTCATTAAATTCCAACAAGGTCTCTCTAATGGCATAAATTGATAAGTATGCCTAGAAGTCCGAGAAAAGGTGGATAGGTTGTTTGACAACTGGCTTAAAGCATGCTAAAACAAGAACGGTATAATACCGTAAAGGAAACTTTCTACAGCGGTGCGAAATCGTAACGGTCACTTCCGGTCGCCGTTAACCGATTTGGCTGAAAATCAATCCCATGAAAGGTACTGACCTAAGATGTGTGTATACCAAATTTGAAGTGAATCCGTTGAATAGAATAGAAGTTATAATGTCTCCAGACACACAGACAGGCAGACAGGATGATAATCTCATTAACTTTCTACTATAAGCTCCGCTGTAGAAACTTAATAAATATATGGGATGTAGTAAAAAGTAATTTAAAAGATTATTAGGATAAAACATATATTGCAGAGCTTTCACAGTATCCTAATATAAAATCCAAAAAATTATCCTCCAAAAAAAATTAAAATTCCAAGTTCTCAAAAAAGTTTTTATCATTATAGAAATTAAAAAGGAGGAATCGTTACTATAACTAGCTGCTTCATGTAACAAATCCCTATATATAAATACATAAGGTATACAGTGAAAAGCAACTAAAAGCAAACAACAAATTTCATGGAAAATTTTTTAAAAACAAATTTGGATGCCACCTTCAATTTTAGCTTTGTTTTCAAAATATAAGTAATTAAATTTTATTTATTCTTATGTGTATTTTGCAAAAAAAAATTAAAAAGTTAATATATTCAAATTCAATAATTATCAACAAGATGAATAACTTATTTATTTATTTAAAAAGTATTGTAATGCGAAAAGTTCTTTTACGTTAAGTGCTTCTTTCTGTCTGATTTTTTGTAGATCAGAACATAAAGTAATGAAAAGTAACAGGAACTCGCTGTAGCTTTTAAACCAGAAGAAATTTCTTTTTCACTTAAACTGTGGAGAAAATTGAACAACGTATTTCATTAAAAATTTAACGGTAAATTTTTGTTGTCTTTAAAGTTACGTTTTACGTTATTTTGAAACAATAAAAATACATATAAAAGCTACAGATAATAGGCAGTTCACGTTTTATTTTAGACGAATAATATGACAATTAGCATAAAAATAATTTTGCCATATTTCGAAAACAAAGGCTCAAATAAAGAAAATGCAGAAAAAATCTATTATCCACTTTTTGTTATTCACGGCAAGTTGCTGTATGTTTCTTTTATATTTTTGGTCAACTCTAAAAATTACGTCTTCATAAATTGTCTAAGAGTAAAATAGGAAATCTTTGAAAGACTGCACACAAAAGTAATCGACATAAATGTAGTAAATAGACATGCAACTCAATGACTATACTTTTGTCAAATTCTATAATTAGATATAAATTTGACTAAAAGTAACGTAGTATTTATTATCTAATAAATAAATAAATGCCCTTTGCAAATCAAATCAGAGTTAACTAGCTACTCTCAGCACCTTTTCTTACTAATAAATTATTTTAAGTACAGATGGTGCATGAGAACTAGTATACAACCAAATTTAATTGTTATATTTTAAGGCTATAGACAACAAGAAAATAATTTTCGACAGGCTTTAAATTTGAATAATGTTATTAAGTAGATTTTTAGATTTAAATCAGTTAGACAAACAGATAAAATAAAATGATATCTTGTTATTCAAAATGGTAGCTTTAAAACGTTTATTTATTCCTGAACTTACACCAGATGTATACTGTGTCATGAACTATTGTGCAACTTTAATGATAAATATAAAATGCCGCACCATACGGATGAACTAATAAAATAAACTAAATTTCAGATTTAAAAAATGTAAATGTTTTCTTAAAGTTAATTTTTGTGACTTTTTCAACTTGGTCAATTTCTTCGTCCTCTTTTAGTGTCACTAGGAAAATATGCAATAGTAAACTCTTGAAAAGTATTACATAAGAGGCAAAGAGTTTAATAAAATTTGCCTCCAAACCCAACTCTGATGATGATATATATGATTAAACCAGCTTATAAATTTAATTTGTGAGCTAAAATATCTTTATTTTATATAATGATTTTGATACATCTATTAGGTGCTTTTGTAAAATCATTACTACACTTAATGTTGATATAAATGATATCAATCCTCCAGGAAGCAGAAAAGTTTTTGTAGTTAATAACATAATACAAAAAACAATACCATTTAAGCTCATCTAGCTTTTATAAAGGTGTACTAAGATAATGTTTTGGCAAACTTTACTAGCACTATTAATAAAATATTGGGTTAAAGCTAAGTTTGTTCAAAGTTTCCATATTATATTTTGAATAAACCGGATAAAGCTATTCCCAAATAAAGTCTAATATAATCATGTAATTACTGAGTTATTTAAATTCGACTGTAAGGTCACTACAAATGCCTGGATGGTTTGAGTTTACTCCAAAATCATTTACTAGCTACAATCCCCTGTTAGCATGCAGCCCTATTAACTATTTAAAAAACAGATTAGCTAAGAATTATAAAAAAAAGATGAAGTAAAAAAATTCTCTTGTAGTTGGTAGAATAAATGTGCAACATCTCGTAAGCCCAAATGTTGTTACTGTATAAAATTCAAAAGGATTTTTCTGTCGATATTCTATCCAATTTCCACCTTATTTGACTTATGTTCAAAGATGGATATAAATCAAAGGAAAACTTTATGACATCCAAAAGGGTAGATACGATCATATGACCTGAAAGACTTGTAACCAGTGTAAAGCATTAGAGCAGGGGGTAGCAAATCATTATTGCAATTTTAAATACATAAATTAAAGCGACATTGTTCTGTTTGTGCACTTACCATGCTATTAAATATACATTTTGAGGATTCGTGCGCTTTCAGTCATGCAGTGACCTTTAAATTTGCAATAATGAATAACATCTCTTAGCAGTAAACTTATATAAATAAATGAACCAGCCCTTCCGGACGAACTAATTAAAGAAACCTTTATTATCCCTTATTAAGTAGACAGCACTGTTGATGCACAAGAACTATTCAGAGAAACTAAAATCAATTAAATTAAATTTGATAGATTAATGTTCTTTTCATTTTTGGCCAGATATAATTTTGACACAGTCATTTTTCAGAAGAAGAGCCTTTCAAAATTAGCAATTACCTTGTCTCTCATAATGATAGATCGATGCAAAGAGCATGGAGAGGAGTAACTGCAATAATTAAATAACAGTTAAGGTATAAGTTATTAATTAATGTATATCTAAATAACTTAGAAAACATCTCGCCACGTACAAGCAACCGCCAAATTCAAATTAACAACACATACAGACAACCTAATGAATAGCTGCAACATATTAGTTTGATGTAATAGCACTCAACGAATTCATCTACTACCCACACCAAATTGACCAGCATCCAGATACCATCGCTGAATACCAGATGGACATCGCTGTTTTCAAAACTACAGTCAACTAATATAACAAAACAAATAATCCAAAAACCAGATTCTTGTCCTCATGACCTTTATTTCCTTTCCAATTTATATTCCACCATCACCAAAATTAAGAAATGGCTATGTGGACTAGAAAATATACCCAAAAAAAACTTAGATAGTCGACTGGTTAATCCAGACGATCTCACCAATTCTCAAGGTAGTAATATATGTATCACTATTCACCAAAAATTTTTCTTAAATCATGAACTAAACCAATTTATTTTAAAGAAACCGCGAATCTGAACTTCTGTCCAATATAAACCTTGAAAATAATCAAACACCAAAGCAAAATTAGAAAAGAATGAAAAGAGTAAATAGTTCGTTTCTTAAAATCAATTGATCAATTGATATATATATATATATATATATATATATATATATATATATATATATATATATATATATATATATAAGACGAGAGAATGACAGATACAGAATTTATAACTATTACACAAAGATTAAAAGCTTTTTGAACCAATACTCAATATCTATAGAAGACCACTAAAACTTTAACTCAGTAACTTAAAATTATTTAGACTACAGTTAAACAAAATGCTTTCTACAAATCTGCTGAAAATAAAACTAACTTATCTTAGAGACAATATCTAAAACAAACCATTTTGTTTGATGAGTAACAATTAAGACAACTAAAAGTGTTGCAACACCAACCAATCTATAAAATTACTTTAAGGCGTTATAACCTTAAAGTAGACTCGCAGGTGTAATATTTAGCATAGTACTAAAATGCGTTATGCAAGAAGATTTAAAATACTGAACTACTTTATTCAATTTCTACTTAAAAGTTGGACACTTTTATAAAAAATGAAAGTTTTGCTACATTCGTATGTTTCATAATTTAGAAAAAACAAAAAATATGAGTTATCACCAATAAGCCTTCTATTCGTAATGTCTAAGTTGCTAGGACGAGTGTTAAGTAATAGACTCAATACAACACTGAAAGAATTGGTGGTGCTACCTTCAATACAACAGTATTTTAAAAACATCGTTTGACAGTACAAAAACTAAAATGTGTCGTAAACAGCAGGACAGGGGTAGCAGGACCGTAACGGTTTTTCTAGATATTACAAAAGCATTCGATCAAATATGCATAGAAGAACTTAAATTTAAAATATTGAAAGCACCGATGGCGTATTATGTAATGGTAATTATTTTTTTATTTCTGTAAAACAAAAAATTAATAGTTCTATCTTCCCCATTAGGGAAATATATCTACATAAAAGTACCATAAAACAGCGTACTTAGGTCATTACTGTCCAATAGGTTCATTCACAGCAATCCGGTACTACGAATTAGCGAAATCACCTTATGTGCAAATGGCACTCCAATAATAACACAATAGAAAGCTCTTCACACCTCAATTAGAGGAATCTAGTCGACCATCATATTAAATAGATGGCTTAGCAAATTAAACATATCTCTAAACCCGCAGTGTACGGCTAAAATGTCTACACTCAAGCAAGTTGTTACACATTAAAACATACATGTATTGGACAAAATAATGGAAATGGTATTGCATAAATCAAGCGTTCCTTGTTTGTTGCCGGAGATGTGGACTGAGCACTAATAGTAGAATGAAGCACTGTGGTTATGGAGATTGTGCGAGTGTGGTCAGTGACCAGTATATCCTACATGGCAAAGTTTCAAAAAGATTTAATTGTTAGTGCCCGTCTAGATAGAGCGCCTATGACAAAAAACATCGACGTTATGCGATGTAACATAAGACACTGTCTCAAAAGTTAGGACCGCATGCACAGCCTACAATGCACGGTAAAGCACGGTCACCAAGCATAACAGTAGTCAAAAGACGAAGCTACAAGATAGGGACTGTCGGACCTTAAGCGTATTCTGACATCGTAGAAGAAAGAACGGCCGAGAAAGTGACTACAGAACTTAAAATCATCACCTAAAAACAGTAAAGCGGGAACTGCATAAAATGGGTATCCATGAATATGTTGCTATTGCCAAGCCTCTAATAACAGACCAAATGCTTAAAGGCGATTTGCATGGTGCAATGCCTACAAAAACTGGACCTTGAAGGTCTGACAACATGTCGTTTGGTCCGAAGAGCCACCCTTTACCCTCTTCCTCACCACTGGGCGTGTGTTTGTCTGGTAAGCACCCTTTGAAGCATACAATATGGACTGTTTCCGCTCAACTGCTAAACATGGTGGCGGCTCTGTTATGGTTTGCGGCGCTATATCATGATATTCAGCAGCCCCTATCGTCACATTACACGGCCGGATCACAGCAGCAGTGTACAGAGAACTCTTGGGTAACAGACTTTATTTCCAGACGAGAATGCCATATTCTAGGATGACCCTGTTCAAAAGTGGTTTTAAGAACATTCTTGATGGGTTTGAAGATTTTGTTTAGTCCACCCAGTTCCCAGACCTGATTATCGAACCTCTATGGCTGTTTTAGAAAACAGGGTTTCGCGTCGATTTCCACCACTTCTCTGTACCTAAGTTGGAAGCTGTACTGCATAAAAAATGGCTTCAAATTCCACTTACCACTATTCAGGACTTGTATTGGTCTTATTCCGTACAGAATTGAAGCAGTATCGCGTGCTAAAAGTGGACCAACAAGATGTTCCAACTTCCACAAGTTTTTCCATTATTTTGTGCAATACCTTTACAAATTATAAAAGCTGGCATTCTATAAGTAGATTAAAAAAACTATATGGGTTATAGTTTAATTTAGAATCAGCACGCCAATAAATTCAACTTAGCGTATGAAAAAATAAAAGAATCAATAGCCACACGCCACTGCTTACTGCTTTGTTATATAAAGGTCTGTTTCGAACTATACTGGCTTATTTTGGTACGGAACTCCACACACTATTTAAAAAAATTAGTATTCCGAATCATAGTAATTGGAATTGCTATAAACGTAAATAATCAAATCCACCATAAACTTGGAATAGATGCCGTAGATAAATTTATCCAAAAAAAGGTCTAAGTATTTTATCGATGTCCTACAATACAACGGTAACACCCTTATTCAACAATTTGGACCTAGAAATACAAGGTACGTCCGGAAAGCAGTGAGTCTAATTTTTTTGGTCCAAGCAAAAAGGTCGAAGTAAGCGGAGTTTTTAGGCCTGGCGATTGATGGAAGGTCGGCTAAACGGTCCGGCTCGAATCGAAACGGATCGCTTGCAAAGTGGATAGTTTTTTTAGCGTCACGTCACGGATCAAAATACAGCGCATTGTTAAAAACATCTTCAACCGAAACGCTTGCTGTTATATAGAAAGCCTACAGGAAGGGACGCTTTAACGAAAACATGCATGTTTAGGTAGCATAGTGCTTTCGGAGAAGGAATAGAGGGCGTCGAGGATAAGAAACGCGCAGGGTGTCCATCAATATCTCACACTTCAAACAATGTGGCTAAGATAAAAAAAGGTCTGAAACTTTAATTGAGTCTGAGTATTAGATTGATAGCAGACAAAGTAGGATTTCCAAAATCCATTGTACATGACATCGTTACGGGGCATTACAGATGCGAAAAGTTTATGTTAAATTAGTTTCCAAGGTTTTTACCGGCAAACAGAAGAACGACCGTGTGAGAATAGTCTAATTTTTGAAAAAAAGTGATAACAGATATCTAGATGGCACACTACAGTCTCTTCGACCGCAGAAGGCATGAATGATCAGATAAAATATGAAAGTAATGCTCATTGACTTTTTTGATTCTAAAGGTGTTGTCCATAAGGAGTTCGTACCATCTAAACAGACGGCCAACACTGCATTTTACGTGAAAGTACAGAAACGGTTGAGAAAAGGAGGCGCGCATGTCCACCCCAAGATCGCCAATTACTGGGTTGTTCGGCACTACAATATGTCAACAATCCAGACCTAGCGCCGCCAGACTTCTTTTTGTGCTTCCGGTTCAAATACAGCATAAAGTGGCGCCATTTAGGACTATTAAAAATGTGTAAGTTGCTGTGATAACTACTCGGAAAAATATTAGTTCAATATATCCAGGCGAACGACGACACGTAGCAGAAACGCTGAAAAATCGTTGAAAAATAAAAGGACGGACAGACTGACGACATTAGGCTTCTCATTTTGATGTGTAGATGTTTATTGTTACCGCGGAACATCTAAACTTTCGAGTTGTAAATATAACATGCACAAACTTGTGTTGATTGACAGTGATTTTTAGTGAACCAAATTGCAAGAACATTGAGTTAGTACTGAAGGTATAATGTTTTGTTGATTCTAGAGTTGTTAGGCCGTGGTCGGAGTACGGCAAATCTTGACATTTGGTTCACAACTGCGCCGGACATCTTCAGAAGAAAATTTTCTAAAAATGAAGTTACTATCACATGCGCTTTTGCTTGTATACTCGTGCGCGTGTCGGGGGAATTCTATGTGAGGGGAGTTGACGCTATTGGGTTGTTAATTGGATCGTTACGGATAGTATCTTAGCATTTGCTGACATCGCCTGCTTTTTTAATAAAAGGTGGTCTATTCTTTGACCCTTAAGAACCATAAACCAAGACTTCGGAAAATTGAATCCGTCGTTTCCAGGTTTGTAAATCATTATTTAAGCGTATTTCTTAGTTACTCCATAATAGGTTAACCTAAACATGCTATTATAAATTTTTGTCAATAGCACTACGAATTTTCTTTGGTAACTCTTTGGGATTTGTGGTGTAATTAGGTCCAAACCAAGAGCTTTGCTGTTTTCCCATTTGGACATTTTGTGTTTTATTTTAATGGGGAGAAAGTAGATATTAACAATGTTATTGAGCAAGGGCTTTTTAACATTTCCTTAATTTATAAACTATTATTATTGTTATTTAGAGGTAGATTAAAAACTTCCGATGGATATTCTGCAAAATGGCTGTCTTATTCTGACTTGTCTTACCCCAACTGCCGTCTCATTTTTTCAATAAAGATATGTAGTCTTTTGAAACTTTTGGTAGCTTCCTATATTAGTTGGTCTTCTCTTAATAACGTAGTTATGTAAGTTTCAAAGGTAATGTTTGTAATTCCAATTATGAAAACAAAGTAACTATAACGTTATTTTACATAATTTAGAATTATAAATAGTACGTATTTTTATAACTTGGCTCATACTTGAGATTTTTATACAAAAAACTCAAGACATGATTTAACTTAAGGACCAAAACGAATTAACTATTATTATAAGGAAAGTGTCCTAGAGGCAGTTTTTTAGTTTAAGGTAGATGAAGTGATTGTAAGCGATTTTTATTTTTAATAGCATAGTTTAAAATGCTGCACAAGTCATAAAATTCTTACCAAAAAAATGTTCTGGTGCATTAATTCATCGCTTAAAGATTATATAAATGTAATGATGTATGATATACGGTAATAACTCTCAAATTTCTAAAAGTTGAAAGACAATTAGAAATAAACCCCAGTATGTGAAAACGAAATGCTAAGAAATTTAAGTGATCAATTGTTAGATGAGGCTTCAACTTCAATGATAAACTCGTATAAAAAACCTTAGGACTCTGCACAATATTAGTTCCTGTTTCAATTTTCTATATCTTATGCATTTTTAAAATACATTTAGCAATCTATGACTAAAAATTTGTTCATTTCGTACTAACCAACTCCTCTTCAGCCCTTTGGTATTGCCGCACCAGGTTGGTCATTGTGGCTATGGGATCTGTTCCTCCACGATGGAAACATGTGCAATACATCATATGCATAAATCTGCATATCATGGATCGTTTAATTCTGACACTCACGGATACATCTGCAATAACAACATCGTTTGAAAGTGCGTCATTACAAAATTATGGCTTTTGTAATTGTTTTTTACCAAAGTCAATTAGGTGTAAGTAAATTTAAAATAAAAAACACAATTAATTGGAAAGTAATTTTAACGCCATTCTGCAATTTGTTAACTGACAATAACACACTTGGTTGTACGTGCACACACTTTCTGTCTATTTTTAAATTTTCAATGATTGTGTATTGAGTGGCATAATAATATGGTATTCGAAGGCTAGTATAAACAATGATTTACCTATAACAGGGATCAAATTAACGAATGTCCGAGGCAAACGCTCTTGTAAGTAATCTAGAGCACGCATAAGTTTTTCTGCATGTTTCTCCGGTGAATTTCGTTTACTGTCGAAGCACTGCGCCGAACACAGATCGTTGGCACCAAAGAATAACGTTACCATCTTCCAGTCCTCTGTAATATTTACCCCTGGAAACGTTTTCATCCTACTTACAAGAATTTTGGCTTGTTTCAGCGCGTCCGCATCAGCGGCAACAGGAAACGCCACATTCAATTGCGAGTTCCAAGTGATAAACTCTCCGGTTCCTCTGGAGTAACCAGTTAAGCCTGGGTTAAACTCTTTCAAAATATTGGGAAGGGTCAGGAAGTTTCTCCAAGTGCCTTGGCCACCTGAGAATTTATAAAGTTAGCTGTACAGCAAAACCCCTAAAACAACATTTACCAACCGGCGCACCAAGAAACTCCTCTGTACTCAAACATATTTCCTATGGCCCATTCTTCCATTGCTCCACTTCCAGCAATGAGGGAGTCACCCATGGCTCCGATTACGTCAATATCACCAGGACGAAGTCGATGAACGCTCGTCGGTTTAACTTTCGATCTCCCCAGGCCAATCTTGGTGCTGTTCGCGCAAGGAAAAGGCATAACGTATGGAAATGTTGTCTGTCTTCGCACATTATTTTCTCGGTCTGGGAATTTAATCAAGAGCTTTCCGATTGCTTCCTAATAATGAGCAAATAAAATTAATAAAAACATAAAATTTACAGTCATACGGAATCATTATTTTAACGTGCACCTACGCACTGTCCTAAAATATTTACATGTTTATATTTAAAAACAAAAATTAATAAAAATATTTTGAAGAAACCATAAAACCATGTTAAAATAGTTTTTAATCCTGTTGCACATTTTGTCAAAGTATTTTATGTATGAAAAATATAGGAAAAATTAAAAAACAGGAGATTTATAACAGTTACATTAAGTGATTGGTTTATAAATATCATGATGTTATATTTTGTTTGCATCTTTAACCTACCATATAATAAAAATATTCATTTCATTTGTCTTCTAGTAAGTTGTCTAGCTAGATAAGTATTTTATATTTTTCTGAGCTCAGCTGTCTGCAATATCTATATATCTCTCCTTTTCTCCATTACAAAAATTCTCTTAACAAATGGTATCCAAGTACATTTTTCTTTTCAATTTAAAAAATAATTAAGTTCATCAGCAGCAACGAGAGTTGGGCGATAATACCTACGGTAAACAAATAATGAAAAGTTGGTATCAAAATTTCAAAGAAAGAGACTGTTAAAAATGAAAGTCCTTAAACGATCGACTCCTAATATTGATTAAGATAAATTATAAGCATAAACGTTGTGCTGCAAGGAAAGTTTTAACTTATACAATGCGACTGTAACTCATCATCTCCAAATATTAGAAAAACTAAAAGACTTGATAAAATACACCAATATGCCCATGCTAGAAGTGGTCTCTTTCTTGCTGCTCCATAATAATAACATTCTCTTTTGATCTACAACAAAAATAAATTCTACGATAATTGTAAACAAAATAGGCAGTAGTTCAACTGCAAAAATATGCGCGAGTTTTTATCGGATAAAGATCATTATGGCTATTTACAGCTGACGCTCTCTACCATCGTTCCACTATTTGCTCATTTCTCCATATCGTTCCACTCTTCTTCTCGGAGACTTTTTCGTTGCGTATCCTGGTCTACCCCATCTCTAAAAAATCTTTTCAGACTCGTCTTCTTCTTCCTATTAAACTTAATATCGTTATTTATGTTATCCATTAATCTGATGCTTTTCTAAGTTGACCGATGACGTAAACTTTTCTCTTTGATGAATGTCTTTTTCCGTATTACATCATTAAAAATTCTTACTAAAAAATACTTACTAAATTGTTACTGCATCCTAGATCATGATGCTTCTAATTATGATGTTAATCTTCATATTTTTTATTATTTACATTTAATTATTCTATGCCTAATCTTGTTTCACAGTTCGTTGTTTATGCTTTCTGTGGCTGCTTATTCATTTGAGACTCTTTTTTTCCATGTTATTTTATCATCTTCTGTAACTTCCACATATGTGACCTCCTTCGTTTGTGTAACCAAATATTCTGTTTTTAATTTTTTGATTTAGGGTATTTACGATCCATGAAGCTAATGCCATCTTTATCTTGTGCAACTACTTAAGGTGTAAGGGTATACATTTGTAATTGGGTCCTTCAATACCTGTAGCAACCCTTTTGATGTCTTAAATGCTATACCGATTCTATTCTTTATTTTCATATAGACAGTGTATTAGTATAATATTTTAGTTGTTACTATTATTTTTTTGAAATATTTGTTGTTTCATAGATTTTTAAAGTTTTCCCACAGTATCAAATCGCACAACCGTTTTAAATAAATAAATGCAAACTGCACTGTAATTTTTCTGATTAGCTTTTCACAAAGTCTTCCCAGTATAGATGTAACGCTGATGTCTAGGTAGTTTTTGCATAATTTTCTATTCCCTTTCTTAAACATTGATGTGTTTAGTCCATTTCTGTAGTAGTTTTTTGGTCCATTCAAACATTATTTGGATTATTCAGACAAATTTCAGATCTATACCTCCTAGTCTAGACGATCTGTTATTCAGAATTTTGACATTGTCATGACTATTAAGTCCTGTTATGAGTATTGTTCTATAGTATCCTCAAGTGTCTTCATAAACATTTAATAGCAATATTGCCAATCTTTTTCTAAATATGTTATTTATTTCTTGGGAAATTTTATGCTAATAATAAGACCTCCATTTAAGCCTCTGATGAGTTCCCTAACAAAAAAAAATTATATTTTTGAAAAATAGAATTTTTACACTACCTATGTGTTGGCAACAAGCAGTCGACGTTATCTACATTTATTTAACCATTAAGTTAAATTAATTGTTCCACTTAATCCATCACTCGAAGTAAAACCTGAATATTCGCTTACGTGAACTTTTTAAACGTGTTGGCAATGACTCGGTTTTAAGTATCCTTAGCTGAGGCCGTGCGTATCATGAAAAAAGTTCATAATATCATAAGTGTATGTCCTTTTTAATAACGTCCTTACTTATTAAGTTCATGCATTTTAATTTCAAATTGGTAATTAATGAATTAATCAATGAAAATATTTGACCTGTTTCAGATTCATAATTAAGAAAAAATGTGGAACCCTGAATAGTCGTCACATTTTTATTTAATTCATTTGGTTTAAAACCAATTAAAATGATTTAATAAACGCAGTCGCTTATTTGTACATATTAAATGATATGCTAACTTTTTTTACAGATTTAATTTTATTTGGCATTAAAATTAAGGGTATATGACAAATACGTACTTTCAAACCTTATTTTTAAATTGTTCCTGCAACAAGCCGAATGTCTACAAAACACTTATATCTAATGTTCAAGTTAGTTCTTCATTCGAGTTTTGTAGCTCAAGCAGTGCAGACGTGCGAATTTCAGAGTGTTTTCAGAGTGTTTCCTGCGATTTTCTCGCGCGGTATCGGTGACTCGCCGCGCCATACGCGCCGTGCCATCTTCACCGCGCCATCGGCCCAGCCACATATCTGTGATTAAACAGCGCTAGCAAACAACAAAAATGGAAATGGATCAACAAACAAGCATCGCCTACGGACAACCTAATAATTCTAACATCAACTACGCACAGGGTGCTCCAATGCAACTTCCACTTCCCACCAACCTTCAATTCGTAAGCCAACCGCTATCAATAGGTAACAATTTTAACTTACCTCAAAATCAGTATCCTCCACCAATCTCAACAACAATTTGATGGCAACTACCTCACAATCTTTAACCAACAACGACAAAATTCTCTATCGAATGACGTCTACTAGTGACGAAGAAATTCAAGAAGTTGTAAACGATAATTCCACCAACACTAACAAATGGCAAACCGTTAAACGTCTTAAACGCAGAAAACTATCCCAACTTATCAAAGAAACTACGCAAATACCTTTAACAAACAGATATAACCAGCTAAATGAAAAAGAAGAGGGAAGCACCAGACAAGTAAACAATGCAACCATAAAACCTCCTCCGATATTTGTTTACGGAGTTACATACTACAGTGACACGATCAAAAGTTTAAATACTGTTGCGAAAACTGAACAATTTAACACAAAAACTTTAACAGATAACACCATAAAAATAAACTGTCATACTCCGGAAACCTACAGGAAACTAATTCACCACATGAACGATGCTAACATTATTCACCATACGTACCAGCCAAAAGAGGACCGTGCCTTCAGAGTAGTTATCAAAAATCTACACTTTACAACCAACATAAATGAAATTAAGCAAGAGCTAGCCATTCAGGGACACCAAGTCAGGAACATTTTAAATGGAAGAAGTAGAGTGTCTAAAGAACCATTAAACCTATTCTTTGTAAACCTCGAGCCAGCGGATAACAATAAAGAAATATATAATTTACAAAGTATTCAGAACAGAATAGTACAAGTCGAGCCATCCAGCAAAACCAAGGGCCTTACTCAGTGTACACGTTGTCAACAATATGGTCACACTAAAACATATTTTAACAGACCTTACTACTGTGTGAAATGTGGAGCAGCCCATAATTCCACAAGCTGTACAAAACCAAACAACACCTCTGCCACATGTGCACTATGCGGTGGTCCCCACCCTGCCAACTATAGAGGATGCGAATTCTACCATACTCTCCTCAAACAAGCCAATAATGCCAACAACAGACTTAATATTCAACAATTACCAGCATCGATACACTCTACCCCACGATACAGAATACAACCAATAATTCAGGCACAACAGGCCAATACGTATTCGAATTTACTAAAAAATCAAAACCACCAAAAAGCACCAGAGGAAAACTCAATTACTCTCAGCACTTTTCTAAATGAGTTCAAAAACATGTTCCAACAGCGAATGCAACAAAACAGCTTAATTCTTACCATGCTTACAACGCTCATCAATAAAATTCGCTGAATTTGTACGAATTACCCAATGGAATGCCAACGGCATCATTCAACACAAAAACGAAGTAGACACTTTTCTACATCACAATTCAATCGACATACTACTTGTTAGCGAAATGCACTTTACCAACAGATCCTTCTTTCGTATTCCATCCTATTTAACCTATAATACAAACCACCCGGACAACACTGCACATGCAATTTTAATAAAAAATACTATAAGTCACTACATATTACCAAAGTATGAAACAAATCACTTACAAGCTACTTCACTCAAAGTCAAAACGTCCTCCTACGAGATAACAGTTTCTGCAGTATATTGTCCTCCTAGGCACTACTTGAAACTCAACCACTTCAGGGACTTCTTCAACACACTCGGCTCCAAATTTATTGTTGAGGTGATTTCAACAGTAAACATACTCTCTGGGGCTCTCGGCTAACAACTACCAAAGGTCGTGAGCTAGCTAATCTAATCCAGGAAAAAACTACTTATTTCTGTCCACCGGTAAACCAACATACTGGCCCAGTGATCCAAATAAAACTCCTGATCTGTTGGACTTCTTCATCACCAACGGAATCTCCTCACCATACATGGAAGTATTTCCTAGTTATGATTTGTCATCTGACCATTCCCCGATAATTGCAACTATTAGTATATTCGTAATTATTAAGAATTTTACACCTAAACTTCATAACAACAAAACCAACTGGGATAAATGCAAAAATGAAGTGGAACAACGGATTAATCTAAAAACAAGCCTCAAAACCCATAACGAAGTCGAAGACGCTTTGGATGCCCTCACAAGTACCCTTAAACATTCAGTTATGGAAAGTACTCCATCTCTGCCAATAGCTAATACCACAAAATCAATACCACTTGAAATAAAACATTTAATTGGTAAAAAACGGAAGGCACGGTCTAGGTGGCACACAACCCAGGCACCCGTGGATAAAAATATACTGAATCGCATTAGCAATCAATTAAAGGCGCAACTTAGAGAACTCCGTGAACAATCCTTCAATGACTACGTGACAAGACTAAATAGATTCGACAACTCTATCTGGAGACCAATTAAATCCAAGAAAAACCAAAAGAACACAATGCTCCAATAAAAAATCTTGCTGATCACAACGCTAAATGGGCGAGAAGCGACCAAGAAAAGGCTGATCTTTTTGCAAATCATCTCGCATCTGTCTTTAAGCCCAACAATTAAGATATAATTAATAACATCGTAACAAGTTTATCCAACATTCCACAATCCCCATTTCGAATTGAATCCTTCCCTCCACACGAAGTTCAGAACGAACTTAACATCCGAAAAGCACCAGGTACAGACGGTGTGGCGCCAAAAATGCTCAGGGAATTGCCGAAAAAGGGGATACTCTTTACTACCTACATTTTTAATGCCATTTTAAGACTGCAGCACTGGCCTCCAATGCTAAAAACGGCAGAAATAATCTTAATAAATAAGTCAGGAAAGAACCCAAATGTAGTAACCTCATACTGTCCAATTAGTTTGCTCCCTACAATTTCCAAGGTATTAGAACGCTTATTACTACAGAGACTATCATTCCATAGAAGCAGGTGTACCCATCAATTTGCGTTTGCAGGACCGACCTTCAGCAAACACATAGATTAATCCAGATATCACCTAACAACCACTGAAACTACTATCTGTACTTTTGCTGATGACACCATGCCATACTAGCAGCTCATGAAGACCCAGCAAGTAGCATCTTAACCTAGTACAAATCCACTTAAATGTACTCCAGGCTTGGTTGCATCTCTGGAAAATTAAAATAAACGAAAACAACAGCACATAGACTTCATCTAAGACACGAATGCTGTCCTCCGCTTTTCTCAATAACGTCGAATCTCGAGCTATATCTATCAAATATCTTGGATTCCACCTGGACACTAGGTTAACATGGAAAGATAACATTACCAAAAATCGGAAGCAGATTGACTTGAAGATCAAAGAACTCTATTGGCTGTTAGGGAAGAACTCAAACCTTTCCCTAAAAAACAAAATACTGCTATATAATACAAACATTATCCCTATTTGGACTTATGGAATAGAAATCTGGGGTTGCGCAAGCAAATCCAATATAGCAGTGCTCCAAAGAAGCCAACGTAAAGTGCTACGTATGGTATCTCAAGCACCGTGGTATGTCTCAAACCAAACGCTACACGACGACCTGAGGATTCCCTATGTCAAAGATGTCGTCAAGCTACGAAGTAGAACCCACCACGATAGATTGGCAGCCACTCAAATAACCTGCTTCAACCATTACTGGAAAGTGAACACCCACGACGACTACATAGACTTTGGCCAGCAGACCTTCTTGTGGATTAAGAGAGTCCTTCACTGGAAGAGCTCTCGCCACGTCATTTCAAACTGAAATTCTGATATACAATTAGCCCATAGAATGTAGTAGTCCTGATTGCTAATAAATATACATCTATAAAAAAAAGTTAGTTCTTCAAGCGATTAAGTTAATATTTAACGGTAGATCCACACTCTGTAAGTAAATTTATTTCACATATTTTAGAGGTAAATATTTGTACCTTAAAACTGTCTTGAAATTTAATCTGAAAACAAGCAAAACAGCGTACCTCGGAACGCTAACTTAAACCAATGCTTTGTAAATAGTAAATGATCGAAATAACTACTAGATATGCCTATTTTCTGCTTGGGATACAAATTTTAGCTATGTAGTAATGTTTTGTTTGTTTTTTAAATAAAACTACTGGACATATTATTCTAAAAAAATTTCTTGTAATTTTAAAATAACAAGCTAAACAAAAGTTTCGATAATATTAAGAGAAAAAAACAGATGTGAAGCAGCATTTGACGTCTTCAAAATCGAATTATAGATGACATTTGAAGGAATCTAACAAAGACCATATACGTGGATAAGTAATTAGAAAGCGAATAGACAAATTATAGTAAATATAAAACGCAGGCAAAGCATTCTATATATTATATTTCATATTTTGTATATTATATTTCAAACAAATATATACGTGTACAAAAACAACATGTTCTGTGGATGAGCTGAAAACTTTTCTAGATACAATTATAAAAAAAGCATATATCTCAAATATTCATAAGAAAATTCTTCAGATTAAAAAATGAATCTAATTAAAAAAAGATTTATAAGGCAAGACCAATGTTGAATACATTATTGGTGACTAAGTAAACATTGATCGATAAATCAGTCCTGAAATATAATAGAAAAAGTAGTTTACACCAATAGATGACTCAAAGACCTATAAAAGAAGATGCAATGTCGGAAAGAAAAAATTATTCCAGATTTGTATCCAAATTTCAAATATACACTACTATACACTCAACAGAAATAAAGCTGAGAGCCAGAGTAATAAATTATTAAACTATATAACTGTCTGAAAGCCATCATTAAAGATGTTATTGACGCAATTAAGGTAGAATATGCAAAATCAAAAAGAAAATTAATAACCTGAAACTGATAAAAGGCCACAATAAGCATATAAAATAAGTAAATAAAATGATATTTTAAAATGCTATTAGCAATTGAAAAAGAAAATCGAATAAATTGTGACACATGATCTAATAATAATTATAAATGTTTTACTCTCACTAAAGAAAAAATACAACATCAAAAGGTATAATTAAAAGACATCAAATAATGTTTAACCGCAAAAGTAATAAAACTAAAGCTAAGATATCCAGAAGAGAACGAAATAGATTTAGTAAATGTGTGCAAATCAAATATAAATCAGAATTTTCTTTTTATGCGCCTTGTGTTAAACGAATAACAGAGCGGCTTCTGAGCGTTATAGATAGGGATGCCTTATAGAACTTCTTCCTGTATAAAATACCTCACACTATACTGCCAGGATTTATTATCGAGTTTCTCATGACACATAAAAAATATTCCAAAACATAAAATATAGTTTGAAATCAATACTTAAAAAAAACTGATTTTTGGGGGAACGAGAAGCAGTTAAAAATGGTGGTCATCGACGTCACTCAAAGACTAGCATTTTTCATAGTATCATTCATTACCTTTTCAAGTTAACGGTTATTGAAATAGCTTTTACCAACTTTTGGATGAAACAAAATCGGCGTATCATCAGAAAAGACGCAAATGCCCAACCCAGTAGAGCTAGCTGCCTAAAGTTGAGCACTTATAGCCCTGTGATGTTATTTGTTTGAAGTACTAAAAGAAGCACTTAAAGAGCAGAGATTTGACAACTAAGTTGTCGTCGAAACAGTACTCATCAATTACATAAAATGTTGCCATAAGTCAGGAGATTAAAAAAGGAGATGTAAAAAAGCACTTTGCATATTTGTAATTTTGTGACACTCGATAAATTCGAAAGTAATAATTCCAGTTTATATTTCATAGTAGCTCAATAGAAAAAGGTTTTCTCTTTAAGAAAAATTATGAGTCATAGAAGAAGTTTGACCTCTTACATGATCTACTTCACTATTTATTGAAACAGAAGGGTATGCTTGATGGACACAGGATTTTTCAGGAAATGTACTGAATTAAAAAAGTTTGTTTGTTTAGATAAGTTATGTATCTGATGACGTAAGATAGTTAACGATTTACAAATAATTAGTCACAGTTAACCATTATCTGGAGTCAATACATGATTAAAAAACCTCAATGCCTCAATAGACAAAACAAACAATTTTAATTATAAAAACTCATAGTAATTACACAGAAAAATAGCAATATTCCCAGATTATATCCAATTTAACAACTTAGAAAACAGCTCACTGATTGTGAGTAAGGGTGTATCTTATACAAATCTCCCAAAGCAGCAACCACATACGATTTTTCTCAAAACGAATTTCTGTCTAATAAACATTCCAATTGCTATAAGAATGTTTCAGCTAAACTGTGGGTTGTGAAAATATCTAAGACAATCCAATTATATGAAACTAATGGCAATTTTTAACAAGTTTACAAAATATTTAAAAACTACTATAAAAATATTTTGGAAAATGTTCTCTTTTAAACAAAAACAAAACGAGAAAAAATGTCAAATAGTAGAAAAAGGAATTCAAATTGAGCTAAAAAGCTTTTGCAAAAATTAAATGTAAAGATACGGATGCAGATTCCTTAATTCGCACTTTTTTATATTTTGTAAACTTCCTTGGATCCGACGCCTGACAGAGCATCAAGGAAACGAGAAAGAAGAAGCAAACTTCCTTGGGAGTAAAAGAAATAAAAATCATTACTCTCACGTTTGTGTAATTAATGGGTTAGAACAAAAGTACTTTTGGTTGCTGAACTTAAAATATTAACCTTACAAAAACGCCTCTTGTTTTTGACTTTGATAAGTTTATAGAGCTCAAGAACGATCATTATTTTATTGCATGTAACAGTTGTTGCGTCCGAGAGCAGAAAACTAATTTATATTCTTCCTAGAATTAATGTGCTTAGTCCAAAAAATTGTGGGTTCGTTAATCAGATACTTTGACTTTTCCATTTTCTTAGGATTCTTATAAAAACTGTGCCTGATCATAAGTGTTTAAAATATTTTTTTTAATAAATCGTTTTCTGTGACTGAAATAAATGCAAACATTAAATTTTAGTCAGAGCGTGTTAAATTAATGTTTGCTAACTTAAAATTACTATTTTTATTAAAACATGCATGTTTATACAATTTTTCTCTTATTTCAAAGATAATCAATTGTAAGCTTGTTATAAAACAAATTTTAATTTTCAATTTGTTTTACTTTATTGAAGCGTAGAAATGCGAAAGACCTAAATATTGCAGTTAAATATTCGTGAAAGCCTAATACTAACGCACTTTCATAATTTTTAATTTTCAACCATACCTGTTGTTGCAATTAACTTATATTAATAAAACAATAAGAGAGTAAAATTAAGATATTAACCTTAAATTTTAGGAATAGTGAGAATTATCACATAAAAAATGATGTACATCTTTCTGACAAACAAGAAACGCGTAGCATGCGTAGAATAAATGTGTTGATTTATGTAATTGTGCACAAAAAATTAGAAAACATATTTGGAAAGCTTGTAAAATAGTACTACAATTTATCAATTAAAATAAATAAATCGGCAAAGTAAATTTCTACCTAAGCTCTCTTCAAAAAAATGCTCACTACATATATAAAAAAAACATACTAACATAACAACTTCCAAATAAATAATAATTAAAAAAAACAAAACTAAGTTTTGTTAATACGTTTTTATAATAGCAGCTTTACATGCTTGTGACTGCACGACTGAATTGCATCTTAGCCACATTTAACTATTTAGTGACGTATGCAGTCAAAACACTAGAACAAGAATGTTTAAAACAAATAAAAACTAAATAGGCTAAAAAATCTTTAAAGTAACAATAAAAGTACAATAAATATGATTTAAATTAAATTGTATTTTTCAACGCAATCCTCTCAAACTCCAGTACATTTGATCCAGGACGTTTTCCTGTTTCTGATTTCAGCTTGTCAAAAAATCAGTATAATTTCGTCAGGCAGCTTTTTCTTAAAAATTTTAATCTCACAAAATTTCTTCTGTGCATTAAATACTCCAGCTGATTGGGTGAACTTTGCTTTTTGCCGGACCAAGTCATCATGTACAATTCAAGTCTTTTATAACGGTAGATTTAGGTATCATGCATAGCTTTGAACATGCAGATTCCTTTTTAACACAATTTGCTAAAATTTGCACTTCGAATAGGACAAATGTGACATATATCTTACAAAAGGTTCTCTAACTGTATTTTAATATCTAGTGTGTAATGGTTTAAACAAATTACAGGAAGTTGTAAAAAGAAAAATCAAAGTACTGTAAGGCAAAACAATAAAATAGTAACGGGCAACGTAGAACTACGACAGACTTGGGAAAACTACATAAAAAACTTATACCAAGTAGATTGTCTAATGATGCCAAATCAAAACAAAGCTCACGAATCCACAAGCCCACCAATACTCTTACCAGAAGCGAAACATGCGATAAAAAATTTAAAGCAAGGAAAAGCACGAGAAGATGACAACATATATACAGAAACACTGAAGTTATTAAACCTAACATATTCATGTATTCTATTTAATAAAATTTATGATAGTAGACACATTCCAGATGAATGGGTAAGATACACGTTTATAGCATTACCAAAAAAGAGTAATGTCTATAACCGAGGCGACCATAGACTAATAAACCTTAAAAAGCCTCCATAAAAAAATTCTACATGCAAGCATATATTCGAACTGCGAAGAATATAGTGGCAATACCCAATTTGGGTTTAAAAAGGCAGTGTATACTAGAAAATCATTATACTGTATGCAAAACTAACTCAAAATTGCTATGACCAATGAAGGGATGTGTTCATAGTTTTTATAGACTACCAAAAAAACTTTTACAGCATAAGACATCAACCAATGCGTGACGTACTACATGAAATTGGACTAGATGCAAAAGTTCTTAAAATAATACAAAACTTGTATTGGAACCAATCAGCAAAACTACGGATAAATAACTTATTAGCCGCATAAGAGATACAAATCACAAAAGGCGTACGTTAGGGTTGTATATTATCCCCATTATTATTTAATGTATATGTAGAAAGAATCTTCCAAATAACGCTGCACAACCAAACAAAAAAAAACAATTTGGACTTACAATAAACATAAGCAAAATGAAATTCATGACTATTGGCAGACAACAACATGACGAGGCCCAAATAACGTTTGACAACAAACCCTTAGAAAGAGTTAATTCCAAATATCTGAAATATACAATAAATAATAAAGTTGACAGTAACATGGAAATACGCATAAGAACAGCGATGACAAGAAGGGTTTTAGTCAGTTTTAATAAATACCCGTGTCGAAGAAAAACAACTTTAAACTTAAAAATACACGTGACCATATGTCATATACAGCCCATATCAAATGATCAATAAAACGAAGTGAGACTTTTGAAATGTGAACCTTACGGAAACTACTACAAATCTCCCCAGTGGAACGAATCAATAATGAGGAAGTATTACACAGAGCCAACACTAAACGCAAACTATTATAAATATATTTTTTTAATTATATACAGTGCAAATTTAGAAGCTGCTCTGTGGGAGCTATTAGTAAATGGGATGAAAGCTAAACTATGAGAGGAGAAGCTGTCCAATGACAGCACTCCAGTGAGTACAAAAGATAAGAATGATCATTTACTATGTTTTAATTATTGTCTGTTGGCCATCGTCGTTTCAGCCGTCTTCTGACCTCGGTGGATCTCTCAGTTGATGGACTAAATCATTGGGACGGCCAGCAAGGCTGTCTAGGCATTTGGTGGTTAGTCTGGAATTTCGTCTGCTACGAGTAGGATGCCCGAGTCGTCATGTAGAGTTTTGTTGCTGACATACCATGGGGCGTTGAATATCATCCTGAGGACTTTCGACTGAACTATTTGGAGGATCCTGGTGTTTGAAGGCTTTGCACATCCCCAAAGCTGAACGTCATACGTCCAGATTGGATTTAGAACACATTTATAGAGCCAGATTTTATTTGCTGTTCTGAGCTTTGACTTGTGTCCAAGAAGCCAATGCATCTGTTTAAGTTTTAGGTTGATCTGAATCTTCTTCGTTGTTATATATGGTTTCCTGGTAAGTTTTTTATCCAGTATGAGTCCTAAGTATTTAACTTGATCGACAATCGGTAATTGAGTCCCATTAAGTGAAACGGGTGGACAGTCTGCGCGTTTGTTTATAAAAGTGATTTGAGCTGATTTGGTTTGATTTACTTGCACGCGCAAGGCCTGGAACCAATCTTGAAGGAGAGTAAGGTGGGTTTGTAGTTTATCGGTGGCAAGTTGGGGGTTGGTATCGACAACGATGATTGCTGTGGCGAGGGAGGTGCTAGGTGTGAGTGGAATATCAGCGGTAAAAAAGAGATATAGGAAAGAACCTAGGACGCTTCCTTGAAGTACGCCTGAAGTGATTGGATGATAGAAAAATGTTGCGGTGTTACATTTGGTTTGGAAGTATCGATCATTCAGGTATGATTTGAGTAATACGGGGCAGGAAGGTTGAGTTTGAGACCGTCATACCAAACTCGGTCGAATGCCTGCTGTATATCCAGAAGGCAGCTGTACAGAGTTTCTTTTCTTCTAAACTTGCATAGATGATGTTTACTAGTCTATGACTGTTGACTGGTGGAATTACAAATAATAAAACAACAAAAAGTTTTATACCTGGGATATATATTACAAAGCAAAAAGTATAAAGCACTAAGACATTCTAATCGAAAAAATAAAATAAAGAAGAGGATCAGAAAGAAAGCAACACTTATGGTTGAGGTACATAAAAAAATTCAGTAATGTAGCAGACATCTTTACATACGCAATGGAAGAAAGATTACACATTCAAAATTAAAAAAAAAAGAAAATAACGTCTACATGTCGCTGCATAGCATATCGACACTTGAAAAAGTATAATGATAAATCCAGGTCCCACCCATAATCGTAAGTTTTCTCTTGAAATTATATTTCTGAAGTTAGTGTTTGAAGGCGTTTCTCCTACAGATTGAACAAATGCGGCACCCATATTGCAAAGGTCCGTCAGCCCTAATAATTACGTCAAATATAAGTTACTTATTTAGAAAAGATACCTACAGTTTCTTCAATTTGACCCACCTAAATTTGATTAATTTACTGCGTATATTCGTCCGGTATAAATTATAAATCCCAAAAACTGGCAATACAAAGCAGTAGTAACGAGACTCTACGGGCAGCATTTAGTTTGATTTTAAGTCCGATGCTGATTTAATCCAAATAAAAAAATATCAGCGACTGCCCAAATTATGTTTTAACCATAACTAAAAACACACAAACACATTTGATTTGAATACTTCTCAAAAATATCAATTGTCGATTGATTGCTTTGATGCCACCAGTCAATTTGTATAAAAAAAATTTTAATATAAAAATATTTAGAAAAGGGGCACCTAGTAGTGATTCCCAAAATTAATTGTCATATACTAGACTTAATTCTAAAATATGTCTTTTTAAAGCAAAAAAAATCGTACGTACAAGTTTACTAGATAGAAGTTAAAGAGTATACACTTTATCTTATGGTAAAAAACCATATAACTAACATTTTTCATAAAGGAAGTATCAGCTTGTTCTCCTGGAAGTTAGAGATATAAAAGTAACTTAGAGCTTAATAATATAGACATTTAAAAAAAATTATGTGCCAGCGTGGTCCTGTGGTTGAGGGACAGGCTGCGATGCTGACGGACCCGGGTTCAATTCCCGGTGCTCTCTGATGCCTGGCGGGTGGCCTACTCAGTCACTAAAAATAATTGAGTACCTGCGTTCATTCGAACAAGGGGTAATAATGGCGGTCGTCTTGGGCGCGGTGCCACATCGCCCCGCATCAGAGATGGTGCGCGACGACCGGGCAGAGAGAGCGAACGTATGAGAGCCTTAACCTCTCAGTTCGCAGGCCGTGCTCCCACGCGGGGCGTAGAGCCTTAACATTATTATTAAAAAAATTATAAATATCTTCCCACCAAAAAAATGCAATATTAGGTAAAATTACAGGGTGACGTTTGTTTTAAAATTGTTTTATATAAAATGCCCTTATTTACTCGAAAAAATTATAACTTTAATATTTTATCAAGTTATTAGTTTTTGAAAAATTATTAATGTTAATTGCACATTTAAATGTATTTAAGAATTATAAAATTATAAAACATTAAAAGCCTATAACAAAAAGAATTGTCAAATACATGAAAATAGCAGAATCTCAAAGAACAGTACGCATTACAAATCTTATTATTAAAGTAAGAGAGTCTGTAAAACAATCACCACGTGCAATTGTAAGAGAATTATTAGTCAACAGAAAAACCGTGACGAAAATTTTAAAATTTAATTACTAGCATAAATATGAAAAAAATATAAGAAGCTGTTGTTTCAGAACGGAAACTATGGCACATTTTGCTATGTTGAAAACGATTTCATTTTGCAGGATACGATAGCTAAAACGATCATTGTTGATCAGTATCTATAAAGAGAATCTTCACAGCAAAGTAGATTACTAGATGATATTAGAATTTATCTTCTGTTATGAGTTTTGAAGCAATTTCAAAATGAGACAAATTGCCGTGTTTTCATAAAAATAAAGATGAAAAGGGAATGCGTGGAAAGTCTGAAAAATTTTGAGCCTCAACATGAAGATGGCTCTACTTATCAAAACCATTCTGCTACTACAATCGTACATGTTTGAAAGGCAATACGCCTATGCAAATTAAAGCCGAGTTAGATACCGTTTGCGAGAACTCTGTTCCAACATTTGCCACCATGAAAAAAATGGACATCTGAATTTAAACGTACCATCTTGGGTGATGATGAGCGTTCAGAAAGGCCAACAACTGCGACTTCCATCGATAACATCGAAAAGTTTACTAAATAGTACTGGTCGACCATCAAGATTAGAGAGATATCAGAAGCCGTGGGCGTATCGAAAACCAAGGTTTGTCATATATTGACTAAAGAATTGGTCATGAGAAGACTGTCCGCGCGTTGGGTCCCGCGCTTGCTCACTTTAAACCAAAAATTCATTTGAGTGAACATTTCCAAGGCCCTGCTTAAGCGGTTTCAGTGAAACGAGTCGGATTTTTTAAAGCAAAGGAACAGTCAAAACAGTAGGCTGGAAAGGCGAATCTGCCCCAGAAAAGACAGAGACGAGAAGGTAATGGCGACTGTTTTTGGGAATTCTGTGCATCGACTACTTAGAAAAAGGGCTCGTACTGCGCATTGTTACTGAACCAGTTGAAGGCAGTGATTGATAAAAAACGGACTCATTTGGAACGGATAATAGTGCTTTTCCATCAAAACAACGCACCGACCCACACAAATTACACTTTGAATTGATTGACCACCCAGAATATTCACTAAATCTGACCCCCATCAACTATTTTATGTTTTTTTGGCTCGAAGGTCAGAGATTTTTATCGAACGAGTAGGTCATCGCAACCGCAAACGCCTATTTTTCAGAATAAGAATCTAACTACTATTTGGACAAGTTAAAGAGGCTGGATCATTGCTGTAAAAAGTGTATCGATTTAAAATGGGACTATGTTGAAACATAAAATTGAATTTTACAGAAAAAATACTTGTTTTTATGTTAGGGTAAAAACTTTTCAGACTACCCACGTATCATTTAAAGAACGTCTTGGAGAACAGTTTGAAAAGTAATGTTAAAAAGCTGTTTGAACTTTATTATATTTATTTCCGCAAAATGTAACTCGACGAAAATAAACGCTAGCACAGAAGTTTGTAAGGATAACTTTCCAAGTTTTACTTTATTGTTTAAAAAAATACTAAACATAAATATGAAAGCTCTTAAAAAACCCTTTAGATAAACTTTGAAATAAAATACCACAAAATAAGATCCATGTTTCTTTTAACAACTTTAACAATAAAATAAATCTTATAATCAGTCACAATTTAACTAATAACTAAACTTATATAACTTACGTTTGAATAATTGACTAACATTTGCCGACACATTTACATTGTCACGCTGTATTTAGAAATAAAAAATAAAAGTTACTAAAGGCATAGCGGAAATAGCCACAAAGTATAATAACATGCAATTTTATACGCCGTCAACGCATGAGCAAGCACGTAGATTTATGATATCAATTTTCCCTGCTGCTACAAAAATATATTATTATTCTTCATTAAAATTAACAGGTAATCAAAAGCACTTATCAAAATACATAAAATAAGCAAAATACAGAATGTGCCAAGAGTTCATAATTCGTAATTTTGAAAATTTTAATTACAGAAACAATTTTTATAACAAATGATAAATTTTTAACATCAAGTATAAATAATAAAGTATAAATAAATAATAACCTATAAGCCTTCGTTTTCAGTTTCGCTCTATTCGATGCACATAAAAGGCCTGAAAATAGATTTCAGCAAATATCGAACTGAACCTCGGCTAGTGGTTTAAAATTTATTTTGAAAGGCCTCTTCCAAACAAACCTTGTTGGAAATTCATTTTTAATTCACTTCGAAATTGTCAGTTTCAAACATTTTACTTAACGGCAGTACTGTTACTGTGCTGTATTAGCTGCTCGGTTGAAATCACACTGAGGTTTCTATCTATCTTTATGTTTTGCAATACTAACTTTAATCATATATAAATCATAATCATAAATAAAATTATTGTATTCTTTAGAATTGATATTCGTAATAATTTATTTTGAAAATGCTGAATTTTGCATGACAATGAAGGTAAGTGTCTTAAAATACATTTAATAACTTCAATTGCAATAGAACATTCTGGGCGTGAAAATATGCATTTGACAAAATAAAGAGATAAAACAAATTGTAAGAACCCACATGTTGTTGAAAAAGTCAACGATATATCAGATGGTTATTAGTAGATTTGAATTTTGTTCATATTATATGGATCGGCTATAACATGCTTTAAAAGGTGCAGTTAGCATTTTCATGTGCAGATAACATTCATTTTTAACATAATTTATTATTCACTGTTACTTTTTAAACACATTCAATAAAGCATGCTATTTAACAGGAATATTCATTTTAGACTAAACATTGAAAATGCGGAGTAAGCATTAATTTGGATAAACCAATTAATGGAAAAAATATTGATGTAAGAGAATTAAACATTTACAGACAAATATAATTTATATACAAATTCAGCAGTTTAAACGATTTTTTCCGAAAATACCTCAGTCTTGTAGACTTATTATCCTTTCCTTATTCACATCCAATCTGTAATTTTTGTAGTTTCTACTGGGTATAAAACAAAGTCCTTTAGTTTAATATGTTATTGCCCCAATATACTTTAAGATGCTTGTTACTTAAAAATAATATATTTATTGCTGTCTATGCTACTATGGTTTACATATTCAGGAAATTTTATACTGAGCATAAACCTAGTCCCCAAATTGTTGTTTTTTGGCACTTTCAAAACAGGTTCTAGTCCATAAAAATCATGATCTAAGTCACCAATTCATTAGTCTCAACTTTCTCTACGTTTCCAGATAATTGAGTTCTTCAGAACGTTTTCAATCCAATCTAGACGCCAGTTTTGTACTTGAAATAGCTTTCAGAGTCACTTGGCCTCCGACAAAATACAGATACGTTAAATTCTTTACCTTCTTTTATTATTCACCTGTGCATTCTATAACACGATGTATATTTTCACTTCAGATACGACGATTTGATTTTTCTAAAGTAAAGTCAAGCCTCTCTTTTTAGTCGCTATAAAGTTCCAATTTCAACACCTGTCTCAGGTTCTGAACCAGCTATGTACCCAGGGAACAACTCCTATCTGAGTTCTTCTTACTCCTTTCGATCCTCAAATAGAGTATTAAGGATATATTTTTGAGTCACATGGATTGTTTTAATTTCTATAATAAAATCTACTAAGTATCCACAAGATAAATTATCTTCTCTTTAAAAAAAATTCTATTGCCACCCTTTTTCTTAACATGCAGTCAATCCACCTGCAGCATTTATGCTTTATCTCCAGCATTTTAATAGCTGATGTCGAAGTATTTATTCTCAAATACTCCTTATACACCCAGAGAGGTGCATAAAGAAGCTTATTATTATCTAACACTTCCTCCACTCTCCAAGTAAGGTGGTGTAGTGCTGTTTTAGTTGATAATCCTGCTATAGGTATGCTGATTTTGGTACAGAGGGAGTGTTTACTAATGCTTCGTTTTTGATGTGTTTCAATTGCCTTAAATACAAATGAGAAAATACTGACATGTTGGTAGTTTTCTGATTAAAAATATTCTCATTTTCCAATCTTAGACATAAACACCACCTTAATTATCTTCCATTTTCTGCGTAAGTAATTAAGGGCTATGCTTGCTTTTAAAAACGAACAAACATCTGTAACATGGCTAAGAGGATTTTATCCTTTCCGCTGATTTAAATGACGCAAATCAGTTCACTACCCATTTGACCATTTTTCCGTCAGTTTAACCTGTTTGCCCTTCATTACTTCATATACATTAAAGCTCAATGCCAGAAACAGCTCTGTATTATTTTTCTGTAAAAATCTAACTAAAAATTTAAGATTAATATGAAAGTATTTTGTAATCTTTTACAGAAAATAGAATAGACTTAACAACTTGTTTATTACAATTTGTGCATAACTGTGTCAACAAGTTTGCAATCATATCAAACGCGTTCCTTTCGAGCCAATTTAACTCCAGAAAAATTGTTCAAACATTTCCGAAACTGAAAGTAAAACCAAACTAAAGCGTACCAAAGTGGACAATTACATGTAAATCGATTTTCCGTCTATCTCACTCCCTCTCGCACTCCTAGTTTGCTTTAGAACTATTCGGCATTTCGTATGTAAACATTTTCCTCATGCGCCGATTGTTAGACAACACCGGAAAATTTAAACGTGTCGCCTCTTCATTTTCACTAACTTTATGACCCTTGCCTTACCGCAAGTGTGGCCAGCGCTTCTATTTCCGGAGCCATTATTCCGAGCACGTAAGGTGTCCGATTTCTATCCCAGTAAGTGACATAAATATTCAACAAAAATTTCTACTTACTTTCCGCGTTGCCTTTACGAGAGCCTCGTAAGGCTGCAAATGGTTTCTTTCCGGCTCCGCTGACAAAATAATTTCGAAAATTATTAGGCAGAGCAGCCGCGATGATGGCGACATGGCAATGACATTGCTGTATTCACGTTTAACTAAAACATTCCAAAAATTATCAGCAATTCAAAGTAATCTACCAGCACGCGCTCATTTTGTATCATTAATAAGTGCTGGTATTAATTATGAGAACTTACAGTACGGCAATTTGTTTTCAAGCGTCATTTAAAATGCAGATTTACAATTCGACTTACCCATAATTACATTTAACTTTTAAATCCGACTATGTTAATTAAAATCATAGGGATAGCTCAATTTTGGAAGATATATACACAAAAATTCTTTTTTATCCTAGCAAACGTTACCAAATTATTTAAGAACAATACTTACACGATGTTGCCGATTATTCTTAAAAACCAAAATGATGGTGTAAACTATTGTTGGTAACACTCACTTTATTGTATTAAATATTAAGAGTACACCAAACGTACTCTAAATATTTAATTGTGCTGCCGAACTATGCTATTTAAACGCCGGCTATCGGGTGGAAATGCTTAAATAGCAAAGTGGGGCTTAGCAATGCCACTACTAAAAGAAGCTTAAGTTATGCGTTCACTTTCTATAAGGTTACAAATAGAATTTGGGTATAATAATGTTCTCAAATATATAACTATAGAATTAATAAATATCTTACAGTTTACTAAAACTAATTAATTACATAATTAAAACTACTAATATATCACAGTTTATGTAATTTTAAAGAACTAGAAACCGAGAAACCCAAATTGTTGGTTCAGTGGCTAGAAGTGGCACTATTTCGTCTGGTGTATATGAAGGGATTGGTTTTCGTAGGGCATTTGAAGTTGAACAAATCTGTTGGGTGCGACAACTTGCTGCCGACGGGTTCAAGCAAGTTGTTCCAGAAAGACAGCGAAGCTGAAAAATATTAATACAATTAGAAATAAATAAATAACAAAAAAGTTCGGTAAGCTAACTAAAAAATTATTTCAACACAAATTATTGCACCCTTAAAATAAAATCAGATGACAATATTTTAAAACTATATACGAACAGGCTCGTATGTATAAGATTCGTATACTAAAATTGGATTATAGAAAGTAATAGTGCTTTCCATAGAACATCTATTTAAAAAAAAACAACAGAACTTTGATCGATACAAAATTAAACTTGATTCTTTCTGTGTACTATTAGAAGATGGAATAACATTTACGTGATTAAAATCGTTTTCTTGAGAGTTATCTTCAACAGTTAGTGGAAAAGTAGCAAAGTCTTCCCAAAATTCTAAAAGTTATTCCAACCTAAAACAGATTAGCAGTTACTATTATAATCTAAAAGTGTGTAAAGGTATACAAGTATTTGTACAAGTAAACAGAAAGAAAAGCAAACACCATTATAGTTAAAAAATATTTTTTGTTTAAATTTATGAAAAGTTATTGTTAAGTTTGAATATCATCTCCACGTTGAAACATACCAATCGATTGTATAACCTTCTTCTGAAAACTAAAGTATATTAGTAACTAAAAAAGTGCATCTAGTAGACCTAAATAGTAATGAGTGAATGCAACTTATTGGATTATTGCAAATATTTTTTTCATATGCAACAAAAATATTACCGCATGTCGACCTTTCAGTTCCTTTCAGAGAAGCAAAACAAGTAGTATAATAGTATCATGCGTTAGTATTTTTAAAATATAGAACAAACATTTGTTTTACTGCAAGTTAACAAGTATTTTGGCAGACAAAAATATTAAAAATGTTTTCTTGGACCATGGTCCTGTTTTCAGAAAAGATGCCCAGGAATTACAACTGAAGGGATTGCTAACAAATTGAATATTTACTTTATTTGCTATTTAATAAGTGTATAAATAAGTTCTCAGCTTTTTTTCTGCAAAATTAAAGTTTTATTTAAAAACAAACACAAAAACTTAAGTATCAAAGTATTCTCCATTGGTATCGATGACCTTTTGTCATCTTTCGGGTAGCTTGAGAATTCCCTGCTGATAGAAGCTCATCAGCTTCGAAACTATAAAGTTATCGATGCATTTTCGGACTTCTTCTGTTTTGAAGTGCGTATCAGCCAAGTGATGCTGTAACGACCGAAATAAATGATAATCGGAAGGGGCCATGTCTGGGCTATACGCCGCATGTGGCAGAAGTTCCCAGCCTAACGCGTCTGCAGCTCATGCGTGTCAAATGTTTGAGGGCGTCCAGCGCGTGGTTGATCTTCAAGACTAAACTCTCCTCCGCGAAATCTTTGGTACCACTTTTTGCACGTTGCATGACTTACAGCATTCTCACCACATGCAGCACAAATCATTTCGGTGGCTTCAGCAGCGTTTTTCTTAAGATGAAACTCGAAGTGGATAGAAAATCGAATATGCTCTTTTGTGAGTGCCATCGTGAACATAGCTGATTATTGAGGTTATGTGCATCAAAAGCCAAATCGCATGATATTTGGAAAGACCAAATGTCATTGCTTTAAACGCATTGCATGTAAACGGTGATTTGCGTTCTGTGAAATCTAAAGCTGAGAACTTATTTATACACCTATTAAATAAAATAAAATAGAATTATTAACTCAATTCTGGCCTTTGTTTGGATAATAAAAATATATTGTTTTTGTATTGAGAAGTATTATGCAACAAAAATTAGATCCTGCACAACAAGGTACCACAAAGGAGAAACAGAAAACAGACAGATGAAATTGCAAACTTGTGAAAAGTGGCTTACATCGAATAAAAGTACTACTCTCTGTTTGGTGGTATTACAAAAAAATCATTTTTAGAGCTCCCACCTTGCGAAACTATCACTACTAATGTGACCAACTCGCAAAACTTAATGTGGAACATGCAGGAAAAAATCAATTGAAAGGGCATTATCTTTTATCATAACAGTGTCAGATGACATGTTGTCCAACCTAAGCTGCGACATTATCGTGTCTTTCAGACATTGATTCTTCAAATTGCCATATGTTTACTGTAGAAGCTATAGCAAAACTACCTTACCACCTTCTAAAGAAAGACTACGTTTTTTAAACGTAGCAAATGATAGTAACTATCTAATTGATGGATAACTTTAACTACTTGATTTTTTAATATTTTAAAATTTTTGCCATCACTGGATATATTAGTTAATTTCAAAGTTAAAATGATTTTATGCAAATAACACTCAGTTATTGACATTACCAAAACATTAAAAAGTAATTTTGTATATTATACGTTCTCAGTGTTTCAAACATGCCATTTAAGGTTTTATAACTTTTCGAAAACAATATATAATAATTTTGACGTTTGTGTTTTTGTTTTTTCGTTTGCTACTCTTCGTTTTTGGTAATGCTAGTCTGCAAGACAAATATTTTACTTTTCTTATCCTATAATAAGGATAGTTTTTCACATTTCTGGACGAAATATAGGCTCAGGACACCAAAAAAGTTGGTTTGGGCGATTGGTTCGTGTGTACGTATGTGTGTGCAAGTTACTTGTAGGTAGCGGACGGAGTGCGAAACTTTTTGTCAAAATCGGCCGAGCCGTTTCGGTCGCAAGGTCGCAAAATCGGTCGCAAAGCGGTCGCGAATCTAAACGGTTAAAGATACAAAAAATTCATGAGAATAAAAATGATTTGTTATCACGAGATAAACGTGAATTTAAAGTAAAAGTTGGTAAAATAGGAACTCGAAAAAAATTGAAGCTCAGGATTTTAATATACCGGGTCTTCATAAAATATTTCGGGAAATTTATATTACCGGATAGATCAGACCGAGACAAACAAAAAAATACAATAAAATTTTTTGATCCGAGGTCAAATAAATAAGTTATAGCCGATTAAAAATTAATTAAACGGACCAATCACAGCGCGCTCGGAGAGCTTCCTGGCCGATTGCGAGAGGACGGAGGAGGTCTTGGCCGCTAGGAGGGAGCACGCAGGCGATAATGGGGAAGGCTGTGTGGCCGAGCTCGCACGGTTACCTTCAGTGACGTAGCAAAATTTTAAGTACGAGTCAATTATTGTCTTATTTTAATCAGCTTTCTAGTGTTGGTCTCGCGCCTCGTCTTTTTTTAAAATAACAAATTTTTAGACGAGAGCAGCGCAGGGTCGAGACGATGGACCCGGTATAATATATAATAATAGGATAAGGAAAGTCGTGTGATGTTCACACCAGATTTTTTTCTATTATTTTTCATTTACACCATATTTCATTATCCTCATATTACTATTAAAACTACTTTTATTTTTTAACAGGCAAAACTAATTCTGAGTTGAAAACTGTAGTCTGAAATTTTTTCAACAAATCATCAAATCTATCTACTCCATAAGAAAAACTATGAACCTTATAAGATTTCTATATTGTATAACTCCAGTATAGAATAGGTTTACTTCAAGGATAACAATCCTGCTCTTTACAAACTCTTACTTTTGGCCACTTTCATCTTCCGGGAAAACCATAGCCCACTTTTAATTCTATACACTCTTCACAAGCTATCTTATCGACATCCCCAGCCACTCGTAGCAAATTAAGGCCCCAAGACATCGTATAAAACATCGAATTTGAAAACAGACCAAATAGTACCTCAAGTAAGTAATCAATTTCACATCTCTAAAGATGTCTGCTTTAAATATTCTGGGAAAGCAGAAATTTGCTAATACTACCTACAATCTATTTATGTAGATGAAACCTCTAAATACAAAATATTGTCAAATTTAACAACATCTTAGAACTGCATGTGTCCTGCTAAAGATCTATAATTATTGTAAATTCAAAATTGTACAATGTTATGAGCCAACATCATAGAAATGGGAAAGAAAAATTATTTTACAGTGACTCGAGGGAGGTAATTAACAGAAAAATATCAAAATATACTTTGTTTTTAAATTTAAAAAAAGGAACAGGAAAAATACATTACATAATGTAACTTTAACAACAAAGACGATAAATGGACTTTACTTCTATACTAATAACACAATACCGACTATTTAGCATAAGCTCTTTTTTAACAAAAAACAACTTATAAAAGGGACATGATTAAGTACAGGTAGAGAAACAATGAATGTGATTGAATACTTCCCCTCTAGTAACAGATCCATCATTGCAAAAATGACAGCACTAAATTGTAATATAAGTGGTGACGATGGCATGTTGCAAACTAAAATAACTATACATATTAAATTATAGAAAAAAATTGCTCTAACTTAATAAGAATATATTATATACCAAGAGTCATAAAATGGCAAATATTCCTAAATATTGCTCAGAGAAATAATAAAGATAGACAAAACTCATGACAAAAGAACTTCAAACATAAAGAGAAATTTATTGCTCTTAACATTAAGTAACATTTGTAAACTAAACATCAACTAAAATATTGCATTATAAATAAAAGTCCTACAAGAGCGTCCAGTCAATTCAAGTTAAGTTGTATTTGAGAAATTAAAAAAATTGCAATTCAAAAATACTTACAAAGCATTGTTACGTCTTGACCTATCCGATCACAATTATTGTCTAACATCGCATGACGACTTCTTAAACTAAAGACAATTTTTGCAATATAAGAAGCAGGAAGTGAGCACTACATCTTTTGAATCCGTAGGATAAGTTTGCTGCCTACGCTTAAAGTAGGCACAAATATTTCGAAATGAATTAGCATCAGGATATTGTGAGGGTCAATCCAATCCATTGGACGAAAATAAATATAAGAGAAGGTAATGCTTGGTCATCAAGATTGTTCAACTTAGCCTTTTAAGACGTATTTAAACAAGATCAAGAGCTTCTAATGAAAGAAAACTAAATTATTTATAATATGCGGATTGTCTTAATATTAGAAAATAAAACATGGGGCCGGCGAAGAGATTGCTCTGTAAGCAATCCCAGGACGAACTTAAAAAAACCTTTCGATTTCGATTTCGAATTTCGGGAAAATTCGAAATCGAATATCTCGAAAATTATTCGACATAGAATTTTCGAATTCAGCGTAAAATTTCCTATAAGAATCCATTTTTTATTTTAAAAAATATCAAATTTTGTGACGGCCCGACAGACATATAGAATTCAGCAACGAACTTTTTAAGTTCATTGAAAATAGTTAAAACAAATATTAACATAAATCCAAAAATGATCAGTCAAAAATAAATTTCGTATCAATAATACAAAAGCAAAAACCATATACAATAAACACATTTATATTGGAATCTGAAATCACAAAGAGATAATCAAACTATTAAAATAAACCAAATAGAACAGCTTTAGATAGACTGGAAGGTACCCTAACGAACGAAAACATTCTAATTTATTTACGAACTAAACTTTTTAATCAATACGCCATTCTGACGTATGGTCAAACTGGACAATTACGAAAAAAATCAATAAAAATGTTCCGGACAACACAGAACTATTGAAAAACAAATAGATAAAATATATATATAATAAAACGTAAGAGAACGAAATATATAAGAGGCACAATTAGAATGAAAGGCGTGAGTAAAGAAATAGGTAAAATCAAGTGGAACTATGCTAATTATGTGACCAAAATTATGGACAAAAATAATACTACAGTAGAGACCATGTCCAAGACAAGCGACGCATGGTTGTAATTTTATGTATTATTTAAGAAAAAAGCGATAAAAGCTCAATTTGATTATATTTATCCATATAAACTATTCGGATGATTTAATAGCAGAAATAAAGGCATGAATAAAACAGCAAAAAATGAATATATACGGACTATAATAAACAAATACTGATAGTTGGAGAACTAAAAAGTGGAAATTCATTCCGCAGTTATCATTAGCAGAACTGAAGGAACATCGTTCTCAAAACTTAAATCCCTTTTAAAAGAAAAGAAAGTACAGATTGCTGACGAGACGCAAAGCAATACAAAACAGTTATTTGCGATTCGAACACAAGAACCACTCCTTGTACTATTTTTACTAAACACATTGTTATTGTATTTCTAGTTTTTTTTTGCAGTATATGGCTTTATATTTTTTGAACAGACTCGTGTACCGTATATTGAGCATCAAAAGATTACTAGCTTACCTATAAAATATAGGTCACTGTTTACTTCGTAGTTGAAGCTACAAATAGTGTTATATCAATTGTCTTTTTTTACCGTTACGTAAACGATGCGTACAGGAAAGCGTTTTTTTTTTGCAAAAGTCCCTTCAACATTAAAATTACGTATTTATAGCTGAATTTCACATAAAGCTAGTCTAAAACTCATAAAGTACTCAGGACCCATTATCCAGCTTCCATTAAGGTGAAGTAAAATTATCCTCTTATGATATAACTGAACTTGGTTCCTATAAAATTAGGACCTTGACACCTGTTATTACAGTTTCTAGCAACACCTTGTTCAATAATTAAGCTATTATGGGTATTTAGCACCAGTTAGTAAGTCTGACCCAGAGTGGGCGGCTGCAAACAGCGTCTGTATCCAGAGTGGACGGCTGTCACTAATACTTACCAACCCGTCCGGCCAGCGTGGTGAGTTATGGCCAAAAAGCCCCCGTTTTAAAAAACAAGGGGAGGCTTATGTCCAGGAGTGGACCGAGAAAAGCTGATGAAGAAAGTAAGGCTAAGATCATGCAGTCATGATTTTTGCAGATCAAAAACTTTCCACTAGTTCTATTTAATCTAGTTCAAGTAAAAATTGTTGACAATTATATAAAAACACAGTTTAAAACAGCCTAATTTTACAAATTTAAAGCAATCTTTGGTGAAGGCAGTAACAAATTAGCTCAATCGATATGCGACCCCACAGACTTAAGAAATGTGTAAACACCATTTTGAAAAAGTAATTCATTGTTTATGGTCAAAATTTATGTAAATATTTAAAAATCAAATTGAAATACTATATATGCATATCTGTTCTAATATTACATTATAATGTTTGTAATAGTATTTATGATAAGACTGAATAAATGTACACTAAGTTTTACTGATATAAATCTAAAAGGAAAGGTCAAATAAAAAAAAAGTAATTTAAAACCTCTAAAAATAATCAAATTTTACCAAATACAAAACGTACAAACTGAAGTATTTATTGGTTTACCTCTAGCGCCCTCCTTTTGGCTCAAATGAAAACAGTCTTCGGACAGAGAAGAATAATCGGTCAGTCCATTTTCGTGTGTGTGAAGAAAGTAATTTTTGGTGAAAGGCTGCGCCGTCACTGTGAAATCCTCACGATCAAACTGCGGATCCTTACTTATTTCAATTTCCACGTCCTGCCATTGCTTCATCACCTTCCCAATTTTCTCTTGCATTTGCTGGAACTGCAGCCCAAATAAACAGGGGCACAGGGTGTTGTGTGTAAAATAACACAAAGGTGGCCGGTTCTCCAACGTCACGTTTGACAAAGCCTTTAAATCTGAAAACAAATTTTCAAATTTACAGTTGCGCCACAAGACTGCAAATCTTACTAGGCGTCACCACCATGTTAACTATCGTTCTAGGTAGATTGTCTCTAAGAATCGTTAAGAACTGCATTAGATGCTTCTTGTGCCTTTCAGTTGTAGCTTCGAGATCTTTTTGGTAGCATGTATCAAAGCAGAAGTCATTTGAGCCGATCATTAAAGTAACCATCTGCAACATAAGATGAAAGCTAATGATCACAACATTTTCATGAAACCCTTACCTTCCACTGGTGAGTGATGTTAACTCTTGGATCGTCTTGCAATCTTTTTACTAGAACTCGAGCCATATACGGCATATCTCGCGACAAGGCGCCAGCTTCGCCTAAATTAAATTGGGCCCCTTTATGATGCCCAAAAGAATCTTTTACAGAGTAACCGAATAGGTTGGGATTAAATTCCTTCAAGATATTAGGCAACGTGACATATCGCCTCCATGTTCCTTGACCTCCTAAAAATAAACAAATAATTTAAACACCCTGGCTCAGATTGCTCTACTTTGGAACATTATTTGACTGAAACATTAGTTTAATCAAGTATTTTTAGTATTTTATAAACAAACATTTATAATTTACGTTAATAATTGAATTAATAAAAGCGAATTGTGTGTGACGGCGTGAACATTGCCAAAATGTTCCAAGGTAACGGTGTTTGTAGAACTTCACGGAAACTACTTAATGGTTTTATTAATAACGAGTAAGTGAGTAAGTACCTAGTACGGATCTGGTTATTATAAAGCGGAGGTTTAAAAACGTGATTACACGGACCTAGCGTGAGAAATTGAGAGCTACATAAACTAGTGCACTATCAAAACGAAAATTTTTAATACCAATTTTGATACAATAAATAATAATACAAATCTAATTATCAGTGATAAATGCGGGTGTCTACGAGTAATAAACAAGATAGACACTTAAACAGAAGTGAGGAAAGAGAACTGGAATAATTTAAGAAAATAAAAAAATAACGAAATCGCCGATAAGAGACCAGGAAAAGAATAATGTAGAAATTGATATGAATGAACTAAAAAGAATTAAAAAGTTAATGAAGATGATTATAGATAAACGTGGATATATATATATATATATATATATATATATATATATATATATATATATATATATATATATATACTTTCTTTTAAATATCACAGACAGAATAAATATAGTAACAGTCAACAAAAAGGCACAAAAGGAAAATGCTCACAAAGAAACGTTAACAGCTTACAGATTAGGAAAGAAACAGGTGCAAAAAGAGTATATAGAAACCATGAAAAAACATGAGTACAGCAACATCGAAGACCATTAGGAAATATTCAAATAAATGCTAAAAAATTGGCTGCAAAACAAACAAAGCAAGAAAGAACAAAAATTACATAGTATCGTAAAATAATTAAATTAAGAAAGTCAAAGGAAAAAACTATAGAAAAATTACCCAGAAAGTTAATAACGAAACCTATAAATCACAGAAAACCAGCACAAAAAGTTATTATTAAAGCTAAAAGGAAAACTTGAGAAAAGTTTGGAGCAAACTAAAAAGGAATAGTAGAAACAACGAAAAATTCTGTTATAAAATCTTAAAATCGTTCAAGAAAAAAACACGTGATATTAAAACAAGTAAAAACTAAACAACGAATGTAATAATTAAAGAAAATAAAATATTTAATAGATAGAAGGAATACTTCTAAGAATTACTAATGGAGTACAATACACACTAAACTGTTTATTAAATTGACAACCAAATTATAAAACAAGCAAAGTAACAAAATTTTCTGAAAATCAAACAAATCTAGAAGAAGTGATAGAAACTGTGCCTAAGATCAAACTTAGGAAAGCAGTTGCATGTTATGAGTAGCACCTGAATTTGATTAAGTTCACGAAGATATGTAAAATACAAGATTTACATCAGATATTCAACTTATTTGGGAAGATTGGGGGAATATCGAACGCATAGAATATATACATTGGGCCGGTTAAAAATGCCGAATCTTAAATTTGTCAACGTTGATCTTCAAAGTGGGAGAAAGTACCGTGTTAGATACGGAAATAAACTTATGGATGGATTCGCGGTCAGGAGATTAGATACAACCATTTAAAATAAAAATCTCATCTAGCGAACCCATTGGGCCACCCTATACAGTAAACCATAATGATTATGTAATATATTTTATCGATTTTTAATTTTTAATTTTTCAATACAACATAGGGCTTTTTTTAACCTTTTTTAATAGCTATATCATTCGAACAAACAGAATTAACACAACAACCATCTTCAATTAATTAGTTCTATTACATCCATCGAAAGCAACAGATTCACTAATGCTTTATTTAAATCTCTAATCATTTTTGTAAGTGTTAAGTTTTTTAAGTACTAGTATTTAATCACTACATGTAAATTTAGTTTTTCTTTTTTATACAAATAATAATAGTAGCTTGACTACAATGGCTATCACACAAATACTAATTGACGTTTCCAACCTAAATTTGATTAATATTTTCTAATAATAATACATAGGGCATTTTATAGTTCTAGCATATTATCGATAATATAAAAACGGGTTTCAAAGGATTTTTTTCAATATGTTATCTAAAGTAACAAGAATAGTAAAATTTATTTTAAATACGAGGTCATTGCCTTGGTAATCCAATTTAGTAGCAATCCTAAAACATCAGTTTTATTGCATTATGCAATGAATTATACGCACTTCCTAAAAAATGTAAATGAAATGTGAGTATACTAATTACGTAGAGTATTTAAATAAACACGCTGACGCTATTAAATTATATAATCAAATGCTTATTATTTAAATTAACAAATACTAAATTTGGTTGTTTTTTATAATTGGAAGTAGTAAATGAAATGGGAATATTTCATTTGTTTAAAATTAAGTTTCCTTGCCGAAGAAAGAAGAAAGGTTGTGACGTTGCGCCAGTTACCCAACACATTAAACCCCTAGCTAATTACTTTCAATATATCTATGAATTATAAAACAACTAGTAGAGACAACAGCTCAGAATCACTACAAAAGCAAAGGGCTGGGGACACATGATTTACATAGGAAAAACCGATATGACATCAGATAACTGAAATTCAACAAACATAAAATGTGACGGGGAATAAACAGAGCTATGGGAACTTATAATATAAAAGGTATATACACCAAACAAAAATTATCACGTATATCGAAGAATAAATTTTACTTAAACAATATAGTATAATGGCGGTATACACTATAAGAGGTTACAAAACAAATTGGATATAGGTCACCAAAAGAAAGGCATGAAAATTTGAAGAGAAAACTTTAACGCAGCAAGAGAGGCGTTACGTATCAAAATTATTGAAATTAGGCTTAGAGCAACAATAACCTAAAAAAAATTAAAAATTTAGATGCAACGCAAGTATTGCACAAGCCATACCACCAAAACAATAAATGGTTCTCGTGTTAATCTTCTGCAAGAACAAAAAATATATGTAAAAGAGGAAAAACTAATATAAAATGTAAACACTAACTTTAACCTAAAAGAAGAAAATATTCGGAAAGCACTTCAAAAGACCAGTATATACAGCACTAGGACAATAAAACTTAAATATAGAACTACTTAAATAAGGTAGGGGATAAAGTTACAAAATATGGACAGAATTTTATTAAAATCAGAGAATATAAAAATATCTCGCAAGAATTGAATGAAAATCTCAATCAATAGAGAGACAAGAAATCCTACTCTATGTGTACCATCTACGACAAGATTATTTCCTAGTACCGTAAAAGCAAAATACATGAAGAATACATAAACTTAAGTGAGAAAGAATGTGTTTATAAAAAAATGGTGACAAAGAAATAGACTTTGTAAATTAAGAAAAGGCATATGATATGAGCGTACCGCCATGAACAGAAGTAATATATGAAAAAGTAGATACAGTTAGTTCAAGACATGTATTACAAGGCAAGAGCACATATAAAAAACTCCAATTAATAAAAATACAAGAATCTCAAACAGGGGT
This sequence comes from Sinelater perroti, assembly GCA_036346155.1. Taxonomy (NCBI): domain Eukaryota; kingdom Metazoa; phylum Arthropoda; class Insecta; order Coleoptera; family Elateridae; genus Sinelater; species Sinelater perroti. Next base: position 12,106,574 of record JARFIY010000195.1, on the reverse strand, counting down.
GCGATATATCATCATAACTGTTTTTTTTATGTATGTGAAACAAGTACTGAGTATGTGGTACAGACAGTGCTTATAAATTTGAACTAAAATAGATAAATTAACATTGCGCTTTCTGCTATTCTCAAATTATTAATTTGTGATCCCGTAACATAAGGAAAGTATAGAACATATGCTAAAAAATTGAATAAATAATTTGGAAAATGGTGTTTGAAACTTAATTACCAAAAAAAAACGTAGTGGACGTGGGTAGGCAAAGAAACGCATCAAAACAAAGAATAAAGCGATCAAAATTTCAGCAGATACATTTGGAAAAAACATCACTGAAAAAATTATCATGGTAAAAAAGTAACAAAAAATCAATTCATGGTGTAACATGGAATAAGAATATTAAATGAAAAACACCAAGGAGAGAATATTCCATAGTGTAGTGAAAAACATAGTATTTCATGGAGGACAGATGTGATTACTTATAAAAAACATAATAAATAAAATTGGAACAGTAGAATTAATTTCATTACAAGACGGGACCGACTCAATGGTATGAAGATATAAGACCAGATGACAGTTTTCCAAAGAAATTGGCATAGTGGTGTTCAAAGGGAGTAAGACAAGAGGCAGACTCCTTCTTTTATAAAAAAACGACTTCTATAAAAAAAAAAGAAAAAGGTTTGCAAGTAGCAGACCGGAAGGTCAGACTCTATAAAGTAATAATCAAAGATTAAAAGAAATATATACAAATACAGAAAGTTACAATTCAATTTCATAGAAAACAAAAATGGTAAAAAGAAGTGGTCTTAAAACATTGTACATCTAACTGCGAATACAAGGAATAGTCCAAAAAATATTAATTAATTTATTTTAATTTGAATTATCTGTAGAATTTTCTGAAACAACTTTTATTGTAAAGCACTAATAGATCTCACATTTAGAATATTTAAGATGTTCGAACCACTTGCAACCAGGGAATTTGTCTAGCCTTCTTATAACTAATTAAATGTGTAGTTTGGAAAACTTTGGGAAGGTCCAAAACAGGATAGAGAAAGGCTGACGGAGATGGACATTAAGATTGACCAGTTCAAATTTGAACTGACAGAGGGGCATCAGTTCAAATCGTTTAGCTTCAAGGTTATGATCCATTAGGTTTCAAAGATTGTGCATTGATTGTTAGACAGACATTTTGCTAAACTTTTAGCGGAAATACCTATAGAGGGAGACCTTTTTGCTTAAAACAAGGGAGGAATAGCAAAAGCACATAGTAATGAATACCACATCTATTAAATGGCAACATTTGAAAAACATTTTTTAGATTACAAAGATATACAATGTGAGTGTCCAATAAATTCACCCCACTCACATGTTTATTGTATTTTTAAAGAGTCAGTTTTTACTAATACCTTTTTTTGGCTAAACCAATTAATTTATAGACATAAATAGAGGGAAAAAAGAAAAAACTTCTTTAGATCAAAAAATAGGCAAATATCAAGCCAAAAAAGAGTGATAACAGTTCGTCACTTACCAAACACTATAAAAAATAAGGCTACAAATAATTTCTCCGATGCAAAAAGCCATTGTTCGTGTTTCTCATTCTACCAACAGAATTATTTCCCCAGTGTCTAAATAGATCATATGATAATTACTCATTACTCTATGCCATTAATTATGCAATACCACTAAATCAACATATTTTCCCAGCTCAGCGCGTCTCCCCCAAAACATTCATTTGCATCTAATAAATAAGGAAGTAGAGCATTCAACAGATAAGCTTTCTTCAAAGATTCGTAACTTTTATTGGGAAGCAGGTAGATTGAAGCGTCGAGTAAATCGAAAATTGTATTAAAGCAGATGCCGAAATAAGTTTAAATAAAAAAATATTGCAATTGTAAAGTTTCCAGTTAATGTGATAAAAAGTCTGAATAATAATATTTTATTATTACACTATTTAATAATTTACTTGTTCTCCTCTGATTCTCCTTCCTTTATTCTATTCATTTCTCTTGCTAGAAATTTCATTTCTGAAACTGATTTTTTCTTGCTTCTCCTACTTTTTCTATTTAAGCTACCCATTTCCTTCTTAGCCTGTCCCCTTCTTTTTTTTGGTATTATTACTTTCATTATAATTTTTGTTATTCTAATATCATTTTATCCCATCATAGTTAATATTTCTTCTCTATGACTTCCCGTACATCTCAATTGTAATCTTTTTTCCTCGGATATTTCGGTCTCCTATTGTTCTTGTTTTATTTTCTTATTTTATTTTTAACGCGTTTTAAAAATGTAAAATCGTTTGTTCTTCCTTGTATTGGACCGTAAGTTTATATGATATTTACTTTTTTTACAATTGTAAACATATCACTATAGTCATCCTTGAATTAATTTTATTAAATTTAATTCGTTTACAATTACTGTTACGCCCCTTTATTTCATATTTGCATATATTGCACTTGTTCCATATTTAGTTCAGATGATTGTAGCACGTGTTTGCTTTTCAACGAACTTAAAAAGTTCGTTACTGTCTATCTGTCGGTCTGTCGATCCGTCACAAAATTTGTGGTTTTTTAAAATTTGAAAATGGATTCTTATAGGAAATTTTACGCTGAATTCGAAAATGAAGTCGAAAAAATTCTATGTCGAATAATTTTCGAGATATTCGATTTCCAATTTTTAAGTTCGTTCTGGGATTGCTTACAGAGCAATCTCTTCGCCGGCCCCGTGTTTTTTCATGTTTCCTATTTTCTTTGCTTTTTCTAATCCAAATATCTAAATATTTTTATTATTAATTTCTCCAATTTTCGTTATCCTAAATATTTGAATATTCTATATAAATTGTATAATCTCTATTCAGTTCTCGTCTCTATCCCTTTTGACCTTTAAAATGTTTCATCTGTTTGTACTCTGCTATCATATTGACCAGACTTTTCTAATATTAGTATTTTTATTTATCAAGTTTTTGGAAAGGATCGTTACATAGTGACCTATCGCTATTTTCATAAGTTTGTTGTAAATTACCTTTGCTATAAACCTTTTGTTCTTGAGTCTCCCGTGTGGCTAATTACTGAGGCTATGATTGGGCACTATAACTGTTTTCTCCTCTTTATTCCTTGTTCAATATTAATACATTCTTGTTGTTATTCCGGAAATTTCCGTAAAGCTGATGTAAACTATTTTTTAGTAGTAAATACCGATTGAAGTTTGCCATTAAAGGAGAACTTATTACATATTGCTTTATTTATTGCACCAAATAAAGCGTGGTAGCCCGAAGAAAAATTTGATAATTATGGGGCGTGACGCATGATGGTGTACTATAAGAGAGTGATGCACCGACTTCCCGTGACGGCGTTGAGAACGTTGACAGAATCGCTTCAGCCACCCGCAGCACCGCAGAAATTCTTTCTCATCCCAAAAAGCAGTCGCCATTTGTTTTGAAATAATTCCGATTGTGACTTCTTTGGGCAAATATTTCCAAGTTTCTGCCATTCTAAAAAGCTGGAATTTCTTTCTAGCGTCTTGTACTACAGCCATAATTTTTGTATTCCTGGATATTTTTCTCAAAACCACTATTCATCTATATGTCGTTCCTCTTAAGATTTTTTACAGTTTTCATGATCTGCATTTTTTTGTTCCACGATACAATTTCCATCAAAACTGACCGTATTTGTTTCGAGATCTTTTCTTCCTATTATTCTGACCTCCTAGAATTCTTTTTCATGAAAAAAAATATATCTATTGTAACTTGTTTCTTATTCTTTTACAGTATCTTTCTTATTTCTCTTTCCGATGATTTTATTTAATCATTTCGTTTTTTAAGTTCCCTCCTAAAATTTTCATATTTATTCTTATATTATCTCGTTTTGTTCGGTTCTTAAATCCAAAATATTGAATTCATCTAATTTCTTATTAATATATTTTCCTTCTCGATAGTTAGTCGTAAAAATTATTCATTGTTGTCAAATTAATTGACTCTACCATTTTCTCCCTGAATTTTTACATTCCTTATCCTATAATAAGGAAAGTAATGTAATCGGCGGAAATTTGACCTACCCAGTTTTTCACATTTCTGGACGAAATATGGCCTCAGGACACCAAAAAAGTTGGTTTGGGCCATTGGTTCGTGTGTGTGTGTGTGTGTGTGTGTCGGTCTGTCAGTAAACAGGATATCTCGAGAACCGTAAAAGCTAGAGACTTGAAATTTGGTATGCAAGTTACTTGTAGGTAGGGCACGCAGTGCGAAGCTTTTGGTAAAAATCGGCCGAGCCGTTTGGTCGCAAGGTCGAGCACTTGGCCGCTAGGAGTGAGCACGCAGGCGATAATGGCGAAGGCCGTGCGACCGAGCTCGCACGGTTACCTTCAGTGACGTAGCAAAATTTTAAGTACGAGTCAATTATTGTCTTGTACTATTTATTTTAATCGGCTTTCGAGTGTTGGACTCGCGCCTCGTCCTTTTTTAAAATAACAAGTTCCGGGACGACAGCAGCGCAGGGCCGAGACGATATAATATATAATAATAGGATAAGGAAAATCGTGTGATGTTCACACCAGATTTTTATTCTCAAATTCCGAGGGAAATTATTGAACAAAATTATAAAACTCCTGCGGCGCCTATAAGTTTCCAACTTTAATGGAACAAATATATTTTACTATCAGCCCTTGCGCTGTGTTAAACAATATCGCTTATTATTTTGCGATATGCCAACTCTTCAAAGGCCACTCGAAGCTCTAAAAGCTATTTTAATTTAATTTAGTTTAGTTTGAAATCTCCCACGATGTATTTCAGAATTTTAGACGTCTCTTGGTATACACAAAAGTAAAAAATGTATATATCAGAAAACCAAAAGTTTCCGGTCTGACTAGATTCCAGTAATAATAGAAAGAAATAGTGATATGCCGGATAACGCTACCTTTGGTTAAACGTTCGTAAAAATTTCAGCATCTGATTTGTCTCAGTCTCGTAGCAACAGTCATTTGAATTCGGAGTGTGCGTCATTTTTCACAATGTCGAACATGGAGTACCGAGCCGTGATTGAATTTCTCTCTAAACTGTACTTTTCTTAGCAAAAATGGATTCAACCGCAAGGCACAAATCGGACAAAAAAGTCAACGCTAGTTCATTTGATAAGAGAGATAAAGGTAATGATTTTTTGGGATTCAAACGTAATTTTGCTAATTGATTTTAAGAAAAGGAACGAAAGCTACGAAAGACTCTGATTTTGAGGAGCTTTTCCCCATTATACAATCCAGACCTAACTCCCCTACTATCTATATTCAAAACTACAAAACATATTTTGATGTAAAATTATTAACAACGATGGAGATTTGTGGGAGGCTGCTTTGGAGCGAAGTTAAAATAAACTTTAGAGTATTTTTTCCAAGAATGTTAAAATGCTATTTTCGAGATATAATTATGTTTAAATATATAAAGAAAATATGGAGAAACAAATTTCTTTCTTCATTTATATAACCACTAGAATATAATAGGAGCGGAATCTTTCGTATTTACCTCATATATTTTAATATTTAAATGTTTTTAGTATATAATAAAATATAAATATATTACATCATAAAGATATTTGTAGTAGTAATGTAAATAATGTAATATTGGTTCTAAAAACTATATGATATAAAGTAATATATTAAAATCCAGACAATTGGTTGGTAACAATTTTTAATAATATTAGCATTTTTACATTTTAACTTCTTTGTAAAAACTGTGGTTTTTCCTCACAAATGGCCGTAAAGTAGTTTTAGACAGTTTACACAGAAATAAACTGGAAAATACAAAAATTTAAAAATTGTTTGAAAAATATGAAGAACGCTGGAAGATTTCCCATTTCAATCTGCAGTTTTTGCAGTGTTTGACGTTAATATGATGTTTAGTTTTGAAAAAATGCTCATTTGGTTTAGTAATCTGCTTAAGGCACTTGATGTTTTTGCAGATGGAAGAAACTTAACAAATACAATTCCACCACATAAGTAGCAATACCTTCATTAAATAAAAACCAACTTCTGTAATAAGTTTTGCATTTTCACTAATGTATTTACAACTCCCATTTCATTATACATTGTGATCCAAGATTTACATTTATTTTATTACGGATTGATCTAAAAAAGGCTCTTTTACGACAGTCATGCAGCAATATAATTGCAGAGATACAGAATAACTTTATATTATTGTCCATCAAAAGACGCGGTACCCACGGATCGAGCTTAAAAATGAATCCAAAATTTTTAAATACAGTAATCTCTTTAGTTGTAATCTGGTATAACATGAAAAAATCACTATTAATTCCAGAATTTTGTCTATAGTGGAGTCAATCGTCCAGTTTAAAATTCCCATTTCGAAATCTGCTAAATTACGTTATCGCACTTTTGAAAATAAGAACGCGGTCCGAATAAATTTCTGAACTTTTTGTTGAAGTTCTAAGTCTTCAGAACCAATGTAACATGTAATAGAAGGGACGCGGTGGCTCAGATGGTTCAACCAGTTGACTCTATCCTCTAGCCAACGCGCGCGAGTTCGAGTCTCGCTCAACCCATGGGTGTGTGTCCTAGCATTAAAGTGCATGTTAGTGAGCACAATAAGCCCTTGGGATTGCACTGTCTGTAAGTGCGCCAAAAAGAACAAAAAAAAAAACATGCATTGGAGCTTGTTTACGATAACTTTTTTGGCAGACAAAATCTACCTCATGCAACGACGTTTATCGCTACACTGATACATAATACTGCCACCTGCCTTTTGATATCTAGAATAACCATAAAATAAACATTAGCGTCCGCTTGCGACGTTAATTCTGTTATCTATAAAAATTGGACACGAACTTTTGCAGGCATCCAATACATAATGTATAGAGTGTCTCAGATATAATGGGATTGAAAAGTCACATTTATTTAGAACAAGATCAATTCATTTTAATTTATAAACAATATTTGTACGGTCAGTTTAAATTCGTTTTTAGTTCGTAAAACAATTTTATATCTACAAGTTCGCAAAACCTCACAACGGGGCTTGTTGCGTACGTTTGCAGACGCAAGGGTCATAAAATGGGTCCACAGGTTGCTATTATATTATTTCCCAAACTATTGGTTAAATATTCATTTGACATTGTTTCGTAAGCTGGTGTATTATTTTATTATAAACGTATTTTTTATAATTTCAAAGGTTGCATCATATGGTCGTACAACTCTCTAAATTACCATTAAAAAAGTGCACTCCACTGAAGTTATGTAATATTAATTATTATTTTGAAATAACAGGTATTGCTTGTAGCCGTGCAAATATGTTTGTATTTACATCATCTTGCAAATTTGTTCTGCTCGTTAGATTTGGTTTTTTTTTAAATTATGAAGTTTTTCAAAAATTTTGATTTCACTTTGAAGGTATTTACATTCTTGTATGTATCAATACTATAACTCGCCGATGATCGCTGCCTTTAGTAAAACTGTTAATAAAAACGTTACTGAAAATGTATTCTTCTTTCTTGGTTCTCGGATTTGCCATGGAAGTTTATCAAAGTCCACTTTCGGCTGTCTTTTCTTTTTAAAGTGTGCTACTCACGTTCAAGAAAATTGATTAGCATAGTACTTTTAGACTTTTCTCCTAGCTAATTAAATCTTATTTTTAGAAGAGCGATTATTTGTTTGCCTATCTGCTATTACCAATATCTATTAAATATAAAATAACAAATTAGTCGAACACAAGCAAATTGATAAAATAAACAAATATAAATACTTGGGCGAAACAATTAGATTCTTCTTTTATATGAGCTACTAGCCTGGTTCTAACCACACAATCGTGCTCTGCTGTGAACCATGTTGAACGTTACCTAGAGAGCTAGCTAACCTAACCCGGTAATTTTAAAAGAAGGGTAATGTACTTCACGACCATCGAAAGCGTTTGTATGACGGCCAAAGAGCATTTTATATTTGCTATTATTGTTGCCAAGTCTTGGCATTTACCTGGCGGCTATCAAACTAAATAACAGTAACGTACCATGTATAAAGAAACGTAAAGGATATACTTATTTAGCGGAAAATTTAGCTGTACCATCAGTGTATACTTCCATTAATAATAAATAGAGCTTAAACGTGAGTGTTCACTAAACCTATTTTTCATAGACTTCAAATAAATAAAATAGTGGACATTTAAAAAGAATCGAAAAATGAAAGAATGGATTAGATCGAGAACAAAAATGTAAAACACGGTTAAGGGAGCTACCCAACTCAGATATATAGTGCAAAATGTATAAACCTGATCCAGTAAGCTTAACAGCTGGCGTCTTTGGGGGAACAAGAAAGATGCAAAATTTCCGCAGATAAGATGGAACGACAGGTAACACAAAATTTAAAGAAATGAAAAGGTTTAAAGGAGGTTTACGCCCAAAGTGCAAAAGAAAGAATAAAGAAAATTAAAATAATAAATAAATGTGTGTGCAAACATAACTTATTTGTAACGTTACTTTATTAGTAAAATAGAATTTTAAATTAAATTTAAAGTAACGCCAAACAATCTTAGAAAACAAGCCGTTACATAACTTTTGCTGGCAATATCAGGCCTTCTAAAATTGTGACCATGCCCCACGTGCAATTTATAAACAGTATTTGTTAATTGTGTTACAAAATTATCATAGTACTTTAAATAGTAACAAATGTTTTGTAACAGTAATTCACACTATCAGTTCATATGGTAAATTAAAATTACATAAGTAAAAGTTTGTAACTATGAAAATACATTTATCATTTTGCAGAAAAGTTTTGAAAATCAAAAAAATTACAAATTTGTTTGAAACATTAATAAATTTTTTTTATAATTATATAGTTGGAAAATAATTAAATGAAACATAATATGTCAAGTATTTTGGTAATGTTAATCAAACTCAAAAAATATTTATATTACTGCTTTTACTTCAAACATCCTTTAATAGAATATGTAATTTACTATGTAAACCATTCGTTGACAACTAACAACTATTAATGTCATTGTGTGAATATGCTAGTAGCAACTAATAAGAAAATAAGAGGAAAAAATAAATATCAACTAAAAGGTATCTATAATTAAAAAAATGTAAATACATTAATTATTACTTTTAATTAGTCAACTCTCATTACGTTTTGTGCCTCAACATTAATTAAATAAGAAATTATAATCTAATTACAATATATTACTAATATTATCATCATATACATTTAACTGACTGTAAATAAACGTAAAATATATAAAAACATCTATTTCGCCTAAAAATAACTTGTGTCTATAACATGTAACCATTTCTCTCTATAGAGTAACATTATCACTCTGCTATAATGAATAAAATTTGATAGCTGTTTTTAGAATTTCTTTTGCATCATGAATTTTTGTAAGAGTCTAAATTTGGTTTAATTGTGCAAATGCTATTTCAAAATGTACTACACATAAAAAAATAAAAAGCTGTTTAAACATAATTTTGGTAACAACTGTTTTATTCCCATGTATAATGTGGTTCAAATATGATCGGAATTGATTTTTTTTACAAAAAAACCAAATTGCCAAACACCTACTTGCACATGTCAGTCTACAACGTACTCCGCTCCGAAGTAAACATATTTTTTTCAATTTTCTGGTGCCCTTTTTAAAAAAGCTTTTAGTTGGCGGCATATCACTCCAGAACAGTCTGGATGACGGCGTAGTTGTCCACAAGCCGCAAACCTTGCAAGTCTGATTTGAGTCTTCCGAACAGGTAGAAATCACTTTGTGACCAAATCTAAATTGTACGGCGGATGCGGCAGAAGGTTCCATTTCAACTTCCGGAAGGTTTCTATTGTTGTTTTGGCCGTACGGAGACGCGCATTATCTTAAAAAGAGGCTACCCGCTTTCCACCTATTTTTCGCTTGAATCGGATATTTTTCTTCACGTACGTTACCAGAAGGTTTATGTAAAAAACTACCAGTTCCAGAGGAACGTTGCCATTATTTTTTCTGCCGAACGTCTCTACCGTACTCTCTTGGGTTTTAGAGAAATGCTATGCCGCAACTCGCGTGATGATTGCTGGGACTCGGGAATGACTCGGTGGTCACTATAAACTTCAGAAATGCATTACGTTTGTCTTCAAATTGCTGTAGGAGAGTACTGACAACTTGTATGCCCACCATTGTGTTCACGTCCGTCAAAGTGCGTAGTGCCCATCGTGCATTCACTGCGATAATGCAGGTGCTTTTTCACGATGTCTTCTATACTACCAACACTGATAGACAGCATTGCTCCAAAGTTCCTTAATACTGCTGTGTCTATTCTCACGAATAGGTCCGTCTACACGATTAATGTTTGACTTGGTGACGGATGTTCGCGGACAACGATCATGCGGTTCATTCTTCACCCGCTCTCTGCCCTTTGTAAAGCACTTACACAACCCAAACACACGGGTCCGTGAGAGACATTCTTCCCATACTGTTGTCAATGCGTTGTTCTACGCTCCGCGGTACCTTCTGTTCGCTCATCACTCTAGCAACTCCCAAATAGGACTGAAGAGTTTTAACCCGAGCAGGAAGTGGAGGTTGCTGCTCCACTCTCTCAAAGTCGCACAGCTGCTGTGCAGTGCGGTTTTTTTACACGCAAATCAGTTCCGGCCATACTTGAACCACCTTGTATATAACACAAAATCTTTTTTGAGTTATTTTTTTATTTAGTTTTTAGAAATTGTTTTCAACATGCAATTACAACCTACATTATATACCACTTACGACCAACTAGTCCACAGTTAGTACATAATAGAAAAGCAATAAGAGTGGGCATAGTCAAATACTTGTGCGCAAATAATAAAAGTGGTGAAGTTCGTTTCTTATACCTTAAAAACGCCAAACCAAGATCTAGAGATGTAGAATCCGCCGTCTTTCTTAAAATTATATTTAAATTTATAATTTTAAATCTCAGCTAATAGTTCTTGTAATTAAACAAACTTTGGATTTTTCTACAGTTAATCTACTGGTCAGGATTTTCTGAGACGTGTTCAGTATCGCAAATTTTTCGAGTTTAAACGTAAATGTCAATGTTCGTATATAGACCTTCGTGCACGAACATAATTTGTAATATACTTTTTCTGTATCTTCTGAATTTTGGCCTCTTTGGCTGCTGAAACAATTCTCCTTGCAGGCGGTTGTATAGTCTGGAATTCAACGCGCCAAAGATTGGTCTCTTTATCAAAGGGCGCATTGTTATGTTTGCGACTTGATCTTGGATATCACAAAAGCCACCTGGATAATGGTTCAAATCACTCTCTACATAAGAATGTTAAGGATAAGTACACATAGTGCTCTAACTCTGGCAGTTACTAAGTGCTTGCATTAGATATGACATCACTTCCCCCTTTCCGTTTGCCAACGTGTAATCAAGTGTGACATATATACCAATGTAATAATTCCTTTAAAAAAGTCACAAAAGTCGTGTAGTCGAACTATATTGGTACAGACGTTGTATACCTAACACACACGCCGAGCGAAACAATGGCTGCATTGGTAGCCAGAGTCCTGCAACATCAAGACAAAAAAAAATACAAGGCACTTAGCATTTGCTACCCGACAATTTTATCGGTGGAATAATAGTCAGAAGAGAAATGTACCACTTTGAAACTTAACGTTAGCTTAACGAAGCATAAGCTAAGACTTAATGCTGATGTGAACAACGCGACATGTGCGTTGGCAGCTTAAAAATTATTATTTTCAATATCATTTCAATTGTCCCATGTAACTCAAATGCAATTAAATAATGTAAATCTACCAAAAACATAGTAAAACAAAATTAATTGTAAGTCTGCTACAACTGAAAAACAATTCTAATAAAAAATAGTTGAATATTTAAACGGTTATTCAGTTTTTCATTAATATAACCAATTTTGAATGTTTTGTTTTAAACTTTTGTAAAGATTGTGATGCTTATTAATATGTTAAGTTTAATTAAAACAGATCTTCAATTACAAGATAAAGTAATACAAGAAACCTTACATCTAGCCTCAATCCTTTTTAAAGTAAGCATTTTGTGATCGTACACATTTTTCCCAGCGTCCAGCATCGTTTTGGCTCTTCAAAACATCCTGCATAGTTCTGTGTTAGAATCTCAAAAATCTAACTCGTCATACTTTGCTAATTCTCGCCGACGATCTGGAATATCCTTCCTTTCAGGGGTGATTTTAGTTTTTGATCCAACTGAAAGACGTGGGGTAACAAATTTAGAGTGGCTGTGCTACCTTTAATATTTAATTCTTCAGAAGAGGTGATAAATGGAAACTCGAGTTGTGATAAAACTGCAAATTATTAGTTGCCTTTATTCGTGCCCCAATGCATTATTCTAGAAAGTCTTCTGATCATGCGGATAAATATTCCAGCTTCGTACAAAATTAACGCGAATTCGCTGTACTACTCGCTCAGTCATTGCAAATGCGAGAGTGGCTTGCTGATTCTTAATTGACCCTACCTGTGTAGGTGTCTTCACTCAAGTCAAAAAAATTATTGAATCAGAAATAAATTTGTTTATATATTTATATATTTTAGTAAGAAATACACTAAGTTTGGAAAGTTTGTTTGTTTGGTAAAGTTGTGCAATATAAGATAATTAACGATTTCCAAATAAACATTGATTATCCTCTGGAGTAAAGCCAGCGTGGTCTCATAGTTGAGGGGCGAGCTGCGATGCTGACGGACCCCGGTTCAATTTCCGGTGCTCTCTGATGCCTGGCGGGTGGCCTACTCAGTCACTAAAAATAATTGAGTACCTGCGTTCACTCGAACAAGGGGTAATAATGACGGCCGTTTAAGGCGCGGTGCTTGCCACATCGCCCCGCTTCAGAGATGGTGCGCGACGATCTGGCAGAGAGGGCGAACGTATGAGAGCCTTAACCTCTCAGTTCGCAGGCCGTGTTCCCATGCGGGACGTAGGGCCTTACCATTATTATTATTATCCTCTGGAGTATTGCGTATATGCGGCTTAATATTTGTCTATTTGTTTGGCCTATATAGCTCTTTTTGCAGTAACCACAATGTATTTTGTAAATTTCTTGCACTTTTTAGGGGTCATGGTTCTTAGCTGCAGGGATACAGTCAAAAGTTTGTATATTTTGATTGTTTAATATGCAGTTTATTCTGTCAGTGACATCTTTAACGTACGACGCTTTTACTTGGTCGGAAAAATCATAAATTTTAAATTTTCTTTTATTTGTTAGTAGTCAAATCGTTTTTGAAATATTAGCTTTATATTATTGTTTCGGCAGTGGTTTTTATTTCAGTGTGTTGATTATTAACATTAGAAAGTTTGAAGGAATCTAGTAATATAGGATCTTACAAATAAATGGATAGATACAAAGTTAAATATGCTGCCGAATGTAAAAATAAAATAACAAAAAATAGGAGTTATTAAAGAATTAGATAAACAAATCATATCTAACGTATCTAGTGCAAAAAAACTTAGAAAAGGTGTCAAAGCACAAGAGGTAAAAACAATTTTGGCGGCGAAACCGATAAACACAAATCATAAGAAAGGCAGTAGGTAGAAGATAATGAGTGTGGTAATTTATTAATGTAAAATGGAGTAGTTAAAAAAATATAACAGCAGTTGCAGAATATGTCGATCATAAAAACTCAGTGAAGTACACACAGAAATAGGAAGGACCGTCAAAAATAATACCTGTAATACTAGAAATCTAAAGAGGACGCAAATGACAGTATATATATTTATGGAGCAAATAACATCGAAGCTAAGAAAGCGATGTATTTTACAAAAAAAAAAAAAAACTATTAATTGGATGCGTAAAATAAGAGAAAGAATGTTTGTGGTTGGAGATTTAAATAAGATTGTAGAAGAAAAAGTCCATACTAATCTTAGAAAGTTACAAAAACATAAAATAAGTAAAAAGGTTAATATATTACTGCACATTAAATTACATAATCCATAACAAATACTTTTTATTCTCATAAAAAAACACAAGACAAGAAACTAATCAGAGCAAGAGTTTTATAATCGACTATATATTAGTTGAAATAAAATCCAGAAGTAATATATAGTATAAAAGATGTTCCAGCTATTTCAGAGAATAAAATATACAATAATCATTATCTAGTATTACCAATAAAAAGGGATAACCCGGTTGTCAATAAGATTAAAAATGAATAATAAGAATATAGAAAATAAAAAGTACAGGCAATTTACGAACCATAAACTCATGGAACACTAGAATAGTTGGAGCACTTAATGAGAAAAAACCCAAGTGTGTTAACTAATATTGTGAAAGCCTGAGACCAAGAGGGAAGCTAAAGAAGATTTAAGGAAAATAAGCATCAAAAACTGGAAGGAAAAAAAGAAATATAACAAAATGGAGAAGAAATAGAAGAAGCAAAAACTCACCAACAACTGATTATATCACTGTTGGAATTCATTTAACAAAGGTAGTTGAATTGGTGAAAACCCTTACAAAAAGAGCATAATAACCAGCCTGTTAGGTTAGTGTGGAAAGCCAAGATTAAAATAAAAAGATTGACAAAAAATTCTAAACAGGAGAAAAAATGTCTAGAACGGCTCAAACTAATGACTAAAAGCAAAGAATCGTGGTAAAAATTTGTATACTAGCAATAACCAAAATATACCCTACACAAATTGGTAACTGGAGATTTAATTATATCACTTAACATATGTTTCTGCCGTACTACTAAATGTAAAAGCAAGTCACATACTTTCTAAAAATTATCAAAATATAATAACTAAAAGTTGACTTCATTTCTTATATTATGATTATAATTCTTAGAAACATCATTGAAACTTGTTTTCAACGCGCCCTATAATAATTTTTAAATCTCTACTATCATCGTGTTAGTGTTATTTTTTGCATTTTGTTTTAAGATTTGATATAACTCTACCCTCTCAAGTTATCTGGGTTGACAATATCAAAGGGCTGCAAAAAAAACTTATTAAATTTCAAATATATTAACTAGGATGGGGCCAAATTTGTTTCATTTTTTGACTTATTAAATTTGGCTATATATCATATCAACTTTCCAACTCACAGGAAATATAAGACACCCTTCTTACATCAGTTCTTTGATTCGTAGTCACAAGAGTGGTACCAACGAGACAAAGGCGATTACTAAAAGCTAGATCAATACTATTATAAAGGTATATATTTTGATTTTTACTTTTGTGCCTTCTTCAGAACAAATAAATTGATATTAAAAAAACTAAAAAACTTTTGCACCGCCCTAATACAACATTATTTAGTTTTTATGCCAACATTGTTGGTGTTAGAATAAATTTATTTCGCTGGGCACTAAACAGTCTATTGCATTTTAATGTTCATTCAAAGGACCAAGCTAAACAAGAAAAACTACAGAGTGTAAACTAGCATTGTAACACAGACAAACACATGTTATTATTATGTTTGACACTAAAACAGGTGTTAGGGTGTATATAGGATATCTTTTATTATTTTACATGCCATAGCATTATAAATAAATAGTAACTGATCAATATAAAATCTTGCTATAACTATTAAAAATGTTAGAGAATAATTGTAAATCAGTAAACTTGAATTTAGATTAATAAAAAATGCCACAATACATTATTGTTCTGCCCTAACAGTAACAGCAGTAAATACAATTTTTTTACTACAATACAACTATGGCGTTAAAACCGCACTTGTTATTCCACTTTCCTAGATCGAGACGAATAAAATAAATTAAAATCCAGCTCACAAGCAAGGTTACTGCAACCTGACACGCCGATTTCTCCAAGATTTTGAATACATAGAGTCGCAGCCATGAAAAGTAAATCTAATATTTTAAATACAAAATTTTCAGTAAACAAATACAAATCTTATTTAACGAAAAATATTGCATAAGATGACTTAAGAGTAACTTAGGCATCACAAATGACTCTATACCTATTGTTATCTATTTATTCGGTGTAATACCAACTAATGACTAAATGATTACTTAAATAAAGTGACATATAAGGCATAAAAATCAAATGACCACCTTTTTTAAAAATAGGTCAACGAGTTTTGTAGATATGACTAGTGCAGTTGTGATGGAAAAAGAAGTCAAATATTCCTGTAAGGAGAAGGTAGCTCAAACTTCAGAGTCCTCATTAGCTGTCAATAAGTAATATCATTAAAGAATTTTAAGACACAACCCACTACAACTATGAAAAGCAGCTGCCACATTCTCAGTACAAAAAATAGACCATAATACACATAAATGCGATAATTTGTAAAATTTTTAGCATGCGACGATAATTAAAAGGCAATAAATTAACGCCTAATAACAATTAATAGAAAAGTATAATTGTATAAAATAAACATAAAATATAATCATGTTATATAATTAAATTGTTCTATATTGTCAAAACAATAAATCAAATTCCACAAGCCAAAACATCTACGACACCTTAAATGCCTCTAACTGAACAGGCTACTTTACTAATAAACCTGCAAAGCTTGCAATGCATAGCGAAGTAGCGAAGCACTAACGCTGACCTTTGACCAATCAGTTTCAAAATCACTAGCAAACAAGCCTTTTTGGCCTTCTGTCGATTGGTGAAAACAGAATTTGAAAATTCCCAGCCGTTCTCAGACGGACAGACAACATAAAGTTAGTAAGTGACTCCGCTTCGCTTCCCCACTTAATAAAGCCTGAATAAAACAGAAATACCGTTAAAAATTTTCAAAACCAAATAGAAATGTTTTGTATGCAATATAATTGTATAATTCTAATCGAGGATAAATTATGATAGTGTCCTTTATTGATAACATAATACAGAGATAATAAGACATAAATCATCGTTAATATAAATTTGGAATGACCCAGCTATCCACAGATTTATAATATTTTCATAATGAGTTATTAATGAGAAAAATTCAATTTTTACCAGTTAGTTTAATTAAAAAGAAGTTAGTTGTCGTTAGTCTGTTTTTACCTAAAATCAGTTTGACCTTAGCCCCCCTTAGCTCTACAATGGTTTACATAGCACTGTAACCGGCTAAATGTTTTATGTAACTAACAATAAGTGTGAAAATAAAGCACAGAAAAAACCCTTTTAAAAAACGGCTACCGAGTTTAGTGAATATAATTCCAGGCAGCCCTTGAGCACGTTGTGTTACGCGAGAAACGTAAATTCTTTTGCACTGCCATTTTAAACTCTTAGAATAACTTGCTGTCGCTGATGACACATGCTATGGCAGTTTGTTAAAGTTCTCCGAATCGATATGAATGTGCGCTTCAAGAAATTTATGAGCATGTACTAGCCCTTTTACGGCTTTATGCAGACGATTCGAACTCAACTTGTGTGCTGCAAATAAGCACCAAATACTGACGTATTTATGTGCAGTTGTACAAGCGTCGGCAGAACTCAAAGTAACTAATGTGTAGCGTAACGTAGACATAGTGCCGCAACACCACTCGCGCTGTGAATTCTAATGAAACTGGAAAGCTGCTGTTAGTCGCGATAGAAAAATTGGCAAACCTCCAATGTTTTTAACATGCACAAATCGTACTATGTTTGTAAGAACAAAATGTTTACATGGATGACCAGTAATTTGTTTGTCACATAAGGACAGTTGTGGTTTGACTGTCAAAGTGCTTGCATACTTGTGAATCGCTTCAGACCGAGTATTATTACCATATCAACAAAGTTCAAGCAACTAAGGTAAGCTTACGTATATATAAATTTTTAAATAATACATACTTCAACAACTAAGTCGCAGACTGAGTATCTGGGTGAGATGGGGATTTGCCCTAGTGAGGCTAACTTGCAATATGGGCAACCAAACAACGCCGTATTGTATGATTAACTAGGCCCAACTTGCAGCCAGAATTACAAAAAAAACGCAGCAGAAAAGATAACATCAGAGGTGCTAAACAAAAATTGCAATGTTGAGTACTCCAATTAACATCACCAGCAGATACGAAAAGTTGTAAAACCCAGATGAGGATTCTAAAACAAAGACCGTGAAACACACAATAGTAAAGGAAAAAGTAAAACTCCTAAACTACCACTTATATTTAGATGGCATCAAATTTATTCAACCTTTAAGCGAAATGATAGAATAAATAGTAAAAAATGATTAAAAAGCACGAATAATGAACAAATTGGGTTGCAACAAATGTCAATAAATAAAGATCGTTAGAGCCCTATCAGAAAAGCATACCTACCAAGTAGTTTCATGAAGCATGCACCCATCGATGGACCAACCATTATTAAAGGAAGGGCATATAGCAGTCACTACACTACGCCAAAGAAAATCTAAACCCAATTATATTACTAAAGACGTATGCAGCATATCCATACTAATGCAATCGTTAAATTTGAACCTCCGCATCTTATCTCAGTGCATTAAATTCCAGTAATATGAGGGTACTCAAATCTTTTGCTTTAGATAATTTAGATGCGTAAATTGTACCGAAGTCCATGAAACAAAAGGTAAGAACCTAGTAGATTGTAAGAGTTGCACAATTTACCAGGAATTATACAGGAGAAAACCTATCCACACTTGAGAGCAAAACAAATAATTTATAATAAACCAAATAACACCAATAAAATCTTATATATATATATATATATATATATATATATAGAGAGAGAGAGAGAGAGAGAGAGGTACCCTCTTCTACCATGAAATACATTAGACAACGACTTGGAAAATGATGGAAGCGATGGAAACACTACTAAATCTACAACTATGGTTAGTAAAATCCGTTAATAGATTACTTTTTCAAAATTATAAAATGGAAAGTTAACATATTGGCTAGTCATAACCAAGAAGTTAGATACCCCTTCATAAATTATAACGTTAACGTAATCTGTATCCCTGAAATCTAAGTTACATCTAGAAATTACTTTAAAATACCCAATTATAGTGCATACAATACACGGCACTCACACAAACAAGAAGAAGTAGTAGTACAATTAACATTAAAAACAACATAAAACACTACAAACTTCTCTCAAGCCAACCTCCAAGTCACTAGGATAGTAATCAAAAACAATGCTTGTAAGATCGTCGGGTCTGCGGTATATATTCTCTCTCGACGAAATACAACTCCTAAATTACTTCTCTGCATTGGATAATTGGTTCACATCAGTTGAAGATTCCAATGCAAAGCATATCCACCAGGGTTGTTATCTAAACACCCCAAAAAGACAACAAGAAAAACGACTTTTATATTGTTCATTAGGCAAACCTACGTACTAACTTACAGATGACCAAAAAACATCCAACCTGTTAGATTTAAGTATACTCAAAGGGTTTCCGCCAAACCCAAGTCCTCACGCAGTGTCTACGACCATAGTTTTACCCTAATTACGGTTAATATCAACGCAAGTAATACTATACCATAACCAAACACATCAGGAATTATTCAGACTATTAATGAACTGAGCAGAAATTTTCCATCGTTGACTATTTGGTATAATTTTTGCAATATTATTGCATGTTTTGGTATCGTTCAATAGCAAGTTTTCTTGCGAGCTTTTGATATATATATATATATATGAAACACGTGTATACATACTTGTTTTAAAAATGGAGCTTACGCACGAACAAAAACATTTGCTAATGCTACACCAGTATAAGTTGAGTCCGAATACCGCTGAAGCTGCTCGCCGGATCAATGAGGCACGAGGTAAAACTACGGTTGAAGAGAGAACAATTCAAGAGCGGTTCAAAGAATTCAAAGCCGGCAACAATGATCTGACTCACAAGCAAGAAGCTTCCAAAAGAAATTGATCAAAATCTGGTTGGCTTGGGCCATCGTGCATTAGGAGCGTTTGGAGCAGGGCCAAAACGTGAAAGAAATTACAATTGTCGCATGCCCCCGGTAGAACAGCAGTGTTAAGGAAAGCTACTTGAATATCACAAAATTCAAAACTATCTCATCAACTAATCAACCACCGAAGCTACTGAATATTATTTATGGCGGGCTACAAAGAAGATCAACCGACCACAAATACATATCCCCCTGTTAGGTGAATGGAAAAGACACGATAATAAAAAGCTAGAACATTTACTCGACACCTGACTACCGTTTTTACATCTTTTCCATCCGAAATTACTGAAAAACCCTAAATTTCTTGAAATTTTCATTTCAGATGGAGCTACCTATTAAGTTGTTAAAAAGAAAATTTTAAAGCTAATACAAACTAGACGAAAGTTAAAAAGATCTCCAGGATTCAATCTGGTTACTAGGGAAATCCCAATAGAACTTGATTCTTAATGTTATTCTAAGGTTATGAGAATTTCCCACTCACTAAAAAGTAGCCTAAATAATTTAAATATTTAAACCAAATAAACCAATAACCAAAGTAAATTCATCTAGACTTATCAGCCTACTGCCAATAATATCGAGGTGTTTGAAAAACTTCTATTGCAAAGAATATTGCTTCTCATCGATGATAGGAAATTAATACCAAAAGTAAATTCGATTTTCAACAACGGTCCACTGCTAAGCAAATACTATATTTGGTATTAAAATAAAGTATTCGATAAAGTGTAGCACTTACCTTTTATAAACAAAATCAAATGTAGCTTGTCACATATATTCTTTGTGATACTTCAATCTGACCTCACTAATAGAGACTTTTTGGTGAAATATCTTTATTGCCTATTACATCTAGATTTTCCCAAGGTAGTGTGCTTGACATAGTGTTAACAACCAGGAGTGAAATACTTGACAGCTTTGCCGACGACATGGTATTAACGACTACACGACAAGACAATTTTTGCCTTGAGGTATCTGTAGAAACACCTTAGCAAAATAGAAGGATAGAGCAAAATATAACTCCCCTGTGCTGCTAAATAGAAATCTTCTTCAACAAAAAGGAAAGACCAAATATCTCGATATCCATCTCGAACTCAACTAGGCCGTACAACTCTAAAGAGCAAGCTACTCGCATACAAGGTAGTCATAAAACACATTTAGCGCTACGGTATTTAAATATAGGGTGCAACTAACGATTCTAACTTAGCAAAACTACAGCGCTGTCAATCTAAAGTGCTGGTAGTAATTACCAATCCTCACGAATTGTATCAAATCGGGTACTACATGTAAATACTAAAGTAGATACGTTCAAGAGGCAATAAACAAATCTAGCATTAGATGTCAAAAAAGGATTAAAACAACCAAATCGTTTAACAGTCGAACTCTTAACGACTCAACCGGAACGAAGTTTAAAACAACACGACTTGTTGATCTACCACAAGCCTTCTAAAATGCAATTTAATTCACAAGTTGTGATAAATAATATATTTTGTATATTATTTCTTAAGTTACGTGGAGTTTGTAAGGATAAACTTCATGTAATGTCGCTACGGACATAATATAAAATTATTTTAAAGTTAAATAAAAAACAATACAAGCAAGCTAGATGAACGCTCATGAACAACTGGACCGCTTTCTTAAGAAAAAATTTAAGTGAAATATATAGAGCTCACATTTTTGCACTTATAGATTTCATTTCGGCGATAAGGATGCAATGCACGTTTCAATATCAATGTAATTTTCGGTTCTAAATAAATTTCTTGGGGTGTAGGGGTCGCCGAGGAGTAGTACCTCTAGTTCTGAGATTGTCGGACTTTAGAGTCATTTCAGGGCATTGGTCCTCCGGCGATCCCAACTCTCACTTATGGCTCCAAGTGCCACACCCTGGTAACTGTGTCGACACACAGGCGAAACTAAGTGAGGGGTCACAGAAAGCAACTTCCACATATTGGATTTAATGGTTTTAGTGATAATGAAAGTGAGCAGCAGCGCTTTCATAACTACATGAAGGGGGAGATAAGAAATATCAGTACTGCTTCATAGTAGACATCAATGGGCGACGACAAAAATATGTCACCATCGGCCACTGAACTGCGATGTGTAAGGCAAGGGGAAACCAACACATTAATTCCCAAGAACAATCATCAAACATCATGACAGACAAAATCAAGAATGGCCCCGAGTACGGGCGCCTCTTCAATGAGGCAGGGGTGCGAAGAATCTCCGGGTCTGTGATGGTGAACAAGGACACCAACAAACTGAAAATGCTTAGGAAATCAAATACTACTACAATTGGTACCTGGAATGTCAGAAGCGCTTTTGAGGGGGGGAAAATCCATAATATTGTTCAAGAAACAACTAGACTAAAGGTAGACATCATGGGGATCAGCGAAATGCGATGGCCGGGTTCAGGAAATTGTAATATATTGAATCATGTTGTGTACTACTCTGGCAACGATGACGACCACCACTATAATGGTGTAGGAATAATAGTAACTAAGGAAATTAACGACTCTGTCAAAAAAGTAATAGCGCACTCAGATAGAATTATAATGACACAAATAGAAGCTAACCCATTTAACTTAAACGTTATCCAAGTGTATGCTCCAACTGCGAATAGCGAAGATGAAGAAATAGAAGATCTATATGAACAGCTTAGAAAGGTCTTAAAATATACGAAATCTAATGACATAACTCTCATAATAGGGGATTTTAACGCGAAAGATGGAAGTCAAAGAGAAGATAACATAATTGGACAGTTCGGATTAGGATCTAGAAATGAAAGAGGAGATAGATTCATACAGTTTTGCCGAGAGGAAGAACTTGTAGTAATGAACACCATGTTCAAGCTCCCACACAGAAGAATATATACATGGAAGGCTCCAGGTGATACGAAAGAAAAAATAATACGAAACCAAATTGACTATATCACTATTAATCACCGTTTCCGCAATTGCATAAAATCAACCAAAACTTATCCCGGAGCAGATGTCGGACCAGACCACAATCCAGTAATATGTAAATGTAAACTAAAACTTAAAAGGGTTACGAGAAAAACTAATGAAAAACAACATAATATAAGGGCTCTTTGTGAAGGAGATGTTAAAGAACAAGTTCGAAAATCGTTGCAGGAGAAATTTAAAAATAAAAATAATACTACCACTGGATTTAGTAACAAAAACAACTCAACAAAAGAAGTAATAGAAGAGAGATGGAACGCTATCAAACAAAATCTGCAAAGTATTATAAAAGAATACATTCCACAAAAACGAAGAGAGAAGAAAAATGAGTGGATGACAGAAGACATTTTAAAATTAATGGACGAAAGGAGATTGATGAAAAATAAAGATATGAACAAATACAGAGAGATACAACGACAGATACGAGGTGAGATAAGAAAGGCAAAAGAAAAATGGTTGAAAGATAAATGCCAAGAAATAGAACAGCTAGAAAATAAACACGACAGCTTTAATATGCATCGAAAAATAAAAGAAGCTGCTGGAATATTTAGAAGAAAAACAACGAACAGGCTAATAGATAATACAGGACAGGAAATAACAGACATAAGCGAAAAATTAAAAACCTGGAAAGAATACATCGAAAGGTTATTTGCAGACGACCGTCCAGAAAAACACGAAATAAAAGAGGCTAAAACCGGACCTCCTATAACAAAAGATGAAGTTAAGAAAACAATAGAAAAGGCGAAAACCCGGAAAGCAACGGGCACAGACGAGATACCCACTGAAATTTTAAAACTCCTAAATGAAGATGGAATAAATGCACTCACTAGGTTATTCAATCTAATATACGACACTGGAGAGATCCCGACGGACTGAACTAAGTCGACTTTTATAACCATACCAAAGAAAACAACACCGAGACAATGCGAAGACTGTAGAACGATAAGTCTGATGAGCTGTGCCCTTAAGATCTTCTTGAAAATTATACCAACAATGCGAATTAAAATTGATCGAAACCCAATTCGGTTTTAGAAATGCGTTGGAAACAAGAGAAGCACTATTTGCCTTAAATGTAATGATCCAAAGATGTAGGGACGTAAACTGTGACGTACACTTATGTTTTATAGACTTCAGCAAAGCATTTGACAAAGTAAAACATCATGAACTACTAAAAATATTAGAGAAAACCGGGATAGACGACAAAAATACTAGAATAATAGCCAACCTATACTGGAGTCAAAACGCGAATGTAAAAATAGAAGATAATACCACCGGAGGAAGTCAAATCCTTAGAGGGGCTCGCCAAGGATGCGTGCTTTCACCGACTCTGTTTAATATTTACTCGGAAGAGATGTTCAAAGAAGCATTACATGATGTGAATGAAGGTATATTAATCAATGGTGAACTAATCAACAACATCAGATACGCAGATAACTCTGTAATATTGGCAAGAAACGTAGAAAGTCTACAATTATTAATGGAAAGAATACATATAACATGTGAGAAATACGGAATCACCCTCAACACAAGCAAGACAAAATACATGACAATAACTAAGAACATTACGCTACCAGCAACATTATATATTAATAATACTGAGATAGAAAGGACTAGCAAATACACATATCTGGGAACCAATATAAATGAACAATGGGACCACTCGACAGAAATAAGAACAAGAATAGAAAAAGCAAGAGCCGCATTCATTCAAATGAAAAAGTTTTGATCGGTAGAGACCTAAGCCTGCAAACCAAGATTAGAATCCTGAGATGCTATATTTTCTCGACGCTACTATACGGAGCTGAGTCATGGACTTTAACAAAAGCACCAGAGAAGAAACTGGAATCATTTGAAATGTGGACCTACCGACGTATCTTAAGAATACCATGGACAGAGCATATCACTAACAAAGAAGTTATGGAACGAATTGATAAAAAAACAAAAATCCTAATAACAATAAAATCTCGCAAGCTAGAATATCTAGGACACATAATGAGAAACACAAAGAGATATAGAATGTTGCAACTCATTTTAGAAGGAAAAGTGATGGGAAGAAGAGGCCCAGGAAGGAGGAGAATATCTTGGCTAAAGAACTTGCGGCAATGGTTCGATATGTCCACGGTACAATTATTCCGGAAAGCAGTAGACAAAGTACAAATTGCATTGATGATAGCTAACATCTGGAACGGATAAAGCACGGGAAGAAGAAGAAGAAATAAGTTTCTTACAACTTGCAAATGATTCTATTTTTAGAGATTTTTGTTGTTTTTTATATTAGCCGTGTATTAACAATCTCTAAATTTGGATTCCAGATAGCAAGTGACAACAATGAACATTAAGTATTTTCCTCTATTCTTGGATTCACGTGATAAAAAATAGGTTTATCTTTTAAAACTTCTTCAGGGCCAAAATCTGCCACCATTTACTCGACAGGATTGTTCCGACAAGAAACATCGTTTGGTGAACTTTTGACGGTATTGTGCACTTTGAATTGGTTCAAAATGGAAAAGTCGTAATACAGCAAGCAACTTGGACATGTTTACGAAGTTTACTAATACTTTGCTCATGAAAACTTAATTTTTATTTGTTAAAGATAATACAGTTGACCTTAAGTTATGCTAATAGCTTAATCTGTGAATAAATTAAAATGCATATTTTTAATAATAAAAATAAGCATTATGCTTAATGTCAACATGGACCCACAAGCGCTAAATATGCGCAAATTTTATAACTTTTATATTTTTTATAATTTTATAACCTCTAACAGAGGTGCCACAATGCTGTACATAACCAACTAACTTAAATTCTATTTACCAAATGTAACCACTACACAGTACTACAGGAAACACGCTGAAAAATAGGTGTATTTTAACCAATTAAATTATTAGTTCAACACAGACATTTGCCAACAGAATCAAAAATGCTCTAAACACCAATACTATTTCCTTAAACCCATTAAGCCTATTCTCAAAACAATCCCAGCCTGTAGATGTTACCAAAATTCTTCTTGAATCAAAAGATTAATTACCAATATGATTTTACTTTTATTATTTAATAGACCACAATTCAAAAGTATAATTATAGCGTTACTAGTCCTCAACTGCAATTCAGACTATCACGATTGGATTTGAGGCCGAAGTAATCATCGTTAAGAGATAACTTGAACATATACAACTTGCCAACTTGCTCAAAAGTAGCTTTACAGGAGTTAAAATAATACTAAACAACTATAACCAAAACCAACTTACAATTTTAATATATGCACACCACCAAACATAAAATTTGTTGAAATAGAATTAAAAAATTTATTCGATACAGTGTAGGAGATATAAATTGTAGTCATACAATATGGGGCTGCTCAATGCTTAATTCGTAAACTATCAAAATAGGGCTCCGACTCCAACAATTACTGAGGGCTTACGTTAGCTGTGGTTGCCTTTCCATTCACCAACGTGTAATCAATCGCCTCAAATGTGGGTTATATATAATCAACAGTTATTGTAACCATTTCTTAATTATTATTAATAAACTTTGGACGTTATCAAATTTTCATAAGTGTGCCAGCGTTTGAGCCACAACTACATGTTAGGAGATCGTGGTTGTCACAGAAAAAGTCCAAACAAGAAATGAAAAACGCTAACGATTGAGAAATGCGACAATCGGTTTAGTGGTCAAGTCAGTGAGTTTCCAATGTAAAAATTCTTTATGTTGGCTCACATTCGCATACACGATATAGATCAAGTGCTCAAAGCATCCAACAAAAAGACACTATTGCACTATTGCTGTCAGCGACACTTACTGCAATCGCCATCTGTCTCATTGAGTGTTTATTGCAGAAGTGTTATAGATGCATAAGACTAGGTCACATTCCGATAAACAATATAAAGTTTGTCTCCAGCGTTGTCAACGGTTTACCCTAAGAACTGAAGATCAATGTTATCAAATGTAAAGATTTTTCATTGGAGAAACACGCGCGTAGAAAATTTGAGTCTAGCGAACACAAACCAACTAAACCCGAAGAACTTATGCACTCAGATTTATGCAGACTAATGAAGTGTCATCTCAACGGAATCGCAATATTTTACCATATTTAAAGATCACTTTAGTGGTATAACATTTTACTTGTTGAGAACCAAAACTTAGGAAGGGATAACTACTTACGTTACAAATTATATGGTTAAATTATAAACTAAAAAGAAAAAGATATTGTGCTCAAAACCGACAATGGTTTCGAATATGTAAATAGAAATCTCAGTAAGTCACACACAGAACAGACAGAGAACGTTGGGCCGAAGTCGTCAATTGTGAAACCTATACGTTAAACAAAATTCCGACAGTAAATCGGAAGTTAACGCCAATGGAGATGTGGAATAGTATGAAACCTTTGGTGAGACATCTTTGTGTATTTGGATCGCGTGCGTCAGTAAATGCCAAATCAAAAGAGGCAAATGACTAAACATCTCTTCGTCGGCTACCCCGACATACACAGAGCACACTGACTTTGAGGTCCACTCTAGAAAAGGAAAAGGAATAAATTCTGATGAGTGCACGCGTTGGCAAATTCTTGTAAAAGGTTTTCATTAATGACGCTCGAACTATAAATATAAATAAAACAAGTTGTGTATGAGATATATTTTTTTTATTTTAATACGCGTATCCGAAAGGTCCAATTTTCGATGACTTGACCGCATAAAGCGAGCTCGATATCATTAACGGTATTGGTTATGTTGACTTCTGTTGGCATCTGTCGTCTGCCGTTTATTCGCATAGACCTGAGATTTAACATAACCTCACAAGAAAAAGTCTAATAGCGTTAAATCACAGGATCTCGGTGACCAATTGACGTCGCCAAAACGCGAGATAACCATGCCGTCGAATTCGTCGTGCAGAAGATCCATTTTGCATGCGCCGTGTGGTACGTAGCGCCGTCTTGTTAAAACCATATGTTGCTGAGATCCATATCTTCTAATTTAAGAAGTTGATTTATGGTCTGAAGACATTATATTAAAGTTTTGTTAAAACTTTTTGGAATTGATAACTATGTTTCAATATCGACAACAACAGATCGAACTATAACAATGTCCAAAGAAAATTAAAAATATACCATATAAAGGAACCGTGTTGGCACTTTTTTCTTAGTCACAGCATCGCGAGCGGATTTATCATTTAGTGTCGGAATTCTCAGTCAATTCTTAGAAAACTCGAGGGCAACTCACTGGCATGAAATGAAGTAAGTATTGAAATATTCGAAAAGGACAAAAGACCTGCCTCTTTGTTATCAAAAGAATACGTTAGCGTTCGAATTGCCTGATTATTGTGGTGCAAACTGTGCAGCCTGTAAAAACGGTTTCTGTAGCGACTACAGACATCACAAGATACGATATATTTGAGATGCTTAATCAAAGATATGGGCGCTTGCAATATGGATCCGAGATCAATGTATTGCAACAACCAGAAAGCTATGCGATTGTTTCTAAACCCGGAGTTCTACAAAAGGAGCAAACATACCAAATCCAATGGCACTTTTGTCATCTCGATCCTATATATCGCGACGAAGGACCAGTTGACCGATTTTCTGACCAGAAGATTGGCAAACACGCATTAACGTGCTTGCGTATTGATCACAAAAGAGACAAAAGAGACCTTGGTGGTGGTTCAGACCTGTCTGCGTGAGAATGCTAGGGAGTACTATGTCTCCGAAAGTTACTGAGCGCTTACGTTAATTGTAATATCACTTCCATTTTCTGTTCGTCAGCACATAATCAATTGCCTAAAGAGTGCTTAGGCTAGCGTTTGATCCAGAATTACAAAAAGTATTGCAGATCTTTCAAAATGCAGTCTATTACAGCCTATGCCAAAGAAATATGCACTCCAAGATAAAATGAATTATGCCCCATGACTTTATATATTATAAAGAAAATAATGACTAAATTATATTATTATATAATAATGAAATACATTAGTTCGATCGATAAACGGGAAAGGTTACAAACGTTCCTGTCGCTTTCGTTTTTATTACTTAATTTTCATATCAGAAATGTCATGTATAACATTGATATGTTTATCTGGCAATAAATATGTATTATAAAACATTTTACTAAAGCAAATTTATATATATATATATATATATATATATATATATATATATATATATATATATATATAATTTTTTTTGCAGTAACCTTTTTATTTATAGTCTTACGATAATGTAGTGTCTAAAAGTAATCCTTCTTCTATCATACTGATAATGAATATAGTATGAACAAGAAACTGTAAGACATTTTGTATCTCTAGATTAATAAGTTGCAACATTAGTTAAGTAAAGAAGATTAAGAAATACTGTTATTAAAGATCGACGTATCAGAGAAGCAAATATAAGTAATTTTTCCGTAATAACTAAGCAATTATTTTTAATAACACCGTATACAAATTATTTATTTAGACAGAAATAGTATAAGTTAAAATAATCATAAACCAAACGATCGTATATTTGTTTTACTTAATCACTGTTAACTTTATACAAGATTCTGACTGGTAAATAATAGCTTGAAGAGTGTTTTAGCAAGGTTTTACTAAACTTCATTGGCCTTTTCAACATATTTAGCCTTTCTCTTTCCTGGTGTAAAAGTTACACCTAATATATTAATCACTTCCATTAACGTAACAATTATCACTCTAAGTAATAGAAGTTTTTTTATATGAATTAGCACGAACGAGGCCTTTACTTGTAGGAAGGTCAGGCTTTTAGCAAATATGTTATTTTACTCAATGCAATTAATCATTAAAGGATAGAAATCGTAACAAAAAATTACTCCTTTCTAAATATATCAGAGGCTAACGAGTTATATAAGTATATTTATTTAAAATAAGAACTTTTTACGTAATAAAAATTTGTATTAAAAAAGTCTTCTATAGTTGATAATCTAAGTAATATAAAATAGTAAAGCAGGTTATATATTAATCAATTCAAAAAAACTTTTATAGCAAACAATTTTTGATTATATGAAAATCTGTCATTAGATTATCTTTAATTTTTATATTACGAGTGCTTTATTACCCCCTCTCAAACGAAAATTTTCTATCGCTTGCGGTTCCAGAAATATAATAGCTCGGCCGCGCCTACCGCCAAGCCAGAATTTGTCATTCGAAGGCGTTCGGGTCGGCACGGAAAGGCACGAACAATTTTTGCTATATATGGACTTTGACCTGTGTAACATCCGCAGCAGTAGCACTCATAATTTTTTTTATATATAAGTGCTTTATTACCCGCTCTCAAACGAAAATTTTCTATCGCTTGCGGTTCCGGAAATATAATACCTCGGCGGCGCCTGCCGCCAAGCCAGAATTTGTCATTCGGAGGCGTTCGGGTCGGCACGGAAAGGCACGAACAATTGACAGCAATTGTTGAACTTTGACCTGTGTGACAGTAGCAGCAGCAGCAGCAGCAGCACTCATAATTATATATATAAAAAAAATTATGAGTGCTGCTGCTGCTGTCACAGGTCAAAGGTCAAATCGTTCGTGCCTTTCCGTGCCGACCCGAGCGTCTCCGAAGGACAAATTTCGGCCCGGCGACAGACGCGACCGAGGTAATATATTTCCGGAACCGCAAGCGATGGAAAATTCGTTTGAGAGGTAATAAAGCCTTATATAAAAATTATGAGTGCTGTCACACAGGTCAAAGGTCAAAGGTCAAAGGTCAAAGTTCAACTCTAACAGGGTATACGTAAATGCCTTGTCATGGCAACGGCGTACACCAATTATGTCAAACAGAGCTTTTTAATCGTGTTTTTATTATTTTTAAAAACTACTATGCGAAGGGGCTCAAGCATGTCGGAGTTGGACAAGCTCTCCGGGGGGCCGCTGCCAGACCTCGTTTTTTTTATATATATAATTTATTCTAGGAAAACTTATATACTAGTGTTCTAACATTTTTAAATGCTAATTTTTGTATAATAGTAGCGTACTAAAAATTTTCAGAGTGAATTAGTTACTTCATATCCTAGACCAGCGGTAGTAGTCCGGATCCAGACCTTCGACCTATTTTGTGTGGACCTTAACGAAACAGTCGAAATTACAAACTCTTTTCATTTGCATTCGAAAATCGAAGTAAAAATCAAAATGTCGGTACACGCTAAAGCGATCACCGTAATTTTATTCATCGAAACAAGATGAGACGACCGAACGCCCGGATGACGATAGGGCGACATACGAGCTGTTGCTTGGGCTGTGAACTCGGGCTCTAATATAGCTCGAATATAAAACGGCATTATAAGGCCAAATGTCAATCACTTGCAATAACCTTCGTAAATCGGAAATCGAAAATTTGTCATCAAGTTCCACATCTGCGACTAATATTTTGAGTCCGATTAAGGGAAACATAGTGAGGCTTCTTTGCGCATTTCTTGAACTCTTGGTAAGCATATAAAACCATTTACAGAAGCAGAGATAGTTAAAAAATGTATGCAAATGTTTTGTTTGAGAATAAAAAACATCTTATTGAGGCTATTAGGCGTATTCCAGTATCAGCCTTTACTAACACAAGATATACACGTATTTCGGAGAAAGCAAATCACTGTGATTTAAAACGCTAATTATTGACTACAAACTATTACGGCTTAGCTGTGGATAAATATGAGTCATCACAGACATTGCACAGATGCTTATTCTTGTACGTTACTTAGACAAAGAAAACTTTGTTGAGAAACTGTAGACTATTTTCCGTTGTCCGGTAGCACTAGTGAAAAAGTTAAATTTGAAAAAACTTATAGCAATAAGCACAGATGGTGCGTCAACGGTGGTTAGAAGCAGGAAAGTGTTAGTTCAGCAATTAAACGCTGATCCAAAATATAATAAAAATTTAATTTCCTATCACTTCATTATGTCGAGAGTACTGCTCAAGAAGTGATCAAAGAGTGAATTACCTACGTGCCAAATCATCACTATACAACAATATAAGGTAGTTAACCAAAATATACGATTTACAAAGGTTATTCGCAATTTTAAAAGATTTTAAGGTATTTCTTTCAAATAGTGATCAGGTTTCTTTAAAAGCCTTCTTTAATTTACTAAACGAAACAGAGAATGTTGTTACAATCGCTTTTTAACACACATTTTTCAATGTGTTAATAGCCTGGACTTGAAGCTTTCAGGAAAAAAAGTTTGTGTGGGAACTTCTGTCAGAAGGAAGTTTTTCACGAAAAATCGACCCATTGTATGATGGTATGGATAATGAACGCATGCATTTTCCTAATTTAAAATTAGTGAGCAGTAACAACGAGATCGATGTCGGTC
The DNA here is from genome assembly GCA_036346155.1 of Sinelater perroti. NCBI lineage: Eukaryota > Metazoa > Arthropoda > Insecta > Coleoptera > Elateridae > Sinelater > Sinelater perroti. Next base: position 12,074,561 of record JARFIY010000195.1, on the reverse strand, counting down.
AATACAAGACTGTCATAAAAGATCTTAAACCGGAATTTGAGAATAGATTTACCGACTTTAAAGGAATTGAGAACGTTCCAAAAATCTGAAGCAACCTGCAGCCTAATGGTGAATGGAGCGGTGAAGCTGCAAGTACTTTCGGAAATATTAAACCGGGTTTATAAATAGAAATGATTGATTTCACTAACGTTTAAATAATATTTCCTTGTTTGTCAAGTGCTGAATAAATATCGTATAAAGTAATTTGTTTTAGTATTATTTGTCATTTTATAATTTAATTAAAGTTTAAAAAGAAACATTTGCCTGCCAGTCATCGTCTACCTACCGGTCTACGATGGTTTTGTAAATTTTTTGAAGAGGATCTTCAATAAAACTAACTGGTGACTCCTGTCCCAGACTATGAGAAATACAAAAGTTATGGTATTTATAAACAGTACATAAATCTACATTTGTAGAAACAATCTAATCTGCAAACAAACAATTGTATAATTTAAGCTTCTTTTCTACACTTGTAATATAATAATTTGTTTCAAATCAATTTTTCTAATGTGACACACGTATCCAGGTAGAGAGTACTTGCATACATGTATCACTTATGCTTGCTGAGATCATGTATAAATTTGATTGAAACCTGCTTAATCCACCAATGTTCAAAAAAATAAATTAAATTATATTTTTATAGTTTTGCAAAAAAACTCACCAACAAAATTGTGGCAACTAGAAAAAAGTATGTCATAGATATATGGAAAAATATTTAAAATAAAACGGAATAGTAATCATCAGAGACAGATTTAAATGATCTTAAAATACTTCTAAACTATGTTAAAAATTTGCTTAAATTTAAATGATAGTGCAGTAATAAAATATTTAATTAGACATCAGCCTCCTCTCACAAAAAATATTACGTCGATCAGACAAGAAATGGGCCTAAACCATTTTTGTTCTCATTTTCACAGTTATAATTGCACCAAGAAAGTAATAGTTATTTAATTTTGGTTTAATCCAGTTTTATAGTCATCAAAATTTTTCGTATCTGGGAGTCCTATGTAGGCTGAAAAAATGTAAGACAAAAATTAAAGAATCTGAATAAAACTTAAATTATCTTAGTAATACGACAAAATTAAAAGTTGAAAACACTAAGTAAAGATAATTATTTAACGGACTGAAATACATGTCCTTTAAAATGATAATGTTTGGCTTGCTTTAAAAAAATACAATTTATCTGTATTATTTCTAGAGATAGTAACAGAAAATTACTTTAAGTCAAATTTGAATGAACAATCCGTAATCACTCACAAAATTAATAATTCAAAAAGTATGCGAAATATTCAATATATTACATTAAGGGGAGGTTTACTTGAGATGCACCAAAAATCACTCATTTTTCTGGATTTTTTTTCAAAGACGGAAGTGAATATCAATTTCAAAATTTGTACACATATTTATTAAGTATAGAAGTATACAAAAAAAAAATTTTTTAGGAAAATTATAGAAAATTGTCCATTTTATAGACAGCGCAGTGAAACGATCCGAAAAAAAGTGTCTTGTTGGCGACCATCGTAGCGCCGGTAATAATACACTGAAATCAAAAAACAAAAAAGATTCATAAAATATATGAATAGTATTGGAACCTATACCTACAATATCAATAAAATGCGGAAAATAAAAAATGGCAGGCGTTTGAACTTTTTGTAACGATTTTTACCCCTTTTTCGCTCTTTATAGCACAATAAAGAAAAAAATCGCAAAAATGCATCGGGCTTAGGTATAGGTGCCGAAGAATTAAATTATCTTTAAAATAAAAAAAAGATCCATCCAGTAGTTTTTTTTTCGTGGTCGCCAATTTGAAAAATGTGGTTTCGAGAAAAACGCGTTTAAAGTTTTAGTTAACGATTTTTTTAATATTATGACGAAATTAAGTACCTTGCGACCAATCAGCTATTCCAGGTTCATACATGACACCCTCCTCAATCTCGTACTCCATCATTTTGCTAGCCTGTTCTGTTTTTTTTTAATATGATGCTGCTTTTGCGCAGTCTGTAATTCTATTCTCCGACGCCGAAATACGCTTAGCATCCGCATTTTTATAAAAACTAGATTCGGTTAGTGTGCAATAACTTTTTTTTTTAAACTACTTTCAGCAAAATCACTTTGGGTACAGATTCTTTATATAATTTACTAACAATTTCTGCAAAAAATAAAATCGATTTTTTGATCAAATCTCAAGTAAACCTCCCCTTAATAAAAAAAATATAATTGCAAAAACTTTTTCAATTTCATAAAGCTGAGAGGTTTAATGATTTTTACTTTTTAGCTTTCACAAAATCATACAATAAAAAATAAAAAATAAAGAAATGCACCATTCCTTTCTCATATTTTTTTATTTTTAAAATCTAAAAATAATAAAACAGAGAAAGAGGCATGGAAAAAACATCTGAGAGAAAAAAACAGATCAAAGTAAAAGAACATACATGAGAAAAGGAATGAAGCAAAAGACGCAGTGAAAGAATCCAAGAAAGCGACATGGGAAGACTTCGGAAAAAAAATTGAAGGAAACTATATTGAAAACCAAGAGCAATTCTGGAATATAGTCAAAAAACTAAAGGGAAACCGCTCACCAAAAATACGAAATATTAGAAATCCCGAAGGACACATACAAACTAACACAGAAGAAATACTACAAACCTGGAAAGAATATTATGAACAAAAATTTGGAGAAAACGACATAGAGAACCTGGTAGAAGAAGAAACATGGAGTGAAGAAGAAGAAGCAAACAATGAAGTAAACGAAGCAAATGAAGAAATAACAAATGAAGAAGTGAAGGAAGCACTAAAGAAAACAAAAAATGGAAAATCACCAGGGGAAGACAACATACACACCGAACTACTCAAAAAAGGAGGAGTAACAGCAATCCAGTGGTTGAGATATATATCCCAAAAAGCAGGGAAAGAAGAGGAAATACAACAAAAATGGACGAAAAATATAATAATACCTATCCATAAAAAAGGTGAAACTACCAATTGCGACAATTATAGGGCAATATGCCTGTCGCCGGTGGCTTTAAAACTATACACCAGGATAATAGAGAGAAGACTTAGAAAAGAAATCGCCCTGGGCGACAAATAAGCAATAAGGAACTACAAATAAGCAAAAAATTGGAAAGAAATGTCAGACCACTACACAGGACAGTAATAGGAAAAATAAGGTTAAACGGAATAGTTTCAGAAGAATTCCATATGAAAAGAGGTATCAAACAAGGTGATAGCCTAAGCCCCCTTCTGTTCGTAATATATATGGATAATATTCTTAAACATACAAAAGGGAAACAAGAAAAACGGTACTCGGATACCACAACCTAAACCCAGTGAAATCGCAAAACCTGTTATATGCAGATGATATACTGCTATTGGCAAGAAACCCGGAACAGCTACAGAAAAATATCAATATATGGAAGAACCATCTAGAGGAGAAGGGAATGGAAATAAACATACAAAAAAGCAAGGTCATTCACATAACAAAAACAAAGGTAAATAGGGCAGAAATCCAAATAAACCAAAACACGTTAGAAAACGTACTCATACGAATATTTCGGGACGATAGTTAGCAAATACGGAAGAATACATCAAGAAATCAAAAACAAAATAAGCAAGAGTAATAAATTATACTACCAAATAAACAACACACTAATCAACAAAAAGGAAATAAGTGAAAAAGCTAAACTACACTTATATAAAATAATCTACACGCCCACCGTATTACTATATGGCTCTGAAACCTGGGTAATGTTGAATAAATACAGATCGAGTATAACAGCTGCGGAAATGAAATATCTAAGGCGCGCAATAAGCAAAACAAGACGAGACAGGGTCAGAAATAGAAGTGTCGGAGATGAGCTAGAACTAATACCAATAGTAAACGAAATAGAACACAAACAATTGCAATGGTATGGACATCTAAATAGAATGGATAACACCCGATATACAAAGAAAATTTTCGAGATAGCAACAGAAGGAAGAAGAACAAAAGGGAGACCTAGGAAAGAATGGATGGACAATATCAAAGAAACAGCTGAGGAAAAGGGAAAAACCATAGAACAAATCCGGATCCTTTCCAGGAATAGAAGGTTATATAAAGATTGGCTCAATACCCCAACACCATAAAGGTACAATGGGAGAAGAGAAAGAAAGAAAGAAAGAAAATGATTTCGTGCGGACCAAAAGTTGGAGCGCAACATCTAGTGAAAATCTAAAGACTGTGAAGAACCTACTTTCTCACTCTCTCACTATTTTCTGAAGTCCGAATCATACGGGGAATCGTACCAGTTGATTTTCTCTTTATAGGTGATCCAGTTGAGCGAAACGATTCAATCCATAGCAACATTGTGTTACAATTAGGTATCATTCTGTGACGCGCAGCACTGAACTATTTTAAAAATAACATTGAACAGTAATAACGGAACCTTTATTTTAAAAAAATGCTCGACCTTTCCCTTCTGAATTGGTTTATTTTTTTATTTCTATTTCTATTATAGAAATCAATTTACATTTTTGCATATGTCACTTTCCATCTAGTCAGGCCAATTTATTTTTAATTCCACAAATGTTTTAGTATTTTTTATTCATAGTTTGCTCTTTAATCTGACAAAATATATCAACTTTTAATTTTATAATGTAATCTTTGTATATTGCTAACGGGACATTATGCATCGCCCGATTAATTTTAATTATAGATTACTTTCAAGTACTGCTACTTAGAAACATTTACATAATAGTTGATGTGAAGAATATTTGGATGATTTGATGAGCAATCTGATTCGCGCATTTATAAAAGATGGCACAAATACCATACATTGATCATAAGGTTTTCTTCTTACAGACGAATATTGCAGTTATAAATCATTTTAATTTTGTGACTTTGCAAAAGCAAACTTAAGTGCAACAAAAAGGCAGACCACATATTGCAGTTACAAAAATAACTGTCACGCCAGAGATCATTGAGAAAGTCCATTCTATAGTTTTAGTTAACAGACGCAGATAATTGAAGCTGTATGCATTACAATTCGTATGAAAACATTAATCAACCTGTTTACAAGTGTTAAAAAACAGAATTTTTTACGGTTTTCTGTAATCATCAGCCAAAGTTGGGTTTTCCTCTATACGCAAACATCAAACTGTTGAAAAACGCCTAAGAGAAGAGAAAAGCTTACCATCCTCTAGAAAAGTGATTGGATAATTTCTTTGAAACACGAAAAGAATTCTCCTAATTCACTATCTCTAGAATTAACTTTTAATGCTTTCATAAAAAAAACTTTAAAATACCGGAAATGTAATTGATAATAAAGAATCTCAAACATGTCGACCAATAACTGTGACCCCCGGAGAACATTGAAATAATCAGTAATGTCTACCATCAGAGCACCATAACTTTGGTGTTTCATAAAAGAGCTGCCACTGAAATACCGAAATCAAATGTTAGAATAGTGTTGCACAATATATCGAACGAACGAAAAACTTTTCACCCAAAAAATTTCGACCAACATTTATTTTCTTCTAAATAGGTTCATAAATGAACAAAACTATTATATGTAGTAAAAACCCCCATTTACCTATTGCACACCCATTTTTCTCTCAGAAAGTTAATTTCCTATAATGGTATTATAGCTCCGATATTCTTGGTGACGATTATCGATAGTCAAATTTATCTTGAGTAAATTCTGGAAAAATTTATTTCTATTGTCAGATAAAAAAAGTCCTAGCGTTCTCTTGATTCTAGTAAGATGAACCAACTGCCCATGTAATCCAAGATAAACATGCGCACCGTCTTAATTATATCCCCAAAAAAGTCTTACACCAAGTTGTAACTCAACGCGAATATAACGGACGTTCGTGAATAAAGTGAAAGTTTTCCACCCCAGATAACAAAATTTTGCTTATCATACTTAAATAAGTTAAAATGGGCCCAATCGCTGATTATGATTTTTTCAAAAACCCTCATTTTCGACATCAAGTGTCAACAATACGTTACTGTAATCACAATATTTATAATGGTATTTAAGCTAACAATAAGTACTTGAGTCAACTGTATCTTGTACGACCTTAGCTGGAAATCTTTGTTTAGCACGATCTGCAAAGATGTTCAACAAATGTCCATTACTTCAGTACTGAGATACCTTGTCAAACCTTTTCATTATTTTCCAATGTACCAATAATACAAGCAACGGCTAGACCTTGAAATATATTTAACACCACCAGATTCTTCAAACTTTCTCAGCAACCGACCGAAATCTTGTCTTAATTTTCATAAAGTGATAATAATTGATTAATTACTTTTGTAGAACATTTCGACAATACACGTTGTTGAATAATGAATTGCTCCATGATTAATTTGCAATGTGTTCTCTACATAACCCTACAACTAAGAATGCGTATTTTTAAAATGGCAAGAAAAATCAAATCAGTAATCTGTATATTGTCAACCCTGCATATTAAAAAAATTTCTGCATTAGATAATAAAGACCTAAAACTTCTTAACCATTTTACTCAAAATTGTTTAATAAATTATGCAGATAATTTTGTTTCACTTAATTAATGATAACGCTACCTTATTATTTGATGTTTAAGTAACACATAGATCATATGCTATAAAATTTCCAAAACGAACAAATAACATTTTATTAAATTCATAAAAAAAATTTAACGTGCTCCAATTATAAAACTCATATTACCTTCCCAGAAAAGCTCCAAGATTGGACTCGTAAAAAATAATTTGTTCGACTTCTGCCATATCATGGTGCTTCCTTTCAGCAACATTTTTACCTGGGAAACAAGGAAAAACACACGGTGACAAGTTTTGTGAATATAATAGGTGAAGTAAAACAGGCACATGATGTTTGGCCAAAAATTCCTTAATTTATACAGCAATGTTGCATTGTTACGCAATAAAAACACTTCACAGATACCCACAATCAGATGGGCGCCGCCCAATTGCTCGACACAGACGTTTCAGCATATCAATGTGAAAGTTTTGGTGCACTAAACGTCTAAGATAAAAAAACACGATCAACATCTTTGTTTTAGAAAGTCGTCGCTTCATTTTTTTGAAACTGGTGAACCATACATCGAGTCATTCGGCACTTTGGCGTTTTGTTTGATAGTCATACTGCTAGAACTTTCAGCTCCTGCAATATTTAACATAAATTTAACATAATTAATTTTAGCAATTCACAACAGTTCTGCAGTAATTGTTTATTTGTTTTTTTCTGTTTCTTTGTCTGTGCATGGAGGACTACTTTTGTATAATTTTTTCGTTTTGTTAGTAAAATTTGGTAAAACACTCTTATTAGATTTCAGTTCTTCTGATATGCCCACAGTAACACGACATTACTTGCAGTATCTCCTTTAGAAGTTCCACTTTTGCAGTGCTGTATAATGTTGATGGGGGCCAATTCTAAAATCGTCTTGCACCCAGTCTTTACTCTTCCGAAATCTTTTATATCACTTAAAGACAGGACTTCTAGATAATGCCTCGTCACCATATGCTTATTGTATAATGTTCCATGTTTCACTGGGGGTTTTTCCTAGTTTAACGCAGAACTTTTAATACTAACCCTCTGCTTGAAGTCCTCGTTCATCTCGCCACTCATATAACTTTCAATTAAATGTGCTAAGAATCCGAACAGTCGGTTGCTAAAAACAGTCATGGGACACGCTCAATGTCATATCTATTCAGAACACATATCAGGTGACTGAACATTTTTTTTATCCTGGAACTTCTCTGACGAAAATTTCATATTATTTATTTTTTTATCTAAAAGTATTAGTTACAAAATATAGTAAACTTAATGAATTCTACCACTACTAAAACTACTTTCTCCAAGAATAACGAAACACATTAACGTGTATTTCTAATTCCTTATAAAAGAAGTATGTCTGATTTGATACAGATAACCATTTTACATTTGTACATTGCATATAGTATCAAAAAAAAATGTTTTCTTTTTAAAATAAAATTAATAGCTAAAATTATTTAAAGTTTTTCAATAACAAATAAGTAATCCAAGTAAATTTCAAGGCACATTAAAAAATAAAATTTTGGGTGTAAAGCTTGAAGGTAATTTTCACCCTTAAATGTCGAATTAACAACAATAAATATGAGTTTAATACTATTGCATATGCTACAAGATATCTGAGGGCCAAAGAAGTTCTCGAGGTATATCTGAGGTATTTCCCTGTAAGAACTACGCTCCCAACTACAATAGAATTTTGGAGATCGACTTCGTCAATAGCTTTTACGTTAGAATTTATAAATGGTAAAATCTTCAGTGTATTCAGATAACTTATAGGATAGATATTAGTGCTAAATTAGTGCTAAAACTGGTCTCTTAAAAATAGAAACTTAAAGTTTGGTTTTACGAATATGATTAAAAGAGAAAATTTATTACATAAACAATTTAAAAACAATAGATATTTATAGCTATAGAAACAACCATATTGTGTACAATATGTACAATGAAATTAAAAAAAAGAGCTACAACGTTAAACAAATTTATATTTTATTATACAGAAGGGTCGACGTAAATTTGAAATTTTTTTAGATTAATTTGAAAAATCAGAAAGGCCATATTATTCTCATGCCAAATTTCCTATTAGGTAATAACAAATTAGCTTCACATAATCAACCGCTTAGAATTATCGACAAAAGGAGCTAAGTATAAGACCGCTATACTCGAAACCCTTCGCGCTGACAGAAATTATTGTGAAGTTTGGCTACAAAAAAAAGCATATTTACAACATAGCCAAGAAGTACACCGAATCTGTGCACTAGAAGAAGGTAATTGCTTACAGGACAACTCACACTAAGCAAGCTGGTCGCAAGAGAAGTGATGAATTCGTGTACGAATTGAAAGAGAAGATCAATCATGATCCTGGGCGGAGCATGGCTAATCTGTAAAAGAAATGGGCGTGGCGAGGTCTACGGTCAGTTTAACATAACCTCTACTACAAGTTTTTTGTCCTGAGAAACCTCTAACTGTTGACTGGAAAAAACAAAATGGACAAAAACTTAAAGGCCCAAGAACTACCGAACGACTGCATTGGCTTCCTAAGATTCTTTCCGGACTACGAAAGTAAAAACTTTTACAGCTCTGTGATAGTTCCGGTGCTTACGAGCAGCAAAGGAGATGTCATGGTACACCACTTCTCTGAGGAAATCCTGAAAGTGACGGTCAACAGCTAAATCAACGTGCTTCAGCTCCGACGGCAATCATTGTTACTTCTATAAGTGGGGCATAATCGAGGTGAAGGTCAGTGAGAGATATCCTAACACCAAGAATAGCTTAAGGGTCTCCATCATAGAGGTAATGACACACATGGACCAGCAAAAAGTTGTGTTAGCCTGCAGCGGCTCGTAACCGGTGTTAAGGATCACATTAAACAATATGGTTCCCAATACTATTTACTTTAATTGTGCGAAGTTTCATGTAAATAAATTTAATTTTTCTCGTACCTTAATGTTATTTTCATCGAATACAATTGTAACAGTAATATGACACTCAAAAATTTGAAAGGTATAGTATTGTCAAATTAGTTGCTTTCTAGATTTAGCCAGAATATTCATCGACGTATTTACAAATAAAAATGGGAACAGTGATACTTCAGACTAAGTCGTTTTATTAAGACACAAATTTAAAGTATCTAATGCAGATTTTGCAATAAAGTAACTAATATAGTACAAATTTATTATCAAGAAAATATAAGGCGTTCCATATAAGATCTTCTAATGTATACGAATACGGAAAGGTCGGCCTTGATTTAAAAGGAACCAAATCACTTGTGCAATAGATTTGAATTCTACGTACAAAATTGCACTTCCATTATTAAAAACCATATCATATCTAATACAAATTGTCTTACTTTGTTACCAATATGTTTTTCTTTTTTTTTTAAGAAAGGCATTTTATAAAAGATATTAAAATATTAAGGTATTAACAAATTCTTTTGCAAAATCTTATTTGAATTAGTTTTTAAAAATAATCCTCATAAAAATAACTTCCACCGTAGACTCAGTACAAGTTTGAACTAGTAACAGTTACCATGCGATTGTTAAGAGCGTTTGAAGTGATATGTTTATGAGACACGTTAGAAAATAGTCCAAACAACCCAAGGCCCTTTTAGAGCGCTGAGTAGAAATTGAAGATAAACTTTGTACGCAAAATCCTTCAGCTTCAAAAACGGATGACAATAGCGGGAGCTCTTTTGATATCAAACTATCTATTAACCTAAAGAACAATCAGGAACGGGTTAAAGTTGAATTGGCTTGCCATCAGATTTTAATAGAGAATTCATATGTGAGAATTTTGGGAGAAAAAAACATTTATGTGGTTCTCCAGCCTCCCTATTCTACGGATTAGAAGGGCGAATTTCGATACTTTGGATAATATGCAAATGAGCCTAACCGATAAGTGGAAAGGCATTCTACAAAGCTTTCATCACTGTGCAGCTGTCCAATAGAACTTCTTTGATTAGAATAAACTTGATTTTTAAGAAGAATAAAATTCATTGTTGAAAATCAAAATGTGATACCTCACAGGTATTAAAATCTTTTGCTCTTTTTAAATTCAATGGCCGTAAGATTTATTACTTTCTAATTATTATTAATCATTAAAGCAGTACTTACCTCCGGAAAATGATAAACCTCTGTTTTCTATAATAACCTGCAAAGTATTAGTAGCAGCCAGACCATTTCCAGCAGTCAAACTGTCACCTACAGCAGCAACAAGGTCTATGTCTCCAGGTCTCAAAGCATGGACGCTAGTCGGTACCGTTTTGCTGCGAGCATCAGTTAACGAACAAGGAAATGGGATGTCATCTCTTACTATCGGTTGAAGTTTCTGAATTAAATTAAATCACTGACTTAGTAATATATTAAAAATTGTTACTTATTATTCAAAAGAGCAACAACGACATCATTATATTAATATTCATTACTTGTAGGTGATCGGCCATGCGAAGGTTTTTGGGGTTCCGCGACGAGGGAGTCAAGCCCTGCAGAAGATCCTTCCCAGCTCTCAAAAGCGGCGTAAAAGCGTCCAGACTAGTCCTTTGTGTTGCTGCTGTTTTGAACCAGGAAATTGAAAAAAGTATTAATAGTAATTCCACGTTGATCTTCATTCTGAAAATAAATACGTAGCTGTGACGCACAGTGCATTGTAATAAAATTTGTGTTTCCGCGTGCCTTTAAAATATGAGCGGTAGCATCGGAGCTATTTACATACAATAAATCACATAAATTGTGATTGGGCGGATGATCTTTGAAGGTGCCGTTTGATTATTGTACTTAACGCTTATGGCCTATCAATACCGGCCGTAATTATGAGTAAGTTAACAGGAAGGTTAGGTTTAAAAAAGGCGCTGTAATGTAAAAGGCCTTAAAGAAGATGCAAGGTGCTAGGTGAGTCTCTTTTTAGTAACAAATTAAAACTGAAGGATGCGACTTTAATTACATCTGTAATTACTCAAATATTGACATTCAGTATATACTTAAAACTAGTATAAAAGCTAATACGATGATAAACACAAAAGTTAAAAATATTAATAATACCCGCACCCCAAATCTTTAAAACCATTGATAAGTATTTGTCTCAACAAATTTACTTAAATAAAAGAACTTACAGAATAATGTATTTTAAGTTGTACCAATATCTGTAAATTGGTTTTCAATGCATGCAAGATTGCTAAAAGTATATTATTTTTTCATTTATTATTATCTGCAATAATTTTATATTAAACTTTATTTTTATAAATGTTTATTTATTATATTTGTTTAGCAAACAAAATCCTTAGTCAGTATTTGTTCGATTCAGTCCTAAACTGCAGTCACAAAAATTTGCAACCTAATTTTATTGTATAGGATACTAATGTAATATTAGAAGCAATGTTAATATAAATTGTTATATTTCATAGTTGAAAGCATACTTACATGAAATTGAACTGAAGGTATTATCGTAGCACCTTAACTGATTTGTGACTCGCACTTTGAAGCTCTTTAACACAATGCGATCTTATCCTGACTGACACATTCTCCTTACTTACGTCTAGACATTATATCAATGCCTATTATCCATGGTTAAGGTCGCTCTAAACTTGTTTCGTTGGGTAATGCTAATGGTAAACAAATTACCAGCGACAGTAACTATGTATTTTAATTTTGTTGCTGCTACTCACTTAGAATTTTATTGCATCGTTTTTACTGGTGAGTGATTGAGTGATTACGTGAAATATAATATTTATAAAAAAAGGTTTTGTTTAATTTTAGGCTTTTATCTTAAATTTGAAATTTCCTTAAAGACAACGACTTCACCAGGAACATCCTTGAATTGACATTGTAATTTAATTTTTGTGGCCAGTTCAAACTTTAACATTTAAAGTTCGTGTATAAATTCACAACCTTGATTTTTTATGGATGCTTAATACCTCGCATATGTTTAATTTAATAAATTTCGTTCAAGTTTATTGGTATGGTGTTTAATTGATTAGAAAAATAGATGAGCGATTACAGAGGCATATTTTTCTGGTTCATTTAACAAGCTATGTTTTGAAAATAGATACACATACAAACAACATATCAAGTGTAAAGGTAAGCTTGTTTAATAAATTATTTTTACTTTTAACATAATTATATTGCAGATTACGTTTTTAGCGACACGCACTATTTAAACCATAAACTTTTGTAAATCAAAATTATAGAACAAAATCATTTACAAATAATAAATTAATTAAAAAGCTTTATGTTTCATTTTATTAAAATCAAAAATCAACGGTAAATAAAAAATATTAAAATAATTATTACCACAAATTAATTTAAATACAACTCGAAGTTCAATTGGACTGCGCATTTGTAATAAACTTCTTTTTAATTGCACCAATTATAGATTTCCTGGTAATAGCAGAATAATTTTATTCTTTTTCACCATTAAATCTTCCTAAAACCAAAAACAATTTTAATAGAAACAAACATTGACTGTTATTATCATACGTTTGAGACACTTTCAAACGGTCAATTGATATTGCATTATGAAACTATCAGCATCAATACCATAATCATTACAGGAAAATTTTCCGCTGATTGTGGAATTTTTGAAATTTTCCACTTGGAACCTTATTTTAAAGCAATTTCTAATTCTAGAACATTTTTGTAAAAAAATAAGGCAATTGTTTTACAAGTTCTTATGTAGTCAATAATTGAGACGCAATGAAGCAAATCTTAGACATTGTTATTGTAACAAAATAAAAATGTTTACATTAACCTTACGAGATATTTATAAATTTCATGTAATTAACGATTGTATCAGATAAAGTTGCACATTTTATGAATTATGTAATAATCGACATAATTTTTTATAACTTTACATGCGTTGATTAAAGCGGACCAATAATCTAACTTTTTCTCTCTAACAATCCAATAGAATTAAATAATTCATTAGCAACACTAATTTGATTATAATTTTAGATTGCCTCAGGAAACTACAACGTGTCAATGTGAAATTCCTTGCAACGCCCGGAAAGTCCTCTGAATCCTCGATTTTTCTTTTTTTTTGTTAAGAGAAGTTTGTGATGACGAACATCTATCTCGTACTTGCATAATCACTCGGCATTTTTGAAAACAATATTTATAGCAATACAGAACATGTTATAATAATCATTTAGCAGCGCTATTATTATAAACTTCAAATACTGCTGCCTATTTGCTAGCACACGATCGATTCCATGAGAAAAGAAATATTGGTTTGAGTCAATCCTCGCTTTGACGTCAGCCACCAACTCATCCAGTTTTCAACAAGCGGTTGACGTGATAGACCGAGGGGTGTGTCTCACTAGGAAATAAGATAAATTGGAGAATAAATTTGATATTTTGTTAACCATGGGTTTGATACAGGGATGGGCATTGTCAAGGGAGAAGACGACGTAGTTTGGTCTGATTTTTTGACTTGTAGTATAAAGGAGATCAAGCTGGGTCAGATAATTATCCTTGTTGATGTTGAATTGCCTTTTTATAATGCATAGCTTCTAAAATGCTTTTAGGAGTTTAATCAACTAATATGCAAATTATTTTTCTTTTTACATTTTTTAAGAGAAACAAAGATTCATCTTCTGTAACAAGCTTAATGAAAACAAGTGTTTTGCTTTTTTCTAGAGCAAATTGGAGAAAATTCGGACTGGGTTAGCCATGTTGGTATCGGAAAACTCATCCAAATCCCATTCAGGAAATTGTCACGCCTTGTCGAGTTTATGAGACGGTGGAGATCGTAAACTGATCGAATTTGAAGTCACCGACAACCGTTAGAAGGCCCTTATTGTCAAAATTTATGATTGACTTCTTCCTAACTTACTTACTTACTTACTTAATCTAAGGCTATTGAGCTGAGTTGTGCTTTATGGATTCGGGCTTGTCTTGCACAGTTCTCTCCACTTTTTTCTATCCTTTGCTGTTGTGCGAATTTCTTCCCACTTTATGTTTCTTGATTCTGCTGCCTCTTTTAATTCCTCCTTCCATGTTTTTCTCGGTCTTCCTATCCTATTTTTCCCTTTTGGTCTTGCTTCAAACACTTTTTTCACTGTTCTGTTTTTGTCCATTCTTATTATATGTCCCAACCATCCTAACTGTCTTTCTTGCACTGATACCGCTACCGCTTTAGTTTTTAAATTTTCTCTTAATGTTGTGCTCCTGATGTGGTCTCTCTTTGTTTTGCCCTCTATTTTAGGCAGGAATCTCATCTCCGTACTTTCTACCCTGCTCCTATGTTTATTCACTGTTGTCCATGATTCACTGCCATAGATGAGTATTGGTGTTACAACTTTTTTGAATACTTCTACTTTTGCGTCATTTGGTACTTCCTTTTTTCCTAGAAAAGAGGACTTTATGGAGTTAAATAGTCGTCATGTAATTCCTACTCTTTCATTTATCTCGTCATCGAGTTTCCCATTTTCCTATATCCATACACCTAGGTATTTGAACTTCTCTACTTGTTCCAATTTTCTTCCCTCTATATATATACGATGTCTTCTCTTGTCTGGTGCTATTACCATTGTTTTGGTTTTATCTCCGTTTATCTTCGTGTTTTTCTTTTTTAGTTCTAAGTTGTATACATTGATATTTTCTTGTAGGTCTTTCTCACTTTTCCGAATATAACCATATCATCAGCAAAAGTAATTCTGATATGTAGATTTTTCCATATTCCAGCTTCCTACATGGTATCTTCTTATTTTTTCTTGCATTCTTTTATTGCCTCATCTAATACTAAATTAAATAGCAGCGGGCTGAGTACACATCCCTGTCTTAGGCCTATATTGGCCTTAAATTCCTCCGACTGCTCGTGTCTCGTTCTTATTATGTTTCCGCTATTTTCGTATAGTGCTTTGATTGCTGCTACTTCTCTGTAATTTATGTTTGCTTTTCTAGACACTGCCATATTGTCTCTTTTCTATTCTGTCGAAGGCCTTTTCCAGATCTATAAAACAGAGATGTATTTCTTCCCTTTCTCTATGACCTTTTCACTTAGCTGTCTGATTGTAAATATATGGTCTTGTACCCCTGTCCTTCTCTAAACCCACTCTGGGTGTCTTCTATTGTCTTATCTAGTTTGTCTCTGAGTCTAGTTTCTAGAATCCTTGCGAATACCTTCCTGGGATACTTAGTAAGGAAATTCCTCTGTAATTACAGCATTCTCTTCGGTCTCCCTTCTTATATATGGGTATTATGATTCCTATTTTCCATTCCTCCAGTACTTTTCCTGCTACTAAGATGTCGTTGTATAGTTCTAGTAACCTTTCCTTGCCTGTTTCTCCCATGTATTTTACCATCTCTGGGGTAATTTCGTCTATGCCTGGGGCTTTTGCTAGTTTGAGTTTCCTTATTGCTATATCCAATTCTTGTTTTGTTATTTTGCCTTCTGCGCTATCTTCCTCTGTTAAGTTCGTGTCTTTTCGAAGTCGGTATTTTCCTCCCTCTTCTTTTTCCAATCTTCTGTTCTTCCCTGCTGCCAACAAGTCTTCGAAATATTGTTTCCATCTTTCCATAATATCGTTTTCCTTTTCAGTACATTTCCTGTTTATCCTTGATGTTTTTGTGGGTGTAGTTTTCTTTTTCTCAGTTGCTTTAAAGTTCCGTAAAATAGTTTCTGGTTGTCGTCAAATTCTTTTTCATTTTGTTTCCGAATTCTTCCCACGCTTTCTGTTTTGCTTCCTTCACCTTGTTTTTACCTGCGTTCTTTTCTCTTTGTATAGATTGTAGTCCTCTTCCAATTTTGTTTGTAGATATTTGCGCCAGCAGTCTTTTCTCTTTTTTACCAGTGTTTTTATGTCAGTTGTCCACCATGCCGTTCTTTTAAAGTCCGTGTTTGTTACCTTTGCCACTCCGCAACATTTGCGCGCTGCTTTTATCATGCATTGTTTTATCGTTTTCCATTTATCTTCTATATTTGTTCTGATATTTTTTGTCTCGTATTCCTTTTTTAGGATGTCTTGGTATTTCTTCCTGATGTGTTCTTCTTGTAACATATGGCTTTTAATTTTCTCCTTAGTTATTTTTCTGTTTCTCTGTCGCTTGTTTTTGGCTCACCCTCATATCCATTTGGAGTAGGTAGTGGTCGCTGCCTATTTCCGGTCCTCTCTTCACCTTAACATCTTTGATTTTTCGCCAATTCTCCCCGTTCACTAGAAAATAGTCTATAATTGATTTCTCGTTTCTGCTGTGTTGCACCCTTGTGTATTTGTGTATGTCTTTATGTACGAACTTTGTGTTAGTTATTACTAAATCATTTGCCACGCAGAACTCTACAATTTTGTACCGTTTCTATTTCTTTTGTGCTCTCCTTGTCTTCCTAAAATTCTCTCTATGCCTCTATTATCCTTTCCTACGCTTCCATTTAGGTCCCCATAATATAATCCTTTCGTATCTATTACTTTTGTAGTTCCTCAAAGAACTGGTTTTTATTTCCACTTTTCGTCTTCATCAGGTCCGTACGCCACAATCATTTGCCATGTTTCTTCTTTTTCTCCTAGTTTGACTTCTACTGCCATTATTCTTTCATTTACATACCTTTCATTTATTATTGTTTTCATTTTGCCAGGGTGTACCACTAAACCTACTCCCGCTTGTGCCCTTTCAGATTTTTCTATTCCTGACCAAAGCATCCAATATCCTTTGTGTAGTCTCGTATGTCCTTGGCCTTTCTTCTTTGTCTCTGTTATTCCCATAAAATCCAGCTTTTGTTTCTCCATTTCTTCTATGAGTTCCTCCTCCTTCCCGTTTATACTTCTGATGTTCCATGTTCCTATTTTTATATACTCCTGCTTTCCTCTTTTTTGTTTCGTTTCTCTACTCGTGCTCTGTTCGTCATCTTTTGTGTCTGTTTTTTTATTTTCTGGGTGCTTAGTTTTTTGAGGAGGGAGTCTCTTCTATGGCTCCTTGTTCTCCTTCGCTCCACTTGTAGCAAGTTCCGTCTATTATTATTTTCTGGTATCCAGTTTTACCTCTTTTCCTTCTGCTCTTTTCGCTCTTGCTATTTTCCTGATTTCCGCTTGTATTCTTCTCTCGTCCTGTGTTTGATCGTTTTCAATGTATATTCTTGTTCCTTTCAAATATTTCTTGTTTTGCATTACTTCCTGTTTTTCGTTCCATGAATCCATCTCCACTACTGTTAGTGCTGGCTTTATGGTATGTACATTTTTTATTTTGGCCTCCACTTATAATTTTTCTTCGTGGAACTCCATCACGACTTGTTTCTTATTCTGTCCTTTGAATTCAACCCCTTTTATTACAATATTGCATTTCCTTCTATTCTTTTCTGTTATCTCTAGTTTTCTTTCCAGCTTTTCTATTCTTTTGATTAGGTAGCCTTTTTCCAGCTCCCACTTCTCTTCCTTCTTCTTATACTCCTCTCTAAGCTCCTTGTTAGCTTTCGTGTTTTCCTTTATTTCCTTCATCATCTCTTCAAACATTATTTTCAGCTCACTTATTTCCGACATTTTGGTATTCGCTGATCCTGTGATTTTTAACAGGGGGGATTTGTTAATGTTTTTTCCCTTGCTTTCTCTACAGAGTTCTTGTTCCAATTCTGTGCTGCTATTTAACTCCCGTTCCCTTTTGTTTGTGTTTTCCATCCAGTTAGCTCTTAAATGTGATCCCCTAAGATTTGTTCAAGTTTTATAGCACGCTTATTTGTTTATTTGTTTATCTTTCCTCTGAACTCCGTTGACCGCGGCCTTTATCACTATCCGCACTTGCACCGCTCGCTTATCACACTTTCGCCGCCCGTTCGTTGTCGTCCGCTCTAGGTTTATTCACTGCATTGTACACGTAAAATCACAGAACGCTGCACACAAACCCTTTGTTTTCCTCTTTTTTTCTTCTCGCCACTAAATCCGCTTTGTTTTATATGCACGTTTTACGTCGCGTTGAAATTTACGAATTTCATTTGGTGTGGTATAGCCCGTATACGGTATTTATATATCGCCACCTGCTATAAAATTCGCGTCCGCGCCGTCCGACATCTAACTCATTCTCCAATATTTAAATCGAACAAATCACTTTCAACTTTGATTTTCAATTGCTGTTTCTTCCCCAAATTAAACAACTTAATACAAAGGCTTTCACTATTTTTCTTAAGATGTTCTCTTCATCTTGGCTTAACGTGTTTTGCTATATGTACGCAAGAGATTATTTGATAATTGTTTATTATAGATAAATAACTCGTTTTTTTATTATTGAAGTTTATATGGATAGCCCTTGCCTTATTTAATTTAATTTACCATTTTTTGGTCCAATTGGTAAAGTGTTGAAGTTTTATTGAAATCTTCTTGAATATTTCATTTAGAATTAGAAAATAAAAAGTTTTGCCTTTTTGCTATTTTTCTTTGTCCATCTTTCGTCCTCATTTTTAAAAGGCAAATTTCCACTACATGGTCGTATTTTTCTTATGTAACTTTCTATAGAAAGGTCTTTATTATCTGTAAATCTCTTTGGAAATTTATAATCAGTAAATGTTTCATTTTTAATAAAATGGATCTCTTCAAGTTGCTAACTAAACTATCGTATTAGTTTTTTATTTACAAAGACTCTGACTTACTACCAACTCTTTCTAACTTTTCTTTTTTTTTGAGACAAACTTTTATTATTTTTTATGTATGTATGTACACACTCTGAGTGTACTCGACCACTGCACTAAAGCTTTATGTTTAGTGTCCTATGAAGCAATTTAATCCATCAGATTTGTATTACTAAAGAGTTAGTAGGTACAACCACCATTTCATTCGGTTCTACCTATCGAGCCTCGAAATACTTAAATCTTTGGGCCCGAGGGCTGAACATTCAGCCTGCATATTCCATTATTAACAATAAGCTTTTTATTAAGATATTTTCTAAGGTTATAGTCAATAGTCTGTTATACCTGTTAGTCGTTTTCTGCTCAATTTTAGCATTCTCTTGGTTTCCTTACTGGACTGTAACATTTTCAGCATTTCAGAGTGCCTGTTTCCCAGTAGATTTTGTTTTTTTGCGTTTAGATATGGAATCTTTTATGCATGTTCAGAGCTATTAACCATTACTCAGAAGCTGATCTTGCAAGTTAATCGGCTCTTTTGTTACCTTTATAATCTTGGTATACTAGGACTCATTTTAAGCAAACTCTTTTGCGCTCGACCAGTGTTTATTTACAATTGAGCATGACTTTGGAGTGTATTTCAGTATTTTGTAAGGCCTTTAACGTTGCTTGGTTGGCTGTTAAGACAGATATTTGTCTGGTTTCAACATCCTTCTCTATCATAGTTTTTGCACATATCGTTGTGGCTGTTATTTCTATTTGAAAAACTGAAATGAGTTGATTCAACGCTAAGTTCTGTTTTTGAGCCATCTATATACCATACAGATTGTTGTCTTTAGATCAGCTCCTGTTTTCGTTCTTCGTCACCTCAATCTGAAATGTTTTCTGAAGCCTCAAACAGTGTCGATTTTATTGCATTGCATGTCAAGTGTGCAGTTTTTTTTACAGTTTGTTGAAGATCTCGGCGACACCTACCGTTCCACAGTACACTTATTTTTAGTCTACATAGTGCTTGCCAATGCTTAGAATTTCATCACTAAGTGAAGCTGTAAGCGCAAATAATATTGCCCTAGCTATCCCTGCACAAAGAAGTCTTTGTAATTTATTCAGTTTGTTGATAGCTATTCTCTTTCTAGTTTTATAGCACCAGAGGATACAGACAAGTGATGGTTTCAAACCCCAAATTTTGCCTACTGTTTTTCTGTTAGTAATCTCTTCCAAATGAGGATTAAATATCAGTTTCGTGTTTATTTGACTTCTTTCCCCATCGCTATTGACTGTTCGCTAAATATAGCAGTATTATTAGTTCTGCGTCTCAATTAAGCTGTTTTTGGTGATACGTTTAATTTGACGCATTTTTTCCTGTTTTGTTTTAAAGCCATTCAAGTATATCCCTCCGTTCGTTAACAATTGTGGTTACAGTTGTTACCCACGTCGTAATTGCCCCCACACTTCTAAACTAACAATAGCGGTAAAAATCTAATGAAATAGTCAGAGATTAAAATTTCAGCACCATTTAAAATGATTAACCTCAATTAAAAAAAACAACTTATGTAAGCAATTATTTGAATACACGTAGAATAATAAAATTAATAAAATTAAAACTTTTTAATTTAATCTAGAAATAAAATAACAAATCCTTCATTTAATATGTCAAAACAAAAAAAATGTATATTAATTTAAAGTCTAAGCGGTGATAATTATTCTTTTAATATTTATATTCAACTGATTTGGATATGTTAAAGTTATGAAATATATAAGAATATGGCTAAAACTAGGGAACATTCACAAATAAGTTACCAAAGATCAAAAAACTGTTTAACAAGTTTGAAACATGCAAAATCATGTTTACTTAGTTTAATACTACGTAGATAAATTAAAAATAACAGATTTTTTCTAATTTGTTAAAGCATCATAAAAATACAAACTAAAGTTAACTTTCTAGATAATCTTCTGACTTACCAACATATTTTTCCTAACGGGTAGACAGTCTTTGATCTCTCGTAAAATGAAGGTAACTGTGATACCTGTCAGTCTGACACAAATATTTCGACAATAACATTGTTGGGCAACTGTTTTTTGAGTGATATTCACAGAGCGATAAGTTCTAACTGGGGAAAGAGTGATTCGGTGTAGTCAAAAAAAAATCCTCAACTTTTGTGTCTTTCAATGTAATAATCTAGAAGAAATCCTCAATCTTTTGTCGAGTTCGAGTATAAATAGAAGAGATATCGTTGTGAAATAGAAAAACGTCTTGGATCAGAAATTTACATCTTTTCCATCGATATGCTACTTTTTTTTTGTCCAAAAGCAATTTCAGCAACCATTAATCAGAGGTCATCGTCGGAAAGGGGGCGAATAACACGAATATTTTCCTCAGTCGTGCTGGTGGTCAAGCCACGTCGGTGACCTTTATTTTAAACGGTTTTTCCTCCTTTCATAATTTTTTATGTCGTGATTTTTTCATTTACTTTTGTTGGAAGAAATTCATTATTACAGATGTTCTGAAAAATGTTTAGAATTTAACCTGCGCAAACATTCTTAGACCAGGTACTTTAGACTGAGTTTTTTAAACATCAAAGTACAAAATGGAATTTGCACAATGATCGTCCAGAAAATTATCTAATTTAAGAATAGCTATAATTCTTAATTTTATAGACTTTTGTACTTTGACCAAGCATTATTTATTATTAACATCTTGTTACGTCTCTATTTTGTACTGTTTTAGCACCTTTTTATATTTGTTTATTTTGAACTACAGCTTCTTTGGATGTATTTTTTGTGGTAAAGTTACGTAATAAATGTAGTGAACAATTGCTTTTTTATAGTTTTTACTACTTCCTGGCATTTTTTAAATGTTTTTTGATATTTAATTCTACTTAGGCCATACAAACTTTTAATTAACGCGACAATTTCTTCATAAGAGTTCTGCAACCACGTTGAATTGATTATGTGATTTTATTTAATTCAAGAAGAGATAATCTTGCCTCGTTCAATATGTAATAAAAAAAAATTCAAAATACAGATGTCTCTTTCTGTCTTAACTATCATAGGCAAAAGTATGAGAAATTAGTGCAATACTTTATTAACCCAATTATTAAAATTAAAGTTTTTGTATTCTTATTAGTATTAAAACATTTTTGATTGTAAGAGATTGTTTTCAACAAAATTATGGAAACTGTCAAAAAACATTTCAAACGTTAAGTTGTCCGACACAACATATTTTGACGGAAGAATGCGTTATTTTTTAATTTCTGCATACATTAGTATCCACTGTCTTGTATTTCGATCTAAATTGTGTAACTTTTTTGTCTCCAAAATAAAATATAACAAAACATACTAATATACCCTAAACTGAATATAAAAAAATTCCAAAGTTAATCAAACATTAAGGAACTAAAAAAATCAGAAAGATATAGGCCAATTTTTATAAATCCAGTTTTAAAGCATAAATCATAGAAAATATAAAACATTTTACATATGTAATCGTTTGGTGTAAATATATATACAGTATTCACTTTCAAAGGGTAGTTATTAATTAAAATAAACAAAATTAATTTAATAGAACTCTAAATACCTAGATGAGCTCACCGAATAATGAATTGCACATTTTCGGCAAATCTCACGAAATTTGTATAGTAATAACTGAATGATGCAGCAACTACAGTATCTAGCTATTTCAAAATGCTAACTGATACGCTAAATACGAAATAAAATGTACACATAATTTTAGTACCTTGATAAATTATCCAGTCATGTCAAATTTATAAATTACAAAGATTAAAATTTAAAATGCAACTAATAGCAATATCTCTCAATATCCATTAGAAGAAGTAAGTTGTTAAGGCCAATAAAAAATAACAATTTATTACACACATTTGTAAAGTGTCTACTAATTACCTCACAAATAAATCTGAATCAGGCAAGCCATGATTTAATACGATTCAACTCTAACATTTAAAACAACAGATTGGGTGGCAAAATAAAATACAAAAAAGGCTAGTTGAGCATATCGTAAAAAATCATGAAGGTATACAGGAGAAAATACTAAATAAAGATATAACAAAGTAGCTCAAGGCTCAAAAAATCCGAACCGATTACCAAATAGAATAAATAACCATCACTTTAAAATGCATCATTTTATGAATAACCCAGTACTTAATGATACTGCTATAGAAAGAATTAAGTTTAAATATCTAAAATCAACATTCCAGAAATACCACATGAACAAAATGTGGACTAGGTCTCACATTTAAAAACTTAACTTACGCGTCATTTATCTATAGTTTTAAACCACATAAAACGTGATCAATCATTGTTATAACAATATTCCAGTCTTCTAATCGCGTTTTAAATCTTACATTGGATTTTTTACCTTAAAATTTAATTTACTTACAAATATAAAACTTAAAACGTCAGGATTTAAGGAACCTACGAAATAAGACCTAACCGAGATCATTTCTAGGTGACAGATAACGTTTACAGTTTGTACAGTTAATGGCAACGATAATTGGAATGCATAAGGCAAAGTGCAAACTGCAAAACGATGGTCACCTTGAAGGTGTTTAGAACAATTTAAAAACGTTGAGCGTCATAAAAGTACATAGAGATTTTGGCTTAATCATCTGGACAATAGTAATAAGAAACTACGAAAACGTGTCATCACTTATGTACAACGCGTGCCATTCCCTTAATATTAGCTCAATTAGAGCTATAAAACAGGAGCTGCCTACACAACTACTGAAAATGATCATTTTTTTTAATAATTTGTATGGAAAATAATTTATTTTGTAAACTAAAAGGTTTTGCTTGTTCAAATTCAAGAAAATATAACTAATATTGCAATTAAAATAGCTACAGCCAAATGAGTTTATAAGAAACATATTATAGACAATTATCCACAGTCATGTACATTAATTATAATGATTAAAATAATAAACAAATTTGTTTTTAAACGGACTCGTACATTAATGAATGCGGAAGAACCATCAGCAGGAAGATTGATCTCGTAAATCCAGTAGAAGATAGCCAATCTAAAGAAAGAAATTGTCCGGTTCTTCAAGTTGGGGGCTGGAGCAATAGGCTAGCACCCAGTTACTTGTAAAACCTTAAAGAATTGTTAAAAATTCTAAAGCGCAGCCTCGGAATACATCAGATTACACAAAAAACGACAAAAGCAAAGAAAACAGCAAATTAATATATGATTCTGGAACATCCAAGGTTCAAGCACAAAGGAAGATGACGTTTTTAAAGAGCTCCACACATGTAATATTGACATTACAATCATTACTCAGTGAAACAAAAAAGAAAGAAGAAGAAAACAAAGAGACGGCGAGTACATATACTTTTTGAGTGGAGTAAAAAAAGCAAAGAGAGCAAAAGCGGGTGTGATTGTTGCAATAAGAAAGAAATGTAAAAATAATATAGTAAACTCAAACCCAACAGACAAAAGCATTTTAACAATTGACTTGAAAATAAAAGGAAGAGATATAAAACTTATTGGAATATACGCACCCACCGATGACTCAGATACAAGCATAAAGAACGAATTCTTTGGCAAACTCACAGGAGAGTTAACTAAAATAAAACCAAACAAAAAAATAATCATGATAGGAGATTTGAATGAACGGGTGGGTAAAGCCCTTGACAGTAAAATAATTGGACGACATAGAGAGGACGTGGTCATCGGAAAAGGAACAAAATGGCTGGAATTCTGTAAACAGCACTCATTAAAAATCCTAAATAGAGTCTTTCAACAAAAAGAGATTAATAAATACATTGTTTCAAAAAACAAAAACCTTGAGGTTTGTATTGAGCTATATTGTAATAGACCACAACTCCTATTTAAGGGCATTGGATCTGAAAATATGGAAAGGAGCAAAATATGTCACCCATAGAAATAAATTACAATAAACAAAGAGTAGAAGATAACCAGAAAGGAAAGGTAGAGAGAAGTAAAGCTTATAATCCAGACAGCTTGAAGAATGAACCCACTAGCTTCCTCTACAAAATACGACTAGCGCAACAATTAGAAAAAGACATAACGGGCGAGCCAGAAGAAAAGTATGAACAATTAAAAGAAAAATTCATAAAGCAGCAACAGGCGCTCTTGGAGCAAGAGAAAAAACTAAAAACTTCTGGTGGGCAGATGAACTAATCGAGTTAATAGAATTAAAGAAAAAGTTGTAAATTAGGTACCTGGTCACAAAAGAGAAAGAAGATCGTAAACAATATAATCGAAACATATACATAGTTAAAAAGACGAGGCATGGGTCAAGAAATAAACTCATTGATAGGCGTATCTAGGTCGAGAAAAGCATGGACAACCATAAATAGCTTAAGGACAAATTCAAACAAAATAAAAAATATTAACCCAATATAAATAAAGTCATGAAAAACACTATCGTGACCTACTGAAAGAGAATATAATAGAATATTTGGACACACACCTAGATGCAGATGAAGTATAGAAGAGTGATCTAGAGCAGATAATAGTAGAGAAACTACAGAAAACTACAAAATATTTATAAACTAAAATATGTTACTACGTATATATTTAAAATCAGTTGTAAATTATTTTTTAATGCACTTTTTAAATAGACTTTATGCGTATTTGAATAAAACCTGGACCCTAAGTATTTACTCCTTCTAGGAAATAAATAATACAAAACTTTGATAAACCTTGGTCTAAAATGTACACTAAATTATTCAAAAATAAAACGTTTATTTCATGGGATACATGCATGTTAAAAATTATATCTGTAATATTTCTTACTTGAAATTTTTTCACGATTTACATAATGACACAATTAAAATAAAAATGTCAATAGGGTAATTTTCATGAGAAAATGTTCAAGCTCTCCTACGAATGTCATCAGTTTAAAAGTGCATGTGAATATAGAAGCCAATTACTTTGGTGTTCACCTTCGTCAATATCCTATCTGACCTAGGCAGGTGCAAAATAAGAAAGTGCAAAATGATCTCGTTTACAAATTTACCTTGAGTTTTTTACCCAATTGCAAATACTATAATAATGTAACAATAATCTTATGTAACCCACATAGTCCTTTAGGAACCATTTTTAAAAAATAAACAAATAAAGTAATCATAGAAATCATAAAATTCAGCTATGCTTCTGTTTAACAGCTTTCGTCTGGACCACACCTTTACATCAAAAGTGCGTACTTTTGTCTCCTTCTGAATCTATATCTTAAGGAATGTTCACAATATCTCTTACAATTTGGTGCGTACGAGCATGTCTCAAGGTACTTCATTCGGAAATGGGTGAACTAACCTTGAAACTACGTAAATGCAAATAAATTTTTTATATATATATTACGCAAAAGGTGTATAACCAAACAGATGTACAGCAAATCAATGAGACCAAAAGTAAAAAAAAAATAAAAGACAAAATAAATAATAACTTCTTACAACTCACAATCCTAATTTCTTAAAGCACATCTGAATATCAGCTATGATTGTGCAATATTTTCTGTCGTCAGAATTTAAAATTCCACAAAAAAGTGGTGATATCATATATGCTACAAACATGGGTTTTGCATTTTATGTTTCCGTACACTTTTTATACCTATTTTTACAGAATGAAGGTCTCTGTGTTGTGTAATAAGATTCAGCAACAAATCGTAAAGCCGTCTAAATCACCGAACGGTGCTCAAAATAGGTAAAATAACATCCAGAAGCGCACGGTTTTTGAAAAAAAGAATCGTTCAAATATTTTACTAATATAAGCTATTATACACTTTCCAATGGCAATAACAATGTGTGTATGTATTTATCAATAATAATAATAATTTATTAAAACAATAAACAAATTTAAACCTGTTAACTTGCTTAAATATTGTAAATCTTTGAGAATTTTTTTCTTAATTTGTTTTCTGAATTTTTAATTACATTTTTGAGCTAGTCATTGAAATAAATAGTGACTAAATACCCTATTGAACAACTTTCTTTTAAGCATTTTGAATTTTGGCATAAAGATAATTAATTGCTGCAGCAAAATAGCCCCGTCGGCGATTAAATGCCCTAGAGCCGTCAAAATCACGGTCAAAATAAAATACAGCTTATGCATAGTAGTGTTTTTTCTTCCCAAATTAGAAGGTCGGCAGTTGGTGTACGTAATATAATGCCGTAAACACTTTATTGTCATGACCCGGGCCAACCCGGAAAACAGCGCACGCCAAGGACGCTGCAGATTATTCAGATAAACCAGAATAACGAGGTCATTGAATACCTTAAATAGAGCACAACATAGCCATCATTCGAAAACTTCTAGGAAATGGAATGGAAAACCTTAACAATTTTAGAAGAATGACCAAGTGTTCTGAAAATGGCAGACCTTGCATATTTTAACCTACTACACATTCACACCAGTAATTTCTGCTTCAGTAACCTTGCAGTACCCGCTGCATTACATCAGAAAAAAACTTAAAACAAGCTATCTAATCTATTACAAGCTTCTAGCTTCTTCCTCTTTTTCTATGGCATCTATATTTAACTTTAGATATACGCCTCTCATATGTTTCCAATTTAGTCTTCCATTTTCCTATCTTATACGCACCATGACTTCTACAGCTATAGAACTGTACTTTATCTAAGGTCTTGTAAATAATGATATCTGAAAATATCACTAATTGTTGTTAGTAATATTGTTTAATATTTGTCTATACCTAATATAAATGTACGTAATTACCAATGGGAAAAAAAATAATAGTGTAATTTTAATTTATTTTCTTCTAAGATCACGACTTGCCAGCGCTTCCAGACGAAGAACTTTAAAAAAACCTGCCAAAAAAAATAAAACAGAACTTCATAAACAAGGTGAACCTAGTATATTTGCAATACGAAAATTATAATTTACCACACAAGATATAAATTTGAAATCATTAAAAACACAAGCGTTTACATTGTATAGTTCTGCAAAGAGTAGAACAGATAAAGACCTAAAGGAGAATACGGTGGTGCTGGAAGATTTTCTAACTTCTTGATACTTTTGCAGAGCCCTCACAGTATTTCTTTAGTGTAAGTGTTTCGCTGAGTGGGAACACCATCATTAAACGTAAGCCAGCATTTGCCATCTGCTTGTCCCCGGCTCCTTTTTCGTTGGACATGGTCATAAAAAAATCTCTTTTTATGTCATCTAAATAAGAAAAACAACCATAAAGACAATATCTAGCTTACACATAGATCGAACTTGAAATAAAATCTGTTTTTTTAAACCGGAAGACCCTCCAAGCGACTTTGACCATCCAGCTTAACCTCACTAAAAATCTATCGATCTATTTCTTCGTTGTTCTAAACATAAAAACGTGGTTACAATAAACGCATTGAATTTTTTTCTTACGGCTTCGACAATCAATCCTTTCAAAAATCCGTATAATATGCAAACGTCGCAAAACCTTCAAATCATTTTATTTAAGAAATAGTTTTTTTTTATTAACTGCAATTAATCATGCAACTTGTTCTTCTCCTCTTCTTCTTGTACTCTTATATATAGGCTATTAGCCTGTTTCTAACTACACATTTCGTGTAGTACTATGAGCCATGTTGGGCGTACCCCGGGCAGGTGGCTAGTCTGACCCGTTAGAAGAAGGAGAATATACTTTACGACCACCAAAGGTGTTTGTATGATGGCCGGAGAGCACTCGATGTTTGCCGTTATTTTTGACCTGGGAGTCGAACCCAGGGCCCGCCGCGCATTAGTCTGGCAGGCCGAAGCCTTTACGTCGCGGCTGTCGCGCTCTCAATAATTTGTTCTTAGTGCGAATAATAATAATTTAATATGCATATTTGGTTATTTAAATGAACGTACTCATGTAAAGTCTTATTAGGTGAATCTGTTAAGCAAATTCACGTCTTTAGTCACGTCTTCATTTTTGTAGCCAGATTAATTTATAAGTCACTATAGATCAGTACATTAGATACATACCATGGCGTGCCGACTATAGCTCGGAACACTTTGTTTTGGAACCTTCGGACAATTTTCAAATTGGAGTTACTGGCTGTACCCCATAGCTCCATCCCGCAGATCCAAATTAGTTTCAACATGGCGTTATATATGAGTAATTTTTCTTTATAGCGTTATTTAAGTATCTTCCGAGCATCTAATATATTGTTATAAATTTTAACTCAAGTTATTTGCGTTTGCTAAAAATGGGTGTCCCCCATATCATTTTTCTATCTAGAAGAAGACCAAACTTTATAGCTATTTGTTAGCCGTCGAAGCAACAGAAAGAAGAGCGAAAAGCCATATAGATTACATCGTATATACAAGACAAATGGAAACACTGACCCAAAATGTTAAAATAATCAAAAATGCAGAATTAAGTACACAACACAAATTAGTAACGGCTAGAATAACAATAAAACTACCCCAAGCAGAAGAAGTAAAAAAGTATAGGAGAATAAAGATATGAGAACTACAGAATGACGAAACTAGGAGAAAATACCAGGAAAAACTACAACAAAGACTAGAACAATTCGAAGAACGAAAGAAAGAAATGACGATAAATGATATTTGGAACACACTCAAAGACGAAGCTATTCAGACGGCAAAAGAAGTATGTGGGAAAAGACAGTACAACATACAAAAAGAACAAAATGATGGAATAATGAGGTAAAACAGAAAATAAACAACAAAAAGTTAGCATGGAAGAAATACCAATTGACAAAGAAAGACGAAGATAAGGAAGAATACATAAGAAGAAGGAATGAAGCAAAGAATGAAGTAAAGAAAGCAAAAACCCAGAGATGGGAAGCATTCGGGAAAGAAATTCAAAAAAAATACAAAAACAATAAAAGGAACTTCTGGAACATAATAAAATCATTGAAAACAAAGAGAAATAAAAACATAAAACTAGTTAAAGACCACACAGGAAAAATTAGTTCGAACCAGAAAGAAAATATAGAAACATGGAGAAAATACTTTGAAAAGAAATTCGCAAAACACACACATCAAACACAAGAAGAAATGGAAGAACACGAAGAAGAAGTAGAAACAGAACAAGACGAAATAACATACAACGAAGTGTCAAATGCAATCAAAGAACTACGAACAGGAAAAGCTAATGGACCAGATGAGGTTGCGCCAGAAATGATAAAATGGGGAGGAACAAAACTAACCGAATGGATGACAGACCTAATAAAAAGGATATGGAAAAACAACAAAATACCAAAAGACTGGGAGAGAAACACAATAATTCCAATACATAAGAAGGGAAAAGAAAACGATTGTGATAATTATAGAGCGATATGTCTGGCATCAGTTGCAATAAAAATATACAGTAAAATATTAGAAAAGCGACTAAGAGAAGAAATAGGAGACAAAATAGAAGACGAACAAGGAGGCTTTAGAGCAGCTAGACAAACAACGGACCATACTAGTGTCATAAGAAAACTAATAGAAGATAGAATAGCAACAAATACACAACTATTCCTAACGTTCATGGATCTGAAAGCGGCTTTCGACACGGTTAACCGAAACAAAATATGGCACTGCCTGGAACAGTTATAAGTCACAAAACAATTGAGGAGTGCAATAAAGAGCATATATAAAAACGTCACAGGAATCATCCAAATAAATGGGATGAAATCAGAACTATTCAAAATAGAAACGGGATTAAAACAAGGTGATTCGCTAAGCCCGTTACTCTTTATTATATACATAGATCGAATAATGAAAAACTGTCTAAAAACCCAAAACTATAATAGGATATAAAGACATGAATCCAATAAAAACAGAAGCACTCATATATGCAGATGATATCGTTCTGATAACAGATACAGCCACAAAAATGCAAAAATCAATAGACATATGGACATCAGAACTGGAGAAGATGGAAATGAAGATTAACGAAAACAAAACAAAAGTAATGCAAGTCACAAGGAAAAAAGAAGAAAACATCCACCTAACATGTAAAGGAAATCAACTAGAAGAAGTAACGGTATTCGAATATCTAGGATCAATAATCAGTAACGATGGCAAAATAGAAATGGAAGTGGCTAACAGAGCTAGAAAAGCGACCAATATGTATTATACAATAAACCAAACAATATTAGGAAAAAGGGAAGTAGGAATAAGCACAAAACATTACTATACTCAATAGAGGCGCTAACAACTTTACCAGAACATAAAAGAAAATTAACTACTGTAGAAATGAAATTCCTCAGAAAAATACAAGGAGTTACTAGACTAGACAGAATAAAAAATGAAACGATATATAACGAACTCAAACAAGAAAAGATAACGAACAAAATAGAAAAGAAACAATTAAATTGGCAAGCATATATTATAAGAATGGAGCCCGAAAGAACAACGAAAAAATATCTACAATCAAAAACAACACACAAGAAGGCACCGGGAAGACCACGGAAAAAGTTAACTAACATAGTCCAAGATATAGCAAAAAAAACATGACACTACACTTGAGGAACTACAAAAAATTGCAAGAAATCGAACTCAATGGAAAAAGTGGGTCCTAGAACACTACCCGACACCTTAATAGTACAAGGGAAGATGAAAAAGAAGAAGAAGAAGTTAGCCGTCGAGCGTTACTGGACGGCAGTTACCTCTTTTCAGTGTGAAAGTAGCATGTACGGATTTGTCTGTATTCGCTTTGATTTTCCATTTTTGTAGCCAGGTTTCTATGTCATTTAGATGTGGTGGCAGAGTTTGTGTAGTGATACAAGAACAGTATGCAACGCTAAAATAGCAGTATCGTCCAAAAAAGTGGATGTGGGCCTTATTTTAGATACAGGTAAGTCTGCGCTGTAGATCTGATAGAATGTCTGTCCTAGAACGCTAGAAGGACCCCAGATGATAATGGAAACAAGTATTTTATATAAAATTTTCTATCGGTTAAGAATGACGTTAGGAGGTCAGAAAATTGATGTGAAAGCAAGCATTTCATTTTTAGGTCAGTCCTTTATCCCAAACTTTATCAAAAGCTTGTTGTATATCTAAAAATACGCTTGGTTTCCAAGTCATGCGTAACTCGTTTAATAATTTGGCTTGCTTGGTCCGTTGTTCTATGCATTTGATGATTGGGAATTAAATTTTTTCGTCTAGGATCGGTTGTAGTCGTTTCAACAAAAGTTTCTCGAAAACTTCGGATAAAAGAGGCAGCAAACTTGTAGGCCAATAGGATTCTAACTGTATGGGTTTTTCCCAGGTTTGGGCATCATCATAATCTGAGGCACTTTACACTGACAAGGAAAGCAGTTCTCTCTTAAAATTCCATTTAAGACACATTTTAATACATTTTTTAGAGATTTCCTTAAGAACTTTGTCTGTGATTAGGACAAACCCTGGGGCTTACTTTAGATTTGTTTCTTTGTAGAGAATGGTTTTGAATTATCCAGTGGTAACAAGTGGTTGATACATTTGAAACAGCGCATCAAGCATTTGTTGAATGGCAGTTTATCTTCAAGGATGGTTTCAATACCAAATAATTAAAATACCTGTATGAGGCTGTTTGCGCACTATTTCTTAGCCAGATGCCGTCTATAGTTTGCACAGGCACTGTTATAATCTACGACCTTCATAACGAATAATCCGTAGCCTTAATAATTTTATTTAGTTTCCGTTTGTCCTCACGAGAATGCGTGAGTTGCCACCTTGCTTTGGCTTTCTTTTTCTTAGAGATTAGATGTTTGACATTTATTGATATTACTTTCTTAATCTGCATATTGTCTTGGTCAGGTGTTGGTTACCAGGCTGCCATTTGAATGGTTTTGGTTAATGTTGCGATTACTAATTCAACGCTTGTTTGATTTTTTAATGAGAGGTTTAGGTCAATAAAATCATCTAGAATACTATGAAATAGGACCCAGTTGGTTCTTCTGCTGTAAAAAGACGGATCTTTTGATTTCTCGAATATTTGGGCGTACATAGTTAATATAATCGGTAAATGAGCACAATTTTACGGAGAATTTTCGTGTGTTAACGCTGAATTTTAGGAGATCTTGTAACCTATGTGGGTCACTTGGTCAATAATATCTGGAAAAAATAGCCGAGATTATTGGTTTTCATGGCTTCTAGTAACTGTCTTCCTTTTGTTGTTATTCTGGAACTTCATATTGTGTTTTCAGCATTGTAATCTCCTTTAATTAGAAACCGACTTCTAAGTGTTTTGAATAGATGATTAAAGTGTTCAAATTTGTTGTTATGTTTTGAGGGACAACAAACTACTGTAAGTGTAAGTTTGCCTATGTGATCATAAAGGGTAATGGTAGTGGCTTGTATTTTTCGCATTTATTTCGGCTTTTTCATAATGTTTGATGATTTGTTTGATAAGTACTGCAGTGCAAGCATGTTTGGTGTGGTAGATATTATAATTAGATATTTTTAGGTGACTTCGATCTGTGAAATGTGCTTCTGATATAAGCATTACGTCAATATTATGCATTTTTAAGGATATTTGGAGCTCTTGGGCATGTTGGCACAAGCCATTGGCGTTCCAAATTCCAATGTTTATTAATTTAGCTATTATGTTAATTTGGTAATTAGCGTTCATTATGTTTTTTAGTTTAAATATATCGCTGGGGAG
Organism: Sinelater perroti; assembly: GCA_036346155.1. NCBI lineage: Eukaryota > Metazoa > Arthropoda > Insecta > Coleoptera > Elateridae > Sinelater > Sinelater perroti. Next base: position 12,040,900 of record JARFIY010000195.1, on the reverse strand, counting down.
TAGTGCTGATGTCAATGGACTAATGGTTTGTGTGTTATTGATGGGTTATGCGGGTTGGGTATCTTTTTTAGTTGCTTAGGTATAAATTGTACATCTTTGAACCAGTCTAGTAAGAATACATCTCTTCCGTAATTCTGTGTATAGTTTTTGTTGTAGTTGTTTGTGTATTATTCAACCTCGATAGTTTGCCAGATGGTTGCTGCAATTTGCGCAGACAACTTTGTCACTTCTGGTTTTCCTGAAGCATTCTTGGATTGTATAACTGGCTGCGCATTTAACAGAGTGCGGAGTGTTATTGCAATAATTTTTTGTATTCCCGTACCTCGTATACCGCATGTATTGAGAGATCACCCTCCTGATGTGTGAGGTTTTAAACTATACGCACGTATTCAAAAGTAATTTAATATTATAAATATCCTTGTTGTCTTTTAAAGGCCAAGGGCAGCTCTGTTTTAGTTTTACGTTGTTTTACATTCTATACGATTATGACCTCATGACCTTGTTCTTGTAAGCTAAGCTGGATGTCAGCTGTATGTGGTGGGGTGTAAATCTTTTATTAGGAAAGATTTTTCCCGGTTAGGTTTATAGGTATAAAATTTAGTCTTTTTGTTGATTAGTACTTTAATAATAACGGTATATATTGCACTCTCCGATGGTTATGCTTTTACTTAATCATTGCTTAGTGATTTTATTGTATATACTGTTCTTTGCTAGCTCGTCAAGTATCTCTATCAGTAGTTTGATATAAATATATCTTCACTTCTGCTATACGTGTATATACGGTAGGTGATTTTGGTTCTTTTGTCTTTTGTATATTTTGATTGATCGAATTCATTTCTTCTTCCTGAAGGGTGCTACATGCTAGTTGGTATTAGATTTCCCAACTAGTTTTGTTTTTATGATTCCGTTTGTATTACTTCATTTTATGTTGTGTGTGGCCGTTTCCACTTATTTCCAGAAATGCTTGTTTACGGTGGGTACGATGATGGTTTGACATTTGTGGAGTAATATAAGTTTGTGAGTAATATGTTGAACTGGATAAACTTACGTCATTTGTAGGTTGGCAGACGAGGGGAAGCAAGGTGTCATGGGACTTTAACCACTATGTATATTTAAATTTATTGGAGCAATTGGATATCAATAATTTTGAGCATGCTTACAATTATCCATTGCAATATTGATTTAGAATATAGACCTTCCAAAATAGGTGCGGATAAAGCTGCTAATAACTCGGAGTGCACCGGCTACCTTAGCGGTCACACGATATTTCACTGGTCGGAGCGCACTTAGGATACGTCTTTGCCGTTCAACGTTCAAACGAAATATAATAAATAAAGTTGTAACTATACATTTAGGAAACATCTAAAAGACCTAGAAAAATATTATTTGTAGACTACGAAGGTGATCAAATAATAAATTACATAACTTTTAAATGTGAAACATTTGAGCTACATAAGTATCTCTTAAAACTAATCATCTATTTATTTATAGTTCGTACAGGCTATTAATTTTGAGAGTTTGTTTCTAGCACATCTGTTGTTTTATTATATTTTACGCAAGCCTGAAGAGAATAGTGTATCGGTATTTTTCATTTTTATCATTAAGAAAAACCAAGTCTTAAATAAAAACTTCTTTAAAATCCTTAGAAACCTAATCTTTCACAATAAATAGCTTGAATAAAATAGCTGAAGTTTTTACTATAATGTTTAGAAACTTCGAGTTTTCACAGCCCGTTTTCTTTTAAAGATTGTTTGTTTATAGAAGTTCTCCAATCTCATAAATAATGGATTATTGTCTCTATGATTGTTTCAGTCGATTGTCAATCTTAACATGAATAAAATAACGTAGACACAAACTACTGTTCCAATATCTAAATGAGGATTAGAACCGTTTCTTAGCTTTTATTTCTGGTGTTCATGGACTACGATCTGACCTATCAATTATAGATAGTCGTTCAGTTATGAAACTTGAAAAAACCTTGAAATGTTGAATAACTTTACATGAAAACCGGATTCCCCCTGTAGCTAATTTCTAGAAAAATTTAGACAAGATACACACTTACCATATTATGACTAATTACTTTCACATAGAAAAAAGCACCGCCCGCTCGAAAACTCTCCTGTGTCAAGAGTTTGATGCATAACTGCTTGTATTCCCTTTAATTAATTTTGTAGTTATGATAAATTATCAAAAAAAAATAAGATACAGTTTCATAGAACTATACAAACGACAGCGCGGAACTAATAATAATAATAATAATACTATTCATGGACTATACTGATTGAAAAGTAAAAGTAGATATTCAAGACATTCTGAATTGAATCAAATAATTTAGAGTGCCCTTGCTTCCCTCTATATGCTTGCAATAGAAACGGCCGAACGATAAGCCTTGATTACTTGAAATAAAGAAAAATATTTGATTTGGAATGTGGCATGTATAAGATACCTAAGTAAATATCATGGCATATATTCAAAAAGCAAATCATCATATTCCATTTTCGCAGGCTTAGTTTTTAAGAAAATAGGACATTAAAGTAAAAAAGGTAAATCATTTATTGACAACTAAATCATCACGAAAGCAAAGAACTTCATTAGCTATACAACGTGGCAATGCAGCTACGGTACCGGGGACTACAAAAATTGTAGTTTTAATATGAAAATTAGACAGCCCCACAAATAAAAAAAAAGTTTCTGACCTGGGGGTCTCACTATGCTTACTGTATGTTTTTGAGGTCGCTGAATCCGAATCCGAGGTCCATCTAGCTCCTTCGGGTCTGGGTTTACCTACAACCTCAAAAAATCTGCTAATGTAAACTAGTAACAGCGTTAAAAAAAATTTTCTTTGATCTGGGGATCAAAATATGTTGACTACATGTTTTTGGGGTCGCTGAATCCAAATCTGAAATCTATACAACCCAGTAACGTCAGGGTTCAACCGTAACCTTAAAAAACGGCAAATGCTTCCAATATCTGCAAACAACATTCCCTAAACTTTCTGAGGCTAAAATAAAAGAAGGATTGTTTGATGGACCTCAAATTCGGAAAATTTTTAAGGATAGTGACTTTACCAATAACATGAATAAACTTGAGAAAGCAGCATGGCTGAGTTTTCGATCAGTGGCACGAAATATTCTAGAAAATCGAAAATCCCAGAATACAGAGATATCGTTGCTGGTTTCATAAAGGACTACAAAAAATGAACTTGAAACTCCATTTTCTCGACTCCCATATAGATGAATTTCCCAACAACCATAGTCATTTCAGCAAAGAGCAGGGGGGACGTTTCCATCAATACCTTAAAGTAATGGAAACTTGTTATCAGGGTCGATGGGACGTGAACATGCTGGCAGATTTCTGTTGGATGCTCAAAAGGGAAACGCAGGATAATAAAAAACGTAAAAGAAATCCCTTGCACCGCTCATTTGAAGAAAAAGAACGCGTTACAGCTCGAAAAAAGAAAATAATTAAAACAATAATACCACTTATGTTCAATATATCATATCAAACAGCCCTTTTAAGGCCTACATGATATACAAAATCCGATCGTGCAACCTCCTCGTGGTATATATCGGGTAACGCTAATGCCAACGGTAAGGCAGTTTTATATTAAGAACAAACACGAGATAAATAAACGTATTAGAGTACAACAGTTTTAAGGTACTCTTCATAAGACAAAAACGGCGTAAGGAAAACTTTAATGAAATTAGGACATTAGAATATTTAGGATTTGGATTACGGGGTTATGGGATTGAGGAAATATCAAGTTCAAGGGTTTCGAGATTGTCTGGATTATGTGCTTACAATCTTATGGGTTCATTTGAATTAAAAATTGTTTTTGGCTTGGATTTTAAATTTTTATGGGTTATGTCATAATTCTAGAGTGATGGAGCTAAATATACGTTGATTTAAATGTCAACAACCCCAAAAACATATAGTAAGCGTAGTCTGAATCTCAGACTAAAAAAATTTTTTCGTTAAATGGCCTACATCATTAGGTTTTTTAAGATTATGATTGAACCCTGACGTTACTGGCTTGAATAAACTTTAGATTTAAATTTAGCGACCCCAAAAACATATAGTCAACATATTTTAATCCCCAGACCAAAGAAATTTTTTTTATGTTATTAGCCTACATTCGGAGATTTTTTAAGGTTATGGCTAAACACAGACCCGATGGAGCTACATGGACTTCGGATTCAGATTCAGCGACCCCAAAAACATAGTAAGCATAGTGAGACCCCCAGCTCAGAAACTTTCTTTTTATTTGTGGGGCTGTGTTATCGTTCACTCGTGACTTTATTTTATTTGTCGACATAAAATTTCAGATTTTGAAACAATAAAAGTTATAGCTCCAAAATGTTTTCCCATTACTTTTTTTTACTTCACAATACTCAGATAATTTAAAATTATCTTGTAAAATAACGAATGCATCGGTAACATCAAAACTACAATTGAACTGTCAAACCACATAATAAATATACGTTTTTATGACAAACGACATTTTGATATTAGTTTGCCAAAAAATATATACACCGATCATATAAGCAAAAAAAAATACAGCAACCAATAATATACCTTTCTATGTTATTACGTCACTAACAAAATTCAAATTATAAACCTTTACATTACATTGCACAAATTACATTACGTATATTAAGTTATCTATTCATTCGTAGACTTAAGTTCATGATTAAATCATTCTAATAAGTTCCTCCAATTTTAAAGAATGGAAAAATCCTCTCAAAGGGTGTACATTGAAATCAGTATTAATCTTCTGGTTTAAAAAATAATGCGCTTGTTACTAGAAAAGAAAAATTAATCCTTGAAACGCATCTTATGTGAACAGTTATATTTTGTGGTCAAATTCTTCCGATTAATTCCAATTCCACCGAAGGTTTCCGGCTTACCACGTATGACCTTAAAATATTTACATCTTGCGGTTTGGGATTTACGCACAAACTTGTTTGCCTCAATAATTTTCCTAAATATTACATATATGGTGTCCAGTTATGATGTTACTGTGCTTCTTTTCTTATCTGTCATCTAGAACAAGACTTACATTTGAGTAAAAATATTAATAAATAAAAATTTTATTATTTTATCACACAGCTATACAGAATAGGTAGCATTAATGTAGGAGATAGGGGAGAGTGAACAAATACAAATATCTCGGTTGCTTTGTTAATGATGACGGTGGTCATAATCTGGAAATCAGGTGTCGCACAAGCTAGGAATGCTTTCTGCAAAATGAAATCATTGCTGTGCAATAGAAACATAAATATCAACCTACGTACCCGATTAGCGCGCTGCTACGTGTTCTCCGTTCTTCTATACGGCGTTGAAGCGTGGACACTCACGGGTGATATGTGTAAAAAAGTGGAAGCTTTTGAGATGCGGGTGTACAGAAGAATGTTAAGGATATCCTAGAAAGACAAAGTTAGAAACGAAATAGTACTGTAAAAAATGCGCAAGAATGTAGAGGTACTGCAGACAGTGAAAAGTAGAAAGTTGAAATATCTCGGACATATAATAAGAAATCCCAATTACGAGTTGTTGCAATTAGTAATCCAAGGCAAGATACAAAGCAAACGGAGTGTTGGTAGGAGAAGAACATCGTGGCTGAAGAACTTACGCCAATGGTACAACAAAAGCAACCGATCATTGTTCCGAGCTGCCGTGTCGAAAGTTCAAGTCGCCTTCATGATCACCGACCTTCGATAGAAGATGGCACAAGTAGAAGAATGTAGTACTTTAATAAAAACAAGTTAAATCGTGTTTTTATGTTTATTCCGTGTAATAAGCTTAATCATAACATACAGCTTCTGTGAGCACTAAATATTTAAAATTGTCTTAGTTATATGTAAATTATTACTAAAGGTAACACTAAATGAATTTTAATAATAAATAAAGAGTCTTCTATTATATTTACGTTGGCAGCTACTACAATAATCTGTAGAAAAATAAATTCGATCTAAGTAATAAATATTATGCCATACTATCAAAGAAATGTAATAAGTTTCTATCTTAAAGCTTCATATTTCTGACTGTTCTATGTATAAACATTAGGTGATTCAGATTTAATCTCTTCGACTTTAATTTACATATAGGACAAAAGCGAATTTCTAAATATTTCAAACTCAATTCCAAGTGATTAAAATTTTGCACTGCAACACATTTATAAACTAACTAATAAATATTTATTACCCCTAGGTATTTTGTTTATAATATTTTAATCACAAAAACTATGCTAAAACACTTTGGTTGGGTACAATTGATCACTAGCTACAACTTCCATTTAAAAAATTCCATGTTTTATATCTGTGACATGATCTGCTTCCCCTTTCGTCATTTGTACACTATTAACAAGTCAGACGTAATAAAAAATTTCTGAGATATTCTAGACTTCTCATGAGCACCATGCTAATGCAAATGGTGACTCAGCTTTTTTTTAGTAAGTACCTAGCTGGAATATGGGCTTGCTCTTCGTGCTATAGTACACACTAATGTCGGTGTTTCTGTTGTGCTTATCTATGTTAGGTGTTCAATCACTTAAAACTTAATTTCAAGTTTTGTCATAATTTATCCTCTTTGGTGGGGTCTGTTTTATCCTTGAATTCACTGAACACTTATTTTTCATCTCTTCGCGTTAATAGCTAATATTTAGCTGTGATGAAGAGATAATGGCTTTTCTTGGGTCATCTAATGAGAAGTCTGATGGTGGCCTACCTATTTCGAAAGTCAACCAAAGTAATGACACTATGTTTATACTAATAATTATTTGAGACAAAGAAAGCAAAGAATTATTGTCGCAAACGTACAAATTTTTCAAAAGTATAATTACAAACCATTTGACAAAGAAACTAGATGACTAACAACCATGAAAACAGGCGGACTTCAGGTCAGGATACAATACGTACGACCATATACAAACATTAAGAACTTTGATAGAGAAGAATAACAAGTATAACTTTAAATTGTACATAGCCTTCATAGATTTTAAAAATGCCTTCATTCCATTGAAATGCCTTAGCGAAATGTGAACTCGGGAGCAGATATATAAACCTATTTAAAAACATTTAAAATGATAGAAAAATGTACATAAAGGTACGCAACACAAATCAAATGCCCATAAAGAAAATAATGCGAAAGGGAGATAGTATATCCCAAAAACTGTTCATCATTGCATTGGAAGGTATTTTCAATTTGTTAAACTAGGAAGAAAAATAAATTAAAATTAACGGTATATACTTTAACCACCTGATATTTGGAGAAGATGTAATAATACTAAGCAATAACTAACAAGAGTTACAAGATATGATCATAGAATAAACGGACAGAGAAACTAAAATAAATAAGACAAAAACGAAATCATGAGCAATACACTAGAAACTATTAACATTACTCTAGAAGATAAACCGCTAAAAGTAGTGAGTAACTATGTATACCTCATCCAAAAGATTACAAAAGAAAAAGACAACATCAACGAAGAAATAACAAAAAGAGTAAAATTGGCTTGCAGTTGATTTGAAAAACTAAATTATATCTTCAAGTCGGATACTTAAAATACGTTTAAAGCGAACCAGTGCGTACTCCCATCACTGACTTATGGAAAAATGCCCAGAGGCTAACACGTGCGCAAACAGCACAGGAAAGATATATATTATAAGTAATATTAAGCGGCCGTAAAATAAATACATAGATAAGACAACAAACAAAACTAACAGATGTTATTCAACGAACTGCACAACTTAAGTGGACAGGACATATAGCCCGAATAAAGGATGAAAGATAGACCAAACACGTGTTTTAGATTGGAGACCTCACGCCACCAAAAAAGGCGTTGGAAGACCTATTACTCAGTGGCAAGATGATATAAAGAAAATTTCCGGAACAGCGTGGATAAGAATAGCAGCAGATAAAAAAAAATGAATAAAAATGAGGAAGGCTTACATTCAACAGTGGATGGCAATGGGCTTATAGTGATAGTGGGAGATAATGAATAACTCTTATTTTGACCAAGAAATCAACAAAAATATGAATAACAGAAGTGAACTCATCCACCATAAACGTAGGCACTGCTTTGACTACACCCCCTACTAAGGCTCGGTAGCTATTAGCGAGAAAAACAACCCGCTGTAATTACAAACTTCAAGTCGATATATCCATCGCTTCCATTCTAAGCCTACAAATTTTTTAAGCGCCGTAAGAATGAAATCTGCCTTCTCATATTCTATATTTTCTAATATTTTGCAACAAAATCTGCATATATACTAATAGTGAGGAGCAACGCATTACTATTAAGAAGTAAATTGAGTAAAACAATCTTGAATTAGAAGAAATGGAAACTTTTATAAACATTATTTTACTTGGGAGTATTCAAAAGGACTGTAACGTTCATATTCAAAAACTATTTCCATTTTCCTTACTATCGTGCCACTATATCTTGTAAAAAAATCGAGATACTTCTCCGGTTCTTATGCTGTAATGACAAAAAAACTAATGCGGTTCGTCAATAGTAAGGCCGGTTTTATCTTTCACAAATTCATAAGAAACTGTAAACAAAGTTGCGCTTCAATATTTAACGTCCCGATTAACAAACATTTAGAGACAGTAGATACCACGCAAGCTAGAAAAATATGCCATAAATATTTTTTTAGGTATGTGATTTTAAATTAATATATACGGTCGAGAATATGGTGTAATGTGGACGCTAACCAAGTGAAAACATTTAAGGGAACTTGGGAATCTCCAATGAATCAGAATTGTCTACAAAAGTTAAACACAGTCGCAGGAGTTTTACAATGGATAATTTTTGTTCAAGGATATCACCAGCAGAAGAGTTCCTAATGCTAACAAAAGTATTGTCCTTACCAGCGCAATATATAATAAAACAGTTATTAATAGTAAAGAGAAAACAGCCCGTCCCAATAACTACAATTATACAAAATTTGGCGTCAACACTACGAATCAAATACCATAGACCTACATTTGCAAACGCTGAAGTGTTTTGCAATTGCATTAACTTTGAAGTCAACAACGTTTTAGTTATATACAAAGAGCAAAAGCCTAACTTTAAAAACAATCGAAGCGACAAAATGCCAAGATATTAAGCAAAACTAGTAATCAGAGTTATGTGAAAGAAGTCATGAACTTTTGTGGGGTTACATTTTCCACCCTAATAATAATAAAAAAAATAAGATACTTATTGTATCCAAGCAACAAAGACAGAAAAAGTGGCACTTATTGCTTCAAATTCAAGATATTTTACCCAGAGTACTATGCCAAGACTGTTTATAGTCGTATTCATGATGAGAACTCTATCGTTATTAAAGTATTGCAATTAAAAAAAAAAGTTTATTGGTTATATAGTCTTTATCGTTTAATTTTACAACAGTTTCAAGAATCAAAATTAACAAATGACATTTAAATACATCTGATTATATATGTATAGTGTTTGTATGGCAGGTTAACATTCTATAAAGGAGAAATCCAAAAAGCGTTGACGTCTACAGGGCTTGTCACAAGGTTGGTACATCGCTCGCGTCCGCTATAAATTAGTCCCAAGTTTTTTACGCAAGCGTTCAAATCGTATTCGAATATTGGTAACGAATTCTGAAATAAAAGATAAAGGATATCTAATCTACATTTTGTCCCCATTGTTGACTCTTTTTCCCTATACCCTTTTTTATCATAGTTTCGGGGACAGGTCTTTGGATCAATGAGTATTTTACTACACTGGTCGTCATTGTAATATAGTTCTAATTATAACCGTTAAATTGCGGTCTTTTCTGGCAGAGATCGAAGCAGTAAATATTTTATTTTAAAAAATATATTTTCAACGAACTTAAAAAGTTCGTTACTGAATTCTATATGTCTGTCGGTCTGTCTGTCGCTGTCACAAAATTATGGATTTTTTAAAATTTTAAAATGGATTCTTATAGGAAATTTTACGCTGATTTCAAAATCGAAATCAAAAAGTTTCTATGCCGAATAGTTTTCGAGATATTCGACTTCGAATTTCGGGAAAATTTCGACATTGCGATTTTATGAGTAATTCTTAAAGAAAATTTTACGCTGAATTCGAAAATGAAGAAAAAATTCTATGTCAAATAATTTTCCATATATTCGATTTCGAATTTTCCCGAAATTCGAAATGGAAATCGAAAGGTTTTTTTAAGTTCGTTCTGGGATTGCTTACAGAACAATCTCTTCGCCGGCCCCATGTTTTTTATGTATTTTCTAATGGAAATTTTTTATCAGTCGCTGCACGGCAAATTTGAACACGTCGGGTATTTATTGGACTCTTTTCAACAATCCCGTTTTGTCAGACCCTAAACAAATCGACCAAAATTGTAAGTAATCTTTCTCCTGATTGATATCAATTTGGATGAAAAGGTTATGTTAATAATTGCATTATTATTTTTTTAAGGGCAAAAACATTCAAAGTTCTTGCAAGGAAACGTAAAATTATATTTACAGAAAATTTATGGTGCTGCAAAGAGTACAAAAGAAAAGAATAGAAATATATTCTCAATGTGATAATTTGGGAGGAATTAAATTAGTTAGATATGCAAATAAATGAGCTTAGTGTGAAAAATTATAGCCCAAGCTTTACTAAAGTTTTTTCTTGTTGCTATTAGGTCAGTAGCTAAAGAACTAAAATTCGGTAAAAACTCGGAGAAAGTCGAAATAGCGTAACATGTTAAAATAAGTGGAACGCCTAAACTGTAGCGGTAAGCAAGTATATTCCATGTTGCTTAATTCAACAGTTTATAAAACCAGAGCCTTGTGATATCTTTAGAGGAAGCAGCATTTAATATTAAAATTAGTTTTCTTTCTAAGCAAAAATTATATAATATACTTTAAGTAACCGTTATAGAAATCCTTGGTCACTTACACACCATTATTTGAATAACATTTTTATATTCAAACCGTTAGGAACTAAATCGAAAACTGTTTAGATACAATTGTGGATCATTTTTTTCTGTCGCAAGTTCTTCATAAGGATAAATTTAAAACCGCACATAAGATCAAGGATTTTATCAGTTTTATTAAAAATCAATTTAACATTTGGTCTTTTTTACAAAAAACTGACTTTTTCGGCTGTGGAGCAAGTACTGGATGTGAATATTACTCATCGCATACTTTGGCAAGTCAAATTTGTAAATAATGTACAAATATGGTTATGGACTTTCTGGTTATGCGAAGATATTCGCATTAATCCTCTGTGAATGTTTTACAATTGTCAAGCAAGTCAGATTTGCCTACAATCTCTCTGACAAAGAATTAATTCAAAAGTAAATAATGCAGCAAATTCAACCTTCCTTACAACTGAGTCTTACATTTTAATTTTAGAAGAACCCGGGTAACAAACAACATGCTGTTGGAGATTTTCAGTCGTCCGTTAAATTCAGTCATGTTGTCTCTAGTAGTCCAAATTGTCTGTGCAAAGGGTTTACCGTTAAAAACATTTTATAACTTTTAAGATTCTTTATAAGTTGTACCCGCCTGTTCAAAAATTAACTTCCTCTGTCTTATCGTAGTTATTTGAAATTAGCTGACGTTGAGTATTCTACTCTTCGTAAAATTGACGATGTAGTAGAAGTTAGTTTGTTGCTTATCAGTTGAATGGTCCCTTAGGTTACATTGTGTTCTTATATGTAGTGGAAAATAATATTCATGCCTTATTAGAGAGATTATGAGTTATAAAAGAGATTCTCATACCTCCATGCCATGGATTTGAAGCTTAACTACCACTGTTCAGCGAAGTGAGGATAGAAGGTTCGTTGTCTCAATCTTATTTAAATGAAGTCCTTTTAGTCTGCTATATTCAGGCTAAAAGGACGTTTCCGAGTTTTGAGAAATTAAAAGACTTATCTGGGGTAATTTCCGAGTAACTTGTCCAAGGCATCAAAGACAACTCGAAGAGGGGTACATTAGCTCTAAGGCTTGTGGACACTTCTGTTAAACGCATTTCTATCAAAACAGAAAAAGGTTTGTTACAAACCGAGTGGTCAAACCCCAAAAGGTAACAGAAATTCGCCATTGACTACATGTCGTTGGTAAACAAAATCCCGTAGATTGTATGAGTTTGAGTGTCCTTATTTAAATAGGACAAATTGGCAGTAAGACTATGGAACAGAAATCGTACAAAAATTGTTTGGATGGCGACTGAAAATAAAGAATTTGATTAGGGAGTCAACTGTTCTAATTGTTCCTATTTGACATACTTCGGTTTTTAGATATGGACACTAAACATTCACTGATCATAGGTGAAAATTTGCGAGTTCAATTACTTAGGATTGTTCAAAAACTGGTTTTCCCAAAGTCTCGCCAAATTTCAAAAAATAGTAAGAATGATTCGAATAATTACAACCTTTGTCACCATTTTTAGATAATGGCGGGTTATTAAGAATTGCGAGCAGATTCAGTTGTACTTAATCGAGATTTGAACATCATCTACTTTTTTACCCAAGAATAATTACTTTGTTACATTATTGATATATCATTGTCATCAATTCAACTTGCATACCGGTCTGCATTTGTTATTGTCCTTGTTGCGCCAGTAGTTTTCGATTCTGCCTACTGAGCAGGTCAGTTGAAAATGAGTGCAAGCATACAACCTTTACTTTAAGGTTCGTCTGTAACACACTTTCCTAAAAGTAGCAAATTTACAATATAAATGAATCAAAAATCTTTGCCAATGAGGTAATGGACTATGCCAGTCCTTACCGGATTTGTAGTAATTGTCGTCGAAATCCAATTCTTTCCCCTTTGTTTAACAACCAAACCCATCCACTGGTAGGTTAGTATTGAAACTCTATATTTAGAAGTATCTCACTGCATTTAAGCGATTTTTATCTTGTAGAAACAATTGCAAGCCAATTCATTCCGACTCTGGAACAAACTTTATAAGGACCAAGGTTAAGTTAGATGTCCAACATTCTCATATCTATTTCTGTAAAAAACTTGTATAATAATTTGTTTAATAGGCATACAACTAGATAATTTATCCCAAGTACCCCACATTTTGGAGAAATCTAGTGACTCACAAATAGATTAATTCGATATTAGATCCAATAGAGACGTTGTTGAATTATAGACTGTTGTACCCTTTAAGTCTAGGTCTATCAAACTTCACCACGACAACTTCAGCACATTTTTAAATGCATCTCCCTTAAATTCATTACACTTCAAAGACGTTTTTGTGATACTTAAAAAAAGAGATTCAGCTGATCAACAAGATGATTCAATCATTTTAAAATCGCAAATATAACCAAATGCATTTAAATTTTGTGTGATGATCTAATTATCTTCAATAATAACATTCTCGTTAGGAAAATATTTTCATAAAGAACGGCACGTGCAACTACCACGTAGAAAGGAAAGCAACAAATTCAATTGTTGCCATACCGGAACAATATTCAAACATGAACCCGATTTAAAACTAATAGCACATTATTTAACAAAATATGGTCGAAAGACTACGCAAGTTAACAACAAAGACGAGTTAATAGCAGCGTCGACGAAAAGACCGCAGAAAATAGTCCAGAATATGATAGACGATTTGATCATTGCCTCAAAAGTTAGATACACACCCTAAGTTACAAAATTATTTTTTTCTGATCCCTAAAAACTTGACTTACTTGGAAAAACATATTCGTCCAGTAATAATGCCAACGAGGAATATTTTGCAGCTTTAAGAAACATTAATTTTCAAATATTTGAAATCCTAATTATCAAACCACTATGATTCAGTATCAATTTTAATTTATTAATGAACCAACTGCATATGCACAATAATAGTAAAACTTGACTATTTAAATTAACAACCATAGGCTTTTATATAATAAATTTATTTTAAAAAAATAAGGCAACCTACTTATCTGCATCAATCCATTTTCATTACATTGCACAAAATGATTAATGATGTCTGTGGGAGCTGGGAGTTTAAAAACAGGTATGTCAATGTTGCTATATATTACAATACATGTTTGTTCGGTATGCTTTTGAATATTTTCCCACAATAATTTTCAACACACATAACTTTCTTATAACAAGAGTATCTCAGATAAGAATTAGATTAAAATCTATAAATTTACAAGTATTTCTTAAACCTTACTATTGGAAGTGGGAATTATAATAGTTTTAAATATAGGAGGGTAATCCCAAAAATAAAGTTTACAATGCGCTGAGACCACAGAGAAACTTTTCGGTTTTGAACGCAAAAGGCGTTAAGCCTGTTGAAATTAATCTCCAATTGACGGAAGTGCATGGACAAGGTGAGTGGATAGCAAAAACGTCCACAAGTGGTGTAGGGAGTTTACAGGTGATCGCATAAAAATTCATGACGAAGGGAAAAGCAGGAGACCGTCGATTCTCGACGAGACAATCGCAAAGAGTAAAAAAATCATGCTTAAAGATGAGAGATCCACCCTTAATAATCTCTGTATTTTGTTTCTTGAGGTTTCTTGAAGCGCCATTCATAGGATTGTGACTAAAAAGTTGAAGTGCGAGGGTTCAACGACGATGGCGAGGTTAAAGAAGCAATCCAACGCTTCCTCAACGACATGGCGGTGAGCTGGTATGACATAGACCTGCAAAAACTGCCACAACACCTACAAAAATAGATCGACCAAAAAGGCGATTATATAGAAAAATAGAGAAATATTCAAGCTTTAAAATGACGTATCATTGAAAATAAACTTCTTTTTCTAAAACTGGGAGACCTTACTTTTGGGATTACCCTCGTATTATTGTCCAGATCCCCACTCTCAAACATATAGATATACTAATGCTTTGTGATTTTGGAAACTAACGGGAAATTATCAATAATACTTTTATGGGCCAAATCTCTAAGGACTCCTAGACATCTTAATTTTTCAATTAATTGTTGTTTGTATTATATTATCTGTCTTCCTATAGGATGTGGCCTGATATTATTTTTCTATAATATATTTTAATATACCTGCAAGTCACATGTTAAATTAACTTTTTTCTTAATTTCCTTTTATAGATTTCTTTATTTTCGACCTTATCGAGACTTCTTTGTTTATTATTCTGTTTTGTCTATTTTATGTATAGAATTTTCCTCTACGACTACATTTCTAGGACTTTCAAACTTCGCTTTTCTTTAATGTAAGTGTTACCATTGGGTTTTATTTTTCTAAAACATAATCTCTTCTTACTGACCTCTTCGATAATAAAAGTCGTAAATTATAATTAATCTAAATATCGTTTCATCATCTTGTTTTGTGGCAATTCCCTATACAGGTGTATTTTAAGTACTTGAACCAAGAAGCAATAAAATTGGTATTAAAAACCAATCCATAAATACTCATTAGCAGTACAATTAAATGTTCATATATAAAAATAATATTTTGACAAGGCCATCATACATCTTTTTACACAAATGAATTTTCCAATACTGTCTTAATGAAATATTATTCGGTTAACTAAAGTTTGCAATTTTAAGAATTAATCATACTTTTCTAAGTTAATTAAACTTAAAAAAAACAATTTATTTTTACCTACACTAAATATTTACATTTATAAAGTCACTTCTTAAAGAAGAGGTTACAGTGATGTCTTTCTTTGAGTAAACCTAAACCTCCAACAAGTCTATCCCAATATAGAGATGTTCCATATTTTCTACATTCTCTGAAGCTCAGCTAGTTAAATGTGGAACGTTAGCAGCCTTTTCTAAATAAAACTCTGAGTTCTATACAGGTCGACGCATGCTTCGCTGCTCTCCAGTTTAGTGCATTAGGCCGGATTATTGGTAGCTTTTCTTCGCTGCATGATTTTATTGAAAAGAATCTTCGTCAGTAAAATGTAAGGAGATTCAAAAAATAGAGAGAACCAAAAGGCTAGGAAAAGAGTAAGCAGCGCAGATCCAAATATGGAGATCGTCTAAAAATTGATTATATCAGTAATCTTATTCTATTTTACATTTACATGCCTAACACTCACAAAACTAGCAAACGATGAGCTCTGGCCGTTTTCAGCGCCAAGAAAAATAATACTGATGAGTAGAGGGTTTAACAGATACGAACAATATGTTAGTCTACTTAATGGGATCCATCCACGAAACGACAGAAATTTGTTAACTATGCCTGAAAGAAGATTATGAGATTTATGTGTTATTTTAGTACATTATTAAATCAACTTACCGGCATTTCCCGTGTAGCATGCGATAAATAACCATCCCAATCCAAAGCCCCACAATGTTCTCGACATTCCCATATAAACTGCCGAAAACTCAACTGAAATTTGACGTCCATATAACGTGAAGAGAATCCACAAGTTTATCATTGGAAATGTAATCCATAGCAGCAGTAAGTATCGCTGTTGGTGGAAGGAGTTAGTTTTCCATGATAGTAACTTGACTGTCTCATACCTTCCTCAGTTCCAATCTCCCCTTTAATTTTACTACTAATATATATCCAGTTACAACACCAATTAAGTATGGACCTATTCGATTCCATGGAAAATCGTAAATTGCATCTAAATAAACAAACTGTTCATCCATACTACAAAATAATGTTAGATCAGAAGCAGCAACATCTAAAGCAAAATGTACTTACGTCGGTATGTAACCCACGGAATACGAACTAAATCCGGTTATTATCATACACAATACTATAAGGAATATCAACAGAATTGCAGCCGCCTTAAAAGCTCTGCAATGTAATATTTAAAAAAACAATTACTTCAAAAGTGTATATACTTACATGGTAGATAAAATTAACAAAATAGAAGCAACAACAAAGAACTGAGTATCTGCTGATAAATACCATGACCAAGACAGACACATCTCTGAACGTGGATAGAAATTATTAATGTACAAGATATTCCTCCACCAATATTTAGGACAATTGATGTCGGGTTGCTCGCTAGCATGCAGAACAGTTGTTTGTCGATAAATAGTAAACAGCATATCGGATACTAATATTGTTACTATATAAACTGGAGTTAATCTAAAAAATAAGGCAGTTACTGTTGGAATAGTGCTTTTTCTACTATGCAAGATTTTGAAATAAAATATACCTTAGATAACGGTGAACAAACATTGTAACGAATTCCAAAACCTTCACAGTCACGTTTACAGGTTTTTTGCACTCTAATGCGCCCTTTTTTGAATTATAATACGTGTACGAAATGAGGAAGCCGCTGAAATATATGATTTAATAAACGCCAACGCTGAAATTATAACTTACATACCTCAGAAACAAAAAGCTGTCTACGCAATAGGTGGAATTGCCAAGAATTTGAACCATAAAATATTCTGACAGCCTAAACCCTGCTGGCACGTCTTCCAGGTAGTCAATTTGGTAAAACACGGCATGAACACATATAACCCACATAATAGAAAACAATCGCACTCCATGAATTGACCCGATAGAGTCGGAAGGTACGTTTGTTTTCAAAAGCGACTTTGTGTTTGAGTATATGGAGAAACATTGGATTATTTTCCCAATACATTCGTACTTTGAAGGAACCGCGTCCGCCTTTTTGTCATTGTTATTTGTTGTCTCAGAACCGGCTTTTAAAGCTACAAAAAGAAACTGACAAACTTAACACAACAAATCATCGCTAGTTTAATTTACAGCGAATTGTCGAAATCCTAGTTACACCCTTGCTATTTGTATCTTTGCAATTACCTTGTTTCTGCTTCAACCGCGGCTGGGTCACATTCACGTCGTAAATTGTTCCAACTATAACCAGCACTAAACTGACACTTAAGATAGACCTAAAACAAAAACGGGTTAAAAGACTGAATTTCGCAATAAAAAATTCTTACAGTGTGATTACAGACTTGGGCTGCGAAGACCACGAGCCGCCATTCAGAAGCTTTAACTCGATGATTTCAATGTCCAACTCGTAGAACTGTTGCATGTTCAGATAGCGTTTGTCTAAATATTTCTGCAGCAGGCCCTGCAATTCTACAGTGGAACAAGACTGAGGGACGCACAGACCGAGCTCTATCATGTTCTGCAAATAAATGGTTTTAGGTATGCTGCACATGAACAGTGTAAATACATAAATATTTTGCGTTTGCTAAAATAATATTTTCTTTACATAACATTTGTTTTGGTGCGAGTATCTTGATATAATCCTTGCCAATAAAAAAATAATAATTACTTTTATTAGCCGAACCTTTATAGCCAAATGTGTATTATAATCTCGCATTCTTCTCCTTTTCTTCCTATTCTTCTTCTTTTTCTCCTCATCTTCTAGCTTATATATATAGTTGGTTCATTCATTAAAAACCTTTCATATAAAGTTCCGATTATTAATAATGTTTTTTCTTGATTTGACCTATATAATTTACTTCTAGGTGATATTAGCAACCGGAGATTTCAATGCAAAATCAAGAAAGAAACAGTAAGGCAACGACAAATACGTTAAAAAATATAGCTGGAAGCAGAAAGTAAAAAAGCAGTATATTTCTATATTTCATTAAAAATACCGCTCACGCGCCATAAACGTCTACTTTGAGAAAAAAGAACAAAAAAATAGACATTAGATCCAGATGGACAAATAATGAATAGGATTGGTTACTTCCTCTCTAGTAACAAATCTATCTATACAAACACTTCAACACCAAATTGTTGTAGTAAATATAAACAATAACCAACGAATGCTGTAATAAATAATAAATTACATAAAACAAAATTACGTAAAAGTACAAAAAACTTATTATAAACAAAGAATTATTTAAATCAAGCAGATAAATATAAAGAATAGACAAAAGGCAAGACAAATACAGATAGCATAAATAATTTTATAAAGCTGCACTAAGCAATGCAAAAAAAATCAACCTAAACATAAAATCATCGATGGAAAGGGATAATTGCTCAGAGAAAGAAAATTTGAAAAATTCAGAAGATTAAAAAAGCAATAAAAAACTAAGAAAAACACCTTAGCAAATATTAGTTAGGGAGCTACTAAAAAGAATAAGAGACAAAGTAGTCCCAGATAAAAATTAATTAAACAAGCAATATCATTAAAGAACTATTTTGAAAATAAATTAAGGGACCGAGATAGAAGAATACATATTACAGAACAATTCTTAGCACATTTATACAAGTAAAAAATAGTAGATAAAAAATGGGAATATAAAAGGAAGATTATAAACGTAGAATGGGGGGCATGCTTTAAACATTATAAAAAACAACAACGAACCCAAAAATTTATAACAACCATGCTGAATGAACAAGGAAAATTTGTTACTAACAAAACACTATTAAATGCATGTCTAACGAAGTTACATTTTTAACAATTTGAATAAAGCTATCGTGATCTTGCTATAAATGACAAGACTACCAACCAAATTCTCTTGTTATCATAAATATGTAAACTATTTACGAAAATATTTACAAACAAACTTACAGAAAATTTAAACACTACCAACCAGAATAGGCCCGCTTTAGACAACAATATAGTACATACAACTACTTTTTATGAATGGCAATCTAACATAAAAAAACCTGTGTGGCACTAGACGACACTTAAATCACTAGCAAACATAAGAATAGATAATCGATATATTTAAATTACCAGACAGCAACAGAAAACTTATTAAAATTAAAATAAGTATAAAACACACCAAACTTGCTCATCTTAGCCCTTGAAGCCCTTTTAAAGCAATTACATCTGCAAGATAAGATATACTAATAAACAAAAACGATTAAATCATCTACTACACGCAGATGTTATTGTCTTAATATCAGAAAATAAAAAAGATTTGAAATAAATGCTAATAGAATTAAAAGAAAAATTTCATATGAATATTACAAAAACAAAAGTCATATACAATAGCCATCCCGATATAATCATCGGAGACCAAACAATAGAAAATATATCGAATTATATTTACTAATCCGTACAATATGGAAAGAAAAAATAGGACAATAGAATTGAATTAAAGAAAAAGATTTACATAGACAGCTTTTGGTAGACTAAAAAGTACTCATAAATATCCCACTGTATCATTAAGTCTTTCTATTTGAGGAATGCTCACGTATGACGCCCAAACCTGAAAGATACAAAAAAAATACATAGATATACTCTAAAACACACAAAAAACTATGAAAATATTATTATAATATATCTAATACAACTTATAAGAAACTAATACATAACCAAAATTAAACTTTTTAGTAAAGCAATAGCTGAAAATTAAGTGGAACCAAAACAATATTGAAAACAATACCGAGGAAAGCGATTCAGAGGACGCCGTCCTCAGCGCTGGACATACAATATAGAACTTTGTCAGAAAAATTCCAAAACTAATTTTCTAATTCTTTATCTGTGACACTCAAGCACAAGAAGTGAGTGTTATTTAGCCACCTGACGTTTGTTCTGAATAGACAAAACGCTGGAAGGGTTTACACGTAAATTCACTAGGTGACGGAGCTTTACTTAGAAAACTACTGTTCAACTTGTTGGTGCATTTAGTTGGAAGTTGCACGAGTGATAGACGTCGAGAAGACAGTTGACAGTAAGTTTTGTGTTAAGCAAGTACAATGCAGAAAGCATATAGTGATGAGGCATTATAGAAAACCCGTATCTTTAAATAGCACAAAAGATTTCGGGAGGGCAGAGATTCAGCGCGAGACGATCCCAGAGTCGGACGCCCATCAAAATCACATACCGCTGCAAATATGGAAAGTGTAAGCCAATTACTGCAATAAAACCGTCGTGTTACTGTGTGCATAATATTTTAAGAACTTAAATTGAATGCAAATGTGTGTGGCCGCATTTGACGCAACGATTTAGAAAAACCAAAACTTAATTAAAATCCTGTATTAGACCAGCAATATCCGGAAAAATATTATATCTCTACTATCTTCCCCATGTGAAAATGCCGTTGAAAGGGATATGTTATGAATCCAATCGGCTGTAACTCTGCTTGCTTCAATGACCGCGAGGGACAGTGACAGTTGTGCATAGGCAGCCAATATGGCCACTTTGACAATATCTAGGGTCATTAATTGGTAAGTTGGGTAAATTATTTTTTACGATATCTATTAGAACTTTCCTAACAAAGGTTGCAAAACTCACTTCAGGTATACAACCTGACGACAAACTCCATCATTTGCAATTTGGAACAAATAATAGAAGCCTATATTCAGACAATGAATGATAACTATTAAAAACGACAATATATTAAATAAGTTGTTCTAGTTATTTTCAGTCTGACCTGGTTCTAACACCTCCAAGTGAACTACGGTCACTGTAGTCCACAAATCTCATAAGCTCTTCTTTAGATACAAGCCTGATTTAAAAAAATAAATGAAAAAATTGTTTCTTTTAACAAATCATAGACTCCTGGACTGTTTACAGCTGAAATACATTTTGGCACTCAAACTTGTCTTTTAGACTTCGATGGATTAAGTTCCACCATTTGATCAACTGATAAGAATCTGTTTGAACTGCTAAATCGAAGAGATCATTGACCAGCTTCATGAAAATGAAACAAACTAATTCTGATAGTTCTCTTTCGTTAAACACCACCAATGTTCATAGTGGTTGCACTATATTTTGCAAAATTCATATTCAATGACAAAGACATGCCTATCTCTAAGTTTATATTAACTTATTTTGTTTCGCCAAATTAAAAACCCATTGATGTTTGAATAACGCTAGATAATTGTTTTATAAATACATTGAAATCACTTAAAGTGAGCATTAGTTAAATTGTGATATGGGCATTTACGTCGGTTCTAATAGAATTTTAATCTAAGAAAACCATCATATGAACATTGTAAAGACATTTTTTTACGAAATAGTTATATAATTACAAAATACGTTAGTAGGCTAAATTTTAACTCCCTAGTCTGACAACCACATTATAAGTAAATAAAATAAATAGTAATGAACTTAGAAAAGCACTTAGTACCTTCATAACATTTTAGGTAACTTAGGTAAATAAATGCTTTTAAATAGAAACAATTGTAATTTAATATTTGGAATCAATAATGTCAATATTTGTTTAAATTTATTAACAAATTTAATTAAATAACAATTACAATCAAAATTATTTAAAGGCCTACGTCGTTAAAGTAAAGTTAAAGTAAACTCAAAGTTACATATACGTTAGAATAATAAATAAAGTATTTAATCAAAACGTGTGTTATATAGTCTAAATAATTTGCTGCTACATTGAAAAATAAGACTAATACTTTCAAAAAAAAATTCAATTATCAACGAGACGTTTTCAGCGGTCAAAACAAATTCCGAAACTAAAAAGTTTGTTTTCATTTATTTATTTGTTTATTTATTTATTTACACCCTACACCGAAAGGTATACATATATATATATATATATATATTTATTTATTTATTTATTTATTTATTTATTTATTTATACGTATCAGTAGAATGTTCTCTAATTGACTGTACCTTGAATAGCAACTAATGCTGAACTGCTAGAAGCTAAATTTAAAAAAAGAATGTTCTAATTGGACCATCGAGTAAATGGTATAACAGGAAATTTGACATTTACCAAGTGTTGTTGTTTAACAATGTGCCATAAAGTTAACTAAAAAAATAAAAATAAAAGAAGTTTTTAGTGATTATTCATACCATCCACATTTACAAATCATTAACACTGGAATTACCTTTAAAGTTGATTGGAAAACCCATAAGATAATTCCAATGAGTTAGTTCTTCGCGATCTGGTTATTTTGCTATTGTTTAAATAGTAGGTTTATAGCTAACAATAAGGAGTGTTCCTTAAAGTACATTGCACTCGTGGGGCTAATTACTTCCTTAATATAGAGATAATAGGATTGCTGACATACCATGGGGCATTATTAATCATTCAAAGAATCTTTTACTGGTACCTTTCCAAGATTTCAACATTACATCTCATAGAGGGACCCCATACATCCGCTTTTGTACACAAGTAATTTGTTTTTCAATGGCAGCCTTGAACTTTTTTCTATGAAGGTAATAGTATTTGCTCAATTAACTACTTCATTGGTTCCCTTTTTCAAATATGCGTCAGGCAGGTAAAAGGTCTATGTGTATTCTAATATGTTTAATTGACTCAACTTAAAGTATTTGATTATTGTTTAGTGTAACCTGCGAGCATGTTCCCCTTCGGTTGGTGTAAGTTACACAAGCGAAAACGTGTGCATCCTTCAAGTATTTGCACTACTTGGAGAGGGTTTCCTGATGAGATTAGAATAGCAGTATTATTTGCTAAAATTACTAGGAGAGTTTTAGTATGTTCTCACTTATCCAAAGTGTCTACGACACTGATTCTAGAACACTTGCCAATTTTAATTGCCTGAGTGGTAGTTTTATTTGGTACTAACAATTTGTCAGGTACGATTTCAGAAGGTAAATCAGCCATAGCAAACTTGATTTTATAATTTTGGCCGCCATACCAAACCTTATCGAAGGTCTAAAATATATACAGTATTTCTGTTGTAAGTTTTGTTCCATCCTAGCTACAATCCTGTGAATTTGCTCTTATATATTACTGGAAAAAGACAAACATCTACATATTTCCGCTTCGCACGAAAATTTGTCAAATTTGAGAATGAGAATGATATGGGTCAGCTTCCATTGTGATGAATAATAACCTGGTTTGACAGCTATGACAGATTGGAAGTTCTCTTAGTATGTTGTAGGTTATTTGATTATACTCCAGAGATTTCTTGAGACTGCGTTTTCTTTAGATGATGTGAAGCACCTCTTTAGGAGATACGTTCTAATGGGACTTGCATCTATAGTGGGACTTCTAAGAAGTGGTATATGTCTACGTCGCCCAGGTGTATATAGAATGAAGCCTGTGTATAAATGTTCAGCGAAAGTTTCTGCGTTTTCACTATTACGGTTTGGCTTGAATATTAGGGGTATTCCGATTTGAAATTGGTTTATCCTCTACAACCTTACAATCTTTTGGGGCTGACAAATTCTTGAACATTTGTGTAATTCGGTTAAATTTATTCTTATCTTGGGGACTTCTTGTTAAATAACATGTTTTTCTTGGCTTTCTCTTCCCTGTTATTATGTATAGAACCTTTTTAGAAATGTAAGCGTCTTCTTCTTGTCTGATTGATACCTAAGTGAAATTTTTGTTGCAAGTTATATTTGTAAGTTATTCTCTAAAGCGTGTTGCTTCCAGAAATTACAGGAATGGCAGTGGTTCTACTTTAATATCAGTGGGCTTATAGCGACAAATGTTGATGGATATTTGGATCTGTACCCTTCTTAGTGCTTAGGATATTCTTTGCAAATTGTTGTAACATGTAAGTTTAATATTTTTTTCTGTTGATGGATGTAGATATGGAATATCCTTGTCCGCGCTTTATACACCCGAAAAGTCTACGACAGTGTGCTTTTATAAACTTAAATTTTGACAACGGACATACTGAGCTGTAATTGGGTAGACTGTTATGATTTGGTTTTAAGTCAATATAGAACACTGATAGCGTTTTCTTTTTGTAGTTGATTTTTATATTGTATTTATTTGTAACTTTATATCCTTTACCTTCTGTAATCCCTTTAAGTAAGCATTAAAACATACTTTGTTGGTTTATAAGCATGTTACGATATTTCTACAGTTACTTTTGCTACACCTTTACCTATTATCTTGTGATTGCAGTATTTTCTGCAGCTTTTTCTGTGGGATGTATAATTGGTTTTATTACTTGAATGCTTGGAATGGTCAGTGATGGCGGTTTATGTTCCGTTAATTCTTCATAATCTTTTTTCGTCTTCAGAGCCTTGCGTTGTCTTTGGTAGGATGGTACTTAAAATTTATTTCAAGTAATAATGATTTTATGACTGTGTTTTAGCTAATGGTGACTATTATTGATACTGCTGTTGTTGAAATTGTACCTGTAATTGTGTTTGTGCTTGTTGAGATGGCATCTGAAATAGCTACGTGAGTAATACATTGCATTTGTAAGTTATTTTCCAATATTCGTATTAAATGAGTGACAAAAAATTGAAAAATTTTAGTGCAAACATTCCGTTAGTATTCGTGGCCTTTTATGTGAAGATTAGATAACCAGCCCTTTTGATCATGTTTAGTTTACAGTAGTAAAGTAGAAGCTCACTGTATAACAATTCCACTCGAATATGTATAAGGACCTTACGGCCTTTACTTATTCGTTTTTGTCACTTGATTTCACTAGCACTCAGACACAACGTAGATATAACCAGCATGACACGCTCCGTGTGGACGTACGAACTCTGGCTTATTTGGTAATATATATTTTTAAGCATTTTAATTTTTACTGTAACATGATATTTAATTACAATTGTATTATATACCACATATCACTAAATTAATTGGTGCTATCTGAAAACGCTTTTGAGCAATTTCGGCAGAAAAATATTCAATGTGTTACAGAAGCAGCAAGAACTCAAATGAAACTGTTCGAATGTGGAAGAAGAAAGTGGAACGCAAATTGATATTAGATAAAAGAACCATAATTCGATAAGTAACTTTACCATTTACAATCACGTCTTAGAAAGCTCTTCTGATAATTAATTTTTAATTTTCTTCAATGAGAAAATTACAGTTTGGCTGAAAAAATAGTTCAGTACAGGAATTAATTATTTAAACCCGTTGTTCTTTAAGGTTTAAGCCATCATATCGTTTGTCATTCTAGTCGAGAAAACTTCAAGAAACATAAACAAAAATTGTCAAAGGAGAAGCACAGGTATTATGAAAAAGGCAAAACATCATTGACCACTTTTTGAACCGCTTGTCAGCTATGACCAAGAGCAAAGAAAGGTATTTTGATAATATTTTAATCTAGTCCAATGTTCAGTTAAAAACGGAGTAAACCCAGTTTGAATATATTTTATAAATTTTCCCTCTCTTCGTTAGGTATCGTAGCAATAGTGTAATTTTCTTTATATGTTTGCATATGATTAAACAAATTTAAATAATTTTTGGCATATTTGCATTGTTTAGTTCTTGCTGAATATCAGTTTTCTACTAAAGGAATAGACTTTTAATAGAATTTAAAGTTTTCGATTCATGAATGTCCAACTGCGCCTAGTAGTTAGATCGTCGTATTCTTTTGAAAAGCGTAGAAGTTACTTCATTGCAGTTTCTTATTGCTTTCTATGAAATCAAGTTTGGAAAACATTTAAAAGTAGAAGCACTACAAAAACAACCGCAGGATCGCCTTTCGTGACCTAAAATCGTTATTAGATCATCATACACTTTCACTTAGATAATATAGAACTCTGTTTTGGAAACGTAGGCCCCACTTTGTATACAATGGCCTTTAAAATGAAGTGGAGTATTATAATGCAGTAATATTGCAAAATACCAGTACGATTGGTTGCCTACTAGAATCTAGATAATAAATAATTACAGTTTTAATATACTAACTAATAATTAAATGCTATTTAAGTATTTTTATTCCTTTGTAAGTTATTTTAATGATCGAATTATATTACTGACATCTTCTGCAAATTTGAATGACATCGTATTAAGTAGGAAATAGCGAAAATAACAATTAGCATAAACTTAAATTTGTACGCAACTGTTTTAGTACTGCCATAAAAATTTACGTGTTATTACGCGGAAGAGACTATGGCAAGGAATTGTATAATCTAAAATGTGTTAATGGTGGCTTTAAGCAACATAACAGTAATGCTTTCTTCTACTCCTCACTTTATAATTAGCACCAATAAAACACGACTTGCTACAAGAAATTAAAATGTTATTTTAAAACACCACGACATTGTCATAATTATTAATTTATTCACACCAATCAACGAAATTGTTTTATTAATGTTAATTACAGCAACTATAAGAATCTTTAAATATAATAGTTTCTAATAAAGAATTCTAACCCAATTTAATTATTTCTCAAATTTCATTTTCAAAATAGAACCTCAGTATAATTTTAATTTCTATAAAAAGCAGATCTTAGGAAGCGCAATCTAATCGAATTAATTAACTTTCGATTTCGCCCTCTTAATGGGAACTCGCTTGCAGTAAATTTAACTACCCATCTCATTAAACGCCTTCGTTTACCTTTTATGTGCAATTACGCAACATTAACAAATATGAAAGCGTACCAACCTCGAGAGGCATTTGCATATGCTGCTGCCTTGTGCTGTTGTGCTGCATATACGCCATAACAAACTCCAACGGGTAAGGCGGATAGTCGTAGGGCGTAGGGTCGGGGTGCTTCACCTTTTCATAGTTGATTTCAAACAGTTTTCTGTTCGATATGTCGGTGCACTGGAAATGCGAGCCCAGCCACAGGTTGTTGCCCCATAAGAAGCCAGAACCGGGCTGGCCGCTGGAGTCCAGAACTGAAATTAAGTTTTAAATATTTTCAGTACTTCACTTACATTAATTCTGTATTAAAGACACATAATGAATCCGTACTAAATTGAGATACAAGTAAATTTTAAACAACGTTAACAACTAACGTTGAAGGCATAGTATTTCCCATGCTTATTGACCTATTTCTAGTGGTAATTATCAAAAACTACCTTAGAATGTTAATTAGAAAATTAATTAACATACCCATTTATAGTTTCTAATTAATTTTAGTGCTCTTCACGGTTGATATATTTAAGTTAAAATTTAAAAAATGGCAGCATGTTTTAATAATTTTGTAACAAACTCGTATTTTTATGCAATGCAAGTGCTTTACGTCATTTCCTGCTTGACGTAACGGTGTACTTTTAGTTGCTAAAGCTGCACCTACGGCGTATTGTTCAGTACAACCCTTAAATTTTAGTGGATATAAAATAAAACATCACACTATATTTAAAAAAGTAAAACATTTTGAATCTTATCATTATTTGTTGCTTATTACGATCCGAACTTGGCATTTTCTTATTTACAAACGTGTTTGCGCAACTGACGTATCCACATAAACGATACTAAATCAGTTCACGTAACTTTTTCGACAAGAAGAAGCACCTGCCCACTCGTTATATATATATTTTTTATTTAACTCCTTTGTTATACAATCTGTCCTAATTACAAGGGACAATAAGTACTTAGCGTGACACATATAATAATAATGAATGCAAGCAGTAGTAGAAACTGCCAATTGCTTAAGGCATGTAGAGTAGGACTACAATAAGCCACTCTTTATAAATTTCACTAGGCTAAATATACAAGGGAGCGGTAAAGCTTACAACAATTTAGATTATGGGTTAAAGCGTGTTAGAAGTTTGTTAGGTTTAAATCGTTTTAAACGTTTTGATTTATGAGGTTCGTCCATCAAAGTGTTCACTAATTGATTGGGATGTGTCAGTAGTCGGTCTTTATATCTTTGGGCACTTTTTTCTATTTTTTCTCTGATAGTAGGTATAATCAAATCACTTGAGATAACTTTATTTGGCACATATCACGGAGCACTAACTATGGCACGCAACACTTTATTTTGGAATCGTTCAATGATGGCTAGGTTGGAGTTGCTGACTGTTCCCCACAGAGAAAGACCATACGTCCAGATAGGCTTTAACGTGACTTTATAGAGCAAGAATTTGTTCTCCAATGATAGTCTAGACCCCCTTCCGATCATCCAATAGATTTTCCTGTATTGTAATCCAAGTTGTTTACGTTTGTTGAATATATGGGTTTTCCAGGTTAAGCGTCGGTCCAAATGGCGTCCTAGATATTTTACGGAATCGCCATGTTTCAATTGTTGTCCATTTAGCGTAACCGCCGGACAGCTGTTACGGTTTATGGTGAAAGTGATGTGTTGGGATTTGCTTTCATTCACCTTAATTCTCCATATTTTTAGCCATTGTTCGATTTTGTTGAGGGAGACTTGCAGGTTGTAGGATGCAGTGGCAGGGTTAGTATGTGATGCCAGGACAGCTGTGTCATCAGCAAAGGTGGCGGTTGTTGTTGTATTCGTGGTGGGAATGTCAGCCGTGAACAGAAAGTACAATATAGGCCCCAGAACACTGCCTTGGGGAACTCCAGATACAGCGGGCTGTAGATTCGTGAATTCGCCATGGTGGTTCACGTAGAAATACCGGTCTAATAGGTAAGATTTTAGTACTTCGTAGAATTGGTATGGCAGAAGCTTTTTTAGTTTACATAATAGTCCCAAGTGCCAGACCTTGCCTGGAATGCATCTAGGAATGCCGCGGAGCAATATCTATATTCATCAAAGTCGTTGTACATTTGATCTACTATTCGGTGGATTTGTTCTACAGTTGCGTGTTGTCGTAGAAAACCGAATTAGTGATTGGGTATTAATTCTTTTTTGTCCAGTATTGACTGGAGTGTTTTTAGAAGTAACTTTTCAAAAACCTTAGAGAAGATTGGAAGGAGGCTAATTGATCTATAGGAAGCGGGATCAGTAGGTGTTTTTCCAGGCTTCTGTATCATTGTTATTTGGGCCACTTTCCAAGAAACTGGATAGTATCTAACAGTGAGGATGGCGTTGAATATTTGTGTAATCGCTTGGACAACAATGTCAGGCAACTGTTTGAGAATCTCCCCAGTGATAAGGTCGAAGCCTGGTGCCTTTTTAGGATTAGTGTCTTTATCTAGTACTTCTTGCACTTCTAAAATCTTGAATGGCTTGATAGGAAGACTCATTTGAAAGGGGGATTGTAGGAAGTTCATTATTTTAGCACCCATTTCAGGACTTTGACTAGGAAAAGGTTTGAAAACATTAGTTAAGTGCTCAGCTAAGGTTTCGGCTTTCTGTTTATTGCTGCAAGCCCATTGACTATTTGGTTTGATAATGGGTGATTTGTGCATTATGGGCCTTTTAATTTTTTTAACCGCTTTCCAGAGTAATTAGAGATTTCCGTAGCTGTGAGATTTGCTAGATAGTTTTCGACGCCATGATTTTTGTGTTGCATCAGTAGTTTTGTTAATTGTTTCGAGGACCGATTCAGTGCACGTTTGTCTGCTTTTGATCGAGTAGTTTGCCATCGTTTCCTCAGGCATCTTTTTTCGGTTATTTTATCCTTTAGAATTAAGGGGCAGTTGTTGGTGCCGAGGTTTTTCTTGGTGGGTGTGGCTGCCCATGCAACTTATTGAATTGTGTTGGTTAATTCGATTACAGCTTTTTCTATGTCATGTTTGGTTATGAGTGGTATTTTTAAGTTTATGTTATCCGTTAGGCTAGTTCGAAAATAGTCCCAATTTGTTTTAGTAGTACATAGTATTGGCCTCGTTTGTATATGTGTTATCTTTGAATGGAATGTTATTATAAGAAACGAATGGTCAGCAGCTAGTTCGAGACACGATTTGATTGTAAAAAGATTTGTATTTATTTCTTTAATAACACAAAAGTCGATTAGATCAGGAGTTTTCCGGCGATCTGTAGGCCAGTAGGTCGGTTCCCCAGTCGATAAGTAGTTTAGATTATTTTCTTGTATAGCTGCTAATAGTTACCGTCCATCGGTTCTTGTTACTCTCGATCCCCAGTCTTGGTGTTTTGCATTGAAATCTCCGGCCGCGATGAACCTATTCCCTAGACTTTTGAATAAATGAGAGTAGTCATCTTTTTTTGTTGAGTGTTTTGGAGGTCTATAAACAGCAGAGATCTTCATGGTTGCTATTTTGTCTTCGACTTGAATAGTAGTAGCTTGTAAATGTGGTTTTTCATATTTATCTAGTTCATGATGTTTTATGTTGGATTTGATTATAACAGCTATTCCGCCATGAGCAGTTCCATCGGGGTAGTTCGTATTGTAAATGCAGTAGTTAGGAAGTTTGATATAGCTTTTGTTGGTAAAATGGGATTCAGATATAAGGAGTATATCAATTTGGTTATTTTCAAGGAATAGTTTAAACTCTTGCGCATGTTGGCTAAGGCCATTGGCATTCCAAACAGCTATTTTTAAGAGTTGAGCCATTATTGTATTTTGGTGATTAACGTGGTTAGAAGGTACATCGTAGTCCCCATTTGTGTGATTAAACTTTTCATCATGGATTTCAACTCTTCCATGTCGTTTGACTGTTGTGGTACTGTATTGATGTTTAAGTTTTGTGTAGGTTGCTCATTTTGAATTACTTGTTCTGCATACGAAACCTCAGGAATTCGATATGTTTGTGTTGATTTGCGCACCTGCATAGTCGTCTCGCGTCTTAGTTTTGGAAAAAGTTTTTCTTGTAGTTTACACATTTAACCTGATCATCCTTGTTTTTCCTTGGGCAGTCTTTAGTTGGGTGGGATCCTGTGCATTTAACACAGCGGTCCATTTGCTGGCAGTAGTTTTTTGTATGGCCAAATCTTTGGCATTTGACACACTGTGGAATTGCTCTTTTGCATGCGGGGGTTCAACTGTTATGCTCGTATTCATAAAAAGTTTAGTTTGGTAGATCTCTTTATTGTTATCTTTTTGCTTAATTTCAACTACAAACATGGGGAGTGGACTTTTGGTTGAACGTTGCTTTATGTTCCATACGTTAACTACTTCATGGCCAAGTGCTTTTAAATTTTGTTTGATTTCTTCAGTATCTGTTGAGTGATGAATGTTCTTCATTATAACTCTGGATGTTCTCTCCTGTTTTGGCTTGTACGTATGAAATTTTGTATTTTTATTCATGAGGCTTTTTATAATAACTGTATAGATTTCGCTTTTACTGCTTTGAATTTTAACTTCATTGTTGCCTAATGCTTTTAGAATGTAACTATCCTTCGCAATTTCGTTATGTAGCCCTATTAGGGGTTTGACGTTTTGAACATCAGATACGTAGATAGGTGGGGGTTTAGGAACTTTCGAAGTAGTTTCGTCTTGCGTGGTGCTATCCTCCTCATCTATTTCTATATAAAGTGGGTCGTATTTATTATTTGTTTGTACAGGGCTATCTAGCCAATGTCTTTTTTTCTCTTGTGTATGGTTATTAGTAGTGTCTTCAGGACTTCTAGTTCTTTTTTTGGTATGGCTGACTACGTGCCATCCCGCTTCATTACAGGCTAGAAGGGTGGTAGGTTGTTGTTGATTTATTGGGTACGTATTTGTCGTCTGTAGATAATGACTTGATGGGTACTGAATAAATTGAGGATGTGGCGGAAAAGATTGTAGTGGTGCATTATAAGTCTGATATTGAAATTGCTGTCGTTGTCCAGCTTGATTTGGATAGGAGTAAAAATTAGGTTGTGAGTAAGCCATGCTACATTGTTTAATAATTTAAAACAAGTTTAGGTTTAAATTTTGGTTAATTTAAGATTTAATTCAGAAGAGTAAGAATATAAAATAATAATAAATAAATGTTTGTGATAACTTCATTGCCGTATCACAGACCTTGCGTTCAATGATAATACTTATCGCTGGTTCACACCAGGCACGCGAGCACTAGAGGTCTTTGCGTTTCAGAAGTCAAACGCGAACTATACACATTATATGAATAAATGTACGTACAGCTTGTAATTGACCAAAGGTCAAGTGTATGCTGCTTGATAATGTTCTTATGCAAGCCTGCAGCTGCACCGCCGCGATAGCGCAGATACAGTCAACGGCGGCAGGAACAGCGGCAGGAACAGCGGCAGAAACGGCGTTGGGAACGGTGACACAAACAGCGGCAGAAACGACAGCAAGATAATGGCAGGGCTCCGTCACTATGTTGAGGATGCACTCGCTAGGCCCTACGGCCTTGCGGTTATCGCTACGACTCGGTTGCTGCGCTCGCAATGTTGGCTCAGGTATAACACATCTGCTCGCGCAACACTCGAACGCGGACACTCGCTATATTGAATAACAGAAAATATCCCAAAATAAAAATGTCAAACACTTAGGTAAGTATTTAAATGACCGTCATACTTGAAAAAAAAATTTTACTAAACAAAAACAGCTGAACCTAAAGATTCGGAAAATATATTGACTAATTGGTCACAAATCATAGTTGTCTTTGGAAAGTAAAAGATTACTTTATAAATCGATCATGCGCCCTATTTGGTCCTATGGAATAGAACTATGGGGAATTGGAAGGAAATCAAACATCGACGTTATTACATGATTCCAATCAAAAACGCTACGCTCCTCGGTAGACGCCTCATGGTTCGTTCCGAACGTGGTCATACGCCAAGACCTAGGTATTACTATGATAAACGAGGAAATACAAAAGTGCAGTGTTCACTATCGTGACAGAATAAGTGTTCATCCTAATTAGCTGGTCGACGATCTATTAAATTCTGGTGATAAAAAACCCAGACTTAGGAAATTTAAGCCAACAAACCTACAAAATCGTTTTGTATAACGTGTACTGTAGTGTTTAAGTTATTTGTTCATTACCAAACCAGTTTGAATTATTGTAAGGAAATTTTCTAGGAAATATTTTCTTTATGTCTAATATAAAATGTCAAACCAGTTACTGAATGCCACTAATAATAAGTGACAGATTTTAAACTTATAAACTAAAGAAAATCTCTGTTGTCTAATTGGTGCCAAAAAATTGGGTTATCATGTAACGGTAACAATCGTTATTCACAGTTACAGCATTTCCAGCGATATCTTCGAAAAAATATGGTACTATTAGCCCATTTGTCTAAAATCCCCACCAAAGAGTAACTCATTTACTTTTCACGAGTTACGCGAGGATGTTCCGAACCCCAAATACGGCAATCATAACGAAAGATAATTTTTCTATTGAACCTAAAGTCCACTTCATGATGCTCTAAACGTCAAGTGAGGAACAGTTGAGGGCGAGAATAATCAGCAAGCTTAAGCTTTTACGTCAGTTACATTATGCATGCGTGAAGGTGCAGTGAGTATTCACTAAAAGGAACACATCATGTCCAAATGTTATGCATAATGCTTTCGGACCTGGATCTACTAGTGCACTGAATTTTTTTGCCTATTTTCCATTGTCAAGTCGGACACACTTGAAGGAATACATAGCGTCCGCTACTTTTGCCTTTTTCAGGACATTTCTTTTCGCCAAATCTGAATTCCCACACACGGTTACTAGACTCTTCAAAGAAACCACGTCGTCCATCGCTGCTCATAATCATCTACTTCTGCTTTGTCCATAATTGTACTCATATACACTCTGCCGTGCAATCGGAGATTTTAGGAAGCGATAATAATTTCTGAGAACGTTCAAATATATTATATTCGATAATGCCATTTGTCATAACAAATCTTTGCGTCACATATTTAATTTTTCTTCTCTTTTTCTCACAATCCTTAACTTAGTAATTGCACATTTCAAGTAAATTTGCATCGTCTTTATTTCCCTACCATCCAGTACAGTTTGATGATAAATAAAATTTTATATTTGTATGAGCTTTTTTATGTTCTTTTTGAGTAATTTTATTTATTAGTGAAAAGATTGTTCTAATATTTTCAGCAAAACTTACCCCACATTGACACTCACAAACTCTTGCATCCATTACCGATCCAGCTTCATCCAATTTTTCACTCTTCGAATAATTAATTTATTTGATGCACTATTTTAACCACAAATTCTATGCATCATCTTCGTAAAATTTCCGTCATATTTGCAATTTGGGCCACCCTTTATAATATATCTGAAGGAAAATAAAGAATAAATAGTTTTAATTAAGAAATTATATTTTTATGCCATTGCTTCATTAATAATTAGAATTAAAGGTGTTTGTTGTCTCTGGAGAGGCAGGCGTGTAAATAACCGCTCTCGTGGTGCGGTGTGGGATACGTAGTACGGCCCGTATTAGAACGTCAACCGATAAGGCTCAAATCGTCCCTTAAACGGCCGTCGCGTAAGCGGATGGGGGCGGCTACTGATATCAACCTACGAGTATTGCCAAATCGCTCACCTGAATCGGCTTCGGCTTCGTCGGCGATGGTTCCACGGTGGCCACCTTGCTGCGCTGTCTTCTTGTATATTGCGGGGTATTAAAAACACACGACCGAATTGGCCGCGCTGCGGATCTCGTATGTATGCGGTTTGATAAGACACGACCGAACTGGCCGCGCCGCGGTGTGCTTATTTGCGGGGTGTTAAGACACGACCGAATTGGCCGCGCTGCGGAATGCTTATGTTGCCGGGATTCGCGCCTGGCTTGGCGGTAGGTCTTTTGCGGGCAATTTTCATTCGACAGCACCTTTCATATCAAAAGGTGCCGCCGACGGCGTATGCAAACTTGTCGGCTGAGCAAAAGCCCATATGCCGTTTAGTGTGCGATGGCAAAACGTAACAGCAGATATCAAAGGCCCGCATGCCGCCGCGATATAAAGCGGTTCAAGGGCGAAAAGGCCGCCACACCAGTCTCATTTACACTTATTACACCATTTTATAACAATTTATACAAAATAAAATTTAAATTTAAAATCAACAAAATAATTTTTTTAAGATACTGAAATTGAATTAAGATTATGGTGTCATTTGTAACTTTGGGCATGTTTCAAGCATTTACGACAAAAGTTTCCGACATTTTTTGTATTTATTGCATATTATAAATGTTTTTCATTGGCTCTCTTGTAGTTTGCATATGTCAAGTTCTTTTTAAAATAATTTAGCCTTTTAAGTCCTTTGTTTAAATTTAAAAATAAAAAATCAAATAAGCCAACTATTTTGATGCACTTAATGAGCTAAAAATTTACTAACTACACAGTCAAAAAATGTCATATTATTAATTATTAATAATAATAATTGATTTGTACATAAATCCTTAACTCTTTCGCTTTCAGTTAGATATTTATATGCCATAGACTCTTATAATAATACCAGTGAGATTTTTTATATTTTTTACGATTGCATATACCATATGTTCCATCATTTTTTATTTTCTTTATTCTTATATTTGTTTTTCACTGTTATATTTTTAATCATGCGGTTTCATTCTGTTTTGTTTGTTTTTGCGTCATTTTTGTGTAATGCAAGTGAATAAACTGTGGATCTTATGTCCGAATTCCATGTGTCTAATGGTTTTCTAATTTAATATAACTTCCAATGTATTGTATACATGTTTCCTGTTGTTATAAAATAATGAGTCATAAAAGTAAGTTACTGTAAGCGCGGATCTTTTTCTTCTTCCTTAGGGTATGCCTTCCTTGATGGATTCATGTTCACTGCAGCCTATGGCTTATTGTGATTACCTTAATATAGTAAACTCACAACCAATATGTAATTGATGTCCCCTGAATCAACAAATACAGGTCCTTTACAGGGTGTGTCTGAAAGTCTTCCGGACTGATCTCCCGAATGTATGTTGCCTTTTCCTGCACAGCGCATTCCACCTGCATAGGATATGTGAAGCTGTTTCTGGTTTTTTGCTACAAAATCTGCATACAAAGTCACCATTGAATTTACCAATTTTCCAAAGGTGTTCTTTAACAGTCGCACGTCCTGTGAGAAACCCTATGGCTGTCTTTAGCTGTGGCCTACTTAGATTAAGGAGTTCTGCACCTCTCTTTTGGCAAGGTCCCTTATTGAAGGTTTTGCTAAAATTATGCCTTGGTCGATTCTTCCAGTACATTCGATGATGAGTGCGTATCCTCTCTTTGATAAAACTTCGGGCAGCACATCGTGAAATTCCTAAAGCAGGTTACGGGTCGATATAAGCCTCAGTAGATCACTGCCTAGCTAATTCATCGGCTTTCTCATTGTCGTAGATACCGCAATGCCCAGGTGTCCATAGCAGTTTCACCGTATTGTTCTTCCAGTGCATTGAGTTCGTTGATGCATTCCGATATCAGTCTAGATTTACCATTTCTTACCATTTTCACGCGCACACTGTAGTATGGCGTATATTTCTATCTGAAAGACAGAGGCGTACTGATCCAGGAAAAAGCTTAGCTCTACCTTGGGAGCCTCAGCATATATTCTGCTCCACTACCCACCTCTTTGTACCAGATTAGGCTACCAGGTGCAATGTCTAAATCTCTCGCTCCTATCTCGATCCTGCATAATCACCTCGAAAAGAGAGTCGTCAGATATTTTTGAGGTCATGTGATTTGTCCTCATTTCAAGCAGAGGATCCCCCAGACTAGTAAGATAATTGCTGTCGCCTGATGTGGGCACGGGCACTGCTCCTCTGTCCGTGAGGCGGTCAGGCAAGTTTGACTCGCTCAATCCATGTGTGTATGTGATAAAGTATAGACACAATAATCCCTTGATGCTGCAGTAATGATACGTGCGCCCTAACGAAAAAAAAAGTATAAATCGTCCAACTGCTATTTTACATACTAGACTGATAGGCTGCCCAATAAAACAGCCATTTTTATGGACTCGATTTCTAAAAATCTTATAATGAATATTATATAGTGTACTAACTAGTGTTGTTAAAGAAAATTACGCAAGGGAGAATGAAAAAAATGATTATTTAAATATTATTGATAGCATACATCAGTCATTAAATATTTCTCTGCAATAAACCAGTAAAATCATCTATGTCATACACTAGTTGCTAATTACTTTTGTTCAAATTATATTTAAACTCACCCCAGAAGTTAAGCTATCTATCTAAAAAATATTATATAGTGCAAAAATTATCTATATGAGGGAAACCTTTCCAAAAGCAAGAAGTGAGAATCAAAATTCAAATTTTAAACAATATTTATTTTTAAAAACAATAAAGATCATAAATATGTGGGCACCGTGTGATACAAACCTAATTACGTTTGTGCAGGAAGAGAGATAGATAACAATAAAGTACTTCGGAAGCGAGTCATCCTAAATTGACTGATAACACAAATATGGGTTGTGTGATATTTTTTAACTTTTGATAATTGATTCCTATATATCTTTATTTTTCCATCACGTCAGGATTTTTCGCAAAATTTTTTGGCTTATACTATGCATTCTTATAGCCAAACAGTTGAAGAAGAGGGCGGGGGGTCATCAACCCCTTAATTTCTAATAAACATTGCCACAAAATTCTTTTCTCTGTAGCTCAAGAACGAAAATGAGGTGCCAGGTATTAGAAGGTTCTGGTCTTTAAGCCTCGAACGAAACAAGAAAGAATCATCTCTTCTTATTCGAAATTAGATAAAAGTGGGGGGCAAAAGGATTGATATTCTTCTCACCTTCCACAGATTTCTCTTAATATACTTTTTATTTCCAAATTTATATCAAGTTTTTAAAAAAGCATTCTTCGTTTTTATTAATGTTGAACAATATATTTTTCTAAGTCATTATATAAATAAAATTATACTTCCAAAAACATTTGTACCAATTTATGTATTCTGATTCATTTAAAACACATTAATATTTTTAACCTTTTTTTAAATAGTAGTTGCCCTTAGAGTTTGTTTTAGCTTTGAAGATCCTGATTATTAATATAATAAAAATAATAATGATGTGGCTTAACACTCATCGTGGAAGCTCAGCCTGTAAACTGAGAAAGTTGAGACTCGCGTATATTTGCCTTATTAATTATAATTATTAATATAATTAGAAGCATTTTTGGTAAACCATAAAATGATGGTTAAATTATTACAATGACCATGTACGAAGATATTTTATAATTTTATATAATTTTAATAAATATCATAATATTCTCAATGACACTGACTACCAAGATTTCTCTGCGGTATCAAACTGTAGTAACCAAAATGACAAATAACATGGGCATTCGGTTGAAACAACGTGTCATTACTAAATTCCTATCGGTTCAGGGTTGTGCACCAATTGACATTTATCGACAAATGTGTGCTGTTAGTAAAAATAATTGTAACCCCTGATAAGAGGCATTTCCAGTGTACAAAAATATATAGCTCATTTATATGCTTTATCTACTTAAAAAGTTACCGTATGAAAGGCAAAACTTTTCAAAACTCCCTTGTAAAACATTTTCTAGGCATCATTTCGGTTGATGTATTAAAAAAATATAACTAAAATTAACATTTAGAAACAATCTTGAATTATATAAATACGACAATTTTTTAGCCGCCTTTACTCAAATTTTTGGAAGGTGAGAAAGTGGAACAATTTACAAATGATAAAAGTAGTGACCTTAGAAGTAAGATATGCCAAACAATCCTGAAGCCAGGCAACCAAACGTACGCTTAGAGTTCAGTCGCACCACATTTCATATCAACTATATTTTTTACTTTCTGTTCAAATATCTAGTAGATTTTTCATTTTAGCTACCTTTTAGTGATAAAAAATTAATTTTCTCAAACAAATCATTTTTAATAATTCATGTCATAGATCAACTCTCTATTTATGTTGTCACCACAATAAAATACGCCAGCCTAAATGGTTGCACAAATTTGCTATTAATTTATATTAAACGATTTTTATTAATTTACTGTTTGATTGAAATTGTAAGATCCTACAAAAGTATTTCATAATTATACTATCACTAATTTAAAATAATCAATGGATTCAGAACACAAAAATTATAAATACTTCTAATTTAAATATATACGTGCTAGTGCCTTGAACTTGTAAGTACACTAACTCGTTAATAAGCATTAATAATGTAGAGATTCCAAGTAACTTTGCATATTATGCAATAAAATAGAGACTAATAAAAGGTAGATCAGATATTTTAAAAAACTTTGTAGCTTCCACCTACCAAGTCTAAAAGTCTTAATCGCATCTAATGTTTGATTTACAAAGAAAATTAAACATTTTAGCATCGTTTTGTTTTGTAATTGATTACATATGTTGTGTTTGGGCGTATTTTTAGCGTTAATTATGCTATGACTTTTTGTTGCAAAAATTTAATTTGAATATTTTTCTTTCAAATTTTGAAATGTACAATTATCATTCATTGCGCGGCAAACATCAAAACTAATGCAGTCACAAATGATCGATTAAAATTATAGTATACTAACACAAACACCGGAAAGCATGTACAACTCTCAGCAATAGTTTAATAACTGAAATATATTGCAATAGGCTAACCGAAGCAGAAAATCACTCTCTTGCATAATAGCAAACTTATTACGATAAATTACAAAATGCGATCAACGTGGCTTACCTTTCAAAGCCCAAAAGTGCTTAGAGTCGATCCCTTCAAAAAGCTCGTGGAGCTGCTTCAGGCATGTCGTGTTGGTGAAGCCATCCTCCTCAGTCAGCGAAGCTAATCCGTACAGGACGGATTGGCCCCTCAAAAAAGTATCCACAGCACTAGCTTCCGCCGCGAAAAACAAAACCAAGACCAGGAAAGCCGCCGGTATCATTTCGCAGAGCCGCGGAAATACCCTAAGCACAACACCCAAACTTTCAGTCACATAACATCGCGAATGATTTTTGATTTGTGCGTGGAGGCTCGGCAAGGAAAAATTGAGCCGCGGAGTATTTTTTCGTATTTCTATCATGCCTTATTAGAATCGGCACCCGGGTGGGGGCGCGTAAGGATGCGGAATTTCGAAGTGGGGCCACATGCTCTTGGTCGCGTCTAGAAAACGTTTCGATGGACACACGTGCAAATCGAGCAATCATTCGCGCATCGTTGGCAAATATTTGGGCCGTTGTTTTTGCACTGCAGCAGCCTTCGTAGGCACAAGTTTACATTAAAATTGTCCAATACGTGTTAAAAACCGATTTCGATGTGGCGTTTCTTGTGCAGTTGCATAATCGGCCGGCGAGACGTGAAAGTTAAATACGCTATATCCCGACCTTCTTTAATCGTTGACTCAGGACCGCATTTGCTTTTATAAACAGCCCGGCATACGTGCCTCACCATGCCGAAGATGCTTCTTCAATTTGATTGAGTTTGTCCTACAAGCATCAAAAGCGCGCCTAAACAGCTGCTTGACTGAATTCGCGCTAATTCATCAATTAGCTGTCTGTTTGCGAAATACAAATACACTTCAGGCTTTCACTTTCTGCATCTTTCTGCTAGTGGGCGCCACGCCAGACGCGTTATTGTAAAAAGTCCAACCGCTTTTTGTTACGATGAGATGAACACTAACATTGCAAACGCGTTAATGCGGAAAGCGCGCCGGATGAAAGTAGGGTGGTTACAAAACGATCCCATCAATGGCCGCAGTTCGGTCCTGGTCAATTTCTTATCATTCGCAGACTTTAGAAAGCGCTC
This sequence comes from Sinelater perroti, assembly GCA_036346155.1. Lineage (NCBI taxonomy): Eukaryota > Metazoa > Arthropoda > Insecta > Coleoptera > Elateridae > Sinelater > Sinelater perroti. The sequence continues at coordinate 11,999,999 of JARFIY010000195.1, read as the reverse complement.
TTAAATGTCCGGATTATGTAAGACTTTTTAGAACGAAAATTGATGTGAGCCAGAGCAAAGCAGGTGAACGCAAGAGTCGTAACAAACGCGGCATAGTTTCGGCGCTTGCTCTACTTAAAACTGTGTATCATCCCATATAACAAAAGATGTATTTGGTACGCGTTAGCAAAATAATGTAATCTTTACTAACGTAATACCAATTGTTATAAAAATTACAAATATTTTGGAACTTAACAAATTACAGATAGAATATGTGAGGATAAATTAAATATAAGCCAAAATTTATGAGATAAACAGAGAAGGGCGTGACTCCCAAGGGTTTTAAGGGTTTAAGGGTTTTGTAGTCAGTATCACAATTTTAGAACAAGAGGTGCTGTCGTCCGCTGTGTAACAGGGTATTATCAAGTTTTTCATGATAGGGGGTGTAAAACTGTCTTCATTTTGAGAAGACTTAAGGCACAGTTCGGAGACAACACCCTCCAGGAGACAGTATACATGTAGCAGAAATAATATTTGAAAACCGGTTTAACTGAGGACTATATGCCCAATATTCGTCACTTTCTTTATGATAATCAACGATTAACACTTATTGAAGTCGCTTCTGTCAACTTTTGGACGTAACATCCTTGCATATTTTCCGAAAACGCGAATTTCTAATACAAGACGTTATTCTTTCAAACAACGACACCCGGCTCCATGCATTCCATTACTACGTATTTGGACCACTTAAAAAATACTTTAAAGACAAAGATTTGACAATGCTGCTGTCAAAGTACGCATGAACAATTAGTATTACAACCATCTTTGCTTTAAACTAGAGGAATAAAAAAAAATTACCTGTTTGTTGAAAAGAAAGTATGTATTCATAAGACAAGATAATGTACGTATGGTTGTTATATAGCTACGCTTGGGTCTGCCAAGTATGGAAAAAAACTCTATATACCAACAAAAACTGCACATTATCATAGATTAAATAATGCTAAGTTAATCATTTATGTTGTTAACATTTTCATATAACAGAAAACAATTGCTGTTAAGGTTATTCAAAAGCAGGACCTCGTTTTTCTTCAAAAAATTGATATTACAAAAAAATTTACACGAGCCGAACTAGAAGCAACAAAAAATTATTATAAAGTTACAATAGATTTTGTTTAATTGACATAAGATGGGACTAGATAAAAATATCTCAATATGCCCCCCTTTACTTTTGGAGATCGCAGCCAATCTTTTTGAATTTGATGGAATCTGGCGCCATTTTGCATAAATCAGGATGGACGCTTTATCGAATTCCAACTTATATAATCAAAGAACTGATCCAAATTTGTCTCGAACAGAAAATATGATCCTAAATAACCAATAGCGCACAGACCTATAATCTGAGTATAGAGAACGCACTGCTATGACTATTTTTGCAACCCCCATATTCCAATTTATAGTGACACTTGTCTGAGAACCGTATCGATTTGCTTCGATCCTACCATTTATGTAAAATCAAAGCAAATTGATCATTTTCAATTGCTCTGTCACTTAACAGCTAATCAATTTGAATTTCGTAAGCGGGAAGTTTTAAATCTTGTATGAGGATCAAGTGAAGACATGTTCTCTTTTAGTGCATTTCTCACTGATCCTGAAGTTTCTTGGTAATGTTTTTAACTCTTTCCATATTGTCCTCAGTCGTCATTGTTCGTGGTTTACCAGTTCTGCCTCCATCATCATTCTGGACACTTTTAGTACTCAACCATTTTTGGATCAAACTATAAAATTTTAAATGATTATAAATTTAAATTATATAATTTAAAAAAAAATTTATAAAAATAAAAAACACCCTCTTTCACAATTTGACGGTTCCGATAGTATTTTTACTACACCAGGGCCAAAATTCGATCATTTATAATCCTTTCAAAAACCGTGTTGGAATACTTACACACAATAAATGGATCAAGTACGTTAATTCAATGGTAGGAATATCATCTAGAGTGGCATATATTACTATTAAAATTACACAGAGGTACTCCTTGAAGATCATCCAAATATACGCTCCTACCTCAACCCACTCCGATCTAGAAGTGGAAGAATTCTATGAAGACATAAAGAGAGCACTGCAACAAGACAAAACGTACTACACATTACTCATAGGAGACTTTAATGCAAAACTAGGAAAACGGCAAATAGGAGAAACAAGTATTGAGAAACATGGAATTGGAAATAGAAATGAAAGGGGACAAACACTTGTCAATTTCTTAGAATAACACAGTTTAAAAACCATGAATTCCTTCTTTGCCAAAAACCAACATAGAAAATGGACGTGGGATAGCCCCGATTGGATTACCAAGAACGAAATAGATTTTATTATTACAGATAAAAGAAATACAGTAACGGACGTAACGGTACTCAATAAAATACAGATTAGTGACCATAGATTGGTACGATCACGAATTAGGATAAAAAAAACTAGAAGAAAAGAAGTTGATTTCCCCAAAATTTAAAACTGTAACTATCGAATTTCTGTCTTCAAACAAAGAAACCTGTAGAACTAAATTAGACACGGCAATTGAGAACAACCCTATAAATGAAAATGCTAACGTGGATGAACTGAATAAATACATCACTGATATAACAACACAAACGGCAAAAAGTACTCTTGAAAATATGCCCATAAGAAAAAACTCCAATAAATCAACGGAAGATACAAAAGATTTAATAGCAAATAGAAACAAGGCAAGGAATAATATAACAACTGAAGAACTTAAAAAAATGAACAAAGAAATAAAAAGAAAGTAAGAGCGGATATAGCAGCACACAACGAAAAAATTATCAAGGACACAATAGAAGCAAATAAGAGCCCAAAAGCTTTCAGAAATAAAACTAAAATAGGAAACACTGAAATTATTTATCTAGAGGACGAAACAGGGAAAACAATAAAAAATAGAGAAGAAATCTTAAGATACATAAAAACATTTTATTCGGACTTGTACTCTTCCAAAATACAACAACCAATTGTTAGCCCTAGAGATAAACGGGCGGCTCTCACTCGTCATTACACAGAGAATATTCCATCAATATCAAAATACGAAATAAAGAGTGCGCTAAAACAAATGAAAAATAATAAAGCTGCAGGACCCGACAACATAGAAATCGAAATGATTAAAGACGCAGGAACACCAATCTTAAACTGCCTAGAGAAACTGTTCAATCATAGTTTGGACACAGGAAAAACACCAGAACAATGGAAAACCGCGAAGGTAATCCTAATATATAAAAAAGGGAATAAACACGATTTAAAAAACTACTGTCCTATTTCGTTATTGCCACACCTATATAAGCTTATGACAAGAATCATAACAAACAGAATTACAAACAAACTGAATGCTTTCCAATCACCGGAGCAGGGATATAGCACCATAGATCACATCCATACTATAAAACAAGTGTTGGAAAAATCATACGAGTAAAACATGCCTCTCTATACGGCATTCGTAGATTTCGAGAAGGCATTTGATACAATAGAAATATGGGCTCTGGTAAATGCATTGAATCGATGTAGAATTGATCATAGGTATATACAACTAATTAAAGAACTTTACGAAAACTCTACTATAACAATACACACGTTTGATAAAACCAACCCAATTAAAGTTAAAAGAGGCATTAGACAAGGGGACACCATCTCCCCAAAATTGTTTACAAACTTACTAGAGGATGTTCTTAAAACCCCAGATTGGGAAGCAAAAGGTTTAAACATAAATGGTGAATATTTATCACAATTGAGATTCGCTGACAACATAATACTATTATCAAATAACATGGCCGAGTTACAAGATTTAAACCAAGCTGCGATGAAAGTAGGACTTAAAATGAATATAGAGAAAACTAAGATAATGTCCAACTGTGGCGACACAGTGCCTATACAATTATCAAACAAAGTAATAGAAGTATATATATATATATATATATATATATATATATATATATATATATATATAAAGCTAACTACAACAGACGCTCCTCAAATAACCGAAATAAATAGAAGAATAAGACTCGCTTGGGCAACGTACGGAAAACTAAGAGACGTATTTAAGTCATCATACCCTCAACATTTAAAAACAAAGTTATTTAATCAATGCGTACTTCCCTTACTTACGCATCCGAAACCTGGAGTTTCACTGAAACTGGAAAAACTAAAAGTAACGCAGAGGCACATGGAAAGATCACTGTTGGGAGTTAGACTAAGAGACAGGAAAAAAAATATCTGGCTTAGAAATAAAACAAAAGTAAAAGACGTGGTAACTCGTATCGCCAAATTAAGTGGCAATGGGCTGGACACCTAATAAGAAGAGAGGACAATAGATGGAGCAGGAAGATCACAGAATGGAGACCGAGGACTGGTAGAAAATCTCGAGGTAGACCACGTGGAAGGTGGAGAGACGATATCGAGAGAACAGCAGGTAAACAGTAGACGGGACTTACATTCAATAGAATAAAATGGCAACAGCTAGGGGAGGCGTTTGTTCAAAAATGGCATAATTTACGCTAAATAATGATGATGATGAAAGACATTTCACGAAATCTAAAACACATGTTGTGTTCATCAAATGTACATCAAGAAAATATATGAATATTGAAGAGATCCGATAAAAGCTTATGACATAGGTTGATGGAACAACTTATATTTAATAATGCTCACCATCTCTAAACCTTCTTCCACGTAATACCTCTAATAATTCAAATATAGAAAATTGGTACAAATTTTTTCCACCATGTTTATAAGGGGTGCTCTTTATTACCGTCATTTTAACTGCTACAATACTACCACATATAAGATGATCATGAAATATATAACTTCATCTTTCACAACACATTCAACTATCTGCATGTGTCTAGAGATACTAAAAAAAATTGGACCTCTGTTCTTTTTAAAGCACAGTAGTACCCGATTTATTTAAATTTATTTATTTTGTAGACGTGTTATAAAGTTTGCATATTTAAGAAAACCTCACAAAAATAAACTTCAATTTTTATAAAGACTTTTATTTATCAAAGGGGTGTCTAAATGTTACACAAATGTTACAATAAGCAGGTAATATTTTCGTTTTGACATAGCTAGAAATCATTTTTTATGACAGATTTATTAAGAACATAAACCAAGGAAACTATCAGAAGAAGTAATTTCCCACCGTCCAATTGGTTTATTACCACTACTAGATAGAGTATTTGATAAGTTGTTACATAATTTTTGTTAAAAAATCTTATACCAGAATATCAGTCTAGGTTCAGAGAACAACCCGGCACCACCGAGCAAATTCATAGATTAATAAGCGAAATCAATCGCGCATTGAAATAAAAAAAATATTGTTCTGCTACGTTCGTGGACATATCTCAAGCATTTGACAAGGTCAAAATTTCTCCACGCATACTATCAACTCATAAGTGGCCTCAGTGACATACACTTCAAAGTAAGATTTCAAGAAGCAGTTACGGACCTACACCCAATAAAGTCCGGAATCCCGCAAAGAAGTGTATTAGGACCTTCTCTCTACCTGTTGTTTAAAGTCGATATTCCTATCACAAATCGTCCAACTATCGCCACGTTCGCAGATGATACTGCGTCTGACGAAAACCCTGACATTGCGTCAAGCAAATTACAAACTTCTCTCTACCATGTACAAGATTGGATACGAAACTGGCATATCAAAGTTAATAATACCAGGTCCACTCAAGTGATATTCACATTTTGAAAAGAAATATGTCCAATAGTAACTTTGAATAATACACCTCTCCCGCAAGCAGAAGACGTCAGATACCTTGGTAAGCATCTTGATCGACGATTAACTTTAGAAAAAACATATTTTTAATAAGCATAAGCAGCTGGGCCTAAAGTTTTCCAAGCTAAACTGGCTATTAAGGCGCAAATCAAAACTGACCTTGAATAACAAGGTCCTAATATACAAAACCATTTAAAGACCAATATGAACCTATGGCATCCAACTGTAGAAAACTTCGAGCCGTCAAATCTAGAGATAATTCAAATATTTCGATCAAAAACGTTAAGGGCAATGGTTGACGCACCTTGGTACGTGAAAAACGAAGTGATCCATCGTGACCTTAAAGTATAAACTATGAAAAAAGTAGTGAAGTGTGCGTGTAAAAAATATCTTGTACGTCTAGAAAATCACACCGACACCCTCGTTGTAAACCCATTAGATAACAACAACACAACGAGTAGATTGCAAAGACATAACCCTCTTTACCTACCGGGCCGATTTAGTTAAGTTAACTATCTATATACCTAATTTTTATGTATACGTATATAAGTATTTAATAATAGGTTATATCTATTTAATGTACCAAATAAGTTATTCTTAAAGGAGCTTTTCACTGGAAAGGTATCCAACATATACATAAATGTAATTTTAATCAAGAAATTTACATATTTTTCTAACTGAGCAGATTGTAAATATAAATAAAAGTAAAAAAAATCACAACATGTTGTATTCTATGAGGTAAAGAGTCGGATTAAAACCTTGTCGTGTAGTGACAAGATTCTCTTTCAAAGATGGGATCTCCAACCTCTTCTTAGATCTGCTAGCCAATACCTCTTTAATCTTCTTACTATTGGTTTTTCTATTGATGGTTGTTATGAAGTATTTGTCTGAATTTCTATTCTATCATAACCTTTTACGGTTTTATGTTAGATGACGTATTCAATAAAAGGCACATACCAAGGTGCATTAATCAACGTCCAGAAAATTTTGCACTAATTTCTTTATATTCTGGCTATACTGGATTTGCTAGCACATGCCTATTCAGATCTCCAGTTCGAGCCTACGGTTGCTTCGTACAATATTTTTTTTTTCTAAAGACAAGTTAACTTATTTACCTAACAACCAATTCATTCCTTTAATTTCAGAATTTATCTGCCTTTCCTTCTTACCTATATATTTTCTCGAAGTAGTAAAGGGTATTTCTATATTAATTGTTTGGCTATATTTTTAGTATTAACAATACTAACAAGTTTTGTTACAAAAAGTTAATTACAATTCGTTCCTCAATGTCAAATTTACACGCTTATATTTGCTTTAGCTGATCTAGATCAGAGGCTCCCAAACTTTTTTTTCTCATAGACCACTTTGAAAGTTTTGCTGGTTCCGGTGGACCCCCTGCAGATACATTTTTACCGTATTCCCAAAACTCGAAAAAAATGTGAAGATTAGATCTAACTATGGAAATTTGCGTTGCGGCTGAGTTATTGGTTAATTAATTAATTGATTGTGCTGTGAGTGGATGTCAAAAAAGTAAAGTTAGCCAATCAAAAAAGTCATTCCATCTAACTTTACTCCTTTGACATCTACCCACAACACAAGGAATCAATCAATTCTCACATATTTTATTTAGAAAACTCCCCATTCGGAGTGGTAAAAATAAAAAGAAAAATAGTATATTTCCTTGTGTTGTATTTATTCAAATATGTAATTATTAGACTATTAATTATTATCATTATTATCATATTACAATGTAATACTTGATGGTAGTACTTGATGGATTGACAGCAAATTATCAATATTTGGCTTCAGTTTTGTTAGGAATAACCGCAAATCTACCCGTTCTGTGATATTCAATCTGCTCCTTTTTTTGTTAAAAGGTTTGTAACGACACTAAAACTTTTCTCGGCAAGATATGACGAGGGAAACGCTATCAAAAGCTTTCTCGCAATTCCCCACAGTCCAGGATATTTTCGGGTATTTCTGCCTGCAGCCAAAATGTTTGATACCCTCTTTTAAATTTCACCTTCAGTTCCTCACTAGTGCTAAGCTCGAGTAGCTCCTCTTGTAATATCACATTCTCCACTTTCGTTTCATCAAGTGGATTTATGATCCATGGTAGTATTTCCATCGTCAGAATATCTTCAAATCTGATTTTAAAGTCATCATGCAGGGCAATTAAATGTTGAACGTATGTGTGAATATCCTCATCAAGGCATTTTACTTGTGACAAGTTTGAAAACTGGAAAAATTCGCGCCGACTAATATTTTGCTTCATAAATTTTAATTTTCCAAGAAAAGCTGAAATTACACCTTTTGTTTTTATAAAATTGAGGCTGTCCCCTTGTAATTGTAAGTTAATATCATTAAATTTTTTGAAGAAATCTGTCAAATACGCGATGTCTGCTTTCAAATTGATCAGGTTTTCTTTTAAATCTGGATCTTTACGTTCCATAAACTCTAAAACTGATTCAAAAAGTGAGAAAAATTTTGTTAAACATGCACCTTTCGACAACCAGCGTACTTCAGTATGTAAGAGCAATCGTTGGAAGTCTTCATCATTTTCATCGCACAATTGTGCAAATAAACGCGTATTCAATGCATTGCTTCTTATTTTGTTAACTGCATTAATCACAAATTGAAGCGATTGGTGCAATTTAGCACTCAAATTTTTCGCTACTAGGTGTTGTCGGTGGATGACACAGTGAATTGCAGTTACCTCTGGTATAATTCTTTTAAGATGGCTTATAAACCCACGACATCGCCCGGCCATGGCAGGAGCTCCATCTGTTATCACCGAAATAACGTTTGTGAATGGAATCGATTTTTCCTTAAAAAAAATTCTTAAAATATTATCTGCCTACATTGATAGGTGAACTCAAGCCAACATTTTAGTTCTTCACTATCGAAACCAGATAAATTTTCGTGGACCCCCGCTTACGAATTGTGAACTCCCATTTTTTTGTCACGCCAACGTAGACCCCCGTCGAGTCTCTCGTGGACCCCAAGGGGTCCAACTGGACCACTTTGGGAATCAATGATCTAGATGATTTTGTAATATACAAGACTATTGCTGGATGTTCATGCATATTAAAAATTGCTGTGTCATAAATGAAAGTTCCAATAACAGTCTTTGTTAGTCGATATATCAACTGCATAAAACACGCCTAGCCATAAAACGCCCCCCCTTGTAGAACTCCGTATTTGATCGAAAAGTTTTCAGACACCTCTTTGTTTAATTTCTAAAGAGACTATAATAAGTTAATGGTGGAAACTCTTTACTTTCGTACAGCAATCCGGTATATCAGACCTTGTTAACCTGGCTAACATCTAAAAAGACTGAAGTACTATGTTTTTTGTTTGATTTGTCACATGAGTTATACGGTGAGTTTACTGCGTTATTGAGTGGAATTTTATAAAGCCGAACTGATAGAAAAGAACACATTCTTCTGCGGTAAAAGTCTTTCAGGTATCTTTGATATACAAAAAGCAAAATACTTATAGGATGGCACAACAAAACTTCAGTCAGATCCTTTCTTAATTCAATGTCATATTAGTTAGTTTTTGCCAAACACTTTCCGTTTTATTATCTAGAAAATGCATTTTAAAAGTTTTTAACTATCATACAGTTTCAAATTGGAGAACAATTAAAACTTTGTAAAATCCGGTATCTCAAAAATCATATGACAGCTTGTGCCATAAGTTATTAAAATTATTGCAGTGTATATAAATATGGGTGAGAAGATACGCATTTTAAATTCAAATTTGCTTATAGTTTTTCACCTTAATATTGAAACAAGTTTCAAGACTCATTGTAAAGTCACAGATTAAATAGGCTTGTGATTTGTTAAAGGTGAAGGATCTATAATGCAGCAGTTTCTTAGGAAAACAGATTGTTTTACCGATTTTGAAAAATTGCGCAAGAGTTATAGTAAATCAATAACTAAGTTCGAAGAATGAAAAAAATATTCACATGCTTCTGTAAAATTTCTGAAACATTTGTCCTAGGTACAATTTACAACTGTTCTTTTTACTTCTTAATTTAGTTTACATACAGAAATTAATATATTAACATACTATTAATAGTGACACCGTCACTATTACGAGTGTTCTTTTTATACGAACATTAGAAATTACGTTTTCATGCGTAAATTTTATTTTTATTCAACTAGTTTTGGGTCATCATCCTCCACGATCTTTACCACCGTTCTGCAAATTGTCGGGTATGATTAAGTTACGACTCTTTCTGATTATATTTTTTTAATTAAAATTTTCTGAATACGTTTATAGTTTTTGTCATAATGAAAATTTTTCGAAAGATAATTCCTAATCCGGCGACCTTCACAATATAACTGTATTAGGCATAAATTTTCATACATTTCCATAATTATATTTTTAAAATGCTAGTTATGTTTTTTAAACATTTATACGTTTAAAATTTCGATTATATTTAATTTCAATTACAGATTAATTTACTGCCTTTTATAATAATATAATTACATTTTTGCGACACTTTATGCAATTACATGTTTTGTTTTAGGCGTTAATACACATTAATCTGTTATGTTTTAATTTCAGTTGCATGCTAACAACTTTAAACTACCTAAGATTCATACCGTTATAGGATAGATCTACGTATTGGAAAACTGATACCAATCTTCGGTTGTAATAGGTTTATAGTTCTCCTATTATTTAGTATACTTGAAGTACGTAAGCTGTAGGTAGCTGAACCACCGCAGCTGTAGTAGCGTTAACAGCAATTAAGTAGAGAAGCAGATGATTTTAATCGCCTTATCCCTGAAATAATCTCCAGCTCTGGAAATGCTATTTTGGCCTCCGATATGGCTTTTCGAAAAACCCTTAAACTTATGGGGAGTAAGTCCCCTTTGTTTTACTTATTTGTCACTTTAGCTTAGTTGATTACACAGCTACGCATAATTGTCGTAGAGCTTTGCGCGCACTATATTACCTTCAAACTAAAAGCGAACTGATTGTTGGATGATACACTTCTAAAAAGAACCAATTACCTAGCAAAACATTTCAATCATTCACATATTGTACTGTCACCTAAGTGTCGCAAATGTGCAAAAAATTGCGTTTTTCTTAGATGAATAAATGCAATATTTTGACTTTTACAACATCATCACAAAATCAAAATCACTTTTTATTTATTACATCAATTGAAATTAAGTTTATTAGTGCAACCCAACACTATAATTATACTTTGAACAAAGATTTAAATTTGTGTAATTTTAAATAAATCCCCGTTTAAACATTTTTAAGCAATTGATAGTCCAATATGTTTTTTAGGATATTCTTAAGTCCAAGATGATAAATTCTTCACACTTTAAAACCAGTTTGCATGGTTTTGATAAACTGTATTGTACGCTGCTCCATCACTCTTGAGGCATCTAATATTTGACGCCAAAAGCATTTTAAGATGACTTAAAGTGTAGTGTCCAATAACTTATATAAACTAGCGGTTAGCTAATAGGCGACAGAAGAAAATATGTTTTTTTCTTATGACATTAAAACTAGCTCCTTAAAGTCACCTAATAGATCAACCAGGCCAGGATTTGTATGCAACTGTGTCAAACTTTTCAAAAGTCTAAATTGACGTTTTTATCCTAAACCATTTATTAATTCTTTTATTGCACATTTTTGCATATTTGATTTAAAATTTAAGATTCTTTAATCCTAATAAATAAAATTGCAAAATGGGTCAAGTATTATACTTATAATTTTAAAACAAAACTTACATCACGCAACAGTGTGCTATAAAATAGCTCAAGCATAAAAAGAACAAGGACATAACATCAAGAGAATAATGACAGTGTTAAACAAAGTAAAAGAATACCAAAAACCTACTTTTAAAAATATTTTAAGAAACAAATAACGAGGAAATACAAAATTATAGCCCTTATAAATCCAGATTCCAAACAAAAAACAAACAATTGTTCAATGCAAAATAGGTCAAGCTTATAGCCATATAAAAAATTATTGCATCTCCCAATTTTGTCATATGTGCAAAGCAAAACAATTACTGGACATACAATAAAATAAATCAGAAGGCAAACCCTCTAAATGTGCGCAAATGGAACAGCGCAGAAACAACCAACTATACAAAGAAAGTTATCTTTACCACTAACTTTAAAGATAAGAACTATCTACATACCGGGACAGGAATGCAGAATTATGCTCAAATATCAGCTAACAACAACCAGAACTCGCTTTCTATAACAACATGCACACCCACAGCAACAAAATACTCAAATACAGCAGAAAAGAGTTAAACAACAAGATTTAACACAAAATATCAGACAAATTAAAGAAGAAATTAGGCATGCTATAAACCAAAAAAATGGTACGGTCCAATAAACATTCCTGTAGCGTACTGTTCTCCAAACTATACCATAAACAAACGAATTTTTATTATATATATATATATATATATATATATATATATATATATATATTGTTTTGTTTAGCTTTGACATAAATTTCTAACTAGTGGTGGTTACAATGCGAGAAACACTAGTTGGAGGTCTAGAATAGGAGAGGCAAAATATTGTACGCTGTAATTATTGAACCAATCCATTAGCCAACCATTACCAGTTTACCCAAACTGTTTTGTCACTATTTATTAGATTATAAAAGAAAAAGAGCAGACGATAAAACCATACAATCGTAAAATCAATTGACGTCTCTTCAAACAACTAACTAACAACAAAATAAACTTAAAATGCTACTCAAAACAGTAAAAGAACGGGAAATTGAAGTACAAAACTTCATCACTTTAATACAAGAACCTGCATGAGAAGCGATATCATAAGAATAAACAAATATAAAACAACTGATTGTCCAATAAACATTCGTGAAAAAGCCTTAAGCAGTTGTGGTAATATAAAAACATCTACAAAATAAAACAAACTTTAATAATGCAGCACGACATTTGAGAGGATTAGTAAAGAAAGACAAGAACAAACCGTTTCTCAAATATCTGCAAAGTCTAACATCCACAGTTAATACTAAGTGTGCTTTTTGGAAAATAACAAAAATATTAACCAAGACTGAACAAAGACAAATAAAAGAAATTGAAAATCTTGCTAATTAACTGAAAAATGTGTCTAAATCTTTACGGAAAATCGGAAAAGACGGAGACGAAGCAATTCAGAGAGCCTTTGAAGACCCAATACATCTTAACGAACTCGTGCCTATAGTAACTTCAAATGAAGTAAAATATATAATCCTACATGACCTAAGCGCAAAACGGTCCCATTTATAATTTGATCAAGGAAAACGTAATTACAAACAACTTCTCAAAGAAATAATCATGCTAATGCAACTCATAAACGCCGCATTTAAAATAAAACATTAGTCTGACCAGCGCAAGACTCCAATAATAAACTTAATTTAAAATATGCCTTTATCATATCGGTCGATTAGTTTACTTCCTGTTTTATTTAAAATTGCTGAAAATTGAAAATAGTCTCAGAGTAAACTTGACTTTTATCACCAATTTGGCTTTCTAAAATTGAAGATATGGAACGTACAGTTGGCATTATGGAGAAAATGTTCGAAAACAAGGAATACGGTGCAGTGGTATTCCAGAACATTAACTAAGCAATAAAGTGTGGCACCGGAAAGAAACTTCTAGAAAATATCTTCATAATCCTTAAATTATATCTAAGTAAGATGTACTTTCGAATGGGATGTGAAAATCAAATAACAGCTCTAGAACCATGAACATCGGGTGTGTCTCAAGGTAATATACTGGGTCCGTTATACCTGTTGTTGAGTGTCGATCTTCTAAGCAGCGACAATGTAATCACAACCACATTTGCAGATGATCCAATAGAAGTACGCAATTTGTTACAACGTAATATCAGTAAAATTAATAAAGAAGTCTAACCACATCATCTTTATTTAAATATAATGAAGATCCGCTATAAATAATGAAAGGGAATCAAACCATATCTACTATAGACTGTATTAAAAATTAGATATACATTTAGACAAGGGACTAACTTAGTACACATACATTTGAAAGAAAAGCAAGTAACAAGGTAATAAATTCCAAAAACCTTATTGAAATTGGGAAGACGGACTTAATTTTTATTCTGCAATAAATTGCTTGCATATAATGTTATTTTCAGTAAAATATTTGAATCTATAATGTTACGCATTATTATGGATTAGACATCTACAATAATCTACAAGCCTCACAGTGACACGATTTTTTAGTATAGTGTAAGGAGCATTTGTCGATTGGAAAATCATCTAGATATATTTTTGACAAAATTTATTTAATGACCCTGTAGTTGTCTTTAACTGTAGCTTACTTCGATTAACGAGTTCTGCAGCTCTCTTTTGGCAAGGTCCCTTATTGAAGGTTTTGCTGAGATTATGCCCTGGTCGATACTTCCAGTACATTCGATGATGAGTGCGTGTCATCTCCTTGATAAAGCTTCGGACAGCACTTCGTAAAATTCCTAAAGCACCTTCTAGGTCGATATAAGCCTCACTAGATCCCTGCCTAGTCAATTCATCGGCTTTCTCATTGCCGTAGATAACGCAATGCCAAGGTGCCCATAGCAGTTTCACCGTATTATGTTCTGCCAGTGCATTGCTGTCTAGATGATGCTTTAGTGCTTGATAAAGTCTTTAAAGCTGCCTGGCTGTCTGATATAATATAGATCCGCTTGCTTCTGTAAACCTTCTTACCGTTACTGTAGTATGGCGTATATTTCTGTCTGAAAGACAGAAGTCTACTGACACAGGGGAAAGCATAGCTCTACCCTGGAGCCTCAGCATATATTCCTGCTCCGATACCCACCTCGGTTTTAGAACCATCTATGTACAAGATTAGGCTGCTTATCTAAATGTCTCGCTTCTACCTCGATCCTGCATGATCACCTCGAATAGAGAGTCGTCACATATTTTTGAGGTCATGTAGGCCGTCCTCATTTCAAGCAGAGGGCCCTCCAGACTAGTGTGGATAGTGGCTGCCGCTTTAACCGTTGTGGTCACGGGCACTGCTCCTCTGTCCGTGAGGCAGTCAGGCGAGTTCAACTCTCGCTCAATCCATATGTGTATGTAATATAGTATTTAAGTTGCATACTAATTCTTCTTCTTCTTGCGGTTCCTATCCGTTCCGGATGTTGGCAACCATTTGGGCTATTATAATTTTGTTGACTGCTGTCTTGAATAACTGTGTTGTGGTCATAGAAAACCATGTTCGCAGGTTTTGAAGCCATGCTATCCTTCTTCTACCCGGACCTCTTTTGCCTTGTACTTTTCCCTGCAGTATAACTTGAAGTAGTTGGAATCTGTTTTCGTTCCGCATAATGTGTCCTAGGTACTGGAGCTTTCTTGTTTTTATTGTAGTCAGTATTTCTTTTTTTTTTCATTCTTTGCAGAATTTCGTCATTCCTGACTCTCTCTATCCATGACACTCTTAACATTCTGCGATAGAGCCACATTTCAAATGCCTCCAGCCTTTTTTCTGTTGTTTTTGTCAGGGTCCATGACTCTACTCCATAAAGAAGGATAGGGAAGACGTAGCATCTCAGAAATCTCATCTTTGAATTAATTGTTAAATTGTGGCTTTTGAAGATGGTACTCATTTTGTTGAACACAGCTCTAGCCTTTTCAATGCGGATCTTTATTTCCTGTGAGTTATCCCACTGGTCATTAATGGTGCTACCAAGGTAAGTATACTTTTCCACTTGTTCTATAGGTATATGGTTTATCATGAGTTGACATCTGGGGATATTATTTTTACTGATGATCATTAATTTCGTTTTGTTTATATTGATGTCTATGCCCTGTCTCTGACTACATTCTGTAACTCTGTTTAATAGTACTTGTAAGTCCTCTAACTTTTCAGCAAAAATGACTGTGTCGTCTGCGTACCTGATGTTATTTAATCTTTCTCCATTTACGAGAATCCCTATATTTGTGTTTTCTAACGCTTCTCTGAAGATGTGTTCTGAATAAAGGTTGAACAATAGCGGAGACAGTACACAGCCCTTGCATACTAATAGGCACAATAATCCCTTGATGCTGCAGTACTGATACGTGCACCTTAACGGAAAAAAAGTATAAATCGTCCAACTGCTGCTAAAATTGAACATATGGAACGTCAGTTGGTATTATGGAGAAAATGTTCGAAAACAAGGAATACGGTGCAGTGGCATTCCAGAACATTAAACTAAGCAATAAAGTGTGGCACCGGAAAGAAACTTCTAGAGAATATCTACATAATCCTTAAATTATATCTAAGTAAGATGTACTTTCGAATGGGATGTGAAAATCAAATAACAGCTCTAGAATCATGAACATCGGGTGTGTCTCAAGGTAATATACTGGGTCCGTTGTTGAGTGTCGATCTTCGAAGCAGCGACAATGTAGTCACAACCACATTTGCAGATGATCCAATAGAAGTACGCAATTTGTTACAACGTAATATCAGTAAAATTAATAAAGAAGTCTAACCACATCATCTTTATTTAAATATAATGAAGATCCGCTATAAATAATGATAGGGAATCAAACCGTATCTACTATAGACTGTATTAAAAATCTAGACATACATTTCGACGAGGGACTAACTTAGTACACATACATTTGAAAGAAAAGTAAGTAACAAGGTAATAAATTCCAAAAAACTTATTGACTATTGGGAAGACGGCCTTAATTCTTATTCTGCAATAAATTGCTTGCATATAATGTTATGTTCAGGAAAATATTTGAATCTATAATGTTACGCATTATTATGGATTAGACATCTACAATGATCTACAAGCCTCACAGTGACACGATTTTTTAGTGTAGTGTAAGGAGCATTTGTCGATTGGAAAATCATCTAGATATATTTTTGACAAAATTTATTTAATGACGGTAAACACACAAAAATCTTAATGCGCAAAGTACCATTTAATTTAGTACACAGTGGATAAATATTAGCTTGTAAAATTTAATATTTTAATAACACATTTGTAATGAGTATCTTATAAAGTATATTTTTGAAACATATTTATAATTAGGTCCATGCCTTGCACAAAAAAGTCCATACGGGTACTCTGCTTGTAGCTCAGTCAAAATATTTTCGAAATATTTTCCAATTGGCTTTTTGCGCACTCTGTGTTTTTTTTTGTCATTAAAACCAGTAACAACATTTAGCTACCTTTATCACAAGCTAAATGAAGACGAAAATCTCTATCTGTGGAGTTTTCTAATATCCAAAAAAATAAATATCAAAATCATGAAAAAATGGAGATAGAGTATCGGCCTATCAAAAATCGATATTCCACTTTTTTTTCTATAATTCACTTATGAAAATAGTACAGCAAGTAATAGTTGTGGATTACATTAATGCAGAAAACCATCCTGAGACCTCAGAATAACCTGAATTTACACCACCAAAAAACTGCGTATGTTACGTTATGTATTTCAAGTGTGAACAGTATTTTTGTTATTTATCTATTTTAATTTTCAATAAAGTGAAACAAAACTTGAATGTTAAATGTTCTAAAGTTTAGAATAAAAAAAATCAAAATTTGTTCTAACAGTCCAACAGTTAAGATGGATTTTTTGCGTTCACTGGTTTAAAACAAATTACATATATTGTCGAAAGAATTTGGCAACAGAGATGTGCTTTCGATTGGATGACATTATTGATCCGCTAAAAAAAATCTATACTGTCGTTCTATCACCTGAATGATAAATTTTTTTATAAGACTATAAAATATGGAAGAATTAGCATAGTTGTGTGGGGTTCCTTTTGGTAGATCATGTTTAATTTTGTACAACTGCATCAAAAATGTCGCTGAATGTATTGACATTTTAAGTGATGACCTATCTAATAACATTCTTGTTAAGGAAAATATTGTTTTCACGATAGATGGCATCCCTTGTCATGAAGATTGTACAACTATCGCGTGGGGAGATGAGCCACAAATTTTACTTTTACCACGATCGGGACAATTTCAAAATATGAACTCGATTGAAAAGTTATGGCAATTTATTCAACAAAACTTGAAAATTAGACTACAAAAGCCCAGTAACAAATCCGGCTTAATTACAACAGCGATAGGATTGGCTGAAAATACCCCTAAAAACAATAAATAACTTAATCGATGCTATGTCCCATTTATTGTCACAAACTACACGGGGTAAACAATTTTAATTATAAAATCATACATATGCTTGTAATCAATAGAAATAAACATTTAACAAAAAATTTTATAATCGTAACACTTGTAATACACTTATTATTAAGTAAAATAATAATATTTTATATTATTATTTCTTTTATTGGGTACATTAGGTAATTTATTAAACGGAATTTGACACAATTAAAAAATTGAGCAAATTTAAGGTTTCTGATATTTTGAGGTTATATACATTTATATTATATACCGTATTTAACAAATTTCCCAGGAAACCCATACCGCCATGTTGGATGCAGACTCCGGGACAAAAAAAGGGTAGTACTATAATTTAGTCAAATGTAGAATTACCTGGTAATCACAGGTAATTAGTACTCCCAAAGGAAAAATGGAGGTCGGCAGTGATCCGTCTTCTTAGCGTTAAATATAAATTTTAATGTCCGTTTTTTGTTGTTTCAATAGTTTAGAAGTGGCACTTTCATCTCTCCAGAACCTAATCTGATAGGATACTTTATCCTGTGAAACAGCGTAATGTAAACCGTTTTTAAAATATGAATATTAACGCTTTGTCTCAACATGAAGAAGATATAGATTTCCGATGATAATTTTTACATAGGCATCAAATATAAACCTTTCACGTAAGATGACTATCAAACTAAAGCCCTAGTACATTATAAGAGTTTTGGTTGACTAACATTTTTCAATCCAAACACGATCGAGTGAGTATTCTCTAGTTTTACAGATTCCAGTAGATACTTTAAGTTTTTAAGATTACTCAAAAGATTAAAATTGTCAAAAAATAAACAGATAAAGGCTTTAACAGATACCTCATTTACATTTATTTAATCATTTTATTGCAGTTTATACAAAATTAAATTTAAATTTAAAACCAACCGAATTATTTTTTTACGATATTAGGATTGAATTAAAATTATGGTGTCATTTGTAACTCTAGGCATGTTTCAAGCATCCACGACAAAGGTTTCAGGCATTTTTTGTATTGATTCCATATTAAAAATGTTTTTGATTGTCTCTCTCTTGTAGTTTGCATATCAAGTGATTTATTTAAAAAAAAACAATTTTTTTAAATAATGCAGCCTATAAGCCTTCTGTTTGAATTTAAAAATCAAAGATCAAATAAAACAACTATTTTGATTAACTTAATGAGGTAAAAAGCGTGGTCCCGTGGTTGAGGGACGGGCTGCGATGCTGACGGACCGGGTTCAATTCGGTCTTGATGCCTGGCGGGTGCCTACCAGTCACTAAAATAATTGAGTACCTGCGTTCATTTGAACAAGGTAATAATGGTTGTCTTTAGGCGCGGTTGCCACATCGCCCGCATTAGAGATGGTGCGCGACGACGGGCAGAGAGAGCGAACGTATGAGAGCCTTAACCTCTCAGTTCGCAGGCTGCTTACGCGGGCGTAGAGCCTTACCAATGAGGTAAAATTTCTCTAACTGGGTCAAAATGTCATATTATTAATTATTTGACTTGTACATAAACCCTTAACTCTTGCGCTTTCAGTTGGACTTTTATTTTTCATAGATTCTTAGAACAATACCAGTGAGATTTTTTAATATATTTTTATGATTTCATATACCATATGGTCCATCATCTTTTATTTGCTTTATTCTTATATTTGTTTTTCACTGTTATATTCTTAATCATGCGGTTTCATTCTGTTTTGTTTATTGTTAAGCGTCTAGTTGCGTCATTTTTGTGTAATGCAAGTGAATAAACTGTGGGTCTTATGTGCGAATTCCATGTGTCTAATGGTTTTTTAACATAATGTAACTTCCAATGTATTATTTACATGTTTCCTGTTGTTATAAAATAATGAGTCATAAAAGTAAGTTACTGTAAGTGTGGATTTTTTTTCTTCCTCCTTAGGATATGTCTTCTTTGATAGATACATGTTCACTGCAGCCTATGGCTTATTGTGATTATCCTTATTGTGATTATCAACCAATATGTAATTGATGTCCCCTTAATCAAGAAATACAGGTCCTTTACAGGGTGTGTCTGAAAGTTCTAAGACTGGTCTTCCGAAGTATGTTGCCTTTTCCTGCACAGCGCATCGTACTTGCATAGGATATGTAAAGCTGTTTCTGGTTCCTTGCTACAGAGCCTACATGCAAGGTCACCACTGAATTTACCAATTTTCCAGAGGTGTTCTTTTAAAGTCGGATATCCTGTAAGAAACCCTATGGTTGTCTTTAACTGTAGCCTACTTCGAGTAACAAGTTCTGCAGCTCTCTTTTGGCAAAGTCCCTTATTGAAGGTTTTGCTGAAATTATGCCCTGGTCGATACTTTCAGTACATTCGATGATGAGTGCGTGTCCTCTCCTTGATAACTTCGAGCCTTCTAATTTTCCAAATACCTTCTATGCCGATTAGCTACTGATCTTTTTAATCAATTCATCCATTTAGAGATTCCTTATTTGTCGTATTCTAAGCTTCTCTAAGATTTTCCTGAATAATGGTTGCCAGGTTGCAGCTACAGCCCTTAGTACTAATAGGCCATTAATCCCTGCTGCATGTACTGATACGTGACCTTAACGTAAAAAATAAAATCTTCCACTTGTTTTATGCAAAACTGATAGGCTACCCAATAAAACAGCCATTTTTATGGGCTCGATTTCTAAAAATCTCATGAATATTATATAGGTACTAACTAGTGTTTTTAAAGAAAATTGGCGTATTCCCTGTTTTACATATTTACTCAAATTAGTGCATAAACCGTGATAATTACCTAGGTTTGTGAATTTAAAACTGTTTATGTGTTGGGTCTCATTAACGAAAAAATAATTGAACGAATCACAAAAAAATTATCATTGTCTTGCATACTTCCTACTTTTCGTCGTTCTCTTAATATGTTTTTCCAATTTGTGTTTGAGCAGTTTTTGAATTTAGTATATTTTCATTATTCTTTATAATTTTGTGTGCTTTTACTGCTTTTCTATACATACATGTAACTTCTTTGATTGTATTTGTTAAACTTTTCCCAGCACTTACTTTTCGAAAATCTAAAAATCAAGATGTTATTTCATTAAATTTAAGTTCTATTCATAAAATTCTTATATCTAATTAGCTATACCCGGCCATGCGTTGCTGTGAATCTGCCTTTACGTCCAACAGATAACGCTATCTTTCAAAAAAGCATTTTTTTTACCTGTCACAAGTGTGACATTCGAATGCAACGTTGTATCAAAATTTTAAAGCAATCGGTGAAGAACTTTCGGACATTTAAGATTTTGAACAAACAAAATTTACATTTTTATTTATATAAACAGTATGATAAATAAAACATATATAAATATTCTCTTCAATGTTTTATTGTATCATCATGCAGAAGGATATTTACCCTTTAGTCATCAACCAGTTTTGAAGATGATAATGTCCAAATATCTGCCCGCACAAGCAATACACTCCTGTAGGTTCATCTTAAGGTTTTGGATTGCTTGTCGAGTCATTGCCGCTGGTACTGCCGTGATCGTGTTGCAAAGAGCATCCTTTAATTCCTCAACAGTTCGCGACCTCCGTTAAAATACTTTATGAATCTCCCCAGAAAAAATCACAGGAGAACAGGTCTAGTGACCTAGTCGTTCATGAGATGTTACCATGTAATAAAATGAGGTGCCATGGAAACATATATCTCATAATTTCTCGAAAAATTCTCACCTTCTGTGGGTTATTGGAACCATAATAGCATAACATCGCAACATAGCGAATAGATGTAACAGTTACCGCTCGTCGTGCATTCTCAAAAAGTATGGTATACAAAACAGTTATACTCTGGCCGTAGAAAGGTCCCTTATAGAGTTTTCGAAGATTGTATGAGGCTCAATACCGAAAATTTGGCTTATTGATGTAACCCAATAAATTAAAATGAGATTCGTTAATAAACACAACAGCATCATCTGGAACATGTCCTCACTAGCAGCCTCCCGGACGTAGCATTCACGTTCTTTAAGTTTCTGGATCATCATCATTTTCATGCGTGGGATATGAAATTGCAATGTAGAAAGCATGAGGGGTTAATGCATTACAAATAAGTTACGCAAGTGTTTCTTCTTAGAGGACCACATCTGCCTGTAACTGAAAGTGTTACATCAACCTTGGAAGGTATATTTAGCCAAATACTCTTGTGATTAAGTTTACATAGCATTCTCCAGGATTTAAGAAATGTTATCAATGGAAGCATTACAGATTTTAGTCCAAAAATCGACCCAACTTATCTGAACTCTAAAACTTAATTATTACACGTATATTCATCAAGAATGTTTATGTTAAAATCACCTGGGATAAATAGCTTATTACTTATTTCATATGCGATTAACAAGATGTCAAACAATTTATCCAGGAATTTCACTTTCAGTAGTTCTATATAAACTTATCAAAACGATCTCTACATTTTTAAAATAGACAACAAATACTTCGAAACACTTTTAATACGATTACACTGCATCAAATGTTTTACACAAAGCGTGCGACCTTTATAAAAATTTTCTCTACAAAAAGCTCCCGCACAGCAAAAATTGTTAGTACCATACATTTAAAATTTACATTCTGTGAGTCAATGTTCACAAAGTGACAGAGCAATTATACTTATTATACACAAAATCTAGTTTCTACTATTTAGATGCACTAAACGACGTACGTCGGTTACTGATCTTCTTAAGTTTGTTTTTGACCTGCTCGTCTTCTAAATAAAAAATATGTGACAATGTCCTTTTGAAGTCAGAAATTTTTTTGACATTCCAATCTTGAACATTCAAAAATATCCTTGCTGTTGAAAGTAAAACTCAACAAATTTATCCTGACACGATTTTGATTTATTACATAGTTCTTAATAATTTCTTATTCAAGCTTTGCTACAAATAACCATTTGCGCTAAACAGGTGCTTCAAGAAGTCTATTTAGTTGTTTATTTGATGCTAAGAACTATGTTATCTAAGAACTAAATTCCTTCTTTTAAATTTATTGGTAGCAGCTTTCCGGGTTTGGTGTTGAATATCAGAGATATTCTGTTGTATTTTGCAGCTGGATACATTATCTGGTTGTTTGTCTATACTTTCATTACTGTCTTCCCTAAAACATAGAGCTATTCGAGACGAAAATCTTTTTTTTTTTGTAGATTTGTTATACTTTCATTCTTATGATTAAAATTAGTAAACTGTTTAATTTACAAATCAACTGCATAGGAAAAACCTCTTAATTTTATATATAAAGGTGTATTACAAGCGTTAAGTAGTATTTAGTAAAAAAATGTAACTATTACAAAGCATCCATAGTTCTCAATTTACAAGCATGCAGGACATATTACATTGCAAAAATATATATTCCGAGTGCTTCTAATATCCTATTAATAAAACTGTGTGAAGGCTTTTTTAAAAACAAAAAAAAAACGCCAAACAAGTTGATAAATATAACAATAGTCAGAAAAGTTTAACTTCTTATAAAAAATAAAGAACAAAAGAATGTGAAAAAATAGATAAAAGCATTATTTACACTCATGATAATCAAAAACCGCTTATAATGTAATTGTATAGCTTTATGCTAAACTACCGGAAGTATTTGAATACAGAAGAAACTTACATATTATGACATTATAACTGTTGAGTGCATCCACGATTGTATCTAATTATCTTAAGACCTAGTAATAACAATCAAATATTTAACTGCGCTGCTTTTCAACATTCTAATAAGAACACGCTATAAATGATTGCTTAATGCACTATTGGATACATAATTAGCTTTCATCTACCACTCGCAACTTCCATGTTTTATTAAGATATAAGCATTTGCAATGTTGACTACAATTTCATTTTCACTTAAGCAAAATGAAACCATGAAATACATAATAAGTTACTATTGCTACATCTCTTCTGCTTAAAGTTTAATCATTTAAATATTTTAGATTACATAATCATTGTTGGGTTTCAAATATGATTAGAAAAAACGATATTAATTAAAATACTTGTAAATATAAAATTAGTATACTAATAAACACTTTAATGCTCCAAATAAAACGAAAAATCCAAGTTTAGACAGTTGCTTGAATGCATAAAAATTAAATTCTCAGAGTTATATATACATTAATCCTGCGTTTAAAGGAAAATCCTTGGCTCAGTTGTATATCACGCAATCAAAAGGTTAACTTTTATTTAATATTTGTTTTGAAATAAGCACAAGTACTGCGAGAGACGCCGTCTAGCTTGCAAAACACTTTCCTAACGCTTTTGGTAAATACAGCGACCTCAGCTAAAATACCCGACCAACAAAGATTCAAATTGTTCTATCGAAAATTAACAATTATTAGCACTATTATTAAGCTGCATATAAAATTAAACTACCATTATTCTATATACAGAATTTAATTATTTTATAAATTATGTCATGTTAAAATAAAAAACGTTACATAACTACTTTATATTCTATCAAAATTTAATGAAAATCATCACGATCTATTTCAATAATTGGGTTTCTTTTAGTTTTCTGATAAGAACTCTTTAATTTGACATAAAGAGTTTGATAAAGACGATTTACATTACGATTTCTAAATGTTTACTACTCAGCGAAATAAATAATATGCTTATAGACAACTTTAAACTTCAAATGTAAGAAATTTACAAATTAAGAACTCGTCTAACACAAACGTTTATAATTTTCTTTAATTAAATGTTTATCAATACAAGGAACAGGGTATGACGCAAATTGCACCCTACTGAAAGTCAAACAATTTATTGACTTAATGAATTCCACGCATCACTTTTTTTAGCCGGAAAATTACAAGATAGCGCATGTTGTTATCGATTAAAATGTTGCAAATAAAATGAACATCGAACAGATGTCAAGCGCTTCGCGCCATTTTGCGCGCGCTCCCCTCACAATACCATTTTCGGTCAAAAGATCACCCTTTTTCTGCTATTATCTGACCATGTTAATTCAGATCGCATTCAAAACTATAACTAGCGCCCCGTCTCTTCAGGATAAATCTAAAACCATTAAAATCAGTTGCTTCTTCATTCACAGCGTGTGTTTTTCCTTGATGCTTTAGTAATATTAATTTAAAGAATAAAATACGATAATTTTAACCAAAATTTTTTATTAAACTCCAACAAAGAAATATGCGTTTATTCATACCTGCGAAAAATGATAGTGTAAATGGATCGACATTTGATTTAATGTCAATAAAAGCTGATAGAACTTTTCAGTAACAAACAAGTCGACCAATAGGTTCATTAATTACCATGTGTAATATTTTCTAGGGGCTGCCAATTTAGATCCTTAGCTGACATTTTGTATTATAATCAGCCACTAGCTACAAATCTATGTCCCACCTAAGTAAATTAATGGATACATTTTTGCTTGTTTACTGATGAATTAAAAGGCAGTAGTCTGCAGAAATGGTTATTGAGTCGTATCAGTCTCCTATGACTACACACTCATACCCCGGACCTATGCCAGGCGACATATAGGCAAATTCCAAGGTAATCTAATCAGTATTTTTGACCCAATCAACTACTTTGAAAAGAGTGGCATTTAACCTACCACTTGCAATAGCCCAGAGTTGCCTAACCAGCTTAAAACCTGCAAATGATAGAAAAGAAGTGGTCATACTTGATCACTCTAAAAATCTCCACATAGTGTAGGTAGAAACCATTCCATGAACCAGCTAAAGTTTTAAGAAGAGCCTTGCAGTACAACATTCCTAGGTCCAAAACTGGAAAGGGGGTCAATCTGTATATATCTCTATTCTAAGTAGTGTCGTGAAAGTAATGGAAACATAGGCTGTTAACCTGCGGCTTGTTGTGAACCAGGACATGAAAATACGAAAGGAGAAAAAAAGAGCTGGGAGGAAAACAAAAAAAGAAAGTTGTCTGAGCCCGGCAAAAAATGTTTATTAAAGCTAGAAAGATTGCGGCAGGAGCATGCACTAATAAAAAACTGAAAAAAAGGGATCAAGACGAACACGGTGTGGGAGGGAAAAGGGTCTCAAAGAACCCACCCAAACGCACTCCAAAACTCTGCCACAAATAGCTGCTGAGTGGCACATACAGTAAAACGGCTAATGGATTCAAGACGGCACTAACAGACAGGTGCTATCCTGAGATAACTTTGAACCAAAAATAATTCAATTTGGTTCAAAAATTATTAGTACAATAGACAATATTCCTACTGGCAGCAGCAGTCCGTTGCAATTCAGCAGCATAACGTTTAGGGGGGGTCTTGTGGATAACCTGCGCTAATACTATCTTGGGAGAATGATTAGTGACTCTGAAAGGACGCAGATCTGACTACGGTTGAGTCCAAGGCCATTCCGAAGAGACTTAGGGTGCTGGTCTTCTTTTCTGAGCCAAAGATGCAAGAGGTACAGGCCAAAACACACTTAGAGACAAAAAGTTGAAAAGGAGGGGCAACTAGTTGCATACTCTATTGACGAGGGATCTTAATTTAAGGCTTTTATAAACTAGACAAGGTTACTTTCAAGATCTTAAAAAGTCTTGGTAATGGAGATAAAAATCAAGATGATTCAGGTGACCTACGACATAGTAAAATAGTTTTTGCGGTCTTTAGTGCCTTCAGAGAATCTTCAATCTGGCTCTCATTCAAGAACCCTGACTAAATTGACAAAATTAAAGGTCTAAAAGAAAATGATCTACAATCGATCTTCAGAGATCCCTAGGACCTGCATTATAATAAAAATATACCAAAACACTGGCTTCAAAATTCTTTGCGTTCCAGAGACTTAATAATCCTCAAATTAACGGAGAATGAGAAGATGCTCAGGGACCTAATGCTTGGACGGCATACCTTCCTCATGGTAACCCCATTCTACTGCCAATCCGAGAAGTGAAGGAACTGGTGATGGAATTCAGAGAAAATGACTCGCAAAGGGCCCTAAATTGGTTATAAATTGGACAGATGCAGGACTCAAAATGATGCAGTCCCTCAAAATCTACCATAACAATATCTAGTAGTTATTTTATACTCAATAATCTTCTGGAATCAATACATTCAAAAAACAAAACGAAGACGGCGGTGACACTAGTGTTAGACAAAGCAGCTAATAGAAAAATATGGAACCAAAAGTGATGTATTGAATATACACCACGGTGGTGAAACCTATGATAAAATATGCAACTTTGGTATGGTGGACAAAGATGACGGAGTAACCGCACTAAATAACATATAAAGAATTGCTTCTCTGGGAATAATAGGCGAAATTATGAGAGAAACAAGGGTGTCTCTTAGTAGACTGTGAAACGCACTCATCTGCAAAAATTGTAAGGAATTGAGACATCTGAAAATTGAACATATGGGTAGAGACATACTTGGTATGAGAACAAACCATCTTCTTCTTCTTCTACATTCATACGATACTGTAAGCTATGTTGGGCGTACCTCGGGCAGATGGATAGATTAACCCGTTAACGTAAAAGAAGAAGAATGTACTTCATTTAGTGTTTGCTGTTGCTCTTAACCTGGGAGTCTAATCTAGGACCGCCGCGTGCCAGTGTGGCAGAATGGGGCCTTCAGCTCGCGGCTATCGTGCTCTCAGAACAGACAATGACAAAAAACTCACAATCAACATACATTTTGAGGTTAATACTATGGATCAAAATGAATATACAGGGCGTTTCTGGAGGAATAGTAAATATTTTAGGGGATGGTAGTATAGACGAATTGCAATAAAAAATTCCATATAACGTGTCCAATTTTTAATGAGTCCAGAGATACAGCTGTTACATGAGGACGTTCAAAGTAGATTTTCAAAAATCCCACCACCAACTTCAATATATTTTTCACACCTCTTGATAACACCACGTGTAGCTCTTCGGAGGTCGTCTTGGCGTTCTTTGATGAGGGCTGCACCATGCATAATCCGAACGATCAAATCGTCTCTCGTGTTGACTTTTGATTTCTAGACTTCGCCTTTCAACCATTCCCACAGGCAAAAATCCAAAGGGGTAAGGTCCGGTGACCTTGGTGGCCAAGAAACGTGACCATATCTACCGATCCATCTTTCGGGGAATGTTAGGTTTAGATGTTGTGTCGCCAGACAACTAGAATTTGCAAGATGCCCGTCATGTTGAAAGAACATACGCATTCTTGTAGCTAAAGGAATCTCCTCTAATAATGCTGAAAGTTCATTTTCAAGAAAGTGTAGATAACAGGGTCCTGTAAGACGATGCGGTAACACAACAGGTGCAATCAACTGATTGTCTATCAAACCACACCACACCACACATTTACGGAGAAGCCTTTTTGAAAATGTCATGTGGGTTTTCTTCAGACCAGTGATGTACATTACGAGTGTTACTGATGCCGTCACCAGTAAAAATGGCTTCATCAGTGTATATTACAAATGGGATTACTTGGCGATTTTGTGTACCAACACACGAAACAAAAACTGCACTAGGTTAAATACCAACAGCTGTATCTCTGGACTCATTAAAAATTGGACACATGTTATATGGAATTTTTTATTTAAATTCGTCTATGCTACCACCTCCTAAAATATTTACTATTCCTCCAGAAACACCCTGTATAAAAGAAACGAACAGGAATAAACTCAGATAAATTATTTAATATGCTAATAGTGTCTGGAACAAGAGCAGATGTATACTGTAAAAAAGGAAACTGGTAATCAAGCATCTCACTAGGAAAATATACATCTGTTTTTTAAGAAAAGATATTTGCTATATTGCAGTACTCAAGACAAAATAATTTAAATGCTTATCAAAATAGACAAATTAACATATTTACGAACAATCAAGCATCCCTAAGACCATTAAAGAACCAAAGGATAAAATGCAGGGTGGTATGGGAATGCCGCAAAAAAACTCATTGCTGTGACAGACGACAACAAGTTAACACTGTTGTGGAAGAAAGCTAATAAGCTATCACAAAGTATCGAAGCTCCAAAACGGAGTGGAAGTACCTAACGGTACAATATAAAGCCGGGTAAGAAAACAACATAAAAAAATACTGAGAAATATCAAATACCTACACAAATTGATGAAAAACTTTATGAAAGGACCATCTCTTAAACAAAAAAAGAACTGTTAGTATAAAGCAGGAATTAGTTATGGATTGTTACAGACCTCTCCACAAGGTATTGTTTTCTTAAAGTATCCTTCAATAAAATAGGGCTGAATAATGGAAAAGCTGAATTGCAGACAATGTGGGAGGGAAACAGAGACACCCATCCATATATCGTGCAAATGTAAAGTTTTAACTCGCAGGAGGCAAGTTCTTTATGAGAAACCAATAACGGATCTAGAAGAATACAACAACTATCCAGTAAAGCACTTCTACAGACTGGTACAAGGAATAATGATATTGGAAAAGTACTGTAAATAAGAGAGTGCAGTGCTACTATAGACATAGATCAAACGGCTCCAGCAAACGAGAGAAGCAAGGGAAGTGGAATAGTTTTTTGTATTTTTCGACACAGCCTGTACATATTTTATCTTCTAATAAAAGCTGAAATGTGAATTTCGTTGGCTTAATGTAGTAATATAAATGGTGGACTTTTTTTGTCTCCGTGGATTTAATTTTGAGGGCCGTATTTATTTTTTCGCGATATGTGCTTCGATATTTAATTTTTAAAATTATTTTCTTCAAAATATTCTTCCTCTAAGTTCCCATTCATTGTTTTTATATTTTAAGTCTTGCTGATATATTAATCGAAGTGTTTGCTACTTCAGTTTGAATTAATTGTTATTCGAATAAAATAGCGACTTTACTTTTATTTTATTAGAATTTTAAATTTTTACACTGCAAGTAGATTTGGTTGGCTGTTATATTGGGAAAGTAGCGACCGTTGTAAATATTCTTAAGACTGTTGTATTATATGTTTTGCATAATTACAGGACCAATAACGTCCTTGTTGCAGTTGTTGTGATAAAAGCTTATTTTAATTGTAATTTTATATGCCTCTGAATATGGAGAGGATTTCAATCCAGTAGAATTCGGTTAGTAGACTATCGTTTTCTTTAACTGCACCTTGCGCTGTTTTATATAGACACTTGGAGGCCACGCTTATCACTAAGCATTATTATGGTTTTAAGTAACCTTTTCCGTCATAAAAGAATAATTCGTCTTTAAAATTACCTAGGTACTTAACTCACACTATATTGTCATTTTTTATTATTTAAAAAAACATACATAAGCCATATATTAAAATATGAGCAACATAAGAATAAGCAAATGGTTTTAGGATGAGTTGATTCATAAAAATGTCAATTTAGACCTTCGAAAATTTGACACGATAATACGCACTTGCATACAAATCCTGGCCTTGTTAATTTATTAGGTAACTTCTAGGAGCTAGTTTTAATAAATAAGGAAAACAGTATTACGTTCTGTTGTCAGTCAATTAATTTACTTAAATTATCGAATACCGCAATTTATTACATCTTAAAATGCTATTGCGGTCAAATATTAGATAGCTGGAGCATGTCAGCTGCATAAACCACAAACAATTCTCAAATTGGTCTACGCAAACTGGTCTTAAAGCTTATACGTTTTACTTTCTTAGACTTACGAATATTCTAAAGATTTTATTGGAGTTTCAAGTGGTCAAAAGTGTTTAAATAGTTTTATTTAAAATTGCATAAATTTAAATAATCATATATCATATCATTATATTAAACACCTAATTGTAATTGAAATAAAAAGTGTAATTTTTTACTAATCTAAAAAATTAAATTAAAAATTAAAAAAAAATAAAAAGTGTTTCTACTTAGCCAAAATTCTTCTTTGAAGAGCGGCTATGTCGTAGATAAAATAGTACAAGCTTAATAATCTCCATTAAAGAATAAATTCCCTTCAATTTAATTACTGGAAAGCCACAAAACTTTCTAACGAAGAAATAAAATTAAGAAAAGTAATTTTATGCAGCCCTGCCGTTAAAATGTGACTAATGCAAAATATCTCAAATTTGTTAAAACAATTTTTTATTGAAATCCACTTGATCTATGTCTCAGGTAGCAGTATAGCTTCATGAACTTTGTGTTTCCCCCATATTCTTTGCAGCGTTTTTTTTTCAATGCCCTTGTTCTTTGTACCATTATTGATTTTCCATAAATATCTTGCCTCCTATGAATTAAAGGCCAACACTTGCATAACATATGGATAGCTATCTGTATATCTGGAAATCAAGTCTCCATTATATAGTTATATTTGGTTTAAGTGTCCTCCGAGAAAACAATATCCTGTGAGGATACCTATAACAGTTCGTATGTAATTCCTAATTTGCTCCAACAATTCTTCAGTTCGTTTAGAAGATAATCCTTTTATATAGGTTTTTATGTGTTTTTGTCCTGGTACGTTTTCATAGTATTTTTATGTTGTTTTCTGACCCATTCTCTCGACCGGCTTCGTATTGTACCTTTAAGTACTGCCAAGCCGGTCGGAGAACCTATATATAGAGCTGATAATCCTTTTTATGCTAGCTCATCAGCTGTTTCGTTACCTGCAATTCTACTGTGCCACAACAGAATTAGCATATTTTGCTCTGCCAAAGCATTGAGTTCTCTGCGGTATTCTCATACCAGCTTAGATGTTATGCTCGGTTTTTTTGGTGCCTTCGGGGATACTTATTTGCAAGTTTTATTTTTCAGAGTATATGCTTGCTCCCGTTCCAGATAAACCAAATAATTTTTCCGGGTCTATTCCTGTTGTTTATTTCGTTTATGAATTCATTTCAATTCATAATATAAACCTCAAAATTTATGTTAAATGGAAATTTTGATCATATGGTCTATTTTCATACCTATCATTCCTTCAATTTTTAGATGTCCCACTTTTATTTTTGCAGATCGTTGAAAACTATTGCTAATACATCTAAATTTGTACCAAATAAATTATCATGAATTATAAGCCATCCCATTACTTTAACAGCGATAAAATTGATACAATACCACCTACTTCATCTACCACAGTACCTTTAAAACGTATTTTCTTTTCTTTTTGTAAGTAATAACATATTTTGTATATTAAATGTAGAAAAGGTTTACTACTGAATAAATTTATGTTATTTTTATTCTATATTTAATATTCCATCAGGTAGTTATATTTGGAAAAAACAAGATCTAATTTACATAGTTGGATTGCTAAAAGACACCTACGAAAACAGTTGCTTAAAATGTCAATAATAAATATCCGTATATCTAACAATAATAAATAAATAAATAAAAGTTAATATTATCAGCAAATTGATACATTTAAAGTATAATGAAACGTATATAACACCGGGAGTAATAATACAGATGAAAATGGAAAAAAAACCATTAAGAATAGCTGATTGAGAAAAAACATTAAAAAAGAAATATTAAAACTGTGACTTAAAATACAATAATTTAGTGGGCTAAAATATGAGATACAGATAAATAAAAGAAACAAAAATAAACTATTAGCAGAGAGAAGTAGAAATACAAAACTAGATAAAGTTAAAAACATTCTTATAGAAGGACAGTTAGTATGCTTTGGACGCAATGGTAATGGTAAGGCTCTACGCCCCGCGTGGGAGCACGGCCTGCGAACTGAGAGGTTAAGACTCTCATACGTTCGCTCTCTCTGCCCGATCTTCGCACACCATCTCTGATGTGGGGCGATGTGCCAAGCACCGCGCCTAAGACGACCGCCATTATTACCCCTTGTTCGAATGAACGCAGGTACTCAATTATTTTTAGTGGCTAAGTAGGCCACCCGCCAGGCATCAGAGAGCAGCGAGAATTGAACCCGGGTCCGTCAGCATCGCAGCCCGCCCCTCAACCACGGGACCACGCTGGCTTTTTGGACGCAATAAGATAAAAGTACTTAGGATATTAGTATATATATATATATATATATATATATATATATATATATATATATATATATATATATATATATATTGGTGCATCGTGTTGTTAGTTTTTTTATTGTTAGGCCGTAGTCGGAGTTTGGAAACTCTTGACGTTTCGTCCACAACTACGGTGAACATCTTCAGAAGGAAATCTAAAAATTAAGTGACTGTCCCGTGTGCTATCACTTTTATATTCGTGTGCTGGTAAAAACCCGTCGTTAATGTCATCGGGTTAGCTGCTGGCGTAAATTAGATCGTACTGTAAGGTGAGAACGCTTTTGCTTGGTCAAGAAATTCGTAAGTTTTAAATTTGTTTTTATTAATATTTTGGGATATTCGTTTTGTATTAGGGTTATGGTGACAATTTTGATTTTAGCTTGTCTATTCTTTGTTTCGAAAATTTTAAGGATTTAGTAATAAGAGATTCTGCAACCAAGTGAATTTACCCAGAGTGATAGTGCGATTTAGCATTTAAATAACGCTTAGTGTTGGTATGTTTTCTATAGACAGTACGATAAAAACTGTCGTTGAAAGAATATTTTATACGAGGATGCCTGGAAAGAGATTATTGTGTTCCACTTCAAATTGGAAAAGGGTATCTTGTCCATAAAGCCAGATACCTTATGCAACATGCAGGTTTCATAGTTGTGCAGGTGTGGTGAGTGACCAGTATATCCGACCTGACGGAGTTAGAAAGAGGTCTGTTCGTGCCCGTCTAGCGACATTATGCAGGATAACACAAGGCACAGTCTCGAAAGTCATAAGCACATACACAGTACACGGTAAAATAAGTCGGCGAAGCATAATAGTGGTCAGAAGACGAAACTGCTGGGTATGGACCACATGGCCTTGAAACGTACTATAACCTCGCAGAAGAAAACAACGACCGCGAAAGTAACTGCAGAACCTAAATAATCTAGTCTCATCCAAAACAGTGAAACGGGAACTGCATAAAATAGGTATCCGTGGGAGTGTTGCTATTTCCAAGCCCCTAATAACAGACAAGAATACTCAAAGGCGACGTGCATTGTGCAATGCCCACAAAAATTGGACGTTGACAGACTGAAAACATTTCTTTTGGTCAGATGAGTCACCTTTTACCCTCTTCCCCACTATTGGACGCGTGTTTGTCTGGCGAATACCCTCTGAAGCATGCGGTATGGACTGTCTCCGCCCGATTGTCAAACGTGGTCTGGAGCGCTACATCATGGTATTCGGCAACCCCCCCATCACACGGTCGGGTCACACCAGCAGTATATAGAGAACTCTTGTGTAACCAAGTCCACCCAATGGCTCACACTTTATTTCCTGATGGAAATGCCATATTCCAGGTTTTACACCGCTGGCCCTATTCAAGAGTGACTTCAAGAGCCGATACGGTTCAGCATCTTCCCTGACCTACCCAGTCATCAGACCTGAATATCATCGAGCCTCTACAGGCTGTTTAGAAAACCAGGGTTCGGCGTCGATTTCCACCTCCTTCGTCTCTAGCTGAGCTTAAGGCTGTGCTGGCTTCACATTCAGGACTTGTATCGGTCTATTTTGTCCAGAATTCAAGCTGCATTGCGAGGCAAAGGTGTGCCGATACCGTATTAATACAAGATGTTCTCACTTCCACATTTGTTTTCATTATTTTGTCCATCATTTGTATATCTCTAATAAGATTCAATAGCAAAGCTTGGATATTAACAAAGAGATTAAAGAGAAAGATTCAAAGTATGAACATTATATATTTAGGACAAGTAAGTAGGACAGTTGTAAGAAAGAATTTTATAAAAAATAATACTAGAACTACAGATATAACCGGTAGTAAAACGGATTGAGGACTGCTAACTAAGATGGTATAGACACCTTAAACGAATGAATAAGATCAAACCGGTTAAGAGCGTGAGAAGCCAAAGGTCAAGCATTAAGAACAGGGAAAACCAGATACAGCATGAAATCGAAACAAAGAGAAGACAGTAGAAGACAGAGGGCTTACCATGAGTCAAGCATTAACCATGACGAAAAAAGGAAATGTAGAAAAAGCTTATTTATGGGAATATATGCTTATATTTATAAAAAGGTAATTGTCAAATTTATTTAAAAAATATATAAATAATAATGAATAGGTAAAATTTGCAACAATATGTGAAAACAAATTTTGTTTCTCTTCCTGTTAAATCGACTACCTTCGTTAAAGGGTTTTGTACTATAAAAGCCTTTCTTAAAAGCCACTGATTGATGTAAAGCGTGTTGTACAATGCCCAACCACGAATGAACGATTTTTTTCGCGGACCTGATACATAACGCAGCATATAATTTTGCAATGAAGTGGCGTAACAAGTCAGAATTTGTGTGCTACAAAATCAGCTGCACAGAACGATTGCCTAAATTCCTCGGAGCTCCCAACTTCCTTGTTTATAAGGTATGCGTGGTATCCGATTCGCAGAACGCTATACTCAATATTTAGAAAATTATCGCCGTTACGCAAACGCTAGCCGACTGTTTTCCCGGTCTGAGTATTTTTCCTCGGGGTCGTCAAGCGACAATTCCAGTTATGCAACAATCGGCACTATGTGAGTGCTCATTCAGCGCATTACACTTTCTCCGAGATAAAACCTGACCCACTGTTTGATTTATATAAAACAAGGCCGACCGTGCGTACTTCGCTCAAGGAAGGTTGAACACGGACGCTAATTATCAGCAATTGTATGTTACCATTTTCAGCAACAAAACCAAACGAACCCCATAATTTTCTGTCTAGAGGTAAAGTAATTTAAATCGCTTATTACACAACTTATATGTTATACGAATTCTAAATTCTTGAAATCGTTAATTTTATATGGATAGAAAAGGAATAAAACAATCGATCCTTTGTATCACCTGCAAAACAGCAACTTAATATGTCTAAATCAACAAAAAAATGTTCTAATTTTGTTAGGTACCAGGTGCACAAACATAAGTTTCTCTTATACTATTTCTTAACGCAGAAGCAGATATTAAAAACATGAGAAGATTTACATAAGGTAAAAAACGTTGAACAAAATATAAATTTTAAAATATTACTAAAAAGCATGCAACAAATGTAGACATAATTTCACTAGATTTTTATAATAAAGAAACTTAAATTGTCAGAATGGTCACCATTACGCCGCACACACACTTCCAATCTTGATCTTACATTTTCCATTTCATAACGACACATTTCCGGAAAACTCTTCATTTTGTTAGCTCGGGAATATTCTATGAAACATTACAAAAATCTAATCCTTTAAAAATAATCACAGAAATAAATCGCAAATTCATATTCGCAGTAGCCAAGAGAAAGTCCTGCATTTGAATGTGTCATAACCAACGAACAAATGATTTACAAAATCCATAGAAACTTTTGCTGTGGACAATATTACTCATCTTGTTGGAACCTTGTGTCATGATTGACATATTATATCATATAATCGAAATCGCCATCACTGCACATCCATTCTCATCTCTAAAGTATGGATCAAACATGCCGGTTGATGAGATTGCTAATGAATCTCTTCAACACTGCGTAAGGTTCTTTAATGTTTCTTTCTAAGTTATCTTGGTGCTTAGTAGAAACAGTATTGTTTATTCAAAAAGCTATGTAGATAAATGTCTGACATAAATATGCTGTGAATCACAGTATGGTCCAGAATAAAAAAAATCACAACAACCGAAATATTATGTCCAAGTGTCCTCCTATTAAAAGACAACTTTATCATGTCTTTTGATGTATTGTATAAGTTTGACCTTCAAGACTCTTAATTAATTAATTATTGTCGGTAAAGAGCGCTAGTGATCGTATAATGCGATTTTAATATATTAAGAGTACAACACGTCTTTCTAATCTCACCAAATATACACGATTGCCTTCTTTCCATAAATATTTTAATGTTGATAGTTGGTCAAAGTCACTAATTGATTTGCGTTTAGGATTATCGACGTACATTCACTTTTCATTCGCGGTAAAAATATGATGCACAACTCCCTTCCTTTTTGCTCATCAAGCAGAATTTTTTACCTTTTAATGTTTCTTTCACTCAATTCGAATGGTACTCATTTCTCTTCCCCTTAAACCTTTCCTACGGAATTCAAACGTTTTCAAATCTTAAAGTGAGTAAGATTTTATGCTTCTACAAACTGATTTGGGTCTTGACATAAATCTAGATCTTACAATTTTTCATACTCGAATTTTTAGGGCGTTCAGACTTGCATCTCAAAAACATTACAATTGAAGCATCGAAATCACACTTTACATGCTGGTTCTCATTTGCAAGCCATTTGAACGGTTCTTTATGTATATCAACAAAATTGTTTAATTTTTTTTTATACCACAAAATATAAAACAGTCAATTACTAACGATCGTATACCTATTTACTCATATTCTAATCTAAGTTCTCTTCCTGGCACAATTACCATATAAAATTTGCCATTTTAGTTGATATTACATACTCCATAAACTGCAATGTCTGAACAAGCTATAATAAAGAGGATTTCATATTCCCGGCGTTGATGGCACAGACGTCGACCCCAAGAGTCAGTACATAACCATGCTTTATGCGTGACATCATAATTGCAGGTTGCTGTATTCAGATGCTTGAAGATTACGTGTGGCCCACGCTATATAGCAGGAATAACATTGACGACCTTATTTTGCAAGAAGTCATGAATGGCCTCTAAGAAATCAAGATCTCACTCCGTATGCTACGCAAGGAAAATGTACAAGACAATACTTTATACAATAAAGAACTTCTAGAGGTTATTCGCAATATCGCAAACGACATCCTTCAGAAGACCGTAAATTCCATCTCAGTCTTTTAAGGAGACTGGTTTCTGCTACTGTGCATAACAAGTATTTGATTAAGTTTGAAACGTAAAACATATGTACAAAGTTTCACTTCATATACGATAACATTTTTTTATATAATTTATCTAATTGTGAATGACAATACTTAAAAATAAAATAAATTTTGAAATTGAAAATAAACTTTATTAATAGTTTAGATTTTCGGGTAATAAAACATTATCAAAAAAACTTTCAGTTTGTTATTGTTTGATCTGCCTTTCATTGTAGAGAACTTCGATTTTCTGATGTCAGTTAAAAGCAGTAAATCAAGACATAAATAAATGGAAACCGCCGTCTTGGGTTAGTTGATGTTTTCTGTTCCAGTAGTAATTGCCTATGATCCCAATGTAGACCTGTTCTCATGGATACAGTATACAATATAATCCTAGTGCATTTTGGGTTTCTTACTGATTGAAGCAAATCACCTATATTTGGTTTTATGGTGTAAATAATTTCAACGTTGTGATTGTTTACAGATATCCCTACTAGTCGGTAGTTCTGTTGATATAAACTACGGAGTACAGCAAAACCCTCCCTAGCTTTAAAGGTGAATTAAAAAAGTACTCAACATACAAAGAACATATTTCCACATCTGAAATTTACAACATAAAATTTTACGAAAGTTCTGTGGGGGATGTTGCTTGGGGATGACAAACAAACGGAATCTTGTCTAAATTTTGTATTTTCGAGATACATTTACCGTTCGCCCTCAGTCCAGTTTAGACATATCGCCCTAATGTCCTCACTCGCCTTGCCACAGAAAGGCGTTGACAAGAAGTCCTCAGCTGCCGTCTAGACAGCACCTGGCTCTCCTCAATGCCCTCGGCGCGCGCTTAGAAACCAATAGCCGCCACAGTTCCTTGGACGATGTGTATGAAACCTTGACTTTAAGAAGACTCCACAAAGAAAGACGCTTGAGCTCAAGTATAGCGAACGCTTGAGCTACGAAATATCGCCTCTCAAGTGCGCAGAAAACGTTTCCCTCAAAACGTATATTGATACTCGCACTATATTGGCCGTGTCTCCAGACCGTGTCCTTTAAGAGCTGGGACAAAAAAATCTTGAACATGATTACGTACCGCTCACAATTGACGGTAGCTGTTCGATTACCCTCTTTAAAAAAATATGAGGCCCGATGATCCCCAATCGTAACACTACTTATCAAATTATGACAGATCGCTATACAGGAGCTTCTGATGGATTACTGTCAGGTTGTTTTCACTTCAATATGAAGGAGTTTTCTTACTTACATAGCCAGAAAGATACAAATGTGCCTTGTTACCGAAGAAAATAACGTCATGCGGTAAATTTTCAATCATTTCTTTACATGCCATAAGGTATTTTGGGAACTGTGGAAGTATGTTCTTACCAAGTTTTCATATTACAAACGTGTCGTCGACATGTCTTAGCCATACCACTAGTTTTAATGGTAATGTATTAATAGCCTGGATGGCTTCCCAAAGATAATCAAATAAATTAACAGAGCTTAAGATAAAATATATAATATGACATTAGCAAAAAACTGGTTGAAATGGTTCCACGCATCTTGTATCAAAACTTTAAAAAAAGCGACTTAACATAAAAATTGACTGTTATAAATACATTTTATAATAATGATTATTTAAACACAAGTAAACAAGTCATCATATCTGTTATTGAATTATCAGATGTATGTAATGTAAGAGATTTTAATACTAAACATGTAATTATGGATAGAAACACAATTGAGAAAGCCTTCATCCTTGTAAGATCCAGTTAACTTAACAATTAAAGCTTGCGAATCGCATCATCGTAAGTTTGCTTGACTGATTAAAGCAAATTACGTACTTTTTGGTGGTGTACATTGATTTTACCTCTGTAATCCCCCAGTCTGCCCCGAGCTGTATTGATATAAGATAGAAAACTTTACCTGCCATGAGTGATATTGATTGTAGTTTGTGTACGCATCTATTGGAGTTTTATTTTAACTCTTGTGTAAAAATAGAAGTTGAAAGTTTTCGTGAAGCACTCGTCGAATGTCGACGTGTCACTGGTCGCACTCAGTTCTGTGACGTCACGGGAATTTTCCAGCCAGTAAAAGTGCCGGCTGACAAAAAATTCGTGTAAAGCGCAAAAATAATGAGGAAAAACGGAAAATAACATCGATTAATGGTGCGTTCAATGCGATTTTTCATCCCGATAGCGACGTTAACGGTCTAGATTTGTGGCTGGAGACAATTTTTTCCGCCAATCCGGATCAGCGCCAACTATCGCAGTCATTACAAGAGAAATATTAGAACGACTCTGGGGGTGCTTCAAAGATTTCTTGGAACGTCGTTTGCGGGGAAGTGCGCGGACCACCCCTGCACTCGCCCTGGTCTCCCCAGCCGTCCCAGCTGCTTCAGCCGCCACAGCTAGCGTCGCCGTCGTCTTTGCTGTCCCGGCAGAAAAGTAAATCCCAGGCCAACTTTAGCGAAGAGCAGGTCCGCCCGTAAACGCCGCCGTGTCCGTCACCGAGCCAAGTTGTCGATGATTCCTGTCCTGAACGACCTCGAAGATGCCGAGATGTCTCCAGCCCCTGCTCGAACGCAGTAGTTTACACAGTGAGTGCTCCCCCTAATGAACGAATTCCACCCGTAATCTTGCAGGTAAAAGAAGCCTGGCCTTCCGTTCATAAGACCATACACGAGAAGAAGTTCGACTTCCCGGAATGAAGCAAAAATCAAGCTCCACTTCTACCTGGTTAAGGCGAACAAGCTTCTCCGAACCTCACGCGTAGTGTTGCTGTCGCGCCTCGGCGAGTACAAAAATTGGTGAAAACGTCGCTTTAGCCAATGAAACTAACAGTCTTCGTCCATTGGAGGCTGTTCTAGTACAGTACATCCGCCCACCACACCACTGGATCCCGCCGAAATCAAAGTGCCGAAATCTTGATGCTGCTCATCAATTTGTCCGCGCTTATGAAGACCTCCAGGTTGACCATCTATAAGACCGTCAAATTATTCTGAATAGCCTTTATCCATTGAAGGCCGTTTCATTGCTGCAAATCTAACCCCCCCAATACCACTGGATACTGCCAAAGTAGATGCGCCAAAAGTTGGATGCCGTTCATCGACGATTGTGCCAACTGCATTCCCCCACACGACTTTTTCTAGCTCGGCTTTCTGCCTCAATCGGTATTGCCGACACTTCTCCGCATTTCTAATCGGGTGTTTTCTTTTCGCGTACTTCAATGCGTTACAGTTTTCCCAAATTGAATAGTACATAGTTCACAGTACGTAATTGTACACAAAACAGTCATTTATTTTTTTCAAGCTACACTACAAACAATAATACGCGCTTTCCAATAACTTAGCGTGCACCGACTCGTCGTTTCATTACCCCTCCCTTGCGTTGGTTATCTCTTTCAACCTTTCTCTGTTGTCCTCCGTCCAGTAGTTTTCCAGTATTAGCCGTTTCAGACTCGACCGTTTTGATGTCACTCATAATTTTCACGTCAAAAGCCGCGGAGCGAGCTCGCAACCTGTGCCAACTACCAGGCTACCCATCCACCTACCTTTCGGGTATGTCCTGTTTTCTCCAAACCAGATGACAACCACAGCCGGGCAAAGCTATACCGTAGCGATCAGGGGTGATGCTTCTGCGGACCCACGACCGCAGCCAGCTTCACGGCGAACACAACAGAACACTTTCTCGAGGTGCTGGCAGGTTTAATGTGCTGCAAGTATGACATCACCGCCATTCTTGGCATGTTCCGGACTGTCTGAACAACTTGGTCGCCTAAGTTTCCGCCACTCTGAAAGCGCGTGAAATGGCACACCAATTTCCAACATCTCGGCTTACCAGAGAAGAAAAGTTAGGAATTTAGACCAGGAATCTGATAAAAGAAAAGTTGACATATTCATTTGTGATTTGCAATTGTTCTTTTTTAACGTGTGTAAGAGTAGATTTTCTGTACATCGTGTAGTATAGATGTCCATCCTCTGATCTCAATACATCAATCATATTGTTCGATTGTAATTCCATGATCCATCTATAAATTATAAGTATAGCACATAAAATACCCTGGCCGCCGGTTGCCTCTAGAAAAAACAAAAGGCAAAGCCAAATTTGACGTAGATCAGAAATTGAAGACAAACAGAGCAAGTGGCGCCTTTAAAAATTATAAGACTTGACAGATGTCAGAAATTACAGAAAAACGGACCGAACGAACCAGCGCACGAAGCGCGCTTTCCCGTGGTGCCCAATTGGTCTTGTTGGTAGCGGATTTGCTTCGAGATGCGAGGTTTGTGGGTTCAATCTCTTTGGTGGTTGCCGTCTTTTGCAACATTGGCTACATTTAAATGGGGGAGAAAGCAGGGCTTGCACTCCTTACAAGGCGCGAAGGTTTCTTCTAACATAGGTTCCTCGATTCCTTTCGATTTTAAACCTTTCTCTTGGTTTCGTTCCAGTCCTGCCCCTCTCCATTACCACCACTTTTACTTCTTTGACCTACCCACTCTGTTCTTCCAATTTCCCCTGTTGTTCTATTGTTTTCCATGCCCAGTACACGGTCCAACTAAGCTGTCTCTCTTAACTATTATTGTTACTGTTTTTGTATTCAAACAACCTCATAATACCTCATTTCTTATTTAACCTCGACTAGATTTGACTTCCAACTTCTTCCTTCAGCCTGTATTTCTGTTTGTTGGTTAAAATTCATGACTCACTACAGTACCCACTAGTTGGTTCTTCAATTAAACGAATTTTCTAGAATCGGCGTCATTACTTTTCGGAAATTTTAAAGTTTATTTCTAGTATTTTAATAAGATGTTAATAGCCACCCTAACGTAACATAATAAGAAGTTGAAAGCATACAGAAAATAACATATTTAATGGTGCGTTCAATAAATTTTGGTAAATAAACTGAGAGCAGTTAAAACAGTTTGTGTAAACGAAAGCCTTCGTTTTTTCTAAGACAGCGAATTCACTGCAGTTATATAATACATTCCTTACATGGAACTACTAAAATGTCAAGTTTTTGTTTAAACAGTTCTTTAGAAGAAAATGTTTTCGTATAGGTCACTTTAAGCAAACCCAGTAATCTTTGCAAGTCTAAAATGGGAGTCAATAATGAATCAATAAAGACAAGCTTGCGTAATACTTTCACTTTAACCTACAAATTAGGATGTCTTACGAGCAGATTTTCTTGTTTTCTTTTTCCGCAGCCAGTTTCCTGTATAGTTCAGGCGTCAGTAAAACGTAAATGTAATATGCCTGTTAACAGTAGCAGCATTCTGTAAAATTTAATATAATGTTACTACTTATTAACTGCGCGTACGCAATAATTGATTTTAAGTTCTGTAGTTTCCCAACTCCTAATAACTTAGTCTTTTAACTGGTTTACCTAAGTAATTGATCATTATGGAGAGAACTTTAAACTTCACTGAAAATTAGAAAATTAAATTAATATCATTTATCTGCTTGTTACTTAAGGCACAAATTATTTAATATTTAAAGCCGAAATAATCATCTAAATATCAGTATACCAATTAATACAGCGTTAACATATTCCGCTTAAATTAACGCGCCACAAATCCGAGCCGGGAAATAAAAAATTAACCTGATTTAGGATTTCCGTCCATTTACGAAGTACCAGCATTTTCCACTAATAAGTTTACGTGATTCGAAGTCATTAAAACCAATATTAGAGCTTTTTTCAAGCGAAGGTGAAAGTGATTTATGCACGATTTATCCCCAGCAAGAAGTTGAGTGTTAAAAAACCAAAACATTAAGCCTTCAAACCCAGTAGCGATAAGCCTGTGCGTTGCGCTTTTTCGTTGCAGTAAAATTCACAACCGCTTCATATCAGATCACTCACGGATCGTCCACAGATAATTTTATATAATTTAAATTCGGAAAGAGTTATTATTTACAGTTTAAGACGCCCGATCCCATTACGTGTTCGGTTAGCCTGTTATTAGGAGTGATGTTGACTTTTTGCGAAGACGGAAAAGCGAATGCTGACCAAGGAAATGCACATGTGAAAGCTTTAAATTTGAAATGCAAGTAAATTACCTAACAAGTTACTTCTCTAGGTCTCTTTGTGACATATAAATAATTTATGCAAGAAAATAACTGATAATTAGTGACATTGCGTAAACGTTGCAGTGTATTAAAGAAATTGCACAAGGATTACATCAACAACACTTAAAAGCAAAAAATAACGTCGAAAAACATAATTTATTTTTCTTGAACTCTATATCTTAAACCTTGTCGCCCAGTTTTGGACAAGGGCCTCCTCTATAACATTCTATTGTATTCTGTGCTGTATAGCTATACCCGGCTATACCCGTTTTGGGTTGGTAATCTTTTTGAAGTCAATCTCTTACTTTTATCTTTTGTGACCTGTCTTGCATTATATTTTTCTTCGACTATTCTAACTGGCATGTCTTGTTCAGATCTACTTCTGTTTTGCTATTATAGATACGTCTTCAACGCCCACCCGCTACCTTGTCCATATATTTGCTTTCTTATTCCTCTATACCCAGTATTGCCTGCTCCATTTCTTTGTAAAACTTTATTTTGTTTACTAGGGCATTTGTTGATGGCTACCTCTCTATATCATACCTCACCTTTGGTATAATACACTTGGGCTTTTTATTAGCCTTCAAGATTGTCTCTAAACACATAGCTTAACTTTTCTAAAGCACTGTATCTTTGTTTTACTCTTCTACTTAGTTTCGTGTCTACCTATTGTATTTCGTTTTCTAATAATAAGCTTCACTGATTTTTTTCAATTCTTCATTTAATGCCTCTATCCTCCCTTGTAGTTCTTTAAAGTTGTTTGTAATCTGCACTACGTCATCAGTAAATCTTAAATTATTTAGTGTTTCTCCATCTATGTTTCTTTCTTTTTTTCCATTTCACTCTATTAAAAATGACTTCTAGGACCTCCGGGAATGGTTTCTAAGATATATTATACTCCTGTATTATTCTTTTCCCTACTTTTATTTATTTTGAACATTTTTATAGCTGCAGGCTACTTGTATATATCTTTTATTCATGTAGAGTACCTAGAGCCTATTTTCCGCCTCGAAAACTTCCACTACTGTCTAAGGCTCTGCAACATTGAATGCTTCTTCGTAATTAATAAGTAGATAAGTAGATTGTATTCTAAATTTTTTTCTA
This sequence comes from Sinelater perroti, assembly GCA_036346155.1. Classification (NCBI taxonomy): domain Eukaryota; kingdom Metazoa; phylum Arthropoda; class Insecta; order Coleoptera; family Elateridae; genus Sinelater; species Sinelater perroti. Next base: position 11,955,207 of record JARFIY010000195.1, on the reverse strand, counting down.
ATGGGACTTTAGAGGTCTGCAAGTCTTTTAAAGTACCTTATTTATTCATCTTCTTAATATTATTCTTTGTGGTAATTTATAAATTTGTGATAATAAGCTTACACGCCTATAGTTTTGTTGGATCTCCTTTTTTGCACATTAGAACCGTTATCGCATTTCTCCACCCTTTAATTATTCTATTGAACAGTGTGAAATTTTATCTGGAGCATCTCCTCGTTAATTTAATTCTATGATTGCTCCATCTTCTCTTTCTTAAGCGCTCTTCTAGTTCTGGAACAATTATTTATGGTATTTTTTTTGAGATTTATATTCATTATTTTCAGTTTGCTCTTCTATATATTTACTTAAACTTAAATAGAGATTCACAAAGCATTTTCACAATATTTTTGTATATTTTACCGCCATAACTCTATGATTTAATTATTTCTTCTTAACAGAGATTCTTTTGTAATTATTTTACCTTTATATTTTCTTGTATGTTACTTTAAATTGAATTTTTTTCTTTCTTTTATTTTCCTTTTAGTTATTTACTTATTTTTGGCACTTATACTCCCGCTTGCTATATATTCTCGGCTATTGTTTTGCTTACTTTGTTTATAGGTCTTGTAAGTTATGCGAGAGTTCCTGTTGCATTTTTAGTTGATAATGTTCTTTATTGCTCTTTAATTTGCATCTGTCTATTATTTTTAGTTTTGGTCTCTCTAATTTAATGTTTATCATCACTATGTTTCTAGTAGTCTGTGATTATTATTAGTAGATATACTGCTTAGTACTGTTCCACACTGTCTGTAGAATAATATAACCCCAATTGGTTGTTACTATAGAAAAAATTTGGTAGTTCCGAGTCCTAACATATACACAGTTTGGTATTGAAATAACTTATTAAATTATAAATTCTCCACTTCTTGCCGAATGTTTACCTTTAAAACCGCCATATGTGGCTTATTCGTATAGACACGTGACTTCAAAGAACCCCAACCGAAGAAGTCTGAAACGATCAAATCGAGCAAACTTGTGGGCTAGTACAAATCACCGAAACTAGAGATTAAGCGATCGGGAAACGCTTGCTTTAGAATGTCCACTGTCCGTTACACCGTCCTGCTGAAACCACATGTTCTCCAAAACTAATTCGCCAATTTACGGCAGCAAGAAGTTGTTGATCATGGTTCTGTAGCGCTCACCACTCACAGTAACAGTATTGTCAACGGCGTCCTCAAAAAAATATAGTCCAATCACCTGTCCTCCCTAAATTCCGTACCAAACAGTGACTTTGAGAGGATGTAATGGCTCTTCGCGCATTACACGCGGATTTTCCGTGTCCCAGAAGCGATAATTTTGCTTTTTCACGTATCCGTATAGGTAGAAATGCGTGTCGTTGCTCGTGATGATTTTCAATGGAAAATCATTCTCATCGCCGTTGAGGCTTAGGAGGGCTTGACTGAAATTTGCACGCGATTGGAGGTCTGCAGACAATAGCTGATGCGCTGTTTGCACTTTGTACGGAAACATATTCAAGTCTTTCACCAAAATACGCTGTAAAGACCTATTGATGCCCAATTGCGTGGCCCGTCGTCCGGTTGATGTTTTAGAATCCTTTTAGACATCTGCAGCCACAGCAGAGATATTCTCGACAGAACGGCTGCTACGGCGCCGGCTACTGTCCTGTATTAAGTCAGTCTCCTCGAGACGAACGGCTAAACGACGCAGTGTTTGTCCAGTCGGTGCTACAGGACTAGGGAATCAACGACGAAAGCCACGTTGAGTCAAAAGCACCGATCGATTATTTGTCAAAAACATTGACACAATTATTCCGCATTCTTAAGGTGTATTGTGATTCATGGTTGGTCTACATGTAATCTGCTTCAAAAATCACAAGTCAAAGTCGCGATCAGATGAGACGCCCTTTGCAAGAATGAGAGCATCTTTCGATAGGATGATGACTTTTGCGCCACCTAGTACTATACTCTTTTTTATTAGACTTTCACAATATCTTTGATCATTATCTACTTTCAAACTTTTGAATCCGTCCTGGTTAGAACACGAGAATATCTTATTAAGGGCAATGCTGTTTTTTTTTATTTTTCAGTGATGTACAGATAAACATTCTAAATGTGGGTTAAAATGAATATCCTTACAAAAGATTTTCCGATAAGAACGATTTTAAAATAAAATAAATAAAAATTATTTTAAATACAAATAAATTTTTTGTATTATTTTGAAGCATCCAAATCCATTACATTATGTTTTGAATAACACATAATTTAAGAGTTACCTTCACCTCGTGCACACGAGCAAACTCGATGATTCCAATTTTTGATAACTTTGTGCAATAACTCGAGTTTAATGTCACGAATGCAGCGTGCGATGTTCAATCTTCAGGCATCAAGGATTCGTAATATCTTTGTTTGTATAGACTATAGATTTCAAGTAACCTTGCAAAAAATAATCTAAGGAAGTTAAATCACCACTTCTTCGAGGCCAACTAATAGTTGTATTTCTTAAAATAATCCACCAAACTTTTCTTGCAATACGTCAATAGTGGAATTAGCAGTTTGACATGTGACGCCGTCTTGTTGGAACCACATGTCCGCTAAAGAAATATCATCTAAATTTGGCTACAAAAAATCAATCGGTACCTCTAACCAGTCACTTTGACTGCATGTTTTACTTCGTTTTCGAAGAAGAATGGTCGGATGATGCCACCATGCCATAAACCACATCACACGGTGACCTTTTACGGATACAGGGGCTTCTCTTAAATCTGTGGATTGTTTTCACACCAAAAATGACAATTTGGTTTGTTAACATATCCACTTAACCAGAAATGAGCTTCATCTGAGAAGATAACTTTTTGTCCAAATTTATGATCCGTTTCAAGTTGCTCTAAAGCCCAAGCATCAAAGTCATAAAGCTTACGACGGTGCAGTGACACTAGTTCTAGTGGTAACACCATCTGATACAAGTGTAAACGCAAATATATTCGCAAAACACCCCAAGTTGTCGTTATTTTAAGTCCTAAGTCTCTGTAAAACTATCTCTTACAATAGTAATGTTCTTTACTTTTCTTTCATTTCGACATCTTGTTGGTATTTTCGTATCGTAAAGAGTAAAATCCCTTTCAAATTTTTCAACGATTTGATGAATAGCAAGCAAAGAAGGGCAATTATGTGGGCCGTAGGGTTCGCAAAGAGCAAGTTGAGTGTTCACAGACGAACGTCTATTTTTCATAAAATGTTTGGACAATAACGAAACCTTCTTGAAGCGTTTATTTAGCCATGACAAGATGTCAGAGTATACTAAACATAAATGACAACTAATGGCAGTTATAACATTTTAATATCATTCTTATTGGAAAACCTTTTATAATAATTTGACGATAAAGGAACTAAAACAAAACGTGTATGTCACGCTTAAAGAGATCGTGCCTAAATTGTTATCCCAAAAATGAATAACCCGAAACGTGAAAATAGTCATATGTCTTATTGAGAATTTTTTATTTAAACATTTTAAACAAATCTAAGAATAAAACGTAGTTTAGAATGTAAATTCGATAATAAACTTTCAAAATTGCTCTAATTTCACACCGAACAATCGGTTGGTAAACGTTACATTTATGTTTAGTATATTACTATATAGCAAAAAGCTTTACGTTACATAACAGCCCAAACCACTTTGCGGCATTTTGCAATGTTTCAGCTGCAATCTCTTATAAACTTTCGAACCGTTGTTAACAGATTACAGAAATAACTGCATAGTCCAAGCACCTTGCTAGAAGAACCCGCGCTTTTCTTAAATTTCTTATCGCTAATTTGTCTGATGTCACTCAATAGGATCATTATACGTCGACTAGTTAAAGACACTTAAAACAGCGACATTCGCGTTGCATATATTCTAAAACGCTACAATTTTTATAAATCTCCATATTCATTAAAAAAAAACGTAATAAAGCTCAGCACCTTCAGCCATACGCAAAAGTTAAACAAACAAAACGGCATGCCGACCTTGATGATTCTGCATATCTTTGACATTTTGAGTACGAGCGTTGAACTTGACACAGATTGCAAGGTCAGCGTGGAGTACTTCGTTTTTGCACGCCTATAGCTCTTGTGCTGAACTTTCTAAGAATGACAGCAGCATAAATATTAAATTAACTGTAATGTAAAAGTAATGTGCCCGAATAGCGTAATTTATTTACATATATAATTTACAAATCAGTATATTTTTGTAGGATATTCAATTCGTTAAAACGAATTCTTAAGTTGTCAATTTGCTTTTCTATTAAAAACTCGCGTAACAGCCATGTGAAAGAAATCGGAAATTTTAAAGTGCTATTTCAAAACAAAGTATTTCAGCCACGGTTATTTGCCCTAATTATTTGAGTATTTTATAGCCAACTTCTTACATAAGAAACACGGTTTTGTTTTATAACCATTAAATGAATATGATACTGTTGTCTTACTGGAATGACAAGAGAAACTTATGTTTAGTACATCATTATAATAAAAGAAACTTTGGAAACGCAGGCATAAACATTAAAAAGCAAAACTTAACCCATTTTGCAATAGGAATGCTTCATAAATATTTAACTAAATTAAGGGGGAAACAGTGACCCTATAAAAAATAATCAGCAAGCAATTTTTGAAAATACAACATACAATAAAAATATTTAAACACATATTTGTTGGCATAACTACATAATCGAACTCATAATAGCACTTCTGGTTAAACTACAAATAACATATTATGTATGTATGTGAGGCTTATGCCTTCGAGAGTTTTTACAGTTTTTTTCCACTTTATTTTTTGCCTTCTCTTGTTACTCCCCTACACTAGGTACTGCAGGTCCTCTTTCGCTCCTGTCGGCCATCCTTCTTTCGATCTTGCTCTTCGTTTCTTGCTATTTTCTAACATCCTTGTGACACATTCCGGCCATCTTAAATATTTTTTGATGATAGCATCAGCCATTTTTCCATCGTGCTGTTGGTAATCCAATAATCTTCTTAAAAAAATTGATGTCGTTTAATGGAGTCTTTATCGCATCACCTGCACAAAACCACGCTTCGGAGTAACATGTCACAATGAAACACCAAACTCTTCTCAATGCATTCCGTTCTTGTTTAGTTAAACTAAACTGGTTTCTAAATAAAAATATTTTGAGACAGTACAATGCTTTTGCCATCCAGCCATGCCAGGTTGGTAAAAAGAGATATCTTTCAGTGGAACTCTACCTAAGGAAATAATGATAATTTTCTTTATAATTATCTCTGAGTAAATCATCTTTAATTTTTTTCAAAACAAAATCTAAAATCGTATAAAATAAACAACACTTCTGGATCTGTTGTCCAGATCTGAAAGTCACTTTTATCTATTTTTTTCACCGACTCTGAAATCTTTTAAATAATTGAATTTCAGATCCTGTCATTACTGATAATTTTGATTCGACAAAAATACCCTGAAGTATAACTTCTAAAATATGATGCCGGTATGCCAAAAAAGTATTTCCTTCGCCAATTTTTGTTCCAAAAGTGTACAAGCATAATTAAATCTACCGCTATTCGACGCCGTTGCGTCAAAAACGAAGGCTCCCACTTTATCACTTAACCCTAAATCACAAAGCGCATTGTAAACGGCCGAAAATACTTCAGTTCCTATACTACTTGATAATCCTGGCATTCCTAGTACCTGTTCGGTACCAGGAGCAGTGGCGATAATAAGACGACGATCTACTTCTGATTTTCCTTTTAAAGCTGGAAGTAGTTTCCCATACCAATAAATAACAGCAAAATCTAGGTTCAACTCGGAAAACCTTGAGTTAATATTCACGGCGCCTTCTAAACGTAGATTCTGTCTTTCTCGCTCTAATATACACGCCCTATTTGTGATATAGATGTTCGGGTCTATGGAAACGACATCCAAAGGTTGCTGATAATAATTTTTTTTTTTTTTATATATGAAATACCTTTATTGGTGTTTCTTTGGATTACAATCTGATCATACATTGATCAATGAGAAATTTTGTGCAAACTTAAATTACTACTACAAAATTTAACCTAGGGTCTTACTCATTAGCAGTTCCTAGACTCTAATTATTTAATTGCACTTAATTATTGCGCACACTAATAGCACTTTACTCTGCTTTTTCACAAACACTTATACCAACTCAAAGGGTTTAGTCCTTTTGAGTCTTCTGACTAACATCGTGTTGTCGAGGAGCTGGATGGCCTCAACATTGACGTGATGAAGAAGTCGCTGTTCATGGCTTCTGGCTTGGCTAACAGTTTCCATTTCCAAATCTCGATGAAGGTCACTGTTTCTAAAGTACCAAGGAGCGTCGACAATATTCCTCAGTACTTTATTCTGAAAGCGCTGCATGATATCTATATTGCTCTTTCTGGCACAACCCACAGCTGGGCGCCATATGTCCATACGGGCTTAAGGATTTGTTTATACAGTAGCATTTTGTTGTAGATTGACAACGTGGAGTGTCTACCCAAGAGCCAATACATTTTCTTATACTTGAAGCCTAGTTCTTCTCGTTTTTTTTTATATGGGCCTTCCAGCGCAGCTTAGCATCAAGAGTAATACCCAAATATTTTGCTGTATTGGCGTATGGTATTTGTGTATTATTTATGCTAATGGGGATATGTTGATTATGTTTGTTTGTAAAATTGACATGGACGGATTTAGTTTCGTTCAATTTAATTCGCCAGCGTTTAGTCCAGTTGTTAATTTGATTAGCAGATGACTGCAAGTTTCTAGCTGCTTCTTCGAAGTCTTTGCCTACAGACAAGATAGCCGTATCATCTGCGAAGGTAGCAATCGTGTCATGCATTGGCTCAGGTATGTCACTGGTGTATAATAGGTATAGGACAGGTCCCAATACACTGCCCTGTGGCACTCCTGCTTTAATTTCTTTTAATTCGAGTAAGAATCTTCTTGCTTGATTCTGAAAGCTCTATCTGCAATGTATGATTCCAATAGTTCTGTATGCTGTCTGGGCAAAAGTTTTCTTAATTTGTACCGTAGTCCCTCGTGCCACACTTTGTCGAAAGCTTGTGCTACATCAAGAAAGATGGCAGAACAAACTTTTCTTTCCTCTAAAGCTCTTTCGATTATGTTTGTTATCCTGTGCACTTGGTCAATGGTTGAATGGCTATCCCTGAATCCAAACTGATGTGATGGAAATAAGTTCTTGTCTTCTATAATGGGTTTCAACCTTTTAAGTAATAATTTTTCGAATATTTTCGAGATTACTGGAAGTAATGAGATTGGTCTGTAAGCTGTGACTTGATTGGGTGCTTTTCCAGGTTTAGGGATCATTATCACCTCAGCTACTTTCCATATCTTGGGTACATATCTCAGTCGAAACGAGGCATTGATAAGATAGGTAAGTTTGACTATTGCTTTCCTAGGTAGTTGTTTTAGAATTTCCCAGTAATCAGGTCAAATCCTGGAGCCTTCTTTGGGTCCATGTTTTCGTTAATTTCAATTGCAATTTCTTTTGGACTAGTGGGTCTGATTTCGCCTTCTTCTTGATTAAGGTTTTCCCAATCTAATGTGTCTTCGCCTTCATTCGGTTGAAATGTTCTTTCGAGATGCTCAGCGAATCTATTAGCTTTCTGTATATTACTTTTGCCCAACTCCCATCTGCATTTTTATTGGTGGATTCTGTCTGATCGGCCTTTTTAGTTGATCTCCAGAGAGAATAGTCAGTTTTGCTGTCATTTGACAATTCACTTAAGTAGTCACTGATCGATTCATTTTTGAATTTCTGAATTTCCCTTTTTAATTGCTGGGTAGTGTTGTTCAATGCAGTTTTGTCGGTTGGTGCTCGAGATTGATGCCAGATTCTTCTGAGTCTTCTCTTTTCATAGATAAGCTGTTTTATTTTTCTTGGGTACTTGTTACCTTTGATTCTTGTGGTAATTGTAGGGGTATTATCCCATGCTGCTTGTCGGATATCCCTAATAAAAGTTTCTGTTTCATTATCTAGTTGTTCTTCATTTCTCAGAGGAACTGTCAAATTGATATTTTCTTCGAGTTGTAATTTGAAGCTGCTATCACTAAGCGTGAGAAGAATGGGAGAGTGATCGGAGTTCATGTCCCAGGCTTCTTCGACATGCATGTAGTTCACTGAAACATTTCGAGTTATGAAGAAGTCAATTAAGTCTGGGATTTTCTCTGGATCTGTAGGCCAGTATGTTGGTTTTCCAGTTGACAGTGTTTCACATTTTAGTTGTTTGACTGCTTCCAAGAGTTCTCTTCCCTTGGTGGTTGTTAGTCTAGATCCCCAATTGGTATGCTTGGAGTTAAAATCTCCTCCAATTATGAATCTTCGACCATGGCTGCTTAAAAAATCGAGATATTGGTCTTTTTTGAGAGCATGTCTTGGGGGGCAGTACACTGCTGCAATTATGATCTCATATGTTCTAGTTACGACATTGACTGCGGTAGCTTGAAATTCCTTTGTTTTGTATCCCATTTCTTGGTGGTGTTTAATCGACTCTTTTATTATTATTGCACTACCTCCTTTGGCTGCGTTTTCAGGGTGTATAGTATGGTATACTTTATATCCCTTAAATCTAATAAAGGATTCATTGGTAAAATGTGTCTCAGAGATGAGACAAATATCAATGTTTTCTATATCTAGAACTATTTGCAATTCTTGTTGATGTTGCAATAGTCCATTGGCATTCCATTCCATTATTCTTAAACTATTTACCATTATGGGTCTTAGGAATAACTCCTTTAGCGCTATATTCTTACTATACGCTCGTCCATTTTAGTTAGCCTCTCTAAAATTTGTTGGAGAGTGTGCTCAATGGATGTGCTTGATTCTTTTTTGTTGCTACTTTTAGTTTCATTCTTACCAGAAGTTGCTTGACTATAGATCTTTTTTGCCTTCATTCGCTTTGGTTATTTGTTCTTGTTGATTTGTTCGTTGTGGTTGCTTTGGCAAGACAGACTTTTTTGAGCGCTTGTTTTGCAACTTCTGTATTTCTTTTGCTACCATGCACCCCCTATAGTTTGCTGGATGCCCCTGACCACAGTGAACGCATTTTGGCTGTTGAGTTTTTTGGTTTATCACAGTTTTCTGTTAAGTGTTTACCAGTACATCTAACACAGCGTGGTTCTTTATAACAGAATTTTTGCGTGTGTCCATATGCTTCACACTTTTTACATTGAGGTATGATTTTATCTACGCTTTCGTCATGTCTAAACGAAAGCATAAACATATTTAACGGTTGTTTGGTTTTATATTTTAGTTTGGGAGTAGCTTCAAGTAGTTTGTAGCCACGCATCCTCATTTCATGGACTATATGCTCTGATTTTATAGAATGATGCAGTCTTTTGGCCATAACTTTAATTGGCCTGTTTTGCTTATTCTCGTAAGAATGCCAAGAGTATTCTTCATTGTTTAATTTTTCAGAAAGCTTTTTAAAATCGTTTTCGTCCTGTACATTAATTTTAATATTTTTGTTGTTAATAACTTTGATCTGTGCGTTAGAGAAATGATTCACCGTAGCATGGAGTTCATTAAAATTATCAATGTTATCAACTATGATAGGTGGAGGTGGCTTTATTTTTAGCTATTTCTTTATTATTTTTATCAGCATGATTTTGTTCCTGTTGTTGTTGCTTTTGAGGTGGGGTAAGTGAGGTATTCATTTTCTTTTCTTCCTATTTTTCTGGCGTATCCACCCTGTCTCATAAGCTAGTTCCTCTTCATCGGTATGATATTCTACTGCACTTTTTCTTTGGTGCCGTTAGACAGTCTATTTTCTATCTCTGAGTATTTTTGCTCAGATCTTCGTACAGTTTATGAATTTTATTTAACTGAATTTGGAGTTGGTCCGCTCTATTTATGGCACTTACCTTCTCGTCCTCCGATATTTTCCAGCTATTATAAAGTTGCTGTTCGTTTTGCGAACGTTGATAATTTTCTTGAAATAACGCATTATTTTGGTGCATTAATATCACTTCATTTTGTGATTGTGGTAAGGTTTGTTGTTGTGGAAACATATTTTACGCGATAATTTTACGACATTATTAAGGTCGCCAGATATCACTCGCGCACAGTGATAACTGTTTATTTTTCGTATCACGGAAGAGCGTACTCGACACTTGTTTATCGTTCAAAAGCCAAACGAATACTGCTGATAATAAATGACAGACATGTAGATCACTTAACTTACATTGATCCAGGTTAGTTTGAAGACGTGGAGTCAATAGCTATTTTCAAGCTCTTTTTTTAGGTGTAAAACAGATGCCATATCCTTACGCTCAGATTCAGAGTAATCTGAATCAAATTTACTTGCTATTTCCTTGTCAACGTTGAAATCGGGATTCTCGGCTTCTTCATTCTCGGACTTTCGTCATATCCAGAGCTCTGACGTGTGCGATGTCAAATAAAAGGTTTAGTTCTTCAAATTGTTCTTCTTTTTTGTGATATAAGTTGCTCTTCCCGTGTTTGCTTTTGTACAATAGTTGTCACGTTTTATCTTAAGTTGAGATTCTAACTTGAACAATCTCTTTTTCATGTGTTTACTGCCCGTTTATTTCATGGTTTGTTTCATCAACAAGAAAAATTTTTATCGATGTTATTTTTAAATGTCTAGAGAGAGTTTATTAAAAAAATGAGGTTGCACGTAGTTTTAATTCATAATATAGATCGATATACGATTACACAATACTCGAAAATCCGCACACAGTTTTAAAAAAGCAAAAAAATAAATTACATTGAATTAAGAAAAACAACCAATAATAACACTTTACGAAACACAATACTATCCGATGACTGCTTGAAGAATAACTAAAATAAAGAATAAACACGGTATTTGCAACTCCTATTATTGAAAATGCAAGACAAAAGAATTCAGGAAGAAGAGTTGGTTTTCTAACCTCGAGGCGTCAAGAAAAAAATAAATTAAAACGTTTTAAGCCCAAAATACTCTAAATTAGGTGTACTTTGACCTTGATGCGCTTCCATTAAACGTGATCTGATCGATCTAACATTTTAGGAGCGTTTTCTGCTCATGTAAGGGAAAACAATTGGAGAGTACGTATTTTGAAAATCAAAAGTAATATATAATATAGACATATACACACACGCACGCACACACATCAAAAATATATAGAAATAGGCCATGTTAAGCATTGAACAGTCGACCTGGGTATTTACACCTTTTGCTAATGATTGTTAGACAAATTCTAGGTAACATCTACAACAAAAATGGACGAAGTTAAAATAATGCATTTCAACGATAAATTAAATCAAATGGATGAGAAGCTTGAGTAACTGATTACAGAAATGACAGAAATAAAGCGATAAAACAAATATCTCAAGGAACAAAATAAATAATCAAGATAAAAAATAGAGGCCTTGGAAAGAGAGGTTAGTCAAAAAGTTCTCGTAATTCACAAAGTAGCCGATGATGCAAATGAGACAGTCATCGTCATCAACAGCTGTATCATCCGTAGTCGGATATAAGCCTCCCCTTGCATTTAGGGGGCATGTTAGCCGTTACTCACACCCTGGCCAGACGGGTTGGTGAGGTTGGGCTTGATCAAGGAAAGATTTATTTGTATTGGGTGGAATGGGGATTAGGACATGAATCGCTCTCGGTATTTGGGGGGTGAGAGCAATTCAAGGCTCGCGTGGGCAGGGGTGCTTCCCTGAAGTAGACCTATCCTCTGTCAGGATCACAGAGGAGTGTCTACCCGCTACCCGGAAATGAGACAGTAATGGATGCAATACAGAAAATGCAAGTAAAAATTGATACTGAAACTGATATCAATGAAGGACAAAGAATCGAAAAATATAATTAAAACGGCAAGACATATATAGACAACAACAAGAATAGAAATACTAAAAACAGCAAAAACATTAAAGGATACCAGCATATTTACTAATAATGATTTCTCAAAAAAAAGTTCAAGAAGAAAAAAAATAACATACCGCAAATATAACAATCTGATCATCGATGATGTTGCTTATGGGATACGAGATATTAGAAGAAAATAAAGGAATAGACAGAGAGGGTACGATTGAAGGAGGACTGCCCAAGACAAAAAGAGGAATGTGAGATTCCATACAAGAACAATCAAGAAAAAATAGAGGAACAGCAAGGCAAAAAAAACTAATTCACGAAATAAGTCATTTGCATTATAAAGCAGACTTTAGCAATTATAATGAAAATGATTTAGGGAAAGTAAAGAAAAAAATGTAGATATATTAATTAAAAACGGGAGACATTTAAAGAAGGAATTTTAAAGAATACAGTAATGGCGCTAAATAATTATCAAGTAGATATTGCGGCATTACTGGTAACTAAACAGGAAGATAAAGTAATAATAGACGTAGAAGGATATAAATTTTATAATAGTGGAAGCAGTACAAGATTGTTTAGTATCAGATTTTTAATAATGGCGCAATAGTGGAATATAATCCCACAACAGTAGATTGTGTAGCATCAGAGTATGAAAAAAATTCAGAAAATTAAACATAATGAATGTATATGCACTATCAGAGGCTACAGATAAAGAGGAAAAAGGTGAGTATTACCAGAAATTAGAGAGCTTATTCAAAACTAGTAGGAAATACGATGTAAAAATACTGATATGCGGCATTAATGCCAAAAATGGGAAGAAGGATAAACAAAAGCATTTTTATTTAGCAGATTCAATGTAAGCAACAAAAATGGAGAAAAATGACTGAATTTTCTGAAGAAAATAATATTTCCACCACAAAAATATACATCTAGAAACATAAATTTCGTCAGGCGGAAAACTAAGAAATAAAATATACAAAGTATGTTTGTCTAAAATATAAGAAGTTACAAAGGAGCAAATTACGATTCCAATCATATATTAGTAATTGTGAAAATAACAGTTTAAATCAATAAGTAATAAAACGCAGAAATGATGTAGCGATCATTCTATACACCAAAGCACAGATAATCTGATGGTTAGGACATGTTGAGAGGCTCTCTGAAAACAGGGCTACACAAAAGGTAATGAAAAGGGATGTGGGGAGAAGACACAGAGGAAAACACCTCAAAAGTGGCTAGAAGCGCTAAAGAAGATTTGAGAAAGCTGCACGTAGAAAGTTGGAAGATTAGAGCTGAACAAAAAGAGCAGTGGAGAAAAATTGCAAATTAAACAATTAATTTATAAATATATAATTACTAAGTTTTAGCTCTTTATGATAAACAATAATCTTCTAGATTCTTCAACATTTTTTTAGTTCCTTCCTATTTCTTGCAATCAGTGTAGACTACACATAATATATTTCTTTAGATGACACTTTCTCCAATTATTACTTCTAGAATTAGATTAAACGAGGTCATTAATGGGGGATCTCCTTGTCTCAACCATTCCATCACCGCAAAGTCCGCGGATAGGCTTGCTTCAGTTATCACTCAACAGGTTGTCTTCAATATGGTCATTTTAATTAAACTAAATAATTTCTCGAGAACTATTAATTTCTTGAACAATACTATAATGTTTTTCTTATTGTAAAACAATACTGTTCTTGAAATCGATAAATGGAATGTGGAGGTCTAAATATTGTTCGTATGCATTGTATAGGATTTGCTTTATTATAAAGATTTGGTCTACTGTCCACCGTCTTCTTCTAAAAACTTAGTTCTTTATCTTGTATTACATATAGTCTATTTTTAATGCTGTTATTGATATCTTATCGTACGTGAGTTGAGCATTTCTTTTCCTTTGTTGTTCTTTCCTTCGCGATTTCCATTTTCACCACGGCTCATACTGTTTTAAGTTCTTGGCTGCTTTAGTTATTTTCTTTAGGAATTTCTTCTAATAAGGTTTCTCTTCTATATTTTCCTCTTCTTGGTCTTCCGCTCTTTCATGGTCTTGTCCATTCTTCAAAATACCGCGCCTTTCTCTCCAGTTTTTTTTCTATATCCCACTAATAAGCTGTCTTTAGCCGTGTTATCATCAACTATAGTTGTTTAAATTTCATTTCTTAATAAAAATTTATAATTTCTTTATGTATTCTTCTTCTGGCAGTTTTGTTTTGCTATTCTCATTTTGTCAGAATTGTTCTCATTTACATGGACATGATCTATATTGGTGTCCACTCCTCTACAGGATCGAATGTCACTTATTACTCCTGTCTGTTTATTTTCTATGATTAGCTGGTTTTTCCATGAGATGATATCTACGCTGTCTTGTGACCAAAGAAAGTTCTCATTATTCTCATATTGTTGCCCAGCAAGTTGTAGTAGTCTTTTTCCATTATCAGTGATTTCCAGGTGTTTGCTTTTCCCACCACCGGCTTTCTCATATATTTTTTCTCTTACTACTTGTGTATTTAAATTTCTAATTATAATTTGTATGTCATATTTAGGTATCTCTCTCACTTCGAAAAAGTTTCCTCTCTTCTCATTACCATTCGTTACACATTTAATATGTTTAATTTCCTGCATCTCTTGGTTCTCCTTATAATTTATATCCTACCTACAAAGATTTTAAAACCCATAATCAAATTGTTGTACTTCTTATTTACAATACGTCGTATAATTTTCTGAAATTCCAAGTACCTAGCCTAATTATGTTTTCATTCATCTAGGTTTACTTTTATTTCCAATTGTTTATTAGTATTCCATTTCCATTCTATTCCGTCTATTACTATTGTATTGTATCTAATTTTAACTCGTTTTCCGATATTTTGTTCTTTTCGTACGCTCTTCTTACTTGGCTTTGCATAATTCTTTCATATGTATCTTCTTCCTCTTAAAATGTCTTAATTTCGCCATATTGGACACATTCTTCTTTATCCTTGTTATTTTCTAATTGGATTAAAACTGTAAACTACCCACTTGTTAGCCTTTTTTCCAAGAAATATTGGCCTGCCAAATTTTTCTGCACCATCCCTTTTTAAGCTATTTTCCTTTGACACAAATTGAGCAGTACCCTTTAGAAAAGAATATCAGGTGTAGTCCCCCAAGCTGATTCTTAATACAACAGCTGTTTCTAGGCCATCGATAGTTTTTAAATGTTTTATTTTAAATTGCAAATTTAATTATACTACTTAATTAAAGTTCTATTATTAAATTATGTAACATATTTCTCTTTAACAAAATGGAAGCGCTTTCAGTGAATTTAATAGGGGTATGGTCAGAGTAGAAATCTAGAGATCCTAGAGCAACGCCTTTACTGATGAGGAAATCGAGCAAATCCGGAATTTTATTTGCATCTGTAAACTAGTAGGAAGTTCATATGTAGAAATGGTTCAACTAAAGTTTTTACATCATCTGATACCAGATTTTACCCTTGCCTGGAGGAACAGGGAGGGTAAAACCACAATGAACATTATTCGCACTGTAGTCACCTCTGGTCATAAATCTACTACACAATGACCAGAAATATGTGATCAAATCGGAGAGTAAGCTACTGACAGCGTTAGCAGATCGTGTGTGTGTCTTCAATCTCTATAGTCGTTAGCCCCATTGACAGTTTTTCTAGAACTTGGTGGTTAGAAACGCCATTGGCGTTACAGCGGTCTATTTTACAACTTTAAGCCATTTTAATTTCTCAATAATTCTTCTCTCAAAAGTCTAATCTCTGTTATTACCTTGTTAACGATTTGTTGTTGAATTTGAATAGTTTTCTACATTGAAATTATTTTAGAGGTGATACCTGCTTTGTGGTATTTACGTATGGAATCGACTGATAATCTAATAATTGTTGTATGAGTTGTGTCAGCTGAACATAAGATAAGTTGATTTGGCATAGTTATCTTCTGACCAAAATGTCCAGATAGACTTTGCATCCTTTGTAATTTATGGAATGAATATCATCACAATAAGTATCATTCACCATCTTTATTATTTTCTTTGTATGTACGATAGGCATGTAGTTCGGCGCACTTAACGTGGGGGTCTAATGACTCTGTTTCGTCTATACCATGGGCATTTTACATTAAGAAACTTGAGATTTTCTTACTGCCTTTTCAAATACCACGATAACATTTTCAATAAACCAAATCTAAAATGTTATTGTATTGTTTATATTACGCTGTACATCAGTGAAAAACAGTTTGTCTTTTAATTGATTTTCTAAGATGAGTAATATTTACCATTTTGTGGTCCTGCCTTTAAGACCTCTTTAATGTGTGTGTTAGAACAACTCTGAAAGTTTTTTCTTCTACCAGCAGTATGTCTGTCTTACGATCTCGTTCGTATCCAAAGCATGCGCGAGTTTTTTGTGGACTTCAACACATTTTGTTTGTTCTTGCATTAACTAATACTAATAATTTTTTGGCAGTACATGAGTTTACTAGATCTAACAAGTGTTTTATTGTTCTGACGTAATGAAGTTGTGACAGGAGTACTTGTACAGCACTTTCTCTCCTACCTTTGGCACATTGTACCTATTAACATGTTCCTGAATTTGCCTGCTTAATTATTGATGAGGATGGACTGACGTATTTAAGTTTTCTCTTAGATCTTACCTTTTGAAACTCGTCACTAGTGATTATTTTTGATTTGCCACTAGTAACTAACATGTTATCTGCAGCGTGGTTAGTGAACGTCGATAGTGATATGGAATTTAGTATAATCTACTTCTGCTTCTTACATTAGAGTAAATCTAGTTTCTCAAGACAAATTACATTACAATGCAGGAAATTTGGTTTCATCATAGGTAAGTTGATGCAATTGTGCTGGCAGCGGTAAAAAATTAATTTGTACTGAAGAGTAAATTACGAAACAAACGCCTACTGAGGCCGTTATCATTGCCTTATTTTGAATGATTGCAGCTGTATAGGCGCGGGTAGCTACTAATGCTATAAATATTTTTAATTCTTTAATTAAGTCGCAATAAATTCTAATTACATTTACATCAAATCCCTACATTACAAAATGTACCTTTCTCTTTCTGACTTTGTCATAAGTGATTTTTCTTTTCATTGTCCCATCATTGGACCGATATTGGTGTTTTCAATTTAAATGCAAAATTAGTATAATGTAGAAATGATATATATATATATATATATATATATATATATATATATATATATATATATATATATATATATATATATATATATATATATATATATATATATATTATATGCGAGTTTTATTACGGCCGAGGCCGCGTCTCGCTTCCCAAACGCCACTTATTTCTATCTAGCCAATCTCCTTCTTCTAATCTTCGGATTCCATAGCGTCCTGTACCTCTGCTGTCCAGCTTCGGCGAGGTCTACCCGTTTGCGACGTTCTGGTGGTACCCATTTCCAAACTTTCTTCGGCCATCTGTCGTCATCCATTCGTTCTAAGTGTCCATACCAGATAAGCCTTTTTGTTTCTATGGTATTGATTATCGTACCATCCACCTCCATTCGCTGTCTTATTTCTTCATTTCGCACGTGTTGTAGCTTAGATACACCACAGCTCCGCCTCCAATAGTCCATTTCCAGTGCCATTAGACGGTTTTTATTTCGCTGATTAATGTCCCATACCTCTGATCCATATGTGGTGATGCTTTCAATTATAGTCTTATATATTGTTGTCTTCGTTTTTTTTTTTTGTAATTTTATCATTCCAGAGTACCGTGTTCAGCAGTCGAATGGCCCTCCTTGCTTGGGCTATTTTAAGATCAATGTCTGCGTCACTTCCTGGCGTACTTGAAAATAAAACTCCAAGGTAGCGAAAATTTGAGCAACCGTGAACTACGTCGCCACTAATATTCAGGTCCATACCATCGTCTCCAATTACTAGGTGTTCAGTCTTCTGCAAGTTAATCTCCAGGTCCCATTTTTTATACTCTTCCTGGAGCTTGCGTAACATATAGTTCGAGTCGTCTACGTCTTCAGTGATAATGACTTGGTCGTCAGCAAACAGTAATGTGCTAAGTATTTCGTCTCCAATCTGTAGTCCCATGCCACCACACTTTCTTCTCCACTGAATTAAGGCTTCGTTAAGATAAATTTTAAACAAAGTGGGAGCTATACAGCACCCTTGTCGGAGTCCCTTTGTCACATCAAAATCAGTAGACATACGTGATCCAGATTTTATGCAGCTTGTGGCCTTTTCATATAAGTTTTTTTACGGCAGCGATATATATATATATATTACTAATGTTGGAGTTTTTCATGCATTCCCATAGCCTTCTTTGAGGTACACTGTCGTATGCCTTCTTAACATCTATGAAGGTAAGATGTAAGGGTCTTCCGCGTGCACTCTTCTTTTCAATAATTTGTCTTAGTATAAATACGTTATCGATACATGATCGTCCAGACCTAAAGCCGCTCTGTTCTTCTACTTCATTCATCTCTTCCTCTATTTTTTCTTTCATTATTTTTCCGTATATTCTGGACATTGAGCTGATGTAATTCTTGCAGTCAGTTCTATTACCTTTCTTGTAAATTGAAGAGATATACGCTTGTTTCCATTTTTTGGGCACTTTCTCACCTTTCAAGCATTTGTTGAATAGTTTGGCTACAATGCTAAACAGTTGTGTTGGAGCAGCCTTTATAAGTTCAATGGGAATATTCCCCGTTCCGGGTGCTTTGCCATTTTTCATTTTATTCACGGCTTTTACTACATCATCAATTTCTATTTTTTGTAACATATCATTAGGGGAGTGCATTTCATTTATTTCTACTTCATCATCTTCTGTTTCTATAAAATCTGCTCTATCTTCTCTTAGTAGTTTCTTATAGTATTCTCTCCATGTTTTTGTACTGATCAGATCGATACCTCCGTTATTCTTATTCTCTACACGTATTGCTTTCAGGGTTCTCCACGCTTCCTTCGATCTTGTGTTACCTCTGCATCCATTTATTTCTTGACATTTGTTCTTCCATGCTTCGTTTTTTGCATGTGCTACCGTTCTCTTTACTTCTCTGTTTATTCTCGCGTATGCTTTTCTATCTTCGCTGTCGTTCGTGTTTAACCATTTTATGTAGGCGTCTTTTTTACTGTCAACAAGGTTTTCTATTTCTTGGGTCCACCACACGTTAATGCTCTTCATTTTTGTTCTTGTATTTTCCCCCAGGGCTTCAAATGCTGCTTCGTGAATTATCTTTTCGATTTCATCATACATTTGTTGTGCTGACGACTCTTCTATGTATCGTAGTTTATTTGCCAGTCTTAATTTATATAGGAATTTTGTCGACTCGTCTTGTAGTCCCATTAAGTTATATTTTCTTGTATCTGCCGTATTCAGTTCCGGTTCCTCCTCTTTTTCATGCTGGCTATAATGTTTGAAAGGGATATAGAGTTTTCCTATTAGTAGATGGTGATCGGAGCCGCATTCCGCGCCTCTCTTGACTCTCACGTCAGATAATTAGGTAATCGATGACAGATCTTAACTGGCGGGTTGACTGTGTCCAGGTATAGCGGTGGACATCTCTGTGTTTAAACCACCCATTTGTAATTCTTAGAGCATACTGATGGCATATTTCTATTAACTTCTCTCCATTATTGTTCACCGTGTCTTCACCATATATTCCTATAATGGGGTGATTAACTCTCTTCCCAGTACGTCCATTAAAGTCACCAAGTAGTATTATTTCCTTTCGATCACTAATTCCATCTAGTACCGCCATCAATTCTGTATAGAATTTTTCTTTTACTATATCATTAGCATCTTCGCTGGGCGCGTATATTCCAACTATTACTATCTCATATCCTCTTATGTGTAACTCGGCTTTAATTACTTCTTCGTTTATTTGCTCCCAACTCTTTAGGTTCTTTTTTAGTGTTTTCTTTAATATTATAGAAACCCCTCTTTTCGCTCTCTGATCTTTAGGAATTCCGCTATATACATGTATATAGTTTTGTTTTATTTCGGTTCCTGTACCCTTTCTCTTAGTTTCGGTAAGGACAGCTATATCTATATTATACCTTTTTAGTTCGTCCAGTACTTCTGTCATTTTGTTATTTATTCCTTGGACATTCCATGTGGCTATTTTGGTGTTCCATTTGTGCTTATTTCCTTTAGTGGTACATTTATTTATCTGTTTGACGTTGTTTACGTGCGAATATTTGCCCCCCCCCCAGAATCCTTGGGGCTGACTGTGATTACAGTACGAGATTCTGAGCTATTTGCTCTACTCGTCTGGGGTAGTATCGTTTTACAGTTCGCAGGCATGTTTGGGAAATTTTAGCATTTGTCGTTTTTATGACGCTGGGTTGCAAGCCAACTGCGATCAACCCTCCTCCTTTACCCGGGCTTGGGACCGGCAACATCAGCTGCTGAGCTACTCAATCCACTCAAAAACTGATGCAGGCCGAGTTTATATATATATATATATATATATATATATATATATATATATATATAAATATATATAGGGTATTTTTTAAGCCCGATAGAACTTGAAATTGTAAAAAATAACACAAAAAATTAAACTTTAATAAAAAACATTTTTTAAATTTTATTCGAAAGATCAGTACATGGCATTAACATTTGAAAATGATTTCGGGCAAAGGGCCACCGCGACTGTTCTTGACGAAGCGCATTCTGGACGTCCAAATTTGGGCCACTTTTTCGAGCATTGCTGATGTTGGCCTCCAAGGCGTCAATTGTTGATGGTTTATCAGCATAAACCAGTGACTTCACGTGGCCCCACAGGAAATAATCGAGAGGTGTCAAATCACACGACCTTGGAAGCCAATTGATAGGTCCATTTCTCGAAATCAACTTATCGCCAAATTTTGATTTCAATAAGTCGATGGTTGCGGTCGCGCACGTAATGCCATCCTGTTGAAACCACATCTCGCCCGGATCAATATCATCCATATTTTCAAACAAAAAATCATTGATCATGGTGCGGTAACGATCTCCATTGACCGTAACGCGAGCTCCGACTTCATTTTTGAAGAAATAAGGTCCGATGATGCCACCAGCGTGTAAACCGCACCAAACGGTGCATTTTTCTGGATGTAATGGAGTCTGTAAAGTCTGTTGTGGATTGGTTTCACTCCATATGCGGCAATTTTGTTTATTAACAAACCCGTTAAGCCAAAAATGAGCCTCATCACTGAACACAATTTTGCGATAAAACCTTGAGTCAGTTTCCAACTGCTCTAGAACCTAATCGGCGAAAGAACGACGCGTATGATGGTCTCGTGGCTTTAATTCCTGCACCGGCTGGATCTTATACGGGTGTAGGCCAAGATCTTTGTGCAAAATTTTCCACGTAGTGGACGGACAGAGCCCCAATTCCTGCGATCCACGACGAATCGATAAATTTGGATCTTCTTCCACATTTTCGTTTACAGCGGGGATATTCTCTTCAGTACGCACATTCTTTCGACGTGTTGGTGTTATTGCATCATTTAGAAAGTATGTGGTATGAAATCTATCCACAGTTCGACGGATGGCTTGCTCAGATGGACGATTATGTGCGCCATAAAAATCACGAAATCGTCTATAAGTTGCGCGAATCGATGACTGATTTTCAAAGTAAATCTGGATAATTTGGGAGCGTTGTTCAAGCGTCAATCTATTCATGATGATTTGCCAGAGTATACTGATAATAAATGTAAAAAAGTGAGCGCAGTATGGCAGTTCGTTTGACAGTTAACCCTTTCGTAAGTTCTATCGGACTTAAAAAAACACCGCCACCCGCCGCTCGCGGCGCATTTTTCGCCCAAGCACGCTGTGTTCAATTCGCTCGTATTTGTAGGAAAGAGGCTAGAAAAATAATAAAAATATACAAATCGATAGATTTTGATCTGTTCTTCTCGATGATGCCATTGGTTTTTGTGCAAACCCCTGTTTTTGTAATGAAAAATGAGTTTGAAGTTCGGAATGTTTCTCCGAAATTTCTCACAACTTTTCATAGTAAAATTTATACGAGTCGAAAGAGCAACTATTCGGCAACACCTTCAGCTCGGCACTTTGTTAAAACTTGTGATGCCACATAACAGCTAATTACATCGTAATTCACATCATTTTAAGTATCACCTCACTTTGTTTTCACGACACAACTTCGTCTCGATATGAGGTTAACAAAAAAAGAACATCCGAAACTATGCGCGATTACGCTAAACATTCGAGAATAACATTATCAAATAACAGAAGTATACGATACGAGTAAGTTTGCGATGAATTTATATTCGTAAACAGCTATGTACTTGCGCTCGCGCCGTGCATCGACGATAATCTACGCGCCGCGCGCGTTTGTCCCCATGCCGCCATCTTTATATATATATATATATATATATATATATATATATATATATATATATATATATATATATATATACCTTTGCACTCCAGTCTATTGACTCGTATAGGGATACCACCAACTCCACCGCTATATTAGTTATAAATGTAAATACATAATATAACAGAAAAATACGGTTGCTGCAATAAAAAAAATATTTATTTCTAAATAACATTATGTAAAATAATATTATGTAAAATAATTCCTAAATTCTTTTCTTTTAACAAAATAAAAATTTTATGTTTTAAAATTACGCGTGGTATAGTATCTTTCAAAGCAATCCCCCATGTGCATGCGGGGGTTTCCGGGACAAGTAGTACAATACTCGCTTGTTTCGCGTCTTTGCCCTTTTTCTTGTCTGTTGGAACACTCTCACGGTCTCTTTTGTTGCCTTTTCGCATTATGTGGAGCTTTTTGTCCGACCTGGTTTCAGACGTTGAAGTTGACGGTCTTCTGCGATATTCTCGGAAGTCGCCTACCGGTTGATCAACTAATCGCTTTACGAACTTCAAATGTGATAGTGGCTTTTCGTTTCTATTCTTTTTCACACTTTTGTATAATATGTATGAATTTATACTAGACATCTCCGTGCCCCAAAAAAACATTTTCCGCCACCATTTAAGGGATTTTCTTAAAAAACAGTAACTGGAGGCGTATTGATCGGCGCGATCGACACCGCCCATCGAATTTGTATAATTCACTACAACTTTTGGCTT
This sequence comes from Sinelater perroti, assembly GCA_036346155.1. NCBI lineage: Eukaryota > Metazoa > Arthropoda > Insecta > Coleoptera > Elateridae > Sinelater > Sinelater perroti. The sequence goes on along the minus strand of JARFIY010000195.1, from coordinate 11,932,278 downwards.
ATTCACATCTTGTTGTTCGCCTCCTCTTAAAAATCTTGTTTTTGTCATAAATCCAGCGCTATCACTGGTACTCAATAGCGTTACTATTCTTTTGTCTTTCCAACACAATAACATCGTGTTCCCCCTTTTATTAGCAACAGATTTATTTTCGGAAAATTTGGTTTTCTTTATCGAATCAGGTATTCCCTTTGTTCATTTTCAATGTCCCTGTCAGATGACATTTCACTTTCAACAATTCTTCTGCCAACGGTATACTGGTATCTGTCCGTAAACATGTGATAACCTTGTGCATCTGGTACGTTGGTCAATGATCTATCATATAAATGCAACGCAATCCTAGCGCGGACGGATAATTCCTGTTTTATAAGACTTTCGGAGGTGATACTGCCATAACATGGAAGAATATTGTATACATACCCTGTTTCAGAATCAGCCCGAACGTATATTCTTATGCCCCTCTTCGTAGGCTTATTAGGATTATAAGTTATAAAACTTATTTTACCTTTGAACTTGATAACCGATTCGTCTACGCTTATATTTTTACCCGGTATAAAATACCCGGAAAACTTGGAATTGATGTATTCTAAAAAATTACTGACCCGTTTAATACGTGTTCGAATGTCCATCCCCTGAGGATCTATTGTTTTCAAATGTAACATCCAAAATATTTGGTTGAATCGTCTTCTTGTGAATACATTTGAAAAACATGGTATTTTAGTGTTATTGTTGGTTGACCGATAGTCCTGCATATTTGGCAAAGGCATCGTGCCCATATTGATGACTCCAAGAAAGGCCCAGAGTTCTTCTTTATTTGTATCGCGCCACGTGTGCTATATGGAATTCTTGCTAAGAGTTTTATTCCTCAATTTGTTTTTGGCGTAACTGTTCGTTTTCGTTATAATTTCGTCTATGAGATCATCCGTGAAATACAATTTGAAAAATTGTATCGGTTCGTCGATATTGAAAAATTGCGGCCCTGGAACTTTATTTCCCGTTGCAAAGTTTATATTTTGTAAGGGAATATCTCTTTCTGTAATATCGGTCCATCCACTACAGGTACAACTTCATCTTCGCAATCCGATTCAATAATTTGAATTCTTCGTTTTTTTCTCACTACTATTATGTCACTATCGTCACTATCTGTTCCTGAATTATTCCCAATATCGTCTACTAATATTTCACTCAAATTATCTCCGTGCAACACAAAATCGAGTTTATATTCCACATCGCTTATTTCACAGTTTTGTTCAAAAGTTTCACTTTCCATCTTTACCACGCAAGGGACTACAACGTTTTGAAAAGAATCAAAAAGCAACGCGTATTGTAATATAAACATAGTTACAGATAATATAAACACAGACTGTTTCCCTTACTCAAGTGTTTTTTTTACAAAAGTGCCCAATAAGTAAATAAAGCGTGTCGCCGTAGCGGCGACAGTGGATTTAAAGTTCATATTTTAGATGTCGCATATACGGCGACAACGGAGTGCAAAGGGATATATATATATATATATATATATATATATATATATATATATATATATATATATATAATCTAAGCTAAAAATTGGACAGACATAAAATTTCATTTAAATAATTCATAATTTAATAGTAACAAATTTTTGATCCTAAATTTGAAACACAAAATTAAAAATTTAATGGTGAGTGCAATGGCTGATTTTAACATTTTCACTTATTATCAATATGTCGATTTAATTTAATAAAAATTCATATTAAGTTATACACAAATTCTAGTTTTGAAAATTTTTTTAATTCAAAATAAACCCAGATATTTATAATGTTCTTGACTTCAAAATTGTTTTTATAACAAGAAAATAAACATATCGAGGAGAGGAGAGTATACCTAGTGCAGTAATACATTTCCACACAAAATTGAAACTACTGTCTCTTCCATGATGACATACAAAATAAACGCAGTTTTGTTTTCAAAGATTCTCCGACATTTTTACTTGTGACAGATGATTTTACATGAAAATATCTTGCAATATCTATACAAGGACATTAGCAAACCTAGTAATAGACCAATAAATAACTAAACAGAATTTTCAAAATCTATATCATAGAAGAAATTAGCCATTCCGATAGATATTGTTCAAAAAGTACTCCAGGAAAACCTTGAACTAGAGGCTTCAAGAGTCATAAGCCCCTTCTTAATTCTAAAACGAAAGAGGAATTTGGTGACTAAGTGCAAAGGTCTGAAGAATATCTTGTTTGTCTGAAGTATGAGCTAGACTTCTTCTTCTTCTTTATGTTCCATCTCCGCTACAGAGTTTGGAAATCATCCTAGCAATTTGCACTTTTGAGACTGCTGCTCTAAAGAGTTGATTGGAGCTACAGTTATACCATTCTCTAAGATTGCGCAGCCACGACATCCTTCTTCTTCCCACACAACAGATAATAATGTTCTCCCCGCATCACGTGTCCCAAATATTGAAGTTTTCGCCGTTTAATTTCATCCAATATTTCCGTTTCCTGTTTATTCACTCTGTTTAAGAGATCCGTATTCCTTATTTTTTCGACCCATGAGATTCTCAGAATTCTCCTATATGTCCACATCTCTAATACTTCTAATTTTTTCATAAGATATTTGTTCAATGTCCATGCTTCCATTCCATATAAAAGTGTGGAGTGAACATAACATTTTACTATTCGTAATTTAAGTGTTAGGGAGAGGTCTTTGCTGCATAGGACATTTCTCATATTTAAGAATACATTTCTTGCTTGTTCTATCCTAGAGGTTATTTCGCTGGTATTATCATTTTTATCATTGACTATAGTGCCTAAATATCTGTATTTCTTTACTTTTTGAATCTGCTCTCCTTGAATATTTAATGAGCTAGACAATCAAAACCAAATTACTATCAAGCTTCTTTCTATAACTCTTTCACACCCGGTCTGGACCTTCCAACAGAAGCTAAACCATCTGGATTCTACCAGATGGCATAAATTTGAGATAGAGGTGTGTACCGCTCTCTATACTATAGATTTTGTTTGAGTGGAAACTTATTAATGCACAAGATACTATGAAAACCAAACAGAAACTTAATAAAATTATTATTATTCATAACAAAATTAAACAGGGTAAAGACAAAAGCTAATAGATATTATTTCATAACATTTATACTAACTATTGCAAAAACTACTGTAATTCAACCAATAAAGGAAATAAATATCTGATGTCTCCCATTAGGCCAAAGTACATTTGCGTTTGAGAATTCTCCCCTCCTTCATATTTAGTGAGTAGTCTAACGAAGAAACTCAATACAAATTCAACATAAAGATTTCAGCAACTTTTATTAAAAAAGAAGGTGCTACAGAAACGTACAAATAAAATGTAACTACAGAAGTATTCAAAATGGAGTACTTGTTAATAATAATTTACAATAAATAATATTGTCAACGCCATATTGGTATCACGTCTTCTTTTGTGATGTTTATTTGCACTAAATAATTATATCACATACATTGGCAACAATTTGTATTATTAAGGAGTATAGTTAACATTATAAAGCTGCAATATATATAAACAATGTAGCTTTCTGCAACGAAGACAGTAAGTAAAGAAGTAAAACAAAGTCAGTTATGCAAGAACTGCAACAAATAAATGAGTTACAATAAATATTTGCAAAATGCCGCTATTTATTATTTACATTTTGATGACATCTCAATACAATACTTCATCATATAATACAGTTTGTGTTCGCTTTTAGGATAGATTTTAAAGCAAAATCCAATTTTGCATTCTATTAGTTTAAAAATACTTTTAGGTACTTAATACACATTTTAATGTCTGCTATTATTTAATAACTTTTACTTATAAAATTCACGGAAGACAATTACATGACCTCCTGACGAACACAATTTTGTTTTGTTCAGATACAATTTGCTTAAAAAGACAACTTATGTATAAAATACATCATTTGCAAGTTGTAGAATAATAAATAATAGCACTGAACAAAACAAAATAAAATAAAATAAAACAATACTGAGGGTATTCAAATGAGAAACATCACTTTTAAATATATATAGTTTTACTGTACAGAATCGAAACACTTTTTGTCACTTATATATTATCCCAGGAAGTCTTTATTTTAAAAGTAAACAAGTCGAGGGACTTTTGCTAAACTTCAATTTTGAAACCCTGCAATGCGAGTAAAAGTATCAAACGTTAAGATTTCTTAATACCATGCTAGAAGTGGAAATAAAAATAAAGCAAACGAAATGTTCACAATAACATAAATTGCTGCTCAACCAAGTACCTAAACCTACTCTCCTAAATTAGTAAACAATTAAAAATATCATAAATCATCATAGTTCTATCTAAAATTTGGAAGTCACATCGTATCCATACAGCACAAACAACATGATCTACTTCTATGTAACACATTTCCAATTTCTATACTGCATATGCTACACCTACATAAATTCACGCGATTACTGGGGCTACCTTTTATCCTCCATTACAACCTGCTTAAATACTTGAACCCCTGTGGACATTTGCGACTTTACTTCGTGATTCCCCAACGCAGCGGTTCCATCTTTAGCAATAAACAATTGAAGACCTGAATCTGAAACAAATCAACTCTTAATTCAATTGTTTTTCTATATTAAGAAAATCAGATGATTTCAAAAATCATTGTTAGAATGATCCATCAATGGAAATAACCTTGAAATTACCATTTGAACAAAGGGAAAAAGTATTCATTCGATTTAAGTCCTTAAAAGTGATACGTATTAATAGATCAATATCCTGTTCCAACTATGTTAACAGTTAGGTAGAAAGAGGTTATTAAGAAGCTAAGTACTGAAATAGCATAAAATCTTCATTAAAACCTTAACAACAAAGTAAAATTATTTTTACAAAACCTTGTATATGCTGTTAAGTTATAACTTAGTGTTATCTCGTACAAAGCTAACATTAATATACCCATATTCAACACGTTATCTTTATTTTTAAAAGTATGTTTTAACAGACAATATTTATTCCAAACCAAACTAATTGTATCTCTTTCTCCAATTCGTTGTCTAATGCAATTGTTTGTCGCCCTTCTGTTTGATAGATAGCAATTTTGTTTTATTAAAATTAACTTTTAGTCCTACTTTTTCACTTTCTTCTTCATGATAGCATGTTTTTAGTGCCGATTTACTTTCTGCAAATAAATTAAATTATCCGCAAATCTCAGGTTGGAAAGTCTTGTCTTACTATTTCTACTATTCTCTTTTCCCATGGAAATTTTGTCCATTTGTCAGCAGCAGTAACTGTTTGCCTTCGACTGGTAAACTTTGTAACATTTCATTCAGAATGTTGTTGTTTCCTGCAGTTTTGTTCTTCTTTAAATTTCCTCTAATGATGCCTCTCATTTCGCTTCTCTTTCTCCTATCTTTGGTCTCCCTGCATTGCTGTCACATAATTGCTTATAATAAGTGGTTGCTACTATTATGATTTCATTTCTTTTTAGTGTTGCCCCCCCTCCTAACTGTGCAATTTTTATCTATCTATTTCATTTGTCTTGAAACCCCTTTCCTAAATTTGGTCTCTTCCCATCTGAGAGCTCTCCACTTGCTATGTTTCTTTTTAATCAACCCTTTTGCCATAACCAGTCTGTGATTGATCTCATTTCAAACTGACTATACACTTTTACAATATTTATAAACTTGTTTTTGTTACTTATTATATCACACATTTTGCTTCTGTACTGTCCGTTCGAAGATCTCCACGTCCATCTTTTTCCCATTCTTGTTTTAAAAAATGTAAGATAAAGTCTACTAATAATTTCCTGCTTTCATTCCTCGTCACTTTTCCAAACTTCCCTGTTGCATTTTCGTCCTTTTTTCTAAGTGCCCTGTCTTGATCTTAAGATCTGCTATAATCATAAATTGTTTTACCTCAGATTTTGCTCCAAGTCTGCATAAAATTCATCTATATCTTCGTCTAACGAGGCTTTGGTTCGTGCATATACATGGATTACTGCTAATTTCTTCTGTTTCCTTAAGTCTATCTTTAATACTACTATCCTACCCGAGTAGCCTTTGATTTCTTCCATATAATTTCTCAACGTTCTTATAAATCTATTAGATGGCAAAATAAGTTTTGCGAATAAATCAAAACCCAACAAGTTTATTGACCGGAAGTAATTATAATTATTCAACATATAAACTATTGATAAGATATGATGTAACAAAGTGCTACATAAAAGTCGTTAGAGAGCAGCAGTAGTAATGATTGCTACAGAAAATTCGTCACATTTGCATTCTCTATGGTAGCCAAGCGTTGCTGGTTGAATTTTCTAGTATTTAAGATCTACTGTTGTCGTACATAACTGTTAACAGGCTGTGTATCAATGAAAATTAAAAATACGCTTATGTCGCCCAAATAACAGTTTATGCAAAACTTTTTACAAACGCACCTCACCCAGCTGTGACAAGACACAAACGAGGACTTTGGAATAGAAAATGACAATGATTCAGAAAATAACGTAGAAAAACGAAATGGTTAATTTGAAACAAGGGGGAAGAGGAGAATGATAAGGATTCAACTAAAGATACAAATCGTTTTTTGGAAAAAATCAAATAACCAAATGGATTAATAATCCACCATTGAGAAGTATACAAAGCAGATCTCATAACATAGTTACGCATTTGCATGAGGTTACAAAAAATGTTAGTGAAAACTACTATAAATTGTTGGAATACTTTATGCAATAACAAAATTTTGGAAAGTATAATTAAGTATACCCACCAATATACAGAAAGCATCAAAGGTATATTTCCCAGGAAGAGGGACATAAAAACCACAAATATTTATAGAACTAAGGAGTTTAATTGGATTGTTGTATTTAGCAGAAGCTTCTTCGAGACAGGGCAATTTTCTTTATGACTTTTGCCATAATTATGTAAACACCCTCTGAGTGGTGTATCTAATTTTGTAAATACTTTGTAAATCTGTAGTTAGAATTTATTATTAACTTTCAAAAAGAAGCCTGTAATGCGTAAGCGAAAGTTAATGTGATCATGATCCTTCTGTCTGTGGTGTGTGTGTGCCTGTCGACACAATATCTCCAGAACTGCTTAACTGATTCACTTCGTATTTGGTCAATAGATATCTTAAGTCGGTATCTTTATCGGCGTTGAATTTCAGACCTATAGCTCTCAAATGGCCCGAGATATGGGGGCCATATGTCGCTTGCTTCGAAAGTTGCCTTTCCGGATTTTACATCCATCTTACTATTATTGTTATTATATTTATATGAATATAAAACGGTTCAAAATGCCGTTTCTAATTATTACAAAGTAATTAAATACAATTAAAAGTGTTTTATAGTTAAGGTTTATTCTTAAAAAGTCCCTGTGGGTCAAATCACATTAAATAATTCAATGGTGAATATATAGAACTTACTCTCTGCTGAGTCATCTGTAGGCTCCAAATTGGTGTTCTTAAGGAGCTCAGCAATTAGGTGGTCTGGATTCACGCGAGTCACTTCCACACGGCCCGAAACTGTGTTCAAGTCTGTTTCTTGGGCTTGAGCTTTCTTGCGGCGTTCCAGTGCAGCTTTTGCCCTGTCTAGGGAACCTGTCTCCGACAACACCAAACTGCTTGAGCTGGGGTTTCTACAAAACGAAGGGAACGCTTGAATTATACGTTAAATGCAAAGGATAATGTAAAAGTCTATGTAACATATACAGCTACAACTCAATGGCAAGTGTCCAATATTGACAATGCTGGAATTTTATAACTGACAGTATAATTTCAAATAAAAACATGTATCACGTTTATGTACACTTGAGCGGTTGTTTTAAGTGCAGATGACTGACATCAATTTCAGTGTTAAACATCCAATATCTTCAAGCTACAGTGTGCAAGTTTGCTGACAGGTGCATGCACAGGCAACATATTTGAAATCAATACGTGTTTGGTTTAGTATGTTTGTACAAGTATTTTTTTAGATCTGACAAATAATAACAAGTCTTCGAGAACTTTAAGCACGCAATGTATCCACTGGAATGTAAAAATCTGCCTTTCCAACTTAACAACATTAACTTATTAGTACATTACAAGAAAAAAACTTAGATTCATCTCATAATTTTAAAAATAATGTCATTATCGCAATTATTAACTCAAATTTTTAGTATTCAATTAACATTTAGAGAACCATGAACAGTTATGTTTACTGTTATAAGATTTGATACCCCTCTACCTGATAAATAAAGAAGAATTATTATCATCATTTGACAAGCACGAGTTAATTATTTTACTAATTAAACCATTATCCTTCAAATATCAAATACAATAACTATATAAATTCTACAAATGGGAAATTCCATGAGAAGTCGACAGATTTTGGGAAAAGTTTTGAAAATCTCGATGGTGATTTTTTATATGTAAGGCCGTAGGCCACACGTAAAAAGTGAATCAGGGTTTGGTATTTAGCTCGTGCTTTTCAGAGATGATACAAAAGAAAAATTCATTGCTCTACAGAAATGCTATTGTGGAATATGATGTCCCTTGACAAAAGCACATACCATACAACAGGATAATACTATTCTACACCCCTTTAGATCAAATGGCCAGATATAGTGTTTCCAAAGAATCTACTCAATGAGTAGTCTTACGGCCCACTTAAAGAGACGGGTGTAATATTGAATAGCCACATCTGGATATATATCTATTCAGTGACCAACTTTTAAAGAGTTGGGGAAGGATACCAGCACCTCTAAAATTATTTCGTTCACAATATTTTCTTTGTTATATCAACTTCCGTGTTAGATTCTTTCGTAAACAATACATAATACCACTGGTCATTGGTCTCAATAATGATGTTAAAGTCTCTTGTCGACTATGTGGTTGTCTTGCGACCCTTAATTTCAAATAGCAGTCTTGCGTATCGTAACATTTCCGGTATTAAAACCTCTGTAAAAGCTTGGTGATCGTAATATTTTGTGGAAGTTAAAACTCTCAAATCATTGCTTGTTGGGTAACACCAAATTCAAATTGGCCAATGTCACGACCTTGTAGATTGTCATTAACATAGACACAAGAATCCACAATCCACTTATACATATAACTCTTACAGCAACAGCATATAGTGCACATGTTCAATAGGTGTGATTTATATCTTACTGATACAAACTTTTATTATGTTATTACCAACACGTGTTTCCAGAAAACGTCAAGTGTGGTAGGTTACCACATATATTGTTTAGAATCGTTTTTACGCAGAACACATAATTAATGTGACAATAAACCCTCCCCCCTCCAAATTTCCATTGGCCCTATTATGAACATGGGTATATAGAATATTCAATTTACATATGCAATAAACAATTCACTAACGCCCATTTTTTTAAATTAATAATACATATAGTACTAGCATAGTTTTTGCAATACACCTCTAATTTTTATAATCTTTCAAAATACTTTTTACTACATTATGTACATCTGCATTTTTCTATACCAGTCGTCGAACGAAATTTTCCACGTTTCCTTAAGGATCTGAGATATTCGTAATTCTATGCCATTAGAAGGCCTTCGTTATTAAGGCACCACATAAAAATAAACCCAAGTTTTGTCACCTATTCCAATACTGTTGGCATTTTCAAATTTATTTATAACACGTCATAACATCTGCTTGTAGGTTATAGTATGGGGTACCTACAGGAAACAATTTGTTTACTTGAAAGTATTTTTGCACAATGGTATGAATTGCTGTTGCAAGAATGTACATATTCTGATGGATGTCAACATTTTGCTGACAGCAGCAATGCTGTTTCTGTTACAAACGAGGATGAGCGTCCTGAACTGAGGGCGTCTTCCAGATTGAAATTTCTTCTCTGGAAGTCTCAATTCCACCTGAATATAGTAGTATAATGAGGGCAATTATTTTGCAGCACAGAAACTATTTCCTTCAAACACAGATCAATACTCAAACCAACTCCCAGGGTCATTGCTAACTACAGTACAGATTCGAACACGCTTAAACTTGTCACAATATGTGACTAGTGCTTGCACCATATTGTAAGACTTTCCTAGTAGCCTACGTAATAAAAAATAATCCATTCATAAACACATTAATAGATTTTACTTTATCACATAAAAATGTTCAAAATGCGCATCAAAAAGTCGTCCCAATATCGTCAAATATTGTGCACGTGTTTTTTTTCCCTAAGTACTTCAACCAAAACAAGTTTTATTTCAAATTTAGAAACACATGGATATGCCTGTAAGCGAAGACGTCATGTAATAATAATGCCCAATTTGTTTGCATTCATGGATGTTATGACGCCAACAAGTTCGTAATGACCTTATTAAACCATTTTGACTTAATCTGTTGTATAAACTATGTAGATGTGAAGATTTTGCATCTTATACTATAAATTACACGTTGTTCTTGCAAAAAAATTAATTTTTGTAGTAGTAAAATTAAATATCACGTCAATTTTTATTTGGAGATTTGAGACATTTTTATAAAATACCTATTTTTAATGGTTTAAATTGATGTTCTTTAATAGTATAAACTAATCATAGAAATTTTAAAAATCAAAATTTTGATAAAGACAAAATAATTTGCATCACTAAATTTTGATCCCTATTTAATTTCAAAATATGCTAAGTAGCACTTTGTGGAAACAAAATTAATTTAGGGGAACATAACAACAATCACGCAATCATAGAACGGGTTGAATAACCTGATAACTTTGGTAAAAAATTAACGCGTGCAGTGTCATTAATGTAACCACTTTATGTTTGTTTTCTATTCAAATGATATCCATAATTGTCTCATAATTTAACTTTATGACAAGAATCGCACAAATTGGCATTTCCTTTTTATACGAAACAAATAATCACGTAATTATCCAAAATGTGTGAGTGTAACATGATTTAACATAAAAGCGAATTAAAATATAGATTTCTAAATCACTGCAACAGCTAATTAGGAAATTAATCATACATTAGAAAAGAGAAAGTGGTCTACATAAAAAGTTAAGTGAAATTTGGTACTTGAGGTAACAGTTGTCCTTTGTACTTAAGAAAATCAATATAATTCTGGTTAAATCACAAAAGATAAAAATAAACTAGTCTCTTGCATCAAAAAACTTCAAACCTAGTCTCGTATCTCGTACTTGTTTTAAAACAGACGTTGCCCTCTATATAATTCATCTATTCTAATTAATTTAAGCACAACATACACAAAGGCTGTTGGTTCTTTAGTAGTTGCCCCTTTTTCTTTTAAGAAAGGTAGCAGGTAAGATAATAGTGACGCGCTTTAATGCTACAGGGTGTGCAAGTCAAAAGACTACTATCAAACTATAAGTTTATACATAGTATTAAATAATTATACGCATATACTAATATTTATCTCGTCTCATTATCCGCAATTAAATGACCTAAAATTCAATAATAGTGCACTGTCCGAAAATTGATTATAAAATTTGATAAAATTAAATCGGTAATGAATTCAAGATCTCGCGAGTATTAATGTAGGGTAAGATCTCGTAATAATATTGCTATAGTTAGTCAGAGTGTCGATACAAACCGACTCCGCTTTGTGCACATTTGGATCTTTTGAGAAGATCCTTTCAAAGAATATTCTCTACAAATCTGCACCTTCGTGCGTATAAAAATCAACTGACGTAAGAACTTGCTAACCATTCTCGTCATCAATAATTCGTCAAACCAAGCTCGGTAACGATACCTCTCAGATATGTAGAATTAATGCGGGTGTCCCTCAGGGTAGTGTGCTTGGGCCTCTATTGTATCTGTTATATACAAGTGACCTTCCTATCACAGAGCAAACAAGTACAGGCACGTTTGCTGATGACACAGCAATCCTGTCGTGCAATGAAGACCCGAACGCAGCAACCGAACTACTCCAAGAACATTTAAACCATCTCGAAAAGTGGCTAAACAAGTGGAAAGTAAGGATAAACGTTGGTAAATCGGTCCAAGTCACGTTTACAACGAAACACTCGGTGTGTCCGCAAGTCTACCTAAACAATACACAGATCCCTCAGGCAAACGAAGTCAGATATCTAGGCCTGCGCCTCGATAAACGCTTGACGTGTAGATCTCATATAAGAAATGGATCTACGTCTAAAAAAATTGTGTTGGCTCCTTGGGAGAAACTCAGCACTTGCCATATATAACAAACTGTTAATCTACAAAAGCATAATTCGTTCCATCTGGATCTACGGCTGTGAATTATGGGGACGCGCCAGCAAATCAACAATAAAAATAATACAACGCTTCCAGTCCAAGACCCTGAGGATGATATCCAATGCTCCCTGGTTTGTATGAAATGCAACAATCCACAGCGATTTTAACATCTCATTAGTAGCCGATTTTATAAAAACAAAAGCTAAAATCATCATTACACTGTTGAAAATCACCCGAATATAACAGTCAACGTCTTAGTCCAGGAACCCAAAACCAGAAGATTAAGGAAAAAGTGGCTAATAAAATAAAATAAAAAATAAAAGTAGGAGATTTACCAGTGGGTGCTTTCTGCTCATGACTTTTATTAAACATTTAATAACATAAAATTAGCTCATAGAATTACTGTATTTATTTTGATTGCTAATAAAATGAGTTAATAACAAAAAAAAAAAAATTCGTCATTTGATTTTTAGAGCATCATGAAGTAAGTGGATACTCATTTTTAGCGATGAGGCGTATTTTCAAATTAAAACAATATTGTCACCCCAACTAGTTACCATGTGTGGATTTTGGGCAAGTGGCGTGATAGACTCATACTTCTTCAAAGATGTAACTGTGGATATCGAATGTTACCATTACATGATAACCCATTTTTTAGCACTAACTGGGCAACATGGATCTGAAACAAACATGGTTCTAGTAGAATTACACCACGTATTATACAGCTCAAGCAATAGCTGATTTATTGTACCAATACTTTCCTGAGCCGACAATTTAACAAAATGTCATCAACTGCTCAGAAAAATCTTATGATGTAATACTGTGCCAATTCTTTTTGTAGGGTTACCTGAAATTCAAGATCTGCGTCAGCAATCCACAAACAGTTGAAGACCTCAAGATCACGTTGATCAGAATATGTGCGCAATTGTAATCGAAAATTTTATAAAAAGAACCAAGAATTACAGTCGAAGCCGGAGTAGCCATTTATTAGACATAATTTTCCGTATTAATCGCAAATTGTACTCTTTGATACTTAATAAAAATCCAGTTGTAAGATCAATTTGAACAACCCCTTTAAAGTTTTGAACCGGAGGTGGTTTTGCGGTATTAAACATTATATATTACTAAAGTAAAATGTTTTGGAAATAGCAGCATGAAAGCTTTTGCAGTAGGTAATATTTCTATGAAATTTACCTAAAAAAGTAGAAAGCTACAAAAATGATAATTGTACCTAAATGGCAAGAATTTAAAAAAATAGTAGTGTCATCAATGAAAACAAGAAAAAACATGGGGCCGGGGAAGAGATTGCTCTGTAAGCAATCCCAGAACTAACTTAAAAAAACCTTTCGATTTCGATTTCGAATTTTCCCGAAATTCGAAATCGAAATATCTGGAAAATTATTCGACATAGAATTTTTTCTTCATTTTCGAATTCAGCGTAAAATTTCCCATAGGAATCACATTTAAAATCGTAATGTCGAAAATTTTCCCGAAATTCGAAGTCGAATATCTCGAAAACTATTCGAGATAGAAACTTTTTGATTTCGATTTTGAAATCAGCGTAAAATTTCCTATAAGAATCCATTTTAAAATTTTAAAAAATCCATAATTTTGTGACAGCGACAAACAGACCGACAGACATATAGAATTCAGTAACGAACTTTTTAAGTTCGTTGAAATAAATGGAAAAAAATATTTGTTTATTGAATAATTCAATATTATTTGAAGAGAAACTATAACCATAAAATTCTTAGATATTGTATATTAACAGCAATTCTGTTTATAAATATGTTGCAGGTCGTTATAATTCCATTGGAATTTCTGTAAAAAATTATAGATTGATGTGATGGAGATAAAAATTGACAAAAAGTGTTTAATTTTTTATTGGTTTGTAGACCAGATGGTAATTACATAAGTAGAATGTCGCACCATAAACAAAATTGTATTTGTAGAGAAATTAGAATAAAAATTTTAGTTAGAATTGCAATGTCTTCCTTTTTTCTCACATTATTATTAATTTTGCACTATCTGTAGGATAGCTTATTTTCCCCCTAAATTTAAGCAAGACGTTTGATGGCATATCGCTTAACAAAGTTAACGCTGTCATAAATCGTTATACAGAACTCGAAGTTTACCTCTAGAAGTGTCTGTTTAAATTTTTGCAATAGATTTTTCAAAACTATAATATCATACAATTTCTGATGATGGTTAAAAATAAAATTAAGAAGTCCATGCAAACCATGTAATTATGTAATATGTAACTTGTTCTTGTACAATTGTCAGAAATAATGCTAAAGAAATAACTAATTCGTTGCATATCTTTTTGCAACGTTAACTGCAAAACGTATCACGTCTCCGTTGGATTTGATATGTAAATCATTTAACACATCTCTAATCAAAAATGATTTATGAGTAATTTACTAAACAAAGTACACAAATTCTAAAATTGAACCGTCAATTGTACCTATATACATATGTACACGTGTGTATGTGATGTGTGTAAACAAATAGATATTTACTTAGAAATTAATTATTTTAGTAGTTAGTACAACTACATATTATAAAAGAAATGCTCAATTACACATGCTGCAAGAAGCAAACAGAAAACTGTGTGTGCAAACTTCATACAAAATTAGAAGCACTAATTACAGCAGCACATAGCTAAGCAAGCAGTCCAACATATTGTGCAACGAGACAGTTAGAGAACACTAACGTAGTAACGCTGGGGCGACGAATTGAAGGATTTTGTGAGCAATCGAAGGGCACAGTGGCAGACGTTTCATCAGGACTGATAGCCACAGGGGCCAGCTTACCTCCAGAACTGCCCTCTAATAGCTTGCGGTGAGGCAAGCTCCTGAAAATTAACATTCACCTTCCAGTACTGTATTTAGTAAGAATTACATTCATCTCAAGATCGAGTGACTAGTTTAATTGCAATTAACTTATTTTCATCAATCAGTACTGAATGCTGCAGATAAATTACCACATTTTAATAGAGAATTAGCTGAGTTAGTTAACCAAACTGAAATATTGCGCGTGGAATATGGATGATATAAGTAAAGTTAGCTAATAATGCCATTTATTAGGTTCATTTACACTTTTCTCCACCTAATTTACTTAACCAAACATTAAAAACTTTAGCTAATAATGTGGTAATTCAAATATGAGTTGAGAAAAGAATCACAGATTGGTAAATAATCAATTTCCGCACCATCCACTTACAACATCCTAAAACATATTTATGACAAGAATGGCAAATAGTTTTCCATTGACCCAGAGGCTAAAATGCGTTTCAGCTTTAAATATACGTACGATTAAATGAAGCCCAATGCCAGCTCTGAAAATATTTGCAGGATTAAATAATGTAAAACAGATAGATATAGGGATTAAACAGAAAACAATACACAACTTTGTTAGCGGGTTAATTAAGGAAAAACTAAACTTTAAAAGTCGAATCTGAGACAAATTAATAACCGCAGCCCACATCAAAATAAAAAATATAAAAATGGAGGACTATTTATAGAGACCTACCTTTGAATTTGTTGAGGATTTATTTGCTGCCCGTCTGGTACACCTAATCTTGATTTGAACAAGGTAGGAGAAGTGGTTCGGGTTCCAGGTAAACTACGTTGAGGATACTTGAGAATAGGAGAACCAGGTATTTTAAACTGACTGTTACATGGACTGCTTTGTTTAGGCGTAGATTGGTTTCCCAACCCTTCAGTGTTTAGGTTTTGTGCTTTCCTTTTGGCGCGCGGAGTAAGAAATGAAAGTAAAACATCAGACTTCTGGCTGAAATTTTGGAAAATACTTTCGCGTTTTGGCGTAGGGCTCCTTCGAGGAATCTCGAAGTCACTTTTAGATCTCAAGACACCCTGTGAAGAGATAGGATTCGAATTTCGTTCATCATAGCTGCTACGTTCCACATTAATTTGCGGATTATCATGAGAATTTAAATCGGAGCTGCTTACGAACCGAAAGTCTGGCATTTCGTTTATAGTCGACATGCTTTTAACTCTCTGTTCTACGGGGTTGTTTAAAAACGGCTTTTGGGGGTCAATTCGCTGGGCACGATTTAAATTTGCAGCAAAGATATCACCATCCGTCAAGCTACAATCGGGAGTTTTAAATTCTTCCGTACTGGAAGAACTTATATTGCTTGTTTGAGTTTGGTAAGTGGTGGATTTGTAGTAGACTTTAGACGTCAAATCCGCTTCGTTTACCGATGTTACATGTACATCTTTGTTATATGACATGGAATAACTTTTCGAATTTTGAATGAGGGACATGGATGGGGGAGGGAAATTTAGGAACCACTTTGGCTTGTGTAGATCCCTATATAAACAAAAATTAAGTATGCATGCAGTAAAATAAACATAACTACCATAATATGAAGTAACAATTATGAAAACAACGGAGGCACAAATTTACCGCTTCCATAATTCTTATTAAATTTTTACGGCTTGCTTAATTTCAACAACTTTAACTGCACATGTAAAATTCTAGGTATTTTGGATTACCTGATGTGTCCAGAATCCCCCGAACTTGATTGGCGGCTGTGAGAATGAATACTACTGTAACCTGAAGCTTTCGACATTTGACTTGTGTTTGATGAATTTCTCGAGTGGCCGGGTTCGCACACGGCCTCGTCCGTTTCTAACGTATTAGCTGGAGAATCACCTCCGTCGGAAGCTATCGTTATAGGAATACTTTCGGTTTGAGATTGTCCCAATATCAATTCTGTGGCATAGAATAAATTTGAATATATTATCTACAGAGTGGAAATAAACTTACCAGAAGACAATAGGGCTGGCCGCTTTTTGGGTAAACTGCCAAAACCAGAACTAGCACTGGCGATCGAGCCAGCTAAAGAACTAGTGGAATAATCATCTATGGGTCTAGTTTCCGTAGCAGGATCTTCGCTAACTACAGGTTTATGTTTTAAAGATGGCGAAGGACTGCAATGCACATTTGTTAAAATTGCGCCAATTTCATAAACAAATATTTCTACAACTATTACTTCCACCGCAAGTAGAGCACTTACACTTTAAACAAAATATCTCCAGACAACATGTTCATGTTTATTGAAAACCTAAGCATGCTGTTGTCTTGTCTCCGCCTGTTATCGTATCCTTCCAACAAAGCCTTTCTGGACGTCTCGCCGGCTCCAGCAAACTCCGCTAAGTTAAGATCGACAAATCCGAGTTTTGTAAAGGAGCGCCCGCCCTTGCACTCCTTACGTATCGAAATCCTTAGAATACACGGTTCTAATACTCCTGTGGATGCGTTCGCTAACATTTTGCAAGGGAATGAAAATCGAGATCCCCATTTTACGGTGTGCTCTGCAACTTCTTCTCTGTAAAACAAGAGCGAATGTTTATATAAGAATGGCAGACTATAAAAATATTTGTATATGTGAAAGAATCATACGAAACTATAATGTATGTAGACGAACTGCAAGCCAGCATAGAAAGTTGAATAAGTTATGTGGTTTAACTATTAGTATGCCACTGACATCTAATTACGGCACAAAAAACAAAGCCGCTTGGCTTTGGCTTTTTTCTTTCGTACAAAAACCCTTTAATAAATAATACCAGCACATCTGTTGTACAAGATGTTATCCATATGTCCAGTAAGTTAGAAGTCATTTCTTTCTGTGTTCTCACTAACAAGTGGTATCCCAGCGGAATTTAATTTGCTAAAATGCTTAACACCCAAATAAATATTAACCTTTAGATACAAAAATATACTTGCATTAAATATACACCAAACAAATCAAAAATCAATATAACACCACGTATACTAGGAATAATATTTAAATAAATTAAAACAGTTTTAAATAAATATGAAAAATGCTTAACATTTTTAAATAATTCGTATAATAAGTTAACCTTGGGTGTGCATTATTATCACAAACTGCTACAAAATAAGATAATCCTATGCCCATTAAGATATTATCAGCAAAACATACAAAATCGTATTAAAACCGCGAGTTTGTAGAGATTATATGGGTTATGCAAAGTAGTTTATACCCTTTGTTTTATATTCACAAAACCCAAAGAATTTCAAATTTCTTTTCTGTATTGTGTTTCTTGTATACGTCTGTGCGTTACTACGCCAAATAACATTCCATTTCAAGCTAACAAATCGAATTTGATTTAAATCTTCCATGACCAATTTTGAGTTTGTGTACTATGACAGAATTTTACTAGCATATCTCACGGTTGACTACCTAATAGATTCTTATGTTATGCTTCAGCCGATTTACACCCATTTTATGAACTATTAATTATTAGCCCTAATCAAAATGTTTCTAAAAATTAGGTATCTATATTAAGAGTAGAGTAATATAAGCAATAGATGTGAATGTGACAAACAGTAATAGACCAGATTTTTAAAAAGTCTAAATGCTTAAAATTCATAGAAAATTCACACGAAGAAAGCAAAATTCAAAATATAACAATCAGGCACCATTAATTTAACTAAATTGTAGGTACGATTTAAAAAAACGTTATAATAATAAATTAGTTTCCGCTGCACTGAGCAACGAGTTTATTTTCACTTCAATTCGAAACTACCATACACATACAATAGTAAACAATAAGTCTCTATAAATATCCCAATTATTGAAACAGATGCAAAACATCTTTCAGCTTACAATTTAATAGCGCGATAACAGTAGGAATAACAAATAATCCATTATGAAAATGAAAACATGCATTCCGTATTGTAAAATATATTTTTTAGTCACATTATAGTATAAAGTGTGTAGCCGGATAATTACAAAACTGTTATGGTTGTCAAATTTCTACTTTAATTTCGTTTATTGATTGCTTTAATGTAAGTAAAAAAAGTGTAAACAATTATTCACTTTTCTAAATTATGAAAACTCTTTCTATTGTGTTTATATAGCAACAATAAGGATCCAGCGGGTATATGGACGCGAGTTAGCAAATATGGTAAGATTCAACTGCCATTCGTTTTTTAAACCCACAGTGTTCGTCATCTGAGAGAGAAAAAAAGAAAGCATTTGACAGCTGTCCAAGACTATGAAATTTACTTATTCTTTAAAAATATGGAATATCACAATCCTAAGATTCTTCTTTTATCAACGAACTTAAAAAGTTTGTTACTGAATTCTATATGTCTGTCGGTCTGTCTGTCGCTGTCACAAAATTATG
Source organism: Sinelater perroti (assembly GCA_036346155.1). NCBI lineage: Eukaryota > Metazoa > Arthropoda > Insecta > Coleoptera > Elateridae > Sinelater > Sinelater perroti. The sequence goes on along the minus strand of JARFIY010000195.1, from coordinate 11,912,926 downwards.
GATTTTTTAAAATTTTAAAATGGATTCTTATAGGAAATTTCACGCTCATTTCAATAATGAAATCGAAAAAATTCTATGTCGAATAGTTTTCGAGATATTCGACTTCGAATTTCGGGAAAATTTTCGACATTACGATTTTAAATGTGATTCTTATGGGAAATTTTACGCTGAATTCGAAAATGAAGAAAAAATTCTATGTCGAATAATTTTCCAGATATTCGATTTCGAATTTTCCCGAAATTCGAAATCGAAATCGAAAGGTTTTTTTAAGTTCGTTCTGGGATTGCTTACAGAGGAATCTCTTCGCCGGCCCCATGTTTTTTCCTTTATATTTGCATCGGGTAGTAGTAATTTGTCACCTGTTACTCTGTTAAGTATCTCAAAGGATTTCTCTCAAGATCGAACAAACGTAGTGTCGTGGGAACTGTCACTTTCCCAGCATGTTTTAAAGTAATATTTTCACAGTACTACCGAAAGCACCTAAAGAAATGGAAAAATGTATTCAGAAGAATATTAAAATATAAATGGGATAAAATAGTAGATTACTTTTGGTAATTTTATACAATCCGAATGACAATGTTAGAACGGAAACTAAAGACATGTTCTGGGAAGAAGCATCAAAAGTAGTGAAAAGTTACAAAGGAAGAATTGTGGCGGTAGGAGCTTTAATGAAAAAACTGACATAAAAGATGGTAAAACTACCGATGTAATAGAAAAGTACGAAGAAATAATGAAAATAACAATGCACACAAAATTATTGATTTTTGTATACTAAACAAACTATTAGTGATGAATTCATTCTTTCAACACATGGACGCACATAAATGCACCAGAGAGGTTGCAAGAAAAGATAAAATAATAGATTGTGTTACTACACACGAGCCATAGACGAGAAATAAAAAGTGGTATAGTCACAAGAAGATAAAAAAGAGATAAATAACAAACAGAGGTTGTCGGGAAGCGGACAATAATAACCATAAAGCAAAACGGCAAAATAACATTAGCAAGAAAACAATAAAGACGAATAGAAAGAGAAATAACGAACGGATATAGTGAGAAAATCAAAAAACATAGACAAAACAAGATATAACATTGTATTGTACAGAAGCTTGAGAAACATTCAGAACTATCCTAATTAGTGCAGTAAAAGAAATATTTGATACGAAAAAAATAAATAGAAATAGGAACCAAACGGCCTGGCGGAACGAAAATGTCATTAAAGAAGTTAAAGTGAAGGAAACAATGGACAATGTATCTACACACAGAAAATAATGAGAAATGCCAAGACTGCCAAAGGAAAAAAAAGGAATGCCATACAGAGTACTTTGGACGCAAAGTAAGTACAGATGTTGACAAAAATATGTAATATAGTACGGTACAAAGCGGGTGATAAAAAAACTGGAAAATGGGTGTTATTTTGTCAGTGTACAAAAAAGGTGTTAGAAGATACTATAACAATTATCGGGAAATTAATTTTTCTAAGTATAGAGTCAAATATATAAGAATCTTAAAAATAAAAGTAAATTGGGAACTAAAACCCCCAACTAAAAAACTCCCAATCTGAATTCAGCAAAGATAAAAGCATTCAAAATTAAGTAAATGACAAAAATAATAAGAAACATAAATGATAAGATATACCTAACTTTTCTTAATCTGAAAAAGACATTTGATAGAATATCAAGAGCAAGTATAAAATGTTATTAATTAAAGTAAAATTGAGATAAAGCTAATAAGAGCAATAATCAGTATAATAAAACAATATGCTGTCAAGTGAGTTCTCGGCAAACAAGATATAAAGCAAAGAGGTGTCCTGAGCCCAACTTTGTTTAACCTAATAGAAAGCAAAAATCTTGGTTACTGAGAAATCATATATAACGGTTAACATCGAGCTAAATGAAAAGGTAATGGAACAAGTTGATACCTTAAAATATTTTAGAAATACGACTCAACGATAAAGGAAATCATAAAATAGAACTTTTTTTTAATTTTCAATCAAAAACAGGAGCTGTTGATGGGGAATTAGAAAAATTCATCGACGGGGCATGACAAATACTTCTACTTATTAAAAGTTTTACTCCTAGAGAAATCCAAGAAAGAAATAAATAATTTTAACACACGACAGACTCCAGAATACGACCTAATCTCAAGGCAAATATTAAAACAACTTCCGATTGAAACTATTGTTTTTTTTTTGCTAGTTATATTTAATAGCATACCAAATTCATTTTATTTTCCGGTGACATGAAAATATACCGAGATCATCGTGATCCTTAAACCGGGAAAACAACATAATGAATTTACATCCTATCTACCCATCAGTCTGCTCCCAATCATAAGCAAAGTTTTTGAACGATTATTACTTCAGAGGATTTACCTAGACCTTTTAACATTGGTTCTGAAGCATCAATATGGCTTATTTGTCAAATACGCACTTTTCTGTAAAGTTTAATGACCAGCAGTCTAAATTCTATCCTATCAACTCCGGTGTTCCCCAGGATAATGTTCTTGGACAGCTGCTTTTCTTACTATATACATCTGATATACCCGAAACCAATTACACTATCGCGTCTTTTGCTTACGACGTAGTGATACTAGCTGTAAACAAAGATCCTATAAGAGCCTCCCAAAACCTACATCATCTGGATATACTCAATTATTAATATACTCGATGCCGAGCAAAAGTAAACCAAACAAAATCAATTCTAATTACGTTCACCACGTGACACAATACCTGCCCGCCTATGAGAATGAACAAAATACGTATACCTGTAGAAACAGAAGTAAAATGCTTCGAACTCCGTTTCGACCAAACGTCCAAATAAAAAAAAGACAACTTGATTTAGAATTCCGGCAAATATACTGGCTTCTATTAAAGACAGGTCCGTGAAAGCTGAAAGTTTTAAAGAGAAACTAGCAGTTTCTGTGGAAAGGGAATGTTAAATATTGAAAGGCTATTGTAGAAAATGATGATTACATATATAATTGATTAAAGATACTTTTCTTCTAGATTTAACCGCTTATTTCAAGATGTCAGTCTCTAAATTTGAATGTATAGTGGACTTGTCGAACTTCTCTTCGTCCAAGATGTCTCTGCCAAAGAACTGCATGCAATTTTGCATACTACTTCTTGATACTGTTGAAAACAGGAGCTGCCTTCTAGAATTCTACTCAAAATCGTTGCTATACAATGTAAAACACAAAATGATTGTTCTAGTTTACTGAACGCCATATTTGCTACCAGTGTCACAATTATGCGTGTAGGATTTTCCTTTAAAAACTCTCTCTGTATCGGCAGAAAATTATAATAACCCATTAAGTAGTTTGTTTGTTAAAATATCTCACAAATTTCTGAACAACCCTGTATACTTATTATTCATTACAAAACTCCAACGTAATAGCCAAATTAACTACAATTTGCATGGTTCTTTTATTTAGAGCAATGTTTAAATCCATTTTTTCATACAATTGTCATCTGTAACTTGCAACTTAATAGTTATCACGTAACTTATACCCACATATTTTACGGCAGTTATACTACTTTTCTTGCGAGAATAATATAAAGTTGTCTCAAAAGTTTCTTTCGTTTTATAAGTAATGCATACATAAATTTGTTTTACGTTATGTTACTAAGTGCTCTTCGGAAGTCGGATATGTTTCCATCTTCCCAAAACTTCAGTGGTTTGCTAGCAATACATCGTTAAAATGGATTTGTATGTTAGTTGTTGAATTAAACTATTTACTGCAAATAATTTTTAATAAAAGCAATAGGTAATAGTCACATGAGGCAGTATCCAGAGGGTACGGGGGAATGGGCTGAAATATCTTTGTTAAATGTTAACAATTTGTTTCTAACTGTTAAAGACACATACAGCCTCAGGTTATCGTAGTGGAAAACAACTCCTCGTATGTTAATTAATTATGGGTATTTTATGTTAATTACGTCCTTCAATTTATCCAGTTGAAAACAGTATTTTGTCGAATAGTTTCACCTTATGGCAGCAATTCGTAATAAATAACACTCTTCCAATCCCACCAAATATATATTAAAACTTTTTTGGGGCAAAGACCAAGCCTTGCTAGCGTTAAGAAAATCTTATCTCTGAAATAAGAGCGTTTATAGTTAATACTACTGTGTACAAATATAACCCGGAATTTTGTTATAATTTTTGAAATCCTTATTTATTCTCAAAAATCTATTTCATCGCCTTCGAAGTAATCCCCCTCGGCTGCAATGCACTTATGCCAGCGAATTTTCCAGTCATCAAAACACCTTGAAAAGTCCTGTTTCGGTATGGCCTTCAGCACCTTCTTCGATTCGGCTTGAATCTCTTCTATCGTGTCAAAACGGTGTCCCCGGAGCGGTCTTTTCATTTTTCTGAATAGCCAGAAGTCACACGGAATACGGCGGTTGCGGAACGATATGGGTGGAATTTTTAGCGAAATGGTCACGAATAAATTGAGGGTTTTTGGAACCAAACGAGATTTGACTTTTTTGAGGCACAAAACTTCCTTCAAAATGGTGTTGACTGATCCATTTGAAATGCCAACGATGTCAGCAAGTTCTCTAGTTGCCAATCGATGATTTTGGAGCACCAATTCCTTCATTTTCGCGACGTTCTCTTCGTCAGTTGATGTTCTTGGACGTCTTTGATGTGGTTCGTCTTCAACGCCTTCACGACCCTCTTTGAACATTTTATGCCATTCGTATACTTGTGTTTTAGATATAGCCTGTTCGCCGAAGGCTTTTTGTAACATTGTAACATTTTTAACACAAAATTTAATCGAACTTCTTTGTTGAATATTTTCTGACATAGTAAAAATCGAAAAAGTTAATTTTGGTTGTTTACGAAAACGAGCGTCGCTCTTCAACTAATTAAGATATTAACCTAAAATTTGACACATATGTCAGTAGCAGTCCCACCAACTTAAAACTAAAAAGGTTTGTGCCCAACGAAATGTCCGCGCAGTTTAAATTAAAAATTCCGGGTTATATTTGTACAATGTAGTATTCTCATAAATGATTTTATCTCCAGTAACTAATTTTTTCAAAAAGGTGCTTTCTCTTTTAGCTGAAGAATGAAATCACCCATACTCAGAGTGAATCACATAGCCGAGATTCATGAGATGGTTTTATATTTTTGTTGGGGAAATGTATATTATCAAATTTTCATCAACTGTGGCTTTGATGAGGTTCAAATCTGTAGTGCATGAATGGCCACCAAAATCTTCATTTTTTAAATTTAAAATTACTTCAGACCTTCTAAATCAAGTGCAAACTACCTGAACATGTAAAACACTACTCCCGTAAACAGTGAAAATCTAGTTTGCAGCATCAGTAGCATCGCTGCCCTTCTTAAAACAATGCAATATTACATATAAGAAATGCTTCCTTTTCTATATTTAAATATGCACAAAAACGCGCATATAACTTCAATGCGGACGAAACGTATTATACGATAATTAGACGTCGACTGAAAAGAGTGACATTAACGTCTAAGAAATAAAATTGCATGTGTATATTAAATGCTACCATACAAAGTATCTAAGCGCAAGTCACAAAAGACTTAAGATAAATTTATATAATAATATATTTTAAATAATCTACCAATAAACATTGCATTTCAATACGAGATGTTTTCTGTGAAACTTTCTCCAAGATTCCATAATTCAAATACACTTATAAAACAAGGAATTTTAACTTACTTATGTTACGTACAGTTACTTAACAAAATGTTACAGCAAAATGGATCTACGCAATACAAATAAATCAAATGTCATGCTAAAATAGAAAACAAATCTTTGACTTCATAAAAATTTTTTAAAACCCACTTTACCTCGTTGTCCTGCATTAGATTTATATATAAAATTACCTGACTTCTTAGGAGGCAGATAAGAGAATAAATAACTGGGACGATTCGTTTCTTGCCGGCCATTAAACATAGAGAAACTGTAGCATTAAATTAATGCTGTCTAATTACTGCTTTCTTTTGTAACCCCTAATTTCTCCCTTTTCTAAGTCTTTGGCTTTCGAAAAACTTTTATTCATCAGTAGATAATATTATCAGTTCATCTGCTACATGGGCGGCTTATTAATTTTTATAATGCACCCCAAAAATGTATATACAATAATAAACTATAAATGATAGCCTGATTTTATTTAAATCTTTAATACAGATTCATTGAAATAGAAGGAAGTATTTAAGAGATTCTTAGCATTTTCCTTGGCTTTAGTAATTTTTTGTTATTTTTTAATACACAACAGGATATTAAAAACAAAATTTTGTCTAACAGCATACACGTTTCGTGTCACCAGTATGGCTAAATTTTTACAGGAATATAGTATTGCTATAGAAGAACCAAATGCTACCTCGCCATCGTGTTTAAAAAGAGGGGAGAAAGAAGGGAGAGAGAGGAAAAGGGGGAAAGGGAGAAATAAATTATCTTCATGAAATAAAATCTATTCATCTTAGACCATATAAATAAATAGATATACCATCTGAAGACAAAACAACTGTAGAGAGTATTTATTACCAAATGCGTTGAATATTAAAATTATTTATAAATGCAGTGGCTCAAAAACATAAATTTTTAAATTTAATTTGATATAATTTGATAATGATATGAAATACGAACGTTCAATAGAATCAAATTCTATACTGCAGTAACTATAAAAATATAATGTACACTGTTTAATACATACAAACTAATAACCCAAAATTGTATTTTTATACAACTGAAGAATTCATATCAAAACGATATTCATGCAAGCCCAAATTTAAAAAAAAATAACATTTATTTTTCAATATTTGTTAGAATGCTCTTTGGCATCTGTAATAGTCTAAAGTCTTCCAGACGTAGAATTGAATTAGTTTTATATAACCAAGTGATCGATTTTATTCTATTCTTATAATAATAAAATAATTCTTTTAAATACATTTGCCAAAAATATGGTGTTTTTAAACTTTTATATCTAATACATCCCATAAAATTTATTTGCAATCCGAAGATTGAAGTGTAATTTTCATATAAATATAACACTATTCCTATACTTACAAACGTTCTCCTGTTGGAAATAAAAAACTTTGAAATTTCTAAACTGTTAATATTCTGCAAGTCCTATTTTGGTACATTTAGAAAGGAATGTTTACCCATAAAAATAATGGAAATTATCCATATCATTAACAGTCATATAACCACAAACCATAATATTACAGGCGTAATGTTCATCTGTAGGGGTAAATTTTCTATTTTTGGTTTACAATATAATCAAATTTTCTCCACACCATCCAAAAATATCAAATTTATGTTCATCAGTGAAAATACTACGTGCTAAACATGGTTCATAGTGTTCTGTTCTAGTGATACCAAATTAAATCTCGGTGAAAAAGACATTCATAAGCGCCTTAAACGCCAATCACCTCAATACTTAATTTAAAGACTCTATATAAACTTATAACTGTTCAACGTTGAAACTTTACGATAGAGGTGTGATTTATTTATCACTTAATCCTCACTTGCAATGTACTGGCCATGTCTATTTTTATTGTATTATAATAACTTAGTCGTGTATTGCATATTATATTGCAGATCCAGCTTTAATTATAAAATTTTTTTAAAAAATCATGATTTATTTAAATGTTCTTCACTTTTCAGTTTTGTACATTTCCTTTTGTGGCATTATTTACAGTCTGAGTGTTAGTAATAAAAAATCCAACCATAATCGCGCCTAGGCAAATTGTCTCCCCGCTGAGCATAGAAATCGTTGGCAAAGTGAACGTGAGCCATCTCATGTAGTGTTCCTTCAACGTCCAGAGGGCTAGATTGGATTTCTACGAGTTTTTTTCATCTTGAGCGCTATTTTCATTTCCGCTTTGCTGTTTTGATTGAGCCTATTTTTTGTTGATCGTCAGCCAAAAAATCACCAGAAGTTTTACCAAGGAATCCATCAACAGCATTGTAAATATTGAAAAATACATCTCCTCCCTGTTCAAAATTGGCGTTGGTTCCGTTGGTAAGAGTTTGAAGCAAAATGTCGACGGATCAGAGCTTCTAAAACTAAATACTTCACCAGAAAAAGTATTGATAACATAGTTTTTGTGCACTTATAGTGTTCGTCTTATTTGAAGTATTTCTAAATAAATGCTTTCCTACTTTGTGCATTTTTTATTCTTCGCAAAATAAAATATCTCTTGCGCTCAACGTCCTTGATCGCTCAGATTGATTCCTGTTTTTAACTGGTCCAATGTTTTTGTATTGTTTTATAATGCATTAAAAAAAAGTTCCGTTTAATCTCTCGACTGAAAATATTTTCCCCAATTATCAAAGTTACATTCTTAATTCAATACATTTTAAATATAAGAAGCTATGGTATAATATATCTTTTTATAATACATTGGATAAAATATTTAATTTCTAAAACTACCTATAGTATAGTTATCAACGACAAACAACACAAGATAGTTTTAAGAAATGTTGAAATAAAAAACACAATCACGCGGAATAAATTTCTTACTATAAGATAACATCACACGCGAGTTCATGTTTGCTTGGAAGGTAGAGTTAGAGTCTATGTATTTATATGGTCTAAGGCATGCAGTCATAATATCTTCCACGCCTTCATATTGCCGTTCGAATTTGTAAATGTGACCATCTTATTATCTCTTTTTATATAGAATTTTAGGTTTTAAGTAATACTTTCAAGCCATTTTTTTATTCGTATACTGAAAGGTAATAAAGCTTCCTTTCTTTAGTCTCTGTGAGTCGCAATTTCATGAAAAAACAAGCATTAGTACTAGCTTTGCAGTGCGATGCAGTTGCCCATTGATTTTCATGAGAGGTATTTGTCTGCATCGATTAAGTATTTTCATATCGGAATCATCTATAATAGAAACTAAAATTGAAGATGAACATGTGGTTGAAGAAGATCGTAAGGGCAAATTGGCAACTCTCCTTAAGCACTGGATTAGTTTGCTACAGATTCATCTCCTGTCATAGTAACTCATGGGTCTGTAGTTATGGGAGAAGCAATTTGGGAAGAAATTATTAATATATTAGGAGACCGACGAATAATAACAGAGAATTATATAAAGAAAAATGTTAAATTATATGTATTTGTTTCGACTTGTTGTTGAGCCTCAATATGAATATTGAATGCTACAAAAAATATAAACTAAAAAACAGTAAACAAAGTAATTGGCACAAACATTCACAATTATTTCATGCAATAAAAAGAAAAAATAAAGAGTGCGTGCCCAATAAATTTATAAACCCGTCATTTATGCATATTTCCTTGTAATATAAAGCAAGAACCGGTCTTCTGACTGATACCTATCCAAAATGATTAGTAACTTTGCGTAAAAGGGGTTGCAATCACTTAAAAAAAACGACTTAAAACAATGAAAAAGTGACCTGAAGTAGGGTATAGTACATTACGATACGAGCGCACGAGTATCGTATACTATTTTTTCTATTGAGTGCGCAAAGTTCGATACTGCCGTGCTGCGTGGGCGGAGGGGATGGGTGGTGGAAAGGGGGGTTCGGGGGGGGAGCAAAGCCCTCCCGATTAAAAAAAATGAAAAAAGCTGTTTCAATATTTTTTACGATAAATTAAAAACTTTTATAGACGCCATACTTTTCACTGTACACGTTCAAAAAAATATATGAAGCGAGACCTGCCTTGCGACCTGACGTTCCCTGCTTTACTAAAAACAAAAAGCGAGTGAGAAGACAAAATATAGATGCAGGTTTTGACAGGTCTACTTAGTAAGATCAAGCTAGCGAGATGTAAACAAACGCACGCTCATCTATTTTCCCGCACGCTCAGCCGTAGGGATAAAAGCGTGCGGGAAAGCAGTACTTTGCGCACACAAATACGTGCGCAAACTCGAACTTTGCGCACGATAGTAGGAAAAGGAATCTTTCCAACGATTGGTGGAAGCTAAAACCTTTCATGAACAGGTAAGCTCATTGTTATATTTTTACATTTTATACTGTTTAATTAAAACAAAAGGAATAAATACAGCACGGTATTCTTTTATGCACTGCAATTTTAAAAAATGACGGACCAACAATGGGAAATGTCGGCGGCATTTCTCTACATTTTGGAACACTACTTTTAATGCTAACAGTTTAAAAATAGTCCTAAAATAAAAAAAAACATTCCAAAATACGAAACTGAAAGGGGATTATACTACTATGGAGAACCTATTACAACAGGTGGAAAAATTCCAAAAACAAACTCTAGCTGTAATCAAATAGTTCGATAATGACTTTGCAATTGATCAAACTGCTTGCCACTAGGAGAGCACCATTAACAGATCCTTAGAGCATGTAGGCAAAAGCAGTTTCGTTAAGAAAAAAATTTAAACAATGTTATTCTTATATATACTGCTCAATATGCTTTGTCCGCGTCTGGAAAAATAATTCCGGTTATCAGAGACGACTTTCAAATGCTTTTGAATTTTTGCAATTTCCACGAAGTTCTTATCAAATTGATGTTTATCAAGATGATGTTTCCTTAGGTACGTACCTATAAACAGTCCAAAAAGAATAAAAAGATGGGGAAATAGGACATTTATCCCTTTACACACATATGAAGAAAATAGAATTTCCAAAAAATATCTCATTTAACAAACGACCACTAAACTTTCTTTGATAATTGATTTGTAAATGTTAACTAAAATATTTTAAAACGCTCTAACCAGTTTTCTAAGTTACCTGTAATTGCATGGTATTTTTCATTAAAAATAATTAACTGCGCCTTAATGTAAAACACGCTAATTGAAAGATTCTGAGAAACCTAATAAAAAAACATCAGCCATAATTGCCGGACACTTTTTAGAGATTTAAAAAATAATTACTCTGCCAACATCTCGCATTAGAGGTGTTTAAGCGTTAACTCTGCGCAAAAATAAGCTCTCCCAAAATAGCCGATTAAATTGCTCCGCAAATTAAAATATCCTACGGCTACCTTAACCTTTCAAAATTAGATTGGGAACAATTGACCGTTCATATTTAGTACTCTGGAGGTCAAGCAGATATAATTGTCTCAAAAGGAAACTGTGGGCTTTATACATATTACAGCGAAGTGCTTGGTTTCCTGAATTTCCCCAGAAAGAAAATTACAATTCAGGTCTACCTTGATTATACCCTGAGGCTAGGCTCGGGTAAAAAATTGCCTGCCTTGCAAATTCACAGTCATTAGTACATAAATTCAAAAAGACTGCAACGTAAAATAAGAAGTTGCATCACGAAACTTAAAAATAACTACATTTTCCAACTCTAAGCTGAGTCAGCTGCCTTACTAGTTTGTGTATAATGTGTTAAATATAAAGCGCCGTTCTTATTATAACATTTTTATCTATAAGTTAACGTTCAAAAATTCTAAACAAAGAAACGTTAAATTTACGTTCTTAGTAGCAATATTTCTAATACCATTTATAAAACAAAACAGTTTTAGAACTAGTTTAGCTCCCCTCTCAAAACACAATTTGAATTATTTTATAGTTATGCACGTACTTAAGTAATGAAAAGGGTTCTTCAAGTCTACTAAATCCAACCAAACAACTTATAATCTACTCCTTGGCCTTCACGCATTAATTCAATCGGCGGCAATGCCAAGGCCTCTTCATTTTTATATATGTGCCTTATAAGCGCAGCATGACTATTAAAAACAAAAGCGCTGTAAGTTATTTTCTTTTTAATAAAGCTTTAAACGATAAACTCCCCAAAAAGTTCCAAAATATCGTAAAGAATGTAGCTCTGACTAAATAATATTAAACGCATTTCCATTGTTAATGGATTTCTAACATATCTAAAAATAAACTATTACAGTACAGATGTAGCGCAGGACTCGAATCCAAGTAGCCTGCAATCGGTGACCTGGAAATAATACTGGATCTCTTCGGCGGGTTATGAAATGACCCATCAGACACAACACTGAAAAACTTGTTTCGAAGGTCAAAAGCAAACTACATACACTAACTCAACAAACGAGAAATTCTCAAATACACAGAATTTTGTTAATTTGTTTCTATATTAATGGTTTAACGTAAGTTACCTAAGCTATGTTCATGGAATTCAACTCGTACATAAAGTCGACGACGTTATACCCCTTCAACGTTCCACCAGGTAATTTTTTATAACAAGAAAGTAGTAATCGATGTATAATAGCCGTCAATTTGACTAATCAAATTTCATATATTAATAATTTAGTTGGGCATAAAATGTGTTTATTCCAATATCACTTTTAAGTTTAAAAGCTAGTTTTATTTGCGTCAAGTATCATTTATTAAAATACAAATATTTGGCAACTTTTTAGAATACTGAGATCTAATGGTAGCACATCTAGAATTTTTAACTTTCATCAACAATTCACTACTTTTAGTATTATAAATAGTATAAATAATTGATAACTTAATTTTCAATTTTTTTATGAACATGAGTTTGTGTCGTCCTTGAGAAGATGGACTCAGAAAAGACAATCATTCTAAAAGTTTCCGATGACAAAGAAAATGAAAGTAAATAATAGTTATTTATCTAAGAGATGTGTAAAGCAAAAAGAACCATAGAAAAAAAAACATATTTCTGAAATTATTTTAACTGGGTTGCAAGACTCCTAGTACTTAACAGTTGGGCTGAAAAGTTCGTAGGCTGACACATAGGCGGCGCTAGTAGTATTAAATCCATGTTTTTTTTAGTTAACCCTAACCTTCAAAAGACTCGTGTATAAATTTGACAACTGTCGGACTATTAGTTTAGGAGATATCGTATTTTGAGTGAAGCAACTATTGTTAATTTTAAAAAAATGGATAAAAAGGAATTTCGAGTATTAATAAAACACTGCTTTTTGGCAAAAAAAAATACTGTTGAAACCAAGGCTTGGCTTGATAAGCATTATTTAGACTGTGCACCAGGAAAATCAACCGTTGAGAAGTGGTTTTCCAAGTTTAAACGAGGCGAGATGAGCACTGATGACGATGCACGCAGTGGACGCCCGAAAGAGGCTGTAACGGACGAAAACATAAAAAGTTTACAAAATGATTATGAATGACCGTAAATTGAAGTTAAGCGAGATAGCTGAGACTCTGAAGATATCAAAATACAGTGTTGGACATATCTTGCATGAATATTTGGACATGCAAAACTGTGTGCAAAGTGAGTGCCGCGAGCTCACAATCCAGCAAAAGTTTCAACGTGTCGTTGATTCAGAACAATGTTCAGCGATATTCAACGGTAATAATAACGAATTTTTCGTTGATATGTGACAACGGATGAAACATGGCTTCATCACTACACTCCAGAGTCAAATCGACAGTCAGCCGAGTGGACTGCACGCGATGAACCGAATCCAAAGAGTGGAAAGACGCAATAATCGGCTAGCAAGGTTTATGGCATCAGTATTTATTGATCACCTTGAAAAGGGCCAGACCATCAATAGCGATTATTAAAAGCGTTGTTGGAGCGTTTGAAGGACGAAATCACGAAAAACGGCCCCATTTGAAGAAGAAAAGTGCTGTTTCATCAAGACAATGCAACGTGCCACAAGTCAATGAAAATGATGGCAAAATTGCATGAATTAGGCTGAATTGCTTCCGCATCCACCGTATTCTCCAGATCTGGCCACCAGCGACTTTTTCCTGTTCTCAGACCTCAAGAGAATGCTCGCTGGAAAGAAATTTAGCGCCGATGAAGAGGTAATTGCCGAAACAGAAGCTTATTTTGAGGCTAAAGACAAAATATATTTTAAAAATGGTATAGAAAAATTGTATGATCGCTATAATCGGTGTATCGCCCTCGAAGGCAATTATATTGAATAATAAAATCCAATTTTATCAAAAAAAAATTTTTTTCTATGTTAGCCTACGAACTTTTCAGCCCAACTGTTATATGCCAAAGTTCCCTATACTACAATGGATAGATTATTCAATATTGATAAAAAAAAATCAAGAAAAAGTAGAACCAAATATTTTGTAGCTGAACACATTACGGAGCATTATATATCAAATTTACAAAGAAAAAAAATACTCACCAATCTCTAACATCAAAATTAAGGAGCAAAGGCATGCCATTTAAATTACCGGCATGGAAAATTGATGGCCACCAAACTGCCCTCTTTATCGACAAAAAACATCTCGAATGCATAATTTTCTGTATATTCGAAAAATGATTTGAGGAATACGTTATTCTTAATCTTCCGTAAATTGTGATAGCTCTAGATAATATCACACATCACAGTCTACAAAAATTCTGTGTGCATTCATCATGTAAATAATATTAACAAAAGTTATTTAAGAAGAACTCTACTTCTATATTTAGTAATAAACCTCAATGAGAAACATGATCACAAAGCATTTGAACAATATTTCATTTTGTTAAGTTTACTAAGATTTTAATTGCAACGACCAGATTACTCAAACGTAAATTATTACTCTTTATATTTTTATTCTTAACTGTAAATAATTGTTAATTGTAGTTAAGCTTTATTTTCTTACTTAGCTTTGCCGACCTCACAAAGTGAAAAAATATATTAATATCTTCTTTCCAAGGTATTTAAAAACAAAAGTAATGATAATACAATGCTATCTAAGATATGAAATAGATTAAATATCTGTCCATCTTGAGACGGCACCGTCAAAGCAAATAAAACGATTTAAAGAGCTCAATAAATAATTTTACTCAACATTAGGCATGTTATTGAAACAAAATATATCATCAAGGTCAAATAATCTTAAAACTTTGTTACTACTATATTTACTCAACAAAAATAACGCGGTCACTACTCATAAGACGGCATTTTCTTCGACATACTCCCTGTTCTCCGTAATTGAAGTCATGCCATCTCACTATACTGAGTAAATACAGAAATCGGCTTCAGTAGTTCTCCTCAATTATTATCAATAAAGCCTTGTTTTTTATTTAAAAGCAAACAAGCATTTGTCGTGCAACGAAGGGCGGAGTAAAGGGCATTATCATTTTGTAATTTCTGTTCTGATGCAGAACACGATGACCGCTACGGCAGAGTTTCATTTTCACCTTTCAATAAGCAATATTTTCAGTGTTGCTCCTTTTCATCCTTCAAGACCAATGGCTGGATACCCCGTACATTTCTTGATGTGCGTAAAGCATTCACTGTCACAATCTTCAAATAGGTTAATTGTTCTCGTGTTCTCTCTTCCTTTACGACACGATCAGACTATCCGAGAAAGCTTCAATCGCTCAAACAAATTCTTAGGTTCCGATTCTTCGTCGGTCTTTTCTTCCCGTCCATTTTTTGTCCTGTTTTCCAAAGTCGTCTTCATTGACGATCGAATCTGATTCTGTGCCGCTCGGAACTAAACGCACCTCTTTCTCTTGATAAAGTGAAAAGTCGATAAATATTTCTAGAATCCTAGTTGTTTTCCTGGAATCAAAGCGTCCAAGTGCAAAGTAGTTCCGGGGACTTTACCCGATAGCAGGTATAAGGGATTCCATGAAAACTTGATGCGTTTGGTAGTTTATTTGTCGATAATTATAAATATAATAATTGTTGTAATAATAAAAATTAGTAAACAGCCAAATAGCATTGGAAATTCAATAAAACACACACACGCGCGGTTTTCCAAATACGCTTCATTAGTGGCGCCTTTTAAAGGCTCATTATGTTGTCATGGACAAAAAAAAGTGTACTAAGTTTGAAGAATATCTGTGATCCGAACGTCTGGGCCTCCCCTTGTTAGTTAATGTTCAATCCTCGACTGCATTAGAAAGTCTCATTTTATATATCCTACATGACCTTTAGCCACCTTTATCATAATCAGAATATTAAAAATTTTCGGAAAATTTCACTTACAACTGGCAAAAACTACAAGTATCCTATATTTATTTAAATGTCGCTAGGTTTGACTGCTACAGGAGCGAAAAATCATCACATCTTCTTTGTGCGTATTACACTATTATTCGGGTATTATCAATTCTTACATATATATACACACCTTGTGTTATGCGTGTTAATGGTTATATAAGATATGTGAGACAGATTGAGAAACCACACCAGGTATATATACCACTCGCTAGGTTTGCTATTGCCTCACGAAAGAACGATAATTATAGAAAATTACTGAGCAACTTAACTCTTGAAATTTTCCCCCTTCAGAATGAAAAAAATTGTTAAGGTTGGACAAAAATTAAAGTCTTTGGAGAGCATACGGTTCACAAGGGTAAGTAAACGTGGCTAGCGCTAGGTACCGACTGCCTGTTATTACTCCAGAGTTTGACCTCCAGGTACTCATTTATTGCAGCCTGAGTCGAGCTGAGCCGTAAAAATGCCAGTGATCGAATTAGTGAGAGTGAGATTCGAACCCGCATTTCTAAGTTTCGTAGTCTAGCGACCTACCCACTAGACCACTACGGCTCTTAAAAAAAGCTAAACAAACTAAACTTAAATCATTGCAAATTTTACATATTTTAGACAACAACATTATTTACTAGATAAGGTAAAGAGGGTATTAAACCAATTGAGGGTTAAGGTTGGACATGCTGTCTGAAAAATAAGCAATATTGTGGGCAACAGTAGATGATCATAGATAGGTTCTCTGCACTACGGTACACAGTGCAGCCACTGACGTTTAGATTAAATTATTCTTTAGAACCGACGAATAACAGACAGTACAGAGCACTGTACTGTCGGAAATGTTGAGATAATGCATTCACAAAGACTTACTCCTTTATCCGATAGAAGTAGAACACATGAAGATCTATAAACAGCTCTTAAATAGGTCTAGAACTGAAGGAAGTAAACAAGGGTGCCTCAAAAAAACACGCAGGATTTAATCCAGGAATCGTTCCTATTTTCGTAGTATTAAATTTGATCTTTACGAATCCCCACAAGAAAAAATTACACGGTTTGAGGTCACACGATCTTGGCAGCCAGTTCACTTCACTGTTGTGGGAGATAAGAGGCCGGCGTTTCACATGGTCCTCTGACTTTAGTTCCTAGATTAGTTAAATTTTGAATAGGTGCAGATGCAGATCTTTTGTTAAAATCCGCTGCATGGTGTTTTTTGAGATGTTCGGTTGCACTGAAGTTTTTGGACGTTCCATCACGGTACCGGACGCAGTGGCAATGTTTTTCAGCTGAACAGCCTATTTTTTTGTTATTTGCAACCGAACCTGTTTGTTCAAATTTTTTAATTATTCTTTTCATGCTAATTTTATTTGGTGTATTTCTCCATGCTTGTAATTAATTTTAATAATCCTCACTTGCTCCTCTGTCTAGTAGCCACCTTTGTAATTAAATCGATTCTATAACAAAAAATGGGCTAACCTTTACTGAAAACAAAAAGGAACACCACATACAGAAAAACTTCACATTTTCTATGTTGGTTTTGTTGTTTAAGCACAATGTTTTACATACAGATCGGATGGTTTCCTCGGATAATTCGAAGAATAAAACCATGCCGGTAAAAAATGCAAATACGTATGTGCATGGCAAATGAAAACCAACCCATTAACTGAGCGTATGCATCAAACTACAATCATGCCGCCCGCACATCTAAAAAATATACGACAAAAATATGAAAGTCAACGAGGTGAGGTAAGGTAAGCTTGCAGTGAAGCAATTCGTGAGCTGTTCATTTCAGGCCAGTTTCGTACCAATTAAGCAGCTGTTAAATAAAATGTCTTAAGTATGTACATTTTGCATAATTTTCTACAGCGTTGTGGTAGTCACGATGTCCATAGTGGAGCATGCAATTAGTTTTAATAAAGAATTAACTAACAGCTCATGTACACACTTTATACGCCATAAAAGGTATATTTAAACTGCTTTTATTGTTATTGAACACCCACTATCGCTACATCTACTCGGTGACAAGAAATCTCAATTTTTAAAGAGGAATTAATATTTATTCCATTGTGGGCGATATAAGCATAAAATCCACTTTACATCGCTTGCCTGCTTAATGGTATTCTAAAAATCCTTAATTATCATTATATCGATTTCTTCTAACTTTCATTTTTTCCATTTTTCTATATCTAATACCTTTTATAGCTTCATCTAGAAAATTGTGACTACTTGAACATATTCAGTATTTATCTTAGCTAGTTTTGTTGTTATTTCCTTACGTACAAATTATATTTATAAATAAAAATATTAAAAGTGTAATTATTTAGGACTCGGCAAAATATACTAACAAAAATATTATAAAGGCCTGTCCACCATTTTCATTTCCAAATCTGATATCAAATTCTTTGATAATGCAAATAATAATTCATTTACCTATAACAACTTAAGGAATATTCGCTTATTTACAATAATTTAACAATTATAAAATGAATTGTTGCTAATAAAAATAAAAAGATAAATTAACCCATCTGAGAACTTTTATTTATAAATTCCACCAAAGCAACAAAAGCGCAAAAAGAAATATTTACAATGCTAAAGGTTATTACGTTATTGATTACGATACAATCAGAGTATGTTTTTGAAAATTTAGACATAGCCACTGTGATCTCTAAGATCAGCCTCGCTCGAAAGGACCTAGTAGGATATATTCATCAAAATCCCTATGCCAAGCTACTGAAGCCAGACCGCAAGTACAAGTAAATTAGCACGTTAAATTATGGTTAGTGCAAATCCACAAAAGGATTCCTTTGTCAAAGAAAGTGTTTCATGCAATGAAAAGCGAATCTTCTTCCGTAGTACAGACATACGTAAGAAATACCGAAATGCACTTCGAAACTTAACAGGTTTACACCCAACTTAATGTTCTTCATTTGATGGCATAGCGGATGTCCCGTAAACTTTTGATTTGTTCTAGATGGCTGTGATAAGAGTATAAAATTTTACTCTACTCAATTGAAACGCATTTGCATCGGTTCAGCCTAACACTATACTGCTCTTATAAAGAAAAATTAGAATATACTACAATAAGACAACGCTCCCCTCCAGCAGCCCAAAGAACAATGGCCCAAATCAAGAAACTTAATACAACTAAACTCTTGCTTCACTCTGACCCTTCACCAACAGTAACCTTTACTACTTATTCCAATGAACGTCTCACTTTCTTCGCGGTACGCAATTTGAAAACATCGAGGAAACAGAGAATTGAGGTATGGTAATTCTTGTACGGATGAATGTGTGAACAATGTTTATTTACAGGCTAAAGTTCAAATGCATCATCATAATAACTCAGCAGTACCGTAATTTATAAACCCATGAATACATTTGAAAGAATGAACACAATTTAATTAACATATTACCGACTTATATAAACAATTTTCATTTTTAAAATAGGCACTGCAAACACATGTTTAATAGCACAAATTAGAAAAAATATATAGCGCAAATATAATAACCATAAACAATAATTTAAGTACACCTGCAAAACATTACGGCAACCAACGTACTGTTGACTCATGATTGTTAAATTAGTTCCACGAAATCATCAACAATATTAAAACATGCCTTCATTCGAACAACTAGATTACTTAGAACTACTATGGTTATTTTTAAAAGTCAAATGTAAGTATATCATATCCATCCCCTCAGAAACTTTCATTGTAAGCAGTAAATTATTTGGCAAACATGCAAATTATAAATACCTTACGATTAACAGTATTCTATTAAAAGATACGAGTAATCATCAGAAAGTAGACAATATCGAAATTACGCGGTAAAAACAAGAGAATGGAGTTGACATCCAACGCTAAATGTGCGTAATGGAGGACAGGTAGGTAGATGCACGCAAAATTCCTTCGTTTTGTCATGTGGCAGAAAGCAACAAGAGTAAAAAGTACGACTACTCCACTCGGTGATTGCACCATCGAAGAGTAATGCTCTACAGCGCGCTTTTTGTGAACAGGGGGGGTTAACTCTGAGAAAAGTCATCGCCGGATATTGGCACAGTATTGAGCACGCACCCATGCATCAACGAAAGATTTAAAAGTGGGAAGAACAAGTGTAACGGATAAAAGCAGACGTGATTGCCCATTGACATCACGTACGAACCAACACACCCAGATGGTAGATGCCTTAACTTACCGCAATCTGACTACCATACTTTCGGCCCATTAAAGGAAACATTGCGCGGCCACAAGTTCAGCTGAAATGGTGAGGTTCAGCAAACGATGCAGATGTGGCTTCGTAAGCAGTCGAAAAGCTTTCTTTTTGAAGAGATAAAGAAGCTCGTTAAATGATACCAGAAGTGCATCACTGTACAGAAGGACTAAGTTGAAAAATAGCATTTGTTCTCCATCAGTAGAAGTCTAATTGTATATATATAGAAATTGTCTTTTCTTTCTGATTCATCTACGTATATTTCCCTTAAATGATATTTTTTGTTCTAAAATACGATTTAAAAAAGGCAATTCTGATGACGTATTTAATTTTCCATCACTCAAAAGATAAACGTATAACTCCGACGCTCAGTTAGTAAATTAAAACGAAATAGAACATCATTCGACAATTAATTCTTTACGGAAAATTTCAATAAAAAACAAGTGTGACAAAGTCCGTACTTATCATGTTATACTTTTAGACAATTAATAATCAGTATTTTTGTATTGAGGAATACAGGTATGAGTCAGGATTTGATTTAACATATGATTTCGTATTCGTCAGGAATAGATATTATTTGATAGGAGCAATTAGCGTGATGTGTTTTCATTCAATTCTGATTTTTTTCGTCGTTGTCCGTGTTTTGCACTGGCATATATAAAATTCTCTAATCTCTCGTCATGGTTTCAACTCAACTAATACAATAAAAAATTATGCACATAAAACTGTTGTTCGAAATCTTGTATTAACTGTACAGTGAAAGCTTGTCACTGATTTTACTAGTTATTTATCGACCATACAAAAAAACGCAAAACAAAAATTGAACGTGACTTCATGAACAGGTCGAATCGTGAATAATTTCATTGTTTGCACAGATGGTGTCTAAACACATAGTAAAGTCATCATGCTACCGTATGCTGTATAGCAGTACGTTAATATCGTTCAAGTTTATTATGAAAACAGATGATTAGTTACGATGTCGCTAAGTAAACTTCGAAAATGATTTGAACGCAATAATATGCCGTATCTGGGGTAGTAAAAATCCACGGCATATTCACAAAAAACCAATGCACCTACAAAATTGAGAACTGGGGGTATAGTTGTCTCGTAGCTGTAATTTCAAGAAGATGGAGACACATATGACGCAGTACGTATGAGTATCAATTAAATCATCTATCATATCTTACGACATTTTCTGCCATTTTTCTGTTACTATTGCCATTAGCTCAGCTTTGTTGCTAGGTTTTCGTAATCTTAGTTCATGTTCTGCTGGATAATGCATAGACGGATTCAAATTGGGTTCTGGAGACTGCCCTAGATACAATAAACGGTGAATTAGTTGTTTTTCTTTTGATGCGGTAGTTATGATTGATTATAAGAGTCGCTATTGCCTATGGAAACAACATTCTTCTTAACGAGAATGTTATTATTGAAAACAGCTCGAAGTCCATCACTCAAAATTTCAAGATATTTGGCGGAATTTACTGTGCTATTACATAAAATTAAACGTAATACACCAACATACCAAATGCACTCCACTTCATTATGCAAACTCCCTCATAATCTACTGTCATTAAATTTTTAGTATAGGCTTTCGTCAGAAAAAATGTTTATTTTAAACATTTTTTCTGACGAAAGATGCGTTTGGATCTCTGTTGCCCAATTCTGTCAACGCTTTTTCTTGAAGCTGACACCATTCCCCTTTATTTTTGGCAAACGCGTTTATACAACTCCACATTATAAAATAAAGTTCACTAGTGCTCATGCTCCTTTTCTGACATCTGTGCCTGTTGGGGCACTGTTTTTCGGTGATCCTTAACAGTTTTTCCTACCACAGTTCGTTCTGGGGCTCTTTGAAAGCCGAATCTTAGCAGTGTTTATCATTTATTGTTTCTTTTAAATTGAATAAACCCAATTTACTATTGACAAGGGTATTTTCAAAGCTGCACTTATTTTTCATTGCGAAGTACCATGATCAACCTGGCCTATCATACATCTGTGGCTGCAAACATCTAGATCTACTCTTTGAACCCACGTAAAGATAAAGTAGTTTAAACAGCACCAAATTGTCTATAGACGTTTTATAATATTATTTCGCAGAATTTACTTTGCCGCTTTGAATTACCAACATTTACTTAGTACCTAATTTATCCTGACTCCCCCGCGTATATTAAATGGAATATTGTTTGGAAGGTTACACTTTATTTAATGTAACAAATGTAGAAAACGTGCACTTATTATACTTTGTTAATTATTTCACTTTTCATCTTCAGCTCTTCGGAGCTTCACTTAATTAGAATAAGTTTTATAACTTGGATATACAGGGCCGAACTAAAAATTACCAACACACGTCGTATAGACATATATACAAAATGTTAATAACACAAAACTCAAACATTCAACTAAAACCTGTATTAATTGAATAATTGAATCAGTTGAACCCCCTTCACCGTCATACAATGCTTTAATCTTTGAGGCAATAAGTCGTCTATCGTTTTCTCGGGTAATTTATACCATTCTTTCGTTGTTGCTGTCGTTAACTCCGTGTTGTACTTATGGTTTAATTTTTTGTTTCTCTTTCACAGGATAGTTGTGCGCTCTCAATGACAAGAGGTGCTATCCTTCATGAGAACTTTCCTTAATAAGAATAATATTAATAAAAACAAGTAGGAGTAGGTCATCACTCAAAATTTAAATGTATTATACGAGATTTACCGTAGGATCACACAAAAGTAACATAATCTCGCACTATTATGTTAACTCCTCTCTATTTTACACTCCTTTACAGTGCAATTGACTGGACAAACGTTTCCATCCTCAGATTCGACCACTATCACTTTTGTGGTGTCAGCAGTATTTGTTAATAAAATAACGGCCCGCCGATAGTCAGTTCGATAGTTCTGTTGCTCGATTTTGTCGACATTTTTTCTGGAAGAGTGTTAGCAAGAGTACTTTCTCACTATAAAAATAAAATTTTAAGAATATTATTTACCCTTTCCAGCATAATTTACATTACTACTTTGAAATAACAACTTTCAATTAGTGTTTATTTTCATAATACACCCGTCCACTTTAAATGTTTTGAAGTATCTCTAACAGGTGACAATAGATAGGACACATAAATGTAAATAGTATCATTCATATTTTTTAACTACCCCCGCCTCTAAATCTATCATTATGACTCTTGATTCACAGACAAATTTAATAAAGTCAGTATACAAAAAAATTGAAACAAACTAAACATACATTATACAAGTATTGAAACATTTAGAAATAATATATAGTTTATGTAATAAAAGTTTGTAAAGGATATGATGTACACAACTTTGATCTTGTTAAAACCAACATATTTTTTTCGATAATATTCTAATCTACCTTTAAGTAAGTTAAGATAATTTAACTACTAAGAATTACTTTATTATCTCAAGCGAAGATCATTTTCAATTCTCTTGACAGTTAAATCGCTCAACTACAGCGACTTGACTCAAAAAATTATAACTTTTTATTGATATAGCGAAAGACTTATAATACAGACATCCCCAACAACGGCTTAATTCAATTTATGTAACTTTGTCAAACTCCCAATTGTGTTCGCGAACAAACAGAAAACACACCGCTAAAATTACTTCGAGTTCTTAAAACTGCTTTCAAACACAATCAACCGTAGTCGCCTTGAAGTTCGTTATCTTTAATAACAAAATCTTAATATTTAACAATAAAACTGAACGTCGTAGATAAGATACTTCACGACAAAACTTATTGCAGTAAAATATATATGTCAAGTATTAAACAGCATGAATATAAAATAATGTAAGTCGAATTTTAGTTTCAAAAGCTGTTTAGGAAACTAAGATCCCGCCTCTAAAACTATCGATAAATTTGTAAATTCTAAAAGTGTTAAAAAACCTTATTTAAACTTCTTAGGCAAAGACCTATGCCTTTTTACGCGACTTTTTAAAACCCGTTTCTACATGAAGAGTTTCTCAATTCAAACGAAAACGTCATCGTTGGGACTAGCCGCAATCGGATGGAATTTTCAGTTCCATTTGACATCTTATGTAATGTTAAGGTAAATATTTACATTGTGGAAGTACAAATATTTCTAACTCAATGCATATTTTAAACATTAAACTTACAAATTAAGACATAGTAGTGCTCGCTCCCAGACAAATAATACATACCAAGAAGTAGCTCTAATAACATGTTGCGTATCAATCAAAAATAAATAATGTTCTGCGCTTTTAAAACGTAGATATTGTATTAACAAAAATAAATTTAAAAAGACGGATACTGAAGATGAATTATATTTATTTTTGTATAATCTTCTCTCAAATCGAAAGACAACCTTCAGTCAGCCCTACTAAAAATACCACTATTTTCAGTACATCTATATTCAGCCTTGTTTTAAAGAATATTTTCGACCTAAACAGATAACAAAATGATCGCACTCCATTAGAGATCATAATCAAAAAAGATGTTTAATTGCAATAAATTATTAGCCCAAAAATTATTTTTACTTTTAGTAAAATTATACTATGTAACTGAAGTATGCATTATCTTACAACTTTTAAAAGGAATACAGAAGTATTCTTCTGGCAAAATAAAGGAAATACTAAATTTCAACTGATTAAGTATCGAGAAGTTATTGAAAGCGAACACCAGGCAAACTGCAGGACGGTTTCCAAATGCAGCAAGCAACCTTGCCAAGAGCCATGCGGCGACCTATATGGGTCTCGTGCCAACCTGAATTTCAGCTTCATGTGTATGAGACATTTCGACTGAGAAGCGCTGTCGCGTTAATAATTTCCACCGTATTTTGTCGGTTCGTTGTAGTTGACGAAAGGCGGAGTTTTGGAATCGTTGCATAAGCCGCTGCAATGAGGGGCACGCAACGAATGGAACCGAAACTGTCATATTCATCTAGCGCGTGATGTATGTACGTACATATTCATCGCTTCCTCTTTATTTAGAGGTGATATAATACCTTCAGAACTCCTTCAGTGCACGAATGTAAATTACTCTGCCGCTAAGTACAAAAGTTAATTCGGAAATCTAAAGGTCATTCGAATGTTAATTCATTCAATCTCGGAATATAAATTACATCACAGAAACTCGCAGATCAAGACGTAAAAGCAGACAAGCTAAGATAGGTTTTTGGAACATTTGCATAATATGTTGACGTTCATAACTTAAAAATATAATTCTACATGTATGGATGATTTATAATTAAATTTGTGAAAGTAAAACAATGCAGTTTTACATTAATGTGCTGCAGTATTTTTTGCAAATGTAAATAACAATTATATTATTAATAATAAATAGTTAAAATGAAAACAAAGTATATAACGAACTTCTAATGCCTGTTGCCTAAAGCCCTTTCATAACATCCGATAAAAATCGTTGACACTGCCAAATAACCTCTATTTCAAGACCTCCTCTTAATTACATTACAAACAAGTTCATTTGCCGAAGCAAAATATTTTCTCGTGGATTTTACATGTTAATTACATGTACTAATTTATTACCAACTATCATAATTGCTGTCTGAATCTTCTTGTGCTTACTTGAATTGATAGTAATAATATTGTTATTATTGCAAATGTAATGCAAACGCATTTCCCTATTTTATATCCTTCATAATAAGAACAAATAACTAATACAACACGAATTTAAGCAGTAGGATAGTGGCATGTTAAAGCATTTAACTAGTTAAACTATTGTGCTCTGTTAGTCGATCAAATTCCAATTATCCCCCATAGTAAAAATTGCTCCAATTTTCAAATTATATTCAGCGAAGCCTAGAACATA
This sequence comes from Sinelater perroti, assembly GCA_036346155.1. NCBI lineage: Eukaryota > Metazoa > Arthropoda > Insecta > Coleoptera > Elateridae > Sinelater > Sinelater perroti. The sequence continues at coordinate 11,887,083 of JARFIY010000195.1, read as the reverse complement.
CAATGACAGTAAAATACCAAGACGTGATTCTATGCGAGCGATATTAACAAGTACAATCGAAAACATCTATTCGTACAGGGTCAGGCAGAGAAGGGAAGGCCGACAGATGGTCTCACATATACCTATATCGCATGTATTTACTTGTACGGATAAATAATGCGAGCCTATATTCCCACTGCGTGATTTATTCTGTAACATTGTACAACGATTTCGTGAAATTATATATCCTTGTAACAATGCCATTTCAAAGTACGGCATGCCAATTTTTCCAACAGTTACCAAGAAAATAAAATAATGTTACTCTTGGCTTTAAATGGCAAGACATCGATTCAAAGGTAGTCTAACAATGACTTGAATAAAAAATTGTAGGCCAGTTTTAATAACTGCAAAAAATACAATATTCGTTTCTAATAATTATGGGCCACTAAAAAAATTAATGGCAAACAAACTTAAATTTTATGTTATTAGAAAAATTAATACTGTATAAATCTGCTGTCTAGTTGGATGTGATTTGTTAAATATCTTTTTGAAAATTAATTCGCTGTGGAATACTAATTTCTCTATCACATCTCATGTTCTATTTTAAAATTTTAAAACTCAACGTTTCATCCACAGCTGCCGAAGACGACATTTTCAAAAGAAATATCTTCATCGAATTAAGCGCCGGCTTCTGTACGGTACAGATCGGGTTAGCTATAGATGTCATTCGGCTCACAGTAGCTTACATCTCTTTGGCAACTGTTGCATGACTATGTTTTTGGCCTTTATAAAGAGCAAAACCTAGGTTTAAGTAGATATCAAGTTGTTTTTTTTATATATTTTTTTTGTTATTTTATTATTACTCATTATAATCCCTATAATTCATTCTGAACGTACTTTTTCTTGTGTTTTATGCCTAAGAATCAATAATGTCAATATTTTCGCCAAATGACCCATTTTTAGATCTTGCTGTGCTGTATGAGGCAAATTGGATTCTTTACGGCAACAGGATGCGTTCTACTCAGTGGGTAGATCAGGATAAAGCATCGAAGCACTTCCCCAAACGGAAATTGCGCCAAAAGTAGATTACGGTGATCTACTGCTGACATCATTCATTACAAGCAAAAATCACAACAGAAAAATATTAATAATGCACCATTTGTCGGCTATTGGTGAAGAAAAAAAGTCCAATCTTCTTGCATAATAAAACTAGGCCTCATATTATATATGCTCACCGAACCAGACTATTAAACTCTACCTTGCCCACCATACTCACTGGACCTCCAACTACTTATTACTTTTTAAAAACATTTTAACACTTCCGAAATCAGGAAGTCGTTGTAAATATATTACGGGACTTCATCGATTCCAAATGTCCTGAGTCTTATGTTACCGAAATAAACAGATTGTTCTCCCGTTCGAAAAAATGTCTAGATTGAGGTGGTTTTAGGCTTCTGTACATTAAAATGAGAAGTCTTATGTAAAGGGTAATGTCGTTTGTCTGTCTGTCCTTTTATTTTTCAACTTTTGATCAAGGCAGCTTCCAAGCTGGAGACCAGCTTCTATTTTTGTCATTTCTGATATCTGTCAAGCCTTATAATTGTTGATCTGTGATAGATAGAAAAATAACGTTTTCAGTATTCAACTAAGGACCATAAGTCAAGTCTAGACGCCAAAATCAGCCTGATCGGAATATCTCGACACCGGTTTGACCGGAAGTGGCCGTAAATTTTTGTTTATATATAAAAGCCCCGGACATCTGTGGAACCGGAGTTCCACGTCAATACTTATTTATTTCGATTAATAAAGGTTCGATTCAGTTGAGTTACAAGCATTCTAAAGTTAGGGTTTAAAAAACTGTGTTATTTTTGCACCAACGTCATAAGTTTAAATTATTTCCCAATTTATGAATTTCCGCTGCCTCCCTGTATAACTACGAGTAACAGTTTCTATAGTTTCCCGAAATCAGCCTCCAATGCACGTTCAACTACGGCTGATTTTTAGGACTGACTGAGGCGTAGATATCGTTTACTTTGGTGCTAATTATTCAGTTTATAGTCTTAATGCTACCTTGGTCTCACAACCATAGTATGCATTATACTCC